>CM067766.1:23253162-33253162 GCA_034642375.1 Vigna nakashimae | reverse complement strand
TGACGGTGCATGCTTAGAATTCCACAAGGGTCTTCATTCCAAACATTCTCCAGATTTTGCAGTTTCGATAAAACCAATTTCTTCAGTGAAAAAGTAATTGATGTTTCTTTAGTTATACATTTTACATCAAATATGGTTTTGACAAAATCACAGTTTCGAACTTCCAATGTTTCCAACTCAGGTAATAAAGGAAGTAAATGGAAGGGTAGCACTGCATCAGACAAAAACGGGCAGTCGTCAACAATCAATCTGACCAACCAACTCAAACAGTCTGGTATAGACAGTGAGCCACGCCATATCTCATGTAGTACTGGTTTACTTTTCAGATCAATCCGAAATTCCCTTTTTGTCTGCACGTACAAAAGAAGTAATAAATTATGAAATTAATTCTTTATTACAATAACTAATACAAATTTAAATTTGTGCCATATCTCTGGTAATTTTGGTATAGTTTTTCAAATTCTGAAATCTGCACGTGCAAAGAATATATAAAATAAAAATGAAACTAATTATTTACAAGAGTCAACGATATCTTTTGAATTACTACCCTACAAATATGAAATACTCTTGCAAGTTTCAAGACTTCCAAAAACAAATTACGATTGAGGTTTATAATTTTATTTAGTTGTCCTAACATGAAAAAAACTGGCTTAAAAATGTAAAAAAATAAATAAGATTTATTGTTACGAATATGAAAATTTATAATTATCCTAATTATGTTCTTTTCCTTTCATTTTCATACTTTATAGTGACAAATAATTCATTGCTCGAATTTTGTAACAAAAAGTTAAGATTGCTGAGGAATGATAATGAGTAAATTCATTATAATTGTTGATTGAATAATGATTGTAATTCGACTTTAAATTATAGATACAGCGTGTAAAATTTAATTAGAAGTTATAGCAAAAGTTTGTAATAATTAAAATTACATTCATTTTTTTTCTGTCACCTAGACTTGCACTAGGCTATACTCTTATATAGTAGTTAAAAAACATGAAAGTAATCCATTTATGACTATGATTTTGAAGAATTGTTTCATAAGATTACATTTTTATATATATTTTCTGTAGTCTATAATTGCAATAGGCTCTTGTTAATAGTTTAAGCATGATATTCACGACTATTTATTTTGAAGAATTGTTAAATAAATTATAATAATTTTTCAGCGTTGTCCTAAGCCGTGTTGCATATTTAAATAAATTCTACAGATATATGTCCATACATAACGAAATTTGTTATAACGACAAGAATCATAACAAAATTTAAACACATACCTTTCTCGTAAATTCATTCTGCATAGTAGAGTAGAGATCAGTTTGCACTGGAGTATCTGTATCGTGTCCAAATGTTACTTGAGACAACTTGTCTGCTTTTAGCGTACTTGGACATAAAGTTACCATCTCATCACAATATTTCACTGATAATTCTTGTAAGCATGGGAAACTTAAACTCCCTCTGTAGAACCATCGGAGATTCAATAACTTATCAAGTTTTAAACAACTGAGCTGCGAAAATATTATCTCATCCTCATCTGATTCCTCCCTTTCTTTAGATACTATTTCTTCAATTGATTTACACTCTTTTATCTCCATTCTTTGAAGTTGACCCAAACTTTTGGCTGTTGAGGATGTGAACAAATATGATAAGCCATCACAATTTTCTACTTTTAAACATGTCAGATTTGAGAAACACACTCTGCATGTTACCAAGTTTTTTAAACTGGAACAGCTAATGATTTCAAAAGTTTCTAGATTTCTGACAAAGGGCTCAGTCCATGAGTTCTCTAATCCAATGGAAACTAGCTCTCCAAGGGACTCCAACCGTAATTCATTCAGCTGTAATAGAAGTTCATTATTATTAGGTCTTTGATGGCAGAAAATAACCTTGAATGAACTACTCCACACCACAAGCTTCTTTACATTTGGCAACTGTTGTAGAAATCCATACTCCGGAAATTCATCACACTCAATATCAAACCACAGACCGAGAACTTTTAACTTGTGTAAAAGGTTTCTCTGAAATTCTCCGTCCACAATCTTCTTTAATTCATTTTTTCCCACCGTCAGATGCTCTAAGTTGGGTATAATTAGCTGCAACGAGAAACCAATAACCATATAAAATCAGGTTAGTATAGTCATAGGTTCAACTCTCTGTATAAAAGTGACATTGTGAACTTTCATGCCAAAATAAGTCAGATAATTAGTGAAAAACTAAAAGATTTCAAGATAAAATAAAAAAATGTGTGAACAAATTCATTTAAAAGAGTGAAAAAGGATGAACTAGCCAGACCAGGAAGCTGATCATGAGGCGGCAACCATTTTTGATTTAAAATTAATTCTCAAATGAAAAGTTTGATAAATGAGATGATGAATAGTGGTTCCTATAGGAAGAAAATAATGAGAAATATTTCGATGGTTGGTAGGAGATTGTTTATCAAGATTTAAGCACTTTTAACGCATTATTATATATATATATATATATATATATATATATATATATATATATATATATATATATATATATATATATATATAGAGATTTTTTGTTACAAAGCATATGTTTGAGAATGTATATGTTATTGAAAAAAGAAGAAGTGCAAACCTCAAGTGTTGGTGCTGCATCATCATGAATGTAATATATATGCTTGAAGTCGGGCAAATCACAGAGTGCCAATGACGTCATACAGGGGAACGTAAGCTTAGGATTTGTTCTTTCTGAAAGAGCTGGATTAGTCTCTTTAACGTCATTACAAACAGATTCCAGATTTGGCAGCTTCCGTAAAACTAATTTCTTCAGAGGACAAGTGAGTGTGTCTTGTGCACATTTGACATCAAATACGGTTTTGAAAGAATCACAGTTTTGAACTTCCAATGTTTCCAACTCAGGTAAAGAAGGAGAGACTGCATCTGGTGAAATTTTGCAATTATTCAAAATCAAGTAAGTCAAAGAAAAGTGAGGTATCTGCCGTGAGAGACACCATATCTCTTCTAGGTCTGCCCTTTCTGTCAATTCAAGACTCCCTTTCGATGCAATCTTTCGAAATCATCACATGTAAATGAAAAAAATGAAATTAATGTTGTACAAGGATTAACAAGAATTCAGACTTTACAGTTTTGCTACAAATCGCCAACTTTAATTATAACTAATTACTCACAAATACGCACATCAATTTTAATACTTTTTCTTTTCATACTACATTTCACCTACACAATTGTATTTCGGGACTTTGAGAATTGGTAAAATTTTAGTTATATTTAAAATTCTATTTAATTCTCGTAAAAATGAAAATTATTTCTACAGTCAACCTTCATTAAAAAAAATAATTTTCTTTGGCAATTTAAGTATAGAAGCTAACTATAATTAACTATTGTGATTGTTTTGATTGAGTTTTAAAGTTTTTCAAATTATCATTTTGTTAATTTTTCTATTTTTTTTAAGTTTGGGAATGTAACTAAATAAATAAATAAATATTAATTTAGAAATTCAAATTTCATAATAATAAAATCATTATATTTTTATATGCTTTATAATTTTTATTTTATGATTTCTAGGTTATACTTAAAATCCAATTATTGATTATAGTAGATTTATTTTATTTTAATCATTTTTATTTATTTATTTATTTTGCATTACAGAAGATGCATTTTATTTCTATTTTTCTTTACTTTAAATATCATATATCTGTTTAAAAATGTGTTATTTTTACATTATCCTAAGTTTGTCTATAAATATTATAAAACATAGTAGAAGATTAATAAGAGATATTCTTTATGATAAATATATATGACAATTAAAAATAAAATAAATATAATGAAAAAAATTATTAATAAATAAAAATTATAAAACTTTAAAATTAAATAAAAACATCTATTATTAGTAAAGATATTAAATTAATGTTAAAATGGCATATAAAAAATATGAATATTGAGCTATCAAAATTAAAAAGTTCTTTGTTAGCAAATACAATACACAATTCCATACTCAGACATCTATCATAAATGTTCAATAAAAAAAAATATTAAACACGTACCTTTTTCAGATATTCCTTCCTCGTAGTAGAGTTGAGCTCGGTTTCCAATTGAATAGCATCTGAGAACTCACCAACTTTAACTTGACACATCTTGCCTCCCACTATAGTACCCACACATAAAGTTATCATCTCATCGCAATCTTCTACTGACAGTTCCTCCAAGGATGGGAAACCTAAACTCCCTTTGTAGAACCTTTTGAGCTTCCTTAAGCTATGAAGATTCAAACAAGTGAGCTGCGGAAATATTATCTCATCCTCATCATCTGATTCCTCTCCATCTTCCTTACACACTATCTCTTCAATTGAATCACAACCGGTTATCTCCATTCTTTTGAGTTTATCCAAACGCTTCGCTGTTGAGGATGTCAACAAATACGATAATCTATAACAACCATTTACTTTCAAACACGTCAGATTGGAGAAAGACACTGTGCATGCTACCAAGTTTTTTAAACTCCTACAATTAATGACTTCAAAGGTTTCTATGTTTTCGACAAAGGAATCAGTCCAAGAGTTCTCTAACCCAATGGAAACCAGCTCTTTAAGGGACTCCAACCGTAATACTTTCAGCTGCTGTAGCACATTAGTAGGACTTTCACAACAGAACATCTTCTTGAAGGAACAATAACGCACCTCAAGTTTTTCTATATTCGGAACGTGTTCTAGAATTTTACATCGAAATACATCCAAACCAAAACAGAGAGTAAGAGCTTTTGAGCTGTCTAAGAGCTTTCTCTCCAATTCTCTTCGCAAAATCATCTTCATTCCATTTTCTCCTAACGACAAACACTATAACAACAAGAAAAAAAAATCAAGCAAAAGTTAGTTAATTTTGTTAAAGACACAACTGTCTTATACCAAAACATACCCTCATACTTAGTGACAAATTTTTTGAGTTTATGTTTGAGATGGAAAATGTTTTAAATTAGACAGGTAGCAAGGTTACAATGGTTGTTACGGAGAAGAAAATGAGCCAAGAAAAGTTTAAATTGTAAGGGCTTTTTATGTTGGATAGAGTACCATATAAGAAATAACTATTAAAATAAAAATAAAAAGTGAAAAAAGAAGAAAACAAATAATAAACAAAATGCACGCTCTCTCGGCCATCTTGCGCAATATAGTGTCACCTTGGCTGTTCGCCCAGTGAAGGATGAATATTGTTCAACCCTTTGGTGAGCGTAGAAGAGGTTCTTGTTAGTCGTCATAAATTACTTCACAAAATAGGTAGAAGTTGAAGCCCTAACAACGATCATGGCTCAACAGGTACAAAAGTTTATGTGGAAGCTAATATGTCGTTTCAGACTTTTCTGGACAGTCATTACTGACAACGGAAGACAGTTCATCGATAAGAAGCTGACCAAATTCTACAAGATTCTGGGAATCAAGCATATCACCAACTCAGTGAAGTACCGACATACAAACGGTCAAGAGGAGGCTGTGAACAAGACGATCATGGTTGAGCGGAAGCGGAGGTTAGGGGAGAAGAAAGGTGCCTGGGTGGACGAGTTGCCAGAAGTGCTATGGGCGTATTGATGAACCCCGCATGGGACAACCGGTGAGACGCCCTTTAACCTTATATATGGTACCGACGCCATGCTTTTGGTTGAAGTGGGAGAATCATTCTTGAGAACGTAGCTGGAGGATGTCCTGCTTAATGAAGGAGAGTTAAGAGTAGAACTTGAAACTGTACAAGAAAGGAGGAAAATTGCGGCCATTCGGTTAGAAGCATGTAAACGCCTGGTCCAAAAAAGATACAATACTAAGGTGAGGCCCATGAGATTTTAGGAAGGTGATTTAGTATGGAGGAAGGCCAACAAAGCAAGACGAACAAAAACAAACGAAAAGTTGTCTGCTAACTGGAAAGGATCCTTCAAGATAATTGAAGATCTAAAAATGGAGCTTACTGCCTTGCCCACCCAGATGACCGAACCATCCCTAATATATGGAATGAGTCTCATTTGAAGTTTAATTTTAGTTAAAGGATAATTCTTTATATGCATTTTCTCCAAGTTAATATAACAGGGATTCCCGTGATATCAGATGATGCAAAAAGATCAAGATTGGGGTAAGAAGTAACTTGATCGATCGGTGAACGACGAGTTCTAAAAAGAACCACTACCACTCGGACCTAACTAATGAGTTGGTGAATGGATAGTTCCATAAGGAGTCATTACCAACTCAGTCGTGTGGTGAACGATGAGTTCTCAAGTGAACTACTGCCACCCAACTCTAGTTTGGTGAACGAAGAGTTCCGAAAGAAACCCCTACCAACCCGGATAGGCGACAAACAATACGCCGCCGCTTAAGAAAGTTGCCAAGGGTCTTACGAAAAATTACTTTTAAAGGATAAAGTTCCGGACGGTCAAAACACACGCTTATAACTGTGGCGAAATATAAAACATAACGAAAGCAAATTGGCAAAATAAAAGCGAAACATTTGTATTAATGTGAGCTCGGGGTAATACCTCAATGGTGTTGATGGACCGGTGAAACAAACACTTTACAAAAGCTAATGTTTGCCGCCCGACCTCATCTAAAAAGTTAAAACAAATGATAAAAAAAATCCCCCTACTAGTTCCAAGAAGATCTACTCTTCGCCGACCCTTGGATCGTTGTCAACATCCACCGGCTATTCCTCTGGACCATCCTACCCCTTACCGTCGAACTTGTCTAAGCAAAAGTGGCCAGGTATTTGTTCGAGAGGAATCAAGTTCGCCTCATGGACTTCTTTTATAATTTCAAAGCCCTCTGCCAATGGGTCAACTGCTAGAAGGAACATCGCCTGGTGGAGAGCCTTGTTGAAACCATCCTCGTGCTCGGTGATGAGTTAATATTTTCTCAATTTCACTTAGCTTATTGTACCGAATTTAATCAGGGAATTGTGCTAGAACGTCCGGTATTATCCTGTTTTGCTAATTGTGTTTAACTTGACCAGAAATTCTAATTTTGATTAATTTGAATCATCTAAACTAATTATTTGCATTAGTAATTGTAGGAAAACTATTGGAAATACAATTTGAGACATTTGGAAGAATATTCATTTACAAATAGTGTTATTTATTTGGAAGATTTATTTTGTGTGGTGATCCGTGGAAACTTGGGATGAAATATTTTATTTGGATTGGCTTGGTACATGGCACGGCTGAAAAATCAATCGCTGAAGGGGCTTGTTAGTTTTGGATGAAGAAAATATGGAAAGAATGTGGACACTTCACGGTTGCAAATACAAATAATGGGGGAATCTCTTTTGTCTTTTGGAAGTAGAGCCGCCACCTAGGATTGGGAAATTTGGCTTGGGGAAAGAAATTGCTGATTTCACCTAGCCTTACCTTAGAAAACACATTAATTCAAATTACATTTTTTTTAGCACAAAGGTCACGTGAACAATTTGGAAAAGTGGTAATTAATGGGTGAATGGAAAAACATACGGCCCACATGCTGAAAAATTGGTGAGCCAAATTTGGAAGCACATTCCATCCTTTTAATTGAAGCTACACGTGACCAAGCTCAAGGTACACTTCCAGGTAACACAGAACACGGTACGCATGCAGAATGATGTAATGTTGGATGGTCCACGGTGATTAAATGTAGAGTATTAAGTTGGAGAAAAGAAGAGCAGAAGGAGGGCTGGTTCACGTAGGCAGCAGCCACCAACGTTGGTTCCTATCTCAAATCTTCCAGTCCAGCAAAGGTGGTATTTCCAGCAGCCTTCACGTGGCTGAGAGCAACGAGTGAAAAATCCAGCCACGTGAAGCAGCAATGTCAGTAGAGAAGTCAGTAGCAACACGCATGCAAAGTGTTAGAGCATCCAGTGAAGCACACGGCTGCCACATGAAGAAGATGCACACTGTCACGGCTGGAATGGTGGGAAACTGTCTAGCAGAGGAGGAAGGCACATGTTCATTTTGTTCCAGCAGCTTGGAGTGAGTGACTCACGGCCTTGGTTAGCAAGGTGCTTGGGTAAAAATAGATGAAGGGAAGCATCATGTGGTGGCAAAGGAAGTTGCACATCACGCTCCAGTTGCAATCACGGTCCAGCAAGAGTTACACACAGCTGCGTTTATTTTTGGCTGCCACTCTCTCAGATAGTTGATTTCCTTTTGTAAATGCTGCACCAAATTGGTTTAGAATGAAGAGGTGGTTAGGTGGGAGTTAATGGAGATTCACGGTCGTCTAGAAAGCTTCATCATCTAGCAGCTATGGAGTTTTTATGGCCTGGTTTGACAGCAGAGGTTGCATGTCCAGCCGCATGAAAAGGGGCGTAAGGTGATGAATTTTGGTGAGCCCACCTAGAGACAAACACAGCAGAGTGCAGAGAAGTTTGGGAAAGAAAGTAAAAAAATAAAATAAAAGGGAAGCAATTTAATTGCTTACAAGCATAGCCACCCAATTTGAATATTTTATTTGGCAAAAGCAATTTAGCAGTGCTGTTGTGCTTGTGAACGGGTAAGGTCCTCCACATTTCTAAAAAGCTAAGGGGAAAATTGTCAAAAGAAGACAAAAGTGTGGGAGATTTTGGCTTTAAAAAGGAAGGGCTGTGACATTCCAAGGTGTGCCGGGAGAGGGGCTGCTGAGTAGAATAAGTCCAGCAACAGCTGGACAGTAGAGAAGGAGGGCTGGAACGGTGTAGGGCTTGAAGAATCACAGTACACAAAGTTGATGCACACTTCTTGTAATGTTGAATTTCCAATTTACTTTTCCTCTTCTTCTTCTTTGTTGTAATAAATTTATGCACAATTTAAATCCAATGCACTAATTTAATTTCCCGTTGTTAAATTTTCCAGAACTGTTTTACTGTTTCTATTTACTGCTGTAATCTTATTTCTGCTGTACTTGAATTCCTGTATCCAGTTTTGTATAATTGAATCTTTGTTGTTGTTTTATTTCTTTTGCATGTTGATTATTTTACTGTAATTTTATTTTCTCTGTATTTTACTGCAGTAATTTTAATTATGTTTTTACTGTTTTCGAAATTTATTGTTTTTCCATATTTTTTGTTTTCTGTATTTTCTATCTTTCTGTATTTTCGGTTTTACTGTTCCAGATTTGTTTTCACTGTTCCATGTTACTGTATTTTCGTTTTTACTGTTTTCTAAAATTTACTGTTTTCTATTTTTACTATTTCTGTATTTACTATTTTCTGTATTTTTTATTTTTCTGTATTTTCGTTTTTACTGTTTCAGATTTATTTTTACTGTTTTATGCTGCTGTAATTTCATAATTACTGTTTTAAATTTCGTTTTATTGTTTTTAAATTTTGTTTTACTGTTTTGAATTTTATTTTAATGCTTTTAATTTTACCGCAACCAAAAATCATAAACCCCCCCTTCGTGTTAAGTCTGAGATTGAACCCAAAAAAAAAAATTGGTCCTTGAGAGACGACCTAGGAGTCACTTCCTAGTCTATACTACATTAATTTTGTAATCAACTTTTGTGAGCGGTGCGACCCGTTCATCACTCGGTCACAATGGAGGCATTCAAAGCCTTGATTTCCTCGTCCGCCTTCGACAACTTGGCGATGAGGGCCTTGTTCTGAATGGCAAATTCGACTCGTTCATGAGCAACTCCTGTTCCTTCTCAGCTTGCTCATCCATTCTGCCTTCAACTTTTTGTGCTCTTCAACCGCTCGGTCATCCTTTATTTGGGTTGGCCAAGCCTTCTTGAAGGTCTCCTTTCGCTCCCGCCTGACATCATCCAACTTCAGCTTAAGAAGGGACTATTTTTTTTCATACCCTTCGTGGGTAGTAGTCAGCGCTTCCAAACGGGCACGGAGATTCGTAGAGATTTCTTCTCCTCAACTAGGTCAGCTTGCACCTCCTCTATGCCCCTCCTATCAGTAAACTCGCGCAAATACCAGGTCGACACAATTGCCTGAGACGTCAGTTCGAGAGTGGTGTTAATTATGTCCTTTTCGAACATTTACTCAACGATTGCACGCTCAATCGAGTTCATGTGAAAATTAGACAAAGATCGAGGGGCGCTTCCTTAATTCCTGCTCCTTTTGGAACAAGATCTCTCCCCTTCCCTGTGGGACCTTTTCTTCTTCTCTAGAGGAGGAGCAGCTATAGTGGCGGCTGCCTCAGTAGGTTGCTCAATGTTCACCACCGGAGTAAGCTGAGGAGCTTCAACCTGCGTCACCACATGAAGAGCTGTCAGACGACTCTTCATGGTTTGGGCCACTTGGCTGGAAGAGGCCAATCGAGGGTCACGACCTTTTGAGGAGGAGCCGCCCATGGTCTTCTTCTTCGAGGCGAAGAAATTTGTCTTTCTTGAGGGGCAAGCGGGAGAGGGATGGATATGATGTCTAAAAACTTAGCTAAGTTAACACCAAATCGCAAAGTTAAATGATAAAAGAGGGAGGCCGACCTCATCATGAAAATTCAACCGTTCTCTTATTATAACCTTAAAATATTGTCTTAAACCCTTTAAGGAAATTTGAATAGAGTTTAAATAACTACTTATTCCCCACGAAAGTAAGGGACACCCATCCTCATTTGGCGAGCGGACATATATTGCAATAATGAAGGAAAACATGAATAGTTGGAGTTATCCCAAGGCGGAGCAAACCACCACGAAGGCCTACATACAAGCCCAACTATTCGGATGGAGTTGGGTGGAGGCGATGTTGAGCTCGCGTAGGACGTCTGATTGAAAGACGGTGAAGGATACTCGAACGAACATTTGGCAAAAAAAGATAAGTATACACGAAGAAGAAATCTTCGGTACTTGACCCTTTCCTATGGTAGACTCGTTCCTTCGTTTTACAAACGACAAACTTAATCAAATGCGCATCCTCTACACACCACATGACTGGTCGATCCACCATTCCAAATCCTTTTTAGGAGAAAACATGATGTATAAAGGCCGACCTCGTGAGCCGCCCACCCATACCCATAAATGACGGGATAACCATCAGCAGGAGCCTCCCCTTGTTATCAATATCAACCCCCAACATGAAGATCGATGGCTACCCCATTGATGTCCCTCTTGTCATAAATTGGGGGTAGGGGGGGACTAAGGCTCTAAGCTACTTTCTCGCTCGGTTGTCTCAAGGTAAGAAGATGACACAGAGTTTGGAAATGAAGGCTAACCGCCCTTACCAAGTAGAGTCCCTGCCGTCTCTACCCGATGACTCCTCATACGAAAAAAGATACACAATGCTCATTACTATTACTGTAGAAAAAAGAACGTGAAAAGAAAATCAGACGGTAAGTAGAGCAAGAAGAAGGAGAAATTTGAAAATGACAGGGTACCCACCACCCTATTTATAGAAAAATTTTGGAAAACCGCCAGCCCATCGCCCCTGTTGAAGTCGGCCACGATCAACATTCATGATCACGGTACCTTACCACTACTCGAGAAGAATGCGACATGAACACGCGACACGTGTCCTCCCGCCAAATTCCACATTCAAAACGCGACGGACGTCCCTGCCAGATTACAACAAACAGGACCGTTAGAAGCACTCATGACAAAATCCCAACGCCAACAACAGTTGTCTAGGGCTTGGGAGGCTTGTGTATTGTAGGTCCGGATGGCCCTGGATGATAGGGAGTGATTAGGCAGCCTAAAGACACTAGGAGCAAAGCAAAGTCTCGATAGATTAGTCCGGACGGATAAGAGCAAGATCAAACAACCTATCTTGGTAATCATTTCTTCTTAAAGTAAAGTTAAAGGTAAGTGTTGATTCAGTGTAATGGGCTGAGGTTGGACCGTAATTAAGGTTTCACTAATCTCAGCCCACCTCAGAAACTATAAATAGAGGTTAAAGGTAAGAGGTAAGTGATCGCATTTACTGTGCATTTAAGACTATTGCTCTGACCCCGTACAAACTGTTTACTGACTTAAGCATCGGAGTACCCTTGGCAGGTACCCAGGTTGGTTGGACTGAAGACAAAGACAGAACAAAGATACAGTTACCCAAACAACTTTGGGAGGACATTTTGAAAGTGTTGGAAGTTACTTGACCCTACACTTGAAACACTTATTTATATAAAACATACATATACTGATGCTCTACATAGTGAAGTTTGACAGGATGCTCCTACTATTTTTATGGAACAATGACAAACATTTATAGGAGCGACCAAATCATTATGGGAGTTATTTCTGTTGAATTCTTCCTTCCCATTCATATTAATAATCTCAAATTCTGAATCCAAATTCTCACTTTCTTTAAAACTCAGTTCTGGTCATGGTTATCAAACTCTCGAGTTAACTCGTAAACTCTTATGAGTTTATGTTCCTAGACATGGTTTCCGATTTAACTCGGAAGTAAACTCGTTTTCTGTGTAAATTCAGTAGAATCGATTGTGAAATCGGTAGGATCGTGTAGAATTGTGAGTTTGGAACGATTTTGCAAGCTTGAAAGTTATATATTTAATGAAATGCATCAAAATTAATAACAATAATCCAAATATTTATGTTTTATAATATTTATTTTTATGAACAATATAACTATAAATTTTATTTATTATTTAAAGTTATATAATTTTGTAGACTTATTTAAATTAAGATATTATTTATATAATTTTTTGGCTTAATATCCTATTTTGTCCCCAGTTTCGTTGGAAAATGTCAAATTAGTCAATCCTTTAAAAAATGCGTCAATTACGTCCTCACTTAATAAAATTTGCATCAATGAAATCTCTTCCGTTAAATCCGTACAAACGTCATTAATTATTCAAGTAGAAGAGAGAGAAAAATAATTAACGCCGTTTGTATGGATTTAACGGAAGAGATTTCATTGATGCAAATTTTATTAAGTGAGAACGTAATTGACGCATTTTTTAAATGATGAACTAATTTGACATTTTCGAGCGAAACTGGGGACAAAATAGGGTATTAAGCCTAATTTTTTCATCTGAACTAAACTTTTTTGAATTTACTAGTTAAGATTTCTCAATTCTTACAAGTTTATATAAACTCTCGAATTTGATAACCTTGGTTCTGCTTATACATATTGAAGAGAAACCAAGCGAAATCGAAAACATTACGAGAAACCTAAAGGAAAAAGTTCCCATTCATGGATTATTATTTTTCAATTTGAATATAGATATTTCATTTTTAACCAAATAGTTATAATTTTATTTTCTAAATGTAAACTCTCTAGCCACATTATATATAGTTTGCAATGTTCAATATGCATACACTAGCTAATCCAATATGCAACAAGGAGAAAAGCTAAAACAATATTACCTTTTCATTAGGAAGTTGATGTTGGGTAGGTGATTCCAGATGTGTATAAATGTCAGACTTGTGTGAGCAGTAATAAAAGTACGTGAACTTTTGCAATTTTCGTAATTTCAATGATCTCACGTAGGGAAAGGGAAGCGTAAGCTGTAGATTTGGATCTGTATTATCCTCTGCAACAATTGCCACCAACCTCTCACACTTTTCCATTTCTAGATCTTCAAGTTCAAGATCTTTGGCTACAGATGCCGGAAATACGCTTCTAAGGCTTTTACATTCCTTAATATGCACTTTTTTTAGATGTTCCACGCATAAAATTCCGTGAGGAGGATCTTTGTTCCAAACATTCTCCAAATTTCGCAACTTCGATAAAACCAAATTATTCAGAGGAAGAGTAACTAATGTGTCTTGTGTTGAAGGATTGACATCAAATATGGTTTTGACATAATGACAGTTTCGAACTTCCAATGTTTTTAATTTGGGTAATAAAGTAAGTAAATGGAAGGGTAGCACTGCATCTGATAAAAACCGGCAGTCCCCCACAATCAAGGTGACCAACTCACTGAAACAGAAGTTGGGTATAGACAGTGAGCCACGCCATATCTCATGTAGTCCTGGTTTTCTTTTTAGATCAATCCGTGATTCCCTTTGCATCTGCACGTACAAAAGAAGAAATAAACTAAGAAATTAATTCTTTATTGCAACAACCAATACAAATTAAAATTTGTTTATACGAGTAGGTTACAAAAATGAAATATTCCCTAATTGTAATAAGAATAATTATTAAAACAACTCAATTATATCTAAAAGAATTTTTCCACAGAATGTTTTCTAACTTAGATTACTTCATTTCAAGACCTTCCAAAACAAGTTAAGAATTCAGATTTATAATTTTGTTTAACGCACTAGTAAAAAAACAGCTTTTAACTCGTGCTTCGGATTAAAAAAAATCGAAGTGTATCAAAACGCGGTGATAATTTCATAAATTTTGCTAAACTATATATGTCTTGGTTTAATTGGAACCGATGCCTAAAGGGTATACTATCTCGATTTTCTGACCAACCGAGACAAAAAACCCTACTTTCCCTCTGCAAATCAGACTTTTCACTTGACAGCCTTTTCAAAATAGGCCTATAGAACCGAGTCAGTATGTCCTGCCAAAAGCTGACAACCTCTCACTAGTGCAAAAGCAACATATAATATTACACGTTCAATGTCCAACCACTGAATAACCAATGTTAAAAATGACCGGTGTCATTTTTTTAAATAAATGTAATTATTAGACGTTGTTTAGAATTGTAATTCCACGTCAATTTGTTATATTGGGTAAACTTTACAAAAATGTTTGGCGCGAATGTGAAAATGTATTTACGTATGAAGTCAAATTCCCTAGAATCAGACGTCAAAAGGATATAAAACGTCGAATGCCCCAACGTTAAACGTTAAAATGTTAGTGAATTCAATAAAAAATTGAGCGGAAGATTGAAAATTCATTCACTTTATCCTAGCGCGTGATACCCTCTTCTATGCTCAAACTTTTCTGGAACGAAGTTTGACGACCATCACATATAATCTTTCTTTCATTTGTTATAAGTGCATGTTAATTAACTACTCTAGGTATGATTTTCGTTTATTTTGACCGATTATTTTCGTGTTCTTGTCCTTCATAGGCACATTCTACTTTCTCTCTCACTGATGACAATACTTTATTTCAACGAACCCACTTTTGAAGGTTAGTTTCATTTTCATTTTGAAGAATTTATTTATTGAACTTGTTTTTTTCTGAACTTGTTTGTTGTTTTTGTTTGGTTGAACCTATTTGTTGTTGTTGTTGTTTGATTGAACTTGTTTGTTGTTGATACTACACTACACATTCATAGTTCATGCTTTATAAAATATTAAAAATTGAAATTTGTTGTTTTCCTGTTTTTCAGGTCTCGTAGAGTTGTAAAAAAGGATCACAATTAATTAAAAAAACAAAAAAAAAATAATTAATGTCGAATATTGACAAAATTTGACGTTAATTTGATTAACGTCGAATTGTTCTATGTTGGACGTCAATTTAACGTCTCTCGATATGATGTCGATTTCAAATTCGACGTGAAAGACCGAAAAACAACGACGTTATACAATGTTTTTGTACTAGTGTCCGTATCTGAACATTCCAAATCCATTTTTTCCACCTCTACTGCCTCGGTTCCATTTGAACTGATGTCATAAGGCCTTTATGCCTCGGTTTAACCGCGAACCGATACCTATAGTTAGAAATATCTTTAAATTTTTTCATTTATAATTTTATTTTGAATTTTTTCTAAAAGGTTTACGCATCGATTGTCTTTAGAACCAAGGCAGTAGAGTCTTATTGCCTCAATTTTCTACTTAACCGAGGTGATAACTTCTTCGATAGGTAAAATTCAGATCTTTCATTCTCCCATTTCATTCTCTCCTTCACAACCTTTTCAACACCACCAGCCTCAACTCGCACTAGTCAAAATCACCCTCAGACTCACCTGCACACACAAACGTTCTTTAACATGATGTCGGAGGAGCACAAATTCTCCAACGACAAGCGCCGCAAAGTGCAAGATCGGTTCTCCAAGCTTCTTTGGGAGCCCGCCGTCCTCGAGGGAGGCGACATTCGACTCACGGTGGTTGGGCGGGACGACCTGAGGGTGTCAACGGAGGTTCGAAAGAGTGTTCTAGCCGAGAAGAGCCGGTTCTTTGCGGAGAAGCTTTGCGACGATGCAGTGTCGCACTCGGTGGAGATCAGCAACTGTGAGGATCTCAAGGCCAGGTTGTGTTCCATGGGCGATGGGGTTCCTAAAGGTTTAATGTTCATTGTTTTGTACATTCCTTTTGTTCTTGTTTCTTGACTGCAATTGGTTTTATGTTCTTATTTGCATTATTTTGTAGGTATCCAACCTAGAACATCTGCAGATTCATGACTCTGTAGCTAAAGTTTTGTAAATGATGACAAATATCACAGGGAAATGAAAGCTTTGTTATCCAAATTGGTTAAAGAGAAATAAAAAATAAAGTCTAACGAAAAAAAAATACCTCATACTGTCTCGGTTCAAAGGAACCGAGGCAATAAACCTCGCAGGAAATTTTTTTAAAAAAAAATTATATTAAATACTTTCTACCAATTTTGAGTTGACTCAGTTTAAACTGAAGGTTGAGTGGAGTCATCTTGAGTTAAAGGACGAATCGAGTTGATCTGGACCAAGGTTCAAGTAGTGTCGACTCATGGTGAAGTTCGAGATTAGTTGGTCAAGACTAAAGGTCGAGTGAGCTTGGGTCAAAGGTCGAGACTAATCAGTCGGACCAAAGGTTGATCCAACCCAAAGGACAAGTCAAGTTAATCGATACTAAAGTTCGAGATGAGTTGACTTGGGCTACAGGTTGAGAAGAGTCACCCCAGACGTATAGACGAGTCGTCTAAGGTCGTTGGTTATGATGAATCGGCCTAAGCTAATAATCGAAATGACTCATCCTATACTAAAGGTAAAAATGAGTTGAATTAGGGTTGTACGATTTAATTGTCGAGTCGAGTCGCCTAAGCCAAAGAACGAATCAACATAATATTATTATTGATATATATGCTCACGTTTCTCTCTTCAAGCTCTGTCTTTGGTAATTATCTTTGAAAAAGAAAAGTTTATTTACAAGTTTTCATAATATCATTGTATTGATTTCAAATCCTCTTTTTGAGAGTTAAACATTTTTTTTATATTCTTATAAAACAATTTGTGTTTGTATTCAGAAGTGAAGTAAAAAAACTTGTTAGTTTAACTCACTCAAGTTAAACGGTCTAGTCAAATAGACTAGTGAATACTATGAGTGGTTGTACTCGTCTAACCAGTTTGATTAGTTTGTAAACCAGTGATTAAATTCGTGTGTAATCTTCGTGATTAATGGAATACTTTAAAGGTATTTAAACTGGATGTAACTCAGTTTGAAACAAATCAGTATAGAAACAAATATGTTTTATTCTTTTTGTTTTAAAAGGTATTCCATTCAATGAAGTTTTATAAACTTTAAGTGTTTAATCATTTTTACACATTGTCTAACTCCTGCAAAGTAAATTAAACACTATTTATTTACAAAAGATTTAAAAGTATTAATATCCTCTGGTGTTTATTTTTACTTAAGAAATATACAACTTAAGACAATTCTATCTTCAACAATCAATATAATTCGGTTGATGGTGAATATTTAGTACCTGTTTCACTCCCATGTCACATATTTTTGAATAAAGTATATAGTCTGTTTTCCATTAGTTTAATTTTAATAAACTTTCAAACAACTTTATGCAAATACTAAATTATATACAACCAAACTATTCTTTCATGACTTCTTTTAGAAAGTAAATAAATAAATATAAGAAAACAAAATTCTTTCATAAACTAAAATTAACTAATGTTAGTTGAAAAAGTGTAATAGTTACTTATTTTTCTACTATTAGATAGGATTCTTAAGAGAATTATTTTAAAAAAGTAATAATTTTACAGGAAAAATTATGATTGAATAATAATATAACCACACTTATCTGTTTTTCTAAATATGGTTTGATATCAGTTTACCAGAAAAAAAAAACATTTCTAAATTTTTTTATCAATATTAAAATATCAATATTGACCAATGACTGCTAGCCGTTATACAATACACAATTTCAAGTACGAGGACATGTATTATAAATGTTAAATTACAAATATTAAACAACGTACCTTTATCAGATATTTCTTCCTCTTAGTAGAGTTAGGATAAATTTCCCATTCAATAGCCTCGGAGAACTCATCGAGTTTAAGATTATCTTGAGACAACTTGTTTGTCACTATGGTACCCACACATAAAGTTATCATCGTGTAGCACTCTTCTACTGACAGTTGCTCCAAGGATGGGAAACCTAAACTCCCTTTGTAGAACCTTTTGAGGTTACTTAAGCTATAAAGATTCAAACAAGTGAGCTGCGGAAATATTATCTCATCCTCATCTGATTCCTTCCCATCTTCCTTACACACTATCTCTTCAATTGAAGGACAAAGGCTTATCTCCATTCTTTTGAGTTGAAGCAAACTTTTGGCCGTTGAGGATGTCAACAAATACGATGATAAGTTAAAGCAATGATATACTTTCAAACACGTCAGATTGGAGAAAGACACTGTACATGCTATCAATTTTTTTATACTCCAACACTCAATGATTTCAAAGGTTTCTAAGTTTCTGATAAAGGAATGAGTCCAAGAGTTCTCTAGCCCAATGGAAACTAGCTCTTCAAGGAACTCCAACCGTAATACTTTCAGCTGTTGTAACACATTATTATAACTTTCACAACAGAACATATTCTTGAAGGAAGAATCACGCACCTCAAGTTTCTCTATATTCGTAACCTGTTCAAGAATTTGACATTGAAATACATCCGAACCAAAGCAGAGAGTAAGAGCTTTTAAATTGTCTAAGAGGTTTCTCTCGAGTTCTCCTCGCAAAATTATCTTCATTCCATTTTCCCCTATTGACATGCACTGTAACAACAAAGAAAAAAACAAGCAAAAATAGGTTATGGTAACTAGAGATCCATCTCTTTTTTTGTATACAATAACGTAAATAAAGTGTAAGGTATTGAAGAAAAGGAGAAGAGATAAAACTATAATATGTATGAAAACAAATACAAAAAAGAATAAAAGATACACCATATTTATAGAGATCCGATATGTTAACTTTTTTTAATTGACAATGGATTATCACTCACTATTTTATTAATGCGTATATTTGAAATGGATCAATCAAAAACTATCATATAAACGGTTGTAAAAAAATTGTTAAAAAAAATTGTTAAAAAATCATTTTTCTTCATAGAACTAAGAATGACAAAATCGCTGGCCGGACTGATACAATAAAACTGAAAGTAAAAACTGAAGAAAAAATAAAAACTGCATGCAGTACAACACTGAAAATAAAGTCTCACGAAATTTCAAAACTATTATTCTTCTAAAATTCTTTCTTTTTTCATCTCGATCAGCTTTCTGTACTTTTGAAAGAATGTTATAAGTAGTGGTTTTATGAACATATAAACTATTTGCTTCTTGCTTTCTACGTGTTCAGCTCCATCCTTACTTCCTTTATTTTTTTCCAGATGAGATGAAAACAAACATCAATGTGTTTGCTCTTTTTGTGCCTAACCTGGTTCTTGACCAACTCAATCAGATTAACACTTTCTCTCCTTGCGTTATCTCCAATATGTTCAATAGGTTTCCAAGATAAATTGCATGCCGCCACTAATATTGTCACATACTTGCCTTTACATGTAGATAATGCTATAATGGATTGTTTCTTTAACAGCTAAGTAAAAGACATGTTCCTCATAAAGAAGACATAACCCACCATACTCTTTCGATCATCCATATCTTCACATCAGTCACTATCCGATAATATGTGCTCTTCTCACATACCTAAGACTTCCAATTAATCTTCGATATCTACTTGCATAAACCTGATCTCGATTCCATTTTCTGATAGCTTCATGTTGGGTTCCATAGAAATAGAAACTGGATTGCACTTCATCACCTTTGCCTTCTCAGAATATCTCTTTTGAGACTTGAAGATCAATGTTTTCCTCTAGTCCTCATCCAAACCTATAAAGTATCTCATGATGCCCTGGTTGATCATTTCAAACTCTCTTTTCATCACTTCTTTAAACTCTTCAACTAGTTTGGCTTTGCTTCCCATAAATATCAAGTCATCTACATACAAGGCAACAAACAACATACCTCCTTTGTACTTCTTTAGGGATAGAGCATGTCCGTACATACCCTCCTCATAACCATTTTTCTTGAAATAGGTATTAAGTCTCTCATTCTAGGCTCGAGGAGCTTGTTTCAAACCATACCACGCCTTCTTTAGCTTCAACATTTTTTTCTCTTCACCTCTTATAATGTAACTGAGAGGTTGCTTTACAAAGACCTCATCTTCTAGAACTCCATTCAAAAACGCAAACTTCATGTCCATTTGTTGTATCTTCCATCCTTGTTCCACTGCTAGTGAGAATAATAGATGAATTGTCTCTATCCTTATTAGTAGAGTGAAAACTTCATCCTAGTTAATCTCCTTTTGTTGTTTGTAGCCCTTTACCATGAGTCGGGCTTTATAACGCTCCACCTCTCCATCTACATTGATTTTCTTTTTGCATACCCATTTCACACCAATTAGATGAGCTCCCATGGTTAAATTTGTCAACTCTTATGTTTCATTCTTTTCAATTAAGATGACATCCTCATCCATTGTTTTCTTCCATCTTTCATCAAACACGATCGTACTTCTTCAAATTTGACATCTTCTGCACCTGCCAACAGATACACTACATGTACTTCACTAATGTAATTATAAATGTCTTGCAAACTTTGAGTCTTGGGTTGTTCAGGTTCATCTTCTTCATTAGAATACCTATATATCCCCTCAATTATGGTTTTCATGTTCCTCCCAACAACTTTCGAGGTTGTATATGCTATTTCCAAGCTTTCTCCCCAAGATTCCAAGCTTCTTGAAGATCTCTCCTTTAAATCGTCCCAGCTTCACTCACTCCCTTCATCTACCTAGACATCCCAACTTCTCAGAACCTTGTGTGTAATCAGGTTATATAGTTTGTAGGCTTTTACATTTTCATCATAGCCAATAAAAATGTACATTTTGCTTCCATCATCAAGTTTTGTTCTAAGCTAAGTTAGGTTATGTCTGTAAGCCATGTTGCCAAAAAATTTTCAAATGGCTTACACTCGGCTTCTTTATGCTCCACACTTGTTGGGGTGTCACATCATCTAGTTTGGAACTTAAGTATATGTTCTGCATATAGACTACACACTAAACTTCCTTTATCCATAATTTCTCTCGCATGCTTCGAACCATATCAAGAATGGTCTAATTCTTCCTTTCAGTTACGCCCTTTCGTTATGGTAAGTACATAGTTATCAGAAACATTCTTATACCTTGTTTTTCATAATACTTCATGAATATTGCTTATGCGAATTCATCTCCTCTATCAGGCCTGACTACCTTTAGTTACTTGTCGGTCTCTTGCTCCACCAACAATCTAAACTTCTTGAACACCTCAAATGCTTTTGATTTCTCATGTAAGAAATATACACACACCTTCCAAGAGAAATCAACTATGAGCGAAATAAATAACTTCTTACCACTGAATGAACCGAGCGAAATCGGTTCACACAGATCGATGTGTACCTGATGGCAATCTCCTAGCTAGGTTGGGCCAAAATTAGAAGAAAAGCCATGGAGGTGGTCAATGGGTGATTTGCAGAACAATGGTGGAAGGTGAGCTAAGTGTCTCATGGCTTTGGTGTTGTTATGGATGATTGAGGTGGTGTTTGTGATGCTCTAAGATAGGTTGAACCAACTCTTGGAGGAAGGCGGCTAAAAGAGAACACTTGGATTGTTGTAGCCTAGGGTGACCTAATAAGAGTAGTACGACACAAAATTGGCAGCATAACAATACTCTAAATCAAAGGTGAATACAAGAGTAAGAGACACCTCTATTTATAGACTAAGGGTATCTCTTAATTTGTAGAAACTAGATCTAAAAGACCCACCTTGGCTAACTTGGAGAGTAAGGAGAAAATCCTCTCCATTAGAAGAATGACAAGTGGCGAAAATCCTCTGAGAGAGTGACATGTGGCCACTACCTATGGAGAATCCTCTTCATTCCTAAAGTGTCATGTGGCCATTAACTAGGAGGAAAAATCTCTAAAGGGAGGAGGACACGTGAAATGGACGGTCCACCCCTCTTTGTCCACCAAGTTAGAGAAAAATTTGACCCCTTGGTCAACACATGGTTTAAGACGTTCCGTTTGAGTCAATATTAGGCCTTGTCCCTTTGTTGACTTTAGTGGTAAAAAATCCTATACTACTTGATCCAAAATACAAAGTCCAAAATAAATTCTACACTACTAGGCCTACAATACAAAGCCTAACTAAATCCTAGATGACATGTAAAAAACTACAAGGCCCAAAATTATTTTTACTCTACTAGAAGTTTCATGATGGCATAAGATGACCCAAGAGATAGAGTGTAGGCCTATCTTCCACATATGACTTCAACTCTTCTTTGAATGTACATGGCCATGGCTAGTGGATATGCCATCAGTACCAAACTTATTTATTCTTCTGCCCTATACCTGGCCACCTTTGAAAAACTAGTCCTCAGATGTTTTTCGAGTACACAGTCTTCACAAAATTTATTCTCAAATTTTACATTGGGTAGTCCAAGTACTAGCTCTTTTCTTGATAGCTCGACCAAGCTTCCAAAATTGAGGTGTCCAAAATGGAAGTGCTACATCATGGTTTCATCTTTAAAGTCCAGCTTTAAACACCACTTCTATAGGATGCTCAACTCCAGTTTCTACATTCGGTTTTTCTAGATTTCTACTCGGGCTACAAGATGACCATTCTTGTCTTTCAAGTATTGTACTTGATCATTTATAAGAACTGAGATGCCTTTCTCCATCATCAATGCTTAGAATGTTTCTCTTTAGCTCGACAACATAGTAAGCATTCTTGATTTCTTTAACTTGTTGATCCTTCTACATGTGTGGACTTGTTCCACGCCCTTTTCCAGCCTCCTTGGAATCATCTCAAAATGACACGAAATCGGCCCCTATCTTGGCGAATTCATTGAAGAAACTTTCATCTACACATATGTGATTGCTTGTTCTAGTGTCTAGATACCACACTGAGTTGGTCGAACTCTCCTCAGCCTCTAATTTCAAGCACAACCCCGACTTTTAAGCTCTTTAGCCTCTCCTTTTTCATCGTCGAGATCTCTTTGCACTTTGTCAGGCCCTCTAATTATGTGGCTAGGCTCTCCTTTCTAACTATCGGGCTCTTCTCGTGCATTGTTGGGCTCTCAGACAACTCTGCATTAAGTAGCTCGGCCTTACCTAACCTAATTAAGCTCACCACAACTCGACCTAAGCTTACCATAACTCGACCTAGGTCTCCACAATTGAACTAATGCCCTTTACAACTCAACCTATCCTATCGATAGCTTAGCTATGCTCTCTATTTACTCGACGATACGTCGTCTGGGCTCCTTGTCATCCATATGATTCCTATCTCCTTGTCGTCTTCCACTATGGATTTTTCTCTCTTTTCAGCTTCACAAAACTTAGCTATGTGACCATCATTGCCACACTTGTAGCAAATTATCGATATGCACTCTGACATGGTTGTCTCCTGTATATGCAATTTCCAGAATCTCCCATGCTTCCTTTAAAGATGTCGTATTTGTTATCTTCTCAAAGCCTGACTTGTCCACCACATTATACAAAAAATACAATGTAAATTTTTTTTAACCCGTGTCTTTTTCAATGCGACAATCTAAACCACTATTTGATGTTCATTCTCCGTGGGTCTATAGTATCCAACCTCCCCTACGTCTCATAGTTTTGGGATCCTAGAAAAACCTTAATTTATAAACACCATGTATCATAATTGGTCTTATTTGACAATTGTGTCGCTGTCATTTCATTAACAACTTTTATCATCTTTTTTTTTTCAAAACTCATAAGTGCACTCGCTGTTTTCCTCACACTGTTTAAGTCTCTCTTTTTCACTTGACATCAAAAAATAGAGCTTTGAAACCAGTTTCTTAAATATAATTGAGCAACACACTGATATTCATTGTATAACTTTTTGTTCTAATTCATTAAATTGTTCTGTCCTTTAAATAGCCGATGTGACCGAGTACATAAACGAAATAAAAACATAAATAAAAACAACACAAACCAATAACTAACCGGGCTGCTACCGTAAAACGGAAGCAAAGAATAAAAACTATATGCGAAACAACTAATCGCAACACTAAAATTAAAATGCCATACAAAATTACAAAGCTACCCTCCATAATTTAAATTTATCTAACAAGAGTTTCATATTTTAATTTTCATAGTATTTCGTACAACTCATATGAAACAATGACAAGCAATTAAAGAACTGATGATCCCATATTTAATTTTAAGGGGAAGTGATAAAACAGTAGTACATACCTTTCCAATACCGACTTGATTCTCGGAACGTGATTCTAGATCTGTAAAAATTTCACAATATGGTGAGCTGTAGTAAAAACACTTCAAGTTGGGAACACGCTCAACTTCCAATGATCTCACAAAGGGACAGCAATGATCTTCATTGCAAACATTCTCCAGTTTTTGCAGGTTGAATAAAGTCAATTTGTTCAAGGAAAAAGGAAGGGTTGGTCCTATAGATGCCACTTCTCTGTCCTGTGTTGTACATATGACATCGAAGATGATTTTAACAGAATCACAGTTTCGAACTTCCAACGTTTCCAAATTAGTTAAGAAAGGAAGTAAATTGAACGGTAGCAGTACATCGGATAAAAACTGGCAACCATCCAGAATTAGTGATTCCAAGAGACCGAAGTAGGAGTTTGGAATGGAGCTTGAGCCAAGACATAACTCTTGTATATCTTCTCTCTCATGGAAGTTTGATATACTCTGCTACAAAAGAAATTAGATTTAGATTTTCATTTTCGTCACATCCAAATCTGTTTGAACCGTAAACTTTTAGAAATATATCTTTCATGATTATGAAAATGAGATGAAAAACATTAAAATATGAAAAAAAAAACTAGCAAATCATAATAATAAAATAAAAATGAGGATTTACAAAATTAAAATTATAGAAAGTAACATAGAATAGAATGAAGAAAGCGATTTTTTTATTAATTAACAAGTAACCTTACAATGAAAAGAGATTGAAGGAATGATTTCTTTCTAGGTGTGATAATAAGATTTACAATAGAGATAAAGATGCTTAAAATGGGCGATGTAAGAGAATGCTAGACTTAATGTTATTATAGGACGTTTCAAATATTTAAATAAGTTTGTGAATTAAATTTTGACATTATCTTAAAGTCTTCGAGCTTATTAGTAAGTTTGCAAGCTTAACTTAAAGTTTTAGGATACAAAACTCAAAAATATAGGGGTTTGGATACCTATTATTTTAGTCATTCTTTAGGTTGATTATTCCATGTGTAAGTACTTATTTTAGTGATGAACTACAAATATCTTTAGGCAGAATCTATTTGATATTCTATATAAAATGGTTTAAAAGTATTAGTGGTTTTATTAAATTAAATAGAACACTATAATATTTTAATATCAAAAAGTTCAAACTATATAAAATCACAATATCTCTGAGTCCTCTAAATTCTTTATGACTTCTCTCTGGCTTATCTCACTTGTTTCTTATTTTTTTGAAAATAAAGAACCATAGTTGTGTTCCTTGTAAGTTTTGTCCAACCACTCGATCAAATACTAAAATAGACTAAATTATTTTGCTCTCTTTTTTGCAAATTATTTTGCTCTCTTTTTTGCAATCCATTTTTTTTTTGTTTCATGTAAACCCTAGAGGAGGACACATAACTCAAGTACTCTTAGCAATTTTCTCTTTGCTTTCTAATCCAAATGGTAGGGTTAAAATTCTAATTGAGATTTTTGGTGTTGGTTTAGGTGATCTTCTATGTTTTGGTGCTCTAGGAAGTAGTTAGTTGAGGATAACATCTTGTCTTGAGTGAGATAAGCTAATTTGAATTTTTCATTATTTGAATCCAAAATTGACTGTGGTATGAGCCTTAAACTATGATAATGGCATATTTTATCATGACTTCAGCATTGAATTGAGAGAAAACATTAACTTTTTTTAGCTTTTTTTTTCTTGTAAATCCTAGTTTTCTTTTAGTTTATTAAGTGGTTGCATCTTAAGCTTTAATGAGATAAATTGATCATTAACCCTTGCATTTATATTCTTAAATTAGTTGGAAAAAGTCTTTGCATCTAATGAAGGCATTGGACTCCAAAGAAAGCAAGAAGAAAAACAAAAATGAAGAATCAAAACACTGCTAAAATCATGCCCTAGCGCCCTTTCTTCATGGGCGCTTAAGCGCCATTGCACCATTGCTGTCTCACGCCCGGGCACCCCCTACCTAGGGGCGCTTGAGCGCCACTTTTCTGATTAACGCGAACTTGAGCGCAACGCTGATTTGGCATAGTGGGCTTATTTAACCCTAAAATGCGAAGGGCTCGACATCTTTGGGCACCCAAACACGATTTTTCTCTGTTGAAGCATCTGGAGGCGAGTTAAAGCTGTGGGAACACTTTTCCTTCTTCCTTGGGCCTTCCTCTTTCTTCCATTTCACTATTTGTAAGCTTAAGTCATAATGAAAATGGAGAGCCAATTCCATTTATTGTTGAGGATTGATGTAACCACAAATCTCTTATGTAAATTACAATTGTTTTGAATTATTATATGCCTCTTTCATTGATTGTTAGTGTTAATTCTTTCACTTAAAACTTGTTATGATTTGATCAACCATGACATGATTTTAGGGTTTGCTTGATATTGGGAAATATTGTGTGAATCTGGAACTGGATTAAACACCTAAAGGAAATTGTATTAGGTGTAGAATTAGGACCTTTGGTTGTCTTGAATATCAATTCTTAATGCGGAAATAATTGTTAGGTATTCCAAGGAATTGAAGTCTAATAAGAAAGTCTAGGCTCTTTTTACCAAGGGATTGAGCTTGAGTAAATTAGTAGATTGACATTAACACATTAATGAAGAGGAAGTGATTTTCCACGCATAAGAGTGAAGTAGGTGAAATCATCTCCCAACAATACCAATTCATATAATTTCTAATCTTATCCATTTCCAAATGTTTGAGTTATCAAAGATCACTTTTACCATTTATGTTTCACATTTACTTTAATTGCATAAAATTCAAAAATATGGAATCATTCTTTTTAAGTTAGTTAGAAATTATATGATAGTTTGGTGACACGAATCTCTTGAAAAACCATATCCGGTCTTACCAGTTTATTACTTGAACGATTTGATACGCTTGTCGAACCCTCAACAAACTGTAATTTTGTTGAAATGTTGCCTTTTTGAGGTTGATATTTGTGAAATAGGATGTCTGAAATCATATTGTAGATTATGTGAATTATAAAAATTTTAGTATTCTACGAAATTGTATTGTTGAAATTGAATATGAAGTTAGGAAACTAATTTGGTACATAATAAGAATTTAGTATGGTTTTAGTAATTGGTCCTTAGGGAAGTTTTCAAATAAAATTGAATTGGAAAAAGGATAGAAATAGAAATATCATGTTTAGTCAATTGTACAAACTAAATATTTGATTATTCTTTTTTTGATACAACGTTGGGCACCAAATATTTACCATGAGCATCATTTCGAGATGGCCAAGTCAGACAACTTTAGGAGACTAAAGTGTTGGGAACCAATTTTACCATTGGGAGCTCACTTGATAGTGAGTTCTAGTGCATTGGATTCCACGTTGTTGGGTGCCACCTTGACAATAACTATAATAGAAGTTGGCAATGAGCACCAATTGAGTACTATTAGGTGCCATTCTCAAGTTTAATTCTATAAAGCTCTAGGGTTCATGGTGTTGGGCACTGATGTTGTATTCCAATGTTAGGCGATATATGTTGTATAATTGTTTGATAATTGTAATGGAATCATTAGTGTGGATTTAGAATACTTATTGAGAAAAAAAGAGTATTATATGGAAATTGAGATGTGGCTACAAGTATTAGGTGAAGAAAATCATAATGAAGATTGATAAGTGAGTGAGTTTCTGTGTATGAGGATGTGCTTATAAGGAAGGGATACAAACCCTTTATAACTTAAGTGTTATGCATTTGATTTGGGAAGTTATCCTTATACTCTACAAGATTCAAGGACTCAAGTAGAGGAATGAGTCTTGGTGGTGAAGAGCAATTGAGATTCTTTATAATTTCGTGGTTGTGAATTCCATTTCTTTTAGGTTATAAGCGACTCACTTCTTCATGAGAGGGAAGGCCATGTACAATTACTAGAATTGTAACACTAAGGATTTCATTTTACATGACAAAGCAAAGCTTTTAGAGTTCTGAGTGAAAGCATAAATTCGGATAATCAAGTATAAGTTATATATTTGTTAATGGATGAGAATTTCTTTATGATAGATTAAGTAATTGTTTGCTAATTAATTTTAATTGATCTTTATATAATAATTGTATTGAATGTTTAAGTTATTAATAGTTTACCCTCTTTTTGGTGTTGATAATGTGTGTCTTTATGTAATGATCACTTTTATGGCGTTATCAAATGATATTTCAGGTGATGATCGAGCTACCTAGTAAGTTGATGATAGTATTTAATGTTCCTTTGGATGTTACGTATAAAGAAAATGACGGACCAACCATACAAGTGTACAAAACAAGATAAAATAAAATAAAAATAAAATAAGATCAAAATTATAAAAAAATATTCGTATAAATTTTTATTTAGTTGGATAAAATTGGGTGTTGAGTGAAACCGGAATCACGACGGCAAAACAGTGAAACTTTTTTAAAAAAACTACATAAATTTGAAAAACAGAAGTTGCCACCATAATATAATTACATTCTACAAGTATGTTTGAGTATATTTTTTCTATCCATTTGACCAAATTTGCCTAGTACCTCTACATGAAATCCTTCTATGACGACCATTTTTTAAAACCAAAATTGTTAATCATTATAGTGATTAATTTAAATATCAATTTATAAATTAAAAGTTTGATATCTAAAATTGTATCTATAATAAAAAATTGTAATTACTTTGTGAATTAGACTTTAAATGTGTCATTGACACTATCCATTAAGGTTTTAACTACCAAATAAATAATGTCTAAATTAGTCATAAAATAATTAGTGACGAATTCATAGTCTAATTTACAATATTATTATATTTTTTATTTGTAAAAGACTATTTTAGAAATTATTAATAACTTTTAATTTATAAATTAACATTTAAATTAATCACTATAATCATCAATTAATTTTGGTTTCTAAAATTAAATGATATTTAAATATTTTCTTGTAAAAGTACTTAAAATTGTAGAAATCCAAGTTGATGTGCTCTATTTTTTTGTGTTGTTAAACTAATTTTGTATGAAAGCTAATTTTGAATGGTGAGATAAAGTCAAAGTTGTGAGAATTACCTGTTTGGAGCAGTGGATAGAGTATTTGAGGCTTGGCAATTCTTTTAGCATCAATGAGACGAGACGACCTAAGACAAGCTCTTGTGTTGTTCCTTCTCCTTCCTCGTCCGTCCCATCCTTCTTAAATATTTCTGCCAATTCCTTACACTTTGTTACCTCAAGCACTTCAAGTCTTGTAAGATCTTTGGCTACTGATGCTGGAAACAAACTTTTAAGACGCTCACAATTTTCAACATTCATTTCCTTTAGCAGTTGAAGGCCAATAATTCCCTCCGGATCCTTCTCCCATACTTGCTCCAGATTTGCTAGATTGATTAAACACAATTTTTTCAGACGGAATATTCCGGAAGGATTTGTCATCAACCTGTTCTCATCATTCATATTGAATATTACCCGTACTGTTATGCAATTTCCTACTTCTAACTCTTCCAAATTGTGAAAGCAAGAAACCAAATGAGATGGAATTATATGCTCTAGATAAATTCTCCATGCAGTCAATTTTTTCAAATAGCCAAAGCTGATTTGCTTCACCCAATGTCTGCCACGCCATAGTTGATCTATAATAAATTCATCAGTATCATAGCCAAGCTCCAGATTCTCAGTATATGCGAAACTGTCCTGTAAATCAGACAAATTATTAAATTAGTTCTCACCTTTAAAATATAATGATACTTTTTTTATTCCCACAAAGTTAAAAAAATAAAATAAAATTATATATTTCAAGTTAAAAACTTTTATACTATAGCCGTCACTTTAATAATTTTGTATTTTTATTTTAAAATTATAACTTTAAAATAACTAAAAAAATATTTTTTCATTTATAATATATTTATTATTACTAATAACAGTGAAATGGTGTATAAATTAAAATGATCAAATTACTATGTAAAAGTGCTATATTACAATTATTTTTAAAAACTTTTAATTATTTTAAATTTAAAATAACTAACTTATGGCCGTCAAGTTTGTGTAATTTCTTTTATTTTAAAAAAAAAATTAATATATAAAAAGAGCTATTAAACTACTATAGTGAAAGAAAATATTGTTAAACAGATAAAAGGAGTTTTAATCTTTGAAAAACTCAATATACTTACCATTTAAAGCATTTTATGCTAAAAACAAGGATTTGCAATTTCCAATTGTGGTTTGGACAGAAGATTTTAATAAAATCAGAAGAAATAATATTAAATAAATGAATAAGTGAATAAATACCTTATCAGTGAAAATTTTATGTATGGTGGCATTCAAGTTGCCTTCCCAGTGTTGGGAGAAAACTTTAAAGGCTAGAAGGAAGTGTTTAAGATTGGGAGAGGTTGGAAGATTTTGAGAGAAGAGGAAAGGCTTGTATTGAGTGCTTCTAAACTTTTTTTTTTTGGCTTTTATCTTTTAGGCCCAACATACAAAATCAATTTATATTCCAACACCCCCTCTTAAACTTGATTTTGTACTCCAAGCAAACTTCTCAACTTCATGAAGACTTCTTTCTTCAGCGGTTTGGTGAAGATATCTGCTACCTGATCATGTGTCTTCACATATTCCATTTGCACATCCTTGTTGCTGATGCATTCTCTAATGTAATGGTAACGGGTGTGGATGTGCTTACTTCGATCATGGAAGACTGGGTTTTTTGCTAATGTTATTGCTGACTTGTTGTCTACGAAAATCTTTGTTGGCTCCACTTGTGGCAAGCTTAACTCCTTCAATAGGTTGCGTAGCCAAACAGCATGACAAACACATGAAGTTGCAGCTACATACTCTGCTTCACATGTAGACAAAGTGACAATAGGCTGCTTCTTGGACATCCAAGTAAAGGCTGTGTCTCCCATGTAGAACACAAATCCACTTGTGCTCTTTCGGTCATCCATATCTCCACTCCAATCGCTATCACTATATCCAACAAGCTTGTAATCGTTAGAAATGGAGTAGTATAGGCCATAGCTTGCTGTACCTTGGATATATCGAAGAATCCTCTTCGCAGACTTGAAGTGAGTAGTTGTTGGAGCTTCCATGTACCGACTCACGACTCCAACGGCATAGAGAATGTCTGGTCTTGTACAAGTTAAATAGCGCAAACTTCCAACAAGACTTTTATAGAGGGTTGGATCAACTTTTTCTCCCTCTTCATCCTTACTCAACTTTATGTCGCATTCCATAGGAGTACCAATTGGATTAGCATCATCCATCTTAAACTTCTTGAGGAGGTCTTTGGCATAACTTTCTTGAGTAATAAAAATTCCTTTGTTTCCTTGTTGTACTTCGATTCCGAGATAATATGCCATAAGCCCCATGTCGGTCATTTCAAATTCCATTGTCATATCCTTCTTGAATTCCTCAAACATGCTTGGATTGTTCCCTGTAAAAATCAAGTCATCGACATACAAGCATACAATCAAAATATCTTTACCTTGAGCTTTTATATAGAGTGCATGCTCATATGGACACTTGATGAAATTCGCTGCTTTGAAGTACTTGTCAATCCGAACATTCCAAGCTCTCGGGGCTTGTTTCAATCCATAAAGAGCCTTCTTTAATTTCAAGACTTTATCTTCTTCACCTTTGACTTCATATCCTTGTGGCTGCTCAATGTAGACTTCTTCTTCAAGAACTCCATTTAAGAAGGCGGATTTGACATCCATTTGATGTATCTTCCAATTATTTTGAGCTGCTAATGATATAATAAGTCTTACAGTTTCTAGTCGAGCAACTGGAGCAAATACCTCGTCATAGTCGATGCCAGCCCTTTGACTGTAGCCCTTCGCCACCAATCTTGCTTTGTATCTCTGAACTTCTCCTTTGGAGTCTTTCTTTGCTTTGTAGACCCACTTTACACCAATTGCTTTGTGCCCTTTTGGAAGCGAGGCTAGCTCCCAAGTATCATTCTTCTTTATTGCCTCGATCTCTTCATCCATTGCTTTTCTCCAACTCTTCTTTTCAATTGCTTCTTGGAAGTTCATGGGCTCACAGTCTGCAAATAGACAGAATAAGGTAACATTGTCTAGATTTTCAGTTACCTCATAAATTTCTTGGAGACTTCGGAAACGTGGCATTCTTTCACTTGAGCTTTCATCATCTTGAATGGTTGTATTTGGTGAAGTGGGTGGAGTAGCAGGTGCCTCTTGCGGTTGTTGTTGTTGTTCCACATCCTCTTCTTCAATGCACGGGAAGAAGGTATGATCTTCACAGTTTGTCGACCAATCCCATTCTCCTTCTTCGTCAAACACTACATTCCGGCTGATGATTGTTTTCCTTGAATCAGGATTGTAGAGTTTGTACCCTTTGGAGTTGGCGTCATAACCAATGAAGATGTATTTTTCACTTTTGTCATCAAGCTTACTTCGTTTTTCATCTGGCACATGCACATGGGCTATGCTTCCAAAAACTCTAAGATGAGAAATACCTGGTTTTCTTCCGCTCCATGCTTCTTGTGGTGTTTTTCCACTAACGCTTCTTGTTGGAGAGCGGTTGATTAGATAGACTGCACATGCAACAGCTTCAGCCCAAAACTCCTTTGGAAGTTTCTTGCTTTTAAGCATGCTCCTTGCCATCTCCAGGATAGTTCTATTCTTCCTTTCAGCCACTCCATTTTGTTGAGGGGATCTTGGCACTGTCAATTGTCGTCTGATTCCATTGTCTTCACAATACTTCTGAAACTCTTTTGATGTGAACTCTCCTCCACGATCGGATCTCAAAGCTTTGATCAGAAGGCCACTTTCCTTCTCAACATGGGCTTTAAACTTCTTGAAGTTCTCAAACACTTCTGATTTTTCTTTTAAGAAATATACCCATGTTTTTCTTGAAAAATCATCAATGAAGAGAAGGAAATAATTGCTCTTACCGAGTGATCTTGGCTTGATTGGTCCGCACACATCTGTGTGTATGAGTTCTAATGGCTTTTGAGCTCTTGAGTCCGACTCATTTGGGAAACTCAATCGAAATTGTTTTCCAAGTAGACATCCTTCACAAACTTGGTTGGGGTGAGTAATATGAGGCAGTCCTCTCACCATTGCTTTCTTGAAGAGCAACTCTAATCCTTTAAAATTAAGATGGCCAAATCGAAGATGCCAAAGCCATGATTGGTCTTTGTAGCACATCTTAAGACATTGTGGGCCATCACTTTGAATGTTGAGCACGAACATTCTATTTCTTGTCATTGGCACCTTTGCAATGAACCTACTTGTATTATCTCTTATAGAAAGGTTATTATTCTTAAGTTGAATATCATAACCTTTCTCTAAGAGTTGTCCTAAGCTCAAGATGTTGCTCTTCATGCTTGGCACATAATATACGTTGGAAATAAATTGATGTTCTCCATTCTTTAGGCGGATGAGGACATTACCTTTTCCTTTCACTGCCACCTTTGATTCATCTCCAAAAGCCACGTTTCCCTTTACTGATTCATCAAGCTCCACAAACATGCTTCTTTTCCCACACATATGGTTACTTGCTCCACTGTCAAGGTACCAATGATTATCCTCGCCTCTATCTTGGCCCTTGTAAGCCAATAGCAAGGTACCATCTTCTTGACACCTTTCTTCAGCATAATTGGCTTTCTCTTCGACTTTATTTTTGTTAGGGGCTCTACATTCAGAAGCATAATGTCCAAACTTATCACAATTGTAACACTTGATTCGTGTCTTGTCATACCTTGAATTCGGATTTCCTCTCCCACGACTTCTGTTAGAGCTTTCTCCTCTTTGGTTATTGTTGTTAGGCCTTCGTCCTTGTCCACGTCCATATGCACGCCATCGTCCTTGTTCTTGACTATAACTTCGCCTTGATTGGTTGTGTGTATTTTCTTCTTTTCTTGAATCAACGTGTGCCTTGAGGACTTGCTCCGTGATCTCTTCCTTCTTCTTTTTCTTTTCTTCATAAGCTTGCAACGAACCAAGAAGTTGCTCTATTGACATGGCCTCCAAGTCTTTTGTTTCTTCGGTAATGGTGACAATATGTTCGAACTTTGGATCTAATGATCTAAGAATTTTCTCCATAATTCTTACATCATCTAGCTTCTCACCATTTCTTTTTAGGTTATTAGTAACCGTTAAAACTCTTGAAAAGTAATCAGAGACTAGTTCACCTTCCTTTCTATGCAAAGCTTCAAACTCTCCTCTCAAAGTTTGAAGACGTACCTTTTTGACTTGATCTGCTCCCTTGTAAGAGATCTTAAGCTTCTCCCATGCTTCCTTGGCTGACTTGACTCCAGAAATCTTCTCAAAAGTATCTTCATCTAATCCTTGATAGATTAGACAGAGAGCTTTCTTGTCTCTCTTCCTTGAGTCTCTCAAGTTATCCTTTTGAGCTTGAGAAAGACTCTCTAGATTCTCTGGCTCAATGTGGCCCTTCTCGACCACCTCCCAGACATCATGTGCACCAAGGAGAGCTATCATCCTTAAGCTCCAATTGTCATAGTTGCTCTTAGTGAGCATTGGGACTTGAAAGGGAACTCCAGTATTTGCCATTTCTATGAAGATCTTATGGCTCTGATACCACTTTGTTGGGAGAAAACTTTAAAGGCTAGAAGGAAGTGTTTAAGATTGGGAGAGGTTGGAAGATTTTGAGAGAAGAGGAAAGGCTTGTATTGAGTGCTTCTAAACTTTTTTTTTTTTGGCTTTTATCTTTTAGGCCCAACATACAAAATCAATTTATATTCCAACACCCAGTGCCATTTGGATTTTTCATCTCCTTCCACACCAAATACGTTTTTTAACTTTGGTGATATTGCCTCTCTCTCACTGAATTTCTCCATCTTCAAGCATTCTCTTACTATCAATATTTCCAGTGATAGGAACTCAAATTCACAGTCCTTGTAACTGCAAAAACTTGCAAGGTTGTCTAGTCCCACAAGTTCTATGGTAATCAATTTGTTGAATACAATTTTCATCACTATACCTTCTTCACTCAGCTCATTGCTTACTATTTCCTCTACTTTACGACAATTGATTACCTTCATAGTTTTGAGTTGAACCATGCTTTTGGCTGTGGAAGGTGTCATTAAATATTTTAACCCCGCACAATAGTTTAGTTCCAAATATGTCAAGTAAGTGAATGACAGAGATGACGGACCTAAGTTGTTCAATTCGATGCAACATACTAAGCTTAAAAACTCTAGTTTTCTTACAATTGAAACTCCTGTTAGATCCTTTATCTTTAAACCCAACAAAACTAATTCCTTGAGCTCTAATGTGATTCTCAATCTTTCTTCTGATGCAAAATTTGCTCTTGGCTCAAACACATTGAACAGATAATTATAGGGATCAAAGGATGTCACCTTTAGCTTTTCAAGATTTGGCATTCTGTACGGAAACTGGTTAAGAAAATCAACACTTTCTACTGAAACCAGACAAAGTTCTTTAAGACGGTGCATTGGGTACTCGGGTAACAAGTTTTTTTGTGCTTCCTTGAAGTCAATTTGCATGTTCTCCAATTTGGGCAATACCTAATGAAATAAATGAAAGTAAGAATTAATGACGTAAAACGCCTCTAGCACCCCTTTCAAATTTGTTTGATTTTAGGAATTTTGTTTGGGTTTGGTAGTTTTCATTAACTGGTATTTGATTATCAACACATGTTAATGAGAGCACGATGAATGCATCAATGCAAATGACTCAACAAAAAGATACGTTGGATTTGTCATTTTTGCATGGTCAAGTCAAGTATTGTAACATTGAAGAACTTCAGCCCCCTTCTTTTAGAGGCTATTCCAATTTTAAAACAATTATATACACACTCCACAAAAACTAGACTGTACTTAAATGTAATTTAATTTCTTAGTTTGATTATTTAAACTATATTTAATGAACAATAACTAAGAATAATTATTTTCTTAATTTATCATTAAAGTAAATTATTTCTTTTCTAGAATTAACGATAAAAATTAACAAGTTATTACTATATAATTTTTACTTTTATGAATATAAACTTACATCGGACTTTCTTAAACTAATAGAAATGTTAGTTACCTAAAACATATTTTTATGAATTTGTAGAATTTAAACTTATACTAGTTATAATCTAATAGTGAAGAATCGTGTATATATATATATATATATATATATATATATTTATATATATATAGGTATATATATATATATACCTATATATATATATATATATAAATATAGATATATATATATAGATATCTATATATATATATATATAGATATCTATATATATATATATATATATATATATATATATATATATATATATATATATATATATATATATATATATATATATATATATTTGGTTTTTGAAGTAGAAATGTCTAAAGATCTGGAAAATTTTGTTTTTGAGGCTCCTATACAGCAAATTACTAGTAATTAATCTTAGCCATTGACTTAAACTGAAAAAAAAAATTGTTTTAAACAATTAGAGGAACCCAGAATTCAAAGAGTTAGATTGCGAAAAGAATAAAAGAAGTCAAAATGCCGTTAATTCCATTTTAAGAAAACTAGAAAGGTGCAGAGAATATTAGATGAAAGATTATGATTTTTTAAAGAGTACAAACTTTTAATTACATCAAAAATGAAAAATTTAATAAAATAATATCAATAATATATTATTATGTAACATTCACTGTAAAAATAAAATAGCATTCCTTTATTTCCTTTTAAAATTGAATAATCTTAAAAGTTCAATTTTTATTTAATCTATCTTTTATTTCTTCTCATCCAGAAAATATTTATTTTTTATTTTAGTTCTCGTTTTTATTTATTTATTCACTTCTCTTTATATTATGATTATTGACTACATATATATAAAAATAAAAATTGACTACACATTTTCTTTTTGTGAACTCTGAGAAAGATTGAACGTTCCGTACCTTTGGAGCTGAGAAAACAAAACTTTCTTCTTCCTCTGTCGTTTTGCTGATTTCTTTGGAGAATGTTTTAAGCTTCCCACAGTTGCTCACAATTAATTCCTTCAATTTTGGGCACTTTATCGGATGTCTCCCTTTGTAGAAATGTTTGATATTTGGTAGTAAATACAATCTGACATAGGTTAGTTCAGAAAACTCTAATGGATGATTGTTAGCTTCTGATGTATCTTTACTTGAAACAATTTCCACCATCTTCTTACAACCCCATATTGATATATGTTCAAGCTTTGATACATCTTTTGCCATAGAAGTTGGAAACAAATTCCACAATTCATGACAATTACTTACATCTATAGTCCGAAGCTTTTTAAAATGAATAACTCCGTGTGGATCTTTGCTCCACAATTCCTTCAACTTTGGGAGGTCTTGAAGAAGAATAACCTGTAAATTTGTGCTTATACCTCCGGATGCATCTATTTCTTCATAATCTTTGATTTCAAAAATCACTTCCACCGATTGGCATTTTGAAACTTTCAAGTTGTCCAAACTTTCAAACCATCCTTCCATATTAATTGGAAAAATCTTATCTAGTTTATTGCACTCTTCAATGTTCACCGAAATGAGACTAGAAAAAGAATCAATGTTCACTTTAGTATGCCATATATCTCTTAATCTCCTCATTTTGCTAAGGTGGATTTCCTCCAACTTAGGGAAGACACAGACCTACATTTTGATGAAAACATATAATAATTACATTTACAAGTTAAACAAAAAAGACAAAGTGTAGAGTATGGTTAAGAACCGTAAACAAAATATTAACTCAACTAAAAACATGTACTTATTACACCAATACACACCTTATCTGCATTATTTTCTTTTGTCTCAAAAATCTTCTCCATAATTGGACACTCACTTATGATAAGGATTTTCAGCTTCTTTAAAGTATGTCAATTTATAACACTCTTTCACAACTAATTTGATCAAGTTTTGAAAGTAGAAACTTGACGAGAATTGATCACTCCATATCTTATGGATGTTGAGTGAGCATAAATTCAAAATCTCTAAGTTTGGAATTTCAACCTGCAAACACATACAAAGTTAATATTTTACAATAGTTGAATAACTTATTTAAATTATAGGAAAAATGTGTAATATCATACTTGTTCACCAAAAAGTGGAGTTGCCTTGTCACTTTTCTGATCTTCTTCACTACCACTATTTTTAGCTCGAGGATTTGTCGGATGTTGCCAACAAGACTCCTCCACTTCGGTATAAAAACATGTAAATGATGGCAACGATTGGAATGTCAAAGTATGCAACTTTAGAAACTTAACCTTATCACAATTCATTGGTATTTGAAGGATTTCCTTTAAAGATTCACATTCAAAAAGCTCGATTGTTTCTAGGCTAGCACAAAATTTATCCAAGTAAGAATTACATTCAATAATCTCACATGGTTCTTCACTATTAGCAAATTCCACCATGTAAACGGAGTAGAGACTCACCAATCGGTCACACATATTCACCTTGATGGACTTTAATTTGGCAAATGACGCAACCTTAAGTGGACCATAAGATATCATCTCCAAGTTCTTCATATTGTAAAGGCATATAGATTCCAAATTGGGAAAAACATTTATACAATTAGACAATTCCATTGAATTTATGTATTTGATGGCATTGCTATCTATGATGGATAAGTGTTTCAGATCAGGAAATCCATCAATATTCAATTCATTAACAACTTTAACAACCTCTACCTTTCCCAACAACAAACTTTGTACTGTTTTAAACAACAAGTTTATGTCTTCTTGGGAGTCAATGTTAGTGTCATGATTTAGTTCCAATGCCAAAACTCTGAACGTTTCGTACTTATCAAGCATCTTAAAGCCTATAACAGAAAACATTTCTATGTCTCCAACCACAATTTTGTAATCTTTTAACTTGTCATAAAACAAGTGATTGGGCAAAACTGAAAAACATGGGATGCTTAAGTCCACAACTTTTAACTGATGCAAATTTTTTAGCTGAGAAAGAAACGAATTTTGACCATGGCTTGGCCCTCTTTCCACCAACATTTTGATCAAGCTCTTTCTTATGTACAACTCTTCTAAATGTGTCAAACTTGAAAGAATATTAGGTGGAATATTAATCTCCAGTATGGAACAATCGGTGATGTCTAGCAGTTGTAACTTATCCAAGTACCCCAACTCAGTTGGCAAACTTTTAAGTTGGGATCCAGAAAAGCTAAGAATTCTTAACTTTTTTAGCTCTCCTATGGATAAGTTGTCCTCTAAAGTGCACCGCTCCAAACAAAGCATTCTGAGTTTTAATAGGCATTTGATCGAAGGTGGTAACCTTTGTAGATGAAAACCAGTCAATATTAAAACTTTGAGATTTTTCATTCCTTCAAAAAAATTCTCAGGTATTGTCAAAGATTGACTATTAGTGTCTATTTGAAAAAAATTAAGTCGAGAACAATTGACTATAGGAAGCTCGTCAATGATATCACAATTGCATATAGAAATAGAAGTGCATTTCTCGAGTTCAGGCCACTCATCTAGTTTTCCATTTCTTAGAAAAAAAACATTTTCGTCCTTCTTTGCTATAGACAAAGCAGCATCTCGAACTATATCATGCATGTTGAAATGAATATCAGAATTTCCATCCAATAGTAAGCCTGAGTCATTTAGCTTTTGGATTGTTATCTTGATTTTGTCTCGAGCTTCCCAAAGTGAGAAGACCCCTTCAAGTATACCCAAACCAAAACAACACTTCACCAAGTCCATAATTAGTGGTTGATGGCCCATTTGAGCACAGAGTAAGAAAATGGATTTGATCTCCTCATTTTCTAGATGGTCATAACTCATCTTCACTGAAATGTCCATATATGTCTGAACTCCCACCAATTCCTGCTTTTCAAGTTTTCCAAGTGCAGCTTCCCATACTAACTCACTCTTACCTCTTAATGCCTTTGCAACTGTAATTATTGCCATCGGTAACCCTGCACAATACTTCTTCACAATTTCTTTTCTAGAATCAGACATATTATGTATTCCAGATAATTTCTGAAAAAACATCAAAGCATCATTGTCATCTAATGGCTCCACACGGAAAGTCGATTTTACGTCCATTTCAACTTCCAATACTCTTTTTTGTCGTGCAGTTAGTAAAATCTTGCACCCCTTGTGACCACCAATGACTTTTTCTCTTTTCAACACATTCAGATTAAGATCCGTGTGATTTTTGTCTTTTTTCAAGAATTTATCATCAAGATCCCTCATATCATTACTTAAATAATCATTGTCATCATTATCATCACTGGCAATCCCTAACTTGTTCAGATCTAATTTATGCCAAAGGTCATCCAAGATTAAAAGGGTGTTTCCTTTTTCTTTCTTTAACCTCCTCCGTAGACAATCAGCTCTCACATTTTCACCTTCCCCTTCCAATTCCAATCCAAACACGTAAGCAATTTCTTCCTGGATGCTTTGCAGATTGGGATTGGCTGTTATTTCTACTTTAACCACCACATTAAACAACTTCTTATCTCTAGCTATCCTTGCAATTTCTTTGATTAAAGCGCTTTTACCCACCCCACCTTCCCCATACAATCCAACCATTCTCACACTGGAATTTTCAAGTTGTCTCATTACTTTTTCCATTGTGGATTTTGTAGAACCAAATTCTTCAAAGCCATAATTAGACAATGTGGCATCATTAGATGTTACATTTTCCCTATAGGAAATTTCATCCAACTTAGGGGACTCAGCAATTATCTTTTTAACACCCATTTCCATCTTCGTAGCTTGTCTTCCTAACCTATGTCTATTCCACAAGTATGGAAAAACATAACAATTGAGTGATCGGGCTCTTTTATGGCCATCATCGTTCTCAAACACCTCCACTGTAGTCTTAATTTCACTCACTTTTCGACTCCATTCAGTAACCTTACCTTCAATGTTTTTTAGATTTTTATCAGCCTCGTCACTTTGATGATCTATCTTGTCTTTTTCATTTTCAAGATCCTTAACATTATCCTTCAGTTCCTGAACACTTTGCTTATAACGGACGATGTAAGTCACGTGTCGAACACTGTGCCTCCATACAAAACTAAGCACTTCTACTACAACTTTGCTAAAGGGCGTTGACCAATTCATCCTTGGAGCCTGGTTATCTTCTACAAGGTGAGACAACATCCCTTTATCATCAACGTGTAAGTCGAAACATATCAATCGTAACTAAATAAAAAAAAAAGATAACATTTTTAATAGGTAACAAAATCATTTATATATGTGTTAATGTCAAATCAATCAACCTTGTGTTAAAGTGTTTTAGATAATTTATATCTGTATAAAATTATTCTAATTACACTAACATATCCTATCTTATTGTTTGTGATTTGTGGTTAGATGTTACATTTTCCCTATAAGATATTTCATCTAACTCAAGGGACTCATTGATTTATTTTTAACACCCACTCCCAAATTCTTTGCTTGTCTTCCTAACCTGTGTCTATTCGATAAGTACTGAAAAAACAATTAGGTGATCGGGCCTCTTGTGGCCATCCTCGTTCTGAAACATCTTTACTGTAGTCTCAATTTCACTTTCTTTTTGAACCCATTCAATAACTTTTCCTTCAATGTTGTTTAGATTTTGGTTTAATCTCTCTCTAAGTCCTTATTTTGGTCCGAAATTTCAATTAAGTCTCATTTATTTTTGGCGTTTCAATTGGATCCTTATTTTTGTAAAATTGGACCAATTAGAGACCTACCGTCAAATTCAACAAACGACGTGACACATAGAGTGTTTTTGCTAATAACACGAGGAATTAAAAAGAAATTTTGTATTAAAAAATATGAAAGCTATAAAATATTATTATTCCATCTTTTTTTCTACTGCAACCTAGTACCCTACCCTTCTAAAACCTAAATTACTTTATCTACACATGGGCCCACCCAATACTAGATAACCATTTCCTATTTCTCTTCTCAACAAAGAATTTTAGCATTCCAGTACACTTACGGCCTGCACCTCTCTCCAACTCTCCTTCTTTCTAATTAAATTTCTTTTTCTCTCCGAAAGCCAAACCTATTCCCAGACTTCTCTCACGTCTTGCTCCATTTAAACACGAACCCCTCCACACATCAATCCTATTTTGTTTCTTCCCCAGGCAGACCGAACTGATCAATGTTTCTACTTCTCCTCCTCCAACCTTTTCCTACTTCCCCAGACAGTATAATTGGTTTTGTTGATTTGTTGTATTGTGGTGGGTGTTTTCTTCCTCATACCTCTTTCTCCGTTTCGTAATTGTGAAAATGCTGAAGGTGCGGGAGCACCAAGTGGTGGGTCACAGGGCAAAGAACGACGTTCTGGGTCCGCTGGTGGACGATTCTGGAAAGTTCTACACGCCACTGTAGGAACACGACAGGCTCTGCCGAGCTCTCCTTCTACACCTCCCTTGCCGTCCTACCCTCCATCCGCCCCTTCTTCCTGGCATTCCACGGCACCGCCGTCGTCCCCGCCTCCGACGGCTCCGACCCCCACACCCACCTTCTCCTCAAGGACCTCATCGCCCCCTACACCAAACCCTCTGTCATGGAAGTCAAAATCGGCTCCCGAATCTGTTAAAGGGTTTTTTTGACCAAGGTATTAAGAAGGGAATACGAATTTGGAAAAACAATTTGAAAATGTGTCATTTTTCCCAAATCAAAGAAATTGGTTTGTTGTTCTTGATATAACATTGAGCGGTGACAGGTTGACACTGAGTGTCAATTTATTGTGTAGGTATGAGAGAATTTTGGCTCTAGATCGTTTAGCGGTAGTTTTGTATCGTTAAGCATAGTAAAATGCGAATGTTTTGACAATGAGTGGTAGTAAAGCATTGTTGAGTGGTGGTAGGGCATCATTGAGCATCATCTTTCTCTATAGGTCTAGAGAATTTTGTTTCAAGACGTTGAGAACTAGGAAGGCTTGCTAAGCGCAACTTTTTTCCAGAAGAATGGCACCACTTCTGAGCATTAGTATGCATGTTTGAAATTTATTATTCCATGCTAGTTTTATATAGAATTTAAAATGTACTTTATGCATGTCTAAGAGTATTATGGTGTTTATTCATGTATGACCAATATTGTTATGATGATGAGTATGATATAACTGTTGGCATAATTTTGTGGATCTCTTGGGGAGATTCTATGGTAGCATTTCATGAGTTTAAGAGTTGATCTGGGAGTCTGATAATGCTAATTCTCACCATTATCTAAGCATGAATTTAAGAGCAAAATCAACTCCTTTCTAGCTTGTAACTTGCTAAATCCTCTCTTTTATCTTAGTTTCATGGATAAATGTGTTTTAGGCTACATTGATGAGATTTCATCTATAATCCCTTTATTTTGAAGTAATACAATGATTGGAAGAACCTCCACAAAAAAGTATAAAGCTGAACTAACCACAGAAGCAAGCAGATCTGCACAAAATAGAAGAAAACACAATGCTGCTGCAGAGACTCACGCCGGGCGCCTACTGACCTGGGCGGCGCCGGGCGTGAGGTAGCTGACCCATGGCGCGCCGGGCGCCGGTATGTCGAGCCGCCGGGCGCGACTTTTTGCTGATGTGGCAGAAACGCTTTATTTAACCCTGGAACGCGAAGGGCTTGGGGTCTTTGGTTCTTTGGAGGTGCGATTTCACGGCTGGAGCTAATGGAGGGCGTGAGGAGCTTGTGGGAACATCTCCTCCTCTTCCGTTGGGTCTCCTTCTTCTTCCATCTTCCATGTTTGTAAGCTTTAGGGTTCTCCATGGAAGTGGAGAACCAGATTCGTTTTGTTAGGGATTGTTGTAGCCTATGGATTCTTGTGTAATGGATGATTGATTTGATTATATATATGCCTTTTCTATCAATTGCTAGTATTCTTGTTTCCAATCTTAAAGCTTGCATGTAATAGGAATGTTCATGACTTGAATTTGGGGTTTCATGGATTATGGGGACGTAAGATGGAACCTAGAACTGAAACAAGAGTCTTTGTGGTCATTGATTCTAGGGATGGAAGATGATTCACATGTTGTCTTAAGATCCTAGCTCTTTAATGCGGGTTTGCTTGTTAGATTGTCCAAGGAATTGGAGTTTAATAGGAAAAACCTAGGCTCTTTCACCTAAGGGATTGGGGCTAGAGTGTTTTAGTGGATTGACTTTAGTAAATTGATAGAGAGGAGATAAAATTGGTTATACACAAGCGTGCATTGGTGAAAACTAACCTTAGCAATGTCATTTCATACCATTTCTAGTCTTTTCCATTTCCAAGTACCTTCAATACCAAAGTCCAACCTTGTAATTATGTATCAATTTATCTTTCTGCACTTGTTCTTTAAATTGATGTTATGTTCTTGAGTCTATATGAGTTGTTAATCGCACAATTCTCTAGTATTACGAGTCTCTTGGGAAAACGATACCCGGTCTTACCGGTTTATTACTTGAACGATTCGGTACACTTGCCGAACCATCAACAAGTTTTTTCCAGAAGAATGGCACCACTTCTGAGCATTAGTATGCATGTTTGAAATTTATTATTCCATGCTAGTTTTATATAGAATTTAAAATGTACTTTATGCATGTCTAAGAGTATTATGGTGTTTATTCATGTATGACCAATATTGTTATGATGATGAGTATGATATAACTGTTGGCATAATTTTGTGGATCTCTTGGGGAGATTCTATGGTAGCATTTCATGAGTTTAAGAGTTGATCTGGGAGTCCAAATGTTAGAGGTTATCTTTGATGAGAAAATCTCACAATATACGCACTCTGATATTTTTCTGAAACTGAGTCTTACTATTCATTGATAATTGAAAGGCTTTAAATAGTATAACACTTACAATATTACGAGAAATAAAAATAAAATATCAATTATCTTAAAGATAAAATTTGTTTAATCTATCATAAAATAATATTGTACCTAGATAAACCGAAAATCATAACTATGTATCCCTATTTTATTTTTGTCAAATCAAACTAAATATTACTATATCCAAAAAGTAATAAAATAAGATTTAAACAAAATTATTGATAAAACCCTAAAATTTAAGTTTATCCCAACAAACTCCCCCATAAACTTAAATTCTTCCTTCCTTTAGTCGGCTTTCCATCTGCATCATCCCACACCGGGTTTGCTTCTTTCAATCAAATTTGAGTTTTTCTTTCTCCATATTGCCTTCCTGTCTTTTACCTTGGTTGACCTCTTTAATGCTTTGACTGACTTTGTTATGTCCAACTTCTCAATAACCTTGACCAACTCGTTTATGACCTTAGGTGATTTCTCAACAATCTCTACCAACTTCTTCATTGGGTTCTTCTCAACATCTTCATCTTCCTCTTCGTCTGGTTCCTCTTCCTTTTCAAGTTTCGACTTCTTCAGCTCCTCAAGCTCAACCCTCTGTTTATTCATAATTTTATTAGCTTCATCTAGAAGTCTCCCTATCCTCTGAATCTCTTCATCTTTTTGTTTGAATTCTTTCTCCAGGTTTTCCTTCTGCAAAATTGTTGCATCCTTTACCAGGATCACTTCATCCATTGTTGGGATTGGGCTCTCCATGTCCATTGCATCTGAGCTATTTGTCATCAACAGGATTCCACATTCTTCTTCTGCATCTTCAGTAACGAGATTAGTCTCCCCTTTTATCTCAGTCTTGCAATACTTTGCAATATGGCCAGCCTTGCCATAGTTGTAGCACTTTCTTGATCTACACTCGTTGGCATAGTGGCCATACTTGCCACACTTAAAACACTCAACTCCTGACCGATCTCCTCGGCATTTTCCTTGTCTTCAGTCACGCCAATTCTACTAACCGATTTGCTCTTCGCTATCATTCTCAAAATTACCTCGGCCACGTCCACCTCGTCCTTGGCCTCCTCGCCCTCTTCCGCCAGGACCTCAGCTCTGAGTAATCCGAGATTTATTCGAGTCAAACTGTACTTGTAGTGCTTGATCATCGGGTTCCCTCTTTTTCTTTTTCTTCCTCAATTCATGGGCTTTTAATGACCGAGCTAACTCCTCCACGGTGAGAGTTGACAAATCCTTTATCTCTTCAATAGTGGCAACGATACTTTCAAAATCATCTATCAGATTTCTCAAGATCTTTTTCGCAAATCGGTTAGGAGGAACCTCTTCTCCGTTTATTCCGAGTTGGTTGGCCATCTTCTGCACTCGAGCTATAAACTCGGCAACTCCCTCATTTTCATCCATCTCCATATGTTTAAACTCTCTTCTAAGAGCTTGTACTCGGACCAGCTTCACGCGGGTATCTCCTTTGTATGCCACCTTCAGAATTTCCCATGCTTCTTTTGTTAACTTTGCATTAGCTATTTTCTCGAATCCAGATTCATCCACTGCATTATACATAAAGTACAAAGTCGATCTGTCTTTCACTCGTGTCTTTTTCAATGCAACAATCCGGTCCACTGTCTGATGCTCAACATTTGCGGGTTCATTATACTCGTCCTCCACGATGTCCCATACATCTTGGGATCCAAGAAGAACTTTCATCTGCAGAGACTAATTGTCATAATTGGTATTTCCCGACAATTATGGCGCACTCATCCCATTAACTACCTTTGTCATCTCTCTCACAGAAAAAATCAAACACTCACTTTTTCTCTCACGGTGTTTGACTTTCTCCTCTCTCTTTTTTTCTCTCTCTCGGTACTCAGAGCATAAAGCTTTGATACCACTAATGAGAAAATCTCACAATATACGCACTCTGATATTTTTCTGAAATTGGGTCTTACTATTCATTGATAATTGAAAGGCTTTAAATACCCATAACACTTGCAATATTACGGAAAATAAAAATAAAATATCAACTATCTTAAAAATAAAATTTGTTTAATCTATCATAAAATAATATTGTACCTAGATAAACCGAAAATCATAACTATGTATCCCTATTTTATTTCTATCAAATCAAACTAAATATTACTATATCCATAAACTAATAAAATAAGATTTAAACAAAATTATTGATAAAACCCTAAAATTCAAGTTTATCCCAACAATCTTTTCACTCTAATAATTATTCAAGCTCGGGTATAATAAAATGAGGTATATGGTGATAGGTGCAGGAGATTTTCGTCCAGGGGCTTTACCTTGTGCATGGTAGGATTAAACTCATTGGCAATGGTTCCGTAGAGTAGTAAATGTCACCACAACTGCAAGACCTTTAGAGATTTCACATCAACTCTTTGTCCAAATAATTAAGTCTTTATATGTGACATGGTTGTTTTATGAATGTGTGACATACGATAATATTTCTATGTTTATTTTATGAAAATTCTTTGTGCATTAGCTTACATTTTCTTTTATATTGTTTTGTTTTCATATATCACCTTTACTAATGCAAGGAGATGAGAGAACAAGAATTGATTTATCTTAGGAGAAATATGAGTTGTTGTCTTCTCATTGTTAGATTTATTTTTTCATTCCTAGAATCTTAACAAAGATTCTTATCATGTATTATAGTTTCTTTGAAACTATATCTATGTATCATATCTTACTATGATTATATTTTGGAATAACTGTAATAATAATTACCTAGCTTGTGGATTTTTTGTTTCGAATATTAGTATAAATTGTCTTATTTTATTAGTTTTATGTTATTAAAATGAGATGTTACTTCAAAAACACAAAAGTAGTAGAAATGTTAAGTTTGGAGTACAATAAGAGGGGACAAAATATATATAATTTGTGTTCAATGTCTTTTGAAGGGAGAAAATATAATTTACCTTAATCTCTAGAGGTTGTATTCCACCTTTATGTATTGTTTCTGCATATTTAGTTATGTTAAAGGGTTATTCGTTTTCATCTTGCTCATTTAATTCGTAAGAGATGCAAAATTAGAGTTTTTCCTTTCACGGTGATGGCTAGGGGTTTGCGGAGCACCTACTTGTAACTTGGAGAGATTGCTATGTTGAGAACATGGTATTGAGAACGGCTAGAACTACTATGAACCACAAGAGACAAATTTAGGATTACTCTTTTCAAACCCTTTTTGTAAACTTACTTTCAATGTTGTTTAGGTTTTTCTGATCCTCATCACGTTGATGTTTATCCTCTTCTTTTCAGGTACAAGATTTTTAACACTATCATTTAGTTCGAGAACATTTTGTTTGTAATGAACTATGTAAGTCAAATGTCCAACACCACTTCTGTATAAAATTAATTACTTCTTTAACAGCTTTGTGAAAGGACTCCAAATAGTCTATCTTTGAAGTTTAATTGTACACAAAAAGATAATCTTTAATCATTAAAAAAACATGGTATACATGCTAAAATCAAATCAATATTGTATTACAATTTATATAGAAATGCTAAATTTAAGAGGCATATAGACAAATACCAAGTTAGCAATTATTAAACTGAAATCAGTACTCTTTTTACCACTTTGCACTAATAATGAGTACACAAAATGCTCAATTATTTTCTTTATTTTTCTCAAAGATAAATAACACAATTATTTTTTATATATATTATATTTAAATACTAAAAACAAAACTATATTACAAAGATAAATCAGCAAATGAGAATATTTTTAAATTCAATTAATTCTATTTCTTTTATTCAATTCACTCTTATTTATTAATCATCCATAATGTTTGATTTGCTAAAATTTAATAATTTGAAAACATATAATATAATCAGTAATTTAAAGGTTTAATCCTTTCGGACATCCCTATTTGTGTAGAGTTGTCTCAAATAGGTCCTCGTATTTATTTTTATCTCAAGTAGGTCTCTATTTTTGTAAAATTGAGTCAATTGGAACCCTGCCGTTAATTTCAATAGACGGCGTTAAATTTATTGAGTTGTGGCATGCTGACGAAGCAAATTTTAATAACGTGGCATGTGATTGTGTAATTTATTTTATTTCAAGTTTTAAATAATTAATCCTAATTTATACCATGACTGATAACAAAATAATTAACCCTAATGCCACACCCCTTCAAAACCTTGTTTAGCATTCTGTCACGCACGCTGCGTCCTCCACCAGCTTCAGCACCTTCTCCATCGTTGCTGCTCCCAGTTCCGCCTCCGCTAGCAGCCTCGCGTGAAACCACCATCTTCTACAGTCGTTCCCCCAAAACGCGCAATCTGCAACGTTGTCCTTGAAGCACTATTTTCCTAGAGAGAGGTTAGGTCGCCAGAGGAAGAGAAGAGAAGAGGCGGCCGCCAGAGGAAGAAAAGAGGCGAAGCTTGCGGGGGGCAGACTCGGCGTGTAGCTGGACGATCTTGGAGTCGTCACTGATGACGGCGATCGGGCCACCAAAGGGCGCAACGACGACCTTGGTAGTAGCGGTTGTAGAGGAGCTGCCACTCCCCAACAACAGAGACATTGGCCATTGAAGGGGTGGGAAAAAGAGGGCAATGCAATTGATAGGGTTAGGGTTTGGAATTGAATCAGAGAATGAACATTGATCGATCGCGGAAGCGGTTCAGAGGAATTGGGAAGAGGAAAGTCGTATACTTTCTTCCTAATTTCTTAGTTAAGTGTTAAAAATGTGTAGTGGGACATGAGATTTGTGTACTGTGTTCCTAATTTCTTAAACGCTTGTCCCCAAGTTCCACTTCTTGGTCTCCAAAGGCATCTTGAAAGGTGTATTCTTTTTAGCTTGGAGATACTGTAATTCTAGTTTTCTCTATCTGGGTGAGCTTCTTAGTTCTTTGGGATGCACTTTCCAGTTACCCAACAGGAAGAGGATTTACTGTTTAAGATTTGAAGATTCTGGAATATATAAACCCCTTATGTTGTATTGAATGAACGGAACTGAGGCACTGGTTGCTTATTGACATGAAAGATAAAATACTTTTTGAATGATCTGCGTGAAATCACTGCAACTTCAAAAACCCTAATGAAATCACTGCAACTTCAAACACCCTAACAGGAAGAGGACACCAAGGAAGAAGACAATGCTTTAAATTTCACCTAACGCATAATTAAATTCCACCTAATACAATTTCAGTGTGCCACATCATTAAAATTTGCTTCGTCAGCATGTCACGACTCAATAAATTTAACGTCGTCTATTGAAATTAACGGCAGGGTTCCAATTGACTCAATTTTACAAAAATAGGGACCTACTTGAGATAAAAATAAATACAAGGACCTATTTAAGACAATTCTACACAAATAGAGATATCCGAAAGAATTAAACCTAATTTAAATTGAATCGAGCCATTCAACTAAAACATTGGTCAACCGCTATGTGTTCGATTCATTCAAATAAGATAATCAGCTTACAATAGAATCCCTCTCAGAATCCATAAACCAATAAAAAAATAAAATCGGTAAATGGGTTAACAAATCCTTTTAATTTTATTTTATTTTAAGTTTTTAAAAATAAAATTAATCTAAATTAATTGTCACTTTGTTTCTTATTCTATATTTAAACTTGTGTTCTTTTTTATTTGTATTTGAAATGGTAAAAATGTACAGAATGTGTTATCTTTAGTTTAAACTATTATATTTTACTTCCATAACATTATTTTATATATTATTACAAATTTATAATATAATAAAATTATGATTAATTATACTATATAACAGATATAATATTTTTCTTATTAAATGAAATTTATAATATTGAATTAAAATGAATTACACTTTTTTTAATATGATAATAGAATAAATGCATTATTCATAATTCTGAAGTAAGTTTATAACTAAGAGTACTGTTAAGGACGTTACCTCGAGTGTGAGACGAACTATGTAAAACTTAAAATATGTAATTTGTATGAGCAAACGTTTGATATTATAGATAAACCTAAATCTAAACTTGGTGTCTAATATGGTTCTCTTAGAGCAAGAAATGAACAAGATATTAGCAACAGAGTGAGAAAACTGAACTTTAACATGAGTGTTTACCTCACCACTGTATGAGGGAAACTAAACCAGCCAGAGACTCCGAAGACAGCTTCAAAGAGAGCACTGAGAATGGATGATAACTAATGCAGCTGAGAGTTTTGAATGAATGAGTATTTGGTTATAGTAATCAATGATTATTTAATTATCTTTCAGTTCCCTGCTTAATAAAGTAATCAATGATTAAACGGCTGATTTGTTCTAAGATGGTTGTTTGCACATCACCCATTCAACAATGATAGTGATTTATTCTATTTTTAAGGTGTTAGTGGAGACATATTACATGTCTTTAGTTCCAATGCAGGCCTTTTCTAATTTTAAAAAGATATCTTTATTTATTTATGTACAATATATAAAATATTATGACATCATTTTGAAATTTAAATTAAAACTTATATTTATGATTTTTTAATATATTACAAAAATTTCTTGTAACAGTTTAGAGAATCGTATTTCAGAATTAATAGTGTGTTTAGAAGAATGAGACTTAATTATTTTAATAATAAAAAGTATAAATATAATTCTTATAAACGAGTATCATTATTTTAAAAGCATATTATCTCTTTAAACCCTTTTTTCTCTAGGTTTCTCTTCTTTTTCTCTAGGTTTTCTCACCACCTGTGTATCCATTTGAATATTGGAGATCATTAGAGTGATCCTTGAGACAAGTCCTCCACTTTGGTTTGATTAGTTTTTCAAATATATTTGGTTGGTATGTTTTTTGTGTATGTGGATCATTTTGGTTCGTATGAAGTGTTTGAGTCTTTTATAAGTGTCTCTGTTAATCAATGGTCTTGTTGTTGTGTTATGATCGTGTTTATATTGTTCATAGGGGCAAATATGGCTTCTTGTCCATCTGCATGTTTATACCCAAACCAAAACAACACTTCACCAAGTCCATAATCAGTGGTTGATGGCCCATTTGAGCACAAAGTAAGAAAATAGATTTGATCTCCTCATTTTCTAGATGGTCATAACTCATCTTCACTGAAATGTCCATATATGTTTGAACTCCCACCAATTCCTGCTTTTCAAGTTTTCCAAGTGCGACTTCCCATACTAACTCGCTTTTATCTCTTAATGCCTTTGCAACTGTAACTATTGCCATTGGTAACCCTGCACAATACTTCGTCACAATTTCTTTTCTAGAGTCTGACATGTTATGTATTCCAGACAACTTCTGAAAAAACATCAAAGCATCCTTGTCATTTAATGGCTCCACACGGAAAGTCGATTTTACATCCATTTCAACTTCCAAAACTCTTTTTTCACGTGCAGTTATCAAAATTTTGCACCCTTTGTCACCACCAACGATTTTTTCTCTTTTCAAGAATTCATCATTGTCATCATTATCGTCAAGGGGAATCCCTAGCTTGTTCAAATCTAGTTTATGCCAAAGGTCATCCAAGATTAAAAGAGTGTTTCCCTTTTCTTTCTTTAACCTCCTCCGTAGACAATCAGCTCTCACATTTTCACCTTCCCCTTCCAATTGCAATCCAAGCACGTAAGCAATTTCTTCTTGGATGCTTTGTAGATTGGGATTGGCTGTTATTTCTACTTTAACCACCACATTAAACAACTTCTTTTCTTTAGCTATCCTTGCAATTTCTTTGATTAAAGCGCTCTTACCCACACCACCTTCCCCATACAATCCAATCATTCTAACACTTGAATTTTCAAGTTGTCTCATTACTTTTTCCATTGTGGATTTTGTAGAACCAAATTGTTCAAAGCCAAAATTAGACAATGTGGCATCATTAGACGTTACATTTTCCCTATAGGATATTTCATCTAACTCTGGGGACTCATTAGTTAGCTTTTTAACATCCACTTCCAAATTCTTTGCTTGTCTTCCTAACCTGTGTCTATTCCACAAGTACGGAAAAACAAAACAATTGGGTGATTGGGCCCTTGTGTGGCCATCATCGTTCTCAAACAGCTCTACTGTAGTCTCAATTTCACTCACTTTTCGAACCCATTCAATAACCTTTCCTTCAATGATGTTTAGATTTTTTGTATCCTCCTCACATTTATGATCTATCTTCTCTTTTTCAAATCTAAGATCTTTAATAGTGTCGCTCAGTTCAACAACATTTTTCTTGTAATGGACTATGTAAGTTATGTGTCGAACACCATGTTTCCATACAAAATCAACCACTCCTTCAATAACTTTGCCAAAAGGTCCCAAAATGTCCATCTCCAAATATTATTTATCTTGTACAAGGTCGAATTACATCTATTTTCCAACAAACATAAAATGAAAAACATATCAGTCGATAACTAATTAAGAAAAAGGATATTGTTTAATCAATTAAAAAATCATATGTACTTGTACTAAAATAAAACTAATCAACATTGTGTTAAAATTTATAACGGCGTGTTAAATTTTTAAGAATGGAAAAAATGTTGGTTAGAAATGTAATGGATTGTCACTTTAAAATAGTATTTTTGATAAAAAAAAAAAGTGTTGCAAATTTGAAAGGACTATGTAAGTGATACACTTATTTGATTTTTTTAAAGACTCAAAAACAGTTAAGATTTTGTAATTTCAATTTTTAGGCGTTTATGTGGTAAGAATGTAAAATGTTTAAAATAATTTTATAAATTTATAAGATTATAACTTTATTAACTTATAAACTTTCAAAAATTACATGATTACATGTTTGGACAAAATAGAGAAACCAAGACAACTTTTTTTTTCAGTTTTTAATAAATGGTTGGTTTTAAGTTTATGTGTTATTATATTAGTTCTCTATGTATTACTATTATTATTTTATTTCTACTATTGAGTTTAACAATAAGTGCAAATTATGCGTATATTATAGTTCAGTTGGAAACTTTTCAGAATTACTTTTTTTACAAGGAAACCAATTGTGCAGTACAAATGAATATTTGAGCTTCAACAAATAAAGAATATATTGTGTATAAGAGGGAGACGCGTAGGAGAGCGTAAAAAGTTGTGAATGGCAACTTCTTTTTCCATGATTATTTTTCTTATTATGTTTGTTTTTTTTTTCTAGAAATTTAATGTTTTCAAATTAAAGAAGCATGCATAATTGGAATTTTGTTTGAATCAATCCATAAATTTAGTTAGATTAATTTTTTTGGGTAAATGAGTGAAGATTGAAAGAGCAAAGCAAGTGAAGTTTTTAAAGCACTAGATTTGCTTACAATAGTTTTCACCTGCACTGTCAGCATAAAAGGTGATACTTTTTCACTCAAGCAGGTAGAAACCTTCCTTAAGAAGATAGGTTTTACAAAGAACATCAATTCTTCATAATTTGGCAAGTGCAAGTCTTTGAAAGTGAGGAAGGTTATTAGGAGCATGCAATTAATAAGTCTTTCAAGAGAGTAAAAATTATCATTGACACCTCCAAAGCCATAAAAGAAATTGCATTATTACTTGAACAAGATTAGACTCTAGCCTCAATTAGAATTCACATGGATAATTTTATTTTGAAGTGTTTGTTTATAATTGGGTGAGAGAAGTTCATTAAAAGAGTTTGAAAAATTGTTCAAGAAAGAAACTTGAGCATGCAAATTTTCTCACCTTCATGGTAGATTTCTCCATCCTTTTTCTTTACAATAACAAATTCTCTCAACATTAGTTATTTTAGTCTATCAGTTTTATAATTGATATGCATCTTGTTAATGTACACTTGTACCAAATATGTCAATTATGACGTCTTTCAACATTGGTTTATTGAGAACCATTGGTGCAATGTCATTTTCAGTGAAGGTTATTGAATTGTTGTAAGTTTTCTTTTAAACTTCTATGTGTACTGTTCTTTTCTATTCATAATTCGCACAATGTTCTTTTCTCTCTCTTTCTTTTTCATTTGCATATTTTCATCACAATCCCCATTTGTGTTTTCTTGCACACCACCAATAGCCTTCCTTCTTCATTTGTGTCATTGTCTCCTCTATCTTCTTCCTTCTCCATTGTGGTCACAACATCAAGGTAGGTTCTTTTTATGGTTTCCCTATTAGTGGTTATTTGTACAGAATGAGAAAAATATGTAGTGATGTATTAGTATAGTATATGCAATACTCATTATTGGTGTCTATTTTGTACGAGTGTTATTAATTGATGTTGTATTACTGATGGATATCATGATTGTTGGGATAAAATTAAATTTTACGAGTTTACTAATAATTTTGTTTGAATCTTATTTTATTAGTTTGGGTCTAATAATATTTAGTTTGATTTTGATAGAGATAAAATAGGGGTAGATAGTTTTGATTTTTCATTCTTAGAAGCAATAATATTTTATTTTGATTATATAAGATAGAGATAGATTAAGTAGATTTTATTTTGAGTCAGTTGATATTTTGTTTTTAGTTTTTATTATTTATACTTGGCCCAAGGCCCTATTTGCATCTATTTAAAGGATGTCAAGGTTCAATGAAAATTACTCACAATGAATTGAAGAGTACAATTATTTGTGAGTCACATTTATTTTAACAAAATCGCATTAGAGCTTTATGCTCTGAGTATCGAGTGAAAAAAAAAAGAAAGAGGAGAGCCAAACACCATGAGGGAAATAGTGAATGCTTAAGTGTTTTATGAGAAAGATGACAAAAGGTGTCAATGGTATGAGTATACCACAAGTGACGAGAAAAACCAATTATGATAATTGGAGCCTACAAATGAAGGCGTTATTGAGATCCTAGGACATTTGGAATATGGTAGAAGACATGTACAATAAACCCGATGAAGACCAAAATTAGACGCAAGTTGAAGAAATCACATGCAAAAGATGGGTCAACATTGTATTTTCTCTACAATGCAACAGATGAGTCAGGATTCGAAAGAATAGCGAATGTTACATTAGCAAAGGAAGTCTGTGAGATATTGGAGGTTGCATATAAAGGTAACAACCGCATGAGACAAGTTCGAATACAAGCTCTTAGAGGAGAGTTTGAGGAGTTGAAGATGAGGCCAAAAGAGCAGGTAACCGAGCACATAAATCGGGCGGAGAATCGAAGGACTTGTCCGTTCTCACAATGGATGAACTTATTGGGTCATTAGAAGCCCACAAACAAAGGAGAAAGAGTTGGGATGATCGAGTTGAACCTCTCGACCAAGCACTACAAAGGAGGAGACAAATCTCCTTACTGAAGGTGCTGAAGAAGAGTGTGTAATCTTGTTGGTAACAAAGAGCTCGAATGTAGAGATTGTGGACATAGAGAGCTTGGTCCCAACCATGGATGAATTGATCTTAGTAAATGGTGCGAAAAATGTGGAGTAGGAAAACCTGGAGAAGAAACTCAAACAAAAAGATGAAGAGATTCAACAGATAGGGAGGCACCTGGATGAAACTAATGAGATTATGAATAAACAGAGGGATGAGCTTGAGGAGTGGAAGAAGACAACAATTGAAAAGGAGGAAGAAACCTTAGTGTTCTTGAACCAGATAAAAATAGGGAAGAAGAGATGAGAATTCTCTTGTCATCAAAGATCTCAAAGTCGAAGGTGGAGAACTCAAATTTTGGACCTTGAAATCAAAGACTAATGAGATTTCTACCTACTCGGTATGGTATCTAAATACTGGGTCAAGCAATCATATGTGTGGAGATGAGAACTCATCAAGGTGGAGGCCAGATTTATGTCTTTCGGAGATGACTCCAAGGTGACCGTGAAAGGGCATGGAACAATCCGACATCTGTAGAAGGATGGACGAGCCGGAGAGATTGGGGACGTTTACTATGTTCCCAAGCTAAAGAGCAATATTTTAAGCATGAGTTAGATAATTGAAAAAGGTAATTCAGTTTTTGTGAAGGACCAGGTATTGTATTTAAATGATAAACATGGTCGTCTAGCAACCCAGATAAAAGCAAAGAAAAATCGGTTGTATGAACTAGAGCTGAAGATTTTGTAGAAAAGGTGCTTGAAGCAAGATATGACTAGGAAGAGCTTGGATAACTCCATTGATGAGGTACATGTAGCATGTTTGTTAACAGGTGCAGAAGATGTAAAATTTGAAGAAACCGTGCTTAATGAAAGATGGATGAAAGTTATGGATGCGGAGATCAACTCAATTGAAGAAAATGAAACTTGGGAGCTAGCAAACTTACCCAGAGGAGCTCGATCAATTGGTGTGAAATAAGAAGAAAATCAAAGCATTAAGGTCAGCCAAGATAAAAGACAGGAAGGCCAAAAAGAAGAATTAGAAAATGATTGAAAGAAGTCAGCCCGGTGTGGGATGATGCACATGGAAAGCCGAATGAAGGATGAAAATTTAAGTTTATAGTGGAGTTTTGTTGGGATAAACTTGAATTTTAGGGGTTTATTAATAATTTTGTTTGAATCTTATTTTATTAGTTTTGGTATAGTAATATTTAGTTTGATTTTGATAAAGATAAAATAGAGATAGGTATTTTTAATTTTTCATTTATTTAGGAGTAGTATTATTTTATTTTGTTGATATAAAATAGAAATAAATTAAGTAGATTTTATTTTGAGTCAATTGATATTTTATTTTAGTTTTTATTATTTGTACTGTTGGAAATTCAAGTGTTAATCTATGTCTCACATTAGATAGAAATGAGAAAGTAGAGCACTATATAAAGATGAAAGACTCATTAACTCATTACCTTAAGGTTTTGGGTAGAGAGTGGTGTCAATCCCTTATATGATTAGACTCAGATCTCATTGGTGTTTGTGTCTGCCTACTAAAGACTAGTACAAAAACAGCGTATAACAATCACCAACATTAAAAATGACCAGTGGCGTCGAATGCCATAGAGTTCGACGTCAAAAGGTTAGTAAATTCAATAAAAATTTGAGCGGGAGATTGAAAATTCATTCACTTTATCTTAGCGCGCGAGACTCTCTTCTCTTCTCAAACTTTTCTCGAGCGAAGTTTGACGACCATCACATGTAATCTTTCTTTTATTTGATACAAATGCATGTTAATTAACTACTTTATGTATGATTTTTGTTTGTTTTGACTGATTATTTTTGTGCTCTTGTCCTTCATAGGTGCATTCTGTTTTCTCTCTCACTGGTGACAACACTTTATTCAACCGAACCTATCTTTTGAAGGTTAATTTTCGTTTTCGTTTTGAAGAACTTATTTTTTGAACTTGTTTTTTTTTTTTGTTGAACTTGTTTGTTGTTGTTGTTTGGTTGAACTTGTTTGTTGTTGGTTATTGTTGTTTGTTGTTGATACTACACTACACATTCATGGTTCTTGCTTTATAAAATGCCCAAAACTGAAATTTATTGTTTTTCTGCTTTTCAGATCTTGTAGAGTTGTAAAAAAGACATAATTAATTAAAAAAACAAAAACAAAATTGATTAACGTCGTATATTGACAAAATTCGACTCGTATATTGACAATATTCGACGTTAATTTAACGTCGAATATTTTAAATCTGACGTCAAGTTAACGTCTTCTGATATGACGTCTTTCGCGAATTCGCCGTTAAAAGTCCAAAATATTCGACGTTGTACGCGATTTTTGTACTAGTGAAATCTTCTCTGCTATAGACCCAATAGTGGTATCAGAGCCGATAGTGAAAAGAGCTACTCGTGGTTGTGGTTGGTTGGGAATGCTTTCGCTGGAAGTGTGAGTTTAAGTTGCACATTGGATAAAAATACGAAAGTAGAACATTATATAAAGATGAAAAATCAATTAACCCAAATAAATTGAAGAGAACAATTATTTGTGTGTAACATCCATTTTAACAATGATTAGATTTTTAGTGAAAGCAATATTTTAAAATGATATTGCACTTAGATTGGATAGTTACTTTAGAGTGAAAGTTGGGGGAATAATTTAAAAGGCTAATTACATTTTGTCGTGGAAGATTCTAAAATAATTCCAAACTTAGACTGTGTATTATTTGAATCCGTATTACTTTAGTGATTGTTATACTAAACGTATGTGGTCCGCAAGTTTTTAACTCATAAAAATTGTATCATAGAATTATTTTTCAAGGTAGATCTGATTGAAAACTATTTGGCATATCCATAATCACACACTTGAATGGTTTTGTTCATTACACAAAAGATTTTGTCTCATGAATACTTTAGACATACAGTAGAATGGTAACGAATAAATTCTTTTAAATTGTAACCTTTTCTTCGAAGTAGTATTTGATATTTTGTAAAGACAAAAGATATTAGGTGCTGATAACCCGCAGGCAAGAGAAGGTATTGTGGAATGAAAAAGTGGCAAAATTGTTTAATTTGGAGTGCAATTAGAGGGAAAAAACATAATTTGCCTTAATGCCCTTTAAGGGAAGAAAATATAATGTTCCCCAATCCCTTGAGGGTGAATTCCAGTTTTGTGTGTTGTTTCTACGTACTGAGTTATGTCAAAGGGTCATTTGTTTTCATCTTGAACATTTAATTTGTGGAAGATGCAAGATTCGAGCTTTTCATTTCACAGTGATGGTTATAAGAGATTTGGTAGAACACTTGTAACGGTAGAGATTTTGTTATGTTGAGATTGGTTAAAATTACTGAGAATGGTGAGAGACACTTTTAGAGTTGTCTTAATTTCACGATTAGACTCATTATGATTAGTTCTTGTTATTGTGATTTGCATCTAATTACAATATTATATATTTTTTTTCATTATTTTGAATAACTGAGTGGAAGTGAAACTTTAACAGAGTTTAATTATTTCAAATAATACATTAAAGATGTTGTGACGAAAGAAATGTTACTATTACAATACAAACAAGAAAGATATATAATTTAGAAAAAAAAAATTAAGATTTCGAAAAAATGAGTGATGTTATTCATATAATTAATTGGTTTGTCGGCTGTTATCATTATAATCTTTTTATTTATGAAAATTTTATGATTAGGTGTATTTTATGTTACGTAGATTAGGTGTTCAAGGTTGTAAGAATTTACTTTTATGTGATGAGTATTAAGTTGTATTATGTAATGTTGTAAATATATTATTTGTGTATTAATTTTTCTGGTATTTAGAATATAAATATAACACTGGAGGATATAGAGAAATTAATTCATAACATAATATTAAATAAATAGAAAACTGTAACAAAATATTATATTTTAACAGATTATAAATATTTTATCGCCGTCACCTCTAACTTACATGGATATAAAGTATTTTTTGGTTGTTCACTATATCTCTCCTTGAGAGAGATAATCATCTTATAACAGAAGCCATCTTAGAATCGATAAACAAATTAAAAGAAAATTGAAATCGGTAAAATACGACCAATACAGTGGATTTGTTTTGGGTCGGTGAAATTTTCTAATAGACACTTTCTTTTCTGTTTGTATTATAAGTGATAAAAATCTATAGAATATGTGTTCTTTTTAATTTCAATTACGGTATTTTAGTTTTCTAACATTATTTTTATTATTATATTAATATTGATTTAATTGGGGCTTGACTGAACCATTGAATCTTAATATAATGACCAATCCAGTTTTTAATACAATAAAAATATTTGAGCAATGGATCCATTAAAAGAGATGAAGCAAGAGTGGTGTTAAGGATCTAACCTTGAGTGTGAGAAAGACTAAGAATAAGAAACCTCTGATTCATCACCATCAACCGTTTTCCATTTCGTTTCTCCTTTATAAGCGTCTGTCCCACCCTTCCCTTACTGAATATTCCCCTCCTTTACAACTTACTGCTGCTCACACTTCAAACATCCAAAAAATTCTGAGTAATAGCATCCATCTTTCTATGGCTCAATGTTTTTAATTCAAATCTTAAAAAAAAAATGAGCCCATATATAGATCGATGGATTGATATATAAGCTACAAAACATCTCTGTTATTTGAATTCGATTACCTTAAGCTGTGATTTGCCTTAAGTTGCCACTGTTCCAAATCGTAACACCGAACTGCAAGAGAATACTGATAGCATATGAGAAAGAGGAGAAAATATTTTGGTTTTGCGTAAATAATTAGTTATTTAGAAGAAGAAAAGAGGAAGATGATTAAGAGAGAGAGAAACCTGAACTTCAAATGGAAAGTATCAAGTTCTCATGAGTGTTTTCTTGACCACACAGTCAGAGACTCTGAATAAAGCTTTAAAGAGAGCACTGAGAATGGGACATAAATAACACTACACTATCCTCCTTCTGCACTTGCTTCCTTTCAAAATATACCAAATGCTTTCAAAATTTTAGATCTAGGCTTCAAATTGAATATATTTTATGTATATATAAAAGAGAGAGACTAATGTCTGACTCATCTAAGATTTTCATCTTCAAGCGAATTTTTAAATTAAAGATTAAAAATAAGTTTATTGCATTCAAAATTTGTGTCTTTACATATGTAATGCCATACAAGAATTCTCTTTTTTCTCTCCCTACCTAGGATTAAGGGATTGAGACACGTTCTAATAGAATACTGAAATAGAAAAGAAAGATAAAGAAAAAGAAGAAACGCTGAAATAGAAAAAAAATGATAAAGAAAAAGAAGAAAGAGACAAGGGAAAAAAAAAGTTACTTCGCATTTTCCACCTGTTGTGCTGACTTGGTATAAGGTCTGGGACCAGCCAACCAATAAAGCGTTAAATTGTAATCATTATTGTCCATCCTCTATATATTGTAGGGCTATATATGTTTTACACTTTTCCTCATTTATATTTGATTTAATTATTCACGAAATCTTTTTTTTGCGTAGAATATCAATTTAGTCCCTTTGTTTTTGGAAATCTCAATTGGGTCCCAAATTTATGAAAATTGCAACAATTGGATCATTTCCGTTAAATTGTCTCCAACGGCGTTAGTGTGTGTCTGACGTGGCACGCTGTAGTCTGACGTGGATGACGTGCCACGTCAGACACACACTAACGCCGTTGGAGACAATTTAACGGAAATGATCCAATTGTTACAATTTTCATAAATTTGGGACCCAATTGAGATTTCCAAAAACAAATAGACTAAATTGAGATTCCACGCGAAAAAAAGGACTTCGTGAATGATTAAACCTTTATATTTCCATTTAACAATTTTAAAGATTATTATTTTATTTCAATTTTTATTTATATTTATTTCTATTAGTTAAATATATTATTTTATTATTGTAAAGGTTGTAAAATGAAAAAAAAAGTTAATCATTCGCTAAACTTTTTTTTTATGAGAATCTTAAATGGACTTTTTACTTTTTTTTTTCATTTTTCAAAAATTGCTCAACATGTTTATATTTTGTCATCATAATCAATAAGAGTTATGATAAATCATTTTCAAAAGTTGAATTATATATATTATGTGTTTAGTTTTATACATGGTTGACTTATGTTTTTTTATTTTAGATAAAGATAGAAATATACTAATACAACTAAAAATATGGTATACAAAAAATATTAAAATAAATTATAAAAAGACATATAACATTTGATAACATATATTAGGTATAATTGTTGGTCTATTTATAATATATTTATTTGTTACTTTTTTTTTTCTCAAACCTAAGTTCACAATTATTTACCGAACAAAATACAGGTTGATGAATTTTATGAATTCTTAAATGTTATTTATAATTGTTTTCAGTCTTAGTTATATAGAAGAAACTTGAAATCAAGTATTTAAAACTTATCACTTATTATAACAACTTATATATATAATTTTGTATATCATTTTTAACTATTGAATTTCATTGGATGTTATTATGAAAAACAAAATCAATTACTTAATGCAACTAATATACTTTCTTTTACATATATCATTTATTTTTTCAATCACCGCCAAACTCTAACACATTGTATTGTTCAATTCATTTTCAAAAAGTATTTAATAATAATTTAGACTAATATATATGTAATTTTTTAATAAATATTTTATTAATTATTATTTTAATTCAAACATAATAAATAAAATTAATAATTTATTATATATTGTAAAATTTATTTTTATTACTAAATATTAAATTATAAAATAAAACCATGTGCATTGTCCGGGCATAAATTATAGTATAACTATTGAGGAAGCACAAATAATAAATTTTTTACATATAAAACTCTCTTATTAATTCACATAAAAAGTTCATAAAAAAACATTCTCTATTTAAATAAATGAAAAACCAACATCACTATTGGGTAGTCTACATAATTTTAAGACATGAACATTTACTTTTCTTACACATACAACAAGAACAAACCCTTTTTATCTCGCCTATATATGTTTCCGTTCAAGAATTGTTGTCTATGAACGAAAATAACTGTTGTCGTTCATTAGTGGAGTGACCCATTTTCACAACTCTAGACATGACCTTTAAACTATTTTTTAATGTTTCTAGACATTTAATTTCTATTTTAATTTCTTACCTTTTATATTTTTCTATTTATCTTTTAAAACAATTAATAAGTTATCTTTTTACTTTTATATAAAGAATTTATTTTTTATATTTTTTTTTACATTATAAAAAAAATATTGTTTCTAATATATTTCTAAATAAGATAACGACACTAATAACAAATTACTTTTGTTAATATTATTAATAATATTATTATTATTATATTTTTATATGCTATTAAATTTTAATTTTATGATTTCTATGTTATAATTAAAATCCAATAATAGTAAATTTATTGTATCTTTATCATTTTTATTTATTAATTTTTTGCATTACATATTGTGCATTTTATCTCTATTTTTAATTTACTTTAAATATCATATATCTGTTTAAAAATGTGTTAATATTATTGTACTGTACAGTCCATGTACCGTACAGTCCCTCGCACATGCAGACCGAGCGCCTAGGGCCGATCAAACGACTCTCCTAAAGTCGGCCCTCCCAAGGCCAACTGAACGACTCTCCCAAGTTCGACTCTCCCAAAAGTCGATATAACGTATGGTCTTTCGATCTCGTGAACCGAATGATTCTATCCAGGCTAACTACCCATACCGACAGACCGACCAACCACTAGGTTGACCATGTGGTTAGATTACAAACGATAATAGCTCATTAAAGCCCCTAAGGAAGATTAACGTGTGATTGGACCATAATTAGGCCAACGAAAGGCAAAAGCCCATTACAACCAGTATAAATAAGAGTCCAAGGTATGGTTTCTGAACGAATTGCACACACTGCACATTATGCACCACTTGCATTACTTGTTATAATTGTTCAATCATTTTATTGAGCGTCGGAGCACCTTTAACAGGTACGCTTCCATACGGCTTGGAGAAGGAGGGAGAGCGAGCTACGTCCGACCAATCTTCAATTCTCGTCCGTTACAAGAACCGTCAGTCCGCTTATACGTTTGCCATCCCAACATCCGCCTAACATGGAGCACAGCCCACCCGGTCTACAACCTGGAGCGCTTCAAACCCCGTTCGTTCGTCCCACCTTCAACGTTTGTCCATGTTTTGGTAGGAGACCTTCAAACCCGACCGGAACAATTACATTATCCTAAATTTGTGTATAAATATTATAAAACACAGTAGAAGATTAATAATAAATATTCTTTATGATAAATGTATAGCAATTAAAAATAAAATAAATATAATGCAAAAATTATTACTAAATAAAAATTATAAAAATTTAAAATTAATTAAAAACATATTTCATTAGTAAAGACACTAAATTAATGTTAAAATGGTACATAAGAAATATTTGATTATGTTATATTTCTTTATATTTATAAGTTATTTTGATTAATACATTTAACATTTACTATGGGTTATTGGGAGAATGTTTCAAACCATCAGTTTATCATAATTTTTGTTAAATATGATTTTGAAAGTAATTTATTATGAAAAATATTTGTAAAAAACTATTATTGAATGACAAAGGACAAATTAAAAATATTAAAGACGAACCTTTATCAGATATTCCTTCCTCATAGTAGAGTTGAGCTCGGTTTCCAATTGAATAGCATCTGAGAACTCACCAACTTTAACTTGAGACAACTTGCCTGCTTCTATACTTCCTTCACATAAAGTTATCATCTCATCGCAATGTGTTACTGACAGTTCCTCCAAGGATGGGAAACCTAAACTCCCTCTGTAGAACCTTTTCAGCTTCCGTAGATAATGAAGATTCAAACAAGTGAGATGCGGAAATATTATCTCATCCTCATCTGATTCCTTCCCATCTTCCTGACACTATCTCTTCAATTGAATTACAACCGCATATCTCCATTCTTTTGAGTTGATCCAAACGCTTAGCTGTTGAGGATGTCAACAAAAACGATAAACCATCGCAATCATGTACTTTCAAACACGTCAGATTAGAGAAAGACACTGTGCATGCTATCAAGTTTTTTAAACTCCTACAATTAATGACTTCAAAGGTTTCTATGTTTCCGACAAAGGGATCAGTCCAAGAGTTCTCTAACCCAATGGAAACCAGCTCTCCAAGGGACTCCAACCGTAATACTTTCAGCTTCTGTAGCACGTTATTAAGACTTTCACAACACAACATCTTCTTGAAGGAACAATCACGCACCTCCAGTTTCTCTATATTGGGAACCTTTTCTAGAATTTTACATCGAAATACATTCGAACCAAAGCAGAGAGTAAGAGCTTTTAAGCTAAATAAGAACTTTTTCTCGAATTCTCCTTGCAAAATCATCTTCATTCCATTTTCCGCTATTGACATGCACTGTAACAACAAAGAAAAAAACTAGCAAAAGTAGGTTATGATAACTACAGATCCATCTCTTTTTTGTATACAATGACATAAAAAAAGTTTAAGGTATTGAAGAAAAGGAGAAGAGAGAAAACCATATTCTGTATTACACTTGATGAAAACTAATGCAAAAGAGAATAAGAGATACACCATATTTATAGAACTAATAAAGAATGACGATAAGCATCAGAGATCATAGATTTATTACGCAGTGGAGAAGGGAAAAACCATAAAGAAGAAAACAGAGAAGGGAGAAACCAGAAAGAAGGATGCAGGGAAAGATATATTGTTTTCATTCATATTACAAATGGATACAAGAAGAGATATATAAGAATGAAAAAGTAACAAAAAAGCAGAAAATGTATGAGAGGAGAAGAAAAGCAGGGGGGAAAGAGTTAGAAGCCAAACGATAATGAAACCGAACGGTACTTGAAGCCGTATTATTGTTATCAAGGAATTGTGTTAGAAGTCGAACGTACTAGCAATGAAGCGAACCATACTACTGTTATCAAGAGATACTCGTTTTACGTAACATGCCGAAAGATTTTTGATAAGTCATAGTTGGTGACAAATTAACCACGACATTGTAAGTGAAAGTTGTTAAATATAACCGAGGATATTCACTGTATAACTCTATGTTCTATAACATTAATTTTTGACCTTTAAATAGCCTTGCACATGGATTAGACCGAGTACATAATCGAAATAAAAAAAACAAAAATAACAACAGGCAATAACTGGCCAAGCTGTTACAATAAAATTGAAGCAAAACATAAAAACTGCATGCAGTACAACTAATATGTAATACTGAAAATAAAGTCTCACACGAAATTACAAAAGGTATCTTTCATAACTTAAGTTTATTTAACAAAACTTACTTATAAAGTTAAATTTTTTCTTCTTTCGTCTCGATCAGCTTCTTGTACTCATGAAAGAATACTATATGTTACTAGCTGATCGAATGGTAAAGGTGTAGGAAAGCATATACATCACTTTGGACTCATATACTACCAATCGGTTAGGGCGACATAAGACCCTAAGAAACTTAACAGTTCACATGTAGGAAAAGGTCTCTCTGCTGTTCGGTCCCGACAAAGGCTGAACCGAGGTCAAATCCTCTCCTTTTATGTCTCGGTTCGCACTCAAGGCAAAAAGTAGTTGACTTTTTGCCTCAACTGGATATGTCTCGGTTCGGGAACCGCTACCTATAGGCAAAAATAACTGTTGTCGTTTGCTCTTACTGTACTAGTGTCCCATGAATGTCTCACATCAAATGCATAACACTTAAATTATAAAGGGTTTGTACCACTTCCTTAGAAGCATAACACACACATAGAAATTCACTCACTTAGTAATCTTCACTATCATTTTCTTTACCTAATACTTGTAGCCACATCTCAATTTCCATATAATACTTTTTTTTATCAATAAGTGTTTCGGGTTAGGATTGAGCTCCCTTACTTAAAGCATTCCAATTTGTTCTGAAGACTAGATGAGTTTCTTGATGATCCTTCATTCTCCAAATTATGTTTCTCGCTCCCTCTTCTCTTTTTCCAAGTCGTGTAGGAGGATACCTGGAAAAGGCACTCCGACGCTCAAGTTAGTGACTTTGCGTGATAATAGTGATAATATTCAATAGAGAGTAAGTACTTAGAATTAGTTACGTGACCTTCCTGTCAAACATATATGTATAAATATTAAAATGATTTTACCCTTAGGCCTGACCCATTACCAATAAACGGTTAATATTTTTATTAATTGTCAATCAGTTATAACTACCTCAACAACGATCTTAACTTATTGGTTAAGAGTTGTTAATTGTTTGTTTGCCCAATTCATTGGACCAATAACAATAACTTTAACACTGACCTAATTATGGCCTAACACCCATGAAGATTTTTCATCTGCTTACCTTTAGCACTGACCCAATGTGGCACCTAGTGCGCTAGAACTCACTATCAAGTGAACCCCAACCGTACAAATTGGCACCCAGTACTTTGCACTCCTAGAGCTGTCTAACTTCGCCATCTCATAATGGTGCTCGATGGTAAATATCTGGTGCCCAACGTCGTACCAAAACAAAGAAGAATCAAGTATTTAGCTTGTGCAATTGACTAAATTTGATATTTCTATTTCTATCTTTTTTCCAATTAAATTTATTTGAAAACTTTCTTGAGGACCAATTGCTCAAACATTATACTAAATTCTTACCATGTAAAATGAGTGTTCAAACTTCATATTCAATTCCAACAATACAATTTTATAGAATCCTAAAATTTCTACAATTCACATAACCTCCAATTTGATTCCAGACATCCTATTTCACAAATACCAACCTCAAACATGTAAGATTTTCATAAAATTACAGTTTAATGCTCCTACCATAATCAATTTTGGATTCAAATAATGAAAAAAAATCAAAATTAACTTCTCTCACTCAAAACAAGATGTTATCCTCAACCAACAACTTCCTAGAGAAGCAAAACATAGGAGATAACCTAAAACAACACCAAAAACCTCAATTAGAGTTTTAAACCTACTATTTAGATTAGAAAGCAATAGAAAGTTGACAAAAGTACTCGAGTTGACAATAGGTTCAAATAGATTGCGAAAAAGAAAGCAAAACAATACTTACTGTATTTGACACTTTGATCAGATGGTTGGATAAAACTCACAAGGATTATAACTACAGTTTTTAATTTTCAAAAAGATTAAAAACAAGTGAGATAAGATAGAGAGAAGTCAGAAAGACTTTAGAGGACTTAAAAAGATTGTGATTTTATATAATTTGAACCTTTTAATACACTACAAAAAATATTAATATTACCGACGGATTTTTACCGACGGATCCATATCCATCGATATATCTTAATTTCCGACGGAATTACCGACGGTGTTTTTATGTGCATTACCGACGGATTTTACCGAAGGCTTTGGGCCGTCGGTAAGTGACATGCGCATTACCGACGAATTTACCGAAGGCCTTGGGCCGTCGGTAAAAAGAGCGGGAATTTTCCCGCCCATTATTTCGCGGATGACATTACCGACGGATTTACCAAAGGCTTCTGACCGTCGGTAAAAAATCAGAATTTTTCGAAACCAGCTTCGCATCCAGTGCCAATATATGTGGCAAACACTTCTCCTCTCATTTCTCTCTACCACCGTTCTCTCCACCACCGCTGGACGTGGCAACCCAATATGTGCCTCTCCTTCTCCCGCGGAAGCCCCTTACTTTGCTGGACGATGGCATTCTTGGACGTGCAGCCTGCTGGATCACTTCTTGTGGACGTGCAATTCTCCAAGGACGCTCCCCTCTTCTAATTGATGCACCCCCTTCCATTCAATCCCCTTCAGCCCGTGAAGTGCTTCCAAGTGTTGCTGGACACTCCCAACGCTGGACGCTGGAAACGTGAAGGTTGTACGTGGGTTTTTGCTGGATACGCTGCCCTCTTCTGAACCGTCAAGCTAGACCTGCAATCAAGCTACTGGATTCTCCTTGCAAGCTCAACTTCCGTGTGCACCCTCCTTGTTACCAGCGTGTCCAGCCCCATCTCCAAACTTGTTGGACCAAGGTTGCCTCTTCAAAGCTTGCTGGAAGCGTGATGCCGTTTTGGTGGCGGAGTTTGTGGAAATGAAAAAAAAAATTACACAGCAACAAAGGAAGAGGAAGAAGATGAACCAGGTCGTGACATTTACCGACGGATTTACTGACGGCCTGGATCCTTCGGTAATTACCGAAGGCTTTACCGACGGCCAAAAGCCTTCGGTAATTACCGACGGCCAAAAATCCGTCGATAAAGTTTACCGACAACGTTTTTACCGACGGTATTTTGGCCGTCGGTAAGTCGTCGGTAAATACTAATTACCGACGGATTTTATACATTACCGACGAATTATGACCGTCGGTAATATCAATCATTCTTGTAGTGATCTTAAAATATTAAAGTGTTCTATTTATTTTAATAAAACCATCAAATCTTCTATATCATCTTATAGAATATCACAAATAGACTCAACCTAAAGATATTTGTACTTCATCACTAAAAAAGGACTTGAATACTCCACCTAAAGATATTTATACTTTAGTACTAAAATAAGAGGTATCCAAACCCTTATATTTTATGAGTTTTGTATCCTAAAACATTAAGTTAAGCTTGGAATCTCACACTAGTAAAAAAAGAAGCTTTTTAATGCGCTATATATGCTTCGATTTTACTCAAACCGAAGCGTATAAAAGCGTGGTGACATTTTTGTAGTTTTAGACAACTTATATACCTCGGGTATCAGTAGAACTAAAGCAGAAAAACTTTCCAACATTTGTTATGCGCCAACCGAGGCATATAACGCATATATGTTGTTAAACTCAATTAACCATAATCTTAAACTTAATCATTTCTGCTCGTGAGGCCAGTCGTCCCCACCGACGTGTCGGTGGGTTTTATCGTCGTCGGGTCAAATAAGGAAGCAGTTATGGATGACCCGTCCGGTCATATGATACAAAAGATGGTGAAAATGATGCTAGAGGCCACAACTCTTTATAGCCGACATGAGCGTCGGGATGATTCAAACTCAATCGTCAGATCAACTTTAATCCAGCGGCCATCCCAATGGTCATGACTTACCCTTCAATAGTTACATCTAACAACCATGAACAATCGGCTACGGACAGGCAAACAAGCAATTTTATTGTACAAGGCCAGACCTGTGCGACACATACTCGTTGCAAACCCCTTCGTCTATCAGGAAAGGCTCAGGCTTAGGAAGCTTGTGTACCATATGATCGTCCATTCAGCTATAAACTAGACGACCAACCTAACAACCCTGACGAAAATAATCCTTTGGGACCGTACGATCATTATGAAATAGACCAAACAATCAGTCTAAAAAGATAACTAACTCTAAGTTCGATTAATTAGAGACTAGGTATATTACCACAAGTAGGGTCACAATTAGGCCGACACTAATCAAAAACTCATTCATAAATTTATAAATACATGTTTAAGATATCTTGGTAGGTTAGATACATTTAATACGTATTAATTGCTATAATATTGAATCCTTACTGAATTTGGTATCAAAATACTTTCTCCAAGTAACCATCTCGCCTGACTAAACAAAGTGAAAGATGAACAGTGACCTATACAAAGAATTTGATAAACGGATTTAGAGAAATTTAACCTCAACCCCATAAACCGAAACAAGTAGCAGGAAGTGAATTTCAAGCTATTCACTAGCTAGACTCATAAGTAAAACACGGGAAAGAAATATTCACTTGAATACATATGAATAAAACATAAAATGACACTAATATAAAATTACTTAGTAATAAGATGTAATCATCTTATGCTGTGAAAAACTGTTTTCAAATTAATCATCACCTGCATGCGCATGGAGGAAGATGATGGTAAAAGTCACCATAAAACATTAATAATTGCAATTGCAGTGGCATTAATTAATATTTGATGTACCATATCTGGTATCTTCAATACTTGAAGTATTTGATGTAGTTGAAGCATCTGGAGCCTATTTAAAACACAAGATCATATTGAAGTTACTTTTAAGCAGGATGCAACTCAAAAACACATTATCCTAAAAATAATGTTCTCAATTGAAAGCGCGAATAACTAGCTTTGTTTATGGCTTTCTTATAAATTCTCCCGAAAGAAAATGAAAAGTATTTTTAATGAAAATTGTATAGTATGATATCTAGGCCGACCGGTTAACATCTAAGACCGATCGCTCTATCTACTGTAGCAATGCTCATCAACAACACGCTCGTCATTCAGCTCAAACTGCGACCGCGCCAGTCAGTTGTACTTACCGAACGATCATCAACGTTCGATCACCACTATAGCCAATAAGGGAGATCGTTTTTATTAAAGCCAGGGCGACACCGCTCGTCAATTATACTTATTGAACGATCATCACCGTTCTATCACTATTATAGCCAACAAGAGCAATCACCACTGGGCCACAATTGGGCCAATGCTTATTATTGGACCAAGTGTCCAACGAATGATAAAATAGTCAAAAATATCGGATTAAAGATCTGATAGGCAGTTTATGAGCAACCAACCGAATTTTAAGGTAACCAACCAGATTTTAAGGTAAATCTGTTTATATTTTATTGGGCATGTATCATATTAGGTTCAGGAGACAACCTATAAATACAAAGTCAGGACCGAAAGCCAAGTAGGTTCGACTTACGCATTATTTACCTTAGGTTTTTCACTTAAGCATGAGATACTCCCCCTTTACTCTCCAAATATACAAACGATGTCAATCAGACATTGATTATCTCATTAAGAGTAAACACTCTTCAACCACATGTCTAACTTGAGCGTTGAAGTATTTTTTGCAGGTACATCCTCTCTCATCAAGAAGGAGACTGATCGATTTGTGCCAACACCGATCGGTCAATAGCAGGAGTTTGAAAGCGAGCGAGCGGCCCAGACACGTCAGCGGTTAGTCTCTCTGTCCCAGAAATATTCCCACAAAAACAAAAATGATAAATGATACAAATTGATAAAGAGAAATTAAGAAGAATGTTACAATTCAGCAGGGGCTATACTCCTAATAATTCTATCTAACCAAGATATTAATACGTAAAAGTATGCATGCATACCTCTTCTTCAGAAGTTTTGTGAAGAACAGAATTAAGATCAGAATACAACGGATTATCTATTTTGTTGAATGCACTGAAAGTTTTCATGGAGCTGCACTTGATGATGTGGACTTTCTCCAAGGATGGAAAACTTAAAGTAAAATTGCCATCGTAAAAGCACCTTAGCTCATCTAACTTTTCAAGAAACAAACCTTGGAGCTGCTCAAATTTTATTTCTACCTTCTCATCAGATTCCTCCCCCTCCTTTGATATTATCTCTTCAACTGATTTACATTTTTTTATATTCATACTTACGAGGTTACCCAAACATTTTGCTGTTGAAGATCTGAACAAATATGGCAGGCTATTGCAACTTTTCACCTTCAAATAAATGAGTTGTGAAAATATCATCTCATCCTCAACTAATTCATCCCCCTCACTGTATTCCTTCGCAACAATTGCCCTCAATGACTCGCAGTGTTCCACGACTAGTAATTGAAGTTTCACAATATCTTTAGCTACTGATTCTGGAAATATGGTTTTGACAGAATCACAGTTTCGAACTTCCAATGTTTTCAATTTAGGTAATAAAGAAAGTAAATGGAAGGGTAGCACTGCATCCGATAAAAACTGGCAGTCTTCCACAATCAATGTGTCCAACTCACTGAAACAGAAGTCGGGGATATGCAATGCGCCACGCCATATCTCTTGTAGTCCAGGCCAATTTTTTAGATCAAGTTCGTTAAGCTTTGAAATCTGCAAGTGCAAAACAATAAATAAAAATTTGAAAGTAATTATTTACAAGTGTCAATGATATCTTATTACGAAAAAACTCCCACTTTACTATATTTAAAAGAAATTTTCTACTGAATCACGTTTTCTAATTCACATTACTTGACATCAAGACTTCCAAAAACAAGTTGATGGAAATTTTTATACACACGATCGACATAAAATAATAAGTTTAAAGATATTTTTTCTTATAAAATATTTAACTTTGGGACTTTGATTCACGAGTATTCTCAACACAATTGGATTATTCCACCTATTAGTTAAGAATTGAGATTTGTAATTTTGTCCAGTTGTCCAACGTCAACCACTTATATATAAAGATAATTTTTCTCTGTGTCCACCACATTTGTTTTTTTAGTTTTCTTCTTTATTTTTTTAATTTATATAGTTATTTTACTTATTTAACTCTAAGTAACAACTTTTTTTTAATTTAATACTTTTTTCTTTATTTAACCATTTTTTTAAACTTCACTTTTTAAATTACTAAATTACCTACAAAATAAATAAAATTAATTTATAATAAAATTATAAAAACTATTTATATTTAGTTTCATAGTAATAATAATTGTATAATGATTAAAAAAAGTAAGATATGTATTTTCACTAAGAATATAAATAAATTAATAAAAGTTATTTTTATGAATATGAAATTTTATAATTATTTTAAACAATGTCTTTTTCCTTTCATTTTCATACTTTATATAAAAATTGATTTTTCAGTGCAGTATATTCAACCGAAATTACAATTTTTTTAGTGACAAATAATTCATTGCTTTGAATTTTCTAGCAAAAAGTTAAGACTTGTGAGAAATGCTAATAAGTAAATATTTCAGACAGATTTTAATTAATTTTGAATACCATTAATACAATATATGTATATGTGTGTGTGTGTGTATATATATATATATATATATATATATATATATATATATATACTCATAAAAAACTCTTAGTTATTTATATTTTGTTTATTTTGAAATATTTCAATAGTACTTTTACATTTTTTTTTCCAAAATATTCATTGTGATTATTGATTAAATAATGATTTTAATTGGACTTTAAATTATAGAGATAGTGTGTAAATTTTACTTAGAAGTTATAGAAAAAAATTGTAATAATTAAAATTACATCCATTTTTTCTGTGACCTAGAACTTGCAGTAGGCTACTGTTAGCAATGAAAAAGCATGAAGAGTATCCAATTATGACTATTTATTTATAAGAATTGTTAAATAAGTTATAATACTTTTTCCAGCATTTTGTCCTGAGCCGTCTTGCTTGTATAAACAAATTCTACAGACATAACGAAATGGGTTCTAAGATACTGTATTTATATATAAGAATGAAAACAATTTCAATGACAAAAATTAAACATGTACCTTTCTCCCAAATTCCTTTCGCATGGTAGAGATCAGATGAGTTTTCAATGGACTATTATGGCAATAAATTCTCACTAGAGACAACTTGTCTGCTTTTAGCCTACCTGGACATAAAGTTATCATCTCATGGCAATTTGTAACTGATAATTCTTCTAAGGATGGAAAACTTAAACTGCCTCTGGAGAACCTTTGCAGATTCAATAACTTATAAAGATTCAAACAATTGAGCTGTGGAAATATTATATCATCCTCATCTGATTCCTCTCCTTCTTTAGACACTATTTCTTCAATTGATTTACACTTTTTTATCTCCATTCTTTGAAGTCGACCCAAGCTTTTGGCTGTTGAGGATGTGAACAAATATAGTAAGCCATCACAATTTCCTACGTTTAAACATCTAAGATTTGAGAAAGACACTGTGCATGTTACCAAGTTTTCCAAACTGGAACATCTGATGACTTCAAAAATTTCTAGATTTCTGACAAAGGGCTCAGTCCATGAGTTCTCTAATCCAATGGAAACTAGCTCTCCAAGGGACTCCAACCGTACTTCATTCAGCTGTAATAGAAGTTCAGTATTATTAGGTTTTTGATGGCAGAAAATCACCTTGAATGAACTACTCCACACCACAAGCTTCTTTACATTTGGCAATTGTTGTAGAAATCCATACTCCGGAAATTCATCACACTCAATATCAAAGCACAGACCGAGAACTTTTAAAGAATGGTTTCTATGAAATTCTCCCTCCACAATCATCTTTAGTTCATCTTTACCCACTATCAGATTCTCTAAGTTGGGTATAATTAGCTACAAAGCAGAAAAAGCAGCTTAGTACAGTCATAGATTTAACTCTATATAAAACTGAAATTGTGAAGTTTCATGCTAAAACTGATGATAGCGTATGTGCTTACAATTTTGATTTAAAATTTATTTGGATGCACATAGAAGAATGTATGTAATCGACTTGGAAAAAAATGGCCGAACCTCAAATGCTGGTGTTGCACCATCATGAATGCAATATATAGTATTATGCTTGAAGTTGGGCAAATCCCATATTGTCAATGATGCCAAACTGGGGAAAGTAAGTTTAGGATTCGTTCCTTCTGAATCAGCTGGATTAGTCTGTGTAACAATTTCATCTGTATCTTCATTCCAAAGGGTTTCCAGATTTGGCAGTTTCCATAAAACTAATGTCTTCAGAGGAGATGTGAGTTTTCCTTGTACACATTTGACATTAAATATGGTTTTGACAGAATCACAGTTTCGAACTTCCAATGTTTGCAATTGAGTTAATAAAGGAAGCAAACTGTAGGGAAGTACATATGATAGAAATTGGCACCCATTAACAATTAAGGTTTCCAAGTAACTGAAGAAGTGTGGGATCTGCAGTGAGACACGCCATATCTCTTGTAGGTCCGACCTATCTCTGAATTCAAGACTATTTTGATGTGTATTCTTCCAAAAGCAGCGCATGTAAACGAGTAAATAAAAGTGAAATTAATCTTTTGCAAGGATTAACAAGAAATCAGATTTTTTACCAGTTTTCTTACAAATCACCAACTTTACTTATAACTAAGTACTCAGAAATGCACACATCAATTTTAATAGTTATTCTTTCCCTACTACATTTTTTCTACATAATTCTATTTCTGGACTTTGCACACATATTCTATTTTATTCTTCTCTTCCTTATTAATAAGTTTGACAAAGAGCGATAAAGTCAAACTCTTAAAATATGAATATTGAGTTATCAAAATGAAAAAGTTATTTGCTAACAAATACAGTAAAAAATGTTAATATATATATACATATATATATATATATATATATATATATATATATATATATATATATATATAAACACATACCTTTCTCAGATATTTCTCCCACATAAGAGATTTGAGATCGGTTTCCAATGGAATAAACTCTTCGGAATCAATTTTTACTTGAGACAACCTGCCTGATTCTATACTTCCTACACATAAACTTATCATCTCATCGCAAAATGTTACTGACAGTTCCTCCAAGGATGGGAAACCTAAACTCCCTCCGTAGAACCTTCTGAGCTTCCATAAGCTATCAAGATTCAAACAAGTGAGTTGCGGAAATACTATCTCATCCTCATCTGATTCCCTACACGCTATCTCTTCAATTGAATAACAATCCTTTATCTCCATTCTTTTGAGTTTACCCAAACCCTTGGCTGTTGAGGATGTCAACAAATATGATAAGTTATAGCAATAATTTACTTTCAAACACGTCAGATTAGAGAAAGACACTGTACATGCTACCAAGTTTTTTAAACTCGAACAACTAATGACTTCAAAGGTTTCTAAGTTTCTGACAAAGGAATCAGTCCAAGAGTTCTCTAGCCCAATGGAAACCAGCTTTTCAAGAAACTCCAACTGTAATACTTTCATCTGCTGTAAGACATTATCAGAACTTTCACAACAACAGAACATCTTCTTGAAGGAACTATCACGCACCACAAGTTTCTCTATATTGGGAACCTGTTCTAGAATTTTGCACTGAAATACATCCGAACCAAAGCAGAGAGTAAGAGCTTTTAAGCTGTCTAAGACCTTTTTCTCGAATCCACCTCGCAAAATCATCTTCATTCCATTTTCTCCCACTGACATGCACTGTTACAACCAAGAAAAAAGACAAGCAAAAGTTAGTTAAGACTGTTAAAGATACAAATGTTTTAAAATTTCATACCAAAACATAACCTCATAATTAGTGGCAATTTTTTTTTTCTTTAAGACTGAGAAGTAATATGTTATAAATTAGACAGTTAGCGAGGTTGTAGTGGTTGTTACGGAGAAGAAAATGAGCTAATTGACAGAAGTTTTAAATTGTAAGGGTTTATTAAAATAAAAATAAAAAGTGAAAAGAAGAAGAAAACGAATAATAAACAATATAATTTTATCAAAGAAAAAAATTATAATACCTTTCTTTTTAACTTTAATGAAAAAAGTGAATTTTTTTATCGGAATAAAAAAAATAATCATAAAAGAAAATTTTAAAGGGAAAACTATTTCTCTTCTCAATATTTTTTTCAAACACTAAAATAATAGGATTTTTTTTTATGAATATAATGCTAAGATAATGTATAGTTGTTTAAATATACCAAATTAAATTCCGCTAATACTAGCCATCTTCCCATAGTGTTTACAAAGATTTGTGTTTAATTCTTCTCTCCAATCCATATTAATCATCTCAAATTCTGAATCCAAATTTTCACTTTTTTTTAAAACTCAATTCTGCTTATATATATTGTAGAGAAACCAAGCGAACAAACGGAAAACAATTATGAGAGACCTAAAGGAAACAGATCCCATTCACGACTCTTACTTTTCAATTTGAATATAGATCTTTCATTTTTAACCAAATCGTTATAATTTTATCTTGTAAAACTAAACTCTCCTGCCACATAATATATAGTTTGCAATGTTCAATTTGCAGACACTAATCCAATATGCAACAAGGAGAGAGCTAAAACAATATTACCTTTTCATTAGGAAGTTGATGTTCGGTATGTGAGTCCAGATGCGTATAAATGTCAGACTTGTGTGAGCAGTAATAAAAGTACGTGAACTTTTGCAATCCCCGTAATTTCAATGATCTCAGGTATGGACAGGGAAGCGTAAGCTGTAGATTTGGATCTCTATTATCCTCTGCAACAATTCCCACCAATCTCTCACACTCTTCCATTACTAGATCTTCAAGTTCAAGATCTTTGGCTACAGATGCTGGAAACACACTTCTAAGGCTTTTACATTCCTTAACTTCTACTTTTTTTATATGTTGCATGCATAAAATTCCGTGAGGATCTGCGTTCCAAACAGCTTCCAGCTCTGGCAACTTCGATAAAACCAAATTCTTAATAGAAAAAGTAATTGAAGTGTCTTGTGTTGAAGGGTTGACATCAAATATTGTTTTGACAGAATCACAGTTTCGAACTTCCAACGTTTCCAAATTAGTTAAGAAAGAAAGTAAATTGAACGGTAGCAGTACATCTGATAAAAACTGGCAACCATCCAGGATTAGAGATTCTAAGAGACCGAAGTAGGAGTTTGGAATAATGCACCTTGAGCCAAGACATAACTCTTGTATATCTCTGTCACTCAAATTTGATATACTCTCCTACAAAATAAATTAGATTTAGATTTTAATTTTCGTCACATCCAAATTTGTTTGAACTGTAAACTTCTGGGAATATTGTGATAAAATAAGAAACATAGGTAATATTGTTTAATGATAAAATTAAAAATAATTAATAATATGTAACATTTTCACGAATCTCCCACACTTTCCAAATTTCCAACAACATGTGTTCTCCCTTTTCCCAATAACAGAACACATTTTGAAATGTAAATGCAATCTAATTCTTAGTTGTAGTTGCATAAAAAATCATCTCATGATTAGGGTTCTTTCTCTGATTCTTTCCATCCTTTTTGTCAAGGGGTTATATTCAATTGATCGTGTTATTGTTATTGAATATGAGTCTTACATGTTCTTGATATTAGAGTTTTCTGAATTTGGAATCTCGTTTCAGCAATAAATCCTAAGGATTTATTCCTTCGCTCACCCGTTCCCCAATCACTACTACAACGACCAACAAGAAAGAGAAGGGATACGAAAAGAGAGTAAAAGCAGGAGACAAGTTTCAAACAAGAACAACAACCAAAATGGTTGATTCTCCAAGCTTTTGGATCCTACTCACATGTTAATCATTCACAGTGATCACTCTCTCCTCTCCGCCCTTTTTCGTATGCGCCTTCCTCCTCTTCTAAGTTTCCACCATTTATTAATTTATCTGTTGTTAGGTTTAATCAGAAGCTTCACTTGTTGACATTATGTTAATTACTTGTTAATTTTGTCGTTTTTTTGTAGTGCTTTCATTTCAGTTGAGTGATGATGTTTGTGCAGTTGGAATCAATGTTGTAGTGTAATTGTCTAATGAATAAAGTATAATTTTAGTGTTGTTCCTTTCATTCAATATAAATATTTTAAAACATTCATTCCCAACCTAAATTTATATTGGATAGATTTTGACTCCATGAATTGTGGATTTAGTATAATTGTGGTATTTTAGAAAAATAGAAAACAAAGAAAAAATTACATATTTAAATTATCCACAAATGATAAGTAGTAAGAAATTTTACCTACGAATTTATTGTGGCGGGAAATTACATACGGATGGTGGTGTGTTGGTATTATCCAGATAGACTGAGTAGTGGATCATCCACAGAATTTGAGTGATAGGAAATTATCCACAGATATGTATTATCTATAGATTTATACTTTTCATAAACCAAAAGTCCATCCGAAATTTACGTATGCCAAGACTATATACATAACTTTGTGTCGTTGAGAATTACTGATTACTGTAGATTTTTTTCATTTTTGTTGTGGGTAAATGCAATTTTGTTTTTGTAGTGAGTTTTGCTAGTCTTGCTTCTTTACAAATATATTAGTTGTACGGGTTTGAAACTAAAAGAATAATTACAAATTCTCTGTAGCTGGTGTGAGCCAAGTTGAGGATCTTCTTTTATTGTTACTTCTGGCCTCTGATCACAATGTAGCTTAAAAATACATTATATACTTTTGATCTAACATCGTGTGTGACTTCTTTAAAAAAAATCTTTAGACATGGTAAAAATTAATAAACTTAGGCAATTATCTTCCTTTCACTTTTTGAACAAAAACTCTGACACAACTAGCTAACTTCACAACATTAACATCCCACCTTTTTGAAAAAAACAATTTTGTTTGGAACAACTTTGAACTCTGATCTTCAACAAATCATGATATCAACAAAATGTCGTGAGACCCGTTTAAAGGAATGAAGAAGCAAACATTCATACAAGCATAAAATAAGTGTTCATTAGTTTGACGTGTGTTATGAAAATAGTTACGGCATGTGTTTGTCAGATGAAGTATACTTGGTTGCATATGTTCAAGAAAAAAACTTATCACATTAAGTTTACAAACTTGCATCTATTAAATGAAGCACACAACGTTTGTGCTTGTTCAACACATAACTTCCATTTATTGGACTAAATTTAATACTTGTGTCTGACAAGATTTGATGCTCATAAAAGATTGTGTTTTAAATTTTTTCATTCAAGCACAAAACAAAAACCGAATAAATGGTTTGTTGAACTTTGGTCTAACACTGTTAATTTATAATAAATTTTGACATATATTTTTATGTAGAATTTAACACCGAGAATGGGGAAAGATTCAAGCAGGTCAATGGAAATTCTACAAGATTAAAACACATGGAAACAAGGAAATCAAAGAAGGTATTTAAAGCAACCATGAAAGGAAAAGCATCCCTACATCTCTTTTAGTGAGTCTCCACAAAACAAAACAATGGTGTAGAACAATTTTCACTTGAGCGAGAGATCTTCTTGCTTGAGGAAAAATAGCTAAAACAAGAAGTATGGTTTTAGGTATCATTTTTTCTTGAAGGAAACATTTTTAGTTAAGTAAATATACCTTTCTTTAACTTGGAATAACCAACTCTCTCAAGCAAAAATTCATTGATCACAAATATATAAATAGTTGAAGGGTAGAATAATTAAGAGAATAGAGGGGCAAGGAACTAAAAAAAATTGAATGAAAAGTTAAATTTATGAAAGCGATTGCACTCTTCTTAAATTATCATGAGTTTTTCTAATTTGTAATCATTGTCATGAATAACTAGACCTTTTTATTGGGATTGGATGTAACTTTCAACTTTGATGTATTCTTATAATTTAGTGATTGCACTCTTCTTATTAAATTATCATGAGTTTTTCTAGTTTGTAATCATTGTCATGAATAACTAGAACTTTTTACTGCGATTGGATGTAACCTTCATGTTTGATATATTCTTATAATTTATAAACACACACATAGAGTTGTTCATTTTCATTTGTGATGATGATTTCATTATGTGTTTAATGCTTATATATATGACAATATGTGATCAGTTTTTATATCTCTATTTAGATTATGTTTTTGCTATAAAGATTGATAATGGTTTTTTAATATGGAAGAGTAACACAAAATGTAAGGAGAGTAGTATACCATCCAGGGGGAGATATGAGTTTCTATTATTGTTTGGTACTACAATTTTTTCGTATGTATATTTGACTTTGCATGTTAGGACGCCTCAAATGTTTTTTTTATTATTAATCTATTTATGATAACTAATAAAAAATTGTGTTCTTAAACCTATCTTATTGATGGTTTTAAGATATAGAATCTAAGGTTTGATTGGGAAGCGATTCTTAAAATCTGAAATGATTACGACTGGTTGACATGTTGAAATAGTAGGAATAGATTGAGATCTTAATGTTGAGAATAGTTGACATATCAAATGTGCCTAATTTCCAAGCATAATGTTGAGATATTTATTGTATACTTGAGAATTCAATATTCAATAGTCATTCTCAGACAACTTATTTTAGAGAAATCAAATAGATAATTTTAGAATGTGCATAAAGAATGTTGTATACATATATTGTTGTCTAAAATAATATGTATAGTTGAATTGTACAATTCTAGTTTCTATCTATTGAATTTTAAATTTTATTACAAATCAACCTTTAACTTGAATATTTGTAACCAACGATAAATTCAATTAAGAGAAATAGAATGAAATAAATGTTTTTGGTTGTAAATATAGTTTATAGGAGTTAAACTCATGATAAAGGTAAATATTTATCAAGTTTCTATGATATTTAAATATTTTTTTGTAATATACTTAAGGCTTAATTACCTACTTAGTCCCCATGTTAGGAGGTAATTTTCTGTCTAGTACCCGGTTTTAAAAATGTAGGCATTTGTATGTTTTGAAATTTGTATCAATTCAATCCTATCCAATTAACGGCGTTATAATTGATGCGAGAAATTAAGGACGTTAATGATAGCCAAGGTGGAATAGCTATCAAATGTTTGAATGCATCTTCATTAACGTCTTTAATTTCTCGCATCAATTATAACGCATTTAACTGGATAGGATTGAATTGATACAAATTTCAAAACATAGGTACCAAATGCATACATTTTTAAAACCGGGTACTAAACAGAAAATTACCTCCTAACATGGGGACTAAGTAGGTAATTAAGCCTATACTTAAATTTTAGGAATTGAAGATTATATATGCTCTAGGGTTGTTACAGAAATATTGTATAAAAGCTAATTTGGAATGGTTAGATCAAGTAAAAGTTGAGAGAATTACATGGTTGGAGCAGTGGATAGAGTATGTGAGGCGTGGCAATTTCTCCAGCGTCAATGTGGTGAGATGAGGAAACACAGACCCAAGTGTTGTTCCTTGTCCATGCTCATCCTTTCTATCCTTCTTAAATATTTCTGCCAATTTCTTACACTTTGTTACCTCAAGCACTTCAAGTCTTGTAAGATCTTGGCCAACTGATGCTGGAAACAAACTTATAAGACGCTCACATTCTTCAACACGCATTTCCTTTAGCAGTTGAAGGCCAATAGTTCCCTCGGGATCCTTGTCCCAGACATGCTCCAGATTTGACAGCTTACATAAAGACAAACTTTTCAGACGGAATATTCCAAAAGGTTTTGTCATCATCCTCTTCTCATCATTCATATTAAATATCACCTCTGCTGCTACGCAATGCCCTACATTTAACTTTTCCAAATTGTGAAAGCAAGAAAGCAAATGAAATGGAATTACATGCACTACACTATCACATCCCCATGCAGTCAAGCTTTTCAAATAGCCAAAGCTGTTTTGCTGCACCAAATGTCTTCCATCACATAGTTGCTCTGTAATAAATTGATGAGTACGATTATCAAGCCTAAGATCTTCCGTATATGCGAAACTGACCTGTAAATCAGATAAATTATTAATTAGTTCTCTACCTTTAAAATATAATCATACTTTTTTTATCGCCCCTACAAAGTTTAAGAGAAAACAAATTTCAAATTAAAAATTTTACTATACCCGACACTTTAGTTATTTAGTATCCTTTTATCTTTAAATTATAACCTTAAAATAACTAAAAATATATTTTTTCATTTATACTATATTTTTAGGACTAATAACATTAGAAATGGTGTATAAATTAAAATTATTAAATTACTATGTAAATATTTTTATATTAAATAAATTTAATATAAATATTTTAACTCTAACAAAACTATTAATATAAAATAAAATAAATACTAATACTATTTTTTTAATATTTTTAGCCAAGTATAATGTAATACTATAAATTTATTAAAATAGTTATATATATATATATATATATATATATATATATATATATATAAGTAAAAGTTATTAAAAGTTTTATATTACAACTATTTTTATAAAAAAATCAATTATTTTAAATTTAAAGTAACTAACTTATTACCCTCACGTATGTGTAATTTCTTTTATTTTAAAAACAAATTTTTAATATATAAAAGAAGCTATTGAACTACTACAGTGATAATTTTGTAACCGTCTTGTGTGAAGATGGCTTAGTATCAATTTTAAATTGAAAGAAAATATGAACAGGTTGGCCAGGCATATATTTTGTTCAGACAATTTATATTAGATAGATAAAATATTAAAGTGTAATACAAATTTTAGAAAAGTATAAAAAATACTTAAAGATAAAAAATGTAATATAAATTCTAAAATAGTATAACAAGTTTAAAATAAATAAAAAATATTCTATATAAATAAAAATCTGAAATATAAGTTGTGAATAATATTTTCTAAAATAATTTATAAATTTATAAATATCAATGTATTTCATCTTTTGATGTAAAAGAACATCTATTACAACTAAATTAAGACAATTATAAAATATACTTATTTCAATTACTATTTCTACACTTTCTCAATGCCATTAATTATTCTTTCATAATATCATAAAGGACTTTTAATCTTTGGAAAATTCAACATACTTACCATTTAAAGCTTATATGCTAAAACCAAAGATTTGCAATTTCCAATTGTGGTTAGGACAGAATATTTTAATAAAATCAGAAGAAATAGTATTAAATAGATGAATAAGTGAATAATTACCTTATCAAAGAAAATTTTATGTATAGTGTCATTCAAGTTGCCTTCCCAGTTCCATTTGGATTTTTCATCTCCTTCCACACCAAACACATTTTTTAACTTTGGAGTAATTGCCTCTCTCTCACTGAATTTCTCCATCTTCAAGCATTCTCTTACTATCAATATTTCCAGTGATGGGAACTCAAATTCACAATCCTTGTAACTGCAAAAAGTTGCGAGGTTGACCAGCTTCACAAGTTCTATGGTAATCAATTTGCTGAATACAATTTTCATCTCTGTACCTTCTTCACTCAGCTCATTGCTTACTATTTCCTTTACTTTAGGACAATTGATTACCTTCATAGTTTTGAGTTGAACCATGCTTTTGGCAGTGGAGGGTGTCATTAAATATTTTAACTTCTCACAATGGTATAATTCCAAATATGTCAAGTAAGTCAATGACACAGATGAAGGACCTAAGTTGTTCAATTCGTAGCAAGATAATAAGCTTAAAAGCTCTAGTTTTCGTATAATTGAAACTCCTGTTAGGTCATTTATCCTTGCTCCCCCCAAAACTAATTCCTTGAGCTCTAATGTGATTCTCAATCTTTCTTCTGATGCAAAATTTACTCTTGGCTCTAACTCTTTGGAAGAGCAATTCAACTTTAGCTTTTCAAGATTTGGCGTTCTGTACGGAAACCGATTAAGGAAATCAACACTTTCTACTGAAGTCAGACTAAGTTCTTTTAGACGGTGCATTGGGTACTCGGGTAACAAGTTTTGTGCTTCCTTGAAATCAATTTGCGTGTACTCCAATTTGGACAATACCTAGATAATAAAATAAATAAAAGTACGAAGAATTAATGAAGTAAAATGCCTCTAACACCCTTTTCAAATTTGTTTGATTTTAGGAATTTTTTTTGGGTTTGGTAGTTTTCATTAAATGGTATTTGTTTATGAACATATGATTTTTCTCTTTGTTTGGTTTTTTGTTCTTGACCTGAATGCCTCCAAGGCATATTAACTGCTGTAAGAAGAAAATGACAGCACGATGAATCCATCCATGCAAATAACTCAACAAAAAGATACGTTGGATCGATCATTTTTGCATGGTCAAGTCAAGTAGTGTAACACTTCCTTAACACTGAAGAAATTCATATACACACACCCCACAAAAACTAGACTATACTCAAATTTAATTTAATTTCTTAGTTTGATTATTTAAAATATATTTAATCAATAATAACTAAGAATAAATATTTTCTTAATTTATCATTATAAAAGTAAATTATTTCATTCATATAATTAACGATAAAAATTAACAAATGTATTACTATATAATTTTTACTTTTATGAATATAAACTTACATTGGACTTTTTTACTTTAAAATTGTCAACACACATTTTAAATTATTGGAAAGATCTAGAAATTGAAAATCTTGAAAGAAATTTTGACACGAAAGTTAAAACATAGTTTGACTAAAATAAATTATAGAAAAATAATTTTAAAGACTTCAATCACAAATTAAAAAAGAAATATCATACTTTTAAAATTTTCATTTAATAGTATTAATTTCATGGATGTTCTAATGCATGATTTTAAAAGAAAAATGTGAGTTTAGAGAAATCCGAAAAAGCTTCCCGATCATCTTGAAAATAAAATAGTACTAATTAAACCTCGTTTTTAATGTTAGTTTTCTTTAAAGAAATGTTAGTTACCTAAAACAATGTTTTTTATATCATTTTAAAATTTAAACTTATACTAATTATAAACTAATAATGGAAAATCAAATGTGTATATATATATCTATATATATGTATGTATCGGATGAAAAGTCAAAATGCCGTTAATTCCATCTTTAAAAAAGTCCAAGCTTTTAACTATCGAATGCAACATTATAATTTTTTAAACAAAGTGCAAACTTTTAATTATACCAAAAATAAATTTTTTAATAAAAATAATATTAATAATATATTATTAAGAATAGCATTCACTGTAAAGATAAAATAGCATCCCTTTATTTCTTTTTAAAATTGAATAATCTTACAAATTTAATTTTTATTTAATCTATCTTTTATTTCTCCTCATCAGAAAAATATTTATTTTTATTTTAGTTCTCATTTTTTGACTTTCTTACTTCTCTTTATATTATGATTATTGACTACATATATATAAAAATAAAAATTGACTACACATTTTCTTTTTGTGAACTCTGAGAAAGATTGAACGTTCCGTACCTTTGGAGCTGAGAAAACAAAACTTTCTTCTTCCTCTGTCGTTTTGCTGATTTCTTTGGAGAATGTTTTAAGCTTCCCACAGTTGCTCACAATTAATTCCTTCAATTTTGGGCACTTTATCGGATGTCTCCCTTTGTAGAAATGTTTGATATTTGGTAGTAAATACAATCTGACATAGGTTAGTTCAGAAAACTCTAATGGATGATTGTTAGCTTCTGATGTATCTTTACTTGAAACAATTTCCACCATCTTCTTACAACCCCATATTGATATATGTTCAAGCTTTGATACATCTTTTGCCATAGAAGTTGGAAACAAATTCCACAATTCATGACAATTACTTACATCTATAGTCCGAAGCTTTTTAAAATGAATAACTCCGTGTGGATCTTTGCTCCACAATTCCTTCAACTTTGGGAGGTCTTGAAGAAGAATAACCTGTAAATTTGTGCTTATACCTCCGGATGCATCTATTTCTTCATAATCTTTGATTTCAAAAATCACTTCCACCGATTGGCATTTTGAAACTTTCAAGTTGTCCAAACTTTCAAACCATCCTTCCATATTAATTGGAAAAATCTTATCTAGTTTATTGCACTCTTCAATGTTCACCGAAATGAGACTAGAAAAAGAATCAATGTTCACTTTAGTATGCCATATATCTCTTAATCTCCTCATTTTGCTAAGGTGGATTTCCTCCAACTTAGGGAAGACACAGACCTACATTTTGATGAAAACATATAATAATTACATTTACAAGTTAAACAAAAAAGACAAAGTGTAGAGTATGGTTAAGAACCGTAAACAAAATATTAACTCAACTAAAAACATGTACTTATTACACCAATACACACCTTATCTGCATTATTTTCTTTTGTCTCAAAAATCTTCTCCATAATTGGACACTCACTTATGATAAGGATTTTCAGCTTCTTTAAAGTATGTCAATTTATAACACTCTTTCACAACTAATTTGATCAAGTTTTGAAAGTAGAAACTTGACGAGAATTGATCACTCCATATCTTATGGATGTTGAGTGAGCATAAATTCAAAATCTCTAAGTTTGGAATTTCAACCTGCAAACACATACAAAGTTAATATTTTACAATAGTTGAATAACTTATTTAAATTATAGGAAAAATGTGTAATATCATACTTGTTCACCAAAAAGTGGAGTTGCCTTGTCACTTTTCTGATCTTCTTCACTACCACTATTTTTAGCTCGAGGATTTGTCGGATGTTGCCAACAAGACTCCTCCACTTCGGTATAAAAACATGTAAATGATGGCAACGATTGGAATGTCAAAGTATGCAACTTTAGAAACTTAACCTTATCACAATTCATTGGTATTTGAAGGATTTCCTTTAAAGATTCACATTCAAAAAGCTCGATTGTTTCTAGGCTAGCACAAAATTTATCCAAGTAAGAATTACATTCAATAATCTCACATGGTTCTTCACTATTAGCAAATTCCACCATGTAAACGGAGTAGAGACTCACCAATCGGTCACACATATTCACCTTGATGGACTTTAATTTGGCAAATGACGCAACCTTAAGTGGACCATAAGATATCATCTCCAAGTTCTTCATATTGTAAAGGCATATAGATTCCAAATTGGGAAAAACATTTATACAATTAGACAATTCCATTGAATTTATGTATTTGATGGCATTGCTATCTATGATGGATAAGTGTTTCAGATCAGGAAATCCATCAATATTCAATTCATTAACAACTTTAACAACCTCTACCTTTCCCAACAACAAACTTTGTACTGTTTTAAACAACAAGTTTATGTCTTCTTGGGAGTCAATGTTAGTGTCATGATTTAGTTCCAATGCCAAAACTCTGAACGTTTCGTACTTATCAAGCATCTTAAAGCCTATAACAGAAAACATTTCTATGTCTCCAACCACAATTTTGTAATCTTTTAACTTGTCATAAAACAAGTGATTGGGCAAAACTGAAAAACATGGGATGCTTAAGTCCACAACTTTTAACTGATGCAAATTTTTTAGCTGAGAAAGAAACGAATTTTGACCATGGCTTGGCCCTCTTTCCACCAACATTTTGATCAAGCTCTTTCTTATGTACAACTCTTCTAAATGTGTCAAACTTGAAAGAATATTAGGTGGAATATTAATCTCCAGTATGGAACAATCGGTGATGTCTAGCAGTTGTAACTTATCCAAGTACCCCAACTCAGTTGGCAAACTTTTAAGTTGGGATCCAGAAAAGCTAAGAATTCTTAACTTTTTTAGCTCTCCTATGGATAAGTTGTCCTCTAAAGTGCACCGCTCCAAACAAAGCATTCTGAGTTTTAATAGGCATTTGATCGAAGGTGGTAACCTTTGTAGATGAAAACCAGTCAATATTAAAACTTTGAGATTTTTCATTCCTTCAAAAAAATTCTCAGGTATTGTCAAAGATTGACTATTAGTGTCTATTTGAAAAAAATTAAGTCGAGAACAATTGACTATAGGAAGCTCGTCAATGATATCACAATTGCATATAGAAATAGAAGTGCATTTCTCGAGTTCAGGCCACTCATCTAGTTTTCCATTTCTTAGAAAAAAAACATTTTCGTCCTTCTTTGCTATAGACAAAGCAGCATCTCGAACTATATCATGCATGTTGAAATGAATATCAGAATTTCCATCCAATAGTAAGCCTGAGTCATTTAGCTTTTGGATTGTTATCTTGATTTTGTCTCGAGCTTCCCAAAGTGAGAAGACCCCTTCAAGTATACCCAAACCAAAACAACACTTCACCAAGTCCATAATTAGTGGTTGATGGCCCATTTGAGCACAGAGTAAGAAAATGGATTTGATCTCCTCATTTTCTAGATGGTCATAACTCATCTTCACTGAAATGTCCATATATGTCTGAACTCCCACCAATTCCTGCTTTTCAAGTTTTCCAAGTGCAGCTTCCCATACTAACTCACTCTTACCTCTTAATGCCTTTGCAACTGTAATTATTGCCATCGGTAACCCTGCACAATACTTCTTCACAATTTCTTTTCTAGAATCAGACATATTATGTATTCCAGATAATTTCTGAAAAAACATCAAAGCATCATTGTCATCTAATGGCTCCACACGGAAAGTCGATTTTACGTCCATTTCAACTTCCAATACTCTTTTTTGTCGTGCAGTTAGTAAAATCTTGCACCCCTTGTGACCACCAATGACTTTTTCTCTTTTCAACACATTCAGATTAAGATCCGTGTGATTTTTGTCTTTTTTCAAGAATTTATCATCAAGATCCCTCATATCATTACTTAAATAATCATTGTCATCATTATCATCACTGGCAATCCCTAACTTGTTCAGATCTAATTTATGCCAAAGGTCATCCAAGATTAAAAGGGTGTTTCCTTTTTCTTTCTTTAACCTCCTCCGTAGACAATCAGCTCTCACATTTTCACCTTCCCCTTCCAATTCCAATCCAAACACGTAAGCAATTTCTTCCTGGATGCTTTGCAGATTGGGATTGGCTGTTATTTCTACTTTAACCACCACATTAAACAACTTCTTATCTCTAGCTATCCTTGCAATTTCTTTGATTAAAGCGCTTTTACCCACCCCACCTTCCCCATACAATCCAACCATTCTCACACTGGAATTTTCAAGTTGTCTCATTACTTTTTCCATTGTGGATTTTGTAGAACCAAATTCTTCAAAGCCATAATTAGACAATGTGGCATCATTAGATGTTACATTTTCCCTATAGGAAATTTCATCCAACTTAGGGGACTCAGCAATTATCTTTTTAACACCCATTTCCATCTTCGTAGCTTGTCTTCCTAACCTATGTCTATTCCACAAGTATGGAAAAACATAACAATTGAGTGATCGGGCTCTTTTATGGCCATCATCGTTCTCAAACACCTCCACTGTAGTCTTAATTTCACTCACTTTTCGACTCCATTCAGTAACCTTACCTTCAATGTTTTTTAGATTTTTATCAGCCTCGTCACTTTGATGATCTATCTTGTCTTTTTCATTTTCAAGATCCTTAACATTATCCTTCAGTTCCTGAACACTTTGCTTATAACGGACGATGTAAGTCACGTGTCGAACACTGTGCCTCCATACAAAACTAAGCACTTCTACTACAACTTTGCTAAAGGGCGTTGACCAATTCATCCTTGGAGCCTGGTTATCTTCTACAAGGTGAGACAACATCCCTTTATCATCAACGTGTAAGTCGAAACATATCAATCGTAACTAAATAAAAAAAAAAAGATAACATTTTTAATAGGTAACAAAATCATTTATATATGTGTTAATGTCAAATCAATCAACCTTGTGTTAAAGTGTTTTAGATAATTTATATCTGTATAAAATTATTCTAATTACACTAACATATCCTATCTTATTGTTTGTGATTTGTGGTTAGATGTTACATTTTCCCTATAAGATATTTCATCTAACTCAAGGGACTCATTGATTTATTTTTAACACCCACTCCCAAATTCTTTGCTTGTCTTCCTAACCTGTGTCTATTCGATAAGTACTGAAAAAACAATTAGGTGATCGGGCCTCTTGTGGCCATCCTCGTTCTGAAACATCTTTACTGTAGTCTCAATTTCACTTTCTTTTTGAACCCATTCAATAACTTTTCCTTCAATGTTGTTTAGATTTTGGTTTAATCTCTCTCTAAGTCCTTATTTTGGTCCGAAATTTCAATTAAGTCTCATTTATTTTTGGCGTTTCAATTGGATCCTTATTTTTGTAAAATTGGACCAATTAGAGACCTACCGTCAAATTCAACAAACGACGTGACACATAGAGTGTTTTTGCTAATAACACGAGGAATTAAAAAGAAATTTTGTATTAAAAAATATGAAAGCTATAAAATATTATTATTCCATCTTTTTTTCTACTGCAACCTAGTACCCTACCCTTCTAAAACCTAAATTACTTTATCTACACATGGGCCCACCCAATACTAGATAACCATTTCCTATTTCTCTTCTCAACAAAGAATTTTAGCATTCCAGTACACTTACGGCCTGCACCTCTCTCCAACTCTCCTTCTTTCTAATTAAATTTCTTTTTCTCTCCGAAAGCCAAACCTATTCCCAGACTTCTCTCACGTCTTGCTCCATTTAAACACGAACCCCTCCACACATCAATCCTATTTTGTTTCTTCCCCAGGCAGACCGAACTGATCAATGTTTCTACTTCTCCTCCTCCAACCTTTTCCTACTTCCCCAGACAGTATAATTGGTTTTGTTGATTTGTTGTATTGTGGTGGGTGTTTTCTTCCTCATACCTCTTTCTCCGTTTCGTAATTGTGAAAATGCTGAAGGTGCGGGAGCACCAAGTGGTGGGTCACAGGGCAAAGAACGACGTTCTGGGTCCGCTGGTGGACGATTCTGGAAAGTTCTACACGCCACTGTAGGAACACGACAGGCTCTGCCGAGCTCTCCTTCTACACCTCCCTTGCCGTCCTACCCTCCATCCGCCCCTTCTTCCTGGCATTCCACGGCACCGCCGTCGTCCCCGCCTCCGACGGCTCCGACCCCCACACCCACCTTCTCCTCAAGGACCTCATCGCCCCCTACACCAAACCCTCTGTCATGGAAGTCAAAATCGGCTCCCGAATCTGTTAAAGGGTTTTTTTGACCAAGGTATTAAGAAGGGAATACGAATTTGGAAAAACAATTTGAAAATGTGTCATTTTTCCCAAATCAAAGAAATTGGTTTGTTGTTCTTGATATAACATTGAGCGGTGACAGGTTGACACTGAGTGTCAATTTATTGTGTAGGTATGAGAGAATTTTGGCTCTAGATCGTTTAGCGGTAGTTTTGTATCGTTAAGCATAGTAAAATGCGAATGTTTTGACAATGAGTGGTAGTAAAGCATTGTTGAGTGGTGGTAGGGCATCATTGAGCATCATCTTTCTCTATAGGTCTAGAGAATTTTGTTTCAAGACGTTGAGAACTAGGAAGGCTTGCTAAGCGCAACTTTTTTCCAGAAGAATGGCACCACTTCTGAGCATTAGTATGCATGTTTGAAATTTATTATTCCATGCTAGTTTTATATAGAATTTAAAATGTACTTTATGCATGTCTAAGAGTATTATGGTGTTTATTCATGTATGACCAATATTGTTATGATGATGAGTATGATATAACTGTTGGCATAATTTTGTGGATCTCTTGGGGAGATTCTATGGTAGCATTTCATGAGTTTAAGAGTTGATCTGGGAGTCTGATAATGCTAATTCTCACCATTATCTAAGCATGAATTTAAGAGCAAAATCAACTCCTTTCTAGCTTGTAACTTGCTAAATCCTCTCTTTTATCTTAGTTTCATGGATAAATGTGTTTTAGGCTACATTGATGAGATTTCATCTATAATCCCTTTATTTTGAAGTAATACAATGATTGGAAGAACCTCCACAAAAAAGTATAAAGCTGAACTAACCACAGAAGCAAGCAGATCTGCACAAAATAGAAGAAAACACAATGCTGCTGCAGAGACTCACGCCGGGCGCCTACTGACCTGGGCGGCGCCGGGCGTGAGGTAGCTGACCCATGGCGCGCCGGGCGCCGGTATGTCGAGCCGCCGGGCGCGACTTTTTGCTGATGTGGCAGAAACGCTTTATTTAACCCTGGAACGCGAAGGGCTTGGGGTCTTTGGTTCTTTGGAGGTGCGATTTCACGGCTGGAGCTAATGGAGGGCGTGAGGAGCTTGTGGGAACATCTCCTCCTCTTCCGTTGGGTCTCCTTCTTCTTCCATCTTCCATGTTTGTAAGCTTTAGGGTTCTCCATGGAAGTGGAGAACCAGATTCGTTTTGTTAGGGATTGTTGTAGCCTATGGATTCTTGTGTAATGGATGATTGATTTGATTATATATATGCCTTTTCTATCAATTGCTAGTATTCTTGTTTCCAATCTTAAAGCTTGCATGTAATAGGAATGTTCATGACTTGAATTTGGGGTTTCATGGATTATGGGGACGTAAGATGGAACCTAGAACTGAAACAAGAGTCTTTGTGGTCATTGATTCTAGGGATGGAAGATGATTCACATGTTGTCTTAAGATCCTAGCTCTTTAATGCGGGTTTGCTTGTTAGATTGTCCAAGGAATTGGAGTTTAATAGGAAAAACCTAGGCTCTTTCACCTAAGGGATTGGGGCTAGAGTGTTTTAGTGGATTGACTTTAGTAAATTGATAGAGAGGAGATAAAATTGGTTATACACAAGCGTGCATTGGTGAAAACTAACCTTAGCAATGTCATTTCATACCATTTCTAGTCTTTTCCATTTCCAAGTACCTTCAATACCAAAGTCCAACCTTGTAATTATGTATCAATTTATCTTTCTGCACTTGTTCTTTAAATTGATGTTATGTTCTTGAGTCTATATGAGTTGTTAATCGCACAATTCTCTAGTATTACGAGTCTCTTGGGAAAACGATACCCGGTCTTACCGGTTTATTACTTGAACGATTCGGTACACTTGCCGAACCATCAACAAGTTTTTTCCAGAAGAATGGCACCACTTCTGAGCATTAGTATGCATGTTTGAAATTTATTATTCCATGCTAGTTTTATATAGAATTTAAAATGTACTTTATGCATGTCTAAGAGTATTATGGTGTTTATTCATGTATGACCAATATTGTTATGATGATGAGTATGATATAACTGTTGGCATAATTTTGTGGATCTCTTGGGGAGATTCTATGGTAGCATTTCATGAGTTTAAGAGTTGATCTGGGAGTCCAAATGTTAGAGGTTATCTTTGATGAGAAAATCTCACAATATACGCACTCTGATATTTTTCTGAAACTGAGTCTTACTATTCATTGATAATTGAAAGGCTTTAAATAGTATAACACTTACAATATTACGAGAAATAAAAATAAAATATCAATTATCTTAAAGATAAAATTTGTTTAATCTATCATAAAATAATATTGTACCTAGATAAACCGAAAATCATAACTATGTATCCCTATTTTATTTTTGTCAAATCAAACTAAATATTACTATATCCAAAAAGTAATAAAATAAGATTTAAACAAAATTATTGATAAAACCCTAAAATTTAAGTTTATCCCAACAAACTCCCCCATAAACTTAAATTCTTCCTTCCTTTAGTCGGCTTTCCATCTGCATCATCCCACACCGGGTTTGCTTCTTTCAATCAAATTTGAGTTTTTCTTTCTCCATATTGCCTTCCTGTCTTTTACCTTGGTTGACCTCTTTAATGCTTTGACTGACTTTGTTATGTCCAACTTCTCAATAACCTTGACCAACTCGTTTATGACCTTAGGTGATTTCTCAACAATCTCTACCAACTTCTTCATTGGGTTCTTCTCAACATCTTCATCTTCCTCTTCGTCTGGTTCCTCTTCCTTTTCAAGTTTCGACTTCTTCAGCTCCTCAAGCTCAACCCTCTGTTTATTCATAATTTTATTAGCTTCATCTAGAAGTCTCCCTATCCTCTGAATCTCTTCATCTTTTTGTTTGAATTCTTTCTCCAGGTTTTCCTTCTGCAAAATTGTTGCATCCTTTACCAGGATCACTTCATCCATTGTTGGGATTGGGCTCTCCATGTCCATTGCATCTGAGCTATTTGTCATCAACAGGATTCCACATTCTTCTTCTGCATCTTCAGTAACGAGATTAGTCTCCCCTTTTATCTCAGTCTTGCAATACTTTGCAATATGGCCAGCCTTGCCATAGTTGTAGCACTTTCTTGATCTACACTCGTTGGCATAGTGGCCATACTTGCCACACTTAAAACACTCAACTCCTGACCGATCTCCTCGGCATTTTCCTTGTCTTCAGTCACGCCAATTCTACTAACCGATTTGCTCTTCGCTATCATTCTCAAAATTACCTCGGTCACGTCCACCTCGTCCTCGGCCTCCTCGCCCTCTTCCGCCAGGACCTCAGCTCTGAGTAATCCGAGATTTATTCGAGTCAAACTGTACTTGTAGTGCTTGATCATCGGGTTCCCTCTTTTTCTTTTTCTTCCTCAATTCATGGGCTTTTAATGACCGAGCTAACTCCTCCACGGTGAGAGTTGACAAATCCTTTATCTCTTCAATAGTGGCAACGATACTTTCAAAATCATCTATCAGATTTCTCAAGATCTTTTTCGCAAATCGGTTAGGAGGAACCTCTTCTCCGTTTATTCCGAGTTGGTTGGCCATCTTCTGCACTCGAGCTATAAACTCGGCAACTCCCTCATTTTCATCCATCTCCATATGTTTAAACTCTCTTCTAAGAGCTTGTACTCGGACCAGCTTCACGCGGGTATCTCCTTTGTATGCCACCTTCAGAATTTCCCATGCTTCTTTTGTTAACTTTGCATTAGCTATTTTCTCGAATCCAGATTCATCCACTGCATTATACATAAAGTACAAAGTCGATCTGTCTTTCACTCGTGTCTTTTTCAATGCAACAATCCGGTCCACTGTCTGATGCTCAACATTTGCGGGTTCATTATACTCGTCCTCCACGATGTCCCATACATCTTGGGATCCAAGAAGAACTTTCATCTGCAGAGACTAATTGTCATAATTGGTATTTCCCGACAATTATGGCGCACTCATCCCATTAACTACCTTTGTCATCTCTCTCACAGAAAAAATCAAACACTCACTTTTTCTCTCACGGTGTTTGACTTTCTCCTCTCTCTTTTTTTCTCTCTCTCGGTACTCAGAGCATAAAGCTTTGATACCACTAATGAGAAAATCTCACAATATACGCACTCTGATATTTTTCTGAAATTGGGTCTTACTATTCATTGATAATTGAAAGGCTTTAAATACCCATAACACTTGCAATATTACGGAAAATAAAAATAAAATATCAACTATCTTAAAAATAAAATTTGTTTAATCTATCATAAAATAATATTGTACCTAGATAAACCGAAAATCATAACTATGTATCCCTATTTTATTTCTATCAAATCAAACTAAATATTACTATATCCATAAACTAATAAAATAAGATTTAAACAAAATTATTGATAAAACCCTAAAATTCAAGTTTATCCCAACAATCTTTTCACTCTAATAATTATTCAAGCTCGGGTATAATAAAATGAGGTATATGGTGATAGGTGCAGGAGATTTTCGTCCAGGGGCTTTACCTTGTGCATGGTAGGATTAAACTCATTGGCAATGGTTCCGTAGAGTAGTAAATGTCACCACAACTGCAAGACCTTTAGAGATTTCACATCAACTCTTTGTCCAAATAATTAAGTCTTTATATGTGACATGGTTGTTTTATGAATGTGTGACATACGATAATATTTCTATGTTTATTTTATGAAAATTCTTTGTGCATTAGCTTACATTTTCTTTTATATTGTTTTGTTTTCATATATCACCTTTACTAATGCAAGGAGATGAGAGAACAAGAATTGATTTATCTTAGGAGAAATATGAGTTGTTGTCTTCTCATTGTTAGATTTATTTTTTCATTCCTAGAATCTTAACAAAGATTCTTATCATGTATTATAGTTTCTTTGAAACTATATCTATGTATCATATCTTACTATGATTATATTTTGGAATAACTGTAATAATAATTACCTAGCTTGTGGATTTTTTGTTTCGAATATTAGTATAAATTGTCTTATTTTATTAGTTTTATGTTATTAAAATGAGATGTTACTTCAAAAACACAAAAGTAGTAGAAATGTTAAGTTTGGAGTACAATAAGAGGGGACAAAATATATATAATTTGTGTTCAATGTCTTTTGAAGGGAGAAAATATAATTTACCTTAATCTCTAGAGGTTGTATTCCACCTTTATGTATTGTTTCTGCATATTTAGTTATGTTAAAGGGTTATTCGTTTTCATCTTGCTCATTTAATTCGTAAGAGATGCAAAATTAGAGTTTTTCCTTTCACGGTGATGGCTAGGGGTTTGCGGAGCACCTACTTGTAACTTGGAGAGATTGCTATGTTGAGAACATGGTATTGAGAACGGCTAGAACTACTATGAACCACAAGAGACAAATTTAGGATTACTCTTTTCAAACCCTTTTTGTAAACTTACTTTCAATGTTGTTTAGGTTTTTCTGATCCTCATCACGTTGATGTTTATCCTCTTCTTTTCAGGTACAAGATTTTTAACACTATCATTTAGTTCGAGAACATTTTGTTTGTAATGAACTATGTAAGTCAAATGTCCAACACCACTTCTGTATAAAATTAATTACTTCTTTAACAGCTTTGTGAAAGGACTCCAAATAGTCTATCTTTGAAGTTTAATTGTACACAAAAAGATAATCTTTAATCATTAAAAAAACATGGTATACATGCTAAAATCAAATCAATATTGTATTACAATTTATATAGAAATGCTAAATTTAAGAGGCATATAGACAAATACCAAGTTAGCAATTATTAAACTGAAATCAGTACTCTTTTTACCACTTTGCACTAATAATGAGTACACAAAATGCTCAATTATTTTCTTTATTTTTCTCAAAGATAAATAACACAATTATTTTTTATATATATTATATTTAAATACTAAAAACAAAACTATATTACAAAGATAAATCAGCAAATGAGAATATTTTTAAATTCAATTAATTCTATTTCTTTTATTCAATTCACTCTTATTTATTAATCATCCATAATGTTTGATTTGCTAAAATTTAATAATTTGAAAACATATAATATAATCAGTAATTTAAAGGTTTAATCCTTTCGGACATCCCTATTTGTGTAGAGTTGTCTCAAATAGGTCCTCGTATTTATTTTTATCTCAAGTAGGTCTCTATTTTTGTAAAATTGAGTCAATTGGAACCCTGCCGTTAATTTCAATAGACGGCGTTAAATTTATTGAGTTGTGGCATGCTGACGAAGCAAATTTTAATAACGTGGCATGTGATTGTGTAATTTATTTTATTTCAAGTTTTAAATAATTAATCCTAATTTATACCATGACTGATAACAAAATAATTAACCCTAATGCCACACCCCTTCAAAACCTTGTTTAGCATTCTGTCACGCACGCTGCGTCCTCCACCAGCTTCAGCACCTTCTCCATCGTTGCTGCTCCCAGTTCCGCCTCCGCTAGCAGCCTCGCGTGAAACCACCATCTTCTACAGTCGTTCCCCCAAAACGCGCAATCTGCAACGTTGTCCTTGAAGCACTATTTTCCTAGAGAGAGGTTAGGTCGCCAGAGGAAGAGAAGAGAAGAGGCGGCCGCCAGAGGAAGAAAAGAGGCGAAGCTTGCGGGGGGCAGACTCGGCGTGTAGCTGGACGATCTTGGAGTCGTCACTGATGACGGCGATCGGGCCACCAAAGGGCGCAACGACGACCTTGGTAGTAGCGGTTGTAGAGGAGCTGCCACTCCCCAACAACAGAGACATTGGCCATTGAAGGGGTGGGAAAAAGAGGGCAATGCAATTGATAGGGTTAGGGTTTGGAATTGAATCAGAGAATGAACATTGATCGATCGCGGAAGCGGTTCAGAGGAATTGGGAAGAGGAAAGTCGTATACTTTCTTCCTAATTTCTTAGTTAAGTGTTAAAAATGTGTAGTGGGACATGAGATTTGTGTACTGTGTTCCTAATTTCTTAAACGCTTGTCCCCAAGTTCCACTTCTTGGTCTCCAAAGGCATCTTGAAAGGTGTATTCTTTTTAGCTTGGAGATACTGTAATTCTAGTTTTCTCTATCTGGGTGAGCTTCTTAGTTCTTTGGGATGCACTTTCCAGTTACCCAACAGGAAGAGGATTTACTGTTTAAGATTTGAAGATTCTGGAATATATAAACCCCTTATGTTGTATTGAATGAACGGAACTGAGGCACTGGTTGCTTATTGACATGAAAGATAAAATACTTTTTGAATGATCTGCGTGAAATCACTGCAACTTCAAAAACCCTAATGAAATCACTGCAACTTCAAACACCCTAACAGGAAGAGGACACCAAGGAAGAAGACAATGCTTTAAATTTCACCTAACGCATAATTAAATTCCACCTAATACAATTTCAGTGTGCCACATCATTAAAATTTGCTTCGTCAGCATGTCACGACTCAATAAATTTAACGTCGTCTATTGAAATTAACGGCAGGGTTCCAATTGACTCAATTTTACAAAAATAGGGACCTACTTGAGATAAAAATAAATACAAGGACCTATTTAAGACAATTCTACACAAATAGAGATATCCGAAAGAATTAAACCTAATTTAAATTGAATCGAGCCATTCAACTAAAACATTGGTCAACCGCTATGTGTTCGATTCATTCAAATAAGATAATCAGCTTACAATAGAATCCCTCTCAGAATCCATAAACCAATAAAAAAATAAAATCGGTAAATGGGTTAACAAATCCTTTTAATTTTATTTTATTTTAAGTTTTTAAAAATAAAATTAATCTAAATTAATTGTCACTTTGTTTCTTATTCTATATTTAAACTTGTGTTCTTTTTTATTTGTATTTGAAATGGTAAAAATGTACAGAATGTGTTATCTTTAGTTTAAACTATTATATTTTACTTCCATAACATTATTTTATATATTATTACAAATTTATAATATAATAAAATTATGATTAATTATACTATATAACAGATATAATATTTTTCTTATTAAATGAAATTTATAATATTGAATTAAAATGAATTACACTTTTTTTAATATGATAATAGAATAAATGCATTATTCATAATTCTGAAGTAAGTTTATAACTAAGAGTACTGTTAAGGACGTTACCTCGAGTGTGAGACGAACTATGTAAAACTTAAAATATGTAATTTGTATGAGCAAACGTTTGATATTATAGATAAACCTAAATCTAAACTTGGTGTCTAATATGGTTCTCTTAGAGCAAGAAATGAACAAGATATTAGCAACAGAGTGAGAAAACTGAACTTTAACATGAGTGTTTACCTCACCACTGTATGAGGGAAACTAAACCAGCCAGAGACTCCGAAGACAGCTTCAAAGAGAGCACTGAGAATGGATGATAACTAATGCAGCTGAGAGTTTTGAATGAATGAGTATTTGGTTATAGTAATCAATGATTATTTAATTATCTTTCAGTTCCCTGCTTAATAAAGTAATCAATGATTAAACGGCTGATTTGTTCTAAGATGGTTGTTTGCACATCACCCATTCAACAATGATAGTGATTTATTCTATTTTTAAGGTGTTAGTGGAGACATATTACATGTCTTTAGTTCCAATGCAGGCCTTTTCTAATTTTAAAAAGATATCTTTATTTATTTATGTACAATATATAAAATATTATGACATCATTTTGAAATTTAAATTAAAACTTATATTTATGATTTTTTAATATATTACAAAAATTTCTTGTAACAGTTTAGAGAATCGTATTTCAGAATTAATAGTGTGTTTAGAAGAATGAGACTTAATTATTTTAATAATAAAAAGTATAAATATAATTCTTATAAACGAGTATCATTATTTTAAAAGCATATTATCTCTTTAAACCCTTTTTTCTCTAGGTTTCTCTTCTTTTTCTCTAGGTTTTCTCACCACCTGTGTATCCATTTGAATATTGGAGATCATTAGAGTGATCCTTGAGACAAGTCCTCCACTTTGGTTTGATTAGTTTTTCAAATATATTTGGTTGGTATGTTTTTTGTGTATGTGGATCATTTTGGTTCGTATGAAGTGTTTGAGTCTTTTATAAGTGTCTCTGTTAATCAATGGTCTTGTTGTTGTGTTATGATCGTGTTTATATTGTTCATAGGGGCAAATATGGCTTCTTGTTCATCTGCATGTTTTTAGGACTCCTTGAGCATTTAATTTGTCTTTTAGGTAAGGGAAACTTATTAAATTGTTGTTTACTGATAGATAATCTATAATAGTTGATTGTATGCTTGAATGATAGTTGGCTTATATAATTAAGTCGTTTGAAATTTGATATGATATTGCAATTGAGATTAATTAAATCATTGAGTTGTGTATAATCTAATGGTTGATATGTTTTGTCATCTGTGGTTATTGTTAGACTGATTTGTAGGGCTTAAACGACATAAATTTTCATAATTATATTTTGTAGAATTACCTAAACTTGTTGGATGAAATCAAAGTCAAAGAGTTATTGACTTAGTAGTCGTTGGATGAGACCTAAGTTAGAAAGCTTATTAACTTAACAGTTGTTGAGTGAGAATATATTCATTAGGTGAGGTAAAAGTTGGAGAGTTACATGCTTAGTAATCGTTGGGCGAGAACAAAGTCAGAGAGCTCACTGACTTGACAGTGGCTAGGCGAGACAAGTCTCACTAGGCGATTTTCGTAAGAATTTATGTTTATAAGTTACAATGATATTCTTGTTGAGTGAGCAATCTAGTCGTTGGGCGAAAGTGCTCTCAAATACTACTTGTTGAACAAGTAGATATTCTCACTGAGCGAAAATATTAGAGTTTAACTTAAAATTTTATATGTCTCTTATGGTATGTTTAAGGTGTGCGATTTTTGTGAATGATAAATTGAGGGTTGGTTCATACTGTAAATCTTAGAATGTTTGTACTAATCCAAGAAGGATTTGTGGTGATTATAATAGTGTGTGTATTGATATATATTTTTTATTGGGAGTTATCATGTCGTTCTAATAACAATCCAATTTTAAGTAGAGAAGGTAGGGTATATGGTGAGAGAAGAAGGAGTGGTTAATCTATTGGGTTTTACCTTGGCCAAAAATGTTAGCAAACTAACCTTGTGTGTGATGGGTGAAACTCATTAACAATGATCTACAAAGTAGTAGAGGTCACCACAAGTGAATAACTCGCTAGAGTTTGATATTAATACACATATTCGGATCGTCGAGTCTAATATGAGTCTTTTTTATATGACATGTTTGTACTTATGAATTACTATATGCAAGAATATCTCTATACCTGTTTCATGATTTCTCTTTTTACATATTAGTTTACTCTTTCTTTTGTGTTTATTTGTCTATGTGTTCTTTTTGTTTGCAATGATCACTTTAATAATGATGTGGCAATAATTTTAGGAGTAACTATGTTTTCTATAATCTCTTTCTTTTGACAAACTCTAGTTTTTGTTAGTATAAATATATGACTATCTATACTTAGTCCATAATGGATGACTGTTATATATAGTAGCTATGTGTTTGTCTTCTCTGCTTGTTAATTATCATATCTATAACATTTTATCTAGTAGTTTCACACTATTAAATGAGATGTTACTAATAACGTTGTTGTTGATGTTATTACATTAATACTACAAAACTATAACAACTTCAATATTGCTAAGATAGTAGCTAACAAATAGAAAAGATAAAGTAAACCCTAAGTTGCTCCCAACGAACACGAAATTGATTCCTAATAAATCAGTTCTTATCTCAACTATACAAAAGGTTTACTCAAACAAATAAAGATAAAAAATAAATAAATCAAAGATTAAATAAAATAATAATAACAAAAAGAAATATAATTGAAAAGATAAAAAGAGATAGATATGATAATAATGAAAATATATAAGTCAAACTTGATGTATGGGCATTTAATCTTTCCTCTTCAACTTGTAGAACAAAAGTTTCCTTCAAATCTTTTTTACCAGTATAACGACAATCATAATTAGTTGTAATGAGTAATTCTTATATAGAGCACCTTGTGTTAAGTACTGTAGGAAATAAAGGAATTATTACGTTTTCTCTCCTAATATTCCTCTTCTCTATTTTGTTTTTCTAGATTATTCCATTTTCTCTGTTTTTTTATTACAACATCAAAGACATTTCTTTCTTCAATGATAGAGAAGATAATACGAATTGGCCACATACAAAAATCTGCATGCTTATATGCATTATTGACAGACTAATCCGTCCATAAATCTGTCAGTAAAAAGAATGTGACAAATTTTTTGCCCAAATTTCTTCTTCAATGTCAACATATACACGAGTTCCAAGCTTTTTCATCTTCTCAAATGCTTGGGTTCAGAGTTTTTTCGTCTTCTCAAAGCCTCCTCACCACCATTGTAACCCGCCACCACTACAAACTGCCACCACTACAACCCGTCACCACTACAACCCACCACCACTACAACCGACATCAACAACGTCTTTCTTCGCTCCTTCTTTCTCTCTTAGGTCTGAGAATCACTAGAAAACATCACCTTATGTGTGGTCATAACCCTTTGAGACTAGGTTCTATATAGTCTAAAAACCACCACAGGTGCGTACCTCTTATGAGTTTCGATGTCAATGACAAGTATCTAGATAATTGAATCTAATGTCAACTGTTTATGTGTATCCATATGATTTATTGTATTAATCTATGTTTAACTTATGTTTGATATGATTCAACTGTCTTAGGATAACTCTTTTGCACACTAGCTTTCCTTATGTCTCTTTTACATTTTATTGAGTTTGTTTGTCTCTTTTAGTTAAACTTAACTTAATAAAATATTAATAGTGCGAAGTAATAGTTAGGAAAACAAGTGAATAACACAACAAAATCCTAAAAATTTAGTAAACTATCGTGAAAGAAAATAAATTTTGTAACTAACATACCTATGAAAAAAAACATTTGATTAACTGTAAATTAACAAATATTAAATTTTACACTTGAACCAAATAAAAATGGTTTAGAAATGTTTCAATATATATCTGTTTCTCAACGATAGAAACTCGTTTTGAAATATACAAGAATTGGAATTAAAACTTTAAAAAAAAGTAGGAATAATTATGAGACACGGAGAAGAATAACAAGTCGGGACGATGTCTATTTGTTTTTCAACTTAAAAAAAGAAATGTTATATAAAATATAAATAATAAAAATATCAATTAAATTTTAATTTTAATTTTTTACAAGTAATAAATACCTTTGACACCGACTGTGATTTATTCGCATTTGTTTATAAAATACTAAATTATTTATTATTTATAATAATAAATACGTATGAGTATTAATTATCTATCACAAATTTTATCTTGCGAATACTTTATATAGGTAATTTTGTCATATTAACATAACAAATTTAAATAATAAAATAAATAAAAGAAAGAAAAAAGAAAAAAAATAAGAAAGAAAAAAGAAAAGAAAAGTAAAAGAAAAGGTAATGGGCCAAAGGCCCTTATATGACATTTTCTGGTGTCTCATAATCGATTCCGATAAGAACGATTTAATAATGATTAGCAATTTGACCATATATATATATATATATATATTATAATCAATATTTTAATTTGTTGAGAAGTCAAATTAAAATGTTAAAACTAAAAAAAAGTAGTCGAGAGATTACATAAAAGTATCATGTCCCATTTGTGATCAAGTTTATCATTCATATTTTTTCTTTTCAAAGAAAAAAAACAAAAACAAATTCTAAGATATTTAGAAAAAAAAAATTATATATTCATCGTTATTTCTTAATTGTTCCTAATATCTAATTCTTTATATACATTTAAGTTTTTATGTACTAAATTGAATTGAAAACTATACATGTAGAGGATTTATTGTTCATTAATTAATTATTAATATGTGATCCATAAACTTAACAATATGCGTTAAGATTTTAATATTTATTGTCATTGTTTTTACATTATTATATCCACTTACATGTGTCATTATTCAAAATTTATTGGAGATTTAGAGTTGATTAGAGATGACAACAACTTATAATAGATAAATAAGTATAAATATAATTAAAATTCTCCTTTTAATAAAATAATTTTTTATAATTTATGAATAAATTAGAAAATACATAATAATAAAATTTTCGTATCAACAATAAGATATTAGCATTAATTTGGATAGTGAAATCCAAAAAGCTAGTAGCTGAAGTCTACGTACAACTGGTGTACGTAGGTATTAAATTACTAGAATGATGAGGTGAGGAGTTGGTTACTGCATGAATCCTTGAAAAATGAGAGATATGTTTTGTTTGAGGTGAAGGTCCAAGCCACCCTATTTTCAACAATGTTTTTCGACCAATTCTCAGTCAATTTCCCATTCACATAGCCAAACATTTAGAATTCCTCAGTTAATTAACGTTGCCTCCCACAAAAGTTAAAAGAGAGAAACTATAGGATATGATCGTTCATCTCAGTGATCATGGAATTAAAATTTCTGGTTTATTTGGTTCCGTCTTCTTCTTTTCTTGTTAATTAAGAAACTGTCCCTTTTTCAAGACTATGAGGTCGTCAATCAAAGAAAGTTTGCCAACTCTCTCACTCTCACCATGAAACTAGATAAGTCACCCTAATTAGATATCAAACTAATTTAATCAAATCTCGATTGGAGTGCTATTTGGATTGAGAACAATATTTGACGAAAAGTGAATGAATAAATTTAATAAAAAAATTATATTATTGTTTGAATTAGAGAAAAAATAAGTAATTAAGTTAATTTAAGATAAAAATTTGTGAATGATAAGATAAATATAATAATTAAAAAATATTTTATTTAATGATTATCATTTTATTCTTGAAAATAAATATGATATAAATTTAGATATAAATAATAAAAATTAAGTTAAAATAAAATTAAAATTATAAATTTTATTATATTATTAATTATTATTATTATTATTTATATTATATTATATATAATAAAAAATCAAAATTATACATATAAATATAAAAGAATCATAATCGATTTATCAAAATCGATTCGAATAAAAAATCAATTTCATTTTTTTTTCAATCACTCATAATCGATTCTATAGTACAGAAAATCGTTTCAGAAACACATTCGATTTTAATTATGTGTGGATAGCTCTCACTCAAATCGTCACCTTGAGATTTGTGCAAAACCAATGAAACAAACAAATCTAATACCACACTTTCCCTTGAACATCCCAAAACAAACAAAGGCTAAATGGTTTTGTCTTGTCAAATCTTGATTAGAGTTCTTCCAAATATATTAGGTTGCAACATGCTGAATTTTCTTTCATTGATGGGAATTTAGGTCAGAATAACACCACGCACGTAGTTTACAATATCAGCATACGAAAGGGCAAGTTTGTGTCACACCAGAAAATAATTTTAGAACGTGTGCCCTATATATCAGAAATAACATTTTGAATTGAAATTACATGGTTTATACAATCTTATATTCTTCTGTCATCTCTTTTTTTCTCTTCCCATTTAAGAGTAGTTTCATATTTGTATTTGCTGTGTTCTTCCTGTTGAATTTGTTTATAGTAAATTTTATTATTTTATAGCAATATTTGCTCACAGGGAATGTTTCCTATGTGAGCAAAGATTCTGTACTCTCTGTTTCTGCAACTTGTTTTTGGTCTCCTTTTTATTCCACATCAAATTGTTGGAACAAAATGACCAAATCATATGTGGGAAAATTGATACCACACAATCGCTGAAAAGTGACATGTGTGGTACAAAATCATCTTACTTCTGCTGGTACATCTGGTTTGGTGTCATTTGTACATAGAGAAGATTAATACAGTGCAGTTATATGCTGAACTTTCTAAATTTATATCGTAAGTTGATCAAGAATTGCATTCTACATCCTAACTGCAAATTCTTATATATCCTTTGATAATTAATACAGCTAGAATAGGATTCGTGTTCAGCAACAACAAGAATATTCTCATGCTACCACTTTAATTTTACAAACATGTCATCGTACAGATACTCTCATGTTCTAATTTTTTGTTTATTTCTCCTTTCCTTTTTCTTATTGGAAGAAATATACACAGATGTAAAGTAGAACTTGTCAGGTCAAATTTAAGAAATGTTTTAGTTTTCTAAATGTAAATGCATATAATTGAAATCAGTGATGAGAGATGGGATTCATAAAATTATATCAGAAAATTCAAAATGCAGAAAGAAAAAAAAAAGGAAGAGGAAGAACCTCAGCTATTTCGATCACTTTATTTTAGATAGTTCCAAAACAATTTTTAAAACTTAGTGAATATTAATGACAAATTAATTCCGCAGAATTATTTTATAAAGTAATTATTTTAACCGAAAAATAAAAAGATTGCACTTGCTTTCCTTAAATTTATGTTAAATGATATTCACCTGAAAAGTTTTAAAATAGTTATTGATCTTTTATATATATTCTTTTTACTAAATTACATTTACATTTCTTCAATTTTTTTTAATAGACATTCATCTTTTTTTTTTAAAAAAAAAATACACATTTCTCTTATATTTATATGCTTGACTTTTTTAAATTAAAATATTATGAATTTAAAAGAGTAATTTGATTACTTAAATCTAAAAATTTTAAATTTCATTCGCAAAGTATCAATTTAAAAAAATGTATATTTCACTCAAATTTACGTTTATTATTTTTATTCTTCTACCACCTTGGATTCGATGCTTGAAACATCGTCGATTTAGCTATGGTTGTCGGAATAATGATGTTTCCTCCGTGTAAGATAAATCATATTAAGTTTTGACTTTGTCAAGCTTAATCATAATATATATATATATATATATATATATATATATATATATATATATATATATATATATATATATATATATAAACTTTCTTCTCTTTTTAAGATTTAATTGAAATTATTTTTAGTTAATGTTGTTTTTCTATAAACAATTGATATGAGCTAAATTCTTTTAATCATTGTTAATGACTATAATTTTTAATCAATGTAAATTTAATATGTTTTAGTCAATATTAATAGATATTATTTTTCCATTAACATCCTTAAAATTTTTATAGAAGTGTGTAATGATTAATTATTTTATCAATATTGGTGTACAAATTACTTTTTAATCAAAGTCATTAGTATTATTTTATGTTTATTTTCGTATTTTTATATTTTGTAATACTTAATTTTTTATCCAAATAAAAAAATTAAAATTGAATAAATATAAATTATACCTACTAAACAAAATATCCTTTTAATAAAAATAATTGAAATTCAACGTATGTTAATTTGCTGCAAAATTGTCAAAATGTCATTCTTAAACAAGTCCTTGATAAAAGGCACAGAGTGCAAATAGAAAAATGGAGTCAATATGTTAAGGTGTGATTTCAACTCCGACACTGAGAAAGTGAGTTTTTCGAGCGAACAGGAATGGAAGGCAAGTTGACTTCTCTTAGATATCTTCTCAATCTAGTGCACATGCCTGTATATTTAAGCTTTTGAAAGATTACATGTTATGAGGAATGATAATAATTCGAGATCTAAAAAGAGGTCAGGGCTACCAATTGGAATAGAAAAGTTCAGAACTAGAAATGGGGGTCAGTGCCTGATGGTGAGCTCAGCTCTAAGATGGAGGACACCATTGATGAAGTAAAGACTATCCTCAGCCATAAACGATGTCCATGGAATAGCAAACAAGTTTCTATACCCAACGGCCTTTCCCCCTGTGAACATGTAGTTACCTTTGTACTTGCTAACGAATTCTTCTGTTGGCCTAGACCTTGCAGCAAACTCATAGTCAACAGCAAAGCTCACTGACCCCTTCTCCTGCATTCCCAAAAACAGCCCAAAGCAATGGAAAGAGCTTTGTTGATCCATGTTACAATGTGCTGATAGGAAAAAACCTTGACCACCCAAATGGAATGCCTGAGAATATACCCGCCCAGATGGAAATAGATTTGCGCACTCCTCCCTCTTCAGATCCAAGTACACTACACACTGCTGCCGGGGAAGTTCGAATTCAACCACCTTCACCGGCCGGTACTTATATGCCCTCTCCACAAATCTACGGTTTGAAGAAGCAGAGTCTTCTGCTGCCAGTGCCCGTTGGCGGTGTGGAGCCTCAGCCTTGAAAAATAGGCCCTCCAGTACAAGCTTGGATGCAACATCATGATCGAAGTCAGAACAGGTTAATACCTTCTTAAGCTTTCGGCAGGTCATGTAAGGGAAGCGAATTAAACGAGCAAGATGGGCACCCAAGACTTCTCGCCTTTCTTCCAGTTTAGGGTACTGCTGTCGAGACCACTTCAACACAAAATCATATACAGCATCCTCTGATGCAACCTGGAGATCATCGCTAGACAGTATTGCCTCTACTCCAGCTAGGGGCAAGGCCATGACCTCTTCCTGGAACCTGGACGTGCAAGATTTATTAGCATTCATAAATAAATATGAGAATAAGATGAAAACAATGAAAAATAGCAACAAAATAAACAGCTGTTCTACAAAAGAATGGACATTTATAAATAATCCAATATAAAGAGAAGTATTTTCCGAAGACGTTTTTGTCATGGGATTCTATAATAGAAAAAAACTCTAAATTAAGTATAACCTATTAATAACTTGTTTGGACACTTCTCTGAAATGGGAAATATCAAGTCCAATACAAAAAATGCAGAATGTACAACTGAGCTTTAGGAGAGACACGCAAAACAAGTTATTCAAGATAAGGAACTAAATACACCATAGTTGATCAACCAAAAGTAGAACAGGTGTATTACCTTAAAGGTACCTATTATTAGACACAATACAGACACATCAGAGTCACTTCTAAAACCATACATTTTCTTCCCCGACCATTTCCAGTTTCCAACAACAAATGGGAAGAAATTTAAACAAAATACAGTAAAGCAGCTACAACTGAAATCTATTTTAATACCAGCAGCTAACAAGAGAGACAAAATGAAGAGGGAGAGGAAGTAGTAAATGCCACTTGACACAAGTAAACACCAGATCTAGACAAGAGTTTGTTTCAAGTAAACATCAGATAATGTGACTGAAATTAAAATAAAAAGCTGAAACACTTACTTGGTTATATCCTTGTATCGACCAGCCAGATACTGCTTTGCAGCATCAGTCAACGGTTGGACTGCATCGGCCATTAAGACACTAGAAGGAAGCTCCAGATAAAGCAAAGCAGAGTCAGGTGTCATAGGCATGTTCCGCAATAACCGGCTACAGTATCTCATGCACGAAGCAACTTCAAATTTGTCAGCAGCCATCAACACGTCCAGCAAAGCAGGTGCTGTAGTAGTGGTCAAGGTATTACTGTACATAAAGTTCAGCAACTCCATGAGAGCAGCTTCTTCTGCAACATAAAAAGAAGTATGGCATTTTTAATGTAACCATTTGAGGGCAAAGAGGCAAAACTGTGCAAAGAATCTACAAAGTACATTCCTACCTGAGGCATTAATTCTGAGGGAGACATGTCTCTGCTCAGACTCCCTCATCCCATTTGAGAAAAGCTGCATAAGTAAATACATACTAGTAAGCAAATATATTTTTGGTAGAAAAAAATCAAATGTACCCTATAAAGAAGAAAGATCTTCCTCAACCTTATAAAAGAAAGGACTTTTAGCAGCCAAGATAGGAGAACTTATGTGCAGCGTTTTAACTCTAACAACGGCACCTGCAGAGCAGTCCATGCTCCAGTCCGAATCATGACTATTTGTAGCTTCATCACCTGAATTAACCACACCAGACTCGAGTATTCACAGAGCAGAAATGATAACTTCATACTAAAAGGGAAGGAACCAAAAGATATCCATAAAGATATCAATATCCATTCCTTGTTTAAAAGCAAATGAGAGTGTCATATTTTCCGATAACAAATAAACTTCTCTAAACAACCACACTCGTGTATAAATCGTACATTTACGAATAAATTAGAGGATTTTTCATGCAAAAGATGTAGATTCCTAAAGATAATTGGGAAACGAGGGCATGTTTCATTCCCTTCTCATATTTCAGATTTAAAAACGATTTTTCCAAAACAATTTCACACCTAATCAGCAATCTATTTCTTATCCAAAATTTTTGAAAATGATTTCCGAAATAGTTACTTTAAAAAATCAATATACAAAAGCATATGTTCTCATCTTTTGTTTTGATCTTGTTTGAGTTCTACCTCAATTCCACACTCTACTCTCGCCTTACACCACCCTCCACTCCACCAACTGTCCGGACAACATTATTTAATTACGTTCCGAAGACAAAGAACAGTTATTGAAAATACTAATCCAGTACGCTATATGTATGACACTTTAAAGGTATTCAATTCAAATACCAGAATGAGGTTCTTCAACCATTGCAACAGCCTCCTCATCTTGGTTTTCACGCTCATCCACATCAGGTTGATTCCCGTTCAAAATTTGCTCGTCTGGCATAGCAGCAGGTTCCGTGCCTGAACCAAAAAGAGCACACATATTAGCTACACAATGAGAAAAAACTTGCTTCTACGTAATCTATACCTAACATTCACTTTCAAGAAGAAGAAAAAAAAACTATCAAATTTATACAAAATAACAGACTTTCTGTATTTCCAGTTTCTACACTTCAATAAAAAAAAAATTCTAATTTTGTAAAAAACACGTTGTACGTGCAAATCACAACCATTTCTACTTCTACCAGTGAACAATTCTAGAAACCCTAGAAATTATCTTTCCCATAAAAACAACAGAAACAGGTAGGGAGGAAGTGAGGGAGAGAGAGAGACAGGACCTGTGTCCTTTCTGATATCCTCACGGCGACGCTTGCGGTGGCGCGCCCAATCGGCAATGGTGGCGCAGCCATCGGAATCGGGTCCGGCGTCTGCAGGGTCAGCCATGATCTCGATCCGAAGAACCCTGTCGGAGAAATTGCTGTCGTTGAAGGCGAAGGCGAAATCGGCGTCGGAAATGGAACCAGCGCGAGACCAGTCGGATTCCATGGCCACAACCGGGTCAAATAGATCGGAATTCGAATCTTTCATGCGTCTAACGACGAACCGAACCTATGATAAGGTCGAAAATTGAGAAACGGATCACAGGTTATGGTTTATAAGGGTTTAGAGAGAGATAAGTGTGTTTGACAGAGAAACAACTCAAAATAATGAGAAGAAGGAGCAAAAGCCATGACCCCCAAAATACTGCATACATTTCTGAAGTTCATCACCAGAGTAAAATTGTTTTCATTTTATTCTCGCTCTCAGATTTTATTCTAATTATTATTCAACTAATTTAAAGAAAACAAAGTGTCTTCCTACGAGTCATTCTCCCTGCACCTCACCATCCTCATCCTGTACCTCCAAAAAAATTTATAATTTCAAACGTGTCCTTTCACGGTCAATGAGGAGAGAGAAAAAAAATTGTTTAAAAAAATTAATAAAATTTCAAACCTTATTTAACTCAGAGTGAATCTTCACTGCCGCATCTCACTCCTCCCTGCCGCATCTCAAACCCTAGATCTACACCCCCTCCTTCCTCCCTCTTTTTCTCTCCATCCTCTGTCTCTTGCATCCACTGGTTTGCTCACGTTCGTCGCCTGGCGTCCAGTCTCTGCTGCTTTGTTCGCGTTCTTCACTGGCGTCCAGGTTAGTAGCTTCTATCTTTCCTGTTATGTGCTTGGTCATCTTTCCTGTTATGTGCTTGGTTGGGGCTGTTATGTGCTTGGTTGGGGTTCGTGGTTCGTGGGTCGTGAGCGGATAGGAGCTGCTGGAGGTGCACGCCGCATTTGGAAATGCGGCAAGGATCACAGCCGCAATTGGAAGTGCGGCTCGCTGGAGGTGCACGCCGCATTTGGAAGTGCGGCAAGGATAAGAGCCGCAATTGGAAGTGCGGCTTCGTGGAGGTGCACGTCGCATTTGGAAGTGCGGCAAGTGTACGCCGCAGATCGAACTGCGGCAAACTATAACCGGAGTTCGATATGCGGCAGATGGCATATTTTAACATATCTTTTTATAATCTTTTTATAATCTTTTTACAATCTTTTTATAATATCTTTTTATAATTTTTTTATAATATATATATTCGTTATTTATGAAGTATTGTTAATAAAATCATTTATTAAAACCTTTACTAATTATAAAAACTGATTTGGAAGTGCGGTAAGTGCACGCCGCAGATCAAACTGCGGCAAACTATAACCGGAGTTCGATATGCGGCAGATGGCATTTTTCAGGTTTTTAATTAAATTTAGATAATTTTAGGGTTTAGTCTGAGACTGTTTCTTTGAATTTGAATTGAATATGTGGTTTGATATGTTGTTGGCATGGTTATGATATTTATTTTGAATTCTTTATATTTTTTTTCAAATGTTTTCTTATTGTTGAAGTGTTTTTTATTTACACGAAGATAGTAATGAAAAATAATTTTTTTATATTAGTATATACTAATTTAAAATGGTCATTGACACACACTATACACACAGTAGATACACACTAGTATATAGAAATATAAAGTATTTATGTGGTGACTGTCTTATTTTCGTATATTTAATTTGTTTTTAAAATAATAATTTAATTGTTTATTGAAATAAATACTAATTATTAATTACAGTTTTGACTTTTAATTAAATGAAGGTTTTGACTTTTAATTAAATAAAGGGTATATAGGTAATTTTGGGGATGCAGATGAGGTGAGGGAGGTGCAGGAAGATTCACTCTCTTTCTACTCCTTATTAGGCTTTTAGAAGAATTAAATTAACTTTAAAAAATTAACTCAGTTAGGCTTTAAGAAGAATTAAATTAACTTTAAAAATTAGCTCAGATATATTTAAGTGTATTATAGATTTGGAAATTTTCAATTAAATTTATCTTAATTAAACTTAGTTAATAAGTATCATATTTTAAAGCAAATCAATTATTTACTATAATATAAAAATATGATTAAAAAAAGAAAAAAAAATGAGACCAAACTAAATTCAAGTAAAAAAATACAAATTAAACTTTCCTAAAAAATAATTAAACAATTCTAAACATAAAAGTTTATACCTTATGAATCCAACATGTTATAATATCATATTATTTATAATAATTTTTTTTAGTTATAAAGAACAAACTTAATTGTATAATAATTTTATTTCCTAAAACTATCAAAATATTTCAACTCCATTTCTTCTTACATATTTTCACAATATTTTATTTATCTTTATTTAAGAAACCAAGGAATATTTGAGAAAAAAAAAAGTTTACAATTGTCAAAAGATTTTCTTGTTACCACCTAGTACAAGGGAATGTTTCTAAACAGTAATAAAAATAATGGATAAAATAACATGTCACCTAATTAAAAAAAATTGACATAAACTCAATTAGAAAAGATTAAAAAAATTCAATATTCAATAAAAAAGAAGTAACACAGATTTAATTAAAAATATATAAATTTATCATAAATTTAAAATTTAATTAAATAATAATAATTGTAAGGCCCATAAAATATATATATATATATATATATATATATATATATATATATATATATATATATATATATATTTATAGTAGTAAATTTTAGTATTTTATTAGTAATAATAATTTTAATGGATAGAAAAATGTAAATTTTGGATATAAAATTATAGTAATTTTAGAAGGAGAAGTTCAAATTTTTGATAACTTATTTAGTAAATTTTTTTAAATTGAATAGTAAAAAAGTAAATAGTAAATAGTAAAAAGTGAATAGTAAAAATAAATTTTCAGCATTTGGATTCCTTAGCATGGAAGAAAGTAGTAGGTAGAAATTAGGATCAGATTTGGTGAGAAAATGATTGAAATATTATTTTTAAATAATATTAAAATAATAAATAATATTAAAATATTAATGAATAGTAAATATTTTTTTACTATAAATAGTCATGGGAGGGAAGGGTATTATGCACCAAGAGAAGAGAAATCAAGTGAGAGCTTGAGAAATAGAAAAAAAAAGAGTTAGGGAGAAATTTTTAGTTGCAAGAAGAGTAGAGGTTCTAAAGGGTTTCGGGGAAACAAATTCGGAGCAGGAGATTAAGTCTGGAATAGAGGTAGGGGAGCTAATCCTTCTTGTTTATGATTTTTATCCATGTTATGATAATGAATATGAGTTATGAGTATGTTAAAATTTTGGTAATGGTAGTTATCTATTCACTTATATAAATTTAGTTTTCATGATTATAATGTTCTTATTTTCAAGTTAGTATGGTAAAACGTTTCTTTTAATTATTTTGACCGTTGGATTTAGCTAAAATTTTAATATATGAATCCTAATACCTATTTCTTCACTTTGACCGTTTGGATTTGTAATTAGAAGTCTGTACTTAGAGAAATAAATCCTGCATGATTGAGTAAATTAATTACCCCTGTAGATCTGTTACTGAGTCATCTCGGTAAAATATATATTATGACTTATTTGACCGTTAGATCAACTTGAACATTTTATATATGATTCCTAAGATATATTAATACACTTTGACCGATCGGATTTTTAATTGAAAGTCTATGTTTGGAGAAAATAAATTTTAAGATTTGAAAAATCTGATGAACACTATATTTCTGTTCTTAAGTCATCATGGTAAAAATTTCATATATATTTCATTTACCGTTAGATTGAGCCCAAACTTTAGTATGTAATTCATAAGACATATTAAGTCATTTTGACCGTTCAGATTTGTAATTAAATGTCTGTGCTTAGGGAAATTAGTTCCGCATTGTGAGTATAACCGAAAACCACTTAAAATTCTGCACCTGAGTTATCTCGGTAAAACCTCAATATCTATCTAGTTAACCGTTGGATCAACCTGAAATTTTAATATGTAGTTTATAACAAATAGGGAATTATTGTGACCATTCAGATTTGAAATCAGAGTTACAGCTTTAGAGATATTAATTTTGTATCTTCTTAGGGATCTCAATATTGCTTAATTTCTATTTTTTTGATATCTATATTAAATTTCGGTGTTAATATTATATGCTGTTGTTTTGAATCTGTAAATAAGAAATTTGTTAAAACCTAGTTGAGGAACACTTTGGCTAAGGAAAGACTTGGTACTTAAGTTGTCCATTGTGACGCACCTCTCTTTCCTGGAAGTCTACTCGACAAGTGTTTAACTTAAATCCTATTGAACAGATTGAGTACTGTTAAATTATTATGCAATATATTGAGTTTGTGTGATTTATGCGATGATTGTATTTTATTATATTGCATTTGAATTTATGCATCTGAACATGTTATGAGTATTATGGGGAGATTTTGTAGGGGTATAATGTGAGTTGAGGAATATGAGTATGGTATGAGTCTCGTGGAGAGATTCAGTAATATTATGGTATTTGTGTATATGTTGATGTTGAGGGTCCCGTAGTTGGAGGTTATCCTGATACTCTAATAATCATCTAGTCTCAAGTAGAGAGGGATGAATTATGTGGTGAGAGGAGCAGGAGGTCCTGGTCTATGTGCCGGTTTTGGACATAGTGAGGGGATTAACCTTGTGAATGGTATGAAGTATTTTGGAAGAGTATTTGAAAAAAAAAGAAGTAGAAGTCATTACAAGTGCATAACCTCCCGTGACCGCTCATCAACGTATCATCCGGATGAGTGTCTATTGGGTAGTGTGGTGTCTATTGGGTATTGTGAGACTAGTGTCTAATAGGAATTATGGTATGAGGGTGTCGAACATAATTATTATATGATGTTTATATCAAGGTAATTATACATGTTTTATACATGATTTGTTGCATGTTAGCTCACCCTACTTGTTTGTGTTTGTGTTTGTTTTGTGTTTGGGTATGTGCGATGATCGTATAATTCGTTATACGGGAGCAGATGAAGGAATGTCGTCTGATCCAATGCCAATGAAGAGAGAGACAGAAGAATTCAAGTTATATTTAGGAGTTTATAGTTGAAATCTGAGTTTAAAATATATCAACTGTAAATTTTTAAGTGTGAGATTACGGGATGTTACCGTAAATGTAATGTTACAATATATAAATTATGAATTATCCAATGTGAGATATTGGGATGTTACATTAATGGTATCAGAGCAGTTCGTCCTTAGGATGACCTCTATGTTGTGGGTCTTCCGTGTCTTCTCTGTGAAGAATTGAGTCTAAATGGTATAATTTACCATTTCCTCCAAATCTAGATAGTAGAGTATTGTGTCTAACTACCATGACTTTTACCATAGATGATTTTCCTTTCTTAATTCTGAGGGTTTGAGGAAAGATATTAGAATTAGTTAAAGCCTTGATACGGAGATATAATACTAGAGTTTAAGTTTCAAAGGATGAGTGAAGATGTTGGTGTTTAGAAGTAAATTTTTTTAGAAGTTTCTAGAACAAAAATTAATAGATTAGATATCTTACGTTTCACAGAAAGGAGTTGAGTTCGAAGGCTAGATTAAGAGAAGCTTTGGATAAGCATGAATGTAGCAAGATTTGAGAAATCAGTTTGGTTTAGTATATCAGTAACGTTAGAAGTCAGAAGAAGGAAGTGTTGATAAGAAACAGAGTGGCATTGTGTGAGATTGGTAACATGGATTGATATATCAGTGATGATTGGAATCTGAAGAAAGAAAATGGTGGAAGATTTGAACATAAAGTTTAAAATAAAAAGGGATAGGAATACTGAAGTAGATTAAGAATAAATCAAATATTAGACGAAGAAGAGTATATGAGAAGTGGTATAAGGCATAAAGAGGATTGAGAGAAAGTTTAATAGGAGGAGAAATTTGTAAGAGAACACGAGGTCTTTAGAGAAGAATGAAGTATTGAAAGGATTCTAAGCTAAATGGATGATTAAAAAGAGATGGTTAGATTTTTTTTAGTAAAATGTATTAGAGATAAGATTTGAGAGTATGTGATTTTGGTATGAGGAGTAGTGGAGAAAATACAAGTACGAAAATTTTGGCTTTCGGCTTATGCAAATATTCAGTATTTTATGATAGGATTAAAATGTCATGATTTACGGTTGTAAATTTTATTGATTTTGGAATGTTAAAGTTAGTAGAGGTAGTGTAGGTTGAATTGATATTATTATGAACATGGCAATATAAGGAAGAAGAAGAGTTTGGAAATAGATAAAAAGGAGGGTTGCAATACTAGTGTGATTAGGGAATTAGGAATAATTAAGAAGTTGTAGGTTGTGATTGGAGCAATTTCATCAGGCATAGTTATATGGTAGTATTCAAACCTCAATGATGATGTAAAGGATGGGTAAAGATTTATATGTCGCACCTTGATCTCTATCCAGTGATGTGTGTGAGTGAACTTGTTGATACTTACTTTTAGTTCGCATAAGATAAAAATTTTAGATTTAGTTAACACTAAATATCCTGGGGATATGGTTTTGATCTAGGGAAGCACGTTATAATTGAGGTTGGTTGTGGTTGATTGCCTTGATAATCTCTCTAAGATCATTTAACTTATGTGGCATAAGTGGTTTATTTAAATGAGTAGGTGCAGTATTGATAAGGAATCTAGTTAGTTTTAAATTCGGCCTTATTGAGATTAAAATAAGTGGTTTCAGAATTTATAACATTGTTGATTGAGTGATCTGTTAAGTCTTATCAGAGATACGCAATTGTTAGGTACTGGATTAGAGACAACATTAAGTTTGTGAATTCATATTAGCTTAGGATGTGGGAAGGTATTTTGAGGACAAGGTTTATATTCCTAAAATTTGGAGTTTATAAGTTAATTCTTGAAGAATGTTTTAACTTAGGCTAGAAATGTTTGCTAGGAAAATAATTACATGAAGGTTGAAGTAATTTGGAGTATAATCTTGAAATAAGCTTGATTATTCTAGTTTTGTTAAATGTTTTAGAAGTGTTTATCAGGGAAAGAAAATAGTGGTTCAACATTTAGTGTGGGTTAAATAAAAGATAAGGATCAATATTTTAGGGATATCTGACCAATGCAAGTGAAGGATAGACATTATAGTCTAGGGTATGATCGAAAGGATGGTTTGGTTATGATCAAATATGTTTTTAGAAGTTTATGGTCTTCAAGAATTGTGAGTTGACTGTTGTAGTTAAGGGTGAAGGCAGTATTACCGAGAATCAGATAAGTTCATCAAGGACGAGTAAAGGAAATGATGCATGATCTTAAGTGTGGAAGGGTTTCTATGGATGTTATAAAGCATACTCAATATAGGTATTACTTTTGGACAAGTTCTTGATAAATGGGTATAGAAAAGAAAACATAAGGATGAATTATTTAGTAATAGTGTTTTGGACTCCGTGTAATCATCAGAGAAATTAGAAATTTTACGGAAAATAGAAGTATAGGGTAAGGTGGAAGCAATCTAGTATAAAATTTTGGTAAACATAAGTGGCTTTTGGAGGCGTACGATTTCTAGGAGTGGAAACTGTGTTGAGAAATTTCTAGGCGTGCAGATGAGTATTAAATTAAAATTTTTATGTCGAATTTTCGAGGACGAAAATTTTTGTTGTTGGGGAGAATGTAAGGCCCATAAAATATATATATATATATATATATATTTATAGTAGTAAATTTTAGTATTTTATTAGTAATAATAATTTTAATGGATAGAAAAATGTAAATTTTGGATATAAAATTATAGTAATTTTAGAAGGAGAAGTTCAAATTTTTGGTAACTTATTTAGTAAATTTTTTTAAATTGAATAGTAAAAAAGTAAATAGTAAATAGTAAAAAGTGAATAGTAAAAATAAATTTTCAGCATTTGGATTCCTTAGCATGGCAGAAAGTAGTAGGTAGAAATTAGGATCAGATTTGGTGAGAAAATGATTGAAATATTATTTTTAAATAATATTAAAATAATAAATAATATTAAAATATTAATGAATAGTAAATATTTTTTTACTATAAATAGCCATGGGAGGGAAGGGTATTATGCACCAAGAGAAGAGAAATCAAGTGAGAGCTTAAGAAATAGAAAAAAAAAGAGTTAGGGAGAAATTTTTAGTTGCAAGAAGAGTAGAGGTTCTAAAGGGTTTCGGGGAAACAAATTCGGAGCAGGAGATTAAGTCTGGAATAGAGGTAGGGGAGCTAATCCTTCTTGTTTATGATTTTTATCCATGTTATGAGTATGTTAAAATTTTGGTAATGGTAGTTATCTATTCACTTATATAAATTTAGTTTTCATGATTATAATGTTCTTATTTTCGAGTTAGTATGGTAAAACGTTTCTTTTAATTATTTTGACCGTTGGATTTAGCTAAAATTTTAATATATGAATCCTAATACCTATTTCTTCACTTTGACCGTTTGGATTTGTAATTAGAAGTCTGTACTTAGAGAAATAAATCCTGCATGATTGAGTAAATTAATTACCCCTGTAGATCTGTTACTGAGTCATCTCGGTAAAATATATATTATGACTTATTTGACCGTTAGATCAACTTGAATAGTTTATATATGATTCCTAAGATATATTAATACACTTTGACCGATCGGATTTTTAATTGAAAGTCTATGTTTGGAGAAAATAATTTTTAAGATTTGAAAAATCTGATGAACACTATATTTCTGTTCTTAAGTCATCATGGTAAAAATTTCATATATATTTCATTTACCGTTAGATTGAGCCCAAAATTTAGTATGTAATTCATAAGACATATTAAGTCCTTTGGACCGTTCAGATTTGTAATTAAATGTCTGTGCTTAGGGAAATTAGTTCCGCATTGTGAGTATAACCGAAAACCACTTAAAATTCTGCACCTGAGTTATCTCGGTAAAACCTCAATATCTATCTAGTTAACCGTTGGATCAACCTGAAATTTTAATATGTAGTTTATAACAAATAGTGAATTATTGTGACCATTCAGATTGGAAATCAGTGTTACAGATCTAGAGATATTAATTTTGTATCTTCTTAGGGATCTCAATATTGCTTAATTTCTATTTTTTTGATATCTATATTAAATTTCGGTGTTAATATTATATGCTGTTGTTTTGAATCTGTAAATAAGAAATTTGTTAAAAATTAGTTGAGGAACACTTTGGCTAAGGAAATACTTGGTACTTAAGTTGTCCATTATGACGCACCTCTCTTTCCTGGAAGTCTACTCGACAAATTTTTAACTTAAATCCTATTGAACAGATTGAGTACTGTTAAATTATTATGCAATATATTGAGTTTGTGTGATTTATGCGATGATTGTATTTTATTATATTGCATTTGAATTTATGCATCTGAACATGTTATGAGTATTATGGGGAGATTTTGTAGGGGTATAATGTGAGTTGAGGAATATGAGTATGGTATGAGTCTCGTGGAGAGATTCAGTAATATTATGGTATTTGTGTATATGTTGATGTTGAGGGTCCCGTAGTTGGAGGTTATCCCGATACTCTAATAATCATCTAGTCTCAAGTAGAGAGGGATGAATTATGTGGTGAGAGGAGCAGGAGGTCCTGGTCTATGTGCCGGTTTTGGACATAGTGAGGGGATTAACCTTGTGAATGGTATGAAGTATTTTGGAAGAGTATTTGAAAAAAAAAAGAAGTAGAAGTCATTACAAGTGCATAACCTCCCGTGACCGCTCATCAACGTATCATCCGGATGAGTGTCTATTGGGTAGTGTGGTGTCTATTGGGTATTGTGAGACGAGTGTCTAATAGGAATTATGGTATGAGGGTGTCGAACATAATTATTATATGATGTTTATATCAAGGTAATTATACATGTTTTATAAATGATTTGTTGCATGTTAGCTCACCCTACTTGTTTGTGTTTGTGTTTGTTTTGTGTTTGGGTATGTGCGATGATCGTATAATTCGTTATACGGGAGCAGATGAAGGAATGTCGTCTGATCCAATGCCAATGAAGAGAGAGACAGAAGAATTCAAGTTATATTTAGGAGTTTATAGTTGAAATCTGAGTTTAAAATATATCAACTGTAAATTTTTAAGTGTGAGATTACGGGATGTTACCGTAAATGTAATGTTACAATATATAAATTATGAATTATCCAATGTGAGATATTGGGATGTTACAATAATTAAACTTAATTAGATTACAAAAACTAAACTATTTTATAAAAAAAAAACTAAATTTATTTTATTTTTACGTTATCGATTTTTTTTTTAAATAGCAATGATGATTTTCTATCCGTAGATTGTAAATTTTATTTATTAAAATTTTTTTTGAATACATTATGATAAATTACACAGGAAAATTACACATTATTGTCATGGTGGAAACTTTACTATTTCAGCAATGATTTATTTTCTCTCATGACTTCAGTGTTTTTATTCATACAGTTTGCCTATAAATAAAATAAATTCACGTATGAATTTAAGATAAAAGAAATAGAATAATAAATTATTTCTATTTTTTAAATCAAATTGTTATATTAAGAAGGCAGGTCATATAATTAAATTAATTAAATTTTGTTGAAAAAAAGAGGAACGGTTTAGTTTAGTAAAATAGAATGTCGTCTTAAACTAAAATTCTAGTTCTATTTTAGTTGGAGTAATTTTTATAGTTTTATTTAGTAAGCTATTTTTGGTGAGTCCAAACCCATTTTTGAACATCTCTACCTCTTATACCTATAGTGTGGTAAAAAAGTCCATACGTTTAATTAAACATGGCAAAAAAAATTAATTATATTCATTTATTAATTTAGTTATAAAATTAAAAAAAAATAGATCTATATTAATGTTTTTAAATAAGTTTGGATGAATATATGTCAAGGTTTTTTTATCTTTTTAGGAAGTCATTTTAATGAGTTCGTGAGAATATTTATATTTTGAATTAGAGAGAAGCCTTTTCAAGGTTTTGTTTAAAATATTATTACAAAAATACTTTTAACGTTTGCTATTTTTTATATTTAACGTAAGAAGAAACTTTAATGTCGTAGTTGGAGATGTCAAATTGATGTTAGTATTAAAAACAGATGTTTAAGGACATCGATCACATAGTCCAATGGTGTTACTTCTAACTAAAAATGGATAACATTTAATGTTTCTTAGTGCACCAAGAGACATTAAATGCTCCCTTCTTTTTAAATATTTTTTTATACTAAAATATAATTTAATCAATCACTTAATAATAATACAACATCACCAACAAAACTAAATAACTAATTAAAATTTGATATATAGTATGGCCTCGGTTGTTGTCATAACCACTGCCAAAAGCACTTTATGCTTCGGCTATTATAGCAACTGCAGTTAAGAGTAATTAAAATATTTATTTAATATAAGGATCTTTGGCCTTGGTTGGAGCTTGAATCGAGGCCATAGACTCTTTTTTGTCTTAGTTTTTATCAGGATGCTTAAAGTCTATGTTTTTTTTAATGATCGTTCTAGTTTTTTGTAATATTTTATATCACAAGAACAAACCTACATATAAAAATGAGTATCTACATCACAAAAATACAATCCAAAATATACTTTTAGGGGAAAAACCCCAAAAGCCCTTGTTTTGAGTCAATCTAAAGCTTAAAAATTATTTGGAAAGTCAATTGTTGCAGATCTTTAAACGATCATAACTTTTCTGGTTAACAAATTTGACATTATTATATATCGATTTGAGGTAGAAAAAAGTTTTCAATACCATAGCAACCTGCAAAGTCGGTTGCTCCATCTAGATTTTCAAAAAAAGGTCCTTTTCTATTTTTCATCAATTTATTTTATTTTTTCAAACTTTGAAAAAATATTTCACATACTTATACTTTGAATTTTGATCTAAAATTTGTTGTGGGGGCTTTTCATGATTTTTTGGTACTGTGAACAAATTTTCAGGTCATTTGAAATTTTTTTGAATATACTCTCAGTTTTACCCTATGTTTGGATGTATATGTATATGGTGTATGAACAACAAACAAGTTCAACAAATGAAAATGAAAGATCATTAAAAACCCAAAATGAAATTAACCTTGAAGGTGAGTTTGGAACCAAAATATATCGTTGTCGTCTGTAAGGGGAAAAAGGAGAAAGCGCCTATGCTCCAAAGAGTACATGTGGATGAAACCAATAAGTCAAAATGAAATAAATTCATACTTAAAGTAGTTAATCAATGTGTATTTGTGTAAAATGAAAGAAAAGTTACTTGTGTTGGTCATTGAAAGCTTTGTCGGATAAGGGTTTGGGCAGAGAATCATGCTCACAAACAGCTTGGAACAATTGATGATGGTCGTGAAAATGGAAGACGATGTTGGAGGCGCAGTGATGGTGTTGGACAATGGAGACGAAGAGAGGAACAAGAGAAAAAGCAGAGAAAATGAAAAAGAAATGTGCAAAAGGCTTTGTTATTTTGAAAAAGAACTGTCGCCTAAAGCCTCCCGAAAAAAAAATGTTTTCAATGAAAATTTTGAAATTAGTTTCAAACTTTATGCATCGGTTCACAATATAACCGAGGCATAAAAAGTCTATGACATTGGTTTTTAAAACAACCAAGGCCATAGAGTTGCCCATAGGGCTACTATTTGAAAAGTTAACCTACAACTTTATGACCCTATGACAACAGTTCTGCAGAGAACCGAAGCTATAAACCTTTCATAGAGTCTTGTCAATTGAAAAGTTTGAAATTATCAATTTCACGGAATCTTATGACAATAGTTCTATAAATAACCGATGACACAGGTGTACGACCCTGTAAATAAACATGGGTTATTGGGCCCTAGTTGGAGGCAGCTAGGCCCAGACTAAGGGAACCTGACCTTAGCTAGGGTCATTCCCCAAAAGCCAAAGTAATTCACTTCTGCTTTTCCCTTTCTCTCTCTAAAACCTTTTCCCTAAACTCTTCTCTGCCTTCTCTCTAAATTTCTAGCTCTTTGAACCGTTCAATCTTGGGTTGGAAGGTGCTCAGACGTTCACCACATCGAAGGCTTCCTTTTGAACCAATCGCATTTTCGATTGGACCGGGTTCGGTTCAGATCTCATTTAATGAAACACCATAAAGGAGCGTTCCTGTGAGCTTGGTAGTTCGACTCTGAGGTAAGGGGAGCTAGTTACAATTTTATATGATGTATGATATGCTTGTCTAATTTATTTTGCTTTTTACTGTTATGCTGTTTTGGTGATGAACATGTTTAAATTGTGTTGGTTGAAAATGAAGAAATTGTGTGATCATGCTGTACTGATGTTGATTTTACCTGGATATATTTGTTGGTTGTACTGACTGTTGTTGGAGAGGACTTGAGTATGTAATGTTGGCCTTGGGATTAATAAATAGGTGTGCAGGTATTGTGTTAGCTTACGGTAAAGGGAAGTGAGATGAGGAAAATGGGGCAAGTAGAGTCTAAAACACTATAGGGCAGTTGGGATAACTTAGGTTACTGAATTGGGACTTGTTGAGAGTACTGTGTTGGTAGGATAGAGGAATCTTAAAAACCTGAGTTGGCACATCCCTGATCATAGAGCAGCTCTAGCCTGGTCCAGTACGTTGTGACTAGTCATATGTGCTGGCGTCAAAGGTGAGATTGATGTGTTCATACATCTGATTCTTCTCCGATGACCAATTGGGTTAGGGAGATGCGGTTGAGGTGGAAATCCTGTGTTAGTCATGTTAGAGGAGTAAGAGGTTACGAGAGTCTTGTTTTTGGTCCTTTGAGAGGAACTGAGGTAGGAAATTTGAGCATAGGTGGTCTTGAGTGCAACTGGACAGCGTGGCTAGTTTGTATGAATCAATTAGAACAAGTTAGGATCATAAAAATGAATAAAGTCATGTTCAAAATGGTAGAATTGAAATTGGGTCCTTGGGTTAATGAGGATTGGAGGTTTAAGTTAAAATGTGGTAGTGATCACTTTAGAATCATGCTAAGAACGTTTATAACCATCTAGACAAGTTTAATTAGGTGTGAGACAAGAATTAGGAGGGTTAGAAGTTGAGGAAAATAATTAAAAATGGTAAGGATTAGTGTGAGTGTGTGATTATGAAGAATTCACGTTCTGCAGATTATGCAGTATCGTTATGCGAGTTGTCTCGCATAGCGAGACCCTGTAAAGGGTACTTACTGTCTTGGTAATTCGTTGTGCGAGTTGGTGCGCCGTTCGAATTTCCAGAGGGTGATGCTCACTGTTTAAGGACTCGCCATGGCGAATCCTGTCGCTATGCGACCAGTGGTGGTCTGGGATCCCTGCCCAATTAATTCGAAGGGCGAGTGAGGTGCATAGCGAGAACTTTGGGGAGGTTGGTCTCTGTCCGGGTTCCCGCATAGCGACCTGGGTGCGCTATGCGAAAGGTTGAAGTTTGTTGTGTGTTGCGATTTAATTCGCTATGCGAATTAAGGTGTGCGCTGTGCGAGAGCCTCCTGTCTCGCCTTGCGAGTAGGATGCGTTTTGCGAATTTTTGTTGTCTTGCCTTGTATCTTGGTGCGTTGTGAGACCTGGTTCAGTGAGTTTCAGATTTTTCCACATTTGTTTGAGCTGTTTAATGTTGTTTGACTGCCAGGATGTATGTATGGTGTTGTTGAGTGGTTGAAAAGCATATGAATGTGAACTACAATGATGTAATTGAGTATTAAGTGGACATCTCAGGGTGAGATGATTGGAAGTGATGTGTGGGGTGTTGTTGTTGTTCTGTATAACTGTATGGAGCTTTGAACTGGTATGTCTATCCCTATAATCAAAGCATTGTTCATGCTCAAATAGAGAAGACCAATGTGAGTGGTGAAAGTAGAGGGAGGTCCTCGTCTATAGTCTTAGAGTTTAGACATAGACAGATTGGGGGATTTATATTGCTAGTGTTGGGGAGTGCTAGCTATGCAAGTGTAAAGACGACCAATAGTTCGATAGTTATACAAATCCGGATGAGTCGTGTAGGTGTGTGAGTCGTGGTTTAATGGGTATGCTTTAATTGTTCTTTTATATGTAACTGAGCATGATGACATGAATTGATTGAACAATATGATTATTGTCTGTTTATCTAGCTCACACTTGCTTTTGTGTTTGTGCTGTTTGGGTATGTTTCTTTGGCGATGATCATCCACTTGGATGGGAGCAGATGTGGTTGAGGAAATACCTCTGGAGCAAAAGCTGGAGGAGAATAATGTTGCTGCACAGTCTACTTAGGATTTAGATATTTAAACCTTTGGATATTAAATACTCTAAACTGTCTAAGTTTAAATTCTGTATTATGTTTTGGATGACTATAATTTCGTATTTGATTGCAAGTCATACTATAACTGTTCTCTTTATTGGGAATGTTGACTCCTAAATTACATGATGTGGTTACTATATTTTGGGATGTCACAACAAGTCCTACTCTAAAATTAAATTTGAAAATGTGTGATTATCTAACACCTTTTTAAACTTCGATTTTAATTTAACCCACATCAAAAACACCATTATAACTTTGATTTTTATGAATCCAATCCTTTTTATATAAGTGATAATTCACTATTTGGATGTTGTTTAAGTGGTAGTCCACCACTGAAGGTTCGTATAGCAATAGTTTTTTCAAAATCACATATAACATTTATTAAAATTTTATATTACCATATTTTTTTCTTACAATTGTTTTCCATATTTCACCAACAATTATCTTATTATCCATCATCGCGTAATTATATCCAAAATATAATTGAACTTTCCAACAACAAAACATACATATGGATTTTAATATTTCCAATAAATATAATTTTACATCAACATTAGAGTTCTCATATCTAGTTTTATCCCTTCAATTAACACTCATGACCTAATGAAAAACGTGCTTGGTATAATAATTTCTCCAATAGCCTTTTCATCATTCAAAATATCAATCCCTACATTAATAACATCTTCATTCAAATTATCTTAATGTTGTAAGAAAATTCATACAATTGAATTAAAAATATAAAATTGTCAATAAAATAAAAACTAAAATATAACGCCCCAAGAAAATAAGAATTAAACTTCATTAATTTTTTTCCAACAATTCAAAATTAACAAACTAAACAACATATTATGATATGGTTCTTATATTCGTTTAGACACGTCCCTAAATTTCAAAGTCTACACATGCGTATGCTCATATATTTAATAAATTAATAACAGATCATCATATAGACAACCCTGTAAGAGTACGCTACTAAGAGAATGAAATTATAAGAATGTGATCTGTGATAATGCATTTAAAAGAAAAGATCAGGGAATAATCACTGGAATTCTTCATCATGTCATCAAATGCATACACATATCATACAAATATATAACATATTCCTATTTCTCATCATAATACTTTTATTCTACATGCCATATTCTTATATATGTTCATAATATAAATAATAAACACAACAATATAATTTATCCTCTCCTAATCACTAGGACTTTTAAACACATAAGCAAGTTCATAATATATCAAAATCACTAACTATGATTATCTAAATTAGTTTTCCCTTCATGATTTTTTTCTTCTTCGTTGAGAAAATTTCAACTTATGTAAGAAATCATTCAGCATTTCAAAGCTTTGATAGAGGAATTGATTCCTTGAAAACAACCATTTATTCTCTAATTACTATGAAGAAGTATGATTAAAATATAAGTGATGAAATTGAATGAATGTGGGATGAAAGAGTACAAAGAAAAGACTTTAGAGAAAGAAAAGGAAAAATATTTGCATGAGTTACGTAATGCAAATGAAAACAAAAAAAAATATCTGAAGTAAAACCTAACCTATTTAAAAACTTTCACATATTAATCCATTTAAAAATAAATTTATATTAAAGCCTCAAACATGTCTTACCATCTCATTTGTGAATTATATCTCTATTTAATAGTTATTTTTGTTGAGATAAATAAAAATTTGTAACACATTAATAAGTTATTAAATAAATTCTTTTTAATTAATATTTAGATTTAATATATCTTTTGCATCAAAGATATGTTAGAAGTGTTGGGATATAAACAAAGTCTATAAAAGAAGAGTTGGAAGAGTTGGAAATGAGTTTATATACACTTGTTCTTTTGAGTGGATTTGAGGGGATTTGAGAGGATTTGAAGATAACTTTTTTTATCGTTTATTTGAGTAAATTTGAAGGTAAATGAGAGTAAATTTGGAAATAAAATTTGTGAGAATTATTATAGAATTGTATTGACGTGACAAATTAAAAAAAATTATTTTCAAATTCACTCTCATTTACCTCCAAAATCACTCAAATAAACGATAAAAAAATTTATCTTCAAATTCTCTCAAATCCCCTCAAATTCACTCAAAAAAATAAGACCTTGGAGTAGTACCAAAAACAAATCCGTAAGGAATTGGTATAAAACAGACAATATCTTACCAGTATAGAGATATGTGTATATCGAACCTCCCAATAATAGGAAGGGTAAAACTATTAACTTTTGGTTGTATAATTAATCTTCGCGTTGTTTATTTGATTAATTATTAATTAATGCATATACGTCTCGTGTGGGTGGAAGAGAAGAATGTGTCAATGGAGGAGGCCAGTCATCTTTGAACTATAATTCAATTCAGGAAGATACGAAAAATTTTAATAGCAACTTCATTGTTTTTATTGAAAATCATGATGATAAAGATTAAGGACTTGGTTAAAAAAAGTATATCTTTTTATATGATGACACGTTTCAATTTTTTAGAACATAAAATGTTGTTTAATAAAATTATTTTAAACATATTAAAATAATATAAACAGTTTTGTTTCTTCTGAAAAAAGGCATATGCAGTAGAAGAAATAAAAACTTGGAAAGATGTTTTTTTCTATCAATAAATAAATATAATCTTTTATTTATAAAAAATTATTTAAAAACAAATCACATTTTTAATAAAAAATTTAATACAAGCAAATACAATGTTTCTTGTTTTCGTCTCTAAATTTATTTTAGTCATTATCTTAAATATTAAAAATCTTTAACAAAATACTGAATGCGTTTCATATTTTGATAGTTGAATATTGATTATATTCTTATATAAACTTACAATAATAATGAGAGGTAATTTACTCAAATAATTCACATCATTATGGATCTTAATCTTAAACTAATAGATTACTCCTTCGTGTCAACTTAATGATAGATTTTCCATTTTATATGTTGCTAAACTTTATTATTTGATCGTGAAACAATAATAACAACAATATTAAATTATGTAGCAAAAATAATTTCTAAACTTGCAAGAATATATGGAGTAAAAACAATAAAAAAAGTAATAATAACCATAAAACAGAACATTAATATTTTTAATCTAGAAAAATTCTTTCAATATGAAAAATAAGAATACACATACATAAGCTAATAAATCAAGTTACATTAATATTAAATAAGATACAAGAAAGTCAAATGAAAAACACAAACAAATGTCTATAATGAGCCAATATATCAAAACAATAATGTTCTCAAATATAACAATGAAAGGAAAACTCAAAATAAAGCAACATTGTGAGACTAATTTCTTTAACCTTAGAGAATGACAACTCAACAGTTAAAATGGAGAACCCTATGTTGTAAACTTTATGTCAAAGTTTGAGCTTGATACAACAGTGAATGAAACATGAATCACAATATTTTACTAAGCGGCTCAGTGAATATATCAATAAAGTTTCATCTCATCTTCAATTGCATATCCAAAAACTATTGTTTTTCTTCATTGTCCAGAGCTTCTTCAGAACATTCAGGTTCTCCACCACTAGTCAATGTTAGATAATCATTAAAAGGATACCTGGAAGATGGTTTTTGTTGATAGGGGGAGCTATGTGAAGGTTAAACCCAAACCCTTGTGTGTTTTTTATGATGCCAACAACAAAAATGTTTTAATAGTTTCCCGCACACATTATGCAAAGTTGTGTTTATATGTTTGTTTGTGCTTGAACTATTTGCTTTGCATACTTACTATGGTTATACATGAGTTTATATCTACGTTATGCATATTCATGGTTTTGAATAATAAAACTCTTTGCACAATGCATATATGTATGAATTAATCGATTACAGTGTTTATGTAATCAGTTAGATTCATCAGATATCAGTAAATGCTTAACTGTGGCAAACTACAAGTTTTAACCGATTACATTATATGTATAATCGATTAAAACTTGTCCCTTTGCTTATACTTGTTTGCCGAGTACAATGATGTGTTTTCAAATGAAAAATTTTTCAAATTTGCTTAAGTGTCATACTTAATTGATTACACTGTTCTCTTAATCGGTTAAATCTCGTGCACATTGAAAATTGTTTTCTTGATAAGTCTTAACAACCATAACAGTCATATTTTGAATTGTTTGACTTACATTAATTGTGCAATTGATTACCTTAAATGTGTAATCTATCAAATGTGGTTTAATTTAATTATGTTATAGCAGTATTAATTGCTTAACCGATTACATTAATATTGTAATCGATTAAGATGTATCAGACTTAAGAAAACTATATATTGACGCATAACTCTCTGCATTAAAAAGAACTTTTGGAATATTATCATTAATATCTGACAAAGTTAGTTGAGATAAAAAAAATTGCAAGAGTGTTCATTCTCCAAGAATCAAGAAGCGTTTAGTTTGGAAGATTCAAAGGATTCTTGAAGGAATTGTTGTGTGCTTACGTTTGTTGATCACCATCCGTAGTCTTAAGTGTTTTGAATCAAATCAGTGTTGATTTTGCAATCTGTGGATTGTGGTTTCCTTGTTGTTGGTGGCTAGGAAGAGAACATGGAGTTCTGGTTTCTTTGAGGGGTGTCTCAAAGGGTTTCTATAGAAAGAGGATTGTTCTTTCTGTGTTGTTTATTTTTATATTAGATTTGGAGTTGGAGAGGAGATTGAATTGAGAGAGGGTTTCTGTAATTCTTGTTGTATAACTCAATCTATATAGTGAAGTGACTTTCAATCTCAGTTGATTGACAGTGAATTGGATGTAGGTATTGAGGTCGAACTAGTATAAAAACTTGGTGTTTGTCTTTGTATCCCTTATCCTTTTCATTTCATTACATTCTTTATTTGCTTGTATTTCAAGAAAGGGTTAAAGATTTTTCAAAGGTTTTTAATACATAACCAATTCACCCCCCCTCTTGGTTGTGAAATAATGCCTATCTTTTTCTACAGTTTTATTAGCCTATTGGACCTTATGATATGTACTTATGGTAATTCAAGTGTATCATCAAGATCATCATAAAGTTCCTCTTGAGAATCATCAATCGGAACCTCTACTCCACCTCCAATATGTTGATCATCAACATCACCATGTTGCTTATCATCTTGAGTCAACATTATCCAGATTATGAATAGGTAATAACTTCATATTATTGTCAATGAGATCACAATCTTTCTTGGGTGTAGTCTTCTCCACCTTATTGATGTCTTCAATAGTTTGGTCTTCTACAAAATGAACATCGTGACTTCTGACTAACTTCTTCTCTGCAAGATCATACAACTTGTAGCCAAATTCATCTTAACCATAACCATTACAAATACATTGCCTTGTCTTTGCGTCTAACTTAAATCTTTCATCATTTGGAACATAAACAAAGGCCTTACAACCAAAAACATGCAAAGGATCATGGCTAATAATCTTGCCAAACCAGATTTTTTCTAGCATCTCAATATTCAAAGCAATTGTGGGACTAAGATTAATAACATGCACAACTGCAAACAATATCTCTCTCCAAAAGTGTTTTGGCAACTTTGTTTCAAAAATCATACATCTAACTCTTTCAACCAAAGTCTTATTCATCCTCTTTGGTAAATCATTTAACCAAGTAGTTTTAGGAGGAGTCCTCTCATGTTCGATACATGTTGCTTGAAATAAACATCAAAGGGTCCATGGTACTTACCACTATTATCAATACGAATGCATTTCAATTTCTTCTCTGCTTGTCTCTCAACCAAATCATGAAATATTTTGAACTTGTAAAACACTTGATTTTTTTAGTTGAAGTGCATAGACTCATAGCTTCCTAGGATAATAATCAATAAAAGTAAAAAAGTAAAATGTACCACAAAATGACTTTACCTTTGTAACGTTCCTCGTAAAGAAGAGAGCAAAAATGATGATAAAAGAATAAAATAAGAATATAATAAAATAAATTTATAATTTTTAAAAGAGAGAAAGGAGGAATATAAATGTGGAAAAGGGTTTTACCTCCTCTGTTATTTTCCTTTCAAGCTATATTTTCACCCAAAACCCTCGTTCCTCAATTTTTTTTTTTCTCAATTTCTTTCTTCATGCTCATCCATTTAAATAATTGATATCACCCCTGAGTTGCTAAAGGGTTAAGGATCATTTTAAACCGATTAAATTTTGAAATAGAGTAAGTTAATGTTTTACCCTTTTTCATTCCAACAATATGTTTTCTCCCTTGCATGTGCATTTCTTTCAATTGCATGTAGTTTTTTTACCTTCTAGATGGATCTTTATCTGTTAGTGATCATGAAATATGCTCTCATCATTGATTAGAATTTTGTTTGTGTAGATAGAGAAAATATATATTTTGAAGTTGTGTAAGAGAAAAAGTATTAGGAATCTTTCTTAAGGTAAGTGAAACTAATCATTTATTTAATATTAATTCTAAATATAAATGTTTGAATGGAAAATCATAAGTTGTAAAAGAAATTTTGTTTTATGAATTTTAGATTTAAAAATTGAGCACTATGATGGGTAATATGAATGAACATGAGTTGTTTTTGTGAATTTGGTGTATAAAGAAGATTTTAGGCACTTAAAACTCTGAGATTATTGACAGAGTTGAAAGGGGTATTTTTATGTGAACTAGTGATTAAATTTGTTTAGGAGCACTAGAAATTAGTATCGAGAAGTTGAGTTTGAATTTTTTTTAACTTTTATATTGAGTAGAGTGTTGTTTAAGTTGAGTTCTTGAGTTTGAATGTATAGAATGATATGTGCTGACATGTTCTACTGTGAAACTGTAAATTTATGTTAAAAGATACTGCCTTATAGGTGAATGTTGTATGAACCATGAATTGATGTTGTGCCTGATTTTGGGATTAACCATGTGGTGTGATTAAATATGGTGGAGAGTGTTAATACTGTTATGATGGTCATTTTGGAAGGGACTAAGTAAACTGAGGTAGAAATTTTAGTCACTATGATTGGGAGTGTGATTGAAGTATTGAGATAGTGTAGAGGTAAATTGGGACTGGTTGAGAGTACTTGTTGGTAGGATGAAGAATCTTAAAAACCTGAGTTGGCACATCCCTGATCATAGAGCAGCCCTGGTCTAGTCCAGTCAGTTGTGACTAGTGTGAGTGTGTAATTCTACAGAATTCACGTTCTGCAGATAACGCAGTGTCGCTATGCGAGTCTTATTGCATAGTGAGACTCTGTAGAGGGTGCTCACTGTCTTAGTAATTCCCTGTGTGAGTTGGTCCGCTGTGCGAATTTCTAGAGGGTGATGCTCACTGTTTATGGATTCGCCATGGCGAATCCTGTCGCCATGCGACTGGTGGTGGTTTGGAATCACTGCCCATTTAATTCGAAGGGCGAGTTGGGCGCATAGCGAGAGCTTTGAGGAGGTTGGTCTCTGTTTGGGTTTTCGCGTAGCGACCTGGGTGCGCTATGCGAGAGGTTTGGGGTCTGATGCATGCTGCGACTTAACTCGCTATGCGAATTAAGGTGCGCTATGCAAGAGGATCTTGTCTCGCCTTGCGGATAGGATGCGTTGTGCGACTCCTGTCGGGTCAAGTCTCTTCTTTTGGATATCTTTGGTTGGATCAATTGCTTGGAATGCATAACATGATGTGATTTATGTGGGAAGTATGTAAATGTATGAGAATATTCAACATGTGATGTATGGTTAAAGAAAAAGGATATGTGGTTAAGAGTATGGTGGATTGACGTAATTCCATGATCTTCAAGGAGAAGATTCATGGTGGTGCAGTAGTGTTTAGAATGATCTACAGGGAAGCTCAGTCTTGGGGGTTATCCTAGCGCTCCAATGGTCTTTCATTCTCAAGTAGAGAGAATTGAACCATGTGGTGAGGAGTAGCAGGAGGTCTTAATCTTGGGGGCTTCCAGTATGCCTCAAGGCCTGGAACAGGCTAACCTCGTGAGTGTGGTAGGATGGGGAACCCAAGTTTCATAAGCCACCACGAGTGCATGACCCGCCATAGCTCGGTAATCATTCTAAGTCCGGAAGAGTCAAGTCTAGTTTATAACATGTTCTTGGTATGATTTAACTTGCTTGGCTTAAAGTATGTAGTTGATGAATTGTTTACTCTAATATAATATGCTTGTTTGTAAAACTATCTCACCCTTGCATGTTTGTGTGCTTGTGGTATGTGTTTTCCCTTTGCAAAGATCATCCAATTGGATGTGAGCAGATGAAGAAGAGGTGTCTGTGGAGCAAGCGTTGGAGGACGGTGATGTTGCAGCTTAGTAGGTTTAGGATCTTGATTAGTAGAACTATTATGATGACAATTTCCAGTGGTTCTCTATGTTTAAGAGACCAAATCTGATCTTATTTTGGATGACTGTAACTCATATAGTCTGCCATGTCTTTAACTGCTTTCCAATATTATAACCAATTATAATAATTTTTTATTCATAATAAATAATGTCTTAGATAGTAATATTTTTAAATTGTATATATAAATTCATCAATTATTTTTTATCTCTAAAAGTGATTGGTATTTTATAATTTTCTTATAGTGACACATACTCCTTTAAATATGTATATGTTACTCTTGATATTTTTTAAAATTTAATTTACTAATTAAATATAACATAAGTTTGAAAAGTTGTACTCTTTGAAATCATGTTCAATTTGGATTTCGATAATCATGCAAATAAAATAATTAAAATTAAATCTTCCAATTTCAATTACTCAACTTCAATTCTAATTTATTTTATAATATTGGATAAGAACTAAATTAATTTCAAGAAAGAAGTTACAACATTTTTCTTTTACTATACTACGTTAATTTAATTGGTATTAATATTTAAATAGAAAAACATTTGTTGGAAGACTTATAAGACTAGATTTAATTAATAAAATCTTAGTTGTCTTCCATATAAGAAATTTCTCACGACTTTCGTTCAATACTTTTGAAAGAAAATAATCAACTGTCAAAAATATTAATTATGTTAATTTCATTAAATGGAAATAAATATTAAATGCACATGTCTTTATTACTTTTTTTCCTTTAAAAGCAATTAATATGCATGGTTGTTTTTAAACTTGTTTTAAGGAAAAATTAACTTTATCAACCTAAATATTAAATGCTCATTGTAGCCTCTTGCACAAATAATATTAAAAGTCGAAAAGAGCTTTAAATTTTACATCTATAAAATTTAATTTAAATCAATTACGAAAATGCATCGACAAATTCAATTTTCTTTTTTATGCCTATATAATCCAAGGCATACTAATGCTAAAATCATTCATATTCCAAGTAAAACACTTTCATTCATCTCAAACTAGTATTAGAAGATGTGAGAAGTGTTCAATGGGTCAAAATGGAGCTTCCTTTGCCATGAAAATTGAAAGGAGGTGATTTTAGACCATGATTGAAAGGTCATATATACCCCATGTGAGTGACCACAAATATCATTATGCACTCACTAGGGTGTGCATGAGCTTTGAAACATGGCTATTTTGATCTTTTCTATTTTGTGGTGAAGGAAGCTTCAATCAAATTTGAGACTAATTTAGCATCTTTGCCATTCATTTTTCTAACATATATCACTTTAGTTGGTTTATTACATATATGAATTTAATGATTTTCTCTTCAATTGTTATCATAGTTTTCACTTCATTTTAATTACTGTAATTATCATGTCAAACATTGATACTCTAGCTTTATATCTTCTGGATTTAATTAGGTTTTTATGTAAATCTTGATTAGCTTTTTAACCTTAAACAATTTTGGTTTTCTCTTTTGTTTAGGACATGACTTGGATCTGAAATTGGGATTGAGGATATATGTGGAAAGCTTAAAGAAAACTACACAAAGCGTGGACAAACATGTTTTGTGGATATATAAATCTGGGCTTGCATTTGAAAATACTGTGCTATGTGTCTTGTTTTGAACATATCTTGCAGAAAGCAAAACATGTGAACTATAAACTTGTAAAGTTTTGCAGTTTTTCTAAATGTTGGTCCTTATCAGAAAGTTGTATACATACATGAATCATATACAATGTAACAGTAGCAATTCTGCACAAATTTTGCAAAATATTGTAGAAGAATGTTGTAGTATTTAAACTAAAGTTTAATCCTTCTCATATGTTAAAAAGCTTGTAAATTTAGTTGTTTACCAAACTATTGTGAACTTTTATCACACTATTTTACAACATTCAGTAATCAACAGAAGAAAATATTGTTGTTGCTGCATGCTTTGTATCTGTCAAACACTTACAGACTTACTAGATTGATCAGATGATGCTGGACTTTTATCATATTTTAATGTTATTTAATAGATTAAAAATGTTTCAACACACTATTATCTTTGTTTATACGCGTGAATAGTTTATGTGCAAATAACACGGTAGGTTGTACATACAACATATAATTTTGTTGTTTTTGAAGGTTAAACATTTTGATATTTAATGTTTGCTCAAAACAACAAAGAGATTTTTGATTTTCTATCATTGAGATAGTTTTTGACAATTAAGTTTTCATTCTAAGGATAACAAGCGTTGAGTAAAGACTTCATCATTGTATAAAATAATGTTTTAGCCTACGTGTAAACGTTTCTTGTTATTTTACTTGGTTAGATAGACTGAGTTTATCATTGTTTGTGTTATCTTTGGTGTTTTCAAGTTTTAGTCTTTTAGTGTGTTTTGTCAATGACATGGTATTGACATTGTTTTGTTTTTTCGAGAGCTAAACGGAATACTTTTTAGGTATGATAAGCTTTACACATTTAGCTTCAACTCTCTTAGATGTTTTGACTTATTAGACGTCTAGCATTGCGTCTAGGTATCCTGACTTAGTTGTTTTTCTGTTTTCTAAAATCCCAAGTGTTTTTCTAAGGTTTTTCTATTTTGGAGATTTTTATTTTAAGTCTTATGTTTTCATCCTATGTTGTTTTCAGATTATTATTCTGTTTAATGTTATTTATTAAACTTCAAAACATGAGAACATTTAAGCACATAAATGATTTTGTTTTAACATCACAAACATTAAAACGTATCAATTAAAGAAACTCTGACATTTTTTAAGAAGTAAGAACTATACTTCTTAAAGGAGCAGTGATTTATTTACAATTAGAACATTTATCTAACTCCATACTCTTTAATTCAAAAAACCACATCTTTTTAGACTTAACAATTAAATTCTTTTCTACTTATATAACCAAGCCCTCAGCGTTAGAAAGATACCTCAATATTTTTTTAATTTGCATTTTGACCTAAATTAGGTGATCTTAGTATATTTTAAAATATTTTTCCTTTACTATTTTGCCCCTCAGTAAAATTTTATTTTTAAAATTATTGGTTTTTAATTTTATTCATTTATAACATATTTCACTGATAACCTACGTAGTTCCTTGTATGAGTAAAATATTTTTCTGCAAAGCTTGGTGATCGTGAAAAGAATTATCAAGCAATCTTCCTCTTGTTCTTGGTACAGTAGGTGGTGCAGTGCGTTTATGGTGTAGTGTCCTTGTCGTGGTTCCTCTCCAAGTACGTAGTCATAATCCTTCCTATAATCCTAAACCCTAAACCCTTCCCATACTTCCAATAATCCTTTTAATATCCAAGCCTATAATCCTTGCATGAGCCATAAAATAAAAACGAAACGAAAAAGCAACGCTGCCTCTGGACGGATGACATCCTTCAACGGATGTCAACATCCGTTTAAGGCGAAACGGATGTCGACATCCGTTTAAGGCGAAACGGATGTCGACATCCGTTTGAGGGAGGATTTCATGTTCTGTCAGACTCTCCAAAACTACTGCATGTGATATATTATATGTGTACCTCCAAACAGTATATATCTGGTACAACCAATAATCACAATATCTTCAATTCGTTCCAGATTCGAACTCACTCACACAATCCGACTCCAGTCCTCAAGAAATTATTTTGCATTATCTAAAGAAAAGGTTACAGTGTGTTCATAAGCCAAGTTGCTGAACTTGAAATTTGAAAGAAAAAGAGAATTGGTTCCAGTGGTCATGGTGCTAAGTGTGAACATCCAAGATGAATGATTCCGACATTCTAAAGAGAAAACGGATATAGGTTTTATCAGAGAAAGGAGAATAGGTTTAGAACATGATCTTGCGTGGGTAGCACAGTGATAAGTGAGAACATGATCAGTCTAATGGTTGTGGTGGTTGACAGCAAAAGCACAGCAGTGGGTCTTATAGTGCGATTTTCTGTACTTGAACCCAACCAACTACTGCATGTGTACTGGGTGAAGGGTAAATGCTAGAAATGGAAAAAAAAGGTCGCATTGTTATATTCTCTTAAGACTATAGCATTCATGGCCATCTGTTTTAATGGGTTACTTATAGCGTTTATTCTAAACTGGAGTCTATTATACAGAGGCTTTCTGCTGCATTGTATAATGCTGTATATTTTTTACTCCATTTTAACTTTTAAGGATATAATTGTCATTTTAGAAGGATATAATTGGCATTTTAGAAAATTGGGGAGGTGGAGGAAGAGATGTGTGGGGGTGGAGGGAGCAACTCCCACCTTAATTTTACTTTTCAATAATATTTTGAATTATTAAAATTATAAAGTAAAATAAGTATATAATATAAATTATAAAATATTTGTAAAACATAATACAAATTATAATTAAACATTAATTTTTTTAATTTAGTTAAAAAATGTTTTAGGGGACAATGAAATATCCTTTTAAGTGAAGGTTGTTAGCTAAAGCATTGTTCTCAACTAAATTAAAGTTTTCTTGTGAAATTTATTTTAGTTAAATTGTAACCTTACTCAAATTATATATTTTTTCTTGTCTTAAATTAATTTTGATAAATTCGATATGAGTTGACTTCATGAACTTAAAGTATGTATATGTATGCATGTATAACAATGTTAGTATTTTTATATTTGTGCTTGTATTTGTGTGTGATTGTGTTTATACACAAACAAACACATATACTAGACACACATAAATAAACATGCACACATATTCCAAGAAAAAACAAGAATAAGGAAGAGCTTGCTGTAAACAAATTCTGATGTGACAGTTATTTTGTCACCAAAATTCCTAAGGTGAGTTTTAATCTACAAAAATAACTAAGTCTTTCAAAAATATATAAATAAGGTAAATAAAAAATAAGAGTTTGTGTTTTACAAAGATAATAATAGTTAACATTTTCTATTTAAAAGATTCGTACTTAAATATAATATATATATATATATGCAAATATTTGATATATTTTAACACCCTACTCAAGTTGGTACATGATATCATACATTCCTAACTAAAATAGAGACTCATTAAACGCTATGTTTGACACTCTTTTGGTGAGAACATTAACCAACTGCAATTATGATCTTATAAAGTGAAAAAGAGTATTCCAACTTCAAGCTTCTCTTTGATGAAATGTCTATCAATCTCCACATCTTTTGTTTTATCATGTTGCACAAGATTGTGAGCAATTGTTATAGTCAACGTATTGCCACAGTACAAACTTATAGTTTTATTTGGTTTAAAGCCAAAATCTGATAACATATTTTTAATCCACAAAAGTTCACATACACCTACTAGTTTCATGCCTCTGAATTTTGCTTCGGCACTAGATCTTGCAACACTATAGGTTGTTTTTTACCCCTCCAAATTACAAGATTTTGCCCTACAAAAGTAAAGTATCTAGAGGTAGATCTTTTATCATCTTTTGAATCTGTTCAATCTACATTAGTATATCCTTTTACCTTTAAGTTTCCTTGATTTGAGAACAAAATTCCTTTTCCAAGAGTGAACTTCAAATATCTCAAAATCCTCTCAACAACATCCATATGAAACTTTTGTGAGTTAGGCATAAATTGAGTAACAACATTCACTGCATAAGTAATATCTGAACGTGTATGAGATAAATAAATTAATTTTCCTACCAGTCTTTGGTATCTCCCTTTGTCTATGCTTTCTAAATTATGAGCATTAAAAGAGCTTACTCCCAAACAATTCAATTTCTCATAGTAAATCAATAGTATATTTTCTTTGGCATAGAAAAATACCATGCTTTCATCCAGCTACTTCAATTCCAAAAAAATATTTTAGGTTTCCAAGTTGTTACATCTCAAATTCAAATACAAGGTATTGTTATAAATTAGAAATCTCATCTTGGTCATTTCTTGTAACAATCATGTAATCTACATATATAATCAAAGCTATAATTTTTCTTTTTCCTCTCTTAAAAAATAAGGTGTGCCAAACCACGCTCTTAGGGACAAACCACAGACTTGGTAAACCTTCCAAACCATGCTCTTGGGGAGTGTTTTAATCCATATAAAGCCTTCTTTAATTTGTAAATCTTCATTCCAATTTAATTTGTCATGCCTAGTGAAGAATCCATATAAATTTCTTCTAAAATTTCTCCATGTAGGAAAACATTTTTCACATTAAATTGTAGAAGAGGTCAATCTTGGTTTGTTGCTAGCGACAGAAGTATTCTTACAGTGTTGAGCTTGACTACAGATGAGAATGTCTCTTGGTAATCTACACCATAAGACTGAGTGTAACCTTTAGGCACAAGTTGTGCTTTATACCTCTCAATAGTTCCATCAACTTTGTGCTTAATTGTAAATACCCATTTGCTCCCCACAATTTTTTCCCTCCTGGTAAGGACACAAGATCTCAAGTGTTATTTCTTTCTAAAGTTGTAATCTCATCAACCATTGTTTTGGTCCATCTAGGATCTCTCAAAACTTCTTGTATATTACTAGGAATAGAAATTGAAGATAATTGAGATACAAATTATACATATGACTGGGATAACCTGTAAGATGACACATATTTACTAATGGGATATTTAACTTTGGTTTGGAGGTCCAGTTCATATTTAGTTGGAGGTTGACCATGGTTAGAACGAGATGCAAGATTATATTGAATAGTAGTAAACTCACTGTTTGGTGTGCTGGTGGTTTCACGCAGACAAGAATCAACTTCATGATCGGTTTCAAGGGTAGGACCAAAAGAAAGAAGTTCATGATTAATTTCATCTACAATAGTATTATCAGAGATGGGATCAGAATGTATCTCTAAAGAGTCAAGCCAAACCTATAGAGAAGATTGAGCCAATTAGTTATGATATATCCAAAAAACCTATGTTGGAAGTATCATATCGACTAGAGATAAAATTAGTTTAAATTATATAAGTGGGTGCAAATCTTACCTTATAAGCCAATTTTGTGGTGTTGAGTTAGGCTTAAAATTCAAAAAAGAAGCTACAACATTTTTCTTTTACTTTACTACGTTAATTTAATCGATATTAATATTTAAATAGAAAAACATTTGTTAGAAGACTTATAAGACTAAATTTAATTAATAAAATCTTAGTTGTCTTCCATATAAGAAATTTCTCACGACCTTCATTCAATACTTTTGAAAGAAAATAATCAATTGTCAAAAATATTAATTATGTTAATTTCATTAAATTGAAATAAATATTAAATGCACATGTCTTTATTACTTTTTTTTTACATTTAAAAGCAATTAATATGCATGTTTGTTTTTAAACTTGTTTTAAGGAGAAATTAACTTTATCAACCTAAATATTAAATGCTCATTGAAGTCTCTTGCAAAAAGAATATTAAAAGTCGAAAAGAGCTTTAAATATTACATGTATAAAAATTAATTTAAATCAATTAGGAAGATGCATCAACAAATTCAATTTTCTTTTTGATGCCTATATAATACAAGGCATACTAATGCTAAAATCATTCATATTCCAAGTAAAACACTTTCATTCATCTCAAGTTAGTATTAGAAGATGTGAGAAGTGCTCAATGGGTCAAAATGGAGCTTCCTTTGCCATGAAAATTGAAAGGAGGTGATTGTAGACCATGATTGAAAGGTCATATATACCCCATGTGAGTGACCACAAATATCATTATGCACTCACTAGGGTGTGCATGAGCTTTGAAACATGGCTATTTTGATCTTTTCTATTTTGTGGTGAAGGAAGCTTCAATCAAATTTGAGACTAATTTAGCATCTTTTTCATTCATTTTTCTAACATATATCACTTTAGTTGTTTATTACATATCTGAATTTAATGATTTTCCCTTCAAGCAATTTTAATATTGTTATAGTTTTCACTTCATTTTACTGTATGTTTATCATGTCAAACATTGACACTCTAACTTTATATCTTTTGGATTGAATTAGGTTTTTATGTAAATCTTGATTAGCTTTTTGACCTTAAACCATTTTGGTTTTCTCTTTTATTTAGGACATGATTTAGATCTGAAATTAGAATTGAGGAGATCTGTGGAAAGCTTAAAGAAAACTACACAAAGTGTGGACAAATGTTTCGTGGATACATAAATCTGGGCTTGCATTTGGAAATACTGCTATGTGTCTTGTTTTGAACATATCTTGAATCGCAGAAAGCCAAACATGTGAACTATAAACTTGTAAAGTTTTGCAATTTTTCTAAATGTTGGTCCTTATCAGAAAGTTGTACACAGACATGAATCATATACAATGTAACAGTAGAAATTCTGCATAAATTTTGTAAAGTATTTAAACTGAAGTTTAATCCTTCTCAGATGTTAAAGAACTTGTAAATTTAGTTCTTTACCAAACTGTTGTGAACTTTTATCACACTATTTTACAACATTCAGTAATCAACAGAAAAAAAAAATACTGTTGCTGCTGCGTGTTTTGCATCTGTCAAACACTTACAGACTTATTAGATTTATCAGATGCTGCTGGACTTTGTTTGGGGTTTTCTTTACTCTGAGAATTTATCACATTTTAATGTTATTTAATAGGTTAAAAACGTTTCAACACGGTATTATCTTTTATATTTATTTATGTCCTCAATTTTAAATCCAAAGTTGATTTATATTGGAGAAACTTCTTGCTGGTATCCCACTAATATAAAAAAGATGGATATTAACTCACGGTATCAGTTTCGTTACAACCGTAACATAAAAAGATGTGGTGACATTTTTGTAATTATCACAAACATATATGTCTCAGTTAAAAAAGAATCTAAGTTTAAAGGGGTATATGATTTCGATTCTGTGAACAATCAAGGTTAAATCTCTTTGCAAATTTCACTTTTTAATTGACTCATTTTTTAACTAGGTCTATGACCTCAGTTATTTAGTAAATTGAGGCCATAGAGTTCTTATGCTTCTGTTATGGCATGAACCGAGATATAAAATAACTAAAATATTATTTTTTAAAATTTTATGGGAGGCTTTAGGTATCGGTTCTAAGAACAGATGCAATAGACCTCTTATTGCTTTGGTTAATAAAATAACCAAGGTAATAACATCCATTTCTATGGTTAAACTTCGCAAAGTAATAGAGCCTCTTGCACATTTCGTATTTGTTTTCTTTGTGTTGTTATCACTTTACTCTCTTCGTTCTCCATTTTTGTGACCATTAACCTCAACATTTCTTCCATTTTGTTTCATTTTACGTTGATTAAATACTTTAGGTATGATTTTATTTCATTTTGTCCGACTGATTTTGTCCACAAGTACTCTTTTATGACGTTAGTTTCGTTTCACCACCACACCCCTAGTTTCGTTTTGCTTTAGCTTTTTGATGAACTTTCATTTCATTTGGTTTGTTTTGATTGTTATTCTTCGTACACTATATACATTAAAAGTATAGATAAAACTAAGAGTATGGTAAAACGAATTCGAAATGTTCTGAAAATTTGTTGGAATGACTAAAAGATCATTAAAACCCATACAAAAAATTTTAGCTCAAAACTCAAAATTTAACTATTTAAAAATATTTTTGCAAAGTTAAAAAAAACAAAATAAATTTCTAAATAATAAAAAACAACATTTTCTAAAAAATCTAAAAGAATTACTCGTTATTATACGCAGGCAAGCAGGTCTGTTTATGTAATATGTTGCTTCTATGATATCGAATGGTGAAGAAATATAATTGTTATTTAAAAAATAGACAGTTGTGGTAAAAATTGAGATAGAAAAGGGTGTATTGTCTCAATTCTAAATCCAATCGAAACAGAAAATAATCTATTATCTTGGTTCTAGATCCAACCGAGACAAAAAAAAGGTTTATTGTCTCAGTTTTAATCCAACTGAGACAAAAGATCCAATTTCTTTTTATTTATTGCATCAAGTTTTTGAAACAAAATTATAAACTTTTTTGCTTCAAGTTTTTTAATCGAGATCAAAAGTTTCATCTTTTTACCTTACCAATATATATATAAAAAAGTTTTGAAATTACTATCGTAACACCAAAACAACCGTATCCTCTCGTTGCATTGGAGTATAATCCAAACGCAACTAAAAGCATGAGATGTGATATAGTTTTACGTTGCAAAAATATATCTCTAAAATTTAACTTCTCATAAATGGTTGATATAGTTTTTACATATTCTTTATTGTTTTAATAATGATACACAATTAAATAATAGAGTAAAATTATTTTGTGATATTCAAACGATATCTTAAAAGATTAAAAAAGGCATTTCGTATAAACGATATATTTTAATAATTATTTTGTGATCTAGGTTCTTATAGATTTTGCAACCTTTTATTTGTATGTAGAAAATATCATTTCTACAGAATAATCTTACTTAGATATATGACACTTTTCCAATATTAAAGAGTAGTATAATTCTCTCTTTCAATTTAACTATTGTTTAACACTTTCAATTTAACTATTGTTTAACATTATGTAAAAAGATTTAAAAAATTGTATTTCAGAATTATTAATAGTTTAAAATAGTGAGCCTTAATTATTTTAGTATACAAGAAAATTTTATAAACGAGTTTTATTATTTTAAAATATACTATTTTTTTATAAATCATTTTTCTTGAGTTTTGTGTCTTTTTTTAAGTTTTCTCATCCGTGTGCATTTGTTTGAAGATTTGAGATCATAGGAGTGGTCTTATTAGTGATTTCTTCAATTCTAACCGATCAGTTTTTCTATTTGAGTTTGTTGATTTTCTACCTTTTTTTCTTGGCCCAAATATGTTTGTATATTTGCATGTGTCCTTTTAGTTATCAATGAGTCTATGTTGATAGTATAGTCTATTTATTCTTGTGATGTTCCTATATGTAGATAGAACATCCTGTGCAGTTAGAGGTAGTTTGAAGTTCTAGAGTTGCTTAAGTTGTCCTAATAAGTGAGGAAAGCTAATTTTTGTTTGTATATGTTATTTTTGTTCTAATTATTTATTATAATTTGGATGTTGTGATTTGTGAATTATAACTTGTTTTGGTTTGCATTGTGTTTGATTTGTTGAATGTGTTGCATATTTGTAAATTTATACCGAGTTGTGATATGCATGAAAATTTTGATCTAATTTTGTTTAAGAATAACTCAAGAGTGCCAAATTACTCAGTCCAAAGATCAAAAGGGAAGTTCTGGGTAATGATATATTGTTGGATACCATTGTAGTGTCGTTGGGTGCCAATTAAACAATGGCCACTTACTTCGTGGCGTAGGGTGTTACTTTCGGATTGCCAAACACCATCAAATCAGTGAGTTCTAGGGGTCATAGCATCTAGTGTCACTTTCCTAGCGTTAAGTGGCTTGAGCCATTTTGAAAAAAATGGGATTCTTGCTTTGTTAACCATCAAATCAAGTTGAAATTTGACAACATGTCCTAGACATATGAATCTTTAGTTTGACTGTTGGAATCTTTGATTTGATGTCAGTGGTTAAAGAATTGTTGGTCACTTTTTTGTTGTAATTAATAGAAAATAATATATATGAATGAATGATAATGATGTAGATTGTTGAATATGATGGAAATGGTGATGTGTAGTGATTTCGAGGGACGAAATATCCTATTATGTGTGATTCACTAGGGTGTGTGCATTGAATAAGGACTGTTCCATCATGTGAAGTTATCTTGAGCTTTACTAACCATTCATACTTATGTAAAGAAGGTTGGTTATAGGTGGTGAAAGTGGCAGTAGGTTCTATATAAATATGACCTTAGGATTCTTATGACCATGATAAAGACTAACCTTGTGTGTGACAGCTCGGTAGAAAAATGTATTACCACCACAAGTGCATGGCTTCACGAGTCTGACTCAAGTTGAAAATTGAGTATAGAAAAGGTATGATCTTGTGTGATGACTGTAAATATATATAATATGCAAATTAAATGACTTAGTATATTATGGTTTATTTGTATCTCTTTTTCAACTTACTTACCTTTATGTTCTTTTTTGGTTACGCTGTATGTTATTTATTTTTTTACAATGATCATCTTATTAATGTGAGTAGATGAAGAAGCAAGTGTAGAGACAACTCTAACATATTAAGAGCTAGTTGTATGAATTATTGGATGATATGATAACACATTTATTATATTATTTTGAAATAAAGCTTAGTGTCTAGTAGTTGGTATTTATGAATGTTATATTATTATATTTTTATCTTTTGTATGACTATATTAATATATATACTTTAAATTTTCTTTTTATTGAATATTAATTATGCAATGCTTATTTAGTAATTTTTAACTACTAAAATAAGATATACACTGTTTTTCTAATGTAAGAACCTAGAAAATAGAGTATTAGAGTAGATATATGATTTAAAATAATGAGACCGAGTATTTTATTTTAAAATAATCTTATAATATAAATATAGTTTTCTAAAGTTCGTCTCATTATCTAAATACCTTCTATCTTTCTAAAATTGTGTTCTCTTCTTTTTCTCTCACATCTCTCTAACTTTCCTTCCATTTGGATCATTTGTTCAACAATTAAGAAGTGTTTAGGCGATCCCTGTGTCAAGGGCTACTAAACTGACCGATCAATTGGTTGAATTGGGCAGGTAAGTGGTAAACCCCTTTCTTTGGTATCTAGGGTTCTTGATCTTGAGAAGGAATTCTGTTTGCATGGATCAAGAGTTCCTCTTCTTCAATTGTTAACTCAATTTAGATTTTAAGGTTTCTCTTCTATCACCATTCGGTGATTTACAAGTGTTTCTAGAGTTTCCTTGCAGTGTAAGCAAACGGTCGGGGTTTCTTTGCTAGCTGTGCAAATTTATAGAGGTAAGGGAAGCTAGATAACTACTTTTACTAGAAATATGTGGTATGAGTTTGATGGTTTAGGATTATTAAATTGTTTAGTTGGAAAGAGTGGTGTTGTGTTAATAATGATAGAAGTAATTGGGTGAAATTCATGATTTGTATGTTGAAAGATGTTGTAAATGTGTGAAATTTGTTATATGTATGTTTGTGATATTGAATTTGTTGTTGATGACTTGAATTGTACAATTTGGACTGTGAAAGAAGAGGAGTAGTCTTGGTTATTGTATATTTGGTCTAGAATGTAGAGTTTTGGTAGTGAAATGAGGAGAAATGGTTAGTGTACTGTTTTGCTATAGTTGGTCTTGGCTAGGAATTGTTTTAGGTGATGAGTAGGTATCAAAATTTGGATGAAATTTGTTTTAAAAGGGTATGTTAATGTATATATATAGTTTGTATAGTTTGGAAATTGTTTTTAGGAAGTGGAGTGGTGGAAACTTGAGTTAAGGACTTGGTGAGAAATTGGTTAATTTGGAGAGTTTTAGTAAGTCAATTAAGATTTGTTAGAGTTCCTAAGTTGGTGAAATATGCGCTACAAATAATAGATTTTAATTTCACCCTCTAAATTGAGTTTGTGTAAGTTCTTGGGTGAGATCTTGAGGTTACTTGTTTAGATTGATGTTATAAGGGTTTAGACATACTTAGTTAAGTATAATTAGGTATATAACACAATCTAAGAGGGTTAGAAGTTGGGAAAAATATTTATTGGTCACTTTGGGTGCATGTTCATAATTCAGAAATTTAGTGCTGTAGAATTATGCAGACTCACTGAGTGAGTGGAGTCGCTCAGCGAGTGGTTGAGAGGTGTGACACATTGTCTGAACTTTCGCACAACAAGATGGATCTTTGAGCAAGAGGTTAAGGTCTGGGAGCACTATGAGTTTTATTCGCACAACGAGCAAGGTCGCTGAGTGAGTAAGTAGAGGGTTTGGACCAGTCTAAAGGATTCGCACAATGAACAAAGTTGTTGAGCGAGTGCATGGAGGGTCTGGACCACTGTCTGGAGGTTTCGCCTAGCGAATGGTGTCGCTGAGCTAGGGGTTGAGGTCTGGTATCACTATGACTTTATTCGATCAGCGAGCTGGGTCACTGAGGGAGTGGTTTGAAGTCTGGAGGTACTGCCTATGGATTCGCACAACAAGCATGGTCGTTGAGCGAGAGAACGTTGGAGTTGCTCAGCGAGTGGATCCGCTTAGCGATTGGTCCAGGTCTGAGTTACTCTTTATTTCCTTGTCTTTGATTGATTTAAATGATGTTTTGGATTCATTGTGAATTGTGTATGAATGTGTATTGAGGTATATAATTATCAATGTAAAGAATTGTGATTCAAAGTGAAAATATGGTTTCAAAATGGTGAAAGTAAGTTCCAAAGTGAATCCTCTTGGTGAGGTTCAAGTTTGTTTAGAATGATTGCAGGAGTTCGCTCTTGGGGGTTATCCTGAAATTCAAATGGTCTTTCATTCTCAAGTAGAGAGGATTGATCCATGTCATGAGGAGTAGCAGGAGGTCTTAGTCTTGGAGGCTTCTAGTATGCTCCAAGGCCCGAAATAGACTAACCTTGTGAGTGTGGAAGGGTGAAACCCATTGGCAATGACTTTGCAAAGCAGTAGACGCCACCACAAGTGCACAACCCGCCATAGCTCGACAATCATTCTAAGTTCGGACGATCAAAGTCAGTGTAGTGTCATGCAAAGTGTTTTTGTGATGGAATGTCTATGTATGATCCTATGATATGTAGTTGATAAATAATATGATTGTTCTTTTATTTAAACTAGCTTACCCTATTGTTTGTGATTGTTTTTTATGCGCTGCGTTCTTTCCTTTGCAATGATCATCCTGGATGGAGGCGATGCAGCGTTATAGATTAGTTAGATTTATAGTGTATGTAGTTTTGTACTATATAAAGTTTAAATTCTATGGTATTTTTGGATAACTATAAAGTTTATACTTATATCAAAATCTATAACTGTTCTACCATACTAGATCTGTGATAATTCTTCTATATAGTTCTTTAGTATATATTTTTGGGATATTACATATATTATTTTGGATTATTGATTTACATAATTTTTTATTTATTATCACTATTATTAATATATATATATATATATATATATATATATATATATATATATATATATATATATATATATATATATATATATATATATATATGGGGTTTGCTAACGCACATACGCCTGTTTTTTAGTTGGTACATTTTAACAATGTGTATTGGATTTTAGTAGATAAAAATACCCTTATATATATGGATTCTAAGTTTTAAGATTAAGGGTATTTTAATAATTTTCATTCTCAAAACTAAAAAAAAAAAGAAACCCTCCAAACCCTTACTCACCTCTCTCATTCCTCTCAACCCTTTCTCTTTCATCTTTCTCACTCTAACATTTTCTCTATCATTCCTACTATAGCCCCAATTGAAAAAATAAAAAACACTTGCCTTTAAACAATTTGCCTTTGTAAAGAGTTGAGTCATTGACATGTTCACCTTGAGGCAAAGGTTCATTCAAGATCTCTTCAATTTCAACATGTTCACTAACCTCTCTAATTTCATCATTTGCATATGTTGAATCATCATCTCTAAAAGAACCCTCCAGGCCAATTACCAATTCTTTCAGATGTCATTATGCTTGTGAAAATTAGATAAAATTATATACAACAAAAATTATAAAATGAAAACTCATTATAAAGTCATTTTTTGTAAGAAATTGTTTAATAACGAGTGTTTCTGATTTTTTACAGGCCAATTACCAATTCCTTTGATGTCATTATGCTTGTGAAAATTAGATAAAATTAGATAAGACAAAAATTATAAAAAAAAAAACTCATTATAAAATCATTTTTTGTAAGAAATTGTTTAACAGCGAGTATTTCTGATTTTTTTTTCCTGGTCAATTACTAATTCCTTTATGCTTGTGAAAATTGGATAAAATTAGATAAGACAAAAATTATAAGATGAAAACTCATTATAAAATCATTTTTTTGTAAGATTGTTTAACGGCAAGGGTTTCTGATTTTTTTCAATTAGGGTTACAATATGGATGACAAAGAAAATATTGGAGTGAGAAAGATGAAAAAGAAAGGGTTGAGAGGAATGAAAGAGGTAAGTAAGGGTTTGGGGGTTTCTTTTTTTTCTTTTTAGGTTTGAGAATAAAAATTATTAAAATACCCTTAACCTTAATGTCAGAAGCGGCTGCAGCGGATGGGTTAGCGTGGAACAACAAACCAAGAGGGGTTTTTAATACTAACGTGTGCCTTTTAATTTCTACTCAATTAAACTTACTTAGCAATTAATAAAGACAAATAAAGCAAGAGTAAGGTTGAGAGAAATTTGCACAGATGATTTTATCCTGGTTCGGATCTTACCAATCCTACGTCCAGTCGCTTATCTCAAAACAAGATAAACAATTCACTAATCACAAAATAATTACAAACTACAATCACACAGATACAATTTGTAAGAGTTTAGAAACCACCTCTCTTGATACCACAAGAGATGAAACTACACCTCCTTTGAGTCTTCACAAAGGATGAACACCTCCTTCGAATACTTCACGAAGGATGAACACCTCCTCCGAATACTTCACGAAGGATGATTCTCTTCCGAACACCTCCTTAGACACACCAAGGATGAACCGGCTATTTCCTCTGTCACCGTAGCAGCACTTCACCAGCTCCACAGACAAGAGTTTCACAAGTCGAACAAGAACACACAAGTCTCAAGAATTTCTGAGTATTTGAGCACAAGGGAAGAGTTTCTGTGTCTCTAGATATTACTTTTTAAACTTGAGAGGAAATGAGAGTCTATTTATAGACTCATCCAAAGGCTCTTCCATTTTCGCTTTTAGACTTTCTGACTGTGTTAATCGATTAGCTACAGTGGTTAATCGATTAACAACCCAACGGATACTTCAACGGCTCTAAAAACGGCTAGTTTTTCAAACGGCTCCTGTGTTAATCGATTAACAGCCCTTGTTAATCGATTAACGTTAATCGATTAACACCCCTTGTTAATCGATTAACAACTCAATGCAGTGCTTCTTCATTTGTCTCTGGAACAATCGATTTACACCCTGTGTTAATCGATTAACACTGCACAGATAATGATGTTTGGCTTATTTTTACATCTCTTTTGAATGCAAACATAAATCCACTCATAATCTAAGTCCTAGATACTAAACTATAATTATTACAAAAGCTTTCCATAGCAATACAAGTCTTCATAACATTTTGAATCTTGATTTCTCTTGACTTGATTTGGACATCATCAAAACTTCATCTTCATCATTTTGCTAACAATCTCCCCCTTTTTGATGATGATCAAAACCTTCTTGATTTAAAGCTTTTGATAATAATCTGTATTTAAAATACAACTTAAGGAAGAAACAATTGTTAGTAAACTTAGAAATAAGTTTAAAACTTTAAATATTTCTCCCCCTTTTTGATCATTATTAAAAAGAGATGTATAATAGCACCCCCTAAATTTATGACAAATTATACTCCCCCTTAATAAAAGCATGTATGCATAGAAATAATAAGAAAAGCAACATACATTTTATTGAATTTAAAGAGGCAAGCATACAAGGAAATATAAAGGGCATATACTAATAAAAACATTGAAATATAAAGTACTCCTTTAGATATCCTTCCAATTTCGTAATGAGAATCCTCTAGGTTGTTTTCACATTTTGTTTAGATCTTCATCTTGAGGATTGTCATCATTCTTCACTTCATTTGTTGTCTTCTACAAATCTTCATCATTGCCTGTATGTAATTTAAATGACTCAAGAGGTTTTGCCTCAAGGTCTACAATTTCATCAAAGACAACATGCACACATTTTTTTTTTATTTCAAATCTTTTCCGTTTGAAAACTATATATGCTTTTAAAATAAATTTTTCATATAAAAATTTCTTAATTTTTCTTTTCAAAAATTTAAAACAAAATTGTTTTAAAGAAAATTTTAAATTTTAAACAATAGGTACCCAACTATTTTGTATGGGTCCTTTGGGTTAATTTAAAAATTTGAAATCATTTTACAACCCAAATATATCTACCACTTGGAACACCATAATGCTTAATTTTACATTTGTTAGATGTATGACCCTTTTTCATACAATAAAAGCATGATACAACATTTGTGTTCCTATAAGTTGTTCCTTTTTCTACCCAAGTTCTACGGGTTCTATAATTGTGTTTAATTCTAGGAACATACTTATTTTTAACAACCTTATTTTCATTAATTTTACTACATTCTCCTAAGGTTGTTTCATCTAGTAGTTTCTTATAATTAACGCAAGATGCACATTCATCACTACTAGTAAATTTACCCTTTTCAAGAATTAAAACTTTATTTTTCAAATCTTTATTTTCTTCAAAAATATTTTCAAAATTTAATTTTAAATTCTTATTTTCTTCAAGAATATTTTCAAAATCTGATTTCAAATTTTTATTTTCTTCAGAAATATTTTCAAAATTTAATTTTAAATTTTTGAAATCCTTTTTCAATTTGTGATGGGCTTTATCTAATTTTTCAGATTCTACTATTAAAGCAGCATAAATTTCATGCAATTCATTTTCACTAATTTGACTAGAATTATCAGAATCGCTAGATGTACTTACTTGGCTTCCTGCGTCGTCGTTCACCACTAAACAGATGTTTGCTTCTTCATCTGAGTAGCTTGAATCTGAAATGGTATCATTGTCGTCTTCCCATGCAATGTATGCCTTCTTTTTCTTGAAGAATTTCTTTTCTTTCTTTTCTTCACCCTTCCTTTGATTTGGGCAGTCTGCTTTTAAATGTCCTTTTTCTCCGCAACCGTAGCATCGGTAATTTGAGGAAGATACTGGATTATCTTTCTTTTCGTATCTAAATTTTCCTTTACCTTTAGACTTCATGAACTTGTTGAGTCTTTTTATCATGAGTCTCAATTCTTCTTCTTCGTCTGAGTCTTCATCTTCCGATTTACCTTTGCTTCTTTCAACCTCCGACTTTAACGCCAAACTCTTCTTGTTGTTTTTGGCTTTTGATTCTTCTTCATCAAGTCTTCCGAGGTCAAGTTCATGCTCTCTCAACTTTCCAAATAATGCAGCCATGGTCATTGTGTTGAGATTTTATGACTCAGAAATTGCAGTCACTTTTGGTTGCCAAGACCTGTCTAAAGATTTCAAAATTTTTATATTAAGCTCATCAGTATCGAAAGACTTACCTAGTCCAATAAGATGGTTTACGATGTTGGTGAAGCGTTTCTGAACATCTACTATTGTTTCCCCTTGCTTCATCCTGAACATTTCGTATTCCTGGATTAAGGTATTCTTTCTAGCTCTCTTAACATCATCTGTACCTTCATGGGTTACTTTCAGTACTTCCCACATTTCTTGTGCAGTTTTACAAACAGAAATCCTGTAAAACTCATCAACAGTTAAAGCAGATGAAATAATATTACGAGCTTTTACATCATTACCAAATTTTTTCTTATCTTGAGCAGTCCATTGGTCACGGGGCTTTGGTTCCTGCATATTGTTAGTTGGAATAAAAGGACCAAATGCAACAGCATCCCAAATATCTATATCAATAGATTCCATAAATATTTGCATTCTTACCTTCCAGAATGCGTAATTTTCACCTGTGAATAGTGGTGGTCTATTGATAGAAGCACCCTCTGCGAATGTTTGAAACGATCCCGCCATTTGAATGACTATCAAAGCAAGCTCTGATACCAATTGTCAGAAGCGGCTGCAGCGGATGGGTTAGCGTGGAACAACAAACCAAGAGGGGTTTTTAATACTAACGTGTGCCTTTTAATTTCTACTCAATTAAACTTACTTAGCAATTAATAAAGACAAATAAAGCAAGAGTAAGGTTGAGAGAAATTTGCACAGATGATTTTATCCTGGTTCGGATCTTACCAATCCTACGTCCAGTCGCTTATCTCAAAACAAGATAAACAATTCACTAATCACAAAACAATTACAAACTACAATCACACAGATACAATTTGTAAGAGTTTAGAAACCACCTCTCTTGATACCACAAGAGATGAAACTACACCTCCTTTGAGTCTTCACAAAGGATGAACACCTCCTTCGAATACTTCACGAAGGATGAACACCTCCTCCGAATACTTCACGAAGGATGATTCTCTTCCGAACACCTCCTTAGACACACCAAGGATGAACCGGCTATTTCCTCTGTCACCGTAGCAGCACTTCACCAGCTCCACAGACAAGAGTTTCACAAGCCGAACAAGAACACACAAGTCTCAAGAATTTCTGAGTATTTGAGCACAAGGGAAGAGTTTCTGTGTCTCTAGATATTACTTTTTAAACTTGAGAGGAAATGAGAGTCTATTTATAGACTCATCCAAATGCTCTTCCATTTTCGCTTTTAGACTTTCTGACTGTGTTAATCGATTAGCTACAGTGGTTAATCGATTAACAACCCAACGGATACTTCAACGGCTCTAAAAACGGCTAGTTTTTCAAACGGCTCCTGTGTTAATCGATTAACATTAACGTTAATCGATTAACACCCCTTGTTAATCGATTAACACCTCAATGCAGTGCTTCTTCATTTGTCTCTGGAACAATCGATTTACACCCTGTGTTAATCGATTAACACTGCACAGATAATGCTGTTTGGCTTATTTTTACATCTCTTTTGAATGCAAACATAAATCCACTCATAATCTAAGTCCTAGATACTAAACTATAATTATTACAAAAGCATTCCATAGCAATACAAGTCTTCATAACATTTTGAATCTTGATTTCTCTTGACTTGATTTGGACATCATCAAAACTTCATCTTCATCATTTTGCTAACACTTAAAACTTAGAATCCATGATATATAAGAGTATTTTTGTCTACTAAAAGCTGGTACACATTGCTAAAATGTATTAACTCAAAAACAGGCGTACGCGCGTTAGCAAACCCATATATATATATATATATATATATATATATGATGTTTAATAAATGAAAATATGATTTTTCTTTACTTTAATGTTTTTTTAACTTACTAGAGTTATAGTTATGGCGAAGTGATATTTTTGAGCAAAATGATTTAAATTTGTTTATGATTGAAAATTTACTTATCATAAATTATATCTGAAATTATAAATAATAAAAAAAAATATCGTTCTCTAAAATTTAACTTCTCATAAATGGTTGATATAGTTTTGACATATTCTTTATTGTTTTAATAATGATACACAATTAAATAGTAGAGTAACATTAGAGATCTCAAGATGATTTAAACTCGTGACCTAATCTTATGTATTGAAATTGAGTTTAGTTGACAAAAAGTTTACTATTTTATTAAATGTAAGTTAAATTGAATTTAACTTTATTAATTGTGGATTGAATAAATTTAAATTGAGTTGAAAGGTGGATTGGTCTAATATGTAACATCCCAATTATATAGGAATTATATAATATAAGACGTCATCAAGTATAATACGATAAAGCAGTTAGGACAAGTGATTAGGGCAATAGGATTACATTTATCCTTCTAAAAGAGCTAGGAAATTAAAACTTGAATTACAAAAGAGTAGAGTATTTCAAAAGAATAGAAGTAGGTAAATCTATAAGCTCCTAGGCTACTCAACAGCATTGGCACCCTCCAGCTCCTACTCCACAGATGCCTCATCTCCCTCTGCTCACATCCAAGTGGATGATCATCGCAAAAGAAAACACAGACAAAGAAGGCACAAACACAAACAAGCAAGGGTGAGCTAATTATATAAAAATCATACAACCCATATCAATCTAACATTTATATAAGCATGTAACAATCAAGTATTTCAAGCATGCAAGGATCATAACACAATACAAACTAGGACCAAATGCATTATCTTGATACCAATGACCGACCACGTGATTTGACCATCCGGACTAGTATGAAATGTCAAGTTCCAGGGGTTTGTGCACCCGGATGATGTAGTAACTGGAAAACCATCAGCTGCCACCCGAGGTTAGTCCGTTATAACTCACCCAAGAACCTATGGGCTAGGACCTCCTGCTATTCTCACCACATGAATCATCACTCTCTACTTGAGCATGGATGATCATTAGAATGTCAGGATAAACCCCATAAGGACACTCCGCCCATTCATACGGTCAATCACAACAACCACAGGGCACCACCATGTAACCTCCCTTGAGGATCATGGAATTACGTCCATCAACCATACTTATAACCAACCGTGACCCATATGAAACCATATACATATAACCTTTCACTTTTACATTGCATACAAACATATACATAATCTCAACAATGTACATTAACTCAGTCATCACAAGTTATAAAAGTAATGGCTCCATAAATTTAATCTAAATTTCTCAATACCGGAGTCTTTATAATTTATTTTCAATGCCTAAACTCATATACACTATAAACATGTTTCCTTTAGTACTATTATAATAATTATATTGACCATAATTCTATTATAATATTTATATAAAATCATTAATTGTACTAAGCATTCCTAATTTTCATATTAAACCAACACAATAACATTCATTCATATTATAATATTATACATTATTATGAACATCACCAACCATTACCATTTTCTTTTATACACATCATACGTACCTATTTGTTTTTCTTTTATATAATTATATTATATTAATAGAATACGTACTCTGTTACTAATTTTATATACATAACAATCTTATATTAATATTATTTATTATCATACTTACTCTTACATCTTTTATATAAAATATATTAATATAATCTATCTCATACTTTCTTTATATATATATATATATACATATATATATATATATATATATATATCAAACTTACTCCCCTGTGTAAGGCCTCAAAAAAAAAAAAAAACGTGGCAGCCTGAGAGCGCGCCACCTCAGCGACGCTCGTGGAAACAGCAAGCGTCCGACATCCGCTAACGAACGTCAACCGTGCGCGTGAATTTAGTCAAAACGTAGTGTGAACGTGCACTGGCAGTGTGAACGTGCGCTGGCAGTGTGAACGTGCGCTGGCGAGGTGGAAAAACGGATGAGACTCTGATAAATCCTCCACCCTCCACACGCTCCACCATTTTCCGTTTCTGAATTCTCTCTTGCTTCTCTCTACACTCTCTGCACCCTCTCTCTAAGACACACCATCGTTTAATCCCCTCCAATTCTGGGTTCCGGCAGTGTGGAAGGACGCTCGACATCCAGGGCTTCCAGAAAAGAGCGTTCGGCTAGTGAAACTGGTAAGCCTTCCTTTCTCTCTAGCGTTCGTTTTCCTCGTACGCAAACTCAATTCTGAGTTGTGCGTTCGTCCTTTATTAGTGTAGCGTAATTCTGATTTGGTGTCAAGGCTCGTCCATTGTAGTTTGGTTAACGAGCGTGGGAAAGGGAAGCGTAGTGGAAAGGAGAAATTGTGTGCGTCAGTGGACGTTCGTCATTTCCAGGTAAGGGAAGCTTATTTGATTTAATTCATGTGGTGTGCCTTGTATGAACGTTCGTTAATTTACTGCATGAAATTAATGCATGATGTATGATATGTATGAATTGTATGAACGTTCGTCATTTAGTGGTATGAGTAAAATGCATGATATTTGATTTACTGAACTGCATGAACGTTCGTTTTCTTGGTGAAATGAGATGTATGAGTTTACATGATGTGGATTGAATAAAATGTGGAAGTGATGTTGATATGAACGTAAGAAACTATGAGAATTTCATGTTGATATTGAATTGGAATGTAAATGAATTGAAAAAGAGTTTCCCTTCATATTGAACGTTCGTACTGAACGGTCTTTGACCGTTCGGTCTCCCTTTTTAATAGTCAAGAATGGGATTCGTTCATTTGGAATAATCCCTGGTCGAGGACGAGCGTCCTCATGTTCCACTGCCTTGTTGAGCGTTCGACCAAACTTCGTTGTATCTGGTATGTTGAAATAGTCTATTCCCGTTCGTAAAATCTATTATTTTAAGGTTATTAACGTTCGGTCTCAAAACTGACGTTCGTACTTAGGAGTGTCCGGTCTCATACCGAACGCTCGTCCAAATGGTGTTCGGACGTAAACCGAACGCTCGTTCAAAATGGCGCTCGGTTTTGAACTGAGCGTTCGTCCAAAAGTGCTCACAATTGAGCGTTCGTCCTAATTGTGCTAGGTTTTGATCTGAGCGTTCGCTCGAGTTGGTGCTCGGTCTCAAACTGAGCGTTCGTCCTATTTGTTCTCGGTTTTGAACTGAGCGTTCGTCCAAAAGTGCTCCGAATTGAGCGTTCGTCCAAAATGGTTCTCGGTCTCAAACTGAGCGTTCGTCCTATTAGTGCTCGTTCTGAACTTAGCGTTCGTCCTTTTGTGTGCTCGGTTTTAATGTGAGCGTTCGTTCAAATTGGGGTTCGGTATTATACCGAACGTTCGTTCAAAAGGGTGTTCGGTCCTATACCAAACGTTCGTCCTAAACAGGGGCTCGGTCTTAGATTGAGCGCTCGCTCAAAATCGGTAGCGTTCGTTTCCTAATTCTTAACGAGCGTCCTTTTTGTCCAGTCAGCATGGTTCGTCCTCGTTTCTTGGTGAGGACAAGACGTTCGGTTTTTGATGGTCAACCTTATAAATAATGAAAATAATTATAGAATGATGAATAATAAATGGTAGACATTATATGAGATGGAAAGAAAGTTGTGATGTTGAATGAGCGTTCCGGGTTGGGACGACTCCTGATTGAGAATTTGAGAATTTGTAAAAGTATGACTGTGGGAAGTTAATGCTGGCTGTTCAATCCTGATATTCCGTGAGTGATCGTCCTCAAGTAGAGGCGCACGTCATGCGTGGGAATGGCAGGAGGTCGTCGTCCTTAGAGGTACTTTGGACGGACGTACTAACCTCGGGTGGCAGCTGATGAGAATGCCAGTTACCACACCACCCGGGTGCACGAACGCCTGTAACTACGCAGATTTCATACAGTCCGGACAGTCAGTCGTGTCGAGTTTTATTTTGTGCATGCGTTATAATGCCTTGATATGTGATGAATTATGTAATGAATTGTATGACTGATGCATGAGTTAAATTAAGTAAGCTTACCCTTTCGTTTCCTTGTGTTGTCTATTGTCCTTGTACGTCCGTCTTGTCATTGCAATGATCATCCGTGTGGATGTGAGCAGAGGGAGACGAGCGTTTGGAAGAGGCGCTGAATGAAGAGAACCTGGTTGATGTCGAAGTGAAGACCGAGCAGTGAGGCGCTCGGCCAGTTATGTAGCCAGTATTAGAGTGGTCGTTCGACCATCTTGTCTTGTTATTTTATTCTGATAGACCGTTCGGTATTTGTGCTGTGTAAACCGTTCGGTCAAGTTTCGTGTATGTTCAGCTTTTTCAATTGTAACTCTGAAGACGTGCGGCTTTGCGCGTCTGTTTTGTTATTATTGTAAGACTGTACTCAAGGACGTTCGTCCTTGAGCGTTGTTTTGTTTTTAGTTGGAAAACTGTATTGAAATATTATTAAATGTGATTTTCTGATTTTATGGTTATGCTGTATTTTTGGGATGTCACATTAGTGGTATCAGAGCAGTTTTGTTCTTTTAAGGACACTGTAGGTTATGAGTACACTCTGTTTTTGCTGTGTGCTTAAATTGCGTTTAATGAGTTATTTTCGACTCTTTGAACAGGACTAACGTTCGGTCTTTTCTTCGTTCCAAAGAGTCAATGGCACCTAGACTTCCTCCTCCTCCACCACAGACCAATGAATATGATGGGCCCGACAACAACACCAGGCTATTGGAATCAGTGATCGAGAAGCTACAAGAGCAGAATGCTGTTCTGATGCAGCAGAACGCGACTAATTCACAAAATCTCGAAGCTGCTCGCGCCAATTCTGAAATGACTCAGAGGCAGCTGATGGATATTCTTGCAGCTACTAGGGGTACGCCGGGGGCATCTGCTTCAAATGCTACTCATCAGGCTGAGTGGACTTTGGAGAGCTTTTTGCAGCACCGCCCTGCAAAGTTTGATGGGAAATGCCTTCCTGATGGAGCTGATCAGTGGATACGGGACATGGAACAGATCTATGATGCCAAGGATTGTCCAAACGATCGAAGACTGGCATTCACTGAATATTTATTGACTGGAGAGGCCAGTCATTGGTGGTCGACTGCGAAGATGTTGCTAACGGAATCTCACAGCCCTATTTCCTGGAAAGTCTTCAAGGAAAAGTTTTATGAGGAGTATTTCCCAGATAGTGTTCGTTTCGGCAAAGAAGTGGAATTTCTCCAGTTGGTGCAAGGTAATATGTCTGTTTCTGAGTACACCAACAGGTTCAAACATCTGGTTCGTTTTCATACCCTGGCGACCAGTGAAGTGTGGCAGTGTAGGAAATTCGAGAATGGGCTAAGAAGCGATCTAAAGGTACTAATCTCCAGCCTTTGCATTAAGTCTTTTCCTGCCATGGTTGAGAGAGCAAAAGTGTTAGAGAAAAATGTGGCTGAAGCAGAACGACTGAAGAAGCAGCAACAAGCAACTAGAGGGCCAATCATGTCCAGGCCTAATCTGAATCGGAACAGGTTGCCATATGCTCGCCCAGCACAACCATCTAATTCCCAGGCTATGGTTGTTGGCGGACAGTCTGGACAGCACGGATCAGTCAAGTGTTTCCAATGCGGAGGACCACACTACCGGTCGTCTTGCCCTCAGTTATTGGGAGTGAAGTCCTGCACTCGTTGTGGAAGAAATGGTCATATAGAACATGAGTGTAGAATGGGCGGACGAGCGGCAATGAGGCCGCCAAATGCCGGGAGGATGCAACAGGATCGGGGTGGACGAGCACAAGCTGTTGGTCGAGTGTATGCGATCACGGGCGCCGAAGCTGCCAGCTCAGGTACGCTCATCACCAGTACTTGTCTGTTGTTTGGAATGCCTGTTTGTGTGTTGTATGATTCGGGGGCAACACACTCCTTCATTTCGAAGGCGTGTGTTGAGAAATTGGGATTAGCCGAACGCGAGATGCAGTTCGACTTGGTAGTATCAACCCCAGCGACTGGTGAGGTTAGGACGTCTACTGTATGTGTTAAGTGTCCTATAGAGGTTGAGGGGCGAAATTATAAAGTTAATCTCATTTGTCTACCCTTGAAAGATTTAGAAGTAATCTTAGGAATGGATTGGCTGGCTGCCAATCGCATTCTCATAGATTGCGGTGCAAAGGAATTGGTGTTCCCAGATGAGTATGAAGTGGATCTATCTGTGACGCTCGGTCAATTGAAAGAAGACATCGGGGATGGTGCCAGTTGTTTTCTGATCATGACACATTCAGCCGAACGAATTGAAGATTTGAATCATGAGCGACCGTCTAGTAAATCGAATGGAGGACGATCAGTCGTGGATGAATTCCCTGATGTATTTCCTGATGAAGTGCCTGGATTACCTCCTCCACGCGAGGTGGAATTTACTATCGACTTAGTGTCGAATGCTGGACCTATCTCTATTGCACCTTATCGGATGTCGCCAGCAGAGTTAGCTGAACTCAAGGAACAGATTGAAGAGTTAATGGATAAGCAGTTTATCAGACCTAGCGCATCACCTTGGGGAGCGCCGGTACTCTTAGTGAAGAAGAAGGATGGTAGCTCTCGTCTCTGCATTGATTATAGGCAGTTAAACAAATTGACTATCAAGAACAAGTACCCTTTGCCTCGGATAGATGACCTGCTAGATCAATTGCATGGCGCGGTCATATTTTCAAAGATTGATTTACGGTCGGGATATCATCAGATTCGGGTGAAGGAAGAAGACATCCAGAAGACAGCCTTCCGATCTCGATACGGACACTACGAGTATGTAGTAATGTCGTTCGGTGTGACAAACGCCCCAGCAATATTTATGGACTACATGAATCGTATCTTCAGACCGTATCTAGACAAGTTCGTAGTCGTCTTCATTGATGACATTCTTGTCTACTCCAAAAGCTATGAAGAGCATGAGGATCACTTGAGGATCGTTCTAGGCGTGCTAAGAGAAAAGGAGTTATATGCCAAATTCTCTAAATGTGAATTCTGGATGAAGGAAGTACCATTCTTGGGACATGTGGTTTCAGCTGAAGGAATCTCAGTAGATCCGGCTAAAGTAAGAGCAGTACTGGAATGGGAGAGTCCACGCTCAGTTACCGAGGTTCGTAGTTTTGTGGGACTCGCGGGATACTATAGACGGTTCATTGAAGGATTTTCAAAAATAGTAGCTCCGCTTACTCAGCTGACCAGAAAGGATCAACCGTTCGCTTGGACCGATCGGTGTGAAAGAAGTTTCCAGGAATTGAAGAATAAGTTAACAAGCGCCCCAGTACTGGTCATACCTAACACGGCTAAACCCTTCGTGGTATATTGTGACGCGTCTCATCAGGGTTTAGGCTGTGTACTCATGCAAGAAAAGAGGGTGGTTGCTTACGCTTCTCGGCAACTGAAGGTTCACGAGAGGAACTACCCAACTCACGATCTGGAATTAGCAGCGGTCGTCTTTGCTTTGAAGATTTGGAGGCACTACTTGTATGGATCAACTTTCCAAGTGTTCAGTGATCATAAGAGTCTCAAGTACCTTTTTGATCAAAAGGAGTTGAATATGAGACAGAGACGTTGGCTGGAGTTCTTGAAGGACTATGACTTTGAACTACTTTACCATCCGGGAAAAGCAAATGTTGTAGCAGACGCTTTAAGCAGAAAGGTAGTTCACGTCTCCTCCATGATGGTCCGAGAGTTAAGTTTGGTAGAGAGCTTTAAAGATCTGAGGTTACAGTTCGACTTGGAACCGAATGTTATTAAATGCTGTACTCTTAGAATCTCCAGTGACGTATTTGACCGGATTAGAATGAAGCAGCGAGAAGACGAAGAGTTAGTGAAGATCTTGAATGCACTCGGTACAGATCAAGCTCAACATTTTAACACTGGAACTGATGGTATGCTACGCTACATGGGTAGGACGTGCATTCCGAATGATGGCGAGTTGAAAAGGATCATTCTTGAGGAAGGACATCACAGCCGTCTTAGTATACACCCCGGTATGACTAAGATGTATCAAGACCTCAGGAGCTCATTCTGGTGGCCAGGAATGAAGAGTGACGTTGCATGTTTTGTGGCATCATGCTTAACGTGCCAACAAGCTAAGGCTGAACACCAGAGACCTGGCAGTCTACTTCAGCAGTTAGAGATTCCGGAATGGAAGTGGGACGGCATTGCAATGGACTTCGTGACTCACTTACCTCGTACGGTCAGGAATCATGATTCCATATGGGTAATCGTGGATCGTCTAACGAAGAGTGCTCACTTTCTAGCGGTCAACCTGAAAATGTCAATGACGAACCTTGCTAAACTTTACATCAAGGAAATTGTTCGTCTACATGGAGTTCCGTCTAGCATTGTTTCAGACCGAGACACAAGGTTTACCTCTCGATTTTGGCAGTCGTTGCAAAGCGAGCTCGGTAGCAAACTCCATATGAGTTCGGCTTATCATCCTCAGACGGACGGTCAGTCCGAGAGAACCATCCAGACGCTTGAAGACTTATTGAGGACGTGTGTTCTAGATCACATGGGCGTTTGGGATGAAGTATTACCTTTAGTAGAGTTCACCTACAACAACAGTTTCCAAGCCAGCATAGGAATGGCTCCCTTTGAAGCTCTGTATGGGAGAAAGTGTCGAACGCCATTGTGTTGGTTTCAGGAAGGAGAAAAGGTCTTAACTGGACCAGAGCTCATTCAGCAGACGACTGAGAAGGTGAAATTGATCCAAGAAAGGCTGAAGGCATCTCGGAGCAGACAGAAGTCATACGCTGACAAAAGAAGAAGGCCATTGGAGTTCGATGTTGGAGATCACGTCTTCCTTAGACTACATCCAACTACTGGGGTGGGGAGAGCCATTCGACCCAAGAAGTTGTCTCCCAAGTTCATCGGACCCTATCAGATCTTGAGGAAGATCGGACCAGTCGCATACGAGTTATCTTTGCCGCCTCAGTTATCAAACTTGCATCCAGTCTTCCACGTTTCACAACTTCGGAAGTACGTGTCCAACCCTTCTCACATATTAGAGTTAGAAGATATTCGTCTTCGTCAAGATCGTACGTTGGAGATGCAGCCGGTACGCATTGAGGATAGCAACACCAAATACTACAAGAGGAAACCAGTCAGATTGGTGAAGGTCGTCTGGGATGGAAAGACGGGCGACTCTACATGGGAAGTGGAAGATGCCATGAAGGATTTGTATCCCCATCTATTTGAGAGTACGTCTTAATTTTCGAGGACGAAAATTTTAGTACTTGGGGGGAATGTAAGGCCTCAAAAAAAAAAAAAAAAAAAAACGTGGCAGCCTGAGAGCGCGCCACCTCAGCGACGCTCGTGGAGACAGCAAGCGTCCGACATCCGCTAACGAACGTCAACCGTGCGCGTGAATTTAGTCAAAACGTAGTGTGAACGTGCGCTGGCAGTGTGAACGTGCGCTGGCAGTGTGAACGTGCGCTGGCGAGGTGGAAAAACGGATGAGACTCTGATAAATCCTCCACCCTCCACACGCTCCACCATTTTCCGTTTCTGAATTCTCTCTTGCTTCTCTCTACACTCTCTGCACCCTCTCTCTAAGACACACCATCGTTTAATCCCCTCCAATTCTGGGTTCCGGCAGTGTGGAAGGACGCTCGACATCCAGGGCTTCCAGAAAAGAGCGTTCGGCTAGTGAAACTGGTAAGCCTTCCTTTCTCTCTAGCGTTCGTTTTCCTCGTACGCAAACTCAATTCTGAGTTGTGCGTTCGTCCTTTATTAGTGTAGCGTAATTCTGATTTGGTGTCAGGGCTCGTCCATTGTAGTTTGGTTAACGAGCGTGGGAAAGGGAAGCGTAGTGGAAAGGAGAAATTGTGTGCGTCAGTGGACGTTCGTCATTTCCAGGTAAGGGAAGCTTATTTGATTTAATTCATGTGGTGTTCCTTGTATGAACGTTCGTTAATTTACTGCATGAAATTAATGCATGATGTATGATATGTATGAATTGTATGAACGTTCGTCATTTAGTGGTATGAGTAAAATGCATGATATTTGATTTACTGAACTGCATGAACGTTCGTTTTCTTGGTGAAATGAGATGTATGAGTTTACATGATGTGGATTGAATAAAATGTGGAAGTGATGTTGATATGAACGTAAGAAACTATGAGAATTTCATGTTGATATTGAATTGGAATGTAAATGAATTGAAAAAGAGTTTCCCTTCATATTGAACGTTCGTACTGAACGGTCTTTGACCGTTCGGTCTCCCTTTTTAATAGTCAAGAATGGGATTCGTTCATTTGGAATAATCCCTGGTCGAGGACGAGCGTCCTCATGTTCCACTGCCTTGTTGAGCGTTCGACCAAACTTCGTTGTATCTGGTATGTTGAAATAGTCTATTCCCGTTCGTAAAATCTATTATTTTAAGGTTATTAACGTTCGGTCTCAAAACTGACGTTCGTACTTAGGAGTGTTCGGTCTCATACCGAACGCTCGTCCAAATGGTGTTCGGACGTAAACCGAACGCTCGTTCAAAATGGCGCTCGGTTTTGAACTGAGCGTTCATCCAAAAGTGCTCACAATTGAGCGTTCGTCCTAATTGTGCTAGGTTTTGATCTGAGCGTTCGCTCGAGTTGGTGCTCGGTCTCAAACTGAGCGTTCGTCCTATTTGTTCTCGGTTTTGAACTGAGCGTTCGTCCAAAAGTGCTCCGAATTGAGCGTTCGTCCAAAATGGTTCTCGGTCTCAAACTGAGCGTTCGTCCTATTAGTGCTCGTTCTGAACTTAGCGTTCGTCCTTTTGTGTGCTCGGTTTTAATGTGAGCGTTCGTTCAAATTGGGGTTCGGTATTATACCGAACGTTCGTTCAAAAGGGTGTTCGGTCCTATACCAAACGTTCGTCCTAAACAGGGGCTCGGTCTTAGATTGAGCGCTCGCTCAAAATCGGTAGCGTTCGTTTCCTAATTCTTAACGAGCGTCCTTTTTGTCCAGTCAGCATGGTTCGTCCTCGTTTCTTGGTGAGGACAAGACGTTCGGTTTTTGATGGTCAACCTTATAAATAATGAATATAATTATAGAATGATGAATAATAAATGGTATACATTATATGAGATGGAAAGAAAGTTGTGATGTTGAATGAGCGTTCCGGGTTGGGACGACTCCTGATTGAGAATTTGAGAATTTGTAAAAGTATGACTGTGGGAAGTTAATGCTGGCTGTTCAATCCTGATATTCCGTGAGTGATCGTCCTCAAGTAGAGGCGCACGTCATGCGTGGGAATGGCAGGAGGTCGTCGTCCTTAGAGGTACTTTGGACGGACGTACTAACCTCGGGTGGCAGCTGATGAGAATGCCAGTTACCACACCACCCGGGTGCACGAACGCCTGTAACTACGCAGATTTCATACAGTCCGGACAGTCAGTCGTGTCGAGTTTTATTTTGTGCATGCGTTATAATGCCTTGATATGTGATGAATTATGTAATGAATTGTATGACTGATGCATGAGTTAAATTAAGTAAGCTTACCCTTTCGTTTCCTTGTGTTGTCTATTGTCCTTGTACGTCCGTCTTGTCATTGCAATGATCATCCGTGTGGATGTGAGCAGAGGGAGACGAGCGTTTGGAAGAGGCGCTGAATGAAGAGAACCTGGTTGATGTCGAAGTGAAGACCGAGCAGTGAGGCGCTCGGCCAGTTATGTAGCCAGTATTAGAGTGGTCGTTCGACCATCTTGTCTTGTTATTTTATTCTGATAGACCGTTCGGTATTTGTGCTGTGTAAACCGTTCGGTCAAGTTTCGTGTATGTTCAGCTTTTTCAATTGTAACTATGAAGACGTGCGGCTTTGCGCGTCTGTTTTGTTATTATTGTAAGACTGTACTCAAGAACGTTCGTCCTTGAGCGTTGTTTTGTTTTTAGTTGGAAAACTGTATTGAAATATTATTAAATGTGATTTTCTGATTTTATGGTTTATGCTGTATTTTTGGGATGTCACACCCTGTATCTTATATACATTCCTATTATATTAATATAATATATATATATTTCCTAACTCCAACACTTCTTCCATCATAAACTAACCACTGTTGCATGACTTCGTTCTACTTACACACCCCGACTAGCACATTCTTCAATCACCTCACTGTCCCATCACTCAAACTACGAAAATATACTAAACCCATCTCTGGAAAACTTTCTCCCTATGCACCAAGATCACCTATCCTTTAAAACATAAATGAAACCAACTTAACAACCTCTCTGCCAAGTGATAATTATATTCAAACCAAAGTAATACTCTCTTTTAGTTCCCAAAGTATCGCGGGACCCAGAACCAATTTCCCACTCAAGACTCTCACACCCAACGTTAATGTACCTCTTCCAGGAATAAAATCCCTCAACCCATGTATCCCATTATTATATTTCACACATACAGTCTGCTCACACTTCTAATTTTTATACCTCAATCATTCAAATTTGGCAACCACATAATTTAGATATTAGATGCACAGATTTTCGATAAAACAGAAATGCGCTATAGGAAAAATATCATTTCCGAAATTAACATCCATACATATACATAAAACAGATTCAACCCAAAAATAATTAGCTCCCCTTACCTTAAAGTTGAGCAGTCTAGCACACAATACAACTTTCAACAGTATCCTATCCTGGGAAGAACTTAAACAGTGCCCTACAACCATCACATTGGTGATGAGAACAACCCTTAGAGTTCAAACTTGACAGGAAATTGGAAAGAGGACAGTTCTAATTGCACAAAAGCTGTAGAACCATAAGCCCTAGATTTCGAAAATAGCGGAGAAAAGAGAAAGCCACTTACCGGCTGAAGAACGTAAAACCAATCGGATGGTTTTGAAGCTCTCTACAAGACGGTCGCTAAGGTACCACCTAACAGAACATGCAATGGCTAAATCAGTGTGGAGGCTAGAGAGAAGGCAGAAAAGAATTTGGGAAAAGGGGTTTTAGAGAGAGAAAGGAGAATTGGCAAATGAACTTCAGCTTTTTCTTTTTAGGAGAACCCCCTTACCAAGGTCATGAGCCCATATTGCTAAAGGTCTGGCTGCCACAATTAAGGCCCAATAACCCTGGGTCCAAATTTTTAGGTCCTTACATAATATCAATATGTTATTTTTTTATAATTTTCTATCATCTTTAATTATGTAGATTGATGAATTAATTTTTTAAAAAATTAAAATGTTATTTGAATGATTTATATATTTAATTTATTTGTTTGTTCAATTGTATACGTTAACAATTTAATTTTTACTTTGTTATATTATTTGATGAAATAAAATTAATTATAATATGTTCAGTTTTTACTTTTGTTATAATGATTAAGTTTACTCTACTCTATTAAAATTAAATATTTTTGTAGTGTCTTTCTTTAATTATCATTAGGGAAATACATGCATTTCATTTATTTATGATAATAGAAAATAATAAAACTATTATTATAATTATAAAATTGTATATAAATCATTTTTATAATTTTCTTATAAGTAATTTTTATTTATTTTGTAAGTAACTTTTGAATTAAAAAAATAGTTAAATTTTAAAAAGTGTCAAATAAAAAAACAGTTAAATTTAAACAAATAATCACTTAAAAGATAATATTGATAAAATAATTATTATAATTTGAAAAAATATTTAAAGGATAAAATTAGAAAATAATAAACAGAAAAAGAGGAATTGTTTTCTTATATAACTGTAAATATTAACACAGAGCTAACTAATATTATTTATTAAAACATTAAAAAATATTTCGCACTATTCAAATGGTTTTAAAGGAAAATAGTCATGTTCATAATATTAATTTTATAAAACTTATATATATATATATATATTTAATTTAAAAACTAATTATTTATAAAACTACATAATTTATAATTTCCATAATCTGAAGAAATATAAATTGAATTAATTTTTAGAATTTATGTATAATTTCAGTAAAAATATCATTTAAACTTGATTTATAATATATTATTTTGTTATTTAATGAGTTATCTTATGTGCATCAAATATTAAATATCATTATAACTTATCATACTTTATTTTATTCTTTTTAAATAATCTTAAATCCCTATTAGAAGAAACTATAACTGTGACATCCCAAAATATATAACAAAGTATATATGTAGAATGCATCGATTATAATAATAGAAAGCAGTTAAGAGTACACAATAAATAGAATTAAGGATTACAGTTATCCAAGTATGGCTGGGAAGTTTTAAAACTTAAGTACAAGTTCACAATTCTCCGAAACACAAATCATGCTAAAGCGAAGGCTAGAAGTTTTTCAAAATAAAAAGCTATTTAACATCATAGCTAGTAGAAATCCTAAACACTAGGAGCTGGGTCTTCCTCATTCTCCCTTGCTCCAAAGGTACATCATCACCTACTGCTCACATCCAAAGGATTGGATGATCATCGCAAGAGGGAAAGCAAACACATGCAACACACAAATGCAAGGGTGAGCTAGGTCTCAAACAATCATACAATTCATTTTCAATCAATCTAGCATTTACCAGAATATCCATACACATAAGTCATCATAAACATAAGCATTCATTTCATAAGACTCATCAAGACAAGTATCCTATCATGTTAAGACTCTAGACACGTCCGGACATAGAATGTATGTAGAGCTGGGGCGGGTTGTGCACTTGTGATGGCCTCTACTGCTTTGCAAAGCCATTGCCGAGGGGTTCCACCCGACCATCCACAAGGCTAATCCGTTACCGCGGAATAGACCTCCAGTGATAGCGTCTACCCTAGGACCTCCCACTACTCCCACCACACGCGTCAATCCTCTCTAAGTGAGAATGAAAGACCGTTGGAGTGTTAGGGATAACCCCCCATATGGAAGCCTCTTACATTCATTCAATACACTAACTGATCTCACCGAGAGATCTAAATTTCCGATTAAATCCGACCATTTTAAATCTCATAATATTCCTTTTGGATCAACAATGTACATCATAAACCACTTATAATCATACACTTTCAACCAATCTGGATCACATGAAGATGCATTCATAAATTGTAACCGAAATATTTAATTAACAAAGCTTACTGGAATGAGAGAAAGCATAAAAGAAAATATCACTGGACGAACACTGTTTGGACGAGCGTCCAAAAGTCCTTGGGCGGACACTGTTTGGACGAACGTCCTAACACCATTGGACGAACTACTTGGACGAGCGCCCAAAAGTCCTTGGACGAACCCAATTTGGACGAACGCTGTTATACCTAGGACGAACGCTTCAATATCAAGCCTTATCATGACCGAACGCTACCCATGACCAGTCCCAAAGACGAACCTCATCGAGAACGAACGCTAATATAACTAGGACGAACGCTTCAATATCAAGCCTCATCATGACCGAACGCTAACTGATTACTCACACTGGCTCAAGGACGAACGCTAATCACCCCAACATTTGACCGAACGTCCCCAGACAAGGACGAACGCTAATCACCCCAACCTTTGACCGAACGTCCCCAGACAAGGACGAACGCTAATCACTCCAACCTTTGACCGAACGTCCCCAGACAAGGACGAACGCTAATCACTCCAACCTTTGACCGAACGTCCCCAGACAAGGACGAACGCTAATCACTAACACATTCCCATGGACGAACGCTGTTACTATCATCTCCTAAGACCGAACGCTCCCTAGACAAGGACGAACGTTAAGTTAAGCCAACATTTGACCGAACGTCACTCAGTGCATGGCATGACCGAGCGTTCAACTCCGACATGGACGAACGCTCAATTTGCACTCTGCAGAATTTTAATTCTGCAGAATTCTCAGAACTCTGCAGAATGGTAACAGAACCTCCCTTAACCATTTCTAACCACTTTTCTCAACTTCTTAGACTCTTAATTCTCATTTTAGACTTAATTAAACTTATCCAAAGGATTCTAAACATTTCTACTACCATTTTTAGGTGATTAAAGTTCACTTTCATCTCCAAAACACTAATTTCAACGCCTTAGGGACCCAAATTCGATTCCACTACTTGGAACCTGTTTTCAACTAGTGTTATGCTTCTAACAAGTCACAATAGACTTGTCTAGGCTGCCCAAACAGTCCAGGAACACTGCAGCCTTCATTTACTCAAAATCCTTACCTCACTTCCTTTAAAATGACTAAAAAGTGACCTTAAGACACTTGATTTTCCTTCTAACAGTACCATCACAGAATTTTCACGCCAAAACAGTTCCAACATACACAATTCCATCATTCTAAGTCATTCCAAACAGTTTATAGACATCAATCATCAAAATCACGTAACACACACTTCCATATATGCATTTCAAGTTTATTAGAACCAAGTTCATGCTTCCACAACATACCATTTCAGAATTTTATCATGCATTCACTCCACACAGTAAAATCAAAAACAGAACTAGCTCCCCTTACCTCTAGTGTAGACAACCAAGCTCAAGTAGGAACCCTAGACCACTTGCTTGCACTTCCCAAATGTTAGAATCACTTATAAATCATCAATTGATGATAGAAACCGAATCTTAGCACCAAATAGAAGCTAGATTATGGAAGAAAACGAAATGGGTTGCATGCAACAAGTTCAATCACATGCTTACAACCCTAGGGCACATGAGAAAGGGGGTTTTCTTACCGGTTCAGATTAGGGAAAATTGATCGACGAAGAGCAACACCCGCTACTTTGTGATCGTTGGGGCAGCACCTAATCGAGATTTGAATGGTTCAGTGTGAAGAATGGAAAGGGAGAAGATACAGGAGGAGGAGAGAGCTTGCAGGAAGAGGAATGGTTGCTCAGACAAGAGGAATGAGTTAAAACCCACTGTTTCCAAACTAATGTAATTTTATTTTAAAGCGCTCACCCTCTCATCCTTTGCCACTTGTCATCCCCTTTTTGCTGACTCAAATCCAAGTCCTTACATTCTCCCCAACAACAAGAATTTTCGTCCTCGAAAATTAGGACTTACCAGAAAACAAGTGAGGATATGACTTCTTCATCTCTTCCTCTTTCTTCCAGGTAGAATCACCGGTTTTGTTGTCCCAGTGTTAAAATCTTTTCCTTGTTCTTTACCAATTAAAGCCCTTGACTTCTGAAGCTCGGGGTCTACTAGTTGTCCCTCTTTAATTCTTTCAAAGATACTACTAGATATAACCAATTTGTAACATCTAATGCCATCAGGTTCAAATTCTACATCCAGCTTTAAATCACTGAAGCTCTCAACTAGCTCCAACTCTTTAACCATCAATGCAGAAATATGTACTGACTTTCTGCTTAAGGCATCAGCAACTACATTTGCCTTCCCGGGATGGTAAAGAAGGTCAAAATCATAATCCTTCAAGAATTCCATCCACCTTCTCTGTCTCATATTAAGCTCCTTCTGATCAAAGAGATACTTCAGGCTCTTGTGATCACTGAATACCTGAAATTGAGCTCCATACAAATAATGTCTCCATATCTTGAGAGCAAACACCACTGCAGCTAATTCCAAATCATGTGTGGGGTAGTTTCTCTCATGAATCTTTAGTTGTCTTGAGGCATATGCAACAACTCTTCTTTCTTGCATCAAGACACATCCTAGTCCCTGATAGGAAGCATCACAGAAAACCTCAAAAGGTTTACCTGTGTCAGGAATGGCCAATACTGGAGCGCTAGTCAATCTCTGCTTCAACTCCTGAAAGCTAGTCTCACAACGGTCTGTCCATGCAAATGGAGTGTCTTTCCTAGTTAGCTGTGTCAAAGGGGCTACAATCTTAGAGAAATCTTCAATGAAGCGACGGTAGTAGCCTGCTAACCCAACAAAGCTTCTGACCTCAGTGACTGACTTTGGTCTTTCCCATTGCAACACGGCTTGAACCTTGGCCGGATCTACAGAAATCCCATCAGCTGATATAATATGACCAAGGAACTGCACTTCTCTCATCCAGAACTCACATTTTGAGAGCTTGGCATACAACTTTCTTTCCCTCAATATCCTCAGCACTGTTCTAAGATGATCGGCATGTTCTTCTTCACTCTTAGAATATATTAGAATGTCATCTATGAAGACGACAACGAATTTATCTAGGAAAGGCCGAAAAATCCTATTCATGTAATCCATGAATATGGCAGGGGCATTAGTCACACCAAAGGGCATGACCACATACTCGTAATGGCCATATCTGGATCTAAAGGCTGTCTTCTGAACATCATCAGCCTTAACTAATATTTGGTGATAGCCGGACCGTAGATCAATCTTGGAAAACACAACTGCCCCATGTAGCTGGTCCATCAGATCATCAATTCTAGGCAAAGGGTATTTATTCTTGATCGTGAGTTTGTTCAGTTGCCTATAATCAACACACAATCTGGAGCTGCCATCCTTCTTCTTTACCAACAAGACTGGTGCACCCCAAGGCGAGACACTAGGTCTAATGAACTGCTTCTCTAACAACTCCTCAATCTGCTTCTTCAATTCAGCTAACTCTGCTGGCGCCATTCGGTACGGGGCTATAGAAATTGGTCCTGATCCGGAGATCAAGTCTATAGAAAACTCTACCTCTCTTGGAGGAGGTAAGCCAGGAATCTCCTCAGGAAACACATCTAGAAATTCACTGACTACCGAGAGGTCTACGTCAGCATCTCCTTGCTTTACTTCCATGTGTGATAGTATCAGGAAACAACATGCACCTTCTATTAGGTCTTGCCTCAACACACCAAGAGTCAGAGGTGGGTAATCCTCCTCATTGGGAAATACTAGCTTCTTCTCTCCACAATCAATGAGAATACGATTGACAGACAGCCAATCCATCCCTAGGATGACATCCAAACCCTGCAAAGGCAAACATATCAAGTTTACCTTGTACTGACGCCCCTCAACCACTACTGAACATCTAACACAAACTGTAGATGTCTTCACTATCCCAGAAGTAGGAGTAGATACAGTCAAGTCATACTGTAGCTCTCTCACTGGCAACCCCAACTCTCTAGCACAAGTCTCAGACACAAATGAGTGTGTCGCTCCAGAGTCAAACAACACCATGCAAGATCTACCACCCAATACACATGTACCGAAAATCAAATCACCTGTGCTAGCTGCTTCTGTCCCTGTCATTGCATAAACACGTCCAGTGGCCTGAGGTCTGATGCCACCTCTGTGCTGAGATCTCCCTGCATGCTGCGGCTGGGAAGTAGCTCTCCTACCCATAGGGCAATCACGCTCATAGTGGCCCTCCTTGTGGCATCGGTTGCACCTCCGAAAATTAGTCCTCTGGGGACATGAAGATAAGTAGTGCGAACCTCCACATCCATAGCATCTCACGCCACTCTGAGATGAGGACTGGCTCGGCTGAACGGAAGGCTGAGAAGATCCTCCAGAACTACGAGAAGAAGATCTGGAGTATGGTGTCTTCCTGGAACTGGACCCGCCTCTAGACATGGCTGGTCCCCCAACCCTCAGTGGCTGGGCCTGACGGCTCGAGTATCCCTCAGCTTCTCTCTTGGTCTTCTCCATATCCCTAGCCATCTCCACAAGAGCTGGAAACTCCCTCAGACGGTGACCTCTCACCAGGAGCTTGATGTCACCGCGCAACCCGTTTTCAAACTTGCGGCATTGCCACTCTTCATCCACTGTCATGGTGTTAAATCTAAGAAGATGTTTAAAGCGGTCAGTATACTCAGATACCGACATATCCCCCTGTACTAGCTCCAAAAACTCCACTTCTTTAGCATATCTAAGAGTGTCAGGGAAGTATTCCCTATAGAACTTCCTCTTAAATAAGTCCCATGTGATAGGGGTTCTAGCTCCCTCCAAGATCAACCGTGTACTGCTCCACCAGTGGCCAGCTTCCCCGGTCAACAGATACTGAGTGTAGGCCAGCTTCCTCTCATCAGGACACCCCTTAGCCTCATAGATTCTCTCCATGTCCCTAAACCAATGGTCCGCTTCATCAGGGCTGCATTTCCCAGTGAATCGGGCTGGATGATGTTGGAGAAAATTCTCCAAACTCCACTCCTGGACAGGAGTAGCAGAAGAAGAAGCACCTGGAGTGGCCCTGCCACTAGTCAACACTTCAATGAGCTGTCTTTGAGTGTTCTCAGATGCCACTCTAGCATTCTCAGCCGACATCCTAGCAGCTTCCAGGTTTTGTAGTGCAAGGGTATTCTGTTGCACCAAATTAGCATTTTGTTGCTGTAATGCTTGCAGCACCGCATTCAGCATCTGATTAGAGTCAGACGGATCGGCCTGTGGGGGAGGAGGAGGAGGAAGCCTAGGTGCCATATTCTGTTTAAGAGCAGAGAGTAAAACAATTAGTCTTACTCAAGAATTTAGAATGCTTCCGTACAATTAAGGCACATAAGCACAAACAAAGGATGCACATACCCTACAGGTTCTTTAAGGATAAAAACTGCTCTGATACCATCTGTAACGTCCCGGCAACTCACAGGGACCGTCGACTGCCCCCACAGACCACCACGAGGCTTTCCAGTGTGCTTTGTCCTCACTCGCACACTTTCTGGGAAAACTTCCCAGAAGGTCACCCATCCCAGAATTACTCCAGGCTAAGCACGCTTAACCATGGAGTTCTTATGAGTCAGGCTACCGAAAAGTAAATGCATTTTGGTGATATGAGTAGCCAAATCAATTCCTTTAAGCTATCCTTCAACTGTATAGTCCCATACCTATACAGTCTCCAGATCCCTCTCATTCCGGTGTATGTTCGATTCATCCATGTGCCCCTTCCACCGGAAGCCTGCCAGGAGCCGCTCATTGTCTGTGCCCCCTGCACCATGCTCCCCGCACCGGCGTCACTCCCCGCCCTCGTCAGTGCCCGGGTGTCACATGCCCACCAACTTCCGCTTGGTTCGTCCTCGAACCACACCGTACTGGGAGAGGCTAGGCTCTGATACCATAAATGTGACATCCCAAAATATATAACAAAGTATATATGTAGAATGCATCGATTATAATAATAGAAAGCAGTTAAGAGTACACAATAGATAGAATTAAGGATTACAGTTATCCAAGTATGGCTGGGAAGTTTTAAAACTTAAGTACAAGTTCACAATTCTCCGAAACACAAATCATGCTAAAGCGAAGGCTAGAAGTTTTTCAAAATAAAAAGCTATTTAACATCATAGCTAGTAGAAATCCTAAACACTAGGAGCTGGGTCTTCCTCATTCTCCAACGCTTGCTCCAAAGGTACATCATCACCTACTGCTCACATCCAAAGGATTGGATGATCATCGCAAGAGGGAAAGCAAACACATGCAACACACAAATGCAAGGGTGAGCTAGGTCTCAAACAATCATACAATTCATTTTCAATCAATCTAGCATTTACCAGAATATCCATACACATAAGTCATCATAAACATAAGCATTCATTTCATAAGACTCATCAAGACAAGTATCCTATCATGTTAAGACTCTAGACACGTCCGGACATAGAATGTATGTAGAGCTGGGGCGGGTTGTGCACTTGTGATGGCCTCTACTGCTTTGCAAAGCCATTGCCGAGGGGTTCCACCCGACCATCCACAAGGCTAATCCGTTACCGCGGAATAGACCTCCAGTGATAGCGTCTACCCTAGGACCTCCCACTACTCCCACCACACGCGTCAATCCTCTCTAAGTGAGAATGAAAGACCGTTGGAGTGTTAGGGATAACCCCCCATATGGAAGCCTCTTACATTCATTCAATACACTAACTGATCTCACCGAGAGATCTAAATTTCCGATTAAATCCGACCATTTTAAATCTCATAATATTCCTTTTGGATCAACAATGTACATCATAAACCACTTATAATCATACACTTTCAACCAATCTGGATCACATGAAGATGCATTCATAAATTGTAACCGAAATATTTAATTAACAAAGCTTACTGGAATGAGAGAAAGCATAAAAGAAAATATCACTGGACGAACACTGTTTGGACGAGCGTCCAAAAGTCCTTGGGCGGACACTGTTTGGACGAACGTCCTAACACCATTGGACGAACTACTTGGACGAGCGCCCAAAAGTCCTTGGACGAACCCAATTTGGACGAACGCTGTTATACCTAGGACGAACGCTTCAATATCAAGCCTTATCATGACCGAACGCTACCCATGACCAGTCCCAAAGACGAACCTCATCGAGAACGAACGCTAATATAACTAGGACGAACGCTTCAATATCAAGCCTCATCATGACCGAACGCTAACTGATTACTCACACTGGCTCAAGGACGAACGCTAATCACCCCAACATTTGACCGAACGTCCCCAGACAAGGACGAACGCTAATCACCCCAACCTTTGACCGAACGTCCCCAGACAAGGACGAACGCTAATCACTCCAACCTTTGACCGAACGTCCCCAGACAAGGACGAACGCTAATCACTCCAACCTTTGACCGAACGTCCCCAGACAAGGACGAACGCTAATCACTAACACATTCCCATGGACGAACGCTGTTACTATCATCTCCTAAGACCGAACGCTCCCTAGACAAGGACGAACGTTAAGTTAAGCCAACATTTGACCGAACGTCACTCAGTGCATGGCATGACCGAGCGTTCAACTCCGACATGGACGAACGCTCAATTTGCACTCTGCAGAATTTTAATTCTGCAGAATTCTCAGAACTCTGCAGAATGGTAACAGAACCTCCCTTAACCATTTCTAACCACTTTTCTCAACTTCTTAGACTCTTAATTCTCATTTTAGACTTAATTAAACTTATCCAAAGGATTCTAAACATTTCTACTACCATTTTTAGGTGATTAAAGTTCACTTTCATCTCCAAAACACTAATTTCAACGCCTTAGGGACCCAAATTCGATTCCACTACTTGGAACCTGTTTTCAACTAGTGTTATGCTTCTAACAAGTCACAATAGACTTGTCTAGGCTGCCCAAACAGTCCAGGAACACTGCAACCTTCATTTACTCAAAATCCTTACCTCACTTCCTTTAAAATGACTAAAAAGTGACCTTAAGACACTTGATTTTCCTTCTAACAGTACCATCACAGAATTTTCACGCCAAAACAGTTCCAACATACACAATTCCATCATTCTAAGTCATTCCAAACAGTTTATAGACATCAATCATCAAAATCACGTAACACACACTTCCATATATGCATTTCAAGTTTATTAGAACCAAGTTCATGCTTCCACAACATACCATTTCAGAATTTTATCATGCATTCACTCCACACAGTAAAATCAAAAACAGAACTAGCTCCCCTTACCTCTAGTGTAGACAACCAAGCTCAAGTAGGAACCCTAGACCACTTGCTTGCACTTCCCAAATGTTAGAATCACTTATAAATCATCAATTGATGATAGAAACCGAATCTTAGCACCAAATAGAAGCTAGATTATGGAAGAAAACGAAATGGGTTGCATGCAACAAGTTCAATCACATGCTTACAACCCTAGGGCACATGAGAAAGGGGGTTTTCTTACCGGTTCAGATTAGGGAAAATTGATCGACGAAGAGCAACACCCGCTACTTTGTGATCGTTGGGGCAGCACCTAATCGAGATTTGAATGGTTCAGTGTGAAGAATGGAAAGGGAGAAGATACAGGAGGAGGAGAGAGCTTGCAGGAAGAGGAATGGTTGCTCAGACAAGAGGAATGAGTTAAAACCCACTGTTTCCAAACTAATGTAATTTTATTTTAAAGCGCTCACCCTCTCATCCTTTGCCACTTGTCATCCCCTTTTTGCTGACTCAAATCCAAGTCCTTACAATAACCATTTATTATCCAGTGCCAATTACCTTAAAATAGTTTGTAGGAAATAAAGCAATAATCACCATGGTGTCCAGCACTAATTATTTTTATATCTTTATGCTTGACTTTTAAGTATAAATATTGAATATATTTACCTTTTCTGTTAAATATTTTTTATCAAATTTGAAGAGATTATACAAGATAAAAATAAATAAGATTAATATAAAATTAGAAGCACGCTGGTCAAAAATGATTTTTTTTTGTATAAGAGTTTCCAAATTTTGAATCTACTTCAAATTTAAGTGGCCTCCTCCATTGACCTCTTCATAACAATTTTCTTAAGAACTCATTCTTCTCTCTGCCCCGTGTTGAATACATATTACCTAACTAACTTTTTAAGAAAATTGTGTATACTAAAATCAATAATAAAAAAATATATTTTTATTAGTATAAATTATTTAAAGGACCAATTTAAAGATATGATAACTAATTATAAAATTATGACATAATCATATATTTTTCTTTTTATTCACGTTTTCTTAATCTCTAACTTTTTTTGCATATTTGCATAATATACGAAGAATCATAAGCATGTCTTTAACTTTTTAAAAAAATATTAATTATGTTAGAAGCACCAATTAATTAATAATAAAATAAAAAATATATAAATAGATATAAATTTTATAATTTAATATTATGAAATTGAGTTAGAGTATTCGAATTGGGTATTTTTTAATGCGAGGGTATTTGTCACGTTTTCAAGAGGTTCACGTCTTGCTAACGTGTGATGAAAAAAATAAAATTGTCGTCAAACCTGATTTTCTGCATATCTTTTTTTTTCACGGGTTTAATAACTTTTTTATCTCCATGTTTGGTAATAATTATTTGATGTTATTTTTTCAATTTTTAATATACACTCATATTTACTAAAAATAATTAGTGTATTTTTTTTAAATTGATGTTAATATTATTTTGAAGGTGATAACATCACAGTGTATATGTAGTATTAAGATATATTCACTAACATGACATTAAGGTGGACTTATTAAGTAGTATGTATTATTAATACTGTTGTTATGCTTTTAAATGGTGAAAAACTCTACTTTAAAAAAATAAATTATATTTACTTTATATATTTTATGTTGAAAAGCTTATCACTTTATCTCATGGTTGTTTTAAAGAACATTATATGTACATTATTAATTTTAGTGTAATTATAAAATCGATAACGTAAAGTCTGATTAGAGATTATAATTCGATATCTCGAAATATGTCTGATTAGTAATCTAACCAACCATTGTTTTTTTATAACCTAGTCTTAAAGTTCAAAATAAGTAATTAAACTTTCTTATAATCAAATTGTGATATTTTCATTAGGTTGATCTATATAGATCTATATACTTATTCACTCTAACTCTAAACAAATATTATTTTATAAAATATTAAGGGTTTAATAAAATAAAATAAAAAAATAAGTATTCCAAGTTTTAGCCTCGGATTTTTTTTAGTATTACATGATTTTAGATTAAAAGTTTTTGAATTTTTTTCCCTATAAATACTAATACAAGACAACTCCAATTTAAAAAGGACACTTAAAATGCTCTTATTTGACCATTTAACCTTTAAACCATAACATTAATAAATAATAAATAAATGCAAAAGGATATTTTAGAAAATATAAGTAAATTTAAAGATATATGAAGGTACATAAATGGCAAGTTTGAAGACCGATGTATGAAACAAATACTTAAAAGAAGAGTCTATAATCAATGGAGCTAACTGTATTAAATTAATTTAGATAGACAATACAAAATTACGTTGATTTTAAATAGTTAAGTTGAGCAATTTATGAATAAGATTAAAGCAAAAATATATATAATAAAAAGAAATATTTAACTCAAGAATTTATTTTAATATTAATTTCTAAATTAATGATTTTCTTAATTAATACTAGTACTATACAAATATATCCATATTTTTAAATATTTCAAATATTATATTATAAATTATTAATATTTATAACTTAATTAAGTGAATATGTAAAATAAATTTATATTAATTAACAAAGTTATATATATATATATATATATATATATATATATATATATATGTTATAAAAAAGAAATCATTAATAAAATATCATAAATTTGCAAGATTAAATTCTTTTTTAATTGGGGGACAAAATAAATATTGATGTTTTTCTCTGTCGTTTATAAAAGGTAAATGTTTTTTTAATAAACAGCTAGAGATTTGAGATATAACAATAATTAAGAAAATTTATAATAAATAAGTAATTGAAAATTTATAGTGAATATAAAGATAATTAAGCCAATTTAATGTTTCTAACATAAATAAAGTTACTTTCTCGATAAATATAAATTACTTAACTTGTACAAAACCCAATAACTATAAAGAATTATAAATAAATAAGTAAATAAAAATGTAGAGAGTGAAAAAAAATAAATAAAAAAAAAACAACAGAGAGACTAGTTTATTATGGCGATGAAGTTCATATATATATATTGGGATCATGGCTTTGATCTGTTATTATTCTGCGTTTTTTGTCTGTCACATACTCTCTCACGCTTTACTTTTTGGTAATAAACCTTCAAAAGGAAAACCGTTTTCTCCGTTTCTCGTCTTTCAACCTTATCTTAGGTTCGATTCTGCTTTAGACGCATGAAGGATTCAAATTCGGATCTGTTTGACCCGGTTGTGGCCATGGAGTCCGAGTGGTCCCGCGGCGGTTCAACTTCCGACGCCGATTTCGCCTTCGCCTTCAACGACAGTAACTTCTCCGACAGGGTTCTCCGGATCGAGATCATGCCTGACCCCGTCGACGCCCGACCCGATTCTGACGGCTGCACAACCATTGCCGACTGGGCGCGCCACCGCAAGCGCCGCCGCGAGGATATAAAAAAGGATAACGGTTCTCTCTCACTCTCTCTCTCTCTGTCACTCCCTCTATCTGTTTCTGTTGTTTGTTTAGAAAAAATAATTTCTAGGGTTTCAATAATTGTTCACTGGTAGAAGTAGAAATGGTTCTGATTTTGCACGTACTACGTGTTTTTAACAAAATTAGAAAAAGGAACAATAAAATGGTTAAAATTGGAAATACAATTGGGTGTGTTTTTTTGTTTGAATTTGAAAGTTTGTTTTGCCTAAAAAGAGTTTGTTAGATGGATATTGTTTACGTAGAAGTCTGTGTTTTCAAATTGTATGCTTAATATATATGTCTATCCTCTTTTGGATGCAGGAGCGGATATTGCTTCGGTGCCAGACGAGCAAATTTTGAACGGGAATCAGCCTGATTTGGATGAGTGTGAAAACCAAGATGAGGATGCTGTTGCAATGGTTGAGGAACCCAATTCTGGTATTTGAAATGAATGCCTAAAAAATATTACGCTTGGGGAGAGCTTGAACAAGATGAAAACAGAAAAAAAAAATCATCTCCTAGTTGTTTTTGGTTTTTCAAGTACTTGGTTTGGAAATAGTTTTTTAAAACTTAAATGATTCTGGATGATAAATTAATTGTTGACGGGTCTAAAACTGTTTTAGAGAACAGCTTTTAAATCCAAAAATGAGAAGGGAATCCAACATGCCCCAGTTATATATAGGTTTTTGAGAACTCTACATTTTTCCCAATGAAATGCATATGATTGAAACATGAGTGCGATTTACTTAATAAAGAGAAATTTTTCAGAAAGTATGACATTCTCCCTACGTATGTAAAAAGGAAACGCATATGGATATCTATTGGTTCCTTGTCTTAAGTATTGAGTTATCAGTTCTGCTCTATGGATGTTTGAGTTTTGTGTGGTTAATGTAGGTGATGAAGCTACTAACAGTATTGATTCAGACTGGAGCATGGACTGCTCTGCAGGAGCAGTTGTAAGAGTTAAAACGCTGCATATAAGTTCTCCTATCCTGGCTGCAAAAAGTCCTTTCTTCTATAAGGTAGATGGATATCGTTGTCTTTATAGGGTGCATTTTGAATATTTTTTCCAAAGTTATATTTGCTTAGCAGTTTATTTACTTTATTCAGCTTTTCTCAAATGGGATGAGGGAGTCTGAGCAGAGACATGTCACCCTCAGAATTAATACCTCTGGTAAAAACATAGGAATTCGTTTTTTAGATTCTTTGTATGATTGTTTTTATTTTCCCTCAAATGTTTGCTTACAACTACCATACTTTTATGTTGCAGAAGAAGCTGCTCTCATGGAGCTACTGAATTTTATGTACAGTAACACCTTGACTACTACTACAGCACCTGCTTTACTGGATGTGTTGATGGCTGCTGATAAATTTGAAGTTGCTTCATGCATGAGATGCTGTAGCCGGTTGTTGCGGAATATGCCTATGACACCTGACTCTGCATTGCTTTATTTGGAGCTTCCTTCTAGTGTCTTAATGGCTGATGCAGTCCAACCATTGACTGATGCTGCAAAGCAGTACCTGGCTGGTCGGTACAAGGATATAACCAAGTAAGTGTTTTCCTTTTAAATTTTAGTTTCTGTTATATTATCTGACACTAAAGCATTACAAACTAATACATATATTGGATGGAGTTTCTTTTCCTTGATCTGTTTTCTTTTTCTTTTATTGAATGGCCCTCATCATCCTGCTCTCTTTGTCTGTGCTGGTATTAAATTTTGTCAGTTGTAGCTACCTTTTGTATTTTGTTTGAATTTTTAAAATTGCTTATATTGTTGGAGGCTGCTAAGAGTTGGAAACAAAATTCATATTCATAGAAGAGACTCCTATGTGTGTTCATTGCATCTAATAATTGGTACCCTTGTATATAATACTCTGGTGGGTGGCTACTACTTTTAGTTAATCAACTTCTATTGTGTTTGATTCTGCTTTTGAATGACCTGTTATGCGAGTCTCTATCATAACTCCCAGTATTCTGCATGTTTTACAATGGCATTCTGAACCTTATATTAATAGATTATAAATATTTTAGAGAGGCTTTCTCTATTTCTCTGTTTCCATGACAGTCCATTCTTTAGAAAAACACCTGTTTCTTTTGTTGCCATTTTTCATCGTTTTGGTCTTAGTGTCATATTTCTGAGTTTTGTATACGTCCAGGTTCCAGGAAGAAGTTTTGGCATTGCCCCTTGCTGGAGTAGAGGCAATACTGTCTAGCGATGATCTTCAGGTTGCCTCAGAGGATGCAGTATATGATTTTGTGTTGAAGTGGTCACGACAGCAATACCCTAAACTGGAAGAAAGGCGAGAAGTCTTGGGTTCCCGTCTAGCTCGTTTAATTCGCTTCCCTTACATGACCTGTCGAAAGCTTAAGAAGGTCTTAACCTGTACTGACTTCGATCATGATGTTGCTTCTAAGCTTGTACTGGAGGGCCTATTTTTCAAGGCTGAGGCTCCACACCGCCAGCGGGCACTGGCAGCAGAAGACTCTGCTTCTTCAAACCGTCGATTTGTGGAGAGGGCATACAAGTATCGGCCGGTGAAGGTGGTTGAATTTGAACTTCCCCGGCAGCAGTGTGTGGTGTACTTGGATCTGAAGAGGGAGGAGTGCGCCAATCTATTTCCATCGGGGCGGGTATATTCTCAGGCATTCCATTTGGGTGGTCAAGGTTTTTTCCTATCAGCACATTGTAACATGGATCAACAAAGCTCTTTCCATTGCTTTGGGCTGTTTTTGGGGATGCAGGAGAAGGGGTCAGTGAGCTTTGCTGTTGACTATGAGTTTGCTGCAAGGTCTAGGCCAACAGAGGAATTTGTTAGCAAGTACAAAGGCAACTATGTGTTCACAGGGGGAAAGGCCGTTGGGTATAGAAACTTGTTTGCTATTCCATGGACATCGTTTATGGCTGAGGATAGTCTTTACTTCATCAATGGTGTCCTCCACCTTAGAGCTGAGCTCACCATCAGACACTGACCATCACTTGTAGTTGTAAACTTGTATTCCAGTTGGTAGCCCTGACCTTGTTTAGATCTCGAATTTTCATTTTCTGTTAACATGTAATCTTTTCAAAGCTAAATATACAGAGGAATGTCCTTTAAATGGCCAGTGTTGCATGTGATTGAGGTCAAGTGAACTTGCCTTTCCGTGATTCGCTCAAAATATGCTTCTGAGTGTCATCACACCAATATTTTAGCATAGGATATCTGGTCTTTGCTGTGGGCACTTGAGGGTTTTATCTCCTGCACCAAAGAAATTTATCAATTGTCTATTCTGTTTTATTTCATTTTTCGATTTTTTGGTTTTGGAGATTGCTTTTTAAAACATGTAAATAAATAAAGTGCTGGGTTTGATATTTTTCTGCTTTGTTCTTATTCCACTTTCCCAATAGCGTTCGAACGCATCCTAAATTTTCAATTTTATTTCTCAGTAATTTTGTTCCAAAATGTCTTCAAATTTTCATGGACAAATTCCGGTGCATATTCCTAGAATTCATTTGTTTACTGGGCTAGTTTGGCCTTGTCATTAATTGCTAAAATCTCCTTGAATAGAACTCTTGAAATAATCTTATTTACTTCAAGAAAAAACTAGTAAGAAAGAGATGTTTTTTTTTAATCAAAATGTATTTAATATTATCGACAATGCCATAATTCTTTTTTAAAATTCTTTAATACAATGTTATAAGTCGTGTTCCTTAACAGGACTCTTTTTAAAGTGTATGATCCAAATTACGACTTTTTTATATTGTATTTTTATTTTTTATTCGAAAATAACTTTGCCAAAAACTGTTTCAATTTATTTTAGAAAAGTAAAAATCGTGTTTCATTCATGATTCCTCTAAAATATTTTTCAAGGAATTAAAGAATATAAAATGAAAATCATATTTTAATTAGTAATTTTAAACAAAATCATCAATGAAAATAGGTAGAAGGTTTTAAAATATAGTTTAATAAAAACCACTAGGAAATAGCTTGAGATGCCAAAATACATTACAAATAGCAACAAAAATATGAGCAATTAAGCTATTTACAAATGTATATTAATATCTTTACCTATTTGTTATATGTTTCCATATAAGGTATGCATATGGTATGACATATTAAGATACAACTATTTTTAATTGTATCATGTCTAACTTCTTTAATAAGTTCAAAACAACCTTCAAAACTCATAATATCGATTTATCTCAATAAGATTATCCTCGAATTCCAAAATAAAATATTCTAACCATAACACTCAAACATTCATCGTATTTATATAATTACCGTAGTTAGCATCGTAAGCATGGTGCAATCTCTGAAATTAAATTTATTTAAAAAATATTTCTTCACTTACATACAAGTATAACTTAAGGATTTGGAACATCTAAAATTAACTTAAGAATGAACAAGGCCAAACTTGGAACATAAAAAATTTGGAACATCTAAAATTTATATTAAAATTTATCATAATTTTATTTAAAATTTGTTTAAGTTTTTGTGATGTAAAATTATTTATTAAATTATCGTAATTAATTTTATTTAACATTTTTTTCAATAGTATTAGTTGAGATATTGTTGATCTTAAATAAATTTTTATTATCTTTAATTTTTAAAAACTCTTTTTATTAAAGGAAAGATAATAAAATTGTTAACATTATTTCATAAGTTATATATATATATATATATATATATATATATATATATATATATATTAAAAAGAATATACTTTTATATAATTAAGAATCTTAATTTGTTTATCATTTTCTAATCTTATAATTTCCTTTTAAGATATTTAATCATGAAAATAATTCAATTTATCAAGATTCAACAAATTATTATATTTTAAATATTTGTCAAAGTTTTAGTATTTTTTTTTCAAAAATATATAGTCTATTGACTTTAACTTTTTAATATTAAATAAAAATCCAAAAATATTTTCATATATTTTAAATTGTTCAAATTTACTTTGAAAAATAATAATTATTTTATCTACCGTGTGTAGAAAGTAATTAATTCAAAATGACTCTTAAAAACCTTTTACAATTTATTCTAACTATTTTCATCAAATTGTTTCTTTTTTCTAGTAATATGTTTTTTTTTTCCAAAAGCTTAGATTCAATATCCATTTCAAAAGGAGTTTTCTTGACCGGAATAAGAAGACATTTTAATTGTTTAATATTTTCATCAATGCTAATATATTTTGATTGAAGAAAGGTATTACTTTATTAAATATAAATTTTAGTATCAATAAAATTTAACAGGAACTTATAATATTTTAATGACTTAATTATGTTTTGAATCCGTTATAAATTTATAAACTTATTCAGCCCTTAAATCAAAATTGTAAAACTTTTTGAGTTCCTGCAATTAAATGTTCATTATATATGACATACCGTTATCTGACATTGTTCAACTGTAACAACCGTGGTTTACAAATATCATGAGGAGGTCCTCCATAGATATTTTTCGTATTTAAGAAAAAATCATTTTAAAATTAATTAAAATTATAAAATACAAAATACAAAAATATTAAATATTTAACTATAAAATTATAATATTATGAAATTACAAAAATACTAAATTACAAAATTAAAAATTTATAAAATTATGAAATTATAAAATTAGGATGTTATAAAATAAATGAATATAAAATTAGATAATTATAAAAACTATTAAATTAGAAATTTATGAAATTATGAAATTAAAATTATAAAATTACAAATTGTAACATCTCATTTTAATAGTATAAAACTACCAAAATGAACATTATATAGATGCTACAAGAACAACTAGGTAAAACAAACCTCCTTCAAAGAAGAGATGTACTTCTGTAGATCTATCTAACAATTCATCTGCTTCTCCCTTACCTCTAGCTTGAACAACTGAAAAGGTGAATCCCTAAGCTCACACCATTAGGTGATCATCGCAAAAGACAAACAACATACAAAGACAGACAACAGAAAAGTAATGGTAAGCTAGATACAAAACAATACACCATAAGTTTAAAGCATTTCACATAAGAATCCTACGTACTTTTATCCAATCCAAACATCTTAACATGGAAAGACATAAACCGACTATCCAGACTTAGAATGAATACCGAGCTACGACGGGTTGTGCATTTATGGTGGCCTCTACTGCTTTGCAAAGCCATTGCCAATGGGTTTCACCCTATCACCCACACAAGGTTATTCCGTTACCGCGCAATAGGCCTCCAGGTAGCGCCTACACTAGGACCTCCTACTACTCTCACCACATGTATCAATCCTCTCTACTTGAGAATGAAAGATCATTAGAGTGTTAGGATAACCCCAATACTGAGCTCCCTGTATTAATTCTAAAACACTTTAAACAGTACCGAAGGAGTTCCTCCGTGGAACCCATGTTACCAACTGTGAAACCATTCTGAAGGATTTCCCTGTGGAACCCAAGTTACCAACCGTGAAACCATTTGAAACCATATCAATAACCATATACTATCACATTGTATCCAAACATATAATATCATTAAACATACATCAACTACATACATAACCAATTGAATCAATACAATTAAATCATATAAAAACCAAGAAAGAAAGATCATACGAACGACTTGGACTAGTCGCTTAGCCCATACACTTGCTTAGCGACCACAAAGTTCCCTCACAACGACCCAGCTCGTTGTGTGAATACACAAACAATACCCCCAGACCCTAAATCACTCGCTCAACAACCCATTTCGTTGTGCGAATAAAACTCACAGTGGTTCCAGACTCCAACCTCTCGCTTAGCGACCTAACTTGCTGTGCGAATAAAACTCATAGTGGTTCCAGACCTCAACCTCTCGCTCAGCGCACCAAGTCTGTTTGCTTAGCTAAAGCCCACTCGTTCAACGCACCAAGTCTGTTCGTTGAGCGAAAATAGAAATAGTGAGTTCTACTCACTCACCTCTCGCTGAGTGAATCTCGCTCAGCGGGGAGTTCACTCAACAAGACTGCATAATTCTGCAGCACCAAAATTGCAAAATTTGCACTACTCAACCACTCAAAACCTATTCTATGCATTTTTCCTAACTTCTAACACTCCTAAATTGTGTTATATACTTAATTATACTTAATTAATCAAGTGTGCCTAAACCATCATAACCTCATTCTAAAGTGTTTACTAACCAAATTGAACTTCAAAATCTACCAAACCTCAACCTATGGACCCAAATTACATTCTACCACTTTTGGCACTATTTTAAGTGGTTTAAAGACTCTAATAAGTTCCAAATGACTAACCAAGACTATCCCAAGTGATCTTTAGAGCACCTAACTCCAAAATCAAAATTTCACCACTTCACTTCCTCTAAACTAGCTATAAACAAAGATAAATTGTATCCATTCATAATCAACCAACCTTATCATAGATTTCTAACATATTATACATCCAATAAAAGATCAAATCATCATACAATACATTTCAAAATCACATTTCATCATTTCACAATCAAAACACACAATCCATTATTCTACAAGTACTCATCATCAAACAAAGCATGATCTAGCTTTCCTTAGCTCTCAAAGAAATTATCCAACTCTAAAAATGCTCCACCGATTACTTGAACTGCAAGAAAACTCTAGAAACACCTACGAATCACCAAATTGTGAAAAGGAAAGGTCCTTAGGACCTTAGATTAACCAAGAAGCTCAAAGAACAACACAAAACACATATGCAATGGACACTTCCATGCATTGACTCGATTAAAGAGCGAAGAGCAAAAAGGAGCTGAAACTTACTTGCTCTATTGCAGAAACCAATCGAATAGATTTGTAGACCTTTGGCGTGGTTGATTAGGTACCTCGTGATCGTCAAATAGATGACTCAGGAGTTAGAACTCTTAGAGAGAAGGTAGAGAACTCTAGAAAAGTGGTTTCTAGAGAGATGGTACGTTTTAAAATAATGAAACACGTTTATAACAAAACTATTTATAATAAAACCGTTTAATATTAAAATAATCGAGTCTCAATATTTTTAGACTACCATCACTTCTAAAAATACCATTTTTCAGAGTTTTTGTGAGAACCGAGAGGTTTAGAAGAGTTTGGAAGAGACAAGTATAAGCAAAGGATGAGACCGAGCAGTTTATATTAAAATAAGATTGATATATAAATGAAAAGTTCCAAAAAGTCTCATTCCATTCTCTGCATACAACTTTACCTATCCAACTTCTTCTACTATCTTCTTTTCTCCTCCTTCTCTCTAAAATTCTTCAATCTCACTTCATCTGTTTAATGATCAGACCGTGTCTAAGTAATCTAGGAGAAGATAGCCTTTTGTTTCATTGATCAGTGTAGTGGTTAAAGCTGATAAGTTTAGTTCCTTTAATTCTAGTGAATTTCTGACACATGCAAGTAAGCCTTGTTGTTTGCATGTTCTCATCAGCCTTCTCTTCTATTTTTTAACTTCATTTTTGGTGTTTTGGATGGTTTCTTCTCATCGATCAGTGAGCTATAGGAGTTATTAGGATTTTCTGGAAGTGTGAGCAAATTCTGGAAGGGTAGAAGATTTTCCCATTCGGTTAAGAGGTAAGGGAAGCTAGTTAATTTAATTGTTTGGTTGGTGATGTATGAAAACATTGTTATATGGTTTTGCATGTGGGTCAAATTGAATGTTTGGGTGATCGACATTGTTTGTTTGGCATGTTAAATGTTGTGATTGTTGAGTTGTAGATTATACAAACCTTGGAGTGAATTCTGGGTTGGGAAAATATTCAGTTTTGGTAAATTCTAGTGTGTATTTCATTCTGCAGAAGTTCTGAAGAATTATGCAGAAAGTTGAGTGTAAGATCCTTGAAAATATTTGTAAGTTAAAATACTAGATAAAAAAAAAATGAATAGTAAATTGTGAATAGTAAAAAGTGAATAGTAAAAATATATATATATATATATATATATATATATATATATATATATATATATATATATATATATATATATTTTTGGAAAGGATAAGTGTTCCACGTAGCTTTGAGATCAGAATTTATCAAATTGCAAATAAAAAATTATTTTGTAATAGTAAAATGAATAAAAAAATGAATAGTTAAAATGAATAGTAAATTTTTTTGCTATAAATAGCCAAGGGGGGAGGCTGAAAATTTACACCAAAGAACTTAGAAAATTTTTGAGCGAAGAGAGTTGGAAGAATTTCAAATTTTGCAAAGGGGATATTCTGGAAGTTTTCAGAGGGCGAGGGGATTAAGTCTGTAATAGAGGTAAGGGAAGCTAACCTTGAGTATCTCCTTTTGTATTATCTTAAGCCTTGAATATGCTATATTTTGCTTTTGTCTGATCTTAAATCTTGATTATGGAGTATTTTGTTTCTGTATGATTTTGAATTTAAATGAGAGTATGCTTTTGTGTTGATATCCGAGTATGATAGTTGTAAAACGTGATATTGATTATGTTATGTCATTTGTATGTTATTAGTTGTTTATTTTTGTATTTTGGAAGGATTAGAAATTGTCTAACCGGCTCTGCCAGATTCAATTTCTTGTTTCCCCAAACATTCTATTGTTTTCCTTATTTATTTTTATTGTATTTTGGAAGGATTAGAAATTGTCTAACCGGCTCTGCCAGATTCAATTTCTTGTTTCCCCAAACTTTCTATTGCTTCAGTTATTTATTTTATTGCACTTTTGGAAGGATTAGAAGTTGTCTAACCGGCTCTGCCAGATTCAGCTTCTTGTTTCCCCAAACTATTTATTGCTTTACTTATTTATTTTATTGCATTTTTGGAAGGATTAGAAGTTGTCTAACCGGCTCTGCCAGATTCAACTTCTTATTTCCCCAGACATGTGTTGCTCTTGTTACTTAATTATATTGTATTTTTGGATGGATTAGAAGTTGTCTAACCGGCTCTGCCAGATTCAACTTCTTGTTTCCCATGAATTTTTATATTAAGATTATTCTTATGATTGTCAAATATTGTATTCTTCTATGACCATTTATAGTAATATCTTATTATGGTTAATTGTTTATAATTATCTTGTATGAATTCTATCATGAATGAGTTTCTTGGCTGAAATTGATCTTGTTGGAAGGTCTGGAGTAAGGATTCTGTAATAACTTGGAAATGAGTATTAAATAGATATAGTGATACTATTTGAGGTTGTTGTAAGAGGAAGTAAAAATATTAAAATTAGGCATTTTAGATTTAGAGCATAAGAGAACAAGGTAGATAATTTAAATAAATAAATTGTTAATTATTGAAGGCCTCCCTTTGTTGGTAGGATAGAGGAACCTTAAAAACCTGAGTTGGCACATCCCTGATCATAGAGCAGCCCTGGCCTGGTCCAGTCAGTTGTGACTAGTCATATGTGTTGGCGTCGAAGGTGAGTTTGATGCGTTCAGACATCTGGGTCCTCTCCGGTGACCAATTGGGGTAAAGAAAGATCTCTAATAGGATGAAATTAAAATAAAATAAGTTAATTGGAGATGTATAAAGTTATCATGGTAAAAAAAAAAAAAAAAAAAAAACTTCATATATATTTTATTTATCGTTACATTGAGCTCAGAATTTAATACGTAGTGGCTAAGATATGATGAAATGTTTTGTTGATCTATGAATATTTGATTGGTGAAAATATGTTGAGTTATACTCGTTATGGTCAAAAATGAGTTTATAATATGAAGTATGATAGCTGGCGATATGTTTAATTTATTGACACCAAAATAAGTTATTGTCAAATTATGATTAGAGAATGAACATGATTGAGTTATGTGGAGAAAAGGTTATGAATTGTTGATTTGATGAAATGTTGGAGTGGATAAGAGAGTATGAAATATTGATGTGATGAAATGTTGGAGTGGATATAAGAAATTATTGCTTATGAAATGATGTTTCCTACGGGAAGTAAAATGTTCGGTTATACCATGAGAGCTTGGTATGAGCAAAGTAACACCTGAGGTTAATGAAAGCAGGCAGCAAGTGGTCTGACCATAAGGCTTTGACATAAATATGTGGTTTATAAGTTTTATAGAAGCAGGCAGAGAGCGGTCTGACCATAAGGCTTCAGAGAGTAAGACATAGTATACAGGTGAGGCTTAAGGAAGCAGGCAGAGAGCGGTCTGACCATAAGGCTTCGTGAGTAAGCATAGTATAAATTGTAAGGTTTATGAAATTGAGGAAGATGATTTTGATAATGATGAATTAATGACATCGGGGTAATGATATTTGAGTAATTGTAGAAATAAATGATTGAACTATTCTTATTATAAGTTTAATGATTGATTGGATATGGTTGGCTTACCCTTATTTGTTTGTGCTATGATCATATAACTCATGTTATATGTGATTAGATAATGTTGCAGATGTGGTTGATAAAGCTTAGAGATGAGAGAGATGCGGGGAAAACCTTTCAGGGATTTTTGTAAAAAGAATAAATTTGTATTGGGAAGATTATGTTGTGTAAAATTTAAAAGTTGAAATGTCAACGGTGAAGACTATATTGTTTAAAGTTTGTAAGTTTGGTATTGTACTTTGGAGTAATTGAAATAAAGTTTGATTGTTTATATGAGGTATCAAATTAATTTAGTCTCTACTATCAGTAATACCCTTTAAAATGTTTGGGTGTTACATTATGGTATCAGAGCAATGGTTTTCGAAAGTATTTTGGGACTATGGGGAGTGAAATTATTATTCTTAGTAAAACTATTAATTGTTATGATGAAAATGACTATTGGAGGAAATTGATATCATATGCTAAATTGTATTGTTAACTTTTTGAAGAAATCATTTAAACTCGACAAAGATGCAGCAACAACAAGTTGATCAAGTACCTCAAAATCATTCTAGCTTGAATGACTTCTTAAGGCATGATCCAACTAAATTTAATGGGGAGGCTACTCCTGATGAGGCTGACTCTTGGCTAAGGCAGAACGAGAAGATTTTTCGGGTAATAACTTGCTCAGAAGAACAAAAATTAACTTATGCATCATTTCTTTTGGTGGGGAAGGCTGAATATTGGTGGGAAAGTATGCAACAGTTGATGACGGTTTGTGGTGAGGCTGTGAATTGGGAGAACTTTAAGATAAGGTTCTTGGAAAAATATTTTCCAAACAGTGCAAAATTTGCAAGGGAGGCGGAGTTTCTGACCTTACAACAAAGGAGGTTATCAGTACAAGAGTACGTAGTAAAATTTAATTATCTCTCGAGGTTTTATACTCAGAATATCACAGAAGAATGGAGATGTCGAAAATTCGAGGGAGGACTAAGGCATGAACTGAAGAAGGTACTTATGCCCTTGGAAATACAAGAGTTTCCAGCATTGGTAGAGAAAGCCAGAATGATAGAATTATTGGAGTTTGATCCAAGTAGAGTTTCCAGACTTGCCAAGGGAGAATCTTCAATGAAATTCAACAAAAAACCTTATGAAAAACCACAATTATCATATCGAGGAACAGTGAAGTGTTTTGAGTGTGGAGGGGCACATTTCAGACGTGACTGCCCTAAACTTATTGGGGAAAAAGTTGAAGGGAAGAGATGTTTCATCTGCAATGATCCGGGACACTTTGCTAATGTTTGTCCAAAGAAAAAGAAGGTGGGAGAACCACAACAACAAGATTCTGCTGAAGTAAAGCCCCGGGCAACAGGAAGAGTATTCGCAATGTCTGCAGAAGAGGCTACTAAGCCAGGTACATTAATTTTACACACCTGTATGTTGTTAGGAGAATGCGTATATGTTTTGTTTGACTCTGGAGCCACACACTCCTTTATATCCCTAGCATGTTTAGAAAGACTCGGATTACCGATGCTTGATCTAGGGTGTGAATTAGTAGTTTCTACACCAGCATCGGGACCAGTTACGACCAGTTCAGTCTGTGTCGGATGCCCGATCCAAATTGCAGGACGCAAGTTCAAAGTGAACTTGATCTGCTTACCCCTTCAAAATCTAGACATTATTTTGGGAATGGATTGGTTGACTGCCAATCACGTTCTTATTGATTGTGGGAAACAAAAGATAGAGTGATGACAAACTCCTAGCTAAGGGTCCAATCACAAGAAGCATGGCCAAACAAATTCAAGAAGGATTAAAATCATTTCCAAAAGAAGGAGCTAAACTCTTATTTACTTGGGCTATCATGAAGTATTTCTAGACCTTGTATTAAGGGATAAGTAGTATAGGGTATATTTTTTAGGCCTTGTATAATGGGCCAAGTATTGTATGGTTTGTAATATTAGCTTAAAAGAGTGTGTCCCACCATGGGACATGATGGCCACATGGCAAGCCCTTAGTGAAGACACTTCTTAAAAAGGAAGTGGCCATGTGTCACTTTCCAAGTGGAGAAACTCTTCCTAAAGTGGATTGCCACATGTCACTCTAAGAGTGGAAAGCTTTTGCAAAAGTGGATTGTCACATGGCACTTTAAGAGTGGAGGAACTTTGCAAAAGTGGATTACCACATGGTACTCTAAGAGTGGAGAAGACTTTACAAAAGTGGATTGCCACATGGCACTCTAAGAGTGGAGAAACTTTGTAAAAGAGGATTGCCACATGTCTCTTTAAGAGTGGATAGTTTTTAGGGTTTCTTGTCTACTTTGGAGACACCTTTCTCTATAAATAGAAGGGTCTCCTTCCTTGTAAAATCACTTGATGAATTTGAATGTTATTATGCCAAAATGTGTGCAAACATATCTTGTCTCAAGTCAAGGCTAGAGCATCCCATGAGGTCCCTCTAACCACCCTTCTCTAGAGTTGGCCCAACCTCTCCGGAGATCCATCAAACACCTCCATCCTACCACAAATACTCACCAATATTGTGAGCCCACCACCATATCCATTACTTCCGCACAAATTCCACCTCCATAGCTTCATGTTCGCGCTTTGGCCCTACCTAGCTCGAGGAGGACGCTATCATTTGGTATCAAGAGCTTTGGGTCTACAAGAGCTAAGTATCTTGGTCCTTTACCTATCTTAGTGTATTTCTTGTTGTTATTGTGTTGTTCTTTATTGTCTTCCATTGTTTACATCCATATATGTTATTTTTATGGTTCTAGTTTGTTCTTTAGCGGAACCATTCGGTTTTTACCACTAAGTTTCCATATACATGTGTTGTGGTGTGCTTTTATATTTTTTTTTGAGTCTTTCTTCATACATTTGGTTCTGTTTTAATGTCATTTTTGGGTTATTTTTTATTTTTAATTCCATCCATGTTGTCTAGAGTCATGTGTAGTCATTTTTATGTCATTTTCTCTTAGTTCGGGCTTTGCAAAAATCATAAAAAAATATGTCCCATTGGGATTTTGATATTACACTATATACATCCATTTGAGTGCTTTTTTTCTTTCATATTTGAGTTCATGCTTGTCATTAGATCATTGTCAAGTTCTTAGAGTTAAGTTTCTCTTGTGTTTCTTTGAGTTTCATACTCTATTTTTGATTCTAGTAAGATTTCTTCCATTTTTTTTTTGAGTCATGAACTTTGAGCTACCCAAACAAATTGTCCAGATCTAATTTGTGTTGAAAAACAAAAGTGTAGACAAAAGTAAAAAGCCAAAAAAAAAAAGTAAAAGTACAAGCAAAAGCAAAAGTGAAAAAAAAAAAAAGAAAAAGTTACTTTGACTTGAGACTTTGACATGAGACTTTACCATGACACTTGGAGATGATACTTGGACATAATACCTTGACATGACACTTGGACATGACCCTTGGATATGAGACTTGGACATGACCCTTGGATATGAGACTTGGACATGACACTTTTGACAAAATATTGTCTCTGCCTACATTGCACCATTAGCTAAGTGTTTGTAAAGATAAGAAGTAATAATTATCTATTCTAATTGTTTTTGGTTTTATTCATCTATTCTAGTGCCTTTCTTTAGGTAATTCTTTTGAGTGCCTAGCCTTTGTTTTTAAGCTTTATTTTCTTGATTGTCTTGTTCATTACTCTCTGTTTTGTCTCAACATAACTCCTTTTGAAGAGCTATTGTTCAAATTGTCCCTTGATTTGCATTCTCTTTGGATTCCTACCTTTCGGATTTGGTTTGATATTTGGTGTAGGATATTTTTTGGAGGAAAAACGAAATTGGACATAGTATATTGGGTGATCGGAGACCTCTTTGGACCTTGAAACCTTGAGGAAGAGACAAGAAGAAAAGGAGTGAAACACTTTAGAGAGGAACACACATTATTTATTTGTATTACGCATTTTTGAGTTGTAAAATTGTATTGCTTTTGGATTTGTAACTCATAACCTTGTTAGGTATCTTGGGGTAGTCTGTGATACTCAATCCCATATCCTAACAAAGACTTGTAAACCATATTGAAAACGTTTTTAGTTGGTTAAAGTTTGAAGGTTCCAAAGTGCCTTCTAACTTTACCATTAGGCCGCATAGTCTAGTTTAATTGTTGTCTTTAACTGCTTATAATTTATTGTGTGTTTACTTGTATATCAAACCTAATTCCATTTGAGAAGTTTGGTGCAAGAGAACTTGAGGTAAACTTTGGCTAGGAAAGGCTTGGATTTTAAGTGATCCTTAGTGATTCTCCTCTCTTTCCTGGAAGTGAACTTGAGATTATTTTGCCTCCTTAAATCTCTAAAGGAATTTACTTTTGAAATACAATTTTGTGTGTGCATTACATATTTTGAATTTTTTTTTAAGAATGTCTAAGGAACCTTCTTACCAAATTGATAGTGATTATAGTGAAGAGGCCCAACCAAATTTAGAACAAATGGCCAAGGAACTAAAATCACTAAAACTTTGGCAAAAGCAAGAATCCATTTTGAAAGAAAAAGAAAGAGTTGAAAGAGAACAATATCTTGAAACCTTAGAAGAAGAGCTTAGAGTTCTAGCCCAAAAACAAGAAAAGGTCCAAGAAGAGATAAAGAAAAGTAGGAGTAGGAGTCACTCAAGGAGGAGTTCAAAAACTCCCACAGAAAACACATACCCTGAACAAGATAGTAGGACCGCTGCCCAATTCTACCAACATCCTCCACCTAGAAGGTATAGAAGGGAGAGTGAACAACCACCAAGAGAGATTAGGCTAGACCTTCCTCATTTCCATGGGAAAGAAGATGTTGAGGCATACCTAGATTGGGAAATGAAAGTAGAACAACTTTTTGAGTGTCATCAAATAATAGAGGAAAGGAAAGTTTCCCTAGCCACCTTAAGCTTTCAAGGGAATGCCATGTATTAGTGGACTGCCCTAGTGAGAGAAAGAAGACTCTCCAATTCCCCTCAAGTCCAATATTGGAATGACTTGAAGAGTGCTCTAAGAAGAAGACACATACCTTCATACTACCATAGAGAGGTTATGGATAAACTCCAAAGACTCCAACAAAGAACCATGAGTGTGGAAGAGTATAGGCAAAAGATGGAACTCTACATGATGAGGGCGGGAATTAGGGAAGAAGAAGGAACCACAATTTCTAGATTTCTAAGTGGTCTTAATCTTGATATTAGAGATAGAGTGGAATTGTTGCCCTATCAAGATCTTAATGATTTGGTACAAATTTGCATAAAGGTAGAGCAACAACATTTGAGAAAAGGTTTGAAAATTGACCACTCAAACTCATATGTTAAGAAAGACTACAAGAGGGAAGGAAAACAAGTGAGAAGAGAGGAAACCCCTAGGAAATTTGAGAAAGAGAAAGAGAAGCCCAATCAAGGATCATCATCATCCATGCGCACTAGTGAAATTAAATGTTTTAAGTGTCAAGGTAGAGGTCATATTGCATCACAATGTCCCACCAAAAGGATCATAATCTTAAGGGGTGTTGACTCATATAGTAGTGAAGAAGAAGAAGAGAAAGGTGCAAGTGAGGAGGAGAATGAAGGAGAAGATTCCTACCCTTGTGATGGAGATCTCCTCATGATGAGAAGAGTTCTCAAGAATCAACCCAGTCCCCAAGTCTTAACCCAAAGAGAAAACATCTTTCATACAAGATGTCGAGTTTCAAACAAAACATGTTCTCTCATTGTAGATAGTGGCTCATGTTGTAATTGTTGTAGCACTAGGTTGGTGGAAAAGTTAGGTCTCACCATCAAACCTCATCCCAAACCTTACAAACTTCAATGGCTAAATGAAGGAGAGGATTTGAATGTGAACCAACAAGTGGAGGTCAAGCTCTCAATAGGGAACTATGAAGATAAAGTACTTTGTGACATAATTCCTATGGAAGCTTGCCACATTCTGTTAGGAAGACCATGGCAATTTGACAAGAAAACTATACACAATGGTCATACTAATGAGATTACTCTCCACCATAAGGAAAAGAAGTTTATTCTTCATCCCCTACCACCTTCTAAAGTGTTTGAGGATCAATTACAAATGAAGAAACTAAGGAATGAAGAGAGAGATGAAGAGAGCATACATAAGGATTTAAGAGAGAAAATTCCCAACTCTTGCATTCATGAAGAAGGGGAAAGTAGTGCTCTTACCAAGGTCACTCAAAAGGAGAAAAATTTGTCTAAGAAAACATTGAAGAAAACTCTCCTTTGTGAGCAACCTTCCTATCTCCTTTTTTGTAAAGGAGCACTTTCATGCATTACTGCAAATCTAGAACCCAAGTGTCTATCTCCTTTGGATAAACTTTTGAAAGAATTTAGTGATGTGTTTCCCAAAGAAGATCCGAAAGATCTTCCACCAATCAGGGGTATAGAACATCAAATAGATTTTGTTCTTGGGGCAAGTTTACCAAATAGGCCAGCCTATAGAACCAATCCTCAAGAAACTAAGGAGATTGAAACTCAAGTTCAAGAATTATTAGACAAAGGTTGGGTTCAGAAGAGTTTGAGTCCATGTGATGTGCCCGTGTTGTTAGTTCCTAAGAAAGATGGAAAATGGAGAATGTGTTGTGATTGTAGGGCTATCAACAACATCACCATTAAGTATAGGCACCCAATTCCTAGGCTTGATGACATGTTAGATGAGTTGCATGGATCCATGATATTTTCCAAAATAGATCTTAAAAGTGGTTATCACCAAATAAGAATAAGAGAGGGTGATGAGTGGAAAACTGCATTTAAGACTAAATTTGGTTTATATGAATGGTTAGTGATGCCATTTGGCTTAACTAATGCACCTAGCACCTTCATGAGATTAATGAACCATGTCCTTAGGGATTGCATTGGAAAATTTGTGGTTGTGTACTTTGATGACATCCTAGTATATAGCAAGAGTCTTCATGATCATTTGGGACATTTGCAAGTTGTTCTCTCCACCTTGAGGGACAACCATCTTTTTGCAAACAAAGAAAAATGCACATTTTGTGAAGATAGTGTGGTATTTCTAGGATTCATAGTGAACAAACATGGTGTGCATGTTGATCCCACCAAAGTCCAAGCCATTCAAGATTGGCCAACTCCCCAAAATGTAGGAGAAGTTAGGAGTTTTCATGGTCTAGCATCTTTCTATAGGAGATTTGTCCCTAACTTCTCAAGTATAGCTTCACCTCTCAATGAGCTGGTAAAAAAGGATCTGAAATTTGTGTGGGGAGAGAAACAAGAGTTGGCTTTCAAGCAACTCAAAGAAAAACTTACCAATGCACCCATTTTATCTCTTCCAAACTTTTCAAAAACTTTTGAGATAGAATGTGATGCAAGTGGTGTAGGAATAGGTGGAGTTTTGTTACAAGAAGGACACCCCATTGCCTATTTTAGTGAAAAACTAAATGGTGCCACTCTCAACTATCCCACCTATGATAAAGAGTTGTATGCTCTTGTAAGGTCCCTTCAAACTTGGGAACATTATCTAGTTTCCAAGGAGTTTGTCATTCATAGTGACCATGAGTCACTTAAATATTTAAGGGGACAACACAAGCTAAACAAGAGACATGCAAAATGGACGGAATATCTAGAACAATTTCCTTATGTGATCAAATACAAGAAAGGAAAATCTAATGTTGTGGCTGATGCTCTTTCTAGAAGGCGCAATCTCTTTTCAAAACTTGGAGCACAAATTCTTGGCTTTGATCACATGGGAGAGTTGTATGAACAAGATGACTTCTTTTCCTCCATCTTTTCAAATTGTCAAAAGAAGGCTCAAGGAGGTTACTATGTGTCCAAAGGGTATTTGTTTAAGGAGGGTAAGTTGTGTGTGCCTCATGGTTCCCATAGGAAACTCCTCATTAAGGAGTCGCATGAAGGAGGTCTCATGGGCCATTTTGGAGTTGATAAAACTCTAAACATTCTTCAAGAGAAATTCTATTGGCCCCACATGAGAAAGGAAGTTCAAAGGTATTGTCATAAGTGCATTGCTTGTTTACAAGCCAAGGCTAAAACTATGCCTCATGGTGTGTACACCCCTCTCCCTATTGCTTCATCCCCATGGGAAGACATTAGCATGGACTTTATACTTGGTCTACCTAAGACTCAAAGGGGATTTGACTCTATCTTTGTGGTTGTGGATAGGTTTAGCAAAATGGCTCATTTCATACCATGCCACAAGGTAGATGATGCAACTTACATAGCAAAACTCTTCTTTAGAGATGTGGTAAAATTCCATGGGTTGCCTAGGACCATTGTCTCAGATAGAGATCCTAAGTTTCTTAGTCACTTTTGGAAAACACTTTGGTCTAGACTAGGAACCAAGCTTCAATTTTCAACCTCTAGTCACCCACAAACTGATGGACAAACCGAGGTTGTGAATAGGTCTTTAGGAACCATGTTGAGGGCTATCTTGAAAGGAAACCACAAATCTTGGGATGAGTACCTTCCTCACATTGAGTTTGCATACAATAGGGTGGTTCACAAAACTACCAAAATGTCTCCTTTCGAGGTTGTGTATGGTTTTAATCCTCTCACTCCTTTAGACCTCATACCTCTCCCAAATCCTAGTGATTTCATTCATAAGGAAGGAGTGTCTAAGTCTGAATTTGTGAAGAAAATGCATGAGAGGGTAAAGTCACAAATACAACATCAAACTGAGAGATATGCCAAGTATAGTAACAAGGGCAAGAGAGAAGTGATCTTTGAAGAAGGAGATTGGGTTTGGCTCCACTTAAGTAAAAATAGATTTCCAACACAAAGGAAGTCCAAACTCAACTCTCGTGGTGATGGACCTTTTAGAGTAGTTCAAAGGATTAACAATAATGCATATAGGCTAGAGTTGCCTTGTGAGTATGATGTAAGTGCTACTTTCAATGTTTGTGATCTAACCCCTTTTGTAGGAGATTTGGAGCAAGATGAAGATGAAGAGCCTCAAGATTTGAAGACAAATCCTTCTCAAGAGGGAGGGGATGATGACAAACTCCTAGCTAAGGGTCCAATCACAAGAAGCATGGCCAAACAAATTCAAGAAGGATTAAAATCATTTCCAAAAGAAGGAGCTAAACTCTTATTTACTTGGGCTATCATGAAGTATTTCTAGACCTTGTATTAAGGGATAAGTAGTATAGGGTATATTTTTTAGGCCTTGTATAATGGGCCAAGTATTGTATGGTTTGTAATATTAGATTAAAAGAGTGTGTCCCACCATGGGACATGATGGCCACATGGCAAGCCCTTAGTGAAGACACTTCTTAAAAAGGAAGTGGCCATGTGTCACTTTCCAAGTGGAGAAACTCTTCCTAAAGTGGATTGCCACATGTCACTCTAAGAGTGGAAAGCTTTTGCAAAAGTGGATTGTCACATGGCACTTTAAGAGTGGAGGAACTTTGCAAAAGTGGATTACCACATGGTACTCTAAGAGTGGAGAAGACTTTACAAAAGTGGATTGCCACATGGCACTCTAAGAGTGGAGAAACTTTGTAAAAGAGGATTGCCACATGTCTCTTTAAGAGTGGATAGTTTTTAGGGTTTCTTGTCTACTTTGGAGACACCTTTCTCTATAAATAGAAGGGTCTCCTTCCTTGTAAAATCACTTGATGAATTTGAATGTTATTATGCCAAAATGTGTGCAAACATATCTTGTCTCAAGTCAAGGCTAGAGCATCCCATGAGGTCCCTCTAACCACCCTTCTCTAGAGTTGGCCCAACCTCTCCGGAGATCCATCAAACACCTCCATCCTACCACAAATACTCACCAATATTGTGAGCCCACCACCATATCCATTACTTCCGCACAAATTCCACCTCCATAGCTTCATGTTCGCGCTTTGGCCCTACCTAGCTCGAGGAGGACGCTATCATAGAGTTTCTAAATTTGAACGATTTAGAACTAAGCTCAACTCGAGTAGTTGCGAAGGATATCAAAGATGGAGCTACCTGCTATGTGGTGTTAGCTCAGGAGAAAAGAGAGAATACTGAAGAACAAATCATCGGAATACCTGTGGTAGAAGAATATGTTGATGTTTTTCCAGAACAAGTACCAGGTTTACCACCTAGTCGAGAGATCGATTTCACAATAGATCTAATGCCCGGAGCTGGCCCAGTTTCTATGGCTCCATACAGAATGGCTCCTGCCGAACTAGTAGAGTTGAAAAAGCAAATCGAAGATCTGCTGGAGAAGAAGTTTATCCGTCCAAGTGTGTCTCCATGAGGAGCTCCTGTATTGCTGGTGAAGAAGAAGGATGGAAGTTCAAGGTTGTGCGTGGATTATCGACAGCTGAACAAGGTTACAATAAAGAACAAATATCCTTTGCCAAGAATCGATGATCTATTAGATTAGTTCAGAGGAGCAGAGGTGTTTTCAAAAATTGATCTCAGATCTGGGTACCATCAGATTCTGGTCAAGACGGAAGATGTGCAAAAGACGGCTTTCAGATCTCGCTACGGACACTTTGAGTACGTGGTAATGCCGTTTGGCGTGACGAATGCTCCAGCAATTTTTATGGACTACATGAACAGAATATTTCGGTCATGTTTAGATAAGTTCGTGGTAGTATTTATAGACGATATTCTTATCTATTCAGAGAATAAGGAAAAGCATGCAGAACACTTGAGGGTGGCGTTGGAAATTTTAAGAAAACATCAACTGTATGGGAAACTGTCAAAGTGTGAGTTCTGGATAGAGAAAGTACAATTTTTGGGTCATGTGATTTCTGCTCAAGGAATCTCAGTGGATCCAGCAAAGGTGGAAGCTGTGCTAAAGTGGGAGCGGCCGAAAACTGTAACTGAAGTACGAAGTTTTGTAGGATTAGCCGGTTATTACCGACGTTTTGTTGAAGGGTTTTCCAAGATTGTAGGTCCTCTAACTCAGTTAACTCGTAAAGATCAACCATTTCTGTGGACTGACAAGTGCGAAGCCAGTTTTGAGGATATGAAGCAACGACTAACGTCAGCACCAGTATTAATCATTCCAGACTCTAGCAAATCTTTTGAAGTGTACTGCGATGCGTCATATCAAGGATTGGGGTGCGTCCTAATGCAAGGAAGGAGACCTGTAGCTTATGCATCTAGGCAGCTAAAGGCGCATGAGAAGAACTACCCAACGCATGACATAGAACTTGCAGTAGTAGTATTTGCATTAAAGACATGGAGACACTACCTCTATGGGGCAAGTTTCCAAGTTTTTAGTGACCATAAGAGTCTAAAGTATTTGTTCGATCAAAAGGAGCTGAACATGCGACAAAGAAGATGGATGGAATATATGAAGGACTATGATTTCGAGCTTTTATATCACCCAGGAAAAGCCAATGTGGTGGCAGATGCATTGAGTAGGAGACAAGCTCAAATAACAACAATGATGGTGAAGGAGTTAGAACTGTTAGAAAAGTTACGTGATATGAACTTGGGGTTGCAGTTAACCCCAGATCATATATGGTGTGGTCATTTAGTAATCACTAGTGACTTCTTAGAACAAGTGAAGGTTGAGCAGTCGATGGATCAAGAGTTGCAGCAAAAGATCAGGTTGTTGGACACCGATCAAGCTAAGGACTTCGTTCTAAGTAAAGATGGCATCCTTCGATTTAAGAACAGAGTGTGTATACCTGCAAAGAGTGAATTAAAACATTTAATTTTAGACGAAGGCCATAAAAGTCGTCTTAGCATACATCCAGGTATGACTAAGATGTATAAGGACCTGAAAGAGTCATTTTGGTGGAATGGAATGAAGAGGGATGTGGCCGAGTTTGTAGCAGCCTGCTTGGTGTGTCAGAAGGCAAAAGTGGAGCATCAAAAACCGGGAGGGATGTTACGACAGTTAGACATTCCTCAATGGAAGTGGGACAGTATCTCGATGGACTTTGTAACACATTTACCAAAATCATCAAAAGGTCACGATTCTATCTGGGTTATCGTTGATAGACTAACCAAGAGCGCTCACTTTTTGCCCATTAATCAACGTATGTCTCTAGAAAAGCTGACGGAGTTATACATCAGAAAAGTAGTGAGGTTGCATGGAATACCTACAAGCATTGTGTCAGACAGAGATCCGAGGTTTACTTCAAGGTTTTGGCAGACGCTACAGAAGGCTCTGGGAACGCAGTTGAGGATGAGTTCGGCTTATCACCCTCAGACTGATGGTCAAACAGAAAGGACTATTCAGTCTTTGGAGGATTTGCTAAGAACTTGTGAATTAGATCATCTTGGAAATTGGAATGAGATACTACCATTAGTAGAATTTACTTACAACAACAGTTATCATTCCAGTATTGGTATGCCACCATATGAAGCTTTATATGGAAGAAGATGTAGAACCCCGTTGTGTTGGTTTCAAGATGGGGAAGCACTAACAGTGGGACCCGAGCTAGTACAGCGAACCACGGAAAAAATAAAATTAATCCAAGATCGGATGAAAGCAACTCAAAGTAGACAAAAGTCATATGCCGACAAAAGAAGAAGACCATTAGAATTTGAAGAAGGAGATCATGTATTCTTACGAGTAACACCAACTACAGGAGTCGGGAGAGCTATCAAGATGAGGAAACTGACACCAAAATTTCTCGGACCGTATCAAATTCTCAAAAAGATTGGGCCAGTGGCTTATGAGGTAGCATTACCACCTGGATTGGCAAATTTGCATAACGTTTTTCATGTATCCCAACTGAGGAAGTATATTCCAGATCCAAAGCATCTGTTAGAAGTTGATGAAATTCAGGTCAAGGAAAATTTAACAATGGAAGTTGGACCAGTGCGTATACTAGATGTTCAAATGAAAAAGCTAAGAGGGAAAGATATTCGCACAGTAAAAGTACTTTGGAATGAAGACACACAGGAAATGACTTGGGAATTGGAAGAATTTATGATAAAGGAATATCCATATCTCTTTTGTAAGTAATCTTTTGTTAAATAGTCTTTATTTAAATAAATAATTTTCGAGGGCGAAAATAATTGTTGTTGGGGAGATTGTAAGATCCTTGAAAATATTTGTAAGTTAAAATACTAGATAAAAAAAAAATGAATAGTAAAAAGTGAATAGTAAAAAGTGAATAGTAAAAAAAAAATATATATATATATATATATTTTTGGAAAGGATAAGTGTTCCACGTAGCTTTGAGATCAGAATTTATCAAATTGCAAATAAAAAATTATTTTGTAATAGTAAAATGAATAAAAAAATGAATAGTTAAAATGAATAGTAAATTTTTTTGCTATAAATAGCCAAGGGGGGAGGCTGAAAATTTACACCAAAGAACTTAGAAAATTTTTGAGAGAAGAGAGTTGGAAGAATTTCAAATTTTGCAAAGGGGATATTCTGGAAGTTTTCAGAGGGCGAGGGGATTAAGTCTGTAATAGAGGTAAGGGAAGCTAACCTTGAGTATCTCCTTTTGTATTATCTTAAGCCTTGAATATGCTATATTTTGCTTTTGTCTGATCTTAAATCTTGATTATGGAGTATTTTGTTTCTGTATGATTTTGAATTTAAATGAGAGTATGTTTTTGTGTTGATATCCGAGTATGATAGTTGTAAAACGTGATATTGATTATGTTATGTCATTTGTATGTTATTAGTTGTTTATTTTTGTATTTTGGAAGGATTAGAAATTGTCTAACCGGCTCTGCCAGATTCAATTTCTTGTTTCCCCAAACATTCTATTGTTTTCCTTATTTATTTTTATTGTATTTTGGAAGGATTAGAAATTGTCTAACTGGCTCTGCCAGATTCAATTTCTTGTTTCCCCAAACTTTCTATTGCTTCAGTTATTTATTTTATTGCACTTTTGGAAGGATTAGAAGTTGTCTAACCGGCTCTGCCAGATTCAGCTTCTTGTTTCCCCAAACTATTTATTGCTTTACTTATTTATTTTATTGCATTTTTGGAAGGATTAGAAGTTGTCTAACCGGCTCTGCCAGATTCAACTTCTTATTTCCCCAGACATGTGTTGCTCTTGTTACTTAATTATATTGTATTTTTGGATGGATTAGAAGTTGTCTAACCGGCTCTGCCAGATTCAACTTCTTGTTTCCCATGAATTTTTATATTAAGATTATTCTTATGATTGTCAAATATTGTATTCTTCTATGACCATTTATAGTAATATCTTATTATGGTTAATTGTTTATAATTATCTTGTATGAATTCTATCATGAATGAGTTTCTTGGCTGAAATTGATCTTGTTGGAAGGTCTGGAGTAAAGATTCTGTAATAACTTGGAAATGAGTATTAAATAGATATAGTGATACTATTTGAGGTTGTTGTAAGAGGAAGTAAAAATATTAAAATTAGGCATTTTAGATTTAGAGCATAAGAGAACAAGGTAGATAATTTAAATAAATAAATTGTTAATTATTAAAGGCCTCCCTTTGTTGGTAGGATAGAGGAACCTTAAAAACCTGAGTTGGCACATCCCTGATCATAGAGCAGCCCTGGCCTGGTCCAGTCAGTTGTGACTAGTCATATGTGTTGGCGTCGAAGGTGAGTTTGATGCGTTCAGACATCTGGGTCCTCTCCGGTGACCAATTGGGGTAAAGAAAGATCTCTAATAGGATGAAATTAAAATAAAATAAGTTAATTGGAGATATATAAAGTTATCATGGTAAAAAAAAAAAAAAAAAAAAAAAAAAAAACTTCATATATATTTTATTTATCGTTACATTGAGCTTAGACTTTAATACGTAGTGGCTAAGATATGATGAAATGTTTTGTTGATCTATGAATATTTGATTGGTGAAAATATGTTGAGTTATACTCGTTATGGTAAAAAATGAGTTTATAATATGAAGTATGATAGCTGGCGATATGTTTAATTTATTGACACCAAAATAAGTTATTGTCAAATTATGATTAGAGAATGAACATGATTGAGTTATGTGGAGAAAAGGTTATGAATTGTTGATTTGATGAAATGTTGGAGTGGATAAGAGAGTATGAAATATTGATGTGATGAAATGTTGGAGTGGATATAAGAAATTATTGCTTATGAAATGATGTTTCCTACGGGAAGTAAAATGTTCGGTTATACCATGAGAGCTTGGTATGAGCAAAGTAACACCTGAGGTTAATGAAAGCAGGCAGCAAGTGGTCTGACCATAAGGCTTTGACATAAATATGTGGTTTATAAGTTTTATAGAAGCAGGCAGAGAGCGGTCTGACCATAAGGCTTCAGAGAGTAAGACATAGTATACAGGTGAGGCTTAAGGAAGCAGGCAGAGAGCGGTCTGACCATAAGGCTTCGTGAGTAAGCATAGTATAAATTGTAAGGTTTATGAAATTGAGGAAGATGATTTTGATAATGATGAATTAATGACATCGGGGTAATGATATTTGAGTAATTGTAGAAATAAATGATTGAACTATTCTTATTATAAGTTTAATGATTGATTGGATATGGTTGGCTTACCCTTATTTGTTTGTGCTATGATCATATAACTCATGTTATATGTGATTAGATAATGTTGCAGATGTGGTTGATAAAGCTTAGAGATGAGAGAGATGCGGGGAAAACCTTTCAGGGATTTTTGTAAAAAGAATAAATTTGTATTGGGAAGATTATGTTGTGTAAAATTTAAAAGTTGAAATGTCAACGGTGAAGACTATATTGTTTAAAGTTTGTAAGTTTGGTATTGTACTTTGGAGTAATTGAAATAAAGTTTGATTGTTTATATGAGGTATCAAATTAATTTAGTCTCTACTATCAGTAATACCCTTTAAAATGTTTGGGTGTTACATTGAGCACTCGTTGTTGAACGCTTGGTCAAGTCAAGTAATCAATCTTAGCGGTATTCAGTTTCATAGTAGTATTTTGTCTTAGTGTTGCTTGGTTTAGTACTAACGTTCGTTTTTAACAGTATTCATTTTCGGTCTTGACAATATTCAGTTTGGTATTAGCGTTCGTTCTTAGTCGTACTAGGATTAGCATTCATTCTTAGTCGTACTAGGTATTAGTGTTCGTTATAGTCGTACTATGTATTAGCGTTCGATTTAGTAGTGCTAGGTTTCATATATGTGTTAGGCTTTGTTTTACGATCAATCTTATCAGTGTTCGGTCTGAGTAGTGCTTGGTGTTTTATTAACGTTCAATTTTAGTAGTATTCGGTCTTGTCATAACGTTCGTTTTTGTACTAGTATTCGATTTATCTATAGGGTTAGGTCTTGTACTGACGTTCGGTTTTAACTGTGTTCGACCTTTTAGGGGACTTACCAGTTAATGACCGTTCAATAATGATTTAGTGATCGGTCTTTTATTAGTATTCAGCTTACGTTCTTAGTGTCCTACCTAAGTTAAAAGTGTTCGATTGTTCTAGCGTTCGACCTTTAACTGCTTTAGGTTCTGGTTCGAGCATTGCTCGTTAAAGGACCATTTGGCCACGTCCATGTGTTGTATATGTTTTTCTATTTGGTCTCATTCATTGGTTATGTTGAAATTTCCCGTTCAGTCGTACTCAGAGGTTGTATTATTCTCTGTTCGGTTTCTTCTACAAAATGTTATTCGGTCTATTAAACGTTGATTTCATTGTTTGGTTCGGATTGATTATTAGAATTGTATTGATATATCTGTATGAGAAATTGTATTGAAATTTAAATAAAGTATGAAGTTCCAACTGGTATGAAAGAGAATTCCAAGGAGGAATATCTCAATGATCGGTAAATCAAGGTGTTGGTATAGTATGAATATGGATAGCGAAATCTACGACGTTCATCCTGACATTCTAATGATTATCATGTCTCAAGTAGAGATGAGTAAGTCATGTCGTGAGAATAGTAGGAGGCCCTAGCCGAGTGGGGGGGGTCCTACAGTGAGTGATAACGGGTTAACCTCGTGTGACAGCTGATGATTTTTCAGTTACTACACCCACGAGTGCACGAACGACCAAAGCTACATATTCATACTAGTTCGGATGGTCGGTCAATATGTGTTATATGTTTTTCTTTGTGTTTAATTATTTTATCTGTTCGGTATGTTTGGATTGTATGTTTACATGACTATTAAATTACACTGGCTTTCCCTTCTTTATGCCTTGTCATGTTGCCCGTTCGACATTTCTCCTTTGCAATGATCATCCGGTGGATGTGAGCAGAGGACTGTAAGTGTTCCGTGGAGCAGACACTAGATGGAGAGGACTTGACTGCTTAGTTTAGTACCAATCAGTCATGGGAAGTTTTGTAGGGACCGATCGGTTGTGTCTATAGATTTGTTCTTTAGGCAGGATTCTGTAAAAGTTTTAATTTTATGGTTATTTTTGGATAATTGTACGGTCAATACTTTATTAATTAGTAGATGACTATTCTACTTTATCATGTTATCTAATGACTCTATAATATAGTTATACTATATTGTTGGGATTTACAGTTTTACACAAATTATAAAATTATAAAATTAAAAATATAATTATAAAATTATATAAATATAATTACAAATTGCAAAATTACTAAATTGTAATTCATAACTTTATAGTTATATAATTATCTAATTTTATACTTTTATATTTTGTAATTTCCTAATTTTATAGTTTCATAGTTTTATAATTTTATAACCTTATAATATTTTAATTTTTTAATTTTGTTATTGTATAATTTTTAATTTTTATAATGTTATTATTTTATCATTTTATATTTCATAATTTTATTGTTAATATATATATATATATTAAATTTAATTAAAGTTAATAAAAAACTTGATTAAATAATATAAATCTTTGATTAAAGATACACTATATAACAACATTTAAATAAGATGATCATGTAAAAATAGATGCTACATCCCATAGTTAATAGAAAATTTAATTGTAGGAACTCAAATTAAAAATTTTAAAATTTTTAAAAATCAATTAATTATAAAAATTTAATAGAAATTCAATTGGAAGTTTCTAAATTTATCATGAATTCAAAACTATTTTAATTAAATTTTGTTCTTAAACTTAATTTAATAAATATATTTAATAGTAGAAAAAAAATTAGAATTTTTTTTAAAGTCTATAAAACAAGTGCTTTGTTTAGCTGCCCTGCGTACATACAATTGGATATCCTTTTGTAACTCCAATTATAGCTTAGTTGAATCATGTGATTCACGACTCAGCTGCAGTTTGCGCCTACTTATATTTTCTGCAAATTAAACGAAACAACACAAAATAAATGAAAAATCATCAAATGTGAAAAATAATAAAATGAAGAGTAGTGGATACTGCTTGGAACAAACTCACTGTAGGAAAAAAAATGAAAAGAAAAAGTTTTACACTCTTTTTCTTTAAGTTCTGTAAGAAGAAATAGAGAAGCACGTTATTAACTTTTTCTTTAACACTTTTCCATTTACAAACATTATGTGGATAACTTTAATAAACTCCAAGACATACTATGCATAATTTGATGTACATTTCATGACTTTAATATTTTCTTCTAATAATGTAAGAGGGAAACCTTTTTGTCTTTTTTAAGTGACAATGATATTTTGTATATGAGATATACTTTATTTTCAATCTTGCTTTTCGTTTAAAAAGTTAATTGTCATTTAAAGTCAATTAATTTTATCTTTTACAAAAAAAATATTGTTTAAATTAGTATATATCTATTATTATATTTTTATTTTATTTTATTTTTTAATACAAAATTAGTACATCTGTTCCAAATAATATTAGACATTTTTTTTAAGATAACTATTAGAAGATATAGAGAGAGAAAAAAGACAATAGACCGTCAAACTATTCTAAAGAAATAGATATCCAAGATAATGATAAAAAAGGAACATCATTGTCATTTGTCAAAAAAAGGAAAAAAAAAGTTATAAAGCAAAACAAAATCATTAACGAAACATTTAAAGAAAAAGAGTTTGTGATTCCAGACATTTGTAAATGCATGCATGATAATATTTTACCTCATAATTTGGTAAGAAACTTCTTATTTTTCTAAGTGCTAAAATTTGTTCCTAAATGAGAAAGGTTTAAAGTCTCCTATTTATCACGATGTTAGAGTATATTATTTGAAAAAATGGGATGACAATATTTAAGATAGTTTGAAGAAATATAAGGTTCAATAAGACTGTATTTTGATGTGTGATGATTGGATTGATGGAAGAGGAAGTTTTATTACCAACTTTTTGGTTGATAGTTCAAGTGGAATAGTTTTCTTAAAATATATTGTTATTATTAATGTGATTAAAGATGTCAAACAAACATTTGAAGGTATTAGATTCGGTGGAAGAAGAAATTGGGAACAATAATGTTTAGACAGTTGTGATAAATGGTTTTAATTTTGTGGTAGTGGAAAAAAAATATTAAAGGGAGAAAATAACTAAATTATTTTGAACTCCTACAATGATAGTAAAGAGTTACAAAATCTAGTAATTAGGGTTTTAAGTTTCAATTGCAGTGCTATTATAGGCGAACTAAATTGAAGTATATTTAATCTAGTGTATACTAAAAGAAGAAGTCTTTATAATAATAAAGATTTAATGTTTTTTGTTTTAGTGAGGTATATTCTTCAACTTGAAAGGGTAAAGAGAGAAAGAGGATATTTTGAATCTTATATGTTTATATGATATTAAATCAAAATGATGAGTGAAAAAAATATGATCCTCACGTACTAAATGATGTTTATAAATGAATATACAACAATATATTTGTTTAAACTTTAAAACTTGTGCAATATAATTAATCGTAAATGTTATTATACTTAATTTTTTTTTACTTGTTTAATAGATTCAATAAATTTAACTACGAATGTTGATAAAAAAGAGAAAATCTACCGTACTAACTAATGAAAATGAACTTGAATGTAGATGTGGAAGAAAATTATGAGAATGAACGAGAATAAAATGTCATATAAGATGAAGAAGAAGATGAACTAAGTGAATTTGATTTTTCAATATAGTAAATAGTAATTTGCTTTTTTATCATCATGCTTTCTTATTATGGGTTGAATATTTAACTAGTTAGCTTTATTTTTATATATGATATTTCTATTTTTTTTTCTCATTTAACTTTTTCTCTCTCTTAAAGTTATCATATTTTATTTATTATGTATCTTGTAGTTTATCATTTAACTAAATAAAAATATTAGTAAGGAATCAAATATTTTTCTTTTTTTTCACTCGTCTCTCTCGCATCAAATAGTTTTTTTACTCATTTATTTATTTATTTTTCTCTTCTCTTGTTTTTTTTATTGAAAAACAACATTTAAAACATATTCAGTTGTAATATGTGTAATATCATCCAAAGATGGGACTAATACTAGTATAATCGAGGGATAATAGGTCATATACAATATACATTTAATGAATATTAATCTACACATTAAATGGTTAAAGATAAAACTTAGTGTTTTTTATCAAAAAATAAATAAATAATATAAAAAAAAAGAGTCTTATGACTGCTCTAACCCATATACAAAAGAGTGCAAGTATCTAAACAACGATACAAGTATTGAAGGATTTGATGAAAAATAGCATTAGCTCATAATGAATGCCCTGACTAGTAAGAGTTGATGAAATACATAACCAAATCAAAAGTCATCTAGAGAATAATTACAATAATTGAAAATGATAACAGATAAAAGTTTGTTGGGTTAAATGTTTTTTAGTCTATTGGCCGTTTTTGATTTTCGTCCCTATTTCAAAATAAGGTACAATTTGGTCCTCATTCTTTTCGAAACGTTCGTTTTAGTCATCGAAACTTTGATTTTAGTCCTCGTTTTGTTGACTATATGAGAACCAAATTTTTAACGGTGTTAGTTTTTTAGGACTAAAACGAACTGTTTCGAAAAGAATGAAAACCAAATTGTACCTTATTTTAAAAGAGGGACGAAAACCAGAAACAATCAATAATTTAAGAACTAAAAACATATTTAACCTAATTTTATTTTAGTCAAAGTATAGAAAGCTTAAGCAATTATTGTTTTTCCTGAAAATAATGTATAATATTTTTATTTTGGTAGGATATAAATGTGAAAGGTATATTTTAGATACTTTTTTGTTTATAAGTGGATTTAATATAAATTATTTTGTTTTTCAGTGGATTTAATATAAATTATTAAAAAATTAAATCCACTTAAAAACAAAATAATTTGTATTAAATCTACTTAAAAACAAAAAAGTACCTAAAATATATCCATCACATATATACCCTACTAAAATAAAAATACTATACATTACTTTTTCCTCACTGATGCATACATATTGTCCCTGCAACAATAAGCAACCTTGACCTGTATGCATCCTTTTAGTGTGCTCTGCTCTTAATGAGGTAGCTCTAAGTGTTGCATCAGGTATCTTCATGCATTCTCACAACCTTTTTTGAAGTCGCAAACAATCTCCTCCTTTTGCACTATTTTGTATCTGTATACTCTTAGTACCTACAATAATAAAGCCCACACCCTATCCCCCATTAGCTTGGCATCCTCCGAAACAATGCCTTACTATAAAACATGGACCATAATTCACAATTGCAATAAGTATTGGATTGAGCAATGGTACTAACTACTGTAGGAGAATGTAACTTTAGTAGTTTATGTTTCATCGAAATCCATGCATTCACTTGTTCCGTGCCAAAAATTTCTATTAGGTCTATCCTCCCTTGGTTAAAAATCACTTTGTTCCTATGTTTCCAAATCTATAAAGTAATTGATAACCACGTGATTTTCCAGATTTTATTTTATTTTTCATTTAATTTCGTAAGAAGAAAGGATTGAAAGTCAACTATAGAATTACTATGATGTACTGCATTCACTCCAACTCACCTATTACACAAATGGGCTTTTAAGAGGTATAGACATTTCGAACATGTAGAAATTAATTGGTGGTCCGATAGCGGTTCGACAACTGGTGGAAACAGAAATACCCACATAGAATTCGCTGGGATAGGCTCTAACAATGACTCTGATACCATATTAGAAAATGAGTTTTAAGCCTAATTCAACCTCACAAAATCAGTTTATATGATGAAGTTTGCACCCCACTTATATATTATAATTTGACCTTATCTCTAGTTGATGTGAGACTTCCAACACACTCCCTTCACGCCGGGTCTGAGAACAAGTGGAAACAGAAATGTTCACATACAACTCACCAGGACATTTTAAGCTATTTTTTCAAACAAAGAATAGATAGTTGGTACTCTCCTCATTCTCTACGCACAACTCACAAACAATACTTCCTAGCTGAACACCCCTACGTGCTAGCTTTTTGCTTAGTTGGCACTTGTCCAACAATACCCTCCATCCTATAATTTGTTCTTTTGGGACAACCTTCACACTCCAAAATGATTTGAATAAACTAGTATCTTCCCCACTTAGATTGCCTATAAATATGTTATAAGTAGATCTAACCATAAATGATCCTTCATCCACACCTAATAATCCACGCAATCTCTTTTGGATTTTTTTCCAACAATGAGTTGCATTAATTCTTGTTCCTAGATTGCTTCCCACACGTCTTCTCGAAGTTAAGTTCCAAACCCAAAAATTATGCTTCCATCTTCCCAACTCCCTCATAAATCTTTCTTTACAGATAGAGGATGAAGAAAAAATATAGTAGATATATTATGAAAACAATTTGAATTGGTTTGGTTTAATTTGTGTACATAAAATATGAAGCGAAATAGTATTTGTTTGGTTAAATTCAAACGAATAGGAAGACATATATAGATGCAAATGTATCAATTGTGACAACATATAATAAAAATAAAAATACAAGCTAAACCAATGACAAATACAATGTACAGTCTCAGGAGCTCATTGGTGTTTGAACTAACTATATGTTTCAATCTCTACCCTAAATTTGTAAATGCTCAATCCCAAAGAGTTCTTAGTATGTTGTCTGCAATGGACTACATATTTTCATAGTAACCATAATTTGGATAATTTCTTCATTTGTTTACTTTATAATTCTAGTGGCTTGCTGAGAATAGTTTTTTGAATAGTTATATTTGGATGGAAAGATAACATTTTGTTACGATATTTTGAATGAAATACCATTTTTATCTTTTTTTAATGTGGTTTCTTTAAATTTTTACGAAAAAACACACATATCATTAGTCAAAAGCTGACGTTAACAAGCAAAATTTGACGCTAAATAGTTATTAGCATCAAATTTTTGTCACTTGTGCATATGACATGATGCTAATTTGTTAACGTCAAGATCAACTTCAAGTATTATTGACTTGGTTAACGTTAACTCATCATTAGATTTTAAATTTATTTTTTAATTAAAACAGTGTTGTCCAAGTCGGCACTAATGTATTTTTCATTTTAAAATTGATTTAATTTAGCATCAATTTGGCTTATACTAATGACAACAAATTAAGAAAAATCTCATATAGTATCTTCCTATTCAATAAATATACACGAAAAGGAATAGTAAAAAAACTATAATGGTATGTGATGAATGTATAAGAATGCGTATGAGGAAGATAAACCGTGGATGGAAGATATGAGTATCAAGGAAGGAGATTTGAAGAATGTAGATGAAGGAGATGTAGACAAAAGATGTAGATGAATGTGTATAGATGAAAAAGATGAGTGTGGATGAAAGAAATGAATATATATAAAGAAGATGAATACGAATGAAGGATAAGAGTTGAGGAGATTTATATAAAAAGAGAGAAAAAAATGAGTGAGGAGATTTGTCATTTTAAAACTAGACCATTAGATTAAAAGGAATTTATGGTTCATATTAGTCCTTCCCATGCACACATATTCATAATATATAATTTAGCATCGACTAACTAGATGTAAACTTAAATAAATATATAAATATTAAAAATAAATAAAGTTAGTGTGTTAAATTAGTAGTAACTTTATTCTTTTTGAATATTTATTTATGTTAGCGTCTACTTAAGTAGAGCTAACTTTATTTATTTTAGTTAGCTAATACTAACTTATTTATTTTCAATATTTAATTCACTTAGCTTTTGTTATGTTGAAGTTAAATTATTATTTTAGTTAGATTCATTAAGTCAAACATTAACTTATTTACGTTTAAGATTTATTTAAGATGACATTAACTCAAATATTTATTTACTAAATTAGTTTTAAAAAAAATATTTTTTATTTTTTTAAAATAATCTTTGTACGTTATGATGTAGTGATTATTCTAATTTTTGGAAGCTAAATTTATCACAATTTTACTTTTTGAAAGCTAAATTTATGTTTTCTTATTTTGTTTTGTTTCTAAATAAGTTGATGTATCCCATATATATTCACATTTATAAATTATTTTTGCTTATAAAAAAAAGGTTAAAACCTTCGGATGAATTTTATATTTGTATAAGACTCTTAATTCAATTATTTTTAAGTTGTCTCAATTAGGTCCTTGTTTTTTAAAATGGGTAACATATAACCTCAGATTGTTAATGTTTTGCAAATGGTTAACACTGGTACACAATGAACATGGTGATGTGAATTATTTTATTACGTGGAATTCAATATTAGTTAATTGCACTACTTTGTTAGCACAAGAATTGGGGATTTGGTGTACAGTGGCCATGGCTAATTAAGGATTTGAAGACCAATAGAAAACCAACACAAGACCACCATAGTTAGGGATTTGGAAACAATGTGAAAGGAGCAAGATGAGTGAAGACAACCAAAAAACCAATAGATGACTACCTCACTAGTAAAAAAATAGTTTTTTAACTTACGCTTCAGTTTCAAAAACACCGAAGTGTATAAAAATGCAGTGACAATTTCGTAAATTTGGCGACACTATATATGTCTCGGTTCAGTGCATACCGATGCCTAAAGGTATATACTGTCTCGGTTCTCTCACCAACTGAGGCAAAAAACCCTGCTGACCAAATGCAAATCAGACTTTTCACCTTACAACTTTATCGAAATAGGCATACTGTCTGAGTTCTCTGACCAACCGAGGCAAAAAACTTTGACAACTTTTTCGAAATAGGCCTATTGCCTCAGTTCTCTGGCCAACCGAGGCAAAAAACCCTGACAGCTTTTACGAAATAGGCCTACTACCTCAGTTCTTTGACTAACCGAGGCAGTATGCCATGCTAAAAACCGACAACCTCTTATTTTGAACGTTCCAAATCCATTTTGTCAACCTCTACTGTCTGGTTCCATTTTAAGCGATGTCATAAGTCTTTTATGGCTCGGTTTAACCATGAACCGAGGCCTATAGTTAGTACATATTTTAAAATATTTCTTTTATAATTTTATTTTGAATTTTTTCTTGAAGGCTTATGCATCAGTTTTGTTTATAACTAAGGTAATAGCCTCTTCCATAGTTATATTCCAGAACTGTAAAACAGTAAGCATATTTCACTCTTCTTCTTCCGCCAAGAGCGAACGAGAATTGCACCTTCCCATCTAGCGTGAACAAATTTTCCTTACCGCTCTGCTGCCGCTGCCTCTACCACTAACTATCGCCGCTGCCTCCCCCATTGGCCGCCGTTGTAAGAAATTTTAACCTAATGTTCCTTCTTCTTCCTTCCGCAACCATTCTGTCTCTCAAGCGAAGCTATTGGTTCGTGGCCTCCATTTCTCTCCCGCGAAGTGCCTGGTGTGATCTCCATCTTCGTTGGCTCCATTTCTGTCGAGTGATCGTTGCTACCTCTATTTTTCTCGCACAAACATTGTTCTTTGTCATCAACTACCGTTCGTGGTCGCCACCGGTTGTTCGTCGCTGCCTTCGACCGTTTGTCGCCACCTTCGACCCTTCGTCACCGCCTTCGGCTGTTCGTCACCGCCTTCGGCTGTTCATCACCGCCTTCGGTCGTTCGTCACCGCCTCCGTTGTCCATTACAAATAAAAAAAGAAAAAAATGATTTTGAATAGGCATAGGACCCCATTTTCTAAAGAAAAAAAAAAAGAGGCATCTACCGCCTCGGTTCGAAACCAATCGAGGCAAAAGATCTCCACATACTATCTTGGTTCAGAACGGACCTTTTTGTCTCACCATGAGATACCTCAGTTCATGAATCGCTGCTTATAAATGAAAATAACCAGTTTTGTTTCCTTTTACTACACTAGTGCCTCTTCTTTCACAGCCCCAACTTATGAGATGAAGACTCCTTTAGGTGGCTCCTGTTTTCATCTCAGGCACGACGTGGTGGGAGAATTTTGCAGGTTCGATATTTGGGTTTTTCGTTGTTACGCATGTTCACATGGTTGATGGCATGATTCATGTGTAGTTTTTTGTCATAATGCAGTACCTTCCGCCTCCTACAGTCGCAATTGCACAACAATTTTTTCAATCCCAAAATCAGCCACAAACTAATGTTCAACCACAGCAACCACAACAACCACAGCAACCACAACAACCACAACAACCACAACAACCACAACAACCACAGCAACCAACAGATCAACCACAAGATGATAATGTTTATGGAGATTATTAGTTATGTTCTTAGAAGTAGGGCATCTATGACTCAAACTTATTCCCTCAAGAACTTATTTCATCTTATTTGAACTTATTATAATTCACAATTATGTAAACATTCTTATTAGGATTATTAATGTGAAACGCTTGTTTGTAGGCTTTTTAAGACTTAATTTATTTATCAAATTTGTGAATGGATATAATGTGCAGGTCTTGTGAATTGTCTGTGTGGTATGGGCAGGTCTTGTAAATTGTTTGTTTAGATGAGCAGGTATGCTATTCAAATTGATCTGTTTAACCGTATATAAATTATATACGGAATATCCGTATATAAGTTATATACGGATTATCCATATATAACTTATATACGGATATTCCGTATATAATTTATATACGGATATTCCGTATATAACTTATATACGGATATTCCGTATATAACTTATATACGGATAATCCGTATATAACTTATATACGGATAATCCGTATATAATGTTATCTACACCCTTTTTATATACGGATTTATGGCCGTATGTAATCCGTATATAACACCATTTTTTATACGGATTTATGGCCGTATGTAATCCGTATATAACACCATTTTTTATACGGATTTTGGAGGTTATATACGGATTTTGGCCGTATATAATTGCGAATTTTCTTGTAGTGTGGCTCATGGTTTCTCGTGAGGTTTCAGTGGAGGTTAATTATAGTGGTGTGGTTTTGTGATGGAAGCACATTGGTTTTGCATTGGTTAATTAGGAATTTGAAGACCAACAGAAGACACCTATTCTTTCGTAGTCTCAATTTCAAATGTTAGGACAAAGAAAACAAACACTTAAAAGGAGATGAGTGACGACATTAGCTATTGAAATTATTAATCAAATGACACATCATTTGCTAAATATTATAGCTTACTATGTCTTGACGTTATTTTTGCCAAATTAATATAAAAAACTTATTTAAAATTTAATAATCGAATTGAGATTTCAATACAAATATAAGGGCCATAATACATTTTTAATCTAAATAATGAATACATTGAATCAAAATCTAGAAGTTTATTATTTAAAACATTATCTGATTTACGTTAAAAAATTAAATGAAACATTTAATATTTAGATTATTAACGCTAATTCCTTTAAGTAAGTTATGAAATTATCTTATTTATTTTAGGAGGTTTGTTTTGAAAGAGATGTGCATTTAATAGTTTTTTAATTAATTAATGAGTGTTTAATATTTTTGAGAAAATTCTATAAATTTCTTTAATATAGCAATAAGATCTGTATATGGTTGCAATTTATATTTGAATTAATTAAATCTAGCCCTTGAAGTTCAAACGAGTAACCTAATCAAGTGGACTGAAAAAATTGTGACAAAAAGAAATATTTTAAATGTAATAATTCCAATAACGATTTAATGTCAAGTAACTGTTTTTTCATTAAAGCTTTGTTCACTTAGAATGAATTTGAAAGAGAGTGATTGAGGGAATTTGAAGGTAAATTTTGTTGTTGTTTATTTGGGTGGAGTTGAAGTAAGTGAAAGTGAATTTGGAAGTAAAGTTTGTGAGAATTAGTATAGAATTTGATTAATGTGACAGATTAAAATATTTACTTCCAAATCCATTTCCCTTACCTCCAAATCCACTCAAATAAACAATAAAAAAATTTAGAAACTTTTTAAAGAACATAATGGTAAATTAAGTGTGGTAAGTCTGAAAAATAAAACAATAAAAAAAAAGTATAAAGGTGGCCCACTTATTATTACCTGTACATGAACACCAATATTAATCTCTATGTTTGTAAAGTTATTAATGTCATTAATATATTTTTAATTAGCTATGATTTTAATTTAATACCATATATGTGTCACCCATGCCGTTGAGATTTTCTTTCCTATTCAGTCCATCAATTTTAATTGTCCAGATTTCTTCAAAACCATTTCCCAGCCTATATAAAGGTGAGGTTCAGACATGTATACTGCATACCTTTCCCTCTTTCTTATTCTTCAAAACAGTGTCTTAGGTTAGAAATAGGGTATGAAACCCAAGTTGGAGTTCCTTCACTCTAATTATTAGAAGATATGATGGTAAACCTCTGCTGCTGGTTCATGGATACCTATGGTTTCGTAACAACATGTGATGGAACGAAATCAAGGGTTTGCATGAATTAGGAGATGAGTTATCTTGATCTTTTCGTATTGGAGTGAAGGGATCTCCAAAGGTTACATTGTATTAAGTTCATCACATTATTCTTCTCTCAGTATATATATCTTGTCTTCATATTTGTGTTTGAAAATATCATTGAGGGCTTTTTATTTTTCTTCCGTCAATCAGAAATCTGGATGGAAACACTCCAATGTGATGATGCTAATCCTCATATGTCCCACAGAACAACTTTCCTTTTTTTCTAAAGAAAAAAATATTATTATACGAGAGTATACTATTCCGATCTGGAGTCCGATTCTCTACTCAAAAGATCAATATTAAACATCTAAAAGTTGACTTAAAGTATGGTTCAGAAATTAAACTTAAATCTGTCCTGTTTTCATTTTAAATTTTATTAATAGATATAATTGTACAGTATATTTGATATGTGATTATTATATTTGTAATCTTTATTTTGGTTATTTTTTTGTTTTAGGAATTATATCTATTTTACTTATAAATAAGTGGTTATTCTCTCATGACAAAGGGAAACTTATATCGGATGACATGAAAGGGATGTTTTTATGTCAGTAGTAAGAAGTCCAAGCTCATGGAATTGTAAATGTTGTAGCAGTTTAATAAAAAATTGACAGCAAAGGTTATTTTAATTAAATACAGGATTGGAAATTTAATTTTTTACGCTTCTTACTTTACATTTTCAAATAAAATCTCTAAGAGTTAATCTATTAATATACTATAAATAATATAGGCTATAAAGAATATAAAATATAAGTAATTCACAGTTAGGATAGATCTAAACCTACTCATTTTACAAACATATAGATTTTGATGCAAAGTCAAGTCTCATTTTATTTTTGTCTTCTGTTGAAGATATTATGATAAACTCTTCTTAAATATGTTTATTTTAGTTATTAGGAATGAAATGTATAAGAAAGTTAAACACTAAGCAAAAGAAAGGGGACTTCAAAAAATTAAAGGATTATTTCGTTCTTGACGGTTATTTATTCAATCAATGAATGGAAGTATACTTTAGATTGGAATTGGGGGAGTACTGTCTTATTTTTTTCTACCAATTTCAAGTCCCCATTAGTATTCTTTTTCTATTATACATCAAGATTTGTAAATTTATTGTTTTAAAGTTTTAGAATCAAGGTAGTGTGAATATCTTGTATAAATTGAATTCAAAGTTTCTATATCGAAAATTTGTGACAAGAATTTCAGTGTATTGACAAGAAGAGGTTCTTGGAAGTATTCTTTTATCTTTACATATACATTTCCCTTGCAAATTCTCAGTTACTATTGTAGGAAAATGAGTGTTCTTGCTGGGTTTTAATGTCTATTCATCTCCTAAGAGAAAAAGGAGTGTAAAGAAAATGTTTGTCACTAGTCCTTATATATGTATATCACTCTTCCTGTTCCATTAATTCTATCTTAGTGGCTGTTTTGGAAAACAAAAGGTGCAAATCGCATTCAATGTATCGTTTTACCATTTATAGTTTGAGAAAGAAGAATACTGTGTTGAATATTATAGTGATAGTAACTTCTACAACCAGGAAGAATATAAATCAAATATAATACACATGAAAAATTTGCGGCCTCAAATAATTCATATACCTAAATCCGAACATACAAATTAGAACATATTAAATTCATCTTACTGCAATAAAATTTGTTCACTCGATTTAATCAAGAAACTATTCTAATTGTTTTCCGCTTGAGATCTTTTGGACAAAATCTCATCACTGAGTAATGCACTGGGTGGATCATGTCTAAAAGGAATCGTGATCTAGACCAAATCTCATACATTCGGCAAATTATGCAAAATCTTAAATTCTGTACAATTTTCCTAAAATCATTTAATTTCTAATTAAGTAATTCAATTATTCAGTTTAAAATGTAGTAAAATAAAAAATTTAAAGTCTATTTTGCATGGTAGTATTAGTATCACTTCCTTTTATATGTCAAACTCAAATTCAATCATAAAACCAATATGAATATCAAATTTAATGTATTTAACCTTAAATAATATATTAACAACTTCAAAATCAATTATATATCATAATTCAGAATCAACAATCAACTAACTTTCCTTATTTTATAATTTGTGTCTACACGATAAAAAGCAAGGGTAGAATGCACCTAGTCCAATTTATTAAAACAATTAAGACAAATAAAAAGTTTTTTTATCAACAAAATTAAATATATTAATAGACAATTGGATAATCCCACCATGTAAAAAAGAAAAGAAAAGACACTCTTTTTGAAAAATGTTTGCCCTCGAATCTTTATATTTTTTCATGAAAATATCATTTTGTTATCATTAATCAATTTGTGTATTATTTTTCCAAAATCAAAGATCCATATGCACCTATTACCAAACAAAATTTCAATCAATTTTTGTTTCATACTGTAGAGACTGAACGCTATTGATTTTGGTCGAATGCTCTTATTTAAAAAATCATATTACAGAATCAAGGTCAAGCGCTTGGTTTAAAATCGAACACCATTTAGTACGAGCACTTGGTGTAAGGTCAAGCACTACTTAGTATGAGTGCTTTGTGTAAAACCGAGCACTACTTAGTATGAGCGTTTGGTGTAAAACCGAACACTACTTAATTTATAGAATAAAGGCTTGATAAATATAAGATATCATTTAACTAAATGCTTAAGTACAAATATTACAAAACGAACCGAAGACGCTAGTCTTCAACTAGAATTCTCTCCAAATGAAAGAATCAAGTTCCAACCGAGTTCACAAGAAAACCGAACACTATATCGAACGAGCGTTGGTCTAATACCAAACACTTATTAAGAACGAACGCTACTGAGAACGAACATTGGTATAATTGAATGGTCAATACTGACCCTCGACAACATGATCTAATACCAAACACTTATTAAGAACGAATGCTTGTATAATTGAATGGTGTAACATCCCGTAATCTCACATTTGATAATTCACAATTTATATATTGTAGCATTACATTTAAGATAACATCCCATAATTTCACACTTGAAAATTTATAGTTGATATATATTTATACATGTTTTAAACTCAGATTTTAACCACAAAATCATAATATATCTTGAATGCATCTACTTTATTCTTCTATCTCTCTTCATTGGCATTGAACCAGACGACATTCCTTCATTTGCTCCCGTATAATGAATTATACGATCATCGCACATACACAAACACAAACAAGTAGGGTGAGCTAACATGCAACAAATCATTTATAAAACATGCATAATTACTTTGATACACTCAAAAAAATTCATATAATTATGTCAGACACCCTCATACCATCATACAACAATCGCATCCTATATACTCATCCCACAATACCATAATAGACACTCATCCCGATGATACGTTGATGAGCGGTCATGGGAGGTTATGCACTTGTGATGACTTTTACTTCCTCTTACAAATACACTTCCAAAATTATTTCATACCATCCAAAAGGTTAGTCCTCAACACTATGTCCAGAACCGATACATAGACCAGAACCTCCTGCTCCTCTCACCACATAATCCATCCTTCTGTACTTGAGATTAGATGATTATTAGAGTATCAGGATAACCTCCAACTACAGGACCCTCAACATCAACATATACACAAATATCATATCATTAATGAATCTATCCACGAGACTCATATCATACTCATATTCCTCAACTCACATTATACCATTACAAAATCTCCCCATAATACTCATCATGTTTGGATGTATAAATTCAAATAAAATACAATCATGTAATATTAACAAATTTCTTATTTACAAATTCAAAATAACAGCATATAATATTAACACAGAAATTCAATATAGATAGATGTACAGTAAGCATTAACCGTATTCACACAAAATTTCAAGGCATGAATAGTAATAAAGCAATACTAAATCATAATATAAAAGCTTAGAAATGTTAGCTCCCCTACCTCTAGAACCTCTACTCTTCTTGCAACTAAAAATTTCTTTCTAACTCTTTCGGCTCTATTTCTCAAGCCTCACTTGATTCTTCCTCTCTTTGTGCAAAATAAGCTCTCCTCTCATTACTATTTATAGTCCAAAAATTTTACTATTTATCAATTTTTTAATATTATTTATTATTTTAATATTATCTTATTATATTAATATTTTAATCACCACTTGACCTATTTGATCCCTCAATAATGTCTTCAAATCTGAGTGTTTTATCCACTATCAATACTGTAAAAAAAATAGTTTTTGTTTTTTTTACAAAAAGGTATAAAAGAGTTTGAACCCATGTTCTTGAAATCACCAAAACTTTTTACCAATCAAGCTACCAAAATAACTTTGTACATTTTATTTTTTACATAAACTTATTATATCCTTTTACAAAGAAATTTATTTCTACTAGTAATAAAATTGTAAATATTTTTCATGGGTCTTACAAATGGTCAATACTGATTCTCGACAACATGGTCTAAATACCAAATACTTATTAAGAACGAGCGCTAAACATTTGGTATAATTGAATGATCAATACTGACTCTCGACAACATCCCTACCTATTTCATGGCTTTCATTAATCATCAATACTTTTAAACGACATACCATATTTCATCATCAACCAAATCATCAAACACAATATCATTCCAGTTCTTCATACCGTCAACAATGTAGTAACAACCCTTTTTCATATTCATTCAAAAATCAACGAACATGCATCCATCAAAGCAAGAATCTAAATCAAATTATATAAGCTTCCCTTACCTCTAAGCGTGACCAAACGTTCACAAATGCAGCATATGTTTCGCCTCTACCAGAGACCTTAGCGTTCTACAGTCACGCCTTAAGAAACTAAATCAAACACAAGACCATAAATACTCAGAATGAGAGAATCAACTCATGCAACCAAAAATCTGGGCTTGCACGCGACAGAAAACACACGGCTGAGGGAGAGATGAACTTACCAGCTCGGAATAAAAAACCGATCGGTTCAAACGAACGTCCTCGACGCTGAGAGTACTCAGGTGTGGTTTGTTTGATGATCGGAGGAAGAAAAGAGTAAGATTTTGTAGAGGGAGGATGAAACAATCTTAGAGAGAAGGAGGAGAAAATGAAAGTTCAGAACTTTGGGGAAGAAGGATGCATGCAGAAGTGGCGTGAACTTTTGAAAACTCAGAATTTTACTCCTACCATCATTAGCAAACTGTCAACCTCCTGCTGTCATCTATTTTCCACTTATTTCAAGCTTTCTTCCTTGACATTTGGCTTCTACTCAAATGAGATTTTTAGTGAATTTTTAAGAGTCTTACATGTACTCATTAGTATTGATATATATATATATATACATATGTAAACATAGCGAATTTCATTGTGTTTATGAAATAAATTATTTTAAAAAAATAAAAATTGATAAAATTTGTAGTAATTAGATTAGACAAACACTATATAAATAAATTATTGCATTTATCAAATTATAATTTTAAAATAAATACAAAAAATATTGTCCATAACATATTTTGTTCTCTTTCTCATTTTGTAATAGAAATCTATAACTGACAAAAAAAACTGATAAGAACAATAAACAAGAAAACGTTGATAAAACATAACTTTGCAAATGATCAATAACTCTTTAAAAATGAAGAACAAATACACACAACCACATTGATCAACTCTAATTCCTCTCAGCTTCATTGTTTGGCTTTATCACTTGATCGGTAAGAAGAACCATAATTTCAGACAGAATTTATTATATTTTTCTAATTTCTAACATTTTTGTACCAGGGGGAGCCGGGCGCCGTACGGAAGAACCGTCCGGCTACCCAATGACTGTCCACCCAAGGGATATACCGGACCAGGGGAGCCGGGCACCGAACGGAAGAACCGTCCGGCTGTCCAATGACTGTCCGCCCAAGGGATATACCGGACCAGGGGAGCCGGGCGCCGAACGGAAGAACCGTCCGGCTGTCCAATGACTGTCCGCCCAAGGGACATACTGGAGCCCACTACAACCCGAACGATAATACCTGTATTCGCAAGAGCCGGACGCCGTACGGAAGAGCCCATATGGCCGGACGCCCACACCCGCCAAAACACTAATCAACGTGATTTAAAGTAAAGTAGCCTGGTCTAAAGGTAAGTAGAAATTAGAAGCTATTGGGCTGTTTTGGGCCGTGATTAACTTTTCACTAATCCCAAGCCCATAGCGAAAACTATAAATACAGGTTCACGGTGAGTGGTAGGCAGGTTACATTAAGTGCACATTTATTGCTATCCCTGAGAAAAGCCATTGCTCTGAGATTGCTGACTTTGGCATCGGAGAATCTTTTGCAGGTCTCCACCCCGCGGGATTGAGAAAAGAACAGAGGATTAGAGCAGAAGACCAGCTGTCAGGACAAATTGGCAGGAGGACGTGGAGGTTTGGAACAGCACAGCCCTACACATCCGAAACATTTGGCGCCCACCGTGGGGCCGTGTGATTTCAGAAACTCAATGGTGACCACAAGAAACATGGGCATGGACGACCCAGTTGAGATGATCCGCGCATTGCAGCAAAAGATGGATGAGATGCAGCAGCGTCATGAAGACGAGCTGGCCGCCGTAAAGGCCGACTGTGAGGCTCGGATAGCCCGGGAGGTCGGGCGGATAGACGGAGGAGATCAGCCGAAGGATAAAGGAAAGGCGGTGGCGGGAGAGCGCCTGCCCACGGATACCGAATGTGATAGAACCTGGAGGCCTACCGGGTCCGATGCGGAAGGAAGCAAGGTAAAATCGGTACATGCGGAGAGCGCTGCCGAAGACGGACGGATGGTAGTAAAATCGGAGCCCTCGTCCATCTTGTTGCTTCCATTTACCCAAAACATCATGAATGTCCAAATTTCGGAGCAATTTGTGGCTCCACAGTTCAAGATGTATAACGAGACAACAGACCCTGCGTCCCATATTCAGACATTCTCGAACGCCATGGCGTTCCGAACGGGTAATGACGCCATCTGGTGTCGAGCATTCTCGCTTTCATTAGAAGACGAGGCATTGGAGTGGTTCAACACCCTCCCTCCCAATTCAATAGAAAACTTCGCTGGATTAAAATAGCTATTCATCAAACAATTCGCGGCCAGCTGCGCGCAAGACTTGACCGTATTCGAACTAATGACCCTCAGACAGGGGAAGGATGAAACACTGCGGACGTTTATGGATAGATACCAGAAGACCGTCCGGCGCGTAAGAAGCCTAACCCCAGAGCTAGCCCTTCACTATGTCCTGCCGGCCCTAAAGCCAGGACCGTTCAAGGATAGTGTCTGCAGGCGAGCACCTAAAACAATGGAGGAGCTAAGGGAGAGAGCAGCTGACGAGATAAGGGTGGAGGAAATGAAACTCTCCTACAAAAAAGAGAATCAAGAAGTTAGGGGAGAAAGGGTGGACGGTAATAAACCCGCCTCGTCGACGGGAAAAACGTTCGGCCCTAGACCCAGGGAGCAGCAGAAAGGACCCCGCTTCCAACAATATACCCCTCTAAACGCCTCAAGGGAGAAAATTCTCCGAGAGGCCTTGAGTGCAGAGCTGATAACGGAGCATGCAGGGCTCCCGACTTCGAAGAACGCCGACCGGAGCAAACATTGCTCCTACCACAAAAACATGGGTCACGGCACCGAAGATTGCTGGAACCTCAAGGACAAAATAGAGGAACTCATCCGGGCGGGAAAGCTTAAGAAGTACGTCCAAGACGAGCGCCCGCCGCAACCGACCGAACGACCTGCTCAGAGACCGGCCTACCGTAAGGATAAGCCGCGGAACCCAAGAACGGAGCGGCCCCGCTCGAAGAGGCGGCCGAGCCGAAGCCGAAGTCGCAGCCGAGAACGCCCTTTGAGAGGGCATATCAATACCATTTCTGGAGGATTCGCGGGAGGAGGATCATCTTCCTCCGCCCGTAAACGTCATGTTCGGGCCCTCCAATCCGTCCATCTGGTCGACAAGCCGCGCCGCTCCATGCCGCCCATCACCTTCTCGGACGAGGACTTTCACGCCCCTGATCCCGACCAAGACGACCCAATGGTCATAACGGCAGAAATAGCACGGTACGGGATAAGCAAAGTTCTGGTTGACCAAGGAAGTTCGGTCAACATCCTTTATTGGAAGACTTTCCTGCAGATGGATATCTCAGAAGATCTGATTGTTCCTTACGATGGGCAGATAGTGGGGTTTGCAGGAGAGAGAGTTGACACAAGGGGATACCTGGAGTTGAGAACGAGGTTGGGGACCGGACGATCTAGCGAGGAGAAGAGGGTCCGGTATCTGCTGGTAGAGGCTAACACGGCGTACAACGTACTGCTGGGAAGGCCGTGCTTAAACGCTTTTGGAGCAATTGTCTCTACCCCCCACCTCGCGATGAAGTACCCTTCCGAGAAGGGAACTATCTGCACGGTCCGGGCGGACCAGAAGGCGGCACGAGAGTGCTACGCGGCGGGGTTGAAGTTGCACGTCCGTCCGGTAAAAAGGCGGGCGGCCGGCTCTGAGGTGGCCATGGCAGACCTCGACCCTAGGACCAATACCGAGGACCGTCTGGAACCTATTGGAGAAACGCAACCTATCTTGATAGGGAGGGAACCTATTCAGACCACCCTCATCGCCAGGGAGCTGAACCCTGAGATGGAAAAGGAGTTGAGGGCACTCCTATGGAAAAACCGGGATCTATTTGCATGGACGGCAGCAGATATGCCAGGTATACATCCCGCAGTGATGAGCCATAAGCTCTCACTTTTTCAGAATGCTCGCCCTGTGGCCTAGAAAAAGCGAAGAATGGGTGAGGAGAAGCGTAAGGCTGTGGAAGAGGAGGTGGAGAAGTTGAGGAGAGCTGGTTTCGTCCGGGCAGTCACTTACACCACATGGCTAGCTAACGTGGTCATGGTAAAGAAGGCCAGCGGGAAGTGGCGCATGTGTACGGATTACACGGATTTGAACAAAGCATGCCCGAAGCATTCGCACCCCTTACCTAGCATAGACGCCCTGGTGGACGGTGCCTCCGGACACCGGGTACTGAGTTTCCTGGACGCGTATTCCGGATATAACCAGATACCTATGTACGGGCCGGACATTGAAAAGACAACATTCATTACGGAGAAGGCCAACTTCTGCTACGAGGTTATGCCGTTCGGCCTGAAGAATGCGGGGGCGACATACCAGCGCCTAATGGATAGAATCTTCCGTGACCAGATAGGCCGGTGCATGGATGTATATGTGGATGACATGGTGGTCCGGTCAGCAGATGGAGATGGACACCTCAAGGATCTTGAGGAGGTTTTCCGCCAAGTGAGGAAATACGGCATGCGCTTAAACCCCGCAAAGTGTACATTCGGGGTAGCAGCCGGAAAGTTCCTGGGTTTCATGTTAACGTCCAGGGGAATTGAGGCTAACCCGGACAAGTGCGACGCGATATTACAAATGCAAAGTCCGGCCACCCTTAAGGAAGTGCAGAGACTGGTCGGACGCCTCACTGCCTTGTCCCGATTCATTCCCAAGTTGGCGGATGAGGCCGGTCCTACGTAAGTTGAAGAAAGGGGCCGGTCCGTCGTGGGACGACGAGTGCGAGCGAGCATTCCAGGACGTCAAGACCATCCTTAGCAACCCGCCGGTCATGAACCGCCCGGTCCCAGGTGGAGATTTGCACATCTTCTTGGGAGTGTCCGAAACGGCCGTCAGCGCCGTCTTGATGCAAGAACGGCCTCAGGCGAGACTAATTTACTTCGTGAGCCGCACGCTCTTAGATGCAGAAACCCGGTACCAGCGGGTAGAGAAGGTGGCCTTGGCTTTATTGCACGCGTCCCGAAGACTGCGTCCATATTTTCAAAGTCACCAGGTCATAGTCCGGACTGACTTCCCAATCTCCAAAATCCTCAGAAAGCCGGACTTAGCTGGACGGATGGTGGCATGGGCGGTAGAGCTCTCAGAGTTCGGCTTGCGCTATGAACCGAGGGGATCGATTAAAGGCCAACATCTGGCAGATTTCGCGGCCGAATTACCCCTATCCGGCCAAGATGACTGGAATTTGTATGTATATGGGGCGTCCGGCCTGTTCGATAAGCGGGGCCGGCATCGTACTAGAAGGTCCCAATGGATTCTTACTGGAGCATTCTTTGATATTCAAATTCAAAGTATCCAACAATCAGGCCGAATACGAGGCCCTGGTGGCCGGCCTCGAGTTGGCAAAGGACATGGGGGCAAGGAGGATAACCTGCCGGACGGACTCTGAGCTGGTGGTAGGCCAAATGAATGGCAACTTCCAAGTCAGAGAGGAGCGCCTTTTGCGGTACTACCAGCGAGCGACGGAACTCGCAAGAGCGTTCGATAAAGTTGACATACAGCATATTCCCAGAGAACAAAACACGAGGGCGGACATACTGTCTAAACTCAGTTCGGGAAAAGAGAAGGGACAGTTGACTACCGTCGTACGGAAGGTTCTACTTCAGCCTTCAGTAGAATGCTCGGCGGTATCCGGTGGAGGACAAGACTGGCGTGCAGAAATCAGGGAGATCATGACCCGCCAGGACGAGGGGCGGACGGTAGGTCCGGGCGAAGCCAAGAAAGTCGCCCGTTATCTGGTCGTAGGGGATGACTTGTACCGAAGAGAATTCTCCTCCCTCCTCCTTAAATGCCTCGGGGATGAAGAGGCGCGCTATGTCATGGATAAACTCCACAACGGCGTCTGTGGCTTCCACACGGGCTGGAGAACGTTAAAAGCCCGGCTACTGAGAGCCGGATATTACTGGCCTACCATGGAGGCGGATGCAAAAACGTTCGTCCAAAAGTGCCTCAATTGCCAAGCGCACGCAAACAACTCTCACCGGGCGCCACATGTTTTGAATCCAATATCCTCCCCTTGGCCGTTCGCCCAATGGGGAATGGATATCGTGGGACCGTTTCCAGTAGGGCGGGCGCAGAAGAAGTTCCTTTTGGTGGCGGTGGATTATTTCACCAAGTGGGTAGAGGCCGAACCCTTAGCAACCATCACAGCCGCCCAGGTCCAGAAGTTCTGTTGGAAGTTGATATGTCGCTTCGGCCTCCCTCGATCCATCATCACGGACAACGGCCGGCAGTTTATTGACAAAAAGCTCGCCGAATTCTTCAAAGGACTAGGGATTAAGCACATCACCAGCTCTGTAGAGCATCCCCAGACGAACGGTCAAGCCGAGGCAATGAACAAAACCATAGTTTCGGAACTTAAGCGGCGTTTGGGAGAAAGGAAGGGAGCATGGGTGGACGAACTGCCCGAGGTCCTATGGGCCTATAGATGCACACCTCATGGAACCACCGGCGAAACCCCTTTCAACCTAACCTATGGTACTGATGCCATGTTACCGGTTGAGCTGGGCGAACCTTCCCTAAGGCGGGAAGTTGAAGACTTGAACCTCAACGACCAGGAGCTGAGGATCGAGTTGGACTCCCTCGATGAGCGGCGAGACCGGGCGGCGCTAAGGGCCGAGGCATGCAAGCGAATGGTCGAAAGAAAGTACAACTCTAAGGTCCAGCCAAGAAATTTCCAAGGAGGGGATCTGGTGTGGAGGAAAGTGGGTGATGCCCGCCGAAACCCGGCACATGGAAAACTCGCCGCCAAATGGGAGGGGCCGTTCAGGATAGTGGAAGCCCTCGGAAACGGGGCCTACAGGCTGGAACGCATGGATGGACATCCCATCACCAACACCTGGAACGCCACACACTTAAAGTTTTACTTTAGTTAATTTCAAATATTTGTTTTGATGTAATCCCATGATCAATGAATCAAGATATCTATTTTCTCCTATGAAGCTAACTTCATCTTGTAGAAATTTAATAGAAAAGGTATTCCAGCATAACACTCGGCTCGACCAAGCACGGCATTAAGGGACGGTCCGCCCTACCAAACTCCAAGCTGGCGAAAGAGTGTTCCAACGAGAACAACTCTCAGCTTGGTGGGGCGACCCAACGAAAAGACTGTCCGCCCTACCAAACTCCAAGCTGGCGAAAGAGTGTTCCAACGAGAACAACTCTCAGCTTGGTGGGGCGACACAACGAAAAGACTGTCCGCCCTACCAAACTCCAAGCTGGCGAAAGAGTGTTCCAACGAGAACAACTCTCAGCTTGGTGGGGCGACACAACGAAAAGACTGTCCGCCCTACCAAACTCCAAGCTGGCGAAAGAGTGTTCCAACGAGAACAACTCTCAGCTTGGTTGGGCGACCCAACGAAAAGACTGTCCGCCCTACCAAACTCCAAGCTGGCGAAAGAGTGTTCTAACGAGAACAACTCTCAGCTTGGTTGGGCGACACAACGAAAGAACCGTCCGCCCTGCAAAACTCCAAGCTGAAAGAAGCGCGCTCCAACGATAACAACCCCCAGCTTGGTAGGGCGACGAAGCGAAAAACCGTCTGAAAAACTCGGACGGAAAACTAAAGCTAAACGCTACCGTCCACCCGGAAAATCTCCGCCATGACCGGACCATTAACTTAAAGAAATTATCGTCGCAAGAAAAATAACATAATAAGGAAATGCACGGAACTAAAAGGGTCACTGTGTATTAATCGTTCGCATCAAAAGACGCCCAGATTTACAAAAGGACCGTCCGGCCAACCTCTGCACAATCCGAGACGTTGGACGGACGGTGATAATGACCAATTTTACTTCATTATCCAACATCAAATTGATGGAAATTGTCAACTCTTCCTTTACTTTTAGTCTTGTTTAACTCAATTTCTGTTGTTTGTAAGTGATTACATTGTAAGTTGTAAATAGCCCATTTGATGGCTAATCTCCATTCAAAGAAGCTGGAGAAGCTACTCACAAAAAGAACAATGCCAAAACCCAAGAAAAGAGAGAAGAGGAGCTGAAAAGATGAAGATCCAAGTCTGCTGCAGAGAGTAACGCCGGGCGCCTGGTGACCGAGGCGGCGCCGGGCGTGACGAGCCTGACCGAGAGCGCGCCTGGCGCCTGTCTGTCGGGCCACCGGGCGCGACTTTTGCTGATGTGGCAGAAACGGCTTATTTAGTTCTGGAACGCGAAGGGGTTGGCATCTTTGGCAGCCCAGACGCGATTTCTACACCTTGGAGCAGCTGGAGGCGATCTTGGAGTTGTGGAAACACTTCTCCTTCCACCTTGGGTCTTCTCCCTTCTTCCATTTCATCAATTTGTAAGATCAAGCTCTCCATGACAATGGAGAGCTAGTTTCATTATTGTTGGGGGTTGATGTAATCACGGATCTTTTGTGCTAATTACAGTTGAATTGATTGATTATATGTCTATTCCATTGATTTCTAGTGTTTAATTCCTTCTCTTAAAGCTTGTGATGTTGTGTTCCACCATTGCATGATTCTAGGGTTTGCTTAATATTGGGAAATGTTGTGTAAATCTGAAATTGGATTAAATACCTAAGGGAAATTGTATCTAGGGATAGAACTTGGACCTTTGGTTGTCTTAAATCTCAACTCTTAAAGCGGATGAACTTGTTAAAGTTTCTAAGGAATTAGAGTTTAAGAAGTAAGTCTAGGCTCTTTCTACCAAGGGATTGGGTTGGAGTAATTTAGTTGATTGACATTGGATAATTAATGGAAAGAAAGTGAATCGTATGCGCAAAAGTGAAGTAGATGAAATCATACCCCCAATAATACCATTTCATACCATTTCCAATCACTCGCATTTCTAGCGTTTAAGTTATCAAATATCAACTTTTATCATTCCCGCATTATCTTTACTTTAATCGTATTAAAACCACAAAAATATGGAATCATTCTTTAGTCTAAATTAGTTAGTTATTATACGATTGTCTAGGACACGAGTCTCTTGGGAAACGATATCCGGTCTTACCGGTTTTATTACTTGAACGATTTGGTACACTTGCCAAAGTCTCAACAAGTTTTTGGTGCCGTTGCTGGGGACCCGTGTTAAACTAGACTTTTGTGTGATTTTTAACCGATTTAGATTCTATCCTTTTGTGTATAATTTTCTTTTTTGTTGTAATTATTATCTTTATTTTTGGGCTAACTTGTGGCACGAGTTTGGTTGTTTTCTAGTGTATGCAGGGAAACATCCGTACAAGGAGGACTGTATCATCTGAACCACTCCTTGTGGATCCTGAGATCGAGAAAACAGCTCGTAGAAACAATAGTGACACCAGGAGACAGCGAGCTCTAAGTCAACAAGCTGCCCCGCAATCTTCATTTCCTTTCAACAATCAAGTCATAGAGTCTTTTGATTCTTCTTCTGTGAACGGGATGGCTGGCGCAGGACCACCTCCAAGGAGAACCATAGGGGACTCAATCAATTACACAAGCCCGAGAAATTTCTCTAGCATTGTGAGGCCCACTATGAGTGACAAGCTGGCAGAAATGAAACCTGCTCTACTTCAGCTCATCAGTTCAAACCAATTTTCTGGCCTGGACAATGAAGACCCTCATGCGCATTTGGTCACCTTTTATGAGTTGTGTGGCACTATGGGTGTAAAAGGGGAGGATGAAGAAGCATTGTACATGAGACTCTTCCCATTCTCTCTTAATGGCAAAGCAAAGGCTTGGCTCCAGTCACAGCCTAATCAAAGCCTTACGAGTTGGGAGGATGTGGAGTACAAATTTCTAGCACGCTTCTTTCCACCATCAAAGAGCACAGAGGTGAAAGCTGCCATTGCTACTTTCGTCCAAGGAGTAGACGAACCACTTTGTGAAGCATGGGAAAGATTTAAATCTTTATTGAGAAAGTGTCCCAGCCATGGATTCAGTTTAGAAATGCAAGTGCAAACTTTCTGTAATGGTCTGCAACCTCATACAAAGATGATATTAGACGCATCCTTTGGTGGTTCAGTACTTTTTAAGACTGCTGATGAAGCCATTGCTGTGATAGAAAATATGGCTTCCACTGATTTGAGGAGCCAACATGGGAGAAATCCAGCACAGAGGAGAGGAGTGTATGAATTGAGTGCCCAGGATGCACTACTTGCTCAAAACAAGCTTCTTTCTCAACAAATGGAGCTTTTAACTCAAAGCATGGCTAAGTTACCTCAGCAGTTACAAGCACTGCAAGCTCATTCACAACCACATCAGCAAGTCATGAGATGTGATTTCTGTGGAGATGATCATCCTAACGGTCATTGTCAAGTTCCTGGTAGTTCCCAATCTGAAGAAGTCAATTATATGGGAAATCAAGGACGACAACACTTCTTCAACAATCATTTCCCTAATCCTTCCAATCAAGGGTGGAGACAAAATCAAGAAGCTTCTAGCAGTAAAAATCCGTATCAACCTGGCCAGCATTATCAACCTCAAAATGATCGGACTTCAAAGCTAGAAGATACCTTGCAAATGTTCATACAGCAGTCCATCCAAAACCAGAAAAACACTGATGCATCTATAAAGAATCTGGAAGTGCAAGTTGGTCAATTGGCCAAGCAATTAGCAAACCAACAGGGTGGACAATTTACTGCAAATACGCAAGTCAACCCCAAGGAAGAATGTAATGTAATATTCACAAGAAGTGGGAAAGAGGTTGGAAGAAAAGAAGATGAAAAAGAAAAGCCAGAAGAAAAAGAAAAAGAAAAGAATGAAGAGGAAGATCAAGAAAGAATTGAAGAAGAGATTGTTAGAGAAGAAAAAGAGAATAAAAAGTTTGAAAAAGAGAAAAACCAAAAAGAGAAAGAAATAGTGAAACACCTCCCTTACCCAAAAATCCCATCTACTAAAGGGAAGGAGAAACAGTTGGCTCGGTTCAAGCAAATATTCGATCAACTTGAGATCACCATGCCATTGACCGAAGCACTGCAACAAATTCCTGCTTATGCTAAATACATGAAGCAAATCCTTAGCAAGAAGAAATATTTAGATGAGGAAACAATTGAAGTGCAGGGAAATTGCAGTGCCATCATGCAGAAGACTCTTCCTCCAAAATTTAAAGATCCAGGGAGTTTCATCATTCCATGCACTATTGGAAACCAGGAGATAGGTAGAGCTCTCGTTGACTTGGGGGCTAGTATCAATCTGATACCCCTATCTATGCTTAAGAAGATTGGTGGTCTTGAAGTCAAGCCTACGAGAATGATGTTGCAACTGGCAGATAGATCCATCAAGTACCCATATGGTGTAGTGGAAGATGTGGTGGTCAAAATAGATAAACTCCAATTCCCGGTGGATTTTGTAGTTATGGACATGGAGGAATCTGCAGATATACTACTCATCCTTGGAAGACCTTTCATGAAGACAGCCAAAGTTGTCATTCATGTGGAAGAAGGAACAGTGAAATTGAAAGACCAAGATGAGGAGGTGACTTTCAACGTCTTTGGGGTTGAGCAGCAAAATCATGAAAAAGAGACTAGTCTTGGAGATACAGATGAGATTTTATCAATTACTAGTCTAACAGAGCAAGCTGCCAAGTTGGTCAAGAGGAGCTTCAGCTGTTTATCCCCAAGAGTAAAAGGAGAGGAAGAAGAAAAAGAAGAAGAACTAGTCCACCAAAATTTTGTGATAGCAAGCGATGAGCCCAAACCTGGCAAACCAGTGAAATTCAAGAATAGGTTATGGGTCATCAAGAACATCAAGATAAATGGAGTACTTGAGATCGAGGCTCCATATTCTAGGAGAGTCAAATTGGTGACTAGGAAATTGCTGAGAGGATGTTGGTGTCATGACAAGAAGAAGCACTCCAACATCAAGAATCAAACTTGAGCTTAATGGTGTCAAGCTAATGACGTTAAACAAGCGCTTACTGGGAGGCAACCCAGCTTTCTAACCTTTTCTCTTGTGTGATTTTAATTATTGAGTGTTGTTTGATTAGTTGATTGTTTGTTGTAGTGTGTGATGTGATTTAATTGTTTTTGAAGCATGTTTGTGTGAGGAACAACCAAGGTGATTTGTAGAGTTGATTGTCAAAATTGTGAAGGCTATAGTGAATTGATGTGAATAGGAGATGTGAAACTGTTTTGGCTATTTTCTGGGCTGTTTTTACATGATTTCAAATTACCTTACTCAAGCCAAAAGCCAAAAATGTTGCCTAACTTGTGGAATTTTAAAAGTTTTGAAAGAATGACTTCAATTTGCAACTTGAATGCTCAAATTCAATTCCTTAGGTTTTGAACAAGTTTGTTTAATGATAATATGAGATTCTGGAGCATCTCAAGTGATTTGAAGTTCAAATTCTCAAAAACCCGTGTTAGGTAACTTGAAAAACCAGTTTCTGCATAATTCTGCAAAAACTCACGCCCGGCGCCGCAAGCACTAGGGAGCGCCCGGCGCCAGCTCGTCCAGTTTGGCCACACATTTCTCAGATTCAGCATCTGGCTGGGTCACGATCCCACGCCCGGCGCCGCATGACCTAACAGGCGCCCGGCGCGACTTCTGCAGAATTTATCTGAGTGTACAGTGGTGAGGCCCAATTTAAAATACCCTAAACCTAAACCCCCACCCAACCTCTGATCCACTCTCACGCACCTTCTCACTCACTCCCTCTTCTCTCTTCCTCACGGTTTCACTCTCCTCCACTCCCAATCACCACATTCAACTTCTCTCTCAAAAATTTTCAGCCCACACACCACATTGCTGCTGCCACCACTCTTGAGCCACTCCATTCTCTCCTTCCTCACTCTCGGCCCCTCTCCACCCAAGCACTCCTCCACTGCAAAAGTCTCCACACCAAGCTAATCACATTCTCTACACATCAAGTAGGCTTTTCACTCTTTTCTATTGTAAATTCTTTCACAATGCTTAGCCTTGGTTGTTCATCATGTACATGGTTTGAATGTGACCTAGGGTAGTTTAATTCAATTCAAATTGAGTGTGGTTTGTTATTGCTGCTTTGTTGCATTAATTTCGTGGCCTTATTGACCTGTTTGAACAAATACACACACGCACAGTGGCTAGGATGCAGAATCTGGGTTTGCCCCAATTCTGCATGTCGCGCCAGGCGCCTGCTGGCTGATGCGGCGCCGGGCGCGACTTCCTCTGCCCAATTTTGGAACTTTGTTGTGGTGTGTCCTGCAGCTTTTGCATGTTGTTTAAATGTTGTTTTTGATGAATTTTTGACTGAGCTGTGATTATATCTGAGTTTGACCTATAGTATTGTAGCAAAAGTGTGTTGATTCATGGAGTTTTGCTTGTGCCTTGGCTATTGATGATTTGTTTTCACTGAGTTATGCATCATTACATCATCTAAACTTAATCTCATACACTCAAACTGAACCAGCAGCTGAGAGGCCAACAAGCTAGCATCTGCATCAAATGCTGTCACGCCCGGCGCCTACTGACTTGTGCGGCGCCCGACGTGACCACCCCTGACAGCAACCACAATTTTTGTTGTTTTGCTGCTTTGGCTTCATTTCTTCCCTAATCAGGGCTTTTCTTTGATATGTTTTGACTGTGTGGTTTGTGTGCATATCATTGAAAGCATTTGGTACATCATGATTTAAGCTAATGATGATTTTACTCATGAATCTAAACACATTTATCCTCTTGAACTCTACCTTATTTTGCAGCTATGGCTTCTTCATCTGGGTTTAAGCGAACCAAGACTACTGCTGGGCGTAGGGAAAACAAAAGGAAGGAGAAGATATACTCTGCTATCTTCTTAACCCCAGAACATAAGAAGCACTTCTCCAATGTTCAGAGCAGAAAACTTTTAATGGAGAGGAAAGTAACCCTCACCCCTCAAGATGTGCCAGAATTCTCCAATGAGATTTTGGAGAGGCAATGGAGCTCCTTATGCACGTACCCAGAGCCCGCCAATATTGCAATTGTCCAGGAGTTTTATGCCAATGCTAAATCCTTCTCTCCGGACTCAGAACCTTTCTGGAGCTATGTGCGTGGTCAGCGGATATCATTTAGTGTTGACGCTATTAATAAGTTCCTAAACACAGAGTGGGAAGATGATGATGAGCTATGCGGGTACGCCGAGCTGATGGCGACTGAGTTAGATCATGAAGAGATTGAACAGACCCTATGTATTGCAGGAGGATCATTTCAACGAAATAGGCAGCAGCAACCTCTTCATATCAAGAGAGTGCACCTGCATTCTCTCAGCCGCCTATGGATGCCTCTGGTGCATTCCAACATTTCACCGTGCACGCATGTCTCTGACGTCACGGTTAACAGAGCGGTCCTCCTTTATGCCATTCTCACTGGACGCTCTGTGAACTTGGGGAAGCTAATCGCAAATGAGATACGCAACTGTGCGAACTCCACAAAAGCTCCCCTTGGACATCCCTCTCTTATCACCCATCTCTGCAAACAAGAAGGAGTGGACATCACTATTCCACCATTCGAGCATCCTAGGAGACCTATTGATATGGGGTATTATACCCAATTTTGTCTGGATGCAGATGATGGAGCTGCCAGTCCACCACCGAGATCGCCGAGGAGACATACCAGACAGCGACCTATCCCCAGACGTCCTCAGCCACCCCCACCAGCACCTACGTCCGATCCTTACCAGATGATGGACATGAGACTTGCACTGATTGACTCAAAGTTGGAGGCGGTGAACCGGATCGGTCAGGCCCATGCAGAGATGATGAGGCATGTTTATGCAGCATCCCATCCAGGTTTTATGACATCCGACCAGTACAGCACCTTCGTTGCCTGGCCTGGGAACCAGTCCTTTCCTTCTGGGGGGTAGACCTCAGGATGGCACTGCTGCTATGGATGAGGATGATGATGACGAGGAGGAGGAGAACGATGATGAGGTCGATGAGGAGGACTCAGACTGATTGATGGGCCATCACAGCAGTAGTCGACCTTCTTTATTCTTATTTTCATTTTTCAGTCTTTATTTTACTTTTAGGAACCTTTTCATAAACATCTTCTATGCATTTGGTTTGACAGTATGAGTTGATGATATATGAAAATCTGGTTGTTATGCTTTCTTTATGTGATTGAATGTGTGGAAAGAGTTGAGTTAATTGAGCATTTATTGTGGATGTTTTCACTGAGTTATGCTAATGCTTAGGGAATCAATGGCAGTCAATATTCATGACATTGTGTTTGGCAAAGTATGGAATCGTGATTAACAGGGTGAGAATTTGTGCTGTCAGAGCGGCTGCAGCGGAATGGTTAGCGTGGAATAACAAACCAAGAGGGGGAGTGAATTGGTTCTTACTAAAAACGTGTGCCTTAAAAATTTCTACTCAATTAAACTTACTTAGCAAATAATAAAGACAATAAAATAGAGTAAGGTTGAGTGAAATTTGCACAGATGATTTTATCCTGGTTCGGATCTTACCAATCCTACGTCCAGTCGCTTATCTCAAAACAAGATAAACAATTCACTAATCACAAAACAATTACAAACTACAATCACAAAGATACAATTTGTAAAAGTTTAGAAAACACCTCTCTTGATGCCACAAGAGATGAGACAACACCTCCTTTGAATCTTCACAAAGGATGAACACCTCCTCCGAATACTTCACGAAGGATGAACACCTCCTCCGAATACTTCACGAAGGATGATTCTCTTCCGAACACCTCCTTAGACACACCAAGGATGAACCGGCTATTTCCTCTGTCACCGTAGCAGCACTTCACCAGCTCCACAGACAAGAGTTTCACAAGCCGAACAAGAACACACAAGTCTCAAGAATTTCTGAGTATTTGAGCACAAGGAAAGAGTTTCTGTGTCTCTAGATATTTCTTCTTGAGAGAAAATGAGAGTCTATTTATAGACTCATCCAAAGACTCTTCCATTCACTAAAAGACAAACTTAACGGCTAGTTTCTCCAACGGCCATAAACGGCTAGTTTGTCCAACGGCCATAAACGGCTAGTTTGTCCAACGGTCATAAACGGCTAGTTTCTTCAACGACTAGTTTCCCCAACGTCCGTGTTAAGTGCGATACTCTTACCGTTAACCGTCACTATTCACGTGAATAGTGTTACTATTCATGTGAATAGTACTATAGTGTTTTGTTGCAATGATTTACTATAGTAATTTTACAAAACACTTTTCTTTTTCTGATCTACGTCCTATACATATTTCTAAGAGTATTACAAAAGCTTTCCATCACAATACAAATCTTCAGATCATTTTGATTCTTGATTGGTCTTGACTTGATTTGGACATCATCAAAATTTCATCTGCATCATTTTGCTAACAATCTCCCCCTTTTTGATGATGATCAAAAACTTCTTGATTTAAAGCTTTTGGTAATAATCTGTATTTAAAACACAACTTATGGAAGAAAGAGTGCATTAGTGAATAAACACAAATAAGCTAAATAAGCAAATAAGCTTTAATAAGTTTTAAGCATTTTCTCCCCCTTTTTGATCATAATTAAAAAGTTGTGTTGAATGTTCTCCCCCTAAGATAATACTCCCCCTTAATAAAAGCATGTATGCATATGAGCTAAAAATATTTCAAATTTAAAGATTCATTCAAACATGCACAATAGGATATTTAAAGCAAATATTTTTAGGAGAAAGAGCTTATAAAACATTGTTGAGATCTTCATCTTGAGGATTGTCATCATTCTTTGCTTCATTTGTTGTCTTCTACAAATCTTCGTCGTTGCCTGCATGTAATTCAACTGACTCAAGAGGTTTTGCCTCAAGGTCTACAATTTCATCAAAGACAACATGCTCACATAAAAGTTTTTCCGATTTAAAACTATATATACTTTATATATTAGAGGATATCCAAAAAAAATAGTTTTATCGGTCTTAAAAAAAATTTTCTTAAATTTTGTTTTAAAGAAATTAAAAAAAATTTGTACCCAACAATTTTGTATGGGTCCTTTGGGTTAATTTAAAAATTTGAAATCATTTTACAACCCAAATATATCTACCACTTGGAACACCATAATGTTTAATTTTACATTTGTTGGATGTATGACCCTTTTTCATACAATAAAAGCATGATACAACATTTGTGTTCCTATAAGTTGTTCCTTTTTCTACCCAAGTTCTACGGGTTCTATGATTGTGTTTATTTTTAATTCTAGGAACATACTTATTTTTAACAACCTTATTTTCATTATTCTTACTACATTCTCCTAAGGTTGTTTCATCTAGTAGTTTCTTATAATTAACACAAGATGCACATTCATCACTACTAGTAAATTTACCCTTTTCAAAAATTAAAACTTTATTTTTCAAATCTTTATTTTCTTCAAAAATATTTTCAAAATTTAATTTTAAATTCTTATTTTCTTCAAGAATATTTTCAAAATCTGATTTCAAATTTTTATTTTCTTCAGAAATATTTTCAAAATTTAGTCTTAAATCTTTGAAATCCTTTTTCAATTTCTGATGGGCTTTATCTAATTTTTCAGATTCTACTATCAAAGCAGCATAAATTTCATGCAATTCATTTTCACTAATTTGACTAGAATTATTAGAATCGCTAGATGTACTTACTTGGCTTCCAGCGTCGTCGTTCACCACTAAACAGATGTTTGCTTCTTCATCTGAGTAGCTTGAATCTGAAATGGTCTCATTGTCGTCTTCCCATGCAATGTATGCCTTCTTTTTCTTGAAGAATTTCTTTTCTTTCTTTTCTTCACCCTTCTTTTGATTTGGGCAGTCTGCTTTTAAATGTCCCTTTTCTCCGCAACCGTAGCATCGGTAATTTGAGGAAGATACTTGATTATCTTTCTTTTCGTATCTAAATTTTCCTTTACCTTTAGACTTCATGAACTTGTTGAGTCTTTTTATCATGAGTCTCAATTCTTCTTCTTCGTCTGAGTCTTCATCTTCCGATTTACCTTTGCTTCTTTCAACCTCCGACTTTAACGCCAAACTCTTCTTATTGTTTTTGGCTTTTGATTCTTCTTCATCAAGTCTTCCGAGGTCAAGTTCATGCTCTCTCAACTTTCCAAATAATGCAGCCATGGTCATTGTGTTGAGATTTTGTGACTCAGAAATTGCAGTCACTTTTGGTTGCCAAGACCTGTCTAAAGATTTCAAAATTTTTATATTAAGCTCATCAGTATCGAAAGACTTACCTAATCCAATAAGATGATTTACGATGTTGGTGAAGCGTTTCTGAACATCTACTATTGTTTCCCCTTGCTTCATCCTGAACATTTCGTATTCCTGGATTAAGGTATTCTTCCTAGCTCTCTTAACATCATATGTACCTTCATGGGTTACTCTAAGTACTTCCCACATTTCTTGTGCAGTTTTACAAATAGAAATCCTGTAAAACTCATCAACAGTTAAAGCAGATGAAATAATATTACGAGCTTTTACATCATTACCAAATCTTTTCTTATCTTCAGCAGTCCATTGGTCACGGGGCTTTGGTTCCTGCATATTGTTAGTTGGAACAAAAGGACCATATGCAATAGCATCCCAAATATCTATATCAATAGATTCCATAAAAATTTGCATTCTTACCTTCCAGAATGCGTAATTTTCACCTGTGAATAGTGGTGGTCTATTGATAGAAGCACCATCTGCAAAGGTTTGATGTGATCCTGCCATTTGAATTACTATCAAAGCAAGCTCTGATACCAATTGTCAGAGCGGCTGCAGCGGAATGGTTAGCGTGGAATAACAAACCAAGAGGGGGAGTGAATTGGTTCTTACTAAAAACGTGTGCCTTAAAAATTTCTACTCAATTAAACTTACTTAGCAAATAATAAAGACAATAAAATAGAGTAAGGTTGAGAGAAATTTGCACAGATGATTTTATCCTGGTTCGGATCTTACCAATCCTACGTCCAGTCGCTTATCTCAAAACAAGATAAACAATTCACTAATCACAAAACAATTACAAACTACAATCACAAAGATACAATTTGTAAAAGTTTAGAAAACACCTCTCTTGATGCCACAAGAGATGAGACAACACCTCCTTTGAATCTTCACAAAGGATGAACACCTCCTCCGAATACTTCACGAAGGATGAACACCTCCTCCGAATACTTCACGAAGGATGATTCTCTTCCGAACACCTCCTTAGACACACCAAGGATGAACCGGCTATTTCCTCTGTCACCGTAGCAGCACTTCACCAGCTCCACAGACAAGAGTTTCACAAGCCGAACAAGAACACACAAGTCTCAAGAATTTCTGAGTATTTGAGCACAAGGAAAGAGTTTCTGTGTCTCTAGATATTTCTTCTTGAGAGAAAATGAGAGTCTATTTATAGACTCATCCAAAGACTCTTCCATTCACTAAAAGACAAACTTAACGGCTAGTTTCTCCAACGGCCATAAACGGCTAGTTTGTCCAACGGCCATAAACGGCTAGTTTGTCCAACGGTCATAAACGGCTAGTTTCTTCAACGACTAGTTTCCCCAACGTCCGTGTTAAGTGCGATACTCTTACCGTTAACCGTCACTATTCACGTGAATAGTGTTACTATTCATGTGAATAGTACTATAGTGTTTTGTTGCAATGATTTACTATAGTAATTTTACAAAACACTTTTCTTTTTCTGATCTACGTCCTATACATATTTCTAAGAGTATTACAAAAGCTTTCCATCACAATACAAATCTTCAGATCATTTTGATTCTTGATTGGTCTTGACTTGATTTGGACATCATCAAAATTTCATCTGCATCATTTTGCTAACATGTGCCTCAGATGTTTTTTATGTGCGAATGCTATCATGCTAGATCACAATTGACTTTGCCTGAGTTTCTATGATTTGAACTATCTGCTTGCTTGTTGAAGTTGATCAAGGCATTCTTTTCTCACGTTACATACACATTACCCATTCAACCATATATGTAAAAAGATCTTTCCTCTTTGTACCTTAAGCTTATTGAAAATTTCCTGAATGTTGTACCTTGAGCTGAATAGAACATGCATCTACATTACAGGAGAATAATCCAAGTTTGGGGGGAAACTATGGTGTATTGAGAAAAAGACAAAAATGGAAAAGTAAGAAAAAGAGAAAAAGAAAAGTACTGAAGGAAAAATAGTTGGGTGTAAGTTTGAAATTGGTAATGATCCATGAGGAGCAAAGGAGAACCTTATATACATGAAGTGAATTATGTAATCGCTCAGCTCAAGAACCTTTGATTCCCAGAAAAACCATGACTTTTTCTTAGCCTAACCACAATACAAGCCAATCAAAGTCCTTGTGATATCAACTTGCTTGTAAATTATTTTGAATTGATTGAAACGAAAGGCAAAGTTAAATTGTGTGATAATATGATTGCAGAGTGAGCTTTATACACCCATATACACCAGTGCATTAGAGTGAAACACTTTCCGGGTGAGGATTGATTCCATACATCATGTGAAACACTCTGTCATGTTTGTTGATTTCTTTTCACCCTTTGCATTGTGATCATAATTGTTGATAGGTGAACAACACTGTTGTGCTTGATTGATGAAAGCTGTTTACATCCATTATGTTCTTTCCATTAGATGCAAACACAGGATTTTTACTTCATGAGCTTAAAGGATATCTCAAATTTGAAACCAATGCATTGGAATGATTGTATCTTAGGATAGTTACCTTTTGCTTGAGGACAAGCAAGGTTCTAAGTTTGGGGGAGTTGATAATGACCAATTTTACTTCATTATCCAACATCAAATTGATGGAAATTGTCAACTCTTCCTTTACTTTTAGTCTTGTTTAACTCAATTTCTGTTGTTTGTAAGTGATTACATTGTAAGTTGTAAATAGCCCATTTGATGGCTAATCTCCATTCAAAGAAGCTGGAGAAGCTACTCACAAAAAGAACAATGCCAAAACCCAAGAAAAGAGAGAAGAGGAGCTGAAAAGATGAAGATCCAAGTCTGCTGCAGAGAGTAACGCCGGGCGCCTGGTGATCGAGGCGGCGCCGGGCGTGACGAGCCTGACCGAGAGCGCGCCTGGCGCCTGTCTGTCGGGCCGCCGGGCGCGACTTTTGCTGATGTGGCAGAAACGGCTTATTTAGTTCTGGAACGCGAAGGGGTTGGCATCTTTGGCAGCCCAGACGCGATTTCTACACCTTGGAGCAGCTGGAGGCGATCTTGGAGCTGTGGAAACACTTCTCCTTCCACCTTGGGTCTTCTCCCTTCTTCCATTTCATCAATTTGTAAGATCAAGCTCTCCATGACAATGGAGAGCTAGTTTCATTATTGTTGGGGGTTGATGTAATCACGGATCTTTTGTGCTAATTACATTTGAATTGATTGATTATATGTCTATTCCATTGATTTCTAGTGTTTAATTCCTTCTCTTAAAGCTTGTGATGTTGTGTTCCACCATTGCATGATTCTAGGGTTTGCTTAATATTGGGAAATGTTGTGTAAATCTGAAATTGGATTAAATACCTAAGGGAAATTGTATCTAGGGATAGAACTTGGACCTTTGGTTGTCTTAAATCTCAACTCTTAAAGCGGATGAACTTGTTAAAGTTTCTAAGGAATTAGAGTTTAAGAAGTAAGTCTAGGCTCTTTCTACCAAGGGATTGGGTTGGAGTAATTTAGTTGATTGACATTGGATAATTAATGGAAAGAAAGTGAATCGTATGCGCAAAAGTGAAGTAGATGAAATCATACCCCCAATAATACCATTTCATACCATTTCCAATCACTCGCATTTCTAGCGTTTAAGTTATCAAAGATCAACTTTTATCATTCCCGCATTATCTTTACTTTAATCGTATTAAAACCACAAAAATATGGAATCATTCTTTAGTCTAAATTAGTTAGTTATTATACGATTGTCTAGGACACGAGTCTCTTGGGAAACGATATCCGGTCTTACCGGTTTTATTACTTGAACGATTTGGTACACTTGCCAAAGTCTCAACAGACGGCCACAAGAATACACATCAAAAAATAAAAAGAAAATAAACTCCTAACTATTCCCCCCGGCAGCAGCCTCCTGAGCCGGCTCATCCTCTTCAGCCGCCATCAGATCCACCAGGACGCCATCCACAACATCCTTCTCAATGTCCACGCCGAGGCTGTACGGGTCTTCGATGCCCGCCAAAAGAGTTACTTGGCGAAGGGCTTTATTGAAGCCTTCCTCATGTTCGAACATGACGGTCGACTCCAACTCGGCAACCTTCTCCTTAGCTTTAGCAAGGTCTTGGGTAAGAGCCTCGCTCGCCTTGGCACGCTCTGCCTCGGCCTCCTTTAGGCGGGCCACGTCCGCCTTCAGCTGGCGATTTTCTTCTCTTATGCGCTCCTGCTCCCTCTGGGCGGCTGCCAGCCTCTCGGCGGCCTCTTTCTTTGTCTTCTCAAGATCGGCCTCCAATTGGTCGATCTTCTTGTCGTATTCCTCTTGGTTGAGAACCATCTCTTCCAAAGTAGACTGAAGGGAGGCCGCGTTTTTCTTCTCTTTGTCGAGCTCGGCACGCAGCTCCGCCGCCCCGGGGCGATCAGCGAACTCTTTCAAGTACCACGCCAGGGCGGACGTCCGAGTAGACATCTCCAGCATTGCGTTGGTCAATTCCAACTCAGTGAGAGGCTCAATGAGCCCCCTTTGGGAAGAACTCATATGGAACTTTGCCCGGTCACTCATGCTGAATTCCGGGCTAAAGATACCGCCAGGAAGAGGGATAGCAGGGGCCTTCCCACGGTCCTTGTCTTTGCTCTTTCGAGCTTTCTTTGAAGCCGACCGAGACGAGGACCTCTCCTTGTCTTTGCGCCCCTCCGCGGCGCACTCTTTTCTCTTGCGAGCTGAGAGGTCGGCAGAAGTAGTGGCTGCCTCAAATGGCGGATCTGCTTGGGTGCCCGCCACCTCCGGTTGAGGGTTGGGAGGCGGCACCTGGACGCTGGAACCCCCAGTCTTATTGGCAGGGGGGGCTCCTCCCTTCTGGGTTAGACGCACTGTCGGCTGGCGTCCGCCTGAGGAAGCTCGGTTGGCAGGAGGAGGACGAGGTATATTAGGAACGCTGGTCGGCCGGGCGGTCGACGAGCTGGCCCCGGACTTCTTCCGGACGGCAATGAAGCTGGATTTGCGGGGGCCCGGAGTCGTCATAAGTTCTGCAGAAGATAAACCAATTCAGAAAAATTTAACGTCAGTATACGAAAAATAAACATGCCCAAAATGACAATCATACCAAACGCCTTTGGTCCACAATCCTCAAGACTAAGGCATTCGACCAAATGACGGGCGGAAATACGGCGGGGGAGGGCGTTAATGGTGCGCACGGCCTCCAGGTCGGGTGCTGTTAAGGCCCCTATAGAAGTCGCCTTTATTCGTCGAGGCTCCCTCGTCCAGTAAAATGGGAACAACGGCCGCCCTTCCTCATCAGAAAACTCGTGGAGGCCGGCTTTATCAATAATTATTTTGAAGTAATGTTGTTTGAAATTTTTGAAAGAATCAGAGAAGGGGCGGAATAGGGTTCTGTCCCGGACTGATGTGAAGGACACCCAGCCGCCAGAGGGAGAAGGGCGAACTTCGAAATAATAAAAGAAGACCGGGATAGTGGGAGTGACACCCACGGCTAAACACATCGCCAAGAATGCCTGCACGGCCGCCCAAGAGTTGGGATGCAGCTGCGTGGGAGCCACATTGACTTCCCGAAGAATGGCCGTCTGAAACTTTGTAAAGGGTACCCGGATATGTAGATGGGTGAAGAAGGTCACATACATGAAGAAGAAATCAAACGGAGTAGACCGCCCATCATGAAAAACCCTTTCGTTCAACAAAGTCACCCCGGCACGGATTAATCTCGAGTCCTCCTCATCCCGGACGATATGGGTGTGCCGGACCCTCCATTCTAACTCCTTGCGGAGAGCATAGCAGGAAGCATAGCGGCTAGGAACGAGGGGAGCCAACTCTGATACCACCCTCCCTTGACCGTCTGGCTCGAAAGGAGACCCGACTACACGAACACCACCCTTAAGCAGGAATAAAGGAACGCCATGGAAGATCCGGTCGTCCGTCAAGACCGGTGCCTCAAGGTCCGCCCCAGCAGACCCAGCCGCCTCCTCCACAAAATGAGATGAAACTGAGCTACGAGAATCGCCGCTGTCGCCCCCCGCCGACCCCTCCCGGATTCCGCCCGACGACCCAGAACCAGACTCAACGGATACAGATGCCATTTATTACCTGAGGGAAAAATAATTTGAAATCCTGAGTAATGAAGATAAGTGAAAATGACCTCGTCTAATCCGCTATTTATAGGAAAAATTTAGTAACCGTTGGGTGCGTCCCAGCCGTCCAGATCTAGCACGACCAACGCTCCGGATTTGACGACGCTTCGCCTACCATCAACGGGAACGAGCCACGTGTTTTCCCGCCTAAAATCCAAATTCAAAAGCCCATTGGATTTAGCCCAACTGCGGATTCCTGGCCCAACTCACGCCGTACTCAAAATCCTACGTGCACTACGTGCACTAGGACTTGGGGGGCTTGTGTACCAGGGGGAGCCGGGCGCCGTACGGAAGAACCGTCCGGCTACCCAATGACTGTCCGCCCAAGGGATATACCGGACCAGGGGAGCCGGGCGCCGAACGGAAGAACCGTCCGGCTGTCCAATGACTGTCCGCCCAAGGGATATACCAGACCAGGGGAGCCGGGCGCCGAACGGAAGAACCGTCCGGCTGTCTAATGACTGTCCGCCCAAGGGACATACTGGAGCCCACTACAACCCGAACGATAATACCTGTATTCGCAAGAGCCGGACGCCGTACGGAAGAGCCCATATGGCCGGACGCCCACACCCGCCAAAACACTAATCAACGTGATTTAAAGTAAAGTAGCCTGGTTTAAAGGTAAGTAGAAATTAGAAGCTATTGGGCTGTTTTGGGCCGTGATTAACTTTTCACTAATCCCAAGCCCATAGCGAAAACTATAAATACAGGTTCACGGTGAGTGGTAGGCAGGTTACATTAAGTGCACATTTATTGCTATCCCTGAGAAAAGCCATTGCTCTGAGATTGCTGACTTTGGCATCGGAGAATCTTTTGCAGGTCTCCACCCCGCGGGATTGAGAAAAGAACAGAGGATTAGAGCAGAAGACCAGCTGTCAGGACAAATTGGCAGGAGGACGTGGAGGTTTGGAACAGCACAGCCCTACACATCCGAAACAATTTTAAACACGTATTTTAATTTAATTATGTTAAATTTTATTAACATTTTAAATATTTTTTATGATATGTCAAATCTTATAAATATATCAAAATTCAGAATTAAAAATAAATTTTATCCTACGAAAAAAATATTCTTCACACCACTTTGTTACCCAAAATATAATAAAAAGACTATGTACAGAGGCTTCTGCTATAACTCACTCAATACTTTTAATTAAATAAATATTATTTTCATCTGCTCAAAACATTTCTTTCCTGAATTTTTAGTTTTGCTCTTACTAAAAATTCCAAAGCTGGAAAAAAGTACCCAACAATATGAATATATAATAAAATACACATATTTTTGTAATAAATAAACAGATTATTGCTGACCATGATAGCATCTTTGAACAAGATTGAAAAGAAAAACAAGAAACTTGTTTGAACGACATGACAGGAAAACGACATGACAGGACAACGATTGGTTCACTCTAATACAAAACATCAAAAGTAAACTCATCTCCCAATTCATGCAAACCCTTAGTTTCGTTGAAACACGTATTGTTACGAAAGCATAGGTATGCATGAACTAGCAGAAGAGGTTTACCATCATATCCTTTCATATTTGAAGCACAGAGCTTGGTTCTCTTACGCTGTCACTAACCTAACTAGTGTAAAAGAAAGAGAGAATGGTTTCTTTGTTTGGTTGCAGTATTCAGGTCTCACAAACCTATATAGATGGAAAACATTCAACCAAATTTGGATCACTAAAGTTGATTAATTGCAAAATGGTAATCTTTTTAGTGTGATAACTGACGAGAGTTAATAATATTGTGTATAATCAAGGACAGCTAAGTGGGACTATCACTTTATTCAAGCACTATTTCTATTTAAGAGATGATTTGGAGAGAGTGCTTGAATGAATTTAAAGAGATTTGAAGGTAAATATTTTGTTGTTTGCTTGAGTTGATTTGAAGGTATTTGAGAATACATTTTAAAATAAAGTTGGTGAGAAATAGTGAATAATTTGATTAATATTGATTGATATAACATATTTAAAAAATTTGTTTAATTGGTAGAAATTAAATATTACCAAAATTCTCCTAGTTATTAAAATAATATAAAATCATATTTGTTAATGTTATATTTAATTGTAAAAATGTTTATAAAGAATATAAAATTAACATTATTTATTAAAATCAACTTTAATTTTGTACAAAAGTTTAATTTTTATAAAATAAATTTGTTTATAATTGTAATATTTTATGATTTTATTTATTATCGAAGCGAAATTGAATATTTTTAAAAAAGATTAAAAAAAGTTGTTCAATTGGTAGAAATTGAATATTTATCAAAATGTTCTAATATAAAATGATAATTTTTAATGTTATATTTAATTGTAAAAAAGTTTATAAAGAGTAAAAAATTAAAATTATTTATTAAAATTAATTTTAATTTTATACAAAAAAAATTAATTTTTGTAAAATGATTTTTTTTATAATTGTAATATTGTTTTTTAAAAATATTCAATTTCACTTTCATAAGAAATAAAATCATAAAATATTACAATTATAAAAAAAATTCATTTTACAAAAATTAAATTTTTGTACAAAATTAAAATTAATTTTAATAAATAATGTTAATATTTTACTCTTTATAAACTTTTTTACAATTAAATATAATATTAACAATTATCATTTTATATTCCATTAATAACTAGGGACATCTTGATAATCTTCAATTTCTACAATTTTTTTTCATCTTTTTTAAAAATATTCAATTTCACTTCGATAATAAATAAAATCATAAAATATTACAATTATAAACAAATTCATTTTACAAAAATTAAATTTTTGTACAAAATTAAAATTGATTTTGTTTCGGTATAGTAGTTGAGGCCAAGATATGAATCCCATGAGTCACGTCCTCTCCTTCCAGCAATGTAGTTGTCTTTACCTTCTCCTTGCTGAGAATTCTTCAGGGAGAATGGAATGGGTACCTGCAAAGTCACTCCGACGCTCAAGTCAGAAGAAGGGAATGATAGAAATAATAGAAGAGATAATATATTTTTGTCTTCTCCTGATCTAGAAAAACGTACCTTTTTTCTTCTTAACTTTTCATATTTAACCTAGCAGTAAGACAAACGTTTACTTGAAAATCCGGTTAGTTGGAGAATGATGTTTACCTAAAAATCTGGTTGGAGAACATAACCGCTTGGTCGCCCTTTATATTGGGTTAGTTGGTTCCGCGATTTGCGATATCATGGCCACATATTTGTAACCGCTTATGCTTTAGTTTATCATAATTAAAAGATCCATTTTGACTAAAATTGACCGATCATTTGTCGACGACTCTTACCTAGTTTAATCAACAGACGATCGCTAAAACACAATCGCTAGATGTTTAAAAGACAATCACTGGATGATCGATGTTAGAAGCGCCAATGATGAGCATACGATATGACGATAGCTCTGTCTAGCGGGTGAACCATCGTTTGGGGACAGCCATATGACAACTTGTTTATTGTGTGACTTGTTTGTCCTTAATGATCGTTTGGGTTGCCAGTCCGTCGACTCAGATATCCTACCATACAGATTTTAATAAATAAGGTTAATTTTTTATTCTTTATAAATATTTTTACAATTAAATATAACATTAACAAATTACTTTAATAACTAATATATTTTGGTAATCTTTAATTCCTATCCTTGGACAAATTTTTTAATTCTGTCATATCAATCAAATTCTAAACTAATTCTCACAAACTTTACTTCCAAATGCATTCTCAATTACCTTTAAATCCACTCAAACAAACAACAAAATATTTATCCTGAAATTCATTTAATCACTCTCCCCAAATCATCTCCTTCAAATACCCTCACAAATCAACACATTTCTTTTTTTTCAAATCAGTATAAACAAACAACGAATATCTCGCAAATCATCGTTCGCTATTCCTCACAGTATTTCTCATGGAGTGAACAGAGCGTTAATGATTGAATGACCCTTTTGTGCTTCGTTAGCTAAACTCTCTATTATAAATCTCTAAATGATTTTTTAGCATAATATTCTTTTCTTTTATATATTTGGTGGAATTAGAGTCTCAGATTATGAATCATTAATCAAATTAGTGGAACCAGATAAAAATCAGATTCAGCTACCAAGATACATGAGAGAGCATTGATTGACAACATGAGAACATAAATTAATTTAATTATAATTTATATAAGGCTTAAATATAATTTTAATTCTAATTTGGATATAAAATTAGAATTTATTATTTTTTTAATTTTAATTCAATTGAATATTAAATTTTAAAAATAAATAAATATAATATTTTATTTTAAATGTGTTAAAAATAAATTTACATGTCAAATATGTTTTATGTATTATTTCAATAAATTTCAACTTAAATATTGATTTAAAACATCATTTAAAATCTACAATAAAATTAACGATATTAACTTAAAAAGATGATATCATTATCTTTTAGGTTTGGAGATTAAAATGGATTAAAATATTAAATTTTGTGTCCAAATTTAGAAATTAAAAATATATTTAACTTTTTATATAATTACAAAATAATTTGAATTATTTATATTACTACGAAAATTATATGTTATTTTAAAACAATAGTGACTCTTGTTTAACAAGAAAGAAAATCAATTCATTTATATTCACATTCTGAATTATCAATTTTGAAAAGCAAAATAATTTATATATTAAATCAATGCGAGAGATTCATAATTTATTGTTATTATTTGATATTATTTCAGTTTATACAACCATAAAAAAAGAAAAACAAAAAAAACAAAAATGTGTTATCAATGAAGACGCAAAAATTTACTCAGAAAAACGTAAGGTCCATGATGTAAAAAATATTAAATAAAATTACCTAACATTAGTTCTCTAAATTTTCTCTCTAACGTAAGAAAGTATATGAAACAGTAAAAAAACTGTCTTTTCTTTGTGTAACGGTGTGATAGAATACGATCCTTTTCAAACATGTTTAATAAACAAGTTTATTTATAAACAACAATTTAGTTTGAATAAATTAATTTATAAAAGCTTTAATTTTGAAATTCATATTTTTAATTTCTGTATTAGTTAAGTTAGAGGATATAATTATTTTTTAAAATATTTAAAGAAAAAGTTGATCATTTACTTAGGAGTTTCTCTTGCACCTTTAAATCTTTCTTCTTGCACCTCTAAATTTCTAATAAATGTCAACATTAACCTTCTAACATAAGATAAAAAGTTTTTCACTTTTGTCTATGCTAGGTAAAATGTTTTTCACTTGTTGTCTTTGTTATTAAAGTGCACATGACAAACACACACCACCACATTTATTCATCTTTCAAATTTTGCAACCAGTGTCGCGCACCTGCACCTGCATCCCTTTCCTCTCACCTGTCGAATTTGATGAAGCTTTCTTTCTCATTACCCGAACTAAGATTGTTTTTCATCATTGTGACACCACAAGTATACGTTTGTTTTTGTTGAGATCTCTTGATTTTCATTTCAATTTTACAATGTATATGGGCGTAGAATAGGAGATTCGTGTGGTTTTGTTCCAATTCAGGTTGTTAGTTTTTATTGGATTTCAAAAATCGATTATAGGTCTATCGAATTTAGAACTAGATTGAAATTTAAGGAGAGTGTAATCGAATTTTAAAAATTGGTGAATGTATAATTAGATTTCGAAATTCGATAAAGGCTTAATCAGATTTTGAAATTTAATTTCTATATTTTTTATTTATTTATTTTTTGTGTTTAACTGGGAAGGCACACCTTTAGCTTGAACTATTTAAGTTTGAGTATTTATCAGGAGTAGTTACATTGCTAATAGCTATAAAATTAGTAATACCTAAACTTATTTGTTTTAATATTTGATGAATTTGTCTTACAAATATGACAAGAACACGAGGTACATTAATATATCATGTGAGAGTTCTTCATAAGGTGATCAGAGAAGGAGACTTACGACATCAGCTCGTAGAAGGATCGCCCTAAAGAAGTTGCAACATTACATGATGATGATGTTTACAAGGGGGCATAACGATGTTATTGAGCAGCGTGATAATGTTGTTGAGCAGCATAAGATGTTGCTCAACAACACGATGGAGTAGGTGGATTTCCAAGATGTTCGTATGATGTCATTCTTGACGAGCTATGCAGATCATGTTGCATATGTGTTGTGGCAAGGCCAAGTTAGTACAATATTTGAATTTTAATGGTTGATGAATTGTTTGAATGAACTTTAGATCTGATTGTTTTATGTAAGACTAAGGGAAGATCTAGTTAGTCTCCATTAAAAAAAATAAATAAATTTGGAACATGTGGCAATTCAACATTTTGTGCTGAAGTCTGGTTTGATGCTCCTAAATGATATATCCTACTCTTACACTGACAATGGTTTGATATTGGCACATGCAGTGCATTTTTTGTTTAATTTGTATTATTATAAGCTAAAAATTTTATATAAATAAAGAAAATAGTATATGTAAATTAAATAAAATAAAGTAATTAAAAAAGTAAACCACTAAACTATGAACTTTGTAAAATATAAAAAAAAATTAAACTTAATTTTACATTTTGTTGATAAACATCGTCACCTTGAATATATAAAATGTTTACCATAATTTCTTTTAGAGTTGCAACATATATTAAGGAATAATGCTATTTTGACATTTAATAAATTCATATAAATAGTTGAGATTCATTATTTTATCTTTTTCTTTATTTTTTACCATTACAAAACATTAGTTTTTCTTGTAACACATTAACTCTTACAAACAGTTTGTAAAGTGGTTATTTTAGTGTAAAAAAATCATCTTCCTTAATTAAGATCCAACATTTTTCTTCCATTTTCCAAACATTCAAGTACAAATTTATTCTTCGATGGTTATTGGTTCCTAGAGCACTAGAAGATAATTTAATAAATAATAAAACTTATTTGAATTTACTATTACGTAATACATGATAACAATTTTCTTTCAAAAAATTTGGATAAGAAATACATTTATCATAAGTTGTGATAACAATTTTCTTTCAAAAAATTTGGATAAGAAATACATTTATCATAAGTTGTGATTGGTGGATCTATAATAAATTCTTCACTTTAATCAATTTAAAAGTTAATAATAATTGTAGACCTATAATATAAAAATGGTATATCTTAACCCTCCATGAAAGTCATGTATTTGGCTTTTCTAAAAGCTTGTTTTTAACTCTATATAAGTTTATTTTAGTTTATATAAACATAGCTTCTCTCCTGTTTTGCTGTTTTATTTCGGTCCAGGTTGTAGGACACTGTTTATGTTTGTACTGTCACACTAAAGCACTCCCATGCTCTTAAATGGAGCAACTTGCAAATTGTTGCATGAAAAGAACGATGGTGCATAAAACTAAAGCAGAAGAAGGTCAAAAATAAGGAAGAAAGGGAAGATCATGAAGAATACAAAGTGTTACAAGAGTGTACATTACAGCTATTACCTACAAAAATTTCAATTGACACCCTGCCTTCTGTGATTGAAAAGTGGTGGAGCCAATGAAAACGACCAAACAACTTTGGTAGTCTAAGCACTTTGTCTGTTCTCATTTCATATGAAACACTTTCGGACATAACCCAAATAATCAAACAATAACTACCAACTAATGCCATAGGACTCTGCTAAGCTATATTGAAGTTACAGAAATAATTAATCACCACATGGAAGGCACGTAAACTTGTTCTTTGAGGTTCTGAGTAGCACTTTCGGTAGGAAAACCTCTAACAGCACCAATAGTCCATTGGGCTATAATTCCTGCTGCAACAGCAAAGCGTAGTTGTCTCTCCAAAACATCTTGACTTTCAAACATCTGTGGGCAAGTAGTTAGCTTTCTTAAAATAGCAGCTACAATAGCATCACCTGAGCCAGTTCTATCACATGTGAACGGAGTTATGAGCACATCTTCAGTTCCAACCACAGATCCATCAAAAGAAGGGGTATAGTAGTGAATTCTAATGGTTCCATCGGTTACAAAGAGGAATTTAAGTCGATCATGCCACAAAGGTGCAACTTCTTCAGGAGTGTAATGGTAATACTCTTGTAAATTCTTGGTTTGTTCATAACTTTCAGCAAAGTATTGTGGCCTGTAATTTCTCTTCCTCTCGTAATATTCTTCATCTAGAAGGAATTCTAGCTCACTTCTTGAAACTTCAATTATGTCTGCTTCATTCCATGCTTTTTTTATTATTTCTCTAGTCTCATCGCGAGATCTCCACAGGGATAATGGCAGATTTAAATCAAAGAATACAAGACCACCAAACTTTCTTGTCCATTTAATTGCTCTGAATAGTGTTGATTCCATAGTGGGGCATGTTAGAACTTCTGAATTGAAATGGAAAATCCTAGCCTGCGGTAGTCCACACAAAGGAAGTCACAACAAACTCAGTGTACACTTCACACAACAAACAATGCAAAAGAGTCTCACTCTTGCAGCAACAAATCTATGAAGTTATAACACCCAAAGTAACAAATTCAATTTCCCTACCCAGTACATCCTATGACCATGGTTGAATTGTGATTAAAATTATCTATCGGAGAACTTATATTTTGCACTCTTTGTCCATCAATAATTTCCTTTAATCTTCCTCCATCTTAAATTATCATCCTTCTCACACTACTCGGTAAGCACACATTAAATTTCACTCATCCTCTTTGTACTGCATAAAAGATTACCTGCTATTCTCATCCCCTTTTCGTGGAAAGTGGAGCTTGTTCAAAATAAACACTTGGTGCCTCCACACTCAGCTTAATGATAATTGTTTACAGCATTAACAAGTCTATACATAATTGCTAAAAGCATTTTCAAGTCCAAGAAATATGCAGCTGCAATATTGAAAATCCCGTAACCAACCCAATCAAGAAATATTTATACCAAAGCTCATATCCAACTAGTCCCAACTGTAAATCTTTATGACTAGAATTCTCAATCAACTTCCTCCAAATTAAATTTTGCAATAATAATGTTATTATATTACTGAAGGGTGATCTTTTCAGTTAGCTACAGGAGCTCCAATCCTGTTTCATGGTAAAAAGTATTGCAGAAAACAGAGCAATGGAGGAGCATGGGGGAATTCACATTATTTCCTTTCCCTCCAATTCAATAAAAGCCTTGATTGATTAGCTTGTTCAATTAAACTTCTAAACACATTCCTACGACAATAATTCATAGGCACATCAGTGAGTAGCGACTACAACAAACTAGGCCTAGACATAAAACACTAGAAGAATCAAAACAAATACCTCTTTCAAAACTGCAAGGTTGAGTTCAGATGCAAGAAGTGAGTTCTCAGCAGAGTCCTTGACGGTCTCCATCTTCATCCCCCCCTCCTCAAACTTCACCTTCATATATGCGCACCCTGTCCTGCGGCCCTCATCAAACTTAACCCCTCTTGTCTGCACCCTCTCCTTGTTCATTGTCAGCACCAAATCCTCCCCGAACTCGTCCCTACCAACCTTCCCCAAAAACGCGGCACGCCCCCCAAGCCGCACGTGCGCCACCGCCACGTTAGACGGCGGCCCCCCCGGCGCTCGTGCAAACTCTGGTGGCTTCCACTGCAGCATCTTCCATTCCGAGTATTTGTCCGGATGCATCGGGTACATCTGAACCCGCACCCCAGGGATGAACTCCCTCTGCGCCGCACCAAAGCAGCACACCAGCGGCGGATCCTCGTAGGGGAAGTCGATGCCGTCGTCGTAGTCGAACAGCTCGTCGTCTTCTGAAGGTTTTTCCTTCTTGGCCTCTGCGTTTTGGTGTTCCCGCGTGTCGTTTGCGGGTGGTGTTTCGGGTTGTGAGGGTTTTTTCTTTCGGCCGCGTCGTTTAGGGGTTGGGGACTCGACGGTGGAGCGTGTCGTTTTGAGTGGGCGCGTCGTTCTGAAGAAAAAGCGTTTGGGTGGGGTTGGAGAGTGAGGGAATGGAAGAGAGAGAAGAAGGTGGTGGTGGTGAAGGGACGCCATTTTTTGGTTGATGGAAGTAATCGTTTGCAGGGTTATCAGTGATGTTTGTTTTTCGGCTCTGTGAAGGGCGTTATCGGGTCAAGCTAGCTGGTTCAAAAGAACAGGGTAGGAATGTGTTTTCGCTAGATGTTTTACAGTAGATGTTTTAGATGTTTGTTAAAAGAGCAAGGATAGCTCTCACATTTAGTAGAGGTAAAATTATTTTAAAACATAAATTTTTAAAAAATAGAAAACAAGAAACAAGAAGATAATATCAAATAATTATAAAAAAAATTATGAATGTCAAAATATATTTTTCTTGTTAAAAAGGAAACAAAAATAATAGTATGGCATCCTTAAAAAAATCCTCCAACTTTACGATCCACTATTTTTATATTTTATTATTATTATATTATTTTTATTTTTATTATATTATTATTTATTATTATTTATTATTATTATTATTATTATTATTTACTTTACACTTCACTTTAATAATATAATAATATATATTAAAGTTTTAAATTAAAAGATAAAATAAATTTAATTAAAATATTATTATTTTAGGTTATTAAATTATTATTATTATTATTATTGGTGATTTTTATTTTCATCGAATTTATTTGAAGGAAACTCATTTTTCTTTTATCATAGTTCTAATTTTGGTAATTTATGTTCAATTTGATCTCTTTTTATAATGTCCTGTTTGAATGAGTCATTCGATAGTTGCTTACATGGTTATCCTATCTAGTGAGAATTGCTTACACGGCTGACTCGATAGACAATGACGAGTTCGGCCAGACAAGCTCAGCCACAGGAGTTCGACAACAAGAGCTAGCCCACACAAGCTCGGCCACATAAGCTCGGTCATAGGAGCTCGGTTACAAGAGCTCATCCACAAGAGATCAGCCACATGATTTCATGCTCATGACCATAAATATAGGAGCTCGGTCCTCCTACACAGTGTGAGTTGGTCAAGCTCTTATAGCCGAGCTATTGGTACCGAGCTCTTATGGTAGAGTTCCGAGTTCATGTTGCAGAGCTCCTATGGCCGAATTCTTGTAGCCAAGCTTGTTTGCCTGAGTTCTGGTTGGCCAAGCTTGGGTTGACCACGCTCTTGTGGCCGAGCTAAAAATATGAGGGTTCATGCTTTGTAGACCTTTTAGTTCAATGAACTTTACTCTTATATGCACCCTTCGTTTTAACTTTATTCAATGGAGGTATCATAAATGTCATAGCAAGACAAACAATTTCAAGTAAATTTTGTTTAATATTCACTTTGAATCGTTCTTGCATCATATCAAGTTCATGTTAATGCATAACTCTAGTTGCGATTCAATTGATAAAATATTTGAAAAGCTCAATCTAATCCACATGATATGAATTTCAGTCGGAGGAATCACTCTAGGGTCAAATTGTGCTAATTCACAAGCATAGGATAGACCATATATTCGTCTCAAAACTTGTCCACAAGTAAATTTTGTTTGATATTCACTTTGAATCGTTCTTGCATCATATCAAGTTCATGTTAATGCATAACTCTAGTTGCGATTCAATTGATAAAATATTTGAAAAGCTCAATCTAATCCACATGATATGAATTTCAGTCGGAGGAATCACTCTAGGGTCAAATTGTGCTAATTCACAAGCATAGGGTAGACCATATATTCGTCTCAAAACTTGTCCACAAGTTTCCTTATCCAATCATATATGTTTTACTCAATCAAACTCCTCAACAATGAGTCCCAAAGCATATCTCAATACACGTCCAACTAGTATTTTATATCTGGTTCCTTTAAAAGCTTCACTCATAAGATTAAGATTCTTTCAAAGAATGTCTTTATCTGATTATGTTGCAAGATGATGACATTATAAATAGCATCCCAACATCAACAAAGGTTTCCCATACTTCTTCAAGCTCTAGTGGGTAGACTCAACTCTAACATAAATGACATGAATAATATCATAAAACATATAACAAAAACAACTAAATAAAATAAAACTAAAACATAGATGTTTGATGTTGTGTTTCCTAAATGCCTAACTTGGTTTGTCCAAGCCTTTACAAAGTATGTCTTATACGAAATAATCCAAGACTGATTCATATATTCAAAAAAAATAAAGACCATAAACTACAAGCATACTGAAGGCGATCAACATAATAAGTAAACATTGACTCTTGTTCACAATCCATGACATTTTTCCATGCTTCTATCACGACATCTCATGCCTCAACAAAGTCCACTACATTTTGCACTTGGCTTTCACATTTTTCAGAATGTGGGAGCGACATAGGAGATGATAATGTTCAAGGAATACAATGTTAATGACATTCATCAAAGTCAGGTATTTATCGCTAGCAATGACCTGTGGATCGCCCACATATGTCAGAAGTAATCCTTTAAGCCTTTCCAAAGCTCAAGTGGAATTATTTCCCGATCACTTAATAAGAATGCAAAGGTCGTTGACAATGTCAACCCTGTAAATGTCACCCCAACTATCTTAGGCAATGATAACCGATATTTGTTGGTTTTGTATGTCGCATCCATCAAGAAAACGACACTAAATGCATTCAACAATTTAACTACATCAAAATGTGTTCAAAAGAGGTCACTTACCTCAAATTCTTTGACCCATCTACTCTAATGGATGTATTTATCACAATTTAACACTGGAATTCAGTTCACGACCCTCTCAATGATCATTTGTAAATATAGCTTGCATTATATATTTTGCTTGATTGTTATGACATTATTTTCTTTCAGAGTCGGTAGATATTTATAGGCTTCACTTACTATTAGTCATATCAATAAATAATGACTTTTCAATGGGATTTAACCTCCTAGCAAAAGAGTGACCAACTAAATTTTGTGTCAAATAATGGTTATGATATCCACATATAACCTTCAATATATATCCCTCTCCATTAGAATTTGGCTTACCCCTCAACTTAAAAGGACACCCGCATTTTCGTATGGCGTATATATTCAGTTGAACATCAGTTTTATATTTCATGTATTTTTCACCCCTTTCACATCCTAACAAGACAAATGTCTTTATTAGATCTTATAGTTATGACATTAAACCCAAGATGAAAAACAATCTCTCGAATCCATTCAATTAAGTTATCACATGTGAAAAATATTTAATCAATTGTAAAATTATTTGTATAATGTCTCTCACACATTTTATTGATGAAAGAAGATAAACCTGACACAAAGCTTAAATTTACATGTGAATCCTTCAAACTAAAAGGATAATCTTCCATCATACAATATAATCACCTATAACATAACATCTTTATCGTTGAATATCTCACTTCATTGATAATAATACTAATAATAATGCCTTAACAAATTATTAAAAAAGACAATAAATTAAAAGAAAAAACTTAAAAAATAAAAATTAAAGAAGTCATTGGATTCCAAAATCCAGTCAAGGTAGTAACCGGATTTCAAAAACAAGTCAAAGGTTTTACTGTATTTCAAAATTAAGTCACTTTGCTTATCGAATTTTGAAATCCAAGTACCTTAATCGGACTTCAAAATACATTGACAATACAAACCGAATTTCAAAATTCAATAACTTACTAAAACAGATTTTAAAATCAAAATAGTTTTGAAATTCGATGATTTTTTTAGCCGAATTTCAAAATCTGATAGATTTCTAAACTGAATTTTGAAATACGATGACCTATTAAATCAGCTTTCAACATCGAGTTTGTTTTCTAATGATTCAAAATCAAGCACAAATAAAAATGATAACCAATTAGACAACTTATACTCAAATAAGTAAAAGTTAATAAAATTATTATAAATAACATTATTCATAAAGTAACTATTACTTGTTCATTCTAATATTTTTTATTATCTAATGTATATATCTAATTTGAGTGTTAAAGTGTTTTTTATACCATCTGTCTTGAATCAACCTCAAACTACATGAAAGTGGAAAAAAAATATCAAATTGAAGACTAATGTTGTGTTCACTTGGGGGAGAGAAATTGGAGGAGAGTGAGTGGATGAATTTAAGAGTGAATTAATTGTTGTTTATTTGAGTGGATTTGAAAGTAAATGAGGATGGATTTGGAAGTAAAGTTTATAAGAATTAATGTAAGATTTCATTGATGTGACAGATAAAAAAATTTGTTTAATTAGTAAAAATTAAAGATTATCAAAATGTCCCTAGTTATTAAAATAATATAAAATGATAATTGTTAATGTTATATTTAATTGTAAAAATGTTTATAAAGAGTAAAAAATTAACATTAATTATTAGAATTAATTTTAATATTGTACAAAAAATTTATTTTAGTAAAATAAATTTATTTTTAATTTATTATATTTTTGTAATATTATTTATTACTGGGCGGTATAATTTTATATGTTATAAGTGAAATTGAATATTTTTAAAGAAAAAAATAATTAAATAAAGTTAGAATATTATATGAGATAAAAATTTTATTTATAATTATATTAATATAAAATTATTTACTTTTATACAGGAAAATATATATAACTGAAAATAAACATTAAAAATAATCTAACAAAATTTTAGAATCTAAATAACTCGTTATAATTTTTTACTATATATTTCAAAAAAAACTTTAGATATGTTATCAAATGAGAGTTGAAATTTTTGCAATACTTCTCTAATTACGAAGGTTTTACTTATTCCAATGATTTAATAACTCAAAATGAAGAAAAGAAAATATACTCCCTTCATTTTACTTATACATTGTGTAATTTTCTTAAGGAAGTCCAATTCAGTTAGTTAAATAAAGTACATGAATTAGGAAAAAGTATTCATATAAGAACCGTAAATAATATTAATATATTGAAGTAAGTTATTTAGTTTAAATAAAATTAGATTATTTATGAGCTAGGTACCTTTGGCTTGAGATCACGGTGAACAATACCTTGCAGATGACAGAAAGCTACCACACTATTGATAATTTGGAAAACAAATGAACTGTGCTAGTTCAAACTAATCTCGCAGCTGCCAACTGTGCTTTCTGCTACTGCACAAAAATCACAGAATTTGCAATTCTGGTCGTGCACAAAAGGCTGCACCAGAGTTGAATTCAGTGCTTGATTCTTCACTCACTCCACTTTTTATCAAACAACTTGTGTGCAAGATATAGCCAAGAACTCAAAGAGCAAGCAAATAATCGGTAACAGTTAAGGAGGCACCTCAAATTGATCCTATGATTAGCTCTATAATGGATTAACAATGCAATAAAAGTCCATAAGTCGAAGATAAGTTCAAATCAAAGGTGCAATGCAAATGTTACAAACTGTTTGTGAAAATGTCTCAATAACAATGCAGTTTGGTGTAGAATTCCTGACTTTCAGATTTCGAAAACTTGTTGCACTGGTCCAATTGCTTTTTAATTTCATTCCAACTATTTTGAATGTTCTAATTCTTTTATATGGACTCAAGCTTTTGCTACAATTTACAAACAATGTTCAATGCACCAAATCAGTTTTCAAGAAAGCAAAATTCTGCTGCAGCAAATGATTTGAACCAGAAAAGTGCTTAGAAAGTGGATGAGTTGGATAGTGAAAATGCACATAACAATTTATAATCAGATTAGCTTTGCACAAACATGTTTGGTTGATGAATATAAGATTATTTGAATGATTTTTCTAGGAAGATTCAATCTATGAAACAGTTTGGCATATTTAATTCACGGGCATTCCAAATCAAGCAACTATAGTATCCAAATTTTGAAGCAGAGTTTTAAACAGACTTGAGACAATGATTTTGGCGTCAAAACAGCATTTAAAACTTGCTCAAAGTAGCAGAACAGTGTATTGGATGGTTAGCAAGATCTAAGTGCTCAAACCAGATTTAAAACATAAAAATTAACCCAACAATGAAGCTGCAGATTGGCCTACTGCAGATTTAGGTTTTGTTGTAATTTCTCAACGCATCCAAGCTATGCTTAAGCATTTTATGGCTTATGTGGTATGCAATTGATGTTAACCAGCAAAAACAACTCATAGATTTGCTTCAAATCAATGAAACAATAACAGATTTTTTTTTTCAAACAGATGCAATGCAAGTGAGTTTAAAATTCGAAATCCTGATTGCACACTTGCCATCGAGCTCATTCCAAAGAATTTCACAGCTCTTTTGATGATGGACAAAATGTTCTTACAATTCCAGATTCACTTGATGCACAGAACAAAGCAATAAGCAACTGATTACTCAGAATTAATGACAATCAAAAGCAATGCATAACAATGCACATGACTTGACAAAACTGGACAGATTAATCAAATAAAAATGACTCAAATATGAAGTGGGTCTGGATCAACAAAAAAGCATCAACAAAGCAAAGATAGCTAGACAGAAAACAATGAACTCAACTAAATCCTAAAAACAATAGCAACCAGTGATGGCAGATTTGATGGAACAGAACACGTTCAAAACAAAACAGAAAAAAGGAATTAAATGACAGTGAAGCAAGGCAAAACAACTGGACTTAGCTCTCAACAACAGCTTGAACCTGGGTCTGGATACCACTTGATAGCTTCGTCCAGATGCAACAACCTAGCACAGATCAGCGCGAGATTGGATCAGCGGAAGTAAGGTGGAAGCTGGCAGCGGAAATGGTGTGATTTGGTGGCTGTTTGGAATGGATGAAGCGCAATGAACCGAATACACAGCTTGGGAATCGAATACGCTTCTGTCTCAACAATGGGGAACGAATACAACCCATAGTAACCGAATACAACTTCCATTCTTCTTCTTCGTACGCGTGGAATCGAATACCAATCAATGGGAACCGAATACAACTTCCCTTTGTTCTTCTTCATGCGGCGAATATGGGTTCCCTGGAACTGAATACGGTTTCATCTTCTATATCTTCAGCTTCAAACAGTCGTTATCTTCATCACCACTTTCTTCTTCATCTTCCATCAACCTTATCTTCTTCATCTATCATCAATCCTGCAACGAAAAACAACAAATACTTGTCTAAACAACAATACACTCATACTAACCTCACCTCAGCTTTCTCGTCCCCACTCAACGCATAAAACATTACACTTGCATACACTTACATAATACAATGCTCCTTCAGTTGCACAATACATTGGAAGTGGAATTATTTCTAGATACACGGAAACTTTAAACTTTTTCTATTGGATACCTCCAAATCACACCACATCCGCGGGTGAGTAAAAAGTACAACATCCCACATTTCCTTTCAAATCCGTCTGCGTGTTTTTTTTGCATGTGAATACGAAATTCACTTTCAAATCATCGCTCGTAAAACTGCTTAAAGAGTACTTTTCCTCTCCAAGTGAACACATAGTAAAAGATTTTCAAAAAGTATTTCTTGTAGAAATCTTTCAATAATATATTTTGAACAATTATTCTGTTACGATTTCGCAAACTATTTTCACAAGTATTTATAAGTTAAGTAACTATATTCTTATCTCTCGTTTTCACAAATATCTAGAAAATACATATATATTCCTAATCTTTTACAAAGTACAAAATAATTTAAAAGAAAAAGTTAAATATATTATATTCGTCTTACGATCTCACAAATTACGATTTTGTAAATTCGTAACCACATTATTGATTTTAATTACCTTGTGCCACACTATAACCAATTAATATCCATTTTTCAATCAATGTAAAAAATAAATACATTACTACGTAGAGATGCTCCTTAATGCTGGGTTCGCATGAATGAATTTTCCTCTTTAGTCAGATTTGTGAGAGAAAAATTTGAGATGCTCCTTAATGTTGTTGTTTCGTTTTAAAAGATATGGATAGACTGATTTGAGATGATTTGCGGGATGAATAATTTTTTCATCACCCACTAACGTGTCGAGATTTGGAGGGATTGTGTTTAAAAAGTTACATTTATCCTTCTTGACTTATCTTATAATACCACGTACAAATATACTAACATGCAAATAACATATTCGATTCTAATATAAAAATAACTAATTCCAAAAAGAAGATGAAAAGAAATGGTTGAAGATGAAGAAAAACAAAGGCGTATTCGATTACGTACCATTCATATTCGCTTCCCGTGATACAAACAAATACAAAGGGACCTGTATTCGGTTCCCTGTGTTTGTATTCGGTTCCATGTTTTCTGTATTCCATTCCCTCACAGTTTGGCTGTATGTATTCGGTTCTCTTAATAATTTTGTATTGACCAGAGGGAGGTTAAGCATCTACGCGACGACCATAGGGAGTGGGTCAGTCATGTTGTTGTTGTAGAGGTCGAGGACCTCGAGTCTCTGAAGGTGCAAGAGCTCCGGGGGAAAGGTTTGGTTGAAGCCATTGTTGGAGAGGTTGAGGAAGCGAAGGGCAAAGAGGGAGGAGAGAGGCGGAAGGATGGGGTCGGAGAACTTATTATTGGCGAGGGAGAGATTGGAGAGGAATGGGAGGTGAGCTATGTCGGCAGAGAAAGTCCCGGAGAGGAGGAGTCCGGCGAGGTTGAGAGCGACGATGTGGCAATGGGCATCGCATGTGATGCCGAGTCAGGAACAATAAGAGGTTGAGGCATTCCAGGAAGAGAGAACGAGTGGAATGACATCGGTAATGGCTGAACGAATAAAGCGAAGGGAATTGTACTCAAAGAATGGCAGCAAACGAGTTTGATGAAGATGGAAAAATAGAAATAGAAAGAGGATACGCATTATACATCTTTTCTTTGCCTCCTACTTTGTTGTAAACTTTTGGCTCTTTGGTCTTTGAAATTTTAACTTATATTTTCTTTTGAGGTGGTAAATTATATTAAAAAAATATTATATTTTAAAAATAATAATAATAATAAATTATTATTATTATAATAACTAATAATATTAATAAATTATTATTATTATTATAATAACTAATAATATTAATATTAATATTAATAATAAAAAAATAATTTAATGTTATTATTATTATTTCAATTTACTAAATTACCATTTTATACATTTTAAAAATTAATTTTTATTTTTTTTCTACTTATAGACATTTTTATAATTATATATAACATTAAAAATTATCATTTTATATTACTTTTATAATTAAGGGTATTTTGATAATCTTTAATTTCTACTAATTACAATTTTTATTTATCTGTTACATCAATTAAATCCTACACTAATTCTCAAAAACTTTACTTCTAAATCCAGTCTCAATTATCTCCAAATTCACTCAAACAAACAACGAAAGATTTACTCTCAAATTCATTCAATCACTCTTCTAAATCATTTCCCACAAATCCTCACGTGTTAACATGACCTAAGCAATCAATTGTCACTTCAGCCACACTTGAACTTTGTGACAACATTAAACATCACCACTTTGAGCTTTTCTCAAGTGACATACCTAGCAATTATCATCCAGATATGTTGATGTTAAATTGAAGTGAGAGAGTTATGATACAAAATTAAGTTTGAAGTGGCTTATAAATTTCAATAGTTTCAATACATTTTTTTTTCATTAAACCTTAAAAATTATATATATTTCAATTAAGTATCTATCACTAATTTTATAAAGTAAGTATGAGTTTTGTAATCAATATAAAACAATATTAAGAAGACAATTGCCACTTTCTAAACATTCAATAATCATTTAAATAATATTATGTTATTTAATTAGTTTCAATTAAAACAATAAATGTATTAACAAGTAAAACAAATAAGTACGATAATAATGGGTTAAAAATAAAATCATGTCATCTAATTAATGAAAAAATTAAATGACATTAACTCGATTGAAAATAAAAAAATATAATTATTATTTAATAGACAAAAAGAAAATTTAATAAAAAAATTAATTCAAAAGAAAAGGACTAAAATTTTAATTAAACTTATAAAAGAAAATAAAATTAATATAAAATACTCTCCCAATCATAGTCTTAATCAAGGGTTTCGAATTATTGTAGTCTTTAAATTAACAAATTTTTATAATTAAAATCTATTATTTTTATTTTTTATATCGTATATTCATGTGTGTTTTTATTGGATGTTGAGCGTTAATTTTTGAACAAATAATTTAAGAGTGGTTTGGTTGTTTCTTTTATTTAGAGAGTTTTCTCCTTGATAAGAGGAAAAGATTTACTTAGGAAGATTTTCTAATACTCAAATTTGTAAGAGAATTAATTTCGAATAAGAATAATTATGAAGTGAATATTATTAAGAAATATTAATTGTATTTATTAAATTATCATGAACAGTAAATTTATGTTTTTATTAAAATAATAGTTGAAAAGAATAATAACAACATAATAAATATCAACATAATATTAAATTATAACCAATATATCAAATTATCAAAATTTAATTATAATATGACAATTTGATCAAAATAAACTTAAGTTAAACTACTACGTAATAAAAAAAGACTTAAAAGACTTTCTTGAACCGGACTATTTAATATTTATTAAGCCAGATAACACCAATATACAACAACATTTTAATAAAATACTATCTCAAAATCATTTCTATTAATTTAAAATTCTAAAATATTACATAAAATCTTGTACACTTCACTGACCTAACATAATGTTTAATCAATGTGAAATAACTATTAAAAATTAAGATTGAGAAGAGTATATGAATGATTAAACCATTACCTTATAAGGTAAGTTAATAGGGTAATGATTTTTTTTTTATTATTTAATAGGGTAATTTATTATTGACCCATAGAGAAAGGAGAATTACATTGTATTATATTAGAAAAAAATTATGAATACATTCTCTTAAAAAAATATTATATTAGAATTATTTTGTTATTCTTCTTCTATTACATTGTATTATTTAATATATTTATTTTTTCTTTTCTATCTTTTTACTCCCCTCTCTCTGACATATTTTTCCTGCTCCAGTAAAAATAGAATGATAGGAAACAGAAGAAAAAATATAGAATAAAAAACTGGCTTATCTAAGTTTTAATGGAAAATAGCAAGAAGGGAAGTTATTTCGATCCACAAAAAATGGAATAAAATCGGAGGAATTTTTCGTCTTCATTTCTTTTTTAAACAATACAACTTTTCATGTTAATTAATTATAGTAGATTAAAAAATTCTTTTTTAAACATTATAAAAATAAGGTACATAATTATTTATTTTTTTCTATTTTTTTCATATATCAAAGCTATTGAAGAAAATTTCTTAAATTTTCTTATTTCCATATTTCTATTAATAAAACAACATATCTTTTAATTTGCTTTTATTTTTATATTTCATATTTCTTTTGTTTTTATTTAATTCATATCCAAACAAGCATAACTGTATATTAAATTATTAACACAAAGGTGGTCTTGATCAAAGATGCTTATTTTCACTTTTCTCGTCAAGCATTCGTCCTTAATAAAATTTGTTATTGATCAAAGATGCTTATATTGATTTTTCTGATTAAGTATTCAAGCTTAATGAAAGTGCTTTAGAGGTGCATATTTAGAGTTCCCTTAATGTGGTGCTCATAATAAGCACCATTTTTTTCAATTATTACTCCCTTTATCACTTTATCCTTTTTACTCATCTAAAAAGTTAAATTATTTGATATTCTCATCTTCTAATAAAACACTAACAATTATTTTTATTTATTCTCAAATTAATTAATCTGGTATATACAAATAATACATTTAACAAAAAAAGGTTGTTTCAATATGCAATAAAATAAATAAGTATTTTAAGTTATTTGCAAGTATTATTTTGATTTTAAGTGGTTAGGTTAGAAAGAAAAATTGAAGTTATGAAAAGTAAAAATCAGTGATATAGAATAATGAAAGTAATTTAAAATGTATTAAAAAATGTGCTGAAAAGGTGATGCTCTAAGTATCCATGATTTTTATTATAACACAATTAGTGCGTTCATTGTTGCCTCATAGATTTTTAATTAATTATTAAATGATTGAAAAACGATGAAAACTATAATATCGAGTAGTCTTGTCACATTCATGACAACATTGTGTCAAAAGCAAATTCTCTTTTTCTTTTCATAATAACAGTCATCTCTCACTAATACCAAACCCTATTAGTTTGAAATTACTTGTTCCAACTTCTCAAAGCTTTTCTCCACTAGCTTCACCTCATTGCAAATGCACTTCTATGTATAAAATATAATATTTATCTTTTCTTTTAATAATCTAAGTTTTCTAAATTATTACATAAGACCCATTTTAAAATTTTTATTCATTCAGAGTAGATCTTCATGCAGATTAACATAACATAACATAACATAATGTTGATCTTCAATTATAAGATCAGCATTACATTTTCTTTTTGAATTTTTTAATCACAATGTATCACTATATAATAATATTTTCTTTAATAATGAGTTTTTATACCAATTGAATCAAGTACCTCAACCACTTGACTCACATTAGATAACCGATAAAATTATCAATAGAAAATGACTCAAACTTAAAGGAGGGTTGATTAGGAATCCACAAATTCAAAATCGTCGAAAACAATGTCCTAATATCTTATAAGTTCTTTCATAATTTATAATTAATTGATGTTAAATCTCTCTTAGTGGAATTTCTTTGAAAAATCCAACAAGTAAATATCTTCTCTCAAGACCCAACAAATACAACTAATATAGGAGTTAATTATTCTTAGGAATTTTTTCAATAGCAACCAGACCAGATTAATCTCATTTGAATATTACCTCACTAGCATTAGTCATGTTATTTGTTTTCACTTTGACCTATAACAAAGAATTAGTAATATTTTTATACCTTGGAAGTCGTTTGTAAAATATTTATGAATTTTAATATGCAAGAAAAAAGTACAAAGTAAAACAAAATTCTAATACTAAATTTTGATTTTTTTTATTATTTGATATCTTGCTCATAAATTAAAATTATTGTCCATTTTTAAAATATAAAAATATAAATAATTTAATTATTATTTTTATTAAATTTCATTTCTAAAAAAATTAATATAAGTATTTATGATAACTGAAATGTCAGAATAATAAGAATTTTTTTTTTAAATAAATATAAATAATATAACTGTTGTTAAAAGTTATATGATAGTCTATATATACGTATATGTATGTATGTATTGATTTCTTTCTAATGTTATCATCTCGTATTCAGTATTGGACAAAGCAAAAGTTAATTTGCTAGTGTGAGGTAATTGTTTAGAGGTATGAAATTGTGACATGTAATAAGAAATTATAAATACTCTAACCATAGGCCACATCAGTGATAGGAGTTGTGTCTAAGACAATAACAACTATATATAGTTTAAAACTGATAATAAACTATATGGTCCTCATCATGACAGAGGATATTATGTAAGTCTAACTAAGGTCAAATCTGTCCACATACAGAACTTTTCGAAAGGTATGGCAACTTGGCAAAGAAAACAATATTTTTTTATTAATTTAGTTACTCTTAAAGAATAAAATTATTATAAAGCCTAATCATTACCTTAAACTAAGTTCATTCCGTTTATTAACTATATAAATGTGACACGAAATGATATTTTAGAGTTGATTTTAAGGTTGAAGACATTGAGATAATGATAAAATACGGATTATTTTCGACCTTTTCAAATTTTTGGAACAATATTTTATAAATCTTGAGAATTAAAGTGAAAGGACACGATGAACTGTTTTACTTAAATTGATGTAGATACGAAATATGAACCGAAAGCATATATGTTAATATGAATATATAATACAAAGGTTTTTTTTTTTAACAAGAGGGAGGTTAACATATAAATTTATTTTTTATGGATATAATATCCGGTCACTATTCGGATGAAAAATCTTCACATTGATAGATTATAGGTATGAGTTATTAATGCAAAAAATCCTATCAACTATATTGATTTATTGATGTTTATTGTACTAATATGGGATGACAAAAGGACTAAGTTCGGTGGACCAGTCTGCCAATTTGAAAAGAAATGACAGGTCAGAACAACATTTTCAACCTAAGAACCCGAACCAACTTCGTCTGCCAAGTCCGCCAGCTTGACAACACTACTTCATTACAATAACACAACCTGACTTCATTATAATAACACAGTTTGACTTCATCTCCATACTAGCATGGTCTACCATTTGATCTTTCAATTTGTTTCCTTCAAAGTTTTTAGATTTTCTTTGCTTTTCGCAACCCATCATTAAGGGGACATCAATCCATTTTCAACTTATTTTTATGTAAACATAAAAAATTTCAACTCATTGTTCAAGTGATATATTAAAATTTTATTATTATGTAAAAAAAGAGAGATCTCATTTGAATTTAGAAAAGGAAAGTAAAAATACATTTTAAATGACTTTAAACTTCAATATTGATTTTTTAATAAATTTTTTAAAATACTTTTTTAGTTTTATCAACTTTTTATTAGCATTTGTAACATTAATAAATGTTTTAGTTGTAATGAGTTTTATTTGATACTCAATTTGAAATAAACATAATTATAATATATTTATAAATATTTAATATTTATGAAATTACCTTCTTTTGATATTAAATATTTAATAATATCATATTTTTTACATGTATAACCCATGTAACATGAATAACCCATGTCTTAAAATTGTGTTAAAAATAATGTTAGGTCTTTTACATGAATAACCCATGTCTTAAAAGTGATCCTCTTAAAATTATTTAATATTTTTTAAAATTTTTACTGAAAGTAAAAAGGAAGAATTTCTCCTCTAAATAAATTTTCTTTTCTTGAAATGATTTTGATCACCCGAAAATCTTGTTACTGATGATGATTTTCATTCTTGTTCTCAAGTGAAAATCACCATCGAAAAAAAAAATTACTTGCATTGTTTTCTGTTTAAGTAAAAGCATCTCACTTAAGGATTTTTGTATGATTATATATTTCAAAACACTAGAAAATGGGTTGACATTGATGATAATAAATCATGAATGATTAGAGTCAGAATTATATTACAAGATAATTAGGAGTAATAAAGACAAAATATCTTACTCAGTCACAATCCTATTCTACCCACTAATGTATTCAATATTTTAAAATCAAGTGTGATTAACGATGTAATGCTCTAGTTTATTATATACGGAAACAATAAGCGAAAAAGATTAATTAACTAAAACACCTCACTTTCAGAAGTGAGGAATTAAAAACATAGATTAAATATATTACCTAGTGTAGTAATCATAAAGTTGATCCAAACTTGTATATGACGTCTATTTTATTATCTTCGTACAATATTCCTTATCTCAATTTGAAATTTACTCAAATTAGTTTTTATTTTTATATTAATTCATTATTTAATATATTTTAATAAAATATATTTAAGTACTATTAGTTTGATTCTTTAAATAATAAATAAACCTATAGAGTCGTGAGACAATGTTTTTGTCAAATCAATAATTTGTGTACTTTTGAAACATTGATCGAAACTCCCAAAATAAAATATATATTTTAGCCAAAACAAACATCAAATAATGTTCATACCAAGAATATTCTGAGGAGAAGTTTAAAAATAAGCCCTATAAATATCATTATCAATAAGAAAACAAAAATTGTTGCAGGAATATTCGATCTTTCAAAAGTTTGACTATACAAATAAACATTAAAAGACAAGAAAGATTTCAACATCTTTCCTCCCAGAAACTTTGAATATCATGTTAACCTCAAAGAACTTCTGCACAGCTTTTCGTCTCTCTCTGGTTTAACTTTTCTCTTTTCAGCTGATGCCTGTGCTTTCCATATCTTTGCTTCGCTTTGGACTCAGCAAGGTTGAGTTGAAACGAGTCACAACTGGAAGCAACTTTCTTCGCCACTGATCAGTTTTCAATCTTTTGCCATATGCAGTGAAAAACAACATATGTATGTGTACCTAGTAAAACAACCAGTTCATATAGGTGAAAATATACAAGATGAACAGATAACATACAATCATATATAACACCTGCAATCATCAAAACAGCATACATATATGAAATAAAGAAAGCTCTAGCTGCAGCAGTTGTTCTTTTGTTATGATCATTTGAGAAAAATAGTAAAAAATGTAACTGCAATGATGATGATGATGTGATGAAAGGCATAAAAATGAAAAGCAGTTTTGAAAAGTGGAGTATGTAATATATAAAAGAAGACGAAATTCAGAGCTCCCTTCACTCCAATACAAAAAGATCAGGGAAACCCCATCTCCAAATTCATGCAGACCCATGACTTTCACATGGTTCCTTGTGTGAAGGCAAAGGTGACCATGAATTAGCAGCTAGGCTCTACCATCACCTCCTTCAGTACTGGAGTGGTGGGGGCTCTAATTAGGGTTTCTTTATACCCAAAATCCTACATTGCTTGAACTAATCTATATGTATTAGCTAAGAACTTGGGAGAGGATTGTGATGCTTGAAGACATTATAACATTGGCTTTATATAGGCCAAGACCTAGGCTTGATGTGTGATCTGAACCGTTGAACTTGAGGATTAAATATTTGATTGGAGAATCTGAAAACTTGATCTTGATGTTTAACGATTGGTGAACATTGCAATAAATTTAATTTAAAGATTATTCCAGCTGATTAATTGGGGATCTTTTCCTTTCCATCGTCTGATAGGATCTGCAGCTGATAGTGTGTGATGATGCATCAGTTTGGTGATGCTTGCTTGTGTGGGAATACAAACATATGATTAATGATTGGAAGATTTGGCATTAATTATGTTTACTTATTTAGAATAATTCTGTTATATACTTATACTATTATGCTGTTCTTTCCAATTTTTCTTATTATATTGACAGAGATTGATTTTCTGCAATTAAAAATATGTGAATTGATCTTCTTAAAACAAATTGTGGACAGTGAAATAAGAATCTCACAATCAAATATTTCAACCTGGAAAATAAGTTATTGCACAAATTTTTAAATATCAAATTCATGTACCTTCTATTTTAAGACTGATTTTTCAACTGAGTTCTGTTTTTACTAGCTAAACTATTATTCCTTCACTTTAATAATATTATTTAGCAAAATAAGTTTTCTTAATATGTTTTATGAAGCTCTTCTGATTAGCTTTTTTAAACGTTAACTAATTTTTCCTGTAGTTTTTCATATTTATTTCTTCAATATATATATATATATATATATATATATATATATATATATATATATATATAACTTTATTAAAGGAATTGTTATAGAAATGGTTTTTTATGTTAATTTACAACTTCATTTTCTTTCTATTTCTTCTTCCAAACAAATTATATATATTTTTATTTTATCACTCCGTTATTTACATATTTCTTCTTCCAAAAATAAAAAACAAACGCGTCATTATTGTCTCTACTTTCACTACGTAAGCAACTATTGAATTATATATGTTATGCAAATTACATTAAAATTAGTTATATTTGTAAATACTACCTTTTTAACAAAAAGTTATTTAAATATTGTTTTACTTTAATTTTCATTTTATCATTTTTACTTTATTTTTGTTTTGAAATAGTTTCTGTTATAATAGTTTTTTCACATGTGTATTGCCTTGAATGGCTAACTACAAAAGAGTTTTAGAAAGCAGCAATTTTATTTCCTATTTGTCAATGTCTATCCACATATTTTAGAGTCTTGCAAATTATTTTCTAAAAGGAGTTTAACACGTATATTTTTGGGCAATATTTGTTTTCAGGAATCCATATTATGTATATATATTTTTAGAGATCTATACTATTTAAATTGTTTGACGTATTTATTTTTGGATTGAGAATTTATAGGAATGGAAATTATTTGCTAACATAATAACTCTTTTTTTGTTTTTATCTTACAATTTTATCTGATTTTTATTTTAAAATTTTTAATTAAAATAAATTGTCTTCAATATATTTTTAATTCTTTTAAAATTTAATCCTTGTATTTTTTTTTACTTTGAATTCCTATAAAATTTAAATTAAATGTATATAATTTTTATAAAATGCATGGATTTTAGTTTTAGCCTGTAAAATATTTTCTTTATTTTTTTTCATAATTTCAAATCATTATTTTTACTTTAATATTAATTTTAAGAGTTTATCTAGATATCATCACAATACTTTATTTGAAATTGTCACTTAACCTTTCATTCAGTAAATAAACAGTTAACTAGTGTCATATATAATACTACTAAAGGCTAGAAGCAGTGAAGTTTAGTTTTAAAGAGACCAGAAATTAATTAAAATAATATAACATGAAAATCAGAATTCACTAATTTTACGTATATTAAAGATATATTTAAATTAAATAAATTTAAAGTATTCAAATGAATACTAAGTATTTACTAAATATGTTAGATGATAACAATATTCTTAGTAATGGTATTTCCAAAATTATAATTTATTCCACTGAAAAAGGTCCTGGTGTGATTCGAAATCTCAAAATTTATTTGGTCTAAGTTAAGGCTGAAAATGAATGTAGTTTTTTTTTTTTCAAGCTCATGCTAGGCTGAAAATGAATATAGTTTGAGTTTAATTGGTTATAATATGTATAATCCAAAATTAACTAATTTATTTATCAAATTTAATATATTAGATCCATGAATCAAACTTTAATAAGCAACTATCACTATAATTTAGGATTCATTTAGTTAATTATGAACCCCAATCATATTCATATACGCAAAAAAAGTAATTTTGTTTTATAAACTAATCTTCTACTTTATATTAGGTATGTTTGATTTGGGAGTGACACTTTTCTTAGTGCTTATAAAAGTTACAACAATATCTAAATAATACTACTAAAAAAGAAGAAAAAAAAGTTAGCAATTAATATACTATTATCTTAAGAAAACAATTACTGAAGTAATAATACAATAATAATGAAACAGTAAAAAGCACGACAACAAAAAATAAATATATAAAAGAATAGTATTTTATAATTAATATAATAAAATGATTTACGAGATAAAGCATTCAAAAATAAATAAATTTCTACCTAGCATCACAATGAATACCAAGTCTAGTAAGGTGATAGGAACAAAAACATATGTTCAAGGAAAAGAAACTAAGATGAATATATGCTGAAAAATAGTGTAAAAGTCAATACATTTTCATCAAATTATAAATTTTCATTTACGATACAATTTTTGGTTTTTATATCAATAATTGAAAATTTATTTGAACAATATTTTTTTTATATTAAGTGTGTATATGAAATAAACTCTGATAAAAATACATTTTTGAATATATGAAAGATTCATGACAAAAATATTTTGTTAAAATGTCACTCCCCTCCTTCACGCTATTGTGGGAATGAAACTACTATTATGCAAAAATAAAATTAAAAAAATAATTATAAAATTACAAAATCATCTTTTGTTTTTAATTCTAAAAAACCTTCCTAGATTTGTTTTTACAAGGTCTGTGTTTTTCCTCTTTTCTCCTTACGATGATATTGTAAATTGCGGTGATTCATAGGTACTCTTTTTTTCTCTGTTCTTTAATTTTCTATAGACCATAGATATAATAAGTCTTGTCCAAATCGTCTTATTCTTTTTTTTGTTTTGAAAAAGTGTGATATGACCCAATTACACAAGAAAATAATATTAAATAATCTTATGGGAATATATGTCGTATGATGGGTACAAAATATATTATTTGCAAGTATCAAGATTTTAAATTGTGATCCTCAACCCTATTGCAAAAACATTGGGTGGTATTATGTTAAATAATTGCGTAAAATATGTCATTATTAAAAATTGAGTTAGAATATCACCTTTGTTTTGGCATATAGGGGTAATATTTTATACGTATATTGTGTGTATTTATGATGTTACTTTTAATTTATGTTTATTCTAGTTCTGTATTTTGGAATACTGACGTTGCAAAAAATAAAATAAAATCTCAAATTGCAGGCTGTGGGGTTCGAACCCACGCGCACTTATGTGCAGAAGATCTTAAGTCTTCCCCCTTAACCACTCGGGCAAACCTGCTTCACACTTTTCAATTTCATTATGTTTAAAAAATCTTTTGTTTTCTTTCTTTTTAACAACTTCTTATGTTGTTTTGAAGAAAGATAATTTATTTATTTCTTGTTTTTCTTACAAGTTATTATTTCATACCATCTACAAATCGAGGTGAGAAAAAGCTAGTGTGTGTAATAATCTAACAGAACGTTTATGTTAGCTTTACGACATTGACTTAGTAACAAGCAACATTTTTTTTTATCATTCTTTCATTCATGTCGTGAAAATAAGGAACAAGCATGGAAATTCAGTAAAATGGTTCCTGTTATTGTCTTTCTCTAACATATCGATGACAGTGCTTAAAACAACACTGCAAAAGCTCACCCTCACCAACTTTTTCCTTTCCATGCAAAGGTGATACTAATTTAATTGCATTATTCAACGTGTGTTAAAGTTCTTTCCCGTAAATTAAAAAAATAATAATTTTATGTTATAGAAACTTAGACAATAAAAAAGTTAAAACAATAGTGTTATAATTATTCATATTTTTGCTAATTTGTGTTGAGTCACGGAATTACTATGCAATAATGGAAAAAAAAGCTGATAGAGGAGAGAAAAGAAAAAGAGAGACCAGAGAAAAGTAGGCTGAGAAAGATATAAAGTTGTTATACAAGAAAGGAAATATATAGGAAAGGAAACAGAAACAGAAACTAAAACAGAATAACAGAAACTACAATCCTAATTGTAAACCAAGCAATGCATCACAATAATCGAACGATGAAATGATTCAACACAGCCGAACGGTTCAGGTCAGTGATACCGAACAATGCATTGAGTGAATACAAGAGCGATTGTCACGATAAACGAACAATGAAATGATTCAACATAGCCAAGCGATTTAGGTCAGTGATACCAAACGGTGAAATTACTCAACATAGCCGAGCGATTTAGGTTAGTGATACCGAACGGTATATCAGTTATCAACCCCCCTCAAGCTCGGCGTAAATATTTTGAAGACACAGCTTGGAAGGCAAAAGTTGAAAGGCAGGAGGGGGTAAGGGTTTAGTTAATATGTAAGCTATATGCATGGTTGTGGAGATAGGAAGTAATTTGATCAATCCAGCAGCAACCTTTTCACGAACAAGATGGCAGTCAATATCAATATGCTTTGTGCGTTCATGAAAAACTTGATTAGAGGCTATTTTGTATTGCAGATTGATTGTCACAGTAGACAAGAGCAGGAGAAATGTAAGGAACGTGTAGATCATGAAGTAAGTAAGTGAGCCATTGGAGTTCACACACTGTGCTGGCTAGCGAGCCATATTCAGCCTCAGAAGAGCTATGAGAAACGGTCGGTTGTTTCTTGGAACGCCACGAAATGAGTGAACTTCCGAGGTAGACAACGAATCTAGTGACCGATCGGCGAGTATCGGGACAGGTGGCCCAATCAGAATCACAAAAGGCTTTTAGCTTAATGGTAGAATTACGTGGGAGAAAAATACCGACACCAGGTGTACCTTTGAGATATCGTAAAATACGAGTACTAGCTTGTTGATGAGCAGATGTTGGAGCAGACATGAACTGATTGAGGTGATTGACAACAAAAGTGATATCCAGACGGGTAGTGGTAAGGTAGATGAGTTTTCCAATGAGTCGACGATAGGAGGCAGCAGAAGCATCATCCAATGACCGATCAGTAGGTGAAGATGGTTGTTTGTGAACCATGGGAGTAGGGACAGGGGAGCAGTCAAGCAAGCCAGTTTCAGTAAGGAGATCTAGAACGTTCGTTGGCTAAGATGGATTCCTTTAGAGTTGCGTGCAACCTCAAGACTAAGAAAGTAAGTTAAATTTCCAAGATTCTTTATACGAAAGGTAGAATGGAGAAGGTTGGTAATATGTTGTATTTCTCCATTATTGTTGTCGGTTATGATGATATCATCAACATAAATGAGAAGTGCCATAATGTAATCAGCATCATGTTGCAGAAAAAGAGAATTGTCAGAAGTAGAACAAGTATAATTATTTGAAAGTAAGAAATAATGTAGCTTAGCATACCATTGTCGGCCAGCTTGTTTAAGACCATATAAAGACCTTTGCAGTTTGCAAACCTGATTCGTAGTTAAGGTGGTAAGGCCAGGTGGAACTTTCATATAGACATCTTCATGAAGATCACCATGTAGAAAAGCGTTGTTAACATCCAATTGTTTGAGTGACCAATTCTTGGAAACAACAATGGCAAGAAGAAGTCGAACGGTAGTGAGTTTGGCGACAGGTGCAAAAGTATCAAAGTAGTCTAACCCTTCAATTTGGTTATATCCTTTGGCGACCAGACGTGCTTTATACCAGTCGACTGAGCCATCAGAGTTATATTTGATTTTATAAACCCATCGACAACCAATAGTAGTGTTATTAGGTGTTAAAGTGGTTAGAACCCAAGTATTGTTAGCCTGTAGAGCATCAAGCTCAGCATTCATAGCAGTAACCCATTGGGGTTGTTTTGAAGCAGCAGAATAAGATGTTGGTTCAGTATTAGATGAAATAGATAAAATGGTATGCTTAAAATGAGTAGAAAGATGATCATAATTAAGATAATTGTTGATAGGATAGCGAACAATACTGTTAGTTTTAAAATCCTTTAAGTAAGCAGGAATCTTACGTGGTCTAGAAGATCGTCTTATAGTAGCAGAAGTATCATTACCAGTATCATCAATTGGAGTGATATTTGTGGATGTGCTATGAGGAATGTCATTAGTGCAAGGAAGAGTTGGATTAGATAAATTATCAACAGCAGTATAATCGATCAGTAAAAGATCATCATAGTTATTGGTGTAATTGGTGGGCAAAGGTAGAGATAAAGAGTTGTCGGGTTTATGAGTATTTTTATATGGGAAAATATTTTCATGGAAAATAACATTACGGGATATATCAACCTTATGGTTTTTGAGATTTAAAAGGAGATAACCTTTTGTGTGCTGTTTAAAACCTAAGAAAATTCCAGGGACAACACGATCATCAAACTTCTTTCTATGAGCAGTAATGGTGTTGGCATAGCAGAGACAACCAAAGATACGCAACATTGAGAGGTCACAAGGAGATATCCATGAAGACGTTCGTAGGGTGTATCATTCTCTAAGACAGGTGTGAGCATCTGATTGATCAAAAAATCAGCATGTTGGGCTGCATAACACTAGAAAACAGTTAGGAGATGTGAGTGAAAAAGTAAGGCACGAGTGATATTTAATATATGTTGGTGTTTATGTTCGACAACACCCTTTTGTTCCGGAGTTTCAACACAAGTAGTGTGATGATTAATGCCCTTGTTGGAGAAAAGATCATGCATAATGAATTTAACGCCATTGTCAGTTCGTATATTTTTTACCTTTTTATTGAATTGAGTTTCTATGTTGCAAAGAAAAGTAAGAATGTGAGTTTTAACAGAAGATTTATCTAACATAGGTATAATCCAGGTGTAGCGAGAAAAATCATCAACTATGGTTAACAAGTATTTACAACCATTCATAGAAGCAGTACAAGGACCCCCATATATCAATGTGCAGTAAATCAAAAGAAGACAATGAATGAGATTTACTAGCAGTGTAAGGGAGTTTCTTTTGTTTAGCTCGATGACACGCATCACAGGGAATCTGAGTATCATTTTTTATATAAGCATGTTTGTTTTTTAAAAGAAGTAACCTGTCATTTGAAAGGTGCCCAAGACGAGCATACCATAAATTTGGGTTCTGAATAGAGAAAATTAAAGGACTACAACTAGTATCATGTTTACAAGCAGATGAGTCAAAAAGGTATAAGCCATTGTGGTGTTTAATCAAACCAATCTTCTCTTGACTTTTTGTGTCCTGCATAATGCAGCCTGAAGGATAAAAAGTTAATGTACAATTAAGATTTGCGATAAGTTATGAAACTGGTTTGCTTGGTTGGCCGTATGTTGTATATCAGTTTTGCTTTTCCAATCCAAAAAGCACTTTCTTTCTTCCTTTCTTTACCTCCTTTGCTTCCCTTAGCTCACCAAGCTTCTTTGGTTGATTGGCTATGGTTTTCCACTCTTATTAGTGACCTATAAAACAAGGTAAATGTATTTAGTTAAAGAGAACATTCTAAGACTTAGAAAGAACAGATTAAGTCCTTTATTCAACTTCCCTTTCTTGGTCTTAGAGTAAAGTTGATACTTCTTTGGATGGGAAGTCCCTAAAGGGGCTGCCATCAGAAACAGAGAAGATTGAAAGAAAAGTCAGGAATATAGAGGACATTAGAGAGACAACACTTAGGATTGAACCGAACGGTGCCCTTGTAATGAGCATGCATAATTTTGCCATTGGGTAAAGTTATGGGAATAGGAGTAATATTTTGATAGAAAGAAAAGAAATTTAAAGAAATGCAAACATGATCGGTGGCACCAGAATCAAGAAGCCATGTATTAGCATAATGCACTTGAAGAGCTGAAACAATATTACCTGGAGAAGTGTTTGTGGAGAGTGTTCCGACTTGATTGATGTGCACATTAGGACCGTTAGGCTCATATTGTTTGACAAATTCTGTGAGAATCTGATATTGTTGAGGTGTGAGTTGAATGGTCTCGGCAGAAGGTCGTTCTTGATCCAAGCTGTTCGGTTGACTATCACCATGTGTGGATGAAACAACATTGTGAATCTGGCCGAGCTTGTTGTTGAAGGGCTTATGACCAAGAAGATAACCATGTTTCTTAAAACAAACATGTATGATGTGCCCAGTTTTATGACAATAAGTGCAGATCTTACGAGTATTGTTATTTGTGTTTTTGACCTAACGATGATCTTGACTAGGGAAACCATGTTTTTTGAAGTGGGAACTTTCTTGGTGGTCGATCCGATTGCAATAGGTGCAAGTAACAGGAGTAGAACCGTTCAGTGGGAAGGAGAAATTAGAAAATGAAATGGTTTTTACAAGGGCAGTAACATGGTTGTTCACTAACTAACATTCTTATTGAATAACAAGTGAAAAACTTTTGGAAATGAGAGGAAGAGGATCAAGAAGAAGAATATGAGATTGTATGTTGGTATAGTTATCGTTCAAACCTCGTAGAAGTTGCATGGCACAATCTTCATGTTTCCGTTGAGAAAGAATCGAAGAAATGGTACAAGAGCATTTGTGCTGACAAATGTAGACATGATTTGGGCGGAAACTGTCAAGTTCATCCCAAATAACTCTGAGTTTGGTGAAGAATTCGGTGACGGAGAGCTCACCTTGGGACAGGGTGGTAGCTTCCATTTGTAATGTTGAATTTTGAGCAAGATCACCTTGGGCAAAGCGATTCTTTAGGTCATTCCATATGTCAATAACATGATCCATCCATATGAGGCTTTCACGGATGGAAGGAGAAACAGAATGCAAGAACCACGAAACAACCATACTTTTGCAGCGGACCCAGACAGGGAAGAAAGCATCAGTCTTTGCAGGTTGAATAGTTGTCCAAGAACAAACTCTGCCTTGTTCTTGGCAGAAAGAGTCATAATGAAGGATCTGCTCCAGGAATGATAATTTGTGGTGTTGAGAACGGGTGATACAAGGGATATGGCAGGGTTTTCATTGGGGTGAAGGTAAAGATATGAATGGATAAGATATTGGCTTGAGGGATGTGATTCAGTGGTTGCCATTGAAGGGAGGAAGAACAAGAACAGGAGTGCAGAATATCAAAAAACAACGAAAATTTCTTCTGGTACCATCACAAAATTACTATGCAATAGTGAAAAAGAAAGCTGATAGAGGAGAGAAAAGAGAAAGAGAGACCAGAGAAAAGTAGGCTGAGAAAGATATGAAGTTGTTATTATTCTCGAAAGAGATACAAGAAAGGAAATATATAGGAAAGGAAACAGAAACACAAACTAAAACAAAATAACAGAAACTACAATCATAACTGTAAACCAAGCAGTGCAGGTCATAATAACTGAACGGTGAAATGATTCAACACAGCCGAACGGTTCAGGTCAATGATATCGAACGGTGCATTGAGCGAATACAAGAGCGATCGTCACAATAACTGAATGGTGAAATGATTCAACATAGCCGAGTGGTTTAGGTCAATGATACCGAACGGTGAAATGATTCAACATAGTCAAGCAATTTAGGTTAGTGATACCGAACGATATATCAGTTATCATTGAGTGTAATGTGATATGATAATGATAGACATTGGCAAAGGAAAAACATAAAACAAGAATTTCGTGTTTCAATTGTTCTGAAAGGGAACAAGTATCATTCTTGGTTGAGTTATGACAGTAGCTCTAACATTAAAGAACAAGTTGAAGTTTATACATGGTACTTTTTCAAAATCAAATATTGGTAATGTGGATCTTAATAACAGTCAAACACAACAACTTGATTATAATCATTATACTGCTGAGACATTCTCACAGAGAAAGAACACCTCATTCCTCTTTTAAGGATTATCATTACTCATTTCTACTTATTTTCATTCGGTTCGAATATCTTTACTTTCCACTCTCTTTTTTTTTCTTACTTTTAAAATCAGTTAAAAATAAGTAAATAAAAGTTATGATCTCTGATTTTCTACACATAAGATTGTCATTCAATATCATCATCATCATCAGCTTATGTAGCAGAGTTTTGGAAAATAAGGACAATTCAACATGGTAGTACTCACCAGCACTTGGTAGGCACAGCGAGATCAAATATCTTTTACAGATAATGGATACAACACTGATTTTCATTCAACCATGTACATAGCTAAAGATTATTCAAGGTACAAGATGGGTACTGGAATTATAAGAAAGGTCCTACTGTAATACCCATTTCAACTGTTTCATATTTCCCATTTCCACATTATTAACTTCTCTAGTTGTTCAAGAAGTTCTTTGGCTGGCTCTACAGCGATATTTCTGTGCCTCTAATCTTGCTTCGAGGAGTTTTGCCATCAATGTGTTTTCCTTTACTCCCACAGGCAATTTGGAAGAAGATTCAGACTTGTCAAAATCTGAAACAGAAAACTTAGATTTCCACAGTTTTCCAGGACTGCCATTAGTTGTAACTGCAGAGTGGACAGAGTAGTCTTCCTTGCAAATACTCTCAGGATAAATCTTATCACCCTCTGATGACAAGGAACTGTTTCCAACCAGAATATCTGGCCTGTGACTTGAGTTCATTCTCAGGATCCAGGGTCCATCACTCTCTGGTGGATCATGTTTGGCATCTTCATTTAGTAGAGCAGTGTTGTCTTCTCCCATTTCTCTTGATTTCCTATGCACAAAAAAGCTCTCAGCATCATATGACATGCTCCTGTCCATGTTTGCTTGTAGGCTTGAGCTGAGTTTGTGAAGTCCTTCCCCATTAGCCCTTTTTGGCTCAAAAAAGTCATCAATGGAATCTTCCAGACCTACATTTTGAGGTGCACTTCCACCCTCTATTAGTGGGAACGAATCCAATGAATGCTCACAAGGGTGAATTTCAGTGAGTTCCTTTGGTGAGGTATAACCATATTTTTTCAAGTCAACTGATCTTTTAGCATGAAGGAATGTTTCAATATCAAAACCTAACTTGTCAACAATTGAATTTCTCTCTATGAGATGACTGTCAGATTGAGCCAGCTTCATCTGCATGCGCTCATCAAGCCAAGCTTCTGAAATATGAAGTATAAGCCTATCAAGGCTATTATTATTCCCTTTAACCTGAACCTGACCCTGACCCTTCTCAGAACTCCTCCTAAGAGAGTGTACCTCTTGTTCATAATCTCGTATTCCTTTGGCAAACTCGTCACACAGATTCTCCAAAAGAATCCTGGCTTTTCTCTCTCTTTCAAGATTTCTCAAACAACCAGAGAAGGAAGACTTCACTTCAGAAAGTTCCCTAGCCAGTTTCCGATGCAGGCTTTCAGAATGCTGCCTTAACCTCCTCTCATCTTCTAGCTCTTCCTTGATTGATTGAACTGCAGCTTTAATTCTACCATGTTCTTTATTCTTCCTAATAAGTTTGTCCACTGTCAGTTGCTGTATTAAGTTCTGCATTTCCTGCCGATTCATCTGCTTATCTCGTTTTAACTCCTTTATCCGTGCTTGAGAGCGATCTAGTTCAGTTTTCAAAGTTTTCACCACTGACATGTTTGATGCCTGCTGCTCTTCAAGGCTCCAAATACGGTTGAGTACCTTAAGTAATTCTGTGGATGTTTTAAGGTTGTAGCTTGACCCTTCATTCCTACCTTTGGAGTTTACCGAGCTTTTGGGGGTTACTGCACATGTATATGATGCTACCTGTTTTAAGAAAATAGCATTTGCATCATTTTTAACCATCTCCAAAGGATAAAAAATAAATCGCCAGGCCATATATTGTTCTTCAAGAGATGTTTAAATAGACACATCATGACTTATATATTAAGGTATGAAGTTCAAGCTAATCAACCTCATGCTTCAAAACAATTAAACAAATGCTGAAAGAATGATAAAAAATCAAGATAGAACAAATGAGGAATACTTGAGCAAACAACATAATGACCTAAAGAACAACTACATAAAAATTTACTGTTTTTGTCATTCACTTTTTCCTTTAATGATGGTTTGAGAAGAATTTAATCATGCAGAACTGACCTCAATTAGTTCATAATAAAGTACTGACAAACACCTACAACCAGAATGTCTCCGATTATATGATGTATCGTATTTCTGTTTCCTGCTTGTTACTACTACATTTTACAAATTCTGCTCTAAGGAAAAATGTTTCATATGATAATCATAAGAAATGATGTTCCTATGCAACTGAGCTAACACCCCAGAATTACGAAACAATGTTCTCTACAAAGAAAAAACCAATTAGGTAAACAGATGAGAAGCAAAATCGAAGAATCCAAAAAGGATAAAGTCAGTACCCTTAAAAACTCGTCTATAGCAATATTTTAAAAGCTACAAACTGCAAAACTCGTACCATGCCAAGTAATTAAAAATTTTAGAACAATGAAAACATAGCATTGAACTGCTGAAGATTGAATTGGATAAAAATATGCTTACTTCCTCTGAGCTACTGTAACAAGCAGGGGATACAGGCTCTAAAGCACAGCCACTTCTTACTGATGTACGGGGTCGAACAAATGATGCTGCAACAGATCTTGAGCTACTAGATGATGCTGGCTGCAATAAGGCAAAGGGACACGGTCAGTGAAAGAAATTTCATTTATCATACCCTAGCCAACTCAAGAACGTAGGAATGAAATTATATGGACAAAATTAACACTCTCCCCGAAAAGTTTCTAGTTAGTTCATGATCCAGCCTGGCTTCACTAAGAAATTGCACATCTAAGACAACAATGTGTAGATTTATGGGAAAAGATTTAGATAAACAATCCACTTGCTTGAATATACACAAAAATGACACAAACCAAACCCTTCACCAAATTTTAACAGATATTTCCCTTTTTAAGCCATCAAGAAAGGCTTAACAAGATGGTGGGGAAAATTTAGTAAAATAATACTTTAAAGAAAAAGTTAGGAACATGAGTGTGTACGTAATGGAACTAAGTGGAACAGATGGGACACCCTACCCACCAAATCAGATTACAAAGAGAGCAAGATCTTGTGCAACCACAAGAGGTGATGAAGTTAAAGTCAGCAACAAACAACAAAAGACAAGACTAGAAATTCCTCAAGACACCACTTCTGAACTAGTACCAAGAAAATCATACATGGGAAACAAAAAATAAAAAAAACTTTCAGGTAGAGCTCGAAAGTGCAAAACAAGTGGTTAAATAGGTAAGAATGGACAACTTTTCCCTTCTTTTTTGCAAGGAAAACAAAATGAGCATTCACATAAATTGAGACAAAACCTGATCAGAACCAGAAGGGGTGTCTGGAGCCTCAGCCAATTGGTTATTGTTCACTTCCGAACCCGTGTCCTTGGGATGGCGGAGAAGACGGCGGTTACGGCGGCGGCGGCGGCTGAGGTTGGTGCCAATCTTGTTCATTTTGACAGGTGGGGTGTGTTGCTGTTGGTGGGGCAGAAGTTCCCAGAGGTTGGCGCAGAGCTTTCTGGCCGAAAGGGAAGAACAAGTGGGAAAATTTAGAAACTCTTGAACGTTGTCACTGCCATTGTACTGCGATGGAAGCTCAAGTCTCCATGTGGGTGGAGGAGTACTAGGCCCTCCCTTTTTCCCCACCAACACTCCTTCCCTCAACTTTTCCACCATTAATCCTCCTCTTTTGTCCTCTCCCTCCACACCTTTCTCTCTCCTCTCCATTCCACACACTCTTTCTCTCTCCTCGATGTTCAAATTTCAAAGCCCATTTTTTTTCCTTTTTCTTGATCTCTTTCTCTCTCTGCCTCCTCTAACAGTCTGATTACAGTGCTTTTTCTTTTCTTCTGGAGTTGACAATGCTTCTTTCTGTGTCTTCTCTGCAGTTTTCATGAACAAAATTACCTCAGTTAAGTTTTCTCAAAATTTTAGCCACCTCAGCAGTTGTTTCCTTGTTGGGTCCACTCTCATTCAGTTCTTATCTCCAACTTCCTTCCTTTGGCTACCTTGTCCCCTCTCTGTCAAATTGTTTATGTCATCTCTTTAATATTTTTAGAACAAATTTTTGGTAATTATATTTATAAATAGTATGAAATATTTATAGACATTGTTAACGATGAATTCTTATTGGAAAATTTGATTCATTGGATGATCGAAAGGGAATATATATATTATATACATAAGAAGAAAAACAAAAAGTACTACAAGTAGAGTGGTTAGGTAAATATTTATTTCAATTGAGAAGAATTATTAATTGAATATTCCAAATAGGTACATGAAAAATTGCAATCTTGGTTAATGGTGTCGACTCAATGAGCCTCGTGTGCTGAACATCTTTTATTTTCGAATCCTATGACATAAATATCTGTTTTGCTAAATACTCAAAAAATAGCACTTTTTTTCTTGAAATATTAGGAAGTTGTAAAAAAAATGTTAACTGTTAAGATGTATATTTAACAAATATGTATTGTCCGTGTAAGAAAATAATACAACTTAAGATATTGAAAAATATTTGTTATTATAGTTTTTAAATCATTGTTATTGTAAAAATCAATAAGCCTGATAGATACTATTCGACCGTTGATTTATGATTAAACGATGATGTAGTACACATGCTATTTATTATTTATAACATATTATGAATACGAACTCGTTTTTCACACATTTAAAAATAAAATATGTACATACATACCTCAGGCAAAATTTTTATTATATTTATTAAATTTCTTTTAATAATATATATTTAATTGATATATTTTCTATTTAAATTATATAAATTACATAAAGCTCTAGGAATAAATATAATTTTTCATTATGAAAGATAATTTGAAATTCACATTTGCCATTTTACATTTATGGACTTGAGATTTGGAAAGTTTTTTCCAAATAAATTTCTTTTCATTTCTCAGACTTTTAAATTTGGAATTCACCTTATGATTAATAACGAAATTATAAGATGAACCATCGATTTTTACATATTTAATTAAAGAAAATTTATATCACAAATAAATTTTATAATAATATTATCATATCATAAGTAAATAAAATATATTGTGTTTTTTCTTTTCACTCATTTTAACTTTTTATAATGAGTTTGCATAATTAAACAAATTTTAAAATTAACGGAGAAACATACAAATGAAATAAAGTCTAAAAAAATAAATAATTTTTAAGAAATAGAGGATATTTAAATATTATTTATATATATATATATATATATATATATATATATATATATATATATATATATATATATATTGAAACAATAAGTCGATAAAACTATTTTAATAAAAGATAGCAAATTGCATTATGGAATAAAGTTTCGTTTCCTTAATTAATAAATATACATATAACCATTCATACTTTATAATAATCAGATGATAAAGAAATGAATTATAATTTGACATGGATGATATAATATATTTAATAAATAACAAGTTATAATAAATTTTAGATGATTCTTCGTATAGTTTTAAAATATAAATTTTTAATTTAATTTAATTATACAAAATTATTTATAGGATAAAATTTATATTTATACTTATATAAAATTATGAAGTTTATATTTATATTTATATTTATATATTACAAATTTGTGACTTTAATTTTTTAATTGATGTAGATATTTTATATAGTAAAAAGTAATTGTAGTGAGAATTAATATACTGATAATTTTTGACACACGTTACTTTTTTATATTTTATTTTTTACTTCTTCTTTTTGAAAAATTATAAAAAATCATTATGATCATTTTATCTTTATTTTCAAATAAATATTAATGTGTGTGAGATGATGATCTTACTCTTTATAAAATATTGTAAACATTAACTCACAATTTTATTTATGTCATAGGATGCTAAATTAAAACAAAAATGCATTGAAACTACAGTTTAGTTATAATGATGATTACACGGGTCGTTTATTTCTGAATTTTGTGTAAGGTGGTTGTCGTTCGAAACCTCAAACATGTCGAGAGCAAAAAAAGGAGTGGACAGAGAAAAGAAGAAGTAAAAGAAAAGGGACAAGATCCAATTTTAAATTTTTGATTTTGCTTTGTTTGATGCTAAGCTAACCTAAGCTTAAGCTATATAGCAAGGAATCTAGAAGATGATTGGGGTGTTTGGATTTGTTGAAGACTATGTTTATGTATGCAATTATGACCAAAATGTTTGACATAGGAAAGATTGAAACTTTTTAGGTCTTTGGATTCATTTTGTCTTGTCCTATTCACTCACCGATTTTGGGCTTAAGATAGACAGACAAACATGGTCCTCAAATTTGGGTCCACAACGTTACATATGGTCCTCATGATCCTCATAATCATCAAGCTATGAACCAAAGGGAGACTGTGGTCCACCTACCCATAACCTTTCTTCAACCTCTTTTCTATTTTATTATAAGAAAAAAGCCCATGCACTCTATTCATAACCACTTAGCTTACAACATACCCACTAATGTCAAAATTACTCTCTTAAATACTTAGAAACATAATTTTTATTGTCTAATTATTCATGACTGTGTTTTTCTCAAAAAAAAAAAACTGTAAAATTTCATCAAATAAATAATTATTATAAGTGATTCAGTCTTTGAGACTTGGTGTGTTTCTAGTGTTACGTTTGTATCAAGGGAAAGAAAATTAAAACTGAAGAGAAATAAAAACAAAAATCTGTGAGAGTTTTTGAATAATTTAATGGGTATGATATATAAAAAAATATTTTAATTGATAAAATTATTATAAATTTATTCTTATTTTTAAAATTAATTTAAAATAAAATATATTTAATTTAAATTATATTACAATAAAATATGAATTTAAAAAAATTGATGAAGATAAATTTAAATAAAATGTGATTGATATAAATTAAAAATATGTTTTAATTGATGAAAAAATGTAGCATTCATTTAAATTTTTTAATTAAGTTTTTTGTGTTTAATTTTCTTTTAATTAAGACAATATTAGTTTTTTAAATCGATTTTTTGTTTATTAGTTGGAACCGGAAACGTACATAATTTGGTGCATGAGTGTGATACAAGCAAATGACTACAAACTGTATATTGCATGAGAAAAGAAATTGAGAGTAATTAGGACATTGCATTGCTAATTATTTGACTTTCTCTTATTTTCTCTTTAAAATTGAGGGGTTTGATTCTATTTTTTATCCTCTAATTTGTTTAAAAATTTAAATAAACTCATAATTCTTATTTACTGTTATTATGTCTTCTATTTTTTTAAAAAAATAAAATTATGTCCTTTACATTACATTACTGTCATTTGTATTAATTAATTCAAACACAAATGTAACTTGTAAATCAATAGTGGTAAAGAGGATTCACACATTAAAAGCAGGATCTACGGTGTGTTTAGATTTAAAGATGGTTTTGAGAAAGTTGATTTAAATGAATTTAAAAATAAAATGAAAATAGAAATGAGGTTGTTTTGATTAAGAAAAAAATAATATAATTTAAATAGATTTGAAATGAAAATTTTTGCAGATGGATATAATATATTAAAAAAATATTTTAATTGATAAAATTAAATGATTATTATTTTATTTTTGAAAATAAACGTGTTAAAAGTTTAAATGTGAATATTATTATTACAATAATTATTATTTTATTATTATTATTATTCTAATTATTATTATTATTAGGGTTAAATATGTTTTTAGTCTCTTAACTATCACACGATTTTGGGTTTAGTCCTTATTCAAAAGTTTTGTTCCTTTTGGTCTTCTTAATTTTGAAACTATTATAATTAGTCCTTAAAATTGAACGACGTTAACTTTTGTTTGATGTGGCAAATGACAAGCCCACATCTGATGTCAGCTTCCCTCTTTACTCTCTGTCACGTTGCTTGTTTAATTTTTGAAATGAGATTAAGTATGTTAAGTGTGTGCATTGTGTATTACTTGGTTGAACCTAACTTCGTCATCTCTTATAAATGAGATTTTAAGCAAGTGTGATGTGTATGCAATTGGGGACAAATACGAAATCACATTTGAAGGTTCAAAGAAAGTTGTACATCTGAAGGTTGGATTTCTTCTTGTTGAGGAGGTAAGTTAATACGTTTTGTTTTGGTCTTCTTCGTGGGAATATATGGATTGGGGATATAGGATTTCGGTGGGAATAGTGGGAAGTAAGTTGATGAAGGTATTTCTTTGTTGTAGTGAAGTGAAAGGTGACAGTGGAGGAAATGGTTGGACGCAAAGGGCCATTGGTTCGGGAAAGTCGCAAAGCTATGGATTCTCTTCTCGGTTACCATCTAAATTTTGTGGTTGTGGGGAAACAATGTTACTTTTGAAGGCAACTACTTTGAAGAACAAAGGAAGACTATTTTATAGATGTAGAAATTGGACAGTAAGTGGCTAAATCCTTCAGTTCATGTGCTGAAATTAGTATTAATCGTGTGTAACTTTGAAATTGAAGGAAGCTTTGAAAGAAAATGTGAAGAAGTTGAAATGTGTTTGGAAAATGAAAAACCTGTACTGGATCTAAGGAAGAAGAACAACAAGCTGAAGAAGAAATTAGAGAAAGAGAAGAAAGTTGGGAAAATGATGTTGTTGTTTGTTTTTTCATGGGCGTTAACAATTTTCTTTTGTATTATGTTTTTGTTCAAGATGAATTGTAATTAAGAATTATGGTTGAATAAAATGAGGTACTTGAGTTTGTCTCCAAATTATGCTTGATGATGTTAATATTGTCCTTGATGCTGATTTTTACAAAACACAAATGTGCTTATTATATGAGAGTGAACCAAGTTAAACTTTGGTTCTCATATTGTATATGTTTTTTACCTCTATCACAATGGCAAGGCAGCAGAGTATCCTGCTTGACTAAGTAGCCACTATTAAGAAGCTAAAGGTATATGAGAGGAGGAATAAAAGAGTATAGCCGAACGGTAATGTTAATGACATAGGAGGGTCAAACGATAATGATAGAGGAGGCCTGATTGAGAACGTTAATGTTAGAGGAGGGCCGAACCAGAACGGTAATGTTAGAGGAGGGTCGAACGATAATGATAGAGGAGAACCAAGCAGTAATGTAATGTGGAAGTGTAATGTTGTTAAAATCGAACGATAATGTTGTTAAATCCGAACGGTAATGCTATTAAAACCGAACGGACGATGGAGGGGAGAGTGTATTACCAATTACTAATTACACCGAACGGTAATGTTGTTTTCCATGCTTTATTTTAAACCTCAGATAGCAGCAGACAACACATATTAACTTGGCATAAATAAAGTTGGAATACAAGAAATTAATAGTAATTGAAGTGGTCTCATACTATTAAATAAGATAAGTTAAGTGGTCCCTTACCACTGCAAGCACTACTATTGTTCTCTAAGTGGTCCCTTACAATTACATATGCTGGTAGATGATAAAAACTAACTGTACCCACTATTATTGTTCCCTAAGTGGGTGACATTGACTTACAAAATACATTAAACTAAACATTTGGCTACACTAAATCTTCAATTGGTACTAGCTTGGGACCCTAGATGTTGTGCAGCCAGTAGTCGTGAGGATGTTCTTCTTCCAGCTTGGTTAGTTGATGCAGGTCGTGCTCCACTGCCGCTTGTTCTAGGTTGTGATGTTCTTGGAGGTCCTCCTGATTAAGAAGTCCCCTTTCTTGATGTTCCTCCACCTAGTGACGTTGATGGAGCTGCTTGTGCTTCAGAAGTGCCCCTTCTTGATGTTCCCCCACTTCCTACACTTGAAGTGCCCCTTGTGTTCTGTCAATGGAATAAGTGACATTGCAATTATGATAGTGTAAATAATTATGAATGTGTAAATAATTGAAGTTGTAAAAGAGTGATTTTGTACCTTTTTGCTTTTCTTTCCCCTTTTACATGTTCGTACATTATGATCAAATTCATTGCAGCTGCTACACTTTATAAAAAGTTCTTCTTTGACAATTTTGTATGACTCACATATTCATTAGCCTCCATTTTTCTTAGTTTTTTAGGCCTCCCAAGGGGTGTTTTATAAATTGGAGGCAGTAGTGCACGAGATTCAGAAGTAGACCACAATTGTTAGCCATTGATTGGAACAATTTCAGGGCCATAACAAGTTTCATAGGCTTGTTTCTTGTAATGAGGATGTACATACTCTTCAGGGTTCTCTAATTTGTAATTTATGACAGCCACAGCATGCCTGCAAGGTATTCCTATCAAATCCCAAAAGTAACAACTACTGTATTCGGTCAACTACAAACTTGTCCATTGTAAAGCCGTGAGTGACTTCAAATTTTGTTGCCCCTGCCCAAACAGGAATCCAATTTCCACTCTTCTCTACTTCCCTATCAAGCCTTTTTCTTGGTTTAGGCATAACATCTCCTAGATATGTCTTTGTTTTTTCTCTAAGTGTTGCAAACCTACTCATAATTAAAGTTCTAAAGCATTCCATCATAGTTATGATAGATTTGTCTCTAGCTAGTAAAATTGTACTATTAAATGACTCAAACAAATTATTTATCAACACATCCCATCTAGGATAACTACTGAATGCATGTTTACACCAACATTTAGTTGGAATAGCAAGCAACCAATTGTAAGCATCAATGTTAACATTCTTCAACTCACTCATTTTCTTTTCCCAGTCCTGTGAAATGTGGCCTTGGCAGCCCCCATCATAAGATCTCTAATCAATACTCCTCCACCGAATTTCTTCTTGTAATTGTTATACAAGTGCCTTAAGCACAACCTATGTTCCACTCCATCCAAAATGTCATAAAAAACTGTCATTAGTCCCTACAAACCATAAAATGTCTGGGTGAATATCAAATAATGTAACTGCTACCAAATAAAAATAGGAAATGATGAAAATGAAAATACCTTTTGTTGATCAGAAATGAAAACCCAACGTTGACAATCAATACCACCAATATCATCCAAAAGTAGTGTCAAAAACCATCTCCAACTTTCTTTGCATTCATTTTCAACCACAACAAAAACTAGTGGAAAATATTGGTCATTGGGGTCTCTGGCCACTGCCAGCAACAACTGGCCACCGCCAGCAACAACTGACCACCATATGTTGTCTTCAGATGACAACCATCTACCCCTATGAAGGGCTTGCAACTTCCTAAGAAGTCTTGCTTACAACCCTCTAAACACATATAAAATGACCCAAACCTTGGTGACAAACTTGGTTGGGGTTGATTGACTTTAATTTTAAAGGTTTCACACTTCACTCTTAACAATTCACCCACATAATCATATAGACGAACATATTGTCGTTCTCCATCACCAACCAAAGAATCCAAAGCAATTTGCTTGGCCTTTCCAGTTTTCCAAGCAGTTATTCCAACACTGAATGACTTCTTAATGTCATCAATGATTTGGTTGACTATCATGTCACCCACATTTACAAACATGTCTACTAATACTTGTGCAATCCAATTTACATTTGCACTTTTGTTTCCAAAAACCCTTCCACATATGTGTCATCCAACCAGGGTTTTGACTCTAAATGTTTGCTTGCCTCCTACCTTGCTAGCCATAATAAGAAAACCACATTTGTTTTTACAAACTACCCTTACTCTGTTCAGATCATTCTTCACAAACTTAACCTCTTTTCCATTTAATACACTATTCTCCATCAATGCATTTTTGAAGTCTTTTAATAAACAGAACTTCATCCCCAATTCGAATTTGAAGTTCTTGTTCATATCATCTTGTCTATAATTTTGAAAGTTGCCCCTTTTCAACCTCACACCGTCATCACTATCTACTTCTAAACCCAATTCATCACTATTGTATTCTTCATTGATGTCATGGTCTCCAACTTCTTCATTCATTATAAATGAACCTTCCCCAACATTGCTTCTTCTACTCACACGTTTCTTCTTCTTTTTCATTCTATTCCACCTATCCAACATTGGATTAATGTTTCTGCGAACTTGGTCCACCATATCATTCTCAACATCAAAGCCATCATCATCATTTGCCATTCTTTCTTCTTCAATCATCGAAACATTCTGCTGCTAAAGCTTCTACTTCCCCCTCAACCACATTCTTTCCTTCCTCTTCTTCATGAAGATAATCATGTTCGTCACCACCATCATCCTCTTCCAAATTAACTTCTTCCTGTTCCTCACCCCCATCACACTTTTCCTCACCCATTTCAACCTCTTCTTGTTGCTCAGCATCATCACCCTCTTCCAGACCCATTCCACCCTCTTCTACAATCTCTAGCACTTCTTCCTCATGTAAATTAACCTCTTCGTCACCCATTTTGGAAACTACTTCCTCCATCTCCTCTATGTCTCCTTCATATGCCTCTTCACCACAAGTAAGAAACATAACCTCCACTGCCTCACTAGGAACATGTTGAACATAGATTTCTACCTCTTCGTTATTTTCCTATGCATAGTTAGCCAAGTATAGTGCTTCCCTTTCATCACTCAGTATTCTGATATTATTCATCATCCTTTGTTTTGACCCCTTCCACCATAACTTGAAGTCTGCATCATACTTAAATTCTTTAACTATTCCAACTACTTCAAAATACGACCAACAATGCGAATCAAGTCCTTTGATCACGTGTATCTCTCCTCCAACATAATGTAGTCCCTTATTATTAACAAATTTCCCCATGTGATCCAAACACACGTGGAAAACCATTTCTAGACCTACATTTAGCCATCAACATTTTACGCCCAAATTAGACCAACCAAACATAACCGAAAAACAAAAACAAAAACTTACCTTGATTGCTTACGCCTATCTTTCACAACCACGGTTTCTTTCACCACCACCGCAAGGAGCACCGAACGACCACCTTAATAGAATGCTTCCAGTAGAATGTTTCGAGTACAATGCTTGGAGTAGAATGCTTCGAGTAAAACTACTTCTCCCTAATTGAAAAAAAGTAAGTTAAAAGCCCTAATTGCTAAGTTAAAAACCCTAATTGCTAATCTGATTTCATAAACCAAAACGTGACAATCACTTAATCTCATGAATAGAAAGAAAAACAATGTGGCAGAGAGTAAAGAGGGAAGTTGTCATCAGACGTGGGCTTATCGTTTGCCACATCAAACAAAAGTTAACGCCGTTCAATTTTAAGGACTAATTATAATAGTTTCAAAACTAAGAGGACTAAAAGGAACAAAATTTTCGAATAGGGACTAAATCCAAAATTGTGTGATAGTTAAGGGACTAAAAACATATTTAACCCTTATTATTATTATTATTATTATTATTATTGTTGTTGTTGTTGTTGTTGTTGTTGTTGTTGTTGTTGTTATTGTTAGAGCTGTCAAAATAGGTCACAACCCGCAGGTCAACTCGGCCTACCACGGGTTCGAGCCGGGTTGGATTTGAAAAAATTGTATTTTTTTTATGTGGGTCAGATTTAAACCCGGCTCATTTAAACCCGGCTCATGTGGGTTGAACCCGTGGTGGGCCGGGTTGGCCCACCAACCCACCTACTTTATTTTATTTTATTAAAATTTTATTTTAATTTTATAAAAAATTAATTATTAATTTTTTTGCTTGAAAAAATTATTTAAATTCTTTAATTTCAAAATTAATTAAACACCCGTTGGGAGTGAAATTTGAGAGTGAAATTTGTTTATATTTGAATTATAGAAAGTTTGTAAAAAAAATTATTTTAAAAGAATTGTAATTAAGTGGGCTAGTGAGTCAACCCGTTTATCCATCAACCCGGGGTGGGTCAAGCCGAGTTTAAATTTTTCTGCCTCGCTAATAAATGAGGTGGAATTGGTTGGCTCACTAAGTGATCAACCCGCCGGATTAGACCAGATAACCCGTTTGACACCTCTAATTATTGTTATTATTATATTCAGACTAGTGATACATGAAGATCAAACATTTTTCAAACATAATCTATTATATTATATATATATATATATATATATATATATATATATATATATATATATATATATATAATTTTCAAATAATAATAATAATAATAACAGTATATAATAATAATAAAAATTTTAATTTTTTTAAATAAAAACTTTATTTTTATCCAACAGAATTTTCATTATTAACATTTAAATTTATATCACATTCAATTTCAAAAATAAAATAGTAATCATCTAATTTTATGTAATAAAATATTATTTTTTATTTTTCATACTTATAACATCATACACGATTTTTTATAAAAATTTTTATCTCAAATTCATTTAAATCATATAATCTTTTCTTTAATCCAAATAATTTAGTTTTCACCTCTAAGTCCATTCGAATCTAATCTCCTAAATATATAGCATGAATGAATTAAAAAAAAAATCTATAAGAAAGTAAAAAATAGTCGGTGGTAACCTTATTTAATTATCTTATTTCAGAAACCATGTGATTGTATAAAAATTGACAATTCATGAAAGGGTTTTGTGTCCTTGTAGGTAGACCTTATGCAAACTCACCCTATTTTTCTGTCATTCAATCAACATCAATGACAATACAAGGTTACCATCCAAGAGGGTTAATTGAACAGTGGCAATGCCACCACACCTATGCATGTCTATGCATCTAATTGGATAGTTGCATTTATTACTAACTCCCAACACATTGGTTCCCTTAACTTCATCATGGGACCACAACAGTATTGTTTGAACTGCTTTTGTAGCAGCATTCTTTGCCATCTACTGACATTAACAATATGGCTTTTTATGTCCAACCTTCACAGGTAACGTTGTGTAGTGCTGTAATGCACTTACCATTTTTCTATGCCCTTCAATGTTTCCCTTACTCCAGACTGTCAAGCTTTATCAGGAACTCATCAACATATCACACTCTTTTTTAATGTGCTTTTTCTTCTTTCTTTCAATAATCGGAAACTATTTCATTGCAAGAAAAGTACCACATATTAAAAGCAACTAATTAGAAAAAACCAAGTTAACCCGAACCAGTAAAGCCAAAAGGTAAAAGAGTTATCTATTCTCTAAGGATAAGTAGCAAATTGATAATCAAAACTATTTGGAAACAAGGTATTTCAATATTTCAAACTGACATAATTATGATCATAGTAGTGTTAAGGTAACGAGAGTCAGACAAAACCTGAACAGGCTCATGGTGAATTTCTTTGGATTCTTTTGTATCCCAAGATTGAAAAGTCAAAAGCTTTTATTTGCAAGGCTAATCAATTTTGCCTCATCTGTTCAGAACTGTCAGGTGAATAATGTTGATGAACAATAATCATATTCAAAAGCATATCAGATTATTGTATAATTATAGCAGTCGACTTATAAAGCATTGGATAAACTTTTCTTGAAACACTTTTCAGGAAAAAAAAATTGAGTTGAAATTAATTTATTAGTAAATTAATTTGTCAAGGTTCAGTTTATGGATTATATAATTCCATTTCACTTTGGATTTAACAGCATTTCAAAGATTAAAATGAAAATGAACCATGTAAAACTTGTGCACTATAGAAAGCTTGCAAAGTAGATACTACTAATGAACATTTATAATCTTTGACAAGGTAGTATTAGTTCTCAATTTTTTACTACAATTAAAAGGTTAAAACCATTAGACTTCAAATGAAAAATAGAAATTCTCAGATTCTATGATCATATATATATATAACTAAAAAACCAGTAGAACTAGACTATGTTCTAGTAACTATAAGAAGTTACCAATAACTATTTTAGGGGTTTTTCACATAGGCATTAAAGTATGTATGAATATCTATTATAAGGACAGAAAGTTGCTCCATATTTGGACAAATTAAAAGAACGTTGCAATATCACTAAAAGCTAAAAAATAGTAGACAGTAGACTAGACTAGACCAGACACAAGTTTGGAAGACCAGGGACAACAATTTAATCTAATGTCAAAAAACCAAATCACTATAGTCACAGTAAGCACTATATTCCAACACTGAGAATGTCGAATGCAACATTCAAAGGAAGCACTTTCAGCGGAAGATGAAACATGAATGATGAGGAATTATAAATCTCAAGACTCCTTCAAGTTCAAAGTTAGGGTTTACAAACTCACTTATGAACCACCATTTCATAGATTAGAAGGCACATGATTTGATTACCCTAAACCATGTAATGAAAGACGTAGATAGTTAGCTGCTGCTTTTCACATGCATCATGATGATTGAAGATCAAAACATTGTGTAAGGTCAAAAGCAAAAGACAACATCTAAGAAAAAAAGTTAAAATGAGCACATACTGTAACATTAATTGACCATAGATTGACCTGTCTTTCATAATGTCTAAGAATCCAAAGTGCATGAAAGGAGCATATCAAGTCCAAATCCACTTCATCCCAAAAGCCACAGTATATATCTACAAAAGAAACATCTAGCTAGAAAACAACACACATTCCATTGGTTCCAATTCTGAAACATATTCAGTCATTATCAATGCCACATGCCATTCACCATTAAGCTTTCAATTTCACAATCCAAACATTAAAACAAATCAAACTTCCAAAGGGTGAGTGTTCACATCATAGAAAGCATCTGCAACATGCAATTAAAGATCCCCGACAATAACAACAAAGCTACTCAACAAAACCATATTTTTCACTTTAGCTCTATGTTCCATACACAGATGTCACAGACAGCAATTGGTTTGGACAAGAAGTAACATGTGTAGTGTTTGGAGAATAGAACCAACAAAAAATTTAAGGCAAAAGAGAGTAGAGAAGCATGCAAGAGAGAGTGAAAGCAACCTCTACTTTTCACTAAAAATTTACAGTGGTTTCCAAAAAGAGAGACCTATTGAAGCTATGAAGGTTCACGAGATTCTGTTATTGGCATATCGTAAAAACAGATAAATGCAGCAATCACTCCAAAATAATGCCATAAGGGCCCATGCATAAAGTAAGATGTAACCAACGTACACAGAAACCACTTTCAAGCACATCACATGTCCACATATGAGCAAACGTTACACTCAAGGAAGGACCAATTTGTTGTAACTTTCTCTCAAAGTAGCGCATATTCTTATTTGGTGAAACAATCGCCAATGATGTTGCATCAAAGGTAATAGCAATAAATCAAGGTACAATTAATTCTAGTTCATAAATCTTAGCTAATATTATAAAATAAATTTTAAGTCTAATTCAATCTTATAAAACTAACTGGCCAAAGCAACACACACATTTTTATTTAGTGAACCAATTCTCCATTTATGTCGCAAGAAAAATGTATTTTAAGTCTAACTAAACACTACAAAATTTATTTGTATAGTGAGATTTAATGACCTGATGGCAAATAAAATAATAGACCCAGAAACAAATTTCATTAGTGCTTGATACTCTAACTTATGATTAATTAAAAAATAAATTTTAAGTATAACTCAATTCCTTAAACTGACTTGTAATATATCCACTTATATTGATTTTTTTTTTCTCTCTAGTATAACGAGACTTCCAATAAAAGAAACATTTTTTTTTATTTTACATGTATTAACTTATGGAACCTCTAAGTTTATTATTATAACTAAAATAATGTATCTATTTTTTTTAAGATTAGAATACACTTTTAAGTCAAAATAAATGTATCCCTTTATTTTTACTTTGCTGAACATACTTTATATTGCTTTTGAATGGACAAAAATAAGGGTGAATTCTTTATATATATTTTTTGTCCTAAATTTTATTATGTAAAAAAGATTGTCTTTTATATCACACTACAAAATTCATTAATCAGAAATTTAGAGAGAAAATATATATATATATATATATATATATATATATATATATAATTATTAGTAGAAACTATTCTAGAAATTGAGAAATATAGTAGTTTTTAAATTCTACTTGTACAGATTTATGATTGATTCAAATTTGAATTTAGATTTTAATTTATTCTTTAATTATTTTAGTGAATAAGTATCTAAACTTAGAGGCCATTAATTTAATATCTAGAGGACAACATTTACCTATAATATAAATATTATTTTAAAACTTTCTCACACTCTTTATACGTTAAATAAATATATTATGTGTACTCCTTTTCTTAAACCAATTTATTTTTTTTAATGGTTAGATTTAAGAGAGAGAAAAAACCAAATTAATTACTATTTGGTCAATTATATATTTACTTTTTATTTAAAATTTAATTATTTTGTATATGTATTTATTGTAATGTGAAAATGAAGAAGGATAAAAGAAATATTATAAATATGTCATCAACTATTAAGAAAAAATATTATTGATTGGTTTATCTGAAAAAAAAAACTAATATTAAATTTCATCAACATCAATGAAAAAATTATGATTAAACAAATCCCTCGTTAAACTGAATTAGTTATTTTTACTCTCTCTTTCTTCTCCTTTATCTTCTGCTCCATCTTCTATTTTTATTTTCTTTTCTTTTTCTTTTTTTTTAATTTTTTCATTTTTTTTCTTCCCTTAGCCAAATAAAAGGTATCTCGGAAAATAGTCATAAGTCATAAAAAGCAAACCAAAACAGACAACATAAAATATACTAACCAAGTTATGGACAAACCTAATATAGTAATTGAGAAAGAAATAAAATGAAAAATCATTATAATTACATTACACAGAATCAGACACAGTTTTATTACAATTCGCAAGATACATGCACGATTCATAAGGACGTGTCAATTATGAAATGGGCTTCTGTTGGACTTTATAGTAGTTCGCTAGGGGGTTGATTAATGAAAACATGGTCCAAATAGAAATAAAGTACGCTTGTATTATACAACTATGTATTATTAAATTGTTAAAATTTGGTCTAATTATATATATATATATATATATATATATATATATATATATATATTAATTTAAACTATGTACAATTTAGTTTGAAATACTTTTTCACAGTAAAAATATTTTCTTTTAAAGTAAAAATATATATTTTCTTCAGTGACCTCTTTCTATCTGCAATCCGAAAATGCTCAATTTTTTTTTTATCCATATATTTTGGAGCGTGTGATATATTTAATATATGAAGAGATTTAATGAGATTTTAATAAAATGCTAAAGAAAAATGTTTCTTTAATACAGAATCTAATGTTATATTAGAATGATTAGTACTATGTACGAGATTCAATAAAAATAAATAAATAAAAGTTTACTGTTTTAGATAAAATGAATGTGACAAAAGCACCACGTGTGCTTCATTTTAGAAACAGACTAAATTTAATTTGCCACCTAAAGAGAACAAAATATGACAGAGTGTAATTTTCATTTGAAAAGTTTTCTTTATATTTAATACTTGAAAATCATTTTAAGTATAATTTTTAAATTGATACAAAAATTTAACAAACTGCCATACATAATATACATGTATATAATTAGATGACAGAATAAAAAATTAACATTATTATTAGACCCATAAAAACTCCAACTTAGTGGAGAATATGTGTAAATTAAATGGTGTCTGAAATTCAAAAAGTGGAAGACAAGTGTGTGATGTAGATTGAACAATCAGTTTTGACGATAGAAGTAAAAATCAAACTTTCAAATTTCGTGCTACTTTTTTGCATGCACTCATCTTCTTCAACCTTCTGAACTTGACTTTTCTCCTCCTTTTCGCTAGATCTCCTCCACCTTCTCTCTAAGAAATTCTCATCTTTTCTTCTTCCGATCATCACTCAGGCATCGTTTGAACTCTCCTGGCGTCAAGGGTTTTCATTTAAACCGATCAAGTTGTTGTTCTAAGCTGGTGAGTTACTTTCTCCTTAGAACATTCGTTTTCTTTCACATGCAAACCCAGATTTCTGGTTGCATGAGTGGATCATCTTATTCTGAGTATTTCTGATCTTCTGTTTGATTTAGTTTCATAAAGCGTGATCGTAGAAGTCTAAGATTTCTGATAGTGGTGAGATATATCTTGCATCATTGAGCGTTCGGTTACATTAGAGGTAAGGGAAGCTTATATAATTTGATTAAGATTTGTGTTTTGAATGGTTGCATGTTGATTGGTTGTTGAATGAATATGAAGTATGGTTGTTACTACATTGTTGGTTGTATGAGTATATGAATATAAAAGGTGAGAAACTGGAATGATATTATGTTTGATGATTTGGTTGATGATGAAATATTGTATGTTGTTTAAAAGTATCAATGATTAATGAAAGCCATAAAAAGGGTAGGGATGTTGTATGAGAGTGATTCTGTAATAATCTGCAGAATTATGTAAACTGTAACCGAGAGTCAGTATTGACCGTTCGGTTTTCCTTTGAGCGTCCGTCTAAACTAAATTCTTCTTCTGTAGAGAATTTAGTTAGTGATGATCGATTTTATATTATTAGATATATGTAACTGAGCGTTCGGTCTAAGTGGTGCTTGTAACACCCCTTATAGAAAATATTAATAATAATATTAATAATCTTGAAGCATGTATCTTATGAAAGTGTTATTTTTTTTTTTTTTAAATATACCACACATAAACAAACCATACACACATCATAAGTTCATACATTACAACAAACCAAATCTTAATTGTTTCTTAAAATAACAAAATCAAACGAACATAAATAAGAAAACATTATAAAAATCCCAACAAGTTTTATTTCCCGTCTCTCTCGAAGAGCTATTCCAATCCAGCTTTATCTGCAATACCATCTACTCCCGTACAAGTACGATCATCGTAGGTGGAAACCACAACCACAACATGCAAGGGTGAGTAACCAGAAGTATCACATCATAAATCCATTTCATATAAACTATAACAATTTCCATGATTTAATATAAATCGACACACATGATATTGCAGACTAGTCTTTCATAAACTATTGTCGTTTACTTGTAATTCGTCGTCATAACCTGTTCTCAATAACAGGCGATTCGAGTCGTCTTCCATCGCGACTTCAGACCTATCTCCCCGACTCCTCAAGGACTAACGAGTAAAAACATCGATACTACGCGTAACGATGCACTATACTCAACACGAGCCGAAGTTATTGGGCGAGACATTCACCTTCTCGCGCAGAAGAAGGTGACACTCGAATCTCAGTCTCACGCGAGACTAGCAAAAATGCTCAAAAGACAAACGGAGTTACAAGTAAATAACATAGTGTATGTACCTCCTCCAAATAAACGTGCTCAATCACGAATTCATACATATTCTCAATAACATGTATAAATAAACCAACAATAGACCAAGATAATAACCAACAATTCTCAATAATTGTTTTAAAATAATACCAAAGAAATTAACCAACAATTCTCAATAATTGTTTAAAAGAGAGTTTTTTTTTTTTTTTTATTTATTTATTTTACTGGCGCACCCCTAGAATTTGCTAAGTTCACACCCCCTGTCCAGAAATAGGATTTCTGACGCACCTTCTGAAATTACTAACTTCACATACCTGTCTTAAAACAGATTTTCTGTTGCACCCCAGAAATTACTAAGTTCGCACCCCTGTCCAGAAAATAGAATTTCTGACGCAGTCCCTGAAATTACTAAGTTCGCACCCCCTGTAATTTAAAATAAAATAAAACATTATTTCTCCGGGACCTACGCGGTTCCATCTAAATTCCTAAACTTCTCTTCTTTTTTTCTCTCCTCAAGTACCAACACACTACCCCTACCTTATTTCTACTTCTTCTTTACTTTATCATCTCCAACACCACTCAATACTCATTCTCTTCTCACTTTACGTAAACACACTCACACCTACACAATTCTCTCTCTTTCATTTTTTTTATTCTTTTTATTCACACCCCACACTACCATTCCTTCTTCCTTTCACGTAACAACCCACCCATGCACCACTCCACCTTTTTCTTTCTCAACCCCAAAGTCCAAGAGTCTAATCTTTTCTTCTCCAAGGTTACCCCACTTCTTTTCTACCTTTCATTTTTCTTTTGCAAACCAAAACTCATTCCCTCACTCATCCATATTTACATAATATTTACCCATACAAATACCTCTCTCACTCTTTTCTTTCCTTCACCCTTACGTACACACACCACCACATTTTCCATCTTTCTTATTTCAACTTAATTAAACAACACACACATACACCCAAACTCCATTCTTCTCTCTGTTTTTCATTCAAAAACAGTGGCCTATATATTATCTTTCATCCTCCCCTTCTCTTTCCACCACAAAACTAAACAACCCATCTAACCCACTTTTAAGAAACTCTCTGTAAGTCCTCCACCTCTCCTTACTCAAGGTATCAACACTCCAATTTTTGCATGAAACCCAACCACACTTACACCACTCCATTATATTTTCTATAAGTCAAGCCTTCCTCTTCCAACAATGGAAGAAAACTCTTACTCCCATCCTACCCATACTCTTGGTCAAAGAGTATAGATAAGTGCCCCTTCAAGGTATTTAACTCATGCAAGGCAAAAGGATGCAAAATGATACACAATACAACATGGTTTAAGTTTACCCATGATATTTTCCATAAACATGCATCATTCCAAAGTGCCCAAAACATATATACCCATTACACAACAAAACTTTCAAAAGTATAAGCACCAAACGTATACCCCTTTTTCAACACCATTTTGAAGTCCTCATGTATACCCCCCCAAAGTATACCCAATACAAAATCAAAACAAAAATGAACATATGACCACCCTTCCATACAAGCCATACGTAAATTATATTATGCCAAGGTCATGGATGCATCATCACTTTAAAAATAATCAACTTCTACCCATCATACACTATATTATATTTCCAAGTTAAACCCCTTACCTCTAGTTCCAGTGAGTTTCCACAACCGTTTGAGGTTCAAAGCAAAGACCAAGATGGCTTCCTTTCCTTGCGTAGCAACAGTGCTTCCCACAATTCAAAACTACCCTTCGAACCTATGATTTAGCATAGTATGTATATTCCTCCACTCTCTCACATAGACTAAGTTTATATAAGAAAATGGTAGGTTCTCCTCTAAGTTAAAATTCACGTTTTTAATAGCTTAACTATATGATTCCTACTTAACCCTATAATCTATCCAAATCCCTACAAAACAAAAGAAGCCAAGCTATGGAAACACATTTCAACACCTACTGTCGACACTGTCACTTTCAGAAACTCAATTCATGTCAAAAAGAGGAAACACAATACAAAACCATGCCCTTTCCATTTTACTACCTTACGTAAACTACTTCTCTCACCATCCAACTTTTCTTTTCTTTTTCTTTATAATAACATTTCATCTTCCAACCTCACGGTCCCACCTTTTTGTTCTTTTCTACATATAATATTATTCATTATTTCATACTACATTAGGTCCACTTCTTCCCATTTCACGTAAATGCCTAATAGCTTAATACCAACACTCTTTTTCCAACAAAAAAATGGCTTTCTCTTTCCATCATTTATTATTATAGGTCCCTTAAAAGAAAACTTACAGAGGCATGCACCACAACATAATACACCCTTCGTTAAACCAAAGAGTTCTCCCACTTCTCAATTTATTCTTTTTGTCATCCAAAAGCTAAGGCATCAGTAAAAGTATTTTCTAAAATTAAGATAACATTAGTTCTAATTAATTTATTTTATTCACATTCTTAATATTTTCATTACACAAACATATCATAATTAATTATTTAGTAACACAAAATATAGTAAAATAAAAGTATATTTTTATTTTACACAGGTCTTACATTCTCCCCAACTTTTAAAATTTTCGTCCTCGAAAATTAAGATATTACTCAAATAAGTGTGGGTACTCTTTTCTCATAAAATCTTCTAGCTCCCAAGTTATCTCTTGAGTTTTCTCATTCCAGAGTACTTTCACCGTGCGAATCTCTTTTCCCCGCAACTCCTTCGTTTGTACTTCCAACACTCTTACTGGTCCGACTTCAAAAGTAAGATCTTCACGAACTTGAATGTTGTCTTCCTCCAATACATGAGTTGGATCATAAACGTACTTCCTTAGCTGTGACACGTGAAACACATTATGCAGGTTTGCCAACTGTGGCGGTAAAGCTACCTCGTATGCTACTGGTCCAATCTTCCTAATAATATCATAAGGACCAAGAAACTTTGGTGATAACTTCCTTGACTTGATAGCTCTACCTACGCCGGTCATCGGTGTCACACGTAGAAATACGTGATCTCCTTCGTTGAACTCAAGCGGTCTTCTTCTCTGATCTGCGTACGACTTCTGCCTGCTTTGAGTTGCTCTCATTCTTTCTTGAATAAGCTTCACTTTCTCAGTAGTTTGTTGTAACAACTCAGGGCCCACCACTATAGATTCTCCATCTTGAAACCAACACAAAGGAGTTCTACATCTTCGCCCATATAAAGCTTCAAAAGGCGCCATCCCTATGCTAGAGTGATAACTATTATTGTATGTAAACTCCACCAATGGTAGAACTTCGCTCCAGCCTCCCAGATGATCCAACACACAAGCTCTCAACAAATCTTCTAATGACTGAATAGTCCTCTCAGTCTGTCCATCCGTTTGAGGATGATATGCTGAGCTCATCCTCAACCTTGAACCCAAAGCTTCTTGTAACATCTGCCAGAACCTTGATGTAAACCTTGGATCTCGATCTGAGACAATGTTATCAGGTATACCATGCAATCTCACTATTTCGCGAATGTACAACTCTGTCAACTTTTCCATTGACATACTTAGGTTGATTGGCAAAAAGTGAGCGCTCTTTGTTAATCGGTCAACTATCACCCAAATGGAATTGTGACCCCTCAATGATCTTGGTAAATGAGTCACAAAGTCCATCGAGATGCTGTCCCATTTCCACTGAGGAATATCTAATTGTTGTAATAATCCTCCTGGCCTTTGATGTTCTATCTTTGCCTTCTGACATACCAAACAAGAAGCTACGAACTCTGACACATCTTTCTTCATTCCGCTCCACCAAAAGGATTCTTTTAAGTCCTTATACATCTTGGTCATTCCTGGATGTATACTAAGACTACTCTTATGTCCCTCTTCCAATATTAGTCTTTTCAACTCTGTTTTTGCTGGAACACATACTCTATGCCGAAAACGAAGAATGCCATCACTGTTCAAAGCGAAGTCTTTGGCTTGATCACTCCCCAACAATTTCACAATACTTTGCAACTCTAGATCTGTTTCTTGCTCTGCTTTCAATTGTTCTAAGAATCCACTTGTGATCTTTAGATGACTACACCACATTTGACCTTGTCCCAACTGCACACCAAGGTTCATGTTTCGCAACTTTTCTAGTAACTCTAACTCCTTGATCATCAAGGCAGACATTTGTACCCGTTTTCTGCTCAGAGCATCAGCAACAATATTTGCTTTTCCAGGATGATACTGCAACTCAAAGTCGTAGTCTTTCAGATATTCCATCCACCTCCGCTGTCGCATGTTTAACTCCTTTTGATCAAACAAGTATTTCAGACTCTTGTGATCGCTGAAAACTTGAAACCTCGCCCCATACAAATAGTGGCGCCAAATTTTCAAAGCAAACACCACAGCCGCCAACTCTAAATCATGTGTTGGATAGTTTCTTTCATGCACCTTCAACTGTCGAGATGCAAACGCCACTGGTCTCCTTAGTTGCATCAAGACACAACCCAAACCTTGATATGATGCATCGCAGTATACTTCCAATGTCTTATTTGTGTCAGGAATAATTAGTACTGGAGCAGTTGTCAATCTCCGCTTCATCTCCTCAAAACTAGCCTCACATTGTTCTGTCCAAACAAAAGGTTGGTCCTTCCGTGTCAACTGAGTCAAGGGACCCACTATCTTGGAGAATCCCTCAACAAACTTTCGATAATAACCTGCAAGACCAACAAAGCTTCTTACTTCGGTCACAGATGTAGGGCGTTCCCACTTTAACACTGCATCAACCTTCGCTGGATCAACTGAGATTCCTTGAGCTGATATCACATGTCCAAGAAACTGAACTTCATCCAACCAAAACTCACATTTCGATAGCTTCCCATACAACTGATGTTCCCTCAGAATCCCCAACGTTGTTCGTAGATGTTCAGCATGCTCCTCATGATTCTTTGAATAAATTAGAATATCGTCGATGAATACAACGACAAACTTATCCAAACAAGAACGGAAGATGCGATTCATGTAATCCATGAAAATAGCCGGAGCATTCGTCACCCCAAAAGGCATCACAACATACTCGTAATGCCCGTAGCGTGAGCGAAACGCTGTCTTCTGCACATCCTCAGGTTTGACAAGGATTTGATGATACCCTGACCGTAAATCTATCTTTGAAAACACGCCAGCACCCTTCAATTGGTCTAACAGATCATCAATCCTTGGCAACGGGTACTTGTTCTTAATAGTAACCTTATTCAGTTGCCGATAATCAATGCACAACCTCGAGCTTCCGTCTTTCTTCTTAACCAGTAACACAGGTGCACCCCACGGTGAAACACTCGGCCTGATAAACTTCTTCTCTAGCAATTCTTCAATTTGTTTCTTCAACTCAGTCAACTCCGCTGGAGCCATACGATATGGAGCCATTGATACTGGCCCTGTTCCTGGTATTAGATCAATTGTGAAGTCCACCTCTCGACTTGGTGGCAATCCTGGAACGTCCTTAGGAAACACATCTGCGAGTTCTTCTACCACATGTATTCCACTGATCTGCTCGTTTGTGCTTTCCTTTTGCTCTTTCACCATCACTGCGAAACAAATCGCTCCATCCTTGAGATCGTGTATGACTTCTTTCGATGTTGACACCTCAAAACCTTCTGGTTCTTGGAAAACTAATTTCTGACGTCCGCAATCAATCAACACATGGTTATCAACTAACCAATCCATCCCCAAGATCACGTCCAAACCCTCAAGCGGAAGACATACTAAGTTAACTTTGGACTTATGTCCTCTCACTACAATCGGACACCCAACACAGACTAAACTGGTTGAAACTTGTCTAGATGTTGGAGTAGAGACAATTAGCTCACACCCCATATCAAGAACAGAGAGACCAAGATTCTCCACACATAGCAAGGACACAAACGAGTGCGTCGCACCCGAATCAAACAAAACAAGTACATTTTCTTCAAACAAAGAACAAGTATCAAGTATCAAATTACCTGACTTCTCTGCTTCAGTCCCAGACATGGCAAACACCCTGCCTGCTGCCTGTGACTTCCCACCGTCAAAAGTCTTCTGAGGCATCGCACCGGACGCTTTTCTTTGAGGGCAATCACGAGATATGTGTCCAGGCTTGTTGCACATGAAACATGTCCTTTCTTCCTTCTTGATATTCACGAGTTTGGGACAGTTCCTTCTATGATGATTTCCGCCACACTCAAAGCACTTCAGGATCCCGTGACTGAAAAAATGTGGTCTTTCATAAGGCTTCTTCTGATTCTTGCTCCTTGAGAAACTTCCTTTCTGAATCCTCATTACTCGTCCTTTCTCCTCTATTCGTTCCACCACTTTAGCTTGCTCCACAAGTTCAGGAAAATGATTGATTTTCAAAAGGATAAGGGCTTTCATCAAATCATGGCGCAAACCTCTCTCAAACTTTCTACACTTCCATTGCTCGCTCAAATTCTGGGTATAGAATCGGGCCAGATATTCAAACCTCTCCTTGTAAGCCTGTACGGACATATTGCCTTGTTGTAGAGTCAAGAATTCTGCCTCCCTCTCCATTTTAGCATTGGCAGGAAAGTACCTCTCTAAGAATCTGGTCTTGAAGTCCTCCCAACAAGCAACTTCCCCTCGGGCATCCATCTCAATTTGAAGGCCGCGCCACCAGTATTCTGCCTCCCCGGCCAGCATGTAAGTAGCAAAAACCAGTTTCTGCGCCTCCGAGCATTCAATTGCAGCAAATATTTTCTCATTACTGCAAATCCAGTCGTCAGCTTCATCTGGAGTAACCTTCCCATTAAACTTAATAGGGTTGTGACGCAAAAAATCATTCATGCCCACACGAGGTCTGGCTGCTTGTTCAACCTGTTGCTCTTGTTGTCCTTGGAGTACCCTAGATATTTGTCGAAGAGCCTGTGCGAGTTCCGCAGTGGCATTGAGTGGAGGAGGAGTTCTTGCCCGTCTTGACATCCTTTATTATTCAAAATTACAATTAAATGTGGAAACTATCACACCATTATCAGGAAAACATAACAAAGCTAGTCGAGCTCACTCCCCAAGGCCCCAAAAGATTTTTCGAAAACCTGGCTCTGATACCAAAAATTGTAACACCCCTTATAGAAAATATTAATAATAATATTAATAATCTTGAAGCATGTATCTTATGAAAGTGTTATTTTTTTTTTTTTAAATATACCACACATAAACAAACCATACACACATCATAAGTTCATACATTACAACAAACCAAATCTTAATTGTTTCTTAAAATAACAAAATCAAACGAACATAAATAAGAAAACATTATAAAAATCCCAACAAGTTTTATTTCCCGTCTCTCTCGAAGAGCTATTCCAATCCAGCTTTATCTGCAATACCATCTACTCCCGTACAAGTACGATCATCGTAGGTGGAAACCACAACCACAACATGCAAGGGTGAGTAACCAGAAGTATCACATCATAAATCCATTTCATATAAACTATAACAATTTCCATGATTTAATATAAATCGACACACATGATATTGCAGACTAGTCTTTCATAAACTATTGTCGTTTACTTGTAATTCGTCGTCATAACCTGTTCTCAATAACAGGCGATTCGAGTCGTCTTCCATCGCGACTTCAGACCTATCTCCCCGACTCCTCAAGGACTAACGAGTAAAAACATCGATACTACGCGTAACGATGCACTATACTCAACACGAGCCGAAGTTATTGGGCGAGACATTCACCTTCTCGCGCAGAAGAAGGTGACACTCGAATCTCAGTCTCACGCGAGACTAGCAAAAATGCTCAAAAGACAAACGGAGTTACAAGTAAATAACATAGTGTATGTACCTCCTCCAAATAAACGTGCTCAATCACGAATTCATACATATTCTCAATAACATGTATAAATAAACCAACAATAGACCAAGATAATAACCAACAATTCTCAATAATTGTTTTAAAATAATACCAAAGAAATTAACCAACAATTCTCAATAATTGTTTAAAAGAGAGTTTTTTTTTTTTTTTATTTATTTATTTTACTGGCGCACCCCTAGAATTTGCTAAGTTCACACCCCCTGTCCAGAAATAGGATTTCTGACGCACCTTCTGAAATTACTAACTTCACATACCTGTCTTAAAACAGATTTTCTGTTGCACCCCAGAAATTACTAAGTTCGCACCCCTGTCCAGAAAATAGAATTTCTGACGCAGTCCCTGAAATTACTAAGTTCGCACCCCCTGTAATTTAAAATAAAATAAAACATTATTTCTCCGGGACCTACGCGGTTCCATCTAAATTCCTAAACTTCTCTTCTTTTTTTTCTCTCCTCAAGTACCAACACACTACCCCTACCTTATTTCTACTTCTTCTTTACTTTATCATCTCCAACACCACTCAATACTCATTCTCTTCTCACTTTACGTAAACACACTCACACCTACACAATTCTCTCTCTTTCATTTTTTTTATTCTTTTTATTCACACCCCACACTACCATTCCTTCTTCCTTTCACGTAACAACCCACCCATGCACCACTCCACCTTTTTCTTTCTCAACCCCAAAGTCCAAGAGTCTAATCTTTTCTTCTCCAAGGTTACCCCACTTCTTTTCTACCTTTCATTTTTCTTTTGCAAACCAAAACTCATTCCCTCACTCATCCATATTTACATAATATTTACCCATACAAATACCTCTCTCACTCTTTTCTTTCCTTCACCCTTACGTACACACACCACCACATTTTCCATCTTTCTTATTTCAACTTAATTAAACAACACACACATACACCCAAACTCCATTCTTCTCTCTGTTTTTCATTCAAAAACAGTGGCCTATATATTATCTTTCATCCTCCCCTTCTCTTTCCACCACAAAACTAAACAACCCATCTAACCCACTTTTAAGAAACTCTCTGTAAGTCCTCCACCTCTCCTTACTCAAGGTATCAACACTCCAATTTTTGCATGAAACCCAACCACACTTACACCACTCCATTATATTTTCTATAAGTCAAGCCTTCCTCTTCCAACAATGGAAGAAAACTCTTACTCCCATCCTACCCATACTCTTGGTCAAAGAGTATAGATAAGTGCCCCTTCAAGGTATTTAACTCATGCAAGGCAAAAGGATGCAAAATGATACACAATACAACATGGTTTAAGTTTACCCATGATATTTTCCATAAACATGCATCATTCCAAAGTGCCCAAAACATATATACCCATTACACAACAAAACTTTCAAAAGTATAAGCACCAAACGTATACCCCTTTTTCAACACCATTTTGAAGTCCTCATGTATACCCCCCCAAAGTATACCCAATACAAAATCAAAACAAAAATGAACATATGACCACCCTTCCATACAAGCCATACGTAAATTATATTATGCCAAGGTCATGGATGCATCATCACTTTAAAAATAATCAACTTCTACCCATCATACACTATATTATATTTCCAAGTTAAACCCCTTACCTCTAGTTCCAGTGAGTTTCCACAACCGTTTGAGGTTCAAAGCAAAGACCAAGATGGCTTCCTTTCCTTGCGTAGCAACAGTGCTTCCCACAATTCAAAACTACCCTTCGAACCTATGATTTAGCATAGTATGTATATTCCTCCACTCTCTCACATAGACTAAGTTTATATAAGAAAATGGTAGGTTCTCCTCTAAGTTAAAATTCACGTTTTTAATAGCTTAACTATATGATTCCTACTTAACCCTATAATCTATCCAAATCCCTACAAAACAAAAGAAGCCAAGCTATGGAAACACATTTCAACACCTACTGTCGACACTGTCACTTTCAGAAACTCAATTCATGTCAAAAAGAGGAAACACAATACAAAACCATGCCCTTTCCATTTTACTACCTTACGTAAACTACTTCTCTCACCATCCAACTTTTCTTTTCTTTTTCTTTATAATAACATTTCATCTTCCAACCTCACGGTCCCACCTTTTTGTTCTTTTCTACATATAATATTATTCATTATTTCATACTACATTAGGTCCACTTCTTCCCATTTCACGTAAATGCCTAATAGCTTAATACCAACACTCTTTTTCCAACAAAAAAATGGCTTTCTCTTTCCATCATTTATTATTATAGGTCCCTTAAAAGAAAACTTACAGAGGCATGCACCACAACATAATACACCCTTCGTTAAACCAAAGAGTTCTCCCACTTCTCAATTTATTCTTTTTGTCATCCAAAAGCTAAGGCATCAGTAAAAGTATTTTCTAAAATTAAGATAACATTAGTTCTAATTAATTTATTTTATTCACATTCTTAATATTTTCATTACACAAACATATCATAATTAATTATTTAGTAACACAAAATATAGTAAAATAAAAGTATATTTTTATTTTACACAGGTCTTACAGTGCTCGATCTTAAATTAAGCGCTCGGTCTCGTCTCCGTAATCTATCATTACCAATTTTTACAATAAGAGTGTTCAGCCAAACTCAATAGCGTTCGTTTCTTCATAGTATCTCATCAGTTATTAGTATTTGGTGTCAAACAGTATAGGTCTCTTTAATGTTAGTCTCATACTAAAAGCTAAGTATAAATAGCGTTCGTTTCTTCATAGTATCTCGTCAGTTATTAGTATTTAGGGTCAAATAGTATCGGTCTCTTTGATCCTAGTCTCATACCAAAAGCTAAGTATAAATAGCGTTTGTTTCTTCATAGTATCTCATCAGTTATTAGTATTTCGTGTCAAACAGTATCGGTCTCTTTATGGTGTTCGACCTAGAGTCTTAGTACTCAACCTAGGCTTCGTGGCGTTCGGTTTGAACTCTCAGGGGCCAGTTCAATGAAATGACTCACCTAGTAAATAGCGTTCGGTTTTGTTATTTACTATGGAGTGTTATTCCTTTTGGTTTCTTTCATAATTATGATAATAACTCTTTCGGTTCTGATTTGTTTATGAGCTGAAGACCTCTCGGTCTCACTCCTAGTGTTCGGTCTCGTATCTATGTTGTAGGCTATTGTTCAGTATTCAGTGTCATATGGGATTTCTATTACAATTGGCTCGGTTTGATATTTTGATAATGAAATATGATGGAATGTGATGTGGATAAAATGAATATGGTTATGTAAGAGTAATCGAGGGAGGAATATCACATGATTTGGTATTGGATTGGTGAAGTATGAATGAGGACAAGGCTTAGTTGACGTTTATCCTGATATTCCGTGATTACTCATTTTCACGTAGAGAGGAGTAAGTCATGTGTGGAAATGGTAGAAGGTCCTAGTCCATAAGGTTAACTTGGACGGAACAGATTAACCTCGGGTGGCAACTGTTGAGGGTATCTCAGTTACTACATCACCCAGGTGCACGAACGTCGTAGCTACACAAAATTCATACAGTCCGGATAGTCAGAGTCAAATGGGCGTCTATTGCATGCAATAAGGAATGATTGATCTTCTATAAGTGATTGGTATAAAACCTATGTGATATGAATATGTTTGATCCATGAATTAAATTACATAAGTTTATCCTACTTTCTTTTCTTGTCTGTTTTGTTCTTTCTGTTGTATTTCCTGTTGCAATGATCATTCGTGTGGATATGAGCAGAAAGAGAAGAGTTGCTGGAAGAAGCACTGGAAGAGGTGAAAGTGAAGACTGAACCTTAGAACGTTCGGTCAGTTGTTAGCTTCTTTTGTAGGATCATTAGATATAAGTTTATTTTGTAAACTATTCGGTCTAGTTTTAGCCATTGTACAGTTTTAATTTCATACTATTTTATAAAGTTGTTCGACCATAACTATACTTTCGATCATTTATTTTTGAAATGTAAGAATTATCAATATATTGTAATTAAATGTTGGTGAATATATCATTGACAATTATATTAAATGAAAAGTCAAACTATTTTTAATTATATTCCAACATACCACTGAAATTATACCATAATAAGCACTTTAAAGATACAATGCAATAGATTTTACACATTTTTCTATCAAATAAGCTTTTCAAAAAATATATATATAATATTACAGGTGATGTACCACACATAAAAAAGGACACAATATCTAACTACCACTTTACAGTTGCGGTGCATTAAATTTTAAACATTTTTTATACCAAATATCATTCTAAAACAAAAACGTGTTGCGCAGATCCCTTATGGATCCAAAAGTTAATAATTCACTTTAAAGAAAAAGCACATTTATGAAATCACTCATGATTCAATATTCTTATTCTAAAAGGGTAAAAGAAACAGAGTTTTAGGTTTGTATTAATGAATCCATCATGAAGTTCTGTTATGCAAAATATGACAGAAAAAATAGAATTTCTATTTTGATGTTTTTTTATTAAAATAAATTTATTTATATTATTAAAAAATAAATTTTAGATCTAACTTAATTTCATAAAACTCAATTTTATAAAACTCAATTTCATAAAACTGATTTATGAACTGAATTTTACATTTATTTATATACTTTAAACTGATTTTATCTCTAGTGAACATGAAACTTTTAACCATTATTTTTAATATAAGAACAATCTTATAAAAAATATAAACAATCTTTAGTATAAAATCTTAATATTTAATATTTATATATTCTTTTAAATTTCATTCAAACTTTTCACAATGAATTTTTTTTTAATTTATGTTTGTAACACAACTATGAAATCATATTTCTTAAAATTGAAGACATGAGTATTTTCTATGAAAAAAAATATAATTATAAAATGTTGAGACATGAAAATATCAGTTTAAATCTTAAATTAAGTAAAAGTAAAAAGAAAAATAAAATATTATATAAAAAAAAGACTCATAAAATTATTATTTTAAGATGTGTAAATGTTTTATAGTGGTTAGACTTATTCAGTAAGTATTGTATTTTAGCATCATAAAAGAAGGGTCCTTTTCATTGTTCATGATTCAGAAGTATAGGGTTTGAGGTTGCAGATAAATGTTTGTTTGTTGGTAGTTGAATTTTAGTACCAAATTTCGTTATGATTTGAAGATGCACAATACTCTTCTATCATATGATTTGACCATTCTATAAACCCTTTCCATAAAGTGTTGTCTCTTATCCATTCTACTCAATTATTTACATTTCAACTCCAAAAAGTGAAAGCAAAACAAGAACAAATAGGGATATATCATATAATTAATCAATCATTATTCTATTATTTATTTTATACTATAGATTTTTTTTTCATATAAATTGTGACAAGATTCAAGTTAAAGATCTTCACCTATTGCTCATAAAATGGGTTCCTCAAACATGTGGATATTTTCCCAAATTCTTTAGATCAAAGCTCATTTTACCAATATAGTTTCTAAGTTTTAAGTTTAGGTTTTAAACACTTCATTTTAAAAGAATATAAGAATATGTGAAAATATCTCCATATACTTTTTTTCATAGTGTAGTTTGAAGGAATGTATTGAAATATTTTCGTTTTTTTTTTTTCTTTGTTTCTCTTCTTTATTGTATAAATTGCTTTTTTTACTAGTTAATAAATAAGAAGTTATATTGATTGTTTTACTAGTTAAAATAAGAAGTGAAATGTACTCTTTCATTTTTTTTCTTTTTTTTTATATCTTTCTATTAATTATAAATACATATCTTTATGAAAAAACTCTAATACTAGGTTGTGTGAAAGATTGGGACTAAGAAAATTTTATTTTCTCATTTTTATTCAAACATTTATTTGGAAAACCCTTTAGAAATAGTTTTTATGTTATGCATCCTTTTTAATCATTATGATATTGGTGCAGAAAAATATTACATTTATTTATGATTATTTTTTGTCAAAAAGTTTAGGCCGTGTTCACATGCACTGAAAGTACTGTTCAAGAGAAATTGCGAGCAATGATTTGCGAGTAAAATTGTGTTCATTTTCATGGATTTAGAAGCGATGCATTGTGCTGATTTGCGAGATTAATGAAAATTCCAATCTTCACTCTCTGCGCGGATTTGTGTGGATTTGAAACAACTTTTGATTAATAGTCTAATTTGCCCTCATTCAATCTTCACTGCTCCACGCACAGCACCAGTAAATTACATATTCACACACCTCTTTAACCACTTATAAAATTATTCCATCATCCAATTAATCTCTTTTTTTTAATCATTAATTTAGGAGTGAAGAAAACAAACTCCAAATAATACTTCAACTTATTTTTCGTTCACTGTTATAAATTATGTACTTTTATAATTGAGAAATTTATATTTGAGTCTAATAAAATTGTTATAACAGTTGTTTATGTAAGTGAAGTTTATTTGCAATTTTTTTTTTGAAGTTTAAAAGAAATAATTAAATTACAATTGATAGGATGTGTTAGATCACTACTTGTATTAATATTATATTAAAAAAATTAATTTCAATCAAGTATAATTTAATTATATTTTTTAAATTATTTTTAATAATTATTCCAAATTTTTAACTTTTAATAAACATTTTTACAATTAAATATAACATTAACAAATATAATTTTATATTACTTTAATAGGGACATTTTGGTAATCTTCAATTTCTACCAATTAAACTAATTTTTTAAAATCGTCACATCAATCAAATCCTACACTAATTCTCACAAACTTCAACCCAAAATTCACTCTCAATTACCTTCAAATCCACTCAAATAAACACACAAAAAAATCACCCTCAAATCCCCTCAAATCCACTCAATCACTCTCCCCCAATCACTCTCCCCCAATCACCTCTAACTAAACACACCCTTAATGATCATTTGACAAAGTTTTTTCTCTTAAAACCCTTTTTCATTTATGAAATTCTATTTAGGACATTTATGATCAACAAACATGTTACGGATATATATACTCCTTCAATTATCTTTTTATTTTATTTTTTCTGAAATCATGGGATTTTTGGTTATCAAATTTGTCTGTCTCCCAATTATTACAAAAGAGTCTAATATGAGACTTAATAAATTTTTACCACAAATGTTAGATATATGAAAGTTTAATTATGATTTTAGAGTTTCTACTTTTTTTAAAGTGAAAACAATATCCATACTATTAATAAAAGGATTAATTTTTTTTCACACAATTCTTTTCTAATTTTATCCTTTTCAATAACTATTTTTTAAATTTAAAGAATTATTAAGAAAAAAAAAACATTTTCACTTTTACCTTTTACTAACTATTTTTTGAATTCAAACAATTACTTATAATAAAAGAAATTACATATAATAAAATTGTAAAAATTATTTATTTTTACAATTTTAGCCTTTTATAAAATCTATTTTATGATTTATTAGATTTTTTAATAATTAAAAATTATTTTATCATTTAATTAATTTTTTGTTTAAGTAAAAAAGAATGAACATGCATGCACTCTAGTTTTCATTAGTATTAATAATTGAGATTGCTTTCTATTTAAAGGAGATTTGAGTGTTAAATAGGGTTTTGATTATAATATTTGAAGTAACTTTCAGTTTTTATTAAACAATGTATTGATATGTTTTAGGTAATTCCATTCCCATTCAATGACAAGTAAAATTAATTTCAAACTCTATTTTAAAGGTTACAGTAAATTTTTTTATTCCAATTAAATTCAACAAGACTCAATTTTTCAATTAAGATTCAAACAATCTCTCATGCCCCTTCACCATCAAATCCTAAAAAGTACATTTTCTTTGTCATTTTTCTATGTTAAAAGAAAAGTCAGTGAAATGGTTAGACCCAACAAAACCGAAACAAAAGCAAAATCCAAAAGAAATAAAAGCTTTGGACCAACCAATTGGTAGAAAAATTACATTTGTCTCCCATCTTTGGCAGGGATTTGCAATTTTGCATAGCTATAAAAACCACTAGAGTATCAAACACACTGTTTTTATACCTTATAAGTGAAAATTCACAATCACAATTCTATAAATAAGATTAGCAGTGAACTAACATATTAAAAAAGTACTTATTACATGTTTGATTAATGGAATAAATCAATTTTACAACACCCCTTCTGAATGTAAATTAAAAGTTGAAAGTAATGTAAAGTTACATATTAATTAATACACTACAAATTTAAATTAAACACATACTTAAACTAAATTATTTGTTGATTAACAGTCTCCTTTACAATCATTTAAACTAATTCTATTTCGTGGCAAGTTTAATAAATTAAAAATTTATTAAACAGAAACTTAATACTAAATTATTTATTGATTAATCATCCCTTTACAACCGTTAAAAGTAATGGTGGGAAACAGTCAATGAATCAATAACAGCACCTTCTTTGGACTAAATTATTTGTTGGTTAACACTCACCTGTGAATTTTATAAAACATTAACAATTCCTTTTCAATACACTTGATAATGAACCACTATGTGAACATGATGTGACTTGTTTAGTATTTTGTTCAGATATCTACTTTACTTATCACACCACATCATTGGATATTCTTAGATCATTCCAATCAAATCTTAAATAACTCATATCTATGCTTCTCTAAATGTGAAAAGCATTATTTATAGAACTTAATTACGTCTCATGTATAATTTATAAACATTAAGAAAAAGTTTTCTAGTTTTATATTTCATAATTTATGAATGAGAAAAAATCAGTGGATAACAACTCCCATATCCTAACCCCAAAGAGTCCTTGAGAGGGCAATTGAATATTGAAATGTTGTAGGGAAGTGATAGCCATTTTGAAAAGGAAATTTGTATATAAGCTTTATTTGTCACATCTCCACCAAGGAAAACCCACCTTTGTCATAGCAGGCGTGGACCTCACTTCTCCACCAACCATCACAGACCCTTTCAAGTTGGCATGAATAAAATAATGTGTTGTACGGACGACACACCCACCACACTCATTCACACATGCACAACACAGATTGTGTTATCTGACCACAACATGTGTTGTGTTCTGCTCATTGGCTCATCAATAAATCAAAGGGATTACATGTCTTAGGACACTAGAAAAAATAAAAGAGAAGTTTTTAAAGTCCATTCAGTATCATTGAGTAGCCGTACACCCAAAAAGGAAATATATATCTACATAAGAAATTTTGTTTCACCTTTCTCCCAAGTTCCTTAGATGAGACTTGACATGTTGGGGAAACTGATAAGGACTGTTTCAACACTGAACAACTTTCCCCAACAATGCAATAGTTTCCCAGCAATTAGATAATAGCACATGACTTCATTATTTTAAATCCAACACAAGTCAGTGCAGGACAGCCTGAATATTGTTCCACAATTCTAAAGGACACTGCCACTGCTAGACAGAAGAAAATTGGTCCATCCACAACCTTGGATTAGATGCTGTGCTGGTTAAAAAGGTTATAAAGAAAAATTTGCATGATAAAAGTCATTACACCAAATTTTAGAAAGCCTAGGCAGTCAATCAAATATACTTAAATTCATGATTAACTCCATTTTCAAAGCATGCAGAGAAAAAATGCATAACCTTTTGACTATGAAATAGTTCTGTTTTGATTAATAAGAGTAGCAAAACATGTAGATAGAGAGGAAACTAAAAATATGTGGCTATTTGTATTTTCAAATGCTATATAATATCCCAGTATCCACAAATAGCCAACCTTATCAGCAAGTACACTTTGTATAAAGATGTTGAAAAGCAGAAATCAAAATAAGCTTTACTAGAACAATGGAGTAAAATCAAGAAAACTCAGACACAAAAGTGTCAATACTAATAATAGTAGCGCAGCTGTTGATTGTTTGAAGAACAACCTATGGAGCAATTTCAAGCCTAGGCTCAAAGCAAAAACCAGTGAATAGCTGTAGAGGGAACCTCTTTGATACAGGGCATTTCTGTGACCATTTCCATTGTTTAAGGTTCAAATCAAATGTGAGGAGTGCTGGAGATCCATAACTTTGGATATATATTTGATCATCAGTACCACTGCTAGCAAAAACATCATCAAACTCCCCAAAGCCTTGAAAGTATCTATGGGGCATTCGTACAATCTCTTCCCACTTCCTATCATTAAGAACCCATATGCCAATTCCTTTTATTATGTCAGGTCTATCCTGCTTACCAATTCCTCCCACCATTACAAGTTTTTCCTTCATATTCATCAATCGGCCACATGTTAGTGAACAGGGTGCAGCAATAAAACTCCTTCTCAAGGTAGGTTGAGAAGTGAGATTAGAAATATTATATGCAATCAGTGCATGCCTACTTTCTGAAGGAACACCCCCAGCTAAGTAGACTAAAAAGTATAACACACCATTGCATATCACACTCTCATTACCACCTCTCCACCCCATCAAAACCTCTGTTGCAGTTGTCATCCAGGCCTCTTTCTCTGAGCGGTATATATGAATTGAGATCTCCCACTGGACAAAATCCTCAGGGATTTGTTTTGATTTCACAATTGCCAGAGTGTAACTGTGAGATTTCCTGTTCACTGACATTGCCAAAGCACTGTAATCAGAAAATTTCAGACCCGGAGGACCTTCAAGCCTTCTGCACCTTTTGGTAATAGGGTTGCACATGCATAATTTGCTTCTGCTGTCATTGTCCATGAAGCAGACTAAACCATAAGAAGAAACAACGAACCAACTAGATGTTTCGATGAAAGGAAGCTCAATGCCATACCATTTACGGGGAATGGGATCATAAGCATAACCAGTTGGTTCATCTGAGTAGGTGAACATAAAGTACCAAGGTCTCTGAGGCAATGAATTTGAAGGGTTCCATTGAAACCTTTCAGAAGTAATAATCTCATGCCATCTTTTACACACAGAACTTGCTCTGAAAATGCTTACAACGGGGAGATACGCTAGGATTCGCTCCACCAATTCATCAGGTAACACTGTGTTCACAGAAACAGCACTTCCCTCTGTATCAACTTCCTCACCAAATTCCAAAACTGAATCAAACTCCCTAGTCTCCCTACGTGCACCATCATCTAAGTGGCTTATCCATGATGTGTCTCCCGCCATGATAGAGTTGAAAGTAAAGGGTCACTCAGTATATTGGAAAGAACTCAGCTAACTCTGTTAAATCGTCCTAGCAAACAAGAAAGAAAACCAGTTATCATATCACCTGAGGAAATTCTAGATCATAGAAAATCAAACTAGTACAGGGGGTGAAGCACCTCATGACAAAATAGAAAAGACATTTCAAAAAATACACCCAATCCTGCCAAAGGAAGAACATACACAAATCAAACACACACAAAAATACTTTCTCGCGCATGATAAATGATCAAAGGATGAAGTAAACAAAATACAGCATGTGCACAATCAAATCTCACCAAAGATAACAAGACTCAAACAAAAAATCACCTCCTAACAATAAGAAAAACACTGATTCCAAACTTCTGGTTAGAGGACCACAACGAAACTAAAAGCCATCACATGTCCTACTTTTGTAGGTGTTTTAGAAAAGCTGGTCCAGTCCACATGCTACTGGGTAAGATGGTGAAGAAGTTTGGAAATAGCAATCAAAGCCAGACCCCACCTCGGGAAATCTCTTAAAAATTGTTTGGTTCTTTGAAATTAACATTGCTAACAAATCAAAATACAACGTTAGTAACAACCAAAAGGAGCTGATAGCAGATAGCCAAGTAAAGCAAGAATCGTCCGATATAATATTTAAGTATACGCATAGATAACACCGCAACCACACTCAAAAACAACATGCTTCGAGATGAGCTCATAAATTTCATGTCAATGTTAAACATACAAGGAAGGCACAAAGGAAAACCCCGCACAACCCAAAGGCAACACTTTTATCAAACATACAAGAGTAACAATGTTCAAACACACACACTATACCATTGGGAGAACAAACACTCAACCTGCTGGTTCTCACAAGCATATTAAAAAATACTGCAAAAACCAACACACAATAGAAAAAATCCAGAAAACCTCCCTTCTTCACAGAGGAGCAACATTTAGAACCAGAAATTCACCCCATTAGAGATTTGGTGGAGATTCAAACATAACAAAAAATAAAAGGAGTTTTACTGAGGAAAGTGATATCAAACGATTAAATACCCATCAAGCAAACACCGAACATCCCTGAACCTCAGAGACTAATAAGCGAAACAAAAAACCCAAAACAGAAATCAAATTCCGAAGACGCAAACAGTGCAGATCAACGGACACAGAGGACCACCCATAAAAAACGGAAACACCCAACAGGCAGCCATTGAGAAAGAAAACATTTTGAAGATTGAAAGAGGAAACCCATTACACAGAGAGATAGATACCTCGTTTGAAAGACTCCAGCAGTGTGAGTGTGAAAAAGGGGTGCGAAGTGATGGAAGGGATTTATTATAGGGAAAAAGAAAAGGTTGAGAAGAATAAAATTATTATTATTAGGGAAATGGGAAATGAAAGGAGCCAGAAAAGCATTGAACCTTATGGGGGAAAACAGAATGGAGGACGTATAAAATTTTCCTTCAAATGGAAGAACAACGAAATGGGTTGCTCTAGATTTGGTTGATAAACAAGGCCAAGCAACACACTAAATAGAGAGAGAGTGAGAGAGAGAAAGAGAGTGACTGAGAAAGAGAGAGAGAAAGATTTTCTTTTTCCCTTTTGTTTATTTATTTTGGTGTGGGGTTGATACATCAAAAACGACAGGAAATGAAGTGCGGTTTTAGCGTGGGGGTGGCTAGTGCATTCTATGCGGGAATAGGGAAGCGCGTGCCGGGCGCGTGAGAACCTCGCCTTAGTTATTATTTCTTTTTCATTTTTAATTTCCGTTACTAAAAAGATAACAAGCTTCCGTTTATTTTAGGAAAAAAACAATCAGAATAGGTAAAAATGAAAAAGGATGGTAGAATTAATGAAAAATAAAATTAATTAAATGCATATGGTTCAACAAATTAAAAAAATGAGATTGGATTTAAAGAAAAATTATCGAGAAATAGAGTGTGTTTGATAGAAATACAGAGAATACAAATAAGAATGTGCAAAGTAAAGTATAAATTATATATATTCTTGATATTTACTCAATTTTTAATTTTAATTTTTCAAACGAATCCATGTTATTTCATCAATCACTCATATATTCAGATATGTTAATCACAATAAATATTTCATTAGCTTTTTTATATTTTAGTAGTTTCAAAAATGGCTAAATGCTTACCTCGTTTAAGAGGTAAATTTTTATTTAATACCCGATTTTAAAAATGAAAACAAGTTCAACAAATCATCAAAGAAAAATTGATTGAACATGAAAGAGAAAAAGTTAAACAGTAGAAAAGAGAAGAGAAAAAGTATACTTACATGAGCATGGAGTTAATGTTGTTGTTGTCAATTTAACAGAGAAGACCTGTTTATACATTTTTCATATCACAGGGACCCGATGTCTTCAATTTTAAAATCGAATACTAAACAATTTACCTCTTAACATAAAAATGAAGTAAGCATTTAAGACTTTGAAAAATCTTAATTACACACATCCAATATTCCTTTTAACATGCTTTTTTTAATTAGGCTTTTTTTAATTAGGCTTAATTACCTACTTAGTCCCCATGTTAGGAGGTAATTTTCTGTTTAGTACCCGTTTTAAAAATGTAGGCATTTGGTACCTATGTTTTGAAATTTGTATCAATTCAATCATATCCAGTTAACGGCGTTATAATTGATGCGAGAAATTAAGGACGTTAGTGATAGTGATAGCCTGTTAGTGATAGCCTGGGTGGAATAGCTATCAAATGCGAGAAATTGAATGCATCTGCATTCAATTTCTCGCATTTGATAGCTATTCCACCCAGGCTATCACTAACAGGCTATCACTATCACTAACGTCCTTAATTTCTCGCATCAATTATAACGCCGTTAACTGGATATGATTGAATTGATACAAATTTCAAAACATAGGTACCAAATGCCTACATTTTTAAAACGGGTACTAAACAGAAAATTACCTCCTAACATGGGGACTAAATAGGTAATTAAGCCTTTTAATTATTAGTTAAATGTATTAAAAGCTACAAAACTAAAAACCACATTGTATAGTTTCAAATAAATTTAAACCTATAGGAAAGAATGTGTCAAGAAAAGTATATTAAAAGAATATTTTCTATTTATTTACTTTATATGCATTTTTAGTCCACAAGTATTAATATTGTACAACTTTGGCCACTCACATTCTAATTAGAATCCAAATGACTTAACATCACACAATCACGAGACTTTGGAAGATGGTCTAAAATGTAATTGGACATTCTTTGTGTATTATATATGTTTATTTTGTTTGAATATGATTTTTTGTGTATTACATCTTCACAACTATAGTCGATGTCATTGACTTAGATTTTTTGCTTGCATAAAAATTTCTTCACAAAATTTTCAATTGTAAAAGTTTGACTAATTTAACTTACAATTTTTCAAATAAACACTTATATCGTAGTTAATGGTAGTTTCCAAACATTTTATCATTCAAAACGATGGAAAACTGTGCATCATAATTTTTGCTTTTCAAAGAGTTGAAAACCAAGAAGACAAATGCAAACATAATAGAATAATGTTTGTAGCAAATTAAAAGTGGACTGACTTTTGTTTCTCCAATAAGAAAAAAAAATCAATTTTCAAAAACATAATCTAATATTTGGTAGAAACAGAAAAGGTTCATACCATGTGCAACATGGATACACAATTAAGATGTTTCTAGAATTGTCGTTGTATTAAATTTTGACATACACACCAACTTAATGTCTATTTCTCATTATGTTAATAATAAATTACATTTTTCTCTTTTTTTTCCTTTTTGGATTTCAACTCATACCTCTCAGTTTTTAAGACCTAAAACAATTTCTTAATTATAAGAGTATAACAATGAAACTCCTTATAAATTGGTATACTCACCTCATTAATTTTTTAGAAAATGTTTTCATAAGAATGTGATGAAAAGGTTAAAAACCCAAAATATTATGTACAATCGAGAAAAACTTACTTAATGAATTTGAGGAAGAGTAATTGAATCAATTTGAAAGTAAATTTTTTTGTTGTTTATTTGAGTGAATTTGAAGGTAAGTGAGAGTGAATTTAGCAATAAATTTTTTTAATCGGTCACATCAGTCAAATCATATACTAATTCGTACCAACTTTACTTTTAAATTTACTTTTATTTATCTCCAATTTCACTTAAATAAACAAAAAAATATTATATTTAAATCTTCTCAAATTCATTCAATTACTTTCTTCTAAATTCATTCAAGTAAACAAAACCTAAAAAATAGATGATAAATATTGAGAAGGACAACATATATTTATAATGATTATTGAATTATGTTTGTTTTTTCTTTCTGGAATTGTTTTCCTCTTAGTTTTGTTTCTGGGTATTTTAGAAACATGACTTTAAAACACTTTCCACAACCCTCTTCAAGTCAATTTCTTAAAAATCGAAACCTGGATTATTTTATTATCTGGTAAGAGGAAAAGGTGAAGGAAAACATCTCAGTAATGAATGTATTGTTATTATTTAGATTAAGGTTAAGATTAAGGAATAAGTAGTTAATAAATTAAGAAATCTAGAAGTGGTTTAGGATCGGAATCATACCTAAGCCATTGAGATTGTTGTCGTAAGTAGCACAAATCACGAACCACAAACAGATTAAGAAATGTGACTTTACACTGCAAATCTTCAACTATTTAACAAGTTCCTCCCAATTCTGTTAGGGTAATGGAAGTGGCCAAAGAGATAATAACTGAGTCCTTGAAGTCGCAACTTTCGGAAAATAAAAAGGAGAGAGATGACAGCTGTGAAAAAATAAAATAGGTTAACCATAAAAAGTTATCATTTACTGTTTAAATAAATATAAAAATTTAAAACATTAATCATAGAGGAAATGTGAAAATGAAAGTTGAAAAAAAATGTGAGTGGAAAATAATTAATGAAAGTTGAAAAATAATTAATAGATGATATTAAATATTTTTCAATGTTTAATAGAAAAATACAAAAATTTAAATACTTACGTCACACATAATAAAAGTTTAATTAATAATAACATATATCTCATCATAAATAATAATCATATATTAATTATAATGTAAACATAATTTAAATATACATAACTTTAGATTTTTTCTATAATTATTATTTTTAATTCACTATCATTATTATTATTAGCCTAGTACTATTATTATATTACTTAATATAATAAAAATAATATTAATAATAGATGGAGGTGAAAATGATGACATCTAAGTAAATAAATTGAGAAAATAAAAATAGATAAATGGGAAATTTGAGTACGTATCAAGTACTTTGGTTGAATAAAAAACAGGTAAGAAATATGATAGATTTATTTATTCTTAATTTGATTAGAAACAAATAAGTGTTATTGTAAAATTTGTATTACACTTGTAATGACTTAATATTTTGCAACTAAGATGAGACGATAAAAATAAAATGAAAAGCGATAGAGAAATATTTAGGTTTGAGATTGGAATGTGTATGGAGAAACTGAATTAATAATGTGTATCCTAATAAATGTGCCTTGATTTTTCAAAATACTTATTTTATCATTTTTAAAACAAATAATGTTATTTTTTGTTGTATAATTTCATTTTAAAGAAAGAAAACTTTATATTAAACTATTTTTCTTATTTGTTTTTAAACATTAATATCCTCCCAAATATACAATGAGCGAATAACTTAAACCATATATTAATATTCTATATTTCTGAAGTGAAATTTATTTAAAAATGTTTAATATATTTTTCAAATCTTAAATCATTGACACATATATAACTCACAATACACATAACCATATATAATTGTTATTTAATGTATAACTCACAATACACATAGCCACAAAGCCATTTATCACTCACAAGTCACAAACAAACACTTCAACTTTTTTATTTCTTTCTTTCATGTGTTGGTGTTTTCATTCTCTATACTCTATTTGTGTTTTAATCCATAATTTTATATTAAAATAATATACTTAAATTAAGTGTTATTATTAGAGTTCATTGTAGTTTTTTTTTTATAACTTAACTTTTGACATTAGAAAGCATTATTATATATGAGACTTAGAAATTTGACACGTGAAGTTGGAATGTTGTGAAGTGCAGCATATATATGGATTGGCATTGTTGACAGAAATTCTGCAATTGTTGATTTGAAGAAGACAGTGCAAAGAATGATATTAGGTCGTGTTTTTTTTTGTTGTGATTGGTGGTTGTCAAAGTGACAAGGATGCATAGAGCGAAAAGTCCAAAAAAGTCACTCAATTCAAATCATGGTTAGGTGTTTGCTGTTTCACAATGACAACAACACACTTAATTATTCGCTTGCTTTTACCTTTATATCCTTAATTAAGGAACTCTTTTACGACATGAATGTTCAATCTTTAATCAATTCTTTTTATATAATTTCATCTTGTATTATTATAAATTTTGATATCTCAAATCCAAATTTCTTAATTATTTACTATTATATAAAGTTTTATTAACATAAAAAATATAAAATATGAAAAATTGTACAAAATTTATAATAAAAATTACACTTTAAAATATATGCAAATTATATGTATTATGAAAAAATTAATTAAATATACGATAAAACATTAACTAACTAACTTATTAATAGAAAAAATTATAAATAACTTTAAATTATATATACTTAAAAAAATTCAAATCCGTTCTTCTAAAAGACTTAAAAATAAGAAGCAATAATAAATAGTAAAAAATAACAAATTTACATAATATATTATGTCATTAGATAAATTAACAAGAGAATTGAATTCATAAAAACATCAGTTTATTAAAAGTTATATATAACTAAGATTGAAATAAGGAATAAAAACAGAAAATATAATTTAACTAAAATAAGATAACAGTCACTAAAAATAAATAAATAAAATCGTAAAAATTAAAGATTAAAAAATATAGAATGTATAAGATAAACAAATATTTGATACCATATAAATACAAATTAGTTAGAAATTTGATTATTTTGGACACCTGTATTATTATATAAGACTAAATAAAAGAATTAAATTTATAGAAAATGAATTATATAATCATCTCATGAATGAATGAGAGGTCACAGTGAACAAAACTATTGAACTTTAATGGCGCATTTAAGTCTCCTTTTTGGACTTAGACAAATATACACAAAACTTAATATATTTTATTTTTAGAAATAGTTTATAATTTAAAAAATAATGTTAAAGAAACTAAAATTTGTACAGTCGAATTAGATTTTTTTTTGTACTGTTGCAATTTAACAATACAAGATTACAAATTTAACCATACATATTTACATAAATTCTTTGTTAGAAAAAGTTTCGATAGAGATACCGTATTCTATACGCATGATTTAAATTATTAAAACCAATATTTAACTTTTATACAGTTAATAAGTCTATAAAAATAATGTTAAAAGAAACTAAAATTTGTACAGTCCAATTAGATTTCTTTTCTACGGTCGTGCGATTTAACAATACAAGATTACAAATTTAACAATACATGTTTACATAAATTAGAGATATTGTATTCTATATGCATGATTTAAATTATTAAAACCAATATTTGACTTTTATACAGTTAATAAGTCTATAAAAAAGATTTATTAGAGATATAACATGAAAAGATATTAAAGATGTTAAAATGGATTATCTGATCTAATATGGTTGGAACTATTATAGATTGATCGCTTAATAAGTCAATCCAATTCAGTTTACTTATTAGTGAATTAAAAAAAATTAAATTCAATTTGATCCATTATAGGTTAGTGGATAAACGAGTTGACTCACTTAATTATAAGTCTTTTTTTTCTATAAAAAAATAACATTTTTTTAATTCAAATTTAAATAAAGGGAAATGATCTTAAATTAGATTTATGATTAATCAAACATAATATTTCATTCACACAAAATTTTCTCAACCTAATTTTTAAAAACTTCATAGGGATTCAAATTTGTTTCTGCATAGTTACTAAGTATTGATTTGTAGATTTTTCATGTTGTATAATTATTTTATACAAAAATAATTTTACTAGAGCTTTCATTTCAATATTTTATAAAATGATTAACCTAACAAAAAAATATAATTAGAAAAATTAAGTGAGTCAGTAAACCAACCCGGTTTACCACGGGTTCAATCCGAGTGAGTCGGGTTTAAAATTGGTCCATATCAAAATTTCAAATTTTTTCAACCTAACATATCTCAAATTCGTGGTAGATCAAGTTGACTCATACGTTCCAATCTATTTTGACAACACTATGAGATATAAACCCAAATTGACACAACTTTCAACTCAAAACTTTAAAATAATAAATTTGTATCATTGAACCTTTTCATTTTCTTTTAATATGAAACTAAAATTCACTTGAATTCTTAACAAAGTTTCTATCTAACGTGAAAACCTCTAATAATTACATATAATCATGATTTATTTGAACGTGAGAGAAAGTTAAAAAATAATAGTAGAAAATAAAATAAATGAAAAATATTTTTTTATGTTAAAAACAAAATAAAATAAAAATGTATTTATTATTAGTACTAATATTTTTATTTATTTTATTATATTAAAAAATACGGTATCAATAGAAATTAACAGTATAATCGATAATATAACCGATTATATTTTCTTCTATAATATACATGATTATATAATTAATTATCTTAATATTTATGATATTTTCACGTTAAAATATAACAAATCTTCTGTTATTTATACGAAAAAAATAATTATAGATATAAAAGATTTTCCAAATGGGATAATCACCATCTTATAAACTGATTCGATTTTGTAGAGATGAATTAAATTAAAATTCTTTAACAATACGTATCAGTTTTAAAATTTTCTCCTGATTTGTTGATTTTGCAACTTTCTATTAGCAAACATAAACATATTTTTAATGTTTTATTTGATCTAATCGAGGAAAAAAAGAGAGAGGAAAAGAAAATGTTTTAAGTTGTTTTGACGAGTGAGGTTGTAATGGGATAGGCATTATTGATGGTTGTTGGGGACGTGAGGCATGGCTAAACCTATTAAATAATTTAGACTTTGCAGAGAAAACAGTTTCCTACATAAATTTGGTCCCTCACTTTCTGCCTACAAATTCATCACACCTTTGCCATTTCTATTATCAGTCTTCTTCTTCTTCTTCTTCTTCTTCCCAATTTCTCACAGCACCCACATTCTCCATTTTCATGCTTTCCGAGTTCCATCAGAAAACGGTGTCGTCTCATTCAACTTCATCAAACACTCAAAGCTTCCTATAAATACACTGTATCCAGGATATATATCTGTGTGTGGGTGTTCCAATTCATGTGATTGCAAATTAATTCTATTAAAATAAAAACTACATGCTGTCTGCATATCAAACCATATCACCAAATATTCAGTTTTGGTTGGAAAGATGTATCATGAAAGCGACACATTATTAATGAATTAGCCTTTTATAGATATTATACAAACCACATACCTATCATATTATATTATATATCACAAGTGGAAATACAAACTAAAAGGTTATACATAATTTTCTTTTATTATATCTAGTAATATTATATCATTTAGGAGTTCAGGTAAAAAAATAATTTAAATATATTTTATACTTTATTCTTCAAAATGTCTTTTAAAAGTAATTTATTTAAAAAATAGACAATAGCTTAAATACAATAATTAACTAATAATATTTTATTACAACATCAAAATCAATAGTTTGAGACTTTTTTGAGGCGATTAGTCAGGATCTGGTCCTAATACTTAAAAAATATTAGTTACTGTCAAAGTTCTTTTATAACGGGGTAACCTCGCTTTTATTAAAAATCTCAATGCGAGACTTGATATTTTCTTTTTATCAAAATAGACTGAAAAGATTAATCATTTCTAAAATTTTTTATATAAAAAATTTGATACAATTTCTAACTTATAACTTAATGTTTATAAGTTTTATTTTTTTATGTATTATTTAACTTTTTCCTTTTTATTTAACTTTACATACATAATTGAATCCTCAACTGCTTTTCTCACAAAACTGAAGTATTGTATCGAATAAAATAAAAAAAATTATGTTTTTTAATTTTATATATATTAAACTTATATCTTAAAAGTCCTACCAATAGTGCGACTTAATTAAATAACATAATTGAAATATTAATAAATGATTATAATATTTGAAGGATAAAAAAAGTGAAACAGGGGAGGGGGAGGTGTTAACGTAAGGCGAAGGGTAGGGACGTAGGCTACCCTGTCTCTCTCTCAGACACACACCCCCACGGTGTTGCGTCACAGATGAAATCACCATGCATGTACACGTGTCATTCCTTCATTCGCCGAAACCTTACTTTTAGATTTTCACATCATTTCAATCACATCCTATACACAATTTCACCGTTCCAGTTAAATCTCACACCACCATACCGTCAAATCACACTTCAATTTTTGTTCACTGATATAATTTTACAATTAAGTAACAATTTTGAATCTGAAGCTTTGGTAGTTGCGTGGGAAGTAGGTATGTTTTTGACACTGGTTTAAAAAGATATTAATTTTAATATGTTGAAAATATTTTAAATATATTTTAAAATATTAAAATAATGAAAATGAAAATTGGAAGAATAAATGTTGGCATTCCCGTAAAAGTGTGGGGCAAAATCCTTGTGCCCCTCAAAGGTTACCAGTTTTGGTATTTGCGATTGTAGTGGAAGCCCAAATGGGTATGTTTGGGTTCCCATGAACCACACCATGCATGTTCTGTGGTATTCGAGCCATGGCTTGTGACATGTGACCATCAACTACGCATTCTGTCATCATCGTCATAAAACAGGGTGAAGAGGTTGTTTTCCATGCAGTTTTCTTAATAGTAACATGATGTTATGTTACCATTCAATTACTACATATGCTTCTGTTGTATTCTTGTTTTGGGTTGAAGTGTCCAAAAATATTTATTTCCAAAATGGTTATTATTTTGGAGCAAGGTTTGAGGCAGAGGAACCTCGAATTCTTGCCTAGTCTAAGGTTATGGCTGTGGGCTAGGAAAGATTTCATTGGGCCTTCAGTTTGGCACAGCTACAATTGCTGTTATAAATAAATCCTGCTGTGAAAACCCTCCTGCAATCACTCACAGCTTCGTAGAACAACCTCTGACAAAGAAATTTACTCCGAATCGCGACCTTTCCACAATTCAGTGGCTCAACATTAGGTCAAGTACTTTTTCTTTTCAAACTTCCCTCTTGGTATTGTTAAAATTTGGGGAGCCGATTCTAGTGTTAGGCATTATAGTAGTCTTTATTATATTATAGTAACAGGGTTGGTTAAGTATAATCTTAAGCTCTAATACTACTAATGAGTATTTATTGATGGAAGATTTTATTAAGAAGATACCACATAAATGTGAGATCCAGGTTCAATTAATATACAGAATTGATATAATTTCAATAAAGAAAATTTAAAAATGATGGATTTATAAGTCTTTATTTTATAAGAAAAAACTTCTTTAACAACTTTTTTTTGCCATTGACAACGTCACGTGGTGGTTGTCTATTGACTGAAGTTGAAAAAAAATAATACGCAATTGATCAGGCGAGGGTAAAATCGAAAGGGAAATTTACAAAATTTGGTTTCATGTTTTTTCTATTTTTCTTTCGTTCGCAGTTATGCTCACTCATCTCTCGCGTTCTCTCATCTCTCATTCTCTCATCTTTCTCGTTCTCTCATTTTTGTGGTGTTGAAACTCTACTGGCATCTTGTGCCTTCTCGGTGTTTCAGACCTTCTTCTTGTGCAACATCGAAGTCATCTTCGACGTCCCTGTGGAGCATTGGTATTGTCATTGTTGTGGTGTTTTTTGGTAAGTAGAAGTGTGCGAACCCTAACCATCTTTTCCAACATTGGCGTTTTTGTGTTTCGGTAACCCTAAACATATTCTCATTTTGGATTGTTGTTTTGTTTATGTTATAACTGCAAGTCCAATGGCAGCCCAAAAAGAAAATGTAAGATGAAATGTAATTTTTTATTTTTATAAATGATGTGTTATCCTCTGAATTTTAGTTAATAATAATTTTTTGTTAATGTTTTGTAGTGGCGCCTTCGTATCTCGATGGATTCATCCAGCATTGTTGAAATGAATAGCTTACTAGGACATACTCATGTAGAGCGCATTAAGATGACTCCATTTAGGTGGTGTTTGCATATTCTGAGCCATTTGGAGGTGAATTTCAAATTATTAAAGGTGATGGTCCAACATTGGGCTGGGCATCATGTTAATTTTAGAGTTAATCAACAATTGATATCATTTACTGTTTTTTATGTGTTCATGACCACAAATAGAAATAGGTGGTCTACGATTGTTTCCATTTGTAAAAATTTTGTTTGTATTTAGAGAAAGATGAATTTTTTCTAATAAGATTGTTATATGTACAGATTTTAACAAACAATGATATATATATATATATATATATATATATATATATATATATATATATATATATATATATATATATATATATGTGTATACATATGTATATATATGTATACATATGTATACATATATGTATACATATGTATACATATACATATATGTATACATATGTATACATATATGTATACATATGTATATATGTATATAGATATGTATATATATATATATGTACATATATATGTACATATGTACATATATATGTACATATGTACATATGTACATATATATGTACATATGTACATATATATGTACATATATGTATATATGTACATATATGTATATATGTACATATGTATGTATATATATGTATATATATATATATATATATATATATATATATATATATATATATATATATATATATAGATTGTTATTGTAATAAGATCATAGCTTTTATGATTACTTTATGTGTAATGTTATTTTAGTTACGTTGTGTGTATTTTGATGACAAAGGAACGCGCAATATTAATAAGTTTTTTAAATTAATCCAATTGTTTACCAACTTAAGTGAAATCTTGAAACTTCTGCACTAAAAAACACACGTGTAACCTAGGTGGTGCCCAAACATTGTTCCTTTCGTCAATCATAGGGTGTCCAAACATGACATCTCAACCTTTACTTACACTTAAACAACAAAATCGAGTGAAAAGCAGTGGATTTATGCCAAAATATTAAAAGTTTTGACTATGGTCACCTAGGTTACCACAATTGGCTTCTGCAGTACAAGTTTATGTACAAAACCTAGATTTTGTTCATATAATCATTTACCAAACACCTGTAAACGATTACAAGTGTGTTTTTTGGTGCAAAAGTTTCAGAACTTCACTTAAGTTGCTCATCTTATAAACATTGTTCCTTTCCTCAATCATGGGGTGCCCAATAAAGACTTGCCAACCTCTACTCACACTTAAACAACAAAATCAAGTGAAAACCACTAGACTTATGCCAAAAAATTAAAAATTTTGACTATGGTCACCTAGGTTACCACAGCTGCCACCTGTAGTACAAAACCCAGATTTTGTTCGTGTAATCGTTTACCAAACCTAGATTTTGTTCGTGTAATCGTTTACCAAGCACCTGTAAACGATTACAAGTGTATTTTTTGTTGTAGAAGTTTTAGGACTTCACCTAAGTTGATAATCTCATAAACATTGTTCATTTCCTCAATCATGGGGTGTCGAAACATGACTTCCTAGCCTATATTCACACTTAAATACCAAAATCAAGTGAAAAGTAGTGGATTTATGCTAAAAAAATTAAAAATTTTGACTATGATCACCTATGTTACCACAACTGGCTCCTGCAATACAAGTTTATGTACAAAACCTAGATTTTGTTCGTGTAATCGTTTATCAAGCACCTGTAAACGATTACAAGTGTGCCTTTTGGTGCAGAAGTTTCACAACTTCTGCTAAGTTCATCATGTCACAAGCATTGTTTCATTTATCCATCACAAACATGAATACTCAATCAAAGTGGCCACTTTATTCATTAACATTCCAAACAAAATCTCATTTCACAATGACAATAATGAAGGGAATAACATTTCAATTAACAATATTTCATGGAACAATGCACTTTTATAACATTGAACAAAATAGGTTACATTACACTCCTTTGTTCATCTAAGTACAATGTTGCATAACTTTCTTTTAACAAATCATTAGAATTATCACTCATTTTTTATTCTAAGCACTCCATTTCCAATTACGGAGTCTTAAGCGTTCTGTCATGAAACAGGTTATGAGATTAATTAGAACTTGGATAGAGGTTCAAACAAGTGAAAATTTGTCATGAAGGTGAGGATTGCATCTTAGGTTAGTTTTTAGTCCATTTTGGGGGTTTTGAGTGTTGGAAATTGAAAGTAGGAAGGTTGGGATGAAACAGAGGTGTTGAAGGGTGATAACATGTGTATTTAAACTTGTTCATGTTGCTAGATTGCTAATTTGAGTGTTGCAGGAGATAGAATTGAGTTTATGCACTTTTGAGTTTTTGAGTTGGTTTGATACATCTAATTCATATCGAAATAACTAACGCGATACTCTACTTTCATCTATAAACATGTTTTTATATCAATATTAGTGTTACAAATTCTAAAGTTATCATTTGGATGGTTGCTGCACTGTGTTGTAGTAGCACTCTAGGTCAGGTTGCACACCACTTCACTTGAGGCTAGACTTTTGTTCAAGCTCCTCCACTCACTGGTCACCAAGTTGAATTAATAAATGTATTAGATCTAGCTTCACTTTTTATGCACAACTACATCCAAAATTCGTTTGATTTCTTTCACTTTCCATTTGAGTTTTTTTTATTTATTTTTGTTTTTCTCTCTTGTGAGATTTGTAGAGTCTTCTTCCCAACAGCATCTTTATTATGCTTTTTCATCTCCAAAGTGACAAATAATGTCTAATAGTCCTCAAAATCCTTGCACATCCCTTTTCAGGTCCAAGATCAAAGGCACGATAAAGATTTGAAAATAAACATCAATAGTTATTGTCAATATTTTGAGTATTAGATCGATTGTTCCAAACCTGATATTGATTATGAAATCGATCTAATATGCGTTTTAGAACCAATTTAATTTACCTATTTTGCACTGTTGTCAAATCTCTTTATCTATCCTTTAAAACAAACAATATTACACTTACCTCTTTATTTCTTTGAATCTATATGTCTACTCTTCCTCAAATCATCTTCTCAATCCAAATATTTTTATTTATTTTTATAAACTTTAAGAATAAATAATTATATAATTTAATTTAGAGACTGAATATAATTTTAGTTTTGAAAAGAGTTTTAAAATGTCAATAAAAAATATAACACTTAAATACAATATAATAGAGTGATTTTCCATTCAAATTTGAAATTCAAGTTTGAATCAGTGGTATGTGTAATGAGAATTTCACTAAGTATCAAAATATATATTATCCAAGTGAAATTTAACTTTAACTGGAAAATAGCATACCTAATTTGCAAGTTTTCTCATGAGATGGATTTCTAAAAGGGTGTTGATAAATAAATACCTCATTGTTTTCTCTACCTCCATCCATCAATAAAATAACAATTTTATGTTAAAATATTTAGGATGAATCAATTAGAAAAGTAGAAAATATTAGTTTTTATTGGTACGGAGGGGTGTAGAAAAATAGAGAGGTGCATGAAAAATTTCCTTTCTGAAAGAAGCAGGAATTAGAGTCCAAATGGTGTAACTGATAAGTCCAACTCTCCTACTAGGCTTGCATCTAGGCTCTTTCAAATATAGAAAAAAAAAATAAAGGAGGAAAATTCATTTAGTAGATAAATTAAATAAATATTAAATATGTTTAATTGCAGAGAAATATTATATGAGGAAATTCTCCTTTTTAGTACATTTTTTTTTCAATTTTATCATTTATTTTTTAAAATTTATATCACTATATAACATATTTTATTTTTTGGTGTACGCATTTTTATATTTTATTCTTTAACTAATAGCTTTTTAATTAAAATAATTATTTTGTCAATTGATTTTTTTTTAAATTTAATAACTTTTTGATTTAATAATTAGTTATTAAATTTAACCATTTTTATTAATGATAAAAATTACCGATAAAATAAGTACAAAATATTTATAATAAATTATAAAAGTTATTTATATTTACTTTCATATTTATTGTAATAATAATTTTATTATTTTTATTATTATAAAAAAATAACACATATATGTAGCGCATGTATTTTTCACTAAAATCGAGTAACACGTGTATTTTCACAGATAAGAGTGAGTAAGTTAGAAATAATATAACGTAATCAAATATTTTAAAAGGTTTTCTTTTATATTTCATCTAACTTATTTTCTTCTCATCCCACCAAATTTTTTACCTACTAAACACGTGGAAGCCAAATATGAATATTAAAAAAAAAACACGAAGAAGATAAAAATATTTGTGCCAATATGCTTTGACAATACAGCTTCTGGAGAAAAATAGTAAATCATATTATTGGAAAATATCCAAAAAGTCCCCGAAGGTTCTGAGATAGAATAGAAGCGTGGCAGCTAATAATTGCATTTACACGTGGCTAGAATATGTGGGCCATACAATAGCCGTTATGAGAAATCTAGAGAAGATTATAGTTAGCAGTAGACGACGCGCGAAACATCTCGAAGACAGAATTCAGTCTAAACATATCTATTTTCGGACACAAGTGTCCTATATAAGACCAACACTTTCTCTAACACATTCCCATGAATTAACATTCTCAGCGTAACAACACAATAACAGTAATCAGCTAAATCGCAACACACGCACTCAGAACACAAAGAATCGTTTTTCGCTTCAGGGTTGGTGGCTTGAATTTGTACTGATATCTCTCATTTGGATCGTGCGGAACCGTTTGGTTGCAACTTTAATATCTCTTTTCTTGTTTTGTTTTCCAAGGAAATTTAGTGTAAGTCATTCCTTGTCTCTTCTATATACTTTTTTTATATCATGACTTTCGACATGTTCTTATTATTTTCTTCTGAGTGTAGGAACTTTGTTGGTAGATTTTAGTTCATGATCAAATCAAAAGTTGTTCAGTTAATGACTTTTCTCTGGGGATTCCCATGTTGTAGTTGTGTGATTGTGCTTTATGAAAAGGATTTTAGTTGTTTCAGTTAGACTAGGAGTGCCACTTATTGGACATGGTGCATAAAAATACTAATCTTCTTGTTATAATGAATTTGGTGCTGTACAGGATTTTTGAAAGAGCTTATTTAGATAGTTAAGGATCAAAATGTTCATCCTTAGATGATGCCATAGCAGCCATAGTTAGTACTAATCTCGATTCATGTTGATGGCTTTTGTCGGTTAAATTCTAGCAAATTCTGTGATTACACAACCTAATTTCTATAATTACCTTTAATTCGGAATTAGAAAATGATATATTGAGACACTTCTAATACTAAGTAAGACTTACAGAGATTGATAATGGATTTGAAAATGTTGGTTGTTCATGTATAATTGCTTTTTCCGAATTATATATAGGGGTAACATAACATTATAGACATGTGAAAAAATGGCAGAAATATTGCAAATTTCTTTGCTGATATGAGGAATATCTTTGTGTTCTGTTCTGAGTATGTTTTTCTGTTACGATGAAGATTATTCATGTTTCTGGTTCTTTGTTGACATTTATTCTCCTAACTTTTTCCTTTAGTAATGAAACTGGATACTAATCTTGTACTTTATTGTGGAATGCAGAGTTTGTGCTTTACAGTTACCTAGGTCAGACACTTACCCCATAGGAATCTTTAAGAATCTTTGTTCTGCCTGGTAGCTTTACTAAACATGATACCAATCAGAAGTATGGACTCATACCCATACCAGAGAAACCAAATGCCATTCCCTCAGTATTATCATCCTGGCATTGAGGCTCTTCCCCCTCAAATGAAGGTTGATCCATCCAAACCACACCTTTCTTATGACCCACATTGGCCCTATGCTGCCAATTATGGGCACCTTATTCCCCCACATTTCTGCTGTGGCCACAATAACTTCCCTGGTCATTATGGCTACATGCCTTCATATCCTCATGCTCCTTCTCCTATGTACTATTCTGGTGGTTGCCCTGCGTACACTGACCCTTATTTTCTTCCTTATTCTCCACAACCACATCAAACTATGGAGCTTCCTAGGTATGACTATGACAAACATATGCCCCGTGACCATCATTGTTGTGGTTGTCCTAATCATTCATGCAACCAAAAGGAAGGTACAAGTGTGAAGATTGAAGAGCACGAGCCTGATGTTGGAAAGAAATTCAATGATTCTTTGGTTCCTATTCAGCTCAAGAACTATCCATATCCCTTTGTTTGGATTCCACCAGAGCACACAAGTAACAAACAGCTGAATAATCCTAATACAATGGAGGTTGGTGAAAAAAACAAGCCTCCTAGTGTTGAGAATGCTAATGCTGTTGCACAGCCAGCACAAGAGCCTAGAGTATGGAACGGATGGTTACCCTTTGATATAAAGGGTGTCCCAAGCCCGATTCATGATGGATTTGAAATAAGAAACCAGAAACAGGATTCTGGGAACAACAGAGGGGAATCTGAAAATGGAGAAATGGACCAGAAACGTCAAAGCGAACCGAAGAGGTCGGAATTCCCGTTCCCTATCTTCTGGTTGCCTTATTACAATAAACTGGAGGAGAGTGGAGAGACTAACAACCAGGAGAAGAACAATTCTTCACCAAAAATCGTTGAAGAGGTGCCTCATGTAGTTAAATCTGTTCCAGTAAAGTCTCATGTTGATGAAGGTGGTATGAACCGAACCAGATCAGATCAAGCTGCACGTCCAGATACAAATGCTTCAGATGTTGCAGAGAAAGTGACTAATGCCAGAAGCATACCTGTGAAGCAGATAGGAAAAGATGCTTCTCTAGATCAAATGGAAGAGAATGTGGCAAAAAAGGATTCCTCTACTGATGACAAAAGGGGACAATCTGCATCTTTACCAAAAGCATCAAAGTTACCTCCTGTTTGTCTGAGAGTTGATCCACTACCAAGGAAGAAAAATGGCAATGGGAGTTCGAGGTCGAGGTCCCTCAGTCCACCTTCCTCAAAAGGACAGGCCCAAGTTACATCTGGTGAAACATTGAAGACTCCTGTGTCTGGCACAAACGACAAGACTCAGCAAAATTTGAATCATCAGAATGCTCCCAGGACCACTGAGAAAGTTGAACCAAAGGAGAAAACCATTCAGGAGTATGAATGTAAAACTAATGAAAACAAGGGTGTTGACAAGACAGATGAATGTCAGAGCCAGATCAATGTAAACATTCCAAGTGAAGGTTCCAAAAGGACAAAGGATACCTGCACAGATAGTGATGAATGCAAGATTGAAGATAAAGAGGCAGGAAAAGGAGCAGAAAATATGGAAGAAACTACTCAACTAGGGGAAGTGAAGGATTCAAGCACTCTAACTGATGTTGGTAGTAAAGAGGGAAAGATCTTGTCAGATTCAGATGCTGCTGTTCTGATACAAGCTGCATATCGCGGTTATCAAGTTAGGAAATGGGAGCTCTTGAAGAAACTCAAGCAAATAGATGAAGTCAGAAAGGAGGTGACTAATGTTCAAGATCGTGTTCAAGCTTTTGAGAGATCTTCTGATCTTCAAAATGATGAGAAGCAAAAAATTTCAATTGGAGAGAACATAATGAGACTCCTGCTGAAGTTGGATACTATACAGGTACATGTCGATTACCCTATTTTGCTTACGAAGAATCACTAATGAATATTTAATATTCTTTGATTATTGAACCTAAGCATTACAGGGTACTTGTTTTGATTTCACACTTTGCAGTTAAACTTCTCCATCGTATCTGTTAGCTAATCTTAATTTAATTGACATTTGTGGGGCCTGTAATATCGTTTTGGTATTAGCGAATCTTGGTTAGTTGGGATATAACGACCTTAATTGTATACAATTTTGAAGTTTCTTCGTTTATGAATATGATAATGAATGAATATGATAATGAATTTCGAATGCCTAATTCCGCATGCCTAAGCTCTGTGGATGTGAACAAAGATATTTTGATCTGCATAGATGAATGTTGGTTGTGGTTTGTCTGACCCAATCAACGTTCATAAATTATGATGTTTAACAGAGTTTTATTTCCTTGTTCTATGTTATGCTTACATATTGTTCAACATAAATATCAGGGTTTGCATCCAAATTTAAGGGAGATCAGAAAATCCTTGGCTAGAGTGCTCACAATGTTGCAAGAAAGGCTTGATTCTTTAATGGCTAATAAACCTCAGCAGCAGATGCAGGCTATTCAGAAAGATGTTGAAGTGACTCCAACGAACATGCAGAATGAAGAAAAACTTGCCTTGCCAGGAGATTCATCTGAAGGCAATAGTGATGGTGGAAATGTATCTCAGTCACCATTTGATCCTGTACCAAACGAGGGTGGAGAGTCTGTTAAAAATGGTTCGTGGAGTGAGGATACTATACAAGTCGTTACAGCAGATACATTGAACTCTACGAGTGATCTGTCTGAGACTGACAAAATGGCTGTGGAATCCGAAGACAAATCAGAACCGAAAGACATTCTCATTGAGGTTGATGAATTGGATATGACTGTTGTGAAAGAATTGCCAGTGGGAGTTCTTGATGAAGATAGCAATGATGCTAGTATTGAGAAGGAAGAGGAGCACGATAACACTGGTTCTGGAAGTGTATCAGCCATGGTGAATGATTCTGCACGAGATGGACTAGGTTCAGAGAACCATGCAATGATGGAACTTCCAGTGGAACTACTTGATGATGAGGATGAAAGGGACAATGAAATGAATATTTCTAAAGAAACACAAACTAAAAATGGGGAATTTATTGAGGAGCTGCCTGTGGGACTACTTGATGAGAAGGCAGAAGAATCTGAAGAAGAGAAGCATGATGAAGCTAATCCTAAAGAGGTTCTAATGGCACAAGAAAGGGAATGTAATGCAGACGAGGAAACAAGTTCTTCCACAGATGATACTTCAAAAGAAGCTCAATCAGAGAAACAGCAGCAGCCATTGGAAGCTCAAAAAGAGGATATTGAGTTGCCACCTTTGACAACAAATGCCAATGATCATGAAGCAGGAAATGAAGATGTGTGCTTGGAAGCAAATGATGCAAACAACATCTCAGTCGAACCAACGGAGTTTGTGACTATAGAAGACACACAGAAGGAAGAGGAACCAGAAGAAAAGATTGCACTGAAGGAGACACAAAAGGATGGTGAAGAGAAAGTTGCTGAAACTTTGGCCGAAGAGAAAGCAGTATCAGCTGCATTACAAGCTGACCATGATGGAGGGTTAAATGGTGAGTCGAAGTTAGTGGAGGAAAATGAGAAGCTTAGGGAGATGATGAAGAAGTTGCTTGAGGCTGGTAATGAGCAGTTGAGTGTGATATCAGATTTAAGTGGCAGAGTGAAGGAGTTGGAGAAGAGATTAGCCAGGAGCAGAAACAAGAGAATGAAGACAAAACGGTATAGATCAGCAGCTTCCAAAATTTCTGGGATGAGTTCATGAATATTATGTAATTCCTCTATTGAATTTCCAGGAGTATATGCATACACTGTAGTTGAGGGGTGTGGCATGTTTCATTGTAAAAACTGTAACAACTGTGCTTGTGTGCTATGAAAATACGAAATTTTGGTTGTTTCTATATTCAGCGAATAAATTTGGCTTCTAAAACTTACTGGTTGGATATTGTAGTATATTTTAGCAGTATTTAAGATTTTATGTTTATTTTCAGATTGGTGTTGATGTTGTTCTGCTTTTCTAGGCGGTTGCTTCTGTAACTCTTAAGAGTTACTCTTATTTAATGGAAATTGATATATAGTTTTTGTAGTGCATTCACTAAGACACTATTTTTAATGATAAAATATGTTAAATTATTTACAATATTATCTTAAATATAATATTATTAAAAGCTTATGCCAAATAAATGTAATTTTAAACTTTGTGTCAAATTATCATTTTCTTTATTTAATCGGGTCATCATACTTCTTTGTTATAATACTTATTTATTACTTTAATATAAGGGTGAATTTTAATTTTAATTTAAATATACAAAATACATAAATATTATGCCCTTTATCCTTATAAACATTTCTCATATATTTTGAGGGGAATTAATCTTAATTATTTAATATGATATTTTTCAACAGCATTTTACTTTTCATTTAAATAATCAATTAACGATTAGTATTAAAGAAATTGAACTTAGTAATATAATCTTTATTAGTAATGTAATCTTTAGTATGAGAGAAAATGTTTCCTAGTAAACTAAAATTTACTTTTTATACGTGAATTTAAATAATACTTTTAAATACCTATGAATTATTTTGGAAGAGTAGATTTTAAGGATTATTATTGAGCTATATTTGAAGTTTTTGTGAGGTGTAAATTTTCAAAGTCAATAATATATGTTTTACTATAAAAAAAATAGAGAATATGATTTCCTTAATTCATTGTAAGATATTACTAATGAATTATTGATGATAAAAAAATTATTAATAAATATGTTGTCGATAAAATTTATTGAGAAATTAAATTTGTCAATTATTGATGATAATAAATTTTTTTTGTTAATATGTTTGACGATGAGTTTGTGATCTATGTTGATAGATTATTTGTTGAAAATCTGTTGGTAAATTGTAAAAAATATTTTTACAAATTCTAAGATAATAAAATCAGTATTTATAATAATTTAATACAATATATAATCTTAAACCATCATATTAATATAAATCACTTATCAAATAATTTACATATTCAGAAAAATAGTTTGAATCATCTAATAAATAATTTACTTATATTTGAACAAACCACCATATAAAGCATACTAAATAAAAGTAACTCTCCATATGAACATTATAAGTTGCAAATAATGTTTTACATATACAATTTTCTCTGATAATTTTATAATTAAGAGAAGATTGAGCTTCATTTAAATTTTTACCTTTTTTATTCTTTTTAGAATGTGACTGGGATTGAGGTTGAGAGATTTGGTTAGTGTTTGGTTGTGGTTCCTGAAAATGAGACATAGGACATAACTAGTAATTGAAGAAATCGAAACTCGATTTTCAATTGTTTATTTTCTCTTATACTTTGTGAAAATTATTACCTAAGCTGATTGAGGTCCTTAGTATTGCTAAGGCAATTGATTGAGGATATCATTTGGACCTGTATATTTTGTAATAAGTTGGCCAATTCCATAAAGTCTTTATTTTTTTTTTCTTCAAACAGTCTCAGTCCAACATCTACTCATGATAATCTCGTCCTATAGAATAAGAAAATTATTATGATTTTGTGCTTTATCAACACCACATGAGGAAACCTCATACTAGAGAAAGTTTACTCTCAAATTCTTCGTGTTAGTGTGAAAAAACAAGAATTATTGGCATACATATCCATAAATTTAGGATAATGATATTTTAACAATATTCTTTTGACAACATTTTAATATTATCTACGTGTCATTCTGTGATTGGTTCATGTTAGTGTTTATAATTATTATTGTTGATTGTGAAGTAATTTTGGACCAATCGTGGTTCATACAAAATGTTATGATAATTTGAAGTTTACAAAACTCAAGGTTAAAACCATAAAAACACAACCTTTAAGACACACAATAATGACTAGGGAATGAAAAAACCAATATTAATGAGAAATGTAATTAGGGAGAACGAAAGTTTCAGCCCAAACAAACACCACAATGGCAAGATGAATTGAAATAGGTTGAAGAATTTCCTAAGAGTTTAGTGTCATTATTGCACTTTACTAAAAGGTTTTCGCAAACTTTACAGAAAAAGATGAAGACACTGACATTGTTTCTAAAATTTTAAAAGAAAAATTGACATCAAATCTACTTATAATAGACAACAATTTAGTTTTCAATGTCGGTCCCATGATAAAAAAAAGTTAAATAAAATTGTAATTAGGTATTATAACATTTTTAACATTTTTGGACTTTAAGACCGACAATAAAATTTAAATTAATGTATGTTATGTTATGAATAGATTTGACATCAATATAAACAAAATATTTATACAAATATTATCATGCATTTTTTACATCAAAACTTAATAATTGCAACGTGATAAGGTGAGTTATAAAATTTTTTTCACCAATGTTGTAAGTTAAGATAATTGAGACAAGTATAGGATTTCAGTAAAAGTATCCTAGACAAAGTTCAATGATACAATCAATGTGATTGCTACAATTCTGGTTCAATATTAAAACATATCTAGAATGTTTTAATATTACTTTGGTGCAATATTAAAACAATTTAATTTATATATTAGAGAACATTTGGAGTTTATTTTCTTCTAAACAAATTTAGAATGGCTTTCGACAAAAAAGATATAGAGTAGATTATATGTAAAACTCATGTAACCTTGTTTTCTATATGAAGTTAAGGGTTACACGTATCTCATGTAAAAACAATTTAGTGCAAACAATTTATTATATTTTGTTTTCTGTTGTTAGGATTTCTCTCAACAAAAACTTTTCTTATTCTATTTTAAATGTCATTCAATTTCAATGTTTCAGTGTGGTATTCTCATTTCAATATATAAAGATACTTTTGAGTTCTTTGATTCAAAGATCCAATTCACTATCTAATGTGTGTTATGTGACTTTATATAGTAAACTTTTTTGCTAGTTTTTCTCATTCTCATTTTTATTTATTTGTTTGTTAATATTGTTTAGCTGAATTTTGTTTTACTCATCTTAACTTAATTTAATGGTTAAATATGTCTTTTGGTCCTCATATCGTTTTTTTTCCAGTTGAATCCAAATACTTGTTAATTTGAGGCAATAAAGTCCTATCCGTTAATTTTCGACTGACGCCGTTTACACATGGTTAGTTGTAAATATTTTTATATGCGTGACAATATTTATTAACTTGAATGAGTGTTCTTTTGTATAATGAAACATTCCACGTGGACAACTAAATTTTTTATGTTGGTAGCCCTAAGCCCTAATATTTAAATCAACCCTCACATCGAAAGTTTATACTTGTTCGTGCTGGGAAGGAAGAGTGCGGGAAACAAAGTTATGGAAGCAGTGTTTATACTTGAGCTCATCAAATGTCTGCTTCATCCTCTTCTTGCAATTGCTTGGGTTCGTGGTTTGAACAGAGTTGTGGCAGTGTCAGCAGGTTGGGTGTAAAATCCACTTGCTTCTGTGGTCAGAATGCAGTCTTCTGCATTGTAAGAACCCCTAAAAAAAAGGGCAAAAGATTTTGGGGATGCCCCAAGTTCAAGATAAGTTTAATGGATGCAATAATCTGACTTTTAATGTGGTTTTCTTCTTCTTCCAGAGGGTGGCAGTCAAGATTGCGTTTGCGGAGTGTGTTTTCTTCTTGGACAGGGTGGGAATGAAGATTGTTCTTCTGGATGCAACTTATTTCAGTGGTGCAGTGAAGATGTAATTCATGAAGGAAATGTGGTCACTGTAGAAGAAAGTGGAAGAAATAAAGAAGTGGGTGGAAGTTTGATGAAGATGGAACAAATGCTGATGAAGATGGAAGAGAGAGATGTTGAAAAGCTGAAAATAGCCTGTTTATAGAAAAGTGTTGTTAGTCTGGAAAAGTGGTTGAAGGTGTTAACGGGGATGGTGGTTATTATATGTGTTTGTAGTGTAATTGTGATATTAATATTGATGAAACTAGGTTGATTTGTTAGTGGAAGGTTATGTAATGTAATTTGATATTTTGAATGTTATTATCTATTTTATATATAAAGGTGACTTGTTAGTGTTTAATACTGTCGTCTTATTTGTCTTATTTGTTATATTTCCTTTGCTAATCCAAATACTTGCTAATTTGAGGCAATAAGTTAAAGAAAGTGCACAAGTAACATCATACGTAATGGTCAACAACCATCATACAAGAATGATCACCATATCAATACGTAATGGTCAATAAACTTTGTCTTATAATATCTTATAACAAAACAAACATTGTCTTACAATGACAAAACCTCATAACAAACCTGATGAAATTACACCAAAAGATAACAACCTAATACATATTACACCAATGCAGATTACATTTTCTTACTCAGTGCATAACAGACCTGATAACAACCTAATGAAATTACACCAAAAGATAATTGATAAAACATTGTTCCTTCATCAATACAGATTACATGATATTTAAAACAGTGTCTTCAAAATGGAAGTAAATAAGACTTCATTGATGAGAAGGAAGCACAGTAGACTCCTGAGTTGGTTGGTCAACAGGGACATGTGTTGAAAGTATTGTCACTTCTGTTTGGACTGTTGAACCTAAATTTCTTTGCAGAAGCTCATGACCATAATCATGGAGTCTTCTGAATTGTTCTTTGAATGACCACTCAACATTATATTTTGCCATGGATCTCGCCTTAAAAGCCATATTTCTAGAGATTCCTACATTCCATTTCCTACTGAGTTTATCCCTAATGTCCATGACCTTAATATTAAGGTTCTCTCTGACAGTTTTTTCCATCCTTTCACTCAACCATTTGGTACTTATCAACTTCACATTAAAATCTCTACTACAGGTGTGATCATCAATCACTTTTCTTAACTGCCATGACTTGCCACCATACATATAGGCACAATAAGCATACCATTTGCATTTCCCATTGCCCCCCAAACATTTTACAGTAACCCTTTTCTTGTCATTCTTAATGAATTTTAAATTTCTACCATTACTCAGTGCATACCCCCTAATTGCATCAGTGAATTCCTTTTTCTCAGTGAAATAGGTTCCTATTTCCCATTTATATTCCCCCAAACTTTTAGGCATAGTAAATGTGGGGAACAAAGTTTTGGGAATGGAAGCATCATCGTTCTCACTATCTGGACCACTATCCAACTCATCTGACACCCACTCAATGTCAGACAGGCCACGAACATCATGCATGGAATCATTTTCAGTTCTCCTTGAACATTCATTTTCTAGACTGGAAGGTTGTCCTTTAGAAGTCTCAATGTCACATTCAACCCTGACATCAACTAGACTTTCTTCACTAATAGAGTCTTCTACATTTTCATATTCACCATCATCTACATCCTCATCCTCATCCTCATCGTCAGCATCATCTTCAACATCATGTCCACCCTCATCATCACCATAATGTCCACCCTCATCATCATCCTCATGTCCACCCTCATCCTCATCCTCATCTTCTTGTACATCTTATAGCTCAAAATCATGTACATCATGTACTTCAGCCTCCTCTGCATCATGTACTTCTTCCTCCTCTACATCATGTACTTCTTCCTCCTCTACATCATGTACTTCTTCCTCCTCTACATCATGTACTTCACCATCGTCTCCATTTTCAACCTGTTTAGCAACTTCATTGTGAACCTCTACATCAACTTCAGGCTGAACCTCACCTTCACCCTCCTCCATTTTTCTATCAACTTGTTCACCATCACCATGACCCTGAACCTCCTCCATTTGTGTTCCAACTTGAACCTGAACCTCACCCTCCTCCATTTCTCTACCAACTTGTTCCCCATCACCATGACCCTGAACCTCCTCCATTTGTGTTCCAACTTCAGGCTGAACCTCACCCTCACCCTTCTTCATTTCTCTACCAACTTGTTCACCATCACCATGAACCTGACCCTCCTCCATTTATGTTCCAACTTCAGGCTGAACTTCACCCTCACCATCCTCCATTTCTCTACCAATTTCACCCTCACCATCCTCCACTTGTTTGGCAACATGAACTTCATCATCAACATCGCCATCAACCCAATCAATCATTTCTATTATGTCTGGTTCCATGGTATTATGAACCACGTACAAATGAACTTCATCATTTAACCTTGCAATATTCAACATATGCATGACACCCCTATCATCAGTCAATATTTCTAACCTATCTGGCACTACTGAAGCACCTCCTAAACTATACCAAGGTTCTTTTATGTCTATATGACTTAAGGCTTTCACTGAAGCTAATATTCCAAAATAGCTCCACAGGTTTGGATCACAAGACCATTCTGCTATCTCTTCATCAAATTTTAAATTTCCATTATCTTGGGTAACAAAATGGCCAGTATGGTGGACCAAAACTTTAATACGTTCATCAGCCATGCTATTTTATGTATGAAGCACAAGATTTAAAGACCTGTACGTCATGGGGGGAAAGTTATTATTACACTCCCTACTCACTAAGGAAACACTCACACATAAAGGGGACATGAGAACAAACTAACATCCCCACTAGGGAAAGATTCACATAGACAAGGGGACCACTACTTCTATACAATTTGAAAAATGAAATTTTGGGACCACAATGTTTGCAGTATAGTAGACATTTGAAGATGCAAAATCGGGCTCCATCATACAATAAGATACCAAATTCGTGACTCATCACAGAACAACAAAGCAAGAAGATAGCAGACACATGTTAGAAAAATAGAACAACAAAATCGGGACCACAACACATAAAGAACGCAATATCAGTACATCTGCGTAAACGAAACAAAATCGGGACCACAACGCATAAAGATAGCACACATCATACTAACCTTAACTGGCATAAACTTTCACTTTGGTTCCTCCACCTCCACGTGATTGTCTTCGTCTACGTCTTCTTCTTGCGAAATGAAATCCCTAATTTTCACTCACTCCCCAAGTTAAATCCCTAACTCACCAGATAGCAATCCCTACTCCCCTAATGCAACTTCAGTAAAAAAAAAAATCCCTAAATACAAAATATCCATGTCAAAAACTAATTTTTTAAAATCAAATTTCCATGTAATTGAATCACTATAAATGAGCTATTAATGTCTGCATCCACGTTATCACAATTAGACGACGTTAGTCGAAAGTTAACGGAGATGACTTTATTGCCTCAAATTAACAAGTATTCGGATTCAATTGGAACAAGAAAAACGAAAATCCACTTGAGATTTGCGAACAAATATGAGGACCAAAAGAAATATTTAACCTAATTTAATCCTGAAAATTGTTTAGTTTGATTTTTTTCTTTTTTGCTAATTTTAATGGTGTTTGGATTTGTACCTCGTTCCTCCAATTGAATATGAGTATTTCTCGAAGATGAATAGTTGGATGATTTTCAACAAAATTAGATGTTTTAGTTAAGTTTTGTGACAAATGATACTTTTAGATTAATCCTTGTTTACTTTTTTTTTTCTAATTTATGTTACTTATTTGTACTTGTTTTTTTTCCCCACATATTTGTACTTGTAATTGGCCCAATTAATTAAATAGGAAAACAAATCTAAAATTGTGATGGACTCTTTTCTACTAATTGACCCAATTTCAGATGGAGTGGACTTGACTTTAAATAAATTATTTACTTATAAGAAAATGACATAAGATTGAATAGGTGAAATTGACATGTCCAATTTTTTATTTGTACTCATAAATTCACATCACAAATATTTATTGGATGAAAAATTACAAGTGGATAAGTGATTCTTAAATTTTTGATTTCCATGTATAATTTTTTTTTGAAGACCTCATTATAAGTTCCTATGTTGAAAAAATGTTGGTTCAATGTCTAATGCTTGTAATAATGTCCTTAGACACTAAAAAAATCATTAAATAATGATTAATTTTACAGACAAAAAAGTAATTAATTTAGATATTGATTAATTTAGATATAATTTTACAAATTAAAAATTATTAGTATTTAAAATAATTTATATTATAAATAAAAAATTATAATTGATTTATCAATCAGAATCTAAATTGATATTAACCATAAAAAATAAATTCGTTGTATTTAAATTTATCTTTAATTTAAAAAGATTAATTTAAAATTAATAATAAGAAATAGGTAAAATTTAGATAATTAATGTTACAAACCAATTTAAAAGTTTAATTCACAGATCAATAATGATTTATATTAAAAACAGAAACTATTTTAAATACTGTTTCATAATAAAAACTAATTTTTATTTTAAAATATAAATTTTGTTTTGTTGTTTTAATTTAAAATGTTTACAATAATGTGTAGTAAAAAATGTTATCCTAAAAATAAGATATAAATATAAAAGGAAAAGTTGACGAAGTGGATTCTAAACAAGTGAAATGAAACATTTTATCCACTGCAAAAGTAAATATCTAAATTTCTGGTGCTAGTGATAATCAAGGATAGAAGCATATGCAGCATTACAGTATGTAAAGACTCCCAAAACTCACCATTTGAACTGCGAAAAAAAGATAATACAACAACAGAATCAGAAAAGGATCTCAAATTTTAATCTTCAAGCGATTCAGTATATATGCTGAAGCAGTCAATTGAAATCCATTGAAGTGATTGGCAACAAGGGATGCGTCACTCTGCGTCGTTTCAGCCATGTGTCTCTGAAACGGCTTCTGAAGATGATGAAGAGATGAATGATGAACCAGAATGTGTAGACAGAAAAACCCAATGATTCCCAAGTGTCAGGTAGCAAGAGCAGCAGCAAGGAAATCAAAGAGAGTGAAGCAAAGGCGTGCATGAGAGTGCGAAGGTGATGAACCCTAATGCCAAAGTTGAGGGTACCCAAGAAGGCCAAGCAATAGAGAAGAAAGGTAGCAATGGAAAGCCAAATGGTCTTTGGATGAAGGTGAAAAGGGTTGGGATTTTGTGTTCTGATTTGGAGAAAACCAAGAAGAACAGAGAAGACGAAAGCAACAAGGGCATGAACAGGATTGGTTTCTATGTTAAATACTGCCATGTATGCTATATTAAAGGTCACTCTAGTATCTCTCAAAACAGCGTCAGCCATGAAAAACTTCTGCTGATGTACCAAAGAAGCCAAAAATTTCAGACAGAGAAGAGCTAAGGAATATGCATACAACGCGTTCGGAGAAAAATATATAAAGGCAACTTCTGCATGTAAGTCTACATGCATATCTTGTTCGTTTCCTCGAAAGTTCGTACTTGACCGACCACACATGTAACACCGAAGTAAAACTTTAAATATTTTAAAAAAAATAAATTGAAAAGAAGATAATAAAACTAAGAGAAACAACAATAAAAGTTAAAGAAAAAAATACAACATATAAAATATTTACAGCAAAACTATTATATATATATATATATATATATATATATATATATATATAATTACAAATAAATATTTAAGGAAGCTTTAAATATGTACGCCAAAATAACATCACATTTCATCTCGCGAATGTCAGCTGCCAAAGTCAGCCGATCTGTTGAAGTGTGTACTTAATTCCTAATTCTGTGGGCTTCATTAACTTTATTCCTAATTCGTTAAAAACATCCTTACATCCAAACTTGGGTTGAATAAGTCAACTAATCATGAAAATGACAAGTTTACTCCGTAGATGCTCTTTGACCCATTGATTTATAAAAAATAAATTTTTTATTGAATATAATTAGATAAAAAAACTATATATAAATAAAACTTTAAATATTTTCAAAGCTTAAATGCTTACTTCGTTCTCATGTTAAGAGGTGAATTTCTATTTAGTACCCAGTTTTAAAAATAAAGACATTGGGTCCTTATATTATGAAAAATGTATGAATAAGGTCATGTCTGTTAAGTTGACAACAACAATGTTAAGTCCATGCTGATGTGATCGTACTTTTTCTCTTCTCTCTTCTACTGTCCAGCTTTTTCTCTCTCTTGTTCAGCTTTTTCTTTGATGATTTGTTAAATTTGTTCTTTCTTTGTGGACTTTATGCATATACTTTTCATAACATAGGGACCCAATGTCTTCATTCTTAAAACCGGGTACTAAACAGAAATTTACCTCTTAACATGGAGACGAAGTAAGAATTTAAGCCTATTTTAAAAGAAATAAATTGAAAAGAATATAATAAAACTAAGAGAAACAACAATAAAAGTCAAAGAAAAACAATGCAACATATAAAATACTTACAACAAAACTACCTACCATCCCATACATACATACGTGTGTGTGTGTGTATATATATATATATATATATATATATATATATATTACTAGTGCAGTCAGGAGAAACGACAACGGTTATTTTCAATTATAAACGGTGTCGACGAGTCAAATGAAGCACCAACACGAGAGCAATGGAGGCAGAGGCACCAATGCGCAACGAACCTTGGACCACCCATGAGAGAAAAGCTTGTGTCAGGGAAGTAGCGGGTTGCGCTGCAAAGAGTGCGAGGAAGAAGACTGAATAGTAGGGTAAAATTTTTAACTCTGAAAGAGTTATTTAAAGCGATACTACCTTGGTTCTACCATTACCCGAGGTAATAGACTACTAATGTCTCGGTTAACAAGGCAACCGATATCTCGATTGTTTTAGGACCCGTGGCAGAAAAGCCTTTTCACACCGGTTCTGAACCAATTGATGTCGTAAGGTTCGAACAAAAAGAATTGGAACGTTCAGTGATTAGAGATGTTAGTGCCTGACAGAAGATATTGTCTCGGTTCCTCACAGAACTGAAGCAGTAGGTTAAATTCAAAATGCACTCAAGCAAAAAGTAAGTTTTTGAGGGAATTTCTTGCAATTTTAGACATAGATTTATATTTTAACAGAGATAATATGGCTTATATGCCTCAGTTTCCCATGAATCGAGGCAGATAAGTTCGATAAAACTACTGAAATGTCACTACGTTCATATAGACTTCGGTTTCTCTTTAACCGAGACCTATTGGTCGAGTTTAAATGTTGTTGTTTGACTAATATATATATATATATATATACATATTCTTCCTTTAGTGTCTATATTTTTTATTTTTATCTTTCAAATAATTATTTTTGAATTTAAATAATTATTTTATCAATTTTAACGTTTAAGTAATTTTTTAAAATTTATTTATTTGATTGTTTTATTAAATTTGACATTTTTTAAACTAAAATAATTATTTACAATAAAGTTATGAAAAATTATTGATATTATTTCATAATTACAATAATAATATATAAACACATATACATAATTAGTGAGTTTTCACTATATTTTATATATATATATATATATATATATATATATATATATAATTACAAATAAATATTTAAGGAACGGCAAGATAACATCACATTTCTCATCTGGCCAAAGACATTTAAAGTGAAAATTAAGAGAAATATGATTAATTATAAGATACTAAAACCTAAATTAATTTGAAGATAAATTTTGAATAAGTTTAATATCAACCTTTAAGTCAAATATTGTCATGCTGATGCGTAATATCTGTTACACTCGTTGAGAGTCGGCACCATCAACAAAAGTACGACCTTATTTTTGTTTACTCATTAGACTCCTCTTGACCAATTGATTAATAAAAAATAATTATTTATTGAATATTATAATAAGATAAAAAATAACAATATAAATAATTAATTCCAACATGTTTTCAAAACAATAGTTTTCTAACTATTAATTTTGATAATCTAATGCGTAAATCGAATCAAAATTATTTTATAAAATGGAACAGTGATGTTTTAACACTAATAAATTTCAGAATAGGTATAGTTTTTTAATTTTATTCCATTTTTTTAAATTGTTATTGAATTTTTTTAATTTCTTAAAAATATTTAATTCGATCTTTTTACAGTTGTTAAGAATGAGAATTTTCCGTACAGATTTGACTATTTGTGTAGAGAAAATTAAATTAGTAAAATGATGTGAAATTTATGTAGAGAACTCTTGTTCTTGAAAACAGTCGTAAGTAAAAAAAAATTAAATTAGATATTTTTAAAAACCGAAAAAAAATCAAATTAATTTTTTTAAAAAACTAAATAACTAAATTGGAAAAACCAATTATAGTATCCAAATATAATATAAATACTATAGTAGAATCGTTACAAAATCAATAAATCAAGAAAGGAAATATAAAGTTAATACAGAAATCATGGTAACTACAATATAAAATTTATATACAATTCAACATTTAAACCAAAAACTATATACATTTACACAAACAAATGCAATTAAGCATCGGCTAGTCCTTCTTCTTGAACCTGCTCCACAGACATTTCTTCGCCCTCTGTTCACACCCACCAAATGATCATAGCAAAGAAGTAATACAAGAATATACAAGCAAGCACAAACAAAAATGGTAAACTAGATAAACAAGACAATTCAAATATATTATATTACAAATTCAAACATTAGTTTAAATTAAACCATAATAATTCATTCATCCTATATATGTCATAACCTAGACAAGACTCACTGGATTAGATATGAAGATCGAACTATTGGTAATCTATGCACTTGTAATGGTAATACTATTGGTTAAAACCAAGCTACCATACAAGGTTAGTCTATTTCAATTGCCTAGGGTCATGATCAAAGTCTATAGACAAGAACCTTCTGTTACTCTAACCACATGACCCATCCTTCTCTAATTAAGAATGAACGACTATTAAAGTGTCAGAATAGACCACTAATACAAAACACCATACATTCATACACAACAGACATGACCATGTAACATCTCCACAAATGAAATTACCTTCATCACCTAATTTCGTCTGGCTAACTAAATAAATAAATAATGATTAAATTTATTTGATCTTGTTTATTTTATTTTATGTTATTTGATTTTATATTATTTTTATTATCATTTTATTTCATTTTATTTTACGTCACTTTATTTTGTTATTTTGAATTATTATATTTTATAATATTGTATTTTATTTTATTTTATTTTATTCTTGATTATTTTATTTTATTTTTTATTATTTAGAGTTATTTTATTTTAGTCAATTTTATTTTATTCCATTTTTACGTTCTTTTACTTTAATTCATTTCGTCACATGTTAAAAAAAATTCCATTTTTACGTTCTTTTACTTTAATCCATTTCGTCACATGTTAAAAAAAAAAGAGAAAAGAATCAAAACAAAAAGATGATCACCGTCCGTCCAATTTTAGCCAACTTTGAGCGTTTTGCTTTTTCGTTCAATCACGCCGTCTCCCATTCTGGTGCAAATCTTCTGCTGCGCCATGTATGCATTGTCTTTGAATAGCTCACCTGAAAGAGAAAATACAGCAAAGCAGGGGTGGCTGTGTTGCAGGAAGCAACCATTTCGCAGGGCACGCCTAGGACTTTAAAAAGATCTGATAGCAGAGGAGGTACATCAGAGGAACCCACCATTCCCCAACCCACATCCTCATTTTACTCATTTTCCGGTAACAATAGAAACTTCAACCTTTGTCTCCCTCGCAAGCCACCATCAACCGCTTGGATTCTCCACTCCTCCGATCATCGTGCACACACCCGTAATCACCCCAACAAACATAACCCATCATCCACTACACCTATCATCGCTCAAAAACACCATTGATGCCTCCATTCACTCATCGGATACCCCCTTCACCATCCAGATTCACCCATGGCCATATCCATATCTTGACACTCACGGCTACTACCAACACCCTTCCAACCACCTTTTCCTTCCACTCCCAATTCTCACATCCTACGGGTTACTTCGCCTTCCCAACGAATCCATTTCTCAACTTTACTCATCATTTTCTCATAATCTATTCCAACGACCACCTCCAACGCAATCCATCATTCACCTCTCACACTACTCGCAATTGCCTTGGTGGGCTGCGGCAAAAGCAATGAGCTCTCTACACTAGGGTTTGGTCCGTGCGGGGAGGGAGAATGAAGGGTTTGGACCGCTGCGAAGAGGGGATCACTTCTACCATGAGTAACGTCGCCGACGGTCTTGGCGACGACCGGCGAGGACCTCTGGCCAAGTTCGAAGATTATCATGGCGCCTGGTTCGGTGGAAGCAAGGTCCGCGCAAGAGAAGATGGAGAAGGTCGTTCGCAGCGCACGAAAGGAGGAGAGCCGCGAATGGCGACATTTCTGGCGACCGCGACGGCCCCGGCAGCGCTCTTCGCCGGTCAGAGAGAGCTGCGATGATCGTGTTGGGGCCCAGGGCAGGGGTTGCCGTGAATGAATGTGAAGAGGAGACCTAGGTTTCGTTTCTGAATGGATGAAGAAGAAACCCTACTCTGATCCGAAAAAGAGTCTGGGTCTAAGCCCAAAGGAGCTTGATCAAACGAATTTCTTTTGCACCCCGGTTTTTTCTCTGCTTCCCTACTCTTTCTGGACTGTTTTTGTTTTATTTTATTTTGTGTTTTTATTTTTTATTTCTTTTAGTATTTGTCTGATTATTAGGTCTTTATTGCATGTAAGCCCCTCCTTGTATGATATCCCCACCCCTTTGTCTTATGTTTTATGTTTTCTTCTTTTGGGTTTGTTTATTTCATTTTACGCCACTCCAATATTTACAGGACACATTCATTTTCTTAATTAAAAATTATTTAATAAAAAAATTACGAAACAAAAGACAAAAATGAAAAAGTGAAAATAAAATATAAAAGATAAAATGAAAATTTTAAAAAATGGTTATAGAGCTTCTGACGGTATCTTTCTTCTTAATATGTACATATGGTTTTTAGTTTTTATCGTCTTGAAATATTGTTTTTCTAAAATAAAAAGGATAAATTTCAAAATTATAAAGAATAGTTTTTAGTATTTTTTTTATAGCTGTAATTTATTTTCTATCTTCATGCCTTTCTTTAAAAAATACTTACGTTAATAGTATTATTATTTTTAGGTAAATATTACTATTAGTCTATATTAAACCCTTATGTAAATGCATTTACTATTTTAAATCTTGTTTTAAACATTCGCGTAAATACAATTTTCATATTATAAAAATGAAAGATAAAAATGAAAAATTATAAAGTAAAAAAATGAAAATAATAAAATTTTAAATAACAGCGTGAGTAACCGTTCTTATTAGCCTAATACTTAATACTTTCAATCTAAAAATTCAATTAAATAATAGTATGAGTGCTCGTGCGATCAGCCTAGCACTCTCAATATTTAAATAATGATATGGGTGCTCATGCGATCGTTCGCATCAGCCTAACACTTAATATCATCAATCTTAAAAAATTAAATAATGGTAGGAATGCTCGTGCGATCATCCGCATCGACTCAATACTCTTAAGTCTTATTTAAATAATTAAATAATGATATGAGTCCTCATCCTCAATCCTAAAAAATTTAAATAATGGTATGAGTGCTCGTGCGATCGTTCTCATCAGCCTAGCACTCAATACTCTCAAGTCTTCCTAAATAAATAATTAACGGTATGAGTGCTCGTGTGATCGTTCGCATCGTCCTAGTGCTTAATATCGTTATTTCTCTTTTAAAAAATAATTAAAAATATTCAAATATCGTTATGAAGGTATGAGTACTCGGGTGACGGTCCACGTTGGCTTAGTACTCATTACCTTTTTTTTCTCAAAAATACCAAAAATATAAAATCTTCAAAAACTAAAAACATCCACATTTTCAAACAACAAAAACAATCTTTAGCCAGAACTACGTGATACTTGATTCTCCATCAAATGTGAAGATACTTAGGAGCAAGACTAGTCCTTGTCAGGTTCACTTTCCAAAAATCCCAAATCGTTTCAAAATAAATTTCCAAATAATTTCCCAAACAAACTTCTCCAACAGTTTTCAAAAGAACTACGTAACCCTGATTTTTCATTTTGAATGAGAATACGTAGGAGCAAGGTCAATTCTTGTCGGACTCAAAAAACTAAAAGATATATTTTGTTTCGTTAGAGTTTTATTTTTGCGGATAATTAAACATTTTGAAAACCACATCACATTCGCGTATTTAGTTAAAGGTACTGCCTTCGGGCAGGCGTGGTAGGGTGCTAATACCTTTCTTACGCGTAACCGACTCCCGACTCCCGAAACCAGAATCTGGTTTTCACAAACCATGCCTTATCCTTTTATGGTTTTTCCGTAGTTTTCCAGAATAAACTATCGGTTGTGACACCATCAACCATACTTCAAATGCATATATATAACCTCAAGAATAAACCATAATATAATATAATAGATGCTTCTACTCCATCATCAAAGTACAATCATAGTTTAAAGTTATCAGAAAACAAAGAAAGAACAAAAGAAAACATGTCAGTTTTGCTTGCTCAGAGGCTACCCTCTCACTCAGCTAGACACAATTTCACTCGCTCAACGAAATTGCATAATTCTGCATTATCAAATCTGTAGAATTTTCACCCCTCATGACTATCCTATGCATCTTTTCCAACTTCTAATACTACTAGATTATATTCTAAATTAAAATTGATCTAACCAAACATATCTAAACCAACCTAAACTCGTTTTAAACTAATTGATCACAAGATTCCAATCCAAAATTAACCAAAACCTCAATTTAGAGACCCGAATTGAATTTAACAAGTTATAGCTCATTTTTAAACAACTTAAGGACTCCAACAAGTCACAAATGACTTACGAACACCCTCTAAAATGATCATTTATACACATAATCAAAAATTCAAAATCTCACTAGTCCAAACCCCCAAAAACTAGTTTCAAACCAAGCTAAACTCCACCTATCTACCACCAAACACTCTTGCATCAAATTTCCCCGATTTGAACATTAAAACCAGTTCTAAAAAACTAAATAACTAAACCCTAACCTTCTGATTTTCCTTCCTAACACTTATATCAAATTTCACATGTCAAAACCCCCTTATTTGAACTTAAAACTTTCTAAAACCATCACATTGACTCATACCAAGTTTCCTATTAGATTTATTCAAACTCATGGTGCTAACAAACCTCAAATAAGATATAAACACACCGACAATACCAGATTTTTCCATCCAAACACTATCTCACCAAAATGCATATCAAATCCCTTATTTTTGACCTTAAAACCTAAGAAAAAGAACACCTCTGTAAATCAATCACTTTGCATTTAGTTCCAACCATTAGAATAACTTCGTTACACATAATCAATACAGTTTTAAACATCACAAACATACAATTCCAACATACCAACAAAACATGATCAAATCATCAATTACATATAATCATCATATATCCAAACATAGTAATTTCTCAAAATTTAACTACTATACATATAAATATAAATTCTTATAATATAATCACAAACTTAAAACAAAGGTTCTAGCTTCCTTTATCTTAGAAAACTCCTATAGTTCTAAGAACCCCCAACTGTTGGATTGATGTTTGAAAAAGGGGAGTTCTTGACACATGCAAAACAGATTCTCTTTGCATGACCATGAACCGAAAATACCAAGAAAAAGATTAAAACTTATTTGCTCTAAACAGGGAATTGGTCAGTTAGATAGGTAGTCCTTGTCGCAAGGATTGTCTAAATACCTTGAGATCGTTAAATAAATGACTAAGGAGTCATAAATCTTAGAAAGATGGTAGAGAGGTAAAGAGAATAATGTTTTAAATAGATAAATGATGTTTTAGGTAATGAGACGAGTTTAAGAATTTCTATTTATATTATCGACTTATTTTAAATAAAATATTTGGTTTCATTATTTTAATAAACCTATCTACTCTAATGCCCTATCTTTTAGGTTCTTACATGTACAAAAAATGTAACATCCCAAATATAGTATAAATACTATAATAGAATCATCACAAAATCATAAAGCAAGAACAGTTGACAGACAGGAAATATAAAGTTAATACAGTGATCATGATAACCATAATATAAACTTTATATGCAACCCAACATCTAAACCAAAAACTATATACATTCACCCAAACGAAAGTAACTAAGCATCTATTAAGATCTGCTCCGCAAACATCTCTTTGTCCTCTGCTCACACCTACCAGATGATCATAACCAAGAAGTAATACAAGAACATACAACCAAGCACAAACACGAAGTGTAAGGTAGATAGATAAGACAATTCATATATATTATATTACAAATTCAAGCATTAGTTCAAAAATTAAACCATAACAATCCATTCATCCTATATATGCCATAACCTAGACAAGACTCATCCAGATTAAATGTGGATGTTGAACTATTGATAATTTGTTGATAATATTGTTCGACTTCATGCTCATACTCATAACCTTTGTTTATTTTGTATTATTTCATCATATATTTAAATTTCTTTATTTTTATTACATTTCAGTGACATTTAATATAGTTTTAGTTTAATACATACCAAATTTTTTCATATATAAATTTTATCTCAGCACTCTTAGATTAAATCAAAATCTTACAAAATATCAATATCGATTAAAATAAGTTTTCAATAACTTTTGTTTCGGTAATACCAATAAAACTGTAATGAACCTTCACATTTCAAAACAAACAATATTTTAAAAATATGGTAGTTAATCTTAACAATGTCATCAGATTCGTTGTCATGTCAGAACATTGGCACCATCTCTAGAAATGGCAGTTCCCTTATCTTTAATTGGAGATTTGTTTTGATTCATTATTAGTTATAAATATAGATTAAACACATATAAACACAGTAATTGATTATATCCATACAACAAGTCTAAATAAAACTATATTCTCGTACAAAGATTTATAATATGTTTCTTTTAGTACCAGTGTCATTTACTTTGTCACCCAATACGGTCACTTTCTCAGCAAGACAACTCTAATTGTTGAATATTATTTACCACTATATAATACTTTTTGTTAAATTCATACAATACTATAGTATAATTACATTGTGGTATTATATAGTTAAGAGATTATGTAGACTAGTAATTTCAGTCTATTAAACAAATTTTTTTGGTAATTTTATAAAAGAAGCATTTTACAATTATTTTAAAATGAACAATTTAGTAGCATTTGTTAAAATATTATAAAATATTTATATTAGAATATTTTTTATAAAAAAATTAATTACTAAAAAAATTTAACAATAATTTTAAAAATCTCTATTGGAAATTTACTAAAGATTTGTAACTGAAAAGATCTGGTAACATTTTTAAAATGTTATCTTTCTATTTAAAAAGAACTTATAGATGCAACAAAGACATTGTCACGACTTAGAGGAAGAAAAGCACAATTTGTAACGAAGTTTTAATTATCATGAGCGCATAGCCAATATGAGGAGCATATGAAACTTGTTTTTCGAATATGAAGAATCTCATGTTAGATCCTAGTAATCTTACTATTAGCTGATACGATGTATTAGATCATATCACTAATTATATATAAGGAGAACATCAGTTTCGTATTTAGTTATATAATGATTTTTAGTGTTACACACGTGTTTAAAACTATTTTCGTTTGGATATTTAGGATCATATTATTTAATACTTTTTAATATGTGTTCTTTATTATATTATGTAATACAGTTGATTATCATTTACCATGACTAAATATTTAACATTCGACCCATGAAAAATATTTATCTTAATAGTAACAATTTTATTACTAGTAATAATATATTTATTTGTGAATGGAAAATATAATAAGTTTATAAAATGTGGAAAGCTAAATAAGAAATTTTGGTAGTTTAAATGGTAGAAAATTGTGGGAATTTCAAGAACATGGGTTCAAACTCTTTTCTACCTTTTTCTTAAAAAAAAATTGAAAAATTAATATGTCAAGTGGTGATTAAAATATTAATATAATAAATAATATTAAAAAATTGTCAAGAGACTTACTATTGTTAATTTATTTTGTGATATATTCATTTTGTATGATTTCTGCGATGATGAGATTTTATTGGATTTGAATTTATGCATCTGAACATGATATGAGTATTATGGGGAGATTCTGTAAGGGTATAATGTGAGTTGAGGAATATGAGCATGGTATGAGTCTCGTGGAGAGATTAAGTAATGATATGATATTTGTGTATATGTTGATGTTGAGGGTCCTGTAGTTAGAGATTAAGTAATGATTATGTGGTGAGAGGGGTAGGAGGTCCTGGTCTATGTGCCGGTTTTGGACATAGTGTTGAGGACTAACCTTGTGGATAGTATGAAGTATTTTGGAAGTGTATTTGTAAGAGGAAGTAGAAGTCATCACAAGTGCATAACCTCCCGTGACCGCTCATCAACATATCATTGGAATGAGTGTCTATTGGGTATTGTGGAATGAGTGTCTATTGGGTATTGTGGAATGAGTGTCTATTAAGTATTGTGGGATGAGTGTCTATTAGTAATTGTGGTATTGTGGGATGAGTATCTATGATGCGATTGTTGTATGATGGTATGAGTATCTATGATGCGATTATTGTATGATGGTATGAGTATCTATGATGCGATTGTTGTATCATGGTATGAGTATCTATGATGCGATTGTTGTATGATGGTATGAGGGTGTCTGACATAATTATTATATGAGGTTTGTTGAATGTATCAAAATAATGGATGAGTATCTATGATGCGATTGTTGTGTGATGGTATGAGGGTGTCTGACATAATTATTATATGGGGTTTGTTGAGTGTATCAAAGTAATTATGCATATTTTATAAATGATTGGTTGCATATTAGCTCACCCTACTTGTTTGTGTTTGTGTATGTGCGATAATCTTATAATTCGTTATACAGGTGCAGATGGAGGAATGTCGTCTGATTCAGTGCCAATGAAGAAAGAGATAGAAGAATAAATTAGAAGAATTCGAGTTATATTTATGAATTTATAGTTGAAATCTAAGTTTAAAACACATATATATCAAGTATGAATTATCAAGTGTGAGATTAAGGGATGTTATCTTAAATGTAATGCTACAATATATCAATTATGAATTATCAAGTGTGAGATTAGGGGATGTTACACATAAGTTAGATTGGTCAACATATTATTTTGGTAGGAAAGAAACATGGAAATATGATGAGACTAATTGTTACTGTTGCAGTAATTAGTGACAAATTTTTCTGTAGTTATAATGTGTACATGAGTTTGAAATTTAGAATTGTCATTATTCTTACAAAAATATGTCACTAATTTAGTGATTGAAATATATTACTAACTGATTTCTACAAATTTTACAGCTAATTTAGCAATTGAAAAATATTTTAATTTATAGAAATACATTCACAAGCGACTGAAATAATTGATCACAGAAGTTTTAAAATTTTGCTATCGGTATTAGTGTTTTTTTATGCCTAAAGCGACCAACTTTTTTAACGATCAATTAGCAACTGGAATTTTGATAGTTCATTATTAAATGAAAATTGATCATTAATTATTTTGCTATTAGAGTTTTCATAATTACATAGTTTCGGTTGCTTATTTCATCGCAAACTTTTTTACCTTATTTAGTGATCAAATTTTGTGGTCACAAAACTAAATTTTTGTTGTTGTTGTGAAAATACCTAAAGAAAAGAAAAAATAATTTATTAATGACAAGATTAATTATGTTTGAACAAACAACATATATTATACCGTGTAGACCTATCGGTTTATGCAATTCAGTTAGTCAATCACATAGAAAATCAATATCGAAAACTCCAAAGTAATGTTAGTTGAACGGTTGTCAATCGACTTGTACCTATTCGGTATTTTACACATTAAAAATTTCATAATTTGATTAACAAGATAAAAACATGTTTATGAGATATTAGGCCGTAATAGGGTCAACTTTAATCAAAAGTCCATTTTAAAACCTATAAATACGTAGATAAGATAACATGTAGGTGATTGTATTTATTAAATATGTAAGGATTAACTATGATAATCGATCAAAGGATTAACTATGATAATCGATCAATATAACTGAAAATTGACTTAAGTGTGGGAATGTCTTTTAATAGATATCCACGTAAGTGACGTAAAATGTAAAATGTTAAGGTATAATTTTCGACCTTATATACCAAAATATATGAAGTGGCGTAACATAGGTATTCTCTATGAAAAGAAACTAAAATAAAAAAGAGAATATTAAAATTAGGACATAAATGGAAAAAAAATTTCCTAATATGTTATGTTACTTGGTATAACACCACTGTTGACACCAGTGAAATTTCTTGTCTTAGTTTCCGGTTGCTCCCTCCACCACCACACCTTTCTCCCTCCACCTCCCATTTACTATTTTGCCCTTAAGTAAAATTTTATTTTTAGGGTTATTTTTTAATTTTACCCATTCACAACCTATTCCACTAATAACCTATTCTAGTGTCCCGTACATGAGTAAAATATTTTTCTTTCATTTTAACATTACATTTATTCCTCTCTTTCTTTTACAACTTGCAAAGGTTGGTGATGATTGAAAGAATTATCAAGCAGTCTCCCTCTCGTGGTGCAGTGTCGCTCTCGTAGTGCAGTGTGTGGAGTGGTGCAGTGTGTTGCTTTCTCAAGGTGCGTATTCAAATAAACCTTCAAATAAAACCCTAAAATAAAAAACATAACCTTTAAGACATCCTTCAACGGATGTCAAAATCCTTCATCGGATGTCAACATCCGTTTAAGGTAAAACGGATGTCGACATCCGTTTTTCCTTAAACGGATGTTGACATCCGTTGAAGGATGTCATCTCCGTTTAAAAGTTACGTTTTTTATTTTAGGGTTTCTTTTATTAGTTTATTCTTTATTTTGGAAATATTTTAATAATTTAATTTAAATGTTTTGATTTATTATTTTTGAATATATTTTTAATGTATTTTAATAATGTAAGGAAAATGAAGAAGAAAGAAACGGAGGAGGAGAAGTGAGACGGAGAAGACAAATTGAGTTGCAGAGTAAAACAAAAGACAAATTATTAAACGAAAATGAAAGATGGAAAGATTGGGTGGAGGAGTAAAGTAAGAGAACTAGGTTTGAAATAAATTAAAATAATAAAAGTAAAAAATTTTAACATGAGGATATAATTAGAATTAAAATAAATTAGGGAGGTGGAGGGAGAGAGGTGTGATGGTGAAGGAAGTAACACCCTTAGTTTCCTTCTTAATTTTTCACATTCCGGAATGACCCACTAAGAAGCATAGCGGAATCATGAAACCTTCCAATTTATTGTGTTTTTGAACTTTAGTTTTTATGTAAAATAATTTTCAACAGCATTTTGAAAAAAGAAATATAGGAGTGATAGAATAACATGAGATAAAATATAGAATCACAACTTAGATCAATTATGATATTTAAAAAAAATTAAAAAGAGTTATTTTCTAAAATGATTATCACTTTTATCAAACAAGTTTTTATTTAATTCCCTGTATTAAATTCCTACTATAAATCAATGTAATTCACAAGCTATATTTAATGTATTCTTTTGGTATTCACCTTTTATCCTTGCAATAGTTGCTATATAAATAAGAGATAAACTTTTTCTCAAAAATAGTATGCATAGAAATGACAATTCTTATAAAATTTGCAGAGAGATAAAAATCCAATCTAACATCAGATTTGTTAAGATATAATCAAAATCTCACATAAAATATATATGAAACTAGAAGCTACTATCAAAATTGCAAACAATACCAATATATATACACCAACTTTTTGTATTAGTCACACTAACAAGTTTTTATATACACACCAATTTTTTGTATTAATTACTAACAAGCTTTTATCAATTAATTTCATAGTAAAAGTTAGAAGAAAAAAATTATTGTTCAATTATCTTTATTAATATTTGAGAGATATAAGACTAATTTAAAGAATTAAAAAAAATAAAAGTTCAACTCCTTTCGTTAATAAAACTAATAATTAATAATCGTTGATAGTAATAAAAAAAATTCTAATAAAACTGAGAAATAAAATTCTATCAAATTAGAAATAGCAAAGCAGCCAACATAAACCTTTTGAACACTTTTGTGTATTAATCTAAATTTAAGACTCACATAATACACAAATTATGTCAAAAAGAAGTGTATAATCATAATTAACACTTTGTTCACTTGAATGGATTTGGGAGAGAGTGATTGAATAAATTTGAAAGGATTTGAAAGTATTTTTTTTTTGTTTATTTGAGTGGATTTGGAGGTAAGTAAGAGTAGATTTCAAAGTAAATTTTTTTAATCTATCACATCAATCAAATCTTATTCTAATTCTCACAAACTTTACTTTCAAATTTACTCTCATTTATCTCCAAATTCACTATAAACAACAAAAAATTTACCTTCAAATTCATTCAATTACACTCTCTCTCAAATTTATTCAAGTGAACAAAGTATAAAAGAAAAAAAATAAAGTGAAACCAAAAGAAAATGATCAGACTATAATAAGATACCAAATCATAATCAAATTTCTACAAACTAATCAATAATAAGGAAGGAAAACCCTAACCGTTAGTCAATAATGGAGGATTGGCAGAGTGCACTGGAATCACAATTAAAGATATAGAAATTAGTACTAGCAGTTGAGTTGATGAAGAAATCCAATATCGAATACTAATGTGTGTAGGAGTTTTTTTTCAGAGGTAGAGTCACTGTAGATGTAGATGGAAAGAGAGTCAAAATCACAATGTCACTGTGGTTAATGTTCTTGCACTTCGTGGCTACTATACTTTCACAATAGTGTTGACTTCTGTACTACACAATTAGGATATCAGGTTCAAAAAGTTGAAAAAAAAAGAGTATTAAAAGGTTAAATGTGCATATTTTAAAATTGAAAGTAATTAAAAGGTTAAATGTGCATATTTTCATATGGATTTGGAACTCGCTGTTTAATAACAACTAACTCCAATTATAGATATATAATTATAAGCAAGGACAACTTTTGTTTTTTACTTCCAAACGGCGTTTGCGTTAAACTATCTTGTGTGTTTTTTGGGGTATGCGGTGTGAACAACACAACAGAACATTCGTACAACTTCCCACACTTTTTCCGACTGAAACTGACATTTCTTATTGCCGTTAACCTGTTGTCTTGTTTCGCAAGGTAAAATGCCATTGAAACATTATAGTTTTTTTGTTGTCGTAACTGAGTGAAAAATTAATTATATTTATAATTTTATCTTAGAAAAATATATCATTTATAAGTATTTCTTGTCAGCACCACCTCATCACATCATCATCTTAGTATCTACATTTCTTTATAATGTATTATTTTTACTTAATAAATTTATACGCTTCTTGTAGATGGTGATAAGAATCGAGAAAGAAAAACAACATAATAAAGTAATCAGTAAAGTTATATAGATTGAAAAATAAGTGTAAAAAAGTGAATAGAAGTTTTATAGTTGATTTAATAAATACGATATAACAAAATATTAAATTAGTTGAATAATAATCATGAAAATATATATGACTTAATTTTAATATAGATAACTCTAATTTTTTTTAAAAAAGAAAATCTATTTTCTATTTCTATTTTTATCATAAATTGTCTAATTAATTATCCTTGTTAAAAAAATTGATGAAAAAATATAAGAGTTTTTTTATAATTAATTTTATATATTTTAATACAAATAATAATAATTTTTATGATCACACTAACAACATATAATATTATGTTATTTTCATTTTAACATAAAATCATTATAAGATACAAATTTTTGAAAGTGTTTGAGAATATATATATATATATATATATATATATTTCAAACCATGACACGTAACTTAATAATCATATATCACTTAAGAATCAAGAATAATTTAAATATATTTTTATCTCTTAACTACTCACAAGATCACGAAGCTTCGTGTTTCAAGTGCTTAACGGTTTTGGATGTATAAAAGATCAAGAGTAATAAAATATTAATAATTTCTATCATCTCTCTGAATACTTTGAAGTAAATAAAAGTTATTAACTTTTACATAACTATTGTTAGTGTAAATCTGGATGATAAATTTGTACAACTGATGGATAATTCTCCTTCTATCTTGTGATTTTACAGTAAAATTTTATGTAAATTACTATCCCTACGCCACACACATAAAAAAGCAGTAACAGGAAGCATTGCAACACTCAAAGAAAGGAATACAAAGTGATGAAGCAGTTAATTAAAATCCATTGAAGTGATTGGTAACACTGGACGCACCATCCTCATATTTTGACGTTGCACCCTTGTTTCCACGAACTGGGTTCTGATAGCAGGAAGCACATGAATGATGAACCACAAAATGTAAACAACGAAACCTAACCATTCCCAGGAGTCGGGTAGCAACAGCACCACCATGCAAAGCAATGAAAGTGAACCGAACACGTGCATGAGAGTTTCAAAACGATGAACCCTAATTCCGAACTTGAGGTTACCGAAGAAGGCGAAGGAATAAAGAAGAAAGCTAAGAATGGAAATCCAAGTGGTGTTTGGATGAAGGTGAAATGGGGTGGGACTTTCTGGATATCTGAGTTGGAGGAAAGCGAGAAGCACGAAGAAGATGAAAGCAACAAGGCCATGAAGAGGATTGCTTTCTGTTACCATGTTACGTATTTGGATATTACCTATGTTATAAGTTACTCCAGTACTTCCTCTCATTTCAAAAGCTCGATCACCCATCAAGAACTTCAAACGTGATTTTGAGGAAAGCTAAACGAAAAGAGAGATTAAGGACTGAGATGGGTATCTATGAGGATGATAGCTATGTATATGACTGTTTTTATAACCACCTTCGTCCTATTTCCGGCCATAATACTTTTAATATCATTGCGACGTTGATGTTATAATGATATAGTAAAAAATTACTACAGAGGAATGTGAATCATAAAGCGAGGTCAAAAGAAAATATTGAAAGTGGATGTATAAAAATATTGAAAATATAAGGGATTGATAGGTAAAACTTGAGAAAGATTAAAAACATTGAACATGTGTCGAGAGAGAAAAAAAAAGTGAGTTTCCAAATTATGCATAAAAAGGAGAATATTATGAAATTAAGAAGCATTTGCTAAAGAAAGAGGAGCATAAATGGGTAGGAGGAAATATAGAAACGTGAAATGGGAAGTTATTTATTTTTAAATGAGACTTGTTAAGGACTACATTGTTATATTATAAATACGATATACAGTAGACACATTCGAAGAAGGCACATCAGAAAACACTTATATAACAAGTCTCCAAGTAAATGACAATAAAACAAAGTTATACATTTTTTTATATATATTTTCAATCATTTTTCCTAAATCTCAATTCTTCAAGGTTATTTCTTCTCTTTTAGATTTTTTTTATTTGTATTTCATGTTAAAATTCGTATTACATAAGACCTTAAAGATAGACAATGAATTAGGTTTGTTAAATATTCAAATAAATGAAAAATTAATTGATTTTTATTAACATTAAAATAGTCATTCTTTACGTAAACTCAAATATTTATATTGTGTTTGAAAATTGTTTTAAGAGGTTTTCGGTTATAATTATTACAATTAATAATGAGTTAAAAACAAAATAAATTCTTGCTGGTCATTATCAAATAAACACCAATCTCTATATTCAAAAACGGTGTCTCCATCGTATTATAGTAGTAATCAAAAGTCTGTCGCTGGTGTAACAATGAATGAAGAAGAAAAAGAAAATACTTTTAATTAACACATTGAAGCCGCGTTTTATTCCACGATTTTTGGACGCCTAGACCTTCTCTTTGACTAATGCCTACTGAATATTTTTTCTCTTCGTAATTACATTTCATGTGGAAAAAGCATTGGTGAAATTTTTTAGAAAAAATATCAAAATTCATATATTTCAAATATATATATATATATATATATATATATATATATATATATATATATATATATATATATATATATATATATATATATATATATATATATATATATATATATATAATACACACACACACACAAAAGTAGATAAATAGTGTTAAAGTGAAACCTTATTGTGAAGAAAATAGATTAAGATAATACGACTTTAATTTAAGTCATTTTTTGAAATCGTATTAAACTGATACCACTACTTTAATTCAAAATATTTTTAATTGAATTCATATCATTTTTTCAAAACTTTTATCAAAACTAAATTAAAATCATATTATCCGATACAATTTAATTTAAAAGATATCAAATTAAAAATATGTCATTTTAGCATAACTTCAATTTAAAAGTAGTTTACACTAAAATTATGTTAATTTAACACAATTTTTTTTCAAATAAAATTGTGAAATGACACAATTTATTTATATCCATAACTTTTTTTCAAATCTACGGTAATTTTTAAAAATAATTGTACCAAAATAATACTTTTGCATCTTCGTATATAAGTTTATTTGAGACTATGAAAAAAAAATTCAGTTATTTTTCTTTTCAAGATAATAATAATAGTAATACATAAACATATTTGTTTATTATATATGTTTTACTATAGTTTTTTTTAGTCATTAACGAGAACATGGTAACTGTAACATGATATAAGTTCTTTAATTTTTAAAAATGATGATCATAGAAATGTTAGAGAAATGATTGATAAGGTTGTAGTTAAGCTACGTGATATATGTGACACCCGGGCACGGAGACGAGGGCGGGGAGTGACGCCGGTGCAAGAAGCATGGTGCAGGGGGCACGGACAAGGAGCGGTTCCTGGCAGCTTCGGGTGGAAGGGGTACATGGATGAATCGAACATAAAAGATAGCTTAAAGGAATTGATTTGGCTACTCATATCACCAAAATGCATTTACTTTTCGGTAACCTGACTCATAAGAACTCCATGGTTAAGCGTGCTTAGCCTGGAGTAATTCTGGGATGGGTGACCTTCTGAGAAGTTTTCCCGGAAAGTGTGCGAGTGGTGGGGGCAGTCAACGGTCCCTCTGAGTTGCCGGGACGTTACAGATGGTATCAGAGCCTAGCCTCTCCCAGTACAGTGTGGTTCGAGGACTAACCATGCGGAAGCTGGTGGGCATGTGACACCCGGGCACGGAGACGAGGGCGGGGAGTGACGCCGGTGCAAGAAGTATGGTGCAGGGGGCACGGACAAGGAGCGGCTCTTGGCAGCTTCGGATGGAAGGGGTACAAATACACTGGAAAGCCTGGTGGTGGTCTGTGGGGGCAGTCAACGGTCCCTCTGAATTGCCGGGACGTTACAATATAAGGTATAGTATTTCAGTGGAAGTATTGTAGACAAAGTTCAATGATACTATCAATGTGTCTGCTACAATTCTGGTAGTTGCTATTCCAGAAGGCTTGCCAATGTGACATCCCAAAAATACAGTAAAAACCATATAATTAGAAAATCACAGTTAATAATAAAACAGTACAGTTTTCCAACTAAAATAGAATGAACAAAACAAACGCTCAAGGACGAACGTCCTTGAATATAGTCTTACAACAATAAAGAATGAACGCGTAAAGCCGCACGTACATACCAAAGTTACAAACTAAATCCAAACGTACAAGAAGTTTGACCGAACGGTTTACACATAACAATTACCGAACGGTCGAATTAACTTAAACGAAAACAAGAGATGGTCGCTCAACCATCCACGTCAACAACTAAAAGTCGAGCGTCTCACTGCTCGGTCTTCACTTCAACTTCAACCAGATTTTCTTCATTCAGAACATCTTCCAAATGCTCGTCTCCCTCTGCTCACATCCACACGGATGATCATTGCAATGACAGGACGGACGCACAAAACGAGACAACACAAGGAAAACGCAGGGTGAGCTTATGCAATTTAACTCATGCATCAACATACAAATTCATGAAATTAATTCATCACACATGAACATAATTCAACATACATGCTTATTTCAACGCACTCTTAACATAAAATTTAATACACGACTGACTGTCCGGACTGTATGATTTCCCGTGTAGCTACGACGTTCGCGCACCCGGGTGGGGTAGTAGCTGGCACTCTCATCAGCTTCCACCCGAGGTTAGTCCGTTCCGTCCAAATTACTGTTATGTGACGGTTCCGTCCAAATTACTGTTATGTGACGGGGACCTCCTGCCATTCCCACGCATGACGTACCCCCTCTATGTGAGGACGAGGAGTCACGGAATATCAGGATCGAATCGCCTGCTAAGTCTGGCCACGGTCATACTGTACAAATTCTTATAATCATCCAAGAGTCATTCCTCCCCGGAACGCTCATTCAATATTCATACTTTCATTTCATATACTCTTCATCATTTACTATTCATTATTCACCATTCATCATTTACTGTTCATCAAGTACTATTCATTAATACCTAATCCTTTTCCACCATTCATAAGAAAACCACCAAGACCGAACGTTCTGTCCCCCAAAGACCGAGGACGAACGCTATAAATGAGACACAAAAGGACGCTCGTTCGAATCAAAGAACGAACGGTTTAAGTTTAGAAATTTCCAATTCTGGTACTGTTCATTGGACGAACGCTATTTGGTGGGGAAAGAGAACGACCGCTCAAAATAATACCGAGCACTATTAGGACGAACGCGCAATTCAAAACCGAACACAAATTGGACGAGCGTTCAATTCAGAAACCGAGCGTCATTTTGGACGAACGCTCAGCAAAAGGCCGAGCCTCATTTTAAGCGAGCGCTCAGTCTATGACCGAGTCCCTGCTAAGAACGGACGTTTGGTGTAGGACCGAACACCCGTTCGGTATAATACCAAACCCCAATTTGAACGAACGCTCACATTTAAAACTGAGTCATTTGGGACGAACGCTCAGTCAAAACCGAGCGCCATTTTGAACGAACGTTCAGATGAGGCCGAACGTTTATAACTTTAAAATAATAGATTTTACGAACGGAAATAAACTATTTCAAACAATCAAAGCTTTACCGAACGCTCAACAAGGTAGTGGAAACTGAGGACGCTCGTCCTCGACCAGGGATCATCCCAAATGAACGAATCCCATTCTTGACTATTAAAAAAATGAGACCGAACGGTCTAAGACCGTTCAGCACGAACGTTCATTACCAAGGGAGACTCTTTTTCAATTCATTTACATTCCAGTACAATCTTAACATGCAACTTCTCATAATTTCACACGTTCATATCAACATCAACTTCCACAATTTATACAATCCATATCATGTAAACTCATATATCTCATTTCACCAATACAACGAACGTTCATGCATCTCAAAAATCCAATATCATGTATTATATTCATACAATCAAATAACGAACGTTCATACAGGCATACATCAAATAAGCTAAATTAAATAAGCTCTCCTACCTGGAATGACGAACGTTCTCTAACGTACGCAGACGGTTCTCCACTCCAATTCCACTAACCAACGCTCGTTGATCCACTATTCAGACGAGCCCCCAAAATCAAACTCAGAACCGTTCTACTCTAAGATATAACGAACGCACACTCAGAATTTAGTTTGCATACGCGAAGGACGAACGTCAGAGAGGAAGGAGCGGACTTACCGGTTCAGCCAACCGAACGTCTTTTCTGGTGATCCTTGACGCCGAACGTCCTCGCCGGAGTGTAGAACGGAGGAGGTGAATTGGGGGGTTTCTTAGAGAGAGTGTGCAGAGAGTTTAGAGAGAAGGAGGAGAGAATTGAGTCTGAGAAATGGGAAAGAGAGGGACGTGCAGGGGAGTGGAGAATTTAAACTTGGAATTCTGACTAGATTTCCACTTCCGCCGAACGCTCGTCACTCAGGATCTACTTTCCAGCTCAGCCGAACGCACTTCACCAACCCACTTCGGACGGTCGACCGCTGCACTGTTGACACGCGTCTTCCACCATCGCAAATGCTCGTTCAGCTGGGCGGCACACTGTTCCCCACTACCAGACGTCCACTCTGCGCTCGCCACGTGTAATCCACCACGCCGAACGCACGTTCACAGGCTGGCAGGCGGCGCTCCACTGACGCTGCTGACTCAACTGGACGTGTGGCGGCTGGCGTCCGTCAGTGGCTGTCGGGCACTGTTGTCGGCCATGCGGATTGCTGACGTGGCGCGCTCTCCTGCCGCCACGTGAACGGACGTTTTTTTTTTTTTTTTTTTTTTTTTTTTAAGGACCTCACACTTGCCCCTGGCTGTTACTTTGGCTTATTATGATAAGAAAATTATAATAGGTTAAAAGTTGTTTATAGCAATATTAAAACAAATACAGTAGATTATATGTAAAACTCATGTAACCTTGTTTCCTATATGAAGTTAAGAGTTACACGTCTGTCATGTAAAAAAAATAGTACAAATAATTTATTATATTTTTGTTTTCTATTGTTAGGATTTCTCTCAACGAAAACTTTCCTTATTCTATTTTAAATGTCATTCAATTTCAATGTTTCGTTGTGGCATTCTCATTTTAATATATAAAGATACTTTTTGAGTTCACTTTCGATTCAAAGATCCAATTCACTATCTAATGCGTGTTATCATTCTCTCTTTTCTTTTTATTTGTTAATATTGTTAGTTGAATTTTGTTTACTCCTCTTTATTTAAACATGAAAATTGTTTGGTTTGATTTTTTCTTCTTGCTAATTTTAATGGTGTGTGGATTTGTACCTCGTTTCTCCAATAATCTAAAAAGGACATTTTGGTTTCAAAATCTTAATTGCATAACTTACTAGTACAATAAATAAAACTTTATATTTAAGAATGATATAAGATTTCATTTGGAGTTCATAAAAAAATGGATGTTTGAATTTAAAATAAAAGCTAGAAAATATTTATAGTTTTTGAATTAAAGTTTTTAATATATTATAATTTTATTATTTATTAGATTTTATAATAATTTGAAGTAATTAGTTACTTCCATGTTACATTACATTAAAGAATAAATGTATAAACACAGAAAACTAAGTTTACTGACAGATCAATAGTGATCACTAAAGTATCTTGGTAAAGAAAAATTGTGAATATCTATTGATAATTTTGATGACCTAAATTTATCGGTTATTATCTGTTGTTTTAAATATTTTTTAATAATTATCAATAATTTTTTAAGAATAAATATCATGATTTAGATTTTTTAATCATTTTCTTGTCTTTTCTTTTTCTTCTTCGTCTTTTCTTTCTCTTCTTTTTTTTTTCCTATTTTGTTTTCTCCTACTGTGTTATGGTCATTGTCATTATTATTGTGTCGGTCATCTTAACACTACAAAAATATATAATTTTAAGAGGGGTTATTTTTGGGAGGTTTTTAAAACCCCAATATTTTCCTGCGGTGTATATCTAAAACCGTCGTTATGTGTTTTTCTTTGTTAACTTTTAAAATTTTTCTAGTGTTGATAATAAAGCTTCCTAACATTTCTTTTATTCATTTTCTACTAACCCTAGTTTCCTCCCGTGCCTCTTCATTTTCTATTAACTCATTCCCGCTTCTTAACTCTGTGGTCTCATTTTCCCTCAATCATATCATTTTCCTCCTCCATTTGTTCATCTTCAAAGATGGTGTGGAGCGCTTGGGGCTTGATCACAATCAAGACAATTCAACTTGGAAAGAAATCTGTCAAGAAGAGAAACAAGGATGCCCCGTAGCAGAGAAGCTGATAGAGTCATGCCTAATCCGCGGCGTGATGGCCTCTGTCCGTAGGTGTGGCGGCAGCGGCATTTACTTTACGATAACGATGTTTCAGCGTCTTCACGTCGAGTTTCCGGTGGCTTAGGCGTGGTGTTTTCACAAAGCAAGAATCTCGTTTTCCAGCGTCTTAGCAGCGGGAGAGATTTGGATGAACTTCACGATTGATTTAAGGCTTGAATTCGGGTTCTGTTTTTAGGGATTTGAATGGGGCTTTCTTCTAGTGTCTTGCTATTTTGGGTTTGGCCATGGAGATAAAGAAATTCCAGGTATGGAGAACTATTTTAGTGTGATTGAGTGCTTATATGTGGTACAATTTGCTTGTCCCTATGTTAATGTTCTTTTGGGTATAATTGTATGTTTGGGGGAATGTGCTATGCAAGAGTTCGAAAATGGAATTTTGATGTCACTTATTGCGTTAACTTCTTTGTAGCGATGATATATCGGTTGAAGGACTAGAGCAGGAGCTGGAAGAGTGTAAGAATAATGATGTGAGTCACTTTGTCGTCACTGTGTTGAAAGCATTACTGCTGTTGAAATGAATCGACATGTATTAAGTTATTAGGTTGCTTTGTTTTGTGTAGGTTGTTGCTAATATACTCTCTAAAGGTACCAAACTTAGGGACTACACGAAAGGAGTAGAGAACGATTCACTTGTTCTTGAATTTTGAGCAAAATCTATGTTTACTAGGAATTGTAGTGTAATTTGGTTTGGTTCATTTGCTTTTTGTGCACATCCATGAGCATAATTCTTTCTAATTTGCATTTCTGTTGTTGTGAAAGCAGAGTCCTGATGGAGATATTATTGACTGCGTCCATGTCTCTCACCAGCCAGCTTTGGATCACCCTAACCTCAAAAATCACAAAAAGTTCAACAACCCAATGAATTTAGCCTATCTCAAATGTGGATTCTGACTGCTCTTTTGGTAAAGATCTCAACAGCATTGAAGCAGGTTGGCAGGTATTATTAATTTTTTTCTCCATTGTCATCTTCTGTCTACAAATGTTTTCAAATTCAGCATCCTCATAAAGATTAAATTTATCACTTTCCTTCTAATTTCCAATTTCTATTTTTTTTTCTGTTCTGGTAATCAGGTCAGTCATGAATTATATGGAGACAACAACACTTATTGGACAGTGAGTTATCTATTCAAGCACTCAAATTTTGTCCTTTCCTCTAATTACTTGTGTTTCTTTTTCACCTGATTCAATTGTTTCACCACCATGACAGAGTGATGCATATAAAGCTACTGGTTGTTATAATCTCCTTTGCTGCTATGACTTTATTCAAATTAACAGTGATATAGCTCTAGGAGCAAGCATCTCCCCTCTTTCCAAGTATAGCTCTTCCCAATATCATATCAGCATCCTGGTTTGGAAGGTATATTTTATATCTTTTTTTATATATTATCTCTTGATATTGGACATTCTGTAATAAAAATATAACAAGCACTTAACAAACAATACCATTAGTATAAATTGGATATTCTACCATTGTTTTGTGCAGACCACACTTGTTAATTATAAATTGAGTGAATCTCTGACACATTTCATTATACCTGAATGCTACGGTTAATATTATTTATATTAACTGTCAATTATTATGATTGACAGTTTTATTTATTTGGTTATTTTTGTTGTGTTCCAGGAAGATGCAACTTTTGGTTTAATTGTCACAAATGACGACGTGAATTTCTTGGCTAAAAGGACCAACAATTGCAGGGAATGCAGTTTTTTCCAGGGATGAAAGTGTAAAGGTTTGAAATGAAGGAAATTTAGCTTCTTGATTTGTCATGCCTATATGTTCAAAAAATTTAATTTTGGTTCAATATTTTATATAATGAATAATTAATTATAATAAAATCATTTAAATCATAAAAAAATAAATTATTTTTATTACCGACGGTTTTTAAAAAACCTCTACAAATGTCGGCGGTTTATAAAAAACCCCTGCAAATATCGACGGTTTTCTAAAACCTCCAAAATTACCGATAGTTTTCTAAAACCTCCGAAATTACCGGCGGTTTTCTAAAACCTCTGAAATTACCGGCAGTTTTTGAAAACCTCCGCAAATAGCGACGGTTTTACACAAAACCCCCGGAAATTATTTGCCGACGGCGATTTTCCCAGCGGTTTTCCCAGCCGCTGGTAAAGTATTTACCAAGGGTTAAAACCGCCGGTAACGCCAAAAAAAACCCCTGGTAAAATTCTTAATTTTTGTAATGTAAGTTTTTTTTTCATCTTTATTATCTTCTCTTTCTTTTCTTTTTTTACACTCATCTTGATTTAACTTATAACAAATATCTAACTAAATTTGGTGAATTTTTTTTTTATATTCACTTGTGCAGAAAAGGGATTTCACACTATTTATTTTTGATATTGTGTTTCGATTCAGCAATCGAAACATATCCGAAATAAAAATAGATAGGTTTTTGGCTTTGGTTCTAAACATATATTTTGAGCCTTCCTTTTTTTTCATTTTCCATTATTTTGATTCTCCTCTGCCATTTAGTTCCTCATCATCATTAACATTCGTTTTCTCCGTCATATATCGATCTCCATACATAAGAAAACATGTCGCGCAAAGGTTCATGTAATAAAAATTCATATTTGCAAAAATCTTAATTTAACAAAAACTCCCAATTTGCAAAAATCTCAATTCAACCAAAAATTCCAATTTGCAACAATCAACCCAACAAAAAAAATCTCAATCCACGGATACTAGGATAACTAGAACTAAAAATCTCAATGAAGACCCATGTGGATCACCTTCATTTTGTGGAGTCTCAAGAAAAAAACGAACTCAATGAAAAATACAAGAAAATAAATTGAATGGGAAAGAAAGAAAAGCACTCACCGTTCACTCCACATTGAGAATGACTCGTGTTCAACAGTGTTAGGTTGAGGTGAAAACAAAGAAGAAAACAATTTTTGCAGGAACAAAATGCTTTATTAAAGAGAATGGGCCAGACTTGTAAAGAGCGGGCCCAATGGCTTTAACCCAAAACGCACCCACTAATACCAAAACGCAAAACTCACTTGCGTTAGAAGATCCCTCGCGATCAGATGGTAGGTGGCTGGCAACGTGGGACGCATCTCGTGAATGGGAAGGAAGGTTCTAGGGCTTCCATGGAAACCCGTCGTCGGAGCAAGCAGCTGCCTTCACCGGAGACGATGGGAGAGAAGACCGAAAAGAAGAAGAAGAAAGGCACGATTAAAGGTTAGTGAAAGAGATCCCTGTTTGCTCCTTAGAAGAAAAGAATATCTAAATGTTATTGTTTGAAAATTGTATGTTCTTACAGAGTTGTATGTTGAGGGGGAAAACTCTATTTATAGAGTCTGAAGGGGAAGGGAAAATAACTGAAAACAGAAACTAACCTAACACGTTACCTAACTCGATTACTGTATTTGAAAACAGTAATCTATTTAACCAATAATACTTAATAGCCTCCCCTCAAGCTGGATGGTGTATAGTTGCCAGTCCAAGCTTGGGAACAATAGATTTGAACCGAACACGGTGAGGAAACTTGGTAAATATGTCCGCTAGTTGTTCATCTGAGCGAATGGGGAGAAGATGTAGAAGATTAGCTTGCACCTTTTCACGAACAACATGGCAGTCAAGCTCTATATGCTTGGTTCTTTCGTGAAAACCCTGATTATGGGCTATATGTCGGGCAGATTTGTTGACACAGTATAGGGCTGGAATCCCAGCTTCCTTGATCTGTAAGTCCTCTAAGAGATAGTGTATCCACTGTAGCTCACAAGTAGTGGCTGCCAAAGCACGATATTCAGCCTCAGTGGAGGATCTGGAAACAGTGCTCTGTTTTTTTTATTTCCAAGAGATGAGTGATGACCCAAGGAAGACGCAAAAACTTGTAGTGGACCTCCTACTAGTGGGGCAGGTTGCCCAATCTGAATCACTGAAGGCCTTTAGCTGTATGGGAGAGTCAACTGGGAATAATAGTCCTTCTGAGGGTTTAGACTTAATGTACCTAAGAACATGTTGAATAGCCCGATAATGGTAGTCAGTTGGAGATTGCATAAATTGACTCAATAAATTAATAGAAAAACACAAATCAGGTCTAGTGTTAGTGAGATAGAGCAACTTCCCTATTAATCTTCGGTATGAGGTTGGATCTTTCAAATAGCTGTCAGTTTTGTATAGGGTGCTTGTGTCACTCAAAAAAGGGGTTGAACAGGACTTGCAACTCTGCATTCCCGTCTCCTCAAGTATGTCTAAGGCATATTTTCTTTGAGACAAATGAATTCCTTTCTGGGACCTTGCCACCTCCAATCCTAGGAAATATTTGAGTTCTCCTAGATCTTTTACTTGGAACCTATTATGCAAAAGACTCTTTATGTGATTGATTTCTGTCATAGAATTCCTTGCTAATATGATGTCATCAACATAAACAAGTAGAGCTGTGAAACCAGTAGGTGTCCCTTTGATGAAGAGAGAATGATCACTTTTTGACTGTATATAGCTAGCAAAGGTAAGAAAAGTGGACAACTTTTCAAACCATTGTCTACTAGCTTACTTTAGGCCATATAATGACTTAGTGAGTTTGCAGACTTGGCCTTCCTTATGAATATTAAGACCAGGAGGTGGCTCCATGTAGACTTCCTCATTTAAGTCTCCATGCAGGAAGGCATTATTTACATCCAGTTGATGTAAAAACTAGTTTTTAGAAGCTGCCAGCGCAATTAGTAGTCTAACGGTAGTTAGCTTGGCAACGGGAGAGAAGGTGTCTAAATAATCTATCCCTTCTTGCTGGGTGTAGCCCTTAGCAACTAGACGGGCCTTGTACCTTTCTATGGTGCCATCGGCCCTGTATTTAATCTTGTATACCCATCTGCACCCAATGGCAGTTTTCCCTTGAGGAAGCTGTGTTAGAAACCACGTGTTGTTATCCTGCAAGGCTTTTATTTCCTGGTGCATTGCCTCTGCCCATTCACTCACATCTTTGGCCTCATTGTAAGAGTGGGGCTCACTGTTAGCAGTGATAGCCATGGTATATCTTGAATGCTTTTCTGTCAGGGAATCACAACATAATAGATCAGAAATGGGGTAAGGGGTTGTAAATTTATTTGCCACAGACAAGGATTGATTAACCTGGTGGATGTAGTCATCTAGATATCTTGGAGGTTTTCTGATCCTGTCAGATCTCCTGTATCCGTGATCCCTTTCATCGTTATCAATCTCATTATCAATGTTATTCTCTTCGAAAATGTCATGCTGTATTTCTTCTTCTGCAAACCTTTCATCATTATTAGAGGTAGAATTGTCGAAGGAATCATTGAGAAAGGCAATTATGTCAGCTTCTTCACCATCCACTCTTGTGTTGTTCTGCTGATCCTTCCAAGGAAAAATATCTTCATAAAAAATAACGTTCCTACTTATAAACAACTCTCTAGTGTTGATGTCAAGGACAATATAACCCTTGACTCCACTTTTGTATCCAAGGAAAATTCCTTTCCTTGCTCTTGGGTCAAGTTTGCTCCGCCCAGCTGCAAGGGTGGAAGCAAAACAGAGGCATCCAAAAGTTTTTAAATCTACATAAGTGGGGGGAACATCGTAGATACGATCATGGGGGGTTTTGTTGTTAAGAATGGGAGTAGGCAATCTGTTTATTAAGTATACAGCATGGCTAACAGCATAGGACCAATAGGCATTAGGTATACTGGATTGGAACATAAGTCTACGGGTGACATTTAAAATGTGTTGGTGCTTACGTTCAACAACTGAATTCTACTCAGGGGTCTCAACACAACTAGTTTGATGACTAATACCATGCAAGTTAAAGAAGTTGACACAGTTGAATTCAGGTTCGTTATCAGTTCTAATAGTCTTAATAATTTTACCAAACTGATTCTTAATCTTAACAATAAAATTCTATAATAAGTCTCTAGTTTGACCCTTATTGTTCATCAAAAAAATCCATGTATGTCGGCTATAATCATCAACAATAGTAAGAAAGTATTTATGTCCATGAACAGAAGAAATAGAATAAGGACCCCATATATCACAGTGAATCATCTCAAAACATTCAGTAGATAGAGAATAACTTATAGGGAAAGACAATTTATGTTGTTTAGCATAGTGGCAAACATCACAAACTGTATCAGCATTCATTTTGACATAGGAAAAATGTTCACAAATCTATTTGACAGCCTTGTGTCCAGGATGGCCTAGTCTATAGTGCCATAGATTTACATCAACATGTTTAAAAGAAAAAACAGTTTTTGGAACAAAGTCCTTATCAGAATCTGGAAAAGTTTGTAAGTAGTAGAGACCCTTGTAAGAGCTAGCACACCCAATCATCTTCAATGTAGAATTCTCCCTTATCTGGCAAACCTCAAAAGAAAAAATTAGGCTACAATTCAAGTCTTTTATAAGACTTTGAACAGAGATTAAATTGAAAGAAAAATCAGGGATATAAAGCACATTAAAAATCACAAAATCTCTAGAAAATTGAACAGTTCCTGCATGTTTGGCAGTGATGACAGAATTGTTAGGCAATTTAACAGTAATGGGTTTAATCTTATAGAAGGTAACAAAATTCCTTTTCTCATGGGTCACATGATCAGTGGCCCTAGTGTCAATAATCCAAGAGAGAGTACCTTATTTGTCCTCCTTGTCATTCCTCTGCATCTGATTGATCTTATGTGTAGGTTCATCAGCTTTCTCAATCATTTTTAGGAGTTTTTCAATCTGGTCTGGGGTGAGTTTGTTGAAAGTAGGCTGGTGTCTCCCTAATGAGTATTATCTGGCCCAGAACTGCTTTGGCAGACATTGGTAGAATTCCAGCCACTTCTCTTCTCTGGATTGTTGTCATTCTTTTTGTACCAAGGTGGAAAACCATGCTTGGAGTAGCACTCATTCACAGTGTGATTCATCTTGTTGCAGTAAGAGCACTGTTTCCCGTAATTAGGATTCTTTCCTCTGCCTCTTCCCAAACCGTGTGACCCAACACCACGACCTTGATTTTTCCAGGTCTGGTCTGGTTTCCAACTGCTGTTCTTGTTAGCAACATTGGCTATGACTCTACTGGTTTCAGTAGAGTGATTATGGCTTGCAGTGCCAGATTCGGACCTTTCTTGTCTCTCTTGTTGCATAATGAGAGAGAAAACACGATTGATGTTTGGTAGAGGTTCCATCAACAAAATCTGGGTCCGGACAGTATTATAAGTGTCATTTAACCCTTTTAAAAAACATATAACATGCTCTACTTCTCTGTATTTTAGAGACGTTTTTTAGAGTTCACAGCTGCAAGGTATTTCATAAGTACAGTTTGGTATGGGTCTAAGATATTCCAATTCTTCCCAGAGGATTTTTAAGTCAGTAAAGAATTGATTAACATTTCTTTTCCCTTGTTTGATTGAATGAATGTCTTGGAGAAGATCAGAGATTTTAAAATAATCACCTTTAGAAAATCTCTCCTTTAGCTCTTCCCACAATTCTTTAGCTTCTTCAACGTATATTACACTTTCTGCAATTTCTGGAGAAAGTGTTTTTATAATCCACGAGAGTACCATCATGTTGCATCTTTCCCATGTATCAAACAAAACTTCATTTTTCTTGGGTTTCTTGATAGACCCATCAATAAATTTGATCTTGTTTTTGGATAGGAGTGCTCTTCTCATGCTTCTGCTCCAAGAGGAGTAATTATTCTCACCCAGGACTTGAGAGATGAGGGTTAATCCTGGATTCTCCCCTGGGTGCAAGTAGAAAGGACTGGTAGATTGGTCTGTGGTATCCATGGTAGAAGGAAACAAGAAATAATGCAAAACTATGCAAGAATCATCAAAGAACGAAACATGGGCAGCGGAAGTGAGGTGGGTATGGTTTCTGCTCTTGATACCATAAAGAGAATGGGCCAGACTTGTAAAGAGCGGGCCCAATGGCTTTAACCCAAAACGCACCCACTAATACCAAAACGCAAAACTCACTTGCGTTAGAAGATCCCTCGCGATCAGATGGTAGGTGGCTGGCAACGTGGGACGCATCTCGTGAATGGGAAGGAAGGTTCTAGGGCTTCCATGGAAACCCGTCGTCGGAGCAAGCAGCTGCCTTCACCGGAGACGATGGGAGAGAAGACCGAAAAGAAGAAGAAGAAAGACACGGTTAAAGGTTAGTGAAAGAGATCCATGTTTGCTCCTTAGAAGAAAAGAATATCTAAATGTTATTGTTTGAAAATTGTATGTTCTTACATAGTTGTATGTTGAGGGGGAAAACTCTGTTTATAGAGTTCTGAAGGGGAAGGGAAAATAACTGAAAACAGAAACTAACCTAACACGTAACCTAATTCGATTACTGTATTTGAAAACAGTAATCTATTTAACCAATAATACTTAATATTTATCAACATATTTTACCAACATATTTTACTGTAAAATAATTAAAATTAGAGTGAAAACTCTAATACTCATTTTACCAGCGAAATTTATTGATACAAATATCTATTAATAATTAAAATTTTGAATCACCAATAAATTTTGTTAAATAATATTTTCTTCGATAACTAAAATTGTAAAATTCGTACGTAAGTTTTGTTTTATAAACAATTTGTTTTCTATAAGTATGTTGATAAATACTATTCTATTGGTATTCTTTTTCGTCAATACATTATATTATGGGATGATGTTGTTACGTATTGTTTTATAACAGTTATTTTACTTATTATGAAATTTAATGCTTACTCCATTTTATATTTAATGCTTAACACCTACCCCTACACCCTTTTCCCTGGTAGGACTGGTAATATAAAAACAAATAAACATGTTAATTCTTCGTAGCTACCATTGTGTATATTAAGTTAATATATGTTGAATATGTATATTTCTTGAAGATGAATAGTTTGATGATTTAAAAAATAATTAGGTGTTTTAATTAAGTTTCATGTAAAGACCAACTAAACTTCTCATTAGCCGTTGATCTTGTAAACTTTTTCTTTTATATGTCGCTTACTTTTATGAATACGGGAAATTCACTTGTACTCATAAATTCACATCACAAATAGTTATTGGATGAAAATTACAAGTGGGTAAGTGCTTATTACATTTTTGGTTTACATGTATAATTTTTTATGAAGACCTAATTATAAGTTGGTATGTTGAAAAATTGTAGGTTCATAACTATGTCTAATAATGTCCTTATATATTAAAAAGAATCACTAGATAACAACTAATTTTAAAGAAAAAAATAATTAATCAATATATATAAATTAATTTAGATATCATTTATTAAATTAAAAATCATTGGTATTTAAAATAATTTATGAATAAAAAGTTATAACTTAGTTATGAATTAAAGTCTAAATTATCATTAACTATTACAGTTTTAGTTATTAAAAAATTAATGTTTAAATTAGTCTTTAATTTAAAATTAAAAATTAATTTAGAATTAAAAACAAGAAATAGGTAAAACTTGGATAACTAATATTAGAAACCAGTTTAAAAGTCTAATTCACAACAAGTTATGATTGATATTCATATTTTAGATACTGTTTTATAATAAAAGCTAAAGTTTTTGAAGAAGAAATCTAAATTTTGTTTTATTTTTTACTTTAGCATTTTTACAATAATGTATAGTAAAACATGTTATCCTAAAGTTAAGATATAAATATAAAAGGAAAGGTTGACTAAGTGAATTCTAAACAAGTGAAAATGAAACATTTTATCCACTGCAACAGTAAATATCAAAAAATTTGGTACTAGTAATAATCAAGTATAGAAGCATATGCAGCATTACATGTAAAGACTCCCAAAACTCACCATTTGAACTGCGAAAAAAAGATAATACAACAACAGAATCAGAAAAGGATCTCAAATTTTAATCTTCAAGCGATCAATTGAAATCCATTGAAGTGATTGGCAACAAGGGATGCGTCACTCTGCGTTGACGTTTCAGCCATGTGTCTCTGAAACGGCTTCTGAAGATGATGAAGAGATGAATGATGAACCAGAATGTGTAGACAGAAAAACCTAATGATTCCCAAGTGTCAGGTAGCAAGAGCAGCAGCAAGGAAATCAAAGAGAGTGAAGCAAAGGCGTGCATGAGAGTGCGAAGGTGATGAACCCTAATGCCAAAGTTGAGGGTACCCAAGAAGGCCAAGCAATAGAGAAGAAAGGTAGCAATGGAAAGCCAAATGGTCTTTGGATGAAGGTGAAAAGGGTTGGGATTTTGTGTTCTAATTTGGAGAAAACCAAGAAGAACAAAGAAGATGAAAGCAACAAGGGCATGAACAGGATTGGTTTCTATGTTAAATACTGTCATGTATGCTATATTAAAGGTCACTCTAGTATCTCTGAAAACAGCGTCAGCCATGAAAAACTTCTGCTGCTGTACCAAAGAAGCCAAAAATTTCAGACAGACAAGAGCTAAGGGATATGCATACAACGCATTGGGAGAAAAATATATAAAGGCAACTTCTGCATGTAAGTCTACATGCATGTTGGTTTCCTTGAAAGTGTACACTTGACCGACCGCACATGTAACACCGAAGTAAAACTTTAAATATTTTAAAAGAAATAAATTGAAAAAAAGATAATAAAACTAAGAGAAACAACAATAAAAGTTAAAGAAAAAAATACAACATATAAAATACTTACAGCAAAACTATATATATATATATATATATATATATATATATATATATATTACAAATAAATATTTAAGGAACGCCAAGATAACATCACATTTCTCATCTGGCCAAAGACATTTAAAGTGAAAATTAAGAGAAATCTGATGAATTATAAGATACTAAAACCTAAATTTTAAGATAAATTTTGAATAAGTTTAATATCAACCTTTAAGTCAAACATTGTCGTGGTTGAGAGTCGGCACCATCATGAACTTGACAACGAAAGTACGACCTTATTGTTGTTTACACATTAGAGGTCTCTTGATCAATTGATTAATAAAAAATAATTATTTATTAAATATTATAATAAGATAAAAAAACTATATAAATAATTAATTCCAGCATGTTTTCAAAACAATAGTTTTCTAACTATTAATTTTGAGAATCTAATGCGTAAATCGAATCAAAATTATTTTATAAAATGGAACAGTGATGTTTTAACACTAATAATTTTTTACTATTTTTCTTTTTATTTTTTTATAACTATACACGTTTTTTTTATAATGATAAGGTTAGCCATAAAAAGAGATATTACAAGAGAAAAAACCAACGTTGTCGTCAGGGTTGGAAGAGTCAACAGGAACCTCGGGAAACTAAAACTGGTAAACTGAAAGAAAAAAAAGTGTTTGATTTCAATTCAGAAATTAAATACTAACTTTTTTCAATTCAGAAATTAAATACTAACTTTTTTCAATTATAAAATTGTCCTTCAATCACGTCATACAAACAGTACCAAGCCGACACCTCGTTCCCTAACTACTTAATATACGCCTCCTTCTCTAACCTGCTTAATATAAGGAAAATGATACTTGAACAACCATTTTTTACAACATTTAGACACGCGTACACGTGTTTAAATTTGAGTGGTCCAGTTGAAAAAATTAAATAAAAATGGACCACTCAAATTTAGACACGTATGCACGTGTCTAAATGTTGTCAAAATGATTGTTCAAGTGTCATTTTCCTTAATATAATTTGAGGCGTTAAAAAACTAAAGATAACGACTATCATTAACTTTTTAATTTTTCATATAAATAAAAGATCTATTTAATAGCGTGGTGATTATTCTAGCCATTTTGTCCAAACCTCTCAAAGAATTTATCACAATTTTGATTACCATTTTGCCAGACATCTCAGAATTTATCATCATGAAAGAATATAATTTCAGAATAGGTATGGTTTTTAAATTTTATTCCAGTTTTTTTTTAAATTGTTATTGAATTTTTTTAATTTAGTCTTTTAATTTCTTAAAAATATTTAATTTGATCTTTTTACAGTTGTTAAGAATGAGAATTTTCTGTACAGCTTTGACTATGAGTAGAGAAAACTAAATTAGTAAAAATGATGTGAAATTTATGTAGAGAACTCTTCTTCTTGAAAAAAGTCGTAAGTAAAAAAAATTAAATTAGATATTTTTAAAAACTAAAAAAAATCAAATTATTTTTTTTAAAAAGTTAAATAATTAAATTGAAAAAACCAATTGTAGTATCCAAATATAATATAAATACTATAATAGAATCACAAAATCAATAAATTAAATCAAAAACAATCGACAGCATGAAATATAAAGTTAATACATCATGATAATTATAATATAAACTTTATATATAATTCAACATCTAAAGAAAAAACTATATACATTCACACAAACAAAAGTAACTAAGCATTTGTTGATCATTCCTCTAGGACCTGCTTTACAGACATTTTTTCGTTCTCTACTCACACTCACTAGATGATCATAGCAAAGAAGTAATACAAGAACATACAACCAAGCACAAACAAGAATGATAAGCTAGATAAACAAGACAATTCATATATATTATATTACAAATTCAAACATTAATTCAAATTAAATCATAATAATTCATTCATCCTATACATGCCATAACCTAGACAAGACTCACCAGATTAGATATGAATGTCGAACTATTGGTACTCTATGCATTTGTAATGGTAATACTACTGGCTGAAACCAAGCTACCATAACGGGTTAGTCTTTTTCAGTTGCCTAGGGCCATGATCAAAGTCTATAGACAAGAACCTTCTGTTACTCTCACCACATGAGTCACCCCTCTCTAATTAAGAATGAATGATCATTAGAGTGTCGGAATAGACCACCAGTATGAAGTATCATACATTCATACACAACAACAACAAGCACGACTATGTAACCTTTCCACGAGTCATGGTGCATTTTATTCATACACAACAACAACAACAACAACAACATTTTATTTAATTTAATGTGAGTTTTATTCGACTAAGATAAAGGTGCACCTGACAAGATTTAATTTAAGGTGTGCTTTAACTCTTCACGACCCAATTAGAGATGTATTTAAGGTGACTCAATTTAAGGTGCATTTGACTTGTCTCTTTTCGAAGTATACCCAACTCGACTATATTTCATGATATTCAACTCAACTCGTTTGTCTAACTTGACAAACTTATATTCATATAAATTTTTTAGTGAAAAAAATGACACATAGTTGACACCGATCCATGACCCATATAGGGGTAATTGACATATACAATTTATTTCTACTCATAAATTCACATCACAAATATTTATTAGATCAAAAGTATACAAAAAAAAATATTATTTAGTAGAAGTTTATTTTCCATTTTGCAGAGTTTTTAACCTTTCGCAAATTAATTTTTGGAAATTTTTCTGTCGAGAGTTTTAATCTCTTCTATTTAGTAGAAGTTTATTTTCCATTTTGCAGAGTTTTTAACCTTTCGCAAATTAATTTTTGGAATTTTTTCTGTCGATGAGTTTTAATATCTTCTATTAGTAACTATTATTTTATAGTGACTATTATTTTATAAAGATTTAACACTTCTTTTATTTATAATTGTCCACCATAATTTCTTAATTTAATAAAATCTAATTTTTATAATAAGAAATAGATAGAATATATAAAATTGTAAAATACACAAAAGTAATTCAAAATTAATTTTATTAATAATTTAAAATATCATACATTCATTCACAATTACAATGTAAATATAAAAAGAAATACATAATGTTTAAATAACATTGCAAGATTGACAAAGAAAAAACTAACATAGTCAAAAACTACTACATCAAAAGCTTAACATGAGACCAATAGCTCTGCATTTTCTTCCTGTCGTGCAAAGTAAAAGAGTTTCACTTCATCAACTACTTCCCTTAAACTCATTCCTCCACCACTACCTTTTTCAAAATTCCCTATAATTTGATACCAACAATATGTATATGCTCAACAAGTCATTGTTAGTAGACTCCCCTGCTTTCATTGCTTCTAATCTTTGATTGATGATATACATATGAAATTTTGTGAGATTGTAAGCATGATAAACAAGATGAACAATGGATTCATCATCCATTTCTGAACCTGCAAAGCTGAGATTCTCCATACAACAGAAATTTATGACAATATGCAAACTCGAAAAAACAAGATAAATATATAAAAAGGAATTTACCTGTCTTTGATGCTGGCAGTAGGTTGCATCATCTTTTGCTTGAAAACAACATATGCTCCACATCTCAGTGAATTTGTTAAGATAAACCAATGGAGTCCACCCAATCAACTAAAAAAATGAAAACATCTAATTCAGGAATCCACCATTGAACAAAATAGGAAGAAAACAAAACAGAACTGATAAAGAAGTAGCAGAATATTAGCTAGAGCTTTAAGTTATGAAAACAAAACTAAAAGTAAGCTAACACTATTCATACCTTTTATATCTTGATAATACTTTCATTGTTTTATTTTTAACTCATTTTACCATGAATAAGCACTCTTCATTACTCATATGCCTTGTTTTCCCACTCATTCAAAAGAAGATGCAAAAACTCAACATTGTTACAACTTTAAACATAAAAAGAAATCTTACTTTTGCATTAGCCTGAACTCCACAATTAAGTAAAGTGCACAAAATAAGTCAATGAAAGATGTATTTCAATAAGGACGTTAAGTTTAATATATAAATTAAGTGTGAATTTAAAACATTGAATAAAATTAAAAAATTATGTAAAATATATAAAAATTAAAATGTATAAATTTATTGTTTTAAAATTTTGAATTAAAAATATAAAAAGTTTGAGTTCGTATCTCACGGTGTGATTTGTCAGATAATTTTGCAACGTCGTATTCTCAAAAAACATTCGTGTGATTCTCTCTGTTTTGGATTATGTCCAAAAACATGACCATCACTTTCTAAGGTTATTCATCCAAAACTCAAATATTCTGTGTTTGGCTTTATCTTCAGCTTTGTATAAGTTTATGACTGTGTTAATATTTATAAGTCGGTCTCTCAGTAATATAATAGTTAAAATCATTATGACAGTGCTTCAAAATTTAAGTTAACCTAAATTCATAAAAACTATTTAGACAGAAGTGATTGTGTATTTATAACCACCACCAAGTCAGATTCCCACTCACTTTTTGAGAGCACCACATGTTTGTAAAAATGCCATCACTTATCTTAGCTCAATGCTAAACACCACCACACAATAAAATATCAGTTCTGCGTCTCTACCAAACTCCACCGCACTACCTTAAATCACAAACTAACATCCTACAAACTCAGACACTATATGTAAGAACCCTTTCATTTCACCTTATGTGATCCCTCCATGCTGTCTATCTTCCCATTATGTCAATCCTTCACCTGGATGACAAGAAATAAAAAAGAGAAATAAGAAAATAAAAAATCCAATAACAATCAACAGTATAGTGTTATCATTCAAATTGTCACTTAGCATTAGTTATTAAGAACTTCCACACCTGCAGAAAGTAGCACACCACTGAATATCGTGCAATACTTTCAATATTTTAAACACTTTTTACATGAAATAAGACTTCAACTGATGGAGAAAGCAACTTATATGATGATAACTAAAATGAGAGTGAAATGCAATACAGTAGGTAGTGGAGGTGTAGTATACCCAGGCTTGAGTTGCTGCAGTCACCAAAGTGGAAAAAACTCACACTTTTTCATTAATTATGAATAAATTATGAGAACACCAATGTGTGAATAAGATAGGGTTTTAAGGTCAGAACAGAGCACATGGTTTTATGGTCAGAGAAATCACAACATTTACAACCACTCAATCAAATTATTCCAACTATTCAAAAGGAGGATTCTTCAACCATCACCCTACTTATATTATTATTATCACTGTTATCGCATTCTTTTATCCTCAAGCTAGTTGTTTCTCACAAATTTGATTCACTACATCGGTTAGAATCATTAAAATGATATATAAATTATAAAAGTCAATGAAACCTACACTTCACATACTTATTATCTTACCTTCTAGCACTGAACCTTCAGGAGCATCTTTACATGCTCATTTGCAGGCGGCTTCAATTCCTTCAGAAGCATATCTGAAAAAACCCACTAAAGCTATCAAACAGATATGTTTCAATAACATATATAGACCAACTATAGAAGCTGGGTACAACATTTTTCTTGTAACGCAAAAATAATAAATTATAATATTTTAAGCGGATAATAGTGATGAAGAAATTACCTTTGGGATAGATCGAAAGGCATACATATCTGGGCAAGTAGTTTCCTTAGAATTGCAGTTTTCCCATAGGCGTCCTTGATCAGATCATGTTTTCTGTTTCAGAGAATTTGGAGTAAGCATCAAACTTTGATAAGCAGTATCATAGATTGGGATAAAATATCGTTATTTTCACTTTCGTTATAATTGATTTGAGATTCTCTACTTTTGCAAAAACCTCAGCTACCAAACTCTCTTCCTTCCGAGGTTTCGCACTCACGATTCACTGACATCCATATACATAAATAACAATTCCAAGAATTGAAGGTAATTACCTCTATGAGAGTGAGCAAGAGGCGTCTAGCGGCGTCACGGATGGGCTGTTTAGCGTTGCCTAACCTTTCAACGACAACGGAAGCGAACACATTGAATTGGAGCTTGAAGTGGTCGCCAGCTCGAACGGCGGTGGAGTCGAGCGCCTGAAGCGTGCCCTGCGAGACCTTGAAGCTGCCATCCTTCAAGAGATTGAGGCATCATTTGACGAGCAAAGTGACTTAGGCAGAACTGAAGCTCTTCCTAGAAGCTTCGAGAACCTTGGGGAGGCGCTCCACACCAACCATCCTCTCTCCTTTGCGTCCTTGGCGCGTGGGATTTCAAGGGCTTCCTCCATCGCGGAGCGTTCGAATCTATCGCGGCCGCGTGCAAACCTGAAACAACCGTTCCCGGATTCACCATCGGTTGGACAAAGAAAGAGAGTGGAGGTGAAGAGTGGGAAGACAAACTCGTCTCACTGGAGAGACAGCAGAGAGGGAGGCAAAGGAGGTCATGGTTGCGGAACTTAGTCACGTCACATGCACTAGTGTTTACTTTTTCTACTTAGGATGAAGTTTTAGAGTTTTGATTTGGGAGAATATTTGGTGAGTGTAATAGGGTGGAGGAAATTGGAAAATATGATAATAAGTTAGAAAGAACAATAGATTATAATTTATGTTGGATATAAACTTCTTAGAAATTAAAAATTCTACTATTATTATTAACTTTTAGACAATTTACTAAAATTTCTTTAAATTATGTTAGTTTGAGGAGGTTTCCGTAAAATAACCTCCAATACCATATTTTTTTTAGTACAAGTAGGTATCGGCTTATTAAATTTTTGGTTCATTTTATGAAGACCTAATTATAAGTTCCTATATGTTGAAAAATTTTAGGTTGATGACGTCTAATAATGTCCTTATACATTAAGAAAAAACACTAAAAATAACAACTAATTTCAAAAACAAAAATAATTAATCAATATATATATATATATATATATATAAATTAATTTAGATATCATTTAATAAATTAAAAATTATTGGTACCTAAAATAATTTATAAATAAAAAGTTATAACTTATTTATGAATTAGAGTTTGAATTAACATTAATTACTAAAGTTTTAGTTATTAAAAAATTAATGTTTAAATTGGTCTTTAATTTAAAATTAAAAATAAGAAGTAAGTAAAACTTTAATAACTAATTTTAGAAACTAAATTAAAAATCTAATTCACAAAAAGTTATGATGGATATTCGTAATTGAGACTATTTTAAATAGTGTTTTATAATAAAAACTAAAGTTTTTGAAGAAGAAATCTAAATTTTGTTTTATTTTTTTATTTTAGCCTTTTTACAATAATGTGTTGGAAAACATATTATCCTAAAGATAAGATAAAAAAATATAGAACGAAAAGTTAACGAAGTGAATTCTAAACAAGTGAAAATGAAACATTTTATCCAATGAAAATGTAAATTTCAAATATTCTGGTGGTAGTAATAATATAGTATATGCAGCATCGCAATACGTAAACACGCCCAAACCATTTGAACTGCGGAAAAAAGATAATACAACAGAAGCTAAGCTGAATCAGAAAAGGAGAACAATTGCAATCTTCAAGCGATTCAGTATATGTGCTGAAGTAGTCAATTGAAATCCATTGAAGTGATTGGCAACAGTGGATGCGTCCCTCTGCGTTGACGTCGCAGCCATGTGTCTCTGAACCGGCTTCTGAAAATGACGAAGAGAAGAATGACGAACCAGAGTGTGTAGACAGAAAAACGTATTGATTCCCAAGTGTCAGGTAGCAAGAGCAGCAGCAAAGAAATCAAAGAGAGTGAAGCAAAGGCGTGCATGAGAGTGCGAAGAAGGTGATGAATCCTAATGCCAAAGTTGAGGGTACCCAAGAAGGCCAAGCAATAGAGAAGAAAGGTAGCAACGGAAAGCCAAACGGTCTTTGGATGAAGGAGAAAAGGGTTGGGATTTTGTGCATATCTGATTTGGAGAAAACCAAGCAGAACAAAGAAGATGAAAACAACAAGGGCATGAACAGAATTGTTTTCTGTGTTAAATACTGTCATGTATGCTATATTAAAGGTCACTCTATTACCTCTGAAAACAGAGGGTCTTGGTCTTACAACATCAGCCATGAAAAACTTCTGCTGCTGCTGACACTCCAAAAGGCCAAAAGTTTCAGACAGATAAGAGCTAAGGGATATGCATACTTCAGCAATGTAAGTGCAAAATATATAAAGGCGAGAGTGTAGTACTTCAGCAATGTAAGCCTTACGTGCATATTTCTCTTCCTTTCCTCGAAAATTCCTACGTGAGACTCTCTCACGAGGACCACCGAATATTGATTAATAAATCGATTGAATACTACTTGAAAAGGGTTATTCTCCTCAGAAATAAAATAGTACAAATATTTCTGGAAATTCTTCTCATTATACCATTTGTATCTACGTCCATTAGATCCGTTGATAAAATTGTGGATTCCCACGTATCCATCATTTTCCGTCGATAATCAAGATTCCATTTCAAACATCTCAACGTCAGTTCCTTCGTTCTCTTAAAGTTCTAAAAGTGTGTTTACTGACACTCCAAACCCACATAGGCTAAGAAAACAGGAATAAAAGTTAAAGAAAAATAAAATACAGCATATAAAATATTTAAATCTTCTATATTTCTTTTACTTTTATCTTTTAAATAATTATTTTATCATTAAGTAATTTAAAAAATACATTTATTTGTTTATTTTATTGTTTTATTAAATTTAACATTTTTTAAACTAAAATAATTACTTTCAATAAAATTATGAAAAATTATTTATGTTTATTTTTATAATTACAATAATAATAATTTTATTATAAAAAAATAAACACGTATACATAATTAGTGTCTTTTCACTATTATTTATATATATATATATATATATATATATATATATATATATATATATATATATATAATATCAACTTTAAAGTCAAACACTCTCATTAATAAGACATGTGTTGGTAGATGATCATGCGCACGAGAACAATAGTACGTATTGTTTACTCATTAGCACGTAATAAAAATAATTTATTTATTGAATATTATAATAAGATAAAAGAAACTATATAAATAATTAATTCCAGCATGTTTTTAAAACAATAGTTTTCAAACTATTAATTTTGACAGCCTAAATCGAATCAAAATTCTTTTATAAAACGGAACAGTGATGTTTTAACACTAATAAATATTTACTATTTTTCTTTTTATTTTTTTATAACTATACAAGTTTTTTTATAGGATAATGATACTTTGAATTTTGTTTATAATGTTAAGTTTAGCCTACAAGAGGGAAAACCAAAAGAGTTTGATTTCAATTCAGATATTAAACAGTAACTGTTTTTCAATTGTAAAATTGTCCTTCAATCACGTCACAGAAATGGTACCGCCTCGGTACCACCTCCTTCTCTAACCTGCTTAATATAATTTGAGGGTTAAAAAATTAAGGTTTAAATCTTTTAATTGTTTCAATGTGAGGTTTTTTTATTTTGATTTTCTTTTTATTAAAATTTCAATTAAATCTTTATAAGTGGTAATTTGCATTAAATAAGTCTCTATCGTTAAATTTCGTTAACGGGTTAAGTTTTTACACAGGTGGAAGGATGACGTGTTTTTTTCTTGAAACGTGGCTTGTTCAGAGTTTAAACGTGACATTATTCATGGTTATTAAATTGAAATAATCTGATTTGTGAAATATGTAGGATTTAGGGTTCTTTACCTTGCGTGAAGTAATTTGGGTTGTTTTTTTTTTAGGATTGGGAAGCAGTTGAAGTTTGGACAGTGGGGAGTGTAACATCCCGATTATATAATAACAAATATTACATAATAAAGACGTCAACATTCCAATAAAGAGAACAGTCGGATCATGACGTGTAATTAAATGTAAAATTACAGTCATCCAGAAATAAAAGAAACGGGAATTCAAACTTAAATAGCTTAAAGAGTCAAACACTACACGTGTTCAGATGGGAATTCCCTAAGAAGACTACTTCGCAACCTTAGTATCCTCCAGCTCTTGCTCCAAAGAGATCTCCTCAACAACGTCTGCTCCCATCCAAGGGGATGATCATCGCCAGAGAAACATACCCAAACAGCACACAACACAAACAATGCAAGGGTGAGCTAGATATAAAAAGCATGTTATACCAATATCACAGTTAACTCATGGTATCATACATAGATTCATATATAAAAGAACAATTATAGCATGCTCATTGAACCACAACTCACACATCTTTACACTCGCATAGTTCTGCTGGCACTTCCCAACACTATGCAAGGTAAATCCACACATACGACTCTTCTTTACACTCGCATAGTTCTGCTGGCACTTCCCAACACTATGCAAGGTAAATCCACACATACGACTCATCCGGATTTGTATAGCTGTCGAACTAACAGTAGTATGTGCACTCGCATAGTCTGTTGGTCTTTCTCCAACACTAGCAAGGTAAATCCCCAACCTGCCTATCTCTGCCATCAAAGGCTATAGACGAGGACCTCCCTCTACTCTCACCACTGACACCGTTCTTCTCTATTTGAGCATGAACAATGCTTTGAGTGTAGGGATAGACATATTGATCCTAAGTTCACTACAGTTATACTCAACAACCACAACATCACATAGTCACTTGTAGTCATCTCTCCCTAAGATGTCCACTTCATACTCACATACATCATTTACATTTACAATCATATCATCGCAGTAATTTATCATATTTCATACATTCTCATGCATTCACATACTTTCACATAAATCCCATCACAGTATACATTCCAAACATTTGTACCCATAGTTCAATTTAATAGAAAAAAACATTATTTGTAGAGTACTATATGAACGAGCACTATTCACCCACCACCTTGGAACGAACGTTTCTGGACGAACGCCATTTTCCAACCAACAGACCGAACACTATTTGGACGGACGTCCTCAGATCGTACACTTTCATGTCGAACGCTCAAAACCGAATGTCGGACGCCATTTGCCGAACGCGAAAACCGAACGCTAAATCGAATACTTAGGCCGAACGCTATTTCCAACGAGCACAATCTGGATGAACGCTATGAGAATTAGACCAAATGCTATTTGCACTGAACACCATGAGGACGTACGCTATGAGATCCAACACGATCAGGCCGAACGCTAAAATCGAACACCTCCGTATTCAGCCGAACGTTAAAACCGAACGCTCTGGATTAAACATTTCTCGACCGAACGTTATAACCGAACACCTCACTAAAATCATACAATGCCTGGACGAACGTTCAAAGATCAATCATCATCAAATACCGAACGTTCGCTACGAACCACTAACCAGGAACGATCGCTCATACTCACTAATATACTAAGGCCGAACGCTCACAATCACAATATCTAATAATGAATGCTTATGATCCAAACTTAAGAATCCAAATTAAAATTGAACGCTCACAATAAGAATTAAACCATGACCGAACGCTCAAAATCCAAACCTAAGAATACCAACTTAAACGAACGCCTATAATTACTAATTCATCAAAACGAACGCTCAAGATCACTTCCTGAAATAACCATTTCGGACGAACGCTCACAATCAGAATCAAGCCAAGACCGAACGCTCACACTCAGAATCAAGCCAAGACCGAACGCTAAATTTCATCTTCGGAGGATACCATTTGGAGGGCGAACGCCTATGATCACTATTTTACCAAAGCGGACGTTTTAAGATTCAAGCCTGATTATACTCAATTAAGCCGAACGCTACAGTTACCAATTTAACAACGAACGCTCAAGATTGAAACTTATGCATACCAATTTAACAACGAACGCTCAAAGTCCATTATACACTCAGACGAACGCTCTAAATCACCATTAGAGATTACTCAATTAAAACCGAACGCTAAAATCATCAAGACCGAACGTTTAAAAGGCTGAGGTGAAATACTGTTTGGACAAGCGCTAACACACACAAAACCGAACGTTTAATATATTTCTAACTAAGGACAAACACTAACAACCACAAAACCGAACGTTAATATATCTATTTCAAAAAGACCGAACGCTATTCTCATATTGAAGGACGAACGCTAACGCTGAACATAAAACCGAACGCTCTTAACAATGGGACGAACGTTCCATTTTCACTCCCAACAATTTGAACTCACGCGCGAATCTGCAGAATTCTGCAGATTTGCAGGTTTTCCAGAATTCCAGAAAAAACCCCAATTTTCATCCCCTTCTACCCAGATTTGCATCAATACAGTATATTTCAATCAATCACACAAAAGATCTAGCTCCCCTTACCTCTTGAAGACTTCCTTTGAATCTTGAAATGCAGTGTGCGGATCTCCTTCCAACTCCAAAAGCTCTCTATTTTTCCTCTCCCACATCTTGCAGCAAGCTCTCTAACTCCTCAAGATGCAGCACCAACACTCTTCTTGAATCAATCTTCCCAAGGCTTGCAATCCGAGGCCTCCTTGTCCTTCAACAGCTTCGATCTTCACCCTCTCACTGTTTTGCAGCAACTCTTCCAATCCGTAAAAATCCTCCCAAATCCTTGAATCTACCCACTCTTCCCCTTAAGAAGTATAACCCGTGCACTCCCCAGCTTCCCCCTTCCTTCCTTAGTGCTGTGCCCACTGATGATGGAGATGATGATGTCTCTTGGTGGTTGGAGCACTTCAAAGTGGGAATGACTCACTCTCCACCAGCAGCCGAAAGTGAGAGCCTCCACCCATCACTCACATGTGCAGCTGCCCCTCTTCCCTACCACTGACAGTCGCACCACTTTAGGAAGCCCCCACCATTACCAAAAGGAAGAGGACGTGCGGTCCTCATACCCTCCACTAACAGCAGAAAAGTGAACCCCTCCCCCACCACTTCTTATGTTAACGCACGGTCCTTACAGGGAGTACGAAAGCAGAAGACGCAACAATGTCGATGGGTCATTCGTGTTCCTCTTCCACTTGCAGTGAGTGTGGAAGAAAGCATTTGCGATCTATGAGCTCTCGTGGAGATGGAGGGTGGAACAGGAATGATGGTTCTCTGATCTGCCATTGTGGATATAAGTCTGTGTTGAGGACTGCGAAAACCAGTAAGAATCGTGGCAAACAATTCTGGGGTTGCCACTAATGCACTCAAGGGATATGGCCTCGGTTATTTTCGGTTATAGATACCAGTTCCGTAACCGAGGCATATACAGACGAGATAAAAAATCTACCTCTTTTTGCCTCGGTTGTGAACCGAGTCCAAAAACGATAGGATTATGCCTCGGTTTCTGCTGAACCGAGTCAATATCTCGGATTCTACTGCCCCGCTTGGGACCTGAACCGAGGCGTATAGTGGTTTATGATTTTCCAAAAAATGTTCCAGGAAGTTGCAGAAAGCACTGAAGTAGAAAGCACTGAAGTAGAAAGCACAGAAAATGTTCACAGTTACTGCCATCCAAAATTGCAGACCCAACTAAGCTCAATCTGCCTCCAATCCAAGAGTCTACTGCCATCCAGTGCCCTCAATCTACCTCGCGTTCAAACCCAACACAAATGCAACGAGCTCTAAGCTCTCAAAGAAACTCATATGCAGCGAACAGACCCAAATCTCACCTTCTCAGACCGAGACATTTTCCGCCAAAGAGACACCAGCGACCAGCGAATGGAGCCGCTCCCGTCCCCGTCCCCGCGCTGTTCGTCTCCCTTATAGAGCCGCAGAGTCGTCGTTCGCTTCCTCCTCCGCCACCTCAATCGTTGCTGCCTCCGCCGCTTCTCCTCATCCTCCGCCGTCATCAAACCCTAATTTGCACTACCACCATCAACATCAAACCCCAATCGCACTCACCTTTTTCACCAAAAAACTCCATCGACACAACATCACGACACTTCGTTCATCACCACCTAGCACCGCCGCCACCATTGACGCACCACCACCGGTTGCTCTTCCCTCCAGAGGCAACGCACTCGTAGGAGATTTTGGAGGCGAGAGCGAGGGGAGGGAGGCGAGAGCGAGAGCGAGCGGAGGGAGGCGAGAGCGAGAGCGAGCGGAGGGAGGCGAGAGCGAGAGCGAGCGGAGGGAGGCGAGAGCGAGAGCGAGCGGAGGGAGGCGAGAGCGAGAGCGAGCGGAGGGAGGCGAGAGCGAGAGCGAGCAGGGAGCTAGGTTTTCCTTCAACATTTGGGGAAAATTTTGGGGAAATAAGAGAGGCTTATATGCCTCGGGTCCTTATTGTGCCTGAGGCAGTAGAGGCTTATGCCTCGGTCCTTCCTACCAACCGATGTCGTATACCTTTTCCATCTCGGGTTTCTCTTAACCGCGTTAGAAACTGCGTCAGAAACTGCTAATTAGGCATCGGTTGCCTTCACAACCGAAGTGATAGCTCTTTTTGGCACTGGTTTAGTCTGAACCGAGGCCTATAAGGTCTCGTTAATAACGAAACTGCCACCGTGTCTGAATAGGCAGCGGTTTGGTGTAAAGAGAGGTCTATTGTGCGAGTTTAAAAGCACATTTTGTACTAGTGTGCCCTAGGTATAAGGTTGGAAGTGAAAATGGGGGATGCAACTACTTCAGGTGGTTGAGTGATTGGGGAATTGAAGAAAGTGTTAGCTGTGAGGTGCTAGAAGCAAATGATGAGAGGTTAGTGAAGAGATTTGAAAATGAAAGTGATAAGAAGATAGTTGGTGTGCAGAAAGTTGTGATGGGTCTTCAAAGTTGGATTAAATTTTTGGTTGGGGTTGTCAGTGTTCTATGTGTGATGAACATCATTATAATTGCAATGTCGATGGAAAGAGCTTGATAATTTAGGTCTGTTTTGGTATTAGTAGAAGGGTTGATAATTTTAGTGTAGTTCTGTTTAATGTATTTATGTTTTTTGCAATGAAGATGTATCAGTTTCACATCCTGAATGAAATGATAATTTGGGAAAAATCAGTTTTATTGTTTTGGTATCATTTTGTTGTCAGCAGTTGCCCTATGTATAACATAACATGTGCATAGAAACTGTAAAACAGTTCTCAATAAAGGTTGAGTAAACACTTCTGAATAAAACATACAACCTGTAAAACAGTTGTGAATAAAACATAGAAAATATTGTATTCTTGGGACCTGAGTAAACAGAACTTTAAGAGGAATTGAACTAAGGGCACAATGATGATAAATAATAAAATTTAATATCAGGAGAATAAAGAAAATGCATAGGCTTCGAATTGAACATTTGTATATTAATACAATTGAATAGTCTATTACATACTAAAACATTAAAGCATTGTTTAGAAGACATGTCTATAAGATGATAAACATCAAACTTTGCCCTATTACATTTGGTACTACTAAAACAGATAACAATCTTCAACTCAGAAGTGGTTCCATCTGCTTCACCCTCAAGCAATGAACGGGGTTGTTGTCCCTCTTCCTGCACCTAGTTTGTCTTGGGGCAGTTTTTTCTGTTGTGGCCCACTTCTCTACAAATGCCACATCTCTTCAGTAATCCCCCTTTTGACATTCTGGTGCTACTTTTCTTCAACTCCCATTGCTCTAACCTCCTTTTCTTCTTAGGACGACCAGGCATGTGTCTTATTGATGGAGGCGTGACATCTGGACTTTGGGTTACCTCCCAAAGGTTATTTCCATTAATGAGATATATAATGGAGGAATAAATTTCTTCATATGTAGACTTTTTAAAGCATACAGGTATGTAGTCCTCTGGATCTATGTTGAGAAACCTCATTGTTGCCAGTGCATGTACACAAGGTATGCCACCGATGCTTCATTTCCTGCAAGAGCATGAATATTGATCTACATCCACCACAAACGTTTCCCCACTTTGGGACACATGTCTGACTTCAAATAGCCTTTGTGCAGACCAGCTGTCAATCAATAGGTAACATTAGTTTTTTACTATCTCGGATAACATAAACAAAGATATACATATGTCATAAATTTTGGATACATGGGAATCCAATTCTTTGTTAGTAGTCCCTCCTTTTGTAGTCTACTCAGTATTTTTGGACAAATTGATGACTTAAATGACGTTACCCTTGACCTATTAGTGGCCCATCTCTTCATCATGTATAGTCTGATTTCCTCCAACATTGTAATAATTGGTTTTGCCCTCGTATTTACCAGCACACTGTTAAAGGCTTCTAACATGTTATTAACTAAAGTATCACATTGAGTTGTGGTTGTGAACCTTTATCTGGACTAAAACCTTCAATAAAGATGTATGTCACACAATAAATATGTTGAGTAACAAGAAAGTAAAAGTTAAGTAAAAGTTATGTAAACCGAGAGTGCAAAACCTTGGAGGAATAGCTAACAAGTGTCGAAAAGCATCTTGGTTGACCTCTTTGATACATCTCATCTCGTTCTCCTATTTTTGTGGGTGGGTTGCTATAGCTGCCCTCCACATAAGCTTTTTCAGGTTCTTTCCAAGGAATTTCTTCCTGAAGTTGGCATATAATTGCCTTCCACAAAATCTTTGTGCAACTCGAGGAACAACATCTTGTACTGCTTGTAACAAACCCTGTGAATGAAGAATAAAAATGGTGATATGGTATTGATTTGAATAAATTTGTATAAGATAGAAGTCAATAATTATAATGGAAGTTACCTTCTGTTGATCTGATATGATTGTAAGTGAAGAACACACCTCAGGTCCACCGAGGTCTTCAATCAATAGCTCCATAAACCAAGTCCAAGTCTCCTTGTTCTCAACTTCTACGATTGCATACGCTAGTGGCAACATTTGGTCATTTGCATCACGAGCCACAGTAGTTAATAGCTCACCACGATGTCTGCCTTTCAAAAAGGCTCCATCAAGGCCAATGACTGGCCTGCATGAGACAAAGTTATCTTTGCATGCCTTTAGGCATGCGTAAAACCTCTTGAAGATTGATTTCCCATCATATGACTCAACTTTCACCTTGATTGTGGAGCCAGGATTTCTTCCGAATAACTCATGAGCATAATCATAAATTCTACTATACTGCTTACTGAAGGACCCAACCACTTCGTCTGATGCATAGGCTTTGGCCATGTAAGTCATGTTCTTAGAAATTGCTATATTCCATTTCCTAGTAATTTTATCTCTAATATCAACTCCCTTCAGGATTCTCTCTCAGTGTTTTTTCCAATTTTCTACTAAGTCATTTTGCATTGAATACTCGCAACTTGTGTTCCCTACTGCATGTATGCTTGTCAACCACAGTCCTCAGTTGCCATGATTTTACTGCATCCATGAAACCAAAATATGCCCTCCACGGACATTCTCCTTTTGATCCCAAACATTTAACCCTAATTCTTTTTTTATCATTTTTAACAAGTTTCACATTTTCCCATCGTCTACTGCATAACTTTTGATGGCATCAAGGATGTCTTGTTTATGCACGAAATATGTTCCCACTTCCAAGTTGAAATCAATCATTTTTTTGGGCATAGTAAACGTAGAAAAATGCCCATACCCTTCTTCATCCTCATTGTCCTCATCACTAATATCAGGAGAAGTTAAGTCCTCACATTGTCATTCGTCATTGAACTAAATGGAATCATTAATATCATCTTCTTCCATATCTGACTCAGACCCAAGTAAAACAGGTTCAACCTCAACCTCCAAATTACCACAACTGTCACTTACATCACACTGCACATTTATGTCTACTAACCCATCCTCACTGTGCATCTCACCATCATCATTATCACGTGATGTACTTCAATCACAGACTTCTACTTCTATATCCTCCAAGTCTTGTACTTCTATTCTGTAAGCCTGACCATCTAACCTATGACCCTCACCATCTTGTGCTTCTATCCTCTCAGCCTCAACACCAGCTTCCTCAACCTGTATCATTTCTTCATGCACTTCATCTGCTGATGTCCTCTCAGCATCACCTTCCTCAACCTCTGTCCTCTCGCTCTCATCTTCCTGCACTTCATTTGTTGTTGTCCTCTCACCATCAGCTTCCTCAACCTCTATCCTCTCAGCCTCAACTTGAACTTCATCTGCTTCTCTACTCTCAGCCTCAACATCAGGTTCTTGTCCCTCTATCCTCTCTTCCTGCACTTCATCTGTTGTTGTCCTCTCACCATCATCTTCCTCAACCTCTATCCTCTCTTCCTAAACTACATTTGCTTTTGTCCTCTCACCTTCAACATCACCTTCCTCAACCTCTATCCTCTCTTCCTGAACTACATTTGCTTCTGTCCTCTCAACATCTCCTTCATCAACCTCTATCCTCGCACCCTCATCTTCAACTGCTTTTGTCATCTCAGCATGACTAACATCCTGTGCTTTTATCCTCTCACCATCACCACCTACCCCCTCATCTAACACTTGCCTCAAACCATCATCTACACCCTCAACAAATTGTGCAACCTCACCACCCTCATTAACCTGAGGTGCAACTTCCTCACCTCCCTCATCAACGTTGTATTCAATCATGTGAATCACATCAAGTTGAGAGATAGTGTGCACAACATATAAATGAACTTGTCCATTTAAGTGACAAATAACCCTAAAACGACAAAAATATACAATTATTAAAGTGATAATGACAGAACAAACAAAGGATTTAAAGATGGGGGACATGGGGACATGGGGGACCACAACCGCAATATGCAAACACCACATTTTCAGACAACCCCAACCCCACATTCAAAAAAGCATCCCCAGATAACAACAGAAACAACCAAATATTAAATTCACATCTATGTAAAGTACACATACTAACCTTCCAGTAAATTCCACTTCACGCACACCTACAACGACTTCACGTTTGACGTCCAAACTCCAATCACGAACCTCCAAATCCCTAGTCAAGTCTGTATCATCTCCACTAAACACTTCGCTCAAGCTTTAGATGCACTCTCCTATCAGATTTCTAATCCCAGATTCAATTTCTTTGAACCCTAAATCCCATTTCAGATTTCCCTAATTTTATATTATTACATTTAAAATAATTCAACGAATAATGCCACGTTTAAACTCTGAACAAGCCACATTTCAAGAAAAAAACAGGTCATCCTCCCACATGTGCAAAAACTTAACCCCGTTAACGAAATTTAACGGCAGGGACTTATTTGATGCAAATTACCACTTATAAGGACTCAATTGGAGATTCTAATAAGAAGGAGATCAAAATGGAAAAACCTCACATAAATTAGGACAACTAAAGAGTTTAAACCAAAAATTAAAGATAACTATCGTTATCATTAACTTTTTAATTTTTCAGATAAATAAAAGAAAGATCTATTTAACATCGTGATGATTATTCTAGCCTTTTTGTCCAAACCTCTCATAATTTATTACAATTTTTACAGAGCCACCAACATTACAATTTTGCCACACATCTAAGAACTTATCATCATGAAAGAATATAATTTCAGAATAGGTATGGTTCACTAGTAAAAAAACACTTTTTTAACTCACCATATATGCCCCGGTTTTGTAAAAACCGAAACATTTAAAGACGCGGTGGCAATTTTGAAATTAAGACAAAGTTATATGTTTCGGGTGTATAAAGAACCGAGGCATTAAAAATAAAATTTAATACTGCATCGGTTGATACAGAACCGAGACATAAAGACCTCTAACTTTTCCAGTCCACGAGGCATCTTTCCCAGTGCACGAGGCACCTTTTCCAGTGCACGAGGCTAGGGACTCGGTTAATAGCAGAACCGAGGCATATGGACTTGCCTAGGGACTCAGTTAATAGCAGAACCGAGGCATATGGACTTGCCTCTACAGCTTCCACCAAACCCTTCCATTATTACTACCACTCTACTGGTATTAACCGAGGCATATGGAGTTGCCTTTATAGCTACCACCAAAACTCTTTCTCTTCTTCCTCCCTTCATTCTTTTTAAACAACCCTTCACCATCCCGCACACCTTTTCCAGTGCTGCCGCTCCCCGTCTACTACTACCACCAAACCAAAACTCTTTCTCTTCTTCCTCCCTTCATTCTTTAAACAACCTTTCACCATCCCGCACACCTTTTGCCGTGCTGTCGCTCCCCATCCTGGACCCTAGCAACGCGGCGCCAGCGCCAACCGTGGTGCCTCCGCCGGTCATGGATTCTCTCGCCCCGTGGGTCCCTTTCCCGACCACCGTCGCCTTCCGTGATCAAGCCCAAATGGCCAGCTTTTCCAGAAATCGTGCTTCGCAGCTTCGAACGACGACACCTGAAGTGGTTCGAATTGGTTGCGGGCAGTCTTGGATCCAAGGCGGTGGGGGCGGTAGCCGAGGTCGGAGTCAGGTTCGGAGGGGTGGTCGGAGGGGTGTTTTGATTTTAGGGTTCCTTTTGTTTTTTGGTTTTCCTTGATTGGGATTAGGGTTCTGTTTGAGAAAGTTAAGGTTTTTAATTGGGAAAATTCTTTTGGGGAAATTGTTGTTCGTGTTCTGCTAGTGTATATGATATTTGCTGTGAAGAGGAATTGAGGTTGAGTGAGAAGGAGCAATGAACGTGCTGGTGCAGTGCAGTGGACATTTGGAAGCGAAATGGGGATGATGATAGCTAGGGACGATGATGCTAAAAAAAAACATGTTATTGCCTCGGTTGTCTACGAACCGAGGCATAATCCTATTTCGTTTTACCCCAGTTCTGAACCGAGGTATAAAGTCTACGCCTTTTTACCTCGTCTGGATATGCCTCGGTTACAAAACCGGTGTCAATAACCAAAACTAACCGGTGCAATATCTGTTTACTGTACTAGTGGTTTTTTAATTTTGTTCCAGTTTTTTTTTAAATTGTTATTGACCTTTTTTTAATTTAGTCTTTTAATTTTTTTTAAAAATATTTAATTTGATCCTTTTTACAGTTGCCAAGAATGAGAATTTTCTGTAGAAATTTGACTATTTGTGTAGAGAAAACTAAATTAGTAAAAATATGTGAAATATATGTAGAGAACTCCCGTTCTTGACAAATGTAAGTAAAAAAAAATTAAATTAGATATTTTTAAAAAGAAAAAAATCAAATTAAATATTTTTAAAAACTAAATAATTAAATTGGAAAAACCAATAACTAGAAGTTTTTTTCAAAATTTAAATAAAATTAAAAGACAAAATTAAGAATCAAGCCAACATAATAATAATTAAAAACAAAATACATACTTTTTCTTAAGTTAAATTTGATTTATAGATAGCAAAATTAGATAGGAGATACTTGTTTTCAGTTTTTTATTAATTTGTTGATAATATGGAATGCATAATATTTTATAGACTGTGTATTTTATTTCAAGTGTATCTATATTGTTATTTGACAACCTTAATTAACTATTTCAGGTAGGATCCAGATAAATATGGCGCTGTTGGAAGATTAATTATTTGTGTAACTTAGATAAATTTAAATACTATCAGTCTTTATAAAAGTGTAATATCTTAAATTTGAATATTTAAGTAACTTATGATGTATTAATAGGGGATTCAACTTAATTAGTTTGGGAGAGATTGTTAAAAATATTGTTTGATTTGGTTTTCTTTTTCAAAAATGTTGGTGTTATTCTAATAGTTTAATTTTATTTTCGTATTTAATGTTTTTCTTTTGATAAATAACATAACAAAATAAAAAATATAAGTTACTAAAATTGAACACAAACAGAAAAGGAAAAGGATAGAGACTAAAGGCTATCTAGAAGAATTTAGAAGAATGACCATAGGGAAAATAAAACATCCAAAAGAAAAGCTTACAAAGAAAACAGAATCAATACCATTAAATCACAAATACTGTTATAAGAATGAGATAGACATTTATTCCAATTAGACTCCGACAACAAGTTAAGAAAACCACAAAAATAATATTATTTTGTCAAATACAATGCTTCTGAATATAATAAGTAAATATTTAGATCATTTTGATAGTTTCACCATTATATCCATACTATTATATAAAAAGAATTGTTTCTTTCTTGATGTCCACATTTTATTTCCTATTTTAATTTTTAAATAACATTTTTTAAATCAACTTTACCCTTTTAAAGTAACTCTATTTTATTTTCACTATTTTTTTCAATTTAATTGTTTATTTTTAAATTTAACTATTTTTTTGAATTAAAATAATTATCTATAATCTAAACAAATTATCTATAACAAAATTTAACTACACTTTATTACTGTTTCTTATCATAACAAATAAAAGTAAGTACACAAAGTAAATGGGCATATATATTTTCACTAGTAATAATAATAATAATAAAACTTTTAAATAATGCTCTTAAAAAATAATTCATTTTAATTAAAGAAAAATATTAATTAAATCGTTTTAAAAAAAGTTCGATTCAGTTTAATATTAATTCAATTCTGTTTCGTTCTATTTCTGCAGAGCTAGATGCAGCTACTATTGCACCCTCAGTGCATGGAAAAAAGTGAAGTAAGAACACTGCAGTTAATTATTCATTTAGATTGTAAGAGCCACCAACATTACAATTTTGCCACACCTAAAAGAATTTATCATCATGAAAGAATAGAATTACAGAGTAAGTCAAAAAACAAAAGATACTTACTTTACACATTAGCTATTTATAAGTAGAAATGAGCAGAAGGATGCATACTCTCACGTACCCTCAACACCCTTAACAGAAATATGCATCCTTTCTGAACCAAAACCACAGCTATGTTAAGCAAAATCAAATAAATATTACAAAAAGAAGAAAAAATGATTTTTTTTTTACGAGGAACACTGCTCAAAACAATGGTTTTAAAATGATCATCATGCTGTTGCTGCAAGCATGGATGAATTGGAGCTTTCCTCGTCTGGTGGGGGCTTGATATATTTCCCTATCACTTGTTGGCGATGACGTTTCCTCATTCTGTTCTGTTTTTCTATGCTCTTTTGCTTTCTCTTTTCCTTCTCTTTGTGCCTTAAACTTCTCTCTCTCTCGTATACACCTTGCCAAAATACTTCACCCGTTGAAGGCCACAACCAATGCCTCTTAGGATCCTCAGAATCTGATAGTTCTGCCAAGTCCTCATCCATGCTCTTAAGGGTGCTGTATGAGAACCATTTGATCCACATCTGACCCCTGCGACTCTTGAACTTGTGTTGTTCCTGCATTAGACCAGTCTGAGGGTCCACATACACCATTCTCCTTGCACTGTGGTATGCCCACACATTCACAAGAAGCTCCAGAAGCCGTGAATAACAATGCTTATCCTGCAATTTTATTTCATCCATGTTTTTACACAAGTGGGGGCAAAAATAAGTAGCAACGATATAATATACTTGATCCTTTGAGGAAGAAAATTACTTTTGACAAACTCAAAGGACAGTGTCCTGTTGAATGGTGTTCATCATACATCTGTGCATCCATTGCATCCACAAACATTCTGCACAAATTGTGGTTTACATCAGTTATCTAACTCTCAAACAAGTTACAAAGATCAATTTTCTTATTTTGCGAAATGAACTTAGTTTATACCTGGAGAACATTACAAACTCCAAAAAGGATCTAGTGGGCAGAGCCCAACTCTGCATGACAGACCATGTATCACCATCTACGGACATTGGTGGCAAAGAATCCACATCGTCTTTTAACCCATACATTCTCCTCATGGCTTTTGAGAAAGCAAACCTTCGCTCAAACACAAATGTATAGAAAATCAAGCAACATCTTTAAAAATGTAAAAGAAAATGAAAGCAAGGGTCTAAAGACTCAAGCTTTCATGTAGTCAAGATAAAACAGAATGGATTTAAGAGACCATACTTGCAATTTCCTGCATTAATGGCGTCACAAAATGACCAAAAGTCCTTTTGCAAAGGGTTTCGTGAATCCATATCCATGCGAACCCAAAAGTATAGTGCATCCCCATACCTTTTGGATTGGATGGCATTCAATAATGAATTTTCAGCAGTTTCGGACAAAGATGCCTGTTAAAACCCCACAATAGATGTCAAGAAGCAAGAACAAGAGACAGATTTGAGAAATCCAATTTATCATTTCCATTCAAGTCACCTTTCGATCTTTCAGCCTTACACACATTCCTCTAAACAGACAAATATACTGACAGATGGAAAAGGATATCAAGAGGCATATGCCCAAAGAAATGAGATATGAAAAAAAAACAATCATTTATACCTTCTTTGCTGTTGCTCTCCAAGACTGAAATCCAATCCAAGCATTTCTGTGTAACCGGTCAATCCTGTTTGCAATTGCAAAGAAGGCTCCATGTTCGCCGAGTAAATCGCGATAGTAACCATTATTAAGCAGTGGAAGACGAGAAGGAGCGTCAACATCATCTTTCCCTGGTCTACGACCTTTACCGGACTGCAAACATCCAGCACATTCATAGCATCAGATTGAAATAAGAAGCCAATCACTATATTTTTCAGAAGAGAAAGCACTAAGTACTATTACAGAATATTTGGGGCATTATTATCATTGCATATGAATACAAGGGGTGTCTAAAGATCCCTCTTAAGGTTTCTCCAAATAAAGCCTTTTTCCATACACAAGACCAGAAAATCAAGTGTTATAATCACTGGTAAAAGTGGACTAATATGAGAATACAATATAATAGAAAAACACCCAACTTACTAGGCCAACTCCTCGATAAAGAGTTTTCTTATGTAGAAAAGACCAGGATCCTTCCCCAAAATAGGGTTCATAAATGCATAGTGGTTGTCCTGTACGCTCAAGCTCTCCATCATCTCTTTCATGTAAATCATTCTTTGCTCTATCAGCCCTCTTAGCATTTTTATATACATCCTCCCATGTTCCATGAAACTGCTCTGTTCTATCCTTCAACTGCATTAAAACTCGACACGAGTTAAAAGCTTAACTCACCAGAAATGAAAGTCATCAAAGATTTAATACCCAAATTTTATAAAGAATAATCCTAAATTCCCCTAATCATTCTTCCAAATAATCCTCCTTAAGAAATTTGAACACTTGGTGTTTCATTGATAACGAGTACTAGGAAAGTTATTTGATGTTTTAGAATGAAATAGCATTTCTCTTCTATAAATTAGAGCATTCCTTGATCTCACCTCTTCATCCTCCCTTCTTTTTTTGGTAAGAGCCAGTTGAGTATATCTTTCTTCTTCCCATATGCTATATACAAATATATCATTTGCTGCAACTGTCGTAGTGGATCTATTTTTATGAGAATGATTCCACTGGCCCTCATATTTATCCAAAAACATGCTACTTCTTAATGTCCTATTACTATATGTCATATTCGGAACAGCTTCAAATAAATGCCATTGCCACTGTTCTTTAACATTGGGGGGAATATCTGAAACAGCCTTGGGTGGAGTAACCTCTGATGGAAGCCTGAGAATATTCTGAAGTAAAGATGCATATCCATCAATTGCTTCTGAAACCATAAGATTCTTTGCAGTGTTCCTCCCTATAGAGGCAATGTTACGAGCCAAGGGTGAGATTTTCCCATTTGAGATCACTTCCAATAAAATTTGTCTCAGAGCTCTGATATTATCCCTTGGGAAAAGATAGCCATTCACCCTGTCATCAACCTAGTTAATGTCAACAAGATAGTCAGCACTCTCCACAGAAATACAAGATATGAGAAACTTTAACTCTTCATTTTAGATGCAGGGGAGTTATTGTAAAAGTAAAAAAGAAATAACTAGTCTGGATTATTGGAGGACACTTCAAATTAAAGATTGATAAAAGTAACAACCAGCAATCTAGACCCATGATATGGCTAACGTAAAAAGATTAGAGTGCAAACTTACGTATTTTCTGATCATGGGAACATCTGGAGCAATAATTGGTTTCTCAAAGGACATAGCCTTGATCAAAATCTCTGGAAAACAATGTTCTTCAAGAAGGGATCCATATACCACTACATCTGCTATGCCAAGTACGGAATCGGCATTCAAATCTCCAGCTATGTGCTCTATAATACCTCTTGGGTATTTCAAGCTATGCGCCATGGTCTAGTGTAACAGAGTACAAGATGAGAAAACTTCAAATTATTTAGCCAAAAATCAAAGATAAGGTGGGTATATACCTCAAGAGCCACACTGTAATTATTTGTTAATTCTCTACTATGAACAATGATTCGTAGTCTTGCACTGGCATTATCTTTGTTAATAGGGAAATCTGTCACAAGTGGTTCTAAAGCCCTTAAAACAATGGCATGCCCCAACCACATGCCCTTGTACAGAAATTGACTGCTCACAATTGCAATAATCACATCTTCGGGGTCATATCCCATATTGACACGCATATTATCTTTATGTAAGGCCATAAATGCTTCTGCTTCTACTGCTTCAGCAGGGGAACCAGGAATAACGAAAAAATTTCCAGCATCAAATGTGGAGTAAATCATCTGTGGAATTACAAAATAATCATATGTCACAGGTATGATTTCAGTGTATCAAACATTAAATAAATAATTTGGCCCATACATATTACCGGCAAAGCATAGTTTGGAAAGACAACAACTGTTGAACGATTGAAAACTCTTCCCCAATCGTTCAAAAATTCTATCTGCCCATTAGTGGTATATTGCCTTGATCGATAAGCAAGAGCATTTTCATGAACAATCCATATAAGAGGGATGGACTTGAAAGGTTCCTGCAAAAAGCTGTACAAAATAAAATCATTCGTGTTACTTGAAAGGATATCCGTGCCAGAAACCTCAAATACAATTCATGGATGCAAAGGCAGCAAGGGATTCAGGAAACAACAATCAAGTATCATACCATGAAAAGGCACCTTTGGCTTCCAGAGAGCTCACAATTATACCATCATAGCTGGGAGGAAACAGACATTAGCTTCAATGTTGACAAGATATACAAACATCAAAAAGACTAAAGAAACAGTTATTTTATCAGCCTAAGTTGCTATTTGATTCGGATTTCCACATATTTCAATTATTAAACTATTCAAAATTCTTTTTTGTTATCAGCATACAAATCGCTTAGTCCAGAAGTAAAATTAGAAGAACAATCATACTTTAGCCAGTCCACAGTGTTGTTTCGCTTATCACAAGTTCTGACGATAGAAATGGGAACTCCTAACTTTCTCCACACATTATGCCCTGGTCCATCTTCAAGTGAAAAGACCTGCAAAACATAGAGAGTACCTGGGCTAAAATAAACATAAAATTGATTGAAAATAAATGTTAAAAACGATGTCGGCAAAACATCTTAATAATTTAGCCTCACTTTGACTAGTCACAATTCTCTTAAGGACGTCAATCTACATTTTTAAACCCGTAAGCCTGCTTCGATTTTCAAATACGTGATTGCCAAGATTCTATGAGGCATTTGAAAGTTGAAGCCAATAGTCAAGTAAACACAGATACAACAAACTAACACTTTTCCTATAATTCGACATACTCTCCAGCTCTTCCAGAAACAAAGCACCACATTCATCCAGCACTAGTGCTCTCAGAGAGACATTGATGATTTAGCTGGCTCCCCATTCATTGTAATTTCCCTAAACAATTTTACAATATAAAATGCCGAGAACAAACTGTAAACGGAGTACCTGGATTTCATAGCCAATCTCTTGCAAAGCAGTTGCAACTGTTACCATAAGTAATTGGTGAGAATCAACCAACAGTTCTCCAAACACCTTCAAAAGAAATCAAAATCACATAGAGAAATAAATTTTCATAGATCAACCATAACGAAAAACTCATACAGCACTAAAAATTACTTAACAACAAACTTGACTCTAACTTCAACAGTTCCAAATTGATGTAAACCTACCCCCATTAATAAAAACCATGCTGAAGTGAACCACATGCACAACCTAAAAACACCAATGGATAAAAAAGTATTTGAAAATGGTTAAACTAACCAATGCAAGCTGAGGCTTCCTGTATCCAAAATGTTGCGCTGTGTGGTTAAACAAACCCGCATCCATGCCCTCACCACCACCTCTCCTAAATTTCTCCAAAATCATTGGCAAAAGAAGGGCATCCTCCCCAATGTCCAACACAACCTTCTGAATTTCTCCATAATGGAACAAATTATCAGACCGCATTCTCACAGCTTTCAAGGACTCATCATCGGAGTTTTCCACAACCGACCCTGGCAGAAACATTTGGAACACAACGACCAAGCACAGAAACACCACCACCGTACAAATCCATTGCAAGTAATCGAGCTTCTTAAAGAGCAACCTCGAAAAGCTCGATCTGAACCTGTGAGAAAAAGGATTCTTCTCTTTTCTAGTAAACTGAGTACCAAACAAGCTCCCCTTCTTCAATGGGATCCCAGATTCCAAGGAACCCATTAGAGTCCCATCAATTGGGTCGCAGCAGAATGGGAAAAAGCTTCAAACTTGGGCGAAAACTGGCATGCAGACTAACACCCAGACGCCTGCCCTTCAATGGGGATTCAACCAGAGCTGAAAAAGACCCAAACTTTGTGCTTGAATTCAAGAAAAAGACCAAGAAAGATTCTGGGTGTGAGAAAACTGGGTTCTGATGTGGATTTGGGTGATTTGAGGTGGGAACTGTTCAGTGAATTTACTTAAGACGAAAGAAAGAGGGAAGAAGAAGAAGAAGATTTGACGAGTGGGAAGTGGATGCACACGGTAGAGACAATGCCCAGTGAGCTGAAGACTCGGGAACGAAACGAATCTAATCTGAAAAAAAAAATTAAAAAGGAAAAACAAAACGAAAATTAAATGGATCCATATTTTTGCTGTCTGAAAGGGTAACTACAAATTTGTGCTCTTTTTATTTATTTATTTATGGAAAATGATAATTCAACAACCATTTTGACAACACGCGCACACGTGTTTAAATTTGAGTGGTCCATTTTTATTGAATTTTTCCAACTGGACCACTCAAATTTTGAAACGTGTGCGCGTATCTAAATGTTGTAAAAAATATTGTAAGTGTCATTTTTTCTTTATTTATTTGGCAAAATGAAAGTGTTCTATGTCTGTGTTAAATAAACTTCAACAAATCTTGTTCTGCTACCTATTTGGAAATGAAATGCTAATATCTTGTCACGCGCATTGGGTGAAAAGCGTAGGGTCACGCGTGCAGAGAAAAAGTTGTAGAAAAAAAAAATCAGTATGAAGTATTCTGAAACCCTTTGATGTGATTGATTATTGAGCTTTTTTTCCATATAGGTAGAGTCTCAATATTATAGCAGAAACTAAATCTGCATAGAGACTTTATGAAATTTCTAATAAAGTCAATATGATAATTTATTCAAGGTGAATGCTACCCAGAACTAGTTATGTGAACCGTTATTTTAGCTTTTAGATTAATCAAAAGCATAAGTTTTTATTATTCTACTTTATTTTTAGTATGTATTATTGCTTTACACTGCTATCTCATGATTTCCATGGTGTTCTTGTTGATGCTAATTCATTATTTAAGTTCATTTTTTCTCATCTTCCTTTGCCAGTGCCTTTGATGTCACAATTATCTAATGTTTGAGGTTATACTTATTTTTCTATTGAGTTTGAGTTGGATGATTTGATGAGAGGTTGGAGATTTATTTCATATTCCTGATTTCCTGTTTATATCATAAATGCATGGATAGGTGTGTGGAACAAACCTAGAAGCAAGGATAATTATTATTGTGTTTTAGGGAAATTATTATGTGAAGTGGTAGTGGAAAATATTACTCCGCACACAAAATATTATTAAGGAGGTGGTGGAAATAGAAATGAGAGCATGTCAGATCCAATCCCAACAGTGTTTACTATTTGATTCTTAATTAAAAAAAACTTACTTGTTATAAATTTATTATTCAGATACCGGATACGAATTTAAAAAATATTTATACATATTTTAAAATCTTCGGACATTTGCAAATATTCATAAATATTTAAAAAATATATTTTATAAATTTTAAAATAAAATATAAAAAAGTAAAATTTAAATTATAGCTAGTCAAATTTTATGTGGGTTATAGTGATAATTAACATATAAATTTTTATATTATTTACATATATGTTAGCACACACTAGTGCAGAATTGACCTTTAACGTCACTCCATAGACGTCCGTCCACGAAAACTCCAACGTAAATAATTGACCGGTGGCATAAATGTAAATAATTGAGTGTGGAGACGTCCGTCCTAGAGGGAGCCGGACGTCTATAATATAGTAGACGTCCGTCCCCCTCCAGGACGGACGTTCAAGAGGCTGACAGGTAGTGAACCCATCAGCCTCTTGAACGTCCGTCCTGGAGGGGAACGGACGTTCAAGAGGCTGATGGGTTCTACGACCCTTTCAGTCTCGTGAACGTCCGTCCTGGAGGGGGACGGACGTCTATTATATATGGACGTCCGTCCCCCTCCAGGACGGACGTTCAAGAGGCTGATGGGTTCACTACCTGTCAGCCTCTTGAACGTCCGTCCTGGAGGGGGACGGACGTCTACTATATTATAGACGTCCGGCTCCCTCTAGGACGGACGTCTCCACACTCAATTATTTACATTTATGCCACCGGTCAATTATTTACGTTGGAGTTTTCGTGGACGGACGTCTATGGAGTGACGTTAAAGGTCAATTCTGCACTAGTGTGTGCTAACATATATGTAAATAATATAAAAATTTATATGTTAATTATCACTATAACCCACATAAAATTTGACTAGCTATAATTTAAATTTTACTTTTTTATATTTTATTTTAAAATTTATAAAATATATTTTTTAAATATTTATGAATATTTGCAAATGTCCGAAGATTTTAAAATATGTATAAATATTTTTTAAATTCGTATCCGGTATCTGAATAATAAATTTATAACAAGTAAGTTTTTTTTAATTAAGAATCAAATAGTAAACACTGTTGGGATTGGATCTGACATGCTCTCATTTCTATTTCCACCACCTCCTTAATAATATTTTGTGTGCGGAGTAATATTTTCCACTACCACTTCACATAATAATTTCCCTAAAACACAATAATAATTATCCTTGCTTCTAGGTTTGTTCCACACACCTATCCATGCATTTATGATATAAACAGGAAATCAGGAATATGAAATAAATCTCCAACCTCTCATCAAATCATCCAACTCAAACTCAATAGAAAAATAAGTATAACCTCAAACATTAGATAATTGTGACATCAAAGGCACTGGCAAAGGAAGATGAGAAAAAATGAACTTAAATAATGAATTAGCATCAACAAGAACACCATGGAAATCATGAGATAGCAGTGTAAAGCAATAATACATACTAAAAATAAAGTAGAATAATAAAAACTTATGCTTTTGATTAATCTAAAAGCTAAAATAACGGTTCACATAACTAGTTCTGGGTAGCATTCACCTTGAATAAATTATCATATTGACTTTATTAGAAATTTCATAAAGTCTCTATGCAGATTTAGTTTCTGCTATAATATTGAGACTCTACCTATATGGAAAAAAAGCTCAATAATCAATCACATCAAAGGGTTTCAGAATACTTCATACTGATTTTTTTTTTCTACAACTTTTTCTCTGCACGCGTGACCCTACGCTTTTCACCCAATGCGCGTGACAAGATATTAGCATTTCATTTCCAAATAGGTAGCAGAACAAGATTTCTTGGGCGGCGTTTTTTGACCTACATTTTTAGGTCGTTTACTCCTCCATTTTCATTTTGAATCTGTTCTTCAGACGTGTTGCAGTGCACAAACAAACGTTCGAACCCGTAATCCTAAATAACCCTAACCTGTAATCCTAAATAACCCTAAATAAGCCGTCTAATAAAGCCCTTTCTGCAGTAGTATATAGACGTCCGAGAGGTTCACAGCGGACGTCTATATAGACATCCGGGTTGACACAGCGGACGTCCATATAGACGTCCGTCCTGTCAGGTCGGACGTCTATATGGACGTCCGTTGTGTCAGGTCGGACGTCTACATAGACGTCACCCGAATAGACGTCCGTTGGAGGTCGGACGTTAAAAGGCCTAAAAAACGGACGTCTATGTCCCTTTTTGCACTAGTGACATCACTGATTTTATCGGATGAATTATAACTAACATAATAATAAGTTGTCATTTAAAACTATTTTTGCAAGTATTTTTTTACTTTTTACTTATTCTTTTGATAAGAAAAATTTAATCAATCAATTGGAAAAATACAATTTCAATTGTTGGAAGTTTTATATCAACTAAAATAAGATTAATTTGTAGTATATAAGTGCGTACAAATCTCACCTTATAAACCAATTTTGAGAGGTTAAGTTAAAGTTTAAATATTATCCTAGTGAGATTTATTGTTTGTTAAACATATTGTTCTATTCGCTATCATCACTCATCAATGTTTAGTTTCATGTTCAAAATGTATATACTTTAGCATAAAAGGTGCGTTATAATTTTATATTGATTATAGATAAAGTCAATTTATAGTACATAAGTGAGTGTAAATCTCATTTTATAAATCAAATTTTGTGATATTCAGTTAGATTTACAATTTTTCTTTTAACATAATATCAGAACTATTATTAAAATTTATCTTAACAAGATTTGTTGATTATTAAACATATCATTCTTGTATTATGATAAAAGTTATATTATTTCCAGTCAAATTTCAAAAAAGAAAAAGAACGAAGGATTACTCAACCAAATTTTATTTTTCTTACACGACTTGTTAAGAAAAGATTAGATCTTGAAATCTTATGAAACGATATATGCACACGAGTATCTAATATAAATATTTCCGGTGGCATAATCATGGTAGGAAAATTATATTAATTTTTTTAAAGACCACACGTAAGCAATGAAAGTGATAGAAATCAGAGTATAAAACAAAGGGTGTGTTCTTATTCTCTTAAAATAAACAAAGTAAATACACTAACCAATATTTCTATAAGTATATATCTTCCAGACTTGCTTCCGCTGTCAATGCTTGTGTAGGTAATAATTTGCTTTATTACCATAATAGGGCTTTATCATTATCAATCATCATCACAATTACTCTCTATCATCCATTATAATTAATATTGCCCTTGTCTTTGGCTCGCTAGAGAGAGTGACCCTTCACCGTAATTCATATACTTCACTTATTTATTTTATTTTTCTAATTCCACTCTTAGCTTTGGTCAAAATAATGTCTACAATTTCTAACTACTTCAAAGAGTAAGAGTAGAAGTGAGTCTGAAAAGAAAAGTAATGAAAAACTATAAATAAATAGAGTTTCATTTATTTTTATACTATCGTGTTATAGTAATAAAATAATATTAATATTGGTTAGAAATGATAAAATCACATCATTTTACGTAAACTTGTAGATATTTTGTTACACCATTAGATTGAAAAAATATGCAAAAATTGAAAATAACGATAATAAATGTGAAAACAAAATTAAATAATAAAACCATCAATAAGTTAAGTTTACGTATATATGTGTGTGTACAGAAGTAAGCCCAAAAATAAATGTAGTTATTAATATGGTCTGCCATGGATGTCGGTGTCGCAGGTCCTGTTATGTGTACATATGAAACTGTCACGTGGGATTGGTTCTTTTGGTCTTCTTCTATATATACATATTCTGGAAACAAATCCAAGTCCCGTGTACAATGTTTTACGACCAGAACAAAATGAAGATGATTAAACAGTAAAATATATAGAGTAAAAATAACCGTGTTACTGAATTGCAGAAGAAAATTATAGAGAATGTAAGTATTTTTTTACAAAAACTAGTTTTAAACGTGTGTTTATGATGATATTTTAAGAAAATAAATATATATTATATTAAAAATATTTAAATATATTTAATATTAAAAATATTTTAATATATATCATATTACAATATATTTAGAGGTTGAGAAAAAAATAATAATATTTTAATGTTTATGATTAAATTTTAAATAAAATCGACGTGAAAAGTTATTTATAAATTAAAATAATTAATAAATATAAAAATATAAAGAGTAAATTTTGTAAAAATATAAAGAGTAAATTTTGTAAAAATATAAAGATATAACATGTAAAAAAATATAAATTAAATATTGACTATATTTGTTACAAAAACAAATCAGTATATAAATATAACGTAGTATTTTTAGACATGAGAGGATATCTTGATAGACTTCTCTAATTAATATTTTTAAACTCATGTAACTAATGTATAAAATGTTTCATTTAATGATTTTTATTATATTTGTTTAATTGTATGGACAAACTCGATTAATTATATTGTTTAAAATAACTTATCTGATAATTTTTATTATATTTATTTAATCAATGAATAAAATGACTTATCCATTTTTTGTTCTCAGATTCATTTAATTAATATAGGAATACACTTTTCTAACATATATTGCTAAATTTATTTAATGTTTTTTTAATACTCATTTAATATAAATAAATTAGTGATATATTTTAAAGCAACTAATATCATAGTTTTTATCTTTTATTTTAAACTTACTAAAATTATAAGTTGTTATATTTTGAAGTTGAAAATAGTAAAAAATGAATTAAAAAATGTAAAACAAGTTATAATATTAAGAAATATGATTTTTTTTATTACAAATATATTTTTTAAACTTTTGAAATGATCTATTAAATAAAAAAAAATCATAATATTAAGTAGTATAGCTTTTTTATTGTAAATATATTTTTTCAACCTTTAAAATAAATTATTAAATATAATATTTTAATTTATTCTATTTTAAATATAATTATTTAAAATTGTATACAAAGTTTTATGTTCATATTACCACTACAAAAAAGAAGGGCATTACCGAAGGTCAAAAGTCCCCGAAAAATGCCTGAAGCCGTCGGAAAAAGGGTTTTTACAGACGGCTTATCGATGGCCAATCCCTCGGTAAATCCTTTGTCGCTAACAGTTACCGAGGGCTTCTGGCCCTCGGTAATTACCTAACGTGGGTATTTACCGAAGGGCAAAAGCCATCGGTAAATAGGAGGGATCTGTAAGAGACAATTGTATTTCTTATGAAACCAACAACACAAACAGACCTGCATAACAGTTTTCAAACACAAACAAACCTGCATAACAGTTTTCAAACACAAACAAACCTGCATAACAGTTTTCAAGCACATACAGACCTGCATAATGTGCATCTCAAAGATGCAATCATTGATCAATATCCATAGGACATCCATTAATCCATACAACATGTGTTTATAGTTAAAAAATAAAACAATGTAACAGAATGAAGTTTTAACATCCAAAGTCATCGAGTTGATCTAACATCAAAATGATCTAAACTTCAAATGTTCTAATATCCAAATGTTTCTATAACAAGTAATAACAAAATGAAACTAATAATGTACATAGTTATCATCAGAATGATCTTCATCATCCTGCTCCTCTATTGATGGCTGGACTGGTGTGGGTTGGACTGATGAGGATTAGACTGATGAGGGTTGGTTTTTATAAGATAAAATCAATTTATTTTTTATCTAAAAAGATAATTAATATTTAATAATTAAATATTTATATTATTATTTAATATAAAAATGATAAATATATTTTTTTATTGATAATTTTTTTAAGACAAAATTATTTTGTCACGGTTGTTTTTATATTTTATTATTAATAAAAATATATTATTTTAAATAACATTAATTTAAGAAATAAAACTATAATATATTTATCTAAATTAATTTTATTATATAACTAAGTAATTAATTCATAAAAAGAAAAAAACAATATGTAAAAGAAATAATACTTTAAATAAAGGTAATTCTTTAACATAATAAATATATTGAAAATATGTTAGAAAAAAAATTTAACAATTTTTTAAATATGTGTAATACTCTGTAATATGAAACATATTTTCATTGTGAATCTTTGAATATATGTATGATATTTATGTGAATAAAAAATAAATTTAACTTCATTAAACTTAATGTCATTCTTCATTAATTAGTCATTTTTATAAATTATTTGATAATTGATTCACATACATTGATCTTCATCTTTATTATCTTAGTGATATCACCATAATTCAAATACAAAAAAGATTTAGCAACTTTAATATATACAATTTTGATAATTATGTCTCGTATATCTTTTTTATTATTCAAATTAGACTATATCAAAATAATATTTACTGTTTCCAAGACTAACTTGGATATTTATTCTAAAGTCATGTGAAATATTATTTAGTTTTAAATTTGACTGATCAATTTTATGTAGTCACAAACTGGTTACAAAATACCCATCTAGATTGTTCAAAAGGATAAAAAACATTAACATTTATAAAACATATAGACATGTTTTTGATATATCATACAAATGAATTTAATAAGTTAAATGTGTATTAAATTATTTATTTTTTATTAAAAAAACACTAAATAAGTCCAGTCACCCTTACGAAGATAAGAGTATTATGTTAGTTTAAATGTTAAGAAATTGGCATTGCATTTATTGGAAATAATAATCTCAATCATACGTAAGTTTAGGGGAAGAAACTATTTTTGTTCATTTTAAATTAAAATTTAACTTTCTTTAAAACAATAATCATATTTTATATATAATTATGACTAAATTAAAATTTTAATATTCATTTAATTAGTAATTTGCAATTGTAACATCCAAAAATATAGCTATAAATTATATTTAAGAGTTCTTACATTTACAGTAAAATAGAACAGTTATGGGAAAAAAGCTAACTTACATTTATCCTAAAATAACCATAAATTAAAAACTTTATAGAAGCCTATACTGAAAAAAACCATAAAAGCATACCGATCGGTCATACAAGAGGTGCATCAACCGAACGGTCCAATACTAATACAAAAATCAACATAAGACCAAACGGTCTTACTCTAACGGGAATCATCCTCTCCTACCAGCGCTTGCTCCAAAGAACCCTCACTTTCTGCTCACACCCATAGGATGATCATTGCAATGACAAAGACGATCGAACAGACAACATGACAAGACAGGAAATAAGGGTAAGCTAGTGTAATTTAATTAACTAGGTTAACATACAATTAAGACAAACATATAATACAATCATACATATACAGAAATCATATAAGCATGTTATAACCGACCACTTTTACTCTAACTGTCCGAACTAGTATGAATATGTAACTATGGCCGTTCTTGCACCCATGGAAAGGTAAACTTGAAACCTCACAAATACCATAGCTGGAAACCCAAGCCGCCACACGAGGTTAGCCCTTCATCCCTCACTGTAGCTGGAAATCGCAAGCTACAACATGAGTTTAGTTCGTTAGCTGGAACCCCAAGCTATATGCGACCAGACCTCCTACTATTCTCACCACATGCGTCACCATTCTCTACTTGAGACTCGGTGACCATTAGAATGTTAGGATAAATGCCAAAACTGAGCTTCCCATATTCATACTTTTACGACATTGAAAATATCACTAAGACATTCCTCCTTGGAATTCTCTTTCACATCACATTAGAAATACCATACCATACTTCAATATCAACATATTTCCTCATCCATAACACATTTAAGATAAAACAAACCGAATAGTAAAACAAACACCACCCTTGAGCACGACTGAATAGAAAATATTAACATAACCTATGAACAAGACCGAATGGGAAAACTCTCCCTACATGCGAACATAGTCGGATGGTCATTTAGAGAGTAAGACTCAAGCAGGAGTCGAACACTTGAACTTATACCGAGCACTTATGATTTAGAACAAACATTATTGGCTTAGACTAAACGTCATTGGCTTAGGCCAAACATTGTTGGCTTAAGCCGAACACTATTGACTTAGGTCGAACGTTGTTGGTTTAGGCCGAACATTATCTCTAATATAACTGCTAGTACGAAAATGAGCACTATCCATAACAAGTGCTAGTACGAGACAGAGCACTACCATGAACGAGCGCTAATACAAGACCGAGCGCTATAACCTAAGACGAACACCTACAGTTTAGTTTGAACACTTACGATCGATCCTGAATACTTATTCATAAAATCTAACACTATTTAGAGATCGAGCGTTACAACAATATAACCGAACTATGTACAGGAACTACTATCCAATCATAACATAATACAATTAAGACTAATACAAGTACGAGGTTGAGCGCTAATAAGAGATTACACAAGCCAATAAGATCGATCGTTACCAAGAGATCCCACAACCTACTAATACCGATTACGACTAAGAAATCTCACAACCTACTAAGAACGATCGCTAATATAACACAAATTCCAACTAGACGACCAACCACTCACCTAAGACCGAGCGGTCATGCACGGTAAGACTAAAGAGATCTAACCCAAATAACTAACGAGTATCTGAACATGAACGAGCAGTCAACATTGAACACTCAATTTTCTATCTAATTCTGCAAAACTTTTGCAAATTTATGAACCAGCTAGATTTTCCAAAACTAAATATTTTTCCAATTTCACCATCTAACTTCTTTCCAATTTCACTCAGTCACTGAATTAGAATCAAAACACAATCATCATAAACACATCATCAATATTTCATACCAACAACACATAATACCAATTCATTCAATTTCATACCCATGCATAATCATCAAACAACATATTCATACATCAAAATCAAGTAATTAAATTAGCTAGCTTCTCTTACCTCTTAACTTAGTCGAACGTTCACAGTTGTAGTAAATAGCTCACCACTACCAATCTTATAAACCTATGGTTCACCGATTTATGAAACTAGACCAAACAAAAGACCATAAATGTGATCAGAAACTAATAGGAGGAGATAATAAACTCATGCAACCAAAAACTTGACTTGCATGTGCCAAAAAACGGACGTTCTAAGAAGAGAATAAACTTACCAGTTCAAAATCACAACTTGATTGGTGCAAAGTGAAGCCCTTGACACCAGGAGTACTCAGGCATTGCCTGATTAATGATATGAAGAAGAAGAAAGTGAGATTTTGTAGAAAGAAGGAAGACAATTGTAGAGAAAAGGAGGAGAATAGAAAAATTCAGAAGATTGAAGTGAAACGGTGCATGCAGAAAAGTGGCACGAAAATTTGAAAACTTGATTTATATACAACTGTAAAAAACCGATCACCCACTTAGTTGCTCACACCTATCTTTCACTTTCTGAATTTCAAATCTCTTATACATACACATGGCTTCCACTAATACTTTATTTATGGTCCTGACAACAATCTAGATTATTTTATATTACAGGATTTAATTCTCATATTTGAGAAATATGTATTCTGATTTTTTTTATTTTGTTAACATGTTTTATCTAGCTTTTTTTTTCAATTGACTTGTATATATCCGTTAATCCCATTGAAGGTACCACAAAATTTTGTATTAATTAATCATAACGAAAAAAACATATGAAAAGTTGATTATAAGATAAATTTGCTAACTTTTTAAATGGAAAGACTAAAATTAAAAAAAAATAACGGATAAAAATTAAAGAACAGGTAAAATTGTAATTTACCAATTACTATATTTTATATAGAGATAAAGTTGTCATTGATATTAGTAAGTTGAAGTTTTACTGCCGCTCAGACCCAATAAATTTGTGGTACTTCCACACAGATCAACACATCATTTGACCAAATCACCCCAATTTAGTAATTTTTTTCATGACCTGCGGAAATCATAAGTGAAATAAATAAACATTTACATGATCTTCATCTCTAGCGTTTGTAGTCCAACGGTTAGGATAATTGCCTTCCAAGCAATAGACCCGGGTTCGACTCCCGGCAAACGCATTTTCTTTTATTCATTTTAGTTTTGGATTAGTGAAATTCTAACGTTGATTTTTTCGTGTTAACCCCTACCCTAAGGAGCCAGCTGTTGAATGCTCAATCATGGAAACAAGCCAGCTAAAAAGGGTTGATTCTCTAACTTCAAGTTTTCCCATAAAATTCCAAACTCTTCCTAACCATAAAAATGTTTTCATTTTATCCTTATGACAAGTCACAATTTGATTTCTTTATTGCTCTTTTATTCAACTTATGACCAAATATTAATTTTTTTTTCTTAATTGTTAATGCATTATATAGTTAATTTTCGTATATACATCTTTTTAAACCTTTTCAATTTTAATTGAAGTCATCATATATAAAAATTTATCAGATTAGTAACAATTTCAAGAAAATTAGTCTATGTCCAGTAGTATGAAGAAAATATAACAATATGAGAAAATAAAATAAAATAAAATAAAAAACTTTGCAAGATCTGAAATTTTTGAAAAATTGAACTAAATCATTTTATAAAAACAATTTAGTCAAATGAAACTGTTTTTAGATTCGATTCAAGCTAATTATTGTTTATGTAATACTTATATAAAGCTCAAGTTTTTCAAAGAACCAAATTCACCGCTTAGTAAATATTTCAACTGAATCAGTTCTATCCTATGAAATGATTTACATCACTAATATTCTAAATTATTTTGCTTGAACCAGTTTTATCAAATGATTTCAGTCAATTTTGTTTAAAAACATTCTCATAGTTAAATTCGTCAACCAAGACGTCAATAATTTGAACAATTTTAAACTAAATCCCCTTAAACAACATTTCAACTTTAAATCTTATAAATGAAAAATAAAATATAGTCAATTGGAAAAAATTTACAAAAACTAGTCACATAGGTTACCTGACAAAAGTTAATACTCAATCAGTATACAAATACGTACGTACATACATAAATATATATATATATATATATATATATATATATATATATATAAATGAAGGTATTATAAAAAAGAAAAAAATATTCGGTATGATTTTAGAACAGTTTGATTAAAAAAATTTCCACACCCTTACTGATATTCTGATTAGTATAGTCTGCCTTACTAGTAAAGAGTATAATACATCGGAATAAGACCCTATCTTGAAAATTTTGGTGATACATCAAAACTTAAAGAACAAAAAATGTAATTTTTTTTTTTGCATAGCATGCCACAAATATACATTTTAGAGATGCCTGAACACTATAGATGACAATTGAGAAGAGTAAGAGCGAGCGAGTAGAAGACCAAGATCCTGGCCTTTATCAATGAAAGGGAAGCGGCTAGTGACAGGATCATTATTCAAAGGTTTAAATGAGAGACTAATTAATTCTGAGTGTACTCATAAGAAAGAACCGGCCTTCAACTTTGGTGTTTTCTGCTTAGCAAAGAAAGCTGATAGCACACTCTTGCTTCGAGTAGGGACTTGGACAACCTCGCGCCGATTTGGGTTGTCAAATGACCTGAATGCTGTCAACGGTTTGGAACCCTCCAATGCATCCTGCAGAATGACAATTTTATAGAAAATTCACAAACCCGCCAAGACTGAATATTAGTTAATGCTAATCTAGAAAACTAAACAAAAACTGATCCAAATCCTTAACATTGACTTCGTAAAACTTCATTCTGTCGAATAAATCTCCAATAGAAGTTTAGTTTAGTTATTAGATGTAACCTATGTTTTCTGATCACATCCTTTAAGGTGGCTTTCCAACACACAGATATTGAACATTAATTCTTTGTCCTATCCCAGAAATGTAAACTTATACTGCACATATATTCATATAGCTACCGAAATGAGTCGCTGTACAAGTCGAGATTACTGAAAAATTCCCCAGCATATTATTTGGTGACATTCATAACAATTTAACACCTTTTTTCATTTTAACTCATGTGCCAGACGAACAATTTCATTTAAAGATTAACAAACAGGCTTTATAACACTTGCAACTATTTGGAAAAACACACGTATATGAAGCACACGTTGACAATCAAGTATGGCTTCACCGGGCATTTGCAATTTTGATGAATATAAAATTACCTTGCGCGTACCACCTAAAGTATGAATGGGTGTACTAGATGGAGGAACTCCATTTGGAAAGTGAGTTTGTGCTGGTGAGGATTTCATCCAGGTGTTCTCTTCATTATCTACAGGCACATAACAGTGAAGTATAAGTATCTATGACTTCTACATTAAGAAACCACCATTTTTTAATCGAACTGAATTTAATTATTACATAATAAAAGGGATACAATTATATCACAAACCTAAAAGATGGAAGACTCCAGAAGCCTTGGCAGAAAATTTTGGGTTCTCGACGCTACAAAAGTAGGTTCGATATGATAATGGCATCTACGGAGTGTAGAAAACACAAAAAGCAGCAGTTTGGTAGTCTCATACTATTAAATTCCAAAACTTACTTTGGGGAGGCATGAGAAGACCCTTTTAAGGTAGACTTTGTCTCTGATGCTAAATGCCATGAAAGAGTTTTCGCTGCAGGGGTACCTAGATTTAGAACTATAAATGTTAGGATTAATGATATAAATTTCACTTCCAGAAAAAATACAGAACATGTATAAAATAACGGCAAAAATTCTAGATGGGACAACACTTTCACCAGAACACACCTGAAGATTGTAAACGGGTTCTGGTTTGAAATAGATTCTGTCTTGCATCAATCTGGATGTGTGGACTGAAATGCACCTTTTTATTGATAGAATCTAGCTTGCAAGGTTAAACGAACATATAGAACCATTAGTAAAAGCTAAAGCTACTGTTCTTTAGTTCCAACAATTACACTTCCAGATGATCATTAAAGCAGTGAGGCATACTTGGCAAAATGTAGTGCTTATGATGTCTAGGAATGAAAGCCAACAGTTGTTGCTGCCGTAGACCTTCTTTATCAGTGTAGATTTGGCAGGTAAGAAGTTTCTGCTAGTATGCAAACATGTTATTTCAATTCCAATTGATTTGTCTGTCATAACATAGGGTATTGCTCAATTTACTTTTTTAAATGCTTTCAAGTACTCATAAAGGGAAGCATTAAAGAACTTCTCTGTTTTCTTTGAAATATATGTTTTTTTTTTCTAACTAAAAACTGAAATACTTTGTTTCCTCAACGAATGTTCCAGGGGCACTTGTTTCCTTTTCTCTAAAGCACAGTATCTCAAAAAAATTGTAATTACCTGATTTATGGTAGCGACCTTCAAATCCATGGTTGAGACATCTAATGTTTGCTGCTCAAGAAGGTCAGTTAACTTGTATGCAACCGTTCCTAGATGATCAACAGCATTCACAAGGGCTCTTACAGCATAATCTTTCAGGTTGTCAAGAACCCTAATGCGTAAATATTAATAACGTAAGGAAAATTTTCCATGCAGCCCAAAAATAATAACATGGGCACAGGAAAGGAAATGGTGACAGTGACATTCATTTGTATCAGAGAGAAAATATGGATGGAGCTTAATATTAAAAGAACTCTCCCCATTGAAACTCCTAGAAACAGTTAAATGAATAACTCAGAAAATTATTTTAAGGACATAAAATCAAGAATCCTTTTCCAGGATAATTATAACATTCATTCTTCCCAATTTCATGGTTGAAACATGACCATGCGTTATAATGAAGTTTCTGCATGCACATCCGCAAACATATAATGGGAATACTTTTCAAACGGTCAGGTTTAGAGACCCAATAAAACGATTAAAAAATTAGTTAATGTTCTTTATTTTCCACTTTCCAGACCATCCAAAGTTTGTAATTACAAATCATCATATTGAAATGAAAAGAAACAAGTCCAAATTCATTCATTCTCTTTATCCAACAAAATACATGTAACATTTGATGGGATACATATGTGCTAGACAAAAATTAAAACACCCAAGCAGGATATAAAGAAATGAATTCATAACATCTGTATTTCTCGAACGAATCAATTAGAAGAAAAGTCCATCACCACACACAGAAAACCGGCTAAAGAGAAATGTGGTAAGGAGGCCAACACGAACAATTGAATAAAATAACTCATTCACAAAAAGAATCCTTACATTTGTTTCTGTTCACTATGGAGATAAGATTTTTCACAGTATTCTGCAGCAGAATACAGTTGAGGCCTTAGGTTCTTAAGTTCCTGAGATTATCACAATATGAAGATTATATTAGTATTTATGCATGTTAAAACAATAACCACAACAACTAAAGAGAAACTAATCAAGCATTCCACCAGAAGATCCTCGGCTATGTTAATCTAAAAAAGTGATAAGTAGACCTTAACTTAATTAACCGCATAAAGTGGTACCATTCAGATTTACAACTAACCACCTTTAGACTTGACCCATTGGCTTTAGTTCAAGCCATCTCTTTTATTCAACATTTAAAGTAAAACGCGTAAGAATATCATAGCTTCTGTAAAACTGTAATGGGAAGAAACTAAATCTCTTACATTTTTAATTGCTACAGTCAAATCCTTCCATCAGCTTTCCCTCTTCCTGGAACTCAATTTCTCGTTTTCTTTCTCACCATGAACTAAACTGATTAAATTATTTTAAACTCTCTTCCACTCAGCTCACCAATCAAAACATCCTGCTTTATTCAAATATAGAAACTCCATGTAAACTTACCTTCACATCCTACAAAATCATTATTTTTTTATCAAAGTCTACCTCTGAAAATTTTCAAATTATATATATCGTGCAATGGAGATGCTCTAAGGAAATCAGAGGCTAGTTAAGACGATTTTAATATTTTATCTGATTTTAAGATTGTTTTCTAAAAACCGAGAAATACATTATTTTTTTTTATTTTAATAAAATAGTGGAGTTTCCTGTTTTACTCCTTACTCTTCCCATCTTACAATAAATTCTTGAGTAAATTAATTAAAAATTAAGAAACAGAAGGGTATAATTGGTAAAAGAGTAATTAATTGACGGACTGTAAATAAAAACAAAATTTATCCAAAAACCGGACAATTTAAAAAATCAGACGGGGTATAGCATTGCTCTGTTTTTAATGGAATAATAAGTCCTTCCTTAACAGTGTTTTATCTATCTGGCCAGCCAAATTAAAACCATCTAGCTCCGCCATTGGCCCCAGTAGCTTTACTTTTAACTAAAAAGCTAAAACAAATTTCAAGCCGACATAATAGCTTTTCTCTGCAACAGCATCTAAATTTTTTTATTAATAGTTCCATCCCCTGGTTGTCACACAACACAAAAGAATCCTTATTCTTATGTCATTGTCAAGCATCACTGACTCGATAAGGCTAACTCCCAATAAGTTTTGATAACTACTGAATTAGAAATTGATACTCACGGCGACCGATTTTTCCTGCGTTAACTAAACCAGAATCGCAAAAACAAACCTAATTGAGAAGGAAACCGGAAGCCGGAAACAAAGTCAACCAAACATACCTAGATCTGAAATTTAAACAAGCAAGAGAAAAGATAAGAGAGAGGAAACCTGCAAGGCATTGACGAAGCTCTTGCTGCGCTCCATGGAGGCCTCGTCGTAGGTCATGGCGGAGTTGAGCGGTGCAGCGGTTGGGCGCTCAAACTCCATTGCTGCAACGGAACCGAACAAACGCACGCTGAGAAGAAACGGGACGAACGAAATTGCGAAAAGAAAAGTGAGAAACTAAGAATGCAGCAGAAACGCCATTGGTGAACGGTGCTCTGATTAGTGTACAATGAATTGGGAACCGAAGAGAGAGAAAGGAAAACTAGAAGAAAGAGAGAGAGGAAAAGGAGTTGTTGTGAGGTGGTGTGTGATGTGAGTGGGAGCTTTTTGGAGTTACGCGAAATGATATTTAATGCAGTGCCACGTGGCAGGGTTGTTAGTTGACGCCAACTTCCACTTCACTCCATTAATCTTTCAACGTGAAAAGACACCGTTACCCTTGCTTCCTCGGATGACCTTTTAGACCCGCTAGCCTCATGGGTCTTGAAGTAAATGACCGTCTAATGAATTATCTTTTTTTTCTTATACTTTTCATTAATTTTAATTTAAAATATTTTTAAAACTTAAACAAATTTTATATTTAAACGAACGAGTAATTTCATTAAGTAAATAATATATTTTTTTGTGATTTCAATGAACATGGTAGTTGTTGCAACTTGCTAGTTGCATCCACCACCTAACAACAATACCTAACAAATTATCGAGGTTTTGGCTCCATTTTGGTCTGAAATTGAAATTGAAATTGCAGTTAAAAATGTTGTTTTGTTTTAAATGAACCGATTCAGGGAAATAAAATAGATTGGTAATAGGTACATTTTTTTCTTTTATCGACATTTATTAAACGTTATAAAATGAAATTTACAACTTGTTATGTTTTTATTAAGTTGTAGCTAATAAACAAAAATAATTGTTATGATTTTAAAATAGAGTTCTACCACAATAATAAACATAATATTTTGTAGAAAAGGCACCCAAAAAGAAAGAAGTGTGTTGGTAGGAAGAGATAAGATAGGAAGTGTGTGAGGAATAATGTAAAGGGAAAACAAAATAAATTAAAAAGCTTTCTCACTTTTATCTTCAAAAGGCAAAGAGAAGACACCATAAGTCCCATGTGTGAACTTCTCTTTATCCTAATTCTAGTACTTCAAATGGTATCAGTTTGTCATTGCCATTGACAAACAATTTATGTATAACTGGAAATTAATTCGAGTAATTTCCATTTTCTGGTCACTGAGTTAATATTCACGTAATTTGTAAATATTTAATAATAGAACACAATTTGTGTGTGTGTAAGCTGTATAGAAGGTAGAAAAAATAAGACAAGGATTTGTTACCAAATAAATTTAGGTCATCTTTCTTTTTCATTTGTTAGGGACGCATAGTTACCTAATTCATCATCACAACGCAACCAAATTCAAAAACCCAATATAGTGCACGGCAACAAAACCACGTTTCAAAGTTTGAAGCTCTTCGTGTAAGAATGTTTGTTGAGATACTTAAAAAAAAAGCTTCCAACAGAAAAATAATGATGAGTGTCCTAAAAAAATAATGGTAGGATGACGTTTTTACATTTATAAAAATAATAATAAAATAATGGTAAGATAACATTTTTATATTTATTTAACACACGTTAAAACGATAGTAAAAAATAAATTTTATATATTTTTTTAAAAAAGTAAAAAATAAAAAATAATAATACTGAATAAATATAAAAAAATTATGTGAGTTAAAATATTATTATTTTAATAATAATATCACATTTTAATAATTCATTTTGCTTTTTTTTCAGTCATACTCTTTTATTTTCTTATTTAACAAGAAATCGTATATGCATGATAATATTTTAAATTAAGTCGTATTGGCTTTACAAATTTTTAGGTCAAGTTTCAAAGGTAATTTTGATTTTATTCTTTTTAATTAAAATTAAAATAGTGTAAAATTACATAATTTCATAATCTTATTTAAATTGAAGTCGTGTAAAAATAATGTTTAAATGGGGTTATAGTAAATTTGTGCTAATATAAGATGGTTCTTTAATTTGTTCAATTAAAATGACAGGTTCGAACCCGAAGACAAATTTAGAGTTAAATTGAAATAAGTTATTCGTGTAAATTAAAATTAAATTCTTGAAGTTCTATATTTATTTAAAATAATGATACAAGAAATTCACAACTCTGTATAGTCCCGAATATCGTATACTCCATAACATCAATCTTTTTTACACATACTTTTTTCTCATTACGCGTACGTTTCAATATAAAATCAAATCACTGAGGTGGATACATATTTTAATTATATAAATATTAATAGTTTTAAAGTAATTTTATTCAACGTTAGAAAAAGGTATATTTACTATAATCACCTAATGTTGTTACAATTATGATTGAAAGGTAAGAATAATTCAGATTTATCAGTCATTCGCAGGAGATAAATGTTTTCTTCCAAAATTCCTCGGAAGCCAAGGATTAATTACTATTCACCTACAACAAAATTGCCCGATTATTATTGATGAAAATCTTTAAATTATTGATGTAAAGTACACAAAAATTTAATTACAATCGTGTAAAAAATTAGAAAAAATAATACATATAAAAGTAATGACGTTTAATCCAAAATTAACTCATGGGTTGTCTTTCTTTTTAATATATATAACGGGTTAATGTTTTTGCGTGTGTTTTTTATTGTAATAAATATATTATATTAAAATATATTAAAATATATATTATATTAAAATATATTTAAAAGTTGAAAAAACAATAATAATATTTTTAAGTTTATAATTAAATTTTAACGTAAAAAAAATTATTCATAATTATAGAAAGTATATATATATATATAGAAATGTAATTTTTGTGAAAAATACAAAGAATATAATATTGAAAAAAATACAGAGTTAACTCTTTAAAAATACAAAAAAAAGATTATGCAAAAATATGTTTAGTAGTACAAATAAAAATCAGGAATATATTAGTCTAATGTATATTGCTAGACTCCTATATGCATCTATATATTTATCTAATATTTAATGCTAAGTTTGTCTAATGAGATACAATCATCTAAGGTGTATTATTGTAATCATCTAATGTATATTAATATACTCGTCTAATGTGTATTATTTTATTAGTAACATCCCATAATCACACACTTGATAATTCATAATTTATATGTTGTAACATTATGTAACACCCAAATAATTTAAAGGGTATTACTGATAGTAGAGACTAAATTAATTTGATACCTCATATAAACAATCAAACTTTATTTCAATTACTCCAAAGTACAATACCAAACTTACAAACTTTAAACAATATAGTCTTCACCGTTGACATTTCAACTTTTAAATTTTACACAACATAATCTTCCCAATACAAATTTATTCTTTTTACAAAAATCCCTGAAAGGTTTTCCCCGCATCTCTCTCATCTCTAAGCTTTTTCAACCACATCTGCAACATTATCTAATCACATATAACATGAGTTATATGATCATAGCACAAACAAATAAGGGTAAGCCAACCATATCAAATCAATCATTAAATTTGTAATAAGAATAGTTCAATCATTTATTTCTACAATTACTCAAATATCATTACCCCGATGTCATTAATTCATCATTATCAAAATCATCTTCCTCAATTTCATAAACCTTACAATTTATACTATGCTTACTCACGAAGCCTTATGGTCAGACCGCTCTCTGCCTGCTTCCTTAAGCCTCACCTGTATACTATGTCTTACTCTCTGAAGCCTTATGGTCAGACCGCTCTCTGCCTGCTTCTATAAAACTTATGAACCACATATTTATGTCAAAGCCTTATGGTCAGACCACTTGCTGCCTGCTTTCATTAACCTCAGGTGTTACTTTGCTCATACCAAGCTCTCATGGTATAACCGAACATATTACTTCCCGTAGGAAACATCATTTCATAAGCAATAATTTCTTATATCCACTCCAACATTTCATCACATCAACATTTCATACTCTCTTATCCACTCCAACATTTCATCAAATCAACAATTCATAACCTCTTCTCCACATAACTCAATTATGTTCATTCTCTAATCATAATTTGACAATAACTTATTTTGGTGTCAATAAATTAAACATATCGCCAGTTATCATACTTCATATTATAAACTCATTTTTTGACCATAACGAGTATAACTCAACATATTTTCACCAATCAAAGATTCATAGATCAGCCAAAACATTTCATCATATCTTAGCCACTACGTATTAAAGTCTGAGCTCAATGTAAAGATAAATAAAATATACATGAAGTTTTTACCATGATAACTTTATACATCTCCAATTAACTTATTTTATTTTAATTTCATCCTATTAGAGATCTTTCTTTACCCCAATTGGTCACCGGAGAGGACCCAGATGTCTGAACGCATCAAACTCACCTTCGACGCCAACACATATGACTAGTCACAACTGACTGGACCAGGCCAGGGCTGCTCTATGATCAGGGATGTGCCAACTCAGGTTTTTAAGGTTCCTCTATCCTACCAACAAAGGGAGGCCTTCAATAATTAACAATTTATTTACTTAAATTATCTACCTTGTTCTCTTATGCCTAATTTTAATATTTTTACTTCCTCTTACAACAACCTCAAATAGTATCACTACATCTATTTAATACTTATTTCCAAGTTATTACAGAATCCTTACTCCAGACCTTCCAACAAGATCAATTTCAGCCAAGAAACTAATTCATGATAGAATTCATACAAGATAACTATAAACAATTAACCATAATAAGATATTACTATAAATGGTCATAGAAGAATACAATATTTGACAATCATAAGAATAATCTTAATATAAAAATTCATGGGAAACAAGAAGTTGAATCTGGCAGAGCCGGTTAGACAACTTCTAATCCATCCAAAAATACAATATAATTAAGTAACAAGAGCAACACATGTCTGGGGAAATAAGAAGTTGAATCTGGCAGAGCCGGTTAGACAACTTCTAATTCTTCCAAAAATGCAATAAAATAAATAAGTAAAGCAATAAATAGTTTGGGGAAACAAGAAGCTGAATCTGGCAGAGCCGGTTAGACAACTTCTAATCCTTCCAAAAGTGCAATAAAATAAATAACTGAAGCAATAGAAAGTTTGGGGAAACAAGAAATTGAATCTGGCAGAGCCGGTTAGACAATTTCTAATCCTTCCAAAATACAATAAAAATAAATAAGGAAAACAATAGAATTTTGGGGAAACAAGAAATTGAATCTGGCAGAGCCGGTTAGACAATTTCTAATCCTTCCAAAATACAATAAAAATAAATAAGGAAAACAATAGAATGTTTGGGGAAACAAGAAATTGAATCTGGCAGAGCCGGTTAGACAATTTCTAATCCTTCCAAAATACAAAAATAAACAACTAATAACATACAAGTGGCATAACATAATCAACATTACATTTTACAACTATCACACTTGGATATCAACACAAAAGCATACTCTCATTTAAAATTTAAGATCATACAGAAACAAAATACTCCATATTCAAGATATAAGATCAGAAAAAGCAAAATATAGCATATTCAAGACTCAAGATAATACAAAAGGAAATACTCAAAGTTAGCTCCCCTTACCTCTATTACAGACTTAATCCCCTCGCTCTCTGAAAACTTCCAGAATATCTCCTTTGCAAAATTTGAAATTCTTCCAACTCTTTTCTCTCAAAAATTTTCTAAGTTCTTTGGTGTAAATTTTCAGCCTCCCCCCTTGGCTATTTATAGTAAAAAAATTTACTATTCATTTTTACTATTCATTTTAACTATTCATTTTTTTTATTCATTTTACTATTACAAAAATAATTTTTTATTTGCAATTTGATAAATTCTGATCTCAAAGCTACGTGGAACACTTATCCTTTCCAAATATTTTTTTTTTTTTTACTTTTCACGTTTTACTATTCACTTTTTACTATTCACAATTTACTATTCACTTTTTTTTTTATCTAGTATTTTAACTTACAAATATTTTCAAGGATCTTACACATTACATCTAAGGTAACGTCTCGTAATCTCGCAAATTAAAATTTATAGTTGATATTTATTTATACATGTTTTAAACTTGGATTTCAACTCCAAAATCATAATATAACTTGAATTCTTCTACTTTATTCTTCTATCTCTCTGTTCATTGGCACTGGATCATACGACATTCTTTCATCTACTCCCGTATAACGAATTATATGATCATTGCACATACCCAAACACAAACACAAACAAGTACGGTGAGCTAACATGCAACCAATCGTTCATAAAACATGCATAACAAATATCATATAATTATATCAGACCCCTTCATACCATCATACAACAATCGCATCTTAGATACCCATCCCACAATACTACAATAGACACTTATCCCGATAATATATTGATGAGCGGTCAGGTTATGCACTTGTGATGACTTCTACTCATTCTTACAAATACACTTCCAAAATACTCCATACCATTCACAAGGTTAGTCCTCGACACTATGTTCAAAACTGACACAGACCAGGACCTCCTGCTCCTTTCACCACATAATTCATCCTTCTCTACTTGAAACTGGATGATTATTAGAGTATCAGGATAACCTCCAACTACGAGACCCTCATCATCAACATATCCACAAATACCATATCATTACTGAATCTCTCCACGAGACTCGTACCATGCTCATATTCCTCATTATACCATTACAAAATCTCCCCATAATACTCATATAATGTTCGGATGCATAAATTCAAATCCAATATAATAAAATACAATCATCACAGAAATCATATAAAATGAATGTATAAATAAATTAACAATAATAAAATATCACTATAAATGGTCACCGGAGAAGAATCAAATGTTTGACGAATCAAACTCACCATAAACGCCTATACATATGACTAGTCACAACTTATTGGATTGGAACAGGGATGTACCAACTCCGGTTTTTAAGATTCCTCTATCCTACCATCATAATTATAATTCATAATTCCATATTTACCACAATAACATGAATTCATCAGACATTTTCATTCCAACGAGATATATTGCACAATAGTTTAACAGTACATAATTTGTTCAACAAGATTTAAGTTAAAAACTTGTCGAGTAGACTTCTAGGAAAGAGAGGTGCGTCACAATGGACAACTTAAGTACCAAATATTTCCTTAGCCAAAGTGTTCCTCAACTAGTTTTAACAAATTTCTTATTTACAGATTCAAAATAACAACATATAATATTAACACAGAAAATAAATATACAGTAAGCATTAACAGTATTCACACAAAATTTCAAGACATAAATAGTAATAAAACAATACTAAATCATAATATAAAAGCTTAGAAAGGTTAGCTCCCCTACCTCTTCTCCAGAATTATTTTTCTACTAGAAGTTGTTCCCCGAAAACTCTTCAGAATTCTACTCTTCTTACAACTAAAATTTCTTCCTAACTCTTTCTTCTCTAAATTTCAAGATTTCTCTCTTGATTCTTCCTCTCTTTGTGCAGAGTACCCTTCTCTCTCATGGCTATTTATAGGTAAAAAAATTTACTATTTAATAATTTTTTAATATTATTTATTATTTTAATATTATTTTAAAATAATATTTTAATCATCCACTTGATCAAATCTGATCTTAACTCCTTCCATGCTATGTAGGAATTCTTATCCTTTCAATTATTTTTTTTCATTTTTTTTTTATTTTTTTTACTGTTCACTTTTTACTATTTACTTTTTACTATTCAATTTTCTTAAAAAAAAATCCTAAATAAGTTATCAAAAATTTGAACATCTCCTTCTAGAATTACTATAATTTTATATCCAAAATTTTAATTATATTTTCTATTTAATTATATTTCTATCCATTAAAATTATTATTACTAATAAAATGCTAAAATTTACTATTATAAATATTTTTCATGAGTCTTACATGATTCATCTGACCAATTCATCGATAACTCATTTAGTCAAAGTAATCCTAAACTCATCTAATCAACATATGGAATGATACGTCTAATATAATTTTTATACAATTGTAATTAATGTATTTGTAGTCTAGACTAATGTGTATGGTTAGACTTGAGGAATATTTTTTGCAATACTCATCTAATAAGTGTATGAAAATACTTATTTAATGTATATTTATAGACTCGTCTAATAAATGCATTAACAAACCCTTTGAATATGTATTGTTACACTTGTCTCATAAGTATATGGACACATTAATATAATGTGTATAGCTAAACTCGTCTAATTAATGTATATTTAAACTCATCTAATGTATATTGCAATACTTGTTTAATCAATGGGTAAACAAATTTGTCTAATATTTATTGATAAACTTGTCTAATTTGTGTATGAAAAGACCAGTGTATCTTATTTTGTTAAACTCGTCTTATCAATGTATGGACAAATTGATATATCAATGTATGTACAAACTTATTTAATGAGTATTCTTAGACTCGTCTAATTAATGGATGAAATGACTCATCTAATGATTTTTGCTAAACTTGTTTAATTAGGATATTGATGAAATTGTATAATGGGTGTTTGTTCAAACTGGTCTAAAGTGTATTGTAAGACTTGTCCAATTAATAAATGGACAAACTTGTATTGTATTAACAGGCTTATCTAATTTTTTTACTGATAAATTTGTCTAATGTATATTAATAAGGTTATCTTACCATTGTGTGTATGTTGCTGGTAGACTCGGCTAAGTAGTGTCTAGACAAACTTCTCTAATGAGTATTCCAAAACTTCTGCAATAAATATATGAAATATTTCGGTTAATGTTTTTTTTATACATGTTTATGATTGTATGACCAAACTCGTTTAATGGGTATTGTTGACTTGTTTAATTAGTGTATTGATAGATTTGTTTGATGTTTGTTATTAATGTTTTTTGTTATATTTTTTTAATCAATGAATGAATTAACATGTCTAACCTTTTATTTCTACATTTGTCTAATTATTGTATGGACAAACTTATCTAATAATTATTATTAGACTTGTCTAATGTTTTTATTATACTAATTGAATTAGTGTATGGACAAATTGGTATAATGTGTATTACAAGATCTGTTTAATAATATTTGTTATGTTCGTTTAATTAACAAAGGAAATTACTTGTCTAATTTTTTTTACCATACTTGTCTAATTAGTATGGGTAGAATTATCCAATGTATATTATTAAACTCGTGCAATTTTTTCTAAACTCATCTAATTTATATTATTAAACCCATCTAATTTTTTTCTAAACTCCACTAATATATATTTATAAACTCATATAATTAATGTGAGTTTAATGTATGTTTTAATACTCATTTAATGACTATATAAATATAATAATAATATATTATAATATAACTAGTTTATTAGTTTTACATTTGAAATTGAAAATAGTAAAAAATAAATTAAATAATGTAAAATAAAAATTATAATAACAAGAAGTATGATATTTTTACTAAAAGTATATACTTTCAACTTTTCAAATTAACAGAATACAATATTTTAATTTCTTATGTTTTAAATATAATTATTTAAAACTTTATACGGTACATTACTAATATTTATTAGACAAATTTAATTATTACATACTAAGAAGAAAAAGAATATTAAAAATAATAAGACTATTTATATTATTATTTTATAAAAAATCATAAATATAATTTAATATAATAGATTTTTTAATTTAAAAAATTTAAGAAAAAAAGTTGAAAAAGAAAACAAAAAGATAAGGAATATGCCGCGGATTAAAGTCAAGGTCCCCCAAAACCAATGATCATAAATCTTTTCTCACTAATTATTGTGATATTTCAGTGTCATCACTCTTCATTTCTTTTTCTCCCTTTTGTTTTTCTGTTCATCTCTATCCTTTTTATATACTTTTCTCTCTTCAAAACTGTAAAGAAATCAGAAAAATCCAGCCAATCACCTTTTTTTTCTTTAATAAGTCAATAACGCAAATTATCCACATCATATTCCCCTTTCCTCTCTGTGATTTTTCCATGCACTGATTTTCCCGGAAAATGAAAATTTCTCCTTAGATTTTCCCGAAAAATGAAATTTTCTCTTTAGATTTTCCCGAATTCGAAGTTCGTGGGACAAAAAAAAAATCCAAAATTTTCATGGCCCTTCTAATCCACTCCCCGGAAATATCTGTGGCTCTCCAAATTGCTCCAAACCCTAACCCTAGGCCGAGCAAAGTCCACAGCTTCAAACCCCATACAAAGAGCACATGGATTGGGTCAGCGCGCGGGGTGAGAATTTCTTGCAAAGTGAAAGATTGTGCAGTTCTGGATTTGGGTTTGGATGAGAACGTGAATTCGTACGGTCAATTTTCGGTTCCTGTGAAGCCAGAGTCGAAGCAGACCAAAGAGAAAGAAGAAGAGAAGCAGAATTACCATGTTAATGTGGGATATGCTATTCGAACTTTGAGGGAGGATTTCCCTGATCTCTTCTACAGGGAACTTAGCTTTGACATCTACAGGTTCGGGTTTTGTTGCCTTTGTTTTTTATTTTTTCTGCGATGGTTGTTGAGTATAGATGAGCATAGAAGGACAGTGTAAAATTAGTGATGCTTTTTGTGATGGTTTTGTTGAAGGTTCATGATTTCCCCCACTTACAAACTCGGGCTATTGTTCAATTATTAGATTCATATACATATAGTGGTTGAAACTATCTCTAGAATTATAAATTAATTAGAATGCACTAACTTTATATTAATCATAAAACTATAGACTTCTTTTATAATAATTTAAAGAATTTAATTAGAATGTACTGATGGTGTCAAGAATTTTATATTATCCATCAAATCACATATTGACATAAAGTTTGTTGGGTATAATATTTATTTTTTTGAAAGTCATTCTTTGGATGATCTATGATTTGTTTGTAGGGTAACTGATTGTATGAAAATTAACCTCTCACTTTAAAAGTTATATTTAGGATGACTTCTTATTGGTTAATAATATAAAAATCTATACAGAACTTAAACTGTTTAGTTTATGTGGTATGACTTCTATCAAGTCAGAGCACATTGTCTTTATGTAGTTTAAGTTGTATGACACTTCTAAATTGTCATGTGATGTCCATCATTAACGTAAGGTTGGATGGATGATTAAGATTTACTGCCCTCAGTTATCACAATAAGTTACTGCTCTTTCACTGTATGCCTTAGAGTTCTCTATCTTAATCTTTAAGGTTAGGTATCGTAGAGGCTTGGGGGACTGATTGCGTGTTTTTATTGTTGTACTTCTGCTCTTGATTATCAAAATGAATGCTGCTAAAATGTCTTATTTTTGGTACATTTAGCTTGGTGTTTGGTTAAGTCTGTTGGAGTTGTACTTGGTTAATGCTACTAACTACTCATGTCACTTTATGTTATTCCAAAGGTAGTTGCACTTGTTTAAACAACTCTCAATTGAAGTCCTTAGCTTTATTAAAGTAATCAAGAAGAACAAGAAGAGACCCGTAATCTTTTATTGAATCAATTAACTAGACGGAAACTTCCATTGTGATCCCCTTTTTTCTACTTTATATTCTACAAGGGTTGGCTACTTCATGTGATCCATCAGTAGAATTATGAGGGGATTTCTCAACCATGAATAATGCCTATTATACGTGTTCAATATTTTTTCATAGACATTTGAACACAAACAGAATCAGTAAGTGGTTGTGACTTGCTTGGTCTTTTTTCACTGCCTAATAGGTCGAACAAGGGTTACGCATATTTTAGCATTCTATATTTGGAAGGTTGAAGTAGAGGCAAAAGGTTCTTCTCGAGGGTCTTTGTCTTTGTTTTGACCACTTTTTTTTTTTTTTCTAACAATCCTTGAACATGGCCCTAAACCTCTTTCCACTGCCTGGAGTATATATGAAATCAAATGTGATTTTTCAGTAATGTGTATATCAGAGGGTCCTATATGAGAAGTCTGCAAAAAATTATTATTTGTTCTGTTATGCTAAATATGCAGACTAAAATGTCCCCTCTTTTTCAGGGATGATATTGTGTTTAAGGATCCAATGAATACGTTCATTGGAATTGAGAATTACAAATCTATCTTCTGGGGACTACGATTCCATGGCAGGATATTTTTCAAAGCTTTGTGGGTTGACATAATTAGTGTATGGCAGCCTGTTGAGAACGTCATCATGGTTCGCTGGACTGTTCATGGTATCCCACGAGTTCTATGGGAAAGCCGTGGTAGGTTTGATGGAACCTCTGAGTATAAACTTGACAGGCAGGGCAAGATTTTTGAACACAGGGTTGACAACATTGCTACCAATTCACCTCCTCGGTTCAAAGTGTTTAGTGTAGCAGAGTTAATTCAATCTATTGGCTGCCCCTCAACTGCAAGACCTACCTATTTTGAAACATCTTCACATCCCGAGAGAACGTAATGTTGCTCAGGTTCTTCAAAAGTTTTGATGTAAATTGTGCATATTATGTGGTAAACAAAACATGGAGTTAGATATTATTATCTTGCTTGTCACATAAAGCTGTGAGAAAAAGGTACTTTGCCATTGATTTGGTCTCATGGTGCTCAATACTGGTGATAGCCGTTATAGGGTCATTGTTATTTGTAACAAGTTGAGTTTTAAAATCCCTGTATATAATGCAATTGCTACTTATGTCTAATGGCTAACTTCATCTGTAGATCCTCATAAGCAATTTGTGTACTGATGCTGTATTCATATTCATTTTCATCCTTGTTTCTTACATCTTTTTCCGCTTAAATTAAATTAAATCAGAAATTGAATTTAAGCTCTTGTTCTTAACTTGTACATGGCAAAAGCCCAAATGGTGATTAATCTGGCACAAATTCACGGGATTGGAATCTCTTTTGGGGCATTGCTCACCTGAAATACTATTTAAATTTCCAAATTCTGGCTTTCATTTTTATTTACTGAAGAAGAATCAACAAAATGTAGCACCATTTTAATTTATTTTAAAAAGTTAACATACCGAACAAATTGCGGTGTTATTTCTAACTTAATCACATCCCATATGCCAATGAAAATAATTAGTTTACTTGGACTTTAAAAAAAATTATGACTTATAAAATTTACTTTTTATTCTTTATTAATACAAAACACCACTACTTATAATATTTGATATGATAAATAAGAAAAGAAAAATATAGAATTGTATGGAAATTATAAAATGATTTATAAAAGTATCAATAATCTTCCTAATATACTTTTTTTTATGATTTTTAAAATTTTCTTAAGGCACTAATTATAATTAGCAAGACTCATCTATCTTCTCACTTTGGTTGGGAGTTCCAAATAGTAACTTAGGGGTGGTAATAGGATTACACTATTCTTAGGCCAGGAAAAGCCTACACCAATGAATGAGTGATTGTCTCTGTCTCTCGGTTACATTCTCAATAGCTGCTACTATCTTCTTCAACCATGGCTACCAATTCGATTTCCTCATCCTCCTTTCGATTTCTCACTACCAGAATCCCTCACTCCCTCTTCCGCAGAACCCCAACTCTCCTTCCTCCTCTAACAAAACCCCTCTTCTCTAAATCCATCACCTTCCAGAGACTTCCATCATCATCTCCACCGTCGTCATCATCATCACCGTCGCCGTCTTCCACATCCCTTCAACCCATCGAAGACCTCCCTCCGAAGCTCCAAGAAATCGTTCACCTTTTCCAATCCGTCCCCGAACCCAAGGCCAAATACGAACAGCTCCTCTTCTATGGCAAAAACCTCAAACCCCTCGAACCCCACTTCAAAACCAACGACAACAAGGTCCAAGGTTGCGTCTCCCAGGTCTGGGTCCGAGCCTACCTGGACACCAACGGCCACGTCGTCTACGAAGCCGACTCCGACTCCGTCCTCACCAAAGGCCTCGCCGCGTTGCTCGTTCAGGGCCTCTCGGGTCGACCCGTCAGTGAAATCATTCGGGTCACACCCGATTTCGTCACGCTGTTAGGGTTACAGCAGAGCCTAACCCCATCAAGGAACAACGGGTTCTTGAACATGCTTAAATTGATGCAGAGAAAGGCGTTTATGCTGTTCGTGGAAGCTGAAAAGGGTGGTGAGTTCACTGAATTGAAGTCACCCGAGTTGAATTCTGATAGTGTTGTTGAGAATTCTTCAAGGGGTGGAGAAAGTTCTGAACTTGGTGAGGGTGATGTTGGTTTGGATTCTGAGGGTGGTGTGGAATTGGGAGGGAGGGGGAAGAGAATAAGGGAGAAGTTGCAGAAGGAGCTTGAGCCTGTTGAGTTGGAGGTTGAGGATGTGTCTTATCAGCATGCGGGGCATGCTGGGGTTAGAGGGAGTGATGGAGAAACGCATTTCAATGTTAGAGTTGTGTCTAAGGAGTTTGAAGGGAAGAGTTTGGTTAAGAGGCATAGGCTTATTTATGGCCTTCTGCAAGAGGAGTTGGAGACTGGACTCCATGCCTTGTCGATCGAGGCCAAGACACCGGCTGAAGTTGAAGGATGAGAGTTCATCAGGCTGCAATTTTATGAGTTTGGAAAGGTATGAGTTTTGTCTGTTGAACCAAAATGGTGCTCTGTATTTGTCAGAAGGGTAATTTCTGTTTGTTGAAATATACCCTGATGAATGAAATTGTATGGATTTAGATTTGTTGAAGCTGAGGCTTCATTCCAATAATGTAACAACTGTCATTTATAAACAGATGGATGACAATGTGGCTTCTAGGCACAATTTGGGTAACTGCTATGTTGTATTCATTCACCATTTTGTTTTATGACCGAAGGCTGATTGTATCATTATGAGTAGCAGTTCTCATTCTAGAATAGAGGATAATGTTTTGTCACAACACATGGTTTCCCATTATGCTGTTATCAGTTGCAAATTTATAATTGGAAACAAAAATGAGATCATTAAATCACTATTTCGAGGCATTTAGACCCTTTGTGTGTATGCGCATGATATAGTAAGACTTCATAAATTTCATTTGATAAAATATCATTTTTTCCACATTGTTCAGGGCACAACTATAATTCTTGTAGTTTGAAGCTCTTAATTTTATGCTCTTCATACCCCTTGGATGAGTGGATAGTATGTAGTATTTTTGCCTCGGTTAGTTCTTTTTTTAACATTTGGAAATGCATTTTTCTTTCATTTTAGAATGAGTTGATTAACTTTGGCTGATCAATATTGTTTGTATCTTGTGCTAGTGAGAAAATAAAATTAGATTGTTATGCTATTTGTGACTTGACATATAAGTGTTAGAATTGAGTAGCATAATGTTTATTTTGGATTAAACTAGGAGGGTTGAATTTGGTTTATTAATAAGAAATGTACTTTTAAGAAGTTTTTCCAAAAGATCAAAGTTTAATTAAAATCATTTCCTTTATAATATCAACGAACAGGGAAAGAGAAGATTACACAAGATACTTTATACTACATAAGGTACTTTGTACTGGTTTATCTAATTGTTAATCTCTCTAAAGAAGAATTAATTTAAACACTAGAATAAACCAAACTCACAATTACAAAAGAAAGAATTTAAGGTTTAGAAAATACTTCTTTAAAACACAAGATACATTCTTTAAATCACACAAAGAATGAACTATTTCATTTGAGTCAGAAACAGTTTCTCTTTGCAACAATAACAATTCTCCATCACCAAACCAAATAACTTACTTGGGGAAAGTTATCCTTCTATTCATATTAAGTCTTTCAAAATCTCTTTTCACAGATAAAGAGAGTTTCTTTAGCACTAATAATTCTAAACCTCTAAATATGTAAATGAAAAGTTATTTCAAAATTAGGTTTTACAAAATATATATAGACTATCTCTTTTGAAAATTAAGTTAAGAGTCTGAATAATCAAGTCACAATTATCACTAATAATTAATCTGAAAAACATGATTTTATCTAGATAATCGATTATTATTGACTATCAAACTAAACAATACTTTTAACTCTTAACCTTCTAACTTTAGTATCTTAAATGTACAAATTACATGACTTGAAGAGTTAACTTTGTAAGTCTTTAACACAACTCTTAGATCCAAACATTTAAATTTTAATATAACTCTTTGAATACAAGCTTTCTTTAACTCTATCATAAGTACTTGATATTTGTAATATATTTCGTAGACATTAGAATAATTACTGGTATTTGTAGAAATTGATTTATTAAATTCTTTCTTGATATAGGAAGAATGATATTTGTAATATATTCCATAAACATTCGAATAATTTCTGGTATTTATAGAAATTGATTCATTAAATTATGTCTGTTCTAGGAAGAATTTATTGTAATTATAAAACGTTGGTCTGACCCACAAAAGTTTGGTTAATGATCCACATTTATTTTAATATATATGTGTGTGTGTAAGGTGTGTGGCTTTTGAACTTAATTTACAGAGTAGTATTATTATTTTTTATGAATTTGTGTTGTTATCTATAGCTTTATTTTGAATTTAGTTATTTTACCATAATGATATTTTGAAATTTAAACAATAAAATATCATTATCTTGAATTCTGTCTTATGCATAACATCATCGTCTTATTCGAAACTTTATCTGTTATGACTGAAGAAAGTAAATTGAGGTTAGATTTATCAAATGAGGGGTGATAGAAATAGGTTAGATAAATATATATATATATATTTTCAGTGTAGCTTAGGTCAGTCAATGATCCAACCGGCAGATGATGGATCATTGATTGAGTTATTAGACCAGTTTAGGACATTAAGGTTTCAATTGTGTAAAAGTTTATCTCTTGAAAAACAAATTGATCAAAAACTGTCTTTTTAAAATAAAAAGGTTGAGTAAATGTCATTTGCTGGACTGAATTTTTCACCAATTTGGTCAGAGTTTCAGTTAGCCGTTGTCTCTGTTATGCTTCTTCCAGACAGAAGAATTTGGCTTTTATTGCTATACCACTTGAAGTTACGTGGAGCCTAGTAAAAATACATAGAACTTGACTTTCTACGCACTTCCAGAAAATCAACTGGCTAAGTTTTCTCTGTTTCATACTTTCTCTGAATTGCTCTAGGCTTCAACGTACGTTATCTGTCAGACGTAGACATGAATCACTTGGTGGAATCCATTTCTAAAACAATGAAGAACCTGATGATTTCGGTTAAACTTTTCCTAGATTTGCTCGTGATATCAGAAGGTAATTTATTTCCTCCGGTAGAAAAAATAAACAAAAACCGGAGTGGATTTGTTTTACACAAAACACACGATTTATTTTAAGAAAAATATAAAATTAATTTTAAAGACAAACATAAAATATAGCCGAGGGTTCAAGACGCACCAAAACTGAAGAAAATTTGGGCATCCTACGATTCGGCGAATAACTATGCGAAGGAAATAGAATTTGATGGTTAGAGAGGCCTCAACAACAAGAGTAATCGCCTCCCTGCTGGGACCTTCGCATTCCTAATACTAACAAAAACATAATAATGTAAGAAAATCATCATCAGAAGTGGATCCAATCGAAATACGGGAACACTTTCGGAGTTGAGATGAGATCTGGATTCAATCTCCGAAGGCAAACTTGAATAAAAACGCACCGACCTAAAGCGTTTCCTCCATAGGAACCTTCGATTCCATTCTCAATGCAAATATACGAATTCTTTAATAAAAGAAAAAAAAAACACAAATAAAGCGCCGGGATGATGCTCAGTGAATACGAACCACAAGGGCGAAAAGTATCATATTGCGGAACGACCCACAATCGATGATTATTTCCCTGTTTCTCTTCATTGCATCGTATTTGCTAAGCGAAACGAATTGAAAAGATGACAAATCAACCGAAAACCAGAATTCCAGAGAACATTGATGATGAATAGATTGCGGCGTCTGCAACCCTAAAGTTTGCTCCCAATAACAGTCAGAATTCCATTGTAGCTTATTTTATAGAGAGCGTTTTGGTCCGAAACCCAAACCCTCAGTGTCATACTTTTCAAATTTATTTTATTTTTCATTTTAATTCCTAAAATATATTGGGCTGGTTTTGCTTGGTCCAGTAAGGGTTCTGTTTCACGTAGCAGCGGTGAGTGAGAATTAGGTCATCTCTCAATTATTTAACATCCCTGAATTTTTCTCAAATTATATTTACTCTCGTGTATTTTTCAGTGTTAATATCTTTCTCTATAAATCAACATCATACTTTTTCTCTCTATATATATAAAAATTAAAGTTATTGTAAATAAACCAAACTACGCCGTTTTACAGAAACGGTTTTATCAGATCATTTTGTATTTTGCCTTTATAAGGCTACCATTCATTAATGAGAATTATTTTGTTCTCTTATTTTTGAGCTCTCTGTTTTTCCATACTCTCTCTATTCTCTGTTTACACACACCCTCCAAACCATCAGTGGTATCCAGAGCGAGGTTACGATCACCTGCGCTGTTTCAAAAATTCACAGAAGTCATTGACTGAAGAAAAGTTGCTGCAAAAACAATGGCAGGAATGATACGAGGAGTTTTACCGGTGTTCGATGGTAAAAATTACGAAGATTGGTGTGTTAAGATGGATGCCATCTTGGGTTATCAAGAAGTAGATGAAATTGTCAAGAAAGGTCTTAAAGAACCTGCAAAAGGAGATTCAGAGGACGTGAAGAAAAGCTACAAAGAAAATAGGAAACTTGATTGTAAGGCTCGGATGTTGATACATCAATGCGTCTCTCCGACAATCTTTCAAAAGGTTTCGAAGGCAGTCACAGCCAAGGATGCGTGGGACATACTGAAGGAGGGATATGGAAATTCTGGAAAAATTAAGACGGTAAGATTGCAATCACTGCAACGACAATATGAACTTCTTAAAATGGAAGAACAAGAGTCGGTTGAAGAGTATATTGGAAGGCTGCAGACCTTGGTAAATGCAATGCGGAGTTGTGATAAGATTGTAAAAGATAAGAAGATTGTGCATAAGATTCTGAGAACGTTAACGCCTCAGTATGACCACATTGTCGTGGCCATTGAAGAGAGTAAAGATCTGGAGACATTGAGAGTTGAAGAACTACAGAATTCACTCACAGCCTATGAACAACGATTGATCGAAAGAAAAGCGACAGAAAAGAGTGTTACACAGAACACAAACCAGGCATTACAGGCTAGAGGTGGATAGAGTTTCAAGAACCGTGGAAGAGGCAGAGGAAGATCTCGCGGTGGCCGAAGTGGAGGTAGAGTGAATACCTTATCTGAACAGTCCAAGGATGAAAATTCTAACGATCAAAAGGAAGGAGACGGTAGAGGACGAGGAAGAAAATTCAGAGGACGAGGAAGAAAGAGTTACGATAAGCGAAATGTACAGTGCTTCACATGCAACAAATTCGGACATTACTCCTCGGAGTGCTGGCATAACGAATCAGCCTCCAAGAAGACCAAGAATGATGAAGCTGCGAATTTGGCACAAGATACTTGCGATTCAGAATCAGAACAAACCGTATTGATGTGCGTTTCAGAACAAAACAAAGAAAAGAAGGTATACAGAAGTGAAGCGCGAGACAGGTGTCGCTGCAAAGAAGGACACGTGTTGCAACCAGAAGAAACACAACATGCAGAAAGTTGTATAGAAGTTGAACGTGTAATAATGTCGAGCGTTCACAACCGCACTGAGGATCATTCATGTTGGTTTCTAGACACTGGGTGCTCCAACCATATGACTGGAAGAAGGGATTGGATGGTAAATCTCGATATGAAAAAGAAGAGCAACGTGAGATTCGCAGACGACAGAACCTTAATAGCTGAAGGTGTTGGTAGAGTTCTAATCAGATGCAAGAATGGTGAAATGGCATACGTGGACGACGTGCTGTATGTTCCGATGATGAAGAGCAATTTGCTGAGCCTCGGCCACCTTCTGGAAAAAGGATACACCATGCAAATGCACAAGAATGTGATAGATGTGTTTGATAAGAAGATGCGTCTGGTCATTAGAGCTCCTAAAGAAAAGAACAGAACATTCAGAGTAAACCTAAATGTAGTCGAGATTCAGTGTTTGTCATCGATTGATGTTGAAGAAGAAAGCTGGCTATGGCATTATAGATTTGGGCACTTGAATTTCAGAAGCCTAGAACAGTTGAGAGATAAGAAGTTGGTGAAAGGTATTTCTACGATTACTGCACCATATAAAATCTGTGAAGGTTGTGTCATTGGTAAGCAAACCAGGAAAAGATTTAAGAAAGACATGGTCAAGAGAGCTAAACAACCTCTGGAGGTTGTCTATTCTGACGTTTGTGGACCTTTCGATGTACAAACACTCGGAGGTAACAAATATTTTCTTCTCTTTGTTGATGAATATACTAGGAAAATGTGGCTTTATTTGCTTAAAGAAAAAAAGGAAGTTTCCTCACACTTTCTTCATTTCTGTGCTATGGTTGAGAGGGAAAAAGCGTTGCAGATCAAAGTCTTTAGGACTGATGGGGCTGGTGAATTCAATTCTGGTGAGCTGAACAAATTCTGTCAAGATAAGGGGATTGTTCATGAGGTGATAGCTCCTTACACACCCCAACACAATGGTATTGCTGAGAGAAGAAACAGGACTCTACTGGACATGACAAGGTGCATGATTAAAGGGAAGAGCTTGCCTAGAAATATATGGGGAGAAGCAGTGTCCACTGCAGTCTACTTACTAAATAGAAGCCCGACTAAAGCCTTGACCGATTGCACTCCAGAAGAGGCTTGGACAGGAAAGAAACCACATGTGCACCATCTGAAGATTTTTGGTTCGGTGTGTTACAGGCATGTTCCAGCAGAAAGAAGAACCAAGCTCGATGACAGAAGTGAAACACTCATTTTTGTAGGCTATCACACTACAGGTGCGTACAGGTTGTATAATCCAGAAAAGAGGCAAATTGTTGTAAGTAGAGATGTAATTGTAGATGAAGCTGCAACTTTCAAATGGATTGAAGAAGAGACTGGTGTTAAACTAATTTCTGGTTCTGGTGCTGTTGTTACTGACTGGCCAGAAGAAAAGAGGTTTGATGAGATTAAACAGGCAGTCAATGAAAGAGAGGTTAACTTCAGACGTTCACAAAGAACTCGATTCCCTTCTTCAAGGCTTGCAGATTATGAGACTTTCACAGACAATGAAGTTGCAGATTCAGGTGATATTGTTCATAATGCGTTGCTTGCTGATGCTGAGACACTTACATGGGAACAAGCTATCACGATGCAAAAGTGGAAGAGGCCATGCTGGATGAGTTGAGATCTATAGAGAAGAATAGAACCTGGGAGTTGGTGGAGCTACCACAGGACAAGAGAGCCATTGAAGTCAAGTGGGTGTTTAAAACAAAATATAAAGCAGATGGAAGCATAGCCAAGTTGAAAGCACGACTGGTGGCAAAGGGGTTCTTGCAGAGACCTGGAGTTGATTTTACCGAAGTCTATGCACCAGTAGCTCGTTTGGAAACGGTGAGATTGGTTGTGGTTATTGCAAATTTAAAAGGCTGGAAGATCCACCAAATGGATGTGAAATCTGCTTTCTTGAACGGTCCACTTGATGAAGAAGTATATATAAAACAACCACCTGGCTTCTCGAAGAAAAATGAAGAACATAAGGTATATCGTTTACACAAAGCACTGTATGGCCTCAGACAGGCACCTAGGGCCTGGAATACTTACATAAATGCATTACTGTTGAGGATGGGATTTCGAAAGTGTCCTGTGGAATTTAGAATGTATGTGAAACATCCTGGACAGCAAAACACGTTGCTAATATGCTTATATGTAGATGACCTCCTTATAACAGGAGGCTCTGAAGAAGAGATTGCTGAATTTAAGAGAAGCATGAAGAAAGAGTATGACATGACTGATCTTGGTCACTTGAACTACTTTCTCGGACTTGAGTTCGTGCAAAGAACAGATGGAATTTTAATCCACCAGAAGAGGTACATTAATGAGGTACTGAAAAGATTTAATATGTTAAACTGCAACAGCACTGTAGTTCCAATTGCAGCAAATGTAAAACTGTCTAATTTGGAAGAAGAGAGAAAAGTGGATGCAACTCTGTACAAGCAAATTGTAGGATCACTCAGATTTGTGTGCAACAGTAGACCGGATATAAGCTTTGCAGTTGGGTTAGTAAGTAGGTTTATGAGTGACCCAAGACATACACACCTCGTCACTGCCAAACATATTCTACGGTACTTGAAGGCAACAGCAGATTTTGGGTTGTTCTTTCCAAAAGAATCTAGTGGTATGAATAAAGTGTTGGAAGTCTGGAGTGATTTAGACTGGTGTGGTGATCAGGTGGAGAGAAAAAGTACACACGGTTACCTATTCAAGTATGGAGCAACGTCAATTTCATGGTGTTCTAGAAAACAGAAGGTGGTAGCACTCTCTTCATGTGAAGCAGAGTATATAGCAGCATCTGAAGCAGCGTGTCAAAGCGTTTGGCTTGAAGCCATCCTAGATAAACTAAAGGTTGAATACAAGAAACCAGTGCAAATCTTGGTGGATAATAAGTCGGCTATCAGCCTTTCAAGAAATCCAGTTTCACACGGCAGAAGCAAACACATAGAAACTAAATTCCATTATCTGAGAGAACGTGTCAACCAAGGGAAGTTGGAATTGGTATTCTGTCCCACTGAAGAACAAGCTGCATATATTTTCACCAAAGCCCTAAGACAAGGAAGGTTTGAAAAACTGAGAAGTATGATTGGCATTAGAAGTTTAGATAGTTTGGTTTAAGGGGAAGTATTGTAAATAAACCAAACTACGCCGTTTTACAGAAACGGTTTTATCATATCATTTTGTATTTTGCCTTTATAAGGCTACCATTCATTAATGAGAATTATCTTGTTCTCTTATTTTTGAGCTCTCTGTTTTTCCATACTCTCTCTATTCTCTGTTTACACACACCCTCCAAACCATCAAAAGTTATCAGCAAATTTAATTTAGAGTTGTAAATGTTTATGAGATTTTACGCTTAAATATAAGTATATAACTTATTACTAAAGGTTTTAAAAATAAACCAAGTTTACAAAATAAAATATCTAAAAATATATAAATAGAATTTTTTAATGTGCTAGTTCAAACTTGGTAAAATTTTAATTTGTGATAATTAATATTAAAAAGAAGAATTACTTATCTTGGATATTAGATGTTGAAATATATTTATATATAACGAGTCTTTGTGATGCCATTAAAAAATGAAATAAAGCATTTGAAGAACTAATTTGTTTATGTAACAACAATATTGTAAAAAGAGATTTCTCAAATCTTTTGAATTTATTTTATGTCATCTCGTGACTAAACAAAACAATAAGCTTTTCATGAAAAAATCATGAAACCCACATTAGTGGTTTCTCTCCATTCCCATAAGTGGATGTAGTAATATCTTTTATTCATATTTTCATGGTCATAGTAGTGTAGTGGTCTTGGTCATTACTGAAGGGTTTTAAAAATAAACCGAGTTTACAAAATAAGATATCTAAAAATATATAAATATAACTTTTTTTATATGCTAGTTCAAACTTGATAAAATTTTAATTTGTTAACATTAATATTACGAGGAAGAATTACTTATCTTGGATATTAGATGTTGAATTACATTTATATGTAATGAGTCCTTGTGATGCTATTAAAGAAATAAATAAAGCATTTGAACAACTAATTTGTTTATGTAGCAACAATATTGCGAAAAGAGATTTCACTTATCTTTTGAATTTATTTCATGCCATCTTGTGACTAAACAAAACAATAAGTTTTTGATGAAAAAATCATGAAACATGTCCCATTGGTTTCGCTCCATTCCCATAAGTGGATGTAGTAATATCTTTGATTCATATTTTCATGGTCATAGTAGTGTAGTGGTTTTGGTCGTGGTATGTTAGTGATAATGGTTATGGACATTGTCATAAAGAAAAATTCAAAAAAGACATTTTATCATTAGAAGGGGAACACTAATGTGAAAAGAAAGAAGAAAAATGTGAAAATAATAACAAATAAGATGAAAATATAAGTTATTATTACAGTGGTATATGTATGTCATTTTAGTCGTACCTCTTGTACATAAAAGTATCTTAAAAAATAATGAGAAGAACATGGAAACACACTTTGCTTATGAAGATGGTAATTTTGATTATGATCATATGGATCTTACTCATCTTGATATTGTTGCTTTCTTTGGTAAACCATATGGAAGCATTGATTATCTCAATTGATGGCGGGAGTGTTAAGAGATATATATTTTTTTTCCTTTTATAAAATGACAGAAGAAGTTTCCATGTAATGAAGTTTTTAATCTATTTTCATATGCCTAATGTTGTTATCATGTATATACATAAGGTTCAATTTCTTTTCTTTTGTATTATAAAATGTATGTCACTACAAAATTCTGGAATTTTACCAGGGGTGTTTTTTGACATTTCTTGCGATTTTAACCCATGGTAAATACCTTTCCCGCGGTTGGGAAAACCATTGAGAAAAACACCGTCACAAATATTTTCCAGCGATTTTGTGTGTAACCGCTGTTGCTTGTGGAGGTTTTGTGAAAACCGCTGTTACTAGCGGAGGTTTTGTGAAAACCGCCGTTATTTGTGGGGTGTTGTGAAAACCACCACTATTCGCGGGGATTTTTATAAAAACCGCTGATAATTTCTTAGATTTAGCAAAACCGCTGGTACTTGTGAGGATTCCTCAAATCGCCGATAATTACTGAATTTCCGTAATTGGGGTTTCCAGAATCGCCGGTAATGTAAATAATTTAATCTTTTTTATTATTCAAATGAATTTAATGATTATAAAAAATGTTTTAATAATAAACAGAATCTGAAACCAAAATTAAATGTTATTATATAAAATAAAGAGTAAATGTTAGAAATACAATTAATTGTTCGACATAAAAAATAACATGTTCAATCTTAAAAATCACAATAAACATTTTCTAAATTACAATCATCAATTTGTTGTTCTTCATTACCTTCATCATTTAGTACACTTCATTTGGTATACTTTTTTTTCATATAGCTACAATATAAAATAATAGTTAATTGTTAATATATTAATGGTATGCATTAGCTTTATTAAGACAAAGTGATCAATATATGTTCCACTCCTAAGTAAAGTAACTTTATTCAAATGAGAAAAATATCATAAAATATCTATATCAGTGAGAAAATACTGTAATATATATATATATATATAGATATATATATATATATATATATATATATCAATGAGAAAATAATTTCTAATTGTTAATATATTAATGTTAGAAAGTTTCATTTCATGTTTACCAACAACTTTCCTCGTGTCATGAGAATGATATATTTATATAAAACTTGCTAAAGGATTTAATTTTTCCAACAAAACAAATTCTAAAGAGATTATTCAATAAAATTGAACAAGCTCTTTATGGATTAAAGCAATTAGAATATATATAGTATAACCATCTTAGTGAGTACTTGTTAAAAGAAGGATATTTTTCCTTATATTTATATGAAAATATTAGAAAATGAATTTTTCATAATTGTTGTTTATGTATATGACATAAACATAGTTGAGAAAAATCTTAAAAATACAAAGTTTTGTTTGGGATTACAATTTGAGTATTTAAATAAAAATGGTTTTTATATATCAAAAGACTTATATAATAAAGGTACTTAAGAGATTCTATATGCACAAGTCAAGTCCTTCATATACTCTTATGGTTGTGAAGTCGTTACATGTTAATAAAGACTATTTTAAACCTCAAGAAAAGGACTAAAAACTTCTTAGTCCAGAAGTACTATATCTTATTATTATTATAGAACTAATGTATTTTTTTAATTATACTCGACCTAATATAACATTTGGTATAAATTTGTTAAGCAAGATATAATTATTCACTTACTAGAAGATATTGAATTGAAGTAAAATATATACTTTGTTACCTTAAAGGTAATATGAATATGGACTTATTTTATTCAAATGATTCAAAATTAGATCTAATGAGTTGTACAAGTTATTTATGAAATCCTCATAATGGTTAATTACAAACAAAATATTTGTTCATATGTGGTGACAACGATTTCATGGTGATATGTGAAAAGAACCATAGCAACAACATCTACAAATCATGCAAAATTTTAGCATTACATGAGGTAACTCGTGTTTGATTAAGGCTTATAATTCAAAATGTGCAACAAACTTGTGGTTTATCTCAAAGAAAGATGGAATCAACAACCATATATGAAGATAATAATACATTGTGCAATTGAAAGGATGATATAAAGATCTAAAATATTTATTCATCTAGAAAATTTGACATATCTATTTACAAAGTTTTTGTTAATAATAATTTTTGAGTAATTAATTCTTAAGATTGAAACTTTATTCTCTTAATGATGCGAGTTTACGTGAGAAAAAAAAATAAAATATGTGATAAATAATATTCTATTGAAAAAATAAAAGAATAATGTATTTTTTTCTTAAGTTTTTATCCCAGTGATTTTTTCTAATAATGTTTAACAAGACACATTCTTTTAAGTAATGTTTTTATGATTGTTCATTAATTTGTTACATTTACTTATATTATTATTTATTGAGATTTGAATATTTATATTAACTTTTAATTTATATATTTTTTAATACATATTATATATATATATATATATATATATATATATATATATATATATAAAGAAATACATGATAATAATAAGATATACAAAAATTAGTCTCCATATGTTTTTTTCTTTCTCTTTCATCTTTTATGTATTATCAGTTTTATTTTGTAACAAAATATTTATTAAAAAGGAACGGAAATTAGCTTTATTTTGTTATAAAATATTCATTAAATATTCACGAAAATAAGTTTTATTTTGTAACAAAATATTCATTAAATAGGTACGAAATTTTATAACTCATGATTTCAAACGAATATTGAAAACAATTTATTCAAAAGAATTCGATAAAAGGTTTCTTTGTAATATTTTTCTAATTTGTAATAATTTAAATTACATGTATGCTTGGTTTTTTAGGCAAATTCTTTTATTATTTAAATTTTTTATATAGATATTAAAATAATGAATGCAATTTATACTTTTTACCATGACAAAAATAATTCTTTTATTTATACTGAGAGAATTTTGTTTTATGTTCACATTTGTTTTTAATTTTACCTGCCGAGTTTATATATACCACTATAAAAGAATCGATCACATCAAACTAACAATTTAAAGTTTATAAATTCTTATTTAATAAATCAAAATAAATTTAATCAATTTTCTATAACTAAATATTTTTTAAAATTGTTAGAAATAATAATTTCTTTAATAAATCGAATATCTATCCATAAAAAATATTTATATTGAATTTTTGTTAATTGAATCAAACTTTTAGGTAAAAATTTGATAAGTAAATTTTTTATTCTATTTATTATAATTCTAAATAAAATCTATAGTAACTAGATACGAGAGAAAGTGAGAGTAAAACATGTACATTAATAGTGATAGTAGCAGCACTACACGTATCCCAGAACGTGACGTAAAACAAAACGTGACCTAAAATAAAATATTACAATAAATAACTATTCCTACAAAAAAAATTTAAGAATTAGTTGTTGTTCTTCCCCATCTGAGATCTACCAGTAATTGCACATTGCGGTGCCTACTTTCACAGATTCAGTCTCCCACATTTCCCCCAAATCCGTAAATGAAAAATTAAAACAGATTCAATTGCATCTTTGTATATTCATTTTCATTCGTCACTGCAATTTTCGGGGGATAAGTTTGGGATTTTGAATCATGTGGGGCACCATTGCCAATTTCAAGGAAAACCTCAACAAGATCGCGCTCGATGTTCATGACGACGACGACGAAATTCTCCGTGAGTACGGTACCGGCATCACTGCCAACGGCGACAACTCCGCCGTCTCCGGTCGCCGGAGTTCGCACGGTTCCGCCAGTCCCAAATCGGGGATCACGTCGCCGCTCGCCAACGGCATCGATCATGCTTCTCTTCCTGAGGTCATTCTTTTTCTCTATTTCTCTCTTAAAGTTGCGTTGCGTTGCGTTGCGTTGCGTTGTGAATCTTTGTGCTGCTTGGAAACTTAATAAGCGCGTATCTGGTTCTGCATTGAAGTAGGTTTTGGGTTTTAGTTTTGGAAAAAGAAGTTAGATGAACTTTCTTTGAAGTTTAATCGTTCTTTAATCGGAAGTGAAGTTTCACCTAGGTAATTTGCATAAACTTTTTAGTGCAAACGTTTGTTACAAAGATTATCAATGCGAAACTCCAATTGTCTGGAGCGACATAATTAACACCTAAAGAACTATATACAAGTTTAGTTCATAGAAAAAATTAAAGAAAAAAATTAAGCAAGTTGGATATGGGAAATTATTATGTTGTTCAAGATTACCACTGTCGTAGTTGATTTCCGCTCAACAAATATCAGCTGAGTTTAATTAATTCTTTCTTGGAAATTTAAAAATTCAAGTACATGTCACAGGAATATTAGTCGAAATCATCTACTCATGGTGGTTCCGTACTGTACATCTCATTGGCCATATTTGTTCCTGATCAGGAAAATTAGTCTTTGGGTACTTGGATATTAATTTCTTCAGTAATCAATCATTTTATATGAATGTTTTGGGACTAATTTGATGACTAAAAGCACATTCAAGAACTATGAATGTAATATTCATCCTCTAAGAAATAAGAACTAACATGATGGACACTTTATTTTCAAGGACTGATTTTGACTGTTCAGTCAAGAAATGTTTCAAAATAGGTTTACTTAATGTCCAACCTATAAGCATGTCTGTATATGCGTTGAAATTGCAGCAGCGTGCATTTAAATATCTCTTCTCCACGTAAGTAACACAGGGGATACTTTTGGAAATGTATGTTTGAGGCAACTAAATGGTATGGTAATACACATGTGCATTATGAAACTAACTTGAGTTTACATAATGCTTATTTATCAAGTTCCGTGTACCTCAAAGATATGAAGATTCCCTTAGTTTACTATATTTTGATTGAAAATAAAAAATAACCTTTTTGCTTTTCCAACTTATCGGAAGTTACTGAGATTTTTCTATCTCTCCATAACATCATTAACTTGCCATTATTTCACACAGGCATTAGTAGGTCTGGAATGGGTTTGACTCTCCCACCCTTGCTATCACTAGGGAGGGGGAGAAACTTGAAGTCAATGAAATCGGGTTATACATCAAAGTTGTGTTGGATGTTAGAAAAGTGGGGAAAACCCGAATCCAATCAAAACAGGATTTTGTCATCAAAATCGTGTTGTGGTTAGACTGGCACCAACTGGTTAAGATTTAATTGTTATGCTTACTTTTCACGAAATTTAGTAGGTTAATTAGTGAAAATATGTTTCCATGCTTGAAATTGTAGTGTCTAAATATGTGAATGTTTATAACTTCTTTTGCCCCTTGAATCCCCCCTTACTTTAGAAGTGGATGGTTAAATAAGATGCCATTTTATAACCCAAAAGGAAAAGATGTAATTTTATTATTTGGTGTACTATTTGTAGATAGAACAGTACAAAGCAGAAATCAAGAAACTCCAAGCATCTGAGGCAGAGATTAAAGCATTATCAGTTAATTATGCAGCTCTGTTAAAAGAAAAAGAGGTACGATCATTACTTTCTGGAATATATGTAATTAATTTACATTTAATTTGTAGATTTTTGTTTTCATCAGTTCACTTGAAGCTACATAATTGTGCACTTGGGGTCTGATGAGACAGTTTTTTAATACAGAAACTTTTTGGGTTTAATCTGTTTAACTGGGTACTTCTATACGTTTTGAAGGACTATTGTTGGTTTTGTGCAACTTAGGGTGTTTTAAATTTATCGGTTATAGAATGAATAATGTGCTCTCACCCAAAAGATTAAACTTTTGGGGCATGAGGCATAGGTACATAATATGATATGGATACAAGAAATTTTTAAAAATTAAACACATGATATGGTCAAGATAAATTAGCAAGAAGGTTATATATGTATATTACATGAATAGACTATTTTTTGAGCAACATTAATATTACCAATTGCTCATTAATAGATAAATATATCAATAGTCAATAAATGATTACATTTTTCCAAAAAAGATACTCAAGGTCCTGACAAATAAGCATAGTTACACACCTTTCCTTCACCCATATCATAATACATTTCTTTTACTGTGTCAGGAAAAATACACTATTTCCCTACCCAAGTTAGAGTGTCATTGAAACAATCAATTTTCCATCCAAAAGAAGTTTTGGCTCTATAGAATAATTACATAGTTGTTAGGAAGAAGATAGATAACATGCTCTGACTTGTCATTTGGAAGAGAAATGCTCCTTTAGAACAACAGATATTATTGTCTGCCTTATAACAATAAAAGCTACATTTGTTACAGAGCTGAGTGCCTAGCTGTATCATATCTAGGCAGTAAGGGAGCCATATCAGGGAGTTTATTTAAAAAAATAAAATAAAATGAATGGATACTTTTTGGATAGTATGTAGATATATGTGATGTGTCAAACACATATCAGTATTGGATATGTTTCAGACATTGATATTTTTGTATTTTTAGAGTATCGGGGCTTCATAGATTTTTAGATAGATGGTTTATGACATAGTATTAGATCCTCTATAACCATGTGATCTAGAGTTCAATCCTTGTTGCATTTTTTCCTGGGTGGGCTTGTGCATTTTTCATGCCTCAAGGTCATAGGTGAGAAGGTGTGCTATATATGAAATCATTCATGTCTATTCATCATTATAATCACCTATCAATTTATCTTAACTATTAATTCATTGTTTGCACCTGTGGCCTTCGATAAAATCAACCATCCCCATGATTTCCTTTTCAGGATCACATTGTTAAATTGAATAAAGAAAATGGCTCACTAAAGCAGAATTTAGAGGCTACAAATGCTGCTCTGCGTGTCTCCAGAATTGAAGGTTCTGGAGTATCTACAAATGGAACTTATACAGTCAAGGTATCTCAACCTGTTCTGGAGGTCCTTCATTAAATTTGGTTTTTGGTATCTGTTACGAAATTTAATTAGCAATGAGGATGTTTGACTGGCAGTGCCATTTGCATTCTCAAATTGCAGTTGTGATTCAAGTTTGGTTTTTGGGCCTTGAATCTAAGTAAGCCTATTAAAATGCTGCAAACCTATTCTGAACATACTTCTTGTTTTAATGACTAGTTGTGGATAGAATTATGAGTGGGCAACCGGGTATATGTCATAACAATATGAAAATGCTTGTGTCCACCAAAAGAATTGATTTTTGTTTGTTTTATAGGTTTTCACCCACCAACCTTAATTTCATATTTGAGATAATTGGCTGCTTTGAGATAAGGTCTTTTGCTTATTATTGAATGGGGACCAAGCTTAGCTAAAAGCCTTGCAACTGTTTTTTTCTTAGGTTGTTTACAGCTCAGTTTGGTAGGGAAAGATGGAAAGATGACTATGTTTCCTTTTGGGGCCTCAGTTTAAAGTTTGAATTTCCATCAAGAGATTTTACCCTTATAAGAATGAGATAGGATTTTCTTAGGGACTTTTTTTTTTCTTTTTTCTTTAGATATAAAAAACAAGGTATTAGAAAGCTCTTTTGTTGTTATGGGTTTTCTCTGTATTTTTTAAGCAGTTTTATATAAGTCGGTGCATTTTTTAATAGCCATTCAAAAATATTTTTAAGTGTTAAAAATACTTTTGGAGAGGGTTGTATCTTTTATTATGAAAAAAGTACTTTTGGAACAGGACTAATGGAATTACAAATATGCTATTATTTGTCAACTTTTAGGATTAGATCAGTGCAATTAATGAGTATTTTGAAATAAATATCTGGTCAAACATTTATCATTCATTCAGAAGAATACGAGTTTCCTTGTTTTTTATACTTTTTTTTGTTTTAGGTTATCTAGTGTGGGTTTGGTGGGACTCGTAGACCTATCTGGTGTTATAGATGGTGATCATTAAGCTTGTGATATGTGCTTTGTTCCTTCCCAAGTATGGGAATACTGTTATGTTGTAACATGGCTAATAGTATTCGGTTATGTGGCTTTGATCTTAATAGATAACTAAGGATTCATGTTGACTACTTTTTGTGCAGGGAAGTACAGATCAATCACCTAATCGACAGAACAAGTTCAACTTGCAACGCAAAAGTCGTAATGCCATGAACAATGGAACTGTGTCTGCTTTGAAATCTGATGCTATTCAAAGTGAGATGGAATTCAAACATTCAAATTTACAAGGAAATTCCAAGGTAATGAATGATATGTATAATTTCGGGTTATTCTTAGCCTATAATTTGGTTTCTCTGTCTTTATAATGCAAACACCCATATTTTCCTGATAGTTTTGATGTATAACATTTGATAGCTTTGTATTTTATTTTTAGTGATGAGTGAATTTGACAACAGATGTATGAATGCCTTCTAGGAGCTTGCGCTTGATGGAAATACCTCAGCAGCTGTTCAACATTCCTCAGATATACAGAAGTTGAAGTTAGAACTAGAGGAAGAACGTGATCAATTGGCAAAGATTCAGCTCAAATTCCAAGGTACTTTTGTTATGCTTTTGGAATGCCTAAATTATATCTGGGCATACAAGTAGAAGTGGTCTAAGTTCCTAACAAACATTCTTATTCTTTCTTTAATGTCAGAGGAACAGAGATTAAGCAAGTCTTTTCAAGAGGAGCTTAAAATGTTAAAGTTGGAAAGAGACAAAGTGAGTTATATTAGGTAGATATATGAATTTTCATGTTCTTGGCTGCATCATATTTACCTGGTCACACTTAAGAGAGTTATATTAGCTGATTATGTGTAATATAATATGATGGAATTGATTTCGAACTTGACAACAGCTTTGGGAGATGAAGCAAATGATGTAAGCATGAAATTACCGTTACATTTCATTATGTATATTTTGGGAACCTTTTGTGATTGATACTTTTGTCATTGTGTTGTTGCTATCAACTTTTTCCTTTCACTTACTAGACATGCTCTGATAAAGTTAGAGAACTAAAAATTAAAAGCACCTCAATAAATGTTTTTTAGCCTTTCAGAAATACCTTTGCAAATTGGTCCTTCATATCGTTATACTGTTAAAAGATCCAATGAACTCACCAAATACTGATCTATATATGTTTTAAAAGAAATCTCCAGTATCTAAATCGGCTTTTGATGAGCACAAATTGAGATTTAATATCAAACTATGAATAGAAGGACCAAAAGCATAAATAAATTTTCTTTCTACCACAAAAGATACAGAATAAATGGCCTTGCTGTTATTAATTCAGATGACAATCCAAATTGAAATTTTCTGTCTTTCTCTTCAAATAGAAAATAAAGTTGGCATAAACTAAAAAAGAACTGGATAGCTTTTATCAATTTTTCAAAATCTTCTTTTTATTATTTCTTTTGTTGAATCAATGATAAACATTTGCATTGTCATGGATTGGGCTGTAAAGCTTTTGGTTATCTAACTAGTAATATGTTATTGCTTTGAAGAAATCAACGGAGATGAACAAAATACACAACGAGTTGAATGAACAAGTATCAGAAATAAAGCATCTACAATTGGAGTTGACAAAACGGGAAAATGAAGCACGGGAGGCTGTGGATAGCTTAAAAAGATTTATCAAAACTTTAGAGAAGGAAAACACCACTCTTAAGGTTTGTATATTTATGTTTTACCATATTTGACTGCAGTGTAGGTTGCTACTATTTTTTTGCTCAAAAATTGATAATGATGATTTTTGTATTATTTGGCTTCCGAAACACACCAATATGATCCTATTCCCCTTGTTATTAGATGGAAAAAAATGAAATTGAGGCTGCTCTTGAAAATAGCAGGAAGTCTTTCACAGATAAAATGATGCGTGATGCTTCACATACTCAGGAAAAAGATTCAAGCAGTGTCAGTGATGTGAGCCAAAACTTCATAGCAATAGGCACTTTACTTGTTATGTATTCAGATCCTTACTAATAATCGTTTTCTTTTCCTTTTGGGGATTGGGCAAATGGTTTTTGATAATAGATGCCAGATCACTCCAAAAGTTTTCCAGAAAAGGAAGAAACGGAAAGATCATTAGACAAGCTAAGCAAAGATTTGAATGAAGCACAGCGGGACAGGGACAAAGCAGTACAAGAATTGAACCGTCTCAAACAACATTTACTGGAAAAGGTTTTGTTCTTTTTTACTTTAATATCTTCGTCTCTATTTTCAATAGTGGAACCAATGACGAGTAAACATGACATTCAAGAGACAAATGATGGCTCTTTTGCATTTCTCATTAATTAACTATTAATTATATAATTAATATATTTGTAAGATATATTTTCCTGTGTTAAACTTGACCTGGCTTGAACCATTGCCAAATGACCAAACACCTTTGACTATATAGTTTACTTCAGTGTTGGAAACTGAAACTAAAACACTCCTAGGTGGCGTATTGTCCCCTCTCAGTGTACGATAAAGATTTAAACTATAAAATTATAATATTCAGTGTGAGAGACTTGGTATTCTCCATCACTTCTACTTTTCCTGTATCTATGTTCTGCCCAACTCCTTTCTTATATCCATACATGTCAGCTCCTTTCTTCTCATAATCTATTAAGTTAATCAGTCATTCAATTTTCCCAATTGCTCCTCTTCACTCTATTTTATTGTGAACCTTAAGAGTATGGTGTTTCTTCAACATACGTCTAGAATGAGACACATTTATTGTATGTATATTGGCCCATGTTAATTGGTGATGTCTGATTGATCTTTCAACATTTTCTTTTCAGTAATAATATGCAGTCCGAAGCATATTTTAAGTGGTCCTAAAGACAACTAAACCATGCAAACATACGCATTTACAATGATACTTGTTAACTACATTTTCCTAATAAAATGAGCTTTGGTCATGATTACTTGCTTTCATTGTGTACTTTTGTTTGATTTGTTGACTTACAATTTTGCTATGTACTGAACTACTTTTTTTCTCCATAATCTGAGCATGCATGATAGATTTACTATATCCATAAATATTTCTGCATCAATGTTCTTTTCCTTGCTGATTTATCTAGGCATCTGAGGAATCAGATAAAATGGATGAAGACAGCAAAATCATTGAAGAGCTACGTGATAGCAATACTTATTTAACAGCTCAAGTATCACATCTTGAGAGAACTCTGAAGCAAGCACTTGCAAGTCTAGAGGAACTGAAGATGGCTAACAATAGTGAAATTCTCAAGTCTAAAGAAGTCATTAATGACCTGAACAAGAAGCTTACAAACTGTATGAGCACTATAGATGCTAAAAATATTGAACTTTTAAATCTACAGACAGCTCTAGGGCAGTACTATGCTGAAATTGAAGCCAAGGTACAAAACACATCAGTGCATCTTTTTTTATTGTTCATAAATTGCAGACATTAGTTGGGTTGTTAACACTTTCATTTTCTTGGTACAGTTCCTTATATTTTAAATGTGTGCTTGTGTCTACAGTTATGACTTACCTTTCATATGCACTGTATTCTTATTCCTTAGGAGCATTTAGAAAGGGAGTTGGCTCATGCAAGAGAGGAAATTGCCAAGCTTTCTCAACTTTTGAAAGTAAGACTCTTTCTGTCTCTAAATATCTGAATGTGCTCTTGTTACTACTTTGAGAAGCAAACTGTATAGAACTATTTGAGGGAAGAGAAAACAAGATTATATGATTTAGTGCAGATAAGAAACTATTTATACTGCACATAGTTTGAACTTTAACTAACCTAACTACATTGCCTACTCAGCATAACTGAGTCTAGTATCCGTTTCAGTTTATACCCATATAGGTTTCCGGTGCAATACACTTTTAATAAACATGCATGCTTCAATTAGTATCATTAAAAAACATAATCAACATATTTAGAAGAGAACTATAAGACAATATTAATTCATTGCAAAATAAATCAAGGCTTAATTACTCGCTTGATTCTCACTTTGGTTGGAAAGTTTCAAGTTGATCCACTTAGCTTTTTGTTTTCAACTGAGTTCCAATTTTTTTAAAAGTTGACTTAATTAGTTTTTTTTTTTAAGAAAAAGATTACTAATAACGGCATGCCACATGGCATTGATAGTGTCACTCGTCACACCACCTAATATGTGGACAATTTTTTTTCTTTTGTAAAAAAAATTAAAAAAACTACAAATTGACATGTGGCTTCCTGTTACGCCGTTTGTAATTTATTTGTTAAAGGACTTAATTGAGTCAATTTTTCAAAAATCAAGATCCAATTGAAACAAAAGGCTAAGAGGACACCAATTTGAAACTTTCCAACCAAACCAAAGTGTGGATCAAGTTAATAATTAAACCATAAATCAATAAAGACGTAAAATTTCATCAATTATAACCTGAAGTGTCAAATGTTATTAAGTTTATAATTGTATGAATTAAGTTTGTCATTTATTTTTAAGAGTTGTTGGATACACTTTTTAAAGTTTTGTATTCACGAGTTACTTTAGTTATTTTAGTATGTCAATTGATTTTCTGAAAGATATAGGAAGTTACAAAGTTATTTTGGAAAAAAACATTTTTCCGTTTTTCAGTCTGTTTTTTAGTTTTCAAATTCTTTGTTTGATTAATAATTATTCCAAATTAATCATCTAAGTTATTATTAGATTAAAACAACAAATTACTATGTTATTGTCATCATCATGTGTAGCAAAATGTCATCAGTACGTAGGAACTAGGTACAATTAATCCCTTAGGGGTGTTGTGGAAGTCATTATCATGAAAAACAATGTTAATCTAATAAATAAATTTTTGGAAAGCAAAAAAGTATAAACAAAAAATTTCTTTATTCAATATTTATGCATTTGATCTTATCTTGCATTGTTCCCAAAAAATTTACTATAGTATATTTGTCTTGTTAGATAATAAATTAACTTGTTGGGATTCCTGATTTAGTAAGTTGTAGATTTAATGGTTACTGTTGTTACCAGGAAGCCGATCACAGAGCAGAAATTTCAAGGAATGAACGAGAAGAAATTTTAGCCAAGCTTTCACAATCTGAGAAGGTGCAAACTGAATGGAGAAGCAGAGTAAGCAAGCTTGAGGATGATAATGCCAAATTGAGGAAAGTTCTTGAGCAGAGTATGACACAGTTGAATAGAATGTCGGTAGATTCGGATTATCTTGTTGACAGGTTAGCCTGTTTGTGTTCTTTCTTAGTATGTTTTTCTTCCAACATTTGCTTGACCGTGTGATTTCTCGTAAATTGATGAAATATTCTGGAAAGTGCATTTGTCTACTCTTTATTTCTTTATAAGATTATTTTTGAAATCTTCTAAGTAAGGATTTTTGGCTGAATTTAGACTCGAAATAGTATTTTTATTATGCGTCATACTAATCTAAATTAAATTGGTTGCAGGCGCATTGTGATAAAATTACTTGTAACTTATTTTCAGAGAAATCACAGCAGAGAGGTATGAAAATGTTATAATTTTTGTTTCTTTAAATGCATTGTGTAGGACTGGGTCTGAAATGAAACCCAACAATATCCTTTATTTTGCACAAAATTGTTATAGAGGAGTTGAGAAAAGCTTTTTCCCTTGGAATAAACTAAACCAAACACGCACAAGAAATCCACGAGGTGGTATGTGAGAAAAATTATTAGCTACGTGAATGAATGCAACATTGATTCATGTTTTAACCTGAGTATGAAAGGGAAATGGTATTCAATTGTCTTCTTCACATGCATTTGTTTACTTGCAGCTTATGTTAGCTTTCCGTAACTTGTACTTCTGTGTTGGATGTGTTATTTTATCTGATTTGTTGGATGTCTTGTGCTTACTGTTTGATACATTGGGAACAGGTTTTGGATCTTATGGTTCGCATGCTAGGATTTTCTGATGAGGATAAGCAAAGAATTGGTGGTGCTCAACAAGGTGCTGGTAAAGGTGTTGTTCGTGGAGTTCTAGGGCTGCCTGGCCGCCTGGTTGGAGGCATCCTGGGAGGAAATTCGACTGAATCAGCAGCTAATGCGGGATCTGATAACCAGGTAATTTCTTCTTATCTCTTATAACTTCTCCAATGGTACATTTGGCTGTTTTTCAATAGAACAGATCACCACTGATGAGAAAATGGAGGAAATAGATTTATGTAATTCTATGCAATATGGATTAATATCTAGTTGAGTTTATAAGTATGTTACTTTATAAAATTAACCAATGAATTTTTCCCGACTGAACCATGTGTAAGTGTAATCAACCTTGTGCTTTAGAAATTTGAGTTGAATTTCTTATTATGTTTTCTCGTGCAGTCTTTTGCAGATCTGTGGGTTGATTTTCTTCTCAAGGAAACGGAAGAAAGAGAGAAGAGAGAATCATCAGGAAATTCAGGTAAATCCACGGAAGATCCTTCCAATAAAAGTCCAAATACTATGTCTGCCACTCCACCATTTTCCAACAAAAGTCCAAACACTATTTCTGCCACTCCATCATTTTCCAATAAAAGTCCAAATACTATTTCTGCTACTCCACCCTTTTCGAATAGGACGTTTGATGCTAGAAAAACATCACCTTTTCAGATTACTCCAATTAATCAAAACGTCAGTCCTCCCCCTCGTGTTTATTTTCAGCGCTCTGAACATTTTGATTCTGAGTTCTCAACAGTTCCTCTTACGTCATCCGATTCTCAAACATCTAGTTCTAATCTGCTTCCAAGATACTAAGTATACATTGGAGTACCCAATTAAACAAAGGTATATATCATTGTTTGTTAAATTATAGGCATGCGATATTGTTCAATTAATTCTTTAACATTTAAAATGAGTGTCTCTTTTTCTATTAAGAGGGTGCGGGGAACTTCTCAGTAATTTTGGAAGATGTAGATCTCATGTAATATCGTTCACATTTCTTTAATGTATATAATACACAATTCTATACTTGTACCAGTTCGCAGCTATAATGTATTCTCTATTTTGTGATCCGTAGTTTTCCCGCCAAATGTTTTACCTCTGATATTTTCTTAATAATGTTATAACTCCATGTTAGGAAAATAGTGAGCTTAAAGTTTAGTACATATACAATCTTCATTGAAGGAAATTATTGTGACCGTACTTGGTATCAATTTCTGTGGTTGGAAAAAGCAATAGAGGGATATGCAGTATTGAAAATCGTTTCAATATAGCTACTCAAAATTTTCCATTCGTCTCCTATTCTCACTTCTCCAATCTCTACATGTTAGTTTCAACTTTTGCTATCATGAAATCATCCCCAAGCATTCAGAATTTATTAGACTTTAGTTATTACTCACTGATTTTTATCGTACACAAAATCATATATTCCATTAATTTTTCGCACATTTAAGGCATTATTTCACAGTAATTTTTCCATATATACATCTACTAGGATAATTTATTTTTCTGCTGTTTTACTGTAAATTTCCTTTTGCAAACCTTTTTCCTTTTTCTAAATATACTGTCTCTATTGTTAACGTTTTACATTTAAGATTTAATTGTTAAAAATGTTGAATTTTGTCAGAAAAATATTTTTCAAAAAGAAAAAAGGAAAACTAAAAACAGAAGCTTCGTGAATTAGTTGTTAGCTTAAAACTTGACATCAATGAAAGAGAATCTACTCTATTAAAATGGATTGTGTATATTATTTGTGTTCTCGCTATCAGAAAAAGAAAACGCACTGTTCACTTAAAATAAAATAGTTTGTTACATATTCAAATCAAAATCACATTTAAATCCTGAATTGCTGGTTAAAAGATACAAATTACTTATGACTTATTTCATATGCATATAACCAATTAATTTGCCATATAAACAAACCTTTAAATTGCATTGATTAAAATTGTAATTGAATTGTCTGTGGCAGGAAACTTTTAACTTACAATATTATACTATATTTATAAAATAAAAATAAAATGTAATCAAGTATTACATGAAATTATTGCTAAATTATAAATAAATTTTAAATTATATTATGCATGCTAATTTGTTATATTAAAATAGTTTATAAAAATATATGCAAAAATTAGTTTTTTTTAAATGATAGAAATTCTGAAAATAACCCGTATTCTGCGTAATTTCATAATTTGATTAATTGTTATAGGACAAAATAATATCTTTGTTCTAGGACCAATTATATATAAATTTACATAAACAATACTATCTTTGTTCTAGGGCAAACAAAATATTGTTCTAAAACGATTGCAATTTTATTTTAAAAATATATTAATGTTTATAGTTTTCAATAAAATATAAATTAAACTATTTTAAATTTAATCCAAATAAATTACATCATTATTTATATTTCATATATAAAATAACATTTTTATTATGATAAACATTTTAATTAATGACTCGTGATTAACTTGTACACTGCCAATTGAATAAACATTATAGTTGATTATGTATAAAAGATAGCTAATATGAAAATAAAATACATGGCACTTTGTTAATTCATAACTGAATAACAACGTAATTTTTTACTTTACAAATACTCGATACATTTATTTATATATTCGAGTAAAATACATGGCACTTTTCACGGCAATCCCTCGTAGTAACGGAGACTTCAGACTATTTTATTGTATCTTTTTCAGACTGCTAATATTGTATTGAAAAAAGTTACAGGCAAACTACAATATTGTTTTAAAATGAAATAACATGACTCTCACTGTCCAAATTCTCCACAAAATTTACTCTTTTAAGAAAATAAATATAAATTCATTTTTCTATAATTAATTTATAAATAAGATATTTGTAGAAATTGAGCTAATTTATCTAAATTTTTATGCAAGCTACTCCTAATTGTAACTTCTAAAATAAAGTGTGAAATATTGAATCATCAAACAGAAACACCAAACACCAGAAATCTTAATCAAAGAAAAACGTTGACAATTAACAAATATTTTTTGCTTACAATATGATTACTGATTGAACGACTACATGGTCCAACAAAAGTTGTAATCAGCAAAATCGACATTCTGGTAGCAAACCTGAAAAAGCTAATGATCTTGAATACCGCACCCGCCAAAAAGCAAGTCCAAAAACAAGGCTTGGCATATGGTTTCAAAGAAACGAGGCTCTTAAATAAAAAAGACTCAAGTGGAGCCCTCTTTTCGTCTTCAGAATACCAAATACTTAAACACTAAGCTAACTTGCCTTTCAATGGACCTTTCGGGATCTTACTCAACACTTTCTCGTCAAACACAGCATACTGTTTTTTGAACTCGATCAATCCTTTCTCTGCCAGAGGGTCTATCTTGTCTTCATACTTATCATAAAAGACAGGAACCGTATGCAACAAAACAAAGACTGCAAACGAATATCAAGGAAATCAGTGAAATTCCATAAATCATTGTCATGGCTTAAAACTAAATATAAAGCAAGAACAAGTTATTCTTACCAATGTAAAACAAGGTCAAGAAATTGACCCAGCTTCCCACAATTGATAGAACCCATGTGCTAACAATAACCTATCATAACATCAAGAACAGAATGCTCAGTTATTCAAACTAAAACTAACATTAAATTGAGAATCATAGGTACAGCATTTTGTAGTTCAAACCATGTTAAAATCCCATAATTCATAATAATTACACGTTAAAATAGAATATTTGATGTATATGAATGAAATTAGAAATGAGTTTAATGCATACAATAAGGAACGTCTTCAAATCTCTTCCAGAACCGATAGCATGCAAGGCAGCAAATCCGCGATTGAGTTCAATTGTCAATGCAGATGCAAATTGAAGAAAAGGTTCTTCAGAAAGATGAACAACTGGGATGCGAGGTGGTGCCCTGAAACAACAATATTTGATATTACATGCAATGCAAATTGGTTAGAAACAAATGATAGCCACTACACAGGATGACTTGGTTCAATAATAGAATAACAACTTCCTAATTCTTACTTGTGAATAAATGTATGGGCATTGGACCACAAAAACAAAACCGCAAGCAACAGAATCAAGATGTGGCCGACTAGCGTAAGCAGATGATATTCAAGCAACTCAAAAAAGATCCAAACAGCTGTTGCTACAGCAAGTACACTAGCAGATATCTTCTTGTTCCTCCACAACAGCACATCAGCAGCTGCAATTGAATAGAACAATTGGTTAGGATTAAAAAAATAAATCCCATGTGAAATAGTTTAGCTTCTGATTATAACAATTTAGCGATTATTATATGGAGCTTTTAAAAAAGAAGATTGTAGTATATTAGATGATTGTAGTATATTTGTTTACAATTTACAAGAAAACTCCAAAGTGACTATTTTTTCTAATAACTTCTGAGTTCAATAAAATTTAAATTATTTCAATATTTTGAAAAATTGGAAGCCACACGAAAAACTAAATAAATGATTCCTTCCCGAAAAAACCAGGTATTTCAAAGATATCTCCGATCTATATGATAAATCAACGTGTTTTTTTGACGGCAGTCAAACAACAATACTCAACATGTAAAAAGACCACAAATAAAAACCCAATTAGAGAGCAATACAACATGTTGCTTCGTATGAATATACCACACAAAAAGATTCAAAATTCAATATCTCACACTTAAGTGAACTCGAATTCCACTTCCAAATAATAACGTAGCATTCAAACAACTTAACTCCACTACTTAACAAAATGTAGCATCGTTCAGAATCTACTCAACATAGATCAACGAATCACTTCACATCACAGATCTAACGAAACCACACCCAAACAGTCTCAATTAAGACAAAGAAAAGAAAGAGCTAGAGAGAGATTCATACGCTTTCCGCCGCCTAGGACGGAGTGAACGGGCTTCTCCCTCCCGAAGAGACGGAAAACCTTATCCTTGATCGAGGAAGTATCCTTGATCGAGGAAGATTCCTTTTTGTCGGAATCGGAATCCGAAGAAGAGGAAGAGTCATGGCCATGGCCATGGAGCTTGTCGGCGATCTTGTCGAGCAACGATTCCCCAGTCGCCGGTGCTGCAGTGTGCTCCGATTCTTCCGCCATTATCTTCGAAAAACCCTAAATCTTCGAACGCGGAACCGCTCTTAAAGGGATCGAAAGGTTTTCGCTTTAGGCTCGTGCCGATGACAAGTAACGTGCGAGGCGCTCGGTGTCCCTTCTTATAGTGTTGTGCAAAACGAGGTTCAGTGCCGAACCTCAGGTTCGGTACACATTTGAATCTGGCACCAGTAATAGAGAGAGGGAAACCGTAGGAATTGACGGCGTCTCTGTTCAAAATCACTAGTGTTACTTTTCCCCCTAATAATCAGATTTTACTAACAGTCTAAAATGCATTAACTACAAATAAAATTCTAGAACCGATTTTCTTATGTTACAGTACATTGATTAGCGGGTAAATTTATATTTAAATTTGAGTATTTTTTATTAAAATTAAAATTCTATTTTTCAAATACGTATGGTTAATGTTGATATTATTGGTAATACTGATTGTTTAAGTACAAAAAATACTAATTTTAATGGAAAATGTGCTTAAATTACATCAATTAATATATTAAACTTATGTTTTGTACGTTGTTTGATAAAAACAGTTATTTTCTGTATTTTACTTTATCTGTCTAATGTACACATTTCCGAAAATAATTAATCATATTCATTTTAAAATAGTACTGTTTTATTTTATTTTTGGTAATTTTTTTTAACTAAAATACATTTTCTATAAATTAAAAAAAATGATAATAAAAATTACTGATTAAGGTATTTTAAAATGAATATCAGTAAACAAAGGTGTTACTAAAAATGTTTAATCTTTTGAATATTTAAAGTTAAAAAGATTTTAAAATTAGATTGTGTTATTATCTAATGACTTATTCTAGTTTAATATGAAAGGAATTTTGGTGCATAGTTTTAATTACTAATTTTTTGTTCATATATTTAAAAATAAACAAATTTGATACATAAATTAAATTTCTGAATTTTGATCTGTAGATTTAAAAAGTAATAATTTAAGGAAATTAGAAGAGCGTTTAAATGATTGAAATTAAGGAAATTTATTAGCAGACTATGAATTGAAAGAAAAAAAGAAAGTGGTTGTGCAAGAAAATGGTGACGTGTATGGCGGTGATACTTTAGAAAAGTGGTGACCGACAATATCAAAAGTTGTGGGACAGGTGTCCCTTTTTGATTGGGACTCATGACTGCCGTTGGGTCATGGACGGTTACTCCTTTACGCAAGACACATTCTTACAAGCAAACGCCTACACTTTTTTATCATATATATATATATATATATATATATATATATATATATATATATATATATATATATATATATATATATATATATATATATATACACTCATTTTCGTACATTCTTCATTATTTTGGAAAAAAAAAATACAAATTATGATGTTAATAAATTTTAATCGAGAATATACATGATTAAATAATTAACTGTTAATTTTTTCTTTAAAATAATTAAAAAAGATAATTTAATTTAATATAAACTTATGGTTCCAATTTATGTAAGAAATTTTGTATTCAATCCATCTCAACAAAAATGTTATATTCAAATTTATGAATGAAAAAATAATATTAAAATAAAATTTTCAACAATTAATTAAGTTTCAACCACTTCATATTAATATATACAGAAGTTAATATTCTAACATAGATAAATTTGTTTGGAAATTTTCTTTGATACTTTTAACTAAATGCAAGAATACCTGTGTTGTACAAGATTCTTTTAACTAAATGCTACTTCTATAAATAAACGATGCTTAACCAAAATAAAATAAAATAGAGAAAAAAAGTGTAAATGCTTGCTTATAGAAACTATTCATTAAAATAAAAGTTATAAAAGTTTGGTGAGATGCTTAAAAATAATATGACATAAGGAATCCATGTAAAGCAATAGAAACTCAAATATAATATTTATAACAACCAACGTTAGAGATGATCTAAAGTAATATTACAATCACCATAAACAAAAATAAATTTATCCATGTTTTTAACTTGGACTTAAATTATGTTATTTAATTCCTTGAAAGTAACTAGTCCTTATATATTTTTTTATCCTATAAATTTAGTCACTCTTTCAATTTTAATACAATATGTAAATTTTAGTTTTAATTCCTATAAAACATTTTTCTTGAACTCTACCAATAAAATTTTGAAATTAATATTTGTAGTCCTTAATATAAATAAATAACACTTATCTTATGGATTTAAAATATTTTTTAACTCACTAAAGGTCGATATTATATTATAACACTAATATTAATTACTTAAAGCAGGCTTTTATGTTTTTATTCAACAGATAACTAGTAAATTTTTGTCATATAATATCATTAATGTAACACCATGAAAAATATTTATTTTAATAGTAACAATTTTATTACTAGTAATAATAAATTTATTAGTGAATGGAAAATATAATAAGTTTATAAAATGTGGAAAGTTAAATAAGAAATTTTGGTAGCTTAATTGGTAGAAAATTGTAGTGATAGGTTCAAACTATTTTCTACTTTTTTATAAAAAAAACGAAAAAGTAAAATAAAATTTAAAATATTGATAATGAAGAAAGCATTCAGATTTGAAGGCATTATTAAGGAATCTATTATGTAAGTGGTGATTAAGATATTAATATAATAAAATAATATTAAAAAATTGATGAATAGTAAAATTTTTGGACTATAAAGAGCTATGAGAGGGGAGGCTATTTTGCACAAAGAGAGGAAGAATCAAGTGAGAAACCTTGAGAAATAGAGAAGAAAGATTTAGGAAGAAAGTTTTTGTTGCAAGAAAAGTAGAGACTCTGGAGGGTTTTTCGGGGAAACAAATTCGGAGCAAGAGAAGTCTGGAAGAGGTAGGGGAGCTAACCTTTCTAAGCTTTTATATTATGATATAATATTTTTTTTATTACTATTCATGTCTTGAAATTCTGTGTGAATACTATTAGTGCTTATTGTTTATCTATCTATAGTGAATTTCGGTGTTAATATTATATGTTGTTGTTTTGAATCTATAAATAAGAAATTTGTTAAAAACTAGTTGAGGAACACTTTAGCTAAGAAAGACTTGGTACTTAAGTTGTTCACTGTGACGCACCTCTCTTTCCTGAAAGTCTACTCGACAAGTTTTTAACTTAATCTTGTTGAACAGATTATGTACTGTTAAAATATTCTGCAATATATCTCGTTGGAATGAAAATATCTGATGAATTCATGTTGTTGTGGTAGATATGGAATTATGAATTATAATTGTGATGGTAGGATAGAAGAATCTTAAAAATCGGAGTTGGTACATCCTCAGCCCTGGTCCAATCCAGTAAGTTGTGACTAGTCATATGTGCTGGCGTTTATGGTGAGTTTGATTCGTCAAACATTTAATTCTTCTCTGCTGACCATTTATGGTGATATTTTAGTATTGTTAATTTATTGTGATATATTTATTTTGTATGATTTTTGTGATGATTGTAATTTATTATATTGGATTTGAATTTATGCATATGAACATGATATGAGTATTATGGGGAGATTTCGTAAGGGTATAATGAGTTGAGGAATGTGAGCATGGTATGAGTCTCGCAGAGAGATTCTGTAATGTCATGGTATGTGTGTATATGTTGATGTTGAGGGACCTGAGTTGGAGGTTATCCTGATACTCTAATAATCATCCAGTCTCAAGTAGAGAAGGATGAATTATGTGGTGAGAGGGGCAGGAGGTCCTGGTCTATGTGCTAGTTTTGGACATAATGTTTAGGACTAAGAAGGCATCACAAGTGCGTAACCTCCCGTTGACCGCTCATCAATATATCGTCGGTATAAGTGTCTATTGAGTATTGTAGAATGAGTGTCTATTGGGTATTGTGGAAGGAGTGTCTATTGAGTGTACCAAAGTAATGAAGGAGTATCTATGATGCGATTGTTGTATAATGGTATGAGTGTGTCTGACATAATTATTATATGAGGTTTGTTGAGTGCATCAAAGTAAATATGCATATTTTATAAATGATTGGTTGCATGTTAGCTCACCCTACTCGTTTGTGTTTGTGTTTGGGTATGTGCGATGATCGTATAATTCGTTATACGGGAGCAGATGCAGGAATGTCGTCTGACTCACTGGCAATGAAGAGAAAGATAGAAGAAATAAGTAAAAGAACTCAAGTTATAATTTTGTAGTTGAAATCTGAGTTTAAAATATTTATAAACATATATCAACTATGAATTTTTAAGTGTGAGATTCCGGGATGTTACGTAAATATAACGTTACAATATATAAATTATGAATTTTCATGAGAATTTGGGAGATTACAATTAATCCCATTGACTTTTAGTGTTAAGTACGTAGACTAAATACAAATAAAAAAAAAGGGTTAAATATGTTTTTAGTCCCTAAATTATTGGCCATTTATGGTTTTCGTCCCTCCTTCAAAATAAGGTACAATTTGGTCCTCGTTCTTTAAAAAACGTTCGTTTTAGTCCTCACAATTTTGTTTTTGGTCCTCGTTTTAGTCCTCGAAACGTTCGTTTTGTCGACTAAAACGAACGTTTTTTAAAGAATGAGGACCAAATTGTACCTTATTTTGAAGGAGGGACAAAAACCAGAAACGGCCAATAATTTAGGAACTAAAAACATATTTAACCCAAAAAAAAACTACGGAAACCAAAATCAAAGTTCATCTATTAAATGAATAGATTTGTATAAGCAATACATAATATTGTCTTACTATATAATGAAATTGTGCTTGAAATCTATATATAAATTTATATGGTACATCAATATTTCTTCTGGAGCGTGAAGGATGAGTCGATATATATATATATATATATATATATATATATATATATATATATATATATATATATATATATATATATATATATATATATATATATATATATATATATATATATATTGTTAAATGGGGTTTCAGCAATATTTCTACAAGATGTCCAATGTAACAGAAAAAAGGTTGGTTTGAGCAACTACCATTCACAATAAGCTTAACATTCACATTTAACAGCAAAAGGTTATCTTGGTCGAAAATGTTGAAGTGAAGTTGGAGGAATCAACAATAGTTGCAACATATTTTGCTAAAGTGCAAAGACATATAACAGGGTCCATGTTCTCCAAATCAAGCGTTGCAGGTAAGCCACGACACGAAGCATCAGGACTAAGACTACCCTTTGCTTTACCTTAATTGGTGAGAAGAAATCCTAAACTTGTGAGATGAGAATGGATAATCTTATTTAGAATTCTTGAAGTAAAACCTAAGAGATATGTGTGAGATGCGAATGTTTATAATTTCTTTAAATAATTTAGGACTACAAAAATAAAATAAAAAAGAAAATTACCAAAAACAATAAAAAAAAGAAAATTACCAAAAACATAATACTCGATAATCACAAAAATATCTGATATATTAAAAATATTAACATCAATAATAAAAAAATTGTCAATAATTATTTTAATTGGTCAAAATTCATTGATAATTACCAAAATCAAAATCTGTTGATAAAATTTGTCAGTATTCGTAATTTATTGTTGTTGTTTTTCTTTTTTCTTCTCCTTCTCTACCTACTATGTGATTACTACTACTTGTTCCTTCTCTTCAGCTTCTTCTTATATTTCTTATTGTTATCATAGCCTCCAGTTTTTATCTTTGTGGTCTTCTTTTTCAATACAAGAATATTTGTAATTATCGATAGATTTTACCAACGGAAATAAATTTGTAGGAAGAGGAGGCACACTTATGGTGGTGCCGCAATGATGACTCAGCGATAGTGGCAATCGAAGTTGTAGGAAGAGGAAGAGAAAGAAGAATAGGAAGAGGCAAAGGTAAAGAAAGAGGAGAATGAGGTAGCGGTAAAGAACGCGAACGTAAAGGCATGACAAGGAGGAGAGAAGAAAGAAGAAGAAGAAAGGAAAAAGAAGAGGAAGAGAATGAGAAAGAAGAAGACAAAATTGTGACATTTATCAACGAATTTTACTAACGACCATAATTCGTTAGTAATTACTGAAGAATATTTACGTAGAATTTGCGATCATCAGTAATTATCAACAGATTTTGCTATCGTTGCTAATGTTTATTGATGAACATTTTATAGATGGATTTTTGTTGTTGTCGATATTTTGTCTGTAAACTCGAATTATCGAAAAAAAATTGCTATTAAATATGGATTGTGTTTACTGGTAGTGAAATTTTCTTGAAGTATGTTGTTGTTGTGACTTTCGTTGCTACCATTGTTCCCATCATTGTCATTGTTGTCGTCTTTACTACTACTGTTGTCGTCGTCTCTACTGTTATTACCATCATTACCTCTACTACTACTACCGTCATCGCCTTCTCCTTCTCCTCCTTATCCTTTTCCTTTTCACCTATCTCCGATTAATTTATAACAAATATTTTGTAAGATTTAATGAAAATTTAACACCCAATTTATTAACAGATTTTATAGAGAAATAATTAAAGTCTAAAATGGAAACTTTGACATCCATTTTATACGAAATTTAGCTTCAAAAATACTCATCACAATAAAAGTTTTAAATTATCAACCGATCTTAATTTGTAATAAAAATTCTGATCTACTTGACGAGTCTATTACTAATGTATATTTTGTTAATGACTAAAATTCTAAAACCCAATAAAATTCATTTATCAATTTTATTTTACTGATATTTTTTTTCGGTCAATAAATTTATAATTTATTATTGTGTAGATTCATTATGTAATAATTAACATTTAATAATAAATACTTTTATTTTCTCAAAGACATGAAGTATAGTATAAGTTCATATTGAGCTTAGTACTCCACCTCCGTTTGGTTTAAGCTATTCTTACAAAAAAAAATAATGTTCCTCTATCAAAATACAAATAGTGAGATTTTTAGAAATTTGAGTTAAATCTTTTGAGACGTGGACATTGGGTTATTGATGAAGATTAATGACATACTGATTCACAGAAAATCTTTTAATCCTTGTGTATATGAATATTAGTATATAAATTATTATGTATTTATAGGTTTTCAAACTCTTTTAAAAATTTAATAACCAAAAAGGTATAATTAATTATATAAATATTATACTAATGGAAAAAAATGTCATGATAAACACCAACATTTTATCCTAAGAAATACCTTACTAATAAAAAAAATAAGATAAAAACAATTAATACAAGAATATAATGTGAAAACTTAAAAAATAGAGAAAAAATCATGACTATTATCTAATGACAACTAGATAATAACACTCTTGCAAAAAATTTTATAATATATAAACCATTTTTTCATGTCCTTTGACTCTAAGTACATCCACACCCACCAAAGCAAGAATTTAACCAAATCTCATAACACTTTACTACAAGAGTATAAGAAAAGTTAAATAAAAGCTAAAAGTGTTTTTGATTAGGGTCTCAAAACACAATGAACCTTAAGTTCATTATATAGGTACTATCACCCATTCAATTTCTTATGTTAGGTGATGTGAGACTTTTCAAAATGTGGTATTTTCAAGAACCTAACCATCCTCACAATGATTAAAATAAACACATCTTCATTTTTAAAACATGACAAAGAGTATACTCACTTAAAATTAAACCATTTTAAGAATTTCCTGCACACTTGCATCAATGCTAACTTATGTCATGTATAATCAGTACATCCTACACCAACATTAACTAACCATATAACAACTAAGGATATCTAGTGAACCATGATAAACCACTTTGGAAAAAACATCATAAAGAACATCTTTATCCTAAAAAAATTACCCTACTAATAGAAAAATAAAATAAAAACAATCAACCAAAAAATATAATGTGAAAACTCCAAAACTGAAAGAAAAAAAACAATTGTTGTCTAGTGACAACATAAAAGTAACATTATGTAAATTTTTTTACAATATATAAATCGTTCTCCCATATCTTTTGTCTCTAAGTAAAATTTAATAAAATTATAAAAACATAAAATATAATATAAATTTAATTTAATTTTAATTAAATTTAATATAATAAAATATAAATTTAATTTTAATTTTGATCTTATGAATAATGGATAGGAACATGTACGAGTAGTATAATATCAACATTCAATCTTTTTATAAATAGGTATTAAATTATTTATTACGTATTAATCCGTGGATATCTATTTAAAGTATCCATTTACTCTCCGGAACACATTTTATTCATGGATCTTACTATCATGAATATTTTTGTCATATTTAATCTTAAGTGATATAAAATTTTCTAATATGTATATTTTCATCAATCCAACAATATAGTATATGTTTTATTGTAATAATTATTTAATTGTTAATTATGAATAAATAATGGTATATATAATTATCATTTGCTTATCTGAGTCATTTGCATGTGTAGTTAAATAGATAGACAAAAGGCATAATACAGTGGTTACAAACATAAGCCAAGACCCTAAAGAAGAATAATAAAAAAAAGTATAATGCGACAATGTGAATATACGATTAAGTCTAAAAAAGAATGCAAGAAACGTAGTGAGAGTAAGATCTGTTGGAGAAGTACTTTGATTTATTTGGTTATGGCGTGATGAGGAAAAGAGAAGAGGGAACCACGAAGGTTGTGAAAAAAGGTTATGGGTTAAAAGTGAAAGCATGTGAGTGGGGACAGAAAAAGGGAGAAGCCGAAGACATTGTGCTTGGCTTGCAGGAGATTGAGTATCTCCAAAATGAAAAATGAATGAATAAAAAAAAGTACTGGAATGTTTAAAATTAAAAGTGGAGAAGAACATGGAAGCAATGTTTACTATGAAAATTAATGACTTTAAGCATCTATTACTTGAAATTACTAAAGTTTCTAAAGAGAATGCTAATATTTGCATGTCCTAGTATTTTATATTTTAACTTAAAATGTGAAATTATTTGTAATGTAATTATAATTACAAAATTTAAAATATTAAAAAACAAAAGTTTTACAACAAATTTAATTTAATTGTAATGTATTATAATTAAAAAAAATTGAAAAATAAAAATAAACTATAATTACGTAATACTTGAATGAACATAAATTTGTTAAATTAATTTAGAAATAAAATTAATTTTCATTGGTTCATTTTCTTAGATATGTTTTATCATGTTAACTTGAATTTGTTGGTAAATTAACTCTTATGATGCAAATATATAATATTTACATGATTGCATCATTTTACTAATCACGCGTTAGATAGTTGATAAGACTACAAATATAATGAAAACAATTACTCATTCCACACCCTTGTCTTTGATTGTTGACATTGGGAAAAAATCTCTTTTTTCTTTATGACGATGAGATTGTGAAACACATAAGTGTAGGACACTAAATATTGCATACTAAATATCCCTTATATTATGCATTGGATGTTATTTACCATAAATTGGATGAGAAGGTTGTTCATAAGAAGAACTAAATATCTTACATCAGACTGTAAATCCAATTTTATTTATTGTGTATATGTTTGAATAATAATAATATAAATTAAATAATCTTTTTTATTTTATTTTTTTATCTTTATTACACAAATATTAATTTACGATATTGTTTTATTTTTCTAAAGAACATTTTAATAATTTAAATAAAGATGTGTTAATTTATTTAATACAAAATGTCAAGTTTTTTAATTAAAAGTAAATTAAGGTTTTTCTAAAATTTAGCTATATATTTAGTTGATTTTATATCAATACTTGTTTTTTTTTTCATTTATTTGGCTTCGTTCTTTCAAACCATTTATTAAAAAAATATAAAAAATAGTATTACTTATACCCTCTTTTTTCATTTTCTTTTTCTCTCTCTTGAAAGGATCCAAATACTACATCATGTTTGGTTATATGCTTCATTATGATTGGTTATTTTCTGCATTCTTTTCTCTCCATTTTTATCCCTATTTTTTTATCAAGTTCAAAAGGGAAGAAAGGTTTTGTTGTTTACAAAAAAAAGTGAGAGGTTGTTGTTAATATGTCAATGAAGATAATTTTTTTTTGTTTTTGATGATGTACAAAGCAAAAATTGGAACAAGTCTGTGGTAGTTAATGTTAAGTAATCTTTGGTTGCTAGAGTATATTAGTTTCTTGTTGAGTCTATAAATGTTTTAAGCAAGTTGGAATGTTTTTAAAATCAAATTAATCACAACATATTCAATTAAGATTAGTTTGGGTGCAAAAATATTCATTTCAATTAATATATCACTCATTGATTTGTATTAATTGATTATTTTACTAACCTAATTGATTAAAATATGTTATTTTTGTAATGGATTAATATCATGAGTAAATAGATTTGTCTTTAAAAACCAACTTCTTTCACATTCTTAACTATGATGTTTGAAATAAAAAAATTAGAGAAAGAAATATCTAATATTTATTGGTGAGATTAACACGATTTTTCAAGTTTTCATCAATATTCAAAGAAGATTAGATTAATTCTAAGATTTTCTTGTTTGGCCTTGGAATGTAAAATCCGCATATCATATAGGTGTATTCATTTCATATCTTTTGTTTGTTATTCTTCCACATTTTCCTTCACTATGTAAGTGATAGGTTAGGGTAATTGTGTATAACATTACCTTAATTGAAAATATTGAAGTGCATATCAAGTTCTTGTATATTTAGAGTTTAGGTTTTAAGAATATTGCAATCCTAACTCTTGATATTTTAGTTAAATTCTAACTAAGATTGCTAAAAATTGGATGTAGATTTTTAAAGAATCGAACCCATACAAAACTTGATGTTTCTTGTTCTTTTTCTCATAATCTTTTAGTATCTTGATTAGGGATGGAAAACAAATTTGTGGATGTGAGTATCCAAGGGTAAAATCCGTGGTAGGTAGTTACAATCTGCATATATTTACTACCCGAGATAACGGGTAGCGGGTATTTTAATACTCGCTTTTAAACGGTATGAGTAGTATACTACCTGACCCGCGGATATCCATTACCCGCAAAAAATAAAAACAAAAATAGTTTATATAGTTTTTAATTAAATTTAATTAAAAATAAAATAAAATAATATTTTATTAGGTTAAATTTAATTAAAATTAAATTTTAATTTATATTTAATTTATATTATATTATATTATATTATATTTTTTTTTGTAATTTTATTTAAGTTTTATTTTAAAAATGTATAAAATATTTATTTTTATTTTTTGCAGGTATCCGTGAGTATTTTAAAACCTGCAAATATTTTCTAAACGGGTACCCGCACGGATAGCGGGTACAATTTTATCCGGCGAGTCGGGTTACGGGTAGACACTATTCGTGCTCGACCCGACCCAACTCGTTATCATCCCTAATCTTGATAGTTTTAAAGGTTCCAAAAGCTAAGCATTCTACAATACACATGTTAATTAATTAAAGATGTTTTGAAACTAGTTTTTCAAGATTAAAAAGATTCAAACCATTGAAAAATATTAGCTATAACTATTTTAACATATGAGAAGTTCTCTCTCTCTTCCTTGGATTTTCTCCAACATCCATGCTAGTTTTTCCCTTTTGGGTTGAAGAAGAAAATAAATCGCAAGATATTGACGAAAATGGTAGGTTTGATTGGAACATGGAGCAACTCTTAGATGTCTTAGGAAATGAACTTTTACTTCTCTTTAGTTTCAGTTTCTTCCTTATCTCTTCTATTTATAAACTTTAGGTTTTCCATCATGAAAAACTAACCTTATTTGTTAAGATGAGATGTAATGATGAAAATTCTTATAACTTAATTTAATGATTTCTATAAAACCTATCATATAACTTGTTTTTAACTGAATATTTTAACACGTAAACACGTTCTAAGTGTATCTTCGTCAATGCGTAAATTAATTAAATAAAAAAGAAAAAATTGGGAATTCGTGGTACGCACATGTCTTGTCACCGAAATTTGTAAACAAGTTTTAGATTTTGGATTCTTTCTTTAATAATCCAAAATGAAATCGAGTGAGGAAGGATTTTAAACTTCTGACAGCACCGTCCAATATCCCATCAAATATAACATCATGATAAAAGGGATCCATCGTAAACCCTCAACACCAAGCCACCATCACTTTGGGTGACCAAAAATATTTCAAGCCAACGAATCCGAGTAATCCGAAAAGAAAAATAAACTTAGACTCTCTTTGCATACGATGATTTTAACACCATTTATGTTGATCTAGTATTTATAATTATTATTATGGATTGTGAAGTAATTTTAGACTAATCACATAATAACACGATTTAAAATGTTGTTAAAAATGTTATCAAAGTATCATTATTATTTACTGAAAATATGAATTTGGTGAAACGAATTTAAGATGTGGATCGTGTTCTGTGTGATGATTTGCGTAAGATTGTTAGAGAGGATTTGCGTGATACCTTGATAATCTTGTTTTATCAAAGTTGTGAGATTTGTAGAATACAATGAATTTTTACTATTTTATCCTTATGTGTGTGACAATGTTGTGTAGAATCGAGATTCGGTTTGTGTGTATTAAAAGATGTTGTGCAAAATGTATTTTCAAACCAATTATCGTATGTGTAGCTCAGTTCTCTAATCGATTCTTTTATGGGTTGTGTTTGTGAGTGATGATGTCTTATGTATTACACAGCAAGAGTTTTTCCAACATAGGAAGCTTTAGGTTCAAAATGAGAAACCATTCATTAACACTAAATCAATTTTTAATTTATGATATTTTAATTATTTGACATTTGATTTTATGTTATAGTGACAAACGGGTAAATTGATGTTTATATGTGAACAAACGTCAATTGACATTTATTGCATTTATAACTAACGTTAATTGACTTGATGTATTGTGGAAACAATATAGGTTTGTGGGTTTGTTATAAAATAAAAGTTCAAAGTATAGAAAAATAATTAAAACTCAAACAATGGTTAGTGCATTCCTCATCTTATTTTCAACAATTTTCATTTATCGAACATCTTCATTCGAGGTTCATACCAAAAGCTATGACAATTTAAAAATTTAAAGTTCACAAAACTCACAATTAAACTAAAAATGTAAAAATACAACAATGACTAGTGTTATTATGGACTTATAGCCGACCGAACGGTAAAGATGCAAGAGAGCATCTAAGTATTGTTGGGCTCGTAGCCGACCGATGATACCTCTCAGGCAAATGAACTGAGTGGACAAACAGTTAACCGATCGATAAAAATAGTCGTTAAGGTAATCAATAGTAATAACTGCTAGGGAGTTCATGAATATAATTTCATTTATTGACAGTTAATAATGTCATTCATTGGTGGTGATTAATGAGTTAGACCTAACTGTAAACAACTCATTATAATTTATAAATATTTGTCTGACAAAGAAGACATCTAACTTTGAACTAAACTTTTGAACTCTGATGACTAATCTTGATTATAAGATTATTACGCAAAGTCACTTACTTGAGCGTCAGAGTGTCTTTTGCAGACACCCTCCCCACGGCTTGGACAAAGAAAAGAGAGAAGATCTCGCAACTGGATGGGAAAAGAGAAAAGACATCGCAACTGGATAATGAAGCAAACTACTTTGAATGTTTTAGATTATAATTCTAAATCCTGTCGAAACAACTAGTAAATAAAAACATTAATCTTAATGAAAAATGATCGAGAATAATAAAAATTTAGTTAAAACACCTCAAAAGATTAAATAATACAAATTTAATGTTGTCGTTGTATTTTAATGGGAAGTTTTGCACAAACATAAAAAAAAAAGATATGACACTATTTCTAAAATTTTAAAAGGAAAATTGAGGTCTTTATGAATATGTCCGACAATTTAGACAAAATATTTAAAAAAATATCATCACTCATATTTAACCTCAAAATTTAGTATTTATAACGTAAATATGGTTATAAATTAGTTTGTTTTCATTTCTCACCTAAGAATCAAGGATTTGATTTAAAATATACTAACTTCATAATGGTAATTTAGTGTTTAGATCCCTCCCTTTCTCTCATATGCATGGTCTCAAAGAAACTTATCCTGATATTTAGATCGGATAAATGAATAAAACAAATTATGTTATATTGGTGGAATGAAAGAGCTGAGTTGAAGATCAACTATACCCAACTTGTTCATAGTCGAAATTGGTTATAAAAGCAATTCTACAGCCAATTTTGTTGTGAAATCATAAACAAAGGTTCATGACATTACTTAATATATACAAACAAATTATTAATAATACTTAGACCTATAACTCAAAATAGGCGGTTAGATAACATAGTTTATGATTTTTCTTTCTTTCATCTATACTCCTCTAATTTATACTATTATACAAAGATAATTTCTTTTTTTGTTCATAATTTTTTTTTTCAATTTTATCTCTAGCGTGGCCTTTTTTTTATATAATCATTTTTAAAATTAAATAAATAAAAATTATCTATAAGATAAATATTTATTTTTTGTTATCATACAAAAGTGAACACCATGGATATATGTTTTCAGTATTTTATATCTATATACAAAAAAATTATTCATTTTAGTGTTCGCATTTGTTTTTCAATTTTATCATTTAAATAAGTATTTTTTAATTAAAGTAATTATTTTATTAATTTTACTTTATAATTAATTATTTCCTTAAATTTAACTTTTTTTCTTCGACTATTCTTTTAAACTTAACATTTTTTATTTATAAAACTCTTACAAAATAAATAAAAATTACTTACGTTACAAAAATAATTTTAATTTTATAATAATAATAATTTTATTATTTTTCATTAATTTTTAAAAAAGTTATATTACATATAATACATGTGTTTTTTACTAGTATTAAATAACGTAAATACAAAAAATAATGCAAAAAGATCGTTTTATTATATGTTTATATAAGATAAATAGTATAAAATTATAGTAGAAAATGTATGCATATTTTTAAAATGATGGTGAAATTGTAATGATTATTTATATATAATAAAGTATTTGTAATGTATACTAAATCAAACAAAATTATAAGTTTTAATAGAAAAAATATATTTCGAATCAATAATAATAAATATTGGTAATATCTTTTTTTAAAAAAAATATATATTTTATGCATATTAGGTACATAAATTTAACATTGAATGTAATTTTAAATAACATTATTCTTTAATATATATATATATATATATATATATATTGATTAAATTTATAGAAAAATTATTTCTAATTTTTTTATAGTTTTATTTTTTAAAATTACTTATACAGAAACTTATTTAAATATGGTCTAAAATATAACATAATAGTTATGTTTCGAAATGCTTTTATTTTCTAATTAATTGGTTTCAATAATAATTAATAATATGTAATGTATTTTTTAATTTTATTAATGTGGTTTTATATTTACATATTTGTTATAAGTCTAATTATTTCCTACTCTATAATTAATAACTATTTTTAAAAAAAATGGTTATTCTAATTTTTAGAATACATTTATGACCAATAAAAACATAATACTTACCTATTTAAAAAATTCTTTAAACGGTAATATGTAATTAGCTTTAATGATCTTACTTAATGTGATGCCGTTTGAATTTTAAAACCGCAATATATATTTATTAAATACATTATTTTCTACTTTAAGCTTATATACCATAAAAATAATAATATTTGAAGGTTTAACATCCACTTATATGGGTATATATATATATACGTGCTCTTTTCTCTTCTCTTACATATAGCTAAAGAAACTGAAAGAATGAGTAACAAGATGGTATTCTTTCAAATGTTTTGTATCGCTGTCTTATTATCTTCAGGTAATAAACTTATTTATGTTTTGTTTAACATGTTTTTTTAGTTGGAAGTTTTTTCATCCTAACATTTTATACGAATAAAATGAGATATACTATTAAATTACAGAAATTAAATTGTTAGATATGAGATGATATAAAAATAATAAGAAGAAAAAGGTTGATTAAGATAAAATTGTAATTAGATATTGTATGGATTTCAGGTGAAAGCAGATTAACAGCAACAATTTCTGAGACACAGTGCGAATTTGGAGAAGGATTTTGTTTGAAAGTTGGGGGTTGCGATAAGCATTGTAAGTTCATTGGGTATAAGGGTGGTGAATGTAATTCTCCTGGTAACGACTATTGTTGCTGCTCAAGATAAAAGGTATTACTCTTATGTAATACTTTCAAAATAAATTTTTTATTACTTTATTTGTATCATAACTTTCCTTCTATGGAACATCAATAAACTCCTTTAATTTAAATTATTTCTATCATTATATATTTATACCTATATATATATATATAATAAATTTTAAAAATATGTAAGAAAAACAAAATTTAAAAAAGAAGTTGGAATGTCACCGAATTTTATAATAAGATGGGAAAAAATTTTCCAATTATTTTATTGTGACATAATTTTTTTTTCATTCCATTTTTATAAGTCTAACAGCTAACGAACTCAAAGTGTGATTTTTCTCAGCATTTCCAAGGTTTTTCTATACACCTAAAATCTTTTTCTTAATGGTTAAATTATTCTTCTTATAAAGTAATTTTTTTTCTTTTTTATATTACCCAACCCACCTACTATTAACTTTTAATCTTACTTTTTCTTAATCTAAATCTAACGTTACATCTCCTTTAAATAACGTTTCATTTAAATTCATCCACTTAATCTACCTTAAATATATTGTCTGAAACTAACAAACTATCTTGTATTCGGGTATTCATGTCGGATCAATGTATAAAACTGAATCAATAAAATGTAATAATGGATTAGGGCAATCGGGTACGGAGACTGAGTTGCATTTTCGTGGGTATCCGACCCGTTTGAAATAATATTTTAATATTTATATGGTTGATATAAAACTAAAGTTTTATGAACCCTAATTGTTAGTCCATGGTATTGTGAATACTCAGTGAGGTTACAAAGTGATTGAGGTGGCTTGCTACAAAGATAGTTTCTATTAGATTGGATTAAACAAAATAATCGGATATAAATTTAAAAATATTAAATTGGAATTTTAATGGATTGATTAGGCTGGATTTGAATATTATATAATTCTAGGTTTAATATTTCATTAGGTCTCGTATTTTAAAATTGTTTAATTAAATTTTTTTATTTATTTTAAAAGTGTTTAATTAAATTATTTTTTAAATTGAGTTAATAATGTTGTTGTCGTTAATTGCTAGAGATTACGTTTCTTGTTTGGTATCATACCGATGTATGATTTAATAATGTCAGAGTAAAAAATTATGATGTGAATTTATTTGATTTTAAGTTTCAAATTAAATAAGCTCGGAACCACTCTTCCCTTTTAACCCATCATCATTCTCCTTCCTAGAGAAAGACAACATTTACACAGTGTTCGTTTGAAGGTATTTCACTATTTACGTGAAATACCGAATACGGATTTGATACAGGAATGATGTTCGCTTGCGATGCGATGATTTGGATGGAAGAAAAAGCGAATATTTGCGAGATTTGAACATTATTAGCATCTCGCTAATTTGAGAAGATTTGCACTGAGTTGGATGAAAAATATTGTTTTATCCTGTGCTATTATCAAATTTCCAAGCATTATCAAATTTCCAAGCACACCGTTCAATCATGTTTAACATAAAAATGCATATTCGATTCTTACGTTATTAAAAAGACGATGCTTGGTAGAGGCAATGTTTATTTTTGGATTTTGATATGCTTGTTGCAGGTTGAAGGTGTGTGATGTAGATGAAAAGCAAGACAGTGGTTAATGGAGGAGGAAGAACGTGGTTGACGATGACAAGGGAGTTGAAAGTGTATTCAGTTACAAAGAATAGCGTAACAGGTTTGATGTTTTGGAAGAGTTGCAGAAGCGAGACGTATTCGGTTACACGTGTACAGCTTGAAGTTATGGTTCGAAATCATGTGTAATCGGTTACAAAGCATATCCGGATCTGAAGAACTCAATGGTGAGTGTGAAGGGCGTCTACGATCCAGAGAAACTAGTTGAGTACGTGTACAAGAGAACTGGAAAGCACGCAGTGATCGTGAATCTGGAGGCAGAAAAGAAAGAGGAGAAGAAAGAGGAGAAGGTGGAAGAGGTTGAGAAAAAGGAGGAGGTTGAGAAAGAGAAGAAGAATGGTGAAGGAGAAGAAAACAAGGAAAAGAAAGAGGAAGAAGCAAAGGATGAGACCAAGGCAGAGGAAGTAGACAAAGTTGTTCCAAAGGTGAAGATTAATGAATACTTCTATAACCCACCAAGCTCTGGCATTGAGGTGTATGCATATCCTGCACACCTTGTATACCCTTCATACCCTTCGTATTTCCATGCCTACCCTCCCCAAATATTCAACGATGAGAACCCAAATGCATGCACTGTCATGTAAAAACGGAAGGGGTCAAGGGTGAAATCGGAAATTTGTGAAGTATGGGTGGGTGATAATACCAAGGTTTAATCCTTTCGGACATCCCTATTTGTGTAGGGTTGTCTCAAATAGGTCCTCGTATTTATTTTTATCTCAATTAGGTCTCTATTTTTGTAAAATTGAGTCAATTGGAACCTTGCCGTTAATTTCAATAGACGGCGTTAAATTTATTGAGTCGTGGCACGCTGATGAAGCAAATTTTAATGACGTGCCACGTGGTCCACTCAGGCAATTTGGTGAACCAAGCAGCGACGATGATCCCGAGGCAGACCATGTATGCTTGGCGGAGAATAATCGGGATCCCGTCGGCGGAGAGTACTCCGACGACGGTGAAATTGAAGAGCAGAAGCAAGGAAGATACCGCGTCGAGGGGGATGGAGAAGCGCTGGAGGAGGGAGAGGAATTTCACAACTTAAGTGGACCCTTACCTGATTTTACAAGCAATTGTAGTCTCACCTACATGGACTTCAGTGGGAACAATATCAATGGAACAATTCCATCAAGTTTGGGAAACTGCAAAAATCTTACTACTGTTATTTTATCTCACAACAATATTTCTAGGATCATACCCTTTGGGCTAGGAAACCTTGTGAACCTTCAAAGGTTGAACCTTTCTCAAAACAAATTAGAAGGTCCTTTACCACATGAGCTGTCAAACTATAAGAAAATGCAGTACTTTGATGCTGGATTCAATTCTCTAAATGGTTCATTCCCGTCTAGTTTGAGAACTTGGACAGGGGTTGCAACATTGAATTTAAGGGACAATCATTTCACTGGGGGTATCCCAACTTTCTTATCAACATTTGAAGGCCTTTATGATCTACATCTTGGGGGAAATGTTTTTGGAGGCCAAATTCCTAGATCAATTGGTGGGTTGAAAAATCTTTTTTATGAGTTGAATCTAAGTGCTAATGGGTTGACTGGTGAAATTCCTCCTGAGATTGGAAAACTGACATTGCTGCAAAGCCTGGATATTTCCCTCCTTCAGCGCTTCTTCATCCCCCTCGACACGGTATCCTCCTTGCTTCTGCTCTTCAATTTCACCGTCGTTGGAGTACTCTCCGTGTTCGCCGGCGGGATCCCGATTATTCTCCGCCAAGCGTACATGGTCTGCCTCGGGATCATCGTCGCTGCTTGGTTCACCAAATTTCCTGAGTGGACCACGTGCCACGTCATTAAAATTTGCTTCGTCAGCGTGCCACGACTCAATAAATTTAACACCAGGTTCCAATTGACTCAATTTTACAAAAATAGGGACCTAATTGAGACAAAAATAAATACGAGGACCTATTTGAGACAACTCTACATAAATAGGAATGTCCGAAAGGATTAAACCTAATATAGATTATACTTTTCTTGTGTTACTTATGCGCTGTTGTACTATTCCTACTGAAAGTACACTGTATGCATAAACTATAGAATTTTCAATTTTGTGAAACTTCTTTTGCTTTTATGTTTAAGTAGAATATACTGTATTACTTAAAAAATCAGAAAAATAAAAATAAGTATTATTAGTGACTGCAAGTTTAAGCTTCAAAATAAGATGAAAATATTTTTAAAAAATAAACTCTATTTTAATCACATTTTATTTCTTTAAGTTTTTTTCGTCTTTAAACAGTGTATTATTAAATGTATTTCTTCATAATCGGTATATAATATTCACAATAACTTTTCACCATTTAAATCTCATCTTTGACTAATGTTGTCATTTTTTAGTCATATAATATTATAACTTCGTTTAATTATTTGTTTGTTTAAAATTAATCAATCCGACTTTCATAATAAATACATTTATATTATTTAGTAGTAAATTATATTACAAACAAATACTTAATTTAAAAATAAATTCATTTTACTACATTATAATTTTTATAATTTTTAAAAATTAATTTTAAAAATTATTTATAATTTTTGTCTCTTTATAAATATTTTTACAATTGAATATAACATTAATAAATAACATTTTATATTACTTTAATAATTATGGACATTTTGGTAATCTTTAATTTCTACCAATTAAACTAATTTTTTAAATTTGTCACATCAATCAAATCCTACACTGATTTGATGTTTATTTTAGGTTGTTTGAATTGGTGGATTTGATGTTGTAATGAGTTAGGAATTTTTGTTGAATTGTAGTGTGGTAAAAGGATAGGGTTATGGTTGGTGTTTAGTCTAAAATGGAGTTTTGCTAGGTGAATTTCTAGAGGAGTTGGTTTGGGAAGGAACTTAACACTAGTGTAGAAAAGGATTTTGACTTTTGTTATTTAGGGATTTTAACGTCTGGTCCCGCACCGAAGTCTTATTGTGAGACGTCGGATAGTATAAGTCAGACATCTGTATAGACGTCGGATAGTACAGGTCAGACGTCTATATAGACGCCAGATAATACAGGTCACAGTCCTACTCGACATCGTGAACGATCGGTTCGCGGAGTTATAAACTGAAGAGAGGAATCCAAATCTCTATTTAATATCATATTTAAATTCTTGATTTAGACTTTTGTTATTTTCTTAAACATTCATTATGCAATAAATAAAACCGAGCAATTCATGCTCGAACATTAAGTTACTAGTTTCATTCAAGAATTTCGTCGTCAACACTAAAGCTCAAGTCTGCGACCGAGCGGTAAATCCCGCTCAGCAGAGAGGTAAAGCCCTCTCAAAGAACGAACGGTAAAGCCCGTTCACTAGGAAACACTCATAGATCAAAGCAGAGAGGTAAAGCCCTCTCAAAGCCGAACGGTAAAGCCCGTTCCCTAGGAAGCACTCCTAGGTCAAAGACCGAGCGGTAAATCCCTCTCGGGAGAGAGGTAAAGCCCTCTCAAAGCCGAACGGTAAAGCCCGTTCCTTAGGAAGCACTCCTAGGTCGAAGACCGAGCGGTAAATCCCTCTTGGGAGAGAGGTAAAGCCCTCTCAAAGTCGAACGGTAAAGCCCGTTCACTAGGAAGCACTCCTCGATCAAAGCAGAGAGGTAAAGCCCTCTCGATTAATGTTGAAGACCGAGAGGTAAATTCCTCTCGGTTCCTGTTGAAGGACGAGCGGTAAATCCCGCTCGGTTAATGTAGAAGGTCGAGAGATAAATCACTCTCGGTTAAAGTAGAAGGTCGAGAGGTAAATCTCTCTCGGTTAATGTCGAAGGTCGAGAGGTAAATCCCTCTCGGTTAATGTCGAAGGTCGAGAGGTAAATCCCTCTCGGTTAATGTCGAAGGTCGAGAGGTAAATCCCTCTCGGTTAATGTCGAAGGTCGAGAGGTAAATCACTCTCGGTTAAAGTAGAAGGTCGAGAGGTAAATCCCTCTCGGTTAATGTCGAAGGTCGAGAGGTAAATCCCTCTCGGTTAATGTCGAAGGTCGAGAGGTAAATCCCTCTCGGTTAATGTCGAAGGTCGAGAGGTAAATCCCTCTCGGTTAATGTCGAAGGTCGAGAGGTAAATCCCTCTCGGTTAAAGTCGAAAGTCGAGAGGTAAATCCTTCTCGGTTAATGTCGAAGGTCGAGAGGTAAATCCCTCTCGGTTAATGTTGAAGGTCGAGAGGTAAATCCCTCTCGGTTAATGTCGAAGGTCGAGAGGTAAATCACTCTCGGTTAAAGTAGAAGGTCGAGAGGTAAATCCCTCTCGGTTAATGTCGAAGGTCGAGAGGTAAATCACTCTCGGTTAATGTCGAAGGTCGAGAGGTAAATCCCTCTCGGTTAATATCGAAGGTCGAGAGGTAAATCCCTCTCGATTAATGTCGAAGGTCGAGAGGTAAATCCCTCTCGGTTAAAGTCGAAAGTCGAGAGGTAAATCCCTCTCGGTTAATGTCGAAGGTCGAGAGGTAAATCCCTCTCAGTTAATGTCGAGGGTCGAGAGGTAAATCCCTCTCGGTTAATGTAGAAGGTCGAGAGGTAAATCCCTCTCGGTTAATGTCGAAGGTCGAGAGGTAAATCCCTCTCAGTTAAAGTCGAGGGTCGAGAGGTAAAACCCTCTCGGTTAATGTCGAAGGTCGAGAGGTAAATCCCTCTCGGTTAATGTCGAGGGTCGAGAGGTAAATCCCTCTTGGTTAATGTAGAAGGTCGAGAGGTAAAGCCCTCTCGGTTAATGTCGAAGACCGAGAGGTAAATTCCTCTCGGTTCCTGTTGAAGGAGGAACGGTAAATCCCGCTCGGTTAATGTTGAAGGTCGAGCGGTAAAAGGCTTTCAATTCCGCAAACGCAGCCTCCCTCAAACTCATCAGTCCTATAGTTAACCACGGCTAAAGCCAAACGCTTAACTCGGACTTGGGGGGCATAGTGTACAGTATAAAATATTAACCGAGTGGTTACCAACAACCAACCGGATATCCAGGTAATCTGTTTATATTTTATTGGGCTCATATCAGTTTAGGAAAATAATAAATACAAAGCCAGGGCCAAAAGTCAGGTACGTTCCACTCACACATTATTCACTTTACGCTACTCTCAAATTCAATAGTGATAACTATTCACTAAATATTCAACCAAGAGCCGAGGCTCTTCAAACCACACGCCTAACTTGAGCGTCGGAGTACCTTTTGCAGGTACATCCCCCCACGTCAAGAGGAAGACCGATCGGTTTATGCCAACACCGATCGGCCAATAGCAGAGTTTGGAAGCGAGCAAGCGGCCCAGACACGTCAGCAGTTTAGTCTCTCGGTCCCAAAATTATCCATCGAAACAACGTCGGATAGTACAGGTCAGACGTCTATATAGACGCCAGATAATACAGGTCAGACGTTTGATTGTGGACAACCGACATTTAATGTCCTGGACGAATCTTGGCTCTATAATCCATTAGACGTCTGCATGTGCCCCGTTCAAAAACACAGTGAACGGAGGAGTGCACCGTTCAAAAACGCAAGAATCATCGACCAAAAACACTCAAAATCGCCGACCAAGGACACACGCAAAACTGCACCAAAACACAACGAAAACACATTATAACCGGTTCAAATGGAAGATAATTCATCAAAGAGTAATGTAATCAAAGTAAAACTAATTTTAAACGGTGCAAAAGAGAGAAAACAAACCTCAAAAGCTTTGGTCGTGGAGAGAAAACACGATGAAGATGATGAACAATAAGTGTGGGTAACTGCTACCTTGCGTTTGTGGTTTTCGTAATAGAAGACGTTTAGACGTCGGGGTTCCCTCCCGAGCCAACATTTAAAGGGTTTAAAATATAATTTTAGTGAACACATTTGACATTCGGGTTAAGAGGGGCCGACGTCTAAGACCTATTTAGACTTTAAACGTCGATGTGGCAGAATTAGATGTCTAAATGGTAACTTTTGGAATTCTGACTACCTCATTGGTGTCCAATGGTTGGCCCTGACGTTTAAATAGGTTTTAGACGTCAGACACTCTGAACCTAGACGTCTAAAGCCAATTAAAATATTAATATTTTTTATTCATTCATCTATTTTTGGCGTCCAATTGCAGAAGCCAACGTGTATTATTCTTTATACGTCGGGGACCCCCCAGCCGACATTTAAATAATGATTTTAATTACAATAATACTATCGATAATTTTTTATATTGGATATTCGATGGTTAGACGTCTAAAGAGTGATGTTAAATGTCTTTTCTACACTAGTGTAAGGATTGAAGTATGTTTTTTCTTTGTCAATTAAGATTTGTTTAGTCTTTTAATTCAACAAAATATGATATGTATGGAGTGAAATGTAAGGTATGGGTTTTTTGATTATAGGTTTGATCTGATGTACTTTGTTCTTGGCCAAATAAGTAAATTGGTATTTAATGTAAGTCATAAACATGCTCTTTAATCGATTCTAGCATCAAAAATACTAGTTTAGTAATTTGGATATGTTCTGTGTGCATTTAGATCAAGTTTAAAAGTTGTTATCATATGGTTTAACGTTGAGCAACACTATGTACCATTAAACGCAACAAGAGCTACTAACTCTAGGGTGTTGAGTGCTACAAAGCCGGAGAATTCTTTGGTTTCTTGGTGCTAAGCGCCACTTTTTCACTGCAAGTTTTGACCTCCCTACTTCATAATTTGTTGCACATGAGGTTATGATGTACTATCACAGTAATCATGTTACATTGTTTCATAAATGACTATAATATAGTAGTTATATTTTGATATCTTCTAATTGTTGATTAATACTTGTAACTTTTATTTGATAGTTTTTTTTGCTATTAAGATAAAATGTTACAAACAGTCTAAAATATTACATAATAGTTATGTTTTCAAATGGTTTTATTTTCTAACTAATTGGTTTCAATAATAATTAATACTATGTAATGTATTTTTTTTAATTTTATTAATGTGGTTTTATATTACATATTTAGTATAAGTATAAATTTTACATCTTTATAATTAATAAATATTCAAAACAAGTTGGTTATTCTAATATTTAAAATACACTTTTTGACCAATAATAATAATATAATACTTACATTCTAATTTATTTGACTAAAAATTTAATATATAATTAACTTTAATGATGTTATGTGATATATTTTAAATTTTAAAACCACTATATATTTATTAAACACATTATTTTCTACTTTAAGCTTACTTACAATAAAAATATTTTATTAAATATAACAATATTATTTTAAGGTTCATGTACCTATATATATATACATACTCTTTTTCTTCTCTTACATACATATACGTACGTATAAGCCTTGAAAACTAAAGAAATTCAAAAGAATGAGTTACAAGATACTATTTTTTCAATTTTTTTGTTTTGCTCTTCTATTATCTTCAGGTAATCAATTTATTAATGTTTTGTTTAATATATTTGTTTAGTTGTAAGCTTTTTCATCCTAAACACTTTATATAAATAAAATGAGATATATATTATTAAATTATAGAAATTAAATTGTTAGATATGAGTTGATAAAAAAATAAAAAGAAAGTTGATGTAGATATAATTTGTAATTAGATTTTGTATGGATTTCAGGTGAAAGCAGATCCACACCAACACCTCCTGGAATGGTATGCCAATATGGAGGAGGATTTTGTTCCAAACCTGATAGTTGTCACAAATTTTGTATGTTCTTTGGCCATAAAGGCGGTGTTTGCGCTTTACGTGGTGACGTATGTTGTTGCAAAAATTAAAGGATGTTTCTGTTATGTAATACTTTTAAGGGTTAAATATGTTTTTAGTCCCTAAACTATTGGTGATTTCTGGTTTTCGTCCCTCTTCCAAAGTAAGGTACACTTTAGTCCTCATACTTTTCGAAACTTTGGTTTTAGTCCTCCAAAACTAACGCCGTGAAAAATATGCTGATGTGTCTAACGTCTCTGTCCACGTGTAATTGCATTTTTGCTGACATGCATCTGTTAAGTGATCTGAAGTGATTTTTCAAACAACTACTCTCCAAGTCAAGCTTTTCTCGGAGACCCAATCTCTACCTTCACTTTGTTCTCTGTTCTTTAATTCTTCTTCTATTTTATCAAAGTCTTCAACTTTTTAATGTCACGTAACAAAAAATTACACACTCAACATGTCTTATTTAACGTCGTCTGATCAATTTGACAGAAAAGTTCTATTTGATTTAATTTTACAAAAAGAATCCAATTGAGATGTCAAAAAAGAAAAAATCCTATTTAAAATTCTGAACAAAAATAAGGACCTATTCAGACATTAAACCTATATATATATATATATATATATATATATATATATATTAGTATCGTAACTTACATCTATAATACATATAAATTAATTTTTATTTATTAAATATAAATCCTAATTTTAATTTATTTGATCAAAAATATTAACTGATTAACTAAAATTTTTTAAAAAATTATAAAATTAAATATATAAAATAAGTTTTAAACGTATAAAAAAGAAATTTAAAAAAGAAGTTGGAATGTCAGTCAATTTTATAATGAGACAGGTTAAAATTTTCCAACTACTTTATTGTGACAGATAAATTTGTTCCATTCAATTTTTGATAAGCCAACAGCCAACAGCCAACAGCCAACGAAATAGAAATAGAAATAGAAATAGATTAAGCTAACTCTTTTGTCAATCTCTAATCTTAAAAGAAAGAAGTTAGGTATGAACAATAATATAAGTGTTATATTATTCCTATGAAACTTAAAATTATAAAAGATAAAAATATAATAAAAAAAAGGTAAAATGTAAACTTCATATTGAAAAATATAATTAACAATTTAAAAGTAATGAATAGTTTACTATGATTTTTTATTTTATTTTAGTATTATGACATTTTTAGCATAATAAAAAATTATAAATGGTAACTAGAACATTCAAAATATCTGGGAAGTGCCCAATATAAATTCTATCTGCATTGAGAATCACACACATAATTTACTATTTTGAATTGCTCATGCTTCTTAGTTTGAATGACTTATATGGACTATGGCACTTGCAAGAGACTTCATTGAAACTTTTGTAGCATTATGGAGGCCGAGATGGTGAATTATAGCAACAGAATTTATCCTAAAAGTAAAGAGATCATCATAAACAATGTCTATTTTTTCTGTCACTGAGTTTCATCCATGGATGAGTATCATAGACATTGTAAACAATATAAAACAGACTAGGGAAGAAATGAGAGGGAAAAAATAATAGCAAAATCAATGATGTAAAGTTGGAGCAAATTTTCCAGAGAGACAGAGAAGTATATTCAACCATGAAGCTTCTTATTGACATATATGATTTAAGAAAAATGTCTTTTTAACTACTTTTTTTTTTTTACAACTTTTTTACAATAATTTATGTGATAGTTTGTGATTAGTCTCAAATATATGGAACAAAAATAGTGATACGTAAGTCTGTTGTAAAAAAATTATAAAAAAAAGTTGTTAAAATATCATTGTATATTATTTAAAAACAGTCATTTCTAGAAATATATGAACACAAAGCACAAGACAACTGTGCAACATTCAGAAGCAAGGAGTCTCAAATATGATCCTAAAAAATGGTGGGAACTGCATAGGTAAGAAGATAACACTATAATGGAAGATCACCTGAATGGCCTGGGAGGCTTCTCTAAAACAGCAGAAAAGAACATTTCTTGATTATCTTTATCAAGCTTTGGAGCAACCACCCATTTGAGTTTCTTATATCTCAGCATTTTGAAGGCCTTCAAGTAATCATACAAATCTTCCTTCAAGCAGAAAAAACTGTCAATCCAAAGCAAACCCCCTGGCCTCAGAACTCTGTCCCAGTCATACAATATGAACTCAAGGAGCACAAAATCAATCCATCCATCAAGAAATCTGGTTGTGTGAATCAAATCCAGGGTGTTGTCAAAAAATGGAAGCCTCTGATTAATAGTCAAGTAGAGAGGAACAAGTCCTCTGAGAGCTATCATTTCATTGAAGGGTGCTCCAAAATTGATTGTGGCAGAAACTATTGTCACATTGAATTCCCTCATCCTAGCAGCAAAAGTCCCAGTTCCAACACTGAAGTCCAATCCCATTCTGATCTCTCCTGGCTTCATTGCAAGAACATCTGATATAAGGAAATCTGCTGTCTGGTTTGAATCAGATTCCAGGCTCATCCATCTAGGCATCTCATGGCTGGTGAGGTTGAAGCAGTGTGCACACTTGAAGAATCCCTTACCAGTGGTGTTGCCAGCGAGACAAGCAAAGTTCTTGCACCGGTATTGACTCCATCGAACATTTCTATCATCAGGGAGTTTCCACAATGATTCAGTGATGGGAAATGGTTGGTTGTATAGCTTAGGGGCCCTTGAAAAGCACCTTCTCCTTGGTAAAGGATCACAGCCATGAACCATGAGCTTTTGAGCCAGTTTCCAGTCATCATTGCAGATCTCTCCAACGTCATAATCCATGTATTCTTCAAGCTCTTCCTTCATGGCAAAGCACGCATGGCCTATGCTGGTAAAGCTTGCATTAGCACCCATAAAATTTTGTTTTCCTAATCTGTTAGGCTTGATCCTGACATACTTGCGAATCTCTTCTCGAAGAAAGTAATCAGCTGGTTCATCTGATCGGTTCATTCTTCTCACCAGAGGATGATTGGTGAAGCTATCATTTTGCTGATTATTCCCTTCATTGTGTTGATGAGACGTCGCTGCTGACTCAAGAAGTCCTAATATATCAGCAAGAAATGAAGCTTGCTGGAATGCAAATGATGATGATGATGATGGATCCTGTTTTGTTTCCCTCAGTTTTTCCATCTGCTCTTCAATTTTCTGAATCACAATTTCAACAGTTATCGTCATCACTTCATTTTCATTCCCCTCAGGATTCAGATTTGAGTATAAAGACTCAGTACCGAGAAATGACTTGAAAGAGAGGAACTTGGACATGGCCGCAACAGAGAGGAGAAGAGCAAGAGCACCAGGTATAAAGATAAAATAGTAAACACTTCTCCACTTTTTTAACTTAGTATTAACATTCTGTTTTGTCATTCCCTTATCTTCAGGACTGTGAATACCAAAAGATTTCATGCTCTCAAACCGCACACACCTTGAAGTCGATATATGCAGTTTCAGATTAACAAATAACTAAATATTTGGAGCTCAAACACAAGATACTCATACAACCTTAGCATAAAAACTGACGTTGAAATAAGAACAGAAAAACAGATCATGAAATTACCTTCAAGTTGATTACTTTGAAGCTGAGAGTATGTTCTCATAATTTATAGAAACAACATGATAAACCAGAATGAACAACTGTATGCAAAGGATACTGAGATAGATTTTTCCATATTCTACGTACATTAATAAATAGAGTTTGGCACTTCTGGTGCATTATCCAAGCACTCTTTTATTGATTGCTTAACAAGTACTTAATTTCAATAAGCCAAAAGGGATTGTCAACCCACAAACCTATCTTGCATTTCAGGTAATCACAACTTGCTGAAAATAATATTAACAATGTGTGGTGATTATTCTACTCTAGCACAGATATAGAGGAATGCCAATAGCAAGAAACCAGAAAATACTACCGAGGATACACAGCCATAGTTAATGCCACAGCTTCAAGAACAAGCTGGCGCCACATGCATCACCACGTTTAGATCATGTAATGTTCTCAAATGTGCAGTGCAACTTAAGTAAGGCTAAAATACAATTCACTACTTAAAGCTGGTTTGCACAAAACTAGATAAACATCTCACGATTGGAATACGACAACGTGAATATTGGCCAAAAACAAAGAAAAGAAATAGGCAGAAAACCTTGTTTGTCCCGGGAATGAATGAGCTCGAAATGAAAGCTGTCTAGTAATGACGACAACCCCATATGGGTCCATCATTCGAAAACCGGAAAACATAAAGTGTACCACAAGTTCACAACCAATTTCTTAGCCAAATTAGAGAAAGTTAATAAATAAATAAAAAATTAAAACCCCACAAAAGTGAAAGAAAAAGTGTAATATTCTCGCCAAGAGATTCCACACTACTAGGTCAAAGAAACAAAGCTAGAACAAGTAGTACCCGTTATCCAATGTCAAATCGTTACCAAATCATGGTACTAACAAAACGCGATCGCGGATAATTTTCCCTAAAAAAGTAACATTTGGTACAAAGTCGGTCCTTTACCAATAATTCTACACATGTTCCCACCCCCACCTCTTCATTTTCATCTCAATTTTTTTTTTGAAATAAAAAACCCACCATCTCCCTTTTACAGGGAAGATTTACATTTTGCATAAAGTTTTGATACAATTTTTCTGAAACGATTTCAGGGACCCAGTCTGATCAAAATTGTAGTTTTATCTCGTCGAGGCCTAAAAAACGAAACTTTTTTATTATTACAATCAAGATAAAACTGCAATTTTGAAAAGAAAACATTACTGGATGTGTTCATCTAACTTTCCCAGTGAAACCAAAACCCCGTAAGAAAATTCACCTCCTCCCCCTAGCATCGGCGGCGTACTGCGAGAGCGGCACGACCTCCTGAAGCGGCGTGGACAGCGGCGTGGGCATGGGGGAGTTCCGGCACACGGGGCAGGAGCCGTTGAGCTTGAGCCAGGGGTCGAGACAGCAGAGGTGAAAGTAGTGTCGACACTCGGGCATCATTCTCAGCATCTCCGAATCCTTGTACTCGCAGAGACAGATGGAGCACGTGGTGTCGTAGCCGCCGTCTTTCGCGAAGGGAAACTTGGGGTAGGAGTTTATGACGGACTGTTCGAGGCCGGAGACAGCGTCGTTCTGTCGGGCGCCGTCGTCGTCGTCCTCGGCGACGAAGATAACGCGCGGGAGGACGATGCCATCAGGGGCGTGGGGGTTGTGACGGCGACGGCGGTGGTTGTTGTTGCGGTGGCGGAGGGTGCGGCAGCAGAGGTAGGAGGAGAGGATGAGGGTGGAGATGAGGAAGAGGACTCCGAGGGCGATGGCGATGGAGTAGCCGAAGCCGAGGTTGGTGAAGTAAGGGGTGGGGGGCGGAGGGGAGAAGGAGTTGAGGGAGGACATTGAAGAGAAGAAGATGAAAAAGAAAAAGAAATAAAAGAAGAAGAAGAAGAAGAAGGATGAGTTGGGAAATTCTCCATTTGTGAAAGGAGAGGGGAGAGAATAGTGTAAGTGTATTATGTGTTTGTTGTGAGGGCCAAAGGAGGTGGGTGGGGGTATTAGCTGCTGCATTTAATACTCTCTATTATGCTTTCAGGAGCCACTCTACTTCCACACCCCATTTAATTCCTTCGCTGGATTCACCATAACGTGGATCAAACACAAGCACCACACTCTCTGCTTTTATCTCTGTCAACCAAGTCTTTTTCGTTCTTCAACTTTCCACTTTTTTTTAATTTCATTATCAGTTTTTTGTACATTCTTATATTAAAAATAAGGTATGCAAATTTGTTACTTGCAGTTACTAAGAGACAGTTTGGTTTGGATGGCCTTTTGTTGATGGGGGAGGTGAAAATTTTGAACTTGGGCGTGGCTCGGATGAAAAGGATGTGTGGTGGAGCGAAAGGGAGTGTTTGACAAATCATACAACACTTCCGAGGTAACTGGAGCTGTATGTGTACACGCAATCTATTCTACGGATTGCTTGTTTTGTTGAAATTAACGTTAGTTGGACTTCTCAACATAGGTTTTAAACTCACTCTCGCTACCGTTGGTTCGGTTGGGTTGGATAAAGGTGTATCCTCAACTTTGTTACTGATTCTATTATGAACTGCACAAAAGAAGAGAGCTGAGTTGGTAACAAATTATTAGTCCATGATTTAAATTAACTGTCCATTAAGTTATTAATACAGACTTAACCCATAAGAAAAGAAAGAAAAGTCATACCAAACGGTTAGAAATTTGAGGAGGTTTCAAACTGAGCTCTGATATCAGTAATTTATTTTGTTCCGTTTCTATTTATTACACAGGAGTTGGTAACCTCTTATCCTTTATCTTCAAGCATTATGCCGTTACTTAATTTCCACCCTGGTGCAGGACTGAAGGCATTGTTCCATGTTGGGTATCAGTCATACAACACAAGCACACACAACTAAAATAGAGAAAGAGAAAAAATACCGATGATAGACAAAATGGAAATTTTATACTACTGGAAGAAATTTACAGCACCTCTCTCTTTTACTAAAGAACTTCTCAAAATTATGAGAATACAAGAAAGGAGAGAACATGAGAGAATGGGATATATTACAAAGGGGGCAAGGGGTTTCTTTTATAACCACCTTGCCATACCACTTTAGAAGTTCCCACCAATGTGGGACTTCATTCTTCACAATCTCCCACTTGAAGATTTTGATGAAACTAATCAAATCTTCACACCATTTTTGCCTTCATGTTGCTCGTTAAACTTTCAGTAGAATCGAATCTCCGAAACGCAATGCAACACCCGATCAATATTTCACTGCTCTCCACCAAAACCTGCTACGAACCTACTAACCACTCCCACTGCTTGTGCAATGTCTGGGTCTTGTACACATCATAGCAATTACAAGGCTGTCCACCACTGATGCATACGGTACTCGAGACTTCTCCATCCTCTCCGCTTCATTGCTAGGACTCATACTTGAGGATGATTGATAGGAGATGGGGTAAAACTGGCTTGCACTCTTGCATGTTGAAGCGCCGCAAGACTTTCAGTAAGTTTTACTTCTGAGAAAGCCAAATCTTCCTATCTTTTTCTGTCTCGGTGAATTTGCATCCCTAAAATCTTGTTTGTCGGTTCCAAGTCCTTCATATCAAACTCCCTAGCCATTGTTCAACCTACAAACCAAGTTTTCTTGTTCTTCAATGCCTTCTGGTTGGAGCATCATTTTATTCCTGCTTAACAATAACCTTGTGAACGGTGAAACTCACAGGCAATACCCCTTCACATTGTTAGCATATCCAAGCACTCAATTCTTTCCCCAGTTTCAAGCTTGTGCTTTAGTTTCCTTGAACTGGTAACAACACATTTGACTTCCTCTTGATGTAATACACTTAAACTCCTGGAATAAACTTTGCTTCTCCTAGAAATAACTCCGGTGATTCCCTTACATCAGAATGAACCAAGTCTTCTTGTGTTTTCTTTTCTGGTAGTCAAACTAGTAAACCTCGATCTATGTTTAAGCCCGGGTACAGATTACGTTCTGCCTTGCAAACTTCACTCTGACATTTGTCCAAGTACGATGTCACGTCAACACCGCTTCTTCTTGACTTGTCGATGTAACCATTGCATTAGCCTTTTGCAACGTATCTCCCATAAGCATATGCCATGATCTTCTGAGCTTTTATGACTTACCAGACCTCCCTTCTTTCTCACAGAATATTTTCATCCTCTGAGGTATTTGCTATACAACCTTGTGAGGTTGATGCCTCAGAGTTCTTTCTTCCACTCTTCCCGTGCCAACATTCTTTCTTGACATGCCCCCTCTTACCACAATTGTAGCATTTGAGATGCTTCTTACTTTGAGATATATCATGGGACTGACTCCCACTAGACCCATATTTCGTTGATTTTCCTCTCATCATCACCAAAGCTTGTGATTGCTTTGAACTTTCCAGCATGTCTTCTTTGTTCCTTCGCCTGGATTCTTCTTCAAGAATTGCTCCGGCAACATCCTCAAAGTGTAGACTACCTTCAATATTATTATTCGTAATATTCATGATGAGTTGATCATACGAGTCGGGTAAACTCTGCAGTAGAAGCTCCGCGCGTTCATTTTCAACTATGTTGAAATCAGCCGCTGATAGTTGGGCAAACAAAGTGTTCAGATGGTTGATGTGGTCCGTTACCGTTGTGGACTCACTCATCCGGAGAGTGTAGAGTTTCCTCTTCACGAATATTCTTGTGTGGAGAGACTTCACCTCATATAATTTTATGAGGGCATCCCAAATCTCCCTTGCTGTTTCTTTTTCCGCCACACTGGATAACACTGAATCTGCCATTGATAGGTGCAAATTCGCGCTGGCGTTATTGTCAATTTCTTTCCACTTCTGCTCCGTCATTTCTGCGGGTTTTCCTTCAATTGCAGCTATGCAATTGTCCTTTCTCAAAATTGCCTTCATCTTCAATTTCCACAACGCAAAATTGTTGCCGTTGAACCTCTCTATCTCGTATTTTGTTGTCATGGTTTTTAAGAACCGGCTTATGCACTTCTCACTATGAATAGTATTGTCTACTGGAACAGTACCGGTAGACCGTGAAGTAAAGCACCAAGAAGTTCCCAGGAAAGAGAGGTGGGTCACAAACGGACACTCTTAAGTACCAAGTCTTTCCTAGCCAGAACTTTCCCAGACAACACTTTCACACTACCAAACGTTTCCAGTAATAACTCTTTTCTGATGTGGAAGATCGGATTAAACCGCAACCACAGAGCATACTCAGAATTTTACCAACACTATTCTAATGACAATAGCAGCGGAATACAAACCTAGAGCTCTGATACCACTGTTGGGTATCAGTCATACAACACAAGCACACACAACTAAAATAGAGAAAGAGAAAAAATACCGATGATAGACAAAATGGAAATTTTATACTACTGGAAGAAATTTACAGCACCTCTCTCTTTTACTAAAGAACTTCTCAAAATTATGAGAATACAAGAAAGGAGAGAACATGAGAGAATGGGATATATTACAAAGGGGGCAAGGGGTTTCTTTTATAACCACCTTGCCATACCACTTTAGAAGTTCCCACCAATGTGGGACTTCATTCTTCACATTCCATTCCATCCTTGGTACCCTTATTCATGTGAACAATTTATCATTTGTAACATTGTCAATCAATACCTTCAAATTAAGGACAAGTTCTTTTTCAAACTTATTACTGGCTATCTTATAGTATATCTGTTCTACTCACAGTTGGCTATATTGGGAAGAGAACATGTATGTATCAGGTTCAAGGCTTAAAGCCATGTTTTGATGTTTGGTCAGTTCAAAAACAAATTTAAATGGTAAGAAATTCTTATTGCGAAAACTTATATAAAATAATATCAGTAATTTCTGTCAAATTCTAATAGTCTTTATTTTCTTTTCTTTTCTTTTTCTGTTAAGGAGGAGAATGGCTTGCTGACAAGTAGCTTTGCAGTCTTATTCTGGTTAGTGACTTCTTATGAACTCAGATAGTGATTTGCATGTCCTTGAGAGAAACCTTTTAAATACTAATTGCTTAACCGGTCAAGCAATCACATACAGACACACAATTGTTGGAAGTTCGTAGAAATATTCTTTGAATAATACAGCTCAACTGATTCATAAATTCTCTCATTTTCTATTCCACTCCCTTTGCCACAGTTGGAGCAGAGACTTGCTCAAAATAGCATTGAACCTTTCCACACACAAACTATGTTCAGTATAATATGAAGTTTGCACTCTTCAACAATTAATTAGGAGCACCAAACTGAAGAGGAAATCATCACATGATCCGAAATTATATAATCTTGATCAGTTTTCCCCAAAATTGTTACCACATTCCATAAACTATTACATTTTTTTTATAACTATTACATGGAGATTGCTAGTGCTACATGATCTCTGATTATATAAAGCAATTCAAGAACGATTTGACTTTTACTGATGTTAAAACACTCACCTGGCCATTAATTACTTCTATATTTCAGTCCTTATGCTTACCGGAAGTTCCAAAACAGCAATACTATTTTCAATGAGGAGAGAAAGAAAGAAAAACAAACATCCCCACAATTTCAAAACCGAAACCAGAACAACATAGAAAACATCTCATTATTTTTGCTATAAGAGTTACACAAATATATTCAAGGAAACTAAACTAAACTAAATCAGCACATGGACCACTAAAGTTTAACCTTCCGTACACAACTCTGCTCCTTAATGGCCTGTGTTGAAATATTAAAAGTGGTGGAGCAGTTCATTTTTACAACAACATGTCTCTTGAACAAGTTCAAGATCTTCACCTGCCCCGGAACTCTGGAGAAGCTACTCATAGTCATCAACCCCGACCCCAGATCCGTCGTAAAATCCGGGCTAGAAACCACCCGATCCGTGATAACATCAATCGTTACATTCATCCGTATTGTTCTTCTAGCCTTTGCCCTCCCAGGTGGTCCTCTTGCCTCCCCCACCATGAGACCACGATAGTACAAACTCGTGGTCGTGTTGCTATACCTAAATGATGCAACGTTGGGGTTTTTCACTGACACATCTGCCACTAGGGACATGTTGGCCCTGGTTTGAAGGGTCATGGTGTTGGAAAGTTCGAAATTTGTGATCCTGACCCCGTTCATGGTGATCACAGGGTCCTTGACACGAAATACTGTGAAGATCAAAACTATGATCAGTATTGCTAGGAGAAGCAGAGAGATCAATGGGCAAGCACATCGTTTGATGAGTTTTTTGTGAGCTTCTCTTTTGGGGTGAAGAGAGGAGTCATCTTCTTCACTGCTTGGTCGCTCTATTGCTGGGGCCAAGGGTCTTGCTTGCTCCCTATCTACCATGGCTGGCTTAATTGGAAAATGGAGTTTGGGTTAATGTCGGAAAACAAAAGTTGTGTTTGTTGTGTTATTTGTGGTGTCGTGTTATTTATGATGTTTAAAGACTTAATGTGTGACCATGTAGGTGGCAGTGTGGGTGGGGCCCATGTTTCATAAAAGCGGTTGACTTTTTTAGCAATGAGTCCACGAATTCGTTTCTGGTTGTGCAGAAATTTCACCGCTTTGACTAATTAGTTTCCCCAACCTCCCACACACAGTACCATGTGTTAGAATTGGATGATTAATTTTACCTATTTTTTTAATAACTTTTAATTAGTAATAAAATATATTTAAAAGAGTGGTATTAGTGTTTTTATTATTGTAAAATTATGAGTGTAGAGCTCAATTTAAGACGTAAATTTTGGAAATTTTTATACGTTTTGGTTAGAAATAAAGAACGTATATTGAAAATGAAAGATATGACAAAAACATTTCTTAACATTTTTCTATATTTGTACATTTTGTTTTTTGTGGGAGTAATCCTCATATCAGTGGAAGAAAAATTTGAGCCCAGCAATCTTGTGTTTTAGTTTATTGCTTACTTACAAAGAAGAGCTTTTTTTTTTCTTTTCAATATCAGTGTAATTTTATTTCATAATGTTTTATTTAATTTAATAAGCAATTAAATTCTATCTTTAATGTAGTATCGAAAATTTAAAAAAAAAGTTTATCTTTGTGAGATTAATTAGGTCTATGTATTATTGGTTATTCTCTCGCTCTATATATATTATAACTTAATCGCTTGAAATCTCCAATATCATAAAATATGAATAGACTTTAACCAATCTTGAAAGTGATGATTTTTCAATATTAAAAAAATTTAATTTCTATCAAAGTGAAAATTACATTAGTAAAAGATTGTTCTATATTAAAATGACTTGGCATTTGTTCAAATTGAAGCATTTTGGGACATTATAGCCAAATGAAGTATTTCGTTTGTCTCAAAATAATTATTATAATTTAAGATTTGTTTTATAAAATTAAGGTTAATAAATAAATTATTTTTTAAAAACAGTTTTATTAAAATATATTAATTTTCAATAAGAACGTTACTTTTATTCTCTATTAAAAAACAAAAACTTTTAAGAATTATTTAGCAGTAAATTAGAGAAAAAAAAATATTTTTATTAAAAGGATTATATATGTTTTTATTCTTTAATTTTAATTAAAGATTTGAAATTAGTTTCGAAATTTTGGTTCAATTTAATTTTTAATTCTAAAAATGTGAATTTAAAATTTTAAATAAAATTTTATTAAATTTATTTATCGTTTTAAATTTTAATATAATATTAAATTATTTACATATTTTTACCCTAATATTAATTTTAAAGTATATTAAATAAATTTAACAAAAAAAAGGTTAAAAAAAATTAAATTTATACTTTTTAAAATAGGAAAGTAAATTAATTTAAAATTTTGAAAGTTAAGGAATAAGACATATTTAATTTTTATTAAAATTATAAGAATATTAATTTATGTTTCCTTTCTAAACGATAAATTCTTATAAATAGTTAAGTGAAGTAGGTTTCCCATTTGTGATACTACAAGTTTGGTGAAGTGTGTAATAATTCTAATTGCTTACCTTGTGCTTGGGGAAAGCGAATACTCTTTCCTTGACCACTTTTAATTTGGTTTTGCCATCTTCCTCTTAAATGACGTATATACACTATTTTCATCGGAAGAAAATCATATATTTCGGAACCAGGAAATTTAATGATTAAAAATCAATTAACGATAATTTTCGTCGTAATTACAATAAATAAAATTAAAATATCGTAATAATTATATATTTAATATTTAAGTTTTATTTCAAGAATAGTTATTAGTATGACCGTTGTTGTTTGGAGGAGACATGATGCTTCAACCAACTCAATGACCTAACCAGTTTTCACAAAAATAAATTATTATTATTTATTTAATTTAATCTCATTATTAATAAAATATTCAACAAAATTTAATCATTTTTAAAAACGTGACCACTTTTTACTTAGTTAACAATAAATTTTTGACACAGAAATGTTAATTATTTTAATACGTGTAAGGTTTTTTTTTTTATACAAATATTGTATCTTAGGTATCACTATTTATTTTAATATGTCTAAGGTAGTTAATTAATAATTATTTTTTTATGTAAGGTAATTTTATGTAAGGTACTTTATAGCCAATATAATGATATTTTTTAAAATTAATGACATTAGTTTTAAGATATAAAAAGAGACATAAGCTACATGTTAAAAAAATTTCTAAATCAAACAACTTAAACATTTTATTAATTAAGATAATCAATCAGTAAACTAACATTGAACATGGGCAATGCATTAGTAGTGGTGATCCCAGAATCTTGCTTTGTCGTGTTTTTTCTTGTGGCTATCATTAATTTGAAGCGTAGATATTTAAACAAAGCGCAGGCAGAAACTAGCAAACGCCGCTTCGATTCTCCTCACTGTGTGTGTTGTGCCATGGCATTAACAGTCTTTTCTTCAATCAACACGACTCATCATAGCACTTTCATGTTTCCTCTGAAACAACATCATCAGAACCTTAGAATTCACAGGTTCCGATGCAGTGGAACTAACCCCAATGAAGAGTCGCAGCAACCACAGAACAATGCCCTTCTCAAACTTGCATGGTATAGTTCTGAGCTTCTTGGCATTGCAGCCTCTGTTTTCCGTTCACCTACTACTGAGGAACCTCCTCCTCAGCGGCTTCTTCAGACCATTCATCGTGCTGCAGTTGTGGACACCATCAAAGAAGACTTCCAAAGATCCTATTTTGTCACAGGTTTTCCCTCACCCACTTGCTTAATTTCTCTGGGTTATTTCCAATTTCTTTCCTTTCGTTCTTTAGAGATGAATTTGATACACGAACGATGTACGGTTTCCTCTCTCACAACTCTGCATTACATTTGAGTTCCCGACATGTTTGATTGGCAGATCTTCTACCTGAAGTTTTAAGACTGATAAGCACTTTTTTTTTAGATTCTAAATGATTATTGCACATTTAATCTGATTAATCTCCCTCTGGTAGTGGTTGATCGGTTGATAAGCTGTATAAAACTGGTACTGTATTTCATTTTCTTGAATGTAAATTGTTTGTTTGGAGTCCCAAGTTAAATAGAATGAACAATTTGATGTGATACTTAGCTTTGAGTTGAACTTTCATCTTATTAAGTTTTAACATTGTTCAAGCCCTCCTTTTAAAACTTGAACTCTTATGTGTAACCTTGGCTTCTATTTATGCATCTTCAGGGTTTGATGGCTAATATATTTTATTGCAAGCTTAACTGAAGCAACTGTCTAGTTACAGGCAAAGACAATATCATTACTAGTATATTTAGAACTTCTCCATAAGCGATTCTAGGAGAGCATAATAAAGAAAAAGGAAGTGAAATGAGGTTTAACTTTGATAAATTCTTATTCTTTTAGTTTGTGTATAAGCTAATCCTCCAAATCATTGCTTTTCATACAATGACCACTTGACAAGAATAAAACCACACTGATGTTACTAGCAAGTAATTTCACTGTATATCAGACAGTTCACATGGTGAATCTGCTCTTCTCAACCATCAGGAGATCTGACACTAAATGCTTATGAAGAGGATTGTGAATTTGCCGACCCAGCAGGATCATTTAAAGGGCTTCAGCGTTTCAAAAGGAACTGCACTAATTTTGGATCTCTTCTGGAGATGTCAAACATGAAGCTTATGAAGTGGGAAGATTTTGAAGTGAGGACAACTTTTCATTCATTTTCCTACATTTTTAGTTTTACAAGTCTTGTTCCTAGTCAAGAGCATATTGTGTTCATTGCATTTGCATTCTACTACACATGGATTTAGAAACTCAATTAAAACATGTTTCTTATTTACCTGTTTAAGGTTTCTTCAAATGCTGATACTGCTTTTACACACATGTTTCCATGATAGGATAAGGGAATTGGCCACTGGCGATTCAACTGTATATTGTCCTTTCCTTGGAGGCCTATTCTTTCTGGTACATATCGAACTTTATCTGCGTACACTATCATAATAATTCATACTAAATGCAATGAAATTTGACCATGTTGATATATGCTGCAGCAACTGGATACACAGAATACTATTTTGATGCACAATCTGGAAAAGTATGCAGGTGATAAAAACTGTCATTTTCGAAGGTACATGTTTCTACCTTTCAGTTTTGATCAATCATCTAAATGTCTACGAAAAATTTCAGGCATGTGGAGCACTGGAATGTTCCCAAAAAGGCATTGTTCAAGCAAATTCTAAAGCCTAGCCGTGGATTTGGCTTAAAAGATTATGTGAATAGGTGGTTGAAAATGGTGCAGATGAAGCTTTAAATTACAATAGTTCTGCATATTACTATGAAATATTGGGTTCTTTATGTAACCGGATGAAGGTCTCTAGCTGCAAATACATAGAAGAATTAAGGATCAACTTGGATACTCCTTGTATATTTTTTAACCAAAAAGGATAAACAGATAGAAGAGATGTAACTTATAACATTTTTCCTTTTATATTTTTGTCCATACATAACAATGCAGTGAATACCGTATGTATTTTTAGTTATGCTTACTGCAATAACTGAGTATTAACTAGTTAGAAAACACCTACGTTTGCTCAATAATAATAACAAATAAATGAAAAATGGGAAAGATAAAAAAATCAATTCCTAAAATTTATTATAAGATTGCAAAATGTTATTTAAAATTAAATTTATTTGATTTGAAATAAGTCCGTTGCGTTAATGAGAAATCAATTATCGTTCCTATAATTTATTAGTACTTTGATTTTGACCAAAATTAATTACCATTCAAAATTTTACTGTAGAAATATTATCTGAATTGACATAAAAATATAAAAAGTAATAATTGTTATCTCACAAACTTTAAGGGACCTGAAAAATATAGGGTCTTATGTAAGGCAGATAGACCCATCAGACTAAGGCCAACTTAACTTTAGGAAAAGTTTCTCAGAATTCTTATTCATTTCTTGAGCTCTTTCTCTCTATCTAAAACTCTTTGCCCTAGAATCTTCTTTGTCTTCTCTCTAGATTTCCAGCTCGCTGAATCGTTCAATTTTGGGTTTGAAGGTGCTCAAGCGTTCACCACACCAAAGACTTCCTTTTGAATCGATCGTATTTTCGTTTGGACCGATAAGTCGTTTTTCCCCTTCTCTTTCTCTATCTTTGAACCTAGGGCATGCAACGTTACTGGTTGCATGTTACTAAGGGGGTTTCAACTTCCTACTTTCTGCCAAATCAAGCTCTAAGAGTTGTTGCTGTCACCACTTTGGTGGTTTGTAGGGTTTGGTTGAGTTCTCGTCGTGTGAGATACTGTATAGGAGCGTTCTTGTGAGCTTGGCAGTTCAACTCTGTGGTAAGGGGAACTAGTTATATTTTGTTTGAACTGTATGAGGTGCATGTTGGATAATTTGTGATTTATCTTACTGCTATGTTATATTTTTTGGTGGTGAGCATGTGGAGTTGCATTGGTTGAAAATGTGAAAGTTGTGTAACCATGGTGTGCTGAATATCATTTGACTTGGATGAGCTTGTTGGATGTACTGGATTTTTGGTTTGGAGTAAGAATTCTGTAAAATAGTCAATGAGGATAGTGAGTGGGTGTACAAGTACTGTTTTAGGTTTTTGTGAGGGGAAGTGAGGTATTGGAATTGGGCATTTGGAGTCTAGAACACTATAGGACAGTTTGGATGACTTAAATAAATTAATTGTGACTTGTTGGGAGTACTTTGTTGGTAGGATAGAAGAACCTTAAAAACCTGAGTTGGCACATCCCTGATCATAGAGCAGTCCTGGTCTGATCTAGTTAGTTGTGACTAGTCATATGTGCTGGTGTCGAAGGTGAGTTTGATGTGTTCAGACATTGGGTTCTTCTCCGATGACCAATTGGGCAGTTTGGCTAGCTTAGATGAGTCAATTAGAACTGGTTAGGGTCATAAAGCTGAGTAAAGTCATGTGCAACATGGTAGAATTGAAATTGGGTTCTTGGGTTAATAAAATTGGAGCTTTAAGTTAAAAGTTAGGTATTGATCACTTTAGAATCATGTTAATAACGCTTTGAAATCCTCTAGACAAGTTTAACTAGGTACAAAATATGAATTAAAGGTATTAGAGGTTGGAAGAAAGGCCTAGAAGTGGTAAGGAGTGGGTGAGTAGGTAACTCTGCAGAAAATTCATTCTACAAATTATGCAGAGTTGCTATGCGAGTTGTCTCGCATAGCGAAGCCCTATAGAGGGTGCTCACTGTCTGGGAAATTCACTGTGCGAGCTGGTGCGTTGTGTGAATGACCAGAGAGTGTTGCTCTTTGTTTATCGATCTGCATAGCGAATCTAGTTGTTGTGCGACTGGTGAGGATCTGGAACAATTCCTATTTTAATTCGAAGTGCGAGATGGGTGCATAACGAGAAGTCTTGGGGGTGTGTTCTCTGTCTAAGCTCTCGCAGAGCGACTTAGGTGTGCTATGCGAGAGGACCTCATGCCTGTAGCCTTTGCGAGCTAATTCGCATAGCGAATTAACTGGGTGCGCTATGCGAGACTCACTGGTCTCGCCTTGCGAGTGGGGTGCGCTGTGTGATTCCTTTTGGGTCAAGTCTCTTCTTTTGCTTTCCTTTGATTGAATCCAGTGTGTGGAATGCATAGTATGATATGATCATGTGATAGTGTTGGAGGTATGCGAGTGTATGAAATATGTTTGGATTTAATGTGATAATATGATGATATTTAGTTATTTATGTCTTGAGTTAATTTTCAAAATGACAATATAGTTCATAGACATAATTCCATGATCCTTAGGGAGAGGATACATGATGGTGACCTGGTGATATATAAAACGATCCAATGGTATCAAGTAGAGAGGATTGATCCATGTATATATACAAAAATTGACATTTATACACATCCTCTCCCTGGAGATATGGAGTTAGTGCATTTACACAGGGTTATATGTTTTCTTTCAGGATTCATTAATTTTTAAATTCATGACAAATTCGAATACTTTTAATTAAGTTTTTTATTTAGTCATTTCTTAGTTTATTGACTATATAAATTTAAGTATTTTTCTTAATTTTTAATAGGCTTAATTACCTACTTAGTCCCCATGTTAGGAGGAGGTAATTTTCTGTTTAGTACCCGTTTTAAAAATGTAGGCATTTGGTACCTATGTTTTGAAATTTGTATCAATTCAATCCTATCCAGTTAACGGCGTTATAATTGATACGAGAAATTAAGGACATTAATGATAGCCTGGGCGGAATAGCTATCAAATGTTTGAATGCATCTTCATTAACGTCCTTAATTTCTCGCATCAATTATAGCGCCGTTAACTGGATAGGATTGAATTTATACAAATTTCAAAACATAGGTACTAAATGCCTACATTTTTAAAACCGGGTACTAAACAGAAAATTACCTCCTAACATGGAGACTAAATAGATAATTAAGCCTTTTTAATACACGAAGACAAGAAAAGGAGACGATAAAAAAATATCAATCATATCACTCACATAATAGAAAAAAAATAACCCACTAAAAGCAATATAGGATAAAAAAAATCATCTAGTTGAACAGGGTTTGCTCCATTAAACTGCTTCAAAACAGGGGTTTATTGTAGAAATTCCATATGATATTGGAAAACAAAAAAGAAAGTTTGTGAAACATCAAGACATTTTGCATTGACCTTGATCAACAAAAGGATAAAAAGAAAAAAAAAAGTAATTTAAATGCTTTAATTTTGTCATCTAAGCCGTATCCATTTTCTGAACTGCTTCAAATGCTGCGGACGCTGCCTTGTCCAAACCTAACTTCTGCAACTCACTTGAAAAAACATCTGCATCTGTCTTGCTTATTTTGTAGGGGCTATGGTGAACATCAGGAAACGAACCATTTGTAACATCTTCCTTATACTCCAGTAAAGCTTTATTGATGACGTCTCCTACACGTGCATACTGCTTACAGAATTTTGGAGTGACCTAAAAAAATCATCACCTCAAAATTAGCAAGGAATCCAATAATGTCTGAAAGAAAAACAAGGTTACAAGATGCTAGAAATACCTTTGCATGGTGGGGGTGTTGTAGCATACCAAGCAGATCATGGTAAACCAGCACCTGCGTCAACAATGAAACTAAATTATAAATCCTCTGTTTTCCCTTTACTGGGAAAGGTTTCTTTTGTTTCTTCCCAAGAAAAGCAAATATAAAATTGAAACTCAAACAATGCCGCCCTGTTTAGTTATCTGAAAATGACTAAGGGATAATCAAACTTCTAGCCAAGAACTTATGATACTCGTTAAACTAACTCATTTAATATTTAGTCAATTATTTTATAGGTAAGCTCAGTTAACACCAGATTGTTTTAGTCAATTTTTGATAGTTAAACTTCGTTAACATGCTACCATCCGAGTCAATTTAACTATTGAAATTGATTAAGAATGACAGCCTTAGGTGTTTCCACAAAATGAAAATCAAGATGTCACAAGAATGTATCTGCATAACACCGCCATCAAAATTCTATCATTTTTATTGACTATTATTTTGTTTAAAATAGATATGAATAGGAAATTATTTAAATCTTACTAGTATAATTTTTTTTAAATAAAAAAGAAATATCATAATTTTTCTTGATCGTAATAAAATAATTAAAAGACTTTTATTTTATAATTGTTTAATTCCACTTTATAATAAAAATACATATTTAAACAAACTAAATATTAAATGAAGAGGACAAACATAAACGGAAAAAAATAATACATCGTTGTTGTTTTGTTTAAGAACAGAAACAAAAATCTACCCATAAAATTTATTTATTTTATTGAAATATTAGTCATTTGAAATTAGAAATATCACCAAAATTTTTATAATTTACTGCTAACCTGGACGTAAAAGAAATCAATTAGCATTAACCAGAAAAATGGATGCGTAGTAGAAGAACAGTCATGAAAAAAAGGTATAATTGCATATTTTGGTTAAATACATGAAAACGTGTAAATGCACAATTTTTAATCAAAGGAAATAACAACACAAATTACAGTAATCTTATCTGTAGTTATAGATGGTGGATATACTCAAAACCAATTTAAACATATTAAAGCCCAACACAGCAAGATGACGAAACAGCAAACGCCTTCAAATAAAGCAAAGATAGGCAAAAAATATTAGTTACTAATGTAAGCCGCACTCATCTTTCACTCAAAGAAAAATAGAAAGAACATCTCAATAACAGAACACTAGCAAAACGAAGGGAAATCAATCCAACTGACCTGTCCACTGCAAAAGGGTCCAGCACCAATTCCAATTGTGGGAATTTGAAGAGCTGCCGTTGCTGCGGCGGCAACGGGCGGAGGCACACATTCCAGAACAACAGAAAAACACCCTGCTTCTTGCAAAGCCAATGCAGTCTCTACAACCTACACAAACACATTCCTTTCAGTTTCAGAACAACAATAGAATCAATCAATTCCCAAATAGATGGACGAGAGAGAGACCTTGACAGCACTGGCAACATTTCTTCCTTGAGGTCTAAACCCCCCTAAAACACTAATGGCCTGAGGAGTAAGACCCACATGGCCCATCACAGCAATTCCAGCCTCAACAATAGCCTTCGCTGCAACAATTCTGGAAGGAGACCCTCCTTCAAGTTTTATCGCATCCATTCCCCCTTCCTTCAGAATCCTAACCGCTGTATCCACCGCCTGCAACACTCAAAAACATTCAACCATGGCTGAAACAATTAAACAAACACCACATGCGCACGAACAGCACCTGATTGGGATCGGACTCGTACGTTCCGAAAGGCAAGTCCCCGACGAGGAGCGGCGTCTTGGCGCCACGTGCCACGGCGCGGCAGTGGACAAGCATCTCGTCGAGCGTGATGGGAAGCGTGGTGTCGTGGCCGTGGACCACCATGGCAGCGGAGTCGCCTACGAGACAGATGTCGACGGCGGCGGTGTCGAGGTGGACGGCGGCGGGGTAATCGTATGCGGTGACCATGGTGATAGGTTGGGATGATTTGTGCTTCTCTCTCAAATGCCTGAGCGTGACTCGCTTGTTCGGGGTCTGCGCCGTGGGACCCGAATAGACGGTGTTCTCGGGAACGTTGCTGAAGCTCCGCAGAAGACTAGCCATAGAGCCACGAGAAGCGTTTCTCGCTCGCAACAAAGACGCCATTGTGCAGTGAAGAATGAAGGGAAGGGGAAACACAAATTGTATTCACCAACTACTTTCAAATCTTGTGATCATCACTACTGTATGTTGACTCTCGTAAAAAATAAAATAAAAATGTCTCTGTTTCTGCTGTTGTTCGGGTTTTAAATCAAAAGAAATGGAGATGCGGGGTATCGATCCCCGTACCTCTCGCATGCTAAGCGAGCGCTCTACCATCTGAGCTACATCCCCATTCGGTTATTTATTGTAATCTATGTATAATTACTTTATACTGGAATATGAATTAAGTGCATAAGAAAGTTATTAATAGTATATATTTATAGCATTATCTTTCAGAAAAAGATTTATAAAACAACAAGTAATACACTCAGTCCCATAAAAAAGTCATACAACTAATACTTAATGGCATAAAGGAAAGACGAGCATACGTTTATGAAGTTTACAAGCATACATATGAAGAGTGGTTTTATTATAAGACGATGTACATATATAGTTTGAGGAAGATGCAAAAGGGTGGAAAGATACATATAAAAGGAAAGGAAATGATGGTGTTGGAAGGAAGGCTTAGGCAAACATGGTAGAGAGGGTTGGAAGCTTGATCTCTCCGCTGTGAGAGAGAGGAATGGTGAAGTTGCCAATGACAGGAAGGTCAATAATGAGACGAATGTCGAGTTGGTAGTCGATGTCCCAGTCGGCACCAATGTCCCTTGCTAAGGACATTAATATGCTGTATGGAACCTTAACTGGCACATCCACCATGGTCGTGTCCTTTGACTTCAAAGATCCTGGGTCTGGAATTGTCCCTGATGCTATCTCCCTTCACCACACAACACAAAAACATAAAAAAAAAAACCTTGTTTACAATATTATTGAGAATGCATTTATCAACCGCTGATGCATTTCTGTTTTCGTTGATTGAATAAAAGTCTTAAATAAAAGATTTAATTAAATTTGAGTACTTCATAAACTCAATGGTGTTGATATTTTTAATTGAGTTTTTGTTATTTTTTTTATTAAATGTTCAAAATTTTATGTATTTTTAATTAAATACCTATTTTTCGTAATTATTATTTTGAATTATTTTATTCTTTTATTAAAAAAGTGTTGTCGTTTAAAACATTTAAATCTTAAAGATATTTTAAGAGTAGTTTTCTTTAATAAATCAGATTTTTAATTTTAGTACATGTAAAATTAAGCCGACAGCTCTTCTGTTCTCATAAGATTCGGAATTTTAAGGTTATAATAAACTTTTATTTTTACAATATTCTTTAATTAACGCAGTTTTACTCAATTAAGTAAGAATTGTTGGTTGTTTTTAATTATGGTTTAAGGTCTAGGAATTGTGATAATTTTAATTGGATAAACAATAAGTTTAGTGTAATAAATGTTTTTATATATATATTTTTATTTTACTTTTAGTAAAATAAGATTTTTTTTAATTGAATCCACTTTTAGACTTAGCAAAATTTAATTAAAGGTTAATTAATTATTAAAATTAATTGTCCTTCTAATTAAATATTAAAAAGTGACAAACAGTGAATCAATGAAATTGAAATTGTGAATTAATGAAATTAAAGTTGTGAATTAAAATTATGATTGATGAAGTTTAAATAAAATTAATAAAATCAAAATTATTATATTAAAATTGTATCTATTTACCCATTTTAATTTGATTTGTATATACTTACAGTTTATCATGACTGTTTTCTAACTAAGTTCATAATTTGTTTATTCTTTTTATTTTGCAGAAAGTAAATTTCTTTTTTTCATATATACTTTACTTCCTTGTGAGTTAATTTGAGAATTGAAATAGAGTGTAATTTATGTAACAGTGAGAAAGGGTACCTTGACGCGCTTTTGAAAGAGTATCTGATCTCACATATGGGTATGGGAGTTGAATAAGGGTTACGAACAGCTACCTTCACCAAGTACTCCATGCTATCTTTGCTCACGCGCTTCAAGTCCACATCGCTCACACTCGCCTCAGGCTTCGCCATCTCGTTTACCTTCTCCGACACGAAGTTCTTCGCTTTATTCAACAACTGCGACATTTTTTACTTTGCAACAATACTCTTAATACTGGAACTCTGAAGAACGTAACTGATGCATAACCAATTTATATAAGAACACCTAAGTGAAATCCCTGTCCTAGTATGCCAGTACGAGGATCTTCTACTGACACGTGTGTTTCTTACCAGTACGTGTCGCACGTGTCCCACTTTGGGCAATGATCATCATCGAGGTGTCGAAAATACCAGAACTAAGAAGAGTATTTAATGGTATTTTTAATTATGAATAACAAACCAATATTTAAATTATGCACATCATATAAATAACATATTTATACTAATGATAAAATACTAAATGGGAATTTAGTATAAAATATATTATAATTTCTTTCCATACTAAATAATATTTTTAAGTGTAAAATTTATATTTCAATTTACAATTCATAATGTAAAAATTTATGGTATAAAATTATTTTTAACTATCTAAAAATTTTGAAAATATATTAAACCATAAAATATAAATAATTTAAAAGATCAATATAAATGGCCAAATAGACATTGAAAAAGACACACAACCATTTAGAATGCCAAATATACTGTTGTAAATTCTTTATAGAACGTTAAATTTAGCGAATGTTATTATTTTTGGTACGAGTGGATTTGAGGTAAAAATATATGTATAAATAGATTTTTTTTAATGATTTTGGTTAGTAAAGATTATGAGACGTATTATAATTCTGATTTTGTTTCATTTGTGTGATCTATTTTCTTGTAACAAAGATTTAGAATTTAAAAATTTAATATTAATACTCTGATTTATAATATAAAATATATATGATTTTAAAGTTTAATTATATTAATAATGTAAAATTTTATATTCTACATTATAATCATAAATTATCATACATGGTGTAGCGATTTGAGTCCTTAAATTAAGCTTTACACATAGTCATAAAGATCATTTAATTTTAATAATAATTATATTTAAAATGTTCATAAAATGATATATTAATTAATTAATTAATTAATAAGATAGTATGAACTACTAATATAAAAATGACCATCAAATTGAAAGCATATTGTGTCACGCACTTTAACTTTTTAACGGCGTAAGTAGATACAACTACCTAGCTAGTTTCAATAAATTCCTTGGACCGGCATATAGGAGCTTTCTTGATAATATGAAATTTCTTACTTTGTAATCTTATGATTTCTTTAATATATTTTAGGCTTAATACCCTATTTTGTCCTCAGTTTCGCTCGAAAATGTTAAATTAGTCCATCCTTTAAAAAATACGTCAATTAGGTCCTCACTTAATAAAATTTGCATCAATGAAATCTCTTCCGTTAAATCTGTAGAAACGACGTTAATTATTCAAGTAGAAGAGAGAGAAAATAATTAACGCCGTTTCTACGAATTTAACGGAAGAGATTTCATTGATGCAAATTTTATTAGGTGGGGACGTAATTGACGTATTTTTTAAAGGATGGACTAATTTGACATTTTCGAACGAAACTAAGGACAAAATAGGGTATTAAACCTATATTTTACCAATATGAGTAGGGATTAATAAACCATGTATTTAAACACATATGTATCCATTTTATATATATCGGCATAACATTAGCTACTCCTGGATTAGGTGAATACATTTGACTAAATCCATCACAATCTCATCGTAATATGCTCAACTTAATTAGCTTTGAAAGGTATTATAGTAAATATATAGATCCACGAATATGATTGGCAATATCAATCCATATATGATTCTTGGGAACTACATCGTACATCTCAATTACAGCAATTAGTTAATTGGAAATCAAATTAAGATACTAAATACAGGTAATGAAACTAGGGTTCTTGATGGATGAAGGTTTTGTTTTTTTTTATATAGATGGAATTACATCACATGTATGTGTAAATACATATACACACATATGCATGCATGTTGTGGCTATAGCAGAGAAGCAGGAGAAGTGTTGTTATTGGAACCTAAGCTAGAGAGAAACTGCATTTGCTTGAGAAGAGGTGTTAGGGTTTCCATGAGTTTTTCGCATGGATGATTGTGAATACCCTCGTAAGTGGTCACCACGATGCTTGTGTCTTTAGACAACCTTTGCACCTGTTTCTTCACATTACATGTATGATGCGTGCACCGGTAGTAGCTTCTTTATTTTCCAATGCACCATCAATCCAACAATATCAGTGCTCTCACCAGAAGAATTAAATGGTAATTTAATATCAAATATCAGATATATATATATATATATATATATATATATATATATATATATATATATATATATATATATATATATTCAAACAAGTTATTTGTTGTAAAAGTTTAGACAATTTTTGCTAAATAACGTTAATCCACTCATCTTAGATAATGGGATGTAATTTTGTTTGGAATGGAAGGATCTGTCCTATGATTGCTTATAGTTAGAGTTATTAGTAATATAAAATCCTTTTCTCTAATTAAATTATATATATTTTGTGTTGATTAAGAACTTAAGAAGTCGTTTGGTTCGAGAAGATAATTTTATTTTATTCTTTTATTAGCTGTATTTTATAAAAAAGAATATAAATAAGCTATTTTTACTAGTTTTTGTTTTACAAATTTTTAAATTAGTAAAATGAAAAAATCTCACCCGAAACTATTTTTAATAAATAAATTGTTAAAAATACTCTAAACACTGACAAAATTTAATAGCAACGAGTCATGGAAAAATCAATATAAAAAACTATGAGCGAGTTCTAAATCAAAACTTTTAAGACAATAATTTTGTAGACTTTCTTTTTTATATACTATTATTAATATGAAACATAAACTTAAACTTAAAAGTATATTTTTTTTAAATCAATATATATTATTTTATTAATAAAATGAAGTTGTTAAACAAGTATTTTTTTTATCAAGATGTCAAAATATATTTTTTTCTTTTCATATTTGTCCAATGATCTTAATTATTAATAGTAGTTTACATAAATTGTAGGTTATAGTAAGTTAAATAGGCATTAAATGTACTCAATAACTATAAGCCAGTCATTAACAAAATCACAAGTGAAAAAACACCCCTTATATGTTATTTTTACTATTAATATACGTTATGTTGCTCCACATTTATAATTTTTTAAGATTATTTTCCCATAGTAAATATTTTTACATTTATGTTTCTCGTACACCTTAATTTTCACTATTATTTTCATCTCCGTATTTCTTTCGTTCCAAATCCAAGTATACATGTATACTATAACCAAGGGTAATATTAAGATCCCTTTTGTAATTTTTAAGTTCAAATTAATTGGTGTTGCAGCACATGCATGCAACTCGGTAAGCTTCGGAGAATTTACCGCTCAGGTATAATTTTTCCTAGAAATTATCGGAATAGATAAATTGTTAAAAATATATAAAATTGGATAAGTCTAGTTTCAAAAACACTATTTTGTCTTGAATAAGTCGTATTCTATAAATACAAGTTTAACCTTTTATTTCTCACAACAAAAAGTTATGTTTAAGATACGCAGTTTTATTTCATATAAATTTTATATTGAAGTCATGTTTGATAAATATAAAATATGTTTATTAAGTATAATTTTAATAAAAAAAATAAAAATAAAAATTATAGTTACCAAATATGATTTCAATAAAAAAATAAAATGCAATTTTAATAAAAAAGATTAAAACTATGTTTACAAAACACTGTACAAAAAAGATATAAAACAAAAAGTTGAACATGTTTTCAGAATAAGGCTTCTTGAATTGGAAATCATTTTTTTTTCAAGTAAATTTACCTAATTTTATGACTTGTTTTAATACAATTTATATAGTAATTTTTTCAAAAAATTACCTTAATGGTTAAGTGCAGCTTGTTTATATACGTAGATAACTCTTCATATATTCATGATGTTAATTACTTTTTCAGTATATAATATAACACTAATTAACATCACTTCATCAAGAAATTAAATACCATTATCTTCCTTTGAGAGTAAACTATATAAATACAACCATGCATGAATGCAAAGTGAAAGAAAGCTAATTTTTGGTTTATCACAAACCTGGGATGCATGTTGTTCTTCACAGCTTTCTGCCCATACTTCCTCCAGCGATAACCATCATCCAGAATATCATCTGCACTTCTAGTCTGAAACGCAAATCTGGGTCGTGTTGTCTTCTTCACTCTGCTTCCTTTCCTTTTTTCTTTATCATTCTTTTCATCCACGTGAGCACCGTTTTCTGCGATCAAAGCACACGACAAGGATGATGAAGACGAGGAAGATGAAGACGAAGAAGAAGCGTATTCCAGCGTGGGCTTGGCATTCCCAAGGAAACTGTTTTGGCTAGAGAAAAGGCTAACCCAGTCTATGTCATCATGCAAGCCTTGAGGCTCCAAAGGGTTTTGCATCATTGACGTGGGAGTGAAAAGGAAGGGAGAAGGGTTTGGAGGGTCCTGGCTTTCCATCGGTGAACAAAAGATGAGATTGTTTCGAGGTTGAAATTTATAAAGCAGAAAGATGGTGGAAAGTAGAAGAGGTTGGACAGCCACTCGTATACTCGTATGTGTATGAAGAAACTGAGAACATGCATTGGTGATAACGAAAGATATGCATGTTGGTCACGTCTTCTAAATTTGTGTCACAGCATGCATGTACTTGAATTACAGAGCAGTTGAACAAAAGTAGTTGAAATTTAGTTGAGTTTAGCATTGTGTGTAACATAGGTCACTGAACTGAATTAACCAGAATAAGGGTTTTGTTTCTATCTCAATGTTTTAACCATATTCCTACACATGTTGAAATCATGCGCTGTTTACCAACCCCAGATTTGACCGCTTTGGGTCCTCTTTTGACACTTTTCGATGCTTCAATTTTAAAATAAATACATGGTGTTCTGATGTCATACGAGGTAAAGCCGATATACATTTTAAATACTCCACTCCACTACATTCAATAAAAACTCAAGGAAGGAACTTTTAAACGTATATACACGGATTGATCAAACAAAAGATAAAAAAAATGATAAACGTTGTAGAAAGAAAAATAATATATATATATATATATATATATATATATATATATATATATATATATATATATATATATATATATATATATATGGGTTTGCTAACGCGCGTACTCTTGTTTTTCAGTTGATATATTTTAGCAATGTGTACCGGGTTTTAGTAAACAAAAATATCCTTATATTTCATCGATTCTAAGTTTTAAGGTTAAGAATACTTTAATAATTTTCATTCTCAAAACTAAAAAAAAAAAAAAACCTCCCAAACCCTTACTCACCTCTCTCATTCCTTTCAATCCTTTCTCTTTCATCTTTCTCACTTCAATCTTTTCTTTGTCATCCTACTATTGAAAAAATCAGAAACACTTGTCGTTAAACAATCTTACAAAAAAATGATTTTATAATGAGTTTTCATCTTATAATTTTTGTCTTATCTAATTTTATCCAATTTTCACAAGCATAAAGGAATTGGTAATTAACCTAGTAAAAATCACAAATACTCGATGTTAAACAATTTTTTACAAAAAATGATTTTATAATGAGTTTTTATTTTATAATTTTTGTCTTATCTAATTTTATCTAATTTTCACAAGCATAATGACATAAAAAAAATTGGTAATTGGCCTGGAAAAAATTAGAAACACTCGTTGTTAAATAATTTCTTACAAAAAATAACTTTATAATGAGTTTTCATTTTATAATTTTTGTCGTATATAATTTTATCTAATTTTCACAAGCATAATAACATTCGAAAGGATTGGTAATTGGCCTAGAGGGTTTTTTTTAGAGATGATGATTCAACCTATGCAGATGATGAAATTAGAGAGGTTAGTGAAGATGGTGAAATTGAAGAGATCTTGAATGAACCTTTGCCTGAACATGAATATGTCAATGACCATCATGTATATATATATATATATATATATATATATATATATATATATATATATATTTCATAATAGGTATAATTTACCTTCATGAAGCGTATAATGTTTATAGATGTAGTCTCTCCAAGTTTTGTATTCTTTTATTTTTCTTTATAACAAATTTTTATGTAATAGTAAATGATTGATATACTTTGGATGTTGACATAGTTGAGATATCAAAATTCTTAATGATACTTAATATGTTTTTATTTTGAAATGTTTTACCTCTATATTTATTCAGTTTGTTTTTCATAGTAGGTATGGTCTTTTGGTGTAATTTTTATCATGTGTCAAGTTTAATTCCCCAAATTTTTATTTATTTTCTTAATAAATCTTCATATGGTGAAAAATTATTTATAAGTTTTAGGAAGACATCATGATTAACATGTCAAAGTTCCATATTACTTTGTTGAGAAAACACCTCTACTAATGCGTGTTTTTTTGTGATAATAATAAAAAATATTATTATTAGTATAGTTATGCAATAATATCTTTTATAACTTTACACTAAATAACTTTTATTTATTTTATAGGTAGTTTTATATTTTATTAAAAGTTAAATTAAAATAAATTATTAAATTTAAATAAATGATAAAATTGATAAAGTAATTATTTTAATTTTAAAAACTTTTATTTAAATGTAAATTTGAAAAATAAATGTGAATGCTAGAAGGAAGAACCCTTGTATATATGTATAGATTACGAGTAATATAGTAGCTAAATATTTGGTATTAAAAGTCTAATATTCTTTGTATCCGTAGAAATATAATGTTTTTCAACCAACTGAATTAATCTGAGTAGTCCCCATGACAAATGATTTTTAAACGTAAAAAATCATGAACAAGTCAACCTATGCTTTCAGGACCAAAGATACGACGAAGTTTCCTGTCAAGAAGAAAAAAAGGTGTTGATTTGGACTCCAAAACAATACGAGTTGGTGAGCTAATAATAAGAATAAAAACATGAATATTCAAACAGAAACTACAACAAAATCGGAAACATTCAAAACGTAACTATCACCACGGTAACTTGTTTATAACAGTATGACTGCAAGAAAACATAAAAAAAAAATAAAAGGAAAAAAATGTAAGAGTAATTTCCGGTTAGTTATCAACAAATTTATATAAGAAATTAAAATATTTTTAATTCAAAATTTTATTACCAGGGTTGAATATATAAATGATATAACATATAAATTATCTCAGTGCATTTTTCTATATATAAGTTTAAATTGTTATGGTTATTATTGAAATATTGATTAGATATAAGATGAATTTTTAACATTAGTGAGTGTAAATTTTATATTACAAATCAGTTTTATAATATTGAGTTTAACTTAAAATCTAGACTTAATTACTCGTTTGGATTTTATTTTGGTGTGAAAGTTTTAAGTTGGTTTTTACTCTTAAGAAGTTTTAATTGTTTATTAATTTTGAAAAATATGTCTAAATTCAATTTTTTTAAAATAAAAATTACTAATAATATTAACCAGGTGTCATATGTCAATTTGTGAGTTTTTTTATTTTTTAAATTTTAATTTTTTTTATAAAAATTGTTATTATCACGTGTCAGGTTTTTAGAGTAACCCAGTGTCACAGAATAATGCTACATATTAGTGTCAATCTTGATTTAAATTTAGTGTGTGTGTATGTATATATATATATATATATATATATATATATATATATATATATATATATATATATATATATATATATATATATATATATATATATATATATATATATATATATATATATATATTTTTTTTTTTTTTTTTTTTTTTGGTAACTTGACGGGACAAAAAATAGTGTGTGATAAAATGGATATAAAGTCGACTTTTTGTGTAAAGCAATTAGATGACAATGATGCTTTGATGTTGTTTAAAAAGTTGGTTGGAATACATAATAAAATGTCTCACTATAAACAAGAAATTGATAAGAAGTACTGGGCAGGGTTACCATAGTTGCAAAGGCAGTACTACGAAGCAAGAGTGAGTCAGTATAGGAAGCTACACTAGAGCAGCTTAAAAAGCAAGAATTAGTGAGAATGAGGAGATAAAGTCCATTTTCTTACTTTGTGCTTGAAGGGGTCTCTTCAATTTGGGAAGCTTAGGACAGAATTAAGACATCAGTCCAAAAGGTAAAAGATTCAGGCTTACTGTTGGATGTAAGTTCTAATAATCATTTCAATATGCATGATTTGGTTCAAGATGCTGGTTTGTCAATAGCTAACAAAGATAAAAATGTTTTTACTCGAAGAAAAGGAAAACTAGATGATTCTGCACTTCTATTTCTATATATAAGAAAGAGCTTGATCATAACATTGGTGGAAGGAGAAAGAAACCAAGGTCAAATTTTGTTTCTTTCTAAACTAAAAGATTTGCTTAAACATCCCGCTTGTTTCTGTTTTACCCAATCACTTGTTCTTTGATAGGTTACAAGATTACAAGATAGTGATTAGAGGCTTGGAAGTGTTTTCTGTTGGAGACTTTAGAATGCTTGATAAGCAGCAACACAACACTCTCTGTTTCCAAACAACAGGTAATTTTCACACCTTTTTATGACCATTCAAAACTAGTATACATATTATTTATGCTAATGGGAAGTATCTATCGTTTCACTTATTTATTTCAATTTTATAGAATATAAATTTATTTCTATTAATAGTTTGATTAACAAAGAAAAAATGTATTATTTAGATAGAAAAAAGTTATTTAAGCAACAGAGAATATACGTAGATAGAAAATATACAAAAATGACAAACAAATACTCCCATATTTTGTGCTTGCATGTCCTGTTGAACCTAGTTTTATGTAATGATGATTTGGCTTAATTACATTTGGTAATTAATGAGCATATTATAATGAGCGACATGGAATTAGGCTCAGCTGCCATTTAAAAAAATACATAAATTAACAGGTGTCAATAATCCCAGTTGAGGATATTCGAGCAAACTTAATAGCAAATCATTATTATAAATGTTAGATGACAAAAAACCCAGAAAAAATATCTCACAATATCAAGATGGGTATTAAAAGAAAAACAAAAATTGGAAATGACTTGAAAACCATCTATTTGGACAGCTGTTAAGAAATTAAGTCTGGGTAATTGGGTCTTATTATCCCTATCAGTTTGTTATTTTAATTTTTATATTAGATGAGTTATTACTCGTAAGATAATCTCGAAGATGCGCAAGATCATATGCATCTGGATGAAAAAAATAAACTCAAGACTGATAACTCATGTCTTATTTGAAGATGAATTTTGGCGAAGTGATTATTGGAGAAAGAGGATTTAGAATAACAAGAGAACAAACTTCGATGTAAATCGAGAAAGTTATGAGAATTTTGTATTTCTTAAAACGTTAATTGTCATTTGAATTTTATAAATTGATGATAAAGTAAGTACTCATAAGGGTAATAATATAATTATAAAATACTAGCTTGTGTATAAAATTTCTTTTTAATATAGTGCACTGAGTTTCTTTGATAAAAATTAATTCTTGATAAAATTAGTAATTCTTTTATTTGTAAAATAATGACTTAAAAATCTTACTGACTTTTGAAATAATTAATTAATGTTTTTATTTATTTGTGAATTTCGTGTATATTTGACATCTTAATCACGAGAAATAAACTTTGAGGATACTAATTGCTTAAAAGCGTCTAGACATATAATTTAATCAATCATCTTAATAAATCTTAAAATAAACTAACAATAAACCTAATAATTAATCAAACATCTAAAATATTTCTTATCTAAATATATATTTTAAAATTCACATAAAACAAAATTTGATATTATAAATATTTTAAAAATTTAAATGAATCAAAAGAAAGCTAAAAAAACCTACTAAAAAATGTTGGTAAAAAATACTTTAATGAAACATAACCAAAATCACATACGTTCAAGAGATAAAGTGTAAGGTATATGAAAACTAAATTAACCTTTAATTCAACCAACAAAACGCATGGAGTCTTCAAAATACATTCTTTACATGAAAATTATCGGCCAAGACAAAGAATGAAATCTCAATCAGGGTAACGAAACAACTTGTATTTGAGTTAAATGAACCAAAACTCACCTAAGTTTGTAGTTGTTGTCACTTTGTTTGTTGGAAGTCCCACATGACTAGAAATAAGACAAATTTATAATATATAAGTGGGTGCGAATCGAACCTTATAAGCCGGTTTTGTGGGGTTGAGTTAGGCTTAAAGCCCATTTCTTAATATGGTATCAGAGCTATGGTTAAAGCCTATAAGTAAATGCAAACCTCATCTTACACGCCGGTTTTGTGGGGTTGAGTTAGGTTTAAAGTCCATTTCTTAATATTGTTGTCATTGTTGTAGTTGTTCTTGTTGTAGTTGTTCGTTCACCTTTGACATTTGTTACATGGGACAACGTCAATTTTAACATTTTAATTACAAAAATACCACAAGTTATTTTTTACATTACATTTTTCTTAGTCTAGCATTGAATATGTGACATTATAAGTCATTTTTACGTTAAAAGTGAAATGTGAAAAGTTTAGTGTGAAAGAATGTGAAGGATTGATGACTAAGATGATTTTTTTGTGATTTCTAAAGCTACTAATATTTCTATTATATTGAGTTATGCTTCAACATCTTCTACTATTGATGTTTTTTATAATGATGTTTTTATGTCATGGACATATTCTAAGTGGTTTCTTGGATAACATTTATAAAGATATTTTGTCCTACCAAAACTACTATTGAGTTATGGGAAACATTTGAACTCAATAAGGATATATAGAAAGGCTTATCTAGATATTCTTGTGAAAAAATAATCTATATTCATATGGTTGATAATAAACCTATTTTTATGAGATTCATGAATTTGAAAATATTGTTTATGACATGAAATTAAAAAATTATTTTACCTAACATCATGCTTTGTGGCTCTTATGATCTTAAAGTTGTCTCCTTCATAGTGCTCAAAGTTTAAAACATAAAACTGGAAATTTCTCTTTTAAATTTTATTACAAGAGTGATGTATCTAAATCTTCTATTGATTTGAAGCAAAAATGTAAAACATGTTCAATCAAAGCAACCAAGAAAATCTTTCTATACATGTGTGAAAAAAAGAAACTTGCATTGATTCAAAATGATGTATGTGATAGTAATGATGCTTTAATTCTCATTGGTAAAATACATTTTATTATTTTTATTGATGAATTCTCTAAATATTGTTGTGCATTTAATAAATCTCCGAACATGAATTATATGAAAAATTGGAAATGTATAAATTTGTGGTAGAAAATCAATTAGAAAGGAAAACTAAGACTCTTCATTTTGATAGAGGCGGTGAATATATGTCTTTAGAAATGATTGACTTATATGAAACTCGTAGTATTATTCATGAAGTAACGTCTCCACACACTCACACATAGTCCTCGATCTAATGGTGTAGTTGAAAGAACAAATAGAACTTTGCTTGATACGACTAATATTATGTTTACAAGTTCTACTTTGCCTAAAAATATATGGAGTGCAGCTTTATATTCTGCTTACTATATTCTCAATATAGTTCTTTATAAAGATTGTGATAAAATTTCTTATGAGTTATGGAAGAAAAAAGATAACCTTTTTTAAAATATTTTAAAGTGTGAGAATGTTTGGCAAATGTTAGTGTACTTCTTTATAAGAAAAGAAAAATAAGAATTACAACATTTGATTATGTTTTAAGTGGTTATTCCTTGCATAACATTACTTAGTTATGAAGTGAGTGAAATTTCTAACAATACTACTATGGAATCTAAAGGTGTTGTTTTTTACAAAATATTTTTATTTTAAAAGATAAATTGACTAAAACTTTTTGTGATACATCTAATATATTGGTTTGTCTTCTAGTGATGCTTTTAGTTTTGTTTTTCTAAAACGAAAAAGAAAGGCTAAAGATTTAGGTCTTGACTTTTATTCTTTTTTACTTGAGGATGATTCTAAAACTTATGGTGAAACTATAAGATCTATTGATGCTTCATTTTGGAAAGAAGCTATTAATAATAAAATGAATTCTCAGTAAATAAGACTCGGTTTTTAACTGATCTTGCTCCTGGTAGTAAAAGTATTTGATGTAAACGGATTTTTAGAAAAAAAATGAGGCAAGACTTCTTTGATTGCTCTTGTATTACAAATTTATCCATAGATTTTAAAACTACTTTTTTAAATGGTGATTTAAAAGGAAAATATATATGAAACAACCTCTGAGGACTTTATAAAGCTAAGAAAATAAAATAAAGTATGTAAACTTGTTAAGTCTTTATTAAAACAAACATCAAAGTAAAGACATGGAAAATTTGATCGTATTATTCTTTCGTATAGTTTTCATATTAATAATAGTGATAAATATGAGAATGAAAAACAATATGATGATGGTGTTTTTTTCTATTTTTAAAGGATGCAAAATATTTGTGTACTATAGGATACCTAATCCTCCAACTGTCGACCAATAACCCGACGACAATTAAACCACTGTAGGACTTTCTCATGCCCGTAATGACATACGACCGCATGGCGTTGTCGACCACTTGATAACCGACCGTAATGACATACGACCACATGGCGTTGTCGACCATTTGATGCTCGACAACCTAATAAACAATGTCGCGACATGAGGCATACGTGCGACATGTCGTCCACTTATGTTGGCATGTATGACGATCGACATACAAAATGCGGCATAGTGATCTAGCGGTTACAGATAAGCAGTTACACATATTGGCTAACCAGCGCCGTGAATCACGGCCGCGAATCATGGAAGTAATTGACTCAGTATCAGCACACGACTTGGCGGTTACAACTTCCAAACAGTCAACTTCAGTAACTGACCGGATTTTCAGGTATACGGTTTATTATACTGATTTAAATATACAAAACACACCAGAAAAAAGGTATGTTTTTTCCCCTAAGAAAAAGTTAAGAAAGATTTTCTTGTTCTAACAACACCCCTGTTGACTTCAGCGTCGGAGTGCCTTTGCAGATACCCAGCCCACCTAACTCAGAGAATCGGAGAAGAGAGAGAGAAACACAACGCAGTGAAGGCAGCGTAGAGAAGAAGCAGTGCATAATTGTTAGGTTCGGATCTTGGTCTCCACATCCCTACTGAAACATTTTGGCGCCCACCGTGGGGCCCGAGATTTACTATCCTAACAACGACCACCGGAGCAATGGAAGACTCTAACACACACGATTTGATCAGGCAACTGCAAGAGCAGATTGAAGCACAGGCACAAACCATGCAGGAGATTCAACGTAAACATGTTGAGGAGATGACGGCGCTGAGAGCCCAGATTCCACCACCAGAGGTATCTGCCTCAAACAGACAGGAAGATAATGACGTAAGCCATCATGGGGGAGTTTCCGATCGTGTTGGCGGAGGAAGGAAGGGGCCTACTCCTATGCGCCTTGCTAACCTGCTTCCATTCACAGAGGCCATCATGCAAGCAAACATGCCAGATAAGCCTCCCCCAACCCTGGAACGTTACAATGGTTCTGAGGATCCTGATGACCATCTGCGTAATTTTATAGATGCCATGGCATTCTATACTGACAGCGATCCGGTGATATGCAGAGCTTTTTCTTTATCTCTTAAGGGGGAAGCTCTGGAATGGTTCCATAAACTTCCTCGGAATTCCGTGGATTGTTTCGCAACCGTCGAATCCCTATTCCGAAAGCAGTATGCAGCCAATAAAAAACCGACAATGACTGCTACTGAGCTTGTCCATACCAGGCAGGAGAAGGATGAGACCCTGAAAGCTTTTATGCAGCGTTACATCGAGACGGCCCGGCGGGTGCCAGACATTACTCCCACTTTCATCATCAGCAACCTGTCGTCCTGCTTAAGGCCGGGGCAGTTCGCTGAACAACTGTATGCTGACCCTCCAGCGTCCATGGAAGAATTGCAATCCACTATGGCAAAATTCATCCGCATCGAAGACCACCGTAATTCCAGAAAGAAGCACCATCAGGATGTCCCCAACCAGGAGACAAGAAAACCAACGAAACGACCCCCCAACGACTACAGGCCTGATCGAACACCTCGGAAGGAGTCGGGGTGGACATCTAAATATGATCGCTACACGACCCTCAACGCGCCAAGGGCGAGGGTACTTGAAGAGGCCTTACACGCCGAACTTCTCACCGTGCGGCGAAAGGCCACCCCAAAGAACGCGAATAATAGCAAAACCTGCCGGTTCCACATGAACCATGGGCACGACACGAAAGAGTGCAACATGGTGAAAGACGAGTTAGAACGGCTCATTCGTGCCGGCTATCTTCAGAATTACATCAAGGATAGAGTCTCTACTAGAGCCACAACTCCTCGCCGAAGAGATCCTCCTAGACGAAGTCCCCAACGATCACCCCCTAGAGATGATAGACACCGCAGGCGATCACGCAGTCTACCTCGACGCATAAAGAGAGAACGCTCAGTTCGAGGCCGCATCGACACCATATCTGGTGGTTTCGCTGGCGGGGGCGTGTCCGCTTCAGCAAGGAAGCGACATTTGAGACAGTTGAAGTCGGTTCATATGGTCGAGCGCCAATTTCGGTCAATCCCCGACATTACGTTCACGAACGCGGACTTCCACGCACCCGACCCTGATCATGATGATCCTATGGTCATCACGGCTAATATAGCTCAGTATGATGTCAGCAAGGTCCTCGTCGATCAAGGAAGTTCGGTCAATATTTTGTATTGGTCCAGTTTTCAGAAAATGGACCTATCTGAGGATCTCATCGCACCGTTTAATGAGCAGATTGTCGGATTCTCGGGAGAAAGAGTAGACACCAGGGGGTATCTTGACCTACGAACTCGGCTCGGAACAAGTCGAGAAGCACCGGAGCTTCGGGTTCGATTTCTTTTGGTCGAGGCAAACACGTCATACAATGCTCTGCTAGGACGACCTTGCCTGAATGCGTTCGGGGCAATTGTGTCTACTCCCCACCTCGCCATGAAGTTCCCGACAAATTATGGTACTATTTGTACCGTGAGGGCCGATCAGCGAACAGCCCGACAGTGTTATGTCGCCGGGCTAAAAGTCACCCCCTTTATTCCACCTAGAAAGGCAAAAGGAGTCGAGGCAGCGGCAGCCGACTTAGACCCCCGAATCAATGTAGACGAACGTCTTCATCCGCAAGGTGAAGTCAAACTCCTATCCCTGACGAATGACGAGTCTAGAACCACCAGCATTGGAGGGGACCTCGCCTTGAGCGAGGAGCATGACCTAAGTCATATACTGCGAAACAATGCAGATTTATTTGCATGGACAGCCGCTGACATGCCGGGAATCCATCCAGGAGTTATGGCTCACAAATTGTCAATCTTCCGGGAGGCACGACCGATCGCCCAGAAGAAACGAAGGTTCGGAGAAGAGAAGCGTCAGGCCATTCAGGTTGAGGTCGAGAAGTTGATGAACGCCCAGTTCATAAGGGAGTTGACGTACACTACGTGGCTATCGAACGTAGTTATGGTTAAGAAGTCGAACGGTCAGTGGCGGATGTGTGTCGACTTCACTGATCTCAACAAGGCATGTCCCAAAGACTCATATCCCCTGCCCAGCATCGATCGCCTGGTAGATGGAGCTTCGGGTCATGTCATATTGAGTTTTCTAGACGCTTACTCGGGGTACAACCAGATCCCAATGTATCATCCCGATCAAAGCAAGACGGCCTTCATCACCGAACGCGCCAATTACTGCTATGAAGTAATGCCGTTTGGGTTGAAAAATGCCGGGGCCACTTATCAACGCCTCATGGATAAAGTCTTCCATCATCAAATAGGACGTTGCATGGACGTGTATGTCGACGACATGGTCATTCGCAGCAATTCTGTGGAACAGCACCTGCAGGATTTGAAGGAAGTTTTCGGCCAACTCCGACGGTACAGCATGCGCCTCAATCCTTCCAAATGTACTTTCGGCGTCCCCGCAGGAAAGTTCTTAGGATTCATGCTCACACGTCGAGGCATTGAGGCCAACCCCGATAAGTGCAGGGCGGTACTCGACATGACTGCTCCAAAGACCCTAAGAGAGGTACAACGTCTAGTGGATCGCCTCACCGCCCTGTCCAGATTTATTCCAAAGCTGGCTGAGCACATCAAGCCCATCCTAAAGAATTTGAAAAAGGGCTCCACTCAACACTGGGACGATGATTGTGAGACCGCATTCAACACTGTCAAACACATCCTAACCAGTCCTCCAATTATGGCTCGACCAGACGTTGGGTCCGACTTGCAGCTGTATATTTCAGCTTCCCAGCATGCAGTTAGTGCCGCCTTGATACAGGAAACGCCCTCCCTTAAGCTAATTTACTTCATCAGTCGTACATTACAAGGGGCTGAGGAGCGATATTCTCGAATTGAGAAGTTCGCCTTGGCACTACTCACGGCCTCTCGACGACTTCGACCATACTTCCAGAGCCATCAGGTGGTAGTCCGCACGGATCACCCCATCGCCAAGATTCTCCGCAAGCCAGACCTGGCAGGTCAAATGGTCGCATGGTTCGTAGAATTATCAGAGTTCGGCCTCCGTTACGAGCCACGCGGGTCTATCAAGGGCCAACATTTGGCAGATTTCGCAGCTGAGTTAGTACCAGCCCAAGAGGACTCGGCGACAAAGTGGCTACTCAGTGTCGATGGTTCTTCTGACAAAAAGGGAGGAGGAGCCGGTGTCGTCCTAGAAGGACCCGATGGTTTAGTTATAGAACAAGCCATCATATTCAACTTTCCAGTGAGCAACAACCAGGCCGAGTACGAAGCCTTGATCGCTGGACTATCCCTGGCTAGAGAGCTCTCGGTAGATTGCGTAGAGTGTCGGATGGATTCGAAATTGGTCGTTAGCCATGTGAATGGAATCTATCAAGTTAAGGATAATTAGCTATTATGCTACTTCCACAAGGTTCAGACCTTATTCCAAAATTTTGTCGAGGTTAATGTCATCCATGTACCCAGAGGGCAAAACGCACGAGCTGATCTCTTGTCCAAGTTATCTCATTCTAAGGAGGGAGCACAATTATCCTCAATCATTAGGATGACGCTCGACCAACCTGTGGTGGAAGCTTTCGTCACCAATGTGACGACACCTTTAACCGACTGGCGCCAGAAGATCAAAGATCTTATGGAAAAGCAAGACAAAGGCGATCGCATCACTACAGTGGATTCCAAACGTATTGCACGTTTTGTGTGTATAAGTGACGACCTATACCGTCGCGGCCATAGCACTCCTTTGTTGAAGTGTATATCAGAGGAGGAAGCAGACTACGTACTGCGCGAATTACACATCGGGATATGCGGATTTGACTCTGGCAAGCGGACCCTTGTTGATGGTTCGGCAAGTGTACCGAATCGTTCAAGTAATAAACCGGTAAGACCGGGTATCGTTTTCCCAAGAGACTCGTAATACTAGAGAATTGTGCGATTAACAACTCATATAGACTCAAGAACATAACATCAATTTACAGAACAAGTGCAGAAAGATAAATTGATACATAATTACAAGGTTGGACTTTGGTATTGAAGGTACTTGGAAATGGAAAAGACTAGAAATGGTATGAAATGACATTGCTAAGGTTAGTTTTCACCAATGCACGCTTGTGTATAACCAATTTTATCTCCTCTCTATCAATTTACTAAAGTCAATCCACTAAAACACTCTAGCCCCAATCCCTTAGGTGAAAGAGCCTAGGTTTTCCCTATTAAACTCCAATTCCTTGGACAATCTAACAAGCAAACCCGCATTAAAGAGCTAGGATCTTAAGACAACATGTGAATCATCTTCCATCCCTAGAATCAATGACCACAAGGACTCTTGTTTCAGTTCTAGGTTCCATCTTACGTCCCCATAATCCATGAAACCCCAAATTCAAGTCATGAACATTCCTATTACATGCAAGCTTTAAGATTGGAAACAAGAATACTAGCAATTGATAGAAAAGGCATATATATAATCAAATCAATCATCCATTACACAAGAATCCATAGGCTACAACAATCCCTAACAAAACGAATCTGATTCTCCACTTCAGTGGAGAACCCTAAAGCTTACAAACATGGAAGATGGAAGAAGAAGGAGACCCAACGGAAGAGGAGGAGATGTTCCCACAAGCTCCTCACGCCCTCCATTAGCTCCAGCCGTGAAATCGCACCTCCAAAGAACCAAAGACCCTAAGCCCTTCGCGTTCCAAGGTTAAATAAAGCGTTTCTGCCACATCAGCAAAAAGTCGCGCCCGGCGGCCCGACATACCGGCGCCCGGCGCTCCATGGGTCAGCTACCTCACGCCCGGCGCCGCCCAGGTCAGTAGGCGCCCGGCGTGAGTCTCTGCAGCAGCATTGTGTTTTCTTCTATTTTGTGCAGATCTGCTTGCTTCTGTGGTTAGTTCAGCTTTATACTTTTCGTGGAGGTTCTTCCAATCATTGTATTACTACAAAATAAAGGGATTATAGATGAAATCTCATCAATGTAGCCTAAAACATATTTATTCATGAAACTAAGATAAAAAAGAGGATTTAGCAAGTTACAAGCTAGAAAGGAGTTGATTTTGCTCTTAAATTCATGCTTAGATAATGGTGAGAATTAGCATTATCAAACTCCCCCAAACTTACAACTTTGCTTGTCCTCAAGCAAAAGTACCTTACCTAGCAACCAATTCAATTACAATGGTCTAGCAACTCAAGCATAGTTTCAATCAGTTAAACCAAATCAATCATGCTTGCTCAACTTATAAATCACATTCAAGAGACAATATAGTCTTAGCAAGCTAAACTTCAATCATGGTGCTAACAGTTTCAAAGTCACAAGATAGATGCAAATGATAGATCAATAAACATGGCAAGTTGTTTTCAATGAGTGCATGGAACATATCCTCACCAAGGAAAGTGTTTCACTCAAGCACAATGGTGTATAAGGATGTGTGTCTACTCTCAACTATTACAATGTTACACAAATCAACTTTGCCTTTTGTTTCAACAATATCAAACACATTAACAAGCAAGTTACATCACAAGGACTTTTTGAAGCTTGTATTGTGGCTGGGCTAAGAAGAAAAATTGGTTTTTCTGGACAACAAAGCACCTTGAGATAAAAGACCAAACAATTTAATTCAAGATATAGCATAGTATCTCTTTTACTCCAAAATTGAATAAACCACTTCTCAACCTATTTCCCAACTCTTTTTCATTGAATTCATGTTTTTCTTCTTCTTTCTTCTTTTTCTTTCTTTTTAACTCAACTTATTGTTTTTCTCAATGCTCCCCTTATGACAAGAACTCCCTCAAACTTAAACCATTCTCCTCATTCTAACATATATGTGCATCTCAACTCAAGGTAAGGAGGTTAAGGATTTTTCAATAGGCTTAAGGTTTCGGGAATGAGAAAGTTTTCTTTAAGGTTCAAAGGTTATACATTGGCTTTTAGGCTCAAAATGTAGACGAGGTGGAAGAACAAGATGGCCTTGATCATTTGTAACATGCAAGTCACTAGTTCAAATAGAGAAACTTAGGCAAAATCAATTGTGCTTCCAAAGTAATAACATTCATCAATAAACTCTGAGGCACAACATCTCACAGGTTTACTCAGGGTTCCAAAATTTGATAAACATCATGCCAAGAATATTGATCACAATTAAAAACAAGCATCTATCTAAACAGATACAAGCAACCACAATCTCTGTTCAATAAGCTCAACTACATAATCTCAATCAAATTTTCAAAACAATTTTCATGGATAAAGAGCAAGCACAAGAGATTTCCATTCATAACAAATGATTCACTCAAATCACCAGACCAATTGCACAAGAACTATCCACTAGGCAAGTCAAAAAGAAATCAAAAACACAAAAGCTGAAAACAGATAAAACATGAAATTAAAACTGAAAAACCGATTTAAAATGGACTCTTTGCATCTCCAGCAGTGTAGGACACTAGCTTCACTTTCATCTGCAACATCTTCCTCCAACAGTAGATTATACTCCGCAACTGCTCCACCTCTCCCATCAGTAGGGGCCTGGCCCCCAGGCCATGGTACATGAGCAACAAAATCTTCAAGTCATATGGTTGCTCAACTCACGCATGCCTCAAGGGTTGACCAATGGTGGTTTTCAAACCTGTAAAGTCTTAAGGAAGATGCTATTCTGCACAAGAAAGCTCAAGGTAAATTAGCATCCCATAGTCAACAACTGAAGAGAAAAATCCATAAACACACTAAAATAAATCTGCAAAAGAAAGCAGTAAAACAATAAAAAAAAAAAACAAGCAAAAAAAAATTTTTGTGCTTAAACCAGTGCTGCTGAGGCCGGGCGCCTACCGAGCAGGAGGCGCCGGGCTTGAACCGAGCCAGGTGCTACTTGAGCCGGGCGCCTGCTGAGCAGAGGTCTGCTTGAGCCGGGCGCCAACTGAGCCAGGTGCTGCTTGAGCCGGGCGCCTATTGATCAGGTGGCGCCGGGCGTGAATTATGCAGAAAACTGCAGAATTCTGCAGTTTTCGAAATTAGGCTACCTAACTTGTGATTTTTGGTATATGACCCTTATTCACACTCAAATCAGTCCAGAATATTATGTTTTCACCATTGAAACTTGTCTAAACTATAAGGAATGAAATTGAATGCATGAATGGGTGAATTGAATGCACATTTCCAAAGCTTTTTACTCTACAACTCAAAACTGCACTTATGCATCCAAATCATATTTAAGCACTTAAGATCACACCAAAACATCCTAGAGCACGCTCTAACATGTCAAAACAGATTTAAGCACTTGAAAACACACCAAACAAACCACAAAAACACATTACAACTCAAAAATTAACTAAAATGCAACAAGTCACATAGTCAAAACATAAGTTACTAATGCAAATGACACAACAATCACACAAACACAAATAAAAAGGGTAAGAAAACTGGGTTGCCTCCCAAAAGCGCTTGTTTAACGTCATTAGCTTGACGGATTACTCATTGAAGCGCAAAAGTTGATGTTGGTGTGCTCCTTCCACCAACTCTTCTTGAACCACTTTCTAGCCACCAAATCAACTCTCAAAGCTTGAATTCTTCATTTTTGCCCTTCCACTACCTTGACATCTTTAAATACTCAATCCTCTTGATCAACTTTGGCTTGCTAGGCTTGAGTTCCTTGTCTCTCATCAAAGGGTGGTGGTGACTAGTCTTTCTCTTTTCCTTCTCCCTTTCTTCATCTTTCACTTAGCACTTGGAGCATCTTCAATGAAGGGAGAATTTTGGGCAGCTTGTAGTGCTCAAGCTAGTTGTCTCCTTGTGTCCTAAACTTCCTCCAATCTCAGGGTCTTCATGATGCTTTTGAGGTTGCAGTCCTCCTTGTATGAACATCCCCTGCATACACTTAGACACAACTAGGCTAAAGCCACAAATTAGCCCAAGTAAAATTGAAAATCTATTTACAACAAAAGAGTTAGTTCTATATACAAATCAAGTCTAAACAAGTTAGAAACCTCACAAAAGTCTAGTATTGACACGAGTCCCCGGCAACGGCGCCAAAAACATGTTGATGGTTCGGCAAGTGTACCGAATCGTTCAAGTAATAAACCGGTAAGACCGGGTATCGTTTTCCCAAGAGACTCGTAATACTAGAGAATTGTGCGATTAACAACTCATATAGACTTAAGAACATAACATCAATTTACAGAACAAGTGCAGAAAGATAAATTGATACATAATTACAAGGTTGGACTTTGGTATTGAAGGTACTTGGAAATGGAAAAGACTAGAAATGGTATGAAATGACATTGCTAAGGTTAGTTTTCACCAATGCACGCTTGTGTATGACCAATTTTATCTCCTCTCTATCAATTTACTAAAGTCAATCCACTAAAACACTCTAGCCCCAATCCCTTAAGTGAAAGAGCCTAGGTTTTCCCTATTAAACTCCAATTCCTTGGACAATCTAACAAGCAAACCCGCATTGAAGAGCTAGGATCTTAAGACAACATGTGAATCATCTTCCATCCCTAGAATCAATGACCACAAGGACTCTTGTTTCAGTTCTAGGTTCCATCTTACGTCCCCATAATCCATGAAACCCCAAATTCAAGTCATGAACATTCCTATTACATGCAAGCTTTAAGATTGGAAACAAGAATACTAGCAATTGATAGAAAAGGCATATATATAATCAAATCAATCATGCATTACACAAGAATCCATAGGCTACAACAATCCCTAACAAAACGAATCTGGTTCTCCACTTCCGTGGAGAACCCTAAAGCTTACAAACATGGAAGATGGAAGAAGAAGGAGACCCAACGGAAGAGGAGGAGATGTTCCCACAAGCTCCTCACGCCCTCCATTAGCTCCAGCCGTGAAATCACACCTCCAAAGAACCAAAGACCCTAAGCCCTTCGCGTTCCAAGGTTAAATAAAGCGTTTCTGCCACATCAGCAAAAAGTCGCGCCCGGCGGCCCGACATACCGGCGCCTGGCGCCGCCCAGGTCAGTAGGCGCCCGGCGTGAGTCTCTACAGCAGCATTGTGTTTTCTTCTATTTTGTGCAGATCTGCTTGCTTCTGTGGTTAGTTCAGCTTTATACTTTTCGTGGAGGTTCTTCCAATCATTGTATTACTACAAAATAAAGGGATTATAGATGAAATCTTATCAATGTAGCCTAAAACATATTTATTCATGAAACTAAGATAAAAGAGAGGATTTAGTAAGTTACAAGCTAGAAAGGAGTTGATTTTGCTCTTAAATTGATGCTTAGATAATGGTGAGAATTAGCATTATCAACCCTGCGAGCACGTGTTCTCCGTGCAGGTTATTACTGGCCTACGCTCGACCGCGATTGTGAAGCATTCGTCAAGAAGTGTATCTCCTGTCAGGCCCATGGTCACGAATCCGTGCACCTCCTTAAGACTTACACAACATAGTCTCTCCCTGGCCGTTCGCTCAGTGGGGTCTAGATATAGTTGGTCCACTGCCGATCGCCAAAGCCCAAAACAAGTTCCTCCTCGTAGCGGTCGACTACTTCACCAAATGGATAGAGGCTGAGCCGTTGTCCATCATCAGTGCTCAATGGGTGCAAAAATTCATATGGCGCTTGATCTGTCGGTTCGGTCTGCCTCAGAAGATCATCACCGACAACGATCGCCAATTCATCGAACGCAAGTTAGAAGAATTCCTTAGCAATCTGGGCATCAAGCATGTCACCTCGTCAATCGAGCACCCTCAAACAAATGGCCAAGCCGAGGCTGCCAACAAAGCCATTCTAACAGAGTTAAAGAAGCGACTCGGCGAAGCCAAAGGTTTATGGGTAGAAGAGCTACCAGAGGTTCTGTGGGCATACAGATGCACTCCCCATGGTTCTACAGGAGACACGCCATTTAACTTAACCTACGGCACTGACGCCATGCTCCCAGTCGAAATAGGCGAGCCCTCATTGAGGCGTCATATTACTGATATGTCACTTAAGGAAGAACAGTTGCGGACGAATCTCGACGTCCTTCCCGAACGTCGAGAGATCGCCACCATACGCGCAGAGGCCCAGAAGCGACTGCTATCTCGAAGATACAATACCAAGGTCAAGCCCAGAGCCTTCAAAAGTGGAGATCTGGTGTGGCGAAAGCGGGAAGAGGCTAGGAAGAATCGAACCCACGGCAAGCTTGCAGCTAACTGGGAAGGACCCTTTCGAGTTGCAGAGGACATGTCGAACGGCGCATATCGCCTCCAGCTTCTTGATGGACAACCAGTGCCCAACACCTGGAATGCCACTCACCTTAAATACTACTTTAGTTAGCGTCCATTTCTTGTTGATTCTTTTTACAACACTATCAAATTCTGTTATCAAATAAAGATTACATTTCATCATGATTATTGCTTAGAGTCATTTACCACTGTTTCTAATGTCGAGTCCCAGGGTTGTCGTCCCCGACACTTCCACACACAAATGGGTTAGGAGCAAACCCACTGGTAGATGTTCACCCTTGAACACCCAGTCCATTCGGGATACACTCCCATTGGTAGATGTTCACCCTTGAACACCCAACCCGCTTGGAATACACTCCCTCTGGTAGATGTTCACCCTTGAACACCCAGTATTTTCTTCACTCGACCATCGCTCTCGACAGTCACACGACGCGTTATCAATACACTCGACATTCACGCTTAACGATCACTACAGCGAGTAAATTGCAGAATCAGCTAAGTTAAACAAACTGCAAAATCACCAAACATGCAAGCAATTCAACACACTATTTCAACGTCAAGCATTCGCAAATTATTCAAGTTTAATATTCAAAATCATCAACCAAATACTCAAGTATATATATACAGGTTTGTAGCAAATCCTAATCTATTACAATGTTAGGTGTGTTGCCATCAACAACTCCAGCAATCTCCGTCGCAGGCGCATCCACTTCCATTGCTCCCTCAGGCTCGTCGTTGGCAACCACCTCTTCATCCTCTTCACCCTCCAAGACAGCGTCTTCAGGGATTTCATTCAAGGGCTTCAGCCGACCCTCATGCACATCTTTCCGGACGTCAAACTCAGCTCCCTTGGTTGATACCTAGAGCAAGTGCCCGACTTGCCTCAAGGCCTTCCTGAAACCCTTGTTATGTTCATCCATGATCGCATCCTTCAGCTCCTCGACTAACTCATTTCTTTCGGAGGCCTCGGCCTTCAACGCGTTCCTCTCGCGGGCCACTATCAGCATTGACCTCTTCGCTTGCTCCAGATCCCTCGCCATCTGATCACGTTCCTGTTGGAGAGCTAAACCAGATTCCCGAGTTTTCTCCAACAATATTTCACCCTCTTTCAGAAGCTCTTCTGCGCGCTTCTGCCTGGCCTCGCAACTAGCATAAGCCTCGGCGAGTTCTTTCAGTTGGGCACGAGCCTTCTCTAACTCCGCCCGCATTGGACCCCTATCCGAAGCATAAGCCAGATGCCAAGCCAGCGCCTGCGATCGTGTGGTCATCTCCAGCAAGCTGTCAGCAATTTGTTGCTCACTCATATTTTCTATCACCTTCTTCTCCGAGGTATCCATATTCAGGTCCACCTTATGACTCAACAAGAAAGCGGGATCCCATACGCCAAGTGGGAGGGAACGTTCAGTTTCCTCGACCACCTCCTTGCTTTTCTTGGATGCTTCGCGGTTGGTGTCGACTGTCTTTGCTTTCCTTTTACGCATCAGAGGCACCTCCGCTACTGTCGTCTCCTCAGCCGACGCCGACACTACGACTGGTAAGGGACCAGCTGGTGGCGCATGGGGATGTTGTTGCCCCACCTCATGTCTCGAAGATGACCCCGGGCGGCTCACTTCGGCTTTCTCGTTTTTGTTAGCAAAATGATCAAGATGAAGTTTTGATGATGTCCAAATCAAGTCAAGAGAAATCAAGATTCAAGATGTTATGAAGACTTATATTGTGATGGAAAGCTTTTGTAATACTCTTAGAAATATGTATAGGACTTAGATTAGAAAAAGAAAAGTGTTTTGTAAAATTACTATAGTAAATCATTGCAACAAAACACTATAGTACTATTCATATGAATAGTAACACTATTCACGTGAATAGTGACGGTTAACGGTAAGAGTATCGCACTTAACACGGACGTTGGAGAAACTAGTCGTTGAAGAAACTAGCCGTTTATGACCGTTGGACAAACTAGCCGTTTATGGCCGTTGGACAAACTAGCCGTTTATGGCCGTTGGACAAACTAGCCGTTTATGGCCGTTGGACAAACTAGCCGTTAAGTTTGTCTTTTAGTGAATGGAAGAGCCTTTGGATGAGTCTATAAATAGACTCTCATTTCCTCTTAAAAACATACAGAGACACATAAACTCTTCCCTTGTGCTCAAATACTCAGAATTCTTTGAGACTTGTGTGTTCTTGTTCGGCTTGTGAAACTCTTGTCTGTGGAGCTGGTGAAGTGCTGCTACGGTGACAGAGGAAATAGCCGGTTCATCCTTGGTGTGTCTGAGGAGGTGTTCGGAAGAGAATCATCCTTCGTGAAGTACTCGGAGGAGGTGTTCATCCTTTGTGAAGACTCAAAGGAGGTGTAGTTTCATCTCTTGTGGTATCAAGAGAGGTGTTTTCTAAACTCTTACAAATTGTATCTTTGTGATTGTAGTTTGTAATTGTTTTGTGATAGTGAAACTGTTTATCTTGTTTTGAGATAAGCTACTGGACGTAGGATTGGTAAGATCCGAACCAGGATAAAATCATCTGTGCAAATTTCTCTCAACCTTACTCTATTTAACTGTTATTATTAATTGCTAAGTAAGTTTAATTGAGTAGAAATTAAAAGGCACACGTTAGTATTAGAAACCCCTCTTGGTTTGTTGTTCCACGCTAACCCATCCGCTGCAGCCGCTCCTGACAGTTTTCAATTGACTGTAACCAATTGCGGCCACTTCCTTTTCTCCCCATTATCTCTGCAAACAACAAAACCCATCCAAAATGGTCAGCCACGACAAAGCAATTTACAAAAATGATAAGCAAAGACACATACCAAACACCCTCGCCCCTGCGTCATCGAACTCGAGGTAATCTATAATCTGACGAGAAGAGAAGGGGTGTGACAACGAGGTCAACACACTCAAAGCCTCCAACTCTTAAATCGTCATATTATCTTCAGACCACGAGGTAAATCTCAGAGGATCCTGTGTCCAATATAAGGGAAATCTGGGATTCCCCTCACCGTAAAAGAAGAACCTTCGACCAACATCGGTGATCGATACCTTAAAAAACTTCTCCTTAAACCCTCAATATGACTGCAGGTAAAGCTCTAGTAGCGCGTTACCCGGTTCTGAAATCAATGATACCCATCCCTTCGTAGCCGCCGGTCGACATCTAAAGAAGTACAAATCAGAGATATCATGCGTCCCCCTGGACCTTCACCACACGCATTTCCATATATAAACGCATCATCCCCGAATGGTATCGTAGTAATTTCAGGGCATTCCGCCGTGGATGACGGCCCCGGCATATCACCACCGGTGTTCTGCCCTCTTCTTTCCATGGTCAGCACTAAACACACTAAGACGAAAGAGATTTTAGTGTTACCTGGTTGATTCTCGTAGTAACGAAGGCAATGAGACTGAAGAAGAAGCAATCTCGCTCGCAGTGCACACTCTCAATGACTATTCTTTTGCAAAAGTGACTAACCCCCTTCTGAATCGTGTTGAAGAGGCCAAACCGTTTAATCGTCAAGCGCCGTAGGATTCTTTTTGATCTAACGGCTACTAATTAGCGTCCCCTCACTTCCCTAAAGGAGCGGGAAAACCCTAAAATTCATAACGCCACGCACAGCTGTCATCCACGTCTCCTCGTTTCCTCCACGCCTTCTCGTTTCCTCCACGTCTCCTCGATTCCTCAAACAATACTCAAAAGTCCCTCGTAACTTTGTCGTCCATTTACTCGGACTTGGGGGGCATGTACTATAGGATACCTAATCCTCCAACTGTCGACCAATAACCCGACGACAATTAAACCACTGCAGGACTTTCTCATGCCCGTAATGACATACGACCGCATGGCGTTGTCGACCACTTGATAACCGACCGTAATGACATACGACCACATGGCGTTGTCGACCATTTGATGCTCGACAACCTAATAAACAATGTCGCGACATGAGGCATACGTGCGACATGTCGTCCACTTATGTTGGCATGTATGACGATCGACATACAAAATGCGGCATAGTGATCTAGCGGTTACAGATAAGCAGTTACACATATTGGCTAACCAGCGCCGTGAATCACGGCCGCGAATCATGGAAGTAATTGACTCAGTATCAGCACACGACTTGGCGGTTACAACTTCCAAACAGTCAACTTCAGTAACTGACCGGATTTTCATGTATACGGTTTATTATACTGATTTAAATATACAAAACACACCAGAAAAAAGGTATGTTTTTTCCCCTAAGAAAAAGTTAAGAAAGATTTTCTTATTCTAACAACACCCCTGTTGACTTGAGCGTCGGAGTGCCTTTACAGGTACCCAGCCCACCTAACTCAGAGAATCGGAGAATAGAGAGAGAAACACAACGCAGTGAAGGCAGCGTAGAGAAGAAGCAGTGCAGAATTGTTAGGTTCGGATCTTGGTCTCCAGATCCCTACTGAAACAATTTGTTATCTAATAATATGATGAATGACCTCAGTCTTGTAGATGTTATTATGGGTATTAAGTTATAAAGAAAGATGATGATATTATTTTAACATAATCTCAGGTAGAAAAACTGTTGAAGAAATTGAACTATTTTGATGTTAAACTAGTTTTAACGTACCCATTTATTAAATTAAAGAAAAACTTAAGGGAAGATATTTCTTCTCATAAATATTCTGAAATTATTGGTTGTTTATTACATTTGATAAATTTATCTAGACCTGTTATTGTTTTTGCATATATTAGAAAAATATGAGATTTCGTTCCAAAACTCGTGCTAAAACCTTATAATGTTTTTCTAAATTAGTTATTTGTATAGCTTTGTAATATAATTCAATAATCAAATTTGTACTAAATGTTACATGATCGTCCAATTTACTTGAACATAACTATTTCACGCATCAATATATTACAACAATGCACTTGAACACCCATTTCCGATCTTCGTCAGTTTAGGCTTAATTTCTTCCTCTGACTTTTTCAATATTTATCAATAACATATACCTATTGTCTCTTGTACCTCCTTTTTCTTTTTCTACTTCACTTCCTTCTTATCTTTTTCTCTTTCGTCATGCCTTTTTTTAGCTGGTACCACTTTCTCTACCTTTTTTATTTCGTTTTTAATTTGGTGTCGACTTCCAAATTTAAATACACCCCAGCAAGGGATGCATCTTTGACATATCCACATTTTGGAGAATAGGCTTTTTGTCAAAGCAGCTTCATTGGATGTCAAAGAAACCCTCAAAAGGTCTAGTGCCTGACCAAAATAGATACAATGAATGTCAATAATGAATTGAAAAGGAAGAAATGTTGTACGCAGTTTACTATAGCCATTTATTTTATTAGATTAATTAAAACCATAAATATTGTGGTTGAACAAGTATAAAGAGTTGATTGAAAATATTACCTCATGTGACTTTCTGACTTTAATAAAATGTTCCTCCAAATCATTCAACTTCACAATTCCAAGCTCTTTCAAATGCGAAATGCTAGAAGCACTTGTCATTGGTTTCACTTCCAGATCATCGCTCACAACAAACAGACATGGCCTATTCATAAATCCCACAGGAGGTTCTCTTGCTCCATCAGAACATCTTGGGTCAAAAAGTTTCACTTTTTTTGGATCTCGTAACAACTCTTTTCTCTTTGAAATCATTGTACGCCCCTCATTCTCTTTCTCCACTACAGGGCCATACCAATATTCAGGAGAATCGTCCTCTTCTAATGGATTCCTCTTACAACCAAAATGAGGAGCAACCTTTATATTCTTTAAAGATTCGTTAGATGATCTTACAAACCATGATGGATTGAGACGCTTCACACTTTTGTACAAGTTACGAATGCTTCCCAAGCACAATTTTCCTTTCATAAGCTTCACAATAGATCCAATAGGTGTTGTCAGGAAGCTGGCTAGAAGGTCAACAAAATCTCCATCTACTTCAGCAAATAAAATCTTGTTCTTTGATTTGCTCACCATTACTTTGATTTTTACATGACCTTTGGAATGAATGGGACCGGTATACTGTGAGGAAGAGTATTTCTTATATTCTTCATTTTTCAATAATACATCACTCAGAGGAGATTTGGAGATTAAGGATTGCTTTAGTATGCTCAATATCTGAAAATACAACCAAAACCATGCTAATTAAGGAAGTCTAGGAAGGTTATCAGTTGAGCAAATCAGAAAAATGTCTTGAACTGAAAATATCCAAAGTATTTTCTCCATCCACATATCAAATCCTATTTCTTTCCCTGACACATATCATGCTCAATATTTTAAGGGCATGGGACTGAAACATACTGTTGAAAAAAATACGAAGGGTTAAACTCCACAGATTTTAACTTCTTATTTTTTTACAAGTTTGATTAGAAATGTATGAAAAACAATTACCTCCTTGATGCCAACTTCTCCAGATATTTCGGTGAGGTTGCTGATGTCTTTGTGTCGATGCTTGAGAAACGTTTGAACAGAGTCACCAACAGAGCTTCGGAGGACTCTCAAGTCATCCAAGATCAAGAACATGGCATCTGATTTAACAAAAGCACCATTGTCCCTACCTAGCTCTTCCTTGGATTCTTGCAGCAACTGCGTTTCTTTTCTCATCAATTTTCCACAATGGCATCTTGCACCATCAAAGGTACTCAGCAACAGATCCTTTTCCTTTGAACAGCTGTAACACACGAAATACTTAGTGGGTTCTGTATCATCCACTTTCACTTTCAGTCTTTGGCAAGAGCGCTCTAACGGGTTGCGCGGAGAATGCAACATTTTCTTGCAGACGTTGTTCCAGAAAACATTAGATTCCAAATTATCAACACTGTCGTACAGCTTATTGATGCAACCAAGCTCTATATGTTGCTCCAATTTGTTTCCAAGCCTAATAATAGTTCCCAATGGAAGGGTGAGGAAACTGAAGAGAACATCTACCAAGTCCCCACTTGCTTCTGCCACAATTACACGCTTTTTGTCATCGTCCACCCAATATTTCAAAGGGATCGTTACCTCTTCGTTGGAAGACATAACTGAAACATAAAACTAAAGAACATTAACAAATTAATCAAACAAAACATGTACGATTTTGGTGAAATTTCTTATACCTCAACTCAATCGTTGCTTGGGTTGTGTTCCCTACGCGATATTTTTAAGAATTATACTTCCGAGTGTATTTTTAAGAGATAAGCTAACATGATGAGAGGGTTATGTATGCTCTTGGTATTAAGGAAGCTGCGAAGAAAAAGGTATAGTTTGATTCTTCCAAAGATGCTTTTCAATTTGAAGTTCGAAAATCTGTTAAAGTAAGTTCCATTTTCAGATCCAATTTCTTTTGAATTATAATTAGATTTTTTTAAAGTTTTTCTAAATTAGGAGATAAATTGAGTCAACTCATTCTACCCTCTCTCCCATGAACTCACTCAACATTGAAGAAATATAAATACTTAAAATTAGTAACATTAAAACTAAATCACTCAAGAAAAAAAAATTGAGTTTTACAACATTCCTCTATGTGTTTTACAGAATAAGGAAAGTTTGGTATGAAGTGTTGATCTATAAGAATAAGTATGTTAAAGTCGTTGAAGAAACTGTTTTCTCCGAAGGACACGGAAATAATTCAGCACATATCTGTGAGAGTTTACTACTGTGAAACGGATATTGACCTAAAGCCCCATAGAGATGAGTAAAACTTCCAAAGTAGACTGTAAAATGCTTTACAATTATACACTCCAGATCCTGATAGATATTTAATTAATCTTTTAGGACAACATGTTTTATTATAACCCAAAAATTATTCTCTCAGCTGCATTACGTTTAATTTTTCAACTTTCCAATGGCAGAAGCGGATATAATAATGTATAAACAATGGCAATAATGATTACAAAGTTAACACATTATTGGTTGGCTGATACTAGACCTCATAGCAAGAAGTAATTTGTAATTAAAGATATATAGGTGTCAATATTCAAGTAACAAACGATAAAAGTAGAATCACATAGCTTGTCACCATACAGTTTTAGAGCAATTGTTTCACTTCTTTATTCTTTATTTTGCTCTTGCTCATGACTTTACTCAGAAAAAGAAAAAAAATGTCAATTAACTCAGTTGATGCCAAAATATTTTGGCAACTAGTTTAGGATACCTTTAAATTATATAATATGTTTTCTTTATGTCCAAAACTCCATACTTACTGTTTCGGTAACATTTGTCTAAGGGTCGGTCGTCCTTTCTTACTATGCTCCGATCGACCAACTCTTTAAGTAATCCTTCCCGATTGATGGTTGACCTGCAGAAGACACTCCGACGCTCAAGTCAAATATGTTTCATAAAGAGGTCTATATTTTATTAGGATAGAAGAAGATGATTGTACCTGACATCAGTTGTATTATTTATAGAGTTTGTGGCAGTTAAGTCCATTGATTATTGCCCATGAATGATCATTAACTCCAATCGGTATATTTCATATAGTACACTTACTATTGGTTATTTCTTTTAATTGATCATTAATTTCTTTTTACTCTTTAAGCGATTCATTTCTTTAATGATCTTAATTTTGCAGCCACCTTTAATAGGGTAGTATTTCATATTATTCACTACTTAATATTTATAAATTGAATAAAAAGACTATCATGGACTAACATTAATAATAGTTAAAATACTTACTAAATTAAAAATGAGAAATGTAACATCTCAATATTGTAAAACTACTAAATAAAATATTATATATGTGATAATCAACCAGAAGAGTAGAGGAGAAAAACACATAACTATCATATAAGAGTCATCTATAAAAGTATGTACGGTATATAGATAGTCATATATTTATACAAACTAGAGTTTGTCAAAAGAAAAAGATTATACAAAAAAAAGAATTTGTCCTAAAAATTATGTTGCCGCATCAACCTCGTTTTGCATTGGATCAATTGAGACATCTTCATTTGTTCACACCATTAAGGTGATTATTGCAAACAAAAAGAACATACAGATAAAAAAGCACAAAAGAACGGATAACCTAATATGCAAAAAGAGAAATCATGAAATAGGTATAGGGATATTATTCCATATAATCATTCATAATCACAAACATATCACATATAAAAGACTCATATTAGACTGAACAATCCGGATACGTGTATTGATATCAGACACTTGTGAGTTATGCACTTATATGGTGGCCTCTATTGCTTTGCAGAGTCACTGTCAATGGGTTTCACCCTATCACACACAAGGTTAGTCGGTTAACATCTTTGCTCAAGGTAAAACCCCTAGGCTAAGACCTCATGCTCCTCTCACTACTCTCCTATACTTGAAATTGGACTATTATGAGAGAGACAAGATAACTCTCAATACAAAATCCATATATCAATGCTCTTACTATTATAACCAACCCTCAATTTATCATTCACAAAAATCACACACCTTAAACATATTATAAGAGACATAAAATTTTATGTTAAACTATGATATTTTCACTTAGCGAGAATATCTAATCGCTCAATGAGTAGTGCTTGAGAGCACTCTTCCCCAACAACCATATTGCTCAGTCAACGAGAATATCACTGGAACTTATAGACTTAAATTCTAACAAAAGTTGCCCAACGAGACTTGTCTCGTCCAACGACTATCAAGTCAGTAAGCTCTTTGACTTTGGTCTCACATGGCGAGTGTATTCTCGCATAGTGACTACAAGGTCAATAACTCCTTGTTAAAACTCATTGGCAAGTGTATCAAATCGTTCAAGTAATATAAAATGGTAAGATCAAGTATTGTTTCCCAAGAGACTCGCGTAATACTAGTTAATTGAACTATTAGCAACTCATATAGACTCAAGAACAACATATCAATTGAAAAACAAATGCAAAGAAGATAAAATTTCACTATACAAGTTTGGACTTTGGTGTTTGAAGACACTTAGACATGAACTAGACTAGAAATGGTATGAAATGACATTGTTAAGGTTAGTTTTCACCGATTCACTCTTGTGCATACATAATTTCATCTCCTCTCCATCAAATTACTAAATTCAATCCACAAAATTACTCTAGCCCTAATTCCTTAGGTGAAAGAGCCTAGCTTTTCCCTATTAAACTCCAATTTCTTGGAAAATCTAACAAGCAAAACCCGCATTAAGAACAAGGATCTAAGACAACAAGTGAATCATCTTCCAATCCTAGAATCAATGAACCACTAAGACTCTTGTTTCAGTTCTAGATTACACAAGATACATTCCCATACCCATGAATCAAAGATCAAGCCATGAACATCTCTATAATTACATGCAAGCTTGAAGAATGGAAACAAGAATACTAGCAATTAATAGAAAAGGCATAAATATATTCAATCATTCACCAAATACACAAGAGTTCAAAGGTTACATCTATCCCCAAAAAGATGGATTTGACTCTCCATTTCCATGAAGAGCCTTAAAGCTTACAAAATGGCCATGGAAGAAGAAGAATTCAAAGAGGAAGAAGGAAGTGTTCCCACGAACCCTAACAGCTGATAATGACATATTTTACCATGAATTCAGTAATGAATTAGGAGAAAATGTCAACCCTTCCTTAACTTTTTGCCTTGTAAATCCTAGTTTTCTTTTAGTTTGTTAAATGGTTGCACCTTAAGCTTTAATGAGATATTTTGATCACTAATCCATGCTTTCATGTGCTTAAAGTAGTTGGAAGAAGTCTATGCATCAAATGAAGACACTGGAAAGTAAGGAAAACAAGAAAAATAACAAAAATGAAGAACCAGAATTTTACTGAAGCTAGCTCGGGCGCCCTTGGTCAATGGGGCCTTAAGCGCCAGTGCATCAGGACTATCGTGCACCTGAGTCCCCCTCTTTCTGGGGGCTTGAGCGCCAACTTTGTTGACATGGCAGATTTGCCCTATTTAACTCAGAGGCGCGAAGAGCTTGACATCTTTTGAAACTCAGACGCGTTTTGTCTTATTTGGAGCTCTTAGAGGCGAGCTAGGAGCTGTGGGAACAATCCATCTTCTTCCTTGGGTGTTCTTTGTTCTTCCATTTCCATCATTGTTGTAAGCTCAAGCTCTCCATTCATGGAGAGCTAGTTTCATTGTTGTTGGGGGATTGATGTAGCCACCAAACTCTTATGTATTGTGACTGATTTGAATGTATTTGATGCTTCTTTCATGATTACTAGTATTTTGTTCCTTCTCTTAAAGCATGTTGTGACATTGCTATCCATAGCATGATTTTAGGGTTTGCTTGATGTTGGGAAATATTGTGTGAACTTAGAAATGGAACAAATTACCCAAAGGGAATTGTATTTAGGGATAGAACTTGAACTTTTGGTTGTCTTAGGTCTCAAGTCTTAAAGCGGATTAACTTGTTAGGTTTTCCAAGGAATTGGAGCTTAATAAGGAAGTCTTGGCTCCTTCTACCAAGGGATTGGGTTTGAGTAAATTAGAAGATTAACATTAGTAAGTAAATGAAAAAGGTGTAAAATAACATGCATGAGAGTGAGGGAGGTGAAATCATACCCCAACAATATCAATTCATATCACTTTTAATCTTATCTGTTTCCAAGTGTTTGAGTCATCAAAGATCACTTTTACTATTTATGTTTCATCTTCACTTTAATTGCATAAAAACTCAAATTATGGAATCATTCTTTAGTTTAAGTTAGTTCGAAATTATACAATTGTTTGGTGACACGAGTCTCTTGGGAAACGATATTCAGTCTTATCGATTTATTACTTGAAACGATTTGGTATACTTGCCAAAGTCTCAACAGCAACCCTTCAAGCTCTCCTCTAAGTGAAATCGGGCCTCCAAACCATAAAAGACCCAAACCCCTTCACGTTTTAGGGTTAAATAAGCTAAAATTGCCACATCAACGAAAGTGGCGCTCAACGCCCTGGATGGGGCGCCCAGGAAAAATTGCGAAGTAGATGGCGCTCAGCGCCCTTGGAGGGGCACCCAGGCAAAACATTCTGGCAATTTCTGGATTTTCACTGCTCAATGGTAGCCCAACGGCAGCCCAACGGTAGCTTAGCGGCAACATTTCATAACTCTCTTTTTGCTGTTTTGTTGCTTTTATGACTGGTTCAGTTATCTACATTGCTGGAGGTTCTTCCAATCACATTATTAGCTACAAAATAAGGGGATTAATGATGAATTTGTATCAATGTAGCCCAAAATATAAATAACATTAAAACAAGTTAAAAGAGAGAATTTAAGCAAGTAATAAGCTAAAGGGGAGCTGATTTTGTTTCTAAAATGAACCTAAGATAATGGTAAGAATTACCGTTATCACTCTCTAACTTTGACTTCGTCCAGATGCTTGCCCAACTAGTCTATACAATTATGCATAACAGAATGATGTAAATTTATATTATTCAAGCAATGCAAATTAGTCTAACAATAACTAGAAATGTCAAAACTTACAAACCATCAGATTATACACAACTTAATGATTCAAATAATCTCAATTTCAATATCAACCATACAACATATCAAATTTCAACATACAATCACTAAAGACAAATCAAATCCCTAACTCAACTACACATGTCATATTTCATCAAACAACTTAATTTACATAAACCAACCATCATACAAGCATACAATAAGCTATTACAAGTTATCCATTAGTAAAAAATAATGCAATTAGCTTCTCTTTCTTGAAAGATAGACCAAACACTCAATGAATCCTAAAAACACCTCTAGACGCACAGGCACTAGTAAAAAAATGCTATTTAAACTCGCACAATAGGTATCGGTTTAGGTAAAACCGAAGTCTATCAAAATACGGTGGCATTTTTGTAGTTTAGTCGAACTTATACGCCTCGGTTCAAAGGGAACTGAAACGTATAAGCTTTATTACCTCGATTGAAGTACACAACCGATGCCTAACACCCTGCAATTCCACCTACCCCTCTGTACAACAGACTTTTCAGCTTTTCGAGACTGACCTATTACCTCGGTTTGCGCAAAACCAGTGTGATAACATGTTTATGCCTCGGTTTAACAGTTAACTGAGGCATATAACTATCAATAAATTTTTTATTTTATTTTTTATCAAGTGTATAAGCATCGGTTCCTATGTGAACCGAGGCATATAGTGGTCTACTATTTCATTTAATTGAAGAACCGAGTTAGTATAGCGTCCAGGGGTTCTTAACCTAGTTCTCGGGCTTTCTTCCTCCATTCTCGCACTCTTCTTCCTCCAATACTCTCTCTCTATCGCCTGCTCAAGCCTTCTTCCTCCACTCTCACTCTTCCAAACAATACTACTAGTGCGACGGTTCTCTCTCTGGTTCTACCCCTCTCATCCACCGCCGCCGGGAGCCACCACCACCTCGTCGTGTGCGACAGCTGCGAGTGCGGCTTCCACCTCGCCTGTGAGTGCGTCACCTCTGGAATGAAGATAAAGCGGTGGCCGTTGGGAGTGAAGCTCCTAGGGAGATAAAGCGGTGGTCGTTGGGAGTGAAGCTCCTAGGGTTCTATCCCCTTTCTCAGATCTACAATTCTTCAACTCTTATCCCCTTTCTCTTCCTCTTTTTTTGTTTCTCAGATCTACAAATCTCTTCCTCTTTTTTTGTGGACCGCCTGGTGCAGCCCGTGCCGTGGTGGAGCCGCTGCGGTGGGACCGTCCGACTCTGCTTCGGAGGCCAAGGACGACAACGTCGACGCGAACGCGCTGCTGCCCCTTTGCGATTTTTAGAGTCTGACCAGCATTCGGTTGGGTGAAGAGATTGATTCGGGTTTTAGCATGATTGAAAAGGTGATTCCTTGAACTGGAAAATGGGGGAGAAGGAAGGAGTTGTCTTGTTTGTGGAAGAGGTTTTGAGGCACAACGACGGTGCGGCGAGGGCGTAGCCGGTGGATCTGTTTTTGGTTATGTTTCTCTGCCTTGGGTGTTTGGTTTTGTTTCTCTGCAGGTGCGGTTTGGATTCGCCTCTTGAATTGGGGGTATTGGTTCTTAGTTTTGTCTGCGCCTTCTGATTGCTCGCTGGGAAAGGTCTTAGGGTGGATGGTGATGATTGGGGTTGAAAATCTGGAAAGGTCTTTGTTAGTGCAGGTTGGGGTTGAGGTTGAAAATCTGGGAAAGAAATTGTGGTTCAGAACATAGAAAAGAGAAAGGAAAAGAACATGGCAGAACAGAACGAAGAACAGACAAGGAACCAAGAAGAGATTTTGATTGAGATTAAAAAAATTAAAAACACTCTACTGCCTCGGTTGTCTGTAAACTGAAGTAGAATTCGAACACTTTTGACTTGGTTGTCTGTAAACTGAAGTAGAATTCGAACACTTTTGACTCGGTTCAAAACCTAAGACATAAAGCCTATATTTTTTACTTCGGCTGAATATGCTCCGGTTCTATAACCGGTGCCTATAAACCAAAAGAACCGATGTCATAATCCTTAATTGTACTAGAGAGGAAGTCGTATTTGTCCCAATGAATAACATAAACACGATCATGATATATCATTAGGACCATTGATCAAAAAAGATGTTTTAAGAAGACTCAAATACTACAAGCAAACGGAGATGGTCCACATGCACAGAAAGAACACACGAACCATGAAAAGGGACAAAAAACCAATGCAAACGAAGATGGTTCACATGCACAGAAAGAACATACCAACCATGAAAAGGGACAAAACACCAACTTACTCTATTTGAAAAACTGGTTGGATAGAAATGGAGAGCTCGCCTTAAGGATTATCCTAAACATCTTCGATCTTCAAACAGATACACAAGTGGTGAGAAAACCTAGAGAAAATGGAAAAAATCTAGAGAGAAAAGGGTTTAGAGAAATAATGTGTTTTTAAAATCATGAAACCTGTTTATAAGAATTCTATTTATACTTTAAACTTTTATTATTAAAATAATTGAATTTTTAGACTCTTACAAGATATTTTAGTAATATATAAAAAAACTATATATAAATATAAGTTTTAAAATTTTAATTTTAATTTTGAAATAATATATTATACATAAGTAAATAATGATTCTTTTTAAAATACGAAAAGCAAAATCCATTTAGTTTTGATTTTCATGTCTCTAGTGACACCTTAAAAATAGAATAAATCATCATCATTGTTGAATTACAAAGTTTTATAATCTTAAATAAAAATGTAACCTACACAATAAATTTTTTGTAAAGTCTTTCTAACGTTTACCTTGTACCAATTATATTTCTCACCGTATCGTATAACCCTCTAAGCATAAAGATTTTCAATTGACAAAAATTATAAGATGTACGATGTTATATCCATCACATTATTTTGTACATGTACGATGTTATTATAAGATGCCTCTTGCTCATTTGCTTACTTTCAATGACGTGGATTTGAGAGTTGAAAAGGGTAAGGTGCTTACGATCATTGATTACTTTATTTAGTGGGTAACCTCATCGATTACCAATTCAATACATTAATATTGTTGGCTTGGCTTTTACCATGTGAACACCACAATGTGAGATAAGATACAATTCAAATCGAGTTTTTTTTTTAATAATTATATATATTTTTATGCAATTGAATTTGATATTAATTTAGTTGACTTAAACCATGATAATTACAGTACATATTTCAATTGGTTGGCTTGGCTTTCACCAGACCCACCAAGTGGAAAATTTGGCCCGATGTCTTTTTCTTTTTCTTAATCTTCTCTTCTCTTGTCTCTTTCTTTTTCTATTTCATTATTCTGTTACGCTGTCTCTGTCTATTTCTCTACACTTCTTTTTAAATTTCTAATTCCATCTTTCATATATTCTAATATGGCGTGCTGTCCCAGATCTAATTCATATGATCACATAAAAAAAATGTTTGATTTCGTCGGATGTCAGTTTGTTAAGCTTGATCACATAAAATTAACTAATGTTTAAGTAAGACAACATGTTTTACTATAACCAAATACTCATTAATTCAATGATCCTGATACATCTAACTAAGTTTAAATAAGACATGTCTTACTATAACCAAAGACTCATTCATTGAATTGTCTCAGCTGCATTATTATTGGTATATTTTGAAGTGAAGGAAGTGAAAGGATAGTGATGTATTGTTTATGATCCATTCTCAGTGCTCTCTTTGAAGCTTTCTTTGGAGTCTCTGGCTGCTTTAGTTGCCCTCATAGTGTGGTCAGGTAAACACTGATGTTGAAGTTCAGCTTTCTCACTCTGTTGCTAATATCTTCTTCATCATCTTAGACACCAAGTTTAGATTTAGGTTTATCTATAATATGAAACCTTTGCGTCATACAAATCACAATTTGGAACTCTACTCTTTCTCAAACTCTCTCACCATTCTCTTGCAGTGTTTGGAACGGTGGCACGTAAAGGTAAATCACAGCTTAAGGTCATCCAATTCTAATAACAGATGTGTTTTGTAGCTTATATATATATATCAATCTATCAATCTCTATATCGCCTCCTTTTTTTTGTTTGACTATTTTACAAATTTGACTCATACAAGATGGATATTACGCATACAAAATTATGAACTTAGCAAACAATAATTTAAAGTTTTACATAGTTTGTCTCACACTCAAATCCTTAACAGTACTCTTAGTTATAAACTTACTTTAGACTTATGAATAATCATATATTCTGTTATCATATTAAAAAAAATGAAATTAATTTTAGTTCAATCTTATAAACTTCATTTAATAAGAAAAAAAGTATATCTGTTATATATATAGTATAATTTAATCATATATTTAGTATATTATATTTTAAAATCGTAATAATATTTCATTTGAAGTATATTATTAAATATATCAGCTGGAGAAATTAATCTTAAATAAATATATACAAATTTTTTCCTAATATACATCAATTGACATAACTACAATATCTTTTTTCTAAATCCAAGTTAGACATCACTTTAATGTAAGATATCATCGCATAAATTTTATATATATATATATATATATATATATATATATATATATATATATATTTTATTGATTAAAAATTATTCTCTTTTCTTTTTAGTTATTGATTGATATGTTTTTATTTGGAGTGCAATCAAGAAATACAATATCGGTTATTTTTGAATTATGATAATAATTTTATAATCGAAAACAAGATAAAAGAAAAGAAAGGATATTTGGTCTCAATTAAGAACCGAAGAAAAGATTGAAGCTTTTGCTTCCATTGTAAAAAACTAAGACCGTAATTAAAGAGAAAAAAAAAAGATACTATTACTTAGAATTTCTTTGATGTTTGAAGTGTGAGCAGCAGTAAATTGTAAACGAGGGGAATATTCAGTAAGGGAAAGAGAATGCAAGGGTGGGACAGAGGCGTATAAAGAAGAAAAGAAATGGAAAATGGTTGATGGTGATCAATCAGAGTTTCTTAATTGTTAGTTTGTCTCACACTCAAGGTAAGATTTTTATATTACCACTTACTCTATATATGTCTTTTAATGGATCCATTGCTCAAATGATACAAGCTGTTTTTATCTGAATTATAATGCATGTTAGTGTCAAATTTAGTTAATATGAAATAATAATATTCATTTTATCATTTGATATTTTGAAGTTAATTTCAAGTATAATACTAAACATAAATAGAACATTAAATCATTTTAACATCTAATAATTAGAAAAAGTTATTTTGATATTGTATTAAAACTGGATTGGTCAAACTACAATTAAATAACTATTAATATAATAATATTAGAAAACTAAATTATCGTAATTGAAATTAAAAAGAACACATTCTATAGATTTTTACCACTTAAAATACAAATAGAAAAGAAAGTTTCTATTAATTTGTATTAGTTTTCTTGAAAAGTTAAAACCACAATATATTAAAAAATTTCACCGACCCAAAACAAACCCACTCTTTTTGTCGTATTTTACCGATTTCAATTTTTTTAAAATTTGTTTATCGATTCTTGCTTCTGATATAATAAGATGATGGATGAGTTAAAGTCAACAATCCAAAAAGACCTTATGTAAGTTGGAGGTGACGAGAAGGAAATACTTATAACAAGAAATCATAACATATCGGATCGAACACTGGTAGATTTATTCATTATCCGATTCGCTAAAAAAAGTATTTATTATTCATTCGTTATTATCGGTTTAAAAAATATTATATATATTTTAAATACAATAAGTATTCATGATTATCCACAAATATTTAAAAAAAATTATAAATAAAATTAAAAAATATAATATAATATAATATAAATTAAATTAAATATAAAATAATATTTAATTTTAATTATGTTTAATTTGATAAACTCTCCACGTAATTCTAGCCACTCTCAACGTAATAAACTCTCCACTAATTCAAGTGGGTGCTCCACCGAACCCCTGCACCACCATTGTGAAGGAAAAAACTTATTTTATATCTCCCACGAATTAAATGAGAAGATGAAGAGGAATGATCCTTTGACATAACTCAGCATGTAGAAATAACACAGGTGAAATACAACACCTTTAGGGATTGGGACAAATTATATTTTCTCCTATAAAGGGAGATTGAATACAAATTATGTTTTCTCCCCTCCAATCACTCCAAATTTAACATTTCTGTCACTTTTGCATTCCACAATCATATATCATTGCTAGACATTTACTCAAATATTAAGAAAGCAAATAAATTGAACCATTTAAAAAAACAAGACGACTAAATGAAATAAAAAATAAAAAATCAAATTGAACCAACTTAAGAAATTAGAAGATAAAATCAATAATAAAGCCTAAAAGTTAAACTTAACTCAATGTTAAGGTGAGCAAATATAAAAATTAAACCGCTCAATGCCTTATTTATCACATATGTACTAGATTTTTGGTTAACCTTTACAAGTAACTTGCAAAAAGCTATTGAAACCCTTTTCACCGTCAAAAGATCACCCTAAACCATTTGATCACCTCTCATGAAAAGTTTGCAAAATGTTTTTAAGCTATATTTAGCTCCTGGAGTTAATCTATTTTTTCAATAATTTGATCCAAACTTCTTTCAATTTCAGTGTGAACAATAATTAACATCCATTTACGTTACATTACGTTACGTCTACACTCTGTACATTTTGTTTAGTATGCTACTATTTAATATCAACAAAATTAATTCAATCAATTGACAAACATAAATAGAGAAACAATGCAAACTTTAAGTCTTGAACTAAATCCTTGCTATCTTCTCTGATCTTGAACTTAATGCACCTTTCAAAAGGTTATATACAGAGGATACACTAATAAAAAAATAGCTTTAATTATATAAGATTAATGTACAATTTAAAATAACGTTTTTTAATTAGAAAAAAAGATTATGTATTACTAATAGAGCCTTTGGAAGCTCAAACCCTTTTACACTTTATACACATACATATCTTGTAACCACTGTTGTGAAACTAGAAATCTGTCCAACCTAAACTTGGCAGTTCCATTAGGCCTATACCAAGTGAATTTTCCACCCACCATGGGATGGTGTTATTTATAAATTCGTTGAAGCTTTTTATTTCTTTCCTACCTTTACCATTCTGGTTTTGTTCACTTCTTTCTTCTAAATTCCTAACACCGTTGAAATCCCCTAAGCCACACCGTGTTCTACACGGTTCTTGTTGTCTAAATCCTATAATTTCATCCCAAAGTTGTCTTTTTAACCTTACATAGCATGGTGAATAGACATTGACAATCATAATTAGCGTGTTATCTTTTTTCATCTCCCTTTCACATACAGGAAACCACTAATAATATTCACTGGTTCAATTGTTTTGTTTGTCTCTACTTTCATTGTTGTGTGTCAATTTGGTTTTAGTTTAATATACATTAATCAAGTCCATTTCATTATTTTTTTTTTCATTGACAGTGTTAATTGTGTGGAGATGTGACAAAAAAGTGTAGTAATCACTAGTGCAGTAAGGGAAAATAACATCGGTTAATTTTGCTTATAGGCACCGGTTCTGCAACCGAAACATATACGGACGAGGTAGAAAGGGGTTGACTTTATGCCTCGGTTCTGAACCGGGTTAAAACGAGATCAAATTATGCCTCGGTTCTTAGATAACCGAGGCAATAGCGTGTTTTTTTTGGGTATGCACAGTCAACTTCTCCCTCTTTCTTACACAATCCACTTCTCCCTCTTCGTTCTCCCTCTTCGTTGCACAGTCCACACACAGTTCAAGCAAAACAATAAACAATCCACAGTTCATCACAGTCCAAGCAAGTTATTGACAAATTTTCACAGAACCAAATCTCAAAACATACAGAACCAAATCTCATAACCAAGCACTTCAACAGCAACTACATAGAAATCGCTCCCAAAATAACACAAAAAAAAGGTATGGGTTTTGATACAATGAGCATTGCGGAGGTTGTCATCACCAACTCTGAGAACGATTTGGGGAAGAAGAGAAGCTCCTGCAAGGCCAAACCAAAACAGAGAGAAGAAAAGATGAAGGTTGATCCCTCCCCTTCTCGCAGAAACGCCACCGCCGCCGGATGCCCTTGCCGCGACCTCGCCACGACCTCGCCGCCACCTCGCTGCGGTCTCGCTGTGACCTAGCCACCACCTCGCCTCCACAGAAACCACCGCGATTCGTTCAACTCTTAGATCGACGAACCTCCCACCAAACGCCTTAGATCGGCGGTACTCGTCTCCACCATCGCGCCTCTCCTCCGCTTTCGATGCCGGCCACCATCGCGCCTCTCCTCCGCTTTCGACGCCGGCCACCATCGCGCCGTAGCTGCAATGGAGGAAAGAACCTCCTCGCGCCGTGGCTGCCAAGTGGGAGAAGAGAGATTCCCCTTTTTGTTTCTGCTTCTGCTGCGAGAGGAAAGAAAAGCGTTTCTGCTTCTGCTGTGTGAGAGTAGGTAAAAGCGTCTCTGCTTCTGCTGTGAGTAGGTAATGTGCGAGAGGTAATAGGCCTCGGTTCTCCTTTGACCGAGTCAATAGAGATAATAGACTTCGGTTCTCTTCTAACCGAGTCAATACATCAAAACATAGTCTTCGGTTCCACCTTTAACCGAGTTAATAGACTGTAAAATGTGCTATATGCTTCGGTTCTCACTGAATCGAGGCATATAAATTCATCAAAACTAAAAAATTGCCACCGCTTTCTGATAGGCTTCGGTTTTTCTTAGACCAAAGTCTATTAGGCGAGTTAAAAAACATACTTTTTACTAGTGAATATGAGAAAAGACATTTTCAACGTGTGATATTATTCGTCCCCAGTTAACTTCGAAGCAACATGATAAATAAATTGGACAAAAAGTGTATTCCTAAGAGGATACTCAATCAATAAATCAACATGAAAAATAATAATAATAGGGATTCAACAGTATGCAACCGTGACATAACATAAGTTCTTAAACTTCGATTATGGAATTACTACACTGGAAAAAGCCTTCCTTGTTGTGAATAAAGAACAATCTGAATCATCCCTAATTAATCACTCAACTAAGAAAATCCATAGAAACTAAAATGACAATCACCATCCAAAAAGACTATTCCAAAAGTAACCCAGTACTAGGAATTTAAAAATCCAGACATTCAATAATAAAATAAGCAAATATAATAGATAATATACTATGAAGTATTATTGATAATCAAGTTGTTGTATAGATTCCGTAAGAGAGAAACATTAGGGCTTTCTTATATGGAAATAGGGGATTAGGGTTTTAAAAAAATTATCGACTTCGAAAGGGGTCTTCTCCACTACCACCTCGACGTTGGAGTGGAACGGGAGCTCCAAGACCGGAGTTATGGCTAGCGACTTTAAGCACCGAACACCACTACAAAAACACCAGCTCAAACTCAGGATAATGTTGTAATGTCCCAACATCCATTATTCTCACCTCCTTCCAATCTTAGCAACACCATCCCCACATAACCCCTTTTGCAGCCACGCGCACATAGTCAAACCCAACCATTTCTTTTTCTTTCCAAACCCAAGAAAGCACATAACTTTTCTCTACCCCTACAACAAAAAATAAAAACGAGGGGAAGATTTGATTGGCACAACAAGGGAAAGATTTGATTTTCTTGAATGAGAAACTGTTGACGTTGGCGGACGCAGGGTATGCGAGATGAAAATGGTGCAGAGGATGTGAGAGAGAGAGAGAGAGAGAGCAGAGAACAAATATTAGTACGAAAAGTAAATTATATTATTCAAAAAACTAACTAAAGACGAAATAGTAAAAGAGTATATAAGCGGTCCAACGAGCGCACAATGACTTACGCTCGTCAGTTAAGGCGGTTGCTTTTAGTTTACAATAACACGCCCCCCTAAACTAAACTACTGAGAGACTTAACATTTAACATTTCTCTAAGTTTCTCGAATCTAGTTTGCCTAAGGGCCTTTGTAAAGATATCAGCAGTTTGTGCTTCAGTCGAGCAGTGTACCAGTTCAATTTTTCCTTGGTTCACTAAATCTCTCAGAAAGTGGAACTTTGTGCTGATATGTTTACTCCTTCCGTGGAACACTGGGTTCTTTGACAGACTGATTGCAGACTTGTTGTCCACCGTTAACTGAACCGGTTTCCTGTAATCAAGCTTTAAGTCCATGAGAAGTTCTTCCAACCATACGCACTGGCATGTCGTTTCTGCCGTGGCTACGTACTCTGCTTCACACGAAGAGAGTGCTACCACGTTCTGCTTTTTCGAACACCAAGAGATGGGTGCTCCCGCATATTTGAAGATGTATCCGAAGGTGCTTCTTCTATCAACCTGATCTCCACTCTAGTCAGAATCACTCCAGACTTCCAGAGTACTCTCCAGGTTGCTCGTTGCTTTTGGAAATAGAATACCACCTTAGAACATGTTTCGCTGCTGACATATGAGATTGTCTAGGTTCATTCATGAATCGGCTCAGTAATCCAACCCCATAGTTTATATCTGGTCTGTTGTTGCAGATATATCTCAAAGATCTAATGATCTGTTTGTATAGCGAAGCATCCACACTTTTCTCATCAAGTTGTTTTGTCAACTTCAGGTTAGCAGTAACTGGGATAGTAGTGTTGTTACACTCAGTCATGTTGAAACACTTCAGGACTTCACTGATGAACTTCTTCTGGTGCAAGAAGACTCCACTTGTAGTTTCAGTAAACTCCAAACCCAGAAAGTAGTTAAGTTTTCCAAGATCAGTCATATCATATTCTGTTCTCATCCTTCTTTTGAATTCTTCAATATTTGTCTTAGAGTTTCCAGTTACAAGCATATCATCGACGTATAAACACACCACCAGAACATTTTGTTGTGCTGTAGATTTTATGTAAACTCCAGACTCCACCGAACACTTCACATAACCAATTTTCAGAAGCAACATGTTAATGTGATCATTCCAGGCTCGTGGTGCTTGCCTTAATCCATACAATGCTTGGTTCAACCTGTAGACCTTGTGTTCTTCACCTGTCCTTTCGAAACCAGGTGGTTGTCTGACATAAACTTCTTCCTTCAAAGGACCATTCAAGAAAGCTGATTTAACATCTAGTTGATGTATTTCCCAACTTCTAAGGTTTGCAAGAGCTACTATCAATCTCACCGTTTCCAACCTTGCGACAAGAGCAAACACTTCAGTGAAATCTATTCCCGGCTTCTATAGAAATCCCTTCGCAATGAGTCTCGCTTTGTGTTTAGCAATTTCACCATTTGGCTTATACTTGGTCTTGAAAACCCACTTGACGTCAATTGCCTGTTTATGTTGAAGTAACTCTACCAATTCCCAAGTTCTATTTTTCTCAATAGCCTTTAGTTCATCAATCATGGCTTCTCTCCATTCTTTTACATCAAGTGCTTGCTTCCAGGAGATTATTTCTGCATCAGCAAGAAACGCAAGGTGTGCTTGATCTCCAGGGTTAGTTGCATCGTTGTCAGCAAACACTTCATAATCAGCTAATCTGGATGAAGGAAATCTCGTCCTCTGATATCTTCTGCTATCAATATCATCACATATCTCAGCTTATTTATCAGCAGAGGTTCTATCTTCAAGCCAACTTGAAGTAGTAAGAGACTTCTCATGCATTCCAATCTCACATTTCTGATTTACTTCAGCTTTCTTCCAATTAAATGTGGCTCTCTCATCCATGATAACATTTCTACTTATCATAATTTGTCTACTCTCCAGACTTTATAACTTGTACGCACCCATAGAATGATATCCTATGAAGATAAAAGTCTCGGTTCTATCATCTAATTTCTTCCTCTTCGCGTCTGGGATGTGCCTGTAACATATTGAGCCAAAAATTTTAAGATGTTTAACAGTTGGTTTAATACCTGACCAGGCCTCCTCTGGTGTGCAATTCTCCAAAGCTTTTGTTGGGCTTCTATTCAAAAGATACGTTGTTGTTGAGACAGCTTCTCTCCATAAGCAGTCTGGTAATTTTTTGCATTTTAACATACACCGAGTCATGTCGAGCAGCACTCTATTTCTCCGTTCAGCCAGCCCGTTGGGTTATGGAGTGTAGGGAGCTACTACTTCATGTATTATACCTCTATCACTACAATACTTGTTCATTTCATGAGAATTGAACTCTCCTCCACCGTCAGTTCTAAGCAGTTTAACATGAAGTCCGAATTGTCTCTCCACCATGACACAAAATTTGACAAAGCATGAGTAAACGTTTTTCTTTTTCTTGATCAGATAAGTCCAGATTTTTCGGGTCCATTCATCAACAAAAATAAGAAAATACTTATTACCTCTAATTGATTCTTGCTCGAAAGGTCCACACACGTCTGAGTAAGCAACTTCAAGAGATTGTTTTGCCTTCTTGTGTGATGTTCTCTTGAACTGTTTCCTGGTCTGCTTTCCAATTACACAGCCTTCACACACCTTCTCTGGTGGATGAATCTCAAGAAGTCCTATCACCATGTCTTTATCCTTCAACTGTCTCAGACTTCTAAAATTTATATGCCATAATGGTAATGCCACAACCACTCTTCTACCTCGGTATTGATAGATGATAAACACTGAATAGTAGTAGCACTAAGCTTCACCTTGAAAGTTCTGTTCTTAGCTAATGGAGCTTTGAGCACAAGACGTTTTCTATCATCAAATATTTCTATATGCTTTTGATGCATGTTCATAGTGTATCCTTTTTCAAGTAACTGCCCAAGACTGAGCAGATTGATCTTCATGTTTGGTACGTATAGCATGTTGTTCATGTACGCGGGTTGTCCGTTCTTGCTTCTGAACATAATCCTTCCGGCACCTTCGACCATTATTACATTGTTATCAGCAAACCTTACTCTGCTTTTAACACTAGAATCCAGATCTATTAGCCACTCCTTCTTGCCTGTCATGTGATTAGAGACCCCCGTATCTAAGTACCAGTAGTTGTCATTTTTTGCATGTTTCGTATTGATAGACATCAACACATGTTCAAATTCTTGACCTTTGTGCAACGCTCGTTCACACTTGTGTGACCTTCGTTCAGTTTCGTTGTTGATGACCGTTTGGTTATACGGCCGTTTGGTTTCTCCATCAATATCCATTGACGCTCGTCCAGCTTCTTTGTTGATTTCTCCATCATCTCCCGTTCGGTGAAACGAAAATAGCCTTCCGGTCTCTTCAACACCAGCTCGATTTTTGGCAAGGCTTGATTCATTCAATAGTAGAGACCATTCGGAAGACAACCATTCTGTCTCATCATATGTCTGCACCCGTTCGGTAATGGACATCAACAATATATGATCTGAATCAGAGTCACCTGTATCTTGGGCAAGATTTATGTTGAGACTTTGGCAAGTGTACCAAATCGTTCAAGTAATAAAACCGGTAAGACCGGATATCGTTTCCCAAGAGACTCGTGTCCTAGACAATCGTATAATAACTAACTAATTTAGACTAAAGAATGATTCCATATTTTTGTGGTTTTAATACGATAAAAGTAGAGATAATGCAGAAATGATAAAATTTGATCTTTGATAACTTAAACGTTAGAAATGCGAGTGATTAGAAATGGTATGAAATGCTATTATTGGGGGTATGATTTCATCTACTTCACTTTTGTGCATACAATTCACTTTCTTTCCATTAATTATCCAATGTCAATCAACTAAATTACTCCAACCCAATCCCTTGGTAGAAAGAGCCTAGATTTACTTCTTAAACTCTAATTCCTTAGAAACTTTAACAAGTTCATCCGCTTTAAGAGTTGAGATTTAAGACAACCAAAGGTCCAAGTTCTATCCCTAGATACAATTTCCCTTAGGTATTTAATCCAATTTCAGATTTACACAACATTTCCTAATATCAAGCAAACCCTAGAATCATGCAATGGTGGAACACAACATCACAAGCTTTAAGAGAAGGAATTAAACACTAGAAATCAATGGAATAGACATATAATCAATCAATTCAACTGTAATTAACACAAAAGATCCGTGATTACATCAACCCCCAACAATAATGAAACTAGCTCTCCATTGTCATGGAGAGCTTGATCTTACAAATTGATGAAATGGAAGAAGGGAGAAGACCCAAGGTGGAAGGAGAAGTGTTTCCACAGCTCCAAGATCGCCTCCAGCTGCTCCAAGGTGTAGAAATCTCGTCTGGGCTGCCAAAGATCCCAACCCCTTCGCGTTCCAGAACTAAATAAGCCGTTTCTGCCACATCAGCAAAAGTCGCGCCCGGCGGCCCGACAGACAGGCGCCAGGCGCGCTCTCGGTCAGGCTCGTCACGCCCGGCGCCGCCTAGGTCAGTAGGCGCCCGGCGTGACTCTCTGCAGCAGCCCTGGTTCTTCATCTTTTCAGCTACTCTTCTCTCTTTTCTTGGGTTTTGGCAATGTTCTTTGGTGAGTAGCTTCTCCCAGCTTCTTTGAATGGGGATTAGCCATCAAATGGGCTAATTACAACTTAAAAAATAACCACTTACAATTAACAATAAATTGAGTTAAACAAGACTAAAAGTAAAGGAAGAGTTGACAATTTCCATCAATTTGATGTTGGATAATGAAGTAAAATTGGCCATTATCAACTCCCTCAAACTTAGAACCTTGCTTGTCCTCAAGCAAAAGGTAAACTATCCTAAAAACAATCATTCACATGCATTGGTTACAAATTTGAGATATCCTTTAAGCTCATGAAGTAAAAATCCTATGTTTGCATCTAATGGAAAGAACATAATGGATATATACAGCTTTCATCAATCAAGCACAACAGTGTTTTTCACCTATCAACAATTATGATCACAATGCAAAGGGCAAAAAGAAGTCAACAAACATGACAGAGTGTTTCACATGATGTATGGAATCAATCCTCACCCGGAAAGTGTTTCACTCTAATGCACTGGTGTATATGGGTGTATACAGCTCACTCTGCAATCATATTATCACACAATTTAACTTTGCCTTTCGTTTCAATCAATTCAAAATAATTTACAAGCAAGTTGATATCACAAGGACTTTGATTGGCTTGTATTGTGGTTGGGCTAAGAAAGAATCATGGTTTTTCTGGAAATCAAAGGTTCTTGAGCTGAGAGATTACATAATTCACTTCATTCATATAAGCTTTTCTCTTGCTCCTCATACATCATTACCAATTTCAAACTTACACCCAACTGTTTTTCATTCAGTACTTTTCTTTTTCTCTTTTTCTTACTTTTCCATCTTTGTCTTATTCTCAATACACCATAATTTCCCCCCCAAACTTGGATTGTTCTCCTGTAATGCAGATGCATGTTCTACTCAGCTCAAGGTACAAGGTTCAGGGAATTTTCAATAAGTTTAAGGTACAAAGAGGCAAGATCTTTTTACATTTATGGTTGAATGGCTAATGTATGTGTAAGGTGAGAAAAGAATGCCTTGATCAAATTTAACAAGCAAGTAAATAGTTCAAATCATAGAAACTCAGGCAAAGTCAATTGTGATCTAGCATGATAGCATTCGCACATAAAAGAAAAATCTGAGGCACAAATTCTCACCCTGTTAATTAAGATTCCATACTTTGCTAACACAATGTCATGAATATTGACTGCAATTGATTCCCTAAGCATTATCATAACTCAGTGAAGACATCCACAATCAATGCTCAATTAACTCAACTATTTCCACACATTCAATCACATAAAGAAAACATAACAACCAGATTTTCACAAATCATTAACTCATACTGTCAAACCAAATGCAAAGAAGATGTTTATGAAAAGGTTCCTAAAAGTAAAATAAAGACTGAAAAAATGAAAATAAGAATAAAGAAAAATCGACTCCTGCTGTGATGGCCATCAGTCAGTCTGAGTCCTCGTCCTCGTCTACCTCGTCATCGTCATCATCCTCCTCCTCGTCATCATCGTCATCCTCATCCATAGCAGCAGTGCCAGCCTGAGGTCTACCCCCCCCAGAAGGAAAGGACTGGTCCCCAGGCCAAGCAACGAAGGTGCTGTACTGGTCGGATGTCATAAAACCTGGATGGGATGCTGCGTAAACATGCCTCATCATCTCTGCATGGGCTTGACCGATCCGGTTCACCGCCTCCAACTTTGATTCAATCAGTCCAAGTCTCATGTCCATCATCTGGTAAGGATCGGACGTAGGTGGTGGTGGTGGTGGCTGAGGACGTCTGGGAATAGGTCGCTGTCTGGCATGTCTCCTCGGCGATCTCGGTGGTGGACTGGCAGCTCCATCATCTGCATCCAAACAAAATTGGGTATAATACCCCATATCAATAGGTTTCCTAGGATGCTCGAATGGTGGAATAGTGATGTCCACTCCTTCTTGTTTGCAGAGATGGGTGATAAGAGAGGGATGTCCAAGGGGGGCTTTTGTGGAAGTCGCACAGTTGCGTATCTCATTTGCGATTAGCTTCCCCAAGTTCACAGAGCGTCCAGTGAGAATGGCATAAAGGAGGACCGCTCTGTTAACCGTGACGTCAGAGACATGCGTGCACGGTGAAATGTTGGAATGCACCAGAGGCATCCATAGGCGGCTGAGAGAATGCAGGTGTACTCTCTTGATATGAAGAGGTTGCTGCTGCCTATTTCGTTGAAATGATCCTCCTGTAATACATAAGGCCTGCTCAATCTCCTCATAGTCTATCTCAATCGCCATCAGCTCGGCGTACCCGCATAGCTCATCATCATCTTCCCACTCTGTGTTTAAGAACTCATTAATAGCGTCAGCACTAAATGATATCCGCTGACCACGCACATAGCTCCAGAAAGGTTCTGAGTCCGGAGAAAAGGATTTAGCATTGGCATAAAACTCCTGGACAATTGCAATATTGGCGGGCTCTGGGTACGTGCATAAGGAGCTCCCTTGCCTCTCCAAAATCTCATTGGAGAATTCTGGCACATCTTGAGGTAGAAGGGTCACTTTCCTCTCCATCAAAAGTTTTCTGTTCTGGACATTGGAGAAATGCTTCTGATGGTCCTTAGTTAAGAAGATATCAGAGTATATCTTCTCTTTCCTTCTATGTTCCCTGAGACCAGCAGTGGTCTTAGTTCTCTTGGATCCGGATGAAGAAGCCATAGCTGCAAAATAAGGTAGAGTTCAAGAGGAGGCCTGTGTTTAGATTCATGAGTAAAATCATCATTAGCGTACATCATGATGTACCAAAGGCTTTCAATGGTATGCACACAAACCACACAGGCAAACATATCACAGAAAAGCCCTGATTAGGGAAGAGATGAAGCCAAAGCAGCAAAACAGCAAAAATTTTGGTTGCTGTCAGGGATGGTCACGCCGGGCGCCGCACAAGTCAGTAGGCGCCGGGCGTGACAGCAGTTATGCGGTTTTTTTTTTTTTTTTTTTTTTTTTATTTTTTATTTTTGGCCTCTCAGTTGCTGGTTCAGTTTGAGTGTATGAGATTAAGTTTAGATGATGTAATGATGCATAATTCAGTGAAAACAAATCATCAATAGCCAAGGCACAAGCAAAACCCCATGAAGCAACACACTTTTGCTACATTAATATAGGTCAAACACAGATATAATCACAGCTCAGTCAACAATTCATCAAAAACAACATTTAAACAACATGCAAAAGCTGCAGGACACAACACAACAAAGTTCCAAAATGGGGCAGAGGAAGTCGCGCCCGGCGCCGCATCAGCCAGCAGGCGCCTGGCGCGACATGCAGAATTGGGGTAAACCCAGAATCTGCATTCCAGCCACTGTGATTGTGTGTGTGTGTTCGAAACTTGACAAAAAGGCCACGAAATTAATACAACAAAGCAGCAAAAACAAACCACACTCAAATTGAATTGAATTAAACTACCCTAGGTCACATTCGAACCATGTACATGATGAACAACCAAGGTTAAGTATTGTGAAGGAATTTACAATAGAAAAGAGCTAAAAGCCTACTTGATGTGTAGAGAATGTGATTAGATTGGTGTGGAGACGTTTGCAGTGGAGGAGTGCTTGGGTGGAGAGGTTCCGAGAGTGAGGACGGAGAGAATGGAGTGACTCAAGAGTGGTGGCAGCAGCAATGTGGTGTGTGGGCTGAGAATTTTTGAGAAGGAAGTTGAATGTGGTGATTGGGATTGGAGGAGAGTGAAACCGTGAGGAAGAGAGAAGAGGTAGTGAGTGAGAAGGTGCGTGAGAATGTGCGTGAGTTGGGGGGATGGGTTTAGGTTTAGGTTATTTGAAATGGGCCACTCAACTGTACACTTAGGAAAAATTGCTGCAGAAGTCGCGCCCGGCGCCTAATGGATCATGCGGCGCCGGGCGTGGGATTGCCAGATGCTGAAACTGAGAAATGGGGGGCCAAACTGGACGAGCTGGCGCCGGGCGCCCCCTAGTGCTTGCGGCGCCGGGCGTGAGTTTCTGCAGAATTATGCAGAAACTGATTTTCAAGTTACCTAACTCGGGTTTTTGTGAAATTGAACTTCAAAACACTTGAGATGCTCCAGAATCCCATGTTATCATTAAACAAACTTGTTCAAAACCCAAAGAATTGAATTGGAGCACTCAAGTTGCAAATTGAAGTCATTCTTTCAAAGTTTTAAAATTCCACAAATTAGGCAACATTGTTGGCTATTGGCTTAAGTAAGGCACTTTGGAATCATGTTAAAGCAGTCCAGAAAATAGCCAAAACAGTTTCACATCTCTAATTCACATCAATGCACTATATCCTTCAACAATCTAACAATCAACTCAAAAATTCACCTTGGTTGTTCCTTACACAAACATGCTTCAAAAACACTTAAATCACATCACACATTACAACAAACAATCAACTAATCAAACAACACTCAAGAATTAAAATCACACAAGAGAAAAGGGGTAGAAAGCTGGGTTGCCTCCCAGTAAGCGCTTGTTTAACGTCATTAGCTTGACACCATTAAGCTCAAGTTTGATTTTTGATGTTGGAATGCTTCTTCTTGTCATGACACCAACATCCTCTCAGCAATTTCCTAGTCACCAATTTAACTCTCCTAGAATATGGAGCCTCTATCTCAAGTACTCCATTTATCTTGATGTTCTTGATGACCCATAACCTATTCTTGAATTTCACTGGTTTGCCAGGTTTGGGCTCATCGCTTGCTATCACAGAATTTTGGTGGACTAGTTCTTCTTCTTTTTCTTCTTCCTCTCCCTTTACTCTTGGGGATAAACAGCTGAAGCTCCTCTTGACCAACTTGGCAGCTTGCTCTGTTAGACTAGTAATTGATAGAAGTTCATCTGTAGCTTCAAGACTAGTCTCTTTTTCATGATTTTGCTGCTCAACCCCAAAGACGTTGAAAGTCACCTCCTCATCTTGGTCTTTCAATTTCACTGTTCCTTCTTCCACATGAATGACAACTTTGGCTGTCTTCATGAAAGGTCTTCCAAGGATGAGTGGTATATCTGCAGATTCCTCCATGTCCATAACTACAAAATCCACCGGGAAATGGAGTTTATCTATTTTGATCACCACATCTTCCACTACACCATATGGGTACTTGATGGATCTATCTGCCAGTTGCAACATCATTCTCGTAGGCTTGACTTCAAGACCACCAATCTTCTTAAGCATAGATAGGGGTATCAGATTGATGCTAGCTCCCAAGTCAACGAGAGCTCTACCTATATCATGATTTCCAATTGTGCATGGAATGGTGAAACTCCCTGGATCTTTAAATTTGGGAGGAAGGGTTTTCTGCATGATGGCACTACAATTCCCTTGCACTTCAATTGTTTCCTCATCTAAATACTTATTCTTCTTGTTGAGGATTTGCTTCATGTACTTTGCGTAGGCAGGAATTTGTTGTAGTGCTTCGGTCAATGGCATGGTAATCTCAAGTTGATCAAATATTTGCTTGAACCGAGCCAACTGTTTCTCCTTCCCTTTAGTAGATGGGATTTTTGGGTAAGGAAGGTGTTTCACAATCTCTTTCTCTTTTTGATTTTTCTCTTTTTCTTTCTTTTTATTCTCTTCTTCTCTTCCAACCATGTCTTCTTCTTCTTCATTTTCTTTCTGATCTTCTTCTTCTGGCTTTTCTTCTTCTTCTTCTTTTCTTCCAACCTCTTTCCCACTTCTTGTGAATATTACATTACACTTCTCCTTCGGGTTGGCTTGAGTGTTTGCAGTAAAATGTCCACCTTGTTGGTTTGCTAATTGCTTAGCCAATTGACCAACTTGCACTTCCAGGTTCTTTATGGATGCATCAGTGTTTTTCTGGTTTTGAATGGACTGCTGCATAAACATCTGCAATGTGTCTTCTAGCTTTGAAGTCCGATCATTTTGAGGTTGATAATGCTGGGCAGGTTGATACGGATTTTTACTGCTAGAAGCTTCTTGATTTTGTCTCCACCCTTGATTGGAAGGATTAGGGAAATGATTGTTGAAGAAGTGTTGCGTCCTTGATTTCCCATATAATTGACTTCTTCAGGTTGGGACGTACTAGGACTTTGACAATGGCCGTTGGGGTGGTTATCTCCACAGAAATCACATCTCATTACTTGATGATGTGGTTGAGCTTGCATTGCTTGTAACTGCTGAGGTAGTTTGGCCATATGTTGAGTTAAGAGTTCCATTTGTTGAGCCAGAAGCTTATTCTGTGCAAGTAAAGCATCCTGGGCACTCAGTTCATAAACTCCTCTCCTCTGTGCTGGATTTCTCCCATGTTGGCTCCTCAAATCAGTGGAAGCCATATTTTCTATCACAGCAATGGCTTCATCAGCAGTCTTGAATAGAACTGAACCACCAAAGGATGCGTCTAATATCATCTTTGTATGAGGTTGCAAACCATTACAGAAAGTTTGCACTTGCATTTCTAGACTGAATCCATGGCTGGGACACTTTCTCAATAAGGATTTAAATCTTTCCCAGGCTTCACAAAGTGGTTCATCTACTCCTTGTACGAAGGTAGCAATGGCAGCCTTCACCTCTGTGCTCTTTGATGGTGGAAAGAAGCGTGCTAGAAATTTATATTCCACATCCTCCCAGCTTGTAAGACTTTGATTAGGCTGTGACTGGAGCCAAGCCTTTGCTTTGCCATTCAGAGAAAATGGGAAGAGTCTCATGTACAATGCTTCTTCATCCTCCCCTTGTACACCCATAGTACCACATAGCTCATAGAAGGTGACCAAATGAGCATGGGGGTCTTCATTGTCCAAGCCAGAGAATTGGTTTGAACTGATGAGCTGGAGTAGAGCAGGCTTCATTTCTGCCAACTTGTCACCCATAGTGGGCCTCACAATGCTAGAGAAATTTCTCGGGCTTGTATAAGTGATTGAGTCCCCTATGGTTCTCCTTGGAGGTGGTCCTGCGCCAGCCATCACGTTCACAGAAGAAGAATCAAAAGATTCTATGATTTGATTGTTGAAAGAAGTTGAGGATTCAAGAGCGGCTTGTGCTGCTAGAGCTTTTCGTTTCCTAGTGTCACTATTGTTCCTTCTAGCTGCTTTCTCAATCTCAGGGTCCACAAGGAGTGGTTCAGATGACACAGTCCTCCTTGTACGGATGTTTCCCTGCATACACTAAAAAACAACCAAACTCGTGCCACAAGTTAGCCCGAAAATAAAGATAAAACTTACAACAAAATAGAAAGTTATACACAAAAAGATAAAGCCTAAATCGGTTAAAAATCACACAAAAGTCTAGTTTTAACACGGGTCCCCGGCAGCGGCGCCAAAAACTTGTTGAGACTTTGGCAAGTGTACCAAATCGTTCAAGTAATAAAACCGGTAAGACCGGATATCGTTTCCCAAGAGACTCGTGTCCTAGACAATCGTATAATAACTAACTAATTTAGACTAAAGAATGATTCCATATTTTTGTGGTTTTAATACGATAAAAGTAGAGATAATGCAGAAATGATAAAATTTGATCTTTGATAACTTAAACGTTAGAAATGCGAGTGATTAGAAATGGTATGAAATGCTATTATTGGGGGTATGATTTCATCTACTTCACTTTTGTGCATACAATTCACTTTCTTTCCATTAATTATCCAATGTCAATCAACTAAATTACTCCAACCCAATCCCTTGGTAGAAAGAGCCTAGATTTACTTCTTAAACTCTAATTCCTTAGAAACTTTAACAAGTTCATCCGCTTTAAGAGTTGAGATTTAAGACAACCAAAGGTCCAAGTTCTATCCCTAGATACAATTTCCCTTAGGTATTTAATCCAATTTCAGATTTACACAACATTTCCTAATATCAAGCAAACCCTAGAATCATGCAATGGTGGAACACAACATCACAAGCTTTAAGAGAAGGAATTAAACACTAGAAATCAATGGAATAGACATATAATCAATCAATTCAACTGTAATTAACACAAAAGATCCGTGATTACATCAACCCCCAACAATAATGAAACTAGCTCTCCATTGTCATGGAGAGCTTGATCTTACAAATTGATGAAATGGAAGAAGGGAGAAGACCCAAGGTGGAAGGAGAAGTGTTTCCACAGCTCCAAGATCGCTTCCAGCTGCTCCAAGGTGTAGAAATCCCGTCTGGGCTGCCAAAGATCCCAACCCCTTCGCGTTCCAGAACTAAATAAGCCGTTTCTGCCACATAAGCAAAAGTCGCGCCCGGCGGCCCGACAGACAGGCGCCAGGCGCGCTCTCGATCAGGCTCGTCACGCCCGGCGCCGCCTAGGTCAGTAGGCGCCCGGCGTGACTCTCTGCAGCAGCCCTGGTTCTTCATCTTTTCAGCTACTCTTCTCTCTTTTCTTGGGTTTTGGCAATGTTCTTTGGTGAGTAGCTTCTCCCAGCTTCTTTGAATGGGGATTAGCCATCAAATGGGATAATTACAACTTAAAAAATAACCACTTACAATTAACAATAAATTGAGTTAAACAAGACTAAAAGTAAAGGAAGAGTTGACAATTTCCATCAATTTGATGTTGGATAATGAAGTAAAATTGGCCATTATCAATTTACCTCATCACTCTTGTTCTTCTTTACGGCCTCATTGTTCCAGCATTCAAATGAGTAATAACCAAACTTACTACAGGTATAACATTGGATATTCCTCTTATCAACATTCTTTCTTCCTCTTCCTCTCATTTGATTTCAGCCTCTTTTGCTTCCATCTTTGTGTTCACTGTGTTCCTCTTCAGCATTCTGATCAGAGACATTCGGATTTCTACCTCCGGTTCGACCTCCCCGTGCTCGACCTCTGCTTCTTCCAGCGCTTCGTCCTCTAGGTTTAAAGCTGCTTCTTGCTTGTAAAGCTTGATTCGAACTCGTTTCATTTTCAGTTTTCTTTTTTTCAAGCAGGCGTTGTTCATGGGCTTCCAGCGAGTTCGGCAACTCTTCCACTTTCATGTCTTCCACGTTTTTGCTTTCTTCAATTGCTACAACAATATGATCGTATTGCAGAGTTAGCGTTCTGAGAATCTTCTCCATGATTTTCTTGGCCTTTACCACCTTGTCGCATGCTCTCATGGCGTTTCTCACCATTTGTATCCTGCCTATGTACTCAACAATCGATTCTTGTTCTCCCATGCCTAAGAGTTCGTATTGTCGTTGGAGCGACTATAGTTTGATCTTCTTGACCTTGCCTGTGTTGCCGTAGCCTTCTTGAAGAATGTCCGAGATTTCTTTCGCCGTGTCTGCCTTTGATACCTTCTGGAAGATGGTGGCCGACACGCATTGGTGTAGCAGCATTCGGGCTTTACAATCTAATTTCTTGTTCTCTTTACACTATCGCTTTGTTTCTTCAAAATCCCCTTCAATGGCTCTTTAAAACCCTTCTTGACCATTTCATCTACTTCTTGAAATCCAAGAATGGCATCCATCTTTACACACCAGTCGTCAAATCCTTTTTCTTCGAACACCGGAAGATTACTGTGTATCACGCTAACCATATCTTCTTGATCGGTTACTGATCCACCAGGTTTTCGAACCTGGCTCCTGATACCACTGTTGATGTTGGCGGACACACTGTTGACGTTGGCGGACGCAGGGTATGCGAGATGAAAATGGTGCAGAGGATGTGAGAGAGAGAGAACAGAGTTTATAATTGTATTATTCAAAACACTAACTAAAGACGAAATAGTAAAAGAGTATATAAGCGGTCCAACAAGCACACAATGACTTACACTCGTCAGTTAAGACGGTTGCTTTTAGTTTACAATAACATAAACAATCTTGAAAATTTTGAACTTAATGCTTTTTCCCTTTTGTGGGGAGAATGAGATGTTGCGAGGAATTAATAAAACGTGTGAGTGGAAGGAAAGATCAAATGTGCAAAGATAAAGAAGATGATGATTCTTTATTTAAGTTTAATTGCTCTGTGACATGGGTCGCTCATCACCACACAATTAATGTTGTCAATAAAAAATTAACGAAATGAACTTGATTGATATACTATGGATAAAGTTGATAAGTTTTTAAAAATGAAACCAAATTGACACACAACAATGAAACCAGATACAAACAAAATAATTAAACCATATTCACCTTTTGACAAACAAAAGTATCCATACGACATATAGTTAAAATTCCCCCTGCCCCCTTTTCGGCTAGCACACGTTTCTAAATGATTATTGCCCAATAATGCGTAGCACCTTTCTTTTTTTTTATCAAGTCCCTCAGATACCTCCATTTGGGTGGGCACCCTAACCCTCTAATGTTTATAACTATTATCCTCATTATTTTACTTTGTTTTGTTTCCCCTTCTGTGTCTATTGTTGACTCTGTTTCTTCTTCGAGCGATACGATATACACCTGGTTGTTCATTTTCATTGATTTTGTTTTTGATACCGGGTCCCCAAATGCTATTCTTATTTCAAGTGTAGCTAGGATGCCCCAGTTCTTGGTAGCCTCATTCACTTGCGCTCTTTCAATCTTCACTCATTTACTCAAAAAATTAATTAAACTAAATTTAAGGATCAATTCAAACAAAATTCCAATTATACATGCTTGTTTAATTTGAAAACATTACAAACATAATAAGGAAAATAATCATGGAAAGTAGTCTTTATTTATTCTTACGATCTCCTATATGTCTCCCTCTTACACACAATATATTCTTTATTTATTGAAGGTAAAATATTCATTTGTACTGCAAAATTAGTTTCCTTATAAATAATGTAATTCTGAAAAGTTTCCAACTGAACTATAGTATACGCATAATATTTCCAGATAATATAAATCATAATTAAAACTTATTGTTAAAAAATTCAATACGAGGAATAAAATAAAAATCATAGTACTACATAGAGAACTAATATAATAAAACATGAACTCAAAACTAATCATTTATTAAACTACTGAAAAAAAGTTGTCTTGGTTTTTATATTTTGTTCAAACATGTAATCATGTAATTTTTGAAAGTTTTATAACTCAATAAAGTTATTTCAAATCTTATAAATTTATAAAATTACATTTTACACTCTTGCTTCATAAACTCCTAAAAATTGAAATTACAAAATCTAAATTCTTTTAGAGAAAAATCAAATAAGTGTATCACTCATATAGTTCTTTAAAATTTGCAACACTTTTTATTATCAAAAATACTATTCTAAAGTAACAATCCATTACGTTTCTAACCAATATTTTTCCCATTCTTAAAAATTTAGCACGCCTTTATAAATTTTAACACAACATTGATTACTTTTACCTTGGTATATGTACATATGATTTTTTAATTGATTAAACAATATCCTCTTTTCTTATTTAGTTATTGACTGATATGTTTCCACTTATGTTTGTTGAGAAATAGATGTAACTCAATCTTGTACAAGATTAACAATCTTCGGAGATGGACTTTTTGAGGCCTTTTGGCAGAGTTGTCGAAGGATTGGTTGATTTTGTATGGAAACATGGTGTTCGACAGGTGACTTACATTGTCAATTACAATAAAAATGTCTTTGAATTAAAAGATAGTGTTAAGGATCTTGCATTAGAAAAAGAAAGGATAAATCATCAACGTGAGGAGGCTGAGAAAAATCTAAACAACATTGAAGGAAAGGTTATTGAATGGGATCGAAAAGTGTGTGAAATCGAGACCACAGTAGAGGTGTTTACGAACGATGATGGCCACACAAAGGCCCGATCACCCAATTGTTTTGTTTTTCCGTACTTATGGAACAGACACAGGTTAGGAAGACAAGCACATAAGATGAAAGATGATGTTAAAAGGCTAATTGGTGAGTCCCCTGAGCTTGATGAAGTTTTCTATAGGCAAAATGTAACATCTAATGATGCCACATTGTCTAATTGTGGTTTTGTAGAATTTAGTTCTATAAAATCCATAATAGAAAAAGTAATGATCCAACTTCAAGATTCTGCGGTGAGAATGATTGGATTGTATGGGAGAGGGGGTGTGGGTAAGAGCACTTTAGTCAAAGAAATTGCAAGGAAGGCTAAAGAGAAAAAGTTATTTGATGTGGTTGTTAAAGTAGAGATAACAGCTGACCCCAATCCACATAAAATTCAGGAAGAAATTGCTTATGTGTTGGGCTTAAGATTGGAAGGGGAAGGTGAAAATGTGAGAGCTGACTGTCTACGAAGGAGGTTAAAGAAAGACAGAGGCAACATCCTTTTAATCTTTGATGACCTGTGGCACAAATTAGACCTAAATAAGTTAGGGATTCCAATTGAAGATTATCATGATGATGAAGATTTTAATCGCCAAAAGGCAGATAATAAAGATGGTAACAATGATCCAAGTAGCAAAGTGTTGAAAAAAGAAAATATCCTCGGTGGTCACAAGGGGTGCAAGATTTTACTAACTTCACGGGATAAAAATGTGTTGTGCGTTGAAATGGATGTAAAGTCAACTTTTTGTGTAAGGGAATTAGATGATAAGGATTCTTTAATTTTGTTTCAAAAGTTGGCGGGAATACATAATGAAATGTCTAGTTCTAAACAAGAAATTGTGAAGAAGTATTGTGAAGGATTACCCATGGCAATAGTTGTAGTTGCAAGAGCATTAAGAAACAAGAGTGAGTCAGTGTGGGAAGCAACAATGAAAAGACATAAAAAGCATGAATTGGTGGGTGAGGGGAGATCGATGGATATTTCAGTGAAGATGAGTTATGAGCATCTTGAAAATGAAGAAATCAAGTCTATTTTCTTACTTTGTGCTCAAATGGGCCGTCGGGCATTAATCATGGACTTAGTGAAGTATTGTTTTGGTTTGGGTATACTTGAAGGGGTCTCCTCGCTTTGGGAAGCTCGAGAAAAAATTAAGACATCAATCGAAAAGCTAAAAGACTCTGGCTTATTGTTGGACGAAAGTTCTAATAATCATTTCTACATGCATGACATGGTTCGAGACACTGCTTTGTCTATAGCACATAAGGATCACAATGCTTTTAATTTGAGAAATGGAAAACTAGATGATTGGCCGGAACTTGAAAAGTGCACTTCCATTTTTATGTGCAATAGTGATATCATTGATGGGCTTGAAGTCATAAATTGTCCTCAACTTAAACTTTTCCAAATCGACACTAATGATCCATATTTGAAAATACCCAAGAGTTTTTTTAGAAGAATGACAAATCTCAGAGTTCTAATAATGACTGGTTTTCGTGTATCAAATTTACCATCTTCAATTCAATACCTATCAAAACTCAGAATGCTTTGTTTGCAACAATGTACTTTAGATTGCAACCTATCTATAATAGGAAAGCTGAAAAAATTGAGAATTCTCAGCTTCTCTGGATCTATACTTAAAAATTTGCCGATTGAGTTGCAATGCTTGGATAAGTTACGAATGCTAGACATCAGTGATTGTTCTGAATTGAAGATTATTCCACCTAATGTTATATCAAGTTTAACATGTTTGGAAGAGCTATATATAAGAGAAAGCTTGATCAAAATGTTGGTGGAAAGAGAGACAAACAAAGGTCATTATTTGTTTCTTTCCGAGCTAAAGAATTTACATCAGTTGAAAGTGGTGGAGTTAAGCATCCCATGTGTTTCAAATTTCCCCAATCACTTGTTCTTTGACAAGTTAAGAGATTATAATATTGTGATTGGTGACTTTGGTTCCTTTTCTCTTGGAAAATCCAGGATGTTCGATAAGCATGAAACATTCAGAGTTTTGGCAGTGCAACTAAAGGATAACACTAACATTCATTCCCAGGAAAACATAAAATTGTTGTTTAAAACAGTACAAACTTTACTGTTGGGAAATATAAATGGTGTTCGAGAAGTTGTCAATGATTTAGATATAGATGGATTTCAAGATCTGAAACACTTATCCATCATAAATAACAATGATATCAAATATGTCAATTCAACAAAATTGTGTAATTATGTGAATGTTTTTCCCAATTTGGAATCTCTTTGTCTCTACAATATGGGGAAGTTAGACATGATATGTTATGGTCCAGTTATAGCTGTGTCATTTGCCAAATTACGAACCATTAAGGTTGAGATGTGTCACCGATTGAAGAATCTCTACTCCCTTGACATGGTTAAGTTTCCTATTGCGGCACAGACATGTGATATTTCTGAATGTAGTTCTTACATGGATATATTTCTTTCTAGTCTAGAGATAATTGAAGTTTCTGAATGTAAATCTTTAAAGGAGATCTTTCAAATTCCAAAGAATTATGGAAAGGTTGAGTTTCCTAAGTTGCACACTTTGACACTCCGATTATTACCATTGTTTTCATGTTTTTATACCAAAGTGGATAAATTTTGTTGGCCGCATCTAGCAAAGGCTCAAACTACAATAAGGGGTCACAAAGAACTTACTAGTGCAGAAGATAAACAAAGTGATGAGGAACCTCTTTTTGGTGAACTGGTATGATATTCAATTATTTTCTGATAATTTTAAATAATAATTGTTCTAAACATATTAATCATGTATGTATGTGTTTGCAGGTTGAAATTCCAAACTTAGAGACCTTGAATTTATCCTCACTCAAGATCCATAAGATATGGAACTACCAAAACTCGTCAAGTTTCACTTTTCAAAACTTGATAAAATTAGTTGTGAAAGATTGTGATAAATTAACACATTTATGTTTATTGTCTATTGCTAGAAGTTTGAACAAGTTGAAAAGCCTTGTCATAAGCGAGTGTCCAGTTATGGAGAAGATTTTTGAGACTGAAAGAAATAATGTAGACAAGGTATGTCTTGGCATAAATAAGTGAATGTTTGTAATTTACCAAATATAAGTTTATGACTTTGCTAGCATTAAGGTTGTGAAAGTATTAGTTGAAAGAGTACATTTTGTAGTTGTGTTGTGTTATGTGTTGTCCTAGATGTCATATTATATCAAATGGTAGTATTAATGGGTAAATATAGACAATAGATTATTATAGAAGATGTTCCACAATTTATGTGGAATATTCTAGATTTTTTTACCTATGTAGAATATTCTTGATTTTATATCCTATCTTAGGTTTTTCTACAATATTCTAAAATTTGCATTACATTTCAATAATCCAATCTTAGGCTTTTTTGTATTGGTCCCACGTCTAGCCAATATATAGACGTCTAAATACCTTTACATGCCGGCCCCCCTCCTTAAACCGACATGTAAAGGGTTTTAAAAAATATTTTTCCCGCACATTTAATCATCGGGGTTGGGAGTGGCTGACGTCTATACCCTATATAGACGTTAGGGCTGACTAACATTCGTCTAAAGCCAATGCAACAGTCACTTTTTGCAGGCTATATGGCAGCGGGGGAAGGGGGGCTGACATCTATAAAATCTTTAGACATCGGTGTGGCAGGATCAGACGTCTAAATGAAGTCAAAAAGTGGCTTTTGGGATTCTGGGCTGACTTCTTTGGCATCTAACCCCCCATGTTCGACGTCTAAATAGGCTATAGATGTCAGCCCCTCTACACACCGACATCTATAGCTAATAATTTTTTTTTCTTTTTCGTATACTTTTTATCGTCTAATCCCCATAGCCAACGTGTAAGAGTATTTAGACACCAGTGCCCCCCCAAAGTCGACGTCTAAATGATTGTTTTATTTACAAAAATGTCACCGGTTATTTTTTACGTTGGATTTTCAGTGGTCGAACGTCTAAAGGTTGACGTTAAAGGCCTTTTTTGCACTAGTGCACATAGCGCAATAGTTCAAACTTTGGTCTTGGTAACACCTTTTCTAAAATATCCGCAATTTGATCTTCTTCCTCTATTTCCTTGACCCAGTCTTCTTGTTTTGCGGTTTCTTCAAAGCTGGCAAACTCTAGCATGGCTAAGTTGTAAGATTCATGTCTTGGAGTAAATTTAGGTGATGATTCTTTTTGTTCTTGAATTGATGTTGAAGTTGTAGGTGATTTTGAAGTATGTATAGTGTTATTCTTCCTAATTCCAAGTAGCACTTTAATCTATACTTCATTATTTGTACTAATAGTTAACTTCTTTTTTTGAAGATCGTAGACATTATAGCCTTTTGATTAATGCATCCCAAGAATATTCCTTTTATAGTCTTGACTTCAAGCTTGTGCTTCCTTTGATCAAGAACATGTATGTACTAGATATATCCAAATACTCGTAGGTCTTTAGCTTATCTCTTTCTTTAACTACAAGCTTCAATAGGAGTCTTGTCTTTGACTGCTTTAGTTGGACATTTGTTTAGAATGTAAACTATAATGTAGACTATTTCTGCCCAAAATGTGTTAGGTATATTTCGTTTTTATCACTGATCTTGCCATCTCCATGATAGTGTGGCTTTGTCTCTTTGAGACAACTGTGGAGAATATGTGTTAAGAAAAGAACTTTAAGCCTAACACATCCCTACAAAATCAGCTTGTAAGTCACTGGCATCGGTGGGTGTAATGGAAGAGGCGATATAAAGTTTTTTCGAAAAGAACCTTAGGCTTTACATACCATGTTAAGAAAAGGACTTTAACCCTAAATGAACCCACAAAATTGCCTTGTAAGGTGAGGTTTACACCTACTTGTATATTATAAATTGATCTTTTCTCTAGTCAACGTAGGACTTCCAACAATATGCTACTGAGTTATCATTCTATGCCTTCATCTTTGCAAAAATTTTTAAACTTGCGAGGTGTGTACTACTTTCCATTAACACTTTTAAGTATTTTTAAATGTTTTCTGCTATGCTTCTTGACAAGGGCGTTGAATATCTTGAATACTCCAAAGACTTCTGACTTTTCCTTTAACAAATAGGTCCATATTATTCTAGAGAAGTCATTAACGAAGAGGATGAAATATCGATTATTTTGATGTCATTACAAGAAATACAAGTATTATTGATGACCAAAATTCATCGAAAACGTAAAAAATACGTCAGTAATGACTTTTATTTGACAGGTTTCCGACTGGCCTAAATCGTTGGTAATAGTGCAGTTGGTAATATTTATAGATGAAATTTTGTATTTATCGGCAAATACTAAAAGAAAATTCCATTGGTAATTCCAAGAAAATTTTGTCGGTAATTACAGACAAAAAAATTCATCTATAAATTTCGTCAGTAATATCGCGATCTGGTTCATCTTCTTTTTCTTCTTTCTTTTAACTTTCTCAATCCCAAAAAATCAACATATTTGAAATGAAAGAGGTAGCTCATCTTCAATCCAACTAAATCTAGCTATTACAAACTCTAATAAAATTTTGAGGAAAAAATTATTGGGGTTTAGGCCAATCCAATCATTGGCGGCGACAATGGAGGCATCATCTTTCCAGGAAACATGTACAACAATGGAGCACTTGCAGTAGTGGTTCCCTTGACTTCTGTGCTGGAAGCGAGATGACTCTTTATCATAGTGGTTGCCTCTTCCGGAGTCGTGGAGGGTTTGACTCGCAATGTATGACTTACAATGGCGGTTTTCGTTCAAGGTGAGTAACGATGAGTCTCATTTAGTAGTTTATGTTGGTGGCTCATAGAAGAGGGAGTAGGGGAGTGAAGGGTTTGCAATATGGTGTACAAGAGAAAGAGAGAGAAATAATAGGCGAAAAATTTGTCACTCTTTTTATAACGAATATTATTGATGAAAAAATCTTTCAGTAAATGAAATATGTATTATTGATGAAAAAATATGTCGGTAAATGAAATATATATTACTAGTGAAAAAGTCTGTCAATAAATGTAATGTGTATTACCAATGAAAAAAATCTGTCAGTAAATGCAATATGTATTAAAAGGACAAAATTCATTGGTAATTAAAATTCTAAAAGTCTATCGATAAAATCTATCAGTAATTTAAATTTATCGATGGATCTGTCAATAAAACTTCGTCAGTAATTCCAAGAATTTTGGTAGTGTGTTAAGGCGTTATCTCCTATGTCAAAGCCATGAGTAATTAACTTTTGTCTTCATGGTAATATTAATTCCAAGTTTGAAGCTTATAGAAAAACTTCTAATGCTCTTCACCATTTTTACTTAGCCAATTATTAACCTTCTAGTATATAAATTTTGCATGTATCTTTCTCAAAGTGAAGAAAATATCCATTTTCCACGATTTGACCAATATTTAAAAGATTCTCTATAAGATTGAGAACTAGTAGATGTCCTTGATAAATTTCGTACCTTTCTTTATCGTCATCAAGATAGCTCATTTGTCTCGAGAATCCACTATGGTGTTGTTTCCCGATCAAACTTTGGCATTGACAAATTTATCAATGTCTTTGACAATGCTTTGATCTTTGGTCATGTGATTGATGCATCCAGTATCCAAGTACCAATTTTTTTCTCCGCTAGGAGATTCTTGATTGTCATGGAATAAGTGTTGATCGTTATTATGCTCTTCAACAAAGTTTGCTTGATGCTTATTTTTATTACGATAATACTTTTTCACGTGACCAAATATCTTATAGTACGAAATTGAGGTTTTCCATGATGTCAACAATATTTTTTCTGAGTAACTTATCTTTTTACAGATGTCACATGAAAGATATTTTCCTTAACGGGTCATAAAAGCTTATAGAATTTTTTTTATTTCTAGAAATTTCTTTCTCCTATACTTTTATTTCCTTCATACTTTTAATTATGAGATCATAATTTCAGTTTTGATAGAAAGAAATTTTTGACCGAGTTCTCTTCGCTCCTTTTCCACATTTGTTCATAAGCTTCAAGAGAGTCCATTAGTTGTGTTACTGACATTATGGCTAAATCCTTTTTTTTTTGTTTAATCACAGTTGCGATTAGATCATATTTTTAGGAAATAGAAATTAAAATTTTCTACTCTATTTTTTTGTTAAGAATATTTTCTCCATAGGCTTTCATATGAATAATTATTTCTTTTATCCTATAATAGTAGTCTTTAATGATCTCAAATTCTTTCATTCTTATTAATTCAAACTATCATCTTAGAGAATGAATTTTAACATTGTGTACCTCATCACTTCCATGAAACTCCTCTTGTATTGTATTCTAAGCTTCCTTTGCACTTGTGGATCCTATTATTCTTAGAAAGATTGTGTCATCAACTACTTGTTGAAGAGCAAATAAAATCTTTGAATCCTTTTGCTTGTTTTCCCTAAACTCCTTTTTCTATGTTGTAGTAAGAGTAGAGGTTTCTTTTGGAATAGTGAATCCATCTTCTATAATGTCCCATAAATCTTGGGAGCAAAAGAATGTCTTCATTTTGACACTCCAAAAATCATAATTCTCTCTCGTAGAAAAATGTACTAGAATTGATGATGTATGATTAGTAGTGGTCATTGGTTGAGAAAATATTTTGGAAGTAGTACAAAATAGAGTTATAGTTTTTTTTTTTGAAGTAATTGAAATTTTTTATCTATGCCCAATAGATGACTGAACATAGCTCTCATACCATTATTAATATTTTGAGGTTGTGAAAAGAATACTTGATAGGATAAGGAAAATGTGTGGATAACATAATATGAAAGTAGTAGTTGAAAGAAGTATATTTTGTAGTTGTGTTGTATTTTGGTTGTCATAGATGTTGTCTTACCTCAAAAGATAGTGTACATGAATATTTATAGATTTATACATTATTCTAGAAAATGCTAGCTACAACTTACGTAAAATGTTCTAGATTTTTATCTACGTAGAATGTTCTTGATTTTTATCCTCCTATTACATTTCAATAATTTTATCTGAAGCTTTTTTATATTGTTCTAGAATTTGTATTATACTTTAATAGGTTCTCAATCACACTTTACCTTGTGCATTTTCGCTTAGCTACTATATGTTATAAATAGTTTGTTTTCAAATGCAGGTCTGCATCTTCCCTAAGTTAGAGGAAATCCACCTTACCAAAATGAATAGCCTAATAGATATATGGCCAACTAAAATGAGTGCTGATTCCTTTTCTAGTCTTATTTCCGTGAAAATTGAAGAGTGCAATAAATTAGACAAGATTTTTCCAAGTCACATGGAAGGGTGGTTTGATAGTTTGGACAACTTGAAAGTTAACCGGTGCAAGTCGGTTGAAGTGATTTTTGAAATCAATGATTCTCAAGAAATAGATGAATTTGGAGGGATAGACACAAAGTTGCAGATAATTCTTCTCGAAGGCCTCCCAAAATTGAAACAATTGTGGAGTACAGATCCAAATGGAATTCTTAATTTTAAAAAATTGCGGACCATAGATGTGGGTTTTTGTCATGAACTTAAGAATTTGTTTCCAGTTTCTATTGCCAAAGATGTTCCAAAGCTTGAACACATGTCAATATTGGAATGTGATAAAATGGAGGAAATTGTTGTAAGTCAAGATGCATCAGAAGCTAACAAAGATCTATTGGCGTTTCCTGAACTAACCTTTGTGAGATTACATCGTCTATCAAACATGAAGTATTTCTACAAGAAGAAATATCCTATAAAGTGTCCAAAACTGAAGGAGTTGAGTGTGGGACAATGTGTGCAGCTTAAAACATTTCCCAAAGATACCATCAAAACGACAAACAAAGAGGGAAATTTTGTTTTCTCAATCGAAGAGGTAAGCAATACTCTATCTTTGTCAGAGGTCGAGAAAAAACATTTAGTAAAATTTTCATTATATGTTTGGTGAAAAATAAAAAGATAAAAAAGAAAACTAAATATACGCGACAACTTAAATGAAGAAAAAACTATTTTGTTAGAGAAAAATAAAATATAAATTAAATAAAAAAAAAATAAAAATTCAGTTAATCTTTTATATTATTTACTTTTATTTGTTTTATTATTTAGGTATTCCCGAACTTGGAGCATATGGAAATTGACTTCAACGAAGCACAAGAATTGTTACCAAAGTACCAAATGCACCGCCTAAAAGAACTTACTTTGATTTCAGTCAAAAGTGTCGATCTTCTCAACAAGTTTCCATACAGAATACCAAATCTAGAAAAGCTAAAATTCGAATCCTCTTATTTTGAAGAGTTAGTGCCGAGAGCAAACATTGGACGACAAAAAAAATTGGGGATTGTATTGCAGCTGAAGGAATTAGTTTTCTTCAATTCAAATATAAAGGATTTAGGATTTGAAAGAGACCAAGTTCTACAGAGACTAGAGGTTTTAAGATTAGAATGGTGCTATGAATTAAGAAATTTGGCTCCTCCCTCTGTATCATTGATTTACTTGACACATTTGGAGTTGAAGGATTGTTTTCGATTAAAGAACTTAATGGCATCCTCGACTGCCAAAAGTATGGTTCAACTCAAGACAATGAAGGTAATCGATTGTGATAAAATAGAGCAAATAATAAGCATGGAGGAAAGTGAAGAAGGTAAAGTGATGAAAATTGTCTTTAGCAAATTGATTTCTATAGAACTTGTGGGGCTAAACAACCTTACAAGTTTTTGCAGTCACAAGGAGTGTGAATTTGAATTCTCATCACTGGAAATATTGATTGTAAGAGAATGTGAGAAGATGGAGAAATTCAGTGAGAAAAGATCAATAGCACCGAAGTTAAAGAATATATTTGGTGTGGAAGGAGATGAAAAAACAAAGTGGCAGTGGGAAGGTGACTTGAATGCCACAATACACAAAATTTTCAATGATAAGGTACTCTCTCTTTCGCTTATCTAATTTCGTTTATCCTAATCTTATCAACTTTTCTTCTGTCCAAAGAGAAAATCACCTGATGGGAAATTATGAATCCTTGTCTTTGGCATAAAAGCTTTAAACGTTAATTAGTATGTTGTTGGGAATTTGAAAGAATGAATTCGATCTGGTTATTTAAAGCATTCTATTTATCTTAATTTTCTGTAAAAGCATTTAATGTTAGCATTTCCATTTAAACAAAAATACACCCTGAACAACGTGTTGATATTTTCTTTAAATTTAATTTTTATACTAAGTGATTTTCTCTCACGACACGATTACCAAATTGTCACTGTATGTAATGTAATAATTTAATATATTTTCTATATATTTAAATTTATATTTTTAAAACGAAAATTTACATAACCCTGACGGTAAATTTTTAATTTAAAATAATTTAAATTTTTTAAAACTAATTGTAATATAACACTTTTAATAATTTTACTTATATTTTCATTGTTATCACTATGAATACTTTTAAATAAATAAAATTATTTTAAATGTATAACTTATAAATTATTGTATTATATAATACTTGTCTAAAATTATAAAAATAGTATTATTATATATTTTATTCTATATTGCTAGTTATGTTAAATTAAGTAGTATATTAAATTTGATTAATATATACATAATACTTTGATCATTTTAATTTGTATGGTTATTTGTACAAACATCATTGGTAAGAAAGTATATCTTACACTGGGGATCTGTTTAATAATTTTAAAGGTAGAGAACTTATTTAATAATTTGTTTGATTTACAGGTCAGTTTCGCATATACTGAATTTCTGTGGCTTAAAAAAGATACTCTAGTGCAACTACGGCATGGAAAACATTGGGAGGAACAAAACAGCTTTAGCTATTTGAAATATTTGGATGCATGGGGATGTCATACTGTAGTGCATATAATTCCATCTCACTTGCTTTCTTGCTTTCACAATTTGGAAGAGTTATATGTACGGAATTGCAGTAATGCAGAGGTGATATTTAATATGAATGAGGAGAACAGGGTGATGACAAAACCTTCCCGTCTGAAAACATTGTATTTAGATTATCTACCACAACTAAAGCATGTATGGGACAAGGATCCGAAGGGAATTACTGGCCTTCATGTGCTAGAGGAAGTGCATGTTTCAAGATGTGGGCGTCTTAAAAGTTTGTTTCCAGCGTCGGTGGCCAAAGATCTTACCGGACTTGAGGTGTTTAAAGTAAAAAGGTGTGAGAAATTGGAAGAGATATTTAGGAAGGATGAAAGGATTGGAGATGAAGAAGGATCAACACAAGAGTCTGTGTTTCATCGTCTCACCACATTGACGCTGCAAGAATTGCCACGCCTCAATTACTCTATCCACTGCTCCAATCAACAGGCAATTCTCACACTTTTTACTTTATCTATTCTTACTCTTATTATTTCAATTTTATAAAATTTAAATTTCTTCCTAAGAACAGTTTTGATTAATAAACAAAAAAGATATAAGAGTTATTTAAATAACAGAGTTAATACAAAGATAAATAAAGATATATAAAAGAGGGTTAAAGGGTGAATTTTAAAACTACCTTAATCTTACAAACATGAAAATTGTTTTTATCTTTTGTTTAATAAGACTTGTAATAAAATACAATTATCTATCTTTATCACGAGTTTAACAATTATCAATTATATTTACGACAAAAAAAAACTAATTCCATTGTATTTATGTGAATTGAGTTTAACAATTGTGTCAACATTCAAGTTAAAGGTTGATTTGAAATAAATTTAAAATTCAGTAGAAACTGGAAGTGGACTGCATCCTTTACTTCATCCATATTTTATTTAGTATACATCATCTTTTTCCCACTAATATGAAATTACTTATTTGATTCGTCGAATATAAGTTGTCTAAGAATGATCATTAAATGTTGATTTCTCAAATATACAATAAATATTTCAACATTATGATTGAATGTTAGATTCACTTGTTGCATTGAAATCTATAAGATATATTTAAACATTAAGCATATAATTAAATCAACAACACCAAATGAAAATAAACAACTTTATGCGTATTGTGTATAAACATCATCACAACGTAAAAGAAGAAAATTTATTAAAAAATAACGCATAATACAAAATGAGTTTCTGGCTTGCTAGGGAGCATACTTATAAAATGAAGTGAGAGAGAAAAAAACTAACCTAACCAAATCAAACTAATCTAAGCAAAATAACATTACTAAACCACACTCTGATGGCCCTCGTCAAGTAGGAGGATAACAAGACTTGGCAGTGGAAGAGTGGAACAATCTCACGTTTTATTGAAAATAGATATCAAACTTATATAAATCCCTAGAAAACTATTTACAGAAACACCAATCCTATATATAGAACAATGGCCTAAAATTATTCCTATAATCATGCAAACTTGATTCTCTTTATTGGCTTTGATTTGTTGGACAAATCCCGCATGACTGGATGCACATCTTCATAATTATTACTGATATCAGTACATAATATATTTTATAATTATGTTTGATATCAGTATTTAATTACACGGATCACCTCATTACCCCCCTGTGGGTGTATGAAGATCATGAATACTCAACTTGTCAAGGAAGAAACGAAATTAAGCACGTCCAAGAGCTTTGGTGAGAATGTCAGCTAACTGTACTCGAGTAGAAACGTAGGAGGGTTGAATGATACCTGCAAGAATGTCATTGCGAACAAAGTGACAATCAACTTCTATATGTTTAGTACGTTCATGAAACACCGGGTTCTTGGCTATCACAAAGGAGGTGCATAGGTTGCGAATGACATATCCTAAGACAATGTAAGATGCACTAGTAAAAAAACTAGATTTAAAATCGCACAAAAAGCCTCGTTTTCAGTGGAACCGAAGTCTATTAAAACGCGGTGGCAGAATTGTAAATAAGGTGAACTTTTCTGACTCGGTTCACACTGAACCGATGCCTAAAACCTAGAAAATTCTGCACATTTGACTTTAAGGCTGACAGTCAGCTCTATTGCCTCGGTCAACTTGGGATCCGAAGCAATACGTTTTTGAATTCCGCTATACTGCCTCGGTCATCAAGGAACCCGAAGCAATATGTGTTGTCCATCTGAACATCTGACCCATTCGGACATCTGTGCACATGATACGGCATCGGTTAACAACCACCGGGTGTATAAAGCTCGTCTACTACTTCGGTCAGCTGGAGACCTGATGCGATAGGTGCTGCCGTCACGTGATCTTGATGCCTCGGGTGACTGGTAAACCGAGGCTTATAACTTGTTTTTCTGGGCATCCTATAACTTGCTTTATCTTACCTCCAGACGCGTAAAAACATTTTTACGCTACTCTTGTTCCTCATCTTTTCCCCGCAAAACTGGTCTTTCTTCTCCAGTCACCGCCACCACGACCGCTGTATTGCTAGACCACGCCTCCACTGCCACCACTGGACCGCGCCGCCAACGCTGCACCGCTGCCACGGCGTTCATTCCGTTTCTTTGTTCTTTGTGGTAAGTTTTCTTAAAACTGCTTCTTTTTGAAGTTCCACTGCCGCCATGTTCTTTATGATTGTGTTGGGTGAGAAAGATGCCATTGTTGGTGGATTTGCAGACTGTTGTGTCTCCGGAGATGTCGATTGTGAGGTGATTTTGGTGAAGGCTGTTGTAGATCTTGAGCTTAATCAGCTTGAGAGGAAAGCGTGTAGTTTGGTTGAGGAGTGGCTTGCTTCAGAAGCTCGCGGATGTGTTGTTGTTAAATAACTTTTCAGAATAAGTTTGGGTGGACCTGTTACGTGCTATTAATACTTCAAAACAAATACTTGATTTTTTTTTATGAATATCTTCTCTTTCTATATATATTATTTATATTTTTTATAACTTAAATATAATAAAAGATAAAGTAAGAATAAACAGTAGTTACATTAAATGATCGAGGAATCCCCATTACATTAAAAAATGAGATTTTTATAATTTAAAATAAAAAAATGAATGAAACACATTCAAACTGCTTTATGTTTCCTGCTTTGAATAGTTTAACAAGTTTATCTCACCTACAACGTGAATTCTGAGGTCAACTTCAAATTTCAAAAACACAACCGAGGCGGAAAAAAAATGGTCTACTGCCTCGGTTCCTGCTACAACCGAGGCAGTAGGGTGGGATATACTGCTTCGGTTAAGGCTGAACCGAAGCCAAATCCTTTACTTTTGTGTCTCGGTTCTCAACCGAGGTCAAAAATATCAGACTTTTTGCCTCGCCTGCATATGCCTCGGTTCGAGAACCGCTGCCTATATGCAAAAATAACCGCTGTCGTTTCTGTTTATTGTACTAGTGATGCCTTTTAACCATTTGAATTCACACGTAGTAGTGGCCATGGATCGGTACTCAGCCTCTACGGAAGAGCGAGAGACTGTGTGTTGCTTCTTGGTTTTCCAAGAAACCGGGGAATGACCATGAAAAACAACCATCCAGTGAGAGAACGTCGAGTTAGAGGGCATGTAGCCCAATCAGAATCACACCATCTAGAGAGTACTAGATTGTTGTCTTTGGGTAGAAAAATCCCTTGGCCTGGATTGCCTTTTAGATATCGAACAACACGCAAAGCAACATTCCAATGATCATGTTTCGGTTGTTGTAGAAACTGGGAAAGCATATGAACACAATATGATAACTCTGGTCTCGTAAAACATAAGTCGATGAGACATCCAACTAGACGCCGATATCGATCAGGATGAGAGAGCACTGGTCCATCAGCAAGAGCTAAATGATGATTCTGTTCTAAAGGTGTCACAGTAGGTTTTGCCCCAAGCAGACCAGTTTCGTGGATAATATCTAAAGCATATTTTCGCTGACAAAGATAAATGCCGGTACTAGAGTGAGCAACCTCCACCCCAAGAAAGTATTTGAGAGGGCTCAAATCTTTCATGTGAAAACAAGCATGTAGATATGCCTTGAATCGACCAATTGCGGCATGATCATCCCCGACCACAATTAGATCATCCACATAGACTAAAACAACTAGATGGATCTCGTGTTTGTTCAACACAAAGAGGGAATAATCACATAGAGATTGGGTAAACCCGTAAGCCTTGAGTGCATGACAGAGTTTAGCAAACCAACAACGAGGCGTCTGTTTAAGTCCATAGAGAGACTTTCTGAGCTTACAAACCATTCCCGGTTGAGAAATAGTGAAACCGGGTGGTAGCTTCATGAATACTTCTTCTTGCAAATCACCATGTAAAAAAGCATTATGCACATCCATTTGTTTCAATTCCCAGTTTTTGGCAGCTGCCACAGCAAGGACAATGCGTACTGTTACCATTTTGGCCACCGGTGCAAAAGTTTCCATATAATCAATTCCTTCAACTTGATGGTTTCCAAGAATGACTAAACGCTCCTTGAACCTTTCTATCGTTCCATCAAATTTCCTTTTGATCTTGTAAACCCATTTGGATCCAAGAACCTTTTTCTCAGTAGGTAGCAGCATTAGCGTCCAAGTTTGGTTGTCCTCCAATGCATGAATCTCATTTTGCATTGGAAGTCACAGGTTCAGTTTCCTGTGCAAGAACTGCAAGAAACACACGATGCGAGTCACTTAACGAAGGATCCAAATTGTTGGACGAAGGCACCGAGGACACGTCATTGACTACTGGTGTTGTGTTGGTGCAATCTGCACCCTCCCTCACTTTGAGGGTCCCATCGTGATCAACATTGTGATCAGTTGTAGAGTGGGGCATCTCTTCTCCTTCACAGTCTGGAAGAGTAGGGATGTATGAGGAGTCACAACGGACTTCATTCTGTTGGTGAGCACAAGGTTGAGTGAGAGGAAATTCATGTTCAATAAAGTGGACTTCACAAGAGACAAAACTCTCTTTGGTTTCTAAATAAAAAACCTACCATCCCTTTTTTCCATAGGGGTATCCAAGGAATATACACCTTTTACCTTTGGGATCAAATTTATCACTATGTCTGCTTTTATTGTGTACATAACATAAACATCCGAATATGCGTAAATGTTGAAGATATGGAGGTACCCCATAAAGCATTTCAAAAGGAGTCTTTCCATTTAGTATTTCTGAAGGAGTTCTATTAATCAAATAACCAGCTGTCAATACACATTCACCCCAAAAATTAATTGGAAGATTACCTTGGAATCAAAGTGCTCTGGCAACATTTAGAATATGTCTATGTTTCCGTTCAACTCTCCCATTCTGTTGTGGTGTGTGGACACATGAAGTCTGAAATATTATTCCTTTTTCTGAGAAATAATTTCTCATGCAAAGAAATTCAGTACCATTATCAATTCGGAAAGATTTCACATTTTTATTAAATTGTCTATTGACTAAAGCAAAGAAGTTTACGAGGGATTTAGATACTTCCTTCTTATCAGCAAGCAAATAAATCCATATACCCCGGGAATAATCATCCACTATAGTCATAAAGTAATAAGCACCACAAGAAGAGGGATTTCTATAAGGACCCCATAAATCACAGTGTATTAAATCAAAAATGTCACCAGCTTTGTGGTCACTAGCAGGAAATTTTTCTCTTGACTGTTTAGCTCTAAAACACACATCACAATTTTTATTCACCAATCCTTCAACCTTAATTTTACTAACAGCCTGAATAGATTGTGTAATCTTGAAAGACGGATGTCCCAACCGCTTGTGCCACAAGTCTACTTGATTCATTCCGCCTACCTTGTGAACTTGTATTCTTTAACTCCATAGAGATAGTAAAGCCCATCTTTACGTTTACCCACGCCAATCAGCATCCTCGAAGTTCGGTCCTGTAAAACACACAATTTATTAGTGAACTGTATAATACAATTTGACTCATCTAACAATTGTGAGACAAATATAAGATTGCAGCTCAATTTCGGGACAAAAAGCACATTGGTGAGTTTTAGCCTCCCTCCTAGGTACATTGTGTCTTCCTTTGTAGCAGTTGTATGTGCTCCATTCGGCAATCCAACTGGACATGGTACAATATCACGCACTTCGTGCATTTCTTTCATACTTCTAGTCATGTGGTTAAATGCCCCGGTATCAATAATCCATTAAGTATATTGGAATGTACCTGTCATCGTTTCATTAGGGTCTACTTTGTTCAACATGTCCATCAGTTTTTGCCACTGATCAGAAGTCAATCCAATGAGACCAGCCTTGTCTGCGTCTATTACAAGTCCAGTTGCACCACCATTTGCACTTGTCTGTGCAACATTGGCTTTCACAATTATTTCTCTTCCTCGTTGCATCATCTTGCTCTTCCCACTAGCTTTCCCATCACTTTTTGGCCTGTCCCCCCACCACTCGGGGTATCTGATCAATTGGAAACAAGCATTGATATCATGTCCTATTTTGCCACAGTTTCTGCAAATCTAAGATTTTTCTTTGGTCTCCCTGCGATTTCTTCCTTCAGCATGTGCCATAAGTCCCACAATCTCACCTCTTTCCTCTTGTGCTCTAGTTATCATTCTGACACGTTCTTCTTGAATTATAATCGAGTATACACGATTCAAGGAGGGCAAAGGATCGCACGTGAGCAAACTTGAGCGCACCGTTCCATATATGGCATCATCCAGACCCATAAGGAATTGATGCCATTTTCCTTCTTCTCTCCGCTTTTCCAACTGAGTGGGTATATCACAAGTGCAGCCAGTACATGTGCACACTGGTATTTTCTCATAGTTAGCCAATTCATCCCACAAGATTTTCAACTTTCCATAGTACACAACTATAATCATGCCTCCTTGCTTGCAACATGCCAATTTTGACTTGAGTTGATGTATCCTCGGACCATTGGCAACCAAGAATCTTTCCTTGATATCATTCCACAAGTCCTTTGCATTCTCCGCGTATGAAATCGTAGATCGTAAACTTGGCTCTATGGTATTGAGAATCCACGAAATCAGCATAGATTGAACTATCCACCAGTCCTCTAGTTCTGTGTTCCCTTCTTTTGGCCGTACAACTGTGCCTTCTGTTGGGAGGAAACTTTAAAGGCTAGAAGGAAGTGTTTAAGATTCAGAGAGGTTGGAAGATTTTGAGAGAAGAGGAAAGGCTTGTATTGAGTGCTTCTAAACTTTTTTGGCTTGTTTTCAAATGATACAATCATCCCCTATTTATACTAATGGCACCTCCTTAACCAATGGTTAGGATCTTGCCACCACAACATTCATCTAAGGGTTATAATTTATTCTCTAGAACTTTCTAAAACATCCCTATAATTCTAAACTTATCTAGAGACATCTTATGGATAAGCATCTCTAGATATTTTTGTAGAACATTCTAGAATCCTTCTAGATAGGATTTTCTAGAATGCTATTTGAGTCTTTGCTAATATTGGGTTTTTATCTTTTAGGCCCAACATACAAAATCAATTTATATTCCAACACCCCCTCTTAAACTTGATTTTGTACTCCAAGCAAACTTCTCAACTTCATAAAGACTTACTTTCTTCAGCGGTTTGGTGAAGATATCTGTTACCTGATCATGTGTCTTCACATATTCTATTTGCACATCCTTGTTGCTGATGCATTCTCTAATGTAATGGTAACGGGTGTGGATGTGCTTACTTTGATCATGGAAGACTGGGTTTTTTGCTAATGTTATTTCCGACTTGTTGTCCACAAAAATCTCTGTTGGCTCCACTTGTGGCAAGTTTAACTCCTTCAATAGGTTGCGTAGCCAAACAACATGGCAAACACATGAAATTGTAGCTACATACTCTGCTTTACATGTAGACAAAGTGACAATAGGCTGCTTCTTGGACATCTAAGTAAAGGCTGTGTCTCCCATGTAGAACACAAATCCACTTGTGCTCTTTCGGTCATCCATATCTCCACTTCAATCGCTATCACTATATCCAACAAGCTTGTAATCGTTAGAAATGGAGTAGTATAGGCCATAGCTTGTCGTACCTTGGATATATCGAAGAATCCTCTTCGCAGACTTGAAGTGAGTAGTTGTTGGAGCTTCCATGTACCGACTCACGACTCCAACGGCATAAAGAATGTTTGATCTTGTACAAGTTAAATAACGCAAACTTCCAATAAGACTTTTATAGAGGGTTGGATCCACTTTTTCTCCCTCTTCATCCTTACTCAACTTGATGTCGCATTCCATAGGAGTACCAACTGGATTAGCATCATCCATCTTGAACTTCTTGAGGAGGTCTTTGGCATATCTTTTTTGAGTAATAAAAATTCCTTTGTTTCCTTGTTTTACTTCAATTCCAAGATGATATGACATAAGCCCCATGTCGGTCATTTCAAATTCTATTGTCATATCCTTCTTGAATTCCTCAAACATGCTTGGATTGTTCCCGGTAAAAATCAAGTCATCGCCATACAAGCATACAATCAAGATATCTTTACCTTGAGCTTTGATATAGAGTGCATGCTCATATGGACACTTGATGAAATTCGCTTCTTTGAAGTACTTGTCAATCCGAACATTCCAAGCTCTCGAGGCTTGTTTCAACCCATAAAGAGCCTTCTTTAATTTCAAGACTTAATCTTCTTTACCTTTGACTTCATATCCTTGTGGTTGCTCAATGTAGACTTCTTCTTCAAGAACTCCATTTAAGAAGGCGGATTTGACATCCATTTGATGTATCTTCCAATTATTTTGAGCTGCTAATGTATAATAAGTCTTATAGTTTCTAGTCGAGCAACTGGAGCAAATACCTCGTCATAGTCAATGCCAGCCCTTTGACTGTAGCCCTTCGCCACCAATCTTGCTTTGTATCTCTGAACTTCTCCTTTGGAGTCCTTCTTTGCTTTGTAAACCCACTTGACACCAATTGCTTTGTGCCCTTTTGGAAGCAAGACTAGCTCCCAAGTATCATTCTTCTTAATTGCCTTAATCTCTTCATCCATTGCATTTCTCCAACTCTTCTTTTCAATTGCTTCTTGGAAGTTCATGGGCTCACAGTTTGCAAATAGACAGAATAAGGTAACATTGTCTAAATTTTCAGTTACCTCATAAATTTCTTGGAGACTTCAAAAACGTGGCATTCTTTCACTTGAGCTTTCATCATCTTGAATGGTTGTATTTGGTGAAGTGGGTGGAGTATCAAGCGCCTCTTCCGATTGTTGTTGTTGTTCCACTTCATCTTCTTCAACGCACGGGAAAAGGGTATGGTCCTCACAGTTTGTCGACCAATCCCATTCTCCTTCTTCATCAAACACTACATTCTGACTGATGATTGTTTTCCTTGTACTAGGATTGTAGAGTTTGTACCCTTTGGAGTTGGCGTCGTAACCAATGAAGATGTATTTTTCACTTTTGTCGTCAAGCTTACTTCGTTTCTCATCTGGTACATGCACATGAGCTATGCTTCCAAAGACTCTAAGATGAGATATACCTGGCTTTCTTCCTCTCCATGCTTCTTGTGGTGTTTTTCCATTAACGCTTCTTGATGGAGAGCGGTTGGTCAAATAGACTGCACATGCAACGACTTCAGCCCAAAAATCCTTTGGAATTCTCTTGCTTTTAAGCATTCTCCTTGCCATCTCCAGGATTGTTCTATTCTTCCTTTCCGCCACTCCATTTTATTGAGGGGATCTTGGCACTGTCAATTGTCGTCTGATACCATTATCTTCACAATACTTCTGAAACTCTTTTGATGTGAACTCTCCTCCACGATCGGATCTCAAGGCTTTGATCATAAGGCCACTTTCCTTCTCAACATGGGCTTTAAGCTTCTTGAAGTTCTCAAACATTTCTGATTTTTCTTTTAAGAAATATACCCATGTTTTTCTTGAAAAATCATCAATGAAGAGAAGGAAATAATTACTTTTACCGAGTGATCTTGGCTTGATTGGTCCGCACACATCTGTGTGTATGAGTTCTAATGGCTTTTGAGCTCTTGAGTACGACTTATTTGGGAAACTCAATCAAAATTGTTTTCCAAGTAGACATCCTTCACAAACTTGGTTGGGGTGAGTAATATAAGGCAGTCCTCTCACCATTGCTTTCTTGAAGAGCAACTCTAATCCTTTAAAATTAAGATGGCCAAATCGAAGATGCCAAAGCCATGATTGGTCTTTGTAGCACATCTTGAGACATTGTGGGCCATCACTTTGAATGTTGAGCACGAACATTCTATTTCTTGTCATTGGCACCTTTGCAATGAACCTACTTGTATTATCTCTTATAGAAAGGTTATTATTCTTAAGTTGAATATCATAACCTTTCTCTAAGAGTTGTCCTAAGCTCAAGATGTTGCTCTTCATGCTTGGCACATAATATACGTTGTTAATAAATTAATGTTCTCCATTCTTTAGTCGGATGAGGACATTACCTTTTCCTTTCACTGCCACCTTTGATTCATCTCCAAAAGCCACATTTCCCTTTACTAATTCATCAAGCTTCACAAACATGCTTATTTTCCCACACATATGGTTACTTGCTCCATTGTCAAGGTACCATTGATTATCCTCGCCTCTGTCTTGGCACTTGTAAGCCAATAGCAAGGTACCATCTTCTTGACACTTTTCTTCAGCATAATTGGCTTTCTCTTTGACTTTATTTTTGTTAGGGGCTCTACATTCAGAAGAATAATGTCCAAACTTATCACAATTGTAACACTTGATTTGTGTCTTATCATACCTTGAATTCGGATTTCCTCTCCCACTACCTCTGTTAGAGCTTTCTCCTATTTGGTTATTGTTGTTAGGCCTTCGTCCTTGTCCACGTCCATATGCATGCCCTCGTCCTTGTTCTTGACTATAACTTCGCCTTGATTGGTTGTGTGTATTTTCTTCTATTCTTGAATCAATGTGTGCCTTGAGGACTTGCTCCGTGATCTCTTCCTTCTTCTTTTTCTTTTCTTCATAAGCTTGCAACGAACCAAGAAGTTGCTCTATTTACATGGCCTCCAAGTCTTTTGTTTCTTCGGTAATGGTGACAATATGTTCGAACTTTGGATCTAATGATTTAAGAATTTTCCCCCTAATTCTTACATCATTTAGCTTCTCACCATTTCTTTTTAGGTTATTAGTAACCGTTAAAACTCTTGAAAAGTAATCAGAGACTAGTTCACCTTCCTTCATATGCAAAGCTTCAAACTCTCCTCTCAAAGTTTGAAGACGTACCTTTTTTACTTGATCTACTCCCTTGTAAGAGATCTTAAGCTTCTCCCATGCTTCCTTGGCTGACTTGACTCCAAAAATATTCTCAAAAGCATCTTCATATAGTCCTTGATAGATTAGACAGAGAGCCTTCTTGTCTCTCTTCCTTGAGTCTCTCAAGCTATCCTTTTGAGCTTGAGAAAAACTCTCTACATTTTTTGGCTCAATGTGGCCCTTCTCGACCACCTCCCAGACATCATGTGCACCAAGGAGAGCTATCATCCTTAAGCTCCAATTGTCATAGTTGCTCTTAGTGAGCATTAGGACTTGAAAGGGAACTCCAGTATTTGCCATTTCTACGAAGATCTTATGGCTCTGATACCACTTTGTTGGAAGGAAACTTTAAAGGCTAGAAGGAAGTGTTTAAGATTGAGAGAGGTTGGAAGATTTTGAGAGAAGAGGAAAGGCTTGTATTGAGTGCTTCTAAACTTTTTTGGCTTGTTTTCAAATGATACAATCATCCCCTATTTATACTAATGGCACCTCCTTAACCAATGGTTAGGACCTTGCCACCACAACATTCATCTAAGGGTTGTAATTTGTTCTCTAGAACTTTCTAAAACATTCCTATAATTCTAAACTTATCTAGAGACATCTTATGGATAAGCATCTCTAGATATTTTTGTAGAACATTCTAGAATCCTTCTAGATAGGATTTTCTAGAATGCTATTTGGGCCTTTTCTAATATTGGGCTTTTATCTTTTAGGCCCAACATACAAAATCAATTTATATTCCAACACCTTCAACGAAACTCCACTTTCTTCTAGCACGCAAGGATGTCCGCATGGCACGAGCCCATTCCTCATAATTCTCGCCTCGCAATTGAACTTGAGTGATGATGTTTCCTGGATTATCATTGGGATTGAGATCATAAGGGGAAAACACACGTTTCCCTTGATTACTAAACTTATCTCCATTGTCAGCCATTAGTTGATCAAGATTTCAACGTGCCAAAGGTCTTTGCTTTGATACCATAACAAGAGTTGGCAGTAGAAGAATCTGATGCTTTATTGAAAATAGATATCAAACTTATATACATCCCTAGAAAACTATTTATAGAAACACCAATCCTATATATAGAATAATGGCCTAACATGATTCCTATAATCATGCTAACTTGATTCTCTTTGTTGGCTTTGATTTGTTGGACAAATCCCGCGTGACTGGATGCACATCTTCATAATTATTACTGATATCAGTACATAATATATTTATAATTATGTTTGATATTAGTATTTAATTACAGGGATCACCTCATTAGAGGAAAATGTTTTCAAGACCCATCTTGGACAACATGGTAAGAAAACCTTGACGAGGAAGAGATTTATTAAAAAGGTCAACAAGTTAGTGGTGCTTCCTAGGGTAAGTTTTGTGGTTCCTTTGTCTACTTGTTCCCAACACAGTGAAGATCAATTTTCAGATGCTTGATTCTTTCATTACGAGAAAGATTAGTGGCAACTTGATTCACAATAAATTGCTTAAAAGAAGAAGAGATTTTAAAGTTAGATAAACGATTACAAATCCAAGTACGTGTTGGGTATCAGTCATACAGCACAAGCATACACAACTTAAATAGAGAAGAGAAAATACTGACAATAGGCAAAAATAGAAATTTTATACTAGTGGAAGAAATTTACAGCACCTCTCTCTTTCAATACAAAACTTCTCAAAATTATGAGAATACAAGAAAGGAGAAAATAGGAGAGAATGACATGTTTTACAAAGGGGGCAAGGGGTTTCTTTTATAGCCACCAAGCCATACCCCTTTACAAGTTCCCACCAATGTGGGACTTCATTCCTCACAATCTCCCACTTGAAGATTTTGATGAAACTAATCAAATCTTCACACCATTTTTGCCTTCGTGTTGCTTGTTCTTTCGATAAACTTCAGTAGAATCGAATTTACGTAAATTTGCCAATAACCTTTGACACCAAATTTTGATTCTCCGAAACGCAATGCAACACCTGATCAATATTTCACTGCTCTCCACCTAAACCTGCCACGAACCTACTAACCACTCCCACTGCTTGTGCAATGTCTGGTCTTGTATGCATCATAACAATTATAAGGTTGTCCACCATCGATGCATACGGTACTCAAGACTTCTCCATCCTCTCCATTTCACTGCTAGGACTCATACTTGAGGATAATTGATAGGAGATGGGGTAAAACTGGCTTTAATTCTTGCATGTTGAAGCGCCGCAAGACTTTCAGTAAGTTTTACTTTTGAAAAAAAGCCAAATCTTCCTATCTTTTTCTGTCTCGGTGAATTTGCATCCCCAAAATCTTGTTTACCGGTTCCAAGTCCTTAAATACAAAACTCCCTAGCCAATTGTGCCTTCAGTTCTTGGATTAGAGCTTTGTTGGGGCCTACCACCAACATGTCATCCACATACAACAACAAAATGATAAAATCATTATCCTCAAACCTCTTGTAGTATGTACAATGGTCTGAACTTAGTTTGTTGTATCTGAGGCTAATGATAAAGGAATCAAATCTCTTATACCAACCCCTTAGCGCCTGCTTTCAACCGTATAGAGATTTGTTCAACCTGCAAACCAAGTTTTCTTGTTCTTCAAGCCTTCTGGTTGGAGCATCATTTCATTCCTGCTTAACAAAAACCTTGTGAGCGGTGTGGAACTCACAGGCAATACCCCTTCACATTGTTAGCATAGCCCAAGCACTTAATTCTTTCCCCAGTTTCAAGCTCTACTCGTGCTTTGGTTTCCTTGAACTGGTAATAACAACACATTTGACTTCCTCTTGATGTAATACACCCACAAACTCCTGGAATAAACTTTGCTCCTCCTAGGAATAACTCCGGTGATTCCCTTACATCAGAATGAACCAAGTCTTCTTGTGTTTTCTTTTCTGGTAGTCAAACTTGCAAACTTTGATCTATGTTGTTGGCTTATCACACAGTGCTCGCATAAAGGTAAAACAACCTTCTTAAGCCCGAGTACAGATTACGTTCTGCCTTGCAAACTTCACTTTGACATATGTCCAAGTACGATATCACGTCAACACCGTTTCTTCTTGACTTGTCAATGCAACCATTGCATTAGCTTTCTACAACGTATCTCCCACAAGCACATGTCATGATCTTCTGAGCTTTTATGACTTACCAGATCTCCCCTCTTTCTCACAGAATATCTTCATCCTTTGATGTATTTGCCATACAAACTTGTGAGGTTGATGCATCAAAGTTCTTTCTTCCACTCTTCTTGTGCCAACATTCTTTCTTGACATGCCCCCTTTTGCCACAATTGTAGCATTTGAGATGCTTCTTACTTTGAGATCTATCATGGGACTGACTCCCACTAGACCCATATTTCGTTGATCTTCCTCTCATCATCACCAAAGCTTGTGTTTCCTTTGAACTTTCCAGTATGTCTTCTTTGTTCCTCCGCCTGGATTCTTCTTCAAGAATTGCTCCGGCAACATCCTCAAAGTGTAGACAGCCTTCAATATTATTATTCGTAATATTGATGATGAGTTGATCATACGAGTCGGGTAAACTCTGCAGTAGAAGCTCTGCGCGTTCATTTTAAACTATGTTGAAATCCACCGCTGATAGTTGGGCAAACAGAGTGTTCAGATGGTTGATGTGGTTCATCACCGTTGTGGACTCACTCATCCGAAGAGTGTAGAGTTTTCTCTTCAAGAATATTCTTGTGTGAAGAGACTTCACCTCATATAATTTTATGAGGGCATCCCAAATCTCCCTTGCTGTTTCTTTCTCCACCACATTTGATAACACTGAATCTGCCATTGACAGGTGCAAATTCGGGATGGCGTTGTTGTCAATTTCTTTCCACTTCTACTCCGTCATTTCTGCGGGTTTTCCTTCAATTGCATCTATGCAATTGTCCTTTCTCAAAATTGCCTTTATCTTCAATTTCAACAACGAGAAATTGTTCCCGTTGAACCTCTCTATCTCGGATTTTGTTGTCATAATTTCTAAAATATCGGCTTATGCACTTCTCACTATGAATAGTATTGTCTACTGGAACAACACAGGTAAATCGTGAAGTAAGACACCAAGAAGTTCCCAGGAAAGAGAGGTGGGTCACAAATGGACACTCTTAAGTACCAAATCTTTCCTAGCCAGAACTTTCCCAAATACCACTTGTTGGGTATCAGTCATACAACACAAACACACAACTTAAATAGAGAAGAGAAAATACTGACAATAGGCAAAAATAGAAATTTTATACTAGTGGAAGAAATTTACAGCACCTCTCTCTTTCAATACAAAACTTCTCAAAATTATGAGAATACAATAAATGAAAAAATAGGAGAGAATGACATGTTTTACAAAGGGGCAAGGGGTTTCTTTTATAGCCACCAAACCATACCCCTTTACAAGTTCCCACCATTGTGGGACTTCATTCCTCACAGTACGCTCATTAGTAACAACAACAAGTTAGTAACAACAACAAGAGATTTGTACTCGGTTTCTACATAAGACTTGTTAACTGTGGATTGTTTCTTTGCTTTCCAATAAATTATGGACTTGTCTAGAAAATAACGTAATGATGTTGGCACAAAAAATACCTGTTTTGGATTTTGACAGCTGGAAGAAACTTAAAATCTCCAAGATCTTTTAACTTAAAAGATTTATATAAGAAAGCTTTAGTAGAGTTGATAATAATTTTACTAAGACTAACAATAACAATATCATCAACCTAAACAACAATTGATAAAAGTATAATGAATGCCTATGGTAAAGAAAATAATTATATCTTCAATGAATAAAGCCATGAGAAATGATCGTAGAAGAAAAGGTATTAAACCAACTACTAAGTTATAATTGAGTGTTTATTATGTGATAAATGAAATTTATGTTATGTTGAATGTTTATTTTTTGATAAATGAAGTTTAGATTATAATAAAACATTTATGTCCGTTAGGAGGATGTTTATATTACTTTCATAAAGTGAGTGAACCAAATAGGTATAAACTTAATTTAACAAAAAAATGCAGTTTTTAAAAATAATTTAAAGATAAAAATATATTTAATCCATTTTGTTATTATGTTATCTTATCGTTGTTGTTAGTATTATTACTATTATATATATAAAGATGGAAATATTCCCAAACCGTTCAAAATTTAAATGTAACGAAAATATAAGTCTAAATCTAATTTGTTTTGCAGGGGAGTACATCAAATTTGAGTGAGAGAGATATACAAGAGTTATGTTTTGGCTCTCAGATCATCCCAAACTCCAACTTCGGTCTCTTAGAATCTCTGAAGGTGGATGGTTGTCAGTTTAGATCAGATGTACTTCTACCACTCAATTTACTTCCTTCATTAACTAATTTGGAAACATTGAAAGTTCAGAACTGTATGCATATCAAAGCCATATTTGATGTCAAATGTACAACAGAAAGCAAAGATGTGACATCTACAGGACCAACTCTTTTTTCTTTGAAGAATTTGACTTTATCCAATCTGCCAAATTTGAAGAATGTTTGGAATGAAGATCCTGATGGAATTCTAAGGATGCACCATCTAGAAGAAGTACACGTTGAGAACTGTAAATGTCTTAGAAGCGTGTTTCCTGCATCAATAACCAAAGATGTTGTGGAGCTTAAAAATCTAGAAGTTGAAGACTGTGAGGAATTGATGACTATTGTTGCAGAGAATAGTAGCGCAGATCCAAGAGGAACAAATCAAGAGCTCTCCTGTCCCTGGGTGAGATCATTCAAACTAAAGGGTCTGCCCATGTTCAAATATTTTTACTACTACTCACTGCAGTGCCACAATTTTGCACATCTAGAATCACATACGGAGAATCAAGTCGGTACCGAAAAGGTACGTACAACTGTTTTATTACTTCCTCTTCGTGTCCACATCTTTTGTTGAAAACGTGTGAGGCCATTCATGAATACAACAAAATATGATTTCAGATCAATTTCACAAATATTAAGGGACACCATTTTATTTTATCATTTTTTTATCAAAAAAACAAATATACTAAATATGAATAATTGAGATGTCTCTAATTTTGTTTATGAACTTATCAATCATCTCCAACTTAAAATTACATTTTATATCAGTCATAACTTAATATTTTTTTTTTTTCAAAATACTGAGGTAACATACATAAAAAAATATAAATACCGTATTTTCTTTCATCCACAAAATGTTTGTGCCTTTGGATTATGTGACCCTGATAATAGATCTACGCCAAACAAAAAAGGTAAACATAGTCACTACCCATAAAGTAAAAAATAAACGTCCTCATAACATGAAAAACATATAGCTGCTACCGATACAGAAGAAACTACCCATCCCCCACAACATATCTAACATTCCTGTGACCCACCTACATATACACCTACGTACTCTCTGCATGCATCAAATAATTTATACAAGGATTATAATACTTTGACACTCAATAAATTTTTTCAATCACTTCATATTTATTATTTTACTTTTTAATTTCCTTTTTAATAAATACAAAAATTCACTTTTTTATTAGTATATTACCTAATTGTCAAGTGGTGATTGATGCTATCATGACAAGACAGTTGATATCATTGAGCATGAGACTTACACTTTGCTGCAAGTGTTTTCCTTACATTACTTCTACGAGCAAATGTATGTTTAATTAATTATAGATCAAATATCATCAATTCGTCCTCTACATTATCAAAAACTATGACAATAATTATTACATATCATCATTGGCCTCCAGCCCTTAATCTATGTAACTTTGCGTAGCAAACATGAAAAAGAATTTCAACATGCCTATAACCTATTCTTATAATGTGACTAAACGTGCACTGTTTTTACAGACGTGATTGAACACATACATCAATAACAATACCAAAAATTACTTATTGGATACTTATTTATGATTCAGGCCTATACTTTTAAGTTGTGCATGAGTAAAGATTTCGGCAGCCTTTACTTTTGCATTTCTAAAACTAGGGTTGCGCCAACCTTTACAAACAATCTTGTACCATCACGTAGTTAATTTGTCACAGATTATTACTTATCAGGAATCTTTGAATGCAAGGTTATTTATGTCTTGTATATAAAAGAGATTCATTACTAATTGCAATAATCTGCTTTTGCTTGTGCTTTTTCTCAGTTAAAGTGGTTGTCACTGGGGAATAATGGAGTAGATATGATTTTGCATGGAGAATTTGAGAGAAACTTCTTAGAGAACTTAAAATGTCTTACTCTCTGCTTGTTTTCGGATGCATTTGGGTATGAAATTCTAGAACCGGTTCCCAATATAGAGAAGCTTGTGGTACGTGGTGGTTCCTCGAAGGAGATGTTCTGCTGTCAAAGTGCTAATGATAGTGGACTTCTTTTACGATTGAAAGAATTACGCTTGGAGTCCCTTGAAGAGTTGGTTTCCATTGGGTTAGAGAACTCTTGGACTGAGCCCTTTGTCAGAAATCTAGAAACCTTTGAAGTGATTAGCTGTTCCAGTTTAAAAAACTTGGTAACATGCAGAGTGTCTTTCTCGAATGTGATATGTTTAAAAGTTGAAAACTGCGATAGCTTGTCATATTTGTTTACATCTTCAACAGCCAAAAGTTTGGTTAAACTCCAAAGAATGGAGATAGAAAAGTGTAAATCAATTGAAGAAATAGTGTCTGAAGAAAGGGAAGAATCAAACGAGGATCAAATAATATTTCCGAAAATCAATTGTTTGAGTCTTAAATATCTGAAAAATCTCCAAAGGTTTTACAAAGGGAGTTTAAGTTTTCCATTGTTGGAGGAATTGTCAATATCAGAGTGCGACAAGATGGTAACTTTATGTCCAGGTACTCTAGAGGCAAGTAAGTTGTCTCAAGTTATTCCATTGGAAATTGATCTTAGCTCTACTCTGTGGGAGGAATTCATGAGCAAGGTACGTGTTTCTTTATTCAACATAGCGAATAAGGAACACTTTCTATGATAACAAACAAAAAAAATATGGAATAATTATACATAAAAATTATAATAAAGGTTTAATCAAGTGTATCTACCTTTCCTTTAGACCTTTTATTTGAAAAAAAAATTATAAAATGAGTCGTGCAAAACATTCAACTCACAAATCAAATAACTCATATATATATATATATATATATATATATATATATATATATATATATATATATATATATATATATATATATATATATATATATATATATATAAATATTTTCTTATTTAAGAATTCTCTCTCACCAGTTAGTTTTATGTTGATGGAATGAATAGTAGTAATTACATCATATTGTTTATACGTAAATGTAAAGTATTTAAACCTGGCGTTTTCTTTGTATATTTAACATTCTTAAAGTTTATTGGATGTTATCTTTCATATATAAAAGAATACATTTCCCATCAAAATCTCCTTTGGATGACCAAGTCCGAGGGTTACTTAGGATTTATGTATAGTACTTGCTAGCAGTCATCTATAAAAGCAAAACAACTTTTTAATTAGGATAGGTCAAATTGATATTATAAATTTATGACTTTACCTATAGTGCGCAAACGTGTTACACAGAGAGAAAAATAATATATGTTTCATGTTAAAAAATTTGCAGAGAAGTTTATGCAGATAAATTCTAATAACTCCGAAATTGAGACTAAATAAATACTATGTTTAATCATTTTTTCATTCTTAAATAAGACGTCACTAATAAGGTTTTGATTATTGTGACGTTATTAAAATGTTTTAGAGAAATTAGTCTAGAGACTAATTTAGAAATCAATTTAGTTTTGATAGTAAAAATTTTGATAACTAATGTTAATGATCAATTTAAAAACTAACATACTACAGTACTAAGTTATAAACTATTTTAATTATTAATAATTTTTAAATTATAAATTAGTTTCTAAATTGATTATTATAGTAATAAATTAATTATTATAATTAAAATTGATTATTATTTAGAGATTTCTTATAGTGTATAATATAAAAGATAAAAGATAAAAACTTAAATAATTTAACTATAGAAAAGCTGCATTTATTTATCTTAAAATCTTGTGAAATAAATGTGGGTTTTCTTTAGTTTTAAATTGTGTGTTATATTTTTATTTTAAAGAGGAAATGAGAAGTTTTTCGATATAATATATCTCATGCATTTCTAAATTAAAAATGTTTAACAACAATTACTTGTTATTATTGCCACTATATCTTATTTAGGAAAATATTAAAAACGATCTATCATTATCTAATGTAAAAAAATAAAAAGTTCTACAATTTATTGAATATTAGTAAAAGGTTAATTCTAATGACATTTAAAAAGTCCTACACTATATTGATTATTTTTTTACTAAATATTAGTAATAGGTTCACACAAAATTAGAAAGCAAAGATGTCAAACATAACTCGATTTTCAATTTTACGAAAATTAGAAAGAGTTTTAAATCTAACTCAAAATTTACCTTTGCAAAGTAGCGCATATAATTTTGTAAGAAAAATGTAATTTGAAAAGAAAAAGCTATTAAAATTTATCATTGTATTTCTGAAAAATTAATAATAGTTGGTGGTTTCTAGCCAAAGTATATTAAAAAAATCTGAATTCTTGTTAGCCATGTAAAAGATTAATTTCATATTTTTATTTATTGGTTGACATGTTCTGATTTTGCAAGATTGGATGGAGATCGAGTGTTGAGTTCAAAGATAGGGCAGACCTAAACGAGATATGGCGTTTCACACTGCAAATCCGCGACTTTTGTTTCAGTAACTTGGAAACCTTGGTTGTCGATGGGTGCCAACTTTTATCATATGTAATCCCCTTCGGTGTGCTTCCTTTGTTACCTGAATTGCAAACATTAGAAGTTCGAAACTGTGATTCTGTTAAAACTATATTTGATGTCAAATGTTCACAAGACACATTCACTTTTCCTCTGAAGAAATTAGTTTTACTGAAGCTGCCAAATTTTGAAACTGTTTGGAATGAAGATTATGCTGAAATTGTTACAGAGCCTAATCCAGCTGATCCAGAGCAAACAAATCCCAAGGTTACATTCCCCAGTGATTTACCGAAGTTCAAGCATATATTCTTCTACTTCCATTGAAATTATCATGCATCAATTATTGCTTCAATCTTTATAAACAATTCATTATTTTCTTCACGGAGGAACCACCTTTCATCTCATTTATGAAAATTTTCATCTAAAATTTTAAACTCGAAATTGTTGTAAGTGCATACGGTATGGCCTTAGTAACAGCTACCCGGCCTGGCTTGTTCGTCTTTTTTACATTTTTTTAAATAAACGTTTTTTCTTTCAAATTGACTTGTTCACACCTATTTTTATTTAATATTGATTTGTTGAGTTTTATGTACTAATTATAAGACTTATTTTAGCATGAAAATTTACGGTTTTAATTTTATATAGAGAGACGAATATATATGACCATGCTAACTACTTTTACTTCGTTATTGGTTTGTCTTTGTAGCTAATTACACCGAACTTAGAACATCTGACAGTGGGTGAAGATGAATTGAAGATGATTGCCAATGGGAAATTTCAGAGAAACCTTTTACACAAGATAAAAGTTCTCGGTCTGTGCTTTGATATTGAGTGTGATGAATTTCCGCAGTATGGATTTCTAACACCGTTGCCAAATGTAATAAAGCTTGTGGTGTGTGACAGTTCCTTCAAAGTGATTTTCTGGGATCAAAGACCTAATAATAGTGAATTTCTCTTACAATTGAAAGAATTACGAATGGAGTCCCTTCAAGAGCTAGTTTCCATTGGGTTAGAAAACTCATGGACTGAACCCTTTGTCAGAAATCTAGAAACCTTTGAAGTCATTAAGTGTTCCAATTTAAAAAACTTGATAACATGCAGAGTGTCTTTCTCGAATCTGATATGTTTAAAAGTTGAAAACTGCGATAGCTTGTCGTATTTGTTTATATCTTCAACAGCCAAAAGTTTGGCTAAACTTGAAAAAATGGAAATAGAAAAGTGTGAATCAATTGAAGAAATAGTGTCTAAAGAAGGGGAGGAATCAGGTGAGGATGAAATAATATTTCCGAAGCTCAATTGTTTGAGTCTTCAATATCTGAAAAATCTCCGAAGGTTTTACAAAGGGAGTTTAAGTTTTCCATTGTTGGAGGAACTGTCAATAAGAGATTGCGACAATATGGTAAGTTTATGTCCTGGTACTCTAGAGGCAAGTAAGTTGTCTCAAGTAAAACTTGAAGGATCAAACACTACATTGAAAACTGATCTCAACTCTACTATGAAGAAGGAATTTCTGGAAAAGGTACGTCGTTAATATTTCTTTTTATTGAACATTGTTACGATTCTTGTCTATATAAAAAATACACCCTCTGAGTGCTCATTGGTTATATATCTATATTCACAATAGCCTACTGCAAATTTAGGCGACAGAAAATATATATAAATTGTAACCTTATGTACAACTTGTCTACATATAAATTGCAAGACTAAGTCACAAAAAAAAAAAAAAGACAGATGGATGTAATTTTGATCATTACAATTTTTTTTCTATTACTTCTAATTCACACTGCGTCTACAATTTAAACTCAAAATTATAATACTTATTTACAAATTTAATTAATAACTATAACGAAATTTATGAAAAAATTTAAAAACAAAACATAAATAATAAAGAGTTCGTGATATATATTATTTGTCATTAAAAATAATAAATATGAAGAAGAAGGAAAAAGAACATTGTTTAAAATAATTTTAAATTGTATTATTCATAACAACAATTTTTATATATTTATTTACATGTCTCAAACATACGGTAACGGTTCAACAAATTTTTAATTATATGATAACTAAATAAAATTATAAATCTCAATTCTTAACTTGGTTTTGCAAGTCTTGATGTCAAGTAATGTGAATTAGAAAACGTGATTCAGTAGATAATTTCTTTTAAATATAGTAAGGTGGGTTTTTTTTCATAATAAAAAATAATTAATAATAAAAATAGTAAGTATTTCATATTTGTAGAGTAGTGATTTAAAAGATATAATTGACTGCTGTAAATAATTACTTTCATATTTTTATTTATGATTTTGCACGTGCAGATTTCAGAGCTTGACGAAGTTGATCTGCAAAGTGGACCAACACAACAAGAGATATGGAATGGCTCACTGCATATCCCCGGCCTCTGTTTCAGTGAGTTGACCAAATTGACTGTGAATGACCCACGATTTTTATCAGATGCAGTGCTACCCTTCCATTTACTTCCTTTATTACCTAGATTGAAAACATTGGAAGTTGGAAACAGTGATTATGTCAAAACCATATTTGATGTAAAATGTACAACAAAAGACACATCAATTACTTTTCCTCTGAAGAAATTGGTTTTATCGAAGTTGCCAAATCTGGAAAATGTTTGGAATGAAGATCCTCATAGAATTTTATGCATGCAACATCTAGAAGAAATACACGTGAAGGAATGTAAGGGCCTTAAAAGTGTGTTTCCCGCATCAGCAGCCAAAAGTCTTGTGGGACTTGAAGATCTAGTAGTGGAAGACTGTGAGGGATTGATGGCAATTGTTGCAGATGAATCTAAGGAGGGGGATGAATTAGATGAGAATGCGATAATGTTTCCTCGGCTCAGTTATTTGAAGGTAGAAAGTTGCAATAGTCTGCCATATTTGTTCACATCTTCGACAGCAAAAGGTTTGGCTGAACTCAAAACAATGAAGATAAAAGAATGTAAAGTAATTGAAGAGATAGTGTCGAAGGAGGGGAAAGAATCCGATGAGGACGAAGAAATAATATTTAAGCAGCTCCAGGATTTGTATCTTGAAAATTTAGATGAGCTAGGGTGCTTTTATTCTGGCAATTTAACTTTAAGTTTTCCCTCCTTGGAGGAAGTCTTCGTCATCAAGTGCAGCTCTATGAAAACTTTCAGTGCAGTAAACAAAATAAATCATCCCACAAAATGGTACTGTTCAGAATACGAGAGACCACAGAAAGAAAGTGATCTCAATTCTGCTGTGCTCAAAACTTCTGCAAAAAAGGTACCTACACTTTTACATCTTAATGTTTCTTCATAAAGAATGATGGATGATATGTCCAAGAATTCTAGGTTCCTGTATAACAATATTTTCAGACATTATTTTTAGTGTAATGTGTTTTTTAGTAGCATCGTGCTATTAACTTGTACGTATTCTTTTGTTTTAAATAGGCTCCAGATGCTTCTAGTGCCATCATTTCAGTTCTCCAATAGCTCAGATAGTGAATATGGTACATCAAATATTATCTAATGCCACTAAAATTGTTACTTTTTTTTTTATGGTGAGTTATGAGTTATACTATCATTTTCTCTAGCATATGCAGGTGGTGATCAATAAGAAGCAGTTTTTCACAGCATCCCATGATGATTATGACTGATTATGTAAGTAATTTTTTTTTAGTTTAATTTAATGTTTTATTGATTTCTATTTTAATGGATATTTCTCTGTGATGTTTTAGTTATGAGACTTATGTATAGAATGATATTTTCTATATATAATGCTACTTTTACTTACTTTATAATTAAATTCATATTCTTTTCTTAATAACTTTTATGAAAGTATAGTAATTGTTCTTATAAATTGTATAGGTTGAATCTGAGTTGCCTACTACAATAATGCAGTAATTAAGAGGAGATTGAAGGCATAATTAAAGAGTGGATGAAGATGAATCTGTCTCTATTTTACTATTTTTGTGTGATTGTGTTTTAAAAAAAATTGTGTTGAACGGTTATATTATATTATGTAATGTGTGAGATTAAGAGTGATGAATGGTTATGAATATTGAGTAAAGGTGAAATCATGAACTGTGTCACTAAATATTGACTGTATGAGCTTATGTCCACAAAAAAAAAAAGTGTGCTTGTATGCATATGTTGTTAGTTTTATCTATATCTCAGGTTTGAACATAATACTCTATTGAAATCAGAGCTGAGCAACACTTTTACATAGAGAGCTCAATCTATAAGTGGGTGAAAATGAAATGAATATGTTACTATGTGCTTTCATATTGAGTTGTGTTACCATAGAGTGAGTATGATCGATCGGTCAAGCTCACCACGTTAGTACAAACGGGGTCACTTGATCTCGATCGGTCATCAGCGTAATATTCGTTGAAGAACCTCCTGTAGCTGTTTGCTCAAGAAGACATTTGAATGTCATTAAACACACAATTAATGATGTAACGGTCACAGTGGAGCGGTTAAGGTTTGCATTGATTCTCATTAAGAGATAAGTTAATTGATTAGATTTCTTTAGGCCCTATAACTAACAATTTATTAAGAAGGTAAGAGAACTCTGACTAAATATTGATAGACTTGCAGAGATAAATTCTGACTTGAGCGTCGAGATTGAAGTACTAAGGACCGACCGGTTGAAGATAGTGGATGTTGAAGCACTCCCGAGCAGAAGTGGCAGGCGTTATCCTCGTGCCATTTTAGTATAGACATTTTGGCGCCCACCGTGGGGCCGAGGATTGTTGAAGATACTTTATCGAGACCATAAGGATGGCACAAGACCTGACAACGTTTATGCAGGAAGTACAAAGAAGGATGGAGGCGATGCAAGCAGAAATTGAAACTCTTAGAAACAAGCGTGATGCGGCTAGAAGGGCCCAAGCTAATCAACAATCTTCCGCACGCGCTGAGACACCACCCATTGTGGAATTTTCGGAAACAGAGCAGGACTCGGAAGAAGACACAGATCATGAATCTGATCACAGTCGTCACCAAGGTGAGGGTCATGCCCGTTGTAACGTCCCGGCAACTCGCAGGGACCGTTCATGTGACACCCGGGCACGGAGACGAGGGCGGGGAGTGACGCCGGTGCAAGAAGCATGGTGCAGGGGGCACAGACAAGGAGCGGCTCCTGGCAGCTTCGGGTGGAAGGGGTACATGGATGAATCGAACATACACCGGAATAAGAGGGATCTAGAGACTGTATAGGTATGGGACTATACGGTTGAAGGATAGCTTAAAGGAATTGATTTGACTACTCATATCACCAAAATGCATTTACTTTTCGGTAGCCTGACTCATAAGAACTCCATGGTTAAGCGTGCTTGGCCTGGAGTAATTCTGGGATGGGTGACCTTCTGGGAAGTTTTCCCAGAAAGTGTGCGAGTGAGGACAAAGCACACTGGAAAGCCTGGCGGTGGTCTGTGGGGGCAGTCAACGGTCCCTGTGAGCTGCCGGGACGTTACAGATGGTATCAGAGCCTAGCCTCTCCCAGTACGGTGTGGTTCGAGGACGAACCAGAGTGCAAGCTGGTGGGCATGTGACACCCGGGCACGGAGACGAGGGCGGGGAGTGACGCCGGTGCAAGAAGCATGGTGCAGGGGGCACAGACAAGGAGCGGCTCCTGGCAGCTTCGGGTGGAAGGGGTACATGGATGAATCGAACATACACCGGAATGAGAGGGATCTAGAGACTGTATAGGTATGGGACTATACGGTTGAAGGATAGCTTAAAGCCTGACTCATAAGAACTCCATGGTTAAGCGTGCTTGGCCTGGAGTAATTCTGGGATGGGTGACCTTCTGGGAAGTTTTCCCAGAAAGTGTGCGAGTGAGGACAAAGCACACTGGAAAGCCTGGCAGTGGTCTGTGGGGGCAGTCAACGGTCCCTGTGAGCTGCCGGGACGTTACACCCGTCACCAAGGTGAGGATCATAGCGAGGCAAGCAAGAGAAGGGAGAGAGTTTTAGAGATTTCATGGACCGGTACAATAAGACCGCACGGTAGGTGAGGGGAGTAGGCAAGAAATTCACAATAAGCACTCTGGCTACGGTGTTGAGGCCTTGCCCTTATACGGGCAATTTGTTTGCAGAACCCCCTATGACCCTAGATGAGTTACAAGAAAGAGCAGCTAAGTTCATCAGAATTGAGGAGATGAGAGATTAGAGATGTTCAGAGGCGGCAGCACGAGCAAAGTTCAACCTCAGGACAACAGAAGAAAGAAGGGAAGAAGACGTTCATCCCCGACGAGTGTCCAAAAGGCCAAAAGTATAGAGATGGTCTGAAAGGGACCAAATTTGAGAGATACACCCCGCTGAACACACCAAGGGCTAGAATTTTGGAAGAAGCCCTGAGTGTTGATCTTCTCCCACCTTTGAGGCCTTCTCGGTTGTTGTGGCTTTGGCAAGTGTACCAAATCGTTCAAGTAATAAAACCGGTAAGACCGGATATCGTTTCCCAAGAGACTCGTGTCCTAGACAATCGTATAATAACTAACTAATTTAGACTAAAGAATGATTCCATATTTTTGTGGTTTTGATACGATTAAAGTAAAGATAATGCGGGAATGATAAAAGTTGATCTTTGATAACTTAAACGTTAGAAATGCGAGTGATTAGAAATGGTATGAAATGGTATTGTTGGGGGTATGATTTCATCTACTTCACTTTTGCGCATACAATTCACTTTCTTTCCATTAATTATCCAATGTCAATCAACTAAATTACTCCAACCCAATCCCTTGGTAGAAGGAGCCTAGACTTACTTCTTAAACTCTAATTCCTTAGAAACTTTAACAAGTTCATCCGCTTTAAGAGTTGAGATTTAAGACAACCAAAGGTCCAAGTTCTATCCCTAGATACAATTTCCCTTAGGTATTTAATCCAATTTCAGATTTACACAACATTTCCCAATATCAAGCAAACCCTAGAATCATGCAATGGTGGAACACAACATCACAAGCTTTAAGAGAAGGAATTAAACACTAGAAATCAATGGAATAGACATATAATTAATCAATTCAACTGTAATTAGCACAAAAGATCCGTGATTACATCAACCCCCAACAATAATGAAACTAGCTCTCCATTGTCATGGAGAGCTTGATCTTACAAATTGATGAAATGGAAGAAGGGAGAAGACCCAAGGTGGAAGGAGAAGTGTTTCCACAGCTCCAAGATCGCCTCCAGCTGCTCCAAGGTGTAGAAATCGCGTCCGGGCTGCCAAAGATATCAAAGCCCTTCTAATTTGGGGTTAAATAAACCCAATCTGCCAAATCAGCAGCAGGCGCGCTTGAGACCGCGCTCCAGCGCGCGAAAACAGGAAAAAGGGCGCTCCAGCGCCCTTTTGTAGGGGGCGCTCCAGCTAGCTCCAGTCCTGGTGCAGAGCCCGCTCCAGCGCCCATGGAAAAAGGGCGCTCCAGCTAACTTTTTCCAGATTCTGGTTCTTCATATTTTTGCTGTTTTTGCTGTTTTCTTGTTTTCTCTGGTTCCAGCACTCTTCATTTGATGCAGAGACTTCTTCCAACTAATTAACTTGTATAAATAAAGGGGTTAATGATCAATTTATCTAATTAAAGCTTAAGATGAAACCACTTCTTAAACTAAATGAAAACTAGGATTTACAAGGTAAAAAGGATGAGAAAGAGTTGATATTTTCTCTAATTCAATACTGAATTCATAGTAAAATATGCCACTATCAACTCCCCCAAACTTAGAACCTTGCTTGTCCTCAAGCAAAAGGTATCTGACTGTCAAACAAAACATAATTCAAAGATTACAGTTGGATTCATAATACATTGCTTAACTTGAAACAACTAGAAATGTGTATCATGTTAGTTTTCCACTATGATGCTCACAACACAATCAATCAATCAAATGCCATAGTTTATAGGAGATCAACAGTCATGGCAGGATGCTTTACTAAATTATGTAGAACCAATCCTCACTTAAGATGGTGTTTCACTCTAATGCACTGGTGTATAAGGATGTGTGTCTATCACTCTACTATCAAATTGTCACACAAATCAACTTTGCCATTTGTTTCAACCAAATTAAACACATTCACAAGTAATTCAACATCACAAGGACTTTCATTGGCTTGTATTGTGGCTGGGCTAAGAAGGAACATGGTTTTTCTGGATAACAAAGCACCTTGAGCTAAGAGATCAAACAATTACAATCATGAATAAAAGTTCTCTTTTGCTTCACTTAGATTACCACCAATGTCGAACTTATCCCAACTTTCTTTCATTCAGTTCTTTTTCTTCTCTCTTTTTCTTTCTTCCTTTTTGTTACATTTGTATCTTTTAAATTTTTCTCAATTCCTCCTTTCATAACAACTCCCCCAAACTTAAACCATTCTCCTGCAGTACAGCTGATTTCTTCATTTAGCTCAAGGTAAGGAAAATAGGGAATTTTCATTTGGGCTTTAAGGTTCAAAAAGAGTCATTTATCAATCAAGGTCGAAAGGTTCTGAATTGGTTTCTTTGGCAATATGTGGAAGAAGTAGGAGAGCAAGATGGCCTTGATCATGTGCAACTAACAAGCAAATGGTTCATATCAGAGAAACTCAGGCAAAGTCAATTGTGATCAAATATGATAGCATTCACAAGAAAATTCTAAGGCACAACATCTCACAAGGTTAACTCAAGGTTCCACAAACATCATCAAGCAACTGCCAAGAATATTGATCGCAGTTAAACATAAAGCATTATCAGACTTTTCATGTAAAAAACAACCACAATTTGAACTAAACTGACCCATCTCAACACATCATTTCGTATCAAACCATAAGCATTATGAATCAACATAAATCTATCAAGTCAGACAAGTCAGCATACTTCAAACACCCTAAAACAAGAATTCAAAGTCATTTCCAAAGCTTAAACTAAAGTTGAAACAGATAAAGAAAACATAAAGTAAGAAAGCAAAATAAAACTTCAAACTGTGATGCCTAATCACTCATATCTGTGTCTTCATCATCAGCATCATCATCCTGATCAGCATCATCGTCATCATCTTCATCATCAGTATCTGCAGTGGCAGCTCCACCTCTCCCAGTAGGTTGGGACTGGTCCCCAGGCCATGCTACTCGTGTAACATATTCTTCATTTGTCATAAAACTAGAGGTGGAAGAGGCATGATACAGTTGTCTCATCATCTCTGCTTGAGCCAACCCAATTCTGTTAACGGCCTCTAGTTTTGCATCAAGTAAAGCAAACTGCATGTCAGTCATCTGATATGGGTCAGATGAAGGTGTAGAAGTCCGTGGACGATGATGGTTCCTGGGAGATTGTGGTGGTTGAATGAGAACATCTTCCTCATCAATGCAGAATTGAGTGTAGTACGCCATGTCAATGGGTTTTCGAGGCATCTCAAATGGTGGAGTAGATATATCCACTCCTGCCTGCTCACAAAGGTGAGTGATCAATGAAGGGTGGCCTAAAGGAGCTTTAGCCTGAGGGGCATGGGCACAAGTAGTGATTTCATTGGCAATGAGTTTGCCCAAATTGATTGACTTCCTTGAGAGGATGCAATAGAGTATAATGGCGCGGTTGGTGGTGAGATCGGACACATGTGATGAAGGAGAAATGTTGGCCAGCATGAGCGCCGTCCAGAATTTACTGAGAGGAGTAAGAAGTGATCTCCTGATGTATAGGGGTTGTTCCTGCCTGTTTCTCTGAAAAGTGCCCCCAGTGATGCACAAAGTCCTCTCAATGGCTTCATAGTCTATCTCATCTCCCAGTAATGTCTCATAATCAGTTGGCTCATTTGTCTCTTGCCAATTCGTATTGAGGAAGTCATTAATTGTGTCTGCATTAAAGGGAACATACCGACCTCGAACATAGCTGGCAAAAGGATCAGCATTCCTGGAGAAGATCTTGGCATTAGTATAGAATTCCTTGACCACTTCAACATTGGCAGGGGCTGGATAAGTAGTCAAGGTGCTCCAATTTCTCCTTCTTATAGTATTGGTGAACCTTGGTATGTCATTGGGCATAACCACAACCTTCCTCTCCATCAACAATTTACGTTTCTGCACTGAGGAGTAGTGTTTCTGATGGTCTTTAGTTAGGAAAAGGTCTGAGTACACCTTTTCCTTCCTCCTTTGACCCCTTTCAGTGTTAGCAGCAGTGGTTTTGATCCTTTTCGAACCTGAAGATGAAGCCATTTCTGCATAAAAAGATTGAAACGAAAGTTGCCAAGTGAGATTAACCAATGTTGAAAACACACATTTACCAAATACATTTAGGGAAAGGCTCAAATAACAGATTCCAGGGCATAAAACACAATGGATAAAACATTAGAAACATTAAAACGCATGCTGGAACAATCAGAAGTTGAATTGGACAGCAGCTACAGAGTGCAGCCAAAGCTGCAGTGGGGGGCTTCGCGCGCTGGAGCGCCCCTCGTCAATGGGCGCTGGAGCGCGCTTCGGCAGAGAGGTCTGCAGGAGCTGGGGCTTCCACTTCTCGGTCAGCTGAGTTCAAGCTTAATTCAATAATGTATTTGGTTCATAACAACCCAATGATTCCTATTTATCTCTACCTCACAGCCTCAAATCACAAGCACAAGTGCAATCAACAAAATCTAAGTGAAAAGCATGTGGAAAATGGTAAAACCGAGATAGATGCAAGGAGATTCAGCCAATTGGGGAAAAACAGAAAAACATGCATCAAACTTGACCAATTATCACAATCAAATAGTAATTCAGAAAAACAAAGTGCAAAAATGAAAAGGGAGAAGTTTAAAACCCTACTTGAGTTGGAGAAAATAAGTTGGAAGGAAGCCAAAGTATGGTGTGACCGTGGGTGAGTGTTAAGGTTGAGTGAAAGTTGATTTGCTAAGAGGGAGTGAGATTGAGGATGAGCAATGGTGGAATGAGTGGATTGGGGTCTTAGGAGTGGTTTGGAAGCGGCTTGGGTACGAGTTGAAGTGAGCCAAGTGTTATTAGGGTTAAGAAAAAAATGAGTTGGACCATACACTGTGCATCCAGGCCCAAAATTAACTGCAGCATTTTCTGCAGAAACGGCGCTGGAGCGCCCTTCGGCTATGGGCGCTGGAGCGCGCGATGGGCATTTGGCCAGGAAAAGCAGTGCAGCGAAGACGGCGCTGGGGCGCCCCTGAGGAATGGGCGCTGGAGCGCCATATCAGCAGACAGTTCTGCAGAATTTGACAACTGTACCTATGATTTTTGAAATTTGATACTTCTTGGCACTCAATTCAGTCCAGATTAATGTGGTTTCACTATATAAACATGATCAAATCCCTAAGGGGTGAAATTGAGGGCAAGAATGCCAGATTAGGTGCACACTTCCAAAGCTTTTTAAGTCTACAACTCAAGGTTTCAATTTTTGCACTTTGAACATACCTAAACTCAACAAAACCATTCAAAACATACTCAATCACACAAGAACACATAAAAACAGATTGAACAATTCTAAAACACAACAATACACAATAAAACTCAACATTACACTAGTTCATCATTAACAACACAAAAACTACAATTGAAACTAACATGCTCCAAAATAACCAAATCAAATTAAAACAATCAAAAGCAAAATCACACAATAAAAACACACTCAAATAACAAAATCACACATAGAGAAAGGGTTAGAAAGCTGGGTTGCCTCCCAGTAAGCGCTTGTTTAACGTCATTAGCTTGACACCATTTAGCTTAAGGGTCAGAGAGGTGGATGATTGTGGTGAGACGTTGGATCTCACCACCTAGGTAATGTTTCAATCTCTGCCCATTAACCACCCAACTTCTTGCTGGATCATCTGAAGCAGGGTCAACCAATTCGACTGCTCCATGAGGTTTTACTTCCTTGATGGTGAAGGGTCCAGACCACTTTGACTTCAACTTTCCTTGAAAGATCTTGAATCTAGAATTGAAAAGGAGAACTTGTTGGCCAGGTTGAAATTCTCTCTTTAAGAGCTTTTTGTCATGATACAACTTGACCTTCTCTTTGTAATTCTTGGAGTTATCATAAGCTGTCAATCTCATTTCTTCCAACTCCTGTAATTGCAGCTTCCTCTTTTCTGCAGACAAGGTAGAATCAAAGTTCAAGAACTTCAGGGCCCAATAAGCTTTATGTTCCATCTCCACCGGTAAATGACAAGATTTGCCATAGACTAGTTGAAAGGGAGTCATCCCAACAGGTGTTTTCATTGCAGTCCTGTAAGCCCACAGAGCATCATCCAGCTTTAATGACCAATCCTTCCTGGAAGAAGAAACAGTTTTCTCAAGAATTCTCTTGATTTCTCTATTTGATACTTCCGCTTGCCCATTGGTTTGAGGATGATATGGGGAAGCAACTTTATGTTTCACCTCATAGTGTTTTAGTATCTTATCAAGCTGATAGTTGCAGAAATGTGATCCTCCATCGCTGATAAGAATTCTTGGCACCCCAAATCTTGAGAATATATTCTTCCTCAAGAATTTAATCACAGTGGTTGCATCATTCTTCTGACATGCTACTGCTTCCACCCATTTGCTGACATAGTCCACTGCAACCAGAATATACTCATTAGTATAAGATGAAGGTAGGGGACCAACAAAATCAATACCCCAGCAATCAAAAACCTCTACTTCCAGGATGTTTTGTAGTGGCATTTCATGCCTTCTTGATATAGTGCCCATTCTTTGACATTTATCACAACGCTTGGCGTGGGCATAAGCATCCTTGAATATTGTAGGCCAGTAAAATCCAGATTGGAGGACTTTGGCAGCTGTTCTTTCACCATTGAAGTGTCCTCCATAGGGTGAGTTATGGCAATGCCACAAGATTCCTGCTGATTCTTCTTCAGTAACACACTGCCTCAAGAGATTGTCAGCTCCTAGTTTGAATAAATAGGGGTCATCCCAAATAAACTGCTTAGCATCATTTAGGAATTTCTTCTTTTGTTGCCATGAAAGATCATCTGGAAGGATGCCCGCAGCTTTGAAATTAGCTATGTCAGCAAACCAAGGCCTTTGTTGGACCATCATCAAGTTCTCATCATAAAATTCTTCACGGATTTCTTTTTCTTTAGTTGTAACTTCATCATTGACAAGTCTTGAGAGATGATCCGCAATGACATTTTCGCTTCCTTTCTTATCCCTGATCTCCAAATCAAATTCTTGCAACATAAGAACCCATCTTATCAATCTTGGTTTGGAATTAGGCTTGGTAAGTAAGTACTTGATAGCAGCATGATCAGTATAAATAATCACCTTTGATCCGATGAGATAAGGTCTGAACTTCTCTAATGCATATACGATTGCCAAGAATTCTTTCTCAGTTGTGGCATAGTTCAATTGAGCTCCATTCAACACCTTGCTGGCATAATAAATGCTGTGAAACACCTTTCCTCTTCTTTGGCCTAGGACAGCACCTATGGCATAATCACTGGCGTCACACATCAACTCAAATTCTTGTTCCCAATTTGGACCAATTATCACAGGTGCAGAAATTAACTTGTCCTTGAGAACCTCAAATGCAGTTAGACACTCTTTATCCAACACAAAAGGAGTGTCGTTTACTAAGAGGCTGCAGAGTGGCTTGGCAATCTTGGAAAAATCTTTGATGAATCTTCTATAGAAACCGGCATGACCAAGAAAGCTTCTGATTCCTTTCACATTTGTTGGTGGTGGCAGTTTTTCAATAACTTCCACTTTAGCTTTGTCAACTTCAATTCCTCTAGAAGAAATCTTATGACCTAGAACAATACCTTCAGTAACCATGAAATGGCATTTTTCCCAATTGAGAATAAGGTTTGTTTGAATGCATCTTTCAAGCACAATCTCCAGGTTTGATAAGCACAAGTTAAATGAGCTACCAAATACTGAAAAGTCATCCATAAATACTTCAATGCATTTTTCCACTAGGTCAGCAAAAATGGCTTGCATACATCTCTGAAACGTTGCTGGTGCATTGCATAATCCAAAAGGCATCTTCCTGTAAGCGAAAACACCAAAAGGACAAGTAAAAGCAGTCTTTTCTTGGTCTTTAGGATCCACCACAATTTGGTTATAACCAGAATAACCATCCAAGAAGCAATAGAAAGCTTGACCAGCTAACCTTTCTAACATCTGATCCATGAAAGGAAGGGGAAAATGATCCTTCCTTGTAGCCTTGTTCAGCTTTCTATAGTCAATGCACATCCTCCACCCAGTTACTGTTCTCGTAGGTATGAGCTCATTTTTATCATTACACACTACGGTCATACCACCTTTCTTTGGCACTACTTGTACTGGACTCACCCATGTGCTATCAGAAATAGGATATATGATTCCAGCTTCTAGCAATTTCAGAACCTCTTTTCTAACTTCTTCTTTCATTACAGGGTTCAATCTCCTCTGCGGTTGAGCTACTGGTTTGAAATCCTCCTCCATGAATATCCTGTGCATGCAGTAAGAAGGACTTATTCCTTTTAAATCAGATATTGACCACCCGATGGCTCCCTTATTGGCTTTGAGAACTTCAATTAATTTCTCCTCTTCTGCAGGAGATAGAGAATTGCTGATGATGACTGGTTTGCTACCAACTTCTTCTAGAAACACATACTTCAAATGAGGGGGTAACATTTTCAACTCAAGTTTGCCATCTTTGACTTTTTCCTTGGAATTCATATCTTCAATCTTTGCTTCATGAGGGGGAATTTCCTTCAGAGCATCCAAGTTAGTCAGACATTCATCAATCAATTTTTCTTCTTCTTCATTAAGAGCTTCACAAGCATCAATAAGTGTCTTCTCCAGAGGGGATGAAACATAAGCTATTTTCTCATTATTTGAGCATACCTCATCCAGAACATCAACTTGAAAACATGCTTCATCATCATTGGGGTGAGACATAGCTTCAAAAACATTGAAATTCACTTCTTCATCCTGTACTCTCACCTTGAGTTTGCCATTATCTACATCAATTAGAACTCTTGCAGTCTTCATGAATGGTCTACCCAGAATGAGAGGAACCTCAGTATCCTCCTCCATCTCCATTATTACAAAGTCCACTGGAAAGACAAATTTGTCAACTTTAACAAGCACATCTTCCACCACCCTATGAGGGTATTTAATAGATCTGTCTGCTAATTGTAAAGTCATCCTTGTAGGTTTCAGATCTAACTCTCCAATCTTTCTGAACATAGAGAGGGGCATTAGATTGATGCTTGCTCCCAAATCAATCAGAGCTTTCCCAATAGCTAGATTCCCTATAGTGCAAGGAATAGTAAAACTACCCGGATCTTTGAATTTAGGTGGGAGAAGCTTTTGGATGATAGCACTACAGTTGCCTTGTACTTCAATGGTCTCTGCTTCAATATACTTTTTCTTCTTTGTGAGTAAATCCTTCATGAAGCGAGAATAGGCTGGAATCTGTTGAAGAGCTTCAGAGAAGGGAATTTTTATTTCCAGCTTCTTGAATATATCTAAGAATCGCTCAAATTGCTTTTCCTTCTCCTTTCTTGTATACACCTTTGGATATGGAAGGTGTTTCACTATTTCTTTTTCTTTTTGAGGTATTTCTTCTTCTTGCCTTTTATTAGTCTCTTCTTCTTTTCTCACATCCTCTTCTTCATTTTCTCTTTCATTTTGATTTTCTTCTTCTATCTTTTTCTTCTCTTCTCTTCTTGAACTTTCTTCCTCAATTATTCTTATTTCCTTCCCACTTCTGGTGGTTATAGCTTTGCATTCTTCCTTTGGATTTGTTTGAGTATTAGCAGAGAATTGACCATCCTGTTGATTTGCCAATTGCTTGGCCAACTGACCTACTTGCACTTCTAAATTTTTGATTGAAGCGTCAGTGTTTTTCTGATTTTGGATGGATTGCTGTATAAACATCTGCAAAGTATCTTCTAATTTTGCTGTTCGGTCATTTTGAGATGCATACTGTTGCCCAGGTTGGTAAGGATTTCTACTACCTGAAGCTCCCTGTGCTTGTCTCCATCCTTGATTTGCAGGATTAGGAAAAGGATTGTTGAAGAAATTTTGACGTCCTTGGTTCCCCATATAGTTGACTTCTTCAGATTGGGAACTACCAGGAACTTGACAATGACCGTTAGGATGATCATCTCCACAGAAATCACATCTCATGACTTGCTGATGTGGTTGTGAATGAGCTTGCAGTGCTTGTAACTGCTGAGGTAACTTAGCCATGCTTTGAGTTAACAGCTCCATTTGTTGAGAAAGAAGCTTGTTTTGAGCAAGTAGTGCATCCTGGGCACTCAGTTCATACATTCCTCTCTTCTGTGCTGGAATTCTCCCATGTTGGCTCCTCAAATCAGTGGAAGCCATATTTTCTATCACAGCAATGGCTTCATCAGCAGTCTTAAAAAGTACTGAACCACCAAAGGATGCGTCTAATATCATCTTTGTATGAGGTTGCAAACCATTACAGAAAGTTTGCACTTGCATTTCTAAAGTGAATCCATGGCTGGGACACTTTCTCAATAAAGATTTAAATCTTTCCCATGCTTCACAAAGTGGTTCGTCTACTCCTTGGACGAAAGTGGCAATGGCAGCTTTCACCTCTGTGCTCTTTGATGGTGGAAAGAAGCGTGCTAGAAATTTGTATTCCACATCCTCCCAGCTCGTAAGACTTTGATTAGGCTGTGACTGGAGCCAAGCCTTTGCTTTTCCATTCAGAGAAAATGGGAAGAGTCTCATGTACAATGCTTCTTCATCCTCCCCTTGTACACCCATAGTACCACATAGCTCATAGAAAGTGACCAAATGAGCATGGGGGTCTTCATTGTCTAGGCCAGAAAATTGATTGGAACTAATGAGCTGGAGTAGAGCAGGCTTCATTTCTGCCAGCTTGTCACTCATAGTGGGCCTCACAATGCTTGAGAAATTTCTCGGGCTTGTGTAGGTTATTGAGTCCCCTATGGTTCTCCTTGGAGGTGGTCCTGCGCCAGCCATCCCGTTCACAGAAGAAGAATCAAAAGACTCTATAACTTGATTGTTGAAAGAAGTTGAGGATTCAAGAGCGGCTTGTGCTGCTAGAGCTTTTCGTTTCCTAGTGTCACTATTGTTCCTTCTAGCTGCTTTCTCAATCTCAGGATCCACAAGGAGTGGTTCAGATGACACAGTCCTCCTTGTACGGATGTTTCCCTGCATACACTAGAAAACAACCAAACTCGTGCCACAAGTTAGCCCAAAAATAAAGATAATACTTACAAAAAAAAATAGAAAATTATACACAAAAAGATAAAGCCTAAATCGGTTAAAAATCACACAAAAGTCTAGTTTTAACACAGGTCCCCGGCAGCGGCGCCAAAAACTTGTTGTGGCTTTGGCAAGTGTACCAAATCGTTCAAGTAATAAAACCGGTAAGACCGGATATCGTTTCCCAAGAGACTCGTGTCCTAGACAATCGTATAATAACTAACTAATTTAGACTAAAGAATGATTCCATATTTTTGTGGTTTTGATACGATTAAAGTAAAGATAATGCGGGAATGATAAAAGTTGATCTTTGATAACTTAAACGTTAGAAATGCGAGTGATTAGAAATGGTATGAAATGGTATTGTTGGGGGTATGATTTCATCTACTTCACTTTTGCGCATACAATTCACTTTCTTTCCATTAATTATCCAATGTCAATCAACTAAATTACTCCAACCCAATCCCTTGGTAGAAGGAGCCTAGACTTACTTCTTAAACTCTAATTCCTTAGAAACTTTAACAAGTTCATCCGCTTTAAGAGTTGAGATTTAAGACAACCAAAGGTCCAAGTTCTATCCCTAGATACAATTTCCCTTAGGTATTTAATCCAATTTCAGATTTACACAACATTTCCCAATATCAAGCAAACCCTAGAATCATGCAATGGTGGAACACAACATCACAAGCTTTAAGAGAAGGAATTAAACACTAGAAATCAATGGAATAGACATATAATTAATCAATTCAACTGTAATTAGCACAAAAGATCCGTGATTACATCAACCCCCAACAATAATGAAACTAGCTCTCCATTGTCATGGAGAGCTTGATCTTACAAATTGATGAAATGGAAGAAGGGAGAAGACCCAAGGTGGAAGGAGAAGTGTTTCCACAGCTCCAAGATCGCCTCCAGCTGCTCCAAGGTGTAGAAATCGCGTCCGGGCTGCCAAAGATATCAAAGCCCTTCTAATTTGGGGTTAAATAAACCCAATCTGCCAAATCAGCAGCAGGCGCGCTTGAGACCGCGCTCCAGCGCGCGAAAACAGGAAAAAGGGCGCTCCAGCGCCCTTTTGTAGGGGGCGCTCCAGCTAGCTCCAGTCCTGGTGCAGAGCCCGCTCCAGCGCCCATGGAAAAAGGGCGCTCCAGCTAACTTTTTCCAGATTCTGGTTCTTCATATTTTTGCTGTTTTTGCTGTTTTCTTGTTTTCTCTGGTTCCAGCACTCTTCATTTGATGCAGAGACTTCTTCCAACTAATTAACTTGTATAAATAAAGGGGTTAATGATCAATTTATCTAATTAAAGCTTAAGATGAAACCACTTCTTAAACTAAATGAAAACTAGGATTTACAAGGTAAAAAGGATGAGAAAGAGTTGATATTTTCTCTAATTCAATACTGAATTCATAGTAAAATATGCCACTATCATCGGTCCTCAAGAAAGGCCGACGAAACTAAGCATTGTACCTATCATCTGAATATAGGACATACCATTGAAGATTACACTATGTTGAGAGATAAGGTGGAGGACTGAATCGAGCAGGGCATCTAAGGAAGTTTGTGAAGGTCGAACGGGGGAGAGAAGTCCACCCAAGAGGGCTAGGACTGAACGAGGGATATATATATATATATATATATATAGGGTTTGCTAACGCGCGTACGCCTATTTTTCAGTTGGTACATTTTAGCAATATGTACCAGGTGTTAGTAGACAAAAATACCCTTATATATCATGGATGCTAAGTTTTAAGGTTAAGGTTATTTTAATAATTTTCATTCTCAAAACTAAAAAAAAAAAAGAAACCCCCAAACCCTTACTCACCTCTCTCATTCCTTTCAACCCTTTCTCTTTCATCTCTCTCACTCCAACCTTTTCTCTGTCATGCCTATCGTAGTCTCAATTGAAAAAATCAAAAACACATGCCATTAAACAATTTGTATTTTTAAAGAGTTGAGTTATTGATATATTCACCTTCAGTCAAAGGTTCATTCAAGATCTCTTCAATTTCACCATCTTCACTAACCTCTCTAATTTCATCATCTGCATGAAAAACCCTTCAGGCCAATTACCAATTCTTTCGGATGTCATTGTGCTTGTGAAAATTAGATAGAATTATATACGACAAAAATTATAAAATGAAAACTCATTATAAAATCATTTTTTGTAAGAAATTGTTTAACGAGTGTTTTTGATTTTTTCCAGGCCAATTACCCATTCCTTTTATGTCGCTTGTGAAAATTAGATAAAATTAGACAAGACAAAAATTATAAAATGAAAAATCATTATAAAATCATTTTTTGTAAGAAATTGTTTAACAGCAAGTATTTTTGATTTTTTTCGAGGTCAATTACCAATTCCTTTATGCTTGTGAAAATTGGATAAAATCAAAAATTATAAAATGAAAAATCATTTTAAAAATTATAAAATGAGAGATGAAAGAGAAAGAGTTGAGAGGAACGAGGGAGGTGAGCAAGGGTTTGGGATTTTTTTTTTAGTTTTGAGAATAAAAATTATTAAAATATCATTAACCTTAAAATTTAGAATCCGTGATATATAAAAAGAGTATTTTTGTCTACTAAAACCCAATACACATTGCTAAAATGTACTAACTGAAAAACAGGCGTACGCGTGTTAGCAAATATATATATATATATATATATATATATATATATATATATATATATATATATATATATATATATATATATATATATATATATATATATATATATGTGACATAGATGTAAGAAAACATGTTTGGCTACATATTCTTGTTAATAAAAGTGCTTACATAGGAAGTTAATAAAAGGTATTTCCTCCAAATAAGCTAGCATATATTAAAGAAAAAACATAATGAATCAAGGATATGAAATACAAAATCTATTCCATGTAATGGTTGAGTCAACCATATTTAATTGTTGTGCAATTATTTATTATAAGAGAAAAAATGAAATGAAAATGAAACATCAAATTAAAGGCTTAATTACCTACTTAGTCCCCATGTTAGGAGCTAATTTGCTATTTAGTACCGGTTTTAAAAATGTAGGCATTTGGTACCTATGTTTTGAAATTTGTATCAATTCAATCCTATCCAGTTAACGGCGTTATAATTTATGCGAGAAATTAAGGACGTTAATGATAGCCTGGGTGGAATAGCTATCAAATGTTTGAATGCATCTTCATTAACGTCCTTAATTTCTCGTATCAATTATAACGTCGTTAACTGGATAGGATTGAATTGATATAAATTTCAAAACATAGGTACCAAATGCCTACATTTTTAAAACCGGGTACTAAACAGCAAATTACCTCCTAACATGGGGACTAAGTAGGTAATTAAGCCTAAATTAAAAAAGCAGATCTCTTACCTAAATTTCATGACTCGCGAAATTCATGATTATTTGACAAAAGTCTTTCTTTCACGGCTTTTGATAACTAACATTTTACCCTGTATACATGATAAACAATGATACTCAGCCTATCAAAAACTAAAACCTAAGTAAAAAGCATTAGAGTATTGCCTCCCAAAACTCGCCAATTCACTTAAAGTTGCTAATTTCTAAAAACATTTCCTTTCTTCATTCAGGAGTAATCATCTAGGTTCTTATTTATGTTATACAAGTCTACGTCCCATTGTCATCCTTAATCACAAATTACTTATATAAACAGGGGAGGAAGAGATGAGTCAATAATTGTAAATCAAAAGGAGGAAAATAAAAACTGTTTATGGTAAGAAGTTAAAAAATAGTGCACAAATATGGGACATAATGCATAGGAGTATCCTCTGACCTACTCTTCTTGCTCTTCGTCATGTAGCTTGATTCACCTCACTCCTTTTTAATTCAAAGGTCAATCTTGATTCACCTTACATTAGTGTAAACAAGGCATTCGAGATTGCTTAATATTCAAAAATGCCACCAGTGATATTTTTGTAATTATATGTACAACTATAGGTTTTGGTTTACACAGAATCGAAATCTTCTTATGTCTGCCATCACAATATTTTTAGACTCCCACTCATACAAACCCTTCATTTCTAGGTTTTCTCTTCTCTCTCAATTTCTCTTCTTGCCTCTCTCGTTTGCTCCCTTCATTTGCTTTCTTCATTCATAAGTTCCTCCATGTTTGAAGGAGTATTTGATGTTTGTTGTTCAAGTTTATTTTCTTTATCTGTTTGTTCATCATTTGTTCACTATTTATAACCTCACATGCTTGGATGTTTTTCTGTAGTGAATCGAACCATTGTTGTTGGATAACCATTGTTGTTGGACTTAGTTATCGTTCAAGGCTATGTTTTTGGGTGTGCATTTCTCTTTTTTGAATCCTAAAATTAATATAATGATATGTTTGATTTATTTATTTCTGTATATGTATAGTAAAAGGATGAAAATATTTTTTTTTATCTGGTGGTATTAAATTTTGGTTTAATTTTTAAGGTTGTTTACTTCCATGTTGGAGTTACTCAAAATGAAAATATTTTTTTAAAAACCACAGTAGGTTTTGGTTGTCCAACATTTACCTATTCCTTTATATTTTTTTATTATTTTTATTATTTTTTTCGATTTCAATTTTAGAGATAAATAAAAGTCCAATGTTGAAGTTTATGTTTTGGTTCAGAACTAAAATTAAAAAATCTCATTTTTTTTATTTTATCTTGATATACTTCGATTCAAATATATCAATAAACAATTGTCAAAATACTTCGTTTCACTATTGTCACTAGCCAGAGATACTTGATCAATCACTTTTGTCGCAAATTTGGTTCTTGCATATAATCATTAGCGAAAGACCACACAACAATATTGTTCCATATAAAAAAATAAAAAACGAAAATTTTCCTATCATCCGTGTAGATTTTTACCATTGGAATAGAACAAAACACATGTCCCTACCTCGACTCAAACGAGTTTTTCTTGTATCTTTCAAACCTATTTTTATAATGTAGTTTAAGTAATTTATTTCTGTACCTTTTTGCTTATTTATCACAAATCTCATTCCAATGAGATTTCGTTCCAAAACTCGTGCTAAAACCTTGTAATGTTTTTCTAAATTAGTTATTTGTATAGCTTTGTAATTTAATTCAATAATAAAATTTGTTCTAAATGTTACATGGTCGTCCAATTTACTTGAACATAACTATTTCACGCATCAATATATTACAACAATGCACTTGAACACCCATTTCCGATCTTCGTCAGTTTAGGCTTAATTTCTTCCTCTGACTTTTTCAGAATTTATCAATAACATATACCTATTGTCTCTTTGTACCTCCTTTTCGTTTCTACTTCACTTCCTTCTTATCTTTTTCTCTTTCGTCGTGCCTTTTTTTACCTGGTACCACTTTCTCTACCTTTTTTATTTCGTTTTTAATTTGGTGTCGACTTCCCAATACACCCCAGCAAGGGATGCATCTTTGACATATCAAGAATTGAGAGAATAGGCTTTTTGTCAAAGCAGCTTCATTGGATGTCAAAGAAACCCTCAAAAGGTCTAGTGCCTGACCATAATAGATACAATGAATGTCAATAATGAATTGAAAAGGAAGAAATGTTATACGCAGTTTACTATAGCCATTTATTTTATTAGATTAATTAAAACCATAAATATTGTGGTTGAACAAGTATAAAGAGTTGATTGAAAATATTACCTCATGTGACTTTCTGACTTTAATAAAATGTTCCTCCAAATCATTCAACTTCACAATTCCAAGCTCTTTCAAATGCGAAATGCTAGAAGCACTTGTCATTGGTTTCACTTCCAGATCATCGCTCACAACAAACAGACATGGCCTCTTCATAAATCCCACAGGAGGTTCTCTTGCTCCATCAGAAGATCTTGGGTCAAAAAGTTTCACTTTTTTTGGATCTCGTAACAACTCTTTTCTCTTTGAAATCATTGTACGCCCCTCGTTATCTTTCTCCACTACAGGGCCATACCAATATTCAGGAGAATCGTCCTCTTCTAATGGATTGCTCTTACAACCAAAATGAGGAGCAACCTTTATATTCTTTAAAGATTCGTTAGATGATCTTACAAACCATGATGGATTGAGACGCTTCACACTTTTGTAAGTTACGAATGCTTCCCAAGCACAATTTTCCTTTCATAAGCTTCACAATAGATCCAATAGGTGTTGTGAGGAAGCTGGCTAGAAGGTCAACAAAATCTCCATCTACTTCAGCAAATAAAATCTTGTTCTTTGATTTGCTCACCATTACTTTGACTTTTACATGACCTTTGGAATGAATGGGACCAGTATATTGTGAGGAAGAGTATTTCTTATATTCTTCATTTTTCAATAATACATCACTCAGAGGAGATTTGGAGATTAAGGATTGCTTTAGTATGCTCAATATCTGAAAATACAACCAAAACCATGCTAATTAAGGAAGTCTAGGAAGGTTATCAGTTGAGCAAATCAGAAAAATGTCTTCAACCGAAAATATAACTCTAGACCACAAAATAATCATTTCAATATCCAAAGTATTTTCTCCATCCACATATCAAATCCTATTTCTTTCCCTGATACATATTCATGCTCAATATTTTAAGGGCACGCGACTGAAACATACTCCTCAAAAAAATACGAAGGGTTAAACTCCTCAGATTTTACCTTATTTTTTTACAAGTTTGATTAGAAATGTATTAAAAACAATTACCTCCTTGATGCCAACATTTTGAGGTATTTCTCTGAGGTTGCTGATGTCTTTGTGTCGATGCGTGAGAAACGTTTGAACAGAGTCACCTACAGAGCTTCGGAGGACTCTCAAGTCATCCAAGATCAAGAACATGGCATCTGATTTAACAAAAGCACCATTGTCCCTACCTACCTCTTCCTTGGATTCTTCCAGCAACTGCGTTTCTTTTCTCATCAATTTTCCACTATTGCATCTTGCACCATCAAAGGTACTCAGCAACAAATCCTTTTCCTTTGAACAGCTGTAACACACGAAATACTTAGTGGGTTCTGTATCATCCACTTTCACTTTCAGTCTTTGGCAAGAGCTCTCTAACGGGTTGCGCGGAGAATGCAACATTTTCTTGCAGACGTTGTTCCAGAAATCATTAGATTTCAAATTATCAACACTCTCGTACAGCTTATTGATGCAACCAAGCTCTATATGTTCCTCCAATTTGTTTCCAAGCCTAATAATAGTTCCCAAAGGAAGGGTGAGGAAACTGAAGAGAACATCTACCAAATCCCCACTTGCTTCTGCCACAATTACACGCTTTTTGTCATCGTCCACCCAATATTTCAAAGGGATCGTTACCTCTTCGTTGGAAGACATAACTGAAACATAAAACTAAAGAACATTAAAGAATTAATCAAACAAAACAAGTACGATTTTGGTGAAATTTCTTATAAAGCAGAACCAATCCGGAGAGACTTCGATTAGGGGACAAGAATAAAACCCCATGTGTTTAAGTAGTCGTGAAATATACATTACTTTTAGAGAGAGGAAGACAGAAAAAGTGGAAAAGTAATGGAGAGATGATTGAGAAATGTAATGGAGGTATGTTAAAGTCGTTGAAGAACCTGTTCCCTCCGGAGGCCACGGAAAGAATTCAGCACATATCTGCGAGAGTTTAGAACGTTGAAACGGATCTTGACCTAAAGCCTCGTAGAGATGAGTAAAACTTCCAAAGTAGACTGTAAAATGCTTTAAAATTATACATTTTGATCCTGATATATATTTAATTAATCTTTAATGACAACATGTTTTATTATAACCCAAAAGCCATTCTCTCAGCTGCATTACGTTTAATTTTTCCACTTTCCAATTGCAGAATATAATATTTTGGCAAATTACAGCCTTCAATCATAATATGTTATTTTTTTTATGTCCAAAACTCCTTACTTACTATTGACTATTTCTTTTAATTGGTTAGTACTTTATAATCATTAATTTCTTTTCATTCTTTAAGTGATTGATTTCCTTAATGATCTTAATTTTGCAGCCCCTTTTATAGGGAAACAATATTTCATATTATTCTATACTTAACATTTGAAAATTGAATAAAAGACTATCATGGACTAACATTCATAATAGTTAAAATTCTTATTAAATTAAAAATGAGAAGTTTGAGTAATATATAAAAAAATTATAAATATAAGTTTTAAAATTAAATTTTAATTTCGAAATTGTGTCATAATATTTTATATATTGTACATAAGTAAAGAAAGATGCCTTTTTAAAATTTGACAAGGCCTTCATTGGATCTAATAGACATATGTAAGCAAAATGCATATAGTTTTGATTTTCATATGCCTCTGGTGACACCTTAAAAATAGAATAAATCATCATGATTGTTGAATTAACAAAGTTTTATAATCTTAAGTAAAATTTAACCTACACAAAATATATTTTCTAAATTATTTCTAACGTTTCCCTTGTACCAATTATATTTCTCATTGTATCGTATAACCCTCTCAACATAAAGATTTTCAATTGACAAAAATTAAGTCGATTAATTAGTTAGGTTCTAAATTGTGATTGCATTATAGAAATTGTGGTTGCAGGCGTTGTTGCAATTAGGGATGGACAAAATGTAAAAATAGAACTAAACTATTGTTAAACAAAACTATAATTCAACTATTCGAACTGTTTGAATAATAATATACCTCATTTAATTTTAACTATAACTTATGGTCCAATTTAATTTTAACAGTCTTATCTAAGAACAATTGAGTTTTTAAAAATTAAATTAATATAACATACAATTCAAATCCAATTTTTTTAATAGTTGAGTTTGATATTAATTAATTTAGCTGAGTTGAAGGATGATAATTACAATACATATTTCAATTGTTGCATAGTTAAATTAGTTTTATGTATGCACCTAAAATAAATCTCAAGTACTGTAAAGTATGGAGATATCCTTTAGAATTGTGCATCACATTATTTTGTACTGTGAAAAGGGTAATATGCTTACAATCATTTGATTACTTTATTGAGTGGAAGGAGGCCAAACTCATTGATTATCAAATTCAACACATTATTGTGAGCTTGGCTGTCAGCAGACCCACCATCTGAACACCACAAGTGGAAAATGTGAGATAATTAAGAGGCCTTTAGACCAGTATATTGTCTTTTTCTTTACTCTTCTCTCTTCTTCTCTTGTCTCTTTCTTCTTTTACTATTTCATTTTTCTGTTACACTGTGTCTCTGTCTCTTTATTTCTCCCCACTTCCTTCTAAATTTCTAATTCCATTTTTCATATATTCTAAAATCAGATTATACGTTTCAGTAGCAGATATATTTTCAAACATTTATATTCAAATATTTTTTTTATTTAATGCAAGAGTAAAATTTGTTCTAATATTTGTTATTTTACTATTATTATGTAAACGTTTAATCTTTTTGTTAGTTCTATCACTTGACCAAAAGTTATTCTTTTAGTTACTTTATTTTGACTAAATTTTGGATTTGTTTCAAGATGTTTCACTTGTTCTTTTGGATTTTTATTTGTGTGATCCACTCTGTTTTTAGTTTCTACTGAAAGTACGAGTATGTATTTAGTAAAACAAACTAACTTGAGGTGTAGTTGATGAGTTCCTACATTAGAGTATGAAAGTAATTATTGGTGAAATTTTTGTCCGGTAATATTGATTGAATTTAGGATTTCGATTATTTTGAGCTTGAATTTAATTAGAGGAGTAATGTATTAATTGTGATTCACTAAAGTTTTACTAATAGTTAAAAAAATATGGTTGCATAATGGACTTTCCAACGATGGTTTAAACAGATTTTTAATGATAGTTTTCGAACTATCGTGGCGTAGATCAAGTTGATGTTAAATATAAGATAAAAGTGATAGACGATTAAAAGAAATATCGTTAAAAATTTCAAAGGATGGAGATTGTTCTTAAACTATAATTAAAAGTCATTCAAGAAAAGAAAAAAAAAATAATATGTTGTATATTATCATAACGAAATTAACAAACCTACGAAAATAAAACAGAAAAGTATCTCTATTTTAGTTGTGAAAGACATATATTATTAGAATTCATTTAAAACGCATCCAAAACTCTTATGAGCAGATGCCAGATGTCAAGTAAAGGGAATTTGGAAATCAGATAGTGGAAGACAGGTGTGGGCATCGGAGTGGCCGTTCATCCTTGACGGTGGTGGCAAAGCTTAGTTTTTCAAAACTCACGCCACCCTCTGCATGCAACCCTCTTCTTCCAAACTCTGAAATTTCATTTTCTCCTCCATCTCTCTAAAAACTCTTCCTTCTCTCAACAAAATCTCACCCTTTCTCTTCTCTGATCACCATTCAGGCACCACAGAAGCACTTCCTGCATCCGTTCGGTTTGTGAAGCTGAGCTGGTAAGTTCTTCTCTTCACTCAGTCGTGCATTTTTCCTAGACATGCAAACCAAGTTCTGGTTTCATGTGTTGATCACCCTTCCCATAATGAGTGGTTCTGATAGTGTTGGGTTTTCACTTGGTGTAGTTTGGATTGTTAAGCATTAAGGGTAGAAGGACGTATAGAGGTGAACCATTTACACTATTGGGAAGCGTTCGGTCACGCTTAGAGGTAAGGGAAGCTTATATAATTTGATTGTATGTTAGTTTCTATGTTCGTTTTAATGTATGCATGTTTGTTGAGTTGCTGAATGAATATGAAGAATGAATGTTGATATGTTTTGACTATATGATGTATGAACATTTACTATGATATGAATGTTTCATTTTATGAAAATGGATGTTGAGAAATGAATTGATACAAAGAATTCTAAGTATGAAATCCCCTATGAAAGTGTACGTTCGTCACTGAATGGTCCTTGACCGTTCGATTTTTCTAGTGGACTTGGTTGGAATTGGATTCTTTCATTTGGGAAGAATCATAGTTGAAGACGTGCGTCTTCGTTTTGTAATACTGTACATGAGCGTTTGGCCAAGGGTAGTCGTCCCTTGGTATTCGTTTATAAACTTAAGTATATCTATATGTATTTGTATAATTCGTTTGTTCTTAAACACTACTTAAAATGGTATCTATTATATTTATCAAGCCTTTCTCTATAAGTTTAGTAGTGCTTGGTCTTATACCAAGTGCTCGTACTAAGCAAGTGATTGGTCTTACACCAGGTAATCGTTCTAGTTTCCGTAAGCTATCTTTACAACAAGAGCGTTCGTCCAAGCCCAATAGGGTTCGCTCACTGTAAGACTCGTATAAATAAAATGATTTCTTACCTTAAGTATTTTATTTTGTGGCATTATATAATAAATTGTGATGAAAAACAATGTTGAGAAATATTTAAGGAAGGGAAGAAAATTAAATTAATAGTGGTTTCATAGTAAATTTCGAAAAAAGTTGAAATAGTATTTAAGTATAATTGTTTGCGCTATTATATTAGTGGATGGAGCTTGGTCTAGTGGTTGATGTGAGTGTGCATGGGAGGGTGTGTGCTTGGTCTAAAGTTCAAACCCTCCTAAGACCAAAAAGGCTCCTAGCTCATATGGGAGGGTGTGTGTGCTATCCAAAAATTACGAGTTTGGTGTCCAAAGAAAGATATGTGATTCTAGTTTCCAACAAAACAATAATAAACTCAATTGGAGTTTGGTCGAGAGAGTAATGAACAAAACAATCAACAATGGCCTTTGAAAGCAAAAGTGGTTGAAAAGTCAAAAGAGAAGAAAGTGGAAGTGTGAGGAGAGGTGCTACGTAAATGAGATTCGTGCATGGAGTGAAGTTGTAGTTTTAATATATAAAATAGATTAAAAGAAGTAGAAGAATGGGAGTGGGGTGGTAAAATTGGTGCATGGAGTGAAGTTGTAGTTTTAATATATAAAATAGATTAAAAGAAGTAGAAGAATGGGAGTGGGGTGGTAAAATTGTGAGAGCGATACAATAGTGTGTTGAGTCTCTGCAGAGACTGAGATTCGAGTGTCACCCTTTCCTCGTGCGCGGGGACTAGAGAAGGTTGGATGTCGACTTCGGCTCGTGTGAGTATAGTGCTCGGTGGGTGCGCCTAATCGAAGTTTTTACTCGTAATTCCTTGAGAAGTCGAGGAGATAGGTCTGAAGTTGCGATGGAAGACGACTGGAATCGCCCTGTTTTGCGAAACAGGTTTGGTACGACAAAATTCAAGGAAACAACAGAAGCTTGAGTAAACGATTGAGTTTATGAGTTGAATAATGCGTTGTAATGTAAGGTTGTGACTAGGATAATCTAAGTTGTGAAATTTTGATATTGAAATTATATGCTATGTTAGGTTCTTCGTTACAGATCCTGAAATGTTGTGGTTGTGGTTTCCATCTACGATGATCGTACTTGTATATGAGTAGATGGCGTTGCAGATGAGGCAGAGATGAAGTAGCACGACGAGAGTTATGGAAAATACTATGGGGGACTTATCATGTTTAAAAGTAATTTCATGTCTTTGATAATAAATTTGATATTTGTAAGGTTTTATAACCTTGTGTTGTAAGATACTCAGACTTATGATGGTTTAGTTCCGCGATGTTAAAAAAAAAACTGGCGTAAAATTTCGGATTTGTTATTTTCTATAGTGGCACTCTGTAAGGGGTGTTACATTAATCATGATGGAGATACACATATTGATGAGTACGATGATGATAAAGCATTTGGAAAATACTATGTTGGTAGTAATAATATTAGGTAGTATAATTGGCATAGGTGCTACAGTAAGTATAGACTGTTAGTTTAGGTATGTGATGTTAGTGAAAATCGAGGATAGAGTATTGAGTATTCAGATATGTTTGATTTGTTATGTTTTGAGGATTAAAAATCATGTTGTATTTACTTATGTGTATGAGGTGTTTGATTATAGTTGATATAATGAGAATGTTTGTATCTTGTTGTTGTGTGATTTATTATGGTGGATATAATAAGTAAATATGAATATTGTTGTTATGATTGTTTTACTAGTAACTTACCCCATATTGGTTTATGTTTGTGTTTGTGAATGAAATTATAGGCAATGATCGTATAATTGATTATACGTAAGCATATAATGTTACAGATGTTCTGAAAATGTGATTGACTCGAGAGAATGATGAATAACCTTAAAATTCGATTAAATCTATTTTCTTTTATAAGTTAAGACAATATAATTGAAGTATTTATTTCATTATTTTATTACTGTAATATAATTCGATAAGGTTTTTTTAAGTGCGTTTTTGCATTATAAAAAATTTATAAATATTCTAGTTTTATTTAAACCCGAAACATATCAGAATTTCGAGCCTTACACCAAGTATAAAGTTGGTTTTTTCATTTATTTAAATAGGGAATGTCTTTTTTTTTTAATGTGAATTAATAAGAGCTTCATGTGTAAAAATATTGTTATCTGTGCTTCCTCAATTGTTATACTAGAATTTATACACGACAATGCACATGATTTTGTTTTATAATAGAATTTAATATTTAGTATAAAAATAAATTTTATAATATATAATAAATTATTAATTTTATATATTATGTTTGAATTATAATAAATAATAATACTTAATAAAATCTTTATTAAAAAATTAGACATATATTAGTCTAAATTATTATTAAATATTTTTTGAAAATGAATTGAACAACAATATAATGTGTTAAGTTTGGGAGTGATTGAAAAAATAAATTATATATGTAAAAAAGAATTATATTAGTTGCATTAAGTAATTGATTATTTTTATAATAACTTTCCAACGAAATTCAATAGTTAAAAAATAATATACAAAATTATATATATATATATATATATATATATATATATATATATAAATATATATAATAAGTGATAAGTTTTAAATAATTAATTTGAAGTTACATCTATATAACTAATACTACATAAGTAAGACTGAAAACCATTATAGATAACTTGTAAGAATTCATAAAATTCATGAACTTGCATTTTGTTCCGTAAGTAATTAATTATGAACTTAGGTTTGAGAAACAAAATAAATAAGAAATAAATATATTATAAATAGACCAATAATTGTACCTAATATATGATATCAAATTTTCTTGTATACCATGTTTTTAGTTGTATTAATAATATTTCTATCTTCCTTTAAGATAGTTAACCATGTGTAAAACTAGACACAAGATATAATTCAATTTTTTAAAACGATTGAACATAACTCTTTTTGGAAAGCCATTGAACATAACTCTCTTATTGATTATGATGACAATATAGCTTGTAGACTATATAGCTTCTCTTAGTTCATGATAACTGCTTTCATAGCACATATGTTAGACTTAGGTTTGATATCATTTGGAAATTTGGACAAACACGTACAAGATAGATGTAACAAATTTAAAGGATAGAAAGAAATATAATATTTCTCATTAACTAGACAGAGACAGTACATAAGATTTTTATATGCAGAAACAAAATTCTGTATAAGATTACAATATATATTTTTGGGATTATCTCAACAACACACAATAAATGTTTTGGGGATATTCCATAATTTTTGGGATTCTTTTTTTTATTCTTTCTTCTCATAATTGACTCAGTTGAGAGAGAAGAAAACGAATGTATTGTCACAGTTTGGGTCCTGGCTTGTCTCTGTAAACTAATAAATAATGTTTTATTACAATCCAAAAGTTAAAGTTACATTGGCGAAGCTAATATAATAATGAAAAATTATCTTTTCATACCCATCATTTATTTATTTATTTTACAACCTTTTCAATAACAAAATAATATTTTTAACGAATAAAAATAAATATAAATAAAATTTTAAAATAAAATAATATCTTTGAAAGTGTTAAATGAAAATATAAATGGGGAAAAGTGTCAAACATATATAGCCCTACAATGTATAGACCGTGGCAATAATGACTACAACTTTAACGCATTATTGGTTGGCTGGTCCACACCTTATAGCAAGTGAACACAACAGGTGGAAAATCCGAGATAAAAGGCCTTTTGGCTAGTAACTTTTCTTTTTCTTTCTTTTTCTTCTTTTCTTTCATTGTCTCTTTCTTCTTTTCTTCACTTGTCTCTTTCTTCTTTTTTTTTTTTATTTCAGTCTTCTATTAGCACGTGTCTCAATCACTTAATTTTCTCCACTTCTTTTTTTTTTTAATTTGTAATCCATTTTTCATATATACTAAAATGAGATTATACTGTGGAGTAGAATATATGTTTTGGAACATTTGTATCCAAGCAATTTCTAATTTAGTGCAATTGTAAAATTTGCTCTAACATTGGTCAGTTTACTATTCTGTAAATGCTTGATCTTTTTGCTAGTTCTATTAGTTGATAAAAGTTATTCTTTTAATTAGTTTATTTTTTAATTTTGGATTCGCTAATGTTTAACTAGGATTTTAGGATTTCTTTTAATCAACTATTATTTTCTACAAGTAACTATCCAATAAGAAAAACTAACTTGATTTGTAATTGAGGTTTTATTTGAGTATGAAAATAATTATTAATGAAATTGTAATTGGACTTAGTTGATTAAATTTAGTGTTTTCATTGATTTTGAGTGAAACATCTCATTGTTCAAGTGGTAAAATTATAGTATTTTAAGTGAGACATTGGAATAATTACTAGGTTTCAGAGCTATGAATATCAGTCAAGCATTGCTATGAACCTTAAGTGATAAAGCTTATCACATGGTGTCTAAGTAAGGGGGAATAAAGAATAATCATGATTTTTTTATAATATTGTTTAAGCAAGATAATCTCATTCAAGTGATACTCACATGTTCCTTAAACATATATTAACCTAGTTTAAAAGTATTTATATGTTTAATAATCTTAGTTTATAATTTTCATAAATTTATGAATGTTTATTATGAGAAAGTGTTGAATTATATATATGCATTGATGAATCGATTTTAATTAAGAAAATTAATTTTTTTATTGTTTACCCCGTAAATGTATAAGTTGTTCATGAGTTTGAATAGTATACTATCTTGTTTTTTTTCCTAAAGCTTACTCTTTAATTTTAGTGTTAATTATAGTTGGTACACAAACGAATAGCATTGCAAGCCTAGGAGAAACATTTATGATGACGTTGTCATATTCATATATACATATACATATATATATATATATATGAACGGAAAATAATTAATAAACTAGTTAGATACATAAATGTTTAATACCCGCTTATAAACGGGACGTGTGCGGGTATTATACTATCCGTATCCGCGGATACCCGTTACCCGCAAAAAGTAAAAATAAAAATTTAATTTATATTTTATTAAGTTAAATTTAATTAAAATTAACATTAATTTATATTTTACAAGATTAAATTTAATTAAAATTGAATTTAAATTTAAATTTAATTTAATTTAATTTATATTTTGTATATTTTTTGTAATTCTATTTAAATTTTATTTTAATAATTTATTAAAATATAATTTTTTTAAATATTTGCAGATCTCCATGAATATTCACGGGTATTCGCAGATTTTAAAATATCTACAAATATTTTTTAAGTGGATATCCGTGCAAGTAACAGATCGAGTAACGGATATTTTTTTTTTTGTTAAATCAGATTGTGGATAGGCACTGTCCGTACGCGTTGGCATCCTATTTGGTATATTTAGAAAGGAAAATGTTATTTGGACAACGAAATTTTGACACAGATTTAACAACGCCACGTGTCAGCTCTTGATTGGCCAAATAAATTGAAAATAAAACAGAGAAAGGGTTACGGGGCGAGGGGTATTTTGGGATTTCGAGGTTAAAATTTGAAGAATTGGGTTTCGCGGTTTAGGGTGGGAAAGACGTTCTTCAACCCTTGTCGCTCTCTCGCTCTCTCGTTAAAATTTAAAGAATTGGGTTTGGGCGGTTTCGGGTGGGAAAGAAGTTCGTTCAACCCTTCCATATTGTGTCTCGCTCTCTCGCTCTGTCGTTCGTCTTCGAAGCTTCCATCTTCGCTGTCGTTGTCTCGCTCTCTCGCTCTATCATTTTTACTTTGTGTTAATCTCACTTATAATGACAAAAGTAGTGATTGAAAAATGAACGCAGCATTATAATAAGAATTTGAAAAGTATGAGACCATTTTCAGTAAAATTAATGGTAATTAATGGGAAGGAGTTGATCAAATTCTGAGTGGGGAGATGGGTGTTGGTCATTGATGTAAACGCAAGAAATGTGGAGTGACCCGTGATGAGTAGGGGGACGAAGTAGTGCAAGGGATGAGTCAGAGTGTTGAAAAAATGGTCTGGTAATCGTTTACAGAATCCTGGTAAACGATTACCCGAGAGAAAATTGGATTTTGTACACAAAGTCCAACACAGGTAGTCAGCCAGGTGAACAGGGGTCACCATTGGAAAAAAAGCTCAGTTTTAGGCAGTTCTGCACCTGTCTGAGGCTGGTCCAGGTGTTTCAGTGATGGGAGAGGGTGGTTGGTGATGTGATGTGTGTCCAAGGAGTGTGGGGTGACCCCTCATCAGTTGGAGGAGCAACCTCTGCAAGGGATGAGTGAGGGTGTTGAAAAAAGGGTCTGGTAATCGTTTACAACATCCCTGTAAACGATTACCCGAGAGAAAACTGGATTTTGTACAGAAAGTCCAACACAGGTACTCAGTCAGGTGAACTGGGGTCACAATTGGCCAAAAAGGTGAGTTTTAAGCACTTTTGCACTTTTCTTATGCTAGTCCTGGTGTTTCAGTGGTGGGAAGTGATGTTTTGGCACCCCATGATGAAGGAAAAAAACAATGTTTATGAGATGAGCAACTTGGGTGAGATAACATGTTGTCAACTTTGACCTTTGCTGGCTATTTTACTGATAACTTTTCCCACCGACCTCCAAATGATGTGATTCTTTTTTTATTAGAAACTAGACTCAAAACTCTTTCCAATGACTACTAATTTGTATTTTTTGGACATCTGAGTTGGTACAGTTTATTCTTTCAAGTTAGCGTTTCATATATTTTTGCCAACTCTGACCTTTGCTTGTTCTTTTGCTCATAACTTTCTCCACCGAACTCCAAATGAGTTGATTCTTGTTTTGTTGGAATCTATACTCAAAGACCTTTCAAATTATGCCTTAGAAATCAAGTTTACACCTTTTTTGACACTGTAATCGATTACAAGGACACTGTAAACGATTACCCGAGAGAAAACTGGATTTTGTACAGAAAGTCCAACACAGGTACTCAGTCAGGTGAACTGGGGTCACCATTGGCCAAAAATGTGAGTTTTAAGCACTTTTGCACTTTTCTTAGGCTGGTCCTGGTGTTTCAGTGGTGGGAAGTGATGTTTTGGCACCCCATGATGAAGGAAAAAAACAATGTTTATGAGATGAGCAACTTGGGTGAGATAACATGCTGTCAACTTTGACCTTTGCTGGCTATTTTACTGATAACTTTTCCCACTGACCTCCAAATGATGTGATTCTTTTTTTATTAGAAACTAGACTCAAAACTCTTTCCAATGACTACTAATTTGTATTTTTTGGACATCTGAGTTGGTACAGTTTATTCTTTCAAGTTAGCGTTTCATATATTTTTGCCAACTCTGACCTTTGCTTGTTCTTTTGCTCATAACTTTCTCCACCGAACTCCAAATGAGTTGATTCTTGTTTTGTTGGAATCTATACTCAAAGACCTTTCAAATTATGCCTTAGAAATCAAGTTTACACCTTTTTTGACACTGTAATCGATTACAAGGACACTGTAAACGATTACCCGAGAGAAAACTGGATTTTGTACAGAAAGTCCAACACAGATACTCAGTCAGGTGAACTGGGGTCACCATTGGCCAAAAATGTGAGTTTTAAGCACTTTTGCACTTTTCTTAGGCTGGTCCTGGTGTTTCAGTGGTGGGAAGTGATGTTTTGGCACCCCATGATGAAGGAAAAAAACAATGTTTATGAGATGAGCAACTTGGGTGAGATAACATGCTGTCAACTTTGACCTTTGCTGGCTATTTTACTGATAACTTTTCCCACCGACCTCCAAATGATGTGATTCTTTTTTTATTAGAAACTAGACTCAAAAGTCTTTCCAATGACTACTAATTTGTATTTTTTGGTCATCTGAGTTGGTACAATTTATTCTTTCAAGTTAGTGTTTCATATATTTTTGCCAACTCTGACTTTTGCTTGTTCTCTTGCTCATAACTTTCTCCATCGAACTCCAAATGAGTTGATTCTTGTTTTGTTGGAATCTATACTCAAAGACCTTTCAAATTATGCCTTAGAAATCAAGTTTACACCTTTTTTGACACTGTAATCGATTACAAGGACACTGTAAACGATTACCATAGTGTTTTTTCTGCAGATTGGGTTTACACTTGTCCAACTTGGTCCCTTCAGTAAGAATGGCTTCTTTCCCACTTCTTGGGGTCACCTCCCATCACCTACCACCCTCTACTACCAGTCAAACATCAACACCAAGTAAATACAAGTGGACTTGTGCTTTAAATTAACAGTTTTTGCCAATGATCACCCAGGACACTACAACTGACTACTTCAGTTCAACTTTCTGTACAAAACAGTGATTTCTCTCGTGTAATCGTTTACGAGGCCACTGTAAACGATTACGACAATGTTTTTTCTGCAGATTAGCTCTGCACTTGTCCAACTTGGTCCCCTCAGTAAGAATGACTTCTTCCTCACTTCTTGGGGTCATCAAACATAACCTCCCAACCAGTAATATGACCCTTAAATTCACTTGTATGGTTTTTTGGTCAACAAATCCCTTGCAGAGCTTGCTCCTCCAACTGATGAGGGGTCACCCCACAGTCCTTGGACTCACATCACATCACCAACCACCCTCTCCCACCACTGAAACACCTGTACCAGCCACGAGACGCGAGCTTCGACCTTCCAAGAGAACGCACCTTCGTTTCCAATGGAACAGAGAAAGGGTTATTTTCGGAATTTCAATAAAAATAAGGGTTACGGACTTCCGTTTCGTAGGTTTTAAAAAAATTTTATTTTTAAAACAAACCAATCAAACAACACAGTATTAAATATGCGTTGTTCGAATATCGCGGTCCATTTAGAAACGAAGCAAATAGAGGAGGATAGTGTACTATGCTTTTTCTCACATTCTCAGTGCTCTCTTTGAAGCTTTATTCAGAGTCTCTGACTGGTTCAACTTAATTCTATTTAAATTTTATTTTAATAATTTATTAAAATATATATTTTTTTAAATAATTGTGGGTATTCGAAAATATCCACTGTATATTTTACATATCTATAAATATTTTTTAAGCAGGTATCCGTACGAGTAGCAGGTTAAACAATGAATGGATTTTTTTTTTTTTTTTTGGTCGAATCGGATTGTGGGTAGGCGGATTGTGGGTAGGCACGTGCCCTGCCCTACCCGTTGCAACCCCTGTTTGGTATATTTAGAAACGAAGCAAATGATAGGAGGAGGACAGTGTACTGTGCTTTTTCTCACATTCTCAGTGCTCTCTTTAAAGCTTTATTCAGAGTCTCTGACTGGTTCAGTTACCCTCAGGATGGTCAAGTAAACACTCTTGAGAACTTGATACTTTTCCATTTGAAGTTCAGGTTTCTCTCTGTCTTATAATCATCTTCCTCATTTCTTGTTTTAAATAATTAATTACTTACGCAAACATTTACAAATAGATAAACTGCATCGCTCAACCAAAATATCATTCTCCTCTTTTTCGTATGCTCTCCGTATTCTCTTGCAGTATTGCTCGGTGTTACGATTTGGAACAGTGGCAACTTAAGGCAAATCACAGCATAAGGTAATCGAATTCCAATAACAGAGCTTTTTTATAGCTTATATATATACATCAATCCATCGATCTATATATCGACTCTTTTTTTTTTAAGTTTTGAATTAAAAAAATTGACCCATACAAAGATGGATATTACATACAATTTTTTGGATCTGTCAAGGGTGAGCAGCAGTAAGTTGTAAACGAGGGGAATATTCAGTAAGGGTGGGGCAGACGCATATAAAAAAGAAAAGAAATGGAAAATGGTTGATGGTGATGAATCAGAGGTTTCGTATTCTCAGTCTTTCTCACACTCAAGGTTAGATCCTAAACACTTCACCTCTTTTGATGGATCCATTGCTCAAACTCAAGGTTAAGCATGTCGTTATAGTTGAAATAATTAACTTTTACACACACAGCAGCAGGTTCTAAACGACGGGAATATTCAGAAAGGGAAAGAAAACACAAAAAGGAGAAAAGCAATGGAAAATGGAGCGTTTGATGGTGATCAATAAGAGGTTTTCTTAGTCTTAGTTTGTCTCACACTCAAGGTAAGATTTTTATATTACCACTTACTCTATATATGTCTTTTAATGGATCCATTGCTCAAATGATACAAGCTGTTTTTGGCTGAATTATGGTCACGGTTAGTGTAAAATTTAGTTAATATGAAAAAATATTAATCCTTTAATCATTTCATTTAAACATAAAGTAGAATATTAAATCATTTTGATTGTATTAAAAACTGGATTGGTCATCATATTAAGATTCAATGTTTCAGTCAAACTACAATTAAATCAATATTAATATAATAACAATATTAATAATATTAAAAAACTAAAATATCGTAATTGAAATTAAAAAGAACGCATACTCTATAGATTTTTACCACTTAAAATACAAATAGAAAAGAAAGTGTCTATTAATTTATATAACAATATTAAAAAATTTCACCGACCCAAAACAATTGTCATATTTACCGATTTCAATTTTTTTAATTTGTTAATCGATTCTTTTTATTATAAGATGATTAGCTATTTGAAGGAGAGTTAAAGTCATCAAGCCAAAAAGATTTATATGTAAGTTGGAAGTGATGACGAGAAAATAACTTATTAGAGATTGCAACGCGTCGGATAGGATATTATACCATCAATAGATACCTATTAATATATTGAATATTTAAAAATATATATTTTATAAATTTTTAAAATAAAATTTAAATAAAATTAAAAAAATATATAAAATACAATATAAATTAAATTAAATATGAATTAAAATTTAATTTAATTATATTCAATTTGATGAAATATAAATTAATTTTAATTTTAATTAAGTTTAACTTAATAAAATAAAATAAAAATAATTTTTTATTTTTGGTGGCTCACATGTATGAATAATAGTAAAATACTCTCGTCCAACCTTACTATAATAATTTATTGATTAGTGAAACTTTTAAAATATAATATTTTATGATGTAAAAATTAAGTATTATTTTCTATTTATATAATATTATGTCATAACTTAATTAATTTTTGCCATATCCCATATTATTATATTTGTAATTCAAATAGTAGAAAAATAATGGAAAATATTGGCAGATGTCAATAATTCAAAATTTTTAATAATTAAAAATTTTCATTTTACAATATTACATAATACAACTAAACTTTTTCATCACTTAAAGTAAAATCCTATACCCTTAAACATTTAATCTACTTACCATACAAAATACACCTAATCATAAATGAACAAGATGAAGACGAATGACCCTTGATATAATTTAGTATGTATAAACAATACAAAGATGAAACAACCTTAAGGGATTGGGTAAAAGGACACTGAAAAAAATTATGTTTTCTCCTCTCCAATTGCATTCCAAATTTAGCATTTCTGTGACGTTTGCATTTCACAATGACAAATCATTGCTAGACGTTTACACAAATATTAAGAAAGGAAATAAATTGAACTGTTTAAAAAAAAGTAGGATGACTAAATCAAGTAAAAAAATAAAAAAAACAAAATTAAATCAACTTAAAAAATTAGAGGACAAAATAATAATTAAGCCTAAAAATTAAACTTAACCGGTAAGCCAGTATAAAAATTAAACAGCTTAATGCCTCATTTATCACATTTGTACTAGATTTTTTTTGTTAACATTTAGAAGTAACTTGCAAAAAGCTATTGAAACCCTTTTCACCATCGAAAGATCACCCTAAACCATTTGATCACCTCTCATGAAAAGTTTGCAAAATGTTTTTAAGCTATATTTAGCTTCTAGAATTAATCTATTTTTTCAATTACTTAATCCAAACTTCGTTCAATTTCAGTGTGAACAATAATTAACATCCATTACATTAAGTCACATTTACACTCATACTGTACATTTTTTAGTATGCTACAACTTAATATCAACAAAATTAATTCAATCAATTGACAAACATATATAGAGAAACAATTATATCTTAAGTTAAATCCTTACTATCTTCTCCGATCTTGAACTTAATGCAACCTTCAAAAGGTTATTACAGAAGGATATACAAATAAAAAAAATAGCTTTAATTAGGAACTATATAAGATTAGTGTACAATTTTCAATAGAACTTTATTTTTTTAATAAAAAAGGAGAATTATGTATTACTAATAGAGGCTTTGGAAGCTCAAACCCTTCTACACTTTATATACATACATATCTTGTAACCACTCTTGGGAAACTAGAAATCTGTCTAACCTAAATTTTGCTGTTCCATTAGGCCTATACCAAGTGAATTTTCTGACTACCATGGGGATATCCATTAGCTCCGTGTTATTTATAAATTCGTTTAAGCCTTTTATTTCTTTCCTACCTCTATTGTTCACTTCTCTTCATCGACTATTTCTAATTTAGTTTCTTGTAAACACAATTTTTTTTTTATCTACGTTTACGAGACTCGGTTTGATTGCTGGGCTTCCACCGTTTCCTTGTTTGCCCGGCGTAAACGGTTTTTTATGTCGGCGATGTCCTCCGACTAATATATCTTGTGACCCCCGATGTCCCTTTCACCATTTGTAGATCATGATCACTTATAAACGAACATTCTGACGGAGATGATGACATATCCAAGTTTTCTATTGATGATTCTTCGTCTGAAAATTTTGGCCTCTAGATGCAGCATTTTGCAGTTGTTAGAGTTTATTGACTCTGTTTCTTCTTCGAGCGGTACAATATACACCTGGTTGTTCATTTTCATTGATTTTTTCGTTGACACCGGGCCCCCAAATGGTATTCTTATTTTAAGTCTAGCTACGACGTCCCAGTTCTTTGGTACAAAACCCCAAATGAGTTTTTTTTTTGTTTATAATAATTTTTCGGAGGTTTTAAAACAAAACCGGGTTAAGGTTTTTTCTTTTAAGAAATATATTTTTGACAGTTTCTTTATCAAATTATCGGTAAGTGTCCAAATCAAGGAAGTGTATCAATGGATGTAATTAAAAAGAACAAAACTAATCATTGTTATTGGACATATTTTTCTTTATTGTTTACTAATGATGTTATTATTTTACGTTCAACAATGAGATGTATCAAAACATATTTATCATTTATTTTATATAATATTCAATTTTAGTTTCAAATTAAATGATTTGTTTGTATGCTTTGTTTATTAAAGTAATTTTATCATATTCAAATAAATTAAATAATACAAAAAAATTTAATCTGATTTGCATTTCCAATAGTTTTGGAATCCTAGATGGTATCTATGGTTTTCCAAACTCCTCTAAGTAGCGGCACTTTCAAAACTCTCGTTAGTTTCAACGATTTTTCAAAACCTCTGTAAATAATGACAGTTCCCACTAAACCTTTGCAAATATCATTGGTTTGCATAAAACCCTGGGAAATCGCAAAAATTAGTGAAAAATTATTGATAATTATTTACCAACGCTACTTTTCTCAACGGTTTTCATAATTGTAGAAAATGTATTTTTCTAGATATTGAAATTTTATCCTAACAAAAAAAAGTTAAAAACAAATTGGAATATTAAACTTTAATGTTTTATGTTAAAGATAATATCAGGTCTTTTTTATAGATAACTTCTATATCATAAAAGATGAATTTCTTAATCTGTCTTTACAAAAAAAAATCAAGATACTTGTTTAAGAAATTTTTTTATAATATTCTTATACGAGAAAGATAAACATTCTTTATAAATTAAAAATAAACCAAGGATGAATCTATTTATAATATGCCATAACAATATTTGTGGGATTGTAGGTCATTTATATTAAAAGCTGGTTAGCGTTGACAGACCCATAGCTACATGTAGCAGAAGTCCTTAATAAAGAGTACAGTAGCGTTGGTTTTACATACACTTTGAAATGAGTAAAGAAGCTATTGCTTCGGTTCTTGCAGTCACTGAGGCATATATGCCTGCTAAAAATCTACTTCTTCTGAGATACTACCTTTTAAATTAGTATAATACGATTAGATACGACCTCGGTAACCGAGGCATATATGGTCTTTAGGCTTCGAAAATGGCATTACTGAAATGTTTAGGCACCGGTCAAGCTAAGAGTCGCGGTAGTAGGACTTTTCTGGATCTCTTTAATCCTATGTAATCTTTTTTGTTTCCTCCCAAGAGCCATCAGAACTTTGGAAACCCTTGGCCTTCATTTTTTTTCTTCCTTAATTTTGGTTTCTTATTCTTCGTTTTGCGGACCAACCAATCTTGGGGGTTATCTTTGGCTCGTGCAATGGCCTCGTGGTGATGAAGACAACGTTGGGGAGATGGTGCGACCAGGCGGCGTTCGTTCATGGTGACTCGCAGTGGCGCACTGACCGTTCTTCTTCCTTTTCCTTTTTTCGTTTTGAGTTCGTCTTTGACAAGAGAGGGGATACTCTCTTCTTCCCTTCTTTCTTTTCCCATTCAGATGCAGTTTTAACAGGGAGGGGAAACTCTCTTTCCCTTCTCGTTGCTGGTTCAGTCTCGAAAGGAGGGAGGTGATTTCGCGGCAAGGGTTTTTTCATTTTGGGATTCTGGGTTTCTCTTCTTCTCTGTAGATGGGTGGCCTAAAGTTGAGGCTTATGATCTTGTTTTCTTGCTTTTGCGATTTGAGATTTGCGAATTAGGTTTCCGATCGTTGCATTTTTTGGTATTCTCTGTTCTGTCTTCTTTGTAGGTTTGAGACCGCGAAGCGGGGGTTATCCCAATTTTTGGGATGTTTTATGAGTAATTTTTTTACATATAAATTAAAATATAATATCATCACTGAAATCCAAATTAAATATATCTTCAAAATTAACAAAGAGTTTAAACTAACATCTAGGGACAACCTCGGTTCAAAGGGAATCGAGCTATAAAATCCTGTGAAAAAAAAAAAGTTTTATTGCTTTCGCTGTGCAAATGCCCTGAAAGAGAGCATCTCGCCAGGACCTGCTCGCTGTGCAAATGCCCTGAAAGAGAGCATCTCGCCAGGATGACTCGTTGTACAAATGGATTCGCACAACTGAGTCTGGATAATCTGCAGAATGAAATTCAGCAGAATTATACAACTCAACCACCAATTACGAATTCTAACTGTTTTTCCCAACTTCTAACTCTCCTAATTTGTTATATATACCTAATTAGAATTGTCTAAGTGATTCTAAACCTTCATACTATTAATCTAAAGTATTTTTGAACGATTTCCTACTTTATAACTTCAAATTCATCAACCTAGGGACCCAAATATAATTCTACCACTTTTAGCACATCTTTGACTGACTTAATGGCTTAAACAAGTCACAATAAGCTTACTAAAACTGCCCCAAGAACCCAATTGCACTCTAAACCTCAATTTCTCAAAATCACTACCTCACTTCCTCCAAAGCAACCATAAAACTACTCAAATATGCCTTAACTCTCAAGCAAATAACCCCATCACAAATTTATAACCTCTAATATACTCAATAACAGACTAACATCATTCTCAAATAATTTCAAATCCTTCTACTCATCGTTTTCACACAAGAGCAATCAACATACATGATCTTACCAATTTTAAAACATCAATTCATCAACATACATATTCTTTATCAATTCCAAACATCAATTCAATGCAAATAGTTTAATAATCACACAATCACTAATTACACACTAAATTGAACAATTCAAAACATTCTAGCTTCGCTTACCTCATTTAAATTGCACAACTCATAGAAACCCCAAATGAAGCTTGAGCCGTAAGGAAACTCTATGGAAACCTACAATTCACCAATTGGTGATAGGAAAACAACCTTAGAACCTAGTTTGAGCTAGAAATTGTAGAGGAAAGCAACCAAACACATGCAAACAGAGAATCATTGCATGACCACGATTAAAGACGTACAGGAAAAAGAAGAAACAACTTACTGACTCAGAATCAGAAATTTATCAGTAGGAATTGTAACCCTCGTCGCCAGGATCGCTTAGACACTTCCTGATCGTCGAACAAATGACTTGAAATCAAGAACTCTTAGAGACAAGTGAGAGAAAGCAAAGATGACAGTGTTTTAAAAAGATAGAGAAAATTAAAGTAATGAACCGAACTTTAGAAACTTATATTTATATTATAAGATTATTTTAATATAAAATACTCGGTCTCATGATTTTAATACACCTGTCTATTCTATTTCTCTATTTCCTAGGTTCTTACATATCTTATATGTCTCCCTCTTACACACAATATATTTTTTATTTATTGAAGGTAAAATATTCATATGTACAGCAGAATTAGTTTCCTTATAAATAATGTAATTCTGAAAAGTTTCCAACTGAACTATAGTATACGCATAATATTTTTAACATTTCAAGATAATATAAACCGTAATTAAAGCTTATTGTTAAAACTCAATAGTAGGAATAAAATGATAATCATAGTAATACATTAATTAATATAATAAAACATGAACTAAAAACTAATCATTTATTAAAAGACTGAAAAAAAGTTCTCTTGGTTTTTCTATTTTGTTCAAACATTTAATCACGTAATTTTTTAAAGTTTTATAACTCAATAAAGTTATATCAGATCTTATAAATTTATAAAATTACACTTTACACTGTTACTTCATAAACGCCTAAAAATTGAAATTACAAAATCTAAATTATTTTAGAGTCTTCTAAAAAAATCAAATAAGTGTATCACTCACATAGTCCTTTTAAATTTGCAACGCTTTTTTTATTATCAAAAATACTATTTTAAAGTAACAATCTATTGCTTTTATAACCAATATTTTTTCCATTCTTAAAAATTTAGCACGCCTTTATAAATTTTAACACAACATTGATTACTTTTACTTTAGTACATGTGCATACGATTTTTTAGTTGATTAAACAATATCCTCTTTTCTTAATTAGTTATTGACTGATATGTTTCAACTTTATGTTTGTTAGGAAATAGATGTAATTCGTTCTTGTACAAGATAAACAATATTTGGAGATGGACTTTTTGGGGCCTTTTGGCAAAGTTGTCGAAGGACTGGTTGATTTTGTATGGAAACATGGTGTTCGACAGGTGACTTACATTGTCAATTACAATAACAATGTCGTTGAATTAAAAGATAGTGTTAAGGATCTTGCATTAGAAAAAGAAAGGATAAATCATCAACGTGACGAGGCTGAGAAAAATCTAAACAACATTGAAGGAAAGGTTATTGAATGGGATCGAAAAGTGAGTGAAATCGAGACCACAGTAGAGGTGTTTAAGAACGATGATGGTCACACAAGAGCCCGATCACCCAATTGTTTTGTGTTTCCGTACTTATGGAACAGACACAGGTTAGGAAGACAAGCACATAAGATGAAAGAGGATGTTAAAAGGCTAATTGGTGAGTCCCCTGAGCTTGATGAAGTTTTCTATAGGCAAAATGTAACATCTAATGATGCCACATTGTCTAATTGTGGTTTTGTAGAATTTAGTTCTATAAAATCCATAATAGAAAAAGTAATGATCCAACTTCAAGATTCTGCGGTGAGAATGATTGGATTGTATGGGAGAGGGGGTGTTGGTAAGAGCACTTTAGTCAAAGAAATTGCAAGGAAGGCTAAAGAGAAAAAGTTGTTTGATGTGGTTGTTAAAGTAGAGATAACAGCTGACCCCAATCCACATAAAATTCAGGAAGAAATTGCCTACGTCTTAGGATTAAGATTGGAAGGGGAAGGTGAAAATGTGAGAGCTGACTGTCTACGAAGGAGGTTAAAGAAAGAAAAAGGGAACATCCTTTTAATCTTGGATGACCTGTGGCACAAATTAGACCTAAATAAGTTAGGGATTCCAGTTGAAGATTATGATGATGATGAAGATTTTAATCGCCAAAAGCCAGATAATAAAGATGGTAACAATGATCCTAGTAGTAAACTGTTAAAAAAAGAAAACATCGCCGGTGGTCACAAGGGGTGCAAAATTTTACTAACTTCACGAGATAAAAATGTGTTGTGTGCTGAAATGGATGTAAAGTCAACTTTTTGTGTAAGGGAATTAGATGATAAGGATGCTTTGATGTTGTTTCAAAAGTTGACTGGAATACATAATGAAATGCCTAGCTCTAAACAAGAAATTGTGAAGAAGTATTGTGAAGGATTACCCATGGCAATAGTTGTAGTTGCAAGGGCATTAAGAAACAAGAGTGAGTCAGTGTGGGAAGCAACAATAAAAAGACATAAAAAGCATGAATTGGTGGGTGATGGGACATCTATGGATATTTCAGTGAAGATGAGTTATGAGCATCTTGAAAATGAAGAAATCAAGTATATTTTCTTACTTTGTGCTCAAATGGGTCGTCGGGCATTAATCATGGACTTAGTGAAGTATTCTTTTGGTTTAGGTATACTTGAAGGAGTCTCCTCGCTTTGGGAAGCTCGAGAAAAAATTAAGACATCAATCCAAAAGCTAAAAGACTCTGGCTTATTGTTGGACGAAAGTTCTAATAATCATTTCAACATGCATGACATGGTTCGAGACACTGCTTTGTCTATAGCACATAAGTATCACAATACTTTTAATTTGAGAAATGGAAAACTAGATGATTGGCCCGAACTCGAAAAGTGCACTTCCATTTTTATGTGCAATAGTGATATCATTGATGGGCTTGAAGTCATAAATTGTCCTCAACTTAAACTTTTCCAGATCGATACTAATGATCCATATTTGAAAATACCCAAGAGTTTTTTTAGAAGAATGAAAAATCTGAGAGTTCTAATAATGACTGGTTTTTGTGTATCAAACTTACCATCTTCAATTCAATACCTATCAAAACTCAGAATGCTTTGTTTGCAGCGATGTACTTTAGATTGCAACCTTTCTATAATAGGAAAGCTGAAAAAATTGAGAATTCTCAGCTTCTCTGGATCTATACTTAAAAGTTTGCCGATTGAGTTGCAATGCTTGGATAAGTTACGAATGCTAGACATCAGTGATTGTTCTGAACTGAAGATTATTCCACCTAATGTTATATCAAGTCTAACATGTTTGGAAGAGCTATATATAAGAGAAAGCTTGATCAAAATGTTGGTGGAAAGAGAGACAAACAAAGGTCAAGATTTGTTTCTTTCCGAGTTAAAGAATTTACATCAATTGAAAGTGGTGGAGTTAAGCATCCCATGTGTTTCAAATTTCCCCAATCACTTGTTCTTTGACAAGTTAAGAGATTACAATATTGTGATTGGTGACTTTGATTTCTTTTCTCTTGGAGAATTTAAGATGCTCAATAAGCATGAAACATTCAGAGTTTTAGCAGTGCAATTAAAGGATAACACTATCATTCATTCCCAGGAAAACATAAAATTGTTGTTCAAAACAGTACAAACTTTGTTGTTGGGAAAGACAAATGGTGTTCGAGAAGTTGTCAATGATTTGAATATAGATGGATTTCAAGATCTGGAACACTTATCCATCATAAATAACAATGACTTCAAATATGTCAATTCAACAAAATTGTGTAATTATGTGAATGTTTTTCCCAATTTGGAATCTCTTCGTCTCTACAATCTGGGGAAGTTAGACATGATATGTTATGGTCCAGTTACAGTTGTGTCATTTGCCAAATTACGAATCATCAAGGTTGAGATGTGTCACCGATTGAAGAATCTTTACTCCCTTGACATGATTATGTTTCCTATTGGTTCGCAAACATGTGATATTTCTGAATGTAATTCTTACATGGATATATTTCTTTCTAGTCTAGAGATAATTGAAGTTTCTGAATGTAAATCTTTAAAGGAGATCCTTCAAATTCCAAAGCATTACGGAAAGGTTGAGTTTCTTAAGTTGCACACTTTGACACTCCGATTATTACCATTACTTTCATCATTTTATACCAAAGTGGATAAATTTTGCTGGCCGGATCTAACAAAGGCTCAAACTAGAATTATGGGTCACAAAGATCTTACGAGTGAAGAAGATAAACAGAGTGATGAGGAACCTCCTCTCTTTGGTGAACTGGTATGAAATTCCATTTTTTTCGATAATTTTAAATAATTAGTTCAATTGTTATAAATATATTAATCATGTATATATGTGTTTGTAGGTTGAAATTCCAAACTTAGAGACCTTGAATTTATCCTCACTCAAGATCCATAAGATATGGAGTGACCAAAACTCGTCAAGTTTCATTTTTCAAAACTTGATAAAATTAGTTGTGAAAGATTGTGATAAATTAACACATCTATGTTCATTGTCTATGGCTAGAAGTTTGAAGAAGTTGAAAAGTCTTGTCATAAGCGAGTGTCCAGTTATGGAGAAGATTTTTGAGACTGAAAGAAATAGTGCAGACAAGGTATGTATTGGCATAAATAAGTACATGTTTGTAGTTGACCAAATATAAGTTTTCGACTTTTTGCTTGTAATAAGGTTGTGAAAGGAATAAATTATGAGATAGAGAAAATGTGGGAATAAGTAGAACGTGAAAGTAGTTGAAAGAAGTACATTTTGTAGTTGTTTTGTATTGTGTGTTTTCATAGATGTTATCTTACGTCAAATGGTAATGTACATGGGTAAATATAGACCGTAGATTATTATAGGAAATGTTAGCCACAACTTATGTAGAATGTTCTAAATTTTTATCTATGTAGAAGGTTCTTTATTTTTTCCTCCTATCTTAAGTTTTTCTACAATAGTCTAGAATTTGCATTACATTTCAATAATTCAATCTTAGCTTTTTCTATATTGTTCTAGAATTTGCATACACTTTAATATTCCTCCTTGATGCAAATTCGGTAACTCCAAGCATAGCACTAGTACTTCAAACCTTTGTCTTAGTAACACCTTTGTGAAAATATCCGCAATTTAATCTTCTTCCTCCATTGCCTTCACTCATTCTACTTGTTTTGCGGTCTCTCCAAAACTTGCAAATCTACTATGGCCAAGTTGCAATATTCATATATGTCTATGAAAGATCTTACATGTCTTGGAGTAAATTCATGTGATGATTCTTCTTATTCTTGAATTGATGTTGGAGTTGCAAGAGATTCTGAAGCACGTATATTGTTATCTTCTTCCTAGTTCTAAGTAGAACTTTAATATACTTCATTGTCTGCTTCTTTGTTTGAAGATTGTAGACATTGTAGCCTTTTTGATTGAATAATGTATTCCAAGAATATTCCTTGTATAATCTTGTTTTCAAGCTTGTGCTTCCTTTGATCAAGAACATATATTAGTAAATATATCCAAATACTCGTAGGTGTTTAACTGAAGGCTTTCTTTCACTGCAAGTTTCAATAAGAGTCTTGTCTTGGACTGCTTTGGACATATGTTTCAAATGTAAACTATAGTGTAGACATCTTCTGTCCAAAAAGTGTTAGGCATATTTCCCTTTTAACATTGATCTTGCCATATCGATGATAGTGCAATTCTTTCTCTTTGAGATAACTTCTCGTTGTGGAGAATGTGTTAAGAAATAGACTTTAAACCTAACTCAATCTTATAAAACTAGCTTGTAAGCCGCTGACAGCGGCAGGTGTAGTGGTAAAGGCGACATAATTTTTTTTTTGAAAAGAACCTTAGGCTTTAGATATCACGTTAAGAAGTGGACTTTAATCCTAAATAACCCCAAAAAATTGACTTGTAAGGTCAGGTTTGCATCTACTTATATACTATAAATTAGTCTTATCTCTAGTCAATGTGAGACTTCCAAGAATATGCTACTATGAGTTATCGCTCTATGTCTTCCTCTTTGCAAAATTTTTTCAAACTTCTGAGGTGTCTACTCCTTTCCACGATCCCTATTAAGTACTTTTAAATGTTTTTCACTTTGCTTCTTGACAAGGGCTTGAATTTATCGAATATTCCAAACACTTCTGACTTTTCCTTTAAGAAATAGGTTCATATTATTCTAGAGAAGTCATTAATGAAGAGGATGAAATACTTGGTTGTTGTGATGTCATTACAAAAAAAACAGATATTACCAATGACCAAAATTGATGGATTTCTAACGAGCCAAAATCGTTGGTAATAGTGTAGCTGGTAATACTTACAGATGGAATTTTATATTCATCGCTAGATATTGACAGAAAAATCCACCTGTAATTAGAAGAAAAATTCATCGGTAATTACCGAAAGAAAATTTGTCGATAAATTCTGTTAGTAAATATCACAATATGGTTCATCTTCCTTTTCTCTCCTTCTTCTTTCTTTTAACTTTCCTAATCCAGAAAATCAACAGAGTGCAAATGAAAAAGGTAGCTCATCTTCAATCCAACAAAATCGAGTCATTACAATATCTACTAAACTTTTAAGGAAAACATTATTAATGTTTAGGCTAATCCAATAATAGGCGGTAATAGTGGAGGCTTCTTCTCAGGAAACGTGTGGCAGTGGAGTAGTTGCAAAAGTAGTGTCCTTGTCGTAGTGGCTGATTCATCCTAGTGATAGCCTTATGCAATTTAGTTCGTTGTCTGGTGGAAGCTAAACGACTCTTTGTCATAGTGGGTTGTCTTTTCTAGTGTCGCGAAAGGTCTGGCTCGCAGTATCTCTATGCAATGGTGGTTGTCGTTCATGGTGAGTCACAATGAGTCTCATTTAGTGGTTTATGTTGGTGGCTCGTAGAAGAGGGAGAAGGGGAGAGAGGGGTTCACGATATGATGCACACGAGAAAGAGGGAGAGAGAGAGAGAATGAGTGGCTCGCAAAGAGAGAGAAAAATAGTGGGTCAAAAATTTGTCACTCTTTTTATTGATGGATTTTATCAATGAAAAAATCTGTCGGTAAATGAAATATGTTACCGATAGAAAAATCCGTCGATAAATGTATTATCGATGAAAAAATATGTCGGTAAATACAATATGTATTACAAACAGAAATATTCATCGGTAATTAACATTATAAAATCTTTCGATAAAATCTTTTGGTAATTTAAATTTTGCCGATAGGTCTATCTCTGTCGGTAAAATTTCGTTGATAATTCCAAAAATATTTGCAGTGTGTTAAGGCCTCATTATCGATCCACATAAATCAGTATGAATCAAATCTAGTAAGTCTTTTGTTCTCCATGCTTTTCTTGTTGAAAATGAAAATCGATTTTGTTTGTCAATGAAACATCCTTTGCATGATTCATTATTCTTCTTCAATAATGGAAGATATCTTATTATGTTTTTTTCATATAAAATTTTTAAGACATGTATGTTAAATGGCCAAATCTCCTATGTCAAAGTCATAAATCATCATCAACTTCTACCTTCATGGTAATATTAATTCCAGGTTTGAAGCTTATAGGAAAACTTCTATTTCTCTTCACCATTTTTATTTGGCCAATTTTTAACCTTCTATTATATAAATTTTGTATGTATCTTTCTCAAAGTGAAGAGAATATTCATTTTCCTTCATTTGCCTCGAGATTCCACTATGGTGTTGTTTCCCGATCAAACTTTGACATTGACAAATTTATCGATGTCTTTGACGATGCTTTGATCTTTAGTCATGTGATTGATGCGTCCACTATCCAAGTACCAATTTCCTTCTCCGCTAGAAGATTCTTGGTTGGCATGGAATAAGTGTTTCTCGTTATTATGTTATTCGACAAAGTTTGTTTGATGCTTATTTTTATTACGACAATACTTTTCAACATGACCAAATATCTTATAGTATGAACATTAAGGTTTTCCACGATGCCAACTTTAATATTTTCTTCGAATGACTTATATTCTTACATATATCACATGAAAGATATTTTCCTTAACAAGTTATAGAGAAACTTCTAGAATTTCTTTATTTATAGAAATTTCTCCTATACTTTTATTTCCTTCACACTTTTTATTATGAGATCATAATTTTAGTTTCGATTGATAGATATTTTCGACAAAGTCCTCTTCATACATTTTCAATATTTGTTCATAAGCTTTCAGAGAACCCATTAGTTGTCTTACTAACAATATGATTAAATCCCTTTCTTGTTCAATCGTGGTTGCAATTGCATCATATTTTTGGGAAATAGGAATGAAAATTTTCTCAACGATTTTGTTTAAGAATATTTTTCCCATAGACTTTCATATGAATAATTATTTCTTTTACCAGAGAATAGTAGTATTTGATGATCTTAAATTCTTTCATTCTTATTTATTCAAACTACCGTCCCGGAGAATAAATTTTAACATTGTGTATCTCATCACTTCCATGAAACTCCTCTTGTATTATGTTCAAGCTTGCTTTGCACTTGTGAATCCTATTATTCTTGGAAAGATTGTGTCATCAACTATTTGTTAAAGAGAAAATAAAGCCATTGAATCCTTTTGCTTGTTTTCCTTAAACTCGTTCTTCTCAGTTGTAAAGAGAGTAAAGGTGTCTTCTGGAATGTGAGTCCATCTTTTATAATGTCCCGTAAATCTTTGGAGCAAAAGAATGTCTTCATTTTGACGCTCCAAAAATCATAATTTTCTCTCATAAAAATAGGTACTATAATTGATGATGTTTTATTGGTAGTTGTCATTGGTCGAGAAAATATTTTGGAAATAGTATAGAATGAAGTTATAATTTTTTTTAAGTAGTTGAAATTTGTTTACCACCATTACCATTTTGAAGTTGTGAAAAGTATACTTGATGGGATAGAAAAAAATGTGTGGATAGTAGAATGTGAAAGTAGTAGTTGAAAGAAGTATATTTTGTAGTTGTGTTGTATTGTGGTTGCCATAAATGTTGTTTTACATCAAATGGTAGTGTACATTTACATGTGTATTTATAGACTAATAGATTACTTTAGAAAATGCTAACTACAAATGTTGTTTTACATCAAATGGTAGTGTACATTTACATGTGTATTTATAGACTAATAGATTACTTTAGAAAATGCTAACTACAACTTATATAAAATGTTCTAGATTTTTATAGAATGTTTTTTATTTTTTTCCTCTTATCTTATATGATTTTCATTATATTTCAATAGTTTTATCTTAGGCTTTTTATATTGTTCTAGAATTTATATTATACTTTAATAGGTTCTCGATCAGACTTTACGTTGTGCATTTTTGCTTATCTACTATATATAATAATAGTTTGTTTTCAAATACAGGTTTGCATCTTCCCTAAGTTAGAGGAAATCCACCTTACCAAAATGAATAAGCTAACAGATATATGGCAAACTAAAGTGAGTGCTGATTCCTTTTCTAGTCTCATTTCTGTGAAAATTGAGGAGTGCAATAAATTAGACAAGATTTTTCCAAGTCACATGGAAGGGTGGTTTGAAACTTTGGACAACTTAAAAGTTTATCGGTGCGAGTCGGTTGAAGTGATTTTTGAAATCAATGATTCTCAAGAAATAGATGAATTTGGAGGGATAGACACAAAGTTGCAAATAATTCTTCTTGAACACCTACCAAAGTTAAAACAATTGTGGAGTACAGATCCAAATGGAATTCTTAACTTTAAAAAATTGCGGACCATAGATGTGTGTTTTTGTCATGAACTTAAGAATTTGTTTCCAGTTTCTGTTGCCAAAGATGTTCCAAAGCTTGAACACATGTCAGTATTGTATTGTGATAAAATGGAGGAAATTGTTGCAAGTCAAGATGCATTGGAAACTAACAAAGATCTATTGGTGTTTCCTGAATTAACCTCGGTGAGATTACATTGTCTACCAGACATGAAGTATTTCTACAAGAAGAAATATCCTATAAAGTGTCCAAAGCTGAAGGAGTTGAGTGTGACAATATGTTTGAAGCTTAAAACATTTGTCAAAGATACCATTAATACAACAAACAAAGTGGGAAATTTTGTTTTCTCAATTGACGAGGTAAGCAATATTCTATCTTTGTCGGAGTTCGAGAAAAAACATTTAGTAAATTTTTTATTATATGTTTGGTAGAAAATAAAAAGATACAAAAGTAAAAAGACAACTTAAATGAAGAAAAAACTATTTTGTTTGAGAGAAATAAAATATGAATGAAATAAAAATAAAAATTCACTTAATCTTTTATATTATTTACTTTTATTTGTTTATTCATTAGGTATTCCCCAACTTGGAACGTATGGAATTTGACTTCGACGAAGCACAACAATTGTTACCGAAGTACCAAATGCACCGTCTAAAAGAACTTACTTTGAATTCAGTTAAAAGTGTCGATCTTCTCAACCAGTTTCCATACAGAATACCAAATCTAGAAAAGCTAAAATTCAACTCCTGTTATTTTAAAGAGTTAGCCCCAAAAGCAAACATTGGACGACAAAAAGGATTGGGGATTGTATTGCAGCTGAAGGAATTAATTTTCTCCTATTCAAATATAAAGGATCTAGGATTTGAACGAGGCCAAGTTCTACAGAGACTAGAGATTTTAAGATTAGAAGGTTGCTATAAATTAAGCAATTTGGCTCCTCCCTCTGTATCATTGATTTACTTGACACATTTGGAATTGAAGGATTGTCATCGATTAAAGAACTTAATGGCATCTTCCACTGCCAAAAGTATGGTTCAACTCAAGACAATGAAAGTAATCAATTGTCCTAAAATAGAGCAAATAATAAGCATGGAGGAAAGTGAAGAAGGCAAAGTGATGAAAATTGTGTTCAGCAAATTGATTTCTATAGAACTTGTGCGACTAAAAAAGCTTGCAAGTTTTTGCAGTCACAAGGAGTGTGAATTTGAATTCTCATCACTGGAAATATTGATTGTAAGAGAATGTTCGAAGATGGAGAAATTCAGTGAGAAAAGATCAATAGCACCGAAGTTAAAGAATATATTTGGTGTGGAAGGAGATGAAAAAACAAAGTGGCAGTGGGAAGGTGACTTGAATGCCACAATACACAAAATTTTCAATGATAAGGTACTCACTTTTTCGCTTATCTAATTTCGTTTATCTAATTTCGTTTATCCTAATCTTATCAACTTTTCTTCTGTCGAAAAAGAAAATATGGGAAATTATGAATCCTTGTTTTTGGCATAAAAGCTTTAAACGTTAATTAGTATGTTTGTTGAGATTTTGAAAGAGTGAATTCGATCTGGTTCTTTAAAGCATTCTATTTAGCCTTAATTTTCTGTAAAACCATTCAATGTTATCATTTCCATTTAAACAAAAATACACACTGAACAACATGTTGATATTTTCTTTAAATTCGATACTAAGTGATTTTCTCACATGATACGGTTACAAAATTGTCACTATATATAAGTATTTAATATTTTTCTATATATTTTTAAAATGAAAATTTACACAATCCTACTGTAATAAGTGAGTAATTTTTAATTCAATTTAAAAATTTTAAAACTAATTGTAATGTAACACTTTTAATAATTTTACTTATATTTTTATTGTTATCGATGAATACTTTTAAATGAATAAAATTATTTTATATATATATATATATATATATATATACTTATAAATTATTGTATTATATAATACATGTCTAAATATATAAAAAATAGTATTATTATGTATTTTATACTATATTTCTAGTTATGTCAAATAAAGGAGATATTACATTTGATTAATATTTACATAATATTTGATCATTTAAATTTTATATAACATTTCTACCGTTATTCGTACGAACATCGTTGGTAATATCTTATAGTTTTAATTTTAAAATAAAAATATACTAAATTATGAAAGTGAAGGCTATAAAGAATTAAAGTTCTTAACTTCAAATATGTAAATTTGATTTTTCTTTAACTTTGGGAGACAAAAAAAAAAAATAGTTAGTAAGGTTACATTAAAAAAATCAATTTACTGTATATTTTAAAGTTGGAGAAGTAATTTAATAATTTGGCTGATTTGCAGATCACTTTCACATACAGTGAGCTTCTGTATATTGAGGATTCTACTGAATTTATTGAGCAACTATGGCAAGGAAGACATTGGGTGCAGCAAAACAGCTTTGGATATTTGAAAACATTGTATGTATGGGAATGTCATACTATAGTGCATGTAATTCCATCTCATCTGCTATCTTGCTTTCACAATTTGGAAGAGTTACATGTATACTATTGCAGTAATGCAGAGGTGATATTTAATATGAAAGATGATAACAGGGTGATAAAAAAACCTTCCGGACTATTCCGTCTGAAAAGTTTGTATTTAAGTAATCTACCACAATTGAAGCATGTATGGGACAAGGATCCGAAGGAAATTTTTGACCTTGATGTGCTAGAGAAAATGCGTGTTAATATTTGTAGGAGTCTTACAACTTTGTTTCCAGCGTCGGTGGCCAAAGATCTTACCGGACTTGAGGTGTTTAAAGTTACAAAGTGTGAGAAATTGGAAGAAATATTTAGGAAGGATGAAAGGAGTGGAGAAGAAGAAGGATCAACCCAAGAGTTTGTGTTTCATCGTCTCACCACATTGACGCTACGACAATTGCCACGCCTCAAATACTCTATCCACTGCTCCAAACAACAGGCAATTCTCACACTTTTTACTTTATCTCTTCTTACTCTTATTATTTCAATTTTATAAAATTTAAATTTCTTCCCGTTAAAAGTTTTATTAATAAACAAAAAAGATAAAAAAGTTATTTAAATAACAGAGTTAATACAAAGATAAATAAAGATATATAAAAAAGGGTTAAAGGGTGAATTTTAAAACTACCTTAATCTTACAAACATGAAAATTGTTTTTATCTTTTGGTTAATGTAAGACTTTTAATAAAATACAATTATCTATCTTTATCACGAGTTTAACAATTATCAATTCTATTTACGACAAAAAAAAAAACTAATTCCATTATATCTATGTGAATTGAGTTTAACAATGGTGTCAACATTCAAGTTAAAGGTTGATTTAAAATTCAGTACATAGAAACTGGAAGTGGACTGCATCCTTTACTTCATCCATATTTTATTTAGTATACATCATATTTTTTCCACTAATATGAAATTACTTATTTGATTCTTCAAATTTAAGTTGTCTAAGAATGATTATTAAATATTGATTTCTGAAATATACAATAAATATGTTATCTTATCGATGTTGTTGTTTAAATTATTACTAATATATTCCCAAACCGTTCAAACAAATTTGAATGTGACGAAAATATAATTCTAAATCTAATTTGTTTTGCAGGAGAGTACATCAAATTTGAGTGAGAGAGATGTACAAGAGTTATGTTTTGGGTCTCAGGTCATCCCAAACTCCAACTTCTGTCTCTTAGAATCTCTGATGATTGATGGTTGTCAGTTTTTATCAGATGTACTTCTACCATTCAATTTACTTCTTTCCTTAACTAATTTGGAAAAATTGAAAGTTGAGAACTGTAAGTTTATCAAAACCATATTTGATGTCAAATGTACAACAGAAAGCAAAGATGTGACATCTATAGGACCAACGCATTTTTCTTTGAAGAATTTGACTTTATCCAATCTGCCAAATTTGAAGAATGTTTGGAATGAAGATCCTCATGGAATTCTTAGGATGCACCATCTAGAAGAAGTACACCTTGAGAAATGTGAAGGCCTTAGAAGCGTGTTTCCTGCATCAATAGCCAAAGATATTGTGGAGCTTAAAACTCTAGAAATTGAAGACTGTGAGGGATTGATGACTATTGTTGAAGAGAATAATAATAACGCTGATGCAAGAGGAACAAACGAAGAGCTCCCCTGTCCCTGGGTGAGATCATTGAAACTAAATGGTCTGTCCATGTTCAAGTATTTTTACTACTGCTCACTGCAGTGCCACAATTTTGCACATCTAGAATCACATACCGAGAATCAAGTCGGTACTGAAAAGGTACGTACTACTGTTTTATTACTTCCTCCTGGATGTACAATATGGATCGTCACTGAAAATTTAATGTGGAATCATCAGTCTCGTTAGTTGTTTGTCAGCCTGATAAGTAATAAAGATTTCCTCAGCATTTACTTTTGCATTTCCAAAGCTAAGGCTGCTCACAAACAATCTTGTAACATCACGTAGTTAATTTGTCACCGATTACTACTTGTCAGGAATATTCGAGCATTCAAGGTTATTTATATGTCTTGTACATAAAAGAGATGGATTACTAATAGTCATAACCTGCTTTTGCTTGTGCTTTTTCTCAGATAAAGTGGTTGTCACTGGGGAATAATGGAGTAGAGATGATTTTGCATGGAGAATTTCAGAGAAACTTCTTAGACAACTTAAAAGTTCTTACTCTCTGCTTGCTTTCGGATGCATTTGGGTATGAAATTGTAGAACAGGTTCCCAATATAGAGAAGCTTGTGGTAAGTGATGGTTCCTTGAAGGAGATGTTCTGCTGTCAAAGTTCTAATAATGAAGATTATAGTGGACTTCTTTTACTATTGAAAGAATTACGCTTGGAGTCCCTTAAAGAGTTGGTTTCCATTGGGTTAGAGAACTCTTGGACCGAGCCCTTTGTCAGAAATCTCGAAACCTTTGAAGTGATTAGCTGTTCCAGTTTAAAAAACTTGGTAACGTGCAGAGTGTCTTTCTCGAATCTGATATGTTTAAAAGTTGAAAACTGTGATAGCTTGTTATATTTGTTTACATCTTCAACAGCCAAAAGTTTGACTAAACTCCAAAGAATGGAGATAGAAAAGTGTAAATCAATTGAAGAAATAGTGTCTGAAGAAAGAGAGGAATCAGACGAGGATGAAATAATATTTCCGAAGCTCAATTGTTTGAAACTTAAATATCTGGAAAATCTCGTAAGGTTTTACAAAGGGAGTTTAAGTTTTCCATTGTTGGAGGAATTGTCCATGTCAGATTGCGACAAGATGGTAAGTTTATGTCCAGGTACTCTGGAGGCAAGTAAGTTGTCTCAAGTTATTCCATTGGAAATTGATCTTCGCTCTACTCTGTGGCAGGAATTCATGAGAAAGGTACGTGTTTATTTATTCAATACCCTGGTAGCAAATAAGGGACACTTTCTATGATAACAAAAAAAATATATATATAGAATAAGTATACATAAAATTTATAATAGAGGTGTAATCAAGTGTATCTACCTTTCCTTTAGACCTTTTATTTGAAAAAAAATAATTATAAACTGAGTCGTGCAAAAGATTCAACTCACAAATCAAATAACTCATATATATATATATATATATATATATATATAATATATAATATAATATTTTCTTATCTAAGAATTCTCTCTCACCAGTTAAGAAAAAAAAATTTAAAATCTAAAACTAACATAAAAAAGGTTACTTCTAATAACATTTAAAAAGTTCTACAATTTATTGAATTTTTTTTACTGAATATTAGTAATAGGTTGACACAAAATTTGAAAGTGAAGATGTCAAACATAACTCAATTTTCAATTTTACGGAAATTAGAAAGAGTTTGAAATCTAACTCAAAATTTACCATGTTTGCAAAGTAGCTAATAGAATTTTGTGACAAAAATGTAATTTGAAAAGAAAAACTATTAAAATTGATCAGTGCATTTCTGAAAAATTAGTTATAGTTGGTGGTTTCTAACAAAACTATATTAAAAAAAAATCTGAATTCTTGTTATCCTTATAAAAGATTATTTCATATTTTTATTTATTGGTTTACATGTGCTGATTTCGCAAGATTGGAAGGAGATCGAGTCTTGAGTTCAAAGATAGGACAGACCTAGAAGAGATATGGCGTGTCTCACTAGAAATCCACGACTTTTGTTTCAGTAACTTGGAAACCTTGGTTGTGGATGGGTGCCAACTTTTATCATGTGTAATCCCCTTCGGTGTGCTTCCTTTGTTACCTGAATTGCAGACATTGGAAGTTCGAAACTGTGATTCTGTTAAAACCATATTTGATGTCAAATATTTACAAGACACAATCACTTTTTCTCTGAAGAAATTAGTTTTACTGAAGCTGCCAAATCTTGAAACTGTTTGGAATGAAGATCCTGCTGAAATTGTTACAGAGCCTAATCCAGTTGATCCAGAACAAACAAATCCTAAGGTTACATTCCCCACTGTAACCTCATTGACACTGTGATTTGCCCAAGTTCAAGCATAGTCGATTACATTGCAACAGCATAATAGTACATGCATTTGAGGATTTTTTTTCCAAGACAATTACAGATATTCTTCTACTTCCATTGAAATTATCATGCATCAAATATTGCTTAAATCTTTATAAACAATTCATTATTTTCTTCACGGAGGAACCACCTTTCATCTCATTTATGAAATTTTTCATCTAAAATTTTAAACTCGAAATTGTTGTAAGTGCATACGGTATGGCCTTATTAACAGCTACCCGGCCTGGCTTGTTCATCTTTTTTACATTTTTTTAAATAAACGTTTTTTCTTTCAAATTGACTTGTTCACACCTATTTTTATTTTATATAGATTTGTTTAGTCTTTAATAATTATCAGACTTATTTTAGCATGAAAGTTCACGGTTTCAATTTTATATAGAGAAACGAATATATATGACTGTGCTAACTGCTTTAACTTCGCTATTGGTTTGTCTTTGTAGCTAATTACACCAAACTTAGAACATCTGACAGTGGGTGAAAATGAATTGAAGATGATTGTCGATGGGAAATTTCAGAGAAACCTTCTACACAAGTTAAAAGTTCTCGGTCTGTGCTTTGATATTGAGTGTGATGAATTTCCGGAGTATGGATTTCTACAAAAGTTGCCAAATGTAATGAAGCTTGTGGTGAGTGACAGTTCGTTCAAAGTGATCTTCTGCCTTCAAAGACCTAATAATAGTGAAATTCTTTTACAATTGAAAGAATTACGCTTGGAGTCCCTTCAAGAGCTACGTTCCATTGGCTTAGAAAATTCATGGACTGAACCCTTTGTCAGAAATCTAGAAACCTTTGAAGTCATTAGCTGTTCCAATTTAAAAAACTTGGTTCCATGCGAAGTGTCTTTCTCGAATCTGATATGTTTAAAAGTTGAAAAGTGCGACAGCTTGTCATATTTGTTCACATTTTCAACAGCCAAAAGTTTGGCTAAACTCCAAAGAATGGAGATAAAAGAGTGTGCATCGATTGAAGAAATAGTGTCTAAAGAAGAGGAGGAATCGGACGAGGATGAAATAATATTTCCGAAGCTCAATTGTTTGAAACTTAAATTTCTGAAAAATCTCCTAAGCTTTTACAAAGGGAGTTTAAATTTTCCATTGTTGGAGGAATTGTCAATAAGAAATTGCGTCGATATGGTAAGTTTATGTGGAGGTACTCTGGAGGCAAGTAAGTTGTCTGAAGTGAAACTTGAAGGATCAAACACTACATTGGAAACTGGTCTCAACTCTACTATGAAGATGGAATTTCTGAAACAGGTACGTCGTTATAAAAAATACACCCTCTGATAGGCCATTGATTATATATCTATAGTTCATGTTTAAATATGCAATACGGCTTAGGACAACATGCTTGAAAATTATTATACTTTGTTAAACAATTCTTCAAGTAATAGTCATAAATGATACTTAAAATTCACAATAGCCTACTGCAAATCTAGGCGACAGAGAAAATATATATAACTGTAACCTTATGTACGACTTGGTTAACAATTCTCCAAAATAATATTCATAATAGGATTATACTCCTCATATTTTTTTTTAACTACTAAGAGTTGCCTACTGCAAGACTAAGTCACAAAAGAAAAGATAGATGGATTTTGATTATTACAATTTTATTCTATAACGTCTGATTCACACTTTGTCTATAATTTCAACTCAAAATTATAATATTTATTTAAAAATTTAATTAATATATATAAAGAAATTTATGTGAAAAAATTTAAAATTATATTAAAATATTTCAAAATAAACAAAATATAAATAATAAAGAGTTCGTAATATATATTATTTTTCATTAAAAATAATAAATATGAAGAATAAGGAAAAAGAACATTGTTTAAAATAATTATAAATTTTATTATTCATAACAATCTATATTTATTTATTGAAACGTCTCAAAAATACCGTAACGGTTCAACAAATTTTGAACATTATGATAAGAAAATAAAATTATAAGTCTCAATTCTTAACTTGGTTTTGCAAGTCTTAAAGTCAAGTACTGTGAATTAGGAAGCGGGATTCAGTAGACAATTTATTTTATATATAGTAAAGTGGGGTTTTTTTGTAATAAAATATAATTAATAGTAAAAATAGTGAGTATTTCATATTTGTAGAGTACTAATTTAAAAGATATCATATTAGTTTCATATTTTTATTTATTGTTTTGGACGTGCAGATTTCAAAGCGTGAGAAACTTGATCTGAAAAGTAGGCCAGGACTACAAGAGATATGGAATGGCTCACTGCATATCCCCGACCTCTGTTTCAGGGAGTTGGCCAAATTGACGGTGAATGACTGTCCATTTTTATCAGATGCAGTGCTACCCTTCCATTTACTTCCTTTATTACCTAGATTGAAAACATTGGAAGTTGGAAATTGTGATCCTGTCAGAACCATATTTGATGTCAAATGTGCAACAAAAGACACATCAATTACTTTTCCTTTGAAGAAATTGGTTTTATCGAAGTTGCCAAATCTGGAAAATGTTTGGAATGAAGATCCTCATAGAATTCTATGCATGCAACATCTAGAAGAAATACATGTAAAAGAATGTAAGGGCCTTAAAAGTGTGTTTCCCGCATCAGGAGCCAAAAGTCTTGTGGAACTTGAAGATCTAGTAGTGGAAGACTGCGAGGGACTGATGGCAATTGTTGCAGATGAATCTAAGGAGGGGGATGAATTAGATGAGAATGGGATAATATTTCCTCGGCTCAGTTATTTGAAGGTAGAAAGTTGCAATAATCTGCCATATTTGTTCACATCTTCGACCGCAAAAGGTTTGGCTGAACTCAAAACAATGAAGATAAAAGAATGTAAATCAATTCAAGAGATTGTGTCGAAGAAAGGGAAAGAATCGGATGAGGACGAAGAAATAATATTTAAGCAGCTCCAGGATTTGTATCTTGAAAAGTTAGATGAGCTAGGGTGCTTTTATTCTGGCAATTTAACTTTAACTTTACCCTCCTTGGAGGAAGTCTACGTCATCAAGTGTAGCTCTATGAAAACTTTCAGTGCAGTAAACAAAATAAATCATCCCACAAAATGGTACTGTTCAGAATACGAGAGACCCCAGAAAGAAAGTGATCTCAATTCTGCTGTGCTCAAAACTTCTGCAAAGGAGGTACCTACACTTTTACGTCTTAATGTTTCTTCATAGATAATGATAGATGATATTGTCCAAGAATTCTAGGTAGAGTATAACAATATTTTCAGACATTATTTTTAGTGTAATGTGTTTTTTAGTTGCATCGTGCTTAAAATTAACTTGTACGTATTCTTTTGTTTTAAATAGGCTCCAGATGCTTCTAGTGCCATCATTTCAGTTCTCCAATAGCTCAGATAGTGAATATGGTACATCAAATATTATCTAATGCTACTAAAATTGTTACTTTTTTTATGGTGAGTTATGAGTTATACTATCATTTTCTCTATGCATATGCAGATGGTGATCAATAAGAAGCAGTTTTTCACAGCATCACATGATGATTATGACTGATTATGTAAGTAATTTTTTTTAGTTTAATTTAATGTTTTATTGATTTCTATTTAAATGGATATTTCTCTGTGATGTTTTAGTTGAGACTTATAGAATGATATTCTCTATATATAATGCTACTTTTACTTCCTTTATAATTAAATTCATATTCTTTTCTTAATAACTTTTATGAAAGTAGTAATTGTTCTTATAAATTGTATAGGTTGAATCTGAGTTGCCGACTACAATATTGCAGTAATTAAGAGGAGATTGAAGGCATAATTAAAAAGTGGATGAAGATGAATCTGTCTCTATTTTACTATTTTTGTGTGATTGTGTTTTACAAAAAAAAAAAGTTTAAAAAAAAATTGTATTGTTCTACCTCGTTGAAGATGAAATACATTATATTATTTATATTATGTAATGTGTGAGATTAAAAGTGATGAACGGTCATGAATATTGAGTAAAGTTGAAGTCATGAACTGTGTCACTAAATATTGACTGTACATGCTTATGCCCATAAAAAATAAAAAAAAAATGTGTGCTTGTATTCATATGTTGTTAATTTTAGACTTAATACATCATTTGGTCCTTACTTTTATGATTTTTGTTTAAAATCGTCCTACGTTTTAAAAAAAATTCAGTAAGGCCTCATATTTCATTAAAAAATGTTCAACATGATCCTTTTGCCTTACGACATTAAAAACTTAACGGTGCAACTGCCACCGTGGCGAAAACTAAATGACTTGTGCACTTTGATGAATACATGACAATGTGAAATGAATTGACTTGGTGGAAATGTTTAAAGTTTAAGTTATTGGTCGACAATTTTGGGGATGTTGTCATTACAAGGTTATACTTTGGTCCCAAATGGAAGATATTGTCCGCTTTGGGCTAAGCCCTCACGGATTTGCTTGTGGTACCGCTCTAAAAGGCCTCTTACTAAGGGATGTATCTGATGTGTATATAAACCCATGTGTATTTCATATTTTATCCGATGTTGAACATTGTTTGTACCCAACACATTTAACAATACCATTTCTTACTTTTTATTTTCTTCTTTCTTAAAAAAATGCAATAGTTTACACTTTTATGACTATTTTACCTTTATACTCTATGTCAAATGAATGTAAAAATGTGTCATGGTACTATTATACCTCTTAAAATGGAGAAGTAGAGTTGCAATACGACGGAATAAAGAAATTAAAACCTTTTAAATGGAGCATGACATTTGAAAGAGAGTTTATGAATGTTCAGTTTACTTCCTTGCAAACATTAGAAACTATCATATTGTCAAAATCATAGTTAATTTCAAATGTACCACAAATTATTTTCCTATGAAAAAGTTGGTTTTATTCAAGCTACCAAATCTGGAAATTATTTGAAATCAAGATAGATACTCATGGAAATCAAATTTACATAATTATTTTATATAAAAAATATGCAAAGTAATGAAATGTACCAAATAAAAGAAAGAAATTAACACAAACTAAACCTTTTTTTAACGTGAAAAACCTTGTATATGAAGGAAAAATGTAGGGAATCAAGTCCAGTAAAAACTATTCCAGTAATAATAATTAATAGGTATAGAAAATTGCTCATCAAACTTGCCTCCTACTGTCTTTTACAAGAATAGATTTTAGACTTCATTTCTTCATCAAGAAGGACCTGAACCATTAAGTTTGTCTTCTCTATTTCTGCCACTCGAGAACCATATGCCTCTTCTAGATATTATTAAAGTTCAAATGCAATTAGATGTGAAAATTTTGCTCAGAAGTCTTTTTCCTAATTAAATGAAATCAAAATTAACAATATTTCATGTACAACTCAAGCATATTGTTTGTCATTGCATGTTTCAACTTCAGCATTTCTAAATTTTATGATGCACATGACCTCAATCCACCCCAACATTATCCCAACTCTCCAATGAAGTTGCAAATTATTAGAATTTTTTTAGTTTTATAAACATTTATATTGCACAATGTTTTGTGTACGTATCAATTACATTAACATGTTTGTGTGCGTATTAATGTCATGGATTTAATTGTTTGACAGATTATTTGATTGCCTTTACGTGGAGGGTTCAATCTATGGTAGGAAATACCGTCCATTACACTTAAACTATCCCGCAATTTACCAACAAAAATTATCAATAGATAACCGTTAGTAATGTCAACTACTGCTTCACGTAATTATCTATAGATATTGGTTGTCGATAATTACAAACAGATATATTTTTGATAATTACTGATATATTTATGTTTCGATATTTACTAACAGATTTATCTCTTGATAATTATCAATGGATTTGTCATCAATAATTACCAACTGATAACGGTTGAAAAATCGTTATTTTTATACTTAATTTTGATACTAAAAACACCCTTTTTGACTTAGAAGCTTGCTTGAACTCATGTTTTTATTTAAGTTTTGGAAATAAAAGAGTTGGATGAGTTTTATGTTTGATTTTCCTTGTTTTGACAGGAATTAAGATGAATTGGATGAAAGAATCTGAAGTAGCAAGAAGTTGGAACTAGGGATGGCAACGGATCAAGTCGGGCATAGATAGGGTGATACCCGAACCCAACCCGCATGAAAAAAAGTACCTGTTACCCGCCCCGCTACCCGTCAGATACCCGCATAAAAAAAACCTGCGGATTTTTTCTAACCCGCGGATATCCATTAGATACCCGCAAATATTATTAAAAAATTATTTTATGTTTTTAAAAAAATATTTTAGATTTCCAAAATGTGAAGGAAATATAGGTCATGGACAGTCGAGAAGGTTTTGGGCTGTTCCTATTCAAACTTCAGCAAAAAAACATTTCATTAATTAGTATTGAAAATGAAATCTTCCATTAATTAGTATTGAAAATGTAGGAAGAGTCATTATTACTGAAACCATTTTTCGAGCACTATAGTTATGGCCATTAGTTCCTCCATGACAAGTAGAAATCTCCATGACAGGTTTAGTTTTGATGAATAAAATATGAATTGGTAGAAAGAGTCATAGGTAAGGTAAGGCTAACCGAACCCACTTTTATATATATCATATAAAAAACCAAAATGACACCGGCTAAGAAAGCTCAAGTTATTCTATTAAAAATGGAGAGAGTTGAAGAAAGTTGCGGCTGATAAAGAGGGAGATGAGAAGATAACAGACGAAAACCAAATGTGTTTGTCTCGCTCCTCTTGGGATGTCACTCATGCAACAAGTTCAGCTAAGAAAATAGCATTCTCAGGATAAATGGTAGCAATAGTTTAGTTATTTTGTATTTGGGAAAAATCAGAAAATCATATTTAGGGCAAGATTAGACTCTTCGTTTTTTAAAACGCATTCTCATTTGGCTTTGTTTAGTGTTTAGACTTTGAAATGCAGGAAGAAGGAAACTTTTGAGGGATGAAACGTAAACAACGATGAGCTCACAACAGATCTGAAAAAGAAAAGAATGAAGAAAGTAGGGAAAGAAGAAAGAAAAGAATGAAGAAAGTAAAGAATGAAGAAAGTAGGGAAAGAAGAAAGAAGTACTTGGAACAGAACAATACCATTTTTTTTTCAGCAGACAGTATCTCACATCTTTGAGGAGATTCATCTATCACCAACAAATTACTCTTCCAGAAGTAGAAAAAAATGAAAACAAGAAACGGGAAAGGAAAATATGGAAACCTTGAGTTTCTTAAACCTAATAAGGGATAAATGTGTAATTTTATTTGCTTAACGGGTAACGGGTAATCGCGGGTATAGATAGTGTGATACCCGAACTCGACCCGTTAATAAGCGAATATTAAAATATCCGCTACCCGTTACCCGCGGGTACTAAATATCTGTAACAGATTTTATCCATGGATACCCGCGGGTAAGGGTTTTTTTGCACACCGTAGTTGGAACCCAGAAAAGTCAGAAACAGTACCAGACCAAACGGTAGGATGCGAGAGAATTCAAACTGAACGATTAAGAACCCAGACCGAACGGTTACTAAGACAGACCGAACGGTAGGATACGGGAGAATCCAGATCGAACGGTTATTGACACAGACCGCACGGTTCATAACAGAGATCGAACGGTGTGAAGGTGGTGGAACTAGGCCGAACGGTGTGAGCAAGAAAGAAAACTACAGAACGATGTAACTGAGGACTGAACGGCTGCATAAAAACATAGACAAACCGAATGGTTTGTGAGAGGAGAAGCTGAATGAAGTGGTAGAAGACATGCCGATCGGTCAACAGTGTAAGACTGATCGGTCAAAAGTGAAATCGAACGATCATGCGCTGAGCGCCATCGCTGAGTGTCATTTGAGTGCCGCACCTACCACTGAGTGCAATTTCCAACGCTGAGCGCCAGTTTCGTGGGCTTAGACCCGTTTTCTATCACTTTTATGATCTATTTTGGGCTTGGACTCATTTTCTATTATTTTTCTGGTCTATTTAAGGACTTGGACGTCCTATGGTTAGTATCTTTTGATGGCTTATGCATAGAAACACACTTTTCACCCCTTACGGGTAGATTTAGAGATGATGACGACTCTCCTCTTCTCTTTATAAGGTTTTTCTATCTCTTCCATTCTTTCATTCCATTGTTCATCTAGTTTTTCCATGACGATTGAGGGCTAAACCTTATTGTTGTTGGGAAAGATGTAACCTTTGTAAACTCTCATGTATTGAATTGATTCTTGATTATATATGCTTTACTCATTAATTTTTAAGGTTTTTTCTCTACGCTCTTTGCATGCTTGTTTTAACTCATTCAATTGCATGATCATTGATGTTATCGATATGGACACATATAGGTAAATCAAGAACTGGGGAAATTCTCCCAAGAGCAATATTACCTAGACATAGGGATAGGAGGATTGGTTGCCTTTAAGCTTCGTGCGAATGTAATGCATGATTAATTGCTAGGGAGACAAAACATTATGAACCAGTAATTAGGATTAGGCTTTCTTCATCGAGACATCAGGTTTAAGGTAAATTAGAAAGTGACATTAACATTAATGAAGATGAATTCATATATGCATAAGAGTAAATTTGAAATCTAAACCCCAACAACAATATCATCAACTTCATTCATTCATTTTTGTGTTTAGCCTCAATTGATCAAATTGCATTCATGTTTATTTTGTTGTATTTGCATTCAAAAACCCCAAAATATGTTCTTTAGAGTCTTAATTAGTTGAGTAATCACATAACTATTTAATGTCGTGAGTCTCTTGGGAAACGATACTTGGTTTTACCTTTTATTATTACTTGATACGATTCGGTATGCTTGCCGAGGTATTAACAAGTTTTTGACTCCATTTCATTGCCGTATGCCACGTCATTGACACGTCATTACCACTACTGTGACTCATTTGCCACGTTTTAATTTTCTAGTGCCAAATAATCAGCCACTTAACACCGTTAGTGTGTATTTAACGGAGATGACTACTTTGACACAAATTTTTTCTATGTTTGGATCCAATTGACACTTTTACACCACGTGAGGACGACAATGAAACTTTTTTAAAAATGAGGATGAATTTGACACAATTCAACCAAACTGGGACAAAGGAAGCAATTAAACTAAAATTTAACTAAACCAAAAATAAAATATAATGTTTACAACTAATCACGGAGGTATCTTTCACAATAATGGAACGTACTTTTTTTATGGTGTCATCACTATGACTATTGGTCTGGTATATATTTATTAGAACCACAAGATCGCTTTCTTACATTCAAATTATTATTTTATTACAACATTCTATTTTTATTTTAATATAGTATTTTATTATGAAAAGAAATTGTCAGATGAATGCAGATAAAAAGTGGTATCAAAATATTTTCCTATTTATTATATATGAAGGGCTGGCAGGAAATTTTTTAATGTACACCTTTTTATTTTTCCACTCTTTTTAATATCTAATAAAAAATTAATATTTATACTTTTCTATTAATTTATTTTAAATTATTTTATATTTTAAAATAAAGATATTATTTATTTAATGTTAGAAGAATGTTGAATGAAAAAAAATAAATATTAGAGTATGATCAGCCATTGAAAGGGTAATGTGCTAACAACCATATTAGAATAAGTTAGAACGTGGTAAGGTATCATTCATTACTTTATTGAGTGGCTACGGATATATTTCAAAAGGACTTCAGAAATGTTATAATCCAATCAGTCACGTAAAGAATAATAAAATAAAATCAATTCAAAATCCTAATAGATACCTATATTACCTTTACCTTTTTTTTCTTTATTCTTTTCTTGTGTTTTTCTTTCTTTCTTTCTTTTTTCTTTTTCTTTTTGTAATTCATTATTCTGTTACATGTATCTCTCTCATACTTCACTCTCCCTTTTAAATTTCGAATTCCATTTTCCATATATATCAAAACCAATTTATATAGTAGAGCAGCAGATATATTTTGAAACATTTCTATATAAATAGTTTTTAATTTGTTGCAAGTTTAAAATTTGCTCTGATATTTATTAATTTACTATATCAATGTTTAAGTGTTTTTGTTACTTCAGTAGCAAAAGTTATTCTTTCAATTCATTTATCTTGACAGTTTTGGATTTGATTCGAAACGGCCTTTAGTACTTTTTTTTTCTCTTATTCACTTTTCTATTACATGGAGCACAAGTAATTATCATGTATCAGTAAAAATGTCTAAATAATTATTATCAATTTCAACAATATTTTATTGTATATATAATTAGCCATAATCAAATGACAATATCAAAATTTTACATGGTAAGTTTTAACAATTTTTAAGTGACTTTTTCTTTCTTACTTACAAAGAAGGGAATATGACAAGCGCAATATCCTGACGTGTACTTGAAATGATTAATATTTTTTATATATTTCGTTTTTTCATTTTAACAATAATAATAATTTTAATCTAAATTGTTAATTTAATAATCAGTTGCTATATTTTAGTAATGTATACCGAATTTTAGTAGGCAAAAATACCCTTATATCATGATTCTAAGTTTTAAGGTTAAGGGTATTTTAATAATTTTTATTCTGAAAACTAAAAAAAACTCTCAAACTCTTGCTCACATCTCTTATTCCTGTTAACCATTTTTCTTTCCTCTCTGTCACTCCAACATTTTCTGTTTCAATGATCATCCATTTAGATGTGAGCAGATGTAGATGAGGTGCTTCTGGAGCAGCTCTTGGAGGGAGACGATGTCGCTGTTTAACCTAGTTAGGATTCTTAGTTGTTTTATTTATTTTGAAATACTCGGCTGTGTTTAAAGTTTTAAATTAGAATCATTTCGGGATGAATGTAATCTTACTACTTTATATGCGATTCTTCCTCTTCCAACTGTTGTATTATATTAAAATGTGGACTACTATATTATATAGTTTTATATAATCTAGGATGTTACATTAAGTACACAACAAAATATGTTAAAATATAAGGATGATATTAGTATGAAAAAAAAAACTAACATCAATATACTATAAAATAGTCGAAGTAATGTTGAACTTATAACATAAAAACTCTTTAAATAAATTGCTGTCTAGTATTTATTGCATACTTTTTGTTGATAAAGCTAAATTTTGGAAATAATTAAATAAACTAATAAAAAGTTATTAGCCTTATGAAATCTAATGTAATGAGAAAATGATAATCCTAAAGAATATTAACATAGAAAAGAAAGATCACAAATTAATTATTAACACAAGCATTTGCTATAAAGAGATCAAATGCATAGCTCAACGAAAAGATTATTTTCCCTCAATTTAATACAACACAGGTAAAACCTATCAATGCTCACACGCATCATTTAACTAAACCGATGAAGCTGGTGGGATCACTTTCTCGTATACTCTCAGAACTCTCTTGCAGTGTTTCTTGGTGTTACGATTTGGAACAGTGACAAGTATAGCCAAATCACAATTAAGGTTATTCAATTCGAATAACAGAGGTGCGTTTCGTGGCTTATATAAATATCAATCTATCAATCTGCTGTATATGGCCTCATTTTTTATTTGAGTTTTTAAGAAATTTGACTCATACAAAGATAGATATTACTTTCAGTTTTTAAGAATTTTCAACCCTCACTGTTTTACAAATATTATGAAGTTATGAAATAATAACTTGAAGTTTTACAGAGCAGCAGCAGTTCTAAAAGGAGGGAAATATTCAGAACGCGTATAAAGGAGAAAAGAAATGGAAAATGGAGTTGTTGATGGTGATGAATCCGAGGCTTCTTATTCTTAGTCTGTCTCACACTCCAGGTCAGATCCTTAACACTGCCCTTAATTGCTGTTACTTCATATCTTTTAATGGATTCATTGATGAAATGATACTACAAATAAATATAAATGCTGTATTTAGCTGAATTAGTGTCGGTTCCTGGAAAATTTTGTTTATGTTAATACTATATAATTTTGTTAATGTGTTCATCACAGAAATTCGGTAAGTGACCGATAAGCTACTATTTAAATTAGTAACGTGGATTGAGCCGACTCAAATTAATGTTATATCAGTGGTATGGTGGAAGAATAAAATAAAAATAACTTTCTCTCTCTTGCTATTTCTTCCCTTCTCTTTCGATTTCAATTTCCCTCTTCGAAAATCCCTTCCAGAGCTAAAAAAACGAAGTTCCTTCCTAAGCCGAAAATCTCCTTGCCCCTTGAACTCGCGCAATCCTGCATGCCCGCTGTTGAACTCGCCCACGATTGCGATTGCGTGCGGTCATTGTTATTCGTGTCGGAGTTATTATCAATTTCAACAATATTTTATTGTATATATAATTAGCCATAATCAAATGACAATATCAAAATTTTACATGGTAAGTTTTAACAATTTTTAACTTACTTTTTCTTTCTTACTTACAAAGAAGGGAATATGACAAGCGCAATATCCTGACGTGTACTTGAAATGATTAATATTTTTTTATATATTTCGTTTTTTCATTTTAACAATAATAATAATTTTAATCTAAATTATTAATTTAATAATTAAATACTAAATGTTTTTTTAATGATATATATATATATATATATATATATATATATATATATATATATATATATATATATATATATATATATAAAAGGTTTGCTAACGCTATGTCTGTTTTTCAATTGCTACATTTTAGTAATGTATATCGGGTTTTAGTAGACAAAAATAACCTTATATCATGTATTTTAAGTTTTAAGGGTATTTTAATAATTTTTATTCTCAAAACTAATAAAAACTCTCAAACTTTTGCTCACCTCACTTATTCCTCTTAACCTTTTCTCTTTCATCTTTGTCACTCTCACATTTTCTGTTGCAATGATCATCCATTTAGATGTGAGCAGATGTAGATGAGGTGTCTCTGGAGCATGCCTTGGAGGGAGACGATGCCGCTGCTTAGCCTAGTTAGGATTCTTAGTTGTTTTTTTTATTTTGAAATACTCGGCTGTGTTTAAAGTTTTAAATTACAATCATTTCGGGATGACTGAAATCTTACTACTTTATATGCGATTCTTCCTCTTCCAACTATTCTATTATATTAAAATGGGGACTACTATATTATATAGTTCTATATAATTTGGGATGTTACGTTAAGTACACTACAAAATATGTTAAAATATAAGGATGATATTAGTATGAAAAAAAAAAAACTAACATCAATAAACTATAAAATAGTCGAAGTAATGTTGAACTTATAACAAAAACTCTTTAAATAAATTGCTGTCTAGTATTTATTGCATACTTTTTGTTGATAAAGCTAAATTTTGGAAATAATTAAATAAACTAATAAAAAGTTATTAGCCTTATGAAATCTAATGTAGTGAGAAAATGATAATCCTAAAGAATCTTAACATAGAAAAGAAAGAACACAAATTAATTATTAACATAAGCATTTGCTATAAAGAGATCAAATGCGTAGCTCAACGAAAAGATTATTTTCCCCTCAATTTAATACAACACAGGTAAAACCTCTCAATGCTCACACGCATCATTTAACTAAACCGATGAAGCTGGTGGGATCACTTTCTCGTATACTCTCAGAACTCTCTTGCAGTGTTTCTTGGTGTTACGATTTGGAACAGTGACAAGTATAGCCAAATCACAATTAAGGTTATTCAATTCGAATAACAGAGGTGCGTTTCGTGGCTTATATAAATATCAATCTATCAATCTGCTGTATATGGCCTCATTTTTTGTTTGAGTTTTTAAGAAATTTGACTCATACAAAGATATATATTACTTTCAGTTTTTAAGATTTTTCAACTCTCACTGTCTTACAAATATTATGAAGTTATGAAATAATAACTTGAAGTTTTACAGAGCAGCAGCAGTTCTAAAAGGAGGGAAATATTCAGAACGGGTATAAAGGAGAAAAGAAATGGAAAATGGAGTTGTTGATGGTGATGAATCCGAGGCTTCTTATTCTTAGTCTGTCTCACACTCCAGGTCAGATCCTTAACACTGACCTTAATTGCTGTTACTTCATATCTTTTAATGGATTCATTGATGAAATGATACTACAAATAAATATAAATGCTATATTTAGCTGAATTAGTGTCGGTTCCTGGAAAATTTTGTTAATGTGTTCATCACAGAAATTCGGTAAGTGACTGATAAGCTACTATTTAAATTAGTAATGTGGATTGAGCCGACTCAAATTAATGTTATGTCAGTGGTAAAGTGGAAGAATAAAGTAAAAATAACTTTCTCTCTCTTTCAATTTCTTCGCTTCTCTTTCGACTTCAATTTCCCTCTTCGAAAATCCCTTCCAGAGCTAAAAAAACGAAGTTCCTTCCTAAGCCGAAAATCTCCTTGCCCCTTGGACTCGCGCAATCCTCCATGCCCGCTGTTGAACTCGCCCACGATTGCGATTGCATGCGGTCATTGTTATTCGTGTCGGAGTTGTTACCGGTGTTTCTCCTGAAGGATCGGTTGCACTCGATCCCCTTTGCATAGACGTTGCCTTGTGCAGCATGGCGGCGATGAGGGTGAAGATGGCCTTCTTCACATAACAGACTTGGCCGTCGCCTAGCGGTGTAACTTCGAGCGCGTCGAAAAGGAACTGAGGCTGAGTGTCGCGAGAGATAAACTGGGCTGGATTGCGCCTAACCCATACTTGTTGCATATATTAATTTAAAAACTATATATTGTGATTGAGATAAAACGACGCAAGCACTAACAAGCATTTTTTTTTTAATATAATTTTAAGTGAATTGGGTCCACACTAAATGAGTTATTTAATATGTTAGCGAGGGTCAGACCATTAAAAACACAAATACTACAATTTGCAAATTCTGACTATTGGAACTCACCTTTATGTTCACTATGTTGAGAATTATTCCGTTTTTCCTTTAAGGTACACCATTTTATTTTATTATATATGGTGTAAGAAGTTGTAAGTTCTTTTCTAATACAATGTTCTTTACAACAAATATCAAACTCATTTCAGCATTCTTCATCGCAATTTCTTAGGAGATTTTTAATGCCCTTTCTTGATTTCTTTTCAACTCTGTCTTAAAAGTTTTAAATGCATGAAAGACTTCCGACTTTTTCTATAAAAATTTGGATCCATGCATTTTTAGAATGATCATTAATAGAAGTATTTCAATACTTATTACACCTATTAGATACATGTTTTTATTGGGCCACGTAAATTTAAATGTAAAAGGTCCAAAACATTCTTTGTTCTTCATGAAAAATGAGATTGATGTTGTTTGCTATGTTTAAGTATTGACTTACCATTCCTTTTTGTTTAAGGATCTTTAGTCCTCCAAAATTCAAATGACCAAGATAATGCCAAATTTAAAAAGGATCCTTAAACTAGATTCAAGGATTTCAATATTTGGAGGAAAAGTCAGTTTTAATTTTTACAAAGCATCGCTAATAAAATCAGAGATTTGATAAGTGCTTTTGCAAGTGGTGATAGACTAATAGTGTAACCTTTTTTTGTTGTAATTATCCAACACCTAACATATCGTATTTCAAATCAGGAACATATAAAATATCAACAATTGTTTCAACAAAATCATTATCAGTTTTTTTTAGTATCACCTTTTCTCATTCCTTTCATCAAAGAAAATCCTCAAAGCTCACACTACACTGAAAATCTTCATTTAGAAATGAAAAATCATATTTAATTTCACTCATCTAGTTATTGTATTTGTTACGGAATTGGCCAACTCTACGATAAGTGCATGGTCTTGTAGTAAGTAATAAGTATTTTATTTTTCTTTTCTAAGAAGCTTGTTAACACATTTTAACTTACAGCTGAATTAGATAATAATGTTTACAAAAATACATTAAAAAATCTTTATATTTTTATCAAACAGTTTACATTCGACCGAAATTAAAAAATGATAAAAATATAATCCATAAGTAAAACTTAAATTTAACTTTTTATTGTATAAATAATAACAGGTTCTAGAAAATATCAGGCATATAATGATGTAATATCCCAAAAATACAGTCCAAACTATATAATAGAATAATCACATTGAATAATTTTACATATCAGTCTTACATTAATAGAGAAAGTACGCTTGTGGCCGAACGACCCACAGAAAGAACTAGAAACTTAAAACTGTACATCGATGCAATTTTGACCGAACGGTTTACAAAAGAATATACCGAACGGTCCTACAAAAGAAAAAGGAAGATTAAAACCGAACAACACAAGTAACCCCCGACCGAACGGTTCTACTGTTCGGTCCTAACTTCTACCTCGACTAAGTTTTCTTCTTCCAGAGCTTCTTCCAACAGCTTGTCTCCTTTTGCTCACATCCACATGGATGATCATTGCAACAGAAAGATAACCGAACGTACAAAATAGACATGACAGGAAACATAGGGTAAGCTTATGTAATTCAATTCATGTATAAACATATATTTCACACAATCAACCAAAAAAGATAATTCATCACTCGTTCATGCAAAGCCTAATATTAGACTCTGACTGTCTGGACTGTGTATCTACGACGTTTGTGCACCCGGGTGATGTAGTAACTAGGATACCCTCAACAGCTGCCACCCGAGGTTAGTCCTATCTGTCCAAATTAACCATAAGGAGTAGGACCTCCGGCCATTCCCACACATGACTTACCCTCCTCTACGTGAGGACGAGTAAGCACGGAACATCAGGATGAATCGCCAGCTTAACATGTCCACATTCATACTTTACCAAATTCCAATATCCATTCATGAGATATTCCTTCCCGGAATACTCGTTCATAATCATACTCATTTCATCTACATCATATTCCATAATCTTTCATTTTCAAACTTCAATTTTAACGAAGATCCCTTAGGATACCAAATACCGAACGTAAAACTTCAACCCCTAACGAGACCAAACACTTGGACTGAGACCGAGAGGTTTCCAGTTCCAGAACAGATCAAAACCGAGAGAGAATTACCATCAGGATTGGGAAGAGACCGAGTTCAATAATATTTCTCAAGACTAAAAGGAGCGAACGTTATTTACAAAGTGAGTCAATTTAATGAACTGACCCATGAGCGTTTAGAATGAAAACCATAAAGCCTATACCGAGTACTAAGACTCTAGGCTGAAACCAATGGAGACAGACACTGCAAGACATTCAAAGGGTAGTACTTAAAAGAATTATATGAAGAAAACGAACGCTTATAAATACTTAGATTATTTGAGTTTAACATCAAGAAAACCGAATGCCAATCAAAGACCAAGCACGGTGGAGAGTGAACGCCATTAAGTTTGGACTAACGTTATTTTCATCAAGGTAGATTATAGAAAAGAGAATGAGCGCTTGGTGTAAGACCCAACACTAAATAGTACGAGCGCTTGGTGAAAGACCTATGAGTAAATAGTACGATCACTTGGTGAAAGACCTAGCACTAAATCGTACGAGCGCTCGGTAGATATAAGATATTATTTAATTAATGATCAAGAACAAACGAACATACTACTACATATAGACCTACTTAAATTTATATCAAAATGCCAAGGAAAGAATATCCTTGATGGAACACCTGTACACAATTGTACTAGACGAAGACGCTCGTCCTCAACATAAATTCTTTCCAAATGAAAGATTCCAGTTCTAAACAAGTTTCCGAGAAAAACCGAACGGTCAAAGACCATTCAGTAAGGAACACACATTATCATAGGGAATTTCATACTTAGAATTATTTATCACAATTCATTTTTCACCATTTATCTTCATAATCTCATACATCAATATCATAGTAAATCATCATACTTCATTCAATCAAAACATAACAACAATCATATTTCATGTAAATTCAGCAATTCAACGAACATGCATACATTTCAAACAAACATAAAATCAAACATGCATACATTCCAAACAAACATAAAATCAAATTATATAAGCTTTCCTTACCTCTAATGTGACCGAACGCTCACAGCTTGTATAGAATATCTCATCACAAGAAATCTTAGAATCCTACGGTTCACGCTTTATGAAACTAAACCAAACAAAAGGCCAGAAATGGCTCAGAATGAGATTATAAACTCATGCAACCAGAACTTGGTTTGCATGTGCCAGAAAACGAATGACTAAATGAAAAGAAGAACTTACCAGCTCAGAACCCAAAACCGATCGGCTCAAACTGAAGCTCTTGACACCGACAGAGTGGAAATGTTGCCTGAGTGATGATCGGAGGAAGAAACGGTGAGGCTTTCTTAGAGAGAAGATAAAGAAGATGTAGAGAGAAGGAGAAAAGAATGAGAATTTCCAGAAATCTGGGAAGAAGAGTGCATGCAAAGAGTGGCGTGAATTTCTGAAAATCAGAGTTTTCCTTCCAACGTCAAAACGAATGTCCATTCAACTGCTAACACCTGCCTTCCACCATCTGAGTGTCGAGCCCCCCTCTTGACACGTGAACTCCACTAAAACGAACCCTGGGTGGATTTTTAATGGTTCTGACATTCTCCCTAACTACAAAAATTTTCGTTCTCGAAAATTACTACTCACCAAAAAATTGACGAGGGTACATGTCTCTCGTTGCATCTTCCACTTCCCAAGTAGAGTCGCCCGTCTTCTTGTCCTAGACAACTTTAACTAATTTGATGGATTTTCCCTTGAAGTACTTAGTTCTACTCTCAGCAATGCTAACAGGTTGCATCTCCACCGAACGATCTTCACGAATACGAACGTCCTCTAATTGCAGTACATGAGAAGAATCAGCGATATACTTCCGGAGTTGAGATACATGGAAAATTGGGTGAAGGTTGGACAGTCAAGGAGGCAAGGCTATCTCGTATGCAACTGGTTCAATTCGCCTTAGGATATGGTAAGGGCCAATGAATTTGGGAGACAGCTTCTTAGGACGAACGACTCTGCCTACTCCAGTAGTTGGATTTAGTATGAGAAAGACGTGATCTCCTGTAGTGAACTCCAAAGGCCTTCTTCTCTTGTCAGCATACGACTTCTGCCTGCTCCGAGACGCTTTCAATATTTCTTGAATCACCTTTACCTTCTCGGTCGTCTGCTGGATAAGTTCAGGTCCAGTCAACACTTTTTCTCCTTCCTTGAACCAATAGAGAGGAGTTCTGCATTTCCTCCCATATAGAGTTTCAAAAGGAGCCATTCCGATGCTCGACTGAAAACTGTTGTTGTAGGTGAATTCCACCAACGGTAAGACTTCATCCCATACACCCAAGTGATCTAAAACGCACGTTCTAAGCAAGTCTTCCAACGTTTGGATGGTCCTCTCAGATTGACCGTCCGTCTGTGGGTGATACGCTGAGCTCATTTGCAACTTGCTACCTAATTCACTTTGCAGGGACTACCAAAACTGAGAAGTAAACCTTGTGTCTCAGTTAGAGATGATGCTGGATGGCACTCCGTGCAAACGAATGATCTCGTTGATGTAGAGTTTAGCCAGATTTGCCATAGACATCTTCAGGTTGACAACTAAGAAGTGTGCACTCTTAGTCAGCCGATCCACTATCACCCAAATGGGGTCGTGATTTTTGACCGTACGGGGTAAGTGAGTCACAAAGTCCATAGAAATGTTGTCCCACTTCCACTCAGGAATCTCCAGTTGCTAAAGTAGACCACCCGGTCTTTGATGCTTTGCCTTTACTCGTTGACAAGTTAAACAAGATGCCACAAACCGAGCGACATCACTCTTCATACCTGACCACCAAAAAGATTTCCTGAGATATTGATACATCTTAGTCATGCCAGGATGCATGCTAAGACGACTTTGATGTCCTTCCTCAAGAATGATCCTCTTCAGCTCACCATCATTCAGAACGCATGTCCTGTCTCTGTATCGTAGGAGACCGTCCGTTCTAGTATTGTAGTATTGGGCTTTGTTTGTCCCAATCAAGCTTAAGATCTTTTTTAGATCTTCATCAGCCGATTGCTTCTCTCTGATTCGGCCAAAGACATCACTAGATATTCTAAGGGTACAACACCTTATACCGCTCGGTTCCAGATCGAACTGCAACCTTAAATCTCTAAAACTCTCAACTAGACGAAGCTCTTTGAGCATCATTGCTGAGATGTGAACAAATTTTCTACTCAACGCGTCCGCGACTATGTTGGCCTTCCCTGGGTGATAAAGCAGTTCTAAATCATAATCCTTCAAGAACTTCAGCCAACGCCTCTGCCTCATATTTAACTCCTTTTGATCAAAGAGGTACTTGAGACTCTTATGATTATTGAAAACTTGGAAGGTAGCCCCATACAAGTAATGCTTTCATATCTTCAATGCAAAGACCAAGGCTGCCAACTCCAGGTCGTGCGTAGGGTAATTCTTCTCATGAATCTTCAACTGCCGAGAAGCGTACGCGACCACTCATCTCTCTTGCATAAGCACACAACCCAAACCTTGATGAGAAGCATCACAGTAGACTTCGAACGATTTGGCCGTGTCAAGGATAACCAAGACCTGACACTCATTAACTTCTGCTTCAGTTCTTGGAAACTAGATTCACATCGATCGGTCCAAGCGAACAGGTGATCTTTTCTAGTCAACTACGTCAACGACACTAGTATCTTAGAGAATCCTTCAATGAACCGCCTATAGTAGCCCGCTAGTCCCACAAAACTTCTAACTTCAATGACTGAACGTGGACTCTCCCATTCCAATACCGCTCGTACTTTAGCCGGATCCATAGAGATACCTCCAGCCGAAACTACGTGCCCCAAAAATTGCAATTCTTTCATCCAAAACTCACACTTAGACAACTTGGCGTACAACTTCTTTTTTCTTAACACACCAAGCACCATCCTCAAGTGTTCTTCTTGTTCTTCACGGTTCTTGGAGTAAATTAGGATATCATCAATGAAGACCACTACGAACTTGTCCAAGTATGGTCTGAAGATGTGATTCATGTAATCCATGAATATCACTGGTGCATTAGTGACACCGAACAACATCACTACATACTCGTAGTGTCCGTAATGAGACCGGAAGACAGTCTTTTAAACGTCTCCTTCCTTAACCAGAATCTGATGATACCCTTATCTCAAATCAATCTTCGAAAAGATAACGACCCCATGCAATTGATCCAACAGATCATAAATCTGAGGCAAGGGGTACTTGTTCTTGATAATCAGGTTGTTTAATTATCGGTAGTCAATACAAAGCCGAGAGATGACATCCTTCTTCTTAACGAGCAGCACAGGAGCTCCCCAAGGTGATGCACTTGGCCGAATGAATTTCTTATCCATTAGCTCTTCAATCTGCTTCTTCAGTTCAACCAACTCTACTCGAGACATCCGATATGGTGCAATGGAAATGGGCCCTACTGTCGACACTAAATCAATTGTGAATTCTACCTCGAGAGGGGGAGGTAGTCCTGGTACCTCTTCTGGAAAGACTTCTTGGAATTCATCCACAACCGATCGTTCTTCACTCAGCTCTCTACTAGACGATCGGTCGTGACTTAAATCTTCAATTTCTTCACCTGTGTGCGTCATTATCAAAAAGCAGCTGACGCTTTCCATAATATCTTCCCTTAGCTGACTGAGCGTTACCAAACACTCTTCTTCTTCTTCACCAGGAAATATTAACTTCTTCTTGTCACAATCTATGAGAATGTGATTGGCAGCCAACCAATCCATTCCTAAAATCACCTCTAACTCTTTTAGACGTAAACAGATAAGGTTCCCCTTATATCTACGCCCTTCCACCTTAATAGGACATCTAATGCACATAGTAGATGTCCTAACCTCACCAACTGCTAGGGTTGACACCACCAAGTCAAACTGCATCTCACTCTCAGTCAATCCCAGTTTCTCAACGCTCGTCTTCGAGATGAAGGAATGTGTTGCCCCCGAGTCATACAACACACAACAAGATTTACCATACAACAAACAAGTACCGAAAATGAGGTTACCTGAGCTTGCTGCTTCTGCGCTCGTTATAGCATACACACACCCAACCACTTGCGCTCGTCCACCCCTTCCTTGTTGAACTCTCCCAGCATTTGGTGGTCTCATCACCGCTTATCTTCCCATGTTACACTCGCTCTCAAGATGTCCATTCCTTCTACAGCGAGCGTAAAACTTTCCTCCCACTAGCTGAGGACATGACGACAGGTAGTGAGGTCCTCCGCATTGAAAGAAAGTTACGGTCGCCTACTGTCCAGACTGACCGACCGCAACCATAGACTGGGAATGAGACCCACTAGAATTAGAGGGTAGCGTTGGACGAGCGTAAGGAGTCCTTCTCAAATTCAAATTGTTCCTAGAGGAGACCGGTCCTCTAGTCATCTGTTGTTGCTGCTTCTTCTGTTGTTCTACCTCTTGAACGTTTTTCTCCAATACCTTGACTCTCTCCACCATGGCAGGAAATGACTTAATGCATAAACTTGAAATTAGCAGTTTGAGATCACTCTTCAATCCATTCTCAAACTTTCTGCACTGTCATTCCTCGCTCGTCGCCATAGTATTAAACCGAACCAAGTGTTTGAACTTGTTGGTATATTCCGAGACGGACATCCCGCCTTGCACCAGCTGAAGAAACTCCACTTCTTTAGCGAAACAAACGCTATCTGGGAAATACTCTTCAGAAAACTTAGTTCTGAAAACTTCCCACGAGATGGGAGTCTGGTCGTCCGCTAATATCATCTTCATGCTAGTCCACCAATGACTAGCCTCTCCAGTCAACAGATACTTCATGAATGCAAGTCTATTGTCATCAGGGCACCTCTTGGAATTATAGATCCGCTTCATATCACGCAACCACTGATCGACCTCATCAGGAAGACACTTCCCATTGAATTTGGTAAGGTGATGTTGGAGAAAACTCTCCAAACTCTATTCGTTTTGATGATTCCCAAACGAAGTGGACGGTCCGGATGTATTTCTAGTAGCTGCTAATATCTCCATCAACTGTCGTTGAGTTACTTCAGTGTTTGCTCTAGCAGCTTCTAAGCTCTGTAAAGTCACCGTGTTATGCTATACTAGAGCAGCGTTCTATTGCTGTAAAGCCTCTATCATGGATTCCAACAATCTAGTGCTGTCAGATGTATCACGCTCGGTAGGTTGAGGAGGAGGTCTCGGGGCTATTGGTTCTCTGATAAACAGAGAAAATAATCATTAGTTTAATTCAAAGAGTTTGAAACACTCATCAAACGAACGTTGAGCATTCAGCAAAAGCATAATATACTCATAACCTACAATGTTCTTAAGGAACAAAACTGCTTTGATACCATTAATGTAACACCCAAAAATACAGTCTAAAACTATATAATAGAATAATCACATTGAATAATATTACAAATCAGTCTTACATTAATAGAGAAAGTACGCTTGTGGCCGAACGACCCAAAGAAAGAACTAGAAATTAAAACTGTACAGGGATGCAATTATGACCGAACGACTTACGAAAGGCTATACCAAACGGTCCTACAAAAGAATAAGGAAGATTAAAACCGAACAACACAAGTAACCCCCGACCGAACGGTTCTACTGTTCGGTCTTAACTTCTACCTCGACTAAGTTTTTTTCTTCCAGCGCTTCTTCCAACAGTTCGTCTCCTTCTGCGCACATCCACATGGATGATCATTGCAACAGAAAGACAACCGAACGTACAAAATAGACATGACAGGAAACATAGGGTAAGCTTATGTAATTCAATTCATGTATAAGCATATATTTCACACAATCAACTAAACAAGATAATTCATCACTCGATCATGCAAAGCCTAATATTATACTCTAACTGTCTGGATTGTATGAATTCTATGTAGCTACGACGTTCGTGCACCTAGGTGATGAATTAAGTGGGATACCCTCAATAGTTGCTACCCGAGGTTAGTTCTATCTGTCCAAATTAACCATAAGGAATAGGACCTCCTGTCGTTCCCACACATGACTTACCCTCATCTACATGAGGACGAGTAATCACGGAACATCAAGATGAACCGCCAGCTTAGCATGCCCACATTCATACTTTACCAAATTCCAATATCCATTCATGAGATATTCCTCCCCGGAATACTCGTTCATAATCATACCCATTTCATCTACATCATATTCCATCATCTTTCATTTTCAAACTTCAATTTTAACGAAGATTCCTTAGGATACCAAATACCGAACGTAAAAGTTCAACCCCTAACGAGACCGAACACTTGGACTGAGATCGAGAGGTTTCCAGTTCCAGAACAGATCAAAACCGAAAAAGAATTACCATCGGGATTGGGAAGAGACCGAGTTCAATAATATTTCTCAAGACTAAAAGGAGTGAACATTATTTACAAAGTGAGTCAATTTAATGAACTCACCCATGAGCGTTTAGATTGAACACCAAAGCCTAGACCGAGTACTAAGACTCTAGGCTGAAACCAATGGAGACAGACACTGCAAGACATTCAAAGGGTAGTACTTAAAAGAATTATATGAAGAAATCGAATGCTTATAAATACTTAGATTCTTTGAGTTTAACATCAAGAAAACAGAATGTCATTCAAAGACCGAGCACGGTAGAGAGTGAACACCATCGAGTTTGGACGTACGCTATTTTCATCAAGGTAGATTATAGAAAAGAGAATGGACGTACGCTATTTTCATAATCTCATACATCAATATCATAATAAATCTTCATACTTCATACAGTCAAAACATAGCAACAATCATATTACATGTAAATTCAGAAATTCAACAAACATGCATACATTCCAAACAATCATAAATTCAAATTATATAAGTTTCCCTTACCTCTAATGTGACCGAACGCTCACAGCTTGTATAGAATAGCTCACCACCAAAAATCTTAGAATCCTACGGTTCACGCTTTATGAAACTAAACCAAACAAAAGGCCAGAAATGGCTCAGAATGAGATTATAAACTCATGCAACCAGAACTTGGTTTGCATGTGCCAGAAAACGAATGACTAAATGAAAAGAAGAACTTACCAGCTCAGAACCCAAAACCGATCGGCTCAAACTGAAGCTCTTGACACCGACAGAGTGGAAATGTTGCCTGAGTGATGATCGGAGGAAGAAACGGTGGGGCTTTCTTAGAGAGAAGATGAAGAAGATGTAGAGAGAAGGAGGAGAGAATGAGATTTTTCAGAAATATGAAAATCAAAGTTTTCCTTCCAACGTGAAAATGAACGTCCACTCAACTGCTAACACTTGTTTTCCACCATTTAAGTGTCGAGCCCCCCTATTGACACATGAACTCCACTAAAACGAACCCTGGGTGGATTTTTAATGGTTCTGACATATAAGAATAATATTAGAAAAAATACGGGATACAAATAATAAAGGAAACTAACTAATAGATATCAAATTAAGCAAAAGCTTTCAACTACTACAGTTATATCGAATTTCTTTTGGAATTTCCAATAATTAATAAAAAATATTATTTTCATTAATAAAATAATAATAAAAAGAAATAGGATAATGTCATAGTGTGATATATTAAAAAAGTGCTTTAATTGTTAGGATTGTGGTGTTGTCAGTATTAACGCTGTGTTCACTTGTGCGGAATTACTGTTGATGATGATTTGCGAGAGACAATTTGCGATTAAGATGGTGTTCGCTTTTGAGGATTTGCGAAGACGAATTTGCGAGATACTCCCTTATTTTATCAATAGCTAATATGAAATGATTTGAAGTGAATTGAAGGTAATTATCATCTTTTCCCTTCACAGATTGAACAATACCACATAATATTCGGTTCTATCATGATCATATTCAGTTCCTTTGGACATTTCGTTCCAAGCTTCATGGTGGAGGTGCAAGCGCCATATTCGACCAAGTTGGAGGTTGCTTTGGTGGTGGACGCTAGATTATATGCAACGAAGGTGGAGGATCTAGCCTACCTTGGCTTCCGGTCGGAGATCCACCGTCACCAACAACGACGTTTTGACCCAGTTTCTAGAGGTCTCGCTCCGCGTCCCCGATCTGGTCCTACCGGACAGAAGCACCTCGACGTGCCTTCTAAGATACACTTCATGCCGCTTGCTTCCACCGCGACAATGTTATCCGCGACGTCATTTCTGATTCCCTCACCACGATCGGGTGCTTTCAGTTGCTAAACCACGGGATTCCATCACAATTGATGGACTTCGCCGCCGGAGTGTTCTAGATGCCGCATGCAAAGCAAACAGAGTCAACTCTAACAATGAACAAATCAAACCTTCTCTTACTGGTTTTTGAGTGCTTCAAGGAGAATCTCTTGGAAGAAAGGGCACAACCATGCTTTCGCTGCCACTACCGGAGTTCTAGTTTCGACTAACAATCACAGGGTTTTGATCATTTGGCTAGGTGACCACCATGCCATCAACGACGCCTTCATCAGAGCTCCTAAGCGCTCTCAACGCCTTTCGAAGTTGTGGATTTGTTTTCCTTTTTGTCGTGCATGATAATAAGTCTAGTAGCAATTCAGAGCGTCGAAGTCGTTCAATTTCCTCTTTCAGGTTCATCGTGCATTGTCGCACGTTCCATCTTCTCTTAGGCAGCTATGCAAAGCATTGATCTTGCTCTTTTTCCTTTTTTAAGTGCATTGATAGGAGAATCTTGGATTTTTATGGTTTTTTTCTCCTATTCATCCATGGCTTCTTCCATTATCGTCTCTTTTGACCTGCCTTTTGTCACCATTGGGTTTGACCCTTTCTCCCATGGCAAAGATGAATTTCGTTAGTTTATTTATAGTCATGGTGGCTCTCCAACAATGACCTCTTTTTCTATTAGATATCAATAATGCATTCCTCAATGGCGATTGGCTAAGAGATTTACATAAAGCAACCTTCCAGATTTGTTGCTCAGGTGGAGTCTTTTGGGTTGGTATTTCGTCTTATATCTCGTCTTGCAAATCACTAGCAATTTGGTGTCACTCGAGTGCAAAAACAGATATTTTCATTAAATCTTTATGGAATATATTAGTAACAAGCTTGATACATACGGTTTGTATGCACTAACTTGAGGGGAGTGTTAAATATATTATTTTTATTTTATACTTCTTTTATTTTTAGTTAGTTTTTTTTAGGTTTAATACCTATTTTGGTCCCTCGGTTTGTAGGGTCTGTTCAAAGTTGTCCTTCATTTTTTCAAAAGTTCAATAACATCCTATATTTCGCAAAAACTGTGCAAGTTAGTCCTTTTTGGTTACGGCATTAAAAAAGCTAACAGTAGAGCTGTCCAGCTGGCAAAAAGTTGATGACTTGTGCACTCATTACTAATGTGGCACTATCAGCTGTTTTTGAATCATAAGTATAACAAGGCGGCAAGGATGTTGCTGGTTCCGAAGTTGGGTACGGGCTAGCGGTGGAGTTGCGGTAGGCGTAGGTGTTTGTTAAGACGACGAAGGACAAACCGTAGGCGGCAGATTGGGTCCTAAAAAGGCAGATGGTTCATTCCATGAGAAGATGAATTGATTGCCTATTTTTTGTTTCAGATGATTCAGATTTTCTGGATAGGTTGAGGAGGTCAAGGGAGGCAAATTTGGGGACTCTGGTGGTGGGTGATTGGGATAGGGCTTTGGGGAGGCATGCAGATTTGTGGGTGCCATGGATGGGGTTGATAATGGGTTGTTGTTGATCTTCTCAACTATTAATAACAAAATGTAGTTCAAGTTGTAACACAGTAATGCACTTCTTTGGTGAGTGATTGGGAAGATGTACAAAACTTCACTCCATCAAGGTTGTAGAGAAAATCACAAACTCTTTGAAACACACCAACGTAGAAAGTAAGAAAGAAAAACGCAAAACTCAAGAACATCCCAATAAATTCCAACAATGTTGTTTTTTCTTTAACACCCTTTCATTTTCTTCCACCAAGAACCTGTTTTGCCAGCGACCCATTACTCCAATGCTTCCCCTTTGCTTCAGATTCATCGTTTCCTTTCTCATTCTTTGCCTCCTTTTTTCCCCGTTCTTCTGCCTCGGAATCCGCTTTTTTTTACCACCGAAGACGACGACTCGTTCTTCCACTACGCCGAGGCACCGGGGTACACAAATGGGGCGGACTACCCCGTTTCCTCCACCCACACCGCTATCCGCTCGTGCGACTCGTGTCTGGTCCACATCACCATGACCCTCGACTCCAGCTACCTTCGCGGCCCCATCGCCACTGTGCACTCCTTCCTTCGCCACTCCTCGTCCTCGGAAAATGTGTTCTTCCACTTCGTTACGGCGAAGTTTGACCCAGCAAGCCCGCGAGTCTTGACCCGCCTCATTCGGTCCATCTTCCCCTCTCTAAACTTCAAAGTCTACATCTTTAGAGAAGACATGGTGATTAACCTAATCTCGTCTTCAATCCCACTGGCCTTGGAAAACCCGTTGAGGAGTTCTGGAACGACCCTTTACTCTCTTGCGTGTTCTCTTCTCAAAAGCCTTTTTATTTCAACACTGGAGTGATGGTGATGGATTTGGTGCGGGGAGGGAGGGGAACTAGAGAAAGAGGATTGAGAACTGGATGGAACTGCATAAGAAAAAGAGGATTTATCATTTGTGATTGAGAACTGGATGGAACTGTTGTTGGCGCCCAGGGTTCTGCATGGATGGAATCTACCCTGGACTGAGGATGTACAGAAGCGTGCTTGGATTCAAAAAATTATACTTAATTGCCACATTGATTTATCAGTTGCCACATAACTGGACACATAATTTATTATTGGCTAATGTGGACATTACGCCATTAGATTTTTAACGCCGTAAGCAGAAATGATCAACTTGAACCGTTTTTTCAAAATATAGAACGTTAGTGAACTTTTGAAAAAAGGAAGGACAATTTTTAACATACCCTACAATTCAAGGGAACAAAATAGGTATTAAACCTTTTTTTTATTATTTCTTATTTATATTTTGGGCTTAGCCTATATTTCTTCTATTATAAATAGAAGATCCTATGTTTATATTTAATAAAGGAATTTCTTCTATTATAAATCGAAGACCCTATGCGTATATTCAATAAAGGGAGATTAATTTCATACATAATTTTTACTATATATATATATATATATATATATATATATATATATATATATATATATATATATATATATATATATATAAACTGATTTTGTCTCACGTAGAGTGGACTTTTTTCTAGGTCAAGAGAACGTGTTAATTATGATAGCCTGTGTGTAAAGTTAGATATACTAATTACCATTGGTGAAACATGAACATCAAAGTTAACTTAATAGTATTTTCAAGGACGAATTTAACCATTTACTCTCCAATGACACATGGTGATCAATGCAGCCCTCAGTAGTAGCAATATGTGCTCTGCAAATTACGATTTTCTTGGAAGGTTGCAATGATAACTATCAAAACTATCAATTTTATTAAAAAGAGGGTTTGTGATTCAATATATATTCGCATTTTTTTTAAACCGTGGTTTCTTGATTCAATATATTTAAATGTATTTGTGATTTTTATTTAATAAAATATCTTTTATTTTTCTTTATTAGTCACTATACTGATTTATTTTCACTGTGTTTCGTTAGCAAAGAGATGTAGTCGAGGAGGATAGAAGAAAAAGAAGTTCGAAGTATGGATACTGTGTCGAAAATATTTGATCCGGCAATTGTTTTGCTATGGGATCATGGTATTAAGCATGTGACCTACATTTTTCGTTACAAGAAAATTTTTGAAGAACTAGATAAGAAAGTTAAGCGTCTTGAAGAAGTAAAAGAGAGATTAGATCGTCAACGTGATGAAGCTAAAAGAAAGGGTCACATAGTTGAAGCTAGGGTTGAAGAATGGCTTGGGGAAGTGGGTGAATTTGAGAGTCGTGTTGAGAACTACAGAAACAATTCAGGTCACAAGAAGACAAGGGGTTTCTACTATTTCTTTCCTTACTATAGGCACAAACTGGGGAGACAAGCAGAGAAAATGGAAATGGAGGCTTTGGAGCTAAAAGATGAGTCCCCAAAGGTTGACGAAGTTTCTCATGCAGAGAAAGTAACATCTTTTGACCTCACTTTGTCTAATTCTAGCTACATTGAATTTGATAGTAGAAAATCCATTGTGAAAGACATAATGACAAAACTCAAAGATCCCAATATGAAAATTATTGGACTCCATGGATCACAAGGGATAGGTAAGAGCACATTAATAAAAAAAATTGCTAATAAAGCTAGAGATGAGGGTTTGTTTGATAGGGTGGCTGAAATAGATGTAACTGCCAATCTCAATCCACTCAAAATTCAGGAAGAAATTGCACATGTGCTAGGATTGCCATTAGCAGGGGAAAGTGAAAATGTAAGAGCTGATTATCTAAGGAGATGGTTAAAGATAGAAATTGTGAGCATCCTTATAATCTTGGATAACGTTAATGATAAATTAGACTTGAATAGGTTAGGGATTCCGGTTGATGATGATTATGACTTAAGAAATAAAAATAAGTTAAGCATAAGGTATAGTAACCCAAGTCATAAGCAAAGTCCTGATTCCGAAATGGGTCCTAAAAATCAAAATCCTGACGAGACACCGGATACTACCAACAACATAGGGGATACTGCTGAAAAAGTGCTAAAAAAAGCAAATTTTCTTAGTAATTATAAGGGATGCAAAGTTTTGCTTTCATCACGTGATAAGAAACTATTTCCTGATGAGGTTGATGTTGAGTCGATTTTTTGTTTAAAGGAATTAGATGACAATGATTCCTTGAGGTTGTTTGAGAAGGAGGCTGGTGGAGGTAATAAAATGTCTATGCCTAAAGAAGAAATCAAAAACTACTGTACAGGGATACCGATGACAATAATTAGATTTGCAAAGAAATTTAAAAGCTGGATTGAGTCAGAAAGCGAACCTACGCTAGACAAATTTAAGGTGGAATGGGAAAAGTCTAGAGAGATTACTAACGAGGTAAAATATAATATTCCAAAAAACGAGGAGCTCAAGTCCATTCACTTTCTCTGTGCTCAAATGGGTCCTCGACCCCTAATTATGGACTTGGTGAAATATTGTTTTGGATTGGGTATATTTGAAGGAGTCTCATTGCTTAGTGAAGCTCGACATAAAATAAATAAATCAATCCACGACTTAGAAGACTTGGGTTTTGTGTCGTACAAAAGCCCTAATACTCATTTCACGATGTCTCATATTATTCGACGTGATGCTTTGAGTAATGCACACAAGGATCACAATATTTTTGCTTTGAGAGATGGCAAACTAGATGATTGGCCCGAACTTGAAAAATGCACTTCAATTTCTATATGCAATAGTGATATTATTGATGGGCTTCCTCGATTCATAAATTGTCCTCAACTTAAATTTTTGCAAATAGATACTAGTGATCCATCTTTGGAAATACCTGAGAGTTTCTTTGGAAGAATGAAAAATTTAAAAGTTTTATTGTTGACTGGTTTTCATCTATCAAGCTTACCATATTCAATTGAATGTCTATCGAACCTCAGAATGTTTTCTTTGGAGCGGTGCACTTTAGATTGCAATTTATCTCTAGTACGAAAGTTAAAAAAATTAAGAATTCTTAGTTTCTCTGGATCTCAACTTAAAACTTTGCCAGCTGAGTTACGGTACTTGGATAAGTTACGACTACTAGACATCAGCGATTGTTTCGAGTTGAAGATTATTCCACCTAATCTTTTATCAAGTTTGACGTGTTTGGAAGAGTTGTATATAAGCAAAAGCTTGGTCAAAATGTTGGTGGAAACAGATGCAAATAAAGGTCAAAATTCATTTCTTTCTGAGCTAACAAATTTGCATCAGTTGAAAGTGGTAGACTTAAGCATCCCATGTGTTTCAAGTTTTCCTAATCAATTGATCTTTGACAAGTTAACATATTACAAGATTGAGATTGGAGACTTTGAAATGATTTCTGTTGGAGAATTTTGGATGTCCAATAAATATGAAGAACTTAAAGTTTTGGCATTGCAACTGAAGAATGACACTGACATTCGTTCCAAAGAAGGAATCATGTTGTTGCTTAAAACAGTAGACCGTTTGATGTTAGGAGGGGCAAGTGTTCAAAGTGTTGTTAATGATTTGAATATGGATGGATTTCTGAATTTGAAACATTTATCCATCATAAATAACAAGGACATCAAATATGTCAATTCAACAAAGCTCTCTAATTGCGGGGATGTTTTTCCGAATTTGGAATATATATGCCTATACAATATGATGAACTTAAAGATGATATGTTACGGTGAAGTTACAGTTACATCATTTGCCAAATTAAAAACTATCAAGGTTGAGATGTGTTACCGGTTAGAGAACCTCTTCTCCTTTTACACAATTAAAATTTCTACTTGTGGAGAAGAAACTAGTGAGATTTCTGATTGTAATTCTTACATGAATGAATTTCTCGCTAGGCTAGAAATGATTGAGGTTTGTAAATGTGAATCTTTAAAGGAGATCTTTCGAATACCAGTGAATTATGATAAGGTTGAATTTCTTATGTTGCGCACTTTGACACTTCAATCATTGCCATCATTAACATGTTTTAGTACCAAAGTGGAGAGTTCTCGTGGGTCAAATTTGACACAGGCTCAAACTACAAATAGGGGTCACACAGAAATTTCTACTGAAGAAGATGACCATCGTGACAAGGCGCCTCCTCTTTTTGGTGAACTAGTATGTCACTACATATTTTTCATATTTATTTTAAATAATTAGCTCAATTGTTGTAAACATATTAATTGTGTATGTGTTTACAGGTTGAAGTTCCAAACTTAGAGAACTTGAATTTATCCTCACTCAGCATTCATAAGATATGGAGCAACCAACATTCGTCAAGTGTCTGCTTCCAAAACTTGATAAAATTAGTTGTTAAAGATTGTGATAAATTGACACATCTATGTTCATTACCTATGGCAAGCCATCTGAAGAAGTTGAAAAGTCTCGTCATAAGTGGATGTCCAATTATGGAAAAGATTTTTGAGACTGAAGGAATTAGTGCAGAAAATGTGTGTATTGTTATATGAGTATATGTTTTTAGTTGACTTAATATTATGTTTACGGTTCTTTATCACATTCTAACTTTCGTATTTTTTTTACCTTTATATTATATATATATATATATATATATATATATATATATATATATATATATATATATATATATATATTTTAATGGCTTGTTTTCTTTAAAATGCAGGTCTATGTCTTCCCTAAGTTGGAGGAAATCCACCTTAGCAAAATGAATGGGTTAATTGATATCTGGCAAACTAAAGTGAGCGCCGATTCCTTTTCTAATCTCATTTTCGTGAGAATTGAAGAATGCAATCAACTGAACAAGATTTTTCCGAGTCAGATGCAAGGATGGTTTGAAAGTTTAATTAACTTGGAAGTTTCTGAGTGCGAGTCCGTGATTGAAATTTTTGAAATCAATGATTCTCATGAAATAAATGCTTCTGGAATAGACACAAACTTGCAAGTTATTCTTCTTGAAGATCTTCCAAAGTTGAAGCAATTGTGGAGCAAAGATCCAGATGGAATTCTCAACTTTAAAAAATTGCAGTCTATAGATGTACGTTATTGTAATGAACTAACAAATTTGTTTCCAACTTCTGTAGCAAAAGATGTTTCAAAGCTTGAACGCATGTCAGTATTTTATTGTGAGAAGATGGTGGAAATTGTGGCAAGTAAAGATGCACCAGAAGATATGAAGGATCCATTAAAGTTTCCTGAGCTAACTTATGTGAGACTATATCGGCTATCAAACATGAAGCAATTCTACGAGGGAAGACATCCTATAAAATGTCCAAAATTGAAGGAGCTGAGTATAGACAAGTGCGTGAAGCTTCAAACATTTCTCCAACAAAAGAGTGAAACGAGAAATGAAGAAAATTTCATTTTCTTAGCTGAAGAGGTAAGCAACATGCCATCTTTATCTTATTTCAGAAAAAAATAAAAATAAATTAGTTTTATGATATGCTTGATAGAGACTAAAAGAAATAAAAGAAAAATAGAGAAAAGAAAATATGTCAGAACCAAAAGACAAATAAAGATTGTGTAATTAAGAAGAAATGAAAGACGAATTAATAAAAAAAAATTGCATTTTTAGTATTTAATTTTAAAAGAAATAAAGGAATTAATGCTACTTTATTTTATTGTTAAATTTTTATTATGATTATTACTGTCATTAAAATTTCCTTTTTTAGTGTTATTAAACATATTTAATTTACTATTATTATAATGATGAAAAGTTTGTACTTTGACAAAAAAAAATATAGTCTTTCATCTTGTATTCTTTCGCACGTTTCTATTTTTTTAAAGGTGAAATCAAAATTACTTCGGTTTCTTATCATTTATTAGCAAACTGGTACTCAGAATTGATGATTAATTATGGATTATTCTCATTGTTTAAAACAGATTTAAATACAAAATCCTGGTTGATTTATATATATTTTTTAATTTTTAACTAGAATTTAGTGAATTTTTTTTACTAACTATAATTTTTATTTCCCTTAGAATAACCAAAGTGACATAAGAGTGAGTAAAAGAGGGTTAATGATGTTATGATAATGGTGTAATTTTTCACTCCATTTATGTAAATAGACAAAAAAATAAATAAATTTTACAAGTACGAACCTGTTATATCATGCCATACAATTTCAATAATAAGAAGCCCTCTCATGATAAATTTTTTATTTTTCAAAGTGAAGTGATGTTGATCTAATACGACTTCAGTATGAATATAAAAGTTATATGGATAAAATATAACTTTTAGTAGTGTTAATCTCGTTGTTTTTAGACTTTTATTCAACTGAATGGATTTCGGGAAGAGTGATTGAGGAAATTTGAAGGTAAATTTTGTTGTTGTTTATTTGAGTGAATTTAGAGATAAATGAGAGTGTATTTGTAGTAAATTTTTTTAATTTGTCACGTCAATCAAATTCTACACTAATTCTTAAAAACTTTACTTCCAAATTCACTCTCAGTTACCTCTAAATCCACTCAAATAAACAATAAAAAATTTATTTTCAAATTCTTTCAAATCTCCTCAATCACACTCCTCCAAATCCATTAAAGTGAACAAGACCTTAGTGTTTAAGTGTACTTCTTTTTAGGAATAGCACAACTAACGTGTTTTGGGTCTAAAGGGTTTGGTTGACTTTTGCATTATAATTTATTTGTAGTAGATATTTGATGTTTTGAAAAATAAAGTAATTGATATTTTATAATTAGTTGTCTATATAAAAAGATTTATTTTGAAATATGAAAATTAAAATTGTGTAATTATAAAGAAAGGTAAGACTGTACTTCATGTTTTAAGGATAATGTGGAAATTTTATGAGATAAGATATTTTATGATTTTTTTAAAATTATAGGAAAAATAATATATATTAAAAATATGGAAATTAATATAATGTTTGGAATTAGGAATTATATGAAAATTAAGACTTTAAATTTAAGTATTTATATATTTATTTTTTGTTAATTATTTTATGGAATAGTAGAATTTAAAGTTAAAACTTACTGAAATTATGTCAAGCTTACAAAACTTCAGTTAAACTAAAAATTAAATGAGGATTATGTCTAATCAAAGTTGTGTTTTATACTACTTATATATTTGCACAAAGGTCTTGTTAGACAACTATAACTTCATTTTTTTGGACCTGAAATCGTAATAGCATGCCACAACTTATTTTAAATACAATCGTGTTATGTTGACATAACATATAGGTAAAAGTTTTAAAAATTTGCCTATTTTAGGTAATGTATATTTAAAATTAAATCATTTATGGCAATTTGCAATAAAAGAGAGTGTGACCTATGGAATCGTAGCTAATAGAGAGCTTAAAATATCTCTTGGTGAATGTCCAACATCAAGAAAAACAAAGTTTAGTAATAGCATATAAAATCTATATATACCTCACGAAAAAGTTGTATTTTTATTGTTTGTTTGACCTCTCATTAATTATAGATAAAATTAATTTAAAGTATATAAATATAAATAATCTTCACTTTACAAACCTATAAACCTACTTTGTTAGGATAACTTAATGTTAAACTACTTCTTAATATGATATTAAATTCTATTGTAATAAAATTCGATGGCTTATAATGTCACTTTCTATCATGCCAGTGTTGTCACTCACAAAAGTCTAAATCCCACACATAAAATGAAGGGAAATGGTGGATAGGAATGTCAAAAATGTTAAACGTTTATAAATATTTAAGTGAACCAAATATAAAATATATACTAAAGTTAAAATGAAATATTAGTATTTATATATGTAAGAAAAAACATTGCTGACCAAGTCCCCATCACTTTTAACGAAGTTTTGCTACAAAGAGAAAAATGTTGGAGATCTGGTATCCATTAGAAATAAAATTGATTTAGAATATATAAATAATTGTAATTATTACTTTTCAAATCAATTTTATGATATGAGAATTGACTTAAATTCCCTTCTTAATAACATTGACTTAGAATATATATATATATATATATATATATATATATATATATATATATATATATATATATATATATATATTATTTGACTCTCTAACATTTATTTATATCAATATAAGTTGAAATTCTAATGGTTATAACTAAAATATTTTATGTAACTAAAATATCTTTAAAGAATATAACATAAATAAATACGAAGTTTAACTAATACTGTTTGTTTTTGGCACATACATGATCTAGGATTGTGAATCTTTGGGATTTCTAAACTCAAATTACATCCATGACATTAATATGATTAAATGAAATTTTGAAAAGTATGATGTTCCTATTTTAATTTATAATTTAAGATTTTTAAAAGTACAAACAAGCAAACAAAAACAAAAATGTTAGGCAATACTGATCATAAACAGTAACAATTAAATATGCAAACTACAATAACAAAAACAAATTTGAAGAGGTGGGGGAGGCATTTAATTCATTCTTCTTAATTAGTATTTATCTTTGTTCTTTAGGTATTCCCTAACTTGGAGTATATGGAAATTGACTTCAACGAAGCTCAAAAGTTATTACCCAAGTACCAAATGCAATGTTTAAAAGAGCTTATTATCTTGGAAGTCATGTCTCCAGATCTTCTCTATTCGTTTATGTATAGAATGCCAAATCTAGAAAAGTTAAAGTTGACTTTTTCTGAATATGCTCAAGAGTCAGTGACAAGTTCAAACATTGAGCCGCAAGAATTGGGAACCGTGTTAAAGCTGAAGCAATTGTTTGTTTGTTTGTCGAATATAAAGGATCTAGGATTTGAACGATACCAAGTTCTACAAAGACTAGAGATTTTGAGATTAAAATTTTGCTACGAATTGAACACTTTAGCTCCTTCCTCTGTAATGTTGACTTATTTGACGTGTTTGAAACTGAAGAATTGTAACGGATTGAGGAATTTAATGGCATCCTCGACTGCCAAAAGTATGGTTCAACTCAAGACAATGAAGGTAATCGAATGTGATAAAATAGAGCAAATAATAAGCATGGAGGAAAGTGAAGAAGGCAAAGAGATGAAAATTGTATTCGGCAAATTGATTTCTATAGAACTTGTGGGGCTAAAGAAGCTTGCAAGTTTTTGCAGGCACAAGGAGTGTGAATTTGAATTCTCATCACTGGAAATGTTTATTGTAAGAGAATGTCCGAAAATGGAGAAATTTAGTGAAAAAAGGTCGATAGCACCAAAGTTGAAGAATATATTTGGTGTGAAAGGAAATGAAAAATCCAAATGGCAATGGGAAGGTCACTTGAATGCCACCATACAAAAAGTTTTCAATGATAAGGTACTTACTTTTTTTCTTTTATTTAATACTATATTCTTATGTGGGAAAAAAATAAAAAATCATGATTGGAAATTACAAATACATACATCTTTTTCCATGAAAGCTTTAAATAACATTGAGATTTTTTTAGGATTACCTTTTTAAGACCTTTTATCTATTTATTAAATTAGATTTTTTCTTCTATTTTTAAAGAATTAAATTCACTATTATTTTTCTGAAAAAGCATTCGGTGTTATAAATTTCCATTTAAACAAAAATACGCCCTGAACAACGTGTCATATTTTCACAGGTAAGTGATTTTCACATGTTTCAAAATTTTCATTATAATTAATTAATAGATTTTACATATTAAAATTTATTGTTTTAAAATAAAAATAACACAATCTGGCACGGTAATTAGTTAGTTATTTTAAATTTTAAATAATTAATTTTTTTTAAATAATTGTAATATAACACTTTTAATAATTTACTTATATATATTTTCGTTGTTATCACTACGAGTACTTTTAAATTAATAAACTTAATTTTAAATATATAACTATTATAGTAAATTTATAGTATTACATTATACTTGTCTAAAAATATATAAAAAAATAGTATTGCTATTTATTTTATTTTATATTAATAGTACTAATAAATATATTATAAATGAAAAAATATACTTTTACTTATTTTAAGGTTATAATTTTAAAATAAAAATAGTAATTATTAAAGTGAGGGCTATAGTAAAAGTTTTTAACTTGAAATATGTAAATTTGTTTTTTTCTTTAACTTCGTCGGGATAAAAAAAGTAAGATTATATTTTAAAGGTAGAGAAGTAATTTAATAATTTGTCTGATTTACAGGTCTGTTTCGCATATACTGAAGATCGGTGGCTTGACGATAATATTATACAGCATCTATGGGATGACACTCATTGGGTGCAGCAAAACAGCTTTGGGTATTTGAAAAGGTTGAGGGTATGGGTATGTCATACTCTAAAGCATATAATTCCATCTCATTTGCTTTCTTGCTTTCACAATTTGGAAGAGTTACATGTATGGAATTGCAGTAAGGCAGAGGTGATATTTAATATGAATGATGAGAACAGGGTGATGACAAAACCTTCCGGAATATTCCGTCTGAAAATATTGTCTTTAGATTGGCTACCACAACTGAAACATGTATGGGACAAGGATCCGGAGGGAGTCATGGGCCTTCAACTGCTAAAGGAAATGCGTGTTGAAGATTGTGAGAGTCTTAAAAGTTTGTTTCCAGCATCGGTAGTCAAAGATCTTACAAGACTCGAAGTGCTCGAGGTAACGAACTGTGAGGAATTGGTAGAAATCTTTTGGAAGGTTGAAAAGGGTGGAGAAGGAGAAAGAACAACACAAGAGTTTGTGTTTCGTGATCTCACCTCATTGACACTAAAAGAATTGCCAGCCCTCAAATACTCTATACACTGCTCCAAACAACAGGTAATTCTCAAAACTTTGCCTTTATGTGACCATTCAAAACAAATACGCCTATAGTTTGTGTTTGCGTGTTCCTAACAGTAATGCTGTTAAAGCCAGTTTTTTGCAATGGTGAATTCGCTTAATTACATTTGTTAAAGCCAATTTTATGCCAGCTGCACTCGGAAAATTCACTCCCCAAATTTGGAAAAGGTATTCAACGGGGGAATTTTCGCTCATGACAATATACCATGAACTTGCTTTTCAAGTTTTGGCATGATCCAATAGTCAAGAAGCAAGGATCATAATTTTTTTTAGCTGCTTGGTGAATCTGCAAACTCAATTTTATGCTCTCTTACTCTTCTTCTTTCTCTCTTCACGATCCTGTAAAAGTTAACATTCTCTTACAAAGACTCTTTTCCATTTGAATTAAGTGAGACAAAATGAACGGACAAATTTGAGATATAAAAGTGAGACTCTTTTTATTTTATTTTATTATTATGATTTGTTAGTTTATTTTTCTATATTCATGTTGTAATCATTGTTACGGTAATCATGAAAAGATGTATTCCCAAAAGTTAATATTTCAAACAAATTCTGATGTGCGACAAAAACAAAATTCTAAACATAATTTCTTTCGCAGGAGAGTATATCAAATTTGCGCTTGAGCGAAATACAAGAGTTATGTCTTGGCTCACGACCCATCCCAAACTCCTGCTTCGGTCTCTTAGATTCTTTGATTGTGGATGGATGCAAGTTTTCATCAGATGTACTTCTACCATTCAGTTTACTTTCTTTCTTAGCTAAATTGGAGACGTTGGAAGTTAGAAACTGTGCTTTTGTCAAAGTTATTTTTGATGTCAAACGTACAACACAAGACACAGTGACTTTTCCTTTAAAGAAATTGACATTATCCAAGCTACCAGATCTGGAGAATGTTTGGAATGAAGATCCTCATGGAATTCTAAACATGCGCCATCTACAAGAAGTACATGTTGAGGAATGTAAAGGCCTTGAAAGCGTGTTTCCCACCTCAGTAGCCAAAGATCTTGTGGAGCTTGAAAGTCTAGTTGTAAAAGACTGTGAGAGATTGATGACTATTGTTGTAGAAGACAATACAAATGGAAGTCTAGAGTTTACATTTCCCTGTCCCTGTGTGAGATCATTGAATCTACGGGACTTGCCCAAGTTCAAGTATTTTTACTACTGCTCTCTCAAGCGTCACACTTACAAGCGTCTAGAATCGAATACAGAGAATCAAGTCGATACTGAAAGGGTACGTACTACTATTTTGCCACTTCTTCTTTATGCACATTATGAATCGTCACTGCAAATTTAGTGTGGAATCATCAGTTTCTTTAGTTGTTTACCATTTTTCAATATGAATAGTACAAAATAATCATTAAAATATGTAACTTTCACGTATAAGTCTTTTATCTTCTTTGCCTATTAACCCGCCACTTTTGTTTTAGATATCATTGAAGTGATGGGATCGGTAGCATGTTAGAAGAATAACCATTGTCAGAGTCTATTTATTGATTGGGAAGTGTCAATAATTGAGTAGTTAAGTTCTTAAAAGGAAAAAAGGGCTATTCAAAATTAAATTTGAAGGCAACTGCACAAGCTTAAGTATCTCTCTTTTCTAAAATTACAAAATTAATTCGAAAACATATATAGGTAAAAAAAGGAGTAGTGATTATTATATTATATTATTATAATTTATGAAAAAAATTAATATAGGTATTAGATTAGTTAAAATTAGTATATTATATTTTATTACAAAATTAAACAGTAATATTTTATTAAAATCGGTTGGACTCTAACTGAAATAAGATTAAAGATTTGTCCCGTTGAATAATAAGGTTCAAAGAACATGTATTTGTATAACTAAGTAAAAGAATACACATTATGATAGCATAGCAACAAAATAAGATGTCAGATCAATTCCATAGATTATTAGAGACACTGTTGTACTTTATCATTATTAAAACAAAATAATGGTGCTTCAACCTTTACAAACAATCTTCTACTATCATAGGTAATATTATAATCACTGGTACAATCAGGAGAAATGACAACGATTGTTTTTTCTTATAGGTAGCGATTCTCGAACCGAGGCATATTTAGGCGAGGCAAAAAGTGTAATACTTTTGGCCTCGGGTGTGAACCGGGTCATAAAGGGAGAGGATTTGGCATCGGTTCAACCATAACCGAAGTAGTAGAGTTTTTGGTTTTTTTATTTTTTTTTCGTAGGACTATATGCCTCGGTTTAGGAGAACCAAGGCTGTATTTCCCACCCTACTACCTCGGTTGTAGCTTGAACCAAGGCAATAGAGTCCTCTTTTTTTTCTCATTCGCAAAACTTTCTGCTTCTGGTGTGGTTATAACTGAGAACATAAGTGCTTTTCTACCTCGGTTTTGACTTGAACCGAGACATATATCCTTGTTTTTTTTTTAAAATGAGGTCTGTTTCTGCAATATTCCCAACAACAGAAACAGACCTGCATATATATTAACAGCCAGAACAGTCCAGAATAATCCAGAAGCGTATATTTTGAATGAAAATTATAATAAAACATAAATACATTCAATTGAATCATAAATCAACTTCTTAGAAGCATAAATCAATCCAATGTAATCATAAATCAAGTTTGAAGCATAAATCAATGTAATGTACAAAGTTAAACGAATAATAATGTAGAAAAACATCAAACAACTTAGAAACATAAACTTAGAACTTACTATATCCGAATATCTACTACATACTATTATATAAATGAATTACATATTTAGCCAGTGCTTTCCTCACATGTTGAAGTGACTTCTCTGGACTTGGAACAGTCCTATTGAATCTCTACATAAAATACAATGATTTCAATTAGTGTATTTGAAATCTAAACTATAGGGAAAATAAAATTCAAACCTAAATAATATTGTTTCCCATCCACTGGTGTAATGTGCACGAATAATGATCATCATCAAAAACATGACGTAGTAACCACATTCATATGACCTCGTTTGTCTATTACACTACAATATATCATCATAATTATAAAATGTTAAGTAACATCATTTGAATGGAACCAAATGTAACAAAGTATGGACTAAAATACCAAACCTTAAGGGCAACTCATGCTAGCTTTTTAGCTGTAGCAGTAGATCTCCTAGATAACATCATATGTGTTACAAGAGAACTATTAAAAAAAATTCCTTTAGCATACATTTATATAACAAAAAAGTCGAAACATTAAGATTCTTACCAATCTACTACATGTCTAAGAGGGTTGGGAGGAGACTTTTGCAATAAACAAAACCAGACAACAGTGTTCTCCGGTATGGAGATCACAAGTAGCTGCCAATGACACCTGAAATTGGTAATAACTTATGAATCATATACCAAAATTAATAAATGAATGTGTTGAAGTTAACAAACTTCACTTACCTATGTATATAATGGAGAAAATATATCTCCTTCCCCATTCCAAAGCAGGTGGTGATGTATGTTTGGATATCATCAAATTTATTTCTTTCATGAGTCATAGAGGGGTCAATGAACCCATATACATCATTGAACCCCTTCTTGTTACTAACATCAAACATATACCTAAAATGAAGAAATAATCTGATATAAGTAAGTTGATAAAATAGAATTATATGAAAAATATTTCATAAACTTACATCATCCATGGCTGAACGAGTGTAATATTAATTTCTTCTCTACCCGACGCAAGCTCCCTAACATCTCGATGATGCAAGTACAATGGGATATAAGCTTCTCTTCCAAATGTAGTAGAATCCCAGTGTACATTCATTGGTGCATGTGAAATGATTTTACCAAGCTCTTCTAACGCACCAAAAGGGTCATCCTCAGATAAATGAGTCTTCTTCGGTGTAGGACTTCCCTCTTGACCTATCTGCTGTTAAATGCAAAAATGATTATGTTATAACGTCAATTAAAAGTAAATATTAAAATTGAGAAGTATATAGTATGAGTGTTTACCAGGGTATTAGATACATCACCAACCAAATGTCTAGGCTAGGCGACAAAGGACTTAAATGCTTCTTTCACCGTGAAGAACTCATCTGTAGGCACAGGAAGAACGACATATGCTATGACAACTTCATCCCCCGTGACCTTGAACTCATCTTCTGAAAGTTGTTCACCATGCACTACAGTGACTATCTCATAAATTGTACCATGAGCCACTAGCATGATCCCATTATCAGAAAGAATATATAACTGACATGGACGAGTTTCATCCATGTAGTCCCCTGGGGCACCGGCAGCTGAAGAACTTCCTTTACCGCTTCTACCTGTCAAATTAAATGTTAGGTTATGCAAAAAGTAAATTAGTAACAAAAAGTAAATAAGTTTACCTGTAGGTAGCACAATATGTTTCGCTACAGGAGATGGCGAAGGATGATTACCATAATCCTCATAATGCCGCTGGAATTGACGCGCAACCATTTCAGTAACTTCATGATACAACTCTGCCCGAACCTTCTTTGTGATCTCCTGCGTCATCTCTTTTCTTATGTTCTCCTTCATCTTTTTGTATGAATATGGACGCGAGGAAGACCCAAAAAACTGTCGTATGCCTATGCCAGTCCTAGCACCATGCACCCGTCCTGGGTGCTGTAACATCCCAATATCTCACGCTGGATAATTCATAATTTATATATTGTAACATTACATTTACGGTAATATCCCGTAATCTCACACTTCTAAATTCATAGTTAATATATGTCTACACATGTTTTAAACTCAAATTTCAACTATAAACTCATAAATATAATTCGAATTCTTCTAACTTATTCTTCTGTCTCTCTCTTCATTGGCATTGGATCAGACGACATTCCTTCATCTACTCCCGTATAACGAATTACACGATCATCGCACATACCCAAACACAAAACAAACACAAATAAGTAGGGTGAGCTAACATGCAACAAATCATTTATAAAACATGTATAATTACCTTGATATAAACATCATATAATAATAATGTTCGACACCCTCATACCACAATTCCTATTAGATACTCGTCTCACAATACCCAATAGACACCACAATACCTAATAGACACTCATCCGGATGATACGTTGATGAGCGGTCACGGGAGGTTATGCACTTGTAATGACTTCTACCTCTTCTTACAAATACACTTCCAAAATACTTCATACCATTCACAAGGTTAGTCCCCTCACTATGTCCAAAACCGGCACATAGACCAAAACCTCCTGCTCCTCTCACCACATAATTCATCCTTCTCTATTTAAAACTGGATGATTATTAGAGTATCAGGATAACCTCCAACTACGGGACCCTCAACATCAACATATACACAAATACCATAATATTACTAAATCTCTCCACGAGACTCATACCATACTCATATTCCTCAACTCACATTATACCCCTACAAAACCTCCCCATAATATTTATATCATGTTCAGATGCATAAATTCAATTGCAATATAATAAAATACAATTATCACAATTATAATTCATAATTCCATATCTACCACAAAAACATGAATTCATCAGACATTTCCATTCCAACAAGATATATTGCACAATATTTTAACAGTACAAAATCTGTTCAATAGGATTTAAGTTAAAAACTTGTCGAGTAGACTTCCAGGAAAGAGAGATGCGTCACAATGGACAACTTAAGTACCAAGTCTTTCCTTAGCCAAAGTGTTCCTCAACTCGTTTTTAACAAATTTCTTATTTACAGATTCAAAACAACAACATATAATATTAACACCGAATTTCAATATAGATAAACATATAGTAAGCATTAACAGTATTCATACAGAATTTCAATATATGAATAGTAATAAAACAATACTAAGTCATAATATAAAAGCATAGAAAAGTTAGCTCCCCTACCTCTATTCCAGACTTCTCTTGCTCTGAATTTATTTCTCCGAAACCCTTCAGAACCTCTACTCTTCTTGCAACTAAAAATTTCTCCCTAACTCTTTTTTTTTTTTATTTCTCAAGCTCTCACTTGATTCCTCTTCTCTTGGTGCAGAATACCCTTCCCTCCCATGGCTATTTATAGTAAAAAAATTTACTATTCATTAATATTTTAATATTATTTATTATTTTAATATTATTTAAAAAATAATATTTTAATCATTTACCTACTAAATCTGATCCTAGTTTCTTCCATATTAAGAAATCCTAATTTCTTCCATGCTAAGGAATCCAAATGCTGAAAATTTATTTTTACTATTCACTTTTTACTATTTACTATTTACTTTTTACTATTCAATTTAAAAAAATTTACTAAATAAGTTACCAAAAATTTGAACCTTTCCTTCTAAAATTACTATAATTTTATATCCAAAATTTACATTTTTTTTCCATTAAAATTATTATTACTAATAAAATGCTAAAATTTACTATTACAAATATTTTTTCATGGATCTTACAAGTGCTCAGGTCGTCCAATAGTTGTATCAATAATATCGTGACGACCTTCTTTTGTGAATTAACCTTGGGAGCTCTGCTCAACCAAGGAGTCCTGCCACATAACAAAAGTTCAAAATCATTAGAAAGATCTATGTAATATATATAACAAAATTAATGTAAAAGTATAAGATAAACACCTATTCCTTAAGCTCTCGACGTTTGGCATATCAAATGTTATCTGCAACAAAGAAAGTAATAACCTTATATCAATACAGATTTATCGATATAATGAATATAGAATTTGGAGCAATATTGCTTAACTTACCAATAGATCTTGTCAGATGAGATTCTGATCAGCCTTAAAAACATAGTCAAAGGATGGAGTAAGTATAGAGATACGATCACGTGCTAGTACTCTAAGGTAAGACCTAAATACATCTGCATTTGGGCCAGATACAACTCGAGTGACCACGTCAATAATGATAGGTGTCCTCTCACTTGCATTTCTTCTAAGTATAAGCTGTCGTAACCTTGTTGCTCCTCTCGTCCATCTAGAAGTGGTGAGGACTTCATCGCCTAACGAATGAGGTGACTCAGCCATATATCTATCACATTAAATAATATGAAAGATAAATAAAACACTTAGTTGTCTTCTTCAGTGGAGTCTCCGCATCAGTGGACATCGTTTCATACACATGTGCTTGGGCAAAAGCTTCTGCGCCAACATCGCGGATCATGTTCTCTAAGTTGTCTTCTTCTGCTTGATCTTCCATATCCATTGTGGAATCATAAACATTTTCAATTGGAGAGATAGTTGAAAAGTCTGTTAATTCGCCGTGCCATATTCATGTTGTATAACTTCGTATGAAATCATCACAGATAAGATGTTCCCTAATATCAGTTGCATTCAACTTCCTCCCATTCAAACAGTTCACACAGGGACATCTGAAATTGACTTCATCATCACCACTTGTACTCGCATTACGTTGCATAAACTCTACAAATTCTTCTACCCCTCTCTCGTACTCAGTGCTGATGCGTGGTAAATTAATCCACCCTCTATCTGTACGGATGTTTACTGAAATTGTTTACACAATTTCAATAATCTTGAATGATCACTTTGATCGTGTTTGTATTCAAGGTGTGACCTTATCCCATTCAAGAAGATTCACTCTTTTTTAGTTTATTAAAGATATCAATTTTAAACAAGATATCTTAAATTTCACAAAATTTTGCCAGCATTTCGCATTAGTTTTCAAGTTACACGAAATGAAAGTGATTATAAATCACAATCAAATATGCACCCGAAGATCAATACAAAACACAACGACAAATTTTCATGAAATTTAAGACATGTATATTAAAATTGATATGCTATAATAAACTATGAAAAATTTATTACTCTTCTTAAACTGTCCAACTCGACAATTCAAGATTCAATACTTGTAAATTATTATTACCATCTCCTCTATTTTCATTTGTAAAAAGTACATTTGTTCAAAAAATCTGGAGATAGTAAATAATTTTTGTATTGAATCTCAAACGGGAAACTAAGGCTAAATCACAACAATAATATATATTCAAGTAAACAAATAATTACATATGCAACATACAATATAAACGTGAAGATGAAATTGTAAACGCAAGGATATTCATTGATAAAAATTTAACAACAATCAACTGAAAAACACACTGGAAATTAACATTCGATTGAAACTGGAAAACAAACTGGAAAACAAATCCAAAAACCTCCCCAAAGGGGAGGAGGAAAAATGAAAGCCAGAACGTAAATTTCACTCCTAACTCCTACTCCTAAATCTACTTAGTTCCTCTTCTCTTCTGCTGCCATTTTATAACCGTGAATCCACACCTATTCTGCCTGCCATCCTTGTTTCCATCCATGTTTCTAGCAGGTTTTGTCTTCTGCCCCCGTAGGTTGCTGACTTCCTTTCCCTCCTAGCCATGTCAAAGAAATAGGGTATGGCCCTCCACTTGTGTAGACTAATCTTGTCATCTTCTACACCTTGCAGCTGTGGCACTCTTCCTGCTTGACTGCCCCTCCTTCATTCCAACGTGTGTTTCTTCTTCTCCATTTCATGTTCAAACAAAAACCAGAAATGAAGGTGTGGATGGACTCCTCCGTGTGCCACTTCTAACTTCCAGCTGCTACCAACATGTTACTTCTCTTTTCTTTGCTGGATCCGTGATGCTTCTGGATGTGGCTGGCCGTGAGCTACTGGATTCTTCCTTAACCAATACCAATTCCCATGAACAACAACTTTTACCTCTCCAAATGTTCATGGTTTTGTCGCTGGGACACCGTGCAGCTCTCTCTCTCCCGTGCACTCCCTTCCTTCATCACCGTGCCACCACTTCATTCTTCACTCCCATTGTTGTCATTTCTTCTAGAGCGTGGCAGCAGCTGGATACCGTGCTCATCATACATCCCTTCTCTAGGTGGCTTAGTGCACCTATACTCTCCATCTAGTCGTGATGCTCCTTGCTATTATCCATTCTCTAATGCATGACAACACACCATTTTCTTTCCAAAACGTGGTAGCACCGTGTCCAACCAAGCTGCTGCTATTGGGAGTTTCTGGACCGTGAGTGTGAAGGTCGTGAGCTATTCTTCTTTCCAGCCAATGAACCACTTGATTTTTCTTCCAGCTGTGAGCTCCTTCTCCCAAGGCCTTGTGTTGGCTTCTTTTTGCTACACCGTTGAGGCTGGATGCTTGCCAAATTGAAATGGCCGTGAGCTATTCTCATGCCTCAACACTCCATTTACCAATTTAAACTCCAAAACTTCTCTTTTCATGTGGGCCGTGATGTTTGCCAACCTTTCTACAATTCCTGAGAAACCGTGAACTTCCTCTTCATTCAATGTGGTCCCTCCGGTTTCTTTCTCCACCTCTCCTTTTAATCACCTTACCTTTTCCTTAGGCCAACTCTTCTTTCTTTAGATAAGTGCTCTTTTGGACGTGAATTTAGGGGCCATGTGCTATTATTATTTTTAGCAATGTCACTTCAACACATTCACATTCTCCTTCTTTACGTGAGATGTAGCCTAAAGAAAGGAGAAAATCGTGAGCCAATTGTGGTGGTCCCCTCTTTTTATGCTAAATACTTTGGAATGAGAATGTGTTTTCAACATGGTGGTCCCCTTTTTGATTCCACTTCAAGTATTTGAGTGATTTTCACGTGAATTGTCATGGGGCCATGTGTAATCCATTATCTTCCATCTTTAGTTCACATTCAATTTTTCAGCCATGCATACCACACTTCCTACGTGGATTTTCAATGAGTGTGGCCTCCTTCCCTTAATAACACTACAAAAAAATTTAGCACTTCCTTGCAACTTCTCTTGGCCGTGAGTTTTCAAACAAACGCGGTGGCTCCCTTGCCAAAATTAATTCTCCAATGGACCCTTGGAACATCCGTGTTCCAATTGAAATTTTTGCTTCTACAAATTCAAGAAAAATATTCCATCATTTACACGGATCAACACACAGAATAAATCAATTCAGTACAACTTCTTTCAAATACAGTGTGTGAATGTTTTTCCAAATGTCCCAATTTATCTTTCCAAAATTTCCGGCAATTACTAATACAAATAATTAGCTCAGATAATTCAAATTAGTTAAAATAAGAATTTCTGATTAAATTTAAGCTCAATTCAGTAAAATGGGAAAATACTGGACAATTAAACACAATTCCCCGATTAATTTTAGTACAATAAACTAAGTGAAGTGAAGAAAATAATGATTCATCAAATATATTCAAGCAAACAATATATTCAACCAAGAGTAAATAACGTCAATTTGTCTCAAAATCTATCTACCTTGTTATTTTTTTATGTCTTATATTTTGTTAACTACCTTGAGTTACACTCTTTGATTCAATTCCTTGAAAAATACCGAGTCTTTACTTTTTTAACTAACTTCACTTCCATTCTTTGAATTCCTTTCTTCTAAAAGACTTATTCTTCTTTTTAAATTCAAAAATAAATAAAAATCTAAATACATTTTCAATCACTCTAAGTGTTAGGCTTAACACCAATAAATCATTCCAAATTCCCAGCCTTCAAAGTTTCTTAAAATAAACAACTCAGCTTAAATTTTATTAGGTAGCAATGCTACAATTCAACGTGTCAATCACTACACTGTACATTTCTAAATATATAATTAAGATTTCACCGTTTTTCCCTATCAATTGTTTCTGTTCTTTTTATTTACATTTTCTTCTCTCTTGTTCGCTATTTTACCAGTAAACAGATTGATTATAAGTTTCTAGACAACTCTATATATAGCTCATCCCTGTGTAAACTTGCATATTAAGAAGTAAAATTACTGTTTCTCCTAAACTGCAAGGGTGAACCATTAAAAAATGCAATAGTTTTTCAATGTAAACAAACGTAAGTTCTATTCCTAAGTTATTCCTATCAACATAAGTATACATAAATTATTATAAAAAATTTCTATATTCCAAACACCATTTTTCAAACAAATGCATAATCAATCCATCTAACTAATTCTCAGTCATACAAACACATAAATTATTTAGATTATAACATAACAACACAAAATCCCAATCAAAATTACCAATTTCGTAGGGAGTGGCAACAATGGGGAGGGACCGCGGCGACAATGTAGTGGAGACAGTAGGGAGCGTGGCGGCTATGGGGAGGGAGCGCTGCTACAGTGGTGTGGAGGTAGCACGCCAGCGACGTTGGAGAGGGAGCGTGGCGGCGAGGCAGCGACGCTGTTGCGGGAGAAGACCGACGACAATGTAGCGCGAGAAGCTGGCCACGAGGCACCGTGAAGCAATGCGAGGCTTCTTCTTGTGTGAGAACACCAGAGGTGTGGTAGTGACTGAACGACGTAGTGGTGGCGACGGTGACGGCGCTATTTCGAGGGTGACGATGATGGAGAACGAGAAGCGAGAGTTTGCATGAGAAGAATGGAACAGTCATGAAGGGCCGCGGCTGATAAACAAGCTATATTGCCTCGGTTAGAAACGTACTCGAAGTAATACACCTATACTGCTTCGGTTCTTAATCTTAATCGGTGCTTATACTAGCAGAAAATAAATAAAAATAAAAAATATAATGGCTATATGCCTCGGTTGGACCCAAACGATGCCATAGCTTAAGCTTTCTGCCTCGGTTCTGCTGATAATCGAAGCCGTACTGCTGTCAATCAGCTGCTGTGCAGAGGAGTAGTAGAGGACGCAGATGTAGTACTTCAGAGAGTAAACAAAAGATGTGAAAACTGAATATTGTAAAGTGTTATATATAATTGGGTAGGTTAGTTTAATTTTAGAAGATAATTAAAACGATTTGGTTAAAAATGAAAGAGTAAGAATTTGAATTTAGAATTTGTGATGATTAATATGAATGGGAGGGAATAATTAAACACAAATGACTCCCAGAATGATTTGATCGCTCCTATACTTTTGTTTTGTCATTGTTCCATAAAAATAGTAGGAGCATCCTGTCAAAATATAAACTTTGACAAAATTCACTAATGCAGAGCATCAGTATATATGTCGTATATATTTTGATATAAATAAGTAAAAGAATAGATTTCATGACTCATCAATAACATCTCATATCAATTCAATAGATTCTCACTCGTTTATCATGGATCATGTATTCATGCCGCCACAATCTTTGAAAATTATGGGAAGAAGGATGGTATTAACGGATTTTAATTTTGTATTCAAATATATATACATTATCTTAGCAATATTCATCAACAATATGTTTTGATATGAAAATTTAAAAGAGTTGTGTCTTTAACAGTCTTAACTAACTTTTGCTTGCTTTTTTTCGTGGTTGTTACAGTGCATGACAGTAGGAGAAAATGGAATGAAGATGATTTTGCGAGGAGAATTCGAGAGAAATCTCTTACAGAGCTTAAAAACTCTTACTCTCTGCTTTGGTTCGGATGTATTTCCATGTAAAATTCTAGAAGTGGTTCCGAATATAGAGAAACTTGAGGTGCGTGATTCTTCCTTCAAGAAGATGTTCTGTTGTGAAAGTGGTAATAATATGTTACAGCAGCTGAAAGTATTACGGTTGGAGTTCCTTGAAGAGATGGTTTCCATTGGGCTAGAGAACTCTTGGACTGATTCCTTTGTCAGAAATTTAGAAACCTTTGAAGTCATTAGATGTAAGAGTTTAAAAAACTTGGTAGGATGCACAGTGTCTTTCTCCAATCTGAGGTGTTTGAAAGTAGAGGAATGCGATAGCTTATCATATTTGTTGACATCCTCAGCAGCCAAGCGTTTGGATAAACTCAAAAGAATGGAGATAACCGGTTGTGATTCAATTGAAGAGATAGTGTGTAAGGAAGATGGAGAGAAATCAGATGATGAGGATGAGATAATATTTCCGCAGCTCACTTGTTTGAATCTTGAAAGGTTAAAGAAGCTCAAAAGGTTCTACAGAGTGAGTTTAGGTTTCCCATCCTTGGAGGAACTGTCAGTAACATATTGCAATGAGATGATAACTTTATGTGAAGGAAGTATAGAAGCAGGCAAGTTATCTCAAGTTAAACTCCCAAATGCTATTCAATTGGAAACCGGGCTCAACTCTATTATGAGGAAGGAATATCTGACAAAGGTACGTGTTTAAGTTTATTTTTTTTATTGAATATTTTAAGAGTTTGACTTTATGGCCTCCATGACAAACTTATTAGTAAGGAAGACAATAAAATAAAATCTTCAAGATAAAAAATTTTGCAGAAAAGTTTAATTAAATTATTTTTAATTATAGGAATGTTATTTATTTATCTCAACTTATGTTAAACACACTTGTTTTTTCTTTAATTTTAAAGTAATTAGCAAAATATATTGTATCTTACAAATTTCCAATTTTTTTTATAAAATGCAACAAAAATACATTAATAAACAAACAAATAATTTATATGTTAACAAAATGTAAATTCTCTATCATTCAATTATAATTATTTTCAAATAATTTTCATAATAAATTACTTTAAAAATCATATTTGACAAAAATTATGATAAACTGATGGTTTGAAAGATTGTCCCAATGACCCATACAAATTAAATTAAATTTAACTTAATTAACGTACTCATAGTAAATGGAAAATTTATTAATTAAAATAACTTATAAATATAAAGAAATAGAAAAGAATCAAATATCTTTTATATGTCATTTTAACATTAATTTAGTATCTTTACTAATAAAATATGTTTTTAATTAATTTTAAATTTTTATAACTTTTATTTATTAATAAAAAATTTCATTATATTTATTTCATTTTTCATTGTTATATATTTATCATAAAGAATATTTATTTTTAATCTTCTACTATGTTTTAGTATATTACACAAATTTTATATCATGTAAAAATAACACATTTTTAAACAGATATATGATATTTAAAAGTAAATTAAAAATAGAGATAAAATGCATCATCTGTAATGCATAAATAAATAAAAATAAAAATAATAAAATAAATCTACTATAGTCAATATTAATTATTGGATTTTAAGTATAACCTAAAAATTATAAAATAATAATAATAATAGCAAAAATAATTTGTTATCATTGTCATTATCTTATTTAGAAATTTATTAGAAACGGTAACTTTTTGTTACTGTAAAAAACTCAAAAATAATAAATACTTTATATAAAAGTAAAAAGAATACCTGATAATTGTTTTATAAGATAAATAGATATAAATATAAAAGGTTAACTAAAATAAAAAACCTCACTTCTAATAACATTTATAAAGTACTACAATTAAGTTACTAAATTTGTTTTTCCTGGATATTAGTAATAGATTTTTAGAAAACATTAGAAAATAGTTTAAAAATAAAATCAAAGTAAAATTAAGGGAAGATGTAATTTACATCCTTATATTTGAATTCAGTCTCATTCTTCAAGCTTTTATTATTATGAAAGTTGAATTTTTAAATAATATTAATTTAGTTACATTCCTAAACTTCAACAAAACAAATTAGAAAAATTAGCAAAATAATAATTTGAAAAAATTTAGAACTCAATCAAATCAATCACAAAGTTAACTAAAAAATAGTTAGAGATTTTGTTTATAATTAACTTCTATACTTAAATTGCCAAAGGAAAATGTTTTTTTTTAATCAAAGTTCACCGTAGAAACAATTTTCATTTTTATGAGAATTAAATAAAATTTTAAATGTAACTAAAATTTTACCAATTCTCAATGTCTCGAAATAGAATTGGGGAGGAAAGAAAAAGTATTAAAATTTATATGTAGCAAAACTGTGAAGACTGAATTCTTGGTAATCCTTGTACAACATTAATTTCATTTTTTTATTTTTTTCATTTACATGTGCTGATTTCGAAAGATTGCATCATGGGAATGGGAAAAGTGTCTTGAATTGAGAGATAGGGCAGACCTACAAGAGATATGGCGTCTCTCACTGCAGATATCCGACTTTTGTTTCACTTACTTGGAAACCTTGATTGTGAATAAATGCAAAATTTCATCAGATGCAGTGCTACCTTTCACTCTACTTTCTTTATTACCTAAATTGGAAACATTGGAAGTTCATAACTGTGATTCTGTCAAAACCATATTTGATGTCAATTCTTCAACACAAGTCACAGTCACTCTTTCTCTAAAGAAATTAGTTTTACGGAAGCTTCCAAATCTGGAAACAGTTTGTAGTGAAGTTACAGAGGCTAATCCAGCTCATCCAGATGGAACAAATCCTAAGCTTAGGTTTCCCTGTATGACGTCATTGCACTATGTGATTTACCCAACTTCAAGCATAATACTATATATTTCATTCATGATGATGCAGCACCAACATTTGAGGTTTGCGCTTCTTCTTTTTTCAATAACATACATTCTCACACACATAAAATATATATAATGCGTTAAAAGTGCTTAAATCTTGATAAACAATCTCCTACCAACCATCGAAATATTTCTCATTATTTTCTTCCTATACGAACCACTATTCATCTCATTTATCAAGTTTTTCTTCTGAAAATTAATTTTAAATCAAAATGGTTGCCGCCTTATGAGCAGCAACCTGGTTTGGCTAGTTCATCCTTTTTTTCTCTTTTAAACGGACTTGTTCACACTTTTTTTATTTTATCTTGCAATGTTTTAGTTTTTCACAGATTATCTGGCTTATTTTGGCATGAAACTTCACAATTTCAATTTTATACAGAGTTGAATCTATGACTGTACATAGTTATTGGTTTCTCGTTGCAGCTAATCATACCCAACTTAGAGCATCTGACAGTGGGTAAAAATGAATTAAAGATGATTGTCAACGGAGAATTTCAGAGAAACCTTTTACACAAGTTAAAAGTTCTCTGTCTGTGCTTTGATATTGAGTGTGATGAATTTCCGGAGTACGGATTTCTACAAAAGTTGCCAAATGTAATGAAGCTTGTGGTGTGTGACAGTTCCTTCAAAGTGATTTTCTGCGATCAAATACCTAATAATAGTGAAATTCTTTTACAATTGAAAGAATTACGCTTGGAGTCCCTTCAAGAGTTGGTTTCCATTGGTTTAGAAAACTCATTGACTGAACCCTTTGTTAGAAATCTAGAAACCTTTGAAGTCATTAGGTGTTCAAATTTAAAAAACTTGGTAACATGCAGAGTGTCTTTTTCAAATCTGATACGTTTAAAAGTGGAAAATTGTGATAGCTTGTCATATTTGTTCACATCTTCGACAGCCAAAAGTTTGGGTAAACTCCAAAGAATGGAAATAGAAAAGTGTGAATCAATTGAAGAAATAGTGTCTAAAGAAGGGAAGGAATCAGATGAGGATGAAATAATATTTCCGAAGCTCAATTGTTTGATTCTTAAATTTCTGAAAAATCTCCGAAGGTTTTACAAAGGGAGTTTAAGTTTTCCATTGTTGGAGGAATTGTCAATAGCAAGGTGCGACGAGATGGTAACTTTATGTCCAGGTACTCTAAAGGCAAGTAGTAAGTTGTCTGAAGTTACACTTGAATGGTCAAACACTACATTGGAAACTGGTCTCAACTCTACTCTGAAGAAGGAATTTCTGAAAAAGGTACGTCGTTAATATATTTTATTATTGAACATTGTTAGGATTCTTGTGTATATAAAAAATACAGCCTCTGATAGGCCATTGATTATATATCTATAGCCCTTGTTAAAATATACAAGACGGCTTAGGACAACATGCTTAAAAATTATTATAATTTGTTCCTATAAATTTTGATTATAGGATGTAATTTTGATTATTACACTTTTTTTTTTCCTATAACTTCTGGTTAACACTATGTCTATAATTTAAACTCAAGATTATAATATTTATTTACAAATTTAATTAATAACTATAACTGAATTCTTGGGAAAAAAATTTGAAAGTACTGTACTAAAATATTTCAAAATAAACAAAATATAAATAATAAAGAGTTCGTATATATATATATATATATATATATATATATATATATATATATATATATATATATATATATATTATTTTTCATTAAAAATAATAAATGTGAAAGAAGAAGGAAAAAGAACATTGTTTAAAATAATTATAAATTTTATTATTCATAACAACAATTTTTATTTATATATTTACTAGTCCCAAACATAGTACAACAAATTTTTAACTTTATGATAACTAAATAAAATTATAAATATCAATTCTTAACTTCGTTTTGCAAGTCTTGGAGTCAAGTAATGTGAATTAGAAAACGTGATTCAGTAGAAAATTTCTTTTAAATATAGTAAAGTGAATTTCTTTTCGTAATAAAAAATAATTAATAATAAAAATAGTGAATATTTCATATTTGTAGAGTACTAATTTAAAAGATATCATCCATTCTGGTAAATAATTAGTTTCATATTTTTATTTATTGTTTTGCACGTGCAGATTTCAAAGCTTGACGAACTTGATCTGGAAAGTAGGCCAGGACTACAAGAGATATGGAATGTCTCACTGTATATCTCCGACCTCTGTTTCAGTGAGTTGGCCAAATTGACTGTGAATGACTGCCAGTTTTTATCAGATGCAGTGCTACCCTTTCATTTACTTCCTTCATTACCCAAATTGGAGATATTAGAAGTTCGAAACTGCAATTATGTCAAAGTCATTTTTGATGTCCAACTTACAACAAAAGACACCTCAATTACTTTTCCTCTGGAGAAACTGGTTTTATCGAATCTTCCAAATGTGGAAAATGTTTGGAATGAAGATCCTCGTGGAATTCTAAGCATGCACCATCTAGAACATGTGTTCGTTGATAAATGCAAATGCCTTAAAAGCGTGTTTCCAGCATCAGTAGCCAGAGACCTTGAAAACCTTGAAGATCTAGTAGTGGTAGACTGTGAGGGATTGATGGCAATTGTTACAGATGAATCTCATGAGAATGAAGAAATTATATTTAAGCGGCTTCAGGTTTTGGATCTTAAAAGATTAAAACAACTGACGTGTTTTTGCGCTGGCAACTTCACTTTAAATTTTCCATCTTTAGAGGAAGTCCACGTCATCAAGTGCAGCTCCATGAAAACTTTCAGCGGAGTCACCAAAATAGGTAATCCGACAAGGTGGTATTATTCAGAATATGCGAGACCCCGAAAGGAGACTGATCTTAATTCTGCTCTGCACAAAACTTGTGAAGAAGAGGTATCAATACTTTTACGTCTTAATCTTTGTTCCTGCTAATTTGTAACATTCTTCTTAATTTCTCTTTATCAACTGCTATGATTTTTCATTTTCATTATAAATACTTTACATTTTCTTTCGGGAGAATTTATAAGAAAACCATAAACAAAGCTAGTTATTGGCGCTTTGAATTGAGAACATTATTTTTAGCGTAATGTGTTTTTGAGTTGCATACAGTAACTTTTATATGGTCCTATGTTTTAAATAGGCTCCAGATGCTTCTACTAGTATCAACATTTCAGTTCTTCAATACTGAAGATAATGGACGTGGTACATCAAATATCAGTGAGAAAGCACTTTTTTAGGGTGAGTTTTACTGTCATCTTCTCTATGCGCATGCAGGTCATGATTAGTGAGAAAGCACTTTTTCACATGATAACATCATGATTACGTTTTATTACGTAAGTAATTTTATATTAGTGTCATTTTATGTTTTATTCATATCTATTTAAGTGAATATTTCTTTGTCATGTTTTAGTTATGAGACTAGCTAGTGACTAGCTTGAAATTCACTTAATGCTACTTATACTTCTATAATTAAATTTATAACTTTCTGAAATCGTTTTTATGAAAGTATATTAATTGTTTTTATAATTCGTCTAGGTTGGGTCTATGTTGCCGATTCCAATATTGCAGTAATTAAGAGGAGATTGAAGGCATTAAGAATGGATGAAGATTATAATCTGTCTCGATTTTATTATGTGTGATTGTGTTTTAAAGAAAATGAAAAAAACGAAAAAAAAAAAGTGTTGTTCTACCTAGTTGAAGATGAATGTGTTCCTATTTTATTAGGTATGATTGTGTTTTTTTATTTAAAAAAAAAAACTGTGTTGTTCTACCTAGTTGAAGATGAAATACATTATTATTTGTACTATGTAATGTGTGAGATTAAAAGTGATGAACAGTCATGAATATTGATTAAAGGTGAAGTGATGAACTGTCACTAAATATTGACTGTATTTGAATATGTGGTTATGCTGCTTAAAAAAAAACAAATGTATGTTTGTATTCATTTGCTGTTAATTTTATTTTCATATTATCATAATGATTTTATCTAGTACTCAACTTTTATCATGGATCACTTTTGAGTCCTCTGTTGTCACATACTTAACGTACACGCATATATTTGTTTATAAAAGAAAGTTGATGAGGGCATGAAGATTTTTGAGAAAATGTTTCGTACAACATTTTAATAAAAAGAGTTATTTCGTTGATGGAAGACATGAAGTAAAGGGGATTATATAAACTACTTAAAAAAGTAATTTCAATTTAAATATACATCATATATAGATTCTTGTTTAAAACATTCACATACATTTTTAACCGTAGTTTTATGAAATGGGTGAACTATATAAAAATTGGTACGGTTTGTCCAAGGTTGTTACGTTACTTTCAAACTTCACTTTGTTTACTTTGAACCCATTTTTAAAACACCAAACTTGAAATTATAAGCATACAATCGTTTTTTCGCCTATAGTGCCTATAAATGTATAATAGTTTCAAATTTTGTCTTCTAAGTTTTAATTACTTGTCAAAGGTTTCAATGAGTCCTTAATAGTTTATAGACACTTTTAATCGTTGTTTACATTACAGCCATTTATACAGGTCATTTTCAATTTTTTAGTCTGGGCAAAATTATAGAACATTATAATTAATAAGTATCTAAATGAAAATTTAGTAAAAATTGTGTCACTTATGTACACACCTTCAATCTGAACTAGAAACTAATATTAGATAAATATAAATAGAAAATAAATATAAACAGTTTCAATCTCGAAATAAATATCTCATTAAAATAAATGTGACATTCATAACAATAAAATTTACAAATTTTCAATGGTTAAAATAAGTGTAAAATCATGTCAAAATCAGTTTGCAACAAAAATATTTTAACTATTAATATTGTCGCCAGAAAAAAAATAGTTCTAACAGATAAAAAAACGCTACAAAATTTACTCCTTTTATGTAATTTTTTCACATGGTAACAATTAAAAATCATCACAAATATATTATACTTTACAATTATTTAATCCTTATTAAAATTTTAAAACCGTCACAAATAATTTAAAATATATTTTTATATTTTCAAATTATTAATAATTTTTCACTAATTTTACAGTAAATAATTAAATTTTCTATTTTATTTAAAATTATTTTTAAGATGATAAAGTTAGTATTAATAATTAAATTTTAAAACATGATAATTCTTTTTATATAGCAAATATATAAATTAAAGAGTAAAAATGACAAAACTACGATACTCATTCTCAAGAGAATTTTTTATAAGCAGCTCCCAATACAAGAGTGGACTTGAGAAATTCATACATCAAAGTATGGAGGGAGATATAGAAAATTGAGCTCAGTTTCAGCTATATAATAAACCACAAAGTGATACCCTAAACAAGGACAAGGAACAGAAACAGTGACATTGCATTACATCTTTTTTCAAAGCCAATTTTCTTTCTTGAGGCTTTTTCAGTTTTATTTGCAATTCTCGAACTTCCATGCATCATCTACCTTCTCATTCAATACAAAACAAGCCAAAATCCACCAAAGAAAAGAAAAAGACAAGAACAAATATCAAATCAAATTCAAAGAGCTAACCGCAACTGAAACAATGGACTTTTGAACGAATATAAACAATTTTTTTTTATATTCGTTATTGCAAGTTAAAATATAAATATTTATTATATTGAAAATAAATATAACTAATTACTTTTTCATAACACAAATATTAAATAGCAACATATTAAATGTTACAAAAGGAAAAACACTTGAGAACCCTTCAATAAGATCCTCTTTCATCATAATCCCAAATTCTAATGCTACATAATGAAACAATTATAATTGTAACTCTTCACCCTCCTAATTAATAAATTGCAAAATTATTGTGACTTAAACTAGTCTTTGTTTTATTCTTGAGTCAATATATTCTTCCAATTTGTATTATTCTGGCACTCTTTCTTTAAATAAGAGTAAAAGAATGATAAAAAAAATTCATTGACAAAGAATGAAGCCCCAGAGAAAATAAGATTTGCCAAAGGAGATTTATCATCTTCAAGTACCCTAAATCCTAAATATATACACATTTATAAGAACATTTTTACAACCTAACAACAGAATGAGAACACAACCCAAACACAAGCAAACGCACAAGTGTGTACACACATAAACACAAGCACACTCCAAAACGCAATAAAGTCCAATAGGGAAATTCAAGCAAGTCATTCGGAAAAAAGCGTGTTCCAAGCATCTTACATCCATCAAAATGCTGCATACAGCAGTCCATTACAACCCAATTAAATATAAAATCATAACTAATCAGCACTAAATAACGATTTTAGCAAGATGCTATAACTGATTTAGAAGCAGAACATACCAACTGTGTAAACAAAAATAATCTTAGAAATAAGAATCAAGGATGAAGCAAACAATGTCTCAATTTATGTATAAACCCAATAAAATATATATTATCTTACCTTGTTGCCATTTTTTGCAGCTCCATTGTTAGCCTTCCAATCTTTATCCTAATAACAGTACAGAGGTGCGATCAAGAAGACAATAAAATGTCAACCTAAACTAACAAAAAAAAAAAGTGGTAAAACTATTAACCAATTTAGCTTCAACTTCGGCCAATTCTTCAGCATCCCTGTCCATCAAATAAAATCATTAAGCAGAAGTCCAAGATTCAAGCTTATTGTCAATAGAAAAGGGTGAGCAAGCTTATGTGATGGATAAATAATAATCTTGTTCAAACAATGCATCTTTCAAGGACCAAAGGCCAAACACCAAGAACATAATGGGATAGAAAATCAACAATTCTCTGTCAGTGTAACTATGAAAAAAGCAGGCTTCATTGGAGTTCATCCATAGCCTATGATTTCGTCATCATACAGAGAAAAATTAATCAAATTACAATATAAAATAAACCACATTAGGATAGTTTTAAGAGAACATGGAAAACTGGAAAGAAATAAGAGATATAGAACAATTTCAATTAGAACAAAAATCAAATCAAGTCTTCGATGCAAATTCAAGACAGAATTCATCATGCAGAATGCACAACACACTACAGTCAAGATGAGTTCCAAAGATGAGCAATGTACTCAATTGGAAAGTCCATGGGAGAAAAACCATAAATGACCTCTATCAGTGTAACTATGACAATTAAGCTTCATCGGAGTTTATCCGTAGCTCATGACAGTTTGCATAATTTAGAGATCAAAATCAACAAGGCACATAACAGAGCAATGAAATTCCTTCAAATAATACACATGAAACAAACTAATTTCTCTCCAATTTTAATGCTTGAATTTACAACTATCACTGAAAGGTACACACTCAAGAAAGGCAACATGTTGTAAAATCCAAATCAACCCATTACAAAGATGCAACTAGAATAAAAACTAGTTACAGTTGATTACCTTCTTTCCTGGCCTGACAAGCCTCAAGGCCACCTCTGCAGCAGTATTTGCAGCAGCAATGACATCTTTTGCCCTTCCTGTAATAGGACCTTCTTGAAGTACATGGGTGTGAGCTACAGAAGAAATAAAACCATCTATGAGTAGCCCTATCACCACACCAACCAAAGAAACAACCATCAACTTCCAAACAATAACAAAATCCAAAGACTCAATTTTCCAACCACACATCACAAATTAATGCTCTAAAAATTTTACTTTTTCAATATATCACCTTTCAACACTGACTCGTCATAGTCTAGTGGAGAGAAATGGCAGACTACGTTGTTTACTGATATACATGTGGGACAAGCAACTCCTTTCTCAATCTTCCTGTTCACATTCTTGTAAACATTTTCAGTTTGCCTACACAGACAAGAAACAACACCTATTATTAAAACTCTGTAAATATAAATCAAATAAAAACAAAAAAATAAATAAATAAGAGATAACGTGTACACATGCTAAAATATCAGACAATGCTCCATCTTATAGAAATAAATATAAGCTGATTTTCTCATTATGTTTATTTGATAATTGGTATATAATAATTGATATATAATATAAAGAAATAAAAAAACGCTGATTTATTTGATATGCTGCAAGAGGAGTACAATTTTAATTTGGCTACAACTCAATTAGTTTCACACTTTTACTAAATAAAATAAATAAATAAATAAATCAACTACAACAGCATCTAACTAGTTTATCACACAATAACTTCAAATTGCAAAGTTCTAGTTCAAAACATGAAGCAGAGGCGCTTGGCCAAACTGTTAGGGATTCTGAAAAGAATTCCTAACCAGCACTCTCTCTATGCAAACACCACAATCCAGAATAGGAAAAGAAAGAATAGTGTGAATGGTATTCACAGCAATGAATCAAGAATACACTGTATATTAGGAGCTTAACCTCCTTCACCAGGTGCTAAGACCGGTCTACACATACAAACTACTCAACAACTAACTGATACACTAAGGGTCCTAATATATAGGCTCGTTTCCCGCCCCCTCACTTAACTGAATAGCAGTTAAGTAGTTAAGTGTTTTGTTTCCCCTTCCTCCTCTCATAGACTCTCCATGTCCTAACATTACTTCCCCCCTGGAAATTAACCTTGTCCCCAAGGTTAAAGTCGGGAAACTGCTCCTGCATCATCACCCAATCCTCCCAAGTAGCGTTCTCCACTCCTCCATTCTGCCACTCAATTAATACTTGCTCGCGTGGGTTGCCTTCATGTTGCTGAACCCGTCTATTGATCACCCTGCTTGGCCAACATGTGGGTCCATTTACTTGCAAGTCAGCTGGCAATTCTTTCTCCACTTGCTTCGTTCCTATTGCTAGTTTCAGTTGGGACACGTGGAACACGGGATGTATTCTAGCATTCTCTGGCAACTGTAGCTTAAATGCCACCTCTCCTATCTTCTGAATTACCTTAAATGGTCCGTAGTACCGTGTTGCCAACTTTGGGTGTAATCTTGCCGGCATAGAAGTTTGTCGGTGTGGCCTGATTTTTAAATGCACCCAATCGTCCACCTTGATGGATACTGGTCTCTTCTTACGATTGGCTTGCTTCACCATCATATCTTGTGCTCTCGCCAAATGGAAATGGAGTTGCTGCAAGGCTTCATCCCTCGTTTGCATCTCTTGCGCAACTGCCTCCACCATGGTCTCCCTGGGGATGAATCTGGTTATTGCTGGTGGTGCCCTGCCATAAACTACTTCAAACGGTGTACACTTGGCTGCTCCTTGATAGATGGTGTTATACCAGTACTCGGCCCAGGGAAGGATGGTACACCAGCTCTTTGGCTGCTCCGAACAGAAGCAACGTAAATACCCTTCCAGTACGCGGTTAAGTGCCTCGATCTGCCCATCGGTCTCGGGGTGGTATGCGGTACTCATCTGGAGACTGGTCCCCTGCATCTTGAACATTTCTTTCCAAAAGATGCTGAGGAATAAAGGGTCACGATCACTTACTATCGTTTTTGGCACCCCGTGCAACTTAACAACCTCCTTTACAAATGCTTCAGCTACGGTTCGCGCCGTGTATGGGTGTTTGAGAGGAAGGAAATGACCATATTTGCTTAAACGGTCCCCTTAGACTTTGGTAGTCTCACAATAAAATCCATATTGATGTCTTCCCAAATTGCTTGGGGAATCGGTAATGGTTGCAGCAGACCTTGGGGAGACGCTGCAAGCTACTTGTGCTGCTGGCACACCAGACATCTAGCCACATACTCCGTTACGCTCCTCTTCATCCCAAGCCAGAATAACGATTGGGCCATCCTCCTATACGTTCAGTACACCCCCGAATGCCCGCCTGTCGGGGTAGTGTGAAATTCATCGAGCAGTTTTGGGATCCACTCCGACTTAGCTGCTAGGACCAGGCGGCCTTTGTAATGTAACCGCCCATGCTCCATCGTATACGCGGGGTGCGTGTTCGGGTCCTTGGAAATGTCCTCCTTGATCTTTTCCAACTCGGCGTCTTCTTCTACCTCCCGTATCACCTCTTGGAAATCTTGCCAGTATGGTCGCACTACTCCCATTAATTCGGCCTCCCCCTTTTCTGCTTCCGGGTCACCCTCTTCACCCAGCTCTTCCCTTTCTCTTCGTGATAATGCATCGGCTACCTTGTTCGTGGCTCCCGTTCGGTATACGATGTCGAAGTCATAGCCAAGCAACTTGGCTATCCAATGCTGTTGGGCCTGCGTCGTCACCCTCTGTTCAAGCAAGAACCGTAAGCTTTTCTGGTCTATATACACCACGAACTTCCGTCCCAGCAAATAGGGTCGCCAGTGTTGTACTGCCATCGCCACCGCCATGAGCTCTTTTTCATATATTGATTTCCCCATATTCGCACCCGACAAAGCTTTGCTGTAATACGCTATGGGCCTCCTCCCCTGTGACAGCACTGCCCCAAGTCCTCCGCCAGACGCGTCACACTCCACCGAAAACGGCTGCGTGAAGTCCGGCAATGCCAGCATCAGCGCCGTCGTCACCGCATTCTTCAGCCTCTCCATCGCTTCTCTGGCCGCCTCGGTCCACACAAAGTTTCCCTTTTTCAACATTTATGTGAGGGGTTTCGCCATTTTTCCGTAGTCCCGAACGAACCTTCGATAGTACCCTGTCAACCCCAAGAACCCCCGTAATGCCTTCAGTGTTTTGGGTTCTCCCCATTCGACGACTACCCCGACCTTTTCCTTATCCATCTTGACCCCTTCCTCCGTGATGACGTGCCCCAGATAGCGGATTGACCTCTTCCCAAACTCACTCTTCTTCCGATTGGCCACCCAGTTCTGTTGTTGCAGTCGGTCCATCACTTGCTTCACATGTTCCAGATGTGCCGTCCACATCGTGATGTATATAAGAATGTCGTCAAAGAAGACGACCACGAACCTCCGGATGTATGGCCTGAATAGGTCATTCATGGCGTTTTGGAAAGTGGCGGGGGCATTGGTGAGGCCGAACGGCATCACCAGAAATTCGTAGTGCCCCGAGTGCGTCGGAACGCCGTTTTCTGAACGTCCGCTTCGCCCATCCGAATATGGTGGTAACCGGCCTTGAGGTCCACCTTCGAGAAATAACAAGCGCCTTGGAGCTCGTCCAGCAATTCTTCAATCACTGGGATCGGAAACTTGTCAGGGACGGTGGCCCTATTCACTTGTCAGGGACGGTGGCCCATGACCCCACACTCTCTGTCGTAACGGCTCTCCCCGGCATGCTCCTTGGCGTCTCGGCTCTGGCCACCACTGCTCCGCCGCTGGTGGACCGCCCCCATGACGGCGGGTTCTTGGCCCCAGACCACCCCAGCAAACCTAGTCCCCGAAGCGCCTCCTCCACGCCGCGCGCGATTCTCACTGCCGTCATCAGATCCCGTGGGTCATGGAGCCTCAATTGACACCTCAACTCCTCGCGCAATCCCGCCAGAAAGTAACCCAGCAACTGCTTATCGGAAAACTCCTTCGTCTGTCCGGCTAACGCTTCAAACTCCCTCACGTACTCCTCTACAATGGACGTTTGTCTGATCGCTGCCATTCTTTCAAAAATTCCGCCTCGGTGCCGACTCTCGAAACGGATTAACAACGCCTCCTTGAGGCCCTCCCTAGTTCTGTCACTCGCCTTATCCTTCCAGAACTTGAACCAATATTCGGCGCTTCCCTCCATGCTAATGTGTGCCAGTTCAACCTTCTCCTCCTCTGCTACCTTTTGAATCTCGAAAAATTTCTCCGCCCTGCTGATCCAATTCAAGGGGTCGGTGCCCTCGAAAATGGGTAATTCCACCCGTCGTCTCCAATTGGGTAAGCTCCCCGATCTCTCCCCCTCACCATTTCTGTCCCCCTGATCAACTCGCTGGTGTCCACCATTATGGTTTACGGACCCTTGACTTCCATCGGAGCTTTCCTCGGTTTGCTTGTTGCGAACCCCCATCACCCTTATCAGTTCTTGAATGTCTTTGCGCATGTCCATAGATTCTTGCCAATTCGCCACTGATTCCGCTTTCATCCCATCCACCGCCATTTCGATGTGCTCCAATCGTCCCTCAACAACGTTCATCCTTCCCTCCATAGCACCGTCTCTCCTCCGCACAGATCCCGCAGGTCGGACCACTTTGTTAGGGATTCTGAAAAGAATTCCTAACCAGCACTCTCTCTATCTCAAACACCACAATCCAGAATAGGAAAAGAAAGAATAGTATGAATGGTATTCACAGCAATGAATCAAGAATACACTGTATCTTAGGAGCTTAACCTCCTTCACCAGGTGCTAAGACCGGTCTACACATACAAACTACTCAACAACTAACTGAAACACTAAGGGTCCTAATATATAGGCCCGTTTTCCGCCCCCTCACTTAACTGAATAGCAGTTGAGTAGTTAAGTGTTATGTTTCCCCTTCCTCCTCTCATAGACTCTCCATGTCCTAACACAAACATTCATATAATAGGAACCTTAATGACCAGTGACATTGTGAATATCATTATGGATGTCAACAATTAATTATTCTCTTGATAATGAGTTATCATAATCACAGGTTCACATATTCATCTTTCTATTTCTATATTTATTTGTCATACAAAGTAAATAATAACATTTAACAAATTTTTACTATCCCTAAAAATGAAATAAATTCTAAAAAAAAAAGTATAAAAACAAGGTTACAGAGTTTGAGTCATCAATGCATCTTTAAATCAAAGCAATAATTCTTGTGTGACTTTAGAACATTAGGAGAAATACCAAAGTTAATGGAAACCTTATTTGAGTATGTCAATACGACCACAAACTAACTAAAGAAGATAATTTGTGACATTGAGGATAAATATTGTTTAGAACTATGTATACATGTCAAAAAAGAGCCAAACAGATTATGATGGACTCACTCAAGAAGTTGAACCACCTGATTTGCAGAAACATAAGGTAGGAGTGACTTCAAACTTGGTTTTGTTATATCTGATGGCTTGAAAGACAAAATCATCTTTTGCAGCATACTTATCATCTTTATAACAGGGTTAACACATCATCATCAAGTATTTTGGGCACTCCATCCTACTATAACATAGATATATGAAAATATGTTTGGCTACATATTCTTTTCAATAAAAGTGCTTGCATAGGAAGCTAATAAAAGGCATTTCCTCCAAATAAGCTCACATATATTAAAGGAAAAACATAACCAATCAAGGATATGAAATACAAAATCTATTCCATGTAATGGTTGAGTCAACCATATTTAATTGGTGTACAATTATTTATTATAAAAGAAAAAATGAAATGAAAATGAAACATCAATTATAATAAACTAAAGCAGAGCTCTTACCTAAATTTCGTGATTGCGAAACTCTTTATAATTATTTCCTAAAAGATGGACAATAAGTCTTTTTTACGCTGCTTCTAATAGCTCATATTTCCCCCTCTACACATGATAAATAATGTTACCCAACATATCAAAAATTAAAACCTAATAAAAAGCATTAGAGCATCGCCACCCAAAACTCGCCAATTCATTGAAAGTTGCTAATTTCTACAAACCATTTTTTTCCGTTCACTCAGTCATCTAGGTGCTTATTTTTGTTATACAAAGTCATTGTATGGTATCTTACTAATTGAAGATCAACAATTCTCTAAATATCCTGAATATCCTTGATCTATAAGATTCCAATTTCAGATCGGTCCTCTTCAACTCTTCCTCCCGCCAAAGCAAAATTTCAATTAAACTCAGAAACCCTAATGCTAAGAAGACGAAAACGAACACATCAAACTAATAGCTTAATCAATAGGTTTAGGGTTATAGAAAAAGAAAAGAGAAGTTGTACCTAGAGAATGCGAATCTCGTTGTTGAGAAGACGTGAAAATTTGACCACATCGTGGGTGTTCATATTAGCCAACTGATCATCTTAGGATCACACTCTGCCACACGCATTTCTCACCATAGTTCTGGAACTGCAAATTTCTATTATTATGTTTAAGTTTTAAAAATTAACTTTCAACTAATAAAGAATACTTAAACACTTAACATATCAGTACAAAAGTTTTAGGGGAGAAAATGTGGCGGTTAAAATAAATTAACAAAAATTAGTATATTTATAGTCATTTCCTTAACAGCTAAAAAGAAAACACTAATTAAAAATACTTTTTTTTAAGTGTCTCACTTTAATAAATAATAAATATAAGGATAAAATTCTTTGTGAGATTTAAATATTTATATTAATTATTTAATTTGTATTTTTTATTATATTTTTATCTATAAAAAAGATTTTTCTATTAATAATAAGATACAGAAAACTAATCTATGTTCTTTCTTATGCTTTTTTTTTCTCTTTCTTCTTTTCTCTAGTTGTTTTATAACACTTTCATTATCAACGTTACTTTATCATACTTTTTATCATCAGAGTTATTTTATACCACATTATCAACTTCATGCTTTAACCAATTGAGCATGGAAGTATTTTTTCTTTAAGGATAGTGTTTTGTGTATCTTAACCTATGCTTTTTCTCTTTTTTTTCTCATTTATAATTTTATTTTATATTTTTATTTGTGTGATAAAAATTGCTTGATTTTATTAATTTTTATTTCTATCTTATTATTATTATTTTTATTATAATTGTTTTTATGAGGATGTGTGAGACCCTAAATAATTAACACACCCAAATCCACACTCTGATCACCATTTAATGCACCGTGTCACGTCAAAACCCACTCACTCCCACTCTGCATGTATCTGCCAAGTGTCACGGAGGGAGCAGTCTGAAAACGTTAGTGAAAGACAAGTGGCATGAGGAGAATGGCGTTCGTTCTGCGTGGGAGGGAAAAGGGTTTTTCTGAAAAACTCTTCTCATTCTCTGCATGCATTCACCTTCTTCCTCACGAAACTCTGGCCTATCTTTTCTCCAGCTTCTCTCTAAACTCCTTCATCTTCTCTCTAAGATAACTCACCGTCATCCCCTCCGATTCAATTTCAGATACCGTAGAAACATTTCCTGCACCGTGAGCATCGTTCTGAACCGAACAGAACGAAGATCTGAACTGGTAAGTTCTCGTCTCTGCACCTTCGTCCATTTAGTTCATGCGAACCAAAATTCTGGTTGCATGCATGGGTTAGAGGTCTGAAACTATTTATGATTTTGGTGTATTAGATTAAGTGGAAGTTGTGGAGTGATTCTTTGGGTAGAAAGCTGTGAGGGAACGAGCGAAACCCTTGCATTTGGGAGTTCACTGCTATACCAGGTAAGGGAAGCTTAGTAATTTAATTTATACTTGTATGTTGTATGTAAGCATGATATGAACTGAATGTATGAGATGTATGCTGGTTGAGTATGCATGATCGAACGTTGCTGTACTGAATGAATATGATATGTGTTGATTGAAATGTATGATATGGGTGATACGTATGAATATGAAATATACATGCTTAGAAGCGAGTGAATGTAAGTGAAACTTGAATATCAACTTCCCTATGATAACGTATGTCCGACATTAAACGGTTCTCGACTGTTTGGTGTTCTAGTAAACTTCTTTGAATTGGAATACTTTCATTTGGGAAGTGTTCTGGTCGAACATGAGTTATGTAGGTCTTTTACTTAGAGCTCATAATGAGCAGTGTCGATCTTACACGTAGTAATCGTATTGAGTAGTGCTCGGTCTTACACCAAGCACTCTTACTCTTTTCTTGAAAACCCTTCTTAATACAGGTCGTCCATCTGTGTCGATCAACAATGTCGAGCACCCTTATACAGATCATCCATCTGTGTCGACCGACAGTGTCGAGTATCCTTGAAATACAGATCATCCATCTGTGTCGATCAACAATGTCGAGCACCCTTATACAGATCATCCATCTGTGTCGACCGACAGTGTCGAGTATCCTTGAAATACAGATCATTCATCTGTGTCGATCGACAGTGTCGAGCACCCTTCTACAAATCATCCATCTGTGTCGACCGACAGTGTCGGGCATCCTTGTAATACAGATCCTTCATCTGTATCGACCGACAGTGTTGAGCACCCTTGATAATACAGATCATTCATCTGTGTCGACCGACAGTGTCGAGCAACCTTCTTAATACAGGTCGTCCATCTGGGTCGACCGACAGTGTCGAACACCCGTGTTAATACAGGTCGTTCATCTATCTGGTAGTCAGTATTACTTTATTTTGGAACGGGGTAAATTCTTCAGTCTCGTTCCTCACGGTTGTCCTCGTTATAAAGAGGGCTCAAAGTTCAATATTTATGTACTTGGACTGAAAGACAAAAATGAAAATAAAAGTGAAAGATTTTGAATGATGAACATTATATGAGATGAATAAACATTATGAATTTTGTACGAGCGTTCCAGGGAGGAACGACTCACATGTGTTGAATGTGGAATTTTGGCAAAGTATGACCATGGTAAAATCGCTGATGGCTGTTCATCCTGATATTCCGTGAGTGTTCGTCCTCATGTAGAGGGGAGTAGGTCATGCGTGGGAATGGCAGGAGACTCTAGTCCTATTGAGTACTTTGGACTGATAGGGTTAACCTCGGGTGGCAGCTGATGGATGGTTTCAGTTACTACATCACCCGGGTGCACGAACGCCTGCGGTTACATGGATTCATACAGTTCCGGACGGTCGTTAATTGTGAGAGTTTGGATGAGTTATTATATGCTTGGATAATTATATATATATTGCTGTATGAATTGTATGATTGATAGCATATGTTAAAGTATGTTGGTTGTATGAATTAAATTACTTAAGCTTACCCTTGCAATTCCTTGTGTTGTCTACTGTTTATGTACGTCCGTCTTGTCAATGCAATGATCATCCGTGTGGATGTGAGCAGACGGAGAGGCGCCACTTGAAGAGATGCTAGAAGAAGAAAATTTGGAGGACGCTGTCAATACCCAATTTCGTCCGGGTAAATAAAATTCATCACAAAAAAATAAAAATAAAAAAAAACATAAAAACACCAAAATGAAGAACACTATTTATTTTACTTTTTGCACCCCCAAATTTTCTTTTAAATACTTAATCCAATGGCCCAAAATAATCTCACTTTTTTACTTCCTCACCACCCATCTTTTCTTATCACACCCCATTCTCCACATCACCATCCACCTCACCCTCCACATCTCATTCCACATCATCTACCTTTTTCATTTACTTTTTCCACATCATTTCCATATTAATTTTATATATCAACTTTTCTAATTTTTCCACTTACTTTTTTTTAATTATATCTTCTCCATCAACATTTTTTATTATCTATTTTTCTCCACCTTATTTCTCCACTCACTTTTTATATTATTTCTTTCACTTATTTTCCACATTAACTTTTACTATTTACTATATTTTATTTCACCTACTTTCTCCACCAACTTTTTATATTATTTCTTTCACTTAATTTCCACACCTAATTTCTCCACCAACTTTTTATATTATTTCTTTCACTTATTTTCCACATTAACTTTTACTATTCACTATATTTTATTTCACCTAATTTCTCCACCAACTTTTTATATTATTTCTTTCACTTAATTTCCACACCTAATTTCTCCACCAACTTTTTATATTATTTCTTTCACTTATTTTCCACATTAACTTTTACTATTCACTATATTTTATTTCACCTAATTTCTCTACCAACTTTTTATATTATTTCTTCCACTTAATTTCCACACCTAATTTCTCCACCAACTTTTTATATTATTTCTTCCACTTAATTTCCACACCTAATTTCTCCATCAACTTTTTATATTATTTCTTTCACTTATTTTCCACATTAACTTTTTCTATTCATCTTTTTTTAATTATATTTTATTTCCTCTAAATTTTCCACCAACTTATTATATTATTTTTATTCATGAACTTTCTTCATCCTTAACTCTATAAATACCTACATTCCCTTCACTTCACACACACACAATTACATAATATCCATCTCTTCTCTCTCAAAATCTCTTCATTCCATCCCAAAACTCTACTTCATTTTTCTCTCACATTTTACTATTTCTTAATCTCTCCATACATAATAAATCCCATACCCCATTTCTACCATAAAGTTATCTTCTTCATCTTCCATCTATCTTTCTCACAACTTATTACAAGCAAAATCTTGCTTCATCTTTCAAATCTTCAACAAGGTACACATTTTCTTTTCATTCTATTTATATGCATTTTGATCATTTTTTTAGTTTATAAATTTATCCTATTTTCTACCACAATTTTATCCTATGTTTTTTTTTCATATTTTTATGTCATAGATATTTCAACTCACTTCTCTTCTTAATAAAAAATATATAAAACTTTAAAAAACATGTAATGATATAAATATCGGTGTGAGTACTCGTGCGATCGTACGCATCAGCCTAGTACTCATTACCCAAAATATAAAATAAACAAAAAAAGCCGTATGAGTACTCGTGCGATCGTACGCATCAGCCTAGTGCTCATTACGCAAAATCTAAAATAAACAAAAAAAGCCGTGTGAGTGCTCGTGCGATCGTACGCATCAGCCTAGTGCTCATTACGCAAAACAATAAAAAACAAGGAAAAAGCCGTGTGAGTGCTCGTGCGATCGTACGCATCAGCCTAGTGCTCATTACGCAAAAAAATCTAAATATTACATCAAAAAATACAAAAAAATATAAAATCTTCAAAAAACCAAAAACAACAACACTTTCAAGCAAACAAACAATCTTTCTGGCCAGAACTACGTGATCCTTGATTCTCCATCAAAAGTGGAGATACGTAGGAGCAAGGCCAGTCCTTGTCAGGTTCACTTTCCCAAAAATTCAAATTTATCCATAATCATTTTCTCAAACAAATTTCTCAAACAAATTTTAAAGCAACTTTCTAAAAGAACTACGTAACCTTGATTTCTCATTCTAAATGAGAATACGTAGGAGCAAGGTCAATCCTTGTCGGGCCCAAAAATTTAAAAAATACATGTTGTTTCTTTAATGTTTTATTTTAGGGGAAAGTTAAACATTTTGAAAACCACATCATATTCGCATATTTAGTTAAAGGTACTGCCTTAGGGTAGGCGTTGTAGGGTGCTAATACCTTCCCTACACGTAACCGACTCCCGAACTTAGAATCTCATTTTCGCAGACCATGCCTTATCATTTTATGGTTTTTCCGTAGTTTTCCAGAATAAACTATGGTGGCGACTCCAAAATCTCTCTCTTTTTCAAAAACGTTTTCTTTTTCGGATCGTCGTCCCGTTGCGATCCCGGTTGCGACAGACGCCAATCTGGTCGAGGTAGAGGTTAAAGCTGAGCAGTAGAGCGCTCGTTGCTTAGTATTAGTTAGTGTGTTGGGCTGTATTTTTGGGACGTTCGGTTGTTAGTTTGGAAAGTAGTTCGTCCAGAACTTGGTATTTTGTAGATATTCCGAACCCTGTAATAGTTGGTACGTTCGGTTTTATTAGCTGCTGTAATTTAAGACTGCACTGTTAATTCTGTAAATGTGATTAGTTCTAATTAATGGTGTTTACTATTTATTGGGATGTTACATTTATTGGTATCAGAGCCGTTTTGTTCTTTTAAGGACAAGTAGGGTTATGAGTACACTATGTTTTCGTTGTGTGCTTGTTATGTGTTTCATGAGTTATTGTTTTTAACTCTTGAACAGTATTAACGCTCGTTTTTCTCTGTTTCCAAAGAACGAATGGCTCCTAGGCTTCCTCCGCCACCTCAACCAAATGAACCTGACACGTCCAACAGCACTAGGTTGTTGGAGACGGTGATTGATAGGTTGCAACAACAGAATACAACCTTAATAGAGCAGAACGCTGCCTTGCTGAGGCAAAACCAGGAAGCCATGCAGAGTTTGGAGGCTTCGCGCGTCAACTCTGAAGCGACGCAGAGACAATTGATGGATATTCTGGCCGCTACCAGAGGCACACCAGGAGCCTCTTCTTCTAATGCTGCACCCCAGGCCGAGTGGAGCTTGGAAAGTTTCCTCATATCAAAAGTGGAGATACGTAGGAGCAAGGCCAGTCCTTGTCAGGTTCACTTTCCCAAAAATTCAAATTTATCCATAATCATTTTCTCAAACAAATTTCTCAAACAAATTTTAAAGCAACTTTCTAAAAGAACTACGTAACCTTGATTTCTCATTCTAAATGAGAATACGTAGGAGCAAGGTCAATCCTTGTCGGGCCCAAAAATTTAAAAAATACATGTTGTTTCTTTAATGTTTTATTTTAGGGGAAAGTTAAACATTTTGAAAACCACATCATATTCGCATATTTAGTTAAAGGTACTGCCTTAGGGCAGGCGTTGTAGGGTGCTAATACCTTCCCTACACGTAACCGACTCCCGAACTTAGAATCTCATTTTCGCAGACCATGCCTTATCATTTTATGGTTTTTCCGTAGTTTTCCAGAATAAACTATGGTGGCGACTCCAAAATCTCTCTCTTTTTCAAAAACGTTTTCTTTTTCGGATCGTCGTCCCGTCGCGATCCCGGTTGCGACAGATGGCGACTCCACTGGGGAAACTCCAGAGAGTCAGGCCATTTAATTAGATATGCGAATTCAATGTGGTTTTTCTTTGTGTTTTTCTTCCCCTTTTTCTTTATCTTTATCTGATATTTGGCATAATTCCATGTGTGTTTGTTTTGATTATATTGAACCCTAGGGTAGAAAACATGTTATATCTGCCTGGGAATCTTCTGGTTGTTTTGCAGGTGAGGGTTTGAGGTGTACAATTGCATTCTCCCTTCACACACATACAATATGCATGTCATGAGTGAGGCCCTATACCCGGGTCTGAGCGCAACTTAGAATTAGAGGGGTTGTGTAGCGGTGTCACTCTGGGATGTACTTCCTGTCTGGCTATCGTGAGAACTCCAGCTAGAGTCTGTTCTCTTCATTTGTGTCTCCACATCTAGTTGATTACTCTGACTGTTGTGCAGAAACAGTGAAAAGAGCCATAGCTCTGGTGGCCTTGATTTAAGAATTAGGAAACCATCCTGATATTTGGCATAATTCCATGTGTGTTTGTTTTGATTATATTGAACCCTAGGGTAGAAAACATGTTATATCTGCCTGGGAATCTTCTGGTTGTTTTGCAGGTGAGGGTTTGAGGTGTACAATTGCATTCTTCCTTCACACACATACAATATGCATGTCATGAGTGAGGCCCTATACCCGGGTCTGAGCGCAACTTAGAATTAGAGGGGTTGTGTAGCGGTGTCACTCTGGGATGTACTTCCTGTCTGGCTATCGTGAGAACTCCAGCTAGAGTCTGTTCTCTTCATTTGTGTCTCCACATCTAGTTGATTACTCTGACTGTTGTGCAGAAACAGTGAAAAGAGCCATAGCTCTGGTGGCCTTGATTTAAGAATTAGGAAACCATCCTGGTGAGTGCATGTATGTGGCTTTAGAACTTTAAGTACCATCCTTCGATTAAGACACGAAAGGGAGATCGTTTTGTCATTTCTTTTTCATCTTTTCTTTGTATACAGCAAATAAATGTACCATAATAAAAAAATGTAAAAAAAATTAGAGCAATAAAAATGTACATGTTCTGATTCATATGTATTTGTTTCGCATTTATCTTGTTATCGAGTTCATGGAATAATTCTCAAGAAAATAAAGTTTTCAAATAAAAATGCTTTTGAAGCAAAATAAAGATTTTTGGTCCAATCGTTCAATTCAATTTTATCATTAATTTGAAATGTTCATCCGGCTTTCATGATATGAAACTATTCAAGATCATCATTTGTCCATGATCCCCATCGCCCATTTTAGTTCGTAAAAGTAAAATCGTCATACAAGGGGCATTTCTTAGGTTCACCAGTTCAACCTTGTCTAACCTGGTGTGAAGCCCAAATCATGATCCATTATGAGTTTAAACCTTGTCTGTCTTAACCCAAGTCGTGTCGAGCCTGGCCCATCACTCGTGTTTAGGTATGAACCTTGTCCACATTGTGTTTGTCATCAACCTCGTGTTCTAACCGAGTCATGTCCAACCTTAAACCTTCATTCATTAACATGTCTCGTTATTGGTTATCAACCTCCCTGTGTTTAAACCCGAATGCGTCTTCCGTTTACAAGTGTCATTCATTTTCATGGTCGTTAAGTGTCAATCTGATTTTCCATTTACACCCATTCCGGTCATATCAAACGTCTGTTTAAAAACATCAATATTTTGATAATAGGGGCATTGTTCGTGTCTTTGCCTTAATGTGGATTCATATTGATTAAGTCTCTCGGCGCATAAACTTTTCCAGATTGGGGCAAATTTGTGTTCATGTATGTTTACCTCAAAAATGTTGAAGCATTTTTAAAATCTTGAACAATTTTATACATGATTATTCAGATGTTGTTTCAAATTCAATGATAAATTAATTGTTTTTCTTTCGGACCAAGTAACAGCAGAGAAAAATGTTGAGAAGAGTTCCATGAACCCAGATTGCATAATATGTGTAAATTAATTTGTGAACATGTACATGAAAAAAAAATATATAATAAAAATACATTCAATTTTGCAGTGTCCTAATTATTACAAATAAAGGCCTTTAGGTGGCCAAAACAGAAAAACAAAAATTACAAAAAATTAAAAAAATTACAAAGCGTTTGGAGATCTCTTAGGTTATTGTCTTTTGCCAACACTCGAGTTCGGTAGAATGACAATCTGCACAAAAAGGGGTTAGATCTCAAACAACAAAAATATAACAAAAAAAAACACATAATAATAAAGGAAACATTAAAAATACATATTACGGATTTCGTTCAAGTTCGACTACCGTAAAAAAAACAAAGAAAAAAATTAATTAAGTGTCCATATTACAGTCCTTATTCAAATTCTGGCCACACTCGGCCAACAAAAACAAAAACAAACATAATAATCACAAAATAAAAATGTGCAGTGGTCGATCATTAGCCATCGTTAAGATTACAGTCCTCTAAAAAACACATAAAAAAAATTCAATTCTCGAGCTGGTTGTGGTGGTCTAAGGGAAAGCTCTGTTGAGGGAGCTCTGGTACGGAAAGTCGCGGACGGAGGCGGAGGAATCTCTGTTTCTCCATCAATTATGATGGGAGTAGGGAAGAGGTCCAGAAGCTTCGGAGCCTTCATGACTACCCAACCGGTTTCTCCAAAAAATAAAAAAAAACAAAAAAATAATAATAATAAAAAAGGAAATAATTGTGTCAAAAGAAGGGAAAGAGAGAGAAAATTAAAAAGACAAGGATGAAGTTAGGGTTTTACCATACATGTACTGGGGTAGTAGAGAAAAGATGGTGCCGGTGGGGTCCAATTCCGCTTGCCAACGTCTTACTCTATTCCCATGGTTGCTAAACCAGCACTGGACATTGTACTCCCCCGCTTCTCCGAATGCCCTGAGTCGAGTAGTGATCTCAAAAATCTGAGCTCGACTTGGGTGAGAGACTCCGTAATTGTAAATGTTTGTCATTATCCTGATTTGGTCGTCTGTCGGACGCCACCTTGGGCAAGTCTGTCTCTCCATCTCCATTCCCTTCTCATTCATTTCTCTTCTATAATTTGTCTAAATAAATAATAAAATAAAAACAAAAACAAAGAAAAAACATAAACTTAACAACATTAAAAATAAAGATGTGCAAGGGTCGATCACTGGTGATCCTTAGGGTTACAGTCCAACTAAAAAAAACATAAAAAAAAACATAACAAACATAGAAAATAAAAGATGTGCAGAGTTCGACCACTGGTGAACGTTAGGATTACAGTCCAGAGAAAAAAATAAAACAACAAAAACAAAAAATAAATAAGGTACATAAGGGGCAAATTTCAGTCTCTTGAAAGAGACTATTCGTCAGCCGAGGGCAGTCGCAGCTTGAGTTCAACAGAAGGAGGTCTCAGCTGGAACCGAAAGGGGGTCGGGACCTCAACTTTTACAGGAACTGGAGGAATCGGGAAGAGATCAAGCGTCACCCGATCTGGCTCTAGCGACAATGTCTTTGTTATATCTAAAAAAAAAAAAAGAGGAACAAAAAAAATTAGAAAAGTTAAAATGTAAAAAAAAAATAATAATAATAATAATGCATTTTTTTTTACCTTCCATGAAAGGCGGCAGGAGAGGTATTGGAGAGTAGGATGAAGTAGCGGCGCTTCGTCTCTGACATCTCTGTTTCTCACGGTATCCATAATTCTGGAACCAGCAATAGACACTATATTCCCCTATCTCCCCATAAACCCTAAGCTTTGTCGCGATTTCACAAACTTGTTCTCTGTTCGGGTTCCTTATCCCAAACGCGAACAGTGCCTCCAATAAGGCCACTTGTTCTCTAGTTGGTGCCCATCTTTTATACGCTATCTTGTCCTTAGCTTGTGGGTTTGTTAAGTTTCGTTCCATTTTTCTTTTCTAAAAAAAAAAACAAAGAAAAAAATATTTTTAGTTTTTCTTTTAACTCAGGTCTGTCCATTTTCCAGTTTTTGGGTCCATCAGTGTCTTTGTCCAGTTTGTGATCTGTTTCATGGTCCTCGCAAAGGTTCCTAAACGGATCTATGTCCATATTGTCCATGTCCAGTTCATACAAATAAAATTCTCTTTTAAGTTTTCTGTTTTTATGGGGTACGTGGCGTTGTTCTACCCGATAGTCTCTGCCATACCTTCAAACGAAGGGAGATTAACGTCTGGTTTCCAGCCGATATACCCCTTAAGTTTTAAGACAGTTGTGTTTTAAGTGTTTTAAGTTTAGAAAAATGAAAAATTTAAAAGGAGAAGAATATAGAAAAGAAAAGAAAGCAGGGAAAGCGTAAAGGAAAGCATAAAAGAACATAAAAGCTTAAAAGAAAATGGAACAGCATAAGGGAAGGACGGAAAAGTCACGAAAGCATAAAAGAAAGAAGCAAAAACTGGAAAGCATAAGGGAGCGTAAAAAGTAAAAAAAAAACATGAAAGAGGAACATAAAGCTTAAAAGGGAGAAAAGAAAAAGAAAGCATGAAAGAAAGAAGAGAAGGAAGGACGGTAAAGACTTACCCGGAGAAGAAGGGCTTGCAGAGGCTCCTCGCTGATCTTAGACGCTCCGAAGGCACACTGGGGCAGAGGCTCCTCGCAGAAATCCAGAGGCTCAAGGAAGAGAGAGAAAGGGAGAGCAAGAGAGAGAGTGATCAGACTGAAATGTCGGCTGACGCGGAGCAGCGCTCGATTTGTAGCTAAAGTTTCCCACTGTGGCCACAGTTTCGGTCGTTGCCACCGTCTGATGTCACAGTCCCGGTCTTTCTGAATTCAAAAATAAAAATAAAAAAAATTGAAAATCTGAAAATGAGTAGGGTTTTGTTGGGTCAATCCGACCCAATACAAGACTTCTTAGATGATCCGATTTCACCGAAAAAATAATAAAACAAAATATAAAAAATATGATAAATAGAAAATTTTCAAAAATAATAAATGGAGTGATGTAAAATCTGAAGTGTTCAAAATTGTTTTTCATTTGCATGATAAAGGACATTTTTCAGGTTCATTGGGCCTCATTGTCATGTTAGCCCTCTTTGAACCCAATTCTTCTGAAATATAAATTTGAGTGAAGAATTATTTTGGCATGTTTGTAATTTCACATCACACCATTTTGTTTGATTTTACTCCTTCTTCTTCTACATTTTGAATAAATCTAAAAATAAAAAATATTGAAAATAGGGAACAGTGCTCGAGCCCATTAAGCCCAATGACCTTCGTGGTTTTCTCTCGAGTCTACTTCTTTTGAAAATATGTCAAAAATATTTTGTTTTCACATTTTTGCTGTGGAATGATGTATCATTCTGAGATTTGTCAAAAAAAAATCCAAGAATGAAAGCTGAACAGTTTTTGAGCCCATTAGGCCCCGTTGTCATATGTGGTTTCTCTTGAACCAGTGCATCTGAATTTCTAAAAAAATAAAAAATACATGTTTATTTTGTGTTTTCAATTCATAATTTCCCTTTCCATTTGTGTGAACAAGTATTTGTGCAAAAAATAAAAATAGAGAAATTCAGACCCTTGTCTGAAGATTTTGTCATGGTTGTAAAAAGAATAGTGTTGGGCCCATTGAGTCTAGTAGTGTTGCAAAATTTTCTTTAGTTCAATCTTGTGAAATCCTTTCATAACAAAAAATGAAAAAAATGAATTTCTTTTAGCTTGTTCCATATACTATGAAAAATGAAAAAAATGTTTTCTTTGTCATCTTCTTGTGTCAAGTTCACACGGCTCAGGACATCTGATCCATTGGGTCAATGTGCCTGATAAGTCCAACTTCCTTCTATGTTACTTCTCCTCAGGTCCGATCCGATCTGGATTTTCCCGTGTCGGAAAGTAAAAAAAAAAAAAAAAAAAAAAAGATCGGTTCGGAGCCCATTGAGTCCAATTGTCCTTCTCTGTAAAAAAAAATACAAAAAGATTTCTTTCCGTAAATTGCATAATTGTCAAATAAAAAAGCAGCATAATTGTGGAAGATACAAATTGTTAACAATGTGTTTTCAGTACAGTCTTCCAAATTATCATGCATGATTTGCTTGGAATTTGTTGTCAATAAAATTAAGAATTAAAGATGAACAGTTTGCGAGCCCATTAGGCCCAGTTGGCATATGTGGTTTCTCTTGAGTCAGTGCATCTGAAATCCTAAAAAATAGAAGGAAACTCTTATCTCTGTTTGTTTTGTGTTGTCAAATTCATAATTGCTAAAAATAAAAATAGAGGAATTCAGACCCTGTTCAAGATTTTTGTTATGAACATAAGAAGAATAGTTTTTGGTCCCATTGGGTCGAGAGTGTTGTGAAATCTTCTCTAATTCAATTTTTTGAAATCCTCTAAAAAAAATATGAATTTCTTTTAGCTTGTACCATAAAATATGAAAAATGAAAAAATATTTTCTTTGTCATTTTCTTGTGTCAAGCTTTCACGGCTCAGGTCATCTGATCCATTGGGTCAATGTGCCTGGTAAGTCCAACTTCCTTCTATGTCAATTCTCTTCAGATCCAATCCGATTTGGATTTTTCCCGTGTCAAAAAGAAAAGTCCAATTCTAAGCTCATTAAGTCCATTTCTCGTTCTCTATTAAAAAAAAATATACAAAAATATTTCCTTCAATAAACTGCATAATTTTTCCTCATTAACACATTTTTCATTCATAAAATAAAATACAGCATAAGTTTGAAAATACAAAAAGATTTCTTTCGGTGAATTGCATAATTTTCCCTCATTAGCATATCTTTCATTCATTAAATAAAGAGGAATATAAGTGTGAAAAATACAAAAATATTTCTTTCAATAAGTGCATCAGTTTTCGTTTCATGATGCATATTTCCATTAAAAAAAAAAAGGATAGCCCAAGTGAAAAAATACAAAAAAAAATATGTTTGAATGATTCGCATGATGCACAATTTTGAAAATTCAAAAAGATTTATTTCAGTTAGTTTCATCATTACATTTCTTAAAAAAAAAAGAGAGAACACAAATTTGAAAAATTCAAAAAGATAATTGAGTCAATTGTTTTTTAGGTAAGTCATCAAGTTTATGTTATTCTAAGTATAAAAAGAAAATGGATGTCATTCTTTGTTGGGTCAGATAATTGGGTCACATTTGCCATTTGAACCTCAGTGTGTGCATTGCTTGAGAATACTCATTCCTTAGTAATATCCCTCATACTCAGCCTTAATTGAACCTTTGTTTGTAAACATCTACCTGTCAGCCTTAGTTGGGCCTTTGTTTGAAAAACATCCATCCTCCGGCCCTCATTGTACAAAAGGATTGACCCGATCATTACCCAAGATGAACAAAATTATATTTTGGGGCAAATGTGCCTGTCCATAATTTTGTCAGTTAGGTGATCCCTGAATCCTTCAAAGAAAAAAAAAAGAGAGAGTTTCAAAAAGAAAATAAAAAGAAAAAAACAACTCGTGCTGAAGTCAATTGATTTGTCATAGAGTTAATCTTTCGAAAATAAAGTGACCAGAGTTCAAGATGATGTGTGGCCATTTTCCTTCATCCAAAAAAAGAAACAAAAAAAATATATCCATTGATACCTATTTGAGCCAAGAAATAATTCTCTTTAAAATTTACCCGAGTAAGAGTTACCATTACAATAGAAGTCGACTCAGGATGCAAACAAAAGACACTTAATGATCAAAGAAAGTAAGTTCATCAAGAAGAGCAAATAGAAAGAAGAAACATTGAGTGGTGATCTTAAGAAGAGAAAAGCATTGAGGAGGTCGACAAATAGCAAATTCAGGACCAAAATGGTAACTCTTGTTTCAAAAAAATAATAACCTGAAAACATTTGTTTGGGCCTTATCCGTTGTTTGAATACCCTTCAGCCCACAGCATCATTACAAGTCGAATAAAAGTCCACACTGATTGAATGATGATTTCTTTAATTTTCATAAAGATTAATTGTGTGATAAGTTGAAATGACTTGCAATGTAGTTGTAAAAAAAGAGAAAATAAAAATGAAGAAACAAAATGTCTTAGGAAAAGGGGATTTTCTTGCTAACTGGCTAAAAAGAAAGGTCATTTAAGGGCATCCTTTTGTTCAATCCTTTCCAAACCCATCCTCAGATGAGGGGCAGCCCTGTTGAGCCTCATTCATCCTAACGTTCATCAATCCATTCACCCAACTAGGTCATCCCTTGTTGGGCCTCTCATGATTTTGGTTCGCCTCGAACTTCAAAAATCCTTCACCACCAAATTGGGGCAATCCTTTCAAGCCAATCATTTCCATATCCATCACAAATATTTGAACAAATTCATATCTCATTCAAACTCTTCCCCCGATTCCTAAACTAGGGGGCAACTTTGTATGTTTTACATAACCTTTTCGCCCGTTCTCTAAAATTAGGGCAACTTTGTGAAGTTCATATGTTTTGGCCCATTCAGAACCTGGGGCAACTTTGTTAATCTCACATTTGTTTCATCTGTATATTCAAAGTTCGTACCAAGACCAGGGCATCCCTTGTTGGGCCTCTCGGATTTGTCCGCACTAAAATTCATAAATCCACCCTTAAAACAGGGGCAGACACTTTGGGGCTTTGAGTCCATCATTCGTAAACCCGAAATGGGGGACAACTTCTTTTTGAACCTCACTTAAGTGACTCATACCCAAAACCAGGGGCAATTTTGCAAAAGTTATATGAATTTCACACCCTCACAATTCATAGATACATTTGTCCATACCTATCTTTTTACCATGCCCCAAACTGGGGCAACTTCTGAGTATCTACGACTTCACATTGGCATTTGTAATTCTTTTAAGGAGTAAGAGGCCCAAGTAGCCAACCCGGTACTCTCCAAATCCTTCCAATCATCCTCCACACATATTTGTCCCAACCCTTGATATCAAACATGTACGCACTAATATTTCGTCAAGAAATTTCAAGCACAGAAGCTTCATTTTGAACATTTAACTTTAGAATTTGACATCCATTAAAAAAAAATGAAAGTCTAAATCTTCATGGATTTGATGATTTCAAAGAAAACAAATTGACTCAGTAAAAAAACAAAAGTGTCGTAGTTTCATAATCTTCCATCACAGATCAAAAGTCAGCATCTTGTACATATTTTCATCAAATCTTCTTCCTTCAAAAAAGACAAAAAAAAAATCAAAATACATCAAAGTTTTCTCCTCCAATTTCAAAATTACATATTTTCACCAAATTTTCTTCTTTCAAAAAGACAAAAAAATCAGCATGCATCAAAGTGTTCTCTTCCAATTTTAAAATTACATAAAAGACAAAAAAAATCAAATACATCAAAGTTTTCTCCTCCAATTTCAAAATTACATCAAATCTTCTTTCTTCAAAAAGACAAAAAAAAAATCAACATACATCAAAGTTTGCTTCCCCTGGTTCATTGATTTCAACATTGCAAAATTTTTAAAGCCTTATTTGCTCATTTCATAAACATGGACACTCATTGTTGTCTAAAAAAAAATAAAAAAAAATCAATCAAAAATCAAAAATAAAAAAAATCAACATCTCAAAATTTCAAAAAACTTGAACAAATTCAAAGTTTCCAATTCAATCACAAAATTTTACATTTATGCTATTGGTATCTCGGCCCTCTGCAAGGCAATGGTCGAGCCCAATTTTACTTTCTGCCATTGGTATCTCGGCCCTCTACAAGGCAATGGTCGAGCCCAGCAATCAAACTCAAATCATTCACTTCCATAGGGTTGGTACACCCTCCACGAGGTTTCTACACCTCATCAACTTCATCCATAGGGTTGGTACACCCTCCACGAGGTTATTACACCTCATTCACTTCCATAGGGTTGGTACACCCTCCACGAGGTTTCTACGCCTCATAAACTTCATCCATAGGGTTGGTACACCCTCCACGAGGTTATTACACCTCATTCACTTCCATAGGGTTGGTACACCCTCCACGAGGTTTCTACACCTCATAAACTTCATCCATAGGGTTGGTACACCCTCCACGAGGTTATTACACCTCATTCACTTCCATAGGGTTGGTACACCCTCCACGAGGTTTCTACACCTCATAAACTTCATCCATAGGGTTGGTACACCCTCCACGAGGTTGGTACACCTCATTCACTTCCATAGGGTTGGTACACCCTCCACGAGGTTTCTACACCTCATAAACTTCATCCATAGGGTTGGTACACCCTCCACGAGGTTGGTACACCTCATTCACTTCCATAGGGTTGGTACACCCTCCACGAGGTTTCTACACCTCATCAACTTCATCCATAGGGTTGGTACACCCTCCACGAGGTTATTACACCTCATTCACTTTCATAGGGTTGATACACCCTCCACGAGGTTTCTACACCTCACCCACTTCATCCATAGGGTTGATACACCCTCCACGAGGTTATTACACCTCATTCACTTCCATAGGGTTGGTACACCCTCCACGAGGTTTCTACACCTCATCAACTTCATCCATAGGGTTGGTACACCCTCCACGAGGTTATTACACCTCATTCACTTCCATAGGGTTGTTATACCCTCTGCAATGTCTGCACACCTTAATTCTCTTAGCCGTGTTCATATTTGTTTAGATTTCCCTGTTCGTTTCTCGCTCATTTTGAAATCCGGACGAAATTAGTGTCTTTTTCTTTACTTAGCTGTTACTCTAATAATACGAAAATGTCAAATTTTCATATTATCTAGTAAAATCTAAGTAAAGAGGGGCAGCTGTCAATACCCAATTTCGTCCGGGTAAATAAAATTCATCACAAAAAAATAAAAATAAAAAAAAACATAAAAACACCAAAATGAAAAACACTATTTATTTTACTTTTTGCACCCCCAAATTTTCTTTTAAATACTTAATCCAATGGCCCAAAATAATCTCACTTTTTTACTTCCTCACCACCCATCTTTTCTTATCACACCCCATTCTCCACATCACCATCCACCTCACCCTCCACATCTCATTCCACATCATCTACCTTTTTCATTTACTTTTTCCACATCATTTCCATATTAATTTTATATATCAACTTTTCTAATTTTTCCACTTACTTTTTTTTAATTATATCTTCTCCATCAACATTTTTTATTATCTATTTTTCTCCACCTTATTTCTCCACTCACTTTTTATATTATTTCTTTCACTTATTTTCCACATTAACTTTTACTATTTACTATATTTTATTTCACCTACTTTCTCCACCAACTTTTTATATTATTTCTTTCACTTAATTTCCACACCTAATTTCTCCACCAACTTTTTATATTATTTCTTTCACTTATTTTCCACATTAACTTTTACTATTCACTATATTTTATTTCACCTAATTTCTCCACCAACTTTTTATATTATTTCTTTCACTTAATTTCCACACCTAATTTCTCCACCAACTTTTTATATTATTTCTTTCACTTATTTTCCACATTAACTTTTACTATTCACTATATTTTATTTCACCTAATTTCTCTACCAACTTTTTATATTATTTCTTCCACTTAATTTCCACACCTAATTTCTCCACCAACTTTTTATATTATTTCTTCCACTTAATTTCCACACCTAATTTCTCCATCAACTTTTTATATTATTTCTTTCACTTATTTTCCACATTAACTTTTTCTATTCATCTTTTTTTAATTATATTTTATTTCCTCTAAATTTTCCACCAACTTATTATATTATTTTTATTCATGAACTTTCTTCATCCTTAACTCTATAAATACCTACATTCCCTTCACTTCACACACACACAATTACATAATATCCATCTCTTCTCTCTCAAAATCTCTTCATTCCATCCCAAAACTCTACTTCATTTTTCTCTCACATTTTACTATTTCTTAATCTCTCCATACATAATAAATCCCATACCCCATTTCTACCATAAAGTTATCTTCTTCATCTTCCATCTATCTTTCTCACAACTTATTACAAGCAAAATCTTGCTTCATCTTTCAAATCTTCAACAAGGTACACATTTTCTTTTCATTCTATTTATATGCATTTTGATCATTTTTTTAGTTTATAAATTTATCCTATTTTCTACCACAATTTTATCCTATGTTTTTTTTTCATATTTTTATGTCATAGATATTTCAACTCACTTCTCTTCTTAATAAAAAATATATAAAACTTTAAAAAACATGTAATGATATAAATATCGGTGTGAGTACTCGTGCGATCGTACGCATCAGCCTAGTACTCATTACCCAAAATATAAAATAAACAAAAAAAGCCGTATGAGTACTCGTGCGATCGTACGCATCAGCCTAGTGCTCATTACGCAAAATCTAAAATAAACAAAAAAAGCCGTGTGAGTGCTCGTGCGATCGTACGCATCAGCCTAGTGCTCATTACGCAAAACAATAAAAAACAAGGAAAAAGCCGTGTGAGTGCTCGTGCGATCGTACGCATCAGCCTAGTGCTCATTACGCAAAAAAATCTAAATATTACATCAAAAAATACAAAAAAATATAAAATCTTCAAAAAACCAAAAACAACAACACTTTCAAGCAAACAAACAATCTTTCTGGCCAGAACTACGTGATCCTTGATTCTCCATCAAAAGTGGAGATACGTAGGAGCAAGGCCAGTCCTTGTCAGGTTCACTTTCCCAAAAATTCAAATTTATCCATAATCATTTTCTCAAACAAATTTCTCAAACAAATTTTAAAGCAACTTTCTAAAAGAACTACGTAACCTTGATTTCTCATTCTAAATGAGAATACGTAGGAGCAAGGTCAATCCTTGTCGGGCCCAAAAATTTAAAAAATACATGTTGTTTCTTTAATGTTTTATTTTAGGGGAAAGTTAAACATTTTGAAAACCACATCATATTCGCATATTTAGTTAAAGGTACTGCCTTAGGGTAGGCGTTGTAGGGTGCTAATACCTTCCCTACACGTAACCGACTCCCGAACTTAGAATCTCATTTTCGCAGACCATGCCTTATCATTTTATGGTTTTTCCGTAGTTTTCCAGAATAAACTATGGTGGCGACTCCAAAATCTCTCTCTTTTTCAAAAACGTTTTCTTTTTCGGATCGTCGTCCCGTTGCGATCCCGGTTGCGACAGACGCCAATCTGGTCGAGGTAGAGGTTAAAGCTGAGCAGTAGAGCGCTCGTTGCTTAGTATTAGTTAGTGTGTTGGGCTGTATTTTTGGGACGTTCGGTTGTTAGTTTGGAAAGTAGTTCGTCCAGAACTTGGTATTTTGTAGATATTCCGAACCCTGTAATAGTTGGTACGTTCGGTTTTATTAGCTGCTGTAATTTAAGACTGCACTGTTAATTCTGTAAATGTGATTAGTTCTAATTAATGGTGTTTACTATTTATTGGGATGTTACATTTATTGGTATCAAAGCCGTTTTGTTCTTTTAAGGACAAGTAGGGTTATGAGTACACTATGTTTTCGTTGTGTGCTTGTTATGTGTTTCATGAGTTATTGTTTTTAACTCTTGAACAGTATTAACGCTCGTTTTTCTCTGTTTCCAAAGAACGAATGGCTCCTAGGCTTCCTCCGCCACCTCAACCAAATGAACCTGACACGTCCAACAGCACTAGGTTGTTGGAGACGGTGATTGATAGGTTGCAACAACAGAATACAACCTTAATAGAGCAGAACGCTGCCTTGCTGAGGCAAAACCAGGAAGCCATGCAGAGTTTGGAGGCTTCGCGCGTCAACTCTGAAGCGACGCAGAGACAATTGATGGATATTCTGGCCGCTACCAGAGGCACACCAGGAGCCTCTTCTTCTAATGCTGCACCCCAGGCCGAGTGGAGCTTGGAAAGTTTCCTGCAACACCATCCTGCCAAGTTCAATGGGAAAGGGCTCCCGGATGAAGTGGATCAGTGGCTAAGAGATATGGAAAGGATTTATGATGCCAAGAGGTGTCCAAATGACAATCGTTTGGCATTCACAGAATATTTATTAACTAGTGAAGCTAGTCACTGGTGGACGAGCATGAAAGCCATCCTGACGGACACTCAGAATCCCATTAATTGGGAGGTTTTCAGAGCTAAATTCTATGAAGAGTATTTCCCGGACAGTGTGCGTTTTACCAAAGAAGTGGAGTTCCTTCAATTGATACAAGGTGGTATGTCCGTCTCGGAATACACCAATAAATTCAAGCACCTTGTCCGTTTTAATACCATGGCTACAAGTGAAGAATGGCAATGCCGAAAGTTTGAGAACAGGCTGAGAAGTGACTTGAAGGTATTAATTTCCAGCCTGTGCATTAGGTCGTTCCCTGCCATGGTCGAGAGAGCCAAAGTGTTGGAGAAAAATGTTGCCGAGGCTGAGCAACAGAAGAAACAGCAAGTGAGTAGGGGGCCGGTTTTATCCAGAGGTACAACGAACGTGAGAAGGTCCCCATACGTTCGTCCAGCTCAATCCCCTGGCGGATCACAAGCCTTGGTCACTGTCGGCCAATCTGGATAGCCAAGGAGCCTAACTTGTTATCAATGTGGAGGACCGCACTATCGGTGGGCTTGTCCACAATTGTCAGGAGGAAAATATTGTACTCGTTGTAGGCAGAATGGACACTTGGAGAACGAGTGCAATATGGGAGGACGTGCGGCAATGAGGCCGTCGAACGCTGGAAGAGTCCAACAAGGGAGAGGTGGACGTGCGCAAGCAACAGGAAGAGTATATGCAATCACGGGTGCTGAAGCTGCTCGTTCAGGTACACTCATCACCAGCACTTGCGTGTTATATGGAAAGCCTTGTTGTGTATTGTATGACTCGGGGGCAACTCATTCCTTCATCTCGAAGGCGTGCGTTGAGAAACTGGGGTTAGTGGAGAACGAGTTACAGTTCGACTTGGAGGTGTCAACCCCAGCGGCTGGTGGGATCAAGACGTCTACAGTTTGTGTAAGATGTCCTATAGAAGTTGAGGGGCGTAGATTTAAGGTTAACCTCATTTGTTTACCCCTACAAGACTTAGAAGTTATTTTGGGGATGGATTGGTTAGCTACCAATCGGATTCTCATTGATTGTGGGAAGAAGGAGTTAGTCTTTCCAGGTGAAGAAGAGGAAGAGTTATATGTTGATCGTGGTCAGTTGAAGGAGGACATTATGGAAGGAGCGAGCTGTTTTCTGATAATGACGTATGAAGACAGCGAAGTGAAAAACGCTAGAGTGGAGTGTTCGTCCAATATTGTTAGCAGTGGAGGACGAACGGTAGTGGATGAATTCCCGGATGTCTTTCCGGACGAAGTTCCTGGTCTACCTCCCATTCGTGAGGTCAAGTTCACGATCGATCTCGTGACAACGGCTGCACCCATCTCGGTTCAACCTTATAGAATGGCACCAGCCGAGTTGGCCGAGCTCAAAATGCAGATTGAAGAATTGATGGATAAGAAGTTCATCAGGCCGAGTGCTTCACCATGGGGAGCGCCTGTGTTGTTGGTTAAAAAGAAGGATGGCAGCTCTCGGCTCTGCATTGATTATAGGCAACTTAATAAGCTGACCATCAAGAACAAGTATCCACTGCCAAGGATAGACGACCTACTGGATCAGTTGCAAGGTGCGTGCGTGTTTTCAAAAATTGATTTACGTTCGGGCTATCATCAAATTAGAGTGAAGGAGGGAGATATTCATAAGACTGCATTTCGGTTTCGTTGTGGACATTATGAATACGTGGTGATGCCCTTTGGAGTGACGAACGCACCTGCAATCTTCATGGATTATATGAACCGGATCTTCAGACCGTACCTGGACAAGTTTGTAGTGGTGTTTATTGATGACATCCTTATCTATTCCAAGAGCTTTGATGAGCATGAAGACCATTTGAGAATCGTGTTGGGCGTGTTGAGGGAAAAAGAATTGTACGCCAAGCGTTCAAAGTGTGAATTCTGGATGAAGGAAATCCAATTCTTGGGGCACGTCGTTTCTGCGAGTGGTATTGCAGTGGATCCAGCCAAGGTGAAAGTCGTGCTGGAGTGGGAGAGCCCACGTTCGGTCACAGAGGTTAGAAGCTTCGTGGGGCTCGCGGGCTATTATAAGCAGTTCATTGAGGGATTCTCTAAGATAGTAGCCCCTCTGACTTATCTTACCAGGAAGGATCAGCCATTCGCCTGGACTGATCGTTGTGAGGAGAGCTTCCAGGAATTGAAAAGGAAATTAACGAGCGCCCCAGTGTTGGTCATTCCAGACACGGCCAAACCTTTTGAAGTGTATTGTGATGCGTCGTATCAAGGGTTGGGCTGCGTATTGATGCAGGAAAGGAAGGTAGTGGCTTACGCTTCTAGACAGTTGAAGATCCACGAGAAAAATTACCCCACACACGACTTAGAGTTGGCAGCAGTCGTGTTTGCACTTAAGATTTGGAGGCATCATCTGTATGGAGCAACGTTTCAAGTATTTAGTGATCACAAGAGTCTCAAGTACCTTTTTGATCAAAAGGAATTGAATATGAGGCAAAGGAGGTGGCTTGAATTCTTGAAAGATTATGAGTTTGAGCTGTTGTATCATCCTGGAAAAGCTAACGTGGTGGCGGACGCCTTGAGTAGGAAGGCAGTAAGAGTCTCGGCAATGATGGTGAAAGAGCTGAGCTTAGTGGAAAGTTTTAGAGATCTAAGGTTGCAGTTCGACTTAGGAGCGAACGTTATTAGATGCTGTAACCTTAGAATTTCCAGTGATGTGTTCGACCGGATCAGAATGAAACAGCGTGAAGATGAAGAATTGGCAAAGATATTGTGTACGCTCGGCACAGATCAGGCTAAGGGATTCAATATTGGAACGGACGGTTTACTGCGCTATATGGATATAACGTGCGTTCCAAATGACGGCGAGCTGAAGAGAATCATCCTGGAGGAAGGACATCACAGCCGTCTTAGCATGCATCCTGGCATGACCAAGATGTATCAAGACCTGCGATCATCATTCTGGTGGCCGGGAATGAAAAGTGATGTCGCTCGCTTTGTAGCGTCATGTTTGACTTGTCAAAGAGCTAAGGCGGAACACCAAAGACCAGGCGGGTTACTGCAGCCACTGGAGATTCCAGAGTGGAAATGGGACAGCATCTCAATGGATTTTGTGACTCATCTACCACGTACGCTCAAGAATCATGATTCTATCTGGGTTATTGTAGACCGAATGACTAAGAGCGCCCATTTTCTACCAGTCAATTTGAAGATGTCGATGACTAATTTGGCCAAGCTGTACATTAAGGAGATCGTTCGGTTGCATGGGGTTCCTTCAAGTATCATTTCAGACCGAGACACGAGATTCACATCTCGTTTTTGGCAATCGTTGCAAGGAGAATTGGGAAGCAGGTTGCGGATGAGTTCGGCCTATCACCCTCAGACGGACGGCCAATCTGAACGAACCATCCAGACGCTCGAGGATTTATTGAGGACGTGCGTCCTGGATTATATGGGAGTATGGGATGAAGTTCTGCCGCTCGTTGAATTCACGTATAATAACAGTTTTCAAGCAAGCATAGAAATGGCACCGTTTGAAGCTCTTTATGGAAGGAAATGTCGAACTCCATTGTGTTGGTTCCAAGAAGGCGAGAGTGTATTGACCGGACCTGAATTGATCCAGCAAACAACCGAGAAGGTGAAGTTGATCCAAGAACGTTTGAAGACGTCTCAAAGCAGGCAGAAATCTTATGCTGATAAGAGAAGAAGACCCTTAGAGTTCACTGCTGGAGATCACGTATTTCTCAGGTTGAATCTAATCACTGGAGTGGGAAGAGTCCTTCGTCCAAAGAAGCTTTCACCCAAGTTCGTAGGGCCTTATCAAATTCTGAAGAAGATTGGATCAGTTGCGTATGAGTTAGCTTTACCACCTCAACTGTCCAACCTCCATCCAGTCTTTCACGTTTCTCAACTCCGGAAGTATATAGCCGATCCCTCACACATACTGGAGTTGGAAGACGTCCAGCTTCGCCCAGACCGAATGCTGGAGATGCAACCCGTTCGTGTGGAGGATAGCCGCACCAAACTCTACAAGGGAAAGGAAGTTAGTCTTGTGAAGGTGATATGGGATGCAAGGACTGGCGACTCAACATGGGAGATTGAAGAGGCTATGAAGGAGTTATACCCTCACTTATTTCCTGGTAAGTTTTAGAATTTTCGAGGACGAAAATTTTTTTAGTTAGGGGGATTGTGAGACCCTAAATAATTAACACACCCAAATCCACACTCTGATCACCATTTAATGCACTGTGCCACGTCAAAACCCACTCACTCCCACTCTGCATGTATCTGCCAAGTGTCACGGAGGGAGCAGTCTGAAAACGTTAGTGGAAGACAAGTGGCATGAGGAGAATGGCGTTCGTTCTGCGTGGGAGGGAAAAGGGTTTTTCTGAAAAACTCTTCCCATTCTCTGCATGCATTCACCTTCTTCCTCACGAAACTCTGGCCTATCTTTTCTCCAGCTTCTCTCTAAACTCCTTCATCTTCTCTCTAAGATAACTCACCGTCATCCCCTCCGATTCAATTTCAGATACCGTAGAAACATTTCCTGCACCGTGAGCATCGTTCTGAACCGAACAGAACGGAGATCTGAACTGGTAAGTTCTCGTCTCTGCACCTTCGTCCATTTAGTTCATGCGAACCAAAATTCTGGTTGCATGCATGGGTTAGAGGTCTGAAACTATTTATGATTTTGGTGTATTAGATTAAGTGGAAGTTGTGGAGTGATTCTTTGGGTAGAAAGCTGTGAGGGAACGAGCGAAACCCTTGCATTTGGGAGTTCACTGCTAGACCAGGTAAGGGAAGCTTAGTAATTTAATTTATACTTGTATGTTGTATGTAAGCATGATATGAACTGAATGTATGAGATGTATGCTGGTTGAGTATGCATGATCGAACGTTGTTGTACTGAATGAATATGATATGTGTTGATTGAAATGTATGATATGGGTGATACGTATGAATATGAAATATACATGCTTAGAAGCGAGTGAATGTAAGTGAAACTTGAATATCAACTTCCCTATGATAACGTATGTCCGACATTAAACGGTTCTCGACTGTTTGGTGTTCTAGTAAACTTCTTTGAATTGGAATACTTTCATTTGGGAAGTGTTCTAGTCGAACATGAGTTATGTAGGTCTTTTACTTAGAGAACATAATGAGCAGTGTCGATCTTACACGTAGTAATCGTATTGAGTAGTGCTCGGTCTTACACCAAGCGCTCTTACTCTTTTCTTGAAAACCCTTCTTAATACAGGTCGTCCATCTGTGTCGATCAACAATGTCGAGCAGCCTTATACAGATCATCCATCTGTGTCGACCGACAGTGTCGAGTATCCTTGAAATACAAATCATCCATCTGTGTCGATCAACAATGTCGAGCACCCTTATACAGATCATCCATCTGTGTCGACCGACAGTGTCGAGTATCCTTGAAATACAGATCATTCATCTGTGTCGATCGACAGTGTCGAGCACCCTTCTACAGATCATCCATCTGTGTCGACCGATAGTGTCGGGCATCCTTGTAATACAGATCCTTCATCTGTATCGACCGACAGTGTTGAGCACCCTTGATAATACAGATCATTCATCTGTGTCGACCGACAGTGTCGAGCAACCTTCTTAATACAGGTCGTCCATCTGGGTCGACCGACAGTGTCGAACACCCGTGTTAATACAGGTCGTTCATCTATCTGGTAGTCAGTATTACTTTATTTTGGAACGGGGTAAATTCTTCAGTCTCGTTCCTCACGGTTGTCCTCGTTATAAAGAGGGCTGAAAGTTCAATATTTATGTACTTGGACTGAAAGACAAAAATGAAAATAAAAGTGAAAGATTTTGAATGATGAACATTATATGAGATGAATAAACATTATGAATTTTGTACGAGCGTTCCAGGGAGGAACGACTCACATGTGTTGAATGTGGAATTTTGGCAAAGTATGACCATGGTAAAATCGCTGATGGTTGTTCATCCTGATATTCCGTGAGTGCTCGTCCTCATGTAGAGGGGAGTAGGTCATGCGTGGGAATGGCAGGAGACTCTAGTCCTATTGAGTACTTTGGACTGATAGGGTTAACCTCGGGTGGCAGCTGATGGATGGTTTCAGTTACTACATCACCCGGGTGCACGAACGCCTGCGGTTACATGGATTCATACAGTTCCGGACAGTCGTTAATTGTGAGAGTTTGGATGAGTTATTATATGCTTGGATAATTATATATATATTGCTGTATGAATTGTATGATTGATAGCATATGTTAAAGTATGTTGGTTGTATGAATTAAATTACCTAAGCTTACCCTTGCAATTCCTTGTGTTGTCTACTGTTTATGTACGTCCGTCTTGTCAATGCAATGATCATCCGTGTGGATGTGAGCAGACGGAGAGGCGCCACTTGAAGAGATGCTAGAAGAAGAAAATTTGGAGGACGCCAATCTGGTCGAGGTAGAGGTTAAAGCTGAGCAGTAGAGCGCTCGTTGCTTAGTATTAGTTAGTGTGTTGGGCTGTATTTTTGGGACTTTCGGTTGTTAGTTTTGGAAAGCAGTTCGTCCAGAACTTGGTATTTTGTAGATATTCTGAACCCTGTAATAGTTGGTACGTTCGGTTTTATTAGCTGCTGTAATTTAAGACTGCACTGTTAATTCTGTAAATGTGATTAGTTCTAATTAATGGTGTTTACTATTTATTGGGATGTTACAGGATGATTATTATAATTATTATTATTCTCTTAACATTTAATATTGTTTTATTAATTTGAGTTTCATGAAAAATTATTACTATAAATATTTTATGTGTTAGTTCTAAATATGTCAAACTTTGTAAAATTTGAATTTGTAATTCTTATATTATGAGAAAGAGTTACTTATCTATACTAGATGATGAAATATATTTAGATGCAACGAGTACTGGTCATACCATTAAATAAAGAAATAAAGCATTTTATTGACTAATTTTTTTCTATAACAATAATATCGTGAAAAACGATTTCACAAATATTTTGAATTAATTTTATGTCTTCTTGTGACTGAAATAAAACAAATGAATTTTTATGAAAAGTCATAAGACTCGTCCAACTAATTATGCTCCATTCCTAGAAGTGAATGCAGCAATATCCTATTCATATTTTCATGGTCATAGTTGTGGCATTAATCAGGGTCATGATTGTGTCAGTGATCATGGTAGTACACATGGTCACAAAGGAAATTTCAAACAAAATCATTTTATCAGCAAATTTGAAACAATAATGTGAGAAAGAAAAAGAAAAGGATGAAAATAATGACGAATAAGATAAAAATATATATTATTGTAATGGTCATTGGAGTCGTATTTGTTATACATTTTTTAATAAAATGACATAAGAAGTCTTTACGTAATTAAGTTTTTAATTTATTTTTATTATAATTTAATTCAAGGCTAATTTTCTATGGTATTTTCATTGTATATATTGATTTGAATATGCCTATCTAATGTTGGTATTATACATAGGTATAAGAATCAATTTTTCTTTTGTATTATAGAATGTATATCTGCAATGAGTGTATGATGAGCATTTATTATTATATAGATTTTATATAGTAATTGTTATATAAGTGTGAATGGAAATATTCAAATGTTAATATTATACATGTAATATATATATATATATATATATATATATATATATATATATATATATATTACAAATGGATATATTTTAAATTAATGATATATTAAAATATACATATTATGTATAAGAATGTGAAATAGGAATTTTGATATAGATTTGTGTTTTTATTTTCTTATACTATACATATATAAAGGTTTAAAGATTTTTGGAGATTATGTTTTATATTTAGTTTTATTTGACATTTTATGATAACATATGACTTGCGGAGTCGATTAATTTTGGAATGCACCAACAACGAGTTAAGATTATTAAGTCTATTAAAATTTAATTAAATATGATCATTTGGTATGCAATAGTGTTGTACAGACTAATAAACATACTATGTTTTGTTGATAGTGCAACAATTCATACAATTCTCAAGAGTAATATTTTTTTTTCTTGTTTGGTTGTGCAAGAAGTCAATATTAGCATTATTGTTTGTACTATAAATATAACTGAAGGCTCATGAAAAGCTATTATACTTCTACCATGAAGTCTAATAGAAACTTATTAAGCTCCAAAAATATTTGTCTAAATGAATATCATATTAAGATGAACAATGAACCAGATCTGGAATATTTTTATATCATTAGACTTGGGTTGAATAAAAAATGTTGCACTGGAAAAATTATCAATCTTCTCTTATGGTTTGTACTACACATATATTAATACAATTAAAATGCATGTCATTGTAAACCAAAAGTTTACAAATCAAAAGGAATTTCTTGGTTGGTATGATCGGTTGGCTCATCTTAGAGCTATCATGATGCAATAAATAGTTGAAAACTCATGTGGACACCCACTTAACATATTTGTTTATTATCACAATTAGATATTTTTAAGGTTATTAGCACAATTAATCAAGTTAAAAGCTCACCTCCCATATTATTCGATTAAGAAAATTTGTCATGATAATCCTGGTGAATTTTCATTTCATGCTTTTCATGAGTGTTGTATGTCAATTGAAATTGAAATAGAACATCCAATAGCACATGTTCATACTCAAAATTGACTTTCATAATCGTTAATAAAACGTCTAAAACTAATTGCAAGAACATTACTTATGAAAGTCAATCTCTCAATGGCTACTTGGGGATATGCCATTTTGCATGTTGTAGTATTGATTTGCATCAAGCCAACAAGTTATCACAAATACTCTATTATGCAGTTAGTTTTTGGTTAGTAACCTAATATTTCTCATTTGAGAATTTTTCGGTGTGTTGTATGTGTTCCCTTTTCCCACCAAAAAGGACTATGATGGATCCTCATAGACGATTGAGAACATATGTTGGATATGATTCTCCAAAAATAGTAAAATATCTTGAATCGCCAACTTAAGACTTATTTACAGTTTCATTTGTTGACTATCATATTAATAAATCAGTTTTTCCAACATTAGGGGGAGAAATAAAATAATTGGAAAAAGATATTGGTTGGAATGAATTATCATTATCTCATGTTGATCCTCATACAAAAGAATCTAAATTAGAAGTTCAAAGGATAACTCATTTACAAAATTAGTAAATCAATTACCAGATGTTTTTACTGACTCAAAAAGAATAAATAAATCACATATACTAGCTGTTAATGCTCCAAATAAAATTGATATTAATTTATAACGCATATAAACCGTGGTAAGTCAATTGGTTCTAAAGTTAAAAACTCTCAAATGAGAAAATGAGCTAAAAGACAAGATGACCTAATTAAAAAGGTGTAAATCCCAAAAGATTTATGACATAATTAATGATTCAGTTCCAGAAGAACCTTAGGTGCCCGAAATGATTGAAAATGATGAGATCTCAATAAATTATGTTATGAATAAGATAATATGAAACAAAAATGTAGTCAACATTGATGATGCTTTTGTATACATCATAGCAATGATTGTTATCACTAGAAATGAGGATCAAGAACAAATGACCATTGAAGATTGTCAACAAAGAAATGATCTGCCAAAATCGAAAGATGTAGTTGAAGCAGTATTTGATTCGCTGTTTAAACAAAAAGTTTTTGGACTTGCAATTCACACACTTGAAGTTGTAAAACCCATTAGGTATAAATGGTTTTCTTTTGCCTAAAAACAAAATAAGAATGGTGAAATTTTTAGATACAAAGCACGATTAGTTGCTCAAGGTTTTTCACAAAGACCTGATATTGATTTTTGAAGAGGCATATTCACTAGTATTGGATGCAATAACATTTTATATTTGATTAACCTAGTTGCATAAGAAGGTTTGTATTTACATCTAATGGATGTTGTAACAGCTTATTTATACGTTTCTCTTGAGAATGATTTGAAACTTCTTAGACGATTTAATTTGCCCAACAATACAAATCCTAAAGAGGATTATGCAATAAAATTGAATAGATTCATATCATGGATTAAAGCAATTAGGATGTATGTGGTATAACCATCTTAGTGAGTACTTGTTAAAAGAAGGGTATTTGTCCTTGTATATATATGAAAAGATCAAAAAATGAATTTTTCATATTGTTGTTTATGAAGATAACATAAACATCAGTGGAACTCCTAATGAGCTCCCAAAGGCAATTGATTGCTTAAAGAAAGAATTTGAGATGAAGAATCTTGGAAGTAGAAACTTTTGTTAGGGATCACAAAGTGAGTATTTAAATAAAGGTATTTTTTGTACATAATGAAAGTGCTTAAAAGGTTTTATATGGACAAGTCACATCCTTTATACACTCTAATGGTTGTGAGGTCATTAAATATTGAAAAATGCCCTTTTAGATCGATTGAATAAAGTTTTGGTCTATATGTATCATATCTTAGTGTTATAGGAGCATTAATGTATCTTGCTAATTATACTTGACCTAATATAGCATTTTTTGTAACTTTTTTAAACATATAGTTCTTACCTATAAGAAGAGTGAACTGGAGTAAAATATGAGCTTAAGGGTGTTATGAATATGAGCTTATTTTATCCAAATTATTCAAAATCAGATCTAATGGGTTGTGTAAGTTATTTATCAGATTCTCACAATGGTTGATCACAAACAGGATATTTGTTCACATGTGTTGGCACAACAATTTCATGGCAGTCTGTGACATAAACCATAACAATAACATCGTCAAATCATGCAGAATTTTAGCATTACATAAGGTATGTCGTGAATGTGTTTGGTTAAAGTTTATATATAATTCAATATGTGCAACAAACTTGTGGTTTATCCTTGGGAAAAATGGAATCAACAACCATATATGAAAATAATAGTGCATTGTTCAATTGAAAATATAAAGATTTAAAAAATCCGTTCATGAAAAAATCTAGCATATTTATTTAAAAAGTCTTTACTAAGGATGAATAAAGTTTAGTCTAGAAGTATCATATCTTAATGTTATATAGTAGCATTAATGTATCTTAGTAATTATACTCGACCTGATATAGCATTTTGTTGTAAATTTGTTAAACAAGATATAATTCCTTTGATTAAATCTTCTTCATAATGGTTTATCACAAACAGGATATTTGTTCACATGTGTTGGCACAATGACTTTATGGCGGTTTGTGACACAAACCATAACAACAATACCATCAAATCATGCAGAATTTTAGCATTAGATAAGGTAAGTCGTGAATGTGTTTGGTTAAGGTCTATAATTCAACATGTGCGACAAACATGTGTGGTCTATCCTCAGGAAAAATGGAATCAACAACTATATATGAAGACAATAGTGCATTGTTCAATTGAAAGGGTGATATAGAGATCCAACATATTCGTTCATTAGAAAATATAGCATACCTATTTTCAATGTCTTTACTAAGTATGAAGAAACTTTTGGTCTAGAAGTACCATATCTTACTGTTATAATATCATTAATGTATCTTACTAATTATACTTCACCTGATATAACATTTTTTGCAAATTTGTAAACAAGATATAATTCTTCACCTACAAAAAGACATTAAATTGGAATAAAACATATACTTCATTACCTTAAGGGTATTATGAATATGGGCTTATTTTATCCAAATGATTCAAAATCAAATCTAATAAGTTATGCATGTGTGGCTTATTGATTAGATCTTCATAATGGTTTATCACAAACAAGATATTTGTTCTCATATGTTGACACAACAACTTCATAGCAGTCTATGAAACAAACCATAATAACAACATCATCAAATCATGCAGAAATTTAGCATTACATGGGGTGAGTCGTGAATGTGTTTGGTTAAGGTCTATAATTCAACATGTTTGACAAACTTGTGATCTATCCTTGGGAAAATGAAATAAATAACCATATATGAAGACAATAGTGCATTGTTCAATTGAAAGGATGATGTAGAGATCCAAAAGATTCTTTCATTAGAAAATATGATAGATCTATTTACAAAGTCTTTACTAAGGAGAACTTTTGAGAAAATGGTTCACAAGATTAGACTTTGTCATCTTAATGATATTATGATGTGAGTTTACTCGAGGGAGAGAAATAAAATATATGATGAACAATGTTGAGTTGAAGAATAAAGAATGTTGTACTTTTTTTACTTCATTAGGATTTTATCACAAAGGATTTTTTCTAGTAAGATTTTAACTAGACACATTCTCTTATTAATGGACACCCAAGAGAGAGTATTACGAATTAATGGTTGTCCATTCATTTGTTGCAGTTGCTCATATGATTGATACAATCACTCATGATTTATTACTCTTTATAAGTTTTAAATATTTATATTAAATATTTGATTTGTATACTTTTTTGGGTTATATTTTGTATCAATAAATATTTCTTTTCCTATTAATAATAAGACAAAAAATTAGTCTATGTTCTCTTTTTCTTCTTTCTTTCTCTCTACTATCACCTTTATTTTATAATAATTTGGTCATATTTTGTTTCAATTACTTAGTTTGGTCCCCTTCTTTATTTTTAATTAAGTCCCATTTTTTGGTTCAACTATTAATGTCGTCTTTGTACATGTCATGTGTGAGTTCGTAATATTTTAAATTTTTTTATTTTTTTTTATTTTTTTAATTTCTTATGTCACGCATAATATTATTGTCACGCTACATGACAATGTTAGTATCACGTTACAATGTAGATTTTAGTATCAATGTCATATGACAATGTTTTGTATTCATATTTGAAATTTTGACTGAATTGAATTGTAACTTTTTTTATAATGGACTAATATTATCGCTCTATAAAACTAGACCAAATTAGTAATTAAGTTTAATAGTAAAGAGTGAATTGAATACAAGACATTATCATGTGGCCTTCATTGACACTAATATATAACAGTGATACAAATACGTGACACTAACACTAATACGTGACATCGACACTACATATGACACTGTCACTACCATGTGATACTGCAATTACTTGACACATGGCAAAAAAATAAAAAAAAATATATAGAAAATACTACAAACTGACATGTGTGGCATGTACAAAGGCATTATTAAGGTGAATATAAGGGAAAGAGTCTAATTGATTGGTTTTAACAAAAATTTGGATTTAATAAAAAAAGAGATTTTAGCCTAAATATAATTATGAGAATAATATCACAAATTTTATTAAATCTGATAATTGATGAACATATGGAAATAATAAATCAAATAGTGGATATTCTTCCATTTAACTTTATTTCGCAATCCATTACCACCTTTACATTTTTTGTTCACCTTTGCTTATAAATATATAATGCATTCTCAAAGTATAGGCTCAATTTCTCTCATACACTCATTTTATATATTCATATGTTTTGTACTCTTACTAACTTAAACATAGAAAAATGTTCTACAGATGACTCTTCCTCTTATTCAATCTCAAAAGGACACACGGTCTTTTTCGTAAGAACAATATGCTACTACTAATGACTCTTCCTCTTATTCGATCCATGATCAATCTTTCCATGTCATCTTGGATGATTCATATTATTTTTCAATAAAAACATTTGACATTCACTATGCGATCGATCTGGTGAAATTGACCAACTATTATTGTTGAGATTATTGAACTATTTATATTAGATATTTGGGAAATCTTATTTATTTTTCTGTTACTTGTATTATGTAAAGTACAACATAAAAAATAATAAAGAAACAAATTAACTTAATCGTGAAATGAATTTAATTTAAAACAATATTATTTGTTTATTCCAGTTGCAATATATTTATGAATCTGTGTTGGCTTATTTTGCTTTGTATTTATATGTACTAGTATTTTTTTTATCCAAATTGTTGGATTACTCTAGCATTTTGTCTTAAGTATTCTTTCTTTATATTAAATTTGTTGAATTTATGACAGAATTATGTAACAAAATAATTATTCTTAATCACATACTTTTATATTCTATTATTTTTGTACAAAATTATATGTTACGTACAAAGTGATATTTTCTCAAATACTATTTGAAGGAGTTCTTCTATCAAAACAACATTCTTAACCCATTTAATTGGTATGTATGTGATCTAAAAATACTAAGAACTTATGGAACTTTAAAATTGTCAAGCTTTGTATAAGCAGTGTTCACTTGCCTTTGCTTTAAATAAAAACATTTGTTAAATAGAATGATAGCAACGGGAAACAATAGACGGACCATGTTTTAATAGGTTATCGTTTGTACCAACCCTATTGTATTGTTCAAATAAGAAGGGACTTTTATAACCAGAATCTAAGTGATTGGATTGACTAGAAATCAGATCATAGGCATATTTTATAATTACTGCGGCCTTTTGTAATTACTGGGGCCTTTTCTAAATAAATACGACTTAAATTGTCTAAAAATAGTTAGGTAGTTTAAGAGGGTTACTTCCTACACCACTCCAGATTACTACCTACACCATCACATTTTCTTAAAATTTCAAAAATAACTTTTATATTTTAAAAAATCATACACCCCTACTTCTAAATGACGTGTAAAATTTAAATTTTAAAAATAAAATTGATAGAGGGTAGGGGCTGCTTGCTCTGCGTTGAAGAAGATGCAGATGTTGATGGCGTGATGAAGACTGACGATGAAGGGTTTGCTTGCAGGTTCGAAGAGTTTGATGTGCTGATGACAAATCTTGGTTGGGTGATTTTCGCGAGAAGGTTGGACGTTTTTATTCGCGATGAACTCGCGATTAGGGTTCCTAATTTGGGATTTTCTGTCCTGCGATTAATGGTAGGCTTAAAACTTAGAGTGATATAGCAAGAATAAAAAACAAAATATGAGGGTGTTGAATGTGTTCAATAAATTAGAGATTTACAATTGTTATAGGTTTTAGTTATGGTAGTGGAAAGTTATATTTCTGTGGTCCTGTGTTGTTAGATATTTCCATTTGCATATGGAATATAGTAATTTAAGCCCCTGTTATCAATGAATTATGTGATTCTGCAAATTTTCAATTTTGGATTCAGATATCACTATGGTGAACTACACAAGTTTGTTTTGCTTTTTAACTTTGAACGTCAATTTTAACAGCTTAAATGATTCCACGGGTTCAACTGGAAATAAAATAATTGCACCTAATGGTTCAATTGGAAATAAAATAATTACATGCATAAAAAAATGAAAGTGACAATAGCCTTCAACCAAATTGTCAGTTACCTAACTGAGAGGATGCCAAGGTAAGAGTGATTTTTGTATGGATTGAATTTGCATATTCTATGAAAATAAATACTGTATTGGCGTGGATGAAAATGTAGGGTAAGATTTGGTTATGCCCTAATTGTGAGTTCATCGCGAATAAAAATCGTCCAACCCTCTCGTAAAAATCCCTAACCAAGATTCGTCATCAGCACATCAAACTCTTCGAACCTACAAACAAACCCTTCATCGCCATTCTTCATCACGCCATCAACATCTGCATCTTTTTCAACGTAGAGCAAAGCAGCCCCTACCTCTGTCAAAATATTTTTTTAAAATTTAAATTTTACATGTAATTTAACATCACATTGTCATGCAATGACATAAACTAGACACGTCATTATGTTTTGTCCAGGTGGCAGCTGCACCGTTAAAAATTTGACGCCGTAACAAAAAAGGATTAACTTGAACAATTTTTTCACAAGTTAGGACCATTTTTAACTTTTTAAAACAGATAGAACGAATTTGAACATTCCCTCTCTTTCGAGAGACCAAAAGAGGTATTAAGCCTAATAATAATTATTTAATTAAATAAAAAAAATTAATTTACGTAATATAATATAAAAAAACAAAACAATTTAAATAATATATAAATAAAATAAAATATAATATTTAAATAAACTAAATTTAAAAAAAACAAACAAACGGATGTGGCACATAGTTGAATATAATTAATTAAAAAATATTATAATTTAATTAAATTAATAATAATTATTTAATTAAATAAAATAAAATTAATTTTCGTAATAAATTATAAAAAAATTAAAAAAATTAAGTAATTTATAAATTAATTAAAATAAATATTTAAAAAACCTAAAAAAAACACTTAAACGAATGTGACCCATCTTAACGGATGTGGCACGTTGAATATAATTAATTAAAAAATATTATAATTTAATTAAATTAATAATAATTTTTCAATAAAATAAAATAAAATTAATTTTCGTAATATATTATCAAAAATAAAATATTTAAGTAATTTATAAATTAATTAAAATATGATATTTAAAAAAATTAAAAAAAAACACTTAAACGGTGTGGCCAGCTCTGAGCGGTAAGGTTAGTCTTTCAACCACGGGGTTCGTTTTGCCAAGCGGTGAAAATTACAGTGTCAATGTACCCGTGAATTGGCTGGGTCGAATTTGGGGTCGTACACTCTGCACCACCGACTCAATTACCGAAAAATTCTCGTGCTGCCAGAGACTACAGTTCTGGCAAGATAACATGTAATGGAAGTGGAGGCTCTCCACCGAACACGCTGGTGGAGTTCAGTTTAGACGGCTTCAACCTGTTCTCCACCGAAAAATATTGACTTTCATGATGTGAGCTTGGTGGATGGGTTCAACCTGCCCCTTATTGTTGTTCCTATAAGTGGTTCCGGCAGCAGCGGTAAGAGCACAGGGTGCATGGTGGATTTGAACGCAATGTGTCCGGCGGAGCTAAAGAAAAGTCTTTCCAAACCCCTGATTCCCTTTTCAATTTTGTAACGTCATAATCTTTTAATTTAAATAAAAATTCCACGTAATCAAATAATACATATCAGCATGAACACGTCATCACAGTTTAACGTTGTTTGTCAAAACTTAACGGAAATGGTAAAATTGGCTCAATTTTACAAATATATGAACCCAATTTTGATAATTTAAAAAATGAGGACCCACTTGAGATTCTCCAACAAATACGAGGAACATCCGAGAGTTTAAACCTATATATTTAACTATTCAAGACTCTAATATTATAAATGGACATATGATACAAAAATTATTAATCTTAAAAACTTATTTGTTCACTGTTTTTGGATTACGCTTAGATGGTATGATATATATTTTTTTATTTAGAATTGTCTTTGGAATTGAACATCATTTTATTTAGATATTTAGATTTGAATTAAAAAAAATTGTAAATTTTTTATTTAAAGAAAAACTTATAATTAAGTGAGCCGGTGAGGCAACCCGTTTAACCCACCAACTTGTGGTGGGTTGAGTCAGGTTCAAATTTTTTCAGCTTACTAATAAATGAGCCGGATTGGGTTGACTCACTAAGTGACCAACCCGTGGTGGGTCGGGTTGGGTTGGGCCGGGTTACCCGTTTTGACAGCTCTAAATATATAGTTTAAGCCCCTACATTTCATGTATATTCATTTGAGACAAATTAATTTATAACAAAAAGTTCTACTCTTTGAAATCACATGTAAACTCTAGAAAGAGAATGTTTGAATAGTTTAAAAATTTTCACAATTTTAGTGCTAGATGTTGTTGCAAAGGTTCAATGGTCTACACATAGAGTTGAACAATTAAAGAATTTTTATAAAGCATTTAAAAATTCAGTGAAAAGATAACAAGAAGGACAACTTGTTTTTATATTGGTTCACTATAATGGAGTTATGTCTAATAATTTTTAAGCACTCTTAAAGGGTTCCACTAATTATTGAAAATATTATAATAACGAGTTTAACCACTCATCGTTTACAATGAGTTTAACCACTTCTCATTTACAACGAGTATAACTACTATGGGTAAACAATAGTCTAACTGATTACATTTAACTCCCCCTGAGTTAAATAACCAAGTGTTTTAAATCATTATTGATTATACAAAATAGCAAAGTGTTTTTATAAGACAAGTACAGAATAAATCTCTCTTAGAAAGGATATATGAGCAATACAAAGTTTATCTGAAAGACTTGCTACAAAGAATTTTCTTTTTCAAAGAACTTAGACGACACAGATGAAAGAGAGTTTTGACAGCATAAGAGTATATGCAATTCTTGTTTTCTTCTTCATGTGGTCTTTCTTATATAGGCAATTTCGAAAAAAGATTTGTTACTTAGAAGCATTGATTTTGGAATAGGTGATGTAGCCTTTAGCACTAGGTTAAATGCTACTATTCTTTTGTAAAGATGGACTAAGCAGCTTGTACGGATTGATCAGACATAAAGCTTTGAAGAAACATTCCTAGAATGTCTTCGTATCTCTTAACATTCTTTTGATCTATCGTAGAACTTGAATAAAGCATTATTCTTGTGTGATCTGCACAAATAAAAAGAAACAACACAACAAGCAACAAGTATTATTCGTATTTAAAACATTAGACATTTTATTATACCATTTAGCATGGTTCATGTACTATAGAGTTTATACTAGTCTGTTTATCAAAACGTTTGCATTTAGAATATTTGATTAAACATAGATAGTGTTTAATGCATTATCCTATACCGTCAATTTTTTTAAAAGCTATTATTTTAGATTTTTTTGTTAAACTTCTGAATAAAGGATTTATTAACGATCTTGTCTTAAAACTCTCCATCTTAATGTTCATGAAAACTTGTGATTATTTTCTAATTTAATCTTAAAAACTAATTAAATTTGACAAAACCAAATACAATATATAAAATTCTTTTCGACTATGTTCACCTTCATTTGTAGTGCTTAATAAGGGTTTCCTCTCATGGTAAGCTTTCTCTCATCTCAGCCCTTTATTCAACACTTGAATTTTCCTTTCTTGGAGGGTTTTCGTGACAACTTAGTGCTTAGCAATAAGGGTTTTCTTATGTGGTTTAACACCATTTTGTTTCGCTCAATTAGATGGCCAAAATTCATGTTCTTTCTTTCCTGCCTTCAATGATCAGTGCCAAGAGTTATGGCTCAGCTACATCAAGAAACCAATAAATTCACTAAATTCCAATTCTCCATGCCTCATGTCGTTACTTTGAGCTAAAAGGGGTTGTTTACTTATAAAATGTTATCAATTAAAGCATGATAAGTATCAAACGTGTAAAATAAGATATTCTAACACCTATTAGTATATTTTTTATCCATTTTTCTATATTTTATAGATTTATATAAGATACTCATACTACTTAGAAGATTCTAAACCTTCGTATTATATTCTTATATTGTATAAAGATTTTCCATACTTTCATAGAGGTAAATATTAGCTTAAAATATATAGAAAATAAAAAACAAACTATAAATTTATATATATTGTCTTTGCAACATACATAAATTTACATTTGATTTACGTTCGTCGCAATTGTCTGAACCTAGACCAAACATAAAAAGTGATAAATATCAAACTTAAAAATCATTTTTTGTGTTAGTTAAAAAATAATAGATAAATAAAGTAATTTTTAAAATAGATTATTAAATTTTATGCATTTAACCCTTTCAAATTTGTATATATTTATAATAGAAAATTTTAATACCTCTAAAATATTTCTTAAAAATCCCTAAGTGATCTAATCAAAACTAACTGCAAGTAAATACAATTATGTTAAAAACTTATATATATATATATATATATATATATATATATATATATATATATATATATATATATATATATATATATTTATATTTATTGTAACATCCTCAAAATACAGCATAATACTATATCATAGATTAATCACATATAATAATATGATAGATCAGTTCATAAGAGTTAGTAAAGTGTTTAACCATTACAATTATCCAAAAATAACCATAAAATTAAAAACTTTACAGAATATCATAAGTTTGATACAAAACATAGGAATAAACCGAACGGTGATACAACACACTGTATAAACCGATTGGTTTGCAAAAGGAATACTAAATCTATTAAACGAACGATCCAATTCAAAAGTATACACAGCAGATGACCGAACGATCATAACTTAAGCGACAAGATCTTCGCCTTCCAACACTTGCTCCACCGAACACTCGTCACCTTATGCTCACATCCACATGATGATCATCGCAAGGGAAAAGAAAACCGAACGGACACGACAAGACAAAATAAGAAAATAGGGTAAGTTATTGTAATTTAATTATAAACACATATATGCATTTCATGCAAGTTCAATATACATGAAACCGAACGGTACATTATACAATAATGAATAGAATTCATCACATACAACCAAAACATCATCATTGATATAAATATATATAAACCGAACACTATGACTTGACCATTCGGATTGTATGAATATGTAGCTACAATCGTCCTTGCACTTGTGGTAGTGCAGTTGACACCAATCAAGCTACTACCCAAGGTTAATCCCATATTACCTACCTTGACACCCTGAGGCGGTAGGACCTCCTGTCATTCTCATCCATGAGTTACTCCTCTCTACTTGAGAATAAGTAACTCATAAAATATCAGGATGAGCGTCAGCTTAGCATATCCATATTCATACTTTACAATTCCACAACCATCCATGAGACATTCCTCCTTGGAATTCTCTTCCACAATATTTGAAAATATAAATCTTCAATTCTTAACATACACAATCATTCATCAATTAAATTTTCACATAATAAAGAGAAAACATGTGAACATTGGAGACCGAACACCTTCACACTACCCAACCGAGAGAACCGAACGGTTCATAACAAACAATAGAAGAAACTAACCGAACGCTATTATTGACCGACCACCATAGAGACCAACTACTAGGCACTTAGCTCAACCCAAAGAGTTTAAACCAACACTCATAACTTACACTGAAATTCTTAAAACTTATACCAAATATTATACTAAACCGAGTACTTAGAGATTATTGGATACTCTATCCAAATTGAACACTAGTTTAATATTAGAACACTACAATTAGACCGAAAGGTCATAAATAGATAATACTGCTAATAGACTGAACCCAGTTAATGACTGAGTACGTAACACTGCCGAATGGTCAACAGAACAAATCTTTGAATAACAATTTTTAAACCAAAATAAGATATTTTCCTTAATCTCTAACCCTCCAAACGTGATTTCTAAGTGATTTTAAACCTATTCCATTGAACCTATTACACACTGCTCACTACTCACCTTTTCACACACTCTCTTCTCCCACCCAGACTGACCGAACGTTCTACAATAGGAATTCCAATCCAGTTCACATGTCTCGGCCAAACACAGAATTTGAATACAATTCAATCAAACATATCATCATTCATACATACAAACGTTCACACATCAACTTCAAACACAGAAAAATATAATTAAATCACTAGCTTTCCTTACCTTGAATAAACGAGACACTTCCTAAGCTTCCACAACTTTAACTAACCAGCAACCACTTCTAAAACAACCTACTACAATTCCGATCGGTGGAAAGGGACCAACCAGAGGATTAAAACATAAACAGGTTCAAAAAAAGATAGATGAAGAACACATGCAAGCTGAACAGTGCTTGCATGTATCAGAAATTACAGAAACTTAAAAAGAATGAATGAGTTTACTTACCCACTTCACACAACAACTAGATTGATGGAAAATAATTTCTTGCCACCAAGGAAGAACTCACACACAGCCTAGATGATTATGAGAAGAAGGATAAAATGAGGATTTTTAGAGAGAAGAAGGAGGATTGTAGAGAGAAGGCGGAGAAAACTCATAATTCTGGAAATAAGAGGTGCATGCAAAAGTGGCTCAATGTTGAAAATTTTGCTTATATACTACCGTAAAAAACCAATCGGCCAACTAGATGCACACACCTGTCTTCCACTTTCTGAATTTTCTAAACCTTCATACTACACTTGGATTCCACTAAAAACTGAATTTAATGGTTCTGACACACACATATATATATATATATATATATATATATATATATATATATATATATATATATATATATATATATAATTATTAGATTTTGGATCAAATGAGGTCTAGAACATATATAACTACATTCTGATAACACGATTCTTTTATACATTCTAATAATCTAACGAAATTATACGTATATTTTAAACAACTAAAGGATTTTAATCATTTTATAACGTTGCATTAATCTATATTTAGCAAATATCATTCTTCATTCATAAAATCTAATAATAAAGTTTTTTTATATACTAAAAATAATGATACTTTAAAAATCGTGTAAAGAATAGTTTTATATTTCCCATAAGGTTTTTGTGGTTGAGCATACCTCAGTAGGAATAACTACCCAACAATTATGGACCTTTTATATAAGGAAAATGTTATTTGGACAACGTTTTTTTAACACTGTTTTGACAACGCCACGTGTCAGCACCTAATTGGCTCAGTAATTTCAAATTAAAACAGAGAAAGGGTTACGGGGCGAGGGGTAGTTTGGGATTTCCAGGTTAAAATTTTAAGAATTGGGTTTGGCGGTTTAGGGTGGGAAAGACGTTCGTTCTCTCGCTCTCTCGCTCTCTCGCTCTCTCACTCTCTCGCTCTCTCGCTCTCTCGCTCTCACGGTCTCTCGCTCTCTCGCTATCTCGGTCTCTCGCTCTCTCGCTCTCACGGTCTCTCGCTCTCTCGCTCTCACGGTCTCTCGCTCTCTCAGTCGTTCAATGTTTACTGTAGTACGAACGTTTATTGGTGTAAGTAAAAATGGGCGAGCCCTGGCATTGTGTTTTACATTGTGTTTTTGGCGTTTCGTTAAGTTGAATGATATAACTGAGTGTGGAATGTTATCTTGTTAGGGTCGTTGCAATGGAAGGGAAAAAAGCAAGTGTAAGAAAAAAATTAAATTTTTTTTTATATATTATTTAATTATCTTACGGATTGTAGTTAGTAATAAATTTTTATGATTTTTTTTGTAGTGGCGACTTCTTATCTCGATGGATTCATCCATCATTATTGAAATGAATCGTTTACTCCGACAGTGTCATGTGGATCGGATTAGGATGACACCATTTATGTGGTGTATGAATATTAATAACCCTGTGGAGGTGAATTTAAAATTATTGAAGGTTATGGTTAGCAGGTGGGTTGGAAATGATAACAGTTTTAGAGTTAGTAAAAAGTTGGTGCCGTTTACAGTTGTTGATGTGTTGATGAGCTTAGGTTTAGAAATAGGTGGTTTAGAGATTCCCTTTGATGAAGTAGTTGGTGGATTGGTTGGTGAATTGTTCAAATCAAAAACCATCAGTTTGAAGGACTTGACAGACATGTTTAATGTCATTGTTGATGATAAAAACATTGAAGTCGATGTAGTGTGTAGGTTATATATATTAGTTTGTTTGGTTGTTTTCTATTTCCCTAGGAAATCAAGGCATGTTTGTAACATGCCTTTTGGAGTGTTAGATGACTTAGACCGTTTGTGTCTATATGATTGGTGCACCGGTGTACATAAACACATTGTAGAGAATTTAAATAAATGTAAGAAGAAAATTATGGGAGCAGGTATCCCCCAGTCAGTCACTCTCAGTGGCAATGTGGCAGTGTTGCAGGTAATATGATATGTAGTTCACTATTTTGATGTAGTGCAGAACATTGTGAATTATGTTTGATGAAATAATTTTATGATGTTTTAGGCTTGGGCGGTTGAGAGACTTTCTTTGCATGGTCATCCTTCGCACCGGTTTTTCCCCCGCATAATGAGATGGTTCCCGTTTAAATCAAGGACCGAAAAAATTGAAAATATTTTTATGACCGGAGATGTAAGTGTTTTGTTTTTCGTTATTTTGTATGTTAAAATGGATTGTGTATATTGTCTGAATTTGTTGTGTGCTATTGGTGCAGTTAAATATGGAGTGGTATATACGAAATGAAGATCGTCATAGGCCGGAAATCCGTGCAGCTTTCAACTTGGATGACGAAGGATCCTTGGGTGAAGGATCCAAGGTTGACAAAGACGATGATGAAGACGAAAGCTCTGATGACGGGGCATGGGAAGCAGGTGCGGAGGAGAGATTGAGGAAAAATAACGAACATATCAGAGCATTGAATGCCAAGATTGGAGTTTTGACTAGGGAGCTATTTGAAATTTATCAAACTCCAATCTTCTTCCCATGTGCCACTGATGAAGAGGTTGGGGGTGGAGTTGGAGGTGAGGATAATGCTGAAGTTGGGGGAGAACAAGAAGGTGATGGACATGGAGTTGGAGGTGAGGAGAATGCTGAAGTTGGGGGAGAAGAAGAAGGTGATGGAAATGAAGTTGATGACCCCCTAGGTGCACATGCCGAAGTAAGAGGGGATGATGAAACTGTTCGTAACATTAATTTTATTGAAATAGAAGATGATGCTGATGAAGGAGAACCGGAGGTCGTTCCATTGGCTATACCCCCATTGCGGAGTTTTGTTGGTGATCCAAGCACTAGTGTTGATGTTAACCAATTGTATACAGCAGTCAGCATCAGAGAGATGAACGTACACAGGTATGTGGTATGAATTGTAGTTGTGGTTGAGGAATATGTATTGTTTGTCATTGACTAATATTTGTATGTTTAGGGTTGTAAGCGAGATAATTGGCCAAAGCTTGAGCACGACTTCAATTTACACTTTGGCCCCATTGAAATACGTTGATAACATGATTAGTATTGTCACATTTGGTTGTGTTTCATGTTATAGTTTATTTTAGTAATGTGAAAATTTTTTATTGTGTAGGTGGTGTTCTTTGCTTGTACGGTCTTTATGTACTTTGAGAAAAGGTTGTGCGGTGTTGTTAAGAGGTTTCATTTTAGTCCGTTATACTCGGTAAATAAAATTTGATATTGTCTCATATTTATGATTGAAGAAAGTATTTTTGATCGAATTTTTATTGATGATTTTGAAATTGTCCACAGCACCATATTCTTACAGATTATAGGAAACGTCCACAGAATCGCCATGTATTCACGCTTCATAACTATAACACTTATTTGCGTTCCGATCATTTTGGACTTGAAGAATTACCCACGACGGACTTTGTGAGTAACCTTGAATTTCCAAATCTTGTCGACTTTTGGTTGTAAATGTGTTACTGAAATTGTTTATATTTTTTGTAGTTGTTTCTGCCATTTGTCCACGATGATCATTGGTGGTGTTATTGTTAGCTCAAAAACTTGTTGGGCTCGATTTCGGCAAGTGCACCGAATCGTTCAAGTAATAAACCGGTAAGACCGGGTATCGTTTTCCCAAGAGACTCGTAATACTAGAGAATTGTGCGATTAACAACTCATATAGACTCAAGAACATAACATCGATTTACAGAACAAGTGCAGAAATGTAAATTAATACATAATTACAAGGTTGGACTTTGGTATTGAAGGCGCTTGGAAATGGAAAAGACAAGAAATGGTATGAAATGACATTGCTAAGGTTAGTTTTCACCAATGCACTCTTGTGTATGACCAATTTTATCTCCTCTCTATCAATTTACTAAAGTCAATCCACTAAAACACTCTAGCCCTAATTCCTTAGGTGAAAGGCCTAGGTTTTCCTTATCAAACCCCAATTCCTTGGCAATCTAACAAGCAAAACCCGCATTAAAGAGCTGGGATCTAAGACAACATGTGAATCATCTTCCATTCCTAGAATCAATGACCCACAAGGACTCCTATTTCAGTTCCGGGTTTCATCTTACGTTCCCATAATCCATAAAACCCCAAAATCAAGTCATGAACGTTCCCATTACATGCAAGCTTTAAGATTGGAAACAAGAATACTAGTAATTGATAGAAAAGGCATATATATAATCAAATCATTCAACAATTACACAAGAATTCAAAGGCTACAACTAATCCCAACAAGATGGGTTTGGTTCTCCATTTCCATGGAGAACCCTAAGCTTACAAACATGGAAGATGGAAGAAGAAGGAGACCCAAAGGAAGAGGAGGAGATGTTCCCACAAGCTCCTCACGCCCTCCATGAGCTCCAGCCGTGAAATCGCGCCTCCAAATGACCAAAGACCCTTTCCCCTTCGCGTTTTAGGGTTAAATAAGCTGTCTGCCACATCAGTAAAAGTCGCGCCCGGGCGCCCCTCTGTTTTCGCGCCCGAGCGCGAGCCTCTCGCATTTGGACGAACGTCCTTCAATCTGGCCGAGCGTCCTCTTTCCTGGACGAGCGTCCTCCTGGCTGGGACGAGCGTTCTGGACGAGCGTCCTCTCTGCAATTTGGACAAGCGTCCTCTGCCTGGCTGGACGAGCGCCCTTTGCCTGGGACGAACGTCCTCTCCTCTGGACGAGCGTCCTCTTCTCTGGACGAACGTCCTCCTCTCTTGGACGAGCGCCCGCTTTCTGGGACGAGCGTCCTCCTGGACGAGCGTCCTCCTGCCTGGACGAACGTCCACTGTCCTGGGACGAGCGTCCTCCTTCCTGGACGAACGTCCTTGCACTGCTGATGGCATTTCTTCGTGCTAATTTCTTGGTCTAGTTCTATAGTTTGTTGGAGAGTCTTCCAAGCTTATTTTTAGCTACAAAACAAGGGATTATTGATGAAAGTACATCAAGGTAGCCAAAAACACAAATATTTAGAAAACAAGGCAAAACAAGAGGATTAAGCAAGTTATAAGTAAGAAAGGAGTTGATTTTGCCACTAAAATGATGCTTAAAATATGGTATAATTTAGCATTATCAAAATACCCCCAAACTTACAACTTTGCTTGTCCTCAAGCAAAAGTACTTCTCCTAGCAAACAATTCAATCACAATGGTCTAGCAACTCAAGCATAGTTTCAATCAAATAAACAAAATCAATCGTGCTTGCTCAACTTATAAATCACATTCAAGAGACAATATAGTCTTAGCAAGCTAAACTTCAATCATGGTGCTAACAGTTCAAAATCACATGATAGATGCAATTGATAGATCTACAAACATGGCAAGTTGTTTTCAATGAGTGCATGGAACCAATCCTCACCAAGGAAAGTGTTTCACTCAAGCACAATGGTGTATAAGGATGTGTGTCTAACTCTCAACTATCACAATGTTACACAAATCAACTTTGCCTTTTGTTTCAACAATTTCAAACACATTAACAAACAAGTTACATCACAAGGACTTTGATTGGTTTGTATTGTGGCTGGGCTAAGAAGAAAAATTGGTTTTTCTGGACAACAAAGCACCTTGAGATAAGAGAACAAACAATTTGATTCATGATATAGCATAGTATCTCTTTTTCTCCAAAATTGAATAAACCACTCTCAACTTATTTCCCAACTCTTTTTTTTTATTGAATTCATTTTTCTTTCTCTTCTTCTTCTTTCTTCTTTTTCTTTCTTTTTAACTCAACTTATTGTTTTTCTCAATGCTCCCCTTTTGACAAGAAGAACTCCCCCAAACTTAGACCATTCTCCTCACTCTAATATAGATGTTCATCTCAACTCAAGGTAAGGAGGTTAAGGATTTTTCAATAGGCTTAAAGTTTCGGGAATGAGAAAGTTTTCTTTAAGGTTCAAAGGTTTAGCATTGGCTTTTAGGCTCAAAATGTAGAAGAGGTGGAAGAACAAGATGGCCTTGATCATTTGTAACATGCAAGTAACTAGTTCAAATAGAGAAACTCAGGCAAAATCAACTGTGATTCCAAAGTAATAACATTCATCAATAAACTCTGAGGCACAACATCTCACAGGTTCACTCAAGGTTCCAAAATTTGAAAAACATCATGCCAAGAATATTGATCACAATTAAAACCAAGCATCTATCTAAACATATACAAGCAACCATAATCTCTGTTCAACAAGCTCAACCACATAATCTCAATCAGATTTTCAAAACAATTCTCATAGATAAAGAGCAAGCACAACAGATTTGTATTCAATTCAAGCATAACTAATGATTCACTCAAATCACCAGACCAATTGCACAAGAACTATCCACAAGGCAAGTCAAAAAGAAATCCAAATCACAAATACTGAAACCAGATAAAACAAAAAACAAAAAATTAAAACAGAAAAACCGATTTAAAATGGACTCTTTGCAGCTCCAGCAGTGTAAGACACTAGCTTCACTTCCATCTGAAACATCTTCCTCCCACAGTAGCTTATACTCCGCAACTTCTCCACCTCCCCCATCAGTAGGGGCCTGGCCCCCAGGCCATGCTACACGAGCAACAAAATCTTCATTTCATATGGTGCTCAACTCACGCATGCCTCAAAGGTTGGCCACTGGTGGTTTTAAACTCTGTAATTCCTAAGGAAGATCTTATTCTGTAACAAGAAAGCTCAAAGCAAAATTAGTATCCCATAGTCAACAACTGGAGAGAAGAATCCATAAAACATACTAAAAGAAAAATGCAAAAGAAAGCAAAGAAACAAGACAGGGAAAGGCAATACAAACAAAGACAAAAGTACAAGAACAAAGAGGGAAGTTTTAAAATTAAGCTTCCCAAAGGTACAACAACACAAAAAGGTATAAAAACACATCAAAAGGAGTGTGTGAAAGAGTGCAAAAGAATGGGAAACTCATCAGAACCAGAAATTTTTTTGTGCTGGGCGCCCCTGGTGCAGCTCGCGCCCGGGCGCCCCTCAGCAGGGGGCGCTTGGGCGCCACTGGTGCATCGCGCGCTCGGGCGCCCCTCAGCAGGGGGCGCTTGGGCGCCACTCAGTCAAGTTTGTGCAGGATGGCCCTCGTGCAGCTCGCGCCCGGGCGCCCCTCAGCAAGGGGGGCTTGGGCGCCATATCCGTTTTCTGCATAATGCAGATTTCTGCGAAATTGGCCACTCACCATGTGATTTTTGGTTCTAGACCTTCATTCAATGCACTCACACACCAAACAAGCTAAAACTAACCTAATACACTTATACAAACCACAAAAACAACATCACAACTCAAAAATCACAACAATGCAAAACTACACAAACATGCAAAACATAAGCTACTAATGCAAATAACACAAAAATCACACACACACAAGTAAAATAGGTAACAAAACTGGGTTGCCTCCCAAAAGCGCTTGTTTAACGTCATTAGCTTGACGGATTACTCAATGAAGTGCAGATTTTGTTGTTGGTGTGCTCCTTTCACCAACTCCTCTTGAATCACTTTCTAGCCACCAAATCAACTCTCAAAGCTTCAATTCTTCTTTTTAGCCCTTCCACTACCTTGTCATCTTCAAACACTCAATCCTCTTGATCAACTTTGGCTTGCTAGGCTTGAGTTCCTTGTCTCTCATTAAAGGGTGGTGGTGACTAGTCTTTCTCTTTTCTTTCTCCCTTTCTTCATCTTTCACTTAGCATTTGGAGCATTTTCAAGGGAGGAAGAATTTGGGGCAGCTTGTGATGCTCAACATAGTTGTCTCCTTGTTTCCTATAATTCCTTCAATCACAGGGTCTTCATGATGCTTTTGAGGCTGCAGTCCTCCATGTATGAACATCTCCCTGCATATACACTTAGACACAACTAGGCTAAAGCCACAAATTAGCCCAAACAAAACTGAAAATCTATTTACAACACAAGAGTTAGTTCTATATACAAAATCAAGTCTACAAAAGTTAGAAACCTCACAAAAGTCTAGTATTGACACGAGTCCCCGGCAACGGCGCCAAAAACTTGTTAGCTCAAAAACTTGTTGGGCTCGATTTCGGCAAGTGCACCGAATCGTTCAAGTAATAAACCGGTAAGACCGGGTATCGTTTTCCCAAGAGACTCGTAATACTAGAGAATTGTGCGATTAACAACTCATATAGACTCAAGAACATAACATCGATTTACAGAACAAGTGCAGAAATGTAAATTCATACATAATTACAAGGTTGGACTTTGGTATTGAAGGCGCTTGGAAATGGAAAAGACAAGAAATGGTATGAAATGACATTGCTAAGGTTAGTTTTCACCAATGCACTCTTGTGTATGACCAATTTTATCTCCTCTCTATCAATTTACTAAAGTCAATCCACTAAAACACTCTAGCCCTAATTCCTTAGGTGAAAGGCCTAGGTTTTCCTTATCAAACCCCAATTCCTTGGCAATCTAACAAGCAAAACCCGCATTAAAGAGCTGGGATCTAAGACAACATGTGAATCATCTTCCATTCCTAGAATCAATGACCCACAAGGACTCCTATTTCAGTTCCGGGTTTCATCTTATGTTCCCATAATCCATAAAACCCCAAAATCAAGTCATGAACGTTCCCATTACATGCAAGCTTTAAGATTGGAAACAAGAATACTAGTAATTGATAGAAAAGGCATATATATAATCAAATCATTCAACAATTACACAAGAATTCAAAGGCTACAACTAATCCCAACAAGATGGGTTTGGTTCTCCATTTCCATGGAGAACCCTAAGCTTACAAACATGGAAGATGGAAGAAGAAGGAGACCCAAAGGAAGAGGAGGAGATGTTCCCACAAGCTCCTCACGCCCTCCATGAGCTCCAGCCGTGAAATCGCGCCTCCAAATGACCAAAGACCCTTTCCCCTTCGCGTTTTAGGGTTAAATAAGCTGTCTGCCACATCAGTAAAAGTCGCGCCCGGGCGCCCTCTGTCAGTCGCGCCCGAGCGCGAAGCTCTCGCAAAAAATCCAATATGGCGAAAAGTCGCGCCCGGGCGCCCCTCTGTTTTCGCGCCCGAGCGCGAGCCTCTCGCATTTGGACGAACGTCCTTCAATCTGGCCGAGCGTCCTCTTTCCTGGACGAGCGTCCTCCTGGCTGGGACGAGCGTTCTGGACGAGCGTCCTCTCTGCAATTTGGACGAGCGTCCTCTGCCTGGCTGGACGAGCGCCCTTTGCCTGGGACGAACGTCCTCTCCTCTGGACGAGCGTCCTCTTCTCTGGACGAACGTCCTCCTCTCTTGGACGAGCGCCCGCTTTCTGGGACGAGCGTCCTCCTGCCTGGACGAACGTCCACTGTCCTGGGACGAGCGTCCTCCTTCCTGGACGAACGTCCTTGCACTGCTGATGGCATTTCTTCGTGCTAATTTCTTGGTCCAGTTCTATAGTTTGTTGGAGAGTCTTCCAAGCTCATTTTTAGCTACAAAACAAGGGATTATTGATGAAAGTACATCAAGGTAGCCAAAAACACAAATATTTAGAAAACAAGGCAAAACAAGAGGATTAAGCAAGTTATAAGTAAGAAAGGAGTTGATTTTGCCACTAAAATGATGCTTAAAATATGGTATAATTTAGCATTATCAGTTATTCAGTGAAGTTGAGGTCAATGGAGATTTTTGTGATCGATTCATTGGGGAAGGGGATCAGAGACCGCAAAAGGATAGACACAGCCGTTGTAAGATTCGACATCTTTCATTGTTGAATACCGTGTGATTATGACATAACCCTGCATTGTTTAAGTATTTATTGTTTTTGTTAACTGGTAGGCTGAAAATATGGCACGGTTTTTTTGCATCCTGATGAATATACCGGAAGGTAGTATTGCTCCTTTGACAGTTAAACAAGCAAATATCCCATCCCAACCAAACTTGTAAGTTTCTTGAACTGTAGTGCCGGATTATATTGTGATGTATATGGGCAAAAGTAATCTGATGTTGTGGGTATATTATTTCAGACATGATTGTGGAGTAATAATGTTGAAAGCAATGGAAATCTGGGATGGAGATGAAAAATACAACGGGAAAAGCATGCCTGAATATACAACTGTAAGTTGGAACTGTGTGTTTGATAATATTCTTGTATGTCCTGGTTTCTAATGTGGAAAATGTTGGTTTCAGGAGGAGCTGCTTGGGATTAGAAAGAAATATGTGTGTGACTGGATCCTGGACAACAAGAACACTAGCAGAATGGAAGCCCTATATCTATACGGCATTGTCTAGGATTGCTTAGAAATTATCAAATTTTGACATGTATAAGATGTTCAAATATGTACCTAATGTTATTTGACAATTTTGACATGTATAAGATGTTGAAATATGTACCTAATGTTATTTGACAATGTACAGTATGTGTTTGTAATAAGAATAGTGGTTGGATTTTGAAATGAATTGTTTTTACTTTGCGTTTGTGTTTGTTATAATGACAAAATTTGTGATTGAAAAATGAACGCAGCATTATAATAAAAATTTTAAAAGTACGAGAGCATTTTCACTAAAATTAATGGTAATTAATGCAAAGGATTTGATCAATTTCTGAGTGGGGAGATGGGTGTTGGTGATTGATGTGAACGCAAGAAGCGTGGAGTTACCCGTGATGAGTAGGGGGACGAAGTAGTGCAAGGAATGAGTGAGACTGCTGAAAAAAAGCTCTGGTAATCGTTTACAAGACCCCTGTAAACGATTACCCGAGAGAAATTGCCCATTTGTACAGAAAGTCCAACACATGTACTCAGTCAGATGAACACAGGTCACCATTGCAAAAAAAAGTGACTTTTAGGCAGTTCTGCACCTGTCTGAGGCTGGTGCAGGTGTTACAGTGGTGGGAGAGGGTGGGTGGTGATGTGATGTGAGTCCAAGGAGGCTGGGGAGACCCCTCATGAGTTGGTGGAGCAACCTGTGCAAGGAATGAGTGAGACTGCTGAAAAAAGGGGCTGGTAATCGTTTACAGGACCCCTGTAAACGATTACCCGAGAGAAATTTGGAATTTGTACAGAAAGTCCAACACAGGTCATCAGTCAGGTGAACACAGGTCACCATTGGGGGAAAAACTGACTTTTATGGTAATCTGCACCTGTCTGAGGCTTGTGCAGGTGTTCCAGTGATGGGAGAGGGTGGATGGTGATGTGATGTGAGTCCAAGGAGGGTGGGGAGACCCCTCATGAGTTGGAGGAGCAACCTATGCAAGGAATGAGTGAGACTGCTGAAAAAAGGGGCTGGTAATCGTTTACAGCACCCCTGTAAACGATTACCCGAGAGAAATGTGGAATTTGTACAGAAAGTCCAACACAGGTCATCAGTCAGGTGGACACAGGTCACCATTGAGGGAAAAACTGACTTTTATGGTAATCTGCACCTGTCTGAGGCTTGTGCAGGTGTTTCAGTGGTGGGAGAGGGTGGATGGTGATGTGATGTGAGTCCAAGGAGGGTGGGGAGACCCCTCATGAGTTGGAGGAGCAAGCTGTGCAAGGAATGAGTGAGAGTGCTGAAAAAAGGGGCTGGTAATCGTTTACAGGACCCCTGTAAACGATTACCCGAGAGAAATTTGGAATTTGTACAGAAAGTCCAACACAGGTCATCAGTCAGGTGAACACAGGTCACCATTGGGGGAAAAACTGACTTTTATGGTAATCTGCACCTGTCTGAGGCTTGTGCAGGTGTTCCAGTGGTGGGAAAGGGTGGATGGTGATGTGATGTGAGTCCAAGGAGGGTGGGGAGACCCCTCATGAGTTGGAGGAGCAAGCTGTGCAAGGAATGAGTGAGAGTGCTGAAAAAAGGGGCTGGTAATCGTTTACAGCACCCCTGTAAACGATTACCCGAGAGAAATTTGGAATTTGTACATAAAGTATAACACAGCTACTCAAGCAGGTGAACAGGGGTCACCATTCGAAAAAAAACTGACTTTTAGGCACCATTTTGTATGACATAAATAAATTCATGATAACACACCATTAATAGAGATTCAGTTACACAACATACACAACAAAATGATACATTGTACGTTTCAAATATTACAGTTATCCATGAAATACTTATAATGATGTTCATATCAAATTACAGTTATCCTAAACCCACTATTGGTTGTCTGCTTGATTGGACGTCGATGGTTGGTCAGATGGACGGACAAATTTCCGGAGGATGTCATCCACATTGAGTTCCTTCTCTGCCCACATAGGAAGTCGAATGACAGGTTTTGTTGTCTCCTTAACAAGGTCAATTGTAGGAGGAGAAACTTCAGCTGGAAATACCTTCACTATAGAGCGATGCGTAATATTGAGGTAGTGGTTTTGCCTAAATGCAGTGAAGGGGTGGACCTAAATGTACAAACGGAATTTGTAAGAAGAAGAACACTTAAATACCAATAAAATAATTATGGTAGTTAAGTAAAAATTTGATGGCTTACAAGATTGAGTATGATAACGGAACCAACTGCGATATTTTCTGCAATTTCAGGATCTTCAAGAGCTTTCTTATGCAACGAAGCCTTCATCGTGGCAGTTGGGTCCTTAAGAGTCAACTGCATATCTCCCAACCCATTGGGCTTGCACTCTTTCAATATGCAAACCACCAATGGAAGGACCTCAGCTGATTTTGCCTCTTGTAGGGAGTTAACGTTCTCGAATTTTCCATCCTTTACGAGACCTATGATAAAAAAATATTAAAACAAATTACAAGTATTCAAGGTAATAATGTTCTTGGAAGCGTGTATGAGATTCAGTGTACCGTGGTGTTCAATAAACATCTGTGCCCATTTCCAAGCATTGGAGTTGAAATCTCGTTCATAGGTTGCGTCAGCAACATCACGAGCAAATTCTTGTGTGGATTTCGGTTGTTCTGTTCCCGTTCTATTCATGAAAGCTGCTTGGATGTTACCTGCAGGACCAGGAATAAGCGTTGCGGAAGCATCGCATTTTTTCAAAAACGATTCAAGGACATCATCATCATAAACAACGTCTTCCCATGCATCCATGATTATGCAGAAATTTCCTGTCCACATAAAAATTGTAGGTTAAGGACGATACATCACTAGGATGATTAAAGAAGTCACTCACAACTAAACAATGGTAATCGGGTTACTGTCACCTGATTCAAGCCTACACAATTGGTTTCTCTCCCCGAAATTGAAATACAAGTACGTGAACGATGAAATTATATGAAATCAATGTACCAAAAAAATATTAATATTATATCTATTTCCATTAACTTAACTTATTCAAATCAAGTTACATTAATTGTGGGGAGATAGTCTGACTTGATGGGTAGCCTTTAAAAGTGAAAAGCATTGATTGGGGGTTAGGAGAGAGAAACTTTATACTGACAACCATCAATGCATGCTTTCACAGGATAACCAAATACGTGTTTCACAAGCAAAAAATTGGACCTTTGGCGGGAATACACAGCTGCGTCAACAACCAACGTTAGAATCCAACGTTCACACTTATTTCCATTGACCAAGCACTTCCAGACAACGTACCAGGGTGTTCATTAAAGAGAAGGGCCAAAACGAAGTTCGGAGGGTTGGTGAGAAGCACATAAGAATCATTTATGGTGGACTTAAATGTAGAAGATGAGGTTGGTTAGGACCACTGAGCTTCATTAAAGGGCACACCATTTTTCACCACGGTATGTTTAAATAAGTTCTTCGAAAAGAATTTATTTTCATTATTTTTGTAGTTGCCAGTGGTCATAGTGGTAAGTGTGAAGAGTGAATATAATTTGTTTTATCTCTAAAGGTGGGTTTAATGTCAACGCACACAATGGATGGGGATCAAGGGAATGACTATAATGACAATGTTGATGAGCCCAATGAAAGTTTAATGGAGATTGACCCAACAGTGCATATGTGTTTTGACTCAATGGTTGAAGCTAAAACTTTTTACACAGACTACGCCATTAGACGTGGGTTTGCCGTGCGGACTAGGACTTCTAAAAAAGATAAAGACAACAACGTCTACTACCTCAGAATAGTTTGTTCAAGGGAGGGAAAATATGTGTCTTCGGTCAAACCAGTGGTAAAAACACTTCCAAGTCAAATTAACCAATGTCCTGCTGGGATAACCATTGCAAAGAAGGAGGACAAGTGGTTTATAAGGACCGTTGTTCTGGACCACAACCACGATCTTTGTCCAAATAACTCCAAACTATTTGCAGCCAATAGAAAGTTAAGCATGCATGCAAAACACACGTTGCAGGTCAACGACGATGCTGGAGTTAGGTTAAATAAGAGTTTCCTTAGCATTGTGAACGATGCGGGGGGATATGAAAACATGGACTTTGTCGAGCGGGACGCTCGAAACTACATTGGCCAACACAGAAGATCTTTATGTAAGGATGGTGATGGTCAGGCACTCCTACGACACTTTTCGTCAATGAAAGATAGAAATAACGAGTTCTTCTATGACATTGCTCTGGATGAAGGGAATAAAATCTGTAGTGTGTTTTGGGCTGATGCAAGAAGTCGTGCTGCATGTGAAGAATTCGGTGATGTTGTTTCCTTTGACACCACTTACTTAACAAATAAGTACGACATGCCATTTGCGCCTTTTGTTGGAGTTAACCATCATGGACACTCGATTTTACTTGGTTGTGGATTGTTGTCTTCGGAAGACACTGTCTCATTTGTCTGGTTGTTCCAATGTTGGCTAAGATTCATGCGTAATAAGACTCCTCAAGGTATTATTACTGACCAATGCAGAGCAATGGCCAACGCTATTGAACAAGTGTTTCCTCATACGAGGCACAGGTGGTGTTTATGGCACATCCTTAAGAAGTTGCCTGAAAAATTGCACGGGTATAGAAATAATCCCGTTATCAAAACCGAACTACATGCGCTTATATATGATTGTGTTTGTCCAACAGAATTTGAAAATGGTTGGAAGGAACTACTTACCAAACATGGATTGGAGGAAAATGAATGGCTATGTAATTTGTACGAAGAGAGACATAAATGGGTCCCGTGTTACTTGAAAAAAGATTTTTGGGCAGGCATGTCTACGACTCAGAGAAGTGAGGGAATGAATGCCTTTTTTGATGGATTTATCAATTCTACAACAACACTTCAACAGTTTGTGGTCCAATACGACAATGCACTTAGGGTAAAGGCGCAGAAGGAAATAGAAGCCGACTTCTCCTCCATGAACACCACTATTGCATGTGGTTCTCAGTCACCAATTGAGAGACAATTTCAAGTGGAATACACACATGCAAAGTTTGAGGAGGTCCAAACAGAATTCCGTTCAAGGATGAACTGTTTCATCAAAGACACCTTAAAGGAGGACTTGTGGAACACTTACACTGTAAAAGAGGAACGAATGTGGGAGGGTAATCGCGTACCGGATAAATTTTACAAAGTTCAATTTGATCTCATCACACAGACAACCACTTGCTCTTGCCACCTCTTTGAGTTTAGAGGAATTATATGTCGCCATTCCCTATTGGTATTTGGCCAAGAAGATGTTTACAGTGTTCCCTCACAATACATTTTGAGACGCTGGAGCAAAAACATTCGAAGAAGACACACACTAATAACAGCATCGTATAGTAATTCGACAAATGAACCACGGATGCAAAGATACAAACTGTTGTGCAAACGTTTTTATGAAATTGCTGAAGTTGCATGTGAGTCTGAGGAAGCTAGTACATAATTGGAAAAAGAACTTAATTGTTTGGGTACAAAATTTGGATTCAGTTCTTCCATGACAAATAACATCATCAGTGATGCAGGCCAACTAAGATACGATACTGGTGCATGCACGTCAATACCACCTACTCCAGTTGGAACATCTGATGTCCTTCTACACAGTCCTGCAACTGTTAAGCGAAAAGGACGTCCACGCACAAATAGGCTGAAGTCCACTGTTGAGAAAAAAACCAAAAGAAGAAAGTCAACTTCATTGACAACCACTTCAACACCACCCACCGAACAATGCGTGAGTCATTATTTACGGTCAAAAAATTTATTAAATAGTTTTTAGTCTATCAATTATGTTTAACTTAGTAGTTGTGTTGTTTCAGGGCGAAAGACCAAGTAATGTTGTTGAATGTGATCACCGTGAACAATTTGAAGCGGACACTATCCAACTATCACAAGATACCGAAATGGGTCATTTTGGATTTATGTCGTTGTTGTCAGCTGTACATAACAATTTCGATAACAACATCAACTGATATATACAACTTGTTTGCTGCTTATTTTGTAACTTTTTTCTGTTTTTCAAAGTTAAAATGGTCTTCCATGAAATTCCTTTAATGAATGTATGTAATGCATATGACCACACCAGTATTTGTTACTGTAATCGATTACGAGGCTGTGGTAATCGATTACGAGACTATTGTAATCGATTACGAGGCTCTGGTAATCGATTACTGTGTTCAGTTAATTAAACCAAATTATCCCACTGCATAACGTGTATAACTTGCAATCGTGTTCATAACCGCCCAAAACACATCCTTCCTCAAATTCGTTTCGAAAACCTCTCTTCTCTCAGTGCAAAACCCTAAACGAAATACAATGGCTGATCGTGGAACGAAGAAACAAAAGGCATCTTCTTCCGTTGGTGGACGTCGCCGTCGCCGGAGTCCAACCCCATCACCATCGTCATCCCCTCCTACGCCTACCAATGATCTCTTCTCGTCGGATGAGCAACAGGAGAAATATGCCCAACATTTCGTAAATCGGGAAATTTTGGACAGTAAGTATCTAGAGGACGAATACTTTAGGGGAAAAAATTTTCAATTCTATGACATATTACACGAAGCTGGGCTGACTGAATTTGTGTGTTTAAGAAGACATTACCACCCACAATTAGTCAGAGTGTTCTATAGCAACATGTCAATATCGGATACGGGGGTTATTCGAAGCGAGGTTAGAGGGGTCAAAATTAGGGTGAGCCGTAATCTTTTTCAACAACTGACTAATCTCCCATCTGATGGTGTTTGTTACGAAGGCAAAGTTGTAGATGAGTGGAAAGAACAATACGATTCTGTCACTGCAAGGCAACTAGTGTGTAGAGATGATGCAGTCATACAATCTAGAATACTAGCGGGGCAAATGAAGGTTCAACCAAGGATACTTCATTACGTTCTCACTAGAGTATTAATTCCTCGTGCAACCAACATTGGTCAGGCATCCGAAGAGGATATTATGCTGCTATGGGCATTTTTCAATTCCATTGAAATTAACTGGGGACATCTTATTAGATATAAGATGAAAAGAGCATTAAGGGAGAACGCAAAGTTGCCGTATCCACATTTGATAACCATCTTCATGGAACACTTTGAAGTGCCTACTGAAAGTTATCCCATTTCAGAACTGAAGTTCAAACAAAGAATTGGTTGTGAAGTTGTAGCATCATTTGGTTATATGCAAAATGATGAAGGAGAATGGGTTCCCAAAGGCAACGCCCCCCATCCCCCCTTACAAGAAGGTCAACAGAATGAAGGACAAGATGATGAACAAGGCAGTTCATCTACAACACTAGATAATGTAATCAACCGCATAGAACAACTTCAAACCTTTGTTGGTACAAGATTTGATGCCTTTGAAACTCGCTTTGATGCCCTTGAAACAAGATTTCGAAACATTGACATGGTCATCACTACAAGGTTTGATGCGTTGCAATCGCGCGTTGGGAACATTGAAGAACAACTGTAACACTTGCCAAGTGCTTCTGGAAACAATCCTCAGACTTAAAATTGCTTGTTTAGGCTCTCTTTACTGCATTTTAAAGAACTATGTACTCCAATTCCTGCTTTGATCATTTCAAGTATTCAATAAAATGAAGTTGTTTAGTTTCAAAATGGTTCCTCAATTCTCGACATTTATTATGTAATGTTCAATTTATGATACACTTAATACCATGGCAGTTGTGAGTAAAAGTCAGTAACCAATACCACTTAATACTAACCAATAACACTAACCAATACCACTTAATAACACTGCAGTTGTGTGTAAAACTAAAAACTCAGTTTTTTTTCGAATGGTGACCTGTGTTCAACTGACTGAGTACCTGTGTTGGACTTTCTGTACAAATTGGCAATTTCTCTCGGGTAATCGTTTACGGGGGTGCTGTAAACGATTACCAGACCCTTTTTTCAGCAGTCTCACTCATTCCTTGCACAGCTTGCTCCTCCAACTCATGAGGGGTCACCCCACACTCCTTGGACTCACATCACATCACCAGCAGCCCTCTCCCACCACTGGAACACCTGCACAAGCCACAGACAGGTGCAGAACTGCCTAAAAGTCAGTTTTTTTACCAATGGTGACCCCTGTTCATCTCACTGAGTACCTGTGTTGGACTTTCTGTACAAATTCCCAATTTCTCTCGGGTAATCGTTTACGGGGGTGCTGTAAACGATTACCACAGCCTTTTTTGAACACTCTCACTCATTCCTTGCACAGCTTGCTCCACCAACTCATGAGGGGTCACCCCCACCCTCCTTGGACTCACATCACATCACCAGCCACCCTCTCCCACCACTGGAACACCTGCACCAGCCTCAGACAGGTGCAGATTACCATAAAAGTCAGTTTTTTGTCCAATGGTGACCCCTGTTCATCTGACTGAGTACCTGTGTTGGACTTTCTGTACAAATTCCCAATTTCTCTCGGGTAATCGTTTACCGGGGTGCTGTAAACGATTACCAGACCCTTCTTTCAGCAGTCTCACTCATTCGTTGCACAGCTTGCTCCTCCAACTCATGAGGGGTCACCCCACACTCCTTGGACTCACATCACATCACCAACAGCCCTCTCCCACCACTGGAACACCTGCACAAGCCTCAGACAGGTGCAGAAGTGCATAAAAGTCAATTTTTTTACCAATGGTGACCCCTGTTCATCTGACTGAGTACCTGTGTTGGACTTTCTGTATAAATTCCCAGTTTCTCTAGGGTAATCGTTTACGGGGGTGCTGTAAACGATTACCACAGTCTTTTTTGAACACTCACTCATTCCTTGCACAGCTTGCTCCACCAACTCATGAGGGGTCACCCCACACTCCTTGGACTCACATCACATCACCAGCAGCCCTCTCCCACCACTGGAACACCTGCACAAGCCTCAGACAGGTGCAGAAGTGCATAAAAGTCAGTTTTTTTACCAATGGTGACCACTGTTCATCTGACTGAGTACCTATGTTGGACTTTCTGTACAAATTCCCAGTTTCTCTCGGGTAATCGTTTACGGGAGTGCTGTAAACGATTACCACAGCCTTTTTTGAACACTCTCACTCATTCCTTACACAGCTTGCTCCACCAACTCATGAGGGGTCACCCCACCCTCCTTGGACTCACATCACATCACCAGCCACCCTCTCCCACCACTGGAACACCTGCACCAGCCTCAGACAGGTGCAGAAGTGCATAACAGTCAGTTTTTTTACCAATGGTGACCCCTGTTCATCTGACTGAGTACCTGTGTTGGACTTTCTGTACAAATTCCCAGTTTCTCTCGGGTAATCGTTTACGGGGGTGCTGTAAACGATTACCACAGCCTTTTTTGAACACTCTCACTCATTCCTTGCACAGCTTGCTCCACCAACTCATGAGGGGTCACCCCACCCTCCTTGGACTCACATCACATCACCAGCCACCCTCTCCCACCACTGGAACACCTGCACCAGCCTCAGACAGGTGCAGAAGTGCATAAAAGTCAGTTTTTTTACCAATGGTGACCCCTGTTCATCTGACTGAGTACCTGTGTTGGACTTTCTGTACAAATTCCCAGTTTCTCTCGGGTAATCGTTTACGGGGGTGCTGTAAACGATTACCACAACCTTTTTTGAACACTCTCACTCATTCCTTGCACAGCTTGCTCCACCAACTCATGAGGGGTCACCCCACCCTCCTTGGACTCACATCACATCACCAGCCACCCTCTCCCACCACTGGAACACCTACACCAGCCTCAGACAGGTGCAGATTACCATAAAAGTCACTTTTTTGTCCAATGGTGACCCCTGTTCATCTGATTGAGTACCTGTGTTGGACTTTCTGTACAAATTGGCAATTTCTCTCGGGTAATCGTTTACGGGGGTGCTGTAAACGATTACCAGACTCTTTTTTGAACACTCTCACTCATTCCTTGCACAGCTTGCTCCACGAACTCATGAGGGGTCTCCCCACCCTCCTTGGACTCACATCACATCAGATGTTACTCAAAATGACCACTCAAACAACAACATCTTACAAACAAGCCTGCAACTTAGGAGACAAAACAAATTACGACATTCTGAAATCGACAAACACACAACTCATAATAACAATGGTATTGAATAGATAAAATATGAGACCAATTCAAACCAAAACTCAAATTTTATTTCATTGAACCAAATCGGATACATTAAACATTGTTTTCTTAATCTATTTACAATGATTACAATTTTCATTACTTTCCAAATAACATTTTCAATCAACTAAATACACAGATCACTCATTTTTTATTCTAAGCACTACGGTCCCGGTGTATGGAGTCCTAAGTGCTCTTCCCTTGTAACGCCTTCGTGATCCAACCCTAACATACGTCTTCAAAGGTTGTTCATTTCCGTCAATGTCAGTAGGGGATACAAAACCAATGTTCACAGATGGTTCTGTACGAGGCACACTTTGTCCAACGTCATCTTTATTTTGCCTTCTTGCCTTCTCTTCAGCCAATTGTGCCTCCAAAGTTCCAACCCTCCTTTTAAGTTCTTCAATTAGAAATTCTTGTTCCTCTAAGGCACGCATAAAAGTTTCTCTGCGAATTCTTTTTTGTTTCTTCTTTCCTCTTGGTTTAGCATCCTTTCTTTTAGGTGTTGATCTGCATTCCTCCTTATCCTTCGTTGAAGGACCACCATAAACATCGTCAACAACCTGAAATTTAACAACACATTACAGATTACACAACTTTGGTCAATATATGAAAACATAACAAAACTTTCGATAACAAACAACTTACCAAACCTGTCTCCATACACCGCTTAACGAACTTGTCTCCAACACTTATATTCATCCAATGCAATATTCGTGGAAATTTATCAATAGGACCTTTTGGTGGAACAAACAGCTCAAAAAACCATACCTAAGACAAATAAATCATCTTAACTTGTAAGAAACTTAATTCAAATAACAATTTAAGTAAGTACATCAAATACTATTAATTACCTGCAGCATGTACACACAACCGTCGATGTAAACGTTTGAAATACCTTTGCCTTTCTTCAAGCCTTTTGAAGCTTTGCACAAACTATGTAACAGAAAACGATAAACTACACTACCCCAACAATAACTACCCAAAGCACTTAAGTTGTCAACAAGATTAAACATTACGGGAAACACTTTCCCGCTACGTTTTGGAAATAAAATCTCACTTATCCCTACCAGGAGGTAAAGGCTACAAAAATGAGAACAAGGAATCTTCTTCTTTTGTTTTCGCATTAGAATTTTGTATATTGAATTCAATTCCTTTGTTCCTTTGCCTATGTATTTCACACATTCACTATTGCCCAGCTCTTCCTTTAAGTTAATGTTTGCACCATCTGTACTCAGTCCCAACCCTAAATAAATATCATTTTCATTTATATTCAAAACTTTATTCCTAACTAAAAAACCACCACTACAGTCGTCCCACTTACCCAATAACTCACTCAGTATATTTCTACCTACTTTAACATTGACATTGACATCTAAAAACCAAGCAAATAGAGTCGTCGCAATCAATGATCGATGCTCCTTTGTTAAGCGTTCGTTCAAAGTACATATATACTTTGTCGAAAAAGAGTGACGAACACTCAACTGCATAAACCAAAATCAAATCATCAAAACAACGAAACCCAATAACCCAAGCACCACAACACAACGATACGAACCCCAAACATTAACCCAAATCAAATAAGCATGCTACGAGTTGCCCAAACCGATTAACGAAGCTACGACATGGAATGGAAAACCACTTACCTTCGTCGTCGGACAATCGTCACCGGAACTTGCCATTCCGCACGATAACAGGAGACCAAACTGGCCGGAGACAACACGATGCAAATGGAACGAAGCGAGACGAAACGCGACCTTCGACCTCTCAAGAGAACGGACCTTCGTTTGCAATGGAACAGAGAAAGGGAAAGGGAAATGGGTATTTTAGGATTTTCACTCAAAATAAGGGTTACGGTCATAGGTTTTAAAAAAAAATATTTTTTAATGAACCAATGAGGTGGCGACACGTGGCGTTGTCAAAATAGTGTTAAAAATCCGTTGTTGGAATATCCCGATCCTTTATATAATAGTCGCACAATACTCATCATTGGGAGGAAAAGTCAATGCAAAAGTGCTACCATATTTATCATAACCAATTACCAACTTAATCAAATTACTTGGACACAAAAATAAAAAAGCTATGGAAATAAATTGATTTCAAATTAAGAGAGGTATGGCTAAGAATCACCAACTTTAACAAATTTTATGAATGCCTAATCTACACTTTCACTATATACTTTGGAAGAACTTTTCTCCCTTTCACAAAGCAATTGTTAGTTAAGATTCCTCCAAAATGCACCAACCTGTTCCTCTACCCCTCAAAGAAAAAAGTTGCTATTCTCTACAATGAAAAGAGTGACTCAGCTACCACCAGCGGCAGTGGTAGCATTATTGGCCAGTGACCACCGATCAATGCTACTAGTAGCCGTAAAGGGGTCAATGGCAGACCCTGTCAGTTCCTCTAACCCTTCAAAGAAATCATCTGATACCACTGTTTCTGTTGAGTCAAATTCATTTGCTTCTTCATCATCTTTCATCAGATCTTCCAACTCCTCTTCTATGCACTCTGACTTTGTACTGTGTTGTGCCACCTCGGATGAGGTCGCTGGAGAAACAGGTTTTGTGGTGGTTGTGTCTCCACCAGTCTGAGGTTTGTAGCGAGTGGAGCCAGCAAGGGAGCTTTTATGAGTAGGAGCAGGGTGGTCGTGTTCACCAGTGTATGTCACTATGAACATTGTTGGGTCCGATTTGTTCCTCTCCACCTGTTTTCTGGCTAAACATCCTTTTGAGCTGCTACATCGGTAATATCCCCTGTAAATCACACAACAAACAATGTCTCGTTGGTTCTTTTAAGTTCATAACTTTAACCCCTTTTGGCTTTCTTTTAAAAAAAAAAGGCAAAATCTAACAACAAAGACTTGGAAAAGTGTAACAAGTCAAAGTCTGGCTTCTTAAAAATTGTACACACAAGTTTCCATTCATATCTATGAGATAAAGAAAATATAATTGTATTTGTGAGTTTTGTTTGAGTTTAAAACTTTTTCTTATTTTAGACTAGGAATTAACTACTCCATTAAACTTTTATTGTTAAAAAAGACGAAATTTTTTTAAGGTAAACCTTGGATATGGTGATCCTTTGATGGGTTTCTGTCCATATTTCCTCCATGCCCATATGTCTGAGGAGAGATTCTCAGCTGCCACATCACAAACCTTCTTAACCTGATTCTTCCTGTGGTTGAAAAAAAAGCATGCATTTCAGACAAAGTCATGAATGAACCACAAAGACATGGTTTTTAAGAGCTAAATAAATTCAAAATATTTCTGGATTAGAGAATCTAATTCCCATTCCATGAATTATAAAAAGGAAGAAAAAGGGCATATTAACCTTCTTTTCTGTTTTGGGGTGGAGGCAGAACCTGGTTGGGGAGGCTGCATCTGTTCTTGCTGGCTACAAGGTGATATGGACACTGATGAATAAGAAAAGGAAGAAAGAGGAGAAGAAGGTTGGAAGGTGTGAGGCTGTGGTTTGATGAAGAAAGGCTTGCAAAGCTCGTGAAGCTCTTCAATGGAAGGCCTTGCTCCATAGGGGTTCTCCAAAGGAGACACAACTTGGCCTCCTTGTACAGCAGGGTTGTAAACAGAGAAGAAGCTGCGGGAAGTAGAAGGTGGGACAGAAGCCCCAAAACCAGATGAGGTGGTGCATACGGTTGTGGTGGCGGCGGCGGCGGCGGCGGAGGAAGTAGTGGTGCAGCTTCTGACTACGGCGTGGAGATCCCAATCTGGTTCCATAACAGTAAAGACAAGGTCTGAAAAAGTCTGGTACTGAGAGAGGACAAAGTAAAAATAAAAGGCGCTGACTTTTGTTTGAGGGAGAAAAAGATAAGATGCTATAAGTAGGAAAAGACATGTATATATAGATGGTAAGAGAAAGTGGACATTGAACAAAAGTCTACTCACAAACAAATAAGTCCTTATCTCTTTCCAAATTTAAAAAACATCATGTTAGTGTTTTTCTTTAATTTAGGACTTTATATAAGAAAAAACATATTAATGTAAATATTTATTGTAACAAAGAAGAAGTGAGTTAATACATACAATTGATTGTTAGAAGATTATTAATTAACATCATTTAAAAAAAAATATTACAGTCAAACAAAATAACTGGTAACTATATATTTCAAAGAGAGATAATAGATGAGGAATTTGGTATCTATGTCCAAGTATGATGGTTCTCAAGTGCTTTCTGATTTGTGTTTCTTTTTTTCTCTTCTTCTTTTGTTATATTATGGAACCAGTTTTTGATTTACTTGGGTTGACATTTTAAAATGTCAAAGGTAGTGGTGAGACTTTTAGGTTTGGATTATGGCAAAGAATCACAGTTCCGCACGCATCTCTTCTCTTTGGGACTGTGACTGAAAGTAATTCATATGCAGACAAATAATTAAATATGAATGCTGTTGCCAGCTCACACAGGACAAAATTGTAGTAAAAACTTCTTGAGATGAAAGTGAAAAAACACATAGAATGAAAGGAAGAGAAACAAAAATCATACTATTGAAGGGAAGGATTTTAATTAAAAATTATTCAAAATGTATTTTTTTTTACATATGAATAATTTTTTAATCGTTTTAAGAATACTAATTAACATTTATCTTATTTCAGACAAAAGACAAGAAAATAATTTTTATAAATAACTATTTAAAAAATTAATTATATATAATATAACATTATACAGGTATTTTTTATACAAATATAAAATTAAAAAAAATTGTTTTATCTAGTCTATTTTCTATGCAAAATAAGGATTGGTAATTAGCTCAATTGTGAAGACTATATTCGTGAAGTTTTTTTCTCAAGTTCAAATATTCTCCAAAAATAACTAGTATGAGAACTTTTAGGGAAATTCATCAATATACAAAAATAGCTATAAAAAGAAAAAATGAGTGAAAAACATTCAGCAAAAAAGAAAATCTCATTTTAGTGGTAGTAATTGGATTGATGCATGTACTACCTGCAACTCGACCATAAAAAAAGAGAAAATTCAAAAGAGAAAAATACTTCGGCAAAAAAAAATATTATTTTAGAATATTTTTTATTATAGTGAGTTTATGTGCAGAGTTTATCGAGTACTATTAAGAATAATTTTGAAGAGTATGCTGAAAATTTGTGTTGTCTATTACAGAGCTAACTTAGCTAGAGAATAAAAAAAAAATTTGACAGCAAAAATTTGTTTGACTAAAATTTGAGGTTTAATATGTGTATATTTGGTTATATATTTAATGAATGAGAAATCTTCAATACATTATTTTAGATTACCTGATTTCGAAAATATAAATATCAAATAATTCAATAAATCATACTAAAATAAGTATTAATAAATTTTATATTATTTTATGAAAAGAAATTTAAAATATAACTTAATCTCACAAATTAATTTATCAAAAATATGAAAAATAAAAGAAATATCAGTAAATACAGCTGTGGGATAAATCCACAAATCTCATCTAACAAATTTTGTATTAAAAAATAAATTTGAACTCTAACTCCACTCCAGAAATATGATTTTTAAAATAAAACTTACACTTACATAAAACATATAATACAAGATGATATGATAAGCTTGACTCAACAAATCTGACTAGTACTAGAATAGACAATAATATATCATATGAGAAAATAAATTTTGATATGGTATAAAATAAATTTAAGTATATGTGACCTCCAAAGTTGTAATGAACAAAATGACTTAATAAAAAGAAATATACATCACATTTCATTTTTTTTTCTTCCCTTACCATGTTATTAGAAATCTTCAAACTAAACTTTCACCAACATTATAAAAAATTATACAAAAGTTTATTATACCATTAAATAACCTACGCAGATTGTTCAGTGTTGGTACACAGTGTTGAGAGTAAAATAGTTATATAGTGTTAATTAAAAATTAATAATAACATATTTATTTATAAATCAATAAATTTACTACATAGTGTATTTTGTTGTTAAACAATAATATATTTCCATTGAATAACCTATTTTGTATACTGTAATAGCTAAAATAATTTATCAATATTTGATCCAGTTTTTAGAAGTCTCTTTCTTTATTAACTTTATGTTGTTAATCGTTAAGTAAACAGCAGTTAAATTTTCATCAAAGTATTTTGCTAAAAATATATGATTTTATACACAAAATATCAAATTGTGTATAAATTAAATTATTTTTTTTAATATTTGAATAACTAAATATTTTCTATAAGAAATTCTTTCAATATTATTTTATTATTTGTCATTATCATAAAAGTAATAGAGTTTGTCTAATTTATCTTCTCTATTATGTAATAAAAAGTCAAAATAAGCTATTTGTAGGTGAGCAGTAGTTAAAGAAATCCAGTCAATAGATATTTATAAATAATGTTTTTACCCTGTTTCTAATATCTAATTAAATGTGTTTTTATCATATAATACTTAACTGACATCTAACCAACTTGTGCACTTTTGTGCTGTATTGATTTTTAAACAAAGAAAACAAATAAAAATTATAAACTTCTATTTCGAATCAAAGATTTTCATATTATTATTAACAACAAATTATTATATACAATGATAAATTGTAATAAAATAAATTTAAATAAAATAATATTGTCAATAATTTTTACATTTATTGTGGGTAAAAATAAACCAGAAAAACAATCTTAAACTTATATATTATATTTATTATTTGTAAATATTCATTTAAAAATACCAAACACACTTCTTATATAAATAACATAAGTTACTTAGTTCTTGTACCTAAGCATTTAACTACATCCTATCCTGTTAGAGATAAAAAAAAATATTGATTTCAAATTTTAGAAGAAAAACAATTTAGAAAATATAGCTGAGACATAAATTTACCTGTATTTAGTTTAAATTATATTTGATTTTAATTAATTTTCTCCTCTAAGTTCATATTTCTTTTATCACACTTTATTTTAAATATTAAGAGGTATATTTCAATATTAAGTTTTAACAAATATGATAATGTCTTGAATTACTTAATAATATATTGGCTATGATATGTATTTTAATTAAATATTAAGAAATATGTTATAACACTGTTTTCAACAAATATATTATTATCTTTAAATACTTAATATACAATATTCATAAAATTTTAAATATATTAAATATCTTTAAAACTATGCTATTTTTCTTTCTCTAAAATTAAAATTTTTTTTTTGCTAGCAATATGGATAGATAAAAAAAGATATGTGATAAAGATTTTAACATATGAATCCTTTAATTAAAAATAATTTTAATTGGTTAAAGATATAATTAATATTATGTTAAGATATTTATGAAAACTTTTATTTGCAATTATAAAAATGACCTATTAAATATGTTTAGATTTGTAAATAAACTTGTAAGACATATTTCATATTTTAAGAATTTTGTAGAAATATAAAGTATAGTTTTCCACAATACATCTATTAGAGGTCAGAAAGTGAGAATATGAATACTTTTAATAGATAGAATTGTCTCGGGAGAAAATTTACCGTTAAGGCATAAAAATTTCCCAAAGGAAAGAGTTTGGTTCATAGTCCAACACTCCTAGGTTAAAATTTGTTCGAACTTTTCAAAAGGCATATTTATGTTTGTCGTGTTTATTGAGAACGGTTGGTCATTAATTTTTCTTGAAAGGCTAAAGAAAAATCGGTGCTTTTATCTCGGGAAGAATTCTAGGTCATTCAATTTCCTCGAGTGGCTAAAAACAAATAATGGCGTGTTTAATTTCGTGCCCGTTGAGGAATTGTCAGCCATTCACTTTCATTCGGTTCTGTATGACTACTGAGACGTGGCGTTTCCATATTTATTTCCTCAGTTTTAATGTCAGTCAATAATTTGAAATAAAGTCAATAATTTGAAATAAGGTCAAAGTCAATAATAAAATGCTGTAATCTTAATTAACTATAAGGAATTATTACTACTCATAAAAAATTGTGATTATCAAATTTTATACATTACTCTTATTAAATTAGATGGTCAAAATTAACTTTAATTTAAATTTTTAATATAAAAATTCAACTAAATTATGACTTGCATTTGTATATGATACTGTATTATGCATTTAGAGTCAAGTAATAATTAATATGAATATAAGTACAATTATTTAAGAAATTATTTTATAATTTGGTTGTATTTTATTTACATTATATTGTAAACATATTTGTAACTGAAGTTTTGAATTTTATAGTTAATTGAATATAAAGAAAAAAAGTTAAATAATCAATAAAATTTTGAAAAAAAATTCTATTAATCTAATTGAAGAACCATAGTATAACATCAATAAGATCTGAGTCCAACCACATAAGAGATTAACATTATTTTTTACTCAAAATCATAAAGCAATGAGTTAATGAGACTTCACTTTTATATAGTGTTTTATTTTCTCATTTTTATCCAATGTGGGACATAAACTCACTTGGAATTCTTTCTATTATTCGTAGGAATAAATAGAATTTCATGTGTGTTTTAGAGTTGCTTTAAGATTCGCACAACGGTTTTATCATCTGTCAAGTAAAGGAAGCTAGTTGTCTTGTTTAAAGTTTCTAATGCTTTGATAGTTTGGAATGCATATTTAGTTTGTATGAGATTTATTGAAACTCTGATATTGGTGGTTAAACCTGTTGATGTTATGTTGATTGAAATGGTTGCATGTGGATTGTAATTGTTTGAATTGATGTTGAATTGAAGGAATAAGAATCTGGCCATTTGAGGAAATTGGTATGCAAATCTGACATTGAAATATCTTTTAAAATAAACACTAAGTCAAGAATACTAATTTAGTCGTCTAAACAGGTCCTTGTTTCTCTAAAATCATTGAATGGAGTGTATAGGTTTCTGATGTGGAGTTGAGCGATGTTGGTGTAACACTCAGTGGGAATTTTGCGAAAGCTTTGGTGCTGTGCAGTGGCAAGGTACTATTAAGTGTAAGTTTTCACTAACCATTTTAATTCTAATTCACTAAGCATTGTTAGTTGCCAAACCAACGATAAGTGCACCAGTCGCAACGTAGCAAGTGATAAATATCATTCTCTTCCAAGGTACTGTGCAACATATGACAACTCTTCCTTTCATAACTCAATAACACATTAAAGTACACAAAAATATAAGAAACTCTTTTTAGTATTTTCATCAAACAGTTAGTCTGCAAGGAAATGTAAATAGATTATTTACAATTTGTTAAAACTAAAGTTCATCCATTTCATTCTCATGCATTCACAAACATCTCAATTCCATACTCAAGTCAAAATCAACTCAAAATTATACTCAAATCCTATCTATAGTGACTTTAAGCCTATGATGACTCATCAAGTTCCAATTTCGTGAATCCTCAACAAGCAACCATGCATTATGTTCAAGAGCTTTAAGATTACTAATGAGTCATGTTATATCCCTAGATACAAGCTTCATTAGGTGTTTAAGTTCAATTATAGGTTCAAGTCATATTTCTCAATACATCAAGAACCACAAATCAAGCCATGGGTGATCAAGTCACAACAAGCATTAAGCATAGAAATCAAATATTAACTTTGAAATGTAAAAGCATATGCATTAACATCACAAAATATAAAAGATTTAGTTTATTACAACTAATCTCAACAAATAAGAAAATTCCTCAATGGTAGAGAACTTAGGGTTTTACAAATTGAAAAGATAAGGAAGAAATTAAAACCATAGAGAAATTCACGCCCTTTCCCAAGGTCCTTGGTAGTTCCTCCATGCTCTATTTTTGCTTCCCCTTCACATCTCCATATCAAATTCGTGATCAATCTTCCTTCTCAACCCAAAAAGGGAAAAATCACCATTGATGAAGATTGAAGGTCTAAGGAGGAGTGGGAGAGCTTCCCAGTACCCTAAACAACCTCTAAAGGACTTTCTTAGTCACTCTAGATGAATAATGAAGTATGGGTGGAAGAGAATCTCTAAAATCTCATGAAAAACATGTTTAAATAACCCATTTTGGTAAGTCAGTGTTGTCACCGCTAACCGCTAATTCTGTTGAAAAAACTAGTGTTCAACAATCACTATTCACCGCTCAATGTTGGAGCTCTCGCAAAACTGGCGTTCAACGATCAATATTCATCGCTCATTGACGTGAGTTGTACCAGTGAATAGTAAATAGTGAACAGTGTCCTCCCAAAATAATTTCGTTTTCTCATGATGTTCATAGTATTTGTTAAGAAGTGGACTTTAAGCATAACTTGACCCCACAAAACCGACTTGTAAGGTGAGGTTTGCACCCACTTATATATTTTAAATTGGCCTTATCTTTAGTTGGTATGGAACTTCCACTACACCCCCTCACACTGAGGCACATATATCATCTTGAGCGTGAGACTAGACATTAATGGGTGGTCTGATACTGGCTCGATAGCGGATGGAACAACATGCCTAACAAACAATAAATATCGCTATGATAGGCTTTAACCATAGCTCTGGTATCATGTTAATAAATAGACTTTAAGCCTAACTCAACCCCACAAAACCGGTTTTGCGGGGTTGAGTTAGGCTTAAAGTCCACCTCTTGACTTGTTATTTAGAGCTTAAGATTCTTTCACTAGTATAAAAACAGAGTACAACGTCGAATATTTTGAGCCTTTCACGTCAAATTCGAGAATGACGTCATATCAGGATACGTTAAATTGACGTCAAATTTTGTCAATATACGACGTTAATCAATTTTTATTTATTTATTTTAATTAATTATAATCCTTTTTTACAAATCTACGAAACATGAAAAGTAGAACTATAAACGGTAATAAAGGATCAACAACAAGTAACAATTTCAAACAACAAACAAGTTCAATCAAACAACAACAAACAAACAAGTTCAACCAAACAACAACAAACAAATTCAAAAAAAAAATAACAAACAGTTCAACAAATAAGTTCTTCAAAACAAAAACGAAAACTAACCTTCAAAAGGTGGGTTCATCGGAATAAAGTGTTCCCACCAGTGAGAGAGAAAGAAAAATGCGTCTATGAAAGACAAGAACACTAAAATAATCGGTGAAAACAAACAAAAATCATACCTAAAGTAGTTAATTAACATGCATTTGTATCAAATGAAAAAAGATTATGATGGTCGTCAAACTCGTTCGAGAAAAGTTTGAGCAGAGCAAAAGGTCTCGCGCACGAAGATAAAGTGAATGAATTTTCAATTTCCCGCTAAATATTTTAATGAATTCACTAGCCTTTTGACGTCTAACGCTGAGACATTCGATGCTTTATATCCTTTTACGTCGAATTATAATTGTAAACGACATTTAATAATTGCATTTATTTACAAAATTTTCACCAGTCATTTTTAACGTTGACTATTTAGTGGTTACACGTTGAACGAATGATGTTATAAGTTGTTTTTCCAGTAGTGTTTTGAGAAAACAATTCTTATTGTCTTTACCACTACACTCGTCTCTACCGACAACAGTGCCATCTACTACTGTCGGAGGTGCCATCATCTACCGTTGTCACTACCGGAGTTCTAGTTTCGACCGACGATCACATGGTTTTCATCATCTCGGCCAAGCGACCACCATGCCATTAACGACGCCTTCATCGGAGCTCCTATGTGCTCTCAGTGCCTTTTAAAGTTGTGGATCTGCTCCTTTTTTCTGTCATGCATAGTGGCATGTCTCACAACGATTTAGATCGTCGACGTCGCCCTTTTTCCTCTTTCAGGTTCATCATGTGTTATCACACGTCTCATCTCCTCCAGGTAGTTATTCAGAGCATCGAGGTTGCTCTTTTTTCTTTTTTTTTAGGTGCCTTGATTGGAGAATATTGGATTTTTTAAGATTTCTCTCTCATATTCATCCATTGCTTCTTCCACTGCTATCTCTTCTGACCTCTCTTTTGTCACCATTGCATTTGACTCGTCCATATATGTTTTTCCCCATGGAAAAGATGGTTTTTGTTAGTTTATTTATAGTCATGATGGCTCTCCAACAATTACCTCTTTATCCACTGGTGGCATTCCTCAACGACGATTTGCAAGAAGAGATTTACATGGAGCAACCTCCCAGATTTGTTGCTCAGAGGGAATATTCTGGGTTGGTATTTCTTCTTCTATGTCGTGTTACAAATCTTTAGCAATTTGGTGTCACTCGAGTGCAGAAGCATATATTTTCACTAAGACTTGATGAATTATATTAGTAACAAGCTTAGTACATATGTATGTACTAGTTTGAGGGGGAATGTTAGATATATTATCTTTATTTTATATTTATCTTTAGTTAGTCTGTTATTATTTCTTATTTTTATTTTGGGTTTAACCCATATTTCTTCTATTATAAATAGAGGACCCTATGTGTATATTCAACACAAGTTAGGCTTAAAGTTCACTTCTTAATATGATAACAGAGTATGGTTAGAGCTTATCCTAGAGATATTTGTTGTTTGTTAGACATGTTGTTTCACTCGTTATTGGGCCGCTATACCCATTCATGTCTATTCTCATGCTTGAGATGATGTTTATACCTCGGTGTGAGGGGGATGTGTTGGAAGTCTCACGTCGACTAGAGATAAGGCCAATTTATAATATATAAGTGGGTGCAAACCTCACCTTATAAGTCGATTTTGTGGGGTTAAGTTAAGCTTAATATCTACTTCTTAAATGTATCAAACACGTCTCTTGTGGCACCGAGCGTGGGTATTCACCTAAAATTCATCTTTTGTTGTCCAATCATGCTTCCTTGAGTTCCAACTTGTTTTCCTCCACCATAATTGCTTTATATTTCCGTATTCATACACTAAAAGAGATATTAGAGGTAAAACAAGCATATACTAAGTTAAACACAAAAAAACATGAAAACACACTAAACTTGAAGACAAGACGAGGTAAACTCTATGAAGGAGTTGATTTATTCATCAAAACATACACATAAAAACACGTAAAATGAACTATTATCAAGCGTTAGACTAGAGTCATTGAATGAGCCAAATTGCAAGAAGAATGACATTAAGCTCCATTCTTTCCACTGAGTTCGAGTTCATGTTTCATGCTTTTTTGGTTTAATTTCTTTGGTTGTTTGATATTGATATGTATCATAGTTGATGTTGTTGGTGAGTATAATGAGTGTGTATGTGTGTGTGAGTGACATTTTTTTATATGTTGATGTGTGGTTTGGTTATTGTGAGAATTTCAAGGAGAAATTATATGTCTTGGTGATTGTTAGTGTATGCCTGACATATATGGAGATTCTGAAGGTAGGTATTTTGATATATACCAATCATTCAATTCATATAAAGATGAATGAGGAGGGGGAGGGGAGAATGACAAGAGGTTTTTACTTTGGAATTTTGGTCTTAAGCATGAAAAACCATATGTTTATGACTCTGGAGAGTATAATTACTACGGGTGCACACATATATTGAATACATATGTCAAAGCATTTATCCACATAATTGAGTATATAGTCAACATATTATATGTTTATATGAGTTATAGAATGTTAAATATTGAACTAATACGTGATATGTTAAAGTGTTCATAGAGTTCTCTTTTGAACACTAGCTTATCTTGTTGTCTTTGGTGTTTCATTTGTTTCTTTTGTGATAATCACCTTATTGGTGTGAGCAGATGAGAGATAGGTGTTGGAGCATCTCTAGTAGAGGATAGTGATGCAACATAAAGTCTTCTTAGTTGTACAGTGATTATATTTAGTTCTTTTAGATATATTTATTATTATGATTTTTTTAAAATAACTAATATTATTATATATATATATATATATATATATATATATATATATATATATATATATATATATATATAAGTTGATACAAATATGTTTTATTTTATCAATTTTATAATGCCTAGTTTTATTGGTGGAATATTACATAATGTGTTTAAATAAAGATAAATCAAAACAAATAAATATATAAAAACTTGAAAATCAAAGAATAAACAAAAAAAACATTTAAAATACACACGTGATAGAGATTAGTAGTTCCTTTATATATCAATTATCTAAATTTTGGACTTTTAGTTTTTATCCTTTCAAATAAATTGATGTTTGATATTTAACATTTGATACCAAAATCCATCGACTATTTCTCATTACATAAAATTTATTAAAATATAAAAAAATAAAAAAGCAAAACATGATTTTTTAGTTTTTATCTTTTACATCAGTCATACAATAAATTTTACCAAATTAGCTAAAAATTTAAATGCAATTTAAAACTTTTCTCAAAATTCAAAGTGAATTACACTTATCTAATTAATAAGAAATTAACTATTTTAACAAGAAAATCTTCATCAATCATTGAAAGATTTTTATGAAGAAATTACTAAATTCATTTTTCCTATGAAATTTGAAGTATGATAGGAACGAGTTTCACTATTTCATATTCATTGTGATCTCATTCATGTTATCATATATAATCACTATAAAAATTTTGTCACATCTTCGTCTCCATCAAGTAACGAAAATACTTGTATTTGTGGCCATATTTATTTTTTTATTGTTTCAATATGAATTATTAAAATCGCATAAAAGAAAAGATAATATGACCAAATATTCATTATCAAAAAGAAATATTATCATATCTTTAGTGTAATATTTAGAAAAAAATTATAATGGTATAATTTTAAAATCATAATACCAAGTAACAGTTGCGTAAAAGTAAAAGAATTATATAAAATATTTCCCAATTACTAAGATTGGACATAATTAATGTAATTGCATTAAACTTTAGTTTTTTTATACTATAAAAATAAACTACTTTTCCTTAAAAACTGAATTATACTATTTTCTGAACCTTTGTATTTATAGTTCAATTAACTGCATAAACTGAACCGTTACCATCTCTATTAATAGAGACTATGTTAGCAGCACGTGTAATTATAACTGGATATACATAGGGAGTTAGTAGTGTTCTTTTCGTTATAATTAACCCTGGTTGACATTTTTTGTACTGGTTCAGTATAACTACCTTCAATATTTTTGTGAGCTCTATATGTTGTTGTGTTAGTTCAACCATTTGGATCAGGATCACTAGATTGAAATTTCAAATACAGATAATGTCATCTATCATGATAACAAAACTATTTAATACACAAAAATCTATAACCATATGATTGAACTGACATGTTATTATAATTGAACTGAAGGATCTGATTATGTCAATAACATAATGAAGTTATATTTCAATTTAAGAAAATTAGATGGTAGTTACACTAGGAAAAAAAAATTAGAAAGTGCAATATAAACTTCGGTTTAAGCGAAACCGAAGCGTATAAAAGCATAGTGACAGATTCGTAATAATAGCTTAAGTATATGCTTCGGTTGTCCCATGACTGGTGCCTAAAGCGTGCTATTAACTCGGTTCTACGTAAAACCGAGACATAAACCAGTGTCCAAACCTGCTCCACTTGACAGCTGATGGGACTGATAAGAGCTACTAACTTAGTTGCCCAGCAACCGATGCCTAAAGGGCACTACTAACTCGGTTCTAGGCGAAACCGAGGCATACAATTCCACCTGCCAGTTGCTACTAACTCGGTTTTGATGAAAACCGAGGCATGTGCTCCTACTAACTCTCCATTTCTCTGATGATATTTTTCACTTCCACCGCCTAACATCTTCTTCTTCCCTCCCTCGTGCTCTCACTTCTCCCAACATCTTTCGTGCTCTCACTTCTTCTCTGTCGTGTCGTGCTCTCCCACTCTTCCCTCTGTTCTCTCCCATTCTATTGTAGCCTCCGCCGCTGCCTCCGCCACTATTGCCTCTGTCGCTGCTGCCTCCGCTCCAAATCACCATCGCCAAGCCGCTCCAAATCGCCAAGCTGCTCCAGATCGGCGAGCCCTCCGTCGTTGCTGCCTCCGCCATTGTTGCCTCCGAAAACGAGATCCCTTCGGTTGTTCGCGAAAACCTTACCGTCGGGAGCCACCACCTCGTCGTGCGACAGTTCCGCAGCTTCCACCTCGTTTGAGTGTGTCGCCTATGTAGGGAAGAGCAAGAGGTGGCCGTTAGGGTTTGATATTGATGGTTGTGGATTTGCGGCGTCGTCTGAGGTTGCTGATTCGCGGCGACCATGGAGGTTGAACAGGTTGCGATTGGGGTTTTTCTGATGTTGATGGTGGTGGTGCGAGTTAGGGTTTGATGACGGCGGAGGAGGAGAAGAAGCGACAGAGGCAAATGCGGAGGGCGCGGCGGCTCTGCGGCGGAGAATGTCTCAGTCTGAGAAGGTGAGATTTAGGTCTGGGATTTTTGTTTGATCTGTGTTTGGATTTCTTTGGGATTTTCGCTTGATCTATGTTTTGGGCGCGGCTGCTCTACGGCAGGGAAGTATAGAAAACTGAACGAACAGCAGGGCATAGGGCAGTACGTGGACAAAGTTGCCGATTATCTGCACCAGTATCAGGACAAGGCTACTGCACCTTCTCAACCTGTAGATTCCAAACCTCAAGAGGGTGGTGGTTTGGGTGGTCTTGCAAAACTTTAGTGTTGATGTTGTTCTTCTTCTATGTAATATTGAATAAATATGATATGATCTCGTGTTTGTAGAAGAAAGATCTTTTCTTAGTTCCACAAACATTGAATGGATTTGCCTGCAAGGTGCATTATCAGATTTTGTTTCTGTTCAATGCTTTCTGCTTTCAACAGTCAACTTGGTTCAATGCTTTATGCTTGGTTCAATGCTTTTTGCTCTTACTGTACTGCCTCGGTTCAGGTCCCAACTGAGGCAGGAGAATATGAGATATTGACTCGGCTGACAACCGAGGTAAAAAGAGATAGAGTTTTTACCTCGTATGGATATGCACCGGTTACAGGACCGGTGTTTATAAGCGTAAGTAACTGAGGCCATATCCCTTGAATGTACTAGTGTTAAGAGAGTTATTATTTAAATAAAAAATAATTATTATTAAAATAAACTGTAGCTAGTTAGAGTTTCTTAATATGAATGGGTGGTAATATGTTTGATTTTTGTGTGCATAATAAATATTTAATTATTTAATTATTATTTGTTTATATGTAATTTTCGTGTGTATTAATATTTATAATAATTGTTATGCATCCTTTATTAAAGTTTGAATGTATTGTTGTGTTTGTTTAAAAATTGTTTTTGGTGGAGAATATGACATTCTAGAAATTTTAATAATTAGAAAAAAAATATAAAAATGTGGTTAACTATTCTAAATAAAAGATCAAATAGTTTGTTATTAATATTCAAAATTTTACCTTTGTTTTAAAAGAATTTCTAAAAAAATAAGTTTGGTAAAAATTATTCAATTAGATATTGCTAGATATTTTAAAAGATATTCTTAAAGATATTCTTAGATGGTATTATCTTAAAATATCTTATATATAATTAGATATTATTATTATTAGATAATAATAATATATATTATTTAGAGACTTATCAGAATCATTTGGAATAAAGATAATGTTATTTTATCATATTCTAAAAAGAATGGACTTTTATAAATATTCAAAAAATAAATCCAATCAAGTTAGGTATGCCTCTTATTAGATATATGATATTATTAGATATATTAATAGATAGATAGAGTTTGTTGATTAATATTCCTTATTTGTATTTTGGGATTAGCCTATATTTCTTTTATTATAAATAAAGTACCCTAGACGTAAATTCAACATAAGGAAAATTAATCGCATACACAGAGTTTTACTATATTTAACACCTCCTACTTATATTATGTTAAGAAAGAAGCCCTAGCCATAAGAAAAAAGAGACAAAAAAAAATCCTATAATAGTCGTGAAAGAGGTTTGAGAGGAGAGCATCAAGCTCTTAAGAGGGCTTAGAAGATCTAACTCTTTGTTGGATTAGAGACAAGGGGAACTTACATTCTTGACTTTTGTTATTCTTGATTTTTATATTCTCGATTTGTTTTCGTGTGTGAATTATGTAACACCAAAATATTTTAAAGGGTATTACTGGTAGTAGAGACTAAATTAATTTGATATCTGATATAAACAATCAAACTTTATTTCAATTCCTCCAAAGTACAATACCAAACTTACAAACTTTAAACAATATAGTCTTCACCACTTAACATAAATTTGAAATTTAACTTATAAGTCTTACACAACATATTTTTCCAATACAAATTTATTCTTTCTACAAAAATCCCTGAAAGTTTTTCCCCGCATCTCTCTCATCATCTCTAAGCTTTTTCAACTGCATCTGCAACATTATCTATTCACATATAACATGAGTTATATGATCATAGCACAAACAAATAAGGGTAAGTCAACCATATCATACAATCCTTAAACTTACTTATAATATAAATGTTTCAATCATGTATTTCTGCAATTGATAAATACCATTATCCCGATGTCATTAATTCATTTTTTTTCTCTTTTACTTCTTCAAAATCATCTTTCTCATTTTCATAAACCTTACAAGTATATCATGCTTACTCACGAAGCCTTATGGTCAGACCGCTCTCTGCCTGCTTCCTTAAGCCTTACCTGTATACTATGTCTTACTCTCTAAAGCCTTATGGTCAGACCTCTCTCTGTCTGCTTCTATAAAACTTACGAATCATATGTTTATGTCAAAGCCTTATGGTCAGACCACTTTCTACCTACTTTCATAAACCTCGGTGTTACTTTGCTCATATCAAGCTCTCATGGTATAAACCGAACATACTACTCCAAGTAGTAAACATCATTTCATAAGTAATAATTTCTTATATCCACTCCAACATTTCATAAAATCAACAAATCATACCCTCTTATCTACTTAACTCAATCATGCTCATTCTTTACTCATAAATTGACAATAATCCGTTTTTGTGTCAACAATTTAAACATATTGTCATATATCATACTTCATATTATAAACTCATTTTTCCCATAACGAGTATAACTCAACATATTTTCACAAATCAAAGGTCATATATCAGCCAAAATACATCAACATATCTTAGGAACTACATATTAAAGTTTGGGCTCAATGTAACGGTAAATGAAATATATATGAAGTTTTTACCATGATAACTTAAGAACAAAAATATAGAGTTCATCATACTTTTCAAAATTTTGAAATTTATTTCTCAACACATAAACTTCTAGTTACAAATCCTAACGGTCAAATCATAGTAATATATCTTAGGAATCATATATCAAATTTTCAAGTTGATCCAACGGTAAAAACAATTAAAAGGAATGTTTTACCACGGTAACTCGAACATAGAAAAATTATAATTATGAAAACTAAATTTACACAAGTGAATAGATAACTACCCTTACCAAAATTTTAACATGTTCATAACTCATATTCATGATCATAATATGTATAAATATCATATGTAAGAAAGGATTAGCTCCCTTACCATCAAATTAATCTTAATATAAAAATTCAGGGGAAATGAGAAGTTGAATCTGGCATAGCCGGTTAGACAACTTATCATCCTTCCAGAAAGATGCAATAAAAATAAATAAAACAATAAAGATTCTGGGGAAACAAGAAGTTGAATCTGGCAGAGTCAGTTAGACAACTTCTCATCCTTCCAAAAAAATAGAATATAAATAAATAAGAAATAAAAGGTCTGGAGAAATAAGAAGTTGAATCTGGCAGAGCTGGTTAGACAACTTCTCGTCCTTCCAAAAATATAATATAAAGAGATAAGAAACAATAAAAATTCTAGGGAAACAAGAAGTTGAATCTGGCAGAGCCGGTTAGACAACTTTTCGTCCTTCAAAAAATACAATATAAAGAGACAAGAACAATAAAAGTTCTGGTGAAACAAGAAGTTGAATCTGGCAGAGTCGGTTTGACAACTTCTCATCCTTCCAATAATACAAAAGGAACAACTAAAAACATACAAATAGCATAACATAATCAATATTGCATTTTTCAACTATCAAACTTAGATCTCCTCACAGAAGCATGTTCTTATCCAAAATTCAGATCACACAAAAACAAAATGCTTCATATTCAAGATTTAAGATCAAACAAAAGCAAAATATTACATATTCAAGACTCAGGATAATATAAAACAAAATCTTAAGAGTAACTCCCCTTACCTCTATTACAGACTTAATCTTCTCGTTTTCCGAAAACTTCCAGAATGTCCCCTTTGTAACTAGAAATTCTTCCAACTCTCTTCTCTCAAATTTTTTCTAAGTTTTTTTGTGTAAATTTTCAGCCTCCCCCCTTGGCTATTTATAGCAAAAAAATTTACTATTCATTTTTACTATTCATTTTTCTATTCATTTTACTATTACAAAAATAAATTTTTTATTCACAATTTGATGAATTCTGATCTCTTATGACTCAAGGCAACGTGGAATACTTATCTCTTCCACAATTTTTTTTTACTATTCACAATTTACTATTCACTTTTTACTTTTTTTTTATTTAATCTAGTATATGAATTACAAATATTTTCAAGGGTCTTACAAATTGTGTATATGTGTGTTGCCATTTGGATGTATGCATGTGAATATATGTCAGGTTGTAGTGGGGTCGTCTCATTGTACCTAGTAAATCCAAAGATGATTCTTTGGGTCGTGGATGCGGGAAAAAGGTTTTCTTTGGTCGTGGATGTGAGAAGAGAATAGGTGGTATGGTAGGGTACGAGGAATAGACCACAAGTTTGTGATAATGATGTGTAACCATGTTTAAGTTGTTGGTGTGTCGATTGGCTGTGATGCATAATTAGCACTTGTGAATCTTTTATTATGCTTATCTGTTTACGATTTATTCTCAGTTAGCTCACCTATATTTGTGGTTATGATTATCACCTGTTATGATCATTTTATACGGGAGTAGATGATTATGTAGATAATTCAGATGTTGTATAGCACAACGAGTTGATTGAGAGAGTTGGAAAGTTTATGGTTTTGGTTTTGAATTAACAATTTTATCTGGAGTTTTATTTTACAATTAATTAGAATTATGGTTTACTTTTGGTTAATTATAAAGACATTTTGAATTTGGATTTTTGCAATGATAATATAATGTAATGATAGTATGATTGGGGTGTTATGTATGTTTCCTCATTTTCAATTCTATATTATATAATGACATTTTCTCATATCTAGTGATGTGATTAGGGTCATGTATCTATAACCAATTATTTACAAAAAGTACTAGCCATGTATGATTTTATTTGTAAACCCATTGAAAAAGAAATATAGGAACAAAAATATATTAATATCATAGTTCATAATAAGTATTTATAAAGTAAAGTTCCAAGTCTCAAAGGACTTTCAAGCCTCAAACACTAGATTGCAGTTTTGTAGATTTATAAAAACAACCTAATGAGCTAAAATTAAAGCAGTTAGCAATTCAGTTCAATTTATATTTCACCTCAATTTATAGTTTAGTTTAATGCAATTTAGTGCAGTTCATTGTAGTGCATTTTGATAAAACAAAAAATAGTTCAATTTAGTTTGTCTGAACTACATTTTAGTTTAGTTCAGTTTAGGCAAACTATTTTTTAGTTAACAACATGATTTAACCGTTCAATGCAGTTCAATTAATTTTGCCCACTAAATTTTTTTTAAATTTTGCAAACATTAATGAAACAAAGTTGATAAAGTTAAAATGTATTTTTTTACAATTATAAAAAGAACAAAAAAAATTCAAATTAAAAAATATTTCAAATGTCTCTTTATTACTGTATGTTTTTATGCACCGATAAATGTTATATTGAATTGTTGAAAAAATATTAAAGTAATAATTCAAATTTAAACATAAATATTTCATTCTTTGACTATCAATTTATGTTAGATGTGTTGGTTAAAACAATCGGTATCGTTGAGTCACACAACGAAATAAAATATCAAAAAGTGTGTTTGGTCAATTTTAAAAAAAATTGTTCCTTTAATTTTCTTATAAACGTTTTATCAAACAATTGATGTGCAGAAAATGTAAAGAGTATAGGGAGTAGAAAAAATCACACAAATGATTTGTATCCTGGTTTGAATAAATAAATAGTTCAGTTTAGTTTGTCTGAACTATTTTTTAGTTTAGTTCAATTTAGGCAAACTATTTTTTAGTTAACAAGATGATTTAAGCGTTCAATGCAGTTCAATTAATTTTGCCCACTAAAACATTTTTAAATTTTGCAAACATTAATGAAACAAAGTTGATAAAGTTAAAATGTATTTTTTCACAATTATAAAAAGAACAAAAAAAAATTCAAATTAAAAAATATTTCAAATGTCTCTTTATTATTGTATGTTTTTATGCACTGATAAATGTTATATTGAATTGTTGAAAAAATATTATATTAATAATTCAAATTTAAACATAAATCTTTCATTCTTTGAACATCAATTTATGTTAGATGTGTTGATTAAAACAACTGGTATCATTGACTCGGGCAACGGAATAAAATATCAGAAAGTGTGTTTGGTCAATTTTAAAAAAAGTTGTTTATTTAATTTTCTTATACACGTTTTATCAAACAGTTGATGTGCAGAAAATATAAAGAGTATAGGGAGTAGAAGAAATCACACAAATTATTTTTATCCTGGTTCGAATCAACAGATTCTACACCCAGTTTTTAATCACTATAAAGAGTGATTAACTATTTCACTAAAAGCAGTTTCATAGTTATAATGAAAGTGAATGGAAATTTAGAACAACAAAACCTTCATTCGATGAACGAATCAGAAGAGACTTCCTTCGACAAACGAATCGGGAGCAACAACTATGCCAACTTGAAGAGAACCGCTCCGACCTTTGACAACTCTTATTCACAAGACTTGACAAGAGTAGAAACTATCACTTGAGAACTTCCTTAGACGCACTGTATTCTCAAATGGCATAAATCTCCTTTTCACTTACAGAGAGCTCCCCTTAGGCACACAACTCTAATACTCTCAAAATGAAAAGTTATCTTTTAAGAGCTGTGGAAAACACTATTTATAAGTTCAGGTTCATGCAGAGTCAGAAACTGAAAAGACATCTCTCGATTGCGAGTGATAATAGATTATTGTAAGTGATAATCGATTATTTGCTAGACTTGGAACATTTAGGATATTAACTCTTCAAACGGTTGACTCCGGTTCTTCACCTCCTTCCACCGATCGGCTTGAGCCCTCACCGCCTTTTGCCGTACGGCTCGATTCCTCACTTCCTTCTGCCGTTCAGCTCGATTCCTCACTGCCTTTCGTTCGGCTCCCTTCTTCTTCTTTCTCACAGATTTCCACCGTTCGGTGCCCTTCTTCTTCTCTCTCACCGCTATCCACTATTCGACTCAACCTTTCTCCGCCTTCTAATTCTTAACATTTTATTCTATAGTGTTAGTTGGACTCAATATCATTCGGTCTCTAACTGTGTTTGGCTTGTGTTCGACGTCATTCAGTCTTTAACTGTGTTCGAGTTGTGTTCAACGCCATTCGGTCTTTTAGCTGTTGTGTTTGGTTTTCTTTTCCTTTACCTAGCATCTGGGCTCTTGTTCCCTTTCTTCGCGGACTAACATACAAGAATACTTTTAAACTTAATACAAAAAGGGTTTTCATATTCTTCACTTTGTAATATCATCAAAATCATTGTTTTCAAGACACTAATGCTCCTCATTGGTAACAAGATGATATAAACAAGATTTATAATAATGACATTAAATTATTATAGGTTTAATCATTTAGATAGTCTCTATTTTCGGTGACTTTTATAAATTAGGTCCCTCACTTTTTTTTTCTTGTCTTAATTGGGTTTCTATTTTTGAAAATTAAATCAATTAGGTCATTGTCGTTAGTTTCGTACTAACAATGTTAAAAAGGATGCCACATGTTAGCTCATGTTTTTTTTTTAATTTTTTAAATATTTTTTTATTATTTTAATTTTAATTTTTGAATTATTTTTATTAAATAAACAAATTTGCTACGTGTCAAACTGACATTGTGCCACGTGACAAAAAAAGTGTGACGTGGCACTGACAGTGTCATGTGTTATTGTATTTGTCTTAATTTGGTCCATATGTTTTTATTTTGTCTAAATTTGGTCCTTGTATTTTTATTTTGTCTTAATTTAGTCCTAATTTTTGTAACAATTAAATAGTTTCAATCATTTCCAAATTGAAACAAATTTTAACTTATATATAAATCTTTGCAAAAAATTTTATACAAATTGATATTTTTTTATTAGAAAAATAAAAAAAATTATGAAGTAACATATGACACATTTTTATTTATGTAGTACTAACGAAAATAACTTAATTGCAATAAAGTTTTCAAAACAAAAACTAAATTGAGTCAAACAAAAATAAAGAAACTCATTAAAAAAAATTCTACAAAATTAAACAACAAATGAAATCATTTAACCTAAATAATATGAATGGGCAAACTATAAAAATTAACATTTCAATAATAAATATTTTTGTGAATATGATCTACACAAAAATAGTCTTAATACTTGCTAAAAACTTTCTGAGAGTTAAACATTAGGACATGGAATACATCATCACTAAAACTTCCATTAACAGAAACAGATTTAAAGATAAGAATTTGGAAATGTACATACCGTTATTTCCTTTAGTTGAATCTTCTAAAATTATTCTATGTGTAAACTTTTGTCAAAACTCTTTCGAGAAAAAACATTATATTTGTTTTAATCTTTTAATCATTTAATGCAAGAACCAAATTGAAACAAAATTAGAGCTATCAAAATGGGCCACCAGACCCGACCCGGCCCGGCCTACCACGGATTGGTCACTTAGTGAGTCAATCCAACCCGACTCATTTATTAGCGAGTTTGAAAAATTCAAACTCGACCCGACCTACCACAGGTTGGTGGGTAAAACGGGATGACTCACTGGCTCACTTAATTACAATTTTTTTAAATAAAAAAATTACAAACTTTCTATGATTCAAATCTAAACAAATTTCACTCCCAACATGGGTGTTTAATTAATTTTGAAAATAAGGAACTTAAATAATTTTTTCAAACAAAAACAAAATAATAAATATTTTTTTATAAAATTAAATTAAATTTTAATAAAATAAAATTAGGTAGGTGGGTTGGTGGGTCAACCCAGCCCACCACGGGTTCAACCCGCATGAGTCCGGTTTAAATGAGCCGGTTAAAATCTGACTCGCATAAAAAAAATACAGTTTTTTCAAACCCAACCTAGTTCAAACCCGTGGTGGGCCAAGTTGGCCCGCGGGTTGTGATTCATTTTGATAGCTCTAAACAAAATAAAAATACAACGGCCATATTAAAACAAAATAAAATACAAGGACCATATTGAGATAAACACAATGCCAGATGGCCTGACAGTGACACGTGACATTATTAGGGTCACGTCACACTATCATTGTCACATTGACACATGACATTTTAAAAAAATAAAAGAAAAACATAGACTGACAAAAACCTAATTACGTCGTTTTTTTAAAAATAAGAATCCAATTGAAATAAAAAAGATGAAAGACCTATTTGAGAAAAAAAAATCGAAAATAGAAACTATCTGAAGGATTAAACCATTATTATATTATAGTAAATGCTGAAAATAATTTAACTTGTTAACACTATTATTTCATACTTTATTTCGTAAAATTTTCTTAAGTCTATTGATAGTCTTAAAAGAGTTTGATAAATGAGTTAGAAATTTTATTTGGACTGAAAACATTTCTCCCATGTTTACATCAATATTTATCTCAAGTACTCAAACATAGTCATCATATTTATCAAGCAACATCAAAATAAAGGGGTAAACTTCCATTTAAATACTTTTATTTAAAAAAAATTAAGAATTTTGACGAAATACATTCATTGTCTAACAAAAACACATAACACTAAATGAGTATTGAAAGGTAATAATACATATTTTGAATGGTTGGCAATCATATCTATTTAGTACAAAAATCACTTATTATAAAAAAAATTATATAAGTTATAATCCACTTTTTATAATAACTTTATATAATTATATTAGTTATAATCCAGTTTTTTTAATAACTATATCAATTATAATCTATTCGCTAGAGTGACAAGATGACATAATTATTATACTTAATAAAAAAATTGGATGCAATGATATTTTTATAATAAAGAATAAAACTTTATGGATTATATGTATTTTTATAATTGATTAATACAATAAGATTTATACATATTTATTCTTTTATGCAATTAAGACTCTTTCATACATGGATGTGCATATAAGACTCTATCCTATATTATTTTAATTCTATTATAACAATTTTAATAATTTTATTACATGGACGTGCATATAAGACTCTATCCTATATTATTTTAATTCTATTATAACGATTTTAACAATTTTATCACTTTAAAAAAGAACATTTTACATAATTCATCATGAAAAATACGTTTACCATACTCAAGATAACTCCCAGCAAACATTTAGATTATTATCTTATAAATCATAAAAAGTTGTATAAAGTTTCATAAAAAATTAAAGATGCATAACTTTTAGATTTATTTTTGACTTTTTATTTTTCTTTAAATTATTTATTTTCGTTTTAATTATTTAAGATGAGTTAAAGATGATATTACTGTTTGTGTTTATAGTTCTTTTTATTTTTTCTTTTTCAGAAATTTTTTTTCGTGCTTTTAAATCTTTTCATAAAGTTATATTTGAATATTATGCTAATACTAAAATTTAAATTGCATTATGTTGCACATATTAAAAAAATTAATATGTTTTATGTGTTCAAAAGTATTTTAAGTATTCATGGAACTCTTACTTTTAAAGAACATTTTTTCTTTAAAAAAATAGGTTATGAATTAACCCTTACAAAGTTGTTGTGTGGACTTTCTTAAGCAAATTTTAGTTATTTAGACCTTTTCTTTTACTTAGTGTAAGTGGTTAGCGACTGAATCAAATTAATCGGTCTATTTTCTATTAAAATTTGGTTAAATGTCACTAACCTATTTATGACTGCATATAATGGATTTTCGCCCTGCAGAATTTCTTAACGTATGTATAATTTACTACACTGACGCGGATATGGGTATGTATAATTAAGACTGTATATATGAATAATACAACTTTTTTTACCTGTATCTGTTTTTGAAAAATAAATTCGAAGTATATTTTGTAAATATCTAATGGTTTGGTCATATATATGTATTTAAAATATTTCATATAATGATATATATACAAAACAAAAGAATTGAGATAGTAATGATTTTTCGATTATAAAATTATCGGAACCAATTTCTTCTGTTGATTGTTTTTAAATTAAAAAAAACATTACTTTCTTTATATTATATTTTAAAAGATATAAATATTAATAATATTATAACATTATTATTTATAAATTAAGTTCAAATCAGTAATTATAATAAAATAACTTAACTTGTAAAAATAATACTTTTAAATTTCTTTAATTAAAAATAGTAATTAATTAATTACTTTGTAAATATATAAATATAAAATAAAATTAAAAGAAATTATAATACTGATTTATTAACCTAACTTTTTAATAAGATAAATAAATCAAGATTTTCAGTGTAGACATCGCCGATACACTAGCACTGGCTTCTCTCCATTTTCTCTTTCCCGCCCTTAGAAAAATTGACCTTGCGCCACCTTTCAAATTTGCCTTCATCTTCCCACTATTATTTCTCGGGAAAAAAGCCTGGCTAGAAAACATCGGAGAGAAAGAACCGTTCCTTCAGTCCAGTTCAATTCAACTACCCACCGTACACGATGGTGGACGGCGGAGAATTCGCCGGCACCATTTGCTCGATCTGTTACGAGCCTCTCAACCCCATTACCGAGGACCTCCAATCGGTTTCCATCTGCGGCCACGTCTTTCACGAGCTTTGGTAAGTCCCTTCTACCCTTTTTGAGTTTTTTCCTCCGCTGATCGACGCAAACGCCGTTAAAGTTCCGTTCTTTGCCTTTGTTTTGATTTGGGTGTGTTTGTTTGCAGTCTGCAGCAATGGTTCGAGTACTCTTCGAAAGGGAAGAAACACACTTGCCCCATTTGCAAACAGAGTTGCGGGGCCAGTGACGCGTGCAGGCTTTATTTTCAGTCAGTGGGGGACGCGAGCGATGGCGGGAAGCTTCTGAAGAGCTTTGAATCTGAGGAAAATGTCGGGCTTCTGCGTACGGAAGTGAAGAGATTGGAGGTGAAAGTTTCGGGGCTTAATTCTGAGCTAGAACGGCAAACAAAGGAATTAGAAGGAGTTAAGCAGGAGGTGCTTTTATTTAATTTTATTTTGTGTTTTATTGTGTTATTTATTCTGCTTTATATATGGGTGTGTTTAGTAGGAGACTAAGAAGGACATTGACGGATATTGTGGCGAATAGTATTTCTAGAATTTGTTCTTTAATTGAACTTAATGATTTTGTGTTTCATGTACTGGACCTTACACAGTGAGACAAGGCTTTTGTTGCAACTTTTGTTGGTTGTGTTCATATTAATTTGTGGGGTAAATGAGATGCATTAGGCTGAGTTGTGGGTGACACTTGATGTTCAGAATGGAGATATGAGTCATAGGAAGACCGAGAAAGACATTGGAGGAAGTTGTTAGGAGAAATCTTGGATAATATTCTCATGAATTTAGCTTTCTTTGGATTCAGTGATACCTTGCGATCCATTTACCTATGGTCACTTAATATAATAATAGGATAAGGCTTCTATTGCTATTGTTGTTGATTGTGTTTAGCTTAGTTTGTGGTGTAAATGGAATTTTTTAGGTTGAGGTTTGAGTGAGCGTGTGGCACTACTAGTTGTTTAGAACTGTTAATGGAATGCTAAATTGATGACTGGTTTGTTCTTGATGATTACTGGTTGGAAATGGTGTTGGTTTTTGTTTTTTTAATCATTAATTGGTTAAAATTAAGTCACAAGAAGAATGAGGTTTTGTTTTGAAATGAATTGTTCTTTGTAATGTTCTCAGTAGAAGTTATATTTTACAATAGCTCAATGAATATCCGCTCATGTTTTTATATTTCTGATGATCGGATAGGTAGAAAGAAACTCGAGATTCATGCATTTTGTGCGACGTGCTACTTTAAGCTGTAAAAATTTTAAAAACCTAATGTGGCATTCTGACAGAAGAATGAATGGTTTAGTAGAGTAAAGGAATTTAATCTTGCTCCTATGAATTACTCTTACTAGAAATTTTTTTAAAGAAGTTTTGTCAATGCTATTGATTTCTTATGCTTCTTCCTTCAGCTTTGTATTTGCAAGGAGCAGGCAAAGATAGATACAGCATTAAAAAGTGAGGTACTAAATCAAAAAGCGTCCATACAATTCCAGTTTCATAAGAAATCAGAGGTGAGTTACTCTGTGGTTTTCTGTTTAATTTGTGATAATTTATGTATTTACAGGTTGAATTAACTTGTGGAGATTTATATTGATTTAGGAACTTGAGAAGTCAACTTTGGAGTCTTTTAGATTAAAAGAAAAGAATATGGCTTTGGCTAAAGAACTTGCAGCATTAAAATTGTGAGTGGAGCTTCGTTTTGGTTAAGAAACCATATTTTGTTTATGATATAGTATTTATTTATCATTTTACCTCCTGCTAAGTTGGTTTATGCCTGCACCGTAGAGTGTCTGATCTGGACCTTGATGAAGAGGAGGTTTTGAAGCTTGCCACTTTCGGTAATGGGGCCAACAGTAAAGACACTATAGATACATTGAAAAGATCTCTGGTCATGCGGAACAGGTTTATCCCTCTAATCTTATTTTTCTGAATAAGCTAGGTTGTAAGGTTTCCCAGTTTTGAACTTCCTGAAATTTGAAGCCATCAATTTAATTTTTCTGCTTTTGGTTGAGATACTATTCTCTGTATTGTAGGCACAATATACATGTTTTGCCCTTAAAATTGTGCCTGGTTGACTAAAGCTATTATGCTTTGCCTGGAATGTAAATTGAAATTGCACTATTCTGATAGGAGTTACAAAGAATTGATGGCCAAGTGCAATGTTCTTGGAAGAGGTGAGGCTCGTTATAGCAAAAAGCTTGAGAAGGCCAAAGAAAAGATCACTAAATTGAAGGTATGTACATGATGAGCTTGTTAGTGCTAATCTCATAAGGCTAAAGAAATGAATATTGACTGTTGGAGTTTTCTGGGCATTTTTAGGCAAGGATACTAGAACTGGAGACGTTAGCTGAAGCAAAAGAGAATGAATATTTGATGTCTCTGAAACTTTCAAAGAGAACGAAAGGTTTAAAGAATCATGAGAATAATTACACTGATTCTGATGCATGTGCTTCCAAATTTTCAGTAGAAAAACCAAGCAAACAAATTTCAACACCCAAATCTGGAATAAACCTGCCTGCAAACGACAACTCTAAATCTTTTCAATCTTTGAAGATCGAGAACTCCAATGGTACTACAAATAAGACTGTGAATATTAGTAATGTGACTCCTGATAAAGAGAGAGACTATATTACAATTGATGAATATGACTTAGAAGGCACTAAACCTTTGCAAGGATGTTCAAAATACAGCTACAAAGACCGAGACATGGATGGTATGTCTTTTAGCAATCCTTCTCTAACGAAGCCAGAGACCACGTCTGCCACAAAGACCGAAACATTATTGCTACGAAAATGTACTTTGGCTGAGTCTCCCAGAGTTGATATTGACATTGACATGACTAACAATTCAGCTGGTCCTGTGGATGAAGAAGTAACTTTGCAAACCACCATTAAACAACCTGTGTTGAACATTAGAAAGGAGTCACCATTTACACTTTCAAATTCAGGTATGGTGCTATTTGAGTTTTGAAGATATTCGTTATAATAAAAAATAAGAAACGGTTGATGATTTACTCAACAAATTTAAAATGCTGGCTTATGCTTCTTTCTCCATCATAACTTCCAGAAAATATCTGCTTTTCTGGTGGATTGCTTGGTCCTGATGGAACTCATCGGTTTTTGGGAAAATGGTGCAAGCGTGGACAGAACAGTGAATCATCATCTGCAAAAAGATCAAGTAATGGGGATTTAATAGCTGTAGGGGCTGATGGTAGAGGTGGCAGAATAAAAGTTCTAAGGACTCCTACCCAAATCCTCTCGGTGAGTTCTGTAATGTTTAAATTTGATCGAATGTGAGTTTTTTTGAGCTATAAATTTTCAATAATAATTGATTCATTTGAAGTAGCAGTACTAGCTTCCAGCAATCAGCTTGTTATCTTTGACAAATTTCTATAACCATCAAATAGGTGGTGGATTTTACAGTGGACAGTGATATAATTGTTACTGTAGAAATTGAATATTCACATCCCAAACAGGTTTTCTGTTTCCTTTTGTTTCCCTTCTATTATATTTTTTACCTTTGAGAGTGTCGTTTTCACCCTGAACTTCAGTTGACAAAAGGTATGACAAGTGATTGTAAATCTATTTTCTTCATTGTGTGTAATAGGGGCACGAGATGTATTCTGTAATTATTTTTTGCAATCGTATCTTCATGAGTTAAACACTTTTAGACTTGGTTGTTGACTATATTTGCTAATTTGGTAATATGTTTTTGACAGCTAGTTTGTTCGGTTGAGCTTATATTGGAGAAACGATTGCAAAATAAACGTTTATTTCTTTCAAAATAAACATTTTCAAACCTGCACTTATTAAGAGTAGCAACTCACTTGAGTATTATATCATTCTGATGTTGCTTAAAGCTGTAAGGTGACTCTAGAAGTTTGTGTTGCAGGGTAGTAAGGAAAACTCAGCAAGTTCAAAACGGTTAAAGCTTGGAGCTAAACCAAGTAGTTTGCATTCCCAGGGATGTCTGCAGATAGAACACTTTTTTGGAAGAGTCACTCAGTAATATATTGATCTGTTCTTGTTGCAAATAGTAAAGTAATTCATCCTTTGTTACAGAAGGGAAGGATGGAAGATTCAAGAAATTAATTTTGGGGAGAGTTTTCATCACTTTGAATAATGAGCTTTGGAAATTTTGGCTAAGGGTGTACAAAAATCTAGCAATTGATTCCCTGGCTTCAGTATCTATTCAAATGGTAAAATTGTTCTTTTATGTTCTATCTTTAGCCAAATTCTGCCCCGTTTGAAACAATGCAAATTGAATGAGCTTAGATATAGTTAAAAGAAGATATGTTTATATTTTGAAATTTGAATATAGGTTGACTTTCAAAGATTCTTAAAGAACATTGATTTTGGATTCTTTTTTTTAGCAACAATGATGTTTGTGGATTACTAGAAGGTAGATGCGTATGGGCCTTTTTCTTCCTGCACCCCTAAAATTTCTTTACTCACCTCTAATTTCCAAAAAACGATTGTTTTACCGTTTGGAAAAGTGATTTTTTGTTAAAAATACTTACAAAAAAAAATGTTCAGAGAGTGTAGCTTTTTCAATACTTTCCATTAGTTCAGGGCTTTAGGAAATGTTGATTTTTTTTTCTCACTTTGATCTGCTGATATGTTTGGGCTCATGCCCATTTTCTTACTTTAGGCAATTTTGAACATCTGTCCAGAAAAAAAAACAAAAATCAAGAAAGATTTCACCCACCCATATCTGAACAGTGTCATTTGCAAGAAAAAGAAAATTATAATCATAAGTAACTTTTATGGTGATTATTATAAAGTCAACGAACTTAATCTGCAGGATAATTAATTATTGTTGGCACTAAAAATATTTTGCATTATCAATATATTCTAATTTAACTCTAAAAAAAAGTGAAAACGGGAATATTTAATAAAAGTAATTATTTGACATTATAAAAGTAAAGAGTATATGAAGATAAAATAAACGTATGTTTTCCTCTCAGTGAAAAAAGAGTAGAAGCCAAATGCTACTAAATTATTATTATTAATTTTTATCTTAAGTTATAGCATTCATTTTATATTGAGTTATATTGAGAATAGAGTTTACCATTCAAATAAGATGGATTGATTGTTCTGCATTTTTTTGTCCTTTATCTTTGTTATACATTTTATTCCTTTTTCTAACTACAATATTATTTGATTTTCATCAAGCTGATTTGGTGATCATCATATTTGGCTCATTAATATGATGACGCAATTAAAAAGCTTTGTTGCATGATAATTTGAACAAAGTACTGGTTATTCGCATTTGGTGGCATGGAGTTCTGTGATTGCTTCATCTTCATAGGCTGCGACAGGGACATGCAGGAAAGGTTATAACTTTTCCTCGTAAGCAAAATACAAAGGTTGCCAAGTGACACATGCATGCACCATATCCTCATGTTCTCAAACCACAACGTAAGTGGTCTAGTCTTTTACCTGCAAAGATTTTGCATGCCTTCTTGATCATTTCACTCCACATGCTTCCAAATTTGAATCTGTTTCTTTTTTTTTTTTTCTTAGTAAAAAGTTGGATTCAACCAATGCGTCTAAGGTAGAATTCCCTACTTAAAAAGGATTTCTAGATGCATCCTTTCTTGTATAAGAGAGGGAGGGTGGTTGATGGGAAATAGGAAGACTGCGTATAAAGGAGTAGAAAAAAAAAATCCATTCACGTAAAATTTATACCTATATATAAAAGAAATTATCTTTTTTTGGTGTACATATTTATTTTCTAGTATAAGTCTTCAAATTCATATTCATTCATCATTCCCTAATACTATTTGAGTTCAGCTACACCTATTTAACGAAAGTTGGTTCTATAGTGTGACTTAGGAGCTATTCTTTAACATAATTATCTTAATTCTCTATTACTTAATCAATCGTTTATTAATTATTCTTTTTCTATTATTAGTATTTCCAGGACCCTTTTTTTTAATTTATTAAAAATATTGGATTAATTTTAAGTGAGAGAGTTTAATTAACATATAGTTTTAAAATTTGATTGGAAATAAAATTGGATGTGATAAAAATATAAATTTGTCCAAGTTTAGGTTAAGAATGTTTTAACCGTAATGAGTGACATAATAGAAAGTTTTAAGGTTATATTGTTTATGTTGTGGCTGCCCACGTGTTACATATAAGTTATGATGGAAGACTACCGGATGGCGTCTAACCAATGCCAACTATCTTGCTTAGTTGACTCATTCGGCCACATCTTCCATGTTTTACAGTTGACTTTCCTCTTTTTCATTCAAACACTACATTCTAGTATTACATAAATTCTAAAAGATAAACACCTTTTTAGGCTGTTCACACATTCCTGCATCTATTCCAATAACTTACTCTAACGTTTTCGATCACACTACCCTTTCTCTTCAAATCTTACGTGTTAACAATCTCTATTTATCACCTTAAATTTTACTTAAATAAAGTTATACTAATGTTGCCTTTTATGTTAGATTTTTTCTTTCAAATTTTTAAACCAAACACATTTAATTAGTCAATATTAAAAGCAGTCATAATTATTTTTCATCGTATTTTTTTCATGATTATTAAAAAAAATAAAAATTAGAATTACAGATTTTCTTTATCATAATAACCAAAAATTACGAATAGGATTAATTTAAGTATTTAACACCTTGAAATAGATATATATACTATTATTTTTAAAGAGAATCACTACGACAAAATAAAAGTTATTTAACATTTTTCTTCTTAAAGAGAGTTTTAAACCCTTATAAAATATGAGAAAAAAACTTATCAAGATTTGTGATTAGCATAATTACGAAATTAAAAAAAATCCTAAAAATACATTTTAAATATAAAGAATTATTCAATTTAAAAATTTATATTGTTTTTTTATTTTGTTTTACCAAGGAATAAAGTTATTTCTCAATTATGACCTAAAAATAAAATTAATGGTGTAATCATTGCTTTTGATAACTTCTACCTTACAAAGTTATAACTTTTTTATCAACAAAAAATAATTAAATAAAATAACATGACATGACAATGAGGTTACTAAAGTTATAGCACTAAATTGAGAACTAGAGAATACCTACAAATAAAAATACATTAAACTTCACATAGCTCCTAGTATAAAAAAAATGTATTAATAACATCTGATAATATAATAATCAATTATGATAAATGTGATAAATGATCATACTATGTTTCTTAATGAACTACACATGGTTTGAGAATATGAGATAGTAATAGGTTGTTTACAGACACTCTCAATCTATGGACTGCGCACGGCCTTTATCACGAGTCTTGGTCAACGCCTCTTTTAGTATTTGACTTATTTGGATTTAACTTAATTGTTTATTATTATTGCTTCGAGTTTTACTGATAAAAGAGAACTTAATATTTTCACCAACATATGCTCTTAAAAAATAACCATAACTATTACTTATTTTTACTCTTAATCAGTAGTATGATTTCAATGTAAAGCATATATATATATAATAATAATAGTAATCTATCTTGACATTTTAAATTTTTGTTATTCATAAGTATATATATCTCCTTCTATTGTTACGTTGTGTTTGTTGTTAAAAATTGAATTTTAAGTCTAATTCAATTTTATAAAATCAGTTTGTAAAATGATGTTTGCATATATTGTAAATTGATTTTATCTTTATTCGATGTGAGACTTCCAACACATTCAACTCATATCAAGGTATATAAATTTTGAGCATGAGATTAGGCACTAATAAATAATTCGATAGTGGGTGGGATAATAGACTTAGTAAACAACAAATTTCGTTAAAATAAAATTTAACTAATGACTCTGATACTAAGTTAAGAAGTAAACTTTAAACTTAACTTGAATACAAAATCAACTTATAAGGTAAAGTTTGTATCCACTTATATTGTTAACACTACAAGAAATGTGGGTTTTTTCGGCGGCATTTTCCCGACGGCCTACGACCCCTCGGTAATGCTGTGGTGAAATAAAATACCGAAGGCTTATGGCCTTCGGTAATGTCTTCGAAGTATTTTGGTTAAAATCAAGCTATTCCCTCTCTGCAATTCATTTTCCAGCAGCTCAAGTTTCGTCGTTCAAAACCCTTCCTCAGAAACCCTTCCTCTTTGCTCCTCCAAAACGTCATCTTCCTCTCCTCTCCAACGAGAACACCAAAACCCAAGACCCAAGCATTTTCGATTTTCTAATTTTTTTCTTAATCAATGTCTGGATTATACATTTTCAGGTAGCATCTGCCACGGTATTTTCTCTCCAGAATCATTGTAGTTACACAGTTTTGCAGGGGACGCTTTCCGGCAACGGCGCCGACATTCTCGGTTCTGGCGGTTTTGCCCTGCAGCCCGGTTCGTCGGTCCACCTCACAGCTCCGTCCGGTTGGTCAAGCCGCTTCTGGGCTCGGACTGGATGCATCGGTTTTGCCGCATCCCTTGGGCAGCCGTTCACGTTCCACCAGTGCAGGTTGGATCCCGACGAAACGTTTAAACCTTCCTCTCTGTATGTTAAACTTGCCGCACCTGAGTTACCGTGCGCCTGATTCGATTGCGTCATTTTTGAGTGGAGCGAAAGAGTTGAAGCCGAGGCTGGTGACTTTGGTGGAGGAAGAGTTGGGGTCCAGTGTGGGAGGGTTCGTGGGAAGGTTCATGGACTCGCTGCATCACTACTCAGCGGTGTTTGACTCGCTGGAGGTTGGGTTTCCGATGAGGGCTCTCTCCCCAAATTACCAAAATCTGGAATCCCTCTCTCCTCTGCGCAAATTTGGAATCCCTCTCTCTGCCCAAATTTGAAATCCCGCTCTGCCCAAATCTGAAATCGCGCTCTCCGCCCTTCGCAAATTACCGAAGGCTTTTGCCTCTCGGTAATTACCGAAGGCTTTTGGCCCTCGGTAATTACCGAAGGGCAAAAGCCCTCGGTAAATGTTAGCGACAAGGGATTTACCGAGGGTTCTTTGGCCGTCGATAAGCCTTCGGTAATTACGTTTTACCGACGATTTTGGGTTGTTTCCGAGGGCTTCTGGCCTTCGGTAATACCCTTCTTTTTTGTAGTGTAAGTCTACTTCTTAACATAGTATCAAGTCATGAGTTAAAGCATATCCTAGCAACATTTGTTGTTTGTTGGGTAAGGGTGACAAAACAGGCCAACCTGTCCTGTTTAAGCTCGGCCTGCTATTGACTCTCAAAAAATAGGCTAGACTAGGCTAGTCTGCCAATTGAAAATGGGTTGAACTTTACAACTCGATCCCACCTTTTTTTTTGTCATTGAAAATCTAATATCACATGAAAACGTTTGACATTTTTTATTTTTTACATGAAAACGGGGTGAAAATGGGTTGATTCTGAGTTGCCGAGTTGATGCCAGGACACCAAAAATAATAGGAATTCTTCAATTCAATACAAATAATGACAAAATCGAAAAGGGAATAAGCAAGTCGAATTAGTTTCGAAAGGAAACAGTGAAAATGAAGCCAGACAATGTTAGTGTAATGAAGTCAGGCTGCGAGCTTACTTGTTGAGCTTGACAAATCGGTTTCGTTCGGGCTCCCGGGTTGAAAATGCTGTTTCGGCTTGCAGTTTTAGCTAGACTAGCAACCGTTGGACTTGACCATTTTTGTCATTCTTATTGTTGAGTCTATTGTTTCACCTGTTATTGGGTCACTATGAGGCCACTAACTACCATGAATGATATGTGTTGAAAGTCTCACATCGACTAGAGATAAAACTAATTAATTCACAATATATAAATGTGTACAAACCTTATCTTATAAACCGATTTTGTGAAATTAAATTAGATTTAAAATTCATTTCTTAATAATGTTTCGAAACAACACACATTTTTTTAAACAAGTGATTAGTTGTTATAAGTATATGATGACTAACTTCATAAAGACATATTATACTTGTTATAAGTCTTGTTTTTTGTCTTCGTATCCATTACCCATTTTGATATTTATTTTTGTTTTTATACTTGTTACTGTATATATTTGATAATTTTTTCTCTATTTTTTCTAATTATTTAATTATTATTGTTTTTGATTATTATTTTTGTTGTGATTTTTATTTTTATTGTATTAATCAATATTTTGAACAATAAAATAGATGAGTTAAGAATAAAAATAAATTTCTAAAAGATGGAGAAGAATACTCAAATCCACACCACTCTTCTGTTGACATCGCTAATATGAAAAGGAAGTACTTTAAGAAAGTAGAATAAAAACAGAAATAAAAGAGTTGAAAGAAATGAAATCAATGTGCAATATATTAACACATTATATATTGCACATGGTTGGGTTGGCATCCCACACATTCGTACCACAAGCTTTGAATCCGACCTGACTGCTCATGCTTTAACTCCTCAAAATTGGTCAAATTTCAATCTTTCATTTATTTCTCTCAATATATTTTTTTTATCAGTATTTCTCTCCATATTTTTTAACAATATATATATATATATATATATATATATATATATATATATATATATATATATATATATATTTGTGATAAACACTTTAGTCGTTTAAATTGCAAAAATCCAAATAGACCTAAAATTTAGAATGCGGATTAATGTATATAAAAAGAAAAGAAAATTCTAGAATTTGATTTTCTTAGTTGAGAAGGTGAAGCAAAGCTAGTTTATGGATTCATCTGCATGTGCCTCGTAAACTACACTACACATTTAGCAATTTTTAAAGTGTAAATAATAACATGTTTTCAACACATGAAAGAAACTCAATTTGTGACATTCCTGTCATCGAGCAGTCCAGCAGAATGAAGAACATTTTCCTGTTGTTTTTATCTTTAGATCCCAGTTTTCATATACGTGGTGCTTGATTATAATTTTCCTCATTAAATCATAGTTATGAAGATATCATTGAAACCAATAATTTTTCTTGATGAGTTTTGATGTTTTCGTTTAAAAAACACACACACACACACACACTATTATTCTGTTTACTTTCTAAACTAAATTATAAAATATTGTGTTTTTAAATTTCTTTTTATGAAAGTACCTAAAACATCCTTCCAAATAAATATATGTAAATTATTTTTATAAAACATTTGTGGGAAAAAATATTTTATATTATTTTTATAAAATTTAACATTGGAGTAATATAATTTAATTTATAGACAAATTATTATTTTTTCAATAATTTAAAAACAAAACATATTTAATCTATTTTTATAATATCAATTAATAAGTATGCATTTTTAATATAAATTAAAAGTTTTTTTATCAGCAATAACTAATATATAAATAAAAGAATGAAACATTGTACAATGTCATTAAAAACATAAGAGATGAGAAATTGAAACCTATAAAATACTGGATCTTTTCAACATCAAAACCCACAAACAACAGTCAAACCTTTCACATGACAAATCATAAATGAGATACATCTTATGATCTCTGCCTATCCAAAATATCACAAAAAGTTTATTTATACAATTATATCCTAGGTCATTTCCCACCAAGATAGATCTAATATTCTATATTTAATGTAAAAAATTAAAATACAACAAACTTCTGTAAACAATCTGCTTCACTAGAGTTAACAGGAGGTAGTTCTCCTTTTAAATATCTTGTTTATGATAATTCTAAAATATAACTGTCTCTTTTTCTATAAATTTATCTATAAACCTGAATAACAAAACAATACATAGTCCAGGTAAGGTGATTGACAATGAAGTGTTAGAATAAAAGATAATAACATCATTCAATTCGTGACCTTTGTTTTTATTTCAATTCTAAATATAAATTAAGATATTTTATCTTATCTTATATTATCTCTATATATAAAAAACTAAAAATTATTTTCTCCTATCTTCTTTATTTTCTAACATATATAATATTAAATATATTTTTATTAACAGTTATTATATATATATATATATATATATATATATATATATATATATATATAAGTGATGAACATATTGTTTCTCACTTACACGTGTATTAAGTAATTTTACATTTTGATTAAGACAATTAACACGCACCTGCACTATTTTTATTGTGGCTGAACAAACTTTCTATTACATATGTTATTGAGGTATGAAAATTGTCATTTTAAATATTGGATTTTGCCTTATATAAATTGAAAAGGTCTATAAATTTTGTGGATGTTAAAAAAATACTCACCCATAATTATCCTTCTTTGAGATAAATAGAAGATAAAAAGATGGAGAAAAAAAACAATATTATATATTTGATGTGAAGAGAAAATGAAATTTAAAAAAATAATGAAATTAACTATAGTGTTTCTGATATATTTTATTTAATTTTAATATTTTTTCTTTTCATTTCGTTCCTATCTCTATTTCACCAAAGAAACAAGTAATTACATGTACATTGCATGATATAACCTCAAATCTGGGCAGTGAACGCCTTAAAATATTAAAATAAGGGACAATTTTCCTATCCCTCGGTACGAGACTTTTTTTTATTATAGTTCCAAACTTATATTTTAAGTTCAAATTTATTATCATCGAAGTTCAAAACAACGTGTACAAGAAGGATATTTAGGCCTTGTTCACTTGAGTGGATTTGAGGGAGAGTAATTGAGGGGATTTGAGAGGATTTGAAAATAAATTTTTTTGTTGTTTATTTGAGTCAATTTGGAGGTAAATGAGAATGAATTTGAAAGTAAAGTTTGTGAGAATTAGTGTAGGATTTGATTGACGTGACAGATTAAAAAAATTTACTTCCAAATCCAATCTCATTTACCTTCAAATTCACTCAAATAATCAACAAAAAAATTTATTTTTAAATTCTCTCAAATCCCCTTAATTACTCTCCCTCAAATCCATTCAAGTGAACAAGGCCTTATTTTTTAACTCATATTTTATAAATAAGTGCAAAGAGATTTAACAGAAATTATCAAAAAGTCAAATCCACCTACAAAGTGTTTAAGAAGTGGCCTACACTATGTTTTATTAAATTGTTTAATCAATTGCTTTTGGAATTTTATTAGATGAGAGTTTATTTTAACAATTTTTGTATTAAAGTTGTTGACTTGTGTTAGCTACTTTATAGAAATCCATATAATAAAATCTATTTGATTACAAATCTACGCACACACTGATGTCAACGTTTTCATCATTCTCTTACAATTTTAAATTCAAAATTTCATAGTCCAAAGTCAACCTCATTGATCACACACAAGTACATATATGTTTTAATTTCTCGTGCGAGAGCTAACTTTAAGGTAGCATCTTCAATGGTTTTATTGTCTCAAAAATTGAGTGTGATATTTAAATGATTGTTGAATTTTGTGATTAACTAATTACAAAATATTATGGAATTTTTGGTTTTTTATCAGAGTATGAAATATTTTCTATATTTTGTGTGCTAACTTAATCAAAGGAGTTAGTACAAAAAGTGTTAATTATATATCAAATATTTAAAGAAAAAGAAAAACAAAACACACAGCATGAGAGTTATATGGAATATGAGGGTTTTTCTCACTAAGGGTCAAAGTTTCTTGTCCAGTACATAAAGTTATATTGAAAAGTATATTTTCTATTATAATACATTATAATCCTAGATATATTAAAATATTTATTTCACATACTGTTTATACACTTTATAGAAATTTATATTTACTACTCATCAACAGAATTATACAGTTTATAGAAATTTATATTTACTAATTATCAACCAAAAAACGTATTAGCTTACGTCATGACTGACGCTACTTATAAGCCGATACATGAATATATCAATATATGTTAATTGTTTGTGTTAATTTTTTTATAATGAAATAATAACAATGATTATATATTCAAGTGATTCATTTCTATATACTATTAAAATGTACATCTCTTTAACTTTGATACACATAAATAAAATATCAATAATATTAAGAAATTTATAAATATCATTTATGTAAAAGAGAATTCAGATAAAACTATATATTCAGAGATAAAAAGTTAAATTCTGATTTTAATCCATATAAAAATTTATTTTTTTTTCTCTAAATTTACAATTTTGTTGTTGTTGATATTATGTAACAATTATTATTGAACAAAAAGTTAAATGGTAAATAAGGTCACTAATATTTATTATATAATATCAATATAGGATACTTTTAAATAATTTCAAGATTTAAAAAATATATTTTATTTATTTTCTTTATAATTAAAATTAAAAATAAAAAGAATAGTTTGCAAAATCGAAAATAATCAAATCATTTCAAGAATAACTATATAAAGTATATAGTCCCCCTGCTTATTATTAGTTTCTTCTAATTTATAAAGGTTGACACAATAATAACTCATTTTTATTTGCTACATTTTATAACTAAAATAAAAAAAATCGTGAATAGTGTTTTAAAAATGATTCTTAAGGTAATTTTAATACACGTGTCGGAATTGAACGGCTATATATCACATCACAAATTGATAATATACATTTATCCTCAACGTCAAAGGTTGTTTGGAGCAAGTCAGGCAGGAGTTCATATCTGAAGAGAGAATAATCTATTGAAATTATTAAGAAATATGATTTTCGAAGCATCTCACCTAACATAACAGATATTCTTAGCACCAATAAAAGTAGAAAGGTTTTCCATTGTTACATTTGAGAAAGCGTGGTTTGTGACACTTCTAATTTTTTTGAACAATTAATTCCTTACTCTTGTTAATTTTCCAGTTTGATGCTTTTCTAAATAAAGAAACATGCATTTACCATTAAAAATAGTAGAGCATATTTAAAACTTATACTACCAAGTATGAACTGGGAAACTATAGCTTAGAAAGTATAGTAAATATGATGGTCGTTGACTTAATTAATGCATGCCTCATTTTGAATTTCAACGAGCATAAGAAACACGCTTAGTTGGTTTTCAATAAATATATTTTCGAAAAACTATTATTCATACAAAAATTATTCCAATAAATGTTATATTAAATCTTATAAAATACATTACTCATTTAAGTTAGATTTTCTCACTTATCTTGTTTCCTATTTAAAATGAAAAAAAAAAGTGTCTCTGCCCATTCTTCTGGATTTATATGAATAATGCGTAATAATACCATATTTAAGATTTTGTTTTTATATTTTTATTAGTGTTTTGGATTTGAGAAATACGAGGTCATATATATTATACTGTAAGCAAATCTTTAATTTTCAATTAAATGAAAACAACACACATGATCTTGAATTTTCATGATACTCACAATTCCCACAATACACAGTAAAGAAGAACTAACCTGGATCCATTGTGCACTTCTTCCTGTCTTTTTCCTGTCAAATGTTCTCTCTCCTCTTACTCCTCCTTAATACCTTCTTGATGATATAGAAGTTGTAGGATGGTTTTCTCTGTCAGTTTCTATTCTTTCCTGAGAACGTTACGTTCTCTATATCTCTTCAGAAACTTAATGTGTTTTTAACAGAAGTAAAACTTTTCCTCTTTTATGATATTTTAATTAACTTTAATAAAATACCAAAATGTCCTTTTGGAGTGAGAAGAGAGGGATTAACTTTAATAACTCTAAAATAATCCCAATAACTTTAATACTTTAATATTCTAATAATCATCACATTAGAATCCTTACATTAAAGTTATACTTTAAATTACATGAACCAATGTAAATTATTAATATAATTTAACATTCTCCCACTTGGTTTATGTGATGACTTGAAGATCTAAAATAAACTTTAAGTGCGCACCATTCATTAGAATTATCAAGTCATCATCCTTATATGAATTGAAATAATCGGATCATGGCGGGCAAAAGTCATGATCGACAAGATTCCTTCCATGTATCACATAATCAAAACAACTCAACATAACTTTAATCAATCTTATAACTTTCATGTCTCTAAAGGAGACCTATCATGTCACCACAATCAATAATACATGTATATAATTTAATGTGGATAACAATAGAATAAAGAGAAACATAACTTTAATTGAATTCACAAGTGTCATGACAGTACAAGCATATAACTATACATATCTATATAGATAGATAACAATATCATGTTAACATTGACTTATCCATAATGCCCATACTTTCAACATGGCCAATAAAAGTTTTGGGCGGTAGTCCTTTAGTTAACGGATCTGCTATCATCAAATCCGTACCAATATGCTCAATCAACACTCTATGTTTCTGCACTTCTTCTTTGACTGACAAGTACTTCAAATCCATGTGTTTAGCACCCTTTGAGTACTTATCATTTTTAGAGAAGAAGACGGCTGCGGAATTATCACAATAAATCCTTATCGGCCTAGCTATACTGTCAATAATACCAAGCCTCGATACAAAGTTTCGCAACCACAAGGCATGAACTGTGGCCTCAAAGCATGCCACAAATTCAGCCTCCATGGTGGAAGTAGCAATGACTGATTGTTTTGCACTTTTCCAAGAAATTGCTCCTCCAGCCAAAAGATAGACATACCCAAATGTGGATTTTCTTGAATCCACACACCCAGCATAGTCTGAATCCGAATAGCCAATCACTTCGAGATGATCTGACTTTCTATAAGTGAGCATGTATTCTTTGGTACCTTGTAAGTACCTAAGAACTTTCTTTGCAGCTTTCCAGTGATCCATTCCGGGATTACTTTGATATCGGCCTAACATTCCAACAGCAAAACTGATATCTGGCCGAGTACAAGTTTGAGCATACATTAAACTCCCAACCACTGACGCATAAGGAATAGACTCCATGGCCTTTCGTTCCAAATCATTCTTGGGACATTGCATTTGACTAAACTTGTCTCCTTTCTGAATTGGAACTATTCCAGGAGAACATTTTTCCATTCTGAATCTCTCTAACACTTTATTAATATAGCCTTTTTGAGACAAACTTAACAATCCTTGTGATCTATCACGGAATATTTCTATTCCTATCACATAAGATGCCTCATTCATATCTTTCATTTCAAAGTTGTTAGAGAGAAACTTCTTTACATCATGTAACATACCAATATCATTAGCAGCAAGAAGAATATCATCAACATATAGAACCAAAATAACAAACTTACTCCCACTGACCTTTATGTATATACACCGATCAACGGTGTTCTCTACAAAACCATACGAAGTTATGATATCATTAAATTTTAGATACCATTGACGGGAAGCTTGTTTTAGTCCATATATTGATTTCTTTAATTTACACACTAGATTTTCTTTTCTTGTTATGGTGAAACCTTCTGGTTGATCCATATATACTTCCTCTTCTAAGTCACCATTCAGAAAGGCGGTCTTTACATCCATTTGGTGAAGCTCTAAATCATAATGAGCCACCAAAGCCAAAACAATTCTCAAAGAGTCCTTCTTAGAAACAGGAGAGAAGGTCTCTTTGTAGTCAATGCCTTCCTTTTGAGTGAAACCTTTGGCGACTAATCTAGCTTTATACCTTTCAATATTGCCTTTTGAGTCATGTTTAGTCTTAAAGACCTATTTACAACCGACTCTTTTTGAACCCTTAGGCAATTCAACTAGATCCCATACTTTATTGTCATCCATTGATTTCAACTCTTCTTTCATAGCATTCAACCAATTCTCTGAATTATTACTTTCCATGGCTTGTCTGAAAGAGACTGGATCTTCATTAATGCTTAAGTCACATTCATGTTCAACAGAGTAAACCACATAATCATTCGAAATAGCAGGTCTTTTCTCCCTTACAGACCTTCTTAATGCTGCTTCTTGTGGTTCCTCTATCAATTGCTCATTTATGACTTGCTCATTGTCAACTGGCTCAACATTTATATGTTCATTTTGTGGGATTGGAACATTAATTTGTTGTCTCTGCTTGTTGTGTGACTGTGATACAACAAGAGGGATAACAACTTCAGAAGAAACACTATCAGTATGTTCTTGAATGTCCACTATTCGTGATTCCTCACTCCCACTAAATTGACCATTTTCAATGAACCGAGCATTTCCAGACTCAACTATTCTTGTACTATGGTTAGGGCAATAAAATCTATATCCCTTTGACTTTTCAGGATAACCGATAAAGTAACCACTAATGGTTCTTGCATCAAGTTTCTTTTCATGTGGATTGTATAACCTTACTTCTGCTGGACAACCCCAAACATGAAGATGTCTTAAACTGGGTTTCCTTCCGGTCCATAGTTCATAAGGAGTTTTAGAAACTGCTTTGCTAGGAACCCTGTTAACCAGATATACAACAGTCTTTAATGAATACATCCACAAAGATAAAGGGATATTACTATGACTTAACATACTCCTAACCATATCCATAAGAGTACGATTCCGCCTTTTTGCTACACCATTTTGTTGTGGTGTACCGGGCATTGTGTATTGTGCACATATACCCCGACTTTCAAGATACTTTGCAAATGGACCTGGACATTGTCCACTCTCATCAGTTTTACCATAATATTCACCACCTCTATCAGATCTCACCACTTTTACTTTTCTATCTAATTGCCTTTCCACCTCATTTATGAACACCTCAAGGGCATTCACTGATTGAGATTTTTCATACAATAGATATATATAACAATAACGTGAGAAATCATCAATAAAGGAGATAAAATATTTTTCACCATTCCAAGATTTAGTGTCAAAAGGACCACAAATATCAGTGTGTATTAACTCAAGAAGTTGACTGCTTCTTGTGGCTGGATTCTTTGATATGTGTTTTGTTTATTTACCCTTAATACAATCAATACATACATCCCAGTCATCAAAATCCAATTGAGGTAAAATTTCATTTTTTACTAACCTCAACATCCTTTCTTTGGATATGTGACCCAATCTTTTATGCCATAAGAAAGCAGAACATTCCTTTCCTGCACTAGAATTTCTATCAACAACATGTTCAACATTAAACAGGGATTCAGAAAAATTAACATCAAGATTTAAACGGTATAAATCATCCAATAATGTACCAGAACCATAATAGTACGAAAGTTTATACAAATGAAAAATACCATTTTCAATCCTAAAGTTAAAACCTAAACAATCCAACTTTGCAACAGAAATCAAATTTCTAGCACAACCAGGAACATAGAGACACTTTTCAAGATTCAGACAATAGCCAGTGTCTAGAATCAATCTGTAAGTCCCAATTCCTTCTATTCGTGCCTTCATTCTGTTCCCCATATATAAATATTTTTCAGTTCCTTTTATGGGCTGGATTGAAAGGAATCCCTTTCTTTTCGAACCAAGATTTTCTTTTCGGACAATCTTTCTTGAAGTGACCTACTTTCTTGCAAAAGAAACATTTCTGGTCCTTCTGGATACCGCCCTTATTCACTTTCATTGGGGCTTTGTCCTTCTTGTTCTTCTTTCCTGATTTACCTTTACTGAAGCTAGCACCTTCATGAGTTGTGAGATGGATAGAATGATCTCTCATTTTCTTTAATCTCCCTTCCTCTTGAACCAACATGGCTTTGATTTCTTGGAAGTTCCACTTATCCTTAATAGTGTTATAATTCACTTGGAACTGGCCAAATTCAGGAGGAAGAGAGTTCATGATGAACTGTACTAGAAAAGACTCATTCACCTCCATTCCCATTGACTTCAATCTTGCTGCTATATTAGCCATTCCAGTTACATGTTCATGTATGGGCTGTGACCAGTCAAACTTTTTGGTAGTCAGCTCACTCATAAGAGTTCCCACAATAGACTTGTCAGTTATGTCTGATTGTGAATACTCCTTGATCATTTTCATGAATTCCTTTGCGTTTTCCGTTTTGGGCATGGAAGGCTTTACGTTCTCTGCCATAGACATGCGCATCAAGTTTAATGACAACCTGTTAGACCTATGCCAAGTCTCATAAAGAGACTTTTCATCACTTGTACTGGTCTCTGTAATGGCTGCGGGCATTTCATCCATCATAATAGCCATATCCAAGTCTAGAACACCCAGTTGAAACTGGATTTGTTCTGACCAATCGGCATAATTGAGCCCATTAAACTTGACGACATTGTTGCTCAAACCTGCTAAATTCATGTAAGCTGGAAATAATACAGAAGCTCATACATTAATGCTTTGATAAAATTAATGGATTCAAAAAAATTACTACACTAGTCATACATTCAAGTTCACCTTTGGGTGACACTTAAACTGATAGGTAGTCAATAAAGTCATTCATTTAAGTTCACCTTTGGGTGATTCTTAAACTGACAAATTTCATATATATATACTTTAATAAACAATCAATCATACTTAAGACTATATGTATGTTATCTTTGGATATACAAACATATACTAAGTACATGAAATGTTTCACTTTAATGTCATCAATTATAAACCATGGCTCACCTTTGGGTAATCCATAACATCCTTACATCAATGACTAATTATAATATATATTCATAATTAAACATCTTTTATATTATGAATAATTTTCATAATACTATAAGCAGCAACTTTTAATTCACATATAATTTCCATTCATTGCAGTAACAATAACCATGTTCACAATATAATAATAATATAAGTTGCAACAATAATTGCTTTCTGAAAACATGTTCTGCAACGAAAAAAACTTGACAACCAAAATCGGTTTTTTCGAAAATTCAATTCAAGGGAATTGACTCTTCACGTAGGATTTCAATTTTGGCATATTCATATTGCACATTCCAAAATTTTACGTAACATGCAGGAATTAAAGTTTCTTTAATGTTATAATCAAATAAAATAAAATATAACTTACTCCTGGATGAAATCATAAAAGTGCAACACTTTTAATGCAACTTTAATGCAAATCCCGTGCACCAGAAACCAAATAGAAAAACTTCACAAAAAAATTTTCCTTGAATTTAACTTCTTGAATTCCCGTGGCTGGAGTTGCAATATTAAAATTGCTCTACTATAAGAACAATGCCGCAATATAAATTGCTTCCAAAAACGAATTCAAATGCTTGCAGATTTCATAATTCACGTATAGTGAATTCAATTCACTGACAATCAAATTAAAAACTTACGGCTTCCGAGATTCACACATTACATTATAGTGAATTTAATTCTTTCATGCCAACAAATATAAAATCCCTAAATTTTATAATTCAAAAAATTAGGGTTTTAAAATTTGGGAATATTACCATTCAAGGAGAATCATAAAATTCAGAACCTGGCTCTGATACCACTTGTAAGCAAATCTTTAGTTTTCAATTAAATGAAAACAACACACAGGATCTTGAATTTTCATGATACTCACAATTCCCACAATACACAGTAAAGAAGAACTAACCTGGATCCATTGTGCACTTCTTCCTGTCTTTTTCCTGTCAAATGTTCTCTCTCCTCTTACTCCTCCTTAATACCTTCTTGATGATATAGAAGTTGTAGGATGGTTTTCTCTGTCAGTTTCTATTCTTTCCTGAGAACGTTACGTTCTCTATATCTCTTCAGAAACTTAATGTCCTTTTGGAGTGAGAAGAGAGGGATTAACTTTAATAACTCTAAAATAATCCCAATAACTTTAATACTTTAATATTCTAATAATCATCACATTAGAATCCTTACATTAAAGTTATACTTTAAATTACATGAACCAATGTAAATTATTAATATAATTTAACATATGCATGTGTTATCTTTTTCATAATCAGGACATAAAACTGCCTGCGTACAAGCTGACGACTTAAACTTTCTTATAACATAGAAACTTCGCTTATGCCGATGCTTTGTGTTTAAGATTTAATGTAAAAAAATATGAATATAATAATAATAATAATAATAGTAATACGACACGAACAACAATTTTATATTGCACCACTAACAAGTGGAGCAAGTAAAACTTGTTTTCTGCATAAAAAAAACTTATATTCTCCTTTTCCATGTACTTGAACGTGACGTGATTGTGTATGTATGTAGTAATGATGCAAATAACAGATATTATTATTTTTTAGTATTTAATAACTAGTTAGCATGGCCATGTGGAAGATTTGGCACAAGATACATCGTTTACCCAAAAATATGCACAAGATAATAAATTGAAAAATGATTATTTGACATACCTAAATTTTTTACATTCATTTCACACTATCCTTACTTACTTTTTACTCTCTTCTTTCTTGAAAAAATACAAAATTTTACACTTTTAAGACTATTTTACCCTTATACTCTGTGTCAAATGAATGTAAAAGTGTGTCATGGTATCATTTCTCTAATAAATTTGCACTGCGAAATTAAAGACGAACACCAAACAGTGTCTTAACTAAAATGGTGATTGTGGTCCTTCCCGATTGGTGCAAAACTCATGTATCTCATGGTTTGTATTTTCAAAAGAGAGATCATCAGAACGCGTAAGAAGCCGCAGCAACATTACTTGCGGTAAAATGAATGCCCTCAAAGTTTGATTGAAAAGGGTCTTCTTGGAAGCCAAATTCTATTGTACGAGTTACATGTGTATATTCCAATGTGTTCCACGACCACAAAATGTTCAAACACTTTCTCAGGAAACTTGGAAGATGTTTCCTAGTCATTGTTTGCCATACGTGGCAAACTACCAGAAAGAGAAAAAGGAATGTGGGGCCCAAAACTTTACACGGTGTTGCCGCCCCATAAGCCCTAGGGTTCGACCTTTTCAAACTTTCTATTTCTTCTGTAACACTGGCTAACGTGCTTCCTCTTTGCCATGACCATACTCCAACTTACTATTTTCACACTCCAGTGCCGGCCAAATAAATATTCCTTTTCCAAGTCTGTGTTTTTCTTTTCTCAGAAAAATTTCGAGTCAGTGTCTTCCTTTACTTGAAATTGTTCATACAAGAAGAAAATTTTCTACGTAACTTAACACAATCCACTTATAACAATTGTTGGTGTAACTGATATTAAACTTGATCTTAGTATACGTATTGTATGATTGTTCGGTCAATTTATGTTCAGTCGATTATCAAATATGAATTGAGCGATTAGTTTTTAACATTAATTATGATTGATGATGACTAACTTAAATAAAATGACAATTATTATTAATTGAACCGTAATTAAGTTGACATTAATCTGAAATTTATAAATATAAGTTTAAGATATCGTAGTAATATTTAATATACATCAATTACTTGTTAAGTTTTTATCGATTTTAACATTAAAGTATCTTCTTGAAGTAATCTTTCAATACAATCCAATGAAGTATAAAACAAACAATGACTAGGACATAAGTTGAAAAAATGAAATTCAAGAAATCAACAACCTCGATCCATTGAATTGAAACGTACCTGATTCAAACCCTAAAAATCTTTCTTCACACTAATATTATTAAATTTAGTGCATAATATCAACACATGATACACTCTAACGCTATTTTAATTTTGTTATGAATTTACCCACAAAATTAACGTGTGAGAAAATCATATATATATATATATATATATATATATATATATATATATATATATATAATTTTTAATGGTATGATACATTATATTTTTGCATAAAATTCAAGTACTTTATCGTACTCTTATTCTAAACAAAAATGAAAACAATTATATTCCAGTTATGGTAACTGTACTTTGGAACATGTCTGCCTCCTAATGCAGAGGAATAAAGAAAAACATATGAACTAATATATGTCTCAAATTATATATATTTATATTCAACCTTAGTACATATATTACTATTTAGATTGGAATATTGCATAGAGTAATTAATTCTATGCATGTGACCAGAAACGGAACACTGAGAGTTCATGAAGTCAATAAATAACTGAACCGTCCAACCAAAAAGTAATCAGAAAGGAATAATTACCGTGTTAATTTATTGGGTAAATTGTTTTTTTACTAAGGTTGACTGGTTGACCCAATTCTTCACCGACAATTGAGATATTATTTCAAAATAAAAAAATGTATGTATCTTTCAAAATAAAAACTGAAAACTTCTTACGTATAATTTTAATCTTCAAAATTGATAAAACTCTCCTACAATTAATTTAATAACTGATATTTTAAAATATTAGTTTGGATTCTAGAATTGACAGTTCAAGTCAACTTATTGTTTAATATATTGAACAAATAAATTTAATCCGAAGACTTGACAAATAGTTAAGACATGCATATTTAATTTGATCGTTGACCAAATTAACAACTATAAGCAAAAATAAAAAACTAACGGTCTTCCCTCTATAAATGAGATCAAATTATACAAATGTTGCTCATAGTTTGGTTTCCAGTCAGTGTTTTTTTTTTCTTTTTCTTTTTTGACAAGTACCTTTTACATGACAAAGTAAGGAACATTTATCAGAGCATATTACTAACACCTTCATGAAAATGTACGTGGGTAGTAGTCATTTGAATTATTTGGAGTAATGAAAACAAATGTCATCTTTAAGAATAGGAGAGTGGAGATAAAATAGATTTTTTACATGATACATTTAAAGTTATGGGAGTGAGTTGAAATATATAATCAAAATGTTTCGGTGGTGGGTTATGAATAGATGTTAAACACTTATTTTCATTTTTCTTTTTAATCCGTTTCTTATGTCTCAAATACACTTAGTCAAATTTCTTTTTGTTTTTAATGTTCAAGCTCCAAATCGTATGGGCACCAATTGTCAAAATCACTCTGACACTCAAGTCAGTTGTTTAACTGAACGAGTATTATAGTAAAATCTTAAATTCATAATAAATATAATTACATACCTCCTTACCTCATACATGTATTTATAGGTTTCGAGATGGACATATGATCAGCAAAGTTGTAATCACAGTCCAATACCTATTAAGTAAGACTTACCAGTAAACTTGATTAGAAGTAATGCTTAATAGTATCTATGGTTCGAGATCATCCGTCATATTCTTGTTTGGTCGGCCTCTCTCTTGACTCGTACGGGCATACAATACAAAAGATAAATTTTATATACATAACCTAGTGCATAAACCCAACAACATGCATAAATTTTTAGCTTAATAATCAAGCGTAAGGTAAAATCAACATATGAATATAACACTCCAGTTGTAAAGGCTATGGTTGCGAAACAATGAGGACAAAGTGTGTTGATTTAGTGGATTTGAAGCCGAATAATCACTAGAGGGATAATATGTAGTAGGATAACTGTCGCAACCGGAATCGCGATCTTTAGAGATTTTGGAGTCGCCACCATAGTTTATACTGGAAAACTACGGAAAAACCATAAAATGATAAGGCATGGTCAATTTGAACCAGATTCTCGGTTCGGGAGTCGGTTACGTGTAGGGAAGGTATTAGCACCCTACAACGCCTGCCCTAGGGCAGTACCTTTAACTAAATGCGCGAATATGGATGTGGTTTTCAAAATGTTTAACTTTCCCCTAAAATAAAACTCCAAAGAAACAGACAATATTTTTTAGCTTTTTGGGCCCGACAAGGATGGACCTTGCTCCTACGTATTCTCATGTGAGAAATCAGGGTTACGTAGTTCTTTTAGAAAACTGCTTGAAAATTTGTTTGAGAAATTTGTTTGGAAAATGATTATGGATAAATTTGGATTTTTGGGAAAGTGAACCTGACAAGGACTGGCCTTGCTCCTACATATCTCCACTTTTGATGGAGAATCAAGGATCACGTAGTTCTGGCAAGGCGATATTTTTGTAATTTTTGAAAAAAAGTGAATGTTTTTTAGCTTTTGAAGATTTTATATTTTTTGGTATTTTTGTTGTAATATTCATATTTTTTGCGTAATGAGTACTAGGCTGATGCGTACGATCGCACGAACACCCACACGGCTTTTTCCTTTTATTGTTTTGCGTAATGAGTACTAGGCTGATGCGTACGATCGCACGAGCACTCACACGGCTTTTTCCTCTTATTTTTTTGCGTAATGAGTACTAGGCTGATGCGTACGATCGCACGAGCACTCACACGGCTTTTTCCTTTTATTGTTTTGCGTAATGAGTACTAGGCTGATGCGTACGATCGCACGAGCACTCACACGGCTTTCCCTTTTATTGTTTTGCGTAATGAGCACTAGGCTGATGCGTACGATCGCACGAGCACTCACACGACTTTTTTTGTTTATTTTATATTTTGGGCAATAAGTACTAGGCTGATGCGTACGATCGCACGAGTACTCATACCAATATTTATTGTTACATGTTTTTTTTTAGTTTTATATATTTTTTATTATTTACAATTTATTTGTAATTTTTGAAGAAGAAGAAAAGGTTTTTAGCACAAGGACGATGCGTGCGATCACACATGTGCCTAAACCTTTAAAACATATTTTTGGTATTTTTAATTTAGAAAGAGAAAAGGTTTTTAGCACAAGGACGATGCGTGCGATCACACATGTGCCTAAACCTTTAAAACATATTTTTTGTAATTTTATTTAAAAGAGAGAAAAGGGTTTTAGCACAAGGACGATACGTGTGATCACACATGTGCCTAAACCTTTAAAACATATTTTTATTATATTTGAAGAAAGAGAAAAAGGTTTTTAGCACAAGGACGATGCGTGCGATCACACATGTGCCTAAACCTATAAAACATATTGTTGGTATTTTTAATTTAGAAAGAGAAAAGGTTTTTAGCACAAGGACGATGCGTGCGATCACACATGTGCCTAAACCTTTAAAACATATTTTTTGTAATTTTAATTTAGAAAAAGAAAAGGTTTTTAGCACAAGGACGATGCGTGCGATCACACATGTGCCTAAACCTTTAAAACATATCTTTTGTAATTTTAATTTAGAAAAAGAAAAGGTTTTTAGCACAAGGACGATGCGTGCGATCACACATGTGCCTAAACCTTTAAAACATATTTTTTGTAATTTTAATTTAGAAAAAGAAAAGGTTTTTAGCACAAGAACGATGCGTGCGATCACACATGCGCCTAAACCTTTAAAACATATCTTTTGTAATTTTAATTTAGAAAAAGAAAAGGTTTTTAGCACAAGGACGATGCGTGCGATCACACATGTGCCTAAACCTTTAAAACATATTTTTTGTAATTTTAATTTAGAAAAAGAAAAGGTTTTTAGCACAAGGACGATGCGTGCGATCACACATGTGCCTAAACCTTTAAAACATATTTTTTTGAATTTTGTTTTTATTTTATTTTGTGATTATTATGCTCATTATAACAAAGTGAGTGTGTGCAGGTTTTTGACAAATAAACAAGACAAATAGTAAAGAGGGATGGGGATTATTGTACAAAGGGGTGTGACAAGTAATAAAAACCACTAAAAAAAGAAAGCGTAAAAATAAAACAAGAAAAGCTTAACAGAAAAAAAAGGGTACAGAGATAAAAACCAGGGGTGCCAAGGAGCTCCTTTCGTCTGAGCCAATACTCTTTTCTTGAAACTGTAATCTATCAGGGGTGCACGGACGAAAATGAGGTGCCATCCTTTTGTTTTTTTTTTATTTTTATTTGCTGGCAGAATGGCTTAAGCCCAAATAAAAGGGGTGCGTATGGAATATTGGGGTGTAAGAAAGGAAATGACCCAAGCCCCAAATCTCGGTTTTTCTTCAACAATCAGATTGGGCGAAGGTCCACGAATTTTTCTTCAGCTTTTATTATGAGTGGTTTTCTGATTGAAGATAGGGCAAAGGGAGAGCCTTTCTTCTTCCTTCACGGCAACCACCTCAACTCTTTCTTCAAACCGGCACGGTGCAAGTACTGATCCCAGGGGTTAATGGTATTATGTATGGCGTTTTGGGGTCAACGGTGGCGGCAACTACGGTGGTTAGCGGCGGTAGGAGTAGTGTCGTGACTTGGGACCGTGGATGATCGATAATGGTGATCTAGGAACGGCGAGGAGCGACGACACTATTGGCGAATGGTAAGGCGACGACGGAGACTGCGTCGTAGGCGATGGATGTGGGCTTGGTAAACGAGAAGCGCGACAGTAGCTTCTCGGTTGCGGGGGGAAGTGAGCTGCGGTGGTGACTATTACATTGATTGTGGAGGTGCCGTTGCCGCAGGTCACAGTGAAGAAAATGGTTTCGGTGGCGGTTTATGGTGACTGTCACTGTGGTGTTGGGTTAGATGGGAATATGACGAAGGTGGGGGGTGCGGTTTGAGAGGGGGAGAAGTTTGGCTGGGAGTAGTGAAGTGAGGCAAGGTGATAGTGCGGCGGTGACTAGGATGACAGCAGCAGCTGAAGAATGATGGCAGCAACTTGGTGGTTTGGATGGAAGGCTTCCGAGGAAGATGATGACGGTGTTAGACGGGTCACGGTGGGGAGTTACAGTGGTGCAATGGTGGTGAAGGAGTTAGACGGTAATAGGGAGTTTCACGGATGGTATGGATTTGGTTGCGAGTTTTGGCGCTCAAGAAAGGATGAGAGTGTTCGGTGGTTGAGGAGATGAGTGGCTCGTGAAGGTGTTCTGAGAGGTTGATGATGACCAGTGAATATGGGGAGAAGAATAGAGGTTTCTCGGCAGCAAAGATGGCTGAGGATGATGCAATGAAGATGGAGAAGAGCTTGGGGTGGTGGCTCGTGGTTTGAAGATGACGGTAGTTGGAGGTTGTGACGGTCGGTGAAGGTGGGGAACGCGGAGGCTGAAGTGGCGAGCTGGGTAGTCGACGCTGGAGCAGTGGCTGTTGATTTGGGTCAAGCGGCCGTGAGGTTGAGTGGGCACGATACTGGTTCTGTGATTTTTTCTCTGCAGGTTCGGTGCAAGCTTGAGAGGCACGATGATCAGAGAATGGAGGTATTCTCATGAGGTGAGGGAAGGCCGTACGGTTAGGATGTTAAAAATGGTGAAGTTGGTCGTGGCTTGTGGCAGTGGATGTTTGGCCGTGTGTGTCAAGATGGTTGGATGTGATTATTCGATAACAACAGACACGTAAAAATATTTACAACAACATCTATTTAAAAGCAAAACATGCAAACTTAACACATGCAAGCATAGCAACCACATACAGAGATATGTTCAAGGGTAACGTGACAGAGACATACTCAAGGTCAATTAACCAAACTCAGTAAAACATGGAGCGGAATACATTACTTACCTCTTGAAGCTTGGTTCACTCTTTGCTAATCCCGTGCGTCCGATGTCTTCTTCTTCCTCGTGGCTGGCCTGCCTTTTTCGATAAGGTGCTCCTCTCTCTGAATGTGGAGTGTTGTAGTGTGAGGGGGTATTGATTAAAGATTGATGTTGGCCGTGAGGTGTAAGGATGCAGGTTGGAAAAATGGCGAGTTCTTCTGTTGTACGTGATGGAGGGTGGTGTTTTACTCTGTGTGAGAGTAAATGATAATGGTGTTGGAAATTAGGGGAGTGTGGTTGGGAGTGATGAACCGAGGGGGCCGAGAAGAATGGATGATGATCGAAGAAGATCCAGATCCTCGGTGCAAGCCGTGGGTTGTTGGGAGTGAAAGGGGTGATAGCCAATTCTGTATATCGGAATGGGTTGGCGAGATGGGGAAAAGTGAAGGATGAAGAGGAAGCTCTGGAGATTGTGGTTTTGCAATGCAGATTGAAAATGGTGGTTTCCCCCCCCCCCCCCCCCCAAAAGTCCCCGGGTGATCCGTGCTGGTTGTAGTATAAGGATGAAAATGAATGGTGAGGTCCGATTCAGAGATGATGGGTGAAATCATATTTAATTCCCAAATCCCCCTCCTTTTCACTGTGCACTCCCCCCTTTTGATTCCCTTTTGCCACCAGATATTATGGGAAAAATGTTATCAAATTTAAGATTCCTCTCTCTGAACTGGCATACGCTTCCTGTGGGTATCATGGCTGTCACCATTTGGAGCGCATACATCTAAGACAGCGTGGGAGGCAACCATGCTGCCATGGGGAGGTGGAAAGCACAATGCAAGTGGCTGCCGTGGAGGGAAGCATGTGCCTTCCAGAGGCTGGAAAGCCATTGCCGTGGGATCCCCTTTTTTCATTTTTATATTCCTTTTTTTTTTGTACTTTTCTATTGTATGTATTTTTGTATTTCGTATATATATAATTTTTTTTTGATTTTATAAAAATGAAAACTAAAGTAAAATAAAGTTAGTTAAAACCAAAAATAAAATAAGAATAAAGTCAAATGGAATAAATCAAAAATAAAGTAAAATAAAATTAGAAAACAAGATTAATTTATTACAATTTTCATTTGATTATTTATTTTTTACGAAAATGAAATAAAAGTAAAGATAAATTGAAAATGGAAACAAAGATAAAAAGCTGCAAATTTTTCACACACATTTTTATCACACCCGTTTTTTTTCTTTTTACATAAATATTTTTTGTTTTTATTTTTTTTTTATGAGGAAAATGCAATAAAATAAATTTAAGTCAATCCGGACGAAATTGGGTGTTGACAATAACAGAGGGTAAAATCACAAGGTGTGATACTTAAGATTGGAAAATTTGGCAAATGAAATACAACACTAAAATTAGGCACATGAAATTTAGAACCTCAGTTATGTAGGTACATGCTCTTTGCTAGTGTGAGAGTCTTGATGTCTGCTTAGGCTACGCGTCTATGAGGATGAGGTTGAACTTAATTTCACTTTGTTAGGATTCAATACAATTTCTTATCTAATGTATTATTTTGACATCCACGATTTCTTAGTCACACGACTTCAATTTATAAAAATAGCATACATTTATTATGACAAAAGAAGACATTTCATTCTAGCTAAATTTATTCTTTTCCTCTATTGGCTTCTATAGCCAACTTATAAAATCCAAATCATCCTTTGCAATTCATTATAAAGGTTAAGAGAAAATCATGTTACAACTAAAAGAGCTTTCAAATTGATTTGGAAATAGTTAAAAATAGGTGTGGATGCTTTCAATTTTGATGTATATTGAGGTTTCTTGCACTATAAGAAAATTGAAAATTACTCAAAATTTTATTGAAAAATTTAAATTCGTTGAAAATTATAATTTATCAAAAATATTATTAACAAATTTGTTTGTTTAATTATCAACAAAATTACTCACCGGTATAATTATATGAGAAAATTTTTCGATGAAAATATCCATTAGTAATGTTCTGCGAACATTACTAACTAAAAGATTCGTTAGTAAATTTAGCAGAATATAGGATATCGAAATTTCATATTCCCTCCCTGCTTTCTCCACCAAAACACAAAACATTTCCACTTGAAGTTTAGACCCACTTTCTCCCCTAGAACCAATGATTGAAACCTACTGTCGATTTGACACAACCCTTTGGTGATCCTGTCGTCGTTGCCTACCCTGTCCTGACATTGCCATCATTGAAGGGGTTTGATGCCTTGTTGGGTTGAAGGCGTCATTGCACCATAATCTCTTTCCCCAATTGTGTTCCTCTAGATTACCTTATATTGTCTAGACATAGTTTTATTACTTTATTACCTTATATTGTCTAGACACAGTTTTTCCCAATCCCTTTACCTATTCGTATTTTTGGCAATTCAATCAACTAATTCACTCTTTCATGCATTGATTCACACATTCGTCCATTGATTGTTGTTGGTAAGTTTAAGGTTTTGATCTTAACTTAATGCATTTCACAAATTCATTCACTTATTTGTCTATTTTGGCATTTTGCATAGACTTTTGATATTTTGAGTCGCAAGTTTGACACTTTGCAAAATTTGGTCATGAGATTCTTGTCTACGGAAGCACAAAGTTGTCTTCAACAACCTTAGTCTAACCCAACATCGTCCCAGCAACAACTCAGTCTAGTCCAACCTACCTCAGTCCTGTCCACCATAGTCCAACCGCAATCCCAACAATGACAACAAGACACTCAATAAAAAGAAAATAATTATATGTAAATTATTAGGACTTTATTACTTATAGACACATTTTAAAAACTCTATGTTCCTCTAGATTACCTTATATTGTCTAGACACAATTTTATTACTTATAGACACAGTTTTAAATATGATTGTGATGCTTGTCTAGATTGCCTTATATATGTTTCTAATGGTTGTATGATATTATATTAATGTTTGTTTGAATTTTATTGGCCGGTAGGCATTATTAGTTTCATATTGTCTTATTGTTCTGTCTAGCCATTATGTTTGTGTGGTAGGTAGAGAATAACGTCTAATGCATTTAAAATTATGATGTCATTTACTAACAGATAAATTTTTCAGTAATGTCTCATACCTAAGTTATGTAACTTTTGATGGATACGGTTCCTCAATAATTATTGACAAATATATTTGTCGATAATTATCAAAAGACAATATCCATCAATAAATCTTATCGATAATACTTTTACTAATAGATTTAACTTGTCACTAATTCGTTAAAAAAATATATTATCAATGCATTTTTAGTGTTTCTCACTAACCATTGTTAAATTTAGTGTTTTTTTTAGTTTTGAATTGATTGATTGATATAACTTGAAAATATATTAAAAGTAATTATGATAAAAAAAATATAAAATAAAATAAGCATAAAAGAAGTAAAAGGAAGATATAAGGTTGGGGCTCAATGGTAAACTTGGAAGGGAGGGCGGGAAAAGTTAGAAGTTCAACTTTCCACTAATAATTAACATTTTCAATAATAATTAACATTTTCAATAAAAAAAATAGGAAGAATGAAATTTTTTGTTATTTTAATTCATTATCCATTGTTCTTATTTTCTCCACTGTTTTAGAGTTTTTTATTTGCCTACCCAATTCTTGGTCTCATTATAAGCTAAATAAAATTTGTTTCACAGCTTTATGGCAATGCTTGGAGTGTAAACATAATCTTAAACACTTAAAGAAAACTTATGATTTCTATCATTGTGGAAATTTTACCTTTTTCTTGGTTTAATTTGATTATGATTTTTTTGTTTACTTTTGTATTTTGAATTATATTATTGATTGTCATGACTCTTTATTGATTTTTATCTTTTGCTTACAATATTCTTTTATGATTCATTATTGTTTTCATCTATATGTTAATTTGGTATTTTTTTTCCTTTTCTTAATATTATTTTGTATGGAAGTACAAAAGTTTAACCATAGAAGAATTTTATATCATATATTTTGTATAACTTTATTCTATCTTTTTTAAGTGATTTTACAAGTTTTATTGTGTATTTTTTTTTGTGATCAGTGATAAATTGATTTTCTTTTATATAAATGCCTTAATTTTGTATTTAGTTAATGTGGCCTATATTTATCAATACAACAAAAACTAAATTCATTAGCAAACAAAATCTATCAGTAATCACCACAATTCGTCATTAAGGTAAAATTATTGATGATTTATCAATGTAAAAAATTCATCAATAAAATATTTGTCTATAAATTTTATCGAGGAAAATATGTTAGTTAATACCTAAATTTGTTAAAAATATTTATTGATAATTACCAATAAATTTTAGAGCAGTTCTTTCTATACTTTTACATTTTTCTCGAGCACCTCCAAAATTTTCATATTATCTTTTTCATTAATAACCACCAATGATTACCGACATTTGAATGTCAGTTAACACTTCATCGGTGTTATCACATGTGTTCATATATCGATTAAGATGTTTTTTAATTTTTCTTATTTTTTATTTAATAATAATAAAATATATTAAAAAATTAAAAGTTAGTATTTTAAAATTAAAAAACAAAATTAAAATTTATTTTGTTTAAATTTAATAATCAAATTTGTTTAAATTAAAAAATTTGAATAATTTGTTGAAATTAAAATCAACAAAAAATTAAAAAAATATATTAAGTGTATTTATAAATATGGTTAACATATATTCAATTTGAATATTAATATATCAAATTGAATATGTAAATCGTATTTCCTATTGTTAACATACTTTTTAAAATTATTTTTGCTTTTAATTTTATAATATATTTTATTTTTTTGTTTAATAAATAATATTTTATATATTAAAATATTAATATTAATATTATATATATATATATATATATATATATATAAATAAATAATATAAAAAATTAAATTAAATAAATATTTATTATATTTAAGAAAATAATTTTTGATTATTAAATTTAAACAAATTATTTTTTAATTTTTCTTTTTAATATATTAATTTTTACTTCTTTATTATATTTTATTATTATTATTAAATAAAAAAATTCTTAGTCGATGTTCGAACGCTACGCTGATGGTTATTGGAAGGGTATAATGAAAATTTTAGAGGTGTAATTGGAAGGCCAGAATGAAAATTTTGGAGATGTAGTGAGAATTGTTCTAAATTTTATGAAAGAAAAATTTTAAGGAAGAAAAATGTCTTCATCTTCTTCTTTTTCTCTTTCATATTCTTTTAGCTTGGCTTTCTCTTTTGTTGTCATTGTCATTGGTGTTATATATGTTTACTGTAATCGTTTCTATTGTCACTATGTCTACCTCTTTTGATTTATCTTTTTTCTCTTTCTCTTTCATTGTTATCATCAATGTAGTCATCATAGCTATTTATGTTACTCTTGTTATGCTCTTTCACTTCTTCATCCTTTTCCTCTTTCTTCTCTTTTCTTTTTTTTATCTCTTACACATCTTCATTTAATTTATAACAAATATTTCATTAAATTTGAAGAAATTTTTTTCACTATTTTTACCCATGTATTATTGATGAAATTATAGATGAATTTAAAAGAAATACACTTACCAAGGAATTTTCAAAATTTATTTATCATGAATTTGTTTAAAAAAATTCTAGTAGTGGCATATTTATCAACATATTTTATCTTGACATGATTATATATAAAGTAAAAACTTTGATGTCTATTTTATCAATAAAATTTTAATTATAAAAATATTCATCAATAATTCAAATTTTAAATTATTGACAAGTTTTATTAATATATCATTATTGCCAAATATTTTTATCAATAATTAAATTTCCTAAAATTTGTAATGAAATATGTTAATAAATTATGTTTTACCGTGGAATTTTTTGTTTGTTAGTAAATACTATTGTTCCGACAAATTCTCTCTTGATAAAATTTCGTTTGCAATATAATATTTTCATTTAGAGTACTATTTTGATCATTATATATATATATATATATATATATATATATATATATATATATATATATATATATATATATATATTAATTTCAATTGTATTGTTTCCACATTCAGAAAGTTTCACCTTGTGTTTCGACTGTGGCGGGGCGGACCCTGTTACAACACACAAGCTTACTGTCGAAGACGGACAGGCGGACGACGAAGATGCATGGATCGGGCGGACACTGATGAATCCCACGAACCGAAGCAAGCTGCACTGGCGGGCGGCACAAAGACGGGCGATCGCTGCTCAACGCTCCAAACCGGGCGGACGTCCTCCAACTCCAGACGCTCGCTCTCTGCTTCAAACCGGACGGACGTCCTCCCTCTCCTGGCGCTGCTCCACACTCCCAGTTGGGGAGGGGCCGGGTACCTGCTAAAGGCACTCCGACGCTCAAGTCAGTAATATGACAGAGCGATTGTGAAGCGTGTATGCATCGTTATTCAAGTTCGTCCAGAGTTCATACCTGAGACCTTTATTTATAGTGAATTGTAATGGGCTTTTACCTTTTGGGGGCCTGGAAACGGCCCAATAATACCTTAACCTTCATTAAGGACTTTATTGTGTCATTAGCGTATAACCGTGTAATCAATAAAGTAAGGTGGCGGTTGGGCGGGCGTCCGGTTCATGAATGCGTACCTGATTCTTGGGCGAACGTCCCAACTTGGGCGGACGCCTAATTCTGGAATGGCTGGACGTTCGGTCCAGATTATTGGGCGGACGCGCCAACCCTGGGCGGACGTCCTCGGACGTCCACTTCTTAAATGGTTGGCCGCTCGTTCGGTCCAGATTCTTGGGCGGACATTTTACCTTGCGCGGACGTCAAGTCTCGGGCGGACGTTCTACTTTGGGTAGACGTCCACTATCAGTACATATGGCGCCGTCTATGTGGGCGTCCTTCCGTACGGCATCCGGCACCCCTGGTACATAAGCCCCCCAAGTCCTAGTGCACGTAGTGTACGTAGGATTTTGAATAATCATCTAAAACAAGAGAATATTTGTCGCCGTGGTCACACATATTTCCCAGACGTTTCGTCCCTCGGCATTTTCCTGAAGAATACTTTTTGTGAGTGTAGAGAGTGCGGGGCTATCTTGTGGTGATAAAATTCCATGTGAGTTCTTCAAAGTTTCTCTTACAAACAGGGGTTCTACCCGGTTGGCGGACGGGCATTTGGCCATTTGGTGACGTTCGGCACTCCCTGGTACATACGTTCTGTCTTGGTTGGCTGGACGCTCGCCATCTTGGACGGGCATTCCATCTTGGACGATCGTCCCCTCTTGAATGGTTAGACGCTCGTCATTTTGGACGGGCATGCCATCTTGGGCGAACGTCCAAATGGCTGGACGCTCGTCCTGAATGCCATCTTTGGGCGGACGCCATCTTAGACGGGCGTTCCATCTTGGGCGGATGTCCCCTCTTGAATGGTTGGACGTCCGTCCTATGGTGGGTGGACGCTCGTCATTTTGGACGGGCATGCCATCTTGGGTGGACGTCCAAATGGCTAGACGCTCGTCCTGAATGCCATCTTGGGTGGACGTCCAAATGGGTGGACGCTCGTTCTGAATGCCATCTTTGGGCGGACGTCCAATCTTGGGGGGACGTTACTGAATGGTTGGGCGCTTGGCATATGCCGGGCGGACCTAGTACATAAGCCCCTCGAGCCCGAGCATAATTGTTTTGTGCGAAGGGATTTTTAAGATGGCCCCCGAATTGCTGGGTCCTCGTAGGGGTCGACTTGGCGTACCTTGGAGGACAAATGGTCGGACGGTTGACTGACGTCCCCCTACTCCAGATTTGATGATGTATGCCAGATTCGGCTAAGTTGTGGACGGCTGGTCGATTGCTGAATGTCAGATTTGGCTAAGTTATGGATGGCCGGTCGATTGCTGAATGCCAGATTTGGCTAAGTTACGGACGGCCGGTCATTGATGATGAATGCCAGATTTGGCTAAGTTACGGACGGCCGGTCATTGATGATGAATGCCAGATTTGGCTAAGTTACGGACGGCCGGTCATTGATGATGAATGCCATATTTGACTAAGTTACGTGCGGCCGGTCCTTTGCTTCGTCGCCCAACCAAGCTGAGAGTTGTTCTCGTTGGAACACTCTTTTTCACCAGCTTGGAGTTTGGTAGGGCGGACGGTCTTTCGCTTCGTCGCCCAACCAAGCAGAGAGTTGTTCTCGTTGGAACACTCTTTCACCAGCTTGGAGTTTGGTAGGGCGGACGGTCCTTCGCTTCGTCGCCCAACCAAGCTGAGAGTTGTTCTCGTTGGAACACTCTTTTTCACCAGCTTGGAGTTTGGTAGGGCGGACGGTCTTTCGCTTCGTCGCCCAACCAAGCTGAGAGTTGTTCTCGTTGGAACACTCTTTTTCACCAGCTTGGAGTTTGGTAGGGCGGACGGTCTTTCCCTTCGTCGCCATTGTTGCCGGTTACCTGCACCATGAAGGGAATATAGCGAATTTCAGGTTTAAAGAAAGATGTGTTCGTACCTTGTAAGGCCGAAAATATGCTATGGCCAAATGGCCGAGAATAGGTTGAGGCCAAACGGCCGAGACTGTGCTGAGGCCGAACGCTCTTAATCATGTGGAGGCCGAATGGCCGAAATCATGACGAGGCCGAACGGCCGAAGATAGGCTGAGGCCGAACGGCTGAGACAATGCTGAGACCGAACGTCCTTAAATATGTGGAGGTCGAACGGCCGAGACTATGCTGAGGCCGAACGTTCTTAATTATGTGGAGGCCAAATGGCCGAAACCATGACGAGGCCGAACGGCCGAAGATAGGCTGAGGCCAAACGGCCGAGACAATGCTGAGACCGAACGTCCTTAAATGTTGAGGACGAACGGCCGAGACTATGCTGAGACCGAACGTTCTTAAATGTTGAGGACGAACGGCCGATACTATGCTGAGACCGAACGTTCTTGAATATGTGGAGGCCGAAAGGCCGAGATCATGCTGAGGCCGATCGGCCAAGGATATGTTGAGGCCGAACGGCCGAGACTATATGTCGTGCGGCTAGGAAGTACTGTCGATGGGGTTGTCTGTGCTCATTTCTCGTGGTCACCTTTGGGTAACCAAAGTCACACGGCCCCACGGTGGGCGCCAAATGTTTCGACTGTGGCGGGGCGGACCCTGTTACAACACACAAGCTTACTGTCGAAGTCTCGGGCGGACGTCAAGTCTCGGGCGGACGTTCTACTTTGGGTAGACGTCCACTATCAGTACATATGGCGCCGTCTATGTGGGCGTCCTTCCGTACGGCATCCGGCACCCCTGGTACACCTTGCATATATGATTTGCTGGATTTAAAATTTTCTTCTATTTTAAATAAGTTTTTTAAAAATTGAGTGAAATATACTAAAGTTATATACAGAATGGGGTTGTAGTTAAGTTTGTAAATAAAATTAAAACCCATTTGTTTGTTTTAAATAACAGCTTATTAAGAAATTTGTAAACGAAAAATTAAGGAGGCACGTTATTTTTTTCTAAAATTTGTAAATCAAAATTATCTTTTCACATTTTCTCTTTCTCTCTTTCACGTTCTTCTCTCATTTCCATTTTGAATAGTTATTCATCAATGGAAGCCTTTTCCTTAATCAATTCACGTATTTAACATGACGTAAATCTAAAATTGAGTTTTGTTATTGATTATATCTCGCTTTATGTTTTTTCCATTTTTATTTTTTCTACTTTCATGAATGCATTTCATGATTATGAGATGCTTTTCCATGAATTGTAAAACCAACTAGTTAAAACCAGTCGTGGCCTTATTCTTTGAAAATGCTTAACTTCCTTCATCTTGACAATGCTTTATTCATTTATGTCATATCATATCATTTCTTCTATGAAGAGTGAATCATATCATATCATTTCTTCTATGAAGAGTGAATGTGAGGACGTGAAAAATAGAGTTAAAAGAGCAAAAAGATGTATTAAGTTAATGAAACCAGATTTTAAATAGATTTTTTAAACATCCTGATCCATTAGCTTAAGCATTCTATCTTTCTCTAAAAACTCAGTTTTCAGAGTTTCTCTGCCTTCTCTCTACTACATTTGTGCCTTCTCTCTACCATTTTTCTTCACTGAGCCAGTGGATTTGCGATCAAGTGGCGCCCAAACGTCCGCAACGTAGAGGGCTTCACAATGGATCGATTCATTTTGGGTCCTAGGCTGGTAAGTCCTTACATGCAGTTTCTTCTCTGTTCTAAAACCTATCACATGAAATCTTTGATGGTTGTATGTGTCTTGTGCTTTCCTCTTTATCATTTTCCACTCCATCCCAGTTCTAAGAGCTGTTTCTATCACCAATGTGGTGTTTTGTAGGGTTTTGTTGAATTCTCACAACTCAAGGTACTGCTGAGGCGAGTCTTTGAGCCGAGCTGTGAAATCTTGAGGTAAGGGGAGCTAGGATACTTCTTTAAATTGTTTGCATATGGTATATGTATACTGAGTTTTGTACTGCTATGTTGTTGTTGTTGTGTTTTGGTTTTGTGGAAGATTGAGTTGCATGCGTTGGACTGTACGATTTGTGAAACTGGAATATGGTGATTGTAAACTGTTTTGGATTCTTTAATTTCGGTAATTAATCATGTTGGTAGTGTTGGGGTGAGAATCTGTTGTAATACTGATAAAATAGAAAACTTAGTGTTCAAGTAGAGTTTTGAGTCACTTTGAGAGGAAGTGAGGTAGTGATTTTGAGCATTGGAGGTCTTGAGTGCAATTAGGTTGTTTGGATAGCTAAGATAGGTCAATTTTGACTTGTTATGAGCATCAAACTGGTCTAAAACGAGTTACAAGTGGTAAAATTGAATTTAGGTCACTAAGTTGTTGATTTTGGTGTTCTAGAGTAGAAATATAGTCTAAATCACTTTAGAATTGTAGTAGGAACGTTTATAATAATCTAAACAAGTTTAATTAGGCGTAAAACAAGAATCAGGGGTGTTAGAAATTGGAGAAAAGGCCTAGAAATGGTAAGGGTTGGTGTGAGTGCATGATTATTCAGAATTTGCGTTCTGCAGATGGTGCAGAGTCGCTATGCGAGTTGTCTCGCATAGCGAGTCCCTACAGAGGGTACTCTTTGTTTGAGTCATTTGTTGTGCGAGCTGGTGCGCTGTGCGAATGACTCGATGATATTGTTCTCTGTCTAGTGATTCGCATAGCGAATCTGGTCGCTGTGCGACTAAAGGTGGCCTGGAGTCACTGCCAGTTTAATTCGAATGGCGAATTAGGCGCATAGCGGGAGTTTTAAGGGGGTTGTTCTCTATCTGAGCTCTCGCATAGCGACTAGAGTGCATTATGCGAGAGACACGGGGTCTGGCACCTCAGGGAATTAATTCACCTTGAGAGTGAGGGTGCGTTGTGCGAGGAGATCCTATCTCGCCTTGCGAATGCTGTGTTCTGAGCGAATCCTTTGAGTTGAGATTTCTCTTTTGCTCTTGTTTTGGTTGAATTTAGTGTGTGGAATGATTTGAATGCATAGTATGATGGTGGTAATGTGATTATATTGAAAGTATGTGAATATATGAGACATGTTTGGTGGTTGAATGTAACAAGTGTGGTTATTGGACGTAATTCCATGATCTTCAAGGAGAGGATCCATGGTAGTGCCCTTGGTGTGTTTTAGAATTATTTGCATGGTAGCTCAGTCTTGGGGGTTATCCTGAAACTACAATGGTCAATCAGTCTCAAGTAGAGAGTATTGAACCATGTCGTGAGTAGTAGCAGGAGGTCCTAGTCTTGGGTGCTTCCAGTATGACCCAAGGTGATTGATAACGGACTAACCTCGTGAGTGTGGTAGGGTGAAATCCATTGACAATGACTTTGCAAAGCAGTAGAAGCCACCACGAGTGCATGACCTGCCATAGCTCGACAATCATTCTAAGTCCGGACGAGTCAAGTGTAAAGTGTAACAAGTTGTGTTGTGTGGTCTATTAACTTTGAATTAAACTTGCATATTGTGTGTGATTGTTATAACATGATTTTTCTATATCTAGCTCACCCTTGTGCTTGTGTTTGTTTGTTGTTTGTGTTGTGTTTCTGTTGCAATGATCATCCACTTGGATGTGAGCATAGGTGGATGAGGTACCTCTGGAGCAGGCCTTGGAGGGAGATGATGCTGCAACTTAGTTTATTTAGGAATTTCTAAATTAAGTACTATCATTTTGAAATACTCTAATGCATTTAAGTCTTAAATTATGACTTATTTTGGAATGACTGTAACCTTAATACTTTATTTACAGTCTACTTGTAATTGTTCTATTATATTATATTTGATGACGTCAATATTACGTATTTTCTATATAATCTGGGACGTTTTCTATATAATCTGGAACGTTACAATGAATTTACTTAACAATCTCATTTAAGAACACTCATTTAAATTCATTAATGATTTTCATATTCTAAAACAGGTTTAATCAACTTTCAAATTTTATTAAATATTTTCAACTGAGTATTCATATATTATCTATTAAATACTAACATTTTTTTATATTTTTCAATTGAGTGTTATTTAACTTTTTTTAACTTTTTAATGAGATAATTATTTTGACTCATAACTTTACTTACTTATTTTTATATATTAAAAAATATAAAATCTAAAGTAATATTTGTGATAAATATAAAGTGATAAGTAACTTTTATTACTTTTATTAAAAATATTTTACATAACAAGAGACTATCACTGTTATTGACATCAATAGTAGTAACGATGACTATTGCTTGACCATGTTAGTGATAAACGTGGAAGCTATAAGGAAACATAATGTCTTGACTATTCTAACATATTTTTAATAAAATAATAAAATTTACGTATCCGCTTACATTGACCGTATCACTTTATATTAATCATAAAATCTGAGAGAACAAGTAAGAAAGATAATATAACAACATAATAAATTAGTTAACGAAAAAAACTACATGACTTAGACTTAATTAAAAAATATTAAAATTTACAATACTCAATATAATAGAAAAGGATTATAAATATGTTTTACGTTTTAAAATTATTTTAAAAATTTATGTTTCATTCTTAAATTAAATCATATTTTTATTTTGTTTTTCACAGTCACGGAAAACATTCTTCAAAATAAATGACACATAAAAGTTATATATTATAATATTTTATTAAATTTAATTTATCACATAAAAAATACTTTAATAATAAATGACATATGTATTAAATTTCATTTATCACATGAAAACAAATGAAAACACTTTAAGTATTTTTTTCAGAAAAAAAAATTACGTGATTTTTATATAAAATATATGAACAAAGTGGGTATATATAGCTTAGTCCAGAAATACGATATTTGAAAATAATTCAAAAACAAAAGACATATTTAACTAATCAATTTTTTAATAAGAGTTAAACTAAAATATTCGAATTTATAAAACACTAAAAGTTTAATTAAGTCTTTAAAATGTTTACGCATTTGCATACGTTCTCCTAAACCGCCGCCTAAAGGTAATAGACACCATCTTCTAATTAACTTTGATTATGTTAAAGGCAATATTAACTGTGGTGAACCATGGATGATGAGATTTTTCAGAATAGTAGTGGCAACTTTCTGGACAGCCTCTCGATTTTTGCCATTGAAACTTCTTTTCTTGCTTATGTAGTTACTATTGACATAGCCATCAAAGCTTTGAAAAAAAAAAAGGACAATGATAGGTCATAGATTTTTTAATAACATTTTAATACAATATATATGTCATTCTTTTTATTGGATTTAGAGTATGTTAACATACTAATAAATAATAATGAATTAGTAAAAAATAACATATATTATATTAAAAATGTTGTTAAAAAAGATCTGTGTAAAAATATTTTATTTAAAAAAAATAGAGGCTTAAGTGTGAATTTATTCCTGGAGTACAAGCTCTAGATATAGTCTTCTTACTTAAAATCTGCAGGCTAAATGGAGAAAATGCATGCAGGCTAAATGGAGAAAATGCATGGAGATCACATGCTTTTTATTTTTTATTTTTCTGTTCTCATATTTTCTTGAATGGAATATTTGTGCAGATAAGTTAGCCAATTATAATTTAGTTAAAAACTTCTTAATTGTTAGATTTCATTAGTTATGATTTCTTTTATAATAGAAGTGAACTAATGGAATATTTGTTCTAATTGTTATATTTTGCTTTAATTAATTTGTATCTCATTTACGGTGTATTTTATATGATTTTATCAAGTATTTTTCATTTAGGATGATACAAAGTTTGGATTTAAGACTTTATGCATACTATCTCCGGCACTAGATCAATCTTAATTTATTCTTCTATTTGTAACAATTTTCTTTAGAACGACGTATTATTGGTGTCAAGTGGAGAGACATAAAATACAAGAAAAAAATGAAGGGAGAAAGTATCAAATATGCAATAATAAATAAACAGAAAAATAGGAAAACAAAAGCAAGAAAGATAAAGAGTGAGTTTGTTTGAGTACTTTTTATATTTCTAACAGAGCAAAACACTAATTATTATAATTTTTTTTTAAAGTGTTTGCTGCTTTAAAAAGAAAGTACAAGTAAAAAAAAAAGTTCGGTGGAAGTAATTTTAAAAAATAAAAGAGATACTTTTAATTAAAAAAAGTATTTTTTAACAAAACGTAAAATAATATATGTACTTTTATAAAAAAAATCACTTATTAATATTTATTGGAGAAGTGAAGTTTAATATTTTCATTTTAAAAGTATATTTTATGATATTAATAATTAAACTTAAATTTATTTAGTAAGTTAGGGATGTAACTATTCAAAATCTATTTTAACAAAAAAATTTAACTATTGTATCATCTTTATTATTTTCTTATTAGATCACTCCAAATATCTAATTTAATATTTGATCGTGGTCAGAAAACAATTTTCCTTTTAAGAAGTTAGTTTTATTAAATTGAATTACACATAAACTTATTTAATAATTTTTTTTTCAAAAGTAATTTACATTTTAAGTTTACACAAACTCACTTAAAAATAAGATAAAAAAAAAAGAGTTCAGAGCACAATTATTCTATTTGGCACTGTGGTCGTTGGTCTTTCCACACGTGTTTATGAAAAATGAGAAGTGAAACAAGCAATTAGAATTCGACCAACATAATCTTATTATCTTATTTATTTTTTCAGCGTTCAATCATGAAGTTCTAAACAGAGTTTTCTTCCTCATCTACCACTGTTCCTACCCCACATGCACTATAAATACCCCAAACTCACACCATTTTTTCACCAGCACTTCTTTGCTAACATAGCTATAGCAGCTCAAACTAGATTCTTACCATACACCTTCTGCATAAATTATAACATTAACATGGACTCAGGGAGAATGAGCCAACACCTTCTATCCAAAATTGCCACCAATGACAAACATGGAGAGAATTCTCCATACTTTGATGGCTGGAAAGCATATGAGAGAAACCCTTTTCACCCTACAAAAAATCCTCAAGGTGTTATTCAGATGGGTCTTGCAGAAAATCAAGTATGTGTGATTCTCCCTAGACCCACCATAAAAAATGCAATTTTTTATTTTGATTACGATCAGTTTACTAAATGGGTGTTCGTTTTCTTGCTGGTTTTCTCTTTTCCAGCTGTGCTTTGATCTGATTGAAGACTGGATTCTGAATCATCCCGAAGCTTCCATTTGCACTCCTGAGGGAGTGCATCAGTTCAGAAACATTGCCAACTTTCAGGACTATCATGGACTGCAACAGTTCAGAAATGTAAGTCAAGGAAATTAATTATGAATTAATCTTTTCTCACGTAAAGTTTCTTTTCATTAATTTCTATCACAGCCTACAAGTAGAAACAACTATTAATATGCTGAAAAAAATTCCAGCACTTGCTTCATTTTGTATGTAAAACTCAGAAGAAAATGCAATTTTTATTCTGATTTTGCAGGCTATTGCAAACTGGATGTCAAAAGTGAGAGGAGGTAGGGTCAGATTTGATCCAGACCGTATATTGATGAGTGGAGGAGCAACAGGCGCCAACGAGCAAATCATGTTCTGCTTGGCTGATCCTGGAGATGCCTTTATGATTCCTACCCCATTTTATCCAGGGTATGTACCTTCTCTTCCTTAAAATCTGTGTTCATTCAATGAATGTCTCTGTGCTATTCACTATCACCTTTTAAAGTGAAAAAGGAAAACATTCATAAAGCCTTATAATAATAATATAACACCTCTTCTTTTTTATTCAAGGCGAAATTCAATGTCTTAACATTCTACTTACTTTAGTTACAACAGCTTTTCTCAATATATAATATTCATCAGAGTTTTATTTTTGTTTCTGAGGTAACCCTTTTATGTATATCTGCTTACTTGTTTCAGTCTGGAATACTGTAGAATTAGCCTAATATTTTGACAGATTACGTTAAGTGTATATGAAAACGTGGTATTGAAGGGTTTTTGTTGCGGACACCAAATAAGGTGAAGCTTGGGTTGGATCAATCAAAGTAATGTATCACTAATGGATGAAATAATTGAGTCAGTTTTATATTTATAAGCAAAATAAACTTTATAAAAGATGTGAAGAACAACACAAAGAAGGACATGATCTTAATTTTGTTATGATATTAATTAAGGTTTTTCTTTAAATGAGTTTAGTACAAGTAATTAAGGTTTTTATCTTTTCATTACGAAATATATATCCTCTTATAGTATGACTTTCTCTTCTGGTCTTTGTTGTATATTGTGATAATTTGGAAAAAGAAAATCAGAGAAATTATGTTCAAACTATTAAGCGTGCCATGGTGTGAGGTTAGTCAACACGCGTGTGGTTTTTCGTTCACATATATGTTAAGTCCAAATTAGACACTTCATGATGCAAGCTAAGTGGATTATAACTATACATTGACCTTTACAAGATGAAACATGGAAACTACTAACATCTGTGTACGGTGACCTCATATTCAAACAGAAACGTCAGCACATGCACAATACAATAATTTCACACACATGCAGCTCAATTAATTTTTCAGAGATTTAACTCGGTCGGTCAAATTTCTTCACAATATCAAATTTAGTCTAAAGAAAATCATGCCATGTCATTATTTGATTTTTTATTTTCATGGAATTTCTTTTGCACTAAATCCAACTCTTTTCTTTAACTGATTTCTGCATTGATATGTTTAACCTTTGCAATTAATTTGCTTTAAAGATTGTGCTTTTTTTTTATTGAAAGCAACTATTTGAAATTTTTTTCAAGACCCTTGTAACTCTTTCCAGCAACCCACTTAATGCGTGGACCACAATACATAAATATATTCACCATGGCTGAATTGGTCAAAAGAGAATTAAACCTGATAGGGTGATTAGACGCGTATTATTATATTAAGGTGATATGATTAAGAGGTGGAAAAATTAATTAACAACGTCTTATCAATGGCAAAATATGATTACGTAAGTGTATACTTACACAACACAAAAATGACATATATGGTTTTATTTAACAGAGTGATAAAGATTGATAGATTTTCATATTTTACTACAGATTCGTTCGTGACTTGTGTTGGAGAACCCAGGTGCAGTTGATTCCTGTCCACTGCCATAGCTCCAACGACTTCAAGATAACAAGAGAAGCTCTTGAAGAAGCTTACAAAAAAGCCAAAGAGGACAACATCAACGTTAAGGGGTTGATCATAACAAACCCCTCTAACCCTTTGGGCACAACCTTGGACAGGGACACGTTGAAGAGCCTAGTGAGCTTCATCAACGAGAAAAACATTCACTTGGTCTGTGATGAAATCTACGCAGCAACTGTGTTCAGTAGTTCCCCCAGTTATGTAAGCGTGGCTGAAGTGATTCAAGAAATGGAACATTGCAAACGCGAACTGATTCATGTCATTTATAGTTTGTCCAAAGACATGGGGTTCCCTGGTTTCAGAGTTGGCATAGTTTATTCATTCAACGATGAAGTGGTGGCATGTGCTAGGAAAATGTCTAGCTTCGGCTTAGTCTCCTCGCAAACTCAACACATGCTGGCTTCCATGCTTTCCGATGAAAAGTTTGTGACGAAGTTTCTTTCGGAGAATTCAAGAAGATTGGAGGAGAGGCACGAGAAGTTCATGAAGGGGCTTGAAGAGGTTAACATTGTTCGGTTTCCAAGCAGCGCAGGACTTTTCTTCTGGATGAACTTGAAGAGTTTATTGGAGGAAGCAACGTTTGAAGCTGAGCTGAAGCTATGGCGTGTGATCATTCACGAGGTGAAGCTGAATGTGTCACCAGGGTCTTCTTTCAACTGTTCTGAGCCTGGTTGGTTTAGGGTTTGCTTTGCCAACATGGATGATGAAACAGTGGAGATTGCACTGAACAGGATTCGTGAACTGGTGGGGAAAGAAACAAAGAAACCAGTGGGAATGAAACGTTGGCAACCGAATCTTAGACTCAGTTTTTCTTCGAGGCGGTTTGATGAGAGTGCTATGTCTCCTCATTCACCTATTACATCACCTCTTGTTCAAGCCACTTGAATATTCGACAAGGGTTCTGCATCAACATCTATCGTTTTCATGAACTATGATGATATGGTCTCAGTCTGAAAATATTTTAATAATTTTTTGTTTTTGTTTTGCTAATTAGGTTTGCTTTCCTAATGTTCTGGAGGGTGCTTAGGGTATTTTCACGTTTAGGTTGTCCTAAAGGACTAACTGTGAGATAGCTAGGGTGACAGAAATTATTGGTGCAATTGCAGTTATATATATGATTGGAATAAATTTGCTCACCTTTGTATTTGGAGAAAGTTTCATTTTTCGATATATGTAACATTCATGCATGAATCAAATAATGATGATATTGTTTTCTTGTTCGATTATTCATTCTAATTGCATTAGATTATATATTTTTAATTAACTCTATGAATCTGCAACGCCAAGTTAAATTGTTTGAAATGCCGCAGTTTTTAAGATATATATTCTAAAAATTGAATAATTTTTTTAATTGATTAAAAAGTAATATAATCAGTTATTTTAAATTTAATATTTAAAAAAAATCATAAATTATCTTAAATTCATAATAGTAAAAACAAATCATTCTTAGATCTAAAGTTAATTAAAACCAGATGTAATTAATATAAAAGAAAACTGAACTAACATAAAAATATACTTATTCTTTATCTCTTTTGTTTAATTCTTTCATTTTCCTTAGACATAAAAAAATATTAAGATTGCTTCTAAAATTTGGGGGGAAGTGATTCACATCTTTTTATTAAAAGACAATTATTCTGTTATTCTTTTAAAAGAATTAACCTTTTTACGTAACGTACAACCTTCTTTCCATGCCTTTAAAAGAAATAGATTTAAAAAAAATAGATTTAAAAAAAACTAAACTGACATCATGTTGATTTTTACAGCACATGTTAACATAATCCTAATGATAAGAAATAAGGTTAATTATTCAATGATTAAATGTTTATGGATAGATTAAAGTTTCAAACTTTGGGTGACCGATGTGCATATATATGCATAGCGTCACTAATTTCGCGCATATATCACATAATATTATTATATTGAGAAATTCAAGGTCATTCTTTGGCACTTAATTTACATGGAACATGATATGATGATTATGTTAGAGCTGTAAAATGAATCACATGGGCCAGATATCTTTCAATAAGCTTATCTTAGGGATTTCAAGGTAAGATTAAGAAAAGTCGAAAAATGATAGAAAAGTGATTTTTTAGAAAAAAAAATATATGTTTTGAAACAAATGAAATTAGTTAATAACAAAATTATTTGTATTAAAAAAATTCATATTAAAATAATTAAATATTATTATTTTAAATTATTATCACCTCTAAAATATATATTTTTTTAACGTCTTTACACAAATTATCTATATTATTATTACTTCTAAAAAAACTCAATAGTATTTCTCTTTATATTAACATTAAAGTCGTTAGAAAGTGATAAGCTGATAATTTATCATCTGCTAAGTCCTTTTTCTTCTACTCTTATTTTATTCTTCTTCTCCATTTTTGTTTCCTCCTCTTACGTTTTCCAACAAGAATTTTTTATCTATTTTTCTGTTAGTGCATATTTTTTTTGTTAATCTAATTATTCTACTTTAACACGCTGTTTTTTCTCTTTTGCCTTTATGTGTCCAATAATGAAGTTGAGGTGCAAAAGGATTAACCCAAATGACTCTAATGTCAAATTCAAGCATGTGGGAAATTTACTCTCATGTCAAATTCAATCTAAAAATGTTTAAAATGAAATCAAATTAGAAAGAAAATTAAAAAAAATCATAAATTTAGTAATATAAAAGATTTTAAATCATTACTTTTTATTGTGGAATTTAAAATTGTAACGACTTTAATAAAAGACAAGGAACATAAATTTGAAAGTTTGAAGAATTCTATTATTTAGAATTTAGAGTTATCTAATATTAAACAATCCAATTATTCTCATAAATTCTAGAATTTTAATTTCTTTTAAAAAATTCACCTAAACAAAATATTTTATTATAATATATTTATAATTATACATAAAAAATAAATTAACATCTTGAAATTTCATATCTAAATACCGTGTAATGTTGTGTTGAGTTTGATTTAATAAAGCAAATTAAAATTGGATTGAATAAGAAAATAATAAATTTCAAACATGATGTATATTACGTAATAATGTGTAATGGAATATATTATTGGGAAATTACTATGTTTTTGGCATTATTGCGAAATCATGAAATGAACGAATAAATTTCGATGATTTCTTTTTATGAATTTGATGTTCTTACTTGACGGGTTGAAATTACTTCCGGATTTGAACTTTTAATAGGTAAAAGTTAATTCCAAATATTTTTAGCTGAAATAGTTAATAAGTAAAAATAATATTAATATAATTTAAGTTGTGTATATTTAAATTTAAAATAAAATTTACATATTTAAGGTTATTACTTTATTATTAGTTTTAAATAAAAAATATATAGCTTCGTTTGTTATGCATACCTTTTGATATATATTCTTTTTTTATTACTTTTTTATTTATTTATAATTGTTTTCTCCTTGACGAATAATTTTAAAATGATTTCTCTTGGTAACATATATTTTTAACAATAGACTTGTGAATAAGATGATAAAATTAGGAACTTAAATTTGAGTTTGAGTTTCAAATTTACTATAAATAAAAAAATTTAAGCAATAAATAAAAGAAAGTTAAGATTTTGAGTGGAAAATAACATTGATTTTTGAGATCTTTATATGACTTTTAAATATTATTGTGAAAGATAATAATATTTTGACAATCGTAATTTCTTTTTACATCCATTTGATATTGTATTTTTTATTTAATTTTTACAAAAAATAAAAATTAACTTTCGTTAAATGGTAATAAAATGATATTAATAATTTGTTTATTGTGAATAATTTCTTTGAAATATCTAAGATAAATAAACTGAAATTATGCATTTGATAGATTCTGATTAAACTTGTCAAACTAGGATTCTTAAAAGCTGGTATACGTCATTGTTATGAATGGTCATAACATTTTATTTCTTTCATAAATAAAACTACATAGACACACTGATATCACATAATAACATATCTCACTTCTCAATATGTTTATCAAACCAATATAATTTTATTATGTTATTTTTTTCCTAATTTTATTATGTTATTTTTTTCCTAATTATATTATGTTATTTTTTTCCTAATTTTATTATGTTATTTTTTTTTGCTTGCACTTCCTTCCATCTCTCGTCACCTTCCTCATTTTTTTTATGTAATTTACAACCATATCGTTTTTTATCATCCTAGATAACAAAAAAAAATTTTTTAAACATCTTTATACATATTTTTTATGGATCCAAATTTTAAATAGATAACAACTACTGCATAATTAACAAACACATCCAACTTTAATTCAAGTTTTAACAACAATTCATAAGTTATAAAAACATAACTATTCTAAACATGGATAACTATAACTAAAATATAGAATAAGATTGATCAAATCTTAGGTTTAGCATCTCGTGGAACTTGCTTAAATTGTTTTATTGCCGATGGAGGAGTAAATTTATCACTTTGACCACCAAAAATGGCAATAAGAACCTTTATAACTGAAAATAAGATCAATAATTTTTGCTTAGAAGTACAAAAGGATCCCTAAACAAAATATGTAAATTAAGAAATAATCTAAAATGAAAACTCATACTTCGGAAGTCATTCACTTGAGAAAGAAAAAAGAATTAGTTTGTTTTAAAATATTTAAACCATATATTTTATCATAAAATCTTTTAAATTTTCTACAAAAATCAATACTTTATAAATAGTTTTCAACCAAACATACTATTGTTTCTTTTTAAAACTAAAAACTGTAAAAGGATCATATTTGTCTTAGTTTACTTTCATTCCTGTAAGATTAGTTGAAAGCTGTAGATAATAATTTTGTACATATTATGTGTGCAAGTTCCATAAAAAATTATACTTAGAGCATTCTCCATGAAAATTTCTTACACGATTTTTTTAATATCTCAAGAATATTGATAAATGACACAGATAAGTGGAAACCACTCAGAGCGCAACAAATTTAACATCAGAATGCAATACTATTTATAGACAAGCCACGATTTTTATTAATTGAATAAAATAATAGCGATTGATTTACATCTCAGAAAACACCTACAAATGGTGGCTGTGCGGTGGCAAAAATGAATTTTGAGAAAAAGAAAACATCTTTTTTTCTAATCAGCCATAAAAAGACAAGTATCATTAAGTAAGAATTAATGGGTGAATTAGTAATCAAATATCTATTATAAAATTTATCTTATATTATAAAAACTTAATCATAATATAGAAACTTAATTAAATATATTACAAAGTATATAAAGAGAAAAATCAGAAATAAAACATAACAAACTCAATTACAAAACTGTTATAACTAAATTCAATTTATAGAAAATCTATGCTAATAATATATCTCTCAAGTTGTAAGGTAAATGTAGGAATTAGACTGTCTGCAAACAGGATTGAATATTAAGGATTTTTGAAAATGTTTACAAACACAATAAAAAGATGACAAAAATGAAAGTTTGTTTTTATACTGGTTCACTCAAGTTAGAACCAGTTTCACCACTCCTGGTTTTACAATAGTCTAACTGGCTAAGCTCGTTTAACTCTTCTTAGTTAAACAAACCAAGTGTTTTAAATCACTATTGATTATCTAAAAATAACAAAGTGTTTTTAAAACAAGTACATGTGGAAAGTTCTTTTAGAGAGAATATTGATCAATACAAAGTAGATCTAGAAAGACTTGTTACAAAGAGATTTTATCAAAGCTAGATCGTGCACTATGAAAGACCAAAATTTTTGGCAACGTAAAAATATGTAACTTTGAAAAAGATATGTTACTATGGAGCATTGACTTTGGTAAAGTTGTTGTAACATTTTTATACATTGTCAGATACTACTTTGTCTGTGTAAAGAAAGTGTATTCTTGTACAGCTTGGTCAAACATAAAGCATTGAGAAACATTCCTAAAATGTCTTTTGTATTTCTCAATGTCCTTCTAAATTAGCACAAAATATTTAAATAAAGCATTCGTCCTTGAAGAATTTGCACAGATAAAGAGAAACTATACAATAGACAAAAATATTATTCGTACATTGGATTTAAAATTTTAGACGTTTATTATAGAGTTTAGTGTAGTCTGTGTACTATAGGGTTTCATATGATTTTTTTTCTATATCATTTAGGATAGTGTATCACATTTAGGATATTGTTTAGATAAATATGGTGTTTAACATGTTTTCCTAGATGGTCTTTTTGATAAACACTATTTCGTTAGACGATTTTGTTAAATTTCAAAATAAAGGGTTTCTAGACGATCTTGTTTTAACAGAAGTAGCTTTGATAAACAAATATTGATTAGTGGAAGAGTGTTTACAATTAAAGGATAAAAGAGTGATAGAGAAAATACGGTGTCTTGCCTGCTGGCTTGCTTGAAGAAAACTATTATTTAGATAAAGCTGGTGTAGAAATCACTCTTTAATTGTTGCTATGGCTAGGAGAACACACATAATGGTGATCTTTGCAACTAGGGAGAATGTGTCAAACTAATCCACTCCCTTTAACTGAGTATAGCCCTTGGCCACTAATCGGGCCTTGTATCTTTCAACAATTCCATTTATATGATATTTTACCTTGTAAACCCATTTATAAACCAATGGAACTCTTTCCTTGTGGGAGATCAACATTGGACTAGGTTTTATTTTCCTGTAAAGCTTGCAACTCAAAATTCATAGTGTTTTGACAACAATCCAATTTAGATGCTTGGGAGAATGTTGTAGGTTCAAAAATGTAAGTAACAACAATTTTTTTTTCTTATAAGATGTATTATGTTGGGAATAATCAAGAATGGATGACAAAGAATGCATACAAGTACTTTCAGTAGGATGTGTAGAACTGCTAGAAGTAACTACAAAATGATAGTGAAAATCAACGAGGTAAGAGGGTGGTTTGCAAGAACGGGTGGACTGTTTAATATGTGGAGAAGGTAGGGCAAGAGAACTAAGATTTTGATCAGATGTTGTAGTAGATGGAGTGTCTACAACAACAGGTTGAGGTATAAAGGCAAACACATACATGTTATTTGCATTAGAGGATATATTGGGTAAGAGAGGAAATGTAGAAGAATTTGAGGAAGGAGTGGTGGATGTATGAAATGGAAACATAGATTAATAAAGAATAATGTTTCTTGAAAGAAAAATTTTATGAGTATGGAGATCATATAAAACATATCCTTTAGTACCTTCCTTATATCCTAAGAAAACAATTTTACTTGCACGACGTTAAAATTTAGCTATGTGATTTCTGAAGAGTAGTTGCATAAGTAAGGCAACCAAAAGCTTTTGAATGGATCATGTTAGATGGTTTATCGTATAACAATGCATTAATGGAGTAGGCACGCGATTAATTATATGAACAACTTGTTGAACTCCATAAGACAAAAATAGTTAAGATAGAGTTTATCTTGGTAAAACAATGCTCGAACAACATTTAAAATATGTTGCCATGAAGAATATAAATTTTTTTATTTGTGTTACACTAGTATGATGAGACAATTTACTTGTTTGGTAAAATGACAAATGTGACAAGAAAAAGTAGTATAATAATAAGAAATGAAAGGAGATTGTTGAGAGATAATACAAAATATGAAATGAGAAAGCATATACTCTTGAAAGAGAGAGTAAGGTGTAAAGCAAAAGATTTTAAAACAGATTACTTGTTTATTAGATAGAAAAGTTCATCAAAATTTTATGATTTGTCTACCATTTTAGTACTAAGACACTTAAATATTTTATAATTATGATATCTGTTTAATGTGATGTATAAAATATATATCCAAAATAAAGTATTAGAATCTTTTTTATTAGTTAATATGTTAAATAAATTCGAGTAGGAAATCTAATTATAGTGTGATTTGAATTATTCCGATAGTATCTTATCCATATATAGATATTTTATTTATACAAAAATAAACAGCCATGTAAGTTGCTTCAAATGGACATTTGCAGGCAGGAAAATTAGAAATAGCAGTGAACAACGCCCACTTTCTTTTCTTTCCCTCACACAAACCTATCTATCTTATCTTTCGCCACACATATAACCTTAAACTACCGACTCTATCAACTTTTCTTTCAAGTAAATATATATCTATCTTTTCAGTGACGTGAGAACTTTATCAGGGTATTCAGTTCTTCATATCAGTTTCCAAAAAATAGAAATTATTACTTTCTACACAAGAAAGTAAGAGATAAACACTCTCTGAGATAGAAACAGAACGACACCAAAATCACAAGACTTTTCGAACAATTCAGAGAAAATAAAACAAAAGATTTGGTCTGCCCTTAATATGATAAGGAATGGCACTGAATCACCGCTGTCTATGTCTATTGCAACTTATAGTGTGAAAAGGGTACTAATTAAGCGTCTTATTCTTATTGTGCATATCTACTCATCCAATCCATTAATGTTTAAACTATTATATTATGATTATTACCTACTTAATTATATTCTCTTATTGGATGTACCAAAACTCCTTCTTATATATCACTACCTTGTTGTTTGATACCACACCCTAGTCAATTTCTATTTTTATTAAAGTAATTATGTTTGAAGTGAGTTATTATAATACATTACAAGAAAATCTCTAAACAGAAATCAATCAATTTTAATTAAAAATCAATTTAAACATCAATATTTTATTAATCAAAATCTTCATACTAATATTACAAATTAAATTAAAGTTTAATTCATAAATGGATTATAATTTTTTAATTATAATATTAATATTTTTTCATTTACAAATTGATATCTAAATCAGTGAATATAATGATTAATTATTTTTAGTTTTTAAAATTTATTTATATTTAAGAATTGTTTTGTAATACTATGTGTCAACACCTCAGTCGAATAATTGAGGTTGTGTTTTCATTTTTATTATCTTTAATTTTGTTTTCTTTTGGAAGCATATAATAAGTAAACTACTTATCATACTTTTATAAAGTAAAAAGTTTAACACACCACAAGAAATCTCTGAGAAACTTCCATTGCATGATATATCATATAGTTCCGAAAGAGTTACTATCTATCTTTACTATGAAAGACGACTTCCTTTTCTCTTAAATTTCCCTATTTATTACGTTTGCATCCAAACATAGTTGAAGAGAATAACTGTGGATATTCGAGAAACAATCCAGCCCTAGACAGCTATATATATCATCCTTTTTCTAAGAATCTCTTGTCGAGATTAGGGTATATATTTAGTGGAGGTTGAAAACAACAAGTGTGTGGTTTTGTTTCCATTTGCTTTCTTGTTCTGATACATGTAACTCAATGAGATGGTGCAGAATAAATATCCCAGGTTAGAGCATGGCTTTTCCAATTGTTATAATTCGTCAGTTTCTTTTCTTACATCTGGTCGGATAAAAAGTGAAAGGAAAGGTGTATTGAGTGTTAGCTTTTGAGGTCTTTTTCCACCATTGGAAGGGAACACAGTGACCCACACATTCTGCATTTCCATTGCATTGCATATCAAAATTCAACTCTATGTCTCTGAAACCAAACCTAACTAAGTCTTCGCATGATAACTCAACTCGGTCTGAGTGGGATGCAAAATCTAAGCTACCAAACTCATGATTTTCTTTCAATTGACTCGTGCATAATTGGGACCTTTTCTTGTCGTCTGGGACATGTTAATTCGTTTCCTGTTCCTTGACAGTGATCACACGCGCACACACACACTGATAGAACATACGTGCACTGATTACGTGAATTGGTGGTACATTAATGCTTCAGGTTCCATCAATGCTTAATGCTTTGAATGGTGAACGAGAATGAAGGGTCGCAATTTGTGAATAGCAAGCAATGTAACTAAGTGATGATCTAAACTTATACACAGTTGTATAGAAGGTTCGTTTGATGAAATCGTGCCTCGGCTGAGCCACTTGGCTATTGCGGCTTCTGCAACCTCTCCTTCGTATGATTATCATTGTTATGTTTGATTTCATGTCCTTAGCTGAGAAAGTAAAAAGAAATAATAAGAAAACTTGGTACTCAATTCTTCACACTTCTAAAATATTATTACAAATTAATGCATGGAAATAAAAGAATTATTATTATTGCTGAATGACTTTTTTTCACACATTTTGAATTATATCAGAAGTTGATTATGTCTGAAAGTATATAGTAATTGATTATCCTCCCTTACTCCAATAATTGATTGTCTCTCTTCTTCGACTGATTACTCTTTCGATATTGAAAATATATTATATGAATTTATTAAGCAAAATTAATTTATTCAATTTTAATTTTGAAAATATACCTTATGTGAATTTGATCTAAATAAGATATTAAATTATTTTATATTAATATAAAATTTTGTGTACATATTATCATGTAACTATAAAATTTGAAAATAAAATCTAATAAAAAGTATAATAGCTTGTTTTCCTTGTGTAATCTTATGACCATGTGCATATATACTCACTGTGTAATATTTTTAATATACTTAAAAGGCTTAATTACCTACTTAGTCCCCATGTTAGGAGGTAATTTTCTGTTTAGTACCCGGTTTTAAAAATGTAGGCATTTGGTACCTATGTTTTGAAATTTGTATCAATTCAATCCTATTCAGCTAACGGCGTTATAATTGATGCGAGAAATTAAGGATGTTAATGAAGATGCATTCAAACATTTGATAGCTATTCCACCCAGGCTATCATTAACATCCTTAATTTCTCGCATCAATTATAACGCTGTTAACTGGATAGGATTGAATTGATACAAATTTCAAAACATAGGTACCAAATGCCTACATTTTTAAAACCGGGTACTAAACAGAAAATTACCTCCTAACATGGGGACTAAGTAGGTAATTAAGCCTACTTAAAATTTGGAATTAAAAAAGAAAAATTATGAAATCTATTAATACGAATTACCTACAAACAAAATTTGTAGGTAAAGTGACTCTAGTTAACTTTACTTACAAATTTATTGATAGATAGTTGCATGTGGATTTATTAGCAAATAATTGTGCTTATTAGTTTAATGATCTTATTTTTTTGTCTTATGCAAATCTGAACATTAAAATACATCATTAAAGTTTAAAATATTAATATATAGCAAGAAATTATATAATATCTAAGAATTAGTCATTAAAGTAAATAATTTTAATATTCAATATTTGTACCTATATTTAACAACGTCAAATACCATACTAGATATGGGTAGGTTTATTAATTTAGCTAGAAATGCAAAAGCATCATTATACAAGATTGAGATCCTAACTAGGTCAACACCTCAGCTTATATCAATCACTTGCTTCTCTTTTGCTTGTAGAGACTTAATGTGAATTTGTATATAACTATCTATAGGTAACTCACAATTGTCTTGAATTCGAATTTGAGTTGGGGATTTAAATAAAAGTCCATGATAATTGTCAACAAAGCTATCATAAAGGAATAAAATCCAGAAGTCAACCCAGTCTGTCACGAGTTTCAATCGGATTGGATTAAAAATAATTTACAAATTTTAGTACAGGCGAAAACTCGATCTAGTTCACAAAGAACCCGTCTCACCAGTTCAAAAAACAGAAAAAATAACCTACCCCACTTTTAACTTAATAGTCCAGTCTAAAACACAATTTTTTTTTTAAATTTGGGGAGAGAAGCTTAATGACACTTCATTCACTCTTCGCCTTTGTCTCTTGGTCATTCTTTTTTCCTAAGGTAGTAATGTATAATCTATATTATGATTTAGCTTTTGGGATGAATGATTTATTTATTGTCTAAAATGAGAAAAAAAATTAAAATAAGTTTTGAACTTTTTGGATTTTGGTTATATATTAAAAAAAAGGATAAAATATATCTTTAGTCTCTCAACATTGATGCGAAATTGAAATTCATCACTGTCTGACATTTTGATTCATTTTGGTCCCTAAACTTTAAAAACAGATAGATATAGTCTTTTTAACCCAATTACGTTAAAGACATTAAAGGAGAACATGTCAAACGGTATAAACAATTCAAATGCTAGAATGACATATGTTTGACATGTTAAAAAAAATGAACATATTTGGGTTAAAATGACTATATACATTCATTTGTAAAGTTTAGGAACCAAAATATGTTAAAATTTTGAAGAGGGATGAATTCTAATTTTGCGTCAAAGTTCGGTGACTTAAAACATATTTAATCCTTAAAAAAGGGTTAGATTGAAGAAAAAAAATTATATTTTTTTTAATTAAATGAGAGTCAACCCATTTAACACACCAATCAATTGTGGGTCGGCTCAAAAATTTCTTGAGCTCACTAATAAGTGGACTGAATTGGATTACCTCACTAAATAGTCAATTTGAAGTGTATTGGATTGAGATGGACGGATGACATATTTTAACATGTATTATTACATGCAAGTTACTCGTAACTCGTATATCACAAAATAATAAATAAACTGAGTCTAAATATAATTGGTTCAAAGATATTCAATAAAGACATATACAATAATATCTTGAAAATGTCCAATTACAAGAAACACATACACAACTATACTAAGACAAGAATCTATAATGAACTTTGATAACAAATGAAATAATAAGGAATTTAGAGGGGGGCGGGGATAACACTTTATATTGTAATATGAAATATGAAATCTTTCATATAAATGGAAAATGATAGAGTAATAAATTGTCGGTTAGTACAAGTGGAAATACAAAAATAACATAATTAGTTGAAGAATATCCCAAAAGGGCCAAGAGAGAGAAAGAGACAATTCATATCTTGCACACCTTTCTTCTGTAGCAACACCCTTTTTTATACTCACGTAATGCTCCGCACGAAATCATTTATTGCGGAATTGATTATTCTTTTCCAGCCATTTTTGCGGTTTCTCTTGGTTTCCTCCCTCTTTGCCATGTGTCCATCAGGTCCCACGTCCCCCACCGGCTCACTACCTGCACCATTCATGACATTTCTTTTCCCATGGAGATCAACCTTGTCCTCAAGGTTGAAGATAGGATGTTCAATTTGCAACGTACGCACATCTTCTCAAGTAGCTTTGGAGATATATAACCCTTCACATTGGAACAGTACTTGAGGTATATGTTGATTCACCCGTAAGATGACTCTGGATTGTAACACCTTGAGCGATTGAATGAAAGGGTCATGTTCATCTGTGAGAAACAACAAGGGCAAATATGGTTGTTGATTTTCTCCTTTGAATTGTTTCAATAAGAACATATGGAAAACTGGGTGGATCTTTGCTGTAGGAGGCAATGATAATTTGTAAGCAACAGGTCCAATTCGTTGCATTACTAGGAAGGGACCAAAATAACGAAGGACAAGCTTCTAGTTTTTGCGAAGGGCAAATGAATGTTGCCAATATGATTGTAGTTTCACAAGCACAAGATCTCCCACTTGGAACTCCACATGAACTCGTTTATGGTCCACATATTCATTCATTAGATTATGTGCTTTTGTCAAATTCTGCTTAAGAAATAGTAGTGTCTGATCATGATACAACAACAATTCCTTTAAAGAAGAGGGTTTTGTGGCATCCTTCGCATAATTAGGAAGATTAGTGGGGCTCTCCCACAAACTTCTTTGAAGGGTGTCATGTCAATACTAGTTTGGAAGGAAATATTATACCAGTATTCTACCCATGGCAGCATCTTACTCCAGCCTTTCGGGTCATTAACTGTGAAACATCTTAAATACAACCACAATTAAGAGCTTCAGATTGACCATCAAAATGAGGATGGTAGGCAATACTCGTCGCTAAGGTAGTGCCACTAAGTTTACAAAGTTGTTGACAAACGTTACTTGTAAAGACTTTGTCACGGTCTTAAACTATTGATTTTGGTATTTTGTGCAACTTCACAATGGATCACATGAACAATTCAACTATTTGCATGCTTGAATAATCTGCCTTCAGTGTGTAAAAATGTGCATACTTAGAGAGACGATCAATGACAACCATAATCACGGAAAATCCATAAGATGGATGAAGGCCAACAATAAAATCAATGGCTAAGTCTTCCCAAATCTAGTGAAGGGTAGGGAGAGGCTTTAAGAGTCCCGCAGGCAAAGTAATGGAGGATTTGGCTTGTTGGCATATCAAACATTGTTGGACATAAGATTTAATATCATGTATATATATTATACTGTTTCATAACAAAATATTTATCAAAATTATTCTCTAAAATATTTTTATATGATATCAAAATCTTGAGTTAATGTCCATAGTAATGATATTTGTGTTTGTTAGTGATGGAAACCATATTTAAAGTTTAATGGAGATCCATCCAGGGAGCTTTAACTTAAGCTTGGGCTTGGAGAATGGAAGGAGAAGAAGGACTTCAAAGATTTACACTCTTGTGGAAGATGTGTTTTCAACCTTGTTCTTACTTTCTCTTAAGCATTGTAAATATGTAATATAGTTCCTTTTAGGCCTTGTATTTGGTCAAGAACTTTTTTTAACTTTGTTTAGAAGGCTCGATGCCCTTAAGAGTAGCTTAGTGTATCCTTAGGGCCTTGAAAAGGATATTAGTGCCTAAATAGGTTTCATTTTTGGTTTGGAAGCGATTAGTTACAAGGAGCCTCTTCATTTAATCCTTTGACGAAGTTAGTTAGATCATCCTCATTTAATGCTTTGACTAGTTAGTTACAAGCATAGGCTCCTCATTTAATGATGGAAAATGCTTTGACTAGTTAGTTACAAGCATAGACTCCTCATTTAATGTTTAAGCTCCTCCTTTAATGTTTTAGGCTCCTTAAGGATTCTTTGTACTCTAGCCTTCTCCTTGACCTATAAAAGGAGAGGCACCTCTTTGTATAATTGTTATAACTTGATTGAATATAGTGAAAATTTTGTCAAAATTGCAAGTCTCATTTTTCTTGAGTTCTCAATGGAGTTGTCTTCAAACTTTTTACTTCTTCTACATTTTCCCTTCAAGGTTGGCCTAACCTCCTTCAAGGATTCACACTAAGACCACACCATTAAAAGCACCTTCATCACTTCATCAATTGCTTATGCTACATTATCTAACTTCCATGGTGTTTCATCACTTGTTGAAGGAGATTTCTCCATCAGTTAGGCATATTGTTTCACTCGTTATCGAACCACCCATTAATATCTAGTTCCATGCACGAGATGTATATTTCTCGGTATGAGGGATGTGTGTTAGAAATCTCATATCGACTTGAGATAAGACTGACTTACAATATATAAGTGAGTGCAAACCTCACCTCACAAGTAAATTTTGTAGGGTTAAGTTAGGCTTAAAGTCCATTTCTTAACATGGTATAAAATCTATAGGTTAAAGCCTATCCTAATGAAATTTGTTATTACACATGACCACTAATAAGGAAAATCCTCTTCATTAGAAGCATGAAACATGGTCACTACTAAAGATAAATTATTTCCATTAGGAGCATGCCATATAATAAAACATGTGTCTCACAAAAAGAGAGCAACTTGGAGATCATTCAAGCCAAGGGCACACAAACTTCTAAAAGGTTTGCTCTCCAAAGCTAGGGATTTTACCTTAGATCCTTGTCTCTTCTTAGGGCTACACTACAACCCAAGACCTAAATACAATCCTAAAAGAAACTCTAAACTACTTGGTCCATTACGAGGCCTAAAATAATCATAATCTACTAAGAACTCGCGGATGATCTATAATGATAAGAGCTTGGGCCCACCTTTCACAATGACTCAAACTCTTCTTTAATATGCTTATTCATGGCTAGGGTGTATGTCATCATTGGGTGTAATCCATTTGACACTCCAATTGATCAAAATCATATGCTTTTTCAATGCTCAAATTTCCCTAACATAGATAGAGGGAAGTGCCAAAGACTAGTGGGAAAATGAATTTACTTATCTCAGACACGTTTAGATATTACCCATGCAGTGAATGTTGTTAGTCAATTTATGCATGACTCACGCAAGCCTTATATGAATAATGTTGAGAGGACTTTAAGGTATTTGAAGTCTACTCCAAGAAAATGAATTTTTTTCTCAAATCATGGAAACCTAAAGTAAAAGGGTATACTGATGTTGATTGGATAGGTTCAAAAAATGATAGAAGATCTACCTTGGATACTTTACATCGGATGGGAAAATCTTGTAACTTGGAGGAGTAAAAAATAATCACTAGTAACAAGATCAAGTGTTGAAGCATAGTTTATATGCATGACACTTGAGATATGTGAACTTTTGTTGGTACGAAATGTTCTATCAGATTTAGATTTTAAATGAAAGAAATCTATGAATTTGTATTGTGACAGTATATTGTTTATAACAATTGCACATAATATTGTCCAACATAATAAAACAAAATATATTAAGATCGATAAACATTTCACTAAAAAAAACTTAAAACCTAGAATAATTTATTTTCCTTTTATAAGGTTTGAGTTTTAATTAACTTATGTCCTTATTAAAGGAGTGACAAACACGACACTTAATAAGATTTATTCAAATTGAAATAATATGATATTCATATATCAACTTAAATGAAAAATGTTAAAATAAATCAAATAATTTATTTGATAAAATAATCAGTTAAAAATTATAATAACTATTCATGCATATATAATTATTATGGTAAAAGAATATAAATTATTTTATATATATATATATATATATATATATATATATATATTCCTTCATAAATATAAAATATCAAAATTGTTCTCTTAAACTTTTTTTTTAATTCATGATAAATTTATTACATGATAGCTTTATGACAAATGTAGAATTAATATGGATATGAAATAATTTTATCACAGCATGTTACAAATTTTATTAGTAAAATACCGTTGCAAAATTAAAAATATCTTCATAAAGTCCATTATATATGACGAATTTGTCGTCGTCACAAATGTCCATCACAAAAACAAATTCAGTATTGTAGTTATTTTATACAAAGTTTAATTTTAAAATACGTGTATAGAAAAGGCACAAAAGTGTCTTTCTCCTATTATTATTAATAAAACTAACAATCAATATTTGGATCAGTTTGTTTCTATATTTTATGCATATTTTCAGTTATTCATATTTAATTGAACAAGTAAGCATGGACCATTAAGGATGAGAAAATAATCCTCCACGAAAATTACTCTTGTACCATTATTTTACTTTTTTACAGCAAAATAATCTATGTTTGTTTCAATCAATATAAACCTTGTGAGCAAAGAAATTAGAATTATCAAAATGAATAATTCGACTTCACCCACTTGACTCACCACGAGTTGGTCAGTGAGTCAATTTAATCTGTCTCACTTATTAGCAAGCTGAAAAAATTCGAACTCGGTCCGACCCACCGTGGATTAAACGGGTTAGCTCAGTAGCTCATTTAATTATAATTTTTTTAAATAAAAAATTACATTTTTTTAATTCAAATTTAAATAAACGTCACACTGAAATTATGTTAAACTCCAAAGATAATTTAAAATAAAAAAAAGTATCATACAACGTAATCCAAAAACATGTACAAAAGGAACAAACAAATAAGATTTTAATAGTGATAAGTATTTATAATATTAGAGTCTTGAATAAATCTATAATATTTTTCTCTCTTGAAACATCTTCTTTATCACCATCTACAATATAATAAAAAAAAGTGCTAACTAATAATATTAAAACATAAAATAATAAATAATTAAATTATATTTAGGTGGGTTGGTGAGCCAACCCGGCTTACCACAAATTCAATCCGATGAGCCGGGTTTTAAGTGAGTTGGGTTGAAAATTAGCCCGAATAAAAAAATTACATATTTTTCAAACCCAACCCGACTTAAACCTGTGGTGAGCTGGGTTGGCTCACGGGTTACATCTCATTTTGACAGCACTAAAAGAAATACAATAAATGTTAAAAAATAAATAAAGACAATAAATTACGAAAAATGAAGAAAAAAAGGTCTTCATCCAACTTTTTCCTCTTGTATGGAAAGAATAACAGGAAAATATTTTTTTTTAACTTAGATAATAATTTATACTCAAAAACTAATTTCATAATTATTAAACTAATTAATCTAATTGATTAAAATCAAATAAAATATAATATATCATAATATGAATAAAAATAAAATAATTATTGTAATAATAATAATAATAAATTTTCACAATAATAATAATAATTTATTTTCACAAACTCTATAGTATTAATTAATACAAATTGCTATGGAAATTATATTTTAAGCATGGTAAACAAATGAATCATTTTATTTAATTTGATCGATTTAAGTTTAATCGTGTTACACAGTAATGTCACTATTTCTTAACTTTAATAAAAATGGTTTAAATTTAAAATACATATTATGTTCCGTCGTTCGCAAATTCTTCTTCTGCTAATAAACAAAGAAGAGGTCATTTTCCCAGTTTTCTTCTCTTTCTCGCCTTCGGCCAAATCACACAAGAAAACCTCTTAGCACTTTTTTTCTCTGCCATGTTTCTCTGAACCTACGTAGCGTCAGGGTTTAACGAAGAAAATAAAAATTATCTCAGCCATTAGTCTCCCTTATAGCTGGCATCGACTACCTCAGTGATGTAGACGGACACCAAAACTAAGAACAAACGCAGACAGTGGGTAAGTGATGATCAAAGATTTTCTGACCCATAACATTGCATTATTTAAGGCTCTTTTAGGTTTACTCAATCACTAATTTATATATATATTATCATTTTCGAGTGGTTCATTAGTATTTTTATGGCTCACAGGAAGAAATTGAGGGAGTTGGGGTGAAAGAGATGAAGCAAATCACTGACAAAATATGTATGCTGAGCAACGACTATAAACTTTACAGCATTTCAGTTTGAATTAATGTTATTAAAATGCATTGACTTGGAGTCAACCAAAAGATTGAAAAAGTAAAAATTGTGCAGGGGGAACTGGTACTGTGATCAATATAGGAAACACCGACCTTTATAATTTAAGGATAAGAATCCTACGTGTTTGTGCATGTTCCTTGACGCTTGTATTTGGAAGTTAGTTGCATTTATATCTTGCACGTATTTTCAACAGTGACAACATGCTTTTTTGACACTAGCGTGTACCATGATTTAAACCCAAAAAGAAAAGGCCCGACAGAACATAAATTCAGTTTGAATTTGGAAGCAGAAAACTTGTATAACAATCAATCCCTCAAGCTTTTTTCCATGAATGATTTTCGTTTATGCTGCTACTGTTTATTGTTGTTATCGTATCTGGTTTTTATTTTCTTTTGGTTAATATTAATTGTTTTTATCGTTTTGAAGTTTGCATGATATGGTTGATACCCCCTGATCTTCCTTCTCTACATCAAAACCAAAATGTTTGTGATCACTGTTTTTCTTTTTGGATAAGCATTGTTCTTATCAAAGTTGATTTGCAGATAGACCTTGTATACATGTTGGAAGTTGAAATGATGTATGCTGACCAAGATAAATGACACTGACTAACCGACCAAACCTAATTAATATCATCATCAGTGACAAAATTACCTAACAATGCCTCATATATATCATCAAGGGTGACCTTCATTGTTAAAAAAAGAACATCTGTGTATGTATTGATGTGTGTGTTTGTTTGTTTTTGTAGTTCATAGTTTGTTATAATTTGGTTTTTAATAGAAAATAAGTTTTAACATACTTTTAATCGATGGTTATTATGTTATTTTGTTTCATTTAAGGAAATATACATATTTTAAGAAATACTTCATTATTTTAATTTCTATGCTAAAACAAATTTATTTAATCAAAATACAGTTATTTAACAATTATTTAACAAATTTGTAGTTGAGTTTTATTTTCTTGCGGACATATGCCATGTAGTTTTTATTATTTATAAGTTTAAAAAATCATGTGTTTTTTTAAATAAAGAAAAAATTGTGTGTTACACCCTTAAATGGTAAACAAAATGAAAAGGAAGTATACTCATTTGTAATTAACATTTTTTATTTTGAATTTATTATACATTTAACGTTATTTTAATAAAAATGATGGTTTAATAATAACCCGATTTTCCTATATAACTAAATAGCAACCTTTTTATAATAGTAATGATAATGATGACGGTGGTCATATTTAAATGAATTAATAATATCTTAACAAATAATTAAGTAAATAGTTGCTTAGTTCTCACTGTATCGTTACTCTATATTACCATTGGTTGGATGCACGACTATATTACAGGTTAAATAGTCGTTGTAGATTTGAGTTCAACGTATGCACATTTAATATTTTGGTGCCTGACTTATTATGAATTCTTTATCTTATGACTATATATTACGATATTAGATATTAAAAAAAACCATCAAATAATAATTAATTTTTTTAAAAAATAATTAGTTATTATATTAACTAAATAAGACATTAATTTATAAATTGAAATTTATGGATATCTAGTTTCTATCATTAACTAGAGACTAATTTAAAATATAATAATATTAAATAATTAAAACATTGATAGTTAATGTTAAAAATAATTTAGAATCTTATTCACAAAATAATTATAAATTTTTATTAAAAATTGAGATTATTTTAGATATCAATAAGTTATAATTTATAAATTAGTATATAACTTAGTTAATATAATAATTAATTACTTTTTGCTACTAAATTAATTATTATTTAGTGATTTTCTTTTATTGTATTGATGTAGTTATATATATTCACTGAATTTTTACTATTGAAAATTTATAAATATATATACTAATCAATTTAATAAGTTACAATATAAATACTACAAATGATTTTAACACTAATCAAAAATTACTTTTTACTAATTATTTTGTCCATTTATTCGCAATTTTCTTTTCACCATTTTCCCTTCCAGATTCTTTTATCTTCCTAAATTGGTCTTTCGGACTTGTCTTAGATTCTCTTGTCACTGGCTTTAAATATATGGCTAAACTAGCTCCAAAGGTGTGGCATCAAATCCAATTTTTTTCTTTTGTTAGAAAAAATTAAATAACATTCAGTTGCTCTTTTTTTATCAGACAGACTTCTTACTTTCTCTGTGTTTCTTTTCCATCGTTTTCGTCTTTTCACTCAATCTATCCCAAAATAAAAGTTGCATTTATCACTACTCTTTATTCAGCCCACATAGAAACTATACAAGATATAACCTCACACCTAATGTTGAAGTTTTGTGCTATGTCTTTGGTGAGAATAAGAAAGAAAAAGTTATTGATAGTGAGGTGATGAAACTCCTTTAATCATACTCCACTAAGTAGTGTATTAGAAAACGAGTAAAAATCTGATACACGAACATCATCAGATTTTCCAAAGTAATAAAAAAAAGTACTTCACACAAGATAAGACCGAACAATGAATGTCAATTAGCTCATCAACACCATTAGAAAAAGAATGATGATGGCAATTATGACCAGCTAATAGTGCACTTTGGATCATGATTCATCACCCCTTCAATCATGCATCAAGGTAACCAATGAGACAAACCAACCCCACAAATTGCCTTGGTTTTTTTTTCTCTGAATCAATTGCCGTGAAACAAGGTAACAACAATCTCGTTATGCAGAGATTAATCAGAATGTAAAGAATGAGAGGAACTACGATAACACGCAATGAAGAGAAAGACAAGGCTCTGAAACGAAAAAAGAATCTCAATAATGCGGTACTATGCATATGCTTTTGAGCCACCATGCCCCACATGAAGAAAGACATGACAATGCTGCTGTCTAACAAGAAAAGACATTTTCTTTATGGTTTGGAGTGGTTGAGGATGTGCCAATAGATCCTGGGTTGGGGCTGCTTCCCCCTCACCCAAACCCACAAATAATATTTTTCAAATCATATTTCAGACAAACACACACGCTATATTAATGTAATGGATAGTGATACGTTCACATAAAGTATACTTAAATTACATCCCAAAATTTTATTCCTTCTTCTCTACACATTGAAAACTTCTCAATAGCTCAACAAGACATCACCATGTTATATACAAGGAGTTCCTGTACTCTTGGCAATGACTCATATTGGAGTGAAAGAGAATTGAATCCATTACCATGATGAAGAAGTGAGTCCTTCCCTTGTGTCTGGACAGATTACTATTTAACATTTGACAAAACTTACATACAGTTCTTTAGGTGTTTCTGATATTGCCATTCCATCAGAATTGAAGTTTGATCAAATGAAAATTTCAAGTTCTAACAGAAGAGCAACACCAAAACCACCTATTAAATTGCATCTAAATTTTCCTTTCTTTCAACAAATGACACATGCATTGGGATTCTCTTCTATGCTTGGAGCATAGTAGTGTGTGGTCATGTAGGGGTTATATGCAGCCCTTTGAGCCTTGATCCATTCCAAAACAGGATCTGGGATTGGCTCTTTCTTTTTCTCATCTTCCTTCTTTTCATCTTTTTTTCCTTCTTCTTTCTTGCCCTCTTCCTTCTTTTGCTCCTCTTTCTTGTCTCCCTCCTTCTTTGCATCTGCTTTCTTTGCATCCTCTTTCTTCTCTGGCTCCTTCACTGGTCCTACTTCCACTATGTCTGTCTGCCAGTATTTCCGCAGTTTGCTCACAACACTTACTGGATCTACTGTCCCTATCACTGTTAACTTCTTCTCTTTCATGTTCATGGCGATGGCATCAATTCCTAAGATGTTCCACAACCTCATCATTAGCACTTTTTCAATTGAAAACATAAGTTCTCAAGCAGAACAAATATTTCTCTCAAAAGGTAGAACATCGAATGTGAAAGATGATAAATTGCCAATCCAATCAGAACCAAAAGGTCAAGCAAAAACTAACAATCTTTTACATGAATTCACTTGGAAGAGTTTAACCAACATTACTTTATTCAAATATATAGATAACTGTCTTCCTTGCAGTGCTGTATAGAAAAGTTATGTTCACAAAAAAGTTTCTAAAAGCCATTGCAATTCTGCTTTAACATAACCTGTGCAGAATTTGTTGAACAGCTATTACACACCTAGATGATCTGTTACAAACAACTACAGAAAATAAAATTTAATGCTATGCAATATCAAGTCATTTCAGACCAATGCTTTGCATTAAACATGTTTTGTTGAGAATTAGGTGGAACATCTTAGTGTTTATGTTTATAGGTAAGATGTCCGGAAAATATTGAGTAACTTCCAATTGGTACCAAAAGGCACCATTCTGTTCCAGAATATTAGACATTTATGCTTGATATAAAATAGTTAGAATAATTAAATATACATGACAAATTTAAGAACATAGGCATCTTACTATTATTATTTTCTCTTCAGTTTTTTGTTACCTTTCATTCAAAACCAATAAAACTAAATATTAAAGCATTTTAGATACAAAAGACGCCACTATAATAAGAGACGTGCAGCCTTCTACCACTGTCATGTTGACTGATTCTAAATAATTCAATTTTCAAGATGATAAAATGATAATTTAAAATAATAAAAAAATAGTGGAGGAACAAGAAAAACAGAATAAGCAAAACAGAACAAGCAAATGAACAAGATCAATAGCAACAAAAAACTACTATTTAGTACAACAAAAACAACTATTTAGTACCTGAAAGAGTTGAAACTGTTTTCAAGGCCTTCTGCTTTTCCTTGTCATCATGCAAATCCAACTTGAGTACAAACTTCTGTAACCAAAATTATAAATTGTTTCAACCCACCCATATTCTATTATAATGAATCACTGAAAGAATGTTTCCAGAACAAACAAAAATAAATGTGAAACACTTGAAACAAAAGTTTCTGTACCTACCAAAAGCTTATTATACATAAGAAAACATGTGATCTAAAAACCAGACCCAGATTTCCAAACTAAATTCAAAACCAGGATTCTGATGAAGAAAGTATCAAAAATCAGTAAAGGTCACCCAGATCTTTGAATCTGGAGAAAAAAGGGAGAAAACAGAGGCTGTGAAAAGAAAAAAAAGGGAAAAGGGGGGAAGGCATAAAGCTCATGGAGAATCAACAATGAATTAAGTTCTGAGTCAAAAGTTAATAGGAGAAAATTAACCATTTTTAGAAAATAAATAAGCAAAGAAAGAAGAGCAGAAAAGAACCAAACTTGGCAAGTGTGATACATACCTTCATTTTTTTTTATATCTATGCAATTTTATGCAGACCAAAGGAAGAGAGAAAAACTACTTTTTTTAAGAGAAGGAGAGAAAAAAAAATGTGCAGATGCAGAGAGTGGTGAAGAGGGTATCTAATAATGGTCTGTTGGAAAAGATGGAAAGGTAGGTTTGGAGAAACAAGTGTCAGAGAACGAAAGATGAGACCAGAGGAAGAAGTATTTATATGAATGTGGTTGTTTTTATTGAGCAGGTGTAAAATGATGTGTATTCCTCCTGTCTGCCGTTCTAAACTTTTTATAATTTGTAATTTACTGTAATTGGTGAAAAAGAAAAGAAAAAAAATTGAAAAAAGAAGAAGAGTTTAAAATCATAAGAAATGATGATGATTACAGAAAATAAGAGGAAGATAGTGATAGATTGGAGAGAGAGGATGCAAATGAATGCTGTTTATCTCGGGACCAAATGAATCATACTTATCAGAAGTAAAGACCAAATTCTCTACTTTCCATTCCCAGATCAAATGTTTAAGAAATCTTTGAATATATTTAATATTAATAGTTAAAGTATTTTACAAGCCACTATGAATAAAAGAAAAATGTTCAATAAAGTATTCGAAAAGTAATTTACTTTTAAAATGATTAGGTTATAAACTATAGGTTATTTTCATTAATAGTTAACTTGTACTTTATTTAACTTTTCATTGTTATTTAGTATATTTTAATATATTTCTTATTATTCATCACTTTTATCGATTGTTACATATTTATAAACATAATTAGTTATTATGTTATTTTTTAGTATTTATTTAATTACTTTTAATTTTTTTTACAAAGTTTAAAATAAAAAAACTTAACGTTACAATTTAAAATTTCATGAAAAATACATATAGTAAAAATTAGGCTAAATTAAGTATTTTTAGTTGAGTTTCTCTTAAAATCTTGTAATTATATTAAAAAATTTATACTTTTCAATTGAGTTTCACCATTTAATTTTCTTTATTAACTAACGTGAATGTTATCTTGTCATGATCACTTATTTAGATTATGTGAATGTTATCTTATCTCGATTGCTTACTTAATTTACGTGAATGTTATCTTGTTACTATCACTTATTTATGTGACTTATTTAAATAACGTGAATGATATTTATCAAGTCGTTTGCTTAGTTGATAATACTTACGAAACTATATATACTTACGAAATCCTACATTCATTGTGAATTGTTTCTCTCTAACACATTTTACCATAGAAGATAATACTCTCTTGCTAGATTACTTCCTCTTACCCTCAAAACCATAGCTTTATGATCTTTTACTTTCTCATTTTTCAATTCAATCTTCACCTTCATGTTTTGTGAAGCATGAAACTCATTTAATTCCTTCACCAGATTTTTTTCACAATGCAAAATAGGAAATAACAACATTTAAAATGTCTTTAAAGGTCTTAATATTTTCTAAAAACTTTTTTATTTGATCTTTGTCGATGAGAAAGTGATCCGAAGATTTTTTTTAGTTAATATATTGAAGGATTTATTAATTTTAATTTGTAAAAAAGGGAGAATGAATAGGTGTCAATATTGATGAAAAAATTGTAAGGTAAGTAAAAATTGAATTATAAAATATTTTCTAACAACAAATGAATAAGGTGATTCATTTAACAGAAAAACTAAACTATAAAAATATAAAACATTTGAATACTCAATATACCACAAAAATTTAATGCAAATTCAACTAAAAATACCAAAATTTATCATGCATTTAAAATTTAATTAAGTCTAAAAATTAAAAAATAATTATATAATTTAACTTTAAAAAACTTAAAATTAAAAAAAACTAATTAATATATATCGGATAAAGTATTTCGTCCAAATAAAGAGATTATTGTCAAATAAACCTTTAATACTATTTTTTAAAAATACTTATAATTTATGTTGTAAAAAAAATCCTAAAAATATATGATATTACAATATATTGATAATCAATTAACATGTTTTTTTCGTAAAGTATATTGTTAATGACTCATAAATGAACATGACATAATCACCCTTAAACAAATTAGAGGTTCTAACCATAAACTAAAAGTACGTTGGTAATTGTTCCGTCTTCTAAATTACACTGCATGTTAATATATATTTAAATTTTTTTATAATACTAATCATTTTAGTAAAGTTCTCTTTTTAATAATGCTTTTTCAATTTATAATACCAGAACCGTCAAGTAAGATTAATTTGATTAATGGCCAAACTTGAAAATTTGAGAAAGTTCAGGAAACCATAATAAACTAGACATAATTTATTTTTTGTTAATAAAAAACTGAAATATATATAATGTTGTCGTTCCTAAATCCAATTTGATGTTTTTTTGAAAGTAAATTCTCGTACAAGTTTACACCTACAAGAAAATTATATTATTTATCTGTTTATAAATATTTATAAAACCTAAAAGAGTGAAATGTTTTCGTTGTCCATAAAAATAAAAATATATGAAATTAAAGAGGACAATATATGATTGTTGTAATAGGATGATGGAAAGTTGTAGGCCCATGAAAAAGAAAAGAGAAAGAAATATAAAACTATTAGCAGGTGAGATTTTGACTGGCTGGTGAAGCCACCCCCACCCAAAATATAATTAAGGCTCTAATTTTTTAAGGATATGTAATAAATATGTGGTAAAATATGTTATTCATATTTTTAATATTTTATAAATCCAGTTTTATTCTCTTTAAAAATTCTTGTCCTATTAGAAAAAAGTGATTTATAAATAAATTGACAGTTTATAATAAATTTATAATCAATAAGCTATGTGACAGCTACACATTTATAATAAGTGGTGAAGTGTATTTGATAAAATTAACTGATAAATTAATTAATGCATATAAATGATGTAAAATAATATAATTATATAAATAAAATTAGTGTTTCTCCAGACAACTATTGTTATGTGGTTACAATTATATATTCTTTTAAAGATAATTAATTTCTCATTAATTTTTTAAAATATATGCAATTTTTTATTTTAACGTAAGACCCATGAAAAATATTTACAATTTTATTACTAGTAAATATATATTTATTTGGGAATGAAAAATATAATAAGTTTATAATATAAAATGTTGAAAGTTAAATAAGAAATTTTGCTAGCTTAATTGATAGAAAATTTCGGTGATGGGTTCAAACTCTTTTATACCCTTTTGTAAAAAAAAAACGAAAAAGTAAAATTAAATTTAAAATATTGATAATGGAGAAAACATTCAGATTTGAAGGCATTAATAAGGAATCCATTATGAATCCATTATGTAAGTGGTGATTAAGAAATTAATATAATAAAATAATATTAAAATAATAAATAATATTAAAAAGTTGATGAATAGTAAAATTTTTGGACTATAAATAGCCATGAAGGGGAGGCTATTTTGCACAAAGAGAGGAAGAATCAAGAGAGAAATCTTGAAATTTAAAGAAGAAAGAGTTAGGAAGAAATTTTGGTTGTAAGAAGAGTAAATATTCTGAAGAGTTTTCAGAAAACAACTTCTTGTAGGAAAATAATTCTGGAAAAGAGGTAAGGGGAGCTAACCTTTCTATGCTTTTATAATATGATTTAATATTGTTTTATTACTATTCATGTTTTGAAATTCTGTGTGAATACTATTAATGCTTACTGTATATCTATCTACATTAAATTTCAGTGTTAATATTATATGTTGTTGTTTTGAATCTGTTAATAAGAAATTTGTTAAAAACTAGTTGAGGAACACTTTGGCTAAGGAAAGACTTGGTACTTAAGTTGTCCATGGTGACACACCTCTCTTTCTTAGAAGTCTACTCGATATAATTTTAACTTAAATCTTGTTGTACAGATTGAGTACTGTTAAATTATTATGCAATATATCTCGTTGGAATGAAAATATTTGATGGATTCATGTTATTGTAGTAGATATGAAATTTTGAATTATAATTGTGATGGTAGGATAGAGGAATCTTAAAAACCGGAGTTGGTACATCCCTGATCATAGAGTAGTCCTGGTCTGATCCAGTAAGTTGTGACTAGTCATATGTACTGGCGTTTATGGTGAGTTTGATTCGTCAAACATTTGATTCTTCTCCGGTGACCATTTATGGTGATATTTTAGTATTTTTAATTTATTTTTGTGATATATTCATTTTGTACGATTTTTGTGATGATTGTATTTTATTATATTGGATTTGAATTTATGCGTCTGAACATGATACGAGTATTATGGGAAGATTTTGTAAGGGTATAATGTGAATTGAGGAATATGAGTATGGTATGAGTCTCGTGGAGAGATTATGGTATTTGTGTATATGTTGATGTTGAGGGTCCCGTAGTTGGAGGTTATCCTGATACTCTAATAATCATCCAGTTTCAAGTAGAGAAGGATGAATTATGTGGTGAGAGGAGCAGGAGGTCCTGGTCTACGTGCCAGTTTTGGACATAGCGTTGATGACTAACCTTGTGAATGGTATGAAGTATTTGGGAAGTGTATTTGTAAGAAGAAGTAGAAGTCATCACAAGTGCATAACCTCCCGTAACCGCTCATCAACGTATCATCCGGATGAGTGTCTATTGGGTATTATGGTGTTTACTGGGTATTGTGGGACGAGTGTCTAATAGGAATTGTGGTAAGGTGGTATGAGAGTGTCTGACATAATTATTATATGATGTTTGTATCGAAGTAATTATGCATGTTTTATAAATGATTTGTTGCATGTTAGCTCACCCTACTTGTTTGTGTTTATGTATGTACGATGATCGTATAATTCGTTATACGGGAGCAGATGAAGGAATGTCGTCTGATCCAGTGCCGATGAAGAAAGAAATAGAAAAATAAATTAGAAGAATTTGAGTTTTATTTATGAGTTTGTAGTTGAAATCTGAGTTTAAAACATATGTATAGATATATATAGACTACAAATTTTCAAGTGTGAGATTTCAGGATGTTACAATAAATGTAATGTTACAATATATATAAATTATGCATTACCAAGTGTGAGATTATGGGATGTTACATTTAACATGTCATTTTATTTAAATGAGGGAATATAACAGTATTAATTAAATTTAACTTTTACTTATTTTAATGAATTTCGGTTATTTATCAACTTAAATAACTATTACATGTAATTTTTTTTGCAATGTTTATTATATATAATTTTCAATATGTAACAAAATATTAGTTACTTTAATTAATGGAAAGTAAAAAAAGTTAAAAATGTTGAAATATAAAATTTAAGGATTAAATATGATTTTAGTTATTAATGTGAAATTAGAATTTGTCATATTTGAAATTTTGATATATTTTGAAATCAAACTTTAAAAATGAATAAATATAATTTTGATTTAATACATCATTTGGTCTCTAGTTTTGGGATTTTTGTTCAAAGTCGTCCTACGTTTTAAAAAAGTTCAGTCATGTCTCATTTCGTTAAAAAATGTTCAAAATGGTCCATTTGACTTACGGCGTTAAAAACATAATGGTGCAGTTGTCTGCGTGACCAAAACTGACATGTAAAGTTTTTGCAATACGTGGCACATATGATATATTTGAATGTGTAAATTTTAAAAAAAATATAATGACGTTAGCTAGATTTAACGAAATGGGTTAAATCAAAATACCATTATCTAAGAATCCTACGCGATTTCTTGGTTTAACAATTTGGTGAAACTGGTCTTTGTAATCATTGTGGCATGGTGATTCCTTGAATGTAAACATTGAAGAGCGTACGTACGTAAGGTAAGTGTTGCTAACCCTAGCCTACTTGATGTTCTTGTTGTTGGATTTGGGGGTTAGAGTTTGAGGTGGAAATAAAGGGTGGAGGTGGAGAGTAATGGTGGAGAGGAAGTGGATGGTGGAAGTGGATGGTGGAGTAGAGGTGGACAGAGGTGGTGGACTAGAAGTGGAAACTAATGGTGGAAACTAAGCTAGATATCTTTCATGTGTTTTTCGTTGATATCCAGTTGGGACCAAAGTACACAGTTTTAAATTGAAAAGGGGACCACATTGCACATTTTTTTGACCAAAGGGGAAACTAAATTTAACATTACATATAAACACCTGAACGTAAACATTGAGCTTCACCTTCACTGTACATGAACATAAACATTGACCTAGACCTTAATGTAAACATTGACCCATCTATGAACGTGATCATCGGTGTTGATGCATCTTTTTAGGAACTCCACCAACGTTACCACCAACCCTTTTTCTTAATTATTGTTCAACGTTCTTCCTCCTCTTTGAATGAGTTTTTTCTGGTTGTTAAGAAGTGGACTTTAAAGCCTAACTCATCCTCACAAAACTGGCTTGTAAGGTGAGGTTTGTATCCCATTTATGTATTATAATTTGGCCTTATCTCTAGTCGATATGAGACTTCCAACACACCCCCTTCATGTCGAGGTATAGACATCTGGAACGTGAGAGTAGAAATTAATGGGTGGTTCGATATAAGCCCGACAACGGGTGGAAACAGAATGCCCACATAGATCTCGCTAGGATAGGCTCTAACCATGACTCTGATACCATGTTAGAAGTGGACTTTAAGCCCAACTCATACCCACAATACTGGCTTGTAAGGTGAGGTTTGTACCCCATTTTTCTATTATAATTTGGTCTTATCTCTAGTCGATATGAGACTTCCAACACTGATTGTGGGTGTTTGAGGTGAAGAAGTAGAAACGATGGGGTGATGGTTGCCGAAATGTTGGGAGAGAGACGAGGTTTCTGATTTTTTGTGAATTGCAAATTGACAATTAGGGCTTCTGATTTTGCACATTTGTGAATTGTGAATTGAGATTCTGATTTTGAAAATTGCAAATGGGCTTCTAATTTTACACATGATTTTGCACAAACCCTAACCATTTTCTTTTACCTAATAACTTCAACTTTTTAACATTTCCACATACCTTGTCAACTCAATTCACCTCACCTTGCTACACAATCAAAAACTGTACACATAATTCAGTTTTTGCGACGAAGGCAATTGTACCGTTATGTTTTTAACGTTGTAAGTAAAAAGGACAATTTTGAATCGTTTTTAACGAAATATGGAGTCTTACTAAACTTTTTTAAAAAGTAAGACGACTTTGAAAAAAAAATCCAAAACTAAGAACCAAATAATATATTAAACCTATAATTTTCTTAATTCAATCACGTTAACTTTTTTGAATTTATTAAATGTGTTTTTTAACAAACATTACGTCTCAAACTATGTAAACAATTTAAATATTAACACATTTAAAATATAAAAGAAATTAATGTAATTAAATTAAAAGAATTATATAAAATTAAAAGAATTATATATTTATTTTTAAAGTTATAAATATAAAAGTATATCAATCAAGTTTCAATTTTGTGAAGAAACTAAAAATATAATTAATTCTAAAAATTAAATATGTTACAAAATATTTTTATATTAGTGAAGTTAGTGTATAAAAGTTTGTTAATTATCTAGTATATAATTTCTCTATTTTTAGTTGTGAAATTCCATTTTGTTTTTTAATTTAAATCACATTTCTTTCAAGTTTAGTTATTTTCTTAAGATGATTGTTTGAATTGAGTAAAATTATTACAAATTGTAAAAAAAAAAATATTTTGAATATTTAATTTGCTTGTTTATTTCTAGAATTATAATTCTATACCATGATCAATCGATACAGTTTGATGTAGTTTATTAGAGTGTTCTACTAGAAAATATCTGTAGTTTAAATTGAAAAATATTAATAAATACTGAAAGAACATATATTTGACATATTTATTGTTTTCTTTTTCGGGTACTACAAAGCTTTTCTTTTTAGCCTTTGACAGTTTCCATTGGTTAGAAAAGAAGATAATGAATTTTCCAACGACTCATCTTCCATTCCAAGAACTTCAGTTAAGAGTCCCTTTGGGTCGTCCAAGAGCTATTTATGCATAATTTCTATTCCCATAAACAACATTAAAAGGAAACAATGTCAAAGTAAATTCTAGAACATTGCAGACAACTTTGAATTTTTTTTCCTTTGAATTTTGTTTTTCAAAAAGCATAACAAAATTGAATAAACAAATTCTTATACTTTTACCAAATGGACAAAATTAGATTTTTTTTTCTTTAACTCTTTTTTACTTTTTAATCAAAATATTTGTTTGAAGTTTATTAAAATATAAACACTATTAAATAATAATAACTAAAACTATATAAATTTTTTAAAAAAATAGAGAACGTGATATTAAAGAGATCTTACAAATTAACTTTTTTTTATAGGTATTTATTTTACGTTGCATATTTAATGACAAATTTAATCTCAATAAATTAACTTATTTTTAAGGCAAGTTCTTCTTAACACAAAAAATACAACTTATAATTTAATTTAATCATAACCTATAAGTATTTTAAAAAAGTTCTTAAAACTAATAATATAAGTACATGATTAATATGTTAACTGCTTGTTATCGTAATTAGGAGTATGTATGATGGATTAAAACATATTCATATTTATTACGTTTTTAATCTTAAATTTTGATAGGAATTTATTTTCATTTAAATTAGATCCAACTAAGACTAAGAAGAAATAATCGATTAAACTCAATAATTATGTAACATAGAATTGATTCATGATTTGTGAAAAGTGTTTAAATGATTTGCGAAAAGATAATAATCTTTATATTATGTGATATTGATATGCAATGTTGAAGGTTGAAGGTGGTCCATAAATGCTTGAGCATGCGTATCTCTCTGTTATTATCATCAATCGACCGACAAATGTACCTATATATACTTTTTGACATCTATATTAATTAGATGCACATTTTTTATCAATGCTTATCTTCTTCATCACAATATCAATTATCTTGAATACGTGGGAGAATATTAAGAACTCCAAATCTCTTCTCATTTTAGAAACCTAATTAATAAAAAATTATATCAATTAAAACCAATTCCAATAATAATATTAATCATAACTAGGTATAAAAGTACAGTGATTTTGTAGTATACTTAAGTATTAAAAGAAAAAAATTAAATACTTATTTCCCTTAATTCTTGGAGATAACTTTAATGAACAAAACCGTGACAAAACTTTGAGTTTTAAAGTGAAGAATATATCTAATGATTAACCTGTAACATCCCGATTATATAATAATCAATATTACATAATAAAGACGTCAACATTCAAATATAGAGAACAGTCAGAATACGACGTGTAATTTAAGTACTAAATTACAGTCATCCGAAATAAAAGAACGGAAATTCAAACTTAAACAGTTTATAGATTCGAACACTACACGTCTTCAGATAGGAATTCCTAAGAAGACTACTCCGCAACCTCAGTATTCTCCAGCTCTTGCTCCAAAGGACTCTCCTCGACAACATCTGCTCCCATCCAAGTGGATGATCATCGCCAAAGAATCATATCCAAACGGCACACAACACAAACAATGTAAGGGTGAGCTAGATATAAAAAGCATGTTATCATACATAGATTCATATAAAGAACAATTTAGGCATGCTCATTAAACCACAACTCACACATTCACACGACTCATCTGGATTTGTATAACTGTCGAACTATTGGTCGTCTTTGCACTTGCATAGTTCAGCTGGTCTTTCTCCAACACTAGCAAGGTGAATCCCCCAATCTGTCTATGTCTAAATTCAAAGACTATAGACGAGGACCTCCCTCTACTCTCACCACTTACACTGTTCTTCTCTACTTGAGTATGAACAATGCTTTGAGTTTAGGGATAGACACACCATTTCAAAGCTCCATACAATTATACAGAACAACCACGATATTCCACATAACCACTTTCATCCATCTCTCCCCGAGATGTCTGAATCATACTCAAATTCATCATTCACATTTACCATCAAATCATCACAGTAATTTATCATATTTCATACATTCTCATATTTCCACATATCTCACATCACAGCATATATTCCAACATTAGTACACATAATTCAATTCAAGAGTAAAGGAACTTAAAATCCAACATGTTTGTAGAATACTACAAAAACGAGCACTATTCACTAAGTAATATAGAACGTACGCTCATGGACGAACGCTATTTACAACCCACAGGCCGAACACTATTTGGCCGAACGTAACAAGATGCTTTGGACGAACGTCATCAACATGATTTGGACGAACGCTAGAATTCCAAACTTAGAATATCAAATGCAGGCCGAACGCTTACTTATACATCAAAACCGAACGTTCAATATCCGAACCTAAGAATACCAACCTGAGGCCGAACGTTAACAATCATATTCATGAACGAACGCTTATGATTGAAACTTAAGAGTCTAATTTAAATTCGAAGGCTTCCAAGCGAGGAACTCAATCAAAACCGAACGCTCAAGACTACCTAAAATCTTACTTAAGACCGAACGCTGAAAACCTAACCGAGGACGAACGTTCACCATCAGAATCAAACAAAGGCCGAACGTTCATGATCTAATTAACTTAAGACCGAACGCTCACAATCATCAAAACCGAACGCTCAACAAACAAGACCGAACGCTCCAGATTTCAAACTTAAGGTTGTCGAATTAAGACCGAACGACGAACGCTTATATTCACTAATTCCTCAAGGACGAACGTTTTCAGATTTAGGACATCAAGTTAAGGTCGAACGCTCAATCAGAATATAACTAAGAATGAATCGTTTCAAAATTTAGAATATCTCATCAAAAACCGAACGTTCAATTAATACAGAAATGAGACCGAACGTTACAGTTACTAATAAGTCATAGCGAACGTTCAAGATTCAAGCCTAATACGTACCCATTTAACAACGAACGCTCAAATCCATTTTACACTCGGACGAACGCTATAAGTCCATTATACTCTTAGACGAACTCTCTAAATCTATTATTACAAACTATCCAATTAGTACCGAACACTATAAGTATCAAGAACGAACGCTATACTCATGGAAGTACGAATGCTAACTCTCATATGGGCAGACGAACGCGAACGCTCATCAACTGAAGACTGAACGCGACAGGACGAACGCGGACACTCGTACTGAAAATCGAACGTTCGGCATAATTTTGGTGTGAACGAACGTTCAATGGGCTAGCTAAGGACGAATGTTTAGAAATTTGTCGTTCAGCAAATAACCGAACGTTCAAAAATTGGCTAAGCCATTTTGGGACGAACGTCCAATTCGAAACCAAATTGGACGAACGGTTCTGCAGAATTTCTGCAGAATTGCAGATTTCCAGAAACATCAAATTCAACCCTTTCTTTCCAGATTTTACCCAGATTTGCATCATACAAAGCATATACAATCAATCAAACAAAAGATCTAGCTCCCCTTACCTCTTGAAGACTTCCTTGAATCACTTCCAGAGAGTTTGATCTCCTTCCAACTTCAAAAGTTCTTCACTTCTCCTCTTTCCCAGAACTTCCAGCCACTCTTCAACTCTTCCAAATGCACCACCAATGCCTCCTTGTAGCTTCAACAGCAGCTCCCACATCTCCCCTCTCAAATTTGGCAGCAAGAATTTCCCCCCAGCAGAACCCATAGCTCCCCTTTTAACCTCCCAAACTCTTCCCTCTTCCCCTCTTCTTCTCTTTCCTTTTCTTCTTTTCTTTTGGTTTTGTTTTCAAAGGGGGAAGCAACGTTCGATGTCCCTTTGTGGCAGCGCACGTTCCTTCCTCCCCGTTCTCTTTTTTTTTTTTTTTTAATTTTAAAAAACGATTCCTTACATAACCTAATATTATTATCTTAATAGACAGAAGGTAAAAGTAGTCTTTTATCTCTAAAACATAAATACTTTATATTTAGTTTTAAATTCATAAAGTTGTTTCTCATCATTTAAAAAAGTAAATGGGTTAAGAGATGATAATGCATAAGGAAATTTGACTTAATGAAATTTTACTTGAGTAAATTTTTACTTTCCATCTTATATCAATTTTTCTACTTTTTCATATTTTCATGTAATTGGTTACATGAGTGAAATAGATAAATCTATGTTAGTCTAAATCTATAGTGACGATTTTTGTTTGAGTAGAGTCTTTCAAGAAAAAAGTTATGAACTTCTTAAATTTTTTGAGTTTTTAAAACATCTTTACTAAAAAGCATAAAATTTAAGGTACGAGAAAATAACTTGATTTCCTTTTTTTTATTGATTACATTAGTCGTTTGCTTCAATTTTGATTAAAAATAATTCAAGTAGGTTCTCTTATGTTTGTTTTAATCTCAATCAAGGCTTTTTTTTTTTGAAAAAAGAATGATGTAGTTATTAGATAATTTTTTTTCATATAAATGAAGTTAAACATATGTTACATATCAGTTTATAATTTTTTTTTATTTTTTTAATTAATTTATTTATTAAATGTTATATGGCAATGATAATAATAATATCACTTTGAATCAAAGTCTTATATTCAATTTATTTTTTATATTTATTTTTTTATTAAATTTAATTCTAATTATCAATATAAAATTTATTTAAAAATAAATTTGGTCTCAGTTTAGATAAAGACAACATTGCACGATTTTAAGAAAAAATAGAGACTGAATTGAATAAAAAAATATGAAAACCTAATTGAATATAAGACAATAACATTTGGTGTTGATATTAACACGTGATACAAACATTTACACTTTGACATTGTTGTAGTCATATCATATCGACAATGTCATGTGTCACAACATTGACCTAACATGTGAATAAAAACAAAAAAAAATTACAAACTCATGGTTTTAATGTCGTTGATATAGATCTAAGGAAAATTACCTAATTGAATCAATTCTTAAAAAAACTTAATTGAAAAAAAATAATAATAAACTTATTTCAACCAAAATTGGGATTAAACAACTAATTTGAAATTTTTTTGTTTGAAAAATTGATATTGTGATAATAAAATCATCAATACCCCACTTATAATAACATGTTAGTTTTTGTTGATGAGATTGTTGAAATTGGAATTTGTGTTATTTGATGGTTAAATTTAAGTATTATCCCGTATAAGGATTTTATTAGAAATATTAATATAACTAAAAAAGTATAATAGTTTTAATCATATAGTTTATGAACCTTTTATCAACTATTAATTTGTATAGGTAAATTTTGTTTATGGATAAACATCTTCTAAAATTACTATATTTATTTTGTTTTAATTAGATTTATTACTACTTAATATTTTTATTCTTTTTTACCTGTAAATACAATTTATTCACATAAGAACAAAAACAACTAATATAAAAAGGTTCTAGTTTTATATTCTATATTATCTTTTTAAACATTCCATACCCATTAACAAAAGAAACATTTTCTGATTCATATATAGAGTAGATTCCATGATTTTCACTAAGTTCAAAGAATCCTCATGCAAAAGACAAAGTTTTGACAAAGTTTATAATAGTAACAACTTACAAGCCAGTCTCAATCTCATATATGAAGTATGGAAGAAGCATGAGAAAGGGAAGAACCTACAAAGAATTGAGTAACCAACACTACAATTGACCTATACCTTATTTATGACTTTTAAGCTAGGGGGCTATTAACTCATTGACAAGCATACCAAATTGTCCAAGTAATAAAATCATGCTAGGACCAGGTGTCGTTTTCCCAAGAGACTTGTGTAATACTAGTTAATTGTATGATTAATAACTCATATGAACTAAAGAATAATTCATGAATTTACAAATATATGAAAGTAAATAAAGATTTACAAAGAAGGGTGAACTTTAGTAATTGGAGGCACTTAGGAGTGGAAAAGGGGTAGAAATGGTATATGGAATGACAATGCTACGGGTAAATTTCACCCGTTTTACTCTCTTGCACACACGGAATCATCTCATCTTCATCAAATACTAATGTCAACCCTCTAAAGCACTCAAACCCTAATCTCTTAGGTGAGAGAGCCTAGGTTTTCTTACTAAGCGTCAATCACTTGACCACTCAACAAGCGAACCTACATTAGGACCTAGGATTTTAGACAACTAATGAGTCATGTTTCATCCCTAGACATAAGTCTGCCTTAGATCTCTTGTTTTAAGCCTAGGGTTCACTAGATTTTTCCCCAAACCTAATGAAATCGCAAATCGGGCTAAGAACGTCCCTATTTCTACAAGCATTAAGAGTAGAAACAATAAATTAGCAATTAAATGAAGATACATATATATAATCAAAGCATTTATAAAGTACAAGAGAGTTCAATAGCTACATCTACCCTAAACAAGATGGGTTTAGCTCTCCATTTCCATGAAGAGCCTTAAAGCTTACAAAAATGGAAGATGGAAGAAGAATAAGACCCAAGGAGGGAGAAGAGGATGTTCCCACATGCCTCATGCAGCCTCCATGAGCTCCAAGCAGTGAAGTCATGCCTCCAAATCAGCAAAGACCCCAAATGCTTTGAGAAAGGTTGAATAAATAGGCAATTTTGACACGTCAGCAAATCCACCTCTCATCGCCATGGCTCTACCACTTAGTGCCAACCTTTAGGTAGCCCTGAATGCTCTTTCGAAAGGTGGTGCTCAACGGTGGTGAAGGGAAGCTCAACGTTAGCCCAATGATTGAACTTTAAGCTCTCCCTTTTCTGTTGATCTTCTTGCTTCTATGTGGCATCGAGGTTCTTCAATATGTTGAAGGATCTTCCTAGTATCAAAATAGATAAAAAAAAAGAGGAGTTATAGTATTATTTATGTAATGTAGCCCAAAATATAGATAAGCACAAAAACAAGACAGAAGTAAGGACAAAAGCAAGTAATAAGCTAAAGGAGAGCTGATTTTGCCACTAAAATGAAACTTAGATAATGATAAGAATTAGAGTTGTTAGGGGCTTATGTACATAACAAAAAATAATTATAAATAATATCTTATGATGAAACTTATTATTAGATTTTGTTATATTTGCAACATATTATGAAATATCTCTAAGATATTTACAATTAATATCTTATGATATAATAACTTATTATCATATTTTATTATATTTTCAAGATATTATGATATAATATTTGATTATCTAATATCTTCAAGATATAATACTTGATTATATTCGAAGTAACAAAATTTGTTTAAATATATTTGTGTACTAATTGCCTAGGAAGCTTATAAATACAATACCCTACCATAACGAGTAATTACTCAATGCTTAATCAACACTCAACTATGTGACACAACTCGTACTTTCTAAACTTATTATCATTATACATATTCTTACTCTCTTACTTACTTAAGTATTGAAGAATCTTTTACAAGTATATTTTTCTTTGTTTCTCCTTAAAACTTGGAGTTCTCCCACCAAGAAGTAGTATCTTGCTCTTGAGAGTTTTATAAGAAAAAAATCTAATACTGAAGGAAAAATAAAGTTAAAATTAAAGAGAGAAACAAAATAGTGTACCGTAGAAAAATAAAAATAAACGTTGCATGTTACTGAAAAAATGATTTAGAAAGAAAAGAAAAAGAACAAAAATGGGTGTGGACCCATGCGATTTACAACACCAAACACTTACAACCAACTAGGAGCAGTTATCGAGACTGAAAACCAAATGATGATAGTAGAAGACTTGAATGAATAAGTGATGATGAAGCGTGTTCGATGGTTTAATATGGAGTGAAGCTCAAGAAGTGTGGAGATAAGATAACCTCTAATGTAAATGAAATGAGCATAAGGTTGGAAGACTTAAAATGAAGGAAGGGTTCGATGGGTGATAAAAGAAATCTGAAAAAGAGGAAATGGGTATGGATTATGGTGTGTATGGTGTGATTGAGCTAGGATCGAATGCCTAGCTAGGGAGATGGGTTAGAGGAAACTCTCGTACTCTCTCACGGTGACTCTTAAGAAGGAATTGGTCCTACAATGATCTCAATAGGGATTCGATTCATTTATCTCAAAAGTGTTCAATACAACCAACAGACATGGATTTTAAAGAGAAACCGATACTTTGAAAAGTGCTCCTAAGTGGTTGATCATCAGCCATGACATAAAGATCAAATGCCAAGTGTCACCTATGTGTACAAGGTTTGGAAAGTGTGAGCGAGCATGTAGAACACGAAGCAAAAATGTGATGCAAGTGTAGCTTGCTAACACTGATCAGTTGAGCTTTCGCTGAGCGCAGGCCTGGCAACAAGGAGCTTTGTGAAGTTCTGGACAACCTGAAAGCTGGCATTAAGCACCTAGGAGATCACGTTGAGCGGTATGAATTTGGAACCAATGTATAAACTTGTTCTCTTGATCCTAGAGCTTGACAAGATGGTCCAGGGGCCTAGAAAGGATGTCTTAGAGCTTTGGGTTGATCTTGAGCTTGCATTCTTCCACCTAATTGATCTCTCCTTGGTCAAACTCTTAGTATAGGGTCTATTGCTTTTATTCAAGTCATCATCCTCCCTCTTGAGAAGAATTTGTTGTCAAATTTGGTGGGTCACCTTTATTATGAGCATATCTGTATTTATTGTGTAAGAAGCTCCTCACAGTCTTAGGAGTAGGCCATCTTAAAATGGCTTTACTTTTGTTGGGATCCATATAAATTCCTCAAGGATCAAATATTAATTTGCAATAAGCATCAAACATATATCTAATTAGTATTGTTTTAGTTCTTTTAGAAAAGCAACTTTAGAATATAGACTTCTCATGTTTTGATTTATAATTATTGGATGTCCTAATTGATAAGAACCTTTGTTTTTTTCTTGAGTTACTTGTAACCATAGGGGTAACAATAACTCAAGATTTGAGTTGCCATATTTTAAAAAGTGTAGCATAGTAAAGGATGGAATGACAACTTGTTTAAAAGAAAAATTAAAATTTGAAAACTTAAGAATAATTAGAGAAAAGTTGAAAGATTGGAAACCTCCCCTTAAAAGTCTTGGTTCCATTGTAATTGTAAGAGTGGAAGTCACCCCAATAGCACTTCCTCCTTGATAGGAATTTTTTCCCTCTCTTTTTCTCTTATTTCAAACTCTTCCTTTTCTCTTGTTTTCTCTTTTTTCAAATTTTTCCTTTTCTCTCTTTTCTTTTTCTTCCTTTTCTCTTCTCTCTTCCTCTTCTCTAATTTCTTCTTTTTCTTCCTTTTCTCTTCTCTCTTCCTCTTCTTTAATTTCTTTTTCTCTAAGAGCTTCTCTTTCTCTCTTTTCTAACTCTCTTATTTTCTCTTCTCTCCTTATATTCTTTCTTTTTCTTTTCTCATCCAAGTGCCTTCCAAGTTTTTTTTTCAAACTCAATTTCCCTATGAAACAACCCATCTAGACCTTTAAAGAATGACTTTTCACAAATGAAATTTAACAACCTTATTAGTGGTTACACGATTTACACAGGTTGTTAGACACTTATTTTATAAAATGATATTTAAATTGAATTGTTCAGAGCTAGAGTATTTCTCAAGCTTTTAGCAAGTTTACTGTAACGTTTAAGAAAGACATCTCTTAAAGAAAATGATGTTTGATGACAAGAGTGAGGCTAGCTAGGGAGAGAGGCCAGAGGAAACTCTCATACTCTCTGAAAGTGACTCTCAAGAAAGAATTAGTCTTGGAATGATCTCAACAAGGATTGAATTTATTGATCTCAAAAGTGTTCAATACAACCAACAAGCATGGATTTTAAAGAGAACCTAATGCTTTGGAAAGTGCTCCTAAGTGGTTGATCATCATTTGTGACACAAGGATCAAATGTTAAGTGTCACTTACGTGTACAAGGTGTGGAAAGTGTCAGCAAGCATGTGGAACACGAAGCAAAAACGTGATTCAGGTGCAGCTCGCTGACGTTGAGTGTAGTTGGGCTTCTGTTGAGCGCATGCCTAACAACAAGGAGCTTTGTGAAGTTCTGGACAAACTGGAAGTTGACATTGAGCTCTTAAGAGGTCACGCGCTAAGCAGTGTGAATTTGATAGCAATGTATAAACTTGTCCTCTTGATCCTAGAGCTTGGCAAGATGGTTCAGGGCCTGGGAAGGATACATGAAGCTTTTGGTTGATCTTGAGTTGCATTCTTCCACCTAATTGATCTCTCCTTGGTCAAACTCCTAATATAGAGTCTATGACTTTTATCTATGTCATCACTTAAGGCATATCAAAAATGTTAAGATCATTAGACAATGACATAAGTTAATTATAATTAGTACTTGTTATTTCACTTTCTAGCAAAAACGTATTGCAATTATAGAAAAGGTTAAATTACTACGCTGTTTATGACACAATAATAACGTCAAAATGTTCACTCATTGTGTGCATGATTAATACAATTATTTTTTGTTTGTTTTGTGCTTATAGTTTTAAGTGACTTTCTTTATAATTTGGCCAGCTAATGCAAAATCATTTTCTGATTTGCACGTTAGGTTGGACCAAAACTGGTAGTTCAATAATTCCCGTTGCCACACATTAATACATAACTTTAAGGCATAATCATATCACTTTTATAAGACACTTCTAAACAAAATAATTATAAAAAATAATACATTTCTAATTATATAAAATAAAATTATTTTTAAGAATAAAATAACATCTTTAAGATAATGTCTACGTTGGATCATTACACGTGAAAACATGTCATTAATATTTTAACTAAATTTAATTCAACAGTTATTGGCAAGTTTTTACCTTTATACATTTTAATAACCTACATACATATTGTAATTTCTAATTCATTCCTGTGGAGAGGTTGATGTAGTTAGTAAATAATTAAGGCTTTTCAACACGTGTAACATTTGATTATTAATTCTGTATTTGAAAAAAGTATTGTGAAACTAAAGAAAACAAGAGAGAAATGCATTTCAATAAATGCTTGAACTGTAAATTACATCCAAAATGAAACAATGATTCTTTGTTTGTCTGCTCAAATATATACTTTTTCATTAAAAAACTCAAGTTATTAATCGTGATTTCTTCTGAACCTTTGTAATTTATATTTTTTAACCCTTTGAAGAATAATATACACAATTTTATTCTTAAATTTTATTTCAATTCTTGTTGAATTAGTATTTTTGTTTTATATTTGTAGATTTGTATGTTTTGCCTTATAATAATTTGTAATCTTATAAAGTGCGGCATTTATTGAATTGTAATCTCTCATGCACATCCCGTGTTCTCATATGTTACCTTAGTCTGTTAAGCCCATACAAATCGGCCTGTTATGTTTTGGCCCATTTCTACGCTGGAGATTTGTGGACCAGTTTGCATACTTTAAAAAACAAACCTAATTCCGGACCCTAAAAATTATAACAAATTGGCTGGACAATTTTAATTATTTTTAATTAATTAATTCATAATAATAATAACAACAAAAAATAGTAATAAATCTTTATTTTGATTTCTGTATATCTTTTGTGACGAAAATATTTAATTAGTTAAATTGTAAGTTTGTAGAAAATATTATATAATCAGAATTTTTTTTGGATGATATTAGATTTGTAGGAATAAAATGTTATAAGAATGGAACATTTGCATACAAAATATATTGAATTACGAAATTATAAACTTAGGTAAGTAATAATAAATAATAAAATATTTTATTTAAGAACTATTTATAATAGTGGCCTTTATAAATATCATAATATAATGTGAATTATATATTTGTAAATGTCGTTATCACTAGTGGAAAAATGACATTTTATAATGTACAAAAATGACCTTTTATAACGTAGTTACTGGAGACATAGTTCTGGGCGATATAATAAGTTTGCGCATTTTATAACGTAGCAGAAATTTACGTTATAATATGTTGAACATATTATTATAATAGGTGAAAGGCGTAAAAAATTTTGTACGTTATAATATGTGATCTTTTATATAGTATATATTTTTTGTACGTTTTAATATGTGATCAACGTATCATGACGTACATTGTTTAGTACGTTATAATATATATGTTTTTTTTAAAAAAATTAATTATTACATTTGAAAATTATAATAATATATTTGTATTATCATTTCATTCAATCAATTTATAATCAATATAGTTTCAAATAAACAAATTTAATAAAACTAACAAAATAAAATTCATTTCAAACATTAAATAGTATAATATTTAATACATCATTTATATTATGCAGATTTAAATGATTCAGATACACTTGTGTTAAATGATTCAGTAGTAGTTGATTCACATCGTCTACCCAAGAACAAATCTCTACTCATTGAGAGCAATTTGTATCCCCAAGCAAATGCCCAGAAATAGAACACTATGTTCTGGAGCATACTTAGCCGGAAGAATTTTCCCTTGCACTCCTCCATCACCAAAACCTCCTGGAACTAGAACACCATCAGCCCTGCAGAATAAGTCCAATTACAGAAAACCAATAAATAATATTTCACTATATGAGATTTTAACATATATATCAATATTAAAGATCTGAAGATGGAATAAATATGTTTAGTCTAAATAGTAGGAATACCTTTAAAAGCTTGACTTCTTTAGTTTTGTTTGACATAATTATTTTTTTTAGCAACATTTAACCAACCATTTATCACCTAATGGTAACCTTTCAACCATGATTTTAAACACTCAAACAACCCTCAAAATGTGCTACATCAAATCCCAAAATAGTTCACATGCACCAACCATTTATCAAACATTAAAACGTATTTGAAATAGCATAATTTGAAACCAAACAGCAAGAATTATACAAAATTCGTAATAGCTAACAGCAAGTAATTTAAATACAGTAACAGCATTTCAAACAGCACCAAACAGCAAGTGATTTAAATACAATAACAGCATCCAAATAACACTAAATAGCAAGTGATTTAAATACAGTAGCAGCATCCAAATAGCACTAAACAGCAAGTGATTTAAATACAGTAGCAGCATCCAAACAGCACCAAACAGCAAGTGATTTAAATACAGTAACAGCATTCAAACAGCAAGTGATTTAAATACAATAATAGTATCCAAACAGCACAAAACAACACCAAACAGCAAGTGATTTAAATACAATAATAGCATCCAAACAACATCAAACAAAAAGTGATTTATTGATGTGAAACAAATATGAAAACTTCATGGATTTCCATACAAATAATCTTTCCAACAACTGAAAATGTTCTACATAACACCTTTCATTCGTATTCACATTTTCACCAACTCAAACCAATCTTTCAAGAGAGTTTCTACTATTACTCTCATCCAAAAATAGAGAATACATCTAACCCCTCATACATATCATGAATCTTAGCCCATTATCCCTCTAATATATGAAATTTTCGTGCACAAAAATATCCATGAGAAAACCCTTATGTTTTACATGATTTTCATGGTTTTAGACAACTTAAAATTCCCCAACAACACACACCATAACATCCATACGAAATTTCAATGTTCAATATAGTTCATCTCATACTCCAAACCAACATATTTCAAACCTTCATCAAGTATAGAATATCTCCAAAAATCAATTCATCCATCCAAAATTTATCAACCATCCAAAATAGATCATTTTCGTATTTGATAAAAAGTGAGGTAAAACTCTCATGTTTCTCATCCAATTTCACAACCCAATCCATCAAAAACTTCATATACATGTATATCCACATGTTAGAACAAAAATTCATCATCAATCCAACATATATTAATCAATATTTTCATCATCAAGTTCATACAAAATTCATAGCCCAAAGTGATAGTAACAACCCATTTGAATCAACTTTTTGAAGTCATACCATCCATTTAACCAAAATAAATTTCTCATACAACCCATCATATCCAAGATTCAAGCAACTGAAATCATACTCACATCCATGAAATTCTAGAATCAAAGTTTGAGTTAGCTCCCTTTACCTCTTGAAGACTAAAACACCTTAAACTCTTCTTCAAAGAGAGCAACTCCTCTCCTCCTTGCTAGACCAAGTTAGCCTCCACACTTAGTACACTTGGAATTTTCGTTCACCTCTCACCAAGGACCTCTCTACTCTCACCCAAAACTCCAAATCTGATTTGGAATTAAAAGAAGATGCTCCTAGACAACTAAGGACCCATGCACTTGGCACTTGGAAATAATAAATAACCAATGGACCATCCTAAACCCTTTTCCAGCCCCAAAACATGGTAGGAATGTCTCCAAAGGGTCCCAAAATATTCTCCTCGTGCAGAACACAGCCTACCCACTCCAAAAAGTCGCAACTTGTAAAAATAAACTTTAAATTAACGCTGGATGCTAGCCCCTGGATAGCAAAACTGTCACGTTTTTCCGAGCTCGGTTAGACCCCTTCCCGAAGTCAAAAATATGCATATGAGTAGTCAAATCAAAGATCTTTGAGTCTACTATCAAATGAAAAAAGAATCAACTCAATTGAGAATTTGTACAAATTTTCATAAATAAAATAGTAAACCATGTCAAACCTGACAGCATTCCATTTTACATTACAACTTGAACTTTTACAACTTGGTAATTTCTTGAGGTTCTAGGGTCTTACATGAACTATAACTAAGCTTGGAAGAGCGGCTCTGAGAAGATGACTGTAGGTGCGACGCGAATCCTCAAAGCTTCTTCCAGAGAGAAGACGCAGCGAAAATATGACAAAAACGAAGAAGAATAAGAAACAGAGGATTAAACTTGATAGAAACCCTAAAAGAAGAAGTAAACCTATTATGGATCAAGTAAACCTATTATGGACCAATTGATCGGTGTAAATCTAAATTGAATTGGTGGAAAAGGTTTCTAATGGTGAAAACAAGGTTTTAATCGGTGGAATCAAAGGAAATGGTGAAAAGGAGAAGAAACCCCAACGAAGGGTTTAGATCTATGAATGATTCGGTGGAAAATGAATGATAGAGGAAATATAGATGATTTTGTGAGTGAAGAAGGCTTGTCGTGATGATGAACGAAGATGTCGAGAAATGCGAGTGAAAGGGATGAGACGAAGAGCGGAAGAAAGGAATGAGAGTGAGAGTGAACTTGAAATGAAATCTAGCAAGAGGGAAATGCGAAAAATTAAAGAGGAAGAGATATTATAACTGATTTACAAAATTACGTTATAATATGTTATATTTTTATTACCATCTTGCCACCGGTCAACCTAGTATGACGAATAATTTTTATACGTCATAATAGGTTCTTTTACTGTGGTCTACTAAATTAGATGAACATTAACGTTATTGGAGGAGGATGACTAGGTGTAAAAAGTGTTTTAGTGTAGGGAGGTTTCAACATACACATAGATATCTTCACAGTGATAAGATATTGTTTGCTTTGGATTAAGCTTCATAGATTTGCTTTTGGTATCACTCCAAAAGACATCTTATCAATAGAGGTATCTTATGTGTATATAAACTCATGTTCATCTCTTATTTTATCCGATGTGGGACTTTGTTTGTACCCAATAATTAGGTGGCAAATTAAAAAAAATCGTATTTATTGGAGGTGACCTAAGTTGTACTAATGGGAGGTCACATGCCAACATTATATTGGAGATAAGCTTCATATATGTAAAATACTTTATTAATCTAGGGCTCTGGAATACAAAACACATATTCAATCACTCATAAATAAGTAATAAGTCCTAAAATTGTTGAATTAATACAAAGTTGTTGTGTTATTATGTTCACTCATATAAGCATAAAAGTAGTAAACTATCACTTACAATTGAAATGTGTGTTCCTTAGATATGATCACTAAAAAGGATATTGATGCTATAATTCATAAATCAAAAATATGTTTATTATCATAGATGTAATTTTTCATGAGACCTTGATATATTATTCTCTTGAGTCTGGAATTCATGGGAAGAATTACGATGAAATTCAAACTTATTTTTTCTATAAGCTGATACTAAGATTATATTGTAGAAAAGAAGTAATAAAGTTGTTTAAAAAGATGACAAAATTTAATGATCAATAATCATATAATGAAAAATAATTTAAGCATGTCGAAATAAGAGGTTTTACCATTAATGTTGATGATATACCTCATCAATCATCCCTCAAGTACATAATATCGCAAAAAGATTTTTGTCAGATAATAACTTTAAATATATTCCTAAACCTACTTTTGATCATAACTTCACAAATAAAAACAAATGCCCGATGAGCAATTATGCATTTTAACCAAACTTTTTCTAACTCAAATATCATATTTATAAGTCAATTATCTATTATATTTATTCCTCATAGTGTGCAAAAGGTTTTACTTGATTCTAGGTGGAATGATAGTGTGAATGAGGATATGAGATCCTTGCAAAAGAATAAAATGTTAAAATTGGTATATTGTCTAGGAGGAAAGAAATAAGTAGGATGTTGATTATTATATGCCATAAAATTTAATTCAAATGGTGCAATTGAGAGATTTAAAGTCATATTAATGTATTAGTGGTAAAGGAATATTCACAAAGTATATGAAATCAATTATGTTGAAGCATTCGCTTTTATAGTCAAAATTAGCACAATTAGAGTATTGTTGTCGCTTGTCGTAAACTTTGATTAATTATTACAACAATTTGATGTAAAAAATATCTTCTTACATGGAGAATTGTCTAAAGAATTTTATATGAAATTACCACTAGAAAAACATAATAATAAGGTGTGTAAGTTAAAAATTCATCATACGAACTAAAACAATCACCACAAGCATAACATCCAAGATCATACCTTGTTTCAAAAGAAAAAATAATAAAGAAAGATTACAATTCTTATTGCTCATTTTGATGATATGATAGTCACAAAAGATGGTATGGAGGAACTCAAGGCATTGAAAGAATACTTGGTAAAATTCAACATGAAAGATCTTGAGCCTTTGAAGTACTTTTTTGGAATGGAGGTCTCAAGATCAAAATCTGGTAATTTTCTCTCATAAAAATATGCATTGAATTTATTGAAAAAAACTATTATGACAACGTGCAAACTAACAAATTCTCCAATTGGAAGGGGATTGAAGTTATGTATCGAAAAGATCAAACTCCAACTAACAAGGAGAGATATGAGAGACATACATCCACAAATGGAAAAAAAAAAATTGTGCTAACGGAAATCTGGAAGTAACTTTCCTAACGGATACTAAATGAATATCCTTAAAGGATATCTGCAAGTAATGTGTCTGAGTATTTAATTGTTTGTTGTAAGGGTAAACATGTGTATGACACTATCCGTCGATACCCTCTACCCCTCATAATTATTTTTTTAATATTTTTTCTTGGATAATAATTATTAGTATTTCTATTTTGGTATTTTTTTTCCAAATCAAGTGATCAAAATAAAGTTTATAGGAAAAAATATTAATTATTCAAGAATTGTTTAAAATTTAACTTCATATATTTCTATTTCTTATCTAGGCCTATAAATTTGAAGTTATTTTTAAAAAGATTAATTTTTTAAATTTATACTTTGGTGCATCTCATTTAAATTTGCATTGCATTAATATTTATTAGTGAGAATTTGATTTGAATTGTACTTGAAAATTAGTTTTTTATATTTTAAATATTTTTTTAAAATAATCTTATTATTATATATATATATATATATATATATATATATATATATATATATATATATATATATATATATATATATATATATATATATTGGGCGTATCTACAACTACCTCACGGGTATAAAAAAAATCATGAATATTTTTTCAAGGATATCAAGTGTGCAATGGGATGGTTAGACATTATTGTATCCGACCCAATCTCTTGTCATCTTGGATGCATGAACATTGATGTATCTCTCACAATAAACTAGATTTAGCAAATTCGTGTTGGTTACTCCATGTGCGGGAAAAACACATAAATGTTGCAATTAAGAATCTAAGATACGATAAATTTGCTTTTGGAAAACGAATTTTGTTGGAGAACAATACCAACAACAAAATATATGATGGTTTATATTGATTTAAATTGGATAGTTACTCTTAATAATAGAATATTAAGTTTTGAATACTTCATATTTGTAGGAGATAACCCTGTCATACAGGGAAACATGAAGCGTGAATTTGTGCATAAGTCTAGTATATAAACTAAACCTAAAGTAATGTTTCTTGAACTCTAAAAAGGTTTGTAGCTCAAATTACTTTTTAGTGTTTAGAAATGTACATATGAATATAATTTTATTGTATTGTGGTAATAAAGTGATGAGTGACATTGCGTGTAATCCTATTTAACATGAAGCTTGTAGAGGTCGACAGTTTTTTCAGAAAAAAAAATTAATAAAAATATTCTGAATTTGCCTAACATTTAAAAGACGAGTTTACATTTGTTCTTATTAGATCAAGATATTAGATTAATTAAATTATATATTTGTACTGTGGTATAGGAAATTTTATAATGATATATAACTTTCTTATTTTACTCCTATAAATTTTGTGGAGTAAAATATTATCAAACTTAAACATTTACATAAATATATGAAATAATAGAATGAATTTTATTTTTCAATTCTTTTTTATCCCTAAAGTTTTTGTCTTATTAAGCTTCTAAAATTTTGTATTTCTTTTGAGTAGTTGTTGAAATATCTTTTAAAATTTATTTTCTAAAATACTATTTTTTTGTGTCATTAGAAAAGTTTTAGCACATGTTTATCTAGTGTATAGGTTAGTAAAGCAACTATAATGATAGAAATGAAATACAATATAATTTTTTTAAAAGAAAATGATAAACATGCTCCTTTATACGGTGCATACACATTTTATACCTCCACCTGATATTTAAGTATGTTTTGGACTAACGCATTGGTTAAATTAATGCTATGATAACATGAGTAAGAAATTATCAATATATTTGTCAATATAGACCAAACCTGATCGGTTAAATAAGTTGAAATAGTTGATTACATAATTCAAATTTTTCATTTAGGGTCTCAATTAAGATATTGTGTAAATTGTATCACATGCTACTCCTATGTCAGAGGATTACTAATACATCTCTAAAATAGTGAGTAAAGATGATGAAAACATATGATCCTTAATAAAAAATTTCAGCACCATAATATTTTGATTAAACCGCGGTGCATTGGTTAAATTGGTATTATTATTGATTAAAATTTAAGTGGAGTATCAAATTAGTGTATGCCACTTTTGTAGTGTATCTATATCTTCTATCTAATTCTTTTCTAGTTAACACAATCTTAAATATCACATAGGTGAACCATTCTAAACATGTAAAAGTAAAAGATTATGATATTTTAACAACTACTTTTAATAAATTTTTGACAATATTATGTGTTCTTATTTTATTGGCCCGTTTAAAACGGACCAATCACATGCTACTACCGGTTATAAAAAATTTGTAAAAAAAATTTGTTAAAAACACATTTTTTAAAAGTAAGAGCAACCAATATTGACTTTTTTGTGTTTTCTTAAAGAATTTTTTTATCTAAAAGTGATTTTCATGTCTTTATTTGTGTTGCTGTTTTAGGTCAATTTAACGTTGGACTTCGGCTGTTGTGTAATATGTGGAATGTCTCCTCTAAGAATCCCCCATACATATAGTAATCTAAATGTAATATTTCAATAAAATAAAAAGCTGACGACAACTTCCGATATTTTAACATCATCTTTTAATAATTTTTTTAATAATTTTTTTTATAATGAATTATGTATCATTATTTTATTGATTCATACATATGAAACGAACTATAAACTGTTGTAAAAAAATTGTAAAAAAAATTATTTAAAAAGTATTGTTTTTTTGTATATCATATGATTCTTCATTCTCTGAAAGTCAACACACTCTTTAAGGGGAAACTGTTTTCACTTTTGTTTCAGAAAATAAAATAGAGCAAGAACACTGATAACATGCCTTTAAAAAATGATATAACCAATATCAAATTTCCTATGTCCTTGACACCAGACTCATTAATGTAAATGTTACATGACCTTAGAGGACAACCGTTTTTCACACACAAAAAAAAAGAAAAAAAAAACTTTAGAGGAGCCATTTTCTATGTGTTTTAAACCAAACACTCAACAAAAACATGCACTAAGAAATTAAAATAATACAACAAGACTCTGAATCAACTTTAAAAGCGTTCATCGAGATTCTACAATTATGGGTGAAGCAGTTAATTCAGAGAAGAAGACTACTAAAATCATATTCAATGATTTCATTATAATAATACTCTTCTTATAATACGGATATTTCAGTAAAACAAAAGGAAAAATATTCATATAATATATATAGATATAGATAAAGAGACCGATATATATTTATATCACAGGCAATTCTCAGAGTTAAGGTATCAGTATTCTAATTCAAATCCCATGAAGTGGTTGGCAACAGTGGACGAACGACCCTTCTTATTTGCTGACGCTGCAGCCATATTTCCCTTAAACGGGTTCTCATAAAGAAGAGCAGGAGAGTGATGAACCACAATGTGTATACAAGGAAACCTAATGAATCCCAAGTTTCAGGTAGCAAGAGCAAGACCAAGGAAATCAAAGAGAGCGAACCAAAGACGTGCATGAGGGTGACAAAGTGGTGAACCCTAATACCAAACATGAGGGTGCCCAAGAAGCCCAAGCAATAAAGAATGAAGCTAGCAATGGAGAGCATGGTGGTCTTTGGATGAAGTTGGAATGGGGTGGGATTTTCGGGATATCTGATTTGGATAAAACCGAGAAGAGCAAAGAACGTGAAAGCAACAAGAACATGCAGAGGATTGGTTTCTATTGCTATGCTACGTACTTGTACATAGAGGATATTTAAGGTAATTGCTTGAGTACCTCTGAAAGCACGATCCAAAGAAATAGGACTTGGCCTCACAAGATCAGGCATTGAATTGAAACTCGTTTGTTGGTTTTCAGGACAAGCTCAAAGCCAAAGACAGAGAAGAGAGTATATAAATGAATGATAAGGTATGAGGTTCAAGCTTTTATAGAAATGGAACCCTGTGTGTGGAGCATCACAGACAGCATTTTAGTTGTCACTGTCAGTATAACAAAGTCAACAAAAGCAGCAGCAGCACCTCTCCATCCAATTGGATACTGTCGTTGGAAAATTAAGCTTCTTTCTAGCTGACATTTTGGGAGATAATCGCAATTTTTGACTAACACTCACATAGATGGGCCATGGTAATCATACTCATGCAGCTTATTTAGGAAATTTCGTGCTGTAGAGTAAATGGTCACTGTATTAATTAAATAATCTGATTTATCCTTAACACTATTTTCATTTGGATGTTTCTTCCTAGTTAGTTAATGATGTTGCATTCTACTGATATATATATCAGTCACTGTTGGCGTCAATCAAAAAGTCTTGTATTTCGGTGTTTGCTTTTGACACGTGCAAGAGTCACATGCACATGTTAATCCATATCATTAATATTATATCCCTAATTGCCATGGAAATTTTGTTCCTAGGAAATTAAGACAAACTTCTTTTATGAAGTGGCATGTTGCATGCATTGTTAATTAGGTATTGATATGCTGTTGCATCCAGGAATACTTTTGCCAGAAACAATATCTGCCTGAAAGTTTAATAATGTTATAAATTATGATAACTTTATGGTAAGAGGTATGTTTCTTAATAAAGTTAAGAAGTTAAATGAATGATGTAGCATCGAGTTTTTTCTTAGTGAAATAAATTATGAAGGCCATTCTCTAGTTATTAGGATTGCATTATAAACAAAAGTTGAATGCTAAAAACTTGGATGATCAACTATAGAATTGGAATGATTATTTCAAAAAAGTTCAAAAAACTAAATTTCATATATGTAATTATAAGTCGTTTTTCACCATACCTTTAATAATATGTTTTTCTTTTCATTTCCGCTACTATTGCTGGCTAAAGTGATCATAGACAAACATTTGAGAAGATTTCAATAGAAAACATAGATTCATGTGTTTATTTCAAACAGTTTCGGTACAAGATTGCGTCTGTGATTTGCAGCATTGTCTATGTCGGGATATTAGTATTAAGTTTAGTTTTGAAAGAAAAATATATGGAAAAAATTAGTTTGACAGGGATGTTAAAAAAAATTCATTTCACACAACTTTTAATAATATAATAATATATATTATGATTTTAAATTAAAAAATAATATATTTATAATCAAAATATTATTGTTTAATCGTGTCAAATAAATGTAATTTGTTTAAAGACCATGATATTTTAATAACTTTTTTTAATAATTTTTTTACGATAGATTATGTGTCACTATTTTATTAATTGGTATATTTGAAATGGACTAATCACAAGCTATCACATATGTTATTGTAAAAAAGTTTTCAAAAAAAGTTGTTAAAGAGACTTTTTCCTTTGTTTTTTACTATGTCAAAGTATCACTGCTCAAAATATATTGTTGATTCCAACCGTTGGATGAAGATAAGAATAGTATATATTATTATTAGAAAAAAAAAACACTTCTACCTCTCATGGTTATTTTTTCACTTGATTCAATACTAAAGCATTTTAAGTAGAGTTTAAGAAAAAACATTTAGATAAAAAATAAGAAATAGTTTAGTTGTATTATAAATATAGTTCAACTTAGTTAGACATTCAATTTGTTTAAGCAATACAATAACTATAATTGATATAAAATATTTAAAATAATTAATGCAAAAAATCTCTTTTCTACTAATATATTAGTTTACTTGTATGAGGTATAGGCCTTATTTGTAAAATGTTACTTTTATGTAATTTTATTTATTGTAGCATTTTAATAATAAATATTATCTTGTACTAAAAATGTGACTCTCATTAAAGTTAGTGTAAAAGAGATATATTAGATTGGTTCTCGGGGCATATTAATCAATCTAATATGTCCTAATGTAATGTATCGAAGATATATTATATCAGTTCTCGAATAACGAATTTAATAGTTGTAACTAAAAAAGAAAAAAAAGAAGCATTTTCGAAAGTGGTTTTTGCGTACTTGTTGGATAGTTAGCAGATTTGTTGCAATTGGTTCATAATAGTTTAGGATGATGCTGGCATCTACTCCAACGAAGGCTAACAGTGGCACAATGTTGGTTTTTTGCTAGATCTAGGTTTTTTGTGTTCTGGCTCTAGGTTTTTCGTTGGCAAGGTAGCGTTCGAATGGTACTATAGTGGCTTATTACAGATCTGGTTCACAAGTCGCATTTTACCATGCAGTTGGTGATGATGTGTGGAGCTTTGGTGATGTTCGCTGAGGTGAGGCGCATTGGCTAACAGTGACAGCAACGTTGAGGATGAAGTTAATTAACATCGTTGCGGTAATGGAGATCTAGCGAACCAACATTGGTGACAAATGAGAAAGGGTTGTATTTAAAGAGAAGGTTTTGGGACTTTGAAAATAAGAGAGAAAAGAGTTGAAGAGTAAGGAAAAAATGAGGATTGTGATGCGAGTGGTGTGATTATGGCAATCCCCTAGCCAAAGGTTAAATCACAATAAGCATGGCCAAACAAATTCAAGAAGAGTCAACCAAAGAAGGTGAAGTCAAGCTCTTCTTTTCTTGGGTCATCATGGAATAATTTTGGACCTTGTATTTTGGGCCAAATAGAATAAGGTTTTGACCTATCAAGTCAACAAAGGACTAAGGCTTAATTTTTATCCAAGTGTCCTAGACCATGTGTTGACCAATGGGTCAATGTTTTCATCTAACTTGGTGGACAAGGAGGGGTGGACGTCCACGTCATGTGTCATCCTCCCTTTGGAAAGTTTTTCCTCCTAATTAGTGGTCACATGTTACTCTAGGAATGGAAAGAATTCTCCATAGGTAGTGGTCACATGTCACCCTCTCAATGAAGAGGAATTTTTCCACTTGTCCTCCTCTTAATAGAGAAGATTTTCTCCTTATTCTCCAAGTTAGATAAGGTGGATCTTTTAAGTCTAGCTTCTACAAATTTGAAGACACCTTTAGCCTATAAATAAAGGTGTCCCACCCTCTTGTAATCACCTTTAATTTAGAGTATTGTTATGCTACCAATTTTGAATTGTACTATCCTTATTAAGTCACCCTAGACTAAAGTAATCTGAGTGGCCTCCTCTAGCTACCTTCCTCTAAAATTTGGCTGACCATTTCTTAGAGAATCACCAAACACCACCTTCATCATCCATAAACCACACAAAATCGAGACACTTAGTCTCTTTTCATCAACTTCGCAAACAACCTGATCTTCACCCACCTACATGGTTTTTCTTCTAATTTTGGCTACGAGGATTGCCATCATGAGATGAAAAGGAACTTCAAAAAAATAAAAAAGGAATTTCACACATGGCAAAGAAGAAGACCTATTAGATCGATTGTTTTTTTAACTGATCTAATATGCACATATTAATCGATTCATGCTACAACCGATCTAATATAGTTCCAAATATATTTACAAAACTGCTACTGCGTTTTACATTACATTGATTCTTTTACAACCCATTTAATAGTTTGTTCCAGTATGTCTGTTTTACAATAGTGAAAAAATTAATATAATAGTTTAATGATAAAGGTGGAAAAGAAAAATATATTCTAGGTTTGAATCTTTTGTTTATAATACACACACGCACATGCACACGCACACACACCCCCCTACACACCCACACACCCACATCCACACACACACCCACACCCACACCTACCCACACACACCCACACACACACCCACACACACACACACCCACACCCACACCCACACCCACACCCACACCCACACCCACACCCACACCCACACACACACCCACCCACACACACACACACACACCCACACCCACACACCCACCCACACTCACACCCACACACACACACACACACACACACACACACACACACACACACACACACACACACACACACACACACACACACCCACCCACCCACCCACACACACACACACACACCCCCACACCCACACCCACACCCACACCCACACCCACCCACACCCGCGCACACACACACACACACACACACACACACATACACACACACACACACACACATATATTTGGCAACATAACAATATTAATCTCAAAGTTAATTTACAAAGGGGAGACACTTGTATTATAGGCTTAAGGTGTCTGCAATTTGAGAGGTAAAACCCTAAAAACTTCAACTTGTTTAGCTTGGATACCAAGGTAAAAGTTCTCTCCATTATGCAACCACTAACATTGGGAGAATTATTTCCATTCCTAGAATGACACATGATCATTACCTCATGGAAATTCTTTCCATTAGGAGTATGACACATGGTCACTCTCTCTCAATGGTAGGACTACCTCCCTTGCTCACCAAGCTAAGACAAAAAGTTGACCCATGTGGTCAACTCTAGAAAATAGGCCTATCTTGGGTCAACATTGGGTGTTGATCCAAGTTGACCAAAAACCCTATACTACTTGGCCCATTATGCAGGGTCCAAAAAGGAAATTCTATACTACTTGCCCAATAATACACGGTCTTAATTATTCCTACTTTACTAGATGTGCTTCAAAATGGCGCAAGAGAAAGAGTTTAGACACACCTTCCACATATGACTTCAATCCTTCTTGAATGTTCTTGGACATGGCTAGGGAGTATGTCATCCATCATTTTATGATAGTTTAATGGAAATGGATAGTGTTCCTACCACGCCCAATAGTTTATCATCACTTAAGAGTCGAGACCAAAAGCAATTTAAATATTGTTTCCTCCTTTTATCCTTCGATGCGTCTTTTAAGGAAAAAATCGTGATGGACCACATGCTCTAAAGCGGACAATATATCAAATGAGGAGTGATTGACCTTAACGATATCACTTAGCGGACTTGGAATTGGAACATTGACATCCACCTGAACAAACAAATATGCTAAGTGATGCGACTTAACCAAGCTCATTTAGCACTCTTGACCTAAAGTGATCTCATAATATTCTAAAATATATTTATTGACATAAATATTCATATATTAATAGAATATATGACAAAAATCTTGATTGTTTGATTATGTTATGATATTCTTTAGTGTCATATATCTACGTAATATTTGGTTAATGAGATATAATATTACATTATTATGATTATTCTATTGATTATCATATATATATATATATATATATATATATATATATATATATATATATATATATATATATATATATATATATATATATATATATATATATATATATGCTAAGTTATTATTTTTATTAATATTATTTGATATCATCTTGATATTATCTGTTTTATCACATAAGTTATAGGATTCAGACATATTCACCCATATAAATCTAAATTCTCTTACTTATTTGAGCATCAAAGAGTTGTTGTAAGAATATTCATTAAAAGTTATCAAGTTACTGAGATCTTACTACCTGTCCAAATGTTCTAAACTCCGATGAAAACAAATAATTTTTTTAAAAATGATAGAAAGGATAAATTGTGCTTGAAAATATAATTTTTAAGTGAAATTAATTGTGTTTTCAAACTTTAGAGTGAAAATAAATTAGTGTAGTAAAAATTATGAACGTGATTTTGGCTTTTGTTATTTTTTTAAATCAGGTTCAGATGCTCGATTTTGGTTTTTCCAATATTTTAGAAATTATGCTTAAACGTTTGATTCTTTTTCCTTAAAATTGGGCTTATAGGGATGAGTTTTTTTTTTTAAAAAGAACCTGCAAGGACGATTTTTGTACACTGGTTTTTTTTCTAAATCGGCCTATGATTTCGTAATTTTTTTATTAAAATTGGTTTTTGAAGAGATGTTTCAATAAATTTTTATTTATTTGAAAATTTTAATTTATTTATAGTTTATACTTTTAAAATAATATTTATAGGTTTAGAAAATGAATTTATTGAATTTTTTATAATTTTAAATTCTTGTTGTTAATTCAATGTAATGTACAGAAAATAAAAGCTAACCATAATGAAGAAACATATAGTAATTTGAAAATATAATACTTAAGGAAAGGTAAGTAAATAAAAAATTTGTAGAATGAGCTCTTACAAATAAATACTTATTCTAACAAATATCCTTCATTTAAGAGCACAACATAGTTAGTTTCCTATGCTTTTGCTTTTTTGTATTTTCCAACGATAACTTGTGAGCTAAGGACTAAAGTCAGTCAAATGACTTTTTTGCATTACAAATTCATTTCCACAACACAACAAAAACACCGAACTTTCTTCATTTTCCTTTGTTGGTAGCTGTTTCACCACCTTCCCTTCCCATCTTGCAAACTACGAACTTAGGTGTTAATCAAAACCAATGAACATTATAGGATTCGGTTTTGAAGTGGAAAACCTCAGACATAAACCTTGAACTATTTTCTAAGTGATAAACCAAATGTCATAATAAATTCTAACATAACTTTCAGATTAATTTGTTGGAAAGTTATTTTACATTATTATAATAGATTTTTTATAATAAGTTGAAGATAAAAACATTTCTGTCTCTTTGTCTAAATAATTCGACAATGTTATTCTTGCTAGAATTTGGTTTTCATCCTCGAAATTATTTGACTTAACACCTCAAATCAGTTGACATTTGTTATTTTGCGGATGAAATATTAACTTAGATTTTGTTGATTTTACAAAAAAACAATGTTTAAAAATTAATTTTTTTAAATATTAATAACTTTATTAATGTATTAAATTGAAATAAAACATAAAATTTACTAGTGTTAATGAATATTGTCAATTTTAAATTTAAAATAACATAAAATTAATTAATGTAAAATATTAACAACAGTTTTAATGTTATATTAAATTTAATAAGTTAGTAGTATTATTATAATAATAAATAATGAATTTTGTAATTTTTTACCATTTATATATGTAATCATCTTTAATTTTCTTTATTACGTTAGTTACGGTAGTCCAAGAAGCGCAAGTGATGAACTATATTTTTAACAATAGTATTGTATAAATTATGTAGAAAACAGCTAAATGTTTAGCATAAGACAAAAATTAAGAGGATGAATTGGTTCAAATTAAAAAAATTTCTCTTTAGACATATTTATGTGTTTAAAAATTTCTTTGATAATATTGAAAACTTAATTGATTAAAAGCAAATAAATAAAGTAGGGAATGAAAGAGAAAAAATATACGAATAATTTTTATATCAGTTCGAATTAAAAGATTCTACGTCCAATTGTTAATCTCTTTAAAAGATAGATTAACCTTTTCACTAAAAATGAATAACAGTTTATAATCAAAAAATAAAGATGAGATTAGAAAACATTTCTCTTAATAGATAAGAGATTACCAACATATTCTTTTGACACACAAAACAATGAACAACTTGATTTTGCTTGACAGAGAAGCACCAACAACTTAGACACATTAAGTAACAGTACAATTTTTCCTTCTTCAAGCACCAAAACCACAAGCTTTCTTAAAAACTCAGAGTTTATCAAACTATAATCTTGCTCTCTAATAGTTTAAGTAACCTTTAAACAACTTTGAAACACCTTATTTATAACCCAAGATGTAAGACTCATGAAAAATATTTACCTTAATAGTAACAATTTTATTACTACTAGTAATAAATTTCTTTGTGAATGGAAAATATAATAAGTTTATGTAAAAATAAAATGTGGAAAGCTAAATAAGAAATTTTGGTAGCTTAAATGGTAGAAAATTGTGATGATTTCAAGAACATGAGTCCAAACTCTTTTCTACCTTTTTGTTTTAAAAAAAATTTAAAATAATGATAGTGGATAACCACTCCACGTTTGAAATCATTATTGAGGGATCAGATATGTCAAGTGGTGATTAAAATATTAATATAATAAAATAATATTAAAATAACAAATAATATTAAAAAATTGTTAAATAGTAAAATTTTTGAACTATAAATAATCATGAGAGGGGAGGTTATAGTGCACAAAGAGAGGAAGAATCAAGTGAGAAATCTTGAGAAATAGAGAAGAAAGAGTTAAGAAGAAATTTTTAGTTGCAAGAAGAGTAGAGGTTCTTGAGGGTTTTCGGGGAACAAATTCTGAGCAAGAGATTAAGTCTGGAATAGAGGTAGGGGAGCTAACATTTCTAACCTTTTATATTATGATTTAGTATTGTTTTATTACTATTCATGTCTTGAAATAATGTGTGACTACTGTTAATGAAAAACATAGGTGCTTGTTATATATCTATCTATATTGAATTTTTGTGTTAATATTATATGTTGTTGTTTTGAATATGTAAATAAGAAATTTGTTAAAACTAGTTGAGGAACACTTTGGCTAAAGAAAGACTTGGTACTTAAGTTGTTCATTGTAACACACCTCTCTTTTCTAAAAGTCTACTCGACAAGTTTTTAACTCAAATCATGTTAAACAGATTATGTACTATTAAATTATCATGCAATATATCTTGTTGGAATGAAAATTTCTGATGAATTCATGTTATTGTGGTAGATATGGAATTATGAATTATAATTGTGATGGTAGGATAGAGGAATCTTAAAAATCGGAGTTGGTACATCCCTGATCATAGAGCAGCCCTGGTCAAATCCAGTAAGTTGTGACTAGTCATATGTACTGGCGTTTATGGTGAGTTTGATTCGTCAAACATTTGATTATTCTCCAGTGACCATTTATGGTGATATTTTAGTATTGTTAATTTATTTTGTGATATATTCATTTTGTATGATTTCTGTGATGATTGTATTTGAATTTATGCATCTGAACATGATGAGTATTATGGGGAGATTTTGTAATTGTATAATATGAGTTCAGAATACGAGCATGGTATGATTCTCGTGGAGAGATTCTGTAATGATATGGTATTAGTGTATATGTTGATGTTGAAGATCATGTTGTAGGAGGTTATCCTGATACTAGTATTATGGGATATTTTGTAATGGTATAATATGAGTTGAGGAATATGATCATGGTATGAGTCTCGTGGACAGATTCTGTAATGATATGGTATTTGTGTATATGTTGATGTTGAGGGTCCTGTTGTTGGAGGTTATCCTGATACTCTAATAATCATCTAGTCTCAAGTAGAGAAGGATGAATTATGTGGTGAGAGGGGCAGGAGGTCCTGGTCTATGTGTCGGTTTTGGACATAGTGTTGAGGACTAACATTGTGGATGGTATGGAGTATTTTGAAAGTATATTTGTAAGAAGAAGTAGAAGTCATCACAAGTGCATAACCTCTCGTGATCGCTCATCAACGTATCATTTGAATGAGTGTCTATTGAGTATTGTGGGATGAGTGTCTATTGGGTATTGTGGGATGAGTGTCTATTGGGTATTGTGGGATGAGTGTCTATTGGGTATTGTGGAATGAGTGTCTATTGGGTATTGTGAGATGAGTGTCTATTGGGTATTGTGGAATGAGTGTCTATTGAGTATTGTGGGATGAGTGTTTATGGGGTATTGTGGAATAAGTGTCTATTAGGAATTGTGGTATGATGGGATGAGTATCTATGGTGCGATTGTTGTATGATGGTATGAGGGTGTCTGACATAATTATTATATGATGTTTGTTGAGTGTATCAAAGTAATTATGCATGTTTTATAAATGATTTGTTGTATGTTAACTCACTCTACTTGTTTGTGTTTGTGTATGTGCGATGATAGTATAATTCATCTCATTCAGTACCAACGAAGAAAGAGATAGAATAATAAATTTGAAGAATTCGAGTTATATTTATAAGTTTGTAGTTGAAATCTGAGTTTATATATATATATATATATATATATATATATATATATATATATATATATATAACTATGAATTATCAAATGTAAGATTATGGGATATTACACAAGATTCGAGCTAGGTTAAAAGTTTAAAAAACAGCTCATAATTGATGGTGATAATCAATTATTCAAAATGATAATCAATTTTCCTATACTATTATAAAATGATTTTATGTGTGATAATCGATTATTTTATGAACACGTATTGATTTTCTAGAAGAGTTATTCTTACTCTAAATGTGAAAATGATATTTTTTATTATATATATCTAAATGTAAATATGAATAATGAGATAAATAAATATAATGTTTATGTTTTAAAATTTTAAATTCTAATGGATCGTTAACAAAGTTGGAATCAAATAACACTAGTTCCAATCACGATTTTATTTTTCTCAAACCTCAAACATCTAAATAGAAATAAAAATATTATATATATTGTGAATATTTTGATTTAAAATTATAATTTTTCTTATAAAATAGTAAACTACTTATATAATATAAATTCATTAATAAAATTAATAAAAAAGTATTTATTTTTAAGTATTCTTCAAAAATTATATTTATTTTATATTAAATATTCAATTAGAATTTAAATATAATTAATAATTAATATAGAACAGAGATGTTACAATAATATATGTATGGGTATATAGTGTTAATAATAAAATATTTATATTATTAAATTTATTATAAAAAAACATAGCTTGAGAAATTGCAGTGAGTGGTGTTTATATGTTGGAAAGTAGAAAGAGAAAGAGAGTGTGAGCAAGATGAGGCTCTACAGTGACATAAGGCAAACAAACACGTGTCTCTCTCTAATCTTTCTTCTTCTTTTTCTCATTGACTCTTCCCAATAATTTCTCCCTCCCTTCAGTATATTTAACATAAGCTAAACCAAACCTTAATATTTCCAAACCAAACACACCCTTGACCCTTCTCTTCTCTTCTTCATTCATGTCTTTTCAGTTAAAACCCTTTTTTTCCGCACCCGCGTTTTCCCTCCTTCCTCTTCTTCTTCCCATCACAATCATCGTCGCCTGATTCAACGCATTAGCGAATTCCCAAACCAAACCAATCCCAATTCGCAGATTCATCGACTTCTTACATGGATCAGAAAGAGGAAGAACCGATCACGCCGTTGAAGACCTTCTCTTCTCTCACCCATTCTGCCTGCCTCGAAATTCGTCTCTTCTATGTCAGAATCTCCCCCTGCCTCGTCGACTCGCTCCCAGACCACCTTGCGCTCTGCCACGCGCCACGCCACGCCGCTGTCTCGCTCGTCGTCAACGCCGCCCCCGTCCCCGCCTCCTCCCCCGCCACGATCCATCTCCACCGCGGCCGCGTCGATCGCCATGCCGCCGAGGTCACCTACGTCGCCACCGACACCGTCAGCCTCAGCGGCAGCGCTGACTTCGAGGTCTACGAGAACGACGCGCTCTTCCTCTGCGGCTCCCTCGAGCGCCTCGATTCCGAATGGAGAAACGGGTCCGGGTCGGGATGGGGCATGGACTGCCATGTGGCGGCCGGGTGCGTCGGGTCGGGTTGCTCAGCGTTCTTCAGACCGCGCCTCGGGGTTTCTGCGCCGTCGATCGAGGTCTACGTTGCCGGGTGCTGCTCCGGCGTGCCGGTGATTCTGAACAAGACGATTCAGATGAGTCCGCGGAGGAGGGTGCCGAGACATGCCACGCTGGACGCGATTCCCGAGGATGAAGAAATGATGATGATGATGATGGAAAAGAACCGTGTCAACGGTTTTGCTCCCAACCGGAAGTTGCAGGTATGTGGATTGAATGAATTATTATGTACTTGTAATCATTTTTATGAATTGTGAATGTCACCGTTTATGGCATTGGATTGTTGAGTTCATGTTTGTAGCATTGGTCCTAATGTTTAAACTTCCGAGGTCTCTCACTTTTTAAAAGCTTTAGTAGTTTTAGTTTCATTAAATTGATTAAAATGCATTCGTAGTTTGAAATCTTTATTGTCATTGAATCATAAATTATTCAAATTGTCCAAGTTTTAAAAACTGTGTAGAGGATTATAGTTAACAGTTTAGATTATCCAGCGATGCTTTAAAACTAAACTTTAGCTTTGTTTTGTAAAGTCACAAATAACTGATGTAAATGTTCTCCAGGAGTAGGATGGGGATTTCTTTTGTGGGATGTGTCATTTCTCAAAATAACTTGGCTTTTCTTTGTGTCTTAGAAGCAGTTAATGATTTTTTGCTAACTGTGTGACCGTGTGTTTGGTAACACGGTTGTTGCTTCTGGGATTGAACCTGCGAAGCGACTAATAGTTGTTTTCTACGGGAATTTGTTAGATGTTAAGCATTCAATGAAAGGAAATAGCGAGAACATGAGGTGTTTGTATGACTGCGCATTTTGTGATGGATGCAAAATCAGCTTAAGCTTATGATGTGGTTGATTGGTGGTTTGTGATAGTTTCTTTGTATGGACTTGTTGTCATGACGTTCTGTAATATGTAATTTCTTCATTAAGCCCAAAAATGTAGAAGACTTTGTGGTTGATATGTCAAGGTCGTTGCTTGAGTCATGCCAAGTAAATTAACTTTACAATGTGTGTCTTCCTTATTGAATTAATGGTTAATTTAGATGGGCTAGAAAACATAGATGTTAAATTTGGTTTTACTCCGGTAAGTTTATTAGGTATTATTTACAAGTGCATGTGACGTGGTGTGTCAAAATGCATGACAAGGGTTGACCATTGTTATTTTGTAAAGGACTGATGAACTGTATACAAACAAGAAAGCACTCTGATGGTTCTGATAGGAGCCATAATTGATAGTGCTGTTATCATTCCGAACCAAAGTTTGTTTTGCTTTTCTGTATAATAGTCAGACCTTATTAATTTCCGTCCATGACCAGTTTAAAACACTTATTTTTTCTTATGCAAACAAGAAAGCATTCTGATGCACTTATATGGATTTAATTTCCGTCCATTACGAGTTTAAAACACTTTTCTGCTGCCATAAAATCGTGTATTGTTCAATCTTGGAGATTGTTTGACTGCTGAAAGTTGGAACCAGTACGGAAGTATGCTAAACACTACTGAAAGAAAGTATAAACAGCTACACTGAAATTGGGTCATGTAAATATTTCATTCTGAATCAGTAAGCTTGAAATAGGTGTCGTTCTGATGGTTTTTAGTAGAGGCATATTTGATAGTTCTCTTACCGTCCAATAGTATGATTAATAAATGGATCAGTATGAAGCTGACAACTGATAAGCGATAAACTAAAATTCATGTCAAGTATTGTCTGTTGAAGTGGTTCTACTCTTCAACTATGCTTATTGCCTGAACCATTATGATTGAACATATGGAAATAGTAATCTTAATTTCAGTAATTTCTTGTGTTTTAGATGATGATCAACTCACCAGGGATCTCACTTGCTGCATGCAGTTTATATGATACACCTTTCCAAATGCATTTCTTTCTTTTAAGTACAAATGGTCAAGATAAGGGGTAGTATAGTTCTAGCTTTGCAGTCTAACATGAACCTTGTAATTTCTGAAATATAAATTGTTTTGCATTGATGGTACCTTGCAGATAACAGAGTCAGAGGTTGATGATTACGATTGTGATGAGAAAATGGGGAATGGTTTCTACTCACAAGAAATGTATCCCGGTGAGGATGGACAACTGTCATGGTTCAATGCTGGGGTTAGAGTTGGTGTTGGAATTGGCCTTGGGATGTGCGTGGGGATAGGGATTGGTGTTGGATTGCTCATGCGTTCATACCAAACAACAACCAGGAACTTCAGGAGGAGATTTTTCTAATCTGTAATAAGGAAATTGTTACTCTAGTTTAATGAGAAGATGAAGAAAATATATTGGAGCTGAATCAAGGGTGCGTGGGACATTAGGATCCAAAAGTTGAACAAGCAAAATGCGTGAAGTGTAAGTTTTGTAGAAGAGTGGAGATTCTGCTTCCTCTTTGTTTTGTAGCTTACTCTCAGATACGTCCACGTAGCTTTGCAGATTTGTATTTCGTGTGAATTTTGTCTGATCTTCCGACAACAATAGCTATCAATAAAAGCGCAATGCAATACAACTGCTTTGAGGATGTGTTGTACGAGGGGGATCTGGTGTTCAGGGACCATCATAAGGTTGCCAGAGGTTTTGACTTTGAGCATTTACCCAGATTTTACTGTTTGTTTATTGCCTTGTAGATATATTATTTCATTTCATACAAATTTTGATAAGTATAATATATATATATATATATATACATATAAAAACACGTATGTGTTTCTGTTCCCACGGTAAATGATTTTCTCACAACTATCTTCACTTTTAATAAATGTTATTTTCGATTTGCTTCAATGCTAATAAGTTTCATTATGCTTTTATGGTGGAAATTTAAAGCCACGAAATTTCCTTGGAAAAACAAAACTAATCGACAATCAAGATCTGTCATGTTGTGTTGTTGTTTTCTCAGTGTATAAAAGGACAAAAGGTGTTTGGTGTGGGGTGTGTTCATTTAGGGGAGAGGAACTGAGAGAGAGGGAGTGGATGGATTTGAAAAGATTTGAGGATGAATTGGGTGACAGTAGTACTTGAACCATTCGAGTGCCACGTATTTAGTGACAACAAAGGAATAAGAGCATGTACTTATGTCTGAAAAGACATTTTGGGATTTTTTTTTCTTTAATGCGTCTGCTCTCGTGTTCGCTTAAAAGGAAACGAAAAGATGATCGAAGATGGAATTGCCGCATTATTGAAATTTTGGTCACGGGCAATGTGGAAGAGATTTGCAGGAATTCTTAATAAAAAGTTACGTGTGTCTTTCATCAATTTATTAAATTCCATTGACGTATATGACTTAAACATGTATAATTGATTTGTTATTGACAGGGGACTTACAGAGAACCGATTTCAAGGGTTCGTGATAAAAAATTTGAACAACATTTCTATGGTCAGGCTCTTATTACTGTAGGGTTGTAGATGGGGACGAAGAAAGAAGTTGTGCACGTTGATGAGATGAAGAGGCAAAGGGTTGAAGATGAATACGTGTGTTTCAGAGCCAAAAAAAGACCATGAACAGTGTATGGAAGGTAAGAAAAGGGTGTCGTGTGTATGGAAGGTAGGAAGAGAGTGACGTATTCGATTTCAAGAGAGAGGTATTCGATTTCAAGATAGAAGTATTAGGTTCACTCCTGCTTACATATTTAAAAAACGGTGTATTCGGTTCCCTTATAGGATATCTGGTTTCAGACGTGAGAAAAGTGGAAGGAAATGTATTTGGTTAGGGAGAGTGGTAATCAGTTCCGAAACGTGGGAAGGGTGTACGATGTCTTCTTCCTACCGCCTTCTCCTATCTCTCTTTCCCGGTCAATGTCTTCTTCCTCCGGCTACGTCACTATTACAAAACGTGAAAAAGAAGACGGGTAATATATTGCGGTTTTCAGAAAACTGAAGTATATGTAAAGGCGATGACATTTTTGCAATTTAAATGAACTTATAGGCCTCGGTTCTCCTTCAACCGAGGCATAAATGCCAAATTACCTCGGTTAACTATTAAAACGAGGCATAATCCTTTTTTAAATTGACCTACAACATCGGTTGAATTGGAGAGAGACAGTAAAATAGCATAGACATCGGGTTTGATAAACAACCGAGTCAGTATTATTGTTTTAGACATCGGGTTTGACAAAGAAGCGAATCAGTATTATTTTTTTATCTTCAACCATGAAGTGAACTACCCTAATCTCCAGTTCGTCTTTCTCTGCTCCGCGCAGTTCTTCTTCCATCGCTCCGTTATCGCCGCACATCCAACCTGCTCCCGCGGAAGCCTATTCCTCCGTCTCTGCCCCAAAGCCCATGGTCGCATCGTTGTTGTCCAACCCCCAAACCTGTCACGCCTCCCACCCCCGCAACCCTAACCCCACCAGCAATCAGAACCGCCACCGGACGCGATCTCGCTCCACCACGGGAAGCGATTTGGACGCGATCTTTCTCCGCCACCGGACGAGATCTGGACGCGATCTCGCAACGCCACCGGACGAGATCTAGATGCGATCTTGCAACGCCACCGGACGAGATCTGGACACGATTTGGCTCTGCCACAAGACGCGATCTCGCTCTACCACCGAATAGGATCTAGACGCGATCTGGCTCCGCCACCGGACGCGATCTCTCTCCTCCACCGAATGCGATCTCGCTCTGCCCCCTCGTCGAACTGGCACCGCTTCCTTCCTCTCGTCTCTCACTGTCATCAATCACGACAACAAGGACATGCCGTCTCCGCTCCCCAAGCTCGACAAGTTCGTTCCGTCGCACCTCTGGCTTGGGTTCGTGCCCCAGGAGGAGACCCACCTGGGCCGGGTTCGTTCTTTCTTTATCAATTGTTTTGGGGTTGATCGTTGTCGTTTTGTGGTTGTAGGCATTACCAACACCACTGAAAATATTGTTCAATTTTTTTTCAGAGTTTTGCTACTGGTCCATGGAGTGCGGTTCTCCAATTGGCTAATACAAGATGGCAGCCCATCACTATATGGAGTGGTTCATGAAAGGCTCCTTGCTATGTACATTTGTGTTGGTCATGGAATTGAGGCAGAAAAACAGTTGAGGGAGATGAAGCTTTGGAGATGAAGCTTGTGGGTAAGGAAGCTGATGGACATCTTTGTGACATTACTCTTGCCATTTGTACTTCACAGAAATAGGGCAATGTCATTTCGTGATGAGTCGTGATAGTCTAGGTGATGGATATCTTTTGCATCTTAGTGATTTGTCTTGGTGATTTGTCTGATGTCTTGACTGAGAAGATTATCCTTGTTTCTTCTATTTGAAGAGGTTGGCAACATTTGATATTATGATGATTATTGCACTACCTTGACAAATTTTAGATTACAGGATATGTTATATTAATTTTAGATTATATGATATTGATGTTTTATTGTTTCATTGTTACAGTATATCTTATATTAATTTATTTAAGATCTAAAGTAGAGCACTGAAAGAAGGACTTTGTTTTATATGATGAATGTAAATAGCATTTTTTTTATTGAATTTCTCAAGATATTACCTCGGTTTAAAAGAGAACCGAAGCAAAATCCTACTATTTTTGTTTCGGTCCACAACCGAGGCAAAAGGAGTGGACTTTTTACCTCGTTCGTATATGCTTCGGTTCCAGAATCGGTGCCTATAGGCAAAAACAACCGATGTTGTATCTCTTTATTGTACTAGTGCGTCCGCTCCTCCCAACAAGGAGTTGAGTATTTGGGGCGGAAAGAAAGAGTCGTGGTGAGACCCGTGAAGTGTGTAAAAGGGGGTAATCTTGGGAAACAACAATAATGAAAGAAAATAGTGAGGAAAGGAAGAGGGTGGCTTTTGATGTGGAAGGAGACTGGGAGAGCGTAATCTTGGAAGGAGAAAGAGTATGAGAGGTTGGGTGTAACTCGCTGAAGTTAAAGTGGAGAGAGGGAGAGTTGAGGTACTTTTGGCTTTGAGGAAGAAAGAAGATGTAGATGTGAGTAGGACAAAAGAGAAAGAGATAGGAAGGTAAAGGTAGTTGAAATGTAGAAGGGAATGGAAGGAGGAGAAAAGTTATTGCATGGAAGGGAAGTGAGGCTACGGGTTTGGTGAGAAGAAGTAAAAGAGAATGGTAAAGGAAGGTATATAAGATCAAAAGAAGTAGTTTTGGAATGTAGAATAGGGTCTGTGTTGGAGTAAGGATGAGAGAAAGGGGTGGTGTGAGATGTGTGGCATTATGAAGTGTGAAAGAAAGGAAATATATTACAAGTGAGGAAAGGTTTCGTAAGAAGTACTGTGCGAAATTAAATGCTGAGAGAGAAGTAAGTTTGGAAGGAATTACTATATTCCATCTTTTTCCTAATTAGACGTATTACTTCCTTATTATATTTTTCTTTAAAATTATTAAATCTTACTTCCATAACAAATAAAATGATATTTTAGTAAATTATATTACAAACAAATATTACATTTAAAAATAAATTTATTTTACTATATTATAATTTTTTTAATTTTTAAAAAATAATTATAATAATTATTTATAATTTTGGTCTTTTTATATACATTTTTACAATTAAATATAACATTAATAAATAATATTTTATATTACTTTAATACTTAGGAACATTTTAGTAATTTTTAATTTCTACCAATTAAACAAATTTTTTAAATTTGTCACATCAATCAAATCCTACATTAATTCTCACAAATTTTATTTTCAATTTCTCTATCAATTATCCACAAATACACTCAAAAAACAATAAAAAAAATTACCTTCAAATTCATTCAAATCATCTCCTCCAAATCATCTTCCCCAAATCACTACAAAAGAACAAAGCCCTACTGTCGTGTTGATGTTGAGAAAAAAAGAGAGGATGAATTGATTAGGGAAAGAAATTGGAAAGAGATTGAGTTACCAAGGAAATTTATTAGGTCTCAGTAGCTGGTCAGAAATTTACTAGGTCTAGTCAATTGGAGAGAAAGATAAAGTGAAGATGAAATTGGAAAAGGTGGTGAGAAGCAAGCAAATTTAAGATGAAGGTAACGATATTCTTATAAATAAAAAACATATTTTTAATTAATAAAAATAAAATATTATCAACTTACTTTTTATTATAAAATTAATTTAAAATAAAATATAATTGGATGTACACGCTATCAAGGCAAAAATATCGATTTAGAGAAAGAGCAATAGTTTTTTATCTTTCGTATACATGCGAGTATGATGGCAACGGGTCGGGTTGGACACGGATAGTGTCTACTCACAACCCGATCTGACAAAAATACTTCACCCATTACCTGACCCAATATCTGTTTAAATAATATTTGTGGATATTTTATAATACGTGGATACCCGCAAATATTTAAAAAAGTATGCTTTTATAAATTATTAAAATATAATTTAAATAAAATTACAAAAAATATATAAAATATAATATAAATTAAATAAAATATAAATTAAAAATTAATTTTAATTAAATTTAACCTTATAAAATATAAATTAGTGTTAATTTTAATTAAATTTAACTTAATAAAATATAAATTAAATTTTTATTTTTATTTTTTGCGGGTAGCAAATATCCGCAGATACAATAGTATAATATCTACATTCGACCTGTTTATAAGCGGGTATTGAAATATCCATTACCTACAATCTGCACGTAGTAAATATTTAAGTACCAACTATTCCTTACAAATTTTATTTGTTGATATGTGCAAACGCGAATTTTTTTGTCATCCTACATGCGAGATAGTTGTGATAAAATTAAATTATTGTTCAAATTTTACTTTAAATTGATTGAAAAAAAACAAACTTTAAATAGGAAATCATTTCATTGAATTTAATAATATAAATATATATTTAATATTTAATTTATTAAGTTAGTGGGATATACATTAGTATTCTACACTTGATTTGGTTGGATTATTTATATTATGAATTCATAAAAGTTTTTTTTACAATATTTCTATTTTAAATTAGTAAAATAAATATAATAAATTTTTAATTTAAATTAATGACATATGTTATTTTAGTAATAACTGTTAGAATGAACTATGATTTTATGTAATTTATTATTAAATTTTAACAAAAATATTATATTAAAAATAATATTTAAAATATATTTATAAATTTATAATATTAAAACATAAATTAGGTTGGATCGGATGCTTATAAAATTTTGATTTTATTATATAAATCTAACTGTTATTCATTTTATTTCAGATTTATTGGGTTTGTGTTCAAATTTATCTTAGATTTCTTCAAGTTCAATCATATGTGAACTTTTTGTTCAGGCCTAAAATATACCCCCAAAAGATAATTTGAATTTCTCAACTCCATTTGATTGAGAAGAAAAAGTATTAAAGAAAAAGATGGAAAATATATACGTAAGACCATAAAAAATATTTACCTTAATAGTAACAATTTTATTACTAGTAGTAATAAATTTCTATGTGAATGAAAAATATGATAAGTTTATGTAAATATAAAATGTGGAGAGCTAAATAAGAAATTTTGGTAGTTTAATTGGTAGAAAATTGTGGTGAACTGAGGTGAAATGACAAAACAAATAAACAAGTATAATAAGAACAAGGAACAAACGTAAATGCAAAAAAAAAAACATGGATTAAAAGAAAGCTTAAAGAAAAGAAGAAACAAAACGAAAGATTGAGAAGATGAAACACTTACACGGATGTGAAAAACAAAAGGCACACTTAGAGAGAGAGGCTCCTCATAAAATTATGACACTCAAGGAGAGTAAACTCACGCTCCATTATGAGACTCAAGTGTCGCTCAACATGGAGGAATATTCTATTTATAGCCAAAAATTTTCACTGTAACAACAGTTTCGATTGTTGCTACCAGTTGTGTTACAGTATCGGTTATTTAAATAATAATAATAATAATAATAATAATAATAATATTGATATACGTGAGAAGTATGGGAAATTATTTTTTTTAGAAAAAAAATGCTTTGGTATTTGTATGTTGAGTAATTAGTATAAATTGAATTGACTAGGTAACCCATAATATCTTATGTAGAGTAATTAGTATAATTTACTAGGTAACTCATAAAGGAAGGTAAGAGTAATATACAGTACATCTGATATATATATACATATATATATATATATAACTCATAGTATGACTTATGTGAATAATTTTTTGAAGAATCAAAATATATTACCATAATCATTATGTACTAACACTTAACTATTAGAAGTTGTAATTGACTTGAAACTAAACAAAACAAATTAATATATATATATATCGTACTATCATAAATTTTTCTTGAAGTATAGAATTTTCGAGGTCGAAAATTTTTGTTGTTGGGGAGAATGTAAGACCCATGAAAAATATTTACCTTAATAGTAACAATATTATTACTAGTAGTAATAAATTTCTTTGTGAATGGAAAATATGATAATTTTATGTAAAAATAAAATGTGGAAAGCAAAATAAGAAATTTTGGTAACTTAATTGGTAGAAAATTGTGGTGATTTCAAGAACATGGGTTCAAACACTCTTTTCTACCTTTTCATTAAAAAACAAATTTAAAAAAATTAAAATATTGATAGTGGATAAAGCACTCCATGTTTTAAGACATTATTGAAGAATCCATTATGTAAGTGGTGATTAAGATATTAATATAATAAAATAATATTAAAATAATAAATAATATTAAAAAATTGTTGAATAGTAAAATTTTTGGACTATAAATAACACTGAGAGGGGAGGCTATTTTGCACAAAGAGAGGAAGAATCAAGTGAGAAACCTTGAGAAGAGTAGAGGCTGTGGAGGATTTTCAGGGAAACAAATTCTGAGCAAGAGATTAAGTCTGGAATAGAGGTAGGGGAGCTAATTTTTCTAAGCTTTTATATTATGATTTAATATTGTTTTATTACTATTCATGTCTTGAAATTCTGTGTGAATATTGTTAATGCTTACTGTATATTTATCTATATTGAATTTCTGTGTTAATATTATATGTTGTTGTTTTGAATCTGTAAATAAGAAATTTGTTAAAACTAATTGAGGAACACTTTGGCTAAGGAAAGGAAGTCTACTCGGCAAACTTTTAACTTAAATCTTGTTGAACAGATTCTGTACTGTTAAATTATTGTGCAATGTATCTTGTTGGAATGAAAATTTCTGATGAATTCATGTTATTGTGGTAAATATGGAATTATGAATTATAATTGTGATGGTAGGATAGAGGAATCTTAAAAATCGGAGTTGGTACATCCCTGATCATAGAGCAACCCTAGTCAAATCCAATAAGTTGTGATTAGTCATATGTACTGACGTTTATGGTGAGTTTGATTCGTCAAACATTTGATTATTCTCCGGTGACCATTTATGGTGATATTTTAGTATTGTTAATTTATTTTGTGATATATTCATTTTCTATGATTTTTGTGATGATTGTAATTTATTATATTGGATTTGAATTTATGCATCTGAACATGATATGAGTATTATGGGGAGATTTCGTAAGGATATAATATGAGTTGAGGAATGTGAGCATGGTATGAGTCTTGCAGAGAGATTCTGTAATGCCATGGTATGTGTGTATATGTTGATGTTGAGGGTCCTGAAGTTGGAGGTTATCCTGATACTCTAATAATCATCCAGTCTCAAGTAGAGAAGGATGAATTATGTGGTGAGAGGGGCAGGAGGTCCTAGTCTATATGCCGATTTTGGACATAGTGTTGAGGTCTAACCTTGTGAATGGTATGGAGGGTAGAAGGTCCTGGTCTATGTGCCGGTTTTGGACATAGTGTTGAGGACTAACCATTGGATGGAAGTAGAAGTCATCACAAGTGCATAACCTCCCGTGACCGCTCATCAACATATCATTTGAATAAGTGTCTATTGGGTATTGTGGAAATGAGTGTCTATTGGGGTATTGCGGGATGAATGTCTATTAGTAATTGTGGTATTGTGGTATGAGTATCTATGATGTGATTGTTGTATGATGGTATGGGGGTGTCTGACATAATTATTATACGAGGTTTGTTGAGTGTATGAAAGTAATGGATGAATATCCATGATGTGATTGTTGTATGATGGTACGAGGGTGTTTGACATAATTATTATATGAGGTTTGTTGAGTGTATCAAAGTAATGGATGAATATCTATGATGTGATTGTTGTATGATGGTATGAGGGTGTCTAACATAATTATTATATGAGGTTTGTTGAGTGTATCAAAGTAATTATGCATGTTTTGTAAATGATTGGTTGCATGTTAGTTCACCCTACTTGTTTGTGTTTGTGTATGTGCGATGATCGTATAATTCGTTATACGGGAGCAGATAAAGGAATGACGTCTGATACAGTGCCAATGAAGAAAGAGATAGAAGAATAAAGTAGAAGAAAGAGATAGAAGAATAAAGTAGAAGAATTCGAGTTATATTTATGAATTTATAGTTGAAATCTAAGTTTAAAAAAAAAAATATATATATATATATATATATATATATATATATATATATATATATATATATATATATAAACTATGAAATATCAAGTGTGAGATTTTGGAATGTTACAATATATATAAAAAAAATTGATTGTTTAATTAGAAAGAGAGAGTAAAAAGGGAAAATAAATAAATAAATATATTTGACTTATATTATGTCAGACTCTTCACACTTATTTATTTTTCTATTTATTTAAATTGTTACTTTTGTTCCTCGATATTTCATTTTCTTTCTTTATCACGCTATGTTGTCCACAAAACAAACATAAGCTTAGAGTTATACAGATATGAAAGTACAAAGAAATTATGAGAAACAAAGTAGATTGGTTGAAAAAATATATAGATAAAATTGAATAAAATAGGAGTAAATAATTGAAAAGAGGTCAAATAAAAAAGATATGGATTATTTGGTTTTGAAAAATAAAAATAAATAAGATAAAACTTAAATTTTTAAAAATGATTGGTGTGTATTATTTTTCAGGCTGTGGCTTCTGTTCCTAATAATTCAGGCTTGAATGCTTTTAGGGTTTGTTCTTCTATTTTCTTTGTTTATGCTTATAAAGTTCTATTTTTTATATTTTTTTTAAGTGAAGCAATCTTGTCATAAGTATATTGTTATGCAAATTTAGGCTGAGATGGTTTAATGAAGTGAACGGAAACACGAATTATTGTTTTCTTTAAGTTCATTTCACATAAAATTCCTAAGTGGTTTTGTATCTCATCTCTATTTATAATTAATTAATCATACATTTATTTGTTGTTTTACATATATATTGGATTTTTAAATTTTTTTTTTATAATAATGTTTACAATTTTAAGAAGTTCAATTAATTTGATGTAAGTGTGGTACTCTTAGTTCTAATGATTAATCTATTGTTCATTCAAACATCTCATTCATTTTTTTGACTTTAATTTAGTAAGGTTTACGTTCAATTTTTATATCCACTTTCATCTAAGTGGTATATGAAACACAATTATAATAATTGTTAGGTGAATGTTTAACCTTGTTCAATAAAGTGTAAAATATATTTTTTTTTACAGTTATAAGCTAATGTTTTACTTTAATTAATTAAAAAAAAGATTTAAGAAATTGAAGAGTTGATTTGTTTTAGTCTTTTAAATGTTTGTTAGAGGGGCCCGGACTATAGACGCCCTTCCTGGAGGGGGCCGGACGTCTAATAGACTGACGGGGGAGTTGAAGAGTTCATTACTCTAGCCTTTTAAAAGTCTGTTAGAGGGGCCGGACGTCTATAATATTATAGACGTCGGGCCCCTCCAGGACGGACGTCTCCAAACTCATTTATATTTATGTCACCGGTCAATTATTTACGTTGGGGATTTGGTGGACCGACGTCTATTGGATGACGTTAAAGGTCAATTCTGCATTAGTGTAAGCACAACCTCTTATTTAACAATAATAAGAGACTTTGGTTGACAACTAAGGTTATGAAAACAAAAAGATTAACTAAAAAAGATTAACTAAAATTCTAGCTCAAGACATAACTTTGTCTACGCAATGATATAACATCAACTTGCTATGCTAAAATATAAAGTTAAAGTCACACTTTTAGAATTAAATTATTACTTTTTGTACCATGGAGAGATCGGTTGATTAACTAAGAATTTTTTTTCTTTGATAATGTTTCATGTTTCTTTAGTTTATACAGGAGGTTTAAAGTATCTCTTGTACCTTCATTTATAACATTTTGCTTCTTTGTTATAAAATAAATAAATTTTACTTATTTATTCCTAATATTATAAACAAAATTAAAACAAAGATTATATTTTAAAACGCTACAATAAACTACCATATTAATGATGAATTTTACTAACAAAAAAAATGTACCAATAAAATAAAATTTACCGATAATTAGCAAAACAAAAAAAGCATTGATAAAACAAAAATTAATGATGAATTATACCTAAAGATAATATACTTTTGATTATCAACAAAAATATTATCTAGCAGTAAAATTTGTCAGAAAATTTGTGAATAATTTAAAATTTTCTTTACCAATTAGGTTTTGATTATGTTGTGGTAAAACTCATTGATAATGATATTTTTCAAAAATGTTCAATAAATATATTGGTAATTGTATTTTTTAAAATTTGTTATCAATTAAATTTTTTTAAAATTTGTCAGTAATTTTGTTAATATATTTATAGGTAAAATAAACATCAAGTTTCCTGTCAAATTCAAAGAAATATTTGTTATGAATAAAATAAAGATGGATAGGAAGGAGAGAAAAAAGGAAAGGGAAAAAAAGGAGAAGGAAGAGTAGGAGGAGGATGAAACAACAATAATAACAAAAATGTGCAAAGACAACGGTGACAACAATGATAGCAAGGAATGAAGAGGAGAAGAAGGAAGAGAAGAAAAAAAAGTAAGAGAATAATTTCATAAGTGACATAAGCGATGTGATAATGATATATGATGATAAAAATGACAACAAATATTGTGATTGTGAAGGAGGGAGGATGAGAGAAAGAAGAAAAAGAGAAAAGAAAAAGGAGGGAAAAAATTACTAAATCACAAATTTATTAAAATTTTATTCATGAAAAAATTCATTGATAAGTACCTATGGATATTTGTAAACGGATAATTATAAACAAATTTTGACGGTTAATAATTACCAATAGAGTTTTGATAATGAGTAATTACAAACTTCTATTTATTGATATAATTTATTGACAAATATTTTATCAATAATTTTTTTACTTGTCTATAATTTTGATTTACCAACGAACTTTTATAATTATTTATAAATTTTGTTCAAGGGTAAATCTTTTGTTTATTTTAGTAAAAATAACAAAAAAGTTAAACAAATAATTTCATAAAACACAACTTGATTACCTCACATATATCATAACGCAATTATTAGATGACATGTTATAGTTTTCTCGCCATTATATTTAATATTACTTAGAAATTGTGTATATTCATTATGGTTATATCATATTAGAGAAATGAAAAGGTAACATTTTTGAAAGTAAGAAAAACATAGATATGGCAAAATGTTGGGAAGATTTTTTTAAAATTAATCAAGCAAATTGTTTATAAATATATCCAATGTCTTATTAGGAAGAGATAAGAGCTCTCCACTAGTACAGTTAAGGGAAATGACAGCGGTTATTTTCGCTGATAGGCACCGGTTCCTGAACCGAGGCATATTCGGGCGAGGTAAAAAGCGGTGGACTTTATGCCTCGGTTTTGAAACGGGACATATAATGATACGATTAGACCTTGGTTCTAATAACCGAAATCGTTTCACTCCCTTTACTGCCTCGGTTGGAGCCTGAACCGAGGCAGTAGGGTCCTTTTTTTTATTTTTTTTCTTCTTCTTTAGCCACTCGTATAATTTTGGTGCCTCGGTAGGTCTTATGCCCTCTGCTCAAGCTTCTTTTATGTCTTTTCTCAAGCTTCTTGACAAAAAAATTTCACAAACAAACCAGACCAAACACGCTTAAATCACGCTTCAATGGCAGACAAAACAAATTTTTTGGTACAAAGGATTCTTCTCAGATTCAATTCAACAAATCAATTTAACAAGTAAAGTCAAATTCAATTTAACAAAGGAACCAAACAAATCAAAACAAAATCAAATCTTCGGTGTGAACTCAGATTCAATTCAATTCAAAACAAAAAGAAATGAAATCTGGAGAAAAAAGCTTCTGGATTCGCCTCCGCCACCTCAATCGCTGCATCCGCCTCCGCCTCCGCCTCCGCCATCACCGCTGCCTCTGTCGCTTCTCCTCCTCCTCCGCCACATCCTCTGCATTCGCCTCCGCGCCCTCCGCATTCGTCCTCGCGCCCTCCGCATCCGCCTCCGCCACAAGGCCCCCCATCCCCGCGCCGTTCTTCTCCGTTACAGAGCCTCAATCCCAGCATTCTCATCATTGTCGCTTCCTCCTCCGCCACCTCAATCGTCGCTGCCTCCGTCGCTTCTCCTCCTCCTCCGTCGTGCCCTCCGCATCTGCCACCGCCATGCCGATATTCTCCTACAGCCGCCGCATCTCATCAGAGATTGTCCACTCCTTTGTCGCGCGCTGCTCTTTCTCCGCCGCCGCCGACTGCGCGACGCCTCTCCTTCCTCTTCATCGCGTGCTCTTTACAAAAACGGTGGCAGATCTGGGGCTGGCAGTGGCGTGGTGTGGTTTAGTTGTGGGAGGTTCGTGGGGGTAAGGAAGAAGCGGCAATGGAATGGAGGGAGAGAAGAATCCAAGAGCGAGAGGAGGCGAGAGCCTGGGGAGGGAGGCGAGAGCGAAGGGAGGCGAGAGCGAGGGGAGGGGAGGGGAGGCGAGAGCCAGGGGAGGGAGGGAGAGCCAGGGGAGGGAGGGAGGGAGGGAGAGCCAGGGGAGGCGAGAGTGCGGAGGGAGCTAGGTTAACTTGGGGAAAATTTTGGGGAAAAAAAGAGAGGCTTATATGCCTCGGGTCTGAGGCAGTAGAGGCTTATGCCTCGGTCCTTCCTACCAACCGATGTCGTATAGTCCTTTCACCTCGGGTTTCTCTTAACCGCGTCAGAAACTGCGTCAGACACTGATAATTAGGCACCGGTTGCCTTCACAACCGAAGTGATATCTCTTTTTGGCACCGGTCTCGTCTGAACCGAGGCCTATAAGGTCTCGTTAATTACGAAGCTGCCACCGTGTCTGAATAGGCAGCGGGTTGTGTAAAAAGAGGTCTATTGTGTGAGTTTAAAAGTATATTTTGTACTAGTGCTCTTCTTTCAATATTCTAGGTAGAATTCTATATATTTTAGGAAAAATAAACAAATAAATATAGTTGCACATATTCAATCCAAAAATAATAAGTAGTATGACTCAATAAGGTTTTATTGATTTAAAGTAGTTAAATAATATTCTTAGAGATATTTGTTGGTATAATTATCATATATTAACAAAATATATGACTAAATATCAATAGTTTGAATACGTTTCAATATCATTTAACACCATATATTAACATAATATATGGTTAACTAGGTAAAATATTGCATTTATGTTATTATTTTGCTAATTTAATATATAAACAGTTAGTTGTTATATTTGTTGATATTATTTGATACTATCAATTTTTTCAACAATCCTACTCATAACTCATATAAATACATATATTATTTCATGAGTAAATATACACACAATTCTCTCAGTTTTTTATTCATGGATTCTAAAACCTAATCCTTTGTTCACTTGAGTGGATTTCGGGGACAGTGATTGAGTGAACTTGAAGATAAATTTTATTGTTGTTTATTTCAGTGAATTTGAAAGCAACGTTTGTGAGAATTAATGTATGATTTGATTAATTTGAAAGATTAAAAAAATTTACTTCCAAATCTACTCTTAGTTACTTTCAAATTCATTCAAATAAACAACAAAAAAAATTATTTTTAAATCCTCTCAAATTCACTCAATTACTCTCTCTCAAATCCATTCAAATAAACAAATATCAGAAATAAAAAGTCTTTTATTAATATATTTTTCTCTCTGAACAAAAAGTTCAATTCTAACCATAAAAAACATTCAAACTACCACTTGAATCTTGTTATATATCAAAATGTATATCTCTTAATCTTGATAATAGTGGTACATGTTTCAAATGGTAACTTATAATAATAATTATTGTTATTATTATTAGATCTGATGAATAATTTAGTCTTTTAATATATAATTCATAAGAAGTTTGATTTGTTCTTGTATGAAAAATATGTACTTAAAAAAGGTAGCTTTTTAAAATAAACATGGGATATTGAGATATTATAATCTTTTAACTTTTAAATTTAGGAATGTCATGGATAAATGCCAAGTAGCCAACTTAGGGGATCTTCTGCAAAGTTATTGCGCGCAAACATGTTTTAATGCTAATTTTCTCAATTCAATAATTTGATCTTAGATTTATCTTGTACACTAAATATTAATTGTTTTTTATGCATTGGTGTGTATTATCGTCTAAGTAATTGAGAAACTTGCATATGCGGCTCTTTATTTTCTCTAAAATCAATTTCTTTTATTAGTACTTTTTTAAAGCTTCGTTTCTGAATCTCTATAAGCGATAAGACCGAATTAACAATGAGATTTTGTTATGTGGAATAGTCTTGAACATGGTAAAACGTGGTTAAATCATTGACAGCTTTGTTTTTCTAATCATGAAAAAACATGTTCATGGTCCAACAAAAGAAAAACAATAACCAGGGGAAGTGCACATTATATGGGAGACATTGCTTTGTCGCAAAGAACGAAGGAAGAGAAAGACGTAACTGTGAAGCATGTGCATGTGGCTCTAAAATTCAAGGTTTTGAACCATCCAAAGTGCTGGGTTGGACCAAAACATCATGTGCCTCACCTAAACCTCAACCTTTTGGAGGTCCCATGCAACATTCTTTAACGTCAAAACAAATTCCTATAAAGTATTCAAGCGCTTCATCATTTTTCTACTTTTTAAAATTTTCATAATAGCATCTAATTACAAATTAAATTAAGATTTAATAGATTTTTTTTCTTTTTTTTAAAGACTTTATTCAATGATTCTTATATCTATGAGGACACATGTCCTTTTTTATATCATAGTTTCAAATTGTAGAAATTCTTTTATTCTTATTACTAAATATTTTCTTCTACATAGGTTGATACTAGTGCAATTAGGATAATTTTTTTACATCTCTCTTAATATATCTCCTAACATTACATCACATCAATATAGTATGCCTTTTCTAATACTTACTATATTTAAAACATCAACACATATCTTTTTCCAATCTAGACTTCTCACACATCACCAATAATATTTTCTTCTTTTCAATTTATACACATTTAAAAACACAAATACGATGTCCTTTTGAAGTTACTAAACAATGATTGGTTCAGCTAGAAAACTTGCTCACTCAATGAACTTACGTGCTCACCTAACGAGGAACCATTGCAGCTTAGTTTGCCTATTGAGCCATACACCTCGTCTAGCGAAGATAGAATAGGGAACTCTTTGGAACTTTAGTTCCAAGTGACACCCAGCTCTACCAAGGAAATGCTTAATGTTGTGAGCTTCTAATGCTCACTAGAAATGATTTCTCTATTTTCGTCCAACTACTTTATTCTCGGCCAAAAAACTTAAGTTGCACCCAACATTAGAAAAGTTTGCCCATCAAAAGATAACCTAAGAGCGCACTAGAAAGAAATTTTCATTTTTGTCTATCGAGACTACATAGCCCAAAGTGTGATTACAATGTATCAGATAGATTTATGGCTCCATTTGAACTATTTTATCCTTTTCTTGACTTAAAATGAGTCTAATTCAATTTAAAATATGCTCAAACAGTTCTCATTGATAAGTTTGATACACAACATTCAAATCAAGACATTACCTAATCTCATTTCTTTCAAAATCGTTCAATCAAACATAAATCACTACTTTTTTCATGTGTCAAAACAAATTTAGCTTACTACAAAACCTACATATAGATAATTAAATAAACAATACTAATACCTCATATAATTTTATTCAATTTATGCAATTCAACTCAATAAAACCAGCATAAACAAATCACTTTAACAAACTCAGTTCAATCTCATAATGTGTTTATCACCATTATAAAATTCATGGTATTCTAAATTTTTACAAGCTTTCCTTATTGTAAAATAGCATTTCATAAGCTAAAACTCCAAAACTCAATAGATTGAACTACTCCAAACCAAAATCCTAAAGGAATGTATCCAATTAAAACAAAAATTGACTATAAGATAAATTAAGTTGAGAGGACCACTTTTCTTAGTTGTCCTTAGATGGATGACTAAAACAACCTGAAAAGTAAAGAATAATGATTTTATAAAGTACATAAAAACTTACTCTATTTTGAAATTTAATCGATTCAAAATGCTTATTAGTTCTTCAATTTCAATATGGTGTGATTAAATTTTGGAACGAATAAGAAATAAGAAAGAAATTGAGACCAGGGAGATGGCTTGTGAAAGAGAATGAAAAAAAAAAACCTGATAGAATTTCTCTTTCTATATTATTATATTCATTTTTTAATTTTAATTAATTTTTAACTATTTTAACACGTTTGAAGAACTTAAAATAAAAGAGATATATAAGTGATATTGAATATCATATTGTTATTCTAAATAGTAGTCCAATTAAAAGGTTAGCCTTCAAAAATACCTTTAGAGAAAAATAAAGTGTTTTATCCCAACTTTTATAATAGGATAGTATCCTTGACTATAAAAAAAGTTATTATTTGATGAGAGTTTTAATTGTTTTCTTTATCACTTCCACAAATTAAATACATTTTTCACTATTGTACTTTCTCTCCTAACTTAAATTTTTCAAAACTTACCTTCCCTCTTTGTTCTCATGTTTCCTCCTTCTCAAAAATATTTCCAATTTCCCAAACCTAAATTACATTTAGCACATTTTTCCCCTTTTGCAAAAAGTTTTCCCTAGCATCAAACCTAATTTCACATAAGCTTTTCTCCTCATGTCAAACCCAGATTCACATTTTCCCCCTTTCACATAAGTCTTCCCCTAACGTCAAACCTTATTTCCCGACCCATTTAAATTTCTTTTCCAATATGCAAGTTTTCCCTTTTCACACAAACTTTCTCCTTTTCGCGAATTGTGGTTCATTATTTATTGGTTAATAAGAATAGAATTGCGACAAATTTGTTACGAATTAAACAAGAGCAAAATTATGACAAATTAGTTATGATGACAAATTAACTATGAATTAACGTGAAAAATTGTGACAAATTAGCTACAAAATTATGAAAGGAAAGTTGAAAAAAGTATCTACATTTTAGCTAAAAATTATAAAACTTTCTCACTTCAATTAGCAAAAGAAATTATAACTTCGACAATGAATTATATTTCTCTAACTAGCTACTTGAATTTAAGAAATTTTCTGTAATTAATATGCAACATTTATATATATATATATATATATATATATATATATATATATATATATATATATATGATTCTATTATTTTTTTTATACAATAATAATGTAAGATAGATTATGTGAGTTGACATATAAATGATAATGAAAAAGTGAATGAACTGGATGAACATTTAAGTTTTTTCTTTACATAAGTCTATTCCATATAATTCGCATTCGCATTCTACAAATCTATTAAGAATTAACACATTATAAACATCTGCAAATTCGAATTATTTGAGAATGTGTCTTATACGGATAAGTTCATGATCACACTTATTTCTTTATAGCATTATAAGATATTTAAATTTAAGACTAATGAATTATAAATATATCCAAATACAGTTAAGAATGGTCTTACATGGATAAGTCCATCCTAAGTTTTCTTTTTTTTTAAGTTATAAGATATTTAAATTTAGAATTAAAAAATTATAAATATCTATAAATCCGTTGCTATTTGAGAATAGGTCTTATAGAGATAAGTCTATCTTATCTCTTTTTTAGCCTTATAAGATATTTAAACTCAAAATTAATAATTTATAAATATCCATAAATCCGCAATTAAGAACATGTTTCTGACTATTTTTTAGAGAGACAAATAAGGGATAAGGAATAGATAAACACACATCATCCATCCTAATTTTACTCATTAAAAAAAGTTATTTTTTATTATCTTTTTAAACATTGTTTATGCCCTTCTTTATAATTTAAATATATATTTTTTTCCTTTTAAAGTCAAGAAATAGGTAGTGGTATTTTATTTTTCTAAAAATAGGATAATACGAATTCATGATTCTTGTTGTGGATGAAGCCAGAATTTTCCACACGAAAGTAACTTTAGTCACACTCCATTTGCATTCTCATTATCTACGATAATCACGATCACGAGACCCAAAATCACGCCTATTTAAAAAATACACATCGTATTTTGTAGCCTTCGGAAAAGCGTTTACCTTCCACGTTTCAATCCTATAAACCCTAATTCAACACCAACTTCAATATAATATAAGTATCACCCCCACAACAACATAGACTATTTTATTTTGGAAACATAAAATAAGCTGTTTTTTAAGCTAAGCATTTAATCCTTATCAAAATCTAGTGTGCTATGTCGCCCCTTGTTTTCACCGTAAGTTTCAATGATTGCCACCATTTTCAATTGATCACGTGACCTTTCATCTTATCACTTTAGATTTTGTAAGTACTAAAAGAAGACATCATTGTAACATTAAGGAAAGTCAACATACGACCTTTGAAGCTACGCTTATGTTCTTTTTTCCCTTAGTTCTTCCGTCACAGTTGCACTTTAAACATTCAATTCTCGTATTAACTCCACCTAAACATTTAGTTATATTGATTTATCTTCTCAAAATCTTCTGCTATACCATGTTATTAAAATATCTAAAACAGAAAGATAAAAGAAGGTTAACAATGGACATTATAGTGGTTGTTAAAATTGCTTTTAATTAATAACCCATAACGAATTATAGTAGACAATTACATCATAATAAATTATAATTAAGAGAACAATAGTTCGTTAGTTTTTCATCAACAATTACATCTTAATTAATATAAAGAAGTGGTATCACTAAGTACGCTTAATAAAAAAAATAATTATCATATGACAAGTAATTAATTTTTAATTTTTTATGTTTAACTATATTTATTATCACGTTATGTTTCCGAGAAGGTGTATTAGTTTCATGCGTGTGTTAAATTTCCTTAGTTACAAATTTATAAGTTCATGCATTTCGTTTTTCAAACTTTTTTTATTTAACTTTCTAAAAAAAACACATCCAAACGAAAATACATTTTTTATCGGCAAATAATTTGTAACCAGAAAAAAAATGCAAATAGCATAACAAGATAACCGCCACAGGGTGGTGACTCACCACGCAAGCGCAAAAGGGGTCTAAGGATAGAAAAGTAATTTCGCCTGCTTCTTTACATCTATATAAAACGTTGGTTGGAATTTGAGATTACAGAGACGAAAATCGCGAGAGGACGAACGAAACGAACACGAGAACAGCGCACAGTGGGAGATATATAGTTGCTGGAAACAAAGAAACAGGTTTTGGAACACCAAACACTGACGAAATCGAATTGAGGTTACTGTTTTGTCTGCTTGATGGTGTCGGTGAACCCAAACCCCGCCCAAGGCTTTTACTTCTTCGATCCCTCCAATATGACCCTTCCCGGCGTGAATTCTCTTCCGCCGCCACCGCCGCCAACTCAGACTCCAGCTCTTTCCCCCGCCGTGGAGGATCCAAATAAGAAGATCCGGAAACCCTACACGATTACAAAGTCCAGGGAGAGCTGGACCGAGCAGGAGCACGACAAATTTCTAGAAGCTCTCCAATTGTGAGTTCGTTTTTGTATTTTTATTTTTATTTTTCATGGAAATGAAATTCCTTGGATGTGAATTACTCACTGGCAAGGAATTGGAGGATTGGTGATTCTTTTAGATTTTTTGGGAATTTGGCAGTTCTGGTTGTTTCTAGATGATTTGTTAATGGTGAATTAAGGTTTTTATTAGTTAAGTAGTTTGTAAGGAATAGGTGGCTATAGTGAGAATATTTTGGGGATATATTTTTGGTTCGTTTATTTAATTGGGGTTTTCGAAATTATTTGCTTCTTTTTAATGATTTTAATGTTTCGTTGCTGCTACTTCGCTAATATGATTTGGGTTTTTAGTTTTGAGGAAGATGAGGTTTAAAAGGAACATTTTTTGCACGGGAAAAAACTTATTTGTTTTTCTTTAATAATTGTAATTTCAATTTTATTTGCTTAATTTCAACTCTGGTAGGTTGTAAAGCAGTTTATGTAGGGTGGGTTATTATTATTATTATTATTATTATTATAATTATTATTATTATTATTATAGTGAGAAGGTAATTCTTGCTACTTTTTGACATTTTGTACTTAATCATATTGCAAACACCCAATCCTACCTTACTATCTGAAATCCTGGACGAGCAGTATCCATACGTGAAATAGTTCGAAAACAAAGTGGTCTAAGCCATTGCATTTATTGTTTCACAGGTTAACGATTTTTTTGCACCGTGTTTAGTTTAGACTTTTTCAACAATAGGTTGCCCCTTCCAATCAAGGAACGAGTGGCAGAGTGAAGATGCTGTAGTGGAATGTTTTTAGAGGGAAGACATATATTGTTAGAACAGTTTGTCAATACTTGGTGTGTTAAATGCAGTTCTGGGGGGACTCCTCATGTTATTATGCCTAAACTGTTTTTTTCACATCTTCATTCAATTATATACTTTTAACAAACATCATTACACTTACATGTACACAGCTTTTTTTATAGCATGCAAATTCTTTAGAAGGTGAAGAATTGAAGGAATTAGGGTTTAGAAACTCCACAGGTCATTTAGAGAGAAGCATCGGAAAGTATCATAAAGCCATATGGTTGGTATTTTTCCATTTTGCAAGTGTGCATTGTGCTCACCAAGGAATGCAATTCCGTGCTTTCTGGTTAACATCACCTATGCACCTGAAATCAAAATGTTTTTTTTTTTCCTTCTGTTGATCCCATGCCAAAAGCAGTATATGAAACAAATAGGATGGGTTATCAGTTATTTGTTTATTTTTGCTTATTTTCTTCTGCGTTTCTCATTTTTTTTTTCTTGACTAATTTCAGATTTGATCGGGACTGGAAAAAGATTGAAGCATTTGTTGGTTCAAAAACTGTTATCCAGGTAATTACTATAGAAGCCAAAGGAAAACAAAGAACAAGATACTAGCGGATGCTAGCTGATTGAGTCTGTTTATTTAAAAGGAGTGAAACTTGACGTTCTCAACAATAAATTTGTTAACAATTTCACATTATTCTTGGATTTTCTGTTCCATGCTGGCTATTTAGTGCAATTTTCAGTGTCTCAACTGAATATCATACTTGAATTGTAGATGAGTAAATGGCGACTTGATCATTTCCAAAAGACTGTCAATTGAAGCCCATGACCTGAGTTTGGATCTTCCCATTGCTTTTTATGCTCTTATATCTTCTCTTACTAGCAAAGTCATTTTTAATTGTTGTTCGTAGAATATTGTTGTCTAGATTTTTTTGCATCACAACTAAATGCAATTTATTATGTCTTTTTCTTCAAAATCTAAGAGTTGATCGTGGGATTAGGGACATGAACTTTTAATTTGTTACTTTGGTCCATTTGTACTTAAGTAGAAAAGAAAGGACATAAAGTTATATAGATACTCATCTTGGATTGTATAATGTTATGGTGTTTATTTCATCAACTTTCTTGGTGCGAATCTCTGACATTCGTTATATGTTCCTTTAACTATCCTTTCTTCAACATTCTTTGTAAATTCTATTTGGCAGATAAGAAGTCATGCACAGAAGTATTTTCTTAAAGTTCAGAAGAATGGAACAAGTGAACATGTTCCTCCTCCCCGGCCAAAGAGAAAAGCTACTCACCCATACCCTCAAAAGGCTCCTAAAATCAGTTAGTATTGCTAATGTCAACCACGTTTAATGTTCACTGGTTTTGTCTATTGAATCTATTTTTAAATAACTCGTTTTTTTTTTCTTTTTTCAATTTATCAGCTCCTACTGCATCCCAAGTTATGGGCCCACTGCAACCTTCATCTGCTTTCATTGAACCTGCATATATTTATAGCTCGGATTCTTCATCTGTTCTTGGAACTCCAGTTACCAACATGCCTTTGACGACTTGGAACTATAATGCTAAACCACCCGTCAATGTGCCTCAAGTGACTAGAGGTTTTGTTTGTCCTGAAATCTAATGTTTTGTTTTACAATTTTTTTTTTTGTTTTCAAATATGTATTTCATTGAGGAAGGCTCCGCTAACCTGGAAAGTTTTTTGGTTTCTTAGATGACATGGGCTTGACCGGAGTGGCACAAACTATTCCTCTTAACTGTTGCTATAGCAGTAGTAATGAGAACACCCATCCAATTTGGCCAAGTAGCAAAAAGATGAATCAAGGTAGCCAGGGCAAGCCAATGAAAGGTTAGAATACTTTTTTCTTTAAATCGAACTTCTTGAAGTGGGCATACAAAATATTTAACTGAAACTTATCATAAAACTTGGAAATTGTAGTTTTAGATAATTAGGCACTTCTTGAGTTTTGATTGAACTAAAACGGAAAAAGAAGTCATGAAGCTTGTACTTTTTTGGGAAAAAGATAATTTTCTGAGATGATTGTTGTTTTGGCATTTGCCCAATTATCCTCACTGTCTCGTAGAGTTATTCATCTAGTTGTGGATTGATTTATAGATATCATGTCATCAAGTAAAAGATAAAGTTTCTCATTCATTAGGATATTTGCTATTAAGGAGATAGATAAAAGAAATTGTGCATCAGCTTGTTATCTATTAGAATAGGCTTATTCTAGAATATCATCACTGAACCTGAGCTATGCTATTCTTTGATAAAGAAGTTGCCGTGATTTTTTAAGGTTCGATCTTACTCGAAAGTTTTAGTAGTTTCGTAGCTAATTGTATAGCTATGAGTAGGAGTAGTGGTGAAGAAAAGTGGGAGTTTGAAGTATTATTTTTCTGTTATTTTTAGCTCAAGTTTAATGGATACGAAGCTCACCTATTTGATCGAGTTTCTCCTAACTCCTATTAGAATAGAAAAATAAGAAAAAAAAAACATGAAATTACCTTTTTCTTAAGTTAAAATTAGCTTATAAGCAAGTTATTAATAAAAATTTAGAAAAGCTGTATGAGAGAGAAAACTTCTACAAATTACTCATGCATAAACTAATTTTAGGTGAAAACAAATTATAAATAAAAATTTAGAGAAGCTATATAAGAGAAGAGAACTTCTACAAATTAGCTCTTGCATAAGCTAATTTTAGCTTATGGAAAAGTTGATTTCGAATTTTCTTATTTTTTTTCCTAGTAGAGGTTATGGAAAAATTCGTCCAAATAAGCTTTAAAGGTACCTAAGATCAAGAAGAAAATTTAATTAAGCTGCACAGGGAGCATTCCTTAAAGCTTTTAGTTCAAGGAAGTAAAAATTATGTTATTATAACACATTTCTTGAACTTTGCATTTGTTTATCTTCAATCGTGTTCAAGTAGAGTCAGAGACCCTTGGAATCAGTTATTAAGCAATGAAAGTGACTTGATTATACATAGAGCTCTAGAGCTGCTATATTGAGGGGACGGCAGGAGTGATGGTAAAATTGTTATTTTGTGTGCCTGTACCACTGCTACATAAAATATTTTAGAGTTGGCTTATGGTTGACTACCCAAGAGTTGAAGCTGGGCCCTTAATTCAAAGTATGCATTTTTCATGTGTTACTGGGGCTTTAAGAAACAAGTAGGGGTGGGCTAGAGTAGACATATTATATCCAGCACATCTGGACCTTTTGACAATGAATAATATGCATGTTTCTCCTTTCAGAATATAATTTCTGAAGTGAGTAGTGTGTATAAACATTTGTAAATTTTTCCAATTTTCATAACAATAGAAATATTTATGAACAGTATTAATGTTTTAAGTTTGCTATGTTTTGCTATGCTATATGTCTGGTGTTACAAGTGTTGAGCATTGTTTCACTTGTTGATAAGTTTGACTTGTGTATACAGTAATGCCAGATTTTGCTCAAGTCTACAGCTTCATTGGCAGTGTTTTTGATCCAAATTCGACTAATCAACTTCAGAAACTAAGACAGATGGACCCAATAAATGTGGAAACGGTAATTAATATCAAGTCCATCATTTTCTTTTCCTCTTTATCTTTCGGGGACTAAAGGTCCAAATTTTGGATTCATGTTCGTACTTTTGTCTGCCTGAGTATTTTATATTGTTCTGTTTTGCAGGTATTACTGTTGATGAGAAATCTATCGGTCAATTTAATGAGTCCAGAGTTTGAGGACCATGTAAGTTTGTTTCCAACAGTTTGTATTTTTTAGTTATTGACCCCATCGCATTAGCTGCTAGATGCCAAAGTCATCTTTTAATCCTTGTTGCTTGCTTTTATTATCCAACTTAACGAAGATGTGAGTTTATGTTATTAAATTGCCTTCAAATGGGGGGATTAGTTTTAACCAGTAAATATATTGATGTCACCACGTTGATATTTTGTTACCGGAATCCTCAATAAGCCCCTAGGTCTGCGATGATTATAGTTATGGCTCTATCACTGCACGTATGTTGTTTAGCAGTGTGGGTGGTTTTAAAATTGAATTTATTTTCTGGAGCATGATATGGGATTTCTGACTTTGGCTATATTGTACTTTGCAATATCTCCACATTCTTGCCGTTGTGTTCATGCTTATTATTTTGATTTCACTTTGCATTATATTTAAATAAGTCTGTTCAGTAACAATGGACCCTTATTGATTCCTATTTTTGCAGTTGTACACTTTAGCTGTTTGACATTGGGGGTCTGTTTAGACGAGCTACTCCTAAAGGATTTTTGGGAGAGGAAAAGAAAGAAAGAATAAATAAATAAAATTAACTTTTCCATAAATCAAAATTAATTTATTCATAAGTTAAAAATAAAAGTTTGAGGAAGTTATACAAGACAATTTCTGCTAATTAGTTTATATATAATCTAAATTTAACTTATGGAAAAGTTAATTTCATCTTTAGTCTTTTTTTTTTCTTAGAAGTCTTAGTGAAAAAACTCGTCCTAATAGACTCAGTAGAATGTATAAAATCAATGCCCCAATGATGAGGACTCATTGCAGTTATTCACACACGCACGAAGTTTAGAAAAACTATTTTATGCATTTATTTATTTTGAATTGCATGCACGGATATTCTGCAGCATTCTATTCTTTTTCTGTTTGTTCCGAATTCACAGACATGCAAGTGTTGTTTTATTATTCTGCATGACAAAGTCCTAGTCCCAGCTTAAATTATTTTATTCTTTTTTCCATAACATGCACTTCTTCATGGTCCACTAACAAATTCTTTTTTAATGCAGAAAAGGCTGCTTTCATCATATGATACCGACTCTGATGAGTCGAAGCATGTTAATATTTGCAGCAAATCCCTCACTAATAAATCCGAGAGTGCTATTCTGTCTGCATAAGGATGTCGAGAATGGTTTTTCACTGTAGAATGTTTTCAATCTATTTGGTGAAGAATGCACATAAGTGGGAGCAAGAAGGAGAAAAAAGACAAGGTTTTGCTAAAAGGAAGTGTAGCTTCTTAATGCTTGCATATGTATATTAGATGTACATACATAAATATATACATACATATATATACATATATGTATGTATAGCTTTCGGATTGAGTTTTTGTTTGTTCTTGGCACTGATAGATGGTAGATATGCTAGTGTTTTGTGTATATCTTTTGAAGATGGTTGTCCTTGGAATGCAGGACAATGAGAGTCCTGTTAGGTCACTTCTGGAGGCTTTACTGTACAGTCTGAGTGTTTTTCGTGTTATGCTGCGAAGCTTTGAATTAGCATTTAATATTTAAGAGCAGTGTTAGGAATTAGGAACTGCTGTTTGCCTTGTGTATATATATATATATATAAAACAATAAAACAGTGTAGATAAGTTTCTCCTTCTATGCATGTATTATAAAACCTCTCTTACTGCCTACCTGGTTTACAGCAACCTTTTTCATTCAGAAATTAAAATAGTTTTTACTCGAAATGATTTTATTTGGCGTTTTAAGTTTGGATTTACATTTGAGATAATAAGTATAAGATTTTTATTTTTTTCGTATCTGAAATAGTTTTTAATTCATAATGGATGACCTGATATGATCTTGAAACAAATATCAAATTAATTTTACTTTTAATGAGATGACTTCATCTGACGTGGAAGCAAATATTCTGTGGTGTATTCGAGTCTCATACTAAGAAAATGACTAGGTTGAAAACTTAAAAGTGTTAAAACTTTGATACAGTTTGGTAAAATGAATGTGTATAGTTTTTCTAACCAATTTTGTTAAATGTTTTTGACATATTTAAATTGTTTAATTTAAAAAGAATATCATTGAATTAAGATAATTATATTTTATCTATATTTAAAGTTTAAATTTAATTTCATATAATATATTTAACTAAAAAAATACTAATAAATTTTCTATCATATTTGTTTTCTCGATTAAAAGAACACCTTAAAATAACCTACTTTATAGTAAACATGATTTTAATATTAAATTTGAGCGAAACCATAACTATCACTATAGTTAGTTTCGAAAGTTAAATAACCCCTTCTAATATAGGAAAACAGTAATGGGCCAAATAAATATGATCTTTATACTATATGGGCCTTTGAACTGAAAAAAGGTGTATCATGTTCTGATTTATCCAAAAAGTTCATTATAAATAGTATTATAATAATTATAACTTACTTTTTTTTTCATTATTATTTAACTGAATCATTATGATTTATTTTGAATGTAGTTATACAATGAAAATTATTCACAACAATTTAAACATATTTTACATGTAGTTGTACAGTATTACTATTTTTAATATATCATTAGTAAATCCATCTTAAAAGCCATAATTCTTCTGAAATACAAGTATGTCAATGCACAAAATACTAAATCTATATACAAAAACAAATATACTTATGTAGCAGTATTACATTATAGTATAAAAGACTTTGAAATTACATTATCTCTAATTAAATCCAACAACCACAAACATACATCTCATTCATTTACTTCAACTATATCTTCAAAATTATTTCTATAATATTCAACATTTATATAAACTTTTAACATGCTTAAATATCTACTAAAACTAATGCTTTTATTTATTTCTACAAAAATGCAACAACCTTATTTAAATAACAACATCAATTCTAAAAAGTACACGCTATTTAATTAATGTTAATACAAGTTACCTAAAAGAACTAAAATTCTAAATGTCTGATGTATATAAATATTGTTGTTATCAATAAGGATAGTGGCATTTTGACATCACAATTTGTTTTAATTATTATTTGACTCTATCTCTATCTCTCACAATTATATACTCTCTTAAAAATTAACTTTTGATAAAACCATTTTATTTTTCTGAAAGTTATCAAATGGTATCAAATAATCTTTTTCCTATCAATAAACACCACTAGTCATTGTTGCCTAACATCTTGTAATTTTACCATAATCAAAGTTATAACTAAATAACATTTATTTAATAAAATTATTTTTTAAAATAGAAAAAAAATTACTATGCTCGTACTGTTTGATTATAAAAACTTCCTATTAAAGTCAATGTTTCACTTATAAATAAAATAACTTCATGTTTCACTTATTAAAGTATATTTTATCAAGATATAAAGAAAGCAAGTACTTTTTAAAATCCAGTAATTATCATTTCACTAAAACTTTAGGAAAATAAATTTTATTTAATATAACATAAGGGAGGAAAGTATAATTTTCTTAATACCATCTCTTCTTCCAAAAAAAATCACATTTGAATTAGATAATTAACTAATTGAATTGAACTTGACCATCTGGGAACAATAAAGTTCATCTTTTTAAATAATACTCATCACAACTAAGATACGATTCAACAATTCTTCTGTTTTCTCTTTAACATCTTTGAAAAAGATACAAAATACTAAAAGTTCTCCCATTTATTCATCTTAAATCCGAATACAAAATCAATTATAGTATTAATGATCTTACCTCGACAATTCTACATAATACAATAATCATGAAATTCCCTTTTCAAATGCAATAATTACATTAACCTTTTTTTTTTCGAACAAAAACCAGACAAAAACAATATAAATAAGCAAACTCATCTTCTTCACTCTGTCTATCTCTGAAATTTGTTCAATGAACTTTCTTTAACTTCACTTTCTCCAAAAACCAATGCCACCAATTTTCTAACAACACCACATTCTCTGTTTTTAACCATGTCAGTGTATGACGCAGCTTTCGTCAACACAGAGCTTTCCAAACGCACTTCCATCTTCGGCCTCCGTCTCTGGGTCGTCATCGGAATCCTTGTCGGATCCCTCATCGTCATCGTCCTCTTTCTCATCTCTCTCTGCCTCACATCCCGCCGCCGCCACCACCACAAAACTCCCCTCCGCCGCCGTGCCGCCGCCATCCCTACGCCGCCCATTTCCAAGGAAATCCTGGAGATCGTTCACGTTGCCCCGCCGCCAGACACCGTCAACCTCCCGCCTCCGAAGGCGGAGCCACGCGCCGCCGCCGTACTGTACTCCAGTGGGGAGAGCAGGGGAGCGGTGAGCCTGTGCGAAACGGCGTCGTCACTGGGGAGCGGGAGTGTGGGCCCCGAAGTGTCGCATCTCGGGTGGGGGAGGTGGTTCACGCTGAGGGAACTGGAAGCTGCGACTAATGGATTGTGTGAAGAGAACGTGATTGGTGAAGGTGGCTATGGAATTGTTTATCGTGGGTTGTTACCTGATGGAAACAAGGTTGCTGTCAAGAACCTTTTGAATAATAAGTATGTCTCTCTTCTTGTTACATGCTTCAATTTTGTGTCATAATTAAATTCAGCTCAAGTGGGCTGAGCTACATGGATCGATCAATTCTTCGACTTGATTAAAGATGAAATTTTTACAGGGAATTACCGGGAAATTTATTTTATTTATTTTGAGGTTTAATCTGGGTGGCTGAAGAAAAAATGGAGTTTCTCTGATCTGTGGTTGGGTCTGTGTGTTAAAGTAAAAGTGTCAGGGGAAATTCATGTGTTTATATAATTTTTTTTTCTCGATTTGGGTGTCTGGGGTTCAAATGTTCATGTGGTGTTTTCAAATCTGCATAGGAGAAAGCTTTTTTTTTTTTGGGTTTTGGGGTTGCGTTTTTTTAATTTGATTTTTTGGTGTTTTGAAAAAATATAAAGAAATGCTTGGGTTGAGCTAAATGGATGCTTGTGCTAAGTTTGGAATGCAGCTTTACTTGCCTGAAGTGAAATAGTTCTTGTGGTGAACATTGATTGAATCTTTTCTTTTTATTTTTTTTGCTTGTGTTCTCCTTCTGTTTTACTCTTGCTACTACTGTTTTTGTAATACTTTTTAACCTTCTTTCTTTTTTTCGTTATCCTTGTCTTCTACTTCTGGGTGTTGTGTTGTAAAGTCGCTTACTTATGTGAAGAAAAGAATCGTTTTTCTTTTCGGCTCCTTGTTTGTTACTACTGAATTGATTATGTTGTCACTTTCAAGAGTTTTTGTAGAATCATACTTTGTTGAGATTTTCCAATGAATTCGTCTTTGGTTACTCACTCACTAACTGTAGGTGTATAGTGAAAAATAATGTGGTCTTGGGTTTCTCTTTCTCTTACAAGTGATTTTTGTGTCTAACTCATTATCAGAGGCCAAGCTGAGAGAGAATTTAAAGTAGAGGTAGAAGCAATTGGTCGTGTGCGCCATAAGAATCTTGTTAGGTTGCTTGGATACTGTGTTGAGGGAGCTTACAGGTATTTTTCCAGTTTACTTTGAACATTGAAGATAGAAAGTTTGTTTGGTTTGAATGTTGTAACATTTGATATATGTTGTTGTATCGCAGGATGCTTGTATATGAATATGTTGACAATGGGAATCTAGAACAGTGGCTGCACGGCGATGTTGGAGCTGTGAGCCCTATAACCTGGGATATCCGAATGAACATTATATTGGGCACAGCAAAAGGGTACTGTATCAATGGTCTAATATGCATTCTGATATCCATTTCAGTGTTTGAAAGGCTTTGATCAAAGTGATTTCTTCTGTGTATCTTTTCAGACTGGCCTATCTTCATGAGGGTCTTGAACCGAAAGTTGTCCACAGAGACGTCAAATCGAGCAACATACTGCTTGATCGTCAATGGAACCCAAAGGTTTCTGATTTTGGGCTTGCCAAGCTTTTGTCTGCTGATCATAGTTATGTCACTACTCGAGTTATGGGAACCTTTGGGTTAGTATGGTTTAACAAAGCTTTTTCCTATCTCTATTTGGTATTATAATTAGTTATCACTACCTCCATTCTCATATATAAGCAAAGAAAAACCAACTTTGCACATGTTAAGGAAAACAGTAAAGTGTTTTAATTTTTACAATCAATAGATATTCTTCCTACAATGTCTTTTTCGTAAAACAAAAAATACATATTATACATGAGAAGCGAGGTAGTATTACTGAAATTCAAGGTCCACAACCACAATTAGTGATTCTCCTCTTTTTTCTTTTCTGCAGTTATGTTGCACCTGAGTATGCCTGCACCGGAATGCTGACTGAGAAGAGTGATGTGTATAGTTTTGGAATACTTATCATGGAAATAATTACAGGAAGAAGTCCTGTTGATTACAGTAGACCACAAGGAGAGGTTGGAAACATACCAACACAGTCAACAGTTTTGAGATTGTTTCATTTTATTGTTGTCTGCATGGTTCTCTCTTGTTTCCCCTAACTCTGGAAGTTGGAATTCTTTCAGGTTAATTTGATAGAGTGGTTGAAAAGCATGGTTGGGAATCGAAAATCTGAGGAAGTAGTTGATCCTAAGATTGCTGAAAAGCCATCTTCAAGGGCTATTAAACGGGCTCTTTTGGTTGCTCTTCGATGTGTCGACCCTGATGCTGCAAAGAGGCCTAAAATAGGCCATGTTATCCACATGCTCGAGGCTGAGGACCTCTTATTCCGTGATGTATGTTCTTTCTTCTTTTCAAACCAGCAAACAGAAGTCCAGATTTTCTACTGGGTTTTTTGGTGTTGTCTTCTGCTGAACATTAAAAATACACTGATGTTGAAATATTATAATTCTTTTTAATATATTTTAAAACATCAAAATAAGTGTCAATCATTATATTTTGCAGGCACAGTAGTGAGACAACACCAAAAATTCAGTAGAGAATCTAAATTCCAAAAATAAAGAATTCAGTTTTGCTGTAATCTGATGCTTATCTCTTTCGTTGTTCCTGTCTGTAGGAACGAAGGACTGAGGGAGAATCTTCCCGTTCCCACCGTGATTATCAACTGGAGCATAAAGGCTCAGGATTAGATAAAAGGCAAACAGGTGGAGAAATCAACTCTCAGAGTGAAGATGACAGTTCTACTAGTAGTAGATATCACCATCATCAGCCTACTAGATGGAAATAATTGTAGCATGATAACTGAAAAGCAATGTGCCATATTATTTTTCTTCCTAGTAGTTTTGATGATATTTATTTGTACTTTGATGATGAAAGAAGTAATTAGTCCCCTATTTGCATAATGTCCCCAGTCACCTACCTCAATCTGGGGGGTTCTTTTGTATACTCTGATTCATTACTATAGAATTCAAAATTATTTTGTGTTTCTGTTTGTTAGACAAAGTAGGATAAGTATTGCACAGTGGTAGCTCTTCCTCATGTGGTCAAAATATGTTATCAACCACCTTTGTCTCCAATATTTTGTTTCAAACACTGCATCCTGGTCCCATCCATATGTTGGGAAATTTAGCATTTTATGAGTGTAATTGGTGGGTCCAGTTAGATGCTTCTGAGCAACAGGCCTACCATCCAGCTATCTTGATGGAAACAGTTTCAATCCATTAACATCATTGCCAACTTCATTGCCAACTTCATTATTGTTTTGTTGTGATAAATGAACACGCTGGATCGTAATGAATATCAACTGTATCTTCAACTCTTTTTGCCATGAATGGCTTACATTTCCCAATGGAATAACAGGCACTGAGAGTATGGAAGTTGCAGGAACTTGGTCAAAGAATTAGGCTTCATTGTCAATGCCAAACTTGCCAGTGCATGAGCAACAGTGACTGGTGTCCGATTATGAGTGCATCTGGGGATACCCTTTTTTTGTCTCTTTCTATATTCTTCAATGGTTAGTTAGTTTCTCATGACAAATTATCCTTGAAATGCTTAAACCACTGTAACTCTTTCACACTGTTGGTTCCCTTTCAAATGTTAATTTCTCTGTGCTTTGGAACCTGACATTGATTTGGATGGGTGATTATAATTTATAATCACTTACATAGATTTGTCAAAAAAGGCATTTGTCAAGCTACATTGATTATTGACTTTTTGTCAACTGTGGACCCTTTCAGAATAAACTAACATTTATCTGTTTATTCACCCCCGAAACTTCTTATTTGTTATTTTTATAACCTTTCATACTATAAAATGGACAATCATAATATATTATTTACCTTTCCAATCTCGTAAATATCCACCCAATTACGTGTTATGGAGATAAGCACTTTCATTGTTCTTCTTTTTGCCTTAATCTCAGAAGTCGCTTTCTTGCAGAAATTGATATATACACACTTAGCTGTTGGTGCTAACTGCTACAACCTATTAAAGCTTTATGGAACAACAACAGTGTACTTTGTTTCATGTCAATGTATCAAAATGGTTTTGTTAGTAATTAAAAATATAAAAATCATTTCCTTTATATAAAATTGTTTCCATTTTATTTCTGAATGATACAAATATACTTTTCATTTTAGGTTTTTCACAATTATTTTTAATAAATCCAACCTCTTGTTATAAAAATATTATTATATTGCAAAAGAAAGTTTACGTTGTTGCAACGTTTGATTAGCAACGTTAACCTTTGCAACGTTGAAGTATACGTTGAGAAGCAACGTCTTTGGCCAACCGTACTGCAACGTTCATTTTCTAATGCAACGGTTTGATTTTTTCCACCTATAAATGAGCCATTTGCTCATTTCCAGATTCATGGAAAAATCATCATCATAAAATTCTCTTCTCTCATTCTCTCATTTTCTTTCATAATACTATCCTGGGTATATACTTTTAAGAGTTTCTTGCTAGTTCTGAGATCCTCAGATATATTCTGGGAAGTTCCTGTTGTATCCTGGGGGACTTGCGCAATACACCGCGGATAAGTCCTTAAGGACAGTGACTCTACACGCTTCAGGAAATTTTGTTCGTGATTTTGTCAGCAATTTTACAACAATCTTAAGGACTTATGGCTGACAACAACAACTCAATCCCGGAGACTCAGAATATTGTTTCCGGAACCCAGACGGTCTTCGCAAAATCTCTTCCGGACGTGTCAAAAATCGAGATTTTCTCTGGACAGAATTTCCGACGTTGGCAAGAACGCGTTTCCACACTTTTAGACATGTATGGAGTTGTTGCTGCTCTTTCATCTCCGAAGCCCGACTCCACTATTCTTTCAAACTCAAAACTAGTTGAAGAGTGGACTTATGCAAACAAGGTATGCCGACATACTCTGCTTAGTGCACTTTCTAATGATTTGTTCGATGTGTACTGTTCCTACAAGGAAGCAAAGGACATTTGGGACTCGTTGATTCTTAAATACACTGCCGAAGATGTCGTCAGACAAAGATTCGTCATAGGAAATTACTACCGTTGGGAAATGATTGAAGACAAGGACATAAAAACTCAAATCAACGAATACCACAAGTTGCTCGAAGACATCAAAGCAGAAAACATTCTACTACCGGATGAATTTGTTTCAGAACTTCTGATCGAGAAATTGCCGCCATCCTGGACAGATTACAAACAACAGTTGAAACACAGGCACAAGCAAATGTCTCTACCAGAACTCATTACACACATAATAATTGAAGATACCAACAGAAAGGAGTCTGCTACTACAAAGGCCAAAGCTTTATCTGCGAAAGCAAATATAGTAGAAGGAAAACCTGCTCCAAAAAGGTACGAATACAAACCTGATCACAAAAAGAAAAATAATTTTCTTAAATCTCGTCCCCATGAATCTAAACCCAACTTTAAAAAGAAAGGAAATTGCTTCGTATGTGGGAAGCCAGGCCATCATGCACCACAGTGCAGGCGCAGAGTAAGAAACGACAATCCTCCTAAGGCTAATATAGTCGAAGGAGATGACATTATTGCTGTGGTCGTTTCTCAAGTAAATCTGATGACCAATGTGAGCAAGTGGGTGGTAGACTCTGGTGCTACCAGGCATATCTGTGCAAACAGAAGTGCTTTTACCTCTTACACTAGTGTAGGGGATGGAGAAGAACACGTCTACCTCGGTGATTCCAGGACCACTCCTGTTCTGGGAAAAGGAAAAGTTCTTCTCAAACTCACATCTGGAAAGACTCTGGCCTTGAGTGACGTGTTACATGTGCCATCAATCAGAGTTAATTTAATCTCTGTATCACTACTGGTAAAAGTGGGGGTTAAAGTGACTTTTGAGTCTGACAAGATCATTATGACAAAAAATAATGTTTTCGTGGGGAAGGGATATTGTGATCAAGGACTCTTCATTCTTAATATTAATGAATCATCTTCTTCTGCTTATATTGTTGACTCGTATGATATATGGCATGCTAGATTAGGACATCTGAATTCTTCCTATGTTATGAAATTAAAACAATTAGGATTGATTAATATGCATGATAAACAGAGTAGTAAATGTGATATATGTGTAGAATCTAAAATAACAAAGAAAACATGTTTCTCTGTAGAACGTCAAACTGAGCTATTAGGGTTAATTCATACTGATCTAGCTGATATGAAACAAACCATGTCTAGAGGAGGTAAAAATTATTTTGTGACCTTTATAGATGATTATTCTAGATACACCAAAGTATACTTAATCAAACATAAAGATGAAGCCTTTGATGTGTTTTTAACCTACAAAGCAGAAGTAGAAAATCAGTTGAATAAGAAAATTAAAAGGATTAGATCAGATAGAGGTGGTGAGTATGTGCTTTTTAATGATTTTTGTGTTAAAGAAGGTATTATCCATGAGGTAACTCCACCATATTTACCTGAGTCTAATGGAGTAGCTGAGAGAAAAAATAGAACCCTTAAGGAAATGATGAATGCTATGCTTATTAGTTCTGGTGCACCTGATAACCTTTGGGGAGAAGCCTTGCTTACTGCATGTTTTTTACAAAATAGAATACCTCATAAGAAAACCGGTAAAACTCCTTATGAGTTGTGGAAAGGTTACCAACCTAACCTTAAATATTTAAGAGTGTGGGGGTGCCTAGCTAAGGTGATGTTACCTGATCCTAAGAAAAGGAAAATAGGCTCAAAAACCTCTGATTGCATGTTCTTAGGTTATGCTGAACATAGTGCTGCCTATAGGTTTCTAGTTCTTAAAAGTGATATACTTGAAAGAAATTCTATAATGGAGACGAAAAATGCTGAATTTTTTGAACATGTATTTCCCTTAAAGGTGAGTGAGATGTCTCAACCTGTTGATGATAATGATAATAGTAATACCTTAAATGAGGATTTGAGAAGAAGCAAAAGGCAGAGAAAGGAAACTTCCTTTGGAGATGACTTTTATACTTATCTTGTTGACAATGATCCATGTAACTTTGTAGAAGTCATTAGTGCTCCTGATGCAAAACAGTGGGATAAGGCCATTAAGACTGAAATTGAATCAATTCAGAAAAACAATACTTGGACTTTAGTAGATTTGCCTAAAGGAGCAAAACCCATTGGTTGTAAGTGGATCTTTAAGAAAAAGTATCATCCTGATGGATCCATAGAGAAGTATAAGGCAAGATTAGTAGCAAAAGGTTTTACTCAAAAACCCAACATAGATTACTTTAATACTTTTGCCCCTGTGACTAGGATTTCCTCTATTCGAGTTTTGTTAGCTTTAGCAGCCATCCATAAGCTAGTGATACACCAAATGGATGTCAAAACTGCCTTTTTGAATGGTGATTTAGAGGAGGAAATTTATATGACTCAACCTGAAGGATGTGTAGTACCCGGTCAAGAGAATAAAGTTTGTAAACTTTTAAAATCTTTGTATGGATTGAAACAAGCACCAAAACAGTGGCATGAAAAACTAGATAATGTATTGCTATGTGATGGTTTTTCACCTAATGATGCTGATAAATGTGTGTACTCTAAATTTGAAAATGGTGATTGCGTCATTATATGTTTGTATGTGGATGACATGTTAATTTTTGGTACATGCAATGAGATTGTTACTAGAACTAAATTATTTCTAGGATCGAACTTTGAAATGAAAGACATGGGTGAAGCCAATGTAATTTTAGGTGTTAAAATCATACGGAAGGGAGATAGTATACTACTATCCCAAGAACAATACATTGAGAAACTACTTAAGAAGTTCAGATTTTATGACTTAAAACCAGTGAGTACCCCTTATGATGCTAACTCTAAATTAATGAAAAATAGAGGAGAATCATTATCTCAGCCTCAGTATGCCCAGATAATTGGGAGCTTACTACACTTGATGAGCTTTTCTAGACCTGATATTGCTTATGCAGTAGGTAGACTGAGTAGGTACACTCAATGTCCAAATCAAGAACATTGGGATGCACTTTCTAGGCTTATGAGATACTTAAGAGGTTCAATGGATTATGCCATTGAATATAGTGGATTTCCCGCTGTACTAGAAGGGTATAGTGATGCTAATTGGATCTCTGATTCAGATGAGACAAAATCCACTAGTGGTTATGTATTCACACTTGGGGGTGGTGCGATTACATGGAGATCAGCCAGACAAACTATTATTGCAAGATCAACAATGGAATCTGAGTTTGTCGCTCTTGAGATGGCTGGTAGTGAGGCTGAGTGGTTGAAAAACTTCTTAGCAAACATTCCACTAGGAATGAAACCAACCCCATCAGTGTCAATACACTGTGATTGCCAATCGGCAATAGCTATAACTAAAAACAAGAATTACAATGGAAAGAATAGACATATTCAATTGAGACACAATTTGGTGAAGCAGCTGCTAAAGAGTGGAACTATTTCCATTGACTATGTGAAGTCAGAAAGGAATCTAGCAGATCCTCTGACAAAACCCTTGGGAAGAAATATGATCTTAGAAACATCGAGGGGAATGGGACTTAAGCCACTGACAAACAAACAAGTGATGGTAACCCAACCTTTGTGATTGGAGATCCCATGAATAAGGTTCATATGGGTAAAAACAAGTCACTTGTTAGTTCTGATAGCACTAAATTGATTCTAATCAATTATGTCCCTTCCTATGGTGTGTGTGATAGTGCTAGAGACTGCATTAATGAGAGGTTAAACTTTGTCATTAAAATTCTATACGGTGATAGAATTTTGTCTTAAACAAAGTTTTAATGATTTTCATATCCCTTATGGGTGGTGTATGATTTGCAGCATACACTTGATGAAATCACCTATATGAGTGTCAAGTGGGGCCGCTTGCATGAGATCTTGGCATGATCTCTAGAGCACTCATGAATACCGGGCACGCGCATGGCCTAATTAGCGCAACACAACGGTAACAACAAGAATTGTGGGGGTGTATTGTGATTGATAAACCTCTAACACACGTCAAGTGTCTTTGGTTCATATAGCTTGCTATACCAATTACATTGTGTGTTAAGTTTCTCGATCTAAGACTGGTTCATATAGCTTGCTATACCAGCTCTGATGCATTACATCTTATAAGACCCAGGATATAAATACTCTTATCTTACTTTCAATCTTTGATTATTCATCAGAACAAAGATTTGCGCTATTGCTTTATACAACCATTTTTCAAGTTTACACAAAGATGACATATCTTTCTTTTGAAAAAGGATTACCTGCAAAAAGAGAAATCACTTTTGAGACAGAACTGTTTGGATCAAAGACATTTTCTTTTAACTTTCCTTTTGCAATAAGTGGGGGATTGTTATAAAAATATTATTATATTGCAAAAGAAAGTTTACGTTGTTGCAACGTTTGATTAGCAACGTTAACCTTTGCAACGTTGAAGTATACGTTGAGAAGCAACGTCTTTGGCCAACCGTACTACAACGTTCATTTTCTAATGCAACGGTTTGATTTTTTTCCACCTATAAATGAGCCATTTGCTCATTTCCAGATTCATGGAAAAATCATCATCATAAAATTCTCTTCTCTCATTCTCTCATTTTCTTTCATAATACTATCCTGGGTATATACTTTTAAGAGTTTCTTGCTAGTTCTGAGATCCTCAGATATATTCTGGGAAGTTCCTGTTGTATCCTGGGGGACTTGCGCAATACACCGCGGATAAGTCCTTAAGGACAGTGACTCTACACGCCTCAGGAAATTTTGTTCGTGATTTTGTCAGCAATTTTACAACACCTCTCAGTGGAGATAAAAAGAAACAACAATAAAATCAGGAAGAATACTTTCTCAGTTTTATAAAGTAAAAGCATTAGAAAAAAAAATACAACTTCTACATATAGTTACAGAAATAAGTTTTAGAAAAAGAAAATCTTTGATGCAATAATATATTATCTCTAGATCATGATCACAAGAGACAACTCTTTTAGATACTATAACTTCAATTTTCCACCCAAAGTCATGAATTGTGGGTTGAAGAAGCTTGAATTCATGTGGTATTATTAATAGCTCTCTTTTTACCCTGCATGCACATGAATATATATACATCAGAACATCATAAGTAACATAGACAAATTAACTTTAATCATATAATTATATACAACTAGTTGTACTAATTATTTGTTGAAATATATGATTGAGATTCACTCTTTTACTCTTTACACTTTTATCTCTCGTTATCACACACTCAAAGCTAAAGCTTAAACCCTATAAGAAGCTTGAAACAGTGTCATAATAACTCATTCATGACACTTTAATATCTCATGTTATATAACATGTTAAGAGGGCTAAGGCCATAAATGGTTTGTCTTTGTGTGATTCAAAGCTTCTAGTCAAATGGATCAAGGAAAATTTTTGTCAGCACATTAGAAGAAGTACCATGTTTTAAATTTTGAACCTCTAAAATAACAGATAAAAATTTCAGAAGTTGTCGGAAAGAAGAGTCTATGCAAGAGAGATTTAGTTTAAGAAGAAGAAAGAAAACTACTTATTTATAAATAATGACAGCAGCATCGATCATATTATTTTACATTAAAAGTATGCTTCTGTACGTTCCCTGAATATGATATGATAAGTTTAGATATTTTTCAAACTCTTCTAAAGGCACCATTCACGAGAATCTTGTATGTTCAACCTTGAGATTTAATTATATTTTTTTAAACCAACATTTTTCTCAACTAGCAGATAAGAATTAACAACAAAGATCCACGTTTGGTTCCATAATTTTTTACACATTTTATGAGTGTAAAACAGACAAGTTGAACTTTTTTTATTTGAAGTGATTAAGTGCTCCAACTTGTGAGTGCACATGCTTAGCTTCTGTGAACATATATATGTATTGGCAGAGAAAAGAGGGAAGAGACAAAAAGATTATGTGGTTTCTACTTTCTATAATAAACAAAACACCATTTATTTACAATGTCTGCAAGAAACTGCTATGTACTTATATTCTATTCAAAGTCTTATTTAACATTTTTTCTTTTCAGTTGTGATGTAACATGATGTCAAGGAAATGATGTTATATTCTTAATAGCATTCTCTCTTTACCTCTTTTGTGGAAATTTAGAAACTGATACGTGACTTTCTTGGTCTGCTCTATTCAGTTAAAACTTTTATCAGGAAAAAGGAAGGAGTTAGTAATGTGCCTTTTTTTTTTTTTTCAGTTAATAGTCGGTTATATTTTTATTTTAAGTTAAATAGATTTTTAACTCATAAATTTGAATATAAAATTAAAATTTATTATTTTTTAAATTTTGATATAATTTTATTTTTAAATTTAAAAAATCTGAATATCGTTCTTCTAATTTAATTATATTAATTTTTTGTGTTAAACATGTTTTAAATTGATATGTTTGTATTATTTAATAAATTTCAATTTAAATATTGTAAGAACTTAGAAAATAGAGTATTAGAGTAGATAGATGTATTAAAATAATGAAACCGAGTATTTTATTATAAAATAATCTTATAATATAAATATAACTTTCTAAAGTTTGATTCATTATCTAAAATATTTTTATATGTGTTCTTTTTGCTTTCTTTCTATTATTTCTCATTCTTGGGTTATTTGTTCGACGATCAGGAAATGTCTAAGCGATCCTAGCGTCATCGAGAGCTACCTATTCAACCGATCGATTTCTTGATTTGAGCTGTTAAATTTTGTTCCTCTTTTCTAGGTTTTCCCTTATAAAATATGTGATTATGCATATTTTTTGTCTTTGCATGAGAATTGTGCCTCTCTTTCTTGACTCTTAGCTCAATTTAGGTTCTAAGGTTAGTTTCCTATCACCAATCGGTGATTTGTAGGTTTTTCTAGAATTTCCTTGCGCTGCAAGCATCAGTCGGGGTTTCTTTTAGAGTTGTGCAAAATTTCACTAATGTAAGGGAAGCTAGAATTCACTTTAATTAATAAGTACTTATGTATGCTTGGTAGTATAAGATTCTTGAAATAATTGAGTTGAATTTGTGATTCTAAGGTAAATGAAAAATGTGTAATTTGATTGCTTTGAGTATGAAATGGTGAACTATGATGACAAATTGTGTGGAATGATGTTTTGGTTGTAATTGAATTTCATGAAATGTGTGAAATCTGTAATGAGGCTGGTTGTCTAAGAGTAGAGAAACTTTGTCATGTTTTAAGGTTAGTTTTGAGGAAATGGAGTAGTGAAATTGTGATTTTAGGGTTAACTGCTCAATTGGTCTATTAGGATGGCTTTGATAAGTCAAATGGGATTTGCTTGAGTCCCTAAGTTGCTCAAAATAGTAACAAAAGTGGTAGAATGCAAATTGGGTTCATAAGTTGAAGTTTTGTAGATTTTGGAGTGGAGTGTGGTTGGGAAACACTTTAGATTGATGTTAGTAAGGTTTAGAAACACTTGTTCAAGTCTAATTAAGTCTATAACACAATCTAAGAGGATTAGAAGTTGGAGAAAATATTTGGAATTGGTAAATTTTGGGGTAAGTTGGGGAACTCTGCTAATTTGTGTTGTAGATTATGCAGACTTGTTGAGCGAGTGGAGTCGCTCAGCGAGTGGTCGTGGAGGTCGGCTTACTGTTTGAGAATTCGCACAACGAGAAGGTACGCTGAGCGAATGGTTGAAGTCTGGGAGCACTATCAATTTTATTCAATCAACGAATGGGTGCGCTCAGCGTGTGTTTGGGGTCTGGACCACTATTTGGACTTTCGCATAGCAAATTGGGACGCTAAGCGAGAGGTTGGGGTCTGGTACCACTGGTGATTTTATTCGCACAGCGAGTTGGATCGTTGAGCGAGTGGGGTCGCTGAGCGAGTGGTTTGGAGGTTGGGGTTATTGTTAGTGGATTCACACAGCGACCGAGCTGGGTCATTGTGCTAATAAAGTTTGTGGTCGCTCAGCGAGTAAGTGCGTTGAGCGACTGTCTCAGGTTATCATGCATTCTTTTCCCCTTTGTTCCTTATTAGTTGGAGTAATGAAATTGATTTAATTGTGGATAATGTATGATTATGTATGAGTATTATATGAGTATGAAAATAAGGTTTACGGTTTCAAATAGTGTGGAAGAGAATTCTAAGGAGGAATTTCTCAGTCGTGATTGTCAAGTTTGTAAGTATGAATATGGGAAACTCAGTCTTGGGGTTCATCCTAACATTCTAATAGTCACCTATTCTCAATTAGAGAGGGGTGAGGCATGTCGTGAGAATAGCAGGAGGTCCTAGCCTAGGGGCTTTTCCTTGGCCTAAGGTGAGTGATAACTAACTAACCTTGTATGGTAGCTTGGAGTAGGCCAGCTGTTTCACCACAACAAGTGCATGAACTGTCATAGCTACATATTCATACTAATCCGGAGGGTCAAGTCAATGGTTGGTTAAATATAAAGTTAGTTTGATTTGATATGTTTGTGTTATCTTATTTGAAAGTTTAATTGTATTCATATATCATTGCTTGTTTTTCTTCTAGCTTATCCTTCTATCTGTGTTTGTGTTGTATGTTTTCCTTGTTTTCTCTCTTTGTTATGATCATCCTGTTGGTGTGAGCAAAGGAGATGAGGTATCCCTAGAGCAGATTTCTTGATGGAGGAGATGTTGCGGGGAGTAGTTATCTTCATAGTTGTACTTGTAAATAGTTTTGGTATAGGCTGTTTGTATATAAAGTTTAAATTTTATAGTTATTTTATAATCGCTGTCAGATTTTACTTTATATAATAATCAATAACTATTTTATCATATCCTTATTGTGATGATTCTTTTGTATAGTATTATACTATATTTTGAGATGTTACAAATATAAATATAACATTTAATAAATTTAAAAATATTAAAGTCATTAAATCAAAAGAATAATATTCAATTAAATTTATAAATTAAAGCATATTAAATATTAAAATAAAGATAAATTTCAATTGTATGTAGAGAATAAAATTAATGATTAATTTTTTTTTTCTAAAAGTAAGAAAAGAATCAGACAGATCCAAGATTTATGCAGGATCCTGTTTGTGGAGATATTTAGTTAATCTAGGAATTGTATATTATTTTTCTCTTGGGTAAGACAAAAATAAGGGTCGATTGTGTGGTCCATGTTTGAACTTGAGATAATCCATTATCCATAAAAATCAAACAGAAAGAAAATTATAATGTGGTTAGTTTTATACTTCCTAAAGAGATTAATTTTTTACTATAGAGTAAGTATAGCCTTGGTGGGTATGCAACTTGTTTTACTATTTAATTTATTTTTTTATGTCATTAATTAAAAACGTTGTAATAATCCTTGGTTAAATACAAATAAATTCTTTATTTGATTCAAATACGAAGATATTTGAAACCAAATGAAAAATGTAAAAAGAAAGATGAAGACAACAAACATGGGTGGAGATATCTTATAGATTACAAATAGAATATTGATTGTTGTCAGAGTTTTTAGTAGTTATTTCATTCAATTCAAGATTTTAAAATATTACATTTGTGTTTTTTAGAATATGTTTTTCAAATTTGTTATTCTTATTTAATAAGAGATTTTATATTCATATTTACATTTAAACATTTTTCTCTTGTAGAATGAGTTTTTTTCATATACTATATATTGTAGCAAATATATTTTTGTTCATGAATATTTATCGGTGACCCTTTAAATATAATAAAATTAAAAGCACCGACTTTTTATGCTGATTGGTTGTTTCACGTTGAAAATTTTGGAGAAGAAAAGTTGGAAGGAGATTCCTAAGCTAAATATGTTTCAGCATCTGAGTCTAAAAAATATTAATTATAATACAGGAACAAAAGATTAATTACTAAAAGGTTAAAAAAAAGTCTTGCTGGCAAAATAATTATATTTAATTAAAAACATAAATAAAAATTATAGGTGAAATAGAATAGAAGTAGTAGTAGTCACAATTTTTTAATTCAGAAGTAAATTATTTTTCTTTGGATTTATTGTTTTTCTTGCATGCTAGATTAGACCAAAATAAAACTAAAATTATTCTTGAATGCGCTCTTAAAATTATTCAAAATGGAAGTACTTTGTAACTGTTGTGTCAATATTGAAGCTAATGCTTGCATTATAAATATGATTTCTATTTACCTCAGATAGATATCTAAATATGTGTACCATTTGAAACCTAAGTGTGGATTGAAATAAAGAGTAGAAAGGAAGTAGAGAAAACTTTGTACTTTGAAACATTTTTTTGATATTGATTTTGGATTAGGAAAAAGTGTTGAAGAGTGTGGCTTTAAATGCAGTAAAGGATAGAAATGAGAAGAAAAGCAGTGTTAGGTCATCTTCGTACATTGTATTGTTCAACATGTGACATGTCATTGTCAACACCATTGTCTTTCTTTCAACTTCTACAACGACAGTTACCACCAAAATGTAGTGGTTAGGTCGAACACAATTAAATGAGACCCACATTCACTCGTACAAAACTACAAATAAGTTGGTCATCTTTCACTCGCTGCTCCTCACAATCATCTCTTTCAAGATTTGGATAGGATTTATGATTGGAGATCTTCACATTTACCAACGATTATCACTATTCGCCTTCATTAAGGATTTTGTGGGATCAAATGATCACTCACTTCACGAGCATAATAATGCAAGAAAATTGTTATATCTATTGCAGTGCTAAAATATTGTCTCCTCTAATTTTGGAGGAGTGTCTTGAGAAGTATATATAAAGAAAATTGAGTACAATGTTATTTCAACTTTGTTCAGTTGAAATTTTATTAAGTGAATTTAAAATAAAATTAGTTTATGTATTTGCATCGATGTTCAAAATACAAGCTTGAGTTGCTTCAGGTTCACGGGTCTAAATGGACGTGACGCCAGAACAAATTACACTTAAATTTTGTAACAATGATTTTTCTTTTCTAATGTTCTCTGTTTTCGGTTTCTTATCACTATATTTTAACATACTTATTGACTACTAGAAATTGAGGGTCCGTATTATTTTATGCCATCTGATACTATTATTTTATATATATAATTCTCTTTCTGGCTTTGCAACATCTCGTGACATTGGAGTGTTGAATTTAATTCCTAAATGATGAGATTCCTTTTAATGAAGTGAGCAGTTAGAATCATTAATTAATTGGTTAATATTTAAGATTCATAATTATTATTTGTTTACTTCACACTTTTTTCTTGCACATTTTTCTTAAAAAATAATTTTTAATACTGCACACTTTGCCTTCTAAAACATTCAATTCAATCTGGCCTGGAAAGTGCATGGAGATTCTGTCCAATTTGACAGAAATAACATTCACTCATTTGACAAATATTGCACATTCCAGGTTTCCACAAAAGAGCAGTGCTACTAGCATTCTTTTAACATACTTATCAATATATTAGAATTACTTTTATCGTATAAAAACCTAATTTAATTAATAATCCTCTATTCAAGTACTGATTTAAAAAAAAAAATTCTAGGGAAAAATCAACGGCGACATAACTGGCGGTAGTTTCCTTGCACTCTCTTGAAACGTAACACCCTTCTGACCCTAAAAAGATGGTATATTCGAATAGAAATGGAGTCCATTTTCCTCAACATTTTATAGACTTATAATTCATTCATCCGGATAGGCTACAAAAGTTTGTCAGAACGAACATTAACAATTTAAGGTCCAAATTGTGTAAAATGTTTGTTTGGTACATCCATTAGGAAAAGTGTATAAATAAAATTTGGTAATTGGCAATAAATAATATAAATTTGTTCCACAACATATAAATGCAGCTACCCAAAATGTCTTGTCTTGCAAATGAAGTATATAAATTCATCCGACCTGTCTGACTCTTGTACAACAGTTACCTCAAAATGTCAAGCGCTAGAACTGATCATTAGCATTGACTATCCGAAGAATGATAGAACATGTCAGTATCGCAATCTGATAACAAAAATGCTTTCACTGTTCCCCAGACAAAGTAAGTCTCAGGCCCCGGCAAAGAATGGACAACTTTCCGCGAACATTGGTTGTAGTGATACAGTCATAGCATAAGACAGCAAAAAGCATAGGAGTAGAACTTTGTCCACCGCGTTTGAAGTCAAGGTAGATCGCTATGACCTTAAACAAGTAACACAGCATTTATACAGCCATCATTTTCCGGATTATTGGTAACCTGAGCATATTTACCTGCATTCAAAGCAAATAGAAACCCGTGTTAATTTCAGACTTTTCAGTTGAAAATTCAGTCAACTTTGATAAAAAAAAAAATATATGTATTTACCCCACACAACTTTCCCCGCAGGTGTGACAAGGCCAAGTTCACTGACATTCACCTGAATTACATTAAGCAGTGAAATAAGAAACAGTTTCATAGAATTATCAGCGATCAGAAAAAAAAGAGTCAAATTGAGATCCACTAATAGATTAGAAGAGAACGAAATATAAATACCTCAATTATAGTTCCCTTGGTCATAACACCAAGAGAGGTGTACATAGGGCCGTTAGGATTTTTCTTTACTCCAATTATTTCTAGATTAAACGTGCATTTAAGTTCTGGATGAGTGACATGGGCCTTGGTGAACCGCAAACCTGTTGGACGAATGAATCTCTCATACTTTGGAGGCTTCCTGGTAAAACCAGGCCCAACAAATGTTGCTTTAGTAACCATCCTCTTCCATTGCTTGGCTGCAAAATGGTGAATCATGCACTATCAAATATGCTTCAGGAATGATCATTATATTTTTTTGTCTAATATTGTAATACTTAAAGTGCTCACAAGTCATGATGAACTACTACTAGACTGTAAAAACAATGACATGAAAACACCTTCCCAAAAAAGATAGAGATTTCTCTAATCATTTAATAAAATAACAGAACACAATTAAAGTAAAGATTTCAAGTACTCAATATCCTCCACCTATTCAAGCAAAGAATGCAAGAATGAACTATGAATCATACAGAAGCATGATTTGTAGAAAGATACAAACGACAATAATACGATGTAACTAAATAACAATTTTATACCAAATTAATCAAGTGGTGCCAATAAGGTAAACAAAACAAAGAAATTAAAAAACCGAAGCTGGAAATAACTTTCGACAGATAAATATGATACTTACTCTTTCTTTTACCAGTACGGACCACTTTGAACATTTCATCTTCAGCCACAGGACGAACCTGAAGAAATCATACATTCATGTAAACAAAAAAAGGAACATATGGAAAAACTATGGAAAGCAGAGGATGCAATGGTTGAGAAAAGCCAAAAAGAGAGGATGCAATGGCCAGAAACGAAAATACTGGGAGATGCTGGAATCGTTGCCAAAGATGAGTATGTGTTCAAGGTAAAGTAGAACAGTGGGTTCTACCACATAATAGTCTGTGCAACTGACTTGGAACGTAGGATTACAGTTCTGACTCTTCAATGGAGGGGGGTAAAATCTCAAATTTCCCTGCCAAAACAGCCCTGACTGTTTCTGTTTCGTGGTTCAGATAGGCTATTCGTGACTCACTCCAATAGCCCCTGCTCCAGGTGCCGTTTTACATAATTTTTTCCACTATCACAGCCAAGAAAGCTGCAATTCAATTTTAGTAGCATGCACCAGCCCTACACAACACAATTCCAGAATAGCTCTACTATCTCACACTATTGAGTATTGACAATCATGCTCTAACCAAGCAGGAACCAGTAACCACAATCAATAATTCTTCTCTTACAGCGTGTACTTATTCTCACAGCACATTCCACTTGCCCTCTCTATACATCTGTAGGTTTACTTGAAGCCAATTTCAATTGGGACTACGTGGTTAGACTTTTCTTAAAGTGCAAAAGGATAATACTTTTTTATTAAAAATTTAATCCAAAGTTTACTTAATGCATGAAGAGCACAGGTTCTGTGACAGGTGGTCAACAAATTTCAACAGAGGTCTTTAAAATCATCCATGCACAAAGTATCAAATGCAATCTTACCTTGGGTAGAGGAACATCCCACTTTCCAGCCTTCTCTTTCCTCTTTTGCTTAATGGTGTTGCTAAGAACCTAAAATTAGAAATTCAATTTAGATGACTTCCGCGAAAAGAAATCACGAACCAAAATTACCATTCAATAATTCACGTGAATCATGCCTTTGCTCTGGCCGTGTTATCACGATCCAGAAGATAAGCAGGAACGGCTCCATCTTGAACATTATCATCAGCCTTGCGCCTGGATGTTGACTCTTCATGCATAGCCAAACTGTCAACCACAACGGGTAAATTATTATCATCTCATAAACTCAACAACTATCACGCTAGTTATCTAACATCAATCAACAAATCTTAAATAAATATATCATTCAAAACAATCTAGTCAAAAGCATGTATTTACATCGACGCAAAAAAAAATTTGCAGCACATTAACTACTAAAACGCTCCCCCCATGTCAGCAACCACAAAATAGCATACATCATAAGCAAATACTGAAAATTAGTCCACACGAAAATGTAAAATACAAGCTGAAAAAACAGAAAATCCTCACGTCTTCTTCATCTGCGCTTTTTCAGCATAATTTTTCTTGGCAATAATCTTCCCCTTGATACCAAGGGACTGTTCCACACGAATTAAAAAAAAAAAAAAAAGATTTGTGAGAATACAACCACATAACTCAAATTCCAAATTCCAAATAAAAAGCGGCAAAACCTTCTGAGCCATTGCGGAGCGCTTGTGAACTTGCCGAGCCTCTTTCTTGCGCTTGCGCTCGAAGTGATCGAGCCGGTAGCCATAGTCTCTTCGGTGACGCTCTATGTAATCCCCTTGCGGCTACAATTACACAAAGATGGGATCAGAAAATGCATGCCAGGGATTTCGAAAAACCCGAAGAAGGTTTAAGTGAAGTTGAAGAAAAAACCATGGTTACGACGGCGACCCGGTTTTCCAATCGAAGAAAGGATGAACGAACAAAAAGGATTCAGCGTCGCCCTAAGCTGCTTGTGCTGGCGAGTATAGAGGTTTATGTCTTCGAATCGAAGGCCGTGAGATACAGAATTGGGTTCAAATGGATACATGATTATAGTTGGACTTAAAGTTGGGCTTACAGTTGGGCCTTACGTGTTACAATAATAAAATAAAATAGATTATCGATAAAATAAAATTTTAAATGTATAAATTATTGAGATTATTAAACCATAAAATTTAACAAAAGAGGAATAATTGTCATATGAAAGAAGGAAGAATGATAAAAAGAATGAATGTTTATATGATATTTTAAATAATATTAACCACAAAATTTTAATAAGGGTAAAATAGGAATGAAAAAATAAAGAAAATGGTAAAAGAAAAATGGAGTGGTGGAGAAAGCAAGTAGTAGTGGTGTAAAGAGTAACACCCCTACAATTTATAAGTAATGTTTTAAAAGTTAAAAATGACGTCTAAAAATAAAAATTATTAGGATTTTTTTTTTCAATCAAATTTTCTGGGGTTGATGATAAAATAAAAAAATAAAGAATCTTTAAAATAAATAAAAAGTTATTCTGATAAAAAGCAAATAAATGCGATAAAAATATGAAATAGGAAGGAAGAAGATTATAAAAGAGATAAGATATGAAGAAAAAAAATTTATAAAAATAAAGGACATTATTTAGTGATATATTTATTATTTACGCACAGAAATAATTTTTTTACAAAAAAAGAGATTTTTTTTACATAAATAATCAAATTAAGTGATATATTTATTATTTAATATGAATAACGTAATTTTATAAGAAAAAAAAATCCTTTTCATTCAATAGCTTGCTTACTTGTTAGCTTTAATTTTTTATTAAAAATTAAATAAAATTTACTTAGTTATAATTCTCTATACATTAGTTTTGTTATTATAATATTGAATCACTATAAAATAATTTTTTTTAATATATTATAAACAATAATTCTATCTTTAAAGTTAAACATATTAAAATATATTTTAATTTTCAGAATTAATAATTATAATATATTAAAATTATTTGAATTGTAAAAAATATTTATTACGTTTTTTTATCATTATACAGCTTAAAACTAATATACACCAACTAACTTAAGTATGCTTGTTTTTTAAATAAATAAATAAATAAATAATATAAAACTTAACTAATGTGACTAAGTTATGAAGGATAATATCCCTAATTCCATGTAAAAATAATCAAATTTGTATTATTACCAACATATCTTCTTCTTACACCAATAACAACAATATTATCATAGTTGTGAATAAGTGTGATATAATATCAATACGAGAAAAATTATCTTAGATAGAACCAAACATATCTCAAAGATGTAGTATAACTACCAACATAAACAATTTTATAATTTTTAAAAAAAATGTAAATATATAGAATTTATATCTTTCTTCTTCTTTCAAATAGTTTCATTTTAAAAACATTTTATTTGAATAAGATAATTTGAATGCATTGAATTTTAATTTATAATAATACTGGTAACATAAACAAATTCCCATAAATATTGAAAAAAATAATTATTATAAACTTTATAAAAAAAGTTGTATAATATTACATATAATTTTATAATTATAGTTAGTAATTCTAAAATAAAAATCCAAATCTTATGTTTTTTTTTCTTTAAAAATAATATATATATATATATATATATATATATATATATATATATATATATATTTCAACATTATAATATAAATATATATATATATATATATATATATATATATATATATATATATATATATTATGTAACATCATTTTTATAGTTTTAAAGTTATTATAAAAGCATGACATATTTAAAAAACAATAATAATTAACTTAAATAAAATATAGTGTGTCATACAATTATCCAAATTTAATCACAATATTAAATTTTATATTTACACGAGTTTCTAAAATCAAGAGTGTCCATAATAAATTAAGCTTTTTAAGACAGAGTTCACCCTATTATTTATACATCGTTATTCTTGATGTCCAATATATGCTCTATTAAAATATCGTATTCCTTTGTTCACACTAATCAGGTAATCATTACAAAAAGAACACAATCAGGCATACAAATAAAATATAAGGGTAAATTAATTTTACTAAAGAGATAATTATACATTTTAATTAACAAGACATCAATTGAACACAAACAAATTTAAAGCATACATACATTAGTTTTAGACTTGGTCATCTGAATATATATATATTGATGTTAGACTATGACAAATTTTGCATTTGTAGTGGTGAAATATCGCTCACTAAATTAAAGAGAAAATGGGTCTAGACTTGTAGGGAAGAAGTGGTGCTCAATGCCACTAAACACCGCTCAACACCTCATAAACAAAGGGTTCACTAACTTCGCAACGCTCAGCGTCCTGAAGTCTAGTGGCTCTTTGACTTTGCAAAGTTCAACACCAAACTCCTACCCCTCAACGTCACACTAGAATTCAACAACTTCAAAACCTAATATGGATGCACTTAAGACCTATCCAAATGATCAAATTGGTATCCTTGACACTGTAATTGATTTAAAAGCATGTGTTGTACTTCAAATTTGATACCAATTTGTTCATTTGGTCAAAGACTTAGTCCATTATATCAAACCAACTACCCAAAAACTCATACATCAGATTTCACATACTACAAACTAAACTTTTAATGAACTAAGTAACTAACCAAGTCCTAATTGACATGAATACAAATGCCAAACATCAAGTTCCCTCATAAAACAACTTCTCTAAAATTTCACTAGTCAAAATCCCTATTTTTGACCCAAAATCAATCATTTCTCTAACCTATTATCAAACCAAAGTTCAATAGCTTATTATTCCACTAAAACAACAACTTATCATCCACATATCATAAAAGAATAAGCACAATTCAACAAGTATTTTAGAGCAAGAATTCACTATATCAACTACCAGTTTCAATATGTAGCATAATACATTATCATAGAATTCAAAATAGTATATAACAATTTTCATACAATTCTATTATACCAAGTTAGATTATCAAACTACTTAAAGCTTTAGAACAAACATTTAGCTTTCCTTGCATATTGGAAGCTTACACAACTCTAAATAACATAAAATTGCTTCCTTAGTCCAAATAACTCTATTCGTTCCTACAAAACATCGAATCCTGATAGGTACGCTGTTAAAATTACTTATCAGTAGATAACATAAAAGAAGACTCAAACAATACATGCAATAGAATCAATATTGCATGTGTTAGAAAACACAAGGCTAGAGAAAATAAAAAAAAATCAACTTACTCTTTTGAAAGGACGGATCAAATTCAAATGAAGAATTTGCGATTGTAATTAGATGAACACTTTTTGATCTTCAAACAAATAACTTGACAATTAAAACTCTATTAATGATGACAAATTCCTTAATATAATTTCTATTTATCAGTTTTTAAACTAGATTCTTAATATATATATATATATATATATATATAAATAATATAGTATAACTAATTTTAATAAAAAAATATAGTATTAAAACTATATTATTAAATGGAAATAGAAACAATGTATATAATTTTGTTATTTGTATTAAATAAGAAATAAAAAATATATTACTTTGTTAAAATGCTTATCTAAGAACTCTAATTATCGTAATTTAAAATATGCTGTGTTGCATTAATTATATTACTAAACAACACTTAAAAAATAAAATTTAAAATCATCAAATATTTTTACGGAACTAAATAGACACGAAGTCATATTTATTTTATACGAAGTAAAATCATATTTAAATCAATAAAAAAACATTAGATAAAGTTGGGAAAAAATGTTTCTTCAAACAAAAAAAAAATGAAAACAAAAAAGAATACAAGTATATTTCATGTAATACTTTAGTATTTTAAAATGTAAATTTGTAATTGAGGACCAAACTAATTATTTATTCTGTAAAATCAGACAAGGCAGTTTCTTCACTTTGTGAAAAACTTTTCCCCTCTTACTGGTTCTTCTTCCAGGTAACCAACCTTCGCTCTTTGCTTCCCAGAATTTCTCTCTCCATAATTTGTGTTTTCACTTTTTCTTGTTCCTTTTTTCTGTCCTCCTTTTCCAATTAATCTGATAATGGATGATTGTCTTTGGTTTGATGCGCTGAAAGTGTTCGGTGATTCTGACAGTTTTATTTTTCGGATAAAATGTTTTAGACTTGCCTGATTGATATTAGGATGTTAGATGTTTTATGGTTTTGATGTTTCCTATAGTTAGTTCTATACTGAGGGTGTTGGTTCACTATTTATTGCTCTTGCCAAGGTTAATTTGAATGTTTATCATTCATCAAGACCAAAAGCCGCCTTTTTTTTTGGAGATGTAGTTTTTCATTGAAACAGTGATTCCCATTAAGTAAGAAGGAATAGAGGAAATGATTCGGGCTTCGCTTCCAAACTCAGTCTACTAGCTTTTCAAGTTTCATGATTTTCTATTACACTCACATTTTCTTGGGTTCACTTTCCTTTGATTTCGGTTACTACTAGGGTTTCACGGTCTTCAATAACACTCGCATTTTATTTCTTTCCCTTCCCCTTGATTTGTTCTCGTTTTCTCAGCTTTTGTTGAATCAAAAGTTGATAAAATTGGTTTTCTTTCTGACAAATAGTGATGTATGGAATCAGATTGGAAAGGTTAGTTCTGGTTAGTTATCTGCAATGATAGAAGGTAGTAGAATCCGGTTGAAGACATGGCAGCAGGCTGCTGTGGCAGTGGGTTCGGCAGTGGGGGCATTGTTGGACCCTCGAAGAGCAGATTTGATAGCGGCTCTTGGTGAGACGACTGGAAAGCCTGCTTTTGAGAAAGTTCTTCAGAGGATGAAGAGTTGCCCTGAAGGGAAGGTGAGCTAGTTTATTTTATTATAATCTTATTAGTTTTTGGTTAATGTGGATGTTCTCCTTGCTCATGCTGTTTCCGATGTTGATTTATTCTATTTGCTTTTTGTTGGATGCTCTATAGCTAGTACTAGCAACAACCATAGTTTATTTGTTCTTGAGATGACAAAGAGTTTAGGATCAGGTGATGGGTGGCCCTTGGTTTTACTCATTGATAAAAGTGATTATGAACACCTATCACTTATCACTAACAATCACTATCATTCTTATCACTAAATTAACTGGCATTATTTTTTGCCTGTTGAAGCATACAATTATGCCACATCAAACCAATCGTTTTCTTTTATAATTCTGATTTATAGGCTGTGTTATTGGAGCGCCCTCGTGTTGTTTCTGCAAATGTCGGACATGCTTGGGACCTGCCGGAAAACACATTCGGTGCTGCCTATGCTAGGTTTATGGGATCCAGGAACTTTTCACCAGATGATCGACCTCCTGTTCGGTTCATGGATACAGATGAACTGGCCTATGTAACAATGAGAGCTCGTGAAGTGCATGACTTCTGGCATACCCTTTTTGACCTTCCCACTAACTTGATTGGGGAGACAGCGTTGAAGGTTATTGAGTTTGAGCAGATGGGCCTTCCTATGTGCCTGCTGTCCGTTGTAGGGGGCACCGCTAGATTCAGTGGAAAGCAGAGGAAATTGTTTTATCAGCATTACTTCCCCTGGGCTATTCGTGCTGGCATGCAATGCACTGATCTTATGTGTGTGTATTATGAGCGGCATTTTCACGAAGACTTGGAAGATGTTCGCAGAAAACTGCAAATTGTTCCTGCTCCCGTCGTTCCTTAGCTGTATGTATTCGGACATGAAAGTTGTTTTGGTGATGGCATTGTGCTAGAGCTTTGCTATCCATATTTTGGAATAAAATCAACTGTACAACCTTTTCCTCTAATATCTTAGTCAATTAGTTTTGTATTTGTTGGATTTTATCATATGATCAGTAAAATAGACTTACATTACAATCACAACTATTTTTCAACATATCCTGTTATGTTATAGTTTTATTCTTCTTGTATCAACAGTGATTTATCAATCCATGTGATTGCAAATTACTAATCACTGACTTTATTTGTCTTACCGGCTAGGGGTATGCAGAAACCACTTGTGATCCAAACCAAACTGCGAAACACAGAATTAAATAGAAATAATCAAACTTAAAACAATTTAATTACGAAACCACTTTCTCAAAACAGTTTGGCTACGCAAACTAATTTGCTTAAGTAATTTGTTGAGCTACATGCAAATCTATAAATACTTAAAGGCCAAATTGCATGTCTTTTTTAAAGATTCTGAACTTACTGTTTCAAAATTTTCAAACCCTACCGTCAAATAAGAACCTTGTCTCTTAATTCTGTATGCAAACTCCATATGAACCCTTACTTCAGAATTTTCAAACACTAGCTCCAAATCACCATTGTGAAGTAGGGATTTTGTTTCTCTGATCACATGAATTAAGCCTCACTCTGATTCAATCCTTCTAAGTAGTTTGTTCTTGTTTCGGTTCTTTTGGCCGGCCCATATATCAGATTGAACGTATTTATTGACTCAGCATTCACATCCATGAAGGGCTGGGAAGAAATAATATTACATCGTCTTATTTTATCCATACAAGCCTGACTTAAATCGTAAACATGATCAAGTGTAAAATTTTTAATGATTAGCGAGATTTTTTTTTGGTTGCTGGGTAAAATATGTAGTGCTTTTCTGACGTTACAATTTATCTAATATTCATGTTTCATCTTTTCATTATGTTAACGTGTGAATATGGGATGACCATCGTCTGATTGTGTGTATGCTTTCTGAGATTCGAACATTAATCACTCTTTTTGATGTGTGCATTGTTGTGTCTCCTTATCTCAATTTGGGTGATTGCTTTGTGGGTGTTTATGGCATGCTGTTAATGATGCTTGGATCCTAAATTTCGCATGTCTCTTGCAAAAGTTTCAGAAAATTGCAGGAACTATTAGTAGCTTATAATTCTAGTCTCCCTACTTCAACTGTGGTAAAATTGGTATGTGGTTTTTGAACGTTTGTACGTAAAATTGACTTTGGTTAGACTTGATTTTTTAGTGAAGTGATTTATGTTTGTTGGATGTTTTTATCCTGAAACCCAGTTTACTATAAAACTTGGCTAGTCTTTCAATCCAGTTGAAAAGCTACTATTTATCATTCTAGTCAAATCTAGCTTTGCAGCAAAACCAATTTTACTTAGCAATAATAAAAAAACCATAATTTTATAAAATCAAATCTGCTGTCAAAATCAATTCTTATTATTCCCATGCTGTAAGAGCAAACACAATTTTAGTATATCATGCAGATATAGTTGAATGTGTGGAGCCTTATATGAATGCCAGTTTGATGATTCGGTTTTGCGAGTTTATCTCAGTTTCAATTATTTTGTTCAAAATATCATGCAGATGGAATTGGATGTGCTGAGCCTTTTATGAAGGAGAGTTTGATGATTCGGTTGAGAAGTTATCTGATCTGAATTATTTTGTTTGCATGCTACATGTTCAATAAATGCTAGATTTCTAGAAAACATGATGATGGGCCCATATCATATAAAATTCTGATTCTTGCTTCACTTATTAATGGAACCTTATCTGTTTTGTATATCAAGCTTTCATTACTACTTTATTATGGATGGAAACAGATGAAGCTTATTAATACCTTCTGTTATATTGACCTGTCGATTGACATTGTCAAATTGCTTTTACCCTATGACAAGTCAATCTGGCCCGTTATTCAATCACTTTATCATCAACCCCTGTTCTAAGTTATTCTGAAGATCTGTTTTCAGTTGATTCGTCGTTATTCGTGAATTAATAATTGTCAACAATAATATAATTTTCTATCTTTACTCGTTTTTGGAAAATCTTTCACTTGCTACTTTTATGTGTCACTATAATCTGTAAACTGTATATTGTATCTGTTCATAACAAAAACATATGGTCTAAAGTAACCGAAACTGATATTTTCTAATGTTAAAGTCGCATATTGTTTTCAGTACAACTATGATATCATAAGGGATTTTCCTATAATTTATAGTTTGATATTTCTTTATGGTTCTTATTGCTGTTAGCATATTATTGTTAGATTCTATCTCAAATTCTGGACAATAGAAACCACGGAATGAATGATAATGTCAATTGGATAAAAGCCTCCAGAGTATCAGAGTTTTCAGATGAACATGACAGCCTATGTTTCCGAGTCATGTCTTATGGATTTTATCTCTATTCATTTTTGGACCACAATCTGGGAAAGTTTCTGTCTTTGCAAATTCCATGATCACACTTGGGCCAGGGATAAAAACAAGGACCTAAAGCAAAGTCTAAGAAAGAAACCGAAGACCAAGTATTTGGCATATAAAGAAACACAGGTTTTGATTAAAATTAAACATTGACTGTAAAATTTACTCATAATTTGCATCTGGTTTTCAGAGAATCCATTCCTGATAACACCACTTTTAGCAATCTTGTAAGTAAGTTTGGGTGTTCAAAATAAAGAGTAAGCCAATTCTTGTTTGTGCTATGTTGACGATGACTTGGACTTGTATTTATTTCACAAAAAAACCAGAAATTTCATTGACTTGACTTTGATCGGTGCAAAGCAAATTACTTTGACAATTTATGAAAATATGGTAAATACAAAGTCGGTGTTTTGTAGAGTAGAATGACGTTTCTTATAAACTTTTTACGTGGTCGTTACTTTACATGATAGCAGAGATGTCAAAAAAATTGTTTAACTAAAATTGAATGATAATACAATTTCTAAACTATGAACTGAAATACATATAAATATTGTTAATCTGAATACGCAAACATCTGAGACTTTCTATTAAATAGTTTTTATCAGTTCTTTTATAAAATTAATGTTATAGTGTTATTTTGATGTAAGAAATATAGGCCATGTTGGTTGTGCATTATTGGAGTAATCGAAATATTTCATTTGTTGTAAGTGTTTGAAATATTTCGCAACATAAGAAAAAAAAACTAAATACGTGGCTATATATGACAAGCTGGTTATATATTTCCAAATATAAAAAATAGTGGTGTTCTTCATCACCCATGACTATTGTTTTAATCTTTACCTTATTTCTAAACTTCCTATTAAATTCCATACCACGAGTTTGAAGATAATAATAAAAGATCTTGTACTTGCATTGAAATTGCATAAACCAGTTTCAAAGTTGGAGCTTGAATTGACCAAAACAAAGAAAATGTTGGAGCTTTGCTGCCTTTTTTTTTCCTTTTTGAATTTAATAATACTTTACTTGAAGTAAACAAAGCAGCATATTGATATTTATGCAATTTTTTAACACCAGAACCATAACATTATTCATTGAGAAACAGTTCATTTTAATTTTTATATATACACTTTTTCGTTTGAATTGATTTTAAAAAATTCTGTACTACATAAATTAAAGCAATATACGTAGAAATCAGAATAAATAACTTCTAAGTGAATTAAAAGAATAACTTTTGGATGTAATAGCAGATATAGAACTAAATATGTAATTAAACCTATAAAAAGTAATGTACACAACTATGATTTTCGAGGAAGGAAGATGAATTTGAACAAAAAGGGTAATCAAAATAATAAACAAATGAGGAAGAAAGGATTGGAAATGGAAAATCACAGACAGCACACCAACGTTGATGAAAAAAAGTGAAAAGAAAAGTCAATAAGATCACGGGTTCACACATGCGTGTCCGCTAGAAAAGCCTCAGACTCTTACCACTCTTTCTCTCTCTATGTCTCGAAACCGAAGTGCCTCAAAGTTAGCTCCTTTTCCACTCTGAATCACTCTATTTATATTGGGTCTTTCCTCTGGTTCCTTCTGAGTTTTTGGGTTTGAATTGAGTTGGGAAGAGGTCATAGATACAAGATATGTCTGGTGTTGAGTCTGACCACAACAACATCAAAGGGGTACCAACTCATGGTGGACGCTACATTCAGTACAATATCTATGGCAACCTCTTCGAAGTTTCCAGAAAGTATGTCCCTCCTATTCGCCCTGTGGGTAGAGGTGCTTATGGTATTGTTTGGTAAGTCAAAAGTCCCTTTCTTTTTCTGGTGTTTTCTTTTGCTGAATTTATTACATTTGTTTTGTTGTTTGTTGCCTTTTGGGTAAAGGGGTTTTCTTGCTTTGAGCTATGTTGCTGTACTTTCCTATTCTGGTCTAGGATTAGCTGACTTTAGGAACAACGATTTTGTTACTGATCAAACCCCTTTTGTTAAGAATTAAGTAATTAACTTCCTTTGTTTGTGAATTCTGTCGTTCTTTTGTTATGTTTGGTCTGGTTGTTGACTTATTGAAGATTGGATTGGTTATTTTAGTTTGATTCTGAGGGAGACCAGTTTTGAGCTCAAATTGTTGCATTTTTCTTGTTTTTGATGTACAAATTGCCGTATCTTGATGGGATTCGTGTGTTACTCGTTCTAAGGCACTGGTTTTGTAGATTTTAAAATGTTGGCCAAGTGCGTAGACTTTCAAATCTCTTCCAATTTTGTTTTTTTATGTTTACTTAGTTGTTCATACTATAATTTTGCTGGAGTCAAAATGGAAAAACGAGATTAGATCATTCCTTTTTTGTGTCTGTGTGCTCCTGTGATACTGATGCTGTTAACAGCGTAGTTCTTTGTATTTCAAGATTCAATTGCACGGAGTACAATGTACATGTTCTGGATTGTGTATTAAATTTTGGGTCTGACTAGGAGTTCACTTTATTTTCTGTTATCAAAGATGTGTAGAACACTAACAATTTTTTTTTTTGTTTCCTTCAGTGCTGCTGTAAATGCGGAGACAGGAGAGGAAGTTGCCATTAAGAAGGTTGGCAATGCATTTGACAACAGAATAGATGCCAAGAGGACCTTGCGAGAAATTAAACTTCTTCGGCACATGGATCATGCAAACGTAATTTTGATGCTTTTTACTTGCACTCATCTACAGCTTGTTTTCTTCCATGTTATTGTTTATTTGAAGTATTTACTTTCCTGTGAGACTGTGTGAATTTTATTTGTCCTATTATTACTTTCTTTCTTCAGTTTATTCTTTGTTTCTTCGCCATTGTCCTATGATTACTGCTTATCAATTATTTTTTTCAATGCAGATTATGTCCATTAGAGATATTATACGACCTCCTCAGAAGGAAAACTTCAATGATGTATACCTTGTTTCCGAGTTAATGGACACAGATCTCCATCAAATAATACGTTCCAATCAACCACTGACTGATGATCATTGTCGGGTTAGCACTTTAATTAGTTTTAGCTTATGACTTTTAATCTGTGTAGTTTGAAGACTTTATAGCAAACTGCTTTATTAATGTACTCTCTTTTGGTTGTATAGTGACACAAACTGGAGGTAAAGCCAAAAATAAAGTGCTTAGTAGATATTTTGAACATAAAGCTTTGTGTCGAGTATGCTATGCTGCACGTGTGTGAAGTAGTTCCATCTTAGTTTAATAGGCCTGAGTTTTTTATTCATGTTAAACTAAATTAGTGTCTTGTTTGCAGTTCAATGTTCTACGCTGCAACAGCTACAATACTGTAGTTGCATTGTTGTTACTTTCTGCAAAGTTTTACTTCCAATATCATGTCAATGGCGTAAATTAATTTGTTTTAGCATGCTTTAAACTTGAGCCAACTATTGAATTTGCACCAGACTTGAATTTGTGCCTCTACAATGATACATATTTCTTATGGTCAGGATTTGAACAATAACATTGTGCATGGATAATACCTTACCTGATTACTCTCTTTTACTTTGCACATAAACATTATATGGTAGCCACTCTCTAAAGTTTAGACCTATTATTAACTTTTATCTGAGGTATTCTTTTGATGAAATTTTTCCTCCATTCTTCTACCTATTTTTGGTGTTGATTTGTGACTTCATTTCATTGTTATTAATAAATTCAATCATTGGAAAGATTATGCTTTCGTTTTCATCTGTATTAATATTTGTGAGCAAAAGTTTGTTCTCCAGTTATTGGAAAAATGGGATATAAGTCTGAGCTGAATGTGTATAATGTTGTTCTTCGCTTCCTCTACAAAAGACTACAGAAAATATTTTAATACGAATTTGTTTTATAATTTACATTGATATACTGATTTACCTTGGAATTTTCTTAGTAATTTAATGTTCTTGCTTTGGTTTAAATAATGACATTCGATGTTTTATGTATCAAATCAATAGGTAAATTGTAATTATACTTATGAACATCCTGAAGAGCCTGGAACCTTGGAAGACTGAATGAAGCTCAGTCCGTGTTCTAGGTGGTGTCGGTCTCCTATCTTGCTTGTGGGGTCCACATCATCTATTACACTGCTTGGACTTAGTGTGGTCTTTAAGGCTTCTGGCAGTGTAGCATGTTTTTGTTTTTTTATATTTCTTTCTGTAACTCTTAAGTTCTTTCTTTTTTCCCCAGTATTTTCTGTATCAATTGCTTCGAGGACTCAAATATGTACATTCAGCAAATGTTTTGCACCGTGATCTAAAGCCTAGCAATTTGCTATTGAATGCCAATTGTGACCTTAAGATTGCCGATTTTGGCCTTGCTAGAACTACATCTGAAACTGATTTTATGACCGAGTATGTGGTCACTCGATGGTATCGAGCTCCCGAGTTACTTCTTAATTGTTCGGAATATACCGCAGCCATTGATATATGGTCTGTTGGTTGCATACTTGGAGAAATCATAACAAGACAACCACTCTTTCCTGGCAAAGATTATGTTCATCAGCTGAGACTAGTCACAGAGGTATTAGTTTGATATCATACTTCTGATTACTAGCATAAATCTATTGAGACTGGCTATGTTCTTATTTATTTGTATTTCTTTTGTCTCTTTTAGATCTGGAAGTTGGATCTACTTGTAAATTAGAGTTCCAACTTCTACAGCTTTATGCAATTGTGAATTGTGGGTGTCAATCTTTGGTTAAATGCTGTTGGTACTTTGATTATTTAAACCTTTTTTTTATTTCCATCAAATCAGTATGATAGGATTTGGGGAAAATTCAAGGCAAAAAAACTGAGTTTTTGAAGGATTGAATATTTTAACTGTCTGTCCAACGATTCAGGTCTGGTGGCATAAGAATTTTATTCTGAAATAAAATAATATGAAAAGAAAAAGCTGTGCACCAGTTATGTCACTTGTGCCCAAATGCACCACATCAGTTAGATTTTGGATCTTTATACTAATGTCTTCTGGATTTTACAACCTGTATTACCATGTGGAAATGTAGAATTGCAAAATTGTATACCAGTTTTGAAGTTCTGAAATGTTATAGGTTTTTATTTATGGACATGGTATTTGTGGTCCTTGTCTTTATAGTAGTTTTACTAGTAGAGTAGACCATACGATATTGTTATCGAAAAACATTAAATAATTGTATTCTCTATGACTACTTTTGTACCCTTGATTTCTTTTGGCGTTTTGAGAACCTAAAGAAATCATATATGTAAGAAATGAAAATTGATTAAATTAAGAATGCTTGTATAGTCCCTGACCCATTCTGTTCTAGCAGTAGATTCAGATTATACAGTTTCCTGGTAGAATGTAAAGTTTCTTTCTTTCATGCTTTTTAGATCTCTTACTTAAACCTAACACTGCAATGACAATTCTCATTTCTTTCAAAAAGCTGATTGGTTCACCCGATGATGCTAGCCTTGGATTTCTACGAAGTGATAATGCTCGTAGATATGTAAAACAGCTTCCTCAGTATCCAAAGCAAAACTTTTCTGCTAGATTTCCCATCATGTCTCCTGGTGCTGTTGATTTGCTAGAGAAGATGCTTATCTTTGATCCTAACAGGCGTATTACAGGTATTCATCATGCAGAACTATTCCCCCAGTTTTATGAGTAGCTGTGACTTTTATTGTTCTTGGAGCAGTATATGAATTGGAATGATACGGAGACAGATGTGAAAGACAAAAGTTATGAACTTTAGCACCAATAAGTACCTCATGAAAAAATAAACAGAAAAATAATTAAAATATGAGGTTACGAAATAAAAATCTTACAATTTTTTCCAATTTTGTTTTGAAGGGTACCCTTGTAAGTCTGTTTAATGTTTTCTGGCCTAGAAATCATTTCTCAGTTTAGAACAACCAAATCAATGAAAAGTTTGTTTGTGGTTTAAGCGCCCTATACTCTTTTTTTTTAAAATTTGTACAGGTATCTTGAACCTGTTACAGTATCTAGTTTTTGTGGTGTAGCATCATCACATTAGAGTAAAGCAACTAGTTTTGTAAAGTCATTTAAACTCTATTTTGTTTCTCGTGTTTCTGAACAATATAATACCAGAAATGTTGATAATGATGAGATGGGGATACAGTGATTTCTGTTAGATGTCTTTGTACAAATATTTTACTATGAGAGTGTTCATATCTATTAATGACGAGATTCTCTTTTGTCTATATTTTTAATAACTGTATCCTATTTCTTAATTCTTTTCAGTTGATGAGGCATTGAGCCACCCATACATGGCACCTCTCCACGACATCAATGAGGAACCTGTTTGCACTAGACCCTTCAGTTTTGACTTTGAGCAACCGTCATTCACTGAAGAAGATATCAAGGAACTCATCTGGAGAGAATCTGTGAAGTTCAATCCTCTTCCACCAGTCTACTGAGATTTTGTTTTTATGTTGTATATGCTTAGTGAAGTACCTGATAACTAATATACGTTATGACACTACTTTGGCAAGTAGCAGAGCACCACAGAACATGAAACATATTGGACATATCTGAGGTTGTTATGAGGTTTCTTTCATTTCAGTCTCATCTCAGATTCTTGGATAATCATATTGTTGTGATGTACTGAGGAAAGGATCAGAAGATGTGCAGCTTTACTCAGTTTTTCAGCTGAATATTCTTGAGCTCCAACTCCTTGTTGCACTTCTATCCTTCAGTTTAGACTCGAGGACGACGCACTGAATTCATCTTGCCAGTTTTTTCATCATTTACACCATGATAAATACATAACTTTTCATTTGTGTGGACAGAGATTATCCCATATTCCCATTGTATGACATAAAATGTAATGGTTTGTTTATTAGTATTCGAATAATTTAAAAAATTTCTTAAGTCAGACATGTGCAGTTGTCCTTTTAGCAAACCTTAACAGACAAAATCGATTCATGTAACAATATAATATATAGGTTCCAAGAAGCTTAAAGCCATTTCATAAAATTGTAGCAAAAAGAAATTTGTTTTGTGACAATAATTTGGCAGAAAATTCATTACTCTACAGGAGTAACGATTTCTGGATTGTGGATAAGGTGGTAAAGACTAGACTTAAATAAATAACTATATGAAACATTGTATCACTAGTGTAGTCATGCATGTTTAATTCGGTAAGCACACTTCTTAAGCTTCAACGAATCAATTGGTAGATCATCTGTGGGGAAATCACAGGCTTTGATGTTCTCCTGCCCTTGATCAGGTAAAGAATTGCATGGCTTAGGAGTCACCCCACTTGTGGTTCCTTCAATATCAGTACATGTCCATGGCTGTTTCTTGGCCTTGGCTGCCATGTTAATTGTGACATTGGCAATGCAGATTCCAGTAAAAGGGTCACTGGAGATTCCTTCCAACCTAGCAGCCATGGTGACATTGTCAGCCACCACATCTCTGTAGTTGATACCTTTGATCTCAGGCAAGGCTTTAGGATCATAGTGGCTATCAGCATGGGAGCCATAGCTACCAGTCATCCAAAAAACCCATTTCATGGTGTGCAAGGTCATTCCCTTTACATATATGTCCTTCACATACCCTCCTCTCCCTATTGCAGTCTTGATTCTGACCCCTGATTCTGTATGGATGGCTGTGATATCCTCAGCTCTGACATCTTGGATTCCACCAGACATCTCACTTCCTAAGGCAATGGCTGCACTTTCTGGTGAAATGCATGTTAGCCGTCTGATCACTAGTTGTTTTGTGGGCCATCCAAACTTTATGCCATACTGATCCCACCCACTTTTCACTGCTATACAGTCATCTCCAGAAACTATGTAGCAGTCTTCAATTCTGGTATTTGTGCAAGAATCTATTGCCAAAAACAAGGAAAGACGATAATATCAATACCCTCACTGTCCAAAACTGGTACTGTGCTAACATCCTTTTAACAATTCTACTTAATACTATTGAAATCTGATTCTTTGTTTCTTCCTGTCTAATTAGTGAAGTTGAAGACTCAGAATGGATGAAGACAAACTTTGTAAAAGGTTTACTAAAGTAGTGATTTTGAACCCTCTTAACTGGAAATATTTTTATTATTTATTCCTTTTCTTTTAAGTCTCATCTTTAAATGCTTATTTAATCTTGATAAGTTGAGATTTTCTCCGGGATAAATTGCATTTTAAGACTATTATAATCTTAAAAAAAAAATTGAATTTATTTTTAATTGGCATACCATATAGTGACTTTTCTGTAGAAAGGATGCAAATTTCAAAGTTTTGGCATACCCTCTTTTCATAAGTTCCTCAGAAACTTTTAAAAGCTTTACTTCTTTAATTTTCTTCTATCCAATTAAATAAAATATTTATTATTAACGATGAAAATAATTAATGATGTTCTTTTCAAATTTATTTATTTATATATTTTTAAAATTTAAAATACTTATATGATACAAGGAAAAGCTACTTATAAACATACAATCATGTATAAATAACTAAATTAATATTAACATTTAAGTAAATTTAGATGGTTAATATATATAACAAATAATCTTCATATACTCACCTGGGTTGATGCCATCGGTGTTTGGAGATGGGACAGTAGCGATAATGGTGAGGCCTTTAATAATAATATCGCTGTACATTGTTCAAAAAATTATCATAAAAATCTTGAAACTGAACGACATTTCAGATATTTAATAATGCTTCTGATACTAATGTTGAAGGCATTTATAACTTAAATAAGTTACCTGCTATAAACAGGATGAACATTCCATGATGGAGAATTTAGGAGGGTCAAATTAGAAATTTGAATCTTGTCTGAGAACATTAATTCAATCAAGTATGGACGAGTGTACTTCAACTGTTTCTTGTGAAATTTCTGCCACCAAAACGCTCCTTGACCATCGATGGTGCCATTGTCACCTATCACACCCCAACAGTGACATCAACCTTAATGTAACATCAAACTAAGAAAATTTTTAAACCAGCCTGTTCTGAAAGTAACTAAATGTCTAATATGACTCAAAGTAGCTCTTGAGAGACACATTGAGTATAAATATTAAATTAAACAATTAACTAATCGAAAATGTTTAAGGGAAAAAAGAAAGCCTAATGGGAATACATTGAATCAGAGAAAGGAAATATTGGCTACTTGGAATTCAAACTTTAGATGCGTAGCACATGTTTTCTGAAAAGGTTCACCAACCCTTAACTACTAGTTTGATAATTGTTTCATGCATGCAACTTTTTGCATACCTGTGACAATAACATCAGTGAGGTTTGTTCCAAATATGAGGCTGGTATACCTTCCTGCTGCTGCATCTCTTCCTCTACCGTACGATGGGAGTGGTTCAATCGCAGGCCACTCACTAATATCCTACACCAATTTATATTAATTAATAACTAATATTAATACAAAGAAAAACTTTGGTTAGTGGTGTTGCACATGGAACTGCTAAAGAATGAGCCACTCTAGGAACTGCTCCCCTATGAGAAAAAGACAAAAAGTCTATTGGACCAGACTATGCCAGGAATAACCAAAAGTGGAGGGATGAAAATTTGACTTGATTTTGGGGATTGAAGGTTCCTTTCACATATGGAACCAAATTTTCAAGTGAGTTTGTGAACAGTTTTCGTTGATCAAAGGTTTGGAAGTTTGAAAATTGCTTTCACGAGTTACTTTGACAATATTGCTTTGATAGCCTAATTTTCTAGTAACAGTAGAAAGTGAAGAACCTTGTGACACGTTTGAATTTCATTTATTCAACATTTTACCTTATTTGTAACTCAAGTGAATCCCTTCAAAAAGGTATATCTCCAATTTCATCCGTAAGTCACGAGTCTATGACACTATGACAGCGATAAATAACAAACTAGTTCTGTTTTTCATTTAGTTTTGAAATGAAACTAAGAACATATTACTAGTTTTCCATCAATGAAGTCCACTGACATGATTTATTTTCCCATGCACCAAAAGAAAGCTTAACAGCATCACTTCCTTGACTTATTATTGGCTTTTTTAGTCAGATTTGGAAAATAGTTCTCCCAAAATTCTGCCACAAGGAAAGGTGCAAGAAAGGGAAAAAGAAGCCAACTGCGTGAAAAAACCGTAGTTCAAATACCAGAATCAGTAGAATAGTTTTTTCAACTATACAGGAACAGTATAACACCTTGTGGACATACAAAGAAACTGATATTTGTGGTTTAGTCAGAAAATCAGTTAACATTATCTGGACATGTGAACAGAAGGTTATTAGAAACACATAAAAAGTATATTACAAGATCTTTTGTGTAAAAGGTTTAGAAGGAGACTAAGAGATTTGACTATTAACTCAAACTAATGGTGTCAAGCAATCTATGTGATTGATCTCAGCAAGTAAAACAGGACAATAGTATCTGTAAATCAAGAAATTGAATGTTGACCAGGTCATGAATCTCATGTTTGTGATAACTTTTTTATCAAAGAATGAACAAAAATGAGAGACATACCTGAGATGCAAGGAGAACAGCATCTTTGTGGAGATAGAGAGTGAAATGACTGGTAAGGCTAAAACTCCCGGTAAGCCATTTTCCAGCAGGAACATAGAGCTGAGCCCCCCCTTTTGAAGCATATTCACTCAGATGACTGATTGCAGACTTAAAGACCTTTGTGTTTGATGTTTTTCCATCTCCAACACCACCAAAATCCGTCAATGAAGCACTGTAAGCCCTGCAATTTATAGCTTTGTACTCGAAGGAAGTCCCAACAGATTTGGATTTTCTGCTCTCTGCTACCTCTGAGCTTAGCAGTGTCACCAAAAGAAGACCACAAACCAATCTAATTACCTGTAAAACAAAACACCCCTCAGAGAAAAAAAGAGCAGAAAATGAAGGTGTATGCATACATGTAACTCTATATATTTGTCAAGGGCTTTCCGTGCATAAGCTCTAAAAGTATAAGCAGGAAAGAAGAAACCAAAATTCAAGATAGAATGTCAGAGGAGGAAAAAGGGTCTCAGTTGTACCCTCATGTGACACAAGAGCTCCATTCTAAGAAAAGATACTTTTGTATTTGTCTGAGGTACATGTGAAGACTGCAGCAACCATGCTAAGTATTTATAGGTGAAGTTTAGATATGGTCAAAAGGTTCATTCATGAATTCTCAAAATTCAAAAAGGTGGGTGATTATTATTTAGGATTTGTTTAACAAAATAAGCAACAGTTATTTTTCTCTCTTGATAAACAATTTGGTAAATATGCCTATAACCTATGTACCAAAAGTTCTTTTTCTCATTCCTAGACATAAAACATACATGTCCACAGTTACTTGTTATCCTAGGAGCCATGATGTACCAAAAGAATGATACCTTATTTGTTGCGTCCAAGGCTTCATTCAATCTTAGTTGCAACTTCAAATAGGAGTTGTCCTGTTTTCTCCTAATTCATGAGTGGATTTTCGTTTCTTTCCATTTGCTTCGAAGGTTTTGTTTAGTTAGAATCTCTTAAGGAGAAAGGAACATCAATTCTAACTTGTATTCTATTCTTATTGTGCACATGTCCTTAAATAGTGACCCAAAATCAAACATGCAAAATGTTACATAACTTGCTTTTGAAAATTTATAGAAATAGATTTATGTCTTGGCATAATATGGTAATAAGAATAAGAGAAAGTATATATATTGAGAATTTAAGTTTAACTCTCACGTTATTATATAGAGATGAAAAAATTGATCAATATATAAAAAAGAAAATTTATAAATTTGTTATAATTTTAGACTGAAAACGAAATTAATCACTTATATAAAATAGTGAACATCTATTAGTGCAGTTTTGTTATGATTATGCTTTGTGAATTTAGGAAAAAGTTCAGAAATGTGAGACATTGGGTTGGGGTGGTATATACTATGATTATATTTGAACATATTTTTTTAAAAGTAATACTTTGATACACATAAATTTTTTATATTTAACATTATTTTTTCTTATTTTTTATTTTCTTTTTTAAAAAAATATAAAAGTTTAATTTTTTATAGTTATTTTTTTTAAAAAAATATAAAAATTTAATTTTTATGATATTTTATTCTTGTACTATGTGTTAGATAAATGTAAAAGTATATTATATTATTATTTTTTTAGTGGAATTCTAACTTCTCTTCTGAGTCTTCTTTCCTTTAAGCCAACGCTAATCCCCATTATTGCCGGCCCATTTCATAAATTATTTGTGTCTAAAAGAATAATGTTTGGATGAAAAGAGATAATTTGTTCCATTAACAAGTGAGAGTGGTGAAGTGTGGTTGAGGTTGGAAAAGTCATTCCTTTAATTAACTCAAAGCATCAAAAGCGAAAAAAAAGACGATGATAAAGATAAGCATTAAGAAGCACATAATAGTGATTTTGACAGTTTTCAATAACAACAACTCCATTCCATGACAAGCAGTGGTGCTGCTACATTGCTGTTAGCTACATTTCAATGTCTTCATTACCTAAGACACTTATTCTGTCTTTTAACTTTTTATCTCTCTCTACCATTTCATTGCTGGTTTTATGTATACTATTAAAATGTTGGCTTTCCATTTGGAGAATGAGAGTGCTGCGATTGGAGGCTTTTTGTTTCAAAAGGGGTGTAATTTGCTTTAGTAATTATTGAGATATACAAATTTTAAATATTTTTATAAATATTGAGATATACAAATTTTAAATGTTTTTATAAATATTGAGATATACAAATTTTTTATTGAACTAGTGTTTTGAAACGTACTCTTTTTTTAATTCAAAATCTTGTTTAAAATTATGATTACAATTTATTTAATATCTTGTTTTAAACCATGATTCTAAGCATGTTTTTATTTTTTTTAAATGTGTTTTAAAAATAATTTTTGGTAGCACGTTTTAGCTTTTCTTTTTCAATTTTTTATTTATTTTTGAAATAGTGACTGTAGGCACATTTTTAATATATATATATATATATATATATATATATTAAATCAATCTCTTTAATCATTTTTTAGTTTTTTCTTATTTATTTAATAATGTAACTTATTGTATTCTTTTAAAAAATTAAAAATTAACATATAATTTTTAATTGATTATTGTATTTATTTTGTATAGTGTTATTAATTAGTTAAAATAATGATGCTAATTCAATCTAATAATTTGAAAAATAAAGGACAATAAGAAAACTAATAAATAAATAAAAATTCAGGGGCTCAAACATTAAATAAACAAAAAATTGAAATTAAATTTCTTTATTGTTAATATGGATAATTCTTCATTTTCTTTGCATATTCTCAAAAAGAAAGTTACGAAGATAAGAAAATTACAATTTTTATTCCTTTTCAAAATGCTGATGAATATGTTGAATGTACATTATTAACTAATCATTGTCCTTAACTTTATAGTTACAAAAAAAAAACAATGTCATAATTGATGATCATTTATAAATTCAATAGAAAAAATAACTACACTGCTTAAGCTCCAACATATCAATTGGAAAAATCTCTTGTGGAAAATCACAAGCTTTGATCAGGTAAAGAGTTGCATGGTTTAGGAGTGACCCCACTATACTGAGATGCATGGTAGCTTTCTCACCACCAAATGCTTTCTTGGCCAGCCAAACTTTATGCCATACTCATCCCATCCACTTTTCACTGCCACACAGACAGTCATCTCCAGAAACTATGTAGCAGTCCTCAATTTTTATATTTGTGCATGAGTCTAAGGCCAAAATAAGAAGTGAAAACAAAGAAGTTGAGGTTGTGTTAAGACTTCTCTTAACCACATTATCAAACTAAGAAATCAAAATGATTGTAAATACCCTTAGTCAAAATTAAAAAATTGGATAGTTTATCGTGTAATTCACAAAAATAAAAGTTAACTTTTTTATTTCATGTTCCTCATAAGTCTTGACCACTTTTCAATTGAAGTTATCGTGATGATAAATTCTTAATAAATGTTATAGGATATTGTCTACACGCCTCTCAATTTATAGAATATATTTCATAACTTTTAATTTATAATATATTTTATGACTTTTAATTTGTAAGATATATTTCACGACTTTCAATTTATAAAATATCCTTCATGACTTTAAATTTATAGGATATTGTTCACGTATTTTAATTTATAGGATAATGTTCACGACTTTCAATTTATAAGATATCGTTCATGACTTTCAATTGAACAATTGTTTATGATGGACGTAAAGGCACTAGTGGAGGATAAGATGAAATTGATGACATGTAGCTCTTAAGCTGAGCCCGAGAAAGTAGAACTAGACAAAATTGTCTAGTAGAGTGGAGTACTTGACAAGATTGTCGAGTAATAAAGAAAACTTGACAAGTTTTCTTAGTAGTAAGGAGATGTCAACTAGACAACCAAGCATGTTGAAGAGGTTGGTAAAATATACAAATAACCCAAACAACAAGATGAAGCATATGAAGCACTCAACAAATTGTCAAGTAATACAGTGAACTTGGCAAGACAATCAAGTAACGTGAACAGGCCAACCAGACAACTAAATCTAGAGAGGTGCTTGGAAAGTTTACATAGCTCGAAGGAGCATGCATAGAGCTTGGTGGAAAATTGGTAGAACATGTCGTCAACTCAAAGGAACATGAGGCTAACTCGATTGGGCTTAATTTGAAAAAATTCACACAATTAGAATCATCAAAATTTAGAACAATTTTAGTTTAAACATACTTTAAGAAAAGTCAAACATATTTTAAGAAACCGTCGCCATGCATGACATTTTACTTTTTCAAAATTTTATAAGAAAATGGTCTTAAAAAGTTATTAAGATTAATAATGACTTATTCGTAAATAAAAATCAACTATCCCAAGTTTGAAAATTATAGTGTAGGTTATTTTAATTTTTTAAAATTTGACAAACGCTTAATATACACTTGGAGAGGAAATAAAAATATAAGTTTATAAATTATATGATGTGATAAAAAAAAGTGTAATAGGTATAGATATTGATTTAGTTATAGATGATATAATGTTTATTATTACAAATACTCATAAAACTGCTGAAATTTTATTCTTCTTTTTCATCTAACTAACTATTGCATCTCTATATTCAAAGAGTAATTTTGTTAAAAAGCTAATGTGATTGAAAAAAAAATATAGGGAAAAAAATGTAAAAGGGAGGAAAGCAAAATTTACAAAAGAAAATGTAGTAAGAATAGATATAATAATTTTGAATTCTCACAACTTTACGTAATATATTTTAAGTAGAGTTGTTTTGTTGAAAAACAATGTCTTTCCCACTTTAAGTTTATATTTGGCTTAAATTCTAAAACTTGTCTTCATATAAAATTTACTATTTTTTTTAATAAATTGAGTTTTAATGTTACCCTAATCATGGAAGAAAATATAATTTTGAATTTAACTTTTAAAGTTTACTTAACATATCAATAGAAATGTCGAGTCCAAATGTTCACATAAATTTTTTTGTAATAATTTTCTATTTTATTTTAATTTTTTTTCTTTTTGTGTTCTGTATATATCGTTATAGTCACCAAATCTTGAGCTGCATACCTGGGTTTATGCCATCAGTGTTTGGAGATGGAAGAGAAGCCAAATAAAAAATATAGAATGGGAGTCTGTCAGACAACCCTGCGACCAACCCTAGCTTGTAAAGTCAGGGAACGATCCTCTACAGTTGGTGATGGAGCCTAGTCCGCAAACAAGACCCACACTACCGTTAATCACGCTCTGATCACAGGGTCATGGTTCATCCACCAGACTTCAGTTCCTGTCTCCTTAGAACTTAAGGATACAGAGGTACGAGCCTATAGAACAGATCCTGTTCAAGTAAGGTCGTGACCAACCCTGTCTGGTTCACGTTTATAAATGTACTTTATTTCCAAAATTCTTTCGATGTGGGACTAAATTTGCTATTGTCATTGTGAACAATTCCTGTCTAGCTAGTTTCTTATTACTTGCAATCTGAATATGATATTTGTGGTGGCAAGTCAGATTGTAATCTCAACATTTACCGGTTAGATAAACACTCTAACTATATCAATTACTCTGCTTTCACACTGCATGCACCCTATTTTTCTATTTATTCTGCTATACTTTTTTTATGTTCTCTCTCTGTGTCTCTGCTTTTTTTTTTTACTTTCATTTACACTTTATCACCATTTATCATCCTTGGTTTTTATACTACGGCAGTTATATTAAGGCAATGAATCTGAGTAAGTAAAGTTTGGGAACTAGAATTCAAAGTTTTGATGCGTAGCACATGTTTGATGAAAAGGTTCATCAACTTTAACTACTAGGTTGATTGTTTGATGCATGCAACTTTTTGTTTGCATACCTGTGACGATAACATCACTTAGGTTTGTTCCGAATATGAAGCTGGTGTACCTTCCAGCAGCTGCGTCTCTTCCTCTGCCATACGATGGGAGTTAGCTTCAGCACAGGCCACTCACTCATGTCCTAAACCAAGAAAAATTTTGGTTAGTAGTGTCACAGTGATAGTCCCAAAATGTACCACACTAGGAACTGTTTCAGTTTGAACAAAAGGCTAAAAGTGTATTGGAATTGGTTCACACCACACTATTGCACTGGCAGAGTTATGAATCTCATATTCGTGATTGCTTTTTCATCAGAGGAGGAACAAAAATGAGAGAGATACCTGAGATGCAAGGAGAACAGCATCTTTGTGGAGGTAGATGGTGAAATGACTGGTAAGCCATTTTCCAGCAGGAACATAGAGCTGAGCCCCCCCTTTTAAAGCATACTCACTCAGATGACTGATTGCAGACTCAAAAATAAAATTCCTTTCAAGTTTGGGAATCTTCAACCGGTCTCTGCTGTAATTTATATTTCGATTAAGGTGAGTTAATATTAAGTGGCTTAATATTAGGAAATGATGAGTAGGAAAAGTGTGGAGGAAGTACTCCGTTGGGCTTAAATTCAGTGTAATATACAGATAGAAATCTTGTTATAGTTACATTCCTTTTCTGATGATGAATGGGAAAAGTTTTAAGAGGGCGTATTTGGAGATTATCACATTTTCCTTCATCAACTATTCGTATATTTACATCTACTAAAATCCTTTGGAATAGAGCAGTGTGCACAAGATTATCTTTTCCTGCCTTTCCAGATTTTTTTCTTGGATTAAATAAAATTGCATTGATGATGGAGTGAAAGATATGCAATACTGAAACATTTCAAATGGAGTGTAAGAATATATTTTCAGTAACCAATCCTTAAGTGGCTTTATATATGTGCCCTAGTTCATCATATATTCGAATGCCGCGCTAAAAATACATGTGAACATTTAACTTTAATTATAAAGCAGATTCGATGAACTGTGATAGTAGATTTATTCTACTTTAAATTTGGTGGGCAAGATGAATAAGACAATAGGAATTTGAATACCAATTAATTATGTATCTAATTTGGTTTCTTCTTTTGAGGAAAAGCAAAGCTCATGTAATAATTAGGCCAAGCAGTGATCCTAGATATAGAGGAAAAGGAAAATAGATAATGTGAATGCATAATACTGTCGTCGTAAAAAACACATTGGTGCTTAAAAGAATCACTGTTCGTTTCTAAAGCCATGCAACCTAAATGTAGCATTTTCCAAGTTCCAATAATGGATGTCACTAAGAAAAACATTCCATGCAAAAACTAGAAACGAACATCATGCACTTCAAAAATATGTAAAGTATATATAAGAACTTAAGAAAAGCTTCTCTTCTTTCTATTATATACACTAATTAGTTTGAAAAATGTGCATATGTAACTTGAATCTGTCAAGGATGCTTCATCTTTCAGCTCACCGCATCCCGAGATCACACGAATGCACAACCGAAGAATTAATGTGTTTCCCACTTGTTTTTATCACTTTAATTATCTTCACAATGATTCATTCATATATGCAAGAAACAACTAAAGGTAAAAAGTATATACCGAAATTACTAAAGTTAAGTAAAGTAAAAGATTAATATATACAAATATATTTTTAGTGGTTTATATTTAATTATATCTTTAAATTATATCAAATAGTATCATGGATATTTAAAGCGACATATGGGAAAATGTTGAAATCATCTTGTCTTTCGATTAAAATTACAATTAAGAATAAAGGATATATACTTTTTTGAATATTTGTTCGAGGTATGACTTTATATACATCACTAACTAATTAGGCAATTTCTAAAATATAGCTTTTTTTAATAATGAGAAAATATTAACTCCTATAAATAATAAGCAAATAAAAAAAAATCATGATGAAATCAATCTTCATGTAATTAAGAGGTTTCTGCTTCTGCTCCTTCAACAATAGATTTAGCTTATCCAAAAATATTATATGGTGCTTCTACCACTATAGTTAATGTTTTAAGTGGATCCTTCACCCAACCAAAGCAAGGAGTTAAAACCGAACATTTAAAAAATTGCATTATTATATATATATATATATATATATATATATATATATATATATATATATATATATATATATATATATATATATATATATATATATATATATCCTCCTAATTCTGTTTGATTTTCCTCTGTTTCTTGCAACAGTCATTTACTTTTACAGTATTAACCTGCTATTAGTGCCTCTTAAATTGTTTCTCTTTATCTTAAATTCTATTACATCTTCTCTTGAAATGTGTTACAACCTGTGTTCATACAAAAGAAATTAAACCAATTACCGAAAAGATAAAATATCTATCATGAAGATGGTTATTCTCACACCCTTGAGAATTCATACAGCCATTAGGGCTAGTGTAGCCTCACATAAATAGTATGCTTAATGTGAAGTGACTATAGAAGAATTTCTCCCCAGTTGAGATCCAACACATTCAACAAATCATTGAAATGTAAGCAGAAAACCAGGGAGGGAAAAAGCAAAGTTTATCAGATACACTATGTGTGCGTGTGTGTGTGCATATATGTATATATATATATATATATATATATATATATATATATATATGTATGTATGTATGTATGTATGTATGTATGTATGTATATATGTATGTATATATGCACATTATTTTGTTGGAAATATGTATGACAGATGCAAGTTTAGCAGCAATCAAAGCAGTAGAAATTTGGTCTCCGAGAGACAAGAATTTTACCTGCTCTTCAGCTCACGCACATGGCTTGTCACATATATATGCATTAATCCAACCAAACACACAATCAATGAAAGAGAAACACACTTCCTTTATATTTGACACAATACAACCAGAAAGTAGTTATATTCCATGGTTTAATTCGGACATCACCCACTGAAGGAAACAAAGCAAAAGAAGCAACACTTTGAACCAAAGACAGAAAGAGAAAAACAAAGTACTAGGAAAAGAAAGAAAGCTGTGTGGTTCCTTATGCAGCTTAACATCACTTCTTTTTTCTGCCAAAGATTTGCTGAATGGTTAATGGTTTTGTTATCTCATTGGAAGTGGAGCTGGAAGTAGAAGAGGCTGAACTGGAGGATGAAGCACTTGCAGTTCCACTTCCACCACTGGGTGGCTTTCGGAAGGGTGATAGAATCTGCTGAATGTCTATCTTTGGTGCCATTTGGATAGTGGTAACAAGATCTTAAACAAAGAAACTACAAAATGAAACACTAAAACTTTTGCCCTTAATTTTAAGATAAATTTTGCTTGCAGTGAAGTTATTTATACTATCCATGGAACATGTTCTGTTTAAATCCAAGACATGATTTAGTGATATTTTTTTTCAATTATTAATTGGAGATAAATGAGATTTGAGTTCTAAAGATATATTGATATTTTTAATTCAAAACTTTAATTCAAGGTGTTTATGAATTTTTAAAGTCAAGGTGTTATGAATTACTTTTTTTCTGCCACTAATAAAGCTGATTTTTTTTATTTTCTCCATTAGAAAAAAATTATATAAATATAATATGAATCTAACTAATATAAGAAAATTAACATTATTTTTAACTCAAAATTTTAAAATAATATGAATTTGAATTTTTTTTTACTGTCATTAGTATAATTGAGTTTTTTTATTTTCTCCCATAAACTCGTTAGGAAGAGTCACATTAACGTGATATAAAGTTTAACCTCCATAAATTGTTAGGAAGATAACAAAAATAATAAATCTTTACGCATTGATATTATTTTCAATCCAAAAATTTTAAGAAAATGAATTTATGAATTTTTTATATTATATTAAATTTTTTTCATTTTTATCGAATCTATAACTTATATTTAAACTTGAATTATCTACAATTAATTTAGAATTTTATTTAAAAAGAAATTAATATAGATTTTTATAAAGAAATTAGTTTACAGATACTCTATTTTGTAAAAAATTTATAACATAATGATTTTTATTTTTAATTTATATAACTGGTTTTAATTTATATAAGTCTATGTATGCTTTCAATTAGAAATAGATGATATAAAAAAGTTTGTCCACATGTCGTAACTTATTTGAGAGAGTCGGTATCTAAACAATTATAATAAGACACGCACTTTCACTAAATATAAACAGCAATTTAAAACAGAAGGGTGCTAGTTTTGAATATCTTAAATTTCAAATATTTAGTGGTTGATTTTAAAAAAATGTAAAAGTTCAGTATTGAAATATTCATTTTTATTAAAAAAAAGTAAGTAATTTTTTAATGTATATACTTCTATATTATCAACTATATTGCTTGAATTTTAACTTCAATGTTTCAAATTTCAAATTTATAGAACTTTGTTTGCATTTAAAATTGTCTAAAAATCTTCAATAATTTATTATTTTATCAATTAATTTAACAACTAGTTTTGCAATGGGAGTTTAGGTGGTGAGGTCTTTGGTCAAAACTTAGTTATGAGTGCATCAAAGTAACCTATATAAAGTGTAATCTATATGTGAATTAGTTTAATGCTTTTTTAGGTGAGAAGGCTTGACAAAAGACTTAACATTCACATTCATCTTTTTTGTCCATACTAAAGTCATCTCTTGTTAATAAACAATTTTGAATTTTCCTATATTGGTAAACAAGTTTATTTGCCATTGTGAAGCTTTCTCGTTTATCTATATTTAGAAATATAAATATATGGATTAATAATAATAATAATGGTTAAAAGTTAGTATTACATGATACTTTAAAAATCAAATATTTTGATTAGGATAATGATAAGGGCAAAATGTTCACTCACATAACAACAAACTTCGTTAAATGCATGAGCTCTGTTTTAAAAATAACTCATTCATTATTTTTTTGTACTCTAATTAGGTTAATATTTGAAAGGGTTACATCATGGTTTGTTGATCGATGTCTAAAGGTAGATTCTATGTTATGAGCTACTCATCGGTATCTCTAGAAGATATACATAAAATTATTAGAAGAAGTAAAAAAACAAGGGGCATGTGTCATGTCCATATATATGATTGCAAAAATTTGAAATTTAAGAAATATTTTCTTCACATGATCACCACTCATTGATGTCTTTCGTGATTAAATTAATTGACTGGTGTTGTGGTTGTGATCATTTCCAAACTCTTTGACGACCTTAATAGTTGTATGTTCTTTCTCTCATTTACACCTCACCACATACATTCATCATGTTTATAGTCTCTATATCATCAACAAGGTATATGAACTCCAATTTCATTCGATTAATAACAAAGATTATTAGTCCACTAACATCTTACCTAATTTCATTATAAACTCACACATACATTATAGGATATTGAGATGACCTACAACTACTCATAATAAGTCCTAATAAGTCTTAATAACTTTGTTTAATGAATTTACAAAGAAGTCATCATGAATCTCTACAACTTCTCTTTTCACAATTTTATGAAAGAGAGTGACTCATGACAACTCCAAATGAGAAGTCATGAGGACTCATGACAACTTATCTAAATCTATAAAAAAAAAAAAAGTCAATTATCCTATTTTTAAAAATTTGTTAATATTATAAATATTTAATATTATGATATAATTTATTCTATATATAAAATGGGGTAGTTTGTCCCATAATTTATAATCCCAACACGGACTAATAGCAATGTTTTAAAGATATTAGGGCAGCATATATATATGTTACTTAATAAAACTGTTTGTTGATTAATTAATGATAAATTTTCGTGTATCCTAAACTTTTATCTCTCCCTCCTGAACTTTTATTTATTTTTTCTTAATTTAGTTCTGACCAAAAGTTTATCTGTCTGATTTAAATGTATGAGTTTGTAACAGATGGGTGAAACTTAAAAGAGATTATGAAAGAATACTCAAATAATTGAGCGAAACCGTGAGAATAAACCTAGCTGAAATTGCAAGGTTTTAAAAGAGATACAAAAGTTGTCAAATAATTGAGTTTATGTTAACTGCATCTCAACACTTCTTCTTTTAACCATAGTGAAAACAAAAACCAAAAGCAAGTTTTTTTTATACGTATTTTCTCTGATATCTCACTAATGCTGTGTTTCAGTTATAGTTTGTAATGAAGCAATGATATCAATCATGGGACATTGTTGAAAATGTGACTACAACACGAGATTCTTAGGATCTAATCTTTAGAATTCTGATTTTGAGTTATGAGAACAGAACTTGTTTTGGTTGTCTAAAAGAAAAAATAAATAAAAATATGATTTTGTTTATTTTGAATCTAACTCTATTTAAAGAGCAAACAAGAACAACTGGGTATCTCTACAAAAAATGCATCTGTGTTCCTTTTATACTTTCACAACATCATATATTATGTATACGTGCAAATACGTTGAATATAATAAAGCATGCATGTGCCTTAATATCTTGCCAACTTTTTCGAACTTTTGATATTAATATCTTTTGTTTATGATAATGTACGTGCAATTATAACCAGACAACAAAAAACATCATGAAAATGAAACGATCGAATTGATTGCATGAATGAATAATAAAGTATGCGTTTCCACGTTACATGCCTTAAGTTTTGCTTTCATTTGCAGACAAAAGTGATGAGATTATAATAAAAAAATGTGATTTTGACATGAAAATCTTTTGTTTTCACACGTGCAGTTAAACAGTGCATGTGATTTGATTTTTGTATGCTTTGCTTTTAATTGAAGGAATCATTCATGCATAAAAAATGAATGGAATTTGAATCAAAGACAGTGTAAAAACTCAGGTTGATGATTGTTTTTTACTGCATAATCCATTTGCTTTCAATGATCAGCATGCACTTTTATGATGATGAGGAGACATGTGTACATGCTATCCTAGATTTGTAGTGCTAATACGGTACATAAAAGAGACTGAGTTTTGTTTGTTTGAATGTTATAGCATAACAAAAAAGGAAGGTTCACATTTTTCTTTTCTTCTTTTCTTAAGATCAATGCCACAATTCTCTCTATTGTACGGCGTGATTATTATTTATAGAGAGATTTTATCGGTTCTACACATTTTGTTTGTAATTTTGTATTTTAAATTTTTATTTAAATCACAATAATTATATTATCAATTTTATCTTTTAAGTAATGTTATTTTTTAAATTTAATTAATTTTTTAATTTGACCATTTTTTAATTTAACTATTTTCTTAAATTAAAATAACTTATAATAAAAAAATTATCTAAAAAAAATTATCAAAAAGAAAATTGTAAAAAAAAATAAATTTATTTTTATAATTATAATAATGATGATAATAATAATAATTGTTTTTTCGTTATTATGAAAAAATGTAAACACATCCACGTATTATAATAAGAAAAATTTCTCTTAACAATTTTTTTCCCAAAGTATAATTATTAGTGTGAAAGATATTTTTTATAATAACTATTTATATAGGTTATATAGTACCATAATTATAAATATAATAACACTTTTTATATGAATTGTGCAGTGACATCTTTTTGTAACAAAAAAAATTATACCAGTTCTAATTATAATATATATAGAAAATGGACACGGTAATAATTTTGTAATAGTAAAAAAATATATCGATTCTAATTATAGATAGTATAGAAAGTAGTTTTTTATCTTTTGTTTGAAAGTGATTTTTAAGTCTTACTCAACCTTATAAAACTGGCTTTTAAGATAATGTTTGCACCTATTTATATATTATATATTTTATAAATTACAAAATCTTTTTTAGGTCTTATTCAACCTCATAAAACTGACTTATAAATTGAGATTTACACCCACTTATATATTATAAATTTTATAAATTGATTTTATCTCGAGTTGATGTGAAACTTCTAACATCTTTTTTTATTTATGAAAAAAAATACACTCGAATCCTTAAACTCTTAAAATCCTTACGGCAAAACTCTAAGACTCTCACTATCTGCACTGGCCATTACATAAACACCTTGCACCACCACACAACATCATGAAAGTAGCACTTACTGCGCGACCACTACAAGAATCACCTCGAATTTCCATTGAATCCACTGCGTTAGAACGATGCAGCCACACGAGTGTACATCTCGCGAAACCCAGCCTCTGCCAAATCCGTGTGCCACCACTGTCAACCATAGTCAGACGCGCAAAACATAACAACACATTGTCCACGTTCATCCATGCTCCACCAAAGATGCAACCCACCAAATTAAAAAAAAACTGAGCCTGAATTACAACCAACTTGAACTAACTCTGGAGTAAATCCAATTATAAATATTTCGCTTTCTATACGGATTTTACTGGTATAAAAAAGTGAGAGTTTTTATATCAATTTTAAAACCAGCGTAAAAAATCGATGTTTTCTATATTTCCTACTTCTATATCAATCAGTATAAAAAATCATTTTTAAGTGATATAAAAAGGTGTTTTTATTGTGCATTCTTTACCATATGATATAAATAGTTTCATAAGATATACAATTTTTTAAAATATCACATTCTTTATCATAAAGACGAATGTATTCACAATCAATATCACTCATTCAATTAATTATCATTATTATACAAAATCAATTATATATATAATATTGTCAATACTTCCGTTTTCTAATCATTTTAGCCTTTTAAGAAGGCCTAAAGAAACTCAACATAGCTAGGGTTAGACAAAAAATGTTAAGAAAATGTGAAACTGATGCCTTCTTTGGTTAACATTTAATTACATAACTATTAACACAAAATATTATCATATATCACTTGTTTCTTAAAAATATAAAAAAAAAACGGATTAAAAACATTGTAAATATCAAAAGAAAAAACATTATAATATTTGGGATTCTCTATTTTTTACTCAAGAATGTTTGGCTTCGGTTAGAAAATCAGAGCTGAATCAAATTGATTGTTTTATTTGAATACAATATTATTATTATTATTTAATTAATTAGTAACTAACTGATAAATAAATGCGACGGGACTGTTAAAAGTTAATTTACAATGTCACCATATTATATTTACAATATATTTATATTTAACGATTTTATGTTATAGTTTTTAAGTGAGATTATATAAGTGAAATACATAAATACGACAACTATACAAAAAAATTACAATATCTGTTTTGCAGAAATATTTATAATAACGTTTTTGTAGCACCAATTCCAAAATTCAATTTAAAACGTTCTCAAATAAAGTAGATATAAATATAAATATAAAACTTTCTATATCTAGAAAGGATAGCTATTACCCACGGGCACCCAAGGTTGTCCCTGCACGTCTACCATAATCTACTGACATAGAGAAGTATACTGACATAGAGAAGTAAAATATATCGTGTATAGCCTTTAGCACGTGAATAGGCTAGAGGTTTCTTCGGCGACATTGATTCATATGATTTGACACCAACCAATTGTAGAAGAAAATGTCATGATGAGCAGGAGAGACAAGATATAGGATTGATGTACCAATCTGAAAAAGAAATTAGCTTTTTGCCGACCAGAAAGTTTAACCAAGACCAAGAATGAACCTTAATAAATCCACCAAATAAAGATCAAGCTTGCTGAAAAATAACAAAGTCGTGCAGAGTGACCAAATAGACCACACCAATGCATGCCACACTAGGTACCGAGCCTTCTTAACCCTTTTTCCTTTTAGAAGAAAATGAGTTTCTCCAAACACTGGTAGAGAACTGTGTGAAGACATGTCCAAGCATACATATGATATCAAAGTAGAGAAGCTATAGAACATAAGAAGAACAGATGTCAGCGATCATGAGAAAAAAAATGTCTTCTAAAAAGAGCAACTTTAGTGGGCAACCCGTAAAGGAATAGTCTCCAAGAGAAAACTTTCACCTTGTGAGACACAAAACTCATCCAAATGTTTCTACACAAAATTGCAGAAAAAAAAAATTCTTCACAAGGCTCCTTTGTTCGGTAAGAAATGAGATTTGAAATATCCAAGAGATCTACCTCCCAAAAAACATATCCCTGCGCCACTTCTAGTTTCAACACCATTGTTCCCTTTTCCAATCCCCCTTTTCAAAGATAAAAATGCTTGCTTGTCTTCTGATGTTTGATAAAACCTTGGAAAAAAATGTTTAAAGGGAGTTAGACCTATCCATGTCTTGCCAAAATTTTGACGATTTCCCATTTCTAACTTACCTTAATGCTCTTTTTTAAAACCACAAAGACTGAATTGGACTTACCTCACGCACCATTTACACAAGTTTTTCCTTAATACATACCCACTTACCAAGCACGCTAATATATTATCTCAACTAATCCATGCAATTTTTTTTTCTCTCATCTAACCCACACCAAAGGATTTCTCTTCTTCAACCCACTATTGTTTTAGCAATGCTCTTTGACAACTTGTAGAAGGATAAGAAAATAAAGAGGCAAACTTGAAAGTACAGAGCTTAGGAGAGTAATTCTTCCTCTGAAAGAATCCTTTTCCTTTCCAAGAAGCTAGAATCTTCTTCAAAGAGTCTACAACTGGCTGCCATGTCTTAAATCCCCTACGGTTGACATCTATTGGCAATCTAAGAAACTTGAAGCGAACATCAGCAACACCAGAAAACAAAAAATTAGAAGCTTCCAGCAAAAAGTGATCATCCATAAAAATTAGAAAGTCGTTGGTTAGACATTTCAGAGCACTGCCAGCAATGTCCATTTGGCCAATCTTTTACCAATTGGAACAACCCTTGCTTTCCAACTTCTCTCTCCAATCTTCAGAAATACTGGCTACTGTGACTCTGTCGGTAAGGCCATGACTGCTGCACTTGTATCTCTATGTGGTTCCTCATGCTTTTATTATGTTTTAACTAATGACTTCAGAGACAACAAGGGGAATATCTGTTATTGATGGATCAACCACCCTTCCACCCCATCTCGGAGCAAATTATCGACTAAAGTTCATAGATTTCATGCATGCAGTGATGACAACTTTGGTAGTTGCAGTAATTGTGTTGTTTGATCAGAATGTAGTGAATTGCCTCTTTCCACATCCTCTGCTGAGATACAGAAAATCCACACAGCATTGCCAGTGGGAATTGACGTTTTGGGCATCATGTTCTTCGTTGCACTTCCTAAAGAGAGACATGGAACTGACTTCCCCCTTCCAACAAATTAATAGTCTTCTGTTTATATTCAATTTTTTTTACCTATTTCAATAATTTAATTGGATTGATTATTTCTTGTTTCTGGAACAAATTATACACATAAACACACACACACATATCCATATATATTCTACTGAAATCCGTTATTTAAATTATATATTATTAAAACATTTTAATATATTTAAAGCTGACTTAAACCAAGCTATAGAAATTCTTGATTAATCTATGTATTAAACCTTAGAAGCACTCTTTTGATCGGGTAAGCAACAGCTAACACCAAGTCCTCCTTTTTAACGGAGAATAGATTGCTTGAGCAACTTTTCAACTACTTGAATCTTACCTTGAACAAATTGTATTTTTTCAACAGTCTTATATTTGATTTGGGTTTATTGTTTGATTCAGACTTAGAAGTTACAACTAGAAAAAACTTAATAGTATTCAGCTCGAATTCATAAATATTCAAGAGCCATTATTCAACAAGTCAGTGATAATGATAACCCATCCTCATTAAGAGGCTATCTAGTAATGAATATCCCCCCTTTATTTCATGTGCGATTTTGAATCCAACATCAAATGAAATTCCAATATATTAATGCCTGAGGAGTCAGGCCATATAATTGCAATCTGCAAATAAAGAATGTCAACTAAAATCTTAATGGTTACACTATAAGAGCACTAAAGAATACACAAAATTTTGCTAAATTACTGCAACTGACTGAGAAACAAATTTTCTACGAACTGACAACAGCAACGAGTAATAGGTTCGACCAAAAAAACCAATTTTGCAATTACCTGAATTTACCTTACTCAGACAGAGCAGGGTTGTGTGAATGTTAAGTCGCAGCCCCAAGGATAGCTTAGTTTTAAATCCTACACCGCACATTTACTTCCTCAATTTGAAGCTCAAACCATCAGATCACAAAGACACTGATCATCAGAAAATGTCAACCCTTTGAGATAAGGTGAGATCATGAATTGAAAAGGCAGCACATCTTCAGTCACAAAAAATGGAAAAAGGTTAGTTTGGATCTGCAATGTCAATTATAAAAGTTAAAGATAAAACTATTTTTTCAAGAAAAAAAAGTCTTCAAATTTCTTGATGCAACAATTTGGGCATTAACTAGTAATGTTATGAAGCTCCAAAAATATATAGGATTAGAAGAATTGAAATTGTGTCTTTTATTGTATACACCTACTAGAGGATATTTGGTTGTCCATCTAAGATCAAGGTTGAGACGATAATGATGTCAAAATTTACTTGAAAGCAACAAATTGTAGCTTCAACTGATAAATGTTGAAGTTCTTTGAAGCGGCTCAAAAGAAATGGGTAATTTAGAATCCTAAAATTCACTGAAATTCAGTAGTTGAATTTAAGGGTTCAAAAGCTACAGGGGTTGACGAGAAATCTTTTTTCTTCAACAATATCCAAGAATCTCTTCCTTTATGTTTTGATGGTGGAGTCACGTGATGATCAAATCATTGCATTTAAAAAGACAGCTAAACTATACTAGAAACAATTACAGATTCATTTAACAGTTAGCACAAATAACAAGCAAGCCATTAAAGGACTGAGCACAAAATTAATTGAGACTAAATGCAATAATAAAAAATAAGCAAGATTGATATGCCTAACACAACTGGCAACTAAATAACAACCTTCAATATTAGAAAAAGACCACCAGATACCAAAGGTTTTCAGTAAGAATGAAATGCATATGGATAATGTGAGAAACAGAGACTTCAACTTTCAGCTTCAACAAACTTCTGCCTCAGCTCAACCAGCAACAGCTCAGTGGCTTCTCTCACTTTTTTTCGGTCCCAAAGACCACCAATTACAACATTCCATATTTGTTCATCTGGAATGCATCCATCTAACACCATCTCATCAAGAATCCGAGCAGCTTTATGCAGGTCTCCTCTCTTACAAAAACATTTGACTAGACAATCAAAAGTGCCAACTTCAACAGAGATGCCTCTAGTTCGCATACTCAGATACAACTGAAATGCACGAGGTGGATCAACATTATTACAAAGACCCTTGACTACCATGTTATGCATCCTAACATGAAGGCTCCAACTTGTTCGATTTGGCGAAATACCACCTAGCACCATCTCATCAATGAAGTTTGCAGCTTCTTGAAAGCTTCCTGCAGCACAGAGGCCACTTATGACTTTTCCATACAACCCTGCACTTGGTTTCAAGCCTTGAATCCTCATCCTATCAAGAATCTCCACAGATTCACAAAGCTTTCCTTCTTTACACAGTCCACTGATTAAAGAACTATAAGTAACCATGTTGGGTAAATGGTTCTTTCTGACCATCACTTCCAATAATCCCATTGCTTGTGATGAATGACCACCTTTGCACAAACCATCTATAAGAGAACTATAAGTAAAAACATTTGGCTCAATGTCATTTCTTTTCATTTCTTCAAGCAATCCAATAGCTTCATCTAAATTATTAGACTGACACAAGCCATGTATCAAACTAGTATAAGTAACAACAGAAGCTGAAAAACCTTTTTGCTTCATCTCTTTGAATAGTTCCTTTGCCTCACTAATATTTCCAAGTCTACACATCCCATTAATCAATGTACCATAAGTATATGAATCAGGTTGGCACCCTTGGTTGGGCATTTCCTGAAATATCAGTAAGGCAGAATCAACAGTCTCCTTGTTTTTGCAGAGGGCCTTGATCAAAATATTGAGGGAAACAACAGTAGGTGGAAAGCCCAGTTTTCTCATCTCCCTATAAAAACCAATAGCCCTTTTTACATGGTTTTCCTCCACAAGAATATCTACTATTGTAAGGTAAGCCTTTTGAGTGGGTCTAAGCTGAAAATCTTCCATCTTGTGGAAAACCCTGATGGCATCAAGTGGCCTATGCACACGTCCAAAACCCCTAGATATAGTTAAAAGTATGTCCTCTGTAACCTTACAATCTTCTTGCTTCATTCTCTCCAGCATCCCTTCTGCTGTCCTAAACTGATTCACTGCTACTAACTTGGAGATCATGAGACCAAAAGTTTCATGATCATGACGAAACCCATTACTATATTCAGCAGTTGCAGAATCGAATATAGTAACAGCTTTGTGTGCGTCCTTTTCTGCTTTAATTAACTGCACAACTAGGGAATTTGTGATTTGCTTTGGCCACTTGAGCAGAGTTTTATTACCCATATTAAAATTAATTTGTATTAAAATACTTAAAAATGGTTTGGACGTGCTAGTTCTTCACAGATAGCTGGCTCCAATATTCAAGTTTATTTTATTCTTATGGATTTGATTGAACAAGTCTCCTGCTAGATAATGTGCGTGAACAGTGAAGCATCAACCACCAGGTACGACTGAATTGAAATGAGACCAGACAAAAATAAAATTTTAGAGTGAGAGGAGACCAGATAAAAAAAAAATTAGGCTAAAAGGAAAATCTCATTGGGAAATACTTTAAATGAAAATCTAAAGAAACCTCTAAAAAATGAAGGTTAACTTAGTTTTCTGGGAATGGAAAAGCCTTCCCTAAAAATAACTAATCCCAGAAAACAAGTTCTGGGCAAAAGAACCCAAAATGATACAACAGTTAACAACCCAAATACAGAACTTAAATTTATAGAGGAAAAAAAAAAGGACTTAGGTGGGAGGATAAGAGTCACCTTAAAATACAGAATAAAAAACCCTGATTTCTAATGATCTGGAGAGCACTCGAAGGTGAAAAATCGCCTGGAAAAATCAAAGTACCACTGAAGCAACAATGGCAGAACTCACTGCATTGCAAACCCATCCAGGACACCAACATTGAAAAAAAAAATACAAAGTAAAATAAAAATCCCTATATTCTATGTAAAAAATAAATAGGTAATGAAAAAACAGAAAAGAATAAAACAAGTGATTAATTGGTAGATGGAAGAAAAATCTCCTCAGAAAACTAAGGTTACAGAAGAAAATTTGATGTTTCATTGGGGGAGTGAAAAGGAAGCAACTAACCCTAGCCGCCTAGCGCAATGCTTACTGATACTGAGAGAAGAAGAGAGAGAATGAATGAGCAAAGAACCAGAGAGAGTGTCTGTGCCTGCAGAAGAAATAGGATTTTGTTTGATTTTGTTTAAAATTTTCAATTATACTACAAAATATTTATTATATTTAATGTTAATAAATGTACTTCCATTATTCTCCATCCATTCTTCTTTTGAAATGTAATTTTCATTCTTCTTTATCAAAATTTCTTCTAGCCTGTTTGCTGATTCTCAGGGTCAATGCAGGCTTTTAAAAAAATTCACTATTATTTTAAAATTTTATAACAACTATAACTACACTAAATAAATCAATTTATGTAAACAAATAAATAAATTTAAAATATTATAAGTTAATGTGATAGAGTTTTTAAGAATTATACTATAAGTATATATTATGACTACTATGATCACATGTTTATATGAAATAAATAAATAATATCATTTATATTTTAATACAATAAATAAAACAGTCAGTTGTGACATTGTCCACATCCTTTAAAATGAAAATTACGTTGGACTGAAAAATTATGTTTTATATTTAAATAATTTTACATTTTCTCAATTATTGTTATACTTGCTAAATAAATTCATTAAAAAATAATTTACTTTCTTAAAAATTACATAGAAGTTTAAACACATATCTTTATTTGATTTTTCACTTAACAAATAATTTATTATTCCAAAATTATGAGACTTCCTACAAGTACTTTATTTATTATAACATGCTAACAAATACATTATAAACTTTCTAATGTTATTTGTAATTTTACTTTATAAATTAGCATAATCAAATTTTAAATATCATAAACTCAAAAATATAATATTAAACATATTTTTAAAATGTGAACGCCTTAGCACATATGTGCTTGTGCTGGTATTAATGAAAGGAATTATAAATTGAGTGACTTAGTATGTTTTAGTTTTAATATTTATTTAACTGAATTTGATTAGGATTAACATTTTTGGTTAATTTAATTCTCAAATTGTAATGAATACATGAAAAAAAATAGTCTGAAGAAATTTTCAAGAATCAAGATTAATTGAAATATATATATATATATATATATATATATATATATATATATATATATAATCTAAAAACAGTGATGTGTTTTTCTGTATTAAATAATTAATAATGTGATGCATTATTTTTTATTTAATTTGTAAAAACAGATCTATTTTTTTTTTCAAAATACATGGAGTTTGCAATAAACTATCCAAAAAAAATTGAATTTCACTTAGCATGCTAAGTTTAATTGACCTTTTCTTCCAATAAAAAGTTTTTAAGGGAGAAAATAATCTCATATGAGCATTAAGCATTAATATGCATTTGCTTCACCTAATTTGACATTAATATTATCAAATACAAAAAACTTGATAAAAACAAAATGTACAAAATGGAATTAGACTTTTACAACACTCCTCGCATTAACACCTATTTCATAATTATTTCACTTGCAAAAGCATCTTCGCCTAAGAGAAAGAGAAATATTTCTTCCGGGATACCTTTGTTACTCTATCTTTCCTAAAAAGAGGTGTGAAATAGTAAAATTAACAATGGTGAAAAGATCAAAATACTGTTCTGCTTTCAGCTTTGTCAAGGAATAGCTACAACTAAGCATGACCAGAAGTGGAAACTTAACCCATGTCAACATCAATAGCCATTGACTTATCTTCTGAAGCAAAGTTTGTTTCTGGAACTGCTGCAGTCTCTGCAAACTGAGTTGAATTGGACTTTGATTCTGTGGCTGCAAATGGACTCCTGGTGTGAGGAGTAACACTAGTGTCAACTTCCATAGCTGAAGCTCTTGGAGGCGATGGTGGTTGCACCTCCACATCAGGATAAGCAGCCTTAAACCTTGCTCGCAGTCCCTCATCAACCAACCTTACACCACTCAATTGATTACCAAGAGACATCCATCTGATGGAGAACAAGAAAGAACATAATCAATAATAACACCAACAGTTAATAATTTCTACTAAGATGATTCTTAAGCCCTAAACCAACTAGTTTATTTCTATCTTTCTATCAGTTTAGGTTCTTAGAACATTATCATGTAAACTCTGCTTACAAAGCATCAAATCCATGACATAATTAGACTGTCCTCAACCTCAATCGACTTATTTCATGAATACCATAAAAGAAAATCTCAAAGGAAAATACACCAGTTAAGAAAACCAACCCTGCATGAGTATTGTGCATGCGAGCAAATAGTTCTAGCTTTCTTGTTCTTGGACTTATCCTCTCCAGCATAGGATACATCTTCAGGAATACAATGACAAATTTGAAAATGTTAAGAATGTGAATTATTTGAATTTAACGTCAGAAGCAGCAAAATGACATTGTTATTAAATGAATATTATACAAACCTCATCCGGTTTACGACTTGTTTCTCTGACCTCAGCAACAATAACATCCGTGTCAATGTTCCTGTTCACTTCAGGATTACCCTTTATTCCAACTAGACAATGTTCCTTACTGTGATTGAGCCAGTGGCCCGTGCGCCCAGTTCTGATTATTCGCTGAAGTTGATTTGTTTTCACCCAAATAATCTCCTCAACACGTTTATATCCCCAAAGTTCCAAGCTGGATGGAGCATATGGAATATAGAAACCGAAAACGAATTATTAATAAAAGGCAGCCTTGTACGAGAATCAGGTAATAGATTTTTCCTACAAAATAACAAATAGCATATAACCAAACACGAAAACATTACCATTCCCGTCCAAGTTCCATTGCACGTCCAGTGACCCATAGAAAAATAAGCCCATCAGTTTGCAAAGCAGGGACATTAAGACTGCGCATTTCATCATCAGCCATTGTTCCATAAGGCAGTTCCATATGAATGTCCCATGGAGGATCTGCCATTATTACTCCAAATTGACCTAAAATGTCCATTCTAAAGTTACGTATATCACAGTTGATCCATTGTGGTTCACCAAGTTCCACTTCAGAACAATATTCAGCACGCTGAGGCTTTAGCGGTTTGGGAGGAGCAGGGGCACCCATCATTGTTGGAGACACATCAGGTGTAGGGTCATACTCATAGTGAACATACTTGCATGTCTGTCAAAGGACAAAAGAACAATACACAACTCAAACTAAGAATAAGGATTACTAAAATGAAAATAATTTCAAAACAATATGGAATCGGGTAAAAATCATGCCTTCATGTGTCTGCAAGTATCAAGAAAAGAACAGTCTCCTAAATTGATGTCGGTATGAGGAGCAATAATCCGTCTAAAATGAACCTGGCAGTGGAAGGATGATTAATGCATGTCAAGAAAGGCTAACAGAAAAAGTAAACACCAATCTTCATGATTAGATTTCATTTAAAACCGAATAATCGGCACATTGGTTTAAACCAACAGAGATAAAAAAAGTTGAAATAAAATCTAAAAGATCTAGAAACAGTAAAATAATGTCCTTATCACAAACCTTATCACATGCTATAAAGGAACCAGATTGACGTCGACAATCCTCTTTAGTCAGTAAGTCACAGTATTGTCTGACCTGGGAACCACCTTTTGTTTTGAACTGAAACAATTCATAGTAAAAAAGCTGAATTAGATTAAACGGTAGAAAATTGCACCAAAGCTGAAATCAAGCATAAGGGAAATTTTAGTATAGAGCCTATTAAAGTAGGCAGTGAGCTTAAACCTTAGCGGCTACAGCAGTTTCCCTTGCAGTTGGACGATGAATTAGGTCCAAAAGCTCCTCACCGGTTTTAGATTTTTGCATCTCCCTAAACGATTTCTTATTCAACAAAGCCTCAAGATCTTTCATGTCATCCTCTAAAGTTCTTGGTTTTTGTGACATTGCATTAGGACTACTCCCTTGTGCATTTGGCCCCATTGGGAGTCTGTGCATTGAAGGAATACTCATACCTCTATGAGTCCCCATCATGCCCATTACCCTGGGTGCACCCCTTGGTGCACCTGGAAACATTGGCTGCAAACCTGACATATGAGGATCCCCATGGGGTATCCACATTTCAGACATTGGTCTCAGAACTGGCCTTCCCATCCCAAGCAAACTACCATTCACATTAGTACCATTGTTAGTGATTTGTTGAACTTGATTTTGATTTACATTCCCATCTCCAGAACTTGATTCAAGCCGTTGATACTGTGCACTTTCTGGCAATTCTCTCAAAAGTCTGGTCCTGTCTATATTCAAAACCATAATCCTTGCCTTGCCACTAACCACAAATTCCTCCACTTCAACACCACCGTTATCATCTGCCATTGACCTTAAAGCTATCTCCACTGCAAGTATTGCCCCTGAATCCCCTCCGAGCTCCTGAAGCGCTGTCTTTTCTGCTGGTGTCACTGTCTGATCATTTTCCAATTTCCTTGACACAGTGGAAGAATCAATTGGTGAGAAGGGCACTCGCCCTAATAGACAAACGGCAACCAGTGATCGAACCACCGGTAATGGACTAATCTTCTCAGAATCCACTTGAGATGCTGGGTTTGAATCCATAGACGTTTTGAGTTTTTGATTCCTGGGATTTGTCAAGTCGGCTTCAGTAGAGCCATCGGCGTAGGATTCAGAATTGGAACGTTGAGTTTGTTCGGTAGGTCTTTTAGGGTTCAATTTAGGATCAGGCAGAGGCAAAGCAGGTGTAGGAGCAAAAGGACGATGGTTGAAAGAAGACACAACCTTGAGAGAAAGGTCAAGGGATGAAACAAGATTAGGTATTACTGTTTGTATAGAAGCAAGTATCTCCATGTGAGCCTTGTGTTGGCACTCTATGCGAGCTTCAAGCTGTTGCCTCATATCTTTAACGGCAGCTATCGTGTCCTCATTACCGTCTGGTTGTGTTTCCATGGATTCCTACCTAACACGCAACAACTCTGCATCACATTTCCAGACATTCTGGTTATCAACTAGGATTGTTCAACAACCAAAAAATACATACAAAAACAAGATCCCTCAAAAGCATGACAGTTAAAACCAGGACGGGTAAAGTAAAAGAAAAATTAATTAATCAAAGTATCATCTACAAAAACAGGAACTAAAATTTGAACAATATTGCTACTGTTCAACCAGCCACAAATAACTTACAACCTACAATACGCAAAAAGAAAATATTGAAAAACCAGATCATGGCCACAAAAAATTCACCAATACATAATAGCAAAATAATACTGCATCAAATGTAAACATTTAAATAACAACCATTGCATATAAATAAACATGGAAGAAATCCCAAACACTCGTATGCCAAACTCCCAAAGCAACATTGCAGAAACAAACCACCCCAAAAAGCCAGTTCGAAGCAAAAAAAAAAACCAAAAACGAAAACGAAAATGATAGCAATAGTCAATAACCCAAACACCAAAAAGCGCTTAAATTTCTAGAAAAAGAAAAAATTTGTTGGTGGCAGAAGAGTTACCTTACAATACAGAATAAAAAGCCCTGATTCCTAGAGACCTAGAACGAAAAAAAGGAATTTGAACACGGATTAGTTGGAATGCCCATCTTGCAGAGAGCAGCAGAAGGTAGATAATTGCCGACACTTTGGACTTTTCCGGCGGCGGAGAAAGAAGAAAGGAGAGAGGAGTTTAAGGGTTGCAGCAGTGAGGAAGGAAACAAAGGCCAATTGATTTTGCAGGGAAGCTTAGGTGATAATCAGAGTTTTACTATGATGTTGTATCATTTTTTATTTTTCATTAATATTACTGGGGAAATCATACTGTATTTATTATATCAAAATATTTGTAATATATAATTTTTATGGGAGATTAAATAAAAACTAAAAAATATTTTAAATTGATATATATATATATATATATATATATATATATATATATATAATTTTCTAAAAGTAATAAAAGTTACATAATTTTTTTAATTTAAAATACGTTATTTAATTATTTTAGTAAATAAATAAATTATTTATTATGTATTATTACTTTCACAGTAAATTTTATTTGTAAAAGTGTAGTAACACCCAAATTTGTTACTTCATAAAATCTATAATCAATAACAATTAAAATAAAATCTTATCCTAATTTTATAAGTCTAACAAAAAAATTATTGTTTTATTAGCATGAAGTTTATGGAAACGTGAAAACATAAAATTTTACATTTTTCTTAATACTTGTAGAATCGTATAATTTCGTATGTATAAAAATACGAATATGATGGAATCCACATCAATCAATACAAGAGTAAATTAAAAAAAGGCTTAATTATCTACTTAGTCCCCATGTTAGGAGGTAATTTTCTGTTTAGTACCCGGTTTTAAAAATGTAGGCATTTGGTACCTATGTTTTGAAATTTGTATCAATTCAATCCTATCCAGTTAACGGCTTTATAATTGATGCGAGAAATTAAGGACGTTAATGAAGATGCATTCAAACATTTGATAGCTAGCATTCAAACATTTGATAGCTATTCCACTCAGGCTATCATTAACGTCCTTAATTTCTCGCATCAATTATAAAGCCGTTAACTGGATAGGATTGAATTGATACAAATTTCAAAACATAGGTACCAAATGCCTACATTTTTAAAACCGGGTACTAAACAGAAAATTACCTCCTAACATGGGGACTAAGTAGGTAATTAAGCCTTAAAAAAACAATTTGAAAACCTTAATTTTGAAAACTGTAACATTCCAAAAATACAGCAATAACCATATGATAGAATAATTATATTTAGGTTTAATACCTCTTTTGGTCCCTAGAAAGGGGGCCAATGTTCAATGTGGTCCCACCTTTTTTTAGAAGTTCAATGTGATCCCATCTTTTGTAAAAAGTGTGCAATCAAGTCCTTTTTGGAAACAGCGTGAAGTTTTTAACGGAGCAGCTGACAGGGTGGACTGAAGTTAGCTACGTGGCTTTGTGTGGGTAATACGTGGCAGAGAGAGGGTGATACGTGGCCGTGAGAGGGTAAATCAGAAATTAGGGTTTGAGTTGCAGAGAAATTGGGATTTATTGTCGCCTTCTTCATTCGTCAGACCTTCCTTTGTACAATTCAGTTCGCGGAACACTTCATCCACAGGAATCCGCTCCAGATCCACTGCCTCGTTCTTGATATCTTCGAGACCTCCCATGTTGTTGTCGTTGTTGTTATGTTAACGAGAGAAACAAGATGGTTCTTAATATCACCATCATTTTGGAACAAAGCTGAGAAAATTTGCGATCAAAGAAAATTAAAGTCAAATCTTCTTCGTAAAATAGCCAACCCCTCATTTCATATAGCACTGAATTACACATTTCCAAATTACACACTTTGATTCTCTCCATTTCCAATTGCTACCATGGCAGCAGAACTTGTTGGTGGTGCTCTTCTTTCGGCTTTTCTCCAGGCTGCGTTCGACAAACTGCCTTCACCTCAATATGTAGACTTCTTTCCTCGAAGAAAATTTGATGAGAAGCTGCTTAGCAATTTGAACATCATGCTACATTCTATCAAAAATCTCTCGCTAATGATGCAGAACAGAAGCAGTTCAGAGATCCACACGTGAAACCAGGTTTCCATGTTTCCAGATCAGAAATCCCAATTTTTCTGCAACTCAAACCCTAATTTCTGATTTACCCTCTCACAGCCACGTATCACCCTCTCACTGCCACGTATTACCCACACAAAGCCACGTAGCTAACTTCAGTCCACCCTGTCAGCTGCTCCGTTAAAAACTTAACGCCGTTTCCAAAAAGGACTTGATTGCACACTTTTTACAAAAGATGGGATCACATTGAACTTCTAAAAAAAGGTGGGACCACATTGAACATTGACCCCCTTTCTAGGGACCAAAAGAGGTATTAAACCTTATATTTATCTCAGTTCAGTTTTTCACTAAAATAACGCATGTCTAAGACCGAACGACCTTATATAAATATTTACACTAACACAGTACAGGATAAAGAACAAACATGATTGAACGGTTTACAAAAGAATTTACCGAACGGTCAGATAACAACAAAAGAGAGGAGGTGACCGTTCAGTCACCTCACAATAAGACTATTATCTTCTAACCGAACGTACTACTATTCGGTCTTCACTTCTACCTCCATCAAGTTTTCTTCTTCTAGCGCCTCTTCCAGTAGCTCATCTCCTTCTGCTCACATCCACACGGATGATCATTGCAACAACAAGGACGAACGTACAAAACAAGACAATACAGGAATGCAGGGTAAGCTTATGTAATTTAATTCAAGTATAAACATACACTTCAAACAATCAAACGTACAAGGTAAATTTAACGTGGGTAACATACGCATCCTAATACTAGACTGACTGTCCGGACTGTATGACATATGTGTAGCTACGACGTTCGTGCACCCGGGTGATGTAGTAACTGGAATACTCTCATCAGCTGCCACCCGAGGTTAGTCCTATCTGTCCAAAGTACCCCTAAGGACTAGGACCTCCTTCCGTTCTCACACATGACCTACCCTCCTCTACGTGAGGACGGGTACTCACGGAACATCAGGATGAATCGCCAGCTAAGCATTACCACATTCATACTTTACCATTTCAATATTCAACCAAGAGTCGTTCCTCCCCGGAACGCTCGTCCAAAATCCATAACCTTTCTTTCATCTCATATACTCTTCATCTTTTATAATTCTTCGTTTTAAAGTCATTTTTATCATAAGTTCTAAAAACATAAAATACCAAACGTTCATTCCTCTTCAAAACGAGAACGAACGATAGGAAAAATACCGAGAATTTCCCGTGTCGGAATAGAATAAGACCGAGAGGGTTATCATTAGGTTTAGGAATAAACCGAGTACAGTCATATACCATATGACGAACGTTATTTATAACTTGAGTCAGTTGAATGAACTGACTCTCGTAAACTCCAACCAACACTTAACGAAATACATCAATTACGGAGACTCTAGGTAGGAGAAAAATAATATAGAAATGTCAAGACGTTAAAGAAATATACTTAGAATAATTCATACACGGAAACCTAATGTCAGTCAATGACCGAACATGGTAGAGAAAAATTCTATTGAAGTTGGACGAACGCTAATGTCATCAAGAGATATCATTCCATAACCGAGTTCGAGCGCTTAGTATAAGGCCGAGCGTCACTCATTAAAAAGACTTGGTGTGAGGTCGAGCAGTACTAAACTTGAAATAAGAGATTTATAAATAAGGTACTAGCGGAGTTTGTGTTTCAGAATTATTACTATATACAAATACATATATTTACTAGATTTTAAGTTTATTTCTGGATACTCAGATGCAACTACGTTTGGCCGAATGCTCAAGCACAGTATTTTCACAAGAAGACACTCGTCCTCAACTAGGATTCTTTCCAAATGAAAGAATCCAATTTCACACAATATTACTAGAAACACCGAACGGTCAAGGACCGTTCAATGACGAACGTACATTATCATAGTAGAAATTTCATATTCAGAATTTATTTACATTCAAACTCATTTCTCAGCACATAACTTCATAATTTCATACATTCATATCATATCACATTTCATATTCCTCATACATCAACTCATAATCATTATCATATATCAAATAATCAAATATCACAAAGTCATGCTTCATACAACTCACAGAACGTCCATTCAGTACAGTAAAACATACGAATTAAATTGAATAAGCTTCCCTTACCTGGATACGTGATTGAACGTCCTAAGGGTAGGTTTTGGTTTGTCCGACTAAAATCTTTCTATCCTCAACGATCAATAACTCTTCAAACTAAACCAAACAACATGAAACCAAAATAACTTAGACTACACGCCCGCATGCAACCAGAACTTGGTTTGCATGTAACCGAAGACAAACGACTAAGGACAGATACACTTACCCGCTCAAGTTTGAAACTCATTCGGTTCAAGATGAAGCTTGGGACGCCGGGAGTGTTCCTACAGTCTCTGATTGATGAACAGAGAAGAGAAAGGGTGAGTTCAGGTAGAGAGAATGGAGAGTTTCTAGAGAGAAGAAGGAGAAATGGAAGATCAGAGTTTTGGAGAAGAAGGTGCATGCAACGAGAGTGTGACGTAACTTTCAAAAACTCAATTTTACTCAAAACGAACATCCGCTCAGTTGCTGACACCTGCATCCTACTATCTGATTTTCGAATCCTCGATGCTTGTCACCTAGCGTCTGTTCAGAGGGATTTTGGGTGCGTTTTAATGAGATCTGACAGGTGAAGTTTTGGGTGCGTTTTAATGAGGTCTGACAAAAACAAATATCCAAATAATTAAAAATCCAAAAGATTTAAATAATTTTTTGAAATTTTGAATAATTGAAAACACCCAAAAATAATTTTTAAAACACAACAAAGTTTTTATAATTTATAAATTTAAAAATAAAAACTTTCAACATCTTCAACATTAATAAAAGTATCCAAAACTCAAAAGAAATCAACAAACATACAAGTTAGTTTTTCTCACCTGGATATTCAAAAGTTTACACTAACTCTTCAATCTTCACTTTAAACTCTATGTCTTTTCTTATACGTACTTCTTCAAAAATACCTTAAAACTATTCTTATTTCTCCTTAAAAAAACCTTCACGTTTCCTGTCTAAAACATTGAAAAGTTTTAGATTTGAATGCATTATCACTATCCCCAATGACTAATAATAAAACTCATAGCCCAAAATTTCAATTATTTTTTAAGACAATATCAACTAAAAAAAATTCAGATATTATCATATTCATAAAATCTAATTAAATATATTATTATATTCATAAAATCTAATTAAGTATTTATATCCCTTATATTCATTTGTTAGATAATCTATTTAATATCTTCTTAATAATTATTCAACAAGTCTTTTATCTCTTAATATATCTTTTAAAAACATATTTTTAACTATTCAATCTCCCATATAATAATAATTTTTAAAAACAAGTCCTTTTAAATAAAAATAATAATAATTAATATATCATTATATCTTCTATCATAATAAATAAATCTTCTAAATTAAATAACTAAAAAATCAATAAATATTTTAAATTGAATAATTATGAAATATTTTTATCTTTTAAATAAATAATATTATCTTTTAATTAAAATATATATTTAACTTTATTTATTTTTATAATTATTATAATTTAATCATAAAAAACAAATATATATATATATATAGGGGTTTGCTAACGCGCGTACGCCTGTTTTTCAGTTGGTACATTTTAGCAATGTGTACCGGATTTTAGTAGACAAAAATACCCTTATACATATGGATTCTAAGTTTTAAGGTTAAGGGTATTTTAATAATTTTTATTCTAAAAAATTTTTAAAAAAAAGAAACCACCCCCAAACCCTTACTCACCTCTCTCATTCCTCTCAACCCTTTCTCTTTCATCTTTCTCACTCCAATCTTTTCTCTGTCATCCCTACTGTAACCCTAATTGAAAAAATCTGAAACACTTGTCGTCAAACAATCTTACAAAAAAATAATTTTATAATGAGTTTTCATCTTATAATTTTTGTCTTATCTAATTTTATCCAATTTTCACAAGCATAAAGGAATTGGTAATTGACCTGGAAATAATCAGAAATACTCGCTGTTAAACAATTTCTTACAAAAAAATGATTTTATAATAAGTTTTTATTTTATAATTTTTGTCTTATCTAATTTTCACAAGCATAATGACATCAAAGGAATTGGTAATTGGCCTGGAAAAAATAAAAAAACACTCGTTGTTAAATAATTTCTTACAAAAATGATTTTATAATGAGTTTTCTTTTTATAATTTTTGTTGTATATAATTTTATCTAATTTTTACAAGCATAATGATATCGAAAGAATTGGTAATTGGCCTAGAGGGTTTTTTTAGAGATGATGATTCAACATATGCAGATGATGAAATTAGAGAGGTTAGTGAAGATGGTGAAATTGAAGAGATCTTGAATGAACCTTTGCCTGAAGGTGAATCAAATTGTTGCAAGTGTTTTTGATTTTTTCAATTGGGGTTACAGTAGGAATGACAGAGAAAAGGTTGGACTGAGAGAGATGAAAGAGAAAGGGTTGAGAGGAATGAGAGAGGTGAGTAAGGGTTTTGGGGTTTCTTTTTTTTTAAAAAATTTTTTAGAATAAAAATTATTAAAATACCCTTAACCTTAAAACTTAGAATCCAGATGTATAAGGGTATTTTTGTCTACTAAAATCCGGTACACATTGCTAAAATGTACCAACTGAAAAACAGGCATACGCGCGTTAGCAAACCCCATATATATATATATATATATATATATATATATTAAAAGTATATGATTACTTGTAATATTTTCTCCTCATAACTTTCACAGAAATAACAATTTATATCCATGACTCCTTTTAGAAGAAAAGAAAAAATGTCAATACTCATTTAACTCGATTATAATTAAATCAATTTGACTGAATTCTAAAATTTATTTAATTTATTTGTGATTAAATTAATTTAATTATTGATTATAATATAAAATATATATAAATACAAAACAAATATTAATTTTAACACTTGTTCTTTGTGTGTTGAAAAGCTTATCAATAATAACACACAAGAGAATGGTGATTGTGTTGGTGAAGTGGAAGGTGAGCTGACATACAGGAAGAGGTCCATCAGGGTGAAGAAGATGGTGGTGTGTTAGAAAACCCAACTCATTTTGATGGTCAAGTTGAAGGTGAGGGTGACATATATTAAGAGGTGTGTGAGTGTGAACTTCCATCAGTTGTGGAGGAGGAAGTTGATGTTCGTAGTTGGAGTTCCTCTAGTTACCATGGTAGTCTTGATGGAAATATATAGTCAGTTGTTAGAGGGACTAGTTAATGTTAGTGTTGAATTTGATATAGATGGTCATATAGAATAGTACGATAATGTAGAAGTAGAAGCCCAAAGTCTACCAATTGAATTTAGTGGATCATGTTCGAGTAAGACATTAGACAAGAACTTTGATGATAATGTAAGTTGGGAAACGAGAGAGGTTTGTCAAATGATGTAGCAATCTCAAGAGTTGATTACTAAATCAAACACCGATGAAAAGTTTAATGATAATAAGAATTATGAAAAATTTAAAACTTTTGTAAGAAAAGATAATATATATATATATATATATATATATATATATATATATATATATTTTGTTGATTCTAATATTTATTTAATTCAATTGTGATTAAATTAATTTAATTATTGATTATAATTTAAAAGATATATAAATATAAAACAAATATTAATTTTAACACTATTATTTTATTGGAAGTTGTGTGTTTATATGAAAAACTTATCAATATTAATTTAGATCAATGTTTATAAAAAAATTATACAGAATTTCTCGACCGTTATTGGAGTTAATTTTATATATTTATTATTTAATAGACTAGTTAATATATAAATAACACTAGTTGTGATTTCTCACTCACTTTTACTCTTTTCTTTTCATCTTTAACTCTCGTATCTCTTATTACCTTTTTTTTTCTTTCGTACTTCTACTTTTCTTTACCCGTAAACCAAATTAAGGTTATTTTTAATGATCTTTTTAAAATTATATAAATATGTCTTAATAAAAATTATATTATTCAATTTTCTGGCATCATATTCGATGTCAAATTGCATTAAACAACTTATTAATGTTAGATTCATAAAGATATAGAATAAATAATGCTGAAATATTGGATTCCAATATTTATTTTGTATTGTATCACTTTTTTCATTAAACCCTCCTTCTAAATAATAATAAAAAAATCATAAAAAGGTATATAAAATAAACTTTCAAAATACAATATTTTAATTTATAACAACATGATGGCAAAATATAATCAACCAATGGAAAATTGGAAAATATTTCTTAGGACAAATGGACCCCAAAGCTTTTCTCACTTGAACATTAAACAGTTGAAGCATATCTAGAATAAGATAATCCCCACTCCTTATATAACATTCATATAATTTTAATTTTGTAACATTATATACTTTCATTACGTTGTTTTTAATCCCTACAATATTTATATCGAATATTTAAGTAACGCAACCTTATTTAAGAAAACACAACCTCATAGCTTATGATTTTATAAATAATTTAATAAGAACATCATGCTATTTCTATTTTTATGTTAAAAGAATTGTTATGTCTATGTCAAATCACTCTTCTTAAGTATATTTAATAAGATTTATATTTAATTATTGTTTTATTTGATGAATTTATAAACTAATATCACTAATATAAAAGTATTTGATAAAACATAACGATAATCTATTTTATGTTTTTCCAATTCAAACCATAAAAGATCATTCCATTTTTGTAACTTATTCAATATTTTTTTATTATTGTATTTTAGAATAATAGATCATGATAGATGTACGACTATCATGTGCATTTGACTCAACGAGTATTTAAAAAATTAAGTTTACATTATGTTAAAATTTTAATAGATGATTTTGTTTATATGAATGACGCGATACAGTGCATTTATTGAAGAAAACTTACATTGATTAATAATATATAATAATGTAATATGTTAAAAATTCATTTTTAATATAACATGTTAAAAGTCATAACATTTATACAAATAAAAAATTTGGTCTCAATTTGGAGAGGATAATATTGCACTATTTTGAAAATTTTGGGACTAAATTAAATTAAAAAGACATATACAAAGATTAAATTGAAATCAAGACAATAACATTTGTCACTGATACTAAATTAACACTAACATGTGACATTGTCTTGTCACCTGACACTACTAATGCTACATGTCACACTAGGAACTAGCATGTGGACAACAACAAAAATTTCAAAAAGATTAAAAAACCACGCATTGACACATGAAAGGTCATTACTATGGTTAGTATTTTTTAAAGGACTTATTTGTAATACTTTTTCAAAAGATAGGACATAATTAAAACAAAAAAAGTTTAATAAGGACTAACTTGAAACTTTCAAATCAAGAAAACTAAGCGAGTAATTAAGCCTTGATATAACCTTGATTACCGCTACATCATCTTCTATAGTGATAAAGGAACTTTGCCGATCATCATTGTTCTGCAACATATTTTATAAAAAGTTTATTTAGTATTTTGGTCATTGTATTCCTTTGAATTCAATTGTCCCCTATTTTTTATTTGGTTTCATTAAGTCTTTGTATTTGGTAAAGTGATCCAATTTGTTTTCTTTTTTCTTTAGATTGACGTTAAAGTCGTGCCTATACGTAGCTCATAGTATTTTCAATTACTTAGCTCATAGTATTTTAATTTTTTTTTGCACATGTCAAGTCATTGTCATGTCATTTGGTAGTAGGCAATGGTATTGCACATGTCCGTAAAATGTCACATGATAGTGCCTTGAATTTTATTTAGTCCATATATCTTAAATATTAATAACTCAATTGAATCTTAATTTTTTTAAATGAAACCATGTTCTCCCTCTCCAAAATGAGACCAAATTAATAATTAAGCTTACTTGCAATTAACATATACATGTTAAAATATGTTTTTTGAATTTATATATCAAACCATTCTATTTAAATATTTAAATAAATTTTTTACACTTTTAATATCAATAAAAAAAAGAGTTAAATATGTTTTTAGTTCTTAAAGTATCATGCGATTTTAGGTTTTGTCCCTCTTCCAAAGGTTTGTTAATCTTCATTCTCGTAGTTAGGAAACTCGTATTTTTAGTCCTTAAAATGTAACGACGTTAAATTTTTTTTCTGAGGTGGCTAATAGTGTGCCAAGTATGATGCGAGCTTTCATGAAAACTGTGTGCCACGTTTTTTGTTAAGGACTTCCTCCTCTCAATCTCTGTCTCTAATCGCCGGACCGCCTTCGATCGTTAAGCTGCCCCCTCTCCCTCTGTCTGCGACTGGTGGCAAACTGTCTCCTTCTACACCAACCAGACCAGTGCCAACATTATCATAATCTCTATCAGATTCACATTTCACATTTCAGATTCTCAATGAGAAAAAAACACAAATTTCTAAATCCCAATCCTTTTGAACCAACGTTCTGCCTCTTTTTTTTTTCTTGATTAGAATCGTTTTTACTCTGAATTCTCTCTCACCCCTCTTGAAATTGAAAATATTTACCAAAATTCACATTATCCGGGAGTTAAAGATTTTGTATTTGAACCACAATATTTGCCAATGATCACGTTGAACTTTGGTGATGAGGAGTTCGAAGAGCATGAGGAGGTGGAGGATCGCTCTAGCAATGAGGATTCACTCGGAGATGACGAGGATCTGAGAAAGAGAAGGCGCGAGCTGCTTCGTCTTCAGATTAGGGATTTGACGACGCACACGAGGGGCATAAATTTTGATTGGCCTGGAAGACGTTGGTAGGAGAGGAGTGCCTCCGGCGTCGAAGTCGGCGGTGAAAGCCTTGCGGACGATGAAGATTGCGTCGAAGAGTGAAACTGTGGTGTGCGTTGTATGTTTGTTTTTTATTTATCTTGAGATTATGGATATTCTTTATTTCGTCGAAGAAGAGATGTTGTTTAGGACTTGGGAGAGGGAAAGAGAGGAAGAGTGTTTAACAGAGCTTAAGGCAACATCCATAAGTTTTTTTAGTCACTATTTAGTTCAGCTGATGCCTTGAAGATGAAATGTGGCACACAATGGGCAAGTAAGGTGGCATCATACATGACACATCGTTAACCACCTCATAGAAAATTTAACGCCGTTACATTTTAAGGACTAAAAATACGAGTTTTCTAACTACGAGGATGAAAATGAACAAATCTTTCGAAGAAGAACGAAACTCAAAATCGCATGATACTTTAGGGACTGAAAACATATTTAACCCGTAAAAAAAATCGCTATTCTAAACTAATATTTTTTTTAAAAAATATTATAAATATAATATAAAATGACACTTGTAGTTTTTTAATTTCTATATTTGTCATATTAAATTCATAAATAAACTAACAAATATATTAAGTTAAAAACTATAAATGTATTTATGACATTAAAATTATAAATAAGATAACAAAGAAACTAAAAGTTTTTTAAACCTTAAAACATGAATCATATATCCTAAATTCTAAATTATAAATCCTAAACATTACCGTATGATATTAACTCTGACAGTTGAACATTAAACAGTTGGACAAATGGACCCCAAAGCTTTTCTCACTTGAACATCAAAAAGTTGAAGCATATCTAGAATAAGATAATCCCCACTCCTTATATAACATTCATATAATTTTAAATTTTGTAACATTATATACTTTCATTACGTTTTTTTTTAATCCCTACAATATTAATATCGAATATTTAAGAAAACGCAACCTTATTATTTAAGAAAACACTGTTAAAAGAATTGTTGTATCTTTGTCAATTCACACTTCTTACTTTGAGTATATTTACTAAGATTTATGTTTAATTATTGTTTTATTTGATGAATTTATAAACTAATTTCACTAATATAAAAGTATTTGATAAAACATAACGATAATCTATTTTATGTTTTTCTAACTCAAACAGATAATTCCATTTTTGTAACTTATTCAATATTTTATTATTATTGTATTTTAGAATAATAGATCATGATAAATGTATGACTAGCATTTGTATTTGATTCAACAAGTATTTCAGAAATTGAGTTTAAATCATGTTAAAATTTTAATAGATGATTTTGTTTATATGAATTACACGATTCAGAGTGCATTGATTGAATAAAGTTACATTGATTAATAATATATAATAATGTAATATGTTAAAAAGTTATTTTTGATGTAACCTGTTAAAAGTCATGACATTTATATAAATAATAATTTTGGTCATATTGCATTATTTTGAAAAAGTTGGAATTAAATTAACACTAGTAAAAAAATTGCTTTTTAACTCGCGATATAGGTATGGGTTAGGAAAAACCAAAATCTATCAAAACGCGGTGACATTTTTGTAATTTAGGTGAACTTATATGCCTCGGTTCAAGAGAACCCGAAACATATAAGTAATATTACCTCGGTTCATAGCAAAATCGATGCCTAAAAGTTGTCTGACATGTCTGAATTTTGAAATCTGCAGAGAACCTATGGTTTCGATTCAGTAAGAACCGGTGCAAATCCATGTTTATTATGCCTTGGTTTAGGCGGGAACCGAGGCGTATAGCTATTTCATTTTTTTTAGGACTATATGCCTCGGTGGAGAGTGAACCGGTGCAAAAAAAAATTACCCTAACTAGATATGATGTTTCATTTCTCATTTCACATTTCACTTTCCCTCATCCCCTCCCTCCTCTCCTGCAACCCCTCCCATTCTCCAGTCCCCTCTCCCTCTGCATCCCCAGGAGGCTGCGGCTCCCATTCTCCAGTCCTCTCTCCCTCAACTCCATTGCGGCTCTCATTCTCCAGTCCCCTCTCCCTCAACTCCATCATTCTCTCACCAGATGGCTTCTCCCTCTGCATCCCCAGGACGGTGCGGCGACGGTGCGGCTACAATGTGGCGACGGTGCGGCGAGGCGAGACGAGATGAGACGGTGCGACGAGGACAGATCTCACGACGGTGCGACGAGGCGAGACGATGCGGCGAGGCGAGACAGTGCGACGAGGTGAGACGAGACAAGGCGAGATGAGATGGTGTGGCGACGGTGCGACGAGGACAAATCTCGCGACAGTGAGGCGAGGCGAGAGAACTCCGACGGCGCGGCGAGGAAAGAGAGAGATTGCGACGGCGCGACGAGGGAGCTCGCGACGGTGCGGCGAGAGCCCGCGACGGCGGCGAGAGCCCATGACGGCGACTGCAATGGCGGAAACCCTTTTCTGCGTTTTTTGGTTTTTGATTTTTGGTTTTTGGTTCTGTTTCTTTGCAGGTAGATGGCGAAATGGATCTCTGATTTTTTGTTTTTGGTTTGGATCTCTATCTCCCGTCTGTTCTCTCTGCTTCCTATTCCCCCTTCTTGTTTGATTGTCAAAGTAATTTTGTCCAAAGACATGGATGAAAAAAATTGCAGAAAAGAGAAAGAAGTTTAACCAGAAAAGAGATAAAAGTTTAACCAAAAAGAGAAAGAAGTTTAACCAGAAAGAGAATAAACAAACATAACAACTCTGATCTCGGTTGAAAATAAAAAAATTAAAAAACTCTACTGCCTCGGTTGTCTTTGAACCGAGTCAGAATCTGAATTCTTTTGATTCACTTCAGGACCGAGCCAAAAAATCCATTTTTTTTACCTAGTGTGCATATACACCGGTCATAGAACCGATGTCTATTTGGAAAAATAACCGAGGCAGTATACATTGATTGCACTAGTGTAAATTAAAAAGATATATACAAAGACTAAATTGAAATCAAGATAATAACACTTGTCATTCATACTAACACTAATACGTGACATTGTCTTGCCACATAACATTACTAATGCTACGTGTCACACCAGGAACCTGACATGCGAACAATAAAAACATTTCAAAATCGAAAAATTAAAAAAAACCACTGACACATGAAATGTCATTACCATGGTTAGTATTTTTTTAAGGACTTATTTGTGATACTTTTTCAAAAGATAGGACATAAATGAAACAAAAAAAGTTTAATAAGGACTAACTTTGAAACTTTCCAATCAAGAAAACCAAGCGAGTAATTAAGCCTTGATATAACCTAGATTACCGCTACATCACCTTCTATAGTGATAAAGGAACTTTGCCGATCATTATTGTTCTCCAACACAGTTTTTATAAAAGATTTAATTAGTAATTTGGTTATTGTATTCCTTTCAATTCAATTATGTCTCCTATTTTTTATTTGGTTCCATTAAGTCTTCGTATTTGGTAAAATGATCCAATTAGTTTTTTTTTTCTCTTTAGATTGACGATAAGGTCATGCCTATACGTAGCTCATAGTATTTTCAATTTTTTTTTGTCATATGTGAAGTCATTGTGTTACCATTTGGTAGTAGACAATGATATTACATATGTCCATAAAATGTTACATGTCAATGTTAGTGTCACGTGATCATGTCTTGAATTTTATTTAGTCTATATATTTGAAATATTAATAACTCAATTGAATTTCAATTTTTTTTAAAAATAAAACTACATTGTCCTCTCCAAAATGAGACCAAATGAATAATTAAGCTTATTTACAATTAATATATACATGTTAAAACATGTTTTTGGAATTTATATATCAAGCCATTCTATTTAAATATTTAAATTAATATTTTACACTTTTAATATCAATAAAAAAATCTCTATTTTAAACAAATATTTTTTTTAAAAAATATTAAAAATATAAATATAAAATGACACTTGTAGTTTTTTAATTTTTATATTTGTCATATTAAATTTATAAATAAACTAACAAAAATGTAAAATATATTAAGTTAAAAGTTATAAATATATTTATGATATTAAAATTATAAATAAGCTAACAAAGAAACTAAAGATTTTTTAAACCTTAAAACATGAACCATATATCTATCTCGTAAATCATAAACCCTAAATATTACCATGTGACATTAATCCTGACATAAAACACTATTATTACAACTATAAGGTGACGTGACAAAAACCTGACATATGATATAAAAAATGAATAAAATAAAAAATAATGTAAACAAACACGTGATATGACTATACAGTATGATGAAAAAGACTTGATTGAATTATTTTTACAAATATAAAGACTTAATTGAATTAAATAAAAATTAAGATATAATTAAATCATTTAAACGCATACTAAATTACTAATTAAATTTTATGGAAACAATGAAGGTTATTTTTTACATTAATTGTAATATCAATAATATTTTCTTTAACGTGTAAACAAAATGACAAAATATAATAATAGTCAACAAAAATGAAATGAAACTAAATTGGGAAATAATATTTTTTTATGACTTGATACACAAGAAAATTTTAATAAAGACTTGATTGAAAATAAACTTAATTAAACCAAAATTTAAAATAACTTAACTATTTTCAAACAAATTTAATATTTTTTACATCTAACAGCTGGTTTAACGTATGGTACATTAAATATAAATTGAAAACTAAGTTATGAGCTATCAGTTAGACTAGGAAACTATTAATGTATTTCTCTTTCTACAATAATGAATTTATATAAGAGATTGTCAAACGTTTTATGCTTATAATTAGTTTCATAATTTTCTATCTCAAAAATAAATTATTCCAATCCTTTAATTAATAAATTAGTCTCTAAAAAATGTTTAACTCTTATTTTTGTCCTCCCCATCTCATTTAATTTAGTATAAATACCTTCCTCTCCTTGTCCTAATTTTCATTCTCAATTACAATAACTTTCACTCATATCCTCACTCTTTGCAATTTCTCTCAATATTTTGAACAAAACTTGTTGCAATTTCAATTCTTCCTATTTTTTCTTATATCTAGAAGACAGATTTTGGTTTATTACCATCTTCCTTTTTCTTTCTAAGTTCTTTTTACCCTTTCTCCAAATAAGGCTTATATTTCATTTTATTCTTCAAATTAGGATTCTTCTCCCTTTCATGGTCCTCTTGGAGAACTTCAGTGCATAAAAGATACATTTTTTTTACTCTCCAAAGTTTATACTTCACATAAATTTCTCACTTTTGATAGAAAAAGTGCATTGAGTGGTGGAATTCATAAACAAATTAGGAATACACTGAGTTTTTATATTATATATGTTCTTTTTCATCTCTCAAGCAAATTTTTACAGGTTTCTGATTTTTCATATTTATTGACCTCTGATTTTTCATTTCTATATGTTTTGGTTTATGTTAAACTCTCTTGCATTATCATTTTTCATTATTATTATTATTGTTATTATTATTTATTATTATTATTATTATTATTTATTATTTACTATTTATTATTATTTCTGTTATTTATCTCAGTTTGAGTATTGTATTTCTGATTAATTTTCTTGTCTTAAATTCTAGTGTTATAATGTGTGTAATTTTACTAAAAATAGTGATACTTTACCTTTTTATTTAATTGAGTAATAATAAGGTGCTATATTTTTACATTTATTTGATATACAATATAAAAATAAAATTGTCATAAAAGATGAATTTTTATATTTTTTCAAAGTAAAAAAAATAGTATAAATGAATGTAAAAGGTTTATATATGTGAAAGTATTATTTTTCTTTCTAATTTAATATTTTTTTTCTAATTTAATGTTTTTCTTTCTAATTTAATGCAGCAAAATGCTAATTTATCATTAGAAACTGGTATCTACCTCACTTTTAATATATTTTTATTTTATTTATTATAATTATCAAAGCATTTTTCTTGAGTAATAATGTTTATTTTTTTTATGATTGTGCAATTTATTTCTCAAGCAAAACACTTTCTAAGGTATTTGCAGATTATTAAGTGGCCTTTATTTCTTACACAGTATGTAACCAAACTGTTCTTTTTGTATCACCATTCTTTCAAAATCTGCAGTTTCAGGTTTCTTTTTACAGTAACAGTTTCAACAAGATCTGTAACCTTTTGATTTTGAAACTCTTCGAGCCCAAATAGTGAGGAGCCAGTAACCGAGCTGTCTGCTGTTTCTTCCTACAATGACCATGTTTTGCCCATTTTTTTAAAATATGCAAATTCTTTTCGGAAGGGCGAGTTTAAAGAAATTAAAAAAAAATAATATTGGAGTAAATTACCATTATAAAAAAATTACATATTTATAAATTTAAATTGGAAGGGCAAGACCGATGTTGAGTGAGTGAGTAATGGTCAGTGCAGGGTAGGAATAGCAGCCAACTCAGTTACTGTCTCCTCATTATTTTGTTTCGAACAGTTTCAACGTTAAAAAGTTGTACGTCTGTTGCTGTTGTTTCTGCTAAAGAAAAACCAAAAGAGTGGATTTTTGAAAGGAAGAATCATGCAAAAAGAAAACCCATTTGGTTACACACTGTACTAAGGTCATATAAATTTGTGACATAGGTACCTTGAAGAGGGTTTTGCTATAATATCAAATTGCACAAACATAAAAATTTGATCTGCTCTTAGTTTTTCTTGAATGATGATTCTGTTCATCGTGAGATTGGAAGGGAATGAATGGTGGCTTCTACTACAAAAAGGAACGACATTACCGAAGGCCAAAAATCCTCAAAAAATGCTAGAAGCAGTCGGAAAAGGATATTTACAGAGCTTATCGACGGCAAATGAATCCTCAGATAATTGTGACATAGGCTGCACCCCAAGATTCAGATACAAGATTTCTCGAGATGATAAGGAAGTTCCCAACAGAAGGTTTTACAAATGGTGACGAAGAGGAAAAAGCTAATGATGAGAAACGTTTATCTTCATCAAAGAGGAGATTATTTAGTTCTGAGATAATTTCAGGCTTTTGGAAAGTGTTGTATTTTATATTTCAACTTTTATAATGTAAATTGTCTTATTTCCCCCACACACCTACCATTCCTTTCTTTCCAGCGTAGCAACTTCATGTTTCTGCCTTGCCTCTTGACTTTGTGAATGCGAATTAGATGATGTTGATGCATGTATTGATGATCTGAGATTGTGAAAGAAGAGAGATCTTGATTCTCACTATGTTGTATGCTGCAAGTTTCCTCTGTAATTGTTGTGTTGTTTCACGGCTAGTTCCCAAGAGAAGTGAAGGAAATGGTCTTCCTTGTGTTTTATTTCTTGTAGACGTGCAGAATCATTTTACTGCTGCCAGGAATTCCTTTTGATCGTACATACATGATGGAATCATTATGTCTAAATTTAAGTTGAATAGAAACTTTTTATATTTCATTGTGTACGTTTTCTGCCTTAAGTAAACATGGACTGCAGTAATAATTTTCTAATAGTATTATAAGATAAGCATAGGTGGAGTACTATTTTCCTTAGTGCGGTCAAAATAGGCCGAGAGTTAACCAAGAGTTTAAACTGAATTGGATTTGAAAAAAAATATAATATTTTTATATGTATTAGTTTTTAACTCTGTTTACTAAGAATTCGATTGACTTGGATTGAATTCATGAGCTGGATTGGCTCAACAATCCACCAATTTAATTTAATTATTTATTATTTTGTGTTTTAATATTATTAGTGAACATTTTTTTATTATATTGTAGATGACATAAAAAAAAGATGTTTCAAGAGGAAAAAATCTTATAGATTTATCCATTTAAGACTCTAATATTATAGATGCACAAGTGATACAAAAATTATATCAAAAACTTATTTCTTCGCCTTTTGTGTTTGTTTTTGGATTATACTTGGATTGTATGATTTTTTTTATTTATTTTGAATTGTTTTTAGAGTTAGAGTGAAATTTATTTAGATTTGAACTAAAAAAATTATAATTTTTTTTATTTTAAAAAACTTATAATTAAGTGAGTTAGTGAGCCAACCCGTTTAACCCACTAAATCCGTGGTGGGTTGGGTCGAGTTCGAATTTTTTCAGCTTGCTAATAAGTGAGTCGGGTTGGGTTGGCTCACTAAGTGACTAACCTGTGGTGAATCGGGCCGGGTCAAACCGAGTTGTCCATTTTGATAGCTTCTCCGGCATGATTCCTCTTTGATCAAAATTCTTGACATGTTGATGTGCAAACCCACTTTAAGGCCGTATGTCTTCTATGTGTAGAGTCCTTGTTGCTACCATGTCTCCCTTCTTCTAGATTACGTTTCTAGAGTGCTAAGCCTTGTCTTGGTATGATTTAGTTCTGAAATCTAATTAACATCTTTGAATGAACCGTGAAAATATTTATATGAATAAGATCAAGTTGATGTTAAAAAGTGAAAAATGGTAGAAAGAAAAATGAAACAAGGTTGTGTGGTTAGAGTAAATAATGAGGAAATGCAATACATGTTAAACAAACATTAAGGCTTTGTTCACTTAAGATAATTTGGGGGAGAGTGATTAAATAGATTTGAGGGAATTTGAGGGTAAATTTTTTGTTGTTTATTTAAATAGATTTGGAGCTAATTGAGAGTAGATTTGTAAGTAAAGTTTGTGAGAATTAGTTTAAGATTTGATTGATGTGAGAGATTTAAAAATTTTGCTTAAATGGTAGAAATTGAAGATTACCAAAATACCCCTAATTATTAAAATAATATAAAATGATATTTGTTAATGTTATATTTAATTGTAAAAATGTTTATAAAGAGTAAAAAATTAAAAATAATTATTAAAATTAGTTTTTAAAAAGTAAAAAATTTATAATTTTTGTTACCTTTTGCAATGAGTAAATCCGAGATTTGTATGTGTTTACATGAATATTATTTAACTTAACATCATGTTACTATCTCAGTAACCAAATATCAAATAAGAAAACTATATCCTCTTGTATAGTTATATATCAAAAAGATTTTGTTTTAACAACATCTAAAAAGCATCATGTCAAAATCACTTTTTAAATAAATAATTTAAAATATAATTAAATCACCGAAACCACTTCTAATCAAAATCAATTGTACATACTAGAACTTATCCAAACCAACAATGTTCTTCATTGAAATCATAATTAGGGATTTTTCACTGCATCTGTATCTAGTATACTAACACGGGCAAAGATTTTCTCCCAAAAGAAAACTCTAGTAGTATTAGAATCATGAAACGTACTACAAATAAATGGTCATTGAAGTCTTCTTCAAGAGTTGGGTCCCCATTTTCCTATCAGCTTCGTCTTCATCATCATCCACCATGGGATGCTCGTTGTATCCTTCCAACCTCCACCATCATCAAAATCGCATCAGCCTGCAACATGCATCAGTCATGCACGAGGGAGGAAGAATGTTGGGGAATCGATTACTGCACATACATTCTTCAAAACTAGAACAAAATACAAGAACGTGGAACCCAATACATTCTTCTTTGCAATTTCTTGAAGGAGTGGAACCGGATACTCGTGATGGAAGCGAATACAATTCCATCTTTATTTTCTTCTTACCATTGGAATCGGTTACCAGATTTGTGGAACCAAATACACGCCCATGAACCACCTCTTCTTCAAGTGTCACTGCTTCAGTAAACTTCATCTTCATCCATCAAGCTGTCCTCAACATCAAGCTGGAATCAACCTCGTCCTTCGTCTTGAATGGTTGTGACAATGCCAGAGAATCTCGTCAGCTAGGGCTACAAGCGCTGCACACTGAAACTGCGAAGTTAACAATGTTAGCAAAAATCAAAGATGAAGTTTTGATGATGAACAGATTTGCACAAGTCAAGATTCATAAAGACAAATTGAAGATCTCTGTATTTTATAAAGCTTTTATAATAATCAAAGTTGGTGTAACAGTGCTCACAAGTGTACTAGGACTGATTCTTGTAATTTATATTTATATGCTGTTGAGAATCGTCCACAATCTGTTTTAATCGATTAAACCCAGTTTTAATCGATTAAAACCGAGGCTGGCTCTGAAAACCCAAGTGTCCCTGTAATAATCGATTAAAGCTGAGAATAATCGATTAACACTAGCCGTTGGGGGTTTCAGATTTGAAAAACTAGCCGTTGGGGGTTTCAGATTTGAAAAACTAGCCGTTGTACTCATTATTAATCGATTAATATTTATGTTAATCGATTAAATGTGTTAGATGGCCCGTTTTCGAAGAATGGAAGGGTATTAGGCTGAGTCTATAAATTGGCTCACTCTTTATCTCAAAAGACAACTCTTCCCTTGTGCTCTAGTACTCGTAAATCATTGAGACTTGTGTACTCTTATTCGGCTTGTGAAACTCTTGTCTGTGGAGCTGGTGAAGTGCTGCTACGGTGACAAAGGAAATAGCCGGTTCATCCTTGGTGTGTCTAAGGAGGTGTTCGGAAGAGAATCATCCTTCGTGAAGTATTCGGAGGAGGTGTTCATCCTTTGTGAAGACTCAAAGGAGGTGTAGGTTCATCTCTTGTGGTATCAAGAGAGGTGGTTTCTAAACTTTTACAAATTGTGTTTCTTTGTGATACTAATTTGTAATTGTTTTGTGTTAGTGAAAAAGGTTTATCTTGTTTGAGATAAGCGACTGGACGTAGGATTGGTAAGATCCGAACCAGGATAAAATCATCTGTGCAAATTTCTCTCAACCTTACTCTCTTTATTTGTCTTTATTATTTGCTTGGTAAGTTTAATTGAGTAGAAATTAAAAGGCACACGTTCGTATTAAAAACCCTCTTGGTTTGTTATTCCACGCTAACAATTCCGCTGCAGCGATTCTAACAATTGGTATCAGAGCTTGCTTTGATAGTTATTCAAATGGCAGGATCACATCAAACCTTTGCAGAGGGTGCATCAATCAATAGACCCCCACTATTCACAGGTGAGAACTATGCATTCTGGAAGGTAAGAATGCAAATATTTATTAAATCTATTGATTGTGAAATTTGGGATGTTATTGCATCTGGTTCTTCTGTTCCTACTAACAATATACAGGAACCAAAGCCCCGTGCTCAATGGACCATTGAAGAAAAGAAAAGATTTCAGAATGACGTAAAAGCTCGGAATATCATTGCATCAGCATTGACTGTTGATGAGTTCTACAGGGTTTCTGTCTGCAAAACTGCTCAAGAAATGTGGGACGTGCTCAGAGTGACACATGAAGGAACAGATGACGTAAAGAGGGCAAGAAAGAACTCCCTAATTCAAGAGTATGAAATGTTCCGGATGAAGCAAGGAGAAACAATTTCCGACGTTCAAAAACGCTTCACCAACATTGTCAATCATCTCATTGGACTGGGTAAGTCATTTGATACCGATGAACTTAACATTAAAATCTTGAAGTCTTTAGACAGGTCGTGGCAACCAAAGGTGACTGCAATCTCGGAGTCACAAAATCTCAACACCATGACTATGGCGGCACTTTTTGGAAAGTTGAGGGAACATGAACTTGACCTCGGAAGACTAGATGAAGAAGAAGCAAAAGCAAAAACCAAGAAAAAGAGTCTAGCCTTGAAATCTGAGGTAGAAAGGAGCAAGAGCAAAATGGAAGATGAAGATTCAGAAGATGAAGAAAATTTAAGACTCATGATAAAAAGGCTCAACAGGTTCATGAAATCAAAAGACAAAGGAAGATTAAAATTCGAAAAGAAAGAAAATCAAGGATCTTCCTCACAGTATAAATGTTATGGTTGCGGAGAAAAGGGGCACTTAAAAGCAGACTGCCCAAATCAAAAGAAAAGTGAAGAAGTAAAGGAAAAGAAAAATTTCAAGAAAAAGAAAGCCTACATCGCATGGGACGATGACAACGAAACAATTTCCGATTTGAGCGAATCTGATGAAGAAGCAAACATCTGTTTAGTGGTGAACGACGACGCTGGAAGCCAAGTAAGTACATCTAGCGATTCTGATAATTATAGTCAAATTAGTGAAGATGAATTGCATGAAACTTATGCTGCTTTAATAGTAGAATCTGAAAAATTAGATACAGCTCATAAGAAATTGAAAAAGGATTTCAAAAATTTAAAATTAGATTTTGAAAATATTTCTGAAGAAAATAAAAATTTGAAATCAGACTTTGAAAATATTCTTGAAGAAAATAAAAATTTAAAATTAAATTTTGAAAATATTTTTGAAGAAAATAAAAATTTGAAATCAGACTTTGAAAATATTCTTGAAGAAAATAAAAATTTAAAATTAAATTTTGAAAATATTTTTGAAGAAAATAAAGATTTGAAAAATAAAGTTTTATTTTTTGAAAAAGGTAAATTTACTAGTAGTGATGAATGTGCTTCTTGTGAAAATTTTAAGAAACTACTAGAACACACAACCTTAGGAGAATGTAGTAAAAATAATGAAAATAAGGTTGTTAAAAATAAGTATGTTCCTAAAATTAAAAATAAACATAATAATAGAACCCGTAGAACATGGGTAGAAAAAGGAACAACTTATAGGAACACAAACTTTGTATCATGCTTTTATTGTATGAAAAAGGGTCATACTTCAAATAAATGTAAAATTAAGCATTATGGTGTTCCAAGTGGTAGATATGTTTGGGTTGTAAAATGATTCCTCTTTTTCTAAATCTAACCCAAAGGACCCATACAAGTAGTTGGGTACCTATTGTTTAATATTTAGAATTTCTTTAAAACAAAATTTAAGAAAATTTTATTCCAAGGCCGATGAAACTATTTTTTTAGATATCTTCTAATATACAAAGCATATATAGTTTTCAATCGGAAAAATTTTTATGTGTGCATGTTGTCTTTGATGAAATTGTAGACCTTGAGGCAAAACCTCTTGAGTCAGTTGAATTACATGCAGGCAATGATGAAGATTTGTAGAAGACAACAAATGAAGCGAAGAATGATGACAATCCTCAAGATGAAGATCTAAACAAAATGTGGAAACAACCTAGAGGATTATCATTACGAAGTTGGAGGCATATCTAAAGGGGTAAACATTAGAAGAGATCTAGGAATTTTTTAGAAATATCTTAGGATTGCATTTTTTTTTTGTAAAATTCCTATCTTATATAGTTCAATGTATGTTTAAACAATGTTTTATAAGTTCTTTATCCTAAAATTATTTACTTTAAATATCCTATTGTGTATGAATGAATCTTTAAATTTGAAATACTTTTAGCTCATATGCATACATGCTTTTATTAAGGGGGAGTATTATCTTAGGGGGAGAACATCAAACACAATTTTTTAATTATGATCAAAAAGGGGGAGAAAATGTTTAAAGCTTATTTGCTTATTTGTGTTTATTCAGTAATGCACTTTTTCTTCCATAAGTTGTGTTTTTTCCAGATTATTACTAAAAGCTTTAAATCAAAGGAGTTTTTTATCATCATCAAAAAGGGGGAGAATGTTAGCAAAAATCAAAGATGAAGTTTTGATGATGAACAGATTTGCACAAGTCAAGATTCATAAAGACAAATTGAAGATCTCTGTATTTTATAAAGCTTTTATAATAATCAAAGTTGGTGTAACAGTGCTCACAAGTGTACTAGGACTGATTCTTGTAATTTATATTTATATGCTGTTGAGAATCGTCCACAATCTGTTTTAATCGATTAAACCCAGTTTTAATCGATTAAAACCGAGGCTGGCTCTGAAAACCCAAGTGTCTCTGTAATAATCGATTAAAGCTGAGAATAATCGATTAACACTAGCCGTTGGGGGTTTCAGATTTGAAAAACTAGCTGTTGGGGGTTTCAGATTTGAAAAACTAGCCGTTGTACTCATTAACCGAGGCTGGCTCTGAAAACCCAAGTGTCCCTGTAATAATCGATTAAAGCTGAGAATAATCGATTAACACTAGCCGTTGGGGGTTTCAGATTTGAAAAACTAGCCGTTGTACTCATTATTAATCGATTAATATTTATGTTAATCGATTAAATGTGTTAGATGGCCCGTTTTCGAAGAATGGAAGGGTATTAGGCTGAGTCTATAAATTGGCTCACTCTTTATCTCAAAAGACAACTCTTCCCTTGTGCTCTAGTACTCGTAAATCATTGAAACTTGTGTATTCTTATTCGGCTTGTGAAACTCTTGTCTGTGGAGCTGGTGAAGTGCTGCTACGGTGACAAAGGAAATAGCCGGTTCATCCTTGGTGTGTCTAAGGAGGTGTTCGGAAGAGAATCATCCTTCGTGAAGTATTCGGAGGAGGTGTTCATCCTTTGTGAAGACTCAAAGGAGGTGTAGGTTCATCTCTTGTGGTATCAAGAGAGGTGGTTTCTAAACTTTTACAAATTGTGTTTCTTTGTGATACTAATTTGTAATTGTTTTGTGTTAGTGAAAAAGGTTTATCTTGTTTGAGATAAGCGACTGGACGTAGGATTGGTAAGATCCGAACCAGGATAAAATCATCTGTGCAAATTTCTCTCAACCTTACTCTCTTTATTTGTCTTTATTATTTGCTTGGTAAGTTTAATTGAGTAGAAATTAAAAGGCACACGTTCGTATTAAAAACCCTCTTGGTTTGTTATTCCACGCTAACAATTCCGCTGCAGCGATTCTAACAAACAAAATTATGAGGGCATACATATAATTTGCAAAGAAATCAGCGCAAATCTCCTCGTTTCAGCGAGATGAAAAAAATAGCCCCATCTCGCAAATCACTGCATTTCACCGCTAGCAAATCCGCACAAACAAACACCTTCTCACTCTCAATTCATTGCTTGCATTCGCCTCCGAATAGTAAAATCTGTTCAAGCGAACACTGCGTAAAATAGCAAATGACTTTATGTTTGTGAATTGGAAATTAAATGATTAAGTAAATTGATGGACAAAATATTAGTGGAAAGACCATCATACCCTTACTTTGTTGTTTCTCTTCCACATATTATTAAAGTGTTTTAAAGGGTCTGATTAATTAGTTAACAATATACATGAAATATTTTATTACAGTTAATTAAATATTGTGTTAGCTATAATTTAGGTATTATTATAATTTATGTAGATTTATGGAATTATCATTCCTTTAATAGATAAAGAATTATAATATCTTGTATGTATATGGTACATTACTATTTTGAAATGATACATTAGAATTATTCTTTAAACCTTTTTATATGATATCAGAGCAAAACACTACACCCTCTACAATATATAAATTGATGCTTCTTTATTTTATTGAATATTTCTTATGCCTCCTTTCTATAAAAAACAATTAGAGAAACATGATTGTGGGACTTCGACTGCTTTTAAGGGTCATATTTCTATTGCTACCAGATTTGTGACCAAGACATGAATATCTAACTTTTAGTCTAACTCCACCAGGCATGACAAATTCAATTGGAATGAAGGTTTGCAATTTAAAGAAGACTCTATATGGATTAAAACAATATCCAAGAACATGGTTTGGAAGGTTTACTAAGTTTATGAAGGCTTTTGGCTATAGATAACTCTGATTACACCTTGTTTTTTAAAGGTTTAAACCCATTAGTTGTTCCTATTTATGTGGGTTTTTCCCAGTTTGATCCCCGACTTATTAGAATCCCAAATTGAGTTCTTAAAAGTGTTAATTTGAGTCAATTGAACCTCTGCCGTTAAATTTAGTTAACGGGGTTAAGTTTTTGTACAAGTGGGAGATTGATGTGTAATTTTTTGAAACGTGGCATGTTGATGTCAAGTAATGTGCTTGTGAACTTCTCTTATTGTTTTTTCCAATTTTTCACATAGTCACTAGAGATGATCACGCTCCATCACCTCCTTCGTAGTACCAGCGATGCTCGTCTCCCCATCACGAACGCAAACCCTCACGCCACCGTAAGAAGAAGCCATCGCGAGTTTCGTCAGAGCCACCGTGAAATCCCGAAACTTGTAGCGCAAAAGCTCCAAAATCGCAGCGTCACCATGAGCATCACCACAAAACAAAGCTCCTCGCTTCATCTCTTTTATCGCGAAACACTTCCTCACAACCTGCAAAACCTGAAACACAGAAAGCCCCAAATCTCTTCGCACCAGAAACCCTAAATTGCGACTTCACTCATCTTCCAAATTGAATCCCAATACTTTAAATCCCAAATTCCTCTTAGATTTTTAATCTCAAATTGAATCCCAAATTCAATTTTATTGAACCCTAAATCCCTTTTCAGAAATCCATATTTTTTCTCAACTTGAAAAAGTGCCTAGTCATGTTTTCTCGGTGCTAACCTCAACTTTGAGCACAAGTGGCTTGTAATCAACAGATTTGTAGATTTTGGCATTGTGATATAAGCGGGAGTTGTTGTGAGCAACACTCATGGTTGTTTGGAGAAGATGAAGAATTGGGCACGAAGAGACCATTTAGATTAGAGTTGATTTTGTTTTTCAAGTTGAGAAAAAATGTTTTTGGCCTCTTTAAAAACTTTAGTTTCAGTCCTACAATTTTTTTTTCAAAAGTTCGTATTATTATAATTTTACAAGTTGCCAAATTCCACATTTCAACTCTCACCATGCCACGTATTGACACATCACCCTCCCATTTGTACAAAAACTTAACCCCGTTAACTAAATTTAACGACAGTGGCTCAATTGACTCAAATTAGCACTTTTAAGGACTCAATTGGGGATTCTAATAAGTCGGGGATCAAACTAGGAAAAACCCACATAAATAGGGACAACTAAAAGGTTTAAACCTTTTTGAAAAAAAGGAAAAGGAAAAATTATAGCATTGATTATATATGTAGATCATTATATTTGTAGATGACAGATTGTTACATGAAATGATCAAGATGAGATTTTTAGTTTAAAATAATACCTTGTATTTGAATTTTAAAGATGAAACAACTTAAAAACCTCAAATATTTTTTAGATATTAAAGTAGTTAAATCAAAACATACCAAAAAAATATATTATTTTACCATGGGAAACTTGAATGCTTAAGAGTAAATCATTTGATATACTAATTGAACAAAAATATAAACTCTTTTAATATTCAAATTCAACAACTACAACTATTAGGAAAATTAATTTATTTATCCTATACACATTCATATATTATGTGAATGTTGTTAATCAAGCATCACTACGAAAGTTTTGTATAAATGCTTAGAGATATTTAAAGTCCATTCTTATTTGTTTTTAAATCATGAAAATTTTGAAAGTAAAGAAATATATTAATCAGACAGGTTGAAAAATAATAGAAAATCTACTTCTAAATATTTACTTTTGTATGAGGAATCGTATAACTTAAAGGGAGTAAAAACAATTAGCAAAATCTATTGCCACTTTTAAAATTTTTCTATAAACAAGAAAGTTTCTTCATCTAAATAGACAATGTATTACGTAAACCAATGAACTTCATGTTTACACGCGTCTATCTGCATGTTTAGACGCGTCTCTCTGCATGTTTACACGTGTCTCTCTTTGTTATTTGCCTCCATTGTGTATATATAGGGCTCTGCTCTCTCTGTTAATGATATCTTTTCTCTTCTACATAGTATTTCTTTATGGTTGATGAAGGCAGTGAGAAGAACACAGAATTTAACGGTGAAGTTTGTGTGTGAAGAAATTCAAATTCCTCAGAACATCAGTCACTGGTAAATTTTAGTGCTCTTCCTCCGTATGCTTTAGTATGAAGAGCATAGTTTTAAGAAAAAACTTCTCTATTCTTTATACCAAACGATTCTATTTGTGTAAGTACCTTTGACATTCCATTAACACATAGTTACACACTCTATTTTATATTTCATAACAATTCATGTCTTTTATTTTTAAATTATAAAATTAAAATGAATATTTTCTTCTTTACTGTTGCAGACATTGTGAAAACAATCTTGAAAATATTCTTGAAAATGCACGAGTGTGTTTGAAAGAAGCCTTAAGAGCATATGCAGGAAGCAGACCTATGAAATGGCTGAGAATACAATTCATGTGGTGATGATTCCATGGTCTGCCTTTGGCCACTTGATCCCATTTTTCCAACTTTCCATAGCCTTGGCCAAATCTGGTGTTCATGTCTCCTTCATATCAACGCCCAAAAACATTCAAAGGCTTCCTAAAGTTCCTTCAACTTTAGCCCATTTGATTGATCTGGTGCAACTTCCTTTGCCATCACTAGATAAAGAGCTCTTGCCAGAAGGTGCTGAGGCCACTGTGGACATTCCATTTGAAAAAATTCAATACTTGAAGTTGGCATATGATAATATGCAATATGCTGTGAAGCAATTTGTGGGCAATCAGTTACCAGATTGGATAATTTGTGACTTTTGTCAGCACTGGATCACAGACATTGCTCAAGAGCTTCAGGTGAAGTTAATCTACTTTTCTGTTTACTCGGCTTCTACAATGGCATTCTTGGGACCACCAGGCACAAGAAAATCTCCCGTATCTCCAGAAAGTTTAACAGTACCACCACAATGGCTGTCATTTCCCTCATCAGTGGCTCTTCAAAGACATGAGGCAAGTGCTTTTTGTGCTAATCACTACGAGGGAAATGCTTCAGGGATAGGGGACTTAGAAAGGTTTGCAAAAGTATTCAGTGCCTCCAAAGCTATAATATTTCGTAGTTGCTACGAGATTGAAGGAGAATATTTGAATGCATTTCAGAAATTAGCCGGGAAGCCTGTGATTCCCATAGGTTTATTACCTGTAGAGAGAGGAAATGTTGAAGGGGTTAGGGGTGAGACATTTGAGTGGCTTGATAGACAAGCATGCAGATCAGTTTTATTTGTAGGGTTTGGCAGTGAGTTCAAGCTGAGCAAGGATCAGGTTTTTGAGATAGCTTATGGAGTTGAGGAGTCTGAATTGCCATTTTTATGGGCACTCAGAAAACCAAGTTGGGCAAACAATGATGAAGATTCTTTACCTATTTGTTTCATTGAAAGGACATCTGAGAGAGGAATTGTTTGCATGGGATGGATACCACAACAGGAAATATTGGCACATCCGTGTATTGGGGGATCTTTGTTTCACTCTGGCTGGGGTTCTGCCATTGAAACCTTGCAGTTTGGTCATACACTAGTTTTGTTACCCTTCATTGCAGATCAACCTCTTAATGCAAGGTTTTTGGTTGAAAAGGGTCTAGCCATTGAAGTTAAACGAAATGCAGATGGGTCATTCAGTAGAAATGACATTGCCACATCTATTAAACAAGCTATGGTATTGGAGGAAGGGAAGAATATCAGAGCTAAGACAGGAGAAGCTGCTAGAATTGTAGGAAACAGGAAGCTGCACCAAGATCATTACATAGCTGCATTTGTTCAGTTTCTTAAGAAATGAATCCAGAAGAAAATATGAAGTTGAAGAGAATCATTAAGGCTTTTTGAGTTTAGGGCTTAACAGTTTGTTAATCCTATTCTTTAGAGCAGTGTCACATAGGCTTAGCATTTTTCTTATCTATTGATTTAATTTTTGTTTTCTATCTAAGGCTACTTATAAAAGCAAGAAACTTGTATTCTGAATTCAGCAAAAACACTCTCTATTGTTGTAGTTTTTTAATATTCCAAAAGTCCAATTCCACATGCCATAGTGCACTCTTTTTCAAATGGTTTATATATCTCTACGTTCCTTATATCCTAAAAATGAATAATAAAAGTCATGGTGCTTATATGTAGAAGGTTAAAGCATGAGATAAAAATATAATTGTCTTTTTGCAGTTTTTGGTTTTTCTGCTTCAAATGGTGTGTGCATGGTTGTTAAGCCTTTTAATTGTACCATAAGCAAACATTCAAATACCTCATGGATACAACGTCGAATCTTTTAGTTATGTTCAAAAACGATTTTTCTCACATGCACGTTATGATGTCAGTTTGCAAATGTGATAAATGTTAACGTAGTTTTTTTAAAGGTTTTGCAATAGATCTTCATGGCAGTAACCAAAAGAAAAACATTTGGAAACGTTAGGAGACAAAAAAAAAATTACAAAAAACACTAGATTACAAAATTAACATTAAGGCCTTTTGCCATGAGATTGATGGTGGAAACTCCAACCTTGTATATCTTAGTTAGGTGGATCGAAATAATTCATTAAGTTATTTTATTGTGATTAATTATATTGATAATAAAAATTGAAATTGTATTTTTAAATTTAGCCATGATATTTGAGTAATTTATTTCACCGAAATATAATAATGAAGGAGTATATTAAAAAAATAACTTCTAAGTAAAAACATAGTGCCAAAATTCACTCAACGAAAAAAATCACATTAGTAAATCAAAATTAAAACCTGAAGGCAAATGAACCAACTGCACAGGGGAAACTATAGTATTGGAAAACTGCTTTAGTGTGAATGAACGACAAATTCCTTGTAAGCATTGCATTAGTAAAAGCTAAAGCTCACGATGTCTTGCAACCACTTCTTCCAAAGCTGTCTACTTGCATAGCACATCATTTAGAAGGCATTTCTTGCCATGTGCTGCCGATAGCAACCCCGTGATTTTTAATGATCTGAACTGCCAGAAGCAGAATTTCTTGTTCAGCAGAGTATAGTTCATCTTTGCGCTGTAGAAAGCAGAGACACAAGATAATCAGTAATCAACTTGGAATCACAACTAACTCTGAAGATTGCAAGTAACAGATCCTCCTGTATCTATTTTAGAAACCCATCAGAAAATCAGTTTCCTTGGCCAGTTGGCCAGACCATTATTCCTACTTACAGGTCTAAGTATGGTGTTCGAAAGTTAGCAGCAGTGAGATATCATTTAAATATTCCTTGAACGGTCAAAACAAATGTAGAACAAGCTGGAAATCCAATCAAAATAAATGCAACACAAAATGAAGCAAAGGGAAGTTAAAAGATAATTATTTATAGCACCTCCATATAGTATTCCTATAGGTGTTTCACTGTGCTTGCACGTCAATTTCTTAAAATGTATTTTCATTTAAGAACAAGTTTTCCAAATTATGAACAAAAAGGATTAATCAACTATGAAAAAAAAACATAATATTGTTAAAATCAGAGATTCAAATGGGTGAGGTACCATATGTTTGAGGTTGTATCCAAGAGTCAATTCTGCATATGAACTTTCTATACGGGATAAGAAACAGTAGGGAACATCTTTCCCTAAGAAAACCTTTTCATTTGACCTGAGCATGCTTTTTACATCATCTGATATCTGGGGAATCTTACTTATATCCTCACTTTGCAGAGGAATTTTGCTAATAATGGCACGATATTCAGCACGGGACTTATTCACAATAACCTACAAAGTTAGCATGAAAGAGGGTTGTCCATTCAATGAATGAGGAAAATAAAGTATATCATAGTCACAACATCAAAAGCTTAAGCACGACACATGCTCATAGAATTAAGGTACAGCTTCGTATCAATAGTGTGTGAGAGTGCAAACATGTAAACGTGAAGTGTGAACATCAATTTATATATCCTCCAGAGAAGTTTTCAATTACACAAATTCAAGCTCAAAAATCAAAGGGAAGTATAAAAATTAAAAACACAAGTGCGATCAAGTAATTTAATCAAATATTTTGGCTTCAGTCTAAAAGCTGACGAAAAGAATGGCTTGACAAATCTAAACTCTAGAGACAATATCCAACAGTGTATCATGAAGGAGCAGCACATGGTATGATAGCAATGCATTACAAAATTATTTGACCAAAAGAATAATGAAGTAAAAGAAAAATCATGTTCAAGATAAGAAGAAAAAAAAACATGGTTTGAAACACAGGCACATGTCAGCATTTTCTTCTTCCTTCATAATATATTCGTATTTATTTTTTCTCTTGCAACAGATTATGAAATAAAACTAACTAAAACAAACCAAGGAGCAAAAAGGTCGGCTTAAACAGAAGTATAAGATGAAAGACAAGAGAACTATATATATGCTTGCTCAAACTAGTGCTTCGAAAGTCAAACTACAAACAAAATTTTCCAACTAGTTGCATATCTTAGCATGATGTAGTGCCAAAGATAAATTTGTAATGTGCAAGTGCTCAGAACATATTTTCTCTTTCGTAAAGTCATTTACATAGATACATTTTAGAGAAAGAAAGAAACAATAGAATAGACTTCACTAATCTTAAATTATGGGCCCCATTTCTCTGTATTGCTTAAGCAGAAGTGAGCATAGAGACCCACCTGGCTAGAAAAAAATGAGTTTGGAACAATGACTGGAAACTTTTCTGAACTCAGCAAAGATGTAGTAGTAAGACCCATTTCCACCACTTGACCCTCTATCGAGCCTGCCTGCAATTTTTAAAATTTCTCAGACAGATAAGAAACATGAAACTTAACCAGGGGAAGACCTCCATTGATGCAAGAACACTTCAAGATTTCCGAATTTTGGGAAATGCTCTTTGCAGTTACAAAAAAATTTATGATAAGTATGTTAATCAATCCAAACTCATGGTATCTTTTCTCCAAAACACTCATCTAATTTTTTTTCTTTTTATTTTGGGCCCTCCAATGTCTCATATCAATCCTAATCCTAAAGCTAGACGTACTAACTACATCTATATATGCACTACACGTTGGGCCATTTGAAAAAAGCACCAATAATGAAGGACTATCTAACTTAATAATGTGCATGAAGTAAAAAAACTAATTATAACTCCTCACCTAAAAAGTTAACCGTAGAGAGGGCATTCAAGTGAAAGACTATAGTTCAGAAAATAAATTATACCATAAAAGGACCAATCCTTAATGTTCACCTACTAAACCAACATACTTTTATTGTATCTCCAACAGAAAAAGGCTTAGAAAACTGCATAGATAAACCACTAAACACGTTGCCAAGAATGTCCTTGGCAGCAAAAGCAGTAGCCACTCCTGCATAAGAAAGAAAGAAACATGAAGTCTTCTATTCTCTGTTTTATTGGTAAAAAATGAGTGAAACTTGTCAAGGAATGGGGAGCAAGTCAACAACATGATAAAACATTTATCAACTGGATAGCTGATGGTTCTGCTAAACGGAACAAAAAAAATACTATATGTGCATTTGTGTATTCTATTTCTTTCATTTACCTACTGCTGACTTTCTTCATTGTTTTACAATTCTAAAAATAGAATGCAACTGCTCTAAAGTCAACTGTTGATTGAAAAAATATGAATCAACAGTTGAGAAATGTAACAAAATCAAGCATATGTATATCAAGCTTTGAATCTTGTTAGTATCACAACTGTTGATTAGCAAATTAAAAGCTATTACTGCACTTTATTCTCTAAAGTGGACTCCCCTAACTTTAGAGGTCAAAATTAGACGACCTAGTTGTACAGTGTATTTTTATAAAAACAACTTATGCTGTGCGTACTCCCCCTTTGAGTTGTTTTCCGAACGAAAAGCACCATTAATAGATGCCTAATCAATTCCTTCAGTAGGTATACTTATCCCAATACAACTTGCAAATAATTTTTGTCATACTTGACCCTTTTATAAACTAATTCAAATTATTTGTCCTACTTGACCCTTTTATATAAGCAAACTGAAGCTTACCACACCAGATAATAATATACCAATTTCTACAGTGCTAATGGTTGTCATCTTTCGACCAAATTCTATGCTTATAAGGAACTTTTCTTTTCGAAAATCGGATCAACAAGACTTTTCGGCTTCAATCAACACTCAACTTTAATGAAAAACAAACACATAGGGGTAACAGAGATGCCAAAAAATATTAAGAATCCAAAATTAAATTCATCAGACTTAATTTAGTTTAATACTTACCTCCTATACCACCAACAGTAACAATAGATTGCACGGCCACACCACAAGCCTCAGCAAAAGCCATTATACCAATCACAAATAGACCAATTGATGAGATTTTGTCAAGAGCGAGCACTTTGTCCCTATCAAGTCCAAGTAAACTTTGACTGGACAATGTCCGTGCAAAAACATTTGTTTTCCATCTATGCAAAAACCATACAAATGAAACTATGACTGCACCCCTCCAAACTGGTGCAAGATATTCGGCGGTTATAGTTGTTGGAGCTACCATTACACCACTGGAAATCAAAGTCAGCTGTCATATAACCATAAATACAGCAAACAAAATGACACATTTAAAAAATGACTGAGTGTATACATACAACCCACTAACATTTGTGAGAATGCCATAAAGGTAACTAAATATCGCACAGGATCCTCCATAGCACCCCAGAAGCTTTTCTCGTAAGGAACTGGATCTCCAGACATGCTTCCTGGAAATAGAGAAACGGGACCTTGCATTGCATATCTGTGAAATTTCCTCAAAATCACAGGCATCAAGAACCAAGCTATTAGCGTAGCAGTTAAAGTACCACCAACTGGAATAACCACCTGGCCTAAATATGGGTGTGAATCAAGCAACTGTTGAGCATATGGACTGAGATCATCGGATGTTGCTTTAACCTTTTCCCCAGCATATGATGCTGCCTCTCCCACACTCTTCCAAACATCTCTAATCCTCTCAGCCCAATCACCCCCTGCAACAGAATCACCAGCGGTATTCATGTCACTCGCACCAGAACCGGCAGAGACTTCTGTACCAGCATCTCTATTTCCTTTATCACCACCCACCGTCGACGAATAAAATCGGCGATTCAACACGTGGCTCGCAGAAGCAAAAGGAAGGGCACTCCGAAAACAATAGCTAGAGAATCTAGGATTATACGATACATTGGATCTAGTACCAAATTGGTGTCTACTTCCAAAGGATTCAGAAGCCAAGTTACTAAACTGATTCTTAGCAGACTGCAACTCTCTTTTGTAATAAGGATGACTAGGTAAATCACTCGGCAACCTTGCAAGGTTCATGAACACACTATGGTGAGAGTGACGGTGCTGAACTAATTCCGTACTGAAAGAAACATTGATTGTGATTCCTATACGTCTTACAGTGGAAGCCCTAACAGCTGCCATTGTAGAACAAACTAACAACTCAACATTTGAAAGTAAACAGCGATGACATTGTATGGAACAATATCAATCAAATACAGTAACGAGTCAATCTGCGAATTCGAGAACAATTATCAGAATGCAATCACAACATAATTAGATTGAATTAAAATTTGATATAACCAATTCAGAGTAATAGAATTAATTAATAAACCCTAAGCATAGAGTATTTGTCAGCAGAAAAAAGAGTGGAAATAAATTAGCAGAGACTGCCATAAACGAGGTCTTACTTTCCCCCTGAATCGATTTCATTTGGGAACTAACAGAATCTTCCTTTACTTGCCTTGGAAAGAAAGACAACAACCCAATAAATTAATAATATTTTTTCGCACAGCATCACTGGATGGTAGCTCACGCAGTTTGGACATTGAAAATTAGAGAGGGTAAAAAATGTTAAGTCTTATTTTATAGAAAATTTGAAGAAAAATGTTTAAGCTTTTATTTTTATGATTAACATTTTTTATCACTAATATTTTAATCTTTATAATGTATGGACAATCTTTCATTTTATTAGTATTTACAAAATTTAAAAAGAATCAAGCATAAGTATGATTTTTTTAAAATTTAGATATAAGTATTCAATAAATGAGACTTTTCAATTTAATAATTGTTCACTGTAATTTAAAATAAAATAAAGAAAGTCTTGTAAACAGTATTAAGTGAGACAAAAATTTAGGAATATATGCTATTGGTATTTTAAATTATATTTTTAAAGAAAAAGGTGCATTTAATGAACATTTTTAAAAGTTATAATAATTAATAAAAACTATGTGGATCTTTCATAGCAAACTGCAAAATATGATGATATTAAATTAATATTTGAAAATGATTAAAAATAATTGTCTTGAATTATTTTGTTATGTGATTTTTACGGACTTTGTCTAATTTTTAAAGGAAGAAAAAAAAATTGGTAATGAACGTTGTTTAGAGGAAGGCAATGGATTTTTTTTAAAGGAATGCAATGAACGAATTAAGAGAATAAAAAAAATTAAAATTTTATTGTTCAAGTGAAATATGATAAAGGATGAATATATTTCTTGATTTTGAAATTCTGAAAGTGTTTGGTCGTTTTTATGTTTCTTCTAATAGAAATTCTATAAAAAAAATTGCTTTTAGCTGCTATTCTCAGATTTATTCATTCGGATTTTTCTTATCAAATTTTAAAATTTATTTTGTATTCTTTTACATATCAATTAAAATAATTGGCTTCTTAAGTTTGAAAAAATAAAAACTTTAGTCAGTAAAATTTCTTTAGATAAAATTAGTTCAATTGTTTTTTCACAAAACAACCTTAACTTTGCCTACTGTGTTAAATACTGATATAATATGACACTTCGCTATCCTTTTTGAGTGCATGATGAAAAATTTAGTCAAACAGTATCAGTTTTCCTTAGTCTCATTCCCTCCATTAAAAGTTAACATATGACTACTTGGTACCTAATATAGAAATATAAAAGAGTTTAATACAATATCAAAAACTTTATAACACTACTAAGTTCCAATTATTTTGTTTAATGTTTCATTTTTCACACAAGGCCTGTTTATAAGTTATTATGCTACTGAATATAAAATGAACTTTCACGTGTTATAAAGTTGCTTGGTGTGTACTAATTTCATATAGAACTGATTGAATGCTGAACGTTCGAAATATCCAAAAGCGTACAATTTTACAGAACTGGTTGCTGTAGATCGTGACACCAAAAGTTTAATTTGAGCCTAATATGTTTCTTTTATTGACCAATCCTTTCAAACTGCTAAATACTTTGCTGTATTAGCAGAGAATCCTTGTCATTATTGATAATGCTTTACCAAGTCATAAACTTTTTATACTTCATCATCCCTAATGTTTCTTGACACAAGCAACAAATATATAAATAGTATAAAAGTCTTGCAGTCAAAGAGTCTAATTAAGAATTCATCATAGTTATTTATTAAAACTCCAATTTGTGAGCTAAAAGCAGGCTTGGCCGGCCATGTTATTGGAGTGAAACTATGAAAGATTCAATGAAAATGGTGTATATATAACACTGAAGCTAGAATTAAGAGTATATCAGAGAGCATTGAAGCTGAAATTAACTCAGAAGCACATAGGAGTGAAGTAGAACAGATATGAGACAAGCTGGTGCATATTCAGGGTTACTGTGTGGAGGGGTATCAGGAAGGACAGGACCCCACTCTCTGCCCTTGGCAAGGATCAAGAAGATCATGAAGAAGTCAGGGGATGATGTTAAAATGATATCGGGGGAGGCTCCAATTATCTTCTCCAAGGCTTGTGAGCTCTTCATTGAGGAACTTACTAGAAGGTCCTGGATCATGGCCATCCAAGGCAAAAGGAGGACTCTGCACAAAGAGGATTTGACCTCTGCAGTTATAGCCACTGATCTATTTGACTTTTTGATCACTTTGGTTTCCAATTCTGACAGCCATCCACTTGGTGCCACCACCTCTACCATAGAGGTAGAAACTATATATTAGTCTTCAGCAACCTAAACACAACAGCAGCTACAGAATTTGAGTTCATGTAATTATTGTAATATACATATGTATGTGTGTGTGTGTGTGAGAGAGAGAGAGAGAGTTTATCTGTTGGTTATGCATCACTATACTTGAATGAATGAAGTTGTGCCATGATTTTTAAGACACACAGGAACTGTATATTACTAGTTCTTCTAGACTTTAGGCAGTAAGATAAAGGCTGCATAACTTTTTCATTTAGGTGCAGTGAGACATCATTTGAATATTCCTTGAATGGTCAAAATAAAGGTAGAAAAAACTGGAAATCCAATCAAAATAAATGCAAATAAAATGAAGCAAAAGGAACTTACAATGATAATTATAACATCTTCATATAGTACTTCCTACAGGTGTTTCACTGCGCTTATACGTCAATTTCTTAAAATTAATTTTCATTTAAGAATAAGTTTTCCAAAACCATTTTATGAACAAAAAGGATTCATCAAGTATAAAACAACCATAATATGGTTAAATTCAGGGATTCAAATGAGTGAGGTACCATATGTTTGAGGTTGAATTCTAGAGTCAATTCTGCATATGACTTTCCAACAGGACAAGAAATAGTAGGGAACATCTTTCCAATAAAACCTTTGCATCTGATCTGACCATCGCCTTTACATCTTCTGATATATGGGGAACCTTAGTTAGCATGAAAAGAGGGTTGTCATTCAATGAATGAGGCGAAAGTATATCGTAGTCGCAACATCAAAAGCTTATGCAAGAAACAAGACTATAGAACTCAGGCAATAGCTTCGTATCAATAGTGTGTGAGAATGCAAACATGTAAACGTAAAGTGTGACCTTCAATTTACATATCATCCGAAGAAGTTTTCAAGTACATAAGTTCAAGCCCAAAAATCAAAGGAAATTATAAAATTAAAAACACACGTGCAATCAGGTAACTTAATCAGATATCCTGGCGTCTGTTTAAAAACTGATGAAAAGAATGGCTGCACAATCTAAACTCTAAAGACAACATCCAACAGAGTCTGACCATGAATGAGCAGCACATGGCATGATAGCACTGCATTACACTATTATTCGTACCATGTAACAATAATGAGAAAACATGTTCATGATTGCAATCCATTACATCTGTTTTTAAACGACAATTCTTACATTATTGGAGTGAAAGCCTCAACTTCAACAAATATAAATCCATTCAATTGCATTCATTAGCGTAGGTTTCCAACAAATAGAATTTACCCTTCTAACAATACCGAGCACCATTATGGTTCAACAAACAAAACTCAGAAAACCTTGACCTCTCTTGCAGCCTAATGAACTCTCATCCTTCAACTTCAGCCGGCGTCTTCGCCTCGATAGACAAGGCATGCAATCCAGTTTCCAACTCCTCTTGCAGAAGGCCATAAATAAGCCTATGCCTCTTAACCAAACTCTTCCCTTCGAACTCCCTAGACATAACTTTAACATTGAAATGCGTTTCTCCATCACTCCCTCTAACCCCAGCATGCCCCGCATGCTGATAAGACACATCCTCAACCTCCAACTCAACAGGCTCAAGCTCCTTCTGCAACTTCTCCTTTATCCTCTTCCCCCTCCCACCCAATTCCACACCACCCTCAGCATCCAAACCAACATCACCCTCACCAAGTTCAGAACTTTCTCCACCCCTTGAAGGATTTTCAACAATGCTATCAGAATTCGACTCGGGTGACTTCAATTCAGTGAACTCACCACCCCTTTCAGCTTCCACGTACAGCATAAGCGCCTTTTTCTGCATCAATTTAAGCATGTTCAAAAATCCATTGTTCCTCGAGGGGGTCAGGCTCTGCTGCAACCCCAACAGCGTGACGAAATCTGGCGTGACCCGAATGATTTCACCAACGGGTCGACCCGAGAGGCCCTGAACGAGCAACGCGGCGAGGCCTTTGGTGAGGACGGAGTCGGAGTCGGCTTCGTAGATGACGTCGCGGTTGGGGTCGAGGTAGGCTCGGACCCAGACCTGGGAGACGCAACCTTGGACCTTGTTGTCGTTGGTTTTGAAGTGGGGCTCGAGGGGTTTGAGGTTTTTGCCATAGAAGAGGAGCTGTTCGTATTTGGCCTTGGGTTCGTGGACGGATTGGAAAAGGTGGACGATTTCTTGGAGCTTCGGGGGAAGGTCTTCAATGGGTTGAAGGGAATTGGATGACGGGAACGGTGATGATGATGACGATGATGATGGCGGCGGCGGCGGTGGTGATGATGGAAGTCTCTGGAAGGTGATGGATTTAGAGATGAGAGTTTTTCTTAGAAAAGGAAGGAAAGTTGGGGTTTTGGGGAAGAGGGAGAGAGGGATTGTGGTAGTGACAAATCGAAAGGAAGATGATAAAACCGAATTGGTAGCCATTGTTGAAGATAGTTACAGCAGTTGGGAATGTACCTGAAAGTGACAGAGACAATCTTTCATTCATTCATAGTTTGTAGGCTTTTCGTGGCCTAAGAATAGAGTCATACTATTCCGGGCGTGTTTAGTTGGAGGTAATCGGGGGAGAGTGATTGAGTGGATTTGAGGGTGATTTTTTTGTGTGTTTATTTGAGTGGATTTGAAGGTAATTGAGAGTGAATTTTGGGTTGAAATTTTTGAGAATTAGTGTAGGATTTGATTGATGTGACGATTTTAAAAAATTAGTTTAATTGGTAGAAATTAAAGATTACCAAAATGTCCCTAGGTATTAAAGTAATATAAAATTATATTTGTTAATGTTATATTTAATTGTAAAAATGTTTATTAAAAGTTAAAAATTTGGAATAATTATTAAAAATAATTTAAAAAATATAATTAAATTATACTTGATTGAAATTAATTTTTTATTAATATAATATTAATACAAGTAGTGATCTAACACATCCTATCAGTTTTCCCCTGAATATATTTTACATAATTTATTCCACCGCTTATGCGGTGGCAGTCCCATCAACCTCTTCACACATGTGGGATTTGCACATAAGAAGTCATAGCATTGCTCGAACAAAGTCTCATCAGATATTTGCATCCCACTCAGCATATCGTAAATGTCAGCTTCTGTATATGTGTAGTTCGGGGTCCGACGAAGAATTTCTGTTTGAGAACGTAATATTTCATTCCTATCTTTCATCATCGAAACTTGTTCTACGGCTGCATTAGAAATGACCCCAAGATGCACATTTGAAGAGGTAAGGGCATCAGTGAAACCGTCCAAACTGCTCCTCAATGCACTAAAGTGAGCATCAACGACATCGACCAGCGGTGCCTTCCTTTTGGAACCTCTTGAGGATGAAGTTCCACCAGATGGAACGGAAGGCACAGATTAAGTATTCCCTGGACTATATTCATCAACAGATGGAGGAGGTGATGCTGGAGTTGTGTCTCTGTATGTCGTCCAGTCAGGTTGTTCTGGAATGTACTCAATGTTCTGATTCAAATCAACACTAACATGAGGCGTAATCCGACGACGTGTTTGACGAGCGGTCCGAACACCACTCCCAGTAGCTCGATCAGAAGCCCACAACTCCACCATTAAATCATAATGTCTTATGCTGGTAACTCTCCACTTTGATGCAGCTGGCCTCGACTGAAACAACGTACATGAAAAATTTAGTGGTTGAAGTTATATATTTTAAGAATGTACCAAAAGTCAATGTTTAACAAATACCTGAATTAGGTCAGCCCAAACCTCGTCTTCAGCTTCAAACCTCATAGTGACACTATTCCAAGCAAAGCCACTCAATCCACTAAAGAGGTCATGAGTCTCCCGCCATCTGTCTTTCAATACCTTTTGACGATTTTTTACATTAGCTTTAGTAACATAAACATAACCAGCGTTATGAAGGAATTGAACCATGTTATTGTATGCTTGGGTTGTCCAACTACCATCAATCCTATTCCCCAAACGATTCTCCTCGATCATAGAATGCAAAAGTTTTGCATCCATGTCCTCAGTCCATTTGCAAAACTCTCTCATACCACCAGAGGTATCAGTCGCAGCACCCTTACCCCTGTCCATATTAAACCTATTTGATAGAGAAACCAGTAAGAAGTGAAGTTCAATTAAACATAAAAGTAATAGCATGGCATATTCAAATCATAGAGTCATAACAATATAGTAATTACAATAACTAAGAATTTTGATAATCTCGCCACATTTGATCCGCTATGGCATCCCTAATAGTACTACCAACCCTATAATCATCTTCACGAACTTGAGAGGATGACACATTCTGCTCTTCCCTTTCATTTAACTCGTTATCAACCTCATTAATCAATGGGTCATCCCTATCAACTCCACGGATAAAGTTGTGTAGGATACAACAAGCCAAAATAATATCCGTCATCGTCTCCAATTCATAATGTGGTTCAGTGCCACTTGCAATGATAGAGAACCGTTTCTTCAATACACCAAATGTTCTTTCAATAACATTTTTGAGTGATGAATGTCGATGGTTAAACAACTCTCGTGCATTTTGTGGTCCTCTGCGAGAAAATTCTTTAAGGTGATATCTGACACCTCTATATGGTGTCATAACCGTACTTTTCAGCATAAATCCAGCGTCGCCGAGATAGTATTTTCCTACAGGTATGTTCACATCAGTACTGATTAATTACAATAAATTCCCAATCATTATATTCTAATGAAGAGACTTACCTTGGGGGATAACCAACGGATCATCTCGATCAAGAGCATTTTTTAAGATTCTAGAATCAGATGTTGTGCCTTCCCACCCAGCTAGAACGTATGTGAATTTCATATCAAAGTCACATGCGGCAAACACATTTTGAGTTGGCCAATCTTTTCTACCACGAAATCTTGGAGCATCTTCTCTTGGCACCCTTACACGAACGTGAGTACCATCTATGGCCCCTAAGCAATCCTAAACATTGAATTAAGAAGTCATCATACAACTGCATAACATTAACATCCTTTCATTAAATCACAGTCTGACTAACACATTGAAATCATTACCTTGAAGTAAGGATAAAACCGACTGTTGTTCAACACATATGGATGAACCTCATCTCCTGATGGCTGACTTAAAAATTCTGATTCTAGAGTTATAACAGCATCCAGCACATTGTGAAAGAATTTGCTTACCGTCGCCCCATATCGATGAAAGAAAAATGCGACACTCCGATTCTTGACATTATGCCCAACTATATAAAGAAATTGAGCTACTTGTTCCTCCACTGTAGACCGAATGGCGTCTTTAACTAACCCAGTTGATCTTAATGTCTCACAAAGATTAATAAATGCCTCTGGACCCATCCGAATAATGTCACGACACTGAGTAGTATGCACCAGGTACGACATTAACTCCTGTCTGCGACGGTCTTTGTCGGGAAGGAAATTGCTAACACTGCTTGGATCACTCGAGAACATATTCAATATATTCAAGGCATGACAAACAATGCATAACATTGTTAGTGCAGCCATTGAGGTTGTTATTTGTAATTGTTGATGTAACATTGCGACTATATTAAAGTCTACACCAACCACATCGTCGTCTATATCTTCACGGTCCAAGTACGACAAATCTAATTCTTCTTCCATCTATATTTACTTAAATAAATAGTCATACTATAATTAAAATCATGCATTCATATATTCATCAAACATATGTTATTCATATTATCATATATTCATATATAAAGAAATTTAACTAATACATTCATATATTACTAAAATTAAAGGACATATATTTAACCTAAACATTAAAAACGCATTCTTATATTAATTAAAAATAAACAAACAATCACATTTACCTGTTGAAGATCTGTGTATGTAGATTTCCAAGTATGAATTAGCCAAAATAGTCAAACCCCAACCACAAATATACTCAAAGATTCACTGATTCTTCAATTGCCAAAGTTGGATGGAAAGTTTGTTATGTATTCTAACTATGTCACACGAAACCTGTAAATATGATAATATTAGATAATGGTTAAAAAGCAATGTCTACAAATTTTGTAATTATTAATCAACCTTCTTCAACAAAGTAAAGTCAATTCGTGATCCAGAGAAATTAATGCAGCTCAATCTTCAATGTTCTTCAATGTTCAACGAAGAAACTAATTTATCTGGGCTTCTTCCAACAACATTCACAGATAAGCTTCTTCAACCATAGAAATTACTCCCGCTTGGTGGACAAAAAGATGCACACACAACCTTCTTCACCGTAACCAACAACTCCGGTCCAACACCTGCAAAATAATAAAAGAAAGCATGATGAAGTTCATAACAAATCACAACACACACCCTGTATTCAACAATATTGAAGCTATTGATCTAAAGCCTTGGAAAACCAATCAATCACACTAGGAAAGAAACATCTAGTCTTTTTCTTCAATTCCAAATGAGTGTGATGCAAGTTTTTTCGTCACTTGTCAAAATTGTGCTAACCACAAAGCCCAACATTGGGGATCACGACCACGAGGCCCTTCTATCTTTGGTCATACCCTACCATTATTTACCCTTAAGTTGAGCGTGTTCTGTGATCAATGGTGATGCGCCTCAGCTGCTTCTTTTCTGTAATTTTTTAAACATTGACGTTTTGTTCTACCTCTACAACAAGCGAGCAATTCCCCATGCCGAAGTGCTAGGCCGTAATACTGTATGATGGGGAGCGACTTCAAGAGTTGCTTAAATTCTTAGAACCCTGAGCAAGCATGTGTGAATGCATGAGAATTAAAAAACAAAAAGTAAACATGATAAAGAAAAAAGAATAAAGCTATTAATGTGATAATGGCCAATTTTACTTCATTATCCAACATCAAATTGATGGAAATTGTCAACTCTTCCTTTACTTTTAGTCTTGTTTAACTCAATTTCTTGTTTTTTGTAAGTGATTACATCATAAGTTGTAATTAGCCCATTTGTTGGCTAATCCCCATTCAAAGAATCTGGAAGAAGCTACTCACTAAAGAACATTGCCAAAACCCAAGAAAAGAGAGAAGAGTAGCTGAAAAGATGAAGAACCAGGCCTGCTGCAGAGAGTCACGCCGGGCGCCTACTGACCTAGGCGGCGCCGGGCGTGACAATGCTGACCGAGGGCGCGCCTGGCGCCTGTCTGTCGGGCCGCCGGGCGTGACTTTTGCTGATGTGGCAGAAACGGCTTATTTAGTTCTGGAACGCGAAGGGTTTGGCATCTTTGGCAGCCCAGACGTGATTCCTACACCTTGGAGCAGCTGGAGGCGATCTTGGAGCTGTGGAAACACTTCTCCTTCCACCTTGGGTCTTCTCCCTTCTTCCATTTCATCAATTTGTAAGACCAAGCTCTCCATGACAATGGAGAGCTAGTTTCATTATTGTTGGGGGTTGATGTAATCACGGATCTTTTGTGCTAATTACAGTTGAATTGATTAATTATATGTCTATTCCATTGATTTCTAGTGTTTAATTCCTTCTCTTAAAGCTTGTGATGTTGTGTTCCACCATTGCATGATTCTAGGGTTTGCTTGATATTGGGAAATGTTGTGTAAATCTGAAATTGGATTAAATACCTAAGGGAAATTGTTTCTAGGGATAGAACTTAGACCTTTGGTTGTCTTAAATCTCAACTCTTAAAGCGGATGAACTTGTTAAAGTTTCTAAGGAATTAGAGTTTAAGAAGTAAGTCTAGGCTCCTTCTACCAAGGGATTGGGTTGGAGTAATTTAGTTGATTGACATTGGATAATTAATGGAAAGAAAGTGAATTGTATGCGCAAAAGTGTAGTAGATGAAATCATACCCCCAACAATACCATTTCATATCATTTCTAATCACTCGCATTTCTAACGTTTAAGTTATCAAAGATCAACTTTTATCATTCTCGTATTATCTTTATTTTAATTGTATCAAAACCACAAAAATATGGAATCATTCTTTAGTCTAAATTAGTTAGTTATTATACGATTGTCTAGGACACGAGTCTCTTGGGAAACGATATCCGGTCTTACCGGTTTTATTACTTGAACGATTTGGTACACTTGCCAAAGTCACAACAAGTTTTTGGCGCCGTTGCCGGGGACTCGTGTCAATACTAGACTTTTGTGAGGTTTCTAACTTATGTAGACTTGATTTTGTATATAGAACTAACTCTTTTGTTGTAAATATATTTTCACTTTTAATTGGGCTAATTTGTGGCTTTAGCCTAGTTGTGTCTAAGTGTATGCAGGGAGATGTTAACATAAGAAGGACTGCAGCCTCAAAAGCATCATGAAGACCCTGAGTTTGAAGGAAATTATAGGACACAAGGAGACAACTATGTTGAGCATCACAAGCTGCCCCAAATTCTTCCTCCCTTGAAGATGCTCCAAGTGCTAAGTGAAAGATGAAGAAAGGGAGAAGGAAAAGAGAAAGACTAGTCACCACCACCCTTTGATGAGAGACAAGGAACTCAAGCCTAGCAAGCCAAAGTTGATCAAGAGGATTGAGTATTTAAAGATGTCAAGGTAGTGGAAGGGCTAAAAAGAAGAATTCAAGCTTTGAGAGTTGATTTGGTGGCTAGAAAGTGGTTCAAGAAGAGTTGGTGGAAGGAGCACACCAACAACTAAATCTGCACTTCATTGAGTAATCCGTCAAGCTAATGACGTTAAACAAGCGCTTTTGGGAGGCAACCCATTTTCATTACCCTTTTTACTAGTGTTTGTGTGATTTTTGTGTTATGTGCTTTAGTAGCTTATGTTTTGTATGTTTGTGTAATTTTGCATTCTTGTGATTTTTGAGTTGTGATGTTGTTTTTATGGTTTGTATAAGTGTATTAGGTTAGTTTTAGCTTGTTTGGTGTGTGAGTGCATTGAATGAAGGTCTAGAACCAAAAATCACATGGTGAGTGGCCAATTTCGCAGAAATCTGCATTATGCAGAAAACTGATATGGCGCCCAAGCGGCCCCTGCTGAGGGGCGCCCGGGCGCGAGCTGCATCAGGGCCATCCTGCATCAAACTGACCGAGTGGCGCCCAAGCGCCCCCTGCTGAGGGGCGCCCGGGCGCGAGCTGCACCAGGGCCAGTTCTGCACAGAAAAGTGACCAGGTGCCAGTTTTGTGTACTGGGCGCGCCGGGGCGCGACTGAGAGGGCGCCCGGGCGCGACTTTGCTGATGTGTCAGATCCAGCTTATTTAACCCAGAAACGCGAAGGGGTTTTGGTCTTTGGTTCCTTGGAGGCGCGATTTCACTCAGAGGAGAGTTTGGAGGGCTGCTAGGGTTCGTGGGAACACTCCCTTCTTCCTCTTGGATTCTCCTTCTTCTTCCATCTTCCATGTTGTAAGCTTTAGGGTTCTCCATGGAAATGGAGAACCGAACCCATCTTGTTGGGATTAGTTGTAGCCTTTGAATTCTTGTGTAATTGTTGAATGATTTGATTATATATATGCCTTTTCTATCAATTGCTAGTATTCTTGTTTCCGATCTTAAAGCTTGCATGTAATGGGAACGTTCATGACTTGATTTTGGGGTTTTATGGATTATGGGAACGTAAGATGAAACCCGGAACTGAAATAGGAGTCCTTGTGGGTCATTGATTCTAGGAATGGAAGATGATTCACATGTTGTCTTAGATCCCAGCTCTTTAATGCGGGTTTTGCTTGTTAGATTGCCAAGGAATTGGGGTTTGATAAGGAAAACCTAGGCTCTTTCACCTAAGGAATTAGGGCTAGAGTGTTTTAGTGGATTGACTTTAGTAAATTGATAGAGAGGAGACGAAATTGGTCATACACAAGAGTGCATTGGTGAAAACTAGCCTTAACAATGTCATTTCATATCATTTCTAGTCTTTTCCATTTCCAAGTGCCTTCAATACCAAAGTCCAACCTTGTAATTATGTATGAATTTACGTTTCTGCACTTGTTCTGTAAATTGATGTTATGTTATTGAGTCTTTGTGAGTTGTTAATCGCACAATTCTCTAGTATTACGAGTCTCTTGGGAAAACGATACCCGGTCTTACCGGTTTATTACTTGAACGATTCGGTGCACTTGCCGAATTGAGCCCAACAAGTTTTTGGCTTAACAAGTTTTTGGCGCCGTTGCCGGGGACCCGTGTTAAAACTAGACTTTTGTGTGATTTTTAACCGATTTAGGCTTTATCTTTTTGTGTATAATTTTCTATTTTGTTGTAAGTATTATCTTTATTTTCGGGCTAACTTGTGGCACGAGTTTGGTTGTTTTCTAGTGTATGCAGGGAAACATCCGTACAAGGAGGACTGTGTCATCTGAACCACTCCTTGTGGATCCTGAGATTGAGAAAGCAGCTAGAAGGAACAATAGTGACACTAGGAAACGAAAAGCTCTAGCATCACAAGCTGCTCTTGAATCTTCATCTTCTTTCAACAATCAAGAAATAGAATCTTTTGATTCTTCTTCTGTGAACGGGATGGCTGGCGCAGGACCACCTCCAAGGAGAACCATAGGGGACTCAATAACTTACACAAGCCCGAGGAATTTCTCAAGCATTGTGAGGCCCACTATGAGTGACAAGCTGGCAGAAATGAAGCCTGCTCTACTCCAGCTCATCAGTTCAAACCAATTCTCTGGCCTGGACAATGAAGACCCCCATGCTCATTTGGTCACTTTCTATGAGCTATGTGGTACTATGGGTGTACAAGGGGAGGATGAAGAAGCATTGTACATGAGACTCTTCCCATTTTCTCTGAATGGCAAAGCAAAGGCTTGGCTCCAGTCACAGCCTAATCAAAGTCTTACAAGCTGGGAGGATGTGGAATATAAATTTCTAGCACGCTTCTTTCCACCATCAAAGAGCACAGAGGTGAAGGCTGCCATTGCTACCTTCGTACAAGGAGTAGATGAACCACTTTGTGAAGCCTGGGAAAGATTTAAATCCTTATTGAGAAAGTGTCCCAGCCATGGATTCAGTCTAGAAATGCAAGTGCAAACTTTCTGTAATGGTTTGCAACCTCATACAAAGATGATATTAGACGCATCCTTTGGTGGTTCAGTTCTATTCAAGACTGCTGATGAAGCCATTGCTGTGATAGAAAATATGGCTTCCACTGATTTGAGGAGCCAACATGGGAGAAATCCAGCACAGAGGAGAGGAGTTTATGAACTGAGTGCCCAGGATGCTTTACTTGCACAGAATAAGCTTCTGGCTCAACAAATGGAACTCTTAACTCAACATATGGCCAAACTACCTCAGCAGTTACAAGCAATGCAAGCTCAACCTCAACCACATCATCAAGTAATGAGATGTGATTTCTGTGGAGATAACCACCCCAACGGCCATTGTCAAAGTCCTAGTACGTCCCAACCTGAAGAAGTCAATTATATGGGAAATCAAGGACGACAACACTTCTTCAACAATCATTTCCCTAATCCTTCCAATCAAGGGTGGAGACAAAATCAAGAAGCTTCTAGCAGTAAAAATCCGTATCAACCTACCCAGCATTATCAACCTCAAAATGATCGGACTTCAAAGCTAGAAGACACATTGCAGATGTTTATGCAGCAGTCCATTCAAAACCAGAAAAACACTGATGCATCCATAAAGAACCTGGAAGTGCAAGTTGGTCAATTGGCTAAGCAATTAGCAAACCAACACGGTGGACATTTTACTGCAAACACTCAAGCCAACCCGAAGGAGGAGTGTAATGTAATATTCACAAGAAGTGGGAAAGAGGTTGGAAGAAAAGAAGAAGAAGAAGAAAAGCCAGAAAAAGAAGATCAGAAAGAAAATGAAGAAGAAGAAGACATGGTTGGAAGAGAAGAAGAGAATAAAAAGAAAGAAAAAGAGAAAAATCAAAAAGAGAAAGAGATTGTGAAACACCTTCCTTACCCAAAAATCCCATCTACTAAAGGGAAGGAGAAACAGTTGGCTCGGTTCAAGCAAATATTTGATCAACTTGAGATTACCATGCCATTGACCGAAGCACTACAACAAATTCCTGCCTACGCAAAGTACATGAAGCAAATCCTCAACAAGAAGAATAAGTATTTAGATGAGAAAACAATTGAAGTGCAAGGGAATTGTAGTGCCATCATGCAGAAAACCCTTCCTCCCAAATTTAAAGATCCGGGGAGTTTCACCATTCCTTGCACAATTGGAAATCATGATATAGGTAGAGCTCTCGTTGACTTGGGAGCTAGCATCAATCTGATACCACTATCTAGGCTTAAGAAGATTGGTGGTCTTGAAGTCAAGCCTACGAGAATGATGTTGCAACTGGCAGATAGATCCATCAAGTACCCATATGGTGTAGTGGAAGATGTGGTGATCAAAATAGATAAACTCCATTTCCCGGTGGATTTTGTAGTTATGGACATGGAGGAATCTGCAGATATACCACTCATCCTTGGAAGACCTTTCATGAAGACAGCCAAAGTTGTCATTCATGTGGAAGAAGGAACAGTGAAATTGAAAGACCAAGATGAGGAAGTGACTTTCAACGTCTTTGGGGTTGAGCAGCAAAATCATGAAAAAGAGACTAGTCTTGAAGCTACAAATGAACTTCTATCAATTACTAGTCTAACAGAGCAAGCTGCCAAGTTGGTCAAGAGGAGCTTCAGCTGTTTATCCCCAAGAGTAAAGGGAGAGGAAGAAGAAAAAGAAGAAGAACTAGTCCACCAAAATTCTGTGATAGCAAGCGATGAGCCCAAACCTGGCAAACCAGTGAAATTCAAGAATAGGTTATGGGTCATCAAGAACATCAAGATAAATGGAGTACTTGAGATAGAGGCTCCATATTCTAGGAGGGTTAAATTGGTGACTAGGAAATTGCTGAGGGGATGTTGGTGTCATGACAAGAAGAAGCATTCCAACATCAAAAATCAAACTTGAGCTTAATGGTGTCAAGCTAATGACGTTAAACAAGCGCTTACTGGGAGGCAACCCAGCTTTCTACCCCTTTTCTCTTGTGTGCTTTTAATTCTTGAGTGTTGTTTGATTAGTTGATTGTTTGTTGTAATGTGTGATGTGATTTAAGTGTTTTTGAAGCATGTTTGTGTGAGGAACAACCAAGGTGAATTTTTGAGTTGATTGTTAGATTGTTGAAGGATATAGTGCATTGATGTGAATTAGAGATGTGAAACTGTTTTGGCTATTTTCTGGACTGCTTTAACATGATTCCAAAGTGCCTTACTTAAGCCAATAGCCAACAATGTTGCCTAATTTGTGGAATTTTAAAACTTTGAAAGAATGACTTCAATTTGCAACTTGAGTGCTCCAATTCAATTCTTTGGGTTTTGAACAAGTTTGTTTAATGATAACATGGGATTCTGGAGCATCTCAAGTGTTTTGAAGTTCAATTTCACAAAAACCCGAGTTAGGTAACTTGAAAATCAGTTTCTGCATAATTCTGCAGAAACTCACGCCCGGCGCCGCAAGCACTAGGGGGCGCCCGGCGCCAGCTCGCCCAGTTTGGCCCCCCATTTCTCAGTCAGCATCTGGCAATCCCACGCCCGGCGCCGCATGATCCATTAGGCGCCGGGCGCGACTTCTGCAGCAATTTTTCCTAAGTGTACAGTTGAGTGGCCCATTTCAAATAACCTAAACCTAAACCCATCCCCCCCACTCACGCACATTCTCACGCACCTTCTCACTCACTACCTCTTCTCTCTTCCCCACGGTTTCACTCTCCTCCAATTCCTATCCCACATTCAACTTCCTTCTGAAAAATTCTCAGCCCACACACCACATTGCTGCTGCCACCACTCTTGAGTCACTCCATTCTCTCCGTCCTCACTCTCGGAACCTCTCCACCCAAGCACTCCTCCACTGCAAACGTCTCCACACCAATCTAATCACATTCTCTACACATCAAGTAGGCTTTTCATTCTTTTCTATTGTAAATTCCTTCACAATGCTTAGCCTTGGTTGTTCATCATGTACATGGTTCGAATGTGACCTAGGGTAGTTTAATTCAATTCAATTTGAGTGTGGTTTGTTTTTGCTGCTTTGTTGTATTAATTTCATGGCCTTTTTGTCAAGTTTCGAACACACACACACAATCACAGTGGCTGGAATGCAGATTCTGGGTTTACCCCAATTCTGCATGTCGCGCCAGGCGCCTGCTGGCTGATGCGGCGCCGGGCGCGACTTCCTCTGCCCCATTTTGGAACTTTGTTGTGTTGTGTCCTGCAGTTTTTGCATGTTGTTTAAATGTTGTTTTTAATGAAATCTTGACTGAACTGTGATTAAATCTGAGTTTGAGCTATATAAAGTTGAGAACATGTGTTGAATCATGAGAATTTAAGCTTGTACCTTGACTTGTGCTGATTGGTTTATTAAAGGATGCATATTTAAACTGCTTAAGCTTATTTCAATGTCTGGAAACTGAGCTAGCAACTGTGAGGCTGCAATCAAAATCTGCATTAACTGCTGTCACGCCCGGCGCCGACTGACTGAGGCGGCGCCCGGCGGGACTGATCCTGACAGCTTCATTGCTTCTTGTTGTTTTTCTGTTTTGGCTTCCAATTTGCACTGATTATGGCCGTTCTTTGCTCAATTTTTAATGTATAATTAGTGTGAATATCATTGAATGTATTGGGTGCATGAAGATTAAAGTTATTGATGAATTCATTCATGAATCTAATAACATGTAACTTCTTTGACTCTACCTTATGTTGCAGATATGGCTTCTTCATCTGGGTCCAAGAGAACTAAGACCACTGCTGGTCTCAGGGAACATAGAAGGAAAGAGAAGATATACTCTGATATCTTCTTAACTAAGGACCATCAGAAGCATTTCTCCAATGTTCAGAACAGAAAACTTTTGATGGAGAGGAAAGTGACCCTTCTACCTCAAGATGTGCCAGAATTCTCCAATGAGATTTTGGAGAGGCAATGGAGCTCCTTATGCACGTACCCAGAGCCCGCCAACATAGCCATTGTCCAGGAATTTTATGCCAATGCCAAATCCTTCTCTCCGGACGCAGAACCCTTCTGGAGCTATGTGCGTGGTCAGCGAATTTCATTCAATGCTGACACTATAAATGAGTTCCTCAACACGGAGTGGGAAGATGATGATGAGATATGTGGCTACGATGAGCTGATGGCGACCGAGCTAGATTATGAGGAGATTGAGCAGGCCTTATGTATTCTAGGAGGCACATTTCAAAGAAATAGGCAGCAACAACCTCTTCATGTAAAGAGGATACATCTCAATTCTCTCAGCCGTCTATGGATGCCTCTTGTGCATTCCAACATTTCACCGTGCACACATGTCTCTGATGTCACGGTTAACAGAGCTGTCATTTTATATGCCATTCTAACTGGACGCTCTGTAAACCTGGGGAAGCTAATTGCTCATGAGATACGCAACTGTGCGAATTCAACAAAAGCTCCCCTTGGACATCCATCTCTGATCACACATCTCTGCAAGCAAGAAGGAGTGGATACTACTACTCCACCATTCGAGCATCCCAGGAAACCGATTGATATGGGGTATTATACCCAATTTTGTTTGGATGCAGATGATGGAGTTGCCAGTCCACCACCCAGATCACCAAGGAGACATGCCAGACAGCGCCCTATCCCCAGACGTCCTCAGCCACCACCACCAGCACCTACGTCCGATCCTTACCAGATGATGGACATGAGACTTGCACTGATTGAATCAAAGTTGGAGGCGGTGAACCGGATCGGTCAGGCCCATGCAGAGATGATGAGGCATGTTTATGCAGCATCCCATCCAGGTTTTATGACATCCGACCAGTACAGCACCTTCATTGCTTGGCCTGGGGACCAGTCCTTTCCTTCTGGGGGGGGGTAGACCTCAGGATGGCACTGCTGCTATGGATGAGGATGATGATGACGAGGAGGAGGAGGACGATGATGAGGTAGATGAGGAGGACTCAGACTGATTGATGGGCCATCACAGCAGTAGTCGACTTTCTTTATTCGTCTTTTCATTTTTTTTCAGCCTTTATTTTACTTTTAGGAACCTTTTCATAAACATCTTCTATGCATTTGGTTTGACAATATGAGTTGATGATATGTGAAAATCTGGTTGTTATGCTTTCTTTATGTGATTGAATGTGTGGAAATAGTTGAGTTAATTGAGCATTGATTGTGGATGTTTTCACTGAGTTATGCTAATGCTTAGGGAATCAATTGCAGTCAATATTCATGACATTGTGTTTGGCGAAGTATGGAATCTTGATTAACAGGGTGAGAATTTGTGCCTCAGATTTCTTTTATGTGCGAATGCTATCATGCTAGATCACAATTGATTTTGCCTGAGTTTCTATGATTTGAACTATTTACTTGCTTGTTGAATTTGATCAAGGCATTCTTTTCTCACCTTACACATACATTAGCCATTCAACCTTAAATGTAAAAAGTTCTTGCCTCTTTGTACCTTAAACATATTGAAAATTCCCTGAACCTTGTACCTTGAGCTGAGTAGAACATGCATCTGCATTACAGGGGAACAATCCAAGTTTGGGGGGGAAATTATGGTGTATTGAGAATAAGACAAAGATGGAAAAGTAAGAAAAAGAGAAAAAGAAAAGTACTGAATGAAAAACAGTTGGGTGTAAGTTTGAAATTGGTAATGATGTATGAGGAGCAAGAGAAAAGCTTATATGAATGAAGTGAATTATGTAATCTCTTAGCTCAAGAACCTTTGATTTCCAGAAAAACCATGATTCTTTCTTAGCCCAACCACAATACAAGCCAATCAAAGTCCTTGTGATATCAACTTGCTTGTAAATTATTTTGAATTGATTGAAACGAAAGGCAAAGTTAAATTGTGTGATAATATGATTGCAGAGTGAGCTGTATACACCCATATACACCAGTGCATTAGAGTGAAACACTTTCCGGGTGAGGATTGATTCCATACATCATGTGAAACACTCTGTCATGTTTGTTGACTTCTTTTTGCCCTTTGCATTGTGATCATAATTGTTGATAGGTGAAAAACACTGTTGTGCTTGATTGATGAAAGCTGTATATATCCATTATGTTCTTTCCATTAGATGCAAACATAGGATTTTTACTTCATGAGCTTAAAGGATATCTCAAATTTGTAACCAATGCATGTGAATGATTGTTTTTAGGATAGTTTACCTTTTGCTTGAGGACAAGCAAGGTTCTAAGTTTGGGGGAGTTGATAATGGCCAATTTTACTTCATTATCCAACATCAAATTGATGGAAATTGTCAACTCTTCCTTTACTTTTAGTCTTGTTTAACTCAATTTCTTGTTTTTTGTAAGTGATTACATCATAAGTTGTAATTAGCCCATTTGTTGGCTAATCCCCATTCAAAGAATCTGGAAGAAGCTACTCACTAAAGAACATTGCCAAAACCCAAGAAAAGAGAGAAGAGTAGCTGAAAAGATGAAGAACCAGGCCTGCTGCAGAGAGTCACGCCGGGCGCCTACTGACCTAGGCGGCGCCGGGCGTGACAATGCTGACCGAGGGCGCGCCTGGCGCCTGTCTGTCGGGCCGCCGGGCGTGACTTTTGCTGATGTGGCAGAAACGGCTTATTTAGTTCTGGAACGCGAAGGGTTTGGCATCTTTGGCAGCCCAGACGTGATTCCTACACCTTGGAGCAGCTGGAGGCGATCTTGGAGCTGTGGAAACACTTCTCCTTCCACCTTGGGTCTTCTCCCTTCTTCCATTTCATCAATTTGTAAGACCAAGCTCTCCATGACAATGGAGAGCTAGTTTCATTATTGTTGGGGGTTGATGTAATCACGGATCTTTTGTGCTAATTACAGTTGAATTGATTAATTATATGTCTATTCCATTGATTTCTAGTGTTTAATTCCTTCTCTTAAAGCTTGTGATGTTGTGTTCCACCATTGCATGATTCTAGGGTTTGCTTGATATTGGGAAATGTTGTGTAAATCTGAAATTGGATTAAATACCTAAGGGAAATTGTTTCTAGGGATAGAACTTGGACCTTTGGTTGTCTTAAATCTCAACTCTTAAAGCGGATGAACTTGTTAAAGTTTCTAAGGAATTAGAGTTTAAGAAGTAAGTCTAGGCTCCTTCTACCAAGGGATTGGGTTGGAGTAATTTAGTTGATTGACATTGGATAATTAATGGAAAGAAAGTGAATTGTATGCGCAAAAATGTAGTAGATGAAATCATACCCCCAACAATACCATTTCATATCATTTCTAATCACTCGCATTTCTAACGTTTAAGTTATCAAAGATCAACTTTTATCATTCTCGTATTATCTTTATTTTAATTGTATCAAAACCACAAAAATATGGAATCATTCTTTAGTCTAAATTAGTTAGTTATTATACGATTGTCTAGGACACGAGTCTCTTGGGAAACGATATCCGGTCTTACCGGTTTTATTACTTGAACGATTTGGTACACTTGCCAAAGTCACAACATAATGCTGTGCATTCGATCGATAACCAAATGCACGGTTTCCCGGGACCTATTGAAGAAACAAACGTTGTTATTAGCTTAGTTTCATTTGGAAGGTATTGGTTGTATGTTAGTAATAAAGAAATAGAAAAACAAAGTGGTTAGAAAATCAGGTGCGAGTGATGATATTATAAGCCATGATAGTGTCCTCCCTCCAAAAAGAACAGAAGAAAACAAATAGAAAGTATCAAAACTGTTGTCATGCTGGACAAGGTCTCTCCCTGCCGTGTGATTCAGAGGCTTTTCTCTTAAAAAGGTTGCCGCGAACTTCCAACATGCCCATCACTACCATTATTCATATAAGATATTGCGCATTGCCATTTGCCTCTGCATGCCTTCACTCAAATACCATTTCACTCTAATCACAACTTCCCCCACACTTCCTACTCTTTTTCATAACTCTTTTTCACAACTTCCCTCTTCTCAGTTCAATCCATACCCTTTTCTCCAAACATCAACTTTAGCATAAAACACTCTCATCTCATGCATATGTACGTCTCATTAGTCTTTTGATAACAAAAACTTCCATGTATATATAGCTTTGGGCACCAGTCTTATTTTTTCTCCATAGAAATATGATTTTTTTTATAAGCCAATATATTTGTATGGAGGTTTACGATAAAATTTAGAATTGAATTAAAATATATTAATAATGTTTTGTTCTTATAATAAAATATAATGATAAATGATGGTATAATAAATAGAATGAGTTTTGTAATTGATTAAGATAATAAGAAGCAGTAAAGAAGAAGTAGGTTTACGATAAAATTTAGAATTGAATTAAAATATATTAATAATGTTTTGTTCTTATAATAAAATATAATGATAAATGATGGTATAATAAATAGAATGAGTTTTGTAATTGATTAAGATAATAAGAAGCAGTAAAGAAGAAGAAGATGAAGAATGACGGAAGTGAGAAAGTTATGCAGCAGAAGATCCTTGAATGGAAAATATGTGGATGTGAAGCAGATAAGAAAATCGCCGAGGATAAAGATATGTGGATGTGACATGGATGAATTGACCAAATTAACAGTGGGTAGTGTGCCCGGTGGTTTCTTCAATTTCAGAAGGTATAATAGCCCACGGAAGAATGTGTCTGGGAATGGGAAAGCAGAGTTGGAGGAGAAGAGAGGCGTACGAAACCCAACTCAACACACCATCACCTTCCCTCTTCTCAGTTCAATCCATACCCTTTTCTCCAAACATCAACTTTAGCATAAAACACTCTCATCTCATGCATATGCACGTCTCACCTACGTTCACACCCTTCTCCTTCTCCGCCTTCACGCAGAGTCATCTTCTTCATCACCGACTCTGTTATTCATCTCCTCCACCGATAGTCTTCATCTACCTCCATCACTTGCAACATAAAACGATAAACAGCTATAAACAACTACAATCAAAACTCACCTTAGCTTTCTTTCTTCGAGCAGCACCGGCACTGAAACACCTTAGCTTTCTCTCTTCCAGCACCACTGAAACACACTTCCACTTCGAGCTCTTGAACTTGCTTAACCCAATGGTACTCTCGCTTCCTCAATTAACACAACCACACAATGCTCTTCTAGCTTCTGCATTTAACATAACAAGGCTAACACTGTGGATGAAGAAACCGTGTGAACTGTTGATAATTCATGCGCGAATCTTCACTGTTTGGTGTTTGGACGTCTCAACCAAAGCCTCAGGAATCTCTTCTGCATATTACAGCTTTTCCGTGAGTGCACAGTACCAGCTTTCGAATACTAACTCAACCTGCAACGTACGAGTTGGAAAATTTTTAAACATTGGGGGCACATGAGTAATTATGCAAGGTATCCCTCCAAATCCTCTCAACTTTGCAGGTGACCAAAAAGAGCGACATCCCGCAATTCATTCGTCTCTCTTCTTCGCAAACTCCTTCAAGTGAACACGGTATCCATTCCTTTTCATCGCTCGCTAAACCTCTTCAACAGTAAATTCATGCGAAGTGAACACGCCCTTAGGCTTTGACCCTTTGCCAGTGATTTGGACGACATAGACCGGAGATGAATAGATTTGATGGTAATTTATTTTAAATGGATTTGTAAACAATTGAGGTTGGATTTAAAATTAAAGTAGTGAAGAATTAATATAGGATTTGATTCATGTGATAGATTTGAAAAATTAGTATAATTTATAGAAATTAAAAATTATTAAAATGTTTTTAGTTATTAAAGTAATATAAAATGATATTTGTTAGTTATATTTAATTATAAAAATATTTATAAAGAGACTAAAATTATAAATAATTTTTAAAATTAATTTTTATAAATTATAAAAATTATAATGTAGTAAAATGAATTTATTTTTAAATATAGTATTTGTTTGTAATATAAATTACTATCAAGTAGTATAAATTTATTAGTTACGGAAGTGAAATTGATTAATTTTAAACAAACATATAATTAAACGAAGTTATAATAAACATGACTTTAGAAGAAAAGTGGTAACATAATAACATACAAATATATTTTTAATAGTTCATGATGATGTTGCTTCAGTGAGGTATCGTTGCAATGTATTGAAATAATATTGTATTGTCATCCCTATTAGACGTCTTGTATAGGATGAATGCGAAGATAAAAAGTCGAAGCACCGTCTGAATAAATTCTTATTGTCAATGTTCATAGTCTGTAATAAGTTTTCAATTTCTTCTGTAGTTGGATTAGAAGATTGAATCGTAGCATTTACCAGGGATATTCGACGCTCCATGGCCTGTGTATGTCGTTCAAGAGCAGCACATAGTCTTCTTGATTGATTAATTTGTTTTTGCAGTTATCAATGAAGTGGTTATTTGTAAATGTTGACGTATCATTGCGATAATATTGAAGTCTACACCAATCACATAATCATCTATATCTTCACGATCCAAAAATGATAAATTTATTTCTTCTTCCATCTATCTTTACTTAAACAAATATACATACTATAATTAAAATCATGCATTCATATATTCATTTAACTTAAACTTTATATATACATTAATACATTCAATTAATCATTAGAATTAAACAAAAATAAATAACCTAACCGAATCATAACATTTCATACATATATTATTATGAACTACATACATATATATATATATAACAAATCAAATTGTTCATTATAATATTAATGAAATTAACGCCGTTTGTACGGATTTAACGGAAGGGATTTCATTGATGCAAATTTTATTAAGTGAGGACGTAATTAACGCATTTTTTAAAGGATGAACTAATTTAACATTTTCGAACGAAACTGGGAACAAAATAGGGTATTAAGCTTAGGAAAAAATTACTTAAAAGTTTGTACATATAAATGTGATTGTATTTAATAAGAGGGCATGAGAGACATGTTAATAGATAAAATTACGTCACATTCACTCAAATAAGTTTGGTTTGACCAAAAATGCATACAAAATATATAAAATTTGAAATATTGCTCATTATTACTGTTATGAGATCAATGTCATGGTTGAAATATAATTTTATCCTTGTAAATTGTGATGGAACTCTCTTAACTAATAGGAAAACTTCACTTATAATTGGAGTTGGAATGTAGCTTATTATTGTGAATATAATACCAATAGACCTTTCTTAACCAAAAGGAGAATTCGTTATAGTTTGTTTTGACTTGACTAAAATAATTAATTTCAAGCATTTCTTTTTTTGTTTTAGATTAATTTATTGAACTTCATTGATTCATAGCTGTATTCAAAGATGAACTATCCAGGTTGTAAATCTTATGGTTTTCCAAAATATTTAAGTTTGAATAATATTTCTCGTTGTTTTTCAATAATGTCAAATTATATTTTGAATATTTCATGGGTAATGCATATTTAGAGTTCAAGAAAAAAAAACCCACTTCTCAATTTATGAATATATTTGAAAATATGTTTTGAAACTATTGTTACGTAATTTTGATCACATATCTTAAGTTTGTAATTGATGAATGTAATAATCCATTATTTTAAATTTGTAATTGGTTATATCAAGCTACCAATTAAGATTATAAACAATGAGTACTCAACTACTTAAGATATGCTTTGCTTGTTATTATAAGTAATTGATGTTTTTATACATAATCAATTACAATCACAGAATAATTGATTATAAGAATTATGAGTAATCAATTATTAAAAGACTTCATAAAATTAGTTTCTTTGAGACTTGTTGAGTAACCCTAATATAGGGAGAGTCTCACACTGAGAGACTTGACTTGTCCAATAACTATTCATTTTTTAGCTTCAAGTTTTTCATAAAACTAATTCCGCCCATCAAGAGATTGGCTTGTCCAACAAACTAAAATACCTGAGTCATATTTAAAAGTTTGCCCAACGCGCAATGCTCTTCGAGCTCTCTAGATTTTCAAAAATTTAAATCTATTGGATGATTCACCTCTGCATAATTCAAAAGATTTAAATATAGATTAATTGTTTAAATTGACCTTTGATTTTTTCTTCAAACTTCTTATCCTAAAAGTGATACAGTTAATCCAAACAACATCATACTCAATTAATTTCACCCAATCAATTAGAAATTGGATTATAAAATATATTCAACATACCAAATTAAATCAAACCCATCATACTTATATAAAACCTACTAATTTATGACCATTTCACTTCTAAATTTAAAATTTCCTAATCATAATATTACAAAAATTAAACTTTCTCTTACCTAGATCACGTTTTTTAATCTTAAAAGAGCTAAATAAAATTGTTACTCTCATAATAATAATAATATATAATACTTGACATATAAAACTTATATAATAATATGAATATACTTTAACGATCAAATACAAATGAATATTTATCTGAATCACCTACAAACATCATCCTAACTTCCACAATCTGATTCAAGAAAAGGAGTAAATACGAATTTAGTCACATAAAATTTTTATTTAGATAAGACTGTTGTATTCTATGTTAAGACTTTTGTGATAAACTCTATATTTTTCATAAAAATAATAAATAGTCAGAAACTTTGAGAAACTCTTACTTTCATAAAGATATCAAAAAGTCAAAAACTTAGAATGAAGTATGAAAATAAAAGAAGAAATAGTTGTTGAAATTATTTTAGGATAAAACTTGAATAATCAACTTTTCTAAATATAAACTTTAAACTTTACATTTTAATAATAAAATATTTCGATTTTACGTATAAAAGATCAATTATATTTCTAATTATTTTCTAAATCTTAGATTTTGAAATAATATTAGTTATTTTTTATTATTTTAATTCTCAAGTTCTGTCAATATTTAGATAGCTTATATAATGTAGAAATGAGAAAATAAATAGAGAGTATGTATTAAAAAATTGTTATTTTAACCCTAAGTTTTTAAATCTGGTAAATATTTTAATTCAGGTTTAAAGGTGAATTTATCTGTTCGAATTTGGAATAAGTTTCTTTTTTATTCACAAATTTAAAATTGATTATTTTAGTAGTATATTGAAACGGGTGTTTGTTTAAGTTTTGTATTCTTAAATATAGTTACTTATAAATCAATTTATCTAATAACTTATCTTAATCAGTATGTTTTGTTTTTATATTCATCTCCCATTTTAACTTCAGCATAAGTGTCTTCACTAAAAAAAATCACAACTAAAGTATATGCACTAATAATAAACCAAAAAGTTAACATGACAAGTGTGTCTTTATTGTTTCTTCCCACGTCAAATCTAACCATAGTAAAAAAACACATTACCATATTATGTATATTTGTTATAAAAGAATCCATCATAACGTTCTCTAAACTCGTTTTGGAAACTCGGAAAAACACATTTTATATATGGTTTTTTTAGGAATAAATTATGGATACTACGATTATATATTTCCATATTTCCACATTTCCACATGTGATGATATTTAATATTAAAGTAGATGAAGTAGATGATAATATAGAAATTAAAAAAGATATACGGTGTTAGGAAGAGAAATTAGCATCAGGATAAGTTTGGAAATAGTATTTTAGTCTTAGATTTTTATTATGTTTACAGTTCATATTTGTAATAAAATAAAAATGAAGTTTTATTTTAAATTATATAATTTTATGTTAATTATAGATTTTAGAAAAGTAAAATCTTTTATATATGTTCATCTGTAACTCCCAACAGCATTTTATGTTAATTATATAACTACTATTGTGATAATGTTTTAAATTTTTCACAATAGATGATTATTTTAAAGTTTAAACTAAAAATAGGTTTAATCATTCACGAAGTCATCACTCATAAGATAAAGGTGTATGTTCTCCAACAAAGTAATTATGGGTTTACTCCTAGTAGAAACGAGGACACTCTTGAAAACCTCACTCATATTGTTTATTAAGGTATCACATTTAGCTCTTTCAGTAAATCTTGATCTTGATCAATACCTACAACAAATAATAGAATTATTATTAACATTATATGAATAAGGAATTATGTTGTATTTTTGAAGACTAATCTTGGAGGGATGACAATCAAATGCTTATAAGCATCTTCGTTCACTGCTCTTATGTTTCTCATTTTCATACCCCAGGTTTGTGGATGTGTGGTTGTAGTTGCCCTCCACATTAAACGCTTCAGGGTTTTACCAGGGTATTTCTTCCTGAAGTTGGCATACATATGCCTCACACAAAACCTTTGGTCAACTCTAGGAAGCAATTCATTTATTGCATGAAGTAGACCTTGTAATACAATGTACTAGTAATCAATACAACCAACCAACTTAAGACCCTAAAGTTAAAATGTACAATTACAAATTAATGATTACTATTACCTTTTGTTGGTCTGATATGAAGGTAAATGAAGAACAAATTTCAGCCCCTTCAAGGTCATCTACCAATAGTTCCAAGAACCACCTCCATGAATCCTTGTTCTCAACTTCAACAACACAATATGCGATTGGCAACATCTGCTCATTCCCATCTCGGCCCACAGTTGTTAACAACTCACCACCGTACTTACCTTTCAAAAATGCTCCATCTAAACCAATAATTGGTCTGCATGACATAAAACTGTCTTTGCAAGCCTTTAAACATACATAGAATCTCTTGAAAACGACTTCACCCCTCACATCCTCAACCTTTAGTTTCATTGTTGACCCTGGATTTTTTTCCAGCAACTCGTGGACATAATCATATAACCTTTTATACTGTTCTTTGAAAGAGCCATCAATTTGCTCTGTTGCTATGTTTTTGGCCATATAGGCCATACACCTTGAAATACCAATGTTCCATTTCCTTTGAACTTTTTCCCTTATATCCTCACCCTTAACTGTAAGATTATCTCTAATAGTTTTCTATATCTTCATGCTCAACCACTTGGCATCAATTAATTTAAGGTTGAACTCCCTGCTGCAGGTATGATTGTCCAACATTGTTCTCAATTGCCATATTTTGACTGCCTTCATATAACCACAATATAACCTCCATGGGCATTTACCTTTTGCACCCACACACTTGACCCTCATTCTTTGTTTATCATTCTTAACAAACTTAATATTTCTTCCATTATCCAACGCATAACTTTTTATAGCCTCCAAAATGTCTTGCTTTTCAGCAAAATATGTCCCAACTTCCCACTTAAAGTCAATCATACGTTTTGGCAACACAAATGTTGCAAAAGTCTCATAACCCTCTACATCGGTATCTTCTTCATCACTTTCTGTTCCACTAATTAATTGTTCAAATTCCCACTCATCATCTGACAAACCTTTATCATTCCCACCCTCTATATTAACATCAAACATGCTGTCAGAACTCACACTAGAACATGGTTCACTATAGTCATTTGACATACTTTGGACTTCCACTTCCACATTTCCCTCCAAATCTGCATGTATATCATCATCTATATCACAACCAACATTGACATCAACTAGCCCCTCCAACCACTCAATATTTTCATCACCACTACCATTCTCAAAAGAGGAATTCCAGCTTCGGATTTCCACATCTGCTTCAACTTCATTCTCTTCTTCACCTTCATGTTCACCATCACCACCAACTTCCTGAACTTGTTCAACTCCCTCAACCTCTTCCTCCATAATAGCCTCAACTTCCACTTTTTCATCCATCTCTTGTTCTTCACCATCAACATCACCCATCTCTTCCAACACACCACCAACTTGGTCAACTTGGATTAAACCCTAAATCCCCAAAATGATACCCCAATTTCTGAACTGGATTGAGCTTTGGACGAACCCTAGAAAAACTCAGAAGAATCCCAATCCCTAATTCGATAAAATAACATTCTCAATTCCAATTTTGCTTTAAAACTTTCATTTTCTTTCTACTTAAAAAATTGAATTATCCACGTGCTTCAGTTGCCTTACTTCAGTCAGCCACGTCAGTTAAGAAACTGACTATAGCATGCCACGTCAGTTAAGAAACTGACTATAGCGTGCCACGTCAAATACACACTAACGTCGTTGGAGACAATTTAACGGAAATGATCCAATTGTTACAATTTTCATAAATTTGAGACCTGTCGCAACCGGAATCGCGACGGGACGACGATCCGAAAAGAAACGGGTTTTGAAAAGAGATTTTGGAGTCGCCACCATAGTTTATTCTGGAAAACTACGGAAAAAACCATAAAATGATAAGGCATGGTCAATTTGAACCAGATTCTTGGTTCGGGAGTCGGTTACGTGTAGGGAAGGTACTAGCACCCTACGACGCCTGCCCTAAGGCAGTACCTTTAACTAAATGTGCGAATATGGATGTGGTTTTCAAAATGTTTAACTTTCCCTTAAAATAAAACTCTAAAGAAACAAACAATATTTTTTAGCTTTTTGGGCCCGACAAGGATTGACCTTGCTCCTACGTATTCTCATTCAGAATGAGAAATCAGGGTTCCGTAGTTCTTTTAGAAAACTGCTTGAAAATTTGTTTGGAAATTGTTTGAGAATTTTGTTTCTAAAATGATTTTGGATTTTTGGGAAAAGTGAGCCTGACAAGGACTAGCCTTGCTCCTACGTATCTCCACTTTTGATGGAGAATCAAGGGTCACGTAGTTCTGACAAGGCGATATTGTTTGTAGTTTGAAAATGTGAATGTTTTTTTAGCTTTTGAAGATTTTATATTTTTTGGTATTTTTGTTGTAATATTTATTTTTTTGCGTAATGAGTACTAGGCTGATGCGTACGATCGCACGAGCACCCACACGGCTTTTTCCTTTTATTGTTTTGCGTAATGAGTACTAGGCTGATGCGTACGATCGCACGAGCACTCACACGGCTTTTTCCTTTTATTGTTTTGCGTAATGAGTACTAGGCTGATGCGTACGATCGCACGAGCACTCACACGGCTTTTTCCTTATTGTTTTGCGTAATGAGTACTAGGCTGATGCGTACGATCGCACGAGCACTCACACGGCTTTTTATTTATTTTATTTGGGTAATAAGTACTAGGCTGATGCATACGATCGCACGAGTACTCATACCGATATTTATTACATTAAATGTTTTTTAAAGTTTCATATATTTTTTATTATTTTATTTTTTTCATCATTTTTTATACAAAACAATACAAATAAGTTTACTATAAATAAATAAAACAAAGGGATGAGGGTTACTGTACAAGGAGTTACATAGAAAGCCTTCGTTTTTTATCATTTTTTTTTATCATGGGTCCGAGCCCAAAGGTAAGGACAGGGGGTGCGTGGGTGAAATATGGGGGGGTGCACGAGTGGAATAAGGGGGGTGTACGGGTGAAATAAGGGGGTGCACGTGTGTGGATGTTGTTCGGTGATGATGAAGGTGAAGGCTGATTTGGAGATGAAGATGATGAAGTGAGGAACGGCGATGATGGCGTGGAGTAGGATGACGGGTTTACGGGGTGATGGGCAAACGTCGGAGGTATAGTGGATGGCGGAGTTGAAGATGATGAAGATGAGTATGAAGATGGTGGAAGTTTGAAGTGGAAGCGTGAAGGTTGTGGGTTTTCACGGTGGTGTTGAGTTGATTGATGGTGAAAGTGAATGGGGTTTCGTGGTGATGAGAGAAGAAGTTGATGGTGGCTGGGATGGAGGCTGTTTGACAGTGAGGTGCTATAGGGATGCTGGTGACACTCACGGTGATTTGGTTTGAATGTGGTGTAGATGATGACAATGAAGTACATCGGGTTTCACTGCTGAATCACGTGAAGTAGGATGGTAGTGATGATGATCTAGGGGATGAGTTTTCTGAGTTTGCCAAAGCCATGGTCGGGTTCGTTAGTCCTGAAGCTAGTCACGGTGGTAGCAGGGTTGAGAAGGTGATGGCATGCGGAGGGAAGTGAGCTGCGGTGGTGACTGTTACATTGATTATGGAGGCGCTGTTGCCGCATGGCACGATGAAGAAAGTGGTTTCGGTGGTTGCTTACGGTAACTGTCACTGTGGTGTAGGGTCAGATGGGAATATGATGAAGATGGGTGAAGATAGGTAGTGGACGTGAGGTGTTTAACAATGACCGTGAATGTCAAGATGGTTGGATGTGATGATGGTTCAGTAACAGCAGACATATACAACAACATCTATTCAAAAGCAAAACATGCTAACATAACACATGCAGACATAATAACCTCGTAACCGAGACATACTTAACACATGCAGTAACCACATAACATAGACATACGCAACAGAGACATCTCGAGGAAAAAAATAACCAATTTATTAAAACCTGAAGTGTAAGGCATCACTTACCTCTTGAGGATCCGTGCCTTGTGTGTCTGATCTTCTCTTTTCTTTGGCTTCCCTTTTCAACAAAGCGTTCCTTCCCCAGTTCTTGAAATGATGCTCCTGGATTCAATTTCTTTCCCTTTTTTGTTGTTGTTGCAGGTGCATGTTGGAGGTGAGGAAATGAAAGTGAAAAGAGAAGTGGTTTACTGCGGTTACGGGGGTTGGGGGGGGCTGATGAAGTGAGTATAGTTATGGCGACGGGTGCATACGGATGGAGGTGATCTGGGTGAGGATAGGTGATGGCCTTTAGGTGTTGGTAGTTGAAGGTCGTGGATATGGAGGATGGGCAGTTACTAGTAGCATGTGTGTGTGTTGGTGATTGGACAATGAAGGGAAACTTGAAGGTTCAGTCCCTGGTCTGTAGTAATGTTGGAGATGAATGGAGAGTGAGATGAAGATAATGGACTGGAGGCAATGGGCGTTGGAGATGAGAATGGAGAAGATCCAGGGGCTGAGTTGTTGGCTGTGTGAGAATATGGGGGATCGGTTGGAGGCCACGGGCCTTTTTTGTGTTGATGATGATGATATGGGCTATGTGTGTATGAAGGTGATCTGAGAGGGGTCCTTTTCAGAAGTTACAAGATGAGCACCAGACGGACACTGACGTGGATGACCAACAAGAGTGGAGGTGTCAGCGAAAACAATTCTCTCTTTCTTTTCTTTGGCCATGTGCCCTCCTCTCCCCTGGTATCCACTATGCATTCACATTTTATTATTGGGGAGCCAGGGTGTTGAAGGTAAGTGGGAGACAAAGGTGAGTGATGATGAGAAGTGGAGATAGTGGAGTTTGATACGGTGGGGAATAGTGGAATATTATGGGAAGGTTAGTTGGCGGGAACACTTGTGGAATATTGGAAGTGGGATGGTGGAAGTGGGTGAAGGTTAGTAGCGAGAGTGTTCAAAAAGTGCTCTGGTAATCGTTTACAGCACCCCTGTAAACAATTACCCGAGAGAAATTTCAAATTTGTACAGAAAGTCCAACACAGGTACTCAGTCAGATGAACACAGGTCACCATTGGACAAAAAACTGACTTTTAAGCACTTTTGCACCTGTCTGAGGTTTGTGTAGGTGTTTCAATGGTGGGAAATAATGGATGGTGATGTGATGTGAGGCCAAGGAGGGTGGGGAGACCCCTCATGAGTTGGTGGAGCAACCTGTGCAAGGAATGAGTGAAAGTGTTCAAAAAGGGCTCTGGTAATCGATTACAGCACCCCTGTAATCGATTACCCGAGAGAAATTGCAAATTTGTACAGAAAGTCCAACGCAGGTACCCAGTCAGATGAACACAGGTCACCATTGGACAAAAAACTGACTTTTAAGCACTTTTGCACTTTTCTGAGGTTTGTGCAGGTGTTTCAATGGTGGGAAATAATGGATGGTGATGTGATATGAGGCCAAGGAGGGTGGGGAGACCCCTCATGAGTTGGTGGAGCAACCTGTGCAAGGAATGAGTGAAAGTGTTCAAAAAGGGCTCTGGTAATCGATTACAGCACCCCTGTAATCGATTACCCGAGAGAAATTGCAAATTTGTACAGAAAGTCCAACGCAGGTACCCAGTCAGATGAACACAGGTCACCATTGGACAAAAAACTGACTTTTAAGCACTTTTGCACTTTTCTGAGGTTGGTCCTTTGTCAAAGCTTCTTAATGTATCAGTTCTGTGGTGCAAGGCCCTATGCTTCACTTTCAATTGTTCATCTTAACTGTATTGGACCCGAGAAGGCCTCCAAGACGTGCCACCAATCTCCACTTCCCCCTCTCTTTCTTTTTTCTTCTTCTGTACTTGTTCAACCCTCTTTTTCTCTCCACATGCTGGACCACGTTCAGAATTTTTTTGATGGTTTTCCAGGTCATCCTCCACACCAAAATGAAAGCAAAGATTTCCACTAGCTCCTCCTCATAACCATGTGCACTCCCCTTGCCCATGCTGTAACGTGGTGTGCTCCTCATTCTTCTGCTGACTTTGTGCACATGCATTCTTCTGCATTTTTCCACTCAGACGCCACCCTTTGCTGCTGTCTAGTGAGTGCTTGTGGTCTCCAATATCTTAGAATAAAGAATATTCTCACATTTGTTTTTGCATTATGCCTACGTGAAAACTGCACCAAGGTGGCTGCCTCGTGAGTGTGTGGGACACGTTAAAATGTGCCTATGGATGCTTCCATGTCATCATACACCAATTTATTCTCCATGCTTTTCCACCTTCACGTGATGTTTCGGAATTTTGGCATCCCTTTCCAATTGATTCTTTTCCATGTCATCAAAGCAGCCCTACATCTTTATTATTTTTTTTTCTTTGTTTCCTTTTGCTTTGCTGACCACCAAAATTCATCTCTACCAATGTGCTGACAGCCACGTGAAGTTCCTGCCTTGTGATTCCCAAGCTACTGAAAGGTATGGAGCTGCTATCATCATGAACCGTGAGCTCCTCTGTAGGCTGGAGCTGGAGCTTGAATTTTGCTGGACGTGTTAGATGTGCTTCATGTGCTGCTACTGTTTCCATTGCCGTGAGCCATCCATTCTCCGTGCTCTCCTTCCAGCTGTTATGTCACGGCCTCCACTTCATCCTCATGGCCTTTCCTTTTCTTCTCTCCAGGTGGCCGGACCGTGTTTCTTCTCCAAGCTGCTGGTCCGTGGTGTGTTGGTTGTGGCAGCTGTCAAGCGTGTGTTTCTTTCCAGCCGTGAATCCACCTGAGAGGCTGAGGACGCTTGAGGACGAGCGGTTGACTCCCGGCATGACCGAACGTCAATGAGAATGGCTGAAGGCTGATAATTGATGATCGAACGTTCAAAAGAGAGTAGCAACACCAAGACCGAACGTTCGAATGAAGACCGAACGTTCATCAAAACCATATGACCGAACGGTCGAGTAGTTGACCGAACGCTAAGAATCTGATACAGACCGAACGCTCAAAAGTCTAATTCAGACCGAACGCTCGGCTTGGACGCTCGCTAAAATGAGACCAAAAACCACATTAAGAACGCACGTTCAAAAATTAGAGATCGAACGTCCGCAAGCTGGAACACTGGCCGAACGGTATGGGACGAGCGTTCAACAATTTGAACGTTAGATGGGCGCCTGGGACGAACGTCCTCTTTTCTTTTCCCCTTTTTTTTTATTTTTTATTTTTTTTGTTATTATATATTGTTTTTGTATTTTTTGATATTGTTTATTCTCTTTTTGAAAATAAATTTTATTTAATCAACCCGGACGAAATTGAGTGTTGACAGCTGCCCCTCTTTACTTAGATTTTATTAGATCATATGATAAACAACGTTTTCATATTATCAGAGTAAAAGATAAGTAAAGATTGAAATACTAATTTCGTCTGGGTTTCAAGATAAACAAGAAACAAACAGAGAATAAAACAAACAAACAAAGATGAGAAAATTGAAGTGTGATAACTTCTCGAAGGGTGTACCAATGCTACAAATGCAGTGTACAAATTTTTGTTCTTTTTTCTTTTTTTTTTGTTTGAGTGCATAAATAAAATGAACAAAATTAAATGAATGAGAAATTTGAATTTGATTGGTTTCGACCATTGCCATGCAGAGGGTCGTTTTGAAAAAGTAAAATTTGATTTGTACCTGACCATTGCCATGCAGAGGGTCGTTTGAAAAAAATGAAAATCTGTACCTGACCATTGCCATGCAGAGGGTCGTTTGAAAAATTAAAATTTGGAATGACCATTGCCATGCAGAGGGTCGTTTGAAAAATTAAAAGTTTTTTTTGATTTTGATTTTTGAGAAATTTTGAAAATTGATACCAATGACCATTGCCATGCAGAGGGTCGTTTGAAAAAAAAAAAAAAAATCTGGACTTGACCATTGCCATGCAGAGGGTCGCTTGAAAAAAAGTAAAAATGGGCTCGACCATTGTCTTACAGAGGGCCGAGATACCAATGACAGAAAGAAAAATTGGGCTCGACCATTGTCTTACAGAGGGCCGAGATACCAATACCAGAATGTAAAATTGGGCACGACCATTGTCTTACAGAGGGCCGAGATACCAATGACAGAATGTAAAATTGGGCTCGACCATTGTCTTACAGAGGGCCGAGATACCAATGACAGAAAGTAAAAATTGGGCACGACCATTGTCTTACAGAGGGCCGAGATACCAATGACAGAATGTAAAATTGGGCTCGACCATTGTCTTACAGAGGGCCGAGATACCAATGACAGAAAGTAAAATTGGGCACGACCATTGTCTTACAGAGGGCCGAGATACCAATACCAGAATGTAAAATTGGGCACGACCATTGTCTTACAGAGGGCCGAGATACCAATGACAGAATGTAAAATTGGGCTCGACCATTGTCTTACAGAGGGCCGAGATACCAATGACAGAAGGTAAAATTGGGCACGACCATTGTCTTACAGAGGGCCGAGATACCAATACCAGAAAGTAAAAAATTGTTTGAAATTTTTGAATTTGTTGAAATTTTGAGAAAATATTTTTTTGATTTTGATTTTGATTTTTTTTCTTTCAAAATTTTGAAACTAAGAAACAAGTGTTGCATTTTTGTACAAGTATATGGATTTTGAAATCTCAATGTGCAAGAGAAACATGGTTGATGTAAATTTTGAAATTTAGAGAAGAAAACTTTGATGCATGTTGATTTTTTTTTGTCTTTTTGAAGGAAGAAAATTTGATGAAATTTTGAAATTGGAGAGGAAAACTTTGATGCATTTTTTTTTGTCTTTTTGAAGGAAGAAAAAATGATGAAATTTACAATGGAGGCAAATTCAAAGTTGATGAAAATATGTACATGACGCATTGGAATATTATGAAACCATGACATTTTTTTTATCAATTTGTTTGCTTTGAAATCATCAAATTTATGACAATAAAGACTTCCAAAATTTTTTTCAATGGATGCCCAATCTGAAGTTAAGCGTTCAAAATGAAGCTTGTGTGCTACACATTTCTTGACGAGATACTAGTGTGTACATGCTTGATATCAGTGATTGGTTAAAAAATGTGGAGGATGATTAGAAGGATTTGGAGAGTACCGGGTTGGCTACTTGAGCCTCTTACTCCTTAAAACGGCTACAAAGGCCAATGTGAGGTAGTAGATACCCAGAAGCTGCTCTGGAACATGGTAAAAGTATTGGTATGGACACATGTATCTGTGAATTGTGAGGGAATAAGTCATGAATCAGGGAGTGAGAATATCACGTGGGATTTGCAAATTGCCCCAATTTTGGTGGTTTCAGACTTTTGAAGTTCGGGGCGAACCAAGATCATGCAAGGCCCAACAAGGGATGCCCCAGTCTTTGTATGAGCTTTGAATGTTCAGATGGAAAAATTTGAGATTTACCAAAGTTGCCCAATACTCTGAATGGGCTGAAGCATACGAAAGACACGCCTTGGTTTTGGGTGTGAGTTAATTAAGCGAGGTTCAAAAAGAAGTTTTCCCCCACTCTGGGTTTACGAATGATGGACTCAGAGCCCCAAAGTGTCTGCCCCTGTCTTGAGGGTGGATTTATGAATCTTAGTGTGGACAAATCTGAGAGGCCCAACAAAGGATGCCCCGGTCTTGGTACGAACTTTGAATATACAGATGAAACAAATCATGAGACAAACAAAGTTGCTCCAAGTTTGGGACCCGGGGGAAGAGTTTGAATGGGATTTGAATGTGTTCAGGGATTTGAGATGGATATGGAAAGGATTGGCTTGAAAAGATTGCCCCAATTGGCTTGATTTTCCTTTGTAAAATTTTGATCAATAGGGAATTCCCTTCATCCGAGGACATTTATTTTTCATCAATTTTTTTTTTTTTTTAACTGCATTGTTAGTCATTTTTGTCTTGTCTCAAAATTAAGCTTCGTGAAAATTTAAGCAACCATTATTCAATCCGTGTGGACTTTTATTGGGCTTGTAATGTGGCTTGGGCTAAAGGGTGTTGAAAAAAAGGATATAAAGGCTCAAAAAAAATTTTTTTTTTTGGGTTATTTGAAACACGAGTTACCATTTGCACCTTGTACCAGTTATTTGTCAAAGCTGTTGATTTTCTTTGCTAATTTGCAAATTTTACTCTTTGTTTGTCATCACTTTGTGATTCTTTGTATTTTAGCTTCACTTTTGAGGAAATCACTTCATTTGATCACTGAGTGTGTTCCTCTTGCAATTTGAGTCGACTTCTACTGTGATGGTAACCCTTGTTTGGGTAAAATTTGAAAAGAAATTTCTTATTGGCTCAAATTTGGTATCCAAGGATATATTTTTGTTTTTTTTTTGGATGAAAAAAAGATGGCCACACATCATTTCAAATTTTGGTTGCTTCATTTTCACAAGATTAATTAGGAGACAAGATTAAATGATCTCAATAAGAGTCAAATTTTTTGGTCATTTTTTCTTCTTTCATTTTTTCATCATTTTTTTTTTTAACGGATTCCAGGATCTCCCAAATGAAAGCAGTGAAGGTATCGAAAAATCTGCCCCAGTGTAAAGCTTAGTGTTTATCATTTGGGCTCAAGAACATGATTGGGCCAATCTCTTGGTATAATGAAGGTTGAAGGACGATGATTTCAAGCAATGCACACACAGATATCTCTTAAGAATATTTGGCTCACACATTTGACTACAGGAGATTATGACATCCATTACATTTTTTCCTAAATCTCATAAAATTGATAATTTGCATCGAAAACAAATGACTCGAATTTTGCGCTTTTTTTTTGTTAAATGCATGAAGAAAAGTGATATGAAATTAAAATGATGATACCAGTTGAAAAATAGAGATTTTTTTTAGAGAAAATTAGGTCTGGTGGCCAGTATGAAAACTGGGCTTGGGGGCCAGTGTGAGAACTGGGCTTAGAGGGCCAGTGCGAGCTGGGCTTAGGGGGCCAGTGTGAGCTGGGCTTAGGGGGCCAGTGTGAAAACTGGGCTTGGGGGCCAGTGTGATCTGGGCTTAGGGGGCCAGTGTGAAACCTGGGCTTGGGGGCCAGTGTGAGCTGGGCTTAGGGGGCCAGTGTGAAAACTGGGCTTGGGGCCAGTGTGAAAACTGGGCTTGGGGGCCAGTGTAAGCTGGGCTTAGGGGGCCAGTGTGAGCTGGGCTTAGGGGGCCAGTGTGAGCTGGGCTTGGGGCCAGTGAGAGCTGGGCTTTTGAATTTTGAGAATTTTTGAAACTTGTGATTTGAAAAATATTCGCCAGTGTGAAAACTGGGCTTAATGGGCCAGTATGAAAACTGGGCTTTTGTGGGCCAGTGTAGGAACTGGGCTTTTATGGGCCAGTGTAGGAACTGGGCTTTTATGGGCCAGTGTAGGAACTGGGCTTTTGTGGGCCAGTGTAGGAACTGGGCTTTTATGGGCCAGTGTAGGAACTGGGCTTTTGTGGGCCAGCGTAGGAACTGGGCTTTTGTGGGCCAGTGTAGAAACTGGGCTTTTGTGGGCCAGTGTAGGAACTGGGCTTTTGTGGGCCAGTGTAGGAACTGGGCTTTTATGGGCCATTGTAGGAACTGGGCTTTTGAGAGCTATTATGGAAATTGAGATTTTTCGGCCATTGTGGAATTTGGGCCTTGCGAGCCAGCATGAAAACTGGGCTTTGCAAGCCATTATGAAAAGAACTTTCTGGGCTAATGTGGAAGATGAGCTTGGGAACCAGTGCAGAAACTCGGTTTGGTGAGCAATGCAAAAATTGATATGAGAAAACTTGATTTTAGAAAAATGTTTGAAAAATAAAAAATGTGTTTTTTTTTTAATCATTTTTTTATTTATTTACACAATGTGAAAAATATTAAGCATATTAGAAAAATGTTTTTGTGTTTTTTATCTTTTAGAAATAGAAATTAATGGGAAATATGCATGTAATGGGCCGAGTTGGGCCAAAAACGTTTGAAAACCTGAGGAGAATTAACAAAAGGAAGCTGGACTTACCAGGCACATTGACCCAATGGATCAGATGACCTGAGCCGTGTGAACTTGACACAAGAAGATGACCAAGAAGACATTTTTCATTTTTTATAGTTTATGGAACAAGCTAAAAGAAATTCATTTTTTTAGAGGATTTCACAATATTGGACCAAAGAAAATTTTGCAACACTACCAGACTCAATGGGCCCAATACTATTCTTTTTGCAACCATGACAAAAACTTCAGACAAAGGTCTGAATTCCTCTATCTTTATTTTTCGCACAAATACTTGTTCACACAAATGGAAAGGGAAATTATGAATTGAAAACACAAAATCTACATAAACATGTATTTTTTATTTTTTTCCAGAAATTCAGATGGACCGGTTCAAGAGAAACAACATACGACAAAAGGGCCTAATGGGCTCAAAAACTGTTCATCTTTCATTCTCAGATTTTTTTTGCAAATTCAAGAAAAATCACACAGGACAATTTGAACAAAAGTACAAAACATCATTCAACAGCAAAAATGTGAAAACAAAACATTTTTGACATATTTTCAGAAGAAGTATACTCGAGAGAAAACCACGAAGGCCATTGGGCCTAATGGGCTCGAGCACTGTTCCCTTTCATTTTCAGATTTTTTTTTATTTTTTTTATTATTATTTTTTTTTAACTACAAATTCAAAGAAAATCACACAAGACAATTTGAACAAATGTACTAAACATCATTCAACAGCAAAAATGTGAAAACAAAATATTTTTGATATTTTTTCAAAAGAAGTAGACTCGAGAGAAAACCACGAAGGCCATTGGGCCTAATGGGCTCGAGCACTGTTCCCTTTCATTTTCAGATTTTTTTTAACTACAAATTCAAAGAAAATCACACAGGACAATTTGAACAAATGTACTAAACATCATTCAACAGCAAAAATGTGAAAACAAAATATTTTTGACATTTTTTCAAAAGAAGTAGACTCGAGAGAAAACCACGAAGGCCATTGGGCCTAATGGGCTCGAGCACTGTTCCCTTTCATTTTCAGATTTTTTTTTTTTTTTTTTTTTTTTTTTAACTACAAATTCAAATAAAATCACACAGGACAATTTGAACAAATGTACTAAACATCATTCAACAGCAAAAATGTGAAAACAAAATATTTTTGACATTTTTTCAAAAGAAGTAGACTCGAGAGAAAACCACGAAGGCCATTGGGCCTAATGGGCTCGAGCACTGTTCGCTTCCTTTTTTTTAGATTTATTCAAAAATGCAGAAGAAGAAGGAATAAAATCAAACAAAATGGTGTGATGTGAAATTACAAACATGCCAAAATAATTTTTCACTCAAATTTACATTTCAGAAAGAATTGGGTTCAAAGAAGGCTAACATGACAACGAGGCCCAATGAACCTGAAAAATATCCTTTATCATGCAAATGAAAAATAATTTTGAACACTTCAAATTTTACATCACTCCACTTATTATTTGTGAAAATTTTCATTTATCATATTTTTTATTATTATTATTATTATTATTTTTTTTTTTTTTTTTTTTTGAAATCGGGTCATCTAAGAAGTCTTGTATTGGGCCGGATTGACCCAACCACAAAACCCTACCCGTTTTCACATTTTCAAAATTTTATATATTTTTTTTATTTTTGAATTTGAAATCAGGAAAACCGGGACTGTGACAACAGTTTCGGTACTGAGACCGGAACTGTTGTAACAGTGGAAACGACTCAGCTTTAAAAGCTCACTCCTTGGCGTCTGAGGGCATTTCCTGATCACTCGCTCTCTCTCTAAAACATTCCTCCGCTCTCCCTTCTCTCTAACTCTCCCTCTCTTGAGCTTCTGGATCTGCTAGGAGCCTCTGTCCCCGCGTGCCTCTGAAGGCCTCCGAGTGCTGCGACGAGCTTCTGTAAGCCTTTCTGCTTCCGGGTAAGTCCTCCTTCTTCTAGATCTTCCTTTTCCTCTTTGGTGTTTTTCTTTCCATGCTTTCAAGTTTTTCTTTTAAGCTTTCTGCTCTTCTTCACCTCTTCCCCTTTTCCTGCTTTTACTCTTTCCGTTCATCTTTTGTGCTTAATTCTTTCCGTTATGCTGCTCTTTCTGCTTTCATGCTTTTTTTCTTTTCTGCAAGCTCTTCATTTTCTTCTGCTTTTTTCGCTTTGTCTGCTTTTATTTCCCTCTCGCCTTTCTCTGCATTTCTTTCTGAGCCCTCTTTTTCCTCTTTTTTTTGATCTTAAAAACTTAAAACACTTAAAAACACAACTGTCTTAACAAAGATAAGGGGTATATAGGCTGGAAACCAGACGCTAATCTCCCTTCGTTTGAAGGTATGACAGAGACAATCGGGTAGAACAACGCCACGTACCCCATAAAAAACAGAAAACTTAAAAGAAAAATTACTCGTATGAACACAAGGACATAAACATGGACAATCTGGACGTAGATCCGTTTAGGAACCTTTGCGAGGACCATGAAACAGATCACAAACTGGACAACGAGACTCGAAAGACCCAAAACAAAGAACAAAATTAGCTTAAAAGAAACGCAATGGAAGAAGACATTAGACCAATGAACAATAAAATTTTGTTATTTATGGTTTATTTTGTTTTTGTTTTTTTTGTTGTTTTTTTTATTTATTATTTATTTAGACAAATTAGGGAAATGGATGAGAAGGAAATGGAAATGGAGAGACCGACCTGCCCAAAGTGGCGTCCGACAGAAGATCAAATCAGGATAATGACCAACATTTACAATTACGGAGTCACTCACCCAAGTCGAGCTCAGATTTTTGAGATCACTAATCGAATCAGGGCATTCGGAGAAGCGGGGGAGTACAACGTCCAGTGCTGGTTTAGCAATCATGGGAATAGAGTAAGACGCTGGCAAGCAGAAATGGATCCCACCGGCACCCTTTTTTCTCTACTACCTCTGTATATGTATGGTAAAAACCCTAAATTCAACCTTGACTTTTCAATTTTCTCCCTCTCTTCCTTCTCTTTTGGCACAATTATTTATTTATTTATTTTTTTATATATTTTTTTTTTTTTGAGAACCCGGTTGGGTAATCATGAAGGCCCCGAAGCTTCTGGACCTCTTCCCCATTCCCATCATAATCGATGGAGAAACAGAGATTCCTCCGCCTCCGTCCACGACTTTTCGTACCAGAGGTCCCTCAACGGAGCTTTCCCTTAGACCACCACAACCAGCTCGAGAATTCTTTTCTCGCTGAAAACCCTTTTTTTTTATGTTTTATTTTCATGGTCTGTAACTTAACGATCACCCGTGATCGAACCACGAACACTGCTTATTTGCTTTATTTGCCTTATTTGCTTTCTTTTTTTTTTTTGCTGCCTTTTTTTTTTATTGTGACTTTGCACCCTTTCTGTTATATCTGCTTTTTTTCCTTTTTTATGCATTTTTATTTTTATTTACCAAGTGTTAAGATCGTATGAGTGTATTCAAATGATATCCTTGTTCAAAATCAACTCTCCGACCTTACTGTAAATCTTGCCCGAATGATGAAATAAAATTAGATTTTTATGGTTTTTTCTTTGATTTCAGTCTAAATAAAATTTCTAATTTAAACAAAATGATGGAAAACTGGGTTCAAAAGAAAATAAAATACTTACAAAGAAAATACGGAAAAATGACTTCTTATGAAATGAAATCCAAAGCGAACGTCATGAGCATGAAAAACAAAATTTTGAAATCACTATGCATATGAGACAATGCAGAAATGGGAAGAGAGGAACAATGAACTTGTAAACAAAATTTGTACAATTCGAATTTCGGCAAACCTCCCCCTTTTTTTTTTATCATCATTTTTTTGTTTGGCGACACCCTATTAGGACATGACTTCCAGTAAACCTTGGAGATACCAAGTAATGAAAGTTCGCATTAAAAGTTCATGGATGAAAGCGTGATATCAATGAGCATAAACCTCATAGTGAGACAAATTAAAGCTCGAGCAAAACAACATCAGTCCCCACTTTTACAATAACTTATGCTTTCCAAATAATCCGAGAGTCCTCTTCACTCGTCCATGGCATTTGTAGAGGTGAACTCACGCCTTGCCGCAGTGCTAGATTACATTTCTTCAAACTTTAAACATCCAAAATCGATCAAAGATTGCACTTTACGTTTTAGAGCCTTGCATGCCTCAGTTGAATGTCCACACACTCCTGCGTGATAATCACACCTGGCATTTACGTCATAGTCCCTTGGGTACGGAGGTCGTATAGGCCTAGTTGGACAAATCTTCATGAGGTTTCTACGGAGAAGATCTGGTAGTAGCTCCGTATAGGTCATGGGGATAGGAGTGAAGTTGGCGACCCTCTCATCACGATTGTAATTTCTTCGTTCAGTGGCTCGACTAGACCCATAGGAATGTGACATTTGAGGATAGGCAGTAAAATGGGAATTAGCTCTTCGCTTCTAATCTTTCTCATGTCTAAGACCATACTCGTTTAGACTGGCTACTAGATCTGGGCCTAGTGTAATTTTTCCACTTCTTATGCCACTCTCAACCCTCTCTCCAATTACTACTATGTCAGTAAAACTTAAGGAAACGCTGCCTATCATGTGTTCATAAAATGGGGTTTGCAGAGTATTCAAAAATATGATAGTCATCTCCTTGTCGCTCAGAGGCGGTTCTACTTGAGCAGCAATTTCTCTCCACCTTTGGGCATATTCTCTGAATGATTCAGACTCTTTCTTCGCTATATTTTGCAGTTGTAATCTGTCAGGTGTTAGATATTTATTATATTCATACTGCTTTAGAAATGCGCTAACCAGATCTTTCCATGAGTAGATGTGAGTCTTTTCCAAACGCATGTACCAAGTTAGAGCCATGCCAGTTAAACTTTCTTGGAAGAAATGAATCAAAAGTTTTTCATCATGGACATAAGCTGCCATTTTCCTGCAGTACATGGTTATATGGCCCCTCGGGCAAGTATTTCCCCGATATTTCTCAAATTCTGGCATCCTGAACCTTGGAGGTATCACCACATCATGAACTAAACACAGTTTTTTAGCATCTTCAAATTCAAAACTTCCTTCACCCTCTATGGCTCTCAACCTCTTCTCAAGGACTTCTAATCTGCTCTTATCATCCTTAAAATCTCCTGGTGTAATGACACAAGATGGAGACTTCGTCTTAGGTTGTTTTTTCATCATCATGCTTTCAATATCTGGTCGGATAATCTGCCTAGGAATTGTGAAAGTGGTTGCCCCAGGCTCGTCTTCTACTTCAACTGCATTATCTTCGGCCTTTTGAGTGTCAAGATGGCCCAAGTCTACTCCTAAGGGTGGAGTATAATTCGGGGGAAGACGATGGGAAGGGAAAGTTTGTGCTCCCAGAACTTCTTGTTGTAGTATTTGTGCGGATGGATCTCCGGGGATTTGTAAGGCATTCAGGGCTTCTAAGATTCGACTGATTTGTCCCTTTAGCTGTTGGATATCGGCTTCTATTCCTTCTTGAACTTCTACTTGGTTCTCCATGATTTTGCCACTGATTCGTGTCCTTTAGGGTGTCTTAGATGCTTAACTGTATATTTTTTTTTGTGAAACAAATTAAGAAAAAAGAAAAATAAAAATAAAAAAGAAAAGAAAAGAAAAGAAAACATAGTTCAAATTCTCTAGTCAGAAACTATAAAGCTGTGAAAATATTTGCCCCGGTATAATTTTGGAAATTAACACGAAACAGAGTCAATAAGGTGGTTCATCATTCTGAAATCCCTCAAAATGCTAGGCATAGGAATTCTTGGTCAACCATCGCAGGCTTTAGTCATCACATTCTTCATTTGTTTGATCAGTTGCTCGCGGTAATTGAGGAATGTTTCAATCCCCTTAGGCGGGTTGATGATTGACATTACAGACCCAGCATCAGCTAATAGCTTAGGAACATTTTCAATTACTTCACTGATGAAGAAAGCTAGTTGTGAGTGACTTGTCCTTCTTCAACGACATATTCCTTCATCTGACTCATCAATCTTTATGTCCCCTTTTAGCTGAATGGCAACATTCCTTCTAGTTTTGTCACTGCTGCTTCTATCCACTGCTCATTATTTTGAAATTTCTTTTCGCAATTTGGGTTAGGGAAATTAATTACAACTTGATTGTCTTAACCCTTTCCGTGATTCATTGGCTAAGGGAAACTTCCACTAACAGTCCATGATCTTGGACCTTTCTTTGAAGCGAACAACATTTCCCCGAGTGTCTTTAACTTGATGAAACATTTCAGCAAAAGATTCATGCCTCATATGATCTGCAATGTGGTGAGAGATGCAGGTGTTAGCGATCCTCTCAGGATACTCAAATTATTTTTTGCGCTAACATAGGATTGCAATTAATACACCACCTAATACCCATGAGGGGTACATTAGGATACCTCCTGTAATGATATGTAATCTGATCTATGCTGCCAAGGGACACACCATTTATCTTGTTCTTCGTTTAAACTTGCACAAAGTTGCGCCCATTCATTTGCTCTTTTCACATGTGGTTCACAAGGAACAGCCTAAGACAAGTGCAAAAGTTCCTAAAAATCACTTCTTTTTCCGATGGTGACCCATGTTCACCTGACTGAGTACCTGTGATGGACTTTCTGTACAAAATCCAGTTTTATCTCGGGTAATCGTTTACAGTGTCCTTGTAATCGATTACGTACTGCAATAACTCGTCCATGGGGTATAGAGAATTTTAGGCGTCTCCAGTCTCACGGGAAATGAACCACAAATAAAACACTGGTAGACAACATAACATCTTTACCCCCTTAAGTTCGTAACAACGATTAAGGGTCCTATAAACTTCAGCCAGGATGGCACTGAGTAGATTCTCACAGCGCTCTTTGTCTCCCACAAATGCATTCATAGCGGCATAATCGACGAGGTTCTTAACATTTTAGTAGAAAGCATGACACCATACAGGAGAAGGGCTAATACATCTGTAAACATTTCCTAATTTTCCTCTTAAGCCAAACGATGTAGGTATTCCTATAAGTATCTTTGAGGAAGGCCCCTCACTTTGCTTTTGATTGTGAACTCGCTTTCCAACTTCATTGGGTGTACTTTCCTTATCCTCGCTAAATGCAAGATAAGTACATACTGCCCAAGGTAGCTGTATGGAGTCTTTTCCATATTTAAGACTTGCTCGAATTCTTCCACTGGTGGCACTAGTTGGAAATCTTGGAAAGTGAAGCACCTTAGTGGTGGATCATAGTACTGGGCTAAAGTAGTAATTGCTGATGTTTGGACCTCCACCTCTAACAGACTCAACAAATTCTTATACCCCACCAATATTATCTTCCTTTACTCGACGTGCATCTTTTCGTCAAAATGAACTCGAATACCTCTTGACTCAAAATTCCATGTTAATTCCCCTTTTTTTAGCTTAAGGCCTTAATCACAACTTTATAATTTTTTACTAGAATCCACAAAATGTGACAAGACTATAAAAAAAACAATGAGTGAATGAAAAAAAAAAAAAACAAAAGAAAGAAAAAAGATAGAGAGATATGATAATATGTACAAGGTGTGTGATTTTTATTAAGCGAACATGAGGGTTATAAGAATACACATTTCTCCCTTTTGTGCCTTATCAAAGGTTGAATGACAAAAGTTCTAAGGCCAAATATATGCACTCACAAGGATAGCTTCCTAATGCTTAAATCAGGCCACCAGAGCTATGGCTCTTTTCACTGTCTCTCCACAACAGTCAGAGTAATCAACTAGATGTGGAGACACAAATGATAGAACAGACTCTGGCTGGGGTTCTCACGATAGCCAGACAGGAAGTACATCCCAGAGTGACACCGCTACACAACCCCTCTAATTCTAAGTTGCGCTCAGACCCGGGTATAGGGCCTCACTCATGATATGCATATTGTGTGTGTGTGAAGGGAGAATGCAATTGTACACCCCAAACCCTCACCTGCAAAACAACCAGAAGATTCCCAGGCAGATATAACATGTTTTCTATCCTAGGGTTCAATATAATCAAAACAAACACACATACAATTATGACAAATATCAAATAAAAGATAAAGAAAAAAGGAGAAGAAAAACACAAAGAAAAACCACATTGAATTCGCACATCTAATTAAATGGCCTGACTCTCTTCACTTCCCCAGTGGAGTCACCATCTGTCGCAACCGGAATCGCGACGGGACGACGATCCGAAAAGAAACGGGTTTTGAAAAGAGATTTTGGAGTCGCCACCATAGTTTATTCTGGAAAACTACGGAAAAAACCATAAAATGATAAGGCATGGTCAATTTGAACCAGATTCTTGGTTCGGGAGTCGGTTACGTGTAGGGAAGGTACTAGCACCCTACGACGCCTGCCCTAAGGCAGTACCTTTAACTAAATGTGCGAATATGGATGTGGTTTTCAAAATGTTTAACTTTCCCTTAAAATAAAACTCTAAAGAAACAAACAATATTTTTTAGCTTTTTGGGCCCGACAAGGATTGACCTTGCTCCTACGTATTCTCATTCAGAATGAGAAATCAGGGTTCCGTAGTTCTTTTAGAAAACTGCTTGAAAATTTGTTTGGAAATTGTTTGAGAATTTTGTTTCTAAAATGATTTTGGATTTTTGGGAAAAGTGAGCCTGACAAGGACTAGCCTTGCTCCTACGTATCTCCACTTTTGATGGAGAATCAAGGGTCACGTAGTTCTGACAAGGCGATATTGTTTGTAGTTTGAAAATGTTAATGTTTTTTTAGCTTTTGAAGATTTTATATTTTTTGGTATTTTTGTTGTAATATTTATTTTTTTGCGTAATGAGTACTAGGCTGATGCGTACGATCGCACGAGCACCCACACGGCTTTTTCCTTTTATTGTTTTGCGTAATGAGTACTAGGCTGATGCGTACGATCGCACGAGCACTCACACGGCTTTTTCCTTTTATTGTTTTGCGTAATGAGTACTAGGCTGATGCGTACGATCGCACGAGCACTCACACGGCTTTTTCCTTATTGTTTTGCGTAATGAGTACTAGGCTGATGCGTACGATCGCACGAGCACTCACACGGCTTTTTATTTATTTTATTTGGGTAATAAGTACTAGGCTGATGCATACGATCGCACGAGTACTCATACCGATATTTATTACATTAAATGTTTTTTAAAGTTTCATATATTTTTTATTATTTTATTTTTTTCATCATTTTTTATACAAAACAATACAAATAAGTTTACTATAAATAAATAAAACAAAGGGATGAGGGTTACTGTACAAGGAGTTACATAGAAAGCCTTCGTTTTTTATCATTTTTTTTATCATGGGTCCGAGCCCAAAGGTAAGGACAGGGGGTGCGTGGGTGAAATATGGGGGGGTGCACGAGTGGAATAAGGGGGGTGTACGGGTGAAATAAGGGGGTGCACGTGTGTGGATGTTGTTCGGTGATGATGAAGGTGAAGGCTGATTTGGAGATGAAGATGATGAAGTGAGGAACGGCGATGATGGCGTGGAGTAGGATGACGGGTTTACGGGGTGATGGGCAAACGTCGGAGGTATAGTGGATGGCGGAGTTGAAGATGATGAAGATGAGTATGAAGATGGTGGAAGTTTGAAGTGGAAGCGTGAAGGTTGTGGGTTTTCACGGTGGTGTTGAGTTGATTGATGGTGAAAGTGAATGGGGTTTCGTGGTGATGAGAGAAGAAGTTGATGGTGGCTGGGATGGAGGCTGTTTGACAGTGAGGTGCTATAGGGATGCTGGTGACACTCACGGTGATTTGGTTTGAATGTGGTGTAGATGATGACAATGAAGTACATCGGGTTTCACTGCTGAATCACGTGAAGTAGGATGGTAGTGATGATGATCTAGGGGATGAGTTTTCTGAGTTTGCCAAAGCCATGGTCGGGTTCGTTAGTCCTGAAGCTAGTCACGGTGGTAGCAGGGTTGAGAAGGTGATGGCATGCGGAGGGAAGTGAGCTGCGGTGGTGACTGTTACATTGATTATGGAGGCGCTGTTGCCGCATGGCACGATGAAGAAAGTGGTTTCGGTGGTTGCTTACGGTAACTGTCACTGTGGTGTAGGGTCAGATGGGAATATGATGAAGATGGGTGAAGATAGGTAGTGGACGTGAGGTGTTTAACAATGACCGTGAATGTCAAGATGGTTGGATGTGATGATGGTTCAGTAACAGCAGACATATACAACAACATCTATTCAAAAGCAAAACATGCTAACATAACACATGCAGACATAATAACCTCGTAACCGAGACATACTTAACACATGCAGTAACCACATAACATAGACATACGCAACAGAGACATCTCGAGGAAAAAAATAACCAATTTATTAAAACCTGAAGTGTAAGGCATCACTTACCTCTTGAGGATCCGTGCCTTGTGTGTCTGATCTTCTCTTTTCTTTGGCTTCCCTTTTCAACAAAGCGTTCCTTCCCCAGTTCTTGAAATGATGCTCCTGGATTCAATTTCTTTCCCTTTTTTGTTGTTGTTGCAGGTGCATGTTGGAGGTGAGGAAATGAAAGTGAAAAGAGAAGTGGTTTACTGCGGTTACGGGGGTTGGGGGGGGGCTGATGAAGTGAGTATAGTTATGGCGACGGGTGCATACGGATGGAGGTGATCTGGGTGAGGATAGGTGATGGCCTTTAGGTGTTGGTAGTTGAAGGTCGTGGATATGGAGGATGGGCAGTTACTAGTAGCATGTGTGTGTGTTGGTGATTGGACAATGAAGGGAAACTTGAAGGTTCAGTCCCTGGTCTGTAGTAATGTTGGAGATGAATGGAGAGTGAGATGAAGATAATGGACTGGAGGCAATGGGCGTTGGAGATGAGAATGGAGAAGATCCAGGGGCTGAGTTGTTGGCTGTGTGAGAATATGGGGGATCGGTTGGAGGCCACGGGCCTTTTTTGTGTTGATGATGATGATATGGGCTATGTGTGTATGAAGGTGATCTGAGAGGGGTCCTTTTCAGAAGTTACAAGATGAGCACCAGACGGACACTGACGTGGATGACCAACAAGAGTGGAGGTGTCAGCGAAAACAATTCTCTCTTTCTTTTCTTTGGCCATGTGCCCTCCTCTCCCCTGGTATCCACTATGCATTCACATTTTATTATTGGGGAGCCAGGGTGTTGAAGGTAAGTGGGAGACAAAGGTGAGTGATGATGAGAAGTGGAGATAGTGGAGTTTGATACGGTGGGGAATAGTGGAATATTATGGGAAGGTTAGTTGGCGGGAACACTTGTGGAATATTGGAAGTGGGATGGTGGAAGTGGGTGAAGGTTAGTAGCGAGAGTGTTCAAAAAGTGCTCTGGTAATCGTTTACAGCACCCCTGTAAACGATTACCCGAGAGAAATTTCAAATTTGTACAGAAAGTCCAACACAGGTACTCAGTCAGATGAACACAGGTCACCATTGGACAAAAAACTGACTTTTAAGCACTTTTGCACCTGTCTGAGGTTTGTGTAGGTGTTTCAATGGTGGGAAATAATGGATGGTGATGTGATGTGAGGCCAAGGAGGGTGGGGAGACCCCTCATGAGTTGGTGGAGCAACCTGTGCAAGGAATGAGTGAAAGTGTTCAAAAAGGGCTCTGGTAATCGATTACAGCACCCCTGTAATCGATTACCCGAGAGAAATTGCAAATTTGTACAGAAAGTCCAACGCAGGTACCCAGTCAGATGAACACAGGTCACCATTGGACAAAAAACTGACTTTTAAGCACTTTTGCACTTTTCTGAGGTTTGTGCAGGTGTTTCAATGGTGGGAAATAATGGATGGTGATGTGATATGAGGCCAAGGAGGGTGGGGAGACCCCTCATGAGTTGGTGGAGCAACCTGTGCAAGAAATGAGTGAAAGTGTTCAAAAAGGGCTCTGGTAATCGATTACAGCACCCCTGTAATCGATTACCCGAGAGAAATTGCAAATTTGTACAGAAAGTCCAACGCAGGTACCCAGTCAGATGAACACAGGTCACCATTGGACAAAAAACTGACTTTTAAGCACTTTTGCACTTTTCTGAGGTTGGTCCTTTGTCAAAGCTTCTTAATGTATCAGTTCTGTGGTGCAAGGCCCTATGCTTCACTTTCAATTGTTCATCTTAACTGTATTGGACCCGAGAAGGCCTCCAAGACGTGCCACCAATCTCCACTTCCCCCTCTCTTTCTTTTTTCTTCTTCTGTACTTGTTCAACCCTCTTTTTCTCTCCACATGCTGGACCACGTTCAGAATTTTTTTGATGGTTTTCCAGGTCATCCTCCACACCAAAATGAAAGCAAAGATTTCCACTAGCTCCTCCTCATAACCATGTGCACTCCCCTTGCCCATGCTGTAACGTGGTGTGCTCCTCATTCTTCTGCTGACTTTGTGCACATGCATTCTTCTGCATTTTTCCACTCAGACGCCACCCTTTGCTGCTGTCTAGTGAGTGCTTGTGGTCTCCCATATCTTAGAATAAAGAATATTCTCACATTTGTTTTTGCATTATGCCTACGTGAAAACTGCACCAAGGTGGCTGCCTCGTGAGTGTGTGGGACACGTTAAAATGTGCCTATGGATGCTTCCATGTCATCATACACCAATTTATTCTCCATGCTTTTCCACCTTCACGTGATGTTTCGGAATTTTGGCATCCCTTTCCAATTGATTCTTTTCCATGTCATCAAAGCAGCCCTACATCTTTATTATTTTTTTTTCTTTGTTTCCTTTTGCTTTGCTGACCACCAAAATTCATCTCTACCAATGTGCTGACAGCCACGTGAAGTTCCTGCCTTGTGATTCCCAAGCTACTGAAAGGTATGGAGCTGCTATCATCATGAACCGTGAGCTCCTCTGTAGGCTGGAGCTGGAGCTTGAATTTTGCTGGACGTGTTAGATGTGCTTCATGTGCTGCTACTGTTTCCATTGCCGTGAGCCATCCATTCTCCGTGCTCTCCTTCCAGCTGTTATGTCACGGCCTCCACTTCATCCTCATGGCCTTTCCTTTTCTTCTCTCCAGGTGGCCGGACCGTGTTTCTTCTCCAAGCTGCTGGTCCGTGGTGTGTTGGTTGTGGCAGCTGTCAAGCGTGTGTTTCTTTCCAGCCGTGAATCCACCTGAGAGGCTGAGGACGCTTGAGGACGAGCGGTTGACTCCCGGCATGACCGAACGTCAATGAGAATGGCTGAAGGCTGATAATTGATGATCGAACGTTCAAAAGAGAGTAGCAACACCAAGACCGAACGTTCGAATGAAGACCGAACGTTCATCAAAACCATATGACCGAACGGTCGAGTAGTTGACCGAACGCTAAGAATCTGATACAGACCGAACGCTCAAAAGTCTAATTCAGACCGAACGCTCGGCTTGGACGCTCGCTAAAATGAGACCAAAAACCACATTAAGAACGCACGTTCAAAAATTAGAGATCGAACGTCCGCAAGCTGGAACACTGGCCGAACGGTATGGGACGAGCGTTCAACAATTTGAACGTTAGATGGGCGCCTGGGACGAACGTCCTCTTTTCTTTTCCCCTTTTTTTTTATTTTTTATTTTTTTTTGTTATTATATATTGTTTTTGTATTTTTTGATATTGTTTATTCTCTTTTTGAAAATAAATTTTATTTAATCAACCCGGACGAAATTGAGTGTTGACAAGACCCAATTGAGATGTCCAAAAACAAAGGGTCTAAATTGAGATTTCACGCGAAAAAAGAGACTTCATGAATGATTAAACATTAAAAATATAATTAGTTTTTTTAACAAATATTTATATAAAAAATATTTTTTATTTTCTCATTTCTACATTATATAAGTTATCTAGAATACAAAACTTAAACAAACACCCGTTTCAATATAAAACTAAAATAATAAATTTTAAATTTGTGAATAAAAAAGAAACTTATTCCAAATTCGAAAAGATAAATTCAAGTTTAAACCTGAATTAAAATATTTACCAGATTAAAAAACTTAGGGTTAAAATAACAATTTTTTAATACATACTTTCTATTGAAAGTGAATACATATATACAAAAATCACTAAAAAAATGTATGTGAATAAATATGAAAAAATAACAAATTTAATGTGAATGAGAGAATAACAATATGCATACATGTTGTCTCCTTTACCTCCTAAATTATATACTCTCCATTTTTATTCAACTTTCTCTGTCTCTTTTTTCTTTATTGTATACTTAATTAATTGTTTAATTTTACAATTACAAAAATTTTTTTTATTTCAATCTTGATATTAAAAACATCTTTTTTTAGTTAACATATGTATAATTTTTATTATATGGACTGAATGACATGTGTGCAAACTAAAGTAGATTAAAAATACTGTCAAACAATTTTAAAAATGTTTTCAAGTAAGGACACTTAAATAAGAAGATTTAATAGATATAAATTAAATTTCAATCTTTAAAAATACATTTAGAGGCACCCATCGTGTCTCTTTCCCTAATAAATAAATAATAAAAGTTCCCGTGAAAGAATTATGAGAATTTTTTTTAATAACATACATAATAACTACAGGTTCTTTTATAATATGTTATCAATTTTAATGATTTTGTAAACATTTTTTGAATCAGTGGAGAGTGGGTTAAATTTACTGATTTAGAATCATTATTATAAAAAGTACAACTGATATGAATTTTAATCAATTAGTAAAAAAAAGGTTACGTTTTTGCATAGTACTCAAATAATAACGGTTGAGAAATGGCGTTAGCATATTGCTGTAGTTTGCTAAATTTAAGATTTATCCTTAACTTCAGACCAAACAGTGTTTTTGTTTTTGTTTATCATTTATCAGGCATCCTTTTCGATGTGGTACTATGCACATCTTAAAACTTTACCAAATCTAATAATCTTCCCTTCTCTCTCCTTCTTGGTCTCCCCATCCATGGGGTTCTCATGATAAAGCTTTTGGGGGTTTCAATTTATCATCCGATAAACACTTGAAAACCATGTCCACCACGAAGAACCATTTCAAAGACCCTGAACATTTATACTCTCCATGGAGCTTCTCAAAGCTCACGGCTTTCTTCTTCCTCTTAATCTCCATCTCCTACCTCTTCTACTCCCTCAGATTCGTCAGCCACTCCTATGACTGTGATCAACCACCCCACATTCCCACCGTCACTCACCATCACACATCCAACCCCCCACCTGAAGAAAAGCCTCCACCTTTTGAAGAAACCAACCTTTCCCACATAGTCTTTGGCATAGGGGCCTCGGCCAAGCTCTGGAAGCAGCGAAAAGAGTACATCAAGATGTGGTGGAGGCCCAATGAGATGCGTGGAGTTGTGTGGTTGGAGCAGAGGGTGAAGACTGAACCCGGTGATGAAAATTCCTTACCCTTGTTGAGGATCTCCGGTGACACTTCAAGGTTCAAGTATAAGAATCCAAAGGGGCATAGATCGGCGATCAGAATCTCACGCATAGTGTCTGAGACTCTGAGGCTTGGGATGACAGATGTGAGGTGGTTCGTGATGGGGGACGATGACACCGTTTTTGTGGCAGAAAATTTGGTGAAGGTTTTGCAGAAGTATGACCATAACCAGTTCTATTACATTGGGAGTTCTTCAGAGAGTCATTTGCAGAATATATACTTTTCTTACAATATGGCTTATGGGGGTGGTGGTTTTGCCATCAGTTATCCTTTGGCTGTGGCATTGGAGAAAATGCAAGATAGGTGCATTCAGAGGTACCCTGGTCTGTATGGTTCTGATGACAGAATTCAAGCTTGTATGGCAGAATTAGGAGTTCCTCTCACCAAGGAGAAAGGCTTCCATCAGGTTAGAACTCTGTTATTCTCAGAATTTTAATTTTCATTGTTGTTTGGATTGTGGCATTGCTCTTGTTTGGCTTTTGACAGATTTATTACTCTTTGGTTCCTAGGAAAATCTAGGAAAATAAGGTTAACATAGGCAGAAAAAGAAAGTAATTAAGTGTGTCCGTGACTTCAGATATTGACTCTGTCCACTTATATGATTGTAATGGAGAAAATTTGAACATTTAGAAAGTGCTGGAGAAAGTGGGTTAGTGAGAGTAGGAAGTGGAGGACTTTTAGGTTCGTTGTAATAAATTTTTTTAGCTTAATTTTGACAAAATGGTAGTGAAAGGTTTGTCATTATTTATATAATTTCATAATTATGTATATAGACATTAAATAACAAAGTTTATACGAAAACTTATCAGACATTTTATAAATTTCCATTTCTTTCAGTAGTGTTTAATTTCTATTGTATATCAAAAGAAATATGTAATGGCCCGTAGCCGCAAGATGCAAAAGTAGAAAAAGACACAGCCACCGTTAGATGCCAAAATGAAGATAGTAACAGGTGATTTATTTTTTGGATGCATAAGGTGGACACATTTATTGCTATTTACTATTTTAGTTGAGATTTGAAGTGGACAGTGTGAGAAAAAATTGGAGAGATTTGATAAAATTGTGAATTTATGTGGGAGCATTAAGGTTAAGATGAATTAAATTAATTTTAAACTAGGTCATATTGGAAATTATATGACCAATCATAAATATCAATTGACTTCCTTTTTCAAACCTAAACCATTGAACCACCTTATCCATGAGCATGTTGATTTTAATTTTAAGTCTTTTTCTCTTCTGTATTTATTGAATAGTATAAAATAAATGTGATTATCGACGTGTCACACAATACTCATTTTGCTGTGACCTTCTTAAGGCGCAGTTGAACCCACTTACGTTTTATTTAAAAGTTTAACATCACACGCTATAAGACACGTAGCATGAAAACATGGGCCACGATGTCCTCCATTCATAAACTATTGTCTTTTGTCGGTAGATAAGACCCTTCCTAATTCCCACTTACCCTACATAATTGTGTTGTTCGATCAATTCTTATTAATATTAATACTAACTAATTATACACGTGTACAAAGCCCACACGTGACTTGTGGGTATGTAAGCGGGCTTTAAAGAAATTTATTTGGGTTGAGTTGAGTGGAGTAAATATGTAATTTTGTGACGTATGATTCTTCTTCTGATTTGACGTTGAATAGTTCGATGTGTACGGCAATCTCTTTGGGCTTCTGGCAGCCCATCCACTTACACCGCTGGTGTCCCTACATCACTTGGACGTGGTAGAGCCCATATTTCCAAACGTGAGCCGGGTGCGGGCTCTGAAGCGGCTGAACGGGCCCATGAAGCTGGACCCAGCCGGGCTCATGCAGCAATCTATTTGCTACGACAAGGGCCGGACCTGGACCGTATCCGTTTCGTGGGGATACGCGGTTCAAATATTCCGGGGCATTTTCTCGGCCAGGGAAATGGAGATGCCGGCGAGGACGTTCCTCAACTGGTACAGACGGGCCGATTACACGGCGTACCCGTTCAACACCCGCCCTGTCAGCCGCCATGTTTGTCAGAAACCTTTTGTCTATTTCTTGTCAGAGGCAGTGTATGACAGTGCTGCCAATGAAACTTCAACTCATTACATTCGGGTTCAGGAAAACCCCGATTGCAAGTGGAAAATGGAGGATCCCACCCGGATCAAATCGGTCGAAGTTCGTAAGAAAATCGACCCGCATTTGTGGGATAAGGTAACTTAATTGAAATGTGTTAATCTTTTTCTAGCATGATTATGAACTATTTATTTGCTATTGAAGTGAATGGAATGAAAATTTGGCTAAGGGTTTCGTTGGTTTGAGCAGGCTCCAAGAAGAAATTGTTGTAGGGTTCGACGCACGAAGAAGAAAGAAACTATGGTGATTGATGTTGGGGAATGCAGGGGAGATGAAGTTGTTGAATTGTAGTTATAGATCCTTTACATCAATTCATCATTCTTAACTCAATCCCTTGGTATATGTATTTTTTTCTTCTTCTACTTTATATATAATCATTTACTTTCGGCGTTTTTTCGCTTACTGTAAACAAAAATGAGTAGCTAGAAGTCTAAATCAAACTAGTATTTTCCTTAAACGTTAATTGTTTTGCACCACAAGTTTAGGATCTAGATGCTTGTCCCAAGGTCAAAATGTCACACAATTCAACACTCTTTTTTTTCTCCTTCAGTTTATTCATTTCTATATAATAAAATTAGAATATACAATATTTGGCCCTTAATTAACATTCTCTGCATTCTCTCCCTTTTTAGAATTGCATTTCATACACCATTTGAGTTTGATTTATCTCAATATGCAGATCGCCAAGGTGTTTTATTTCTCTGTATTAAGTGTTTTTTCTTTTTCTTTTTAATGGGGAGAGCTTCTAAGTAAAATGTTTATATAATTCAGTCAGAAATCAAATTCTGACCCATATACACTATCAGTTGCTTTTACTGTTAGTCGGTCTAACAGTTAAATAAGATACAGAGAAAACTAGGTAAGTAGGTAAATGGATTTAATGACATGAACTTCAAGATCAACTAAATTAATTTGTTTTTCCATTTGGTTTCGTGAAACCAACTTATCAGCTTCAAATGAAAAATTACTTTCAATAGTAATGAAAGCTAATTCTAATAATCAGGCAACTAAACTCATTGCTAAAGGACTTGGATCGAGTGTTGCACAAGTGAGGAGTTCAGGGTTTGCTTTCAAATGAGTCATATCGTCCTCTTCCAAGGTAACCCAAGCTTCTATGCCATCTCCCAACCTTGTGTCCACTAGGATGATAAGATTCATAAACACTGAAACTGAGTCAATTGAACCACCACCACTCACCCATGTGGGTTTTCCCCACCCAAAATCAGCCTCGTAGTACCCAAAATTGCACCAACTACTAAACCCAAAATAATCCACTTCACTCTTTGAACCCATCTCACCTATTGCCCTAAGACTTTCCTGCATAGTTGACCTTCCCTTATCACCTCTCAATTCTTCAACAAATTCCTTATCTACTCTTGATATTGCAGTCCTCAACTTCCCCACCAACTCCTCCAACCCCATCTCATTATCATCCACACTCTCTGCAGCCATCAACCAAAGAAGATTTCCCATAGCATGTTCAGGACAAAGAGCCTCGTCCATTTTTCTCCTCAGGTTCACCAGATGAGTAACAAAAGAAGGCCTTTGGGTGCCAAACCGTGCCTTGGACACCCCCATGAGGGACTTCCACAGCATAGCAGAAACCATCTGCAGACGTGTGGAATTTTCTGTGCCTGGTGTTTGAGCCTTGACTGTGGCAATAGCTGAGTTTCTAAACAGAAACCTCCTTGTGACCCACTTGCCCTGTTTGAACAAGGAACCCCACATCCACATAGATAAGTCTCTAAACCATGGATTGTAAGTGGGGAAGAGAGAAGGTACTATGAAGTTTGGTTGGGTTGATTGGTTACAGCCCTTGGCCCTTTCTGTCCACCCTTTGATAAAGGTGCTTAGTGCAGCTCCATCTAGGATCCTATGAGAAATGCACATGCCAATGGCAATTCCCCCACATTCAAAGATGTTCACTTGAATGTTAGTCACATAGGTTCCTGAATTTGATCCTTCAGACAGAAGATCAACAGGAAGAAACTTGTGTATTTCGGTTACCTGAGGTTGGACTAGAAATTCATCTAGAGGACATTTCACTCGGGCCAGCACAAAATTAGCACCTTCATCATTGCACTCAATGGACAGATCCTCTTTGATTTTGCCACCTAGAGGGTAGAAGTTGGTTAGTGTCTCTGATAGAGATGTTTTCAGCAATTGTAACCTCTTGGGGACTTCAGAAAGGTAAGTTGTGTTACTCTTAGGTGAGTTGTAGAACAGGATTATTGGAGCATATGGCGATGGGATAAGGTGATCCAAAAGGGAAAGGCTGAAGACTCTAAGGTGAGAGGGTGTGGGAGAAGAAGGTCTAATATCTTCTCTAGAAATTATTTCTACTTCAACTCTCATCCTCTTTCTTCTTTTCGTTCAATAGCTTGTGCTTAAATGGTTACACTTGCTCCTGTAATATTAATACATATATACGCGTGGAGGGGCTGAAAATCTTCCACTTTCTTAATTGTGAAAGTTGATTTTGCTAGCACAGGTATGAATTTTCTCAAATAAGACAACCACATAATTTGACATGTCCATATTCTACATATTTGTCAGAATCATAAATGTTGGACTGCCGAATATTTCAAGAGTGATGCTTTCAAAAGGGATAGTCAAGAGTGGCGTATAATGTTGAACTGTGCTTCTTACATGCTTAAGTCGTCTAATTCCAAACAACAATAATTCAGAAAGTAATTTGTTTTTACACAGGTTAATGTCATATAACAAGAAATATGATCTTTTGTGGGGTGAAATCACTACTTCGAAATATTCCATATTTGAACCTATGTGTTAATTCATTAAATATTTAGAATTAGTTTGATTGATAGTTATGTCAGAATTGAAATTGATTAAAAATGTAAAATTTTAATGTTTAGATTGCATGAAAATTATAAAATTCAGATTTTGTGTGGACTCAGAATTCTATTCTAACATACTGGGAGCAATTGTCTTCTCTGTCATTACTTACGATGCTAGACAAAAGAAAAAGGCATTAACTTTTTCTTTTCATATTTGTTTACATTTTTATTATATTATACATCTGTATGTTTACAGTTTTTTACAATGTTGTCGTATTTTTCACAACATTCTTTTGTACCACTATTTTTATCATGTTATAATATTTTATTGTGTTAAATTTTAGATTTTTTTAATATTCTAAATGTATTATCATATTTCTATTGTTTTTCAACTATGTTTCAATTAAAAAAAACAGAAGTATAATATGCATTGCAAGTACATAAATTTTTTAATTATAAAATTTATCATCCACTTATATTTTAAAGTATTAAATATATTTTTAATCCTAAATTTAACTCAAGATTAGAATTTGTCTATAAACTTTAATTTGTTTTTAAACATTATAAATACATATAAATCCAGAAGCAACGGAGTTTGACTTCTACGTTTATGCGGAGAAGGACAAGTATTGTTTTTGTGTGCGTAGGGTTAAAGAGAGGTCCATCACTATTTCAAAGCCCAACAACAAGGATATCATGTATTATTTACACTTCCAAATTTCAGATTTGCCTTTAATGTGGTTTGGTGAAAATTAAATGAAGTTTAATAAAATGGTTGAACAATTTATTTAATAACCTAACCACATTTTATACTTACTTGTCCGCGCACTCCTTCGTCTCTTTTATTTTGTGTTTTCTCGTATGTGATTCTTGGTTTTCCACTGTCATTGCATTGAAAAAGTTTTGAGAGACATTTTAGAGAGATTTTTCATTGGAGAAATACGGTAGAGGTGTTGCCGTGGTGCTGTTGTTTTCGTGGTTCGCATTGGAGTGATTTTGTTTGACGTTTCTTGCGTCAAACAGGTGCATGAGTCTATTCGAAAGCTCAAAGTCTTAATTAAATTTGACAATCTGATGCGTATTCTCTCGAATATCGAAATTCGATAGGATATTAAAATTTGAAAACACGTACATCGGTTATCGAAATCTGATGAAGGCTGAATTGGTTTTTGAAATCCAATTTGTGCCTGCCACCAATTCCAGATCTGATTCACTATTTTCACAACTTGTATATACAAATTCCTTTCCTTTGTCTCGTCCCAATCTCTACATATAAATCCTATTACAACGGTTGGAAGTCCCACATAAACTAGAAATAAAGCTCATTTATAATATATTTATAATATATAAGTGGGTGCAAACATCATCTTAGAAGCCGATTTTGTAGATTGAGTTAGGCTTAAAGTTTATTTCTTAACATGATATCAAAGCTTGGTTATAACCTATTTTAGCGATATTTGTTTGTTTGAGATATATATATCAGGCCGCTATATTAGGCTGAACAGATGCAGCAATACCCAACAACCATAACGTGATCTCCAACAACAAGAAGTTGATCTCGAACAAGCACAATGTGATCTATGAATATGTGGAAAAAGATGGAGAAAACAAATATGGAAGAAAACTTGGCATGAAGAAGAGAGAGCTTGAGATCCAAGAGAAAACGAAATATTTTAATAGAAAACGAGAATTTGGTCAAAAAGTTATTCTACTTTTATTAAAAATTAATCTCATATGGAAGAGCATTACAGTATTTCAAAAAGTTTTGGAGATGTAGATGAAATCTTTAAAAGTATAGGGTAAAACTGCCATTATTTATTTATTAAGAGGATGTTATATGACAAAAATATATCTCATGGCAAGAATATGTCTCCCAAATAGAAAACAAGTTGAGACCATTCTTATGGAGGATCACAAACTTCTGGAAAGTTTGTTCTCAAAGTTAAGATTTTTACCTTAGATCTGTATATCTATTAGCCTTATCTCCTCCATATTCAAAACTTATACTACAATCGAGGTCCAAATACAAGATTAAAAAAAAACTCTAAATTATTTGACTTATTATATAATATTTAAAATAAACCTAATTTATTAAGAATTCATTAATTACATATGATAAATGTAAGACCCATAAAAAATATCTATAGTAGTAAATTTTAGCATTTTATTAGTAATAATAATTTTAATGGATCAAAAAAATATGATAAAATAGAAAATTTTGGTAGAAAAATTAAAATTTTTTGATATAAAATATCAATAGGAGAAGTTCAAATTTTTGATAACTTATTTAGGATTTATTTTAGAAAAATGAATAGTAAAAAGTAAATAGTAAAAAGAAATAGTAAAAAGTGAATAGTAAAAGAAAATGAATAGGAACAAAGGATAAGGCATCCACGGAGTAGGATCAGATATGTTTAAGATTAAAATAATGTTTTTTCATAAAATAATGAATAGTAAAAAAAAATACTTAAATAGTGTCAAAATTTTGGCATATAAATAGCAAGGAGGGGAGGGTGATTCTTCATCAAGAAGTAGAGAAATTTAGTAGAAAAGAAGAAATTAGGAAGTTTTTGGAGTAGGAAGAAATTTTAGTTGTAAGAAGAGTAAATATTCTAAAGAATTTTCGGGGAAGAGATTCTAGTAGGAAGATAATTCTGGAGAAGAGGTAAGGGGAGCTAACATTTCTAAGCTTTTATATTATGATTTAGTATTGTTTTATTACTATTCATGTCTTGAAATTCTGTGTGAATACTGTTAATCCTTACTGTATATTTATTTATATTGAATTTCTGTGTTAATATTATATGTTGTTGTTTTGAATCTGTAATAAGAAATTTGTTAAAACTAGTTGAGGAACACTTTGGCTAAGGAAATATTTGGTACTTAAGTTGTCCATTGTGACACACATCTCTTTCCTGAAAGTCTACTCGACAAGTTTTTAACTTAAATCTTGTTGAACAGATTATGTACTATTAAACTATTGCGCAATATATCTCGTTGGAATGAATTCATGTTATTGTGGTAGATACGAAATTATGAATTATAATTGTGAGGGTAGGATAGAGGAATCTTAAAAACTAGAGTTGGTACATTCCTGATCATAGAGCAACCCTGGTCCAATCTAGTAAGTTGTGACTAGTCATATATACTGACGTTTATGGTGAGTTTGATTCGTCAAACATTTGATTCTTCTCCGGTGACCATTTATGGTGATATTTTAGTATTTTTAATTTATTTTGTGATATATTCATTTTGTATGATTTCTGTGATGATTGTATTTTATTATATTGGATTTGAATTTATGCGTCTGAACATGATATGATTATTATGGGGAGATTTTGTAAGGGTATAATGTGAGTTGAGGAATATGAGCATGGTATGAGTCTCGTGGAGAGATTTTGTAATGATATGGTATTTGTGTATATGTTGATGTTGAGGGTCCTGTTGTTGGAGGTTATCTTGATACTCTAATAATCATCTAGTCTCAAGTTGAGAAGGATGAATTATGTGGTGAGAGGGGCAGGAGGTCCTGGTCTATGTGCCGGTTTTGAACATAGTGTTGAGGACTAACCTTGTGGATGGTATGAAGTATTTTGGAAGTGTATTTGTAAGGAATAGAAGTCATCACAAGTGCATAACCTCCCGTGACCGCTCATCAACATATTATTGGGATGAGTGTCTATTGTAGTATTGTGGGACTAGTATCTAAGATGCGATTGTTGTGTGATGGTATCTGGTTATTCATGTCTTGGGTTAAGTTTCAAAGTGACAGTATGGTTCATGGACGCAATTTCATGATCCTCAAGGATAGGATACATGGTGGTGCCCTGGTGGTGTGTAGAATGATTCGCATGTAGCTCAGTCTTGTGGGTTTTCCTGACGCTCCAATGGTCTTTCATTCTCAAGTAGAGAGGATTGATTCATGTGGTGAGGAGTAGCAGGAGGTCCTAGTCTTGGGTGCTTCCAGCATGACCCAAGGTGAGAGATAACAGACTAACCTCGTGAGTGTGGTAGGGTGAAACCCATTGACAATGGCTTTGCAAAGCAGTAGAGGCCACTACGAGTGCATAACCCGCCATAGCTCGACAATTATTCTAGTCCAGACGAGTTGGTTTATAAAGTAACAAGTCTTGCGATGTCATTTTACCATGTTTGAATGATTTTTGCATGTCGTGTGAGGTTGAATAACATGTTTTTTTATGTCTAGCTCACCCTTGCTTGTTTGTGTTGCTTGTTTATGTTTCTTTTGCGATGATCATCCCCTTGGATGGGAGCAGATGACAATGAGGATACTTTGGAAACGACTCTTGACGAGGATGACAGTGCTGCAGCTTAGATTAACTAGCTTTTATTTGCTAGCTTTGATGAACTTTTGTGCATTTAAAGTTTTAAATTCTCTGTAATTTTCAGGGAAAAATTCTAATACTCTAACTTTCAATTCCACGCTATTCTAAGGATTGCTGTAATCCTTATTACTCTTAACTACTTTCCTATCTTTATACAATAATAACGTCTTTATTATATATGCTTTCTATATATAAACTTTATCTATTTTCCACTCATATTCTTCTTAAATATACTTAATCAGGGAGTATGTCATCATAGAACCATCTGGTCTAAGCTTCAATTTAAAAACCTACCTCACATAGATAAGATGCTTATCTAGTGGCAAATCAACTAAGCTTCAATTTAAAAACCTACCTCACATCAATAAGATGCTTATCTTGTGGAAAATCAACCAGTTCCACATTCCATTCTTTTCAACCACCATGACATCCTTCCACTCCCTGACTTTCAAAGTCTGTCTCCATGTGATAGGTTCTGTGTCAATCATAAATTCAAGATGCACCAACTCATCATATGTTAATACCATGTTGTCACCATACACCTCATGATCTGCAAGCCTAGTGGGAAATCTAGCTCTCTTGATTTTCTTTCATTTGAAACAACAACTCCAAAATGCATGGAATTGCACTTTCTAATTTTTCCTTCCACTCCTATGAGTCTCATTCATCTACTATCACATCTCTGCACAATACTGTCTAAACTCTCTTCAGTTGTACTCTCTGAATGGAATTACATATTTATCGAAAATGTTTGTGAACTTTCGTTATGCAATCATATATATTACATATTAATTCAAAATAACGTGGAAACACTATATTATAATTAGGTTTGTGAGAAAACTTGGTGTCACGTCTCAATTAATACAATGCTGAGTCACCTGCTAGCTTCCATAAATGCACCCACGCCACACGTTCAGTGCATTAAAAATCCACTACACGATCCATGCATGCACGCCACTTGTCAAAATGGAAACTTCTGAAGTCAGTAGTGGGGTGCAGGTGTCGACAGGGGGGACGTTCGTCCGTTTGAAAGTGGGATTGAACAAAACTAATTTTCTGAAAAACTCTCCCACTCTTCTGCGTGCACCTTCTTCCCTCCCAAAACTCAGATTTTCCTTTTCTCCTCCTTCTCTCTAGAACCATTTCACCTTCTCTCTACTGAAATTCACCACCCTCTTCTCCGATCACGTTTCAGAGCCGTAGGAACGTTCCCTGCGTTGTGAACTCCATTTTGGACCGAACAACTCCCGATTCTGTAACTGGTAAGTTTCCCAACCTAGACGCTCGTTTCTGAGTTATATGCGAACCCAGTTTCAGCTGCATGCAAGGGTCTAAACCAAGTTCTATGTATTTTCTTTTGGTTAGTTTTAGTTGAAGAGCTTAAGAGAAAAGTTGAGAGTAGAAAGCCATATTTGAACGAGTCAAGATCACACACTCTTAGAACGATCACTACTGATCCGGGTAAGGGAAGCTTATTAAATTTAATTCATATGTTTGCATTGTACTGTATGCTCGTTCTGTGAATTGTATGCAGTATGATTTTTAATATTTAATTTTGTTATATGATCATGAGTTGATGTATGAAAATGATGAAATGTACTATGGTATGATTAAACTGAAATATGAGATATATGATAAAATGAATATTTGAAAGTATATGATGAGAAATGTGTAATGTAAATGAAATTTTGATTATGAATTTTCTTATGATATTGAACGTTCGTCATCGAACGGTCTTTGATCGTTCGGTGTTGTTGCCAAATTCAATTGAAAAGGAATTCTTTCATTTGGAAAGAATTCTATTTGAGGACGAGTGCCCTCTTACATTAGAGCTACGTTTGAGCGATCGACCGAACGTAGATATCCTGAGTGTTGTGTGAGAAGTAGGAAGCTTATAAATATACCTTTGGACTCTTAGTCATTTTGAAACCTAATTTCACCATCATATAGTACCCTTACTAATTTTCTTTATTATGAACTCAAATCCGCGCAGGGTCTCGACCCAAAAAGCGTACGTCCTAAGTGACGCTCGGTCTTATACCGAACGCTCGTCCCAAAGTGTACGTTATAAGTAGCGCTCGGTCCTATACCGAACGCTCGTTCTTTCCCTTAATTACCGAACGGGTAGAAATAACGTTCGTCCAAAAGTTAAATAGCGTTCGTCCAAGATTCAGTAGCGTTCGTCCAAAACTTCAATAAATACCTATTACCGCGTTCGGTCATTGACTGGCGGTTAGTCTCTTGATTAAATCGTACTCGGTATAATTATCTAAACACCTTGTGGTGTCTCTATCCATTTGGATTCGATCTATAGTTATTGTACTAAAATTTTTCTAAGTATCATTTGAATTGTTCTAGAATCAGTTCATTTAACTGATTCAAGTGGTCACAACGTCCGTCAACGGAAAGGTGTTCGTTTCCTTCTGTTCAGAAACGAGGATTCCTCTGTATTATGTTAACGTTCGTCCTCATTTTCAAGAGGGCTGAACGCTCGTCATTTTATGAAAGTGGAACGAAGAATGGAATTGAGATTAATATGAAAAGTTATGATGTGCGAACGGTATACTAAATGAAATATTGGTTGTGGAATTTGAACGAGCGTTCCAGGGAGGAATGACTCTTAGATGAAAGTTGAATTGGTAAAGTATGAATGTGGTAAGCTTAGCTGGCGGTTCATCCTGATGTTCCGTGAGTGCTCGTTCTCAAGTAGAGAGGAGTATGTCATGTGTGGGAACGGCAGGAGGTCCTAGTCCATAACTGTAACTTGGACGGAACGGACTAACCTCAGGTGGCAGCTGATGAAAATTCCAGCTATTCCACCTGGGTGCACGAACATCGAAGCTACACAGAATTCATACAGTCCGGGCAGTCAGTCTAGTATCAGGAATTTGATTGAGTTAATGAATGGATTGAAGTATATGTTGTGAATTATTTGATATGTTTTACATGTTATGAAATGTATGTTTTACTTGGATTAAATTCAATAAGCTTACCCTTCGTTTTCCATTGTGTTGTCTGTATCTGTACGTCCGTCTTGTCCTTGCAATGATCATCCGTGTGGATGTGAGCAGAGGGAGATGCATCTCTGGAAGAAACGCTTGAGGAAGGAATCATTGTTGAAGAGAATCTTGTGGAGATTGAAGTGAAGGCCGAACAATATGACGTTCGGTTATATGTTAGTTTAGTTAGGTTAGCGGGCTGTTTTAGAGCGAGCGCCCTTTTGCTTTATGTTAAATATTTGAACGTTCGGTATTTATTTTATAAGCCGTTCGTTCGTGTTACTCAGCGAACACTCCTTTTATTGTGTAAAGTTATGTAAGGTCGTTCGGCCACTTGCGAACTTAATCTCTTTAATTGTAAGACTGTTTTGTTATATTAATATATGTAAATATTCTATTATATAATTAATGACTGTATAATTTTGGGATGTTAGACTTGGTAACGTGATATGAAATATGATAGTCAGTAAATAATTAGATAAATAATATCTGTTCAATATTTAATAACGCATATTCCAAGGTAGTTTTTTATACGAAATTAGAAATATTAATATAAATTTTACATACGACCACAGTCCATAATCATATATTACTTTAATCACGCTACCTGCTATAACAACAGTTTATGTCATATAACTGTTGTTTGGACGATGGTTTGGGAAGAACTGTGAACCGTTATCAAATCTTTGAAAGCCACGAGAGAAGAGGGTTCTTTTTACATGAATAGTGTTATTATTTACGTAAAAGTTCATGAAAAATTATTATTTAAAGAATAATTACATTTTTTATATTCATTTAACATTATTTTCATTTATTTATTTTAAAAAATATAAAAATTTATTATTTTTTAATCGTTTTATTTTTATACTGTAGGAAAGAATTTTGATATGTTAATAATTTTTATAATAATGTTTTTACATTATATCACATGTTATTATTTTATTAGCTCGTTTAATTTTATTTTTAAAAAAATATTTGAAACAAACAAATTATAAACTACATAGACGTTGTAAAATTTTTTTAAAATAATATTTTCTTATATAAAAGTATTATATTTATATGTTAACTACTTTTTCATAATAACTTTTTGAAATATGATACGTTAATACTTTTTTGACAAATGTGTTATTATTTTATTGATCGATATATTTAAAACGAATAATTGATTTACCCATAAATGATTTATGATGGTTGTATAAAAGTTATTTGTTGCTGAAAAATTATTTTCCATTATTTTATTAGTAGTTTGAATTTATTTTTAAAAAGTATTTCAAACAGAAACCACAGGGTTTTTATTTCTTTTCAGAATTAAAATTTACAGAACTTCACTTTTTGTTCTTGACTTATTTGTGAAGAAATCTGCATGACTAAGGTAAGAAAATGGAAGAAGGAAGAAAGGAGTATTAGGTAGATACTGGAAAGAGAGATTTGAGATGATCGATGAGAGCAGTGAGATTGTTGTGTGAGGATCCACCTTCTTGAACAGCTCTCCAAGCTTTATCCTGCATTTCCATCGCCTTCATCCTTATCTTCTCACCTTCGTTTCCTTTATCCATCAACCTCTTCACAGCCTTCTCTATTCTCTCCCCACTCAACACCGTCTTCTTCCCCTCGTACGGCGACATGCTCCACTCCGCCGCACCCACCTCCACCCCAAACCCGTGCACCTCCGTTATAAGCTTCTCATTGTAGTACTGATCACTGAACCCCGGCATAGTCACCATCGGAACCCCAGCACTGATGGCCTCCACCACCGCGTTCCACCCACAGTGCGTCAAAAACCCTCCCACTGCAGGGTGGTTCAATATCAAAGGCTGCGGTGCCCATCCCTTGATCAACATCCCTCTCTTCTCTTTCTCCATCTTCTCCTCAAACCCCTCTGGCAACCACTTTTCTTCCTCTTCTTCTTCTTGTCCCTCTTTTTTTTTCCGGTGAACCACCCAGATGAAAGAGTGCCCGGAGGCATCCAGGCCTTTGGCCAATTCATAAAGCTGTTTGTCCGAAAGAAGAACGAGGCTTCCAAAACAAATGTAGAGAACCGAGGCCTTTTCCTTTGAGTCAAGCCACGTAAGACACTCCTGTCTGATCTCGCTGACAACGGCGGGTTTCTTAACGATTTGTTCCACCATGAGGGAGCTGGGGCCAACATGCCAAACTTTTCTTCCTGTGAGGTTTTCGTAAGTCTGAGTGTACTCAGCGTCGAGTTCAGCGAAACTGTTCACGATAACTCCATGACTGTCCTCTTCACCTTCAAGAAGAGATTCCGTCAGCACTGCGAAACCCGGCGAGGGTTTGACCGGGAGAGTGAGAGGGTGAGGGAGACCCGGAATCTGGTAGGGCCCGGAATCGGAGAGAAAGGCCTCGGGGTGGGCTTTGATGGCCTGGATCAAGCAGACGTCGAAGATGGATATAGGGTTAAAGACGAGCCTCGGGATTTGAAGACGCTTGGACAAGTCCTTGCTCCAGGTGAAGAGGATGTCAGGGATGAAGACATCGGGAGGGGACTCTTTCAGGACAGCTTCGACCTGAGGCTGGATGAAGTGCGCCGCCATGTGGATTTTTCCGGCGGTGATGTTGTCTGTGGCTGAAACGAGATTTTCTATGCCTTCCGGTAGACCCACTTGGGTGTTGGGGAATTTGATGAGGTGGACGCGGATGTGGTGGCCGGAGGCTATGTCGTCCTCGATGGTTTTTTGGAAGAGGTGGGCGTTGGCGGAAGTGGCGACGATTGTGATGTGCTGTCCACGTGAGGCGATCAAGCGTGCAAGCTGAACCATTGGGATTTGATGGCCTTGTGTGAAGAATGGAAGGAAGCATATTTCCAACGGTCGTGGTGTCTCCATTGTTTCTGCTCTCTGCTTCCGATGACGATGATGAAGAGTGCGTGTACTGTTAGTGGCATTTTATACGCTGAAATCCTCTTTAGCGAGTGACACGTTCTTTCATATTTAATAAAGGAAAAATTGCACTCGTGACCTGCATGACCATGGAAGTTCATTCTATATTGGAATTTTTGGATATATACTATTTTTTTTTCAATACCAAATAAAAAATAATAATATTTATAATTTCTTTTTGCGTGAGTGAATAATATTATTTTATACTTCAATATTATTATTTCACTTTTCTCATAGTGTCTTACGTTCATCTGAAACTCAATTACTAGTTAGATAGGCGAGAGATTCTACGTTTTGGAAGTGTTAGCTTAGAAAAAAAATATATTTAAATTTTTTTTAGTTTTGATTATTAATGTTATTGGTCATTAAAGAAAGTATAATTATTTTACAGTATTTTTTTTAAAGAAAGAGTATATTTACCTATTTCTTACTTTTAATGTGATTATATTATTTTAATTTAAAATTATTTGTCAAAATCAACTATGTAAGAAACCGTGCCCTATTTCTTAATTAGGAAATTGAATTTAATCCCTTTGTAATTAAACTGTTTTTTAAAGTATATGTAATACGTTATCCTTATCCTGGTTACATTATTTTCATGTTACAATAATATAATATAACATGCGTGGCTCTCGTGGGAAGCTTGTCTGGTGTTCTTTATTTTTGAACAGCGATAACTACTTAAAAAAAAAGTACTCATAATTTTATTGACCTTTATAACATGTTTGGTTGCATTTAGAATTTTTACATTAAAGACGTAACATTCCATTAATGTAAATGCTTACAAAACGTGACCATTGGAGATCAAGTCCTGCTAATTTGTATGGGACAACCAATTTCATTTAATGCAACTAGTTTTTTTTGTTCTTTTCAGCATAAAAAACATTGGGTTTATTAGATATGTGAAAATCTTGTGCTGTTACTAGAATATGGGAGATTGTTAGCTTTGAATAAGTTTTAGCTGATAGTTTTGACTAAAGTCTATAGTATTCTGTTTCCGTTGTTTTAGATGTTTTTGTTTTTAAAGTTGGCTATATATTTTGTATAGCACAAGAATAAATCTATCCATTCTATCATATACTTTATATAACAATATGGTATCAGAGTTTCTCGTTGGTCTGATAAAGGATAGCATCAGTTAGCAAACAGAAAGTGATGGCAAGAAATGCTTTTGTACAACCTGTAATTCTTAAGTTTGATGGTCACACAATATTGATGGAGGTGTGGCTCATGTCCATGTAGGACATAACTCTCGCACTAAACTAGATCAACGGAGTGTGAAAATGTATTTTATTGAGAGTTAGTGAAAAATCAAAGCGTATAGAATCTATAATCCCACTACTAAATTAATAATTATTAGTCGGGATGTTGTATTTAAAGAAGATGACTGCTAGAATTGGGAAGACGAATTCATCAGTTCAATTCAATTTGAATTGGATTGACAGACCAATACAAGAAAAAAGTGAATTACATACAACCAAAATCCGTATATAATACTTGGTTATATATGAATTACATACAGACAAAAATCTGTATATAATATTATCGTAGTTAGAGTTATATATGGATATAAGTGTATATAACGTATATATGGATATATTTGTATATAACGGTTTAAGAAGAGCTAAATAAATACTTTGTATATAGCAGTTCTCCATGCACAATTCATACAAACAAACCTAAACATTATAGTGAACATTCACAATTCATATAAACAGACCTGGACATTATACATTGCACATTGACATATAAAACCAATAAGCTTTTCACATACACTTAATCCACAAAGGAAACATTGTACATGAATATATAAATATTGTTTACATAAATATAAGTGCAAGAATATACATTAGGTAAGTTCATAAACTAATTATGGTTGTGGTTGTAAATAAGTTTAGGGTAATGGAAATAAGTTCATAAAGTGATTCTATTCCAAACTTCTGCTCCCGTAAGATATGGTGGTGCGTCATCCATCTCCACTTCCCCCTTCTTGAAAGCATTCCTATTCCTCCTAAAGGCATGGTCATTCGGTAAAAACCTCCGATGGGAGTCAAACCAGGAATTTTTTGCCCCATGATATAATCTAAAAGCCTTTGTATGCTCCATGCAATGTGGATATGCCAGTTTACCATGAGTGCTCCAGCCGGACAACCATAAGCAGAAAAATCATTAATTGTCCACATCAGCATGACCCTCAAAATAAAGTTTTGTTTCCTTGAAATATCATATGTTATCACACCCGTCCACAACTTCTGCAATTCGTCTATCAAGGGCTCTAAGTACACATCTATGCCAACCTTTGGATTGAATGGCCTGGGAATGAGACATGTCAAGAACATGTAAGGTTTAGACATGCAAATTTCTAGAGGAAGATTGTAAGGGGTGACAATAACTGGCCAATATGTGAAAGCTTAGAATTAACAAGATTGTCAGTTGGATTGCTTTGCAGTTGATTGACCAAACTTAAGTCACCAAATTGGGAGAGATCGAATTTGGCATCAGCACCATGAAGCGTGTAAGGCCCAAAAATAAATTAATACTATAAGATAATTTATTTTGCAACTAATATTTAGTTAGTAAGAATTTCTTATTTTGTGATGGTAATTGTGTATTTAAGTGTTTAAGATGTAATTCTATTATATTACTTACTTTGTTAAATTAGCATGGTTATTGAATTAAATGGCTTTAGGATTCTGTAAAAACTTGTCTTGCTTTTCTTAATTTAATTGCATGCGAGAACTTTGCCTATTTATGGTTGTCATAAAAGTTTGAAGTGTGATGGTTAGTCAGATGATCACGTGAAGTGTTAAGGAATTTGTGCCATATATGAATAAAGAGTGAATAAAAATAGCCACATCAACATACAGTCCTTTCGAGGCACATTTAATTTTTTTTTGTAAAAAGACATACTTGGATGAAACAATTCTTAATGCACCAAAAGTTTGTTCCTGCTTTTGTTTATTTTATTTTATTTATTTTTTTACAAAGGTTGGAAACTTTTCATTCAATTCCTTTAAATTTTATATTTTTCCACTTATTTGAAAGTAGTCCATTTTGTCTGCCATGCGGATCATGGGTTAGATTACTTTATGTATTTCAAATATGAAAGTTTGTTATTTCAAGAGTGGAACAAATTTCTTATGCAATAATTGTCTTAATACGTGAACCTGGTTTCATTTTTTTTTTCTAAAAGCTTGAACTATGATGTGTATACATTGGTCACATGAAGAATTTATCTTCGTGCATACTAAGGGCCATATTGAGTACCATGAATCTTTTCTTCTTCAACCATGACCAATCTTTTCCCCCACTTCATCTGATAATTTTTTTTTATTGTTGTTGCTTTCTCCACTCTTCACGGTTTTGGTCTATTTCCTTTACCTTGGGGTCACCTTTTGTGTAAGCATAACACAATATCTTCTTAAGTGCACACATCAGAGAAAACTTTCATCATGAAACGACTCTGTGGGAAACATTGAACGAAATTTTGACCTTAAGAACCAATATTATCATTTTCTAGTGACCAACATGATTCCTCTTTGGAAATGGAGGGACCGTCTGTTTGCTAATAAATCGTAGGATTTCATTAGGAAAAGAAAAGAAAAAGAAAAAAAAAATAGTATGAACTGAAAGAGTGAACGGGAGAGATATCTGAAATTGGAGTGTTGCCGGAGAAGTTGAGAAACTAAGGAAGAAGGAGACTTAGATCAACAAAGTAAGGGCTGAAAATCTTAAGGAACCAACCAACCTTGCTGGAGAAAGAGGTAGGGGAGCTAAACCATTTCTTTTACTCAATAGTATGATTACCTTGCCAATTTTCGGTCTTGAATACTAAGATGCATGCCTTATTTTGTGAAAGCTTGAAAGAGTTCTCTTTGCTGTAGAATATACTCGTTATTGACTCTGTAAAATATGATACAAGTATAAGTTTGGCTACCTCTAGTATCATGATACTCTCTCTTGAAGTTGTGTGATATGAGATGCCTTTATGGTCTATTCTCATTGTGCAAATAGAATGAAAACAACTCTATGATATAATAGGATTGATTTAATGTGACAGAGAAGCTAACTCTCGTGAACCCCAACTACTTAAATACTCCACTTTATTTTAAGTAATTCTTTTGCTTAGCTATGCTTAGCCGCACATGGACCAATTGTTTCAATCATTTTAATTCACCTTAGTTTTTATGTCTGACCAACCATACCTCTAGATAATTCTTTTGATTTTACCAAGAAGCATGTCACGAGAATATTTACTGAATGTATATATATATATATATAAGGGTGTGTGTGCCTTGTAGATTTAGTTCAGATTAGATGGTGAACTTGCCAATCTTTCTTTAAGGTAGTAATACGCGTGAGAGTTGAACCTCACTTATCTAGGATATTGGAGTATAGAAAAGAAAAAAAAAAGAAATTGTTTCGTTGTATTGCCCCATAGTTGTACCTATTCTGTCAGATAGACCATACCTCATGCATGGGTCTCATTTATTTAATAAAACTTCTCTCACTAACCATACCTTGTAGTGAATCTTTGTTGCTGCCATAAAATAGTTTAACCGTGGCATGTTGTCTAATTATCAATTCTTTAATAAGAAAAGTTGTAGCATGTCATTTCTTTTGCTCTGTCCTAAATCAGAGAGTCTGGCTATGATGAAGATACCCGTAGAGTAGATAAACATACTAAGAATCATTGAAAGTCTAAACCAACATGTCAGATTTTATAAATCCTGCTGCTGGATTTTTTTAAGTAGAGCTTTGCATGAGACCATACCTCATGGTTCTTCTTACTTGAAAGAAAACGTTGTGGCCATTAAAGGTACTAGATTCTGGCCATTTTAGATTAAATAAGAATTCTTTAATAAGAACGATGCCATGCCTTATTACTTAAATGCCAAACTGTTATCTATGTGAAAAGGGCCAACCTACGTATAAGCACCATAGAACAAAGGATTTATGCCTTATAGAAAACTTGTTCAATAATGTGTTTTAGAATTATATTTAATCACTTCTCTAATTTGGTCTTGGAAATCAGATTTGAAACCATGGCAACTCTCTCATTTGTATTGTCTTAATTGAAGCAAATGTTCAATTTTTTTGTCTGTTATAATTAATCTAACGTGAGTCATGTACACCTGTCCAGGAAGCCCAGAAAATGCTGATTTTCATAATTTCACTGCAGTTAGTACAGTGGTCCAAAAATTTTAATTCCAGTGTCTAAAGAAAGCTTATTAAGTCTATTTTTCAACGCAAAAAGAACCATATTATTTGGAATTATGTGGAGAGAGTAATAAACAAAACAATCAAGAAAGGTCATAGCTGAAAATACAGAAAAACGAGACGAAAATGTTTATTTTACACATTTTACTGCAGCTGATGCTTTAATCCAAAAATTACGAGTTAGCATTCATATGAAAGTTTTTTAAGTCTAGAATCCAATAAAACAAGAACCAACTCGTTCGGAGTTCTATAGAGAGAGTTATGGGTGAAGCAATAAGCGAATGCCGAAATTGACAGCAATTTTATCTTGTATGTGATTTCTGTATTTAATGTAAGTTGGCATGTACTTTATTTTCGTGAAATCTAATTAGATAGCCTTTAAGAATTTTATAGTCTTATCGTATATAACCAAAAATATTCTTATGCTTTAACTCGGTAGTTAAAAGGATAATTTCCTTTTGCCTATATAAGGCGATAGGTGGATACGAGTTCTGTCATTTTACCTTTTGAGGGAAATACAGATATCTAGCCCGTAAAATTCTAACTCGTGCTGAGTATTGTGCTTGGTGAATGGATGTTACTCACCAATGTTTTTACTCATAAGTCCTTGAAGAACCGGGGAGATATGTCTAAAGCGGTGTGTGGAGGACGACTCTTATCCGAGGTCCAATAGCTGCGTGTGAAGGACCAATGTCCAATAGCTGCGTGTGAAGGACAAGAACCGAGTTAGGTCCATTAGCTGCGTGTGAAGGACCAATGTCCAATAGCTGCGTGTGAAGGACAAGAACTGAGATAGGTCCATTAGCTGCGTGTGAAGGACCAGTGTCCAATAGCTGCGTGTGAAGGACAAGAACTGAGATAGGTCCATTAGCTGCGTGTGAAGGACCAGTGTCCAATAGCTGCGTGTGAAGGACAAGAACCGAGTTAGGTCCAATAGCTGCGTGTGAAGGACCAGCGTCCATTAGCTGCGTGTGAAGGACAAAATCAATAGGTCTAATAACTTCGGGTCGTGTCCGAAGAAATTTCCTTGTTCTGGTTACCTTGCTTTACATGATATAGTACAAGAGGATAAATAAACTTGAATTCACTTATGAATTAATTTCCTAGTCAATTACAATTATGGTATTAAGTTCTTTCGGCAGAGGTGTTACGATCTTATTAATACACGATTAATATTATTAGATGTTTATAGTGCGTGCGCTTATCTGTAAATTGTTATTTTTATGGTTATGGTTAGCTCACCTTACTTGTGTGACTACGATGATCGTATCACGCGTATCGTTATACGGGAGTAGATGATGTTCCAGGTGAAGCTGAAGAAGTTTAGAACGAGGAGCGTGTTGGGAAAATTACATGGAAATTTTAAAGTGTGAAAATAAATTGTTGTGAAGTATTGTACTTTAAGCAGACTTTTAATTTGTTATGGTTTGTAATTTTAAAACAACTTTTAATATTCGGTTTGTAATCTAATAATTACTCGCTAATACTTTGATGTATTTTTTTTTCAGTAATAATGTTAAATGTTGTGCCTTTAAAAGTAAACAATTATTTTGAAAAAATTTTCTGTGACAATCCGAGAAGGGGTGTTACAAAGCGTGTCATCAATATCATCATGACTAACGTCACAAAGTTGTGGTGATGCTAAGTTTTTCTAAATTACTTCTAAAATAGAGTGGCACTTCTAAATTACTTCTAAACATTTAACAGTAGTAGACCTTGGTCGAACATCCTTCAACACCACAAAACCAGATTTGGAGCTAAGACTATCTCTTATAGCTGCTGCCATTGAAAACATTGGCAAGTTCTAGTAATTGTAATGCTTTTGTTTACAATTATGATTTGCAAAAGGACATGCACAATACATGCATCGTTTCAAGAGTTGAAACCCTTCACAATGGCGTTTGAGAGGTTTGTTATGGCTGGTTATACACCTAATTAAGCTTAGTTATATATATGTGTCGCAACCGGAATTACGACGGGACGACGATCCAAAAAAAGACGGGTTTTGAAAAGAGATTTTGGAGTCACCACCATATTTTATTTTGGAAAACTATGGAAAAACCATAAAATAATAAGACACGGTCCACGAAAACCATATTCTAGGTTCGGGAGTCGGTTACGCATAGGAAAGGTGTTAGCACCCTACAACGCCTGCCCTAAGGCACTACCTTTAATTAAATACGCGAATGTGATGTGATTCTCAAAATGTTTAACTATCCCCTAAAATAAAATTCTAAATAAACAAAATATATTGTTTTTAGTTTTTTGGACCCGACAAGGATTGACCTTGCTCCTTCTCATTCAAAATAAGAAATCAGGGTTACGTAGTTCTTTTGGAAACTGTGTTGAAAATTTCATTTAGGAAATTGTTTGAGAATTTTGTTTTGAAATGATTTTGGATAATTTTGGATTTTTGGGAAGTGAACCTGACAAGGACTAGCCTTGCTCCTACGTATCTCCATTCTTGATGGAGAATCAAGGATCACATAGTTCTAGCAAAAAGATTGTTTTTGTTTGAAAAGGCAGATGTTTTTGATAATATTTTTTTTTTGAAGATTTTATGTATTTTTGGTAATTTTGAGAAAAAGAAGGTAATGAGCACTAGGCCGACGCGGATGGTCACACGAGTACTCATACCATTATCTAAAATTTTTGATATTGAGGATATTAAGTACTAGGTTGATGCGGACGATCGCACAAGCACCCATATCCTCATTTAATATTACGTAAATAAGAGAGAAAAGTATTGAACACTAGAACGATGCGGGCGATCACACGAGTGTTCAACCTTAAAAACATATTTTTTGTAATTTTTATATAAAAAAGAAGAAAAGGTTTTTAGCATAAGGACGACGCGAGCGGTCACATGTGTGCTTAACCTTCAAAATGTATTTTTTGTAATTTTATTTAAGAAAGAAAAAAAGGATTTTAGCATAAGGACGACGCAAGCGGTCACACGTGTGCTTAACCTTCAAAACGTATTTTTTGTAGTTTTATTTAAGAAAGAAGAAAAAGTTTTTAGCATAATGACGACGCGAGCGGTCACACGTGTGTTTACTTTTTAAAGCATATTTTTGTAATTTTTATCTAAGAAAGAAGAAAAGGTTTTTAGCACAAGGATGACGCGGTCACACGTGTGCTTAACCTTTAAAACATATTTTAGAATACTTTAGAGTATTGAGTGCTAGGCTGATGCGGACGATCGCACGAACACTCATACCATTATTTAATATTTTATTATTTTATTTTTTAATTTATAATTTGAACTTTTTATCTTTCATTTTGTAATTTTTATTGTATACAATTATAAGAATAATAATTATATTTACACAAGGGTTTAATATAATAACAATATTTACCTAATTAATTAAAATAAAACAATAAAGTAATAATAATATTTACATAAATGAAAAAGTCTGCAATGGAAAAAGCAATTAAAACTAGAATAATTATTAAGATAATACTAAGTAGTTAAAAAAAAACCCTCTTTTTTTATTTTTTTTATAATTTTATGATTTTTATTATTAATTTTTGTAAACGTAAGGAAATCCACGTCATTAGATTCGGTGCTGCCATCACATTGGAATAAGAAGCGCACGTCCCATCCTCACATATTTATCAAAACAGAAACAACAGGATAACCAAATTCTTCCCTTATTACCCCTTTGTTATTTTTACCATTTTTATGACTTGTTCTTTTAGATGAAAATAAGTTTTATTAAATTGAATGTTACAGGGATCCCATCCATCAACACAAAAGTAGAGAATATCCCATCAAACATAAACTCAGTAACCACAAAAATAAATTTAGAAAATGCGCGAACCCATCCATCCATGAAATCGAGACAGACAAAGAAATCACGCTTAAACAATCACGAACATGCTACCAGTGAACAAGAGAAAACAAGAAAAGAAAACAACGAATAAAGCACAAAATTATACTTAATCTAACCAGTACAATTCATAATAAAACGAATCAAGTTACAGAATCAATGAACGAATCCCCTGAATTTACTTTAACAACCAAAAATATCTTTCCTCCCATTGAAACGTGTCTCACCACCAACCTTCTAGATAGGCTTCATTCCATCTCATACAAAAACTCACATATCTCATATAAAAAAAAGAAAAGTATTTATTAAAATCACATCCCCCGTAAACGTCAATTGTAGAACACCATATTTAAACCATTATCAAACAGAACTGTAAACAATGAATACGAGAGAGACAAATTCATAAAGATAAAGGACGTAAAACATGAATAGATGGCAAGGAAAAAGGGGGAAATCAGACTTAACTGAGAACGGGAGGGGATTACCTTTGTTATCATGGGCTCATAGGCTACCGATCGGTCTCGATCAGTTTCGCATCCATTCGGTCTCGACAACTATTGAGTAGAGTTAACGCACAATGAATGTGATAACGGCTACCGTTAAACAATTAAGATTTGCATTAATGACCATTAAGAGGTAAATTAATTTGTCAGATTCCTTTAAACTCTATAAATAAAGGTTTAGGTTTGAGGTAAAGACTGATTCAACTCATACTATAATAGTCTTATTTACGTCTTATTAGGACTTTAATATTTAACTGTAACAAACAGTTCATAAAACGACTCCTAACTTGAGCGTCAGAGTGTCTTTTGCAGGTACTCTCCCTCCGATCCAAAGTGACAATTGAGCGGTCAAGATTGAACTTCACCGAGCGACCAATATTGAAGGTGACCGATCGGTCCAAACTGGAAGCAGACAAGCGAAGCGCACCAGTCGAAGGTTAGTGTCTCGGTCTCACAAATCTAACCGAAACATTTTGGCGCCCACCGTGGGGCCGAGAGCAAGCTAAAGAAACCCAATGGTGACCACAAGAAATATGGAGGAGCAGAGCACCAGAGATTTAATAAGAGAGTTACAAGCCCAGATTGAGGCACAGACACAGACTATACAAGCACAGGCGCATGCGCAGCAAGAGATGCGGCGAAGGCATGAGGAGGAGATGGGGGCGCTAAGGGCCGAACGGGAACCTCCCGAGCGGTCCGCCTCGAATCGAGAGAATGCTAATGAGACAAGCCATAATCACACCAACCCGAACGGTCGGGGTAGAAGGGAACCAACACCCGTACAGACCGTTCGGCGTACCGGTTTATTGCCCTTCACGGCGACCATCATGCAAACCCCAATGCCAGAAAAGACTCCCCGTGTTGGATAAGTATGATGGTTCGACTGATCCGGATAATCACTTAAGGACGTTCGGTAATGCAATGACATTCTATACAAACAGCGACCCGATCATGTGCAGAGCTTTCTCGTTATCACTTAAGGAAGAGGCATTGGAATGGTATAACACTCTTCCTCCCAACACAGTGGATTGCTTCGATACTGTGGAAAACTTCTTTAGGAGACAATACACATCCAATCGGAAACAGGAGGTAACACCAGCGGATTTAGTAAATACTAAGCAGGAGAAAGGAGAAACATTGAAGGCTTTTATGAAGAGGTATTACTGAAACCGCACGACGGGTTAGAGAGATAGATCAATCTTTTATTATCAATAATTTTCCTTCGTGTATGAGACTAGGATATTTTGCGGAAAAATTGTATGCACGACCGCCAAAAACTATGGAGGAGCTCCAAGAGCGAGCAGCTAAGTTCATCCGTATGGAGGAAATGCGATTGTCGCAAAGGAAACGACAGCAAGAGGCTGATCTGGGCGGAAGTAGAAAGGACGGCAACCGACCGTTCGACAATAACAATAAGAATAAGGAGCTTCCCCGGCCATTCAAGTTTCACCAATATACAACCCTCAATGCACCTAGGACAAAAGTTCTCAAAGAAGCCCTTAGCGCAGAACTTCTCACACCCCGAAGGAAACCATCTCCAAGAAACACAGATGAAAGGAAGAGTTGCCGGTACCATCAAAACCATGGACATACTACACAAGACTGCATCACGTTAAAAAATGAAATAGAAAATCTTATCCGGGCGGGACATCTCTGTAGGTTTATAAAGGAAGTAAGATATGGTCTCCCCAAGGAGGGATATTCACGAAAAAGCCCGAGCGGGCAATTAGGAAAGACGAGCGAGGGCGGGACTATAGTCGCAGTCCCAATCGTCATTGGGAACGGTCTGTTCGTGGATTTATCAACTAAGGAGAAACCTCCAAAACTCTATTAATGTCATGGTTAAATTTAGTTTCACTTGATTTAGACTTTTGTTATTGTCCTACGCTTTCATTATGGAATAAATAAGGCCAGGTAATTAAGGGCCAATTAATCGTTCCCAAACGTTGTTAAAGAAGTGCATATCCAGCGAAAAAAGTCTCTTGAAAAGTCTGAAGAAAAAGACCGAGCGGTAAATCCCGCTCGGCCGAGAGGTAAACCCCTCTCTTCAAAATTGAAGATAAAGACCAAGAGGTAAATTCCTCTATAAATATTCGAAGACCGAGCGGTAAATCTCACTCGGCGAATAGGTAAATTCCTCTATAAAGATTTGAAGACCGAGCGGTTAATCCCACTCGGCGAAGAGGTAAATTCCTCTATAAAGATTTGAGGACCGAGCGGTAAATCCCACACGGCGAAGAGGTAAATTCCTCTATAAAGATTTGAAGATCGAGTGGTTAATCCCACTCGACGAAGAGGTAAATTCCTCTATAAAGATTTGAAGACCGAGTGGTTAATCCCACTCGGCGAAGAGGTAAATTCCTCTATAAAGATTTGAAGACCGAGCGGTAAAATCCCACTCGGTGAAGAGGTAAATTCCTCTAAAGATTGAAGACCTAACGATCTTATTTGATTGATCGACCGGTCTTATAACAACCTATTCTGACATTAATGCATTTCTCTTTCTCACCATATCAAATTTCAAGTTGGTATATTTCTTTAGTACATGTAACAGGATACTGCAAATCACAACCGAGAGGTAAATCCCTCTCGTCAAAGTTGAAAACAAAGACCGAGCGGTAAATCCCACTCGGCCGAGAGGTAAAACCCTCGTCAAAGTCGAAGCGAAAGACCGAGCGGTAAATCCCACTCAGCCAAGAGGAAAAACCCTCTCGTCAAAGTTGAAGCCAAAGACCGAGAAGAAAATCCCTCTCAACCGAACAGTTCTCACTCATCAATCAGGAAGCTCTGATAACAAGGACTGTCGAGCATGCGGCCAAATTCAATACATGAAACTGTTCGGCACAATTAGGATATAACGACTTGAAACACACGGAGAGCAAACTCCTTAATACAACTAGAACAACCTCCCTCAAACTCATAAGTCCTATAGTTAACCCTTTGGCTAAAGCCGAACGATTAACTCAGACTTGGGGGGCTTATGTTACTATGGGCTCATAGGCTACCGATCGGTCTCAACCAGTTTCGCATCCGTTCGGTCTCGACAACTATTGAGCAGAGTTAACGCACAATGAATGTGATAACGACTACCGTTAAACAATTAAGGTTTGCATTAATGACCATTAAGAGGTAAATTAATTTGTCAGATTGCTTTAAACTCTATAAATAAGGGTTTAGGTTTGAGGTAAACACAGATTCAACTCATACTATAATAGCCCTATTTACGTCCTATTAGGACTTTAATATTTAAATATAACAAACAGTTCATAAAACGACTCCTAACTTGAGCGTCGGAGTGCCTTTTGCAGGTACCTCTGATCCAAAGCGACAATTGAGCGGTCAAGATTGATGTTCACCGAGCGACCAATATTGAAGGTGACCCGATCGGTCCAAACTAGAAGCAGACAAGCAAAGCGCACCAGTTGAAGGTTAGTGTCTCGGTCTCACAAATCTCACCGAAACACCCTCATTTACACTGGGAACGGTAGAAGAAGGTATAAGATCTACTTGAGAGGAAATCAGCAGCGGACCCAAGCGAGGCGGTTCAATTATTCCCGATTCAGCGATGACTCTTTCCTCAGCCCCGTCGGCGCATTTTTCTCCCTCCCAGCAAACTTCTCTGATTTCTACATCACAGGTCCACCGTTCAAATCCCTCAACGGTGTCCCCTACGTCTCCCACGTCTTCACACTCTTCAAATGCTTAGTTAACAGCATTGCTCGCCCCTCCGTTAGCATCCTCTACATGCTCTCCAACGTCTTCTGCTTCTTCGCTTTCGCTACTCCCAACACCATAACCTTCCTCCCCTCTAGACTGGCTCGTAATGCTCCACAGACACTATTCTTCGATCTTTTGCTGCTGAGATAGAAGAAACTCCAAAGGACGCACCACTCGTTGAGATTGATTGTGGCAAATCCACCATTGACTAACTCTGGATGTGTGCGACATTCTGTTATGATATTCTATATTCTCTTAGAGCTCCTGTGTTATGTCTTTGTGTCTCTAGCAACGGCTGTAAGGAGTGAAGTTGGTGCCGGCAGTGATGATGCCCAAAGACCTCGCCTCCAGCTTCTGATGAAGCAAAGTTTTTTTTTTAACCTTTTGATTATGACCTCTCGAAAAATATCTCCCCCTCTCTTAATCCTCCTTCTATGCTTTTTGTGTTGATGCACTGACAAAATCTCCAAATCCTTACCTGCAGAAACCGTTTTCTACTCCCTCCCCTCCAACACACGCGTTGTCCTTCTCTCGACAAAACCCTTTCTTTTTTTTCTTACTAAAGACAAAAATGGGACGTTTCAAACCTTTTTCCTTTCTTTTTTTCTTAACCATGTTAATTACATTTAACCATATTATATTAGAACAAAACTAAAAATAAAATAAAAATTAAAAACAAAGATTAAAAATGGAAATTATGAAAGAAAAGGTTGAATAAAATAAAAATAAAGATAGAATACTAAAAAGAAAATAAGAAAAAAATAAAAGAAAAAAAAATAAAAAATAACTAAGTAAAGTAAAATGAGTAAATAATAAAACATGGGACAATAAAATATGATAAAGTCAAAAACCAATCCGGACGAAATTTGGTATTGACAATATGTTTAGGGTTAGTTAGTACAATCTAATGAATGTGTATACCCATTCCCTGTTCAACCCTTCTATAATCCCATATACCCCTATACCACCATTATTCTTCCCAAATAATTTACCCTTAAACTCACTATGACCCCTGGAATCATCTCCACCCTAAAACCAACTATATTTCCTAGTTATAATATTCCTTGCATGTTCCCTGCACATGTTGAACCCTTTTTTATTATATCTTTCTTTCCCAACATAACCACGATGAGAAACTAAGCCCTTGACACATTATTTCATTCATGCTACCCAACCCGAGGCACTCTCACTACTAAGTCCTTCACCTGCAACCTACCAACCACTCCCTCTCTTCCACTCATACTCCTTTCCCACAACACCTACACCCACCACCTCCTTTCTCTATAATTATTCTACTAATCGACTCTCATTCCCTTCAATGTTCACACCTCACTCAACCCAAAAACCCTTCGTCCTATACACTATTCTCATTCGCCCATTCTCGTTGTTCTTGCCTAACTTACACAACTACCTCTCACTCATATCAACTCACGTAGCTCCTCGTTTAACCCAAGGCCCTTCCACAATCACTCTACCCTTCTTTCCTTTTTCTTCCAACTACGCGATATATATATAACCTAACTAGTACTTGATACAAAGAACTTATGCATGAAACCAACTTCTTCCTTTACTACCAACCCACACCAATTATGACAACCTCAAAAGGGACTTAAGCTTACTTCATTACTTCAGTACGTTGCAATCCTATATTTTGATACAGAACATTCTACCACTACATTAAATATTTACAGGCCCAACCATTTGACTAGGGAAGAGACTTAGTCACTGTGACACTAAAGAAGAAAGAATCGTACAAGTCCATACAATTCAAATACAAAACAACATATTGTTTGCCAAACAAAGCAAAAGAACACAATACAAATCATTTTTCTACATCTAACAAACTTTAAAGGCAAACGAACTCACTCACATTCGCAACTCCAAATGCTATATGTCTCAGTCCATAAAACCAGTACGAATCTACTTAACCCGCCACACAATAGCCTCAATCGATGCTTCCGAACACTCCAACCACGGCTTGCGACCCGAACCACAGATGTGACAAATAAAAAACACAAAAATGAGATTAGGGTTCACGATTTTCACCATTAAACAATTACTAAGCATTACAGTTTACTTACCAGATGAAGCTACTCTTTCAGCGCCCAACTACGGCACCGCACCGAACAATGAGGCCCAACAACAGTGTTTGATGAAGGATTGATGAAGGACACAGTTCGAAAGAGAGAGACCACGAAGATCCAAAGCCACACCGAAGAGGGATCGGGACAACAATAACTAGACCGAAAGGGCTCGACAAAGGAATGCGACAAGGTTCGAGAGAGAAAAGAAAACACCAGGGTTCGAGAGAGAAAAGAAAGCACCAGGGTTCGAGAGAAAAGAAAGCACCAGGGTTCGAAAGAGAGGAAAGCTCGAGCTTCACAAATGAGAGTGAATATAGGGTTCCAGCTTCCACGTAATCAGAAATACATTTTTTTTTAAATTATTTCCCAAATCCATATATAATATCCGTAGATAACACTTGGTTCTAACTACATTCGGATAATACATGTTATATACAGATCCTATCCTTGGGTAATTTTCTCGCCACCCCGCACCAACATTATATAAAGATTTTATATACGGATAATTCGTATATAATATTCGTATATAACGCCTTTCTTTAACATCCATACATAATTTTCGTATATAATACCTGCTTTACATACGACTCTAGATCCGTATATAATGTTCTGTATTTAATTTCATTATTTCTTGTAGTGGAACATGATGTTGTAATGGCCCTACTCTGGAGGAATTGACGGATGAAAATGAAGTCACCAAATCAGCTCACTGAGGAGCTACTACAGAAGCTAGTGAACAAAAAAATTCAAGAAGGCAACACATTCAACCTTCTTGGATGCAAGACTATGTATCCGGTGAAGGGTTGTCTGATGATGATTTTGAGTCACATATTACTGTGCACGGTGGAAATGATCATGTTCATTATGAAGAAGCAGGAGTAAATTTGTCAACACTTAATTTCGTCAGGGTAAGTAAATGAATAGAAAACAAAAATGAGAGATTAATAATTAATAGTCGGTAAATAAAAGAAAAAGAAAATAATAAAATAATTTGTTGTAAAATATTATTATTTTATTGTAATTGAAAGTTGTGCAACGTCTATAAACTTTTGCAACGTTAATATTTTTATTAATTAGTAACTGTCAAACTTTTAAGTATTGAAAAGTCAAATTATTTATTGCTTTTATTGTCTTTTAATGATTTTATTATTTCCTAGCTCTATAAACAGAGAGCTCTTTCTCCATTCCAAAACACATCCCATATCAGTCTTTTCTCATTCTCCTCTCTTTTATTCTTCTTTTAAAAATATTCTGGATTATTATTTTATACTCTTTTTTAGAGATCTTTGCTGGTTCTGAGATTCTCAGAGATATTCTGGGAAGTTCCTGTTGTATCCTAGGGACTTGCGTAATACACCGCAGATAAGTCCTTAAGGACAGTGAATCTACACTCCTCAAGAAATATTGTTCGTGATTATGTTAGCTTTTATACAACAATCTTAAGGACTTATGGCTGACATCAACAACTCAATCCCGAAGGATCAAAAATTTGTTTTCATAATTCATACGATATTTGCGAAACCCATAACTTTCGGAGGCTACCAAGGTGCTTGCAACATCGATGACTTCTGATCGCATTTGTAAGGACGGCGGATGAGGACGAAGAAGATGAGGTACTTGAGTAAATTTTCTTATACTTTACTTACAAAGAGAAAAACACAACCAGGTATTTTCTCGTTTACCAATCTTAAATATTTTAAAATTGTGGGGCTGTAGGTAATTTTAATTTTCGGAAAAATAAATTTTGGCTTTCACCTAATGATATTCATAGTATTCTAAAGGTTTAATTGCTTCCTTTGTCCCCAGTTTGGTTGAATTGTGTCAAATTCATCCTCATTTTTAAAAAAGTTTCATTGTCGTCCTCACGTGGTGTAAAAGTGTCAATTGAATCCAAACATAGAAAAAATTTGTGTCAATGTAGTCATTTTCGTCCCCACTGTAACGGTCGTTTAATTTCACTTATTCTTTTTCTCTTTTTCTTTTCACTCTTTAGCATTTGACGTTGAAAAATGCAAACCAACCCCTCATGATTCTTTTCCCACTTAGGGCATCCACGTGGCTACATTGACACAAATTTTTCCTATGTTTAGATTCAATTGACACTTTTACACCACGTGAGGACGAAAATGAAACTTTTTTAAAAATGAGGATGAATTTGACACAATTCAACGAAACTGAGGACTAAGGAAGCAATTAAACCTATTCTAAATTTGAAAATGGTGATTGTGTCATTATATGTTTGTATATGGATGACATGTTAAATTTTGGTACATGCAATGAGATTGTCACTAGAACTAAATTGTTTCTAGGATCAATCTTTGACATGAAAGACATGGGTGAAGCCAATGCGTTTTTAGGTATTAGAATCATAAGGAAGGGAGATAGTATATTATTATCCAAGAACAATATATTGATAAACTTCTTAAAAAGTTTAGGTTTTATGACCTCACTAGTGAGTACCCCATATGATGCTAATTCTAAATTAATGAAAAATAAAAGAGAATCATTATCTCAGCCTCAGTATGCCCAGATAATTGGGAGATTACTGAACTTGATAAGCTTTTTTAGACCTGATATTGCTTATGCAGTAGGTAGACTGAGTAGGTACACTCAATGTCCAAATCAAGAACATTGGGATGCACTTTCCAGGCTTATGAGATACTTAAGAGGTTCAATGGATTATGCCATTGAATATAGTGGATTTCCCGCTATACTAGAAGGGTACAGTGATGCTAACTGGATCTCTAATTCAGATGAAACAAAATCTACTAGTAGTTATGTATTCACACTTGGGGATGGTGCGATTACATGAAGATCAGCCAAACAAAAAATTATTGCAAGATCAACAATGGAATCTGAGTTTGTCGCTCTTGAGATGGTTGGTAGTGAGGTTGAGTGGTTGAAAAACTTCTTTGCGAAGATTCCACTAGGAATGAAATCAACCCTATCGGTATCAATACACTATGATTGCCAATCGGCAATAACTATAGCTAAAAACAAGAATTACAATGGAAAGAATAGACATATCCAATTGAGACACAATTTGGTGAAGTAGTTGCTAAAGAGTGGAACTATTTCCATTGATTATGTAAAGTCAGAACGAAATCTAGTAGATCCTCTGACAAAACCCTTGGGAAGAAATATGATCTTAGAAATATCGAGGGGAATAGAACTTAAGTCATTGGCAAACAAACAAGTGATGGTAACCCAACCTTTGTGATTGGAGATCCCATGAATAAGGTTCACATGGGTAAAAATAAGTCACTTATTAGTTCTGATAGCACTAATTTGATTTTAATCAATTATGTCCATTCCTATGATGTGTGTAAAAGTGCTAGAGACTGCATTTTTGAGAGGCTAAACTTTGTCATTAAAATTCTATGTGGTGAAAGAATTTTAGTTTAAACAAAGTTTTTAATGATTTTCATATCCCTTACAGGTGGTGTATGATTTGCAGTATACACTTGATGAAAACACCTATATAAGTGTCAAGCGGGTTTATGAAAACAAATATTTTTTGTTTCTTTATATAATCATTTTTTAGGGAAAATTAAATATTTTGAAAAACCACGTCAATTTTATACATTTAATTAAAGGTACTGCTTTTGGGCAGGCGCAGTAGGATGTTAATACCTTCCCTACGCGTAACCGATTCCCGAACTTAAAATCTAGTTTTCGTAGACCATGCCTTATTTTATGGGTTTCCATAGTTTTTCCAGAATAAATTATGGTGGTGACTCCCAAAATATTTTCTTAAACCCGTTTATTTTCAGTTCGCCATCCCGTCGCGATCCTAGTTGCGACAAAATCCAATTTGGAGAGAAACCATGAAAGAAGAAATTAAAGTTATTGAAAGAAATGATACATGGTATTTAACCGAGCTTCCAAAAGATGCTAAAAAGATTAAGGTTAAATGGATTTTCAAAACTAAGTGCGATGAGAAAGGAGATGTCAGTAAGTATAAAGCACATCTAGTGGTTCGGGGATATACTCAACAATATGGAGTAGATTATAAGGAAGTGTTCGCCCTTGTTGCACGTAGTGAGACTATTCGATTAATCATTGTTGTTGCTGCTCATCATGGTTGGCCCATTTATCAATTGAGTGTCAAATCTGCCTTCTTGCATGGGGAGTTAATTGACTATGTTTTTGTTGACCAACCACAAGGATTTGCCAAACAAGGGGAAGAAAGCAAAGTCTACAAGCTGAAATGTGCTCTATATGGCTTAAAGCAGACCCTCTGTGCCTGGTACAGTCATATTGTAAGTTATTTTGGCAGCAGTGGATTTGCAAAATGTGAATATGAACCCACGTTATTCACTACAGTGGCAGATAACAACTTTATGGTGGTAAGTTTGTATGTGGATGATTTGATTTATACATGGACCGATGATGAGTTGATGATGAAGTTCAAGCAATCAATGCAGTTTGAATTTGCTATGACTAACCTGGGAAAAATGAAGTTTTTCCTCAATCTTGAAGCAACACAACAAGTTGATGGTATTTTTGTGTCTTAAAAGAAATATGTTACAGATCTTCTATAGAGATTTGGCATGAGAAATTCCTATTTTGCTAATAATCTAATGGTTCCAAGAAGCAAATTAGGCAAAGATAAAGAAGGAAACAAAGTTGATACAATACCATATAAGCAGATAGTTGGGAGTTTAATGTACGCAACTGGCACACAACCAGACATTATGTACAATGTAAGTCAAGTTAGTCGATTTTCAAGCAACAAAGCGCATCACGTGTTACCTCAAAAGAACTTGTGAATTTGGTATGTTTTATCAAAGAAATCAAGGAAAAGATTTGATTGGTTATACGGACAGTGACTATGCCAATGACATTGATGATAGAAAAAGCACATCAAGCTATGTTTTCATGATGAGTAAAGTTGTTATTTCATGGAGTTCAAAGAAGCAACCAGTGGTGAGTCTCTCAACAACTGAGGTAGAAATTATAGCAGCAGCTACGAGTTCTTGTCAAGCTATATGAATTAGACGTATACTTGAAACAGTGGGAAGAAATCAAACGAGTCCTACGGTTATCTACTGTGACAATAGTTCTACCATCAAGCTCTCAAAGAACCTAGTTATGCATGAGAGGATCAAATACATTGATGTATGCTTTCATTTTCTAAGAGATCTTACAAGGAATGAAATTTTTGAACTGCAACATTATAGCTCACAAGAACAATTAGCAAATTTTATGACAAAGCCACTTAAGTTGGTACATAGGATGACATCATTTAGACATTGGGTTGACGTTGTTGGTGAAAAAAAATAAAAAAATGACTATATAAAAAATAAAAGACAACTATATAGGGTAGGACAACTTGTTACAAATTACATTATTGGAAGAGGTACCCTCAAGCATCAATCATCTTCTTCCACCAGTGTTGAGGAGGTCGTTATCCACCTCACGCAATGACTAGAAGCACGTGATCAGACTTTTGAGGATTTAAGCTGCAAGTTTGACACATTGCAAAAAGTTACCTTTAATAGCCTTAGTCTACCCTAACACCGTCCCAACAACAATCCACTTCATTGTTCACTAAATCACTTCTTTTCACATTATTACATATTTTTTATTATTATGTGTGGATATGTTACTATAGACATATTTTAAAAACTTGATATTTGTCTAAATTGTCTTCGTATGAACATATTATTATGTTTGTCTAGTATTGTAATTTTGTCTCGTTAAACATATTGAATTGTTTGGTTTTGTAAGATTGATAAGTCTAATTGAATGTAAAGAATACATCTCAATGAATTTAAAGATAGTCATTTGTTAACCAATTTACTGATAAATATATAAATAATGTCTTATACCTAAATCATGTCATTACGAAAAAATATATTTAATAGTAATTACGAAGTGATATATCAATCAATAATTATCAAAAAAACGATATCTATCAATAAATCTTATCAACATCATTTTTATCAACAAATTTTTATATGTTGATAATCAATTAAAAAAAACGATTACATATGAACTTTTACAATTTTCAACCAACATTAACCATTGATAAATTCTTTTCTTTTTTAGTGATATGAATACGAAAAATTATACTTCTCAGTATTGAAACATTAAAAGAAATAATTTTCCACACACATCAAATATACAACAGTGAACACAACAAAGAAAAATTAAAAGAAATAATTGTGAAAACTGACTTCAAAACTTTGGCATAATTCCTAACAATGAAAACCAATTAAAAGTTATGAAGTAAGCAAAATATATATTATATTTTTTATTTTAGAATTTGGGCCTTGATTCCCAATCCGTTAAGCATACGGGGGCAGCATGTTCTCTCGCCCTTTTTGTAATTTTAATTGGATTTATTGTATACACATTCCACCCTACAACATGATGTCATTTTCATTTCTTAACCAATCTTTTCTCATTTAGTATAATATTCAAACAACAACTTGTAAAACATTCATATATCTAAATTATAAAACATATCTATAATTTATAAAACAAATATCTAGTGATAGCTATGTTAGATGCCTTTTAATACGATGGTTATTACAAATATATACAAAATTAATTTAAATAAATTCAAATATATTTCTAATTCAATTATACAAAAATTAATTAAAACTACTTTGAATGTACTTATAATTTAATTATTTAAGTACTTTCGATAGATGTATTTTCAATTTAGCTGTCGTAAAATTAATTAAATTAAAAAAAATATATATGTTTTAGGACGTTGTAATAGACTTTTGAATATGAAACTTGGCTTTGAAATAACTTTTCATTTTAATTTTTATAAAATAAATATTAATAGTATTTTTATTATTTTTTTAATTAATAGAAACACTCCATCTGAATCTTATAAAACAATTGTTGTGCGTGGCTCATTGTGATAATTCTGTCATTCATGTTAATTCTTAATAGAAGAATTATCTATAAACCTTACATATATATTTTAATAATATGTACCACAATTTGCAATAAAACAAATATGTGATAGTTTCTTATCCTTAGTATAAGTTATAATAATTAGTCAAATAAGTTTCAACAAGAGAAACTTAATGAAAGCAATTAAATAATCTATAAACAATTACTGGAAATGTACAAAAATGTCTTGCAACCAAAATCAAATATATACGAAGTTTGGCATTTAAAGAAAATATGTTAAATGGACACTCTTTATTCTTTCAAAGATAATACAAAAGACACAAATCCACCCTTTACTTTATATCTCTTGACCAACCTAAAGTCATAAAACAAACATTTTTTAGATTTTTAATAATTTTATTTAGATATATAACTATGTTATGGTTAACTTCATAAAATAAACATCTTATGCATGATAAAGTTTCATGCCCTCTATCACTGTGTTATTATTCCTATTGTTGTAAACTCTATTGTTGTAAAATAACTATTGTTTACTAAGTACCTACAACTCTCAAGCTAAAAAGTTAGTGATAAAAATAGTGTTTTCATTAAAAGAATATGACAAACACATAATTTTTAAGATTACTTTTATTTCTTTGATTTATGATAATTAATGAAGTAGATTTTTTTTAACTGTTTTTAGGTATACTTTCTCACTGTTTTACTTTCATATATTTTTTTTTTATTTTTTAGTGTACAAAATTATTAATATTTTGGTTATGATGTCACAATATATAAACTTATGAAATATTATATTGATAAACAACTCTTACTTTCTCCGTACATTACTTTTTGAATAATAAATAAATAAATACAATAAATAATAAATATATAAAATTAATTCAACAAAAAAAAGAAGAAATTAGGAAAAAATATGTAAATATTTAGTAAAAATTAAAATAAAAGTGCAGGAAAAAAAATAGAAACTAAGAGAAATTATACATATACAATCAATATTTTATAGACACTAATTTTACGTAAAGTCTTGATTTAATTTACGTAAATTTGATATTATAATATTATTTTAAAGCTTTATATTAATTTAACTATAATATGATATTTTAATAATATCCATTTTAAATTTACTGAGAGATATTTTTAAATAAAAAAAAATTATTTTTATAACTAAAGTTTTAAATTTTATATTATATCAGCAGACTATAACAGAAAAGGTCTAAATTTATGAAATGAGTATGAATAATAATCATGCTTGTCATACTCAACTTTCTAACAAGTTGTTTCCTAAGGAAGAAAAAAAAACACCATGATTCTGAGAACGTAGGTGAAGTCATCAAAATATTATAAAATCTTAAGGGAATTAAATCTGCAACACATGCATGGTTCATGGCTTTCACCACATTGTGTTCGACAAATAATATTAGAGGAATTATTTTAGCAAATGGAAATTCTTTAATGTTTATAATAAATGCAAATATCATTTTATCATACATAATCATTTACATCAACCTTTCTTTTCTTTTGATATATTTCTTTTATTTTCGATAAATCACAATATATGATGTTATAAGGTATGTAACTTTGTTAGTGACGTTTTACTTATACACATAAGGAAACTTCTCCCAAAAAGAAATGTTATATCTATATTCCACAATTATTTAATGCAATAATCGTTTAACAATTAAAAAAATATTAATAAAATTATATAAAAGAATAAAAGTAATCAAATATGTTACAAAACTAACGGTAAAAAATTAATATAATTCTTTATTATATCTAATAAATAAGTGTTTTAAAAATTAAAAAACAGAATAAAATTGTGGATAAATATGGAAACAAACAAATATATATATATATATATATATATATATATATATATATATATATATATATATATATTTTATCAGCGTATTATATATTATTATAGAAAATGAAAATATCTTGACAGATGGTTTAAATTTTATTAAATATAAGTTATTGTATATGAATGGCCATTCACTCTTACCATAATTAATATTATTTTGTTCTTTTGTAAGAAAGGAAGCAAACAAAGATTCTATGAATAAAACTGTTACTAACAAACAGTACTGTTTTCTTCAGTCTTCTCACCTCACCCCCACACGCTTCAGAAACTCGCAATTCCAAATATGGTTTCAAACAGGCACGTGTCATGAAGAACATGGTCCTTATTATCACACAATAGTCAAAACGCACTTTAATCCAAATTTATCAAAATCATTTGTGTTTATTTGCTCTGCATTTTGAAGGTAACACTGTTTCTGAACATTAACCATTCCTTTTGTTTTCATCCAAATGATCAGACCATAAAGACAAATACAACTACATATGATATACCAAACATTTTTTTGTTGTAATTTATGTTGTCCCTATTGAATTCTATTACAGATTTTCATTGAAGCCAGTAGTTTTCTGTAACTTTTCTAAGGATGTCTGTTGTAGCAGTAATCTTAGCATTTGGGTTTTTTTTTTTTCATCGAAGCTTTGTTTTTGTTTTTTAAGGGTGTGAGAAAGGGGTTGAAACCCTTGATTTTCTCATCTGGCATTAGTCACACAGCACTCAAATGGTTGTTGACCTTCAATTCATGTCAACCCTCTCATGTGACCCACATAATTTTGGGTCCACAAACCATGATGCAAAAATTATATTAATTTCTACATTCTCATAGAAGGGACATGAAGCATGCTTTTTTGTTTTTACCCTGTTGGTGTCTCATGCCTAATGTTTTATTTATGTATAACTGTCCAATCAAACTAATTCCATTTCTTGAACTATAAATTGGTCATCCACTTTGATTCTCCTCATTGCAGTCTTTTCTTTTCTTTGTCACCCAAAATCAAAATGGCTCAAGAAACTGTGGTGAAGAGGTCACCCTCTCAAGAAAAATTTCACAGGGTTCAATTTGCAATAAGGCTGTTGGTGCTGGTTTTGTTCTTGGGTTGGATTTTCATTCGGGTAATGTCACCCACAGATACTTTTAAAAACAGATGGCTTCCAAGATACAGAGCAAAGACTGACAATACAACTTATTTGGGTTCAAAAGGTCTTGTTAATTTATTCAATTATTATTAAATTCAGTGCCTACATTGCTTTGATTATTTTATGCTGATATTCCCCTTTGATTTTCATTGCAGGTTCTAATCTTCTGATGTACACATTCTCAATCTTGCTCATAGCTACTTTGGGGTGTGTCTACCTCCACATAACAAAAAAAGCAAATGACTCCAACATGGAAATGTACCATTTTTCACCACTTACTCTGGTTATAATCTTTTGATAAATGTTTCATTGTAAGATTAACATCACACTTTGTTGATCTCTGTTAAAAAAGTGCTTGCCGATGTGATTTTCATTTATCGAATTGGAGTTTTATCTGACTAACACATAAAAAGGAGTGCTACAAATGACTTGAAAAAAAAAATAAGAAGCATAAAACAACACTCACAGAACTGTATTTAAAGTTTGTCCCTATATCATGTTTGTCCCTATGTCATATCATGTTATGCACTAAAGATGGTAGATAGCAGAATAAGTTTTATCATATTTTGACAGATAACCAGGAAAATATTTCTCTTGTAACAAAAGTTAAGGGCTTATTTTTTTTTTATATTAGTACTTATATGATGAGAAATAGTAAATAACTAGTTGTTAAATAATGAACTTATGTCTTATTTATAAATTAATTTATAAAAAGTTCCTTTTTTTAGTTTCTTCACAAACTGATTTTAACTTGTAAAACGTTAAATTAATTTTATATACTTATTGTCTTATCTTACAGATACTTTTTTCAGCAAAATATTTGATTTTTCAACTCTAGAAAAATGATGTGAGGGTGGGGACAAAGTCTTTAATAAGCCTGTAAAGAATTGTACTTGTGATAGTTGACTTTTCACATGTATATATGTTTTGTGCATTATCAGCAGCAACTCAAAGAAACATGAGGTAGCCCTATGGAAGCGTTCAGTGCTTATAAAAGGCCCTCTTGGCATTGTCTCTGGCACAGAGCTTGCATTCTTGCTCATGTTCGTTGCACTCCTTGTCTGGACCTTTGCAGCTTCTTTAAGCAACAGGTTTGCAAAAATCAGCCCCGAATCAGCAGCAAAGGATGGAGAGAAAATGTAAACTTTTATTATGATTACTATTAGACTTTGATTTCTATACATAATTAGAGTAAAAAGTTATTAACTGCAAATCGATCTAAAATCATTACTAAATAACTTTTGAAGTAACTATTATAAAAGTCAGCAAATTTAATATCTATGGCATGATACTTTTTATACCGAACGATTGGATGATGGTAGAAAAATCCTTAACAATATCAGTGCCTAAACTATTTTTCCCATTGTTTGCAGTATGATTAGTTTGTCAACTTTTACAACAATTATCTTAGAAAGTCGTAGATTTTTGTGATTTCTGGTGGATTAACGGTGTAAAAGTGCATTATTAAACTAAAAACTAAGTTGAGCATTTTGATTGTTATTGTTAATTGTGATATATGTTGGTGGTGCAGATGGGAAGAGAAGCTAGACAGTGCAGGATTGATGTTTGGTGTTGTTGGGAACATATGTTTGGTATTCATGTTTTTTCCTGTGGCTCGTGGTTCAAGCGTGCTGCCACTGCTTGGACTCACTTCTGAAAGTTGCATCAAGTACCATATTTGGCTTGGACATATTGCCATGCTACTATTCACTGCTCACGGTTTGAGCTTCATCATCCATTGGGCAATTATTCATCACTTGTCTGCGGTTAGTTAAGAACTTGCAGTATATTGATTTCATGGCATGCAATGTTTTATCATTTATATGAGTGTTGATTGTCATTAATCCACCTTATGTTGTAAAGAAAGTTTTTTCTTTTCTTTTTAACAAGTTTACTCAAGTATGTTAAAATTCGTAATAAGTGATTATTTTATTTGAAGAACACTTTTTTTTGTACAAAAACAGTTTAAACAAATAGACCCATTGCCCCCCTTGTCACTTTGGATATTCCTCGCGCTTATGCTTATTGGTTTTCATTTCTGACTTGCTTTAAGTAGCAAATCGGTGAACACTACCAAAAGGGTTAAAAAATGTGATTTTTTTATGCTTGAACTGTGAAACTGTTTCTGTACTACACTAATCATATAATTTTATATGATTTTATGCGTCTATATTTGTAGGAAAGTTTTACATGATAAAGAAATAAGATTTATACAATTATTTATGAATTGATTCTAGAACTGTTACATCGGAACATTTTAGAGACCAAGCAACAAACCTACCGCGGTGTTTTTCTTGAACAAGTCGTCTGAATTTAATGTTTTGTTTTTTGTTTCATAGTATTGTGCACTGAGCTGATGGGACCATGACTTTTTTTCGTTGCAGATGCTGGAATGGAAGAAAAACGATATATCAATTGTGGCTGGAGAGATATCTTTGCTTGCTGGTTTGTTACTGTGGATTGCAACCATTCCCCGCATTAGGCGAACTTATTTTGAGCTCTTCTATTACGCTCATCACCTCTACATCCTCTTCATAGTCTTCTTCATCTTTCATGTTGGCATTTCCTCTGCCTTAATTATGCTCCCTGGTTTCTACCTCTTCATGGTTGATCGTTACTTGAGGTTTCTGCAATCAAGACGCCAAGTTCGTCTGGTTTCTGCTCGGGTTTTGCCATGTGAAGCTGTGGAACTCAACTTCTCCAAGGGCCATGGTAACTGACATCATGATCTTAGCTCAATATCTTAAAGACACCTGTAGCTACTTCCTCATAAATGACTAATTTATTGAGACTTTTTTATGAGCTAATGTAACATGTTTTTTTTGCAGAATTAACTTATAACCCCACAAGTGTGATGTTCATAAATGTACCATACATATCCAAGCTGCAGTGGCATCCATTTACTGTTACTTCTAATAATAATTTGGAGGCAGACAAGCTAAGTGTTGTTATTAAAAGTGAAGGACCTTGGACCAATAAGCTATACCAATTGCTTTCAACTCCTTCCACAATTGATCACGTTTCTGTGTCTGTCGAAGGTCCTTATGGACCTGCTTCAACCAACTATCTACGGTTTGTATCTTAGAAGCAAAAACTTCAAACCTAATGTTATATCTGACATGACTTCTTTGACTTTCACGTAATAATAAATTTTTGTTTTTTCCCCATCAGGCATGACACTCTTGTGATGGTGAGTGGAGGAAGTGGCATCACACCTTTTATATCCATCATTCGGGAGCTAATACATCTGAACACTACATTCAAATGCAAAACCCCAAAAGTCTTCCTTATTTGTGCCTTCAAGAACTCTTCTTCTCTGTCAATGCTAGAGTTGATCCTCCCAATAAATGGCACCCCTTCTGATATTTCTAATGTAGAATTACATATTGAGGCCTACATCACAAGGGACAAGGAGCCTAAAGCAGATGGCCCTATTTACCCTCAAATCAGATGGTTCAAGCCAAATCCATCTGATGAACCAGTACACGCTATATTAGGTCCAAACAGTTGGCTCTGGCTTGGTGGTATAATTTCATCCTCTTTCGTCGTTTTCCTTATCTTAATAGGGATCATTACCCGTTACTACATTTTCCCAATTGATCATAACTCAAATGAAATATTTTCCTACCCTTTGGATGCATTCCTTAACATGCTAGTAATATGTGTGTCCATAGCAAGTGTTACTAGTGCAGCTTTTCTTTGGAACAAGAAATATTATGCTAAAGAAGGAAAGCAGATTAAGAACATTGAAGGGTCTACACCAACAGTGTCGCCAAACTCCATGGTTTACAATGTAGATAGAGAACTGGAAAGTCTTCCATATCAGTCACTTATTCAAGCCACCAATGTGCATTATGGTGCAAGACCTGACCTAAAAAGTAAGTCACCTCCAATTTCTTTAATTATGTCTTAGGGACTCATGAATGGATTTGAAATCACTCAATTTATTTTTTCTTTTTACAGAGATCCTATTTGAGCACAAAGGGTCTAGTGTGGGAGTTCTTGCTTCAGGACCCAAAACAATGAGGCATGAGGTTGCAGCCATTTGCTCCTCATCTGGTTTAGCTGAGAATCTGCATTTTGAGTCTATTAGCTTTAGCTGGTGATTTTACTCATACTGTTATAATGGGTGTAAAAGTGAGTGACCAATCTCTGGAAGTACCTTGAAGGACTTGTTAATTCTGTTGTTTTATATTTAAATGACTGAAAATTGTTGTCAATAATAATCACGCCTTCATACGAGCAAGATTATAAATAAAGAAAGGAATTTACTATAATATTTTATCCTCAGTAGTGTGGATCATATTCACAAAACATGCAAAAGCTGAGTTCAAACTACAAACATGGAGAACGAGAAATTTCTATTCAAATATCAAGACACGTGTAATTACATGAAAAGTTACTGAATAAATCACACCATCTCATTAACCAATCCCATCAATAGATAAAATGATACTATTGTCAAGCACTAACTATATCAGAAACTCTAAGTATCATGCTAAAGCCTAGAAATCATTTCCATAAATATCTTCAACATCTTCCTCACATACCAAATGACAACCACACCTCAGTATTTCCAGTGAATGGCAGCAATAACTTTTCAATGCAAATTCAATTTCATTGCAGTCCCACCTTCATATACTCTGTGAAGGTGTTCATCAATGGACAAAGAGTACATAAGGGTGAGGTAACATCGATCCATGGAGGTAAATTGCATGGTTTAGAATAATCATATTCTTAAAATAATTATATTCTCGTATTATTTAATTTATAATAAATCTAAAATAAGAATTCACTAATATATTATATTCCAATTACTTAATCCCAACTAGAGACCTATTCTTTAGTGCCGTCAAAATGGGTTGAAACCCGTGAGCCAATCCGGCTCACCACGGGTTTGAGCCGGGTTGAGTTGGAAAAAAATGCAAAATTTTTTATGCGAGCCAATTTTGACCTGGCTCACTAAGAATCTAACTCACACGGGTTGAACCCGTGGTGGATCGGGTTGGCTCACCAACCCATCTATCTTTTTAATTAAATTAAATTAATTATTCAAATCCTATTTTTTTTATTGAAATCAAATTAATTAAATTAATTATTCAAAATGCACAACCTTTACTTAGCAATAGAGCATTTCGCGTTGCTGTCTTTCCAAAAGTTCCCCTTCGCAAAGAAAACCCTAAGATTATAGATTGGATAATATTATAGATGAAGATAAAGAAGATGTTTCAAGAGAGCATAATACTGTGGATTTATCCATTCAGGACTCCAATTTAAAAGATGGATAATATTATAGATTGGATAATTCGGGAATATATCATTTGTTTTATCTTGTTTTTAGACCTATCTATAAGCATGACAATTTTATCTTGTGCTATATATTTTTGTTAACGTCTATATGTAGTTTCTTGTATGTCTCACTAAATTAAATTGGCAAAATTTTACGCTTGATAGCTTAGAATATATGTAACAATATATTTCTTTTGTTTCATTTTCTTTTATATCAATTGGTTCCATTATTACTGTTTCAATTTAATCGATCAAAGTAATATGTTATAAGAATCTGAGAAGAAGAAGGTGAAAAAAAAGTTAATTAATTGAGTCAATGAGCCAACCCGTTTAACCCACCAACCCGTGGTGGGTTGTGATAGGACTCCTAATAAGGATAGGCCTGCTAATCAACATGAAACAATTATAGAGGGAGCAAGGCCCAAAATATGGAATGTTTACGTGAGAAGAAAGAAAATGGGATTAGGAAAAGAAAGGGAAGTTAGTTAGAGAGGGAAATGACGTGTCAGGAATCCAGGGAAGGGGAATTCTGTTATAGGAGAGAGAATAGAGAGTGTGAGGGGATACGAAGTGGGAGGTGGTGAGTTGGTTAGGAGGAGAGTCATCCTCTGGTTAGGAGTGAGAGCACTCTGGGTTCTACTGGTGATTGTAGAGCTTTCATCTCCATAACTTTTCTTCTGCATAATACTTGAATAATATACCTGTGATATTAAGTTTAATTGTTGGGTTTCTATCTTTGGTTCGACCTGCCGGATCCCCGAGAAGAGCTAGCATTGTTGTCCATGCCACCCAAAATGTCTGACCGAGTCGACGCATTGGAGGAAAGATTGTTAGCGATGGAAGTGTCTGTACGTGAGACGTTGGGGGAATTTCGCCAACTAATGTTGGAAGAGCTGACTAAGCTGCGTAACGAGCAAGTGGGAGAGCGTCGAGAATCTCCGTTTTCAGATATGGATTCAGGGGCAGAGTACAGGATGGCAGCAAAGAAGGTGGAATTACCATCATTTGACGGTACTGACCCTGTGGGATGGATTACCAGGGCAGAGACATATTTTGAAGTTCACGGCTCTACAGAAGAGGTGAAGGTCCAATTGGCAAAACTAAGCATGGAAGGGGCAACCATTCATTGGTTTAATCTTCTACAAGAAGCAGAAGTGGGGTTGTCGTGGACCAAGTTAAAAAGAGAGTTGATCGGTTATGGTGGTCGTACTAGCGGTAATCCTTTCGAGGAGTTGAAAGATTTGTCGCAGACAGGCAGCGTAGATGAGTATCTAGCAGAGTTCGAATATATCTCCTCTCAAGTTTCTCATTTACCAGAGGAGCAATATCTGTGTTACTTTATTGAAGGGTTGCGACCGGAGATTCGGCGGAGGGTTCGCACCTTCAACCCGATGAATCGTCTCCAAGCCATGCGCCTAGCTCGAGACGTGGAAGCAGAAGTGCAGGGAGAGGGATTTCAACGTGGAGGAGGATTACGAGGGTGGAAAAGCAATCGTGATTGGGGTACGGGTCAGGGAGAGAAGTTTGGATCCAAGTCGGGTCAAGGCCCACATTTAGGGAAATTAGGCGTTGGGTTAGGCCCAACCCAGAGCATATCAAATAAACCATTATCGGCAGCGGGCTCCAGCCTTCATGAGTCACGCTCGACGACGCAAGGCAGTCGCGTTTCAGGTGATCGTTTTCCGACCGCCGACCGAAATTGCGGTACGAAACATTTGTCGTACTTTGAATTGATGAACAGGAAAGCTCAAGGGCTTTGTTTTCGATGCGGTGAAAAGTATCACCCCTTGCATCGATGCACAGAGCGACAACTGCGAATTGTGGTGTTAGCGGATGACGAAACAGTAAATGAAGCGGGGGAGGTGATCACGAGTGAGACGCAAGCAGAGGAAGATGACCATAACTTGGAGTGTGGGTCTATGGGATTGTTCGCAGAAGTTGAAGTACCATGGGGTGGTCGGAATAACCCTACAACTCTGCACATAGAGGGTCTTCTCAATGGGGTAACCCTGGGAGTGTTGATTGATAGTGGGGCCAGTCACAATTTCAATTCTCCCCTTGTAGTGGCTACTCTGGAGTTGAAAGTGGACAAAAGAAAACAGATTGGTGTACGTTTGGGAGATGGACATAGGGTGTCTACGGTGGGGAAATGTGAGAAGTTGGACATCCAATTAGGAGAATTCTCTACTACGGTAGAGCCATATGTGTTGGAATTGGGGGACGTGGACATGATTTTGGGAGTTTCTTGGTTGCGAAGGTTTGGAAAGGTTACTTTTGATTGGGAAGAGATGACGCTAAGTCTTTTTTGGCAAGACAAATATCTAGAGTTACAAGGTCAGAAACTGAGAAAACACGGACAACATATAGCGTTGATGACATCTTTCCAGAGTGTGGTGAAGTAGAATAGTTTGGGAGAAAAGTCCATTTCGAAGCAAAGCTTATCAAAGACACAAGTTGAAGATATTCAACAGATTTTAGTGGGTTATGCAACTGTATTCCAAGAGCCACAGGGGCTGCCACCTTATAGAAATGTGGTGCATGTTATTACATTGCAGCCAGAAGCAAAAGCCGTGAGTGTGCGACCATATCGGTATCCACATCACCATAAAGAGGAGATTGAAAAACAGGTTGGAGAGAAGTTGACACAAGGAATTATCAGACCCAGTTCTAGCGCTTTTTCCAGCCCGATAATTCTTGTTAAGAAGAAAGACGGTTCATGGCGCATGTGCGTGGATTATAGGGAGCTGAATAAAGTCACAATTCCCGACAAATACCCAATTCCAGTGGTAGAGGAGTTATTGGATGAGTTATATGGTGCTACTTATTTTTCTAAACTAGACTTGAAATCTGGGTATCATCAAATACGCATGGCTGAGGAAGATGTTCATAAAACAACTTTCAGGACACGTGAGGGTCACTATGAATTTTTAGTGATGCCCTTTGGGTTGACAAATGCCCCTGCGACTTTCCAGTCTACTATGAATCATATGTTTAAGTCCTATTTGAGGAAGTTTGTACTAGTATTCTTTGACGATATACTAGTTTACAGTAAAGAATGGGATGAACATTTGAAGCACTTAATGAGAATCTTTGAGCTTTTGTGTGAGCAATCTTTCATGGTCAATAGAAAAAAGTGTGTTTTGGGGAGTCGGCAAGTAAAATACTTGGGTCATCTAATTTCTGAGCAAGGAGTTGCAGTAGACCCAGAAAAAAATTAAAAGTGTGATAAATTGGCCCATACCTCATAATGTCAAAGGTGTGAGGGGTTTTTTGGGATTAACGGGGTATTATCGAAAATTTATTGCAAGTTATGGTAAGATTGCTAGGCCCCTTACTGAATTGACGAAGAAGGATGGTTTCCATTGGGGTCCAAATGCATTATTGGCCTTTGAGGAATTGAAAAAGGTGATGACTCAAGCTCCCCTATTGGCTTTACCTAACTTTTCTAAACCGTTTGAAATTGAGTGTGACGCTTCAGGGGCAGGAATAGGAGCAGTATTGATGCAAGACTGACAACCGATAGCTTATTTTAGTAAAGCTTTGGCACCGACTAATGTTAACAAGTCAACCTATGAGAAAGAGTTAATGGCATTAGTGTTGGCGGTCCAACATTGGAGACCATACTTGATTGGAAGGAGTTTTAAGGTGTACTCAGATCATAAGAGTTTAAGACACCTCTTACATCAAAAAATCATCACCGAAGCTCAACAAAATTGGCCAGCAAAGTTGTTAGGATATCAGTTTGAGGTGATTTACAAACCGGGCCCAGAGAATAAAGCTGTTGATTCACTATCAAGAATGTTCGAAGCGGGTGAATTGAGGGAGATTCATTCTTTTCCATTATGGTTGCAGGAACAGCATATCCAAGAGGAAGTGGAAGTAGATCCTTTCTTACAGCAAGTGGTGCAGAAGTTACAACAAGAAGATGCATCTGTTGCAGATTTCAGTTTGCAAAGAGGAGTATTATTTTACAAAGGACGCTTGGTATTGTCAGCTAAGTCAGATTTAATTCCTACTATCTTAAATGAGTTTCATTCTTCACCAGTAGGGGGTCACTCGGGTTTTTTAAGAACCTACAAACGTATCGCAGCAAATCTGTACTGGACGGGAATTAAGAAGATGATTCAAGAGTTTGTTAAAGCATGTGATGTGTGCCAACGACAGAAATATGAAGCAACATCTCCAACTGGATTACTACAGCCCCTGCCTATTCCAAATAGGATTTGGGAAGATATTTCCCTATACTTCATTATAGGCTTACCAAAATCGAAGAGGTTTCAAGCTATATTTGTAGTGGTGGATCGATTGTCTAAATATGGCCACTTTATTTTATTGAAACATCCTTATAGTGCCAGGAAGATTGCTGAATTATTCGCTAAGGAGATTGTACGACTTCACGGCCTTCCGTAATCGATTGTTAGTGATCGAGACCCTGTGTTCATGAGTCCTTTTTGGCAGGAATTATTTCGATTACAGGGAACAACTTTGAAAATGAGTTCTTCTTATCATCCTGAGACCGATGGTCAAACAAAAGTGGTAAATCGATGTTCAGAAGCTTATTTACGATGTTTTGTGTCGGAACAGTCCAAGAACTAGTCATATTGGGTACCTTTGGCAGAATTATGGTATAATACTACTTTTCATGGAGCAACAGGAAAAACCCCTTTCGAAATTGTGTATGGGAGAACACCACCTGCTTTAGTGCGTTTTACACAGGGTGAAGCACGCGTGGAAGCTGTAGCCGCTAACTTGGTTGATAGAGATAAAGCTATTCGACAATTGAAATATCATCTGCTGCGAGCTAGCAGCAAATGAAGAAATTTGCAGACAAAAAGCGGAGATTCATGCAGTTCGAGGTCGGAGAGTGCGTGCTTATTAAATTGCGTCCCCATAGACAAGTAACCATAGCTCGACGTATTAATCAGAAGCTGGCACCTCGGTATTATGGGCCTTTCTTAGTGGTGGAGAAGAAGGGAGAAGTGTCTTATAAGGTGCAGTTGCCGGAATCAGCAAAAGTACACCCGGTTTTTCATGTTTCTCAATTAAAAAAGGCTATTGGTAATCATGCGGTAGAACCCACTTTACCAACAGAGTTGAGTCTTGAGGAGGAAGATCAAGAAGAACCTGAGACAGTGTTAGCAACCAGGGAGATTCCTAAGGGTGGTACTATTACTAAACAATGGTTGGTTAAATGGAAGGGGAGAACAGAGGAGGAGGCAACTTGGGAAGATGAGGGACTATTACGAAGTCAATTTCCTTATTTTAGCCTTGAGGACAAGGCTGTTGTTGCAGGAGGGAGTAATGATAGGACTCCTAATAAGGATGGGCCTGCTAATCAACATGAAACAATTATAGAGGGAGCAAGGCCCAAAATATGGAATGTTTACGTGAGAAGAAAGAAAAGGGGATTAGGAAAAGAAAGGGAAGTTAGTTAGAGAGGGAAATGACGTGTCAGGAATCCAGGGAAGGGGAATTCTGTTATAGGAGAGAGAATAGAGAGTGTGAGGGGATACGAAGTGGGAGGTGGTGAGTTGGTTAGGAGGAGAGTCATCCTCTGGTTAGGAGTGAGAGCACTCTGGGTTCTACTGGTGATTGTAGAGCTTTCAGCTCCATAACTTTTCTTCTGCATAATACTTGAATAATATACCTGTGATATTCAGTTTAATTGTTGGGTTTCTATCAGGTTGGGTCGGATTTGAATTTTTTTGACTCGCTAATAAATGAGCCAGGTTGGGTTGACTCACTACGTGGTCAACCCGTGGTGGGTTGGGACGGGTTACCCGTTTTGACAGCTCTTTTCTTGGATTTAAATCACACAAAAATTTCCCACTTTTACGTCAACTCTATTGGAACACAATGTTGTAACACCTTATTTAGCCGAAAATCTGCATTTTGAGTACATTAGCTTTACTTGGTGATTTTACCCATGGTGTTGTAAAGGATCCAAAATGTTAATTGATATGATAAACCTCTTGAAGGAGCTAGTCTTAGGCTCAGAGTAAGCCTTGGTGAATTGGTTGATTGTGTTGCTTTAATTTAAATGGGTAAAAATTGGTTTTTCCACAATAGTTAGGCCTTCCTATCAGTAACAATTTCAAGAAAGGAGTATACTTTAATATATTGATTCCTCATTAGTGTGGATCATTGCAACAAGACATGCAAAAGTTGAGTTCAAACTACAAATACAATGAATGGGAAGTTTCTATAGAAATAACAAGACACATAGTTATATGAAAAGATACTCTCACTTATCTGAGATGTTCACTTCAAGTATAATCATACTATTTTCAAGCACCATCTGTATCAGAAACTACATATCTTAGGATAAAACCTACAAACTATTTCCATAAATATCTTAAACATCTTATCAATTCCTCTGATAAGCATGTCAAATCTTTCTCTGGGAAGACGGAGTTTCTGCATGTAGTAACACATAATTTTGAATAAGCAACAACAGTGGATGATTATATATTACACACAGTTTTAGAATGTGGATAAATGCCATTTTGAAGGTGATGCAAAGAGACTCTACATGGTTTGGATGGATTGTATTTGGAAACCTCAAATGAAGCGCAATAGCTTGCCTCCAATGGTTTCATGTTGGAAAAGCATGTTAAGTAATGTTGCAACGTGTTCACTGCAGTCTATGAGAAGCTCTATAAGCCCTGGCAGTTTGGAAATGCAACTTGGTAAGCTAACAATATTGTTGCTATAAAAAATGTTGCCAGTGAGATCTAGAGTCTCCAATGAAGATAAGCGACAAAAATCATCGGGGAATGACTCTACAGATAGATTGCAGTTACTTAAATCTATTGTTTTCAAACAGGGTAATCTAAACCCAATAGAAATTTGTTCATTCAGAAACAGCATCCTAGAGCGGAGAGAAAATCCATTTACCGATTTTGATACTGGCCCTTTGCACCCAGCAAATGAGATATCTTTGAGGTTTTCATGATAATAGACTAATGAAGGTAGCTCTTGAATAGCAGTTTCGGGAGTGTGGAGAGCTTCTTATTTGTTCTAAAGAACTATGCCAAACCTCAAAGGTTTCAACCACTTCTTCGCACAAATCCAAATACTCTCTTTTAGGTTGATTTTGTTTAAATGCTTTCAAACAAAAGAGCTCAAGGGCTTCATTTTTGGCTAAGACACTGGCCTTATAAATTACATCCACTTCAGGTGTCTTTAGCAAGTGCTCATCTCTAGTTGTGATTATTAGTCTGCTTCCTGGACCAAACCATTCTCGCTTTTCAGCTAAATTCTCCAATTGTCTTATGTCACTTACATCATCAAGAACAAGAAATACTTTTTGTTTCTTAAAAAGTTTGCTATGATCTTTTTCCCATCATAAAGATTATAAAAATTATTGCTTTTTACACCAAGATGAGAAAGAACTCCCTTTTGAATGTGAGCTAAGCCATTTGTCTTAGACAACTCTGTGATGTTTTCAAGAAAGCAACAATCCGCGAATTTCTCTTTGATTTTTTCATAGACTAATCTAGCAATTGTTGTTTTACCTATGCCTCCCATGCCCCCATATTCCTATAAAGTGAATATCATTTAATTCTATGCCCGTGAGTGAAATCACTTCTTTCATCCATGAATCAATTCCAACAAGACTATCTGTGACACATGCAAGTCTAGGAATTATTTCTTTCTGCATGCCTCCGACGATATTTTCAATCAGTGTTGCTTCGCTCCTGAATTTAGAGAAGGACAAAAAGAAGAATTTTATTTTAACAATAGTCATAAAGTTGTATAGAAATAAACAGAGAAAAGGGGTTATCATTTTATATTTTGCAAATCCAAGGTTAAGTGATAAAAAAATTCCACTAGAATTCCCTTACTTGATTTTCAATGTACCACAGACAAACAAAGAAATGACTAAAGTAGGCTTTTGATCCCTTATCTATCTTACTATTATTTTTTCAGTTTGATCAGCTAAGTTTAAAATGTTTTAGTTTAATACCTTAAATTGTCTCCAGTAGAACAAATTAATCCTTATATTAGTTTCTTTACTAGCAATGTTAATTTTGGTTAATGTAGCAAAAATTCATTTGATTTGACATCATCTGTCTCCAAATTAACCCATATAGTATGGTAATGCACAGCCTTGCATGAAGACTGTGGTTAATGCACAAGCAGTGCTGGGAGGACTCTTCCGTTTTTTCTCTTTCTTTTTCATATTTTGTTTTTCTCTTTTATGTTTTTGGTAATCCTTCCCTGTTTTCATTTTTGTTCTGTTTTATTTTTGTTGGTTTTCAGAGAGCTCTAGCTTAGTGTCTGTGGGTTATTTTCACAACCACGTTAATCCAAACCTTGTATATTTTTTATACAAAATATTTTTATACAGTAAAAGTGAAGCAAATATATATATGTTTGTTTTGGGAGAGTGGTCTTCTACAGGAAAGATCCAAGAAAAAGCACAGAGGATCATCAAAGTTGAATAGAGCCAGTTAGGGAAAGGTGAAAATCCGAGTGGCACTATTTCGGAAAGGGTGATTTTTTTAAAAACAAATTACGTTTTTAAATTAATTTTAATGTGTTGAATGGTTAACTTTAATTTATTTATTTTTAAATTTGATGAGAAATTTTGATTGGAATTTATTTCTACTTCGAAAGTTAATGTTCATATTCTGTTACTATTAATAACCTTGAAAATGGTGCCACGCCTAATGGAGAAGCAAGGTATCATAATTCGAGTGATTCCAGTTGCATTCTTCTTTGGCTTCTGTTCCTCTATTCCTTCTTGTTACATGTTGCATGTTCTAAGGATTGTGTTGCATGTCATCATCCAAGCAATTAGGTATCCATGGTGATTAAACATTTGATTCTAAGGTGACACTAATTTTGAAACGTTTACTTTTAACCAATTACTTCTAAACTATTGATAATAATTGAGATTGAAGTCAAATTAATCTCAGTCATATATGTACACGGAAACATTTCATTGTACTATGAGGGGGTTAGCCTCGACCGATTGGATATGATGGTGGACTAAGGATATGATGGTGGACTAAGTAGAATGGACCGGACGGTCAAGACATGGAAATAGACTTCACAACTGTTCGGTCATGATAACAGTTGAGCACAGTTAAAGCACAATCAATACGGTAACGGCTATTGATGTCTGGTTAAGACTGATATTAATGACTATTAAAAGATAAATTAATTGGTCAATAAACACTATGAGAGGTTTAATTTCGAAGTAAAACTTATTTTTTCCTAATTGAATTACTTTAGACCTCCAGATAAAAATTTTGTTGGAGGCATAAAGTAATTCAATTGCAGAAAAATAAGTTTTACCTTGAAATTAAACCCCTATTTATAGAGTTTACAATAATCTGACCAATTAATTTATTTTTTAATGGTTATTAATGACAGCCTTAACCAGACATCAATAACAATTATTGTATTAATTGTGCTTTAACTATGCTCAACTGTTATCATGACCGAACGGCTGGGAAGTCTATTTCCATGCCTTGACCGTTCGATCCATCCTACTCAGCCCAACATCATACCCGATCAGTTGGGTCTAACCCTACAATAACATTCATCATAAAAAACAAATAGTCACAAAACAAAGTTAGACACGGCTAGGTTCACAAATTGTCAAACCAAATTTGAGCAAACGTTTCATAGATCATATTGCCACGTTGCACGAAATAATGCACCTCAAGAAAGAACCTTTAATTCAAAATGTACGGAATTTAACTAACACCATGACACAACAAGAAAAACTATGATTCTCTTATCAATGGTGAGTTCAGCTGGAACAAAAATAAGATGACGTGTGGTTAGAAAATTGGATCACAAAAACCTGGAGTAAACACAAAAACATGCACTGTTAGGTATCTGAGTTAGAGACCTAACACTCTCTCACCAGTAAGCTCCAAGAATCGTAAAACAAGAATGAGTATAAAGAAACGTATTATATTCACAACCAATGAACAAAGAATACAATCAAGAATCTGGGAGCTTAACCTCCCTCACCAGGTTTAAAATCGGTTTGTACAATGAATATAGTAACTAACTAACTGAAACTACAAAAGAGGTATCTTATATAGACACCTTTCCTGCCCCATTTTACTACTCAGCAGTTAGGTATTCTCCCTTATTTTTCTACTCTCTTTCTCCTTTCATATACTTTCCAAGTCCTAACATTACTCCCTGCTGCCAAACAACCTTGTTCTAAAGGTTGAAACCGGGAAGCTTGATCCAATGACTCCTCTTCATTCTCATGTTATCATATGAAGGAACTCCACTAGCTACTACTTTCCAATTCAGGTCTGGCAGCTTGGGTGGTGGAAATTCCTCCTCCAAGGACTTCCATTCTTCCTGCCTTCTATTAGCTTCAAACATTATGGTCACCTCTTTAGCCAATGTTGGATCCCCTTAGATCACCACCTCCTTTTCTCCCTGCCTGAAGGCCATGGTGAGGTTCCCCAGTTGGTCGTTACTTCCCCCAATTTTGTTAGTCATTCCACCCCTAATATGGCCTCTACTCTGCCTAGTTCGAAAAGATAAAATTGTTCTTCAACCTCAACCTTCCCCATTTTCAGTATTACCCCCCTCATAGCCCCTGGGTCCTCCTCTTCTGTCCATCCCCCAGGCTTACGTGATACCGCTTGGTCGCCTCTACCTCCAAACCCAGCTCCTCGACCACCCCTTGCAATATGAACTTGTGGCTTGCGTCATTGTCGATCAATATGAGCATGATTCTCCCCTTTATCTCCCCTTGCAACTTCATCTTCCTGGGCTATGTTAATCCTCCTGCAGAGAACGAGGAAAGTTCCATCTGCCTCTGGTCCATGTTCGCGTCAGTCTCTTCCATATCCTCCTGCAAGCCTGCGAGGAAATACCCCAGTAGTTGTTCGTCCGGAAACCCTTTCGTTTACCCCGCCAAAACCTCAAATTCTTGGACGAACTCATCCATTGTCCCCATTTGTTTAGTCGCTGCTAATCGCTCAAAAATCAACCCTCTGTTTCGCCCCCATACCTTATTACCAGCGCATCCTTCAACCCTTCCCAGGATTAGTTCCTGGCCTTCGTTCTCCAAACCCGGATCCAGTATCCTGCACTCCTTTTCATACTAATGTATGCTAATCGCACTTTCTCCACCTCTGAGACGCCTTGCACTTCGAAAATTTTTTCGCGCGATTGATCCAATTTAGCATATCAAAACCCTCGAAAAGGGGCAATTCTACCTGTTTTCGCCACCCGCCGCGACTTTCGCCGCGCTCTCCGTCTCTTCCTCCAATCTCGTCTTCCCGCCTCGTCCTTCAATTGGCGTTTACAGACGTGTGACTACCGTCAGACATCCCCTCCTGGTCACGCACCCTTCCTCCCAAAATCCGCATGAGTTCTTGCAAGTCTTGCCGTATCGCCATCATATCTTGGCACAATGCTATGTTTTCTGCCTTTATTTCGTCGACCGTTATCTCCATGGCATCCAACTGGTTCTTCACTACGTTCAGTCTTCCATCGAGTTTGCCTTCCATTGCTCTCTTCTCCCTTCAATTGGATCCGGCAGGTCAGACCACTTTGTTAGGTATCTGAGTTAGAGACCTAACACTCTCTCACTAGTAAGCTTCAAGAATCGCAAAACAAAAATGAGTAAAAAGAAACGTATTGTATTCACAACCAATGAACAAAGAATACAATCAAGAATCCGGGAGCTTAACCTCCCTCACCAGGTTTACAACCGGTCTATACAATGAATGTAGTAACTAACTAACTGAAACTACAAAAGAGGTCTCTTATATAGACACATTTTTTGCCCCATTTTACTACTTAGCAGTTAGGTACTCTCCCTTATTTTTCTACTCTCTTTCTCTTTTCATATACTTTCCAAGTCCTGACAGCCAAGAATCATTAATCACTAAATACATGACTCCCACTTTATAGGAATAGAGCCAATGAAATGGTTTGTTATGAAGGTCTTGGTGGAATACCAGAATTGTGGAGAAAAAGAATGAATATAGGCATGAAATTTTGCTTGTTCCGATGTTGTAAAAGTATAATTTAACTTATCTACTGCCTGTGAAGAAAAATTACGCAGCTTAGAAATCGCATATATTCCACGTTGTAGATGCTACTGCAACTAATAGTTATGACAATTCACATTATCAAAAGAGAGATTAACATAAGTTAACCTACAAGAATATCATTGACTTAGTGCCTTTTACAAAAACCACAATTCGAGAGTTCTTAACCTGACATCTGGTAACTAAAGCATACTTTTCTAAAATATTCTTAACCGAGTTTAGTGAGCATTTTGCTCGTTGACTGAGGTGCTTCTATTGCTTGTTAGTATAGTTGGTAGCATTCATGTATTAGCAACGGCAAAAAATAAATTCCAGTGTTTGCATCAAACTCTGAGCCAATGACTCCTTCTGGCAACTAGAACCAAATAACCGAATGATGTTGGTTCATATTCCTTTCCTAGTCACAACAAGAACCTCTGTTGCGGACAAGAACATACAAGTAAATAAAAGTGGTGTCACTATCTCGTATAAAACAAATATTGCTCAACAAACTTGGATATTGTTTCAAAGTAATGCAAGCTCCCAATCAAGTTCATTGTCAAGATTCATGAAGACTTGTCAGCATGAATTTGGAAATCCTTATCATTGGAGTTGCCCGACAAAATAAATACCACGGTTGAATCAATCAAGCTAAATCCTTAAAACTAGAAAGTACAGTGCTGACTAATAGTAGAACTTTCATGTTTAGCGATTACCTGTTTTTTTTAGGATGAAATGATTGAATTTCAACATGTATTTTCACCTCCCAGAATATAAATATTAAATTCTCATCCCCAGTGTGCAATGCTGAAACTCGGGAGGACATAAATCAACCGTAACATTTAAAGCATATAATACAGAGCAATCTTACAATGCAAAATCATCAATGAAGGCAGTACAAGAGAAAAATCTTAATTCCACATAGAGAAAATCCTTCCAAAGTAAGACTGGTTATATAGTGAGTAGTAAAGATGTATCCATGCCAAACTCACAATGCATTTCATCAAATCAAGAGCAGGTTTATTTTAGACATTGATATCTCGAAACTACTTTGGATTTGACTAATCTGAAAGCTATTTTAAATCATTTGGGTTTGACTTGAACTCAAATCCTTATTTATGGAAAACTAGGGCCTCCTTCAGGGAGGTTTACAGTTTCCTATTTTATTTTTCAGTTTTTAAAAAGTTATTGCAAATTAAAAATGGATGAGTCAATTTACTGATAAGCCACTAAACTCTCAAATACTTTGGATTTGGATGACATTTTGGATACATCGTATTATCAAAAGGATGGATAACATCCTCTTTTAGTTTCAAATCCAATAGACCGTCTAATTAACACACATTGGGTCAAAATCAATCCAATTGGACACACATAAGATTCCATCGACCTCAAGCAGAGAAGAAATAACGAATCCTTCAATATGCCACTTATTTGAAACAAAACGGCAAGAGAAAAAGTTTCACAATCATAAAACCTATCTCAACTTTTTCTTCAAACAGATTCCGTGCCATTTTCAGTCACCCTCGAGAGGTTGAGCAAAATTATTGAGCTTAAAACAAAGAACATGCATCTCGCACCAGCAAGTAAGTAGTAACACACATTCAACTACACTCACTTGCCACAATCTCAAAGAGAAACTGTTTCGGTGTACATGTTGTCCGGTGTGTCTTTGTTGCTCCTGGCTGTCTGGGACGCTTGCTCTTCTCCAATTGTTGTTGTTCATACTCGCCAAAGGAGGGGGAGGTACCTGCAAAGATACTCCGACGCTCAAGTCAGATGTGAATTATGGAGCTGAAGCTCTCAAGAGAGTAATTGGATATTGCTCTGAAATAATATTTAGGGTCTCTAGAGCATAAAGAGAACGTACCTGAACTTTGGTCCTGTCACTGTATTTATAAGCAAAATAAAAATAACCACCTTACCTAAAAATGTGGTTAGTGGCTTTGATAAATATCTTAACTGTCTAAAATATCTAAGATATTTATGTTATTACATAAATATCCTTACTACATAACATGCCCCCCAAGTCCGAGTTAACCGTTCCGTTTTATGGACGTGGTAACTATAGGACTTATGAGTTTGAGGGAGGTTGTCTTCGCTGTAATTAGAGAGCGTGTTCCTGGTTATTGCTCATGTGTGGACTGAACGTTTTAAAACAAGGATGACCGAGTGGTTGAATTTGATGGACCAAAAGGAGGCGAAGACAAACGGCAAAAAGCTGGAGCAAGTGAGGCCGAACGTGAGGATACGTATGACCGAGCGGTAGAGGTCGAGTGGCATGCGAGGCCGATCATGAGGACTGTTTGAACGTTCGAAACAGGTTGTCGAGCGGTCGAGTGGCATGTGAGATTGAGCGGTTGAAAGCAAAAGGGAAGTCGAACGGCCGACTGTCTTGGACGCTCGTAAACATGGGTTGTCGAGCGCTTAAAACCAAAAGGTTGAACAAATTTCAGCCCGAACGGCCAACTTCTTGAGCGCTCGTAAACATGGATTGCCGAGCGGAGTCTGAACGCTCGTTTTTGAACGCTCGTTGAAATGAATTGGCGAGTGATGTTTGAATGCTCGTTGACATGCATTGGCGAGCGCTTTTTGAACGCTCGTTGAAATGAATGTCGAGCGATGTTTGGACGCTCGTTGACATGCATTGGCGAGCGCGTCTTGAACGCTCGTTGAAATGAATGTCGAGCGATGTTTGGATGCTCGTTGAAATTGCATTGGTGATAATGACCAATTTTACTTCATTATCCAACATCAAATTGATGGAAATTGTCAACTCTTCCTTTACTTCTAGTCTTGTTTAACTCATTTTCTTGTTATTTGTAAGTGGTTACTTTATTAGTTGTAATTTGCCCATTTGATGGCTAATCCCCATTCAAAGAAGCTGGGAGAAGCTATCCACCAAAGAACATTGCCAAAACCCAAGAAAAGAGAGAAGAGTAGCTGAAAAGATGAAGAACCCAGGCTGCTGCAGAGAGTCATGCCGGGCGCCTACTGGCCTAGGAGGCGCCGGGCGTGATAGTGCTGACCGAGGGCGCGCCTAGCGCCTGTCTGTCGGGCCGCCGGGCGCAACTTTTGCTGATGTGGTAGAAACAGCTTATTTAGTTCTGGAACGCGAAGGGGTTGGCATCTTTGGCATCCCAGACACGATTTCTCTCAATTGGAGCGTCCAGAGGCGAGCTAGGAGCTGTGGGAACAACCCTTCTTCATCCTTGGGTCCTCCTCCTTCTTCCATTTCCACCATTGTTGTAAGCTCAAGCTCTCCATTCATGGAGAGCTAGTTTCATTCTTGTTGGGGATTGATGTAACCACGGATCTCTTATGTAAATTACAGTTGTTTTGAATGATTATATGCCTCTTTTATTGATTGTTAGTGTTTAATTCCTTTACTTAAAGCTTGTATGATTGATTCAACCATATCATGATTTTAGGGTTTGCTTGATATTGGGAAATATTGGGTGAATCTAGAATTGGATTAAATACCTAAAGGAAATTGTATCTAGGGATAGAACTAGGACCTTTGGTTGTCTTGAATCTCAATTCTTAAAGCGGATGAACTTGTTAGGTTTTCCAAGGGATTGGAGTTTAAGAAGTAAGTCTAGGCTCTTTCTACCAAGGGATTGGGTTTGAGTAATTTAGTAGATTGACATTGGCATATTAATAAAGAGGAAGTGTTTTTCTATGCATAAGAGTGAAGTAGGTGAAATCATACCCCCAACAATACCATTCCATATCATTTCTAATCTTTCAATTTCTTAAGTGTTTGCATTATCAAAGATCACTTTTATCCTTTATGTTTAATCTTTAATTTAATTGCATGAAAACCCCAAAAACATGGAATGATTCTTTAGTCTAAATTAGTTAGATATTATACGATTGTCTAGGACACGAGTCTCTTGGGAAACGATATCCGGTCTTACCGGTTTTATTACTTGAACGATTTGGTACACTTGCCAAAGTCTCAACAAGTTTTTGGCGCCGTTGCCGGGGACCCGTGTTAAATTAGACTTTTGTGTAATTTTTAACCGATTTAGGCTTTATCTTTTTGTGTATAAGTTTCTATTTTGTTGTAATTATTATCTTTATTTTTGGGCTGACTTGTGGCACGAGTTTGGTTGTTTTCTAGTGTATGCAGGGAAACATCCGTACAAGGAGGACTGTGTCATCTGAACCACTCCTTGTGGATCCTGAGATTGAGAAAGCAGCTAGAAGGAACAATAGTGACACTAGGAAACGAAAAGCTCTAGCAGCACAAGCTGCTCTTGAATCTTCATCTTCTTTCAACAATCAAGTCATAGAGTCTTTTGATTCTTCTTCTGTGAACGGGATGGCTGGCGCAGGACCACCTCCAAGGAGAACCATAGGGGACTCAATCACTTACACAAGCCCGAGAAATTTCTCTAGCATTGTGAGGCCCACTATGAGTGACAAGTTGGCAGAAATGAAGCCTGCTCTACTCCAGCTCATCAGTTCAAACCAATTCTCTGGCCTGGACAATGAAGACCCTCATGCGCATTTGGTCACCTTCTATGAGTTGTGTGGCACTATGGGTGTAAAAGGGGAGGATGAAGAAGCATTGTACATGAGACTCTTCCCATTCGCGCTGAATGGCAAAGCAAAGGCTTGGCTCCAGTCACAGCCTAATCAAAGTCTTACAAGCTGGGAGGATGTGGAATATAAATTTCTAGCACGCTTCTTTCCACCATCAAAGAGCACAGAGGTGAAGGCTGCCATTGCTACCTTCGTACAAGGAGTAGATGAACCACTTTGTGAAGCCTGGGAAAGATTTAAATCCTTATTGAGAAAGTGTCCCAGCCATGGATTCAGTCTAGAAATGCAAGTGCAAACTTTCTGTAATGGTTTGCAACCTCATACAAAGATTATATTAGACGCATCCTTTGGTGGTTCAGTACTATTCAAGACTGCTGATGAAGCCATTGCTGTGATAGAAAATATGGCTTCCACTGATTTGAGGAGCCAACATGGAAGAATTCCAGCACAGAGGAGAGGAGTGTATGAACTAAGTGCCCAAGATGCTTTACTTGCACAAAATAAGATTCTGGCCCAACAGATGGAACTCCTAACTCAACATATGGCCAAACTACCTCAGCAGTTGCAAGCAATGCAAGCTCAACCTCAACCACATCATCAAGTAATGAGATGTGATTTTTGTGGAGATAGCCACCCCAACGGCCATTGTCAAAGTCCTAGTAGTTCCCAACATGAAGAAGTCAACTATATGGGAAATCAAGGACGACAACACTTCTTCAACAATCATTTCCCTAATTCTTCCAATCAAGGGTGGAGACAAAATCAAGAAGCTTCTAGCAGTAAAAATCCGTATCAACCTACTCAACATTATCCACCTCAAAATGATCGGACTTCAAAGCTAGAAGACACATTGCAGATGTTTATGCAGCAGTCCATCCAAAACCAGAAAAACACTGATGCATCCATAAAGAACCTGGAAGTGCAAGTTGGTCAATTGGCTAAGCAATTAGCAAACCAACAGGGTGGACAATTTACTACAAATACGCAAGTCAACCCCAAGGAAGAATGTAATGTAATATTCACAAGAAGTGGGAAAGAGGTTGGAAGAAAAGAAGAAGAAAAAGAAAAGCCAGAAGAAAAAGAAAAAGAAAAGAATGAAGAGGAAGATCAAGAAAGAATTGAAGAAGAGATTGTTGGAGGAGGAAAAGAGAATAAAAAGTTTGAAAAAGAGAAAAACCAAAAAGAGAAAGAAATAGTGAAACACCTCCCTTACCCAAAAATCCCATCTACTAAAGGGAAGGAGAAACAGTTGGCTCGGTTCAAGCAAATATTCGATCAACTTGAGATCACCATGCCATTGACCGAAGCACTGAAACAAATTCCTGCTTATGCTAAATACATGAAGCAAATCCTCAGCAAGAAGAAATATTTAGATGAGGAAACAATTGAAGTACAGGGAAATTGCAGTGCCATCATGCAGAAGACTCTTCCTCCAAAATTTAAAGATCCAGGGAGTTTCACCATTCCATGCACTATTGGAAACCAGGAGATAGGTAGAGCTCTCGTTGACTTGGGGGCTAGTATCAATCTGATACCCCTATCTATGCTTAAGAAGATTGGTGGTCTTGAAGTCAAGCCTACGAGAATGATGTTGCAACTGGCAGATAGATCCATCAAGTACCCATATGGTGTAGTGGAAGATGTGGTGGTCAAAATAGATAAACTCCAATTCCCGGTGGATTTTGTAGTTATGGACATGGAGGAATCTGCAGATATACCACTCATCCTTGGAAGACCTTTCATGAAGACAGCCAAAGTTGTCATTCATGTGGAAGAAGGAACAGTGAAATTGAAAGACCAAGATGAGGAGGTGACTTTCAACGTCTTTGGGGTTGAGCAGCAAAATCATGAAAAAGAGACTAGTCTTGAAGATACAGATGAAATTTTATCAATTACTAGTCTAACAGAGCAAGCTGCCAAGTTGGTCAAGAGGAGCTTCAGCTGTTTATCCCCAAGAGTAAAAGGAGAGGAAGAAGAAAAAGAAGAAGAACTAGTCCACCAAAATTCTGTGATAGCAAGCGATGAGCCCAAACCTGGCAAACCAGTGAAATTCAAGAATAGGTTATGGGTCATCAAGAACATCAAGATAAATGGAGTACTTGAGATCAAGGCTCCATATTCTAGGAGAGTCAAATTGGTGACTAGGAAATTGTTGAGAGGATGTTGGTGTCATGACAAGAAGAAGCACTCCAACATCAAGAATCAAACTTGAGCTAAATGGTGTCAAGCTAATGACGTTAAACAAGCGCTTACTGGGAGGCAACCCAGTTTTCTAACCTTTTCTCTTGTGTGATTTTAATTCTTGAGTGTTGTTTGATTATTTGATTGTATATTGTAATGTGTAGTGTGATGTCTTTGTTTTGAACCATGTTTGTGTGAAGAACAACCAAGGTGAATTTTTGAGTTGATTGTTAGATTGTTGAAGGATATAGTGCATTGATGTGAATTAGAGATGTGAAACTGTTTTGGCTATTTTCTGGGCTGTTTTAACATGATTCCAAAGTGCCTTACTTAAGCCAATAGCCAACAATGTTGCCTAATTTGTGGAATTTTAAAACTTTGAAAGAATGACTTCAATTTGCAACTTGAGTGCTCCAATTCAATTCTTTGGGTTTTGAACAAGTTTGTTTAATGATAACATGGGATTCTGGAGCATCTCAAGTGTTTTGAAGTTCAATTTCACAAAAACCCGAGTTAGGTAACTTGAAAACCAATTTCTGCAAAATTCTGCAGAAACTCACGCCCGGCGCCTCAAGCAGTAGACGGCGCCCGGCGCCAGCTCGTCCAGTCTGGCCACACACTTCTCTGATTCTGCATCTGGCTGGGTCACAATCTCACGCCCGGCGCCGCATGATCCATTAGGCGCCGGGCGCGACTTCTGCAGCTATTTTTTCCTGAGTGTACAGTTGAGAGGCCCAATTCAAATAACCTAAACCTAAACCCATCCCCCCCACTCACGCACATTCTCACGCACTCCACTTCACGTTTTCCACTCACCTCCACTTCAAATCACCTCAATCAACTTCCTTCTCACATATTTCCAGCCCACACACCACATTGCTGCTGCCACCAACGTTTGGACCCCTTCATTCTCTCTTTGCTCACTCTCGGCTTCTCCACCCAAGTATTCTCCCACTGCAAAAATCTCCACACCAAGCTAATCACATTCTCTGCACATCAAGTAGGCTATTCACTCTTTACTATTGTAAATTCCTTCACAATGCTTAGCCTTGGTTGTTCATCATGTACATGGTTTGATTTTGACCTAGGGTAATTTAATTCAATTTAATTAGAGTGTTGTATGATATAGCTGCTGTGTTGTACTAACCTTTATGCTTTCTTTGACCTGTTTGAACACACACACACACGCACAAGTGGCTAGAATGCAGAAACTGGGTTTACCCCAATACTGCATGTCGCGCCCGGCGCCTACTAACTGAGGCGGCGCCCAGCGCGACTTTCCCTGCCCAGATTTGATGTTTGTTGTGGTGTGTCCTACAGCTTGTATGTATTGGTTCAATGTTAATTGTTATGAATTCTTGACTGAACTGTGATTAAATCTGAGTTTGAGCTATATAAAGTTGAAAACATGTGTTGATTCATGAGAATTTAAGCTTGTACCTAGACTTGTGCTGATTGGTTTATTAAAGGATGCATATTTAAAATGCTTAAGCTTATTTCAATGTCTGGAAACTGAGCTATCAACTGAGAAGCTATAACCACAATCTGCATAACCTGCTGTCACGCCCGGCGCCTACTGACTGAGGCGGCGCCCGGCGTGACTGATCCTGGCAGATTCATTGTTTCTTGCTGTTTTTCTGGTTTGGCTTCAAATTTGAACTGATAAGGACCCTTCTGTGCTCAATTTTGAATGTATAATTAGTATGAATATCATTGAATGTATTGGGTACATAAAGATGAAAGTTATTAATGAATTCATTCATGAATCTAATAACATGTAACCTTTTTGATCCTACCTTATTTTGCAGATATGGCTTCTTCATCTGGGTCCAAGAGGATTAAGACCACTGCTGGTCTCAGGGCAAACAAAAGGAAAGAGAAGATATACTCTGATATCTTCTTAACTAAGGACCATAAGAAGCACTTCTCCAATGTCCAGAACAGAAAACTCTTGATGGAGAGGAAAGTCACCCTTCTACCTCAAGATGTGCCAGACTTCTCCAATGAGATTATGGAGAGGCAATGGAGCTATGTAACCACATACCCAGAACCAGCCAACATAGCCATTGTCCAGGAATTCTATGCAAATGCCAAATCCTTCTCTCCGGACACAAAACCCTTCTGGAGCTATGTACGCGGTCAGCGAATTTCATTCAATGCTGACACTATAAATGAGTTCCTCAACACGGAGTGGGAAGATGATGATGAGATATGTGGCTACGCTGAGCTGATGGCAACTGAGCTTGACTATGAGGAGATTGAGCAGGCCTTATGTATTACAGGAGGCACATTTCAAAGAAATAGGCAGCAACAACCTCTTCATGTAAAGAGGGTACATCTCAATTCCCTCAGCCGTCTATGGATGCCTCTTGTGCATTCCAACATTTCACCGTGCACGCATGTCTCTGATGTCACGGTTAACAGAGCTGTCATCTTATATGCTATTCTAACTGGACGCTCTGTAAATCTGGGGAAGTTAATAGCTAATGAGATACGCAACTGTGCGAATTCAACAAAAGCTCCCCAAGGACATCCATCTCTGATCACCCATCTCTGCAAGCAAGAAGGAGTGGACACTACTATTCCACCATTCGAGCATCCCAGGAAACCAATTGATATGGGGTATTATACCCAATTTTGTTTGGATGCAGATGATGGAGTTGCCAGTCCACCACCCAGATCACCGAGGATACATGCTAGACATCGCCCTATCCCCAGACGTCCTCAGCCACCACCACCAGCACCTCCGTCCGATCCTTACCAGATGATGGACATGAGACTCGCACTGATTGACTCAAAGTTGGAGGCGGTGAACCGGATCGGCCAGGCCCATGCAGAGATGATGAGGCATGTTTATGCAGCATCCCATCCAGGTTTTATGACACCGGACCAGTACAGCACCTTCGTTGCTTGGCCTGGGGACCAGTCCTTTTCTTCTGGGGGGGTAGACCTCAGGATGGCACTGCTGCTATGGATGAGGATGATGATGACGATGAGGAGGAGGAGGACGATGATGAGGCAGACGAGGAGGACTCAGACTGATGGATGGCCATCACAGCAGTAGTCGACTTTCTTTATTTTTTTCTTTCATTTTCAGTCTTTATTTTACTTTTAGGACTCCTTTTTATTTTTGAAGTTTTTATGTTTACAACCTTTTCATAAACATCTTCTTTGCATTTGGTTTGATAGTATGAGTTAATGATATGTGAAAATCTGGTTGTTATGCTTTCTTTATGTGATTGAATGTGTGGAAATAGTTGAGTTAATTGAGCATTGATTGTGGATGTCTTCACTGAGTTATGATAATGCTTAGGGAATCAATTGCAGTCAATATTCATGACATTGTGTTAGCAAAGTATGGAATCTTGATTAACAGGGTGAGAATTTGTGCCTCAGATTTTTCTTTTATGTGCGAATGCTATCATGCTAGATCACAATTGACTTTGCCTGAGTTTCTATGATTTAAACTATTTACTTGCTTGTTGAATTTGATCAAGGCATTCTTTTCTCACCTTACACATACATTAGCCATTCAACCATAAATGTAAAAAGATCTTGCCTCTTTGTACCTTAAACTTATTGAAAATTCCCTGAACCTTGTACCTTGAGTTGAGTAGAACATGCATCTGCATTACAGGAGAACAATCCAAGTTTGGGGGGGAAATTATGGTGTATTGAGAATAAGACAAAGATGGAAAAGTAAGAAAAAGAGAAAAAGAAAAGTACTGAATGAAAAACAGTTGGGTGTAAGTTTGAAATTGGTAATGATACATGAGGAGCAAAAGAAAAGCTTATATGAATGAAGTGAATTATGTAATTTCTCAGCTCAAGAACCTTTGATTTCCAGAATAACCATGATTCTTTCTTAGCCCAACCACAATACAAGCCAATCAAAGTCCTTGTGACATCAACTTGCTTGTAAATGGTTTTGAATTGATTGAAACGAAAGGCAAAGTTAAATTGTGTGATAAGTTGATTGCAGAGTGAGTTTTTTTTTTTTTTTTTTTTTTTTTTTTTTTACACCCCTATACACCATTGTGTTAGAGTGAAACACCTTCCAGGTGAGGATTGATTCCATACATCATGTGAAACACTCTGTCATGTTTGTTGATTTTTACTTCATGAGCTTAAAGGATATCTCAAATTTGAAACCAATGCATGTTGATGAGTCAATATTTTCTTCACTTCACTTAGTTTATTGTACTAGAATTAATCAGGGAATTGTGCTTAATCGTCCGTTATTTTCCTATTTTTCCTAATTGTGCTTAATTCGATCAGAAATTCTTATTTTAACTAATTTGAATTATCTGAACTTATTATTTTGCATTATTAATTATGGGAAAATTTTGGATATCTTTTTGGGACATTTGAAGGCTAAATGAGAAATGACAATTGAGCCCAATGCATTTCAGCCACTTCAATTTTCGCTGGTTGCTGTGTGAATTTTGTGTCAACTTGTTTGTCCTCGTTCGAGTTCAATTCGTATCCGTTTTCCATTCAATTTTTTTTTCATAGTTTCGTCTAGATGTTTAGTTTCATGTATAGTTTTTACTTTGTTCAAATTCGATCTGTACCGTTCCCAGTAATTTGTTTACTCTCCTATGTCATCCCAGTGCTGCGTGAATGTTGTGTCAACTTGTGTGTCTTCGTTTGAATACAATTCTTATCCGTTTTGCATGCAATTTTTTTTCATAGTTTCGTATGGATGTCTATTTTCATGTATAGTTTTTACTTTGTTCAAATTCGTTATGTGTTGTTCCCAGTAATTGTTTTACTCCCCTGTGTCAGTCAAGTTCATACTGTTTAAGTGGCTTCTAATTTGTTTGCATTGTTTGCTTGTTGTTTCATACTTGTGGTGGTTAGGAATTGATAATTGAACGGTGCTAAGACCTCCCAACACTCAAGGATTCAACACTCATATTGACACATTTTATAGCTCATTTCAAGAAGCAATATTGGTTTGTTTGGAAACCAGGTTGCAACTCACTGGCTTTTGAAGAAAGTGGCTGCCATAAGTCTTCAGCATTCACAGCCATTCATCTTGTCAAGCCAATACATTGGAATTTCATGATGAAGTGCACACGGCAATATACACAAAAGGAAAGGCCATTTGCAAAATTAGCTTATTCTTTGGCAAGCATTTAAAATGGAAAGTTGGGGCCACCATGGTTGAAGCTAACGTCCAACACTTGAAAAAATGGAATGGTGAATGGTTTGTTTTTATCTCCATTTGTTTTTGGCTAGACAACATGGGAGCCACCACTTTGAAAAGTTTACGTGAAGGTGTAAGAGCTCCAAAATGCTATGCTTTTAATTCTTCATAAACACATGCCCCATATTATTTTGGGCAAAGCATTCACCACATATGTTGAATTAAAGAGGGGCCACCACTTTGTTCAAGTTCACGGGAGAAGCTTGCAAAAATTTGAATTTTATATTATTAAGGGAAGTGGTGTTACTGATATGTTTTGCCAAGCCAACAAACCACTTAATGGAGCTCATGGTATTGATGGTAGAAAATACATTATGGCCCACTTTGCACTCATCTCACAATTGCTTCAGAAACAACACACACCACACTTCTTTCCTAAAACGAAAATTGGCTTGCATATATGCAATGAGTTCACGGCTTTGAGAAGTTTGGTGCAGAATTTTTGAAGTGTTTTCCACAAAGTAGCTCACGGCCTAGATGCTGTCATAGCCTGGTTTGGTTTCATATTCTAACAGCACCATCTACATAGAAGCAAGGCATAAAGGTGGCTGAAAGATGCACAGCAGCTTGAAGCTTGAAAGCTTGAAACTAGAAGCAGCAAAATGAAGAGAAGCAAGTTGGGAGAAGAGGACAAATATTAGTTGGAAAAAGGAGAGACTCACGGGTTCAGATGTTTTGTTATAAAACCACCACAAGCAGCAAAGAAGGGGTATCCGTTTTTAGAAAGTAGGAGTAGTTTAGGAACTCACGTCTCGGAGGAGGCTCTTGCCTCTTCCTCTTCCAAACTCTCTGTAATTTAATTTCAACAGTGCCAAAAGCCAAGTTTTCATTTCTGAATGTGTCACTCTTGATCGTTTCATTTTTAATTGTACTGTCCAGAATTTTAATTTAATGTTTAATCTTTGATGAATTTTATTTTCATGTTAAATGTTTTAAATTTTACTTTCTTTTCTATTTTTACCGTTTACTATTTTCTAAAACGTTAAAATTCTGTCAATGTATTTTTATGTTCGTTTTAATTTCAAACGTCATTATACCATTTATTGTTTTCTGCATCGTTTAATTTTACCGTTTTTGCATATTTACTGTTATGTTTTTACCATCTTTTACCGTTCAGTTTTTATTGTCTTTAAAGTTTATTTCAGTATTTTTAAATTTTGTGTTATTTAATTTCTAGTCAACTTTAATTTTACCACAACAAACACAATCACAAAACCCCCCACCTTCGTGTGTAAATCTGAGACTGAGCCACAATATTGGTCCTTGAGAGACGACCTAGGAGTCACATCCTAGCTATACTGCATATTTTCATGCACAACTTTTGTGAGCGGTGCGACCCGTTCATCATCAAAATGGCGCCGTTGCCGGGGACCAATAATGGTTCAGTTTTAGATTTTTGTTCTGTTAATTTTTGTTCTGTTAATATGTGTGTTTTGTGTGTTCTGTCTGTTGTATTTTTGTAGGAGACAACGACACCTTCAGGAAATTTTGGCGGCGTTGTCACTTCAGTTCCAGGTTTTTCGTTTTAGATTTTTGCTGTGTTTTTCGATTGTGTTGTGTTAATATATGTTTTGTCTTTTATATTTTATTGTGCTGTGTTCTGTATTTAGTTGCTATATTTAAAAAAAAAATTTATTTATTTTTTTTTACTATTGATGTTCTGTCTTGTGTGTGCTTGTAACATGTATAAATGTGTTTAGTTTATCTGTTTCGTAATTTTTAGTTTTTAGTTTTTATTTTTATTTTCCATGTCTACCTATTTTAATTTTGTGAATAGTGCTTATTCTACAAGTGCCTGTAATTATGATTCTCTTTCTGCATATTACTCTGATTCTTGTGCTGATTTTAATACTGAGAAAAATATGGATCATCCTCAAATTCCTGAGAGCTCCCTTTGGGAGCCGGTTCCACCAGTTCAGCAATATCAGAGTCAGCAGTATGATGCTCCTGCCCAAGTAGCTTCTCAGCCTTCAACTTCTGAACCTACATTGAAGGAGTTATTGGAGCAGATGACCATGCAGAACATTCAGTTTCAGAAAGGGAACATGCAGTTCAAGCAAGAGAGCATGGAAACTCAAGCTGTCATTCAGAAGCTGACTGATCAGATCGGGCAGATGGCCACTCAACACTTTCAAGATGATAGTGGCATCAACATAGAAGATGGGGAGCAAAGCTATGAGTTTACTACTACACCCACTTTCCTACCTTTCTATGATCCCACTCTTGCACCTGAGACTGTTGATGATTATTTTAAGGACCAGGCAGGTACGAGTAACACTGTTGAGACAGGTAGACCATTTTTATCTTCCACCGTGGAGGTAAACGTACCTCAACTTGAATGTGCAGTTGATGAATTGGAAATTCATGAGAAAATTTATTCTGAGCAAAAACATGTTTATTCTGAAACTGAGATTACAAGCTCTTTACCAGATCTGCCTATACATTCAATTGCTTGTGATTTGTTGCACAATGATTCTACAGGTTTTAGGATTGAAACTGATACAGACTTGATTGACAATTCTAAAGTTTTTGATTCAGTATTAGTCTCTGAAACCATTGGTATAAATGTTGTGTTGAATGAACATGATTACAGTGATGAAATTTCCATTGATAATAGCTTTGCACTGAATGTGGATTTTGTTGATGATGCATATGTCAATATTGATTTTGAGACAGGAATTTTGCAGTCGCATAACATGATAGAGTTAGAACAAAACATTGATCTGACTCAGTTTTCTGAGAATTGTGAATGTGATTGTGAATCTGGTTCTTGCCCGATTTGTATTGAAATTGATTATGTGTTACAAACAGATTCTAAATTCATAACAGATGCTATTGATTATGAGTTTGATGACCAGGTTACAAAAGTAAATGAGAATACAGGTACTGACATAGAGGAAACAATGATAGATGAAGGAAAGTATACTGCTATTTCTCTTATTACTCCGGTGTCACAGACTCAACAACTGCTGGTGGACAGAAGGCTCCTGATTTTGTTGATTCAACAACTTGCTCGGAGAAGAAGGAAGAAAAGTCTTGATTTGAGTGAGAGGGCAGTACTGGGCGAGCTGCTCCTGAAGACATCTTCGCCGGATCCTGAGGTGGAAGATATCTCACTGATAGTCCAGAATTGGCAACTGCCACCATGACCAGGGAGCACTTTTTTTCCTCATTATGTACATATTATTTAGCTTTTCTGATGTGTTTTCATGGTTGTGTTTATTTCATTTTTAAATTGTGAGCATGAATTAAAAAAAAATTTCAAATTCATAAAAATTCATAAAAATAAAATAAAGATGTCCGAGGTTCGATCATTATTGATCGTTAATATTACAGTCCAAATAAAAAAAAAAAAAAAATTAAAAACATAAAAAATTAAGTGTCCTTATTACAGTACTTGTTCAAATTTTGGCCACACTCGGCCAACAAAAACATAAAAATAAAAAAAAAAAAAAAAAAAAAAACATAAAACTTTAAAAATGAAAGAACTCTCGAGCTGGTTGTGGTGGTCTAAGGGAGAGCTCCGTTGAGGGAGCTCTGGTTCGAAAAGTCACGAGCGGAGGCTTTGGTGGAGGAATTTCTCGTTCATTTCTGTCGTCATCGATAATGATCGGAACTGGAAACAAATTCAGCAGCCTCGGTGCCCTCATTATCACCCAGTTATTTTCTTTCAAACAAAAAAATAAAAAATAAAAAATAATAAAAAAATAAAAAAATAAAACTTGTGTTAATAATAGAAGAGGAATGGAAAATTTTATGGAGGTGTGATCAGAGGTCTTACCGTACATATATAGCGGCAGTTGTGAAAAGAGAGTGTCTGTGGGGTCTATCTCCGCTTGCCAGCGCCTGACCCGATTGCCATGGTTGTTAAACCAGCAGTGCACGTTGTATTCAGTGGCTTCGCCGAAGGTCCTTAGTCGAGACGCGATCTCGACGACTTGCGCTCGGCTTGGGTGTGTGACCCCATAGTTGTAGATTTTGGTCATCATCGTGATCTGATCATCTGTAGGACGCCATCGCTGACTAGTGTATCTCTCTGATTCCATCTCACTCGTCATCATTCCTCTTGAAATATTCTAAAACTTAATAAAAAAAAATATAAAAATAAAAAGAACTAAAACATAAAAAAAAAAAAAAAAAAGCATAAAAATATATTAGATTCTTAGTTCAGTATTTTCTTTAATTGTTTGTTCTTGTTTCATTTTAGATTTATTTTGTCCTGTCTGTCTTTGATTGTTTTTGTGTCTGGTCTCAGATCTGTTTCACGGTCCTTGCAAAGGGTCCTAAACGGATCTATGTCCAGTTGTCCTTGTCCATATTGTTCTTGTATATTATGTTTCTGTGTTTTATTTAATTTTAAGTGGGGTACGTGGCGTTGTTCTACCCGATTGTCTCTGCCATACCTTCAATCGAAGGGAGATTAACGTCTGGTTTCCAGCCGATATACCCCTTAAGTTTTTAGACAGTTGTGTTTTATGTGTTTAAGTGTTTTTCAGTTTCAAAAATATGAAAAAAAAAATGAAAAGGGAAAGGGAGAGCAAAATAGAGAAAGCACAATAAAGAGCAGAAAGCTGAAAATAAAGAAGGAACAGAAAGCAGGAAAAGAAAGCAGAAAAAGAAAAAAAAAAAAAAAAAAAGCGAATAAGATCTGAAAGCAGGAAAAGAAGAAAAATGAAAGATCTGGAAAGCAGGAAAAGGTAAAGCTTAAGAGCAGAAAGCTTAAACGGCAGAAAGAAGGAGATCAAAGGTGTAGAGGACATCGCCCTATCCCCAGACGTCCTCAGCCACCACCACCAGCACCTCCGTCCGATCCTTACCAGATGATGGACATGAGACTCGCACTGATTGACTCAAAGTTGGAGGCGGTGAACCGGATCGGCCAGGCCCATGCAGAGATGATGAGGCATGTTTATGCAGCATCCCATCCAGGTTTTATGACACCGGACCAGTACAGCACCTTCGTTGCTTGGCCTGGGGACCAGTCCTTTTCTTCTGGGGGGGTAGACCTCAGGATGGCACTGCTGCTATGGATGAGGATGATGATGACGATGAGGAGGAGGAGGACGATGATGAGGCAGACGAGGAGGACTCAGACTGATGGATGGCCATCACAGCAGTAGTCGACTTTCTTTATTTTTTTCTTTCATTTTCAGTCTTTATTTTACTTTTAGGACTCCTTTTTATTTTTGAAGTTTTTATGTTTACAACCTTTTCATAAACATCTTCTTTGCATTTGGTTTGATAGTATGAGTTAATGATATGTGAAAATCTGGTTGTTATGCTTTCTTTATGTGATTGAATGTGTGGAAATAGTTGAGTTAATTGAGCATTGATTGTGGATGTCTTCACTGAGTTATGATAATGCTTAGGGAATCAATTGCAGTCAATATTCATGACATTGTGTTAGCAAAGTATGGAATCTTGATTAACAGGGTGAGAATTTGTGCCTCAGATTTTTCTTTTATGTGCGAATGCTATCATGCTAGATCACAATTGACTTTGCCTGAGTTTCTATGATTTAAACTATTTACTTGCTTGTTGAATTTGATCAAGGCATTCTTTTCTCACCTTACACATACATTAGCCATTCAACCATAAATGTAAAAAGATCTTGCCTCTTTGTACCTTAAACTTATTGAAAATTCCCTGAACCTTGTACCTTGAGTTGAGTAGAACATGCATCTGCATTACAGGAGAACAATCCAAGTTTGGGGGGGAAATTATGGTGTATTGAGAATAAGACAAAGATGGAAAAGTAAGAAAAAGAGAAAAAGAAAAGTACTGAATGAAAAACAGTTGGGTGTAAGTTTGAAATTGGTAATGATACATGAGGAGCAAAAGAAAAGCTTATATGAATGAAGTGAATTATGTAATTTCTCAGCTCAAGAACCTTTGATTTCCAGAATAACCATGATTCTTTCTTAGCCCAACCACAATACAAGCCAATCAAAGTCCTTGTGACATCAACTTGCTTGTAAATGGTTTTGAATTGATTGAAACGAAAGGCAAAGTTAAATTGTGTGATAAGTTGATTGCAGAGTGAGTTTTTTTTTTTTTTTTTTTTTTTTTTTTTTTTTACACCCCTATACACCATTGTGTTAGAGTGAAACACCTTCCAGGTGAGGATTGATTCCATACATCATGTGAAACACTCTGTCATGTTTGTTGATTTTTACTTCATGAGCTTAAAGGATATCTCAAATTTGAAACCAATGCATGTTGATGAGTCAATATTTTCTTCACTTCACTTAGTTTATTGTACTAGAATTAATCAGGGAATTGTGCTTAATCGTCCGTTATTTTCCTATTTTTCCTAATTGTGCTTAATTCGATCAGAAATTCTTATTTTAACTAATTTGAATTATCTGAACTTATTATTTTGCATTATTAATTATGGGAAAATTTTGGATATCTTTTTGGGACATTTGAAGGCTAAATGAGAAATGACAATTGAGCCCAATGCATTTCAGCCACTTCAATTTTCGCTGGTTGCTGTGTGAATTTTGTGTCAACTTGTTTGTCCTCGTTCGAGTTCAATTCGTATCCGTTTTCCATTCAATTTTTTTTCATAGTTTCGTCTAGATGTTTAGTTTCATGTATAGTTTTTACTTTGTTCAAATTCGATCTGTACCGTTCCCAGTAATTTGTTTACTCTCCTATGTCATCCCAGTGCTGCGTGAATGTTGTGTCAACTTGTGTGTCTTCGTTTGAATACAATTCTTATCCGTTTTGCATGCAATTTTTTTTCATAGTTTCGTATGGATGTCTATTTTCATGTATAGTTTTTACTTTGTTCAAATTCGTTATGTGTTGTTCCCAGTAATTGTTTTACTCCCCTGTGTCAGTCAAGTTCATACTGTTTAAGTGGCTTCTAATTTGTTTGCATTGTTTGCTTGTTGTTTCATACTTGTGGTGGTTAGGAATTGATAATTGAACGGTGCTAAGACCTCCCAACACTCAAGGATTCAACACTCATATTGACACATTTTATAGCTCATTTCAAGAAGCAATATTGGTTTGTTTGGAAACCAGGTTGCAACTCACTGGCTTTTGAAGAAAGTGGCTGCCATAAGTCTTCAGCATTCACAGCCATTCATCTTGTCAAGCCAATACATTGGAATTTCATGATGAAGTGCACACGGCAATATACACAAAAGGAAAGGCCATTTGCAAAATTAGCTTATTCTTTGGCAAGCATTTAAAATGGAAAGTTGGGGCCACCATGGTTGAAGCTAACGTCCAACACTTGAAAAAATGGAATGGTGAATGGTTTGTTTTTATCTCCATTTGTTTTTGGCTAGACAACATGGGAGCCACCACTTTGAAAAGTTTACGTGAAGGTGTAAGAGCTCCAAAATGCTATGCTTTTAATTCTTCATAAACACATGCCCCATATTATTTTGGGCAAAGCATTCACCACATATGTTGAATTAAAGAGGGGCCACCACTTTGTTCAAGTTCACGGGAGAAGCTTGCAAAAATTTGAATTTTATATTATTAAGGGAAGTGGTGTTACTGATATGTTTTGCCAAGCCAACAAACCACTTAATGGAGCTCATGGTATTGATGGTAGAAAATACATTATGGCCCACTTTGCACTCATCTCACAATTGCTTCAGAAACAACACACACCACACTTCTTTCCTAAAACGAAAATTGGCTTGCATATATGCAATGAGTTCACGGCTTTGAGAAGTTTGGTGCAGAATTTTTGAAGTGTTTTCCACAAAGTAGCTCACGGCCTAGATGCTGTCATAGCCTGGTTTGGTTTCATATTCTAACAGCACCATCTACATAGAAGCAAGGCATAAAGGTGGCTGAAAGATGCACAGCAGCTTGAAGCTTGAAAGCTTGAAACTAGAAGCAGCAAAATGAAGAGAAGCAAGTTGGGAGAAGAGGACAAATATTAGTTGGAAAAAGGAGAGACTCACGGGTTCAGATGTTTTGTTATAAAACCACCACAAGCAGCAAAGAAGGGGTATCCGTTTTTAGAAAGTAGGAGTAGTTTAGGAACTCACGTCTCGGAGGAGGCTCTTGCCTCTTCCTCTTCCAAACTCTCTGTAATTTAATTTCAACAGTGCCAAAAGCCAAGTTTTCATTTCTGAATGTGTCACTCTTGATCGTTTCATTTTTAATTGTACTGTCCAGAATTTTAATTTAATGTTTAATCTTTGATGAATTTTATTTTCATGTTAAATGTTTTAAATTTTACTTTCTTTTCTATTTTTACCGTTTACTATTTTCTAAAACGTTAAAATTCTGTCAATGTATTTTTATGTTCGTTTTAATTTCAAACGTCATTATACCATTTATTGTTTTCTGCATCGTTTAATTTTACCGTTTTTGCATATTTACTGTTATGTTTTTACCATCTTTTACCGTTCAGTTTTTATTGTCTTTAAAGTTTATTTCAGTATTTTTAAATTTTGTGTTATTTAATTTCTAGTCAACTTTAATTTTACCACAACAAACACAATCACAAAACCCCCCACCTTCGTGTGTAAATCTGAGACTGAGCCACAATATTGGTCCTTGAGAGACGACCTAGGAGTCACATCCTAGCTATACTGCATATTTTCATGCACAACTTTTGTGAGCGGTGCGACCCGTTCATCATCACATGTGAATGATTGTTTTTAGGATAGTTTACCTTTTGCTTGAGGACAAGCAAGGTTCTAAGTTTGGGGGAGTTGATAATGACCAATTTTACTTCATTATCCAACATCAAATTGATGGAAATTGTCAACTCTTCCTTTACTTCTAGTCTTGTTTAACTCATTTTCTTGTTATTTGTAAGTGGTTACTTTATTAGTTGTAATTTGCCCATTTGATGGCTAATCTCCATTCAAAGAAGCTGGGAGAAGCTATCCACCAAAGAACATTGCCAAAACCCAAGAAAAGAGAGAAGAGTAGCTGAAAAGATGAAGAACCCAGGCTGCTGCAGAGAGTCACGCCGGGCGCCTACTGGCCTAGGAGGCGCCGGGCGTGATAGTGCTGACCGAGGGCGCGCCTAGCGCCTGTCTGTCGGGCCGCCGGGCGCAACTTTTGCTGATGTGGTAGAAACGGCTTATTTAGTTCTGGAACGCGAAGGGGTTGGCATCTTTGGCATCCCAGACACGATTTCTCTCAATTGGAGCGTCCAGAGGCGAGCTAGGAGCTGTGGGAACAGCCTTTCTTCATCCTTGGGTCCTCCTCCTTCTTCCATTTCCACCATTGTTGTAAGCTCAAGCTCTCCATTCATGGAGAGCTAGTTTCATTCTTGTTGGGGATTGATGTAACCACGGATCTCTTACGTAAATTACAGTTGTTTTGAATGATTATATGCCTCTTTTATTGATTGTTAGTGTTTAATTCCTTTGCTTAAAGCTTGTATGATTGATTCAACCATATCATGATTTTAGGGTTTGCTTGATATTGGGAAATATTGGGTGAATCTAGAATTGGATTAAATACCTAAAGGAAATTGTATCTAGGGATAGAACTAGGACCTTTGGTTGTCTTGAATCTCAATTCTTAAAGCGGATGAACTTGTTAGGTTTTCCAAGGGATTGGAGTTTAAGAAGTAAGTCTAGGCTCTTTCTACCAAGGGATTGGGTTTGAGTAATTTAGTAGATTGACATTGGCATATTAATAAAGAGGAAGTGTTTTTCTATGCATAAGAGTGAAGTAGGTGAAATCATACCCCCAACAATACCATTCCATATCATTTCTAATCTTTCAATTTCTTAAGTGTTTGCATTATCAAAGATCACTTTTATCCTTTATGTTTAATCTTTAATTTAATTGCATGAAAACCCCAAAAACATGGAATGATTCTTTAGTCTAAATTAGTTAGATATTATACGATTGTCTAGGACACGAGTCTCTTGGGAAACGATATCCGGTCTTACCGGTTTTATTACTTGAACGATTTGGTACACTTGCCAAAGTCTCAACAATTGGCGAGCGCTTCTTGAACGCTCGTTAAATGAATGTCGAGCGATGTTTGGACGCTCGTTGACATTGATGGTCGAGCGTTGAGGCCGAACGACCAACTTTGTGAATGTTCGTTGACATTTGATTGTCGAGCGTTGAGGTCGAACGAATGACTGAGTGGATGCTCGTTTGACATTTGATTGTCGAGCGTTGAGGTCGAACGAATGACTGAGTGGACGCTCGTTAACATTTTATTGTCGAGCGTTGAGGCCGAACGACTGACTGAGTGGACGCTCGTTGACATTTGATTGTCGAGCGCTAAGGCCGAACGACTGACTGAGTGGACGCTCGTTGACATTTTATTGTCGAGCGTTGAGGCCGAACGACTGACTGAGTGGACGCTCGTTGACATTTGATTGTCGAGCGCTAAGGCCGAACGACTTACTGAGTGGACGTTCGTTCACTTTGATGGTTGAGCGACAGAATCTTTGAAAATTTGATGTTGTTGGGCGAACATAAGCTAGGCTAGAGGATGGTCCCCTAGGTTTGATGATCTGGGTGTTATAGGGCGAACATCTACCAGCGGGAGTGTGTCCCTTTGTTCAATGCACCTGGGTGTTCTAGGGCGAACATCTACCAGCGGGAGTGTATCCCTTTATTCAATGTACCTGGGTGTTCTAGGGCGAACATCTACCAGCGGGAGTGTATCCCTTTATTCAATGCACCTGGGTGTTCTAGGGCGAACATCTACCGGGTCTAGGAGTGCTTCAGGATGAACTACTCTCCGGTGTCTGCTTTTACGTACAAGAGATGCTTATTTGCACTGTAAGAAATAAGATTAAGCATAGAGGTGAGACCGTTTGGTGAAGTTGCAAACCTGGTGGCCGAGCGCTAGAGGCCGAACATCCGTGATGAGCGAAGTGACGAACGGTCTAGGCCGAACGTCCGGCAGCAAGGACGCTCGTACACAAAGATTGTCGAGCGTTCGATTCAGAACGTCGAGGCCGAACGTTGGCTGTTTGGACGCTCGTACACACTGATTGTCGAGCGTTCGATTCTGAACGTCAAGGCCGAACGTTGGCTGTTTGGACGCTCGTACACACTGATTGTCGAGCGTTCGATTCAGAACGTCGAGGCCGAACGTTGGCTGTTTGGACGCTCGTACACACTGATTGTCGAGCGTTCGATTCTGAACGTCGAGGCCGAACGTTGGCTGTTTGGACGCTCGTACACACTGATTGTCGAGCGTTTGAATCTGAAGGCGAGGACGAACGGTCTACCGTTTGAACGCTCGTCCACATTGAGTGTCGAGCGTTCGAATCCAAAGGGCGAGGACGAACGGCTGATTACTTGAACGCTCGTCCACAGGGATTGTCGAGCGTTCAAATCCAAAGCGCGAGGACGAACGGCTGATTACTTGAACGCTCGTCTACAGGGATTGTCGAGCGTTCGAATCCAAAGCGCGAGGACGAACGGTCTACCGTTTGAACGCTCGTCCACATTGAGTGTCGAGCGTTCGAGAACGAAAGTCGAGGCCGAACGTTGGCTGTTTGGACGCTCGTACACACTGATTGTCGAGCGTTCGATTCAGAACGTCGAGGCCGAACGTTGGCTGTTTGGACGCTCGTACACACTGATTGTCGAGCGTTCGATTCTGAACGTCAAGGCCGAACGTTGGCTGTTTGGACGCTCGTACACACTGATTGTCGAGCGTTCGATTCCGAACGTCGAGGCCGAACGTTGGCGAGGCTGTGTGCGGGACGTTTTAGGATGAACGTCATTGACTCTGGATGGCGGACCATCAATAGGGTCGAATGTCTGTGAACCGAACGCTCTAGGCCGAACGGCCACCAGAGAGAATAGTGGCCGAACGTTATGGTGGTTCCGTAACTGAGCGTCAGTTTGGTCGGATAACCGAACGTTGTAGCGTCGAATTGCCGAACGGTTGAATTTTGGGGAATAGAATTTGGGTTGAATGACGTGGAGGCAGAACCGAATCACTCGTGGATGGCGCGAGTGTTGCGGAAGACGTGGAGAATGGGTCTGCGATCAGTTTGGCGATCTTTCATGTAGGAATCTTCCGCGCAAACGGCGAGTCTGCTGATGTGGCTGGAACTGAGTTCAATTTGGGGATTTAGGGTTCCACTTTTCCCTGCGCCTGCTGAGAAACGATCCTCTGCAGCTAGGGATTTCACCAAACGGAAGAGAATATCATCTATCCATTAATCATGCTCTGATCACAGAGTGTTTGTTCATCCACCAGATTTCTGTTCCTGTCTCCTTACGAATTGGGGTTGGTTTCGATTGCGCGTGTAGGAAAATTGACGATAGTGATGTGTTGCGAAGATGCGCGATGAAGAACTCGCGTCTGAGGGTTTCATGGCTGCACGATTTGGGGTTCTATCGCATTGAGCGGAGGAGAATCTTGGTGGCGATGCAGCAATTTGATGGAGTAGCTTTATTCGAAGGAGGGTTTCGTCAAGGCCGAGGCTCCTCTTGTGGCTTCTTTGGGTTGGCACTCGGCCCCACGGTGGGCGCCAAAATGTTTTGGTGTACATGTTGTCCGGTGTGTCTTTGTTGCTCCTGGCTGTCTGGGACGCTTGCTCTTCTCCAATTGTTGTTGTTCATACTCGCCAAAGGAGGGGGAGGTACCTGCAAAGATACTCCGACGCTCAAGTCAGATGTGAATTATGGAGCTGAAGCTCTCAAGAGAGTAATTGGATATTGCTCTGAAATAATATTTAGGGTCTCTAGAGTATAAAGAGAACGTACCTGAACTTTGGTCCTGTCACTGTATTTATAAGCAAAATAAAAATAACCACCTTACCTAAAAATGTGGTTAATGACTTTGATAAATATCTTAACTGTCTAAAATATCTAAGATATTTATATTATTACATAAATATCCTTACTACATAACAGAAACCAACGTTGTTTCATTCAAAAACGGCAAGAGCAGTGCAGTACCATATCATCGTAAGATAAACACTTATTTCCAAAGCAACACCGAAGCATTCATCAACTCAGCACATAACTAAATTGTATACACCCATATATCTATATTGTGGAATAACATTAGAGTGAATTGAAATGGCCTTCGAATTTCAAACCTTGCGAACACCAGCCGTTAAGAATTCACTAATCAACGGCGCGCCTCTCACTTACAGTACCCCGCTCTATTAAAAGTTGCTAATCCGTTCAAGATGGCGGGGGCCATTATCTCAGGCACGGCAGCGGGGGAGATTATCACGGCGGCGACGGAGTACGGTGGAGTAATCTGTGGAAGTGAGAGAGAAATAATAATCTTGTCTGTTGATTTATATTTTAAAATAATAATTTACGCATAAAACTCCGCAGAGATAATATCTTATTTCTAAATTATAAACTCTAAACTTATATTATTGATATTTTGAGGTTTTAATCTTTTTTATTATAGCAAGCATTTTGTCGTTGTGTTTATTAATTTTATTATTTTTTATTATATCAAACTTCGCACGTGAAATATGATTATTAGTTTTATCAAATTATAGATATTGAGTTTAATTTTGATATATTATTAATTAAGTTCTTTAATAGTCAACTATTAATAATACACTTTCTAGTAAGTCTTTTACACCAATTTATAAAATAGGATAAAAGTTAATAATATTATTATATTTTATAAAATTCTCATAACTTATGAAAATCTAAATAATATTTAATAATAATTTCATGCAATGTCAAATATATTTATACATAATATGATAGACACATTGATGGTATGAGCATCTTATCCATAAACATAAGTTATAAAAAAAATTAAGAAAATCACTTTGCTTCTCCACTCGACCATCAAAAGTGTATATAATATTACCAAATACCAATGCCATATCATATCCATGGGAACCATTAAAACCATAAAATTGGCAATAATGCTCAAATGGCCATTTATCACTAATACCATTATGGTGATCAACATTATCCCTTTGTCATCATCACTATTGTCATCCATTATATTGCACTTAGAGGACCACCACCACCCATTGCCATTTTAACCATCCTATTCACATCACATTCACCATTGTTCCCAAACATCATTAATCCAATAATATTATCTTGTCTTGAGTTCAATTTCAGGAAAATGACGTCTCCCAATACAATTTTGGTGCTTATCCATGCATTTGTGCATCTTTTTTGGGATACATATCCTATCTTTACACTCACATTAGACTATGATTTGGTTATTATGTTTGGAGACAATTGGCATTGAATATTGATGTTAACCTAAAGGACTTCATAAATTATGCACATAGTAAGGTTGAGTTTAGCCTTAGTCCAAGAAAATGTAATGTAGTTTTTCCTACACCTTTGTATGAAAATTAAAAAATCTATTTTTTTTTTCAAAATCTAGAAGTCAAAAATAAATTTTAGATTATAAAATCTAAAAATTAAAAATAACTTTTAAAGTTATATCATTTGAAAGTCAAAAATTGCTTAATATGTCTAAATTGTGTAACCCAAAAGTTAAATAATTTTGGGATTCTGCAATAAAAGAACTAGTCATTTTTAGCTTTTATAGTGTACAGTCTAAAAGTCATTTTTAACTTTTTGAATCATATAATGTAATGGAAACGGGTCGGGTCGGACACGGGTAGTGCTTATCTGCAACCCGACCCGCCGGATAAAATCGTACCCGTTATCCAACCTGCTACTCGTCGGTTATCCGTTTAAAAAATATTCGCGGATACCCGCAAAAAAAAATTTAATACATTTTAAAAATAAAATTTAAATAAAAATACAAATATATATATATATATATATATATATTAATTAAATTAAATTAAATGTAAATTAAAATTTAATTTTAATTAAATTTAAACTAATAAAATATAATTTTATTTTATTTTTAATTAAATTCATGTAAAAAATATATAAATTATTTCTTTTTAATTTTTTGGCGGGTAACGGGTACTCGCAGGACGGATAGTATACTACCCATATCCGATCCGTTTAGAAGCGGGTATTAAAATACCCGCTACCCATTACCTACGGATAGTTACTACCCGCTGTGCATTTTACCCACGGATACTCGTGTCCACGGATAAAATTGTCATCTCTAGTAACATCTATTTATGACCTCTAGATTATTGAACAATCTAGAAATTAACATAAGGAGGTGCAGAAAAAAATTGTCCAAATATAGTAAGATTGACCCAATACAAGAATAACTACAACAACTTCGAAATTACTTCCTGCGCCTCATCAAATTTCTACTCCCACCTATCAAAATGCTTCTGGAAAATGTCTTCTGTAAAAGGAGGGATTGATTGGGTTCCGGAAAAATAATTCTAGAATTGTTTATTGTGTTCTGAAACATAAATTTCAGAAGTTTTTGTATATTTATAAATACTTTTTAGTTTTTATGTCGACAAGTTTTTGTATATTTATATATCTATCTCTTCTCTAGCAGAGAATAAAATTTTTCACTTAACATATTTAAAGAGAAAAAATTGAAGAAAAGAGAAAATATTTGAAATTTTAGATAAAATACATGTATTAGATTGAAAAGAAAAAACAATAAGTATGAAAATATTGTTGTTAAACTAATAACTTTACCTATAGAGACTGAACATTACATAACATTGACTGAAGATATCAAGAATTCAGAAGACATATAATATAATAACCCATCAATGTCTACCAATGAGCTAGCACAATAACCACATTGATATTTACTTGACATTTAACAATCTACCTTAGCATTTAATGTGTCATGTCATCAAGCTTGTAATACTCAGTGGACAAGCAAATGATGAACATGGTGACATTTCATGATCTTTCACAAATGCATTACTTGACAACATTCACTGACATAGTATGTGGGGGAAACCCTAATCTTATTTTGAACCTAAAATGATAACCCTAACCCAACAAACACACATCAACAAGTTCCTATTCCAACACCAAATTATTTTACCAACTTATATAGAGAGTTCAAATGAATGGGATATGATGACATTGGAAAACAAGATAAATCAAAATGAAGAAAAAATGAGAGATCTATAGAGTTAAGAAAAGGAGACTAAAGAGAAGATGAGAACCACAAAAAGAAACTAGAGTTTTTGGAAGATCCAAAATGAAGAATCAAAGATGTAGTATCCCACTTCTTAGAAAAGATAACATAATAATATCTCAGCATGTGAGTGTGCATGTTAATGGCAAGTGACTTTGAGAGACATATATCAAACACCTTATTTGCATATTGGGTCCCTTCAATTTCATTCATGTTTACCATTACTTATTTTTCATATATGACATAAAGCAAAACCCTCTTTCAAATCACCAAATTATCTCATTTAGCTCCATATCAAATTGGTTTCTTGGTATTCTCAAAACTCATATCCTTTATTTAATTAGTTCAATTATAAATACTCACAATTTAACCATCGAAAATAATATAATTAAAGTTGTTAAGATAATACATAAATTGAATGTTGATAAACTTTAAGGATGTGATAAATTAATTAAAAAAACATAATTCTTTTATATAAATTAAAAAAAAATATTCATATACATTTTATTTATAGACGAGTATTTTGTAGTATGTACTTTGTGGAACTTCCATTTTGATGAAGAGGATCATGGCCTCCTCACCACCACAAGATGTTGTGCTGGTTGGCTAGGGTTCTAATCACCCACCATCCATTTTTGTTGCCTGTCTCTTCTCTTCCTCCATTCACCTACCCTTATAGACCTTTTCATGGACTTTCTAGTGGGCCTGGCCCACCCTCCTTCAAATGGGCCCACCCCTCCATTCGTGGTTTCTTGGTAGTCCCACTTATGTCTCAATCTTTCTTTTCATACTCCTCACAGTGCTTTGTGCCATTTTGGGTAGGCTAAGTTTCCATCCATGGCAAAACCACGTCTGCATGCAAATTTTGTCCTCCTTTATTTTGTAATTTCTTCAAATTATTAAAGTCTATGTAAGTTCTTTCGTATGAATTATTATAAAAATTCATATTTAATTTCTGTTAAAAAATCGACTTTAAATCTAATTTAAGGGTAAAATGAAATTTATATTTACTTATATACTTAAAATAATTTTATTTTTAGTGAAATTTTCAACAATTTCCACATAATATGTTTATTGTATAGTTAAATAAAAAATTATTCTCTCAAAAATTAAATTAGCATCTATATGCATTTTCAAAACTCAGATTAATCGTTTACCAACGTGATTCCATCTCTTGCAAAACTGAAACCTTCTACCTGAACTTATTGTTCTCACCGTTTAGAGTTTCTTTTTTCCTTTTAAATTCAGAAAACTGGAAAAGAAAAAGTTAGACAAACGTAATAATATATAATCATTAAACAACATGAAAAACGAGACATTAAACTTTTTTTTCAGAAACTATGAATTTATGTAGAAGTTAAATACACAATCAAATATATTTTTGAATGAAATCAATTATATTTTTAATATTATAAACCTAAAATATTACTAATAAAAATGTATTAAATTTTTTTATAATATTTTCTTTTAGTTTAAATAATTTCATTTTTTTTTACCTTTTTTTTCTGTTTTATTATCATTTTCATCTAAATAAAGCATTAGCATTAATGAGATCGAAATAGGATGTGACTGGAGAATGAAATGAGGAGTTGAGAAGACGTTGTTTAATGTTGGAAGTGACTAAAACTTTTATAAATCATAACTTTTTCTGCGTGCATGTTATTTTTTTTTTTTCTGTTTGAGGAGGGAATAAATACTAAATGCTATTGGAATAATTGCATGTATTGGGGTGAGACATTAGGGAATAATGATCACCTTATATGATTTTTTTTTCTTTTTGTGTTTAAAAGTTGCATTGAGTTTTGATTAATTTAAGTTGGGGAGAATATATTCTTGTAAGAAATTAATTTCTTTACTTATTCCGTTTATATTGAATCTTTAGAAAGATTATACTTAAAAGGTGCCTAAGAGGCATAACTATTTAATTTAAAATTATAATTAATGAACCCTAGTACTATTCATAGCATTATTTTTACAAATTATAATGTGGTTATTTTAATTTTTAATTATTAGAGACTGTGTAATATTATTAGGCTATATGTAGGCATTTTAGTATGGTGCTGCTAGAATTTGGCCAATGTCTCTCACCTATTTGTTTTAGGGAATTATATTTCCCCTTCCAAAAAATGAGTCACTTTTAGCTTTTAATTTTCAAAATACATTTTTTAAAGATATATATGTTTTACAATTAATTTTGTTTTATTTATTTCTTTTATATATATATATATATATATATATATATATATATATATATATATATGTATATATTCTCAATTGTAAAGTGATATGAAATGTTTATGTATACAAAACTATTTCTATTCAACAAATGATCTTGATGATGTTATTTTACTAAAATAAAAGTTAAAATATTGCCTTTCTCATAAGTCATTTTTTATGTTCAAAATTTCTTATTGTTAAGAGTCCATGTTAATGATAATTCTTAGTAAGTTGATTTATATTATTTTAGTTGGTTAAAATCACTTTTATGTTAATATATTAAAAAAGTATTTTTAATCGACTAAAATAAGATGATAAAACTATACTTGATATTTAAGTAATTTTAATTATTTAAAAACTCATTTTAATTAATTAAAACAGTCAAAATTCACAATTTTGAATTTAAGTGATTCGAATTTATTAAATTGTGATTTTATTTGATTAAATTGTTCTTTATTTTTTCAACAAATGGAAGAACATTTTAACATATTAAAACACATTTTAATATATTAAAATATAACTGAAAATCACGAAGGACTTCAAAACACTTTCAAAAAATTTCGAACTTAGCAAATGGCCAATTAAGATAAAATAAGCACTAACAACAGGATTAAAACTACAAAATACAATTTAAACCTAAAAACAAACAAAAGCTCATTTTCAAGACTTACATGGTCATCAACCAACATACCGTTGGAAGCGTCAAATCTTCAATCTTATAATCATCAAATTACACCACTTGAGTGAGAACAAATTTAGGTTTCTCTCCTTCTTCACTTAAGGGTAAATCTTCTTCAGAAGTATCCATTGACGGAGCATCGTTTCAACATGTGTTGTAATTCTTGTAAGAAATTCAATAGTCTCTCACCATTCTACGCCTCTACAACCAACCACCCTTTAAGCATATTAATGTGGTTGCATGATTTCTAGAAATCTGAAACACATGCACTCCTGCCATGAATAGCACTTGAGCGCCAAACATAATGCTTTAATGTAACGTCTAAAAATTTACAATTGTATACAATGTGTTAGAACTAATATAAACATTTTATTATTTTCTTAAAATAATATAAGATATTAATCCATATGTTGAGATTGACCTTCTTAAAGTCAAATATCACTACTACAAAAAAGTGCATAGATAACGTTTTTTTATCATAGACATTGTTTTTTAAGCGTTATCTATATATGTAAATAGCGGCTTCTAAAAAAAGCATTATCTATTGTCAGCTACCAATAGATCGTGTGTTTTTTTATAAAACATTATCTACTATCACTTGTTAAGCATCATTTAGAATATTAATAGAATTTAGCATCAGAAAAAACTACAAAAAATATAATAGTAAAACAAGAATCAATGATAACACCCGCAAGAAAGAAAATGTATGCTCAAAAGCTAGATGTTTCTTTAAAAGCACCACGATTCAGTGTCAAAAACAAATTGGCAGCAACCTGGAACAATTATAAATTACTATAATATCGTTCATGACCAACCAACGTGCAACAATTAGCATTGATAACAGAGAAATCAAATCAGTATCCACAAAGCTTAATTCCACCCAAAATGATTAACTACCCATGCCAATTTATACATTAAACAAAATCAAAACATCAACCCCTAATTTCTTTTTCCCCAAACATCCATATGTATCACATACAAGCAATCAAATAAAGTCATAGTAACTCCCCACACCTTGGCTGATTTCGCTCTTTCCTAGATAAGCTAGCTTCCCATCGGGTTCCTTCTCCCTTTCTCGATTCGTCACACGTTCTCTCTCTCAATTCTCACTCTGATTTCACTCAAAAAAGGATGTCTTTGTGTCTCCTCCACTCTTCTTACCTCACACCCCTTAAATTATCGTGCCCACATCTCACCACTACTCACTATCAATGCTCTCACCTAGGACCCCTTCCGCACCCCTAATGGTTCTTCACACACCATAACTCACCTTTACTCTCCTTCCGTTACTCTAAACTCATTAAAATCGCACCTGACCGCCTCTCTACCCCCTTATACTCACGATTCTAGGGTCTGATTCGAGAAAAAAGAGAAGAAAAAGAAAACGAAAACGAAGAAGAATGGATTAGGGTTCGCTCCCTATCTCTCTCGCAAGGACCTGCTCTCCCCCTTTTCACTCGCGCATGCGTCTTTTTTTCCAGAGTTTTTAAGCTAACAACGTTAATGTATTTGTCACATGAGTGGGAATAAAAAAACATAAATAAATAAATAAACAAAAGAAATGCAAAAACCTAACTTTCTGCGTTCTGCAGGTATTGAACCAAGGTACATCCACCACTCACAGACAAGTAGACTCAAAACATTTTTAAATTTGTTTTTTAAATGTTCAATAGATAGCACTTTTTTGAAAAAGCGTTATCTATTGAGTTGAAATAGATAACGTTTTTTTAAAAAAGAGCTATCTATTTATCTATTTCAAATTATGAATTAAAAAAATAATATTACTTATTTATAGATAACGTTTTAAAAAAATGCTATTTATTGTCATAGGATTAGATAACGCTTTCTTAAATAAGCGTTATCTATTGTTTCGTCGCACATTTATAGATAATGTTTATTTAAAAAAATACTATCTATTAGGCGTTATTTATGACCAATTTTGTAGTAATGTACAAATGATCCAAGGTTGAAGTGTAATGTATTGAGATACTACTACTGATTTGTTTTAAGGTTGAGTACTAACTATAACTGATCTCTTTAAGGCTAAATATTGATTACAACTGATCTTCTTAAGATTGAGTATTGACTATAACCAAACTCCTTAAGTATGGTATTGACTACGACTGACCTCCTTAAGGGTAAGTATTAAGGTCAATCTCCTTAAAGTCAAATACTAAAGCCGAGTTGATAAAAAAAGTATACAAACTTATTTCTTTGTACAAAGAGATAAATAAATAATTAATGGTGTATAATAAAATTTTGTGTTATATATAGGGGTAAAAATGTGTTATAAGAGGAGAAAAACAAAGATAAGAGAGAAAAATAGGAAGACAAGAAAAGAGAAGAGAAAGATAAGACAAAAGAGAAAACAAGAAAAGAAGAGAAAAGAAACATAAAGACAAATCATAGTTTGGCATTTATCATCTTAACTGTTTTATTTGTTCAATTTATAATTATAATTAGTCAATAAGGTAACCTCATTTTAAATATCTATTCAAATATTTTATTTATATCTTTACATTGAGGTGTCATTAATCTCATTTTAATTAATTATTTAACTATTTATTTATTTCTATTTTCAATTCCTATTCATATTTATTTATATTTATCTTTAGATACGCACTCATAGGTTCTATTTATTTATTCATGTATATTTACATCTAGTTACGCATTCATCCTAATTGATTATTCATTTTTAGTTAGTTCTGCTTGGTTTAAATACTTTAAAGCATTATTGTGGAGAGATAAGATTCACAATAAATAAACATTTGATTGTTGTTTAAGGTGTGACCTTGGAGATCTAAATGAGATTAATATTAATCAAGATAAGGTATTTTTTGGTTATTAGTGAAACTTATTTATCCAAAGACACTACAAAATTAATTCAAATACACAGTATGGTAAAATAGAATTTGTGAATAAAAGAGTCTTTGTATTTTACTTTGATATGTTATGATTTTACATGATATTTGTCCCAATTCTCAATTAATTTTACTGTTTGTGTATGAAAAAACAAAATTTAAAAACCTCACCTTAAACAGATGGAGACACCAAATGTTTCAAATTCTTTCTCGACAATTATTACAATCGTCTTCTAGGAATGAGAAACAACACTTAGTGATATATTTTTTATTAGTCAAGCTTCATGATATATATTTTTTATTAGTAAAAAGAGTGATAAATTTCTAGTCAAGCTTAATGATATTTTTTTTTTTTATAAATTAAGTGGATATGGGTGAAAAGGAAAAAGAAGAAGAAAAAAGTAAGGAGAAAGAGGATGAGAAGTCGAAGCTAGTCACACATGATGGTGTTAATGGAGTCGTGACGACAATACAACGATAGGGCAGAAGTGAAAACCACGACAGAAGGAGTGCATGATGGGAGGAAGAAAAAGAGTTAAAGGTAGTAAGTTAAGGTGATGACAATGGAGGTGGAGGAGGTGAGGAGGAAAGGAGAAAGAAAAGAAAAAATAAAAGAGAAAGAATAAGAAGACTCAATCACAATATTTACCAACGACTAAAATTTATCAGTAATTACAATAAATTTAAGTTGTTGATAATTATCGAAAAATTCATTATTTACAAATATTTTTGTAAGTTGAAATTCTAAAATTCGTTTTATAAACAAATTTATTTTCATTGGTAATTATAAAAATTATTAGTAATTAAACATCACTAATTAGAAGTAAATAAAATACAATCGAACATTTATTCTTTTATTCTAACATTATAAATAATTAAATTATTTTTAATATATTTGTATTTTAAAATATAATCTTTTATAAATATATTAATTATTTAACTAAATTTATTTTATCACATCAACTAAATCTATTACAAACTTTCATATCACTCTTTTCAATTCAACAATATTTCTTTTCAAATTCTCATCTTATTTTCTTCGTTTACCACTCCTTCAAATCACTAGTACAAAAATCGCTAATAACGTCGAATAACAGTAAATTTGCGAACTACGTCATATGTTAAATTTAACGTCGAATTTTGTCAATATTCGACGTTAATCAATTTTTTTTGTTTTTGTTTTAATTAATTGTGATCCAGTTTTACAACTCTACGAGACCTAAAAAAGCAAAAAAAAAATAACAAATTTTAGTTTTTAGTATTTTATAAAGCATGAATTATAAATGTGTAGTGTAGTATCAATAACAAACAATAATAACCAACAAGAAACAATAATAACTAACAACAAACAATTTCAATCAAACCACAATAACAAACAAGTTCAACTAAACAACAACCACAAACAAGTTCAACAAATAAGTTCTTCAAAACGAAAACAAAAACTAACCTTAAAAGGTGGTTTCGTCGGAATAAAGTTTCATACAGTGAGAGAGAAAGCAGAATGCACCTATAAAGGACAAAAACACGAAAATAATAAGTTAAAAGAAACAAAAATCATATATAAAATAATTAATTAACATGCATTTGTATCAAATAAAAGAAAGATTATATGTGATGCTCGTCAAACTTCATTCCAGAAAAGTTTGAGAAGAGAAGAGAGTATCGCGCTAAGATAAAGTGAATGAATTTTCAACCACCCTCGAATTTTTATTGAATTCACTCACATTTTGAAGTCGAATTTAAAAATCATTCGACGTTTAATAATTGCATTTCTTTAAAAGATGTCACAACTCATTTTAACCGTATGTTATTCAATGGTTGAACGTTGAACACATATGTTTTTGTACTAGTGAATATAATTTAAAATTAAACTCTAGGCTAACAATATTTTCTGTTAACCAACTATCAAAATATTGTCTCTTAACAAACTATAAAGAGGAGAAGAAAAAAAAACTCTTATTAAGAATTAAATCATTTACCAAAACCGTGACTTATATGATCCATCTACTAAGTTTTATATATAACAATCATAATTAGATTTTTTTTCTATTTTTTTTAGAAAAACTACAAACTAAATATATTAGTTACTAAAATAATCTTTATCATCAATAAAATATTATAATTATTTTATGAATTAGATTTTAAATTAGTCACTAAAATTAATTCTCCAAGTTTTGATTACAAAATTTATATACTAATTCATTTGGTAACTAAAATATTTATAATTAATTTTAATGATCATCAATTTAAAATATAATTCATAGACAGATTACAATTTATTATTTATAATAAAAATTATTTTAAAATCAATAATTTTTAGTTTATAAATTAATATTTAAATTAACTATTTATAAATTAATATCTAAATTAGTTATTGTAATGATCATTTGTTGTTATTTAAAAAAATTTTAAAATGAAAATAATTTAATTTTAAAAAAATAAAAGTATAAAAAATAAAAATAAATATATATTTTCTATTTATACACCTATTATATTTCATCAATTGATGATAATAAAGGTTACGGACACACACATACACCTTTATAGTTTAATCGAACTTATATGTCTCAGTTCACAGGAAACCGAGACATATAAATTGTATTACCTCGGTTGCAATTCCAATTGATACCTAATACCCTGAAAAATTCAACCACCCCTGCAAAATTGACTTCCCACACCTAGTAGTTTTTCAGATCCTGCTTACTGCCTCGGTTCTGTAGCAAACCAAGGCATATAAGTTGAATGTAATTTCAAAAATGTCATTTTATATTTTATTTTTATTTATTTCTGAGGTGTATAGACATCAATTGCTTTATTAACCGAGGCATATATGCATCTATTGCCTCGGGTAAGTGAAGAACCGAGATAGTATAAGTTTTTATACTCCAGAACGCATTAAAAATTTTAACCTACTGTTTAATCTTCTTCTTCTTCCTACAAGAGCTCTTCTTCCTCGCGCACCCAAGAAGTCTTCTTTTTCCCTGTGCAAGACTCCATTGCTTTGGAGTTATCCTCCTTGTTCGCTTTCTTCACACGTTGGTTCCTCTAGTTCTCTTGCTGCTGCTCCAAAGTGTCTCGCTACATCCCTCCAAAGTGTCTCGCTGCATCCCTACAAAGTGTCCCGCTACTACTCCAAATTGGCGGAGTTTCGCAAGATCGGGAGGAATCTCTTTTCTCATGGCGCGGCGAGGATGTGACAACGCTAGAGGTTGTTATTCTAATTCATGATTTTGGGCGATTTTGTGGGCTGATTTGCAGGTTTGGAAGCTAATGAAGGTGCAAAAGGGTTCACAATTCTCGCGATTTGGGGCTTGATTCCTGGTTTGGTGATTTTTGTTTGTAGGTCGCGAATGGAATTTCTATGAAGACAAAGCTTGCAATGGCGCTATCTCGCAATTTCCATGGTACGATGGCTTCGCATGATGAAGATGAGTTCTTGCATTGGTTGTTGCAATGGGTTTCCTGTATGGAGGAGATCACGACGAGCTCGCATGCTTGGAGGTTCGAAGATGGTGGCTTCACGATGACGTGATTTAGTGGAGAAGGAAAAAGATGCGATTAGGGTTTCTGGAAAAATGAATGTGCGATTTGGAACTAAAAAAATTAAAAACACTCTACTGCCTCGATTGTCTGTGAAACGAGTTAGAATCCAAACCCTTTTGCCTCAGTTCAGAATGAAGACAAAAAATCTACTTCTTTTTGCCTGTATATGTCTCGATTGTGGAATTGCTGCCTATAAGCGAAAATAACCATTGTTTTTTCCTGATTGCACTAGTGATAGACTAATTTATAAATATAATTTTATTTTTAATATATATCAAGCTTACTTTTGATATTTTTTCCTTCCTTATATTTCTATTAAACATTCCGAAGATGTTTGTTGAATTATACTTTATAACTTTAGCATTAACAACCTGAATTATAGCCATCAATTGTGTTTTGACTCCAAATCTTTTTATTATTATTTTTCTTTCTGTACCAATCTGAACACAGTGATCCAATGAGGTAACTAAAAATTTATTTTTCAGGCATCAGAATATTTGTTGTTAACCATCTGGTTATGTAAGATGCTTGAATTCAAAAGTACTATTGTTTTCTCATATTTTATTGCTTTTATTTCTCCATCTAACCTTTTAGAATTCCTTTGTATAAATAGCACTGCTTACAAACATTTAGAATATATCTTATTCCAATATTTCTAATTAATTAAAAACAATACAATATCATTATTCTATTCCAGTTGAATAAAATATTTAGTTTTATTTTTTAATTAGATTGCTGTATAATTTAGATCCCTTAAGACATCATTGTTGTAGCAAATAGAACAGAGACATAGTACAAGCACACTCATTATTTAATTTAATTTAGTATTTAGTGACAGTTAATAGAATGTTCCACCTCTGCTATTTGCTATTCACTTCATTAATGTCTCACTAATACTATATAATCAGGTTGATTAATTAATAATAAAACGAGAATCAATGAAGAGAGAAATTTAGAAAGATTTATTTGGATCGAAAAATAATTTAAAATCATAAACAGATACTAATTTAGAATTATTAAATTTGACTTCATATTGAAATAAAATATTTGAAAAATGATATAACTTGAATTAAAAAAAAATCAACTTCTATACACTTTAATAGTCTTTTATTTATACATTTATTAATCAAAGATATGTTCACTATTTTGTTTCCTTTTTACCGAGCATCAAATATTTTGACAAGAAAGATGAAGACGACTTTTAGGTTTTGTGATTACTGTTGAGAATTGTAGGTGACTATGAACCTGCTGAATTGGAAGGTACTATTCGAAAGACCTTTCGATTGACCATTCAATGATTCTCTATGCTTGTAGCATGTATTGTCAACAGCATTTATTCTAGCCATTGTTTAGCAACTATTGTACTCATCATTCTCAAGGTCTGTAACATGTACCAATGATCACTTAACATGTCAAAACATATATACTTTAATAAAATATATTATTGAAATAGTTAAACTATCGTTTAACAGATATTATATAATAATGACAATAATAATATTAATAATAATAATAACATTAAAAAATAGTATTATAATTAATAATAAAGTTTTAAAACTAAGTTAAGAACGATATGTTTTATTTGAAAAAGAAGAGAAAACTTTTATTAGTGTTTGAGTAAGACAAATTTATCCTATGTTTGATTATTAATTTTTATTGATTAAAATAACCACATTTTTTTTTATCATTCGTCCTTTTACTAAAAGGTGTTTATCTTTTAAAAGATTATTAATTTAAGTAAAAAAGAATTCTATGGAAACAGTCATCTTTCCGAAAGATTTATGCAATTTTTAACGTTTTTTTTATTCAAAACATAAATTTGTTCCATTAGATTTCACCTATATAAAAAAAATATAAAATTAATCTAATAATGTTAAAAAATAAATCCATATACATGGTTAAAAAGCACATGAAGAGTTTAGTTCCGTGTGACAAGAAAGAATATAAAATTAGGTTTAACTTTCGGGTTCCTTAAGCTTATTTTTCATAGAATAAATTTCACTATTTTTTAATTTTCAAATTTTTTAAATTTATAGAATCACTTTAATAAGACAAAATTTATAGAATCACTTTAATAAGACACATTTTATGCATAGAATAAGGGATTAATGGGTGAGATGAATGGATGGGAGTTTATTATTATTTCTGTTTTTATTAGGATTCCAAGTGTGAACTTTTTCACATGTGACAACATTCAAGTAGTGCTTGAAAGTTTCTGATAACTAGAATTCAATCTCTTATTGTTCTAAAGAGGGAATTTCATCTACAAAAAGTTCTTCGACGCTTAAGTCAATAAGAAAGTTTTAAGATCTACGAATGTATTAAGAGAGTATGTGTATTTCCTAGTGAAATACCATATGTATTTATAGGATTTTTGGGTTTTATGAAGATTGTTGTAAAAACTAATATATTAAGTGATAGCGTCCTCCTCGAGCTAGGTTGGGCCAAAGCGCGAAGATGAAGCTATGGAGGTGGAATTTGTGCGGAAGTAATGGATATGGTGGTGGGCTCACAATATTGGTGAGGTTTTGGTGAGTATTTGTGGTAGGATGGAGGTGTTTGATGGATCTCCGGAGAGGTTGGGCCAACTCTAGAGAAGGGTGGTTAGAGGGACCTCATGGGATGCTCTAGCCTTGACTTGAGACAAGATATGTTTGCACACATTTTGGCATAATAGCATTCAAATTCATCAAGTGATTTTACAAGGAAGGAGACCCTTCTATTTATAGAGAAAGGTGTCTCCAAAGTAGACAAGAAACCCTAAAAACTATCCACTCTTAAAGAGACATGTGGCAATCCTCTTTTACAAAGTTTCTCCACTCTTGGGATGCCATGTGGCAATCCACTTTTGTAAAGTCTTCTCCACTCTTAGAGTACCATGTGGTAATCCACTTTTGCAAAGTTCCTCCACTCTTAAAGTGCCATGTGACAATCCACTTTTGCAAAAGCTTTCCACTCTTAGAGTGACATGTGGCAATCCTCTTTAGGAAGAGTTTCTCCACTTGGAAAGTGACACATGGCCACTTCCTTTTTTTAAGAAGTGTCTTCACTAAGAGCTTGCCATGTGGCCATCATGTCCCATGGTGGGACACACTCTTTTAAGCTAATATTACAAACCATACAATACTTAGCCCTTAATACAAGGCCTAAAATTAAATACTATACTATTTGACCCTTAATACAAGGTCTAAAATACACACAATTTTACTAAGAACATGTTGATGACTCATGATGATTAGAGCTCGGACCCACCTTTCATAGATGAATCCAACTCTTCTTAAGTATGCTTAACCATGGCTAGGGCATATGCCATCATACCCTCCCTCTTAAAAAGGATTTGTCCTCAAATCTTTAAGTTTCTTCAAAAACCCTCTTCTTCATATTGATCAACTTATGTATCAACAAAACCCTCCGGGGTCAAATAACTTTCTGCAAAAAACAAGAGATAAAGTAAGTGTTATTAGAATAATCAACCCAATTATGTAGTTTCCCTTTAAGTCCCGGCTTATCTTGTGTTGAATGCATATGCATTTGGAGTGACTTCCTTTTTTACCACCAAGTCTCATTTGGTCTTGTCTTTCCAATCTACTAAAGGAAGATGGAAAGAATACCCCTTTTGAATCTTCACACAAGCCTGTGGCCCTTAACATGAAGACTCTTTTGTTGGGACATTCATTGGACATGTGTGTATTGCTTTGACACTCTGAACATTTGATTTTGTATATGTTAGTGTCATCTCTTTCCTTTTCTCTCTTTTTTTTCATTTGTACTTGGTCTGTTTCAACTTGAGATGGAGTGAGAGGATGAAGTACAAACTTTCTATCTTTATGGTTGAAGGTTATCTCATTGGTACGACCATGATGTATGGTTTCCTTTTCAAAAAGCCAAGGCCTTCCTAACAAGATGTGACAAACTTCCATAGGTACTATGTCACATAGCACACTATCTTCATAATTCCCTATGGAAAACTTAACCTTCACTTGTTGATTAACTATCATGTCTTCACCATCATTAAGCCATTGAAGTTTGTAAGGTTTGGGGTGAGGCAATATAGTTAAGGCTAACTTTTCAACCAACCTAGTGCTACAACAATTGCAACATGAGCCACTATCCACAATAAGAGAACACGTGTTTTCTAAAACTTGACATCTTGTATGAAAGATGTTCTCTCTTTGGGTTTGGACTTGGGGACTGGGTTGATTCTTGAGAACTCTTCTCATCATGAGGAGATCTCCATCACAAGGGTAGGAATCTTCTACTTCATTCTCCTCCTCACTTGCACCTTTCTCTTCCTCTTCTTCACTACTATATGAGTCAACACCCCTTAAGATTATGATCCTTTTGGTGGGACATTGTGATGCAATATGACCTCTACCTTGACACTTAAAACATTTAATTTCACTAGTACGAGTGTGTAATGATGTTCCCTCCCTTGATCTATCTTTTTCTTTCTCCTTCCATAGATTCCTAGAGGGTTCCTCTTCCATCACTTGCTTACCTTCCCTCCTATAGTCTTTCTTAACACTAGAGTTAGAGTGGTCAATTTTCAAACCTTTTCTCAAATGTTGTTGCTCAACTTTTATGCAAATTTGTACCAAATCATTGAGATCTTGATAGGGCAACAACTCTACTTTATCTCTAATATCAAGATTAAGACCACTTAGAAATCTAGAAATGGTGTGATGAATCATTATTTTTTTTCACTTCACTTAGCTTATTGTGCTAGAATTAATCAGGGATTTGTGCTTAATTGTTCAACATTTTCCCCTTTTCATTAATTATGCTTAATTCTATCAGAAATTCTTATTTTAACTAATTTGAATTATCTGAGACTAATTATTTACATTATTGAGTGCAGGGAAATTGTTGGATAATATTTTAGGACTGAAAGACGAATTTATCATCAATTACATGTTAGAGTAAAATAAGAATAAAAGTAAAAATTCATTTACACTCTCCATACGTAAAGAAGCTTGAATTCCAAAGTGAATTTATGATCAACCCGCAGCAAGTTACACGGCCCATGAACAATTCATTTTAACAATCCAATAAAGCACAACACTATGGCACATTCATTTTGCATTGGATGAAGTAAAAGTGGGAACCGCCACTTCTAAACATGACAAAGGAAAAAGGGGCCACATGTTGAAAGTTCATGTCCAAGGGACAAAACCCACTCGGCATTTTACATGAAGTAGGAATCTTATTCTTTAAGACACCAAAAGACCACCACTTGTTTACAAGTTATGTATGGAAGGAGTTCCAAATTAGTGGAAGTGGTCACGGCCCACATAGAAAAGAAGTGCAGATTTGTTTTACATGCCACACAATCTTTTGGGTTTTTGCAATTGAAAAAGAAGCTCATGTAACCAAAAAGAAAAAAACACACGGCCATTCATTTTGGCAACATGTTATGGAAATAAGGGACCACCAAGCTCACGGTTTCTTCTCTCCGTCCAACAGTTCTTCACGTCCACTAGCCACACATCACGGTCTTGAGCTGGAAGAAGAGGTGTGCACATAGATGAAGCATATGGGAGCAACCAGCCATAGCAGCTGGATAAAGGAAGATCCACGACTAGAAGGGAAGTCCAGCAGACGTCCAAACTGATGCAGCCTTTAGCAGCGTCCAATAGTGGCCACAACCGAGAGGGAGAGCTGGGACGTATGCATGATGGATGGAAGCAAGTGGAAGAAGCACGTTCCAGCAGAAAGAGGGGGTAATGGTTTGAGGAGGCACCACGGTTCAGCTGCCATGTCCAACAGCTCACGGAGAAGGTAGCAGCTTGGTTACTTCCAGAATGTAGCCGCCACTTACACGCTCTTTTGGTTGGAGTTTTCTGGAAGATTGTTTTGGATGGCAATGTGTAGAGGGAAGCATAGTGACTCAGCAAGCAAGTGCTGTCATGGTTTCTTTCATCCTAAAAATTACACAGCTGGAATGAGCCGAGAGGTACCAAAGATGGCTGGAAGAAAAGTGTGATACGTCTTTGAAGAAGATCAGCTTGGAGCAGATCCAGCAAGCAATGTCCAGCACGTTGACAGCTGGGAGTAGCTGCACACGCATATGCCACGACCTGCACCAGTTGTTCCTGCAGCTACTTCCAGGAGAAGCCTTCACGCTGCAGCCCACAGTCCAACACGTTCAGCTGAGATGGAAGAAAAAGGAAGCTCACGGCCTTGCTGCACTTGAGAGGAAGAGAAGCAACCCAGCAGCAGCACCGGACCTTCAACAGCTCACACGGAGAAGAGAAGGAGGCACAGTAATCTCAATTGTTGAAAGTGAGAAAGTGTTGTTACAAGTGGTAAAGTGATGTCACGGTGAGAAAAGCGCACAAATGGAGAGGGCCCTTGGTTTCTTGGATTCAAGTCCAGGTTCACGTGGTCATAAGACAAAACTTGCCAGCACCATTTTCTTTCTTTAATTTCTCGGTGCATGACATGGAAGGAGAGCACTATGATTATGTGTATAAGAGAACTTCAAGCAGCAGAGAAGAAAAAAACACGTCTGGAGGCCTGGAAGAGGCTCTCGGGTTCTTCTCTTCCAGGAAGCTCTATATCTTGATTTTCATTTTTCCAATGCAATGTAGAATTTTTCTTCAGTGTTATAGTAATTAAAACAGTTTCGTCATTTCAGTTTGTATATTTTATTTTAACTGATCAGTAATTTTATTTCAAGTGTTAAAACTTTGTTGAATTTGATTTTTCAGTTAAGTGTTTTTATTTTTACTTACCCTTTTATTTTATCGTTTATGGTTTTCTGAACAGTTAAATTCTGTCAATATATTTTTCTGTTCATTTTATTTTCAAACGTTATTTTTACGGTTTATTCTCTTTCAAGATGTTTTTATTTCTGCGTTTAATTTTACCGTTTCTGAATATTTACTGTTCCATTTTTACCGTTTAATTTTATTTATCGTATTCAAACAAAATCACAAAACAACCCCCCACTTCGTGTTAAATCCAAAACTGAACCACATTTGGTCCTTGAGAGACGACCTAGGAGTCACCTCCTAGCTTATACTGCATTATTTATCTGTATAAAATTTGTATGACCGCGACAGTCGTAACAAATTTTGGCGCCGTTGCCGGGGACCAATAACGGTTTGGTTTTAGATTCTTGTTGTGTAAATTTTTGTTCTGTTAATATGTGTGTTTTGTGTGTTCTGTCTGTTGTATTTTTGTAGGAGACAACGACACCTTCAACAAATTTTGGCGGCGTTGTCACTTCAGATCCAGGTTTTTGTTTTAGATTTTTACTGTGTTAATATATATTGTGTATATATGTGTTTAATTGTGCTATGTTCTGTATTTAGTTGTTATTAAAAAAAAATTTAAAATTAAAAAAAAAAAATTAATTAAAAATTTTTACTATTGATGTTCTGTCTTGTGTGTGCTTGTAGCATGTATAAATGTGTTTTGTTTTATCTGATTCGTAATTTTTAGTTTTTAGTTTTTACTTTTTATTTTTCCATGTCTACCTATTTTAATGTTGTGAATAATGCTTATTCTGCCAATGTCTGTGATTATGATTCTTATTCTGCATATTACTTTGATTTTAAATCTGCTGATTTTTATGATGAGAACAATATGTTCCATCATCCAATTTCTGAGAGCTCTCTTTGGGAGCCAGTTCCACAATATGAGAGTCAGCAGTATGATTCTCCTATTCAAATAACTCCTCAGCCTTCTACTTCTGAACCTACATTAAAGGAGTTACTAGAGCAGATGACAATGCAGAACATTCAGTTTCAGAAAGGGAACATGCAGTTCAAGCAAGAGAGCATGGAGTTCCAGCAGGAAACTCAAGCTGCCATGCAAAATCTGAGTGATCAGATCAGGCAGATGGCCACTCTTGTACCTGAGGAGACTGATGAAAATTTTGGGGACCCGGCAGAAGTAAGCAGTAATCCTGAACCAGGTAGACCACCTTCATCTTCCCACACTTTAGAAATCTTCAAGGAAGTGGAGGGAAGCATACCGCAAATTGATTATTCTGTTGATTATGCTGTTGATTGGTATGCTGATGATTATATAGTTGTTGAGTCTGATTTTAATTTTTCCTCTGTGCATGATGAGAACCGTTTTTTACTATCACATTCGAATAATTATTCTCCATGCATTGAACATGAATCTGAGTCTGCGATTAATATGGTTTCTAATTTTGAAATTGATTCGTGTTTTGAGGATGTATCTAAGGTTCAACCTGTTACACTGGATTTGGGTGTTGTACCCCTGCATGTAATTTCTGTAGAACCATATTGCACTAACCCTATTGCAGGAGGTATAGATGAATTGGACCAACATGCACCCACAGTGGAAAACATAGGTGCAAACACTGACAAATCAAAGTTCGGAAGGCACCTGCTGTACCCGCTCATCAACAATTGCTGCTTAGATCCGGTGGTGGAAGATATTTCCCTACTTGATCAGATTTGGAGGATGAAGCAGTTCGTCCTCAACACTTTCATGCTGGATCCTGAAGAAGGGAACATCTCCCTACAAGTCCAAAATTGGCAACTGCCACCCTGACCAGGGAAGTTTTCTTTTTCTTTCTTCCCCGTTTTCATATTTTTAGTGCACTTGTCCTTTATCTGTTTATTGTTTTAATTTATGATCTTATGCTTAGAAAACATTTAGGACATTGTAGTTTAAGTATGGTCTGGGGGAGATTCTGCATTTTGTTTTCTTTTATGTTTGTTTTTTATTTTTTTATTTTATTTTCTTTATTAGTTTTCGAATTATTATATTTAAAAAAAAAAAAATTCTTTTTGATAAATTATTTTATTTTAAGCGTGCAAAATCTTTCCTTTCAATTAAAATTTAATTGTTATATGATATACATATATTTATTTTTCATATATTTAAAAAAATGTGTTTTGTGTTTTATTTGCTTCCTGATTCTTAGTGTTTTTACTAAAAAAAAAAAAGAAAAAAAAAAGAAAGAAAAAAGTTTTTGTGTTTTGTTTCAAGTCTGTTAATGTATGTTTTGTAAATATGTGCTTTGTTTGATGTTTTTGACATATGTGTTTTATCTGCGTTGATATTTTGATTCTGTATTAGGTCTTTTGTTTCGTTATTATGTGTTCTGTTTTTATTTTTTTATTTAGTTTTTGTTAAAAAAAAAAAAAATTATTTTAAGAGCAGATTTAACATGTAAGGCAGAGAGGTGAAGTTTTAGCAGAGACACTAATCTGAGTGCATTTATTGAAACATACCAAATTTGCGGTAAACATTCTGTCTTACGTTGATAATAAAAATAAAATTCATAAAAATAAAATTAGATGTTCGAGGGTCGATCTTTAGTGATCGTTAATATTACAGACCATAATAATAAAAAACATAAAAAAAAAACATAAAACATAAAAAATTAAATGTTCATATTACAGTCCTTAATTCTGGCCACACTCGGCCAACAAAAACATAAAAAAAAATAAATAAAAAAAAAAATAAAACATAAAACATTTAAAACTGGAAGAATTCACGAGCTGGTTGTGGTGGTCTAAGGGAGAGCTCCGTTGAGGGAGTTCTGGTTCGAAATACAGGAGGCTTTGGTGGAGGAATTTCTCGTTCATTTCTGTCGTCATCGATAATGATCGGAACTGGAAACAAATCCAGCAGCCTCGGTGCCCTCATTATCACCCAGTTGTTTTCTTTCAAACAAAAATAAAATAAAATAAAATAAAATTATGTTAATTATAGAAGAGGAAGTGAAAAAAAGTTTCAATAAAAATGGAGGTATGATGAGAGTTCTTACCGTACATATATAGCGGCAGTTGTGAAAAGAGAGTGCCAGTGGGGTCTATCTCCGCTTGCCAGCGCCTGACCCGATTGCCATGGTTGTTAAACCAGCAGTGCACGTTATATTCGGTGGCATCTGCGAAGGTCCTTAGTCAAGACGCGATCTCGACGATTTGCGCTCGGCTTGGGTGTGTGACCCCATAGTTGTAGATGTTGGTCATCATCTTGATCTGATCATCTGTAGGACGCCATCGCTGACTAGTGTATCTCTCTGATTCCATCTCACTCGTCATCATTCCTCTTGAAATATTCTAAAACATAATAAAAAAAAATATATAAAAATAAAAAGAACAAAAACATAGAAAGAGAAAAACAAAACATAAAAAAAAAAGTAGCATAAAAATATATTAGATTCTTAGTTCAGTATTTTCTTTAATTGTTTGTTCTTGTTTCCTTTTAGATTTATTTTGTCCTGTCTGTCTTTGATTGTTTTTGTGTCTGGTCTCAGATCTGTTTCACGGTCCTTGCAAAGGGTCCTAAACGGATCTATGTCCAGTTGTCCTTGTCCATATTGTTCTTGTATATTATGTTTCTGTGTTTTATTTAATTTTAAGTGGGGTACGTGGCGTTGTTCTACCCGATTGTCTCTGCCATACCTTCAATCGAAGGGAGATTAACGTCTGGTTTCCAGCCGATATACCCCTTAAGTTTTATGACAATTGTGTTTTATGTGTTTTAAGTGTTTTAAGTTTAAAAAAAATGAAAATATTGAAAAGGAGAAGAAAGAAAGCAGGAAAGCAGGAAGGTATAACAGCAGAATGAAAGGAAAAAGCAGAAAGAAGATGGAAAGCGGTAAAGGGAAAGCAGGGCAGAGATGAAAAATAAAGGAAATACAGAGAGAGAGCAGAAAAAGCGGAAAGAAAGGCAGATCCAGGAGCAGGGGACTTACCTGGGCAAGTAGGCTGGCAGAGAAGCTCCTCGGGGTTCTCACACTCTTCAGATGGCACCGGGGCAGAGGCTCCGTAGAGATTCCAGACGCTCAGGTTGAGAGAGAGAGGAGAGCGGAGAGAGAGAAGAGAGCAGAGAGAGAGCAGAGAAAGAGAAGAGAGGAGTAGTGAGAGAATGGGCAGGTCTGGAAATGGCGCTGGACGCGGAGGAGTGACCTATTTGTAGCCAAAGCTCTGCCACTGTAGCAACAGTTCCGGTCTTTGCCACCGAGACTGTTGTCACAGTACCGGTCTCCTTTTTCAGAAAAAAAAATAATAATAATAAAAATTTATTAATTAGCATCTACTGATGGGTGCTAGGTGTTTTAGACATCTGCTGATGGATGTCACTGATAACATCTACTGATGGATGTTATTGAAAATTTCTTCCCATTTTTCTACTTTTTATTGCACTTGTCTATATTATTTGACTGCTCTGAAATTGATCATCTGATGATTGTAACACACTGAGGACATTGTGTGATTTAAGTGTGGTCTACTGGGGAGAAATTTTGATTTTCTGTTAGTTTCTGTTAAGTTTGTATATTGTGTGTTAAATTTTTTGTTTTTGAGTGTTAAATTTTTTCTGTTTTAAGTTATTTTTATCGAGTTTTGTGTGCAATAAATTTTACATTTTTCTCTTGATTTCTGGAGTTTGTCTAAGTTGTAGATTTTTCCTTCACTTACTTAATACTTATGGTTTGAAATCCTTGCTTTTCTCTGCCTGGAAAGATGATTATACGTTTGAGAGGTTGATTTGATTGTGACGAATACCCTGTGTGGGATTTGAGCCACTTAATTTTCTTTCTTGTGTGTGATATGTCTCTTGATTGCTTGCACATATGCCTTGGCTTGATTCTTTTTGATATACTTGATTGATATGCATGTTCAGACGTGATAAAGGCATTTTTGTTCTTGAGCCTCTTTAGCCAAATAAGCCTACCTTGTTATTATCCTTTGATAACCCCTTTGAGCCTATACTGTATATATTTCTTTGTGTTGAAGCTCATACACTGATCCTAAGTGAAAAACAAATGATTACCTTAACCTTAGGAAAGTCTGGAGCTATAGAAGTATTTTGTGAATAAGTGTGGTCTCCTTGGGAATTCTGATGAATTGGCTAGTTGGTTCCTCATCATGTTTTGAAATGATAATTTATATCCTGTTGTGTGATAAAAAAAAAAAAAAAGACAGGATAAAAAAAAATGATGAGAAAAAGAGAAAAAAATTGAAAAATAATTTTGTAAATAATGGAGTCGAGAAGAGGATTGAATTAGAGGTTTAGGTGAGATTTCACAGTGTTTACATTTTTTTCCCTAGTGCACCTCTATTTCTTCTGAGCTATAGCTACTTATCCAAATTTATCCTCCCCTGTCCTTGGCCCCATTATAACCCAGTAAAGACCTTTTGATCTGAACATGCATATGTTTTAAGTATTGACAATTAGAAGCTTGCCAAGTCTACTTGTGTTTGTTTTCTTGAGTACATCGAGCTGATATTATTATTTACCCTAGACACTTGAGAGAAATACTATAGTGCATCTGTGAGGTTTTGTTATTTTCAAATCACCTCTTAAGCTGATTGATTATTTTTCCGTGTATTGAATTGCTTGGAAGATTTCTATAAGTATTTGCTTAATTTGATTTGTGTTGGATAATTTCTACTTCTCTTATCTCTCCAGAATTCTTGAGAACTTTGTAAATTTTGTTTATTTTCTTGCGAGTTTTTATTTTCTGTATGTTGCATCTGTGTCAGTCCTTTGATGTCATATTCCCTGATTTGCGTCTTGATTTTGCCCAGGAATGCAAAAGACTAAGTGTGGTCTATTTTGATGAATCATTATTTTTTTTCACTTCACTTAGCTTATTGTGCTAGAATTAATCAGGGATTTGTGCTTAATTGTTCAACATTTTCCCCTTTTCATTAATTATGCTTAATTCTATCAGAAATTCTTATTTTAACTAATTTGAATTATCTGAGACTAATTATTTACATTATTGAGTGCAGGGAAATTGTTGGATAATATTTTAGGACTGAAAGACGAATTTATCATCAATTACATGTTAGAGTAAAATAAGAATAAAAGTAAAAATTCATTTACACTCTCCATACGTAAAGAAGCTTGAATTCCAAAGTGAATTTATGATCAACCCGCAGCAAGTTACACGGCCCATGAACAATTCATTTTAACAATCCAATAAAGCACAACACTATGGCACATTCATTTTGCATTGGATGAAGTAAAAGTGGGAACCGCCACTTCTAAACATGACAAAGGAAAAAGGGGCCACATGTTGAAAGTTCATGTCCAAGGGACAAAACCCACTCGGCATTTTACATGAAGTAGGAATCTTATTCTTTAAGACACCAAAAGACCACCACTTGTTTACAAGTTATGTATGGAAGGAGTTCCAAATTAGTGGAAGTGGTCACGGCCCACATAGAAAAGAAGTGCAGATTTGTTTTACATGCCACACAATCTTTTGGGTTTTTGCAATTGAAAAAGAAGCTCATGTAACCAAAAAGAAAAAAACACACGGCCATTCATTTTGGCAACATGTTATGGAAATAAGGGACCACCAAGCTCACGGTTTCTTCTCTCCGTCCAACAGTTCTTCACGTCCACTAGCCACACATCACGGTCTTGAGCTGGAAGAAGAGGTGTGCACATAGATGAAGCATATGGGAGCAACCAGCCATAGCAGCTGGATAAAGGAAGATCCACGGCTGGAAGGGAAGTCCAGCAGACGTCCAAACTGATGCAGCCTTTAGCAGCGTCCAATAGTGGCCACAACCGAGAGGGAGAGCTGGGACGTATGCATGATGGATGGAAGCAAGTGGAAGAAGCACGTTCCAGCAGAAAGAGGGGGTAATGGTTTGAGGAGGCACCACGGTTCAGCTGCCATGTCCAACAGCTCACGGAGAAGGTAGCAGCTTGGTTACTTCCAGAATGTAGCCGCCACTTACACGCTCTTTTGGTTGGAGTTTTCTGGAAGATTGTTTTGGATGGCAATGTGTAGAGGGAAGCATAGTGACTCAGCAAGCAAGTGCTGTCATGGTTTCTTTCATCCTAAAAATTACACAGCTGGAATGAGCCGAGAGGTACCAAAGATGGCTGGAAGAAAAGTGTGATACGTCTTTGAAGAAGATCAGCTTGGAGCAGATCCAGCAAGCAATGTCCAGCACGTTGACAGCTGGGAGTAGCTGCACACGCATATGCCATGACCTGCACCAGTTGTTCCTGCAGCTACTTCCAGGAGAAGCCTTCACGCTGCAGCCCACAGTCCAACACGTTCAGCTGAGATGGAAGAAAAAGGAAGCTCACGGCCTTGCTGCACTTGAGAGGAAGAGAAGCAACCCAGCAGCAGCACCAGACCTTCAACAGCTCACACGGAGAAGAGAAGGAGGCACAGTAATCTCAATTGTTGAAAGTGAGAAAGTGTTGTTACAAGTGGTAAAGTGATGTCACGGTGAGAAAAGCGCACAAATGGAGAGGGCCCTTGGTTTCTTGGATTCAAGTCCAGGTTCACGTGGTCATAAGACAAAACTTGCCAGCACCATTTTCTTTCTTTAATTTCTCGGTGCATGACATGGAAGGAGAGCACTATGATTATGTGTATAAGAGAACTTCAAGCAGCAGAGAAGAAAAAAACACGTCTGGAGGCCTGGAAGAGGCTCTCGGGTTCTTCTCTTCCAGGAAGCTCTATATCTTGATTTTCATTTTTCCAATGCAATGTAGAATTTTTCTTCAGTGTTATAGTAATTAAAACAGTTTCGTCATTTCAGTTTGTATATTTTATTTTAACTGATCAGTAATTTTATTTCAAGTGTTAAAACTTTGTTGAATTTGATTTTTCAGTTAAGTGTTTTTATTTTTACTTACCCTTTTATTTTATCGTTTATGGTTTTCTGAACAGTTAAATTCTGTCAATATATTTTTCTGTTCATTTTATTTTCAAACGTTATTTTTACGGTTTATTCTCTTTCAAGATGTTTTTATTTCTGCGTTTAATTTTACCGTTTCTGAATATTTACTGTTCCATTTTTACCGTTTAATTTTATTTATCGTATTCAAACAAAATCACAAAACAACCCCCCACTTCGTGTTAAATCCAAAACTGAACCACATTTGGTCCTTGAGAGACGACCTAGGAGTCACCTCCTAGCTTATACTGCATTATTTATCTGTATAAAATTTGTATGACCGCGACAGTCGTAACAAATTTTAGGTCGTAACAAATTTTATACAGATAAATAATGCAGTATAAGCTAGGAGGTGACTCCTAGGTCGTCTCTCAAGGACCAAATGTGGTTCAGTTTTGGATTTAACACGAAGTGGGGGGTTGTTTTATGATTTTGTTTGAATACGATAAATAAAATTAAACGGTAAAAATGGAACAGTAAATATTCAGAAACGGTAAAATTAAACGCAGAAATAAAAACATCTTGAAAGAGAATAAACCGTAAAAATAACGTTTGAAAATAAAATGAACAGAAAAATATATTGACAGAATTTAACTGTTCAGAAAACCATAAACGATAAAATAAAAGGGTAAGTAAAAATAAAAACACTTAACTGAAAAATCAAATTCAACAAAGTTTTAACACTTGAAATAAAATTACTGATCAGTTAAAATAAAATATACAAACTGAAATGACGAAACTGTTTTAATTACTATAACACTGAAGAAAAATTCTACATTGCATTGGAAAAATGAAAATCAAGATATAGAGCTTCCTGGAAGAGAAGAACCCGAGAGCCTCTTCCAGGCCTCCAGACGTGTTTTTTTCTTCTCTGCTGCTTGAAGTTCTCTTATACACATAATCATAGTGCTCTCCTTCCATGTCATGCACCGAGAAATTAAAGAAAGAAAATGGTGCTGGCAAGTTTTGTCTTATGACCACGTGAACCTGGACTTGAATCCAAGAAACCAAGGGCCCTCTCCATTTGTGCGCTTTTCTCACCGTGACATCACTTTACCACTTGTAACAACACTTTCTCACTTTCAACAATTGAGATTACTGTGCCTCCTTCTCTTCTCCGTGTGAGCTGTTGAAGGTCCGGTGCTGCTGCTGGGTTGCTTCTCTTCCTCTCAAGTGCAGCAAGGCCGTGAGCTTCCTTTTTCTTCCATCTCAGCTGAACGTGTTGGACTGTGGGCTGCAGCGTGAAGGCTTCTCCTGGAAGTAGCTGCAGGAACAACTGGTGCAGGTCGTGGCATATGCGTGTGCAGCTACTCCCAGCTGTCAACGTGCTGGACATTGCTTGCTGGATCTGCTCCAAGCTGATCTTCTTCAAAGACGTATCACACTTTTCTTCCAGCCATCTTTGGTACCTCTCGGCTCATTCCAGCTGTGTAATTTTTAGGATGAAAGAAACCATGACAGCACTTGCTTGCTGAGTCACTATGCTTCCCTCTACACATTGCCATCCAAAACAATCTTCCAGAAAACTCCAACCAAAAGAGCGTGTAAGTGGCGGCTACATTCTGGAAGTAACCAAGCTGCTACCTTCTCCGTGAGCTGTTGGACATGGCAGCTGAACCGTGGTGCCTCCTCAAACCATTACCCCCTCTTTCTGCTGGAACGTGCTTCTTCCACTTGCTTCCATCCATCATGCATACGTCCCAGCTCTCCCTCTCGGTTGTGGCCACTATTGGACGCTGCTAAAGGCTGCATCAGTTTGGACGTCTGCTGGACTTCCCTTCCAGCCGTGGATCTTCCTTTATCCAGCTGCTATGGCTGGTTGCTCCCATATGCTTCATCTATGTGCACACCTCTTCTTCCAGCTCAAGACCGTGATGTGTGGCTAGTGGACGTGAAGAACTGTTGGACGGAGAGAAGAAACCGTGAGCTTGGTGGTCCCTTATTTCCATAACATGTTGCCAAAATGAATGGCCGTGTGTTTTTTTCTTTTTGGTTACATGAGCTTCTTTTTCAATTGCAAAAACCCAAAAGATTGTGTGGCATGTAAAACAAATCTGCACTTCTTTTCTATGTGGGCCGTGACCACTTCCACTAATTTGGAACTCCTTCCATACATAACTTGTAAACAAGTGGTGGTCTTTTGGTGTCTTAAAGAATAAGATTCCTACTTCATGTAAAATGCCGAGTGGGTTTTGTCCCTTGGACATGAACTTTCAACATGTGGCCCCTTTTTCCTTTGTCATGTTTAGAAGTGGCGGTTCCCACTTTTACTTCATCCAATGCAAAATGAATGTGCCATAGTGTTGTGCTTTATTGGATTGTTAAAATGAATTGTTCATGGGCCGTGTAACTTGCTGCGGGTTGATCATAAATTCACTTTGGAATTCAAGCTTCTTTACGTATGGAGAGTGTAAATGAATTTTTACTTTTATTCTTATTTTACTCTAACATGTAATTGATGATAAATTCGTCTTTCAGTCCTAAAATATTATCCAACAATTTCCCTGCACTCAATAATGTAAATAATTAGTCTCAGATAATTCAAATTAGTTAAAATAAGAATTTCTGATAGAATTAAGCATAATTAATGAAAAGGGGAAAATGTTGAACAATTAAGCACAAATCCCTGATTAATTCTAGCACAATAAGCTAATTGAAGTGAAAAAAAATAATGATTCATCATGGTGGTTCCTTCTTCTTCCCTAATTCCCGCTCTCATCATGTAGAGTTCCATCTTTTGCCTATACTCTTCCACACTCATGGTTCTTTGTTGGAGCCTTTGGAGTTTATCCATAAGCTCTCTATGGTAGTAGGAAGGTATGTGTCTTCTTCTTAGAGCACTCTTTAAGTCATTCCAATATTGGACTTGAGGGGAATTGGAGAGTCTTCTTTCTCTCACTAGGGAAGTCCACCAATACATGGCATTCCCTTGAAAGCTTAAGGTGGCTAGGGAAACTTTCCTTTCCTCTGTTATTTGATGACACTCAAAAAGTTGTTCTACTTTCATTTCCCAATCTAGGTATGCCTCAACATCTTCTTTCCCATGGAAATGAGGAAGGTCTAGCCTAATCTCTCTTGGTGGTTGTTCACTCTCCCTTCTATACCTTCTAGGTGGAGGATGTTGGTAGAATTGGGCAGCGGTCCTACTATCTTGTTCAGGGTATGTGTTTTCTGTGGGAGTTTTTGAACTCCTCCTTGAGTGACTCCTACTCCTACTTTTCTTTATCTCTTCTTGGACCTTTTCTTGTTTTTGGGCTAGAACTCTAAGCTCTTCTTCTAAGGTTTCAAGATATTGTTCTCTTTCAACTCTTTCTTTTTCTTTCAAAATGGATTCTTGCTTTTGCCAAAGTTTTAGTGATTTTAGTTCCTTGGCCATTTGTTCTAAATTTGGTTGGGCCTCTTCACTATAATCACTATCAATTTGGTAAGAAGGTTCCTTAGACATTCTTAAAAAAAATTCAAAATATGTAATGCACACACAAACTTGTATTTCAAAAGTAAATTCCTTTAGAGATTTAAGGAGGCAAAATAATCTCAAGTTCACTTCCAGGAAAGAGAGGAGAATCACTAAGGATCACTTAAAATCCAAGTCTTTCCTAGCCAAAGTTTACCTCAAGTTCTCTTGCACCAAACTTCTCAAATGGAATTAGGTTTGATATACAAGTAAACACACAATAAATTATAAGCAGTTAAAGACAACAATTAAACTAGACTATGCGGCCTAATGGTAAAGTTAGAAGGCACTTTGGAACCTTCAAACTTTAACCAACTAAAAACGTTTTCAATATGGTTTACAAGTCTTTGTTAGGATATGGGATTGAGTATCACAGACTACCCCAAGATACCTAACAAGGTTATGAGTTACAAATCCAAAAGCAATACAATTTTACAACTCAAAAATGCGTAATACAAATAAATAATGTGTGTTCCTCTCTAAAGTGTTTCACTCCTTTTCTTCTTGTCTCTTCCTCAAGGTTTCAAGGTCCAAAGAGGTCTCCGATCACCCAATATACTATGTCCAATTTCGTTTTTCCTCCAAAAAAATATCCTACACCAAATATCAAACCAAATCCGAAAGGTAGGAATCCAAAGAGAATGCAAATCAAGGGCCAATTTGAACAATAGCTCTTCAAAAGGAGTTATGTTGAGACAAAACAAAGAGTAATGAACAAGACAATCAAGAAAATAAAGCTTAAAAACAAAGGCTAGGCACTCAAAAGAATTACCTAAAGAAAGGCGCTAGAATAGATGAATAAAACCAAAAACAATTAGAATAGAGAATTATTACTTCTTATCCTTACAAACACTTAGCTAATGGTGCAATGTAGGTAGAGACAATATTTTGTCAAAAGTGTCATGTCCAAGTCTCATGTCCAAGGGTCATGTCCAAGTGTCATGTCAAGGTATTATGTCCAAGTATCATCTCCAAGTGTCATGGTAAAGTCTCATGTCAAAGTCTCAAGTCAAAGTAACTTTTTTTTTTTCACTTTTGCTTTTGCTTGTACTTTTACTTTTTTTTTTACTTTGGCTTTTTACTTTTGTCTACACTTTTGTTTTTCAACACAAATTAGATCTGGACAATTTGTTTGGGTAGCTCAAAGTTCATGACTAAAAAACAATGGAAGAAATCTTACTAGAATCAAAAATAGAGTATGAAACTCAAAGAAACACAAGAGAAACTGAACTCTAAGAACTTGACAATGATCTAATGACAAGCATGAACTCAAATATGAAAGAAAAAAAAAGCACTCAAATGGATGTATATAGTGTAATTTCGAAATCCCAATGGGACATATTTTTTTATGATTTTTGCAAAGCCCGAACTAAGAGAAAATGACATAAAAATGACTACACATGACTCTAGACAACATGGATGGAATTAAAAATAAAAAAATAACCCAAAAATGACATTAAAACAGAACCAAATATATGAAGAAAGACTCAAAAAAAATATAAAAGCACACCACAACACATGTATATGGAAACTTAGTGGTAAAAACCGAATGGTTCCGCTAAAGAACAAACTAGAACCATAAAAATAACATATATGGATGTAAACAATGGAAGACAATAAAGAACAACACAATAACAACAAGAAATACACAAAGATAGGTAAAGGACCAAGATACTTAGCTCTTGCAGACCCAAAGCTCTTGATACCAAATGATAGCGTCCTCCTCGAGCTAGATTGGGCCAAAGCGCGAAGATGAAACTATGGAGGTGGAATTTGTGCGGAAGTAATGGATATGGTGGTGGGCTCACAATATTGGTGAGGTTTTGGTGAGTATTTGTGGTAGGATGGAGGTGTTTGATGGATCTCCGGAGAGGTTGGGCCAACTCTAGAGAAGGGTGGTTAGAGGGACCTCATGGGATGCTCTAGCCTTGACTTGAGACAAGATATGTTTGCACACATTTTGGCATAATAGCATTCAAATTCATCAAGTGATTTTACAAGGAAGGAGACCCTTCTATTTATAGAGAAAGGTGTCTCCAAAGTAGACAAGAAACCCTAAAAACTATCCACTCTTAAAGAGACATGTGGCAATCCTCTTTTACAAAGTTTCTCCACTCTTGGGATGCCATGTGGCAATCCACTTTTGTAAAGTCTTCTCCACTCTTAGAGTACCATGTGGTAATCCACTTTTGCAAAGTTCCTCCACTCTTAAAGTGCCATGTGACAATCCACTTTTGCAAAAGCTTTCCACTCTTAGAGTGACATGTGGCAATCCTCTTTAGGTAGAGTTTCTCCACTTGGAAAGTGACACATGGCCACTTCCTTTTTTTAAGAAGTGTCTTCACTAAGAGCTTGCCATGTGGCCATCATGTCCCATGGTGGGACACACTCTTTTAAGCTAATATTACAAACCATACAATACTTAGCCCTTAATACAAGGCCTAAAATTAAATACTATACTATTTGACCCTTAATACAAGGTCTAAAATACACACAATTTTACTAAGAACATGTTGATGACTCATGATGATTAGAGCTCGAACCCACCTTTCATAGATGAATCCAACTCTTCTTAAGTATGCTTAACCATGGCTAGGGCATATGCCATCATTAAGAGAATAATATTATCAAATATAAAAACTTAACATATATATGATAATTAGCGAAATAATAACAATAATGTGATACATTACCTGATATACCAAATATTTTTTAAATATATGGTATCAAAGAATATTATGACGTAATCAAATTGTCAAGATTTGATTACATATACTGTTAATATATGAATATTTGCAACAATAAATATATCTTATAATATCTTCCAACCACTTTAGCATATTTATTAAGTCAGGTATGTATATAAGTCCCTCCAGCTTGAAAGTTTGATTACGATATGAGGAATGTTTGTTGTGACTGTAACTAGCCCTTTGGTTGAGTTGTAACTAGTTTTATGTTTGCAGGTGGATTGGTTGTTTAGCCAGACTATAAGTGGTCGTCTTTGACTGTGCTGAACTTGTTAACATTAATTGTTCTTGATTGAGTTGCGAGCGATCGTCTTTGACTTTACAGGTCGACTGACTGTTTGACTGAGTTGTGGGTGGTCATCTTTGACCATGGATGCTTGATAAATGTCCAATTTAAGTGAATTTTAAGATAATCTTGGCATTTATCTTGCTTTGATTTTGTTTATATCATGCTTAATTCACTCTTATTTAATTTGTTTTGCAGTTCTTGATATCAATAGAGAGTTAAAGTTGAAAAATAAAAAAAATAAATGAAATTCAAGTAATTCTGGATAAAACTGACATTAGTGCAACTGAGTAACAAAATTAAGGCTTGAGCCACATAGGCAAACTCATTGCAAATGAAAACCTACAAGACTAAATCTGAGGCTAAGCCATGAAGAATTATTCTCAAAGATGTTATCTTAGGGGTTGAAGCATTAAAGCATGAGGTTTAGGCCACAAGAGCAAATCCTCATTAGGAGAAAACCTCAAGCACCCACATTTATAAAGATTTGGAATGTAACCTTTATAGCTTGAGCCCAAAATGTGCATCTTAAGCCTCAAGAAAGGTAGTTTGGAAAGATATAGAATAAAACATTTGTGACTCAAATGCTAAAGTTGGAGTTGAACACCACCCTAAACAGTTTATAAATATAGACCTCATGTCCTCATTTTAGGCATTGAGTGGAGGACCAAATATGTAGTAGTAGAATAGGAATGAGTTTGTGAGGCTTGGGAGAAATGATTTCATCTAGATGTTGTTGGGATTGCATTGCAATATTCTATGAGTAGTTGAACTCTCTTGTGTTGAGGTTGGATGTAATCAATTCCAACTCTCTGTACTTCTATTTCTTGAATATTTATTTATATTTTCATTCAATCTATTTATTAATTAGTTTGTGCTTGTCATTGGATGAACTAGTCACTCATTTTATTTCAATCGCTTAGGATTGAGTGGAAATTGGTTTCAAGTTGTAGTCCAACTAATTTTCTTCTTGATGTTAGATGTTTGAAATAGATCTAAGGTTCTAACTGGTTATAAAGTCTTGATCTTAATGCTAGTGATTCATTCAAGTAGTCATTGAGGGATCATACTAAAGTTTGATGATCTTAGGCTCTAGGTTCCAAGAATGAACCCAGAGTTACATTTAAAGAGCCCTCCCATGACAATGAATGGTTTGTGTAAGATCAATAGTGGTGTAATGGAAGATGATGAGATAAATTCCACTTATATCCTTTACTTCAATTATTCTATATAATATATACATTTCAAATATAAAAACTAAAAAACAAACAACCAATATACTTGTTAAACACCCATGGATACAATAACCCCATTTGATTGTACTACAACTAACTTGGTGCACTTGTCAATAGGTCACACATTTGGATAAAACTTTTAAAACTTGATATTGTGTAATGTTGGGGATTTTGGGGTTTAAGCCTAATGAACATAAAGATCACAACCTAAGTTTGCCTCCATCAATGATGTCTTGAGTGCTTCGAGTTATTGACCTAGGTAGGATCTGATGCCGCTTATCTAAGCAAGCTTTGTGCGTGCTATCGAATTAAGCAGGCTCGTGCCGCTTGGGCAACACTAATTTGATATTATCTTCTAGGTAGGCTAAGGTTTCACCTAAGCAGGCTTAAGGTGTATTACTGCTTAGGTAACTCAAGTGCCATGTTTGTAGGCTTATGTTGTCGTTTAGGTAACTCAGGTGCCACATTTGTAGGCTTATGTTGTCGTTTAGGTAACTCAGGTGCCACATTTGTAGGCTTTTGTTACCGTCTAGAAAAATTTGTGCCTCGTTTGAGGGTTTTGCTTATGTTATTGTCTAAGTAACTCAATTCTTCGTTTGATGACTTTGCTTAAGGTATTGTCTAAGTAATTTGGTACCTAGTTTGTGGGCATTTATTTATGTTACCATCTAGATAACTCAATGTCTTGTTTAAGGGTTTTTCTTATGTTACTGTCTAAGTATATTGATGTCTCTTCTGAGAACTTTGTTTATGTTACTGTCTAAGTAATTTAATCCCTCTTTTGAGGACTTTCGTTTATGTTATCATCTCTAGATAACTCGGTGTCTCGTTTGAGGGTTTTTCTTTTATTACTGTCTAAGTAACTTTGTGTCTTTTCTTAGGGATTTTCTTTCACAGTATCATTTTAGGGTTTTCCTTTATGTTACCATATAAATAACTCAGTACCTTGTTTGAAGACTTTTCTTATGTTACATTCTAAGTAACTTAGTTCCTCGTTTGAAGACTTTGCTTATGTTACTATCTTAGTAACTCAGTGTCTCACTTGAGAGCTTTCATTTATGTTACCATCTAGATAACTCAATGTCTCGTTTAAGGGCTTTCATTTATGTTATTATCTAGATAACTTGGTGCATTGTTTTAGAGTTTTTGTTATCATCTAGATAACTCGATTCCTCATATGAGGGCTTTTCTTATTTTACTATTTAAGTAACTCAATGCCCGTCCGAGTTATGTTACCATCTAGTTAACTTGATCTCTCGTCTCAAGATTTTGCTTATGTTATTGTCTATGTAACTCGAATATCACTTTTACAACCCTAATTTATGTTATCATCTAGGTGACTTGGATGCCATGTGTGTGAGCATGACTTAGTACCTCTAAGTGTTTGCTTTTCAGGATTTTGTGTTGATGAGTAAAGACATATATGTAAAAGGAAAAAGGATTTTTATTTACAAAAGTAAAGTGCGTCCCATTAAAATCTTGCTGACAAAAACCCAAATTAGGGACAAAATCAAAGCGAAGAAAATAAAGTGGGTTTCCTTATACCTTAGTTGTAAAACATCTTTGAGTGGGTTTCCTTCCATGTCCGTAGGATAAGATTTTCTTTGAGTTCTTTTTTAGGTTTCATTCTAAAGGGATTCTATAATGCAATACAGTTCGTTCCAATTGAGTGCAAGCTTTCTTTTTACTTAAAGTCTTGAAAGTAGTTAGACTTTCTCCATACTAAGTTTACCTTCTGCAACATTCTTTCTTGAATCCAGATATTGTAAGGTGGGTTGTTATGTACTCTGCGAGTATTGGAGCATTGAGTTATCCTTATACTCGGACAATGAAATGCCAAGTTACTCCTATAATCTATCATTGGCACATCGAGTTACTCTTGTACTCGGACATTGAAGCACTAAGTTGTTGTATTCTACCATTAGAATGACAAGTTGGTCTTATACTCATTGAATTTTTCCGACACTCAGGTATTGGACGTCAAGTTCGTTTTGTGCTCAGGCATTGGAACATTGAGTTGGTCTTATATTAGGCATTAGAACACCAAATTTACTCTTGTGTTTGGACACTGGAATGTTGAGTTGTTGTTTGGTTTCTCATAATTGTGCACCCGTCAATTGGCAAGGGTGACAGTGATAACCGTTGAATCATCTTACTCATGTTCATGGACTATGAATGTCACAACCCTATACGGTAGTCGGGCTGAGTGTGAAGTGCTGATCACTATCGCAAGATACCCAAGGCGTGAGGTTGTGTAATGCTCTTCCATTATTAGGTTATGCTCCTGGTGATTATTATGTATGGAAGGTGCATTCTTGCGATTCTGGATTCAAGCTCTACTCTTGGAGGGTCATGAGAGCCAACCTCTTTTCACGTTAGTGAGGTGGAGTGTGATCTCTCTTTGACCTCTGAGACCCATCCTGCGGTCTACTCTATTAATTTTTACATTCTAGAGATCAAGATTATTCTTGACTTTTGTGGTTGTTGGAGTGATTAGGTCATTCATAGTGTTTGGATTGTCGGGCTCCTTCTAGGTTTGTGTGAGATTCTACTACTCAGACAGAGTTTAGGGATTGCTTCCTCAGTTGTTCCTGTTTGGAGAGATCTTTTCTTTCTTTATTTTGTCAAAATTTTGGTTCTTTAACTCAAGTTTTGTACTGTTGTGCAACTTTCTATTTCCTCATTGTTTTTCTTATGTTGACTTCTTTCTAGGCTTCATGAATGAGATTTGAATCGTCTTGGAACTTCACTTTGTTGTTCTCTTTTCAGTATGTTGTCTTGTCAAAGCTCTTGTTGCATGTGGACTTCCTTTCTCTTTGAGGGTGATTTTGGTGAGTTTTTTGGGCTTTTAACGAAAAATGGTGTAATTTGATATTGGTACTATCCAAATTATCATCTATGCAATACATAAAAGTTTCTCGAAAAAATATTATTGAAAGTTTATTAAATAGACTTTCTTAGAAAAGATAAGGGAGTCATAATATACAAAATTAAAACATTATTCTTCTTAACCTGGATTTTCCTCATATCTTTTATTACAATTTTCTTCATAAAAGTTCATGATTTTTATTTGGTAAAACATCCTAATCATGAGATCTATACTCCACTAAAGAATATCACTAATATTTTCAAGTTTTTTCTCGTACCTCGTACATATATTAGTATTCTTATATATTAAAAATTTTATGATAATCGTAATTAAGAACAATTTATAAGCAATTTATAAGTGATTGAGACCGATGTGTTAAATTATCATCATTAACTTCATTAAAGTTTTCATAATTGTCTATCAAATTCATATTCATATATGCATCCAAATTACTATAATTCTCCCTCAAATGCATAACAGTTTTGAACGCAGGACGGATTCGTCTATCATGCCTGAATGAAAGAGTTTAAAATTATACCCAATAAAAAATATTATTTCAAAAGATTAATATTGATCCAAAGTTAAAACATCTATGTTATTGCACTTTTTTCAAACCAAAGATGTGATTTGATGCAGGTCTTTAAATCCAACCATCAACGAAGTCATATTTGTTATATATTCACACTCCATACAATATGCGTAAAACAACTCCATAAATTATACATGTGTTTGTCAAGTATAGTACGAAATAGGCAGGACCTGTTTATTTGATTTTTACACCTCTCTCCATCATCAAACAAAATGACAAAACATAATGAATTTCGCCTTAATAATGCCTCTGCTACCTTCCACTACTCAACAACTCATCTTTAAATATGCTTACAAAACACTGACTTCAAATAAAATTCTTCACTCCAAATAATAAAAATTCTTTTTTAAATATATATAATATATTTTTATTCGTAAAGAACTAGGAGACTTAAAAGATGTTACACGTTATTCAGAATTCCGTCACTGCATGTAATATTACAGTGACACGTATGACTGCGTTTTCGTTTTTCTTATTACTATTATTTATAGAAATACACTTATAAATGCTGCCCTTTTATATTTCTTGGAAGAACAGCAACGGATTCTTCTCTAATGGGATTTACTGTGTGTTGTGCAGACTTATACTTTTCCATACCCTTCGTTTCCCTGTCGGAAATTCTCGGCCTCCTCAGAAACCTTGTATTCTTCTTCTTCAATCTCTTCGGCTTCTCCCATTTCCTCCGAATCCAGCACTCGGCAATAACGTCCGCCACTACGTCCACCTTCACCTCCGTCACCTCCTCTGCCGCTGCAGTCACCAGAACTCATGAAGTATCGCCGCCAGTCATCAGGGAGCTCCTGCCGATGGTCCTGTTCGGAGAGACCGGAGAAAACGCGTGCATATGCGTGTTCTGTCTGTCCGAGTTTTCCAAGGAAGAGGAGATTCGGCGCATGCAGAACTGTAGGCACTTTTTTCATCGCACCTGTGTGGACCGTTGGATCAATAGTAGTAAGAAAACATGCCCTCTTTGTAGGGCTCCTTTGTACTGAATCCTGTTACTGAAACTCTATGAGCTCTTAATTATTTTATATTTATGAATATTAAATATGATTTTGTTTGTTCAGTTTTTAATTATCTTTTAAGTTAAATATGCTTTTTTATTTTAAATTATCATGAATTTTTATTTTTGTTTTCTTAATGGTTTAATATCTCTTTTGGTCCTTTTTAGAAGATAATGTTTAAGTTTGTCCTACGGTATTAAATATTTAACTATCTAACTGACATCGTGGAGTGATGTGTGCAACGTGACTGTTTAAGTTCACAACGTAGATGTAGGGTCACAACGTAGCTGTATAAGGGGTAAACATGTAATTTTCATTGGTAATGGTAAAATGGTAAAAAAATTGTGAGTTAGTGTTTGGATCACATAAATCGCGATTTTGGAGTTAAGCATTTTGAAGGAATTGTTTTTCAAATTAGGTGATCTTGAAGCTGAAATTGAATTCCACAAATCACTGGCTCGCTGCCTTCTTGTTTGGCATCTGCATCATGAGATAGCTTTGCATCCACCCCAATTTGTTCTTCAAATTTTCCACCTGCCCTCTTACCCTTACTGCTGCTTGCTCCACCCCTTACTGCTGCTTGCTCCACCAGTAGCTCCGTCCGCTTTATAACAATGGTTGACACGGCAACCTCGGCCATCGTCTGCTGCAGTTAGGATCTCCTAAAAAGAGGAGAAGACTTGATTTTCAGTAAAAGGGGATTCTGTTCCACTTCTTTCTTTGGTGACAAAAACGTAACATTATTACTTAAATTTTATTCAAATTGAAAGTGTTAATTAATTGTTTTTCAAATTAAAAAGCAACTTTTTAAATAATATAAATGATTTTATTATTAAATTTTATATATAAATAGGATCTGTAATTCTTTATTTGGATCACAAATATATTGTGAATAAAGAAAATAAACTAATAAATGTAAAAATATTAAATTTGGATTGAAATATTTAAACAAGAATGATAAGATGAAAAAGGAAAAAAAGGATAAGAATGTAATTTTCGTAATTTATGAGTTTAACTATTATTTTCGTTGGATAAACCATAAATACTCATAAAACAGGTGCATCGTTTATGCACTTTATATAGATGATTAGTTAAAGTATACTTTCAGATATCAAAGGGATAAAAAAATAAAATGTGTATCGTTCTAATTTATTCCATTCTTTGATTGAAGGATGATTGAAGTTTTATTTTTCAAAGTGGCGAAATAAAGAAGTCTTCATGATCAATAATAATAAACCAAAGAAGGATAGAGATATAATATTGCGTGAAAGATTAGAAGATACAACATTAGATTAAGAAAGGAAAAAAAAGACAAACTGAAAAAAGGGAAAAATATAAGTGAAAAAAGACAATTTGATATTTTCTATGACATGAATATTTAATAATCCTTTTCATAGTTGTATAATAAGGTAAAAATTAAAATTAAAGTTTGTAAAAATAATTAAATTAAGTTAATTGAAGAATTCCTATGTATGTTAGAAGAAACAAGTGTTTTCCTTGAGTCTCAGCACTAAAACGACGATTTTGCATTGCGTTTTAAGAAATCTGCGGCATTGCAGCCATCAAAGAAGAGGAAGGAAAGGAACATTGTATTTGCGAAAGAGAAGGAGAATGATGATGGGGGTTAAGATGGAGTATGGTCGTAACGGTGACGTTCACTGTTTCTGTGTTGTGGTTTGGAACACTGCACTTCCAAGCCTCTAATTCTGTTTTTGCCTTCGTTCAAAACGCTATATACTCCAACAAAATCACCGTTTTCTCCAAATCCTATTGCCCGTGTGTTCCTTCTAATATCTCCCTTTTCCTTTTAGAGCTTCCAAATTTATTCAGAACCTGTAACAGTACAGACCAGAGTGATATTCACTCAGGCATCAAAGGAGAGCCAGTGATTTGCAAATTCTATTTGCTCTTTAGATTTCAGCGTCAAGATCACCCAATTTGGAAGACAGCTCCTCCAAAATGCTTAACCCCAAAATCGTGATTTTTGCGACCCAAACCCTAACTCACAATTTTTTTACCACTACCACATCAACTTTAATGAAAATCACATGTTTACCCCTTATGCAGCCACGTTGTGAACCTAAACATCCATGTTGCACACATCACTCCACGCTGTCAGCTGGATCGTTGAATATTTAATGCCGTGACCAAAAAGGATTTAATTGTACACTTTTTTCACAACTTGGGACCACATTGAACTTTTTGAAAAAGGTAGAACGGACTTGAACATTGCCCCACTAAAAAGAGACCAAAAGAGGTATTAAGCCTTTTTTAATTTTGTTTTATTTTCATTTATGGTTTTATAACACTTTATAAATAACAAACTAAGTCACGAATTTATAAAGTTATGTAAAATCACGAATTTATTACGATGTAGTTAGTTTTATTTCGACGTTCTTTAGAGGTGAAAAATTATATATGATTTTACCAATTTAGTTCTTTTGAAGTCGCAAATTATATTTTATGTTTCTAATTGTTTTTATTAACCTTATTAATTTAGTTTTTCTTTTTGTTTGGTAAAAATGTGGAATAATTTTAACCTTTCATCTTGATGGAATACATAGTTTTAACCTTTCATCTTGACGAAATACATAGTTTTAACCTTTCATTTTGATGGAATACATAGTTTTAGCCCTTCATCTCGATGGAATACAAAGCTTTAGCCCTTCATCTCGATGGAATACATAACTTTAACCCTTCATCTTGATGGAATACATAGTTTTAACCCTTCATCTTGATGGAATACATAGTTTTAACCCTTCATCTTGATGGAATACATAGTTTTAACCCTTCATCTCGATGGAATACATAGTTTTAACCCTTCATCTCGATGGAATCAACAGTTTTAACCCTTGATCTCGATGGAATCAACAGTTTTAACCCTCCATCTCGATGGAATCAATTGTTTTAACCCTCCATCTCGATGGAATCAATAGTTTTAACCCTCCATCTCGATGGAATCAATAGTTTTAACCCTCCATCTCGATGGAATCAATAGTTTTAACCCTCCACCTTGATGGAAGGAATAGTTTTAACCCTCCATCTCGATGGAAGGAATAGGTTTAACCCTCCATCTCGATGGCAGGACTAAGTTTAACCCTCTATCTCGATGGAAGGAATAGGTTTAACCCTCCATCTCGATGGAAGGAATAGGTTTAACCCTTCATCTCGATGGAAGGAATAGGTTTAACCCTCCATCTCGGTGGAAGGAATAGGTTTAACCCTCCATCTCGGTTGAAGGAATAGGTTTAGCCCTTCATCTCGATGGAAGGAATAGGTTTAACCCTCCATCTCGATGGAAGGAATAGGTTTAACCCACCATCTCGATGAAAGGAATAGGTTTAACCCACCATCTCGATGGAAGGAATAGGTTTAACCCGACGGGATAGGTTTAATTCGATGGCACAATCGTTAACCCTTTATCTCGATGGGACAGTCGTTAACCCTCTGTCTCGATGGAACAATTGTTAACCCTCTGTCTCGATGGGACAATGTTAACCCTCCATCTCGATGGGATAGTCTTAACCCTCCATCTCGATGGATAATTTAACTCGATGGGATAGGTTTAACCCGATGGGAAAGTCGTTAACCATCTGTCTCGATGGGACAGTCGTTAACCCTCTGTCTCGATGGGACAATCTTTAACCCTCTGTCTCGATGGGACATTCTTTAACCCTCTATCTAAATAGGATAGTTCTTAACCCTTTGTCTCGATGGGATAGTCTTTAACCCTCTATGATGGAAGCAACTCCAAGCTTTAAGCTCAAGCAGCTCCATGACTCAAAGTGACGCAGCGGAATAAGATGAGAAAGAAAATGGAGGTGCACACCAAGTGTTCGATGGAAGGTTCGGTGCGATTTTGGTCTGTGTTTGAAGTCTCACAAGCTCAGAAAGCCTTCCAAAAGGGAAGGAAGCTGGAGGAAAACTTGCTAAAGAGGCACAAGTGGTGAACTCGAGAAAAGTGGCTGGATTTCCACAACATTTCACTATTACACTTAAGTTAAGTTTTACAATGAATCAAGCTCTCTTTTGTAGATGAAGAGAAGCTTGAGAATGTGCAAGGAAAGCTGCAAATTACAACGTGCATGAAGTAAAGTGGAATGTGCAGGAGCTGTAACACCCTAATATTTTAAAGGGTATTACTGATAGTAGAGACTAAATTAATTTGATATATTTTATAAACCATCAAACTTTATTTCAATTCTCCCAAAGTACAATACCAAACTTACAAACTTCAAACAATATAGTCTTCACCACTTAACATAAATTCGAATTTCAACTTATAAGTTTTACACAACATAATTTTTCCAATACAAATTTATTCTTTTTACAAAATATCCCTGAAAGTTTTTCCCCGCGTCTCTCTCATCTCTAAGCTTTTTCAACCGCATCTGCGACATTATCTATTCACATATAACATGAGTTATATGATCATAGCACAAACAAATAAGGGTAAGCCAACCATATCATAAAATCATTAAACTTGTAATAAAAATATTATAATCATGTATTTCTGAAATTGATAAAATATCATTATTCTGATGTCATTAATTCATCATTATCAAAATCATCTTTCTCATTTCCATAAATCTTACAAGTGTTCCATGCTTACTCATGAAGCCTTATGGTCAGACCGCTCTCTGCCTGCTTCCTTAAGCCTCACTTATATACTATGTCTTACTTTCTGAAGCCTTATGGTCAGACCCCTCTCTGCCTGCTTCTATAAAACTTACGAATCATATGTTTATGTCAAAGCCTTATGGTCAGACCACTTTCTGCCTGCTTTCATAAACCTCAAGTGTTACTTTGCTCATACCAAACTCTCATGGTATAACTCGAACAAACTACTCCCGGTAGTAAACATCATTTCATAAGTAATGATTTCTCATATCCACCCCAACATTTCATAAAACCAACAATTCATACCCTCTTATCCACCTAACTCAATCATGTTCATTCTTTAATCATGAATTCATAATCACCCGTTTTGGTATCAATAAATCAAACATATTGCCAGATATCATGCTTCATATTATAAACTCATTTTGCCCATAACGAGTATAACTCAACATATTTTCACCAAACAAAGATCATGGATCAACCAAAATATATCAACATATCTTAAGAACTACATATTAAAGTCTGGGCTCAAGGTAATGATAAATAAAATATATATGAAATTTTTACCATGATAATATTATGCATCTACAATCAACTTGTTTTATTTTATTTTCATCCTATTATAGATTTTTCTTTACCCCAATTGGTCACCGGAGAGGACCCAGATGTCTGAACACATCAAACTCACCTTCGACGCCAGCACATATGACTAGTCACAACTGACTGGACCAGGCCAGGGCTGCTCTATGATCAGGGATGTGCCAACTCAGGTTTTTAAGGTTCCTCTATCCTACCAACAAAGGGAGGTCCTCAATAATTAACAATTTATTTATTTAATTTATCTACCTTATTTTCTTATGCTCTAAATCTTAAAATGCTTAATTTTACTTCCTCTCACAACAACATCAACCAGTATCTGTATATCTATTTAATACCCATATACAAGTTATTACAGAACCCTTATTCCAAACCTCCCAACAAGATCAATTTCAGCCAACAAACTCATTCAATAAATTCATCACAATAAACATCCATAATAGAATTCATACAAGATAATTATAAACAATTAACAATAATAAAACATTACAATAAATGGTCATAGAAGAATACAATATTTGACAATCATAAAAATAATCTTAATATAAAAATTCATGGGGAAACAAGAAGTTGAATCTGGCAGAGCCGGTTAGACAACTTCTAATCCATCCAAAAATACAATATAATTAAATAACAAGAACAATAACATGTATGGGGAAATAAGAAGTTGAATCTGGCAGAGCCGGTTAGACAACTTCTAATCCTTCCAAAAATGCAATAAAATAAATAAGTAAAGCAATAAATAGTTTGGGGAAACAAGAAGTTGAATCTGGCAGAGCCGGTTAGACAACTTCTAATCCTTCCAAAATGCAATAAAATAAATAAGTAAAGAAATAAAACGTTTGGGGAAACAAGAAATTGAATCTGGCAGAGCCGGTTAGACAATTTCTAATCCTTCCAAAATACAAAAATAAACAACTAATAACATACAAATGGCATAACATAATCAATATCACGTTTTACAACTATCACACTTGGATATCAACACAAAAGCATACTCTCATTTAAATTCAAAATCATACAGAAACAAAATACTCCATAATCAAGATTTAAGATCAGACAAAAGCAAAATATAGCATATTCAAGACTCAAGATAATACAAAAGGAGATACTCAAGGTTAGCTTCCCTTACCTCTATTACAGACTTAATCTCCTCGCTCTCTGAAAACTTCCAGAATATCCCCTTTGAAATTAGAAATTCTTCCAACTCTCTTCTCTCAAAAATTTTCTAAGTTCTTTGGTGTAAATTTTCAGCCTCCCCCCTTGGCTATTTATAGTAAAAAATTTTACTATTCATTTTTACTATTCATTTTTACTATTCATTTTTTTATTCATTTTACTATTACAAAAATAATTTTTTATTTACAAATTGGTGAATTCTGATCTCAAAGCTACGTGGAACACTTATCCTTTCCAAAAATAATTTTTTTTTTTACTATTCACTTTTTACTATTCACAATTTATTATTCACTATTTACTTTTTTTTTTTAATTTAGTATCTGACTTACAAATATTTTCAAGGATCTTACAGGAGCTGCTTCCTAAAGATGGCCGTGTATTCCACGTGATAATTGTTGAAAACATGTGCAATTGAATAAGCTCACAAATGGTGTGTTCCATGTGGTAAATGTGCTTCATGATTGGCATGTGTTCCACATGAAAATGATGTCAATTATGCTCCAAAGAAAGAAGATGCACGAATGTATGTGCTTTTCATGGAAAATGTGGAAAGTGTGCTCAAAAGAGAATAGACTTCACGACTTTCTTGTTTCCTCTTTACGTGGTAAGCTTCCTAGGGTCCTTCTAACCTTTATTGTCCTACAAAACAATGAAATTAGTTAAAGAGAATCTATCTAAGACTTAGATAAGGAAAGAGCTTTAGCAATCTTTATTCTACTTCCCTTTCTTTAGTCTTAGTTTTGGTTGATACTTCTTTGGATGGGAAGTTCCTAAAGGGGTTGTCATCATTCCCTCCCTCTTTGAAAACGACATGCCCTCAAATCGGGAAGAAAGAAAGAAGCACAACTTTGGTTTTTATTTTCATCCTGGATCAAAAATATATCTACAATACACATGAATTATATTTGCAATTAATATCGCTCCAAGAAATAATTTTTCTATAAAAACAAGAGAATAAGGACTTCTTATATTTTATGTTATAGTTTTGGAAAAATTTAGAAGTCCATATTCACAATTTTTTTTGATTTTGTCTTGAGTTATTTGTTTTTGCAAGGGTAACATTAACTAAAGAGTCGAATTGCCATAATTTGAAAAAGAATGCACACAATATGGAATGACAATGGATTTAAAAGAAAAATGTATAGGTAAAGAATGCACAATGATTGGAAAATAAGTAAAGAATGAGAAATCTTCCCTTTTAGGTTGCATGGTTATGGTAAGAGTAGGAGTTGCCATCATTAACAAGAGCTCCTTCTCTTTACTTTCCGCTTCTTTCATCTTTTCTTCTTCTCTTTTCTTTCCCTCTTTCCTTCTCTCTTTTTCTTGTCTCTCTTTTTCCTTTCTCTCTTCTTCTTCTCTCTTCTTCTTCTCTCTCTTTCTCGTCTCTCTTCTTCTTCTCTCTCTTTCTCGTCTCTCTTCTTCTCGTCTTTGTTCCTCCTTTTGTCTCTCAACATCTCTTTTTAGTTTTAATTCTATTTGCTTAGCTTGCAGCTCCTTAAGGTTAATCTTAAATTCTAATTCTCTAATAAGGAAACCATTGTCATTTAAGCTTTTAAGAAATGTTTTTTCTTCTTCAATGTAATCTCTCAAGAATTGGAGGTTTCTCTTAATATGTGAAGGCACAAACTCTTTTCTCATGCAAGATTTTAATTCATACCAATCACGAATGTGGGACTTTCTTCCTATCCTAACATGATATTGTCTTTCATCCCACCACTCTCTTTCATGCACTTCAAATCTAGATGTGTAGAGACTAAGGACATAAGATGTACTATTGTTAGAATGGAAATAGGATTCAAGTTTACTCTTTCTAGATATGAATGGATGCATGTCATCAATTTCTCTTTCCCAAGCTAGGTATGTTAAAGCACCAATATCCTTACCAAAGAATGGAATATTTGCCCTAGCTTGTTTATACAACTCATCCTCAATTTGATCAAATTCATAAAAGGAACAAGTCCTTCTTCTAGCTTCATCAAGTTTTCTTTTACATTTTTTGAAACTGATGGATTGATCAAAACTAGAAGATCGAGAGGACCTATATGAAGAAGAAGACCTATAAGAATCATAACAAGACATCAAACTCTTTAGATTTTTGTGAAAGATTCTAGAGGTAAAATGAACCAAATAGCTCTCAGGAAGGAAAGGTGAGTCACAAATGGACAAGCTTAAGAACCTTGTCCTTCCTAGCCAGAGTGTCTTTGGTTGTTTCTTACCTTAGTTTCTAGGTAGAAATCTTTCAAAAGCTTTTTGAATGCAAGATGAGATGCACCTAGAAACCAAATGAAGGTTTATATAAATGAAACGCGCTCCTATGTATCACGGAGACTTAAAACATAAAAGTCAAGCAAGCAAAGTAAAGGAAAACAATGCAAATGGAAAATGCTATGCGACCTTAAGTGAAAGTGCAAGTGACACTTTGAGTCCCTTGACACACTTTCACACTAAGAAGTGGAAACTAAGCTATTACCATGCTTTATTGTGCACTTGAGATTGCTTGAAAAACATTTTTCCAAGTCACTTTAACTTGCAAATGAAAAAAAATGAAACCGCAAAGGTTCCGTGATACAATGCTGGAAATGACTTGAAATTATGCTTAAAATTGTACAAAAGATGAAACATTAAAATCTGGAATGTGGTTGGTCCAAAACTGTTTGATAAGTTTGGTGCAAGGTTGATAAAGTGTTGCTGAATGTTGAAGCAAAAATGCAACTTTGAGTTCCACATTTGAAGCCAATTCAACATGTTCTACACTTCCTAGTATGCTGTCCTGTTGGAGAAGGATTCTATAGCTTGAATACCTCAAGAATAGGTCACCACATCAATGCAAACACCAAACCAGTTCATTAAAAACAATGTACCGCACCAGCATTTCAGTCACATAGAAACAACTTTTGTGGTACAATTTGAAAGCCAAACAAGTTGAATTCAATTGAGTTTAAGCATTGAATCAAAGGAGGGACACAAAATGAACCTAGGAAAGGCACTAGAACAGATTAAACAATCAAGAAAACGCAAAGCGCATATCAAATTCGAAGTGCAACAAACTGTTTGATAAAAATTGCAAACTGTTTGATAAAAATTGCAAACTGTTTGATGAAAGTCCCCAAAGAAGTTCAAATTTTGGGTTTTCTGATTGTTGGCCTTTCAAAACTAGATTGCATGGTTTTAATTGCTTTTTCTTGATGTTTTACACTTTTTTTAATCATATAATTGCATTTGGCAACTTGAAACCAGCTTTTGCCAATCCAGAAATGAAGATTAAAGTTTGGCAAATTTTAAACAACACATGATTATCAAACTGCACCAGAAAATGAGTTCAAAAATGGTGCTTTCACAGTTGTAGTTGGCAATTATTTAGAATTTTAAATAAAAAATGCACCATTATGAAATAAAACAATAGAAACAATATTGGCTGGCACAATCAGAGCATAAGGATGTCCTAAATGACTAGATCTAGCTATAGAATATGAGCTAGCATATTTTTAAAGCCTATGAACAAGCAATGACAACAAGCACGGTGCACACACTTGATTGAAAACTTTGACAATATTAGAACCATATTTTAAATCAACTTGACTATAATTTTTGGAATTTATGGATTAATATGAGTTGATAGCACTGGAGACATGCTTAATATCATAAAATAAGCTTGTCTCATGCTTTAGACACCATAAATTTGGACAAAAGCAATATTGACCATATCAAACCAGAAATTGATTTTTGATGCAGATTTTCGTGAAACAGATTCAAGGTTTGGCATGTTTAAGCTCATATCACCAAGGCTAGACAATGTCTCATTGCCTTATAGGTTGATATCTGGCTACACAAGCACTTGAACTCAACTAAAAATGAAAAATAAAGCCGGAACAGATTGAAGACAACATGATAGAAATAACACTGCAATATATGCACAAGACTTTGACAAAACTGGAAAATGAATTTGCAAGTTGGAATTGAACTCAAACAATGGATTTGCACCAATTAAAATGGATAACAAATGCTATGGAACAGTGAATGGAAACAACCATCCATTAAAACACGCAAATCAAACGAACAGAAGTGGAAAAAAATCAAACACTTGGGCAATGCAACACTACAACAAGACAGTAACTAAAATGAAAAGAAGATTGGCTTAGCTCTTGAAGCGAGGGGCGGACGACCTGGCTCTTAATGCCAAATGATGGAAGCGACTCCAAGCTTCAAGCTCAAGCAGCTCCATGACTCAAAGTGATACAGCGGAATGAGATGATGAAAGAAAAACACACCAGGTGTTCGATGGAAGGTTCAGTGCAAGTTTGGTGTGTGTTTAAAGCCTCACAAGCTTAGAAAGCCTTCCAAGAGGGAAGGAAGCTGAAGGAAAACGTGCTAAAGAGGCACTAGTGGTGAACTCGAGAGAAGTGGCTGGATTTTAGCAGTACTTCACTATTACACTCAAGTTAAGTTTTAGAATGTATCAAGCTCTCTTTTATAGATGAAGAGAAGCTTGAGAATGTGCAAGGAAACCTGCAAATTACAACATGCATGAAGTAAAGTGGAATGTGCAGGAGCTGCTTCCCAAAGATAGTCGTGTGTTCCATGTGGTAATTGTTGAAAACATGTGCAATTGAATAAGCTCACGGCTGGTGTGTTCCATGTGGTAAATGTGCTTCATGATTGGCATGTGTTCTACATGAAAATGATGTACATTGTGCTCCAAAGAAAGAAGATGCACGACTGTATGTGCTTCTTATGGAAAATGTGGAAAGTGTGCTCCAAAGAGAATAGACTTCACGACTTTCTTGTTTCCTCTTTACCTCGTAAGCTTCCTAGGGTCCTTCCAACCTTTATTGTCCTACAAAACAATGGAATTAGTTAAAGAGAATCTATCTAAGACTTAGATAAGGAAAGAGCTTTCTTTGGATGGGAAGTCCCTAAAGTGGTTGCCATCACTCTATCTTGATGGCATAGTCTTTAATCCTTTGTCTCGATGTGATAGTCTTTAACCTTCTGTCTCGATTAAAGTGTTTAACCCTCCATCTCGATGGGATAGTCTTTATGTTTCTAATTGTTTTTCTTTTAACGTTATTAATTTAGTTCTTTGAAGGTTAAGTAAGATCAATACATTAAAATAGTCTTTAACCTTCTATATAAGATAGTCTTTAACTTGAATAGTTTTTAACACTCTATATAGGATATTCTTTAATCCTTTATCTCGATGGATAGCCTTTAACCCTTTATTTCGATGGGATAATCTTTAACCTTCTATTTTGATGGGATAGTCTTTAACCTTCTATTTCGATGGGATGATTTTTAACCCTTATCTCGATTGGATAGTCTTTAACCCTCTATCTCAATGGGATAATCTTTAACCCTCTATGTGGATGGGATAGTCTTTAACCCTCTACCTCGATGGGATAGTCTTTAACCCTTTATCTCAATAGGATAATCTTTAACCCTTTATCTCGATAGGATAATCTTAATCCTCTATCTCGATTAGATAGTCTATAACCCTCCATCTCGATGGGATAGTCTTTAACCCTCTATCTCGTTTGGATAGTCTTTAACCCTCTATCTCGTTTGGATAGTCTTTAACACTCTATCTCGATGAGATAGTTTTTAACCCTCTATTTCGATGAGATAGTCTTTAACCTTCTATCATGATGGGATAATTTTAACTCTCTATCTTGATGGGATATCCTTTAACCATCTATCTTGATGGGATAACCTTTAACCCTCTATCTCGATAGAATAGCCTTTAACTTTCTTTCTCGATGGGATAACCTCACTAGTGCAAAAAGGGTTTTAGATGTTTGTTGTTTTGGGTTTTTAACGTTAGATCCCGATCCGACGTCTTTATGGGTGACGTTAATGGGACGTCTGACTTTATAAGTTAGACGTCTGACTTTATAAGTTAGACGTCTATATAGACGTCGGACTATGTAGGTCAGATGTCTATATAGACATCGGACTATATAGGCCAGACATCAGACTCTATAGGTCAGAAGTCTATATAGACGTCGGACTCTATAGGTCTTATGTTTAAAACGCACCGTATTTGATTGGATCTTTCTCCGCTTGAGGCCTCTCGAGTTGCTCTTGGCTCATGGTGATTCGAGTTTACAACTTTATATTTTAGTTTAAGAGAATGGATTGTATGTTTTTGTTTTGTATTGGGTGGTTTTAAAAATGTAGTGGAGGGAATTGGAGGAGTGCAAATGCAAGAAATCGTCGTCCAAGAACACTGCCCAAGGACACGAGCAAAACTGCACAAAAACTTGACGAAAACGCATTTTAATCGGTTCAAATGAAAAATAATTCATCAAAGAGTAATTTAATCGGAGTAAAATTAATTTTAAACAGTGCAAAAGTGAGAAAACGAACCTGAAAAACGTAGCCCGTGGAGAGAAAACGCAAGGAAGATGATGGAAAGTGAGTGCGCGTAACTTGTTTTAGTGTAGACATTTAGAAGTCGGTTCCTCCCACAACAAACGTTTATAGATGTCGGTTCCCCCACAACAGACATCTAAATGGCTTTAGAAGTCGGAGTGGCGGGATCAGGCGACTAAATGGAGTCAAAAAGTGACTTTTTAGATTTCTGGGCTGAGTATTTAGAAGTCGGTTCCCGCCATAACAGACGTCTATACACGTCGGTTCCCTCCTCGAAAGATGTCTAAATGGGTTTAGAAGTCGGAGTGGTGGGCTCCGACGTCTAAATGGAGTCAAAAAGTGACTTTTTAGATTTCTGGGCTGAGTATTTAGAAGTCGGTTCCCACCATAACAGACGTCTATAGATGTCGGTTCCCCCACAATAGACGTTTAAATGGCTTTAGAAGTCGGAGTGGTGGGATCAAACGTCTAAATGGAGTCAAAAAGTGACTTTTTAGATTTTTGGGCTGAGGATTTAGAAGTCGGTTAAATAATTGTTTTATTTGTGGAAAATGCCACCAGTCATTTTTTACGTTGGATATTCGAAGGTCAGACGTTTAAAGGGTGACGTTAAAGGCCTTTTTTGCTCTAGTGCCTTTAAGCCTCTATCTCGATGGAATAGCCTTTAACCTCTATCTCGATGGGAAACCCTAGCTCGATAGGATATCTTTTAATCCTCTATCTTGATGGGATAGCCTTGAACCCTCAATCTTTATAGGATAACCTTTAACTCTCTATCTCGATGGAATAGCCTTTAACATTCTATCTCGTTGGAATAGTCTTTAACTTTTATCTCGATGGATAACCTTAACCCTCTATCTTGATTAGATAGCCTTTAATTTTCTATCTCGATGGAATAACCTTGAACCCTTTATCTCAATAGAATAGTTAACCTTCTATTTATATAGATAATCTTTAATCTTTTGTTTTAATGAAATAGTCTTTAACCGACATAAAAATAATCTTTAACTCTCTATCTCTTTTTTATAAATAAATAAATATATATATATATATATATGTGTTTCATATATATATATATATATATATATATATATATATATATATATATATATATATATTTATATTTTGATAGAAGATATTAAGATAGTTTAATATGGAAAACGTATACTTGAACGACTTGGATTGAAAGTTTAGAAATTTTGATAAGTGATATTTGAATTATCTAAATTATTTATCAAAATACCTTAATTCTTAATATAAGTGTTAAAATTCCGTGTTATAGTAAGATCCATATAAGTGTGGCTATTGTAGTCTACCCATTAACGATTTACACATTATTAAAAATTTGGACCTATTTGTTACACATTTTAAAAAAAGATTCAATTGAGACCAATCAAAATTTGAAGACCTAATTGAGATTTTTGAACAAAAACAAACACTGACGAAAGGTTTAAACCTAATATATATCTTCTAAAAAGTGATTCTTCATCATTGTCAATACCTTCTTGACCTTAGATGGTCAAAATAATGAACATAGAACAACAACTCTCCCATAGGCACTACACAACTTACTTCATTTCAACTATATAGGTACTTAAGAAAATCAAACTCACATAGTTAATCTCAAAACATGTAGAATAAAATGATAATATTGCATATAATTGTCTAAGAAAAAATAAATAAAAAACTCATAAAATCATAGTATAAATATGTAGTCATTCCAAGATTTGTTAACTAATCTTCATTATATATTTAATACATCACAATTACTTTTTGATTTTATTTAAGTGTATCTCTATATATATCTTTCATCAAAATTTAACGAAAATGAGGGGAAAAAATTGTTTAGATGAAGTAATTTAAGAGAGTAATTCAATTATTTGGATAATTTGAAATTCTTTAATGTAAAATTACTTGTTTGGATAAAAAAATTACAATGAAAATGAAATTGAAATTGAAATTGAGAAATTTTCAAAAGATATTTTAATTAACTAAAATAATAGAATTTGAAATTCAATCAAAACTGAAGGAAATTGAAATTTCACAATTTCTGGAATTCTTCGTTCGTTAGGATGAAAAAAGGTCTACAAATCAAAAAGCACACTCATACCTTTAACTCGGTTAAATCATTTTGACATCTAACTTAAGCTGACTCAATCTGACTATGAGTTCACAATAACTTAACTCAACCTTTGATCAAGAGTAAAAGGTCAAGTCAACTAGGCTTGAGCCAATGGTTAAGTCATGTTAATCTATGCCGATTTGACATAAATAGAAGGTCAAGTCACTCTGACATAAACTAAATATTTAGCTAAGTTAGCTTAGACCAGAAGTAAGAGTTGAGTCAACTAGAGTTGAAGGTAATACTAAATTAGTTTGGATTGAAGGTTGAGTTGAGTTGAATCAGGTCGAAAAAAGAAACACTACTCAAGTTCAAACGAATCACCTAATTCTTTACTTTCAATTTCATGTTTTTTAGCCAAATTTCACCCATAATTAAGCTAACCCATATACAAATACTTAATCTGTGCGAGTATAAACAATAAACATCTATTACCAATAATCAATTCTTTAAACTAATATTAGTGTTTCGGATGTGTAGGGCTGTGTTACCTTGAGTCTCGACGTTCTCCTGTGTTCGTGCACCTGTATCAAATCCTTCGTCCTTGATCCTTGATTTTCCTTCTGATCCAGGGGTGGGAGACCTGCAAAAGATTCTTCGATGCCAAAGTCAGTCGAGAGCAATGGCTTTCTCTATTGAACAACAATAAATGCGCAATGAATGCAAAACTATCTACCACTCACCCTGGACTTATATTTATAGTTTTCGCTATGGGCTTGGGATTAGTGAAAAGTTAATCACGGCCCAAACTCAGCCCAATAGCTTCTAATTTCTACTTACCTTAAACTGACTTGATTAGCGGCATGGCCGGCCGGTCCTCTGGGTTATTCTTGGGTTGGTCGGCCCTTGGATATATGTCAGGGCTTAGGTAAAGGGTCACGACCGGCCCAAATGGCCACTAGGCGTAATAAACTGTATGACCGGTCTGCACGTTAGATGGTTGGGTAAAATTGTTACGAATGACTGGTTATTGTGTTCATTACTTAGTTAATCATCTGACTTGATTGGTCTAACGATATTGTCCGGCCTTCGTACCGTCCGGTTTCACATGCATACAAGTTCCAAAGCCCCTACATACGCCGTATACAGGCTCTAGGGTCCGGTATAGTCATCCGACCTACTTGCCGTCCGGTACTACTGGTAGAATTAGGATTTCATAAATTCAATCTTCTATTCTATTTTCCTAAGACTGTGTCGAGCTAAAAAAAATCCACTGTACAAAATAAATAAAAAATAACTTCAATAATTCAAACTAGTGTGTCTTTATTAACACATACGGTAAATGTTTAAAAGCTAAACTCGAATTTTAACTGTAAATACGGCGAATAAAAATACCAATAAAAAGAAATATCATTTTAAAAATAAGTAAACAAAAACATTAAAAAGATGAATCATTAATGAAATCTATAATATTTGATAGTTAGATTATATGCGCGTAGTTGGCAAGGGACCTTTCAATAATTGCCCTACGCACTATGGTAACCTATTTTGAAGTCTTTTATTTATTTATATATAAAGTAGCTGTCACTACTATATATTCCACACACTCTTCCCAATATCGAACCTTCTGTTCCTCACTTCTCTCTCTCTCTCCGACATCAACATATTTTTCTCCGATGGGTTTTCCGGTGGGTTACGCGGAGGTCTTCTTCCCCAACCCCTTCCTCCACACACTGGCCTTCCTCGGCCTCCTCCGAAACCTCGTCTTCTTTCTCTTCCACCTCCTCGGACTCTCCGACTTCCTCGAAACCGAGGTCGCATGGCCGGAACCCCGCATCCCCGCCACCACCGCCGCCGCCTCCAGACCTCCCTCCGTGTCGGCGCTACTCATCAGGGACATCCTCCCCGTCGCCAAGTTTGGAGAGTCTGGGGAAAACTCCTGCGCCTGCGCCGTCTGTCTGTTCGAGTTCTCCGAGGAGGAGGAGATTCGGCGCATGCGGAACTGCAAACACATTTTCCACCGCGCCTGCGTGGACCGTTGGATCGATCACGATCAAAAAACATGCCCTCTCTGTAGGACCCCCTTTGTGCCTGATGACATGCTTGATGATTATAATCAACGCCTCTGGGCTGCTTCTGGAATCAACGAGTTCTACTCCGATTACACTTCTTCTTTCTGATTTCCAATTTCTTCAACCTCTCTCTCTCTCTCTCTCTATTTCTATATAATCAATCATGAAAGTGAATTGTACATAACAAAGTAAAAAATAAAAGAAAATTTTGAACAATTGCATAATGCAATGGATATATACACTTTTCACTTAGCATAATAATTATCATTAATTATTAATTATTAGCGGTGCTAAGGCCATTTCATCCACTACTATGGTGGCGGCTCTCGTTTATTATTGAATATCATTTCTGTACCATGGAAGTAAGTAAAGGATTAAATTATTGTTTTAATTATATAATTATGATCTACTCTCATTCATCCAATACTTTCTCTGAAGCTTCGTATTTTTTTTATACAAATTTATATCAATCTTTTTAGGAATGATACGGACATGGAAACTTTCTGCATGCATAGGTTTCAATTTCAAAACGTCTGTTTAAATTCTACTCTTTTACATAGTTTTTGTTTGGTTATTGTAAACATTAGATTTGAAGAAGTGTTAGAAAATATCTATATCCATAGATATTGGTTTAGGCAGATATATCTAACTTGAACAAACAATTTATTTTCTATACATTTTAAATAGTAAAAAGAAAGGAATAGCTTTCGGCTTATAAATTTTCAGAAGGACTTGGTGGTGCTTTTTCACTTTCCTTTTTCTCCTACTTTAATGGAAAATTACAACATGAGTTAGGAAAACTCCTTATTAATAATAATATAAAAATATGATTCTCACAATATATAAATTCTTACTTATATAATAAACTTTTTTGAACTTAACAAATTAATAATTATGAAATTCATATTAAAACTCATGTAAACAACTTTTACTTAATTCTTATAAAATAATTATATATAGTATTTCGAATGCCAACTATATTCTTCTCTTTTTGTTATACTTGTGTGATTTGAAGAGGAAAATGTAGCCTGTTTCATTCTTGTAATATTTCTCAATGGTTAATGTTATAACAAGGAAGTTAGAAATAGAAATTTCTAATTATATTTTTATTTCTTAAAAAATATAAAATTAATGTTATTTTTTTCACCAGTGGGGGAGATTCAGCTTATGGATTACCTTTGCAGAATTAAGATTTATTTAATTTTCAATACATCCAAATTAATATTCAGAGATAGAAAAGTAGTGCTTAATAGATAATATTTTTTTATTGTTTTTAGCATAACAGGCGTGTGCAAATGATATTGTTCTGTTAATTAATATACTTTTCTGGACTCTGAATAGTCAGAATTCTAAGTATGGGGTAGCTAAAAGGAAAGTATTAAAGCAATCTAGAAGAAACCAAAAGTATTCATAAAAAAAGAGAAAACCAAAATGCTTGGTTATATTAATTTACTTATTTTATATTAATACAAAATATATTTTCATATTTTTGCATCCTTAATTATGTTATCTGTAACGGTTTAGTCCGGAGTTTGGTATTTAAAAATGGATATTATAAGTCTAAAAGTTCACTATGAATTTAAAAATCGGTCTAAATTCGTCTGGTTAAATTTTATCAATAAATACGGAGATTTAATAAATGATTATTGTTTTTGTAGGTTTAATTTATTTTTTTAAAATGTTGTTATTTTTATCATAGTTATTTTTTATAACAATGATTTTACCTATAAATAAAACAATGATTTTTTAAAACAATGTTGTTATTTTTAAAGTAATTTCGTTCATTAACAGTAAATTAATGTTTTTGTAGGTTTAATTTATTTTTTTACAACAATAAACATTAATTTACTGTTAATAGATAATATTTACTGTTATTTTTAAAACAATGATTTTTTATAACAATGATTTTTTATAACAATGTTGTTATTTTTTATAGTAAAATAGTTATTTTTTATTTTTGTATAGTAAAAATGATTTATAATTATTTTACCTATAAATAAAACATTAATTTACTGTTAATGAACGAAATTATTTAAATAAGAAACATTTTATATTTTCAGAAATTTTAAGTGAGATATTTACAAAAGAATAATTTAGAAAAAACTAATCTAACATAAGGTTGTTTCAAAATCTTAATACAATTATTTTATACGATGTTTGTCATAAAATAAGATTATTTTAATGTACAGACTAAAATTTCAGTATATCTCACAAAGTATGAGTTTTTATTAAATATTGTTAGTTATTATTTTTGAAATTGTTTATTTTAAACTATGGTTAATTTGTATCTTAAAAATAAATATAATGGTTTTGAATTTAAGTCTAAAGTGAGATTTACACCTCACTTACATATTATATTTTGATCTTATCTTTAGTCGATATGAAACTTTCAACAAACCCCTTTTATACCAAAGTATAGACATCTCGTGTGTGGAATAGAAATGTCCAAGAAACAAGAAATATCGCTAGGATATGTTTTAACCATGGTTCTAATACCATATTAAGAAGTGAGCTTTTTAAGCCTAACTCATTCCTACAAAATGGCTTGTAGGGTGAGGTTTGCACCCAATTATAAACTATGAATTGGCCTTATCTCTAGTCGATGTGGGACTTCTAACACACCTCCTCAGCCGAGGTATATACATCTCAAGCGTGGGATTAGACATTTAATGGGTGGTCTGATAGCGGGTGGAACAATATGCCCAACAAACACCTAACAATCGCTAGGATAAGGCCAAATTATAATATATAAGTGAGGTGTAAACCTCACCTTACAAGTCGGTTTTATGGGGTTGAGTTAGGCTTAAACCCACTTTCAAATATGGTATCATATATATACATTCAAGGTTTAAAGAATATAATTCAAAGATTTAAAGAATAATTTTGATGTATTATTTCAAAGAGTAGAGTACCATATATATACATTCAAGGATCCTATAATTCTTATCTATTAAAGGAATGACAGGTGCACAAATTTGCACAAATTATAATAATATTTAAATTATAACTAACATAATATTTGATTGTCTAATATCCTTTAATAGAATATTTGGCATATCTAAACACCCCACTCAAGTTGGTGCATGGATATTACACATTTTCAACTTGAATAAAGACTTATTAAACAATCTTCTTGACATTCCTTTGGTGAGAACATCAGCCAACTGCAATTCTGATCTTACAAAGTTTCAAGCTTCTCTTTGATGAAATGTCTATCAATCTCCACATGCTTTGTTCTTGCACATGATTGTGAGCAATTGTTATAGCCGAAGTATTGTCACAGTACAAACTCATAGCTTCATTTTGTTTAAAGCCCAAATCTGATAGCACATTTTTAATCCACAAAAGTTCACATACACCTAGTGCCATGCCTTTGAATTATGCTTCAGCACTAGATCTTGTTACTACATGTTGTTTTTTACTCCTCCAAGTTACAAGATTCTCTCCTACAAAAGTAAAGTATCCAGAGGTAGATCTTCTATCATCTTTTGAACCTGCCCAATCTGCATCAGTATACCCTTCTACCTTTAAGGTTTCATGATTTGAGAACAAAATTCCTTTTCCAAGAGCGGACATCAAATATCTCAAAATCCTTTCAACAACATCCATATGAAGCTTTCGTGGGTCATGCATAAATTGACTAACAACATTCATTGCATAGGTGATATCTGGACGTGTATGACACAAATAATTAATTTTCCTACCAACCTTTGGCATCTTCCTCTGTCTATGCTTGCTGAATTTGAGCATTGAAAGAGTTTATGATTTTGTTCAATTGGTGTATTAGCTGGTTTACTCCCAAGCAGCCTAATTTTCGATAGTAAATCAATAGTATATTTTCTTTGGCATAGAAAAATACCATGTTTTGATCTAGCTACTTTAATACCCAAAAAATATTTGAGGTTTCCAAGTTGTTTCATCTCAAATTCAGATGCAAGGTATTGTTGTAAACTGGCAATCTCATCTTGATCATTTCCTATAACAATCATGTCATCTACATATATAATTAAAGCTGTAATTTTTCCTTTTCCTCTCTTAAAAAATAAGGTGTGATCATAGTTACTTGCTCTGCAGCCAAAAGCCTTAGACTTGGTAAACCTTCCAAACCATGCTCTTGGGGATTGTTTTAATCCATATAGAGCCTTCTTTAATTTGCAAACCTTCATTCCAATTGAATCAGTCATGCTTGGTGGAGAATCCATATAAATTTCTTCTGAAATTTCTTCTGAAATTTCTTCGTGTAGGAAAGCATTTTTCACATCAAATTGTAGAAGAGGCCAATCTTGGTTTGCAGCTTGCGGCAAAAGTATTCTCACAGTATTGAGCTTGGCTACTGGTGAGAACGTCTCTTGGTAATCTACACCATAAGACTGAGTGTAACCCTCAGCCACAAGTTGTGCTTTATACCTCTCAATAGTTCCATCGGCTTTATGCTTAATTGTAAATACCCATTTGCAGCCCACAGTTTTCTTCCCTCTTGGTAAGGACACAAGATCCCAAGTGTTATTTTTTTTCTAAAGCTGTCATCTCCTCAACCATTGCTTTGGTCCATCTAGGATCTGCCAAAGCTTCCTGTATATTACTAGGAATAGAAATTGAAGATAATTGAGATACAAATGATGCATATGACTGAGATAACCTGTGAGATGACACATATTTACTACTAGGATATTTAACTTTGGCTTTGAGGTCTGGTTCATATTTAACTGGAGGTTGACCACGATTATAACAAGGTGGAAGAATATATTGAACAGTAGCAGACTCAGTGTTTGGTGTGCTGGTGGTCTTACGTAGACAAGAATCAATTCCATGATCAATTTCATCTAAATTAGTATTATCAGAGATAGGATCCGAAGGTACCTCTGAAGAGTCAAGCTGAACCTGTGGAGAAGATTGAGCCAATTGGTTATGATCAGAAGACACTGTATTATCCAGAAAAGAGGGGTCCATATTTAGGATTGACTCACTTCTTGCAGAATGATCCTCACACGATAATTTATCTTCACAATCAAATATACCAACATCATGATTATGCACTTATCTTTCATTGCCTCCCTGAAGTGGAGAGTCAACATAAAAAAATTCATGCTCATTAAATGTCACATCCATAGAAATATAAAATTTCTTTGATGGTTGATGGTAAGCACGATAACCTTTTTGAGTTGATCCATACCCAACAAAAACACATTTGATCGCTCATTCTTCAAGCTTTGTACGTTGATGTGGGTGTAAGTGAACATATATAACACATCCAAAAATTTGAGGTGGTAAATAAACTATGGGAGGAATGATACAATTATTAAACAACACATCAAAAGGCCTTCGAAAGTTAAGCACACTAGAAGAGGTTCAATTAATTAAATAAACGGCAGGGCTCACAGCCTCACCCCATAAATGAGATGGGGCATTACCATCTATCAAAAGTGATCTTGTCACCACTAATATATGTCTATTTTTCCTCTCAGCCATTCCATTTTGTTGTGGTGAATAAAGACATGTAGTTTGATGCAAAATGCCTTTAGAGTTCATGAACTCTATTAATTCAGTCTTAAAATATTCCACTCCATTGTCTGATCGAATGACTTTAATAGATGTGTTAAATTGTGTAACAATCAGATGATAGAAGGAACGAACCACATCACACACATCACTTTTATGTTTAAGAAAATATACTCAAGTTACCCGAGTACAATCATCAACAAAACTAATAAACCATTTTTTTCCATTATGTGTAGATTGCAGGGCAAGGCCCCAAACATCTGTGTGAATTACTGAAAAAGGAAAATCAGTTTTGCTATTGCTTAAAGGAAACACAACACGATGATTTTTTGCCAAAACACAAGTTTAACAAAAAAAATCAGAAATATTGCATTTATGAAATAGTGATGAAAATAATTTTTTTAAATAACCAAAAGAAGGATCTCCCAACCGTCTATGCCACAACCAAATTTCTTTTTTTATTTTTATATTGTATGTGATCGTTCACAAGACAAGCTAACCCTCTTTTATGGTTTGATTGTGAGACATTTTCAAGATAATACAGATAATACAGTCCTTCACTTTCTCTACCACTGACAATCTTATCCTTGGAATGAATGTTCTGAAAAAGACAATGGGTTGTATAAAATAAGCCAACACAAGAATGTGATTTGGTTAACTTGGTGACGAGGATAAGATTACAGTTTAATGTAGGAACAAATAAAACATCAAGAATCGATAAAGAGGGTGAGAGGGATATAGTACCTATACCTTCAATAGGAGATAAGACCCCATTGACATTAATAATAACAATTTTAGAACAATTAGAGGAAAAATTAGTAAATATATGAGGATCACAAGTCATATGATCAGTAGCACTCGAATCAATTATCCAATCACTACCCTTAGTAACAACAGAAAGATTAAGGACAAAGTTAGATATACCTGACTTGGTCACAAATTCGATAGTAGTAGAAATAGAACTCTTGGAAAACAACAGAAGTTCCAAAATCATGTTTCTCTGATTGATTGTCATTGGAAGAAGCCATCAGAAATATTGATTGAAAAAAAACACTGATTCCTATATTGTAGAGGATATCAGTGTTTGGCTCTTATCCTATAATTCTTCATTTATTAAAGGAATGACAGGTGCACAAATTTGCACAAATTATAATAATATCTAAATTATAACTAACCTAATATTTGATTGTCTAATATCTTTTAATAGAATATTTGAATATATATATATATATATATATATATGTATATATATATATATATTAGATATAATATTTTATGGTGATATTTTATTTTAAAAAATTAAATATTTTACAGATATTTTCTTCTTAAAAACTTAAACATTTTATAATATATTATTCTAATAAGCTTGAATGTTTCACTGATATTTTTATAGAAATGATTTAATTCTTTATTTGATACATTTCTATAGATGAAAATATATAATTAAAATTAAAATATTTATAAAATTTTTATATAAAAATTATTTACCTTAAATTATAAATAAATTTATTTCAATAAATAATATCATTGTTATTTATATTTTAATTTATAGAGAAAATAAATTCAATGAAGCTAAAAATTTATATTTTATTTTAATTTTTACTTTTTTAGATGTTTAATACATTATTATTTTATAGTTAATATACTTTATGACTTATCTTTTTTATTTTCGTTTACTTATTTTTCTGTTAATTCAACATTAAAATGTAGTTATTTATTATTTAATTATTTTTTAAATTTCTTTTTTTGTGTATATTATTTATAGACATTTTTGTCTTTTAAATACGTTAAAACTATATTAATAACTATTAAGATCATAATTCACTTAATGTCATAATTAATATAAAATTTTTTAAAATTTAATATCTATTAATTATTTTTAGCAGTGACATAATACCCTAAACATGATCCTAAAGTAAAATACTTTATTATTTAAACATGACATTCAGACAGCTTTTACTATGAAGTTAGTACAAGTTACAAGAATTTTGGTTTCGGCATTGGTGCTTCCAGTGTCAATGACATGACCTAATTATAATAGGGGGGTTCAAGTAGGACTAAGATAAAATAAAGATAACGATATTTTGATAATTATTTTTATAATATTTTAATATTTGTTTCAAAATTATTCTACAATAATAATTATCATCACATAATACGTAAATAAGATATAAATAATATTAAAATATTTTCAAAAAATATTGTCAAAATATTATTATTCTAAAATAAATATTCTAAAAATATCTCAATTAATTTAAAAATAATAATAATAATAGTAATAACAGATTTTAACGATAATATTAAAAAGTACCAGATAAGTCAGAAACTTTGAAACAGTATAAATTATTTACTATAAAAGATTCTTAATTTGTTTAAAATTTCTTTCTGGACTTTTCTTAAGTGAGAAGTTTAAGAATTATGCTGGGATAGTATTACTGAAATTGTTTTCTAGAAAGTTCTTAATTTTCTGACTACAGCAAGTATGTTTGGGCTTTCATAAGGGTTTTGGAACGAGAGTGCTTCATCCTACACCTCCAACATTTCATTCTACACTTTCAAAAATTTCATTTTTAACTTTCTGACATCCTGCACCTCTAATTTTTTTTTAAATTTCATTTTTAACTTTCTTCTCTTTCTTATTAAAGATATTTTAATAACTACCCTTTTATTTCTTCTCTTTTTTTATTAAAGACACTCTACACTACCTTAAAATTAATTCTAATTTAATTTAAAATTTAAATATTATTTAATATAATTTTATATTTTAATAATTATTAAAATATAATTTATATTATAATATTAGCTATATTAAAAAAATAAAAAATAAAATAATTAAAATAAAAATAAAATAATAAAAATAAAAATAAAATAATAATAATAATATAAAATTTGACTTAATATATTCAAATATATTAAATTATATTAAAATATTAAAATAAATTAAACAATTATTAAATTGTAAATGAAAACAAAAAATTTTAAAAACTTGTTATCGAAAATCAGTTTTATTTTTTATTTGAAATTTAATTAATATTTAATTTAATTAAAATTATAGCATTATTTATTATATTTTTATATTTTAATAATTATTAAAATATGATTTATATTTTTATAATAGTTTTATTAAAAAATAAAAATAATAATAACTAAAATAAGAGTAAAAATAATAAAAGTAAAAATTATATTAAAAATCACATTTAATATATTTAAATATATTAAATTATATCAAAATATTAAATTAAATTAAATAATTATTAAAATTTAAATAAAAAACAAAATTTTAAAACATTAGTCGGACGTCCGATAAATTTATAATCGGATATGGATATCCGATAAATAAATTTTTCTAAAATTTTGATTTTTATTTCAATTTTAATAATTATTTAATTTAGTTTAATATTTTAATATAATTTAATATATTTAAATATATTAAATGTGATTTTTAATATTATTTTTATTTTTATTATTATTATTTTTAATTTTTAATAAAACTATTATAAAAATATAAATTATATTTTAATAATTATTAAAATATAAAAGTATAATAAATAGTGCTATAATTTTTAGTTAAAATAAATATTGATTAAATTTTAAATAAAAAACAAAAGTGATTTTCGATAACAAGTTTTTAAAAAATTTTGTTTTTATTTACAATTTAATAATTGTTTAATTTATTTTAATATTTTAATATAGTTTAATATATTTGAATATATTAAGTCAAATTTTATATTATTATTATTATTTTATTTTTATTTTAATTATTTTATTTTTATTTTTTTAATATAGTTATTATTATAATATAAATCATATTTTAATAATTATTAAAATATAAAATTATATTAAATAATATTTAAATTTTAAATTAAATTAGAATTATTATTAAGATGGTGTAGAGTGTCTTTAATAGAAAAGAGAAGAAAATAAAATGTCTTTAATTAGAAAGAGAAGAAAGTTAAAAGTAAAATTTTTAAAAAGGTTAGAGGTGCAGGATGTCAGAAGGTTAAAAATGGAAATTTTGGAGGTGCAGGATGAGATGTTGGAGGTATAGGATGAAACACTCTTGGAATGATAAAATGACAATGAAGTCCAAGCCCAAGCCCATCTAGATCATTACCTATTTGGACTTGACCCAAAAGATCTATTCCAGACAATTTGCATATAAGCTCATTCTTCTCAGTATTTTCTAAACTCTTTATTATTAGATGAACTCACTAAAAACATAAAAATTCAACAGAATAAAAAAAAAAATCATAGGTTACGATGAAAGGTGAAAATTTATATCTTTTCAATGATAATATGAAGCAATAGAACAAATACGTTTTTAGTAAATTATATTTAAGAAATGTGAAGGACGAGATTATAAAATGATTCTCCAACATAAAAATTTATAATTATAAAAGCATATCTTCAAAATCACATGAAAACCGAATTAAAAAATAAGGAGAAATCAAAACTAAACGAGTAAGTCAAATGAAGCACATATTTTTTATAAGCACTAAAATATTTTTTATTTTATTGAGTAAAAGATGTTAATCTACTGTCAAGAAAATACATAGAATTTTTTGACATAGCTATTGTTTTGTATATTGTATTACTCTGTTTAATAAGACAGACTAAACCAGATTTAGTAACACGTGATTGTATATGCATAGTGAAAGAAATTATGTGTAAATTAGAAGAACATTTTTCTACATATTTTGAGAGTTGACTTACCTATACACTCAAGCTATGAAGGTGTTTGTTTCGTGTATTTTAAGCTTAACTTAGCTTACAAAACCGATTTGTAAGATGAGATTTGTACTCACTTATAAATTATGAATTGACCTCATTTCTAATTAATAAGGAACTTTCAACATTTTCTTATTTAACTCAATTATCAAGACTTATAATCACTCTAATACCATAAATAGATTTTTGGAGAAAAGATTCACACAATAGCAATTATACATATATTCAATTTAAGTAAATAAATTAATATTACTTCTAATATAAAATACTAAAATAATAAATTTATAAGTCTTATTCCTTGTGATTATCAAATTTCACATTTTTACTCAATATAATACTTAAATTTATATATTTAGATTCTCAAAATTCTATAACAAAATTTTCATTAGTGTTTTTTTTACTGTTTTTGTGTAAATTATATTATAATGTGAAAAGTAAATTTAAATCAACATTATATAATAATATTGTGAGATGATAAAAATTATTTATGATCTTTAAACATACAAAATTATAAGTAAATGTAAATTTTATTTTTCTAAACTAATTTTATGAGACTTCGTTAATTAAGTTTAAATTTCTATAATGATATGGGAATCATTTACACGTTGATCTGAATTTAGTTGGTTGAATCCATTAGACATGCTATATTTCCAAACAGGATGACATAAAAGGAATGTAATGAAAATCCCATATCGTTAAACTTAAATTTCATATGCCAATACGAAACTCTTTTAAGTTTCCTAAAATGTTATCAAAACAGGAAGCATACTCTATTTGTTTAGTTTTATACTGTTGTTGTGAATCCTGTTACATTGGGCCTTTTTGTTGAATATTGTTGTGTTAACTTTGTGATTGATGTTACCTAATGGTACTCAAAAGGGTAAGTTCTATGAAGCCGAAGATGATTTGAAAGAAAGCGACACTTGCTATCTCCAAAATACCATTTCAAAACCCTTTTCTTTCCTTCCTCCATTTTAGACTTTAATTTTGTTCTTAAGAATATATTGGAAGAGTTGAAGAAAAAATATATATTTAAATTATTTATATTGTTTTTATCATAGGTAAATAGCTTTAGAATTCGAAAGTTTAAATATATTTTTCTTTTTAATTTTTTAAGTTGTTTTTTGAACATAAAATTAGACAAATTTTAAAATAGACAATATTTTTTGAATGTATGATGATAGACAAGATTCTAAAGTAGATGGTGATTGGAATGGAAGGATTTAGGATGGGAACAAATATGAAAAGAACATGATTTCTCTGCTTTTCTTCTGCATACCTGCATTATACAATTGAGTTTGGTGACAATTTTGACAGAGGAATGAATTTCCCTTAACCTAACTTTGGAATCCTCAATTTGATAGATACGTGAGCCTTAAACAACAGACAAAAAAAGAGCAGAGACAGAGTGAGTCAACATTTATTTCCTTGGCTAATTCACTTTCATCACAAACAACTACAGATTCAATCAAACTGCACAATACAATCACCCCCAAATTAACAAGTAAATAAGAGACAACAGTGTTTTAAAATCAAATGTTGTTGTGAAATACAGAGATACTAACAATGGGAAGAAACCATTGTTAATGAAAGCCTGCAGTTATGTGATCAAACTTGCTACTGGTTTTTCGTTATGATCTTAGCACTGCACTTATTTCTAAACCATTTTTTTCGACATATGAAGAGAGAATTTTGAGGGGGATTCATTTGCATATCAAACACCTTTACTATGTAATTTTAGTTTTGAACATGTGACATATTGATGTTGTAGGTTTCAGTAGTTTTCTGTACAAGGCTAGAGTTTTGTCCTGTCATGACAGATTCTAACATTTTAGATGAGTGTGCTTAGGAAGCAGACATCATGTGCTTAATAAACAGACATCATGTGAGCATGTCTTAATTTATTAGGTTTTTTTTTGTCTCAAAGACAGTTAAGATTGGCACTGTTCTTCCATATTTCTCCCTCTTCCATTTTGAACTGTCAACTACCATAGGAAAGTGAACGGGAAAAAAAGTAGTAACCTCTGAACCCTAGCCTTAAATATAACACTGCCAATTGGAGGTTAATTGTAAATGTATAAAGGAAAAAAAAAAAAAACTGATTTTTCAAGTGGTTGATCTAATGAAGATTAAACATTTAAGATTCATACTACATGCTTGAAAAAGGCAGTTATGTGTAGTTTGTCCTTTGTACTTAGGTTTGGACAGCACATCTGCATGTTAGTTTATGTTGTCAGTGTTTAATTAACTTTTAATATAAGTCAAAACCAGTTAAAGTATTTGGTCTGTGAAAATAGTAGGTTTAATTGCAGACCTATATAATTTGTTTTTTCATTTCACATTTTAAGTTTTTGTCTTACATACTTCATCATCATATCTTTTAATTTTTGTTCATTTAAGATGTAGGTCTTTTGTTTTAATTTTTTTAAATAATCAGAACCAAATTCTGATCAAGAAGATTTACTATAATTGAATATTCTACTATGTAAATTTGTAAAATGTGTTTTAGAAAAGAAAATGTTTTTAAAATAAAGTGTATATGATATTTCGTTGCAATGAACTTAGACCAACTTAAGGGTATTCAATGAGAAGGTAAAGTAATAATAATGATTACTGATTTACGTAAGATATAATGACATTGTTTGATAATTAAGTTCGATGCCTTTTAATTTAATAAAGTTATTAATATTTTAATGAGTAATTGAATGATATATTAATTGGAGGCTAATAATGAGAGCAAGGTTTTAAAGGAACAGAGTTGAATTTGAGAGAGGCTGAGGAATCATGACTGAACCCTATGAAATCTACTGGTTCTGCCTTTCACCATTGTCTGTGTAAAAGGTTCATCTCTTGGGGAGATCAATTTCAGAACCCTCTTTGTCCCCATCAATGAGAACAAATGATCTCCAGACAGAAAAGAGAAATCAAAATCAGAAGAATTTTTTTTTGTTTAGAAAGATATATGGTATGTTTTTCAAAAAAAAAAATCATTAAAGTACTTATTACTTTATATTACTTTTAATAAATAATATTGTAAATTTTGAAAACTATTTTAGATATTAAAAGAAACATTGTATTATCTGATATAATACTAAAATAACAAATTAACAGGAACATTTTCCAAATATCCATACTTGGTGACACTGTCCCAAAATTTGGTTATTTGGTTATTTCTAATTTCAGTTTTCCTTTAACACTTCTTCTGCTATGGTAACAATAGTTCTCAAATTTGGTATTTATGTCATTTTTTATTTTGTTGTATTTATACCTACTTACTTCTATTTTATTTTATTTTTTGATAATTTTTTTTTATTTTTATCTTTTTACCCTTTTATAATAGCGCCAACACTATTTATGATAGATGATTTTTGATCAATGTTTCATTTTTTTTTGTTTCGTTGTATTTTCGTCTTTCTTACCCGCTTTGTCTTCTTTCCATGGTATTTCTTTTGGATTATTTGTTGTTATGGTTGACGAGTTGAGTAAATTTTGTGGTTATTCATGGATTATTCGGGTTAGTGTCATGTATTATAGTTTAGGTTTATTGGGATGAGAAACGAAGGATTTTGAGATCTTGCAATGATTTTTCATTACCAAAATGTCTTCTACCATCGTAATGACTTGTGTTTATGACGTATATATTGAATTTGTTCTTTTTTGTTTGGTTTTGACATTGGAGTTATTATTAACCTAATTTTCTTACTTATTGTATGAATTTCTAGTGACGTTTCATTTTTTGTGATGAAAAGCAGAGACAATAGCATTTTGTAATTGAAGAGATCAGAGTTTCCTTTTAGGAAGAAGATTGTCACTTCCAAAGTAATAAAAATGTAAGATTTTTCTTTTATCTTGGGTGTTGGTTCCTTGATCTTGATCTTTCTCTAATTTTATTACTAGAAATCTTGAAAAATTCAGCTACAAGAAGAGGTTTTGAACTTAAAAAAAATTGTGAAGGAAAAGTTATCAAGGAACATGTAAGCTTTTATTTTCGCTCCTTATTTTAGAATTAGTCTCTTCAACTTTGTATTGTCTGGCATACAAACTTTGTCTTTAAACCTCAAAACACCGTCTGACCACATCACAAACTCCTTAGCTTGTTACATGCCAAGCCAATCCAATATTTTCTTTAGGCTAGGGTCCAACAATTGCTTCTCTTTTATTAAACTTAAAAAATCACTACATATAGCCAGACTACTACATGTAATGAAATTTGCTCCCAAATCCACTTGTAACTTCAAATTTATAAACTTTTCTACCAGCTCAAGCTCTATGATCATCATATAGAAACATGTACTGCCTTCCTACTCAAAGCATATGCCACAACATTGCCTTTCTTGGATGGTATAGAAGTTCAAGCCATAATCCTTTAGGAACTCTATCCATCGTCTCTACCTCACATTCAATTCTTTCTTATCAAACAGATACTTCAAACTATTGTGATTGTTCAATACTTGGAACTGTGCAACATATAGATAGTGCCTCCATATATTCAAAGAAAACACAATTGTTGTCAACAACAAATCATGAGTAGGATAGTTATTCTCATAAATCTTTAACTGCCATGAAGAACAAGCTACTACCTTCTTTTCTTGTATAAGCACACAACTTAACCCATTATGAGAAGCATCATAGTAAACCTTAAAGGATTTACCTATGTTAAGGATTACCAACACTAGAACACTCATAAACCTACGCTTCAACTCTTGAAAGCTTTCCTCACACTTGTCTGTCCAAGCAAACAATTGATCTTTACGAGTCAGCAATGTTAAAGGTGTCATTATTTTAGATAATCCTTTTATGAATCTCTTATAGTAGCTAACTAAACCCACATAACTTCTTATCTCAGTCACTGACCTAAGTCACTCGCATTGCAACACTTCTTTAATTCTGGCCAGATCCATAGATATCCTTTGAGCCAATATCACATGCCCCAAAAATTGAACCTCTTGCATCCAAAACTCACACTTGGATAGTTTGGCATACAACATCTTCTCCTCAAGATCCCAAGCATTATTCTGAAATGTTCAACATGTTTCTCATGAGTTTTAAAGTATATAAGTATGTCGTTTATAAAGACTACAACAAACTTATCTAGAAAAGGTATGGAGATTCTTTTCATGTAATCCTTGAACAAGGTTGTAGCATTAATCACACCAAAAGGTATAACTATATACTCATAATTCTCATATCTAGACATGTGGGCTACCTTTTCCATATCTTCTACCTTATCTAGAATCTGACAATACCCATATCATAGATCTATGTTTGAAAACACAACCACACCGTGTAACTGATCCATCAAGTCATCAATCATTGGTAGGGGATATTTGTTCTTGATGTTTATCTTGTTATACCCATATCATCCTTTTTCTTCACCAACAACATTGGCACTCCCTAAGGTGACACCTTAGGTGTGATGAATTATTTTTCCAACAACTCTTCAGTATGCGTTTTTAGTTCAACTAATTCTATTGGAGCTTTTAATACGACCTATTCTCCTAGCACCAAATTAATTGAAAACCCCACTTCCCTCTAAGGAGGCAACATTGAAACCTCCTTAAGAAGCACATCCACAAACTCATTCGCAATAGAGATACCCAAACTTATATCACCTTTTTAGCTTCCAAATGAGTTAAGATGATAAAACACTAAGATCCTTCCTTGGCTTCTTACAACACTTGATGAGAAGACAACAACACTAACTCCTCTAAGCTAGGAAAACAGAACTTATTGTCACTGTAATCAATAAGAATGTTATAGTCATATAGCCAATCAGTTTCTAAGATCACATCTAAACCTTGTAAATGTAGGTATATAAGGTTGACCTTGAACTTATGTCTCTCTACTACCATTGAACATCTAGCACACAACATCGACATCTTAACCAAACCAGAAGTTGGAGTAGATACTACAAGATCTTGTTACAACTTCCTAACGAGCAAACTCAACCCTTGAACATAAACTTCTGACATAAAGGAGTTTGATACTCCATAATCATACAAAACACACATATTCCTACTAGTTAACAAACAACTGCCAATTATAAAGTTACTTGATTCAGTTTCCTATTCTCTAGACATAGCATACATTCTCCTTGTAGCCTGGGGTTTATCACCCTTCTTTCTCTATTGAAATGCATGCTAAGTTTGAGCTACAACTCTTTTATTAGAATGACAACCCTTAGCAAAGTGTCCTTTCACACCACACAGATTGCACCCCTTGTAACCATCTAACTAAGGGCAAACACTCTTTAAATGTCGTCCTCCACAAGCATAACACTACATTCTACCATGCTGAAACTATTGTTGAGAAGAACCCCCCTCTAGAATAGGGTTTCTTCCTCACATCCTGCTCATCTCTTGACCTTGACAGTTCTCCCATTTTTTATTACTGCTTCTATTAAGTTTCAACTTTAGCCTACAACTTTTCCACAACTTTGGCTTTCTTTGTTAAGGCAGGAAACTCCTTAATAGAGAATGGTACCACTACCAACTTGACGTCACCTCTCATTCCATTCTCAAGCTTCTACACACCTTCATTCTTCGTTCATATGCAAGGTATAGAAATGCCCTAGGTGCTTTAACAGTTGAGCATACTCCGCCACAACCATACTTCCCTATATCAGTTGCAAGAACTCCACCTCCTTAGCATACCTCACATTATCTAGAAAATACTCAATAAAGAATTTCTTCTTGAATAGTTCCCAGGTTATCATTTCTCCCATCTATTCTATCATCAGCTTCATGCTAGCCTACCAATGCACAACTTCTCCAACTAACATGTATTCTGTAAAAGCCAAATTATTTTCATCTGGACACCTCTTTTGCATCAAAAACCTGTTCCATATCCTTCATCCACTTATCAACTTCATCCAAATTCACCTTCCCATTGAACCTTGCTGGTTTATGCCTTAGAAAATCCTATAAGCTCCACTCTTGTGGTGGAGGGGGTGGAACTTGAGAAGGACCATGTAATGTCCTATTCTCTCCCAACTGCCTCAACGCATCCATACGTTATTGTTAAGTCACTTCAAAATATAACCTAACAACTTCCATCTGTTGTAGGGTCATCTGATGTTGTTGCATCATATGACGTCACTTTGTTGTTGAAGTATTGCTGCCATAGACTTGATTGCCCTAACTAGATTGGGCGTATTTGAGGTTTAAGGGAGAGGAAGGAGGTGGCCTAGGTGCCATAACTCTATCCACACATAGAAAAACCACCAGTCTAACTCAAAGAAAATGACACACTAACTAAAGATAACCAAGAGCACATTAAAGAATCAAAGCACACTTAAACCTACAGGTTTTCTAAGGAACAATTATTGATATACCATAAATGTAATATTCCATTTTAATAATATACAGGTACTGAAAGAAATATCATACATTCAATATTGAGAAAAATAACTCTCTCTCTCACACACACACACACACATATATATTGCTATTATAGTTATCCAAAATGTACCAATAATACAAAAAATATATGTACATAATAATCTTATACAATAAAAAGATAATATTACACTGATCAAAAGTATAATAAGGTTTTTCAAAAGAAAATTTACAAAACCAGATAATCATAACACTATACTACTACATCATCCTTGTCTTACACTGGATCCACTATTACATCATCATCTACTCACACCATTAAGATGATCATTGCAAACAAAGAGAATACATAGACAAAAACAAACACAGAAAAAAGGGTAAGCTAATGTGCAAAAAGAGGAATCATACAACAAATATAGATATATTATCACATATAATTAATTCATATCACATACAAAAACTCATACTAAACTCGATAGTCTAGATACATGTATTGATTTCAGACTCGGGTGAGTTATGCACTTGTGCTGGTAGAAGAACTCATCCACCCAAGCTACCGCACAAAAGGTTAGTTCGTCAACTAAACCTATCAATTTGGTCCCCCTCACATGGTTTAACCTTGACCCACATGGGTTGGGACCAGAAAAACTCAACTAAAAAAACCATTAAAAAAGTCCATGAGACAAAAATATCCACAAAAGTCTTGTGGATCAAGGCCAACCCATGAACCTTCTTTTTAGAAAAAAATATTCATTTTGAATATAAGAGAAAATACATTTAACTCCAAATATGTCGCAAATATAAGTGTTTTTAATTAGTCAAAGAACGATATACAAATATTTTAATCAGATTAACATAGACTTTGTAAGAGGTTTCAATAAACTTGATTGCTTGCTTATATAGAAAAATTACACACCAATTTATAGGACATTGAATTCCTTGACTGACTAAACATATTTAATTTTCCTTAACTTATTAAACATATTTTTAAAGTATATAAGATAATTATTTAATTTTATTGTGAAAAAAAATCCTTTAGATCTAAATCAAAACTAATAATACATCTCAATTTGAAAGTTTAAAATAATGAATTTATGAATAATAAACTTACGGATTTTTTTATTACATGTTTCTAATTTAATTTTATTTTTTTAATGTATGACTTAAATTTATACTTAAATTCTACCAGTTATTTATTTTTATTAAATGATTAATATATATATATATATATATATATATATATATATATATATATATATATATATATATATAGTAATTATAAAAAAAAGTTAGAGTGAATTTTATTTAAATTAATACAATATTATTATATTTTGGTTACAATTCATGTTTCTTCTATTGAGACTTCATCACAATGTATTATTTCCTATTTTATTAAATTTTATAAGTTTTATTATAAATATAAGAAATTGGTAAAATTATTAAATAGATTATAGTCAAGAATTTTATTAAACTATATATTATATATTTTATTTAATAACAAAATAATAAGTATGATATGGAAATATTGATTTAAATATAATAAAATTTCAACATATTAGACTATATAATAAAATATATAATTTTATATGTGTACATAAAAGATATTGTTTCTAAGAGTTAATTAAAGTATTGTAGTAGTGCCAAATTCATCTTAACTCTGACCCTAACCCACTTGAGAGGAACTTGGGGATTGAGGCTTTTTTCTTACCTTCACTTGAGGGGACCTCCTAAAGTGTAAAGCCCATGGACCATGGGTCAAGTTGACCAACTATACTATCAACCATCTTTGGTCAAGGGAAAGCCCCTATAAGCTACGACCTCATGCAAACACAATTAAAATACTAATGAAACACCACCATAAAAGCTTTCCACGAGATTCATGGAATTATATCAAACACAATCAAAATACTCATTATCATTATCACATCATACAAAAATAACTACCATAATATTCTTAAATATTCATACAACACATTACAATTCTATTTCAAACAGTCATGGAATAAGAAAATTTCAAACATGCACACTGACGCTCAGGAGTGGCACCCAACACTAGGCTTTTAGCAAAAGGTGGTGCTCAGCACCAGTCCTGGTATTTAACGCCAAAGCTTTCGCAAAGGGTGACACTCAACGACAATCCTGGCATGTGTTATTATTCTTGCAAAAATCGAGCTTAGTGACATCCTCCTGCCCCTCAACATCCCAGAACAAAAGTACTTCAGACGTGTAGTGAAAGAGGACATTCAACAATGCCTTGACACTGCTTAGTGTCAAAGCATTCACATTTTTATGCCGCTTAGTAGTACAAAACTAGTGCTCAACGGTATGAAGTTAAAATGCTCGTAGACCATTACAATGAACTAGCACTCAACACTAGCCTACCATCGCTCAACGCAGTATCAAAAAATAATAGATGAAAATTCTGTGATTTTGGAAAATGAAACATGTTCAAATGGTCAAATTGATATTTCCTTTCTAGTACTTTGGTATAAAAAATAACTTTTAATGTCAAGACATATATTAATTGACTCAATTGATCAGATTCTAAGTTCAAAAATCAACACAACCTAATCAAACCAATTCAACAATACAAACATCCAATAGGCCAAATTTAGCAAACCAATTTCATCATACAATTATGCAATTACAGATTTCAAGATATCAATAACATTAAAATCATGCAATTAGTTTCCCTTACCTAAAAAACAAACCAAATTTCTCAAGAATCCTAAAAACACTTCCAGACGCATGGGAACCTCTATATACTCCTATGAACAAAACAAATACTAGATTAGGGCACACCTCTAGGACTACTGATAAGTATACACTCTTATAAAAAGCACAAACACCACATTTGTAACAAGATGATCCACATGCACAGAAAGAATAAACAGACCAAGAAAAATAATAGAAAACCAACTTACTTTATTAGATAAACTAATTAGATAGAACTGGAGAGCAGACCTCAAGAATCATTTTAACGGTATCTGATCTTCAAACAGATGAATGAACAATGAGAAATCTAGAGAAAAGAGAGAGCGCTCTAAAAAAGAGTTTAAAAAAACAATGTGCTTCTAACATAATGAAACTTGTTTATAAAAATATTATTTTCACTTTAAACTTTTATTATTAAAATAATCAAATCTTATTATTTCAAACACACTATCTGTGACACAATTTTTTAAACTCTTGCATATTGTATCAATTTTATAATTTAAACAAACAAATTTATATCTATATATTATTATTTTTATCTTATTATTATTATTTGTAATATTATTATTATTATTAGCATTATTATTATTTGTATTATTATTATTAGCATTATTATTATGTGTATTATTATTATTGGTATAATTTATTACTATTTTATTATTGATATTATTAGTTCTACTTTCTATAATCCATTATTTTAACGTCAAGACATCAATTATAATAATAATATTTATTTTTAATTAATTTGATATAAAATAAAAAATAAAAAATATATGTATATAATTATTTAATTTTATTCATGTTATTAAACTCTTTATTAAATATTGTATTTATAACTATACATAATTATGACATTTAAATATAATTATATAAAAAATTATTTATTTAAATATAACAATTATATTAATTTTATTAATACATATTAAAAAAGTAAGATATTAGCATTATTATTATTATTAAATTATTATAAGCATTAGGATTATTGTTATTAGTATTAGCATTATTTGTATTAGTATTATTAATAATATTATTATTTCATTTAATAATAGTATTAGTATTAATATATGTATTGATATAATTATTATGTTCTTTATAACAATTATTTATCACTAATTAATTATTATTCAAATTTTTAATCTATTACAAACAAATTCACATCCAAATAATTTAATTTTTTAACCTAATATTTATCATTGAAAACAAATTCTCATATTATATTATATTTTATATATATATATATATATATATATATATATATATATATACTTATTTATTTAATTTTTATGTGTTTCTATTTACAAATTTTATCATCAATTTTTTGTTGTTTATATTTTATACGGATCATATTTCACAATATATTTATATTTTAATTTAACAACGACACTTACGTACATATATTTCATTTTAATATAATATATAACTCAATTTTAATGGTAAATTTTAATCCTATAACCATATTATTTTACTACATATCATTATCATTTATTATGACACTTTTATAATTTAACTCAAACAAATTCATATCAAAATATTATTTTTTAATATTAATATTCTCATTTCAAACAAAAATAAATAAACCTTTGTGTATGTATCTATAATTAATTATTATATACTTAATGTCTATATTGATAAAAATATATATGTATATATTTTTGTTTAAAACTGTTAACTACAATTTCATGTTACTCTATTTCAATAGAAATTGTATTTCTCAATATAATTTGCATTTTAATTAAGTTGATTCTTCATAAAATTTCATGTTGTTCTAACTTATTTCAATAAGAATTATATTTCACAATATAATTTGCATTTTAATTAAGGTGATTATTCATACAATTTCATGTTACTTTAACTTATTTCAATAGGAATTATATTTCACAATATAATTTACATTTTAATTAAGTTGATTATTCATATGTGTGCATGTTACTTTTTGTTTTATAATATTTCGAGTTTGATTTTATTTTTATTTTGTCTCATATGACAATACTTTTCAATGTCTCTATATTTTCATTTGTCTATATCTACATCTACATGTGCTTCTATTTACAAAATTTAATACAAGGTTGTTTTAATTTTTTACAAGATCATATCTCACAATATTTCTGCATTTTACTTCAACAATGCTTATGCATTTCATTTTAATATAATTTATAACTCAAAAATTTAATTGTAAATTTTAATTATATAACAAAATTATTTTACTACACATCATAGTTATTATGTAAATTTTATAATTTAACACGACAAATTCATACCAAAATATTATTTTTTTAATCGTAATGTATTATCATTTCAAACAAAAAATAATTAAATATTTGTGTATGATGAATAATTGGTTATTACAAACTCATCCTCTACATGGATAACAATATATCTGCATGTATTTATGTTTAAATTTTTTTAAAAATTTTAATCCCAATTTCGTATGCATTTTACTTTAAGTTGATTATTGGTATCTTCATGTTACCTTTGTTTATAATATTTTAAGTTTAATATTTTTATCTGATTTTATATGCCAACACCTTTTAAATATTTCTCTTTTATTTACAAATTTTAACATTATGTATTTATTTTTTATACGGAACCACATTACATTATAGGTCTATCTTTTACTTTAACAACAATTCCGTGCATACACATTTTATTTTAATATGGTATATAACTCAAAAATTTAATTATAATTTTAATCATATAGTAATATTATTTTATTCCACATTACTAATCAATTAGTGTTAATTTTATAATTTAAAACAAACAAATTCATATCTTATAATTTTTTTAATCTTATTATTACTTTTATTATTATTATTATTATTAATATTAATAATATTTATTTATTTATTTGTTTATTTATTAGTATTATTGTTATTAATAGTATTGTTATTAATATTAGTTATACAAATAATAATGATTAATTATTTAATTTTTCTTATATTATTAACATAAAAAATCAACAATCAAAATAATACTATTTACGTTTAATTAATTAGTTATAAAAAATAATTAGTTATAAAAATACTATTATTTAAATTATATATAATTATAATAATTAAATATAATTGTATAAATAATTTATTTATTTAAATATAATAATAATTATATTCATTTCCTTAATCTAATTTAAAAAAAAAATACTACTGGTGCGTACGCATGCTATAACAGATAACCTTTATTATGTCTAACCCACTTATTGTCTCTAATATTTCTGTTTCTTTTTATCATTGTTTTATAAGAAGCATGGTTTTAAGTTTCATTATTTAAAATTTGTTAACACAAATTTTGTCCCATTAGAATATTAGATAATTAGCTCATTATTTAAGTATATTTCATAAATATAAAAACAATAACATTTGAAATAAAAGTTTAAAGTAGACCAACTTCAATTTAAATTTTTTTAAAAAAATTATAATGCTTTGAAAATGACTCTGTCTAAATTTCTCGTGTAATTGTGCATTTACTTCTCAAATTAAATATTCAAATAGTGTAAAAAAAATTATATTTACGTTTAATTAATTATTTATAAAAATAATATTAATTATTTATTTATCTTTTCTTGTATTATTTATATATTATATATAATGATACATAATTATAATACTTAAATATAATTTTGTAAATAAATTATTTATTTAAATATAATAATAATTATATTAATTTCTTTCATCTAAATTTAAAACTCATAAATTTTGTTAGTTATTTTCCTTGTAGGTATAAATATTTTTCTTAATAATGTAACAACCCAAAATATATAGTAAAAACTATATAAATAGTAGTCAAGATCATAATATGATCGAACAGTTAAAGACTTGCAGATAAGGAATTAATCTTACAGTTATCCAAAATGGTTATAAAATTAAGAAAACAGACAACTAAAAGATCAAATCTAAAACTAGGCAGCAGCGTTATCACCCTCCAATGCCTGCTCCAGAGGAACCTTATCCAACTCTGCTCACATCCAAATGGATAATCATTGCAAAAGGAAAACATCACACGTACCACATACAAAGACAAGAGTAAGGGTGAGTTAGGTAAACAAAGATCATATAAAAATAATAACATAAGACATATAGAGTTCAAAGGGTTTGCAAAGCCATTGTCAAAGGGTTTCACCCTGCCACCCTCACGAGGTTAGTCTGTTTCAAGCCTTGAGGCATACTGGAAGCCTTCAAGACTAAGACCTCCTGCTACTCCTCACCACATGGTTCAATCCTCTCTACTTGAGAATGAAAGACCATTGGAGTTTCAAGAAAACCCCCAAGACTGAGCTCCCTACAGCTACTATAAACAACCTGGAATCTCACCAAGAGATTCTATACTGATCTTACAATCACCCACTTGAATCGCATACTTTAACTTGTAATTTCAATCATAATCATACATATTTATATACTACTATACACCTTAAACACACTTCACCAGATATATCAACATTTAATAGAATTTCATCCCATAAAATAGCAAACGAGAGAAATCTGCTTACCATCATTCGCTCTGCATACCCAATTCGCAAGGCGAAACCAGGAGTCACTCGCATAGCAATTTGTCTCGCTATGCGAATTAACTCGCAGAGCTAGCAGACCTCAATCTCTCGCATAACGGACCCATGTCATTATGCGAGAACCCCAAAAAAAGAGCAACCCCCTCAAACCACTCGCTATGTTGTCCTTTTCGCTATTCGAATAAATTGGAATTAACCCTAAACCATTAGCAGGCGCATAGCACCTTGATTCGCCATGCGAATCACTAGACAAAGAGCAACTCCAACCATTCGCACAACGCCCAAATTCGCTATTCGAATAAACAAACAGAGAGCAGCCTATCACAGCATCTGCACAGCGCACCAACTCGCTATGCGAATTCCCTTGGCAGAGAGCACCTTATCATAGCGACTCGCACAACGAGTCTGCATAATCTGCAGAACAAAATTCTACAAATTTATGTAACTCAAGCACCAAATACCTATTCTAACTATTTTCCTCAACTTCTAAAACTTCTAGATTGTATTATACACATAATTAGACTTGTCTAAGTGATTCTAAACATTCCTACCACCAATCCAAAGAGATTATGAATACATTTCTACTCTAAAACACTAAATTTCACCACTTAAGGACCCAAATCAAAATCTATAACTTTGCACATGTTTCTAACCATTTAGAAGACTCATACAAGTCACAATTGACTTACCTATAATGCCTAAACAGACCAAAAGGGCCACTTACCTCTAATTCTCAATTTCACCATCTTACTTCCTTTAGAATACCCTAAAACACTTCCAATTCCCTAACTTTCTACCCAACAGCTACTATCACAGAATACCAGTTAATAATGTATCAAATTACAGATGCATAATTCATCCCAATCAGCTCACAAATCACATTTATCATATTCACATTAATCATTCCAAACCTAAAGGATTTAACTTACACTATTACCACATTTTAGCTCAAACAACAACTATATGCATAAATCAATACACACACCTATCCAATCATCAATTAAATTAGAAATCTAACTCCCCTTACCTCAGAGATTCACAGTCCAGCTCGCTGGATTACCTCTACAGTACCTTGTCCGCAAGGAACTCAACAAGACCCTATAAATCACCAATTGGTGATCAAGAATAACTCTTAGAGCTAAAATTTGACAGAGAATGGACAAGAGAACACCCAAAACACATGCAATCAGTAAAGATTGTCTGGTCTAGGTTTGAAAACAGTAGAGAGAAATAGAAGAATAACTTACCCGCTGGAATCGAGAAATTGATTGGTCAATTACGAAGCCTTCAACGTCGTGGATGTCTGGGCACCTTCTAATCGTCAATCTGACAGCTTAGTGAGAATGAATTCTAGAGAGAAGATAGAGAACGGTAGGGAACAAAGTTTTTAGAAAGATGAAGTGATTTAGATAATGAACTGAGCTTTAGTAAGTTATATCTATATTATACGATTATTTTAAAACTAAAAAGGTTGTCTCATTATTTTAATCCACTTATCTACTATATTACTCTATTTTCCAAGTTCTTACATTGAAAATTGTAAGAATTATCAAAATAAAATTGAATATGTTATGAAATCTTTTTCAAAAATCATAATAGGAAGATAAAATAAATATTTGAAAAGAGAAATTTAAGCAAACTAGAAAATAAATATTTTATTATATAAAAACTACAAAGTTATACATAATATAAAGTAAATTTATTTTTTATTTATTTAAAATATGTCATCTTCTCAAATTATAAAGGTTTTTAAAATATAATTTTCAAACTTTTTTTTAAGAGGTGATAAAATATATAGTATTGTCTTGGTCAAATTTGTGTGTAACTTTTTTTTCATATCACATGTGAGATATGAATGAAACAAATAAATATATATTAGATAAGGTTCATAGTGACATTTTTTTCACCATATATCTATAATAAACAAGTCAAAACTTCTCTAGTTTTTTAAAATTTTGGAATAATATTTTGAAAATCAAGAGGTAATTTAAAAAGATTTTTTTAAGAATGAAAACACTAAAACTTTTTCGTTAAACTTAATTAGGAGGTTTGTGTTTCATATATTCATCCAAACTAAAAACGTGAAATTGGATATAAATTATATGCAATCTGCGTTGTTATCTTGACAATCTCCAACAAATTAAAAAGTATGATGTATTTTATTACTATAGTCCTAATTTCTAATGCTCTAACGTATGACATATGAATTGTAAGAGGAGGTGGGGATATGAGACCTACCTGTCATCTTTATTTGGAGAACAAAACCTTGGTTAAAGCCACGAAATCATTCTCTTACATTATAAAAGTAAGGTAATGTTGCCAACAATAACGACCCTTTCTTAGAATCTTTCTTGCGGGAAGTTTTGCAGCAAAAGCTTATCTTTCTTTTAGGTAAATGCTTTGGTCATTGAATTTGTTGGCAATTGAAAAATTGATCACAGTTATGGCATGCTTTCTTTCTCACACATTCCATGCTTTGTGTAGGTCACCAAGACAATGAGTAACTTGTATCATATCAATACTCTTATTAATATATTTCATCCATCTTAAGCTATTTACATAGTTTCGTTTTGAACAGATTAATGAGGTTGTCTTTTCAAACTTGAAAGATGGTAAAAAAATTAAATCAAATTGATTTTGACGACATTCAAGAATATATAAACATGTGCATAAGTTATTGCTATGTTCAAATTCTAGCACTGGAGGGTGGCCAAGTGTCACAATTTCAACTGACAAAAGCGCATATCTTCCCTACCCACAAATTTTTCCATCATACTTTCTTAGACTACGGCTCTATCGCTCTGTTAAAAAATGTCATGCTTAGTAAAAATAAAATTATGACCACTTTTAATACTCTTAAAATTTAAATGAAAATGAAAATTTTCTTAGTTGTTTAATATTTATTTTACACTTTAATAAATACTATCTAGTCTTTTAACATTACATCAAGTTAAAATAATAATTTATTTCCTACGAAATATTTAAATACATATTTTTAATATATTTTTGTATGAATTTTAATAAATTAAAATTAAGTCTATGATATTTTAGTCATTGATTAACAATTTAATAAAACATTAAAACGTTTATTTCAATTTCACTTCCTAAAAACTATTATTGTTTGAAGTATTTAATAATATATTTATTAAAATTAAGAAAGAGATAGATACATTTAATTGACTATCAAACAAATACTATTGATCTGTTGATTTGGACTGATCACAATATTAAACGTTTTCATCTTAATCTTTATGTATACCTATAACATAATATACACAAGATAAATTTCTATAAGATCGGTGCATTAAAAATTAAACTCAAACTAATTTTCTAAAAAAGAAAATTATATTTAACATATGATTATCCTTTTTAAAAAAAAGACATAAAATTCTTTCCAAATAAAAAGTCTTAAATAAACATTAACTTTAACTTAATATGATTTTTTTTAACTACACGTGATATTTTAAAACTAAACGGAAGCGAAAAGTTATAATAACTTTTTTTGTTACAGTTGCGATATTAGACAGTGTTAAGAGAAACCATTAAAAGCGCACACGATTGATTGACTGTGCATATCGGTTTATTGTCTCAATTAGACAATTACATTTTCATCCTTGAATTTTCGTCAATATTTTAAAAGAAAGCGCTTAAATAAAAAATAAATTAATCATTACCCAAAATTCATTTTTCCATGATTATCATAATTATTACTTGAAAAATAAAAGGGTAGGTAGGTAGGAGTATCAGAAAAAAAAAATATTTTAAATCGGGGAAAAGAGTAACTTTCAAAATATGCTGCAAAGTGGCCCACAGTATATTTATGCATGGATATAACTGCCAATTTATAAAGTCCAATCCTCCCCTTCTGGATAAAGTTAAGTTATATTAAATATTAAAGTGAAAAATAAAAATACACTACAAAAGAGGGAATTTACCAATACACCCATTCCTTTCAACCCAACACAGTTTTTACGGTCCACCTCATTCACACTGGAAAAAAACCTCATGTTGGCAAGGCTAACCTCACCCCTACTCCTCCTCCTTCTCATGTGAACCCAAAATTAGCATCATTATTTTCATAACCCTAAATATCCCATTCTAACAACACAAAACCCAAAATAATACAAATAAAAATAATAAAAAGACAAGAACAAATTACGATAATCACAAAACACATTGAACCCCAACCCTCGATCTTACTATATCACTCCAATCTTCGCTTCTTCACATCAGAGATTTCAGCGACCTTGCTTTCACAGGCTTCCTCGTTCTCTTCTTCCCACTATCGTCCTCCACCACCATCTCTTCTTCGTCATCGTCATCATCCTCCACATAATCAATAATCCCCTCATTATCCATCTCAGAAACCGACCCACCACCGACTTCACCGCCACCCGCATTATCATCACCGCCACCACCCGACTCCGCCATCGTCGAATTCTCAGTCCCAACCGCATTATTCTTGCTACCTTCCCCGTTCCTCTCGCCCCTTCGTTTCCTCCACGATGGTCCGAACCCAGAATAGTAGTAGAATTCATACGGGTTCGAGCTGGCCGCAGCCGTTCCCGCCGCCTTCTTCCCCGCGCCCCGAGTCTTCACGCGGCGAGTCCCACCTTGCGATTTCTTACTGGTGTAGGAAGCCAGCACAGACAAAGACAAATGCTGCTCGCAGAATGATTGCCCTTGCTTGGCTTCATTCTTACATGCCCAACCCTTCTCGTCAATCCCTTGGCAAGGGTTCAACACAGTGGCGTCGAGCCGCGCCACCACCTTATCATTATCATCATCGTCGTCAACCACCGAGGCGCGTTCCGTTTTCATGGAGGAGACGCTGTGACGACGACCACGATAACAACGATAACGATAAAAATAATAATAATAACACCACCCGGATAACCATATGCATGAGAACGATAAACAAAAGGAGAATAATAAATAATTGGAAAGAAAATCTAGAGAATTTGAGTTTGTGTAAGAAAAAAAAAACCCTAACTCGATGGGGATTACGTGCGTACCTCTGAACGGCGGCGAAGGAATGGGCATTGTCGTTTGGCGCGGTGGCGTGGTCGAACTGGAGAGAATGAAGAAAGGGGAATGGTGAAAAAGGAGGGAGAGATAGAGATAAACCTAATTGGGAGTTAGAAGCGAAGAAGAAAAGGAGGAGAATTTAGCGTGTGTGAAGAAAGGGGAACCCTAAGAAATGGAAGAAGAGGAAAACCCTAAAAGAGAATAGATCTAAACGGAGAGGGAAAAAGGAGGAAAAGGAATGGAAGGAAGAGATTGGAAGAGGAAGTAACTAACCTGGAAGGAGTCATACTGAAAGGGGATGACATCCCATGGCGACTGGTTCAGCTGGCACACGTGCGTCTCCACCGGAACGGAACCACCTTCTACACTGCACGACGACGAGAACAGAAGAGGGGAAAGCTTCGCGTTCTTGCGGATCCTCATCACCCAGATTTTCTCTCACTCCGATAGATACCTTTACGATACACACATATATGGATTCTCTGCAATCTCAGAGGAACGGAATGACCATCGAACACTGCTTCTTTCTCTTCTCTTCTCTCACAGATCTCACTCTCTTCCTCACCTCCACGATAATCAGGGTTTTTCCTTCGTCTTGCTTCCCCTTCCATTCATATGTTTCTGTTTCTTTTTGTCTCTTACCATTTTACCCTTAGGTTTTTTCCTTATTTACTTCCCCAAAGCAACCCCTGCCGCTACCCACTACCACGTCACTCTTCGTTGTCCAAACCCTATTTATTTATTTCTTTTTCAGGATTCATCACCTACACACACTCCCACCGTTATATCCCCTGCATCCCCAACCGTCCACCCTCATCAAAAACAAAATGTCCATAGACTGCATACATATACGTGTTCGTTTACCATAGCATTAACAGTGAAAAAAATAAATGTTTTAATATATTAGATAATTTTTCTTGTGATTTTCTCTGTATGTGGTAGGGGAGTTAGAAATGAAGGCGCGTATGTTAGACGCAGGAAATCATGTAGGAGTGGCCAACAGGAGTGGCCCACAGAAAAATTGGCTGGACCATTGTACTTGATTGGGTCCCATTTCAGACTGAAAGGATGAACGGTTCTGATGATGAAAAAAAAAACGGAACTAATAGAGTTAAGCTGCATGAAAAGTTTAAACTTTGGGGTATCTGATACCAAAAACAAAACACCTTCGTCTTTGCCATTGCAACACCACATACGTGGCACAAAACCTCAGCCCTTGCCCACACAATTATAGAACATGTCTTTTATCGCCATTTTCCTCTTTCCTTTCTCATTTAATCAATTTCTTTTTCATTTTTTCTTTTTCATTTTTTCTTTTTCCAAAAAATTTAAAACAGTTGGTGAATTTATTCAAACCCCAATGGTCTCTCAATTCAGAGTGTAATCAAAGCTTTCACCTTTTAGCATGCCCAAATCCAATATTAAAAGAATTGGAACTAAATAAATAAATAATTTACAAATAATTATAAAAAAGGAACATTTTTCGGTTCTCTGTCTCTGGAGTACTATTTATTATACACGAGCTGTGTGATCCGAGCCATTGCAAGTGTATGGCATTATATGTATATATCTGATCCTTTTTTCTGTAAAAATGACTAAACATAAACACTAGTTTGTGGGGCACACGAGATGAAAAGAGTTGCAGCCAATTTGTGCAGCAGGTGTGGGTAAAGACTAAAAAGAGTAATATAATAGAAAGCACACACTTTTTTTAATCTCTTTTTCTGTCTCTCTTTTCTTCCTCAGTCTCCCCCAATAATTAAAAAACAAAAAACAAATTCTATAACTCTACTTCTTCCAACCAGCCTTCTACGTGTCTGCATCATACGACATCTTACTTCATCATATACATTCTTTTTTCTCATACCTACAAAAAATGTATCCTTTTAATACCAGAATAGTATATTTGGCTTAGTTCATAAAGTGATTTTAACAATCATGACGATAACATTTGGAAAGAGATCCGTGTACCAAAAAAATATACATGCTTTATTTCAGAAACAACAAAGAAATTCCATTATCCAAAATAAAAACATGACAACTCTTCCACGTACAAGTTCATATGTGTGCAACCTTATATATAATTACCTCAGATCTTTATTTTGAGAGATTATAGGTTTGTCACTGCAAATATTTCATTTTAACTATATTTAGTAATCAAAATTAAACTTAATCAAATTAATCTTAACCTGATTAAGGTTTGCTATTCTCAAGAAAATAAGGAATTAAGAACAGTACTTCTTAACACGTCTTACAGTATACGATTCACTTGAATTTGTTTTCTGTTTCTTATTATGGTTCTGCATGTCAACACTGAAGATGCAGAGGTTGGTTTTTGGTTTATGTAATTGCACAGAGATGTCCCTGTCTGTTTTTTAGTTCTCGTTTTTTGCTATATATATAACTTCTGCCATGGTGCTGCCTGATCTCACTATTTATCCATCTAAAGAAACAGGGTTTCTTCTCTGTTTGTTTTATTTTGACCATAATTTACATGCGCAGAATAGGATATGCTCTTTTACTTTCTCTTCCTCTATATTAGGAAGCTAATCAGGTGGAGACTTCCACAATTTCCCAGGTACAATTTTCATTTTTTGCACATTTTCTTGTACTGATGATGGTGATAATAATGATGTTCTAGAGAAAACACGAAAGCTGTTCACTTCAGCAGTCGGCACTATTTCTAGGATCTCATGAACTTCCTGGCAGCAGATAACATCCACAGAAACACCAAGAATTCCATAAATTTCACATCTGTTGTTTCTGTTTATAGCAGTAGAAAATACTATGCAAGAATAGAAAAAACAGAGTTTTATGTGGGTGCTAGTTTACCATACAGATTAAATATAAGTTGAGAAATTGTGGATAGTAAAAAGAATAACCAAAGCTGAACACGAAAATTATAGGTAAGTATACATATATAGTTATTCTAAACTCAGAAAATTTCTCTATTTGCTATTGTTTGTATGTAAATGTGTTTTCATTTTCTTGTTTCCTTATCCCAGAGATAACACAAATAAACACGTTCTGTGTGCCTTATCTTATTCAGAAGCAATGATGGACGATGGAATATGAAGGTTCAAAATAAATAATTTCAAACCCTAAGTCCGGTGTATGACAGAAAAACATAAGGAAATAATGTGCTTCAAGTTTAACCCTAAACTTAGATAACCCATACAAAAACACATGTTATAAGCAAAACATATGTTTAAATATAAAGAGATAAACAATGGATTATAAGTAATGAATTGATGTGGATAAAATAAGATGTTTTGTTAAAAAAGAAGAGTACTGGGTGTCAGATAGCTTGGTAACAAGAGGCTGTGGTTATTAATACATTTCTCACACAAATTGGTGTTTGATGCTTGTAGCTGGGAACATTTTGTATATTTTTTATACTATCTGCTTGTGATGTATAATGATGAGTAAAAGGAATACATAATCACAATTAACGGTACTTTTTATCATGTAAAGTTGCAACAAGAAGAAGTTCATTTGCATTAGCCAGAAACTGCTAGATATTGTAGCAACCAAGGAAAGTTTGAAGTGCATTTTTTAACATATTTTGTAGCAACCAAAATCTGAGACAAAAAATTTCTTCTTTTATTAACCCCACTTACCAAATGGATGCAAAAGTAGCAGGGCAATGGCAGAGTCCTCAGTCTTCAACTTGGCTTGCAAAATAACACTGATTTGCTTTGACTGCCAAAACATGTGCTCTCTGGGACCTTTTTCTTCTCATGAGAACCTCTCTGGGTGTTCTTACCCACACACCCTTCTTCTTTACCCTTGTGCTTTCACATGCAATTGCTTCAAAGTAGTGTTTGTTGTAAGCAGCACTTCTTAACATATGATTAACAGATTTGAGTGTATGTTGAAAGAGTAATGTTTAACTTTTGGGCAAGGGAAACAGTGGATTCATAAAAGGAAAGTGATCCTGGTGTGTGTGTGTGTATAAACACTAGTCTCACAACTGACAAGTAATGACTATCTTTGATAATCCTTGTTTGCATGCCTGAGTGTCTCTGATTCAGAGAGTATCCAGAGCCTCTCGTCCTTATGGCTTGCTATCTTACTCTCCTGCCACAACAAGTCAGTGTTCCTCAGACAAAGTACATCACCATTGTACTGCAATCACAGAATGATTACTGAGATTACTTGTTTATTCACTAAAGTGGAGCTAGCTACCTATCCTGCACCTATTGGTCAAAGAGAGAACCGTATAAAATCATATATCACATTGAATGCCTTCAATTCTGAGTGTAGGATGCACAAATTCCACACATCAAACAGATTCTTGAAACTGCCTTCTCAGTCATTTGCTCCTTTCAGCTGAGTCTCACCGTGGGAATATTTAACATCGATAACATACACACAATAATGCACCCTCATATACTCTGTGCAATCTCTCTTTGATTAATACTAATATCATTGTCTATCACAACTACAGTGTTGTTGTCTTTTTTTCTTTTCATTCTAGTGGTGAATATCATGATGAGAAAGAATCAATGGTGTGGAGACTGAATGACAGGATGCGGTGGCTCTTTATTTTTTTAACCATTACATTCATTGGTTCATACTAAATTACTTAACTATAAGCTTGTTTGAAATAAATGAACTTATTACATAACCTATTCACTGCTATCAGTTTTCACATTCTCCAATATTTCAGCAGAAAAGTATACACTCGTTTCACCTAAATCAAAATAAATGTTGGAGAACGATTCCTTTACATCCAAAAAGTTCTTACATTATCTTTTTTTTTCTTTATAAATATAAAAATTCACTTTTTATATGATTATTTTACTCTCTCTTTTTTCAAGTTATTAAATGGTACTTTTGGGTGTAAAAGTACACTAGATATACTATAAATGTACAATAACTCAACTCCCCGGCAACATATTACAAAATATAATTAATACAAAAAATAAACAACAATTTTATGTATCCGTAAACCACACTACAATATTAGATATCTTGATTTTAGTTTGCAAGAGAATATTATCTTCGTCGACAATATTAAGTATTAAGTAAACAATTAGAAGAAAGATAGATTGCAAGAGAATATTATCTTCGTCTACAATATTAGATATCTTGATTTTAGTTTCTAAAATAAATATATTGCAAGTATAGACAAAAGAATTGTATAGTTTACTAAAAACATAAATTATTTATAAAAGAAATTGAAAAACGTACGTTGTATATATGATCTATGTATGTTGTTGTCATCTATGTTACAAACGAACACTTTACATTTGAAACGTAAGTTTATTTACTATAAATAATTTAAAACAAACACTAAATTAATTTGACATAATATGTTATATTTATTACTGATTTTATCTTTTTTATCAAGCATGTGACTTTTTCATTGAAAAAAAAATCATATTTTATACTTCTCATTTCTCTCATTTATAATTTCCTGCTAATAATTTATTTTCAATGGTATAAATGAATAATGCTCCCATAATTTTCAAATCTGCGTTATTTACTTAAAATTACCTTATTTATTTATTATTTATATTATATTTTTGCAGTCAATAATATTTGGCATATTAGTGGCCTTAAAGTAAACTATTTTGAATAAACCATATTCATATATCTCTGTCTTTTTTTCCTTGAGAGGACGTGAGTAATATTTTATTATTTTTACTTTTTTCAAATTCAGTTTACTTTTAAAAAAGTATTTATAATTTTAAATATATGTAGTAATTTTATGTAACTTAAATAGGAATATCATGCTCTTAAAATTTGATTCTGTTTTAAAACACTTTTGTCAATGTGTCTGTACATACTTACGTGTTGTCACATGTCAAATTTAGTTAAAAACCCGAGTTTGATGCAAAAAAAGGAAAAATCTATAAGAAAAATGGAAAACAAATACAGTACATGTGAGACACTCGCTTCCGGTGCGTGTGGCTTTTGCATAAAACTGAATTTGGGCCACAAAGTCCAAATTTGGGATCATGTCTTTTGAATCAATAACAGAAAAAGTTTTTCTTTTCATATATATATATATATATATATATATATATATATATATATATAAAGTTTTTTCTTTAATACAATTAGATATTTATAAATTTTTATTTATTTTGGCTGCAAGATGTATATTTCATAATAATAAATTTTATGAAAAATTAGATTATCATTTTTTAAGACTTTTAAAATTGGCGTTTATATTTTTTTTTTTCTATTTTAACATACATACTTTTCTCGTTTTTGTATTTTTTTTTTTCAAAAGTAATACTTATTTTCTTTATTTTATTTAATTAATATTGTGTTGATCAAAACTTAAAAAGAAAACTAAAGATTAAATTGAAGGATATAGCTATCATGTATTACCATATTAAAAAAAATTACCGTCAACCAATAATAAATTATTATATAATCAAATATTTTTAATTTTATAATAGTTATTTCAAAATTATATCTCAGTTGATGATTTCAAATGAACGAGAACATACTTTCAATAGCAGTATATTAATGTTTGAATTTAAATAAACAACGGATAAATAAATAATTAATGTTTAAAATGGGTTTAGAAAAAGCCATTACAAATGTCAATAACAAATTTAGTTGACACGTATCAAAAATAGTTTTTGCAATGTTGATATAGAAAACACTCACTAATATTGGTTTAGAAATAAGAATGATTTACAACAACAATAAAAAAAATCTTAACAATTTAACTAAAAATATATATTTTATCAACAATAATTAAGAAAACTCTTAATTAATATTAACTATAAAAATAATTATTTCAACAATGTTGAAGAGAAAATCTGAAAACAAAATAATTAAATTTAAAAATATAAAAAATTTAAACTTTTACTCTTTTAAGTAAAATTTAATTTTTTTATTAATCTAATTGCTCTTATTAAATTTTAAAATTTAAATTATATTTAAAGAATTTTGTAAAGAATTAAAAAAATGCATTTTAGTAGAGATAATGATTTAAAGACAGTGAGATACAATTATTTTAATATTAAAAAGTTTTAATATAAATAGTTTTATTAAGAACAAGTTTTATTATTTAAAAATACATTATCTTTCTAGAAATTAAAGTTATCTAACTTTTCTACAAGAGTTTTTCCTTTATGTTTGTTTGATTGAAGAACCGAGATCGTTGGATTGATCCTTATGACGAACTCTTCAATTTTGACCAATCAATTTCTTTGTTTGTCTAAGTTAAGTTTCAATCATTTTCCTTGGTTTTTTCTATTATTTATTGCATGTGAGCCTTCTTTCACTTGCATATGTCTTTTTGCTCATCTATGAGTCTCTACTAATAAGTGATCATAACAGTATGCATTGATTATTATTGTGATGTTTCTATATGTAGATAGAACATCCTACAAGTTGAGAGAAGTTTCGTTGGTTAGGAGAAGTTTCGCTGGTTGGGATCTTACGAGTTGTTGGTTAAGTAAGGGAAGATAATTCCTACTTGCATTATTGTACTGATAAATTTTATGATGCAGTGATTTTCTTGTGTGGTGAAGCTGTGTGATAGAATATGAAGAGTTGATATGAAAATTATGTTTTAATTGAATTACTTGGATGTTGTATAATGAAATTGAGAAGTTTTTTTTATTGATACAAATGAGATTAATTGAGTTAATGAATACTGTATAATTCAAATTTGGTATGTTTTGGCATTTATGATTACTCTTGGACTAAATTTGTAGAGTTAGAATGACATAAATCTATAAAATTATGTTCTGCAAAATTATCCAGACTCGTTAGGTGAAAATATACTCGTTTGGCAAAGTCAAAGTCACAGAACTTTTGACTTGGTTGTTGCTGGGCAAGAATATACTCGTTGGACGAAACCAAAGTTAAAGAGCTTTTGACGTGGTTGTCGTTGAGCGAGGATATACTCATTAGGTGAAACTAAAGTCAAAGAGCTTCTAACTTGGTTGTCGATGAGCGAGGATATACTCGCTGAGCAAACATAGAGTTAGAGAGCTCTTTGACTTGGTAGTAGCTATGCAAGAGAAGTCTTGCTGGGAAACTTTTGGATGGCATTTAAGTTTGCAAGCTCCAGTGATAATTTTGATGGGTGAACTATTTGGTCGTTGGACTAACTATCTGATCATTGGACGAGTGGGCCTTTAGACACTACTCATTGATTGAGTAGATGTTTTCTTTAAGCGAAATTAACAAAGTCTGATACTATTTTTTATATCTATTCTTTTGGTATGTTTAATGTAGGGTTATGTGATGTTAAAATGATAGTTTATTTATGATGTTTATCTGAGAATGGTTGATAGATTTATGGATAAATATGCATGCAAATAATGATGTATGAAATTATGATGATGATAAGCTTGTTAATGGATATGAGCATTAGGTGTTTGGCATAATTTCAGAGATCTCGTGGAGAAATTCTATTGTGGCGTTTCTTTAGTGTATGTATGTATATATGGATTCAGGTTATTGAGAGTTATTTTGTCGCTCTAATAATCATTCAATCTCAAATAGAGAAGGGTGAGGTATGTGGTGAGGGATGCAAGAGGTTCTAGTCTAGGAGCTTTACTTGGCCAAAAATGTTGATGGACTAACCTTGTGTGTGGTAACTTGGGTGGACGAGTTGTTCCACCACCACAAGTGCATAACTCATCAGAGTCTGATATTAATACATGTATCCGAAAAATTAAGTGTAATATGAGTATTTATATGTGATATGATTTTTTTTTTATGAATGAGTAATGTAGGATAATATCTCTATGTTTGTTTTGTAAAAACTTTTTTTGCACATTAGCTTATATGGTTGTTTCTTTTGGTGTTTCTTGTGTTTTTTGTTTGTTTCTTTTGCAATGATCACCTTATTGGTGTAAGCAGATAAGAGATATGTGTTAAAGCATTTTTGGTGAAGGATAATGATGCTACGAAGTATTCTTCCTTGTCATCTAATAGGTTTTCTTAATTGCTTTAGACATATTTTATTATTACGATTTTTTTAGAAAATTGTATTAATATCATATCTTTTTATGTTAAGACAATCTTCTTTGTTTACCAAACTTATAATATCTTATTTTATCAATTATAAACTACTAAAATTAGGATATTACAAATTTTATCTAACAACCTATTTTATCAATAAAAACATCTCAACTTTTTATAAAAATAAAGTATCCTCTTTAAATTTCTTTCACTTCAAAACCATACTCCTTGTAATGTATTTAATTTAATGGGAAAATATTTCTCCAGTGTAGATTTTGAAGAGAAGAGGCTATATGATGATGCATCTTCTACACAAGAAATAAATCTTGAAAGGTATTCCCTTACTCATAGCTTATCAAATTTATCTTATTTCCTCTCCTAGGAGATATGATGTAACACCCTAACTAATAGTGAAAACTATTAAGTTAGGTATTATATAAATGTTATCCAACACATCGTAGATGAGGTATGTAAATTAGTATCATTTACAATTATCCAAAAGGTAATGTTGCAACTAAAATGAATCCATATACAACTCAAAAACATAAACTAAAAAGGCAATAACTATAGATTTTCTTAAAAAAAGATAACATGTTAGTGAAATGTTAAACTAAGATTTGAACTGTTGCACCATCACCACCATCATTTGTTAAACCAAAACCTAATTCCTCATCTAATCACACCAATAAATGGTGATCATCATTAAAAAAACACCTAAGAGAGAAAACCACAAACAATGTAAGGGTAAGCTAAATTGCAAAAGAACTATCATGAATTAATGAATCAAGTTGTATCATAATACAATGTACTCAAATTAGTCATATTATTATTGCACTTCAGCATAAACTAACTACTAAACATTCAGAAAAAAACACACATTTCACAAACAAGGTAAAACTAGACTTAATTATCCAGATACATGCACTTATATCAGATTCACTAGAGACATTCACTTGTGGTGGTCTCTAATAGTTTGGAAAGTCATTGTCAATGAGTTTCACCTCATCACTCACAAGGCTAGTCTTCTTTGTGTGTTAGGTCATTATACTACCTTCAGACTATAAACTTCTGCTACTCTTACCACATGTTTCATTCTACTTTATATAAGTACGAATGTTTATCAAAGTGTTAAGATATATCCTTGCTTGAATCCATACATAAATGCATACACTAAAGAAACATACATCAAAAGGATTTCCTCTATGGTATCCTCTACATTCTCATCAGTTCAAACTTCATTATCATACATACTTTACACTTCATATTACACATTTTCAAGTACATTTCACAAATTTAACAACATATAGACAAACTATTTAGGATTAAAAAAATTGTAGTTTTCACAAAACTCATAAAATTGTTATTACATTTAAATTAAAGATAATTGAATCAAACACAATTCAATAAAAATCAACCTAATTGGATAATTTTGGAAAAATTTATGCATCAAACAAGCAATAAAAGTCGAAGTAGTCAACAATGTAAACTACTGAAATCTTAAGAAAAAATTGCTCTAAGTATAGACCTTCAATCAAATATTTAAATAGACAAAATAACAAACGATATATCTTGGATCAACTGTAAAATTTCAGTTAGATCTGACGGTTAACGAAGTAAGGATCACAATTTTCTCGAGATGATTTAGAGTTGAAAAACCCAACTTGCCTGGTGAGAGAAATCCTCGCCCAACGAGAGGAACTCTTTACAAAAATTAATTTTTACATTCACTCAACAAGCTATAGGTTCGTCCAATGAGTCTGCACAACACAAAAATGCAAATTCTACAATTTGACAGTACCAGATGGCAAAGAAAAACCAATTTTGAGTATCATATAAGTTCCAAACACATCAAATTCATGGTAAACAAATCAATCAAGTCAAAATCATTACATTCACCACACATACCATTGAAAGTCCCAAATTTTATAACATATTGAAATCTTAAATCATATTACATAAAATTGAAGATCATATACCCAATTTCAATTGTTCACAACAATCAAATATATAAGATTATGAAATTAGCTTCTCTCACTTTGATTGAAGTTCTTGAAGCCCACTAAATTGTTCCACAGTTTCTACCCATGAAACCCCTAAGAGACATATATAATAACTCTATATTGATTTAACAAAATAAAACATCATTTTCTTCTTTTCATTTCTAAACATTTATATTTCCTACTTTACCCACCTAATTTTTTAACTTTCTCATGTTTTCATTCAAATAATCTTCACCATATACCAATCTCATTTCTCATCTTTCAACTTTTTTTACATATTACTTAGAACCAATTAAATAAAAATCTTAAAACACTAAATTTTAAATTTAATTTAATTTTATAAGAAAATGAGTATTTAAAGTGACATTTGTGTTGACTTTAAGATTATAAATTCGACCTATTTTAATGAATATAAATCTCCAACATCTACCCTAAGACATTATATATACTAAAATATCATCTTAATAAATTAATTTCAAGTTTAACTCACATCAAAATAGTTCTCACATCCTATAATATATTTATTTCTTCTCACCACTTTCAACATATTCTCCTTACACCATAATTCCTTTTAAGTACCCTACACCACAAGTTTCAATTTTTATATTATGTTTCTAACAAAGTCAACTTAAAAACTCTTAATCTTTTTAATTTCACCCATCATTTCTCTTCCACTCGACATAAATTTCTCAGTCCACCCAAAGAACCCTATTTTTCTCCTAAAACAATATTTTCCTAAAAAGAAGTTGGTACTTAAAAAAAAGAAGAAAAAAAACGACAAGACTGATTTTAGGAGGACCACTCTATACCTCTCTCCAAGAAATGTATTTACAAATCCCATAAAGCAAGTTTACCACTTTCCTTAGAGCTCTTGCATCACACAAAATTTAGAAGAAATTTAATGCTAGTTAATGTATTTATTAATGTGTAGCACAAAACTTTCTCTTATGACACCATGAAAAAACCAACAATTTCACCAATTACATGCATTAGTCCAACCATTGGACCAATTACATTTTGGTTTCCAATGTACATGTTTTCAATAGACATGTTTTCTATATTTGTGTCAAAATGAAAACCACTTATAAATCACTTTAAATTCCAGGAATCATATATTTACAACTTGAAAACTAATTTGAAACCACATAATTGATCAGTATATACATACAAATACAAATTTACATGAATGCGAATTCCAAACTCTATTCTTTAACTTATAGGTTCAACACTAGTAATAATTTAATCAATATTAATTAAGATATAAAATACTCTTTATAAACTAAGTAACAAGAAATACATTTTGTTACCATTTAAAATAATATAATATTTAATTTAAATTTTGAATAATTTTAGAATATGAAATAATTATCAAATTCAAATAAGTTATACAAATAATTTAAAAAAATATTTAATTATATTTGATATTCATTCAAATGAAATACTATAAGGTGTTTGATATTAAATTACAAATCTGTTAATTAATATTATAATTTCAAATCAAAGAAAATTATTAATCTTTTTCCCTTGTAAATTTCAGTCGATAAATTAGATAACATAAACCATCAAAATTTCTCAATATAACCAATTTAAGAATAACGTTTACATATTATATTATATTACGTTCTTATTACATTATATTATATTTATATGGAATTCTTTTTACATATTTTTTTTCTATTTTAGTATCTAAATAATATTTTTCTAAGATTAAAATAATTATTTATAATAAGAAATATCTATTAAATAAATACAAATTATTTATAATAAAATTATAAAAATTACTTATTTTATAATTATTTTTTATAAAAATATTTTATAATTTAATAATATGTTTATTTTCATAACTATCATAAAATTATTATTTTTATGTCTTGTTTAAATAAACTTTCTTACATGTATTTTCTAAACAAGCCTATGCTCGTTGTCAATACATGAATAATTTATTAAAAATTAAAAAGTGAAAGAAAAAACAAGAAGAGCAGACTAAGTTCACGATAAAATTACGTCGTAATACATAGTCAAAAATACCTACTATGATTTCATTCACAGAAATCATTCCATACTTTGAATTTTATATATTAAGGAAAAGAAAATTTTCTTAGAATATTAAAATTTTATCAGTAGTCAATACTCTTTCGTTCGAAAATATTTTTAATTTTTAAAAGTTTTTGTTTTGAAAGATTTAATATTAATTTTTTCTGGTCTATTTTATTAATTTTTTTTGTTTATTGCAAATGTTTTATACTCATTTATAGGGGTGAGTAAATAGAACTGAACCGCACTGTACTACTAAAATCTGTACTGAACTAAAAACTAATTTGTATAAACTGAACTGAGCTGTAAAACAATTCAGACAAACTGAACTAAACTGTTTTTTGTTTTATCAAACTGGACTGAACTGAACTATACTAAATTGTATTAAACTACAATATAAACTAAACTGAACTACTAACTATACTAATTTTAAACTGAATTATACTAATTTTAAATTAAATTGTACTAGTTTTTAAACTGAATTGTACTAGTTTTTAAATTGAATACTATAACAATACATGTTCTTTTTAATTGAAATTTATTTTAATATTTATTTTATTTTATTCATAAGTGTCTTACAAATTAACTTTTTAATTATTTGATATTATTATTTTTTATTTTATTTATATTTCTTTTATTATTATATGTGTATGGAAATTATTTTATTATTTATTTATTTATTTTATTTTATTTTTTATTTTTTTATTTATATTTATTTTGTCATGAATATTATTTTACTTTTATATTTATTTTTTTAATTTTTTATTTATATTTTTTTGTTTTATATGTGTATATAATTTATTTTATCTTTTGATCTACTTATTTTATTTGAAAATAATTTTTTATTTATATTTATTTTATTCCAGTAAAATTGTTTTATTAATCAATTATTTATTATTTATATTTTATTATGTAAAAGTTAAACTAATACTTATTAATTATTATAATATAATAAAAGATGATACTAGAAAAATTACTCTTAATAAAAGTTTGTTAATTTTTTTGTAATTTGATATTTCTATAATATTAATTAATTTTGCTACATTACTATTTTTTTATGATATTTCATTATATATTTATTTAATAAAATTTAACGTTAAAAGATATATTTTAGTATTAGTATGTAAAATACTATATTTAAAAATAATAATATTGATATTTATTTTAAAGTAAATTGATTTTTAAAATAAATAGTTATTTTAGTGTGTGCGCTTACACACATTTTAATATCATTAAAAGTTTTTTTAACATATTTTTACATATTTAATAATATTTAATATTGATATTTGTTAGTTTTAATATTGATATTTTTGACCAGCTCATTTAAGCATTTTTGTGAATTAAAAGTGTTTATGGTATTGTAAGTGTTATTGATCTTTTGGGGATTCATAGACAAGAAAAGGCACAATTGGTGGGTGGGAGACAGTGAAAATGATGGCATGTGAAGAAAAAGGGGTATTTTGGGACACTTAAGGAAAATAAATCGAGAGGGTAGTTTGTTAGTGGAACAGTGAGAAATGTATATAGTATTAGACCTAATTGACATGTGTCCGGATCCCCGACCATATTAATCTTTTCATACCACAAAAGTAATGGAATGAAATTTCTTTTTTAGACTTTGGTTTAAGAATAATTAAAAATTAAGGACAAGTTTTGTGTATAAAAAGATTGGGTCAATTATATTTTCGTAGCACATGTAATGTATTTTTTTATTTTCTTTTATAAAAACAACAAAAGTTCTGACATTGTTATAATTAATCACCAATACATTCGATGTATTATTAATATTAGAAGGTAAAAGTGTCATAATTTTGTTCTTAAAATATGAAAGGTATAAATATAATTTCATTTAGATTTTTTTATATCAATTAATTGCATCATTAAATATTCCTAAAACAACGTGTGAATGAACATTTAATTATTCAATTAATAAATAATTAGTATGAGTAGAACCAAATAGAATTATACATTATAAGATTAATAATTTTTTTCAATTGTATTAAATACACAACTTGATAATCCCTATTAATGAAAAAGATATAATAAATAAAAATATCACTGATATTTGTATGAACAACATTAACGTTAATATTTAATAGAATAATTAATAGATGTTAATAAAGTTTAAGTGAAACTATAATCGAAAAACTAGACTTTTTTATTTATTGTATTAAATTATTTGATATGAAATTTATTTTATCCAAAAAAATTATGACGTAAATAAAATTGATTATTATTTGGTAAAGAGAATGAACGAGCAGGAGCAGGGAAATGGAAGAATAAGAGATGAAAAAAATGACAGCTTTTTAAAAATGCTGCCCGAAATGTAAAACTATATAAAACGCGTTTCATAAAGAAATGAAAAATATAAGGAATGAATTCAAATAATATAAAACCATTTACGTTATTTGGAATTTCAAATAATAAATCATTTGCGTTAAGAACAATATAATAGACTAAAATAATTTTGAATTAGTATAAACATTTTTTAATATTTTTTTCCACTTATTTAAACAAGTAAAGATAAATTTCTCTAATTTTTTCTTTTTAGTTCTAGTTATGTAATAAAATACTCTATTATTTTATTTCTTCTCCAATTCTTTATCCATTTTAGTCTAAACAAAATGCTAATATTTTAACTAGTAGATTTCGCTTTGTTCCTTTTAGAAACAAATATAAAAAAAAAAAAACTGTTAATTATATATCAATAAAAAAACTCAATAAAATAGATAACTTGTATTCTAAATTTTGACATATGATGTGGCAGTAGATCGAATTCTATCACCATCTTTCAAAGAATTTGACCTATTTAGAATTTACCACTCTTTTAATTTGCTAGAGTCGGAATTCGCAAGGAAAGAGAAATTCAGTCTGACAGTTTTGGTCCGACAGAAACCGGGCTGGGCTGGGCTGTAATTGGGCTTGACCCAAGGTAGTTGCAACAGAAGTCCAAGGTGAGAGTTCCTTGGCGAAAAAAATATAATAAGTGTATTCAATATTAAGAAAGTGTGATGTAAGATATTCCTCCCAAAATTAGAATTGCAAGAAAACAACGAAAATGTAAATAATAAAAAAATGTGAAAATGAAAAAAAATATTAAATAATTCATTTTTATTGTATTCTCAATTTTTTTCCCTCTTAATGGTGATTGTTTTAAGGTTTAAATAAATTTGAAGTTTATCATAGAAAAAAAATTACGATGTAAAATATTCCTCCCAAAAATAGATTTGTAGAAAACAACGAACATGCAATTAACGAAAAATGTGAAAGTGAAAAAAACATATTCAATGATTTAATTTTATTGAATTCTCATTTTTTTCCCTTTGGTGATTGTTTTTAAGGTTTAAATAAATTTAAAGTTTATCATAGGAAGGAATTACCATGTAAAATATTTCTTCAAAAATTAGACTTGCAAAAAACAACGAAAATGCAATTAATGACAAATGTTAAAGTGAAAAAAACATATTGAATGATTTATTTGATTGAATTCTCAATTTTTTTTTCCTTTCAATGGTGATATTTTTAAGGTTTAAATAAACTTAAAGTTTATCATAGAAAAGAATTACGATGTAAAATATTTCTCCCAAACTTAGACTTGCAGAAAACAACAAAGTGCAATTAATAAAAAATGTCAGAGTGAAAAACATATTAAATAATTTTATTAAATGGTAAATATTCCTAAAACAACGTGTGAGTAAACATTTAATTATTCGATTAATAAATAATAAATATGAGTAGAACCCAATTAGAATTATACATGTTAAGATTAATATTTTTTTTCGATTGTATTAAATACAAAACTTGATAATCCCTATTAACGAAAAAGATATAATAAATCAAAATATCACTGATATTTGTATGAAACAACATTGACGTTAATATTTAATAGAATACTTAATAGATGTTAATAAAGTTTAAGTGAAACTATAATCCAAAAACTAGACTTTTTATTTATTGTATTATTTAATATGAAAATTATTTTATCCAAAAAAATTATGATATAAATAAAATTAATTATTATTTGGTAAGCTAATATAAAAAAAAATATTCGATTATCATAAAGCAAGCATACAGATATTGTCACATATATATAAAAATTTATATTAGATTCAATTATCTCAATACATATATTAATATCATATTCTAGTAGAATATATATATATATATATATATATATATATATATATATATATATATATAAATTAATAAATAACTTTTAAATATAGAAACTAAAAAAGAAATTTGCACCTAAGACTAACCAAATCTAGACTTCTATATATTTTGTCTCAAACGTAAAGAATTCCCTGACCCTCTATTCCTATCACAATTCATCGAACTGAAAGAGTAAATTTCGAAAACATAAGATTTAAATAGTCTTTCGTAGACATAAATTAAAAAATAAATAAATTTTGATCAATAGATTCAAGAAACTTAATCATTGATATATAGGTCGGCTGATTGCAACGTGAAGTATTATAAAATCAGCAAGCAATCTTGTTTTGATATGATATGTTTTAAAAAACCAGTAGCTTTGATGTTTTGTGGCATTGAAGAAAGAACACAAGTCATGATTATTACCTTTCTTTAATTAACGTATTTATATATATCTTTACATATGGCATTGGGTTTTGCAGAAATGGAGTCTGAGGCACTGATATGGGGAGACAAACTCTTACTGAGAGGATTGTCGTTCCATGGTTTTCACGGAGCATTACCTGAAGAGAGGAAATTAGGTCAAAAGTTCGTGGTAGACATTGATGCATGGATGGATCTCAAACAAGCTGCCAAATCTGACAACTTATCAGATACTGTTAGTTACGCAGATATATATTAGTGAGTGACCAACAAAATTTTCATCATTTCAATCACTGCATAAACATCTGATATTAATATGATTGGTGATGCTGATGCAGCTTAGCTAAGGAAATTGTTGAAGGGTCAGCTCAGAATCTTCTGGAATCAGTAGCTGAAAAAATTGCAGTGATGACTCTGACAGATCATGAACAAATATCTGCTGTTCGTGTGAAGATTGAAAAGCCTCACGTTGCAGTTCATGGTCCGCTTGATTATTTAGGTGTTGAGATATTTCGACGCAGAGCTCATTTGTCAAATTAGAACTTTCATCTGCTCTTATTTTGTTATATGCTACAAGTCTATGTCTTATTATTCCAATACTTTATATTATTTAGGATATTTAATAATGTTTTTTCAGTTTTCTTATTAATATAAGACTGTGTTTATTTTGTTGTTATCATTTGATTAATTTAAGATTCTATATAGTTAAAACATTTAACTATGGTCGGAATTCTCTCATAGATCGAGCGATGGGTATCCTCAATAATTTCTCAGAGGCTATTTGTAAAACCCTATATAATTAGCAATAATAATTTTGTGTTAAACCTGTAACCAATTGCTTATCTTATTTAATCCCTCATCAAATCTGTTTTAATATCTCTGCTGTGCACTTGATATCGTGCCACATCATTCTCTGAAACACGCACCACTGCACACATTCAGTGCATTAAAAACGCACCAATCTGTGCATGCACGCACGCCACGTGTCGCGGGAGAAGCTTCCAAAGCAGGGTTTGGTGTGCAGGTGGCAGGCTGGGAAAAGCTCGTCTGCTTTGACGTGGAATCCACAAAAGTCTGGGTTTTGGAGAAACTCTCTCACTTGAACTCACACTTCGTCTTCCTCAAAAACCAAACCTTCCATCTTCTCCAACTTCTCTCCAAGAACCTTTATCTTCTCTCTACCATTACTCACTTCTTTCAACTCCAATCAACATTCTGAAACCATAGAAACGTTCACGAGCCAGCAAGCTCCATTTTGATCCGAATCTCTTTTGATCCTGTAACCGGTAAGTTTCCAAGCCATAATCTAGTTCTGGAATTTCCAGGAACACTGTTTCAGTTGCATGCAAGGATAAAAATCTGAGTTTCTGAGTTCTCTTTGGTTAAACCTAGTTGAGGAGCGTAAGAAAGAGCTTGTCGGGTAGAAATTCATAGTTGGGAAGAATCAAGTTGCACTGTTAAACATTCACTGCAATCCGGGTAAGGGAAGCTTATATGTTTAATTTATACTGTTTGATTTATGATCTGAGATTCATATGTGAAAAGCATGATGTTTGAGTATTTAGAAACGTTACTGATACGGGATATGGTTTCTGGTTTGTTCTGCATGTTGATTTGGATACGCATGAAAGGTGTATGAATGTTATAGGGTTGGGATGATTGGATTGATTGAATCTGTCATGAATGAACACTGCTTGTATAAATTATAGTTGATGTTGATTTTGATTTAAATGCATGTTGATTTGATTATGGATGAATGGAGTATGATTATTGTGTGGTTGGAATGATTAAAATGCTGAAATCTGTATGATGATGATGTTGAGGTGAATTAAATCTGGAAATTAAAGTATAAAGTTTATAAAATTGGAAATCTGGAAAATTCTGTTAAGCTTGAGAAAGTCTGGAAATTTTAATCCTCCCCTTGATAAATGACGCTCGTCACTGTACGGTCTTAGACCGTTCGGTTTTCATTATAATAACTTAGTTTGGAATTCATTCATTTGGAATGAATTCTGCTCGAGAACGAGCGTCCCCAATTTAGTGAATGAGCGTTCGGTTCAGCTCAGCTTAGATAAATATTTGAAACTTTGTAAATACGTGACGTTCGGCCTTAAGTCGAACGTTCTTCCTCAATGTCGTTCGGCCTCATGATGAGCGTTCGTCCTTAATGTCGTTCGGCCTTATGTCGAACGTTCGTTCTACAGATCGTTCGTCTTTATACTGAACGTTCGTCCGAATTGGCGTTCGGTCTTATACCGAAGCGTTCGTCCTCAATAGCGCTCGGTTTATATCCAGCGTTCGTTCTGATTTGTGCTCGGTCATTGACCCAGCGTTCGTCCAAGCAGGGTTCGGTTTATAACTGAACGCTCGTCCTTATCATTAAATTATGAGCGAACGTAACTGGCGTTCGTCCAAATTGTTAACTAACGTTCGTTCTTTGACTGGCAGTGTTGTTTTCTGAAATCAATCATATTGGTTGTTATCTAAACATTTTCTTACTGGTTTTATTCCTTGGATTCTACCTGAATTCTCTATACTTAAAATCTTTCTAAGTATCATCTATATCTTCTAAGATCAGTAATTTTAAATTATTAAGTGTCGAAACGTATTAAGTGAATAAATGGTTCGTTTCTTTTGTTCAGAAACGAGGATGTAGGAGTACTGTAACATGTTGGTCCCTATTGATTAAGTGATGAACGTTCGTCAATTTAAGAGAGTGGAACATAGAACGAAAATGTGAATAATAGAACTGTTTAATATGGGCGAATGATATGTTGAAAGCATTATTGGAAATGGATTTTAACGAGCGTTCCAAGTAGGAACGTCTCAGATATTGATTGATTATTGAGTTTTGTAAAGTATGACTGTGGGCATGCTAATGCTGGCTTGGTCCATCCTGATATTCCGTGATGCTCATCTTCAAGTAGAAGGGAGTACTCATGTGTGGGAATGGCAGGAGGCTTTATTCCTTAGGGGTACTTTGGATAGAGTTAACCTCGAGTGGCAGCTGTCGAGTGTAATACAGTTACCACACCACTCGGGTGCAAGGACGCCTGTAGCTACACGGTTCATACAGTCCGGACAGTCTGTCTTATATACGTATCTATATGATTGTTAATTGATGAACTTACATGTTGTATGTGTGAATTGATATGTAAATGTATGTGTTGATTATATAAATTAAATATTATAAGCTTACCCTTGCATTTCCATTGTGTTGTCTACTGTCCATGTATAATCCGTCTTGTCAAAATGCAATGATCATCCGTTGTGGATGTGAGCAGATGGTGGTGCATCCCTTGAACAATTGCTGGAAGAAGAAAATTTGGATGGAGCAAATCTGGTGGAGGTTGAAGTAAAGACCGAGCCTTAGAGTGCTCTTTGGATCCTGACTGTAATTATTAGTATAGTTGGAACGCTCGGCTTGATGTTTTGTAAAGCTGTTCGTCTTATCAAACCTCTGTTTGTATTTTGGCGTACGTTAGTTTAAGCATCTAAGAACGTTCACTCTTGGCTTCATTGTATGCGTTTATACGCGTTCTCTGTACTGATGCCGTTAGGCTTTTAATTCGGAAATTAATGCAAAGACTGTTTATGATTACTATTAATTGTAATTTATTCTGAATTATAGTGATTACTGTATTTTGGGATGTTACATTAGTGGTATCAGAGCAGTTTTGTTCTAATTAAAGGACACTGTAGGGTTATGAGTGCACTGTGTTTTTGCTGTGTGCTTATTGCATGTTTAATGAGTTATTATTGTTTTAACTCTTGGACATAACTAATGTTCGTTGTTTTTCTCTGCATCCAGAGAACAAATGGCACCTAGATTACCTCCTCCCCCTCAACCAAATGCGCCTGATACGTCCAACAACACTAGGATGTTGGAAACGGTAATTGACAGACTCCAACAACAAAATACAATATTAGTTGAGCAGAACACTGCCTTGATGAGGCAAAATCAGGAAGCCATGCAGAGTTTGGATGCCTCACGTGTTCATTCGGAAGCAACACAGAGGCAATTAATGGACATTCTTACCGCAACCAGAGGTACGCCTGGAGCATCCTCTTCTAACGCTGCTCCGCCTACTGCTGAATGGAGTTTGGAGAGCTTTCTTCAACATCATCCCTCCAAGTTTAATGGAAAATGCCTTCCTGATGAGGCAGATCAGTGGCTGCGGGACATTGAGAAGATTTATAATGCGAAGAGGTGCCCTGACGACAACAGATTGGCGTTTACTGAGTACCTGTTGACTGGTGAGGCCAGCCACTGGTGGACAAGTGTGAAGACTATCCTGACAGACACTCATGCTCCCATCACTTGGGAGGTTTTCAGAAACAAATTTTATGAAGAGTATTTCCCAGACAGCGTTCGCTATGCCAAGGAAGTAGAGTTTCTTCAGTTGGTGCAAGGGGGAAAGTCTGTATCAGAGTACACCAATGCTTTCAAGCAGTTGTTGAGGTTTAACACTATGGCCACTAGTGAAGAGTGGCAGTGTAGGAAGTTTGAGAATGGACTAAGGAGCGACCTGAAGGTGTTGATATCAAGTTTATGCATTCGGTCATTTCCTGCCATGGTGGAAAGAGCCAAAATACTGGAGAAGAATATGGCAGAGGTGGAACGACAAAAGAAGCAGCCACAGGTGGTTAGAGGACCGGTCGTATCCAGGGGTACTGCTAATATGAGAAGTACTCCTTACGCTCGTCCAAGTCAATCAAATACAAGTGGATCACGAGCGTTGATCACTGCCGGACAGCCAGGAAACGTTACTTGTTTCCAGTGTGGAGGACCACACTATCGTTCGTCCTGCCCTCAACTCATGGGAGGTAAATTCTGCACTCGATGTAGAAGAAGTGGACACATGGAGAGTGAGTGCAACATGGGCGGACGCGCTGTGATGAGGCCGCCGAACGCTGGAAGGAACAACCAGCAAGGTAGAGGTGGACGAGCCCAAGCTACTGAACGTGTATATGCAATTACTGGGGCGGAAGCAGCGAGTTCAGGTACACTTATCACCAGCACATGCTTGTTATATGGAATGCAGTGTTGTGTATTGTTTGATTCGGGGGCAACACACTCCTTCATATCGAAGGCGTGCGTTGATAAGTTGGGAATAGCTGAGAGCGAGATGCATTTTGATTTGGTGGTGTCAACACCAGCTGCGGGTGAAGTTAGGACGTCTACCATGTGTGTTAGATGCCCTATTGAGGTAGATGGACATAGGTACAAGGTGAATCTCATCTGTTTGCCTCTCAAAGACTTAGAGGTAATTCTGGGAATGGATTGGCTAAATACCAATCGCATTCTCATAGATTGTGGAGCTAAGGAGTTAATTTTTCCTGAAGAATATGAAGAGGAGTTGGGTGTGACGCTCGGTAAATTGAAAGAAGACATTATGGAAGGCGCGGCTTGTTACTTGATCTTGACGCATGAAGACCGAGAGAGTGCGGATGAGAATTTTGAGCGTTCGTCCATTAAGTGCACTGAAGGACGAACGGTTGTGGACGAATTCCAGGATGTCTTTCCAGAAGAGATCCCTGGACTGCCTCCTGTGCGTGAAATTGAATTCACCATTGACTTGGTGACCACGGCAGCACCTATCTCAGTTCAACCATATCGTATGGCGCCTGCAGAGTTGGTTGAACTCAAGAAGCAGATTGAAGAGCTCTTAGACAAATAATTTATCAGACCGAGCGTGTCACCATGGGGAGCGCCTGTGCTCTTGGTGAAAAAGAAGGATGGCAGCTCTCGTTTGTGCATAGATTATAGACAATTGAACAAGTTGACCATCAAAAACAAGTACCCCTTGCCAAGAATAGATGACCTGCTGGATCAGTTGCATGGGGCCACCGTGTTCTCGAAAATTGACTTACGGTCTGGATATCATCAGATTAGAGTGAAGGAGGATGACATCCAGAAGACTGCGTTTAGGTCTCGTTATGGACACTACGAATACGTGGTGATGCCATTTGGAGTGACGAACGCTCCAGCCATCTTCATGGATTACATGAACCGCATATTCAGACCTTACTTGGACAATTTTGTGGTCGTTTTTATAGATGATATTCTCATCTACTCTAAGACGCAAGCTGAACATGAAGAACACTTGAGGATAGTGCTGAGCGTGTTGAGGGAAAGGAGTTGTATGCTAAATTGTCCAAGTGTGAATTCTGGATGAAAGAGGTACAATTTTTGGGTCATATTGTGTCCGCTGGAGGGATCTCGGTAGATCCTGCGAAGGTACAAGCAGTTAGGGAATGGGAACGTCCACGTTCAGTCACGGAGGTGAGGAGCTTCGTTGGTCTTGCGGGCTACTATAGGCGTTTCATTGAAGGGTTTTCTAAGATAGTAGCACCGCTGACGCAGCTTACAAGGAAAGACCAGCCTTTTGCTTGGACTGACTTGTGTGAGGAACGCTTCCAGGAGTTGAAAGTGAAGTTGACGAGCGCTCCTGTACTAATCATTCCGGACACGTCCAAGCCCTTTGAAGTTTACTGTGACGCGTCTCATCAAGGGTTGGGCTGTGTGCTTATGCAGGAGAAACGAGCAGTAGCTTACGCATCCCGCCAATTGAAAATTCATGAGAGGAACTACCCCACACACGACCTGGAATTGGCAGCTGTTGTGTTCGCATTGAAGATTTGGAGGCATTATCTATACGGATCAACTTTCCAAGTCTTCAGTGATCACAAGAGCCTCAAATATTTATTTGATCAGAAAGAGTTGAACATGAGGCAGAGGCGTTGGCTAGAATTCCTAAAAGACTATGAGTTTGAGTTGCTCTATCATCCTGGGAAGGCCAATGTAGTGGCGGACGCCCTAAGCAGGAAGGCAGTGCACGTCTCGGTTATGATGGTGAAAGAGTTAAATTTGGTGGAGAGTTTCAGGGATTTAAGGTTGCAGTTTGAGTTAGAACCGAACAGCATCAAGTGCTGCAACCTTAAAATATCAAGCAATGTGTTTGATAGAATCTGGATGAAGCAACGTGAGGACGAGGAACTGGTGAAGATCTTTGGTGCACTCGGTTCAGACAAAGCTAAGGAGTTTAATGCTGGAACGGATGGTATGTTACGTTACCTGGGTAGAACGTGCATCCCCAATGATGGCGAGCTGAAGAGGATCATATTGGAAGAAGCACACCATAGTCGTCTTAGCATACACCCCGGTATGACTAAGATGTACCAAGATCTTAGACGTTCGTTTTGGTGGCCTGGAATGAAGAGTGATGTTGCACGCTTTGTGGCATCTTGTTTGACTTGCCAACGTGCAAAGGCTGAACACCAACGTCCAGGAGGGTTGCTTCAATCACTGGAAATTCCAGAATGGAAGTGGGACAGCATCTCTATGGACTTTGTGACTCATCTACCACGAACGGTTAGGAATCATGACTCTATCTGGGTGATCGTGGACAGATTGACGAAGAGCGCCCACTTCCTGGCCGTGAATTTGAAGATGTCCATGACAAATTTGGCCAAGTTATATATTAATGAGATCGTTCGTTTACATGGAGTGCCCTCAAGCATCATTTCTGATCGAGACACGAGATTCACATCTCGGTTTTGGCAATCATTGCAAGGCGAGTTGGGGAGCAAGCTGCAGATGAGCTCAGCCTACCACCCTCAAACGGACGGCCAGTCTGAACGTACCATCCAGACGCTAGAGGATTTACTGAGGACGTGCGTTCTAGATCATTTGGGCGCTTGGGACGAAGTCTTACCACTGGTGGAATTCACGTATAACAACAGTTTCCAGTCTAGTATTGGGATGGCGCCTTTTGAAGCACTGTATGGGAGAAGATGCCGAACTCCACTTTGCTGGTTCCAGGAAGGAGAGAACGTGCTAACTGGACCTGAACTCATCCAGCAAACGACTGACAAAGTGAAGTTGATCCAAGATAGGTTGAGAACGTCTTTGAGCAGGCAGAAATCCTATGCGGATAGGAGGAGAAGACCATTGGAATTCGCTGCAGGTGATCATGTATTTTTTAGACTGAATCCAGTCACTGGAGTGGGAAGAGTGGTTCGTCCAAAGAAGCTGTCTCCCAAGTTCATAGGGCCGTATCAGATATTGAAGAAGATTGGACCAGTAGCCTATGAACTCGCATTGCCTCCTCAGCTATCAAATCTGCATCCAGTCTTCCATGTATCTCAACTCAGAAAGTACATAGCTAATCCTTCCCATGTCTTGGAGCTGGAAGACATTCAACTGCGTCCAGACAGAACGTTGGAGCTAAAACCAGTCCGCATTGAAGATGAACGTACCAAGCTGCATAAAGGAAAAGACATTCGTTTGGTGAAGATTGTATGGGACGAAAAGACTGGAGATTCAACGTGGGAAGTGGAGAGTGCAATGAGGGATTTGTATCCGCACTTATTTGCTTGTAATTTCTGAATTTTCGAGGACGAAAATTTTTGAAGTTAGGGAGAATGTAAAACCCTATATAATTAGCAATAATAATTCTGTGTTAAACCTGTAACCAATTACTTATCTTATTTAATCCCTCATCAAATCTGTTTTAATATCTCTGCTGTGCACTTGATATCGTGCCACATCATTCTCTGAAACACGCACCACTGCACACATTCAGTGCATTAAAAACGCACCAATCTGTGCATGCACGCACGCCACGTGTCGCGGGAGAAGCTTCCAAAGCAGGGTTTGGTGTGCAGGTGGCAGGCTGGGAAAAGCTCGTCTGCTTTGACGTGGAATCCACAAAAGTCTGGGTTTTGGAGAAACTCTCTCACTTGAACTCACACTTCGTCTTCCTCAAGAACCAAACCTTCCATCTTCTCCAACTTCTCTCCAAGAACCTTTATCTTCTCTCTACCATTACTCACTTCTTTCAACTCCAATCAACTTTCTGAAACCATAGAAACGTTCACGAGCCAGCAAGCTCCATTTTGATCCGAATCTCTTTTGATCCTGTAACCGGTAAGTTTCCAAGCCATAATCTAGTTCTGGAATTTCCAGGAACACTGTTTCAGTTGCATGCAAGGATAAAAATCTGAGTTTCTGAGTTCTCTTTGGTTAAACCTAGTTGAGGAGCGTAAGAAAGAGCTTGTCGGGTAGAAATTCATAGTTGGGAAGAATCAAGTTGCACTGTTAAACGTTCACTGCAATCCGGGTAAGGGAAGCTTATATGTTTAATTTATACTGTTTGATTTATGATCTGAGATTCATATGTGAAAAGCATGATGTTTGAGTATTTAGAAACGTTACTGATACGGGATATGGTTTCTGGTTTGTTCTGCATGTTGATTTGGATACGCATGAAAGGTGTATGAATGTTATAGGGTTGGGATGATTGGATTGATTGAATCTGTCATGAATGAACACTGCTTGTATAAATTATAGTTGATGTTGATTTTGATTTAAATGCATGTTGATTTGATTATGGATGAATGGAGTATGATTATTGTGTGGTTGGAATGATTAAAATGCTGAAATCTGTATGATGATGATGTTGAGGTGAATTAAATCTGGAAATGAAAGTATAAAGTTTATAAAATTGGAAATCTGGAAAATTCTGTTAAGCTTGAGAAAGTCTGGAAATTTTAATCCTCCCCTTGATAAATGACGCTCGTCACTGTACGGTCTTAGACCGTTCGGTTTTCATTATAATAACTTAGTTTGGAATTCATTCATTTGGAATGAATTCTGCTCGAGAACGAGCGTCCCCAATTTAGTGAATGAGCGTTCGGTTCAGCTCAGCTTAGATAAATATTTGAAACTTTATAAATACGTGACGTTCGGCCTTAAGTCGAACGTTCTTCCTCAATGTCGTTCGGCCTCATGATGAGCGTTCGTCCTTAATGTCGTTCGGCCTTATGTCGAACGTTCGTTCTACAGATCGTTCGTCTTTATACTGAACGTTCGTCCGAATTGGCGTTCGGTCTTATACCGAAGCGTTCGTCCTCAATAGCGCTCGGTTTATATCCAGCGTTCGTTCTGATTTGTGCTCGGTCATTGACCCAGCGTTCGTCCAAGCAGGGTTCGGTTTATAACTGAACGCTCGTCCTTATCATTAAATTCTGAGCGAACGTAACTGGCGTTCGTCCAAATTGTTAACTAACGTTCGTTCTTTGACTGGCAGTGTTGTTTTCTGAAATCAATCATATTGGTTGTTATCTAAACATTTTCTTACTGGTTTTATTCCTTGGATTCTACCTGAATTCTCTATACTTAAAATCTTTCTAAGTATCATCTATATCTTCTAAGATCAGTAATTTTAAATTATTAAGTGTCGAAACGTATTAAGTGAATAAATGGTTCGTTTCTTTTGTTCAGAAACGAGGATGTAGGAGTACTGTAACATGTTGGTCCCTATTGATTAAGTGATGAACGTTCGTCAATTTAAGAGAGTGGAACATAGAACGAAAATGTGAATAATAGAACTGTTTAATATGGGCGAATGATATGTTGAAAGCATTATTGGAAATGGATTTTAACGAGCGTTCCAAGGAGGAACGTCTCAGATATTGATTGATTATTGAGTTTTGTAAAGTATGACTGTGGGCATGCTAATGCTGGCTTGGTCCATCCTGATATTCCGTGATGCTCATCTTCAAGTAGAAGGGAGTACTCATGTGTGGGAATGGCAGGAGGCTCTATTCCTTAGGGGTACTTTGGATAGAGTTAACCTCGAGTGGCAGCTGTCGAGTGTAATACAGTTACCACACCACTCGGGTGCAAGGACGCCTGTAGCTACACGGTTCATACAGTCCGGACAGTCTGTCTTATATACGTATCTATATGATTGTTAATTGATGAACTTACATGTTGTATGTGTGAATTGATATGTAAATGTATGTGTTGATTATATAAATTAAATATTATAAGCTTACCCTTGCATTTCCATTGTGTTGTCTACTGTCCATGTATAATCCGTCTTGTCAAAATGCAATGATCATCCGTTGTGGATGTGAGCAGATGGTGGTGCATCCCTTGAACAATTGCTGGAAAAAGAAAATTTGGATGGAGCAAATCTGGTGGAGGTTGAAGTAAAGACCGAGCCTTAGAGTGCTCTTTGGATCCTGACTGTAATTATTAGTATAGTTGGAACGCTCGGCTTGATGTTTTGTAAAGCTGTTCGTCTTATCAAACCTCTGTTTGTATTTTGGCGTACGTTAGTTTAAGCATCTAAGAACGTTCACTCTTGGCTTCATTGTATGCGTTTATACGCGTTCTCTGTACTGATGTCGTTAGGCTTTTAATTCGGAAATTAATGCAAAGACTGTTTATGATCACTGTTAATTGTAATTTATTCTGAATTATAGTGATTACTGTATTTTGGGATGTTACACTATTCTCGCACATTCGTATATTTCATTCTGCATCCTCATATACTTGTGAAAAGATCTATTTACTCTTATATTTTTTTCATTTCATCTCTTTCTTCCTCCTACTGTGCTTCTCTCTCTCCCACGTCCTTTTTTCCTTCTGCAATTTTGAATTGTGCTGTCTAAAATATAATTTTTTATATGTATTTCAAAATACTCCAGATACAAAATTTGTATTTTCAAAATTCGGAATTAATATTACAAGAAGATAATAAATAAAATATTTTTAACTTTTTTTTTAATTTGGAAATTAATTTTTACACATTTTCAGTATACTAAAACCAAAATATAATAAGAGGAGAGTGAGCTGTGCTATATTATAGACTAAATATGTTTTTTTCTGTCAAATTATTTTTAAAAATTATGTTTTATTTTAAACTAAATATATACTTATTTTATTCATATATTTTTATGAAAGTTGTGTAAAATATTATTTTCAACAAGGTGTAAGTAGAAGTTGTAGCATAGTCCACTTATAAATATGTGATTTTTATAAAATGTAGAGAAAAATAGGTATATGGTTTAATTTAAAAACAAAATATGATTTTTTTTTAGAATAATTTGAATTTTTATAATAAGATTTATGTAATATTTTACGTATTTTTTTGTATTTTATTATAGTTGACTAAACAAATAACATCACTGAGAAAATACAATTGGAAGTCATTTGGAAAAGAAATACTAATTAAGGTCTTTTTGGATAAAGAAAATATAAATTATTTTTATAAGGAAAAAAACTATAATTAATTTTTTTATAAAAGAAATATCAAATTTTAAAGAAGTGAATACGAAATAATTTTTATGAATTTTTATCTATAAAGAAGTTCGTCTATAATCCTGATTCAGTGAAATGCTAAATTCATAAATCCTATACAAATATTTATGATTTTTATCGACTGATATAATTTTTACTTAATAACACTTATTGACATGTCATTTGATTAAGTACACTCGATTAAATGTTATATTAATGACCCTTCGTGGTTACAAGAAACGACAAGATTAGTTGGGATTATTATACTTTTACATCACCTAATAATTTACAAAAAATGAATGGTTTTTGGAGACGTTGAGGATTTCGAGAATAGACCAATAATACTTTTTTATATCCTCTTAAACTACACATATGTTCTTTAAATTTTTTTATGATTATTAATTCATTAAAGTCGTTGTTATCATGAGTGAATGTCTGGATATCAAATTTCAAAATAAGTATAGTTATTATGTTTAATTAAATGGAAGTAATTTATAAATTTGAGTATTTTAAATTCATATTTATTAAAAATTGTGTTTTATTAATTATTTAAAATATTTGTTAGTTTTATCTAATCATGTGTGTTGTTTAATTTTTGTCTTCAATTAAATTAGATGACATCATCATTATTTTTAATTCTCGCGAACTCTCTTAACGGTTAATATATATTTATATAATTGATTAAAATAGAATCAAAATTATAAAATTTAAATATGAATAATATTAATTGATTAGGTTATTTTTATAATCGATTAGTAAGATTATTAAGATGATTTTCCTTTAAAAATAAGCATTTTTATTTAAAAATACAATTTTTCATATTTAAGTGTAAGAAAGAAGAGTATAAAGTTTAACAACCGGGTTTTTGTAACATTGAGGAGCTATTTGATTTTACATAATCTTGTTGGAATAGAATTGATGGTTTAATATCTCAATAAGTCCCTATTTTCACCTAGAATTTTAAATAGGTCCCTTTTTTATTCGGCATCTCAATTGAGTTCTTATTTTTGTAAAATTGAATCAAATAGGACCTTTCCGTCAAATTGAAATGACGCCGTTAAACCTCCACTGCAGTGAAATGTCTTAACGTCATCATTTCAATTTGACGGAAAAGGCCTATTTAATTCAATTTTATAAAAATAAGGACTCAATTGAGATGCCGAAAAAGAAAGAGATCTATTTAAAATTCTAGGTGAAAATAGGGATTAAACCTAGAATTGATTTGTGTGTATTTATTCTTTTTACATTGTGCATTTCTTTCATTTTTTTAACTATATTCACTGTATAGCTAATAATCTTGGTGTAATATTGCGAAGTATTGCATATAGAGTATTAGTTCTTAATATCTAGGATCTAAAATTATTAAAGTATGCTTGTGATTCAGTGAATTATTTGATCATGTCGGAAATCTTGTTTGAAAGAAAATTAGATGTAAAATAAAGTTAAATCGAACTAATATAAAAATTGTGTGTTATTTTCTTCTACTTTCACTAATCTTGTGTTTTTTTAATAATTTAAAAATATATAAAGAATAAACCCCTAATAAAAAATTCAGGTATAAATTTATGTAAAACCAATCCACTCCTTCGATGAAAAATATTAATTATTACTGTTTTTAACAAATCGCAATAATAGTAATAATAAAATAATAGTAATAATTATAATAATCTTAATAATAATAATAATAATAATATTGATAATATTAATAATAATAGTAAAATATTAATATTATAATAATTATAAAAATAATAATATTGATAATAATAAAAATAATACTAATACAAAGATTAATCATAGTCATTATAAATATAAATATAATATAATAATAATAATAATAATAATAATAATAATAATAATAATAATATATTTGTAATTATAATAATATTATTATTATAGAAATAAAAATAATAATAATAATAATAATAATAATATATTATTGTAACGTTCCAGATTATATAAAACTATATAATATAGTAGTTCACATTTTAATGTAATAGAACAGTTAGAAGAAAACCTACAAATAAAGTCTTAAGGTTACAGTCATCCAAAAATGGCTATAATTTAAAACTTTAAACACACATAAGAGTATTTTAAAATACAAGAACGTCTATGAATCCTAACTAGGCTAAGCAGCGACATCATTTTCCTCCAAGGCCTGCTCTAGAAGCACATCACCTACCTCTGCTCACATCCAAATGGATGATTATTGTAAAAATGACACACCATACACAAGTAGACACAAAACAAACAGAAGGGTGAGCTAGATATACAAAAAATCATGTTATAACAATCACACACAACATACGAGTTTCATTCAAAGTTACTGGATCACAGAACATAACTTGTTACACTTTTAAACTTGACTCATCCGGACTTAGAATGATTGCCGAGCTATGGCGGGTCGTGCACTCGTGGTGGCTTTTACTGCTTTGCAAAGCCATTGCCAATGGGTTTCACCCTACCATACTCACGAGGTTAGTCTATACCACGCCTTGGAGCATACTAGAAGTCTCCAAGACTAAGACCTCCTGATACTCCTCACAACATAGATCAATCCTCTCTAAGTGAGAAGAAAGACTATTAGAGCTTCAGGATAACCCACAAGACTGAGCTTCCATGCACATCATTGTAAACATACAAAAGGGCACCACCATGGATCCTCTCCTTGAGAATCATGGAATTACATCCATTAACCACACTTTCACTTTAAACCTTATACATCACTCTTATATTCATACACTTTTACTTTAACCATATACATCAATCACCCTTTACATCTTAAATAACATTGTATTAAAACCACACCAAGATAAGGAACTAAAAAGCACATGTCACTCAGATGATTCGCTCAACGCACCTGATTCGCAAGGCGAGATCGAAGTTGCTCGCATAGCGCACCTCTCGCCATGCGAATTAACTCGAAGAATGTACTAGACTTCAAACTTCTCGCATAGCGCACGCAGGTCGCTATGTGAGAGCCTAGACAGAGACCAACCCCCTAAAACCTCTCATTATGCGCCCAATTCACCTTTCGAATTAAAATATTAGCAGCTCCAAACCATCACCAGTCGCATAGCGACATGATTCGCTATTTCATTCACCAGACAAAGAGCAGCACCCTCCAGTCATTCGCTCAACGAATGACTCAAACAGAGAGCACCCTCTACAGGGACTCACTATGCGAGACCATTCGCATAGGGAGTCTGCATAATTTGCAGAATGCAATTTCTGCATAATTATGCAACTCGCACACCCTTTACCATTTCTAGTCATTTTCCCCAACTTCTAACGCACTTAATTCTTATTTTATACTTAATTAAACTTATTTAGATGATCCCAACCCTCCTTACTACCAATCTGAGTGATTAAGACTCAAATTCAACTCTAAAACACCAATTTCCACAACTTAGGGACCCAAAACCAATTCTACTACTATGAACCTGTTTTTGACCAGTTTGATGACTTTAACAAGTCACAAATAACCTCCCTATACTGTCCCAACAGACTACAAGAGCCTTAGACTCCTAACTCTCAAATTCACTATCTCATTTCCTCCAAAATAACTTAAAACACTACCAATTCACTATGCTTTCTATCTAAACAATGTTGTAACAGAGTTCACACCCCAAATCACTCCCAACCTAATCAATTACAATAAATTAAACTCATCCACTCAGTTCATAACATCATAGCACAGTTCAAAAATTTCACATTTCAACACATATCACACAATATACTCAAAAACGTAAAATATAACTCCAAACAGTACACTAATTCAGAATTCAGTATACATACACCTCATGCAACCAATTTAAAGAAATATTCTAGCTCCCCTTACCTCAAAGTCGAACTGCCCAGCTCACAAAGACTCCTCAACAGTATCCTTCGCAACAAGAACCCAACTAAACCCTACAAACCACCAAATTGGTGATAGGAACAACTCTTAGAGTTAGGATTGAGTAGAAAATGAAAAGGCAAGCACAAGACACATGCAACCAGCAAAATCGCATGTGCTAGGTTCAAGAACAGCGGAGAAACTGGACAGAAGGACTTACCAGCCTAGGACTCGAGATGAATCGATTAGTTGTGAAACTCTCTACGATACAGATGCCTGGGCGCCACTTGATCGAAAATTCAATGGTTTAGTGAAGAGAAATGAAAGAGAGAAGGCAGAGAAGATGGAGTAAAGTTGTGAAGAGTGATACAGGTTTTTTCTCAGATAATGGGAAGAACTTTGAATCTAACACTTTTATATTAACATTATTTTATTATTAACACTTAGTTCCATTATCTGTTGCCACTTGTACACTCCCCAAAACCTACTATTCTCAGTTTTTACAATTATAATACTAAAAATAATAATATAATAATATTAATTACAATAATTATAATAATATTAGAAATAAAAATTGAAATAATCATAATAATAATATTACTACTAATAATAATAATATTAATATTAATAATTAAAATAATACTATTAAGAATAAAAATTATAATAATAATAACATTAATAAATGAAAAAATATTAATAATAATATTCATAATAATTACTATTATAATAAATATAATATTATTATTATTATTATTATTTTATAAAGATAATAATATTATTATTAAGAATAATAATATAATAATAGTAATTATCAATATTAATAATATTAATTTTAATAATATTAAAAATGATAATATTAATAATAATTATTATTATTATAACTATTATAATAATAATAATAATAATAGTATATTAATAATTATAAATAGTATAACAAAAAAATGTAATATTCATAATTTTAATAATAAAACTAATAATAATAAATATAATAATATAAATGATAATTATTATAATAATATTTGTAAAGACCTAGAAAATGGTATTTTAAAAGTGGTACTAGTTTAAAAACAGTGATACTCAATTATTCTAATATTAAAATATTTTAATATAAATAGTTTCGTCACAAAAGAGTTATATTATTTTACAACACATTCTCTCTAGAAATCACTTTTTTAGATTTTTCTAACTTTTCTCTAGAAGTACTTATCTTATATTCATATGTTTGAATATCAAAAACCACTTGAGTAATCACAGTGACGAGATATTCAAATCTAACCGATTGGTTTCTTCAATAGAGTAAGTTGTCTTTCTGTTCATTGTAAAATCCATTAAAATTATCCATTTTAATAAATAATAGCAATTTTTTAATAGTAATAATATTAAAGGTAGAAAATATAATTAGTAAGAAAATTATGATAAAAAAATTAAAAATTTATGATAACGAATTATAGTAATTTTAGAAGAAGGAATTCAAAGTTTTGAAAATTTTATTTTAGAAGCTTTTGTAAAAAAAAATTAAAAAGAAAATTAAAATGATTGCAAAAGGACAAAACACCTTTCAAAAGTGGAATAAGGAGGAAGCCACTTTCGGTATTGATGGAAGTCAAAATATTATTTTTAATAAAATATTATTTTAATAAAATATTAAAAAAATTAAATTGTGTCAAATCTTAGCCTATAAATAGCAAGCAAGGGGGGAGGTTGAAATTTGCACCAAGAATTGAGAAATTTTGAAAAGAAAGTGTTAGGAGAAAATTCTACTTGTAAAGAGGAGATTCTGGAAGTTTTATGGAAACAATCCGATCAAGATATTGAGTCTAAAATAGAGCTAAGGGGAGCTAACTTTTGTAAGACCCATGAAAAATATTTACCTTAATAGTAACAATTTTATTACTAGTAGTAATAAATTTCTTTGTGAATGGAAAATATAATTAATAAGCTTATATAAATAAAACATGATAAGTTAAACAAAAATTTACAGTAGCTTAGATGGTAGGGAATTGGAAAGTGTTTCGGTGCTAATTATGAAGAATCTAGAGTGGAATAGAGGTAGGGGAGCTAACCTTTCTAAGCTTTTATATTATGATTTAATATTGTTTGATTACTATTCATGTCTTAAAATTCTGTGTGAATACTGTTAATAAAAAACATATGTGCTTGTTATATATCTATCTATATTGAACTTCTGTGATAATATTATATGTTGTTGTTTTGAATCTGTAAATAAGAAATTTGTTTAAAACTAGTTAAGGAACACTTTGGCTAAGGAAAGACTTGGTACTTAAGTTGTCCATTGTGACACACCTCTCTTTCCTGGAAGTCTACTCGACAAGTTTTTAACTTAAATCTTATTGAACAGATTATGTACTGTTAAATTATTGCGCAATATATCTTGTTGGAATGAAAATTTCTGATGAATTCATGTTATTGTGGTGGATATGGAATTATGAATTTGAGCATGGTATGAGTTGATGAATATGAACATGACATGAGTCTCGTGGAGAGATTCTGTAATGATATGGTATTAGCGTATATGTTGATGTTGAGGGTCTTGTTGTTGGAGGTTATCCTAATACTCTAATAATCATCGAGTCTCAAGTAGAGAAGGATGAATTATGTTGTGAGAGGGGCAGGAGGTCCTGGTCTATGTGCCAGTTTTAGACATAGTGTTGAGGACTAACCTTGTGGATGGTATGGAATATTTTGGAAGTGTATTTGTAAGAACAAGTAGAAGTCATCACAAGTGCATAGCCTCCCGTGACCGCTCATCAACATATCATCTGAATGAGTGTCTATTGGGTATTGTAGAATGAGTGTCTATTGGGTATTGTGAAATTAGTGTCTATTGAGTATTATGGGATGAGTGTATATTGGGTATTGTGGGATGAGTGTCTATTGGGTATTGTGGGATGAGTGTCTATTAGGGATTGTGGTATGATGGGATGAGTATCTATGGTGCGATTGTTGTATGATGGTATGAGGGTGTCTGACATGATCATTATATGATGTTTGTTGAGTGTATCAAAGTAATTATGCATGTTTTATAAATGATTTGTTGCATGATAGCTCACCCTACTTGTTTGTGTTTGTGCTATGATCGTATAATTCGTTATACGGGAGCAGATGAAGGAATGTCGTCTGATTCAGTGCCAATGAAAAAAGAGATAGAAGAATAAATTAGAAGAATTAGAGTTATATTTATGAGTTTGTAGTTGAAATCTGAGTTTAAAACATATATACATATCAACTATGAATTATCAAGTGTGAGATTATGGGATGTTGCCTTAAATGTAATGCTACAATATATCAATTATGAATTATCAAGTGTGAGATTATGGGATGTTACATTAATGGTATCAGAGCAATTATTTTGGGGCTTTGGGGAGTGACCTCATCTAGTTTCTAGTATGTGTATCGAATGAGCAAGTTGAAATTAATTACTTTGGCATTACGATGCGTATATGTTTGATTGTTTATTGAAATGAATTATAAATTAATTAGGTAAATGAAGTCAATCTTTTGCTATTGATTTCCACATGATATTATCTTTGGTTATTAGTCTATGTGGAATTTACATACATTATGTCTAATATAGGGCTGATCATGATTTCATAATTCACATGATGAACAAATACTACTTGTCATTGTTTTATGGTATCAGTGTAGCAATTCATGGTTGTTTTGAGTGAACTTCAATTCTATAAACATGTTTGATACAGTCTCAACTATTATTGGTCATTGATTTGTTGAATTTATAATTTTTATGGTGTAGATACATGATATGATTAGGAGTTATAAACGTAAGGTATTGCTGGATAGTGTACTAAATTATATTAGAATACGTCTTAATATTATAAGTGTAGGTAATAATTAAGTGAATTAATTAATGTATAACTAGCATTGCACGTTAAACCGGCTAGACACACATATATAGGTAAGTAGGATATGTTTAAACGCTTTCAAATGAATGAATCAAGGAAAAACATAAGATTTAATTAATTTCTCATCAGAGTAAAAATTTACAATAATAGATTTTCCTTCCTAAGCCTTTGAAAATTTCACTTTTGGCTTGAATCTTGTAAATACTCAAAATCAATACAACTCTTCAAGTGTCCAATTTTACCTTAGTATAGACCGAGGAAGGAAGATTGAACATCTATAGAATTATTGAGGAAGAAACTCCAATATGAGTTGAGTTATTGAAAAAACAAATGTGTTAACCATTACACCGAAGATGGTTTTACCCTTGTGATAAGTAAAATCTATCTTACACTACTTAAACAAAATAAATAAACAAATTAATGCTCCTAGATAAAAACAAACCGACAGATCTGACAGTAAGGACGCAAAGTTACTTTACCGTGAATCAAGGAATCAACTTTAAACCATGTTTAAAAAAATGATGGTTAGCTAGTTTACGTTAGATTTAAGTCTATAAATAAATATATAATACTACTAATAATAATAATAATAAAGATGTTCAAAAGTCGATCACAAGTGGTCGTTAAAGATTACAGTCCATAGTAATAGAAATAAATAAAGACAATTGTAGTCTCCTTGAGGAGACCATTCTTTGGCGGAAGGCAATCGTAAGGAAAGCTCAATGGAAGGAGCTTTCACCTGGAACAGTAGGGGAGGAGAAATCTCTCTTTCATCAGGAATTGGAGGGATTGGAAAAAGATCTAATGTCACCTGATCTGGAACCGACAACGCTATCCATGCAAGATCTCCTAATAAATAAAATTAGAAATGTTAAAATAATAATAATAAAAATAATAAATAAATAAAAGTAAAAATACAACATATCTTACCATTCATAAAAGGTGGCAAGAGGGGTAGTGGAGAGTAAGATGTGGTGGTGGTGCTTTGCTTCAAGCATCGTTGCTTTTCACGATACCCATAATTTTGAAACCAATAATAAACGCTATACTCTCCAATTTCCTCATAAATTTTAAGTTTCGTTGCAATCTCATGCACTTGCTCTCTATTTGGATTTCGTATATATGCAAAAAGGGCCTCTAGTAGGGAACTTGTTCTTTAGTAGGACTCCATCGTTTATATCCCAGCTTGTCTTGAACTTCCAAATTTTGTAAATTTTTGTTCATTTTTCTAAGAAACAAAAGTGAAGGAATATTATGGTTGTGTCAAAGAAGGTTGATACAATTAGTTTTCTTTTAACTCAATTTTGTCCATAGTCTAGTTTGAAGTCCAGTCTAGATGTATCCTCCGGTCCTCGCAAAGGATCTTACTAGATTCAACTTCTTAGTTTCCCATAATGTTTATTGTTTTTCTTTTCTCTTGCATCTTTCTTATTGAATTATTGTGTATGTCTATGTGTTAGTGTATTTTTTTCTTGCATCTTTCTGGAAGGATAAGAAGATGTTCAACTTCTTAGTTCCTCAGAACGTTTATTGTTATCTATTAAATTTCAGTGTGAGAATTTTGGGTGTTACATTAGTTATTGAATATGAGGCAACGACGGTGGATGGAATTTTTGAAGGATTATGACTTTGAACTCTTGTATCATTCGGGAAAGGTGAATGCGGTAGCTGATGGTTTGAGTAGGAAGACAATTCATGTTTCACAAATGATGATTAAAGAATTAGAATTGGTAGAGAAGTTTAGAGATCTGAAGCTACAAATTGAGTATGGGGTAGATTTCATTAGATGTAGTAGTCTAACTATATCTAGTGACTTTATTAATTTAATTAAGGAGTAGCAGTTATTGAACCTTAGCCTGAAAAACATAACAGAATTGATCGGAATAGAATAGACTAAAGAATTTAGGCTGGGATCTGATGGTGTATTAAGGTTTAAAAGTAGAGTGTGTGTCAAACAATGTGGAGATGAAGAGACTAATCCTCGAAGAAGGACACAAGAGTCATTTTAGCATACATCCCAATATGACTAAAATGTATCAAGATCTTAAGGAGTCTTTTTGGTAGCCTAGAATGAAGAAGGAAGTAGCACAGTTTATAGCGGCTTGTTTAACTTGTCAGAAGGAAAAAGTGGAACATCAAAGACTTGGAGGAATGCTACAACAATTAGACATACCAAAATGGAAATGGGACAACATTGCTATAGATTTTGTTACCCATTTACCACGAACAGTGAGAGGTAACGATGCTATATGGGTTATCATTGATCGGTTGACTAAGAATGCTCATTTTCTAGCAATAAATCTAAGAATGTCGATGAATAAGTTGGCACAACTGTACATAAAAGACATAGTAAGATTGCACAGTGTCCCTTCAAGCATTGTGTCAGATCGAGACCCAAGATTTACTTCTAGATTTTGGCAAACCCTACAAGAAGTTATGGGCAGCAAGTTACACATGAGTTCCACATATCATCCCCAAACTGATGGACAATCTAAAAGAACCATCCAATCGTTAAAAGAGCTACTGAGAACATGTGTATTGGATCGTCGAGGTAGTTGGGATGAAATACTTCCTCTAGTGGAATTCACCTACAACAACAGCTTTCATGCTAGTATTGAAATGACACCTTACGAGACTTTATATGGAAGACGATGTCGAACTCCTTTATGCTCGTACCAGGACAGTGAAAGGGCTTTGGTAGGACTTGGATTACTACAACAAACCACAGACAAAATAAAGTTGATACGAGAAAGAATGAAGGATTCGCAGAGTAGACAAAAGTCATATGTTGATCAAAGGAGAAGACCGCTAGAATTTGCAGTCGGAGATCATGTCTTCTTGCAGGTGACTTCAACCACTAGCGTAGGAAGGGATCTTCGTTCGAAGAAACTTTCTCCTTAATTCATTGGTCCATATCAAATTTTTAGAAGAATTGGGCCAATCGCTTATGAGATTGCCTTGCCTCCTAAGTTGGCCAATCTCCATTCATTTTTTTCACGTTTCTCAACTAAGGAAGTATGTACCTGATCCTTCTCACATTCTAGAAGTATAAGTGATTCAAATAAGAGACGACCTATCAGTAGAAGTACAACCAGTTAGTATAGAAGATCGTCGGACAAAGCAACTTAGAGCAAAAACTATCAACTTAGTCAAAGTGGTTTGGGATAGGAAAACAAGTGACTCTACTTGGGAATTAGAAGATTATGTGAAGCGTTCGTACCCTCATTTGTTTTTGTGAAGTGTCAAATTTTCGAGGTTGAAAACTTTTGTTGTTGGGGAGAATGTAAAGTCCATTAAAATTATCCATTTTAATAAATAGTAACATTGTTTTAGTAGTAATAATTTAAAGGTAGAAAATATAATTAACAAGAAAATTATGATAATAAAAATTAAAAATTTATGATAACTGATTATGGTAATTTTAGAAGAAGGAATTCAAAATTTTGAAAATTTTATTTTAGAAGATTTTGTAAAAAAGATTAAAAAAAATTAAAGAAAAAAATTAAACTGATTGCAAAAGGACAAAGCACCTTTCAGAAGTTGAATGAGGAGGAAGCCAATCTCGATTGTGATGGAAGTCAAAATATTATTTTTAATAAAATATTATTTTAATAAAATATTAAAAAAAATTAAATAGTGTCAAATCTTAGCCTATAAATAACAAGCAAGTGGGGAGGTTGAAATTTGCACCAAGAATTGAGAAATTTTGAGAAGAGAGTGTTAGGTGAAAATTCTAGTCGTAAAAAGGAGATTCTGGAAGTCTTTTTGGAAACAATCCGATCAAGATATTGAGTCTGGAACATAGGTAAGGGGAGCTAACTTTCATAGGCTTTTATGTTAATTATTTAATTATTATTCATGTATTGAATTATTGTGTATGTCTATGTGTTAGTGTATCTTTTTCTATTACATTTTTCTGGAAGGATAAGAAAATGTCTAATCGGCTATGTCAGATTCAATTTCTTAGTTTTCCCATAATGTTTATTTTTTTTCTTGCATCTTTCTTATTGAATTATTGTGTATGTCTATGTGTTAGTGTATTTTTCTTGCATCTTTTTGGAAGGATAAGAAGATGTCTAACCGGCTATGCTATATTCAACTTCTTAGTTTCCCATAATGTTTATTGTTTTTTTTCTCTTGCATCTTTCTTATTGTATTATTGCGTATGTCTGTGTTGGTGTATTTTTTCTTGCATCTTTCTGGAAGGATAAGAAGATGTCTAATCGGCTATGCTGGATTCAACTTCTTAGTTCCCTAAAACGTTTATTGTTATTTTTTTCTTGCATCTTTCTGGAAGTATAAGAAGATGTTTAAATGGCTATGCCAGAATCAACTTCTTAGTTCCCCATAATTTTTATATTAAGGTTAATTTTTTATGGTAGGTTAGAGGAATCTTAAAAATCGGAGTTGGTACAACTATGATCATAGAACAGCCCTGGTCTGATCTAGTAAGTTGTGACTAGTCATATGTAGTGGCGTTTATGATGAGTTTGATTCGTCAAACATTTGATTCTTCTCCAGTGACCATTTATAATGATATTTTATTATTGTTAATTTATTTTGTGAAATATTCATTTTGTATGATTTTTATGATGAATGTATTTTATGATGTTGAATTTGAAAGTATGCATTTGAATATAGCATAAGTCTCGGGGAGAGACTCTATAGTGGCATGTATTAGTGTATGTGTTGATGTTAAGGGTCCTGTTTTTGGTGGTTATCCTAATACTCTAATAATTATCCAGTCTCAAATAGAGAAGGATGTATTATGTGGTGAGAGTGGTAGGAGATCATAGTCTATGTTCATTTATGGTCATAAATGTTAACGGACTAACTTTGTGGATGATATGATAGATTGTATTTGTCCAAGATTGTGTTGTGAGAGGAGTAGAGGTCACCACAAGTGCATGACCACCCGAGGCTTCCATCAACATTATATCCGGAAAATAGAGTCTAGTATAATAATTGCATCTTACAAGAATTTATGGTGAATGTATTACGTATAATAATAGTGTTATGTCTCTTTTAGAATTTTGCACTGTAGCTCACCCTTACTTGTTTGTGTGTGCCGGAAAATCTTATTTTTGTGATGATCGTTTAACATATATGTTATACGGGAGCAGATGAGGGAATGACGTCTGAACTAATACAAGTGAAGTAGGAGGCAGCAGAGAAATGAAGAATAGTTTAAGAAGAAAGAAAAAAAAATATTAGTGTTTTTTTGTGTGATGTTTGTAAGCATAATGTATTTTCAATATGAACTCTTTATACTGCTTGAGAGATGATAGTAAAATAAATGTACAATAATTATATTATCTATTAAATTTCAGTGTGAGAATTTGGGGTGTTACACTCATTTCTTCCGTTGATTTCCTTTTTCCTTGCATGCTAGTCTTCTTTGTTTTGCATGTTAAGTTTGAGTCTTATATAAGAATCTTTGGTTATTAGTGGTCCTAACAGCATACTCTGATCATGATTTTGTTGTTTGTAGGCGCAATTAGTGTCCTTTAATCTATGGGAGTTGTTTGGAATTTGTTAAGGTTGTTTGGTCTTCTAGCAGATAAGGGAAGATAATGATTTCTTTATTTTCAAATTACGAAGTATGAATTATGGTTGCTAGGTTGTAAGGTTGATGTTCAATTGATTTTGTTATAATTTGAAATGGTTGTTTAGTGATAATTGTGTTTTGATGAGTGTATTTGGTTAAATGATGCATGAGGCTATGAATGATTGTGAATTTGTACTTGAATGATCTTTTGAATGTTGTTGTTCTAGAGTGTAAATTGTATAAACTTGATGTGGTATTGGGAAGCAGAGAATAGGTTAAGTTATAAGCTAGCTTTTAATCTAAAAAGGTGGTCAAATAGGAGAAACTGAGTTTTTAGTCTATTTTAGGGTCATTTAAAACTTGTCTAGACTTCTAGTTAATAAAAAAAATATAATTGAGTTGGTAAGTAGTCAATAAATCAAGTTTTTGGTTCATTTTAGGGGTTTAAAAATGTGAAAATCTAAAGGAGTAGGTCTATGTTAAAAATAAAGGTTTGAGGTTTGTTTTTGGGATAATTGTGATTGTTTTGACCCTTAGCTTGCTAGATTCTAATTTATAAAGTGTAGAATTGGTTGTAGTGCTTTTTGAGTGGTTGGGTTGGTCTAATACATCATATTTGTTACCAATAAGGAGTATTGGTAAATCTTGAAGAAATTTGTTTTGATGATGCTACAAGAAGTTTTAGTTGAAGAAGATATTAGAATTAGTTAAAAGCAATTTGTAGAAATTAAATGTAGTAGGAAATTCTTGTAAACCTTGTAAACTTGCATTTTTAACTGCAATAATCGATTATGGAATGGCAATAATCGATTATGGAATGGCAATAATCAATTATCACAGAGTCATACAGGAATAATCGATTATCACTTCATATAATCGATTATCACTCTTTGGAAAACCCCATAACGGACACAAATAATCGATTATCACTTATGATAATCGATTATCAGTGGTAGTTGGGAGATTATCACTCTTTTGAAAACCTCATAACGGACACAAATAATCGATTATCCCTTATGATAATCGATTATCAGTGGCAGTTGGGAGATGTCTTTTCAGTTTTTAACCCTGCACGAAACTAGGCTTATAAATAGAGGTCTTCACAACTCTTAGGAAGTAACTTTTCAATTGAGAGTATTACAGCTTTGTGCCTAAGGCAAGCTCTCTGTGAGTGAAAAGGATCTATGCCATTTTGAGAATACAGTTTGTCTGAGGAAGTTCTCAAAGTGATAGAGTGCTCTTGCCTGGTCTTGTGAATAGGAGAAGCTCGCGTTTTGTGTGTCAAAGGTCGGAGCGGTTCTCTTCAAGTTGGCTGAGCAGGTTCTTCCATTCGTTTGTCGAAGGAAGGTGTTTTCTTTTCTTTGCTTATTTTGATTATCTGATTGTAATCTGCAAACCATATTTTAGTGAAAAAAGGTTAATCACTATTTATAGTGATTAACGACTGGACGTAGAATCTTTTGATTCGAACCAGGATAAATTTTCTGTGTTGATTTTCTTGATCCTTAAACTCTTAGCACATTAACTGTTCATTAAAATTTTTAACTTGTGTTGTGATCGTTACACGCTTTTTGCTTTATTAATTTATTCCGCTGCGCGACTCTATAACGGTACCGATTGTTCCGACAATATTTCTATCCAAATGAGCAATGTAGTACTCCTTTTTCATATAAAAACATGTTTTCGTATAAATCTTAGTGCTAAGCTTGAATTGGTTTTGGTTGTGCTTTCGATTCTCTTGTTTCATGCTATGCTTGAATTGTTTTTAGTACTTTGATGAAGTTTTAATAATATTTATGGAATTATATAATGGGGTTTATGTAAGACCCAAAATAATTACGATCAATATTATTTTGTTTATATATAATTTAGTTGTAAGAATCTCTTGTTGTGTGACAATATTCATAAAATCGTGTGTCATTATAGGATTATATTAGTTTAATTATTCGGCTATATTACATAGTAATGTTCAAAGTTCACAATGACATCCGAATAATTTATACCACTTGATTGAATATCTAAAAATTTGATTTTTTTATTGAATAGTCAAATAAGACATAACACAGAGACATCCAAACTTATAAACTTTCATTATTGATGCAAAACAATTTCTCCTTTCCCCACACACAGTAAGTAGTCTACTTTCCATCGTAGGAATTGAAATGTCTTTTGGCTTCATTATCAAATTTTCTTCGAGGCTATAAAGAAGCTACTTCAATAGGTTCCCTCTTTTGAAACCATCCGACATCGTAGGCTGCTGAGGACAAGCATAAAAACCTATCCTCCTCTTCACTGAAATCATAACAAAAGTACTAAGTAAATCAGAGAGAATCGTGAGAGTGAGTAGGGTTTCTTGGTTGAAGAAGAAAGGAGAATAGTTGGGGACTTAGAACACTCTGAAATTTCAAGATCTTTGCTGGAAAAGAGGTAGGGGTAGCTAAACCATCTCTTAGATATTACAATTTCATATTTCATGATCATGAATCTAAGCATATTGAAATTTATTAACAATAGCTAGCTGTCTACTTTTGTGAATCTTAGTTTCCTATTGTTTTCTATTTTTCGAGTTACCTCAGTAAACTGTCCAATTCTACTTCATTTACCGTTAGATGTAGCTAAATATTTAATATATGGGACATAAGACATATTAAATTGCTTTGACCGTTCGGATTATTATTTTATCATCTGTAGTTAGAGAATTAAATTTCCGCATGTTGGATCAATTTGATGACTGCTTTATTTCTGCTACTAAGTCTCCACGGTAAAACATACATTCCCATCTAGTGAACCGTTAGATCGACCTTAAATTTTGATATATGGACCATAAGATATATTATTTTGCCTTGACCGTTCGGATTGTTATTTTGAGGCCTGTATTTAAAGGAATAAGTCTCGCATGATGGAATAAGTTAATAATCACCTTATTTTTTGTTACTAAGTTCCCTCAGGAAAACATAAATTCTTGTCAATTTAACCGTCGGATGGATCTGAAATTTTGATATGAGGTTCCTAAGACATAGATCTTGAATTTGACCGTTTAGATTATCAATTAAAGTTATAAAATAATAGATATAGATTTCGCATTTTGAAGTAGCCAATTTCCCAGCATGGTTTTATGCCTGGACCAACTAAGGAGAAATTAAGAGTTTCATCCCATCAACCGTGAGATTGATTTGAAATTTTTACTATAGGTTTTAGACAGGTATAGGTAGGGAAGCTAAACTATTTTCTTTACTTCAACATGCATGATAATGTAATTTCTTCACATGTAATTATAGTTTACCTCATGAACTTGGTTGAAATACACATCTTGACTTTGAAAGTGTGAACTAGATTATATTGAATGAATGATATAGCTTGATAGAAGTGTTGTTGACTTCAAAATGTGAAAGAAGAAAGAGATCTTGATTCTCAATATGTTGTATGCTGCAAATTCCTTTTTCTCTCTGTAATTGAGGTGTTATGGGATACTCACGGCAAGCTTAAAAAAAAATAAGTGAAGGAAATTGTTTTCCTTTGAATTATTGATCCTCTCCTTTTCAATGAGTCATATCTTAATTTTAAATTAATTCCTTATAAAACTTGATTGTGTTTTTCTTTAAAATTTGACCTTTCTAACTTTGGATGACCAAACATTACGTAAATGTTCAGAAGAAGATAGGCATGGGAATGAATTTTTAATTCCCTTTTTAATCAAACATGTCCAACCTTATCTCTCAATGTAGAAAATTTTGTAAGTTGTCAAAAGATGTGGGTCCTTAAGTGTAGAGTATAATACTCATTCAATTAGTAAAAATAGAATTGAGTTGCTAACTCATTCTGTAACGTAAACTATATGTTCAATCTTAATTAGAAACTTGAACTAAAGAGAGATTGAAAGTAAACTCACCTGAGAAGATTAGAGAAACATAAATTTTGAAAATTTCACTGCAGTTAGTACAATGGTCCAAAAATTATGAATTTGGTGTCCAATGAAAGTTCTTTCAATCTAGATTCCAAACTAAAAAGAATCATCTCATTTGGAGTTATGTAAATAGAGTTATTACCAAAATAGTCAGCCAAGGTCATTGCTGAAATTACAGAAAAACGTAATTAAAATGTTGATGTTAAATATTTTACTGCAGCTAACCTTAAAATCCAAAAATTTCGATTTTTGTGTCCTATGAAAGATATTTGAATATAGAATCCAACAAAACAAGAATCAACCATTTTAGAGTTCTGTAGAAAGAGTTATGAGTAAAAGACTGAGCAAAGGTCAGAATTTACAACAAACAGTCTTGAACAAGATTTTTGGGATTTATTTTGAATTGTCATTTGGATAGTTTCTTAAGGTATTTAAAATAGTCTTGGATGATTATTTAGTTTCATATGGGGAAGATTTATGCTTATTCTCGATAATTAAAAGAAAGGAAATTTCATTTTTGCCTGAGTAAGGCAATAGGAGGATTCGAGTCCTGTTATTTTCCTCTTACGAGGGAATATGGATGTCTTACCTTAAGTTTCTCTCTCGTGCTGAGTATTGTGCTTGGTGAATAGATGTTAATCACCAAAGTTTTTATTCGTAAGACCTTGAAGAACAAGGAAAATATGTCCGAAGTTGCGGGTGGAGGATAACTCTTATCCGCGGTTCATATGAGGAACCGGTGTTGAGATATGTATATGAAGGATAGAGCCGAGATAGGTTCAATAGCTGCGTGTGAAGGGCCAGTGTCCATTAACTTTGTGTGAAGGATAATAAGTCTATTATTCATGTGTAAGGAATGGAAAAAGAAGTGAGACTTGTGTACATTTATTTGTATACGATATAATATCAGGAGTTAACATTTAATGTTACTATTGATATTTAAGCTATGAAAATAAGTTTACTTATAATGTATATCTATTTGTAATTGGTTAGCTCACCCTATTTATGTGTCTACGATGATCGTATAACTCGTAACGTTATACGAGAGTAGATGATGTTTCAGGTAAAGTTGAAGAAGTTTAGTGCGAGGATGCGATGGGAAAACCTCTATGGGATTTTAGAACATGTATTTTAAATTGTGAAATGTGTGGTTTGTAATTTTCAAGAGTTTTAATATTTAGTTTGTACTTCAATAAATACTCTTGAAACTTTGACGATATTATTGTGTAATAATATTATGTGTTGTGATTTCAAATGCGAATCAATGCTTTGTTTTAAAAAAAAAAAAATTTACTGTAATACTCTAAAATGGGGTGTTACATATGTTGGTATCAGAGCAAAGATCTTTAAGAATGTTTTGGGGATTTTGGGGAGTGAACTCATTAGCTTATATATTATAGTTCTGGAAAACTTGTGCTAAATTGTATTTAATTTGTTGTGAATAGAGAAAGAGAAAGCATCTCTCACACTGATAACCAAACACCCCCTGCTGATGAGTTCTCCCGAGCTGTTGATCGAATGGTAGATGCATTGGATCGACAACATACTACTCAAGAACCAAGACACCATTCGGGGTTGAATGATTTTCTGAAGCACAACCCACCGAAATTTGATGGAAAGGCTGCACCAGATCGCGCAGAATCCTGGATTCGAGGACTTGAGAAGATTTTTCGAGTAATGAGGTGCTCAGAGGAAGAGAAGCTAGCTTATGCATCCTTCTTACTAGAAGATGAATCTGAATATTGGTGGGATGGTATGCAACAAATGATGGAGACCAATGGAGAAGTCATCACTTGGAGCAGTTTTAAAACAAGTTTTCTAGAAAAGTATTTTCCAAACAGTGCTAAGATCGAGAGGGAAACAGAGTTCTTGAATCTCCGTCAAGGAGGAATGACTGTGCAAGCTTATATCAGCAGATTCGAGTATCTGTCTCGTTTTTACTCTCAAGCTATGTCTGAAGAGTGGAGATGCCAACGATTTGAACAAGGATTAAGGCACGAACTAATGAAGATGATCGTGCCCCTAGAAATCAAGAAATTCCCAGCCTTGGTAGAGAAAGCAAAGAAGTTAGAAAAGATAGAGGTCAATCCAAATCGAATTATGAAGGTTCAAAAGGATAAGTTTCCTGCTAGAGAACAATTGAGGAAGCCGTATCTGAAACCTCAGCAACCTATTTATGGATCTGTGAAATGTTATGAGTGCGGGGGTCCACATTACAGGAGAGAATGCCCAAAACTCTCTGGTAAAAAGAATGATGCGAAGAAATGTTTTAACTGCAATAAGCCAGGGCATTTTGCTTACAACTGCCCTGAAAATATTGTAAAGATTGAACCACAACAACCCAGTCCTTCTGAGGAAAAGCCCAAAGCAGCAGGAAGGGTTTTTGCTATCACTGGAGAAGACGCAGCGAAGCCAGGTAACCTTATATTAGACACATGTCTTTTGTTTGGAAAATGTGTGCGTGTTTTGTTTGATTCCGGAGCTACGCACTCCTTTATATCGTCTTCATGTTTGGAAGAATTATGTTTACCTGTGAGTGATCTTGGGTATGTTCTGGTGGTTTCTACACCAGCATCGGGCCAGATCTTGACCAGTTCAGTCTGTGTCGGATGTCCGATTATAGTAGCAGAACACAAGTTCAAAGTGAACTTGATATCGTTGCCTTTACGAGATTTTGATATCATATTAGGAATGGATTGGTTGTCCACCAATCACATCCTAATGGATTGTGGACAACACAAGTTGATTTTTCCTGAAATAGACGGTTTGGAACTTGTTTCAACTAAGGAAGTTCTAAAGGATCTTAAGGGCGGTGCTGCATGTTTCGTGGTTGTAGCTCACGAGAAGACAGAAGGTTCTGAACAAAAAACGATGGGTATTTCAGTGGTAGAAGAATACGCGGATGTTTTTCCAGATGAGATACCTGGGCTACCACCAAGGAGAGAAGTTGAGTTCTCCATTGACCTGATTCCCGGTGCAGGACCAGTATCTATAGCTCCTTACAGAATGGCTCCTGCAGAGTTGGCAGAACTAAAGAAAAAAATAGAGGAACTGTTAGAGAAACAATTTATTAGACCTAGTGCATCACCATGGGGAGCTCCAGTGTTACTCGTGAAAAAGAAAGACGGAAGTTCGAGGTTGTGTGTTGACTACCGACAGTTAAACAAACTGACAATCAAGAACAAGTATCCATTGCCGAGGATTGACGACCTATTGGATCAACTACGAGGGGCAAGTATATTCTCTAAAATTGACTTGAGGTCTGGTTATCATCAAGTTTTGGTCAAGTCTGAGGATGTGCAGAAGACCGCTTTTAGATCGCGCTATGGGCACTATGAGTATGTAGTGATGCCATTTGGAGTTACAAATGCTCCTGCAATTTTTATGGATTATATGAATCGGATTTTTCGACCCTACCTAGATAAGTTTGTCGTTGTATTTATTGATGACATTCTCATATATTCCAAAAGTCGAGAAGATCATGCAGAGCATTTGCGGCTAGTATTGAAAATTCTGAGAGAGCACCAATTGTATGGGAAGTTGTCAAAGTGTGAGTTCTGGTTGGACGAAGTTCAATTTTTGGGTCATGTTATTTCAGCACAAGGAATTTCTGTGGACCCAACGAAGGTTGAAGCAGTGCTTAAATGGGAACGTCCAAAGACTGTGACTGAAGTTAGAAGTTTTGTGGGCCTAGCAGGTTATTATCGGAGGTTTGTAGACGGTTTCTCCAAGATTGTGGGTCCTTTAACTCAGTTAACTCGTAAAGACCAACCTTTCTCATGGACAGACAAGTGTGAAGCAAGTTTTGAGGAAATGAAGAGAAGGTTGACTAGTGCTCCAGTTCTAGCCATTCCAGATACTACTAAGAGCTTGGAAGTGTTCTGTGATGCTTCATATCAAGGACTTGGATGTGTGTTAATGCAAGAGAGAAGACCAATAGCTTATGCATCAAGGCAGTTAAAAGTGCATGAGAAAAATTATCCCACACACGATATCGAGTTAGCAGCAGTAGTGTTCGCGTTGAAGTCTTGGAGACACTACCTTTATGGAGCACGTTTTCAAGTATTCAGCGACCATAAGAGTTTGAAGTACCTCTTTGATCAAAAGGAGTTGAATATGCGTCAGAGGAGATGGATGGAATACTTGAAAGATTATGATTTTGAGTTGCAATACCATCCAGGAAAAGCAAATGTAGTAGCAGATGCCTTGAGTCGGAAGCGTATTCAGATATCAGCTTTGATGGTAAAGGAGTTGGAGTTAATTGAAAAGTTCAGAGATATGAATCTCGGTTGGCAATTAAATCAAGATCACATTTGGTTTGGTCACTTATCGATCATGAACGACTTCTTGGAAGAAATCAAGGCAGAACAGAAAGAAGATACTAGTTTGCAACATATATTGGAATCGTTGGGCTCAGAACAAGCTAAGGAATTCTCCATGGGGACAGATAACATTCTTCGCTTCAAAAATAGAGTATGTGTTCCAGCAAAGATGGAAATAAAGAAAAGAATTCTTGAAGAAGGACATAAGAGTCGTCTTAGCATACATCCAGGTATGACTAAGATGTATAAGGATTTCAAAGAATCTTTTTGGTGGAGCGGAATGAAGAAAGATGTGGCAGAATATGTATCATCATGTTTAGTTTGTCAGAAGGCCAAGATTGAGCACCAAAAACCAGGGGGAATGCTACAACAGTTATATATTCCTCGATGGAAATGGGATAGCATCTCAATGGATTTCGTGACTCATCTACCAAGATCAACAAAGGGCCATGACTCCATTTGGGTAATTGTAGATAGGTTGACGAAGTGCGCCCACTTTTTACCAATCAACCAAAGGTTGTCCTTGGATAAGCTAGCAGAACTTTATGTTAGAGAAATAATAAGATTACATGGTGTGCCATCCAGTATCATTTCTGATCGTGATCCAAGATTTACGTCAAGATTTTGGAAGAAATTACAAGAGGCTTTGGGTACGAAGCTTAGGATGAGTTCAGCATATCATCCACAAACAGATGGACAATCTGAAAGAACTATTCAATCTCTGGAAGATCTATTGAGGACGTGTGTGTTGGATCATCTAGGAAATTGGAACGACATTCTACCATTGGTGGAATTCACCTACAACAACAGTTTTCATTCCAGCATAGGGATGGCGCCATATGAAGCCTTGTATGGGAGAAGATGTAGGACACCTCTATGTTGGTATCAAGATGGAGAAGCAGTTACACTAGGTCCTGAGTTGTTACAACAAACGACAGACAAAGTTAAGTTAATACAAGAAAGGATGCGTGCAACTCAAAGCAGACAGAAGTCTTATGCAGATAAGAGAAGAAGACCACTTGAATTTGAAGTAGGAGACCATGTGTTCCTTCGTGTATCTCAGATGACAGGCGTAGGAAGAGCTATCAGGTCAAAGAAATTGTCTCCGAAGTTTCTTGGACCATTTGAGATCATTAAAAGGATTGGACCAGTAGCATATGAAATCGCACTACCTCCACAATTAGCGAATCTACACAATGTGTTTCATGTATCACAGTTGAGGAAGTATGTGTCAAGACCAGATCATGTGTTGGAGATGGATGACGTTCAAGTTAAAGGAGATTTATCTTTAGATGTCAAACCTGTGCGAATTTTGGATCATCAAACTAAACAACTCAGAGGAAAGAGCGTCAGCACAGTGAAAGTATTGTGGAATGAGAGCACACAAGAGATGACTTGGGAATTAGAAGATCATGTTAGGAAAACCTATCCGTATCTATTCTCCGGATGACCATAATTTTCGAGGACGAAAATTTTTGTGGTTGGGGAGATTGTAAGACCCAAAATAATTACGATCAATATTATTTTGTTTATATATAATTTAGTTGTAAGAATCTCTTGTTGTGTGACAATATTCATAAAATCGTGTGTCATTATAGGATTATATTAGTTTAATTATTCGGCTATATTACATAGTAATGTTCAAAGTTCACAATGACATCCGAATAATTTATACCACTTGATTGAATATCTAAAAATTTGATTTTTTTATTGAATAGTCAAATAAGACATAACACAGAGACATCCAAACTTATAAACTTTCATTATTGATGCAAAACAATTTCTCCTTTCCCCACACACAGTAAGTAGTCTACTTTCCATCGTAGGAATTGAAATGTCTTTTGGCTTCATTATCAAATTTTCTTCGAGGCTATAAAGAAGCTACTTCAATAGGTTCCCTCTTTTGAAACCATCCGACATCGTAGGCTGCTGAGGACAAGCATAAAAACCTATCCTCCTCTTCACTGAAATCATAACAAAAGTACTAAGTAAATCAGAGAGAATCGTGAGAGTGAGTAGGGTTTCTTGGTTGAAGAAGAAAGGAGAATAGTTGGGGACTTAGAACACTCTGAAATTTCAAGATCTTTGCTGGAAAAGAGGTAGGGGTAGCTAAACCATCTCTTAGATATTACAATTTCATATTTCATGATCATGAATCTAAGCATATTGAAATTTATTAACAATAGCTAGCTGTCTACTTTTGTGAATCTTAGTTTCCTATTGTTTTCTATTTTTCGAGTTACCTCAGTAAACTGTCCAATTCTACTTCATTTACCGTTAGATGTAGCTAAATATTTAATATATGGGACATAAGACATATTAAATTGCTTTGACCGTTCGGATTATTATTTTATCATCTGTAGTTAGAGAATTAAATTTCCGCATGTTGGATCAATTTGATGACTGCTTTATTTCTGCTACTAAGTCTCCACGGTAAAACATACATTCCCATCTAGTGAACCGTTAGATCGACCTTAAATTTTGATATATGGACCATAAGATATATTATTTTGCCTTGACCGTTCGGATTGTTATTTTGAGGCCTGTATTTAAAGGAATAAGTCTCGCATGATGGAATAAGTTAATAATCACCTTATTTTTTGTTACTAAGTTCCCTCAGGAAAACATAAATTCTTGTCAATTTAACCGTCGGATGGATCTGAAATTTTGATATGAGGTTCCTAAGACATAGATCTTGAATTTGACCGTTTAGATTATCAATTAAAGTTATAAAATAATAGATATAGATTTCGCATTTTGAAGTAGCCAATTTCCCAGCATGGTTTTATGCCTGGACCAACTAAGGAGAAATTAAGAGTTTCATCCCATCAACCGTGAGATTGATTTGAAATTTTTACTATAGGTTTTAGACAGGTATAGGTAGGGAAGCTAAACTATTTTCTTTACTTCAACATGCATGATAATGTAATTTCTTCACATGTAATTATAGTTTACCTCATGAACTTGGTTGAAATACACATCTTGACTTTGAAAGTGTGAACTAGATTATATTGAATGAATGATATAGCTTGATAGAAGTGTTGTTGACTTCAAAATGTGAAAGAAGAAAGAGATCTTGATTCTCAATATGTTGTATGCTGCAAATTCCTTTTTCTCTCTGTAATTGAGGTGTTATGGGATACTCACGGCAAGCTTAAAAAAAAATAAGTGAAGGAAATTGTTTTCCTTTGAATTATTGATCCTCTCCTTTTCAATGAGTCATATCTTAATTTTAAATTAATTCCTTATAAAACTTGATTGTGTTTTTCTTTAAAATTTGACCTTTCTAACTTTGGATGACCAAACATTACGTAAATGTTCAGAAGAAGATAGGCATGGGAATGAATTTTTAATTCCCTTTTTAATCAAACATGTCCAACCTTATCTCTCAATGTAGAAAATTTTGTAAGTTGTCAAAAGATGTGGGTCCTTAAGTGTAGAGTATAATACTCATTCAATTAGTAAAAATAGAATTGAGTTGCTAACTCATTCTGTAACGTAAACTATATGTTCAATCTTAATTAGAAACTTGAACTAAAGAGAGATTGAAAGTAAACTCACCTGAGAAGATTAGAGAAACATAAATTTTGAAAATTTCACTGCAGTTAGTACAATGGTCCAAAAATTATGAATTTGGTGTCCAATGAAAGTTCTTTCAATCTAGATTCCAAACTAAAAAGAATCATCTCATTTGGAGTTATGTAAATAGAGTTATTACCAAAATAGTCAGCCAAGGTCATTGCTGAAATTACAGAAAAACGTAATTAAAATGTTGATGTTAAATATTTTACTGCAGCTAACCTTAAAATCCAAAAATTTCGATTTTTGTGTCCTATGAAAGATATTTGAATATAGAATCCAACAAAACAAGAATCAACCATTTTAGAGTTCTGTAGAAAGAGTTATGAGTAAAAGACTGAGCAAAGGTCAGAATTTACAACAAACAGTCTTGAACAAGATTTTTGGGATTTATTTTGAATTGTCATTTGGATAGTTTCTTAAGGTATTTAAAATAGTCTTGGATGATTATTTAGTTTCATATGGGGAAGATTTATGCTTATTCTCGATAATTAAAAGAAAGGAAATTTCATTTTTGCCTGAGTAAGGCAATAGGAGGATTCGAGTCCTGTTATTTTCCTCTTACGAGGGAATATGGATGTCTTACCTTAAGTTTCTCTCTCGTGCTGAGTATTGTGCTTGGTGAATAGATGTTAATCACCAAAGTTTTTATTCGTAAGACCTTGAAGAACAAGGAAAATATGTCCGAAGTTGCGGGTGGAGGATAACTCTTATCCGCGGTTCATATGAGGAACCGGTGTTGAGATATGTATATGAAGGATAGAGCCGAGATAGGTTCAATAGCTGCGTGTGAAGGGCCAGTGTCCATTAACTTTGTGTGAAGGATAATAAGTCTATTATTCATGTGTAAGGAATGGAAAAAGAAGTGAGACTTGTGTACATTTATTTGTATACGATATAATATCAGGAGTTAACATTTAATGTTACTATTGATATTTAAGCTATGAAAATAAGTTTACTTATAATGTATATCTATTTGTAATTGGTTAGCTCACCCTATTTATGTGTCTACGATGATCGTATAACTCGTAACGTTATACGAGAGTAGATGATGTTTCAGGTAAAGTTGAAGAAGTTTAGTGCGAGGATGCGATGGGAAAACCTCTATGGGATTTTAGAACATGTATTTTAAATTGTGAAATGTGTGGTTTGTAATTTTCAAGAGTTTTAATATTTAGTTTGTACTTCAATAAATACTCTTGAAACTTTGACGATATTATTGTGTAATAATATTATGTGTTGTGATTTCAAATGCGAATCAATGCTTTGTTTTAAAAAAAAAAAAAAATTTACTGTAATACTCTAAAATGGGGTGTTACAGTTTACGTGAGGTTATATATGTGATTGGAAAAGAATTCCAAGGAGGAAATTCTTAATGGTTGTTTCAAGTATTTGTATGTATGAATGTATGAGCTCAGTTTTGGAGGTTATCTTAACACTTTACGGGTAATCCATTCTCAAGTAGAGAAGGGTGAGACATATGGTAAAAGTAGTAAGAGATCCTAGTCTAAGGGTTTTACATGGCTTAAGATGTGAAACGGACTAATCTTGTGAGTGTGGTAAGGTGAAACTCATTAACAATGATTTTGCATAACAGTAAAGGTCACCACAAGTGCATGACCTGCTATAGCTCGACATCCATGCATGTATCCGGATGGTCAAGTTTAGGTCTTAATAATATGCTTAGGATGTTTGCTTGATTGTAGATGAATGTAATATATGATGATTTTGAAACTCCATGTTTAATTATTTTAATGTTAGCTTATTCTTTCTTCTCTTTGTTTATTTGTATTGTTTCTTCTCTTTTGCAATGATCATCTTAACGATGTGAATTTAGGAAAATGTTTATGGTGAGCAAATGCTAGGAAGAGGTGGACCTAAAGCGTAAAGTAAAATGTGTGGTTTCAAGTTTAATTCGTTAATATAAATACCCTCTTACACTTATGGTTTAGTGTAATATCTAGTAATCCAGGTTTTAGTATATATTTTGCTATTATAAGTAGTTTTTGGATTGTTTGTAATAACATCTATACTTTCTTTGAGTTAACCACTTTATATTATTGAGGTGTAACAAATCATATGATAGTTAAATACTATGAAAAATTGGAATGTTACAATATTAATAGTAATAATAATATTTATTATTATAAATATAATAATATTGTTAATATTACTGATAATAACAATTATAATATAATATGTTTGGCATTTTTGTAAATAATATTAGTGACATTTTGTGAATAAAAAAGGTAGTTGGGTTTTTTTAGTGATATTTACATATGTCTAGAAAAGTAATAATGGTATTTTGATAAGTTAAGTAATAGTTGGGTGCAAAATAATTAAATAGCTAAAAAGAATGTTCGATGTCACATTTTTAAGTAGGGGTAGATTAGGGATTTCGGTAGTAGCATTTTCCTAAATAACAGGAATAGCATTTTTCACAATAAGAAAAGGTAGTAAAAGTTTTTTTAGTGGCATTTTCGTATATCTAAAAAAGTAGTAAGAGAATTTTGATTGTTCGAGTAGTAATTAGGTGTAAAATGAATAAATAACCAAAATAATGTATAAGTGTCAAATTTTTAAGTAAATTGGGAATTTCGATAGTACTTAATTTATATACATCTCATTAACTAAAAGTGTACAAAGAAAGTAAACACCAATATCATGGTCCATGCCAAGGTAAAATATATTTGAAAACCTGATCAGAGTCTTGAAATGGAGATACTGATACACTTGAAGCATCAATTTGTAGGCAAGACTTGTATTCATTGAGCAGAAACTTTTAAATACAAAATTTTGACAGGATTAAAGAATAAACTACATGGAACAAGTAACCAAAAGCTCAAACAAAAGAAAAGAATACTGAAACCTTTGTATAACATTAAACTTAGTCCATCCAAATCACAACTCTGGAATTGAGCGACTATCTTTTTTCTTCAATTTTGACTTCCTTCGCTCATCTCTTGACCCAATCTTCTCACCTTCATCCCTTCCTTCGGATTTCTTGCGCTCTTTACTATGTTTAGATTTTTTCTTTCTTTCACTACCATCTTCAGTGTGCTCTTTGTTTCTGGAAGATTTTTTTCTTTTCAAAGGCAACTCCTCAACTTCCTCACTAAGTATTTCTGTCTGAGTTTTTCCCTTGCTAGGAAGCGAAGAATCCACTCCTGAGGATGTATTTGTTACAAAAAATTAGATCAACTAGAAGTAAGGGACCACAATCACTGAAGTGGTCATGGTAAAAAATATATAAACGTTAAGAAACGGCAAGCTTCACAACTCAGGACAAGGAAAACTAATCCAGATACATCAGGCATTAAAGAAAATTACAACACTTTTGGTGACATTTTTGGGAAGGAATGACATCCAACAGTCAATATAAAACATTGTATATTTACTAATTCGAAATTTAAAAGCATTACCATTTTAAGCTTATTTCATATGCTACAGTAAGGGAGTTTTTAGACAGTGTCACTGTCTCTAATATTCAACAACAAATCCATTTCATTCCCTATGACTAAATTATACAGGACTCTCATATCAAGTTGATAATTTTACTATCTCCCGAGAATACTAATATCTGTATCCCCCTAACAATTGTTTATTTCAGATCCAATTCTTTTGCTGTTTATCAAACTAATGCTAAGGTGTGACACTAGTGAGTGGACTGCTCCAGGAACAAAGAACCAGTGACACTCAACTCCAATGACTTTCTTCTAAGTTCCTTTCAATGAAGATCTTCTACCACTATATTGAAAAAGAAGAGACATACTAACCTTTAATATCAAATTTGGAGTCAAAAAGAACGTGCATAACATGTTGCTTCAGGAAAACCTGCAACCGGTAAGAAATTATATAAATGACTGTGACTACATGAATAAAGAATTACTTTAAAAAACAACAGACTTACAGATACCTACAACTATAAGCAGAAAATAAGTACAAACAATTCTAACAACCATTGAGGATCTTAGTTTAAAGCGCAGACAGGTTTCCGTGTCAGCCACAAAAAAAACTGGGTTTCTTCACAATATGACATCTTTTTCCCTAGTCCTCACAACCCTTAAAAGAAATGAATAGGTGAAAAGAAATATAAAACAGTCCTCTTATTAAGAAAATATATGTTTAATCTTAAAACAGGTTAATGGCCTTTAGTTTATAGACTTCATAACAAGATCATGTTATATTCCAATAAATAGTTTAGAAATTCAAATGAACACATCAATAAATCTATTTTAGTTTCCAGACCTACACATCCAAATAACAAGAACTATATAGCATGGTGCCATGGACAAAGAAATAGAGTATAAAACCTACAGCAGAAAGAAGTTGTCTTGTCTTTGTATCCCAAAGGCGTAAATAGCAGTCCAGTCCTGAAATGAAAGATCATGAAACTGAATTGATAACCGAAACTTAATACATTTTTGTCAGACCAAGAAACAATGAATCATTTTTCATCCAGAGAAAAGGTGATCCAGCAGCTACTAAAAGGTAGATAGTATATTTAAGATATAAATTTGTTCCCCGAAACTAAAACAACTTTAGAAACAAGTAAACAAATTTTAGGGATCCAAATCTTGCAACATTAAGGAAATGCAATATTAAGGAAAAATACAGAGGAGCGCTCACCACATGAAGCTATAATAGGTAGCTCAGGGTGTCTGACTATGGATTTGATGCTTCCAGAGCATTTTCCAGAAAAACCTCCCAGCATTTTTCCTGCAATATAATTATTTGTTAAAAACAATTAAAATAACACTCATTAAAAAAGAGTCAACAAAAAAGACAACAGCAATAACAAGCATTCCTACGCTAAGTAATTAAGGTCAGTTCCATGCAATAAAACATGTCTGTAGATAAAATATTGACCTCTAAATCCTTACTAATTATTTAACCTGTAGATTTTCACAGTCTCCTATAGCCTCTAGCAATTAGGCTAGCCTCCATCAAATCTAATCTCGTTGACAAGGCTTATTATACAGGATTTTACATAAATGCCCAAATTACCAAGGCAAGTTTCTGCCACTTCTCTACAATAGGTGCTATCCAAGACAACAGAAGCAAAATAAAACAAAGTTTGTACCAAACTGAAGCTAAGTTAATGCAGTCGCACCATTTGACGACCAGGAGTCTATATAGTAGTTGGAATGTGAATAGATTACCCACTAGGCCATATGAAGCAATCACATTTTGGGGGACCACTTCTCTTGGAACATGTAACAGAAACCTAACTAAAGAAGAAACAATCACCAGCATAGAGGTTGCACGAGGCATAAAAATGACACTTCACAAGCCTAAACCGAATCCCAAAAATATAAGCACTGGTCATGATATAGATACCTCATTATCTTATGCTTAACCTAAACTAAAATTTCACTGAATTTTGTCCTCAATAAAGGTAAATACAAGCATGAAGCAATGTTGCCCTTTGTTTTACGGACTAAAATAGGAAATGTTAAAGCAATGAATTAACTGCCCGATATTTGGAAATCACAAATTTCATGTTCATATCAATTGCTATAAAAGTGTATAACTCCGCTATTTGAAGTGCTTGGTGCATTTCTTAAGAAATAAGGTCCAATTATTGTTGGCAACACATAACTAATGTACAACATTGTCCAAAAGAAAAAAGTATTTTATATAAAGAATAAACAAGACGTTGATCAAGTAAATAGTGCCCAAAATATATGACTAGTTTTCCATTTTGGGATACCTGTGCGTATGTCAAAAGAAGCCATATCACCAGATCCATTCCCTACATAGACTGAATGGCCATCTATATCCTCGGCCAATGCTTTGATTGGTGTCTCACGAAAATCAAAAGAGAGAACAGGCCTCCTCTGAGCAGATATGTCATAAAGGCGGACCTATTCAAAAGACCAACGTTGCAAATAAAGAATGATGAGAAAACTTATACTGAGTCTGTTGAAGGAAAAAACAACAGAAACTAAGAATTTATCCCTTTCTGAATTGAAAAAGGTTATGAAAAAGGAAAAGTTAAATATAGTATCTAGCACAACTTTTTCAAGGATATCAAAGAAGATTACTCCATGCATTATTAGACCATTATACATGGAAAATAAAATTTCTTCATTTATTTTAGAATTTTAGACAAATCCACTAATTAGATTATTACCTGATGGCTGTTGGTGCCAGCAACAAATTTTCGATGGTCATCTTTCATAAGAAATGCGGCAGATGTGAACCAAGTAGGTGTAAATATACCAAGGTTATCCTTAGGTGGCTGCATAAGTTAAAAAAAATTGTAAAATTAAGCACTGAAAATACTGCGCACCAGTATAAGATAAACTGGAGAAAGGTAAGCTAATAATTAATAACAAAGATGAAAAGAAGGGCTGAAGTAATGACTCACAGGTTTGGAGTTCCAGATCTTAGTGAGGTTGTTAATATCCCAAATGTTAAGTTCGACACCTTTCCTACAGACAAAGTACTTATTCATTATTTCTCAGCTCAAAATATGAGGAGATAACAGTTCTGTTTTGGTGACAATTTGTTTAGATTCTCAAGGATTATGTTAACAGGTACGCATTTTCATGTTATATAATTAATGCTTCTGCAGTAAGGTTGAGTATTTCTTTAAGGTTTTCACTTTGAGCCTTCCACAATAAAAGGTGCTATTGAAGATTCGTTGGCTTCCTCAAACTCGTAAAAATTCAATTCCATACAAATTTAGGTAACCGGATGCTCGCCGTCCTTAATGCCACTTGAAATTAGCATCCCAAACAAGGAAAGGTGAAGAGGTCATATCTTTCAGACCCATGTTTATGCAAGGCCCATCCATAGATTGCATTAAGCAAAAGTAAGTAGGAGGGATAACACCAAACTCAAAAGGCAATGATTATTTGATTGAGTCAAACATCATCTATTATGAAGAATTTGTTCACAATTTATTACATGAAGTAGGTTTGCCCATAAGCTGCAGATTTATTCTGGGTCTATGCCAGTGTAGAAGAGGATTTTTTTTTTGAAAAAGAAATTTCTTTGAAAACATTTATTTCAGGGGAATACCTTTGACTGATCTTCAAAAAAGAACAATTTGCTATTTAAATACCCTTTCATCTTTTTAGTTCCCATTTGTTACCATGCCTAGTGACTTGTCTTGTATTTTGTTCATCACTTTTATATTTCACAAAAAGGTTTCATTATCAAAAGTCGAATTCAAACTGTTTAATACTCATTTGTATTCAACCGAACTTTTAAGTTTATTTGCCACACTTACGAAAAATAAACTCACCCTCCAAATAAAGCAAAGTTCTCGTGTCTGTCCACCTTGCAACACAAGATGTTACCACCAGAGCATACATTCCATGTTTTTGGAGAGTCAGTACAGGAAGATTCTGTAGAAGAATCAGCAAGTTCAATGGACCTTATGCTAGCATTTCCTTTGGTTGTGCATGTAAGTAGAGTACAATACCTAAACAATCACCACATCCAAATGATTTAGGAAGTACATAAACACAAAATCAAGTTGCTGATAGCCCATGGACATGATAACACATACATAAGGGCATAATGCAAGAAACTAATGCATTTTAAACATGAAAGAACAAGTGCATGTACATTGAAACTAAAGATTTACTTATACTTCTGGAAATAAAAATAGATACAGGTTAAGAAAGTGACAAAATCTGAATTGGATCCCCTCCTCCAACTCTGTCAAGTATCCAGGGTAATAATTAAGTTTCCCAAGGAATTGTAATGCCTGAAATCCAAACCCAAAACAAATTGATCAACTAACCAATGCCTTCAGTGTTAAGGTAGATCCCCATTACTTAGTTAGATAAATAGTTAGGCAATTGTCCATTAAAGAAACGAGTCATGTTGCCTAAGAGGGGAAATCTCAGCCATTTGAGAGAACCTTGAAGCCTTTAGGAACTAGAGAAGCAGACCTTCAAAGTTATGCAGATTAACCGTAGTATACATAGGACAATTTCTTATTTTCTTCAAATATAAGATACTAGGTTCCTATCACATTCTCTTGTTCTGTTTATAGCAACCTAACCAATTAACTCAACAGTTGTACCACCAAAGGCTATACCCTTAACTAACAAGGTCTGACTAACAGGGGCAGGCCAGTTGATTCCTAGGTTCTATCCTTAATTTTCCTAGAGTAAACATTTCTATTTGGAAATAAGAAAGCTAAAAATGCTTAAACTACAAGTATTTTTTCTGATAATCTAGTCATGCAATCATCCAAAAGTACAGAAACTATATTAATGAATGAACATCATGTCAATCCTCCCTCCTGCTATAAAGGATTCATAAAGCATTTGTCAAGGTGCAAAACAAAAATACAAGAAGAGCTTTTCAAAGTTCATTTATATGCTTGGCCTTCACACTAGTCTCCTCCCCCTCCCCTCTCCTTTCTCTCCTTGTAAGCCTTGAGCATTAGTACTATTCCAAAACTCATAATAAAAAGATTAATATCCCTAATATTCTAACAGCTATTGGATTATATGTGAAATCTAAATCCACAGAAATCTAAACAAATTACAGAAGTCTAACATATGCCCTGTTATATATACCCAATCACATCTGATACTGCAAAAACAATTCAATTCTTCATACAGGAATAGCACTTTTGCCATTGTCCATCAAGACTTCAACAAAATTGAGCAAAGAAGTTGATATGTACATTACGGACAAGAATAAAAGACAAATTCAAACAAACTTTCAAACAGCAAGTATTTATATACCTGGAATCTAATTCTGTGTTTTGTTTTTCAAATAAATGCAAACCAACAATGTTATTCTCTTCGGAGCTAACATCTAGACCACTCGCATCCGAAATTGTGGTCTGAATGTCTCCATTCACAGGGCTCAAAACTTCAATCTGTAGAATGAATATAAAGAGCTAAGCACTAAATGTTTAATAACTAACATTTAAAATAAAATAAAAAACTTTTTTCCAGAACAAACAATAGAAGTATAGACCTTGAAACAACTAACCTCATTGTTTTTCCTTGCTACAGCTAACAACTGCAATACAAGAAATGATAGGGTGAAAAATGAGATTTGTATTTTTCGGTTTCATTTCTTTAATTTAAAAGGTAATTTCCTCCCAAACAGATAGAAGACCACAATACTTTTACATGGTAATTGGGTAGTGAATGTGGGGCAGTTGAGTGCAAAAAAAGCAAAGATAAATGTTATAAAAATGAGAATGCCTGAAGCAGGTGAATTGGCAGTTGACACTCCAAAAACAAAATTAAGAATGAATGTAAATGGAAGTTCAAGCAGCACCTATTAAGGAGAAGATGACAACTAACCTAAACTTATTTGGTGATTGGAAGAAGTATAGTAGACTCCTAGAGAAGGGTGGATCAGGTGGAAAATAGATAGATTTACAGGACTAAGGAATGTCTAAAATGTTACAAGAAACAACTAAAAAAGACCTTGTTCTAAATGATTTTACTTTACACTTGGTTTTAGTAGAATTGAATGTCATGAAATGGTCAATCTAATCAAAACCCAATATAATACCATAGGTAAACTTTAAGCCTAACTCAATCTCACCAAACCTGCTTCTAAGGTGAAATTTGCATTCTCTTACATACCATAATTTGGTCAGTTCTCTAATTGACAAGGGATCTCCAACACACTCCCTCATGCTGATAATTGATCATCTCAAATTGCAAAAATAGATATTTGTGGGTAGTCCAATAGTGGTTCAATAGTTGGTGACATGATGGGACCAATAATCTTTGCTAGGTTAGACTCTAATACCCTTCTAGAAAATGGATTTTTATGTTAAACTCAACCTCTCAAAACTGGTTTGTAAGGTAGCTTTAAATATGATAATTTGGTCATATCTCTAGTCAATGTGGAATCACCAACATAATGAATACGGTTTGAATGATATTGTATTAGCTAACGTGAAATTCATGCATTGCATGTTAAATGAGTTCATGAAACACTTGTTACAAAACAATTAGTCATCACAGGAATTAGTATTTCAGGATTATGAAGTCACACCCATTAAAACTTTTCTAAGAAATAATCCTCAATTAGAGAGAGAATGTTGTTCTGCAAAACACATGTACTACATAACACATTATCAATAAGGTGATTTACTCCTATCTCGCTCACTTTCTCTATTTCACCCTATCTCCCTCTCTCTCTATTGCACCCCAACTCCCACTAAATTCAACAGTCAACGAGTGCATGAATCTTAGTTTAAATTTCCCAATTTTTCAACTAGATTAGAAGACACGACATAAACACAAATAAGTACTCAAACAATAAACATGCTCAGAACAGAAAAAAGAAAAAGAAAACATTTTCTCAATGCATACAGGTTGAGAGTTGCGATCAATCATTGAAACAGCAATCACACATTTGGATGATTCAGGGTCGCCCCATCTCTCTACCACCTGGGGAACTCCCCGTTGCTTATCAGGGACCTCCAAAACTAAAAACACAAGCCAAACCAAAAGATAAGAATAAGAAAGTGGCACAAATAGAAAAGGGCATTTGAAAAAGGCAACACCTTTAATGAGACCAATTGAGTCAAATGTCAAAGCGCGTAGAGGAGGGCAACCGGAACACTCCAGAGTGGTTGTCCGAGGCATCTTTCACAGTCAAGTAATGTAGAGACGAAAAGGGCAACGTTGAAGGCAGCTTAAGCTTAGTTAGATAAAAACAATGCCTGAAGATCCTACTGAAAGACAGATTGAGTATCAATTACAATTATGTGAATATCCATTCAACATGAACGATACAAAGTCTTGGGTTCATGCTTTGGAAAGTACGAACTCTCCCAACAAAAACACACTCAAAAGTATCTTCCGAAACCTAGCAAACCCTCTATTTCATAAACTAAAAATCAAAAACAAAACCAATGTTCAATTAACATTAATGAATAAATACAGTAGATGTAATAGAAACACGCAGTTTAGCTAAAGAACAGTTAGACAAACCATACATGACAAATGATAAGAAAAAAGGATAAATATTTCATTATACAAAAAACAGTTATACTTACGTTGCAATAACAGAGAGAAGTGCCCAAGTAATAACGAAGAAAACATAGAAAATCATATATATACTTACGTTTAAGAAGGTTGAAAGCAACCGCAAGATTGAGAAGGAGAAATAGAGAGAAATAGAAGAAAGAGAATAGAAAGTGGGCGCAGGGTTTATTTAGGGTAGAAGGAGGGAGATGACACAGCACGACACATACAGGCTCGAGGACAAAAACTGTTATATGAATAAACATCATTAATCTTTTATTATTTTGTTTATATATAATTGGCCCATTTATCTTTTAAAAATTTTATTTTATTTTTTAAATTTCATTCAACTAATTTTTTTATCTTAAAAGAATGATGAATTTATATTATATATACTAAACTAACATATACACAAGTATGCGTATATGTACTTTTTAAATATTTATAAATTATTTATGTTTTAAAAGTATTAATTAAAATATAAAATTGAAAAAATAAAATGTATATATAATTATAGATAAAATCAATTTTAAATATATTGAAATAAAAGTAATGTAAGTAATATTATGTAAATCACTTTTTTTATTATGAGTAATTATTTAAATTTGAAAAAATATTTATGATAAAATAATAAGTAATTATTTCAATTAAAAAAATGTAGTTATTGATAAAACTTGAAAATATTTTTTATTATAAATAATCATTTAAATTTAAAAAATAAATTAAGAAGGTAAAATGAAAAACAAAACACCAAATATGTATCGTTTTTTTATATATAGTTATAGATTATAAATTCAAATATTTCATAAAATTCGTGATTTTAGTTTCTAAATTTTTTCGTTAAAGTTTTCGTTTTTAAGTCTTAATTCTTTTATACTTGAATATTTTTTACCCATATGATAAATGATTTAAAACATTAAAGGAATAAAATTGTTAAAAAAAAAATAAGAATCCAAATATGTGTATCTCCCCTGTATATATTATGTCTGTGTATATAGTTATAGATTATAAATTCAAATATTTCATGAAATTCGTAATTTTAGTTTCTAAATTTTTCATTTAAAGTTTTAGTTTTTAAGTCTTAATTTTTTATACTTTAATATTTTTTACCCATATGATAAATAATTTAAAACATTAAAGTTATACAATTGTTAAAAAAAATAATTCAAATTATAGATTTTGTAAATTATAAAAAATTGTTAATTAAGTATTTACATTTTTTAAATCATATATTTCTATTTATTTGTTAGTTATATTTGTAAGGGTCTAAAAATGTAGGGTTATTGGGCCTTTGGTTGAGGCAATCAGGCCCGTAAAACTAAGGACATCATGACCTTCGAAGGGACCTTTCAAAATCTGAGTTTATTAACCAATTTTCTCTTCTCTCTCTAGAACTCTTATTTTTCCTAACCTTGCTTTGCCTTCTCTCTACCATTCCCTCACATTCAGCCATTGCATGTTGGATTAGGTGGTGCTCAAGTGACTGCAGTGTAGTGAGCTTTGCAATCATCCGTTCAGCGGGTAAGTAGCTCTTCATTGTTCTCCGTTGTTTGGGACTTAGGGCAGGTTGCATGTGTCTAGTGTATCTTTCTTTACGTTTTTCCTCTATTCGTTCTAGCTCTAAGAGTTATTTCTATCGCCACTTTGGTGATTTGTAGAGTGAGGTTGTGCCCTTACTGTGTGAGGTGTTGTAGAGAACGGTATTGTAAGTTGTGTTGTGGAGTTTTCCAAGTAAGGGGAGCTAGATATTGTTTTCAATTTTCTTGCAGTATTTGTATGTATGTTAAATTCCTTAATGGGTGTGTTGTTTGGTTTGCTTGTTTAAGCTCTAAAGTAAGTGGGTCATACATGTTGATGCGTGTGATGTATGAAATTGTAGCGTGAGGTTTGTAAACTGAATTGGTTGAATCTGGTTGTTGTAATTGGGCGTGTTGGAAGTGCTTGGAGTGATAAATCTGTTATAGCTTGAATGAAATGGAAAGTTAAGTGAAATTATGGTGTTTTAAGGCAAATTGGGGGAAGTGAGGTAGTAATTTTAGGCATTTGGGGCCTAAAGCGCAATTGGATTGTTGGGGCAGTCTTAGCTAGTGTATTGTGACTTGTTTGAGTCACTAAATTGATCAAAATATGTGCAAAGCAGTAGGATTGGGTTTTGGATCCCTAAGTTGGGAAAATTGGTGTTTTAGAGTTGAAATTGAGTCTTAATCACTTTAGAATGGTAGTATGAATGTTTAGAATCATTTAGATAAGTTTAATTAAGTATAAAACAAGAATTAAGGGTGTTAGAAGTTAGTAAAAATGGTTAAGAATGGTTATGTTAGGTGTTGTTCATAATTATGTAGAAATTCTGCAGAATTATGCAGTTTCGCCAAAAATGAATTGATAATCGTTCGGTCATGCACTGTTGAGCGTTCGGTCTCTTAGGTAGCGTTCGATCTTGATAATGATCGGTCTCAGGTAGCATTCTGTCTTGATAGTGCTCAGTCTTAGGTAGCGTTCGGTCTCTCAAGTAGCGTTCGGTCGTAGTAGCATGAGGTCTCTCTTAGTGGGCGGTCCTAAATAGTGTTTGGCCACTTCTTCAGTCTTACCTTTTATGGACCGTTTGGTCCTGTCCTTTGGGAAGTGAGATACCGTTTGGTCTCCACCATTCACAAGGTGTTCGGTCTTGCTCATTATGTGTTGATGTTTTCCGTTCGGCCTATATTCCTATTTATTCCAGTATGCTATTTTACTCAATTGTTCTAGTTGCTTTAAGGGCTTATGTGTGCATTATCATGTTGGTGTTAAAGTGAAAAGTATCAGTATTGGACGTAATTCCATGATCCTCAAGGGGGGATACATGGTGGTGCCCTCAGTGTTTAGAATGATTTGCACGGTAGCTCAGTCTTGGGCATTATCCTGAAACTACAATGGTCAATCATTCTCAAGTAGAGATGATTGAATCATGTCGTGAATAGTAGCAGGATGTCCTAGTCTTGGGTGCTTCCAGTATGGCCCAAGGTGAGTGATAACGAACTAACCTCGTGAGTGTGGTAGAGTGAAACCCATTGGCAATGACATTGCAAAGCAGTAGAGACCACCATGTGTGCATGACCCGCCATAGCTCGGCAATCATTATAAGTCCGGACGAGTCAAATTTAAGTGCAACAAGTCATGTGGGTGTAGTGTATTGTATCTGTCTTTGCTTGCACATTGTCTGTGACTGCTATAACATGATTTTTATATCTAGCTCACCCTTGCTTGTGTGTTTGTGTTTGCTTGAGTATGCTTTCTTTTGCAATGATCATTCACTTGGATGTGAGCAGAGATGGATAAGGTGCCTCTAGAGCAGGCTTTGGAGAAAGATGATGTTGTTGCTTAGTCTCCTTATGATTCTATCAATTATTCCTTATCTTTTGAAATACTCTATTATGTTTAAGTTTTAAATTAGGACTCAATTTGGGATGACTGTAAGCTTAAAACTTTATTTACAGTCTATTCTAATTGTTCTTTTTTATATAGATGTGGACTTTCTATTTATATGATTCTATATAATTTAGGATGTTACAATATTTTTATTTTGTAATCCTTTTTCTAATTTAACTATGTACCTTCATAAAGCATTTTCTTAATATATATTAATTGAAAGATATGCCTTATAAGACTTATAAGTGTAATAACCAAAACGCCAAAACCAAAAAATATAACAATTTTTAAAATCTTCTTTTTAATATTTTTATATATAAAAAAGTTAAACATGTATCATAAAAAGAAAAGAGACCAACCCAAACATGTATAAAAAAAATGGTGTAAGTAATAAAGTGCGGGGTGCGAAAATTGAAAACAGATGAAATGGGATGTTGTAATCAAAACCAGAGTGTTACTCCCTCCACCATCTCATCTTCTCCCTTCACCTTCCCAATTTTTTCTAAATTCCAATCTTACCAATTTTACTTTTACCTTAACATATTTTACTTTTTATTTTTTAAAACTCTAATCCTCTTTCTCTTTCACTCTTTCTCTTAGAGGCAAGCCCCCCCTCCCCCTCCATCCACTTTCACTTTCTCTCTTTATTTTCAATTTTCACATTTGTTAACACTATTTTTCATTTTTGCCTTTTCTTCATTCTTTATTCTTGAAAGCTTAGTTACGTTATATTTATATAGTTTGATCACCTTTGTCATATTTTTTAAAAAGAAATGGAAAGAAGTTGACAATTTGAACAACAAATTTCATGTGATATTTCATCAACATATGTGGATGTGAGGATTTCTGAATGTGGTGTAGATTCAATAAACTAGTTCTGATATTCAAAGTCACATGGTGTGATATATGGTGGTGACATAGAGAAGGTGAAGGGACTTGTGACACTATTGACGAAGAAGATTGTAGGGATTAATTATATTAGGTGTTAACGGATGTGAAAATTGAAAAGAAAAAGAAAAAGTAAAGGTGGGTGGAGGGGGCTTGCCTCTGAGAAAAAGAGTGAAAGTGAAAGAGGATTAGAATTTTAAAAAATAAAAAGTAAAATAGGTAAAGATAAAAGTAAAAAGGAGTAAGATTGAAATTTAGAAAAAATTAGTGAGGTGGAGGGAGAAGATGGGGTGGTGGAAGGAGAAGATGCAAAGGCCCAACCAAACAGAAACAAACAAGACTGTGGGGTTATTATACAGACATGAATTACTTCTTGCACTCTATCATTTTCAACTTACACCTCATCACTTCTCCTGTCACTAAAAAGATAAATTACGACCCTTAGAAATCTCTGCAAAATTATCTTGCCATTTACAAATCGTAGAATTAAAAGCTTTCTTTTACCAAACCAAACTTATACTCTATATAGTTATTTCTTTTGAAACACTCTACTTTAATAATTTAAAAAGCAAGCACCATTTTTTGTTTGTCAATTCATATTTGCCTAAAGTTGATGTGATCGGTAAAGTTTATCTTTTAAATACGCAATTGGATATTCAATTTTTAGTTTGTATATAGAAAGAATATCCACTTAAAATCAATATCTTAAATAGATCTCAATAATTGAAGAAAATTGTCTTTAATTTTTTGTAGCAAAAGTTCCTTCATTGTGCTTGATTGACAAAAGATGATGACCCACAGAACTTTATAAATTGGTTTATATAAATTTGTTTGGTGTTTTTTACTCTTTCTTTTTCAAAATTTACCAACTTTAATTCAATGTTCCAACATTTTTCTATTTATATCCAAATGCCTTCTCTGACCCACTTAGATTCCATAAATGACTTCGTAGTGCGTTCAAACGTTTCTTAGTGTTTTTGTTCTTTTCATTTTGAGACAATTATAGTTGTAGGAGAGAATATATAAGGATTTGAAATCTACACAATTCTTTATAAATTTTGATTTCTATTAAAATATGTAGTTTTATAATTTTGAACGTTTTAAGAGCAAGCATTTATATGAAGTTTTTTTAAGCCGTGTATATATAGAGAGAGAGTTTTAGGTCAGTTTTTTTTATACAAATTTGTTGAGAAAGACTGATGGATTGAACACTAATAAAATAAAAATCAAATCAATGTAAAAATTAAAATGCTATTTCTAATTTAAAATATCAAGAGCATAAGCTTATAAGTAAGAAAATAATTCATTAAATTAAGATATATTATTTATAGAAAAGTAATACTCATGTATAATAGAAAAATATATTAGCAAACTGAATATAAAAGGAAACATAATAAATTATTATATATAATACCTAGAATATTCAGAAACTATAGAATTGGTTATATATGATATTTGTAATATATAAAATATTTAAAAATTAGATAATTAAATATTATATATAATATAATATATAATGTAATATATATATATAATATAATATTATATATAATATTTATAGTGTCTAATTATATTCATTATAATATCTCTCAAGAGAAAATTATTAGTAATTTCCAATTTTTCAATAAATCAATTGAAAGTTGTACAAAAGACCTGCTGATGTATTAATTATTTAATTATATTCAATACTTATATGTTTGGACTTATCATGATAAGAGATATTATAAGCAACATGCATGCTGAATTTGATATGCCAAAATAGCATAATTATGTGGATTAAAACTTTAAAATGCTAGAGTAATCGTTATAGCCAAATTACTTTACCGATCATAAAAGATAAAACAAGATATTATGATTATGCGGAAGACTTGAATATAATATCTTATTTGACCTACTTTCGTCAAAATTAGAGAATCCTCAAGAAAAATATGAAAGTTAATAGTTTATTTTTTGGTATCTAAAGAGCTACAGAATCTACATCAACATATATTGAAGGATGAGTTTGTTGTTGATTGGTAATTATATACCTTGACCTGGAATAGACTTCAAGTATGGTAACAAATGACGACCTACAACTAAATATGTGCTTAATGGAAAAGTGACAACTAACTTTGAAATTGTCACGTAAGTTTTCCAAATAATATTCTTCTATATATAAAGGATCTTAATAAAGTCACTGTCATTGAGATTGAGTTTTAAATTAAGATCCATAGATATGGTTTATTATCTAAAAATCGATATCATCAAGTAAAAGTAAGATAAATTTTCTCTCACTTAAAGTGATGCTTTTGTTGAATTTGACAATTTATAAGACTAAAAAGTATATAAGAAAACCAAGAATGCTTACTTAAAAAAAAATCATGTTAACTAGACCTTATCAACAAAAGAAGAATTATGACATGCTAGGATGATGTTGTCCACATAGACCAACATATAAAGATCAATGAAGAACCTAAATTGTGAGTAAATAGAGAATAACCACTTTTAGATTGTGTAAAACCATGTTGTAGTAAGGGAACTTGTAAAATCATTGTTTAGAAGTTTGTCTCAATCCATATGTCTATATTTATTCAACTTGCAAACCAATCCTTTTGTTCTTGTTTTGTAGTCCTAGCAAATATCCATGTATACTTCATGAAGTAAATCACTATTTAAGAATGCATTGCTAATATTTAACTATTGTAGACTCCAATTCTCCGTAGTAGCAATAACCAATAAAACTCTTGAGAAGTGAGTTTAAATACTAATGAGAAAATGTCTAAGAAATCAATCTTAACCTATTGTGTAGCCTTTGATTCACAACCAAACTTTGTTGTCAACTAAGCCATCAACATTGTATTTCAATTTAAAAACTTATTTCTACCCTATGCAATCTTTGCCTTCTAGTAAAGGGATTATAGACAAAGTGTCATTATCTTCAAAAGCCTTAATTTGTTGGTTTAAACTCATGAATGATCCTCACATTTGTTTAGGAATCTTAATTCGATCATCTCATTTAAAACAGTCTCAATTGGGTCCTAAATTTTTTAAATTAATAACAATTAAGCCATGTTCATTAAGTAGTAAGAAACAACATCAAGACTTATGTGGATGATTTTATTATATGGAAATGAAATTTAAATTATGACGTGAATTCGGTAAAGTAAAAGAAAAAGAAAAAAGAAAAAAGCAAAAGGAAATAGGAATAAAGTTTTCTCTTTCTCCCTATTCGTCATACACCCCGCCATGTCATCATCTTTAACTTCAGAAGCAGCCACCGGACCAACCAACCCTAAACAGAACCACCACGAGGCCATCGAAAACCACCGCAGGAGTGGATTTGAAACCTTTCATCGCACTCAAAGAGAGAACCCCTAAAATCGCAAGTTCAATCATCTCTTCCGCGAAAGCCTCGCCTTTATGTGTCGCCTGTATCTGCCTCCTTGCGCAACCACCGTGACAACTACCATTATCCAAAACCTGCAGATAATCAAGTCATAAATATGCAAATTTGAATCACTTAAACTCTCAATCTCACTATGAAGCACAACACCTCCATGGAACCTACAAAAACATTCAAATCACAACCTAGATTGCGAACGTGTCTTCTCCTTCATCGTGCCTCCATAAGCCAGAGAGGAACCAGAGGAACACCTCGAAGAACGAACCAAAATGTGAGAATTTTCATCATCTACTTCCTCGCAAAGCCTTTACCTCCACCAACATATCATGAAAAGCCACATTGATGCACAAAATCCCTACTTTTCACTGTACCAAATCCCTAATTTTTTTCCTAACCACGGTATCCAATTAAATAATGTTACTTCATAAATTAAACCTCAAATTCCACATCATAATTTAAATCCTAATTCCACATAATAAAAACATCCACATCGGCATGTTTATTGTGCACTACATGAGCAGGTTTTGATGTCGTTTCTTACCAGTTAACGGGAAAGGCTTAAATGTTACTAATTTACAAAATTGAGGATCCAATTGGGACCGTTTTAAACGAAATGACTGAATTGAGATTCCTGAACAAACATGAGGATTACCCGAGGGTTTAAACCTAATTTGTTAAGCCCACATTTATCCATTCAAGGTAGGTGTCGCAACCGGGATCGCGACGGGACGACGATCCGTAAAATAAAAACTGTTTTTGAAAAAAAAAAGATTTTGGAGTCGCCACCATAGTTTATTCTGGAAAACTACGGAAAAACCATAAAATGATAAGACCTGGTCTACGAAAATGAGATTCTAAGTTCGGGAGTCGGTTACGTGTAGGGAAGGTATTAGCACCCTACAACGCCTGCCCTAAGGCAGTACCTTTAACTAAATATGCGAATATGATGTGGTTTTCAAAATGTTTAACTATCCCCTAAAATAAGATTCTAAAGAAACAACATGTATTTTTTAGTTTTTTGAGCCCGACAAGGATTGACCTTGCTCCTACGTATTCTCATTAAAAATGAGAAATCAGGGTTCCGTAGTTCTTTTAGAAAATTGCTTGAAAATTTATTTGAAAATTGTTTGAGAATTTTGTTTGGAAATGATTTTGATTTTTTTTGGAAAATGAACCTGACAAGGACTGGCCTTGCTCCTACGTATCTCCACTTTTGATGGAGAATCAAGGATCACGTAGTTCTGGCTAGCCATATTGTATGTTGTTTGAAAATGTGGATGTTTTTGGGTTTTGAAAGATTTTGTATTTTTTTGGTATTTTTATAAAATAAACAAAAAATGTTTTCAGCACAAAGACGATGCGTGCGATCACACATGTGCTTAACCTTTAAAATATTTTTGGTATTTTTATAAAATATTTAGATTTTTGCATGATGAGCACTAGGCTGATGCGTACGATCGCACGAGTACTCACACGGCTTTTTTTTTCTTATTGTTTGCGTAATGAGCACTAGGCTGATGCGTACGATCACACGAGCACTCACACGGCTTTTTTTTTGTTTATTTTAGATTTTGGGTAATGAGTACTAGGTTGATGCGTACGATCGCACGAGTACTCATACCGATATTTATATTATTACATGTTTTTAAAGTTTTATATTTTTTTATTAAGAAGGATAGATGGGTTGAAATGTGAAAAGCATAAAGAAAAATTGTAATAGAAAACACGATGAATTTATAAACTAAAAAAATGATCAAAATGCATATATAAATAGAATGAAGAGAAAATGTATACCTTGTTGAAGATTTGTGTGATGAAATAAAACTCTACTTGTAATAAGTTGTGAGAAAGATAGATGGAAGATGAAGAAGATAACTTTATGGTAGAAATGGGGTACGGGATTTATTATGTATAGAGAGATAGTAAAATGTGAGGGAGAAATGAAGTAGAGTTTCGGGATGGAATGAAGAGATTTTGAGAGAGAAGATATGGATATTATGTAAATTGTGTGTGTGAAGTGAAGAGAATGTAGGTATTTATAGAGTTAAGGATGAAGAAAGTTGATGAACAAAAATAATATAATAAGTTGGTGGAAAATTTAGATGAAATAAAAATTAATCACAAAAATGCAATAAAATAAATAAGTAAAGAAATAAAACGTTTGGGGAAACAAGAAGTTGAATCTGGCAGAGCCGGTTAGACAACTTCTAATCCTTCCAAAATGCAATAAAATAAATAAGTAAAGAAATAAAACGTTTGGGGAAACAAGAAGTTGAATCTGGCAGAGCCGGTTAGACAACTTCTAATCCTTCCAAAATGCAATAAAATAAATAAGTAAAGAAATAAAACGTTTGGGGAAACAAGAAGTTGAATCTGGCAGAGCCGGTTAGACAACTTCTAATCCTTCCAAAATGCAATAAAATAAATAAGTAAAGAAATAAAACGTTTGGGGAAATAAGAAGTTGAATCTGGCAGAGCCGGTTAGACAACTTCTAATCCTTCCAAAATGCAATAAAATAAATAAATAAAGAAATAAAGCGTTTGGGGAAACAAGAAGTTGAATCTGGCAGAGCCGGTTAGACAACTTCTAATCCTTCCAAAATGCAATAAAATAAATAACTAATAACATACAAATGGCATAACATAATCAATATCACGTTTTACAACTATCACACTTGGATATCAACACAAAAGCATACTCTCATTTAAATTCAAAATCATACAGAAACAAAATACTCCATAATCAAGATTTAAGATCAGACAAAAGCAAAATATAGCATATTCAAGGCTCAAGATAATACAAAAGGAGATACTCAAGGTTAGCTTCCCTTACCTCTATTACAGACTTAATCTCCTCGCTCTCTGAAAACTTCCAGAATATCCCCTTTGAAATTAGAAATTCTTCCAACTCTCTTCTCTCAAAAATTTTCTCCATTCTTTTTGTGTAAATTTTCAGCCTCCCCCCTTGGCTATTTATAGTAAAAAAAATTTACTATTCATTTGTACTATTCATTTTTTTATTCATTTTACTATTACAAAATTAATTTTTTATTTGCAAATTGGTGAATTCTGATCTCAAAGCTACGTGGAACACTTATCCTTTCCAAAAATAATTTTTTTTTACTTTTCACTTTTTACTATTCACAATTCACTATTCACTATTTACTATTCACTATTCACTTTTTATTTATTTATTTATTTATTATTAATTTTATTTATCCGGACGAAATTGGGTATTGACAGCTGCCCCTCTTTACTTAGATTTTACTAGATAATATGACAAACAACGTTTGTATATTATCAGAGTAAAAGATAAGTAAAGATAGAAATACTAATTTCGTCTGGGTTTCAAAGAGAAAGGGGGAGAATAACAATCGATTCAAGTACATAAGATGAATAGAATCACGATGCAACAAAAATTGAACTTAAGGGCAAGGCAAAAATTAAACTTAAGGGCCAGCGTGAAAACTGGGCTTGGGGGCCAGCGTGGAAGCTGGGCTTGAGGCCAGTGTGAAAACTGGGCTTGAGGGCCAGCGTGGAAACTGGGCTTGGGGGCCAGCGTGAAAACTGGGCTTGGGGCCAGTGTGAAAACTGGGCTTGGGGCCAACGTGGAAACTGGGCTTGGGGGCCAGCGTAAAAACTGGGCTTGGGGGCCAGCGTAAAAACTGGGCTTGGGGCCAGTGTGAAAACTGGGCTTGGGGGCCAGCGTGGAAACTGGGCTTTGGGGGCCAGTGTGAAAACTGGGCTTGGGGCCAGTGTGAAAACTGGGCTTGGGGGCCAGTGTGAAAACTGGGCTTGGGGGCCAGTGTGAAAACTGGGCTTTGGGAGCCAATGTAAAATTTGGGTTTTGTGGGCCAGTATGGAAACTGGGCTTTCAAATTTTGAAATTCTTGAAACTTGTAATTTGAGAAATGTTGGCCAGTGTGGAAACTGGGCTTAGGGGCCAGTATGGAAACTGGGCTTGGGGCCAATGTGAAAATTGGGCTTTGTGGGCCAGTATGGAAACTGGGCTTTGGGGGCCAGTATGGAAACTGGGCTTTTGAAATTCTTGAAACTTGTAATTTGTGAAATGTTGGCCAGTGTGGAAACTGGGCTTAGGGGCCAGTATGGAAACTGGGCTTGGAGCCAATGTGAAAATTGGGCTTTGTGGGCCAGTATGGAAACTGGGCTTTGGGGGCAGTATGGAAACTGGGCTTTCAAATTTTGAAATTCTTGAAACTTGTAATTTGTGAAATGTTTTGTAACTTTGACACAAATTTGAAAGCTCGATCGACATGAAACAATATGGCTTGATAGAGAAAATCTGAATGTTGTTCTTTTTGTGTTTTCTTTGTTTTTTTTTTTGTTTTTTTTTTGTTTTTTTTTTTGAAGAAGGAAATTGATAACCATTCATGTGAATGAAGAGGATTTCGATGAGAAATACTTTCTTTTTGATAGATACATGAAAACGTTTGCTTTGTTTTGTTTTTTTTTGTTATTTTTTTTATGAAATGAGGAACAAGGTTTTAGAACTTTTGCTCAAGGTTGAAAATATGATTAAACAAGGTGTTGCATCTTTGTACAAGGATTAGGATTTTGAAACCTCGATATGCAAGAGAAACATAACTAATGTAAATTTTGAAATTGGAGGAGAAAACTTTGATGCACGTTGATTTTTTTTATCTTTTTGAAAAAAGAAGATTTGGTGAAAATATGTAATTTTGAAATTGGAGGAGAAAACTTTGAGGCATTTTGATTTTTTTTTCTTTTTGAAGGAAGAAGATTTGATAAACATTCATGAAAATATGTACATGATGTTGACTTTTGATCCGTGATAGAAGATTATAAAACTATGACGCTTTTTTTTTAGTGAGTCAATTTGTTTTCTTTGAAATCATCAATTTTATGAAAATTTAGACTTTCATTTTCTTTTTTACAATGGATGTCCAATTCTAAAGTCAAATGTTCAAAATGAAGCTTCTGTGCTAGAAATTTCTTGACGAAATATTAGTGCGTACATGCTTGATATCAAGGGTTGGGACAAATATGTGGAAGGATTTGGAAGGGTTTTGGCAGGTATAGGGATCACAATGTGGGACTGTCATTTCTCAAACTAGTTATAAATGCCAATGTGAGATCAGAGATACTCTTCAAGCTGCCCCAGTTTGAGGTCTGGGAGAAACATTTGTATGGACAAATGGATCCATGAAATACGAGGGTGTCAAATCCATATATCTCACAAAATTGCCCCTAGTTTTGGATACTAATCAGTGAAGGTCAAGGCAGATTGACATCATGCAAGGCCCAAAAGGTTGCCCCCCGTTTCGGGTTCGCAAATGTTAAGATGAATAGAAATCATGGAAGGCCAAAATGGCTGCCCCTGTTTTGAGGGTGACTTTATAAATTCTGGGACCAATTAGAGTCATGCAAAATTGAGATAACTGCCCCGGTTTCAATAGGATGGATAAATCAAGCTCATGAGAGGCCCACAAAGGTTGCCCAGCTGGGTGAATGGATTGATGAACGTCAGGATGAATGAGGCCCAACAGGGCTGCCCCTCGTCTGAGGATGGGTTTGGAAGGTTTTTGGCAAAAAGGATGCCCTTAAATGGCCTTTCTTTTTAGCCAGTTAGCAAGAAAATCCCCTCTTCCTAAGACATTTCATTTTTATTCTTTCTTTTTCTCTATTTTTTTTTACAACTTCATTGCAAGTCATTTTAGTTTATCACACAATTAAGCTTTATGAAAATTGAAGAAACCATTGTTCAATCAATGTGGGCTTTTATTCGGCTTGTAATGAGGCTATGGGTTCAAGGGTTTCCAAAGAAAGGATAAGGCCCAAATAAATGTTTTCGGGTTAATTTTTTTTGAAACAAGGGTTACCATTCTGGTCTTGAATTTGCTATTTGTCAACCTTCTCAGTGCTTTAGTCTTTCTCAAATCATCACTTAGTGTTTTTCTATTTCTATTTGCTCTCCATGATGAACTTTCTTTCTTTGATAACTAAGTGTCTTTGTTTACATCCTGAGTTGACTTTTATTGTAATGGTAACCCTTGTTTGGGTAAATTTGAAAAAGAAGATTTTATTGGCTCAAATGGGGTATCAATGGATATATTTTTTCTTCTTTTTGGTTAAGAAAAATGGCCACACATCATCTTAAACTCTGATCACTTTATCTTCAAAAGATTAATTTTGTGGCAAATAAGTTGCTTTTTTTCTTTTTATTATTTTTTTTTCAGGGATCACCTAACTGACAAAAATTTTGGTCAGGCCCAATTGCCCCAAAATATAATTTTGTTCATCTTGGGCAATGATCGGGGTCAATCCTTTTGTACAATGAAGGCCGGAGGATGGATGTTTTCAAACAAAAGCTCAACTAAGGCTAACAGGTAGATGTTTACAAACAAAGGTTCAATTAAGGCTGAGTATGTGGGATATTACTAAGGAATGAGTATTCTCAAGCAATGCACACACTGAGGTTCAAATGGCAAATGTGACCCAATTATTTGACCCAACAGAGAATGACATCCATTTTCTTTTTATACTTAGAATAACATAAACTTGATGACTTACCTCGAAAACAATTGACTCAATTATCTTTTTGAATTTTTCAAATTTGTGTTCTCTTTTTTTTTTTTATGAATACAGAAATGTAATGATGAAACTAACTGAAATAAATCTTTTTGAATTTTCAAAATTGTTCATCATTCTTTTATGAAGAAATCATGCGAATCATTCAAACATATTTTTTTTTTGTATTTTTTCACTTGGGCTATCCTTTTTTTTTGAATGGAAATATGCATCATGAAACGAAACTGATGCACTTATTGAAAGAAATATTTTTGTATTTTTCACACTTATATTCCTCTTTATTTAATGAATGAAAGATATGCTAATGCGGGAAAATTATGCAATTCACTGAAAAAAATCTTTTTGTATTTTCAAACTTATGCTGCATTTTATTTTATGAATGAAAAATGTGTTAATGAGGAAAAATTATGCAGTTTATTGAAGGAAATATTTTTGTATATTTTTTTTATAGAGAACGAGAAATGGACTTAATGAGCTTAGAATTGGACCTTTCTTTTTGACACGGGAAAAATCCAAATCGGATTGGGCCTAAAGAGAATTGACATAGAAGGAAGTTGGACTTACCAGGCATATTGACCCTGAGCCGTGAAAGCTTGACATAAAGAAGATGACAAAGAAAACATTTTTTTCATTTTTCATATTTTATGGAACAAGATAAAGAAATTCGATTTTTTTTATTTTTTTTATCAGAGGATTTCACATGATTGAACTAAAGAAAATTTTGCAACACTACTAGACTCAATGGGCCCAACACTATTCTTTTTACAACCATGACAAAATCTTCATCCAAGGGTTTGAATTCCTCTATTTTTATTTTTTGCACAAATACTTGTTCACACAAATGGAAATGGAAATTATGAATTGAAAACACAAAATCTATATAAACATGTATTTTTTTTCAGAAATTCAGATGCACTGGTTCAAGAGAAACCACATATGACAACGAGGCCTAATGGGCTCAAAAACTGTTCATCTTTCATTCTCAGTTTTTGACAAAAAAAAAATCAGAGAAAATCACACAGGATAATTTGGATAATTGTATTGGAAAGATACTGTTGAAAATTTGTATTTTGAGATTTTTTGAGATTTTTGGATTGATTTTTATTTTTAAATGAAATATGACATATATGAAAATTATGCAAGGGAAATATTCTTTATATATTTTTTTTTGAGAAAACAAGATAAGGGAAAATTAATATTCAAAATGGGCCCAAATGGGTTTGAAAACTACTATTCACGCTCTTGCACTAAAAAATCTATTTTGAATTCTTTTTCTTTTTTTTTTGTTTTTTTTTTGACAAATCTCAGAAGGATACATTATTCAACAGCAAAAATGTGAAAACAAAATATTTTTGACATATTTTCAAAAGAAGTAGACTCGAGAGAAAAAACAGAGGCCATTGGGCCTAATGGGCTCGAGCAGTGTTCCATTTTTTCAATATTTGTATTCTTAGATTTTTTTCAAAATGTAGAAGAATAAGGAATAAAAATCAAACAAAATGGTGTGATGTGAAATTACAAACATGCCAAAATAATTCTTCACTCAAATTTATATTTCAGAAGAATTGAGTCCAAAGAGGGCTAACATGACAATGAGGCCCAATGAACCTGAAAAATATCCTTTATCGTGCAAATGAAAAACAATTTTGAACACTTCAAATTTTACATCACTCCATTTATTATTTTTGAAAATTTTCTATTTATCACATTTTTTATATTTTGTTTTATTATTTTTTTTGGTGAAATTGGATCATCTATGGTGTCCTGAATTGGGCTGGATCGACCTAACAAAACCCTACCCGTTTTCAGATTTTCAAAATTTTTTTTATTTTTTTTTTATTTTTATTTTTTTATTTTTTTATTTTTGAATTCAGAAAGACCGGGACTGTGGACGTCCCCGGTAGCAATGACCGGAATTGTGGACACAGTGGCAGAATCCTTGGCTATAAATAGGCTACCCTTCAGCGTTGGCCGACGTTTCATTCTGCTCTCCCTCTCTCTCGTTCTCCCTTTCTCTCTCTATCTTCCTCCTTCTCTCTCCCTCTTGAGCGTCTCTGGACTTCTGTGAGGAACCTCTGGCCAGTGTGCCTTCGGAGCGTCTAAGATCAGCGAGGAGCCTCTGCAAGCCCTACTGCTTCCGGGTAAGTCCTCTTTCCTCTAGATCTTCCATTCTTTCCTTTAAGCTTTATGTTTTTGCTTTTCCTTTTACTCTTTAGCTTTCTGTTTTTTCAATTAAGCTTTCTCTTCCCTTTCCTTTTCTGTTATTCCTTTCCTTTATGCTTTACTTTCCGTTTGTTGCTCTTTCTGCTTTCTGATCTTGTTATTCCTTACTGCTTTCCGTTCATCTTTTGTGTTTTTTTTTTTTTGTTATGCTTTTTGCGTTATTTACTTTTGCTCCTTTATTTGTTTTCTTGTTCCTCTTTTATTTTTCTCTCTAAAAAAAAACTCTAAGAACACACTGTCTTAACAAAGATAAGGGGTATATAGGCTGGAAACCAGACGCTAATCTCCCTTCGTTTGAAGGTATGACAGAGACAATCGGGTAGAACAACGCCACGTACCCCATTAAAAACAGAAAACTTAAAAAGAATATTACTCGTATGAACACAAGGACATGGACATGGACAATCTGGACGTAGATCCGTTTAGGAACCTTTGCGAGGACCATGAAACAGATCACAAACTGGACAACGAGACTCGAAAGACCCAATACAAAGAACAAAATTAGCTTAAAAGAAACACAATGGAAGAAAACATTAGACTATGAACATAGTATTTTTGTTATTTATGGTTTGTTTTTTTTTTATTTATTATTTATTTAGACAAATTAGGGAAATGGATGAGAAGGAAATGGAAATGGAGAGACCGACTTGCCCAAAGTGGCGTCTGACAGAAGACCAAATCAGGATAATGACCAACATTTACAATTACGGAGTCACTCACCCAAGTCGAGCTTAGATTTTTGAGATCACTACTCGAATCAGGGCATTCGGAGAAGCGGGGGAGTACAATGTCCAGTGCTGGTTTAGCAATCATGGGAATAGAGTAAGACGTTGGCAAGCGGAATTGGATCCCACCGGCACCCTCTTTTCTCTACTACCCCTGTACATGTATGGTAAAACCCTAACTTCATCCCTGTCTTTTTTAATTTTCTCCCTCTCTTCCTTCTTTTTGACACAATTATTTCTTTTTATCATTTTATTTTTATTATTTTTGGAGAAACCGGTTGGGTAGTCATGAAGGCTCCGAAGCTTCTGGACCTCTTCCCCATTCCCATCATAATCGATGGAGAAACAGAGATTCCTCCGCCTCCACCCGTGACTTTTCGTGCCAGAGCTCCCTCAACGGAGCTCTCCCTTAGACCACCACAACCAGCTCGAGAATTTTTTTTCCATTAAATTTTTTTTGTTTTGTTTGTTTTTGTTGGCCGAGTGTGGCCAGAATTTGAATAAGGACATGTAATATGGACACTTAATATTTTTTTTTTGTTTTATCTTTTCCCCGGACTGTAATCCTAACGATCACCAGTGGTCGAACTCTGCACATCTTTATTTTTATGTTTGTTATGTTTTTTTTATGTTGTTTTTTTTTGGACCCTTGGTACGGTCAGGTAACTTTGTATCCTATCCGTTAGATCTACCTGTTTTTTTTTTAATTTTTGTTTATTCTGATGTCAAGATCGTTTCAATATATTCAAATTGGTATCCTTGTTCAAAACCTTCCCTCTGTCCTTACTGTAATTTCCTCTCTGATGATGAAATAAATTAGATTTATTTTTTTTTTTCATTGAGTCTAAACAAAATTCGAATCAAATAAACCTTTGAAACAATGAAGAAGAGGACTTAAAATATATTTACGATGAAGGAAAATAAGGAAAAATAACTTCGAAAGATGAGACCTGAAGTAAAACTCAAAATTATTTGTATGACACGATGAGTAAATGGGTTCAAAAGAAAATAAATTATTTACAAAGAAAATACGAAAAATGACTTCGAATAAAATGAGATCCAAACAAAACCATTATGCGTACGAGACAATGAAGAAATAGGAAGTAAGGACCAACGAACTCGTAAAACAATTTTGGACAAATTGAAACTTCGATGACTCCCTAATTTTTTTGAAAATTGTTTTTGGTGTAATGGAATCGGACTCAAGCAAAAGCTTTAGAAATGCAATTTTGGTTTTTTTTTATTAGATGAAACAAAATAAGGAAAGAGAAAGAAAATGAAAAGAAAAGGAAAAGACAATGTAGTTCAAATACTCTAGTAAGAAATTATAAAGTTGTGAAAATATTGCCCCGGTATAATTTGGAAATTAACACGAAACATAGTCAATAAGAAGTTCCCAAGACATAGGAAAACATCTCAAGCTTTAGTCATCACGTTTTTCATTTCTCCGATCAGTTTCTTGCAGCAATTGGAGAATGTTTCGACCTTCTTAGGCAAATTAAAGATTGGCATTACAGATTCAGCATCAGCTAATAGCTTAGGAACATCTTCAATGACTTCATTGATGAGGGAAGCTAAATTGTGAGAGATTCCTCTTTCAACTCCTTTGTAACTCGTTCTTCTCCAATGACATATTCCTTCATCTGACTCATCAATCTTTTATGTCCCCTTTTAGTTGAATGGCAACATTCCTTCTCTAGTTTTGTCATTGCTGCTTCTATCCACTGCTCATCATTTTGAAATTTCTTTTCGCAATTTGGGTAAGGGAAATTAATTACAACTTGATTGACTTAACCCTTTCTGCGATTAAGGGAAACTTTCATTAACAGTTCATGATTTTGGGCCTTTCTTTGAAGCGAACAACATTGCCTCAAGTGTCTTTAACTTGATGAAACATTTCAGCAAAAGTTAGGCCTGGCGTCCCTTCTGTCTCGCGCCTGGGCGCGAGACTCTCTGGAAAAGTCAAAAGTGGACGAGGGTCCACTAAAATCGGGACGAGCGTCCTCTTCTCTAGACCGGACGAGCATCCCAAATCTTGGACGAGCGCCCTCTTATTACACTGGACGAGCGTCCTCTTCTACTTGCTGGCCGAGCGTCCATTTCTGCCTGGACGATCGTCCTCTAAGTGTCCTGGACGAACGTCCTCTACTCACGTAATCTAGACGAACGTCCTCTTTAGAGAACTAGACGAACGTTTACTTGGCGTCACTCCGGCGACGAGCGTTTATGCATGCCTTATGGTTGGTTCATCTCTATAATTTGTTGGAGATTCTTCCAAGCTCAATTTTAGCTCCCGCAATGATATATAATTTGCGATCTATGCTGCCAAGGGACACACCATTTAACTTGTTCTTCGTTTAAACTTGCACAAAGTTGCATCCATTCATATGTTCCTTTCACATTTGGTTTATACTGCAATAGCCCGTCCATGGGGTACGGGGAATTTAAGGCGTCTTCAGTCTCATGGGAAATGACCCACATATACAACACTGGTAGACAACATAACATTTTCGTAACAACGATTAAGGGTCCCATAAACTTCAGCCAGGACGGGACATGGGTATATTGTCCGATTTAGTTGTATAGAGCTTTGGCCTTAAGACGTGCATTTAAGATTTGCCCAAAATCCTTCCCTTCTGACAAACTCAACAAATTCTTATACCCCTCGACTCAAATTTCATGTTAATTTCCATTTTTATCATAAGGATTTAATCACAAATTTATAATGTGACAAGACCATAAAGAAAAACATGAGCTAAGAAAGAAGGAAAAAACGGAAAAGAAAAAAAAGATAAAGAGATATGATGATATGTACAAGGTGCGTGATTTTATTAAGCGAACATGAGGGTTATAAGAATACACGTTTCTCCCTTTTGTGCCTTATCAAAGGTTGAATGACAAAAGTTCTAAGGCCAAATATGTGCACTCACAAGGATAGCTTCCTAATGCTTAAATCAAGGCCACCAGAGTTATGGCTCTTTTCACTGTCTCTCCACAACAGTCAGAGTAATCAACTAGATGCGGAGACACAAATGAAGAGAACAGACTCTAGCTGGGGTTCTTACGATAGCCAAACAGGAAGTACATCCCAGAGTGACACCGCTACACAACCCCTCTAATTCTAAGTTGCGCTCAGACCCGGGTATAGGGCCCCACTCATGATATGCATAAAGTGTGTGAAGGGAGATTATAATGCAAAATAACACTCGCAACATAAACACAAATAAGTAGATATATCAGACATAGATAAGGAACAATTATTTCAAAGATAAAGAACAACTAAAAAAACTCACATACGACTATTTCAAATATCAATCATAGATAAGGAAAAGGGGGAAAAAACACAAAGAAAAACCACATCGAATTCGCATATCTAATTAAATGGCCTGACTCTCTAGACTCCCTAGTGGAGTCGCCATCTGTCGCAACCGGGATCGCGACGGGACGACGATCCGTAAAATAAAAACTGTTTTTGAAAAAAAAAAGATTTTGGAGTCGCCACCATAGTTTATTCTGGAAAACTACGGAAAAACCATAAAATGATAAGACCTGGTCTGCGAAAATGAGATTCTAAGTTCGGGAGTCGGTTACGTGTAGGGAAGGTATTAGCACCCTACAACGCCTGCCCTAAGGCAGTACCTTTAACTAAATATGCGAATATGATGTGGTTTTCAAAATGTTTAACTATCCCCTAAAATAAGATTCTAAAGAAACAACATGTATTTTTTAGTTTTTTGAGCCCGACAAGGATTGACCTTGCTCCTACGTATTCTCATTAAAAATGAGAAATCAGGGTTCCGTAGTTCTTTTAGAAAATTGCTTGAAAATTTATTTGAAAATTGTTTGAGAATTTTGTTTGGAAATGATTTTGATTTTTTTTGGAAAATGAACCTGACAAGGACTGGCCTTGCTCCTACGTATCTCCACTTTTGATGGAGAATCAAGGATCACGTAGTTCTGGCTAGCCATATTGTATGTTGTTTGAAAATGTGGATGTTTTTGGGTTTTGAAAGATTTTGTATTTTTTTGGTATTTTTATAAAATAAACAAAAAATGTTTTCAGCACAAAGACGATGCGTGCGATCACACATGTGCTTAACCTTCAAAATATTTTTGGTATTTTTATAAAATATTTAGATTTTTGCATGATGAGCACTAGGCTGATGCGTACGATCGCACGAGTACTCACACGGCTTTTTTTTTCTTATTGTTTGCGTAATGAGCACTAGGCTGATGCGTACGATCGCACGAGCACTCACACGGCTTTTTTTGTTTATTTTAGATTTTGGGTAATGAGTACTAGGTTGATGCGTACGATCGCACGAGTACTCATACCGATATTTATATTATTACATGTTTTTAAAGTTTTATATTTTTTTATTAAGAAGGATAGATGGGTTGAAATGTGAAAAGCATAAAGAAAAATTGTAATAGAAAACACGATGAATTTATAAACTAAAAAAATGATCAAAATGCATATATAAATAGAATGAAGAGAAAATGTATACCTTGTTGAAGATTTGTGTGATGAAATAAAACTCTACTTGTAATAAGTTGTGAGAAAGATAGATGGAAGATGAAGAAGATAACTTTATGGTAGAAATGGGGTACGGGATTTATTATGTATAGAGAGATAGTAAAATGTGAGGGAGAAATGAAGTAGAGTTTCGGGATGGAATGAAGAGATTTTGAGAGAGAAGATATGGATATTATGTAAATTGTGTGTGTGAAGTGAAGAGAATGTAGGTATTTATAGAGTTAAGGATGAAGAAAGTTGATGAACAAAAATAATATAATAAGTTAGTGGAAAATTTAGATGAAATAAAAATTAATCACAAAAATGCAATAAAATAAATAAGTAAAGAAATAAAACGTTTGGGGAAACAAGAAGTTGAATCTGGCAGAGCCGGTTAGACAACTTCTAATCCTTCCAAAATGCAATAAAATAAATAAGTAAAGAAATAAAACGTTTGGGGAAACAAGAAGTTGAATCTGGCAGAGCCGGTTAGACAACTTCTAATCCTTCCAAAATGCAATAAAATAAATAAGTAAAGAAATAAAACGTTTGGGGAAACAAGAAGTTGAATCTGGCAGAGCCGGTTAGACAACTTCTAATCCTTCCAAAATGCAATAAAATAAATAAGTAAAGAAATAAAACGTTTGGGGAAATAAGAAGTTGAATCTGGCAGAGCCGGTTAGACAACTTCTAATCCTTCCAAAATGCAATAAAATAAATAAATAAAGAAATAAAGCGTTTGGGGAAACAAGAAGTTGAATCTGGCAGAGCCGGTTAGACAACTTCTAATCCTTCCAAAATGCAATAAAATAAATAACTAATAACATACAAATGGCATAACATAATCAATATCACGTTTTACAACTATCACACTTGGATATCAACACAAAAGCATACTCTCATTTAAATTCAAAATCATACAAAAACAAAATACTCCATAATCAAGATTTAAGATCAGACAAAAGCAAAATATAGCATATTCAAGGCTCAAGATAATACAAAAGGAGATACTCAAGGTTAGCTTCCCTTACCTCTATTATAGACTTAATCTCCTCGCTCTCTGAAAACTTCCAGAATATCCCCTTTGAAATTAGAAATTCTTCCAACTCTCTTCTCTCAAAAATTTTCTCCATTCTTTTTGTGTAAATTTTCAGCCTCCCCCCTTGGCTATTTATAGTAAAAAAAATTTACTATTCATTTGTACTATTCATTTTTACTATTCATTTTTTTATTCATTTTACTATTACAAAATTAATTTTTTATTTGCAAATTGGTGAATTCTGATCTCAAAGCTACGTGGAACACTTATCCTTTCCAAAAATAATTTTTTTTTTACTTTTCACTTTTTACTATTCACAATTCACTATTCACTATTTACTATTCACTATTCACTTTTTTTTTATTTATTTATTTATTATTAATTTTATTTATCCGGACGAAATTGGGTATTGACAGTAGGGAATTGCTTGATGATAAAATTGAGGCTCAAAGGTGGTGGAAATTTGATTAATGAAGGTTTTGTACTTAGGATTGAATTTCTCAAAAGAATAATTTTTTTTATGGGATAAAGGTTTAAAGGGCTAAAGTGCACATAATTAGATAGATAAGAGGGTTTCTTGAATACCCTACATGATTTTCGAATAGAAGATTTAACCATCAATATTAAATATTAATGTTTCAGATGCATCATGAGGCTTATTAGAGTAATGAACAACACAAGTATCTTAAGGTAAATTATAAATAATGGGCAAAGAAATTATTGCATCATCGATAAAAGAGGAAGAACCTTTAGAAGTAGTTTCATCCATAAAAAAGAAAATTGTTTCATGAAGGAAAACATCCATTGAAATAAAAAATTTATTGGTCTATAGGTTGTACAATTTTTATTTCTTGTAGCCTTTAGGATATCCAACAAAAATGGATGAAATGGTAGGAGTAAATTTATTTCTAGAAGAGGACAAAGTTGTTCCATAAGCATAAGCCAAACATTTAAAAGCTTTCAATTATTGATAATCAAGTTTGAATCTATATAGAACCTAGTAAGGTGATTTCTATTGTGTAGTATTGGAAAGGGAATCTTGTTAACTAGAAAAGAAACGGTTGAAAAACACTCCCCCAAAATTGAGCCAACCACTTTGATTGAAAAAAAAAGCTCCAACTACATTCAATAAATGTTGATGTTTTCTCTCAATTACTAGATTTTGTTTAGGGCTTTCAGAACTAGAAAATTGATGGAGGGTTCTTTGTTCTGCTAGAAAAATAGTAAGAACAAGTTATTTTGCATTGTTAGATCCGAAACCTTGGCCTCAAACTAAGATTGAACAATTTGAAAAAAATATGTTTTATAATATTGACAACTTACAATTTTAAATATTCGAGTGAGAAATATCTAAGTAAAATGATTATAATCATCTACCAAGGTTAGATAAAATCACTTGTCATTATAACTAAGCTTACCTTAATATTCCTAAATGTCAAAATATAATATATCAAGTAATGTGAAATGAAAAATAATCCTTTAAACTTGTAAGATGAAATATTTGACGATTAAAAATAAAAAAATTATATAGAACATAAAAAGAAGTGTCATTAGTTAAAAATCGAAAGACTTTATCTAAGACATGTCCAAATCTTAAATAAGCATTCTTACAAAAAAATCAATATTTTGAAAAGAAACATTTGTACTAATATTAAAAGAAATATAATTATTTAGAAGGAATATAATTATTTATTCTATGAAAAATTTGAAAGAGATAACGTATATAATCCTTCAATTAGCTTACTATAGACAATTTTCTTGGAGTTAAACACCTTTAAATGAAAAAAAAATTAAGAAAGACCAATTTATAGTATATAAATAGGTGCAAACCTCGTCTTACAGTCAAATTTGTAGGGGTACGTTAGGTTTAAAGTCCACTTATTAATATGGTATCTGAGTCAGATTAGAACCTATCATAGCGAGATTATTGTGGACATATTGTTTCACTCACTGTCGGACTACTATCGGATTACTCATTAATGTCTAGTCTCATGCTCAAAATGTATATATATATCTCAATGTGAGGAGATATATTGAAAGTCCTACCTCGACACAACAAACTAAAATTGATTTGAAGTTCATAAAATAATTATCAAGCACCAATATAAGAATTTTGAACAACACACGTTGTTATTATAGAAAATAGGAAACAAAAGAGTTTTATTAGTCACATACATGCAAGATTAAAAATGTACATGAATATTGACATAGAAATCAATTTAAACACAAAATTATTGAAAAAAGTAGAAAAAACTAAATCATTAAAAGAATATCAAACATATGCAATCCACTAAGAGGAGTAGAACATGAAAGGTTATGGATTTCAATTTTTTTGTCTCATATAACATAATTTTCTTTTTAATTTACAAAAATAACATATTGTAATTAATATTTACATAGATAGCACGATTTTGTAAGAGCTGAGAATTTGATTATTGAAAAACTGAATTCTTACTTCTTATTTCAATAATTTTTACAAAAAATGTTAGAATTCAATTTTTAGAAAATCAAATTCTTATTTTATCTTTTAGTGATTTTTGCGAAAATATAAATATTAAAAGGCTAAATGGATTTCAAAAACAGTCGAAGGTTTGAACAGTGTCGAAAATCTTCGAGTCTTCAACGTTTTTCGAAAATCGTTCAAAACTTCAAGATTTTCGAAAATAATTGAAGGACAGTTTTCGAAAATCGTTCAAAGTTAGTTTACTTTTAACATATTTTTAAATTTTCTTTTTCATTTAAAATTAATAAATAATCAACTTATTTTAACATTTTAATAAGATTTAATATGTTAAAATAAATAATTCATTTATTTTGATATTTTAATATACTTTTTTAAAATTAACTGTTTAACATATTTTTTAAATTCTCTTTTTTAATCTAAATTTTAATAAATAATTAATTTACTATAATTTTTTAATTTTGTTTCATTTTAATTTAACAACCTTTTGAAATTACTTATATTGTAAAATTTAAAAAATCTTTAGTTTATTTTGATGAAATTTAATATATTGTATTATTTTAATAATTATTAATAAATTAATAATAAAACTAATAATAAAAAAAGTAATAATAATACGAAATTTTATTTAATATATTATAAAATATTAAATTATATTAAAATATTCATAATAAATTATTTATTTATTAATTTTAATTTAAAAAATAAATTTTAAAAAACGTCAAACGATTTTCGAAGTTTCAAATATTTTTAAAAATTTTGTTTTTTAATTTAAATTTTAATAATAATTAACTTTTAATTAATCGTTTAGGCTTTTATTAGATTTCAAAAACTATTAATATCTTTCACAGTTTTCGAAAACTGTTAAAGATTTTTAATATATATTTTTATAAAAATCACTAAAAAATAAAATCAGAATTTAATAAATCAAATTTTAATATATTTAAAAAATTATTGAAATAAGAAGTAGATTTTTCAAAAACCGAATTTTGACCTGTGTTACTTATGTAAATATTAACTATAATATGTTATTTTCGTAAATTAAAAAAACGGAGAAAAAATGTAACATCCCGATTATATAATAACAAATATTACATAATAAAGACGTCAACATTCCAATAATGAGAACAGTCGGATCATGACGTGTAATTTAACTGTTAAATTACAATCATCCAGATAAAATGAGCGAAAATTTAAACTTGGACAGCTTGAAAGGATTGATCGCTACAAGTGATCAATCAGGAAACTTCTAAGAAGATTACTCTGCAACATCAGCAACCTCCAGCTCTTGCTCCAAATTGATCTCTTCAACATCGTCTGCTCCCATCCAAGTGGATGATCATCGCCAGAAAAACATACCCAAACAGCACACAACACAAACAATGCAAGGGTGAGCTAGATATAAAAAGCATGTTATCTCCTAGCACATTTAATTCATGACATCATACTTAGATTTAAATACATAAATATTTATGCATGCTTATTACACCACAATCCACATATTCATACGACTCATCCGGATTTTTGTATAATTGTCGGACTATTGGTCGTCTCTACACCTGCTAGTTCAGCTGGTCTTTCTCCAACACTAGCAATATAAGTCCCCCAAGCTGCCTATGTCTAAATTCAAAGATCATAGACGAGGACCTCCCTCTACTCTCACCACTCACATTGTTCTCCTCTACTTGAGTGTGAACAATGCTTTGAGTTTAGGGATAGACAACCATTTCAAAGCCCCTACAATTATACAGACACAACCACAATATTTCACATAACCACTTTCATCCATCTCTCCCTGAGATTTCCGAATCATACTCACGTTCATCATTCCCATCATATAATCACAGTAACTTATCGTATTTCATGCATTCTCATATTTTCTCATAGCTCATATCACCACATATATTACATACAATTCTCAAATTACCACATTTACATCAGATGATCACAATACTCTATCATATTTCATACATTGCATGTAATTTAATTCAAAAGAAAAAAAAGAATTTAAAACTAAAAAGAATTACAATTGGACGGTTATTGTTCATCACGCTCATGAACGAACGCTCGGTTTAGGACGAACGCTCGGTTTTGGGACGAACGCTCGGTTTGGGACGAACGCTCATTACTTAAGGACGAACACTCACGGGTGGAACCAAGGACGAACGCTCACCAGATGAAGCTTTGGACGAACGCTCACCAATTGAACCAAGTACGAACGCTCAACTATTGAACCAAGGCCGAACGCTCAAAAGTTGAAGTCACGGACGAACGCTTACTTGAAGTCTTGGACGAACGCTCACTTGAAGTGTTGGACGAAGACTCCCTAACAATTTTGAAGGACGAACGCTCACAGGTGAAGACAAAGACGAACGCTCGCTCCAGAAACTTAGGGCCGAACGCGAGCAATTTGGACGAGCGTCCAATTCAGCTCGGACGAACGCACTCCGCTGCATCTCGCGCTCGGGCGCGAGATGCTGGCGCGGCCTGACCAGAGGCTACTCGCGCCGGGCGCCCGGGCGCGACAGGGGCGCCGGGCGGGAATTCTGCAGAATGTAGAATTCTGCAGATTTCGAACAGAACATCATTTTTCCAATTCTAATCATTTTTATTAACTTCTAACACCCCTAATTCATGTTTTATACTAGATTGGACTTATCTAAATGATTATAACAGTTCCTTAATCAATTCCAAAGGGATTCATACTCAAATTCAACCACTAAACACCAATTTTCACAACTTAGATACTCAAAATCCAATTCTACCACTTTACACCTATTTTGATCAATTTGATGGCTCAACCAAGTCACAATACAGTGGGTGAAACTGTTCCAAAGGCTCAATAACATTCTAGACCCCAAATACTCAAAATCACTACCTCACTTCCTCTCAAAAAGGCTAAAAAGCTACAAAATCCTAACTTTTCTTCGATTCCAAAACATCCAAGATTTCATACATGAATCAACACATCAATTTCAGTCCAACCATACATACAACTTCAATTTCCAGCAGCTACATCATGCAACAACTACCAAAATACAGAAAATCCAACTCCCCTTACCTCTTGAAGGCCTCCTTTTATCTTTCAAGCTTGCATGGTGCCAAACACAAGAGGGAAGTCACGGACGTTTTCTTGCTCTCCAACTTCTTCTTCATTTACGTGCAGTACCTCCCTTTTCAAGCCAGCCATGTCACCGTGCACCTCCAAGCTTCCTTCTTTGCTTGGACTAGCTACTGGTAGATGTTACAAGATATGCTCAAGGGCAGCCTCCTCCATCTTGAACGTGTAGTGTGCTTCTTAATCCAAACAAAATAAAATGAACTTTGTCTAAAAGCATTTAAATGTGCTGCTGCATGGGAATCTCCTTCTCTTTGTTTGCTGCCACCGTTCCAACACCTCTTCTTTGCTGAACATTGCTTCTCCTCAAAGGCTGGACGGTGATGTGCTACTTCCCATAAGGTTTGCTGGACCGTGAGTATTGTGGCAGCTTATTTCTTCACTTGTTAATTGATGAAATCAATGAGTTGCAAGTGGAATGTGAGATGGATGTTACTCCCAATCTGTTGATGCTCCTGGTTTTATAACCAATTTTCTGGACGTGAGTTGTTGCCTCCCAAACCCGTGAGCTTCCAGCAATTGGTTTTGTTTTGTAGCTTCTTTTAAATTAATTCCTTGCATTTGCTGAGCTCCTAAAAGACGGTGAGGGCCCTCCACTTTGCAAAATAATCTTGTCTTCTTCTTCAATACCATTCCAATCTTCTGTAGTTTCCTCTGTCCGTGAACTACTCTTTCTTTCCAATCCATCCAATCCATCCATCACGTGAATATCTTGCTTCCGTGAATTCCTCTCCACTTCCTGCACCAAGTTGTTGCCTTCATCACTGTGCACACTATCTCTGGACTGCTTGGGCGTGCTGGCCTCATCTTTGGTGGTGGCTGCTGCTTCTTGCTCACATTCTCGTGCACACCACTTTCTTTTATAATACCAATTTAATAAATTTATCATTTCATTTTGGAGGTGCTTCACGTGGACGTAAGCTTCAAGGCATTAAATGCCAAAATAAAACCTGGGGAATAAAACGTGAGTTATGTGTGTTTCTCCTATCATTCTCTTTTCATGTGGTGCTAATTCATTCACGTAAGTGACTAAATGGTGGTCCCTCCATCATTTATTGTGAGGCCAAAATACAGGGAGAAAACCGTGTGGTATGTGCTCATGTTTTACTAGGTCCTTACAAAAAAAACCTAGAGTTTTCATCCATGACATTCATAAAAAAACAAAAAAATGATTATAATAAACATGAAAAATTAATTATAATACCTAATTAAATAAAAATAAATCAAATAAATAATTGAATCAAAACCTATTAAAAAAATACAGCTATATACAATATCAAAACATAAAAAGCATAAATAATTACATATAATATCTAAAAATTAAATAATTGGTTATGTATAATATTTTGTATTATTTATTTATATTTCATTATCATTTCCAGACTAATGGACAATCAGAGAGGACGATCCAAATACTGGAGAATTTGTTGAGGACATGTGTATTGGATCACTTGGGAGTCTGGGAGGATGAGGTGTTGTCATTGGTGGAGTTCACTTACAACAACAGTTTTTAGGTCAGCATTGGTATGACACTGTTTGAGGCACTGTATGGAAGAAGATGTAGGACACCTCTGTATTGGTTTCAGGAGGGAGAGTCTATGTTGATGGGACCAGATCTAATTCAGCAGACAACTGAGAAAGTGAAGCAGATTAAGGAGAGGCTGGGAGCGTCTCAGAGTAGGCAAAAGTCCTATGTTGATCAGAAACGGAGACCTTTAGAATTTGTAGTTGGGGATCATGTTTTCCTTAAAGTGACTCCTACTACTGGTGTAGGAAGAGTCATTCGTGCTAGGAAGTTGTCTCATAGGTCCATTAGTCCTTACCAAATGTTGAGACGAGTAGGGCCAGTGGCGTATGAGATAGCCATACCATCCCAACTAGCGAATCTTTGTTGATGGATTGACAAGTGTACCAAATCGCACAAGTAATATAAAATGGTGAGACCAAGTATTGTATCCTAGAGGACTCTCGGCACTAAACAGTTGTGTGGTAACTCGATTAATTAAGACTTAAATAAAACGAGATTGTTGGATTCAAATGCAAAGACATAAAATTAAATGAATGTAGATTGATCAATAGTAGGGTAACACAAAGATGAACGGATGTGGTTTAATATGAGATGAATATGTTGTTAGGGTTTGATTTCACCAAGTTTACTCTCATGTATATAAGAATTCTTCGTTTTACATTAATGTTAACGTCACTCACTAAATTACTTAGAAACCCAATCCCTCGGTGCAATAAGCCTGCCTTAATTCCTAGTTCGTGCAATTCCTAGCGTTCCTAGAAAATTAAGTTTGAAGATCAAGAGCTTAAGACGACCAAGTACTCATACCCTCATCCTTGAGAAATATTACCCTTGGGAGAATTCAACAAGAACCTGAATTATAAGGAACCTCCCGATAGTCATGCAATTCATAAATCATGCCAGTAAATGAGTTAAATAGAGCAAACATTGAAACAGATGAATTCCTTAATAATTAATGAAAAAACATATAAATTAAGAATCAATTCAAATACATGAGAGTTCACAAGGTTACATCATCCCCCAAAACCAAATAGAGTTTAGTTCCCCACAAACATGGAGAAACTAGATGAATAATGGAAAAGCATGAGATAGTGAAACCCTAAAAGCAGAAGAGTGTACTGTTATGTTGCTCCAGCCAGAGATACCAAACCTAAGATGTCTGGGTCCTTTAAATAGAACAGAAGCCGAACAGAAACAAAGCCCAAGCTTGAGTCGTCGACGCTCAAGCACCCCACTTAGGGCGCCCGGGCGGTGAGCGACACTTCCTGCTCTTAAGCCTTCTAGAGTACGCCCAAGCCTTCTACATCCGGCGCTCAAGCCCCTCAAAAAGGGGCGCCCGGGCGGTGAGCGGCACTTCCTGTGCTTAAGCCTTCTAAAGTACGCCCAAGCCTTCTACATCCGACGCTCAAGCGCCCCAAAAAGGGGGCGCCCGGGCGGTGAGCGACACTTCCTGCGCTTAATGTTAATCTCTTTGACAAGTGCACCAAATCGTTCAAGTAATAAACCGTGGTAAGACCATATATCGTTTTTCCAAGAGACTCGTAATACTAGAAAATTGTGCGATTAACAACTCATCTAGACTCAAGAACAACTCATCATTTAAGAATATGTGCAAAAAGATAAATTCACAAGTAATTACAAGGTTGGACTTTGGTATTGAAGGCACTTGGAAATGGAAAAGACTAGAAATGGTATGGAATGACATTGTTAAGGTTAGTTTTCACCAATGCACTCTTGTGTATAACCAAATTCATCTCCTCTCTATCAATTTACTAAAGTCAATCCACTAAAACACTTTAGCCATAATCCCTTAGGTGAAAGAGCCTAGGTTTTCCTTATCAAACTCCAATCCCTTGGACAATCTAACAAGCAAACCCGCATTAAGAACTAGGATCTAAGACAACATGTGAATCATATCTCATCCCTAGCTCAATGACCCACAAGGACTTTTGTTTCAGTTCAAGATTTCATATCCCATCCCTGGCTCAATGAAACCCCAAAATCAAGTCATGAACGTCCCCATTACATGCAAGCTTTAAGATCAGAAATAAGAATACTAGTAATAGATAGAAAAGGCATTTATAAATACCAAACAATCATTCATTACACAAGAGTTTATAGGCTACATCTAACCCTAACAAGATGAATCTGGTTCTCCATTTCCATGGAGAACCCTGAAGCTTACAAACATGGAAGATGGAAGGAGAAGGAGACCCAAAGGAAGAGGAGGAGATATTCCTACAAGCTCTACGCGCCCTCCATGAGCTCCAGACGTGAAATCGCGCCTCAAAAAAACCAAAGACCATTTTTCTTTCTGCCTCGTGAGTATATATACTGCCCGAATTCTCGCTTAAGCTAAATTATTATCGCTTAAGCGAGAATAAACTTCTTGCTTAAGCTAAATTATTCTCGCTTAAGCGAAAATGACTTTTAAATCAATGATTTCCTGGATCACCGAGACTCTTCAATGTAATAGAGGATCTTCCTAACATCGAAATAGATCAGAAAAACAAGGGATTAGAGTATTATTTACGTAATGTAGCTCAAAATATAGATAAATACTAAAACTAAATAAAAGAGAGGATTTAAGTAAGTAATAAGCTAAAGAAGAGTTGATTTTGCTATTAAAATGATGCTTAAATAAGGGTAAGAATTAGCATTATCACTTAAGCCTCAAAAAGGGCTCCCAAGCCTCGAGCTTCTTTCCTTTTGGTGCTTTTTCTGGACCTTTCTGAGCTCTATCTCCTTAGCACTTTATCCCTATTTTCCTTATTAACTCATTTTCTATCAAAATAAAGGGAATTAGTCATAAAATCACCAAATTAAACCTCAACTCTCTTATTCACACAACTTAACAGAAAAACATGATTCCAAGCAAGTTTCTAAGCAGAAAAGGGTGTACTTAGTATTAAAATTACATCATAGATAACAATATTTTCAACCATTATCAGAACCCCAAACTTAAAACTTTGCTTGTCCTCAAGCAAAACAAACTGTAACTCAGCTTTTCAGAACAATCACTACAATGACTTAACCTTTTTCAAAAACTTTTTCTTTCAGACAAGAAATCACTTTGATCAATTCAGCATACAGATGTCAGTTAAGATGTACAGATGCCTTATTCAATTAAAATTAGTGTGATGCTCATGTACTTCAACAGACACTATCCTTAAGAATGATCAATCAACCAAGCAAACATACTCACAAGCAAGTTGTCATCACAAGGGCTTTTCATGGCCTGTAACTTGGCTGGGCTAAGAAGGAAATTGGTTTTTCTGGTCAATCAAATCCTTGAGTTAAGAGAGACATTTATGATTTCATCATTCAAGTACAAACTCTCTTTCTTTTTCCAACTTTCCCTTGCATTGAGCTTTTCTTTTCTTTTCTTTTTCTTTTCTTTTTCTTTTTCTTTTGCTTTTCATGTACTCACTACTTAGCTCAATGCTTTTTCTTTTCAATTTTTTCAGTAACCCCAAACTTGAACCTTTATCAATACCTCATAAATGTTCTCAACTTAACTCAAGGTAAAGAGTTTCACAAAGGTTTCTCAAAAATTGCATAAGGCTCAAGGTTCAAAGGTCAAAACAAATTGTTTTCTTTTCAGTGGACAAAAATCATGTGAAGGTTAAGAAGAATAAGGGATAACAAAAGATGACATTGATCATATGAAACCTGCAAGTAAGTAGTTCAATCACAAAAAATTAGGGAAACATCATTCATGCTTCCAAAACAGTAGCAATTATTCACAAACTCTGAAGCCCAAAACTCACACAAGTAAACTCTCAAGTCCCAGAATTCAGAAAAACATTATGCTCAGTATCTTAATCAAATTTTACCTCAAGCACCTGTTTGATACTTTTTGAGCCATCACCTGTATATTATCACATCATGCATCATCTCAACATCAATCAACACACTAGGACATCTCAAAGCAATACTTATCACAAAACACAACAGTTGGACCAAAGCAGTGTCATTTATCCAAGTAGAGTACAATAACAAAACAAATAATTCAAAAGAAAGCTAATAAAACATAAACAAAATACAGTCAATCAAAGTAATTAACACAAAAACAGAAAAATAAAATAAATTCTGGTCATAACAAAGATGACACCCTTCAGTAGGTGTCAAACGAAACAACTTAGAGGAAAGACTATCAGTCTAGTCAAAGTTGTCTGGGATAGTAGGACAGGTGATTCTACTTGGGAGTTAGAGGGAGTCATGAGAGAGTCGTATCCTCACCTGTTCTCTGGTAAGTCTAATTTTCGAGGTCGAAAGTTTTTGTTGTTGGGGAGAATGTAAGAACCTAAAAAATAGAATATTAGAGTAGATATGTGTATTAAAATAATGAGACCGAGTAATTTATTATAAAATAATCTTATATTATAAATAGAACTTTCTAAAGCTCGGTTCATGATCTAAAATACTTCTATCTCTCTAAAACACTATTCTCTTTGCTTTCTCTCCCTTCTCTCTACTCTTTCTCACCCTTGGATAATCTGTTTGACGATCAGGAAGTGTCTAGGTGATCCTGGCGTCGAGAACTACCTGTTCAACCGATCAATTTCTTGATTTGAGCAAGTAAGTGTCATTCCTCTTTTCTAGGTTTTCTTGCATCTGTAAACATGCAAATAAATATGTCTTTTCACGAGATGAGTGTCTCTCTTTCTTGATTCCTAGCTCAATTTAGGTTCTAAGGTTGGTTTCCTATCAGCAATTGATGATTTATAGGTTTTTCTAGAGTTTCCTTGCGGTGCAAGCAACCATCGGGGTTTTATAGAGTTGTCCAGATTTCTCTAAGGTAAGGGAAGCTAAATTATTGCTTTAATTTAGTAGTTTAGCAAATATGTATGATAATTCTACGTTTATTTTGTGGATTGAACTAAAGTTAGATTTTGATAAATTATATTGTGTGCAAATTGATTGTTATGAATGTACATTGATGAATTGTGATAAGAAACTTAATTTGATGATGTTTGATCTGCTTTTGGGTGTGTAAAAGGTTAGAAATTTGTATTAAGGTTAATTGGTTATGAATAGAGTCACATTGTAGTGGTTTAGAGTAGGTTTTGAGGAAGTGGAGTAGTGAAAATGAGAATTAGAGGTTAGATGCTCAATTGGTCTTATGTTTTATGAGTATATGTAAATGATTCATTTGTGGATGATGTATGACTATGTATGAGTTCTATATGAGTATAAAAGTAATGTGTGGTGATTCAATTGTGATAGTATGTGTAATTACAATGGTTCAAATGATTTCACAACTAGTTATATGGGTCCCACAGGAGGACTCTTTCGGTAGAGTTTAAGTGTTTTTAGAATGAATATAGGGAGCTCAGTATTGAAGGTTATCTTAATACTCTAATGATATTTCATTCTCAAAGAGGATTGATACATGTGGTGAGAGTAGTAAGAGGTCCTAGTGTAGGTGCTACCTAGAGGCCTATTGCATGTTAACGGATTAACCTTGTGTGTGTGGTAGAGTGAAACCCATGGCAATGACTTTGCAAAGCAGTAGAGGCCACCACAAGTTTACAATCTAGCATGACTTAATATTCATTCTAAGTCCGGACAATCAAGTCTACGTATAACATGTTTAGGGTGTTTAAAGTTAATTATTCTATATGCATGAATTGATTATGGATGTATGTTATACTAATGGATGCATCTTTTATATCTACCTTACCCTTCCGTGTGTGTTTGTCTTTGTATGTGGCTATATTTCTTGTTTGGATATGATCATCATTTGGGTGTGAAAAGAGGGAGACGATCTTTCTGTGGAGCAGGCGCTTGATGGGGATGATGCGGTTGTTTAATTACTTTAGATTAGTTGTATATAGTTTGGTTTTATACCATTTATATATAAAGTTTAAATTTATGGTTATTTTGGATAACTCTAAGTTAAAATTTATATTTTAATTAACTGTTTTATCTTATCATATATGTGATTATTCTTTTATATAGTATTTTACTATATTTTTTGGGATATTACATTTATCATTTCCAATAAGAATATATTTCTCCACAGTTTTTAATTTAAATTTAACATTTGAACTAAATATAAAAATAGAGATATTTTTTCAAAGTTATTGATATATATTAAAAAAAATGTTTTAACTGATTTTCTTTTAGGCTACGTTCGTTTAAAAGGAATTTATAATTGATTTGCGGGAGAGTGAGTAGATAGATTTGAGACTAAATTGATTATTGTTTCTTCAGGGGATTTGGAAGTGAGTGAAAGTGAATTTGAAGTTAAAAATTGTTTAATTGGTAGAAATTGATGATTACCAAAATATCTTTAATTATAAAAGTAATATAAAATGATAATGGATAATGTTTTATATAATTGTAAAAATGTTTATAAGATGAAAAAAATAAAAATTAATTTTTAAAATGTAAAAAATGATAATTTAGGAAATTTTAATTATTATTATTATTATAAGAGGATAAAAGTATCAAATATATGAAAGGGTAGAATTTTGACCGATGTGACAGATAATAAAAATTGTTTAATTGGTAGAAATTGATGATTACCAAAATGTCTTTAATTATAAAACTAATATAAAATGATAATGGATAATGTTTTATATAATTGTAAAAATGTTTATAAGATGAAAAAAATAAAAATTAATTTTAAAATGTAAAAAATGATAATTTAGGAAATTTACTCATCAATCTCCCAAATCTTTACATTTATGTGGTGATCGAAGAAAAATCAATCTCACAATTGCCTCCATTTCGATCTTTGAAAGTAAACACAATTTTTTTTTTAATCCTTCGTTCTTATTCTGTGCGAACACGACTTTATGTCCCAACGAACAGAAATGTTGAAAAGAATTAACTAAGACGATAATTTGAAGTGATTTGCGAGATATTTATTTCTTTAAATAACAGATAGTACACATAGATTTGATATTATTTAAATTAAATCTCACTTTTACTCTTTTACAATTTTAATAATTTCAACTTTCATATATAAAATATTATAATCAATATGTACTCGAATTTAGTTTTGGTTTCGTTAATAACAGTATGTACTAGAATTCAGTTTTGGTTTCGTTAATAACAATAATATTCTTATAAATAATAAAATAATAATTTTGAATTTTTGACATTTCAATTTTTAATTTTAATTGTTTATATTTTGATATTTTTTATGTTTCAAACATTATCTAAGCAAAATATTTCTTTATTAGCAGGAAAAATTCACTCAGTCGTTTTAATGGAATTAACGTGTCGAATACAGGTGTTAGCAAATGAGCTTCGTTTTGATGTTGGAAGGAAAACTTTGATTTTCAGAAATTCACGCCACTCATTACATGCACCCTTCTTCCTCAGATTCTGAAAAATCTTATTTTCTCCTCCTTCTCTATACATCTCCTTCATCTTCTCTTTAAGAAAGCCTCACCGTTTCTCCTATGATCATCACTCAGGCAACATTTTCATTCTGTCGGTGTCAAGAGTTTCAGTTTGAGCCGATCGGTTTTGGGTTCTGAACTGGTAAGTTCTTCTTCTCCTTTAGTCGTTCGTTTTCTGGCACATGCAAACCAAGTTCTGGTTGCATGAATTCATAATCTTGTTATGAGCCCATTTCTGGCCTTTTGTTTGGTTTAGTTTCATAAAGAGTGAACCGTAAGATTCTAAGATTTCTGGTGGTGAGCTATTCTATACGAGCTGTGAGCGTTCGGTCACATTAGAGGTAAGAGAAACTTATTTAATTTAATTTGTATGTTGCTTGTATTGCATGTATGTTTGTTGAGTTGTTGAATTAATATGAAATATGATTGTTGCTATGTTCTAATTGTATGAAGTATGAAAATTCATTATGATAATGTATGTTCGTTATTGAATGGTCTTTGACCGTTCGGTTTTTCTCGGGGACTCGTTTAGAATTGAACTCTTTCATTTAGAAGGAATTTATGTTGACGACGAGCGTCTTCGTCTAGTACAATTTGTGTATAGGCGTTCCACTACGGATATTCTTTTCTTGGCATTTTGATATAAATTTAAGTATGTCCATAGGTAGTAGTATATTCGTTCGTTCTTGAATATTAATTAAATAATATCTTATATTCCAAGCGTTTGTACGATTTAGAGCTAGTCTTTCACAAAGCGTTCGTACTATTTAGTGCAGGGTCTTATACCAAGCGCTCATTCTCTTTCCTATAATCTACCTGATGAAAATAGCGTTCGTCCAAATTCAATAGTGTACTCTCTTTACCATGCTCGGTCTTTGACTAGCATTCGGTTTTCTTGAGCTTAAACTCAATTAAGCTAAGTATTTATAAGCGTTCGGTTTTTTCATGTGATTCTTTTAAGTATTATTCTTTGAATGTCTTGAAGTGTCTGTCCCCATTGGTTTCGGCCTAGAGTCTTAGTACTTGGCCTGGGATTTTCGGTGTTCGGTTTAAACTCTCAAGAGTCAATTCATTAAATTGACTCACTTTGTAAATAACATTCGTTCTGTTCGTTCTTGTGATATATGATTGTACTCTGGTTCTTTCTCAACTCGATAGTAACCCTCTCGGTCTTAATCTCTTCTGGAACTAGAGACCTCTCGGTCTCCTTCCAAGTTTCGGTCTCGTTAACGTTCGGTATTTGGCAATCCTTAGGGATTTTTATTCAAATTCATTGGATCTTCGTTCAAATTGAGATTTAATAAAGAAAGATGATGAAGTATGTTATGGTGGAAATGTATTTGATTTTGAACGAGTATTCCGGAGAGGAATATCTCATGAATGGATATTGAAATTTGGTAAAGTATGAATGTGGGCATGCTAAGCTGGTTGTTCATCCTGATGTTCCGTGATTACTCGTCCTCATGTAGAGGAGGGTAAGTCATGTGTGGGAACAACAGGAGGTCCTAATCCTTATGGTTAATTTGGACATATAGGACTAACCTCGGGTGGCAGCTATTGAGGGTATCCTAGTTACTACATCACCCGGGTGCACGAATGTCGTAGCTACACAGAATTCATATAGTCCGGACAGTCAGAGTCTAATATTAGGCTTTGCATAATCGAGTGATGAATTATCTTGTTTGGTTGATTGTGTGAAATATATGTTTATACATGAATTGAATTATGTAAGTTTACCCTATGTCTTTCTGTCTTGTCTGTTTTGTATGTTCGGTTGTCTTTATGTTGCAATGATCATCCATGTGGATGTGAGCAGAAGGAGACGAGCTGCTGGAAGAAGAAAACTTAGTCGAGGTAGAAGTTAAAACCGAACAGTAGAACCGTTCGGTCAATAGTATAATCCATGTTCTTTTGTATGACCGCTCGGTGTGGGCTTTTGTAAACCGTTCAGTCATAATTGCTTATCTTGTACGGTTTAAGTTTTTAGTTCTTTCTGTAAAGTCGTTCGGTCACAAGCATACTTCTCTATTAATGTAAGACTGAACTTTAATATTATTAAATGTGATTATTCTATTATACAGTTTTAGATTGTATTTTTGGGATGTTACAAATTATGTTTTGAAACATTAAATTTTATAATTATTATTTGATTTTATTTAAATATAAATTTATTTTATTTTCAAAATTAATTTTTATTTTTTATTTATAATTAATATCTTTTACCAATAAATATATTATCAATAAATATCATTTTTATCAGTATTTCGATAATTTTTATTTTTTATTAATTAAAACATTTTAAATTTTTTTACAAATTTTACTTTTAAATTTACTCTTAATCAATTCTCAATCCTTTAAAAAAATAACACTTAATTTATTTTAAATTCATCTGTTTTGTCTCCCTCAAATTCATCTCACAGTGAATACGCCCTTACTTGCTTATTTATATCATACTTATTATCTACACGTTTTCTTAAAATGACTAAACAATACTATTCTTATTCTTTTACTTTGTATATATGTTAGCTTCAATTTTGGAATATGATTTGTGGTGAGTCACACGCTCTCACCTGCGCGTAATGACTGAATATGCGATGTCTTTCGTTTACGAGTCAAGTCAAAGACTTTAGTATTATTGTATTTGATAAAATAATAAAAAGAAAAAGAAACAAACTTTAACATGAATATTCTTCTGACCATAGTTTAAAATTCTGACCCTTCATCTGTATTCCTGAGGCTGCTATGGTGGTTGAAAATTATTAGAAAAAAAAACAAATAGAAAAATAAATGAATTTTGGTTTAATAAAAATATCTTTTTCCTCTCTATTTATTTAGCCAGATAAAAAAGTTAGATTAAATAAAAATATTTTTCCCTTAAAGAGATATTTCTTGAAGATATCGCAAACATAGGTTATTCCACAAAGTTGCATATATGAAGCACATTCATAATCAACTTCTATAATTGATTATATAATTGATATATTATCATATTTTTCATCTTTGCAATGAATCTCTATTAATAACTGTAATGTCTTACCCAAAATAGTTTAATTATCTTAAATGTTTTTAATAAACTTAATGGTCATTGATTAATGATGTAAAACAACTTAATATTAATAAAGTCATTAATAATATACCTTTTAAAATAAATAGATATTATTAAATCAATAAATTTATTATCAATAAACTATCAGCTTTAATTAACTAGTTTCTATACTAATTTAACTAAGATAAAATTGCCTAATAAGTACATCAAGATAATTTATTTTAGAAGTTTATAGTTTATAAGCTACCTGTTATTTCAATCTATTTAGTTTTATTCTATTATTAATATTTATATTTTAATACATTATTTTTATTATTTATTTCTTTATTAGTATTTATTTCAATTTTATAAAACTATTTAATTATTAAACTATTTTTAGTATTCATTAAATTATCTTTTACTGTTTATGTAATTCAAATTAAAAAAATTAATATTATAAATTAATATTTCATTATGTAATGTATGTGAAAAACATTGTAAAAAAAATAAATTCAATATAAAAGTAGTTTAAATTAAAAACCAAAATGAAATTCCAAAAATAAATACAAATTAAATTTATTTAATATTCCTTATATTAATTCATTTAGATAAGACTATATGTTCAAATAAATAAAAGCTCATGCAACTTTTAAAAAATAAATAAATAAACTAAAAAGTTTGACAAAAACTAAACTATTTTAAAAAAAAATTAAATTGTAATTGTATAATAATACATTTTTACTTAAAAATATAAATTTTATTTATATAAAATAAAACTTATATAGTTATATTTTTTATGTTATTTTTATTTAGTAATTATTTGATCGTTCATTCGTTATCAAGTGTTTTATTAACTAATTTTTGCAAATAAATTTATAATAATTTATCATTAAATATAAGTTTATTTTCCTATCTTTCTCTCTCTTAAATAATATATTCTATAAATAAAAAGTTAGTTGCACTCCTTACTGTTATTATTATATTTCTTTTTTAACTATTGGATTATTTGAAAAATTACGTTTTCAGTTTTCATGAACAAAGTTTACATAAAATTAATTATATATTTTTAATATATGTATATATTATGATATATAAATGAAAAGTAAAATAATAACGTTAAAACTGAGAGACGATTTATTAAGTTGTTAATATCTCCTAAAAATCTTAAAAGTCTTATGAAAATTAAGAAGAGAGTAACTGATTATTAAAACTGATTTATTTTATATTGACCCACAAACAAACTTGGTTGACCTATTTTATATCATTATTATTTTCCTTGTTAAATAAATTAGACTTACTAATACATTATTCATTCATTCTTCGTCACTGCCCTGCTTCTTCATGGTCTCAGAACAACCTTGAATTTACCAAAAAAACAAAAAAACAAAAACAAAAAAAATGCCTTTGAATTCGATTCTGTGGTGTCAACTCAACACGATTATTCTCAGTGTGATGTTTCTTTTTTGTTGTTCTCTCGGCCTCAGCTCCGCAAACGATGAATTGGTTGGAGTCACTGATGATGTCTTCACTGTTTCCAGCTTCAGCTACCCTCAGACTACTCTCGGACCCTATGATTTGCGCTACATCAGAGGTTGGTAATGGCGACCCTTTTCTTCATTTGCTTCAATTCTTCTGCTTTGTTTTCCTTGTGATGCATTTCACCGTATGGTCTTTTATGGGTCGGAAGGGAACTGAATTTTGAAGGGTATAGGTGAATTAGCATGGCAACAATTTCTCTTTCCTTTTTTTTGGTTTTTGTTGTTGTTGATTAACTTAGTCAGTTATTCCCAGTCAAGATATTGTTATTGGTTGAAAGAATTTTTGGTAATTGTTCTGATTTTGTATCTTCATGTTTTCTCATGTTTCAGTTGACATACCACCATGGTTTTCTGCAGTGTCCTTAGCATTGAACTCAGATGTAGACCTTGTAAGTAATGTCTCTATTATACTTTCTAGATCGGAGCACTTTAGAATAGCATCTATATTGACGTCTTTTGACTGGGAAAATTTGGTTCCTTCAGATTATATTGCTCTCATGTTTTTCTGTGTTGATGTTACTTTTGTGTTATAATGCCTTGTCTAGTGCATGAGTTAGTATTAACAATACAATGCTTGATAAAGTCTTATATTGGTTATCATATATCTTCTTAATTTTATCTCCCTATTTATTTATTCATTCATTCAAATTATTATCTATTTAAATTGCTTCGTTTTTTGTTTTGCTAATTACAGAGCTTTGACTTATTTTGGCTCCTCATTGGTTCGTAATTACTTTGTTTTTAGGATGTTTCAAGAGTTGAAAGGATTCCAAAAAGCTCACTGCCGATCATATGCTTTAGAGATGGCAGCCCTCCTCTGCCAGATGCTTTAAACATATCTCTGAAGGATTCAGCTGTCATAGGTAGAAGCCCCCCGCCCAAATTTTATATCTTGAACTTTGTTTTATGATTATTGTGGACTTGTAGAAACTTTTATTCATCAAGATAGAACTTTGGAGCCATACTAAATTCCCACCATTTATCAAACAAGCATTATAGTTTCTATTCTATAGAATATTCTCTTGATTCATTAGTATATGTTTAGATTTCTACCCGTAATTTTACATACCCTACAATGATGGTTTCTCTTGGTTATAGTGTAATGGATAATGCCAAACTCATGGACGTATAATGTTTGTTCATTTCTTAGTGTTTCACTTTGTTTTGAAGCACCATGACAGGAATTGATCACTTATTTCTTCTTCCATTTCTTCTCTTATTCTTTCTTAATGAAGAAAAGGATTACATTTTTTAAATTGTCATGCGCATTACCATTCCATAATCACTTTCCGTCTACCCTTTTTTCATCAGGAATAAATGGTCTTGACAACGAGCAGTGTTTTCCTATGGAGAAAAACATCACTATGAAATTGACAAACGAACAGGTATTATAATAAGTCTTCTTTTTGTTCTTTGCAATATCTTTATTGCTTCTCTAAGCACAATGCTCTTTACTTTGAGATCTATGATGACTTAGTTGTATCTGCCTTAGTATTAAAATTCCTGAATTAATAATAGGGAGGATTATATCACAAGCTATTTTTCTTATTGTCATAATATCATAGCCAATAAACATATGAATTATTTCTCAGATATCTCCAGGTGCATGGTATATTGGTCTTTTCAACGGAATTGGAGCTGCAAGAACACAATCGAGGATGGTATGGTTTATTGCCCAAACGTTACTTTTATCACAAAGAAAACTGAATATTTCTACTATTTTTCAGCATGTGTTGCAACCATTTTCCTTTCAGTGCTGTCATTTGCATATTTTTATGCTAGAAGGGCTGCTAGTATGTTGATGCAGTTACTAGCTTTAAGAATCACTGTTCATAGAATTCTTTTTAGTCCTGATTTTGATTGTGCATTGTGGAAATTATTTCTCTTTATTCTAAATTGTAATGTTAAAATTTTTATATCTATTGAAATTCTTATACAACGATTATGTGCTAACTACTGCTCTTAAATCATGATAATTCGACCAAGAAATAATATACGGTACCCCATTTATTTCTTGTAGAGCTAGTGAAAGAAATTAAACTTCAATGTACCAGTGGGTTCTAAAGCCAAGAGAGTAGATTTCTATGGATAGTTATGGTCTTGTACAACATGTGTATCTAGTAAATATCTATCCAGAATGTCAGATTGTACACAACCTTGTACTGATTTCTGCCTTTATCTTTATATCTCGTCTCAAAGCAAAAATCCCTTATTTTCATTTCGCTTAATTTTATCTCTGAGCCAAGTTCCTTATGCAATAAAGACATGGAAGAATAACAGTTACTTCTCTACCTCTACAGATTATCCGTGGATCAGCATACTCATTCAGTGCCAATATAAGTGTGGAAGCATGCTCAAATTCAATGATGAAAGGGGAGCTATGTAACAGTACAGTCTATCCACTTTCATGCACAGTATCTGATGCCTATAATTCCGTGAAGGCTACAGTGACGAAGCCAGTGATGAAAAATGTGATGACCTGTAAAAGTAACCTAGATACATTATGTGCACAGGAAGGTGTACCAGAACTTTACTCTCTGGATGTAACAAATATGGCAGAAGAATTGACCATTACGGTGGCAAATGTCAAATTCAATACTACAACTTCAAATAACACTTCTAGTGAAAATGATGTCAGTTTAATGGGTTTTGTTCGCCATGGTGCAATTCCTTCAGAAACTTTGCATGATTATTCCGGTGATTTAAATAAGGCCCCTTTGATTATCCGTTATCCACTGATTGGACGTTTGTACATTAGTATAGTACCAGTTAATGTTTCAAAAAAGTTTGGAGGGACTTTGGATGGCAATTTAAAAGTTTGTTACTCCATGGAATCACAAGTACATCAGTGTGCACTTGGAAGAGCGGGACCAAATTGCACAATGGACAGCTACACACTTCAGGTAATATGGATTGCTAGATGCATCTCTATCTCTATATTCATTTGAGATGGTGCTCTTTTTTGAATGAAAAGGTTCACTCTAAACTATGTTAGTGCAATATTTATAGGAGAACAGACTTGTGTTTTGGGTTATGGGGATATGATCACATGTAATGTAGACTTATCTTGATGGTTAAAAAACACATTAGCTATAACAAATATAAAGAATAGAATAAAATAAATTATATACAAACATAAGCTTTCCAGTGACAAACAAAAGATTGAGCTACCATCTGAACTGTACAGTTCAAAATCTAATCAGATGTTTATAATTTGCAGAAATAGAAACGTGCTTATAGTTAGCACATGCCTGGTGCTTATCTCTTATAGGACTTGTTGATTTCTTTCCCAGGGTAGATGAATTTGTTTTCAGTACAGAACTACTTTATCTGCAATGCTGTAATATATGGATTGAAGACTTGTCAACACATTAAGTTTCCTAGTACAAGAATTAAAATATTGTTTTCACTAAATATTATATCCAATAGGAATGTTGAAGAATTTCCCAGGATTTTAAGCCAAACGACACCCTGGTAGAATTAGTTTTATATCTTGTTGCTTAAAGATTTTTCTCCTCTGAAATAAGTTATTGACAAAATAAGAATTGTTGTTTGCAGACAGTTCTAAGGAGAGGAGGTCCAATTCCTTTTGAATCATATTTTTTACCTGTGGCTGGTGGTGAAGGAGCGTCTTCTGCCAATTTTCCTCTTGAGCCACTTTTAAATAAGTCATCAAATGAGGGAAAAAATGATGACATTTGGACTTATTTTACTTTGGACATTCCCCGTGGTGCAGCTGGAAGGAACATTCACATACGATTATCAGCAGATGTGAAGATCAGTTATGAAGTCTATGCTAGATTTGGTGGATTGCCTTCTCTTGATAACTGGGACTATTATTATGCTAACAGGACAAGGAAGAGTGATCAGTCCATGTTTTTCATGCTATATGATTCAAGTGATGACAAAATTGATTTTTACATTATTTATGCTAGAGAAGGAACTTGGGGTTTAGGTCTAAGGCATCTTTATACCAGTAGTGATTCTATGAAAGCGCAAACATCTATGTCTGTTTCACTTGAAGGATGCCCAAAACAATGTTCCTTTAATGGAGACTGTAGATATTCTTTTGATGCCAGTGGATTGACATCGTTCAGGTTTACATTAAGCCCTTCTCATGTTTTAAATTTATCAAATTTGTTTACATTTTAGTTGTTATCTTTTTTAAACATTTCAGAAAGGAACCATGGGAATATTTGGCATTGACTGAGCCGTTTTTTGTAAAATTGTCAGATACTAAGTTACAGACTTCCAGATTATTTTATATGTATCTGTTGCTCAACTTTCTAAAGAAAATTACCATTTTTATTGTTTACCTTGCCTCAGCTTCTGCTCCTGTGATCGAAACCATGGTGGCTTTGACTGTAGCATTGAAATTGTATCACACAAAGGTGAGTATTAATTTTAGAAATTGATAATTAGTTGTTCTGTTACGTGTATCATCGTCCAAGTCTATACATATTATCTTACCTACGTCCCCTCTTTTGTTGTGTTATTATTATCATCTGATTTCATAGGCAATATTTTACTCAAAAATAGTTCTAAATGTTGGCATTCAGCGAAACCCGTACTAAATGGTTTACATACACACCCACACATATATGTATACGTAGATAAATAGATAGATAATTACGAATGTATGTATATCGGGAATATTTATGTATATAGATTGACTGACACACATATATATACATACATACTTAACATACATTTATACAGATTCTTGGTAACTTTCGTTTCGTTTTTTTTTTTTTTCCATTTGAGATGCTATATACATTGATTTTTGCAACCAATATCAATGTATGTATACTTTTGCTGGCAATATGTCGGGTAAAGTGGATACACATAGTGAGTTCGAGTTGAGTTTAATGCAGCAATTTCAGTCTAGATGTAAAAGGATAGAAAGAAGAATGCTCTACTGTTTTTTGCTATGGTTTGTTGAATATATGGATATGGATATGGATGTGCTGTTAGGACGTCATGGTTTTTGTTCTTTAATCTGGTTTTTGTTGTAGGGCATATACTGCAATCCATTTTTCTCATTGGATCAAACGCTGCAGCCATACTTCCTGCCTATTGGTCCCTTAGGGAAAAGGCAAGTTTTGTTCCTTTGTCATCTATTTTTCCTCTAAACTATTTTGTTGTATCATGATTCATCTATCTGCATGTGTAAATTGATGGAACTATTTATAATTATATATTGATTTAATGTAGAGGATAAATAATTCTAGATATTTAACTCAATGAGAAGGAGACAAATGATTTAGATTCCCAAGAAGTACTTGATATATGCATTTCTAACAAAATAAATTAACTTGTTAAATAGATTGTGTTAACAAAGGAACATGTAATTTCGTATTTGCAGGCATTTGCGGAATGGATTTTATTCACATCCAGTGGAATCGCTAGTGGGATATATCACGCTTGTGATGTTGGCACGTGGTGTGCATTGAACTTTAATGTTTTACAGGTTACTGCTCTGCCTTTACTGGTCTGTCTTACTGTATCTTAAAATGAAAAGAACTTTGGAAACTGAAGATGTTACTAAGAGTCTTAGATGGGATAGAGAGAGATTCTAAATAAGATTCTCATTCTTAATTGGATTGTTTATGTTGTTGGGATCTGTAATACAACTCAACAATGAATATACTTATTTATCTTGGCATTTATAGTGACTTGATATTTCAACATTTCAGTTCATGGATTTTTGGCTCTCTTTCATGGCTGTGGTTAGCACTTTTGTATACCTGGCAACCATTGATGAAGTATATAAGAGGGCAATCCACACAGCTGTTGCTATCCTCACTGCCCTCTTGGCTGCAACTAAGGCAACTAGGTAAATTGAACTAGTGGGTAACAGATTTGTATATATGCTGCCAAAGATGTTTAACATGTATCTACACTGAATTGTGCAGGTCTTCCAATATTATTCTTGTCATTGTGATTGGAGCTCTTGGTCTTCTTCTTGCATGGTTGATAGAAATCTCAAAAAGATATAGGTCCCTCTCCTTTTCATCTGGATTATCACTAAGTTTCCTTCAAAGGTAAGGTTTCCGTGCTTAGTAAATTTTGTTGAGCATGGCATTTTCCAGACAACGTAGATGGTCAATATGTGCACTTTTTTTGTAGTATTTTATGTGATTGATTTCCAATGTAGAGTTTCCCTATGTTATAGCAACTTTTATGGCTGATAGAATCATGATTTTCCTGTACGATACTGTTTATCATGTATTCATGAAACCCTTTTGTAAATTGCCAATCTGCACATTACCACTGTTTTCTTGTTCATTCAATTGATAGTCTGGTTATGCATGCAGTCCCTGGTTTTGTCTTGTAGTAGGGATTTTTGTCATACACATTGAAGCTGGAAAGCTCAAAAAGCAGTCAATTCAACCTTTAAATATCTTTTTCTTTTGTTCATTTTTCGTAACATGATGGTAGGGATTTAAGATGAACCATACTCGGTTCCTTCAACAAATACCTTAAATCTTCCACTTTAAACTTGGACATGCTTGAGGATGATCACATCCTGAGATACCTTAAATCCAAACTGCAGTTTTATATTTTACTTTAAACTTAGATGTTCTTAGAGATGACTTTCCGCTGCAGCATGCAAACTATGAAGCTATGGTTCTGTAATTTGGTGAAGACACTATTGAGACGGTTTCGCTGGGGTTTTATAGTGGTTGGTTTCATTGCATTGGCCATGGCAGGATTAAGCTGGACACTTGAAACCAGTGCAAACTACTGGTTTTGGCACAGGTATTATTACTATACTACTATCCTCTCCATTGTCTTCTCTGTCCTCTCTAGTCTCATGTTTTGCTCTTTGAAAATGGCTACAGCTTTTGGCATGCTACAATATACACATCTTCTTTCTTCTTCCTTTGCTCAAAAGCAAACATTGTTGATGATGAAGTTTCACCACCTTCAAGTGGAAATTATGCACTGACTCGTCAGGATTCATTTTCAAGAGGTATTTAGAAGAGCATATATGGGATTGGTGGATGCAAAAAGGAAACTGGTGGGTTTTCTGGAGTTTAATTTTTCATTAATGTGACACAAGAATGTTAGGTTACCATATTGAGTAGGTGAATGATATGTCTGCAGAGTAGAACTAGAAATCAACCAACCAAAGATTAGATTATGAGGCCTAATATGTTAACAGGATCAACAAAGCAGTCTCTTGTAAATTCCTTCTTCACAAGGTTTGCTTTTTACATTCATTTTAGGGTACGTATTCAGCCACAAGATAGGAGAAAGAAATCAAACCATCTAGTAGTCATCATAGGAGAAATAGGTTGTGGATTTGGTTATGTAATTATAATAAATTAGAATATTAATATTGATAGCCTGTGAATTGCATTGTAAATGGATATTTTATGCTGGTTTCAACATTGCTTGGTGGGTATTGTGTTTTAATTTAGCTGTCTATTGTTTTAAAAGCTAGTTTAGGTTAATAATCTCACATTTAATATAAATAAAAAAGTAAGTAACATTAAAGAAAGAATATTTACATATTCATTTTCTTAAAGTTTTGAAGTGAAAGTGATAATATGATCTTTTATATAGCTTTTCTCATAACTTGATGTTAATAAATCTTCTCTCAATATCCAAACAATTCACAATTTTCAAAACATGTGTTAGTAATTTCCTTTATTTTTGTTTTGAGTGTCATTTTCAATGTTCAATATAACTTTTGTGATTGTAAATCTTACATGGGTTTGAAACCCAATATTGAACCTTTTTCTGTTTTAAAAACAATATATTTATGTATACTTATTTTCATTTTCTTTTAAACCATCCAATTTTTAATAATAACAAAATTTTGTGATAGTATTCTTAATTTTACTCTTATTATTACTATTATATATTTATAATTTAATATTTATATAATCTATAAAAGGACTAACTATTGTATTAGATAGTAAAGAATTAATATATATATATATATATATATATATATATATATATATATATATATATATATATATATATATATATAAAATGATGCATTTTTCTAATAAAAAAGTAAAAATGCATTTATATGCTATCTAATTAGCACAGGTTTTACGAGCCTAGAGGCGAAAAAACAAATAATGATATAATTTGTTTTTTTATTATATATATATATATATATATATATATATATATAACCATATCACAACTCTATTTATTTCAGTTTGTACAAAGAATAAAAAAGTTTAAATTTAAAATAAAATATTTATATTTTAAAACTCATGATTTATAAACCAACAGGAAACTTCTTAGATTTTCAATTTTAATTTATTTATATATGTTAAAATATTAATTTTATGTTTATAATTTAATTCTTTTGAATTTTTTTGTCTCTTATAATATAGAGAATGACACTCTATATTATAGATTTACTATATATTTATCAATAAAAGAATCTATTATAAATTAATAAATGTTACAATAAACTGAAAATTCATTTAATATATATTTATACTTTTACAATTAACATAAATAAAATTAGTAAATGATAATATTTAAAAAAAAAATATTCGAAATCAATCATATTACTTATTTTGATCTTCTATTTCTGAATAATTAAAGAAGACGCACGTAGTTTTCTATCAAAGGATAATCACATGTTGATGAAGGCTTTTTGAACATTCAACACTAATTTTTTTTCAAAATTAGTTAAATTTATAAATTTGAGGGCAAAACAGTGCTTTCATTAGTTGTATTTCATTATTACAATTTTTTTTATCTCCAAAAATGACTTTTGTTGAGATTGGTATTTTTAAATTATTTTTTAACATTCAACCTTTAATACATATTGATTTAGTCCTCGTAGTTATTATATTATATTTTTAGTTAATTATGCTGACATTTTCATAATGTTACAAGTCAATGTATGTGGATATGTTTGAGTTGATAATTATGTCAGCGCAATTACTAATAGTATCGAAGTTAGAGAGGATTATTGAAAATACTAAAAGATATTAGGAGACAATTTTGAATATATTAACAACTTATTTAATTCTGATTTTCATTGGTATTTTATTATCCTATTATAAGTTTCAATCCAATTATCTTACTATCATTTTTGTTAGAACATCTTTCCCATAATTTATGTAGAATGATTATAATAAATTTAGAAGCAATGCATATTCTTTAAATTATCTCCCCAGTCATTTTATTCTATTAAAAAGAAGAATGTCACTGTAGTTAGTAATAGAAATATTAGAAAAAAATAAATATTTGTTCATTAATATATGAAATTGTTAATTCTCAATATAGAATAATATAAAGAAGAAAACAATTTATTATAAAAAATAACGGTTGATTTCTTTATAACTTGATAAATCTCTTTGATGTATGGAGATTTTGATAGATGTGTTATCGAAGGATTTCTAATTTTGTTTAGAAAAAATTAAGTAGAAAGTTTGCAATTTTCGTTAGAAAAAATCACACGAAAATGTTTGTAATTTTAGTTTGGAAAATGATATAAGAATGTTTGCAAATTTCTTCTGGAAAATTTTATGTAATGGTTTGTGGTTTTGTTGTTAGAAAACTTTTATTAAGGTTTGTAGTTTTTGTCATAAAAAATACATTTTGAATAGTAATACTCTTTTTATTTATGGATTTGGGATTTAAAGTGTTAAACCACTTTAAGTTTATGTTGTGCTTTTATTTATGTTATGCTAGAAGAGATTATTTTCTTATTGCATTTTCAATAGTAGTATCACAATATAGCTTTTGAATAAGGGAAGAAAAGAAACAATTTGACAATGCTAACCCAAATCAGGGTTATGTGTGTTGTGTCTTTAAAAAAATGTTAGTGCTGATATTTTTTTTATTTGAGCAATTCGTTAATGCATGTGTGATGAGATCTAACTTAGTGGAGGTGATGTTGGTGATAGATATCATTTTAAGTGTGTGTGAGTTCTAAGCGACAGTGATGTAAAAGTTGTTGACATCAAGTTTGATGTGCAAGATGGTGATGATTGATGATGACAAAGAATTGTTATTGACAATGAGTTTGTACAAATCATTATTGACAAGAACTACTCAGGTAGACTTGTCTGTAGTAGGTTAAATATTTGTTTCAAAATGAAAAGAAAAGTCATGTTGAAGCTTCACTAAGCAACAATGATATAGAAGATGTCGACGTAGAGTTTGATGTGCGACTGGTGATGTAAAAGGATTGTTGTTGTCATTGAGTCTATGCAAATCATTAGTAGCAAGAGTTACTCAAATAGACTTGTTTGCAATAGGTCAGATATTTGTTTCAAAACGCAGAAAGAAAAGTATCATGTTGAAGCTTCACTGAGCGATAATAATGTAGAAGTTATTGACATCGAGTTTAATGTGCAATACGACAATGATTGATGATGAAAAATATTGTTGTCAATAAGTCTGTGCAAATCATTAGTGACAAGAGCAACTCAAGTAGACCTGTTAAACAGTATGTCAGATATTTATTTCAAAGTACAAAAAAAATCATGTTGAAACTTCATTGAGCTATATTAATATAGAAATTGTTGACAATGAATTTGATGTGCAAGACGGTGATGAAATCATGTTAAAACTTCATTGAGCTATAATGATATAGAAGTTGTTGACAATAAATTTGTGCAAGATACTAAAGAAAGATATATTGTTCCGAAACAAAATCTATCAAATTCTATATAAATTATATAGAAGAGAATATATTTTCATAATGAAGAGTTGATTAAGGGAAGATAATGAGTTAAAAGATTTGTAATTTTATCCATAAAAATTATATTAAAAAGGAGTGTAAGTTTTGTACGAGAATGTATTCAATTTTCATAAAAAAAACAAAAAAAAAACAAGAATCTAGCATGTTTGTTACAAAAGATTATTTTATTATTGCAGATTCGCAATTCATCTCTTATCTCAATTAGATTTCTGTATTATACTAGAAGTAATAATGATTGAATGTATCTATTAAAAGTCGGGTCCAATAATATTAAAATCACAGTGACATTATTAATGATATTTTCAAAAATAAAAAATGCATTTAAATATTTAGCAATTTAGCAGGAGTATCTGACATACAAATATATTATTGGTGCTTTGATATTCAATTTAGATGTTATAACTGTCACACTTGCAGTTGCAGTGGACCAGCCAACCACCACTTGTTGCACTACCAACTTGGTTTAATATAATAACGTGGCCATTTGCTTCTCACGAACATAAATATGATCAAGAGATCAATTACTAACTCACCTACCTCATCAATCATTAGTGTACCAAAAGGATCCAACAAAACTGAAAAAATGGAACAAATACTGAGCTGAAAATGGAATATTATACACAAATAGAATACACCAATCATGTTTTCAATCAATAGAATACAAATTTTTCTGAAAAGAAGAACAAAAATGCACAATTTACTGAAGTAATGCACTCATCTTTAATGGAATTATGCTCCCCCATTTCTATACACAAGCCAAGACTTATGTACAATTTCAACATGCCACTCTAGTCAAAGACCAAACATTCTTAGTGCTAAGGTTTCCTATCATAGAATAGAACAGTGGTTTTTCTTTTCTCCCAAGGCCATTGTCTGTCCTCACCAAGAGTGTTAGAAACATATTCTCTATCACAGTCACCCTCTTTTCTATTGATTGAAAACTAATAATAGCCAGGAGAAAGGTTCATTAATTTCAAACGATAAAAAAGAATGGGTTTGAAGGAGAGCATCTGAGAATGTGTTTCTAGCACTGTTTTACATTTTCAAATGCAAAGGTTGCAGCTTTAGCCTTGTCACTCTCTCAGTGAGGTGCTCCTTTGGGAAGAAGTGGAAAATGAGCGGAAGTTTGAAGCTGATAACTGCTCTCTGAAATCCTTGCGGATGGACCAAAGGATTTCGGCACATCTTTTCATGCTAGGCCTGTTTTGTCTACGTGGAGCCAAGCACTGTAAAGCTAGCTCCAGAATCTTATGCAGTGCCAAAGTGTTTGCGGCAGTCTGATCCAGTCTTGGGTCCAAGACTGAGATAGCATCTTCCTCCATGAACCTCTTCATAGCCTGCATTTGCACCAAACAAGTTCCATTGAATGTGTCAGAGTAAAGAATTAATGATCCATACATTCAAGTTATAAAAGTCTTTTACACTGTCATCTAGTCATATATGATAAGTTTGTTAACTGATTGATTTCTGCTTGATTCACAACATAACAAAATTTGAACTGACAATGCATGTCTGTTAACTCAATAGAAGAGCTTATAGAAATGTCACATTTGTGAGCATTGTTGTAAGCTCTTTCAAATGCCCCTTCAATCCTCTTTAAAAATCAGAGTTGAGCAACATGGATTGGGAAGGAGTAACCATGAAGAGAAGGTGCTGAACTATTCTGCGAAACTGCTAGATAGCAAAAAATAACTAAATGAAGGCAAATAGTGCACAGTACTCACCCATTTTGCTGTTATTCGCTCCTTGAGTTCAAATTTTGGTTCAATGGGGCGTCTGCCTGTGACAAGTTCAACAAGCAAAACTCCAAATGAATACACATCACTCTTCTCAGTTAGTTGATAAGTTTTCAGGTATTCAGGATCCAAGTAACCAGCTGTTCCTTTGACTTGGGTGGAGACATGTGTCATGCCAGAGTCACTGTCTGCGGCTTGTCTAGCAAAACCAAAGTCTGCTACTTTAGCTCGAAAATTTTCAGTGAGAAGAATGTTTGAAGATTTTATGTCCCTATGAATGATAGGATGATCTACAAAGGAAACACAACATACAAACATCAGACTCTCTTTCATCATTCTATATGTCAATAGAGCATCAATTTGCTAACCAAAAGTATTACCCTCTCCCTCAAGTAATACCAGAGTAACATAACTATAATCGTACCTATATACATATGAAGATAGGTGATAGCATGAGCAACATCAATTGCTACATCCAAACGTGCAGCAAGGTCCAGAACGCTCCCATGAATGCCTGTAACAGTCCATTGATCAAGCTGTAGCAAGGCCAAATCACAAACAGACAATAGCTAAAAGACTTGAGAAACTCACAATCTAAATGTTCTCTGAGGGTTCCATTTGGAACATACTCAACAACAATGATCCTTTCATCACCTTGGTCCAAATATCCATACAACTTGACCAAGTTCAAATGTTCCACCTTGGATAGTGTTTGGATCTCGCTCTGAAACTCCACTCCCAAATGTTTCTCATATAGACTCTGCATAGCAAAAGCAATTAACAAATATCTTTTGAGTGTTTGTTAAATGTTATCATTAACATTCTCATTCCATGCAAATAGCTAGAAATGATTTAAAAAACCTTCTTCGCACGCTTTACTGCAACAACAGTCCCATCCAAGAGTTTTGCCTTGTACACAGCACCAAAACCACCTTGGCCAATCTTGAAAGAAGGGGAGAAATTTCTTGTGACTTGGAAGATTTCCTCCATGGTGAACTTCACAATGCCAGGTTCTTTCCTTTGTACTATGTTGTATGAACTGATGTTCATACCTCCATTTGAGTTACGCCCTCTCTGACTACCAGCTCTGGAGCCATTCGATGCAGCTATGAAACATAAACAATAATTCATTTAATTTCTCAATTCCATATATAAGCATGAAAGATAAATCTACCTGTATATAGTAGCACTTTGAAATCAATAATGACAAAACACTATAGAGAAAAATATGCAAACTAGTGATCTGAATGCAATGTATATATAAGGAATTAAGAAATTCCTTAACTCAAACGTTTAGCCACAGAACTTTAAAACCTGTTGTGTTTCCGATACATGTATAGATGCTAATTGTATTCTACATCTTTTTTGGTTACAGTGTACTATTTTTTATAACCATGCAAATCATGACCTAAATGCAATACATTAATGAAGACTTCAAAAGTGAATTCTTGGTTCAAAAGTTACCCTGCACACGGACAAACAAAAAAAATGCAGATTTACTTAATTATTTATTCCAAAAACAAATTCTCGACCCATAATAAAAATTCAAAATCCAAACCGTGATCAATTTCACGATTCAGACCAAAATCTCAAATTCTCTTGTCACCTCTACCCTTCTTCTCAGCAGCTTAAAAAGACAAACTTCTTCACACACGATTTCAAACTACGAAATCCAGAACAACATATAAGAACGAGCGTGCGTGCGCGTACATACGCACGTCCTCCTAAAGCTAAAGACCAAACTTCCAAGATCTTTTTAGATTAGAATTGATGTTTCACCTTAAAAACCTTTGCTGACATTTAAGGTGAAAATAAATGGAAGCAAAACTCTATCTTTAACAGGAAAAAAAAAACTAGAAACTTAAGATATTGTATCAAAGTTTTCTTCTCTTTAAAAAAGGGAAAACGGAAGAACTAGTACTGGAAGAAGACTTAAACTCCTCGGAATCCCCGAGGCTCCTGGAGTTGTCGGATTCCGGGGACGCGAAGCACGCGGCGAACATTCCGGTGAAGGACCTTGCGGCGGCGACGACGGGGTTCTGGCGCTCGGAGATTGTGGAGGTGCTGAGCTCGGACGAGGCGTAGCCCGGAGAAGGGGGCACCCTTCCCGGCGTTCTGCTGTAGTCGGAGCCGGATCGCCGGCTAGGGGGATACGGAGAAGACATTTGTGCTTTAGAGAGAGAGAGAGAAAAAAATGGCGGGTCGGTAAGAGAGAGAGTCAACTGAAGTGAAGTAAGAAAAACGAAGACTTTGCAAATTTGTCTGGTGATTATAAACGGTGGGTGACGCTATTATGCGCCGTGGAAGCCAAGCTACCTCAGCCAAGTTTTCAATTTCGGTGGTTCTTTTGTATTGAAAACGTTGTTTTACTACCGCAGTTTCTACGTGTGATTCATTGACAACTTACAACCGACAAAGCCACTGTCAATTATCATATATTTTATCTAATTAATAATTAAATCATTAGAATTTAACGTATTTAGTTAAAAATAAGATGAATTTACAAAATGTATAAATGAGTATAAATATTATGTAATAAGTAAATTTTGTAAGGTTGAATGATTTAAAGTTTACTATTATATATTATAAATTAAAACCTATCATACTTGTTTATTTTAGGTTTATTGTTATTAATTGAATTATTAATTAATATCTAGTTTTTTATTTGATATTTATATGTTTTGCAGTAAAAAAATGTATAAAAAATTATACATAGACTAAAAATAAAACCAAACTCGATAATAACATCGTGTTCATTTAGAGGAGATGATTTGGTGGGAGTGATTGAATGAATTTGAAAGTAAATTTTTTTGTATTTATTTGAGTGGATTTGGAGGTAATTGAAAGTGGATTTAAAGGTAAAGTTTGAGTATTAGAGGTCAAGTGCTGTTAGAGGCTGCTAGGGTAGTTTAGATCGGTCATATGTGACTTGTTTGAGTCATCAAATTGGTTAAAATCAGGTTCAAAGTGGTAAATTATGATTTGGGTCTAGAATTTGATGCATAAACACTTTAGATTGATGTTAGGAAGGTCTAGAATCACTTAGTCAAGTCTAATTAAGCATAAACAACTATCTAGGAGTGTTAGAAGTTAGGAAAATTGAGTAGAATTGGTAAGTGGTGGTTGAGTTGCATAATTTTACAGAATTTCGTTCTGCAGATTATGCAGACTCACTGTGCGAATGAATTCGCATAGTGAGTCACCTTGGCGAGGTGCTCTCTACCAAGGCATTCGCATAGCGATGGGTGCATTGTGCGAGTGGATTGAGAGGGTTGCTCTCTATTTGTCAATCCGCATAGCGAATCAAATCACTATGTGACTGGTTGGGGTCTGGAGCTATTATTCTTTTTATTCGAACAACGAGTGGATATCGCTCTGCGAGTGTTTAGGAAGTCTGAGTCTTTGTCTGAGGTTCTCGCATAACGAGTTGAGACGCTATGCGAGGGGTTTGGGGTATGATACATTTCACAGTTTATTCGCATAACGAGTTTAACCGTTATGTGAGTGGTTATGAGGAGTTGGTCTCTGTCTAAGGATTTCACATGGCGAGTTGGCTTGTTGTGCAAGAAACTTATGGTTTCGTTATGCGAAGGTGTGTGTTGTGTGAGGGGTTCAGTTCTAGTTCAATTCTCTTGTGATCTTAAGTTGTTTTAAATGAAACCTTGAGTGTTGTATGAAGTAAGTTGAAGTTGTATCATGTAATATTAGTGGTTATTGATGTATGTTGTATTTCAAAGTTTAAAGTTTCAAGTATGGTTAATAGACGTAATTACATGATCCTCAAGGAGAGAAGACATGGTGGTGCCCTATGTTGTGATTCAAAGTGAAATCTCTAGTTGAGATTCAAGTAAGTTTAGAATGGATGCAAGAGCTTAGTATTGGGGGTTATCCTGAAACTCCAATGGTCTTTCATTCTCAAGTAGAGAGGAATGATCCATGTCGTGAGGAGTAGCAGGAGGTCCTAGTCTTGGATGCTTCCAGTATGGCCTAAGGTGAGTGATAACAGACTAACCTTATGAGTGTGTAGGGTGAAACCCATTGGCAATGACTTTGCAAAGCAGTAGAAGCCACCACGAGTGCACAACTCGCCATAGCTCGACAATCATTCTAAGTCCGGACAGTCAAAGTCAATGTGCTGTTATGTGTGAAGAGTTTAAGTGATGTGAATGAATAGTATGTTTGTATGAAGTTTAAATAAATTGATGTATGATTAATCTTTGTTTAAACTAGCTTACCCTATTATGTGCTTGTATTTTGTATGTTCTGATGTTCTTCTTCTGCAATGACCATTCTTTGAATGTGAGTAGCGGGATAAAAGGTTTTTTTGGAGCAAGCCTTGAATGGAAGTGATGTTGCTGAGTAGTTGGCCTAGCTTAGTAGACGTTTGTGTATAGTTTTGGAGTATGCTTTAGTTTGTATATATAAAGTTTAAATTTATAGTCTATAATATAACTGTATTACTTTATCATGCATGTAGAATCTCTTTAATATAGTGGGATGTTACATTTATAATTTAAAATAATTTTTTAAAAGTTTATATAATCCCTTAACAAAAATAATATATATAATATTTTTTTATGCAAAAAATAAAGAATACATAAAATTATAAAATAACATAATAAAAATGTAGAAATGTACTTTTTTTTGGTAGTAATTTGTAAGAATATTTGGACATTATATAATGTATCAATTATTGTAGGGTCAAAGTGTTGTTCTTCTAAGGATAACCTTCATAGTACACTAGAGTGAATGTTCAGTGACAGGTAATTTGAATCTGGAAGTGTTTCTTAAATTGTTTTTGAAAAGTCCTCAGTTATTGTAACACAAAGAAGATAAGAATGTTTTAGGTGTTTCAGCCGGTGGCTCAAGATACAGAAAATAACAGTTTTTCTTTTTCTGCATTGACTTGGAAAGGTGCTAACTTTTAATGAATCACAGGTTTTTGATGAGGCACTTTCATAGCCAACTTTTGATGACACTTATTTTGGGACCAAGGAAATCGTAGAAAAAGAATAATTTCTATATTTTTTATGTAATGGTTGGAGAAAAATATCTCCTTTAAAATTATTAACGTCATCTTTATTCTATAAATTATTACTAATTTTACATTTGACAAAGTTAATAAGTAGGAATATATATTATTATCCTTCTAGAAAACTTTATACCCAACTCATACGTTCTCATTGCAAACATAATTATATAATTATAACATCATATATAATCAAACTTCTAATCCTAAATTCAAACTCAATCACATTCAATAAATAAAATTGAAAAAACAAAAGAAATAGCGTTTCTCGAGAACTCCTTAGTAGCCATGACAATGACATATTTTAATTATTTGTTTCTTTGTTTATAGTATAAAATAAAACAAAAGGTATAATACTGATTAATTAAAAAATATTATTAACACAACTTTTAAAGCTAGTATAATAAAAATATTAAATTACTATACATAGTGAACTGATATTAATTTTTTACAGCTTTATTAGGTTATGTAAAGCATTCACCTGATGGTTTTTATTAGAAAAACTTAATCAGACATCTTTAGTAATGTTTTAGTATCTAGTTAAACGGTGTCGTTCGGAAAAGGGTTTTTAGGTCTCGGTCAGCGCGGAATTTGGGGTATTATAGTTATATTATTACATGGGTGTTGATTATTTATACATTATACATTATTAAAATTAGTTACAACGTTGTACGTAACTGGTACTGAACTACACGTAATTTAAAATAAAATAAAATGATGTGTCAGTTATTGAATTGAAAAGTGTGATTGAGCATGATAATTTCCAACCAATTGCTTTCTATTAAAATTCACAATTTATCTACTTACAATATATTTTTAGTAAATAATCAACCCACCCCCCAAAAAAGTGATCATATTTTTTACTTAAGTTAATTTTAAAATATTCTTTTTAAAGTTATTGTTAAAATGTTATTTAATTGAGTCTATCAAAAAAAATATCGTTCAACTAATGTTCATGATCCAGTAAATAATTAAGAATATAGTAAATTTTGATTATTTTTTGTTACTAAAAAGTTGAGTTTATTTAAATAGGTGAATTTATTTTATAAATAAATTTCTCTTTAATTTTTTAGAACTTTTTTATCTTTATGTTTATCTTTTAGAAGATTAGAGTTCAACCTCACCGGAGCACAACAGTTAATTCTATTTGAATTTTCATTTTAGCAAGTTCATTTTTTATTTTTTCTCTTAAGTTATTTTTAAAATATGTTTTCATGTGGTTTATTTGAGAGTTTTTTTTTTTACATAGCAGTTTTCATATTAGAAGGATAGCATCATGATATTTACACTACTGTTTTGTGAAGATCATAATTTGGAGAAAATCGAATTATGATTTGTTATACATTGTTTTTCATGAAAATATAAATTGGAAAATCGAATTCTAATTTTAATTTTGAATTCCTTTATATAAATGTAGGATAGAATTTGATTTTTGAAAATTTGAATTCTGTCTATTATTTTCAATACCTTTAATGAAAGGTATATATTGAAATTAGTTTTTGAAAAATTGAATTCTAAGTTTATTTTTCAAGTACTCTTATAACAAGGTTTGTTATAATTTGATTTTCGGTAAATCAAAATATGACTTTTGTTCCCACTGAATTTTAAAAAGTAAATTCAAATTTGGTTATCAGAAAATTGAATATTGATTTTTATTAGTCGTGATTTTTTATTAAAATAATTATTTTGGATAATTTATTTTTGAGATAATTTATTACTTATTTTTATTTTATCGAAACGAGGAGTCGAAGGAAATTCTTTTATTTATTTTGTAACACAAATAAAAATTCAATTAATTTAATGATGAGATGTGAACCCTTTAATGTTAGGAATGTGAGGACAATGATTTTTTGTGTGGCATGAGATTTGATAGTAAGAGTAGTTTTATAGGTGTGCTAGTTCCTTGATATCATGTTAATTCTTATTCTAGATGATTTTGGTTGATCCTTTGTGTGTTTTTTTTGTGGTTGGATGAGACCATATTTGTGTGTCTCGGTATGGTGGTCAATATTCTTCATGTTGTAACTTTCCAAACGTATTGTCATACACTTCCATAATAACATCCAACCTATAGTGGTGACTGATGTACATGTCAAAATCGTTTGCAAGCTACTAAGACATGTGAACACGGTAGATGAATATTTTGAAACTTGCTAGTCACACCACTATTCATCTAATCTAACAACAAATTTTCCTATAGGTCGTATTTCTCTTGGGTGCATCATTTCCTCGACTATGAATCTTGTTGTAACAAATTCAACCACCTTGTGGGTGTTTGATTTTGAGTCAAAATCTTGTAGGATCTTCGTGGCATTTTCAAAATAGACATGACCAACATTTATCATTGCAGTTATCTGTTTTCCTTTTTATGCGAAAAAAGCATTGCATCTTGTGTATGTGGTCAATAACACGGAGGAGATTGGTAAATTTCTTGTCTTTTTCAGGATTGAGTTAATTGTTTCGACTAGATTTGTTGTTAGGTGACCCCATCTTTTGCCTTCATCATATGCAAGTGTGAACTATCTTGGAATTTGGTCAATCCAAGCTACTGTTTTGGGATTGTTTTCCCTAATCATATTGTAGTAATAGTTACATCATGATTCAGTCATTGTGTATGTTGCAAATAATTTAAGAAAATATTAATGATTACGGATAATGAAGAATAATAAAGACGATATTTAATTGGTTAATATTGTTAAAAATGAAGTAGTTACCCATGTTGACAAGGTCATTTTTCAAACTTATCCTTGAATCTTCGAGTGAAATTTTGTAATGTGTCGAATGCAATACACATGCACACATTGTCCTTCTGTCCACCCACTTGTCGGTCTATTGAATGTTGCACTAATGGAGTTGTGGCTATCCGAAATTAAGCACAAGTTTTGTTGAGGTGTGACATGCCTTCTAACGTTTTATAGAAAAAAACAACTAAGTGTATGTTGTTTCACCCCCAACTATAGCAAAAATAATGAGGAGTATGTTGTTTCTCTCATCTTATGCAACAACCACAAGAGTTCTCCTATATCTTCTGTACAGGAATGTTCTGTCCACTTGCACCAATGGTTTACAATGTGGGAATCCATCAACACAAGATTTGAAGATCCAGAAAAGTCTTTAGAAATATTGTTGGTTTTGGCGGACCTCTTGGCCATTTGGTTGTGTTTTCAATTTGTACACAAAGCTAGGAACAAAAGTTTGCATGGCTTGTATAGTAGTCATGACAATTTGTTGAATGATTCTTCCCAACTTGTTTTGAAAATCGTTAATGTCTTCAACAGTTTTCGAAAATCGTTTAAGGTCTCAACGATTTTCGAAAACCGATAAAGGCCTCAACGATTTTTGAAAATCGGTGAAGGCATCAATAGTTTTCAAAACCTGTGAAAGGTCTCAATGGTTTTCCCCTCACTAGTTTTTCCAAATCAATGGCCAAATCAACATCATTCAAAGTTTATAAATATGCAAATGTAAACAAAAACGAACTAATACCTTAGCTTTCTTTGCTCTGAAGAGTGTTTGTGCAAAGGATGTTGTAGTGGTATGTGGTGGTATGAAACTTTGTTCGTGCAGAGATGGTAGTGGAGTGGTACGAAAAGAAAAACAAAAATGGAGAAGAGAAGAAGAAAAACAAAAGGGAGACATCCATGCCTAGGTTAAACAAAAGAAAATAAAGAAAAAGTGAGGATTTTAAAGTAAGAAGTGAAAAAAGAATTATCTAAGTTAAAAACTCATTTCACCCGTTCTTAGAATTCGTGTCTATGCACGAATTTCAAGTTGTGGTTTTATTAAAAACTCCTCAAATGTTATTAATAAAAAAAATCAAATTTTTGAATATAGCATACAAAATTGACTTTTTTAAAATAAAAAAGTTCAAAAGGCTTAAAATTATTTTTAAATTTCTTTTATCAAATAAACATTTATATTAATATACATAACGAATGCTAACTAAAATAAATATTAAAATTATTAGTATTGCTGAGCATAGTGACTATAAAAGAACAAAACTAAAATGAATATTAAAAGTAAATAAGAATAACTTTAATTTAGTGGACTCTAACCTAACTTATTTTTAATATTTATTTTATGGTTAGCGTCGGTTTAATTAACATGAACTTAAATAAATAAAATATTTAAAATAAATAAGTTTAGCTTCTATTAAGTGGATTAACTTTATTTTTTTTGATGTATATTTATTTATAATATTTTTAAAATGAATATTAAAAATAAATAAGGTTAACATTAACTCAGCGGATGTTAACCTTATTTTTCTTTATTATTTTATATATTTTAATTAGCATGGACTAAGTGAACCTAACTATTAAAAAACTAAAATAAATAAGGTTAACTATTAAAATAAACTAAAAATATATCACACTAATTTATATATTCTGAATATGAATTTTAGATTACTTTTGATATAAAGGTTTAGATTTAAAATTGACAAATCTTCTCATTCATAATATTTTCATCCTCTTTTTTATATAAATCTAATCATAGTCATTTTCTTCATTTACATTTATAAAAGGTTCATATTTCTTTTACCTATATTTCTTTTCTTCTCGTCACTTTCCCCCATATTCATCTTATTCACTTACACTCATCTTCTTAATCAATTATAATTATTTATTTATTTTATTTATATTATTTGAACATAAAGGTGTTGTTTAACTTTTTTTGAAGTTATTGTCATTAATGTTGGTTAAGTCAATGCTAAACTAAATAAATTTTATATTAATTTTAAAATCAGTGACAAAATTAATACTGACTAAGCCAAGGTTAATGATAGTCAACCTTGAAACGTCGATGCTAATGCATTCATGATTTTAGCACCGCATACACATATAACTCAAAGTCGATTCTATTAGTTATTTAGTGTCGTTTTTTTGACGATGTAAAATACCCATTATGTAGTGGTTAAATATGTATATTAGTTTGGTTAAATTTGGTCATGGTACTATATATTGGAACTAAAATGTATCTATTATGGCTTGTAAAAGAGATAAAAGTTAGAGTCAATAGATCAAACTGATATATCTATCAAGTTTTCTAAAGTATGCAGATCAACTAGATAAGTTAGTCAATCAATGAGCGAAATACTTAAAATTTGTAGAGTTCAAGTTGTTTTACTCACTAGCGATTTGTGAGAAAGGTTCCTAGGGGTTTTGGTTATTGGGAGAGGCAACAATTCACTAGGAAAGCCTTTAAATAGGACTCCTAGTGTTTCAGTTTGTTGGACTAGTCAATGTGCCACTTAAGTCTCACTAGACAAGCCTCTTCCATTAGTTGGATTGTTGGATAAGCCTCTTTTAATGATTTGGTCACTAGGTGAGACAATTTTCTCGCTAAATGAGCTATTATGATAAAAACTTCTAGAGGTTGCTTGTTGGACAAGTACATGAATTCAGTAGGTGAGCAAGATTTCTAGCTAAGGCATGCAGTTTTTCAAAAGCTTGAAAATTTTGGTTTAAATGTTTTTAACATTTAAAAATGGTTGGTTTTTATGACATTGTTTTATTTTAATAAATAATTGGGATTAAATTTTTTGTATGTGATGGATAATGGCAATTGAAAAAAACTGAGATAAAATTATACGATTTTTGTGTATAAAGTCAAGTAAAGCCAAAGCATAATCGAATGTGGATGTGTGCTAGGCCAAGTAGAGTAAAAACAATAGTCACAATCTACCAAGGTTATATATATGTGTGTGTGTGTTTAATTTCAATTGATGATGTGATATAGGATGACAAAAAGCCTTGTACTCGTATGTATTGGTAAAATTTGTGCTAGATACTAAATTAGTATTCTTAATGGCTACTTCTAAGTAATGGATATATGTATTTACTAACTTGTTAGTTGATGTGGCAGATATGAATATCTTAACATTCGACCCGTAAATACTTGTTACTCGCTAATAGTTATTAGTAGATTTTATTTGAGTTTTTTTTAAAATTAAGTTATTAAAATAAAATTACTAATAAAACAAATATTAATAATGGGAGAATAATTTAAAGTTTAACTTTATATATTTTTATTTATATTTTTTTGTGCCTATGAAATTAAATTTATTTAGGAAAAGATTAATTTTAAAAATGATATTTTGATTCAACTTATTTAAATTTGGTTTTTAAAAAGACCAAAATTATTTTTATTAATATTTTATTGAGTATCTTTATTTGACCTGTACTTAAAAATTATTATTTTTATCTAAATCTATATTCTAAAGATTTGGTTTTAAATAAGTTTTTTAAAATGAATTAAAAAATTAAATATAAAAATATATGCAGGTACTATATAAAACCCCTTCTTTATAGTAGACTCTCCCCTTCCAATCCACCTTTAGGTTTGAATATCTCATAGAATCTCATTTTCTTCTTGATTAAAGGCCATTTTGGAGTCACCACACAGAGCTCTCAAATTCTCACCAATCAAAAATGTGTATAGAGTAAGTTTTATGTCTTATATTTTCTTAGAATTGAATATGCATTTCTAGTCTTCTTAGTCTTTTCTAGGTTGCATGTTGTCTTCATATAATTTATTTGTTCTTCTTGTAGGTGTAGTTAGGTTTTCGGGGAATTGAAGCCGTGTGAAGGTGTTAAAATTTGTATGACTCATTTAAGGTGGGGAAGCTAATTAATTATAACTAATTTATGATTTCGTTGATTGACTTCTTTTTATATTGATGGCTATGAAATTGATTGTAATTATATGATCTAGTGGGCATGTTTAGTTGTGATTAACTAGTAGTAGGAACCTAAGACTCTCTAAATCGTATGTTTATGTGAGTGTTATAATTTTTGGGACTCTAGATTATATATACTATGAATATGATGTCTTGGCTGAGATTGGAGTTTTAAATCTACGATTGTGTATTTTATGACTTGCGTGAAGTATAAAATAAGATTTTGGTTTGGTTTGGTACTATCGAAATGCAAAATTTGAGTTTCTGCGTTATGTAGACTCACTAGGCGAACCCACTTCACACTAAGTGAGTGCCAAAATTAATTTTAACAAAGAGGTTTTCTCGTTGGGCGAGTTGGGTTTTCTTGTTCAGAGTCATCTCATGAAAATTTGGACTCCCACTTCATTATCCCTCAAATTGAACTAAAATTTCAAATTTAGTCCTAATCATATTGTTCTATATTTTAACCATTCGGATCTTCAATTGAAGGTCTGTAGTTAGATCAATTTTTCGTGTAAGATTCATGTAGTTTAGATTATTGACAACTTTAACCTCTGTTTCTTGTTTGGTGCATAATCATTTCCATAGTTAGCCAATTGAGTTGATTCTTTTTACATTGCATTTTTTATTCAATTATCTTTAATTTGAATTTAGGAAAATGATTTTCTAAGCTTTGTGGAAGCTGCAATTGTACTTTTTGAATCCCAAACACGTTGTACATGTGTTATTAAGTTTGTCCAATATAATTTAGAATGTGTGATATGAAGTGTAAAATATGTATGTTGATGAGGTATGAAATGAAGAGAATTTACGGGATTCTGCGGAGGAAATCCTTTTGATGTATGTTTCTTTAGTGTATGCATTTATGTATGAATTCAAGCAAAGATATATCATAACACTCTAACAAGCATTCACACTCATATAAAGTAGAATGAATTATATGGTGAGAGTAGTAGGAAGTCTTAGTCTATGGGTTTTTCCTTGGCCTAAGACGTAAAAGAGATTAACCTTGTGAGTGTTAGGGTGAAATTCATTGGCAATGACTCTACAGAGCAATAAAGGTCACCACAAGTCATATCTCTAATGAATTTGATATCAATGCATGTTCTAGATAATTGAGTTTATAAGATTCTTTAATTGTATGTTTTTATTTATCTTTTACTATTTGAGTTGTATGGTTTTGTTATGAAATCTTTTTACTTGTTGTATGCATGTTCTCTTTTTAAATTAGTTTACCCTTTTTTGTATTGGTGTTGCTTATGTTTGTTGTTCTTTTTTTTCAATGATCACCTTTACTAGTATGAGTAAATGAGGAAACAAGTGTTAAATTACTTTAGGAGGAAGATGTTGATGCATTTATATAGATATAGGATGTTAGGCGTTATGTTTTATTTCTATCTTTTGAAAAACTTTGTAATAAAACAATTTATACACAAATATGGTTTATTTTGGATAAATGTAAAAATGTAGTTTTATGTCTTATTTTAATTGTTTATGGATTGTCAATTATATAATATTTTATTTAATAATTTTCTATTATTAAATGTGATGTTAAAAACTACTAGTATTAAAAAATAACATGTATTTTTTCACGGAAGTAACAAAATGAATAATGACTATTTTTTTTAAGTGACGAATAATAGATAAACTCAACTAGTCCTATTATCATTCCAAATGTAATGTTTTTGATATATATATATATATAAACATTAGTAGTGTAAGTTCAAAGTCATTAGAGTCTCAATGAAAATTGAGGTAAAATTTTTCAAACTAAATTGAATGAAAAGTTCTTTTATTATAGTTTAAACTAAAAATATTTAGATTGAGATTTGGTGAATGAATTAAATGTCTCAATAAAAACCGATAAGAAAATGTCATGTTAATTAACTGCGAGTTAAGATTGGATCAAAAAATTGAGACAGAATAAACAAAAAATTAATTGAGGTTAAATAAACAATACATCAATCAAGTAAGACTGAATTATAGATATATTGATTAAGACTGAGTAAATGATGACTTGATGAATAATACTTTTAATGATATTAAGTTGATGTTCTCTCAATTAAAAACTTATTTAATTAAAGTCAAATTGATAAAATCCTTAAGTAAAATTAAGTTGATCAAATAATTCTCTATACCAAATTAAATATATCGAAACCTTTTAAAATAAATTTAAAATTTTATTTTCATACCAAATTAAATGTATTGAAACCTTGCAAAATAAACTTAATATTTTACTATGAAATTGTAGTTTAATTGGTTTTGATTACTATCAATGAAATGAAATGATGTAATAATGAATAAACTATTAATAATCTATAAAAATAAACAGGGAATTTGATCTACTTAGAGATATAGAGTATACTAATTTCATTTTTTTCAAACAATATATTACATCTCTATTCAATTTGAAGGTGGTTACAATCAAATTTTATTGGTTGTTGACTTCTTACAATGTTCATATTCCAATTTCAAATCATTTCCAATGTGGTTACAAGTTTTTCGGAGTTACAAACTTCAACTCTTCCTTAAACCATAATCTTAAGGAAAAATCTATTTTCAAAACATGTGATTAGACTTAAGTTGTCAATTTAGAATATCCTCATCTTTTTATGCTATTTAATGTTGAGTCAGATTAATTTAATTTAATTACAAGTGGATAATTTTATGACCTAACTTATTTCTTCATGGGCCATGAATTAAACGGAAAGACCAATGTGTTCTTTCGTTTTCGAAAAATAATTGTTCAATCACATCACAATAAACATGCAATGAGTTGATGTTTTTTTTTAATATGGGCCTCGATTTTCAAGCAAATATTGGGGAATTCTAAAAGAGGAATTCAATTTTCAAAATGTTGAGAAATTTATAGGGTTTGTCTTTTCAAGAAAAATGAAGAGATCTCAGAACATACCTAAAATGTTTTTTTTTTAAATAATACCTTAAATGAGATATGTATATGATGAGATATTTAGAAATGGAAGCAGTTAAATTTGTCATGGATTTAAAATATCTTGAAACTTTGAAATCACTTATAAAATTTTAAGTGGATTAAAAATTAAAAATACTAGACATCAGAAGGACTAGCTTAGATCTCGAATGTAAAGAAAATTTAGAAATGATAGAAAAATTGGTAGAAGACTTTTCTTTTCAAGCAGAATGAATAAGTTTCAAAAGATATAAACTTTATGCAGATACAATGGGTTGACTGCATGATTGTTGCATTCGATAACGAATTCAAACCTGACGAACACAAAGTTTCCACTCATTACAAAATGTTGAACTCGGAAATCATACGTTGAAATTGTAATAAGTGATTACATTGGACTAATATTTTTCTGAATTAAAATGTCATCAATTAATGAAATTTTGAGTAGATGAAGTTACATATTCTTTAAACCGATCACATCATTTTTGGATCAATTTATCTTTGATTGATTAATTTAGGTTCACCGATCATTCTTGCATAGATAATTATTTAATTCATCGTTCTTGGATCAGTTATTTTTGGTCAAATAATTTTGAGTCAATCATTCTTGATTAATTATTCTTGGGTTAATCCACCTTTTTAGCTAATAATCTTTGGGTCAATCACCTTTTACCGAATGACAAAATCGATCGATTACAAAATAAAGATTAGATTAATGCTTAACCAATGATAACCACAAATAATTTTACTAATGTTGATTAAGGTATGATTGGATCATGATTAGATCAACAAAAAGGTAAAAGTCCATAACAACTACTATAAATAAAAGTATAATGTATGGTTGTAAACACACATGCACTATCGTATTTAATACTCTTCTGATCAATCACATACTGACTTTAGCATCATAGTATCTTTTACAGGTATCATCTCAGCGATTTTGGACGTATGAAAGACCTGAGAGACCGAACAGACAAGAGATAAGAACGATGCAAGACAAGCTATTCGAGAATTGACACCACTCATCCAGCTTATACCAAAACATTTTGGGACCACCGTGGGATCAAGCAAGCATTTATCTTACTTCCATTGTAACCACAAGAAACATTAAGATCAATATAGTAGTGGAAGAAGTCAACCTTTCAGGTTCATTCGGCCTCAACTTGTCAGCCTCATTCGGCCTTAACCCGCCGAGCTCGTTAGGCTTCAACTTATCGGTCTCGACCTATTAATCTCAAATTCTTTATCGACCTTTTAGTCTTGACAACTTAGCCTTCTCCGGCCTCGTTCAACCTCAACATGTTAGGCTCGTTCGACCGGTTGACCTCAACCTCCCAACCTTAAATTTTGTCAACTTTTAGTCTACACAACTTGGCCTCATTCAACCTCAAGGCCTTGAATTTTGTCAACTTTTAGTCTACACAACTTGGCCTCATTCAACCTCAAGGCCTTGAATTTTGTCGACTTTTCAGTTTTGACATCTCGGCCTCGTTCGACCTTAATCTCTAGACCTCAATCTCTCATCCTCGTTCGGTCTTGACCTATCAACCTCGTTTGGTCTCAACTTGTCAATCCTGTTTGTCTTAATGGTCTCAACCTTATGGCTTCGAATTTTGTGGACTTTTCAATCTCGATAGCTCGGCTAGTAAAACATAAGCTCATAACAACTATTATAAATAAAATTATAAAGTATATATGATTGTACACACATGCATAATTGTATTTAATATTCTTTTGACCAATTACCTAATAACTTTAATATCAAAATATTTTACCGTGTATTATCTTACTAATTGTATTTACCGTGTAACTTCAATTTATTGAATTTCTAACAAAAATATAGAATCCCTTGAGTCATAGCACATTTTGCTTTTATTATCTTTCCTATCTAATATAATCTTTATGGACTATTTGATATACATATTTTCTCTTTATTATCTAGATCTAGATTCATTGTAGTTATTAGTAGAAATACTCTTCTAATAGTAATTTAAAATTCAATGTTTTAATAACATTATAATTAGCTCTCATTAAATGTACATTAACTTAGATGAATAAAATACAGCTCAGATGATCCGATCGAACCTGAACCCTAACACTACAACAATCATTATGTAGATCACAGACTGATGTATCCTTCACAAATTCATACCACTTTTTTCCTTCATTGACCAAAGTAGCATATTCAATGTAGTACACATTTCTAAGGCTTTAGGGTGTGTCTTATCATTGGATACAAACGAATGAACTCGATTACCAATTTCAATCCAGCTGCAACCAGGGACTCTTGCATCACCCTTGTTCCTCATCATTCCACGAACTCTTTCTACATCACACCAATGTCTATGGGAAGCATAAATATTAGACATGACTGCATAGTTCACATTCTTCTCTGGTTCTATGATGAAGAGCTTTTCTGCAGCCCATTTAGCCAGTTCTATATTTGCATGGACATTACAGGATCCTATAAATGCTCCCAATGTATTCGATTCAGCTTCCATTGGCAGTGACCTTAAGAATTCAAAAGCTTCATTTATAAGACCATATCTTCCAAGAAGATCAACTAGGCAGGTATAATGCCCGGATTCAGGAACAATCTGATACACTCTGGTCATCAAGTTAAAGTAGTGAAGCCCCTTAGCCACAAGCCCAGAATGAGAACAAGCAGAGAGAACACCAAGAAAAGAAATTTGATCCGGAATTACTCCACAAGATAGCATCTTCTCAAATGTTTCAGTTGCTTCTTTGGCTAGACCATGGAATGCATATGCACTTATCAATGAACTCCACGTAACAAGATCAGGTTCTGCAGCTAATCTGAAGCATTGACATGCATTAGTTATGCTACCACATTTGGAGTACGCACTAATCAGAGAATTAACAACAGATACAAATTCATGAAATGAGGATTTAACTGCAAAAGCATGGAGTAACATTGTTTCAGTAATGGCACAAGCATAGCCACATGAACTAATAGTGCTGGAAATAGTTAGTTCATCAGGGGAAAACCCTTCGTGAAGCATCTCTTTCAGAAGCTTCATAACCTCATTCCCTTCTCCACAATTCACACACCCAACGATAATGGTGTTCCAAGCCACAACATTTGTAATCACCATCCTATCAAATGTTTTGTGTGCGTCAGTTATATTTTCATTTTTCGCATACGTGTTAATCAATGCAGTAGCTACTAACACATCTGAATCGAATGATTGTTTCAGAATGTGTCCATGAAGCTGCCTTCCAAAATCATAATAGTCCAATGTATCACATACACTAAGCACACTGCTAAAAGTGAATTCATCTCCATTTACACCATCTGATCGCATCAAGTTGAACATTCCCAGAGCCTCTTCCGGTGAACGATTCAAGGCATAGCAAGAAATCATCACATTCCACATAACCGAATCTCTTTGAGGAACAACATGAAAAACCATCCTTGCGTTCTTAACCAAGCCACATTTAGCATATAAATCAATAAGAACACTTCCAACAAAACAATCCAAATCAAGTCTCAGTTTCACTGCAAAACAATGCAACTGGAAACCCATGTCAATATCACGAAACTTTATACAAACACCAATGAGACCATTCAAAGTTGTACTGTCCGGAACTACCGTTTCCAACAACATCCTTTTGAAATAAGAAAAACAGAGTTGTGGATTCGAGTCATTTTCAACTGCATTGCCACATCCAAGAATGCCCCGAATTATAATGTTCCACGAAACCACATTTCTAACGGGCAATTCCTCAAACAGTTTCTGTGCATCTTTAGTTTCTTTACACTTAAGATAAACACTCAAAATCTGATTTTGCAGGGACAGAACATGGCAAAATCCAAACTTTATCAAATGGGCATGCAACTGTTTTCCTTCAGGAAAAAGGGCCCATTTGGCGGAGACTTTGAGGGCGTTGGCACAAAATAAATGAACAGTGCGAGGATCCCTTAAGTGGGTTTCATCAGGAAATTTGGTCCATGAGTGGGTGCACTGAGTGGCAAATGAATAAGCAATTGGAGGGAAAAGAAGCTGCTGGAATTTGCAGAGCATGAGATTAGAGGCTAAACACAGTTGCACAAGGAATTCTCATGTCAGAGATTTTGTATCATCTTCTCCAAATTTGAAGATTGGACTCAAACATAACAGAAGTATTGTTTTTTGGTTTAAGCAAAGCTTATTTTAAAATTATTTTTAATATATTAATGTATTTTAAAATTACAGTATAAGTAAAAAAAATAATAATCAGATATAGAGTTATTTTCATTAATGGATTGTTCAGTACTATTGGTAATTTCCCTACTCTTTCTACATTTATTGGCAATCATAACATATCATACAAGAAGATTGATCTGAACAAAAGTGTAAAGTGTAATGGATAATGACAGAACTAGATGATCCATCGTTGCAGTTGCAGTAATAAATGTAGGGAGTAACAAAACATTTGCATCTTTTACATTTTTAAAATTTGAAACTTTTATTAAAAAAAGTAGTACTCTTGTTAAGAAAAAACAAAACCAAATTGGTTAAGATGAAAAAGGAAGACAAAAAGAAAGACAAAAAGGAAGTAGTGATTGCTAAAAATAAACCTCATGATGATGTTTTGATCATAGATTTTTTTCTTTAATTGATTGATAAGCATGCCCAATAACAGCAATTTTTCTTCTTTCAGGAGCATGTTATCATTAAAACCATTTTTCCTTTAATAAAGACATTGAGAGAAAAAATGAAGAGTAAAATTCAAAGTCATTTCTAATAAATACCTTTGAATGACTTTTTAGCGTAGGGATACCAAAAACAAAAATGTATAGTCACAAAGTCAAAACCTGAATTGATTGATTTCTTTACCGAAAAAAACCTACAATCTATGAATGGTCTCACAGAGTGGTTGGTGAAGTTGGACTTTGGTGGCTAAAGCTTACACCTCGTGGAAATTGCAAACGAAATTTATTTTAGAAAAAAGGTATTATAATTATCTTATGTACTCAAAACCCATAAATTAAATTGAAGTAAAAATGGATAAAAATTTAACTGAAATAGAAAAATATTTGATTTTGTAGCAAGAATATTTCATATTTGAAAAAGTCCAGAAATAACACACAACCCCTGTCATATTCTATACAAATTAATTACATTTGTGGGGTTTCATTTGGTCTATTTTTACAAATTTAACCTCTTCTGTTTAAGCATATCTTGCATAATTTATAGTATGTGTAAGCTAATGACCCACTTAGATAAATCCATTGGCATAATGAAAAAAATTGCTATAATTTAATCTTTAAATCAGATAATATTTTATATTATATTATATTTTTTAAAAGTTTCTTATTTTAATATATATATATATATATATATATATATATATATATATATGATGTAATTCTCATTTCACCAATCAGTTTGATGATATTAAGTTAAATCTAATAGAAAATAAAGACAGGGGCAGAACCGTAAAACCCCTTCTAGGATATTGCTGATGTTAAAGAGAAAAAACACATGACCCAGAGAGATCAGTCAGATGAGAGAGTTCGAGAATCTTAGAGAGAGATTGAGGGCTGAGGCTTTGCTAGGGTTCCTCCTCAGATCACCATACACACACACACACACCATTCACCGAGAGATTGTGGAGTAGGAGAAAGAGGCATGCACACAAAGGTATGACTGTATAAACTTCAGTAAATTGTTATTATTTTGTAAATGTAGAGATTACAAGCTTTTATACAAAGTCTAAAATCTAACTCTGTAAAACTGTTTTCTGTTTAACCTTTTAACACTCCTCCTAAACAAAAACAGTAAAAGAATACGATTTGAAGAAAAAACCCTCTTTTCACCGAATGATCGGTGAAGAACACCATCTCCAGCAAACCTCTGTCATTTTAACCGATTAATAATCGGTAAAACTCCTTCTTTTGCTTTGAAGAAATCGGTAAAACTCCTTCTTTTGCTTTGAAGAAATTTTACACCGATTAGAAAAGTGAAAACTGAGCTGATCTTCACCCTGAGACGAAAACCCTAGGTTTTCGTGACCTCTCCTATTAGATCTGCTCCAACCTCCAACTTTCCTACTTCGATCTGCTTTCTAAGTGATAGAAATTATTCTCCTTTTAATGCTTTAGTGAGTATATCTGCAATATGATCTTTGGACTTACAGTATACTACTTCGAGCTTACCTTTGCTAACCTGCTCCCTGATGAAGTGAAAACGTGTCTCGATGTGTTTGCTCCTACCATGTGATGTAGGATGCTTAGTCAGATCGATGGCTGACTTGTTGTCAACAAGCAGTCTAACCTTCCCTTCTACTCCTATCCTTAGTTCCTTCATCAATGAGTCAAGCCAAGCTGCTTGACAAGTGGCTTCACATGCAGCAATGTACTCTGCCTCACATGAAGACAGAGCTACAACTGGTTCCTTCGTAGAGCTCCAAGAAATTGGTGCTCCTTCCAGAAAAAACACGTATCCAGCTGTACTCTTCCTCTCACCCTTGTCTCCACACCAATCTGAGTCTGAGTAAGCCATGACTCGCACTTCTCCTCCTGATCCACCTCTGGGCAACAAAATTTCATACTTGATGGTACCTTTTAGATACCTCAAGATTCTTTTGATAGCATTCAGATGAGAGGTTCTGAGATTCCGCATGAATCTGCTGATTAAACCCACACTATAGCTGATATCAGGTCTTGTATTACACAAGTACCTTAAGCTCCCCACCATTCTTCTATACTCAGTAGGATCAACAGCTTCCTCCTCAGGATCTTTCTCAAGTTTTATACCAACTTCTGCTCGAGTATTAGCAAAATTGCAATGAAGCATGTCAAATTTGTTTAACATGTCCAATGCATATCTGGACTAATATACCAACATTCCCTCATCAGTCTTGGTGAATTCAATCCCAAGAAAGTAACTAAGCTGACCCAGATCACTCATTTCAAACTCCTGTAGCATCTGGACTTTGAACTCAGCAATTCTCTCAACACTACTTCCTGTAACTAGTAGATCATCCACATATAGGCATACTATCAGCTTTTCTTCTCTCCCATTCTGCTGATAACACTGAACATATACTCAATGCTCAGAACTACACTTCTCAAACCCAATGCTCCTCATAAAACCATCTATCCTTTTATTCCAGACCCTTAGAGCTTGTTTGAGTCCATAGAGAGCCTTCTTCAACCTGTACACCTTGTCAGGTTGTCTCTTGACTTCAAAACCTTGAGGTTGGACAACATAAACTTCCTCTTCTAGATCTCCATTTAGAAAAGCAGACTTTACATCTAATTGATGTAAAACCCAGTTGTTCTGCACAGCAACTGAGACAACCAGCCTCATTGTCTCCATTCTGGCCACAGGTGCAAACACCTCTCCATAATCAATTCCAGCCTGTCGCAAAAACCCTTTGGCCACCAATCTGGCCTTGTATCTAATCACTACACCTCGTGGATTTATTTTAGACTTGTAAATCCATTTCAGTGCTATGGGTTTCTTGTTAGGAGGTAATTCTGTCAATTCCCAGGTCTGGTTCTTCTCAATTGAACCAATTTCTTCCTTCATAGCCTTGTACCACCTCTCATCCTTCACTGCTTGCTCAAAATCAACTGGTTTAGCTTCAGCTATCAAAGCATAATGAACAAAATTCCCTTCAGATGAGATAGTTGTATCATAGGCCAGTTCATAGTCTCTCAAATGTGTTGGTATCTGGGTGACTCTAGAAGATCTTCTAACATTCTCCTCCCTCCTGCATGTCTCTGAATCTGCTGTAGGATCAGTTTCCAACTCAATGGTTGGTCCTCCTTTCTCAACTGACTCCCACTGCCACTCTCCAGCTTCATCAATCTTCACATCTTTGTTGATTGAAGCTGCACCTGTTATAGGGTCATACAATTTGTACCCACCTGTAACATGGTAACCTATTAGGATCAATGGAACTCCTCTGTCATCCAACTTCTTTCTCAACTGTTCTGGAACATGTTTGTAACATAGAGAGCCAAAAATCTTCAGATGATTAACATCTGGCTTTACTCCAGTCCAAGCTTCCTCTGGTGTGACACCATTTAGTCTCTTTGTTGGAGATAAATTCAACACATAAACAACTGTCATCACAGCTTCACCCCATAGGAAATTTGGTAGACTCTTGCTCTTCAACATACACCTGACCATGTTTAGAACAATTCTGTTTTTCCTCTCTGCTGCCCCATTGTGTTGAGGGGTGTAGGGAGGAGTAACTTCATGAATAATTCCCTTCCTTTCACAGTATTCTCTGAAATCAGTGGAGATATACTCTCCTCCTCCATCTGTTCTCAAAACTTTCACCTTCTTCTCACTCTGTTTTTCAACCATATTTTTAAACTTCTGGAATTGTTGCAGTACCTCTCTTTTCCTCTTCAATAGGTAGACCCAACCCTTTCTGGTCCAATCATCTATGAACAGTAGAAAATACCTGCTGCCACCAGGTGTTTCTACTTGCATAGGACCACACACATCTGAATATATCACTCCCAGCTTCTCTGCAGATTTCTGGGGTAAATACCTCTAAAAGCTGCCATGGGTCTGCTTGCATTGAACACATTCTTTGCAAACAGTCCCTGGAATATCTACCTTTGGTAAGCCAATCACCATTTTCTTCTGACTTAGCATTGATAGATCCTGGAAATTCAAATGCCCATACCTGAGATGCCACAACCATTCTTCTTCACTCTCAGTTGCAGTAAAACAATGATGATTTATTGCCTCCATCACAACCTTGAATGTTCTATTTTGTGACAGTTGTGCCTGCACAACAACCTTCCCATTCTGATTGAATATGCTGAGGCAATTGTCCTCAATTTTCATCTTGTATTTTTTCTGTAAAAGTTGTCCAAGACTAAGCATATTAGTCTTCAACCCAGGTACATACAATACCTCTTCTATGATGACTTCTCTACCATCTACACCTCTTAAAACCACTTTGCCTGAACCCTCTGCCTCCAAACTGCTATTATCAGCAAACCTGATTTTCCCATTCTCCACTGCCTGCATTCTCACAAACCAATCCTTTCTTCCTGTCATGTGAGTGGAACATTCAGAATCAAGGTACCAAACAATGTTTTCTGATTGTTTTTCATCAACATGTGCCATTAGAATCACTGCTTCAGAATCAGACTCTTCCTCCTGGGCCAGATTAGCCCTCTTATTTGGCTTATTTTTAGCCCCTTCACCTTTCCAGCACTTCTTTGCATAATGACCCAGTTTCTGGCAATTATAGCATTTCACCTTTCTCTTATCAAACTTCCATTCTCCATTAGCATTCTTTGATTTATTTTCTTTTCCAAATTTAGTGGACTCTTCTCCTTGCTGGTCCAGAAAATCTTTTCCTTTCTTGCCTCCTTTTTCTCCCTTCTTGAAGCCCTTTTTTCCCTTTCCACTGAGTTTTGGTATGTAGGGCCTGCTCCTGATACTGTCTGCGTTCATTGAGGCGTAACTCATGAGCTTCCAATGAATGCAACAACTCCTCACTGTCAATATCCTCCTTTCTTCGATTTTCTTCAATGGAAACCACCACATAGTCAAATATGGGGGTTAGGGTCCTCAGAATTTTGTCCACAATATATTCATCTGTCATCTTGTCACCACAAGCCCTCATTTTGTTTACTAACTCCTGCACTTTATCAAAATACTCAGTCACGGTCTCACTCTCCTCCATGATCAGAGTTTCAAATTGCCTCCTTAGAGCTTGTAGTTTCACCTTTGCATTTCTATCTCCATCATTGTAGGTTTTCACCAAGATGCCCCAAATCTCTTTTTGCAGTAGCTGCACTAGAAATTTTGTTGAAAATCTTTTGATTACACACTGATACATTAAGAATCTGGCTTTACTGTCCAATTTCTCTAGTAACTTGTGTTCTTTCTTCTTTTCTTGGGTTGCATTTTCACTCAACACAGGCACTCCCTCTTCAATGACTTCCAACACATCTTGAAAACCAAACATAGCTCACATCTTGATCCGCCAGTCAGCAAATTGCTTGCCATCAAACATAGGTAGTGGTCCATGAATTCCTCCAACTCCGACCATCCTTTCTTGCAACTATCTTCCTGAATCTTTGATCTACATGCAATCAAAGAACCCTTCTTTTTTACTTCTAGGTACACACACCTCCAGTTATCAACACAACACCCACTTCACACACCCACCAGAACAACAGCCTAAGCTCTTGATACCATAATAGAAAATAAAGACAGGGGCAGAACCGTAAAACCCCTTCTAGGATATTGCTGATGTTAAAGAGAAAAAACACGTGACCCAGAGAGATCAGTCATATGAGAGAGTTCGAGAATCTTAGAGAGAGATTAAGGGTTGAGGCTCTGTTAGGGTTCCTCCTCAGATCACCATACAAACACACACCATTCACCGAGAGATCAAGACACACACTTGTGGAGTAGGAGAAAGAGGCATGCACACAGAGGTATGACTGTATAAACTTCAGTAAATTGTTATTATTTTGTAAATGTAGAGATTACAAGCTTTTATAAAAAGTCTGAAATCTAACTCTGTAAAACTATTTTCTGTTTAACCTTTTAACAAAATCTATCAGAGTTATTATCCATTATAACAAAATTTATGTTTACTAGATATAATATTTTACGTGGTATGAAACCATTAGAAGACAATTCATTTAGTGTTTTTTCTACACATATGAAATATATACTTCTAAAAAATGTATTAAAAGTTTTACATTAATTAAATATAAAATTAATTTTATATATGTATATACTCCACTTTACAAACATTTTCAAATAAAATTAGATTTAAAATTCATTTTTTTTAACTATTTTAGACAATAATTTATTTATATATCGTTTAATTTATAAAAAATTTAACTTCTACGTATTTATTTGAAATGAAATTTAGTCTCAAATAAAATTAGATTTAAAATTCATTTCTTAATTATTTTTATTTAAATCTTAAGTTGATTTTTAACGATTTTAGACAATAATTTATTTATATATCTTTTAATTTATAAAAAATTTAACTTCTTACATATTTATTTATTTGAAGTGAAATTTAGTCTCATGTATATACTTAGTTTATTTAAATTTTAGACTAAGAAATGCAGCAAAAATATCAAACAAGAAAACATTATTATTATAATATTCTATATATATTTTTAAGTTCTATTTATACCAACTAACCGAGAAACCCGTTGGCCAACCATTATATCGAACAAACGACTAAATTTAACCTACAATTTATATGCAAAGAGAATTAGTTCAACCCTTTTTTGTGAACTGAATACCGAACAGATCAGTTCACATTATCAAGTCTATATGCTTATATTTTTTATTTTGTTAATTAATTTTAATAATGTCTGAAAAATAGTTTCCTTGAATAGTACAGCTATTTACACGTTTCTGTGTAAGAACTTTTTGGTTTTGTTGGCTCTAACGTCTTTCTCAGTTTCTTCAGTCTTTCTATATTCTAATGGTCCCTTTATCTTTGCCTCCTATTTTTTTTTTATTTTTATTTCTTTACCTATAAATAAATGCTACATAAAAAAATATAATTTTTTTTTCTCAAAAATCTTTTTTTCCTAATTATTTTTCCATTTCCTTAGTTGAAAACAGATAACTTGATGAGTGGACTTCAGAGCATTTGTCAGCCACCAACCTTTCACTCTCCACTTTGTCTTCTACCAAATTACTCTTTATCTTTCACTTTCACTTCCCCTTTATATATATATATATAATAAATATAATATAATATAGGGTTAAATATGTTTTTAGTCCCTAAACTATTGGTCGTTTCTGGTTTTCGTCCATCTTTCAAACTAAGGTACAATTTGGTCCTCAATCTTTAAAAAACGTTCGTTTTAGTTGAAAAAACGAACGTTTTGAGGACTAAAACGAGGATCAAAAACAAAATTTTGAGGACTAAAACGAACGTTTTTTTAAAGAATGAGGACCAAATTGTACCTTACTTTGGAAGAGGGACGAAAACCAAAAACGGCCAATAGTTTAGGGACTAAAAACACATTTAACCCTATAATATAATGCATAGTTCAACTTTTCAAATTCTTTTGAGAATAGTGGGGAAACATCATTATTTAAATCAAATATACTCAAGCATATGAAACATTTTCTCAGGAAATATATAAATTACTGAAATTTTACTCTATAATATGTTTGAGACAATTTATAATCAATCAAATCCTTTAGCTTTAGTATAAGTTAATGTGTAGAACTTTTTCGTAAGTTGAATTTAATTCATAAACAATTTTTTTTCTAGAATTTTGTTATAAAATAATCTTCACAAATATATTTGATAGAAAAATATCCTTATTTATATATAAAAAAAGTACCCCTTTGAGCATATGTAGGAAGCAATAAACTTTTTTAAAGTTCTTAAATATGTCATGCAACTATTGGTTATTTTTGGGTAAAATTCTCTTTCAGACACTATATATATATATATATATCATAAAGAGTTTATATAATTTGAAATTGTTCTACCTCAATCAGTTAAAGGTTTGGCTTTAAAAAATAACAAAGCATATTTAATTACTATATATTAAACTAATACAGACATCACATCATATCAAGATAGTAATTATTACTAAACCATCCCAATAAGGTAAAGTGTTACACAAAAGTATTGGTTACCAAAATAAACAGCTAAATTGTTAATAAAAAATTATTAGTAATGAATTGGAGCCAAAAACAATAGATTCAATGTTCCTTTGAATCATGATGACATTATGTTTCTTTTTTAGACATTGTGTTGTTTTCATTCCTCCCATATATGAGATGAATTTGAATATTCTTCTCCTCCATAACATGGGAAATGTTTGTCTTAATTTCCAGCAACATATTTTTTATTTTATCATTTAATATTATTATTTAACAATTTTTATCTATAGTTTTAACATTTTATAATCATAATTTTCTAATTTTACATATTTTATGGATTAGTTAGTGGGTGGAAGTGTTGAAGCAGGGTTGATGACAGAGCACAGAGCGAAAGAGCGAAAAAGGAAAAAGGATAATTTGGACATTTAAAAAAACAGAGACCAAAGCTTGAGAATATGGAGAACAAAAGAAGCAGAGTGTCAGGGAGAACACGAACACATACACAAACATAAACAGAGTGTATCTCCGAACACTCTTTCTTCTTTGTTGTTGTTCTTCTTCTTCATGCAATTCCACTTCCTTAACATAACAAATCGAAGGCAATGTTTCTCTTTTTTCTTCTCTTCATTCTCATTCTCCACACTTCCTCCTCCTCCGCCACCATCATTCTCCAAGGCAACGCCACTCTGCAAAGCCCCAACAACACTTTCCAACTTGGCTTCTTCAATTTCTTCCCAGGCCCGGGCCCGGGCCCGCCGAAATTCTACCTCGCCATCCGCCGCACCTCTTTGCCCAACCCCAACACCAGTTGGGTCGCCAACCGCCTCCACCCCTCCCCCACCCAAGCCGCTTCATCCCTTGAACTCACCCCAACCGGTAAGTTACTCCTAACTTACTTCAACAACACTCTCTGGACCGCCGCCGCCGCCGCCACCGCCAACCTCACCCTCAAGCTTCTCGATTCCGGAAACCTTGTCCTCCTCACTTCCGACGGCGTCATTTCATGGCAGAGCTTCGATTCCCCCTCGGATACGTGGCTCCCCGGCATGAACCTCACGCGCTTCAACTCGCTCACCTCTTGGCGCTCGGAGACGGACCCTTCCCCGGGGCTTTACACCCTGCGGTTGAAGCCATCCTTCTACGGCGAGTTCGAGCTCGTCTTCAACGACACCGTGTCGTACTGGTCCACCGGGAACTGGAGCAATGGGACATTCCTCAACATCCCAGAGATGACCATCCCCTACCTCTACGCCTTTCACTTCGCCGCGCCGTTCTCCCCCGCCGCGGCCTTCGGTTTCTCCGAACGCGCCATCGAGACGAGCTTCCGACCGCCGACGATGTTCCGCCTGGAGCCCTTCGGACAGGTCAAGCAGTACTCGTGGAACAGCCAATCGGGGTCCTGGCAGATGTTTTGGTTCAAGCCGGAGAGTGTGTGCCAGGTTCGGGGACTCTGCGGGGGGTTCGGGGTTTGCACTGGGGACACATCCAAATTCTGTGAGTGTGTGAGTGGGTTTGAGCCTTTGGATGGTCATGGGTGGGGTTCTGGTGATTACTCTCAAGGTTGTCACCGTGTGGACGCGGGGTGTGACGGGGGTGATGGGTTTGAAGATCTTGGTGGTGTGAGTTTTGGATTCGGGAATGTGAGTCTGGTTAAGGGGAAATCTAGAAGCTTTTGCGAGCGCGAGTGCTTGGGTGATTGTAGGTGCGTTGGGTTGAGTTTCGAAAAGCAGAGTGGGTTATGCAAGAAATTTTACGGTTCGCTTTCGGATTTTCAGAATTTAACCGCCGATGGTGAGAGTGAGGTTTTGCATGTTAGGGTTCCGAGCGGGGGATCTGGGAGGAAGGTGTTTGATTGGAAGGTTTTGAGTGGGGTAATTATTGGGTCGGTTGCGGTTTTGGGGGTGGTGGTGGTGACATTGTTGGTGATGGTGAAGAGGAGGGTTGAGGGGGAGAAATTGGAAGAGGATGAGGAAGATGGGTTTGTGGGTGTGTTGAATTTGCGTGTGTTTTCTTACAAGGAACTTCAGTTGGCGACTCGGGGGTTTGCAGAGAAGATCGGGCACGGAGGGTTTGGGACGGTGTTTCAGGGGGAGTTGAGTGATGCTTCCGTTGTGGCTGTGAAGAGGTTGGAGAGGCCAGGGAGTGGAGAGAAGGAGTTCAGGGCGGAGGTCTCCACGATTGGGAATATTCAACACGTGAATCTCGTGCGGCTCAGAGGGTTTTGCTCTGAGAATTCTCACCGGCTTCTTGTTTATGAGTATATGCAAAACGGTGCTCTGAGTGTTTATTTGAGGAAGGAAGGGCCTAGTCTGAGTTGGGATGTTAGGTTCAGGGTGGCAGTTGGCACTGCTAAGGGGATTGCTTATTTACACGAGGAATGTAGATGTTGCATCATACATTGTGATATAAAGCCAGAGAACATTCTTTTGGACGGTGATTTCACAGCCAAGGTTTCTGATTTTGGGTTAGCAAAGCTGATTGGGAGGGACTTCAGTAGGGTGTTGGCGACTATGAGGGGAACGTGGGGGTATGTTGCACCGGAGTGGATTTCTGGTGTGGCAATTACAACAAAGGCAGATGTTTACAGCTACGGAATGACAATGCTGGAGCTGATCGGCGGTCGGAGGAACGTGGAGGCAGTGCCATCTGGCGGAGGAGAGAGTGGTACTGAAAGTGGAGGGAAGTGGTTCTTCCCACCATGGGCAGCGCAGCAGATAATAGAGGGAAATTTTGGTGAAGTGATTGATAAGAGACTTGGTAATGTGTATAACATTGAGGAGGCTAGAAGGGTTGGTTTGGTGGCAGTTTGGTGCATTCAAGATGATGAAGCAATGAGACCTACAATGGGTACGGTGGTGAAGATGTTGGAAGGGTTGGTGGAGGTAAGTGTTCCTCCACCTCCAAAGTTGCTTCAAGCTCTGGTTACTGGGGATTCATTTCATGGGGTGAAGGCTATTTCAGGCAATGGTTTGTCTACTGGTGGAAGCTTATCAGATGGCAACTTGGAAGTTTCAACTGCTGATTCTGAATCATATACAGGGAATGTTTTTTCTCCATTAGATGTCAATGTCAATGCCAATGTCAGTGTTCGATAACAAAGTTCTGGCACTTTCCACATTGTACAATTGTAACTCGGTACCCCTTCTGTCCTTTTTTTTTTCTCTACAAAGGAGAAGATGGGGAAAAAATGGAGTGTTTGATATGGTGTCTGAGATGTAATGTTTTCAGTCCACACTGATTTCAAGTCTTCAACATGTAATGATAGTGTGACTGCTTCACTCTAATTTATGATGTAGTCGTAGGATGTTCAGCATCAACAGATTCTGAATCAGGAAGAGAAACTGGTAGCGCTAGTAGCTTTGAAACATTAATTACATGTGAAGATGATGAAGAATCTGACTGTAAAATTAAAGCTGATGATTCACTACCATGTCTGTAAGAAATTCGGAAGTGTCACAATCAAAAGAATTTCATGCATTAGTGACAGAAGAAGAGAAGGACTCTTGAATTTGTGTTGATGGTTAGTGAGATCATATTTTAAACTTCATCAATGTCAGATTTTCCATGTTTCAGTTGAGGTTTCTGAGCCTTCTTATCATCTCCAGAAACTATTCTTTTGATGTATTTACTTTTATTTTTCATGCAGAAATGATGATGTTGAGAACCCTAAAACTCTGACAAAATTTGAACACCTCTTTCACTAGCCCTGCATTCTTGTTTATATTATGTTGAAATATAGTAAACGATTTTCCCCGTTACATAAGATGATATTTGCCTCGTCTCTTTATATATAGTTAAATATATTTTTAGGACTTAGGGAATTTGAAATTTGTCTCATTTATTATATACTTTTTTTTACATATTTTGATTTTTAAATTTTAAAAATAAATTAGTATAATTTTTTTTAATTCAATAACATTAGTTTTTAATTATTTGTATGGATTGACCTTGTTAAAAATATTATATTTATTTATATTTAAAATTTAGTGATCAAAATATCTTAAAAAATTTAAGAAAATAATCAATTTTAATATTTTTATCAAGTTTAGGAAAAAAAACATAAAAAAAGTGAAAACTCATTTTTTAAAGCTAAAATATAATAAAAAATTCATTTTCAGTCACTAGAGCATTTAAAAGTTCGTTGTATCAGTGGGCTCGTTCATTGGGTGTAGAGCTTCTAAGTGAATCCACGAGCATTGCTATAATATCATCACAGAAAATAAATTTTAAATTTAATTTAATTTTACAAAAATTAAGTTATAAAATAAAATTTATAAAATCTAATTTTATTATACTATATCTTTGTTTCGAGCATAATCTCTAAAAAAAGAATTAAAATCTGAAAATATGTTAATTTTATTAAAAGCATTTTTCCTTGATAAACATTGGAAAGCTGGTTCAAATTAATCCATGAGTCTCGTGGCTTTGAAGTCAAAGTGAGTGAGTGTGTGTATGCTTCAAGCTTTTCACCAATAAATTGAACATACTAATAGTTGGTGACAGCTAACAATGAAATGAAAATCTTTCTTAAGTTGTTTTCCAGATACTTTTCAATATTTCTTTTTCCCTTTGATGTTACAGACTATAATTTGACCAGCCAATGGATTTGTTTATCCATTTTATGATCAATAACCTTGTTAATTCATAGCTTATCTTTTTTAAACAATCTTGTTACTATTATTTATTTATAAGGCTTAATTATTTATTAGTTCAAAGGTTTTTTTTATGAATTTGAGAATTTATAATTGGATTTATTATCTTTTTTATTTGTGGAATATTTAAGAATTTTACATTATTTTTAATCGGTTCATTGTTATTTAATTTCTCTATCAACATAGGTAATACAACATCAATTTCTAACTTTTCTATATTTATGTATTAAGAAATGTGAGATTTTGTGATGATCCCCAAACTTTTAAAATTTTACATTCATACTATTTATATTATTATATAAAAGAGTCATGATTTTGAATAGAGATATCAACTTAATCTAGAATCCATAAGTTAGCCTTAACTTTTTCTTGAAAAAGTTCTATTTTAGTGAGGAAAAAAAAATCTTAACTGCTAAAGTTTTTGAAAGTAGGTTAAGATGAAAGTTAAAATGAATTTAACCTGTTATAAAATTTTAATTAACTTTTAAAAATAATATTATTTATATAAACATATAAAATTATATATTTTATTAAATAGTTTAATTTATTGTGATTTTATTATATTTAAATCAATATTTTTATATCATACTTATTATTATGTTATTAAATAAAATATATAATAACACCTCATACTTTTTTAAGTTTTCATATATTAAATAAAATATATACTTTTATATATCATACTCACATATAACAATATTTATATATATGAAATAACGTTTCATACATATTTCTCATATATTATCATACGACTACGTCAAATATTTATTAATTTTATTAATTGTTAATTTTTGTGAAAGAAAAAAAACTCAGAGGTATCACTTAAGTGTTCACATGGGGTTAATTTACTGTTAACGATGATTGGGGAGCGAAGAAACGAAGTGAATGTCGTGTTCGTTTGATAGGAACTGCGCGGAAGGAATAGGAGGCAATTGCGAGACGGGCACCTTTTTCGTCACCCAGGGGAAAGCGACGATTTGGAGGGGATTTAGACAAAATATCTCGTGTACCCCTCAAACATTTCCTAACTCCCCAAAATCCTTCACTCTTTCTCTCTCTGCCCCACCACCCTTCTCTCTCTCACAACTCTCACACCAATCTCAATCTTCATCAACATTCCATATACTCACCATTTTTTTACTCAACCTTCCAAGCATATAGAAACAAGAAAAATTGAAAAAGCGAAAGCAGGTAGCTATTTGGTGTGTGAAGGAGAGATCTGAGTGAGAAGGTTTGTGAAAGGAAGGTGGTAGTAGAAGTGTTTTAATTATATTTTTTAAATTATTTTTAATAATTATTCCAAATTTTTAACTTTTAATAAACATTTTTACAATTAAATATAACATTAATAAATATAATTTTATATTACTTTAATACCTAGGGACATTTTGGTAATCTTCAATTTCTACTAATTAAATTAATTTTTTAAAATCGTCACATCAATCAAATTCTACACTAATTCTCACAAACTTCAACCCAAAATTCACTCTCAATTACCTTCAAATCTCCTCAAATAAACACACAAAAAAATCACCCTCAAATCCACTCAATCACTCTCCCCAATCACTCTCCCCCAATTACCTCCAACTAAACACACCCTTATAGCATATTTTTTTAAAAACGTAGTCTTTATAAAGAAAATGTTCATTTTAAACAGATAAAATGACTTTTCTTTGTCTTAATTAGGTTTTATTTTCTTTAAAATCAAATAAAAACATTTAAAAGATATAAATGACTTTTTTAATTAATAAGAAGTGATTTTTTTATATTGTGGTAAATAATTGATTTTTAATGTATTATGTATTTTTTATAACATTTTAATAGTTTTTAAATTTCTTTTAATTTTATAAAGCAGAAAACAAGATTGTTAAACTCGAACGTTTACGCAAACTCAAGAGAGCTCAGTAAACTTAACTCATAAACTGATAAGAGTTTACTTCACATGAAAATATATATAAATAAATAAATAACATATTAATTCAAATAAGCCCACACACTTATATAAGTTAAAAGTACTTCAAATAAATAAGTTCATACACATTGTAAAACATAAATTTAAATGTAAATTTTCTCTGTCTAATCCTTTAATCAGATCATCATCCATATCATCTTCTTCATCCAACTCCTCCTAGATGAAAGTTGTTAATACTTATTTGGCTTAAAAAAGTTATGCTATCAAGAGTATCTAAAGCTGGATTTGTTGTTGCTCCTTCTAAGTGAACATTTTCACCTTAAGCTTGCTCAATCTCAACAATATCATTTGCATCTTCAGTTATATATTCATCATATAATTCAATCTCATTGAAGAGCAATAGTTTTTCTAATTTGTCTACTTTTCAATTTCAAGTTATATGTTGGCTACAAAATCAATGGCAAGTGCACCGGTCATAATTTAGCAAAATATAGTTCTCTCTCAAGGGACTTGCACAACACTTAACACTTGACGAACGAATATCGCAATTCACAATCCAATTAGACATAAAGATAACAAAAACACACGAAACTCTTTTTTTATTTCAAACAATTGGTGTGCAACAAAATGTAACATAGTGTATTTACATTTTTTTGAAACTAGAGGTCAAACCACTTCATTCTCATGCATAAACATCTTAAATCCATATTCATGTCAAAATCAACTCACAGGCATGCTTAAATTCTATCCCTAGTGACTTTGAGCGTATGGTAACTTATCAAGTTTTAATCCCTTGAATCCTCAACAAGCAACCATGCATTAAGTTCAAAAGTATAAGATTACTAATGAATCAACTTTTATTCCTAGATATAAGCATCCATCAGGCATTCAATTTCAAGTCTAGATTTAAAAGATATTTCCCAATACCTCAAGAATCACAATTCAAGCATGATAACAATCCACATCATCCATTAAGCATGGAAATTGAATACTAACATGAATTGGAAAGAAATATATCATTAATAGCAAAAAATTACACAAGAGATACATGTTTTACAACTAATCTTAACAAATAAGAATGACATTCCATGGTGAAAAACTTAGGATTCTACAAATTGAAGAGATAGGAAAGAAATGGAAATCAAAGAGAAGATACAAGCCCTCTCCTAAGGTTCTTGGCAGCTGTTCCATGCCCTAATTGTGCCTCCCATTCGCGTCAACACCTCCAACTTGTAGCTTCTCTCCCTCATCAATCCTAAGAAGGAGAAAACACAATGGATGAAGATTGAAGATCTAAGGAGGAGTGAGAGAGCTTCCAAACACCTCAAAGAACCTCCAATGGCCTCTCCTAGTTGCCTAGGTCGAGAGTGGAGTGTGGGAGAAAGTGGACCTCAAAACCTCACAAGAAACATGTCTAAATAACCCATATTGACATGTCAACGCCGTTATCGCTCAACGCCATATCAGTACCGCTAAGCGTCATATGTTAAAACATAAGGAGTTCTCTATCAAACCATCGCTCAAACCCATTTTCCACTATTCAATGTATCGTGGTGGCTCTCAAACCTACTATTTCACTACCCAACCTTAGACAATTTGATAACACTATAAATTTTAAGCATTGATTTGATCCCAAAGACATTCAACATGAGTATTTGCTTCAAATTGATATTTCATTGTCCCAAAACATAATTCATTAAGTTTTCTCTTGTGTTTCTGTACTAGAAATTCTCCTTATTCATTTATTTTAAAACTATAAACAAAGATATTAGAGGTAAAACAAACATAAAACAACTAAAATACAAAAAAAATACAAAAAAACATTAAACTTGAGGATAAAACAAGATTAAAGCTAGGAAATAGTTGATTTATTCATGACAATAGATACACAAAAGCAGGTAAAAATTAACATTATCATTATACATCACAAACTAAATCATTCATCATTTTTTTAATGCAAACGATTCTTTGCCTTTCTATGAGCCTAAAATTGATTATGAAATTTTAGTGCTATATATATATATATATATATATATATATATATATATATATATATATATATATATATATATATATATATATATAAACTGAATAAAGAAAATTATAAAGTATGAATAACTTAAATTACCATTTCAAATGAGTTCTAGTTACGCTCACATCCAGAAGAACTACAAGTTAAATTTAGAATTCAGATGATAGATATTTGGTTTAATACCCAATTTTGTCCCCACTTTGGTTCGGAAATCTCAATTTAGTCCATCGTTAGAAAAGTAATTGTAACGGATCCTTACTTGTAAATTTGTGAGTCAAGTAAGCACGCACACAATTGTGTTTTGACACCTAACCACTGACTAGTGCCACATCATCATCCTATTAATCCATCCCTAGGAAGTAATGCTTTCATATGTTCCTTTGTATCTTTTGTTCCAAAAGGTGTTGACAAAAGAATGTTCGATATTCTTATTCAAAAAGTTTATTTTGATGATGATAGTAAGTCTTAATATGAAATAAAAGCTAATGATTGTTGGGAAGACTTGTATTTTGTTTGTTATAATGTTGTCTTTGTAATGTCTTTATAATAATCTTGGAATAGTTGTTAAAGTAATTTAGGCTAAGTCTAGAGAGTCACAAACTAGTAACATTGACATACTTGAAGGAAAAATAATTTTTTAAATATATATAGTGAAATATAGTATAAAATATGATAATCGATTATTGTATAGTGAAATTATTGTTGAAAAACAACTCTCGACAATAAGCAATAATAGATTATTAAAGGTAGTTGTAGTTGGACCTTTCATATTAACCTTATTTTGAAAGTAAACTCTATAAATAAAAGTGATAGACTTTCATTTGGAAATAGAAGAGTTACTTATAACTCTGTGTGAAAAAGCTTTATAAATCTAATATGGTAGAACAATAACTTTCATCAAGTGTGATTGATAACTCCTCAATTTTGCATTCTTTTAGGTGTTTAGAAGTCTAGGTTAGTCTATTTTTCTTTCTAATTGTTTAGAATTAGATTAATCTTAGATTTTTCTATTAAATCTTTAGATTTGTAAAGTTTTAGTTAAAAATATGTATTTAGGAGTATTTTTGGTATTTATAAATATATAGGAAATTAATATTTTTTAAAGAAATCTTATAATAAAAAGCTTTCTTCTTTATTTTCTGAAATAGCCTTCTTTTGAGTGTTGATGGGTCCTACTTGATCTTTTATTCTAATTGCAAAAATGCCCTTGAAAAAATTGGAATGATTTTGATTTGGGCCACCACATTGAAAATTTGGGCTGAAGTGTACAATGGGCTTAAGTGATATGGTTGGTTTTTGGCTTGGATTGGGTTGGTTGTTCTATATTGGATCAAAAAAGAGTTTAGCTGATTGAATCTAAAAGGTTAGCAGAAGTAAGCTGGGTTGCTGGAATTGGGCTAGTTATTCTACATCGTTTTGGTAAAACATAAGCTAATAAATGGGATAGTGTTCAAGCTTAGCAAGAGAAGCTTCGAAATTGAATCACACTTGAGTTAGGGTTTCTAGAGAGCACGGGAGAAAGAAGCTCCATGGATCTCCCAGAAGACTAAAGCAGCCAGAGAACGTGACCAAAGTATCGTGCATGTGTGACTGGAGCTTGAACAATAATTTCACCAGCTTTTTTTTTATCCAAATTGAACATTCCCTTCGAAACCAATGTTAATTTCATTTTATAGAAAAAAAACTTTAACTTAACATTCTTACGTCACTTTTCCTTAACTTGGCACATATTTTCAAAATTGACAGTTCATTCAATGATGATTTAGGTGGACATTACGCCATTACCAATTTAGACATTATTAGCGAAAATGACAAAATTAAACAAATTTTAAAAAAAATGACCACTTTGAATATCGAAAAGACTTGAGAACCACTTTAAACATCGAAAAGACTTGAGAACTACTTTGAATAAAAGTAATGAATATAAGGACCAAAATAAGTATTTGGAAAAAAAAAACTTTTGAAATACTTATTCTAAAATGATTTTTTAAATGTATTTTGGATTGTAAAATTCGAAAGATGTTTCCTATCCAATCAATGATAATGTTCTTTTAATGTATTTTGAATTACACAATTCAAAATGTACTTTTTAAAAAAATATATTTTGAATTGTGTAATCATAAAAAAAAATTGAATTTGAAAAATGCATTATGGAATGCATATTTGGAAAATGTATTTTGCAGTGCATATTCTCAGCTGTGTTCCAAAATCTAAAAATATCTTTCACAAGGATAATGATACTTTGAAAATATTGTTTTAGCAATTTAGAAATCAATTTTACCTTTTTAGTATAATTTTAAAAGACAAATAATTTGGGATTTATGGGAGTGCAGGAAGAATAAAAGGAATGTGCAAAAAGAAACAACATGATAAGCCCACTCCTTGTATGAGGAGTTTTCTGTTCCACCCATCAAACAAATAGTCTAAACTATTTTTACCATACGCAACACCCAGAATGTACTATTCTCACCTACTCAACTTAAACACAATTATCCCACTCCATTTAAATCTAGAATTAACCAACCTACATCACATACACATTTTAAATACATAATCGAAACTTAAAATACCTTAAATTTGAAGTTTAATTATTTAATTATATTGTATTGATTATTAGAAAATGTATAGAATAAAACTCAATCATAACATCATATTAAAATTCATCAATGATTAGTATTTTGTTTTTCTATACATCATCCTAATTATATAAATTTTAATTAGAATACAACACTAAAAACATGACATAAATTATATAAATTTTAATTAGAATGGAACATTAATAAACTGACATAAATTATAAAAATTGAATTTGATCATATTTGCATAAATTATTGTGAACATGTGATTGATCAAATAAACTATCTTTGTATGGTTGGCAATGGAACTTTGGTGTCCCCACTAACTCAGTTCCAAAAAATCTACTGGAAAGATTTATATATATAAAAAAAGACATCACTTAGAAATCATTTCAAATGTTTTTTTAAAAAATAAAAAAGATAAAATAAAATTAAATGTAAAGATACTAATATTGAATATTAAAAAATTGTTAAAATATATTTTATTAAAAATTTGAACGTTATAAACGCATTCCCAAAACTAATAAAAAAATGGAGCTAACTAGGTAAGTTTTAATTTTCTGGTTTTAATTATTCTAAATTTTAACAAACGTTTTTTCTTTTTTTGAAAAATTTAAAGTTTATAGAAAAAATTTCAAGTTTACTAGTTTCTATAATTTGAAAACTGTAATTAATAATTTTTGAAATGTTAATATCTAAAATATTTTCAAAATGATTTATTCAATTTTTAATTATTGAAATAAAATAGTTAAACTAAAATTTAAATTATATTGAATTTTTTATATTTTGAAAAAGTTAAATTCAAATTTTTGTACAAATATGTTATTGAAATTGTGAATAGTTGACATTTAAGTATTTAAAAGGGCTTTATTTGAATGAGGAATAATTGAAATCAAATAGCTAAAATCAAATGTATGAATATTAAGTATTTAAAATTACTGAAATTATTTTACTAATATTCAAATATTAAAAAAAATCACTTTCAGTTAACTTAGTAATTTTCTATTTACTATTTTCAGTATTGAGAAAAAATATAGCAAGACTTTTTTAAACGTTTTAAAAACCTTATAAATGTCTCATTGGAAATTTAATATGCCTCAAATTTAAATTTTAAATTTTAATTAATGACAAATTAATGTCAAGAACAGGATGGACAAATAGGAGTGAATTTGATTATTTCATTATATTTCTTTAAGTAAAAAATTATTTTTATTTTTATAAAAAAAATATTATATTCATATTTGTTCCTTTATTATTATAAATCTTAATTAATAATTTTTTTATAAAAAGTTAAAATAATAGTAAATTCAATGCTGAAATAATATTCATCTTTTCTTACTCTACTGGAATGTCAAATACCAAATAAATTATAATTGTGTTTAAATATAAAAAATATAAAAAAATTGATAAATGTTAAAATATTATAAAAAAATTAAAATAATCAAATGTGTTCTTAAGAAATAAAGTCACGAAACTAAGAATTAAATAAAAGGTAATATAAGCTTTTTAAATTAATGTTCTAGTAATTTAAAATAAGAATAAATAACCAAGAGATCATATATGAGTATACATAAATCCATCTTCATCCTTATTCTCAATTAAAAAATTAAGTGATATATATAAATAATTATACCTGCACCTAATCAATCAGGTAATTTATCATCAAAGGACGAATTCAAATTATACTGAAAAATGTGTTGATTTTTTTTATCCTTTTCTTAGAAAATGTTTCAAAACCTTTATTGAAATAGTGAGCAGTTGACATTATCAATTCACCTCAAATTTCTTAACATTATTTTTTTAAAATTATTATTAAAAATTAAGATTATGTTACAATGTTCGTATTTTATACTTACAAAAATATAATTTTAAAATATAAAAGTAATTTTATAAAAATAAGAGTTAAAGATTTTTATAATTATTTTTTGACTAAAGGAGTTATGCAATTATTTTTTGCTAAAGGGTTAAACTTAAAAATTTTATATCCATGACTAAACTCATGTTAATTTAATAAATAAATAAAAAATCAAGTTAAAGTTGATAAAAACAAACAGTTACACAAAATTTATATATCTTTATTTAATGGTATAAATGATATTGGAATTTTAAGTATTAGAAAAAACAAGTTATGAATTTAGTAAATAATAAATGTTGAAATTATTTTCAAAATTTATGACTAACTTATTAAATATTAAATTTTAAAAATAATATTATTTTTAAAATGAATAGTTTAAAAAGAAATTAATTATAGATATTAATTACTAATAAATATTTTTTAAACATAATTATGTAAAAACCTAAAAAAATGACATTTTAGAAATAACAGTGATTTAAAAATAGCGGACTCAATTATTTTAATACTAAAAGGTTTTAATATAAATAATTTTGTTACGAAGGAGTTTCATGATTTTAAAACATTATTTTTCTAAAAACTACTTTTCTAGAGTTGACTTTCTTCTAAGATTTTTTCTATGCTCGTGTGATTGAAAAATTAAGATCGTATACTATTATAATTTGGCCTTATCTCTAGTCAATATGAGACTTTCAACATATACTCTTCAATTTGGACTAATTAGTTTTTCTATTCACGTTAGTTTTCAATCCTTTTTTTCTCGTCTTCTTTGTTTCATCTAGTTGCATGCAGGATTTTCCTACTCACATGTGTTGTTGTATTATGTTTCTTGAATCTCTGTTGATCAGTGTCTTTCTTAGCATAGTCAGATCATTTTTATGTTGTCTTTAGGTGTAGAAAAAGAATAATATGTGAGTTTGGAGGCGTCCTGCTTTGTGAGGTTTATTGAGCAACCTTGTTAAGAGGGAAGTTAGTTGGCTTTTATATACGTGAGTTTGATAAATTTGATGATCTACACGTTGTTGCTCTAATGTAATTGGGGATGAAATTTGATTATTTCTGATGCATGTTGTATGTTTTGAATGATTGTCATGTTTGAGTGTTCGATTCATTTTGTGTTTATAGAGGAAATTAGAATATGAGCAATTAAGCAAATTAGTAAGTGTCCTAATATTAAAAATTGTTCTTTTTACCAAGGTACTAAGAAGGAATACCAAATTGATCAATTGAACAGGTCTCATTTTTCCCAAATCACATAATTTAATGTGTTGGTGTCTTATATAGCGTTAAGCACCAACCTCGTTGAGTAGGTCTGGAAGCATTTTAGCTCTAGGACGCTAAACACAAGTTTAGGTCATTGAGCGCAAGTTCATACCGCTGAGAGTCATATTTTGTGAATGCTTTGACGTTGGGCGACAATAGGACATTGCTAAGCGCAACTTTTGTGAGAAGAATGGCTTTGAGCATTACAATTGTCGCTAAGTGCCACTTTTTACGAGATGTTTGGTATTGAACGCCACTTTTGAGTGCCAATTTATATGTTGAATATGTTTTTCTTTTTTAATGGTTTGAAATAGATATATGATGGAATTGGTGTATGCTTATAATATTATTTATTATAATTTATGGTAATGATAATGGTTATGGACAAGTATGATGGTGTTTAGAGAATTTCAAGGAAAAATTCTTTGTGGTGATGATTTTAGTGTATGCATTGACATGTGGTGGGTCCGTGAGGAGGTATCCTGATATTTTATCAATCATTCAACTCATATAGAAAGGAATGGTGGAGGAGATAAAATGGCAAGAGGTCCTAGCCATTAGACTATTTTGGTGTTAGGCATGAATGAGATTAATCTTGTAAGTGGTAAGGTGATTTACCTTTATGTTTATGATTCTGTAGAACATAAATATTGATACAAGTGTATGCCTATAATGAAGCCCAATGCCAAAGGCATATACATAAATAATTTAACTTATATTTGATTGTTTTAGAATAATTCTTTTGCACACGAGTTTATCATGTTGTTTCTCTGGTATTTTTTATGTCTTTTTTTGTCTTTTTTTCAATGATCACTTTACTATATGAGTAGATGAGGGGTAGGTGTTGCGCTTTTGGTGGAAGGTAGTGATGACCCAAAGTAGTTTTCTTTGGTTTGTAATAGTTATTTGGTATAAGCGTTTTCTAAAACACTAAGTTATCCTAAGTTGTTTTATATACATTTTATTTTTATAGTTATTTATTTTCGGATATAATTATATATATATATATATATATATATATATATATATTATGGTTATGTTTAATTAATTATATTTTATCTTGTGAAATATTGAATATGATATTTGTTCTTGCTTATAGAATTTCTCATTTTTTTTAAAGATTTTCACAAGTCGTTATCTTCCTATGCTTTAACCTTTAAACTCGCAAGTTGATAAATCCCGAGATATCATCCTATGCATCCCGAAACAAGGTTGTGTTTGTATAAGACACTTTAATGCTCAAGGCAGTCGATTTTATTTTATGATTATGAGTTCTCACCTGGATGGACTTTAGTCTATATGATTACTTACCTTAATTAACTATAAGTAATGTGTTAATGATGCTTTAGATCTTTCTTCTAATTAATCACCTTTGATCATTGCTAATGATCTGACCGACTATATATTGTCTTTGTCAATATGATATCGTGCAAGTTTGCATACATGTAGACCGAGTACATCTCAATCTAAATGATCGAGGTATAGTTGAACACATGCAGTGCAATATCAATATCAATATTATTTTGACTAAGTAAATATATACATTAAATTGTATTTTTTTTTCACCGTAAAAATATATTTCAAACTTTATTATTCCTTCAAAATTATTTCAAGCATTTTGGTTCTTAGAAAATTTTTAATTAAGTTCAAAGAGAAACATTATTTGCATAGGCAATTGCAGATTCATATTTTTTCAAAGAGTTGTTGTTGAGTTAATTTCGGCAAGTGTACCAAATCGCTTCAAGTAATAAATCGTGGTAAGACCAGGTATCATTTTCCCAAGAGACTCGTAATACTAGAAAATTGTGCGATTAACAACTCATCTAGACTCAATAGAACAACATTCATTTACAAGTATGTGCAAAGAGATAAAATTACAAATATACAATGGTTGGACTTTGGTCATTAAAGGCACTTAGATATGGACAAGACTAGAAATGATATGAAATGACATTGTTAAGGTTAGTTTTCACCTATTTCATTCTTGTGCTTACCCAATTTCATCTGCTCTCCATCAATTTACTAAAGTCAATCCACAAAAGCACTCTAGCCCTAATCCCTTAGGTGAAAGAGCCTAGGTTTTTCTTATTAAACTTCAATCCCTTGGAAAATCTAACAAGCAAACCTACATTAATGAGCTAGGATTTTAAGACAACATGTGAATCATCTTCCATCCCTAAAATCAATGACCATAAGGACTCTTGTTTTAGTTCAAGGTTTCATCTTACGTCCCCATAATCCATGAAACCCTAAATTCAAGTCATGAACATTCTTATGACATGCAAGCTTTAAGATTAGAAACAAGAATACTAGCAATTAATAGGAAAGGCATATATATAACCAAATCAATCATCCATTACACAAGAATTCATAGGCTACAATAATCCCTAACAAGATGAATCTGGTTCTCTACTTCCATAGAGAACCCTAAAGCTTACAAAATGGAAGATGGAAGAAGAAGGAGACCCAAAGGAAGAACAGGAGGTGTTCCCATAAGCTCCTCACGCCCTCCATGAGCTCCTCTGAGTGAATTCGCGCCTCCAAGAACCAAAGACCCCAAATGCTTCGAGACAACTTGAATAAATAGGCATTTTGACACATAAGCAGCGTCACCGCTCAGTTGCACGCCAGTAGCACCCTAACGACAACATTCCAGAGAGTTGGCGCTTAGTTGCACGCCAACTGCACCCCAGCGGCAACATTCCAAAGAGCAGGCACTCAGTTGCACGCCAGCTGCACCCTAACGACAACATTCCAGAGAGCTGGCGCTCAGGTGCACACCAGCTGCACCCCAGCCACAACATTCCAAAATTCACTCTTTTGGTTTTACTTGTTTTTGTGGCTGGTTAAGCTCTATACATTGGTGGAGGTTTTCTAAGCATAATATTAGCTACAAAATAAGGGGATTAATGATGATATTACACCACTGTAGCATAAAACACATTTATTTAGGAACCAAGACAAAAGAAGAGGATTAAGCAAGTTACAAGTTAGAAAGAAGTTGATTTTACTACTAAAATGATGTTAGATAATGGTAAGAATTAGCATTATCAGTTATTGATATTTGGAGTTACTTGAATTTTAAAACACCCTATGTCTAGTTAAGAGAAATTCATTGTAACATTTTTACACTTGTACTTTGTTTTAAAGTTTTTATTTGACTTATGAAATGGTGAGTAGGATAAAATATAATTACATGCATCATTGTGGAATTATCACATAATCGATACGAAGTTCAAAAATGAATTATCATTATTAGATAATTGCATTATAACGAATGTTATAAAGAATTAAAATGAAGTATGACTTTTTTTTAAAATTAGTATGGCAAGGATTATTAAACATAGATTTTCATGGTTATCGTTCAAACAATATTTAGACGGTAGGTAATGATTTAATATATATAGTTTAACGTCCCTCGTATGTAAGCATAGTCATTTAAATTATGATTTGAAACTTGAGTCAGAAAAAATGTCAAGACAAATCCTTTTCTCGTAGAATACTCAATGCTTATAACCGAAATTGTAGTCACTCAAATGTTGAGACGAGATAATGGTACATGTTTTTTATAGAAGATGTTAGCCCATACAAACAAATATCTTGTTACAATGGTAACATGGTATCTAAAGTATTAAAAAGAAAATGTATTTGATATTTTTGGAACTTTTTGAATTATACAATAAGTTTTATTTTTAAAGCACTCATTTGATACTTAAGTGACAAAAGAGATAATAATTACTTAAACGAAAAGTGAACCTTAAGCGAAAGGAGACCAAATCCATTTTGTGTTCTATTTCGGTTGAAAGTGTCTGAGGGTCGGTCATCCTTCCTTGTTCTGCTCTCTTTCGATCATTCAATCCTCTCCGAGACCACTCTGACACTCAAGTCAGATATGTTTCGTAAAGATGTTTCTATTTTATTAGGATAGATCAATATTATTTTATTTGCACATCAATTGTATATTTACAGGGCTTGTGGCAGACAAACACATTGATTAACCATTAACTCAGTATATTTTTAGGCAATCAAACCCAATAATACCTGCTAACTGTCCATAAATGACCATTAACTCTGATCGTTATATTTCATATAGTACATAAGTCCCCCAAGCCCAAGCAAGCTCTTTATTGAAAGAGATGCGCAAGGATTATTATGAGCTTAAGAGAGGTTGCTCACGTTGTATTTAGGGAGTCTATTTTCAATGCGCTTTAAGTCTTCATTTCTCTCTGCATCGAGCAACGAACTCTAGGAGTTCTCTTTAAAACTTTTTCCTAGGTTGAGCAGTAGACGCTAGGAGTTCTTTTTGGAACTTTTTCTTTAGGCCGAGCGGCGACTGATAAGAGTTCTTTTTCTAGAACTTTTTCCTATGTTGAACAAAAGACGCTGAGAGTTCTCTTTATAACCTTTTCCTATGTTGAGTAGTAGACGCTAGGAGTTGTCTTTTGAACTTTTTTCCTGTGCAAGATATTTCACTCGCAAAAATATGCATCAAACAAAATAAAGTAAACGCTTCAATATTTTATAATTTATTTTTATAATGAAGAGTTATTATAACCTAACAAGGTTTCCTAAGTTGAGCAATAGGCGTTAGGAGTTCTCTTCGAAACATTTTTCTAGGTTGAGTTGTAGAAGCTAGGAGTTCTTTTTTGAACTTTTTCCTTGGTTAAGCAGTAGATGTTAGGAGTTCTTTTTTTACTTTTTTCCTAGGTTGAGCAGTTGAAGATGGAGTTCTTTTTTGAACTTTTTCCTAGGTTGAGCAATAAACTTTTGGAGTTCTTTTTTGAACTTTTTCCTAGGTTGAGCAGTAGACGCTATGAGTTCTTTTTTGAACTTTTTCCTAGGTTGAGTAGTAGACACTAGGAGTTCTCTTTGGAAATTTTTCTTGTGAAAGATATTTCACTCACAAAAATATGCATTAAATAAAATATACAATATTTTATTTTTATAACGAGAAGCTATTAGAACCTGACATAGTTGAACGTTGGTGGTCCAATTGACTAAGTAGTGAGGGATTGAACCTTCCTATGTAGGATATTTTTACAAACAAAAATGTGCGTTAAATAAAATATTCAATATTTTATTTTCATACTGAGAAGCCATTAAAACCTGACAAGGTTGAATGTTGGTGGTCCAACTGACCAAGCGGTGAGGGATTGATCCTTCATATGCAGGATATTTTGACTCACAAAAATATGCGTTAAATAAAATATTCAATATTTTATTTTTTTATAATGAGAAGCCACTAGAACCTCACAAGGTTGGACGTTGGTGGTCCAACTAACCAAGCGGTGAAGGATTGAACCTTCCTGTGCATGATATTTTTACTCACAAAAATATGCGTTAAATTAAATGTTCAATATTTTATGTTTTATAATGAAAAACCATTAGAACTTGATAAGGTTGAACGTTGGTGGTCCAACTAACGAAGCGGTAAGGGATTGAACCTTCCTGTGCAGGGTTCCTCTGTAGGATATTTTTACTCACAAAAATATACGTTAAATAAAATATTCAATATTTTATTTTTATAATGAGCAACCATTATAACTTGATAAGGTTGAACATTGGTGGTCCAATCGACCAAGCGGTAAGGGATTGAACCCTGAAAGTTCTCACAACAAAAGACATGTCTTTATAAATTATTATGAATTTTTTTTGGCTGTTGTTGCAAAACCTGATATTGATCCGAAGTAGTGATGTCGAGATCGAACGCGCGTCTGGTTCCTTGTGGTTTTATATGTTTCGGTTGAAAGTGGTCGAGGGTCGGTCGTCCTTCCTTGCTTTGCTCTCTTTTGATCGTTCAATCATCTCCAAGAACCCTCCGACGCTAAAGTCAAATATATTTCATAAAAATGTTTCTATTTTATTAGGATAGATCAAGGTTATTTTACCTGCACACCAATTGTATATTTACAGGGCTTGTGGCAGCCAAATACATTGATTAATCATTAATGCAACATTAATTAACCATTAATACAATATATTTTTAGGCAATCAAACCGAATAATACTGCTAATATACTTGCTAACTGTCCATAAATGACCATTAACTCCGATCAGTATATTTCATATAGTACATAAATGTTTCGGTTGAGAGTGTTTGAGGGTCGATCTTCTTTCCTTACTTTGCTCTCTTATGATAATCGAATCATCTTCAAGAATGCTATCCACTCTGATAGGTTGTTGACCTGAATAATACACTCTGACGCTCAAGTCAGATATCTTTTTCAAAGAAGCCTTTTTTTTATTAGGATAGATCAAAGTTATTTTACCTGCACATCAATCGTATATTTATATAGGGCTTGTGGCAGCTAAACACATTAATTAAGCATTGTCTAGGATTGAGACCAAAAGTGGTTAGAATACTTATATATCATGAGTGGTTAAATTTAGACTAATCGTATTGACTAGGTGAACCAAGATTGTTGAGAATATTTGTTGTAAATCTAAAGAGGTAAAACTCATGTAATCTTCGTAAAGACTAATGAAACTTTTAAAAATTCTTAAGGAAGAACTTGACGTATAAAATTTGTATTTTATTACTTTGCTACTTCAAACATTCTCTTAAAAAAAATTTAAATATCATCGTCTAATACATATCTTTTGTTATCAATCATCTTAGATGTCATTTAAGAAAAATTTTAAAAACACTATTCACCTGTTGTGATTTCAGTTCTAGTTTTAATTTTATATTAACCACTAATTATAATATGGTAGGAGTTACAACCAAAATTTCACAACAATACAAAAGAGATGCATTGAATATTATAAAAAATTAATGTTATATAAGTGGTTACTTTTAAAGAGTTGAATTTAATTTTCTTTATTGTATTTAGTGAAAAATTTATTGTTGACATTAATATTATTTAAATTTTATAATTAATGATAATTATTAATAATTTCATTTTATTTATTATATAAATTTATTACAACATAATAATTAATAATAATTTATTAATATAGATATCATATAATTGTTTTAGAAATATTTTTATTGAACTCTTAAATAATATATGTTATAATAGTAACTACATTTTTAATAATTATTATTTTTATTATGATATTTTTTATATAAATAATTAGTCTTTGAAAAATGGTATTTGATATTTATTATTTTATGTTATTTAATTCTTAATTTTTTTAAGGATACATAATCGTGAGTATAATAAGTATTTACATTTTTTAATATAATAAAAAAAATTACATTCTTAATACAAAAAATTCAATTTCTTTAATTTTATTTGAACTTCGTTAATTATTAAAATATTTGAATAAATATTTGATCTTTAATAATTATGTTTGTTTATTAAAGAAAATTAGAGATATAATACAATTTTTAATAATAATTTGAAGACAAACAATATTTAAGCTAATATTAAATTAATATAAAAATTATACATAAATAAAAATTCATATAACATATATATATATATATATATATAATAATTTTAAAATATAGTAAGCAATGAAATTAAAATTAAAGAATAAATAATATTGATAATAATAATAATAAATAATAGTAATAAGAGTAATAATAGACAAATCTTTTTCCACTTAATTTAAGTAGTTAATAATTTAAAGCTACTTGAATATCTCTTTTCTTTTTTCATCTTCAGCACTATCAAAAAAATAAAACTAATATTTTAAAAATCATTAGAAAATGAATTTCAATTTTATACCAAATGTTTAAAAATTATTAACTATAACCACACACAATTCTCAATAGGTAATTTTAAATTTTGGGTGAGAGCATACAATTTTTAATTTATGCAACTTGGGTTTAGATGTATTGGTGTGTATCATAAGTTTTTGGTGAATCATAATCACCTTATTCAAAAAATCCAACAAGCATCAAAAGGAAAGCATTGGATTTGATTTTAACTATAGTGATAGATTCAAATTTATATATGAATAAAAATAGATAGATTTTAATATTAAAAAGAATGATAGGAAATGAAATCCCCAACATTTAGAATTATAATATAAAGTAAAAAAGAAGAAGATTACATTGAATGTGTGAAATGAATTTGGTATGTTCTTAGGAAGAAAGGGTAAGAAAGATGATAAATCTTGAAATCTATGAGAACCATTGACAAGGGCACCATGTGTTGATGACAACAACCTATCTCATGCCTCTTCATATTAAAGCCTCTTTTACATAATTAAATATTTTTCTTGACCTAGTTAAAGAAATAATTCAAGTCCACCAATAATAATAATAATTATTATAATAATGATAATAATAATTATAATAATCCAAACCCAACCATGATGTAGTTAAATACTAACCAAGGTTAGTGGTTCCCCCAAAGGCACTATATAACAAGAGGATGATGCTGTGGATTCAAGCAACTTCCCCCTCATCAGAAAACCCTATTAAATCCCTATTTTTTTTTCAGATTTAGGAAAATGGAAGTTGTAAATTCTCCCAAAACAAAATGAAATAGAAAAGGGGGAAAATGGAAAATGAATAGCCACATAGTTTAGGCAAAGGTCAAGGAAGTCACAACACAAAGACTCATCATAGGGTCCATCGAAACCCTGTCTCTAATAACTGGTACGTCTCTCTCTTTTTTCTTTTTTACTTCCAATGAAAATTCAGATATTGAAGAAGAGGGTCTGCGTCTGTTGAAAACTTGAATTTTAGCCCCGAACCCCATTTCTCTCTCACACCCACTTTCTCTCTCTGCAATTAACATCACTGTAGAGAGAGAAAGAAAGCGCGGGACAATGAAAACATTTCCTCCTCCCACACAAAGGTGGTAGACCAAACAAGCCCTAGACAGTATCAGATCCTCACCCTTTTCCATTTTCCCGCCAAAATCTACTTTTGACCCCGACCCGGATTCTCAATCGGTGCCAATTTCACAACCCTTGAAACTGTTTTCGTCGATTTCTCGAAAAAAAAAAGAAAATCTAAAAAAAATGCCTGTTTTTAAAATTTCAAAAATAATGGGTCATTGGGAGTGGGATTATATGTTTCTAGGGTTTGAATTCGATGTCCATGGCAGGGCGGTTGCAGTTATACGACGGTGTTCGCGAAGAAGATAGTGGTGAAATATTTGGAGGCTCGAACGACGATTCTTTGTGCCGTTTCGAGAGGTTGTTTGCAGAGTTCTTTAGTGAGATCTGTGCGTTTAATTGCGTTTTGCATTATCCTCCAATGCTGTCTGATGGGCAGGACGTGGATTTGTATAGGTTGTTTTTGGTGGTAAGAGGGAAGGGTGGATACGATGCCGTTTGCAAAGGGAAGTTGTGGGATTCGGTTGGGGAGGAGTCTGGGATGGGAGTGAGTGTTGGGTCCTCTGTTGAGTTGGTTTACAGTAGGTACTTGGGTGCTTTGGATTCATGGATGAAGAAAGTTGCTGAGAGTAAGGTGTCTCCCGAATTTGGTGTGGTGGATGATAGGGATAAGTTTAGGAGGCGGTTAATGGAGTTGCAGGCTGAGGTGGAAGGGTTTCTTTCCGGTTGTGCGGATGAGAGGGTGGTTTTGGTTGGGGAGGATGTCGAGGGTGGTCTTGATGAAGATGATCACAACTTGGATGGGAGGGAGTTATCCGATGCTAATGGGGTGAAAAGTAACGGTGATGAAGGAGGGGAACATAGACAATGTGATGAAGGAGGTGAACATAGACAATGTGATGATTCGGAGATGCCGGACAATGACATGGATGAGGCGGTTCTTGGAAACTCGGATAAGGGAAATGATTTAATGGGAGGGGAGGAAGGGTTTGATGGAGGGAAAATGCCTGAAGAGCAGGCTGTGGATATATCGGATGGGGCTAACAAAAGTGGGACTGGAGTGGTGAGTGGAGGCAAGCAGTGTGACGACAGTGATGACAAGGGCTTGGTGTTGGATGCATCTGGTGGTAATAGTGATGATGATAGTTCTGGTCACAAGAGGAAGAGAGAGGGGTCTGTGTGGGATTCATCTAGTGATGATTGTGATAGTCCTAGTCGTAAGAGAATGCGAGAGTCTGCAATGGATATGCTGAGCTGGATTACTGGTGTTGCAAAAGATCCCGGTGATCCTGAAGTTGGTTCAATACCTGAAAAGTCAAAGTGGAAGTCTTACAGTAGTCAGGAGGTGTGGAAACAGGTGCTGTTGTTTCGGGAAGCTACGTTTTACAGAAGAGGTTCTGAGGCAAGCAATGAACAACGTAATTGGCAGGTAATTTGAAATTATAAAGTTAGCTAACCTTAAATTGCTTTGTAAATGAACTTGTGTCTATTACATGCTTAAACATTAATAAACTCAAAATGAGTATGTCTGATAAAAGCTTTTCTATAATTGTACATATTTCTCATTCTGTTTATCTTACATTCTTGTGTGAAACTTATTTAACTAATCAACCACTCCTGACTTTTCCTTTCCTCGAGTGTATTTGTTCATGAATGTGTAATCTTTGTGTGCACTGGTTACTTTGAACTTCCTTAACCTTTTGATCCCTACTTTTATTGTCAGCTTCCTTACCCTATTTATTTTAGGGAAATATATATATATTTTGGTAGCCATGCAGATGACGGATGAAGCCTGAACTATAAAGTTGGACTACATGACATTGTTTTGTGCTGAAACTGTATATTCATATTATTAGTCTGTTTGTTTTGCGCTAGTGTATGCATCTGTGGATATCAAACTAAAGTTAACTCTTCTCTGATGATTTTACAATTCTAGATAAACTGAATATGCCAACATTCTATCAAACAGTTTTTTGGGTAGATTTGTCAAATTAGCATAAAATTACATAAACTCTTGAGTTAGTAGGGAGATAACGAGTTTGAAATCACATGTAAGTTTCCTCCCATGACAATGTTTTATTGTGCTCGAATGATTTGATGAAGTAACCTACTTTTTAAAAGTTCACTTCAATAGCTTGTATTTTTATGAATTTATATATAATTTGGTTGTTTATATAATTTAATATTTTTTATTACTAATGTGCTAATAAACTTTTATTTCTGTGATTCTATATTTTGCTTTATTATGAAGTTCAAAATTAAATTATTATTGTGCTATTAGTATTTTGTTCAGCGTAAGTAATAGATTTTTTAATATTATTTTTTCTATTAGCTAAACTCTAAGAAGTTTCCGAGTCAACTTTAGAAGTTGAATTTACGTACACTATAGACTTTACTTATCTATCTGTAAATTATGGTGTGATTAAATTCTATTTTCATATCCTCCTTATTTTAAATACTCTGATTATTGTTTCATTTTTGCATGGAAATCAAATCTATTGACATAGAATGCTCTTTCTTCTATAATATATATGAAAACTGTGCTCAATAAACAAGGAAGAAAAACTATATATTTGTGTACTATTAATCTTGAAACTAAGTGTGTTTGTGGATTAATAAAGTTGTTGGGGGCTACTTTGATTACTTAGACATGGGTAACTTGTGTATTTGTGCCTCCATATTAGAGGATATACACCAAATTGCATATTAAAAATAAAACTATAAAAGCAGAGATCAATTGAAGTTAGTTTATATAATAAGTGTCAAGTATATAATTACCATCTGTAGACAAGTTTTTGGTTAGTTGAATGCTTTTGGATAATAAATTTCTTTTTCTTTTTATTAGCTGGTTCTGTAGATTCTCGAATCTTTGTCCTAGTGCTGCCATTTTATATATTTGAGTAGACAAATTTCAAATATTGTTTTTATATCATACTCAAGCCTAATCTCATTTTGTAGAATCAGAAGATGCATCCGTGCTTGTATGAAGAACAAGTTGGGACAAACTACAATCTCAGAGACAGGTTGAAATGTGACAAGAAGCTTTTGTTTGGCAAATCTGCATCTGTGCGAAGCTCTTCTGATTCATCTTTGGCAACTGAGAACAGAACACCTGGTTCTCACACTGAAGGTCAATCTGAGTTGCGTGATTCTCCAGATGCAAATTCAGGTCTTGACAAATGTGCAACAGTACGCATTCCTTTGGGGACAAATCATCAAGCCGAAATACCAGAATGGACTGGTGTGACTTCTGAAAGTGATTCTAAGTGGTTAGGGACTCGAATATGGCCACAGGAAACAGTAAATACCAGACTTATTGAAAGGGACCCCATAGGAAAGGGGAGACAAGGTTCATGTGGCTGCCCAGAAGAAGGTTCTGTTGAGTGTGTAAGATTTCACATTTCAGAGAAAAGAGCTAAAGTTAAGCTGGAATTGGGTAATGCATTTTACGATTGGGACTTTGATCGGGTTGGTGAAGAAGTTAGGCTAATGTGGACGAAAGAAGAAGAGAAAAAGTTTGAGGATGTGGTTCGGTCAAACCCTCCATCACTTGAGAAATATTACTGGGACTATATTTTTAGGGCATTTCCTGATAAAAGCAGGGCAGAGTTAGTTAGCTACTACTTCAATGTCTTTATGTTGCAGCGCAGAGGATACCAGAATAGGCACACTCCCGATGACATTGATAGTGATGACAATGATGACGAAGCTGGACCATTAAGGAATGTTTTTGGACCTCAGATACAGAATTCTGGACATGAGATGCAGAGTTCGCGAGGCTCCATCTTATTAACCCCCAAAAAGACACATAAAAAGGGAAAATAGCTGGAGAATGTTTGTCAAGTTAGGAGCATTGTCAAGGATGCAAAATTTTACAAATTTGTGCATCTTTGCCGGCGGCATTCAGCATCTAAGGATCTTTCTCTCCTTGTTTAGAAGGTAAATCATTGGTTGAGAAGTAAAACTTCGGAGCTTAAATATTGGTTTTGGGGGGTTCAATTTAAAAGAGATGGTGTATTTGGTGGTGCAAGTGGGAAAATTTTGGACAAGCTTAGAAGTTGATTACTAATCACATGCTTCCGATTTTGAGATTCATCTTCTTATGTCTGTCCATAGAGATGATACATGGTTATGCACATTTTTTTTTTCTTAAAAATAGTTGGTTTTGACTACAAGGGGTTACTTGAAACAAAAGTCTTAGGGAATATAGGTCCAAATTTTACTGTAGAGGGTCATGAACAAATACACCAAAGTGAAATTCAAATTGTAGCTTCCATTTGATGCAATTTTATATTTTGATTTGATGCTTCTTCCTTTCCTCAAAGTGGTATAGAATTTGTTTTGGCTAAGATATTCTCATTTTGGTGCTTATCAATGTTCTTGTTATGCTAAGTATCTGTCTGTTCTGTTCTATTCTATTCATATTATACCAAATTTACATCATCTCCACATTTCAGAGTTGGTACTTTGTTCTGCCTTTTTTTTAAATAATTGTATAGATTTATTTACTTTGTCGTATCCAGTTGTTTTCTTTTATAACTGGCGTCGCTTTCAATCGTTAATCATGTATTCTTTTTGAACAATTATTTGCTGATATTATTGTTAAAATGGATAATCTGATCCGATCTATTACGAGTTGATCATTTAACGAGTCAATTTAACTTGGTTCACTTATTAGCGAGTTAAAAAAAATTTGAACTTGATTCGACTAATCATGGAGTTAGTGAATTAAACAGATTAACTCACTGACTCATTTAATTAAAAGATTTTTTTAATCTAAAAATGAAATTACAAATTTTTTGTAATTCAAATTTAAATAAATTTCACTCTAAAAATGATGACAATTCAAAATAAAAAAAAATATCATACAATCTAAATAAAATCTAAAAGGAAGTACAAAAAATAAATAAATAAATTTCTAATATTGACAATTTTTGTGTCATTTATCCATTTATAAGATTAGAGTCATCCATTTATAAGATTGGAGTATTGAATGGATAAATTCATAATATTTTTGTATCACTTATCCATAAATCCATAATTTTTTGCTCTCCTGAAACGTTTTTTTTTCTTTATCCCATTTATAATACAAAGTAATAAAAAAAAGGGTTAACTAATAATATTGAACACAAAGTAATAAATAATTAAATTAGGTGAGTCGGGTTCTAAGTGAGTCAGGTTGAAAATTGGTCCATATAAAAAAATTACGTTTTTTTCAAACCTAACCCAGTCCGAATCAGTGGTGGACCGGGTTAACCTATTTTAACAACACTAATATTTGATTTGTATCATATAATCTTATCCGTTTTTTTCATACTTGTTTATTTTTTAAAATCTACAAATACTGAATAGATATTCAAAAAAAATTTAGATTTTTAAAACAAACTCTACAAATATTTAAAATATAAAAATATAATATAAATTAAATTAAAATTTAATTTTAATTAAACTAAATTTAATAAAATATAAATTAAATTTTAATATTTTACCCTACAAATAGTATGATATTTGTACTCTATAAAGACCTAAAAAACAAAGTATTAAAGTTGATAAATATTTTAAATTAATGAGGTAAATTATTTTAATGTTAAAAATTCAATAATATAAATATAAATTTATAAACATGTCGTATTATCTAAAACACATATGATATTTAGAATTCTTTCTCTAGACTTCCTCTACCTTCTCTCTAAACTTTCTAACTCTTGAGTTATCTCTATGGTGATCAGGAAGTGCGTAGGTGATCATAGCAGTGAGATCTTGAACTTCATCCAATCAATTTTCTAAAAATAGCAAGTTAATTTCTACTCTTTTTCTCGAACTGAGTTTCTTTCAAGCATGCGAGAAGATTCTCGGTTACATGCATATTCCTGGAGTTCTTATGTGTTCCTTATTGATCAATGGTCCTAATGGTCTACTTTGATCAAAATTCTATGGTGTCTAGGTACATATAAAAATATCTAAGCTAAGGAATGGGTAGTTTGCTTTTTAGAGTTGTTTGAGATTTCTAACTAGGTAAGGGAAGCTAATATTTTCTTTATTTTCGTATTAAGGAGTATGAATGTATGTTTGATAGGTTGTGGATAAATGTTTGGTTGAATATTTTATTAATTGAGATGATTGTTGAGTGATTATATATTGATGATTGAATGTTGTCTATTGATGAATATTGCTATGTATTATTGTGAATTAATACTTGCTTGAACCTTTAATGTTGTTGTTTTAAAGTTTAATTAGGTACAAAAATATTATAGAATTGAAAGTGGTGAAAACGGAGTGTTGTATGCTAATTTTGGTCTAAAAAGAAGAGTTTTGATAGGTGAAATTTTGAAGGAATGATTGGATGGGTAAACTGGATGCTTAAGGACTGTTTTTGGGTCATTTAAGACTTGTTTAGCTAATTAATTCACTAAAATCTAGTTGATGGTATGTCAAATCTGATGTATGTATTTTTGGGCAGTTGGGTTGATCAAATGGGTCAAGTCACTAACCTAATGAGCCAATTTGTATCAAATTTTAAGGATAAATATGTTTTTAAATCAATTTTAGTGGCAAAGATACAAGTTAGATCATTTGAATAGGTATTGGGAATGCATATAAATCAAAACTTGAAGTTGTTAAACTTCTAGTGTGGCACTCAACGATAAACAATAATGCTTAAGCACCAAAAAGCCAAGAGCTTTGATGCCTAGGGACACCAAGGCGAGGCTCAAACGCCAGTTTTTGTGCAAAGAATGGTGCTAAGTGGCTAAAATTTCACAAATAATAGTTACACGTACTTTGTTAATCATATATATTAATTATGCCCACTTTCAACATTTAAAATATTAAAGAAATTACTTTTGAAAAGATAACAAAAAATAATTGCTAAAATTTTAAATTTTAAATTAAACAAGTAAATGTATTTTAAAGATATTATAGAAAAAAAGCTTTGTGTTAGTAATATCTTAATTATTCTTCTTTGTATTTTAATGTAATAAGTTACTCACTAAAAGCATAATGTACTAATCTAGCGACGCTACATAATATTTTTTTATACAAAAATGCACAATGTATAGGATCATAAATATTATCATTTTAAAAAACATATTTATGTATATTTATAATTTATCTAATATATGAAATCAAATTTCAATTGAAACTAAACCTGTACAACTTTTGAAAATATAATAATTGATTAATCTCAACTAAAAATAATACAATTTACAAATTAAAAATATATGAGTAAAAAAAACTTCAAAAATATAATATAAGAGTGAGTACATTTAACTTAAACTAGTGGTTGTAATAATGAAACTAATTTCTAAAAATAATATAACAAGTGGAATGAAGACGAATTTCTTTACTTCATTAATATCTTTAAAGAAAAAGTTTATCTTCGTACCAATACTTAATGGGTATAAATTTTTTATCTCCTCTCCATCCTATTAAATAAAAAAATACATTCATTGTTATATTATAGTAAATAAAATATCTTTATACAAGTATAGTGATAAAATTACACTTATACAAGTATTAAAAAGAAATAAAAATAATCATGTGTGTCTTAAAAATAATTTGATACACTATTGAATAAAATCGTATAAAGAGAAATAATGTAGTATGATAAGATGGAAAATAACTTAGATATGAAAATCTTTTAAATATCATATTAGTTGTTGAACTATGGGAAGATAATGAAAATTGTTTTAACAAAACAAAAGTCTTCAAATAAAACAAAAGTTAAGGATAAAAAAGAATAAAGAAGATAACCTTTTTAAATTACCTAGTAAAATTAAGGGTTTATACGATTAAACACATGAAATTGATAATCAAACATTCTCATGTAAAAAATTATACATATTAAAAAGGACTAGAAACATTTGTATGTGAGAAATAAAAATTATTTTATTCCCCGTAATTAATTGATAAGTAACCATTTGAACATAACCACATAAAAGATTGTGATAAGAGGCAAATCATTACCATAGAGAAGAAAAAAGTGTTTAACAAAAGAAAAAAAAGTAAAAAAATTAAATACGAAGAAAATATATATATATATATATATATATATATATATATATATATATATATATATATATATATATATATATATATACTATTTTTAGGTTACATAATAAATTAGTAATTTAATGGCGATGGACATGAGTATTTAGACGATTATGGCAACACGGACGAAAAAATATGTATATACTCAATTCTCATATCAATTGAAAATATTAAATATTATTCATATTTATATCCATACCTAATAAATGTAAGAATTTCTTGTCAAATATGGGAACAACTTCAAATAAGTTTTGTAAAAACAAGTTTAGTTGGCATTTCTATATATAATAATTCATAATAAATAAATTATAATAAATTAAATTATATATTACATTATATAAATAAATATAAGCTTAATACCACTTTTGGTCCCTATTTTCGTCAACTTTGTTGGATGTGAGACTCATTTTTTTTCGAATGTTCAGTGTAGTCCCTTATATCGTAATTTATGTTCAATTTGGTCATTTTGCTTGACGACGTTTAAATTGTTAACGCCTAAATGCCCAAATGACCAATCAGTGAATGACATGGCCATTATTGGCTGGCATGACCATTTAAACACATAGTGATGTGAATTTTTATATTTGGAAGTGATTTTCTAATATTAGGGTTTTTATCGAATTGACGGCCACCGTGACATCCATAGTCATCTCCATGTGCGCCTCCCTTGCCACCACTTGCGCAACCAGAAAAAACCAACAATCAGATATAAAACATAACTCTCAATCCAGAGACAACCCCAAAACATAACAATAAACCTCAATCTCAAACGCTGAATGATTAAGAACATAAAATCTCCCAACCGAAAAACCTTAAATCCCCATTTCCAATTTCGTAAACAAGATCAGCAAAACCCCAAAAAGAAAACCAAAATTCCCTATGCGATGCACCACCCTAGTGGTCGCGAGAGCGCTGATGAACGAAGGCCGCCACACCGCGAACACCAGGTCAACTCTTCCCCCTCCATGATAACACCATCAATAAGGTTTCTCACAGCGCGACGCTGTCACTCATATGTTCGCGCCCTACTTGCACAAAGCCCCAACCAGAACCGCGAAGGAGAAGAGGAAAGGAGAGTTCTCCCTCCTTACGATGTTGTCCATAACGAGAAAAGAGAAAGGCTGTTGTCCATAACGAGAAAAGAGAAAGGGAAAGAAAATTCCTCTGCATGAAGGAGAACCCTCTATAGATTAGGTTGATGAGCGAGCCTGAAGTAGAGAAGAGAAGAATGGTTCCCCTACTTCCACGCGAACTTGAGTCAAAAGAAAGAAAAGTAGAAGAAAACCCTCTGTTGCGTGACAATAAGGCTGGGTTCCCAGATTCTAAAAGAACAAAGTCTTAACCCTTATTTGGGTTCTCTGATAAAATGCCACCTCCCCCCTTGAAAAATTAAAATCATAAATGCAATTTTATTTAGATTTAAAGAAATTTGATGTTTTCACGGTGGTGAACTGTTGTGCCTGAGGTTGAATATGGAAGATGAAGAAGTGTTCAGGATGAAGATGACGAGAAGCAGCCACGTCAGATAAAATAGGTTACATCATTTATTGATTGCTGACTTTGACATTGTGTTGTTAACGATTTAAATGTCGTCAACCAAAAAGACCAAATTGAACATAAATAATGATATAAGGGACTACATTGAACATTTGAAAAAAATGAGTCTCACATCGAACAAAATTGACAAAAATAGGGACCAACAATGGTATTAAGCCATAAATAAAAATGCGATCTAACTAATGAAAAAAAAAATATACAATTACAAATTTTTAATTTAAGATTATCAATTGAAAGTTGTGTGTCTTTAAATAATAACTTTTACTTAAAAAGAGTTAAGTTTAATATGTTTTAGAAAATAGTATATAAAACTCAATGTAACAACCCAAAACTAAGAATAGTAGGTCATTACTTAATGTCATTATGTTTCCATAATACACATATATAAATAAGTACAATGGTATGTCATTGTATTTCTATATAATATACCTATATAAATAAGTTTAGTGATAATTTCAATACCTAAGTTCAAGTCAAAAACAACTTATCGATATAGTCATAAAATCTTTCAAAATAACATACTATATTAGATATATTTCACGAAAAAGAGATACATTTTTATCTAATATTAATTACTACTTTAAGCCTTTAATGATAAACCTTAACTCCTATGTTCCTAACAATATATATGTCTACTTGTAGTCATATATTTATATACTATCATTGTATAAAGATAAAAATAAACAACGAAAAATAAGAATAAGCTAATGCATTTAAGAAAGTAAACTTATTATGAAATAAATAATATATATTTTCAAAATTTTCAAGAATAATATTAGTATAACTAACCCTTGACTTAGCTTTCCTCGTTCTCTTCTATTGATATCACATAATTACTAGTTTAATGAACATTCTCTATAAAATCAAGTTTTAAATGCTCAAACAATTTAATTAGTTCAACTCAACTATTTTACTTCAGACTACAAGGATTTGAACTAAATCTCAAGTAAATTCAGTCCAAAAATAACTCAAACAAAGAAATACTTCTAGAATATTAGTGTATTGAGTAAACTCATGAGACTTTACACTTGTCATACTTACTAGCAATTTCTTCTTGTTGAAACTATATAGAAAACTAACGTTCTTCATCAAGTCATGATAGAGTTATCCTCACTAGCTCCTTGAGTATGATCCCCTTTCATATCATATCGTTTATCATGTGAAGCCTCATTCAACTATCACCATCTAGATAAATATGAGTTAGATACTAATAGAATCAGGATATTCTTACTCACAAAATCCCCTTCAATACACTTTACCACACACCTATGATGGAATACACCCTAGACATGACCCAAACACATTAAAGAAAAGCTAGAGTCATCTATGCAAAGTGAAACAAAGCACTTTCTCTAGGGCTATCATGAAGCGATCCTAGACCTTGTATTAAGGGTCAAATAGTATAGGATTTCTTTTCAGGTCTTGTATTAAAGACCAAGTAGTGTATTGTTTGTAAACCTAGCTTGATGGACGTGTTCCACCGTAGGGCACATGATTATTTATTACATCTTCAAAAAGATTTCTTAATTTTACATTCATTGTTTGTTTTATTTTACTAACTAATATTATCTTAATTTATAAAAATATATTACTAACTTTTTACATTTATTATGAATAGTGTAATAAATAATCAACACTCTTAGAGTTTATTACTAGATCTTGATGAATAAAAAGTATATATTAATTATTAATTAAAGAGTTGTAAAAAATTAAGTGTAGAAATGGATTCTATACCTTATTTGTTTTCTATATGTTAAATATACTCGTATTAAAATTTTATTAAGACAACATAATTTTATAAATTTTTTATTTTTAAAATAATATTATTTTAAAAATAACGTATATTTATAAATTCATAAATAAAACTATAATTTAATATATGATATATATTTCTAAAATTCATTTTAAAATTCAGTTAATTTTAAAATAAATAAATAATTATTTTAATGTTGGCACTTATATTTTAAAATAAAATAAATAAATTTTTAAAATTCATTATAAAATTTAGTTAATTTTTAAAATAAATAAATAATTCTGAATGCACCCACTCTGGAATCAAATACAACGTCCAACATGAAGACCACAACGCTGGGAACCGAATACAGAGCTTGGAAATTGAATACGCCTCTTCTCAACAATATGAGAACCGAATACGAAGCAATGTGAACCAAATACAGCTTCCCTTGTTCTTCTTCATACGGGTGGAACCGAATACGGTTTCATCTTCTTTAGCTTCTCGAGCTTCAAACACTCATTATCTTCATCAACCACTTTCTTCTTCATCTTCATATGACCATCAACCTTATCTTCTTCATTTACCACCAACCCTGCAACGTAAAAAACAACAAATACTTACCTAAACAACAATACACTCATACTAACCTCACCTCAGCTTTCTCTTCCTCCTCACTCAACGCATAAAACATTACACTGGCATACACTTATAGAACACAATGCTCCTTCACTTGCACAATACGATGCTCCTTCTTCTGGCTCAATTAAGACAACAACAACCAAATACCAACCACATATTAATGGTTATTCGATGGTCAAAAGGCATTCAAAATGTTACTATGTATTGTGACTAATGCTGGAATCTTTTCTGTGCAATGATTGTGTGAAGCAATGTAAAACCCCAGAAAATGGTATTTTTAGAAGTGGTGGTAGTCTAAAAATAGTGAGATTTGATTATTTTAATATTAAACAACTTAATTATAAATACTTTTGTTGTAAACTAGTTTCATTATTTTAAAACGTATCATCTCTCTAGAAACCACTTTTCTAGAGTTCTCTACCTTCTCCCTAATGTTCTAACTCATGAGTAATCTCTTTGACAATCAGGAGGTCTCTAGATGATCACGGTGTCAAGGTCTACAAATCCAACCGATCAATTTCTGTTTTACAGTAACTAAGTTTCTACTCATTTTTTTGTCCTCTTTACTTCGGTCAATGATCATCCACGAAACTATTATGCATGTATCATTTAGTTCTCTTTTCTTGCTCTTGGTGAATTTAGAGTTCTAAGAACTCTGTCCATTTCAAATATGGTACCTCGTAGGTCCGTTTAGGAATTTCTTACGTTTCAAGCGATCGGTGGGATGCTTATGTAGGTTGAGATGTTATTTTGAGGTAAGGGAAGCTAGACCTTGTCTTAATTGTGTTTATAGAGTAAATTTAGTAATTCTATAAATTTTAGACGTTTTAGTAAAAATTGGTGTGTTTGGGTAAATTTGACGTATGTTAAATTGGTGTTTTGTTGATATGGTTTTATTGTAGTTGGTATGATGATATGATTGATGTTGTACACTGTTTTAAATGTGTGTGATAAGGATATGTTATTTTTTGAAACATAATTCAAATGGTTGTGAGAGTATTAATCAAGTTACTTAGATTTTTAGCTTAAAAGGAGGGGTTTTAGGTAGTGAAATTTAGAAATAGGTATGGTAATGTTATGAGAACTGTTTTGGTACTGTCTTGAGGTAATTTGAAACTTTTTAAGGGGGGTTAGACGGTTAAAAACTGTGTGAATTAAAAAGGATGGTATAGAGGAACTGTTTTCAAGTGTTTTTGGTGTAAAAAGAGGGTGTTGAAAAGTGAATTGTTAAGGTAAGTGTGTTGCACTATTTTGGAAGGTTAGAGGTATGTTATCACACTTATTGAGACTTTTCTAAGTGCTTAAACCAGTAAAATCTGTTAGGAAATGGTAAATGACTTTATAGGTTGAGATTTTAACCCATTTTAGAGGCTTTCAAGGGTGAAAATGAGTAAGTAATGTAACTGGGACAAATATGAGGTTTTAGAGAGTGCTAACAAGTATATTTGGACTAGTTTATGTCGGTTATAAATTGATTTGGAAGTAAAAGGTGTAAAATTGAAATTGGGTAGCTTGTAAGAGTGAAAAGTGAGTTTTCAAGTGTCAAATTGAGGGACAGTAGCGTTCTCTAAGTTTTCTCAAGTTTTGAAGGGTCCTAGAGTTCTTTAGAAGTTGAAGGTAGGGTCTCCAAGGTCCAAATTCGAAGTTGTTTTGCTACTGTCATGGCGTTGGGCGCCACTTGGCTACACTACAACATTTTTGGAGAGTTTTCAGGGTTCCATATGTCTATTTTAGACGTTCTTTAGGTCGTTTTAGGGGTTTTGGACCCTTTCGGAGTTGTTGGTGAGGGTTTCAAAGCTAGTTTTCTTGCCTAAATATGAGTATCAAGATGCCATGAATAAATTGTGTTATTAGGTGATTTTTGATGACTTGTAATTGTGTTTCTATATTTTTAATGCATGATCAATAGTCTCAAGTATTGGTGTACTATGTGAATGTGAATTAATATCAATGGATATGGGAAGCTTAGTCTTTGAGTTCATCTTGACATTCTAATAGTCACCTATTCTCAAGTAGAGAGGAGTGAGGCATGTCATGAGAATAACAAGAGGTCCTAGCCTAGGGGCTTTACCTTGGCCTAAGGTGAGTGATAACGGACTAACCTTATGTGGTAGCTTGGGGTGGGCTAGCTGTTTCACCACAAGTGCACGAACTTTCATAGCTACATATTCATACTAATCCGGATGGTCAAGTAAAAAGGGTCATCATGCATAACAAGTGGTTGTTTGGTTTGATGTACTAGGATTATTGTGTGAATGTTACCATCGTGTTAATATATATCATAAATTGTTGTAATCTAGTTTACCTTTGCTTTTCTGTTGTCTGTCTTTGTATGTTGTTTCTATTTTGTGATGATCACCTAACGGTATGAGCTTAGGGATTCACATTTTCAATTGTTCCAGCTAGAGGTGAGGGAGAAGACGATGAGTTGTTAGATAGATCTACAAAAGTAGATATCTTCTTTGAGGGAGGTTTGTTTTACCTAGTTGTTCTTTTAACATCTATGTAACATTTCATTTTGGTAGTTTTTAACTATTAAAATGGGATGTTACCAGGAACCTTAGAAGCCTTAGGAATCTATAAAACTTTCACGTGAAAGTAAAACCTCACAGTTATACTCGTGAGTTCACAATGCAGCGTAGTTGTTTTCTTAATTTACCATGCAATTATAATCGATTCTTTATTAGTTAGAATCGATTATATTAATGTACCAATATTGCAAGTGGAATTATATCGAGATAAGGGGTAGTTCAGATTTTTTAAATTGAATTTCTCCAAATCTCACCACATTCGCGAGTGATTAAAAAGTACATAATCCCGCAATTTTCCTCAAATTGTTCTACGCATTTCTTTCTATGTGAACATAAAATTCACTTCAAATCTTCGCTCGTAAAGATAAATAAAGAGTACATTCCCCATTTGAACACAATATAAAAGCTTTTTTACTAATGTGTTTTTAATATATTTATTATTACACAATAACTATATTAAAAATATTAACTCTTCTTTTATACTATTTTTTCGTTTTTAGTTTTATCTTTTTATAATTTCTAATTATTTAGTAATTGTTAAATAATAATTTATATCTAAAATATTAATTTTTTTATCATTTTATTTTTTATTTTATCTTTCTATGATTTTCAATTAGGTGATCATTTATTTAAATTAAGAAGAATATATTTTACTTTTACTTCTTAAAATAATATTATTTAAAAACTATTATATTTATTAATAATACGAATTATATATACCGTATTATTTCTCTAAAGAATTTTTTTAATTCTTATTCATTTAATTTATGTTGTGCAAGTTTTTGGTAGTCATTCTTCAATAGATTAATTTATTCTTTCATCAGAGCTGTGTAAATTTAGTACTTTTAATAAATTTATTTTAGATTTTAAACATTTTTCTCAACTAACAATTTAAAAAAAAAATTGTGTCAAACGGTATAAATAATTTAATTGTTATTATGGAGTGCATTTGAAATCAACTTAATAACATTTGCTTAAAAAAACTGAATTTATATAGTTGTTCAGGGACTAAATTAAATCAAAATTTAAAAAAAAAACTAATTATAATTTTCACTTAACATTAGATAACAAAAAAGATTTTTAATCCAAAACAAAATATGTTGGTATAATCCAAATTAGAAGTTGAATTTAATGGAATTATATTCCTGTAAATCAATCAAGTTATTTTTATTTTAAACAATCCGTTTTTAATGAAAAAATAAAAAATTTCAATAACAAATTACTTTTATGAAAGAAGTATAAAAGGAAGGAACAATTAGCTTGATTTATTGTAAATCTGAATTGCAATTTGCTCATATATTTACCAAACATTTAGCAAGAACTGTCTTATGGAATCCATTTCAACGTTTTTGTTTCATTAAGGATTATGTTAAATAAATATAACCACTTTCTCATATATTCAACTAAGCTTTTTATTGGTACACATGTTTCAAGCATCGTCTTTAAGTTTGATATTTGTAGATAGAAAAATAAGTGAATAAAAAAAACCATTTCTAAGTTATTGTTGGAATTAAATTCTCTGTTAAAATATGCAAATTTAAAGCAACTTATTTCGCTTGAATTGTTTAAAATAAATAATAAATAATTTTCAATACAATTAAAACTTTGAAATACATAAGAATTTTATATTTAAATTAATAATATAATGAAATTCTTCGGATAGCATTGCAATTCCCTATTGCCATTGCAAGCCCATCAAATCCTTTCAATTTCTTCGTTAACCCTAGTGAGATAGCAGGGTTCTGAATCCTTGATTAAGCAAGCCAAATGGAAATCCTAGTGAGATGAGACAATTATAAATTAAGAACAAACCCTAGAAGAAAAAAACTAATTGAATGCTTTTTAGTACACAGGTTTACTAAACACTTTACTATAGTAAAATCTATTATGCGATCAGATTCTTTTCAATATATTCACCAAATTTGTTTGATGCAATTCACTCTCCCCTAATCCAACAATTTCATTCACGTAGCCTGTTCAACAATCCACTAATTTAATTTAAACTCAATTCTCAGGTGAAAAAAAAAACACTTCGATTGCTTAATGAAAATCTCAATTTTTTTTTTAAGCAACCAACATTAAGGTAAAAAAGAAAATAATAATCGATTAAAGACCAACAAGATTTATTAAACCTTTTCACTGAGGAGTAGCTCAAACCTACTTTAAGATAATATCTATATATCATAACTAATCTCGATAATTTGATATTATGGTTATTATTTATAATGAGATATCATTTTGTTATTATAAATTATACTATTATTATATATACATTAGGTAAATATTATTTCATTGATGACATAGATTTACGGCTCATATTAATCTTATAAATACAACTAGTATTTTTTTAGAAATATTCACTTAATACTCATTCATAGTTATTATATTCATAAAAATCTAAATTATCTTAAGAACTTGTGTGTAAGAAAGTCTTTTCCAAGTGGATCTCCTCCTCTGAGTAGTAAGAAATTTCATTATGACTCACAAGAATTTTTAAAGCACCATCAGAATCTTGTCACTTGTATCATGCTCAATATTCCGGTAAGATCTCTACTGATAAATTATATTAGAATTTTTATGTAGATCCTACTTTATAGAAGAATTTTTCAATAGATAAAGTTATGAAATCATTATTTGTTAATTAGGAAAAAAAGCATTAAAGAAAAAGTAAAAACAATTACTTGAATAGTAGTTCTTGTTGAAAAAGAAAAGATAAATTACATTAAGCAGTTAGGATTGTCCAAACATATAATTTAAAATGGGTTATAAGTTTCGACCTAGCTTGGTTCTACGTTAAGCCTATGGGCCAACATACCATTTTTGACCTAATTAAAAATAAATAAAAAAATTACTTATCCATATGCAAAAAAAAAAAATCATGATATATCATAATTATGTATTGTATAATAACATCATGCACTTTGTTCCAAATATTATTTGAAACATTTCTATTAATGTCTAAAACGTATAATTAAAACAAGTAAAGATCCATAAAATATACAAGAGTTCATATCACTATGAAAATACCAATCCTAGTTAAAGCTTGATAATATATACACATTATAGACGCTACTAGTTATAATAATTGGTCTAAAAATTAGGGTTCAACACTATTTATCTCTCAAAACCTTTGTAGTTGATAAAATTAAGTTGAAGATTATTCTTAATAATAATACATTTAACAAGTAGATGTAACTAACCACCACAATACTCTTTTAGTTTATTAGGGTTTTTTATGGTTCATGTTCTAAATCAAGAGTGAGTGAACATCTTATATTGTTAGATGTTGAAGTAGTTGTTCAACTTATGTAATTTGTCTTTGCCTTTTCAATAAGATTGATTATTGAACTAATTAGTTGTACTTTACGCTTAATGCATATCTAGCCCGATATACTAAATCAAAAATTCATAACTTTAATTACAATTAATTAGATATAAATTTTCATCCACAGTAAAATATCTTAAACTATATATTAACATCATATTCATTTACAATTTGATTTGTTGATTGTCATTATAAAATTAGAGAAAAAGAAATTAAAATTAATATTACCAATATAGCAAATAAATATACAACATATTTGAAGTGTAATAGATCTTTTGGTTCCTAAATAAAAATTGTGTAATGATAATTACACATAAATAAACCTGCAAAATAGTTGAATTTGACTTTAGCAATTGGTAACACAAAGGGAACCAAATTCCTCATATCTCTCTCCTCTAGATGGCCCATCCATCCCATGACTCATCACCATTACTTTATTCTGATTTTCCAATGTTGGAAAGCAAATAACTAAATAATAATAATAATAATAATAATAATAATATTCCGACACTAAAGTGATATCGTTATATTAATTACTATACATATAAAATATTAAAAAATATATTTTTACATACATAAAATTTGTTATATTCATTTGATATTGTTACTGTTTTTTACTTTTATTTTTATTTCTTTTTAAATATAAAAATTTATATGTTATGTACGTAAAATTTTATCACAATTTTATTTTTAAAAAACATTTAAAAAATAAAAGAAGTATTTAAATTAACTTTCATCACGTAAAATTATTAGGTGTACTAGGAAAAAAATAATAATAAATAATTTTGGTGTGTACCTGAAATAATCACAGCCACTTGTTTGATTTTGTGTTTCTGATTAAAAATTTGTAGCTATCCATTGTCCAACAGTGAAGTGAAATGCATCTGAAATTAACTTTTACACGGCTTTGTCCTTACAGCAAAAAGAAAAAGCTTGAGCACCGTCCAACAAAGTTGAAACAATGAATCATCAACATAATGGAGTCACGCTGTTGTCTATATATGACAACACTCTAATTAGGATAACCTACGAAACTAACACCTCTAGTAAGGAACCATGTGCCACAACTTCATCTTCTACAAATACTACCTATTAAATAAATCTACATTTTACCATTTAAATTTCTTCATAGTTTCAAATTTATATTTCTAAACTTTTAATTTTTAATTCAAAATTGATGTTTTGTTGTAGCGAGAGACAACAGTGAAAAAAATATGCGACAGAGTTCTATGTTTTAGATGTATGTGTCGGAACGAATTTAGTGATTTTTTTTGTTTTGAAAAATCACATAATTTAACTTTACCTTTAATTAGTTTCTTTTATATTATTTTAAAAAAATAAAGTTGGTGATTCAAATATAAAAATTAATTAAATAAAATTAAGTGATTTTTCTTAAAGAAGTCACCAAATCCGTCTGTTGGTCCCAGTGCAGAATAATCTGGGATATGGATGATGTTCCCACACGTTTTATCTTTGAAAGGATAAGAACAATGAAACTAAGCTCAAAATCATGTATTAGAAAAGCAATTGAAGTGATTATCTGCTTTAAAATACGTGAACAATTTCTTTAACATATCACATAGTAAAGTGGAAAAATTATATAGAATTGAAATGGATTTTAATGTTAAATTTGATATGTGTGTAGGTAAGGGTTTATGACGTGGGAACAAAATGAAGCGTACGTGACCAAATCTTGTATTATTTAATTTACCAAAATATAAAAGCTGGAATATTTTAACTTAGACGGTGAAAAGGTGCAACATGGGAAATGGGAATTAGGTTGGAAGGAATCTTGTAAGGCATGGAAAAGGGTAGGCTATTACTTCAATGTCTATTTTCTATTCACAAGCTTATTTTCTTTTCTATTTTTGTTTAGCTTTTTCATTTTGTTCTTGATTATTCAACAAAAGCCAAAGCTGTGGATTTTTTCTTATAGAGAATTTAGTTTTTGTAACCCACTGCTTTTGTAAACAATGTATTTGATAAAAGTATTTTTATTTTTTTTGTGATTATTATTGTTACTATGTAAGTCTCAGTTTTGGTGATTGCTGTCTGAACCATTTTTCTTCTTCCATTTGCACAAGCAAAGGTCTCCCACAAACCTCTTCTTCCTTTTCTTCCCAAATATCTCTCTCATTCTCTCTCTTAATTCCTGAAAAGCAAGTGACCAAGGAAAAGAAACCATCACAGGCACTCAAAGGAAAATCAAACACCATGTCTTCTCCAAGCAAGCGGCGAGAGATGGACTTGATGAAACTGTTGATACCCAGCTTTTTTTTTTTCGTTTTTGCTTTTGTTTTGATTCAAGTTGCAGTCTTTTTCTAATTGGGTGTCTGAGTTTGACTCCGGATTCTTGTCTTGATTCTGGGTTTTTTCTCTTCAATTGTTAGGATGATGAGTGACTACAAGGTGGAGATGATTAATGATGGAATGCAAGAGTTTTATGTGCATTTCCATGGACCCAATGAGAGTAAATTCTCCTTTGTTTTATCTTTGTTACTAGTTTGGTGCTTTTTTATGAATTGTTTTGAATGAAAGAAGATCGGTTGCTATTGTGGGTATGTGGTGATTAACCCTATATTGACTTCGGTGGTTCTAGATTTAGATTTGGCCGGCAACATCAAGATTCTCATATAGAACTCGTAATCTTGTCTCCTTGTAATTCTTGTTTTTTTTCATGTGTTGGTTGCTCCGTGTGCATTCTGCAGAGTTATTGCACAAAGCAATTTATATTTGTTTTCTTATTGATTTCTCCTTCTTCATATTGCTGCTTTCTAAGTCTTAACAGGACAACAATTTTTTACCAGAAAAGATGGAGATGGTTTTTTTTTTTTATGGATTGGTTTTTCGTTATTAGGAATCTATGTACATGATAGTTGCTGTTTTTTTCTTTTTACTTTTGTTTATTGTTCTGTCCCTGTTCTAGACATTGAACTGAGATCAAATGCTTGTTTTTGAAAGTTGTTGTTACTGAATTATGGACCTTCGATTTTTCTTAATCCTTTGACTCATACTTGTGATGGTCCTTGCAGGTCCTTATCATGGAGGTGTGTGGAAAGTAAGAGTTGAGCTGCCAGAAGCTTATCCTTATAAATCTCCTTCCATAGGGTTTATCAATAGGATCTATCACCCAAATGTTGATGAGATGTAAGAACCTTGAACTATTGCTATGAAACTATATACCTTGAGTAATTTACCTTGTGTTGATTTTAAGAATAGTTAAGTGATCACAATGGATAATGATAATAACTTCAGGTCAGGATCAGTTTGTCTTGATGTTATCAATCAAACCTGGAGTCCCATGTTTGGTAATGTTCTTTCTTTAACCCCTCTTGACAAAATATTGGGTTTCCTATTCAGAAAATTTTCGGTTTATTGTGTTCTGTCTAAAGTATATGCATTCCTTCAGATCTTGTCAATGTGTTTGAGGTGTTTTTACCACAACTTCTTCTGTATCCCAATCCATCTGACCCCTTGAATGGAGAAGCTGCAGCTTTACTGATGCGTGATCGAGCCAGTTATGAACAAAAGGTTAAAGGTACTGATTGCTATGTTATATTTGAGGCTTTATTTTGTTCTTCCTTATTAAGTTTATGTAAACTCTAAATCATGAGTGATGATGCTTGACCAAATTTTTGACCTCAAAATAGTGAGTTATGGACCATGAACTACTATGTTATACACATTGACCTACACACTCTCACAAACAGTTACAACATTTTACTGATAATTCACACTCCCCTATTGTTATCCAATTGCTATCAGACAATCTTTTGCTTCTGTTTCTTCCATTGACTGCATCATAAACTCTACTATCTATAGCTATCATCTGCCAACAGAGTTAATTTTACCTCAATCTCTACCACTGCTTTGACACTTCCTCCTAATCCTAAACAGAAAAGTAAGGAAATAAACCTTCCATTGAGTTTGTCCATGGAGATAATTTGATAATTAACCCAAGGTTCACTCTAGTTCTTACCTTTCTTCATTATGTATATACATCATTCATATGGAAATTTAAAATTGCTTGTTTTTTGTTGACTTTTATGAACACTAACTTGTAGAAAGTACCCCTTTTGAGTGAATTTGGATTCTGTGCTGTTTTTTTTTTTTTTTTTGCTGTAAAATACATTGATGGACGCTGGTTTTGATGTTTTAAAGTATATTTAAAAAAATAAATATACCAACATCAATGTGTTTTCCATACTCAGCAAACGGCACCAAAAAAACCCAGCAGAGAATCTGGACTCCTTTTGAGTCTGATTTGTTTCTCCAGGCTTAGATTGTTGCAAAAAAACAATTTCTATATGATTTTGAAGGAGTATTGGTTTCTGAATGTAACATCTAGTTGTGTGTGTTGTACTTGAAATTTCAGAATACTGTGAGAAGTATGCTAAACCTGAGGACATAGGAGCTGCAACAGAAGAGCAATCCAGTGATGAGGAGCTAACTGAAGATGAAGATGATTCTAGTGATGAACAGGTTGCTGGTAAGGCAGATCCTTAGTCTTGCATTATGACCTGTTCTTCTGATTCTATCTTACTTGTACATGATGTTCTAGTCATGTTAATTCACCTCATTAAATGTAATGTACTTGATTATGGATAGTGGAAAATTCTCCTTCCTCTTAGTTTGTTACTCTTTCACAGTTTCACTGTAAATAATGTACCATTCATTTTCTCATGCAATCGTGTTTATTCTTAATCTTCTCTAATTGAATTGATTAAGTGCTTGTTTGGCTACACATCAAAATCAATTTCCTCCTCTCTACCATGGATACCTTTTAATGTTAGAACCTTGGTTAAGACTAATTTGCCCATACACTACTCCACTTATGTTTTAATGACTCAAAATTGATTCTATTAAAATTGGATATACTTAATTTTGAAACTGATGAATCTTAGTAATTTATTACCGTGGAATGAAACTAGGGTAAAATTATCTTCTTCCTTTTTTACTTTGTATTTTTTATGTATTGTTAGTGTGAGTTTTTATATTGAGAATCAATTGTAAATCACTATAGGAATAATTTAAAAATTAAAAATAGATTATTATTATTAATAGTTTTACAAGTTGTACTCTTAAAATATTTTTGTTTCTATTTAACTGTTATTTTAAAATCTGTAGACAATATTAATTATTTATTTTTGTTATTTATATAACATTTATTGTTTTTAAGTAGTTTATATATTGTGGTATCAAAGGAAGGAAAGAGTAAAATATAATTTTTTTATAAATATATTTTTAAATATGAGAGAATTTATTATATTTCTTAATTTTCCAAAAAAAAAAATAAACGACACTTACATATTGATTAATACTTTGTCAATGACATTGTAAAAAAAAACAAGTTTTCATTGTTAATATATTTTTATTAAATTTGTCTTTTATTCTTTATCAATTTGGCTTCAGTTATAATTAGGATAAATAAATTTCATTGAAGATAATTGGCAGCAATTAGGAATTATCCAAAATTCTTAAGGTTGTTATTGGTTTAGATGGATTGAGTTTTGAAAGAATAAAGAATGAAAGATGATGAAGCTATTCTTTACTATGTTCATAGAATTTAGGCAATAATGGAAAAGTCCATTTCTGATAATAGAAAGAATGGAAAGCGATGAATATCCCAATTCTACTGCATAATGCTAATTAAGATTGTAACCTAAATTAGATCGATTCCTTCAACTTTGGAATTAATTGTCATTTTTTTTAGGGTTAAATATGTTTTTAGTCTCTAAATCTGGTTTTTGTTCCTCTTTTAAAATAAGGTATAATTTAGTTTTCATTCTTTTCGAAACACGTCAACTTTGGAATGAATTGTATTTTTTTTTATTATGGTGGACACTTTTTTTTATTGTATAGTCTGTGTAATATTTCAATTTAATATATTTACACTGTTAATTAAAGTATTACTGTTAATTAAAGTATTACAAGGTAGATATTAAGTAATAAACAACCATATAAGTATTTCTAGTCTTTTACAAAATTCAATGCTACATTTATCATAATATATAAAAAAAATTCAAAATTATATATTTATGCAACAATTATATTTTATCCAACTATAAGCAGTCTTATTATTTTACAATTTTTTACACATAATCTTCTTACATGCATTATCAACTGCTTATATATAATATATGCATCATTACAAATAGATGAACTGCAATTAATCACACAAAACAAGATAAACTAATAGTATTTTATATTATAAAACTACTATGATTAAACACAAATCTCAATCCACACATTTCATATATAAAACATTTATTCTCAAATAATCACATCTTATATACAACATGTATTCGTAGTGATGGCACTTTTTTTTTATAGTACCAATATGTTTTTTGTTCAATTTTATTTCCAACACATAGTGACATAACTAGTTAGCATTTTGTATGCATTTTAAGCGTTTAAAAGAAAATAAAATTCTTATTTTTTTATATAATATTTAATTTTCTTATTTTTTTTTTCAATAAATTTACCTAATAAAAAAATCATTTTTGATTTTCTAAATTCGAAAACTTATCATGAGTATGTGTGAGAAATGAAAATAGTTTTGAGAAGGTTGATTAAGAGAAATAAAAGATGCAGTGATGTTAGTGTGTCCTTGCAATGATAGATTTGACAGAATCTAAATCCTTTAAATTCGGCAATGAAAGCGATTCTTCCATGAAAAAGCATAGCAATGACAAAGAAACCCTATTAGTTGATGATAATGGAGTCATGATGTTATTATATACAACATTTTTTATTTAACCTCATAATCATCTCATCTTATTTTTAAACCAAAACTAATGCTGCTTAGTCACTTAATCATTGCTTTTCTGCCAAAAATTATTCAGGAAAAGGACAAATTATTTGTGGCTAGACGACAAAAAATTACAATAACATGATTCACAAAAACTTTTCTTTTTCACTAGCTATGATTTCATGTATAGAACTCTTAATTTTTACATTTTTTAAGATTACTGAATGTAAATTTTTTAATTTTACCTTGAACTTTTGATAAATAATATAAAAAAAAAACTATACATTTATTATCTTAAATTCTTTTAATAAAATAATATTTGCACTCATTGTTTTGTATCTCTCCACTCAACCCTCTTCAAATAAACTATCCAAAATTAAACCTAGTTACATTCACACATTTATACTTGTTCCAGTAAATTTCAACCAAAATACATTATATTTATTCAAAAGAATGTTTTAGGAAATGAATTATTAATATTTCTCATCACATAATCTCTTGATTCAGAGTAGAAAAGTGTTTTTGATGAGAAGAAGGAGAATGCAAATGCACTTTACATTGTACAAAGATTGCAATTTGCAAAGGCTGCACTGTGTTTCATTTTTATGGCAAAATGATTGTTGTGGATATCCACCTCTTTTCTATTTTATTCCTTTTTCAGTTTTTGTCAGATGTATTTTGGAAAAAGTGCATCAAATCAAGAAAAGCAATATTACAAGGTACATATGTTTTTTTCTCCAACAGATAGTTAATAGCATCTTCAACATAAGTTTTTTGTGACCATTAAATGTTGTATAGCATTCCTCAAATTTAAGAAAAATTTATTGATAATTTTAGTTTATTAAAGACAGGGGAAAAGGAAAAGAAATGAAGACTTTTATATGTATTTTTGTTTGATAAGTGCTTAATTCATCCTTAATTACAAAGCTATTTCTTTTCATAAGACCCATTTGTAACTCAATAATGCATTCAATATCCTTTTCCTAAAAACTCTTTATTAATTGAAATTTTTATGCTAAACAAAATATAAAAATTGGAATTAATAAATAACTTTTTCCTCTCTTAATTTGATATGGAAATATAAATACTCGACTACTTTATATTTAAATATGATAAGGATAATTTTAAAGTAATACAATTTTTTTATTTTTTTTAATTAATTTAAATAAAGGTGTAAATGAATTAAAAAGTATTGAGAAGATGGAATTTAAATCTGATTCAAACTTATAAGATAAGGTTATCATTCATTTCTATATTATGATTTAGACATATTTTTAGTTGAAATGAAATTTTCAATATCTCATCATGTCAAGAAAGCTCAAATATAAGATTAAGAAAGAATATAACAAATTAGAATAAAAAGAAACTCTAAAGGGTTTTAGTACCATACTAACTTAAAAAAGAAATACTAAATGTAACTTTTAAAAAAGAAAAAAATAATGAAATGAAATTATAAGTGTGAAGCAAATGAAATCAATACAATAAATAAATAAAAGATATTAATATCTCTAATAACAAAAATTATTTAAAATGAATAATATATATAATCTAAATATTTCTAATCATATTTTTTTCAATAGTTTCCTAATATAGATGTATAAATAGAAAAAAAAAACAACGAAATATCCTTTTATACCTTTCTCATCAATATAGTCGACTTCACATACGTTTACCTACAAGACAAAAACACTGTTGATATTATCATCAAACTAATTTTAAATACAAGTAAAAAGACAACACATTGTATTGCATAGTATCATATGTAAGATATTGCAAGTTTTCTCCCAGTATATATCAAGAAAAGTCAAACTCTACTACAAATCAAAATGGAAATAATATGGAGTATCAATATTTGCCTGAGAGTGATATACTTCTAAAATAAGCATAGCAGAGCTCGGCATTTGATATATTCTGAGTGACGTTTTATCTTTCTGAAATATTATTTTATCTTGAATTACTTGCATTCTTCTTTTCGTATGTTTGTTCTTGAGACAAATTAATTGACATGTAAACAAAGTTGTGGAGGAATTGGCACAAAGGGAAACAGGACCTACCACAGATGCATTTTATGGACTTAATATACAAAAGTTTCAGCTATCATCTAAGCTTTAATAGCTACAAGATGCAGATATCCAAACAAAAAAATTGGAGAACTTACATTTTAACCATTTACGTAGCCGTAAAATACACTTTTTTCAGGCCTAATCTATATTAACAGTATGGGGGCAGGTAAAAATCTACGAAAGGGCCACTAAAATATTCCCGAAACTAGTAGTAGCAATATGTTCATTATTTACCATCCTTGTATCCCTGAGAAACACTACGTGTGGCTTGGTCTTCTCTTCCCAGAATCTGTTCTTAGCCTCTTTACAGGATTTGCCCAGCTAACTGAGCCACCAGATCCATTGGGTTGTTGAGATGGCTGCCCAGCCCACCCTTGTGCATGGGAAGCCTGTTGAGTTAATCTAGCATCCTTCAATGACCCTGGACTTCTCATGCTAGATGGTGAAACCGGACCAGGACCAGTCTTGGGTTTCGCCAGAGATTTCTCCCTGTCATTTCTTCTCTTCTTGCATACAACCAGTTCACCTGGATGAGCCAGCAGTGAAGAATCCTCCTGCTGAGGTTGCTCCCTGGTGCTGCTTCCAGTTCTTGATTCCCTCGGTGGCAAATGGACTTTGATCCTGCTGTTTTCACCACTAGAAGCTGATCCACGTTGCAGTGACTTCTGTGAAGGGTATGACTCAGTTTCCATCTCATTTATCAGCCTGTGCCTCTTGCTTTGGCTAACAGACGCTTGCCTTGGGGATGCTACTGTACCAGTAGCAGCTTGACCAGAGAAAGAAAGTGCACTTCTTGCATCTCGAAAGTCCGTATCAGGAAAGGCGATTTTCAAGATATCAAAAAAGAGATCATGAACCTTCCTTGCTTCAGTTCTTACCTGCAAAAAAAAAATACCTGTTACCAAATATTTTGTATAAATTCTACTGGGAATCAGCAGAGATCATACAACCTTAATCACATTATCTACAGTAGTAATCATGGACGTCAGAACCAGGATTTTTCATTTCGATAGATTTTTTCCCTTGCTAGATATAGAAACATAAACGATTGAATTGGTTTAAGCTAAAGGCACGTAAATCCATCACAAACATAGTCAGGTGGTGAAACTGTTTAGACAACTATCATCGAACAGTAGACACAAAAGCCTGATCTTAAAGCCAAGATAGGACAAAAGATGTAAAAGGAAGATAAGAGTGACCACTATGGACTTCTTTAATGTTGTAGACTTTTGTTTTCAACTTTGGCTCAACTAGCAGAATAGGGTAGCTACAACAAATCGTTAAGAAATTTTCCAACCAGTTTTTGAGAAGTTAGTGGTCGAATGTTTCACCAAGTTCATGGAAACGAAAGGGAAAAAACCAGTTAAGATGCAATTACTAATTCTTAGAATTTTTGGCATAGGGCCTAACTAAAACCTACAACACTAATTGTAAAATGAAAATTGTCAAGAATTTGTTAGCACTATTTATGTCATATCTTCAGTTGATGTCAGACTAAACACATCCCCTCAACATTATAATTGAGGCAGTCCACAAAATCCACAACTAAGGCGGGCATACCTTACTATAATTAAATTGGCTTTCCAACACTAACGTAGAATATAATGCATAATTAAAAATAAGGCTTCAAAAAATGTTGTATCTCCACTAAGTTTATGTTTTGGCTTGTATCAAAGTAACTCAAGATAGTACATTTAGATTTCCTCAAACATAAATCACTAAAGGCTTGGTTAAATAGCGCACTGTGGCAGTGCGGGGCGGCCCTAGCCCACTACAGGCTCTGCTGCAGCAAAACAGTTTAGTGTAGCAGTTGAAGCAGACAAATGGCACCCATAAAGGAGCGCTACAACACCATTATGAGTGGAATCCAAAAGGAATGACATTAAGGCTTTTCTAGAGGGTTATTTTTGGGATTTTCATTCCCAACTTGAATTCAATAGATGTAAAAAGAGTGATAATAATAAAGACTTGAAATTAGAAGATGATGATGACTGATAACTCCAATCTAGGAAACTTGTATTTACTTTTTGTTGGTTTACTTGTACCAATGACTTTTTATTGTTAATTATGCATGTTATCAATTTTGAAAACCTTCTATCATTTTTAAAAATTTTTATGCATATCTACAAATCATTGAACCAAATATGCCAAGTAATTTCAGAGAACCGATTAATTTCAATCTCGAGATGCCAAGTTAGTGCAACAGCCTCCATCTAAAAGCCAATATAGTACAGATACAGGTAAGGAACCTCACCTCATGTGAAAAACCATAAAAATGCATTGCACTCTTCAACATGAACTGCACATCAAATACAAGCTCTGTTGCTCCATTATACTCAAATTTATCAATTCGTTGATCAATTTTTCGTAGATCTAACAGGCTGTTTCCAGAATTTTCAATCCTCTTCCACAAATCCGTTAACAAAGGTACAATCTCATGACCTTCCTTGTCTATTCTCCTTTGGAGCTTGCTAATTACATTTTTACACTGCCAGAACAGAAAAGATATGAGTTTTAAATAATTTTTAGTGCATGAATATTGAGAATAAACTTTTATAGCATGCAAATAAGTCGAGTCAAAAAGTGGAAATGAAAGTCAAATATTTTCCAGATTGAAGCCAGTAAAGATACCTCAGCAGTTTAGTTTCTTAGGGGGGAGGGGAAGTTTACTCATTACTGGGTTAGGGCATGCCATAAACCTCAACTAGGACTCATACTAGTACTTAAACATGACCAACCAATGTACGAGTAAGAACTCAACCCCAGACAGCCCTCTTAATTCAGCAGTGTGGACAAACCCTTATTGGCAACCACACATTATGTTTATTATTATATTACTGCTGTAGATTAAGAAAAACTAATCAATTTCTGCTTGTTCTCAGTATATTGAAGTAGTAAGATCCACTCCATAAGCAAACATGACCTCTGTCGAAAAACACAAGATTAATCAATTCAAGATGCATACCCTTCTCTGGATAATTTCAGTCATCTTAGTGCCATGAGCTGAAGATCCACCAACAGGTTTGCCTTCCCAGCTTTCCCTGGAGTGTTCACCACCATCTTGTGAAGGTAAAGACATGCAATTCAATCGACTAGACTTCGGTGATCCATGTAATTTAGATGTATTGGCTACTCTCCGTGAAGGCAAAGTTCGTTTATTTTTTAATGATGGTGTGTTTTGTTCAAGCCTGCTGGCATTTGAGTCACCAAGTGCTTTGGATTCTGGGTCAGTCCTAAGCTGCGCTTGATATTTGTGGTCTGCTTGGACTGCCAAGTGAGATGCCATTTCACTACCAGATTTTTCTTCAGGTCTTTCAGTGGGATGACGGGGTCGAACACGAAGACTGCGTTTGCGTTTAATCTTTGGCTTCTGCAGTACTTGTTCATCCTCCCCTTCCTCACGTTCATGAATCCAACTTCCAGACTGTTGATGGTCCATGTGAGAATCACCAGATACTGCAATTTCCCCTTCCTCTAACTCATCTGTCTGTTTTAAAAATCATCATAAAATATTCAATAATAATGAGATAGCACAAAAGAATCAGTGAAAAGAAAAAAAAAATATCAGCATCCCAAGTATAGCCATTAGCCACATACCATCCTTTTTGAAATGGAGCCTGGTCGGGCATCTAATGCAGAGAGGGAACCAAATTTCTGAGAGGAGACTGATGGTGACACCACCTGCGTCAATCTTTGACTGTCTGAGGATGACCCCGAGGAACCAGCTTCTTCAACCATCTGATTGTTTCTGGTGCTATCTAAGGATTGAGGAAATTCAAATCTAGCATCACCAAGCAAACCATCTTCCAATTGATCTTTATCAATAGTCTGAGCACCATCAGCCACACTATACCCATCATCATCAAATTCTCCTATTTCCCCTTCTTCATGTGCGTATCCATTTCTTTCATCAGAGCTTACTTCAGAGTATTCCAAAATTTCATCATCCAACTCTTTATAATTAGGATGCTTTTTTCCCTTGGGTCGTCCCCTTTTCCTTTCAGAACCAATTTCACTTGATTCCATGGCAATATTACCACCCAATAAAGTGTTTTTTGATGGTCTTTTTGATAGAGCAGCAACAGCAGCATTTACTTCCCTTGTATTGGCTCGAAGCCACTTAGGCACATTATCATACCGTGTCATCTCTTCAATCCAATCGAATTCATCATCCATTTGATCAAACAGCTCAATTTCCTCTTTACTTCTGGCAATCATGCGATTAACCTCCTGTAGTGAGGGAACATCATGAACAGTTTCTTGATACCTTTCTTCATCATGTAATAATGTCTCCAGTGTCAATCTCCTCTCTTCATGTGTTGTTCTTTGATCAAACCGTCCAGCATTAATAACCTCATCAGCCATATCTATCTTATATTGTTGAATATTGTTCCTAATGAGGCTCTCAATGGACCCAATGTACCGATCCTTACCTGCAAGTTCATCCTCCATATCAACAGTGCCTCCACTTCTCAGCTCATCCTCCTTCTGATGACTAGCGATTTTGTCAACAACAGCTTCCATATATATAACTTTGACTTCTCTTGTCTGTCCAATACGATGAGCTCTGGCCACAGCCTGCTCCTCATTTTTAGGGTTTGGATCAGGATCATAGATGACAACCGTGTCAGCAGACTGAAGGTTAAGCCCTCGTCCAGCAGCTCGAATACTAAGCAGAAAGATGAAACAATCTGAATTGGGGCTATTGAAGTCCACTATAGCTGATTCTCGGTCTTCCAAACTTGTTGTCCCATCAATTCTTCTGTAAACAAGTCTTCGCCACTGTAGATATTCTTCCAAAATGTCTAGAAGTTTGGTCATGGTACTGAAAAGTAGAACTCGATGCCCAGTTCTCTGAAGTTTTATAAGAATCCTATCCAGGATCCACAATTTTCCACAAGATCTTACAATGAAATCCTTGGATAGGTCACTGAAGAATGGATAATTAAGCAATGGATGATTGCAAGTCTTACGCAGCTCCATGCATCTGTTGTTTAAAGTTTTATATTGCTTCACCTGATATGCTGGATTCCTATGAAGCTTGCGTTTCTCATCCTCAGGATCAAGACGAAGGGTACCAGTCGATTTGACCCAGTCATAAATGGCACTTTGGACAGCTGACATTTTACATTTTAAAACTATGGAAACCTGCAAGGAAGGATCAGTATTAGCATTAAGAAACCAGATTATGAGCAAGTGCATAAGTTTGAGGGCTATAATCACACCTTTGGTGGAAGTGAACCTTCAACATCTTCAACACGACGCCTGAGCATGAAAGGCTCAAGAATCTGATGAAGTCGATGGATAATAATTACTTTTTTCTCTGTCTCAAGCCAATCATCCTCTACATTTTGTGTGGGACCTTCCTTTTGAAATGGTTTAGAGAACCAATCATGAAAGGCTTTCCTATTATCGAAAACTTCAGGAAGAAGTAAATTTAAGAGAGACCAGAGTTCTTTCAAATCATTCTGCAGAGACATAAAACACACTATTTATAATTTGATCAACAAAATTTATACTGTATCATGTATCTAAATGATGTCCATTGGCATCAACTTGACACTATATAGCCATGTAGAACATACACTTCAATGCTCTAAACTTTTACCGCATTACCAGTTACTGGCTAAAGAAGCACAACTAACATAATTAGAAATAAAATGGACAGGAAAGCTTATTCACACTTTTGAATGTAGTTAAAATTAAAATACAGACATATATCATAATGGTATCTCACAAGATAACTAACTTGGGATGGAAAAGAACTACATGAACAAAATACAACAATTAATCGGCCTAGTACCATGCATAGCCTCATTCATCAGGTATGCACAACTCAAGACAAAACTAAATCTAGTGTCATCAAGTGCACTATTCTAATTTGCAACAATCACAACTGGTGCGTATTTTAATTTTTGGCTTAAATATGTTTGGTCCCTATTTCTAACACTCAATTTCAAAGTTCAATTTCATGTCTTAACAACAGTGAGATTGGTACGAATCTACAGCAAAAGATGCAAACGCCCACTGAATTGAAAATAACGGCCATGAAATGGGATAAAAGATAAAATATTGCTGGTCCATATATGGGACACTTTAATTTGCTAGACATAAACCCTCCCAAATTTAATAAATTCAGCAGACAGCAAAAACGAAATGGAAAACAGTTGTACACACTGGAACTGAATTTTTTTTTTCCTGCATAATGATTAAATTGAAAATTGCTGCCACAGCGGTGTGGGATCAAAATATTCTTAACATTGGTTTCTTAAATGGTTCAGCAAGTAAAACAGTAATTACTCATGTGAGTGTATTTAGAAAAGGTAAAGAAACTTTTTTTATAAAAGCAGGCACAAGCTGAACAAAAAAATACTTTGGACGTGATGATCGAACTGGTAGAGTTTGGTCTAACTGGAAAACAATAAAAATTAGAGATGAATAAATACATATAATCACAGACATTACCTATTACTATAAGGCATATGGTGTTAAAGCAAAGCTGACCTGTAATGGTGTTCCTGTCAAAAGCAGACGTCTTTGACAACGATATCTGTCAAGATCACGAGCTAAAACAGAATCCCTATCCTTCATTCTCTGTGCTTCATCAATTATAATATACTTCCAGTCGATTTTTGATAGTTTTGACCGGTCATACATGATGAACTCATAAGTAGTCACAAGGACATTAAATTTCATAGCAAGAACCTCCTAAAAGAAAATTCATCAATGAATAACGATACTTCAAACATTTTAAGTAATTAGTTAAGGAACACTAACTTGGGAAAATAACTTTGACCGGTGATCCTTGCTTCCAACATAAAATATGCAAGAAACAGATGGCAACCAATTATAAAACTCACTCTGCATAATGAACATAAATTTCCATGTTAAGAATACGATAACAGAAAAACAAATATCCACCAAATGAATTCATTGAAAATTCACCTTCCAGTTAACCAAAACAGCATTTGGCACTATTATAAGATGTGGGCCATAGTTTCCTTTAAACTCCATCAAGTAAGCAATCAAAGCCATAACCTGGTGAGAAAATAATACAAGTTATCGAAAGAGGGATAATTAATATTAGCCATACAAATACAAATAAACATGTAATATATCCCATGTAGTGACATAACAAACTTAACAATGAACTATGAAGTCAATTAACAGCAAAACCAATAATGATAATGATAAAACGTTCTTCCCAATCAAAGCAAGAGAAAGAAAAAAATAATACTAACCTGCACAGTTTTGCCAAGACCCATCTCATCCGCCAAAATTCCATTTAACTTGTTGTTATACAAAGAAAGCATCCATTGCAAACCAACCTTCAAAAGAATAATGTATCAAAGTCTTGGAAACTTGCTCAGGAAGACATTATAGAGAAATCAATTTTAAGAGTAATTGCTTCATATAATGTAGCAACCTACAAGCTGATAGTCTCTCAATGTTCCAGCTCGTAACATTGATGGTTGTCTTATGACTGTTTCACTCACAGCATGAGCAAGGTTGTAATATCTGAAAAGTAGCCAAAATGTTTATCATTCAAACATCACATGCATAATTGTACAAACCTATAAAATAAAGTTTTGAAATAATAGTTACAAAATACATTTTCAAGATTATAAGCTAACATACATGAAAGTTAAGACAGGAAACTAAAAATAGACAGACAAAAACACACTTGTTGACAGAAGAACTCTCTCTAGGAGCATTCATCTCCAGAAAGCGATTTCTAATCATGACTTCCTCTCCAGCACAAGCTGCAGCTGCTCTGACTTCTTCTTCAGAGAGACCCTTTTGTCAAAAACAAAATATGGATCAGAGGCATGTAAAAACTCCAAAAGAGTATGTTCAGACACCCTTCAAACACAATTTTATAGAAAACCCGTGTAAACAAACAGGAAGACTTTTCATAGAACATAGGAAGTAGAGGAGGAAGTGACTTAAGGAAGCATGCCTGCACTCGCGCAGCAGCTGCAGCAGATTTTGCTGCTTCCTCCACTTCCTGTTGATTTTTAGCAGCCGTTATCTTACTTCCTAACTTGTGTAGATACTCTTCAGTCTGGGTTAAGAAAGTTGAAAGAACAGCGTATCTCTCTGCAGCATCACCAGGGATGCTAGTTTGCTGCTCCAGCAACATCTCCCTATATCTGTCAACATCATTGTTTTTTAAGGCTTCCAGCCTTTTGTTTCTGTCATCATCTTTCCGTTTTGAGAACTCCCGCAACATCTTCTCATGATATTTAGCAACCCCCCGGTTGCGGGCAGTGCGGGCATCACGGATGGTCCAGTGAGCCTCAAGCAGCTTCTTGCGCCACTGAAATATTGATTTTAGTTGCTTCTCCCTTACTGCTCTCTGAGATGCCTGCACTTGTCTAGCAAGCTCCATGCGCTGACGTTCACACAGCCTAACAAACTTCCGATATGGCCTATCTGGCATTGCCATTATTTCTTGTTGCTGTTGATCAATCTCATCCCTTAAGCGTGCCTGAAGATCTACAAGGTGAAGCTTTTTCTCTTCGATTTGAAGCCTCAAAACAAGATCTGGCCTAATTCTTTTCCTCTCTAAGTTTACTGCCAATAAACCTTCAATCTTCTTTAAATTTTCTGTCCTTTTCTTATTAAGTACTTCCATTCCTTCCTCAAAAAGAAGATCCTTGACATCATATGCCAGTGACAAATTATTGTTATTTAGCATCATTGATGAACCAAAGGAATCATGTTTTCTAGTAAAGAAAGGAAAATCGAATAAAGGTCCATGATACTTTCTAGATGATCCCGCCTCCTTTGGCTGGGAAACAGTGCTAGTTTGTGCAGGTTTCTTAATTTGCATTGTGTCAGATACAGGATCCTGTGACACAATAGCCTTCCCCCTATCCAGAGCTAACTCGTTTCTAACAGGAGGAGTGTTGTTTCCACGTTCACTGTCGTGGTTCGACTTAACAGAGGATCCAACTGATTTCTGCTCTTCCTTTCCAGCAGATAATGTTGGAACAGATTCCTTTGACACAGGTGACGCAACAGCTTGAACATGAACTGGGGGTAAAGTGGATTTCTCATCTCTGGCAAATGATTCCTGCTTTAAAGAACTTTGACCATTAATAGCAGGGACTGACTGTGACTCCTTGGCATTGGATTCAATGTGGCCTGCTTGTTCTGCGGCAATATTTCCAGTAGATTTGTCTTGGTTTTGTCCTCCTCCTACAGCATGACTAAGCTGTTGCGCCTGTGTCTCAAGAGATGGAGGAACAATAGCCCTGAGAAGTTCTTGAGGCAAAGTACCTTCCCCTTTCTACAAACCAACAGAAAAAGGAAATTGATTATGCAAAGGATATCCTTTCAAGGACCACATACATACACAGACATAAGGAAGAAAGATGCACACCGAACAGGAGAAATAAGAAACAAGAAAAAAAATTTACCTTCAGCCGCCTAAATGCTAGTATCTGAGCTTTTAGCACATGCAACTGCTGTTTTGTAAAACCAGTTCGTTGCTGAGGCATCTGAGCTGGCAGACCTTGAGATTTGGCGAAATTTCCTACACCCGCTTCATTTGATGGACCTCCAGCCTGAGAAGCACCTTGGTTTAACTGCCTGATGTACTGCATTTGAGAAGCTTCTGGACCAGATGATGAAGTTTTTCCATTCAATGAATGGTCTGCACCTAAGTTCGTGTTGGCAGATGACTGCTGAGAATGCATAGAGGGCAAAGAGGGCATTCGAGATCCAGCTGCTACTGGCTGCCTTAGAGGGGTTTGAGACTCTCTACCATGAACACTGAATGGTTGTGTTGCCATGTCAGTGGAGTTACCAGCTATACCAGCATTTGTTGTTGAGCCAAGATGGCTGGGTGGAACTGTCTGCCTGGCTTTTGAAGAACCTGATTGCCCAGACATGTCACTCGATGAATTGGCATGTGCTGAACTCTCACTTGCAACTGCTGGAGAAGTGACCTGCTGCTTTGAAACTGGAACAGGTGATGACTGAGCACCAATGTTGCTCTCATTGACCTTAGATTGTGAGACCATCCTTGACTGCATCAGTGGAATGAGCTGTGCCATTAGGTGCGCATTTGCAGGATGTGATAAATCAATATTACGTTCCCGTGCCCATGCCTGCATAGCCTGCAATTGTGCAGATACTGCAATCTGAGTGTTTACAACATTTTGGATGCCCTGCTGTGCTTCTGGTGCTTGCATGGGTCTTATCATATTCCCAGGAATTAAATTTCCAACAGTTGGTCCCTGAGTTGAAGGCTTTCCTTCACTCTTCTGATCGGGTGCTATTTGCTGTCCTTGATCCAATTGCTTGTCCCCACGACCAACAAGCTCAGCTGAATTCCTAGAGGATGACCCTTGAGCTTGACTTGCGGCCTGCATAGACAGAATTTCCTGCATTTTCAAATTTCCCATACGCATCTCCTGTTCCTTCTGAGATGCAGAGCTCAACATTCCCATTTTAGTTTGCTGCTGTGACTGAATTCCCAGAGTAGACTTTTGTTGTGCAGCCTGGAGTGCATACTGAAGGTATGCTTGATGGACAGGATTTAGAATTTGCTGCTCAATACCTTGACTCCTTAGCTGGGTTTCTTGGTTGGAACCAAGATGTAATTTCCGAGACTGCTGAGGCAGTTGCATGGCATTAGGAGATGAGAAATTGTTACTCCCAAATACCCCTTGAAGCCCTGCTTGATAAGCTATAAATGCTTCATTCCCTTCGGGTTTTCTAAGCAGTTGCTGTTGAAATGACTGCGCATGTACACAGTTATGTAAAAGTCATGACTATGTAGCACCAATCATTAGGTGAAAAGATCTCACTAAAAACAAACATAAAATCATAATGCAAAGTTCATTGATGCCGAAACAGGGAAGAATATACAGAAATTCTTAAGCACAACAAGCTCATTAGGTTACAGGATTCACAATCATATTCACAGATTACGGTTTTAAAGAACAAAGGGTGGAAAGAAAAAATCATGGAATTTTAAGTAGGCTATTTACAACACATAAGAAAAGACCATGATTATGACTTCTTTTGACAAATCCCTAACCACCATTACCACAAAACATGCAGAAAATCAGGCATATAACAATTATCACAATATTTTGAGAAATTAATAGTTATAATGACAAATTTCCGATTAGATACGAAACTGAGAGCCACAAGAAACAGACAATTTGAAATTTAAGACATCACTAAGGCTTCACTACTCATAACCGTAAGTAATAAGAAACAATTAAGGCTAAGATTAACAGTGCAGAAGCTGACAACACAACACTTTTAACAATTGCATCTTGAGCCTGTCTTGTTGTAATATACGTCAACGATCTTTAAGCAACAACTAAACAATGTAGCCTCTTAAAGGGGGGTGTTCGGTTTAAACCAAAATACGTGCCTCAAGTTTTACTACGCAGATTTTTTCATAACCCTCGTTCTAAAAGGAAAATCTAGGAATCCACAGCATATAGTTAAGTTCGCCAATAAGTAAACGTCACACGAGAACATAAAATAAATGCAAAAAGAATAGTTAAAAAATCCAAACAGCACGTCAAGGTTCAGACATCACTGCGATAGAAAGGAAACTTGACTGAAAAAGTGACAAAGTCAGCAACACTCATTCGCACCCGAGTTCACTGCTCTTTCCAGCACATTCTCCAAAATTAAAACATGCCTAGTTTGACTCCTCTTGTACACCTCAAAAATTAAATGCTCTTGAAATAAACAACCACAAACCCGACAAACCAGGTCAGACAAGTACGAGGTTGTTAAAACAACAAACACACACTAGCACAGAAAATCTCACTACAACACAATTTCCAACATGCACGGCACTCCCCATTCCCAAAACCCCACATCAGCCATGTCAAGTCAACAAAGTTCAAATCAAAACCCACAAAACTAACATCACCTTTTCACACACACACAACACTAAGCACCAACATCACTCGTCACAGTAACATGTTCTCCACAATATTCAACGAAATTCGCTAAAACCCAAAATCCACACCTGCCTAGAACCCATCTGCTGTTGCTGTTGCTGCTGTTGCATAGAGTCCAACCCTAACTGCGACGCAGAAGACGAAGAAGTCGGCGACGCCGCGGCCGACGACGTCACCGCCCGCCCCACTCCGGGGTTCCGGCCGGAACCCCCACTGGAATGCATGCAAACTGTCTCACAATTTCAATGACACGTGCCAGCGAAAAAACCCCTCAAATCAGATCACTCTCACTACAAAATCCCAGAATAAAATAAGCCCAATTCAATTTTGGAAAAAAAAAGAAAGAGAAAAAAAAAGGAGACCCCACAAAAGGAAAAAAGAAAACCCCAAATCCCTCCAAAATTCAAGCAACACAGAGAATAAGAGAATCTTTCGGTTTTCCCTCCGCGTGAAAACGCCTCAGCGTGCGTCCACCATTGCTTTCTCTCTCTAAGTGGCGTCGATTTTTCTCTCTCTGGAAAATCGCGAACGTGGATCGAAAAAACCCGGAGAGGAAGAGAAGTGAAACGAAGAAGTCGATGATGATGATGATGATGATACTGCTGTTGTTGTTGTCCGAATCGGTGTGTGGGATTCCACTGTGTGGGTCGCACGCGATTGTGCGATTCGGGTCAAACCCTAACAATTTTTTCTTTTTTTTTATAAAAAAGTGTGTTGGGTTTTTTTTTTTTTGTGGGTTAGGTTTTGTAGTTGGCAGGGTGAAAGAAGGGTGTGTTGTGTGTGCGCCAAAAACAAGGTATGTAGGGTCGTGTTCCCTGCGGTGACTCTTTTACGGAAGGTATCCAGACTCATTGGCCCTTGCTTTTTCTCAAAACTACAACACAACCCTTTTGCTTTGTTTGGATATAAGTTAAAAAACTAATAATCTACTTATTAAAGGGTAGTAGTACGTTTGGAAAATTTAATGAGGCATTTATAAGATTATAAATAAATTATAAATTTTGGTCAATCAAATTGTAGTTGACATAAAATATTAAACTTAGTATTTCTTACTTTTTTTCATAATTATTACTTATTTTTCTTTCTTAAAAAGAGTATATTAACCATTCAAAATGTAATATTGTATACTTCTTTATAAGATGGATCTCAAATTTAGTTAAAAACATCATTAAGATAATCAAGATAACTTAAACAATAAAATGGATCTAATTTTCTAATTTATTTGATGAATGTCTGCTTCTACATATATATATATATATATATATATTAAAAGGTGTATGGTTTACAAGATTTTTCACTTTTTCACTCATATAGTATTATCTTTACAACATTTAAATGTCACTGCAAGTATCCACTTTATAACTAAATTAAAGAAGAATGGATCATTATAGCTTAAAATATTTTGAACAAATATTTACATATAGATAGGTAATTTTCTATATATGTATTTCATGCTTATAATTGTTTATATATAGTTATCTTCAAAAATAATAGTTGTTAGAAGATGTTAGTATCATTCAATTCTTAACAACATATCAAATGTTTGTTATTATATATATATATATATATATATATATATATATATATATATATATATATATATATATATATATATATATATATATAAAGGACATTAAATACATCTTATAGAAAAGAGATGACAAAAAATGTCAAGCAAAAACCAAAAATTTAGATTCAAAGAATAGGTTAAAGGTCAATGCTTTCATCATCAAAAAGATCTTAAAATAAGTTCCAAGCGTAAATCTTTTACTTGCATTAAGGAAAAACCCCACTCCCCTAAATGTAGATGTCAATTGACATTATTTATATCATCACAACCTCGGACACACCATTGAGAAGTGTGTTGCCTTAAGACATAAAATTGAAGAATTAATTCAGGAACGAAATTTGAAAAAGTTTGTGAAACTTGGACGATTTGAGGGAAGTTCTCCTAGATGTAGCCCATCTCGTAGTCATTGTAGGTTTTCCATAACAAGAGAGAGAGAGAGAGAGAGAGTCATCTCATTGCCAAAGTCAAAGCAGAATCGGTTCCAGTTAGGATAGTAGAAAATCAAGATAAAATACCTTATGGTAAAAGCCAATACGTCCTACAACATATTAATCGGGTGACAATGCCTTAACGCATTCGGAGTCACGGTGTCTACACCACACTTGGCGATGAAATTCCCCTCTGATAAGGGTAGAATTTGCATCATACATGCAAACTAGAAGACGTCTAGAGAATGCTACTTGGCCGACAACATTGATCCAAGAGCAATCCAAGCAAAGGCTCATATTCTTCATCAACAAGGTGTCGCATGATGTTGAAACCCGATATTAGTGGATTGAGAAAGTAGCACTGAGACTTTTAACAACAGCAAGGCGACTAAGGTCTCATTTTCAAAGTCATCAGGTGGTCGTATCTACTAACCACCCTATAGCCAAAATTTTTAGAAAATTTGACCTAGCAAGAAGGATGATTGAATGGTCAATCGAGTTGTACGAGTTAAGTATATGATATGAGTCTCGTTGTTTCGTTGGTCAACACCTAGCGGACTTCACAGTAGAATTGTATAGCATCTTTATCATACTCCTGAACCATAAATGGACCCTATTTATAAATGGCTCATCAAATAGAAGAGGTAGAGGGATTGGATTAGTTTTAGAAGGACCGAGCGGGGTCCCGGTTGGACACTCTTTGATCTTCAAGTTCAAGGTGTCCAATAATCATGCAAAATATGAAGCCTTAATATTCGACTTAACATTGACCAAATATTTGAGAGCAATGGAGGTTGACTGCAAAATTGATTCATAACTAGTGGCCAGTCAGATCAAAGATTTCAATTATCACCACATAGTGACATAACTTATGAAAGATTTTGAATCAGTCAGCATATGACATATTTCTCGATCAGAGAACACTAAGGTCGACTTATTGTCAAAACTAACTAACGAAAAGAAAAGGGACAATTTAGTACGGTTATACGACAGGTCTTAACGAAACCCACTATTTAATGTATGAATGCATCCTTGACTGATCAAAATGGTTGAAGGGAAGCAATTAAAGTGTTAATAAAGAAACATTATGAAGGTCTTAGGATCAATCCAAGGGATGCCCAATGAACTACGTGGTATATCATGATAAGAATAAACTTGTACAGGAAAGGATTTTCAACACTCTCACTTAAGTGTGTTTATAGGGAGTAAGCCCAATACATCATGGATGAACTACATAATGGTGTGTGCGACTTACATACGGGACGCAGAATGATGAAAGCTAGAATCCTAAGAGCCAAATATTTTTTGTCGACCCTAGAGGCCAACTACAAACATTTGGTTCTCGCATCAAAGTTGCACAGCATAGCATCTCCATGGTCTTCGTGTAATAGAGAATGGACATTGTGGACCATTCCCAAATGGTTGTGCTTAAAAAAAGTTCACACTACTGGTCGTAGATTACTTCATGAAATGGGTAGAGGTAGAAGCCCTAACAACCATCACTGCTTAACAAGTGAAGACGTTTATATGGAAGAATATCATATGTCAGTTTGGTCTCCCAAACATGATCATTGTAGATAATGATTGACAGTTTATTGATAAGAAACTGAATGAGTTCTACAAAAACTTAGGTATAAAGCATGTGATCGTATTTGTGGAGCACCTTTAAACAAACAATCAAGAAGAAACTATGAACAATAGCATAGTAATCGAGCTTAAGCCATGGACAGGTTAAGCAAAAATAGCATGGGTAGATGAATTGTCTAAGGTACCATGGGAATATCGTTGCTTACTGATAATGATAATTCTTACCATTATCTAAGCATCATTTTAGTAGCAAAATCAACTCTTCTTTAGCTTATTACTTGCTTAAATCCTCTCTTTTATTTAGTTTTAGTATTTATTTATATTTTGAGCTACATTACATAAATAATACTCTAATCTCTTGTTTTTTTGATCTATTTCGATGTTAGGAATATCCTCCATTACATTGAAGAGCCTCGGTGATCCAGGAAATCATTGATTTAAAAGTCATTTTCGCTTAAGCGAGAATGACTATCTTCTCCAAGAAGTTTATTCTCGCTTAAGCGAGAATAATTTAGCTTAAGCGAGAATTCGGGCAGTTGATGACCCAAAACTTGTTAGCCGTTGCTAGGACTCAGGTTCAGCCCCCAAATCCCCGGCAACGGCGCCAAAAACTTGTTAAGCCAAAAACTTGTTGGGCTCAATTCGGCAAGTGCACCGAATCGTTCAAGTAATAAACCGGTAAGACCGGGTATCGTTTTCCCAAGAGACTCGTAATACTAGAGAATTGTGCGATTAACAACTCACATAGACTCAATAACATAACATCAATTTACAGAACAAGTGCAGAAACGTAAATTCATACATAATTACAAGGTTGGACTTTGGTATTGAAGGCACTTGGAAATGGAAAAGACTAGAAATGATATGAAATGACATTGTTAAGGCTAGTTTTCACCAATGCACTCTTGTGTATGACCAATTTCGTCTCCTCTCTATCAATTTACTAAAGTCAATCCACTAAAACACTCTAGCCCTAATTCCTTAGGTGAAAGAGCCTAGGTTTTCCTTATCAAACCCCAATTCCTTGGCAATCTAACAAGCAAAACCCGCATTAAAGAGCTGGGATCTAAGACAACATGTGAATCATCTTCCATTCCTAGAATCAATGACCCACAAGGACTCCTATTTCAGTTCCGGGTTTCATCTTACGTTCCCATAATCCATAAAACCCCAAAATCAAGTCATGAACGTTCCCATTACATGCAAGCTTTAAGATCGGAAACAAGAATACTAGCAATTGATAGAAAAGGCATATATATAATCAAATCATTCAACAATTACACAAGAATTCAAAGGCTACAACTAATCCCAACAAGATGGGTTCGGTTCTCCATTTCCATGGAGAACCCTAAAGCTTACAACATGGAAGATGGAAGAAGAAGGAGAATCCAAGAGGAAGAAGGGAGTGTTCCCACGAACCCTAGCAGCCCTCCAAGCTCTCCTCTGAGTGAAATCGCGCCTCCAAGGAACCAAAGACCAAAACCCCTTCGCGTTTCTGGGTTAAATAAGCTGGATCTGACACATCAGCAAAGTCGCGCCCGGGCGCCCTCTGTCAGTCGCGCCCGAGCGCGAGCCTCTCGCATTTGGACGAACGTCCTTCAATTTGGCCGAGCGTCCTCTTTCCTGGACGAGCGTCCTCCTGGCTGGGACGAGCGTTCTGGACGAGCGTCCTCTCTGCAATTTGGACGAGCGTCCTCTGCCTGGCTGGACGAGCGTCCACTTCTGCCTGGCTGGACGAGCGCCCTTTGCCTGGGACGAACGTCCTCTCCTCTGGACGAGCGTCCTCTTCTCTGGACGAACGTCCTCCTCTCTTGGACGAGCGCCCGCTTCTGGGACGAGCGTCCTCCTGCCTGGACGAACGTCCACTGTCCTGGGACGAGCGTCCTCCTTCTTGGACGAACGTCCTTGCACTGCTGATGGCATTTCTTCGTGCTAACTTCTTGGTCCAGTTCTATAATTTGTTGGAGACTCTTCCAAGCTCATTTTTAGCTACAAAATAAGGGATTATTGATGAAAGTACATCAAAGTAGCCAAAAACACAATTATTCAAAATAACAAGACAAAAGAAGAGGATTAAGCAAGTTATAAATTAGAAAGGAGTTGATTTTGCTACTAAATTGATGCTTAAAATATGGTAAAATTTAGCATTATCAGCAGTATATATAATCACGAGGTAGAAAGAAAAAGGGTCTTTGGTTCTTTGGAGGCGCGATTTCACGTCTGGAGCTCATGGAGGGCGCGAGGAGCTTGTGGGAACATCTCCTCCTCTTCCTTTGGATCTCCTTCTTCTTCCATCTTCCATGTTTGTAAGCTTTAGGGTTCTCCATGGAAATGGAGAACCAGATTCATCTTGTTAGGGTTAGATGTAGCCTATGAACTCTTGTGTAATGAATGATTGTTTTGTATTTATAAATGCCTTTTCTATCTATTACTAGTATTCTTGTTTCCGATCTTAAAGCTTGCATGTAATGGGGACGTTCATGACTTGATTTTGGGGTTTCATTGAGCCAGGGATGGGATATGAAATCTTGAACTGAAACAAGAGTCCTTGTGGGTCATTGAACCAGGGATGGGATATGATTCACATGTTGTCTTAGATCGTAGTTCTTAATGCGGGTTTGCTTGTTAGATTGTCCAAGGGATTGGAGTTTGATAAGGAAAACCTAGGCTCTTTCACCTAAGGGATTAGGGCTAGAGTGTTTTAGTGGATTGACTTTAGTAAATTGATAGAGAGGAGATGAAATTTGTTATACACAAGAGTGCATTGGTGAAAACTAACCTTAACAATGTCATTTCATACCATTTCTAGTCTTTTCCATTTCCAAGTGCCTTCAATACCAAAGTCCAACCTTGTAATTACTTATGAATTTATCTTTTTGCACATATTCTTAAATGATGAGTTCTTCTTGAGTCTAGATGAGTTGTTAATCGCACAATTTTCTAGTATTACGAGTCTTTTGGGAAAACGATATCTGCTCTTACCACGGTTTATTACTTGAACGACACAACTGGAGAGACTCCTTCTTACTCGACATATGACACAAACACAATGTTGTTTGTCGAAATAGGCAAACCTTCTCTAAAAAGGCAAATGTAGGATATGAACATCAACTATGATCAATTAAGAACAAAGCTAGATAATTTGCCCGAACAAAAGGAAGTTATTACGGTTCAAGCGAAAGCACGCAGATGGATGATGGCGCAGAGATATAATAGCAATGTCAAACCATTACATTACTAGGTATCCAAATTTAATATACATAACTATTATATATCATGCAATCATATATTACAACACGAAAAAAAAAAAACACCATAAATACAATTCATACAATTTCTTGTAATTATATGATCATAAATTATTTTCTTACATATCTTAAAATAATAATGTCACTTGAGGATTTTCACTCCACTTCAGCAAAAATCACACTAAGATAAAGATTTTTGTCTTACTTTTAATCTATCAAAAGAGAGAAATTCTTCTCACTTGAATTTTAAAGTAAATGATTAATAAAGGTTTTGTCCATGTTTTCACTTGAGTGATACTTCATTAAAATAAAAATGCCTTGAAATTAATATTATGAAACCAATCAAAACATTATCCAAAACATAAAAAAAAAAAACTCTAATGGCTTTCGAACCAAATGAATATACATCAAATATTAATATAAACTAATTCTACAATACATATCATCAATAAATTGATTATAAATTCAATTGTTTAAAACAAACATCAAGTATTAACTCATCCACAAACTTTATAAACACAATAAATATTTACTTCAATTTTAAAAACTAACACATGGTTAATAACAAAGTTTTTCAGTCATAAACATCAATATGACTTTATCATTAGAAATAAAGAATTTTATTAAAAAAATCATAATCTAAAAGAGCTTTTTGTAATTTCACAATCAATCATCAAATCTTTAGTTTAATGTAACGACTAATATATATTTTTCAAATTTCAAAACAACATAACCACGTTTCAAACCAAAACAACTTATTCAAACAAATATCAATTTCAACTCAAACATCTTTAAAATATTATTTTCATAGTCTCTATACTCACACCATAAATCCAAAACTCCTTAAGAAAAAAATTCCAAAATTAATTAAAACAAGTTAGAGAGATCAAAACTTAGTCATAAAGGACCTCGTTTACAACACATTACTACAAACATGAACTAACAAATATTAACCTAATTAATTTAGATCTAACATATTAGACTTATACTCACTTCATAAAACTATTTGACATATGGTACAAATTTGAGTTATAAATAAACCCTTGATTCATATGGTACAAATTTGAGTATCTTAAACAAGTTATATATGCACCTTAAATTTATAATATGGAGAAGTGAGAATTTATTTTTGAGTTAAATATGTTTTTAGTCCCTAAACTATTGGTCGTTTCTGGTTTTCGTTCCTCTTCCAAACTAAGGTACAATTTGGTCCTCATTCTTTAAAGAAACGTTCGTTTTAGTCCTCAAAATTTTGTTTTTAGTCCTCGTTTTAGTCCTCAAAACGTTCGTTTTTTCGACTAAAACGAACGTTTTTTAAAGAATGAGGACCAAATTGTACCTTACTTTGGAAGAGGGACGAAAACCAGAAATGGCCAATAGTTTAGGGCTAAAAACATATTTAACCCTTTATTTTTCACAAAAATAAACCTATTTTAAAAAAATTATCCAAATAAATTCATTCACACTTTAATTTCTAAACTAACTTACATATCTATTATTAAGCTGAATTATCAATAATTTAAATTCGATTATCCGAAAATCAAATTTCCTCTTGATTTTTTAGTATTCGATGAAAAATGGGAAAAAGGGGTTTGGAAAACTGTTTGACATAAACAATACATAAGTCCAATGTAGAAATTAAAGAGGAAATAATTTTGTTTTGATAAATTTTTCAATGAATTTATTTTGAAATAAAAAATAGAAACAATGGAAAAAGATTTGGTAGGTATTTAGTATAAAATAATATGATAACAAAATGATAAAGTATTTAGTTGTATTTAGTACTTATCACACATTAAAGTTTATTGAATTCAACATTTTTATAATCTTAAAAAATTATGCATTAATAATTTTACTTTCTATATAAAAATAAAGGGTTAAATATGTTTTTAGTTCCTAAACTATTGACAGTTTCTGGTTTTCTTCCGTTTTTCAAAATATAATGTGGTCCTCATTCCTTTCGAAACGTTCGTTTTAGTCCTTAAAACTTTGGTTTTAATCTTCATTTTGTTGACTAAATGAGAACCAAATTTTTAATGGTGTTAGTTTTCGAGGACTAAAACGAACATTTCGAGAAGAATAAGAACCAAATTGTACCTTATTTTAAAAGGGACGAAAACTAGAATTAGGGACTAAAAACATATTTAACTCAACAATAAATTATCATAATAATTAGTACAACTTTAATGAAGTCTCAACCATCTATTGGTATATTCGTAAATTTACATAAATGTTGGGTCAATTATTAGGTTGGATGTTTAATGGGAAAAGAAAAAGGCCAAGGAAGATAATTTTTAAAAGGAAAATTCAATCTTTTCTGCGATTCCGAGTGTCCATTACTCTGTTTCACTTTCAAATTTGTTCTCAATTGTCTTATTTTATTTTGTTTTTGTTTTTTTTTTCATGTGTTTTCTTATTTTATTGTTGCGTAAAATGTGTTTAACTTTCTCAATATGTAATTTGTGATTTTTTATGGATTTAATAGGACAATTAAACAATTTCATAAAACTTTCAAATCTAAAATCTTATTAATTGTTTTGATCTTATATACTAAAATAATTCTGATTAACTGGATGTATTGTAGTTTATATACATTCTTAATTTTTTAAATATACTTCTTTTTTCTAATATTTGAGATATTTATTTAATGTAATTTTTTAACTTTTTTTTTCAATTCAGTCAATATTTTATTAAGTTGAGTCAATGTGATATATTTTTATTAAATTAATATTGACATTATTTAAAAAGTGACCACGAATTAATAATTTTACTTATCTAATTCTTCATTTTCTTAATTTCTTCTAAAAACATTAGAAAATATTTTTAAAGTAATTATAAAGACGTATTGTGTTGATATAAAAACTTAACATTTACAAATTTGATGTTTTGAACCACGGTATGTTATGTTGAGCAAGTGTTAAAAATATTGATCTTATGCTAAAACTTGTGATTTTGATTATGTTGCAAGTGCTTATTTTACCTTTTTCTAAAAAAAAAAAGTTAATCAATGAAAATAACGATTTAGTAAATTAAAACCACTTAAAACGTAAAACTATCTATTAAACTCTATTTTAATTAAAATGAATTTTTAATTAATTAATTAAAATTACTTCAATTTCAAGTATTTGGTAATTGTTTTTTATTTAATCTATTAAAATCACATTTTAATCTATTAAAGTCAATAATGATTTTAATATATTAAAATACTATTTTGACATGTTAAAATTGTATGAACTTAATTTCAATTGGTTTTAATGGACTGTAGTTATTAGTATAAGAGTTTCGATATATCTTAAATGATTTTTTTTTTTTAAGTTACGGGTTATGGATAACTGTACAAATAAAAAATGTAGCAAATTAGATTAGTAGAAAAATAGTAAATTAGTAAATTTGAGTCAAAAGTGTTAAGAAACAATTATAACATTATACTTATTATTAAGAAACAATTATATAATTATATAAAAGCCACAATATGGACACAGTTAATAATACTTTAAATACAAATATCTAAATTGTTATCTAATTTCATTCGAATTTTTTAAAAAACTCATAACTTTTTTATTTTTCAATTTAGTTCTTAGTTTTTTAAAAACATATAATTTAGTGTTTTATGTTAATTTAAACAGGAATAATGATAAAATGAAAATATGGCATAATGTTTGAATATTAGGTAGAAAAAACATATAATTTAGTGTTTTATGTTAATTTAAATAGGTAGAATGATATAATGAAAATATGACTTAATGTTTGAATATTATGTAGAAATGGAAGAGGTGACATGTGAAAGTATATTGTTTTTAAGAATGAAAATTGTGGAAGTTGACTTAACTAATGGTAAGTTTTTTTTCATCTATGGGTTTTTATTTGTTCGTACGTGTTTTGATAACTTTTTGGCAAATATACCAAATCGTTCCAAGTAATACAGTGAATAAGTAAAAGTATCGTTCTCCCAAGGGACTTGTGCAACACATGACAATTCTTCCTTTTATAACTCAATTAGACATCAAAGTGTACAAAAAAAAACACAAGAAACTCTTTTTGGTATTTTTATCAAACAGTTGGTGTGCAAGGAATTATATTTAAAAGAAACTTTGTTGGAATTGGATTTCATGAATCATATGAATATAAAACTCTGTTCAATATTTCATTACTTCATTCAAACATTCACATCAAGGCATACTAGTCCTAATTCCTTAGCAACTAGTTCTAAATTAATATATTAAAATGCTAATCCCTTAGTCAATTTAACATACAATTTGCATTAAGGCCGATGTTAAGAATGACCAAGTTATTGAGTCTATCCCTAGATCCCAAATCACTTAGGTGCTCTATCTATGTTCATGTTCAAAATTACTTTCCAGTAATCAGAGACATTCAAATAACATTATATTTCCATACAATGATAGTAAATACAAGAAAGAGCATATGAACGAACAACGATATATTGAACAGGAAAATTACATCAGAGTAAGTTCATTACATTCAATTCCAACGAAAGAAAAACTACTCCTAATCATCTAAACGTACACATTTGAAGCAATCTCTTGCAACAATGGTGTCTTGATGCCTCGAGGTAGTCTCCAGAAGTTCCTGAGATGTTTTCGTTTCTTTCTTTTGTCTGGCACTTCTGTTCGAAGGGAATGTTTCTGTCGCTCTGTCACGTCTTTTAAAGCCACTTAAATTCATTAATTCGCTTAGCGCACATGTACTGGTGCGCTATGCGAATTTTCTTAACTGTTGTATTTTAACTGATGTTATTCGCTCAGCGCACAAGTACTAGTGCGCTATGCGAATTTTCTTTTTCTGGCAGTGCGAATTTTGGCTTTCGCTTTGCGAAAATTGGCTGACAGAGTCTAAATAATATATCATTTCCTGTACAATATTTTACATAACAATCTACTACCTATTACAACTTTTCAACGAGGAACAACATGAAAAATTACAAGATTGAGCTCATTTATAAGTATAAAAACAACTCTTTTTCACACTTATCAACTCCCCCAAACTTGAACTATTTCATGCCCTCATGAAATCACATAAGAAAATGAACATCACAATAGACATTTGACATTTTGATAAAATGACTCTGCACATCAGAATAATCATATGCATTCCCAAAGATTTCAAACAAGTATGACATGGTGCATCACTCATAAAATCATCTGTGCATAGAATATGAACAACCAGATCAACATTTATCATTACTCACACTCAAGTGTTTGTCCTGACATGACAATAGAATTGACATAGAACTTCATCAGCTTTTGCATTTCATTTGATTCACACACTTCACATACTATTGGTTAAGTCCAAAGGTCTTTTCAGGTTAAGGCTTGGCTTGGCTAGAAAAAGAATCATGGTTTTTCTTGGATTCAAAGACACCTATTAAGAAGAGAACAACTTCAATTCCCAATCCAGTACTCAAATCCCAAAATATATCATTCATCACATACCATTTTCTTTCACAGCTCAACCTTTTCTTTCATTTTGAGCTTTTTTTTTCATATTTTTTTTATTGATCTTTTCTTTCCACAAACTTGAATTCAACCTTAATCTCTTTTAAAACATAATACATGTTCTCTTCTAGGGTGTAAGGTAGGATATCATCTAATAGGCTCAAGGTGGAAGGAAAAAAAAAATTTCAAGGCTTAAAAGGGTTCACAAATGTATCACAGTGTCTAAAGGTAGGCTATCTGGCCAAGTAGCTATATAATCAATAATAAACAGGGCCTTTTTCATCCTTAACCAAAGAGTGTGTGTATATACCTAGAATCAAAATCATGCAAAAACCAATTCCATATCTAAACAACTCAATATCTCTCAATCAATATATGCTCTCAACACTCACAGATCTGGTCATACATACTCACACACAAATAAAAATATATGAAGCACATTGCAACCACAGTCATATGTGTTATCATTTTCAAGAATCACATCAACTTAATCAAGACAATGCATAATCATTAAATCACAAAGTCACATGTCTTTACAACTAACACATAGTTCAAAACATATTACAAAACATAAATCACATAACTCAACATTGAAGATAACTCCATCTGCACCTGCACTTGCAAAAAGTAATATAGAGAGAAGTGAAATAGAAAAATAAAATAAAAACACAAACAAAGAAATAAGGAAAAGAAGAAAAAAAAATTGCAAAACATGAGCACACCAACCAAATAACAATTCCAATATGCAGAATGATTGAAATGGATTTCCTAAATAACCTCACTCAGATCCCTCTTGTTGCAAGATCACTTAGTACTCCCCTTTCAGTTGTTGAAATCCCATCCCTAGGATCTTCCAACAACTAGAAACATCTGTAGGCAAACTGCATAAAAGAAATTCAAACAAAAGAGACATACAATTGGCAAAGAATTCCACTTTCCTTGTTTTCTGAAGTTAGAACACTCAGATCCCTCTTGTTGTGCCTACCTAAGTATGACAAACCCTCACCCAATCCCTTGGTGTAAGAAGTCCATCAAACTTGCCTTAAGTTCCAAAACAGTGAATCCAAACACACAACCCCATCCTGGTGATTTGCACATTTGGTTTGATTTAGTTAGTTCCGCTACTGAAATCTCATTCCTAAGAACTTTCAATAACAACATCAAGCTCTAAAGCGTACCCCGAGACAGACATTAAGTTCAAACTAAATCAATGGAAAGTCTTAAAAAACTAAAGCCAACTGCATACCCAATAACAACATTAAAAAGGAAAATTCACAACAAAGTCTAAAAGAGTCATAAATGCCCAAATTACCTTGTGTTGGAACACAAGTCCCCGGCAACGGCGCCAAAAACTTGATAACTTTTTGGCAAATATACCAAATCGTTCCAAGTAATACAGTGAATAAGTAAAAGTATCGTTCTCCCAAGGGACTTGTGCAACACATGACAATTCTTCCTTTTATAACTCAATTAGACATCAAAGTGTACAAAAAAAACACAAGAAACTCTTTTTGGTATTTTTATCAAACAGTTGGTGTGCAAGGAATTATATTTAAAAGAAACTTTGTTGGAATTGGATTTCATGAATCATATGAATATAAAACTCTGTTCAATATTTCATTACTTCATTCAAACATTCACATCAAGGCATACTAGTCCTAATTCCTTAGCAACTAGTTCTAAATTAATATATTAAAATGCTAATCCCTTAGTCAATTTAATATACAATTTGCATTAAGGCCGATGTTAAGAATGACCAAGTTATTGAGTCTATCCCTAGATCCCAAATCACTTAGGTGCTCTATCTATGTTCATGTTCAAAATTACTTTCCAGTAATCAGAGACATTCAAATAACATTATATTTCCATACAATGATAGTAAATACAAGAAAGAGCATGTGAACGAACAACGATATATTGAACAGGAAAATTACATCAGAGTAAGTTCATTACATTCAATTCCAACGAAAGAAAAACTACTCCTAATCATCTAAACGTACACATTTGAAGCAATCCCTTGCAACAATGGTGTCTTGATGCCTCGAGGTAGTCTCCAGAAGTTCCTAAGATGTTTTCGTTTCTTTCTTTTGTCTGGCACTTCTGTTCGAAGGGAATGTTTCTGTCGCTCTGTCACGTCTTTTAAAGCCACTTAAATTCATTAATTCGCTTAGCGCACATGTACTGGTGCGCTATGCGAATTTTCTTAACTGCTGTATTTTAACTGATGTTATTCGCTCAGCGCACAAGTACTGGTGCGCTATGCGAATTTTCTTTTTCTGGCAGTGCGAATTTTGGCTTTCGCTTTGCGAAAATTGGCTGACAGAGTCTAAATAATATATCATTTCCTGTACAATATTTTACATAACAATCTACTACCTATTACAACTTTTCAACGAGGAACAACATGAAAAATTACAAGATTGAGCTCATTTATAAGTATAAAAACAACTCTTTTTCACACTTATCATGTTTCAAGTGAATTATGGTTAAATTATCTTTAACTTGTTCATGCAATGCGTTGGGATGCAAAATCATAACATTTCCTCTGGTAATGATAGGTTTAGGGTTTTTGTATAACATTCATTTACAATTGCAGGGAGTTTAAGGTGTTAAGAACAATAAAGACTATCAAGGATGGGAGAAACCATTTTGACAAACATTATTTAGTTTGTAATCAATTGATGCGTAACAAAAACAAAAGGAATTGAAAACACCATTAAAAGGCTTTATATTAACATGGATAGAAAATTGCATATACCAAACTAGTCTATAATTACATTTCATAAAACTTCCATTCAAATAGAAACATTGTTATGGAAGTTTAACAGCAAAAAAGATACATGTTCATAACAAAAAGAGTTACACATTGTTAACAAGTAAAAGTTGCAACATACATTAAAAAAAGTTGTATAATTTTAAAAAAAAACATAAGGCATAATTCATGGTTTCCACACATGTCCTCTCCTATGTGGTAATTTAGGCTTTATGTTGGGATTGCCTCGTTTTAGGTTTAGTGGATGCCAAATTTGATTTGATTATGGTGTTTCAGGTGCTTGAGAAGCATGTCTAGTCTATAGTGTTTGGGATGCTTGAGAAGCATGTGCACTCCAACAACAATCAATATGATCAATTGTCAATGCTTTTTCTCTCCTCAAAGTTGTATTAGGCACTTCAACATTACACTTTCTAACAACTTTGTTTTGAATATCCAACATTTGGATTTTCTATTATTGTGTTTTTTATCTTCCCATTTAACCATTTAGAAGTTATCAAACCAACATTGAATTATCTATTGCATACGTGGTTGTATCAATTTTCTTGGTTGCCATGTTTGAATTGGAGTCAAATACCCATAATAATCAAACCACTTACAACTTTATTTTTCTTCCAAGCATATCACTTAAACTTCATTGCTATCATTTTTATGGATCTTCAATCTTCTTCCACTATACACTTCATATGTTCTAATGACGTCTATATATTATGACCTATTTGCAAAATATGTTCCAACCTTTGATTCATATTCAACCATGGTTTTAAGCCTTGAAAATGACCCAAAATGCGCATAATTTTGTTTGTCATCCACCAAACATAAAACACATTGCCATATCATACCACAACTCCCCAATAGTAGTATATCACATTTCCTTAAGTAACCATAATATCTCAAAATAACTCCACATGTTTGAGTCACAAGAAAACATACTTGTTTCCCATTATATTACATTGTCCTAATATTAACAAAATGCCCACCATGGTGGACCACCACTTCAAATAAACCATATAACATGTCAACCTATACATAGATAAAATACAATTATCCTATCAAATACTCATGCTCACAAAACAACACATATTACAACTAATACCCCAAAACAATCAAACACAATTATAAATGTGGAAGCACAGTAAAAAAACAAATAACTACTTGGTGGGTCTTACAATCTAAAAAGAACTAAACAACAACATAATCCACTATCCATAATCTGACAAAGCATGAATAAATAATATGCATAATCGGTGTCACAGTAATGTCCTGGTCCTTGAAGCTCTTTATCTAGAATTTTGAAGACAGCGCCCAACGTTCACTCCTCATCCCTCGATGTCATGACAAATATTAGTAAAAATATGCATTTTAGTTTGTATAAGTCACTACAATGGTACCTCTATGCTTTAGTAAACATTTTAGTAAATACCAATTCAATCCTAATAGGCATTACTTCAATCCATTACTCAAACCCAAATACTCATTATCCATTCAAAGTTCCAAATCAAAAATAAACATCTAATAATTAAGTTCTAACATATATTTACAACACTTCAAATTTCATTTAATAGATGTAATTCATCAATCCAAATCACAATTACTAAATAATCAATTCAGACCATATGAAACAACAATAAAGATATCAACACTAGTTTCCCTTACTTGTTGTAAGAAACCTTTTTTTTCTCTATGGTGTTCATAGAACTCTGAATCTCTCTAGATGCTCTAAAAACATAAAGAGAGTTCAAATTAATTATCCAACCACATTCTTAGAATCACAACAAAACAAGGATTCCTAAAGAGTTTCCTAAGATGATAACTTTTTGGCAAGTATACCAAATCGTTCCAAGTAATACACTGAATAAGTAAAAGTATCGTTCTCCCAAAGACTTGTGCAACACATGACAATTTTTCCTTTTATAACTCAATTAGACATCAAAATGCACAAAACAACACAAGAAACTCTTTTTGGTTTTTTATCAAACAGTTGGTGTACAAGGAATTATATTTAAAAGAAACTTTGTTAGAATTGGGTTCATGAACCATATGAAGATAAAACTCTATACAATATATCATTATTTCATTCAAACATTCACATCAATGCATACTAGTCCTAATCCCTTAGCAACTAGTTCTAAATTAATATATTAAACTGCTAATCCCTTAGTTAATTTAACATACAATTTGCATTAAGTCTGATGCTAAGAATGACCAAGTTATTGAGTCTATCCCTAGATCCCAAATCACTTAGGTGCTCTATCTATGTTCATGTTCAAAGTTACTTTCCAGTAATAAGAAACATTCAAATAACATTATATTTCCATACAATGATAGTAAATTCAAGAAAGAACATATGAACGAACAACAATATATTGAACAGGAAAATTACATCAGAGTGAGTTCATTACATTCAATTCCAACGAAAGAAAAATTTAACTACTCCTAGTCATCTAGAACGTACACATTTGAAGCAATCCCTTACAACAATGGTGTCTTGATGCCTTGAAGTAGTCTCCTGAAGTTCTTGAGATGTTTTCGTTTCTTTCCTCTGTCCGAAACTTCTCTCCTCTCTTTTTATCTTTTTGTCTCGAACTTAAAAGCCAATTCTGATTTAATTAATTCGCTCAGGGCACAACTATTATGCGTTGAGCGAATAATCATCTTTTTAGTTGGGATTTAATGTTGGCTTAGCGAGAAACATCTGATAGCACTCCACTTTGATGTATAAATTCCTATACAATTTACTACAGACTTTCCTACTTCCTATTACAACTTTTTCTTTGAGGAAACACATTATTTCATGAATAAATACAAATTTTGAGCTAATTAATAAGTCTGAAAACATGTATTTTTCATACTTATCATAAGACCATATGCAAACCTAAAAAGAACACATGCTTTTAAAGTAAATATCAATTCAAGAATACGATATAAATTAAACTTACTCTATTTGAGAAATTGTTCGACTAAACGTTTTGCCTTTTGTTGGAAGTCTCACATCGACTAGAGATAAGGTCAATTTAGAATATATAGGTGAGTGCAAACCTCACTTTACAAGCCGATTTTGTGGGGTTGAGTTAGGTTTAAAGTCCACTTCTTAACATGGTATCAGAGTCTGGTTAGAGCTTATTCTAGCGATATTTATTGTTTGCTAGACATATTGTTCCACCCGTTATCCGATCGCTATCGGACCACCCCTTAATGTATAGTCTCACGCTTAAGATGTATATACCTCGACGTGAGAGGGGTGTTGGAAGTCTCACATTGACTAGAAATAAGGCCAATTTAGAATATATAAGTCGATTTTGTAGGGTTGAGTTAGGCTGAAAGTCCATTTCTTAACATGGTATCAGAAATATGGTTAAATTCTATCCTAGTGGTATTTATTGTTTATTGGGCATATTGTTCCACCCGCTATCGGACCACCCATTAATGTTTAGACTCATGCTCAAGATGTATATACCTCGGTGTGAGAGGGTGTGTTGGAAGTCTCACATCGACTAGAGATAAGACCAATTTAGAATATATAGGTGAGTGCAAACCTCACCTTACAAGCCGATTTTGTAGAATTGAGTTAGGCTTAAAGTCTACTTTTTAACACCCTTAATACTATAAATATTAAGGTACATTTAGATCTTGAAAGAGATTAAATATGAGTCCAAATTTTAAAGAGAAGATAGAAGGGTTATAGATAAAAGGTTCTAAAGATAAAAGATTTTATAAAACAAAACTTACTTTTAATAGAATTATATTCATATGTAACTTCATTTAATAATAAAATATTAGAGTGTTCATTTTATAAAACCTTTTTTTCTAATCTTAATTTTTTTTAGGTTCTGAAAAAAAAAAATTTTATACGTGATTAATAAGTTAGTGTCAGTCGAAAATTATCGTAAATGCACTCAAATACTTTCTCAAATTTGTTAACAAAATATAGTGTTAAGTGTTTTTACTTATTAAAAAAAAGTCATATTAATAATAAAAAGCTTATAGCATTATTTTTGTTAAGTCAATTCATTATTTTATATTTTATTTAAAAAAGAAATAGGTGATGTAACTTGATTCACATGATAAAAATTCATTGATTTCTATATTAATGATAAATTAACACTAATAAAAAGATATTTTAAATGTATGTTATTTTAAGCTTTTGAGGTATGTTAAAGGTATTACATTATAACAAGAGATGTCACGTTGACATGTTTTGTCTCTGAACATACATTAATTAACCATTAATCTCTGTTTCATTTATAACATATGTTGATTGACGTATTTTGTAGGAACAATAAACGTCAAACTGTGGTTTATTTTTGCCAATATTTTTCTCAAGTAAAATCCTGAAAAATCAATATACAATACAATAATACACCACAAAAATTTTCAAAATTTTAAAAGTACTATGGGTATTAAAAATAAAAGTGTAAAGTATAGAAAAATGAATGAAAATGTTAAGAAAATAAAAAATATATCTTAAACTATTTACTTTTAAAAATTTCATAATATTCCAAAAAAAAAACCTTAAACGATGACTAGCGTGTTTATCACCCCATTTTCAACAACTTTCATTTTTGGAACATTTTCATTTGAATTTCATACCAAAAGTTATGGTAATTTAAAGTTTACAAACTCAAGATTAAACTAAAAACACAAAGCCGCAACCTTTAGGGCATAAAATAATGATTAATGAATGAAAACACTAACCTTAATGTGAAATATAATTTAGAATAAAAATTTCATCCCAAACCAGCACCCCATTAACAAGATGAAGTGATATAGATTAAAGAACTTGCTTCTACAAATTTAACACCATCACTATGTTTTGGTGAGAAGTCTCGTGAAAACGTGAAAGATAAAGATAAAAGTGTTCACACTATTTTTAAAATTTTAAAAGCAAAATTAAATAAGTGAATTCAACATCAATTAAATATTTATGAAAATATGTGTTGGAAGTCCATGAATACTATTTTTATAATGTATAAGTGAGGTACAAACCTCACCTTACAAGCTGGTTTGTGAGATTGAATTAGACTTTAAAATCACTTTCTAATATGATATCAGAGTCTAAGAAAGTGTATTGAAAGTCTCACATCGACTAGAGATAAAACCAATTTATAATATGATTTGTGGGATTGAGACTTTAAACCCATTTTCCAATATCTGCATTTTTATAATCAATTTGTATTACTTAGAGTCAACATGACAGTGTTATAAAACTTTTTTAACACTAGTTGAGTGTATAAAATAAAAATTAATTATTTTCATTTCTATCTCCTGAAAATTTTTGTAATAGATACTGTTTTTCTACCTATAATTGTTTTACACGAATGAGTCAGTATATATTTTTTTCTGATAATAGAAATTTGACATCAACTTTTAAAAGAAAAAAAAATGTTGCATGGAGAGCAAAATGTGACAAGTACCATTTAATTTAACATACTTTCTTATTATCCTAACACTAACTTTATCTTACAATAATAATTGTTTTGAGCAACATATAATATTCTCTTGAAACAAATCTTCTTGTTAATAATCATTCACTATAAGACTCCAGATATTGAAACTAAACGCAAGTAATCATTACAGTCACCTGAAAATATTATTTTCTAAATGACCTCTTTTGTTCCTTTGTTAATCATGTTTAAACACAACTTTAAGACTTATAAGAAGAAAATTCAATTCCATATACCTCTCCACTCTATCATCAAGAAAGGAATTTAAAAGGTATCCGAACATATTTAATTTAGTCAAATATTTAAAATTTATTAATAGAATATCATCTGTTACATGTTAATAGACTTTGTAATTTAGAGAAGGTATTTTTAGGAAAAATAAAGAAATTCATATTTGATTATCTTTTATCTTAACAAATATATGACTTGTAACTAAAATATTTATAAATAAAGAAGAAAAAACCAAAAATCATAGATTTCCAAACTTAAAGTATTATTGACTTTGAGTCAGATTATTTATTATTTTCTTTCTTTTTGTTCGTCAGCCTTCAAATTGTTTATCTGAACAATAATACAAAATTATTTATATTTTTATAATTAAAATTGTGTTATTATTAATAGCTTGATTATATTATTATTATATTATATTATATTATTATCATTATATTAGTATACAGAATAGGGTGAATAGGTAGAGTAAGTTCCACAATACATTGAAAATTCTTTAAAATTTTTTGAAATGTTCCTACGTGTTAAAGGCGAGAAGTGTAGGTGAAATAATTCACCATGTCATGATGAGAGATGAAGAATATATTTATAGGAAAATTAAGTGTTTCATAAGATTAATATATGCTATTCATAATAATAATAAATGGTTCCAGAAGAGTTTATTTTAATTTCATGACGAGTCTAGCCAAAGAAAAGTCAACAACTTTGAGTAAAATGTGGGACCCAACCTTCTATATCTTATATTTTTATTTATTTATTCTTTTCTTTCATCAACACTCAAATAATTTTTTTTATTTATTCCTGCATTTCCATAAAGTTCTCAATATATAGTCTTATATATATATATATATATATATATATATATATATATATATATATATATATATATATATATATATATATATATAAATGTTTTCTTGTCAATTTCGAATTGTACAGTTGACAAGTTAAAAATAAACTAAACTTTTGAATTATATAATTCAGAATTTTTTTAGAAAAGTGGATTGTATAATTTGAAAGTTAAAAATATTTTTTGAACTATGTAATTTGAAAATAAATATCTTCCAGACTACGTATTCAAGAATTTTAGATTGTTTAATGTTGAAGTTATTTCTGTCTTAATCTTCTTTTAATTTTTGGAAGTTATTATTGAGTTTAGAATTTCATAATTCGAAAATTAATTTTTATTTTTGAATTTCTAAATCATATAGTTCGAAAATAATTTTTAACTTTTGCATTACACAATGAAAAAGACAAAAAAAATTCTCTTTTTTTTTATATAAAAGTACACATGAAATTTTATAGAGGTGCATGAAGAAATTGTCACAAAAAATTTATAAATTTTGGTGACAAAAGTTACATTTAAAACCTGGTTTCCAGAACTTGAGAGAATAATTTTTGTTTAAAAAAACAAATTGGGCTATCGGTCTTGAAGCGAATTGTTTCCTGCACCTCCTTCTTTACTCTTGGAACACTGTAAATAACCATATCTCTATTTTACCCTTTTGTAAAAATTTATTAAAATTCTAAAACCAAAATTTCACATCCCTTCTTCCTTTCGTGTGGGGTTAAGTAAGTAAATACCCATTTTTTGTGGGACCACCTCCCATAAAAGATACAGAATTATGGTAAAGAGAAAATGTATTGAATAGGCATATTATATTTGATCTGTGTATTTATAAAAAAATAATGAAAGTATAAAACTAAATAAATAATGCACTTTTATATTAAAAGAATAAATTACAAATGTTAAAACTTTGTAAACAGTAACATGTAGAGTTTGAATTTTGTAAATAGAAAAAATATATACATAAATTAGGAGAAGTAACCTAATCAATCAAATTTGCAGTAAATATTAATCATAACCGAACTTAATAGATAACCGATATTAATAGCAACCTAGAATAAAAAAAAAATAAGAAGTTATAATGCAGCTTTACTCTACTAAAAACTAGTGTTTCTGTCTGTGTAACGCAGAAGAAAAAAGATTTGTTTTGGGAAATTAAAACTTAAAATAAATAAATATTTTAAATGTATAAATTATATTATAAATAAGTTCATAATAAAAAATATTTTTAATGTACCAATGATCAGTTTAAAATTTTAATATAAGATTACTTTCAACTGTTAAGATTTTAAGAAAAACAATATTAGATTTTCTTTTAGAAATAAAGATAATAGATGATATAGATTGGGGAGATTGGTCATTAAAAAAAATATATAGATGAAGGTGAACTAAGGATATTTTGAAATGGTTTTTTGTAAATGGTCATTTAAAGAGTGGATGAAAAACAGAACAAAAACTATATTAAACATAAAACTAGTTATTACATTATTATAATTGTCTTTTAAATATATTATGATATTTTAAATACTAATGAAAAATATTCTTGGGTTATAATAATAAGACTTCCAAACCTAAAAATATTATTTGTTGAAAAACTGACAAATTACCTATAAACAAAATTATGATGTTTTGTCACACACACATATTATATATAATGAAAATTAGAGGGTTGAACTGAGAAGAATATAAAAACACTATGACAAAAGTAATGGAAAACAGAAAAAACAGAGAAATATAAAGACAAATGTTAGGTTAGTTGCAGGAAATCATATGATATAGTGAAGTTCTGATATTCTCTGAGCAGAAGCAGCAGCAGCAGCAGCAGAGAAATAAGCAATGATTTGTGCTGAGAATAAAGCCATGTTCTTGGACTATGCAAATGGAAAATACTAAACTTTCACAATCTACACTGAAATTTCCTCTCAGTGAAAGATTCCACCATGTTAACAAAGATAATTAAAAATGGTATAGTGATGATGATCATGCATCTTCTCATTTTCAGTGATTCAATACTTAGCCATCTGCCACCTTCATACCTACACCACATAGACATATAGATATATCTAATTATGGAAAATGTTTCATTCATGTGTCTAAAATTATATCAACAACTTTTCGTTTTTGAGTTAAAATTAGAAAAATTATACTTACTTTCTGTCTGATAAATATTTCATTCTTATTGCAATATATAGAAAGAAAGCATTGGAATCACATAAAAACTATTTATATGTTTGCTTAATTCGAGAAAGAGGATCTGCATTCAGTAGTTCCATCTGATAGTTTAAACTATTTTATAACACTTTTTTTATATATTAGCAAACTAAAATGAAATAATATCTTAGCATTGTCATTTTATGCACAAAAGGACATTCCAAACATATTCTTTTTGTCAAGATGATTCAAAATAATAGTCAAAATTAATCAATACAATAATGAGATTTATTTAATAAGTTGATACTTTTTAACAAATATTTTTCTTAAACTCTGACTAAAATTTGAATATCCCTCCCTAAATATTTAAGATATAATAAAATCATCTGCAAATATTATGTTACTTTAAAATAATGAATAGATAATTAAAAGATATTTAAGAATAAGTTTAATAATATATATACACACACGCAACAAACAGATAACTAATGAATACATTGAATTATTTATTCTCTGTTGTTTATTATGTACATAGTAGGTTGTCTTAGTGTCGGGGTAATATCTTTATAGATTATAGTTTCTTTTTCTGAAAGAAAAACTTGAATTATTATTAATACCTATACTATTATAATCTGTTATTAATAAAGGAGTTGACTTTTTTGTATGTATATATATATATATATATATATATATATATATATATATATATATATATATATTTTTTTTTTTTCAATAAGATTTTATTTTTAAATTCAAACTATCAATGCTCTTAGGGTACACATTTTTTTTTTCAGTTTCACTCTCTTTTTCGGTAACTATTTTTTAATTCAAATAATTATCCATAATAATAAAAAAACAACTTTCCAATTTTACTCTTTTAATAATTATTTTTAATTAAAATAATGATCCATAATAAAAAACATTAATAAAATAAAAATATTATCTATTGTGAAAATATAAAAATTATTTAATTTTATAATTTCTTTTTTTATAAAAATTGTTTTATAATTTATTACTATTTTTTATTTTAAAAATTATTCTATAGTTTAATAAAACTTTCATTATAATAGTAATTATATATATATATATATATATATATATATATTACTAATATTTGTTATCAATATATTTATTTTATATTGCTGCTTTTTTAAGTTTTTTACACATTCTCAGTAAATATAATGTGTTTGTCGGCTATAACTATTAACCACAACTAGATGTACAATATTTTTAAAAAGTATTTATGTTCATCTAGTATCTCCAATATGATATTAGATTTTTGTTTTCCTATTTAATGTCTCATAAGACGAAAATATTTTAAACTTAAATATGTTTTTGTCTCTTAATTATGAAACAATTTTGTTTTTAGTTTTTCTTTCAAATTTTTGATATGCTTTGATTTTTTTTTTAAGAAAATTATAATTTTTCGTTTTCTAAAATTAACAGCAAGTCGAGAATCTGTATTACCCAATATTTTCATGCTTCTCCCTTAACTTATTTGATAATCAGCCGTTCAACACTCAAAATAATTAAACACTCATCCAGAGCTTTTCTTCGAACTTCTGCTTCTCTCCCTCTTTACCGACACTGTCTCATTCCTTACATCTCGTCTCCGTCCATTTCGTCCACTGCCACAACCTCCGTTTCCATCCCCAATTGTTGTCTTCCACATCGAAGATCACCCTCCGCGGTTATTCCTTAAATAATGGGAACCTCAATAAAAGTATAGCTTCTAGTTTTGATAAAATTTCCAGCCATCCAGAACAATTTTCCCTCATTTCCCCTTGAGGACCACGTAAAAACCTTGGGAGAATATTGATAGCAGCCCTGTGATTAAGCAAATGTATTTTAGGAGGTAGCTTGACGGTCCCAATTAAGGGTAGTTTTCTGTCAAGCTGCAAATCTGTTAATGGAATACTGTTGAAATTAGAAAGTTTCTAAGAATTAGAAAGTTGCAAGGAGTGACCAGACCTGTCAAAATCTCAGAAACTCGTGTGATTCTCATTGGTAGATATCCCCTATTAATCAATAAATAATTACCTTTACTTCTATCTTTGTCAAGAGTTCTATCACCTTACCACATGACATATGACCATCAGCTAGTTAAATATTGTCAATTTCATTACGTGAAGAAATAAACAAATAACAGAACTTATAACCATAATGTTAAATAAAAAAGACAAAAGGAACAAAAAAAGAAAAGGATAAAATGAAATAATATAGAAGCATTAATGGAGAGCCTAAAGATGCATTCTGCAAGATTACTAATTGTAATGCTACTCTTACAAAGATGCCCTTCTTCATTGCACTTCCCAGCACCTTTGATCATCTCTTGATCACTCACTCTCACCCTTATCTGTTTCAAAATTCCCAGAAATGCTTCAGAAAGACTTTGTGGGATACCCTGTAGTTGTTCAGCTTCACAGGCATTGATAAGAACAATAGTTGCAGTGAGAAAAACCAGTGACAATTTATCTTCCTTAATCCCAATCTTAAGAGAGCAAAAACTTCCACCACCCTCAGACCATAAACAGACGCATTTCAAACCATTGAAAATCTGAAGAAACACAAACCTAAGTAAGGTCAATTCAATTGTTCTATGATCCATCACATGCTTAATTTAATAAACTTCAATAAAAAATGTAAAATGACACACGGCGTAAATGCTTATAATTTCAGCAATTGTCGTCGGGCGCAGTTGGTAGTGGAAAAGTATAAAATGGCATTGCAGGAAGATAACAAAACCTTCCTCTTTCGACTGCAACAACGAGATTAGTCCCTTGACGAATCAGAAGCGATTTCCTCGTTAGTGTCGAAGGAAACGACTAAGGCGGTGCCGATAATGTTTGCAGGGAGGCACACGATTTCCACCCGCGTGGAGCGGAGTAGGGTTGGGAGCAACGCCAAAGTGGACGTCAGCGAGGTCTGCAAGATGAGAACCGAAAAAAATATACTTATATGAAATTCCGGCGGAGAGCGAGACGTGCAAGACAGTGACCGGGGATGGGAACAGAGTTTGCAGCTGTGGATGGAGACGAAGATGCAAGGAGACGACGCCGTTGAGGGAGAGAGAAGCAGAGGTTCAGAGGACGCTCTGGATAAGTGTTTAATCGTTCTGGATGTTGAGAGTAAACATGAAAATATTACGTGGAAACCACAGTTAACTATCTCAGCATTATTTTAACGTGATGGAAGTTTCTTTAACGAGAATTTGGTATTTAAAAAAATTATTAAAATTAAAATTAGGTTTAATATCTCTTTTAGTCCCTCGAAAAGGGCAAATGTTCAATTGGGTCCTACGTTTTTTTAGAAGTTCAATGTTGTCCCAACTTGTGTAAAAAGTGTGCAATTAAATTTTTTGGTAACGGCGTTAATTTTTTAACGGGCCAGCTGACAGGGTGTACTGAAGTTTGCAACGTATCTAGGAAAGGTTAATACGTGGCCGTGTGAGGTTAATACGTGACTGTGTGAGGGTAAACGTGTGTAACCTAGTGGTGGTGCACGTGCAGCGGAGGCAAAACCCTCCATGGGTTGTCGTTTTCAAATGCGGAGAAGAGGGAAACGAATTGCCCCCTTTTGCGAACAAAGAAGAGAAAGAGATGGGAGAGCTTGGCGCTTTGCGCCGCAACTCGCGACGGCCGCCCAGCAGCGGCGAGGACGCAAGATGGGAGATGCTCTCACACGCGGAGATGAGCGAGGAGGAAAAGAGGAAGAAGTGGCGCGGTGGCCGTCTGGGCGGAGGTTGGTGCCTCCGGTATATTGGAATCTCACCTGGGTTCTAATTGATGCATTCACAACGTTAGCAGTTGGATTCAAATTCTAAGATGAGCAATTCTCACTCTGAAAATCATGCAAGTGATTTATTCTTTGTAATTTCATCAATTAGTTAGTTGTTTGTAGTAGCCTAGTTGGTCTGAAAGATAGAATTATCTATATGCAGGATGAATTATCTTAGAATTCTTTGTAATTCTAAGATGAGAAATTCTCACAAGCATTAAATGTTCATATTTGAAGCTTAATCACCGACGACTGTTTGTAATGATTTATTGTAAACTCAATATTCTAAGTACTGGAAATGATATTTCCTGAGCTGCTGAAGAACGAAAAGGCCTTGAGACTGTTTTTGATCCCGCTTTCAAAAAAAAGAAAGAAAAAAAAATTGTCATGTAAAAACACTGTTGCCTCACACAACCATATTGTAAACCCTAAACACAACCATGTGGTAACCTTCCCCAGACATGTTGCAAACTTCAGTACACCTGTCAGCTGTCCCGTTAAAAAATTAACGCCGTTACCAAAAAGGATTTAACTGTACTCTTTTTTCACAAGTTGGGACCACATTGAACTTCTTAAAAAACGTAGGACACAATTGAACATTTGCCCCCTTTCGAGGAACCAAAAAAGGTATTAAACCTTAAAATTACTTTATAGTTAACGAATTAAAAACATATTTAACTCACGTTTTAAAACATTATAAGTATATTTTCACGTGTTGTAATCCACGTATTATCTTAAACAAGAATTTTATATCCTAAATATTTCGTAAAACTTTATAAATTTTTTTTTAAAAAAAGAAAATCCATTTTTAGCAAATATTTATTACAGTTCTGTAAAACAAATTCACATAATATAATTGTTTTTGTAATAATATTTCAAAATGAGACTTATTTTTTTATGTTGTTGTCATGGCAGAAAGTCTTCATAGATTGAAACTATGCTTTTTTGTTGTTTTGATGCGGACAGGGACAGCATGGTTTTTTTAATTAATGACAAAAATGACCCTTTCCTTGTATTAAAGCTAATCATATATGGTGTAAAAAACAGTTCAATACATGTTATTATCACTAATATTTTTGAAAATTTTTATTTTTAAGTTTTTATTTATATATATGTCACTGATAACTATTTCAAATTCTACACATTTTTTATTCAGGTTTGGATGAAATAATATGAATGAAAAAAATGTAAGAAAAATAAAAGAAAGTCATGGCGATGATGTTTTTTAAAAGAAAATATGTTAAAATGACATTGAAAAAAAACTTGTTAGTTGTTAAAAATTTCAATGAGTCTAAGTTACATAATATTGATTAAAATGAAAAAATTGAGTAAAGAAAAGATATAAATATAAATTTTTAAGTTAAAAGTGTTGGAATTCCAAATATAAGTTTAATCACATCTTAAGTAAGAATAAGAAAGTGTAACACACTACTAAAATTCATTTCGTTGTCATAATTAAAATTTTAAAATAAAAATAAGGTTAATTTTTTATTGGATTTAGGTCTCATTAATATTATATGAATTTGACTGCATTTCTATTTTATTGGTAATAAATATTTTTTATTAATTTCATGGAAAGACCTATCATTATTTTGAAAATTCAATCATAAAATATATAAAAAAAACTTAAATTGTAAAATTTACAAAATAGTAATAATTTAGTAGGAAAATATGACATTAATGAAGTATATGATTATTATTTAATTAGTGTGAAAACAAATATAATTAATTAATGAATAATGTAAAATAGAAATTTGAATTAATTTTGAATACGATATGTCACGGGGGCTTGAGGTTGAGAAGATATTAACCTACTTCACAGAATGCAGACATAGATGTCTTGTGAATCAAGCAGTGGACATAATTAAATGCATAAAAAAACAAGAATATAGGTATGTGATCGTTGACCAAATGAACCCATCTCGTATCTACTTCAGTATTAATTATATTAATTAATTGGTGTGATAGATTGAGATCACATGAACACAATTATGCTTATAATATCTTTCATTAATATGGCTTGTCACAATCTAATTCAGTCATATCTTTCTTGCATGCAAAATTAAATAACCCTCTATGAATCAACCATCAATAAGCTTTGGAAATTAGTTCATTTTCTTTTTAAGTTTTTACATTTTTTTATTCTTTTTTTATTATACACTCAAATCAACACCAATGCTAGATGTAAAATCACTTAATTATACTTTTAAAGACATTTTATTTCTCTACATTTAAAATAATACATTTTTTTAGTTTCTAACTACTAAGCTTGAAAAAAATTAAAATGTCTTTTGATAAATCACTTTTAGTCCTTAAAAATAAACCCTAAAAGTTTGATTTTGATTTTTTCTTTTTTAAATTTGACAAGACAATATGTCAATCTTTCCACCATTACCTCCCTCTCCCTTCACAATTTTCTTTTTCATTTCTTCTATAAATTCTACAATTTTATAAGAAATTATATATATGTAAATTAGTGTGGTAAAGTGGTGAAAAAAGGGTTTGGTTCTATGGTTAGGGCAAGGAATGATTAGGAGAAAAATAACAACTGCCAACTATATTATTCATCAAGTTTTCACCTACTAACCTACCCAACTTTAAAACTCTCTCTTACTTCTTCCTATGAGTCTATCAAATTCAATTTTTTGACTTTTCAACATAATTTTGTTACATCTATTTATTTACTTTCATACATACTATTTTGGTTATGATGCATTAATTATCAACCTACTCTAAGTATTATTGTTTTTTCCTAATTAAGTAATATTACTAATAAACTTGTCAACATATATATATACTTCCTAAAACATAACAATAACACTTCAAAATGACTAACAACATTCTAACAACCAATAAAACATTGCATTTTACAACCGATTGATGTGAATAAAGTGACAATCATTCTATATGCCTTTCAAAACAACCTTTAAAGAAGACATTAGTGGTGGATTTTGATTGAGAGAATATTGTGACAATAAATGATCATTTGAGAAATAGTGTCACTAAGATGTGGATACAATACAGAAAAGAGAAAAAGAGAAGAAAGGATATGGGAATGATTATTTAATTACAAATTTCTACATATATAAAAATATACAAATTGTTGGAAAGTGAATGAATAATTTTAATCAGAAATTAATATATTTCTTTATACATTTGGCCTATTTTTGGTTTAAAATACCATAATTTGAGCTTAACTCAATCACAAGCCCTCGATATGATGAACTTTGCATAAGAAAAGGTAAAAAAAAATACCTACCTAAGCATGCAAATCTTATTCAATAAGATCTTTTATCTCACAACAATTTCTATCTGTTCTACATTGTAAAATAAACCGTATTTGAAATTAATCTGCTTTGTCGTACACTAGTAAAAAATTGGGTTTTTACAGCGCACATTATGCCACGGTTCACAAGAAACCGCAGCATAATGGTGCGCGGTGGCAGTTTTGTAAATAAATCGAAGGAATATGCCGCGGTTCCCCTCTGAACCGCGGCATATTCCTTCGATTTATTTACAAAACTGCCACCGCGCAAAATAAATCGAATGAATATGCCGCGGTTCAGAGGGGAACCGCGGCATATACTCCAGTCAACCATTACCTTTGAAATATTTACAGGAATATACCGCGGTTGCCGCCGAACCGCGGCATATAGTTGAAAAGTAATTTAAAAACTTCCATCTTATACCGCGGTTGCCGCCGAACCGCGGCATATAGTTGAAAAGTAATTTAAAAAATGCCATCTTATACCGCGGTTGCCGCCGAACCGCGGCATATAGTTGAAAATTAATTTAAAAATGCCATCTTATACCGCGGTTGCCGCCGAACCGCGGCATATAGTTTAAAAATAATTTAAAAAATGCATCTTATACCTTCAAATTATTCGGCCCTTTCTCAGGTACGTGTTTTTGCACCGTTTAAACTTCAAATTATTCGGCCCTTTCTCATTTGCGACGCGTTTGAAACAGTTTTAGCCGATCAAAGTCGTTTGAGAACGAGTTATTCCATCTCTGCTGCGACCCCTCCACGCTCTGGCTCAACGATCCTGAAGTTAGGGATTCCATTAACACTGTCGCAGCTACTCCTTCTGTATCCGTTTCTGTTCCCCCTCATAACAGTACTCACGGGATTTCAAAGACGATGCAGTTGGAGAGTTCTATTCAAACCCCCGGTTCCAGTACCTTAACTGAAACCCCAAGCTCTATCCACGCTGTTCCACAGAACCAGAGCGTGTTCTCCAGAGAAGCATCGGTGCTGCGACCACTCGGATCTGGAAGCATCGGTGGTAAAGGACCCTGTGGTGGAGCCGGAGAAGCGGCCCCGGAAGAGAGGGCGAAAGCCGGCGAACGGAAGAGAGGAACCGTTAAACCACGTGGAAGCGGAGAGGCAGAGGAGGGAGACAAATATGCCGCGGTTCTAACCACAACCGCGGCATATAGTGCATTTTTTAATTTTTTTTTAATTTTTTTTTTTTAAAAAAAATGACTTTAGACAGCGGTTCCCTAGACAACCGCGGCATATTCCGCAGCCTATATACCGCGGTTAGAACCGCGGCATAAAGGGTCTGACTTACTACCGCGGCTGAATATGCCGCGGTTCAAGAACCGCGACGTATAGTGAAAATCAACCGCGGTAAAAGCCCCTCGCTGCACTAGTGGTATTTTCATTTTCAGGAAATGGATGAAAATCATAAGAGAAATCCTAAATTATATGATGAAATGTATACTTTCAACATTTATAAAGAAAATAACATATAAATGTATATAAACCTATACTTCTATGTTATTACACTTTATAGTACCACTCATATACCATGTGAAAACTAGTTATTACACTTTATAGTTTCACTCGTTATTTTTAATCTTTTATAAGCTATTTTTTTTATATTATAAGTGCACGGTGTATTAGAAAGTAGGTTTTAAGTCTAATTCAATTTCATAAAATTGATTTGTAAGATGAAGTTTGCACTTTATTTATATATTATAATTTGGTCTTATCACTAGTAGACGTAGAACTTTCAACAAAATAATTAACTAAATGTTTCAACTTCATTTTTTATCTATCATTTAAAACGAAATTCCTCTCAATGAAACATTTTTTATTATCGAGAAGTATCACCTCAGACAAATATCAAGGATTGATCTTTTCTGAAGGAATCAAACCCTTTCATTACAAAATATAATTATGTCCAATACACACATATATATATATATATATATATATATATATATATATATATATATATATATATATATATTTGTGATTGTTGCATATATGAAAGTAATCAATCATTAAGTATGGGGTGGTTTAATTAATGCCCTTTGGGGTGAAGCTGTTTATTATGAAAAAAAAGTATGTATTTATGATTTCATGATTTTATTTTATTTTATTTTTGGAAAAATGAAAGAACTGTGTAATTTGATAAGCATCTTCACCGTCACTTCCTCAAATGTATTAATTTCTTAGCAGAGTTGTCTCTTTCATTTCCCTGATTACTCCATTGACTTTCTTTGATTCCTGAGGTCAGATATCTCTTCAAATTTCAAACCTTTTAAGTTTTACTCCATCAATTTCTGTACCCTTCTTTCCGCGTTTGACAAAATCCCATTTTTAACTTCAACTTCACCACAATATCCTATGATATATACCCATGTCATACCAAAATTTGGATCAAAATCTGCAGCACTTCTGAAACCAAACTCATGAATTATGAACAAACCTTACATGTTCTTCAGTAATTTCTTTTTAACTAGACTTCAAATCTCATGAACTAAATATTGTATATTAACTTTAATAGAAACCTTTTCTATACATATAACTATAGGGTGCAACTTCAATTCTGATTAAAAAATGGTGCTACAGAAACACCTATAATTTAGGTATATTATTTCATTATAATCTACAGATTCAACACTCTGAGTAACTCAATCACGTGATTACTTACAGAGTGAAGTTTGAGACTAATTCTGCAGTTCGTACCCTTAGCACACATTTTGCAGTCACCATTTTTCAATTATTCTAAAGTTTGTATAAAGTTACACTAGTTGATCTGACACAGTACAATCAATAATAGCAATATTTTGCATGCTCCAATAAGATTTCTCAAATTAACAACAATAAATGGTAATAAAAATTATAAACAAACTTTGCTTACAAACCTTACCCTAAATAGATTATAGTAGTAGATGCAGAATCTAAGTTGATCTACTCTTGTTTTCTTTCTCCTGCTCTCACCCACATTTATCGAGGAGAATGAATGTGATCGATTTATGAGTGTGAAAATAAAGCAAAAGAAAAAAAAACCATTTCACAGTGAAGAAGACGTTGGAGCTCTCAAAACTCATGCGGTTTTGTGTTATTCGATATTCTGCCAAGGTTGTTTGACTTTTGTTTAAAAGAAGCTCAGCCATGTATATAATAATAATTATTGTTGTTGAAATTCGATCATAAATGAGGAGGTAGGTCAACTCTGCTACTGTGATGAATCCTAGAATTGTCTATGATGTTGTTATGGTTGTTTTGCATGCTTTTGTTAGCTTTTGATATATTGTTTTTACTGAATTATTTGGCAGGTTATTGGATGATGAGGGATAAGAAGACAGTTCACCCAACATAAATGTTATAAATTGTTGGTGGGTTGCTCACCAAAACTATAACCAAACCCCACTTGGCAACACTGGTTTTTCTCTTACAAGAACAAATAGTGCATAATTCTGATACTAGTATATAGTTGATGAGCTAGGTAGCTGCTTGGTTTGTAAAAAACAACCTCATTTACTGAAAAAGGTGTGTGAGATGTGAAGCCAAAAGACTTTTTCCTTCTGATTTATCTCTGGCTCCTCCTTCTTCGTTCCATGTTCCTCAACCACTCTCATTTATTTCCCTTCCTTTATTGCCAACACCCTGTTGCAATCCCAGTAAGAGAGAGAGATAGAGAAGAAGGTCTATTGTGTGTGGTTTCTTCTTCTAGAGTGAGAGAGGGACAGGTGGGTGTCTTCACCTTTAAAGGCTTCACCAACTCCTGAGAGAGCATTTATAATGGTGCATCTCACATGTTCAGTGAGAGAGAGAAGATGGTGGTGCAATGTCAAAAAACCAGTCTGGCCATAATAACTCTGCACTAAACTACTCCACCTATAAATCTCTCTCCACCATTACACACTTTACCCTCATTGCACCATACTCACGCTCTTCTCCTTTACATAAACACAACCTTTTTCATCTTCTTTCACTCCTCCATTTTCCTCTCTTGCAGCAACCTCACACCAGAAACCTCTGCATCAGAAATGCTCCTATTTCGACACACCCTTCCCTGAAAGGTACTGTTTTCACTCATTTCCCAGCCACCCCATCTTCTACAAAACTCCAAGTTTCTTCCTTTTTTGCTGGGCTTTTGAGCATTTTGATTATTCTAGCTTGGGTGGGTTGGTTGGTTCGTTGGTTTCTGCAGTATGGAAACTTTCACGGCTCTATTGTTGTTAACGGCGATCACAGCTTACTTGATATGGTTCACTTTCATCTCACGGTCGCTGAAGGGTCCACGTGTCTGGGCCTTATTGGGCAGTCTCCCGGGTCTCATAGACAACTGTGACCGCTTGCATGACTGGATCTGCGACAACCTACGCGCGTGTGGCGGCACTTACCAGACTTGCATCTGCGCAATCCCTTTCCTCGCCAAGAAGCAAGGTCTCGTGACTGTGACATGCGACCCGAGGAACTTGGAGCACATACTGAAGACCCGTTTCGACAATTACCCCAAAGGCCCCACGTGGCATGCTGTCTTTCATGATCTTTTGGGTGATGGGATCTTTAACTCTGACGGTGACACGTGGCTGTTCCAGCGCAAGACTGCAGCACTGGAATTCACCACCAGGACATTGCGTCAAGCCATGGCTAGATGGGTGAGCGGAGCCATCAGCCGCCTCTGCTTGATCCTGAAGAAAGCTCATGATCGAGCTGAACCCATTGATCTGCAAGACCTGATGCTTCGTCTTACATTTGACAACATTTGTGGGTTAGCTTTTGGACGAGACCCACAAACATGTGTGTCGGGTTTGCCTGATAACCGTTTTGCAACTGCTTTTGACCGAGCCACCGAAGCCTCACTTCAGAGGTTCATTTTGCCAGAGGTGTTGTGGAAAGTGAAGAAATGGCTGCGGCTTGGAATGGAGGTGAGCCTGAGCCGAAGCCTTGTCCATGTGGACGACCATTTGTCGAATGTCATTGATAAACGCAAGGTGGAATTGCTAAATCACCAGAAAGATGGGAATCTTCATGATGACTTGCTGACTAGGTTTATGAGGAAGAAAGAATCATATACAGACAAGTTTCTACAACAGGTGGCACTGAATTTTATCCTAGCTGGACGCGACACGTCATCGGTGGCTCTGTGCTGGTTTTTCTGGTTGGTGATGCAGAATCCCAAAGTGGAGGAGAAAATTCTGCGTGAAATTTGTACAGTCTTGATGGAGACACGTGGCGATGACATGGCAAAATGGTTGGATGAGCCGTTGGCCTTTGAGGAAGTTGACCGTTTGATTTATCTCAAGGCAGCATTGTCTGAGACACTGAGGTTGTACCCTTCTGTGCCGGAGGACTCAAAGCATGTGGTGGCCGATGACGTGCTGCCGGACGGCACCTTTGTGCCGGCGGGGTCGTCGGTGACGTATTCCATTTATTCAGCGGGGAGGATGAAGTCCACGTGGGGTGAGGATTGCATGGAGTTTAGACCTGAGAGGTGGTTGTCATCGGATGGGACAAAGTTCATCACGCATGACTCTTTCAAGTTTGTTGCTTTCAATGCTGGTCCAAGAATATGTTTGGGGAAGGATTTGGCTTACCTTCAGATGAAGTCCATTGCTGCCGCGGTGCTGCTCCGGCACCGCCTTGTGCTGGTGCCTGGCCACCTGGTGGAGCAAAAGATATCACTCACTTTGTTCATGAAAAATGGACTCAAGGTCAATGTCCATGAGAGGGACTTGAGAGGGGTTATTATAAGTATACAAAAAGAAAAGGAGGGAGATGCGGGTTTTAGAAGTAATGAATGTTAGTTCGTTGTTTCAGTAGATGGAGCAGAGTGTGTTGGAGGCTTCAGCATGTGGAGTCAAGTTTGGAGGATGAAATTTCAGACACTGGAGCTTTAGCTTATAGAGGAAGAGAACAGAATTCCCTTTTCAGAAAAAAAGGGTATATGCAGAGTATTTATTATTCATATGGTAATTGTGGATGGATTCTTTTTCCAGGGTCGTGGGGTGGATTATTGCTTTCTCAGTCCATCTTCCTTGTAGAATCCTTGCAAATATTCATCCTATTCTTTATTTCTTGTTGGTTTTGATGTTTCTATTTGATTTTATTGGTAGTGAGATCTAAACTCACATTTCACAATGTTCAATGTTGATGTTGATAAAAGAATGTCTTCAGTTTTATGAAAGTATAAATGATCGGGTTTTTAGTGCCTGGCTGTTATAGTGCTCCTGGTTGTATGTCTATTCTATCATATATTCTGGATGATGATCGGGTTTTTAGTGCCTGGCTGTTATAGTGCTCCTGGTTGTATGTCTATTCTATCATATATTCTGGATGATGTTCGAGTGATAAGCTAAAAACGGTTAAAATTTAACTCTATAATCCATCTGTAGTTTTAGATTCTGTCCTGGGTCCTCATATCGTTGCTTGACAATGTAAGTTGAAATGTACGAATTGAATCAAGAGTAAAGAAGTGGATATATTGATAAGTAATGTGTTTCATTAAGGACATTGAATCAGAAAGAATACTACGATCAATCTTCTCAGCCCAGTATGATGATGAAGCAGAGTTGATCATAAAACAGGTCTTTGAAGTATAAGTATGAAGTGGAAATTATCCTCTATCTCCTATACAGAAAACATTTAGATCATGGTACATGGCATTTGCAAAAGATGCCAAGTTAATCCAACATTTCCAGAGAGAACATAGAATTCCCTCTATTTGATCGAAAATTGTGATTGTGGCTCTCTTTGATTTCTGCAGGCTTGTTTTACGCTTCCAAGTGCTTGAGACATTTAGTCTTTAATTTTTCTCCCTCTTTTCTTTTTCTTTATTCTCAATGGCTTATATAGCTTACTCCTTCATTGACATCACTGCATTCTTCAGTCAAGAACTTTCTCTCCAGTTGAAAAGATATTCCAGACTAATGTGCCAATTATGTACAATACGACAGCAACCTTAAATACATCATCCCAAGATCCTGAACAGCCAACAGATCGCATGAGTGAATAATCATAATAAAAAAACCGGCTTAGACTTTAGAGTGCAAGTTACCTCTTTGGAGTATGTATCCAGTTGCAGCTGTACCAAAGACACCAGCTAGCACTCCTGCAGTATTTGATAGTCCCAGCAATACTCCCTGAAATTTAAAATAGTTAACATTCATATGGAAGCATATTAAATACAACATCTAGACGAGTAGAAACCAGTATAACAGAAAGCATAGCAAATGAATAGATAAGTATATTGGTAAGGTACTTGTATAGGGTACTGACGATCAGTAAGTTAACATGAATGACTTCTTATTCGTGAAAAAAAAAATTAGAGCTGTCACAGACTGTCGAACTGATTTGACACTTTCTTCCTGATACTTACAGTAGAACAGTTTTAGCATCAGTTCTACTAATTATAATCCAAAAACTTTGAGTTTGAGCTCGCAATGTCTCACAAGTACAACTCAAGAAAAGAAGATAATTAACAGTCTTTGGTCTGTAATGATCAACCAGTTTATTGGGTTGCAGATCTCTTTTACTATATAAAAAAAAGTATGAAAAGTCCAAACACTCTTAAGCTATACTTGACAGTTTATGGATCTTGGTACACGGAAACTAAAATAGCAGTAACTCACAGCATAGCGTGGTCCAATGTCTTGATGATTGGAATATAGGCCAGACTGTGAGAATGCATCAGATCCCTGTAAAAGAAATAACAAATTATTTTTGTATTACGCAACTTTGCATACATTCAAAACTTACAGACATGTTCTATAGACAAAAATGGTTTATAAATCAGTAATGAAACTTAAACAGAGTATAAAAATTAATTGAAGAATAGATGAATAAAAAATTGGGGAAGATATATGTGAATCTAGCTCAAACCTGACTGCAAGCCATGCAAAGTACTGCCATGGCGGGTGTTCTCACATGGCTTAGCTGCGTAAGAAAAAATGCAGGACCTAGAAACCCAACTGATTGCATAATCTGTCAAAAGAGACATTTTTAAAAAGCGAAATCATTTTAAAGGATAAGAAAGGAAAATGAATTAGTGCAGGTCTCAATTTCTTCATTCACTGTTTTAAACAGAGTATTATTTAATTATCCGGGACACGTACTTGAAAATTTTCACAATAAAATTGTGTTTATACGGGGACTGTAACTACTGTACTGTTATTTGATTTAAAAATTTTAGAAAAAAATTTAAAGTCCCACGTTCACTGATAATAAAGTCAACTTACAGTGTATAAGTGAATGCAAAACCTTACTTTACAAACTAATTTTGTAGAGCTGAGTTAGGTTTAAAGTCTTCTTCTTGATACAGTATCAAGACCATGGATTAAAGTCTACACTATCGAGAGTTGATGTTTGTTCTGCTTATCGTTCCATCCGATATCGGACGACAAAACCGGTTTGATAGCGGGTGGAACGATAAACCCAACAAACAACCATTATCGTTAGGATAAACTTTAACTTATAGCTATGATACAATGTTAAAGAAGCATACTTTAAACCCAACTCAACCCTTTAAAACTGGTTTTGTAATTTCCAAATTAACTTTTCTATATTATATTTTTTAAACCTTACAAATTAAGTTCCAATTATTAGTTCTAATAGAATAATTTAACAAATAAATGTAATAATTATTTTAATTTATTTAATTAAAAAACTAACTAATCAATTAAAAATTTAGAAATATTTTATATGATTAGATATGCTTTTAATATTCATTTATTATATATATATATATATATATATATATATATATATATAAATGAATTTTAAAAATAATAAATTTTAAAAAATTGAAAACAAATAAAAAATTTGAAAAAGTGACGGGCTAGTGACGGGTCTGGCTGACCCGTTTTGTCACCTGTGGTAATTATTAATCAAGATTAGCTTTAAGAGTCCAGGGCTTGCTTACCTTTCGAACGGATGTTATGGAAAGGCCTTTGCTCACAAGTGTATCAGCAATCCAGCCTCCTATATTTGCAAAAATAGCCATGGTTAACCATGGCAGGACACAAAATAGCCCAGATTCAGTGAGATTGAACTTCAGAACCTGGAAAATGAACTGTTAGTAAATTCATTCAATGGACACAATATTTGATGCCATTTTTTCTTCATCAGTTATTTTCCATTATTTCCCCTACCACTTAAGCTATAGATCAAGACAACAATCTCATTTTAGATGTAATCTGATGATATCAGAAGTTAGAGAGAAACAAATTTAGTTCATTTGTCTTTTATAGTAATTACCAAGAAATAAAAATAGTTGTGTTGTTTACACAAGACTTGAGTTTAACTTAGTTGCAGGTAATATTAAGACGTACTTTAACATCAAGAAGTCCCAAATTACAAACATTTTTTATCTTTTGACACAATCAAGACGTCAGTTATTAAAGAACAACTTGATAAAACTATGGGGCAATGCAATAACAAATCCTAAAAGTTTCATGCAAAAAAGACCAGCATTATGTGGACAGTTTTCGTGGGGATCCCCACATCCATATCTGAAAAAATTATAGGATGTAATAGATCTACAGATAAAAAAACTCCAATTTATAAATATTGGTATAAGCACTGTGATCCCACTCTTTTCTCACAAAGATTTGGGATATTATACAGTAGTTGTCAAGGACACACATTCTAAAAAGCCGGAAGGCAATTATGAATTCTGGAAAAAAACCTTATAATAAACAGTAAGCACCTGATTGTAGTATGTAGGCATCCAGGTTAATAGAATAAATGTCCCCCAGTTGTGGCAGAAGTGAGAGATTATTAAAGCCCAAACAGGTGCCTTTGATAAAATTAATTTCCAAGGAATAACTGTTACAGGTTCTTTTGATACATTGCCTCCAAGTATGAGCTTCTTCTCTTCTACCCCAAGATCTGGGTCTTCTTTTGGTGAGCTGTATGCCTGAAAAGGGGCCCGACAGAAGGTAAAAGACATGAGAATAGTTTCTCAGAAGGAATTACAAAGTTCCCTTCACATTTATAATTTATAAATGTGATGGTCAAAGCTAAGGTGTTGCTACAAGAAAAAATTCCCAAGATATTCCGTTGGAAAACTAAATTACTCCTATATCAAGTCAATGCAACATTAATTGATTAGTTCTTGCAGAATCATAATAATGAAGTCATGTTATGCAACACTTCATGAGAGTCCCGTAAAAAATGAGCACAAAACATGTAAATATGCTCCGCAGGTTGGAAAGGTAGAAAGGCCTCCTCTCAACAATTTTGCAATTAGGAAAAGATATATAAATCAGATTTCACTGAGTTTATTCAAAAGATGGCTTACTTTACTCAACCATAAAACAAACCAGATACTTCCTAGGGATCCAAATGAGTAAAACACAGATGGCCACCCAAATTTCTGGATTAGCACAGGTGAGAATGCCAAGCCTGTGACAGAACCAAGGTACATGCCACTATATACTAGCGCAAGTGATCTGCTTCTCTCTGATACTGGAATCCATTTGGAAAGTATATTATTCATTGCGGGCATTGCAACACCCTGAAAATAAAATCAGCATAAATTGTTGGCAAATTGGAGAAGGTAAAATCATCTCTAATCTAGGCATGGACTTGACTGCTCTAACGAGAAAATATATTTCATTTTACTGTATCATTGATCAAAGAAAATATTATGAAGGATAAAGATATATCTCTAATATTCATCTTTCTATAATGTTAGATTATGTTTCAGGCTTTTCTTCTTGCTTAATGGTTAGGATGATATAAGCTTTTTTTTATACTCTTGATTACCTGAAATTCCTCGTAAAAACTGGAAGTTTATTTTGCGTACGAAGTGGACAATATGATAAAGACACTAAATAGACGATGAAATAATAGTATGGCTATAGAATAGACCAACCTCGCCAATTCCCATAAAGGCACGCATTATAAGAAGAAATGGTAACCCAAGTTTTGCAGCAATAGGTGTTAAAACTGTAGCAATTGACCACCAGATAACTCCAAAACCTAGTACTAGCTTCCCACCAATTTTGTCTGCCCATATTCCACCAACAATCTAAAACAAATAAGGCATTCAGTCAATATGAAAGGAATGTAACTACAATCTTTTGTGCACACTGGATGTAATGAAGACACAGTTTGAAGATCATGCTAGATTGCTAACATACACTATTGAGAACCGTATATGTTATGGCATGTTCAACCAGCAGTGGTGTTTAAGTGCGCATGAAGATTAGTATATGAAGCAATTCCTTGTTATGCAAACATATTTTGCATATATCAGCCATACCTGAGTAAGTAGATAGCCCCAGAAAAAGGATGACTGAATTAGGCCAACAGTTGCACTGTTCCAGTTGTATTCTTGAGACATCGGTAGTATTGCTATGCTCATATTTACCTATAAAATATAATGAAAACATAATCAATAAAATAATTTCGGAACATCGATAACATTTTGTTAGAAAGAATATGGAAATCAAATTTAAAGTAAATAATTTACATCATTGGAGGAAAAAGCTTCATAGTAATTTCCACAAAACAGTTTATCAAAATAAATAAATAAATAAATAACTTCTGTGCAAAACAAGATTAAGTTTCTACAAAATATCATATGATCTTTTCTATTTTTAGTTTGTTGAAAGTAAAAAGAAACAAACTAAGGTGTACTGCTAGGATCAGTGATGAGCTAAGTGTTAGACACTGTTGATTTGTCTGACATGTTCATAAAACCTTGAGCACTAGCCCTTATTTATATTAGTCATGATCCCAACTCACAGTGGAAACGAATCATGAAAAGACATGGAAACATGGTAACCAATCCTAAGACATGAAGAGAAAATAGGAAAACTAATCCTAGAGGAGAAATTAAGACATTTTTATTTATTCTAGCAAAACCCTTCGATGACAATCAATTGAATATGACAGAACGAATTGACCAATTGGAATGAGACACGGAAAACATGAATGTGTAAACTAGATCATAATTTATAGTATAAATACCACAAAAATTACTTACACGATCCATGTTACACAGCAAAAAAGCTGAAAAACACAGCAGTACAATAACCCAGCGCTTAGGAAACTGCTGCCACCAAGGTGATACTTGCTGCAGATTTCCTTCCAGAAGAATGGCTTCCCCAGTCCCTTCAGTTGATTGTAGTGGATCTATCTTTGTTTCTGAAATGTTATATTCCTCAGACTTGTAATTAACACGGAATTTATTTGCTTTTGCAACCGCAGGTTGTGCATGCTTCCTTCTGCTCAAACCAAGACCATGCTCTTCTCTTTGTTCAACATTGTTACTTCTATAAGGAGCAGACGAAACGAAGGAACAACCATTTATTCCGCTAGCCTGTAGTCTAAAGTTTAAGCATGGACTGGACTGCCGAGATACAAGAGAAAAATGTTCCCCTTTATAGTGAGATTTTTGCATTGGTTTCCTAATTCTCTCTTCCAACGGCAAATGCATCTTATGCTGCCATCTTGAAAAGGGATCCTGTGCAACAGATACACCACAAATAGAAACACCCCCTCTTTGAACTGATATATCCCTCCCCGATCTATATACATTTCCTGCAAATATCAAACAATAGCTAAAACTTCCTCATATTTTACAACAGTCATCATCAACATAATCCAAGCTTAGAGGCTCTCAAGAAAACCAAACATACATGGAACTAAACTAAAAACACAAGTTTGATTTTCATGCGTAGATAATCCACAGTATCATTAAAATTACGTTTAAGATGACTATTACAAAATCAACAGAGTTATCTACATGGTTATCTTATCTGTGATTACATTTAGTATTAAAATCGTTGCCAATATCACTGCATTTCAAATTAAATATATGTATATAGATATAATAGATATAGACATACACACAACACAAGTATATTATCAAGATTTGTTAGAGTTCACAAGCTATGTTCAAGCAAAAAAATACAAAAAAAAAAAAATTGAATAAATACCGAAAATTAGTATATTAGTTCAAGGAAAATGATAATCATTAGCAAGTGTATGAGCTAAACTCCTTTTTATTTAACGAATGAAATTCCAGTTTCCACTAAAATGCGCTCATTCAGACTGACTAGAAAATTCTGAACCGTACTATGAATCCAGAATTGGCAACAAATCTAACGAAATGGTGTAAGAAAGTAAGCAATTGAGAAAATGCTGCGAAATTTGAGAAGTGAGAAATGACGTGAGCGTGAACCTGATCCAACGAAGGAACCGAAGTTGCGATTTGAGATTAAGCCACTCATAGTCATTCTAGGTACTTTGGTGAAGCCGTAGAGAGATAAGGTTGGGGTTACAGTTAAAGCACGAGAGATATGAAAGTTCGAAGCGAGGTAGAGCGACGTCGTATTTGAGTAGAGACAAACAAACTCTGCTCTGTTCTGCTCTGTTCTGCTGCTTCCTCTCGCCGAGAGGATAAGCGAATGGAAATGCAACGGCGCAGAACGTTCCACTGTTCCTATTTGCAACTGTCAACTATCTTCACCTTTATTTCACTTTATTAAATTATTATTATATATTTTATCGACCGATTATGATAATAATATTGTAAGGATATTAAACATTAATTCATTCTAGCACAATTTGTTTCTGTTTGAACCTAAAGTTATCAGTTTTATCGAATACTCTTGACAACATCCATTTATATAACTTTATTTAATCTTTTTTATTAATTTTAAAATAAGAATATTTTGAGATTCTGCTATATATATTATTTATCTAATTTGACATTTTTTTAAATAACATCATTTATGTAAACATAAAGGAAAAACAGATTCTACATCCACTAACGGCTTGTCTGAAATCGTGGACAGTTTCCTAAATGTAAGACATTATATTTCTGAATAATAGGTCAAAAACTGGCCGAAGCTAACGTTTAAATACTAATATAAAATAAATTAACGTTTAATTACTAATAATTTATCCAAAGTTTTTGGAAAAAAAATGTTATTGCGATTCTTACGCGTGAATATGAGAAAAATTAAAATGTCTAATAATATAAATGTATACAAAAACTTGTGAAAAAGACGTGAAAATTGAAATCCTGTTTAATATTGCGTTGATTGGAACCCAATGTAATTATTTTAATAAAATAAGGCAATATAATAATAATAATAATAATAATAATAATAATAATAATAATATATAATAATAATAATAATAATAATAATAATATATAATAATAAATGAACAGAAGAGAAAGGGTTGTTGAGAGCGGTACACGTGGAATGGCATGTGGTGTCAAGAAAATATTAGTTAGATGAAATTGCTAAGATACCCTCTGGACATGGGTATTGTAGGATTGAAGAAAGTCTTTTCAGTTTTTACTTTTGTCTTCATCTACAACATTTTATTAAAATCATTTTCTAATGTACGATTCTTTTACACTAAACAAAACTGATTTTATTAATTTAATAGTAAATAAGAAACTACTTTATAATTTTATTAACGTAACAAAAAATTATAAATATTGTAATTGCAACATTAAAAATATATTTTCACATATATTTTTCATTTGATAATTATTAAATTATTAATTTCATAATTAAAAATATACTTTTATTATTATAAAAAATACAGATAGTACATATACATTTGCACTCCTAATACTAAATTGAAAATATTAATATAATAAGTATTCGATGAGTGTGATTATTGGCTTTTTAGTGTGTTTAGAAAATGGTGGTATTTTCACAGTCATGCTTAGAATATTCTGCTCGTCACTGATATTTGTCATAAAATGTCAAAAGGTCCTTTGTCATTAGCATTTTGAAGCGAAAGGAAGAGATTTGTCTGTGTATTTGTAGCTTGAATTTTGATATTTTGTAACAGTCTTCGTTTGTCTATATCTTTTACATAATAATTCGGGTATGGCGTTAATCTCAATTGACCAGAGTCTATTATAATTTGAGGTCCACTTATTGTTTACTCAACGGTTTCATATGCATTTAAACTGATAAGGCGGTGGTACGTGCTGCTATTTTGATGTTAAAGTCACCTTAATTTTTGAGACATAACAATCAATGAAATAGTTAACATATATAATCTATTTTATTTCATCAATGGATTTTTAATAATTATGAGTAGTTATATTTTAATTTTAAGTTAATTAGTTTTAAGATTAATCTATTTTCATTCATTCAGATCAATCTAATTCAAGGTGGAAATTTTGTTTGGTGTATAGTATCATATCTAGGTCGAACGATTACATCCAAGACCGATCGGCTTATCTTTTGTAACAACGCTCGTCGTCCTAACAACGCTCGTCAGCCAAGTTAAAACACGTCAACGCTCGTCAATTGCGTATTATACCTAGTAGATACCGAACGGTCATACACTCGGCACCGTTCGGTCACCATTATAGCCAACAAGGGCGATCAGTTTTATTAAAGCTGGACGACTATTGGACTAGCGCTTATTGGGCCAAGTGTCCACTAGATGATTGAAATAGTCAAAGATATTCATAGAGCTGTTTATGAGCAACCGCCCGGATTTTAGGGGAAGTCTGTATTCAACTGCTTGGATTTCAAGGTAAGTCTGTTTTGCTTGTGACAACTTATAAATACAAGGTCAGTGATATCAACGAGGTAGGTTCAATTCACACTCCAAAGCATTCTACTCACGCTCTATTGAGTTCATAATAATCAATTACCATAATATTCATTTGTGAGCAACAACTCTTTTAACAGACGCCTAACTTGAGCGTCGGAGTGCCTTTGCAGGTACCTCCCCCTTTGGCCCAGACTTGAAGAACTTGGAGCAGGGGATTCAGAGGTCAGAAGAAGGAAAACCAAGTTAGAAAGGTTAGTGTCTCGGTCGCACAAACTTTCCACCGAAACATTTTGGCACCCACCGTGGGACCGAGAACAAGAAGAAGAAGCCGAAATGGTGACCACGAGGAGCATGGACGAACAACAGAGTACCAGAGATTTGATAGCACAAATGCAGGCACAAATACAAGCCCAAGCGAGAACAATACAGGCCTAGGCGGAAGCACAACAGGAGTTACATCAAAAGCACGCAAAAGAGATTGCGACGGTTAGGGCAGAACGAGTCCATACCGAACGGTCTACCTTGAACCAAGAGAATGAAAACGAGAGAAGCCGTAATCGGCAACCATCCCAGCACACTAACCCGAACGGTCGTGGAAGGAGAGAATCGTCTTCCCCGCGAACCGGTCGACCCTCTAGCTTACTCTTTTACTTTGTCCATCATGCAAACTCCAATGCTATAAAAGAATCCTCCTATTACATAAGTATGATGGCTCGGCACATCCGGACAATCATCTCAGGATCTTTACCAATGCAATGACATTTTACATGGACAGTGACTCGGTTATATGCAGAGCATTCTCCTTGCCACTCAAGGTTGAGGCATTAGAGTGGTATAACACTCTTCCCCTAAATACAATGGATTGATTTGCCACTGTGGAAACTCTCTTTAGAAGGTAATACGCCTCCAATCGGAAACAGGAGATAACACCGACGAAATTGGTAAACACCAAGCAAGAAAAGGACGAAACCTTGAAAGCCTTTATGAAAAGGTATAATGAAGTCGCACGACGAGTTAAAGATGTTAATCACACTTTTATATCAGCAACCTGCTTTCATGCCTAAGGTTAGGATATTTTGCTGAGAAATTGTATGCGCGACCACCAAAAACGATGGAAGAGCTCCAAGAAAGAGTGGCTGAATTCATTCGTATGGAGATATGCGAATCTCACAAAGAAAGAAACAACAAGAAGTCTATGCAGGTGGAAACAAGAAAGAAAGCAGGCAGTTATTCAATAGTAGTGACAACAACAGAGGTACGTTTCACAAGGATTTTGTCCGAAAAACCAGGTATAATCATTACACTCCCCTCAACACACCCAGGGTAAAGGTTCTTGAGGAAGCTCTAAATACTGAACTTCTTACAATTCGGAAAAAGTCTTCTCCAAAAGACGCTAACGAAAGGAACAATTGTCGGTTTCATCTAAATCGAGGACATACTACAGAGGAATGTGATGCATTAAAAGATGAGATAGAAAGGCTCATCCGAGGAGGCCATATACAGAAATTTGTAGGGGAAATAATGCGAACAAAAAGTCCTATCAAAGAAAATTCTCAACACAGAGAAACCGAACGACCATATCAAAGGGCCGAACGAAGACACAAGCAAAGTCATAGCCGCAATCGGAGCCCTTACCGCTCAGTTTGGGGTCGCATCGACTAAAAGATATGATAAACATTCCTTTCTAACATGTGGAGTCCAACGAATCTTAAAATTTACTTGAACATTGTTATAATGCTTATTTAAATATCTTAGTACACAGACTTTTGTTGTTTAAATTCTTCTCTTGGAATAAACGTTTATGACACTACCATCACGTTTTATCAAATGCATTTGATTGTTCGGCTTTACATGTATTCGGCCATTCGGCATCTCATACATTCGATTTCGTGTTCGGTCCCACAGACGCTCGGCCATCAGGCCTCACAGGTGATCGGCCATCAGGCCTCAGGTGCTCGGTCATCAGGCCTCACAGGTGCTCGATCATCAAGCCTCAAAGACGCTCGGCCATCAGGCCTCACAGGCGCTCGGTCATCAAGTCTCAAAGACGCTCGACCATCAAGCCACACAGGCGCTCAGTCCCTTTGCCCTCACAGGTACTCGGCCAATTGGCCTTACAGGGCCATCCACAAGACTCAGGGAACATTCAAAATCGGATGACAAAGATAGTCCCCCATGGACTATAAATTAAAGACAGACCCCCATGGACTATAAATCAAAGACAGTCCCCCATGGACTATAAATCAAAGACAGTCCCCTATGGACTATAAATCAAAGACAATCCCCCATGGACTATAAATCAAATACAGTCCCCCATGGACTATAAATCTAAGGCAGTCTCTCATGGACTATAAATCAAAAACAGTACCTCATGGACTATAAATCAAAGACAGTCCCCCATGAATTATAAACCGAGCGGTAACAACTGTCTCCTTCGACTATATAAACCAAGCGGTGAAAACAGTCCCTCATGGACTATCATCCGAATGATAAAGGCATTCCCCCGATGAACGCTCACTCATATACATTCACAAGTGCATGACAATTCGGCCATTCAGCCTCAAAAAGTGATCAGCCATGCAACCCCACCAGTGTTAGGTTGTTCGGCTTCACAAACATTCGGCTATTTGGCCCAAAAGGTATTCAGCCAGTCAACTTCATATTGCAGGTAAAACAAAATGCTATCAAGGTCGCCAGTCAGCATAGGAAAAAAGTTCTAAAAAGAACTCCCATCACAAGCCGATCAGTCAAGTAAAAAGTTCAAAAGGTAACCCCTAAAGTCCATCAATCGGTTAGAGACGAGCAACAATTCAAATTACGATCAGAGAAAACTCCCCAATAGAACGAGGACGGTCTTCCCCAAGCTCATATAAGTCCTATAGTTAACCTTGGCTAAAGTCAAACGGTTCACTCGGACTTGGGGGGCATTATGTATAGTATCATATCTAGGTTGAACGGTTACATCCAAGACCGATCGGCCTATCTTTTGTAACAACGCTCGTCATCCCTACAACGCTCGTCATCCCTACAACGCTCGTCAACCAGGTTAAAACACGTCAGCGCTCGTCAATTTTGTATTATACCTAGTAGATACCGAACGGTCATACACTCAGCACCGTTCGGTCACCACTATAGCCAACAAGGGTGATAAGTTTTATTAAAGCTGGGCCACTATTGGGCTAGCGCTTATTGGGCCAAGTGTCCACTAGATGATTGAAATAGTCAAAGATATTCATAGAGCTGTTTATGAGCAACCGCCCGGATTTTAAGGGAAGTCTGTATTCAACCGCCTGGATTTCAAGGTAAGTCTGTTTTGCTTGTGACAACTTATAAATACAAGGTCAGTGATATCAACGAGGTAGGTTCAATTCACACTCCAAAGCATTCTACTCACGCTCTATTGAGTTCATAATAATCAATTACCATAATATTCATTTGTGAGCAACAACTCTTTCAACATACGCCTAACTTGAGCGTCGGAGTGCCTTTGCAGGTACCTCCTCCCTTTTGCCCGGACTTGAAGAACTTGGAGCAGGGGATTCAGAGGTCAGAAGAAGGAAAACAAAGTTAGAAAGGTTATTGTCTCGGTCCCACAAACTTTCCACTGAAACATTTGGTGATCATCCAGACTCGGTGACATATTCTTCAAGCTAGTACTTTATCTGAATTGGTGCATAGCTAGTCGATCTGTTTGGTGGTAAGCCAAGCTCCTTGATTTACTTTTCGAATTGGGGTTGACAATCCAATCTAGTGTATGGCCTACTCGTGGTGGTCATTCAATTTCGATGGTTTACTCTCCGAATTGGGGCTTGACCATTCGGTCTGATGTATGGTCAACTAGTCTCATTAAAAAAACTTTATTTACCAATGGAAGATATATGTCGATAAATACCAAAATTCGACAGTGATGTGAAATGTTGTTTGAGTTGGACAACGGTCTCGTCAGAATTGTTAAATGCAAATGGTTGGTGCTTTAATATACCTCTTCCAAAAATGTAATTGGTAACAAGTTATCTTGTCTCATATAGTAATCCTTTCTTTTTCCCACTGACGCCTTCAATTCAGCATTGTGTCTTAATGATATCATCATCATTAGGATTTACTTATGATGGATCATTTGGTCATGATCCCACCTCTGATCTGGCCTGTGAGAATCTAGTTAAAAATTCTTCCTGTTAAATAATATACAAAGCGTCAATACAAAAGGAGGAAGTTTAAAAGGAACAAACTAGTACAACTTTAAGGTTTCTAAAACAGCTTGCTTACATGTGTCCTCTGAGACCTCTCATCAATAAATAGGCCAAATCTCTTTAGAAGATGAATTTGTTGAAACACCTCATCAACGTGGACAACCTGTCATAGTTCTGTTACTTGTAACTTATATCATAATTGATAAAAAATGAATGAAGATTTGTACCATACGAATGACATGCTCATGTGTGGTGATTGAGTTATCTGTGTGCAGAACACCACCCATTTCTGAAACCATATTTCTTTGGGTTGTATAACATTTGTTGTGGTAATCTGGAGAATTCTAATACGTTAGAAATAAGTTCCATATGTGCTCCTCCACCCAATAAGGGCGTTCTCCGGTAATGCATACATCTTTAAACATTTCTAACATCTTGTGAGATGTTTTGCTGTGGAAATTTTTCTTAATTTTAGCTTCATGCTCATGTCTCTACTACACTATTTTCTATTACAGTAGATCATGCTAAAATGGACTTAATATACATCAATAAAAAATGAGAATTGGTTTCATGATGTTTGATCTTAAATCGCTGCCATAGTGGTTCTTTGTCTTCCAATGGTATTGCTCCCCATGATGGCATAAGATGAAGACAATTTTGGTTAATAGACCTTGTGATGGCCTGAGAAGTAACTCTGGAAGGAAGAAACCTAAATATATATACATAAAAGTTAACAAATTTAAGGCAAAGTAAAGTAAGTCATGTAATACAAATTAGTTAAAAACATGAGTTGGTATTACTCTCGACCTAAGGTTTAATGATCGACTGATCATGGAGAGGAGGGTAAACTCCATATTGAGGAGGAGGTGAGTATAGAAGGAGTGAGATCTACAATAGGGTCCAATGTGAGCCCTAAATCAAGGCGTGTTGCCCATGATGACTCGACATAAGGTGGAGTTGTACCAGTTCGGGCTGGTAGTGTTTGAGGAATCTTTAAAATGTAACGGGGCTGCCTCCTTGGCTTTTTTACAACCTTTCTTTTATCAACAGGAGACAAACCTTTTCTTGACAGTACTGTAATGTGGGAATATAAAAATAAATGACAAGATAACAGAGGATTTAGTAATGCATACATTTTGAAATAAAGTAAAATAAACATGTATTGTTATTTACTACATCATTGTATTTAAATTTTTAGTTTAGGATTACAACTTTTTACTTGCTATGGACTACATGTTTGTATTCTAATTTTTAGTTATGGCAAAACGCAAGGGTTCTCCTAACTTAATCGTTGTCATCGTTGTTGGAATCGTCATTGTGATCATCATAATAATAACTATCATCGTCATCATCTTCTTCATCGTCCTCATTTTCTTCTTCGTCTTCTTGTTCCTATTTTTCTTCTTCTTCATCATCATCATCTTCTTCTTCTTGTATTTGTCCTTATAATTATTCAGGGTCACCATCAAAGTCGTGCAATGTGGATACACCTTCAACTTGAATAATTTCATTGGCACATGACATTTCATCAACTTGGTAGGGGATATCATTTTCAATATCATTTGACTCAATGTGGCCCCTAGGTTTGGTTTGTATTGCAACACACCAACCACGTTTGTTGATGTTGCGAAATGCTGAATATGGGACATAATAAACTTGTCTAAAATTATGAGCTAGAATGAATGGATCAAATGAGCGGTATCTTAAGCTCATTTCAATTTCAATAATATTATACCTATGATCCACTCTTGTACCACTCCTATAAGGATCAAACCATTCACAATAAAAGAAGAATTACTCTCTTTAGAGAAGTTGAAGTGTTGTACTCTAGCTCATATATTTTATGAATAATCTCATAAAAATCATCATAACTACCCTTTGTAAGGCCCATCATTTACATACCACAATTAATTGTCTTATTTCCCTTGGACCATGTATCAATGTAGAACTTGTACCCATTAACAAAATATATGTGTCATTCTTTGACGCATCTCATGGGCCAATTTGAAAAATCCCTTAACTCTTGAATTATGAGACTTAATGACTGGTTATGAACCTAAAACTACGTCAAACCACCATCAGTTACATTATACCGAGGCTACCTACAAAACTTGCATTCGAGCAAGGATGCATAATTTTTATTGTTGTAGAAAAGTATACAACTATTCACACAACAATCAATCTTCTTAGCTTCCACTCTCAGCTTAGAAACACATCTTTTGGCTTCATAGTAATTCTTTGGCAAAGACTTATTTGGTGGTGTTAGATCTAAACAGTTTCTTGAAATGAAGTATAATATTTGATTGGGAACGTTCCAATTAGATTTACAAGCCATGAGTCTAATGCACACTGACAATTTTGACTTTGTTGACCCTTGAAATACAAATTGATTTACCTCAACCAATAAACTATAAAACCTCTTAGTGGCTTCATTTGAAGACTCTTCATCTCGACTATCATGTGCTTCTTGTTCAGCATGTCAACTAAGAATATTATTGACCATATCTTTTCATATGCATAAATTGATCCATCTTAGAGGTTTGTACAAAAATATTCGAACCCGAAGGTTGGCAATTCTCATGAGCAGTTCAAGTAATAGGAATTTCTTCACATGAAATGTGCAAATCTTGTAATTTTGCATTCACCCTTTTTGGTATAGGTGAACTTTGACCACTTCATCTTTCACAATTCTTGTACATTCACACTTGATGTATAAGCATTTAATCCCTTCATCAAAAGCATAATATTTATATTGTCGAGTTGTCCATTTGTGGAGGCCCCTTCACCAAAGGTTTGAGATATATTGACCATCTAGGATCTTTTTAATCGATTAAGACTTCGATTAACCAACTTTGATACAAATTGTTAGAAATATAGGGCCTATACCTCAAGCCAAGATGGGGTGAATTGGATTTTAAAAACAATTTTCAATTCTTTGAAATCTTGAAATCACTAAACAAAAGTATTTGAATCAAGCAAAATAAAATGCAAGAATAAGATTAAAGAACACCAAGATTTATATTGGTTTACCTCTTTGAATGAGCTTACATCTAGTCTTCCTTCAACAATCTTAATTGAAGGGAAATCCACTAATAAATATTTGAGTCAAGAATTCAAAAGATAACACTCAATTTGTATCCTCACCAATACTCAAATACAAAACAAAGTGACCAAGAGAGGACTACACCCACTATGTCCAACCTTGCGTACCCAACTAAGGTTACAAGTCAAAAATGCTCATGGAACCTAAAACACACTCAATTGTGCATATGCCACAGTTCTTATTGCCTTCTTCATGCCTTGAAGAGTTCTTGGTGATGTCTTTCACAAATGTTGCTTGAATCCTCCAAGAATGCTTCCTGCAATGTGCCTGTACTCAAACTCAAAGATTTGTTAGTATATTGCAAAGTGAATTTCGTGATGACTCAGGTTATAACACAAATATATATAGAAAATGACATTATGTTGCATTTTAATAGATTAGGTAAAAACCTTAACCGATTAAGTCAAATTATTTGTTTTAATCGATTAGGTTACTAATGTAATCAATTAAAATAGACAATTTTGTCCTGTTTTGCTTTTTATAAATTCTAACTTGCTTTAACAGATTTGTTATTGTTAGTTAGACTCTTGTATTACTTTTGACCGTTCGGCTTCTCTTTGATAACCATTCGACTTTCTCTGGTCGTTTGTGGTCGAACGTTCTCTTGTGATTGTTCGGTTAGGTATGTTTGGGGCTGTGTTGTTCGGTCTTTGTTGTACTCGGCCTACGTTCGGCCTCTACTGCTTACAATCGTTCAGTTTTATTTCTGTCGCTTGGATTGACTATATATTGTAGCATGTCTTTGTTTTTCAAAATTAATTCAATCTCGAAATATTCATATCATTTCTCTCTGTGTTTTCTCTTCTTTCTTGTATGAGTTTTCTGTTTCTCTATTTCACACTCGAATCCAACAGTTACTAATGTAATTGATTAAAAGTATCATACTTGTGTATATGTATAAACTGTCTAAGTCAATTTTTTTCATCTACATATTATATATGCATCGAACATACTTCACTTATGATTTTAAACTTATCCATCAAGTATGTTGTTCAAGAAACAACCTATAATTCAATTCATCATCAAAAACCTTGTAGCAACTTTAGGAGGCCAAAGCTCCCCCTTCAACGAAGCTCATTTATCTAAAACAACATGGCTCAACTACATTTTTGTTATTAACCTCAAAGCTTGTGGAACTTTTATATTATATATATATATATATATATATATATATATATATATATATATATATATATATATATATATATATATATATAGTCATTTAAGAACCCAGTAATAAAATGATTCGTTGTAATAATAATAATCTTTGAAATATTGGAAAAATATGTTGTTATTTTGTTATGAGATTGTTACTTAAACAAGTATATCTCACTTATTATTCAAATAATATTAACCGAACTTGTTAATATATCTTCTGCACCATTGACTTAAAGCTCTATAAATGTTATTCTATCATAAGAACTACTTACTAAAATATATTTCAAGAAAGTCTTCAAAATGGACTTTTCCTATATTGTTATCAATAAGCTCAAACTAATATTACGGACCAAAGATTTGAATGAAGATCTCTTGTTTCACCTCAAAAACTACTTAGCGAATTTCGATAAAACCAAATTCTAAATAATACACGAAAAACAAGAAAATAAGAGAAAAAAGAAAAATTATTTTATTTAATAATACAATATCAAATACAACGAGCTTTCATATAAATCATAAAGTGTTAAATAAGACTTAGTATATAAAACCGAAGTATAATGAATAATCATTTAAGGTATGAAACTTGATGCATTGTTCAAGGGTTTAAGGAGAGATGCTTTGATACAAGGCGAACTAGTTGTGTAAATTAGACATGTGTTCACGTTGTTAGAAAATAATATTGTCATAACACTAACAAATAAACATTTAGTTTTAACATTATTAGATGTATGTTTTATGTTCTTCTACGAACTATATGATTTAGTCAAATATCACAATTTCTCACATTTTTTAAATCTTAATTAATAAAACCAATATATTATTTTTTTAATTATCATATTGATAAATACTATTAATCCTGAAAAGCAATATTTTTTTGATAATTTTTTATAAATCAAATTACTTATAATTTAAAGTGCACTGACCTAAAATTTAAATTATGAAATTAAGACATATATACTATAAAACCATATATTAACTATAATAGTTAAAATAATTTAAATGATCCAAACGGTTCAATCTAATTTGATTTAATAAACTACTATATAATCTGTATTTTATTTATCTAAACAATTATATAACTTTATTTTATCAAATTAGTTTTAGATTTCAGTTTTATAATATTTCACCTAAATTATGCATTATATTCCCACAATGTAATCAACATTCTAATGGTTAAATAGCTTATAATTACAGATACAATTTAAATTAGTAATTTTGATTCATTTAAATTCTTATAAAGTTTTTTTTTTTACTTATTTGGGTTTCTATCTTTTTTTAAAAGGCCCAATTTAGTCATTCACTTTTAAAAAAAACTCAATATGACTTATTTTGTTAAATTAATATCAACATCATTTAAAAAGTATTTGATATGTGTAACATCCCAAATACAATATTGAAACCATAAAAAAACATCATATAGTCAATAAGATAGATCAGTTAACAACTTGGAACAAAAATATAAATTTATAGTCATCCAAGATAATCATAAAACTAACTTTATATACAACAAGTTCAAGTATCAAAACTAAGTACAAGAATGGTGTATCAAAAACCACCAAGAAAAGATAAACACTAAGGAAATAAAGTACTAAAATCATTACACATCATAACCCTCTCCGCCTAATGTTTGCTCAACTGTCACATCATCTTGTTCTGCTCACACCCACCAAATAATCATCGCCAAAAGAATAACCACTAGTACAAAAATCGCGTATAACATCACACATTCAACGTCCCATAGCAGAACAACCAACGTTAACAATGACCGGTGACATTATTGTAAATAAATCCATTCGCTCCACGTTGATTGGATTTCATAATCGTTGTCTTAAAGGAAATAACGTCAAACCATAAACAAACTTGACATAAAATAATGACCTTAATAATCACATAACATCAGCTAAGGAAACAGCAGATGTCCAATAAAATATATATAAATACTAAATAACGATTTACTAAATATGACGTCAACCGTAACAAACATTGGACGTTGTATATTACAACCAACAATTATTTTTTATTTTTCTTGTAAACCAACCCACAAAACGTTGAATTGATAAGGGCTTTGATGTTTTATTATCAGCCTGAAGCCAAAGCCTCAATCCTTTTTTTATTATTTTTTTCTTTTTTCTTTTAAACTTACCATAGAACGTCAAATTCTTTTATGAATTCAACATTTTATTTGCTAGAAATTATGCTTTTTATTTTTTCTTTTAAACCAACCCATAAAATGTGCTTGTACTAATGGCTTCGACGTTTTATTATGCGGTTGAAGCCAAATGGTCACTGCATAACACGTCGAACTCAATGGGGATTGGAAGTTATTGGCTCCCAACAGTTATTCTATTTTTTATAAATACAGTTTTGAAGCCTTGGATAACCTCTACACCTCCATTTATAAAATTTCTCTTAAAAGTCCTTCAAGGTTTCTTTGTGTTAACTTTTTTCTTTGAGTTAACTTTTTTCTTTGAGTTTGTATTAGCTCCTTCAAGGTTTGATTCTTTGTTATGTTGAAAAGGTTGAAGGAATGATACAAACTCAAAGAAAACAATTGATACATTTGGACTTCGCACCCTTTCAAAAAGCTGCAACTTCTATTTATTAAATTCCTCGTAACAATATGTTAACTTTTTTCTTTGTTTTTCTATCAACAATTTCAAGTTCACAAAAGCGAGTCATTTCCTTGCGGTTTGATTCTTTGTGCATGGTGAAAAGCTTGAAGGAGTGTTAGAAATCCAAAGAAAAGGTTGAGAGATTTGGATTTCGCACCCTTTCAAAACGCTACAACCTCCATTCACCAAAATCCTTCTACATTTTAACTATCACGTGGATCTTTTCGTGGTTAGATTTTTCATTTTTTTTCTATGTTTAGTGTTATTATGCTTTTCCTTTGCTTTTGTTTTCATTTATGAACATACGTTCAGTAAAAATGGATTTCTATTAGAAATCCTTGAAGTTGTTTTATGTCGACCTGTTCCAAAATTTGAAGTTGGTTTAAAAGAAAAGGGAGTAACTATTTGGCTTCTGGCAGATAAATAATACGCCGAATCCCCATTGAGTTTGACATACTATTGGTGGTTTAAAAGAAAAAAGAAAAAAAGGATTTATTATGCTTTTTGTTTGTAACCAAATACACTTACCCTTGCACAATTAACGTAAAAAACATTCCAAATTCGATGTGAATATCTTCGTTTCTAAAAAGTACATTTTTTATGACCAACAAACTACCTTTTCCTATATGACATAAACGTCGAACTGTTTTCAACTTCGACGTGCATCTTTTCGTTTCTAAAAAGAGCATTTATCATGACCAACATAGTGCATTTTCCCATATGACGTAGAATTGAACAGTGTCCAACTGTCCAACTTCGACGTGCATCTTTTCGTTTGTAACGACAACATTTATCAAGACTAACCAAATACACTTTTCCCATGCATAGTTAATCACTACAAAAAGTATTATTTAGTGGAGGTTTTTTTTTTCGATTTGCGGGAGTAATTTCCAGGAGTTTTTCAAACTGTCGCAGTTTGAGTCGCCCCAATCTATCTGCAGAGGTTTTTCGTGACCTCTGGTATCACATTCAATTTGCAAGGGTTTTCTGTAGAGAGTAAAAACATCCTCTATTATTGACTATTATTTTGTGGAAGTTTTTAACCTCCTTTATTTTGAACTATTTAATTAGAAAAAATACCTATATCTTTTACACTATTTTTTGGGATTAATATATATTCAATTCACGAGCTTGTTGAAATAATAAAAAAATTAATAAAATATATAAAATTGTAAATTATAAAAAAAGATCAAAATTAATTTTATTGATGATTTAAAACAAAGTATATTTATATTTATTGACAATTATGATGTAAATATATAAAATAAAATACATAGGCTAATGATGACCTAAACAAAATCACTATAAAACTAGAGGTTTAGCTTTTGGCAAATTTTTGCACTTTGCCAAGAGTGTAACAGAGGGTTTACAAGAGAACGTTTGATAGCTAATTGAAATTTCACACTTGCTCTTGTAGCTCCAAGATAAAGGACAATCAAGGCCATGGTTTCCTCAATCCAAGATGTAGCACCAAAGATATATGCCTCAAGTCTCTTTGCCTTATTCTTGTTTTGCCACTTCTTGAATGCAAGTCCTGCCAGCATCATAGCTTCTGATGAGCCAACAGTTCTTGCTCCAACAACATTTCCATCTTCTCCAATTTCAGCATGGAACAAATGTGCTATCATGTTCACGCACCAGTTCTGTTTCCATTCAAAATACAACACCAGAGAGAGTCAAACACCAAAAAAATATAATACATGTTTCATATTCCAAATATAAACACCATTTGTCATGACAGACAAAAGCTCTACATCATACCATTTTGCCCAAGTTCTCCATTATCGATATGTTCATCGACAAAAGAATGAAGATTTATTCCATTTATGTACTCTTTCAAACTTTATCTCAAGCTAATATAGAACCAAAAAAATTCTCAAAAATAAAATTTCTTTAAGAATAAAAATAAACCAAAATTAAATTTTAATCCAATTAAAGGAGCTCACATGAGATTTACGTGATTTGGGAACCCATATAATTGAACTTCCATCACGAGAGCAGGTAACTATGTTATCATGACAATACTTGAAGTATTATGACATAGGTATACAACATATATTTAATAATGAGAGAAAGAGACTTGTTACATTAAATAAAACTAACCAAGGTAGAAAAAATTATAACAAGCATTAGGATATACCAGAAATTTTGAAACTTCAGTGTATTTTCTACTTTCCAAGGGTCAGATGTTAAATTTTTCTAACTAGATAATAAATCCATCTCATGTATTGGGTTTTTTTGACTCTGTTGGGCTTCAACGCACTCCACACTTGTAAATTGTAGTAATTTTCAACATAGCATAGATGACCTACAAGAATTGGCACTCAAAATCAACCTCTGCATCCAACCAATGAAAGTAAGGAAAATTTAACAAAATTATTACTATGCGCGCTTATCTACAATTTATGCAACAAACCAATAACATTGTTAATCTAATCAACTTTTACTATAAGCAAGAATACCCTTAGCTACTGATTATAGTTTATGAAGACCTAATAAATTTACTTTTCAACATTTGTTTCATAATTGCTTTGATGTTTCTGAACCGTATGTTCTCTTCTACTGCTTGTTTCTCCTACTACCATAAATAATAAATAGACATAGACAATACTAAAAGTATTGATTTAATCCAGAAAGATAAAACCTAGACAAGAAGTAACAAAACTAGAAAAGTGCTAAATTCATATTCTTTGTAGTTCAATGACATGATTAAAGTGGGGAAAAATGTAACAATCAGTTAAAACCAAATCCCTTGGTATAGGAAAGTTGCTAATATGCTTTGATTAAAATTATGTGATTGGCACAAAGATGCTCAAGAGTTTCTGAATTCGAAGTTCATATTTTTGTTTCTTACAATAACATTTATGATGACCTATAAAGCCTTTTTTCATATAAAGTAGACGTGAAATAATGTAAAAATTTGACGTCAAAGTTCGAGTCCATTTTCTTTAAATACAATTTTGGATCCTTGATCTAGACCTCCACTTATAAAATTTTGGCGTAACATGTTACTCTGTTAACATTTTGTCTTTGGTTTCTCTTAGCTCTTTCAAGGTCACAAAAGTTTTAATGATGCATGAAGAGCAATAGAAATCCAAAGAAATAAGTTAACATATTTGGATTTCATTTCAAGTAGTACCATTTGAAAACCTACACTACATAACCTCCCTAACCAAATTCATGTTAACTTTTTCCGTTGGTTCTCCATTAATTCTTCCACTAAACAAAGACATTTCTTTGTTAACGATGAAGGCATGGTGGCAAACCAGAAGAAAATGTTAACACTTATGAATTTCAAAAACATTCTTCATTGTTTTGCTAGTTTTTTTTTATTTACTAACTGTGTTTCGTTGTAATGTATTCTTTCTTGTTTGGTGTTCATTTTTGACGCTATGTTTTGTAAAAATGGATTTCTTTTAGAAATCCTCTATGATTAGGACGTCGGTTAACAAAAAAATTCGACGTTAGATTCATAATCAGGTAATTTTAAAAAATGAATAAAATCCAGGTTTTGCATCGAAGAATTCAATATTTGACGTCATATTAAAATTTAAATTGTCTTCAAGTTGTTCTCACCCTAAGATATCAGTTAGATATTAAGTCTAATGGTAGAAAACAACTTGAAGACAACTTAAAAAATGAATCATACATTGCTAATGATGAAGTTGAACAACTTTTTTATAGATTTACTTTAGTTCTTAAAATTGTTTCAGCATTAAAAAATATTGCGAACCATATTTTTTTTTCTGAGCACTTCCCTTTCAATAAGATATCTTAACCATTTATGTACTATAAAAAACATTTTGTTGACTTGAATTTCAAAGGACACCTTCATATGAACTGAAGATGAATGCGCCACTTTGAAATTCAAGTTAGAAAATTGCATTTTAAAAAACAAAAATGCTCTGAAATCTAAGGAAAAGAAAATGCAAAGGAAATAAAAAAAATGAATCCTAATATGTTCAATAGAGAAACAGGAAGCAAGGTGTTACGTGAAATGAGAACTACATTTATATATGAATATGTGGCGTCCGTTGGGCCAAGACATCGACATGCAATAACATTACATCATGGATAAGCAGTACAACATGTCGAAGCCTAGCCGCATTCGACATTCAAACATTATTCAATGAAAAAGTAATAGCTAGATTTCAAAAGATTCTAATATGAACATGTAAACGTCGAAGAGCCTAGAACTCGACGTCAAACCTTTGAACTTCATTAATAGTAACTTAAAAATTGAATAAACTCCAGGCTTGGCATCGAATGTGGTCTATTTTCGACGTCAACTATGTAAATAGATTCTTAATTTAAATTGTTTTGAAGTTGTTTGCACACTAGGAAATCAGATAGCTCTGAAATATAATTATACAAAACAACTCCAAGACAATTTAAAAAAAGAATCATACATTGCTAAATGATGAAGTTGGACAACATTTTTATAAATTTATTTTAGTTCTTAAAATTTTTTCAGCATTAAACATATTGTGAACCATATTTCTTTTTCCCGAGCACTTCCTTTTCAGTAAGATATCTTAACCATTTTTGTATTACAAAAAATATTTTGTTGACTTGAATTTCAAAGGGCACCTTCATATAAACTGAAGATGATGAATGCGCCACTTTGAAATTCAAGTGATCAAATTACAATTTATAGAATATAAGTGTTTCGAAATCTAAGAAAAGGAAAATGCAAAGAAATTAAAAAACATGAATCCTAATATGTTCAAAAGGGAAACAGGAGGCAAGGGGTTACGTGAAATACAAGCTATATTTATAGATGAAATGGTGACGTCGAACTGGCTAAGCAATCAACGTGCAATAACATTACATCATGAATAAGTAGTACAACATGTAATTATGCCTATTAACTACCACAATCCACCAAATCTTATGAATGTCGAAGCCCAGCCAAATTCGACGTTCAAACATCATTTAGTGAAAAAGTAATGAATCTCTTTAGATTCATATATGAACTACTTGACATCGAGCCCCCCAGAAATCGACGTGAAAAACATCGTTGGTAACAGCACACCATTAATGCTCCCAACTACTCCAATGCACATCATGTCGAAGCCCTAAAGACTTCGATGTACTATGGAAGGTTAAAAAGGAAAAGAAAAAAGAATAAAAAAGGAGCGAACTTTGGCTTCTGGCTGAAGAAGAAAACGTCGAAGCCCTAGAGACTTCGACATAATATTAATGCTCTGGTAAAAGCACACCATTAATACTCCCAACTACTTCAATGTCTATCGCGTCGAAGCCCCTACAGACTTCGACGTGCTATGGGAGGTTAAAAAGAAAAGAAAAAAAAATAAAAAAGGAGGAACTCTTTGGCTTCTGGCTGGCCGATAGTACGTCGAAGCCCAATATAGTTCGACGTACTCTTGGTAGTTTAAAAGAAAAAAGAAAAAAAAATTAAAAAGGAAGAAAATATTTGGCTACTGGCTGAAAAATAGTACGTCGAAGCCCTATAGAAATCGACGTACTCTTGGTGGTTTAATAGAAAAAAGAATTAAAAAGGGAGAAACACTTTGACTTCTGGATGACCAATAGTACGTCGAAGCCCCATAGAACTCGACGTATTCTTGGTGGTTTAAAAGAAGAAAAGAATAAAAGAATGACACGCTAGTTTAAATATTTACCACCATAGAACGTCGAATTATGGGGGGCTTCAACGTTTTATTTAAATAGAACGTCAAATTCACCTTGTGTTTGACATTGAATCTGTTTTAATGAATGTAAAAGACATAACAAAGTCTCACTTTTTCTTCGCACTTTCATTTATGCTTGAACTTTCTTTTTCGAGGACGAGGGCGAACAACAAAGAAGGTTAATTTTAAGTCGTTTATGTCTTTCGAATGTCATTTGATACTCATTTACTTTGTTTTTCATTTGGTTTAATCGATTGATTTTTGTTTATCTTTAGGCTTTTGCATTTGTGTTCAGTATACTTCATCTTCTCCAGCGACACCATTTCGAGGTTGGTTTTTTTTTCGTTCAATGTCTTACGTATGATATATACTTTCGTGTTTGATGTTGTGTTTGTGGATTTTGGATGTATGATATATGTATTACGATAGATATTTGTGTTCGTGTACGTATGATAGTTTTTTTTCCTTCAACGTATGCATGATAGGTATTGTTTGTTGGTTCGGAACGTAAGTTAGTTTTATTTTTTGACGTGGATTCTTTGCTTTTGTTGTTTTAAAATTACTTAGAGTAGTATGGATCGAAGTTGGATTCTTAAGTGTCGTATTAGTGAAGAGTATGAGCGAGGGGTTTTTGAGTTCATAAAATATGTTAAAGAACACGCAAAACCGGTGAACGGGACATATTTTTGCCCTTGTCTTCGTTGTCTCAATCAAATATTTGAAGACTTGGACATCATTCGTGATCATCTATTCATCTATGGAATAATGAGAAGTTATACAATTTGGACTTGGCATGGGAACATATTATATAAGCCAACAACGTTAAGAGGTTTAGATTATGTCAACAAATGGATGAGTGATCATTTAGACGAAATGGTACGTGACGTTGGCGAATAAATTTTTTGGAAAAGCTAAGGCTATGATCATGCCATATTTTGGCCCATCAGCGGTATTATATTCTTAATTTTTATTATTTAAATATTTAAGTTATAATTAAATGATTCCTAACTTTTTTAAAATGTGACTTGCAGTTCTACCGTCCTAAGAAACAACCAATGACTCAACCTGTGAATGAAGATCATGAGGAAGCAGAAGATAATGATGATCCTCTAGGTTTATTGATGAAGAAATTACTTAAGTTGAATAAAGGACTGGTAGAGTTGCAGTAGGAGTTAAGAACATTTGGCCTCTAGTGGCATGTGCCACTGTATATTGCTTTAAATGATGCATTGAAGATAGTTGGTGGAGAAAGAATATTGAAGATTTCATGAATACAACTATGGTGCATGTAAGTTTTTTAATTCTTATTTAACTTTTAGAATATTAGTATTATTACTTTTAATAAATATATTTAACTTTATTGTTATAGGTACATGGACACCATCATAGTGAAACAAGGTCGGGAAACAATGTTTGGCTTTCTTGAACCTCAGACCATTCAATCATCTGGAAACACATTAGATTAAAGACAATCATATAAGCAAACATGGATGAATGAGTCTAAAAGAGAGTTGTATATCGTGTCATACATTGATGGGTATGTGTTTCTCAATATTGTCAACTTTTTATCAAAATTTAATCAATAAACTCACAAGTTGTTGGTACATGTTAGGGGCCATTGGCAAACGGTGATCATACCAAAAAAGGCACAAGTTGTATGGTTTTGTTCTCTTCATAGGAAGATGAACTCAGATTTGAAGTCCTTGTTACAAACGTAAGTATTATGATGAATCAATATTTTGTTCACTTCACTTGGTTTATTGTGCTAGAATTAATTGGGGAATTATGCTTAAACGTCCAGTATTTTTCCATTTTACTAATTGTGCTTAATTTGATTGGAAATTCTTATTTTAATTAATTTGAGTTATCTGAGCTAATTAATTGCATTAGTAATTGCAGGAAAATTATGGAAATACAATTTGGAACATTTGGAAGAAAATTTATTTGCACACTGTGTTATTTACTTGGAAGAAGATGTGTTGCATTAATTTAATTTGTGTGTTAATCCGTAGAAGCTTAAGATGGAATATTTTTGTTGAATTTTTAGAAACAAAGCTTGGAATCCATATACACATTACACGACCAATTCATGCTAAAATTTGATGCAGCTAATGGAGTGTGACCGTGAAGCATAATGGAGGGGCACATGTAGGTGCATGTCACGGCTGAAACATAACTTAGTTGAGGGCCCTTGTTGATTGAAGGAATTTTTAAAAAAAAGAAGTTGTTGGAACCACACACACCATACGACTTCTAACAAAAGAAAAAAAAGAGGGACCACACTTATTGAAGAGAGGCCACATGGAAGCAAGCACACGGCCTAGGGCCCATGAAGAAGCCAATTTGGAAAAGCAATCAGCAAAGTTGGAATTTAAAGTGGGAGCCACCATTTAGCATGGAGAATTTTGTTTTCTTTGACTGAAGTAAGGTAAACCCGTGAAGCTGCATGGAGGAAGTATAGCTCACAAGTTTCTTTGAGTCATGGCAGCGTGAATGATGATGGCAGCAAGGAAAAGCACACGTCCAACCACCAAGAGGGAGAGAGTGTTGTCACGGTAATGGAGTGTAAGCAAGCAAAGTGCAGCTCATGGAAGACTCATGGCTGGAAGAAGCATGCAAAATGTCCAGCAAACAATGAGAGCTGCACCGTGAAGAGGTAAGGAACAACGTCCAAGCATGGAGAATTCTTTTGGAGATTCACGGAACAGCAGCTCCCGATCCAGTTTCAGCAAAGCCTTGATGTTCCTGCAAGAAAAGAAGGTCCACGGTTACTACAAGTGTACACGACAAAAGTGATTAGTTTTGCAGGAAAGTGAAACACATTTAGGAAATGGAATATTTTATTTGGGAGAATGGAGAGTTTTTTTTTTTTTTTGTGTTCTTTTGACAAAATTGATGGGGCATTAAGAAAGGGAGATGCACGTATTCATATTCTCTTTAACTTGAGAAAAGTGGAGGGCCCTTTGGTTTTAATTTACACTGTGGAAGCACAAAAAGGGAGAGAGGATTTTGGCTATAAAGGAGGAAGAGTCGTGAGTAAGAAGGGGGGGAATAATTCCAGCACAAAGCTGGACAGAGAAGGGGAACGAGAAAGGAGGTGCTGGAATAGAAGGATGCACTGTGTGAAAGGTTACGGTTGATGCACCAATTGATAGACTGAACCGCCACAATATTGGTCCTTGAGAGACGACCTAGGAGTCACATCCTAGAAAATATACTGCATTCTTTATCTGTATCAAATTTGTATGACCGCGACAGTCGTACCAAATTTTGGCGCCGCTGCCGGGGACCAATGACGGTTTGGTTTTAGATTTTTGTTGTATAAAGTTTTGTTCTGTTAATATGTTTGTTTTGTGTGTTTTGTCTTGTATATTTTTGTAGGCGACAACGACACCTTCAGCAAATTTTGGCGGCGTTGTCACTTCAGTTCCAGGTTCTTGTTTTAGATTTTTGTTGTGTTTTTCGATTATGTTGTGTTAATATATGTTTTGTCTTTTATATTTTTATTGTGCTATGTTCTGTATTTAGTTGTTATTAAAAAAAAATAAAAAAAAATTAATTAAAAATTTTTACTATTGATGTTCTGTCTTGTGTGTGCTTGTAGCATGTATAAATGTGTTTTGTTTTATCTGATTCGTAATTTTTAGTTTTTAGTTTTTACTTTTTATTTTTCCATGTCTACCTATTTTAATGTTGTGAATAATGCTTATTCTGCCAATGTCTGTGATTATGATTCTTATTCTGCATATTACTTTGATTTTAAATCTGCTGATTTTTATGATGAGAACAATATGTTCCATCATCCAATTTCTGAGAGCTCTCTTTGGGAGCCAGTTCAGCAATATCAGAGTCAGCAGTATAATGCTTCTGCCCAAACAACTCTTCAGCCTTCAACTTCTGAACCTACATTGAAGGAGTTACTAGAGCAGATGACAATGCAGAACATTCAGTTTCAGAAAGGGAACATGCAATTCAAGCAAGAGAGCATGGAGTTCCAGCAGGAAACTCAATCTGCCATTCAGAATCTGACTGATCAGATCAGGCAGATGGCCACTCTTGCACCTGAGGAGACTGATGAATATTTTGAGGACCAGGCAGGTACAAGCAGCTATTTTGAACCAGGTAGACCACTTTCATTTTCCACCAACATACCTCAATTTGATGATTATGCTGTTGAGAGGTATGTTGATAATTATATTGTTGCTGAGCATGATTTTAATTTTCCCTCTATGCATGACGAGAATAATTTTGTGTTATCAGATCTGAATATTTGTTCTCCATGCACTGAACATGAATCTGAACCTGTTATAGATATTGTTTCTATATTTGAAACGGATTCATGTTATGAGGTTGTATCTAAGGCTCGGTATGATGAATTGGGATTGGGTGTTATACCTCTGCATGATATTTCTGTGGAACCATTTTGCACTAACCATATTGCAGGAGGTACATATAAATTTGATCAGCATGCACCCACGCTGGAAGACAAAGGTGCCAGTACATACAGCAGTTCGAAGATCAAAAGGCACCTACTGAATCTGCTCAGTGACAATATTTGCTGCTTAGATCCGGCGGTGGAGGATATTTCCCTGCTTGATCAGATTTGGAGGATGAAGCAATTCTTCCTAAAAATTTCCGTCTTGGATCCTGAAGAAGACATCTCCCTACAAGTCCAAAATTGGCAACTGCCACCCTGACCAGGGGAGTTTTCTTTTTCTTTCTTCCCCGTTTTCATATTTTTAGTGCACTTGTCCTTTATCTGTTTAGTGTTTTAATTGATGATCTTATGCTTAGAAAACATTTAGGACAGTGTAGTTTAAGTGTGGTCTCGGGAAGTTTCTGATTTTTTGTTTTTCTTTTAAGTTTGTTTTTCCTTTTCTTTTTAGTTTTCGAATTATTATTTTTTTTTTTTAAAAAAAAAAACAATTTAAAAAAATGTGTTCTGTGTTTTATTTGCTTCGTGATTTTTAGTGTTTGTACTAAAAAAGAAAAAAAATTCGAAAAAAAAAATAAAAATAAAAATAAAAATAAAAATAAAAATTTGTGTTGTGTTTTAAGTATGTTATTTTGTTAATGTATGTTTTGTAAATATATGTTTTGTCTGCTGTTTTTGACATTTGTGTTCTATCTGCTTTGATATTTTGTGTTCGTTATTTGGTATTTTGTTTCGTTAATATGTGTTTTGTTTTTATTTATTTATTTAGTTTTTGTTAAAACATAAATAATCGTAAGAGCAGAATTTGCAAATAAAGGGCAGAGAGGTGAAACTATCTGAGTGCATTTATTGTAACTTACCAAGTTCGCAGAAAACATTCTGTCTTACATTGATTATTAAAATAAAATACATAAAAACATAAATAAAGTTGGTCGATCATGTCTGATCGTTAATATTACACACCATAATAAATAAAAACAAAAACAACATAAAAAAAAAAAAACATAAAAAAATTAAAAACATAATAATTTAAGTGTCCTTATTACAGTACTTGTCCTTAATTCTGGCCACACTCGGCCAACAAAAACATAAAAAAAAAAAAAAAAAAAAAAAAAACATAAAACTTTAAAAATGAAAGAACTCTCGAGCTGGTTGTGGTGGTCTAAGGGAGAGCTCCGTTGAGGGAGCTCTAGTTCGAAAAGTCACGAGCGGAGGCTTTGGTGGAGGAATTTCTCGTTCATTTTTGTCGTCATCGATAATGATCGGAACTGGAAACAAATTCAGCAGCCTCGGTGCCCTCATTATCACCCAGTTGTTTTCTTTCAAACAAAAAAAAAATAAAAAATAAAAAAATAAAAAAATAAAAAACATGTGTTAATAATAGAAGAGGAAGTGAAAAAAAAAAAATTTTTTTGAGGTATGATGAGAGTTCTTACCGTACATGTACAGCGGCAGTTGTGAAAAGAGAGTGCCAGTAGGGTCTATCTCCGCTTGCCAGCGCTTGACCCGATTGCCGTGGTTGTTGAACCAGCAGTGTACGTTGTATTCAGTGGCTTCGCCGAAAACCCTTAGTCGAGACGCGATCTCGACGACTTGCGCTCGGCTTGGGTGTGTGACCCCATAGTTGAATATTTTGGTCATCATCGTGATCTGATCGTCGGTTGGACGCCACCGTTGACTGGTATATCTCTCTGATTCTGTATCACTCATCCTTCCTCTCGTAATATACAAATACTTAATAAATAAAAAAAATATATATAAAAATAAAAAGAACAAAAACATAAAAAAAGAAAAAAATAAACATAAAAAAATAATAAAAAGAACTAAAAAAAGAGAAGCATAAAAAATTTAGATTAGTTCTGTGTTTTCTTTATTTGTTCTTGTTTCCCGTTAAATTTATTTTGTCCTGTCAGTCTTTGATATTTCTGTGTTTGGTCTCAGATCTGTTTCACGGTCCTTGCAAAAGGGTCCTAAACGGATCTACGTCCAGTTGTCCGGTTGTTCTTGTCCATATTGTTCTTGTATATTATGTTTATGTGTTTATTTAGTTTTAAGTGGGGTACGTGGCGTTGTTCTACCCGATTGTCTCTGCAATACCTTCAATCGAAGGGAGATTAACGTCTGGTTTCCAGCCTATATACCCCTTAAGTTTTTAGACAGTTGTGTTTTATGTGTTTTAAGTGTTTAGCAGGTGAAAAAGACAGCAGAATAAGCAGAATGACAGGAAAGAAGAAAAATAAAGCAGTAAAGGACGGAAAGAAAGTAAAGCAAGCAGAAAGAAAAAGGGAAAGAAAGGCAGATCCAGGAGCAGAGGACTTACCTGGAGTAGTAGGCTTGCAGAGGCTCCTCGCGGATCTCACTCAGACTCTTCAGAAGACGCAGAGACAGAGCTTCCTCACAGATCCAGACGCTCAGGAGAGAGTTGAGAGAGAGAGGAGAGCGTAGAGAGAGAAGAGAGGAGTAGAGGCAGGCTGAGAGATCAGAAATGTCACTCGAGGCTGAGGAGGACCCTTTTATAGCCTAAATTTCTGCCACTGTAACAACAGTCCCGGTCATTGCCACCGAGACTGTTGTCACAGTACCGGTCTCCTTTTTCAGAAAAAAAAAAAAAAAAAAAATAAAAAAAAAAAAAAATAAATAAATAAATAATAATAATAAAAAAAAATTAATTATTAGCATCTACTGATGGGTGCTAGGTGTTTAAGACATCTGCTGATGGATGTCCCTGATAACATCTGCTGATGGATGTTACTGAAAAATTTCTTCCCATTTTTCCTAACATTTTATTGCACTTGTCTATATTATTTGACTGCTCTGAAGTTAATCATCTGATGATTGTAACACACTGAGGACATTGTGTGATTTAAGTGTGGTCTACTGGGAAGAAATTCTGATTTTTCTGATTTTTCTGTTAGATTGTATTTTGTGTGTTAAATTTTTTGTTTTTTTAGTGTTAAATTTTTTCTCTTTTAAGTTTTGTGTGCAATAAATTTTACATTTTTCTCTTGATTTCTGGATGATGTCTAAGTTGTAGGTTTTTCCTCCACTTCATTGATACTTAGTTTGAAATCCTTGTTTTTCTCTGCTTGGAAAGATGATTATGCGTTTGAGAGGTTGATTTGATTGTGACGAATACCCTGTGTGAGATTTGAGCCACTTAATGTTCTTTCTTATGTGAGATATGTATCTTGATTGCTTGCACATATGCCTTGGCTTGATTCTTTTTGATATACTTGATTGATATGCATGTTTTAGAAGTGATAAAGGCATTTTATTCTTGAGCCTCTTTAGCCAAATAAGCCTACCCTGTTATTATCCTTTGATAACCCCTTTGAGCCTATACTTTCCCCATTTCTTTGTGTTGAAGCTCATACATTGACCCTAAGTGAAAAATAATGATTACCTTAACCTTAGGAAAGTCTGGAGCTATATAAGTGTTTTATAAAAAAGTGTGGTCTTCTTGGGAATTCTGATGAAATTGGCTAGTTGGTTCCTCATCATGTTTTGAAATGGTAATTTATATCCTGTTGTGTGATAAAGAAAAAAAGAGAGACATGATGAAAAAAAAAATGATGAGAAAAATGAAAAATAATTTTGTAAACAATGGAGTCGAGAAGAGGATTGAATTAGAGGTTTGGGTGAGATTTGACTGTATTTACTCTTGTTCCCCATTTGTCCTCTATTTCTTCTGAGCTATAGCTACTTATCCAAATTTATCCTCCCCTGTCCTTGGCCCCATTACAATCCTGAAAGACCTTTTGATCTGAACATGTATATGTTTTAAGTGTTGATTTTAGAAGATTGCCAAGTCTACTTGTGTTTGCTTTCTTGAGTGCATTGAGTTGAAATGTTTACTATAGACACTTGAGAGAAACACTGTGAGTGCATCTGTGAGGTTTTGTTATTTTCAAATCACCTCTTGAGCTGATTAATCATTTTCCTATGTATTGAATTGCTTTGATGATTTCTGTAAGTATGTGCTTTTCTTGATTTTGTGTTGGAAAATTTCTACTTCTTTCATTGGTCCATAATTCTTGAGAACTGTGTAAATTCTGTTTATTTTTCTCGTTAGTCGTTGTTTTCTGTGTGCTGAGTTTGTGTCACCATTCCTGAAAGTCCTTTGAACTATTCCCTGATTTGCATCTTAATTTTGCCCAGGAGTGCAAAAGACTAAGTGTGGTCTATTTTGATGAATCAATATTTTGTTCACTTCACTTGGTTTATTGTGCTAGAATTAATTGGGGAATTATGCTTAAACGTCCAGTATTTTTCCATTTTACTAATTGTGCTTAATTTGATTGGAAATTCTTATTTTAATTAATTTGAGTTATCTGAGCTAATTAATTGCATTAGTAATTGCAGGAAAATTATGGAAATACAATTTGGAACATTTGGAAGAAAATTTATTTGCACACTGTGTTATTTACTTGGAAGAAGATGTGTTGCATTAATTTAATTTGTGTGTTAATCCGTAGAAGCTTAAGATGGAATATTTTTGTTGAATTTTTAGAAACAAAGCTTGGAATCCATATACACATTACACGATCAATTCATGCTAAAATTTGATGCAGCTAATGGAGTGTGACCGTGAAGCATAATGGAGGGGCACATGCAGGTGCATGTCACGGCTGAAACATAACTTAGTTGAGGGCCCTTGTTGATTGAAGGAATTTTTAAAAAAAAGAAGTTGTTGGAACCACACACACCATACGACTTCTAACAAAAGAAAAAAAAGAGGGACCACACTTATTGAAGAGAGGCCACATGGAAGCAAGCACACGGCCTAGGGCCCATGAAGAAGCCAATTTGGAAAAGCAATCAGCAAAGTTGGAATTTAAAGTGGGAGCCACCATTTAGCATGGAGAATTTTGTTTTCTTTGACTGAAGTAAGGTAAACCCGTGAAGCTGCATGGAGGAAGTATAGCTCACAAGTTTCTTTGAGTCATGGCAGCGTGAATGATGATGGCAGCAAGGAAAAGCACACGTCCAACCACCAAGAGGGAGAGAGTGTTGTCACGGTAATGGAGTGTAAGCAAGCAAAGTGCAGCTCATGGAAGACTCATGGCTGGAAGAAGCATGCAAAATGTCCAGCAAACAATGAGAGCTGCACCGTGAAGAGGTAAGGAACAACGTCCAAGCATGGAGAATTCTTTTGGAGATTCACGGAACAGCAGCTCCCGATCCAGTTTCAGCAAAGCCTTGATGTTCCTGCAAGAAAAGAAGGTCCACGGTTACTACAAGTGTACACGACAAAAGTGATTAGTTTTGCAGGAAAGTGAAACACATTTAGGAAATGGAATATTTTATTTGGGAGAATGGAGAGTTTTTTTTTTTTTTGTCTTCTTTTGACAAATTGATGGGGCATTAAGAAAGGGAGATGCACGTATTCATCTTCTCTTTAACTTGAGAAAAGTGGAGGGCCCTTTGGTTTTAATTTACACTGTGGAAGCACAAAAAGGGAGAGAGGATTTTGGCTATAAAGGAGGAAGAGTCGTGAGTAAGAAGGGGGGGAATAATTCCAGCACAAAGCTGGACAGAGAAGGGGAACGAGAAAGGAGGTGCTGGAATAGAAGGATGCACTGTGTGAAAGGTTACGGTTGATGCACCAATTGATAGACTGAACCGCCACAATATTGGTCCTTGAGAGACGACCTAGGAGTCACATCCTAGAAAATATACTGCATTCTTTATCTGTATCAAATTTGTATGACCGCGACAGTCGTACCATATTACATTCATTAATATCAACTCATTATGATATTAATATACTAACTTATATTTCTAATGTTTCAAATTTGTTTAGAGTTGTGGCTAAGCCTAGAACACAACAAATTGAAATTATATATCCTAAGGTTGGAAGTTGTTGATCTTTAACTTATTAATTTTCGTAGTCAAATTTAAACATTTACATTGACTAAGTTCTTTCACATGTTCAATATAACAAGCAAACAGATTATTGGGCATGTGACTACTACATCATGTCATGGATAAAGACAATCATTCGAGCACGAATCACAACATAATGGACTGAGGTAAAAATTTACATTTGAAATCTTAAGAATACCAATAAAATTTTCACATTTGAATGAATTTAATAGTAAAGTTTCTTTAATTTTGCAGCGGTTCAACAGTACCACTTCATTGCCAGAGGTCGTAATAAGGAAGATAAGAAGGGAATGGGCAGAATATTTGAATCAACATTTTAAATAGCTCTAGCTTTAGGTGTTTTTTGTTTTGATGATAACATATGTTTAGCTTTTAATTTTACTTATGAATTGATAATAGCATGGTTTAAATAAACAATGATTGATGAATTATGTTAATATATATGAATTGGAAAACCAAGTTCTCTTGATGATAGCATATGTTTAGCTTTTAGTTTTACTTATGAATTGATAATAGCGTGGTTTAAATATACAATGTTGATGAATTATGTGAATATATATGAATTGGAAAACTGAGTTCTTTTTGTTTTGATGATAGCATTTGCTTTAGTATTTTAGTTTTACATTTGAATTGGTTATGATGAATTGACCATAGCATCATTTAAACTGTGAATTGATGAATTCTGTGAACATATGAATTGGAAAACTGGTTTCTGTAAGACCTAAAATAAATACGATAAGATGTTTCAATTTTTATGTTTCAAATTTTAATCAAGCTCCTTTCTATGCATTGAACTACTACAATTACAACAAGGATATTTTATTACTTGCGAAGCAACATAAAAATTGAAACATCTTATCGTATTTATTTTAAGTCTTATATATTCTCCCTTTCCACAAAAATTTTCGTCCTCAAAAATTGTGGTTATCAAGAGAGTAGATAAGGGTAGGTCTTACTCATATCCTCTTCTAATTCCTAAGTCATTTCTTGCGTGCTATCATTCCACAACACTTTCATCGTATGGACGCTCTTTCCTCTAAGTTGTTTAGTTTGATGATCCAAAATTTGCACAAGTTTGACGTCTAAAGATAAATTCCCTTTGACTTGAATGTCATCCATTTCAAGCACATGATCTATTCTTGACACGTACTTTCTTAGCTGTGTTACATGAAACACGTTGTGTAAATTCGCTAATTGTAAAGGCAACGCGATTTCATATGTTATTGGCTCGATCCTCTTGATGATTTCAAGTGGTCCAAGAAACTTGGGAGTCAACTTCTTCGACCTAATAGTTCTTCCTATGCCTGTCATCTGAGACACACGAAGGAACACATGGTCTCCTACTTCGAACTTAAGAGGTCTTCTTCTCTTATCTGCATAAGACTTTTGTCTGCTTTGAGTTGCGCGCATTCTCTTTTGTATCATCTTAACTTTTCTTGTCGTTTGTTGTAACATCTCGGGACCTAATGCAACTGCTTCTCCATCTTGGTACCAACATAGAGGTGTCCTACATCTTCTCCCATACAAGGCTTCATATGGCACCATCCCTATACTGGAATGAAAATTGTTGTTGTAAGTGAATTCTACCAAAGGTAGAATTTCGCTCCAACTTCCCATATGATCCAAAACGCACGTCCTCAACCAGTCTTCGAGAGATTGAATAGTCTTTTCGAACTGTCCATCCGTCTGTGGATGATATGATGAACTCATTCTAAGCTTCGTACCCAAAGCCTTTGTAATTTCTTCCAAAATCTTGATGTAAATCTTGGATCACGATCAAAAATGATATCGGATGGTACACCATCCAATCTGACTACTTCTCTGACATAAAGTTCTGCCAGCTTATCCAAGCACGTCCTTTGATTGACTAGAAGTGGGCACACTTTGTTAGTCTATCTACAATCACCCACACGGAGTCATGGCCCTTTGTTGATCTTGGTAGATGAGTCACGAAATTCATCGAGATGTTATCCTATTTCCATCGAGGAATATATAACTATTGTAACATCCCTCTTGGTTTCTAATGCTCAATCTTGGCCTTCTAACAAACCAAACATGATGATACAAATTCTGCCACATCTTTCTTCTTTCCTCTCCACTAAAATGATTCCTTCAAATCCTTATACATCTTAGTCATACATGGATGTATGCTAAGCCGACTCTTATGGCCTTCTTCAAGAATCATTTTCTTTAATTCCATCTTTGCTGGAATGCATACTCTGTTCTTGAAACGAGGAATGTCATCTGTCCCCACGAAGAATTTCTTAGCTTGATTCGAGCCCAAAGATTCAATAGTACGTTGTAAGCTAGAATCTTCTTTTTTTTTTCAGCCTTGATTTCTTCTAAGAAGTCGTTAGTTATCGTCAAGTGACCACACCAAATATGATCTTGGTTTAACTGCCAACCCAGATTCATATATCTGAACTTTTCAATTAATTCCAACTCCTTTTATAAACATTAAGAAACCCTTGAAAACATCATTGCACTCAAATTTTTCACTTCTAACCAAATTAAGCTCTCTAAACTACCCAATCTCATTTCTACTTCTTTTACCACTCATGACACTAATTTTACTGCACAAACAAGTTTAAATTGACTCAACAATAGACTCTAAACCAACTCCTACTCAACAAGTTTAAATTGACTCAATAATAGACTCTATACCAACTCCTACTCAACAAGTTCTCAACTGCTCCTTTAAAGATTCAATACTCAAAACCTCCTTAATAGACTCGAAATCACTTCAACCAATCATCACCGACTCTTTTCTGCATTACAAACCAGATTTTTCTGGTTTAACCACTCTCACAAGTCCTAATGGACTTCAAAACAGTCCCTAAACTTCTATTTTACCTAACCAACTTCTTACTCAAAACTCACCTACCAAAACCCCAAAATTCACTCTAAAACAAGTAAAAAAAATTGAACTCAAATTCTTTCTCCCTCTTAACCTTCTTTATTTAACCAATCCTACGATGTTAACCAGTCATAAAACACTTCAAAACCATTACCAAACTGCAACTTTTACATCATACTCATTATTCCCAAAAACTAGCATACCAACTCCTCCATTTTGAATCCTAAAATAGTATTTCAACTCATTTTTATTCACTATTTCACTTTCAATACAACTTTGCATTCCATTCCACTCCAATTTCAACATACCAACATTTTTTTACATTCATACAATCACAAACACGTCATTAATCACAAAAAATTACCATAATCATCAATTTAACTCATTTAAACATCATGCAATTATATCACACCTCCAAAACAAAATTTTACACTTCCTATTGAATATAGTAAAAACTATGTATGGGATTAATCTCCCTTGTGTTGAATATACACATAGAGTCTTCTATTTATAATAGAAGAAATATGGGCTAAGCCCAAAATACAAATAAGAAATAATAATAAACTAACTAAAGATAAATATAAAATAAAGATAATATATCTAACACTTCCTATTTCATATATTAAAGATTAATTAGTTTCCCTTACCTTAGGGGAATTATAACAGTTACAAAAACACTCGCCCTAAGCTTCCACTACAATGAATTTTAGGAAAAACTTGCTCTAAACAGAGAATCAATCGGTTGAAAGTGGAGAATAATTTGTCGTGATCCTCTAGGAATCTCCTGATCATTAAACAGAAGATCAAAAAGTAAGAAAATGTAGAGAGAAGGTAAAGAGAGTTTAGAGAACGAGTTCTAGAGAGATGAAGTGTGTTTTAATAAATGAAAAGACTGTACAAAATTTTATTCATTTTATCGACTTGTTTTAAAATAAAATAATTGATCCATTATTTTAAAACATTTATATACTCTAATATTCTATTTTTTATATTCTTACAATATGTGTTAAAATGTGAATAATTTTTTATTTTAAAATCTATCATATTTTGACACATGTCATCTTTCTAATCGAAATTTTGACATTTAACAACAAAAGAGATTATAGAGTCACTAGTACACTATCAGGATATGACACCGGTTACTTTTGGTTATAGGCACCGGTTCTACAACCGGTGTATATACCAGCGAGGTAAAAAAGGGTAGATTTTATGCCTCGGTTGTGAACTGGGTTAAAAAAAATAGAATTTATGCCTCGGTTTTTGAATAACCGAGGCAGTAACGTGTTCGTTTTGTAATTTTTTTCCACCAGCCTCTGAGCATCTGTTCCTGGAACTCTCACGCAGAAACCCAAAAATTGAACAGTCAAAAATTTGAAGTAAACAAGCAGATTCAGATACCAAAGCAGATTCAGATACCAAAAATTGAAATAAAAATTGAATCAAGAAATAGGTGATCTTCATCACAGATGAATGTTTCTGAATCAGCAATACATGAATCCTGTTCAAATCCCTAACCCCCAATCCAGTCAAAACCCCTTCAAATCCCTAACCCCCAAATCCAATCAAAACCCCATTGAAATCCCTAACCCCTAAATCGGTTTGTCGTGACCACCACTGGCACCAGAAGAGGGCTGGACCGGAAGGAGGCTGGACCGGGTGGAGTGAGATCTGAGATCGCGTCCGGTGCTGGAGATGAGATCTGAGATCGCGTCATGGGTTGGGGTTGCGGGGTGGGATGCAGCCATGGCTTTGGGCAGCGAAAACGGAGCGGTAGTGTTGAAGGAGAGGTGGCGATGGCGGAGCAACGAAGTGGTGGCGACGAAGAGGCGGAACGACGGAGCGGATCTGGAGCGGATCGACGAAGCTGGCGGTGGATTTGGACGAAGCAGATCTGGAGCGGATCTGTAGTGGATCGACGACGGTGAGGCAGCAACGGGGAGGCCGCGGCGGTGAGGGAGCAGTAGCGGGGAAGCGCGAGCAGGGGTTGGATGGCAGCGGGAGAGAAAGAAGGGCTGGTGCTGGTGGAAGAGAAAGAAGGGCTGGTGCTGGTGGAAGAGAAAGAAGGGCTGGTGTTGGTGGAAGAGAAACTCTCAGAAACGAGAGTGGAAGACAGAACGTTAAATGGCTTCGAAAAATAAAGCAAAGGATATTAACTCGGTTTCATAGAAAACCGAAACAGTATGCGAGCTATTAAAGCGGTTCTACACAAACCCGATGCCTAAACATCTTTAAAAAAATTCAAAATAATTATATATGCCTCGGTTTCCTTGTAGACCGAAGTCGTATACCCTTTAGACACCGGTTCTGCAAAGGACCGAGGCGGTATCACGTATAGGCACCGGGTGTGTCAAAACCGAGGCATATCAGACGCGTTCTAAAGCTGTTTTTTTACTGGTGAGTAGAATTAGGTATGTCTTAAACAAAAGTTTTTTCTTATCTAAACTTTAAATTATTTTGTTAAAGAAAAAATAAATTAAATTAGGAGGAAAGGATATAAAAAAAAGACAAATTTTGATATATTAAATATTTTCTTTAGGAAGAAATTGAAAAAAAAGAGTGACAAACATTGACAAGTATGTTTCTTTCTTTAGTCATTTAAGATGAAAATTACACGAGGCATTACTCAAAAAAAATTATAATATAAAAATAATAAATTGTTAAAATAATATAATTAATGTGAAAAGCATATTTTTAATAAATAATAAGGCGGAGTATATTTATTTCTTTAAAAGGTTAATTAATATAGAAAAAGAAAAGTGACATCTAAAAAGTTTGAAAAAGACTTAAAACAGCCACATCCATGACAAAATCCCATGTAGAAGGATGAAGAAAAATAATAAAGTTGCAGTGGGGATGAGGAAAAATAATAAAGTAGCAATAGCTAACATTTTTCTATATCAATCGGACCATCTAACTCCTAATCTTATGCGATAAATCTTTTACTTCTTAGAACCATACAGAGACTCCACCTTTCCATCATTCCCACCCAACAGCATGTACTTATCCTTCCTAGTCAACCCCGTGCACTCGAACCCTAACACATCCCCCAACACCTTCTGCACATGATTCGCCACCTCAATTGAGCTCTTTCCCCCTGCCTTGCACGACATCTCCTCCGGCAATGGCTCCAGGAAGGTAACCTCGTAAACTGGCCTAGGGTTCATGAAGAAGAAGTAAGGGTCCCAGAATTTTATACCACGAACAGTGGTTCCAAAGAACATGTTCTGCTTGCAGTCCACAGCCACGGGAACGATTCTGTCGCTCAGTTCGGCGAAGAGAGCGCTGAAGCGAAGCAAAAAGGGCTCGCGACACGTCGTGCCTTCGGGGCAGACGACCAGGTCACCCTTCTGGAGGATCTCGGTGATGCGGGCGGCGTCGGCAGCGCGGTCGCGAGTGAGGGCGACGGCGGGGATGGGCGAAAGGAAGCGGGAGAGCTTGCTGACGCTGTAGGTGACGCAGGAGACCTTGCGGCCGAGGGCGATAGCGATGACGATGGGGTCAAGGGCGGTGCGGTGGTTGCATACGTAGAGGTTGCCGGGGGTGCCGGGAGACGGTGGTGGAGGGCGGTGGCCACGGATGACGAGCTTGATGCCGAGCATTTCGTAGGTGTAGCGCACGATGCGTTCGGGGAGGGGAAGGTTGAAGTAGACCCGTATAATGGAGAGAATAAAACCAAAGGGTAGCCATAGGAAGGTGATGAGAGCGTTGAGTGGGTCTGGCTTCTGCACGAAACGACCGTCGTGGAAGATTATCCTGCTCTTAAGTCGCTCCTGTGGGACTGGTTTTGCTGATTTGCTCGGAGGCACCATGTAACCCTCCTGTTATTCATCATTTGTTGATTGAGGTTAGATCAGTGTATTTCGCCTTTTTTTTTCAAGAAAAATTAGAGAAATTGCATCTACTGATAATAAAGGCATCCTTCATGATAACCATATTTAGCATTTTTTTTTCAATCTCACCACCTTTAATAATTGCATAGCAACATTTCACCAACTATATATCTATCTACACTTGATTAAATGTACAATAACTACCTCCTAGTATGAAATTGATCACCCCATTGAAGACTATATAAACCACCTATAGATTATTCACATCTTTCGGGTTTCTCAAAATAAAAATTCAGTGTCCTTTTTCTACTATGTCGCTAGATTATTTATTTCTATACTTCTATTTTACATTACGAGCGAGATAGGAAAATAACAGAAACGTGGGATTGAGATAACGAGAGGTACAACAGAAATGATAACTTCACTGTAATAGAAAGTGAGAATTGTATTTGCTTAATTTACAAAAATTGTTTTTGGTGTAACAATTTTACAATACATTTTTAGCAAATCTTATTTTATTGTATAATGCCCTTTTATGGTTTTTATTTATATTTTAGTTTTTTTACAACTTAATTTTTGTTTATAATTTATAATTAAATAATTTTTTAATTCTTAAACGTATTTCGTAGTTCTTTTTAAGACACTCATCATCATCATGCTTGTTTAAAGGTTTTTCTTTAATATATAAAACCTAAATCTTAAATTTAAATGTAAAGACCCCCTCTTTTAATACAGATGGTCTAAGGGGACAGTGGAGGGTGGGGCGGTGAATGACTACTGCATTAATTGAGAAGAAAATTTTAGGTAGTAGTTAAGAGGGAAACAGTATGGATGGATCATGACTGTAGTAAAGCGTCATGCTCTGAGAGTGTGAATGGAGTCAATGGACCACAGAAAGCATGCATTTTGGTAGTTGTTTGGGAATGGTTAATACTTAATGTGGTGGGTCCCACTGAGTGTGGAACCGGAATAAAATGGCATGCATTTACACTCACACTCAACTGTAAAAAAAAGTAAATGCATGGCTTCACATCCCCCCACATGCTATAATTCATCCTACCGAATATGTTATTGCCTATAGACGGTTCATGATCTCTATGATTAACCCACTAAATATAGATTATACACAAAAGAAGAAAGAGCCTGCTTAATCTTCTTAGGTAACGTAATGTAAATCAATTTATCTACGTTTTGTAGGAAGGAACCAAACTAATTGGTTAATGGTGACAAACATTACATGATCTGGGTTTACAATACATGACCACACGACGAGACGTCGTTAACTTGTGCAACTATGTTATCCTTTACTTAACAAGCAAGCAATGCATAATTCGCGTGCCGCATAAATAAAGCAAACGGAGGCTTTTTAAGTAATGACCCTACTCACATCATTATTCAATCATGGATCAATCCATCTCCATCTATTTTCTATTATTGTCATAAAATTTCTTTCACTTTCTTCTTTCTACTCGTTTAATATAAAAATGTTTACACTTCTTTTTTTTTCTCTCTCCTATTTTAGTTTTTACTTGACTGAATTCAAGTTAACTTTTGGAAAATATTTTTTTAATAATCTTTTTTATAACTTTTTTACGGTAACATAAGTGATAGTTTGTTATTCGTCCATTTTATATATACAGAACAAAATAATGACACTGCTAAAATGTTTTTTTTTCTTTTCTTTATCCTTTTTGTTATATATATATATATATATATATATATATATATAATATTACAAAAAATATTTGCATGTGAATTCAATATTTCACAAATAATTATGAGTTCAACAATTGAATTCTAAAATTATCAAGTACCAATGTAATTTTAATTAATTTGTACTAAAACATTATAAAATATTTGTATTTTGTATACGTACACTACTACTGATTAATCACCAACAAAACAAATTTTAATGTGTAAAAGAAAAACAAAAGTAATAATAATAGGAAGAAAACAAACCTTACAAATAGACATGAAATCGAAGTCAGTTTTACGATCTCCGAGTCCAATGTCCGGCGACTCCTCAGTGAACTCTTTTGCAACGGCTAGACGCTTCCACTTTCCGACGAGCACGCCAGGCTTCTTCACGAATCCGGTAGCCTTCTTCGTCTTCGGATTCACTTCGATCTCCGTTCCCAGCACCTTGTCTCCACCAAGAAAGTCCTTCACGAACGGCTCCACCATCACTGTTGGATTCGCCGTCACCACGACCTTCCTCTTGCACCGGTCGAACATCTCGAAGCTCTCCTTTCTCACGTCCGCAGCATAAAACCTACACTCATGCACACACATAAGATTACAACACGATGGAACTTCGTGTGAAGAGAAGCAAAGAATGCGAGCGAAATGAGTGAGTGAGTTTGTACCTAGGGAGAACCGCACGTGACACGAGTTCGATGTCACGGATCTTGAGTCCGGAGTAGGAGATGAAGATGAGGATCTGGATGCCGAGGGATTCTGAGACGAAGAGGTAAGCGAAGATGATGAGCGGAACGGAGAGGAGGAGGATGAAGCCGCGGAGGAGGCTGCCGGCTTCGACGGCCACCATCATGAAGTACGGGAATGAACTGCGGGAGATGAGGAGCGTGCCGTCGAGGTCAGCGGCAACGGACTCCCTCGGCGACGAGTTGGTTCCGTTGGATTCTGTTATCGACGGGAAGTTTCGTCTTGCTGTCGCCATTTTCGTTACGCGTGACAGCTGTGAATGAATATTGCAGTTGCAGAGATGACGAAGAGAGGGTAACGCTGAGTTTTAAATTATGATTTTGCAGAGTTTAATTACGAATATATCCTTGAGTATATGTTATATTAATTACGTTTTTTAAATTTTCTCGTGCATGGGTTGTCAGTTGTTAAAAAAGACATATTAAATGTATTTACATTTTTCTAATTTAAAATATAATAATATAACTTATTAAATATTATAACTAAAAACAATAAAAAATAATAACTTGTTAATATATTAAATACATGTATTCTTTTCATAGATAATAAATTTAATATCGATTTCTTATAAAATTTCACCATTAAATTATATTGACATGAAGCTAAAACTTTTCATCTTAATATTTTTCCCTTCAATGTATTTATTCAATCAATAAGTAAATAAAAATGAATTCCAACTTCATCTTATTTTTTTAGTTACACTTAAATCGTACTATGTTAAAATGGTATTAAATTTTTTTTAAATCATTCTAATTATGTTTATTATATTTATCGTGACATCTACCATCAATGTTTTCCTAATATAACGTTTAGTAGTGTAGATATGTTTAAATTTATAAAACTTGTTGAGGTTGAATACACCTTTTTAGAAGTTTAAAAAATAATAATTTCTAACATACTTATTTTTTTCTTAAAAATTTTAATACTTTTATTAAAATTTACAAGAAGAATAATAATGAAAATTTTAAATGATTTAAATAAACCAAAGTATTTTAATTTGTCAAATGTGGTTGAAGTAGCTCCTTTGTTATGGTGGGGCCATAAATGTAATAAAGTATAAATTGGTTCGAGTTGGATGACCAGCCAAATCTTTATTACGTTCCATCTTTAATTGGTCGGTCTCAGCTGAAAATGGTTGTTTATCTTGCCTTCTGCATTTTGTCAAATACACAATAAATAAAAACTTTTATCTTTATAGAGATTATTTAAAATATAATTTAAATTTTTAAAACATGTTAATATATATACTATACAACCATTCAATTTTATTTATAAAGTCGTTTCTCTAAATTTATATTTTCTTTTTTTTTTCTCAAAGATTTTCTATTTCTCATATTTTCTTCTACCAGAAGCTGCAATTTAAAAGATGGCATATGTTAATATAATTAGAACCGTGTTTTTTAATAAAGTGTTTTTTTTCCTCTAATATATCTAATTTTCTCACTTCATATCTTGCATATATCATGTATATGTTTTCTAAAATCCTTGAAATTGAGTAAATTAGGATTTCTTTCCATTTTTTTTACTTTTTTGTGAGGGACATGTGATTTTAGTGGAAATCTTTATTTTAGTTCAGTTGAATTTATTTGTACTTTGGCATGAAGTTGGATTTTGTCTTGAAATTTCATGATTTAAGACAAGTTGAAGTTTTACAATATTAAATTAGATGTTTTGGAGTTGTTTGGAGAATTAGAAATATTTTATTTGTAGTCATTATATATAGTTGTGCAGGAGATATTATGAATTACTTTGAGAATATTTGTGTTGATCCTCGGATTAAACTTTTATATGATTTGAGTAATTTTAGATTCTGATATCATTTTTAGGTTTGAAGTATTTTCTTTGGATTAAAACTTGTGATAAAAGAGTATTGATAGTTGTTTTAATGTTTTCTTAAAACATTATAAATTGGTATAAAAAGTTTTGGATAAATTGATAGATTTGAATTGTTGTAACAATTTATCCTTCAAGCAAAAGTAAAGGAACTATTATTCCAGAAAAAATAAAGTAGAGACTAGCTATTGATTAAGTATAATTTTCATTTAAGTAAAATAATTGCTAATATATTTCAATATACTTTTCATAAACCAAATATTAATATTTTTGAAACGTGTTTAATACTATATTTATGGAAAATTATTTGTATGTGGGTGTTTTATAAATAATGAACTTTATATTATTTGTTCGTCAAAGTGTTATAATTATTAAGATTTTATACTAGAGAAAAAAAATTTAAAAAAATATTATTTATACACATAATATATAAAAAGGAAAGAAAAACTTAATATAAAAGTATATCATAAAATCTAAAGATTAATCGTCAATGAATAGGTATAGAAGACATAAAAGTTATAGTAAATTAAAAATTATAAAATTATAGTTTAATTTTATGAAAAAAAATATTTATTTATATTTCTTGTTTAATACCAGGTTTTTTTTTTAATTTATCTCTAATATATTTTAAAATATTTTTGTAATCCTTCAACTTATTTTGATTATGGATTACAGAAATGATGTATCATCTATGTTTTAATTACACCCATATAGCAAAATGAATACATCTAGCACAAATTATTCAACCACAATATTTAATCTATCAGTTACTAAAAAATAATGATATATATACATACACTCATTTAAAACAAAAGTATTCTATATTATAAATCGCATATTGAACTTCTTAAATATATAATAACTTACACGAGCATTTTATAATTTAACCAATTATGTTAAATTTAGCTAAAAACTCAGTTACATTAAAAAGCTGTTAGGTATACAAATTAATTACAATAAAACATTTCAATTAAAAGACAAGAGAATGGTGAAGTATAAAAGAATACAGTGGTGTATAATAAACCACCCATATGAATGATAAATGTACATCTATTAAATATTATAGGGTCACTTTGAGGGAATGGTTTTTGGAGTATGGTATGATAGAATTGAAATTTTGTTAGTTGGAGTAGTTGAAGTCTTCATGAACTTGTCAAGATAATGCAAAACATTAAACACTTTTTTATTTGACACATTTTTAAATATTTTTCACCATGTTTACTTCTCCCAAACTTCTCCCAGACAAGGAAGAAAACATCTACGTCAATATCACAATAGCTTGAATAGTTGAACCGAATATTTACTGTGAGGTTGAACGTTTTCTCACTAATCAAAAGTTATATCGAACGGTCTTTATAACTCAAAGAATTTATTCCATACTAAAGAACACCTGTATTTAGACATGAATGAATACTAAAAGTTAGGACCGAACACTACGAGATTAGGCTGAACACTCTTAGTTTCAAATACAAGTACATAATTGAGTATTATGACGAGACCGAACGCTTGGTTCAAAACCGAGCACTATTGAGACCGAGCGTTTGGTTCGAGACCGAGCACTACTAAACTTATACAAAATGAATAAATAGATTCTCCCGTATAACCGCGAATACTTATTTATAACTGAGGATAAGTATAGTATCTAAGACTTAAGTCATATCGAGTGTCTTAACTAGGCTGATTACTAAGAAGGAATAGGAAACTATACTTAGACCGAACGCTCATTTTCAAGTATATTAATAGTAAACCGATCGGTCATTAACTGAAATTCTCTACAGAAGAAGAATCCAATCTAGACCGAATGCCCAATGAAAAACCGAACGGTCACGAATGACTCTCGGGTCAATTACAGAATTATGCAGAATGCTGCAGATTTAAGATCAAACCTTATTCCTACCCAGTTCACACCATTTATAAATCATCAACACATATAGATTAACATGTAACAAATTCAATATTCAATATAAACTAAATAAGCAAACAAAACATCATTCAAACATGCAACCATTCACAATCAGAGAATCATAATTAAGTTGCAAGCTTCCCTTAACTTTTTAACCGAACAGCAACTCAGCTTACAGTAGAATTTGTTTCCCCAAAAACCAAAACTTTCTAGAATACCTATAACTCACCGATCAAGAAGGAATAATCAACCAACAGACCAAAACATGATCAGAATTTGTGAAAATGAAACAGATGAACACATGCAACCAGAAATTTGACTTACATGTGCTCGAAAACAGTTTCTTAGGAAGAGAATGAACTTACCGACTCCAAATTTGAATTTGATCGGTGAAGATGGAAGATTTTGACACTTTGATTACTAAACACTATCTGATTGAAAATCAAAAGAAGAAGAAAGTGAGAATTTTGTAGAGAAAAAAAGGAAAAAATGATTCAGGAACGTAGAGAGGAGAAGTGCATGCAGAGAAGAGTGACACAAAACTTTGAAAAGTTCTTTTATATACTACTGTCAAAAACGATCAACCACTCAACTACATGCTTGGATTCCACTTTTTAAATTTTTGAATCCTTATACCGACACTCACACTGAAATTTAAGGGTCTGACAATATTGTGCACGAAAAATTTACCTAGAAAAAAAAATAGACTATTAATATATTGTTATTTATTTCCTTCAATATTATGAATTTTGCATTGGAATCGTATTTATAGATTATGACTTTCGATTTACCCATAAATAATAATATTTTTATAATTTGCCCATTCTCATAAAATTGGTGAAAATTTACATCATATATGTAAAAAAAACGACAAGAAAAGGTTGTTTTGGGTGGTGCATCTATCTACCAACCAGAATACTAAAGTGTGTGGAATAATTAACTTCAATCTTAAATGCCCTATCTAACTTTGAATGCAAGCAAAATGAAATTCAACCCTATCTATTACGTCCCTTTCTTTATATATATATAAACATGAAGTGGTGAAAAAAAATAAAATGAACTAAAAATCATTAATTCAATATTAGTACTACTATATATTAATACATGCGAAATTATTTTCTATTACTTTATGGTTACTATAAACATTTCTTAGCCAGAATTATTGTTTAATCGAGTTAAATCTATTTAATGCTTGGTATCTGTTTCGCTTGAAAAGGTGTTATTTATAAATTAAGTATTAAGAAATATAAATTATCCAGTGACATAAGATATATTTAATGCTATTAGGAAAGAAACATGTAACGAGACATATTCATTGATGGCATACAACAAGTTCCTGTGTAGTGGCCGAATAATTAATGGCCGAATAAGAGGATATAAAATTTGTCGTTTTAAAAAAAATACTAAATTCAAATTCGATTAATGTTTGACTATTTTTAGTGGTGCTTTAATATTTACGCGTGAAATATGAAGTGGTAGCACATGGTATGGTAGAAGGACACTGGTTTCTTCGAATGAACAAGACACACGTATAAAATGCACTTGATAATTCTGAACGTTACACTAAGTTTAATTTTCGACATATCTATATTATATGATTACAAATTGGTAGAAATATAACATTATTTTATATAGAATATAAATATTATTGGTCTCTTAACTATGTTTTTAGTTCACGAAATTAAAATTTGTTATCATTTAAACTTTGATATATTTTAGTTTCTAAATATTAAAAATAAATAGATATAATTTTTAAAGTTAATTACTATCATTTTTTAGTATAATATTTGATTTATTTACCTTATTTAACATGTTTTAGTTTAAATATTGGTTTAAAATATCATTTAATACTTAAAAAAATAAATGTTTTTAACTTAAAAAAACTATATTTATTTATTTTTAAAATTTGAGAATCAAAATAAAGTCTAATTTAAGATAGAAATGAAATTTAATTCAATGTGTTAGATTATAATAAAAACATATTTAGTAATTAAATAATATTTGTGAATTTATATTCAATACTTTATTTATATTATAAAAAACGAAGAACATTAGAGTGAAAAAATGAGATTTTTAAATGAGTTGAAAAAGCTTGAAAATGGCTCTAAGTTAAGATGATTTTTATTTTTAAACTTAAGAATATCACTAGTACAAGCAAGAGAAAAGACAGCGGTTGTTTTTCATTATAGGCACCGGTTCTCGAACAGAGGCATATGCAGACGAGGCAAAAAGTGTACTACTTTTGGCCTCGGCTTGAATCGAGGCATAAAGAGAGGCGATTTGACATCGGTTCACCTGCAACCGAGGCCGTATGTTCCACCCTACTGCCTCGGTTGTAATCTGAACTGAGGCAGTAGAGGTCTACTGCCTCGGTTGTAATCTGAACCGAGGCAGTAGAGGTCTTTTTTTTTTTTACGCAGTACTTTCGGCCTCTGTTGTAGTCACAACCGAGATCATTCCACCCTACTGCCTCGGTTGTAATCTGAACCGAGGCAGTAGAGGTCTTTTTTTTTTACGCAGTACTTTCGGCCTCTGTTGTGGTTATAACCGAGGCATATATCGCTTTTCTACCTCGGTTGTGATACTAACCGAGGCATATATCGCTGTTTTTTTTTAAAATGAGGTCTGTTTCTGCGACATTCCTAACAACAGAAACAGACCTGCATATATATTTACAGCCAGAACAGTCGAGAATAATCCAGAAACGTATATTTTGAATGAAAATTATAATAAAACATAAATACATTCAATTGAATCATAAATCAACTTCTTATAAGCATAAATCAATCAAATTATAATCTTAAATCAAGTTTGAAGCATAAATAAAACTGAATGTACAATGTTAAACTAATAATAATGTAGAAAAACATCAAACAACTTAGAAACATAAACTTAGAACTTAGTATATCTTAATATCTAGTATATACTATTATATAAATGAATTACATATTTAGCCAGTGTTTTCCTCACAAGTTGAAGTGACTTCTCCGGAATTGGAGCAGTCCTATTGAATTTCTGCATAAAATACAATGATTTAACTTAGTGTATTTGAAATCTAAACTATAGGGAAAATAAAATTGAAACCTAAATAATACTGTTTCCCATCCACTGGTGTAATGTGCACGAATAATGGTCATCATCCAAAACATGACGTAGTAACCACATTCATATGACCCCGTTTGTATATTACACTACAATATATCATCATTATTATAAAATGTTAAGTAACATCAATTGAATGGAACCAAATGTAAATGAGTATGGACTAAAATACCAAACCTTAAGGGCAACCCATGCAAGTTTTTTAGCTGTAGCAGTAGATCTCCCAGATAACATCATATGTGTTGCAAGGGAACTATTAAAAGCAATTCCTTTAGCATACATTTATATATAAAAAAAAGTAGAAACATTGAGATTCTTACCAATCTACTACATGTCTAAGAGAGCTGGGAGGAGACTTCTGCAATGAACAAAACCAGACAGCAATGTTCTCCGGTATGGAGATCACAAGTAGCTGCCAATGACACCTGAAATTGGTAATAACTTATGAATCATATACCAAAATTAATAAATGAATGTGTTGAAGTTAACAAACTTCACTTACCCATGTATATAAGGGAGAAAATATATCTCCTTCCCCATTCCAAAATAGGTGCTGATGTATGTCTGGATATCATCAAATTTATTTCTTTCATGAGTCATAGAGGGGTCAATGAACCCATATACATCGTTGAACCCCTTCTTGTTACTAACATCAGACATATACCTAAAATGAAGAAATAATATGATATAAGTAAGTTGATAAAATAGAATTGTATAAAAAAGTTTTCATAAACTTACATCATCCACAACTGAATGAGTGTAATATTAATTTCTTCTCTACCCGACGCAAGCTCCCTAACATCTTGATGATGCAAGTACAATGGGATCTGAGTTTCTCTTCCAAATGTAGTAGAATCCCAGTGTACATTCATCGGCACATTTGAAATGATTTTAGCAAGCTCGTCTAACGCACCAAGAGGGTCATCCTCAGATAAATGAGTCTTCTTCGGTGGAGGACTTCCCTCTTTACCTATCTGCTGTTAAATGCAAAAATGGTTATGTTATAACGTCAATTAGAAGTAAATATTAAAATTGAGAAGTATATAGTACAAGTGTTTACCGGGGGATTAGATACATCACCAACCAAATGTCTAGGCCAGGCGACAAAGGACTTAAATGCTTCTTCCACAATGAAGAACTCATCTGTAGGCACAGGAAGAACGGCATCCGCTATGACAACTTCATCCACCGTGACCTTGACCTCATCTTCTGAAAGTTGTACACCATGCACTACAGTGGCTGTCTCATAAACTGTACCACGACCCACTAGCACGGTCCCAGTATCAGAAAGAATATATAACTGACATGGACGAGTTTCATCCATGTCGTCCCCTGGGGCACCGGAAGCTGAACAACTTCCTTTACCGCTTCTACCTGTCAAATTAAATGTTAGGTTATGCAAACAGTAAATTAGTTACCAAAAATAAATAAGTTTACCTGTAGGGGGCACAACATGTTCCGCTACAGGAGATGGCTGAGGACGATTGCCATAATCCTCATAATGCTGCTGGAACTGGCGCGCAACCATTTCAGCAACTTCATCATACAACTCTGCTCGAACCTTCTTTGTGATCTCCTGCGTCATCTCTTTTCTTATTTCCTCCTTCATCTTTTCGTATGAATATGGACGCGAGGAAGACCCAAAAAACTGTCGTATGCCTATGCCAGTCCCAGCACCACGCACTCGTCCTGGGTGCTCAGGTCGTCCAATAGCTGTGGCAAGAATATCTTGACGACCTTCTTGTGTGAATTGACCTTGGGAGCTCTACTCAACCAAGGAGTCCTGTCACATAACAAAAGTTCAAAATAATTAGAAAAATCTATTTAATATATATAACAAAATTAATGTAAAAATATAAGGAATGACATCTTACAATTCTTTCAGATATTTCTCTGGCAGACTCGGAAGTGTAGGAGCCCGATGGTCTTATACGGGTTAACTTCCACTTCTCGTGCCGAGATGATGGTGAAGGAGGAGGAGGAGGGTCACAACCCTCAGAAAGTGGAAGTCTGCTATCTGACTTCTGCTTCATTATTCCTTGTTCTCCTTGGTCAAGTTCCAATGATCATTGAGGAAATAAAAGTGTAGTTCTTTAACAGTTACAATGATATGGCATATAAAATGACCGAATCAATTAATCATGCATTGCACTGCATACATAATGTTTCAACATTGAAGATTTGGTTTACAATAGTTTGTCATGCTATTTAACATCTCTCATCTGTACAATCAAAATTTAAATTCAAATTGACCTTATGAACTCGGGTAAATGCCTGTTGAAAGATGCCATGCCGGAACAGAACGGTCTAAACTACGAGAGAAATTTCTTAGCATCTATGGGGAGAACTGTCAGAATTTAGACAGGTGAAATTGGATTGTTCACTCTGAATTGTTGCATGACATCTATTTGCTTCCTTTCACTCGGTTTCTCTAAAAATTATTTATTTATTTAGTGTAGTCTGACCCAAACTCTGCACTATTAAAACTAAAGTTAATGCCACTTTATTTGCATTTAGGAATGCTTTTGGTCCAGATTCAGATTTCCTCCGTCAGTTCCTCTATTTCTTTAATGCAGAAAATATTGATGATTTTTTAATTCTTGTGCAAATTTGCTGATTGCTTCAACAGTTTGTTCAAGAGACTGGTAATTTTTAATCAACGTTCCTTTTGTTGTGATACTGAGGCTTCTGGACATGTAGTTAGTCCCAGCAAATCAAATTGCAGCTCAGGAAGTTCTGCAGAAGGCAAAACTTGAATTGGAAAATTGGTAACTCAGAATTGAAGTGTATATATAGCACACCTTTTGTGAATAGTGCATATATTTAAGCTCACTGTTCTTCTTCCTGAGCTATGTAGGATTGTATCAGGTGTTATAATTGCAGGCTTTTTGTTTCTAACACTGACAGTGTAATAATTCATCCTAACACCTTTTATGTTTACATATGCTTACTTTAAGGTATCTATTTGTGAATCTTATTAGTGATGCCTCTGCTAGTTCTTAATCTGGTGCCATCAATTATGACAAATGTGATGTTAATTAAGGACAATATATGCTTGATCCAACAAAATTAGTTTAAAGAGATAAACTAATATAGATTAGAAAGATTAATATAAATATGAAAATTTTCTAGTGATCTAATAAAAAAACATGTTTGTTCCAGTGCAACCAAAAAGATAAAATGAATCAAAAAAGAAAAAAGAGGGTTTAAATATGACAAACCTAATATACTGGTGTGACAGCTGGGCAGCAGCTACAAGTCCTTTTCAATGTGCTTCCTATATTCATCCAACGTTGTGGCTCCAATACACTGCAAAAAAAATTTCACACTTCCTTACAATAGTTCCAAGTTCCACTAACAGTATGTTTAGTATAAGCATAACCAGGTGCCTTCAAATTTCACAACAGTCTACAAATACAATATTATTCTTAATTCTTGTACCATTTAACCAAAATTGAACTGCTGACCCTGCAAACGGAAATTTTTGAAGATAAAATTCCAATACTAAATATTAAAAGTTCACATTATTTAATTCAACTAACACGCCAAGAGCAAATGATCATTTATCAGAATTGCTAATTGATATATGAACTTACCAGATCTGTTAGTTACAGTCAGTTTTTAACTACTTACAATTTAAAACAAAAATACTGAACAACCAAAAGACTAGGTATTCCTGTATCTAAAACAGACTTGCAAATATAGCCTAAATGTATGATTATTGAAAGCAAGTTGGCAACACAGAATAGAACAAGTCACTTTATCCTTTAGTATTTATGTTTCAATGGCAATACATGCACCAAGTATTCTTTTCTCTAAAACATATTTGCAAAAATAGCCTAAATATATGATTATTGACCAGCAGGTAGCAACATAGAAGAGAACAAGTATTCCTCTTTCTTTTTGTATTCTTTTGCTTCAATAAAAATATCAATGGAAGAATGAAACAACGTTGGAGGCACTACCGTTGGAGGCAGTACAGGCGGAGGCAGTAGTAGCGGAGGAAGCACCGGCAGGCGAGACCACTGGCAACAGCAGTGGCGGAGACCGGCGACGCACCAATGACAGCAACAGTGACGGAGACCGACGAGGCACCAATGGCAGCAGCAGTGGCGGAAACCGGTGAGGCACCAATGGCGAGACGGCGAAGGCAGGACGCAGGCGAGAGGACTGGAAGCGGTGAAGCGGTGGGGCGGCGACAGAAAACACAAATGAATACGAGGAAGAAGAAGCTGTCTGTTTTGGTTGATGAATAAGAGCTACTACCTCGGTTACTTAAACACACAAGGTAATAACCAAATACAACATCGGTTCATAGCACAAATGATGTAGAACGTGTCCCTAATAGACCTCGGTTCAGGAGTAAACCGATGCCATAGGTCTGGCGTGGAGCAGGCGTAGGGGCAGTTGGAGCACTGGTTTCGGCCTCTATTCCCCTGAAGCCCGATGCAATAGGTGCTGGTTTAGGCACCGGTTGCCTACAAAACCGAGGCAGTAGGTAGGCGTTCTGACTTTTCAGTTACCAAAAGGGGTTTAGGCTTCGGTCACTTACCAAACAGATGTCGTAGCTATGCCCAACGACCTCGGTCCCTTCTGAACCGAAGCAATAGGTGCTGGTTTAGGCACTGGTTGCCTAAAAAACCGATGTCGTAGCTGTGCCCAACGACCTCGGTCTCTTCTGAACCGAAGCAGTAGAGCCTGACAGAAATGTCAGGGTGCCGTGTAGCAGGTGCAAGGAGCAGAGTTTTAGGCCTCGGTTGCGTGGCAGAACCGAGGCAATAGAGGCTTCTCAAAAGTCAAATGTCTTATCGGACAGAAATGTCAGGGCTGTGCAGAGGTATATGCTTCGGCTCTTGTCTTAACCGAAGCAGTATGTGGATTCCGCTGCGGGCTCTGTTGCAACCGAGGTATAAACTGTTATATGCTTCGGTTTTCTCATAACCGAAGCATATATGACGCGTTTAAATCGGAAATTTTTACTAGTGTATGCTTTTTATTATTATGTAATTGTTTTAATTTTATCTTATTAATTTGAAAATTTTCAATTAATGAGTCTGTGTAATATATTATGTGATTGTCGGTAAGTAATGTAATATTTTAACATACTGGCACATTATCCTTTTATTATATATTATTTAATATAATAAAATTAACTTAGATATTACATACTGTGGAGAGGAGAGTTTTCTCAAGTTTTTTTATCTCTAGGGAAATATGGTAAAGTGTGCTTTTTAATGATAAACTTATAAATGTTTTTTTTTTCTTAAGTGATTAAATTGTTAAATTAAGTTAGCTTTTAAGAAAGTTTCATATAATTAAGATAGGTTTTTTATTAGATTAAAAAATAATCTAATCTTAGGTATAAAATTGCATAAATATGGTATTGTATCATTATTTTAATCACTTAAAGTTATTGAACAAATTTTAATCACTTAATTATGCTTCTTAATCGATTAAAGCTGTAAAAATTTTAATCAATTAAGATAATAACATAATCAATTAAAATGATCAGAAACACATCAGACATTTGCTTTCTATTTTAATCGATTAAGAAATTAACCTAATCGAATAAAAGAATATGTAGAGCTTAATCGATTACGAAAATAACATAATCGATTAAATGCAGCAGCTTTGTGTCTAGGCTATATACATGTGTTCTAACTCATTTTCAAACACGAAGAACATTTTGATTTTGATCAAATTGAAGCAAGAACATGTTCATAACTGTCTTGGAACAATCTTGGAGGCATCAACCATAGTTTTGAAGAAATTCAAGGTCTCCAAGGCTTCAAGAAAGGAAGAGTAATCAATCAAGAAATCTGTTGTGTTTGTAATTGTGAAATCTGCACTTGTTGGTGCACTTAGGTTCTATAATTCTTTTGTAATCTTTGTGTTTCTCTTAGATAGGTAGGAGAGTGTGTGTATAGATTCTCTATATTAGAATTTTTGGGTAGTAAAGTGTGGTAAGGATACATTGAGAGAATATTATATTATTGACCATTAAAGACTAGTCAATTCCCTTCAACTCGGGTGGTTGAAGGATGATTAAATATAGACTCAATTGAGAGTCGAGCTAGTATAAATTTGTTGTATTCTTTTATTAGAAACACAACAAATTTATACTGGTTTGGCTCTCAACCGAGTCTACATCCAATTATTCTCTAACAACCTGTGTGGGAGGGAATTCACTAGTATTTAAACAGTCAAGAATACAAGATTCACTCAATGTATTCTCACCACACTCAAATGAACAAAAACATTCCAACCTAGAGAGACTATACACACACTCTAAGAGTCTTGTCTACCTAGCTAAGACTAACGCAAATATTACACCAGAATTATAGAGCTGGTGTACCAACAAGTGCATATTTCATAATGATAGACACTACAAATTCCTTGAATGATTTCTTTGAAGTCTGAGAGACCTTGAATTTCTTTAAACAATGGTTGATGCCTCAAAGATTGCTCCAAGACAACTCTGAACGTGTTCTTGTTTTAATTATTCAAAATCACAATTTTCTTCGTGCTTGAAAATGAATTGGAACACATATATATAGCATAAGCACAAATCTGGTATATTTAATCGATTATGTTATTTTCATAATCGATTAAGGTTTACACATTGTTTTAATCGATTAACTGTTTTAATCGATTAAGTATTTTTTCTTAATAGATTAAACCAAAGATCTATCTCCCTAAAATTTAAAATAGTTAACATTGGAAGCATATTAAATAAAACATCTAGTAGAAACCAGTATAACAGAAAGCATAACAAATGAATAGATAAATATATTGGTAAGGTACTTGTATAGGGTACTGACGATCAGTAACTTAACAGTACTCATGAATGACTTCTTATTCGTGAAGAAAAATAAATTAGAGCTGCCACAGACTGTCGAACTGATTTGACATTTTCTTCCTGGTACTTACAGTAGAACAGTTTTAGCATCAGTTCTACTAATTATAATCCAAAAACTTTGAGTTTCAGCTCACAATATGTCTCACCAAGTACAACTCAAGCAAAGAAGATAATTAACAGTCTATGGTCTGTAATGATCAACCAGTTTATTGGCTTGCAGATCTCTTTTACTATATAAAAAAAAGTATGAAAAGTCCAAACACTCTTAAGCTATACTGACAGTTTATGGATCTTGGTCCACGGATACTAAAATAGCAGTAACTCATAGCATAGCGTTGTCTTGATGATTGGAATATAGGCCAGACTGTGAGAATGCATCAGATCCCTGTAAAAGAAATAACAAATTATTTTTGTATTAGGCAACTTTGCATACATTCAAAACTTAGAGACATGTTCTATAGAATAAAATGGTTTATAAATCAGTAATGAAACTTAAACAGAGCATAAAAATTAATTGAAGAATAGAAGAATCTAAAATTGGGGAAGATATATATGAATCTAGCTCAAACATGATTGCAAGCCATGCAAAGTACTGCCATGGCGGGTGTTCTCACATGGCTTAGCTGCGTAAGAAAAAATGCAGGACCTAGTAACCCAACTGATTGCATAATCTGTCAAAAGAGACGTTTTTAAAAAGAGAAATCATTTTAAATGTTAAGAAAGGAAAATGAATTAGTCTAGGTCTCAATTTCTTCACTTTAATGTTTTAATCAGAGTATTATTTAATTATCCGGGAAACGTTCTTGAAAATTTTCACAATAAAATTGTGTTTATACGGCGGACTGTAATGAATGCTCCTGTACTGTTATTTGCTTTAAAAATTTAAGAAAAAAATTTGAAGCCACATCGATCAATAATAAGGTCACTTTAAGATAAATAAGTGAGTGTAAAATCTTATTTTATAGGTTAATTTTGTAGGATTGAGTTATGTTTTAAACTCACTTTTTAATTCAGCACCACAACTATGAACTCAACAAACAACAATTATCGTTAAAATAAACCCTAACTTATGGCAATGATGCGTTGTTGCTTAGTTCGACAATTTGATGGGCAAAATATGGCTTGCCCAGCCCATTGGTCTTTTTTTCTAAATTATAAATTGAAATATCATTTCTTAATCCAATATCAAAACCATGGATTAAAATCTATTCTATCGAGATTTGTTGTTTGTTCTACTTATTGTTTCACTCGATATCGGGCCACAAAATCTGTTTGATAGCGGGTGGAATAATAAACTCAACAAACATAAATTATCTTTAGGATAAACTCTAACTTATGATTATGATGTAATATTGAAGTAGACTTTAAGTCCAACTCAACCTTGAAAAACTAGTTTTGTAACACTCACCTTGTCAATTTGACGGGCCAAAATGTGGCCTGCCCATCCCATTGTTCCTTTTTTTTCTAAATTAAAAAATGAAATAAAAATATTAAGTCTTTTTTTTATACATCTCAATTTGGTCTATATTTTGGGAGATTAAGTGTTGCTCCCTCCACCACCCCAAGTGCTCTGTACCTCCCCACTATTTTCTTTTATTCCAAAAATACCCTACACCTCCCCACTATCATCAACAATCTCTCTCTTTCTCTCCCCGCATTGATGGACCACTCACATGGCAACTCCACACAACCACACGTTGAAGATGAATCCTTTATATCCCTTTTATTTTTCTTTATTTTAAAGAAATGAATTTGCCTTTAGACATAGTTTTTGCATGACTGCTCATTCTTTTACTTGTTACTACATGTCTACTTAGGTCATTACAAAGAGCACTTGATAAAAGACTCTACCTTCTTGTCGAGGACAATGCACATGAGACTCCTAGTGTAAAGTCTGTGTGGCATTTTCATGAGAAAGTTTATGAATCTAAGGACACCATGCGCAAGGTGAACGTTGGTATATGGCTTTCCTTTTCTTTTTCTATAACTTTTGCTTGTTAACATTTTTTAATTTTGTAGTGTGCGAATCTGCATTGAAGTCAATCATAGGTGAAAATCGTTGAGAACAGGTTTGATTGTGGTTCTGTGGAATTGCCATGTGAATGCTCCATCAATAGGGAGAGAGAAAGAGAGAGATTGTTGAGGATAATGGGGAGGTGTAGGGTATTTTTGGAATAAAAGAAAATAGTGGGGAGGTGCAGGAGCACTTGGGGTGGTGGAGGGAGCAACACCTTGGGAAAGTTTGATACAATCAGGTATGAGTTAAGTTTAAAGCCCACTTCTTAATCCAATATCACAACCATGGATTAAAACCTATTCTATTAAGAGTTGTTGTTTGTTATGATTATCGTTGCACCCGATATCTGGCCACAAAATCAGCTTGATAGTAGGTGGAACAATAAACCCAACAAACAACAGTTATTGTTAGGATAAACTCTAACTTATGGTTATGATGCAATGTTAAAGAAGTATATTTTAAACCCAACTCAACCTTGCAAAACTAGTTTCTTAATGCGTCAATTTGACGAGCCAAAATTTGGCCTGTATAGCCCATTAGTCCTTTTTTCTAAATTAAAATTTGAAATAAAAAAATATTAGGTCTTTTTTTAATACATCTCAATTTGGTTCATGTTTGGGGAAAAATTTAATGCAATCAGGTCATTATCGTTAGTAATGGTTTAATAAAGATGGGTCACATGTTAGTTCCTAATTTAAAAAAGATATATTGTTTAAAAATACAATTTTTTCAAGTATCAAGTTAACTTCGTGTTGTAGCAATGACAATATGATGTGATCACATCAAAGTGTCACATGTCATATCAAACATAGTTGTCGCAGTTTCAATTTGATTATTCTATTTTTATTTTTGTCTCAATTTAATTCTATTTTTTTAAAATTAAGCAATATTATTTCTTTCTAAATTGAAACCAGATTTAAATTGTTTATAAATACTATACAATTTTCTCTTAAAAAAATTGATATTTTTATTCAATATTCTTACCAAGATTAAGTTTATTTAAATTTATACCTTACGTTGAACTTTATTTAAAATTGTTTTTAAATTTTAAATTTATTTTTTTTAATTGTTATAAAATTATTTAAAATTTTACATTTAAATATATAAAATTGTTACTTTTAAACCAACTCAAACATTTGTATAAAAAATTATTAAATTTTACACATTTTAAAAATATAAATTATTTGAAATATAAATTCAAACAAAAAAATATTAAAGTACAATGCAATAAAATATCAAAGCAAATGAAATTTAATGTAAAATATAAATTTGATAAGAATTGAAAAAAATAATAAATTTATTTTCATGAAATGCAATTAATAAACAAGTTTAACATATTTGTTAGTTGAAATTAATTTTGATTTTTTTCTATTAACAACTTTAAAACAATTTTATATAATATTGAATGTAAAATATAAATTTAAATAAATTTAATCTTTGTTAAAATATTTATTAAAATATCTATTTTATAAAAAATATTTGTGTAACATTTATATAAAAATTAAATTTAGTTTCAATGTGGAGAATGACGAAATTGCTTCATTTAAGAAAAAAAGTTGAAAGGGAATTAAAAAAAAAAAAGAAATATAAAGATTAAATTGAAATTAAGACAATAGCACTCGGCCGTAATAAAGACATATGACACTACTGTCACGCCACATTGTCACTGTGACACTAATCAACTTGACATGTGTCAAATTTGTATATTTAAAAAAAATAAAAAATAAAAATAAAAACATAAACTAACACTTGACATTTTTTAACCTTGTAAATACAATACTAACACAAATTAACTTGATTGAATTGAATTTTTCAAAATAGTGATCAAAATTAAGATAAAGAAAAGAACCTAATTAAGATTTGGCAAAAAAAATGGAGCCAAAGGCATAATTTAACCTATTACATATAATTTTCTCTTACATGTAAAACTTTTGCTTGGATATTTTTGCTTACAACAAATTTGAAACTATTAATACTATAAAACATTCTTTTTCAAATGTAAAATAAATTTAAGCCTAAGGTTAAATGTTTTAGGTGTAACAATACAAAATAATTTGTTCTTCCTAATTTATTGTTATAACAAGGCACTCAACACAAATGTCCTTGTACAGAGAGATCTCAACAAAACTCAATAGTTGAGAGAACATACCAACATTAATTGAATATCGCTAAAGTTTTATTTTTTATACTAAGTTGTCAATCCAAATTTTTTCTATGGTTTGAAATATTTTAGTTTATTATATTGAGCTTTTCAAAACCCTTCAAAAATTTACACTCATAAATAAGTGTTGGAAAATTATAAATTTTCAATATTTACATATGTTTAATAATTCAAGCCTAAGTATAATCTCAAACTTATACACTTTGTCCTCTTATATGAGTGATAAAAAAGGTAGAATATTTTTTCGACTCTCCAAACATAGAAACATATTATTATACTGTCACATTCACTTATTTCAATTGTATGAAGATTATTTATTTTTTCTCTCCTCACATCATTATGAAAATATTTTTATAAAAAAGTTGTTCTCAACACTTTCCAAGTAATGATTGTTTTTCAAAGTAATGATTGTTTTCCCTCCTTTTAGTAATCTTCTAAATTCAACCTCCCTTAACAACATAATTTACCTTTTGGTTGTTAGAATAATTCATAACTTAAAATATTTTCTCAATTTTCTAAATCTATAATTAAGATTTTGGGTTATAACCTTATGATGGAGGTTTTTCTCTTACAAATGCAACTAAACCTTATGACTAAGTGGTTACTTAATAAAATAGTGAATATATAATATTTTTGTTGACAGGGGAAGCTAACCTAAGTAGGAAAATATTATTGATGATGCTTCAAATATGGTTAAAGTATTTTTGATTATGTGTTTAAAATGTTTATGATAAAATTAACTAATTGTTGAATCTATTAAAATGGATGTATTATAGAAACTAGGTTCTTAATTGATTGTTAAATCTGTTAATATGTACGTTAGGAAATGTTAGCTTTTTGTTTTAATAGACTATGTTGATTACATAATCAATTAAAACTATCATCAATGTGTTTTTGTATATAAATGTGTCTGATTTACTTTCTCGTCTAAGAAATACATTGCAAAAGCATTCATTGGTTGAGAAAGAACATCCTTCAAACATTCTTGGAGAGGTGTGAAATCAAGACAACAACCTTACAAGAATAAGTGGAAAAAGCTAAGGAGACATTGTTTCCAATGTGTTCTATGTAAAATCTGCATTAAAGGTGTATCTATTTCCTTTTCTTTTTCTGTTATTTCTAATTACCACTATATCATTTGCTGTGTAGGCAAAGTTTTTAGGGTGAGTTTGTGTAGTCTCACCATTATAAACTATTTGTGTTTGGTTAAAGATATAGATTGCATAGGAAATCTTGTAATCTTCTAATATCAACTATATTATAGTGGATTTTCTTCCAATTCAGGTTGTTTGAAAAAAGATTGAATAGTGTCAAATCTTGTGTATCTTGATTTATTTTCTTTACTTGTTATTTGATTAAATTTTTGAAAGGTTGAAAAGTTTATTTGAAATATGTTTAAAACACCATAAGTTTTCACGAAGGGTAAAATTAGGTCTTAACCAATTCATCTCTCTTGGTTCAGATTTATTGGTCCTTACATTTTAACAAATTTAATCAATTCAATGTTCCTCTTATCATATTTCATCCAAAGTGCACAAGATACTACTAATAGAAATCTTACAATTAACACATTTCACAAGTTTCACATAAAATGTTACTCTCATACAATTTAATTGACGTCCCTTGAAATATGATATAATTTATTTTTTAATTTAATTATAATATGAGAGGTAATTAATTTTTATAAATTATTAATTTCTAATAAATTATTAATTTCTTTTTTAACCCAATACAACTCAAACTCACGATAAGTCGGATTAACTCACAGTTCCAATCCATTTTGATACCACTAATTATCACATATCAATACCAAGATAATTATTTGTTCTTTCTAAATACAATATGAAATAAAAAAGTGAAATTTAGGATATACCTTAAGACACATTATTTAAAATATTTTAGAATTTACAAAAAAGAATTTTAAAATCAACACTCACAATTACTAGTCATAATATCTATGTGTTATAGAATTATTAACTATAATTTTCATGTGGTCCATAGTACTAATAATGACACCTCTTCCCAAATAATATAATTTGAAAATTGTAATATATATATATATATATATATATATATATAATTACAACTTATACCATTCAAAATAATATTTTGTTTTTTATATCACACCATTTGTAAATACAAAATCTACATTATGAATCTATTTATTCTATTACGGTAAATAAAAAACATTTTATAACTCCCAAACTTGTTTCAAAATAGATAAGAAAAAAACACTTATGATATGTAATCCACCGTGAAAGAGGGAGAAGCTCTAATTAGTGTACAACAAACAGGGGCACCATGTGTCTTCTTAAAAACCTCGAGGATACATACGAAAATCATAGGGGTGCAAGAAGAAAGAGGCTACTTCTCCTTAGTCATGGATCTTAAACAACATACCAAAACCAAACCTAATCGGGTTCAGTTGCGAACGGTGTCGTTTGCTTCTCCCTATCGTTCGTATTCACTTTGCTATTGACATTGACAACGATTCCAACTACAGACCACTAAAGTGAAAAATTTCTCAGTCACAAAAATTTCTTAACTCCCTTTTTCTCCTTGTCTATATTTCCCTTCGTCTTGTCACTCTGCAAATCCATTTACCAGGTACACACGGATTCATTCTTACATTTGATTTGAGCGTTTCATTCTCCTAAGTTCGTTTTAGAGGATTGTGGGTTTTCTTCAGAATGTGTTTTTTCTTAAAAAAAAATACATGTTTTCACACTCTTATGTTGTTTTGTTGTTATCCCTTTAATTTGTTCTGCTTAGCTGTGAAATCTGTGTGAGGATTAGGAGGTTTCTGAAATGATAAAGTTAAGTTATTACTCACCTAGAAATGAGCTTGGGAATGCGCATGACTGATTGTGGTACTATGGTGTGCTGGGATGTCCTTCGCGCCCCGAAAAATATTTTTTTGTTCTCTGATTTGCTTTGAAAAATAATGATGAAATCACTCGATTTTTATGTTAGTAATGTTTTAAAACAATAGAATTACAGTTGATTTATCCGCTGATTTTTTTAACTTCCTTTCTCTTTTTGGTTGTGAATTTAAAAGAATATCTGTTGGATAATGCCATGAAAGTAAGAGTTAGAACTGGTTTGGTACTGCGTGTCATCAGTGAAGTGGGTTTATAGACAAGGTAAAGAAAAGCTTATGCTTTTAATCTAACATTTGTTGAGTTCTTTAAAGCAGTAACTAGCCATTTAGTTTTAAATAGTTTTCTAGAGGTATTCTGAGAAGTGAAAACCTTCCTTAAGAGGCTGATTCTTTCATATAGGTTGAAGAAAAATTACACAATTCTAGACTATTACAGATTTATGGAATTAAACAGTTATATTTTTGTATGCATTTGGTGGATATGCACAAAGCTATAAGCTATTACAAAATTATAAATACAAAATAATGTTAGAGAAAGACTATTATTTGCTTCAATTTATGTAGTCTTAACATATACAATATGCTAATACTTTTATTTTGGCAATGCTTAATATTGGAAAAATATATATTTGGCTGCCCTTCATTTCTATATTGTCATCTGCTGCAGTTATTGATTTCTTATCCATAACATTGCAGCTTTCATCTTGAACTTGAGACATCAATCTGCGCTGTGCTATTTGGAAAGTTCACACCTATTTTACTTACTGGTTGACTTTTTGTGATAGAGATCTGTGTACCACTGCAGATTCTCACATGGATCTTGTGCAATTTTTCTCGAGTAACAACATCCTGATTGAAGAATTCCTTTGACGGGTGGAAATATTAAATGGTTGTTTGGGTTTGAAGTTTATTTTTGAAATCAGGAGTTCCCTGCATCGTAAAAACACTTCAAGTGTCCCTGTTTGCTTTTCAAATTGTTGTCAGATGTCAGAAACTGACTTGGCAGTTATTAAACCCGAGGTATGCTTTCTTGTGTATAAGGGAATGTATATTTTTGGTTCAACCATTTAAGGTGTGGCCCAATGTTTTATTTGAGTTGTGCTGCTGCCTGTTTGCTTCTGGTTGATTTGTTAACCTATTCCTTTGACCTTTATTTATCCGCTATCTTCTATATGATTTGTTAATCCATTTCTAATTTTCCTGTAATATTCGATACATTATTGAAATCAATCTATGCTCAATGATTTCAATAGGTTTTAGTAACTTATCTGTAGTCTATATACGGATGTTGTAACGAAGCTTGTAACTTGATAAAAATAATCAATACAGAGGTTGTTTTCTCTTGAAGTTACTTTTTACAAAACATACACGCCCTGTTTATAGTTAACTGCCATTTTTTTCTCTACACAGCTGAATCCCAACACTCTCTAGCATTGCATCTGAAACTATGTGTTTATTTGATAAGAAATTTTGAGTATGTGAATACAAGCTATCTTTGAGTTTTCTGTTTTAAGAGTTGTTTTTGCAATTGAAATGACTCTGGTGTAATTTTCTCCTCAATCTCGATTCAAAATTGAACAGTGTGTGCATGCACCACCCATCAATTAAATAACAGGGAGTTTCAATGGTGAATCTCTCTTTCTAAATGTTTTTTAAACCATTAGATATTCTTTGAAAGCATTAGTCTTGTATGCGGTTCATTCAATTCTGTGTGACATCTTCTCTTTGAATCACTGAATTAACTTAGTTTAGACAGATAGTCTCTTTAATAGGTTTTGTATTCCAATTTTCTATGATTTTTTAATGTTTAGTTGTGTACTTTTCTTGTCTGGAGAATAAAAAATGGTATTCTTTAGTTTAATCAAGTGAAACTAACATAATAGTGAATCAAAACCTGTTGTTGGTTAGTTACTTAAGTTGAGACCGAAACTATTCTGATACCTGTTTTGTATTTTCAGATGATGAAGCCTTATGTCTGGCTTCAGACTTCAGATGATTCAATCCAACAAGTGGAACAAGAAATTGCAATGTTTTGCCCACTTATATGTCAAGAAATAATACAAAAAGGCATGGGATCTTCCAAGAACTATGCAATATGTCTTCCTCAACAAGTCAGTCCTGCCATGTTGAGCTTAATTCTTGATTATTGTCGTTTTCATCAAGTACCAGGCCGGTCAAACAAGGTTTGACTACTTTTTTTCAGGGCTCTTAGTTATTATCTTTATACCTGACAAGACAATTCCCAGTCTGAACTATAAATATGAAAATCGTTTGACTTAGGGATTGTTCTTTTACATAGGAACGTAAATCTTATGATGAGAAATTTGTTAGGATAGACACAGAGAGGCTTTGTGAGTTGACATCTGCTGCAGACAGCCTTCAGTTAAAACCGTTAGTCGATCTAACTAGCCGTGCACTTGCTCGAATAATTGAAGGGAAGACGCCAGAGGAGATACGTGATATATTTCATTTGCCAGATGATCTTACAGAGGTGTCTGGTGCTTGTGAGAACTCTGTATGCCAATTATATCTTTTTGGATTTTCTATTTTCATTTCTTACACATTCTGTTGACCCAGGAAGAAAAGCTGGAGCCATTGAGAAATATAACTGCTGACCCAAGGATCAGGCTTTTGAACCGTTTGTATGCAAAAAAGAGAAAAGAACTAAAAGAGCGTGAAAGGTTAAAGGTGCCACCAAATTGTTTCTTTATCTTCAACGCATTTTATGTCATGCTGTCAATGTCAGTTCTGGCCCTTATTCCTTGGGTTAAATAAGTTGTTGGTACCTCCAAAATTGGCCCAACTTTTAGTAAATGTGTTAGTTTGATCCTAGCAGTTACTGTGTTACTTTTGAATTAATGGTGTTAACATGTTAATTTTGGCAATGTCACATGTCAACATACCTGCAAATATTTGATTAAGATGATTACATGCCAACACTGTTAATTTTAAAGTAACAAAGTTGATGTCAGGACCAAGTTAACATATTTATTAAATGTTAGGCATAAAAACGCTAAAAAACTTTGGAAGTACCAAAAACTTGTTTAACCCTATTCCTAAATTAGGTATTTGTGTTTGAACTTTTATTTCAGAACTGTGCTGATCGGTGTTGCCAGTGGTGTATTGCATTAACTGCCATAGTTTTATGAGATTGCATACTATCATGTTTTAAGCAAGGTAGCAGCAATGTTGGAGAAAATGTAAATTTCTTTTGATGAAAGATTTTCATAAATATGAACAGAAAATTTATGTTTTAAAAACATTAGTGGTCCCTATGACTTTATCTTTAGGTGTTACTCCATCTAATATATCAAACATTGATTGAAATGGTGCATCTTGTAGGGCAAGTGGCCATATTGCTATTAATCTGAACTGTAACCTAACTTTTGAAACTATAGACCTTAAACTACACTTTCGAAGTATAGGGACTTAAACCAAAACAGAAGTAAGTTATAGGGATAACAGTTGTATTTAAACCCAATATTATGAAGAGAAAGGACAATAAACTATCATCATCAACCAAATGAAGAAAAAGGAAAATTTCTGCAGCAATGTTCAAACCACACCACTTGCCTTATCTTGCCCTGTGCCTAGTGCTGTGCTATGAAAGCTTAAAATTTAGAAATATTTATGTTGCTGTGCAAACAAATTCATAGAAGTGAGCATAGGTTGCTTATTGTGACAATTTTTGCCTCTACTAAAGCTATGAAAGATGGGTAACATGTCATTTGTTTCTTTTATTTCAAAGATGTCAATCATTGACAACACTGGTGCTTTTGTTCTTACTTCAATTTTTTATTCCTAAATTGTAGATAAGTTTGATTTAAATAATCTGTTTTCTTGTTTCAGAATGTTGAGGTTGAAGAAGAACATGTGGATGATCGTTCAGTTGATGACTTGTTGTCTTTTATCAATGGAAATGATGGAGGTAAATTAAAAATATTAACCATCCTTATTTTGTCTTCACTTAATGTATTTTGTCTATTGCTTGATTAAATGGATACTTGTCTCATTCCTAATTGGTTTGGACCTCGTTGGTTGTAAGAAGCCCCCTGTGAAACATTAGATGTGCTTATGAATTGGTTTGGGCATTGTCCAACTAGCATACGTTTCTTCATATTAATTCTGAATGGTAGGATGCACAACTAAGTGTTAAGTATGGTGGTGTGTGGTGTACGTAATATGATGGCATTCTATATTTGAGAATATCCGGGTAGCATTTTTAGATGATAAATTATCACAACTCCAACAAAGTTTATGACAGCCAAGCTGAACTAGTATTGGCAAGAAGACTGCTAATATCTGTCTCCTTTTCTGTATGAGCATGGCTAGCATTTTTTACCCTTCAACTAAATTTCATGTAAATTGATATAAGAAACACTTAAACATGGCTTCAAACTTTGACTTCTTAAGTTAATGAAATTGCACTGAATATTGTTTTGAAATAATTTTAATCAGAGAAACAAATAAGTGAAGTTATCTACTGACAAAATTAACCTATTTCTTTATTGGTGTATTTTTTATTTTCTTAATGCCAAATTTCATTATGTTGTGAAAGCACGCATTTTTGTAACATCATTTAGGACGATAATTTTTTATGATTTTTGGTATTTGTAGTTTCTAATTACATTTTGAAATTATTTTATGATGCTTTTAGGGAGAAATTGTTTGAGACCTATAGCCCTTTTATATTTTTCTTCAGTTCCCCTTTTGAATTTCTTACTGGAAGTTAAGAATTTTGTCACAGATCCAAAGGGAGTTAAAACTTCAAAGAATAAAAAGAAGAATAGGAGGAAAAAAGAGCAACAGAAGAATTCTTCTTTGAAGGAGGCATCTGAACTGAACAAGGTTGTTTTCAATGCTCTGCTGTATAGCCTACACATCATTAAATCATTTAGCACTATGTCAATTTTGAATGAACAAGGTTATGGTCTCTGCTCACCTAAAAGTTGAAGTGTTTATTTTATTGCCTTACAATAGGAGGTAAATGGTCATGATATCAGACACCAAAGTTCTGAAGCTGAGATAATTAGTGAGACCTCGTATTTACACTATGCAGAAGATGATGCTTTTACTTCTAAGCCTGAGTTTGATGATGGTGATATAGATGATGAGATTGATCCCGCCTTAAAGGAAAAAATTGACAGGTGGGATTATTTTCTGACTGATTGTTTTATACTGTATTATTTTAAAAATCTATTTTATTTTTATGAGAGTTATTATTATCACTGGCATATTTGCTGTTGCTCTTGCAAGTCAGTATCTTTTATTCTGCCTAGTCAGCCACATTACTGAATGTCTTATATGAACTATTGCATATACAGAGGACAAGGCTGCAGAATGATTGAACTTTTTCCTTCTCTTTTTTGGTTTTCAAGAAATCTAATAGGAAGAAGCTCAATTTAGAAATGCCTTTTAAGGTCTACACCCATACGCCAAAGAGATGAATTGCGTCTATTCATAATTAGCTATTTCAGGGAGAGGGAAGTCAATTAGAGGAGAGAGAATTCTGTTATAGCTGGGAAATCTGAATTGTGGGAGGAATCATGGAATTGTTAATTGATTAGAGTATTGAGATCTTCTGATTTGGGTACCATTGCTCTTATTATTCTTTGTATTTTCCTTTGTTTTTTGAACACAAATCATGCCACACTCAATTAGGAATTCGGAATTATCATAATATTGGTCCTTTCATTTAGGGATTTTGCACCTAGCCTATGCAAACAGGGATGATGTCAAAGACATGATAATAAAGGAAAGTATGGGCTAACAATATTATAACTAATAACATCTAACACTAAATATATATATATATATATATATATATATATATATATGTGTGTGTGTGTGTTTGTTTATTTTTTAATTGTAGGTATTATAGTCATCTATGGCTAAGTGAAGATTGTAACTGAGTACCACATCCACACATTGAACTTGCTAAATGCTTTAGGAGATTATTTCTCGATATGAATGCAAGAGATAAGTGAATAGAGTTTGTTGACTTATCATATGGAAGAGAATTTTGAGATGATACCGGTTCATTGAGTGATAGGGTAACATGAATCTAAAAACAAGGTAGCTAGCTCATGGTATTAGTGCTCCAATACTTCAAAATATTACCCTTTAGTTACTTGCACAACTTTGTTCATCTTCATGCTATGAAAGAAATTAGAGTACTTATTCATTTATCCATTCTCTCAGGAGAAACGAGATGGCATCACATAGAGTGGACGATTTGGTAGTTCTTCAAATTCTTTGAAGGAATACTTCACAATATGAAAAGGAAACAAAATTGTGGATGTAGGTGGAGACGATTTGGGTTCATTTGATGATTATGCAATTCTTGAAGTTGCTAATTTGTCTTAGATGAACCTAAGCTAGAGGGTGTCTTTTTCTATGATGACAAAAGGCTGAAATGTCTTAAATGAAAGAAATCCTCTTTTAACATTTTGGATTCTAGACAATGAATTATATCCTTTTCTGTCTTAGGCAACAATGCGTTCAAACTGTTATATTTGACTGGGTTTCTTTTAGATGATTTGGAATGTATTAAATAATTCATAATGATGATCAATATGTGTGTGCCTGTGTGTGCATGTGTATATATATGTAAATGTATACCTGTGCTGTCGTGACCTTCATTTGGGAGATCACAGGTGTTGCTGTGTTGTGTTCATGTCTGTGTGCTTCATAGCTGGTTACCCAAACTAATGGACTTCCAATTCGAGGTAATCTATAAACCAGGTCTAGAAAATAAAGTAGCAGATGCTCTCTCTACCATCCATCACTGAGCTTAATACCATATCCATTAGTCTGTGTTGAGTTGATTTCCGAAACTAAGAGATGAGGTATAGAACTTCCTAGGTTGATTTGCATCTGTAATGAGATACAACCCTGTCCAACTTCCACGGTGAATTATTTTTGTTGTGCGGGTTGATTGTTTTTAATGGGTGTTTCATGTTGTCCCCCTTCTTCTGTTTTGATTTCTATGTTAACTAAATTTCATGATTCAGTAACAATAGAGCAAAGGAATCTATAACAAAGGTGTTGCTTGACTGAGACACAGCTCTTAGTCAATTGAAATTTCATTTGCAGCATGCCTAGCAAACTATTAAGTATGCAAAGTCAGGCCCCAAAGGCAGCAATTTTTTGTTTGCCGCAACTGTCCCAAGCTATTCCTGCAGTACTCTGCCCTCTTCCAGATGGTGTCCTGCATTGGAAATGTGGCCTATAAGTTCCAGTTACCTCCATCAGCTCAAATTCATTCCATATTCCATGTTTCTCAGCTTAAAAAGTCCTTGAGAAGTGGTTTTTGCTGACTGTTTTTTGAACCCCAACTACTGGAGATTGGTGAAGTGGAACCTCCCACCCCTGAGGCTACCTTAGCAACTAAAGAAATTTGAAGCCATGGATCCAGTGGTGGAATGGCTGATCTTTTGGCGGTCCCTGCCAGTGGAGGAAGCACCAAGGGAGCTTGCTACTTCCATTCAAAATAAATTTCCCACTTTCTGCCTTGAGGACAAGGCATATTTTAGAAAGGGTGGTATTTATAGGAATGGGCACAATTTGGAGAAGTCTTTTGGAGTTAGAGGAGAAGAATTCTGTTACAGGGGGCAAATGATTGATTGGAGTCCAAAGATCTCCTGTGACTTGGGGGAGCTTTGCTCCTATTCATCTTTGTATTTTCCTTTTCTTTTCGAATACAAATGATTCCTCCTCTGTTAGGAATTATCATAAGAGAGTGAAACCTATGATTTCTAAACACTATTGGCAATGTTTATGACACTCTTTATTTACCTTCCATGTTTTTTTGACATTCCATTTTAGTAACCTTTGTACGTTTGGTTGTTACACTAGAGTGCTTTTGAGATGATGACAGGATGCACACTAAAACTTTATCTGCATCGTATCATTTGATGCAGGGAAGTGGAAGATTTTGCCCGTAGATTAAATTCTGACTGGCCAGAAAGAATGCAAGAACTTTTATCATCAGGGCAAGAACGGAAGACTGTGCTTTTCACTGCAGATGGTTTTATAAGGCGACATGCTTGTATGATTTCACCCTTTGTTACAGTATTTTCTCTTATCCACCATGTTTTTCTTGCTGAGCGCTAAAGCATTTTCCTTTATTTTCCCTTTGCCCGCTTTTATTTAGTACTATGCTTTGAAACTTAGGTCATTTATATATATTTTGCGTCTTCAGCTCTCTATTTCCCTTTCCTTTTGAACCTCATTCTTGTTTCTTTTTGCATTTTATGTTAGTGTTGGTGACATGATTTTAGTTTTATAGTTTTACTGTTTTCAAATATTTATTTTCTTGTTCTATATACTTGGTGATGCTTGCTTGTCTGTTAGCTCGTTGTGCTGGGTCTCAATTGTATGGTGTCATATTCTATCAATTAATAAATGGTTAAATGTTTTTAGTCTCTAAACTTTGATACGAAATTGAAATTTGACCATATCCCAATATATAGGTTTTTCATTCCAAACTCATTTTAGGGTAATGTTTGAACTATTTACACTGTTTAACACATTTAAGTTCAAATGTTATTCCGAAACACTGTTTAACAAAAGACAAATTAGCGCTGTTAGGTTTAAAAGTTTGGGAGACAAGAATGAATTTCAATTTCATATTTAAGTTTAGGGACTTAAAACATATCTAGTCCTTTAATAAATCTTGATATCAACTTTTGAGAGTTTAGTAGTTTTTGAATGTTTTGTTTTTATTTGAATTGTACTTGAATTCATTCAGTGTTTGTGAATAGGGTTTTGCTAATGATTAAGAAATGAATAAATAAAAACTTTTTGTTAGGAATCACGGCCGGGATGTATTGCCAAGTGATACATTAAATGTTGTAATTTCTTTAAAAGAAATTCACTTTTCAAGATAGTTTCCTTCCTTTTGAAGGAAAAAGAAAATTTACTCCAAATTCATTCCTTTTTCAACTCTTGTAGTGTTATTCACGACTCACTAAAATCTCTTTCCCTCTTCAGGACTGGACTTAGAATGGAATTATGGAAATGAATCCTTCCCAGAGGCTTCAACAATTTTGAGAGATGCTGGCAAGCGCAAGAAAAGTTTTGCATGTCAGTTGTTCTTTTTTTCATTTCCTTTGTTTTATTCTATTCTTTGCCGTTCATTTTTGGTGGTAATTTTATTCTGGGGACTTTCTTGTACTTTGTCAAATAAAAAATAATAGTTTGTATGGAATAGTATATCTTTATTGTTGAGCCTTCGCAGTTTTGCACTTTTAATTTGTACGAATACATTGATTTTCTGTCAAGACATTTGGTGTGGGATAAGAACTAATCTTTAACTTCGGAGCGATTAAAATTCACTTACATGAAATTCGGTTTAGCAAGTTTTAACTCTGAAAATAATGCATGGACTCTAAAAGATAGAGAAACATGCAATATTAAAGTTATTCATCCTCAATCTCTCTTCTCAAACCGTGAATCTAAATTTACAATTGATTATTTTTGTTTCACTGTGTCACTTTTTCTTTAATTGAAATACACCTTTTATACATGTAGATTTTTTTATCAATTTTAGTAATTTTAAAGTGACCAAATCCTTATGTTTGTTCATTGCATACTCATGGCAACTGCATCCTCATCTCCATGGACAGAAGAATCTCTTCCAGTTTGATTTGTTACCTCTCCAATATACTTGGACTTGCCTTTTTACAGTTTTACTCTCTATTGCAAGAGTGATAAGGGTTGTCTTAGTCTGAAGATTAGTTGGTTGTGGTTAGTTCTTTTAGTTTTAATATAGAATATGTTTAAATGTTATTTAAAATAGGGTTTTGAGAGAATTTTTGAATGAAATACACTCATTTTCTCGATACACATTCACATCTAAGAAAGAAAAAACCTTATATCTTTAACTCTCCTAAAAAAAATACAACCTGAAATATATTAAATAGTTAATGGTATAGAGATACATTTCACGAAGAGAATTTCATAATGTATAATTAGGAGTTAATTTGATAGATCTTGGATAATTTTTTATCAAAAAATAACATTTTCAAAATAATTTTAAATATATTCTATTAAGTTGGGTATTTATAGAAAATTCCTTGCATCACTCATGTAATGCTCATTCTCTCATTTGCTCACTCATGCAAGGCAGCTTCTTTCTATACCTCTTTCTTTTTACACAATGTATAATTCAAATTATACTTTTATATTTATATATTGGAATGTATAATCTAATTTTTTTTTAAATACATTATTTAAAATAAAATGTAATTTGGATTTTACAATCCCAAAATCATATTATAAATTATATATTTTAGAAAATAAAATCTGTGGGTGTGGATCGAAATTATGGAAGCGCAGGAAGAAAGAAATGATTCCTGTGCAAATGTGGATCCACATTTTACACAATAAAACCTTATCAATACTCCAGGTTATGTCTCAGATTCAGAATTACCTTGTTTTGGATTTTCTAATGCAGAAACTTGATCTTGATCCCGATTGCGTGGTCTTGTTTTTATGACATGTAATCTTGTTTTAGATTAAGAAATTTTATTCTAGATTACGGAATTACAAATATTGTTTTGGATTAGTTATGTAATTTGATCCAAAACCCTTTTTTGATAAGGAAATTCTATCTCACATTATGCTATTTGAATATTTGAAGTATACTGTGATAAAGGTTTATTAACTATTATTTTAGATTATAGAGTAGAAGAAGAAAGTATGGAGGACAAAGAAGAAAAAACTGCAAAAATAATTATCAGATAGAATCCAAACATAATTGGATCATTTCAAAATACCTTTGTTTGGAATGTTTATGGAAAGCGTAATTCGAAGTTTTTTTTTTCTTAATAAATTCTAGATTTAGTTTTCTGACAATTATATTGTAACAAAGTGAAAAAAAAGTATTTGACTTTTTTTAGGTTTAATTTTCTAATTTTAAATAATTTTAATTGAACTTCATTAAAAAATAATAAACAACATAAAGTTAATTAAAAAAATATAAAAAATTTAGATGTTCAATTGATTTTTTTTTTTTGAATAAAAATTTAATTAAAAGTATTTTAATCTACGAAAGATTTTTAAATTTAATTAATTTTTTCTTACACGTTGGAATGGGACAAAGCAATGGAAAATGTTGCAAAGTCAAATAAAACTCCTTTTTAAAAATATTTAGGGTGTAGTAAAAGATATGAAGTGTAGGAAACAATCCATCATACAATTTGTCTAAACAATTTTTGTACGTTGGATGTACTTTAAACAACTTGTCTAAACAGACCTAATAAATATATTCTTCTGAAAGCGTATTAATGTTCTAAAACCATATTTTTACTTCAAACATTTGTAACAATTTCTTTATATAATTTATTTTAATAAATAAAACTTTTTATAACGCTTTATTGATATTTTTTAAAATACAATTATTTTAATTATTGTTTCTTAATTTCTTTATTTATATATCTTTATATATAATATCAAAATTTAATATATCATGTCAGTAAATCAATTAGCTTATATATTATGCGATTTTACTGAAAATTGGATTTAAATTCAAATAAACAATTACCAAAATCTTGAAGTTAGAGATTACAAGTATTCGTTGATGGGATTGTTTATTTAACTTAACTAAATTCAACTTAAGCTGAGTTTAGTTGACTAAATTACTGTCTGTTGCTATGATTCTGAAAAAATAATTTTTGAAGTATTCTGTAACATTTCTTAAACTTTACTTAAAATTGTACTAATTTAACTTTCATAATTGACAAGTCTTCATTGGGAGTCTAAGCCAACTTTTCATGCAAGAACTACCATATACAAAACACCAAAGACTAGACAAATCAATGTCTTTCCTCTTCATCTTGAAAGGTTTAAGGAAATTGGTAACATGAAAAATCTTACAGAAACTAAAATTTAGCTAACTTCAAGTTCAAATCCCATACAATACAACATTAACAATAGTAATGACGACAATAATACAACATAAGTTATGCTTACATAGTAAACAGCAGCTTCTCAGTGTTAGCAGCCTTTCCAACAGTGCCTTACCTCTTGGATCGGAATTTTCTATGTATGTATCTTTGCTTCTTGACATTTGGTTGGCAAAAGGCATGGTTTTGTTCAGACCCTCATGGATTCTTCATCTGCTATCTCACAAAAAATAAGGTACACAGATTCATGGTCCTCTCCAATATCAGAAATATTGAGTGATATCTCTCTCAGGATTTAAGTGCATGCTATCATACCATTTGGCTGAAATTGTTACAACAAAGTTACACAATGTCCTAGGAGTTCCTATCACTTTCCTATAGATTAATATACCAAGTAGGATACAAGCCTGCTGCTGTTCAATGGTGGCTGTTAATTGATTGATTATCCTCTTGGATATGACAGCAAGGCCTTTCTGGTTCCCCTCTTGTCCATAAAATCTTGAGCTCACCTCTCTTTTTTCCCAATGACAAAAAGGTGCCTGCATTTATGATTCCAGAATAAGGTTACAGAAAAATTACCAGATCTTATCATGAAGTAACTAAATGTCTACCGAAGACAAAAATATGTCATTGCAGTCTGTCACAATTCAATTCTCAGTAAAATCATCGTTACTTCTTTGTCCAATTTGTATATAAAATTTTGCACTAAAATCATATGAACAAGAAAGCTAGGCGAGTTTGTTAAAAAATGGACTTTTAACTTAACTCAACAATACAAAACCGGCTTGTAAAGTGAAGTTTGCATCCACTTGTATACTATGAAATCACCTTATTTCTAGTTGATGTAAGATTTTCAACAGAAGTTAACTACATGGAACACGGGATGTCATAGAAAGTCCCAAGCCCAGATAAAGGAAGAAGGTTGTTTGATAGGCCTTACGCAAACTCAAATTATGACATAATTCCTTTTTCACTTAGTTTGGGACTCAAAAATTGAAGTGATACTAATTAGCATAAATTAAAGGAACTTCAAAAGCTAATAGAATAGGTTGAAGTGTAACACCAAGGAGCCGTTTTTGTGGATGGAGAGGGAAGTATGAAATGTAAAAGATTACAGACCAACATGCCATCATTGAATCTTGTACTTTACATTTAAAGGAGTCTGATGACTGTACTTACCAAGTGTAAATGGAACTATATAAAGCAAAGCTGGCTGACCATGCCCATCCATCAAGTTCAAAGCCACATACGTGATGAGGAGACCTGCAGATCAAAATTTAAGGTATGATGAAAAAAGCAAACAGTCACTTCCACATTTGAAACTAAGAATATACAGAAGAAGCAAGCAAACAGATTCATTGTGGAAATCTTAAGGTAGCTAAAGTGTCGTATCATAGCTTCCTTATAATTCCAATTAGTAAATTGAATACATATTAGATTGAGGCACACTGCATGCATAGGCCTAGTAATGCACTATAATATGCAATTGACTCGGACCCACATTCATCACTCTAAGAAAACACTCCTACACAAAAACAAAGTCATCACTATCAAGAATAAAGTAGAGATAAACCTCTTCTTTAAACCCTTTCACCTATTATGCTACCAACAAAATTCCACAGACATGCAGTTTGCAACTTGTCATTTTGTTTTCCAACAGAGAGAGCCAAAAGTTTTGTAAGTGTCACCATTAAAATTTCGAATGAACTCTTCTTTTGTTAAGTTGATGCACTTAGAATGTTAAGCAATTTTAACCAGTTACCTAAAGTTTTACATGGTTAATTACATTATTATAATACCATCAAAGAGTAGCCAAGTATATTATAATATCAGCAGAATCTTGCATTACAGTTAAAAGGTCAAAATAGTTTCACATTTCATTTGGAAAACAATTCCCAGAGAAAACATTCTATACCTAAACCATAAGCAGTCATTGCCCACAAGAAGTATCCGGCACGAAGGTTCTTCTTTGCCAACCAATCATACCTGTAACATTAGTTATCAATGGAATAAGTACCTGAAATTGTTACATAATAAAAGACCACTCTCCTTTCCATATATCGAAATCATTTTTGCAAAGGGAAATAATGTGCATTCTACCACAAAAAGGAATTCAGTAAAAGATGAGTAGGAGAGGTGTGTATAGTATGATCAACATAAGAATTCCATTTCAACCTTAGTGAAAATGCCACTATAAGTCCTGGTAAGATTATGTCCCCAAATCCAATGATACTATAACCACCCCAAGGGTCAAATAGACGAGGTATCTTGAGAAGCATGGGAATGCCATCTTCTCCACTCTTATCACCACGAGCTACCTGTATAGAGAAAAGTTGTATTAATTTGAAGGGAAAACAAAATCACAAATGAAGCCAAAATCAAGCTTTGGAAAGAATGGTGGAGAGAGAGCTTTCTTTGAAGACTGACCACTATCATCACACTCTCATGGAACCACCATTTAGAGACAAACACCCAGAAGATGTCATATAGGAATGCACAACTGAGAAGAACAGTCCCAACCTGATACAGAAAAAAGGTATGAAGGTATTTTTCTTCATAATTAAAGTTCAGTAGGATCCAGCAAAGCTATCTCTTCAAAATGCCCCATCTATGACTCTTAATCTTAAACTAAGAGTATCACAAACAAGTAAATAAGGAGATAATACCTTTCAAGCATTTTAAGAACCAAAAACAGTGGGAAGAAAACAGCAACAATGAATCATTACCTTTAGATTTGGTATGCGAACAATCTGAAGAACTGTAATTATCAATGTGATACCCTGAATGATAGGTGGTAGACAAAGATAAGTAAATGTGCTAAATAAATATTAATGAGACTCTTCATTTATAAATGCATACAATCCTAAATGGCAGAACTTCAATTTCTATCCAAAACTACATTGAATGGGAACAAGTATTATCAAGAGAAATAATTTTCTAACATAAGAAAGGAAAAAACATTGTCGTCACACAAAAATAAAAATCATGGAATTGGAAACTAGTAGCAAGCAGAGACATATCCAGAAATGTATCAAAGGGGGTGAGTTTTTTCATTCAGTTATTTAAATATTTTTCTTGCTTTAAATAAATAATGAGGTTTGAAAAAATATTTACTATTAATATCTAGTGTAAACCTATAGGATCCAAAAAGAAATTAAGCAACTATCAGTTCAACATCCTATATATATATATATGTATATATATATATATGTATGTATGTATGTATGTATGTATGTATGTATGTATGTTAAAGGGTACTGAAAGAGTGGGTGACCATGGTCCACACCTCTCCCCCTCCTGTATCCGTTCCTGATAGCAGGTATATACAAAAAACAAGCTCTGACCATGGTGCACTTTGATGACTAATGACAGCTAAATTTCATATATAAAATGCAGAGATTAGGAAATTGATATTGTTCTTCACATCTTTTTCATTGACCAATAGCAAAAGAATGCACACCTTGATACTTAGTTCATGACTCCGTGTTAGCAAATAGTGTTAATGTAATAAATTGTTATTATTGGATCCATATCATAAATTAACTAAACCAAACAATACAATTCAAAAGACAAATGCGGTATCCTACACTTATTGTTTTAGTCACAGCTGCAGCCAATGTACTGGATTTCATGCTAGTTTAGGAATATTTTCAGTTTTATACTAGTGATGTTCCAATGTCAGAAAACAATATCTAAGAAATGCAACAAGCGATTTTTTATGATTGTATCATAATTTTCTTTATTTTAACAATTAATCAGAAATGGCAATCAGTTCAGTCCAAAACACTGGAAATGTAAAGAAAAAATTTCACTAGGAGAAGAAATTAAAGTAAATAAATCCTTTTGATAAGCAAAAAGTGACAAAACTATTCTTACAAGGATATCTTGACCAATCCAAGCCCATGATGCACGGCGACAAACCGCCCAAACCACAGCAAACACTATGCAGAATGGAGTAACAGCAAGTGTCAGATATGAGACAGCTCCAAAGAATGGTATCTTCACAAATGTCTGGGCAGGTTGGCGAAACCATCTAAAACTATAGGCATTTTAACTGTCAATTCCATACCATAACTAAATGTAATAGAATGAAAATGAACCATGTTCTCTACAGCCACAAGCTTTAAGCTAAGCTAATTTCTTTTTCAGACAAAATTGATTTATGATAATGTTGTCACTAAAAGAAACCCGAAAATCCTTGCCAATGCAAAAATTACATAAAATACATCTTTGAGCAATGTTCTTAGTCAGAGCTGTACGTCTGTCTTGCTACATTTGGTTATGAAAATCAGTTCCATACCACTTCAACGCTAATACTTTTCAGGAAATAGGTATACGGAAAAATACTTGCTGGCTAAGTCAATCTATTCTTACTCTTATTTGCCACCATTTATATAAACAATAATCAAACCAATTAATAACAATTTAACAACACAAATACGGTATGCTCCACGACATGATCTTTTGGGCCATAACATCTGTAGTTATGTCCTCTTTCTGATTACTAGAAGTACAATATATATATAACCCAACAGGTCAGTCAATAATTCATAACAAAAGAAAATCAGTAGATTAGTTATCCTGTCCTACTTTCATCCAACCACCTTCCTTTGTGTATAAAAGACTTACCATGATAATAGGGCCACCAAACAAGTTTGCAGTCCCTGAAAGCACATGAAGAATACAAAGATTTAGCTTGTTTGACAGCTAAACAATCATGCTGTTATTGCAGTACCGTACTTTAACTTCAAGTAATAACTAAAGCAAAAAAGTACTAAAAATTCACGAGTGAAAAAATATTTTAGTTCTAGTCTACATAACAAAAATAATAATGACCACCAATCTAAGGGAATTCATAATTAACTGTACATCATATTGTGTAGCTATAAATGTTATATGACTTATTTAGGACTGAATATAATCACAACCAGGGACACCTTTTTGTCTCAGCTTGAAGATCTAGGATTTGACTTGATCATAGTAGCCTTAGAAATTTGGATTGCAAAGGTAGACCATACTAAAATAAATAATTCAAACAACTATTTTCATCCCTGATCCATCTTTTACAAGTCGCGATTCGTTTGCATCCAATGATGACAAGTTTGAAAGCTTGAATTCAAGCACACAAAGGTAGAAGTGAATGTTGGGATATTGAGTTCCTAAACGACATTGTCCATGAGATTGGAGAAAGAAGCTAGAAGTTAATTGTCCAGTCATACCAAAATAAATTTCAGGACATGAAATATCAAACCCACTTTTCCCATATTAGCTTAAAGGAGCAAATAGATTGAAGCCTTAGCATTCAAGTGCAGTACCTTTCATACCTACATATTAACAGGTCCCTAGCAGGAGGAAAATGATTGCAATGAAATATGCCTCTACAGCTGAACTCCATTGTTTGAATTAATAAGTTGAGCTGGAGAGCTAATGGGTTCTGTATGATCTGTTAGTCATATCTAACTCCGTTAGAATATGAGCCTTAAGCATAAGGTAGACAATGCTTAATCATTTCTCATAAAGTAGCTTACTAAATATCTTTTCCATTATAGAAAAGAGCATTCTCCCACTTGAGTTCCTTTTAATTTGAGTTCAGAATCCCTTTCTTTTGCTTTCACGATAGAAAGATATTTGTCACTAAAAGTTCAGCAGAAGTGATCCCCCACTTACAATCTAAGATATGGAAGCTTCCTTAAAGAAGATGCAAAATAATTATAATAAAATCATGGAAATATGGTCCACCAGTATAGTGATTATAATCTACATCAGAGGAAAGAATACTCGGATAAACAAAAACTAGGCCAGGAACAAGAAAAACGCACCTCTACCCCACCAATGCAAAACAGAACCACCAGAACTTCAACAAACCAGAATGACATTAATTTATACAGCATAACCAAGAAACATGAAGCAATCACGACGAATAAGATTGCGGCTATGGTACTAATTTCCACATAACCACTGGAACCAACATTTTCTGTATTAGTATAGTCATCTGAAGCATCCTGCAGGTATATAAGTTTAACCATATATTAGTAACTAGATCAATGAATTTCCAAATATGAGGGAAACAATTTGTTATAAAGGGGGAAAACATGCTGACATTAAAAGAGAATAAAGTCCTGTTTTATATAGCCTCCTTGACAGGTAGTAAATAAAGCAAAAGCTTTATTGTTTTAATGTGCTTGTCTTTTCTGCACTTTTTTGTTTGGCTCTATTTGGCTTAGAAGGATCTTATCCTCCACATCTTAGTATTCCTGTTTTTTTCACTATTGAGACATAGTAAAGTTGGCACAAAATGGAACTAGGTAACCTTTAAAAGCTTCTCTTGCTCAATAGCTGCTTCTCTAGCACTCCAGGCAGACCAATATGAAGCACATAAAATGGTACCGACAGCCATAAGCCACAAAAACACTTCCGCAACATCAACCAATGGACGCAATGGAGAGTATAACTGTATGGACACTAGAGACCAGGAATTGTACATGCAGCAGTGCAAATGATATCAAGTAAGACACATCACCAGATAAGGTATAAAATAGAAAGTGATCATTTCAATAGCTAAATTGTCCTTTGCCAAAAGAAAAGCTGTAACTAGTTACATAATAAGAAACATCTCACAGAAAGTTAATCATACCATTGGAGTTATTTTTAATATGCCTTTCCAAAGTCAATCCAGCATCTTGGGGAAGCATGACAGCAGGTATTCCTATATCAACATCAGTTTCATTTTCTTCACAAACCATTTTGAAAAGTTCTGCACAGCAAGAAAATACAACAGTTCATCAAAACAACCACAAAATAATACTTTTACATTTATAAAAGAAATATTGACTTCAACTGCTCATTGCAACTTTCTTTTTATACTCTCATAACTAATAATGAACAAAACTTTTTAACATCTAAGCAACTAATGTCCCCAACCTCTGATTAAAATCACTAATGGACAAGTAAGAAACAAAAATACGCTATATGATCTCAAAAAGCATTGAAAAGAAAATGCAAACACCTGTACGGTAGTTTATAATGAGGATGGCTGAAGCACCAGCTTCATCAGCAATATTCGCCTTTGTAGTAAAACTGCATTTCCCTCGGTGCACCAAAATTATCTCACTGGTGAGCTAATGGTGGAAAGTAATACAAAATACAAATTAGTAAATATATAAAAATAGAGCTTTCAATCTGAACAGTTATGCTTCACACGCAAATAAAGTTGCATTTTGCCGGATCTACAACTTAATAATTAATTCCAATACCTTATTCTTAGGCTTTGTACAACAATCAGGAGGATCAGCCATGACAACTCTGGTAAGATTGGCACGTTTTTCTTTTGATTCCAACGTAGGGCCAAATCTTGCACCAACACCAGCATACTCATTTTTTTCCACACCATCAATCCAAGTAGGGACTTTTACCTAAAAAAGAAAGCAACTTAATAAAAACTGCTGAAAAAATGCATATATGTATACATATATATACATATATACGTATATATATCTATATACATATATATATATATATATATATATATATATATATATACATATACATATATATACATATATATATACATATCTATATATATATATATATATGTGTGTGTGTGTGTGTGTGTGTGTGTGTGTGTATGTATGTATGTATGTGTATATATATGTATGTGTACATGTATGTATATATGGCAATACATAATCCAAGAAAATAGAAATAGGTTGCATAGCAGTTGCTAGAATCTAAAAGCTAAAAGATTTTTCAGAATCAGTTCGTTCTTAGTCCAATATTAAAATATAGCTCCCAATCTCCTGGCTACCATCAAATTTGTTTCTTAGTTATATTTTGGGAACACTCAAATAACCATTAGCCTAAACAACAAAGAAGGTCAATAAAAAAAGGCACTGAATTGCAGAAATTTTACAGTACAAAAGCTCTTGAAGAAGAGCATAGACAAACTAAGGTCAAAAACAACACCCCCTGCATCAAGCTCTTGTGTGAAGATGCAAGTTTGCAAGACAACAATCATATGAAGAAAAAAAAAACGATAAATAAAACCATACATATCAAATAAAAGATGTTAGTGTATTACACAAAAAATTAGCAATTCTCAATCTCTCCCACATAGCAAACTTAGATCTCTACTGGAAAAGCCAGAAACCCACCACCTATGAGATGTTTACGAGGCAAAAAAATAACTACTACAGTACCCAACTAAGCACTGTGGCAAGGAATCTAAAAAAGGAAACTCAAAAACTAAACACGCAACCTCCAAAACTTAAGCAAACGTTGAGCAAACACCAAAGCACCATTGAAGGAACAGATCATCTTTCCACGACAAAAACTCAAACCAAATACCAAACATACATATACTTCTGAATTTCTAAATTAATCCCACCCAACTCTCCAATTTTCATTTCCCCAAAAACAAAAGGGTTTCCCATGTTTCCAAACCCTTCTGTATAACTTTCCCACTAAGCAAGCATCAAGGCCAAGAACAAAAGTTGAAACCGCCGAGAATGACATTCCGAACCAATTTTACAATTCATGAGAAGAAAACGAAAAAGGATAAATATTGGTACCAAAACAAAGTTGTTGTCACAACCAGGCCTTATGGGGGCAACATCATCATGGTGAACTATGTCCCCACCCAAAACCAAAGTGACTGAAAGCAGGAGCACGTACACCACACTATGAACAGCTCCAACTGAAACCATGCTGAGAGCTAAGACTCGTGATGCAAAATTCAGGGAGAAACAACAGGGGTATCAATGAAAGCTAAAAAATTGTTTTTTTTTTCTGCTTTTCAGATAGAAAATGAGTTACAGACAGAGGAAATGGAGAAGAATCAGTGGAGGTGGGAAAGAAGAGAGAGAAGAAAAGGGTAGTAGATTTTATTCATTATTATCAGTTTGTTTTCTTAATTTCTGTTTTGTCGTTTGTGGAAACTAAGAAAGAAAGAAAAAACTAAAAAAAGTGCGTGGAACTGTTGAACTAGACTTGCTTGCCATGTTGATTGTTCTAGAGCTGAGAGTGACCACCATGGCCATGTTCTGTGTTGTGATTCGGTCGCGTTTTTACCTCTGACACTGTAGTAGATTATGTTATTGTCTAGTTAAAAAATTTAAATTTAATTAAATTGAATTGATCTTCATTGAATTTAGAGAAAACTAACTCATTATACTTTTGAAAATTCATATAAATTCAATGAATTTAAAAGGGGTGTCAAAAATATAGTACAATTTTAATAAAACCTGAAAGTTCATTTGAATGTTCAAACATATGTTTCATTACATTTTAAATGGTTGATTCAATGTCAGAAAAAGCTCTTTTTAAGTTTGACTAATCTAGTGAGTTTGATGTCATACAATTGACACATGAAATAAATAAAAAACATTTTTATATTATAAATATTGGTTCAATTAAAAAATTGTAATTTTGAAAAACTATCCAAATTAAGTATGTAGTATAATTATTTTGTTTTTGTTTTTAGCTGTAAGTAATTTATTTTTTGAAAATCGTTAGAAATTTTGATGAGATTTGATTATTAATTTTTTAAAATAAAAAAAAATCATTCTATTTCAATTGCTTTAATATTTTTTTATATATTAGATAATATTTTAGATTTACGTTTGACTTATATAACATTTAAGTTAAAATGGTGACATTTAGTAAGTAAAAAATTAATACAATTAGATTAAAATAAATATATTAATTCATTTTTATTTTTAAAGTTTGGGAAGAAAATATATTAAAGTGTACAAATTCTAATTTTAAGTCAAAATTTAAAATTAAAAATATATTTAATTTTTAATTTCTTTTGATGTAAAATAGTCTTTTTAAAAAATGTTATAAATATAAATTATTATAGCTCATGTAACATACTAATTTAGAACAAATCCATATTTAGTATCATACATGATAAATGGTTTCTCTTTTACTATTCGTAATGTTATCAATTACTATATTTCTCTAATCTAAACAAAAATTCCTTCAAACATATATCACTCATATTAACCATCAAAACCATAAAATATTAGTTATACAAATATTTTGTACTTGTTATCTGCTGCTTAAAAAATAATTCCTAATATTATTGTTAACATGAAAAAAAACATGTGTTAAATACGATAAATGTTTTTATGTTCGAAGTTAAAGATTTGAAGAAGAATGGAGGAGTTGATTCGTGGGTATTTGAAGTATGTTTATTATATTGTTCCTATTTAGGGTTAAGTTTGTACTTTACACGTGTTCAAATTGAGGGAATGCACTTTTTGGAGAATAAGTTAATCCTCAATGCTTGAATTGTGGTATTTATTAGGTTGTATTATTAAACTAATAATAATAATAATAATAGCAATAATAATAATAAACAATAATAAAATAATAATAATCCTAAAAATATATTATTTTAATTATTTATTAATTTTTTAAAATTTTAATATTTTAAAATAATTTTTATCAAAAAATATCTTATTCACAAATATCATTTTATATCATTATTACCGTTAAGATCACAATCTTTATTTTTATTTATTAAAATATATTTTTTATCTATCACATTAATTAAATATTACACAATTTTTAATTTCAAATTCATTCTCAGTCACCTCTAAATCTCTTAAAAAAGATACATATTTTACTCTTAAATCTATTCACTTACTTTCCTTCAAATCCTTCACACCCTAAATAAAAAAATTGTAAACCGAAAGCCTCATAAAAATAAAACTCATAGTCCAAAAATATGAGAATAACTAACAACTAAATCTATTCACCAAAATTGAAAGAAGAAAAAATATGCTGCATCTTAGTTTATACCAGGTCCTAACTCAATTTTAAATAGTTAAGTTTAACAATTAATAAATAAATAGATAAAACCTACCAACAAGCTTACAACATTTTAGCGAAAAATATAAAGTGATTATTTTATAATAAATTAGAAATAAAAAGGTTGCATCTTAAACTAAGTAACTTTTAAGTAATTAAGTTTAATAATTAAACATGGAAAAAATTAAGGTTGATAAAAAAATGTGCACATGTACATAAAATTTATCAAGGATAATAAATATATTTCTTTAATAAATACTGGACACATATATTTAATACCTGTATATTTAGTACCTGTTTATTAATATATACTTATATATATATATATATATATATATATAATATCATATTTTAATAATATAAAATTATTAAAATAAAACGTACATATATAATTACTTACAAATAAAACTTTAAGGTACTAAAGCATGTGATTTTATTTCTTGAAGAACAAAATTTATCTATCATATTGTTTCTCTATCAATCAAAAGTTGAATCAACTGAAAAATATTCTCTTTCTAACCTCACATTGCTTGAGATAATCATTGCAAAAGAAAAAATAATACACTAACAAATACAAAAGCAAGGATAAGTTAGTGAGAAAACACAAATAAACATAATAAAATTAAATTCCATAACATATCACACATCACACAAAGAATAGCATTCATCAAGATCATACCCCCTAACTTAGACTTGGCCATTTAGAAATAGTTTAAATGTTGAGTCATGACGGATTTTGCACTTGTATGGTAGAATAGTTGACTCACTCAAAGCTATTACACAAAGTTAGTTTATTAAAATGCCCTTTGCCAATTAGAGAAAGGTCATCAGGCAAGGACCTCCTGCTCCTCTCACGATATGACTCATCACTCTCTAATTGAACATGAATGATCATTAGAGTGTTAGGATAACTCCCATATTGACTTACATTTTAAACTAACAACAATTAAACTACCGATAAGAAGTTCCTCATTGGAACTCTTTTTCACACTTCTCATTCAATATACAATTTACATACCACTTCATATATCACCATAGAACTCATAATAAACAATTTCACATACATAAAAGAATCCAAAATAATGCATAGGAAACACATGACAAACTAACACTGAAAAACCCCAAAAACTGGCTAAGGGGCGCCCAGGTGCCAAACTCACGAGAATGGGACGTCTGGGGGCGCTCAAGCAAAAACTTCTAAAAAAAAGGCGCCTAAAGGACGTTTAGGGGGCACTCAAGCTCAAAGCTTGCTCAAAAAAAGGAGCTTAGGGGCGCTTAGGGGGTGCTCGAGCCCTATGACAACAAACTGCACACTTCTAAAACTAGCATTTGATGCACTTGAGCTTTGTTCTAATGATTAAATGGATTTTTTACATCCTGTAATTGATGGAAAATCACATTTAGAATTAAAAGCAAAGTACTCCTTTGATCATTAGACTCAAAACTAGGTGCACTCAACCATTTGACACCTTCAAAAGTACCCAGACTCAGATTTACACATTCTACACCTAGTTTCAGCAACCTACCAACTTGAACAGGTCTTAATAGACTTAATCATAGATTACAAACCATCACCTTTAGCCCAAACCTTCTAATTCAAAATCTCCCTACTCCAAACCTCCAATTTTGCAATTAAAACTATCCAGAACACCACCAATGGACTATTCATTAGTTCTAGATCATATTTCAATTAATTCATACTTCTAACAAGTCTCAAATAACACATAAATAAACCTAAAACATCAGGTTTCTAAATCAAAACCTTATCTCACAAACTTGTCGCTTAAAACCTCCATTTTCAACCACAAAACCTATGTATTTGACAACTAGCATTCAATTGCAATCATCAAATACAACTTAATCCCATACAATTCAAATATTCAATAATCATCAAATTTCCATAATGTCAAACATTACATCAACATCCATTCAAATAACATCATGCAAACACAATAAATATTATAACAGATATCACAATTTCAATTAAATGATACTATCATCCAAATAATCACAAATCATACTTATAAATTAACAATTAATATGAAACACTAGCTTCCATTGCCTTATACTGAAGCTACGAAGCTTTACGAATGAACACCCTTTGCTTCCAGCACAAGAAACTCTAAAAACACCTACGAATCACCAAATTGTTATAGGAAAGAGCCCTTAGGACCACAGATTGACAAAGAACCAATAAATAAACACTAATGATACATGCATCGAGGTTTCCTAAGCATGATCATAAATAAAGAACAAAAGGATGTTTTATTCCAAAAATTGATTGATTAGAAGTGAAGACTATTCAGTTTTGACCCCATAGGAACTTCCTGATCCTGAAACAGAAAATTCTAGAAAAATAGTTTACAAAGTGATCGTATGTTTTAAAATAATGAAACTCGTTTATAACAAAATTATTTATAATAAAACTATTTAATATTAAAATGACTGAGTCTTACTATTTTTAAATTATCACCACTCTTAAAATATCATTTTTTGGAGTTTCACAATATATATATATATATATATATATATATATATATATATATATATATATATATATATATATATATATATATATATATAATATTAATTATTCATTACTAATTATTAGTTAATTTTATTAAAGTGTTTTCTTAATTCAAGTGATTAAAATAATATTATTATTAATATTAACCATGACATAATATTTTTAAATATATTTTTTATTTTTTAATTTATACTTATGAAAATAAAGTTATTTCATAAAACATTAACTTTTTAAAATTTAAATTTTGATGCAACTCATTTAATTTTATTTTATAAATACTAAATTTATTTGTATTAATATTTTATTAAATAATTTGTGTTGATTATACTTGAAATTTTATGTTTATTTATTTTTATATTTTACAGACTTGCTTTTAAATATTTTTATTTAAATTTTTAAAAAATAAAATATAAAAATATTCACAAATAGAAATGAGTATAATTTTTTTGTGAGTAATTTTTCACATGTCTCCAATGGATAATAAAGACTACACATACTCAACTCGATTATTTATTATCCTATATAAAATCTATCCACAAGCGTACCACTATTTTAGTTAAAAATATAGAATAATTATTTTACAATAAGTGTTGTATATTTATATTGCTGGTGTTAATAGAAAAATATAGTGGACGAGAGAATGAATTGGTAAAATATCTGTAGAAAACTATAAACTTATTATTTTATAAATAATGATAAAAACTTAAAAAATATTTTTTAATAAAATAAAGTTTATTTTTATGTTTTTGCCATATACTTTTTATTTCTTTTTTTAATTCTTTGTTCCTTACCTAACACGGTATAAAATATCCAATGAGTACAATTTTTGCACTATGCACTGTCACATCACATTAGAAAAGATTAGATTAGAATATAATAATGCCAATAAAAAATAAATCAGAATATAATAATGGAGGTTCCACTTCCACATAAAAAAACAACTTCATAAAGCTTAATTAGTATGCTTTCGTACGGTGCTTCTTCCACTTACCACATGCCACGTGTCTCCGACAAAACCTGTTCTCCACTTTTTTTTATCACGACAGGGTCTGGTCACCGGCTACCGACTCAACAAGTCTCAAATGTCGTATGTACCGTACAGTTAAGATGGCACTCACTGCACTCTGACCATTTTTCTCTTCACACTAGTAATGATTATTAATTCCGATACGAGGTTTAAAATTTTAACTAATTTTAGTCAAAACTATAACGAACACGTAATTGGTTTTAATATTATCACGATGATAATATTAAATAAATAAAAATATTTAAATAGTGTGAATTCAAAGTCTCCAATAAGTCATAAACAACACGCACTACTATTATTATTATTACTATATTATTATTATATATAGAACTAAATATGTTTTTAGTTCCTAAACTATTGGTCGTTTTTTATTTTTGTTTCTCTTTTATTCGGTTTACATTCTTTTCGAAACCTTCGTTTTAGTTCTCAAAAATTAACACCGTTAAAAATTTGGTCCTCATTTAGTCAACAAAATAAGGACTAAAACCAAAATTTTGAGGACTAAAACGAACGTTTCGAAAAGAATGAGGACCAAATTGTACCTTATTTTGAAAGAGGGACGAAAACCAGAAACGACCAATAGTTTAGGGACTAAAAACATATTTAACCCTTATATATATATATATATATATATATATATATATATATATATATATATATATATATATAATGATTCTTTGAATAAAACCATTTTTCCTAAAGTGAATTCCTATTAAATATTAATTTTAAAAATATTCTGTTCATACGTATTATATAAATTAAAAATATTTCTAAACATGATTTCTAGAAACAGATATATAAACATCCATATTTTTGTTGTTAAGAAAAAATATGTCTACTTTTAAGTTTTGGACGGTAAAATCACACACTCACTTCAAATAATATTTTCAAGGTTTAATACATTATCTGGTCTCTATTTTGGGGAGTTTTGCTCAAAGTAGTCTTACGTTTTAGAAAAATTCAATAAGGTCTTATATTTCGTTAAAAAATGTTCAACATTGTCTTTTAGGCTTAAGGCGTTAAAAAGATAACGGTACAATTGTCACCGTTCAAAAATTGAACGACTTGTGCACTTTAATGAATACGTGACAATGTAAAGTGAATTGACTTGGTAAAAATATTAAAATATTAAGTTATATGATAAAATAAAGGGGTTAAGATTAGTTAGGGTTCGTGCAACTTTTTCCCCGTTTTGAACAAAGTGGTCGTGGGTAGATAAAAATGGCTTCTTTCCAGGCTTTTGTTCTTGTTCCAATACAGGTCTAGAAAAATTTGACACTCCTTCTCCAGTTCAACTCCAAAAGAACCCTCGTTACTCTCGATCATTGGTCTTCTTTCAAATTCAGACAACATTTTTCAAAATCCCAATTTGATCACCACTCTCCAATCACCTACCTCATATTGTTAAATCATATCACTACCCACCAGCAGAAATTAAACCCTAACCCGATAAACCCAAAAACTCAACCTTTTCCACCATAAAACGTAAACCTTCGGGCCCCATGTTAACAACTTCACAAAAATATAACTGGCAATTACTGGAAGAAAAAAAAAATCAAACTTTCCTTATCGAAGCAACTTTTGAAGCTGAAACAAAACCACCCAAGAATCAAACACAAAACAAGACAACAAAATTCACTCTATGTTTTCCAGAATTAGTTCCCATAATTATAGACAGGAAATTCCTAGCAAGACATGTTTTCTAAGGGATAATATATGCAGAAGAATAAAATAAAGGTGGGAAAGAACAGAGGGAAAGGGAGAGAAGGGAGTGAAGAAATGGTGCAGTAAGATCAAATAAAGAAAACAATGATAGAGATCAATCCGACGGCGATTGGTTCTTATAAGAACCCTTAGGGTTTTGTTCCATTTGAAGGCAGATTAAATGCAGATGAAGGTAGGAAGCAAACCAAGGCCAAACCAAGCTAAACATATTTGGTTTCTATTTTCTTTTTTAGCTTATGTTTTTATTTGTGAATCTGAGAAACATCCAAAATATATTTGTGAATCTGAGAAGAATAATTTAAACATTTCCAAGTCATTTCACTTTACATTGACACATATTAATCAAAGTGCACATGTCATTCAGTTTTTGCCACGGTAACAATTGCACCGTTATGTTTTTAACGCCATTAGCCAAAATGACTATATTGAACATTTTTTACCGAAATATGGGGTCTTACTGAACTTTTTTAAAACTTAGGACTATTTTGAACAAAAAACCCAAAAATAAGGACCAAATAATGTATTAAACCTATTTTCAAATCTGATTATTGACATGTATGGATTAATTAGATGTGTAGTTAACTTTTTTATCATGATTGATTGGTTTTCTTATGTCCAAACAATCAATCATATTATTATGATTGAAATATATTGATTGATGTCGCAACCGGGATCGCGACGGGACGACGATCCGTGGAAAAAGAATAAAAACGTTTTTGAAAAAAAGAGATTTGGAGTCGCCACCATAGTTTATTCTGGAAAACTACGGAAAAACCATAAAATGATAAAGCATGGTCTGCGAAAATGAGATTCTAAGTTCGGGAGTCGGTTACGTGTAGGGAAGGTATTAGCACCCTACAACGCCTGCCCTAAGGCAGTACCTTTAACTAAATATGCGAATATGATGTGGTTTTCAAAATGTTTAACTATCCCCTAAAATAAGATTCTAAAGAAACAACATGTATTTTTTAGTTTTTTTGAGCCCGACAAGGATTGACCTTGCTCCTACGTATTCTCATTAAGAATGAGAAATCAGGGTTCCGTAGTTCTTTTAGAAAACTGCTTGAAAATTTGTTTGAAAATTGTTTGAGAAATTGATTATGGATAAATTTGGATTTTTTGGGAAAGTGAACCTGACAAGGACGGGCCTTGCTCCTACGTATCTCCAGTTTTGATGGAGAATCAAGGATCACGTAGTTCTGGCCAGGCGTTATTGTTTGTTGTTTGAAAATGTGTGAATGTTTTTTAGTTTTTGATGATTTTATGTTTTTTTGTATTTTTATGAATCAAACAGGAAAGATTTTTAGCACAAGGACGATGCGTGCGATCACACATGTGCCTAAACTTTTGAAACATATTTTTGGCATTTTATTTAAAAGAGAGAAAAGGTTTTTAGCACAAGGACGATGCGTGCGATCACACATGTGCTTAAACCTTTGAAACATATTTTTGTAATTTTTAATTTTTTTTAATTTTGTATTTTTCTTATTGTTTGCGTAATGAGCACTAGGCTGATGCATACGATCGCACGAGCACTCACACGGCTTTGCTTTATTTTATTATTTGTTCATATTTTTTATGAACAAACCCAACAAAATATAAGATGCAATAAACAAGAGTGAAGTTATCACACAAAGGACTACATACAGGGAAAAGCAAATAATAAAGGAAATACAAATTTAAGAACAAAACGAGAGAAATAAACCGACAAAAATAAGAGGTGCAGAGATAAAAACCAGAGTGCAAGAGAATAAATGAAACTCTTTTGTTCGGGCAAAAATCCTCCTCTTCAACTTGGTGTCCTTGTGTGAGAATGAAATTTGGGAGAGTCACTGGTGAACGTTGGCCAGAAACCGAGGCCCATTTCTGTTTTCTTTTTCTTTTTAATTATTGGCAGAAACACATGGACTAAGGGGGTGTGGATGGAGAATACGTGTGGCAAGCAGGAAAGGTTATTATTATTTTTTTTTGTTTATTGTTTTGTATTTATTTTAGAAAAGGAATAGCAAATAGGACCAGAATTTGCTTCAGAAATTCTCTCCATTTGATGAAACCAAACTCTGATGCACACCCACGCCACTGCCTCTGCCGAGCACGGCAACAACGGCGACCTCAGGTGCCACCGCGCCGGCCAGGGCTTCCCTCTCTCGTCTCGCTTCGAACACGACGACCCAGCCGGCCGTCGTCTCCACCGCCCAGCCACCGCGACCCAGCCTCCATTGAACCCTAGTCGCCACCCATGGCTACCACTAGGCTTACCAATGGAGTATGTATCAACGACAACATCTCTTTTCCCTATTTCGATTAGATACTATTAATGAAGGTGATCAAATTTGAGGCCTCCTTCTCTGTTCAATTGATGTATGTATTCTACTGTATGCGTGATGAACCGGAAGAGAGGACTTGATGTTTCGAGGAATTCAATGGATGAAGCCAAATGATAAGTTCAATATGTGATGGAGGCAAATTGGTTGCGGTCTTTGCTTGAGTTGAATTCCCAATATTGAGGTTAGGCCGTGTGTTATCAGGTGTTGGAGATGAAATGTGGGAGGTAATTGGAAATGATGAGCCGAGGGGTGGAGGAATGGAGATGAGGGTGGCTTTTGGTGGCTGACCCGTGAGGAAGAAGAATTTCTAGCTGTGGCCGTGGTATAAGGTGAAGATGAAGAAGAAAGGTTTGAAGATGAAGATGTTGTAATCAAGATGATGGATGCTGAAAGTGGTATATGGATGAAGAGGATAGGCTATATGGCCGTGGGATAGGGTTGGTCGTGGCAGTGGGTCTGGGATCAAGTGTTGGGGTAAAATGAAAAAGAAAGGGGTGAAGATGATGGAAAATGTTCACGGGTCCGAGGATCAGAAGGAGTCAGTGCCCCTCTGTTCTCCTCTTTTTTCAGTGAAGATGATGGCCTCCTTTAATTGGCAAAATGATCAAACTCTGTCGGCAGCTCTCATTGGATGAAACTGTCGGTAGCTTTGATTGGGGAACCGTTGGAATAATTTGGTAAGCTGGGTTGGTGAAGTGGGAGACAAAGATCGTGGGAATGATTAAAGGTAGGGCCCCTTTAAATCGCCAGCACCGAACGTCCGAAAACTCAAATTGGACGAACGTCATCCAGCCTCATATGACGAACGCCATTCAGCATCATATGACGAACGTCCGTTTTCAAAACGAAATACCATCTGGACGAGCGGTAGAATGTGGAGGTGAACTGGACGAGCGGCAGAAGACAGGAGTGACCTGGACGAACGCCTCCACACACTCTTTGCCGAACGCTATTTGATTCCTGGCCGAACGCTTAAAACCGGACACTGGACGAAATTAAGCACCATGCGAACGCTAGAGAGAAACACAAAAACACAATCATGACCGAACATTAAGAAGAAAACCGAACGCTCACTAATACATAACATGACCGGACGTTCACATGAAGACCGAACGTTCATTAAAAAAAAAAAATGACCGAACGGTTCACTCTCTGTATGAGCGAACATCCTAAAGATCTGAATGGCCGAACGGTCGAATAGTGGACTCGACCGAACGGTTGATGCTAAAAATTGCCGAACGTCCTAAAGGTAAAAATGGACGATCGTTCGAATAAGTACGAATGGTGGAGGACGAGCGTTCGAACGGTTGCAAGCACAGTTGATGGCGAACAGTCGCGTACGATACAGGAAGAACGTTTGAAAGGGGAGAAAACGAACGCGCACGGTGCAGGACGAACGCTAATGATACAGGTATGGCCGAACGGTCTAGGCTGAGGACGAACGTCCTAAAGGACCAATGGTCAAACGTTGAAGTTGTGGACGAACGTCCTAAATGGTTGAATAGGGATAAAGAACGAACGGTCTTATGGGTATAGTTAAAAACTGAACGTTTTGTTTCTTCTTTTTATTATTATTTTTTTTTATTTGTTTCTTTGATGAAAAATAAATTTAATCAACCCGGACGAAATTGGGTGTTGACAGCTGCCCCTCTTTACTTAGATATTACTGGATAATATGAAAATTTGAGATTTTTGTATTATCGGAGTAAAAGCTAAGTAAAGAAAGAAACGCAAATTTCGTCCGGATTTTGAAATAAACAAGGAACGACATGGAATTAAAAAAAGAACAAGGCTGAGAGAATTGAGGTGTAACAACCCTATAGATAAGTGAATGAATGAGGTGTACAAACCTCGTGGAGGGTGTCGCAACCCTATGGATGAAGTTGCTGAGGTGTAGGAACCTCGTGGAGGGTGTCGTAACCCTATGGATAAGTGAATAAGGTGTAGAAACCTCGTGGAGGGTGTCACAACCCTATGGATGAAGTTGCTGAGGTGTAGGAACCTCGTGGAGGGTGTCGTAACCCTATGGATAAGTGAATAAGGTGTAGAAACCTCGTGGAGGGTGTCACAACCCTATGGATGAAGTTGCTGAGGTATAGGAACCTCGTGGAGGGTGTCGTAACCCTATGGATAAGTGAATAAGGTGTAGAAACCTCGTGGAGGGTGTCACAACCCTATGGATGAAGTTGCTGAGGTGTAGGAACCTCGTGGAGGGTGTCGTAACCCTGTGGAAGTGAATGAGGTGTCATAACCTCGTTGAGGGTGTCACAACCCTATGGATGAAGTTGCTGAGATGTAGGAACCTCGTGGAGGGTGTCGTAACCCTGTGGAAGTGAATGAGGTGTCATAACCTCGTGGAGGGTGTCGTAACCCTATGGATGAAGTTGATGAGGCGTAGAAACCTCGTGGAGGGTGTCGTAACCCTGTGGAAGTGAATGATTTGAGTTTGATTGTTGGGCTTGACCATTGCCTTGCAGAGGGCCGAGATACCAACAAGAGAAAGTAAAATTGTTTGATTGTTTTGAATTTGAAATTTGGATTTTGTTGATTTTTTTTTTTTTTTTTGATTTTTTTGAGATAGAAATGAGTGTCTATTTTTATTTTTGAAATGAGAAGCATGGTTGATGTAAATTTGGAAATTGCAGGAGAAAGCTTTGATGTATTTTGATTTTTGTCTTTTATGTAATTTTAAAATTGGAAGAGAACACTTTGATGCATGTTGATTTTTTTGTCTTTTTGAAAGAATAAAAATTGGTTTCGCGGTTTAGGGTGCCAAAGACGTTCGTTCAAGCCTTCCTTCTTCTCGTTCGTTCAAGCCTTCGTTCTCTTTCCGCGTTCGAAGCTTCCATTCTCGGTTTCGTTCTCTCCTCCTTCTTCAAAACGTGCGTTGAAACCTTGGAGGATTTCCGTGGCTGTGTGTTTATAATAAGAATAGTGGTTGGATTTCGAAATGAATTGTTTTTACTTTGCGTTTGTGTTTGTTATAATGACAAAATTAGTGATTGAAAAATGAACGCAACATTATAATAAAAATTTGAAAAGTACAAGACCATTTTCACTAAAATTAATGGTAATTAATGCGAAGGATTTGATCAAGTTATGGGGAGATGTGTGTTGGTGATTGAAGTGAACGCAAGAAGCGTGGAGTGACCCGTGATGAGTAGGGGGACAAAGTGGTGCAAGGAATGAGTGAGACTGCTGAAAAAAAGCTCTGGTAATCGTTTACAGCACCCCTGTAAACGATTACCCGAGAGAAATTGGGAATTTGTACAGAAAGTCCAACACAGGTACTCAGTCAGGTGCACACAGGTCACCATTGGACAAAAAACTGATTTTTAGGCTAATCTGCACCTGTCTGAGACTTGTGCAGGTGTTCCAGTGGTGGGAGAGGATGGATGGTGATGTGATGTGAGGCCAAGGATGGTGGGGAGACCACTCATGAGTTGGTGGAGCAACCTGTGCAAGGAATGAGTGAGAGTGTTCAAAAAGGGCTCTGGTAATCGTTTACAGCACCCCTGTAAACGATTACCCGAGAGAAATTGCAAATTTGTACAGAAAGTCCAACACAGGTACTCAGTCAGATGAACACAGGTCACCATTGGACAAAAACCTGAGTTTTAAGCACCTTTGCACTTTTCTTAGGCTGGTCCTGGTGTTTCAATGGTGGGAGAGGATGTTTTGGCACCCCATGATGGAGGAAAAAAAACAATGTTTATGAGATGAACAACTTGGGTGAGATAACATGCTGTCAACTTTGACCTCTGCTGGCTATTTTACTGATAACTTTTCCACCGACCTCCAAATGATGTGATGATTTTTTTTTTTTTTTGAGTCAATTTATTTTCTTTGGAATCATCAAATTTATGAAGATTTAGACCTTCATTTTATTTTTACGATGGATATCCAAATTCTAAAGTCAAATGTTCAAAATGAAGCTTGTGCTGGACATTTTCTGATGAAATACCTATGTATACATGCTTGATGTCAGCGGTTGGGACAAATATGTGGAAGGATGATTGGAAGGATTTGGAGAGTACCAGGTTGGCTACTTGGGCCTCTTACTCCTTAAAATGACTACAAATGTCAATGTGAAGTCATAGATACTCAGAAGTTGCCCCAATTTGGGGGCATGGTAAAAAGATAGGTATGGACAAATGTATCTGTGAATTGTGAGGGCGTGAAATTCATATAACTTTTGCAAAATTGCCCCTGGTTTTGGGTATGAGTCACTTAAGTGAGGTTCAAAAAGAAGTTGCCCCCCATTTCGGGTTTACGAATGATGGACTCAGAGCCACAAAGTATCTGCCCCTGTTTTGAGGGTAGATTTATGAATTTCAGCGCGGATAAATATGAGAGGTCCAACAGGGAATGCCCTGGTCTTGGTACAAACTTTGAATGTACACATGAAACAAATTTGAGATTAACAAAGTTGCCCAATATTCTAAATGGGCTCGGCCGAAACACATGAAACTCTCAAAGCGGCCCTAGTTTTGAAGAGCGGGTGAAAAAATTATGTGATACCTACAAAGTTGCCCCTCTGGTTTGGCAATCTGAATTTGTTTGGGAATAAGGGGAAGAGTTTGAACGGGATAGGAATTTGTGATGGATACGAAAATGGTGGGCTTGAAAGGATTGCCCCTAATTGGCTTGATTTTCCTTCATATAATTTTGATCAATAGGGAGTTCCCTTCTTCCGAGGACATTTTTTTTCATCATCATTTTTTTTTTTTACAACTGCATTGTTAGTCATTTTTGTCTTGTCTGAAAATTAAGCTTTATGAAAATTTAAGCAACCATTATTCAATCCGTGTGGACTTTTATTGGGCTTGTAATGTGGCTTGGGCTAAAGGGTAATGAAAGAAAGGATATAAAGGCTCAGATAAATTTTTGTGGGTTATTTAAAACAAGAGTTACCATCTACACTTTGTACCAGTTATTTGTCAAAGCTGTTGACTTTCTTTGCTAATTTGCAAATTTTACTCTTTGTTTGTCATCACTTTGTGATTCTTTGTATTTTTGCTTCACTTTTGAGGAATTCTCTTCATTTGATCACTAAGTGCGTTCCTTTGCAATTTGAGTTGACTTCTACTGTGATGGTAACCCTTGTTTGGGTAAATTTTGAAAAGAAATTTCTTATTGGCTCAAATTTGGTATCAAAGGATATATTTTTGTTTTTTTTTTTTTTTTGGATGAAGAAAAATGGCCACACGTCATTTCAAATTTTGGTTATTTCATTTCCAAAAGATTAATTAGGAGACAGGACTAAATGATCTCAACAAGAGTCATTTTTCATCCTTTTTCTTTTTCCCTTTTTTTTTTGTTTTTTTTTTTTTGTGTCCCAAAGGAATCAGGGATCTCCCAACTGAAAGACAGTGTAGGTAACGGAAAATCTGCCCTAGTGTAAAACTTTGTGTTCATTATTTGGGCTCTAGAACAATGATTGGGTCAATCTCTTGGTATAGCGAGGGCTGAAGGATGATGTTTTCAAGCAATGCACACACAGATATCTCTTAAGAATATGTGATTTAAACATTTGACTACAGGAGATTATGACATCCATTACATTTTTTTTGAAATCTCATAAAATGGACGATTTGCATCAAAAATAATTGACTCAACATTTGATATGATATGCATATTTTTTTTTTTGATTTTATGAATGAAGAAATGTAATGATAAATCTTTTTGAATTTTCAGAATTGTGCATCATTCTTTTATGAAGAAATCATGCAAATCAGTCAAACATATTTTTTTTTTATTTTTCACTTGGGCTATCCCCTTTTTTTTTTTTGAATGGAAATATGCACCATGAAATGAAAACTGATGCACTTATTGAAAGAAATATTTTTGTATTTTTCACACTTATATTCCTCTTTATTTAATGAATGAAAAATATGCTAATGAGGGAAAATTATGCAATTCACAGAAAGAAATCTTTTTGTATTTTCAAACTTATGCTGCATTTTATTTTATGAATGAAAAAATGTGTTAATTAGGAAAAATTATGCAGTTTATTGAAGGAAATATTTTTGTATATATTGTTTTTAATAGAGAACGAGGAATGGACTTGATGAACTTAGAATTGGACCCTTCTTTTTGACACGGGAAAAATCCAAATCGGACCGGACCTGAGGAGAAGTAACATAGAAGGAAGTTGGACTTACCAGGCACATTGACCCAATGGATTAGATGACCTGAGCCGTGAAAGCTTGACACAAGAAAATGACAAAGAAAACATTTTTTCAATTTCATAGTTTATGGTACAAGCTAAAAGAAATTTATTTTTTCATTTTTTGTTATGAGAGGATTTCACAAGATTAAACTAAAGAAAATTTTGCAACACTACCAGACTCAATGGGCCCAATACTATTCGTTTTACAACCATGACAAAATCTTCAGACAAGGGTATGAATTCCTCTATTTTTATTTTTTTGCACAAATACTTGTCACACAAATGGGAAGGGAAAATACGAATTGAAAACACAAAATCTACTTAAACATGTATTTTTTATTTTTCAGAAATTCAGATGCACAGGTTCAAGAGAAACCACATATGACAAAAGGGCCTAATGGGCTCAAAAACTGTTCATCTTTCATTCTCAGATTGTTTTCTTTTTTTCCTTTTTTTTTGTTTTTTTTTTTTTTTTTTTTTTTTTTGCAAATTCAAGGAAAATCACACAGGACAATTTGAACAAATGTACTAAACATCATTGAACAGCCAAAATGTGAAAACAAATATTTTTGACATATTTTCAAAAGAAGTAGACTCGAGAAAAAACCACGAAGGCCATTGGGCCTAATGGGCTCGAGCACTGTTCCTTTTTCTCAATATTTTTTATTTTTAGATTTATTCAAAACGTAGAAGAAGAAGGAATAAAATCAAACAAAATGGTGTGATGTGAAAATACACACATGCCAAAATAATTCTTCACTCAAATTTATTTTTCAGAAGAATTGGGTTCAAAGAAAGTTAACCTGACAATGAGGCCCAATGAACCTGAAAATGTCCTTTATCATGAAAATGAAAAACAATTTTGAACACTTCAAATTTTACATCACTCCAATTATTATTTTTTTGAAAATTTTCTATTTATTACATTTTTATATTTGTTTTATTATTTTTTTTTTGTGAAATCGGATCATCTGAGAAGTCTTGTATTGGGCCGGATTGACCCAACAAACCCTACCCGTTTTCATTTTTTCAATCAATTTTTTTTTTTTTTTTTGAAATTTGAAATCAGAAAGACCGGGACTGTGACAACAGTTTCGGTACTGAGACCGGAACTGTTGTAACAGTGGAAACAACTCAGCTTTAAAAGCTCACTCCCTGGCATCTGAGGGCATTTCCTGACCGCTCGCTCTCTCTCTAAAACATTCCTCCGCTCTCCCTTCTCTCTAACTCTCCCCCTCTTGAGTTTCTGGATCTGCTAGGAGCCTCTGTCCCCGCGTGCCTCTGAAGGCCTCCGACTGCGACGAGCTTCTGTAAGCCTTTCTGCTTCCGGATAAGTCCTCCTTCTTCTAGATCTTCCTTTATTTCCTTTTTTTTGCTTTTCCTGTCTTTCTTTCCTCCTTCCCTTCCCTGCTTTTACTCTTTCCGTTCATCTTTTGTGCTTATTTCTTTCCGTTATGCTGTCCGATTCTTCTTACTTTTCGGCTTTCCTTTCCCTTATGCTCTTCTATTCTTTTTTATGCTTTCCGACCTTGCTATTTACTTTCATAGCACTTTATTTTTACTCCCCTCTTTACTTTCCGCTTGTTATTTACTTCTGCTTCTTTATTCGCTTTCCTTATTTGTTTTCTTCTTCCTCTTTTATTTTTCTTAAAAAAAAAACCTAAGAACACACTGTCTTAACAAAGATAAGGGGTATATAGGCTGGAAACCAGACGCTAATCTCCCTTCGTTTGAAGGTATGACAGAGACAATCGGGTAGAACAACGCCACGTACCCCATAAAAACAGAAAACTTAAAAGAAAATTACTCGTATGAACACAAGGACATGGACATGGACAATCTGGACGTAGATCCGTTTAGGAACCTTTGCGAGGACCGTAAAACAGATCTAAGACCAAAAACTGAAACATCAAAGCATGACTGGACAAAATAAATCTAAAAGGAAATAAGAATAAATAAAGAAAACACTGAAAAAAAAATTTTTATTTTTTTTTATTTTTTTTTTATTGTTATTTATGTTATGCTTATTTTTCTTGTTTTTGTTCTTTTTACGTTTATTTATTTTTTATTAAAGTATTTGTATATTACGAGAGGAAGGATGAGTGATACGGAATCAGAGAGATATACCAGTCAACGGTGGCGTCCAACCGACGATCAAATCAAGATGATGACCAAAATATTCAACTATGGGGTCACACACCCAAGCCGAGCGCAAGTCGTCGAGATCGCGTCTCGACTAAGGGCTTTCGGCGAAGCCACTGAATACAACGTACACTGCTGGTTCAACAACCACGGCAATCGGGTCAAGCGCTGGCAAGCGGAGATAGACCCCACTGGCACTCTCTTTTCACAACTGCCGCTATACATGTACGGTAAGACCTCTGATCACACCTCCATTGAATTTTCCATTCCTCTTCTATTATTAACACAAGTTTTTTTTATTTTTTATTTTTTTATTTATTATTTTTTTTTTTGTTTGAAAGAAAACAACTGGGTGATTATGAGGGCACCGAGGCTGCTGAATCTGTTTCCCGTTCCGATCATCATTGACGATGATAGAGATGAGAGACAAATCCCTCCACCCAAGCTTCTCACATTCCGAACCAGAGCTCCCTCAACGGAGCTCTCCCTTAGACCACCACAACCAGCTCGAGAATTCTTCCAGTTTTAATGTTTTATGTTTTGTTTTGTTTTTTGTTGGCCTAGTGTGGCCAGAATTTGAATAAGGACATGTAATATGGACACTTAATATTTTTTTTTTGTTTTATCTTTTCCCCGGACTGTAATCCTAACGATCACCAGTGGTCGAACTCTGCACATCTTTATTTTTATGTTTGTTATGTTTTTTTTTTATGTTGTTTTTTTTTTAATTTTTGTTTATTCTGATGTCAAGATCGTTTCAATATATTCAAATTGGTATCCTTGTTCAAAACCTTCCCTCTGTCCTTACTGTAATTTCCTCTCTGATGATGAAATAAATTAGATTTTTTTTTTCATTGAGTCTAAACAAAATTCGAATCAAATAAACCTTTGAAACAATGAAGAAGAGGACTTAAAAAATATTTACGATGAAGGAAAATAAGGAAAAATAACTTCGAAAGATGAGACCTGAAGTAAAACTCAAAATTATTTGTATGACACGATGAGTAAATGGGTTCAAAAGAAAATAAATTATTTACAAAGAAAATACGAAAAATGACTTCGAATAAAATGAGATCCAAACAAAACCATTATGCGTACGAGACAACGAAGAAATAGGAAGTAAGGACCAACGAACTCGTAAAACAATTTTGGACAAATTGAAACTTCGATGACTCCCTCATTTTTTGAAAATTGTTTTTGGTGTAATGGAATCGGACTCAAGCAAAAGCTTTAGAAATGCAATTTTGGTTTTTTTTTTATTAGATGAAACAAAATAAGGAAAGAGAAAGAAAATGAAAAGAAAAGGAAAAGACAATGTAGTTCAAATACTCTAGTAAGAAATTATAAAGTTGTGAAAATATTGCCCCGGTATAATTTGGAAATTAACACGAAACATAGTCAATAAGAAGTTCCCAAGACATAGGAAAACATCTCAAGCTTTAGTCATCACGTTTTTCATTTCTCCGATCAGTTTCTTGCAGCAATTGGAGAATGTTTCGACCTTCTTAGGCAAATTAAAGATTGGCATTACAGATTCAGCATCAGCTAATAGCTTAGGAACATCTTCAATGACTTCATTGATGAGGGAAGCTAAATTGTGAGAGATTCCTCTTTCAACTCCTTTGTAACTCGTTCTTCTCCAATGACATATTCCTTCATCTGACTCATCAATCTTTTATGTCCCCTTTTAGTTGAATGGCAACATTCCTTCTCTAGTTTTGTCATTGCTGCTTCTATCCACTGCTCATCATTTTGAAATTTCTTTTCGCAATTTGGGTAAGGGAAATTAATTACAACTTGATTGACTTAACCCTTTCTGCGATTAAGGGAAACTTTCATTAACAGTTCATGATTTTGGGCCTTTCTTTGAAGCGAACAACATTGCCTCAAGTGTCTTTAACTTGATGAAACATTTCAGCAAAAGTTAGGCCTGGCGTCCCTTCTGTCTCGCGCCTGGGCGCGAGACTCTCTGGAAAAGTCAAAAGTGGACGAGGGTCCACTAAAATCGGGACGAGCGTCCTCTTCTCTAGACCGGACGAGCGTCCCAAATCTTGGACGAGTGCCCTCTTATTACACTGGACGAGCGTCCTCTTCTCTTGCTGGCCGAGCGTCCATTTCTGCCTGGACGATCGTCCTCTAAGCGTCCTGGACGAACGTCCTCTACTCACGTAATCTAGACGAACGTCCTCTTCAGAGAACTAGACGAACGTTTACTTGGCGTCACTCTGGCGACGAGCGTTTATGCATGCCTTATGGTTGGTTCATCTCTATAATTTATTGGAGATTCTTCCAAGCTCAATTTTAGCTCCCGCAATGATATATAATTTGCGATCTATGCTGCCAAGGGACACACCATTTAACTTGTTCTTCGTTTAAACTTGCACAAAGTTGCATCCATTCATATGTTCCTTTCACATTTGGTTTATACTGCAATAGCCCGTCCATGGGGTACGGGGAATTTAAGGCGTCTTCAGTCTCATGGGAAATGACCCACATATACAACACTGGTAGACAACATAACATTTTTCCCCCTTTAATTTTGTAACAACGATTAAGGGTCCCATAAACTTCAGCCAGGACGGGACATGGGTATATTGTCCGATTTAGTTGTATAGAGCTTTGGCCTTAAGACGTGCATTTAAGATTTGCCCAAATCCTTCCCTTCTGACAAACTCAACAAATTCTTATACCCCTCGACTCAAATTTCATGTTAATTTCCATTTTTATCATAAGGATTTAATCACAAATTTATAATTTCTCGACTAGAATCCACAAAATGTGGCAAGACCATAAAGAAAAACATGAGCTAAGAAAGAAGGAAAAAACGGAAAAGAAAAAAAAGATAAAGAGATATGATGATATGTACAAGGTGCGTGATTTTTATTAAGCGAACATGAGGGTTATAAGAATACACGTTTCTCCCTTTTGTGCCTTATCAAAGGTTGAATGACTGAAGTTCTAAGGCCAAATATATGCACTCACAAGGATAGCTTCCTAATGCTTAAATCAGGCCACCAGAGCTATGGCTCTTTTCACTGTTTCTCCACAACAGTCAGAGTAATCAACTAGATGTGGAGACACAAATGAAAAGAACAGACTCTGGCTGGGGTTCTCACGATAGCCAAACAGGAAGTACATCCCAGAGTGACACCGCTACACAACCCCTCTATTTCTAAGTTGCGCTCAGACCAGGGTATAGGGCCTCACTCATGATATGCATACAATGTGTGTGTGTGAAGGGAGAATGCAATGGTACACCCCGAACCCTCACCTGCAAAACAACCAGAAGATTCCCAGGCAGACATAACATGTTTTCTATCCTAGGGTTCAATATAATCAAAACAAACACACATAAAATTATGACAAATATCAAATAAAAGATAAAGAAAAAGGAGAAGAAAAACACAAAGAAAAACCACATTGAATTCGCACATCTAATTAAATGGCCTGACTCTCTGGCAATCCCCAGTGGAGTCGCCATCTGTCGCAACCGGGATCGCGACGGGACGACGATCCGTGGAAAAAGAATAAAAACGTTTTTGAAAAAAAGAGATTTGGAGTCGCCACCATAGTTTATTCTGGAAAACTACGGAAAAACCATAAAATGATAAAGCATGGTCTGCGAAAATGAGATTCTAAGTTCGGGAGTCGGTTACGTGTAGGGAAGGTATTAGCACCCTACAACGCCTGCCCTAAGGCAGTACCTTTAACTAAATATGCGAATATGATGTGGTTTTCAAAATGTTTAACTATCCCCTAAAATAAGATTCTAAAGAAACAACATGTATTTTTTAGTTTTTTTGAGCCCGACAAGGATTGACCTTGCTCCTACGTATTCTCATTAAGAATGAGAAATCAGGGTTCCGTAGTTCTTTTAGAAAACTGCTTGAAAATTTGTTTGAAAATTGTTTGAGAAATTGATTATGGATAAATTTGGATTTTTTTGGGAAAGTGAACCTGACAAGGACTGGCCTTGCTCCTACGTATCTCCAGTTTTGATGGAGAATCAAGGATCACGTAGTTCTGGCCAGGCGTTATTGTTTGTTGTTTGAAAATGTGTGAATGTTTTTTAGTTTTTGATGATTTTATGTTTTTTTGTATTTTTATGAATCAAACAGGAAAGATTTTTAGCACAAGGACGATGCGTGCGATCACACATGTGCCTAAACTTTTGAAACATATTTTTGGCATTTTATTTAAAAGAGAGAAAAGGTTTTTAGCACAAGGACGATGCGTGCGATCACACATGTGCTTAAACCTTTGAAACATATTTTTGTAATTTTTAATTTTTTTTAATTTTGTATTTTTCTTATTGTTTGCGTAATGAGCACTAGGCTGATGCATACGATCGCACGAGCACTCACACGGCTTTGCTTTATTTTATTATTTGTTCATATTTTTTATGAACAAACCCAACAAAATATAAGATGCAATAAACAAGAGTGAAGTTATCACACAAAGGACTACATACAGGGAAAAGCAAATAATAAAGGAAATACAAATTTAAGAACAAAACGAGAGAAATAAACCGACAAAAATAAGAGGTGCAGAGATAAAAACCAGAGTGCAAGAGAATAAATGAAACTCTTTTGTTCGGGCAAAAATCCTCCTCTTCAACTTGGTGTCCTTGTGTGAGAATGAAATTTGGGAGAGTCACTGGTGAACGTTGGCCAGAAACCGAGGCCCATTTCTGTTTTCTTTTTCTTTTTAATTATTGGCAGAAACACATGGACTAAGGGGGTGTGGATGGAGAATACGTGTGGCAAGCAGGAAAGGTTATTATTATTTTTTTTTGTTTATTGTTTTGTATTTATTTTAGAAAAGGAATAGCAAATAGGACCAGAATTTGCTTCAGAAATTCTCTCCATTTGATGAAACCAAACTATGATGCACACCCACGCCACTGCCTCTGCCGAGCACGGCGCCAACGGCGACCTCAGGTGCCACCGCGCCGGCCAGGGCTTCCCTCTCTCGTCTCGCTTCGAACACGACGACCCAGCCAGCCGTCGTCTCCACCGCCCAGCCACCGCGACCCAGCCTCCATTGAACCCTAGTCGCCACCCATGGCTACCACTAGGCTTACCAATGGAGTATGTATCAACGACAACATCTCTTTTCCCTATTTCGATTAGATACTATTAATGAAGGTGATCAAATTTGAGGCCTCCTTCTCTGTTCAATTGATGTATGTATTCTACTGTATGCGTGATGAACCGGAAGAGAGGACTTGATGTTTCGAGGAATTCAATGGATGAAGCCAAATGATAAGTTCAATATGTGATGGAGGCAAATTGGTTGCGGTCTTTGCTTGAGTTGAATTCCCAATATTGAGGTTAGGCCGTGTGTTATCAGGTGTTGGAGATGAAATGTGGGAGGTAATTGGAAATGATGAGCCGAGGGGTGGAGGAATGGAGATGAGGGTGGCTTTTGGTGGCTGACCCGTGAGGAAGAAGAATTTCTAGCTGTGGCCGTGGTATAAGGTGAAGATGAAGAAGAAAGGTTTGAAGATGAAGATGTTGTAATCAAGATGATGGATGCTGAAAGTGGTATATGGATGAAGAGGATAGGCTATATGGCCGTGGGATAGGGTTGGTCGTGGCAGTGGGTCTGGGATCAAGTGTTGGGGTAAAATGAAAAAGAAAGGGGTGAAGATGATGGAAAATGTTCACGGGTCCGAGGATCAGAAGGAGTCAGTGCCCCTCTGTTCTCCTCTTTTTTCAGTGAAGATGATGGCCTCCTTTAATTGGCAAAATGATCAAACTCTGTCGGCAGCTCTCATTGGATGAAACTGTCGGTAGCTTTGATTGGGGAACCGTTGGAATAATTTGGTAAGCTGGGTTGGTGAAGTGGGAGACAAAGATCGTGGGAATGATTAAAGGTAGGGCCCCTTTAAATCGCCAGCACCGAACGTCCGAAAACTCAAATTGGACGAACGTCATCCAGCCTCATATGACGAACGCCATTCAGCATCATATGACGAACGTCCGTTTTCAAAACGAAATACCATCTGGACGAGCGGTAGAATGTGGAGGTGAACTGGACGAGCGGCAGAAGACAGGAGTGACCTGGACGAACGCCTCCACACACTCTTTGCCGAACGCTATTTGATTCCTGGCCGAACGCTTAAAACCGGACACTGGACGAAATTAAGCACCATGCGAACGCTAGAGAGAAACACAAAAACACAATCATGACCGAACATTAAGAAGAAAACCGAACGCTCACTAATACATAACATGACCGGACGTTCACATGAAGACCGAACGTTCATTAAAAAAAAAAAATGACCGAACGGTTCACTCTCTGTATGAGCGAACATCCTAAAGATCTGAATGGCCGAACGGTCGAATAGTGGACTCGACCGAACGGTTGATGCTAAAAATTGCCGAACGTCCTAAAGGTAAAAATGGACGATCGTTCGAATAAGTACGAATGGTGGAGGACGAGCGTTCGAACGGTTGCAAGCACAGTTGATGGCGAACAGTCGCGTACGATACAGGAAGAACGTTTGAAAGGGGAGAAAACGAACGCGCACGGTGCAGGACGAACGCTAATGATACAGGTATGGCCGAACGGTCTAGGCTGAGGACGAACGTCCTAAAGGACCAATGGTCAAACGTTGAAGTTGTGGACGAACGTCCTAAATGGTTGAATAGGGATAAAGAACGAACGGTCTTATGGGTATAGTTAAAAACCGAACGTTTTGTTTCTTCTTTTTATTATTATTTTTTTTTATTTGTTTCTTTGATGAAAAATAAATTTAATCAACCCGGACGAAATTGGGTGTTGACAATTGATATGTGATAACAGTTGAAAAACTGTTATTTTCATGCTAAAATTGATACTAAAAGCAACCTTTAACACTTAGAAACTAGCTTGGAATCATGCTTTTGTTCATATTTTTAGAAATAAGAGAGCTGGACAGGTTTATGCTTGATTTCAGTGTTTTATGCAGGGTTTAAGATGAATTTGGTGAAAGAAGTGAAGAAGGATAAAGATGGAATTAGAAAAGAACTAAAAAAGTGCAAAAGAAGAGAAGACGCAAGTACCGCTCAACGCCAGTTTACCGCTGAATGACACTCAGGAACACCCGTTGGCTCCGTTGAGGGGTGAAAGTGCAACTGAGGGGAGAATTGACTATGCACTGGTACCGCTGAGCGGCAGTTTACCGCTGAGCAGTGGTCTTTTGGGCTTAGGCCCATTTTTCTGTAATATTTCGAATAGTATATAAGCTTTAGAACTTCCTAGGGTTTGTATCTTTGGCAAAGTACGAAGCAAACACTCACCTTTCCACCCCTTGGAGGAAGATCTTGGATGCTAAGGCTACCTACTCAACTTTCAAGGGTTCTATCTTTCATTCTTTCATTATTGTTCATCTAGTTTCACCATGAATATGGTGAACTAAACTTTGTATTGTTGTTGGGGAATCAATGTAATCTTTTGAAGCTCTTATATATGGAATTTGTGTTTAAACATCTTATTTGAGATACATGCTTTCTTTCATCATTAGTTAGAGTTTTTCCTCTTTGCTCAAAGCATGCATTGTTTAACTACTTCGATGTCATGATTATTGATTTTGTCGATATGGGAACATACAGAAAAATCTAGATCCGGGAAAATTCTCCCAATAGCATATTGCCTAGACATAAGGATATGAGGGTTGGTTGCCTTTAAGCTTCTGTGCTTCAGAATTAATTATTAGGGATGCTAGGAATTGTATGAACTCGTAATTAAAGATAGACTTTCTTTGCAAGGTGATTTAGAGAGTGACATTAACATTGATGAAAGAATGATGAATTCCTAAAGTATATGAGAGTGGATAAGATGAAATTGATTACCTGAACAACATACTCATTCATCTAATTCGTTCAAAGTGTTTGTGTTCATCTTTTCCATTGATCAAAACTCATGCATACATGTTTACTTATTGTCTTTTGCATTTGAAACCTCAAGAATTTGTTCACAAGTCTTAAATAATCAAGAAATCATGTAACTAACTAGGTCGTGAGTCCTTTGGGAGAACGATACTTGGTCTTACCGAGTTTATTACTTGATACGATTCGGTCACACTTGCCGAGGGTTAAACAAGTTTTTGGCGCCTTTTTCGGTGTTCATAAATTTGTCATCAATATATACAACACATAACTCTCAAGCCTTAAGTTTGTCTAAAGACCACAAGCGAAAAAAGATTTACTATGATTCAGCCCACCTTTAAAAATATGATCACTGGGATGGATAAATGTATTGCCTCGTGAATTGCATTATTAGCGTTGACATTGAATACTTAACGTCACATGTCCCTTTCGTTGGATGGTGCAAGATATAACACTCATGATGGTGTCATTTGCCCCTTGAGTGTTCTATAAGCATATACCATGTGGTCCCATCATTTTCACCGCTTTTGTTTGTGCATTCTTGCACCGCAGTTTCAAATTATTTCAAGTCTTGAGATAATAATTTTTACCATTAACATATCTTCGAAAGGCTCCTTTGGTCGAGAGGGTAGGGGGTATGCAAATGATGCCTTTATGTCATCGTCATCGTTTAGGTCATTGTCCAAGGATCATGGGTAATCTGAGTAGAGCTTGGTGATTGTGAATAATGTACAACACATGTACAAACTCCTAATAAGGGTTTGACCTAGAACGAAGGCCAAGAGACAACCACAAGGTAAAGGAGTGGTCATATAGTCGGGGAGATTCACTTTAACACCATCGTTGAGGGGGATGAGTTGAAACTTCTAGAGCTTCTCGTATATGAGTAGGTCGCACACGAGGTTTACAAGTACGCTACCCATTTCAAATAGGGTAACAGTATAAAGGACCTTATTGGTTGGACTTTCATTTTAAGGGATGAGGTGGATGATGATGTTGTGCACCTTCACGTGTGTCGACAAAATGATCGAGCGTGTCATGGTCGGGAGAATTTAAAGTTGAATTTGTTTTTTGTTTACTCCATCTTTTTGTTTATACACGTGCCGTTTGAGGACTTTCAAGTTTGGGTATTGCAGGAGTTCAACGCTACTCCCACTCAGCTTCATCCGAACGCTTGGGAAACTATGCAAGCGTTTGATATTTTATGCAAGGATTTGAGCCTCACTCCTACCCCAACTTTATTCCTTTACCATTATCGTACTCATTTTATTGCTAAAAAAGGATGAGTTTCTTAAATAAGCGAGACTGGTCGAAACCTCTTCTAGCTTTTTGCTACTTTTATGGCGTCAAGGGATGGTTCTTCAAGATTTGCATTTTGCTCAAGGGCCGCAAACTATTCTTTGATGGGAACGATCAACCAAAATTCCCTCTATACTATACCTAAAATCCTACTCGATTGGATCCTTAGAAATCGTCGATGATGAACCTCGAAAAATGTTTTCCTCGAGATTTTAGACCAACTCCCCCAAAGCTTTTGACCAAGGATGTTTTTAAATGCTTATGACCAAAGAAGTTCTTAAATGCGCATGACCAAAGAGGTTCTTAAATGCTTTTGATCCTTTAACCATGACCAATACCTTTATGATAAATAGATTTTTGTTATTTGGTTTATTTATAGTTAGTTTTTAACTTAGCTATATTTCCTTTTATGTTATAGCTATAGTGGTATGCATTAATCCCCTGAACCTTAATTTCTTCAAGAAATTATCAGATAAGCACCTAATTGATGTCAGTTATTCCAGGGTCGCTTCAAACATGCAAGAAGGCCCCTCAACTAAAGTATTAGAGGAAAAAACGTTGTTCGATCCTATTGATGGGGCAACCACCTCCCCTTTGCTTATCCTTAATATTCCTCCTCTCACAACTGCTTTCGTCACTCCCACTAATTGAGAAAGAAACTCGTAGAAGAAAAGGAAATAGGAAAAATAGTGAATGGTCTACCTGTACCCGCTATCACAAACATGACCATTAGGGTGGGGAGACATTGACCCCTCTTACTGGTGGCATTTCTAGCATTAATTTGCGGATGGGGAATAAAGTCTCTTATCATCTTATCTCTAGATAGAATGAGTTGATAAAGGGCTTGTTCAAAGCTGATGCGGTAAAATTCATCTTGCATGTGACCGCTCTATGTCTAAGCGTTGGAGGTGGTCCAATTGGAAAAACACTTGGCAAACTCCCAAAATAGATCTTGCCACCGTACTCAAGGCTAATGGGTCTTGACAACCCAACTAGAGGATATTAAGGTCATTCATGCCTAGTATGCACAGAATGAACATGATTTGATCGCCAAGGTTGCTACCTTGGTTGAAAGATAGAGAAAAATTATTGACCGAGACACGTCAATTACAATAGTAGGTTAATGACCTCTTTTTTGGTGCAATAAGTCGATCATAAGGCCTTGGAGGAGTGGAGAAGAAATATAAGTCCATGGCTAAGGAGTTTAACAAGACCAACAATAGGTCATGGCTCAACACGAAACCAACTTCCAAAAGACGACCTGCTTATACAACATCCCCTTAAACAAAGGAAAGCTTGATGTTCAAATGGCCTTTCAAAAGGGAAAACTCATGCATGTTAGGGACATTTTCTAACATTTCTATGAAGGCTTAAAGGGACTAATCTTTCTTCCGCCTAACATTGACCAAAGTGATTGATGCTAAATGGTGTGGTTGACTTGTGGCGAACTAAGCTCTAAATTTGGATCGGATAGTCGCAATGCAGTTTAAGAATGATGATAGAGAAAACCAAGCTAGGACTTCCTCCTCTAGAGAGATAGGGAAAACTCTACACCATATGACGTCCCTCATCTTGTACAAAGACATTTGGTTTATGAAGATTTAGATATGCTCATTTTAATCAATGGATTTGTCATACTGATAAGTGTGAGAACTACTTATTTTCATACTTATTAACTTGCTCAAAGTTGTAATTATTCATGCATTATGTGTTTTCCTCATAGTAAATATGTAATAGTTAGTAGGAAAGTGGTGTAGTTCTTTGTACAGGAATCTTATACATCATTGGAGTGTTGCCATCAGTTTCTCGCTAAGCAAGTCACCATGCACTCAGATACAAGGAATATTATACGTTGAACACACCAGTACCGTTCGCACAACGAATGGGGTTAGTTAAGAGATCAACAGTTGAGTTTTCGCTCATCGCATGCATAGTTGTGCGCTAAGCAAATTATTTAGTTATGAATTGGTTTTTAGTTCGTGAAAGACAAAAACACTTCAATTCTGGATGAATAAAACTACGAGAAAACATTTCAGGAACTCTAGAAAGGCTGCTTCAAGGCATCTGAATACCATTCTTCACAAAATTGCTTCAAATTGACAAGTATCCACCCGTTCGATTCAGATTCTAAAGAAGAACAAATAAGAAACTACAGTAAGAGGAACAGTCTTGTAATGAAATGAAATCATAAAGTGTGAATATTATGAACGAAGTGAAAGAATAAAGTGTGAAAGAGTAGTTCTTGACTCTAGTGTCCAAAAGAACAACCAATTTCGAAAATTTAACCAACAAAGTTAAGGGGAATTTATTTTCTATATCCCAAATTGCTTCTTGCACCCTTTAAGTTTTCCTTTTTAAAATGATTATTTTATTTATTTTTTTAGAAGTCACTTTTTGGATTAGAACAAAACTGAATTAAGATTTTTGGAATAGAATTTCTAATATAAAATTTTCAAAACAAATTTTTGAAATACATCAAATACGTTGTGAAATAGATTTTCTAAAATATTTTTTGCAGAATGAAGGTAATATTTTTTAAAATAAGTTTTCTAGAACATACGGTTTTCAAAATGACTTTTTTTTTCACATTTTCTCTTTTCTTAACAACATTTCCTCCGCAATTATAGAAGTAGCTTTGGAATGCATTTATTATTAATAAGTAAATATGAAGGAATATAATAAATTTAATTAATTATTTACAAAGTAGAATTTTTTCGCAAATGAATTTGGTTATAATAAATAAAAGGGTTAAATATATTTTTAGTCCCTAAACTATTGGCCGTTTCTGATTTTCGTCCCTCTTTCAAAATAAGGTACAATTTGGTCCTCGTTCTTTTCGAAACTTTGGTTTTAGTCCTCTAAAATTAACATCGTTAAAAATTAGCTGACGTGGCTAACGGTAGACTGACACACGATTTTTTTTTCAAGTGTTTCTCACCTTTTCTCCCCTTCTCTCTCTTCCTTCCATCTTCCATCCAACTTCATCTTTCACAGCATCCCTCGTCACATCTCTAACGTAACCAGCTTTCTTTCCTTCACAACTCTTCCCTCTAGCAACCTCCACACATATCCCAGCGGAGCATATCCTTGTTCTTGCTGCGACCAATAGGCCGTTTGACCTGGATGAAGCAATAATTAGGAGATTTGAAAGGAGGTATGTCTACTTTGAAATTCAGTAGACACACACACACACACACACACACACACACACACACACACACATATATATATATATATGTTTGTGACAATCTGAATACTTTGAAATTCAGTAATACTTTATCATTTGTAATTACTGTAACGCCCATCTTTTGTTAATAGAATAATGGTGGGGATGCCAAGCGTGGAGAACCGGGAAAAAATTTTGAGGATTCTTCTATGAAGAGAAAAGGTGGACAAGAAATTTGATTTTAAGGAACTCGCAACTATGACAGAAGGATACAACGGAAGTGACGGAATGGTAGAACACAGGAATTGTTGATCGTCTGCGTGTAAAATATTTAACTAAGAAATGGTTCTAATTTTAGCTTCTATTAGCGAATTTCTTTTTGTTTGGCTATAGTAAATCAAAGCGATATTGATTTAAGGGTTTGATTTCTGGGTAGCTTGTTTTCCTTTTGTGCAACGTGAACTGCGGCTTACACTGTAGTGTTTGAAAAATTTCAGCCCAGAACGATAGCAACAGCACGCAGAGCAGAACAACGCTGCTATGGATCTGATAAATAGCGTTGTAGGTGTTGATGATGAAGGTCGGTCCCGACAGAGGATTCTAACATTTGCTGCCAGGAGGTAACATGGCCGCTTCTATTTGCTACTGGGAATTACCCACGCTGCCTAACACATTTTTCACTCCCACTAATTGTTAAATGTAGAACTTGTGTACAACTGCTGCTTACAAACCTGTTAAAGAGTTAATTCAACAAAAGAGGGAATATGGAAGGGAGAGAAGGGGAGAAAAGGTGAGAAACACTTGAAAAAAAATCGTGTGTCAGTCTACCGTTAGCCACGTCAACTAATTTTTAATTGTGTTAGTTTTAGAGGACTAAAACCAAAGTTTCGAAAAGAATGAGGACCAAATTGTACCTTATTTTAAAAGAGGGACGAAAATCAGAAACGACCAATAGTTTAAAGACTAAAAACATATTTAACCCTAAATAAAAATAGTGAAAATTGATATATTATTATCACAATAATTAATGATGAAAAATTATATCATTAATACTGTTATACTATCATGTTATAATATTATTAGTAATATTATATCAATTATAACATTAATAATAAATCATTTATGAATTATAATACGTAAATATATTATTTATGCTCACTAAATTTTAAAATAAGTGTTCAATGAATTTTAAAATTTACAAAAAATAAATACTGAAATTCAAAATTTAGTAATAGTAAATACCGACTTTTAAAATTTATATATTTCTAAATTGAGTGTTTCTGCCTACACCTCATCAGTCTCATCCTGCATCTTCCAATTTTTTTATTATTCCAATTGTATTCCTGTCGGAACCACATAATCACAGAGAATTTTTTGACTGTTGCTGGGTTGGATGAATTTTTGGGTTGGATGGGATGAAGGTGCAGACCTTAACCGTAGTGGTTGAGAGGACACCGGTGTTGGGTTTGATGCATTTATTGGTTGGATGAGACGAAGGTCTAGATTGGATGCATTTCTGGGTTGGATGCGACGAAGGTCGAATCGAGACGTAGTGGTTGATAGCACACCGGCGAAAGAGCAGTTGCAGAGGTTACTGCACTTGAAAATTAGGTTAAGCGTCCACCGTAATCACAGTTGAAAGTGCAGTTCACATCGCGTCAGAATTTGAAGCGCGGTTCATACGACACCGCTGTTGGAATTGTAGTAGCCGCACTTGGAAGTGCGGCTCATTGGGCCGTAACTAGAAATATGATGAATGAATATTTTATTCTCTTTCTTTTTGTTTTGATTTATTATTTTCTGAATTTGATTTGTTTTTATTCTTTTATTAGTTTAAAAATTAAAATTTACGCATAATAAATATCTTTTAAATAAATAAATAATTTCAAAAACATTACATATTAACAAACAAATATAAATTTCAAATTAATTATATTATGAACAATATTAAATAAATATCAAATATAATAAAAATTAAAAATTAAAAAATGTTAACAATTTCAATATAAAAAGTTTAAAAAAACCACAAAAGTACAAAAAATTAAATTTAAATTAATAAGTGAATAAAAAAAATACAACAAATAACTAAATAATAATTCATATTAAAAAATAAAATATTAATAAATAATTATAGATTCAAAAACTTTAAAAAATAAAATAAATTTTCAAAATTCAGAAAAAAATAATTATATTAAAAATAAAATTTAAATAGATATGAAATACAAAAATAAAATACAAATTACAAAATATTAACCACAAAATGTTTAATATTTAAATAAACTAATAAAAAAATATAAAAAGAAAAAAAATTAAATATAATAAATGTAGAATGAAAAGGTTTTCACCACTTGTAAATTCCAAGCAAATAAAATTAAAAAACAATTAAATGTAATAAATGTAGAATGAAAAAGCTTCACAAGCACTTTCAAGTGCGAGAACCGCATTTTGAACGCGCATGATTTACCGCATCTTCAACTGCGCTTAGATCATTTCAAATTGCAGCCGCACTTCCAAGTGCGGATAACTGTGCAACCCTCATCCAAATAAAAACAGTTAACATATTCTATTGTTCTGATTGGGACACAATTGGAATAATACAAAAATTAGAAAGTATAGGACGATGTGTAAGGAGAATCACTCTTCTAAATTTGATTTTAAAATTCAATAAACTACTAAACTTGATTTCAAAATTCAATACATAAAAAAAATAAAAATAAGAAAAATAACTACAGAAGAAGAAAACTCAAAGATTTGAGGTGAATAGTTCAGAAAATATGAAAGACACAGTGAATGAATTTTGGTAAACAGTAATTACTAATTACATATTTTCTTTCTATTTTATATAAATTTTTATTGAAGGGTAAAACTGAAAACTTGGAGGTGCAGGGAAATACCTAAAACCAAAGCAATAAGCCCAACAGCCTAAAAACACTAAAACCATTGGGCCAATAAAGCCTAAACCCATGACGACCCGACCCATCTGAAAAAATCATATCAGCAAACCCTTATTCTACCGAACTTTCCTCCTCCACTTTCCTTGAAGGTAGCGAGCTTCACAACAATGGTGCGTATCATGTCCCACTATTTTGAAGATTCTGAATTTGGATCATCCATGTTTCGTTTCAGCTATGTTCTCATGTTATACATTTATAGTTTGTGAGCTTAGTGGAAAGGCGAAGTTTTGAGCTTTGTTACCCATTATAGTTTTTCTGTTGAGTTTGTACGTTTGATAGCTTAGCTTGAAATGAATCAGTTTTTGCGTTCTTATGTTTTTTTCTTACATTATCTGTATCAACATATTTTGGGTGCATGTTAAAGGCGTTTGTTAAGGCTCAGAAATCAAGGGCCTACTTCAAGAGATATCAAGTGAAGTTCAAGAGAAGAAGAGGTATTTTGTTTGTTTCTTTTGATTCAATGTATGTCTTGTTCGTTGCAATCTTCATTTGTAACTATGCTTTTATTTACTGTGCTTTTATTTACTGCAGAGGGAAAAACCGATTACCGAGCCAGGATTCGGTTGATTAACCAGGATAAGAACAAGTACAACACACCAAAGTATCGCTTTGTGGTTCGATTTGTATCCTACTGTTATGAAAAATTTGTTATATGGGCTTGAATTGTTGTTTTTTGTCATGTGAATAACTGGATTTCTTCACTCAGTTGATGTTTTTCTGTGAGCATAAACCTTAACCTGATATTAGACTAACAAGGACATCATTGCCCAAATAACATCTGCTACCATTGCTGGCGATAATGTTCTTGCTGCAGCATATGCACATGAGCTACCACGCTATGGTCTCGAAGTGGGCCTTACAAACTATGCCGCAGGTACTTTGTGAGGAAATCTAATTCCCAACCATTTTGTGACCCACGGTTTGTGTCTATCTTTTTACTCTTTTTCTCTGTCATCAGCTTATTGCACTGGACTCTTGTTGGCCCGTCGAGTGCTTAAGAAGCTTGAAATGGATGAGGAATATGAAGGAAATGTTGAGGTATGTACGAAGTTGCTAGCTCTGTGTTTTTTATTTTTTATTGTTTTATTTGTGACATCTTTCTAAGTTATTTGGGTGTGCCCTTTTCAGGCCACCGGAGAGGATTATTCAGTGGAACCAGCTGACACCAGGAGGCCATTTCGTGCTCTCCTTGATGTTGGTCTCATTAAGACCACAACAGGCAATCGTGTCTTTGGTGCCCTTAAGGTAATCTATTTCAATACAGTGCTGTTTAGTGTGATTTTTGTTTATTAATAGCCAAATTGAATAATTGTGTTTACAGGGAGCTCTGGATGGGGGCTTGGATATCCCTCATAGTGATAAAAGGTTTGCTGGCTTTGATAAGGATAAGAAGGAGCTTGATGCTGAGGTTCATCGCAAATATGTCTTTGGTGGACATGTTGCTGCTTATATGAAGGTATGGACAGGTTTTATTTAGTACAATTGTGTTGAAAAGTTTAGTACTATATTACGACTATTTAAGAAAATGTGTTCCGACACTATTTTATGTATTATGTAGACATTGAATGAGGATGAGCCAGAGAAATACCAGTCACACTTTAGTGATTATATCAAGCGGGGAATAGAGCCTGATGGTCTGGAAGATCTGTATAAGAAGGTTCATGCTGCCATCAGAGCTGACCCTACTTTCAAGACATCCGAGAAACAGGCACCAAAGGAGCATAAGAGGTAAGTGGCTGATATTTTTTGAATTCATATAGATTCTAGAATTAGGGAAATGCATATATCTATTTTGTCATTTTGAATTCTGGCAATTTTAAGTGGAGCTGTTGTTGGATTGGCTGTATATTTAACTAATCCTGTGCTGTTTATCTAGTTTCTGCTTTTTATCTAGCTTTTGTTCATCTTATTTTTGCTACTAGTTCCGTATGGCATTGAATAATTGATTTGGAAGTAAGCAATTTCATGGATATATAGGTGTGATCTAATATTTAAATTTATTAAATCTAATGTTAATGCTATTTTTTTTGTAATATTATAATATATATTATGGTTTAGTTTATTTTATGAGACACATGTTCTCTTTATGTTAAAAAACTATGTATACATACGTATATATTCGTATATAGTAAGATGTCTTTTTATGTTAAAAAGATGAATCATTAGGTCATGAAATGTTGGGATTGTGAAATAAGAATCACATGTTTCCTTTTTAAGTTACATAAAATTTCAATCAGTTCTCTAATTATTTATTTATGGTTGTATGAAGTAGATTTAATTTAATTCACTCTTAGTTTTATATAAAAATGATCATACCCAAGTATACTACTCATGGATGTGATTAATTTATTCAATAACTTCATAAAAAAAAATGCTTCCATTGTAATAATTATTAAATTAAATTATGATTAGCTGTGTATTATTGTTGTAAAAACTTCATAAAAATTACACAATAATAATAGTTTGTTTGTATTTCACCTATGTACTCTATATTTCAAGTTGTGGCATGGTTGAAATGTTGGTTCCGATTTTTGGTAATTTACATTTTAGTATGGAGGGTGTTTCTGAAAATATTTGCATATTTATGCAGGTACAATCTTAAGAAACTCACTTATGAGGAGAGAAAAGCTAAATTGGTTGCACGGTTGCAGGCTCTCAACTCTGCTGCTGGTGATGATGATGAGGATGATGAGTGAAAGTTCATCATTCTTGCTGTAATATGAGCTGCTGTCTTAGCTTGTATTTAGTCATTATGAGCAGTTATTTTGTAGATCACAAATTTTGGATACTTTTGGAGTTGAGTTAGCCTTTCATTTTGTGTCGGGATTGATTGATGTGTTATATTTTATTCTCATGCTTTACAGATATGTTGGTTACAATATAATCAGATTGTTTACGTGGTATACTAAATTTTTATTATTAGAGGTTGAACTTATCAGTTTGGGTTCAGAAAATGACGGAAAACTTATTTAAGATTTTAAATTTAAATTTGATATCTTAAGATTCAAATTATGATCCAAACTTACATGATTAGATTTGTTTTTTTTTAATCCGAACTGATCATTGGAAAGGTTGATATGGACACGAGTAACTTCTATGTCTTTTCTCAGTCAATGTTAATTTAAATAAAATAATTCAAAATAAAAGTTTTAAAATTATAAATAAAATATTAATTGTATAATTACAGTTAAACCTTCTCCCAAAATTTTGTAAGCACACGGTAGTATGTGGAAGGAAAATGAAAATGGACCAATCAAATTTTGACACGTGTGCGCGTGTTTAAATGTTGTCAAAAATGATTGTTCAAGTATCATTTTTCTGTGTGGAATAACTAATGTAAAAATGCAAGCTTTTTGGGTTTGTAAATATAATATTAGACTTTAGTACAAGTAGTGAGTATAGTACCATGAACAGTATAAAAGGTTAGTTATATATTATATCAAAATAAAGAGAATAAACTTGTGGTCAATTTGAGTTACGCCAAGCTGGTTTTAGTTTTAGGTGAGTCCTGCATTGATTATTTTCCTTTTGCATTAGTTTAGTTTAGCTTAACATCTTCAAGTTTATTTTTGCATTTCATAGTCATTGTATCTTTCACTTCATTTTATGTTTTATCATTGTATTTTAGTTAAAGCCAGTTTTAGTTTTGCATTTCCATTGCATTTTAATTTCAATAACCATTCATAATTTATTTCCTTTTCTGCTGTCACTACTGTTCAATTCACATGCATTGCATTTTTTATTTCTTTTGCTAACCGCGGTTCATTTTCATTTTACAGTTGCTGGTTTTATAACTGAGCGTTGATTATTTTCTTTTAACATTTACTGTTTTCAATTGTGTTTTAGATTTAGCTTTAGTTGTCCAGTTCTACCACCAGTTTGCACCAGTTCATATATACATTCCATTTCATACACTGTTTTCATCTGTAGTTTTTTTTATTGTTTTTAAATTTTGATCTCAAATTTAGCACTAGTTTTAGTTCTGTTTTTCACTTCTGGTTTACTCCTTTGCACATTAAGGACAATGTGTAATTCAAGTGTAGGGGGAGGGTTCAAATTTTTGCTTTTCTGCCTATTTTCTCAGTGTTTGCAGTTTTAAATTTCTGTGTTCAACCTTTGTTTTTGCTGCATAGATTAAGGATTTCTATGCTTTGAGAGTTTTTCATTTTATTTACTGTTTTTAGGAACGTAGAACATGAGTAAGTAGCAAGTTTGTTATTGCTTTTAATTGTAATGTGACTATTCAATTTTCTGTTTTCATATTAGTAGCAGTTTACTTTCAAAAGGTGAAGATTAAGCTCCATGACTAAGAATGTTGAGAAATAGTAATTCAAAAGTGTGAAAGTAGAACATGGTTAACAAAAAGCTCCAAATTTCAAATAGACAATTTAGTTACAACAATGTGTATTAGCTTCTTGATGGATTTTAGTTGGCTACTTGTTGTAAAAGCTGACAATAAAATAATAAAGATCACGAACAAAGGATTTTCTGAGCCGTGTGGATCATTGTTCTTAAGGACTTATCTGCGATATATTACGCAAGCCCCTAAGGATACAACATGAATTTCTCAGAAATTTCTGAGGATCTCATACTAGCAAGAATCTCTGAAAAGAGAATAAAATAACCCACAATATTTTTGGGAAAGAGAAGAAAAAGAGAAAGAATAAAATTAATAGAAGAGAGAATTAGAGAAGAGTTTCTGATCTCCTTTCTGAATGAAAGAAAGGCTCTATTTATAGAGTTGGTTGAGAGCCAACGTGACCACTAAACCAGGAAAATATCCCGTAAAAAAAATTGAGCAAAACAATTTTAACAAATAAAGGGAACGTTGCAAGGAAAAGTGCCTTGGCTTGCGGAAGAAGCAATTTTGAATGATAACGTTACTGCCAAACGGTTTTGACCACGTGCAAAACAAATTCAAATTACTTTATCTGAAAAGCTTTTGTAATTTAACTTTTAGATTTACAACACTACTTACCTAGAATGGTAGTTATTAGATGTTGCTCCCATTACAAGCCTCTGTATTGCATACTGATGGATGAACTCTACAATCCCTTTTTCTACACAATCCATTTCAATGAGTAGTTTTCCTGCCCGCAGCTATACAATCCATTTCAATCAGAAAATTATTAGCAAAAGAAAAAAGAAGTTTTGAAAATAAGGTTGTCTAGAAAAATTACCCCCAAGTCGATCGATACAGTGATTATAATCTAGATCAGAGAAAAGGGTACTCAACATGGAACAAGAACAACATACAACCCATCCAATGCAAAACAGAACTTCAACAAACCAGAATGACATTAATTTATACATCATAACCGAGAAACATGAAGCAATCACGAGGAATAATATTGTTGCTATAGTACTAATTTCCACATAACCGCTGGAACCAACATTTTCTGTATTAGCATATCCATCTGAAGCATCCTGCGAGTACATAAATTTACCCATATATTAGTAACTAGATCATGAATTTCCAAATAAGGGGAAGTAATTTGTTATAAAGGGGAAACAACTTGCTGTATAAGCCTCCTTGAGAGGTAGCAAATAAGGCAAAAACTTGATTGTTTTAAAGTGTTTGTTTGTTCAACACTTTTTTGTTTGACTCTATTTGGCTAAGTAACATCTTATCCTCCATATCTTGGTACTCCTGTTTCTTTCACTATTGAGACATAATAATATTGGCACAAAATGGAACCAGGTAACCTTTAAAAGCTTCTCTTGCTCAATAAGGTAAAATCACTAATGGACAATTAAGAAACAAAATACATTATATGATCTCAAAATGCATTGAAAAGAAAATGCAACACCTGTACAGTAATTTAAAATGAGGATGACTAAAGCTGAAGCATCAGCTTCATCAACAATATTCACTTTTATAGTTGTTACTACCCAACCTAATAGACATATAAAGAGCACAACTCGACAATATCCATTAAGTCTTTTAGTTCTAGAACAATCCAAACCTATGTCTATTCAGATAATATCCACGTATCATAACTAATCTCGAAAATTTGATATTATGATTATTATTTATAACAAGGTATTAATTTGTTATTATTAAATACTCTTTTATTATTCTTGAGATAAATATTATTCCAATAATAAAATAGATCCACGACTCATGTGGATCCTATAAATACAACAACCAGTATTTTCAAGGAATACTCACTTTATTAATTTAGTTTTGTTTAAGTGGTTCATCAATTTTCAGTGTTATTTTTTATTTGAACTTTCAAAATATATTAATATATTGATAGACATTATCTTTTACAGTTATATGTGTGTACAGGGTTAACTAAATTTCTCAGTCTATAAAACTTTAATATTTTATGCGAAAAAAAATAGAAATTGTTACATGTCATTGTTTGTTTTTGGGAAGTTTTTGAAATGATTCACAGCAAAGATTCAACAATATTTAAGAAAAGAAAATACTTAAAAGACTTTAAATAATTTATAATCTTAAACCTTAAAAAGAAGTATGAATTATTTTATTTTATTTTAAAACTTTCTTACATATACACGATATAAAAATTTAGAGCATTGAATGTTAATGGGACGGTTTGTTGGAATGGTTAAGATTAACAAATAGCATTGCTCATTGCCGAAGATAAACACATAAGAGTGTGCTTAACCATATATACATACGCAATTTAAATAATTAAGTTTGACAATTAATAAAAAATATATATAAAACCTACCAACAAGTATACAATTATTTTAGTGGAAAATATAAAAGGATTATTTTATAATAAATTGAAAATAAAGTGAATTAAAAACTTTGTTTTGATAGACCCAAAATACTCCTGTCTTATAATCGAAACACTGCATTTTAAAGTGAAAAATGTTTTTTTTATAATTTTTAAAATATTATCTTAACTAATTTAAAAGTTAAATTGATTATTTAGTAAAATATTAGACTAAAATATAGTTAAAGAAAACAATATTAATACTAAATAATACTAACTTAATACAATTAATGGTAATATAATAATGGTTCTTATTTTCCTAAGTTAAATGATAATAAAAACTTAAATTTTATTTTTTAATAAAATAAAGTTTACTTTTATGTTTTTGTCATATGTTTCTTTATTTCCTTTTTTATTTCTTTCTTCTTTACCTAACACAGTATAAAATATGCAACGAGTACGATTCTTTTATCACACATCACAGTTGAAAAAATAATGAAGATTATATTAGAATCTAATAATGGCCATAAAAAAATAAATTAGAATATAATGATGGAGGTTCCCCATGAAAAGCACGATCATAAAGCTTAAATATTATGCTTTACTACGCTAATAAAACCGAAACATTTGGGCCAATAAAGCCCAAAACCCATAACGGCCCATTAGAAAAAAAAATCTCATAAGCAAACCCTTAATCTTCCCCGACTTTCTTCCGCCACTTTCGTTTGAAGGGAGCGAGCTCACAATGGTGCGTATCACGCCTCATTATTTTGCAGATTCAGATTTCTACTATTCGTGTTTCGTTTCAGCTACGTTTTAGTGTTATGCATTTATAGTTTTTGAGCTTAGTGGAAAGGCGAAGTTTTGATCTGTGTCACCCAATTTGGTTTTGGTGTTGAGTTTTTACGTTTGGTAGCTTAGCTTGTTATGGATCAGTCTTTATGTTCTTATGTTTCTTTTTTTCTCACATAATCTGTATCAACATTTTTTGTGTGCATGTTAAAGGCGTTTGTTAAGGCTCAGAAATCAAGGGCCTACTTCAAGAGATATCAGGTGAAGTTCAAGAGAAGAAGAGGTATTTTGTTTGTTTGTTTTGATTCATTGTATTCAGTGTATGTCTTGTTCGTTGCAATCATCGTTTGTAACTGTGATTTTGTTTACTGCAGAGGGAAAAACCGATTACCGAGCCAGGATTCGGTTGATTAACCAGGATAAGAACAAGTACAACACACCAAAATATCGCTTTGTGGTTCGATTTGTATCCTACTGTTATGAAGAATTTGTTATTGAGCTTGAATTGTTGTGTTTTGTCTTGTGAATAACTGAATTTCTTGGCTCAGTTAATGTTTTTCTGTGAGCATAAACCTTAACCTGATATTAGACTAACAAGGACATCATTGCCCAAATAACATCTGCTACCATTGCTGGTGATAATGTTCTTGCTGCAGCATATGCACATGAGCTGCCACGCTATGGTCTCGAAGTGGGCCTTACAAACTATGCCGCAGGTACTTTGTGAGGAAATCTAATTCCCAACCATTTTGTGACCCACGGTTTGTGTCTATCTTTTCATTCTTTTTCTCTGTCATCAGCTTATTGCACTGGACTCTTGTTGGCCCGTCGAGTGCTCAAGAAGCTTGAAATGGATGAGGAATATGAAGGAAATGTAGAGGTATCTACGAAGTTTCTATGCTCTGTGTTTTATTCTTTTTTTATTTTATTTGTGACATCTTTCTAAGTTATTTGGATGTTCTCTTTTCAGGCCACCGGAGAGGATTATTCAGTGGAACCAGCCGACACCAGGAGACCATTCCGTGCTCTCCTTGATGTTGGTCTTATTAAGACCACAACAGGCAATCGTGTCTTTGGTGCCCTTAAGGTAATCTATTTGAATACAGTGCTTTTAAGTGTGATTTTTGTTTATTAATAGCCAAATTGAATAATTGTGTTTACAGGGAGCTCTGGATGGGGGTTTGGATATCCCTCATAGTGATAAAAGGTTTGCTGGCTTTGATAAGGATAAGAAGGAGCTTGATGCTGAGGTTCATCGCAAATATGTCTTTGGTGGACATGTTGCTGCTTATATGAAGGTACGGACAGAGGTTTTATTTAGTACAATTGTGTTGAAAAGGTAGTACTATATTATGACTATTTAAGAAAATGTGTTCGGACACTATTTTATGTATTATGTAGACATTGAATGAGGATGAGCCAGAGAAATACCAATCACACTTTAGTGATTATATCAAGCGGGGAATAGAGCCTGATGGTCTGGAAGATCTGTATAAGAAGGTTCATGCTGCCATCAGAGCTGATCCTACTTTCAAGAAATCCGAGAAACAGGCACCAAAGGAGCATAAGAGGTAAGTGGCTGATAATTTTTGAATGCATATAGATTCTAGAATTAGGGAAATGCATATATCTATTTTGTCATTTTGAATTCTGGCTATTTTAAGTGGATCTGTTGTTGGATTGGCTGTATATTTAACTAATCCTTGATGTTTATCTTGTTTCTGCTATTTATCTATCTTTTGTTCATCTTATTTTTGCTACTGGTTCCGTATGACTAATTGATTTGGAAGTATGTAATATTTAGGTTTGGTTTAGTATTGAAATTTACTAAATCTAATTTTAATGTTAGTTTTTAGTAATATATTATGGTTTTATGTTTAAATATTATGTATACATGCACACACACACACGTGTGTGTGTGTGTGTGTATATATATATATATATATATTAAGATGACATTTTATGTTAAAAATATGAATCACGTAGTCTTGTTATGAAAGACTGGGATTGAGAAATAAGAATCACATGTTTCTTTTTTAAGTTACATAAAATTTTCATCAGTCCTATAATTATTTATTTATGGTTGTATGAAGTAGATTTAATTTAATTCACTCTTAGTTTTATATAAAAATGATCATACCCAAGTATACTACTCATGGATGTGATTAATTTATTCAATAACTTCATAAAAAAAATGCTTCCATTGTAATAATTATTAAATTAAATTATGATTAGCTGTGTATTATTGCTGTAAAAACTTCATAAAAAGTACGCAATAATAATAGTTTGTTTGTTTTTAACTTATGTACTCTATTTTGGCTATATTTCAAGTTGTGGCATGGTCGACATTTTGAACCTTTTTTGGTTCTATTTTTGGTAATTTAGTTTTTAGAATGGAGGATGTTCCTGAGAATATTTGCATCTTTGTGCAGGTACAATCTGAAGAAACTCACTTATGAGGAGAGAAAGGCTAAATTGGTTGCACGCTTGCAGGCTCTCAACTCTGCTGCCGGTGATGATGATGATGAGTGAAAGTTCATCATTGATGATGTAATAGGATCTGTCTTAACTTGCATTTAGTCATTATGAGCAATAATTTGCAGATCACAAATTTTGAATAATTTTGGATTTGAGTTAGCCTTTTATTTTTTGTTGGGATTGATTGATGTGTTATTTTTAATTTCATAGTTTACAGATATGTTGTAAGGGTAGCTAATATAGTTGTTCTTTGATTTTTAATTCTGCATTGCAATTGAATATCAGTTTTCATTTTCTGCATTCAACTCTCGGTTGTGCATTGCTGAAGGTGTGTTTATATGTTTGAATCATAGTCATAGTTTCAATTCTAGTTTTGGTTTCTTGCTTGTTACCCATTTTAGAAAGTTGGTAACATAGTTTAGGTAGTTTTTCCAGTTTTAGGATTTTTAATTCTGTATGTTTTGATTCAATTCTCTATTCTATGATTCAATTGGCATGATTCTAAATCATTTTCATGATTCGATTCATCTCATTGCATCAAATTCAGTTTTGTATATTAATAACCTATCATGCATAGTGCATTCACTGTTTTGCCCTTAGTTTACTGTCCATCTTTGATTCATTCAACCATTGCTTTCTCTGCATTCATTCACGGTTTCCACTTTATATCATTTTCTAATGATAATTTGCAACATTTCTTTAATTTTCCCCAATGATGCATTTTCATCTTGCACAAAAATACAATTCAACAATAAACTTCTTGATTCTTTGAATTGACATCGTGATCTGCCCTATATTACATTAGGAGGATTTCTGGGTTTTTGTTAAAACTGAACACGATAAAAGGTACTTAACAAGGGCTCAAGACTGTTATCACAATCGAAGTTTCGATGGCAAGAAAGCTTTTAACATTTTGTTTCATGCATGCACGTGAGTTTTTGGTACCGCTAGTTCAAACTTTTTAATTAAGTCTTTGCTTATGTTGTCTATTATATTATGGATTGTTTGTTTTAAACCCTCCTTCAATTCTTCTGTGTATCTGGTCTGGTCCTTCTTAATACGAGGGTGAAAAGAGAAGCTTATTCTAGTGTGCATAGGTCAGCTAAACCTCAGTCCATAACGCTTTAATATTTTTGCCAAAGAGGTAGAAATTGTTGTATGCTATTGTTTGTTTGTGATGGGCTTACATAAGAGATTCAACAACATCATAATCAAACTACATAAAAAAAGACTTCACAATACCTTCGATTTAAAATCCTAAAAAATAAATTTATTAATTTTAATATTTATAAGATTAAATTTTTTATATTTTTCAATGTTGAGAATTACAAAAACTTTTAAGAATTGATGGAAACAATTTTAGGTTTGTCTTAAGTACAATGTAAAATACATAGAACCTATGTATTTGTATTGTTGGTTTTCATAAGATGTCATTATTGATTTTTTTAATAGAATGAAATTGAAGATGTTGATTGCAACTACTTCAGATGATGTATTGACGATGAGTTTGACAAAATTGGTAGTTATGTGAAGTGCAAAGGAAAGGATGACAACTTGGTGAACATTGGAGAAAAGGAAGCTATTAAGAAGATGATATATAATTTGAATAAAGTTGTGTTGATTCTTCAAATGTGGAAAAAGTGTTGATAGGTGTGGTTTGTATTCTATGCGCCATCAACATAATTTTAGTTTTAATGTTGATAACAACTCCATGATGTGCTATAACTATCTTATGGTGTTTAGTTAGTTAAGTTAATTTATTTGTTGTTAGGATGTATACTTGGCATTGTATAGGATGGACAATTAGCATTGTATAGGATGAACAATTGATATTGTCTAGTGTTAGTGTGTTCTTAAATGTAATGTTGATCAATGAATTAAAGAGTTGTAGTTGTTTATAAGTGTTTTTCCATTAATGTATAATGAAAATGGTTGAATGAAAATGATTTAATGAAAATGGTTTAACGAAAATGATTTAATGAAAATTGTTTAATGAAAATTGTATAATGAAAATGGTTTAATGAAAATGATATAATGAAAATGGTTTAATGAAAATGGTTTAAGGAAAATGATATAATCAAAACATAAATGAAAATGATATTATAGAATAAAATGATAGCATTGATAACAAAAGGTTTGATTTATCGTGTGTTGGCTGCAAAACCAACGACAAGTGCATAGGTCGCAGCGTAACAAGTGATAAATTTCATTCTCTCCCAAGGGACTTGTGCAACACATGATAATTCTTTCTTTCATAAATCAATTAGACATCAAAGTGTACAAACAACACAAGAAACTCTTTTTGGTATTTTATCAAAAAATTAGTGTGCAATGAATTTAACATAATGTATTTCTAAATTACTCCAAGCTAAGCACGCTTAACCATGTGATTCTTATGAGTTAGGCTACCGAAAAGCAAATACATTTGGTGATATGGGTAGCCAAATCAATCCCTTTAAGTTATCCTTCAACTATATAGTCTCATACCTATACAGTCTCTAGATCCCTCTCATTCTGATGTATGTTCGATTCATCCATGTGTCCCTTCCACTAGAAGTCTGCTAGGAGCCGCTCTTTGTCTGTGCCCCTTGCACTTCATGCTTCTTACACCGGCGATCACTCCCCGCCCTCGTTAGTGCCTAGGTGTCACAGCAACAGTTTTGATAACATTCTAAAATTCAAGTTCTTGTGCGATTTGAAAGCTGTCCAACATGGGTATGTGCTTCAAATTGATCTTTTATTGTCCCAAAACATTTTCCTTAAATTCTTGCTTGTTTTCCTCCACTAGAATGACTTCCTATTCATTTATTTGACATACACAGGTAAAGAGATTATAAGTAAAAACAAGCATATACTAAATAAAACACAAGAATACTAGAAAACACACTAAACTTGAGGATAAAAAAAGATAAAAGTTGTGAAGGAGTTGATTTATTAACCAAAATATATACACAAAAACACGTAAAATCAACTGTTATCACTCCCTCACACTTAAAACCTTGCTTGTCCTCAAGCAAAAGGTAACTTGGCCAAGAAAAACATATACTCAACAAAGGTCAAATAACTAGAAAGCAAGTTCACAAAATCAAATCGGATAACATTCATGAATGTTCTTCTTTCATCAACAATCCAAAAAGAATATGTGTAACATTGTAAATCCTTAGCTATGGTGCTCACAATGCAAATATTACAAGAATAAATGTACATGTTTTATGAGAGATTAACAACCATGACAAAGATGTTTTCATTGATCAGCCAAACCAATCCTCACTAGAGAAAGTGTTTTCACTCAAGCACACTAGTGTATAAGGGTGTGTCATTCTCTCATCTACCTCTAATAGCACATAAATTGACTTTGCTTTTCATTTCAAGAACCAAGAATTATCAAAACATACAAACACAATAAGGGCTTTATTTGATGTTGGGACAAGGCAAAGAGGGAAATTGGTGTATCTAGATAGCATGAACTATCATAGAGAGCAATCACATCAATTTCACACTCTTATCATTCTACTCTCTTTTACCTGATAACTAGAACAACCAAACACCAACTTGCAGTCATCTTATTCATATGTTTTTTTTTCCTTTTTCTCTTTCCATTTTTTTTCTTTTCTTTTTCTTTTATAGATGAGATATATACAATAATGCATCACATCAACCAACACCAATTCACAATTGTTACTCATGTTCCCCTTCTAAAAATAACTTCCCCCACACTTGAATCACATTACTGACCATGGAAACTTTACTTTTCCCATTAAGGTGAGATGATCAATCATATTCAATAAAGCTTAAGGTTTCAAAAGTAAAGGTAAGTTTCTTTTAATGCTCAAAGGATTACACAAGGGTTCTAATCTTTGAAACACAACTGACTATTTTGGGTATATGATGCAAAGAGGGAAAGAAAGACGACCTTGTTTCAATGTAAGCATGAAAATGAATAACAACTAGCAATGAAACTCAAGCAAAGTTAATTGTAACCAAAAGATGTAGCACTCATAGATAAAAACTTTGAGGCACAAAATCTCACCCGGTTAAGTTCTTTAGTTTCCTATGGTTGTCATACACCATGCCACAATCATTAACCACAATAAAAACAATAACAACATTCTCGATATACTCACATGAAAACAACCACAAGGATTAATTTTCGCTAAATCACAACAAATTCTCAATGTATTCCAAAACTAATTTATGAGCAAACACAAATGGTTATCCCCAAAGTCATGCAAAACTCACTCAAAGTCACATAACCAATGCATCATATTTGTCAGACCAGCCAAGTTACACTTATTATCAACAAACAAGAAAAGAAAATAGAAGGGAAGGGAAAACCAAACTCTTTTTTTGGTGGACCAACTTGCTGCTCAAATTCCTCAGTTCCTTGTATATTCTTCTTCATCAATATTCATACCTATTACTTGCAAGAACACCAAGAGACTCGAACAAACATGTTAGTCTAATTTTTATAGAAACCAAGATTTGAGAATTGAGAATTGAAAAACATAAAGATAAAAATAAAAATAACATACAGAAAAGTAAAATAGAAAATGAAAAAAAAAACACAAACAAAGAAATAAGGAAAAGAAGAAACAAAAATTGCAGAACATGAGCACACCAACCAAACAACAATTCCAATATGCAGAATGATTGAAATGAATTTCCTAAATAACCTCACTTAGATCCCTCTTGTTGTAAGATCACTTAGTACTCTCCTAAGGTGATGAATACTGCTTTCCTTGTTCTCTAAAGTAAAAACACTTAGATCCCTCTTGTTGCGCTTATCTAAGTTTGACACACCTTACCCAATCCCTTGGCCTAAGAATATATTAAAATTTGCATTAAGAACCAGAACAATGAGAGCAAAACTCATAATCCAATCCTTGGCGACTTGCGATATCTGGGTTGATTTAACTAGTTCGGCTGTTGAATCTCATCCCTAGCGACTTGCAACAACTAGATCATGCTCTAAGGCGTACCCCGAAATAAGCTTTAAGCATAAACCAAACCAGTGGAAAGTATAAACATTTGTAGGCAAACTGCATATAAGAAACACAAACAAAACAGACATACAATTGGCAAAGAATTCAACTTTTCATGTTTTCTAAAGTTAGAACACTCATATCCCTCTTGTTGTGCCTACCTGAGTATGACAAACCCTCACCCAATCCCTTGGTGTAAGAAGTCCATCAAACTTGCCTTAAGTTCCAAAACAGTGAATCCAAACACGCAACTCCATCCCTGATGATTTGCACATCTGGTTTGATTTAGTTAGTTCCGCTACTGAAATCTCATCCCTAAGAACTTTCAATAACTGCATCAAGCTCTAAGGCGTACCCCGAGACAGACATTAAGTTCAAAATAAATTAATGGAAAGTCTTAAAAACTAAAGCAACATGCAAACAAAACAACATTCAAATACAAAACAAATAACAAAGTCTAAAAGAGCCATAAATGCTCAAATTGCCTTGTGTTGGAACACAAGTCTCCGGTAACGGCGCCAAAAACTTGTTGGCTACAAAACCAACAACAAGTGCACCCATCGCAGCGTAGCAAGTGATAAATATCGTCCTCTCCTAAGGGACTTATGCAACACATGATAATTCTTCCTTTCATAACTCAATTAGACATCAAAGTGCACAAAACAACACAAGAAACTCTTTTTGGTATTTTATCAAACAGTTGGTGTGCAAGGAATTTAACACAGTGTATTTACAATTTGTCAAGACTAGAATTCATTCATTTCATTCTCATGCATTCATAAACATCTAAATTCCATCCGATAGGTATTCTATTTTAATTCTAGGTTCAAATCATATTTCTCAATACATCAAGAACCACAATTCATGCATGGGTGATCAATCAAAAGCAAGCATTAAGCATAGAAATTGAATACTAACATGAAATGAAAAAACATATATCATTAACATCACAAAATACGTAAGAATTTTATGTTTTACAACTAATATCAACAAATAGGAAAATCCCTCCATGGTGGAGAACTTAGGGTTCTACAAAATTAAAGATAGGGAATAAATTGGAACCAAAGAGAAGACGCACAACCTTTCCCAAGGTTCTTGGCAGCTACTCCATGCTCCATTTGCGCCTCCCCTTCGCAGTTCCATCTCCAATTTGTGACTCATCTTCTTCTTCAATCCAAAAGGGACAAAATTACCATTGATGAAGCTTGAAGGCCCAAGGAGGAGTGAGAGAGCTTCCCAATATCCCAAACAACCTCCAAGGGTCTCTCCTAATCTCTCTAGGTGAAGAATGAAGTGTAGAAGGAGAAGAATAATGCCCAAAAAATACCCATGTTTAAATAACCCAATTTGACAAATTAGCATCGTCACTGCTCAAGCGGTAGCCTAGCGACAGGATTCAAGAGAGTAGAGCGCTCAATCGCAACCCAACGGCAACAGTTTTGACAACAGTCTAAAATTCAAGTTCTTGTGCGATTCCGAAGCTGTCCTACATGGGTATTTGCTTGAAATTGATCTTTTGTTGTCCTAAAACATGTTCCCTTGAGTTTTTGCTTGTTTTCCTTCACTAGAATGACTTCCTATTCATTTATTTCACACACTCAAACAAAGAGATTAGAGGTAAAAACAAACATATACTAAATAAAATACAAGAAAACTAAAAAACACACTAAACTTGAGGATAAACCAAGATAAAAGTTGTGAAGGAGTTGATTTATTCACCAAAATATATACACAAAACACGTAAAATCAACTGTTATCACCATGTAAGTTTTGTACAATATTGAAGTATTACATAATAACATTATGAAAATGTTCATATTGTTTAGACAATCATAGCAAAAGTATTAATATAAAGTTCAACTTCAAAAAATATCATGTTTTTTGAATTTCATCCCTTCTTAGGCTTGACCTTCACCCTAATGTGTTGATGGCATAAATTGTGGTTAAGTCACAGATACAAACTTTGGAGGAATAATTATCCAATGTTTTAAAGCCTCATCGTTAAGCTCTTTTATCTTTCTTATCTCCATCTTCCATGTTTGTGGGTCTGTTGCTTTATCTTCCCTACACATTATACACTTTAGATTTTTTTCTAGGGTATTTCTTCTTGAAGTTGGGATATAAGTGCCTTACACAGAATCTCTGATCAACTCTAGGAAGCAATTCTTGTATAGCTAATAGTAGGCTCTGTCATATACAACATAATGTATAGTGTTGTCAGTTTTGACAATATGCATGTTCAAAAGATCTAATGTGCAAAGGTTAGAGGTTGTTTTGTAGATGAGATTTACCTTTTTTTTGGTTTGATATAAATGTAATAGATGAACAGACTGGAGCCCCACTGAGGTCTTCAATCAGAAGCTCAAAAAACAACCTCCATGTATCCTTGTTCTCCACCTCTACCATGACATATGCAATAAGCAACATTTGGTCATTAGCATCTCAACCCACAACACTTAGCAACTCCCCACCACATTTCCCTTTTAAGAAAGCTCCATTAAAGCCAATTATTGACCTACATGAAACAAAACTATCTTTGTATGCCTTGAGACATGCATATAGCCTCTTGAAAATTGGTTAATCATCATTCTCGTAAACTTTCACCTTCACTATCAATCCTAGATTTCAAGCTAAAAGCTCATGAGCATAATCATATATCCTTTTGTACTATAGTTTGAATGACCCATCAACCTGGTCTAAAGTAATGGCTTTCGCCTTGTAAGCTATACTCCTAGATATACCAATGTTTCATTTTCTACTCGAATTTCAACTCCCTTCCCTTTTAGAATTTCTCTCACGGTTTTCTCCGAGTTCTTGCTCAACCACTTCGTATTAAGTAAACAAAGGTTGTACTCTCTACTGCATCTATGGTTATGTACAATAATCCTGAGCTGCCACGTATGGATTGTATCCATATAAGTATAGTATGTCATCAAGGGGCATTGTCCTTTTGCACCCAAACATTTCAGCCTCATTCTTCTCTTATCGTTTTTAACAATTTTTAAATTTATGCGATTTTTCAATGAGTAGGTTTTTATGACATCCAAAAAGTCTTTTTTTTCACCAAAATATGTCCTCAATTTTATTTAAAATCAACCATACTTTTCAGCATATAAAAGGTCACAAACTTCCTATAATCCTCTTCTTCATTATGTTCTTCATCATTATGTGCTACACTAAGTAATTCTTTAGATTGTCAGTCATCATCCGACAAACCTCTCTCACTACCTTAATTTATATCATTATCAAAATCGCTGCTAGACATCTCAGTCCATGATGGTCCTTCATATTAATGTGAAAGACTTTTTACTTCAAGTTCCACACTACTAGTGCAATCTCCATCTCCTAACTCACATTCGATATCACATTCAACATTTATGTCAACTAGTCCCACCATACACTCACTATTTACATCAAAATTTCCATCATCATTCGACGTACTCCAACCACAAGCATCAACTTCCTCTTGTACAACTAATGTAGGTTCATAGTTACACACTTCTTGGTCTATGTTACCCTGACCTTCAACATCACCATGATAATCACCCCTCTCTTGGGGTACAACACTATCTCCTTCATAGTGAGGGACCTCAGTCTGTGTTTCACTCTAACCTTTAACATGATCATCACATTCACCCCTCCCTTTTGACACAACATGTACTTCACAGTGAGTCACCTTAGCCTGTGTTTCAACCTAACCTTTAACATCAACATAACATTCACCTTTCTCTTGTGACACAACAACATCCTCTTCACAATGAGCCACTTCAAGCTATATTACAGTCTGACCTTTAACATCAACATGACATTGACTCATCTCTTGTGAAACAATAACATCTTCTTCATAATGACGCACCTCAGATTGTGGGTTACTCTGACCTTCACATTCATCATCACCTATATGTATACATTGACCACTCTCATGCAACACATGCACAACTTCTGCTTCAACTATTTCATCAGTAACATATTTCAGCATGTGTGTCACCTGAGGTTTAGACACTGTGTGAACCGCGAATACACGAATATGACCATTTAACCTAGCTAAGTTGACCATATGCATGACTTCAAAGTCATCATACAAAGGCTCCAACCTATCATCCAAGACAAAACCCCTTCTTACACAAAACCCCTTCCCACATAATACCACAACTCTTTGAATCCAACATACCCCAGCCCTTTCACTACACTTACTACAAAAAAGTAACTCCAAACGTCTAGGTCAAAGGATAATGTACAAGTTTCTCCTTCATACTTTAGCTTGCCATCATTTACAAACTTTCCCTTATGGTTGAAAACAACCTCAAAATCCTCTTCCATTATGCATAACAAAATATAAATATGTGTAGACTTATGAAATAAGAATAAACCGACAAAAAGGAACACCTATTAAAACTAGAATGCACTGAAACAAATGCTCCAACATAACTTTAAACATGGGGGACAACATGGAGACCACATTGTAATGAACATGAAAGACATGTCAACATTGTGGGACAATACTCAGCTTTGCAAAAATGAAACGCATATGACGACAAAAATCATCGAAGAATAAATTGAAACCCCCAATACAACATTTACTTACCTTCGACGCGATTCACTTTGAACCACCTCGCAATTGACCTAACACTACCTCGTGATTCCAACCAAGAACGTTCCAAAGATGACAAAAAAAAACACCTAAATCTATTCACTAAACCCTAATTTTGTTCAATCAATCCCCAATTTCAATTAATTCTAAATTTACATGATAGAACCCTAAATCCTATCAAGGAATCTTAATTTCGCATAATGCAAGTTCACTCGAAACACTCCCAATTCAATTTTAATTAAATTTTACTATTCTTTAATGCTTAAAATACAAAAATTCACGTTAGTGCCCTACCTAAAATACCCTCACTCTACCATGTTATTTAAATAAGTAACGTCAGTAATTTAATGTCGTTAAACCAATTTTAATGTTGTTTTAATGGCACGACAAAGTAATTTTAATGTCGTTAAACCAATTTAAGAACCTAATGAAGAACAAAAATAAGTGAGAGACTCATTTAAAATGAAAAATAAAAAATAAAGACCTTAACCTATTTATAACTCATACTCATACTTAATACTCATACTTAGATTGTGATAACTCTTTTTATGATTTCTCGTACCTTTCTATATATCTGGCATAGGAGTTGCAAAACGGGTTGGAGTTTTTCTTTCTACTTTATAGTCACGTGTAGTAACTACCCTATATATAAAACTACTTTGTAGTCTTATATAGAGATGCATAGTAAGTAAAATTTTGAGACCATACTTCATGTGCTACGAGACTAGATACATTACAAGAAAATTCTTAAATAACATATAATTTTAGAAACAAAAGATAATTAGTTACTATAATGATTAATTTAGATAATGATTTATAAACTTAAAACTATTAGTATCTAAAATAATTTTTATTAAAAAAATTATAATTACTTTGTGAATTAAATTTTAAATTGATCACTAATATTAGTTATCAAGTTTTTTATTACCAAAAAATTAATGCTTAAATTAACCACTAATTAATTAATTAGTGACCAATTTAGTTAATATTATGGTAAGTTTCTATCGTATGTTTTGTTTTCCTTTCCTCGTATCTTTTTTTAGTTAATATAATGTTACTATATTATCTATTTGAGTTAAGAACACATATATGTATAATTTTCGTTAATATAAACATAGAATGTTCCTTGAATGCTGTTGGGACGGTTCATTGGGATGTTTAAGATTAACAAATAGCATTGCTCATTGCCAAAAGATAACAAATAGCATCTCTTTAACCATACATACATACGTAACCTTTTTACAAGAACTCAAAATGTGCACAACCTATATACAACATGTAGGCTATAAAAATGTTGTTTACATACTTTAAAAATGTGTAAAGAGAGTGAGTTTGAAGAATCAAAGAGAAAAATGAGAAGCTTGCAGATCAGTGAGTTTGAAGCCAGTCCTGGATTGCATGGCGAAGAGAGTGGTTGGGAATAAGGTTGTGATGTGCTAACTTAGATTTTGTCCTTGGTGAAGTGTGACGACCACTTTGCAGCCATTCACGAATAGCCGCAGCTTCATAGGTAAAACCATCTGCAGCCACTTGTGGATCTTGCATCACTTCCTGCAAAATATCCAAGGATTTGGAAAACCTTTTCGTGTGTCTCATGGATATGTAAATAATTTTATTATTTTAGACAATTGTGAGCAGTGTAATGCAAGAAGGGAAACAAACACGTGTAGCATACAACTTAATTATGAGTTAGTAACAATCAGCAAAAGTTGTCACAAAACATTAATTATATACATTGTTTGAAAACTTCATTACTTGAAAAGATCATAAATCATCTGAGGATGTGTATTTTGATTGAACTCAAACTAAAATTGAAGATAGTGTGAGAAAGAGTTTCCTACCAGAGAGATTGGACAGATAAAATATGGAGGAGGTTGGCATTTTCCTTGAGAACCCAGTTGAGTCGGTCCACAAGAAGCCCTCATTGGTTCCAGTATTCTCCAAACATCTGGATGAAGATCTGGTCTGTTCTTTCTACTCATCTCACAACACCTCAAAGCCAAGCGAACCAGCTCTTCAGCTAGCATAACTGGCCAATCTCCAGCCAATGGATCCAGGATGGATTTCAACTTTCTACTATGTAATGCATATTGCACTTCCTTTGTTATTCCCAGAGCAGGTTTCCCAGTGATCAATCTCAATAAAATGACTCCAAACGAGTAAACATCTGACTTTGGTGTGAGTTCACCAGAAATAAGGAATTCAGGATCCACATACACAAAAGTTCCCTTTGGAACAGTCCTCCAAAACTCTGTAGTGCTGCTACTTGAACCCTCTTGACAAGATAATATACGACAGATTCCAAAGTCGCTGAGCTTGGTTACAAGGTTTGCATCCAGGAGAATGTTGCCTGGCTTTAAGTCACCATGTGCTATGCTGTGAGGTTTACTTGATTGAAGAAAGATGAGAGCCGAGCAGAGTTCTGCAGCTATGCGAATTCGAGTTTGCCATGATAATGGAGGTGTGTTATCTTTACAGTTGAGACGATCTTCAAGGCTTCCATTGGGTAAATACTCATACACAAGAGTCCAGGATTCTGGGCAGGATCCTATGAGTGTCACAAGATTCGGGTGCCTCAACCTGCTCAATATTTCAACCTGATACAAGTAAAACCATGCCAGAGAGCTATTATTTGTACAACAATTTGTATAACTGGGAGAAAAAAAAATGAGATGCAATAAATGTTTTGAAATAAACACACAAAAAGATTGTTCCTCACCAAAATAGGATGAATCACAAAATATGAAGTAAAACTGAACCGAAGCCATACCTCTTGTTGAAACTCCATTGGACCTTGGGCACTGTCAGGACTCAACATTTTTATAGCCACCTCAGTATGACGTAAGATACCTTTAAATATACTTCCATATCCACCCTGTCCAATCTTAAGGGATGGATTGAAGTTTCTTGTTGCTTCTTTAATCTCTGAAAAGGAGAATTCTGAGAAGGGTTGAAGCCCGTGCATGCTTGAGGATTCCCCTTGTTTTCTCTTTAACTCCTCAGCCTCTCCCAATGCATTATCAAGTTGCATTTGCAACTCATCTAGTTCATCCTTGTACTTTTGAGACAACTCATCAGCAGATATATTCTTCTGCTCCAACTCCTTCACAATAAATTCAGTAGATGCAATTTGATTCTCTAGAGATAATTTCTGATCTAAGGCAAGTTGGAGTTCCTCGTTAACTTTGTTTATCTCGCTCTTCATATTATCAAGTTCTTCATTTGCTTTCTGTACTTCTTCCTCTTGTTCTTTTCTTAGTTTTAGCTCTTCTTGATACAGGTTTTCAGTGGCTTTAGCCTGTCAATAAAAAGATGTTTTTCCATTCAAATGATCCTAGAATCAGTTGAGGTTTGTTTAAGGTTAGCTAATGCAATCTTATTCTTTCGGTCTGGTAAGGATAATTTCAAAAACATAGAACTGAATAAAACACCTACAATTAACTTGGTGTGATGATTTACAAACATGATCATCTTACTCATTGAAAACTAATAAGAACTCCACATAAGAAAATTACCTTGCGTATAGCATCCTTGGCTTCTTTTTCTGCTTTCACGCGTCTAACAGTTTCTTGATGTGCATCTTTCCTAGCATTCCATGCCTCAGCCATTGCCTGTTCAAGTTGACCATAGAGAGCATCATCCATTCCTTCATCCTGCTGGTTTTCAATTACAATATTAAAATATTATCATAAAGCTCAGCCCCATAGTATACATAGAAATTCTGATAGAGGAAAAAGTGTGCACACCAATACACTTGGAGATGGTGAATGAAGATCCTTGTTATCCAGAGAAAAGTCATTCAATGACAAGCCTAATACATTCTCACTGCCATTGTTAATCAAATCTGGGATCAATTGTGCTTCACCCAAACAGCTCTCAAAGCACATTGAGAATACTGAAGGACTCCCTCGTGACTGCTCATCAAACTCATCACAACTTGCTTCTTTACCGAACTTTCTCTGAGGAGTTAAGTACCCTTCTAAAGAAGAAACAGATCCAATGCTCTTCCGAAGTGCACCATTGATAGTCCTAACTCTACGAAATAACTCTTGTCCGGTATTAATTGGTTTTCTCCAACGATTTTGCCCTTCCACTGAGGATGGGGATCCCATGTTTGGTGAATGCCCAACTTCAGAGTTTGCTATTTGCAGCACAGGAGATCCAACTTCTACATTCCCTCTATCCAATCTGCAATCCCTGAGTTGATATAGCACTTGTATCAGTACCAAATATAATATGATAATATACTATTTAGGACAGTACAACAAATCAAAGTTCAAACAAAAATCAAAACACAAGCTTTCTGAAATTGTTCCTTTGAAGCTTACTCCAAAGTTACACTTATCTCCGTGTGACACTATTCCTTGGAATTCAGTACTCACCACCACTATTCAAGTATTCGTAAGACAGCATACCTTGTGTGTATGAGGTACCCGTTGCAGACAAACTGCATATGACAAGAAGCTGGAGCTTGTTCAGATACATATATAGCTTTCTTAGATTTGAGGGATATCATTCTCCTGCAGTATCATGCAAGTGGAAGCTCGTTAAAAGCAATAAGAATATAAATTTCAAAAGGGCTACAAAATTTTCCATGAAGCAAAGCCTTCAAAAGGGGAATAAAATCAAACAGGAAGAGGGGAAGATTAAGCTCCATATCTAAGAATGTTGAGAAATAGTAATTAAAAAGTGTGAAAGTATAACATGGTTAACAAAAAGCTCCAAATTTCAAACAGATAATTTGGTTACAATAATGTGTAATAGCTGCTTGAGGAATTTTAGCTCGCTACTTACCTAGAATAGTTCTTATCAGATGCTGCTCCCATTACAAGCCTCTGTATGCCATACTGGTGGATGAGCTCTACAATCCCTTTTTCTACACAATCCATTTCAATGAGTACTTTCCCTGCCCTCACCTATATCAGAAAATTATTAGCAAAAAAAAGAAGAAAGTTTTGAAAACAAGGTTCACTAGAAAAATTACCCCCATTCTTTGACAGATATAAAGATAGGGATCCATAGTCTTCGGAACTTTTTGCCTTTCCCTTTCATGATAATCTTGAACTTCCTGTTCTCTCAGTGCACTTGCAGGAAATTTAGCACCCACTGTAAAAATAACCAAATAAACCAAGTTAAATCCGGTTTGTGAAACACACCATAAATCATAAGTCATAGCGTGGTTTCTTAAATATTCTGGGTCATTTTGAGTTTTAGTTCAAATCTCCTAGTAATTTCAAAAATAATGTTCAACAACGCATTATATACTCACACCAAACGAGTAATAATGTTCATAGGCACAATCAATCAAAAGCCTAGCAAATTTTAACAGTAATAATAAGATTTGCACCCAAGTTATGATAAAGTTATCTCAGGTTCAGCCATGTTGTACAAATCAAAAAAGGAAAAAAGGTTTAAGTTATCTCAAACCCACAAACAATTGCAAGTGCACACGCATGTTTCAAACTTACTCATAGGGATCGTAGGTGATGGCACGTGAACATGAAGGATGCAGATTCTCCTTCCTCCAGAATTTTGTATTGCCCATATGAGATTTAATTTGCTGTCTTTCACATCTTTTGCCACAGCAACATAGAGTGTATCATCAACCATACTTGGACTGGGCTCACTCACAATTTCACTCCTACTAGTCATGATTCCAGGAACCCCAATATCACGAAGCTTGCTCGTACGGTTGATCTGTGGTGCAGTTGCAGGCATAGAACTCACCACAGCCATGCTGATAGATGAAGGATGGTTGAACCTTTAAAAGACTCTTTCTTTCACTTCTGAAGAGAATCACGATAATCTGTAACTCAGAAGTGCCGATTCAACTTTCTAGCCAAAGGAACTTATAAAAGAATTCAACTACTGGGAATTTTCTCTCTATCTATGCATAAACGTTACATCAAGAAAACTTGATAAACCCAGTTAACCCAAACCAAAAAAGGAATAAATCAATAAATAAAATCTCTCAAACTAACCAAAAACTCTCTTTAATATCTCCAGAGCATCTCACTGGTCTAAATTAAGAGACCCCATAACCAAAATCTCTCCCAGCTGAACAAAAATATTCATTTTTTCTACGCCTAGCGAAGACCCAATCTGGGACCACATTTGCAAAGACACGAAACATGTCCGTTGTCTATCATCATATAAACAAAGTTCATAGGATGATGGAAAGTCATGATGACCAAATGATGAAATGAAAAGGAAATGCCTTTTTTTATGTGCAGGTTTTTATCTATGTTGTCTCGTAGGAATGGAAAAGAGTACGGTTGTCTTGAGCTCATAACATGGTAGTGAACAAACAGAAGAGACATAAATATAGATAAAGAAGTAACACAGTGAAACCTTGGAAATTACAAGAACAACCTCATTTTTCTACCTCTTCCAGCCACGGTCGTGCTCCTTATTTTTCTTCATCTTCTTCCACTCTTTGTTCCCTATGACTGCTTCACATGAAGTTTCGACGAAACAGTTTAGCCCAACTACGTGGACCTCCAATTTCCAATCTTCTGGAAGTAATCTGTGCAGTAAACGTAAACCTGTCATGCATCGGGACAGGTGTAACTTGTCTTCATATACAATCATGAAAGTGATGCACCCTTGTTTGTGTTTGATAGCAGAAGATAGAATGAAGAAATGAAAATGAAGATCAATTAAGAGCGAATATGAACAAAATATACACACTTGCATATAGACACGTGTCATTGTTCATGCAATGAATACGACTATTTCTCACATTAAAGGAATAACAAATATAGTCTGAGTTAGATTTTTACCTTTATATAGAATACATGCTATTTTTGTTTGGGTCTTTTAATATGATACCTGTTTCAAAATATGAGATTACGTTCTTTTCTTATACAAGGAGATATATTATGTAAAGATCTCTACTCCTAACGCTTTCTAACCCAACCTTACTCTCAGATATATTAACAATCAATTTACTTTACAATATTAATTATGTAAAATGTTTTTTTACACCATTTGCATATGTTGACAACCTACTTTTATAAGTATTTTGGTCATTAAAAATAATTAATTTTTGTATTTATAAAAAGAAAGTGAGAGATTGAAAAGTATATTGTATAACTGATCCTAAAAAAAAATTGGACGATATCATCTAGAACCTAAATCACTGATTAGTTTGAAATATTCAATTAATAACGGACCATTAATAAAAATAATAATTATTAATTGAAAATTAATAAGAATAATAAAAAATATTTATTGATAATTAATGGATCAGACCTATTTATAAGTTAATTATAAGATTTATAAATATATGTTTTATAGAAAATCTTATATAATTAATTCTGATTATTTATCTTTATAACAACGTTATTATGCACAATCACTGACTTGAGTGTCAAATTACTTTTAATAGGTAAACTTCCACGCAACTTGGACAAGAAAAAGAGAGACTGAACCACATAACTTGGATGATGGAGGACCATCACAAAATCTATTTAGTCTTCAAGACACCTTTGAGTACTTTGAGTAAGGGATCTCAACTTATACCCAAAATATTTTGGTGCCTACAGTGAGACTAAGCGAAATTCTCCTCTAACCATAAGGAACTAGACCAACACTCAGTCTCAAGACGAACACTCAGTCTCAACATCGCTATTTCGGCTAGGCCTCGCCCTGACTAGTGGGAGTAGAAAATCTCACCACCAACGTCAACCAGTTTCGACACTTGCATGCACTCGGCTTTGTTCAAACATCGACAATGTAGTCATTGCTTGCCTTAAGCTAGTGGTTGTTGTTCAGCCCTTCCTCAGTAACCGTTCAACTATCTCTTGCCTCAAGACCCTGACTTTGTTCAGTAAACCGAGCGGGCTCGTTTGCTTCATGGCCTTGTCTTAGCCCAACCTGGCCTTCATCCTAGCCTCTTTTGTTTTCAATAATAGATCATCTTAATTCTCACCCAGCCTGATGCAGCACCAACTGCTGGTTCATGTTCAACATACCACGCATAGCGTGAATTCAAATTAAAAGTTTAGTCCTTTGCCCAACTTCTTATGGAATTCTTCTAATCCCGACAATGCCAGTGTTGGTAAACTGACCTTTATTAAAAACATTTGCTCATTGCTTTGGTAAAGACTTGCGACTCAAGTTTAAATATGAGGAGTCAAGTGGAAAACTTTTGAACAAGCTTACATACAGGTCATTTGATGCGACTTTGATTTGGCTCCACCACTCCTTATCTTCACAACCCTCTTTCTACAATCTCAAATCATGTTTTTGAATATTAAAAGTATTTTCTATTGCATCCTTCGTCTTCTTAATATGATGAATTTTAATAATAAAACTTAATTAAGGTATACATCCATACTATACTATTTATATTATAATTTTACGATTTACAATTTTATAAATATTTCATAATTTTAATCATAATCTCAATTTTAGCTACCTTAATTAACACTATTAATATTGTGTTTCTTAAATTAAAAATAGGTTAGTTAAGTAAACAATCTTTGCATAATGCTAATTTGGTAATTTGGGTAAAAGGTCTTGTTTACGCGGTTTGCACAATTTGTGGTGGGTCCAAGGAGTTTGTTTTTGTCGTTTACGAATTAAAACGTGGAAGTTCTGAACTGCTCACTACACTCTCTGTCTCTGGGATTGGCCAAAGTAGTTGATTTATGAATCAATAACTTCCTAACTGCAACAATGGCTGGTAGGTGTTCCAAGTACAGTAAGATATAAAATAAACATTTGAGTAAGCTAACTTGTTTTTAGTTCATGTAAATCCAACACGTGTACTACTAAAATAGTTATGGTTGCAGATTAACCTGGAAACTAAAGAAAAGGTCAAACAAATAATGAAAATACATTTGCATCTTCAACCAACTTTACTAAGATCATATCTTTAGCTGTCACATTTTGTATTGTCAAAGAAGAGAATCAGAGTGCAAACAAACCATTAAGAAAAAATGATACAAAATAGATGATGCCCATTAATGTATATATAAAGAAAATAATATATAAGAAATGAACATATGTTTCGGGGGTCTGAGTCATTCCAAACACTTACACATTTTTTTCAATAAAGTTGTTCGGTAACTAACCCGAGTCTTTGTTTTCATTCTACTGTTCAGAGGTGTACCTGGCAAAGGTTCTCTGATGCTAAAGTGAGTAAACTGTCTATACGATAGCTCAATGCAATAGTAATAAATGTACAGTAAATACAAATACTACCACTTACCTTTGACCTATATTTATAATTTTCGGCATGGGTTTGAGATTAGTAAGATCTTAATTACGACCCAATTTTAGCCAAATACCCTTAATTACCAATTACCTTAATCTTTGCATGGGAAGCTGGACGTCCTACCTATGGTCGTCCGGTCATGCACATTGATTTTGCCGCGTCCAATTGTCTTGGTATGTTTCGGTCTGACTTGGCGTTGGTGTGTTGTGTGACCGTCCATCCATAATGTCGTACACACTATTGACTCAAGCTGATCGTGTTTGATTGTAGGGTGTTATCATAACCGGTCGAACTTAACAGTGCATGCTACAAATATATTCTATTACTTTGAATTTGAAATTGGTTTTTGAATTCTTACACTATTTGTTTGTTCTGGTCAATAATTAATGAAAAAATGACAAAATTAGCATAGAGCAGACGACACGATGAAGAGTTGATAAGAATATTTTCTTCAAAATCTAAAAAATGCAAACAGCCGAAAAAAATGCAAATGTAGGAAAGAGTTAAAATTGAGTTAGAATCGAAGAGAAAGAGTGATAGAATTGATTTTTGAAAGAAAAAAAGTGAAAATCTTGCTTTAATAGACTCGAAAGCAAAGATTTTGAAGGAGAAAAAAAAAAGAAAAACTACAATGGATATATGTTGTGATTGAAAGCAAAAACAATACTTTTTCTTAGAGAAAAAAAGAGGAAAAGCAGTGGCCATACAAGTAAAATTGTACTGGTTCTATTTGTATACACCTTACAAAAGAAAACACCTACATTTGTTTTTCCTCTAAAATATAACGTCACATGTTCAATTTTAGAATGTGTTAAGTTTTGATCACAATACTAAGTTAAGATATGTTAGTACAATTAATTTGTGTTAATTAATATATTAAACATTTTAAATTATTTATAAATTGTAATTTTATTTTATTAAACCTATGAAATCTTGTTTTTGAGACATTTGATAAGATTTCAATTAATAATTTGAATATAAAAAGTAATAAGTAATAGCATAAAATAAAGAAACCAACAAATTTATTATTTTTGAGAGTTTGAGTTGGAATATTTTATATAATTTATTCATAATTTATCAGTATCAAATATTTATGATATTTTCTATCACAGGAATGCAATAATATACTATTTTACTAAATATTTTTGAGTGGTTTTCCTGAATATTAGTTTAATTAATATTTATATAAGTGTTTAGTATATAAACACTCAATTTTGTAGATGAAGTTGGTTTAATTGCTTCCTTTGTCCCCAGTTTGGTTGAATTGTGTCAAATTCATCCTCATTTTTAAAAAAGTTTCATTGTCGTCCTCACGTGGTGTAAAAGTGTCAATTGAATCCAAACATAGAAAAAATTTGTGTCAATGTAGTCATCTCCGTTAAATACACACTAACGGTGTTAAGTGGCTGATTATTTGGCACTAACGTGGCAAATGAGTCACAGTAGTGGTAATGACGTGTGCACAAACTCTGGCCATGAAGTGTTCCCCTCTTCTTCTGATACTTCCTCTTCTTCTTCTTCTCTTTTTTCTCCAGGGTAGTGACAGAAGGGTTTTTGGTGGGTTTTGCTTCCCTCCCTCACTCCCTTCCAAGCCAATGCTCGGACAACACTAATTCCAAATGCGTCGCCGCCTTCCCTTCTTCTCCGGCCGCCTCCGCCATCTACTTCTCCCCAATACCACCAATCCCCTACGGCCAATTTCAGTTTTTCCTATCCTACACCCACCTCTCTCCTCCACTCGTCGTTTCTCCTCTTCCACCCTCTCCAAAGACGATGGCGTCTCCCTCTGCTGTCAGATGTGGATCGACAACTTCCGCCACCCCGATCGCGTCGTCACCTCCATCTCCCCCCTCCTCCGCCGCTTCGACCTCTGGCTCTTCGCCTACCAGAAAGTCGCCACCGACGACACGGGCTCCTACGTCCCCCGCTCCTCCATCTCCACCTCCACCCTCTAGGACCTTCTCGCCCTTCGCAACGCCGTCCTCGACGGAAAATTCAAGTGGGGCGCCAGACTCAAGTTCTTCGTGAAATCCCCGCGAGACAAAACCGACTACGATTCCCTCTCCAAGCGCAAAATCAAAACCATCCTCACCACCACGCAGCCCTCACCCTTCCAGGACAAGATCGTTCAGGAGGTTCTATTGATGATTCTGGAACCAATCTACGAGCCTCGCTTTTCCCCAAAGTCGTACGCTTTTAGACCGGGTAGAACGCCGCACACTGTCTTAAGGGTCATCAGAAGGAGCTTTGCTGGTTATTTGTGGTATATAAAGGCTGATTTTAGTGTTTTGTTAGATGGGATGAAAGTGGGGTTGGTGATCAATGTTGTCATGAGGGATGTTAGGGATAAATTGATTGTTGATTTGATTAAAGACGCTCTGGTTACGCCGGTGGTTGTCACTACCCTGGAGAAAAAAGAGAAGAAGAAGAAGAGGAAGTATCAGAAGAAGAGGGGAACACTTCATGGCCAGAGTTTGTGCACACGTCATTACCACTGTGACTCATTTGCCACGTTAGTGCCAAATAATCAGTCACTTAACACCGTTAGTGTGTATTTAACGGAGATGACTACATTGACACAAATTTTTTCTATGTTTGGATTCAATTGACACTTCTACACCACGTGAGGACGACAATGAAACTTTTTTAAAAATGAGGATGAATTTGACACAATTCAACCAAACTGGGGACAAAGGAAGCAATTAAACCGATGAAGTTCTTTTAATCAAATGAAATAAGGTTAAGTTATTTTAATATGATTGAAGATTATTTATCTAAAGTATATCAAAGAAAATATTGTAATACTTTAAGTTGGAAATGAGTTATGAAGGAGTTATTTTCATATTTTCTTCTAGGCATCCACATGTATAACTGTTTATTTCATAAGATAAAATAATCTTAAATATATAACCCATTTCAAATATTTATTCTTTTCAATGTTCCCTTCCTGATTATTTCAAACTTGAGCGAAATTATTTATTAGATAAACTTCTGGGCATCCACATGTATAACTGGTTATTATTTTCATATCTATTAGATACACATCTCATCCTCATTTTAGCTAACTTACGGTTGAAGGAAGAAAATGTGTATACATAAAATGTCTTTAATTGGTAGAACATAATGTGTATACATTAAAAACAAGGGTATACACAATATATTTATATTTTATAAAAGCTAAATGATGTTTTTATTAATTTTATTTTCTAGAAGATCTCCAACTATAAGAAAATGGACAGTGTAAAGGAGAATGTGCATTTTTGTTTTCTGGAATAAACTTATTTAATCAATATTATTTATAAGAATATATGTGTTTATTATGTCGAAAGTTCCATTTTCAAAACGTCAATTTTGTAATGTGAAAAATAGGTTAGAATTTGATTTGTTGAATAATTAAATTTTTGTCAGTTTTTTTTTCTTTCTAAACTGTGTCTAAATTCTTTATCACCTTTTCATTAACTTTTTAAAAGATGAAAAATCTTACCGGAATTCAACTCTTCAATAACTGAATTTCAAGTAGGTTTTCGATATTTTAGCAACATTTTTTACAATTGAGAATTTTTTTTTTAAATTAAATTTTGAATAGATTCATCTAATAGTACTATTGTAGTTGAAAATTTAGCTTTTTGGAAAATAAATTTTGGTTGATTCTGCAGTCCTGATGTTCTAAATTCGATTTTTCGAAAACCAAATTTTCAACATAAATAGTAAAGTACAAGTATATCTAATAAATAATTTTGCAAAAGTTTATTTGTGAATTTTTTAAATTTGCTGGAGAAAAAAAAAATTAAAGAAACTTTTTTCCTTTGATATGGATTGGCCATTGAATTTTGTAACACTCCAACAACTTACAGGGAATATTGATTGTCCCACACATCACCACAAGGTTTTTCAATGTGTTTTAGGCTACCCTCGAACCACACCGAACATTTGGTGATATGAGTAGTCAAATCAATTCTTTTAAGCTATCTTTGAACTTCAACTGTATAGTCTCATACCTATACAGTCTCTAAATTCTCTCATTTCGGTGTATGTTCGATTCATCATGTGTCCCTTTCATTGGAAGACTGTCAAAAATCGCTTTTTATTTATGTTGTGTTTCTTGCATCGACGATCACTCCCGGTCCTTGTTAGCATCCGGTGTCACAAATTTCATGACTGGCTAAAAGGTGTCCATGAAAGTCTACACAGAATGACACAAAGGCAAATGGAAAGGATGTGAGTGAGAGAGAGACCAAAAAGTCGTTGAATAATCTTTTTCTGGAAGCAAACAATCATTTTAACATAGTTAGTTCTTAAAGTTAAAAAATATCAGTGAAATTTTATAATCTATTAATCATAATAATTATTTTTTTTAAAACGTTAATATGTATTCAAAGATAAAATGATAATAAACTACTTATAATAAAATTATTTAATTCACAGTTTAACACAACCACATCACATAATTTTAGACAATAAAATGACGGTTTGGATAAAATTTCCAGAATAACAACTTTATATTTTGAAATAAATATATTTTTAATTGAAGTTAGTTTCTCTTTAAAAAACATTCATCTAATAATTTAGTCTCTTTCAACGTGTAAATTTAATTTTTTAATTGAAATTTTATTATATTTATTTGACGTTAGTATTTGATTTATTTATATCATGTGATACATTTTTATTTAAATATAAATTGAGAAACAGATTTAAAAAATTAAATCCATATCTTTTTAAAAATGAAAAACCACTCTTATTTAAAATTTAAAAAAAAAATTCTAATTTATGTTGAAAATTAAAAAATCTAAAAGATATTTAACCTTATAAACTAAAAGGTTAATACTAGTTTTTCTTTGCACAACTGTAAGGAATTGTATTTTAAAAAAAAAAAAAAAAAAAAAAAAAAGACAAGGGAGGAAGCAACGAGCGCTGCCACAAGGGACATCAAACGTTGCTTCCCTTTGAAAACAAAAATGAAAAAAAAACAAGAAAAGGAAAGAGAAGAGGAGGGGAAGAGGGGAGGTTATGAGGGGGCATTTTACGGGGGAAGTTTGGCAGAAATGGGGCTCTCATTATTGGCATGTGAGAAGGAGAGAGAGAGCAGCAGAGGGAGGGAACCCTTCTCCCGTTTCCAGCCGTCCAAGAGCACCATTTCTTCCTTCTTAAACGTAAAAACCATGGATTCAAAGAGTTTTGGGGAATTCTGCAAATTGAAGGAGTTGCTGCCATATTTGAGAGAAGGTGAAGTAGGAGCTGCCAAAGTGCTAAGAGGCATTGACGCTGCAAGTTCTGGGAGAGGAGAAGTGGAGAACTTTTGAAGTTTTGGAGGAGATATACTCAAAGAATTCACAAAGGAAGTCTTCAAGAGGTAAGGAGTGCTAGAATTTTCGTTTTGATTAGTTAATCTTACTGTTTTTGTAGAAATCCAAAAGCTTTAAAGTTAAAAATGGAGGTTTTTATGGTTTTCTGGAAAACCTGTGATTCTGCAGAATCTGCAGAATCGCGTTCGTCCAATTTGGTTTCAAATTGGACGTTCGTCCAAATTGAGACGAATCGAACGTTCGTCCACTTTGATTTGAACGCTTGTTTTTCTTTAAGCCGACGAGCGTTCGCTCATGCGTTCGTCCCGTAGCGTTCGTTCTTAAAACTTCTGAACGTTCGTCCTAACAGTGTATGTCCAAATAGGTGGGTTTCTGAACGTTCGTTCAGATATCAGATTAACGAGCGTTGGTGATAAGGATTTGAGTAGAGAGCGTCTGTGTGCGCCTGTGAACGTTCGTCCAATTCCGGGTAAGGGAAGCTCACTTAATTTAACTGTTTTGTTGCATGTGTGTGTGTGTGAACGTTCGTTATTTCACTGTATGATGTTGCCATGACTGATTTGCATGAACGTTCGTTATTTTGAAAATATGAGAATATTATATGTTGATTTGGATGTGATTTAGATGCATGAACGTTCGTTGCTTGGATGAAATGAAATATATGAAAGTACATGATATGATTCGTATGAAAAATGAGATTTTCTTTATGTGAATGAGTGGAACTATGAGAAATGAACTGGAAATGAAAAATGAATTGTAAGAGGACTTTATGAACATGTATGTTCGTACTGAACAGTCATTTACCGTTCGGTTTTTCCCAAATAAAAGGTTTGAAATGTTGATCCTGTCATTTTGATAAATCACTGTTTAAGGAACGAACGTCCTCGTCCTAAATTTGACATGCTTGAGCGTTCGGCCAAGCACTGTTTGTGTATTAATAGTCTTTTACAAATTTCTATCCTTTTACTTCCTATAATGTTATACGTGCGTTATTGAGACGGTCTCTGACCGTTCGGTTATATTGGCCAACATGGTGGAAATAGGATTCTGTCATTCGGGTAGAATTCTGGTTGAGGACGAGCGTCCTCATACCAAAATGCTTTGCTTGAACGTTCGGTCTCATACCGAACGTTCGCCCTAGTTGCTGTTCAGTCTTATACTGAACGCTCGTTCTGTTTGGCGTTCCGTTTTATGTTGAACGTCCGTTCAAAGTGGATTTCGGTCTCATACCGAACGTCCGTTCGAATTGGTGTTCGGTCTCAGATTGAGAGTTCGCTCTAATTGGTGCTCGGTCTCACACTGAGCGTTCGTCCTGATGGTGCTCGGTTTTGAACTGAGCGTTCGTCCTAAAATGGGGCTCGGTCTTAGATTGAACGCTCGCTCAAAATGGCGCTCGATCATATATCTAGCGTTCGTTCTCCAATTCTTAACGAGCGTTCTCTTGGTCAAGTCTGCAACGTTCGTCCTCGTATTCTTGGCGAGGGTAGGACATTTGGTTTTTGATGCTCATCCTTATAAATGATGAAATTGGATATGAATTGATGAGTAATGAATGATGAACAGTATACGAGATGAAAATGAAACTATGATTATTGAACGAGCGTTCCAGGTAGGAACGACTCAGATGATTGTTGAAATTCGTAAAGTATGACTGTGGGAAGTTAATGCTGGCTGTTCAATCCTGATATTCCGTGAGTGATCGTCCTCAAGTAGAGGCGCACGTCATGCGTGGGAATGGCAGGAGGTCGTCGTCCTTAGAGGTACTTTGGACGGACGTACTAACCTCGGGTGGCAGCTGATGAGAATGCCAGTTACCACACCACCCGGGTGCGTGAACGCCTGTAACTACACAGATTTCATACAGTCCGGACAGTCAGTCGTGTCTAGTTTTATTTTGTGCATGTGTTATAATGCCTTGATATGTGATGAATTATGTAATGAATTGTATGACTGATGCATGAGTTAAATTAAGTAAGCTTACCCTTTCGTTTCCTTGTGTTGTCTATTGTCCTTGTACGTCCGTCTTGTCATTGCAATGATCATCCGTGTGGATGTGAGCAGAGGGAGACGAGCGTTTGGAAGAGGCGCTGAATGAAGAGAACCTGGTTGATGTCGAAGTGAAGACCGAGCAGTGAGGCGCTCGGCCAGTTATGTAGCCAGTATTAGAGTGGTCGTTCGACCATCTTGTCTTGTTATTTTATTCTGATAGACCGTTCGGTATTTGTGCTGTGTAAACCGTTCGGTCAAGTTTCGTGTATGTTCAGCTTTTTCAATTGTAACTCCGAAGACGTGCGGCTTTGCACGTCTGTTTTGTTATTATTGTAAGACTGTACTCAAGGATGTTCGTCCTTGAGCGTTCATTCGTTTTTCGTTGGAAAACTGTACTGAAATATTATTAAATGTGATTTTCTAATTTTATGGTTTATGCTGTATTTTTGGGATGTCACAACAACTATAATTTATTGTTTTAATTGTCATCTATTCAACATTTTTCACAACAACTATTAGTTAAGGAAAATAATTTAATTTAGAATTATTCATTGGGAACTTGATCATTACAATTAATAGTTTTGTTAAAGGTAGTTTTCATGCCAGACGTAATGTGTTGATATTAAATATTAACTTCCTCGTAAAGATCTAGGAAGGTACACGGACGTTTCCCGTTAGAAAGAAAGAGAAAATATATATATATATATATATATATATATATATATATATATATATATATATATATATATATATATATATATTAATTTTAAAGTCGACATAAATCTAAGTTTTTCTTTTTTGGTTCATTGTACTAAAAATTAGTTAGAGAATAGTGAAGGAATTACGCCATGCCATTTGTTGAAAACCCTGCAAAGCAATTAATTAAATAGATAAGTAATTTATGGTGTATTAATTTGGAATAAACATAAAAAAAAATACGTTATCAGATATCAGCTCACTACAATATCGTTAAATAAGACAAAAGATTTAAAATATTGGGGACATGAACTTCAATCAACTAGCAGCATGAAATTAAAAAGTAAAAATAATAAAAATTAGAGAAAAAGTATTGAAATTTAAAAAGCATAAACCCGATCAAAAGATAAATTTTGTTAATTTCAATAATTATGACCCTCATAAAAGGTTTACACATGTCCATTCATGAGAGAGAATGTTTGATAGTCCACAACATTATTCATCCATGTTTTTATCAGCATTCCTTATGTTTTTTGTACTTATATATACACTAAAACATTTGAAAGTAGATAAAATTTAAAGACTTAACATTCATAATTATACCGTCCGGTCCTTTCGATTCATAAACCGAACATCCACCCAGGTCGGTTATCAGGACCGAGCGTTCAAGCTGACGCTGTTCGACCACACATAGACCAAACATCCACCCAGGTTGGCCACCCAGGTTGGCCATCCAGACTGAGCGTCCAAGTAACAGGTTCTGACCACATATGGACCGAACGTCCACCCAAGTCGGCCATCAAGACTGAGCGCCAGTGTGACCGATCAGCAGAACCGAGTGGCCGCCCACCCAGGTTGACATCCCTGGGCGACCACCCTTCTGACCGACCGTCCCGACCGACCCTCACTAGGTCACGGTTAAACACTAATGACTCATTAAAGCCCTTAATAAAGATTAAGGTATGATTGGGCCATTATCAGGCCCACGAAAGGTAAAAACTCATTACAATAAGTATAAATAAAGGTTCCAGGTATGATTTCTGGACAAATTGCTTATGATGCAATATATACATGCTTTAGAGACCACTCGGTCATGTTACTGACTTAAGCATCAGAGTGCTTTTGACAGGTACCCGACTGCCCGGCTTGGAGAAAGAGGGGAGAGCCTGTTCGATCCTTCCCAGCGCGCCCAGTCCTCAGCAAGGAAGTAACCGTCCGGTCTTCTACTGCCCCCTAGAGACGGAGTCGCACGGTCTGCTTCAGTTCGTGGATTTCAACAACGTCCGCCCGGTCTTCGGCAAACTCATCCGGTCTTCGGCAAACTCGTGTGTTTTACTGCCCGGCCAAGCTGACAGAAGTGAAACTCCGTTCATCAACTTGGGCTTGTGGTCACGTTGGACGGTAGTGGTTCTTCGGAAAGAACTCTCCGTTCATCGCCCGGGCCAAGCTGACAGTGGTTCTTCGAAAAGAACTCTCCGTTCATCAGCTTGGGCTAAGGCACATCCCGACTTATTATTGCGGCCGAACGATTGGAACTTTTGGAGTCCTCAACCCTAAGGTCAGATTTGGCCGAACGGTTGATGCCACATTTGGTGAAGTTCCTGTTAGAATAGGTTTGAGAGTACCTGAGGCCATCGTAAGGCTGATCTGTCGATAATTTGAGGCTGACCGGCCGAGAGGTCGAGGTCGAAGGGCCGAAAGCTCGGTGATGAAGGGCCGAATGCTGGATGCCATATTTGGCTCAGTAGCTAAGGCCTTATGACCGAATGATAGGGGTCTGATAAGTGTGAAAAAGAGTTATTTTTATACTTATAAATGAACTCAATCTTGTAATTATTCATGTTGTTCCTCATTGAAAAGTTGTAATAGGTAGTAGATTGTTATGTAAAATATTGTACAGGAAATGATGTATTATTTAGAATCTGTCAGCCAATTTTCGCAAAGCGAAAGCCAAAATTCTCACTACCAAGGAAATTCGCATAGCGCACCAGTACCTGTGCGCTGAGCGAATAACATCAATTAAAGTTCAGCAGTTAAGAAAATTCGCATAGCGCACCAGTACCTGTGCGCTGAGCGAATAACATCAGTTAAAGTGCAACAGTTAAGAAAATTCGCATAGCGCACCAGTACATGTGTGCTAAGCGAATTAATGAATTTAAGTGGCTTTAAAAGACGTGACAAAGTGACAAAAACATTATCTTCTGACAGAAGTTTCGAACAAAAGAAAGAAACGAAAACATATCAGGAACCTCCAGAGACTACTTCAAGGCATCAAGACACCATTGTTGCAAGGGATTGCTTCAAATGTGTACGTTTTAGATGACTAGAAGTAGTTAAATTTCTGTTTCGTTGGGATTGGATGTAATGAACTCACTGTGATGTAATTTTCCTGCTCAATATATCGTTGTTCGTTCATATGCTCTTTCTTGAATTTATTATCATTGTATGAAAATATAATGTTATTTGAATGTCTTTGATTACTAGAAAGTAACTTTGAACATGAACGTAGATAGAGCACTTAAGTGATTTGGGATCTAGGGATAGACTCAATAACTTGATCATTCCTAACATCGGACTTAATGCAAATTGTATATTAAATTGACTAAGGGATTATCATTTTAATATATTAATTTAGAACTAGTTGCTAAGGGATTAGGACTAGTATGCCTTGATGTGAATGTTTGAATGAAGTAATGAAATATTGAACAGAGTTTTATATTCATATGATTCATGAAACCCAATTCCAACGAAGTTTCTTTTAAATATATATTCCTTGCACACCAACTGTTTGATAAAATACCAAAAATAGTTTCTTGTGTTTTTTTTAACATTTTGATGTCTAATTAAGTTATAAAAGGAAGAATTGTCATGTGTTGCACAAGTCCTTTGGGAGAACGATACTTTGAACTTACTCTATATTACTTGGAACGATTTGGTATACTTGCCAAAAAGTTATCAGGGTCGAACACATACCTTAGAGGGCGAATGGCTGGATGCTTGATGTTGGACGACCGAATAACTTGGGACGAACGACCAAGAGGTTGAGGCCGGATGATCGAATGTTGAATGCCAAATTTGGCTAAGTACCTAAGGCCGAATGACCGAATAGTTGAGATCGAACACGTACCTTGGAGGCCGAGTAGCAGGATGATGGATGCCAAATTTAGTTGAGGTGAGGCCGGACGACCGAGACTTGAGGCTTGATGGCCGACAGTTGAGGCCAAATGGCCGATAGCTTGTTGAGGCCGGACGACCAAGAGTTGAGGACGGACGGTCGAGAGTTGAGGCCTGATGGCTGAGACTTTGAGGCCGGACAACCAAGAGCTTGTGGTCGAACGACCGGGAGTTGAGGTCGAACGGCCGGGAGTTCAGACCGGAAGACTAGATGCTGGATGCCAAATTTGGCTAAGTACCTAAGGCCGAATGGTCGATTGGTAGAGGTCGAACACATACCTTGGAGGCCAAATGGTGGATGCCAAATTTGGCTGAGGTTGAGGCTGGACGGCCGAGACTTGAGACCTGATGGCTGACAGTTGAGGCCAAATGGCCGAAAGCTTGAGGCCGGATAGCCGGGAGCTTGAGGCCGATCGACCGGGATTTTCGGGGCCGACTGACCGAGAACTGGGGCGGGATGCCCAATGGTTGAGGCCAACTGGCAAATATTAAAGAATACCTTAACTAAGTTAATTTACAAAGAGAAAGTTATACTTAGACCGAACGCTTATTTACCAGAGTACTAAGAGAAAAATCGATCGGTCATTAACTGAAATTCTCTATAGAAGAAGAATCCAGTTCAAACCGAATACCGAAGTGAAAAACCGAACGATCAATAATGACTCTCGGTGACAAACCCAGAATTACACAGAATGTTGCAGACTTAAGATCAAACACTATCTCAACCCAATTCACATCATTTATAAATTATCCCCTCATTCAAACAAACATGCAGTAACACCCATACTTCATATTCAACAAATGATCAGACAAACATACAACCATTCAGAACAAAGAATCATAATCAAATTATATAAGCTTCCCTTACCTCTTAAACTTAGCCGAAAGCTCACAGTTTGAATAGAATAGCTCACAACCAGAAATCTTGGAATCCTACGGGTCAAGATTTATGAAACTAAACCAATCAAAAGACCAGAAGTGTGTTCAGAATGAGATGATAAACTCATGCAACCAGAAACTTGGTTTGCATGTACCAGAAAACAACAGTTCTAAGAGAGGAATGAACTTACCAGCTCAAACCAACAACTTGATCGATGCAAAAGAAAGCTCCTGACACCAGGAAGACTCAGACGTGGTCTGATTGAAGATTGGAAGAAGAAAAAGATAAGAATTCTTAGAGAGAAGAAGAAGAAGAATATTGTAGAGAGAAGTAGGAGAAATGAAGAACTTAGAATATTTGAAAGATAATGGTGCATGCAGAAAAGTGACACGAATTTTGAAAACTTAACTTATAAACCACCGTTAAAACCGATCGTCCAGTCTGCAACCCACACTTGTCTTCCACTTTTTGAATTTCAGAACCCTTGCACCTACACCTAACTTCCACTAACTCCAGGTTTTTAAGGGTTCTGACATTTACTAGACCAAACATTAAATCAATACATTTTTGAAAAACTACAAACTCTACTATACCAAGATCATCTCATGCATTTTCATCTTTAAAAAAATTACATATAATTACAAAGTTTTTTCTTTTCTCTCTCACTTAGTGGACATATACACTTGTTTGATGAATGTATTGTCTGACGAGGGTAACAAATGTGTCATCTAGCAAGCACTTAGTTCAGTTAACATTTATTTCCCTAAAGCTATCAAGATTTTCAAAATTTTATGACCAAACTCAATAACAAAATCCAAACAATTTTTTCTAGTGAATTAATTGTTCAACAACTTAACCACCTTGAGTTATTTTTCTTATTTTTACAAAATATTTTTATATGAACAATAAGAATGAAAAACAGTACGTCGACTCGTTAGCTTACAAATTTTGATAGGCCGAGTTGAAATTTTTTACTAGTCAATCGACTCTAACCTAGTAATTTGGAAAGCTAAAGATGAGAAGGGACAGCCTGATTGTTTTCTTAAATAGAAATTAAAATAAAAATAATTAAAAATAAATATCTATATATTATATTGTTTAAAAGATGAAATATATAATTATATTGTAATTTAAATTATTAAAAACTATAAATTAAATTCTAATTATTAAAACTTTAAAAAACTAATTAAAAGTAAATAAGAAAAACTAGCCTGTCATCTTGTGGCCCATCCTTTGGTGAGCAGGTTTGAATTTTCAACCTCTTTTCTTATGGTGGGCCAACGTTTTTGGCAGACCAATGGCAAGATGTATCAAAACAAACCATATTAAGTTATTGGCTTAATACCCTCTTTGGTCTCCAGTTTCAGTGGGTTTTGTTAATTAAGTCCCCATTTTTTAAAGTGTTTTTAATATGTCCAAAGTTATTCAAATTTGCATCAATTTTGTCCCTTCCGTTAATTATTAGGAAATGGAGTTAATGTGTTGATGATGTGGCAGTAATTATTGGCAACGTGTGAATAGATTGTTGTGTGTGTGGTGACGTGTATGTTAGTAGTAGAAGTAACCGTGCTGTAATAAAGATTGGGTAGGGCACTAATTTAGGGCACACAAAAAACCAATAAGGGTCTTCTCCATTACAGCACAGGTACAGTGGTAGGTCTTCTTCTTGAAATATGTCTTCTTCTCCTCTGTGTTGTTATTGTTTATGGTTTGGATGTTACTGTTGTGAGTTGGCAGTAAGGTGGTGGTTCGTCTTTGGCGGTTGGTCTTTGGCGAGTTCGTGTTTGGTCGTTCACAGTTGGTTGGCGAAGTGGTTCATGGTTGGTGGTTGTCTCGCTTTGAGCTTCGCTTTTAACTGACAATGTCTTTCAATCAAGGTTGTTCGTCTTACTCATGGGGGAGCTCTCGTGGTGCTTCATCGAGGGGATTCGTTGCAAACCAAATATGCCATTGCGGGGAGGTTGTTGTGTTGAGAGTGGCAAGAACAGTTAAGAACAAGGGGAAGCAACTCTGGGGCTGCCCTAATTACAAGGTTTGTACTTTAATTTTTGTTATAAATTGTTTTGGTGATTAACTAAATGTTTATGGTTGGATACTTTGAACAGCGGACAAGAAATGAAGAATTTCAAGGATGCAACTTCTTTAAATGGTGTAATGATGATAATGTAGATGATGGTGGTAGTATTATTGCTTGGCAAAGGAGAAAGATTAATAGTCTGGAGAAATCTCTTATGGGTTGTCAAAAAAGGGAGAAGATGTGGTTAGGGATGGTATGTTTGATGGGGTTGATGAACATCATCGTTGTATGTATTTTGTTTAGAAGTCCATGATGTGTTCTACTATGATTAATGTTTTGAAGAGCACTTTATCCTTATTGTAATATGATGTTTTGTAATGAATGAGAAGAACACTTTAGCCTTATTGTGAAGAGCATATTAATTTGTGGTCTGAATATACATGTTGTCTCATATATACAACATAAGCACGTTGGAAGTTTAATTTGAAATTAAAATAAAATGAAGAAGTGGTTTAAGCACAATGATAGTAAAACTGAATTATTTTTAATGACAAAAAGGTAAGTGTCCCCTGAACTGACAAAGATGAAGGTAAGTTACATTTACTACTTAGTGTGATCTTGACTGAAAAAGATGAGTACTTGTAAATTGACTATACAACACAACAAATAACCACAAGTAATTTATATTGTAATTCACATTATAATCAGAAATTGGAAATCAAATTCACATCAAAAAGATAAATTGTCATTGACATTGAGATTTTAAGTATCCAAATACATATTAAACTTTACAAAATACCCACATCACAGCTATAAAAATACCCATTTCAAAATGGAGTTCAAAGTACAACTCAATGTTTACAAAGAAGCCAATAATGGCTATAATACTTAAGCTAAAGTTCTCAATATTGTGATGTCAATGTTCAAAATACAAGTGAAGTTGTATATAACTTCTAAAGTCCTGTTGTAGATGGTTGGGTTTGAGGTTCCTGACTTGGTCCTGTACTTGGCTGGGTTTGTGGTGCCTGACTTGGTCCTGAAGTTGGTTGGGTTTCAGGTTGCTGACTTGCTTCACATTGGGCAAATGTATGTGTGTTTGTGGTGCCATGTGCAATTCCTTTTGAAATCTTTTTTTTATCTTTGGGAAAAGATGACCTTCAAATGTAGTTATTTTCTGTCTATTTGTTGACCATCTCTTCATGAGATACAAACGTATGTCTTCCATCATTATAATGATGGGCTTACCTCTTGCATGTAATATGACACTGTTAAAAGCTTCAGACATATTATTCACTAAGGTGTCACAAACAGCTCTACCCGTAAACCTTGAACGTGATCAAAATCTAATTACACAAAAAAACAGTTACATATAATCAGCTAGACAAACAAACAAGAAGAATGGATTTCAATATATGTTACCTTGGTGGAATTGCTAGCAAGTGTTTAAATGCATCTGGATTGACATCTTTAATATCTTTCATCACTGTCTCCCATGCTGCAGGGTGTGTTGATGATGCTGCCTTCCATAATAGACGTCTTAGAATTTGGCCAGGAAATTTCTTCCTAAAATTTGCATAAATGTGGCGAACACAAAATCTTTGCTCCACACTAGGGAGAAGTTCTTGTAATGCTGGCAAAAGTCCCTATCAGAGTTCCAAACATGAAGTTATACAAGGTATAATACAAAACAAGAAGGTTTGAAAGATATATAACAGCATTGGGCTACGTACTTACTTTTTGTTGATCTGAAATATATGTGTTACTTGAACAAAGCTCTACACCACCAATATCATCAATGAGCAATTGTAAAAATCAATGCCAATTGTCCTTATTCTCCACTTCAACAACAACATATGCTAAAGGACACATTTGGTCATTCTCATCTCTTGCAACTGCAGTTAACAACTCACCTCCATATTTTCCTTTTAAGAAACAACCATCGTTACAGGCCTTCAAACACACATACATTCTCTTGAATATTGGATTGTCCTCATTAGGTTCAACCTTTACTTTCACAGTTGAACCAGGATTAGATCGAAGCAACTCATTTGCATAATCATAAACTCTTTTATATTGTTCTTTAAAATCACCCTCAATTCTTTTAAAAGCCATTGCTTTTGCCCTACAGGTAGTAGACCGAGAAACACCAATGTTCCACTTCTTTGAAACTTTGTTTTGGAGGTTATATAGATTAATATTCGGATTCTCTTTGATGGTCTTTTCTAACCTCTCACTCAACCATTTTGAAGTCATTAAACGAATGTTAAATTCTCTACTGCATGTGTGCTTGTCTATAATCTTCCTCAGCTGCCATGTATCTTCAGCTGCCTTATATGCACAATATGCATACCATGAACATTTTCCTTTTACCCCATAACATCTGACACACACTCTTTTTTTTTTGTCATTTTTGTAAACTTTTAACTTCCTTCCGTTCTCTACTCCATACGTTTTTATAGCTTATGTAAAATCTCTTTTCTCAGCAAAATAGGTGCTCACTTCCCATTGATATTGCTCCATACTTTTGGGCATTGAAAAAGTACTGAAATCACCATACCCATCTCTATCATCATCATTTGTGTTATCACTTTCAACAACATTGTTCAAACTCTCATGCTTCTTGCACCGGCGTCACTCCCCGCCCTCGTCTCCGTGCCCGGGTGTCACATGCCCACCAGCTTCCGCTCTGGTTCGTCCTCGAACCACACCGTACTGGGAGAGGCTAGGCTCTGATACCATCTGTAACGCCCCGGCAACTCGCAGGGACCGTTGACTGCCCCCACAGACCACCACCAGGCTTTCCAGTGTGCTTTGTCCTCACTCGCACACTTTCTGGGAAAACTTCCCAGAAGGTCACCCATCCCAGAATTACTCCAGGCTAAGCACGCTTAACCATGGAGTTCTTATGAGTCAGGCTACCGAAAAGTAAATGCATTTTGGTGATATAAGTAGCCAAATCAATTCCTTTAAGCTATCCTTCAACTGTATAGTCCCATACCTACACAGTCTCCAGATCCCTCTCATTCCGGTGTATGTTCGATTCATCCATGTACCCCTTCCACCCGAAGCTGCCAGGAGCCGCTCCTTGTCTGTGCCCCCTGCACCATGCTTCTTGCACCGGCGTCACTCCCCGCCCTCGTCTCCGTGCCCGGGTGTCACATTAGCCACTGCCTCAACTTCAACTTCTACCTCACCTTCTACCAGAACATCTACATCAGCCACTGCCTCTACTTCAACTTCTACCTCACCAATTCAACACTCTCTCTGTCAACTTCTGCTTCACCACTAGGTGCCACAATTTCTGGTTGAGAAGAGTATTCCAACTCCAGAATATACTGAGGCTCACACACCTTGTGTATAACATAAACGTGACCTTGACCATTCAACATAACAATATTCACTGCATGACATGCACCTTTGTCATCTAATAAAGGTTCCAAACAATCTTCTAACACAGGACCACGACCCAATGAATACCGCAAGTCCTTTACATTCCTATAACCCATCTCCTTAAGAATGCTTAATATTTCAAAATAACTTCATCGATCTGGATCAATTTTTAAAGTTGTGGTTTGGCCATAGTGGTATCTAAATGTCCCATTATTCTCAAATTTCCCCGTATGGTGAAACACAATTTCAACGTCTGAGTTGGCCATCTAAACTAATATAAAAATTGTTTAAAGTTAATGATTGCTTAACCCAAATGTTATCTACCCAAAAAACAAGTAAAACAAAGCAAAAACACAATTACAAAAGCACAATTACAAAAATAATCAAATATTGTCTAAAAATCATCAGGGGGGACCACAACCACAATGGCGCAACAATGTTCAAAGCACATGCACAAAAAATAGGGGACAATAAACAGACAAACCATAAACAAACTTTTGGGGGGACCACAGTGAAAGCAACCAAACACAGATAAAAGGCTACCGTAAACGCACCTTCGAATCACGATTTTCGTAATACCCACAAACGTGTCAATGCACCTTCCAAATCCAACGAAGATTGATCTATCCACGATTTCTGTGCTCGCAATCTTCGTCAGCAGCAATGACTCTGTCTACTCTCGCACATTTCCAATTGTCCTAATCTTGCGTATCAGTGCCCTAAATCAGATTTTCCCCAAAGTACAAAACCCAATATTTATTACAGCACGGTTACTTCTATTATTAACATACACATCACCACACACACAACAATCTATTCACACGTTGCCAATAATTACTGCCACATTATCAACGCATTAACTTTGTTTCCTAATAGTTAACGGAAGGAACAAAATTGACACAAATTTAAATAACTTTGGATATATTAAAAACACTTTCAAAAATAGAGACTTAATTGACAAAACCCACTGGGGATCAAAGAGGATATTAAACCTAAGTTATTTTGACATCCTTACTCAATTATAATACCACTTGCCTAACAATCTAAACCTCCCTCATAGCCACATCCCATAGACTCTCCCAACAAGTGTATCCTCAATTAAATAAAATATCGAGAAAATCGTTATTGTTGGATTATATTAAAATACTATTTTATTTATAAAAGAAACCATATCAATATAAATATTATTTTTATGTAAATTTCAGATACGTAGATTTTTTTTAAATAATTGAAGAGTGTTTCTGAAAAAGAAAAACTTTTTAAGTACATTACACAAATTTTCTTTAATGGAAGTCAAATGAGGCAACAACTTCACGGTCACGCCAACGCAACCATTTTGTGCGATTGCATTGTTCAGAGTGAACTTTAAAACATGCACAAATGGAAGTGAACGGCGAAAAGAATATTAGGTTTTTCTTTTTAATTATCTAACTGGAACAAATCTTAAAAACAAGTTGGCATCATGGATATTTAGCGTGCTACCATAAGAGCTATTGTGGTACGACGTCACTTTGAATAATAAAATCAATTGATTTTATATTAGTCAAATTAAAACTATAAATTTTAAGATAATTAATATAAAAGCTACATAATTGTGACTGATGTGAAATGCCTGCTTACAAGATTGTTAATTTATTTTCATCTACAATAAATTTATTAAAATTTATATAACAACTGACAAATTATAACTTTTAACAGGTGAATGATATAAAACATAAAGTATAAAATAAACAATAGAGAAAGACAAAAAAATATCATTACCATGTGCATTGATAGGTACAGTTTAATTTATATATATAGTTGCAACCCTAGAGAAGGGTGTGAAAGAATATGCGAGGGAATATGATGAGGGAAGCTACGAAGCAGGCCACACCATCATTTTCTCGCTTAACACCGCGCAGCGACATAGTCAAACAGGTAATACTCCCAAATATTTATTATTTTTAGGTAGAATGTAACCAATATTTTAATATTTATTTATATATAGATTTTAATATTATATCATTTGTATTTATAGATATTTATTATTTGTAAAAATTTAAAATTAATTTATATTTTTTAAGATTAAATTTAATTAAAATTTAATTTGTATTATATTTGATATATTTTTATTTAAATTTTATTTTAAAATTTATGCAATATTTTTTTAAATAATCTTTGAATATTCAAGATACTTGTAAGTTTTAAAATATTTTAAATATTTTTTAAACAAATATTTAACAGTAGTGAGATAAATAAATGTTGAATTTTTTTTATTAAAAATTAAATAATGGATAAACATTATTTTTGTCTGATCCGAGATTGTCATCCTAATGTATATTTACCTCCATGAAATAAATATTGTTACCTCAAGAGATTTTATCAAGACATCAAATTCCTATCTTTAATTTTAAATTTTAAATTAACGAATATATAGTATTGGTCTTTAATTTGAAACTTTCATCTCACACCAAATTTTTAACAAGTTACAAATATTTGTATTTAATTATAGAAAACAAAAATACTATTTTTTTTTTCTGTTTTCTTTTCCACCCAAAATCACGATAATAGTAAAAAAAACAGGAAAGAATTTTTTTTTATATCTCTATAATTAGTATCTGCACCTCATACTAAAAGAAGAAAAATAAAAGAAAAACTAAAAGAATGTTTCAAATAGATTATGAAAGATAGAAAGATCATTTTAAGATTTATGGGAGTGCATATAGTAACTATGGAGGTGTAGAAAGTAAACGTCATTCCTAATTCTTCTACTTTAAAAGAAGGTTCGGCCAACGACCCGGCCCGTTTCTGTGTAAATATTCCATTGGTATAAATACCACACCAAACCAAACTGAACCAACGGTCTCTACTTCAAATCCCCTATTCCCGCCTTTATTTGTTATTTTCCACTTTCCGTCTTCTTTCTCATCTCTCTGTCGGAAACTCCAAAAGCGTGCCGTTTCTGCAGATTCCGGCGACGATGAACTAGAAGCCGTTGCATCTCCGATCAGAAACGAAAATGAAGATCAACAAAGCCTGCGATCTCTCTTCCATCTCCGTCTTTCCTCCTCCTCTTCTTCATTCAAGGTCTCTCCTCTCGCACTGATTCACACATTTCAATTACGATTGTTTCTTTCAGTCCATTGCTTCTCGTATAACGCTCATTTCATTCGTTCGCTCACTCTGAGAGAAGAAGATTTAGTTCTACATTTGAAGTTTATTCATGAACTTTGTGTTTTCTGCGGCACGCTCTGTTTGGGTCCTGCGAATTAACGAATCTGGAAACTGAGTTAAAATGATTTATACATCACAACACATGACGTGTTTCAACTGAACTGTTCATGTTGACATCTGTTGTTTTGTATCGCTTATGAAGGAAAGCGAACAACGTATCAAGTGGATTGCAAGTTTCTCACTCTCAGCATCGCACGCAACCATCGCAGCAATCGTTTTCGCAGGGACTTTCATCTCAGCACGGATTGCTGTCTCATTTCTCTCAAAACTCTCTCGATGAGGCCGTCACAACTAATGAACCGGTTAGATCTTGTAAACCGACGTAGTTATACTGTTATTCTTAATTTTATAAGCAATTTTCATAAAAAAAACTCTTCTAGTAAACTGATATTGATTAGAATTTATTATGATTAGAATTTATGAGTTAATATGAGGTGGAAATAATTGTAATTATTGCTCACGTTGAAAAATAATTGTACCTCTTTTATAAATTGTTCGTGGCTTCACAAAAAATCTAATGTCAAACAAGTGGAATCAAAGCGTGTCCTGGGAGAGAAAAAAGCTAATGTTGTTGTCAATTAGTTCATGTGCTAATTAGGATACACAGTGAATCTATTCCATGGATATCCTTAGTTTTATCAATCATATTTCTTTCTAGCTTGCATTAAATTTACGAAAAAATTTGAATTTCAATTCATTGAGTATTTTTTGTGTTGTGTTCAATTTTAATTGGAATTTCAGCTTGAAAAATCTATGTAACAAGAGTTTCCATTGAAATTATCAGCATAAATTAATAGACTGCAACTTCAATCGTGATTGAAAATACTAAGAACACCTAAGGAATTGCATAGTACCAGTAGGATATTAACCGGAAATTTTCCTGGTAAATAGAGAGCATCTTCAAATATCCTTCACTCAATTACTAAATATTGCAAATAAGGCGAATATATTTTGTTTTTTGACTAACATAATTATAAGCAATTGAAGATTCTACTTCAATGTCTATTATATTATTATTGTGTTTTAGAGAGTTGGTTCTCAAGAACAAGAGAACTCTTTGAGGAGGCTTTCTAGCTTGCCCCGACCTACATATTCACGGGAAGAGAGTCACCCCCTTAACTCTAGATCTTCGTCCAATCTAATGCTCAAATGGAACTCTGCAGATCATAAAGGTAAGAGTATTTAATGAAAAATATGGGTTTTATTTTTCTAGCTTATATTTTTCGCATCCAGGTTAGACGTATTTAAGAGTGGTCTGAGTTTCATGATACAAGGGCGGAAAGCAAAATAAGTTAGAGTCCTTTTACCCTCGCATATAACTTTACTCGAGATATAAATTCATTGTTTGCTCTAGCAGGTCAGTTAAGTGAAGGACTTGAACACCGAATAGGCATAATGGAAACTTCATTGAGCAGGTTTGCGATGATCTTGGATTCTGTTCAAAGTGACGTTATGCAAGTAAACAAAGGAACAAAGGAAATTATTTTGGAGGGTAAGTAACTGATATTGTAACTATTGACGATATTCTAAAAAAGGTTTTGGGAGTTGTATTTATACCAATCAAGAAACGTTCTACTGAAATTATGTTTGGCTCTCCTTTGATTATCTGCTTGTCTTGCATTTTCCAATCATTGTATATTGTTTGAAACATAATTCAACTGAAGGAATGCTCGTTTTTTATACTAAGAACTCTAATTTCTGACTCGATGTTTTGTACATTAAGTGTTTGATGCCAGCTTGCTCAGTCTGGACTTTTATCGGATATGAACGTTTGCATTCATTTTCAAATTTATAATATTCTGAGTTTTCTCTGGCTCGGTCTATAAATTACTTTTATTGAATTCCTTACTTTTCATTCAGTGGAATGCATAAGGCAGAAGTTGATAGCTCAGGATAACTCATTTCAGTTGATGGTAATGCCCTGATTCCTTCCTTGACTCGCATGGTTTCACTAACATCAATGGATATCGAAGTTCAGTAGACTGATTGCAGTAGTCTGGTTTTAAATCAGACTAAAGGACAAGAAGAATTCAAAGCAATGATTGATGGGAACTTGAAATCTTTATCTGAACAAATGAGCCATGTTTCAAAGAAAGAGAAGCTACAGGATGTATATTTGGCGGTTTCTCCGTTGCCTCGGCTAATTGAAGCCTCTATGCAAAGTGTAAAAAACGATCTCTGTAACATCACCAAGGAAATGCAGGCACGTAACATATGGAAATTTATAATGATTAATACATGCAGACGAATTAAACTTTTAAACTCTTTAGGTTAGATACAGATACTTTTACAAAGTAAGATTTCTTAGAACCCCTCTTCTCATTTTTATACTGCTACAGGAAAATGCCTTCTCCCGAGCTCTCTTTCTTTTCCTTCTTGTTTACGTCACTAGAATGCCGTCAAAAAATAATGCTTTTCCAATGAGCACTTGCAGGGAATTTCTTCCAATCTTAAAAGCTTCAACCAAAAGAATATGGCACCGCCGTCTTTGTCCTTAAAGGTTCATTACCTCTGTTGATGAACCATATTTTCTTCGAATTTTTTCGTTGTGAAAAATTAGTCTGCTGAATCCTGATTATTTTCTGCGGTGCAAAGCATCGTTTTTTTTATCCCTGATACGTTGTTGGCTCGCAGAATTTAAGCAAACAGGTTATCACACCCAAAAAGCGACAGCCTCTTGCTAAGTATGCATTAACTTCATCTACTCTACTAATAGTGTAGTGCCTGTCAATTTTTTCTACATTGTCAATTTCAGTAAGCTTTATTTATGAAAATTTTCTAAGCGTTGACATTACATATATTTCGTATGCTTCTCAATTTGTTAATTTTTTTCATATACTTTACAGTCTCAAACGTGAGAACTAATCTGCTGTAAATATATTGGATGTGAAAATGGTAGATTAGTGTCAAATATTTATTTCCCAGCTTTCATAGTTGACGAGTAACCCGGATTTTACTGGATTGCTTCGAGGATGATGAGTTATATGTGAAAAGCACACTACGGTATAAGGAAGAGAGAGCAGAGACAACACACAATGCGTGTGTGTGCAAGTTTCCTTTTTCTGTCAGAAACACTGATCCAGCAATTGATCCTTCTGGGCCTCTCTATATTCTTTAATCCAACAATATAAAAGAAAATTGCTTAATAAATGGATTTCTCACCTGCTGAACGGCGGGTGAAGTAATTTCTTTTGAATGCTATTCAACCTTTTGTTCGGAGAGTTATGCTTTTCCTATTTTCTTTTACGACAAACACGAGATAATAAAATTATATATCCATATTTGCTTTTGGCAGACAAAATCTAGGTATATTGGAAGGATGATTTATTTTATAGTATATATTTGTTTATCCTCTATGTATCGAATTGTTAATCTTAATAATTAATAACGAATGGCTCTATTTACGACTGGTTATATTTGACACTTGCAAAAGCATTTGTTACGTAGTGTGACCAAGGACAAGGTATTTTTCAGAGAGGCGAATACTAGTTTACAAGCTGCTGTAGCTCCAGAGGTAGAAATGGGCGGCTGGAAGTCAGTAAAAAAGGAACGAGTCACTTTTTCAGATAAAGCATCTGAGAAGGTACAAAAGAAAAAAGAGCCACAAACTGAGAAGGTATTCTCAAAGAAATTCAGTGTTTCCTTTCATGATCAGAAAGTTGCATGCCCTTCTATAAGTTGCTGATATGATGCGTACAGTTATATAAGATGCACTCAACAATGACAATTGTCACTTCATTTTTCACGCAAATGATTTATTTTCATTAATTATACAAATCTTATACGTGCTTTACCAATTGTCAAGTTCTTTTTGAATGACAGTTTATGAAGGGAGGTATAGACTGTGCTATTGTCATTGAATCTGACGAGGAGACTGAAGTGGGATTTTCCTGCTTGGTCAAAGAAAACGCAGGTAGTTTGTAAAAACTTAGAACTTCCTCATTTTCGTTCTTAATATGGTGTGTTATGGGGAAAACAACAAAAGTTAGATGTAGATTGTTAGATATTACTCAGTGACAAAACCAATTAATTAGATTAGGTGTTGTTTTCGATTATAGGTGAAGTTTTATTTTGATAATCTTGTTCATAAAACTTTAAATTAAATGTCAAAATAAGTTATTAAAACATAAGGTAAATTCCAATAAAAACAACATAATAACACATAAGTAATACTATTAAAAAAGCTTTAACAAGAGAGATCTTATCCTCCTTAAAAGTAAAAAAAAAATTAGTATACTTTGACAACTTGCATATCTTATACAATCATCCAACAAATTTATATTACCATTTAAATGTAATATTTTATTATAGAAAGAAGTTGTTAAATAGTTATTTAAAAAGATGGATGTAATAATTGTATTAGTTAGAGGACATCTTAGTTAAAGGATTGTGTTTGCATCTTTTTATTTGCTTTTTAAATAGTGTAGTATTGAATTTTATTTATTATAGTCGGAAGCAGTCGTGGTATACAACAGTGTGATTTTAGTTCTAGATGTAGTTTTGAACTATGAAAACATTACTTATTTGTTTAAAAGAAATATAATCGTATAATATTTGTTTCCCTAATACTACCGAGGATATAGCAGTCCTGGATACAACTGCTATATGATTATACTTAATTGGCTAATTAAAAATCTTATGTTAATTATGGAAATTAGTGTACATTGTATATAGTTTATTACTTGTTATGATAATGATTTATAGCACGACGTGTATCTGTTGATTTGAAATATATAAATTTAATTTTAACTCTTTGTAAGTTGCTATTTGAAAGAAATCGTATCTGTTTTTAATATATTCTTCCAGGGAGATCAGGAGAAGACCTATTTGGAAAATTGACCAAGGAAGAAGAGGAAGAAACTGAGCGAATTTTGCGGAAAGCAAGGAGGCGTAAGAGGAAAAGTATTGTAATACTATAAAAATATACTGAAGGTTACCTATTTCAATTCTAAATTCCTTGTGTCATATTAATTCCTGCTACGACGTAAATACCAACTAGTACACTTGACCAAGTTTTAGATTGAATGGTCACTCCTTTCAACTGTTTTATTATGTATGACAGAAGGCAAACCTAAATCTTCTCTAATATTTATGCAATTTTATAATGTATGGAGCAAAAGCTATCTTTACCATTCAAAACGCATGCGATTTTAATCCACTTTCTTTGTTGTGCAGGAGAAGTTTGTTATTTTCAGATGCAGGGAAAACACCCGAGGCTGGAACTTGGATATAATTGTGGAACTTTTGGTGTTTTTTCTTAATAAAGTGAAGTCTCGCTTTAAGAATTAGTATCGATCTTAGTTATACAGGTACTACTCATGTCATGTGTAATTTTAATTAGAAATAGTATAAAAAAGAAGTACTAAATTGTATGTAAGTTTATCATCAGAAATTATTCCTTTTTTGGCTTTTTTGCAATGCCACGTTTCCTTACATAGGAAGTTGCTTTCTCTTTCTATTTGGATTGCAATATATTCAGCTTCACCGAAAGCTTATGCATAGGTTTTTCATTAATTCATTATAGTAATTACACCAAAAAAGGATAAACTATTCAGTGGACAATAGCCCATTTTCCCTTTGTAAGACTGGGTTCTGCTGTCTCAAATTAGAGAGGTACTCTCTCCACCACCACAGAATCCCTACATCTCCCCAACTTTTTTTTAAATTTCAAAATTATCCTTTTTATTTTTAATATTTACCTTTTTTACTTTTAAGTTAAAACCCTAATTACCTTGCACCTCCTCCTCATTTCATTCGAAGTCACAGCCTACCCCCCAACTCTCACTTCCTCTCTTTCTCTTCGTTTCTTCCCTTACCATTTTCCATTTTCGACTGGAGTTCCTTCCTTTTTCTTCTCCATTTCGGTGCCTTGGTAGTGTGTTGGTTGTATGTTGGTGGTGCAATGATGGTAGCGGTGGTAGTGTGTCGTTCAGATATTTCAAGAGTGATAAATCTGTTTCGTGACCCTACGAGTGGAAACTCAAATTAGGTGAGTGATGCAATAAATATTATATCGAAAATAGTTGCTTGAGAACGGGAATGCGAAGTCCATTTGAATCACCGGAACGACAAGGAAATAGTGTGGCAAATCAACATTTCCGTTCTTCGGAAAATTGAGAATGCTGCAACACACAAATATGAACGGATGTTCATATCTGTTTAAGAATCAAACGTGCATTGATATTCGTTTGATTAATAAAATAAAATCAAGAGTCTTCTTCAACAGAAACCAGGAAAACAAAATTAGAAGAGCAGTGCATTCTCTGAACAAAGTAATTATACTAATCAAAATTGATTCCAATTACTGTTTGAAGAATAAAAAAACAAATTTAAAAACCCTAAAGGTTTCGTTAAAAAGTTCTGTCACTTTACTCTTCCTCGGAAGCAATTTCTCCATTCTTCTTGTTGTGCTTCTTAATGTTCCTCTGATTCCTCATAAACTTGGGTCCATCCCTTTGGTGGAAGCGTGGTGATGCCTCTTGGGCTTCTTGATGCCATTTTTGTGGGTCTTAAAAGGATTTCCGTGTAAGTGGTGGGGTGTAGGGGTGTATTTAGGGGTAGAGACCATTAATAAGATTTAAGAATTACATGGATCCATTTCCAAGGCTTATTCAACTGACTCATTAAGAATGGTATAAATACACAATTACCTAAAGGTATTTATGACAAACATTACCATGTATCCTATAACTATATTAACTATTATCAACATACACTAGCTTCAATACTAAAGTATCTTTGCATATATCTCCATTTTTCAAGACCAGAGTCTTTACACAAAGACGAAGAACCTTTGAGATTGAGAAACAATAGTGAATCAAAGACTTTCAAATATAAAGATTAATAAAGAGGAAATACATAATCATACAAAAGGATAATCTTGACCTTGTAAAAAGATAAATATGTGTGTATGTATGCTATATTAATTAATAACTTAAATATATTTAAAAATATTTTAATCTCAAATCCTAGGAACTTTCATCACATCTGAGTTAAGCCTTATCAATATTTTATCAAAAAAATCCTAGTCAAAAGTATATGGAATGATTAAATGTACAAATTATTAGATTAAGAGTATTTTTTTTCATGAAACTTATTATTTTGATACGAATTATTTATTATAAAAAATTACTAATATTGTTAAATAAGAAGAATGAGTATTCTTCTTTCAATATGGTTTATAATTTTAAATTATTTTGTGTCTCTTTTATTAAGATAAAATAATAAAGATAATTTTTAAAAATATATTAAGTTACACACCATTTGACCTTTCTTACTATTATTTACTTTTAACAAAAAAATATCAAAAAGATTTATAATGATATAAAATTAAAATGTGAACGATAGATAAACAAAATTTCCCTTTTAACAATATATTGATACAATAATAACAAGTAATGAAAAAATTATATATAGTCGAAATAAAGTTGAAAACGATAAACTTAGGAACCAAGAGGAAGTGAACACCCGAGCAAAGCATTATCCCTTTTCTACATATTTTTAGAGAAAAAAATGTAAATATTGTGAAGCTACTCTTTTCAAAGAGATATTATTCTTTATAATAAAGAATATATTTTAATAGAGAAGGACAAAACTATACTATTATTATATCTATTGTTTCGTTGGGATAATGTCTATAGTTTAGAGTTCTTTCACATATACAATAGTCAATATATATTTTTTTTGAAACAACTTTATTGAAATAATTTAATTCTTTTGATAAATGTATTTTTTTTACTGAGAACGTAATCAATTTGAAGAAAAAAAAAGAACGTTTGGTTGAAAGGTAGAAAGATAAATTAATTTAGGTTTTTAATATGACTAAAGGTATAATTATGATAGGAGAGTGGTTTAGATATAATTGAAGTTTGAATGATTTGCATGGTGAAATTTTTTATTGAATGTGTTGATATAATAATATTTGTAATAGTTTATTTTAAGTTTTATGAAATGTTAGATATAAAAGTAATGTGAAATTTGAAGGGTTTATTGGCGCGTTGTGGCTTATCAGTAGAAGAGAACAAGAATTAAAATAAGTAACTTTTTGACATTTGACATAGTGACAGGGAGCAGTGGGAAAACTTTCAACACTTTACAACCAAAAGTGACTTATTTTTCTATGCTCGATTCCTCGATTATCCAAAACTGACCTATTTCAATTTTGAATTTCGATTCACTATACTCTCCTTTCACACTTATATTTAACTCTTTCATTTTCAAATCTATAATTGTTTTATCTTCTCCATAACAAAATATATAATTGTTTCTGTAATGCTCAAGCTCGAATTTTGTAACAATAATTACTTTCAAACTGCTTTTGGATAAATTTATCAAAATAAAAGATGGGTTTTTTTTATTATAATTTAATTTTGGTAAAAGACTCTGAATTTTGTGTTTCTCTAATGTATGTGTATAGCTTGGCTGATAGGAAGGCGAAGAAGCCAAAAATGAGTAAGTGATAATAATAATAATAATATATATATATATATATATATATATATATATTAATTACGCGTTATTGACCTTTCGGCTCCTTTTTAGTTTTGGTATGAACAGTGAGACATGTCTCACTGATTTAGGACTATGATTGCACAAGAAAAGAGTAGAAAAATTAATGAATGACTTTTGGGGTTTGGAGGGAAAAAGACGATCACAACACAAAACTCAACTCAAAAACTGTGATCAAGTGAAGTATTCATTGCCACTTCCCTCCATCACATTCATCTTTTCACATTCTCTCAGGTATTTACAATTTTTCATATACACCCATGTTTTGATTTCTTCATGAAAAAACAAACAAAAAGATGGTAAATAGTAAAGCTTGTTCATTCATCAAAATGCAGTTACAGACATGTGCATTTGGGTTTTCTTTTCGACTTCATTGTTTGTTGGAGTCTTGACTTTGTAGTTGGTACAAATGCTATATACCTGTTAGTTACAATTTTAGCTGTTAAAGATGTGATTTCTTTTTGTTGCTGAAGCATTCATTGTTGAGGCTTTGCTTATGGAAGGGATGAAGCTTGAAAGGTGGCTCACAAGTGTTTTGTTCCTCATTGTTGCCACAGTGAGCAATGCATTAGGTAAATCACAATTTCACCTTTTTCTATTTTATGGTTTGCTTGCTGATCTACTAAACCTTCTGATTTTGAAGGTTTTGAATCATGATTTTGTCACAAGTTTTGATATTTCAAGAATTTTGACAAATTTCGTAAAAGCTCCTAAAAACCTTGGCGTTGCTGCCAAAATCGAGGTTGTGGACTGTGTTTTTTGAAACCTACTTTATAGTTTGAAACCTTTACATAAATTTTGACATTTGAATGGTACTATTTTCTGCTTAGTTGCTACAAAAACTGGGTAAGTAAGGAGAAGGACTGAGCAGATGCAGATGCAGATACAAGGAGGAAATAGTTGAATGTGTATCATTATTTCATTGATGAAGCATCACTTTCTTAATGTAGGTGCATTTGTGGGGGTAAACATTGGCACTGATGTTACTGATCTTCCATCTGCTTCAAATCTGGTTGCTATTCTGAAAGCACATCAAATTACACACGTGCGTCTGTATGATGCCAACGAACACATGCTACAAGCACTTTCAAAAACTGGCATTGAAGTAATTGTTGGTGTCACAGATGAAGAGATACTAGGCATTGGAGAATCTGCATCGGTTGCTGCAGCTTGGATTAGTAAGAATGTGGCTGCATACATGCCATTTACTAACATCACAGCAATATCAGTAGGTAGTGAGGTTCTCACCTTAGTCCAAAAGTTGCACCTGTTCTTGTTCCTGCCATGAACCATCTGCACAAAGCACTTGTTGCTTCAAACCTTAACTTTAGGGTTAAGATTTCAACGCCACAGTCCATGGATATAATTTCCAGGCCTTTTCCTCCTTCCACGGCCACCTTTAACTCCTCATGGAACTCCACAATCTACCAGCTCCTTCAGTTTTTGCAGAACACAAATTCATCTTACATGTTAAATGCCTACCCTTATTATGGATACACTAGAGGAGATGGCATTTTTCCTATTGAATATGCTCTATTCAGACCCCTTTCTCCAGTGAAGCAAATTGTTGACCCAAACACACTGTTCCATTACAATAGCATGTTTGAGGCCATGGTGGACGCTACCTATTATGCCATAGAAGCCTTCAATTTCAATAATATACCTATTGTTGTCACAGAAACGGGTTGGCCTAGTTTTGGTGCAGTAAATGAACCAGATGCTACTGAAAAGAATGCTGAGACCTACAATAATAATTTAATTCTGAGAGTACTTAATGGTTCAGGACCCCCTAGTCAGCCAAAGATAGCCCTTAATACATACCTATATGAGTTATTTAATGAGGACAAGAGAAAAGGGCCTGTATCAGAAAAGAATTGGGGTATTTTTTATGCTAATGGAAGTAGTGTTTATCCCTTCAGTTTTAGTGCTTCCAACCAGAGAAATGGAAATTCTCTAGGATCATTTTGTGTGGCTAAAGATGATTCAGACACTGACAAATTGCAAGCTGGCTTGAGCTGGGCTTGTGGACAAGGCCAAGCTAACTGTGTAGCTATCCAATCAGGAAGACCATGCTATTCCCCCAATAACGTGAAAAGCCATGCCTCTTACGCTTATAATGATTATTATCAAAAAATGCATAATGCTGGTGGCACATGTGACTTTGATGGTACAGCTACAACAACAACTGAGGATCCCAGTAAGTCCATGATCCTCATTTTTCTGTTTTATTTTCAATATTTTGGTATCTTACTTTTGTCACAGTTTTAACTTTCTTTTCTCCACTGTCAAAACATATATAACTGAGGTTTTAAGTTGCTGTTTAGTATTGTACAAAATTGCAGCCACAATTGGGTATGCAAATGCAGTGCAGTTTTGGACTGTGATTTATAAGTTCGCTCATAGAATTGTTTTCTTATTGATAACATATTTATTTGACAGACGGGTAGAAAATAGAGATCACTCTTTCAAAAATGTATCCAGCAAGAGTGTCATGATTTGCAAGTTTCTATTTGATTCTTTTAAGTTTATCACTTAAAGTGTTGTCATATTGCCATGCCCTCTACTGCATAAGAAATTAATGATGGATATTTTTGCTGCATTGCAGGTTATGGGTCCTGTATATATGCGGGAAGGTGAGATTGACCGAGTCTATGTGCACATCAATTATGAATTTAATCTTACAAGTATTTATGTTTATCAAACCTGATCTTGTATTGAATTCTATATTTTGATGACAGTGCTAACTCGAGCTTTGGTGGAAGAAGTTCATCTTCTGCAGCAATTGGACTTGGACCTGTAAGTCCTGTAGGAGTTGGAGCTGGTTTGAACCTGCAAGTGACCACCTTTCAGTATTTGATATCGTCTATTAGTGTTCTTTTTGCTTTAATGATGTCATGACCAAAAGAGGCCCCAGTTTTAGATTGCAACTTTATACTGTTTTTGGGCCATATTTATGGTACAAGTCTACCCGTTACGTGCCACTTCGTATGGTGTATTTGGGATCATTCTTGGTAGGTAGTTGCAGAAATTTAGTGCTTTAGCTGGAGAATACAAATGATTCGAGATATACCATTGCCAAAAATGTAATCAATTTATTAGTAGTGACTAATGTCATTTCAACTGACTTTTTGCAAACTCTTAAAGCTATACGTCAGTGATGCTCTCGCTAATCTCAATTGAACCTACGCGTTTATCACCAAATGGCATAAGTCAAGATTAGGTTTCAAAAAACCTAATAAAGCATGCAATTTCAACAAACAAAAATGGCTTTAAATAAACACATGTTTACTCTTATATCGAGGAGGAACTAGCACCTCAAAGGTTAGTAATCAAACCGGTACAACACAAAAACAATTACCAATAAAAAATGCCACGAAAATGCACCATTTGATAAAATATACAAAAGTACATCCAAACACCTACAATGGAAAATCCACTAAAGTTGATTTTAAGGGTGGACGTAATTCAAATTTAACAGCAGTTATACTATACAGGCTTTCATTTCATCATTGTAATATAAATACTATTTGGAGGTTGATTTGGGTCAGACTGAATCATCAGATTCTTCAGAATCACTCCTGTCAGGCTCCCCTGCGTTTGTAAGATTCTCTGGAACATCATGCTTTGGTGCAGGCTTAGGTGCAACTTTTTTGTTAGCACCTCGGGCATTTTCCTCCACTTCTTGTTCAGCGGCTTCTGCATGTGAATCTCAGTCAAGGAAATAACCAAAGTGAAGATTGTTTCCACTCTCAAGAAGGCAACAAACTAAATTTTATCCTTTATGCAAACATAGACTCTAGTTATCCCACGAACCCCGTGTCTATAAGTGAGGAAAACAATAAATAAAAGGGTGGTAAGAAAAAACCAATAATAATCTCAATAACTATCCATTATTTCAATAAAATAATTTAAAGCACAATCATAGATTAAAGATTAAAAAATGAAAACATCACTCATTTGCTGTTTGAGACAACAAAGACGTTTAAGGATATCAAGATTTTCAGCTGTTCCTCGAGCCATGATTTTGAGGAGATCTTTCTCAACACGGGACACAAGCTCAGGCTGGAAAATGAAATATTAACAAAAATGTTAATATGAGATCATATACACATACACATACATATATGGAGGAAGAGAGGTATGTCAATGTTTGTCATGTGAGTGAATATAATACATTAAGATCGGGCTCCCTGCGAAATCTACGCTTGCGAGCATCTCTCATCGGCGGGGTGAGACCATGCCTGTACTCGATTACATCTGGAGCAGCATCACCAGATTCCCGAACCATAATCATCTGTTAGTTGGAGTCATAAAAAATAAGACACACAGTTATTAAGTTACATGAATCAAAGATGTGATTAGGAATGAATGAACTATTTGATTAATGATGCACAACTGACCTGACCAATGTCAGCAGTCTTAATCAAAGAGTTATCATCATATGTCTTGTAGGATTCAACAACACAAGGAAGGTCCAATAGAGAAGTTGGGAAGTGTTCATTCTCAATCATAAACGTACCACTTCTTCCATCCTCACTAAATGATAAATCTAATGACTTGTCTTCAGATGAAGAAGGATCAGTTTCATTCAAAAGTCGCTCTATTCTCTCTGCCACATTCGGTGGAACTCTAAGTATGAATTGCTCCTCCATAACTAAAAACATTAGGACATGTCTCAAAACACTAAAATGTAAAATGACTTGATTTAAAAAACACATAATGGAATTGAATTGATTTAGAAGTCAAATCCCATGTTTTGAAATTTTAAAAAAATGATTTAGAATTTAAATCTTTTGTTATTAAATAAAATAGACTTGATTTCAATTCTGCATGTTTCACTTTCACCATTTTAATACAAAGTTAACTCGTCGAGTGAAACGATAAACTCCCTCTCTACTCCCAGCATAAAAGTAAACAAGTAAAAAAAAAACATCATAATTCAGCAACATAAAACTGTAAGACAAGCTGAAAAGTGATAGGTACTCAGACCTAAAACGAATAAACCCACATAATCTTTGAGTCTTTATTAGAACAACACCAAAGGATTCCATCAATGTGGAAGAACCAAACACACCATACTCCTCTGGTCTTTCGAGAGGACCAGACTTTCCTCACCTATCTCTTTACAGAAATACCAAGAATGACAAAAACTAAAGAAAACAACCTCCCAAAAAGACTTTATAATAGTCTGACACAACAAACCCAACCCACAGACAGTTATAACTGTTTGTCCCTCTTATTTCTTCTAACATAAACTTTTCCCTTGAACCTATCAAAAAGTAATATTCCTGAACAGTTTGTTTTATCTGATACCACTAAGGATATTGACACAAGACTTAAAAAAAGAGTGTACACCATTTTTTCTTTAAGCCCTTGTAGAAGAGATGCATTAATCCATGTTTTAAGAACTCATTTAGGACATAAGCTAGAATGATGATTGCACAATGAACAACAAGAATCGAAAAAGAGAACAAAAAATTAACATAAAAGTCAAAACAAAAAACAGTCAAAGGCAAACCTACAACAAATAGCAGTTGCAACAAAGAGAATTAACATTGTTACATTCATATAAATTACAGAAAGAATTTATTCAGAAGTAGGCTTCCCAATGATAACCATTCCATGATCAAAGATAACATGAAAAATAATTCAGTATCATCACCCGACAAATAAAAGACAACATTGAACTTAAATGAAAAACAACATAAAAATATTTTTATAAAATCATTAGCGCTTTGGTTTTTCATCAATCATAAGTATTAAGCAAATTACCTAATAACAAGCTAGTCTACATAATAAAGCAAACCATGAACAAAATGGAGAAAAATGGTTTCAAACATGGTTGTTAACCTCACTTGTGAACTCGCACAGTTAGATGAGTTCACAAGTTTGAAGCCCTCAGTCTGTTTAACATGCAACCGAACTATGCTTTTTGTGGGCTCAAGGGAGCTTGTCTGAAATTTAAGGGACGAATTCTCTAGGGGCAAAAAATTGACACTAGTTTAGGGCCATCCTGGGGCATATTTAGACCAATACTATTAACCGTAGTTTTCTTCTCTCCTGTGACCAAGGTAGTCAAACTCAAGATTCTTCTCTCCTGTGATCAACGTCTGTGCATAGTGATTGTAATGCATTTGAAGGGGAGTCCTCTTTTTTTCTCAATTCCGTTTTGCAAAATGTTAGTTTAGCTACCCAGTAACAAATTTTCTCAATTGGCCACCTTAACTACGTCTAGCAGCCACAAAAATACATATGTTCATATGATTATCAAACTTTTGCCTTCTTTCTTTTTGCATTGGAGCATTGGACTTAAAAGATCACTTTTAAGGATATCTTGAAGCTTTTATGTTTTACATTTTTAGATTGACTAGGATCTGTATCAAAAATCAGACGAATTGATTGGGAAATATTTTCACTTAACACAAAATTTCTTCCATTGTTGCAAGTGTGATAAGTAATTTTTTTAATTATTTTTCCTAAATGCATCCTTCCTATGCGTTTAAACAAGTATAGTAGAGATTCATTTATTTTTAAATATACTACATATTGTTGATGAGGGACCTCATGCTCCCATCCATGGAAGGTGGGCAGCAACCTTATGAACCCAGGTTTAAGTTCAATTCCAGATGCATTCTGCTCTAGGGGTAAATGGGTGCACACTGGCTGGTGACCCACTTCTTGGTTGGCCAGTTCTCTCATGGACTTCTCCAGAGGAAAAGCCATACTAAACAGCTCAGTTACAACACTTTCAGGCTACTAAAACTACACCAAGCTAATCTCACTAATTTCCCAAAGTTTGGCAGAACACACTCAGCCTAAACCTTCTCAACAGAGGTGTCAATCAAGCACACAGAAACAACCAAAAATGATAACCAAGACAACTATCAAAATCAAAGACCAAAACAGCATAAGGATCAAAAATCAAAATTCACACTACTTCAGTTTTAAAAACAGAACTTAAACATACTAAAAAGAATTTGCAGAGAGAAGAAATAGATCCTAAGCTAGAAAGGACAAATATGCACGCAAGAAGGAATTGCAAAGAAACAATTAAACCTACACAAGACTAACCTAACACTCTAAGACTTAATTCGCCGAGTCCCCAGCAACGGCGCCATTTGTTAAACTGTTCTTCGTCGCGCAAAAACAGAACAAACTCGGTTTCCCCACTAATGTAGTAGAGGGATAACCAAGGATCAATCCAAGGACTCAACTATGATTAAGCTTCAGAGTGTAAAGTTAATTCTTGTAATTATTTACTACTTAACTATAAAAACAAGGTGGGGAAAAGGAATTAAAACAAAGAAATTTAAAAAGAAAACAGTAAAGAAACGAAATCTGTTTTAAAAAGAAAAGAAGAAAAAATAAAATGCAAAAAAACTGGAACCTAAGCTAAGTATAAAATGAATGCATAACAAAACAGAATCTAAACTAAAATGAGAACTGCAATCAAAACTAACCTATGAATGCTAACAGTTAACAGTACAAGGAAACCAAAACTAAAACTGAACAAGATACTAAGATGCCTAAAAGAAGTAGTATATACATGTATTAGAACCAAAAGAGTGGACATCCAACATCTAATCTACTGAACCTAATCTATATTCACAGGAAGACAAAAATCAAAGTAAGAAGTATTGGCTAAAACAGAAATCAACTAGCAATGAAACCAAATCAGCAACGCAGATCACTCTATCCTACTCTATACATCACCAGAAATCAATCAAGAACAGAATTTAGAATTGAAACAAAGCAAAAACAGTACCTAAATTCTAACTAATCAAAAGCAATATAACAATCTCAAAAACAGAATTGAAGTCATAGAACAAAATTTAAATCTGATATACAAAAAGAAATTCGGATGAATCTTTATACATTGGACTCTTCTCTGTCTCGAGAAGACATCTCGATAAAGAATGCTCACTACGGAGTCATTTAATTCCAAAGAGGAATCGCAAAGATGCAGAGAATCGGAATCCAATTCAATTTTTCAAACATAACAAGCACCGAAATCAAAACAGTGAACAACATCAAAACGCAAACAAGAACTGAGAAAGAATCACTAAATTGCACTTTATTAATCATGAGAAAGAAAATTACAGCAAGCTTATCGGCGAAATCCAGCAACCAAGAACTCTAATCTTACAAAAGCATAAAAGCCCTAAACTATAGAAAGGAGAACTGTAAACTAAAAAGGTCTAAAAGTGTATGAAGAAGTGTTCTCTATATTCCTATTTACATGGTGAAAGCCCTTTATATAGGTCGAAAAACGAAAAGAGAAAAGAAAGGGAGAAAAGAAAAAATAGGAGAGGGGAAACCTTTCTTTGACGCTTCGAGCTTCTCCTTGATCCAACGGTCTCCAAAAGCTTTTCTCGTCAACCGTTCCAGCTCAGCATACCTCCGATCACGATTCTGCTTCTCCGGTCCGATTAGCTTCTGGGTCGGCTTCCTTTTGGGCCTTGTAGCTTGTGTTCTTAATCACTACTCTGGTTCTTCTCTTTTGCTGGAACACGAACCCTAGGTGCGGGGTTGAGAGAATTTGGGGAAAGAAGCTCCCTCTTGCACAAATGAAGCACGAAGTATAGGGAACTCCCAGCCTTTGCCCCTTCTCGCAGCATGAAACGTTGCGTTTCATTAAACCATCCAAAAGGGCTTCAGCCCAACTCCATTGCAGCAAGAATCAGCCATTCCAGAACAGCAGCGATTTGAACGAGTGAAACCAACAACGACCCAGTTTCGGGTGTTGCTCCTTCCACCCCCACACATCTCTTCCTCTACCTCCCCTTTACTATTTTGCCCCTTCCTCCACCTTTCCTTTACTATTTTGCCCCTCATTAAAATTTTATTTTTAAAATTATTGTTTTTTAATTTTATTCATTTATAACATATTTCACTGATAACCTGATAACCTACGTAGTTCCTTGTATGAGTAAAATATTTTTCTGCAAAGCTTGGTAATCGTGAAAAGAATTATCAAGCAATCTTCCTCTTGTTCTCGGTGCACTATGTGGTGCAGTGCGTTTGTGGTGTAGTGTCCTTGTCGTAGTTCCTCTCCAGGTACGTAGTCATAATCCTTCCAATAATCCTAAACCTTAAACCCTTCCCATACTTCCAATAATCCTTTTAATATCCAAGCCTATAATCCTTGCATGAGCTGTAAAACGTAGTAAAATAAAAACGAAACGTAAAAGGAACACAGCCTCTGGACGGATGACATCCTTCAACGGATGTCAACATCCGTTTAAGGCGAAACGGATGTCGACATCCGTTTTGAACAACATCAAAACGCAAACAAGAACTGAGAAAGAATCACTAAATTGCACTTTATTAATCATGAGAAAGAAAATTACAGCAAGCTTATCGGCGAAATCCAGCAACCAAGAACTCTAATCTTACAAAAGCATAAAAGCCCTAAACTATAGAAAGGAGAACTGTAAACTGAAAAGGTCTAAAAGTGTATGAAGAAGTGTTCTCTATATTCCTATTTACATGGTGAAAGCCCTTTATATAGGTCGAAAAACGAAAAGAGAAAAGAAAGGGAGAAAAGAAAAAATAGGAGAGGGGAAACCTTTCTTTGACGCTTCGAGCTTCTCCTTGATCCAACGGTCTCCAAAAGCTTTTCTCGTCAACCGTTCCAGCTCAGCATACCTCCGATCACGATTCTGCTTCTCCGGTCCGATTAGCTTCTGGGCCGGCTTCCTTTTGGGCCTTGTAGCTTGTGTTCTTAATCACTACTCTGGTTCTTCTCTTTTGCTGGAACACGAATCCTAGGTGCGGGGTTGAGAGAATTTGGGGAAAGAAGCTCCCTCTTGCACAAATGAAGCACGAAGTATAGGGAACTCCCAGCCTTTGCCCCTTCTCGCAGCATGAAACGTTGCGTTTCATTAAACCATCCAAAAGGGCTTCAGCCCAACTCCATTGCAGCAAGAATCAGCCATTCCAGAACAGCAGCGATTTGAACGAGTGAAACCAACAACGGCCCAGTTTCGGGTGTTGCTCCTTCCACCCCCACACATCTCTTCCTCCACCTCCCCTTTACTATTTTGCCCCTTCCTCCACCTTTCCTTTACTATTTTGCCCCTCATTAAAATTTTATTTTTAAAATTATTGTTTTTTAATTTTATTCATTTATAACATATTTCACTGATAACCTGATAACCTACGTAGTTCCTTGTATGAGTAAAATATTTTTCTGCAAAGCTTGGTAATCGTGAAAAGAATTATCAAGCAATCTTCCTCTTGTTCTCGGTGCACTACGTGGTGCAGTGCGTTTGTGCTGTAGTGTCCTTGTCGTAGTTCCTCTACAGATACGTAGTCATAATCCTTCCAATAATCCTAAACCTTAAACCCTTCCCAAACTTCCAATAATCCTTTTAATATCCAAGCCTATAATCCTTGCATGAGCCGTAAAACGTAGTAAAATAAAAACGAAACGTAAAAGGAACACAGCCTCTGGACGGATGACATCCTTCAACGGATGTCAACATCCGTTTAAGGCGAGACGGATGTCGACATCCGTTTTGAACAACATCAAAACGCAAACAAGAACTGAGAAAGAATCACTAAATTGCACTTTATTAATCATGAGAAAGAAAATTACAGCAAGCTTATCGGCGAAATCCAGCAACCAAGAACTCTAATCTTACAAAAGCATAAAAGCCCTAAACTATAGAAAGGAGAACTGTAAACTGAAATGGTCTAAAAGTGTATGAAGAAGTGTTCTCTATATTCCTATTTACATGGTGAAAGCCCTTTATATAGGTCGAAAAACGAAAAGAGAAAAGAAAGGGAGAAAAGAAAAAATAGGAGAGGGGAAACCTTTCTTTGACGCTTCGAGCTTCTCCTTGATCCAACGGTCTCCAAAAGCTTTTCTCGTCAACCGTTCCAGCTCAGCATACCTCCGATCACGATTCTGCTTCTCCGGTCCGATTAGCTTCTGGGCCGGCTTCCTTTTGGGCCTTGTAGCTTGTGTTCTTAATCACTACTCTGGTTCTTCTCTTTTGCTGGAACACGAACCCTAGGTGCGGGGTTGAGAGAATTTGGGGAAAGAAGCTCCCTCTTGCACAAATGAAGCACGAAGTATAGGGAACTCCCAGCCTTTGCCCCTTCTCGCAGCATGAAACGTTGCATTTCATTAAACCATCCAAAAGGGCTTCAGCCCAACTCCATTGCAGCAAGAATCAGTCATTCCAGAACAGCAGCGATTTGAACGAGTGAAACCAACAACGGCCCAGTTTCGGGTGTTGCTCCTTCCACCCCCACACATCTCTTCCTCCACCTCCCCTTTACTATTTTGCCCCTTCCTCCACCTTTCCTTTACTATTTTGCCCCTCATTAAAATTTTATTTTTAAAATTATTGTTTTTTAATTTTATTCATTTATAACATATTTCACTGATAACCTGATAACCTACGTAGTTCCTTGTATGAGTAAAATATTTTTCTGCAAAGCTTGGTAATCGTGAAAAGAATTATCAAGCAATCTTCCTCTTGTTCTCGGTGCACTACGTGGTGCAGTGCGTTTGTGGTGTAGTGTCCTTGTCGTAGTTCCTCTCCAGGTACGTAGTCATAATCCTTCCAATAATCCTAAACCTTAAACCCTTCCCATACTTCCAATAATCCTTTTAATATCCAAGCCTATAATCCTTGCATGAGCCGTAAAACGTAGTAAAATAAAAACGAAACGTAAAAGGAACACAGCCTCTGGACGGATGACATCCTTCAACGGATGTCAACATCCGTTTAAGGTGAAACGGATGTCGACATCCGTTTTGAACAACATCAAAACGCAAACAAGAACTGAGAAAGAATCACTAAATTGCACTTTATTAATCATGAGAAAGAAAATTACAGCAAGCTTATCGGCGAAATCCAGCAACCAAGAACTCTAATCTTACAAAAGCATAAAAGCCCTAAACTATAGAAAGGAGAACTGTAAACTGAAAAGGTCTAAAAGTGTATGAAGAAGTGTTCTCTATATTCCTATTTACATGGTGAAAGCCCTTTATATAGGTCGAAAAACGAAAAGAGAAAAGAAAGGGAGAAAAGAAAAAATAGGAGAGGGGAAACCTTTCTTTGACGCTTCGAGCATCTCCTTGATCCAACGGTCTCCAAAAGCTTTTCTCGTCAACCGTTCCAGCTCAGCATACCTCCGATCACGATTCTGCTTCTCCGGTCCGATTAGCTTCTGGGCCGGCTTCCTTTTGGGCCTTGTAGCTTGTGTTCTTAATCACTACTCTGGTTCTTCTCTTTTGCTGGAACACGAACCCTAGGTGCGGGGTTGAGAGAATTTGGGGAAAGAAGCTCCCTCTTGCACAAATGAAGCACGAAGTATAGGGAACTCCCAGCCTTTGCCCCTTCTCGCAGCATGAAACGTTGCGTTTCATTAAACCATCCAAAAGGGCTTCAGCCCAACTCCATTGCAGCAAGAATCAGCCATTCCAGAACAGCAGCGATTTGAACGAGTGAAACCAACAACGGCCCAGTTTCGGGTGTTGCTCCTTCCACCCCCACACATCTCTTCCTCCACCTCCCCTTTACTATTTTGCCCCATCCTCCACCTTTCCTTTACTATTTTGCCCCTCATTAAAATTTTATTTTTAAAATTATTGTTTTTTAATTTTATTCATTTATAACATATTTCACTGATAACCTGATAACCTACGTAGTTCCTTGTATGAGTAAAATATTTTTCTGCAAAGCTTGGTAATCGTGAAAAGAATTATCAAGCAATCTTCCTCTTGTTCTCGGTGCACTACGTGGTGCAGTGCGTTTGTGGTGTAGTGTCCTTGTCGTAGTTCCTCTCCAGGTACGTAGTCATAATCCTTCCAATAATCCTAAACCTTAAACCCTTCCCATACTTCCAATAATCCTTTTAATATCCAAGCCTATAATCCTTGCATGAGCCGTAAAACGTAGTAAAATAAAAACGAAACGTAAAAGGAACACAGCCTCTGGACGGATGACATCCTTCAACAAATGTCAACATCCGTTTAAGGCGAAACGGATGTCGACATCCGTTTTGAACAACATCAAAACGCAAACAAGAACTGAGAAAGAATCACTAAATTGCACTTTATTAATCATGAGAAAGAAAATTACAGCAAGCTTATCGGCGAAATCCAGCAACCAAGAACTCTAGTCTTACAAAAGCATAAATGCCCTAAACTATAGAAAGGAGAACTGTAAACTGAAAAGGTCTAAAAGTGTATGAAGAAGTGTTCTCTATATTCCTATTTACAGGGTGAAAGCCCTTTATATAGGTCGAAAAACGAAAAGAGAAAAGAAAGGGAGAAAAGAAAAAATAGGAGAGGGGAATCCTTTCTTTGACGCTTCGAGCTTCTCCTTGATCCAACGGTCTCCAAAAGCTTTTCTCGTCAACCGTTCCAGCTCAGCATACCTCCGATCACGATTCTGCTTCTCCGGTCCGATTAGCTTCTGGGCCGGCTTCCTTTTGGGCCTTGTAGCTTGTGTTCTTAATCACTACTCTGGTTCTTCTCTTTTACTGGAACACGAACCTTAGGTGCGGGGTTGAGAGAATTTGGGGAAAGAAGCTCCCTCTTGCACAAATGAAGCACGAAGTATAGGGAACTCCCAGCCTTTGCCCCTTCTCGCAGCATGAAACGTTGCGTTTCATTAAACCATCCAAAAGGGCTTCAGCCCAACTCCATTGCAGCAAGAATCAGCCATTCCAGAACAGCAGCGATTTGAACGAGTGAAACCAACAACGGCCCAGTTTCGGGTGTTGCTCCTTCCACCCCCACACATCTCTTCCTCCACCTCCCCTTTACTATTTTGCCCCTTCCTCCACCTTTCCTTTACTATTTTGCCCCTCATTAAAATTTTATTTTTAAAATTATTGTTTTTTAATTTTATTCATTTATAACATATTTCACTGATAACCTGATAACCTACGTAGTTCCTTGTATCAGTAAAATATTTTTCTGCAAAGCTTGGTAATCGTGTAAAGAATTATCAAGCAATCTTCCTCTTGTTCTCGGTGCACTACGTGGTGCAGTGCGTTTGTGGTGTAGTGTCCTTGTCGTAGTTCCTCTCCAGGTACGTAGTCATAATCCTTCCAATAATCCTAAACCTTAAACCCTTCCCATACTTCCAATAATCCTTTTAATATCCAAGCCTATAATCCTTGCATGAGCCGTAAAACGTAGTAAAATAAAAACGAAACGTAAAAGGAACACAGCCTCTGGACGGATGACATCCTTCAACGGATGTCAACATCCGTTTAAGGCGAAACGGATGTCGACATCCGTTTTGAACAACATCAAAACGCAAACAAGAACTGAGAAAGAATCACTAAATTGCACTTTATTAATCATGAGAAAGAAAATTACAGCAAGCTTATCGGCGAAATCCAGCAACCAAGAACTCTAATCTTACAAAAGCATAAAAGCCCTAAACTATAGAAAGGAGAACTGTAAACTGAAAAGGTCTAAAAGTGTATGAAGAAGTGTTCTCTATATTCCTATTTACATGGTGAAAGCCCTTTATATAGGTCGAAAAACGAAAAGAGAAAAGAAAGGGAGAAAAGAAAAAATAGGAGAGGGGAAACCTTTCTTTGACGCTTCGAGCTTCTCCTTGATCCAACGGTCTCCAAAAGCTTTTCTCGTCAACCGTTCCAGCTCAGCATACCTCCGATCACGATTCTGCTTCTCCGGTCCGATTAGCTTCTGGGCCGGCTTCCTTTTGGGCCTTGTAGCTTGTGTTCTTAATCACTACTCTGGTTCTTCTCTTTTGCTGGAACACGAACCCTAGGTGCGGGGTTGAGAGAATTTGGGAAAAGAAGCTCCCTCTTGCACAAATGAAGCACGAAGTATAGGGAACTCCCAGCCTTTGCCCCTTCTCGCAGCATGAAACGTTGCATTTCATTAAACCATCCAAAAGGGCTTCAGCCCAACTCCATTGTAGCAAGAATCAGTCATTCCAGAACAGCAGCGATTTGAACGAGTGAAACCAACAACGGCCCAGTTTCGGGTGTTGCTCCTTCCACCCCCACACATCTCTTCCTCCACCTCCCCTTTACTATTTTGCCCCTTCCTCCACCTTTCCTTTACTATTTTGCCCCTCATTAAAATTTTATTTTTAAAATTATTGTTTTTTAATTTTATTCATTTATAACATATTTCACTGATAACCTGATAACCTACGTAGTTCCTTGTATGAGTAAAATATTTTTCTGCAAAGCTTGGTAATCGTGAAAAGAATTATCAAGCAATCTTCCTCTTGTTCTCGGTGCACTACGTGGTGCAGTGCGTTTGTGGTGTAGTGTCCTTGTCGTAGTTCCTCTCCAGGTACGTAGTCATAATCCTTCCAATAATCCTAAACCTTAAACCCTTCCCATACTTCCAATAATCCTTTTAATATCCAAGCCTATAATCCTTGCATGAGCCGTAAAACGTAGTAAAATAAAAACGAAACGTAAAAGGAACACAGCCTCTGGACGGATGACATCCTTCAACGGATGTCAACATCCGTTTAAGGTGAAACGGATGTCGACATCCGTTTTGAACAACATCAAAACGCAAACAAGAACTGAGAAAGAATCACTAAATTGCACTTTATTAATCATGAGAAAGAAAATTACAGCAAGCTTATCGGCGAAATCCAGCAACCAAGAACTCTAATCTTACAAAAGCATAAAAGCCCTAAACTATAGAAAGGAGAACTGTAAACTGAAAAGGTCTAAAAGTGTATGAAGAAGTGTTCTCTATATTCCTATTTACATGGTGAAAGCCCTTTATATAGGTCGAAAAACGAAAAGAGAAAAGAAAGGGAGAAAAGAAAAAATAGGAGAGGGGAAACCTTTCTTTGACGCTTCGAGCTTCTCCTTGATCCAACGGTCTCCAAAAGCTTTTCTCGTCAACCGTTCCAGCTCAGCATACCTCAGATCACGATTCTGCTTCTCCGGTCCGATTAGCTTCTGGGCCGGCTTCCTTTTGGGCCTTGTAGCTTGTGTTCTTAATCACTACTCTGGTTCTTCTCTTTTGCTGGAACACGAACCCTAGGTGCGGGGTTGAGAGAATTTGGGGAAAGAAGCTCCCTCTTGCACAAATGAAGCACGAAGTATAGGGAACTCCCAGCCTTTGCCCCTTCTCGCAGCATGAAACGTTGCGTTTCATTAAACCATCCAAAAGGGCTTCAGCCCAACTCCATTGCAGCAAGAATCAGCCATTCCAGAACAGCAGCGATTTGAACGAGTGAAACCAACAACGGCCCAGTTTCGGGTGTTGCTCCTTCCACCCCCACACATCTCTTCCTCCACCTCCCCTTTACTATTTTGCCCCTTCCTCCACCTTTCCTTTACTATTTTGCCCCTCATTAAAATTTTATTTTTAAAATTATTGTTTTTTAATTTTATTCATTTATAACATATTTCACTGATAACCTGATAACCTACGTAGTTCCTTGTATGAGTAAAATATTTTTCTGCAAAGCTTGGTAATCGTGAAAAGAATTATCAAGCAATCTTCCTCTTGTTCTCGGTGCACTACGTGGTGCAGTGCGTTTGTGGTGTAGTGTCCTTGTCGTAGTTCCTCTCCAGGTACGTAGTCATAATCCTTCCAATAATCCTAAACCTTAAACCCTTCCCATACTTCCAATAATCCTTTTAATATCCAAGCCTATAATCCTTGCATGAGCCGTAAAACGTAGTAAAATAAAAACGAAACGTAAAAGGAACACAGCCTCTGGACGGATGACATCCTTCAACGGATGTCAACATTCGTTTAAGGTGAAACGGATGTCGACATCCGTTTTGAACAACATCAAAACGCAAACAAGAACTGAGAAAGAATCACTAAATTGCACTTTATTAATCATGAGAAAGAAAATTACAGCAAGCTTATCGGCGAAATCCAGCAACCAAGAACTCTAGTCTTACAAAAGCATAAATGCCCTAAACTATAGAAAGGAGAACTGTAAACTGAAAAGGTCTAAAAGTGTATGAAGAAGTGTTCTCTATATTCCTATTTACATGGTGAAAGCCCTTTATATAGGTCGAAAAACGAAAAGAGAAAAGAAAGGGAGAAAAGAAAAAATAGGAGAGGGGAAACCTTTCTTTGACGCTTCGAGCTTCTCCTTGATCCAACGGTCTCCAAAAGCTTTTCTCGTCAACCGTTCCAGCTCAGCATACCTCCGATCACGATTCTGCTTCTCCGGTCCGATTAGCTTCTGGGCCGGCTTCCTTTTGGGCCTTGTAGCTTGTGTTCTTAATCACTACTCTGGTTCTTCTCTTTTGCTGGAACACGAACCCTAGGTGCGGGGTTGAGAGAATTTGGGGAAAGAAGCTCCCTCTTGCACAAATGAAGCACGAAGTATAGGGAACTCCCAGCCTTTGCCCCTTCTCGCAGCATGAAACGTTGCGTTTCATTAAACCATCCAAAAGGGCTTCAGCCCAACTCCATTGCAGCAAGAATCAGCCATTCCAGAACAGCAGCGATTTGAACGAGTGAAACCAACAACGGCCCAGTTTCGGGTGTTGCTCCTTCCACCCCCACACATCTCTTCCTCCACCTCCCCTTTACTATTTTGCCTCTTCCTCCACCTTTCCTTTACTATTTTGCCCCTCATTAAAATTTTATTTTTAAAATTATTGTTTTTTAATTTTATTCATTTATAACATATTTCACTGATAACCTGATAACCTACGTAGTTCCTTGTATGAGTAAAATATTTTTCTGCAAAGCTTGGTAATCGTGAAAAGAATTATCAAGCAATCTTCCTCTTGTTCTCGGTGCACTACGTGGTGCAGTGCGTTTGTGGTGTAGTGTCCTTGTCGTAGTTCCTCTCCAGGTACGTAGTCATAATCCTTCCAATAATCCTAAACCTTAAACCCTTCCCATACTTCCAATAATCCTTTTAATATCCAAGCCTATAATCCTTGCATGAGCTGTAAAACGTAGTAAAATAAAAACGAAACGTAAAAGGAACACAGCCTCTGGACGGATGACATCCTTCAACGGATGTCAACATCCGTTTAAGGCGAAACGGATGTCGACATCCGTTTTGCCTTAAACGGATGTTGACATCCGTTGAAGGATGTCATCCGTCCAGAGGCAGCGTTCGTTTTACGTTTCGTTTTTATTTTATTTGTTTATTTTATTTACAGTAATTTATATTTAAATTTATAATTTTAAATGTTATATATGGTTAGTTTTTAAACGTTGATGAGGCTTGACGGAAGAGAAAATGATAAACGGTGGAGAAGAAGCTTGACGGAAGAGAGAAAGGTAAACGGAAATGGAAGAGAGGAAGAGGTGCAGAGGGAAGTAAATCAGAAGTTTTAAATAAATTAAAATATTAAAATAATAAAAATAAAAAATTTTAACTTTTGAGGATATAATTGTCATTTTAGAAGGATATAATTGGTATTTTAGAAAATTGGGGAGGTGGAGGAAGAGATGTGTGGGGGTGGAGGGAGCAACACCCAAAGTTAAAATAGAAATTAAAATTTTATAAAAGGATAAAACAGAGATGAGGAGGTGCTGTGAGCACTATATGGTGGTGGAGTGAGCAACTCCCCTCAAATTATTGGGCCTTCTTGAGCCTCCGGTTGGCGGAAAATTCGAAGTGGTAGAGGGATTGAAGTTTAGAAGAGAGTGTTGAGAAATCTTATTTGTTGGGAGGCCGTTGATATTTTTTTTTGTGTACAGACACCACCATGGAGAGGAAAGACTGATATACCGGGTTTTTTTTAATTAACATCAAGTGCATTATAGGATATTTTTTATTTGACAGGTGAACCCAGAAACTACCAACTAAACGATTCTTCTTGTATGTTAACACTAGTGAGAGATTAATATTTTCTATTACTAATAATAATATCATATAATCTCATCTCAACACTGGGGTCCTGAATTGTACCATTTGTAAAGAAACAATTCTATCACTTCGCTGCCTTATGCACTGCAAATTATTTGACCGTTGCTGAACAATGAAATAAAAAATTTTTTATATAAAATTAGGCAAATTTTGTGTCGTAATTATTAGCCAATTTTTAAAAAAAATTACGAGAACAGACAAATCGTATGTCAGGGGAGAAAGATTTTAAATGAAGAAGTTGTATAATTCCACAAAATTTTCGTTTTGATGTCAATTCACACATATTAAAATTGAAATCGTCATTTTTCAATAATTTTCTTGAAATGTAATTGATTATAAAGAATATATAATGGATTATATTTCATAAAAATCAATTGAGACTGACGAATCGTTTTGGTAGGACAATTTCCAATTTTAATTGATAAATAACATTTAGTTCCTAGATTGTTAGTCATAGATAAATAGCACTATTATCTTTTATGCTTTAGGAACAAAAATAAAATAAAATAAAAACAAGTAATATGTGAAAGTAATTCATAAATAGATAATAGTCAACATGGTCCACCATGTACAAAAAGTAAACTTTGAAGTCCAAATAAACATGTAATAAAATTAAATTTAAAAGTGTAAGGGCCCAAAGTGATGGCGGAAGTAACCCATGCCTTCTCAAGTTGAGCAACTCGAGCACCAAAATTATCAAATCTGATACCAACAAAAGCACGGAGACCACAAATATCATGCATAATATCTGTGAAGAGAGCAAAGGAAGTATCATGCAATTGTGGAGACGGTATGCACTCGTTAGAAATTGGAGGATCGTCATGTCTGTGAACCCACTAATCATCAATGTTTTTAATAAAACCAAATTATGTTATAACTTTAATATCAATTCTAAAAGACCTTTTAACTTTTACAAAAGGTTCATCATCAAGAGGAATGTCAAAGTGATCGAAAAAGGTGGTGATGAGGTGGAGATATGTTAGAGGTGCATTGTCCTGTAAGGCCTTTTTCATGTGATATCTTATTAGATGAGTCCATTTAATCTCCCTTCCAATTAAAAGTGTCCTTATCAAAATTAAGTCTTCTTCAACTGCCTATGCAAGATTAGTGGCACGGGGAAACATAATGCTACAAATAATATAATGCATTATTCGATTGTCAACTTTCATAGACCCAGTAAGTAATCTACTAGTAATGTTCGCATTCTCTTTACAAATCATAGTTCTAGCATAAATACTAGAATAGCCATTTTTGTCATCATCTACCATATTTTCTTCAAAAGACACGCCTTGACTTGGTAATTTTGTCAAAGAAAAGAATAATGACGAAGTTATTGTAATTGGTACTTTTTTAACTTCACTATAAATAACTCCATCATCAATAATACGCATGTTGTTATAAAGGACTTGTACTAATTATGGAGAATATGGTTCTTTTAAAGTCATAAAATCTAATAGTCCAATATTTCTCAAGACATTGTAGCACTCAAAATTTTCTTTATAAAAAAAATTAGAATCAAGGTACTTAGGTTCAAGAATATCACGATCGAAGAATTTTGAGAAATACCTCTCATACTGAGTATTGGTGGAAAATAATATATGAGGTTGTGTTGCGAGGATGGATGGATTTGGTTGTGATGGTGGGTTGTCGAAGGGTTGACGACAGACAAGACCACCAACAATGGAAGAAGAACTCTTGCATCTCTTGGATGATTCTACCATTGATGGTTTTTGAAGTTTCAATCGGTAGGGTTTGTAGGGATTGGATAAGGAGAGGTTTCCCAAGTTATTGGAAGTAATTTTGCAAAGAAATTAGGAAGATTTGGATATTTTTTGTGTAGACGGCGTTGTGGGAAGGTGAAATAGGGTTGTGCACTTAGACAGAGAAAATGGGTCTCTTATAGTTAGTGACGAGTTGTAATTGATTACACGGTGACTTAATGACTTGGAAATTTGTCATGGTAATCAATTATATGAATAATGTAATCGATTACCAATAAGAATTCTGTTTTTCCAAACCTCATGGTAATCGATTATTCGAGTAATGTAATCGATTAGTATGTTTTATAACTTGCATAATCTTCATTTGTGTTCTTCACGTTACAAGATGGAACACAATTGTGATGAACCTTTAATTAAATCAATGTCATTCTACTATGTAGTAGGTCAAATAGGGAACTAGGAATTGACATATCATGAAGGTAGTAATAACTAATGCATTTCAAACTTCATTTGGAGCAAATTTTGTGTTATATATATCACTTCACATCGCACCATCCTTTTATCTGTAACAATTTCTTTCAAACACAAATTCACTTGCATTATTGTATACACCTTCAGAGAATACGTAGCAATGTATTTGTAGAGCTTTGGAGAATCTTCTTCAAGAAAATATGACGACCAACCATTTATAAGAGATAACATTGATGAATTTAGTGATAATGATGACATTCAAGGAATCCTAGATGACAAAGAAGATGTTGTCGACCCATTCATCCAGTTCAGTCAACATGTTCAAATTGAACTTATTAAATATATGCATTTCCAGTCAAAGGAGCCAACATTATTTGCAATAAAGTAGTACCACATAAACAACAAATACAACTTTATGGTTGTTGAATCAAAGTCTCATATACGTAGCCTAATGCCTACATTATAATAATTGGTGCCAATGGCGCTTGAGGAAAACCTATAGCAAAATATGACATTATTGAGAAGTTAAAAAGATCAAAGTGTCTCATACTTATTTCTCAACAATACTTTTTAAGATCATACCAATATTAATTCAAACCAAATAGCCTCAATCGTATTGAATTTTGTGAGGACCAACCCATCAATTTGGATAAAAAGTTTGATTGCAAATGTAGAAAAACTTGGATAGCAAAACAAAATGTGCTTGCAATGGAGTTTGGTGACTGAGAAGAATCCTATAATGAACTTTCGAGGTGGTTACAAGTTATCCAAGACACTAATCTAAGGATAATTGTCCAATGCATTGGTTCTTTAGTTAATGTTGATGAGGTCGTGGGCACAGCTGGCTATATTCTCGAACGAGTTTTTTGGTCATTTGCTTCATGCATCGAAGGCTTTAAATATTGTAAGCCCATTGTCCAAGTTGACGAAACTTTTCCAACAGGTAAATATCATGCAACTTTGTTGACTGTAATTGCAAAAGACGATAATTGAAACCTATTTTTATTGGCCTTTGATATAGTAGAAGGTGAGACAAAGGAGACTTTGATTTGGTTCTTTCAATATTGTGAGAGCATGTTACCCCACATTAAAATCTTTAGATCATAACTAATAGAGGCAATAGCATATTGTGAGAGCATGTTACCCCACATTAAAAGAAGTTGGTTGAGAAGCGGATGGTCTAAAGTTCGTCTATTGCATATGTCATATGGCCTCCAACTTCAACAAAAAGTTCAAAAATTCATAACTAAAAAGAGAATTCATAAACATGGGTACTAATTTACTCATCTTTGCTACCAAAATATTTTCAAATTTTTTTGCACTACTCTTATAATATTTCATTGGGTTAAATATGTTTTCGATCCCCTAACTTTCAGTGAAAATTTGAATTAGTCCCTCTTCAAAACTTTGGCCTAATTTAGTCCCCAAACTTTATAATGCGTGAATTTAGTTCTTTTAACTAAATTTTGTTAGGTTTATTTAATGTTTCAAGTGCGTTTCATGATAGCATCTGAGTTGTTTACACCTTTTGACACATTTTTGCTTCAATGTTAACTGAGAAATGTGTTTGAAACATCAAATAAAGTTAACAAAATTTGGTTAAAAAGACTAAATTCACACATTTATAAAGTTTGGGGACTAAATTAGTCCAAAATTTTGAAGAGGGACTAATTTCAATTTTCATTGAAAGTTAAGAGACCAAAAACATATTTAACCCTATTTCATTTATTACATTATCCTAGCTTATGAGGTCAAACAACCCATTTTAAATGGAAAACTTTTCGCGTCGAAATCCCAATTCCCCCAAGAAGTATCATGGATTGATAAAATTTCATTACAAAAGTGGTCTCAAGCTTTTGATGGAGACAAAAGGTATGGCCAAATGAAATTAAATCTTTTCTAATGCATGAACTCAGTGTTAAAGGGAACACATTCATTATCCATTTGTGCTCTAATCAAAACAATATTTCAAAGGACACAATCATGGTTTGTTAAACGAGGATTGAAAGTCGAGTCTATGTTAAGAGCAAGCCATTAATATCCAAAAGAAATTATCGCTGTTCTTTGAGAAAATTAACAACAATCGATATTTTCTCATGTTTATCACTTTAATTGAGACAATTCAGAATTCAATATGCAAGAGATATCAACCCTTACCAATATCGTCCTCAACCAGTTTCATACAATGTCAAATTAAAAGAATGGTATTGTGATTATGGTCACATTCAAGCAAATTTTCTCCTTTGTTATCATGTCATAGTTGTTTAAGTATACTCTTATATACCACTAATGAAATTTATCGATTTTGTTTACAACCTTGACATCATAAATAAGGCTTATCAACTCCAATTCCATTCGCTGAGAAATCAAGATTATTGGTCTACCTATATTGGTCCAAATTTCATATCAGATCCTCAAATGCAATGTAAGGCATCGGTAAGACCAATTATTACTTGAATTTATAATGAAATGGATAAAGAGAAAAAATGTTCTTAGTGTCACAATGAAGGTCATCATAGGAAAACATGTACATTTCGTCAATAACTTTTACTCGTTTATAGTCTTTATTGTTTTCTATTATTAATTTACTCTTGTATCTTCGATTCTTAAAAGTTTATCATTAATAAAACCATAAATTATTTAATCAATTACGATTTTTGTCAATTATAAGATGTGTTCCACTCTAAGAAACAAAACACTCTATTGATTAATTACATTGTAATTGTAATAGATTACAGTTGTGCATGCTCGAAATAAATTCCCTTATAATCAATTATGAACACACAGTAAACTATTACATGTTCATTGTAAGCAATTATATTTAAAGGAAGTCGTTAGAAGATTAACAACTTTCAATTTAAGTAACATGCAAACAAAAATTGTGTGAAAAATATATCACTTTCTCACTTAAAGTCATTCTTCCAAACATGACTTCTCTATTCTCATAATTTTTTAAAAATTTACTTAGATAATTGAACAAAATTTGCCTAAATTTATAAATAATAATAATAAATTAAAATAAAACTTGTTAAAGATACCTTTTAATGCTTTTATTTTTACATGTGAAGTATGGGACCGGACCAAACCGGACCAATTTCTACTAGGCCTTATACTTACAATAACATCTCCCGAGGTGAAGGTTTAAGATTTACTTAAATTGTTTGAAGTAAATCTTCCGTTGAAACACATCATGTCACGCTTTGAATTATTTAACATTCTTTTTAGTTATTTCAACAAAAATAAATATTGTCTAGAAATAAAATTAAAAAAAAAACAAAGATTCTTCACATTATCTATTCTTTTAAAATTATTAGCTGCTACAAGTTGTTTAGTGTGATGAGGCATTGTTTATCCCCCCTTCGATGACAACTTCTTTTTGTCTTTTACTATCGAATCTAATATTAGCCATTGAGTGTTTTTAATAGTCAAAAAGACAAATATCCTGGAGTGGGGGCATCCAGCTGATCAATTATTTTCAGCAATGTATTAGACTTTCTACATAAATAAGTTCTAAACCCTATTTTTATTTCTTATTTTAATTTCGAATATTACAGTCCCTTTTTCATTTAGTTATTTGTAACCATTATTAATATTAAACTGTATAATTCATCTTTCCTCACAGTGCGTTACAATAACATCACTTTCTCTTTATTTATCTTGATAGCATATGGAATGAAAACACTTTGTAAGACAAAAGGTAGAAAAGTGGGGGCATCCAATGCATAAAAGGCAGTAGTTGGAGTTAGCCTACCCACTATTATTACTCAAAATAAAGTAAAGCAGAATAATAGGGTTCCACAACGACCAAAGATGAACTTAACTCCACAAGTTTCACGTAATCATCTTTTAATAATTCATAAATATCTACATTGTTATAACTCATCAATCTATTTTTTATAATTAAGGTTAAATAAGTTTTTCTTTTATTAATTTTAAGTAAATATTAAAATTAGTTTCTTTTTCAAATTTTAATCTAATTTAATTCTTCAACTTAAAACATACGAAAATTTAGTTTTTTTAATCAAATTTTATTAAATTTATTTTATTTTATTTTTCTTTAACTTGTTGGGTCTAAAGGGAGGAGGTTCACCCTGGAGAGATACAAATACAAATGAGACATGTTATGAGAAAAGAAAGGATAGGAATTGTATTTCTTATTCCATAAGAAGAGAGTACAATTTTACGTATATATAATTGTTTGAAACAATATATAAACGGAATATAAATATAAAAATAGAATATAAATATATGAAGATAAATGCACAGATATGAACGGAAAATAAATTAAATCCAATATCCCCCCTCAAGCTGCAGCATATATATCCTTAATGCTCAGCTTGGACAACAAAGATTGAAATTGTGCTGGATGCAAAGCTTTAGTATGAATGTCTGCAAGTTGTGCTGAAGTAGGAATGGACAGGAGCTTAATTACACCAGCTTGAACTTTATCTCTTATGAGATGACAATCAATTTCAATATGCTTTGTTCTTTCATGCATGGCTGGATTTTGTGCAATTTGTATAGCAGATTGATTGTCACAAAACAGAGAAACTGGTTGTGGTAGAGGTTGTTTCAAATCATGGAGCAAATACAGAAGCCATTGAATTTCACATGTTGTGGAAGCTAAAGCTCTATATTCTGCTTCGGTTGATGATCTAGATATAGTACCTTGCTTCTTGGATTTCCAGCTAATTAATGATGCACCATAGAACACATTAAAACCAGTCACAGACCTTCTAGTGTCAGGGCAAGCAGCCCAATCAGAATCACTAAAAGCCTTGAGAGCATGTTCTGTGTTGGAGGGAAAGAATAATCCTTGTCCTGGATTGTTCTTGATATATCTCAGGATTCTTATTGCTGCTGCATAGTGATCTTCCAAAGGATTGGAAAGAAATTGACTGAGAGTACTAACAGCGAAACATAAATCTGGTCTTGTGTTGGTTAGATATAGTAACCTGCCAAGAAGTCTTCTATAGGCCTGCACATCTGAATAGGGTTTCCCTTCTGTCTTGGAAAATTTTGTGTCTGGCTGTATAGGAGTAGAAACAGGTTGACACCCCAACAATCCTGCATCTTCTAGTAACTCTAGAGCATACTTCCTTTGTGACAAATTAATGCCCTGTTGAGATCTTGCAATTTCTAAGCCCAGAAAATACTTGAGTTGGCCTAAGTCTTTAATCTTGAACTTTGCATTCAATAGAGCCTTCACAGTTTGGATTTCATGGATGTCATCACCTGCCAAAACTATATCATCTACATAAACAAGTAAGATGGTAATATGAGCAGAATCACTTTTGACAAAAAGTGAATAATCTGATTTTGATTGTGTGTAGCCCAAAGAAAGTAAAGTAGTTGTCAACTTGTAATTTCATTGTCTAGAGGCTTGTTTGAGTCCATATAAAGACTTCAACAACTTGCAAACTTGTCCTGGTTTTTCAGATTTATAACCAAGAGGAAGAGACATGTATACTTCTTCATCTAGATCCCCATGTAAAAAGGCATTAGTTACATCTAGTTGATGTAAATACCAATGTTTGGAAGCTGCTAAAGCTAGAACCAATCTTACTGTTGTGAGTTTGACAACAGGTGAAAAAGTCTCAAAGTAATCTAAACCTTGTTGTTGTGTGTAGCCTTTGGCTACAAGCCTTGCCTTGTATCGTTCAATACTCCCATCAGCATGCCTCTTTATTTTGTATACCCATTTACATCCGATAGGTTGCTTTCCATTAGGTAGATCAGTCAAAACCCAAGTTTTGGTATTTTCTAAAGCTGCAATTTCTTGATCCATGGCATTTCTCCAACAATCATGTTTGATGGCTTGGTTATAGGTTTTAGGTTCACTAACTTGGGAAAGATTAAGAACATATGATTTATGAAGAGATGATAATGCATCATATGATAAATATGAAGAGATAGGATATAAGGTACCTGTGGATGACTGAGTGGCGGAAGAAGTAGATGACATGTTGCAATGATAGTCCTGCAGATAAGATGGTGTATGTTTTGGCCTAATTGATTTCCTTTGTGGAGTAGTAGTGACAGGTTCAACAGAAACAGGCTGAGAAGAGAAAATAACAGGGTCGGAAACAATAGAAGGAGGAGATGTAAGTGGTAAAGAGGGTTGATCAGTAACTTCTGAGAAAAGAGGTGATGGAGGTGAAATAATTTTGGTGACAAAATCCAAGGAATTTTGTGTATTAATAGGTGAGTGCTTGTCACTAGTAAGAAAAGGAAATATATTTTCATAAAATACTACATTCCTTGATAGAAAAATTTCCCTAGAATTAAAATCTAACAAAAGGTAGCCTTTCACTCCTGTTTTAAAACCCAGTAAAACACATTTTCTTGCACGAGGTTGAAATTTTGTTCTATGAGTTTGAAGAGTTGAAGCATAGCAAAGTGAGCCAAAAACTCGTAAGTAAGTAATGTCAGGTTTAACATTGTGTAACAGCTGAGATGGAGAAAAATATGTCAAAACTTTGGAAGGTAAAATATTAATGAGTTGCACAGCATAACGAACAGCAAAAGACCAGAAAATTATGGGCAAATGGGATTGAAACATTAAAGATCTAGCAACATTGAGAATGTGTTGATGTTTTCTCTCAACGACTCCATTTTGTTGAGGTGTTTCAACACATGATAATTGATGTTGTATCCCTTTTTGTCTATAAAAATCTGTCATTGCAAACTCATTACCATTATCTGATCTAACAGCTTTTACATCAATGTCAAATTGCGTTTTTATATAAGAAACAAAGCCAATAAGTTGTGATCTTGTATCTGATTTACTTGTCATTAATTTAATCCATGTGTATCTAGACATATCATCCACTATAGTTAAGAAATATTTGAAACCATCAACAGAAGAAGTACTATAGGGCCCCCAAATATCAACATGAATTAAATCAAAAGGAGCTTTTGAAACAGTAGTACTTAATTGAAAAGGTAATTTTCTTTGCTTAGAATAATGACAAGCATCACAATGCGTGTATTTTGTATTGGGTAGTGATACTGTAATTGGTGAGATTTTATGATAAGAAATAAAATGAGACAAAGAATTAGATATATGATCAGTAGCACCTGTGTCTAGAATCCATTTGGAATAGATATTACCTTGAGCCTGGGAAGAAGTGGAAGCATTATGAGAGCTCACTAGATTAGTAGAATGTGGGATTGTGGGATTAGATTGAGGAAGAAGTGCCAATAAACTATGAATTTGCTCTTGAGAAAGTCCCAAAATTGCGGAATGTGACTGTGACGGAGAATTATTATAAGAAGGAACTACTGTAGAAGAATCTGTTATAACATTGTGGACTATTTTGGATTTGAGATCAGGTGGTAATCCATGTATTAGAAAGCAAGTATCAATGGTGTGGTTTGTCCTGCCACAGTGAGTGCATTGTCGAGGTGCACCAAACCTTCCCCTGAGGAACGAGCCTGAGAACCTTGATATGAAGATCTTCCCCGGCCATAATCATTGGCAGGAGAGGGTTTACCTCTGCCATTGAAGGTAGAAAAAGAAGGTTTAGATTGAGAAACGTGTGACACCATGACTGGAGGTTGAGAAAGAAAATGAAAGATAAAAAATGAAAGGTAGAAAATGAAGATCTGGACAGGAAGAGAATTGGTTGCGGAAGAACGTGATAAAAAAATTAATTTTCTTCTAATACCATGTTATGAGAAAAGAAAGGATAGGAATTGTATTTCTTATTCCATAAGAAGAGAGTACAATTTTACATATATATAATTGTTTGAAACAATATATAAACGGAATATAAATATAAAAATAGAATATAAATATATGAAGATAAATGCACAGATATGAACGGAAAATAAATTAAATCCAAATAAGACACGAGTCCAATTATATAAGGGATTGACATCACTATCTATCTAAAACTTTAAGACAATGAGTTAAAGGGGTCTTTCACCTTTATATACTATTTTACTTTCTCATTTCTATCAAATGTGGGACTTAGACTCGATTGCTAACATAAATTATATATTTTTTAAAAAATTAATTATGTATTAAGTTATTATAATTAACTTAAAATGATCATTTTTAACTTTTGCAACAAGTAAAATACGAGAGTAAATTGTTTAGATTTTTACCTTTCTCAAAAATTCATCACAACTTTTTACATATACCAATCGAGGAGTTAAATTTGGATACGCTGCTAATATAAAAAAAAAAAAACATGTAGTTGATTACCAATTTATAAATGTAATAAATTATACAATAAGACGCAATATTAATTGGCTAAAAGTGTATTTGGATATATTTCTTCACAAGAATTTTTAGGAGAGAAAGATAACAAAACAAAATCTTATAAATTAAAATTACCCTACGTAAAAATAATTTTTTTTTTAAATTATACAAATGTTTACAAATTATCTTATACATAAACTAATTATTTATTATTTATTATTTATTAATACTGATTATTATTATGAAAACCAAAGTACATACAAACATAAATTTTATAAGAAGAAAATAATTCTGACTTATAAAAAATTAATTGTAATTTTGTTTTCTTATAAATTTCTAAAAAAATAGTTGTCCAAAGAAAACCTTAAATCTAAATTTCAATAAAGGACTTGAGTTGAAGCAGTGCAAAGTATATAATAGCTGAAGCTAAATCTTATATTTGATTATTTGTAGAATTATAGATAAAGAAAATGAAGAAAAAGGTACAATTATATAACGCAACAAGGTAGCAACAAGGTAGCAACCACCGGTTTAGCATGTTTCGGATCGACACAACACGAACCCACGTACATCATACAATTCACGCTTCATCAACTAATATGTTTTTTCATGTAAAAATTTCAAACTTTCAAAATGCAACATCAAAGTAAATATCTATAATCTTGAATTATGATAGAGAGAATACCTATTGGACCCTTTTATAGGTATAAAAAAATCTGAAATTTGACTGTTTTTGCCTATAAAAAAAGCTTGGTATCTGTATTTGAAAAATTGTTTTGCTTGATAGTAAAGATGAGGTGAAAAGCAAAACTAATGTGGGAAAGGTGATGTGAATTATTACATTAAGTGTAAGTGCTTCTTTTGTTCTTCATGGTCCTCAATTTGTCATGCATCCACCCTACAATCCCCACTCACCTTTCATTATAAACAATTCCTTCACACCAAAGGCAAAACAAAAGACTCTGGAATTTTTCACCACTGTACCACTTTTTTTTATTTTTATCTCCCAGAGTAACATAGTGCCTTTAACTACATAAGTAGCATAGTTTATCGTTATGAAACTTCAACTTTTGGGTGAAATAAAAATATGTAATATTTTTTTTGAAGATTTCAAGTTAAATAAAATAGATTTACAATATCATTATATATTCAAGATATTATCCGCTTTTGACCCTTCTTAGTAACAGTTTTATCTTTAAAAGGTGTATCGAAAGGTGGAAAGAGTATTTAAACTGTATTTAACCTTCATTTTTAAACGATGTGAGATTTCAGTCAATGTCTAAAGGGAATTACAGATTATTTTTAGTTGGACTTAAAAGGATCAAATGTTTTATTATCAACTCCATGATGTCATTGTTTCGACCCAAGTCCACCGAATAACATCATAAGGATTAATCACCGTATATATAAAATATTGTCTGTCGATTTTAAATTTATCCATCACAGTTTTTTCTTTAAAAGATATTTCAGAATGAAAAGAATATTTAAATTGCGTTCGATCTCAATCGTGTGAGATTATTAGAGGAACAACAATTTTATAAAGTTAAATTGCGTTTCATCCATTATATATGTTTAGTTATCTCAGATTTAGATTCCATGGTTGTGATCCCAAAGGGCACTGAAACCAATTTTTTCTCTCGACAAAATTCAGAATCATATCGATGAATCCAATAAATTTCACAACTTTGATAGATTTGCATGGGTAGGAAGAATATAAATGACAGGAAATTGATTGCTGCTAGGTATTACTATATTATTCCACCTACGACCATAACGTATGTGGTATGACACAAACAATGGTTAAAAAAATGTAGAAAAAGCTTTTACAAAAACGACAGCATCTCGTATTTAATGTGTCACTGTGAAAACTATGGCTCTTTCCAAAATAGATATTCGATGAAGTGGCATGCATTAAGATACACACGTTTTGCCTAATATGTAAGGTCCCTGACAATATGGGTGGGCCCAATTGCTTTTATTCAGTGGGGGCCCAATATCACTATTTGAGGCCCAACTGCACCTCACATGCTTCATTGGATTTGTAATTTGGTACCTCGCAGAAACTATTATGAAAATCAGTGTCGCTGCTACATTTGTAATTTTGCATTCATTGATCGTGCTTCTGCTGCTCAACCATGTTCTCTTCAGAGCAAAGAATAAAATTTAAACTCACTTTTTTTCTATCTTCAAATCCTTTGAGATTCTAGCAAATTATTTATGTATAATTATTTGATGAATTTTTCTACAGCAATGGGTGTTAATGAGTTATTTATATTATAAAATTTTAATTTGAAAATCTAAAAACTTTATGGTAATTTGCTAGCAGTGTTTTATATTTAACATTGGTAGGAAGAATTTAAATATTGATTAAAGAAATTAAGAAAAGAAAGAATGTATGACATTGAAACTTTTAAAAAGTGTGTGTTTTAAGTTTACATTTAATTAAGGTGAGATTTTTAATATTTTTTTATATTTATTGTTAAAAATTCTAAATAAATTAGATATATGATAAAATTTATAATATATAAGTGAATACAAATTTTATTTTATAAATTAATTTGTAAGATTAAATTAGATTTAAATTACGAATATGAAATTCATAAAAAAATTTATTATATTTATTTTAAATTTTGAAGACATTTATTCACTGTTGTATTCTGGGTTAATTTAGGTTGAATATGTATTTTTTTTTAAATAATCAATTAAAAAATCGTTATTTTATGTATCAAGAATTTTATTTTATTTTATGAGAAGAATTCATGATACACATCTTTTCTGTCTACCTCACAATATTTGATGGGTTGCTGAAATTAAATAAGAATGTTACAACTAGATATTTAAAATTAGTATTTTAAAAATTGAACTCGTTAAAAAAAAAAGTAAACTTCTCAATCAACTACCAGCTAATATAGAATATGCTAAAATAAGTTTTCCTTTTGTTTTATTCAACAATTTGAATTTTGGAAACATAGTGCCTTAAAATAAAATATATATATCACATGCCATGTACACAAGGAACACAGAATCTACCACTCATCAATAATTTAAATTCATCCAAATTAAAGTTGGTTTAGAGGTTGTAATTACTCTTATCATTAATTTTTTTTATTAAAAAATAAAAAGAATATCTATGAAGACCTTGTTAATAAATATTCTTATTATTATTTAATAAAAATATTTTCTTATTAAAGTTTTTTCTTTCAATCTTAACTGTAAAAGACTGAAAGAAAAAACTGCAGTTGGTCAAATAAAAATGTTAGATATAATGTATTTTCTGCAAAAAAAAATTTAAAATATTTGTTATCTTTTATAATAATAATGATAATAATTAAATGTATTTTTAATTTCGTATAACTTTTTAACAAAATTGAATGTTTTCTTTATTTTAAACTTTGAATTATTTTTATCATCTTTATATTTATATTTATGAATAATTGATGTTAAAGATTTGTTAAATGTAAAATGTAGTATTATCATTATCATTTGTGTGTACATGTGTTGTCATGTGTATATGTTATATGAATACACATGTTACAATGTAAAACAATCAAAATCCAATTTTACATCAAACAATAAAAGAATTAAAAATATATTTAATTTTAATGATAGTAATAATGATACTAATTAACAATATGAGACAGTGAATTTTATATGTATTCTAAATATTAAAAACTGGTAAGAAAATTAATAGTGAATCTTAATCGTTTGCTATACAAGATAATAATATAATGTTTCTTTATATTATTTTTTCAATAGAAACTTTTAATATAAATACCCAGTTAATAATTGAATATTAAAAAGAGCTTTGACCAGTTTAATAATAACTTATTTGTCCAATTTAAAAAATCACAACATGATTTTTAAAAGTGCTTATTTTAAAAGAAATTAGTCATCCTTATCATAATACTACATAATTTTTTTGTGCTTTGTCACAAGATTTAATCAATTCACATTATCAAGGACTGATTTACCTATATGATAATGTGACTAGAAAAAACTTTCACACAAAAATCAAATACTTATATTATAAGATACATAACATATTTTACTTTTCCATAATTTTTTATTCGACATTTAATATTTTTAATAAAGTATATTTGATATGTGAGACCTGAAAAATAAAGTTAAAAGAGCAAAAAGGTGTATTAAGTTAATGAAACCAGACTTTAAATAGATTTTTCAAACATCTTAGTCCATTAGCTTGAGCATTCTATCTTTCTACAAATTCAGTTTTCAGATTTTCTTTACATTCTCTCTACCACACATTTGTCTTCTCTCTAATATTTCTCTTCACTGAGCCAGTGGATTTCCGATCAGGTGGCGCCCAAATATCCGCAACGTAGAGGGCTTCACAACAGACCAATTCATTTCTGGTCCTAGGCTGGTAAGTCCTTACATGTAGTTTCTTCTTCGTTCTAAAACCTAGCACATGAAATCTTTGTTGGTTGCATGTGTCTTGTGTTTTCCTCTTTATCATTTTCCACTCAATCCTAGCTCTAAGAGCTGTTTCCATCACCGTTTCGGTGGTTGTAGGGCACTGTTTAGGTTCTTCGCCGAGTAGGGTAATGTGGGAGCGGTGTTGTGAGCTGGGTTGTTCAACTCCAAGGTAAGGGGAGCTAAAATACCTCTTTATAATTAGATGCATGTATATGTATATACTGAGTTATGTATTAATTCTGCTGTTTGGGTTGTATGTTAAGTTCTGAGTAGATGAAATGATATGTATTGGTATGTTCATCTATGAATCTGTGAACTGATGCTTGTGAATTGATTTAAACGTGTTGTGTAACTGCAATTGAGGATGTTAGATGGGTATATTCCAAGATAGCAACTGTTATGTTGAAAGTAAAAAGGATTGGTAGTGTTTTAGGTTATTATAGAGGAAGTGAGGTAGTGATTTTGAGAGTTAGAGGTCAGGGGCTATTGTGGTCTGTTGGGGTAGTCTTAACAAGTATATTGTGACTTGTTTGAGTCACCAAAGTGGTTCAAATAAGTGCAAAGTGTTAGAATTGGGTTTGAGGTCCTCAAGTGGTGATAATTGATGTTGAGGAGTAAAAGTTGAGTTGTAATCACCTTAAAATTGTATTAGAATGGTTTAGGAACATCTAGACAAGTTTAATTAGGTGTAAAACATGAATTAGGTGTGTTAGAAATTCGAGAAAGGCCTAGAAATGATAATGGGGTGTGTGACTGCATAATTCTGCAGAATTTGCGTTCTGCAGATGGTGCAGAGTCGCTATGCGAATTGTCTCACATAGCGAGTCCCTGCAGAGGGTGCTCTCTATTTAAGTCATTCGTTGTGCGAATGACTGGAGGGTGTTGTTCTCTGTCTGGTGATTCGTATAGCGAATCTGGTCGCTATGCGACTGATGGTGACTTAGAGTCACTGCCAGTTTAATTCGAAAGACGAATTGGGCGCAAAACGAGAGTTTTAAGGGGGTTGGTCTCTGTCTGAGAACTCGCATAGCGACTAGGGTGCGCTATGCGAGAAACATGAGGTATGACACCTCTGTGAGTTAATTCGCCATGCGAATAATGTGTGCTATGCGAAACACTCTCGGTCTTGTTGTGCGAACGGGTGCGCTATGCGAGACGTTCAGGGTTTTATTCTCTATCTTCTCTTTTGTATTGTTTCACATAGAATTGAATGTTGTATGGTTTGTGAAGTATGTGTTAGAGAAGATTGTATTGTATGATGAGATTCAAACATGTTGTATATTGTTAAAGTGAAAGTGTATGCGATTCAAAGGTATGATTGGTGATTCAAAGTGATTCAAAGTATGTGGTTTTAAAAGTATGGTTGATGGACGTAATACTATGGATCTTAAAGGGAGGTTACATGGTGGTGCCCTATGTTATTGGACGTAATCAAGGAGAAGATCCATGGTGGTGTCCTTGGTGTGTTTTAGAATGATTGGCATGGAAGCTCAGTCTTGGGGGTTATCCTAAAACTACAATGGTTAATCATTCTCAAGTAGAGAGGATTAAACCATGTCGTGAGTAGTAGGAGGAGGTCCTTGTCTTGGGTGCTTCCAGTATGGCCAAGGTGAATGATAACAGACTAACCTCGTGAGTGTGGTAGGGTGAAATCCATTGGCAATGACTTTGCAAAGCAGTAGAGACCACCATGAGTGCATGACCTGCCATAGCTCGACAATCATTCTAAGTCCGGACGAGTCAAGTTTAAAGTGTAACAAGTTGTGTTAAGTGACCCAGTATATATGAATTAAACTTGTATGTTGGGTGTGATTGTTATAACATGATTTTTGTATATCTAGCTCACCCTTCTGCTTGTGTTTGTCTTTTGTTTTTGTGTGTTTTCTGTTGCAATGATCATCCATTTGGATGTGAGCAGAGATAGATGAGGTGTTTCTGGAGCAGGTCTTGGAGGGAGATGACACTGCTGCTTAGCCTAATTAGGGAGGCTTATGTTGATTTTGAAATACTCTATTGTGTTAAGGTTTTAAATTACAACCATTTTGGAATAACTGTAATCTTAAGACTTTATCTATAAATCTTCTTCTAATTGTTCTGTTATATTAAAATGTATACTACTAAATTATATAGTTTTATATAATATGAGAAGTTACACATATATATATATATATATATATATATATATATATATATATATATAAGAAAATGTATTTATGCTAATAAATAATTTTTAAAAGTATATATATTTCAAGTGATAGATTATTGGATTTAAATCTAACATTGATAGTATGTATGGATAATTATATATTAAATATGTTAAAAGTACCTGTTGTGCATTAAAAGTGGTTAAAGTATTTAATATTCTGTCAGCCATGTATATGAAATTGTGGTTATGAGGGTAATTATTATATATATATATATATATATATATATATATATATATATATATATATATATATATATATATATATATATATTCGAATCTTAATTTTTATTAAAAAAATATAATGCCATGTCTTCTCTTAAATTAATTTAAAACTATTTAAAAAGTGTCACACGAAAAAAAAGTATAATCTTCTACTTAAAAATATCATATGTCAAAACGTGACATATTTCAAACATTTCAACAACCTGTAATAAAAAAAAGTTACATTGATTTTCTTTTTTAATATAAGTTCAATTAAATAAAAAATATAATATAAAAATCAAAATAAGTTAAAGGTCTAAATATAAAAACTATATTATTAATTAATAAAAAACCATCTGCAAAATCTTACTCATTAAGCTTAATACTGTCTTAATAAATGAAAGATTCTATTCCTTGGTTAGAAATATAGGACATACACAACATCTCTGTGTACGCAATACGACTAGATATACGTTGAAACTGATATTCCATATTTTGTAATCATGCATAAATATAACACTCTTTTTTTTAAAAAAAACTGCATAAACTTAAATGAAAACTAATATTTATTTTTACTAACCAGATTTTATTAAAAATGTGTTGTCGTAAATTTATATATACTGGTGTAATTTTTATGCACAGTTAAAGTAAATAATTTTATACTATCAATTAATCAAAAATCATCTCAAACAGAGATTTTAAAATCATCGTCATAAAAAATAGACGTAAAAATATTTACATGTATTTTAGGTCAATTCCATATTTATTATTCTTTGAAATACCTATCCATAAACTGGATACTTACAGCTGAAAACTCCCAAACGTTATACAAAATGTAACAATTATATCATTTTATTAAAGTTTGCAAGATAGTTTTTATAGAACTGAAATGTTTAAGAATTAATCTAATATTAAGTTGAATTCTTTTAAAAGTCAATATGATAATATTAAGCGGTAAAATTTATGGACTAAGTTATTAATATATTGTAAACCGGACATAATTATCATACAAATCATTACCATTTGAAAAAAAAAATGGTTATTTTATTTACAAATTCTGCAAAATATAAATAATATATGAACCCATGATATGACATGATTACATGTAACTGTTATTAAATCTTTTTCCTGTGTGATTTGCATAACACCATTTCTTAAAGCCAAAAAGGTGAAGTCTCTGTTCATAAGTGGAGTACACGTTAATTCTCTTAGTTTCATCTTCGTTATTCTCTCTCTCTGAATTCGATTTTGCATTTGCAGTTTGGTGTGAGTTGGATCATGGTGTTCGAAATCCAAAATTTGAAAGACTTGAGAAGAAAAATGGCTACAGAATCACTGTAACTTTTTCTTCCTTAACAACAAAAACTCTTGTGTGGACCCCTCTATCTAGCTATCCTCAACTGTCATGTACTATGACCATTCTTCGTGTCGCCCAACAACAGTGTAAAGCGTAAGACTCTCAACTTTCACTTTTCTCCCACAATTCTAACCTTCACCACCAATTCTCTCTCCTTTGTTTCTTTTCTTCCTTTCTTTCTTCCACTTTTTCCATGTATTCAATGCCCCCCACATCAGAATTATGCCTCGGCAGATCCTGGGTCGGTGCAAGATTATCATTTTCTTCTCTTTGACAGCAAAAAGGAGATGCCCATTAGCAAAAGTTTGATTTTTTTGGTGGGAAAATTTGCTGCCAAATGGTGTTATTCCTCCCAGAGAGTGTGGTGTCTGATGAACAATTTTCAGTCTGGTTCTTTTGAGGGAATGAGTTGTTGGTGGGATTGAGATTGACTGAGAGTTGAGTTTTGACACTTCTTTTGGTGGAAGTTTCTAGGGAGAATTGTGTGGAGGTGTTTTATGTTAGAGGTGGGTAAGGTATGCTCCACAGACTGTTATTTGAGTAGATAAACTGTTGGAGGAGATAAATGGGCCATTTATTGCAGGCATGGATTCAGTTGTGCAGAAGTAATGAGTCTTGTGCGGAATTTGTGATTTTTGGTGTTTAAGGATATGCTATTTTTTTTTGGTGTGTGCCTGAAGGTTTTGGTGTGGTATGATTAATTATCAAACTTCTTCATCACGTTTGATCCTTGACTATGTTTTTTATTGGAGGAAAGCAGAATCAATGTGCTGTGATTCTTTGACTCGTTGTCAATTGTAAAAGCTGAAGCCTTGTAAGTTATCTCAACTGGCCTTTTCTTTGTGGAGAGGAACAATTAACTGGGGTTTTAAGCTTCCTCTGTGGAACTTCAGAATTCAGATTGTTAAGGTCTGTGAGACAGAGTATTGATACCTTCTCCTCCAAAGGAAGCTAAAACTTCGTGAACTTCACTCAAATGAGAAACTTGGAGAACTGAAATAGGGATTCCCAAATGCTTCCTCAGTGGACTCATCTGGCTGTATCTTTGTCTTTTGCTCCTTCACCATATTGAGTCAACAAGGCTCAGAATATCAGGTACTTGTCTGAACCGATCTCATTGTTCATGTGATTATTCAATGCTTGCTACATGACACAGACTAGTAACTGCTCTAGTTGCTTAACCTACCAATTTTTTTGCCCTTACATTTCCTAACTCGTTAGCCATTAAATTTCATTTTCGTATGACTCTTCAGTTTTTTCTTTTGTGCCCCAGGGATTGGTTGTTTTGATGATCACTGTGTGGCTAAGTTTAATTTCTCTAAGCATGTAACTAGGTTATCTGCATGAGTTGATTTGACAAAAAGTGTTGGCATGAATAGGTTATATATCTAATGCACCATTTATCACATTGTTAGGGTGTTGTTATGTGAACTCTGTGGTTTTGGGGTCATTAGGGAATAATGATAGATATTTTGTTGGCTTTTAAATGCATCTGTTTACTTTGTTGCTGTCAGGTTGGACAATCTTACCTATGAAATTTTTTGAATGACTGTGGCTACTTGAGGCCAAGACTATCTTAACACCCTTCAAGGGAAAGGAAAAGAGGAATCAAGGAACACCATTCTGCCCAATCATCATGGCAAAGAAGTCCCAAAGACGCCATGTGCGGTTTGAGAAAGATAAATCAGGCTGCATGTGGAGTTTTATTAGTATGTTTGATTTTCGACATGGTCATTCTACTAGGAAGATGATTGCAGACAAGAGGCGAAGCAGCAAACATGCTGTTGGTAAGAACTGCGCTTAGCATCTAAGTTGGTACAAAATTGAATATCATGCTCATGTCACGTTCATAAATATGTATATGATATATTCACTAAAGACATTTTATATGCTAAATAAATAGCAAGATCAGTATGTACTGAGGAATTGTGCAGGGACTGATATTTGAATGTCAAGCAATTTTCTGTAGTGGTGTCAAGTTGAAATATTTCATAATCATAACAAATGTTTTTCCTGTCTAATATCTGTAGTGATTGTGGAATAATTTGATGTACAACATCATGGTTTAACAGAAAAAAATAATATTAGTTATTGAATTTCATTTTTTTTCCTCTCACAGGGGCCATAAATTCTAAGACTAAGTTCGAGAATAGCAATTTGGATGAAGTTTATCAAATCAGTTCGGTAAGTTTGTCCATGCTTCAGCCACTCTTGAATTTGAAAAGTTTACATAAATTTTGGTTATCAGTAAATTATGGTAATCTGCTAAGAGGATACCTGTGCATTTACTGACATACTATTTCATGAATGTTTCAGGACAGTGGAGAGAGTAGAAGACCAACAATTGTGACTGCTGCTAATAAGCCTAGCGTGAAGAAACTCATTGAAGAAGAGATGTTCATTGACCAGAATAAAATGAAGGATACAGATAGTGCTCAAATAGAATCAAAGGAATCCAAATTAAGGCGTGATGTCCTCTTGAAGTTAGATTCCAAAAGGAAAAAGAAATTTTACAAGAAAAACTGTGATAAGGACATCAATGATTTAAATTTAGATACAACCTTGAAATCTGAAATCACACATGATAAGCACTCAAGGAAACAATCTAAAGATAATCTTGATCTGGATAAGATGATTGCAGAGTTTTGTCATCTAAAAGATGTTTGTTCAATGATTCATGGCAATGATATAGAAGTAGAAGTTGAAGCACAATCAAACCAGAAGCAAGCTATTTCTGAAAAGGCAAAAGAAGCAATTTGTGAATTTGTGAATCAGATGGTATTAAATGGCAAAGATCCGGCTGAAGCCAGAAAATTCCTTTGTTCCCATCAACTTGTGGAAGCTATTGAGCTTCTAAGTTCAGATAAGGAATTGTTTCTTTCACTTCTACAAAATCCGAATTCGCTGTTGTTGAAATGTGTTCAAGAGTTTAGGAATTCTCAGGGAACAAATGAAAAAGAATATGGTCCAGTACTTGGTTCCAACTTCTCCGAACAAGATCATGGCAACCTGAAACAAAATGGGGATCTAGTCAACCACAAGAAGCATAACTTTTTCAGAAAAAAGACGAAGTCTCATTCAAAAAGTTCAGCAAATGAGAACGGGAACAGTAATTTATCAAGTATTGTTATTTTGAAGCCTGGGCAGATGGGCTGGCAAAATTCTGAAACTGGAAAAAACCTTGCCTCTTATCAAGATTCTTATGATGTTGTCAAATACAATGGTCCTTCTGTGAGAGGTAGTTCACATTTTTCTCTCACAGAGATAAAAAAGAAATTAAAGCATGCTATGGGAAGGGAGAGACATGGAAACCCTGAAGGGATCTCAAAAAGACACCCTGCTGCTGAATGTCAAAATAGGAGGCCTAGCAGCAAAGTCATTGGTAAAGACAATGTTGGAATGAGATCTCCTAATAAAGATCACTTTTTCATTGAAAAAATTGGAAGACCTGCCACTGGTGTTATGAAAGGAGACAAGCCTAGTACAACTAAAGATTTTGAATTGACAATGGAACATGAAAATGGTAGTCATCCAAAACAAAGGGTTTCTAACTTATATATTGAGGCTAAGAAATATTTGTGTGAAATTGTTGGTAACGGAGACGAGAAAATAGACTTGTCAAGTAGGCAGATTTCTAGAAGCCTTGGGAAAATACTATCTCTTCCTGAGTACAGCTTTTCTCCCTTTGGCAGTCCTAGAAGGGATTGGGAACATCATTCAGTAACTGCACAGAAAATATTTTCCACTTCAGATAAGATTTGGGTGGGTAATAAGGATAATGTGTCTCCCAAACAAGAATCCTGTGTTGGTCATTTGGATCAGGAAATAGACAATTCAGAGGAGCAGTCAATAATTTGTGACGAAATCTCTAATAACAAAGTTCAAGAAATTAAGTCAGACTCAAATGTTGCAAATGACCGCAGCCATGTTGATGAAACACAAAAACTTTGTCCTGATAGAGATGAGATAGTTACTGGAGGTATCATGTGCAAAATATATTTTATAAGTTTTGGTTTATGTTCCTTTATATATTTGGCTGCTTATCCTTTTATTAATTTTTGTGCAGGTGATGTAGAATCTGCACAAGAGGTGAATGTTTTGGAATCTTCCTCACAACCAGTTGACCTCAGTGTAGGAAAGGAATACCAAAACTATGGTCTCTCAGAAATTTCTGATTGTGCAAAATGCTCTCAATGTTCAAAGCAGGTAATATTTCTGTTTGCATTTTGGTTTTACATAAATCAATGATTTTGGATAACTTGATTATTATGCCAGATGTGTTGTCAACGAAGGACTGGATAAGATTTGTATAGCTGTGTAGTTCTCTCATTTGTTCTTTCCACAGAGTGTAGAAAAAGAACACAAACCAACATCTCCTCTATTATCTCCACCCCACTATTCCACCACCAAAGAAAGTGTTACAGATGCATCTGGGCGGCCAAGTCCCATATCTGTTCTTGACACACCGTTCTTTGAAGATGGAGTTCAGCCTGGTAAGCATTCTTGCAATAAAGCCATGAAAGGCCTATATTAAGTAGTTAAAATCTCTTTCTAAAAGCTACTTATTCAAAAACCTGTTTCCAATGTTTCTACTTCTTGCTGCCTCTAACTGTTTGCAGAACACAAAAACAAAATAAAGAGTTGCATGCTAGTTACTGGGGAGCTCTAAATCTTGCTTATCTTGAAATTGCTTAAGAAACTAATAGTTTTGAACTTATTTTTTCGATCGTATATCATTGTCCTTTGAGAAAATAAAAAAGAAGTTAGAATCATATCAAGAGACAAATCAGCACAATATGTAACAATGTAACATACCATTTTTTTTTTTGCCATATTAGTTTTAATCTCACGAGTCATTTATTCATAATTTTCAGTTGAAGTATCAGTCCGACCACTGCAATTTGGAGAACAATACTCTTCACCTTTGGAGGAAATCAATAGAGAAAACTATTGTCTTAAAGAAAATGAATGGATATATGATTACATCAAAGCAATTCTGCAAACCTCTGGATTGACTATAGATCAATTGTCAATGGAATGCCTTTCCTCAGACAAGATCCTAGATCCTTCCATGTTTGATGAGGTAGAGTTACCAAACCAGATTTGCCATGATCAGAAGCTCATTTATGACTGTGTCAATAGTGTTCTCATGGAGGTTTGTCAGAATTACTTCAGGTTCTCACCTTGTGTGTCATTCATAAAACCTGGCATAAGGCCTTCTCCAAACATGATGAAGGTTATTCTCAAAGTATGGGAAGGAGTGTGTTGGCATTTCCTTCCCTTGCCCCCACCCCGTACCTTAGACAAAATTATTAAAAAGGACATGGATAAAAATGGAACATGGATGGACCTTAGACTTGAAGCTGAAACCATTGATTTTGAAATGGAAGAAGCCATTCTTGCAGAACTGATGGAAGATACAATACTAAGCTGTGTAAGCAAAAGCTCAGAAGGTGATTGTTCTCAGCTTGAATTTGAATATAAGGACAAAGAAAACACCAAAAATGTGTAATAGACAGCTTACTACTTTTTGTTCATTATCACCTCTTAAATTCCTTTATGAAAAGTGGAAGGGAAGTAAAGAATACTTGAGTTTGTAGGAATTTTCTAAGCATATTTGGCAGCTTAACATTTCTGACTTCTCCTGTGTTTACATGGTAAGGAACATAAATAAGGGACCACAAGTCACAATAAGTAAAGAAGAAGCCACTTACAAGGACTTCTTGCTGAAGTACAGACAATGCTTGTCTTGTTTACAATGACAAAAGTTAACACTTTTATTTTGTGTGTGCTTCACTTTACTCACTAATGGCAAATGGTATTTTGTTGTAGAGTTTGATACGTTGATCATACTAGCAAGGTGTGTTTGATATCATTATCATCCTTACTTTGTATATTAGTTTTTTTCTTCCGTAATCTATATATTGTATGTACAAGTTTGGAAATAATGAAGTGTGACTCAACTTATTGAAGTTTCCAAGGGAAGAAGAAACATGAAGAAAAAAGAGACATGAAACTGTGACATGAGTACCATTAGGAAATTGCAAACTGCTTTTTTGAAGCTAAAACATGTTAACAAATATTCATTGCTTGATACATTTTTAATGCTTTTTGGTTGGTGATAATTCTCTTTCCTTTTTTTTAAACTAACACATGTACATGTAATCTCAATTCTTTAGAACCATATTATGTATTTATACACAAGAAAATGTAGTGGATTGGATGCTGTGTTTGGCTCTTTACAGTATCCCTCTGCAATCTTTCTCATTAGACACTTAAAAATAGGACCATTCTATGTTTTAGCTCTAAGTTAAAAACTTTGGTATTTGAATTCCAGTGCCAAACAAAAGGGAAGAAGTTTAAGAATCCAACCTTAATTTCTTACATGAGTGCAGTTTTTATTTCTCCAAATTATTCAATTTCTCTATCATGTTACAAACATAGGCAATTTTTCAATTTGGACAGACAGGGCACTTTGATAAGGAGAAGAAATGTGTGTCTTAATGTGGATGTTGTAGCACGTATCGGCAAGAAGACAACATTGGATAACACTAACCGTATATAACAAATTTATAAGACATTTACATACATTAAATATAAATGGATCTCATTTCAAACTTAATACTTTGATTGGATAAGGGAAGTTCAAATTTAGTGAATTTTAATTTTTTTTATTTAGATAAAGTATTTCAATTACCATCAAATTTAAAAAGATTATTTAAATATCAAATAATTGTTAAAAATTAAAAAATATCAACATTAATTATCCTTTGTTCATCTTAATTTATATTATTATTTTGACAAAGTTCTTTAAGATTTTTTTATTTTATGTTTATAGTTTATTTATTTTTTAATTTATGTTAAGTAAGATTATTTTTATGAAATGTTACCCGAGTTAGATGTGAGAAAAACAGAACATGTAAGATTTGATCAAGTTAATTCATGTCATAGTTAAACCAAGTTTACTTGAGTTCATATCAATTTAAGTGGATCAGAACTCAAGTTTAGTCAAATCAACTTGAATCTAGATTGGTCAAAACTAAAAAAACTAAAGTATAACTTTATGAATATGAAGAATTTCAAATTTGAATTTCTTTAATTTTTAAGGAATACAATTACTCTAATAAGATTCTATAATTTTATTTTCTTTCAAAATTCTTGAAGGCTAAATGAGATATTTTGTTACAAAGCATTTCAAATGTTCTAAAAGAATGAATTATGCTTTTAAAATTATTTATCTAAACACATTATAAGATGATAAAATGAAAGTTTTGTAAATATAATTAAGAACTATAATCGTACTTGAAAGGATGAGGACATCGAAGAGATAGAAATATTTATATTTGATTGTTGGGATTGAAGTTGTGAATGTATTAGACAATGAATATTGGTTAAAAGTTATTGTTGAACAAGATGTTCCTACCCATACAAATAAGGTATTCTACATCATAAATCAAGTAGAACTTGCAAATCATCTTATGAATTCTTCTTTAGTTGATTTAATGTTGTTTACAACTTTTAAGAGAAGTTTACTAAGAGACAATTTAACAACAATATCGAGAATCTCATTATCAAGTTGTTGAAAAGTCATATACAATTTATCTTGATTTAGTTTCTTTTTCATTGCATTTTGAAAATTTTCTTAAACAAACATTATGAATAAATGTTGTGTCATTCATCTCTCGAGGTGTCATCCCATTTTTTTTTCAAATAAGATGTAAAAGAGTAAATACTCTAGTTGTTGGGAAACAACGGTACTTGTTCCCTCCTCTGTGAACTCCAAAATGGACAATGTGCAGAAGCGTAGAAATAGAAGTGTATGCGTAAGAAAAATAACACCGGAAAATTTTAACGTGGAAAATCCTCTCGGGAAAAACCAAGGGACCCAGTCCAAAAAATTATCTCCACTATGAAAGTAAGATTACAGTGTTTCTCTCACTCTCTGAGGATCTTTCTATAAATATCTCACCCTCTCGGATGGTATACAAAACTTTCACACTCACAAAAACACACTCTCTCTAGTTTTCTTCTCCTTCACCGTGGCTTCACTTCTCTCACGATGGTTTGTGTTTTTGCTTCTCTGTTGGTTCTCTTCTTTGCTTCTACCCTTTTATAGAAGAGCTTCACACAAAACACCAAACAACAAAGCTAAAAACATGGAGCAAAACATTGACCCTTAATCTAGGGTGTGGGACCCATTTATGTTTATCCAACAAAACTCCCCCATAAACATAAATGGATCTTCTTTCCCATCTTTGCATCTTGACTTAGTTGAAAAAAGGCACTACAACACCAGCACCTTCACAACAATTTTCAACCTTCTTGGTTGGTACTGACTTAGTCATCATATCAGACCAATTCAAGTCTGTATGGACTTTCTCTATCTTCAATTTCTTCTCATCCAACGCTTCTCGTATCCAGTGATACCGCACGTCAATATGCTTCGAGCGTGAATGGAACATGGGGTTCTTTGTCAGATGAATGGTACTTTGATTATCACAACTCACCACATAATGATCTTGATTATGTCCTAATTCACTTAGGAAATTCTTCATCCATAACATCTCTTTAGAGGCTTCAGTCACTGCTACATACTCTGCTTCAGCGGTAGACAATGTCACACATTTCTGTAGTTTTGACTGCCAAGAAACAGCTCCCCCTACAAAAGTAATCAGATAACCTGATGTTGACTTCCTTGAATCGACATCTCCAGCCATGTCAGAGTTGGAATCTCCGATTAGCTTTAGATCTCCATTGCCAAAGCACAAGCTTCTTTATGCAAATCCTCTTAGATACCTTAGTATCTGTAACACCCCTTATCAAGGTGCCACTAGAAAATAACGAAATCAAAAATTTTACACCAAATTTGTTTTTTTTTTTGAATTAACATCGCGGAACTAAACCATCAAAAGTTTAAACGTCTTACAACATAAGGTTAAAACCTTACAAATATCAAATTCAATATTCAAAGACAGAAAATTACTTAAAAACATGAAAAGTCCCCCATAGTTATTCCCATAGCTCTCGTCGTGCTACTTCATCTCTGCCTCATCTGCAACGCCATCTACTCCCGTACAAGTACGATCATCGTAGGTGGAAACCACAACCACAACATTTCAGGGTGAGTAACGAGGAACCTAACATAGCATATAATTCCAAAATATCAAAATATCATAACTTAGGTTATCCTAGTCACAACCTTACAATACAACACAATATTCAACTCGTAACTCAAATTATCACCACTCATACTAAGTATTAAACTCACAACTCAATCATTTACTCAAGCTTCTGTTGTTTCCTTGAATTTTGTCGTATCAATCCTGTTTCGCAAAACAGGGCGATTCGAGCCGTCTTCCATCGCAACTTCAGACCTATCTCCCCGACCTCTCAAGGAATTACGAGTAAAAACTTCAGTTAGGCGCACCCACCGAGCACTATACTCACACGAGCCGAAGTCATTGGGCGAGACATTCAACCCCCTCTAGTCCCCGCGCACGAGGAAAGGGTGACACTCGAATCTCAGTCTCCGCAGAGACTCAACACACTATCGTATCGCAATATGAACACCATCGATTCGACAAGAATTCTAAGGAAATGACAGAACGCTTGCTCTCACAGTTTTACCATCACACTCGAACCTCAATCTCTTTCACTCCTCTCATTCTCATAATTCATTCTTTCCTCTTCCGACAATGGAAGAGAATTCTCAAAACCCTCTTACCCACACTCTTGGCCAAAGAGTGTAGATAAGTATTCCCAACGAGTAAAAATTGAATGTTGTCCACACTGACCTTTGCTTGTTATTTTACTCATAATTCTCTGTACATAACTCCAAATGAGTTCATTTCTTTTTTTATTGGAAACTAGACTCAAATATCTTTCTTTGGACATATAACTCTAAATTTTTGGACTACAGATCTAGCTGCAGTAAAATTATTAAAAAGCGAAAAATTTAACCACGCTCTGGTCTTCTCAGTTTTGACCTTTGCTGACTGTTTTACTCATAAATCTCTCTACCAAACTCCAATTAAGTTTATTCTTGCTTTGTTGGAAACTAGACTTAAATATCTTTCTTTGGACATATAAATCTAAATTTTTGGACTACAGGGCTAGCTGCAGTAAAATTATTAAAAAGTGAAAACTTTCACCACGCTCTGGTCTTCTCAGTTTTGACCTTTGCTGACTGTTTTACTCATTACTCTCTCTACCGAACTCCAATTGAGTTAGTTCTTGATTTTCTGGAAACTAGACTCAAATATCTTTCTTTGGAGATATAAATCTAAATTTTTGGACTACAGGGCTAGCTGAAGTAAAATTATTAAAAAGTGGAAAATTTCACCACGCTCTGGTCTTCTCAGTTTTAACCTTTGTTGATTCTTTTGCTTATTACTCTCTCTACCGAACTCCAATTGAGTTAATTCTTGATTTTCTGGAAACGAGACTCAAATATCTTTCTTTGGAGATATAAATCTAAATTTTTGAACTACAGGGCTAGCTGTAGTAAAATTATTAAAAAGTGGAAAATTTCACCACGCTCTGGTCTTCTCAGTTTTAACCTTTGCTGATTCTTTTGCTCATTACTCTCTCTACCGAACTCCAATTGAGTTGATTCTTGATTTTCTGGAAACTAGACTCAAATATCTTTCTTTGGAGATATAAATCTAAATTTTTGGACTACAGGGCTAGCTGCAGTAAAATTATTAGAAAGTGGAAAATTTCACCACGCTCTGGTCTTCTCAGTTTTAACCTTTGCTGATTCTCTTGCTCATTACTCTATCTACCGAACTCCAATTGAGTTAATTCTTGCTTTGTTGGAAACTAGACTAAATTATCTTTAATTTTACTGCTCATACAACTATTTTGGACATCGGGAAGGGTCTCAAATATATCTGGGAAAAATCGCAACAGTTCAGTTTTAAATTATGCGTGTTATATCCAAAACTCATGTTATACTCAAAACTCATAAAACTTACAACCAAGAAGAAAAACACATGCTTCAACATGTTAAATTTAATCCCAACACACAAGGAAGAAAGCATGAAACAACTTTATATGGTTATCTTCTACCCATCATACACTATGTTATATCCCAAGTTAAACCCCCTTACCTTTAGCCTTGAATACTTTAACTTGATCTCTTCCACAACCTTGGTAGAACTTTAGTTTCTTGGAATCCCTCTCTTCTTTCACAGGCCAAGACAACCTCCACACTTAGCACACTTAGGATTTTCGAAATACTCTCACTAAGAGCCTTTCTCTGTTGTCCAAAACACTCATTCAGCTTTGGAATTAAAGGAAATGATTCCTAGACACACAAGGACCCATGGAATTGTTATTTAGTAAATTTAATTCAATAAAACAATGCTCCATACTCCTTTCCAGCCCCAAAACATGGAGGGAATGTCTGAAAGGGTCCCCAAAATATTCCCACAAAAGGAACCGCATCCAAGCCAGCTCACTTTGTCTACAATCCAAAAAAATTACTACTCACGCAAAATCCCAGCAGCAAAATTTATCGCAACTTTGACAGTCCGGTTGACCCTCTTACCGAAGTCGAAAATACGCATATGAGTACTCAAATCGAAGCTCTTTGAGTCTAATATCCAATAAAAGAAGAATCAGCTAAATTGATAATTTCTACAAAAAGTTATAATTAAAATAGTAAACCATGTCAAGTCTGACAACACTTTATTTTTACATTATAACTTAAACTTTTTACAACTAGGTAAGTTCATGAGGTTCTAGGGTCTTACAGTATCCACTTAATAGCTTCCCAATGCTCATTTCCTGGATTTGACAGGAATCTGCTCACAACTCCTACAGCATAGCCAATATCTGGCATTGTACAAACCATTGCATACATAAGGCTACCCACGACAGAAGAGTAGGGTACCTTGTTCATTTCTTCCTTTTCTTCTTCATTCTTTGGACATTGAGACTTGCTGAGTTTGAAATGTCCAGCAATTGGAACACGAGCAGATTTGGCATTGTGCATGTTGAACCTTTTGAGAATCTTCTCAATGTAATCTTCTTGAGATACCCATAACATTCTTCTAGACCGATCTTTGGAGATTTTCATTCCAAGTATCTTCTTCACTGAACCCAGGTCTTTCATGGCAAAAGACTTACTCAATGCCTTCTTGAGAGCAACTATTTTAATTTTGTCCTTCCCTACAATCAACATATCATCAACATACAAGAGAAGTATGATGGACTCACCATTTTCATAATGCTTCACAAACACGCAATGGTCTGCGGAGGTCTTCTTGAAATTATGTTGGATCATGAAGGAATCAAATTTCTTGTTCCATTGTCTTGGAGCTTGCTTCAGACCATAGAGGCTTTTCTTCAGACGACACACCAAGTGTTCTTTGCCTGGTTCTTCAAAACCCTCTGGTTGCTTCATGTAAATTTCTTCTTCTAGGCCTCCATGTAAGAATGTTGTTTTGACGTCCAATTGTTCAATCGCCAGGTCTAGTGTTGCTGCCAGACTGAGAATTGCTCTAATGGATGTCATCTTCACCACTGGTGAAAATATTTCGTCGAGGTCTATTCCTTTCTTCTGGTTGCGCCCCTTCACTACAATTCGTGCTTTGTACCTTGGGCTTGGGTTGTTCTCTTCATTCTTGAGCTTGAACACCCATTTGTTCTGCAATGCTCTCCTTTCTTTTGGTAATTCTACCAAATCATAAGTCTCATTTTCCTTTAAGGATTGCATCTCTTCTTCCATGGCTTGCAACCATTTGTCTCTATCTTCCATCTCAATTGCTTCTGCAAAGCTTTGAGGTTCACCTTCATCAGTGAAAGTAACATATTCGCATGAAAAATACCTTCTTAACGGTTGCTTCTGCCTTGTTGATCGCCTCAATTGGAGTTCTTGCAGAGCATTCTCAATTGGTTGATTTTCCACCATCAGATTAGGTTGATCAGGTTCTTCAGCCATTTCATCAAGTTGTAACTCCTGATCTGGCTCAGCTTGAGAAGTCTCTCCCCCTAAGTTGTTCATGACAATAGGGCTTTGATCACTTATCACCTTAAGTGTTGGTTTCTCCACTTTCTTGATGTCTTGGTTCGTCTGATCTTCAAAGAACACCACATCTCTACTTCGAATAATCTTTCTATTTGCAGGATCCCATAATCTGAAACCAAATTCATCTCTTGGAGAACCAAGGTATATGCCCTCTTTCGCCTTAGCATCGAGCTTTATTTTTTCATCTTTCGGAATGTGAACTGATGTCTTACATCCGAAGACTCTCAAGTTACGATATGAGGCCTTTTTACCGGACCATACTTCTTCTGGTATCTTACCGTTTAATGGTCTTGATGGTGATAAGTTGATCGAGTGAGATGTTGTTAACACGACTTCCCCTCAGAATGACTTGGGAAGTTTTACGTGAGACAACATGCTTCTGACCTTCTCGACAATCGTTCTGTTGAATCTTTCAGCTACGTCATTCATTTGAGGTGTCTTGGGAGGTACTTTCTCATGTCTGATCTCGTGAGTCTTGCAATAGTGCTCGAATGGACCTCTATACTCTCCACCATTATCACTTCTCAAGCATTTCAACTTTCTACCAGTTTTACGTTCAACTGAGGCATGAAACTCCTTAAAGATTCGTAGAACTTCATCTTTTCTCTTCAAAGGATAGACCCACAATTTTCTAGAGTGGTCATCAATGAAGGTAACAAAATATTGAGCACCACCAAGGGACTTTTCGGATGTTGAACATACATCTGAATACACAAGATCCAAAATATGCTCTCTTCTTCTTCTGTTATCATATTTAAGGAAATATACTCTGTGTTGCTTACCTGCTAGGCAGTCTTCACATAATTCAAGTGGTTGTCCTTTTATACTCTAGAGATGATCTTTCGCAAGGATCTCTAATCCTTTCTCGCTCATGTGGCCTAGTCTTTTGTGCCACAATTCCTTACTTTCTTCTTGAGCAACATTTGTCTCTCCTTTGCATATCTTTCCTTGTATGACATACAAAGAGCCTTCCTTTTTGCCACGAGCAACAATCATGCTTCCTCTGCTAAGTTTCCATTTTCCATCTCCAAACTGGTTGTTCATTCCAGCATCATCTAGCTTACCGACTGAGATAAGGTTTAGTCGCATTTCTGGCACATGTCTTACCTCCTTCAGCACAAGTTTGTTTTCATTTTCTGTCGTCAAAGTCACTTCTCCTATGCCCACAATTTTGCTTGTGACATGATTACCCATCTTCACTATTCTAAAGTCTCCTTTTTGATAGGATGAGAATAATCCCTCATGAGGAGTAACATGGAAAGATGCTCTGGTATCTACTATCCATGTGTAGTCATCAAAAGCAATATTTAGATAGTTTACCTCAGTGATAAGGAACACATTCTCATCATTTGATACCACCATTGTTGTGGTCTTTTCCTCAAACTTCTTTTTGGGATCTATCACATTAGGGTGTATAGTTCCATTCTTTTTATCTCTCTTCAGGAATCTACATTCTAGCTTCTTGTGGCCATCTTTTTCATAATAAAAGCATGTCAAACCTTTGGAACGAGACTTGAATCTTCCTCGTGACTTTTCACGTTTTCCTTTACTTTTGTGTTCACTCCTTCCTCTATTCTCAACAACATTGGCTTCTGAGTGACTACTCGATCCCCTTTCTTTCCTTCTGGACTCTTCATTCAACAAACTGTCTGTAATATTATCCAGACTGAGCTTTCCATCTAGTGTTGAGTTATTGAGAGTGACCACCAATGTGTTCCAGCTCTCCGGTAGAGAACTAAGGAGTAAAAGAGCCTGTAATTCATCATCAATTTTCATATCTGCTTTCATTAACTGGTTCACAATACCTTTGAAGGTATTGAGACGCTCGATCATATTTTGGTCGTCAGAGTACTCCAACTTTAGGAGTCGTCTGACTAGGTGAGCTTTGTTCCTGGGAGTCTTCTTTCGAATCATTGATTCAAGCTTTGTCCATAATTCATACGCATTGGTATAAGTCGATAATGCTCAAAGAGACTTCTGTCGATATATTTCCGAATCATAGCCACTACTTTACGATTCAGAATCTCCTAGTCTTTTTCGGTCTTCCCATCCGGAATTTCCGGATTTGTGATCGGCTCATACAAATTCTTGCAGTATAGATGATCTTCCATCATCGGCTTCTAGTAGGAATAATTATCCGCAGTTAGCTTGAACATGTCTCCTTCCATCTTGAGTTTCACAGGACCGTGACTTTTCGAATTGGTAGCTCTGATACCACTGTTGGGAAACAACGGTACTTGTTCCCTCCTCTGTGAACCCCAAAATGGGCACTGTGCGGAAGCATAGAAATAGAAGTGTATGCGTAAGAAAAATAACACCGGAAAATTTTAACGTGGAAAATCCTCTCGGAAAAAACCACGGGACCTAGTCCAAAAAATTATCTCCACTATGAAAGTAGGATTACAATGTTTCTCTCATTCTCTGAGAATCTCTCTATAAATATTTTACCCTCTCGGATGGTATACAAAACTCTCACACTCACAAAAACACACTCTCTCTAGTTTTCTTCTCCTTCACCGTGGCTTCACTTCTCTCACGATGGTTTATGTTTTTGCTTCTCTGTTGGTTCTCTTTTTTGCTTCTACCCTTTTATAGAAGAGCTTCACACAAAACACTAAACAACAAAACTGAAAACATAGAGCAAAACATTGACCCTTAATCTAGTGAGACATATTTATGTTTATCTAGTGTTTATTTCCCAGTAAAAAAGAAAACATGATTATTGATGTGACTTAATTATCTTCTGAAACCATGGTGCTCGAACTCTATAAATGAGTCATTGTCATTTACCTTCTATTATCTTTAAAAAGCTTTAAAAAGTTTAGTTATTTGTTTCTTTACTTTCACATTTGTCTCTTTATATCTCCATTATTATCTTTTAAAATATTTATTTCTTTTATGACTATAATTGATATTTTCATGTGATAAATCTTTATTTACTCATTCATGATTATAATATATACAATATTAACCATATGTAATATAATATCATAATTTCATAATATTATAAATGCAACAATAAAATATATTCATAAATTAATTTAATAATATAATATATTACTTTAATTTAAATAATGAGCACTACAATATAAATGTGGTACACTTAGTTTAATAATAAATTAATACTGAAATTACTAACTTGTAAAAGGACAAATATTCCCTTTTTTTTTTGTCTTTTGATAATGTTTGTACGTACATTCTTCATATTTTCAATCATTAAATCATATATTCCATATACTAAATTAAAACTAGTCATATTTGTATATATTTTTCCAAGAGCAGGGACAATGAAAAGTTATAATTAATCTTTATTCACTAACTATCAACTAACAAAGTTTCTTTCACAAATTATACACTGTTTATGTTATTTTCTTTGTAAAAAAAAAAAACTATTGTTAATAACTATCTTATGGGGTATTTTTTTTTCAAACTTTTAAACCTCTTAAGTATTGTCATATGTTATATACTTGCACTTTCACACAGAGATATTGATATATGTTTAATAACAATAATCCATATATGTTGATGTTTGAAAGGATTAAATGAAACTTGTGTGCATTTTATCTCCATGAACATATTATATGATCACATTTTTAAATATGTATGCTTTCAGTTGGAGTTATGAACCATATATAATAATTATTAGAATAAAAAATGCTGGTAAGATAATTTTTACTTAAATTATAGTTTTGTATAAATAGTTTCATGATTAACTATTTCTAAATGAAAGAAGAATGTAAAACAATTCTTGATGAATGTATTTATTTACTTATTATAAAAAAAAATTCTTTACATCATTGTTTAAATTTTTCCCAAGACAAACATTATTTACTATTAGAAACAAATCTAGCTTCAATGTAGTATGAGATGTACACTAATTAAAGGCAAGATAATGTGTCCCCATTACTATTTTTGAAGATCAAGATAGTTAAATTCCAATTTTCTAAAGAAGAATAAACATGGCAGGTGAGAGAATGAAATATAAAAATAGATTGGTTATGTATTTAGCTTCCACCAATGTATTTTATGAGGAGTTAATACAACTAAATAGGAAAACACACAAAAATAATTATTTATCCACCCATCAATAGTTTCAATCTTATCAAATGTCAAACTTAAATATTTATCCACAAATGTGTCTAATAGTAAGTTGTTATGAATATTTGGTGATTTAAATATTTATTGCCACGATTTTTATTTTTTTAACTTATTAACCAAAAATAGATATATTTATTGTTTTTCTTATGCACATTTTTATTAAGAATGATTATATCATAAGCTAATTAAGCTTAATGATGTTTGCATATTATTTAGTAGTAGTGGAGAGAGTAGGCTTTGAATCTCATAGTTTTATTATTCTTATTTTTTAATTTACAAAAAAGTTCCAATTCAGTACCGTGGTAGTGCAGTGTCATCTTAGTATTTTATATTCATATTTTATATTCAAGTTGATTCTTATATTTATTAATTTTATTTAATTCAGGTTTATTTTTTTAAATAAAATAATTTTATTTTTTATTAAATTTAATTTTTATATAAATATTATAATTTTATTTTTGTTAGAATTCATATTATTATTAAATATTATTAATTTAGAATTAGAGTTAATTTAAAATTACAATGAAAATTTTAAAAATAGATACTACCATCATTAATTTAAACTTTTAAGAGCCTAATTTTTAACTATTAAATAAAAATATCATATAATATTATATTTAAAATTAAATGGACATCTTAAATAAAAATTAAATATTATAAAGAAAACATTACAAAAAAATTATTAAATACTAATAAAAAATAATTAACCATTGACTAACATATATATAATTTTATAACGTAAAACTTATTGATATGTCTCTATTATAAATAAAAAAATTATAATTTTTTTTTCAATTAAACTTTATCTTAGTCTCTAAAATTAATTACCAAATTTTTAGTTATTTATTATTAATTTTAAATTAATCTCTAACGTTAAATAATACATTAATTTAAATATGATAGATAAAACTTTATTAGCAAATGTCAGAGATAAACTTAAATTCTAATTCACAAACTAATTATAATATTTTATTTATAAAAATTATTTTAAGTATCAATAACTTTCTTTTAGTGTATAAGTCGTAGTTATTTTTTATTTTAAAAATTTATTTCATGGAAACATACAACAATACATAATCAACAAAATTAACAAGTTAGTTTCTTTTTTAAAATAACAACAATTATTTTTGGAGCAAATTTAACTACTAACTTGCAAATTTTTTAAAACTCATACAATTAAATGACTACAGTTATGCCATGAATTCAGATTAAAAATATCCAAAATATTAGTCTCAAAATAATATCCAAGGGGAATAAAATATAAATATAACATAATATTTCTAATTGAACTTTTTATTATTTTAATGATGAAAACTAAATACATTAACGATTTTAAAGCAAATATCAAATACCATATTAATGGTTTGGAAATGTGCTTATTTATAGTGGATTTTATTTCTTTAAGGGTGTATTAATCACAACCCTTCTATCATTCTTATTCAGAGAGTGTCTAAGTAATTTTCTATTATTTCTTTCAATTCTTAAAACCCATAATAAAATCTAAATTTTTTAACACAAATCCAATAAAATGATTTTTTTTTATAGATTCAATCTTATCAAGAATCTCCTCAGTAATTAAAAAAAAAAGACAGGACATGCAATTTATGTATGTCAAAACAAAGAAACAACATAAATAAACACAAAATCTATGTGATTGAAACCTTATTTAACACCTCATTAAAAGTTTCTGACAATTTTGCCCTAGTCAAACCACTCTAACAATGTACAGTCTAATAGTAATAACATCAAAACAGAAGGATATGAAAAGGAATACAAAGCACACAAGAAAAACCGTGATAATATATTAATAATTAATAATGATATTAATAATTAAGAACAAATATTTTAATAATAATAATAATTAGTAGATCCCTTCCTCTTCACCCTTTATTCCTATCAGAGGAAGCAACCAACAGAAGCATCATCGTCGTCATCACCACCCAAAATCTCAGTCAAAGCTTCACACCCTAATTCTTCTTCTTCTTCATATCTGCAATCCCTCTTTCTCTTTCAACCCTCTTCATCAAAGTTCCAAAATTTCTCTTCCCGGCATGCCCAAGTTTCTCGTCTAACCACCTTCAACCCATTTTCCGTTATTTTAAAAAACCCCTCTTTTTCTTAATTTCGAATCCGAAACCCTAGTTCAAGAGACCCCAATTTTCGTCTCCGCAGCGGCCTTCTGAAGTTGGGGGAAAAGCAAACACAATACAAAAGTTGGGGATTTACCCCCCAAACCCTAGTTCTGGATCTTGCTTTGGTGTTCAAATTTTGGCGCTTTTTCTTGCATTAGGTTCGGATTTTAGGATTTTGCAATTTTGCGTTCGGTCCCACGTTTCTTCAGACGATTAAGCAGGTGAGTTGCCTTCAAGGTTGTATTTTGCATCTGAAGAAGTTTCATTGTTGGTCTAGTTAGTTCAGAGGGTAATATGAGCTCCTAGGTGTTTTGTGTTGAGATGAAAAAAAGTTACTAGTGAAAGGGTATTTATTTGTTCTTTGCCTATTACTTTTGGACTATGCTTGTGGATCGGAGTAATTTTACCAAGTTTGCTACTTTCTGTTGTTATTTGTAATTTATTGCTACGAATATGGTATATGGTATGAGGCTACAATTCTAGCTACAATAAGATGATTGATCACAACATATTTATATCCTAGTTTGAAGAACTAGCACTTAATCTTAAGGGTACAATTTCCGTATGTACTTTCATTGGAATAGCCTTTAATGGGCAGATTCCAATTTATATACTTGCGCTCTACATTGATATCTAAGATTTAATTCCCTTATGTATGACTTAGGTTTTACCATTAGTATGGCAGAGAAGGAGCTGTTTGGATTTGAATGATATCTCAGAATATAACGTGTATCTCAAATCTTTACTCTAGCTGCCGGGTTGGGTTCAATCTTGTCGATTCCTGGAATACTTTTTATTTTTATCATTTATAAGCAGTCTGCATGATGGAGTTTGATATTACGATTTATTTTGGGTGTTGCAGTTTTTAACTGTTATCTATTGTGTATTTGTAAAGTTACAAGTCAGAATAATAAAATTCAGGGTGACAGGGACTGAATTTTGGACATATAATTTCTAGTGTCTTGGAGATTTCATTATATATCCTTTAGCAGCTGAAGGAAGTTCCATAATGCTTGGCTGTGTGTCAATCTTTTTTATTTCAATTGTGCATCCTGTTTCCTTTGTTTTTTGTAATGTAAATTTTTGTTTGCTTAATTGATATTGGTTGGAAGTGACCTGGGTTGCATTGTGGATCATGCAGTTTAGCTTTTACAGCTACTTGTGGTATGATGCCAAGGGCAGTATGCTGGTTGTAGTCGGGGGAAATGCAAAGGTATCATGCTGGCAGCTGCACTAGTGCAGTTAATAACAGTGCAATAGGTGGACCTTCTACTAGGGACACGGGAAGATCTGATTCACCTTCTTTGCCTGCTAACTTCTCTGTAAGTTCAAGGTAAGGAACTTCCTCCTCACACTTTCCTCTTATTGCCATTTTCTTCTTATGAATGACTGCAAATATGGCATATGCTGTCAAGGAACTACAAATTCCAAATAAATGTGGTTGTGATACACAGTGTAATGCTTTTATATATTTTCTTTTTCATTTATCTAATATTTTGTGTCTGTTTTTTTTTTTCTTTTCGTTTGATTATGTTAAGATATTTATCCTATTTTATCATCATTATAGTGTGTCAAGGGTTACCTTATTTATCATGATTATATTATGTCTAGGATTACCCTATTTATCATGATTATATTGTGTCTAGGGTTACCATATTTATCATGTACTTATGTATCAATTTATTTTTATAAATAGAAGATTGTGAGAGGGATCAATCAAGCCCTCTAGAATTATTTTGCAGTTTCAATCTTAAGTTGGTATCAGAGCGGGTCGATCCCGCTCTGGTTTCTATCTCGTAATATATATCTGTCCGGCGCCACAGTTCTTCGTCGCCCGCCACTGTCCGCCGCTGCCCGCCGCTAGCCACCGTCAACCGTCGACCACCGTCGTCCGTCGCCGGCCAACGTCCGGCCACCGCCGCCGCCGCCGTCCGGCCACCGCCGCCGCCGGCCACCGCCTGTCGTTGCCGGCCACCGTCGTCCATCACTGTTACAGTTTCTTTGGTCTAAACCCTTAGGGTTTTCTTGTTCCTCATTAGTACTATTCGTCTTCTTCAGAAATGGCGTCTGGCAGTACTCTTTCCTTCTCTGGAAGTCCATCAATTACCTCCAAGAAGCTAAATGGAAAAAATTATCTATCATGGTCCTCCACTTCTATGTTTTCTGAGGATGAATATCAAGAGTATTTAAGGTTAAAGTCTAACAGCTTGGCACAACCATCTCAATCTCCCAATACATCAACAGCCTGCGTATCTCAATCTATGGAATGTCAAAATTCATGGGTAATTGACTCAGGTGCTTCTGATCACATTTCTGGTAATACCTCTTTGTTCTCATCTATTTCCTTTCGAGAAAAACCTCATTTCATAACCCTTGCAAATGGATCTAAAACTTCTTCCAAAGGAGTCGGTCATGTTTCTTTGTCTCCCTCCCTCAATCTCAACTCAGTCCTTTTTGTCCCTAATTGTCCTTTTAATTTAATTTCCTTAAGCCAGTTGACTAAAATGTTAAATTGTTCAATAACCTTTGATCATAAATCTTTTGTTATACAGGAGCGTGGTTCGGGGAGACAGATTGGAGAAGGATATGAAGCTGGCGGATTATACCATTTTGGATCTCGTCCAAGGGTGTCTTGTGTTGCTACTCCTAATTCTAAAGTGCTACATGATCGACTTGGCCATCCTCATTTGTCCAAATTAAAAAAGATGTGTCCTGAACTTAGTGGTCTCCAAACCTTAGAATGTGAGTCATGTCAATTGGGAAAACATGTTAGATCTTCCTTTCCTAAAAGGTCTCAATCAATATGTAATTCTAGTTTTTCCATCATCCATTCTGATATATGGGGACCTAGTCGTATCTCCTCCTTTGGTTTTAGATATTTTGTTACCTTTATTGATGAATATTCAAGATGTACTTGGGTTTATCTTATGAAAAATCGTTCTGAATTATTAGCTATCTTTACATCCTTTTTGAATGAAATCAAGAATCAATTTGGTCAAGTAATCAAAATATTAAGAAGTGATAATGCAAAAGAGTATTTCTCATCCTCCTTTTCTGCCATCTTGAGTTCCCATGGTATCTTACATCAGTCTACTTGTCCTCATACACCACAGCAAAATGGTATAGCAGAACGAAAAAATAGACACTTGGTTGAAACTGCCCGTACCCTTTTGCTTGGTGCCCATATTCCTGTCCATCACTGGGGAGATGCCATCTTAACTGCATGTTATCTTATTAATAGGATGCCCTCCTCCTCTCTTGATAATAAAGTCCCTTTCTCCATTTTGTTTCCTAATGATCCTCTCTTTCATACATCTCCCCGAGTGTTTGGTTGTGTATGTTTTGTTCATGACATGTCTCCAGGTCTAGACAAACTCTCCGCTCGCGCTCTCAAATGTGTCTTCTTAGGCTATTCTCGACTTCAAAAAGGATATCGGTGTTACTCTCCTGAAACTAAGAAGTATTACATGTCTGCTAATGTCACATTCTTTGAACAGACTCCTTACTTCTCTCCATTTGTTCAAGATGTTTCTTTCCTCCAGCAGGTCCTTCCTATTCCAATGGCTGAGTCAAATAGCTCCACTGTCTCTGTCATTCCAACTCTTGATCACAATCCTTCTACACCTGTTCCTTCACATACTGAGATCATCCCACACAGGGCCCCAATGGATAGTCCACCTCCCCAAGACAATGGTGAATCTCCTACTTCAGATTCTTCTCCCTCGTCACCTCCTCCCACGCCTCCTGGTGCAAATGATTCAGCATGGCCTATTGCCCTCAGAAAAGGTACTCGTTCCACTCAGAACCCTCATCCCATTTATAATTTTCTAAGCTATCATCGATTGTCGCCTTCCTATTTTTCTCTTTTATCCTCAGTGTCCTCTGTTGTTATACCCAAGAATGTGAAAGAAGCACTTGATCATCCTGGATGGCGACAAGCTATGATTGCAGAAATGCAGGCTCTTGACCACAGTAATACTTGGGAGCTGGTGCCGCTTCCCCCAGGCAAAAAGGCGGTTGGTTGTCGATGGGTGTATGCAGTTAAAGTTGGCCCTGATGGTGAAATTGATCGACTCAAAGCTCGGCTTGTTGCAAAAGGTTACACTCAGGTTTATGGTCTTGATTATTGTGACACTTTCTCTCCTGTAGCCAAGATGACTACTATTCGTCTCTTCTTTGCCATGGCAGCCATTCGTCACTGGCCACTTCATCAATTGGATATCAAGAATGCCTTCCTACATGGTGATCTTGAGGAAGAAGTTTATATGGAGCAACCTCCTGGGTTTGTTGCTCAGGGGGAGTCTGGTATGGTATGCAAATTGCATCGATCTCTATATGGCCTCAAGCAATCCCCACGTGCTTGGTTTGGAAAGTTTAGCTCCATTGTTCAAAAATTTGGGCTAAAACGCAGTGAAGCAGACCATTCAGTTTTTTATCGTCATTCTTCTCTCGGGAAATGTGTTTACTTAATAGTATATGTTGATGATATTGTCATTACAGGAAATGATGTTGTTGGAATATCTCAATTAAAAGAGTACTTGTGTAGACATTTTCAAACCAAGGATCTTGGAAGTCTCAAATACTTCTTAGTCATTGAAGTAGCGCAATCAAAAGATGGAGTTGTAATCTCCCAAAGGAAGTATGCTCTTGATATATTACAAGAAACAGGCATGATTGATTGTAGACCGGTAGACAGTCCCATGGACCCAAACCAGAAATTAAGGACAAAAGAAGGTGAATTATTCTCCGATCCAGAGAGATATAGGAGGCTGGTTGGCAAACTGATTTATCTCACTATTACAAGGCCAGATCTATCCTTTGTAGTTGGAGTGGTTAGTCAGTTCATGCAGGCTCCATGTGTTGACCATTGGAATGCTCTCATTCGCATTCTAAGGTATGTAAAGAAGGCTCCCGGGCAAGGATTGTTATATGAAGATAAAGGAAGCATTCATGTCTCTGGGTATTGTGATGCAGATTGGGCAGGTTCACCTATTGATAGACGGTCTACAACAGGATATTGTGTTTTTCTGGGAGGAAACATTATTTCATGGAAAAGTAAGAAACAGAATGTAGTAGCTCGATCAACCGCGGAAGCCGAGTATAGGGCAATGGCATCACTAACATGTGAACTTATATGGGTGAAACAATTCCTTCAAGAGATTAAATTTTGTGACATCCATACTATGAAGATGTATTGCGACAATCAAGCTGCTCTCCACATTGCATCAAATCCAGTGTTTCACGAGAGGACTAAACATATAGAAATCGATTGTCATTTTGTTCGTGAAAAGTTGTTGACCAAAGAAATATGTACTGAGTTTATTGGGTCAAACGATCAACTCGCAGATGTATTGACCAAGTCATTAAGGGGTCCTCGGATTGAGTTTATTTGTTCCAAGCTTTGTACATATAATTTGTATGCTCCAGTTTGAGGGGGAGTGTTAAGATATTTATCCTATTTTATCATCATTATAGTGTGTCAAGGGTTACCCTATTTATCATGATTATATTATGTCTAGGATTACCCTATTTATCATGATTATATTGTGTCTAGGGTTACCATATTTATCATGTACTTATGTATCAATTTATTTTTATAAATAGAAGATTGTGAGAGGGATCAATCAAGCCCTCTAGAATTATTTTGCAGTTTCAATCTTAAGTGATTAACATCCTTTTGAAAATTGTGCAGTCCTGTTAAAGTGTGGTTCATTTATTTCTTGAGTGATACGAATGTTCCAAGTATTCATTATATCTTCATTTTTCAGTTCCTATGCATTTGATTGCTTAAGAGTTTCCTCTGATTAATCAGTATTCTTTTCCAGTTATTTTCTTTACTATTAATCTCTCTACTTTTGATAATCCGCTTTGATGGTTAAATGGGCAAGAAATATTAGGTTACATATCCTTGCTTATAACCATAGATCTCAGATAGCAGGATAGTGGGTAGCGGAATATCCTCTAATATGATGTTTTGAGTTGCACATTAGTTAATTTTATAATATGCACAGATAAATGCTGAAAAAAAACTTCCAAAATTAAATACATATGCATAGTAAATAGTTAAAAGTTAGAATTTGAAGGCAAACACACCAAAGTTTAAGATGAAGTATATATGAAAATCAGAGTTTGAAGCTAAACACACAACAGATAAAGATGAAACATCTGCTCACAGTTTTAAAACTCGGCTGGGTCAGATTGGTTGAACTGGTCTGTCCAAGATCTGGAAGTATAATTGGTTTTAGTTGCTTTTTGGACTGGATGTGTTACCTACTTGGTATTATAATAAAAGTTGTGAATTCTATGAAAACCTTTCCTGAACCCAACAAAATTACATAAAACTGTGTTTTTAATTCTAAATATTAAGAAGTAGACTTTAATTTAACTCAACTTTACAGGTGGAATTAGACATTAGTAGCTGGTTTAGGTGAAACAATAAATCCAACAAATAATAAATTTTGTTAAGATAGATTGTAATCCATGATTCTGATATCATGTTAAGAAGTGAGTTTTAAGCCTAATTCAACTTTACAAACTGACTTGTAAGGTGATGTTTGCACCTACTTATATACTGTAAATTGATCTCGTCTCTTTTTAACACTAATTTTCATAAAATAATTAAAGAACAATGGCACTAGTTCTGCAGAAATTGGTATAAATTTTCACCGCTTGCTCCTCGTATTTGTTTTATTTTTTTATCAAGATAAGATTTCTCTTTTCCTTTTCATTTTAAAGTTAGATTTTGTTGTGGGGATGATTCTACCATATCATACTTTCAAAATATTGTTAAGAATTTGAATGAGAAGGAGTATGATGTTGGTGGATTTTTATTTTTAAAATTGATGGCTGCAAGGGATTTGTTCTGAAAGTTCAGTCCAAATCTTGTAAGAAGGGTTGCATAGTTTGTAAATCAAGAACTTAATTGCTGAGCATGGGTTGGGAGTTTTGTTTCGGTCCTACCATTTAGTTATTAATGACTTTTATAATTTATATTTCTTGCCTTTGAAACTTTTTTTATATATTTGTTTGACTTAGTTTGCTAAATTTTCTTATTGAGTTGTATTTTTTATGTTCTGTAATAAAGTGCCATGTTATTTTCTTTGTATGCTAAATCTGATGCTGCTAATATTGAACACAATGGTTTTGTGTTTGCAGGCGACAACCACCATTAAACCCATACAAATTGAAGTGTGATAAAGAACCCTTGAACTCTAGGTAGTTCCTGTTCATAATAGTGTGATTTTTAAAATTATTGCCCACTGTATTTCATGATTAACTTTAATTAACGAACAGTACCAGGCTCTATTGGGAGCACATTTTCATATGCTGTTGTAATAAAAAAATTGCATTTATGATGTTTTCCCCTTCCCTGTCTTGTTATTATCAGCTTATGCTTTTGCTTGTTGTTACTTTATATGGCTAAGAGACTAAGAGTAGTGAGTTTGAATAGTTAAATGGTTGGGCAGTTAAAGTTAGGAGGCCTTGGCTTAAATAGTGGGGGAGAGGGAAAGAAAGTGGGGATTCAGATTGTTATTTTTAGAAATAGAGGTCTGGCATAGTTGTAGAAGGGGGATACTCTTGGAAGGATAATGCTCTTTTTTCGTAAATGAAATTCCATTGGAGGTTTGTTCTGTTTCTGTGTCACCTCTAGATTTATCAGTTATTTCTCATGGCTTTTGTAATGATTTGTCCAACAATTTTTGTGCCATTTACTGGGCATGGCATAACTGAACATACAAGCTCTGGATGATTTGGTTGAGTTCTCGAAGAGGATGATAACCAAGCAGTATGCGATCTCATTCTCTGGTTGCTCATGTGCTAGTGACTTGAGGGGGATGGATTGCCCAGGGCTCAGGTAGAAAAGTGTATGAGGTGAACCAGAGGAAGCTGTCAATGAAGGTACAACTTGCATTTGTCAGCAGTTAAGGTGTGGCTAGTTTCAATTCTGGAGGAGTTAGATGGTAGATTTAATATAACCTGGAAAGGGTTGACAGTAACGTTGATACTAAGGTTTGCAGCTTGTTTGCTGTGTCAAAAAGTATCTTTTGATGAGTATATACACATATTTTGAGGCCTTGGTGGTGTAGGAATTGGAGATACCTGAAAAGCAATTCCTAGGGTATTTCTTAGGCGGATTGAGGTGTGAAGTTTGGTGGCAGATAGTTCAGATGCAGCTGTGCCTCCAAACTCATCTTTCGATCTTTGTCTTTTGCTCCAGAGGTGTACTTTAGGTATCATCTTGGTGGAGGTGTTGTGTCAATAGCAGGATCAGTTGTGGCAACTACTGGGTTTACCCGATCTGTTTTAGGGAACACCATTGACAGGCCTTTTCAAGATATACTCTAGGTCAAACATTGATTTAGGAAAAAAAAGTGTGCAGGAAGGAAGTAAAGCAACAGTGCAGTCCACCACTAAGCCCAATGGAGGTGCACATACACTTGGAGAAACTGTCATATTGTGTTTTAAGGAGAAGGGAAGAGGGTTGATGTTCCCCGGAGGGCCATCTGATATTCCCAGTTCAGTTGCCAGGGAAACGGAGGCTGATGGATAGTAGAAGTAGTAGACCAATTTGGAGCTCAAAAGTTTTGCAATGGTTGAAGATGTCTGTGTTTTTCATATCTCCCTGTCTATCCTTTGATTGGTAATTATTCCTTACAAATTCCTTGTGATAGTCTGCCAAAGATCATGCTCAGTTGTTCCTTCTACATTGTGTTAGGGATATTTGACCTGCCCAGTGAGCACTAATGATTGGGAGCAGACCTGATAGGGGATTAGAAGGGAATATTGTTGTAAAATCTTGGTTGCACAATTTCAACCTTGCTGTCAAGGTTGAACATGAATAGGATGGTATTGATAGTACTGAAAAGAGAGTATATTTTTGGTTAAGAGGTTTCATAACTTCCAAAGCATCTTGGCAGAAAAGTATGTCTCTAGTTGGATAGGGTTGAATGGACGTTTGAACACTTTCAATGTTAAACCAAACATATCCCCTAATTAGTTAAAATAATGAATTAGTTGGGTCATAGGTGGTTAAAGTCAAGAGTGGGGTTCTTGGCTTGGGATTAATATATTTATTACTTTGGGAATGGAACGGTGGCTCAGTAGTTAATAGTAAAATGGAGAACCTTGAAGGGAGAAATCTCTTGTTTTCGCTTTTATAATTCAATATACCTATGTAGCTTTGTTATTTAGATTTCTCACTACTCTTTCTTGTGAGGTTGTAATTCTACTCTAAGGCATTAAGCTTTGACCTTCTATTATCTTTTATATTTACTTATGAAATCCTATTATTTCTCAGGCTTGGGGCACCAGACTTTCATCCCCAAACATCAAATTGTCCCGAGGAGACCTTGACCAGAGAATATTTGCAATCTGGATACAGGGACACAGTTGAGGGACTTGAGGTATGCCATTAGGTGCTTGTTGGGAATGCTCAAATTTTGATAAGTAATTTTGTTTCCTTTTCTTAAATATCTCATTAAGCTGACAAAAAAGCAATTATTTCATTAAAAAACTAGACAAAAGATGCATTCAAGTTTACTCTGGTATTTATACCAAATCAAATATTATACTTTTGCAGTTATCCATTTGTTTTCTCTAAGGTCTTAATATTTTCTTCTGAACCCTTGAACTTTGTGTAAATCGTTTTGGTAGCATGTTTTAAGGGTAACTGAAATTTTGGAACTGTAATCTGGCATTTTCTTGTATTTTTCTTTCCTTTTTTATCTAATTCTTCATCTATCAATGACATTAATAAATGGCATTACTCTTTTTGGTGAAATTCTTAGGATTTTACTCTTTAAGTAACTGTTATTTTAAACTAATATAACTACCTATACTAAAAAAAATATCTACAAAATAAATAAAAAGTGCCTGCTATAAAATTAAAAAAATTATTTATATTGATTTTAAAATTATTTTTTATGAAACTTTTATAATTTAATAATATTTTTTATCTTTATAATTATGATAATAATAATTTTTTATTTTTTATCATCATAAAAAAAGTGGGTGCATATGGAAGTAGTGCATGTGTTTCAACTTGAACTTCTATAAAGGAAATAGGTGTATACTTAGGTAACACTTTTCTTTTCCTTTGCTTTTTCCATCTTAGTTATGTTGCAGCAATCTTAACATATTCAAGTTTTGATGCTGTTCTTTTCTTTTCAGACATTTTTCTTCCTAATAATTGATAAATTATTCTTTTTTCACACTATGGTACCAGCTGTGGAGAATAATTACAAAACTTAATGATAAAAAGCAGTCTAGTATTTGCCAAAAATGGGTTATTTATGTTTTGGCGGGTAGTATAATTACTATGTTGTGGTTGGTAGTTACTTGTAATAATTCTTACATTGGTGTGATGATTTGGTTTATTTGTGTGTATCTTTGTTAGTGTCATTGAAGTTGATATTACAAATTTTCCCTTTAAATTACTAATATGGTTCTTATACTGTTCAAGGCAATTGAAAGAGTGATATGGTCACACGTGCATGCTTTAGAATCATAGCTCTCCTTGATGAGTAATGAAAATATAGAAGTCAATTGTTCTTGCATTAAAATAGGGTAGTTTCAATTCAGCTGTTCAAACCTTCCCTTTTGTCTAGTGTCTTCTATTTTCTGACATTGCTTGCTCCTGTATCTATCAGGAAGCCAGAGAAATTTCTCTGACGCAGGTTCCACATTTTAACAAGAATGTTGTTCTTGATTGCAAAGAGGTGACTGTTTTCTCTCGGATTCTTTTTAAGATATTTTTGCCCACTTTATTTTTGTTTATATGTCTGCGCTCTTAATTTACTACAAATCTCCATATTTTATTGGTTTTCATTGCAAGGCGATGTGGATATAGGTTAACTTGTAGTTTTTTCATCTAATTTCCAGGCTATTAGAAAACGTTTGAGGGCCATCAATGAATCTCGTGCTCAGAAGAGGAAGGTGATGATGATCTTTAATGTCTTATGATCTATTTATCCTTGCTGAACATTACTTTTATAGTGTATATAATTGTGGTGCTTTTTTCTAGCTTATTTTGGAGTTAATGCACTCTACTAAGTTTGTTATGAAGGTTTTTGATCTACATGTGTGTTTTGGTTTGACAGGCTGGTCAAGTATATGGTGTAGCTCTTTCAGGATCTCAACTTGCCAGGTCTGGAATTTTCCCAGAACTAAGACCTTGTGGTGAGGACTTCCAGAAGAAATGGATTGAGGTATACTTACTACTACTGTTCTGTTCTCTGTGCAACTTGTATACCTGCTGTGATACCTCACATTTGTTTCTAAAACATTTTTGGCAAATTTATATAAAGGAAGCACTGGGTTTTGAATGGCTAGTAACATAGTAGTAGATGGTTTTATCTCGATGTGATTGGGTGCATGATGTGAATATGGAGGGATCTGTAATTCTTATAAGCTGATATGACCAATTTAGGAGAATTGTTATATGGTTTAATATGATGAATTTCTTAGGTTTTTGTGGCTAAAGCTGACAAATTGTTATGGCTGTAAAATCCTTATACACTCTTTTTTTAACATTACTTGATGGTTCAGTGTTTATTGGTAACTCTTAAAAATTTTATTTATAGGGTTTATCTCAGCAGCACAAGCGGTTACGCTCTTTAGCTGATCATGTTCCTCATGGTTACAAAAGAGCATCACTTTTAGATGTTCTTATAAGGAATAACGTTCCATTGCTTAGGGCCACCTGGTTTATCAAGGTTACTTACCTCAATCAGGTAGGAATGCTTTAGTGTTGATATATTTACCTAGATCCTTTTAAATTTTTATATGTGCTGATTATGATTGAGTTTTCCAGGTTCAACCTGGTTCTGTTGGTATTTCTTCTGGAACTGCTGACAAGATTCAACTCTCACGTTCCGATGTTTGGACCAAAGATGTTATCAATTACTTGCAAGCCCTTCTGGATGAATTTTTGTCAAAGAATGTTTCCCATTCTGCTTGTCATGGTAGAGAGCGATCACCACAAATACCTGGACCACTGCAGAACAAAAGTGATCCATTATTATCTGTTACTGATGGTGAAGGACCATCCTTACATTTTAGATGGTGGTATATTGTACGGCTTCTGCAATGGCATCATGCTGAAGGGCTGCTTCATCGATCTCTTGTCATTGATTGGGTGTTTACTCAACTACAGGTATTTACTTTCTACATCGTTTGTGTTTGATGAGTACAATGTGCTAATGAAACTAAAAGTGCACTGTATATACCTTCCGCTGATTTCAACTTTTGTATTGATTTCTCACATTTCTGTTGCTTTCAGGAAAAAGATTTGCTTGAGGTTTGGCAGCTGTTATTGCCTATTATATATGGTTTTTTAGAAACTATTGTACTATCTCAAACTTATGTGCGTACCCTTGCTGGACTAGCTCTTCGTGTTGTTCGTGATCCTGCTCCTGGTGGTTCAGATCTAGTAGATAATTCCAGGAGGGCATACACAACTTGTGCTGTGATTGAGATGCTTCAGTATTTAATACTTGTGGTGCCAGATACTTTTGTTGCTTTGGATTGCTTTCCTTTACCTTCTTCTGTTATTTCACATGCAATGAACGATGGGAATTTTGTACTAAAATCAACTGAAGCTGCAGGGAAGGTAAAAAATAGTTCAGATGATTTTGGTCGCATTATTTCACGCATTCAGAAACATACAGAGGATCTTGCTAAGGCTTCAATGCCAGGCTCTCCAGGTCATTGTCTGGCTAAAGTGGCAAAAGCCTTGGATAAGGCTGTTGTTCTGGGTGATTTGCATGTTGCATATAAATTTCTTTTTGATGATCTTTGTGGTGGAACTGTATCTGAAGGCTGGGTTGCAAAAGTCAGCCCTTGCTTAAGGTTATCTTTGAAATGGTTTGGGACTGTGAATACACCCCTTATATATTCTGTGTTTTTCCTTTGTGAGTGGGCAACATGTGATTTTAGGGATTTTCGTGGTTCCCCTCCTCATGACATTAAGTTTACTGGTAGGAAAGATCTTTCCCAGGTGCATATAGCTGTTAGGCTTTTAAAGATGAAGATTAAGGATGTGAAGATTTCACTGAAACAAACAAATGAATATCACAGAGCCAGTCGTTTTGCAAAGCGGCGGCCTAATTCAAATTATGTGGGTAAAGTATCCAGACTGAAATCTAGTTCAAAAAGTACAGGTTCTTCAGTTATATTTGAAAGCCCAGGACCACTGCATGATATTATAGTATGCTGGATTGATCAGCATGTGGTACATAAAGGGGAAGGTTCCAAGCGCCTACAACTATTTATGGTGGAACTCATACGTGCTGGCATCTTTTATCCCTTGGCATATGTACGCCAGCTGATAGTCAGTGGGATCATGGATGCGAAAGTAAATTTGGTTGACATGGAGCGACGGAGGAGACACTATCGCATCTTAAAGCAGTTACCTGGATGCTTTATCCATGATGTTTTGGAAGAGTCAGGAATTGTTGATGGGGTGCATCTCAAAGAAGCATTACAAATTTACTTGAATGAACGTCGCCTTATACTTCGGGGTCCTCTAAGTGAGTCCCATGATGATGCCAGTGGTATCGATTTACCTCCTCTAAAGAGAAAAAAATATCCTGCTTCAATAAAGGATGAAGTTTCTGGAATTACAATTGATCAGAGAAATGTTATTTCTACCACAAAAAATGTAAAGGATAATGCTAAGATTGAAGAACTAAGAACAGCTATTTCAGTACTGTTACAGCTACCTAATTGTTCATCTAATTTGAGTGCTACAGGCTGTGATGAATCTGAAGGCACTGTTAGAAGATCTATTGGGTCTCAGAACAGCAAAATTGATCCAGTGGAGGGTACACCTGGGTGTGAAGAATGTAGCAGAACAAAGAGACAAAAGTTAAGTGAGGAAAGAAACTCATTCGTACAAGGGCATTCCCCAGTTCAATCTGATGATGACGATGCATGGTGGGTGAAAAAGGGAATGAAATCCCCGGAGCCTCTCAAAGTTGATCAACCACAAAAGTTAACCAAGCAGGTCACGAAGAGTAGGCAGAAGAATGTGCGTAAAACTCAGAGTCTCGCTCAACTGGCAGCTTCTAGAATTGAGGGTAGCCAAGGGGCATCAACTAGTCATGTTTGTGGAAGCAAGGTAAACTGCCCTCACCATAAAACTGCTATGGATGTGGATGGGCAGAGGTCTGTGGATATCATCCCGACAAGTCATTTTGGAGATATAGTTTCCATTGGAAAAGCTCTAAAGCAGCTACGTTTTGTTGAGAAAAGGGCAATAGCCATTTGGCTGCTGAGTGTTGTTAGACAGGTAATTGAAGAAACGGATAAAAATATTGGTAAAGTTGGTCAGTTTGGCAGGCCTTTTTCTGTTGCTGATGATAGAAGCTCTATACGGTGGAAACTGGGTGAGGATGAACTTTCTGTGATACTGTATTTGATGGATATCTCCCATGATTTGGTATCAGCTGTCAAGTTCCTCCTTTGGTTGCTGCCGAGGCTTCTTAATAGCCCCAATTCCACAATTCATTCTGGGAGGAATGTGCTGATGCCAGCAAGGAATGCGGAAAACCAAGTTTGTGACGTGGGAGAGGCTTTTCTGCTTTCATCACTGAGAAGGTTTGTAGCTCTGCCAACAATTATATTCTTTTATAGTTTTTGTTTGCTGTCTCTTGGAAAACATTGAAATTTGCTCTCCCCTACATGCTGTTTGGTTCCTTTTCAATGGCTTAGAACCTTTTAGATAAGTGGTACAAATACAATTCTTTATAAAGCACCTGGTAGTAGGCTGCTATATCTGTTTCTATTCTTCTTATGCTACCTTTTGTTGTCACCTTAATCAGGTCACTGTTTTAACATAATTAAACAAGTTTACTGAATCTTCCGTGATGTTTCTGTAATTTTTATGGTCCATCTTACCCTGAAATATTCATCTTTTTGTAATTGAATCTGTGCTTCATGCGTAGTGTTTTTGTTTTTTTTTTTTATGATTGTATTGGTGAGTTTCTTTATGGATTTTTTTAATATTTTCCTTTTGTTGTTTATGCTTGTGCGGGACAATTTCTTTGTGAATTTTTGGAATGAGATTTTGACAAACTTTCTTCTGCAATGTATTTGATGTAGGTATGAGAACATTCTTGTTGCAGCAGATCTTATTCCAGAAGCCTTGTCATCTGCAATGCATCGAGCTGCCACAATTGTTGCATCTAATGGAAGAGTTTCAGGGTCAGGGATCCTAGCTTTTGCTCGGTACTTGTTGAGAAAATACGGCAATGTGGCTAGTGTCATTGAGTGGGAGAAAACTTTTAAGGCTACATGTGACACAAGACTTTCCTCTGAACTTGACTCTTGTAGATCAGTGGATGGAGAGTTAGGGCTGCCCCTAGGCGTTCCAGCAGGAGTAGAAGACCCTGATGATTTTTTCCGTCAGAAGATCAGTGGTGGTCGGTTGCCATCCAGAGTAGGTGTAGGCATGAGGGAGGTTGTGCAGCATAAGGTTGAAGAAGCATTCCGCTTTCTTTTTGGAAAGGATAGAAAGCTCTTTGCTGCTGGTACACTAAAAGGTCTTCCTCCTGTAGAAAAATGGGACAATGGATATCAAATTGCTCAACAAATAGTTATGGGTTTGATTGATTGCATAAGGGAGACTGGTGGTGCTGCTCAAGAAGGAGATCCCTCTTTGGTCTCTTCTGCAGTTTCTGCAATTGTTGGCAGTGTTGGTCCAACTTTAGCAAAAATCCCTGATTTTTCATCTGGCAGCAATCATTCAAATATAACATCAGCTTCAAATTTATTGAACGATGCCAGGTGCATTCTGCGAATGCATATAACCTGTCTAGGCCTGCTTAAGGAAGCCTTAGGAGAACGACAAAGCCGTGTATTTGATATTGCACTTGCTACTGAAGCTTCTACTGCTCTAGCTGGCGTTTTCACTCCTAGTAAAGCATCTCGTTCTCAGTTTCAAACATTTCCTGAAGTCCATGATTCTAGTAACACTATTTCAAATGATATGGGAAGCAACTCCAATAAAGTCGTGGTAGCAAAAACCACAAAAATTGCTGCTGCTGTTTCTGCGCTTTTTGTTGGTGCAATTATATATGGTGTTACCAGCCTGGAAAGAATGGTAACAGTTCTCAGATTGAAGGAGGGTCTCGATGCAGTACAATTTGTAAGAAGCACTAGATCCATTTCAAATGGAAATGCTCGTTCAGTTCTGGCCTTTAAGATGGATAGTTCAATTGAAGTTCATGTCCATTGGTTTAGACTGCTAGTTGGAAACTGCAGAACAATATGTGAAGGGTTGGTGGTGGAACTCTTGGGTGAACCATTTATTATGGCTCTTTCAAGGATGCAACGTATGCTTCCTTTAAATTTGGTCTTTCCACCTGCTTATTCAATATTTGCCTTTATTAGGTGGCGGCCTTTCATTTTGAATGCTACAGTTCGTGAAGACATGAATCAAATTTATCAGTCTCTTATAGTGGCCATAACTGAAGCAATAAAGCATTTGCCTTTTCGTGATGTATGTTTTAGAGATTGTCAGGGTCTTTATGATCTTATGTCCGCAGACAATAGTGATTCTGATTTTGCAAACCTGCTAGAGTTTAATGGTTCTGACATGCATTTAAAACTCACAGCATTTGTTCCTCTACGCTCCAGGCTTTTCCTTAATGCCATTATTGATTGTAAGATGCCACAGTCTATTTATGCAAAGGATGATGGGAGCCGGATTTCTGGACCTGGTGAGTCTAAAGTTAAACCCACAGATAGTGGGTCTAAGCTTCAGGACATGCTTGTGCATATTTTGGATACCTTGCAACCAGCTAAATTTCACTGGCAGTGGGTTCTTCTCAGGTTACTTTTAAATGAACAGGCCCTCATTGAAAAAGTGGAGAATCATGATGTGCCCTTGGCTGAGGCTATAAAGTTGTCCTCACCTAGTCCTGAGAAGGCTGCTAGTGCTTCTGAGAATGAGAACAATTTTATTCAAATACTTCTCACTAGGTTACTGGTTAGACCTGATGCTGCACCCCTTTTTGCAGAATTGATTCATCTCTTTGGTAGGTCACTAGAGGATTCAATGTTGTTGCAAGCTAAATGGTTCCTTGGAGGCCAGGATGTCCTCTTTGGCCGGAAGGCCATTAGACAAAGGCTGCATAACATTGCTGTTAATAAAAAACTTTCTGTTAAGACCCAATTTTGGGAACCTTGGGGTTGGTGTAGTCCGACTACTGATTCATTGACTATCAAAGGGGATAACAAGAAGTTTGACAGCACCTCTCTTGAAGAAGGAGAAGTTGTTGAAGAGGGAACATATTTGAAAAGGTGCCAACAGCAAGTGATTGAGAGGGCTCTTATTGAGTTGCTTCTTCCTTGCATAGATCAAAGCTCTGATGAAGCTCGCAATTCTTTTGCAACTGACTTGGTGAAACAGTTGAATTATATTGAGACACACATAACTGCTATTACAGGTGGAAGTAAACCAGTGGGAAGTGCTCCTGCTGGAGTTGAAGGTCAGCCAAATAAAGTAAATAACCGCAAAAATTTGAGAACTGGAAGTGCTGCATTATCTAGACGACCAACAGTGGCAACGGATTCTTCTCCACCATCTCCTGCAGCCCTACGAGTTTCTATGTCATTACGTTTGCAGTTGCTCCTGAGATTTCTTCCTACTCTTTGCACTGACAGGTAAGAAAGACTAGATATTGCAATGTCCAATTGGTTTTTATTACAGGATTCTAGTTGAACTTGTTAATGTGAAAGAAATTCTATGGTTTTTGGTTCTTGAAATGGAGAAAATTGCAATGCAATTTTCAGGTTCAAAAAATACGGTTCTCTATAATACAATTTAGTATCATGGGTGCTAGTACTGATAGTGATAGTTTTTCCTTGCAACAGTGAATTTGAGCTTAAATTGGGTGTTGAATTCAGTTAAATCAGTTAATTATGGCCACCAGAAGTGAAATTATGGATATTTGTGCTATGGATGCAATGATCATGTTTTTACTTTTTATCTGTGCATGTGAAATGGTACTAGTACATCAATGCTAGTTGTAATTCTTAAGTTCCATATGTTCAATATTGTAGGGAGCCATCTGTGCGGAGCACAAGACAATTTCTTGCCTCTGTTATTTTTCGTCTCCTTGGTAGTCGGGTTGTGCATCAGGATGCAGACATTTCAGCAAATGCTGTGCCTCTGCCAACGAGGGAGGCAGAGTCATCTTCTGAAGTTGCTTCTGCTGCTTTCGTGGATTCTTCTTCTCAGAGTCTGTTTGATCGTTTGCTGTTGGTTTTACATGGGTTGCTAAGTAGTTATCCTCCAAGTTGGCTCCGACCAAAGCCTTCAAAGACAAACAATGAACCTACAATTGATCGAGAATTGTTGGAGACTTTGCAGGTTTGATCATTTAACCTTTGAATGTATATAATTTTTAGTTTCTGCTAGTTACCCCTTATGTGGCTTTTCAGCCTTTTTAACACTAGTCTAATTTGCCTTGAGAAACTGGTTGGATTAGATGAAATAACCAACATAACATTCTTTTGAAGTGTAATAATTATTTGTTTCTTGGGGTGTATTAATTGTGTGCTTAAAAATTCTATAGAATATTAGGTCTTAATTCAATGTGTAGTATAATATCTTTTTTTTCTTTTTTAATTGAGGTTTTTTACCAACATATTTGATAAACTCTAAATTTCTATCATCTCTAATAAATAATATTGGAACTATAGTCTTATTTTTCTTCGCTTTCACCCGGATGTGATGGAATGACCCAACCATTATCTGTGCATCATGTCATACTGGAATTGTATTTATTCTACAAACTATGTTATCCCATGTTATACTGGTTTCATATTAGGTATTGTGTTTAGCCGTATCCATGCTTCATAATGCTCTCTAATGGCAATGTTTCTGTAACATACTCTTCGCAATCTGGAAATGTTAATTTAGTCTCCCTTCCTGGCTCTGCTTATGTAACGGTCAACTCTGATGCAGAATGAATTGGATCGTATGCAACTACCAGACACTGTTCGGTGGAGAATCCAAGCTGCAATGCCAGTACTCATCCCGTCTATGCGGTGCTCTCTATCCTGCCAGCCACCATCTGTTTCAAATTCTGCTCTTATGTGCATTCAACCTGGCACTGCAAATCCTGGGGTTAACCCCAGTACCTCAACCATCCCCCAGAGGGGTCCAGCTCTATCAAGGGTTGCATCTAATGTATCAGGGAAACCAAAACGACAGGACAATGATTTGGAAATTGATCCTTGGACTCTTTTAGAAGATGGCGCTGGCTCTATCCCTCTGGCAGGTAATACTGCTAGCCTAGGAAGTGGTGATCATGTTAACCTTCGAGCCGCAAGCTGGCTTAAAGGAGCTGTAAGGGTGAGACGGACCGACCTCACATATGTTGGTGCGGTAGATGATGATAGTTGATTAGCAATATTTTTTGTTGGTTTGGAGTATACAACCCCCCTGGCCAGTGCTTTTGTGGTTTTGATTTTTTATATTCAATACAAGAATGGCGTGAAGATGCCATTTAGTGCTTGCCCTTTGTTGGAAGCAGAAGGAGCATTGTTTTGAAAGAAAATGGTTGTTGAAGACAGCACATCCAATGGTTCTTTCTGGCCCTGGTTAACTACTAACCTGTGTTGATAATCACGCCCATCTGGATTGTGCATTTGCTGGCGCAGTTCAGAGGTTTGTTGTACATATAGGAATGATTGTTTCTCTTTACCAATTGGTCTGAGTAATATAATCTCAAGTGATCTGTAGCTTTTTCATGCTCATTTATGTCAAATGAACGCTTGTGTGAGCACTGTCTATAGCTTTTAGGGTCACAAGCACACACAAGTGCAATCAATCATTGTTTCTTTTCTCATTCAAATTATCAAAGGTTATCTGGTTGATCTGGAGCATCACCATAGCATTCCATTATTTGCTTGCTAATCCGGACATAGTTTCATTTCTGCCTAAATTTTACCAGGAAAAAAAAATGCTGTGTGCATCGTCAGCTGGGGAATATTTAGCTTTACCCATAATTTATGTGTGTATGTTCTATACACGCCATAAATGTTATCTAAGCAAATTCTGTAGTGTATAATAAGGTTGCATTTTTTTTTCTACTAAAACAAGAGCATTTTTTTTTTCTATAGCAATTGTAATAATGTAGAATATGATGTCCATATTGTTAATAGTATATGACTTAGTTGCGATCTAATGTCATTCCCTCGATTCTGGTTTCGTCATGTTTTCAAATGTTTTCTTGAGAGTCCTAAACTATGTAAAAGATCGTATGAAGACTAGTGAAATAGCTGACACCTCAATTCTTTGGTTACCGATATTTGCACTCTCGATTTATCTTCTTTCCATCCTGCTTTTTTTAATGTACTAAAGTACCCTTGACAGAACTAAGTTTCCATCGTGCATCTTAATGATAATTTGTTTTTTAATATTTTTGTTATATACGCGTCGAAGATACATTTTTGTTATATCAAGTAACACTATCCAATACAACTCAATAACCAATATTGTACTGTAAGGATCGAGCGGTCCAGAGAGTAGCGCTAACATCTATCTAACCGATGGTTGAATAAGATCAGTCACATGAACAATTACATCAAAATACTTAAAGCAAAAAGCAAAAATTCCTAACCAATTACTTGAAAAATTACTCGACCCATAAGCTATCATTATCACCTACGGAGGCTTCGGTTCCCTCGACGTCATCAGCCGTATCATTAACATCTGTCAACTTTTACATCTTGATCGCCAACCCCGATGTTTGGAGGGTCCTCCATCTCCTATGGCACATCCTCGGTGGTTGGGACATCAAGGTGAACCAGTACCATATCAAAGACATCTTTTTAATGTCAAAAAATAGACGCTTGACAAAGAGCTTTGTTGAAGCCCTCCTCATGCTCAAAGACGATACCCGTTTCCAATTCAGATATCTTCTCTTTAGCCTTCGCCAAGTCGTCCGTCAGTGCCCGATTCTTCTGAAGGAGTCCCCTCTCCATTTCTTCTGGCAGGCAACTACCACCTTTAGTTGCCACACTCATCCACCAGCCGGTCATAATTGGCTCGGGCGTCGCGAAGCCGATCCGAGGCCTCAACTAAGTCCTCCTTGGCTTTATCAAGCTCGGCTTGGAGCTCATTGTTCTTCTTATCGGACTCGTCCTGAGCAATCAACATTTGCTCCATGGTCGCCCGAAGATCCTCAGAAACCTTCTTCTCGGCGAGTAGCTCGGCCTGGATGTTCTCAGCTGCCTTGCAGTTAGGAAACTCCCTAAGATACCAAGCAAGATAAGTCGCCCGGGTAGACATCTCCAGCATAGCATTTGTCAGCTCTAGCTCCGACAAGCTCTCGATCAACGACCGGTGCGTTGAACTCATGTGAAAATTCGTCCGATCACTGATGTTGAACTCGGGGCTGAAGACTCCATCTAGCAGAGACCGGGAGGAGGATCCTTCTTTGCCCTTGCGACCCTTCTTGGATGCAGACTGGGAGAAGGATCCTTCTTTTTCTTTACGCCCTTTCTTGGAGGCGGATCGTTCCCCTTCTTTGTGATCCTTCCTCTTCCTTACAAGGGGGTTGGGTAAAGGTGGTGGCCGCCTCAAATGAGGGATCTACAAACACGGTCCGAAGGCTGTCTGGGGGCTCGTTCCCAGCAACAGCAGCGACGCCTGGGAAAACCACGGCGTTAACAGCTGAAGTAGCCTTAAAGTTGGCTGGAAGAATTGACGGCATCCGACTGGTAGAAGACTGATGAACAAATTTTTAATCCCCGAGAACGGAGTCAAAAACTTGTTAACCCTCGGTAAGTGTACTGAATCGTATTAAGTGATAATAAATGGTAAGACCAAGTATCGTTTTCCAAGAGACTCACGACACTAAACAGTTATGTGATTACTCAACTAAGTAAGACTCTAAAGAAAATATTTTGGGGTTTTTGAATGCAAATGCAATAAAATAAACATGAATGCAATTTGATCAATTGAGGCTAAACACAAGAGTGAATGAATGAAGTTGATGATATTGTTGTTGGGGTTTAGATTTCACCTAATTTACTCTCATGTATTTATGAATTCGTCTTTTTCATTAATTCTTAATGTCACTTTCTAAATTACTTTAAACCCGATGTCTCGGTGAAGAAAGTCTAATCATAATCACTAGTTTACAATGTCTTGTCTCCCTAGCAATTAATCATGTATTATAGTGAACAGACGCTTAAAGGGAACCAACCATCATACTCCTATATTTAGGTTTATACTACTATTGGGAGAGATTCCCCAAATTTAGATTTCTCCGTATGTGTCCATATTGACAAAATCAATGATCATGACATCGAATGAGTTAAACAATGCATGCTTTGAGCAAAGAGGAAAAATTCTAACAATTAATAAAAGAAAGCATGTATCTTAAAAAAGATCTTGAAGAACAAATTCAATACATGAGAGTTTAAGAAGGTTACATCTTTCCCAACAATAATAAGGGTTAGCCCTCCATGGTCATGGAAGAACTAGATGAATAATGGAATGAAATAATGAAAGAGATAGAAAAACCCTAGAAAGAGAAGAGGAGAGTCGTCGCCATCTCCAAATCTACCCCCAAGGGGTGAAAAGTGTTTATGTGCTTAAGCCATCAAAAGATATAAACCCTAGGACATGGAAGTCCTTAAATAAAACATAAAATTAACAGAAAACTGGTCCAAGTCCATAAAAATAACAGAAAACAGATCAAAGCCCATAAAAATGGCGCTCAACGGCACTTTTGCCGCTCAGCGGTAAGTGCGACACTGGCGCTCAGCGGAATTTGGTGCTCAGCGGTGATTTCGGCACTTCAAAACTGCCGCTCAACGGAAATTACCTCTCAGCGCCGCTCAGCGCAACTTTTTCTGCACTCTGGTTGACTTTTCTGCATTATGGTTGACTGATTGACTTTTCTGGTTGACTTTTTTACATTCCAACCATTCGGTACTTTAACTCTTCTTTCAAATCATTCCAATAACCTACAAAATCAAGAGAATCTAGCACAAAACCATTAAATTCACCTTCAACTCTCTTATTCACAAAACTAAAGCAAAAACATGAGTTAAAGCAATTTTCTAAGTCAAAAAGGATTGATTGATTATCAAAATTAAGTATAAAAATAATGGTTTTTCAACCGTTATCACAACTTTAAACTTGAAACTTTGTTTGTCCTCAAGCAAAATGTAACTTGGTTTAAACAAAATACTCATACTACAATGGTTTAGCACACCAAAAAGCATTTTCTTCTAGGACAAGTAAATCACTCATTTGCTCATCATAGAAAAATTAGTCAAGATAGAATGATGCTTTAGCCAATCAAACTTCAACTATGGTGCTCACATAATCAAGACATACGCAACATATGCAAGCCTCATCAACAACCAAGCAAGAATGTTATCATAAAGTGCATGGAACTATTCCTCACCAAAGATAATGTTTCACTCAAGCACTTAAAAGTATTTCACTCAAGCACTCAAAAGTGTTTCACTCAACTAAAAGGTGTATAATGCGGTGACACTCTTACACTCTACCATCACAATGTCACATGAATCAACTTTTCCTTTCATTTAACCACATATCAAACACACTCACAAGCAAGTTATCATCACAAGGACTTTTCAAGGCTTGTATTGAAGCTGGGCTAAGAAGAAAATTGGTTTTTCTAGACAACAAAATTCCTTGAGTTAAGAGAGTGCATAATTCATTCATTAACAATAATCTCTCTTTCTCCTTTTTTATGTGAGAAACCAATATTCAACTCATTCCCAAACTTTACTTGCATTGAGCTTAACCTTTTCTTTTCTTTCTTTTCTTCTCTGTTGCTTTTTGCTTTTGCCCAATGCTCTTTAATAAATTTCACAAAGTTCTTTTCGGTTTCTCACCACCCCAAACTTGAACCATTCCCCATTACCACAAAAACATACTCTACTTAACTCAAGGTAAGGATTTCAAAAAGGATTTTTCCACTTTTCAAATTTAGACTCAAGGTGCAAAGGTTAGAGAAAACATTGATCTTTATTGGGTTCACTTATAAACATTGGCTCTAAGGGAGAAGAAAAACATGGCCTTGATCATTTGTAACATGCAAGCAAGTGTTTCAATCATAGAAAATTAGGCAAATAACACTCAATCAATCAATAACTCTGAAGCCTAATCTCTCACAGTGTAACTCAAGTTCCACAATTTGATAAACATCTTGCCCAACATATTAATCATGCATATGTTTTTTTAAAAGACATGATATCTGACAAAAGAAAAAAGAAAATTCAGCTACGTTAACACCAACATATTAAAAGAAACAAAATAAACATAAAATACCATATTGAATTCCTTTCGTTCACAATCCTCATGACGAAGGCATTCGACTAAGTTGCGGGCAGAGAGGCGGTAGGGGAGAGCGTTGATGGTGCGAACGGCTTCCAAATCAACCGGGTTTATCGTACCAACCGAATACGCTTTTATTTTCCTGGGGTTCCTTGTCCAATAAAAAGGGAACAAGGGATTTCCTGCCGCATCATGAAACTCGTGGCGGCCGGCCTCGTCAATGATGACTTTAAAAAATTGGTTCTTGAACCACGCTTGCCATCACCGTCCATCGACCTCCCGCCGCTTCTGCCCGACGACTCCATAGAAGACTCAACATGGACGACTGCCATTTATTACCTGGAGAAAAAAGAATGCTCTGAAGACGAAAGGAGAAGAAGTGAAAATGACAGCGTCCTCACCCTCCTATTTATAGGAAAAAATTTCGTAACTGTCGATGCTTCCTCGCCGTAAAAAATCATCACGATTAACAGTCCAGATACGGGGCCACTTCAACTTCCGCCTCTATGCTCGCGACACGTGTATTCTCGCTCAAATTCATTTTCAAAAGTTGGTGAGCAGAAACCCAACAGAATCGGCCCAGTAGCCAAGTTGGATGGCCTCCGGCCCAACCAACGACGAGGACGACCGGTCAACAACCAGAGCCCACACACCCGTAATTAAACCCAACGTTCACTACGTGAACTAGGGATTGGGGGTTTATGTACCGTACGGACCGGACAGTCCAGAGAGTAGCACCGACACCCACCTAACTGGACGGTTGCACAAGATCGACCGATAGGTGAACTGGGTCATTAAGACTAGGATTAAGGTAAATAGTTATTAGAGCCATTGGGCTAGAAATGGGTCGTGAATAACTTTTTACCAATCTTAAGCCCATGACGAAAACTATAAATACAGATCAGAGGTAGGTAGTAGATAGGTTGTACTGACATTGACATCGGAGAATCTTTAACAGATTCCATCCCGAACAGAAGAGTGTAACAACATAGCTTGGAGCGAGACCAGACGACAAGAAGACAAATGTAAAAGAATTTGGTAACTTAGCCCCAATAACCGAAACAAATACCAAAGTTCGGGGGAGGATATTTCTTGTTTAGCAAGGAAGAAAGAGTGAATTTGGTTTGTTAAGCATTCGATTTTTATGTTTTTGTAAAGTACAAAAATTATTTTATTAAACCAGACCTGAGCTACCATCTTTACTTCATTATTCTACTATTAAGACTAGAGGAATTAAAACGATGGTATAAAACCAGTCTATTCAATAATAATGATGTAAACTAATCATAAAAGCTGTTTGTGATCTAAAAATACAAACATGGCAACCTTTAGCACACAAGCTGAATTGCAATTCATATACTGCTCTTCAGGATGTTCCTAGTTCTCTGTTCAAGTAGTCAATAAACATTCTTTTTGCGCTCTCTGCATCAGAAGGGGGCGGTGGCCCGCTTAAACTTGTTTGCCCTGTCAGTTTTATGAAGGTGCGTCGCATTCTACGTAGATCCGGCAGCCCAACAGACCTTGAAATGTTGATTACAGGCAAGTCTTTTCCCACGGAAACACCGTTAAGTGGTCCTCCAAGCGCTTGAGATTGTGCTTCTACTATAGCATTCGTGACTTCTTGTGTTGCTTTGTCCAATTCATACAGAGAATTTGCATCAGAAAAACGTGAGGTTTGAGTGGCAATAGTTGGTTGCAGAATCTTAACATCCCTGGTTTTGGAGTCCACCTTTTTGGTTAAGTAGGAGACAGCATCTATAATGGCAGAGGAAGATTTCTCTATCCCTTCTCTGTGTGGCCATAATTCAAACAATGGAGAATCCCACCTGTTTCTTCTTTCTGGTTTCTCAAACCTTCTCACCAAATCTTCAAAAATTGAATCATCATAACTGGCTTCTCCTTTCTCCCTGCGCTCTTCATTCCGTTTCCTACAAAAGTTTTCTTCAACGTCACAGTACACCACGCAGTATCTGATTCCAGAAGCTCGAGCCAAGCACCACAGCTCGTATCTGTAACCCTTGATGTTATTCAAAGAATCTACTACGATGATGCTATCTTTGGACACAGACCTATCTACTTCTGACCTGAGCACCCCTCTTAAATTCTTCTCTGAAGGCATGTTTGCATAGCTCTGGTTTCGATCAAGATGAAAGAAAGCTTCATCTATGATTCTCACTTGATGTTTTGATTCTGATTCTTTGAGAGCTTCAACCAAACACAATGCAGCTTTGGACTTCCCACAGCATGGCTGCCCACACAGTACAACCAGTGCCATTAGAAAACAAAATTGTTATATTCTGATGCTACCGATTTCTCTTTAAAGACACAACCTGCAATATATCAATGTAAGACAAGTCAACATCAGAGAAAGAAAACCCATCATGGAAACAAATCTCCATTGTAAATAATATGTAAGCTTATTATCATCACCCAATGAATATGGACATGATTCATAAAAAGAAAAGAAAAGAAAAAAACCCTATGACAATAAAAACGTGTAAAGAGTGACACAACAATATGGTCCTGTTTACATGAACTTCACAACAAGTACTAACAGAATAAGAAAATATGAAGAAATGAAATAAACTTCTCTTTACAATAACTTGTACCCAAGTTTAAATAAGCTTTTAGAGAAGTTATCAAAACGAGTTTCTCCGGAAGTCCTTTCTGAAAGAGAAAAATAAGAAAAGATTAAATTCTACAACAGTTGAAATTAGCTTACGCAAGAGCTAATTTGAAGAAACTCTCATAAAGATTTTTCATTTTTTTTTTTAATTTTGCATGTGTATAAGCTAATTTTCACTTTTTGAGAAGTCAAGTTCATTTTTTTCTTCTTGTTTTTTCTGGTAGAAGAACTTATAGAGAAGTTCATTCAAACAGGCCAATACACAGCGACTCCTATGCAAACGGGCGCAAGCTAATTCAAACAGAGCTAAGTTATGCATACCCACAATACCACTCCTATCAATCTACATAAATCTCAAGAGAACCACTGGCAGTGGAGTTTTCTATCAATTAACAAGAAATAATAATACCCAATAACTAAGTACGTGCATTAATAATATACCTGCCACGTTCACACGTTCAAAACACAACCAAGTAACCAAGATTATCATCACATATAAACTACAACTCGTTTGGTTTATCTTTTAGAACAAGAATTTGGGGCTTTTTTTCTGTAAAGAATATTAAACCAAAATAAAGGAATAAATAGCCACTTTGAGCTGAAAACGTTTCATAGAAGAGGTTACTTTCTACCACCCTACTACAATTATTATTGTTTTGAAATGCGAAGACGAGAGCAAACCTTATTCACATTTCATGTTACAACCAACAGTAACTCCAAAAAAGAATGATAAATCGAGATCCTAACATAGAATCAGAAATAAAATCGGTACCTTTACACACTGAGAATAAGAGGTTGAGAAGTGCACCGTCGCCGTCAAATCCCCGCAACGTTCAACCTAGAGAGAGAGAGAGAGAGAGAATAATGATTTTGGAAGGAAGAGAGAAGAAAGGAGAATTAAGGAAATTAGGGATATAGGGTACGCTTTGAAGGAAGGAGATCAATGCTAACGCTCTCAGCTTCTCCAACAAAGGTTATATTTGTTTAGAGGTTATTTATTTCTATATAAACAATTCTAAGAAAGATTGTTTAATTATTATTATTATTATTATATATATATATATATAATTTTAAAATAAACGTTTTTTTAACATAAAAAAGATAATTAGAATCCCCTAAAATGTAAATTGGGAATCCAAATTGCAATTTCATATTGGAATACAATTTTTAGTTAAATCTTTATACGAAAACATATGACTCACTAAGTTACATAAAATACGTGGAAGATGATGCTACAAATTGAATATTTAAAAAGGAAATACATTTTGCTAATATAAATTTTGTATATTGATATTGATAAAAAATAATAATGTATGATAAATTTGTTGTTTCTAATACAAATATCTTTAACGATTACTTGTTTGGTATGTGCACCGAAGACAAACCTATCAAGTCTTGAACAACTTTTATAAAAAAGATTTGTGATAGAGATAAAAAAGAATGAGATGAGTGACAAAAACAAGAAATTTATTCTTCATGTGAATTTCTTTGAGAATAAAACTTTTTTTGTGGTGTAAGTATACAAAGACATCAATGCTTCGTCATCGCATATAAGAGAAGTGAATGACTATGGCATAATAGGTTGTAAGACAGCAATATAACAGTAATAAAATTTGGGAAGGAAAATGAAATGACGGTATAATGGTTTTCGTAATCCTCTCTAAAAAAACGTCCTCCAAGTATTCTGAGTATAAAAGTTCATATAACAGAAAAGGAAATGGCAGCAGTGGAGAAATGCACAGGACAAAAAGAAGAAGTCAGAGAATACATAAATGACAGCACACCCTCCCTCCTCTAACAAACTTCTATTTAATGAATCCCCGTCCAATCATAATCATTGAGTCTAATATTCTTTTTCCTCACGCGCCTGCTTCCACGTTTTTCTTCCACCCTCATGTTTTCATGGTCTTCTCTCGTTACAATTCCTCCTCCTTTAAAATTAACCTTGTCCTCAAGGTTGAATGTTGGGTAGGCTTTACGTAAGGCACTTTCATCTTCCCATGTAGGAGCTGATTCTTCTAACCCTTCCCATTGGATCAAGAACTGTTTTACTATCTTATTCCCTTGCATAATTTGACGATCTTGAAGCACAACAGCAGGTTGAATAACAGGGGGAGTCTCAGAATCAATAGTGAGTCCTGTTGGAAGGTCAAAAACTGTTTTGTATTGATGGAGCAACAATACAATATTCGACTCCATATTCTTTGGAAGATCCAGCCATTGATCTTGTATGGTGGGAGATGTTTGAACCTGCAAGGAGAATAACTCAGCAATTCCTTTGGTATGGCACATTCTCTTGAAGTGGTTAAATTGAGCTAGCTGTGGCAGGGATGAATGATCTCCATGCAGAGTCACAAATTTATTTCCAACATAAAATTTGATAGATAAGCTGCTATAATCAGAGACATGAGGTCCTAAAGTTGCCAACCAAGCGGCTCCTAACACCAAATAAGCTCTTGAAATGGGAAGTAAGTATACTGGCAATTGTAGCAAGTGACCTTGAATCTTAACTTGTAAGTCCTTGATGAATCCTTCAGCTACCAAGGCATTACCGTTGCCCACTAACACTTGAAAATTGGGAATAGGCTCGACTGGAAGTTTCAAACAGTGAGCAATTCTGGGTTGCAGGAAATTATTTGAGCTTCCACTATATAATAAAACCTGTACCATCATGCCAATGATAGACCCTTTAAATTTCATCGTGCCAAGTCCTGAAGACCCTTTTAATGCATTGTATGAAAGGTGTTGTTCCATGATTGATGGAGGTTCAGCCTCCACAATGTCCTCCGGAGGGTCATGTTGGACATCAATAGAAACATCTTCATCCACTTGTAAAACAAAATACTGCTTATTGGGACACCTATGATTCATGGTGAATTTCTCATCACATGTAAAACAGAGGCCCTTCTCCCTGCGTAATTGCATTTCTGCAGCAGTAAGTTTTTTTATGAAATTGGGTTTGGGGTAGGAACTGGATGTAGATGACTGCGGTAAGGATAATAAGGGAGGTAAGGTGGTTGATCGTATGGATTGTGAGGTTGTGGGGATGGTGTTTGTGGCTTGTGTTTTGGGATAATAGGAAGTGTTTGGTAACCTGGTTATGGGAATGTACTTCTCCTCATGTAATTTGGCTAAGGACACACAACGCAGCAGAGAAGTGGGGTTTTGGGCAATAACATCACGTTTGAGATCTGGTTTTAAGCCGCCTACAAAGCAATCTAGGAGAGCCTCCGTCATGATGCCTTGGACACGGTTGGCCAGAGATGTGAATTGCGTATAATAGTCATGAACAGATGATGTTTGGGTGAGTTTAAACAAGGTGGCCCTGGGGCATTCATATGGGGTAGGACCAAATTCAGTTTCCAAAGCACGAGTAAAAGCAACCCAAGTTGGAAAGGCATTGGCACGATTTTGCATCTGAAACCAAGGGATTACCTCTTTCTCCAAATGAATGGAAGCTATGATCAGACGTTGATCATCGGTTGTGCGGTAGTAAATGAAAACCTGTTCTGCTTTGAAGATCCATTGAAGAACGTCAGTACCGTCAAAGCGAGGAAAATCAATTTTAACATTACGCACTTGGAACGGTGGTGGCTCAGTGGAGGGTGGTGGTTTCGTTTGAAGCAAGGACCCCAACGTAGATTCAAGTGTTTGGAATCTGTTTTCTGCATCTTGTTCTCGTAATGTCAAATGTTCCATCCAGTTTTGTAACTCTCGCTCACGTCTTTCCATGGCCTCCGCGATGCGACAAACTTCTGCCGGAAGGTCCTTGAGACGAGCTATTTCAGTAGCTAGTTCTTTCAGTCTCGTGTTTTCGGCCATAGTTCAGAGAATGAAAGCATCAGTGTAAGACAGCAATATAACATTAATAAAATTTGGGAAGGAAAATGAAATGATGGTATAATGGTTTTCGTAATCCTCTCTAAAAAAAATGTCCTCCAAGTATTCTGAGTATAAAAGTTCATATAACAGAAAAGGAAATGGCAGAAGTGGAGAAATGCACAGGACAAAAAGAAGAAGTCAGAGAATACATAAATGACAGCACACCCTCCCTCCTCTAATAAACTTCTATTTAATGAATCCCCGTCTAATCATAATCATTGAGTCTAATATTCTTTTTCCTCACGCGCCTGCTTCCACGTGTTTCTTCCACCCTCATGTTTTCATGGTCTTCTCTCGTTACATAGGTTTGATCATCTAAATTTCCAACATTTACATAAGCTTAGTCACAAGAATATGAGACTAGACTCCCCTCAATGGTGATTACAGAGAAAGTATGTAGAGAATGCATTCAATGCAAACAGACCAGGCCAAAGTTCAAGAAGTTTGTAGCCAACAAAGCAATTAAGAAGCTTGAGTGTGTGTATTATGATGTTTGCAAGCCAACGCAGGTCGAAACACCTGGTGAAAATAGGTATGTTGTGTAAAATAGAAAAGTGGCACATACACGTTGATATTGAACTTTATAATTTTATTTCATTGATGAATATCACATGTCTTAAATAGCCTTAAGGCCAAGAGATAAATACAATAATCTTAATGTTTTAAGCATAAAATAATTAGAAATATATTGCTACAATAATTATAAACAGTAAGATGGTTACTACGTACAAAATAAATTATAACTCAAATGAAATTACTTAAACATCCCAATTTAAGTTTATAGTTTTATGTAATCATATAAAACGATGTTGTAAGTAATGGTTTCATGAACATATCAACTATATGTTCTTTGTTTCTTAGGTATTCCAACTCTACGCTTTCTTCCTTCATCTTCTTCTAGATAAAATGAAAATGGATATCAATGTGCTTCCTCCTTTTGTGGTTGACAAGGTTCTTGGCCAGCTCAATTGTTGATTGTTATATACTCGAATTATCATATTCTCTTCTTGCTTTATTTTCAATTTACATAGCATATTTTTAATCCATACTACATGCTGCACACTTCAGGGTGTTACTACATACTTGGTATCATATGGATAGCGCCACAATGGATTGTTTTTTTTATAGTCAAGTAAAAGTTGTGTTCCCCTAGGAAACATAGTTTGTCGTACTCTTTCGATTATCCATGTCTCCACACGAACCACTATCTGAGTATTTACTAAGTCAATAATTGTCCGATTTGGTATAGAACAACCTAATATTTGTTTCAATGTTTTCCAATAAAAATACTTTCATTCCTTCATAAAACGACTTGTTATTCTCACACTTAGTATAAAGTATGACCATATGTTCTTCAAGTACCTCAAATTTTCAATCAAGTTATGATATCAGCTTGCTTCAATTGGGTCTTCTCCATGTGTTGGATAACTTCAAGTAGAAGTCAGATTGCATTTCATCATCTTTGTAATATCTCATTAGCACCTTTTTTGGGACACAAAAATCTTCCATATATATATATATATATATAACACGTTATTTTTTTCAATGAAATGTAAATATTGATAACTTAACATGTAAAAATAAATAAAAATGGGACACATAAATATTATGAGAATGTATTGAGAATTGTTATTTTCTTTACATCGCATATAAACGAAGGAGGGGATTTAAATATTTTTATTTCCATTTCAAAAAGAATATTATAATTATTTTTATTATAAAATTCAATACAAATTTGTTTACATCGTATTATTGTGTTTGTTTACATTATGAACATATTAAAATAATTATAAAATGAAGAAGGCTTAATTTAATTTCACAGTACCGAATTAGTAAAATAAGATTTATAGTTTATAATTTAATCATATTTTAGTTAATATAATTTTTTAATAAAAATTCTAAATAGATAAAATGTATTTTATTATTTTAAGATAGAAATGATTGTAAGACAAAAAAAAGAAAATAACAAATATGTATATCTTATAAAATGTCATACATTATTCATGCTAATGCTAATATTTAATCAAATAAGCTATTATTTATTAATATTGAGACAGATAAAAACAATACATTTCTATATAGGCCTAATTATATTATAAAAGAATTACTTTTATATGAGAAAAAAAATATATAGAAAAAAGTTGGATGAAATATTACTTCATTATTTTTTGACCTGGACACACCAATAAGTTGCCAATATGACTTAAGACAAACTGTTTTATAAAGAAATATCCAGAAAAATAACATAAGGAAAAAATAAATGAATTTTTAAAGATAAAATTAATTTATATAAAAAATAAAAATTGAAATTTAGAGAGCAATTATATGGAAAAAAAAGTTATTCAATTTCCATTTCACAATGACAATCTTCTATGCAAAAAAATATATAATTTGCACTTAAGAAAGAAAACAAGTTAAATATTACTTTTGTATAAATTACCCTCTATTCCAGAATTTTATTTTACCGTCTAAATAAAATTAATTACATATTACTTTTAAAATATTATTCCCTAAATTGCGACTGATATTAGTATGTGAACCAATATTCCTAATGTTAATTCTTGAAAAATAAAGTCTAACAAAATCTGAAATGGACATTGTTTTGGTTCATAATCAAGGTTTCATAACCGAATCCATTACATAACCAAAGTCTTTTCTTTTTGTTCTATTACTCCAAATACACGCAATTTAAGTCCAAACCCTTGATGCTTGAGGGTTTAAGAGATAAAGCAATTTACGCAAGAGTGCAACTATAAAATGCAGTATGATTAAAAAAAATTAATCATTTTAGAAGTATTATCTGAGACAAATTTTAATTAATATAAAAACTACTTTTGATATAACCAGAATTATCAGATAAATTTAAACTAAATTAAAATAATGAAACTCAGGGAGTATTTTTATGCTTCCTGCTGTGAGGTTAGACTCAAATTTGGATCTTCATAAAAATGAATTTTAGCTTGCTTTATTTAACAAAACTTGATCCCCCAAAAGTTCGAATGAAACTCAAAAAAGACAGTCATCTTTAAACTAAAGTAGTGAAAAATGGTCTAAATTACATTGAACAACTTGTGATAACCTCTCAAAAACTCGAAAATATCACAACCAAGTTATAGCTAATCAAAGCAATTGGAATATGAAACTGAGGAAGCTAATAACATATTCTCATTCTTTGTATAGGATCCGAATATTAAGACTAGTGAGAAGATGCTGAGGATAACTAAGGCAGATAAACTTTTCCAGTAAAGACTGCACCTTAGAGTGATGGAACCAAAAATTTTCCTCTGGACATATCAGCATCACATCCCTCAAACTCATATAGTTAACACAAACATGACTCCAGAATACTCCTTTGTGTCATTGTACTGCCACATTTTACATATCAGAGACGGACCAAAGATAAGCTTCTCTGTCTCTGGCTTGCCTCTCATTTGTTCTCTTAAACATATCCTTTTCGAACCCTGCAAACGGCAGCGATGAGTCAATCATTTAAGGCTATTTACATGAGACAAGGGAAGGAAGAATCAAGAACCAACCATTACTGCGATCAACACCATCCCAGTGTCGTCCGGGCCTTATTCCATAGCGATTTGGGGCAGCGTCTAAACCTCTTTTTAACCAGCTATGATTTGGAATATCCTGCGGGACTACAAAACCTGATTCCTTCATCTTCTCATTTTCCCCCAAGTTTGGAAGAACAGGCTCTGGATATTTTTTCTGCAAATGACAATTGGCACAAGAAACATGTAAAAACTGATCAAACTCCATCTCACACACCAAGCAACATAAAATCTTTTGCATTACCTTTACTAGATGTGCCATGGGATCACCCCACCTTAATCTCTCCTTAAACATTTTGTCTAGTTCAGGATCATCTCTGTAAGACACAAATGCACATACAGCATAAGAGACACTGAGACGAGAAGGAAAAGAGAACCTTAATCAATGACATCAACTCACAATTATACATCGGCATTCAAATAATGACAGTCCAGAACTTGCTCCCAGTGGGATTTTAACTAACATACAAATAATTTATAAGTAAATTTCCATGCTGGTACATGGTAAACTAAGTAACTATATGGCACTGACACCCCCCTAAAAAACGAACTTAAGGTCAAACAGGTGCAAAAAAGACCATCTCTTGTGATTAAATTCATGATAATCCAGATTACCTCAAAATATATTTAATGATGGTCGTGAATTTCTATTTAAATGATAATCTATATACATGAATGGGGACCGAAAGAAAAACTTTTATCTTCAGTATCCTGGAGCATAAAGTAAAATATGTATCAAAGAAGATGGATCATGACAAAGCAATTGGGCTAGATATGATAATCGCTGAGGCATTAAAGAGTCGACGATAGAGAGACAAGAGTTGGCTCACAAAAATTCTTTCACAAGATTACCAGGTTTACGAAAAATTCAAACCACTTAAGAACAATTGTCACCAACTCGTGTCCCATATACACATGGTATTTTGTATACCCCATATGATGTTTGTACATCATAGGTTGCTATAATATTATGATAACAAATTTTGAACAATCTAGAAACCATGTTTCTAAGTACTTTATGCATACCTAGTCCGTGCAAAAGGCTTCTCCTTCTCAAGTTCTAGTTCCTTCAGTCTAGCCTCAGCTTCACGCTTTTGAGCTAAGCCCTTACCCCATTCTATTTCTATCTCCTGAAAATCACAAAGATAGCCAAGAATTCAGCTTACTAGTTTTCATGGAGAATCATGAATAACATCAATGTTCTGACATACTTAAGATTTTAGAGAACTTAGTGAGTCTCTTGCTACTGACTTATGTATATATTGTATTCATATATAAAAGGTAGCGTTCAAAAAGAAAAGAAAAGAGGACAGGGGTCAGCCTATGATCCCTAAAGATAATACATCAAGAAACAGCTTTATAAAAAGCTCAACAACAGATAAAAAGAAGGACTATTTTAACACACTTAGAAGTAACATTCAACTTCAATTACACCACAGGGACCAAATGATAACAAATATGACACGGTTTCATGTCCTTTTTGATGTAATTGTAATATTAGTAGAAATAATATCAAGCACCAATAATATATTTTAGTTAAAATGTATTTCCATGGAACAAATAACTTACTGCTCCATTTTACTACAGAATTTTAGATAACTCACCTAGTCACAATATAACAATCAATCTTACTCTTTTGGATATAATTTGATCCTTATCATTTCTTTTGTTCTACCAAGTCAACAAATCTCCTAATCTGTTGCATGTAAGTCTTACAAAATCAACCTTTTAATTATGCTCACTGCACATTACCAAGTCAATCTTCACACCATCATTGAAATTCCAGAAAATATCCAAGTGAACAAAACAAACTAAGTATCTTTTCGGCCACTCATTGCATACAAACAAAAAAAGGATCCTCATAAGGAATCATACTTTCTTCATATATATGATATGCAGCCAGTTACCCATTAGAAGCATACCAAAAGCTACATCTAGAAACGATACAACAATGCTGAAAAAATTATGCCGTGCACCAAATACCTTGGGTTTTTCTTCTACTTTCTGCTTTGATTTCAAGTATTCCTCCTTTGAAATGCGTACTCCTGCAAAATTCAGCATTTTGTTTTACAAAGGCGTCAAATCAGATACATTGACCGAAAGCATCAACAAAAATCTGACTAAAATTTTGACCTTTTATTTTATCACGATATACAGGCTCGGCACCACGTCCACTAATGGAAGGGTCCATCTGGTTAAATCTGCACAAAACATAGTTATCAATGCAATGGTGCAATGTGAAAAAACTGACGCCAAAACTTCCATAGAAATACAGAGGGAGCAACCACCATTTATATTTGTATAACTGAAAGAAGGGTTTCAATTATATGAAAGGGGAATTGCAAGATTAAAACAACTGAACAATTACCTCAACATATCATCCCTCTTCTTTTTTTCAATCTCGTCGCTTATATCTTTACCAGAAATTAGACCTGTTTTACTAGCTGGATTTGATGAATCCTTAGTATTTTTCCTTGGTGGAGACAGGTCAGGATCCGAAGATGGATGTGAACCAACTTTAACTGAAATACTGGACGAACCCAGTCTTCCAACATTCTTCTGAATTTTTCTTGGGGGTGAAAGGTCTGACACTACAGATCCATGTAAAGCATCTTGAGAAGGAGAATCATGACGACCACGTCGAGGTGGAGATAGATCTTGAGGTGAATGGTGGTGAGAATCAGAAAAACCAGATCTTGCAACATTCTTTTGGATTCTCCTCGGGGGTGAAAGGTCGGGTGCCACAGATCCACGCAAAAGATCTTGAGATGGAGAATCATGACGATTTCGTCTAGGTGGAGAGATATCTTGCAAATCAGAAGTCTCATAACCGTGACGGTCTTGTTGTGATGGAGAGAAATCTTCAGGTGAACGACCACGAGAAACATCAGGCAAACCAGTTCTTGCAGAATTGTTCAGGTTTTTCCTTGGGGGTGAAATGTCCGATGCCACAGATCCACGTGAAAAATCGTGAGGGGGAGAATCATGACGACCTCGCCGAGGGGGAGAGATGTCTTGCAAATCTGAAGTCCTATAATCTGGTGATGGGGTGTCATTGCGTCTCAACCGCTGACCAGGTGATAAATCAGCACTTTTTCTTTTACGGGGAGGAGACATATCATTGTTTGAGTCGATAAAATCTTCAGGTTTAGAGGAAAGCGAAACCCAACCACTTCCATCCTCAGATATAGCGTGATAAGGACGTCTCGCCCTCAGCTGCTCAAGCCTCTTCATACGCTTCACATCAATGTCTTCATCAACAAGTGGTTTCTCTTCGTCTACATAAACCAATAAAATTTGGTTATATGAAATAATATTATATACAGAAACCAGTAATGGTAAATTCTCTAATATGAACGAACATTTATATTTTTATAATATACCAGATGAATTATCATTGTTTTCTTCTCCAAGATCTATGGGTTTCTGCCACATTGGATCTTCATCCACGACTAATAAGCCAGTGGTTTGTGGTTGATTTTTCTTCTTCTGCTTCTTCTTTTTTTTCTTCTTCTCTTCTTCTGTGTTACTTTCATACCGTTTCAAATAATCCTTCAATGAATTGGACCCCATTTTTAAGTCAACAATGTCCACAGTTTAGCCTCTACAGTTACCTACCACAGTGTAATGTTTTATTAGGTGATGCTTCGCAGACTTTCAGAAAGTAAAAAGTAGTAAACCTGAGACTCTAATCTATATAGCCTCCAGCCATAACAACTCATGAATGATATCTCCATTATATTATTTATTATATAATAATTGATTATCTAATATCTCTAAGATATTATGATATAATAATTGATTATCTAACATCTCTAAGATAATAATACTTGAAGATATTTCATAATATCTTGAGGGTATGCACAAATTGTCTAATGTAAGTATTGAGATTAAAAACACAGAGAAGTGGATCTGTATTAGATAAGTGAAGAGCTTATTTCACCCTTCTTCTCCATCCTTTATTTATAGGATTATAACAATGGAAGACAACTAAGATTAAAATGGAAAACACTCACACACAACTCATACCCAACTAATACACAACTCACACACAGCTAACTCAAACACAAGCTAATTATTCTAATACTGTTACATACCTGAGTTTGGGTCGTAACCGGTAGGCTCACTCACACATTCGCACAGATAAGGAACACTGGAAATTTACTGAATTTCTGTTATTGAATAGAAAATACTGCACCAAAGATAACAACCAATAACTGGGAGCAAGATCTCCGTCAGTTACCTGAGAGCATAACCTTTACAAATCTCACACATAAAAACATGTCTTTAACCCTAGACTCTATCTTTATTTATACTAATCACTCTCTCCCAAAAAGGTAAAGAATCATAGTAATTATGCCTATTTATTAAGATTATCGGGTAAGAATATCTTCACCCTTATTTACTATATTTAATTTATATTTAATAATATCATGAGATACGCCCTTAAATTCTAATAAATTTCCCGCCCATCCTAACTGTTGTGTCAGTTAGGATGCTCCTCGCTGCTCCCCACCGTTTGGCGCTCTTTCCCTCTTCCTTCTACCGCTCGGTTAAGTCTCTATCCCCCTTCTATCATCTGGACCGCTCGTTCCTTGTCACTAACCGTTCGGCCATCGTGCTCCCTCTTCCTTCTACCACTCGGTTAAGTCTCTCTCCCCCTTCTATCATCTGGACCGCTCGTTCCCTGTCGTTAATCGTTCGGCCCATATCCTCTACTGTTCGGTCCTCTTTCTCTCTTCCTTTTACCGTTCGGTCTTCATGCTCCACCCTCTCCACCGTTCGACCCATATCCTCTACCGTTCGGTTTCCCTCTTTTTCTCTCCTATATCTCTTTCTTTTGTATACTCGCCAGCCCCTAACAAATACTCCTCTTCAAGCTAGAGCATATAGATTGTATGAACTAAACTTGGAATATATAAACTCAATCTGAGATCTCTTTAGGAACTTAGTCAATACATATGTAAGTTGGTCATTTGATCCAACAAAATCAACTTGTCTTGAATAAGACAATAGACGTGGGTACTTAGGCTAACAACAAGATGCACTTCAGACCGTCGAGAGAGAATGTCTGTAAACCAAATTGGACACACAAATCAACGTAGCCAAAGAGACTCCTCGTGAAATATATGACTCGTCTTTAGGAGTGTGTGGCAAACAGATGATAGTGGTCAGCGAATCACAAAAGTGTAAACACAAATTGACGAACAAATAACAGCAACTTATGGAGAAACCAAGGATCTTGGAAGCCTAAAATACTTCTTAGGCATTGAAGTAGCTCAGTCTAAAGATGGAGTTGTAATCTCCCAAAGGAACTATGCCCTTGATATTTTACAAGAAACATGCATGATTGATTGTAGACCAGTAGACAGTCCTATGGACCCAAATAAGAAATTAATGACAGAAGGTGAGTTATTCTCCGATCCGGAGAGATATGGAAGGTTAGTTAGAAAATTGATTTATGTCACTATTCCAAGGTCGGATCTATCTTTCACACTTGGAGTGGTTAGTCAGTTCATGCAGGCTCCATGTGTTGGCCATTGGAATGCTATCATTCGAATTCTAAGGTATGTAAAAAAGGCTCCCGGGCAAGGGATTGTTATATGAAGATAAGGGAAGCCTTCAATTCTCTGGGTACTGATTCGCCTATTGATAGACGATCTACTGCTGAATATTGTGTTTTTCTTGAAGGAAACATTATTTCATGAGAAATTAAGACACAGTCTGTAGTGGCTAAAAACGACAAAATGCAAGGACTAAATTGCCATCAATAGCTGATGGGAGGCCTACAATGGCTTAAAGTGATAAATTACAGGGATTAAATTGCCATCAGTAACTGATGGGGGCCTGCAATGGCTGAAACATACTCCGCCTCACGACATACAATGGAAATGACAATGCACCGGATAGACCGTGAAGGTTGCAGATCTGGCTCTTCAAGAGACTTTTCCACAAGAGATGCAAGGGTTCGACAAAATTGGAGAGGCAATGAGAACCCACATGTAGGGAAGAAGACTATGGTGCTGGTAGTGATGTCGTTACGAGCGACACACATGGCTGTTGAGTGACAATAAAGACTTTGATTTGCACTATACAATGTGACTGATTGACAAAATAATGAAGGATGTCCAAGACTTGACAGATTTCCCAAATCATTGGGAATTGACCCATTGAAGTAACTGAACGAACAATCCAATTTTTTTCAGGAAAACAAACCAATACACATCTGAAAGGGGCTAGTGAGCTTGTTGACTGAAATTCTGAATCTCACCAGAAACACACTCCCCCTCATGCCATGACCAACCACACTCCCCCTCATGCCATGACCAACCTTCAACCCATGACTTGGTGGTGAAATTTCTTAACTAGCTGGAAATTGATACTGATAGTTGGTAGAAAGATAAGACAAACCCCGAGCTGCACCAATAGTTATTTTTAGTTAAGTGTCCCAAGACAGGTTCTGTGTTATTATTTCTCCAACAATAGATGAGTCTCCAAGCTTCTCTTTGGCATGACTTCGTACACAAGGAGAAATTGCACATCGTCACAGTAGTAACCCAAAAGTTTCATTATGTTTGGGTGAGAAACTATTCCCAAATGTGATTTATGACTGCCACTCCTGAAGGCCCTCATACTTTCGGGATTCAACTTTTTTTTTAGTTACCATGAACAAAGGGTCGAATCAGCTAGGACTGATTTTGAGACAACAGGTCTAAAAAGTTTAGTCATGGTGAAGGGTTAGAAAAAGTGCATAAAGAAAGACCAAGCGGTGGTGCACAAGAAAATAGAAGATGAAAGCAAGTGGTGGGGGCAGAAACCAGAACACCACAAGGAACCATGGCTAGATTGTGTTGTAAGCCTTTGATTGAGCGAACCTTGGTGGCTTCTATTGGTGGTACTTAAGAGGCGCAAAAAGGGTGATGAAGAATAAGTTCGTGGTTCAACAATTGCATAACGAAAACTGAAAGAAATTGGGGATTTTTCGATTTTAGGGTTTCACAGAGAAATTGGGATTTCCAAGTGTTGAATATAGTGAAAAACTATATTTGGATTAATCTCCCTTATGTTAAATACACACATAGGGTTCTCTATTTATAATAGAAGAAATATGGGCTAAGCCCAAAATACAAATGAGAAATAATAACAAACTAACTAAAAGATAAAAGATGTAATATATCTAACACTCCCCCTCAAGCTGGAGCATACAAATTGTATGAACTAAGCTTGGAATAGATGAACTCAGTGTTGAACTAGATGATTTGTCTTCAAGAGTGTGAGGCAAACATAGATGGACTAACAGCAGCTTGTGAAACTTCAACTTCAAAAGTAGGTGAAGGAGAGCAGTGGTGGACAATGACAAACTGCAAGGACTGATTCCCAATCAATGATGGATGAGTGACGGGATCAACAGTAGTAGCTGAAATCTACAAAACTGCAGGGACTACACTAAATCCTCATCAATGATGGTTGGGTGACGGGATCAACAGTAGTAGCTGAAATCTACAGAACTGCAGGGACTACACCCATATTTATGTGACTTGCAGTGTCTGGGAAACGTATTCCCCCTTAGTGTGAACTCCCCCTTAGTATGAAGGGCGGAAATGTGGAATATCACAGTTGTTGGACCACTAAAACAAAACAAAATATTAAGCTACAATGCTGAAACAAAATATTAAGTTGACGGCTATAAAACTGCAAGGACTAAATTGCCATCACTGACTGATGGGGCCTGTAGTGGCTGGAAGCGACAAAACTACAGGGACTGCCATCACTAACTGACGAGGTGATGGGGGCCTACAGTGGTTGGAAGCGTCTGGAGAGCGGCAAACTGCGCCTGGACAGCGGCAAACGACGCCTGGACAATCAACGGCGGAGACGAAGACAGACGAAGATGTCAGCAATGGTTGCTCTGGAAGGTCTGAACAGAGAGAGGGAGGTCCAGCGAGAGCTATGGAGGCGTCGCGGTGAAACTCCGACACCGGGAACGCGACGCGTGCAGAACACGCGCCCGAGATCTGAAGAGGAGAAGGCGGCGCATGGAGGCGCTTTGAGCGGAGTCTGTGCTTGTCTACGGCGGGGTTGGCCGTCGCTCGAGGAGACGCTTCAGATCTGCTGGTCACCGGTCGAAACTATGAAGGCGACCGGCGGCCGGCGACGGACTGGCCGGAAAGAAGCGTTGCGTGGCAGCACGTGACTGAGAACTGGCTCTCGAAACCGGCGTGGTTGGTCGTCGCTCGAAGGGACGGTCCAGATCCGCGGGTTACCGGCTAAAACTGCGGCGGTGACGGCGGCTGTCGGCGACGGCAGATAGCGGCGAAAAGTGGCGGCGACAGTAGTGGCACTCTGGATCTGGATTGGTGCTGATTGTGGCACAGATTTAAGAGAAAAAGAAAGTGAGAAGGGCTATCCATTGAAATTTTAGGGGCTGCCGGCGGCCATGGCGGCTGACCGTGGGCAGACAACAGAGTCCCCAGAAGAAGAAGCGTTGCGTGGCAGCACGTGACTGAGAACTGGCTCTCGAAACCGGCGTGGTTGGCCGTCGCTCGAAGGGACAGTCCAGATCCGCGGGTTACCTGCTAAAACTGCGGCGGTAACGGCGGCTGTCGGCGGCGGCGGATAGCGACGACGGCGGCGGAAAGTGGCGGCGACAGTAGTGGCACTCTGGATCTGAATTGGTGCTGATTGTGGCACATATTTAAGAGAAAAAGAAAGAGAGAAGGGCTGTCCATTGAAATTTTAGGGGCTGCCGACGACCATGGCGGCCGACCGCCGGCAGACAGCAGAGTCCCCAGAAGAAGATCAGAGAACCTGCTCTGATACCATGTTGAATATAGTAAAAAACTATATTTGGATTAATCTCCCTTATGTTAAATACACACATAGGGTTCTCTATTTATAATAGAAGAAATATGGGCTAAGTCCAAAATACAAATGAGAAATAATAACAAACTAACTAAAAGATAAAAGATGTAATATATCTAACACCAAGTGTTTGCCACCCTTGATGCTCCTTGGGTTGAAAGGGGTTGGCACAAGGACGAATTTGCGATCCACTTGCGATGAATGCTTGGAAGGTGTCATGAAAAGCTAGTGTGAGACCACATGACTTCTGTTTTGGTATGGCTGCTATGAAGGGTCAGAACAGAGAGAGGGAGGTCTGACGAGATGATCGACAGAGGCGCGGTGTGATTTCGACACCGGGGAGGTGGCGTGTGATTAACAGACGCCCAAGGTTGTCTGGAGAAAGGTGGTGCACGGAGACGTGTCGACAGTAGGTTCACCCTGATTCCGGCAAGGTTGGTCGTCGCTCGAGGAGGCGATCCAGATCCGCTAGTATCCGGACTAAACTATGCGACAATGACGACAGCAGATAGTGGTCAACGACGATGGACTATGAAAAATAACTAAAAAGGCACTAGAAATATTTGATATTGGGAGAGCGGGACTACTCACTGAGGCACTCAGAAAAGATAAAACTTTTAAGGCCACCGGTGGATAGCAAAGATAGTTGGAAGAAACTCAGACAACCTGCTCTGATACCATATTGAGATTAAAAACAGAGGGAAGTGGATTTGTATTAGATAAGAGAAGAACTTATTTCACCCTTCTTCATCCTTGATTTATAGGATTGTAACAATGGAAGACAACTAAGATTAAAAAAGAAAACACTCACTGATAGGATATAATATGATAGGTTATAATGGGTAATGTGTGCAAAATAAAACAAAACAGTTTATGAATTAGTTGGGAGTTTTGGTTAGTTGGTTGGGGAGCCTGTATAAGAAGGCATGGAGCTCTTGTGTGAAGGGACTTTTGGATAATCTTGTAGATTGAGCTTTGGCTCTTTGTGAAGGGGAAACCGTTGGAGGAGAGACTGCTCTCCTATTCTTTGTGTTCTATACACTCTATAGAATAAAGAATATTACTCTTTTGTCTCTTTTCAATTCTGGGTTCCTATCACTCACACACAACTCATACCCAACTAATACACAATTCACACACAAGCTAATTATTTTAACAGTAACAAAAACACATAATAAAAGAAAAAAAAAAGTAATTTTTTTTTACCCAAACACCTGCTGTTTATATAAAAAAAAATACTTTTTGATAGGAAATTTAAAAAAAAAACACTCTATAACTTAATCACACTAAACACTACAAAGGAACAACATTGAGATAGTGAGATATTTAAGGCATTTGTTGCTATCCTTGTTTCTAGCATTAGGATTTTAGTATAGAAGTTTCAAATGTCATTTTTTCCCCTAAGACAGACTAAATCCACCTTAATAATATATGATTAATCGAGAACTGGAGGAATGTCAGAAATGTTGGGAAGGGAGATATGTTCTCTATTCATGTTTTCTAAGATTTGGTATTTTGATGAGTATCTGTATTTGCTGCCCATTATTATTTTATTTCAGTTTCTGCATTGCTTGTAACACAACAAATTGGCCAACCTATTATAGCAAAAATAAAGAACTCTGGTTCTTAATTCTCTAACTTGATTTCAGCACAAACATCCTAGACCCAAAGGCAATTATGAAATGTGCCAAATTAATATATATTAGAAGTGATAGCAGCACCTGCACGGATGTGCCTCATTTACTAATGGCCTTCTTTATTTTATAATTTTGGTTTTTCTTATTGTATTTCCGCTAAACTATGCGACAGTGACGACAGCAGACAGTGGTCAGCGATGATGGACGATTAAAAAGAGCTATAAAGGCACTGGAAATATTTGATATTGGGAGAGCGGGACTACTCACTGAGGCACTTAGAAAAGATTAAACTTTTAAGGCCACCGGCGGATAGCAGAGATAGTTGGAAGAAACTCAGACATCCTGCTCTAATACCATATTGAGATTAAAAACGGTGAGAAGTGGATCTGTATTAGATAATTGAAGAGCTTATTTCACCACCCTTCTTCATGCTTTATTTATAGGATTATAACAATTTAAGACAACTAAGATTAAAATGGAAAACACTCACACACAACTCATACCCAACTCACACACAAGTTAATTATTCTAACACTCCTCCTCAAACAAGAGCATACAGATTGTATGAACTAAGTTTGGAATAGATAAACTTAATCTGAGATCTCTTTAGGCATTTAGTCAATACATATGTAAGCTGGTCATTTGATCCAACAAAATCAACTTGTTTTGAATGAGACAATAGACATGGATACTTCGACTTAGAACAAGATGCACGAATGTTTCAGACCGTCGAGAGAGAATGTATGTAAACCAAATTGGACTCAAACCAACATAACCAAAGAGACTCCTCTTGAAATATATGATTTGTCTTCAAGAGTGAGTTGCAAACAAATGACAATGGTCCGCGAATAGCAAGAGTGCAAACACAGATTGACGAACAACTAACAACAGCTTATGGAGAAACCAACTTGGAAGCCTAAAATACTTCTTAGACATTGAAGTAGCTCAGTCAAAAGATGGTGTTATAATCTCCCAAAGGAAGTACGCCCTTGATATTTTACAAAAAACAGACATGATTGATTGTAGACTAGTAGACAGTCGGGTGGACCCAAATAAGAAATCAACGACAAAAGAAGGTGAGTTATTCTCCGATTCGGAGAGATATAGGAAACTGGTTGGAAAACTGATTTATCTCACTATTCCAAGGTTGGATCTATCTTTTGCAGTTGGAGTGGTTAGTCAGTTCATGCAGGTTCCATGTGTCGACGATTGGAATGCTATCATTTGCATTCTAAGATATGTCAAAAAGGCTCTCAGGCAAGGGTCGCTATATGAAGATAAAGAAAACATTCAAGTCTCTGGATACTGTGATGCAGATTGGGCAGGTTTGCCTATTGATAGACGATCTACTATCGGATATTGTGTTTTCCTTGGAAGAAACATTATTTCATGGAAAAGCAAGAAACAGAATGTAGTAGCTCGATCAACAGCTAAAGCCGAGTATAGGGCAACGACATCACTGACATGTGAATTTATATGGATGAAGCAATTCCTTCAAGAGCTTAACTTATGTGACATCCATACTATGAAGACGTATTGGATAATCAAGCTACTCTCCACATTGCATCAAATCCAAAAAGGACTAAACATATAGAAATTGATTGTCATTATGTTAGTGAAAAGTTGTTAACTAAAAAATATGTATGGAGTATGTTGGGTCAAATGAGTTTATTTGTTCCAAGCTTGGTACATACAATCTGTATACTCCAGCTTGAGGGAGAGTGTTAGAATAATTGCCCTATGTATCATCATTCAGCCTACTTAAGGGTAGTTTGATAGTCTACTATCTAGGGTAGTACCTAGGTCTGCACCTAGGTGTCTAAGGCAGACTCTTAATCTTCCATGTACATTTGTATTAGAACTTTATTATAAACAGATGAAAGTAAGAAGGATCAATTAAACCCTCTAGAAATATTTAAAAGTTTCAATCTGTAGTAGCATATTATAGGTATGTATAGGTTCAAGCTGAAAACCACTACCAAGAAAAAAAAAACTATGACAATAAAAACGTGTAAAAAGTGACAACAATATGGTCTTGTTTACATGAACTTTACAATAAGTACTAACAGAATAAGAAAATATAAAGAAATGAAAGAAACTTCTTTTTACGATAACTTGTACCCAAGTTAAAATAAGCTTTTAGAGAAGTTATCAAAACGAGTTTCTGCGTAAGTCCTTTCTGCAAGAGAAAAATAAGAAAAGTTTAAATTAGCTTACGCAAGAGCTAATTTGAAGAAACTCTCCTTATAAAGCTTTTCCAGTTTTTCTAATTTTACTTGCGTATAAGCTAATTTTTCACTTACGGAGAAGTCAAGTTCATTTTTCTCTTCTTGTTTTCTCTGGTAGAAGAGCTTATAGAGAAGTTCATTCAAACAGGTCAATACACAGCGACTCCTATCCAGACGGGCGCAAGCTAATTCAAACAGAGCTAAGTTATGCATACCCACAATACCACTCCTATCAATCCACATAAATCTCAAGAGAACCACTGGCAGTGGAGTTTTTTATCAATTAACAAGAAATAATAATACCCAATTACTAACTACGGGCATTAATAATATACCTGCCACGTTCACACGTTCAAAATACAATCAAGTAACCAAGATTATCATCACATACAAACTACAATTCTTTTGGTTTATCTTTTAGATCAACAATTTAGGGCTTTTTTTCTGTAAAGAATATTAAACCAAAATAAAGGAATAAATAGCCACTTTGAGCTGAAAACGTTTCATAGAAGAGGTTACTTTCTACAACCCTACTACAATTATTATTATTTTGAAATGCGAAGATGAGAGCAAACCTTATTCTCATTTCATGTTGCAACCCACAGTAACTCCAAAAAAGAATGATAAATTGAGATCCTAACATAGACTCAGAAATAAAACCGGTACCTTACACACTGAGAATAAGAGGTTGAGAAGTGCACCGTCAACGTCAAATCCTAGCAACGTTCAACCTATAGATAGATAGATATATAGAGAGAGAGGGTGTGAGAGAGAGGAATGATTTTGGAAGCAAGAGAGAAGAAAGGAGAATTAAGGAAATTGGGAATTTAGGGTACGCTTTGAAGGAAGGAGACTAATGCTAACACTTCTCCAACAAAGGTTAAATTTGTTTAGAGGTTATTTATTTTTACATAAACAATTATATGCAAGATTGTTTAATTAGTGTGTATATATATATATATATATATATATATATATATATATATATATATATATATATATAATTGGGAATCGAAATTGTAATTTTATATTGAAATAAAATTTTTAGTACGAAATCATATGTCCTACATAAAAAACGTCGAAGATGCTATAAATTGAATATTTAAAAAGAAAAAAAAATTTATTAACCTAATATCTTTAACAAATTATTCGTGATATTAACAATGATTACATGTGATATTAACAATGAGATTATGTTACTACAAAATTGTGTATAAACAAATAGATAAATATGTTTTTAAATAAACGTTATCTACGGATATTTAGATTAATAGGTAGTGCTTTTTTAAATAAATGTTATTTATAGATATGATAATAGATATCGTTTTAAAAAAAATGTTATCTATAAATATTTAATATTTTTTAAAATTTATAATTTGAAATAGATCAATAGATATTGTTTTTCTTAAAAGCATTATTTATTGAAATATAATAGATAATGTTTTTTTAAAAAAATCATTATCCATTGGGACACAATAGAGATAGTTTCATAAGATAAGTGTTATCTATGAGTTTAAAAAAGTTTTGAAAATAGTTCTCGCTTTCGGGCTCTCCTTCGCTATTCGACTTTGTCTTTGTTCCTTTGTTCAAATTCGTTTAATCTTTCATTTTCATCACTTGTGTGTGTGACATTACCTTAAATTGGAGGGTTTCATTCGTCTATTGGGTTCACGTATCACATTCCCTCCTTCTCTTCTTTGTTTCTCCTTTGTCCTTTTTCATGAAAACACATTTTTCATCAGGTGTATTCGTGTAGGATCTCTGTTCGTTCACTAGGTTTAGGATCTCATTCTCACTTGCATCTTTGTTGGGGCAAACCTTGAGGGACAATGACACTCCTCTAATGAGTCTTCTCCCTTCGCATTCCACCAACAATTTAGCCTCATGTATGATTGAATTAAAATTCTAGAATTGAACACGTTATGTTTTGTATAATGTCATGTTGTCTTACTTTACTTCAATTGCAAGAAGAGTCCAATATGTTTTCTGAAGCAATTTCCTTTTTAGTATTGGCCCTTCCATCTAAGCATGAGGCATAATAGTCAATATGTGTACAAAATTTAGAGTTGTTTCATTTTCTTATTTTACCTTGTAGGCCATCCCTCAGGGTGCCAAATTCTTTAGTACTTGTCTTGCCAAAGTGGCAGCTTTACGATGGTAGTTGTTCCTCATAATGAGATTAGGGAATTTATTTCTGAACCATCCAAGCAATTTATTTCTCTGCAACCGATTTTATTTGTCCTATTTCATCAATTGATGGGGCATTATAAGTTTCAGTGTGTGAAGTTTGGCAAGCCTTACAATTTATGTAAAACTGATTCTGAAGATTATGATATGTAGGCTATGTTATGTTGTATATGGCTATTTTCTAACGGTGATTTTAAAGAAGTTATGAACTAACAAATATCTTTGAATCGAAAGGGAATCATAAGCATATGTGGGTGATTGTTAATAATGCTTTATATATTGTACGTCCGTACTGACCGACCGGACAAGGACCGCTAGAGAAGACGATCAACACACTGGTCAACTTAGGTTGACCGAACGGACATCCTTTACCAGCAAACATCCCTAAAACACCATCCTAAAATAACATTAATGGTAAGTACTACTTAGTAGGGAATGGGCTAGGATTGGGCGATGAACCCATATGAAAAAATATAAATACAAGTCAAAAGTAAGAAGGTAGGTGATTGCATTTAATGCGAATTTAAGTCTTTAATGTGACCCCTGAACAGTTTGATTACTTAGTTAAACATCGGACTGCCTTTGACAGTACCCCGAACGGTGTGGAGTGCGAACGAGGAAGAATTTGGACGAAAGACATAATTTTACCTAAGCGAAATTGGAGTGAAAGTGTGAAGGTGTGATTTGTGATGATGATTAACCCTACACTCGAAACACCATATCTTGTCTACATGTTATAATATAATTAGTGGATTAAATAGGATGTAGACGTTTTTCCTGGATTATACCATACATGTTGGGAAGGGTAGAAAGGGTTATCATGGGATGAACTTTGGGCTTATATGTTAATACAATTGTTCTTTCCTTATTTCGTTATTGGAAAATGCAGACTCTCGATGATGTGGTAAGATATTACAGAAGTACATGTAGGATGTTGGCCCTACTCATGATCAACTCTTGTTGAGGTATGCCTCTCTGAGCAAACTCTTGATAGCCTCCAATGAATATGATTTTTGAGTGGAATGTTTATAATATTCACCCCTTTTCAATTTAAATTTTTGAAGAATTGTACTAATTACTGACTCGCCTAATCACATACATGCACACACATTTTGAGTAAAGGGAGTAATAATTTCTTATTGAGTAAAAAGCTTGAAAGTGTTACCCAAATTTTGAAAGGCAAGAAATAGTGATAGGTCATTGTGTTAATATTTAGCAGTCAGAATGACTTTCAGTTTGTTTGCACTACATGAGCCCTTATTTAATGGTTGTTTTCTCCATGTCAGATATGAGTATCAAAAAGATCATTCACTGCTTGGTGAAGATAAATTCACTTATGATCATGACTGCTAACAAATCAAATTCGCTCGTGTCTTGAGTTTTGGTTTGGAGAACAAGAAGCATGTTACATTTATATATCTAGGACTCAAATTTAAATTGAAACACCACTGGACTAGAACACAACGACACAACAACATACACACATTGCAATGATATAATATCAGTATTTGAGAGTATAATATCAGTATTTGAGAGTATGGCCAGCTTGAAGGTTGCGTGCATAGTTGTCGTGGGTGTAGCCCCCAAAAGCCCCAACAGCAAAAGCCCCAGCAGCTGAGGCTCCTAAACAGCCATTGATTCCCTTATTGCCACAATCACCATTGTTCACTTGAATGGATTTGGGGGAGAGTAATTGAGGGGATTTGAGAGGATTTGAAGATAAATTTTTTTGTTGTTTATTTGAGTGAATTTGGAGGTAAATGTAAGTAGATTTTGAAGTAAATTTTTTTAATCTGTCACGTCAATAAAATCTTACACTAATTTTAAGAAACTCTACTTCCAAATCCACTCTCATTTACTTCCAAATTCACTCAAATAAACAACAACAAAATTTATCTTCAAATCCTCTCAAATCCCTTCAATTACTCTCCCCCAAATCCATTCAAGTGAACAAGGCCCAAGTGATGCCACTCCTAACACTCCAACTATTTACAAGGTGGGGAAGGTGCTTCTTCCTATGGACTTCTTTGTAGTTGCCAAGGCACCGACAAAGAGACCCTCTTTGGCACTAGAACCATCTCAAAAGTGGGTGTCCCTTGTTCTTGGAGGACTTACAGGATCAAGACCACCAACCTGCTTTTCCAGGTGTAAGAACTGTATAACTTACATACCAATTCTTTATGTACGCTACCCCTTTCTCTGTTGCAAACCCCACATAGCTTTATTTGTGGGCTTGCAAAAACTGAAGTATATATCAATTCAAGACTCTGACATTCAATTGTTCAATCAACTGCATAAGCATTTGGACTTAAATAGCTTTGGATCCTAGTGGACCTATACTACTCACTGATATCATACTTAAAAAGCAACTAATAGCATACTTAAAAAGTATGGCTAGCTTGAAGGTTGCATGCATGGTTGTGATGTGCATGACTGTGGTGGGTGCAACCCCAACAACTGAGGCTCCTAAACAACCACTGGTTCCCTCATTGCCACAGTCACTAAGTGATGTCACTCCTGCACTCCAGCAATTTACAAGGTGGGGAAGGTGCTTCTTCCTATGGACTTCTTTGTAGTGGTCAAGGCACCGGCAAAGGGACCCTCTTTGACACCAGAACCTTCAGCAAAGGCTCCTAAAGCAGATAAGGAGAAGCCATTATCTCAAAAGTAGGTGTCCCTTGTTCTTGGAGGACTTATAGATCAAGACCACCAACCTACTTTTCCAGGCATGAGAATTGCATAGCCTGCATACCAATTATTGTACGTACACCACCTCCTACTCTATTGTAAACCCACACAGCCTCCCAGCTACTCGACAAAGCCTCTCTCGACGACCCACTACTCTAGAATTGCACGTGTGGCTGCAAGTTGTACCACCTATAGTTCAAATTGAAGTTTCTTAATTTTATAAATGGTGTTATAATCAATTATTATTTGAAGGAATGACTCGTGTCTTGAGTTTTGACTTGTAGAGCAAGAAGCAACTTACACTCCTTAAGATGAACACTGGAAATGTGGTTACTATCAAGTTGTACTGAGAAATTGGTCAATTTTGACTATAAAATCATTAACCTTTATTAGAATTGTATTTGACCTCATCACATGATAGCAAATAGTAAAATTGAAGAGTTTCAATTGTTAATTTGTTACTAGTGAAATTTGTTTCTAACTATTTTATATTTGTTATGGTACTATATTATCTTTATTTACTATCCTTATTTTGAGGTGTTACTTCTTTGTGTGTGAAAGGAAGTAATAAACCTTAAAATAAGAAAAGATAATAAATAGCAAATAAATATAATCAAGTACCATAACAGATATAAATTAATTAGAAATTAATTTAACTAATAAGAAATTAACAATTGAAATTAGAAAAGATAAAAGATCAATCTTATTTATTGAGTCACCGTGCATAACTGTGAAGAGGGTTACACACACATTTCAGTTTCAATTATTAATTTCTTATGAGTCAAATTAGTTTATAATTAATTTATATTTGTTATGGTACTTGATTATATTTGTTTGTTATTTATTATCTTTTCTTATTTTAAGGTTTGTTACTTCCTTTCATATATATATATATATATATATAACCCTTTGCACCATTATGCAGGGTGACAGTGATTCAATAAATAAGATCAGTCTTTTATCTTTTTCAGTTTCAATTGTTAATTTGTTATTAGTCAAATTAGTTTCTAACTAATTTATATTTGTTATGGTTTTTTATTATCTTTATTTGCTATTTGTTTTGTTTTCTTATTTTAAGGTTTGTTAGTTCCTTTCATACATAGTTCATATTGAAGTTTGTTAATTTTATAAATAGTGTTAATCAATTGTTATTTGAAGGAATGACTCGTGTCTTGAGTTTTAACTTAGAGAACAAGAAGAAACTTACCCTCCTGAAGATGAACGCGGGAAATGTGGTTACTGTCAAGTTGTAGTGAGAAATTAGTCAATTTTGGCTTATATAGAATTGTATTTAACCTCATCACATCATAAGTAAAATTAAGGAGTTTTAATTGTTAATTTGTTATTAGACAAATTAGTTTCTAACTAATTTATATTTGTTATGGTATTTGATTATCTTTATTTGCTATCTTTATTATTTTGAGATTTCTTACTTCCTTTCAAAAATATATATATATATATATATATATATATATATATATATATATATATATATATATATATCCCTCTGCACAATTATGCATGAACGATGATTCAATAAATAAGATTAATCTTTTATTTTTTTCAGTTTCAATTGTTAATTTGTTAGTAGTCAAATTCGTTTCTAACTAATTTATATTTATTATGGTATTTGATTATATTTATTTGCTATTTATTCTCTTTTCTTATTTTAAGGTTTGTTACTTCTTTTCTATATATATATATATATATATATATATATATATATATATATATATATATATATATATATATATATATCACGATGATGATTCAATAAATAAGATTAATCTTCTATCTTTTCTAGTTTTGATTGTTAATTTGTTATTGGTCAAATTAGTTTCTAACTAATTTATTTTTGTCATGCTTGATTATCTTTTTTGACTATTTAATGTTCTTTTTTTATGGTTTGTTACTTCCTTTTATATATATATATATATATATATATATATATATATATATATATATATATATGTATAACCCTCTGCAAGTTATGCACAATGATTGAATAAGTGAGATTAATATTTTATCTTTTTCAGATTCAATTTTTAATTTGTTATGGTATCATAGCCCGCTTAGAGAGAACTTTGCTGTAAACCCACACAATTTCCTAATGACTTGACACAGCCTCCCTCGACAACTACTACCCTTTGTTTTGGAAATGTGCGTGTGGTGGGAAGTTGTACCACCCATAGTTGTTTATATTGAACTTAATTTATCTATGTATGTTCTCTTTATATTGAATTTAAGTAATCTATGTACTTTCTCTTTATATATGTTAAGAGTGATCTATGTATGTTCTCTTTATATTGAACATAAGTGATTTTTGTATGTTCTCTTTATATATGTTAAGAGATGTAACTGAACTATCCATTTGGAATAACTGAGTCTAAATGTTGAGGAGTTTGACATTCATGATCCTCTTACCCAACAATTAAGCTTATGGACTGTTAACTAAAGGGCAAACTTTATTTGTAGTGACGAAACTTAATCTTCCAAATGCATGCAAATCAAGTATTGGGAAAGAGGTAGGAACTAGAGAAAAGTATAACATTTACAAAATCAGGTGGACCTCTAATTTTTCGATATAGAAACTTAAAATTTGGTACTTCTTATATATAAATTTATATGATTAATGTATAGTATGTATTGTTAATACGATGAATTCTATAAAGTATGTGAATTAATGATGGATATGAAATTATAAAGTATGAATTGTATGAGAAATATTGAGTTAAGATATATGAAAAATCTGAATGTAAATTACTCCCTATGATAAAATACGTTCGTCATCTTACGGTCTTATACCGTTCGGTTTCCTATTAAATGACTTAAAAATGGAATTCTTTCATTCGGAAAGAATTCTGTTCGAGAACGAGCGTCCTCATTTGAAATACTATGATTGAGCATTCGGCTCAGCGTAGTGATACTGTATAACTTGATTTAAATAACATAAAATTTAACCCTTATACTTTAAAATAAGTAGCGCTCGGTCTTATACCAAGCGTTCGTCCTAAATAGCGCTCGGTCTTACACCAAGCGTTCGTCCTAAATAGCGCTCGGTCTTATACCAAGCGTACGTCCTAAATAGCGCTCGGTCTTATACCAAGCGTTCGTCCTAAATAGCGCTCGGTCTTATACCAAGCGTTCGTATTATTGAATAACCACTTTGATAAACTAGCGTTCGCTCAAGTATTATAATATTCTCTTTCCTTACGTTCGTTCAATTACTGGCATCGGTCTTCCATATACGAATTACTACAAAGATAGTTCCAAATATTCTTGACTCTCCTTCTTACATTAGGTCTGGTCTAAGGTCTTTATAATCAAAATTTCTCTAAGTACCAGTGTACCTCCCAACGAGTCAGTTCATTTAACTGACCAAACAGATAGTAACGTTCGTTATATATTTCCCCGTTCATTCAGTACCTTTCTCTGGACGTTCGTCCTAGTTCTTCAGAGGACTGAACGTTCGTCATTTTATGCTCTTAAATCTAAAGATGAGAATGATGATAAATTATAAGAACTTAAAGTGTGAACACTATATGGAACGATTATACGATATTGGATTTTGGACGAGCGTTCCAGGGAGGAACGACTCATATATGTTGAATGTGGAACTTGGTAAAGTATGACTGTGGTTATGCTAATGCTGGCTTGGTCCATCCTGATATTCCATGATACTCATCTTCACGTAGAGAAGAGTAGACATGTGTGGGAATGGCAGGAGGTTCTATTCCTTAGGGGTACTTTGGATAGAGCTAACCTCGAGTGGCAGCTGTTGAGTGTATCCCAGTTACTACATCACTCGGGTGCAAGGACGCCTGTAGCTACACAGATTCATACAGTCCGGACGGTCTGTCTAGTATATATATATATATATATATATATATATATATATATATATATATATATATATATATTTCTATGTTAAGTTACATGCTGTGTGTGAATTGAAATGTTAAATGTATATGTTGAATGTATGAATTAAATTATATAAGCTTACCATTTCGTTTTCCTTGTGTTGTATATCGTATGTGTACGTTCGTCCTGTCTTGCAATGATCATCCGTGTGGATGTGAGCAGAAGGCGAGGCTACCTTGGAGGACGTGATAGAAGAAGAGAACTTAGTTGAAGTTGAAGTGAAAGCGGAGCAGTAGGACGTCCGTTTTTCTTTTAGTTTTAAATGTTCACTTTTGAAATTGGACGTTCGGTTGTTTAATTTTGTAAAACCGTTCGTCCTAACCTCTTGTAATTCTGTACTATAAGCCGTTCGGCTTTTGAACCCGTTGTTAATATAAAGACTGCATTGATTTACTGTTAAGTGTAATTAATTCTGATTTATAGTAATTACTGTATTTTGGGATGTTACATTAGTGGTATCAGAACAATTTTGTTCTTTTAAGGACACTGTAGGTTATGAGTACACTATGCTTTTACTGTGTGCTATCGTGTGTTTAATGAGTTATTGTTTTTAACTCTTGAACATTACTAACATTCGTTTTTCTCTGGTCCAGAGAACTAATGGCGCCTAGAGTCCCTCCTCCACCACAACCCAACGAACCTGATGCTCCCAACAACTCTAGGTTGTTGGAAACCGTCATTGAGAGACTCCAACAACAAAATACCACCCTAATGGAGCAGAACGCAGCTGCTCTACGTAGTCTAGAGGCCGCACGCGAAAATTCTGAGGCTACTCAAAGGCAGTTAATGGATCTCATTGCTGCCACCAGAGGCACACCAGGAGCGTCATCTTCTAACGCTAACCATCCAACCGAGTGGAGCTTGGAGAGTTTTCTACAGCACCATCCGGCTAAATTCAGTGGGAAGTGCCTCCCTGATGAGGAAGATCAGTGGCTAAGGGACATGGAGAGGATTTTCAACGCCAAGAGATGCCCAGATGAGAACAGATTGGCGTTCACAGAGTATCTATTGACTGGAGAAGCAAGCCACTGGTGGGCGAGCATGAGGGCCATTTTAACGGACGCTCAAAATCCGATCACTTGGGAAGTATTCAGAAGCAAGTTTTATGAAGAATACTTCCCTGACAGCGTCCGCTTTGCCAAGGAAGTTGAATTTCTGCAGCTCGTCCAAGGCGGAATGTCCGTTTCTGAATATACGAACAAGTTCAAACACTTGGTTCGTTTTAATACGATGGCCACCAGTGAAGAGTGGCAGTGCAGGAAGTTTGAGAACGGACTGCGGAGCGACTTGAAGGTTTTAATCTCCAGTTTATGTATACGGACGTTTCCTGCCATGGTTGAGAGGGCCAAGGTTTTAGAGAAGAACATGGCAGAAGCGAAGAGGCACAAGAAGCAACAACAGGTTGTAAGGGGACCAATCGTATCAAGAGGCAATGTCAATCAGAGGAGATCCCCTTACGCTCGTCCAAATCAGCTATCGAACACAAGCGGGTCTCAAGCATTGGTTCCTGCTGGACAGTCTGGGCAGCAAGGTAACGTCCCCTGTTTCCAATGTGGAGGGCCACATTATCGTTCGTCATGCCCTCAGCTGGTGGGCGGAAAACATTGTACTCGTTGCGGAAGAAATGGACATTTGGAGAACAAGTGTAACTTTGGAGGACGAGCAGTGATGAGGCCACTGAACGCTGGAAGGAATCAGCCTAGAGGTGGACGAGCCCAAGCAGTGGGACGCGTTTATGCCATCACTGGTGCGGAGGCAGCCAGCTCAGGTACACTCATCATCAGTACATGATTTGTATATGGTAAATCTTGCTGCGTGTTGTTTGATTCGGGAGCAACACATTCCTTCATCTCGAAGGCGTGCGTTGGCAAACTGGGTTTAGAAGTGAGTGAGATGCAGTTCGATCTGGTGGTGTCAACCCCAGCGGCTGGAGAGGTTAGGACGTCCACTATGTGCGTCAGATGTCCTATAGAAGTGGAAGGGCGTAAGAATAAAGTAAACCTCATCTGCCTACCTCTTCAAGGTTTGGAGGTGATTTTAGGAATGGATTGGTTGGCTACCAATCACATTCTCATAGATTGTGGTAAAAAGGAATTAGTGTTTCCAGATGAAGAAGAAGAAGAATTATCAGTAACGCTCGGACAGTTAAAGGAGGACATAATGGAAGGTGCGAGCTGTTTTCTAATCATGACGCATGAAGACCAAGAGCTCGGAGGTTTGAGGCAAGAACGAACGTCCGGTGTTGGCAGTAAAGAACGAACGGTTGTGGATGAGTTTCCGGACGTTTTTCCGGAAGAAATACCTGGACTACCTCCTGCTCGTGAAGTTGAATTCACCATTGATTTGGTGACGACAGCAGCACCCATCTCAGTTCAACCATATCGTATGGCACCTGCAGAGTTGGTTGAACTTAAAAAGCGGATTGAAGAGCTAATGGATAAACAATTTATCAGGCCGAGCGTATCACCATGGGGAGCACCTGTTCTCTTAGTGAAGAAGAAAGATGGCAGCTCTCGGTTGTGTATAGACTACAGGCAATTAAACAAGCTGACCATCAAGAACAAGTATCCCCTGCCAAGAATAGATGACTTGCTGGATCAACTGCATGGGGCTACGGTATTCTCTAAAATTGATTTGAGGTCTGGATACCATCAAATCAGAGTTAAGGAGGAAGATATCCAGAAGAGAGCGTTCAGATCTCGTTATGGGCATTATGAGTACGTGGTAATGCCATTTGGAGTAACGAACGCTCCTACAGTGTTCATGGATTATATGAATCGCATCTTCAGACCGTACTTGGACAAGTTTGTGGTCGTCTTCATAGATGATATTCTCATCTACTCCAAGACTAAGGACGAACATGAAGAACCTTGAGGGCAGTGCTGAACGTGTTGAGAGAAAAGGAATTGTATGCAAAGCTGTCCAAGTGTGAATTTTGGATGAAGGAAGTGCAGTTTTTGGGACATATTGTGTCAGCTGGAGGTATCTCGGTAGATCCAGCTAAGGTGCAAGCGGTACTGGAATGGGAAAGTCCGCGTTCGATCACTGAGGTACGTAGCTTCGTGGGGCTCGCGGGCTACTACAGACGCTTTATTGAAGGATTCGCTAAGATAGTAGCTCCGCTGACTCAGTTGACTAGGAAGGATCGACCGTTCGCCTGAACTGATATGTGTGAGGAACGTTTTCAAGAGCTGAAGCATAAGTTGACGAGCGCTCCAGTGTTGATCATTCCTGACGCGTCCAACCCCTTTGAAGTATACTGCGACGCGTCTCACCAAGGGTTGGGCTGTGTGCTTATGCAACAGAAGCGAGCGGTAGCGTACGCGTCTCGTCAACTGAAGATTCATGAGAGGAATTACCCAACGCACGACCTGGAATTGGCAGCGGTCGTTTTTGCACTGAAGATTTGGAGGCATTACTTGTACGGGTCTACATTCCAAGTCTTCAGTGACCACAAGAGCCTCAAATATTTATTTGATCAGAAGGAGTTGAACATGAGGCAGAGGCGTTGGTTAGAATTCTTGAAAGACTACGATTTTGAGCTGTTGTATCATCCTGGGAAAGCAAACGTAGTGGCGGACGCTCTAAGCAGGAAGGCAGTGCATGTCTCGGTTATGATGGTGAAAGAGCTGAGTTTAGTGGAGAGCTTCAGAGATCTAAGGTTGCAGTTTGAATTGGAGCCGAACAACATCAAATGTTGTAACCTTAGAATATCCAGCAACGTCTTTGACCGTATCAGGATGAAGCAACGCGAGGACGAGGACTTGGTGAAGATTTTGAGCACGCTCGGTTCAGATCAAGCAAAGGAGTTCAGTACTGGAATGGATGGCCTATTACGATACATGGGTAGGACGTGCGTCCCTAATGATGGCGAGCTGAAGCAGATCATTTTGGAGGAAGGGCATCATAGTCGTCTTAGCATACACCCTGGTATGACTAAGATGTATCAAGACCTTCGGCAGTCGTTCTGGTGGCCTGGAATGAAGAGTGATGTCGCTCGTTTTGTGGCATCATGCTTGACTTGTCAAAGAGCGAAAACTGAACATTAGAGACCGGGCGGGTTACTTCAGCAGTTGGAAATTCCGGAGTGGAAGTGGGACAGCATCTCCATGGATTTCGTGACCCATCTACCACGCACGGTCAGAAATCACGATTCAATTTGGGTGATCGTGGATAGACTAACGAAGAGCGCCCACTTCCTGGCAGTAAATCTGAAGATGTCGATGACCAATCTAGCCAAGTTGTACATCAAGGAGATCGTTCGTCTGCATGGGGTCCCTTCAAACATCGTTTCTGACCGAGACACGAGATTCACATCTCGGTTTTGGCAATCGTTGCAAAGTGAGTTGGGAAGCAAGCTGCAGATGAGTTCGGCTTATCACCCTTAAACGGACGGCCAGTCTGAAAGAACCATCCAGACGCTTGAAGACTTACTGAGGACGTGCGTCCTAGATCACTTAGGCGCTTGGGACGAAGTCTTACCGCTAGTGGAGTTCACGTACAACAATAGTTTTCAGTCTAGCATAGGAATGACGCCGTTTGAAGCTCTCTATGGTAGGAAGTGCAGAACGCCACTCTGTTGGTTCCAGGAAGGAGAGAACGTGCTAACTGGACCTGAACTCATACAGCAAACGGCCGAGAAAGTGAAGATGATACAAGAAAGATTGAAGACGTCCCTGAGCAGGCAGAAGTCCTATGCGGATAGAAGAAGAAGACCTTTGGAGTTCGCTGTAGGAGACCATGTCTTTTTAAGACTCAATCCGATCACTGGGGTAGGCAGAGCCGTTCGTCCAAAGAAGCTATCCCCCAAGTTCATAGGACCGTACCAAATTTTGAGGAAGATCGGACCAGTGGCGTATGAACTAGCCTTGCCTCCTCAATTGTCAAATCTTCATCAAGTCTTCCACGTTTCCCAACTCCGGAAGTACATAGCCAACCCCTCTCATATCTTGGAGTTGGAAGACGTTCAACTGCGCCACGATCGAACGTTGGAGCTGCAACCAGTACGTGTAGAAGATCACTGCACCAAATACTACAAAGGAAAAGACGTTCGTCTAGTTAAAATGGTGTGGGACGAGAAGACTGGCGACTCAACGTGGGAAGTGGAGGATGCAATGAAGAACTTGTACCCCCATCTCTTTTCGGGTAAGTACTAATTTTCGAGGACGAAAATTTTTGTAGTTAGGGAGAATGTAAGGCCTCGAAAATTTAACTCTGCAAATATCTGTCTAATCATAATCAATGCACACCACGTCAATGGTTCAGAGCCATTAAAAACCCACTAAGCACTGCATGCACGAGCGTCACTTGTCACGTTAGAAGCTTCTGAAGTCAGAAGTGGGGTGCAGGTGTCAGCAGAAGAGATGCTCGTCCGTTTGGTCGTGGAATTAACAAAACTGGTTTTTGGAAAAAACTCTCCCACTCACCTGCACGCACTCTTCTTCTTCCTCAGAACTCAACTCTTCATTTTTCTCCACCTTCTCTCTAGAAACCTTCACCTTCTCTCTACTGAAACTCACCACCCTCTTCTCCGATCAACTTTCAGAGACCGTAGGGACGTTCGCGGAACCGTGAGCTACAAGTTGGACCGAACAGTTTCAAAAGCTGAAACTGGTAAGTTCTCCTTCAGTAGTTCGTTCTTAGGTTTTCTGAAAAACTAGGTTTTGGCTGCATGCAAGTGTGTAGTCTAAGTATTTCGTTTTTCCTGTGGCTAGATTTGTTTTGGAAGAGTCAAGTGACATTGAGGGTAGAAAAACGTTAGTTGGACGAAACCAAAAATCTTGCGTTTAGGACAAGTTGCTTACAAATCCGGGTAAAGGAAGCTTATTAATTTAATTTATACTTGTATGTTGGATGAAAACATGATATGAACTGGATGCATGAGATGTATGCTGATTGCTTTGTTATGAACGATCGCTGTTAGGATGAATATGATTTCTGTTGGTTGAACTGTATGTTGATTGTGATACGTATGGATTGAAAGATGGATGATTAATGTATAGTATGAATTGTTAATACGATGAATTCTATAAAGTATGTGAATTAATGATGGATATGAAATTATAAAGTATGAATTGTATGAGAAATATTGAGTTAAGATATATGAAAAATCTGAATGTAAATTACTCCCTATGATAAAATACGTTCGTCATCGTACGGTCTTATACCGTTCGGTTTCCTATTAAATGACTTAAAAATGGAATTCTTTCATTCGGAAAGAATTCTGTTCGAGAACGAGCGTCCTCATTTGAAATACTATGATTGAGCATTCGGCTCAGCGTAGTGATACTGTATAACTTGATTTAAATAACATAAAATTTCACCCTTATACTTTAAAATAAGTAGCGCTCGGTCTTATACCAAGCGTACGTCCTAAATAGCGCTCGGTCTTATACCAAGCGTTCGTCCTAAATAGCGCTCGGTCTTACACCAAGCGTTCGTCCTAAATAGCGCTCGGTCTTATACCAAGCGTACGTCCTAAATAGCGCTCGGTCTTATACCAAGCGTTCGTCCTAAATAGCGCTCGGTCTTATACCAAGCGTTCGTATTATTGAATAACCACTTTGATAAACTAGCGTTCGCTCAAGTATTATAATATTCTCTTTCCTTACGTTCGTTCAATTACTGGCATCGATCTTCCATATACGAATTACTACAAAGATAGTTCCAAATATTCTTGACTCTCCTTCTTACATTAGGTCTGGTCTAAGGTCTTTATAATCAAAATTTCTCTAAGTACCAGTGTACCTCCCAACGAGTCAGTTCATTTAACTGACCAAACAGATAGTAACGTTTGTTATATATTTCCCCGTTCATTCAGTACCTTTCTCTGGACGTTCGTCCTAGTTCTTTAGAGGACTGAACGTTCGTCATTTTATGCTCTTAAATCTAAAGATGAGAATGATGATAAATTATAAGAACTTAAAGTGTGAACACTATATGGAACGATTATACGATATTGGATTTTGGATGAGCGTTCCAGGGAGGAACGACTCATATATGTTGAATGTGGAACTTGGTAAAGTATGACTGTGGTTATGCTAATGCTGGCTTGGTCCATCCTGATATTCCGTGATACTCATCTTCACGTAGAGGAGAGTAGTCATGTGTGGGAATGGCAGGAGGTTCTATTCCTTAGGGGTACTTTGGATAGAGCTAACCTCGAGTGGCAGCTGTTGAGTGTATCCCAGTTACTACATCACTCGGGTGCAAGGACGCCTGTAGCTACACAGATTCATACAGTCCGGACGGTCTGTCTAGTATATATATATATATATTTCTATGTTAAGTTACATACTGTGTGTGAATTGAAATGTTAAATGTATATGTTGAATGTATGAATTAGATTATATAAGCTTACCCTTTCGTTTTCCTTGTGTTGTATATCGTATGTGTACGTTCGTCCTGTTTTGCAATGATTATGCGTGTGGATGTGAGCAGAAGGCGAGGCTACCTTGGAGGACGTGATAGAAGAAGAGAACTTAGTTGAAGTTGAAGTGAAAGCGGAGCAGTAGGACGTCCGTTTTTCTTTTAGTTTTAAATGTTCACTTTTGAAATTGGACGTTCGGTTGTTTAATTTTGTAAAACCGTTCGTCCTAAAGACTGCATTTACTGTTAAGTGTAATTAATTCTGATTTATAGTAATTACTGTATTTTGGGATGTTACAAGTTCCCTGGGAAAATATTTGCTTGGCTTGTGAATGGTTTGGTTTGAATGAAGAAAGGAATGTCTGCGTGATGTTTTTTGCTTGGATTCCTTATAGGCTTCCCACTCTTGTTCCAGCTTCTTGAAAAGTTCGTGGAATTCTTCTGTTCCTTTTACTTTCTCTTTTCCTTTTCTTTGATAGCTTTCCATAGTGGGGAACTCTGAAACTGTTTTTCTCTTTGTTGTTATCTGCTCTATCTTAAGCTTTAAATTTTCTATCTTAATCTCAAAATTTGTGTTGGGTTTTTGAAAAGATAACTAATATTTAGCTTCTTCATCATTTTTTTTTAATATGATAAGATTAAATAACCACCTTTTCTTGAAAAAACTGAAATGCAAGATTTTTTAAATAATTAGTTTAGATTAGCTACAAAAACATTCAATTTTACCAGAGGTTTATTTCCGGCGGTTTGAGAAACTTCGGTAATTTTTGGCGGTTCCTTGAAACCGCAGTTAAGTTATAAATATTTTTAAAAAAAAATCATTTTTGGAGTAAAATATTATTTTGGTTAACCTAGTCTGTCATTTTTCCTTCACTACCGTTTGGAGTTCATCTCTTCATCTCCACTTCAACTCTTCATTTCCACTTCGACTCTTCATCTTTGTCGGCCACCATGTCCTTTACGCCGTCATTCACTGTGCCACCTTCATTAGATCTCCATCTTCTTCACCTTCCAGCCACCACCTCGCGCTCGTATCGATCACCGTGAGTCATCAGAATCTACAACAACGCCATTTTTGTTCCCTCATTGAATCAAAACGCAAAGCCCTAAATCATCACCACAGTCTACGAATAGATCAACCACAAATCACAAATCAGCACCTGCAAAAAACCAAAAATTGCAATCCGCTACCACGAGCAACATTGCGCCACCCAAACTGTGAAAACACAGTTCTGTCTTGAAGAAAAGAGGTTGAAAGGGTTTTCTTTTTCTTTTTTAAGGGTTTTTGCGACTCACCATTTCTTGCTTCACTCAAAGTTTTTCATGGTTCTACTAACGAGTTTCATGACTTACCTTGAAATGGTGTCGTTGAAGTTTGAGGTGGAGGAACCGCTCCAAGAAGAGCATGCTCCTCTCAGTAAGTGTTTCAAACCTTCATCCGCTTCACAAAAGGTTTCTTATCTTTTTCAATATCATTGTCCTTTTTCTAAGATAGATAGATAAGCCTGTGCCAGGGGTCTAACAATTTTAATCTTTGAACGAGCATTGACAATGATATAAACCTGAGATCATAGAAGAACATGCATTTTTCATATCACAAAGAATGTTTTTAAAAATTATTTTTCAGAACTATATTGAGCGAGATACGGGGTAAAAAAAATGGAAAAATCTCTTTTACTAAATAAAAGTCAAACTCACATTGTTTAAATAGTGTTAAGACAATTAAAGATGTTAATATTTTAGGAATATCTTTTTAATAAGTTTAGTGACTCCATGAAATTTAGTTTAATTATTATTTTTTTCTATTAAATAACTCATTAACTCGTGACTAAATTTAAAATTTTAATACTTATGAAAAAAACATTCCTTTTATTTAGAATATTTTTATTTTGAAAAAGTCTCTTTATCGTTAGATTTTCCTTCAATAGATTTTCGAATATTCAAATCAATAAGAGAATTACGAATATTCAAATCAATAAGAGAATTAGTATTCTTAAGTGAATGATTTCTTAAGCGAGCATTCTTAGTAGAATACTGATTTTATTTATACAATTAACATGAATTGTGGATCTATGTTTTTATTAGAATAATAATTACCTCGAGAGTATAATAACAATATAATAAATAATAATATAATGATAAATAATAAACAACATACCAAAGTATGGATATTTAGTTAATATATGTGAATATTGCCCAAATAGGCGTATATTTGGTTGCTCCATAATGAAGATGCTTAAAGGGAATTTATTGGGAAACGTTCTTTTAATATGTTTAGTAACATAAGCTCCTCAGTCTCGGGAGTTTGGTTTTGTGTATAAGGTTATATCAAACCTTGAGCCTACTTGTGTAGTTTCTCAATGGACGAACCATTCAACCGTGTTTGTAAGTGAATTGGCCTAGAGGTAGTGTTTCTAGGTGGATTGACCTTTGAGACTAGGCTTGTTCAGTTTGGTCATTGAAGCCAAGCTTATTCGATTTGGCTGTTGAGGCTGAGATTCTTTGAGATTGGTCGTTGGGCCTAAGTTCTTCAATTTGGTAGTTGAGGCTGAGCTCACTTGGTGTGTATTGGTTGTGGAGGTTGGTCTTATTCAATTTGGATTAGTCATAGAGGTTGATCTTATTTAATTTGGCTATTGAAACTAGTCTTCTTCTTTAAGTAAATTGGCTTTTAGATCGAGTTCTCCTTGAGTGGCTTATCCAATTAAGCTCTTAAAGTATATTAGCCTTAGGGTCAAACTCTTTGAGTGGCTCATAAAACTTAGCTCTTAAAGTATAATGGCCTTGAGGTCAAGCTCCTTAAGTGGCTCATCGAGTCGAGTTCTTAAAGTAGATAGGCTTTATGGCTGATCTACTCGAGTGGCTCATCCAACCGAGCTCTTAAAGTAGGTTGCCTTAAGGTTGAGCTCCTTGAGTGGCTAATCTAGCTGAGATCTCAGATATAGTGGTCATTTGTCCGAGCTCCTTGATTGGTTAATCCAGCCGAGCTCTTAGGTGTGAAGGCTATTTGGTCGATCTCCTTGGCTAATCAAGTCAATGTCTTTAGACGAATGGCCACTCTACATAGCTCCTTGAGGGCCTATCATGCCGAGATCTTCGAGCCATTGTTTATTCCAAGCCAACTTGTATTGGCGATAGGCAGTCTTTTCTTATTGTTGATAGAGGGAGCATTAAACTTTAAACATATTGGTTTTTGATGAGTGGTTGATAATGAATAGAAAATATTCTAAACATTCATGGCAACATAATTGGTAAACAAATGTTTAAAACATTAAACATGTTTGTGTTCGATGTATAGATAATGAATAAATGAATGAAATAGGTCTAAACAAGTCAAAATTGAATAGTTTTGGTAGTATTAATCGATTACATAAGTAATCTAATCTATTAAATGAAGACAAAATTCATAGAAAGAAAAACCACGGCAAAATTATTTGTTATAATCGATTACATAAGTAGCATAATCGATTAAAACAAAAAGTTAGGCATTATTATGCAAATAGTCTAATCCGGTAGACAATGACAAAGGAAGCATAACAAGACACAATGTCATTTTAATCGATTACATAAGTAGCATAATCGATTAAAACAGAAACAATGGTCTAATCCATTATGCTAACATCCTAATCTGTTAGGTTAGTTGATAGAAGCAGTATAATGCATGACTATCATTTTAATCGATTATATAAGTGACATAATGATTTAAAACAAAAACAAAAGTATAATCGATTATGATATTAATCTAATCGATTAAACTGCGACAAAAATTGATTTTCTAAATAAATTAGATTGGTGACTTGACTCATTAACATTTTTAATTGGTAATATACTGAAAGTTTCTTTAAGTTTGAGTACATGAATATTAAAGAAGAGTTCTTGAAGGTTTGAAGCTACATTGGTGAAGAAGAAAACAACAAAACCATCAAGACTTAAAGGAGCTTACTTGTTCTGATATATTTGCACTATTTGAGTGTAATATCTTTAGGATGTGTTTGATTTGATACATATGCTGGGTAGGCCAGGTTTGAGAGTGAGTGTATTCCTCTGTTTTATTGGTTGTACTACATTTGAGTATGGTGAGGATATCAATTGAGTGTATCATTATATTCATAAACTCAAATCTTGATTAGCGAATTACCCCTCAACTAAGGTTGTTGAGGGAAGACTGGGTGTAGGCTTCTTATAAGAGTAGAACCAATATAAATCTTTGTGTGATTTAGCCTTTCTTTTATATTTTTTTTACTTGATTGATTCAAACACCTTTGACTAGTGATTTCAAGATTAAATATTCTTTAAAGATTTAAAAAGTTATTCAAATCCAATTCACCCCCTTCTTGGCTTGAGATACAGGGACTACTTTTCTAAAAATTAGCATAAGAGCTAGTTAGTCGAAATTTAATCAATTGAAAAATCCAGAATGGCCAATATATATCAAACCTTTGGTGTAAGGGCATCCACAAACATGCCACCATTGTTTGTTGGTGAAAACTATCCTTTTAGGAAAATTAGGATGAAGATCTTCTTGGAATTAGTAGACAAGGGTGTGTGGGATGTTGTTATTAATGGTCCCTATGAACCAACCAGGATTTAAAATGGAAAGATTAAACCTAAGGACTTTTCTTAATGTACTGCTGAAGAAAACAAAAGGGCGCAAGGGCTAAGAACAACATTTCTTTTGCACCAACAATTGATGAATTTATAGAATCTTTGTATGTGCTGCAAAAGAAATGTGGGATGTTCTTGAGGTCACACATGAGGGGATTGATGAAGTGTTAAGGGCTAGAAAAAATTCTTTGATTCAAGAGTATGAAATGTTTAGAATGAAGAATGGAGAAAGTATCTATGATGTGTAGAAAAAATTTACACACATAGTAAATCATCTCCTTGCCTTTGGCAAGAATTTTAACAAAGAAGAATTGAATATCAAGATATTGAAGAGCCTAAACAGAACTTGGCAGTCCAAGGTCATAGCCATATCAGAATCAAGAGACCTCACTACCATGAACATGGCAACATTATTTGAAAAATTGAGGAAACATGAAATGGAATTAGGAAGGCTGAAATAAGAAGAAGAAGGAGAGAAAAGACAAATAATTACTCTTGCAAGAACAACCAACAAAACCAACTCAAGAAAGAAAAATTCTGAAGAAGCTAAAAATTTTGAAGTGAAGCAATGAGTTTTACGGTAAAGAAGTTCTTCAAATTTTTGAAATTCAAAAATAAAGCTAACAATGATTATGCAGGAAATAGAAGATCTTATAGAAGGAAGCAAAAATTCGTTGTTGCTCCTACATGCTTTGAATGTGGCAAAGTTGGACATATAAAACCATAATGTCCTATGGTAAAGATGAAGCAAAAGCTAGAGGAAAAGAACAACTCTGACAGTAGAATACAGTAGAATTCAGAAAAAGAAGAAAGCTTATATAGCTTGGGAAGACAATGCTTCAAGCAGTTCAACTGAATCTTTTGAAAGCATTAAAGAGGAGAAAAATTTGTTCTTAATGGATGGATCAATATCATCAGAAAGCAGCGTAAAATAGCTTTGAAAATGAGTGCATAGAAGATAGATATTATCAATTGCTTGATGTATTTCAAGAGTTGCATGAAGAGGCTAGGAAACTTGAATACTCAAACAATAGGCTTAAGAGTGAAATCAAGTACCTAAAAGGTAGATTAGAAAATATAGACAAGGAAAACAAAGATCTGAAATCTAAGCTAGAGGCCATAGAAAATGCACCTAGGCAAAATATACATGATAACAAGGTGTGTGCTCAAGAGTGTGAAAATTTTTCAAATCAAATGGAAAGAGAAAAATACCTTATGAAGACATTATCTAAGTTCACCCCAGGGAGTTCTAACTTAGAAGGTCTTCTAGCATCACAAAGTGTATTGAACAAACAAGAATTGGTTACACGGGCCAAAACAGTAAAATAAAAGTTAGGAAATTTGTTGACATTAGAAAACCATCCTTAATTGCATGTTTTTACTACAACCATTTAAGCAATGCATCAAAGTTAAAACTTGTTAATGGTATTTTTTGTTCTAGGGTAAAGGTTGTGAACATTAGACTAAATGATGAAGTATGGACATCTCTTGCTAGTTTTTGTCTAGGAGGCCAAAAATCTCATTTAGGTTTACCAGGAGTAACTAAGCTGGCTATATACAAAGCCGGTTTAAGACACCTTGAAGTGCCCAAAGATTACACTTTGTATAGGGCAAGAAGGATGAAAAACGATCATCCTCTGTGTGCATGGATTCTACTTCCAAAGGGGAGCAACCATGCTTGATTAACCACATAAGACATTTATCTTATTCATGCTCTAAAAGGGAAAATCCAAACTATCTGGGCAAAGGCTATCTTAAATAATATGCTCAAGATCACCAAACAGAACATAACTTGTCTTCCATATACAATTTTTGTGTCCAAAATTATAAGCTATTATAATGTTGATCCCACATATGAGATTACAAGAGGTTATAACAAGACCAATCTCATTTCTAAGCTTGCCTTACATCACATGGGGTTAAGGAAAAGTTAAACAGGATGGGCGTTCATAGATGAACATCAGCTATATTGTTATCCTAGTATATTGTTTGTGTTAGTTGATTAAGACCTTATTTCTGCTACTAGTATCTTGTTTCATAACCTATCAAATGATTAGTACTTTAACTATGATATTTGAAAATTCCACTGCTTAGTCATGTTTACTTCTCATTTCTAGAACTTTTATGAAAGTCAAAATTTGTCTATGTTAGTATTGTTCTTATTTAAGATAATTTGGAATCAAAGTATGTGATTATAACTTCAGAAAGTTACCAAATTGGATCCTTGTAGTATATTGATCTAGTAATAAGTGGTAATGATTATATGTTTATTATCATTCAATATTCTGAAATTTATATTTCATCTAGTTTTAGATGTTTAACACTGAAGTTTAATAATATTGATTCCTAAGACATCTAGAACTATGATTCTGCATGTTTAAATATGAGGAGAATTAAATTATGCTACTAGCATGTTCTAATTACACATTGCTACATACATTTAGTTGATTACAAATGAGTATAATCGATTAGCTAGTCATTTGTTCACTCTGGTTATGTGCTCATTTGGTTAAAACAACTTCTGTGATGTATAAACTACATTGTAACAAATAATTGGATATTTGTTTTGAATACATTGTACACATTATATGCCTTACCAAATTTGATCACCTTGAACCAAATTGTGTCTGGATATATGTTTGTATTCATTGTACACATTATATGTCTGATTTATAGTTTTGTTGTTAGTATGATTGATTACCAAAACTATAATCTTGTTGCATAATGATTAACAATTTTATCATGCTACTATACGCTTGTACTTGGAACATTACATCTGATATTAGTACTGAAATTAGAAAGTTTAAAAGTAATGCTAGTGCCTTGTACTCATTTAATATTAAGTAGTTGATAACATTTAAATTTAATCCCTACTTAATCAATACTTCACATTGCTTATTTTTAGAAAATTTACTCAAATAGTATATATATGTTGCAAACATGGTCATAATCGATTAAACCATATACATGTTGTTGCAATCAGTGGTTGATTAATCATTACTTGTATATTTGGTTTTAAATTGGAATTAAAAGTCATTATAGATGATTGAACAAGTCAAGATTATATATTTCTAGTAGTATTAATCGATTACATAAGTAATCTAATCTATTAAAAGAAATCAAAATTCTTAGAAAGAAAAAACAACGCAAAACTATTTGTTATAATCAATTACATAAGTAGCATAATCGATTAAAACAGAAAGTTAGGCATAATCTATTATGCACATAGTCTAATCTGTTAGAAAATGACAAAAGGAATCATATCAAGATATAATGTCATTTTAATTGATTACATAAGTGGCATAATCAACTAAAACATAAACAATGGTTTAATCCATTATGCTAACAATCTAATCTATTAAGTTCGTTGATAGAAGTAGTATAAGGCACAATTGTCATTTTAATCGATTATATAAGTGACTTAATCGATTAAAACAGAAAATAATTGATTATGATATTAATCTAATCGATTAAACTGCGACAGAAATTGATTTTCTATATAAATAAGATTGATGATCTAGCTAATTAACGTTTTTAATTAGCAATATACTTATATTTTCTCCGAGTTTGAATATAGACATATTAAAGAAGAGTTCTTGGAGGTTTGAAGGTACATTGGTGAAGAAGAAAACAAGAAATCCATCAAGACTCAAAGGAGCTTACTTGTTCTGATATATCTGCACTATTTGAGTGTAATCTCTTCAGGTTCTTATACTTTATGTTTGATTTAATACATGTGTCGGGTAGGCCAGGTTTGAGAGTGTGTGTATTCCTCTCTTATATTGGTTGTATTAGATTTGAGTGTGGTGAGGATATCAATTGAGTGTATGATTATATTCTTGAGGGAAGAATGGATATAGGCTTCTTGTAAGAGCTGAACTAGTATAAATCTTTGTATGTTTTAGTCTTTCTTTTATATTTCTTTACTTGATTGATTCAAACACCTTTGACTAATGATTTCAAGATTAAAGATTCTTTAAAGATTTAAAAAGATATTGAAATCTAATTAACCCCTCCCCCCTGATGTGTCAATATTTTCTTGACTTCACTTAGCTTATTGTATTAGATTTAATTAGAGAGTTGTGGTTGAATGTTCATTATTTCCCCATTTTTCCTATTTGTGCTTAATTTGACCAGAAACTCTTATTTTAATTAATTTGAATTATCTGAGACTAATTATTTTCATTATTAATTGTAGAGAAATTTTTGGAGTATTAATTTGGGACATCAAGGGGAGCTGCCATGTCATCCTTCACTTGCCACATCAGCATTTTAATTTAATTTAAGTTGTAATTTCGTTTTTAGACATTTTTGGGTAGATTTAAGTTTGGGTTGTTTTTGGACGTTCTTGGAGAGCCCATTAGTAAATCTAACCTAGGGTTGTGTGCAAAAAGGGGGCAGCCCCTAAAACACTCTCTGATGCTCTCATTCTCGTTTTTACGTTTTGTCTTCTCAAGAGAGCTCCATGGAGGTCCATTTTTATTTTCTCTTCTCTTTTTACAATAAACTCGTTTTCTAATTAATGAAGTTCATTTTTGCATCTTAGTTTCTTATCCATTTTCATTTTTCTGTTCTTGCTTAGCATTTTCGTTTGGGTTCCTCTTCTACTTTCGTTTTCACATGATAAATTGGAATTGATATTGTGTTTTCTTCATTCGTTCCGTATTCTGTTCTAATTTGGTTTTTAAATTGCGTTTTTAGATTGTGTTTCAGTTTAGGGTTTCATTTCGTTTTAGGGGTTTTTCGTTTTGTGGTTTGCATTTCGAATTAGAAGCATTTGCATTTTATAGGTTTTGTTGTGCGTTTTCCATTCTATTTGCACTGCTGGATAATGAATTCAATTCTAGTTTGGAGTTTTAATTTCGTTTTTAGGGCAGCTTAAATTGTTCTGGGTTGGTAATTGGTCAAACTGCATTGTCTCCATGAGGTTAATTTGTTGTCATTGTGCTCCTGACCTTGCATTGTTTTAATCTGTTTTGGGTTTTTCAAATTAGGTATACGCTTAGTTGCCTAATTCATTGTGCAAAATTGATTAATCGTTGCAATCACGTTTTCTTAATTCGTGCTTTCGAAAACCCAATTAATCTTCGTTTAGTTGGTTGACTGGTGTTGGATTAGGGTGAAGATAGCGTATAATTAGTTTGAATCAAGGATTGGAACATTACAGGGAAGCCAATAACCAACCTGTCTTTGAATCTGTGTTGATTTCGTGTTTCACTTTGTTAATTTCATTGCAGAAAACTGTCCATAAACCACCCCCACCAAGTGTTTGACCTATTTCTTGAACCACAGTTTGAACCTTGAGAGACGACCTAGAGTTCATTCTGTTAGTTATACTGCATTTATTTGAACCTTAAATTTGATTTGGGTACGACCTCGATCACCCCCCTCCCCCCTTTGGCTTAAGATATAGGGGCTACTTTTCTAACACTTTTGATGTCGCCTTTAGACTGTTCGGGAAGCCGTTGTTTAGTCCAAGAAAATTGTGTTTATGATACGCAGTATTTGCTTATGCTGGGAAAATTTTACTAACGTTCCCATCTTCTTTTGATGTTGTCGACTTTGGGTTTGGTCTCCTTTGGCATTGTTGAGATCGAGAATAGCCTTCCTTAGTGTTACCAACTTTGGGCATAGAGTTTTTGGTCTTGTTGACTTCAGGCATAACATTTTTAGTGTTGTCGACTTTAGGTATAGCCTTCTTTGGTGTTTCAGACTTTAGGCATGACCTTCCTTCTTTGGTGTTGTCGACTTTATTGGTTGTTAAGGGAAAACACCCAAACGCAATGCCAAAGGACTGTTAAGTTAAAAGCATCTAAGAGTGTTGAAGCTAAACGTGTAAAGCTTATCATACCCAAAGGGTATTTAGTTTAACTCTTGGAAAAACGAAACAATGTCAAGACGATGTTGTTGACAAAAACACCCTAAATGACTAAAACTTAAAGCCCCAAAGAAAAAACAAACAATGTTAACTGTTGTCCATATAAAGAAGCGTTTACTCAATCTAAACAATACCGTGAGCGAAACTATTACTTCGTCTAAACGATGAAGTATTTACTCAATAGTTGGTATCTTAAGAAGAAAAACTTAAATGTTAAATGCTACCTCAACCATAGGAAATCAAAAAGCATTTTGTTGTTTTGAGCAAGCATTAAATGACATTAACTGCTCAACGTTCAAAAAGAACAAAAGTGACATTTAATGAATGAACTATACATCAAAACCTTAAATAGATCAGTAGTAGGAGTCAATAACAAGAAAGACATTCACAAAATGTTCTTATCTTGGGAAATGGTGACACAATACCTACGTCTAAATAAATCATGAAAAGAACAATTAAAACACCAACCAAGATGGAGTTTCTTACAGACTAAATAATATCAACTACATTCATAAACAAAACATTATAAAACATAGCAACCTGAACAAATGCTGAAAGTTTTTGAAAATATCAAAGCAAACAGGAAATAGGACATAAATGTTGTATTGACTTATGTTCTATATTGTGTAGGACAATTGCTACAAAATTTCATCTACCTCATCTTATAAGAATCAAAATGAACGTTGGAAAGAAGAAGATAAAAGAAGAATTGATCAATTTATCAAAAGTTGTGTCAAATGAGAAGTCAAATCTACTTTTGATAAAAGCTTTTGAAAACACGTTTCCTTTGACAAAAGACTCCATCCTCTGATAAAAATCTACACCAATAGCTAAAAAAGAAGAGATCTCAAGACAAGCTTTGTCATTATTAAATCTCAAGATAAGCATCGTCATAACGGCTAATCCTCAAGGTGTATAAATAGAAGACAAGAAGAAGAAGAAGACAATGATGATGAAGAAGAGATGAATATAAAGATATATCATCATCACTTAAGCAAGGAAACCTCTTCGAGTTATTAAAGCAAAACTCCTCTATCCAAGGAAAAAGAGAAAGAGCAAAGCTCAAGAAAAGAAGGAAACTCTCAAGTTTCATCGAAAGATCCACTTGAAGAAAGAAGAGAGTAATCGAGTGAAACACTAAGAACTTCTCTCAAGCCTTATTATAATATCTACTTACCTATATAAGGAAAGATAATGGAGAAGAAGGAAAGAGAGAAAAAGAAAAGTTAAACAACACTCTTGAATCTCATTGTATCATTTGCTTACTTTTGTAAGATGAGAGAAAAGAGTGAAGAGAGAAACACATGCGAGTATTTAGACTGCACTATAATGTATTCGCAACCTCTCTATGAGAGCAATGGTCTAAATGACTTATAAATAATCATTGATTGCAATTCTGGAAAGAATCAAAACACTTGCAACTTAGCTTTGTAGAGTTAAGGAAAGCTAGGCAACATATCAAGTAATACCAGAATAGTCTAGTACCAGGAGTGGTGTGAATACTCAAATCTGTCTAGGGTAACTAGAGGTTATTCGTTGATCAGGGATGTCAGGATAAGAAAAGCTCGTCTAATAGATTTTCAAGGTAAGACAAGATCGTCCAATAAAAACCCTGATCTTGGTTTTTGAAGTTTAACTAAATAACATGAAACGAAGAAGTCTCTTTGTATGGAAAGCTAACCCAAAACTATAAAAACACTTAGCAAACCAAATATGTTAAAACATCTAGGCTAATGAAATGAAAAACCTTAGGATAGTAAAACACTAAGTTAGAAAACTCCAAACCTAAATTTGGAATCCAACCTTTAGTTAGACACTAGGTTAGAAAAACACAAAGTCAAAATAAGCCAAGTTAAAAGACAAATCTTAAGATAGAAAACCAACTCTAAGCTAGAAGAAATAAGAGAACCCTAGATAGATGAACACAAAGCCATAAGCCAAGAAAAGAAAATGAAAATACAACTGCTCAGGAAATAGAGTAGAAAACAAAAGGCCTGAAACAATAGGATAAAACTCTAAGATAAAACTGTAGCTTGGAAGAACATAATGAAAAACTGTAAATGATAATCTAAGAGAAAGAATTAACCAACAAAAAGCTAAACTAAGGATTAAGACAAACAACTCAAGACTCCAAAAAACAACTTAGGATAATAATCACAAAAACGTAGGGTGAAAACAAAAGACTTAGAACCTGAAACCCAAAACACATAACCAGAATCCTCAACATAGAGAAACATAGGAAAACATTTAGATCTTAGTGATCGAGGCCGTACCCGAATCAAATTTAATATGCAATTATGTGTAGTGTAATACTAGGAAGTGACTCCTAGGTCGTCTCTCAAGGACCAAATGTAGTTCATGACTTAGATCGAACACTTGGTGGGGGTGGTGTTTGGATAGTTTTATGAATGAAAATAAACCAAATTAGTCACAAATGCAAACACAGATTTAAATCGATTGGTCACTAGCTCAATTACAACACTCTCAATCACAGATTAACAACAATTGCACACTACTCTAACCCCTAATCCAACACAAGCTAACCAACTAAGCGAAGTTTAACCATGTTTTCATAAAAGCGAATTAAGAAAACGCAATGCTAATATTCAACCAATTTTGCACCATATAGTTTCATCGACTAAGTGAAAATTAGACACCAATTAGGCAACTAAGCGTATACCCAATCGCAAGCACAAAACAGATTCAAAATTAGCTAAGTAAGAGCAGCAAAAACACACTTCTAACTCAGAAATCTAAAGGAAACAATGCAATTTCGCTAATGACCAACCTAGAAATTGTAAGCTACCATTAAAATGAAACCCAAACAGCAAAACGAATATGAAAGCAACATTAAATCGGGAACGAAATTATGTAGCAACAAATTTGGGAAAAACGAAAGTGTAATGCAAAGAAGACAACCAAACGAAAATAAACTTGCAATTGAAAATGAAATTGGTTCAATAGAAGAGAAGAGAAAACAAAACAATGCTCTATATCTAAGAAGAGGAAAACGAAATTGAGGGAGAAAAGTTTTCCAAATCTGATTTGGGGTTATTAAAAGGACAAAAGACAAAAATGCCCTTTATATGGGCTTCTTACAAAATATTGATAAAAATAGGCTCAAAAGTCAAATCTGGTCCAAAAGTAAAGTAATTAAAATTACAAAATGAAATTAAATGGTGTTGCAGCCCTCTTGAAGTCCTAATCATAATTCCAAAATTGCCCTGCAATTAATAATGAGAATAATTAGATTCGCATAATCCAAAATATGAATTACTGATCAAATTAAGCCCCATTAGTGAAAATGAGACAATAATGCAGAATTAAACACAATTCATTAATATAATTTGGTGTGAAAAGCTAAGTGAATAGTATAAAATAATGATTCATCACTTAGGAAATAGAAAAACATTTAGACGCATAGCTAAACACTATTGTTCCAGAAGCATATAAGAGAAATTGAGTATAATGCTTAATATTTATAATAGCTAAAATAGGTATTTAGCTTCTCTTGAAAACAAAATAGGTCAAGACAATGTCTCTGACAAAACATATTAAAAGACTTAATTGTTAAACTATGAAAGAAAGCTTAAGCAAGTTAAACGTTATTTGTCTAAAAAGAGACAAAAGTTAAATAAGTGTTTACTTGACTAAACAATGCCATGAGGTTAACAAGTAACTCATCTTATGATGAAGTATATATCTACGCTTGGTATCTTTAAAGAAAATAACTTATTAGCAAAATGCTACCTAACGGTAGGAAATAAAAAGCACTTTGTTGTTTTGAACCAGCACTAAATAACATTAAATGTTCAACGTTTAAAAACAACAAAAGTGATATTTGCTCAGAAGTAGTAACAAGAAAGACATTCATGCAATGTTCTCTTCCTAGAAAATAGTGACATAAAGCTTGTGTAGATACAAACCTCAAAATAGTCAAATACTAAAAGACTTTCAAGCCAAAGTCATAACAAGACACAAGAAAACACAAGATCCCTAAAACAAAAGATAAAAACACTAAAGAAAAATAAGATCTGTTATATATGTATCTATCTTGCGCAGGACAATCACTACGAACGTTCATGTTATAGATGCTAGAATGAACATTAAGCAAAAAACAAAGAGGAGCATTGATCAAAATATCAAAAGTTGTGCCAAAAGATAAGTCAAGATTACCTTTGATTGAAACTCTGAAAAGAACATCTACTCAGACAAATACTCCATCTTATGACAAATAGCCAAAAAGGAACAAATCTCAAGACAAGCTTCGTCAAACGATGAAATTGTCAAATCCCAAGACAAGCATCGTCATAACGATTATATCCTCAAGGTGTATAAATAGAAGACCAGAAGAAAGAAGAAGATGATGATGAAAAGGAGAGGAAAATATGAAGATATGAAGATATCTCATCATCCATTGAGTGAGGAAATCTCTTTATCAATGCTAAATAACTTCTATCAGAGAAAAGGAGAAAGAGAAGAGCTCAGGAAAAGAAGAACACTCTCAAGCTTCATCATAATATCCACTTGAAGAAAGAAGAAAGAGTGATAGAGTGAAACACAAAAGAGAGTATCTCAAAAGCTTTATTGTAATATTTTCTTGTGTTTAGTACATGAGAGAAGGAGAGAGAAGAAAAAAGTAAACCATCCCTTTAGTACTTCAATGTATTACATGCTTACTTATGTAAGGAGAGAGAAATAAAGAGATGAGAGAAACATCTGCGAGTGTTTAGACTGTTTTGTATTGTAATCAGATTCTCTTTGTGAGAGTTATGGTTTGAACGACTTGTAAGTAATCTATGATTGCAATTCTAGAGAGAATCAAAACACTTATAACTTAACCTTGAAAGGTTAAGAAAATCTAGGCGAGATCATCTAATACCAAGAGTGGTGCGAATACTCAACTGATCTAGGGTGACTTGAGGTTATTTGCTGATCAGGGATACTGAGAGTAGTGAAGAATACTACACAACCAAGAGTCGATGAAACTACACTAGGCGATATCGTGTATACCAGGTTGCTTAGGGATACCAAGAGTGGTGCAAATACTCAAGGAAATCTCAGTAGGTTGTTGAGTACTAGGAGTGGTGCGAATGTTGGAGGCATCCACCGCTCGGGCATGGACGTCTCCATGATAGTTGGGGTGAATAGTAGAAGGCTGATTGTATGGACCGTTTGTATCGAAGGAGCTCTCTTGCTTGCTCTTGTGCTTCCTTGATGGATTGTCTTGGCTGGTCCTTCTACCTGCTTGTTCAAGTTTGACGAACCATAGCTGCTTGACACAAAGTGTTGGATCATTTGCACCTAGAGAACGGCCTCATTCTTGACCCTGAACACCACTAACTCTTCTTCGTGCCTCCTTTACAACATTTTCCTAATCAGCTGCATAGGATCTTGTTGCTTGCCCGACTCTCTTGGCACAACTGTGCTTATGTTCCTGTAGTCACCATCGAGTTGCCTTATGCTTTCTCAATCCCTACCATGGACACCAGGTCAAAGTTATCTATTTGCTAAGTCTTGTTTGTTAAGTCTTGAATGGGCGCCAAAAGATTTATTTGACACATAAGTTTCCCGATTGAAGGTTATTTTGTGCATGAAATGAAATAAGTACAAAGTAAAGGTTTGTGTGGAAAATCCTTGTATTCGTTTTCGTGACTTAAGGTAACACTTTTCCCGTTACTTTTGGTGTGCGACATGATTCTTACTGTGCCAACCAAACGAAGCATTGTTTGGTGAAGTTTTTGAATGGGTTACTGTGCCTATTAAAGTCAATTAAAAGGAGTGATGGAAGAAGACAATCATAGAAGGTTGGATCCCAAAACCTGAATTGAGAAGGTTGTCCGTGATTTTCAAGACACAATAATTTTGCAGTATGATTGTGATTAGGGGACCAACATTACAAATGTGGCTACAAAATATATGTTTTTGGGTACAGGAACAACCAATTTAATTACCATGGGTTATACCAGGTTGAGTTTATTTAGGATTTTGATTCAGTATTTACTTTTTCTATTTTGCAATAGATATTTTTTTTAAATACTTTTCTTTAAAATTTTAAAATGTGATATTGTTCATATAAAAATAGTTTTTACACAAATGTCTACTAAATCTCATTATGGTTTTTATTAATTTCTGTTAATTAAAATATAAATCACGTGCAGATATATGCATATGTATTTATTTAATTTTATTATGACAATAAAAAATTAGTTTTTATTACAATTATAATATATATATATATATATAAAGTAAATATTTTTGATAATTTTAATATAGATAATTTTTTTATAAAACAAATAAAATAATAAAATATATTAATAAAAATAAAATTAAGATAAAATATATCTATCCAAAAAAATCATTATAAAGCATATAGAATTGTTACAGAAGCCAATATCTTTATTAATAGATATAATTAAATATTATGTAGGAATAATAGCTATTTAATCAAATAATTTTTTTAAGGGTTAAATATGTTTTTAGTCCCTAAATTATTAAGGTACATTTTAGTCCTCTCCTTAAGGAAACCTTAATTTTTGGTCCTCCAAAACTAATAACGTTAAAAATCGACCGATGTGGCTAATGTCTGGCCACGTGTTCACAACTTTCCTTCCTAACTCTTGGCACGTTGGTAGAAAGTGAACGTTCATGGGCTTCTCCGGTGGCTCTGAGGCCTTCGAGATGGCCGCCAAATTTGGTTACGGCATCAAGATCAACCTCTCCCCGTCCAATGTAGCTGCACTCTGGTGTGTCGGCGAGTTTCTCGAAATGACAGAAGATTACTCCGAAGATAACCCCGTTTCCAAGACCGAGAGGTTCCTCTCACAGCACGTGCTCAAGAGCCTCAAGGACTCCATCAAAACCTTAAAATCTTGTGACTCCTTCATGCCTATGTCAGAAACGCTTAGAATCACGCAGAGGAGCGTTGATTATGTGGTTTCCTAAGCTTCATCCCGGATCCTACATTGTTCGGATGGCCAGTGAGTGACGCCACTACTGCTTTCAAACATGTCCTCTGGAATGGAATTGACGGTGTAGGAAGAAGAAAGGTCGGCGTTGGTCACGGCGATTCTTGGTTTGAAGATTTGGCGTTGAGAAGGAGCTTCTAAAGACGCTAGTTTCGAATCTTCCGTTTTAGAAGAGTTTGAAGGTCGCAATAGCGACGAGTTTTTTTTTTCGGATTGTTATGAACAACGAATATACTGAGCGCTTTCGAAGCTTGCAGAGAAGCGTTGGAAAAGAAGATGGGACTGTAGCTCGAAGAAGCCACGCTCAACGACCTTCTCGTGCCTAGTTACTCCTACCTGAACAAAACGCTTTACGACGTTCGAAATGGTTTAGGAGGAATTTGTGGGATGATGTTTAATTGTCATCCTTTTTATAGTGTTCATGTTATTCATAATGAGTTATTGGTTGAAGAAATACAATTAAGTACCATTACTTTTGATAAAGAAATTTTTTTCTCCTCCATCAATCTTTATTTATCTACATAATAAAGGTAAATTTTAGGAAAATGTTAATGATGAAGAATATAGTAATTGAAAAGAAAAAGGTCATCAGAAAGCACAATATTTAGAATTGTTGAAGTCAGAACAACAATCTCATAGTAGATCTTCTTCCAATAAATCAAATTAGAGATTCTTTAAAGGCTTTTCCTAGTACTTCTCATATTGAACATTTATCCATTTGCACTACCACCTCTCTAGTAGTTGATCTTGTAAAACAATTTCAAAAGTTTCTTGCTACTTAGTCACACATCATGTCGATTTCATCCTTAAAATGCTAGTCTTCCTATACTTTATTAAGTATGTCCCCTTCTTTATGGATCACTAATTTTGGTGTCTCACATCACATGTCATATGATCCAGATTGTTTTTTGTCCATAAATTATGTCTTACATTCGTTATGATTGTTGATGGCTTCTTAGTGTCTTAAGCAAGTACTAGATATGTCTCCACCTCTAGTGTTATTTTTAAATGTTTATTATATTCTTAATCTTATTTTGGATCTTGTATTTGTCAATGATGTGACGCTAGTTACTCAATTGTGTTTTTTTTTTTCATTAATTGTCATGTGCATGATCCTCGATCTTGGAGGCAAATTACGAAATGTCATTGATAGTCAAGACTTTATATGTTAAATATTTTGAGGGTCCTTGTTGCAACCTCCATTTTTTATTTTTCAAATTTTCATTTGAATCATGCAATATCAAATTTCTACTTATGGCATTACCTTCTTGGTATAGTTTCTTCCTCTAGGTTAAACTACTTAGTCTCCATTGGAATTTTTGGTTGGTTACAAACTAGTGATTATCTTTTTATTACTATGGTTGTAAAGTTTCCAAATTTATTATTTTACCTTTAATCAAAAGTGTTTTCACCTCTCATTGGCCTTTTCACTTGGTTCATTCTAAATTATGGGATCGATCATTTATTCCTATCAAAGGTATATTATGCTATCATGTCTGGTGTATTAATGATCATACTTGTTATTATTGGGTTAATCTTATGTATATATTATGTTTTGTACTATGCTTAAAACTTAACTTAATATTTTACTTAATATTTTCAATTTGATTTGGATGGTGACTGCACTTCTTACAAATTTTTTGAATTACTTGTTATTGACTATACATCATATTTTGTACTAATATGACTATCATTGTACACTTATTATTGTTACTTTTGTTCATCAATGTAATATTTTTATATAAATCTTAGAAATGATTTATTAAAGGTGATATGACGTAGGAGATCTATATACCTCTTCTTGTTGTTTCTCATAATTTAGAGGGTTGTGCAAGTTTAGAAAAACTTTTACGCTCTTAAATAAAATCCTTGGACTTGATTTTTAAGTTGTCCTTAATCGTTTGTATTTTATTCTATTGATACTGACTTTTTTTTTTGAAGAGTACTTGTAACATCTCAAAATTATACACTCAGCAACTATATAATAGAATATTAACATGTATTAATATGACAAAACAGTCTTACAATTAAAGTGATAAAATTCATAAGTGGCCGAACGGCCTTACGTATATACAAATAAGCTTGCGAGCGTTCAGTAACAATAAGGACGAACGGTTTACAAAATAAATACCGAACGTCCAAATATTTAACAAACAGCAAAAGGGCGCTCATTCAAGAACGGCCCGCTAACCTAACTTAATACTAACAAATATCCGAACATACTACTGTTCGGCCTTCACTTCGACATCTACCAAATTCTCTTCAGCAATGATTCCCTCTTCAAGCGTTTCCTCCAGAGAAACATCTCCCTCTGCTCACATCCACACGGATGATCATTGCAAGGACAAGACAGACGTACATATACAGACAACACAATGGAAAACGCAAGGGTAAGCTTATTGAATTTAATTCAAGTAAAACATACATTTCATACATATCAACACATCAATAATTTGCAACACATACATTCAATTCATTCATTAAATCAATCAATTTCATTATACTAGACTGACTGTCCGGACTGTATGAATTCTTTGTAGCTACGACGTCCGTGCACCCAGGTGGGATAGCTGGAATTCTCGTCAGCTGCCACCTGAGGTTAGTCCGTTTTGTCCAAGTTACAGTTATGGACTAAGACCTCCTGCCATTCCCACACATAACATACTCCTCTTTACTTGAGAACGAGCACTCACGGAATATCAGGATGAACCGCCAGCTAAGCTTACCACATTCATACTTTACAAATCTCAATTTCCATCCAAGAGTCGTTCCTCCATGGAACGCTCGTTCAAAATCCACAATCATAATTTCATCTCTTATACCGTTCGCACATTTTAATCATTCCTCATTTTCACATTTTCATTCTTAGTTCCACTTTCATAAAAGGACGAACGTCCAGCCCTCTTTGTAATAGAGGACGAACGTTAACACAATACCGAGAATGGCTCGTTCACGAGTAGAATAAAACCAACACAGGTTATTAGACGAACTTCATTACAACTTGAATCAGTTAGATGAACTGACTCTAGTACGATCTGGAAAATACTTAGAAAAATTAAGTATGAGAGAGCTCTAAGCCGAACCCACAAGAATATAACCACCAAGAGAAGAATTAAAAAATGTACCAAGATCCATTCATTTATGAAGAAACGACTGCCAGTAAATGACCGAACGCGTTTCGCGAACTTTCTGAAGTTTAGGACGAACGCTATTTAAATTTATGAACGAACGCTATTTCTACTCATTGGTAATTACGGAAAGAAAGAGCGTTCGGTATAGGACCGAGCGCTACTTATCGCTTACGCTTTGGAACGAACGTTCGGTATAAGACCGAGCGCCACTTAAGACGTACGTTTTTGGTCGAGACCATTCGCTGAGTCAAAATCATAGAAAAATTGGGATTTATTTAAAATGAGATACTTAAAGATTTGTTTTTAACAATTTGACTAAGTGTCTGAATGTAGATTTTCAAGCTTCTCAATTTCTCACACAACACTCATGATATATACGTTTGGCCGAACGCTCAAACGTAAAGCTATGTAAAAGAGGGCGTTCGTCCTCAAATAGAATCCTTTCCAAATGAAAGGGTTCATCTATTTCAAGGAATTTACTGAGAATACCGAACGGTCAAAGACCGTTTCGATAACGAACGTTCATTATCATAGAATTTCATATTCAAATTCAACTTACAGTAACACATTTTTCAGTATAACTTTCATAAATTAAATTACTCATATCATAGTTCAATTCATACTTCTCATACATCAACTCATCATCAAAACCATATGCTAAAATCTGATATCATAAATCATAATTAACAAAATTCATAGAACATGCATCCAACACAGTACAACTTCACAGAACAATCATGCAATATAGTATAACTCAAGAATTAAATTTAATAAGCTTCCCTTACCCGGATTAGAAGTGTGCGGACGCTCTTCAGACAGAAAATCAGTTTTCAGTAAAACTCTCCTCTACCCTTAACGCTCAACCCAAAACTCTTCAAGCTAAAAATGACAGAAAACCAAGATTGGTTCAGAGTTATGCTTGAACGCTGATAAGGACGAACAGCTAAGGACGAAGTACTTACCCGTTCAGAATCCAGAAACGTTCGGTTCAACTTGAAGCTTATAACGCCGGGACTACTTCCACGGTGCCTGATCGTTGATATGAGTAGAGAATGGTAAGTTGCAGAAGAGAGAAGGGGAAGGGTTCTAGAGAGATGGAGGAGAAAAGGAAAAGTCTGAGTTTGGAAGGGGAGAAGGTGCGCGTAAGAGAGTGGGAGATTTTCCAAAAAAATTCACTTTTGTTCAAATCCCACTGTCAGACGGACGAGCGTCCCTCTAATCGACACCTGCACCCCACCACTAACTTCAGAAGTTTCCAAATTGACAAGTGGCGCGCATGCATGGTTCGGTAGTGGATTTTTAATGCACTAAACGTGTGGCACGGTGCATTAATGGAAGCAGAGAGGTGAATCAATACAGTAATAAATGAGGTGACAGTACTCATGGTAGTTATTCTTTCTTTATAAGTTCATGACATTATAATCACTAGAGATGATGTAGATAGTATACTAGAGTTAAAATTACAATTGAAAAACAATTTGAGTTAAAATTACAATTGAAAAACAATTTGAAGTGAAGGATTTGGAAGCTCTTTGTTAATTCTCGGGGATTTTAGTTGCACATTCTCTTAGAAATTATCTTATTTCTTAAGTTTAGTATATTCACAATATTTTAGTATAGACTCATGTTTTTGATAGTTGGACATCTAGCACCCCTGTTGAGTTCAATGTGAAATATATTCCTTCTAATGGTGTTTGTCTATTTGATCTCACAATATATAGACATATTGTTTATAATCTAGTGTATCTTAGTGCTACTCATCCTGATATTATGTTATATGTGAGTCAATTTATTATTTCTTGTATTATAATGCATTGAGCAATTTTTCTCTAAATTCTTAAATATATTTGTGATACTAAATTTTAAAATATTATCTTTTTCTTATATTTTTTTACTTGTGTGTTATTTCGATGTTGATTGCGCTGGTAATTATAGTGATCATAAGTCTATTACATGTTTTTTCAATTTTTTGAGACTTATCTTTTGGAAAAGAAAAACAAGATTTCTTTTGCTAATATATTAAAGTTGAATATCATGTCATATCGGTAACCACTTTTGAGGTAGTTTGTTTTCACTCGTTTCATAAATTTTTCCCTTTGTGGTCAATTCCTATGTATTATGACAAAAGTAGTAGTATTTAAATTATTCCTAACTTATTCTTTAATCAGCATCCAAATCATATTGGAATTTTTTTATTTCACTTTACATAATTTTAACATGTAGTTGCATTCCTTCTCATTTTTCTTTTAATTATGCATATTTTGTTATTTATTTTCATAAAATTTCATGTATTTTCATATTTTACTGAAAAACTCTCAATGTTTCAGGTGAGTTTGAAAAGAGATATATATATATATATATATATATATATATATATATATATATATATATATATACACACGTGTTGTGTGTGTGTAAATAGTTAAGAATAATGTTTTATATTATTTTTATATTTTTGTTATACATTTATATCTTTTTTTTTCTGAGTGTTTTCATCTTTATCTTATTATTGCACCGTTGACCTCAATAAATACATTAATGAATAATTATGAAAATTACATAAATGCTAATAATTGATTAAAAAAATAAGAAATATATCTTTTGGGAAAATGCAACTCCAAATAATATCGATAAAGCATGAATTAATTGATATAATATCGTTTTAACTTAATTAACAGTTTTAAATTTAGATTTTGAATACATGGTTATACAAAATAGTTAGAGAGAAAAAAAACCCTTTACTGTATAAAATAAATGTTATTAGACTCAACACTCATTTCATAGGAAACAATTATAAATTTGTGTAAAAGAAAGTCCAAACAATTAGAAAGAAAGTAATTTTAGTCTTTTATGGTGTTAAATTTTTAATTGAAATTTGAATTCCGCAAATTTGTGTAAATTAATTTAACAATAAAGATTGACAACGAAATTTCAATTTTATTATAAAGAAACATCAAAAAATATCTAAAATGTTTTACCTCCCATGTTTCTTCTTTCTTTCATCAACTTTATTATAACATTTATTATACTCTATTTTTAACTTATAACTATTAAATATAAAAACTAAATTACATTTAATAAAAATGTAATGGTAGGGATGAAATTTGAGGGCCACATTATATGTATCTTATGGACTTTAGTGGCCCACTATGGGTCCTAGCCTACTTGTTTAAGGCCATTTCTTCATGCCCCAATCTTCTTCCTACACCTCCTTCACCTTTACAATTTTTATTTTACCCTTATGAAATTTTAGGTTTAATCCTTTTCGGCATCCCTATTTGTGTAGGAATGTTTGAGATAGGTCCTCGTTTTCTAAAGTGTATCAAAATGGTCCTTAATTTTGAAAATTGATATCAATTGAGTCCTTCCCGTTATGTTGGCTGGACGGCGTTAAAAAAATTGATGAGTGGAATGCTGAGATGACGAACGAACGCTCGTCCACCAGCGAACGAACGCTCGTCGACCACCGAACGAACGGTCGTCGAGTGTGGAACGAACGGTTGACCAGTAGTAAGAGGTCGACGAGCGTTCGTTCGCTGGTGGACAAGCGTTCGTTCGCTGGTGGACGAGCGTTCGTTCGTCATCTCAGCATCCACTCATCAATTTTTTTAACGCCGTCCAGCCAACTTAACGGAAAGAACTCAATTGATATCAATTTTGAAAATTAAGGACCATTTTGATACACTTTAGAAAACGAGGACCCATCTGAGACATTCGTACATAAATAAGGATGTCGAAAAGGATTAAACCGAAATTTTATTAAAAAACGTTATAAAACAAAATCAACGGTTTTATTGTTCTCCTTCTTTATGCACAGTCGTCATTCCTCATTTTATTTCGCATAGGTTTTGAATTAAATTTCAGAATTCGCATTTTGGAATGCTTTACCAAATATAAGAATATATACGAGAATGATCAATCTAAAATATGTAAGGTTGAAAACATTGACTATTAGTAATGTATTTTGGATTGAGTAATCGAGAATGTAGTGCCAAATTCAGGAAATATATTCTAGATTGCCTAATTCAAAAATTATAATTGAGTACTAGATTGGAAAATTTAGAATACACTCTCGAATCTGTTACTATATTCCGAATTAGTCAATCTAAAACTATATGTGTATGTTAGATTGAGCAGTTTAGAATGCACTCTCAGATTCAGATTCGATAATGTATTACGAATTAGTTATTTTGGGAGTGCATGTATTTTTGTTTTTCTTGACATTTGTTTGTTTTGTGTGTAACATAAGTGTGTGGGAGCATGACATAAACAACGCCGGCCTCACCTTCGTATGGGTATTAACATACGCTTTTAACACAAAATCCCTACCATCCAACTCCATGCTTCCTTCAATCACAGATGGTTTCAACACTCAATCTTCATACATCATTCTCAAACATCCACCTTCATTTTCGATTTGTTGTATCATACATATTCAATCTTCATTCATTCATCACCCAATTTTTTTCCTCCACACATTTTCCTAATTCTAGAACACACAATACCATTATCCTAATGCAACAACACTTTGATCATCTCCATCCTCCACCTCACTGATTCACAAAACACATAGAGACACCACAACCTCCATAATTATCTTCTTCCTCCATTTGAATTTAACTTCCAACCCCAATACAAGGAATAAGCAAAAACAAAAAAATAAAAAATCAATTGAAGGAGGGGGAATCACGAATCGGAACGAAAATGAAAGATAAGTTATCAGTGAAATCGTTGGTCAAAGATTGACGACGCTAGGAATGCTCTTGGTCGCCAGTATAACATCCCGTTCAAGATGTCATGTGTAGTTTATAAAACATTCATTAACTTAGAAAAATTTAAACTAAAATACCATGACTAAATTGTGAGCAAATAAACCTTCATTTAATTATTGTATCAAAATTCAATTTCAGTGAAACAAACATTATTTCAATTCCACAACTTAAAATCTTGTTCGAAAATTTCAATTATAACAAAACATTGTCTCAAATTCATTTTGACACTACTACAAAATTGGTCATAGATAACGCTTAATAGATAGCGTTTTTTTAAAAAGCATTATCTATTAGTATGCGGAACACTAGATAGCACTTATTTAAATAAGCGTTATCTATAACTGTGTGCGGAACTCTAGATAGCGCTATCTATAACTATGACAATAGATAACGCTTTTTTAAATAAGCGTTATCTATAACTATTTAATATTATTTTTTTAATTAATAATTTGAAATATACGAATAGATAGTGCTCCTTTAAAAAGTACTATGAAACCTACATATATAACGTTTTTTTAATTAAATTACCTATCTAGACAAAATAGATAGCGCTTTTTAGGATATGCGCTATCTATTATGATTAAAAAATTTTCCTCCCCGCTACTAGGACTACTCCTGCAATTTGACTCATCACTGCTTAGAGCTTCTCCTCTGTTTCATTCGCGCTGCTCCTCTCATTCATCAGTGCGTTAGGGCTCTTCTCCTTCGTTTCATCAGTGCATTAGCGCTCCTTCTCCTCCGTTTCATTAGTCCGTTAGGGCTCCTTCGGCGGTTCTCCGTCAATTTGATGTGTACGTCTTTGCTCGCTCCTTCATTGCACTCCCGTTTTCAGCAGTGGCGCTTTGAACTACACATTAAGGTTTGACAAATTTTAGTTCCTTCTATCCGAAGAGAATTGAGTATTATTGTGTGGATATTCTTTTAACATCTTAGACGGTTGACGTAAAATATAAGCTTTACAAAGACCAGCGTGCTAATCAGACTAATTTCTACTACAACGTTTGTAAGAACTTCCTCTTAAAAGTAATGGGTCATTTAGTTTGGAAGTTCTTATATTTTCAAATAAAAAGTTGAACTGCAACTTCTCTAAGAGGATCGTTTAACAAAGAGAAAAGAGAATAACAGAAGAGATTTTATGCTCGTTTGCTCCAACTGAGCTACGTACAGTCTTCTCCATAGAGGGTTCCACTATAATCTTCACACGATTACAAATGAGTGATGAGTGCATATTTATGCCCACATTTATGCTTTAAAATTCAAATTTTTGATAGAATAATTGTGCTTAAATGATTGATTTAAAGTGAATTTGTGATAATTAGAATTGTTGGGTTTGGGAATTAAAGAGACGTAAAAAGTGAGTTTTAGTGCATAAAATATTCTTGGATGCTCTTACGTTTATTTGTGCAGCTGAAATTATAAGTTCTATTGGTCCAAATGGCAATTCAAGGCCCAAAATAATATTTTATTTGGAAAATAATGTACAGATGGGCCAAACAGGCAGACTTTACCCTTACACCCCCTAAAATCCCTACATACACTCCTATTTCTGAAACAGACCAAAGACCAAGCCCAAACACTAAGCCATTTCTACTACACCTCCCTCAGTTTCGTATACACACCCCTCCTAAGCCAAACTTCACGAGATCATGCCACGTGACAGTTCACTACTAACATATTGAACCACTCAGATGATGCCACATCACTGATCCTTGCACTCATTAGTAAACCAGTCAGAACATGCTACCTCAACCCTAACCCATGAGCATCATCTTCCATCTTCTCCACAACAACCCTAGCCGCTAATGCCGTAAGCTGTCGTTCCGCTTCCGCCGTACCATCGTCAACTGTCGCCGCGCCGCTCCGCTGTCAACCTCAGCGCTGTCGAGCCGTCACACACAACCTTCGTCGGTCAACATCTTGCCGCAATCAAGCGCCCCCAGCAGCACCACCACGAGAGTACTCTCTCCTTCACGCAAGAGTGCGAAGCCGTCGCGTCGTTGCCGCGACCACCACTCCCGCCACCACAGTGCCTCTCCTCCTCTGAAATCATCACCATCACGCCGCTGCCATGACCAGACAATCTTCAGGCCACCATCTTCCTCGTCGCGCTGCCAGCACCAAAGCGCGACATCCATGGCCGCTGCGACGCCACGCTTCTCGCGCATCATTGACGCAACCATCAACAGCTGTCGTAACTGTCGTGCCACCACCACGCTGTGAACCTTTCCTCCATCACCGCATCAGAACCTGCAAAGAAACACAGACCCAGAATCGCGAAAGCCAATATCGTGAAATTGCCAACAGCGAAACCTCCATGACTGCCGCATCACACCTCCGCTGCCTTCGTTCTCATCATCGTCTTCGCATCTCCACCTGAAAATCAAAGGAAGCCAAATGCACACAGCAAAACCCAATCTCTCCCCACCATCGTGAGACCTAGCTGCTGTTATCTCCTCCAAGCCAGCATCCAAAACGGCCACCACGAGCTTCTTCTCCACAGCGGCGGAAGCGGGAACGTAGGGGGAAGCCCTTTCCCCAATTCTGAACCCTAATTTTGGGTAGGGAGGAGCTTGACACGTGTCGAGCTCCCATTGGGCGCACCCTCCTCTGGTCAAAGCTGGTCAATAAGCCTTCTCTGGTCAAAGTCTGGTCAATTGAGGGGCTTTCTTGCAATTTCAGAAATTCAGAAGGGGCTAAAGTGTAGATAGAGACAATTTCAGGGTATTTGTGCTATTTTGGAAATTCATAAAAAGCTAAAAGATAAAATTCAGTTGTTGAATTAATTTAATTTGGGAATATCAACAGAAAATATCTTCCAAATAATGTTATAATTATCTAAATCTTTTAGTTATTTGGAAGATATAAGATAAAAGATTTTGTCAACTGAATACTCAGAGTCCAAGCCCAATCAAGCCCTATATAAAGAGATCCAGGAGGGACTTCACTTCATTAATTCTCTCATACTCCTCTCACTTTTCTTTCATCTTGTATACAACTCCATTCATGGAGAGCTAAGCATATAGGGCTATTATGCTGTAATTCCGTGACGGATTCTGAGGTTACGTTCAGTTAATGCAATTGTTTACTTTGATTATTGATTTAAGTTGTTCTCTCTATGTCTTTCATCTCTCTATCTTGTTAAAAGTAAAGATTTTTGCATCATAATGTGTTTGAATCTACATGCATATTGATTATATGAGTTCTAGGGTTTCTAGGTTTAATTGAGAATCTAGTTTGATTTAATTTAGGAACTTTCATATGATTAGATGGTTTTTACTATCAATTGAGAATGTACTTTGGTTGGTAGTAATAATTTCAACTATAATCAATTGAGAATTTACTTTGATTGATTAGCTTTTAACTTGGTTAGAAGATTTAAGAATAGACATGATTAAACACAATAGAATTTGATTGAGAATGTACTTTGATTGAATTTATTGTGAATAATCTAGAAAAATCTTTGTTCTTGTTTTTTATTAAGAATTTCTTTTGAGAAATACTTGAGGCTAGTTTGAATACACTTTGGCTAGGAAAGACTTGGTACTTAAGTTGTCCATTGTGACGCACCTCTCTTTCCTGGGAGTAGACCCAACAAGTCTCTCTTATCTCTTATTTGAAATCTTTATCTAAAGCAAGAACAAAAGAAAAAAAGAAGTAACAGAGGAACAACTTCCAGCAGATTGCGTAGTGCATGACCAGAGCTAACCCGGGAGAATTTTATCAAATTAACCCGGAAGTCGAAAGGAATTTGCGTAAGCTGCGAAGAAGATTGAAATTTGGGTGTTCTACTGAGGGAACACTCCTACATCTAAAGTCATTCCACCTTCATTATCTCCAATCACAAACATACCATCCAATCCTTTACCTGATCCTAACCCAAACAATATGGCACAAAGAACCATCAGACAATTAGCCACCTCCCACAATACAGCTATCCGAAGTAACATTGAATATCCTAATGAGGAGTGGGAGCTGAGACCTGACTTGTTAAATGCCTTACCAAAGTTCAATGGGTTATCAAGGGAGAATCCACACAAGCACTTGAGGCAATTTCACATGTTGTGTGAAAATTTTAGATCTCCCAGGATCACAATAGAGAGCCTTAAAATGAGAGCTTTTCCATTTACTCTTCAAGGAGCAGCTCAAGATTGGTGGTATTATCTCTCTGCACGAATTACAAATTGGGAAACTATTGAAAGACTCTTTCTTGAGAAGTATTTTCCTGCATCTAGATTATCAGCTATCCGCAAAGAAATTCAAGATATAAGACAGAGAGATAAAGAGAATCTTAGTGAATATTGGGAAAGATTCAAGAAACTATGCTCTTCATGCCCTCAACTCCAAATGGAAGATTTTATTCTGAGCTTTTATGAAGGCTTAAGTCCTACTGATAGGTCATGGGCAGATGCTGCACGTGGAGGATCTTTCTTAGACAGGTCACCAGAAGATGGTATAGATTTAATAGAAAGGAAGGCAGTAGACAATCAACAGTATGGAACAAGAGAAAATTCAGTGACTTTGTTGAAGGGAGTGCATGAAATTGAAAATGGTGCAATTGATGGGAAAAAGATAGATGAAAGATTAAATAAGCTAGAAAGCAAACTCGATCAGATTGCAAGCTTGTTTAAAACCTCAACTCCACAAATTGCTAAGAAGTGTGGAATTTGCATTTCAACTGACCATTATACTGATGAATGTCCTAGCTTGGTGGAAACCACTGTGGAAAATTCATCTCAAGCTTTTGCTGCAAACATGATTGGAGGAAATGGACCATACCAGAATTATCATGACTCAACCTCCAATAGGTATCAGCAAAACATGCAACCTTATGTTCCACCTCAACAAAGGCAGCAATCTCAGCATGAAATGTCAATACAAGATTTCATGAAAACAATACTTGAGCAAAATTCAGAAATCAAGAAATCAATTGTAGATTTGACTCAGAGGGTGGAAAAATTAGAGGCTAAGGAGTCAAATAAATTACTTGCACAAACAGTGATCAACCCGCAAAATGTAAGTGTTATTACTTTGAGAACAACTAAGCAAGTAGAAGGCCCTGAAGGAGCCCAAGAGGATAAAGATAAGGAGAAAGGAGCGCAAATTGATGACAATGGAGGATCACGTGAACCATCACCTGAGACTTCCACTGATAAATCCAGGTTAGTATCCTCTAACTCTTCTTCTAAAAATTCTTCTTCATCTTATTCTCCACCTCCTCCATATCCAAATCGGTTGAAGCCGAGAAACAAGAAAATGGAGGAATTAGACCAAGAGATTTTAAATATTTTCAAGAAGGTGGAGATTAATATTCCTTTGTTAGATGTTGTTAAGAAAATTCCTAAATACGCCAAGTTTTTGAAAGAAATTTGCACAAATAGAAGGCGTTTTAGGGATAATGAGGTTGTGAATTTGGGAAGAAATGTGTCAAGCTTGATTCAGAAACATATTGAAATACCGCGAAAATGCAAGGATCCAGGTATGTTTTATGTTCCTTGTGTTATTGGAAGTTCAAGGTTTGACAATGCCATGCTAGATTTAGGAGCTTCCATAAATGTAATGCCTTTATCAGTGTTTACTTCTCTATCTTTGGGACCTCTTAAGACTACTGGTGTGGTCATTCAACTGGCCAACCGTAGCACAGTCAACCCTGCAGGTGTGCTTGAGGACATCCTTATCCGAGTAGACAAGTTAATTTTTCCTGCAGATTTCTATATCTTGGACATGAAGGATGAAGAAGGAATCAGTCCAACAACTATTATCTTGGGAAGACCTTTCATGATGACAGCACGAACCAAGATAGATGTGCATGCAGGATCATTGACAATGGAGATAGGAGACGAGAAGGTGTGGTTCAACGTGTTGGAAGCTGGGAAGCACTAGATTAAAGATCATTCTTTGTTTTGTATTGATTTATCAAGTGATGTTGTAAACAATTTTTCTTTTTCAAATATGTCGTCCCTAATTTTGGATGAAAAAGGAAATCGTAAAGCAGGTGATATTGAGGACGCGGTATTAATAGATGATACCTCAATGGCGTCCGAGTGTGATGTTGAGGTGGCTCAGATTACCTTAGGTAGTAAAATTTTGCCATCTGTGGTGCATCTACCCATTTTGGAGTTGAAACATTTACCATCCCATTTGAAATATGCTTATCTTGAGAGGGATGGGAAACTTCCTGTTATTATATCTGCATTGCTTACTGATGAGCAGGAAAAACAACTATTACAGGTTATCAGAGACCACAAGAAAGCAATAGGCTGGACTTTAGCAGATATTCCTGGTATTAGCCCTTCTTTTTGCATGCATAGAATACATTTGGAGAAGGATGCTAAACCAGTGAGACAACCTCAAGGAAGACTGAATCCTCAACTGATAGGGGTTGTAAAGAAAAAGGACACCAAGTTGCTACAAACAGGTGTCTTCTTATGGTTCATATAGGTCTTCTAGGTTAGATAATATTGATGAAATGTTTAAACAAGCTAGGAATCTTCCATCCTTTGGTAAAGACATAGGTGCATTAACATACCTAGCTTAGGAAAAAGAAATTGATAAAATAAATCCTTGGTTTTATGAAGAGAGTGAATATTATGTTTTTAGTATATTTCTCTCTAAGTTAGAAGTGCATGCAAGAGAGTGGTGGAATGAAAGACAATATCATGTTAGGAAAGGTAGAAAGTCCTCCATACGTGATTGGCATGATTTAAAAGCTTGCATGAGAAGAAAGTTTGTGCCTTCAAGCATTAAAAGAAACCTAGAACTAATTAGGGATTACATTGATGATGGAAAATTATTTCTTGGGAGTTTAAATGATCATGGGTTTCTTCGTAGAGAATTAGAATTTGGGGCAAGACTTAAAGAGATCAAGGATAAGAAAAGAGAAAGAGAGATTGAGAGAAAAGAAAAGGAAGAAAGGAAAGAAGAAGAGAAGAGAGAGAGAGAAGAAAACGAGAAAAGAGAAGAGAGAAGAAGAGAGGAATTAAGAAGAGAAGAAGAAAAGGAAGAAAGAGAAGAAGATAAAAGAAAAGAAAAAGAGAGAAAAGCAAGAAAGAGAGAAGAAAGAAAAGGAGAAATTGTTACTGATGACAAATCCTATTCTTTTAAAGACCATGGAACTTAAAAGGGAAGGTTTCCAAACCTTTAATTCTTTTCCAATAATTGATTGTTTTTCAATTTTTAACTTCTCTTTCAAACAAATTGTCATCTCATATTCTATGCAAACTTTTTCAAAATATGACAATTTAAATCTTGAATTATTCAAATCTTTTAGGAAAGAAATACCTCAAGATGAAAGTGAATTTGAACTTCTAGAATTTCCAAATGTGATAACACAAAATATTAGAAGTCCTTATTTCCTTGTTTTTATAGAAAAATTCTTTCTTGGATTGATATTAATTAAAAATATATTTGATGTTTATTGTAGATTTGTGTTTGATCCAGGAGGAAGAAAAAGTGAATTTAAAAGAATAAGGTCACTCCAAGATGGCCACGCTCCCAAAGACTGTGTGGAGCTTCTTCATAACGCAATTGCCAGATTTGAGGACAAATCTTTTTTTTAAGAGGGAGGGTATGATGGAATTCTGCTTGACGTAGTTCTCCTTTTGTATTTTTACCTTTCATAGTTTAGCTCTTAAGAGCATGGGTTACTATAAATACCTAACTCCTCTCTTGTATTGGCACTTTTGAGATGAATGAGAATTGAATTTTCTGAAATCAGAAATTATTCTCTCTTGAAAGTCAGGCTAGAGAGTCCAAAGACTCTCTCTAGCCACCGTCCAAGCACCTCTCTCCCTTTCATTTTCCAACTTTCACGGTGCTTCTCTCCTCCACGCTACATCCTTCACTGCCACCTCTCCTCCATTCCACGTCATTGGCTTTTCCTCTCACGCACAGAAACGCCACTTCATTTCTCATTTTCCCACTCGCGCATCCTTATTACTCACATTTCCACTTCGAAGAAACCTCATCTGCTAGGGTTTCTCCCTCTTAAACGCATCATCATCACAGTAAGCCTCTACTCCATTTCTCTCTTCACAGATTCCACATCCTTTTCACCATTTCTTCATTTTCTTTGAGTTTTGATCGATTAAACACCTCTCCAACCTTCGTTCTTTCCTTTTCACCGTTTAAAACACCATTTCCACTGATTAATCGGTCAGTTTAGTGATTCCTCACCGTTCTAGGGTTTCCTTCGTGTTTATAAGGTTTTCCACCGATTAAACCTTAGTCTAGGGTTTTATTGTGTTCGCTCTCAGTTTTCCTTAGATTTCATTCGAGTCATTCCTCGATCTAGTGTTCCTCAACATTCCGCTACATCCTTCTTTGTCGGAGAAGCTTCGAGGAGGTCAGATTCGTGCTCGTGCAACTTCAATCGACCTCTCCTCGGGCGTTCGTCCATCATAGAGGGTTTTGGACATTATTCGATGTATTATTCTTCACCGTTCAGTTTCTTCATGTCATTATTCGATGTATTAGTCTTTGAACATCTTGAAGTGTCTGTCCCCATTGGTTTCGGCCTAGAGTCTTAGTACTTGGCCTGGGCTTGTCGGCATTCGATTTCAACTCTCAAGAGTCAGTTCATTAAATTGGCTCACTTTGTAAATAACATTCGTTTCTATTCTTTCTTGAGAAATATGGTTGTATTTGGTCTTCTTCCCAATCCCCATGGCAATTCTCTCTCGGTTTTGATCTATTATGGAATTGGAAAACCTTTTGGTCTCAGTCCAAGTGTTCGGTTTTGATTTTGTGTGAAATCTATGTTTATACATGAATTAAATTACATAAACTTACCCTTTGTTTCCTATCTTGTCTGTTTTGTACGTTTGGTTGTCTTTTTGTTGTAATGATCATCTATGTGGATGTGAGCAAAAGGAGACAAGCTGCTGGAGGAAGCGTTGGAAGAAAATAACTTAGTAGAAGTAGAAGTTAAGACCGAACCGTAAAACCGTTCGGTCAGTAGTTTAGGTTGATAGTAAGGTGATCGTTCGATCACCTTTTTCTTTGATTTTGTATGACCGTCCGGTGAGAATTTTGTAAACCGTTCGGTCTGAATTACTTATATTGTACACTTTTAGTTTTCTCGTTATTTCAGTAAGGTCATTCGGCTATAAGCATATATTTCTCTTTTAATGTAAGACTGATCTATAATATTATTTAATGTAATTATTCTCTTATATAATTTTAGACTGTATTTTTAAAATGTTATAATTTTAAATCATTAGTTATTTAAATTCAGTTTTTTTTATATTTTATCTATGCTAAAAAAGACGATATATATTTTCTTTCTGATTTTACACTAAAATAATTATTTTTACTTTAAATAAGTTCTTAAAATTTAATTATTCTTTAAATCAAAATAATTATTTAACGTTTTATTTTTTAAATCGTTATTTATTTAAATTCAGTTCTTTTTTTATTTTGTCGACAATGACAAGATGACACACAAAATTATTATATATATATATATATATATATATATATATATATATATATATATATATATATATATATATATATATATTATAAATATTGAAGTCAAATACAACATTTTCCTTACTTTGTTTTTACAAATTTTTTTTTCCTTTTTGTCAACCATTTTTTTCTTTATTTTGTGTTTATATATGAATTAAATTAGTTTTTTTTCTCTTATTATCCTTTTGTATTGGTTATGTGATTTCAATTTATAAATATAAAAGAAGTATCTTTTAAATTTAGAAGAATTGGTGCAATCATATGAATTTAGTTTGTTATTTTTAGTTTTAGAGAATAAAAATTGAATTATGGAGTTTGGATAAAACAGACAATGTAAATAGGAAGGAGTTATTCTTTGGCATGTTTCTTTTGTTTTGTATATTAACTTTTTAGTATTTTTTGAATTTTCAATTTATTGTCATGTTATAAAATATTTTCATTGTGTAAATACAATTGTGTTAAGACTGACTAGAGTTAAAGTGTAACATCCCAATATATAGTAATCACCATAACTTAGAACTAATCACATTTACAGAATTAACAGTGCAGTCTTAATTACAACAGCTATTAAAAGCTGAACGCACAAAGATATACAGGGTTCAGAAATCTCCACAATATACCAAGTTATGGACGAACGGTTTTACAAAACTAAATAACCGAACGTCCCAAAATAATTTCTTGAAACCCTAACAACTACTACTAAACGAGCGTTCTATTGCTCGGCTTTAACCTCTACTTCAACCAGATTGGCATCCTCCAAATTTTCTTCTTCCAGTGTTTCTTCAAGCAGTGCCTCTCCATCTGCTCACATCCACACGGATGATCATTGCATTGACAAGACGGACGTACATAACCAGTAGACAACACAAGGAAATTGCAAGGGTAAGCTTCGGTAATTTAATTCATACAACTCACATACAATTTAACATAAGAAATTAGCATACAATACATACACCAATGAATCAGCATAGAGTAAATCATCCAACTCTCATAAATAACGACCGTCCGGACTGTATGAATCCATGTAACTACAGGCGTTCGTGCACTCGGGTGGTGTGGTAACTGGAAACACTCATCAGCTGCCACCCGAGGTTAACCCTATTAGTCCAAAGTACTCAGTAGGACTAGGGCCTCCTGCCATTCCCACACATGACCTACTCCCCTCTACATGAAGACGAGCACTAACGGAATATCAGGATGAACAGCCATCAGTAATTTTACCATGGTCATACTATACAACTTATCACATTCAGATCATAGAGACGTTCCTCCTTGGAACGCTCGTTCAAATTCCACTTTCAATATTTCACTCAAAATAACGTTCCCACATCTTAATACTTAGTCTTATTCACATTTCTGTTATTTGTTCCACTTCCATAAAATGACGAGCGTCCATCCTTTTATAAATAAGGACGAACGTATCACAGTACATAGAAATCCTCGTTCCTGAACAAAAGAAACGAACTCCTGTCCACTGACGAACGTTACGAATACTTAACTCAGTCAAAGGAACTGACTCTAGAAACTCTGAATAATACTTAGAAAAATTTAAGTATAAAGACTTTAGGTTGAATCAAATGGATAGATACAATACAAAATTATTGAGATAAATGAACAGAGTGTGATTCAATTCAGGAAACAACTCGTCAGTCAATGACCGAACGTCAACTAATAATTTTGGACGAACACTATTTACGTTCGTTCGGGAATCAAATATAAGGACGAGCGTTCGGCATAAAACCGAACCCTACTTAGGACGAACGCTAGGTAGATGACCGAGCACTAATTAGAACGAACACTCGATATAAGACCGAGAGCTCATTTGGACGAACGCTTAGTATAAGACCGAGCGCTACCTATAACGAACGCCGGATTATAAAACCGAGCGTTACTAACATAACTCCAATTAATTACGATCGTTGGGCACCACTAGGCTGAGCCGAACGCTCAAACCTAGCCTTTCACAAGGGGACGCTCGTTCTTAAGCAGAATCCTTTCCAAATGAAAGAATTCCTATTCTAAGTCATTTCAGGGGAAACCGAACGGTATAAGACCGTTCGATGACGAGCGTGCATTATCAAACAAAGACTATTATATTTTCCAGATTTTTCATATACCATAACTTCACAGTTTTCATATGATTCATATCTTATCATTTATCTCCACCATAAATCTCATACCTTACAGAATTCATATTATCATCTTATACCATACATAAATTATCCATTTACCAATTCATACATTTCATCATCAACATACAGTTCAAAACAATATCACTCATATACAACCAGTACAACAGGGCTCGTTCATGCATACTTAAACATCATATATTTCATACATCCAGTACACTTCATGCTTACACACACATCATGCAAGTATCAATTAAATTACTAAAGCTTCCCTTACCTGGTCTAGCAGTGAACTTTCTAAGCGGATGCTTTTTAACTTGCCCAAATATGATTTCCTACCCGTAACGTGCTTCTCAAGTGTTTCACTAAATCTAACCACAAGAAATGTAGAAGGACTTAGCTTATATGCTAACATGCAGCTGTACCAGGGTCCGCATGCAACTCAGAAAGGAACGTTTAGAGTTTGAGGACTTACCAGCTACAGAACTCTAAAGCGTTCGGTTCCAGTGAAAGCTCACGACGCCGTGAACGTTTCTACGGTGTCTGAAACGGAATCGGAGAGGTTGGTGGTGAGTTATTTAGAGAGAAGATGAAAGACTTTTAGAGAGAAGTTGGAGAAGAAGAAAAGCCAGAGTTTCGTGAGGAAGAAGGTGAATGCAGGGAATGAGGGGAAGTGTTTTCAGAGAAACCATTTTCTCCCCCACGTCAAACAGACATGCACTCCCGTACTGCCACCTGGTTCCCACTATAGATTTTAGAAACTTCTAACGTGACAGGTAGCGTCAGTGCATGCAGAGGGTGAAATCATTTCCCCTTCCCACTCAGGACGAACGTCCATTCTCCTGATGCCACTTGTTTTTCACTATCTATTTTCAAATTCCCAGTCGTGACACTTGGCAGATGCATGCAGAGTGAGTGTGAGTGCGTTTTGACATGGCATGGTGTGATTAATGGTGATCGGAGTGTGGATTTGGATGCGTTAATTATTCAGGGTCTCACATAAAGTAAAGATAATATTTAAAAATGGAGTTTTATTATTTTATTAATAAAAGTCTAGTTTTTATATAAAATTATTAAGTAAATTTTATTATGTAAAAAATATCATATGTTTAAAATTATTATTTATTTATTTCTCTATATAATTTTTTGACGAATTTATTTGTTTGTTTTTTTGTTTTTCACTAAAAAATGTTATTTAGTGGGAGTTATTCTGCCGAAGATATAAAAGATCCCCACAAACACATGATTGAAGATAATTATGGTGAACTATCTAACTCACAATAATAGCGGGGTTTTAGTTATTTTCTAAAGGGGTTTATAACCTCTTCAAATAATAATACATTTTTTACATCTTTTCTCACTTAAAATTTCACCCTAAAGTTTTCCCCCAAAATGTTACACATAAATATTTTTTCTAGCCATCTGTGCATAAACATATCCTCCCAATTTTTTTTACTCACCATCTTTCCCTCCAAACCTCTTCCTCTCTCAAAATTTCAGACTGCTAGAGCTTCGTCCCTCTCAAAGCTATCGTCCTCCTCGTTGGTCTTCTTCCTTTATTCCTTCTTTCATTTTCTATTCTCATTCATTTCTTTCATTTCCCCTTTCTATTGTTCATCTTCCATTTCTCTTTCAGATTCGATCGCAGAACCATGGGCAGACCAAACTGAAGCGGCGGTTGTGTGGACCAGTAGATGACGAAGCTACCACTGACAGGGAGAGAGGAATCATTCACGTTTGTACCTGAGGTACCATCGTTCTAGAACCCTATTCTTTGTTTGATATTTTCTTTTGCTCTGCTCATTCGGTGTTCAAAATATGTAGCCCTAAGTCGCGTCTCTGAAAGGGTTGTTCCACATTCTTATGTTTGTGTTTTATTTTGAAGAGAAATATAGAGTGATGGAATTCTGCTTGATGTAGTTCTCCTTTTGTATTTTTACCTTTCATAGTTTAACTCTTAAAGAGGATGGGTTACTATAAATACCCAACTCCTCTCTTGTATTAGCACTTTTGAGATGAATGAGAATTGAATTTTCTGAAATCAGAAATTATTCTCTCTTGAAAGTCAGGCTAGAGAGTCCAAAGACTGCCTCTAGCCACCTTCCAAGCAGCTCTCTCCCTTTCATTTTCCAACTTTCACGGTGCTTCTCTCCTCCATGCTACATCCTTCACTGCCACCTCTCCTCCATTCCACGTCATTGGCTTTTCCTCTCACGCACAGAAACGCCACTTCATTTCTCATTTTCCCACTCGCACATCTCATTACTCACATTTCCACTTCGAAGAAACCTCATCTGCTAGGGTTTCTCCCTCTTAAACGCATCATCGTCACAGTAAGCCTCTATTCCATTTCTCTCTTCACAGATTCCACATCCTTTTCACCATTTCTTCATTTTCTTTGAGTTTTGACCGATTAAACACGTCTCCAACCTTCGTTCTTTCCTTTTCACCGTTTAAAACACCATTTCCACTGATTAATCGGTCAGTTTAGTGATTCCTCACTGTTCTAGGGTTTCCTTCGTGTTTATAAGGTTTTCCACCGATTAAACCTCGGTCTAGGGTTTTGTTGTGTTCGCTCTCAGTTTTCCTTAGATTTCATTCGAGTCATTCCTCGATCTAGTGTTCCTCAACATTCCGCTACATCCTTCTTCGTCAGAGAAGCTTCGAGGAGGTCAGATTCGTGCTCGTGCAACTTCAATCGACCTCTCCTCGGGCATTCGTCCATCAAGTGGTATTCAGAGCAAGGTCGAACACGCTTCGAAGGTAAGTATCTCGGTTCGTCTCTATTCTGAGTTGTTCGGTTTAATTCTGAGTTAAGTGCTTCGCGTCTCTGTTTCGAGTTTTCTTCTGTTCTTGTGTTGTTTCGTGTTTCTATGCATTCATCTTATTTTGTCTCGGTTTGATTCTGTTCTTTGCGTTTTGTTTCGATTCGGTCTTGTCTGATTCATTTTTTTGTTCATTTGATTTTGAGTCGCGTTTCTATTTTTTTCGTTTATTGTTGTTCATCATTTTCCTTCACTGTCTTGTGTTGTAATCTGTGTTGAATTCTATTCTGTGATTTTGTGCCTGAGTCATTATATTGAGTATTATTTCATTTTATTTCGGTGCAAGTCTTGGTTTGAGTCTTTTCATTTGAAAATCACATTTCTGTCATGTTCTAGTCTTGTGCATTGTTTTAATTGTCAATTAAATTCGAGTTTAACTAGCTGATGTTTGTGTTGTGTGATTCATTTGAGTTGCCTGCACTGAGTAAGTTATGTTCACCGTATATAAGCTATGACATTTAGATAAATGAGCTTGGTGGCAGATTTCAGTGGTAGAGATAATGAATCTCATGTTCTTGAATATGTTTAATGATAGCTTTGCTTGGTTTCTGCCTAATCAATAACAAGTGCATACCAAGTGAGCAATGAAAGGCTCAGCCTAGCTCGGTTGCACATTGATTAATCAACATATTTGTCATTTGGCCAACTACACCGAACTGGTTTTTCTTTGAAGTCTGTGTTAATGTTTTGAGTGTGTGTTTGTTCTGCTTGGTATTAGTTCATTGCTAAGCTTCTAGTTCAATCATATTCAAGAGTCATTTGTGTTTGTTGTTTTGTTATTCAAGTTCAATTTCTACAGTTTTGGTTAAAAGTGAAATTTGATGCTAGAGTCAAAAGTTATCAATGAAACCAATTATGTCTTTTCTTTTTATTAAGTTGAACCATTAATTTGATACAAGTAAAGTGCTGATTTGTAAACTGCATTGATCTTAGTCTATTGTGGATTGTAGCAAGAGCTGTAAGTCAATAACATTTGAAGCAATTAAGGATTAATCCTACTGTTAAAAAAAAAAGAGTTGAAGGACTTAGTGCAATTCACAATAGCTGCCTCTAATTCAGAACATCAAATATGAAAAATAAAACAAGTTTCTCTGAGGCACAATGTCAAACAGTTTGGTATGCCAATTTATAAATCAAATCTGTTCAGTATTGGTTCAACTTAAGTCCCTTTTCTTGCTTTACTAATCTGTTCTAGTTCTATTCCTTAGGTTCTATTTGTTGTGCTTACTTTGATCAAAAGCTTTGTTTCTTGTTTGTCAATTGTTGGCTGTCTTAGTTTTGTCTAATTCATATGTGCATTCTGATCTGTTGTTCTTAATCTGAGCTTTAATTGCTTTGTTCATCTGATCTAGAGTTGTCTTAAGCAATAGATCTGTTGTGCTGTCATTGTTTTGTGGCTGTCTTGTTCTGTTCTGCATATCACTTTGCCTTGCCTAGCCTTTGCCTGTTTGAGAAGTTGTTACTCTCTGGTTTCTGGAAGTTGAAAGAGGGTTTGTGTGCTTGGTAGCATCTTAGGTGGTGGTGGTCTGAAAGACTCTCAAGCATTGAACTACCAAGGGAGAACTCCTTTCCAAACCTTTTCATTTATGTGTTTTAAATTTCAAAAGAGAAGCCTGAGTGTAATGAGTTTAGTGAGGCTAACTTGGCCTAATTTCTTGGTACTTTGAAATAGAGAATTCATTGTTAATATAATTGTTTGTGATTGTTCACTGTGCAGGGAAAAGGAGTTTGAGTGATCAAACTAGAGCAATTGTGATTGTTTTCATTTTAATATGCTCTTGCATTCATTTTAGATTATAAACTGCTTGCTGAAATCATTGAGATATTAAATGTTCTGAATGTGATTACTGATTTCATAGTTTGATTACAATTGTTGAAATCTGTTGAGTCCTGATTAGCACCATCATTCTTTCTTTGTTGAAATCATTTTTCCAAATGCATATAGAAAATAGTTTCCTGGTATTAATCACATGCAGATTTCAGTTTTATTCAAATTGATTGATTGCATACCCTTGCATGCCACCTAGTTAGTTGTTCATGGACTGATTTATGCATGAATTGATTTGCTTGGAGTAATTAGGTTTGTGCATGAACTTGTTTTAACTGCCAAAGCATCATTCCATTTTGTTTAAGAAGTGCCTAAAGCACTTAATTTCCAATTCTGACTTCCTGGTTGAATTAAGCACATCATTTTTTTTACCCATTGGATTTATCAGATTTTAAATTAGAACTGAATGGTTGTTTAAATCAGTTTAGTTCAGCTTTGAATTACACCCATTGCATCTGGTTAATGTCCATTCCTATGTGTATTTTGCTGGAATTAGTGTAATTTCGGTGTGCAGATTTGAACTGAATCAGTGCAGGGAAAAAAGTGTAGAATAGGTGTGTTGTTGTGTGCAGAGTTGATAAATATCTGGAGTTCAATTGAGCAGTAGTAGAATCTCAGGGGAAAGCTTGTGCAGCCAAGAGAAAGGGAAGTTATTACTACCCTATATCCTCTTTTGCAATCTGTTCTAACAAAGTGAATACTCATTGCAGCTTTGTGATTTGTAATTGTAGGATTATACTGGCCAAGAGATTCAAAAGCATTGATTCCAAGCTGTCAAGAAGCAACAAAATTGAGCAAAAGTGTAGTTGGAGCAGGCTAGCAGTTGTCTTCTGAACTAAAGGGAAGACTTTAAATTGTTGTGTATCTCTTGTAATTTGTTTGCATCAGGTTCCCTAATCCACATGTTGTTATATACTATTTTGCAGGAGCGGTGAATCAGATCCAAAGAGAGTGGAATCCAGAAGCTAGAAAAGGGGGCCAAAGCTGGCCGAAACAGCAACATCAGTGTACGTGTTTTTAGCACAAGGATTTGGCATCAAAAGTGACTAGCTGAACCAGGACCAGACCGTGGCAGCGTACATGTTTTGTATTTTTTTTTTCCATTTGATGTGTAATAGGCTGATAGGTGATGAGTCAATATTTTCTCAATTTCACTTAGCTTATTGTACCGAATTTAACCAGGGAATTGTGCTTAAATGTCCAGTATTTTCCCATTTTTCTTAATTGTGCTTAATTTGATCAGAAATTCTTATTTTAATTAATTTGAATTATTTGAGCTAATTATTTTTATTATTAATTGTAAGGAAATTATTGGACAATATTTGGGACATTTGGAGGTGAAAAGAAAATGCGACATCAATTTTATTTTACACTAAAAAGAGAAAGGAGGTATGGATTTATTTTTGGGGGTGCACACGGAAATAGGCTTGATTGGAAATGTTTCTTTTAAAATGAAGAAGTGGCATCTCGACACGTCCAAGCAGCAGCACACGGTTCAGCGAGCCTTCACGTGAGGCGGTGCTTGAAGGGTTTGCGGTCGTGACGTTAAGAAATGTCCAGCGGAGCCCAATGAGCATTGAAGAAGAAAATCATTCCAGCAGCTCACACGCGGCCTTGGTCCAGTAAGCAAGGGTGTGAGGGGCAGCTTTCTTAGGTGGCAAAAGAAGAAACGGTCAAGAGTTTTGAAGAAATAAGCACACAGCCGCGCAGAGAGAAGGGTGTTGCTCTCTCCACCTCCACAGCCTTCTCCCTCCACCTCCCCAATTATTTTTAATTCCAATTATATCCTTAAAGTTAAAATATTTTACTTTTATTATTTTATTATTTTAATATTTAAATATAAACTAATATAAATATACATTATTAAAATACATTAAAAAGATATTGAAAAATAATAAATCAAAATATTAAAATATCTAATAAAATAATAACAGAAACAGAAAATTAAAACAAAGCTTAAACGGATGACATCCTTCAATGGATGTTAACATCCGTTTAAGGCGAAACGGATGTCGACATCCGTTTCGCCTTAAACGGATGTTGACATCCGTTGAAGGATGTCATCCGTTTAGGCTTCATTTTCATTTTACGTTTTAGGGTTAAAGGATTATTGGAAAGATTGTTGGAAGGATTATTGGAAGGGTTTAGGGTTTAGGGTTTAGGGTTTAGGATTATTGGAAGGATTATGACTACGTACCTGGAGAGGAACCACGACAAGCACACTACACCACAAACGCACTGCACCACGTACTGCACCGAAAACAAGAGGAAGATTGCTTGATAATTCTTTTCACGATCACTGAGCTTTGCAGAAAAATATTTTACTCATACAAGAAACTACGTAGGTTATCAGTGAAATATGTTATAAATGAGTAAAATTAAAAAACAATAATTTTAAAAATAAAATTTTACTGAGGGGCAAAATAGTAAAGGGGAGGTGGAAGGAGAAGGCTGTGGTGGTGGAGGGAGCAACACCCCAGAGAGAATGGGAACCGGTCCAGCAAGCTAGGAGGTGCACACGAAAATCCATCCACGGTCCAGCAAGCAAGTCCAGCCGCAACCTTGAGAAAGGGAGGGCTGTTCACGTTTCTTAGAGAGTTCCAGTAGGGTAGTGTAGGACAGTGAGTGAGGGGGGACGTGCGCGGGAGCCGCCACTGGCCATTCTCTCAGTTTTATGTTTTTCTTAGGCTTGTGCTTGGAACGTTTCTGAAAAAATGTAAAAACTGGGAGGTGTATTCACGCTATTACAATTTATAGAATGGAAGAACAACACTCTGGGTTTTTCAGTTTTTATGCACTTCGATTGAAGTCTTTCATTTCTTGACTGGAACGCTGTTTTTGGATGATGAATTAAGAGCTGATTTTTACTTCTATTTGCTGATTTACTCATGGCCACTTTATTTTGAGAATGAAGCAAGCTGGTAGGTGAAGTGTGTGGATGCACACGACCCTTTTCATTTTTGCTGGAGAAGCTTTATGCTTGGAAGCAGGGAGAAAGTGATGATTCAGAGTGTGAAGAGATGATGGAGAAGAGAAGCACGGTCACGGTCATGTGTGAGCTGGAAGCACTGTCCTGGAGTGCTCCTTTCGTGAATGAGTGTTCTTTCTCTTCAATTTGAGATGCGGTGATTGATTGGGAGAAAGAGAAACACTTGTGCACGGAGATGGAATGAGAAGTAGATTATGTGGTAGTAGGTGCTGTCACATCCAGAGAGCAGCACGCAGGATTTCTTTTTTTTTTTCTTTCTTTTAAATAGAAGCACATGGAGTTGAGATGTAGGTGTCACGGCTTGGCTGGGAGAGGCACACCACATCAAGGAGAGAGTGGAGAGAACGCTGTCACATCTTGGGGAGCAGCTGCACGCGTATGTGGAGTTGGAGAAAGAAAGGAGAGGCATTGATTTATTTTCTTGGAGAATGAAGCATTTGGTGTTACGTTTTGGAAACAACACGCAAGGCTTCACACGGGAACAGCTGCCACGTCCAAAAGAGAGATACTCCATGGGTTTTCTTTTGAATTAATTTACATGCTTTGATTCTATTCTCAAGTTTTTCTTTTTGTTACGATTTTAATATTGCATACATTTAGGTTTGAATGCTTGCTAATTTTTAAGTGATCTTTGCTTGATTATCTTGTTCTCCTTTCAATGCTAATCATCACAAAGTTAATTTTCACTCCTTTAAATTGGTTAATTTTCACTCCTTTAATTTAAAAGTAATGTTAGCTTTAGTGACCAACCGCTTTAATTTTGTAATTGAGACCGTTTTTACATTTCCGTTTGCATTAGTGTCTTATTTAAGTTCAGTTGCATTCACAAAAAAAAATCTTTCAAAATCCCCCCACTATGTGTTTGATCTGAGACTGAACCACATTTGGTCCTTGAGAGACGACCTAGGAGTCACTTCCTAGTTTATACTGCATTAATTTTGCAATCAACTTTTGTGGGAGGTGTGACCCTCTCATTAATAGGCTAGTTTTCTTTTAGTTTCATTTTTTTGTTGTGTAAAAGGGCCTTTTATAAAGTCCAAGTTCTTTGGAAGAGTCCTTGGTGCTCTTTCAAACTCTTGGCAACTTTTCTTGATTGCTTTGATGTTTTTTTTTAGCATAGCTAGACAGGTGAATGTGTCTTGTTAGCCAAAGCTACAAGCTTCACCATAGGAGTAGAATTTAATATCGACTTCATTTGTGTATCTCGTAGGGGTCATTAGAGTTCGCTGGTTTCTGAAGTGTTTTGTTTGTTTGATTTTGTGTTCACGTTTAGCGGTGATTAGGCTAAAAGGGATTAAACTCTAAGCCTTTTCACATTAGAGTCCGAAGAGTCTAGTCTTTTAGTGTTTAATTGTTTGAGTTTTGTACTTTGTTTCTAAAGGTGATTTTAGTTTAAGGGGTAATTAGTTAGTAGCCTAAGACATTTCTGGCAAGGCAAGACTTGGTACTTAAGCAGCTCTTTAGCTCACCTCTCTTACCTGGGACTTGTCTAAGTGAAAGTTTTGAACCCTTTAAATTAAGAAAACTTTTAAAAACAAAGATGTCTTCTTATGGTTCATATAGGTCTTCTACGTTAGATAATATTGATGAAATGTTTAAACAAGCTAGGAATCTTCCATCCTTTGGTAAAGACATAGGTGCATTAACATACCTAGCTTGGGCAAAAGAAATTGATAAAATAAATCCTTGGTTTTATGAAGAGAGTGAATATTATGTTTTTAGTATATATCTCTCTAAGTTAGAAGTGCATGCAAGAGAGTGGTGGAATGAAAGACAATATCATGTTAGGAAAGGTAGAAAGTCCTCCATACGTGATTGGCATGATTTAAAAGCTTGCATGAGAAGAAAGTTTGTGCCTTCAAGCATTAAAAGAAACCTAGAACTAATTAGGGATTACATTGATGATGGAAAATTATTTCTTGGGAGTTTAAATGATCATGGGTTTCTTCGTAGAGAATTAGAATTTGGGGCAAGACTTAAAGAGATCAAGGATAAGAAAAGAGAAAGAGAGATTGAGAGAAAAGAAAAGGAAGAATTGGTGCAGGCTTAGGTGCAACTTTTTTGTTAGCACCTCAGGCATTTTCCTCCACTTCTTGTTAGCACCTCAGTCAAGGAAATAACCAAAGTGAAGATTGTTTCCACTATCAAGAATGCAACAAACTAAATTTATCCTTTATGCAAACATAGACTCTAGTTATCCCACGAACTCCGTGTCTATAAGTGAGGAAAACAATAAATAAAAGGGTGGTAAGAAAAAACCAATAATAATTTCATAATAATTTCAATAACTATCCATTATTTCAATAAAATAATTTAAAGCACAATCATAGATTAAAGATTAAAAAATGAAAACATCACTCATTTGTTGTTTGAGACAACAAAGACGTTTAAGGATATCAAGATTTTCAGCTGTTCCTCGAGCCATGATTTTGAGGAGATCTTTATCAACACGGGACACAAGCTCAGGCTGGAAAATGAAATATTAACAAAAATGTTAATATGAGATCATATACACATACATATACATATATGGAGAAAGAGAGGTATGTCAATGTTTGTCATGTGAGTGAATATAATACATTAAGATCGGGCTCCCTGCGAAATCTACGCTTGCGAGCATCTCTCATCGGCGGGGTGAGACCATGCCTGTACTCAATTACATCTGGAGCAGCATCACCAGATTCGCGAACCATAATCATCTGTTAGTTGGAGTCATAAAAAATCAGACACACAGTTATTAAGTTACATGAATCAAAGATGTGATTAGGAATGAACGAACTATTTGATTAATGATGCACAACTGACCTGACCAATAGAGAAGCTGGGAAGTGTTCATTCCCAATCATAAACGTACTACTCCTTCCATCCTCACTAAATGATAAATCTAATGACTTGTCTTCAGATGAAGAAGGATCAGTTTCATTCAAAAGCCGCTCTATTCTCTCTGCCACATTCGGTGGAACTCTAAGTATGAATTGCTCCTCCATAACTAAAAACATTAGGACATGTCTCAAAACACTAAAATGTAAAATGACTTGATTTAAAAAACACATAATGGAATTGAATTGATTTAGAAGTCAAATCTCATGTTTTGAAATTCAAAAACAATGATTTAGAATTTAAATCTTTTGTTATTAAATAAAATAGACTTGATTTCAATTCTGCATGTTTCACTTTCACCATTTTAATACAAAGTTATTAACTCGTCGAGTGAAACGATAAACTCCCTCTCTACTCCCAGCATAAAAGTAAACAAGTAAAAAAACATCATAATTTAGCAACATAAAACTGTAAGACAAGCTGAAAAGTGATAGGTACTCAGACCTAAAACAAATAAACCCACATAATCTTGGAGTCTTTATTAGAACAATACCAAAGGATTCCATCAATGTGAAAGAACCAAACACACCACACTCCTCTGGTATTTCGAGAGGACCAGACTTTCCTCACCTATCTCTTTAAAGAAATACCAAGAATGACAAAAACTAAAGAAAACAACCTCCCAAAAAGACTTTATAATAGTGAGAGAGCAAGATAATATCAATATCATCCCGTTAACTACCTTATAAGAAAACTATAATCTTAAAAATTCAATTGAAAAGTTTTAGATTTTAATTAAACCAAAAATCTAATTTAATATTATATCATGTGGTAGATCTTCGATCATTCAGAGCCCAATCTGCATCACAATATCCTTCTAACTCAGTACTTCCCTTATTCTCATACAACAGTCGATGTCCTAGATTCCCTTTTACATATCTAAGGATGCGTACCACGACATTCCAATGATCAATATGAGGATTTTGCATAAATTGGCTCACAACTCCCACTGGATAAGAAAGATCAAGTCTTGTTATGGTGAGATAGATTAGTTTTCCAACCAACCTTCTGTATCTTTCTGGATCTGAGAAAGGAACATCGTGGTCTCTCATTAATTTTTGATTTGAGTCCATAGGACTATCAATTGGCTTGCAATCTGTCAAACCGGTTTCCTCCAAAATATCAAGGGCATATTTTCTTTGTGAAATGATGACTCCTTCTTTTGATTGTGCCAATTCAATACCAAGGAAGTATTTCAAACGACCCAGGTCTTTGGTTTGGAAGTGGTTGAACAAATGATCCTTTAATTGAACAATTCTCGCAACATCATTTCCTGTAATCACAATATCATCAACATAAACCATAAGATAAACACATTTATCAGGAGTAGAATGCCCATAAAACACTGAATGATATGCTTCACATCGTTTCAATCCAAATTGTTGCACAACATGGCTAAATTTACCAAACCAAGCTCAAGGTGATTGTTTCAAGTCGTAGAGTGAACGGCGTAATTTACAAACTTAGACTCCCCCTGAGCAACACGACTAAATCCAGGAGGTTGCTCCATGTATATCTCCTCTTCCAGATCACCATGAAGAAAGGCATTTTTAATGTCCAATTGGTGAAGTAGCCACTGTCGAATGGCAGCCATGGCAAGAAATAGACGAACACTATTGATTTTGGCCACATGAGAAAAAATATCACAATAGTCGAGACCATAAACCTGAGTATATCCCTTTGCGACTATACGAGCTTTAAGACGATCAATTGCACCAGTAGGAACAACTTTAATAGCATATACCCATCTACATCCCACGGGTTTCTTACCGGGAGGAAGAGGTACAAGTTCCCAAGTGCCACTATTGTCAAGTGCCTGCATTTCATCAATCATGGCTTGTCGCCATCCAGGGTGATCAAGTGCCTCACGAACATTATTAGGAACTTTGATGTTAGAAAGGGAGGAAACAAAGGAGAAATATGTAGGAGACAGACGATGATAACTTAAAAAATTATAAACAGGATAAGGATTACGAGTAGATCGAATACTTTTTCGAAGAGCAATAGGCCAAGCCTGATTTGAGTCAAGAGAGGACGAGGAGGATGAAGGATCTATGGTTTGGGAATCTGATGGAGAAGGAGCTGAGTCTCGAGGATCTTCAGGCAAGGAGGAAGGTGGTTGAACAATATCTTTGCATTCTGAGTTTGAGCTGAAGATGGAGAAGCGGGAATGACCAAGGGATCACATGATGGTATAGGAAATATCTCTTGAATAGATGAACGATCCTCCTTGGAAGACAAGAAGAAAGGTGTATCCTCAAAAAAGGTGACATCAGAAGACATATAATACCTTCTTGTGGAGGGAGAATAACATCTATATCCTTTCTGAATGCGAGAATATCCCAAAAAGACACATTTAATAGACTTGGGAGAAAGTTTATCAAGACCTGGGGAGACATTATGAACAAAACAAGTGCTCCCAAAAACACGTGGAGAGACATGGTAAAGAGGATCATTTGGAAAAATTACGGAGTGAGGAACTTTATTGTCAAGAGATGAAGAAGGCATCCTATTGATCAAAAAACAAACAATGAGGATTGCATCCCCCAATGATGAACATGAACATTAGTATTTAACATCAGGGAACGTGTTGTTTCAATGAGATGTCTTTTCTTTCTCTCAGCTATGCCATTTTGTTGTGGAGTGTGAGAACATGTTGACTGATGTAAAATTCCTTTGGAAGATAAAAATGAAGAAAATGCAGCAGAAAAATATTCCTTAGCATTATCACTTATGAGAATGTTAATTGTCTTTCCAAATTGATTCTTAATTTCATTAGCAAAGGACATAAAAATGACTAAAAGTTCAGATCTCTCTTTCATAAGATAAACCCACGTACACCGAGAAAATTCATCAATGAAGGTTACAAAATAGTTAAAACCAAAGGAAGTAACTCGACTCGGTCCCCAAATATCAGAGTGAATGGTAGAAAAAATAGACTTACATTGTGTCTCGAATTTCTTTGGATAAGAAGATCTAACATGTTTTCCAAACTGACAAGACTTACAATCTAAGACAGGAATGTGTTTAAGACTTGGAACCATCAACTTCAGCTTAGACAAACTTGGGTGACCCAAACGATCATGTAAAATTTAGGAGATGAAGTTGAAATGCAGGAAACAAAAGAGTTAGGTTTTAGGAAATACAGTCCTCCTGACTCATATCCTTCTCCAATTCGACGACCCGTACCATGTTCATGTATGACAAAGGAAGTAGAAGTAAAGGTTATAGAACAATTTAATGAACGTGTCAATTGACTCAAGGAGATTAAATTATAAGGACAATGAGGAATATACAAAACAAAATTTATGTTTAATGAAGGAGATAAGGACCCTTTGCCAATTCCTTGAGATGTCAATTTGGATCAATTGGCAACAGTAACTAATTGAGGAACTTTTTGAGGGGTAATGGAGGAAAATAAACGAGTGTTACCAGACAAATGGTTTGAGGCACCTGAGTCAAGAATCAATGAACCTTGACATTCCACAGATTGTGAGATGCATGCCGTTGACACACATTTTTCTCCATTTTGTTCATGGTTTGCTTTATTATGTAGACTAGCTTGTTGTTAGGTAATTTGCTTAATACTTATGATTGATGAAAAACCAAAGCGCTAATGATTTTATAAAAATATTTTTATGTTGTTTTTCATTTAAGTTCAATGTTGTCTTTTATTTGTCGGGTGATGATACTGAATTATTTTTCATGTTATCTTTGATCATGGAATGGTTATCATTGGGAAGCCTACTTCTAAATAAATTCTTTCTGTGATTTATATGAATGTAACAGTGTTAATTCTCTTTGTTGCAACTACTATTTGTTGTAGGTTTGCCTTTGACTGTTTTTTGTTTTGACTTTTATGTTAATATTTTGTTCTCTTTTTCGATTCTTGTTGTTCATTGTGCAATCATCATTCTAGCTTATGTCCTAAATGAGTTCTTAAAACATGGATTAATGCATCTCTTCTACAAGGGCTTAACGAAAAAATGGTGTACACTCTTTTTTTAAGTCTTGTATCAATATCCTTAGTGGTATCAGATAAAACAAACTGTTCAGGAATATTACTTTTTGATAGGTTCAAAGGAAAAGTTTATGTTAGAAGAAATAAGAGGGACAAACAGTTATAACTGTCTGTGGGTTGGGTTTGTTGTGCCAGACTATTATAAAGTCTTTTTGGGAGGTTGTTTTCTTTAGTTTTTGTCATTCTTGGTATTTCTGTAAAGAGATAGGTGAGGAAAGTCTGGTCCTCTCGAAAGACCAGAGGAGTGTGGTGTGTTTGGTTCTTCCACATTGATGGAATCCTTTGGTGTTGTTCTAATAAAGACTCCAAGATTATGTGGGTTTATTCGTTTTAGGTCTGAGTACCTATCACTTTTCAGCTTGTCTTACAGTTTTATGTTGCTGAATTATGATGTTTTTTTACTTGTTTACTTTTATGCTGGGAGTAGAGAGGGAGTTTATCGTTTCACTCGACGAGTTAATAACTTTGTATTAAAATGGTCAAAGTGAAACATGCAGAATTGAAATCAAGTATATTTTATTTAATAACAAAAGATTTAAATTCTAAATCATTTTTTTTTAATTTCAAAACATGGGATTTGACTTCTAAATCAATTCAATTTCATTATGTGTTTTTTAAATCAAGTCATTTTACATTTTAGTGTTTTGAGACATGTCCTAATGTTTTTAGTTATGGAGGAGCAATTCATACATAGAGTTCCACCGAATGTGGCAGAGAGAATAGAGCGGCTTTTGAATGAAACTGATCCTTCTTCATCTGAAGACAAGTCATTAGATTTATCATTTAGTGAGGATGAAAGGAGTGGTACGTTTATGATTGGGAATGAACACTTCCCAGCTTCTCTATTGGACCTTCCTTGTGTTGTTGAATCCTACAAGACATATGATGATAACTCTTTGATTAAGACTGCTGACATTGGTCAGGTCAGTTGTGCATCATTAATCAAATAGTTCGTTCATTCCTAATCACATCTTTGATTCATGTAACTTAATAACTGTGTGTCTGATTTTTTATGACTCCAACTAACAGATGATTATGGTTCGCGAATCTGGTGATGCTGCTCCAGATGTAATTGAGTACAGGCATGGTCTCACCCCGCCGATGAGAGATGCTCGCAAGCGTAGATTTCGCAGGGAGCCCGATCTTAATGTATTATATTCACTCACATGACAAACATTGACATACCTCTCTTCCTCCATATATGTATATGTATGTGTATATGATCTCATATTAACATTTTTGTTAATATTTCATTTTCCAGCCTGAGCTTGTGTCCCGTGTTGAGAAAGATCTCCTCAAAATCTTAGCTCGAGGAACAGCTGAAAATCTTGATATCCTTAAACGTCTTTGTTGTCTCAAACAGCAAATGAGTGATGTTTTCATTTTTTAATCTTTAATCTATGATTGTGCTTTAAATTATTTTATTGAAATAATGGATAGTTATTGAAATTATTATGAAATTATTATTGGTTTTTTCTTACCACCCTTTTATTTATTGTTTTCCTCACTTATAAACACGGGATTCGTGGGATAACTAGAGTCTATGTTTGCATAAAGGATAAAATTTAGTTTGTTGCCTTCTTGATAGTGGAAACAATCTTCACTTTGGTTATTTTCTTGACTGAGATTCACATGCAGAAGCCGCTGAACAAGAAGTGGAGGAAAATGCCCGAGGTGCTAACAAAAAAGTTGCACCTAAGCCTGCACCAAAGCATGATGTTCCAGAGAATCTTACAAATGCAGGGGAGCCTGACAGGAGTGATTCTGAAGAATCTGATGATTCAGTCTGACCCAAATCAACCTCCAAATAGTATTTATATTACAATGATGAAATGAAAGCCTGTATAGTATAACTGCTGTTAAATTTGAATTACGTCCACCCTTAAAATAAACTTTAGTGGATTTTCCATTGTAGGTGTTTGTATGTACTTTTGTATATTTTATCAAATGGTGCATTTTCGTGGCATTTTTTATTGGTAAAGGCATGGTCATTCGGTAAAAACCTCCGATGGGAGTCAAACCACGAATTTTTTGCCCCATGATATAATCTAAAAGCCTTTGTATGTTCCATGCAATGTGGGCATGCCAGTTTACCATGAGTGCTCCAACCGGACAACATACCATAAGCAGGAAAATCATTAATTGTCCACATCAGCATGGCCCTCAAATTAAAGTTCTGTTTCCTTGAAATATCATATGTTATGACACCCGTCCACAGCTTCTTCAATTCGTCTATCAAGGGCTCTAAGTACACATTTATGCCAACCTTTGGATTGAATGGCCCGGGAATGAGACATGTCAAGAACATGTAAGGTTTAGACATGCACATTTCTGGAAGAAGATTATAATGGGTCACAATAACTGGCCAACATGAATATGGTATATTTGATGCCTGTACATATGGGTTAAAACCGTCAGAGCATAAACCGAGTCGTACATTGCGTGGCTCGAAACCAAAGTCAGGATATACTCTATCAAAGTGCTTCCAAGCCTCTCCATCGCATGGATGACGCAAAACACCATTGGTCGACATGTTCTGATAGTGCCATGTCATTTGTCCTGCAGTTTGGGTTGAGGCATACATTCTTTGTAGAATGGGAATTAATGGCAAATAGAACATTAATTTCATAGGAACTTGTTTTGTAGTAGTTGCTCCCGTGGTACGTGGTTGATATCTTGGCTTTCCACAAAATTTGCATTCAAGCAACGCGCCATCATTCTTACCATATTCATTATCATAAAAGAGCATGCAACCATCCACGCAACAATCAATCCTCTGCGATTGTAATCCCAACTTTGATACACACTTTTTTGCATCGTAGTCTGACACACATTGATAATTTCGAGTCTGATGCTCCTCCATACAACGACTGGTTTGCATCCAACAAAAGATTAAAAAACCTTTGTGTTTCTTCATTCGGAGCCTCTTCAATGTTATTAGAAGTAGATGCTTGGCACGACTCATTTTGCCTAAGAGCATCATGCACCATGTCTTCCATTGTTTGAAATTGGTTAATTTGACCACATTCCGTCTCTACAGCCATCCAACTTTGATGATTCTGTACATAATCTTCTGCCAATCTTTCCCCATGATCCTCCCAAATGAAATAATTAGGCTTGAAATCGTTCTTGTAAAGGTGAACCTTCATAACTCTTTCGTGAAGAATCTTTGTACAATCGCACTTCAAACATGGACATCGAAGACCCCTGATGAGTCATTATTTTCTTCACTTCACTTAGTTTATTGTACTAAAATTAATCAGGGAATTATGTTTAAATGTCATTTGAATTATCTGAGACTAATTATTTACATTATTGATTGAAGGGAAAATTCTGAAGATATTTTAGGACATTTAGAAGAAATTTCATTTGCATACTGTGTTATTTACTCGAACCTGTGTTGCATTAATTTAATTTGTGTGAAACTTGAGATGGAATATTTTTCTTTGAATTTTTAGGAGCAAAGCTTGCAACACACATACACATCACACGGCCATTGCTTGGAGTTTTCTTTGAGAAGTAAATCAATTGGTCACGTCCAAAAGAAGCTCCAAATTAAAGTGCTGAATTCAAAGGAAAGTGAAATAGCTCACGGCCATGGGAGAGAATTCCAAAATGAATGCAAAATTTTATTCAAAGGGAAGTGGTATGCACACGGCCCCCTTCTTGTTTTGTCATTGATTGAAGGAAATTATACAATATGCTAAAGAAGACAACACATGGGACCACTTGGTTGGAAATTCACGTCCACATGCATTCATAAATGCTAAGCACGGCTATGGAATTTATGTTGGCAAACATATGACAAAAATGGGGCTGCAACTAAAAGAAGAAATACTATTCTCAAATTGAAAAGATCACATAGGTGGAGGGGCACATACAAACATCTCACAGTTTTATAGTAAGAAGACATGGCCCGCTTGAAAAAAAAAAGAGAAGCCTTCACTTTGTACAAAGAAGAGAAGTAATTCTCGTTCCTTTCTATGAAAGCACACGGCCCCTCATTATTTTTACACATCCAAAGAGCAATTAATTGAAGAAAGTGGGAGCCACCATTTAGCATTGGAAAATCTTTCTTTGTCTTATGAATTGAAAACCCGTAAAGCTGGATGGAGAAGGGGCACCTCACGGCTTTCTTTGCTTGCAACATGATTTAACAAACATTAAATTGGAAAAGCTGCACATCCAACTCACAGCTTGCACAAGCTTCCATCCAACTCACAGCTTGCACAAGCTTCCATCCAACAATTAACATGTGAAGCTTGCTGGAATAAAGGGCAGTTCACGTAAAGAAAGAAGAATGAAGTAGTGCTTTCCAACTTAGAGCCGCTGCAAACACACTCCACGGACCTGTCCAACAAACAGCAAAGACTTCATTGCTTCCAGCAGCTTTCTTCACGCAGTCACAAGAGCTTGGAGAGAAGATCAAGGCTGTCCAGCCACACCTTTAGCTTGGAACGTAATTCTTGAATGGAGGAGAAAACAACTAATTAATTTGGAGAGCTGCACAAAGATACATCTAGCTACCTCACGGTTTTTGTCATGGCTTGGAGTGCAGATTTTGTTGCTCTGTATTCTTCCACTCCACAATGGTTTTTCATTTTACAGTTGATAAGCTAATGGCATCCATCCACCAAGAAGTGATATTTTTCAATTCCAAAAGGGAAGCTCACGGGTTTCTTCATCCAAGAGCACAACATGAAGCTAAATTCAGCAGAGGAAGTTCACGGCCTTGAGGAGTTGGTGTCCAGCAAAGAAATTGGTCGTCCAAGCATGCAGAGGAATAGGAAGCTGGGATGCTAGCAAATTGAAGAAGAAGACAAGTGAGGGCCCCACCTATTTGCTCAGTTTTGAAACGTCCAAGGATTTGGTGAAAAAAAATTGGCTAAGGAAGTCAAATACTACGGGGACAAAAACGCAAGGCCTTGGAAGGAATTTAGGGGCTGCCTATGGAAGAAAGTCAGGAAGCTAGGGGGACAATAGACAAACAAGCTAGCTGAAATGAAGGATACGGTAGTTTGTCCAGAGGAGAAGTGGCTATAAATGGCAGCAGCATCAGAGAAGCAAGAAAGGAGAGTTTTAGGAGTAGTTTTAGGACAGCAGATACGCTTGGGAAGAGGCTCTCGCCTCTTCCTCTTCCAAGCTTCCTTTCTCTGTGTTTTTATTTTCCAGCAGTTAAAAATGTAGAATTTAATTTCTGAAAGCATGTAATCTCTTACAGTATTTGAAGCAGTTTGATCGATTTGGTTTTTATCTTCACTGTCCAGTAATTATATTTTTATGTTTAATCTTTGATGAATTTCATTTTCATGTTAAATGTTTTTATTTTATTTGCTAAAATTTTACCAGTAATGATTTTCTGCATAGTTAAATTTTACCTTTCTGCATATTTACTGTTCCATTTTTTACCGTCTTTTACCGTTTGGTTTTACTGCTTTGAAATTTATTTCAGTGTTTTTAAATTCAGTTGTGTTTAATTTCCAGTTCACTTTAATTTTATCGCATCCAAACAAAATCACAAAAACACCCCCCCACTTCGTGTTAAATCTGAGACTGAACCACAAATTGGTCCTTGAGAGACGACCTAGGAGTCACTTCCTAGTCTATACTGCATTCTTTTATGCACAATTTTTGCGGGAGGCGCGACACTCTCGTCAACCCCCATCTCTACGATAACGTTCTTGTTCACAAGCTTTAGTTATAAACTCTTCAACACCTAATACAAAAGACTCTTTCAAAGCACCTCTTCCTCTATGACACCTATCGTACATCCATGCACGATTTGGTGGAGAACGATCCATGTTCTGTACATAAATCGATTACAAAACAATTAGCCAATGCTTAATATACATCTCTATATTATGACACGTACCCTATCAAATGGCTTCCTAAAGAATAACCTAAATTAATTTAGGTCCTCTTCTCTCTGTCTTAGAATGTTTTTCAACATGTCTCTATCTTAATACTTGTTTTGTACATGTAAATCACTATGTACAATATTATTGTTTTATATTAATCACTATGTACAATATTGTTTTAAGGTTTCGATATAGAAGGATATTGGCCAACCTACATTACGTTGAGCTAAATAATTTTAATTAAAAAATCAACATTTAAAGAACTAAATAACCCTTCTAATATGTTACATACAGTTGCATAAGCATACATTTGCAATTGGACGACTATTTGAAGGTTTAGGTCTTACTACGAGCTTTGGTTGATGGTCAAAATAAGCTTGTTCTATAGTGGATTGCAGGTACCGAGTGCAACTACAAAAGAAACAACATCACATATCAATTTATAATAAGTAATAAACCTACCTAATATAACGCACTTGATATAATATCATTCATAAATAATAAAATATATATAAAAACTAATTATTCACATATACTTACCACTAGCAATGAACTTGAGAACTGGATTTCTTGGCCTGTACATATGTGAAGAAGTTTTAATACACTAAAATATGAAAAATGAAAGCTCATAACAGTATACTAAACACCAATTCAAAATTTCAATGTTCATATTAGAATTTTAAATTAAGAACACCAAGGTAGTAATGCCTAAATACACGAGACTAATCAAAGTTTAAAACAAACAGTATATAAAAAAAATTAATACAGAAAAAGTATTCCCGCTGAAGAAAAACTACTTTATCACTTAAAATCTGAAATCAAATTATCAGCATCTGACAATGGTGAATACATGGAAACACAAATATTGTACCAGATATTTTGCAGGAAATTTGTTTTCTTCTATCTCTACCAAATTTGATAAGTTTGATACAGTTTACAAAAGAAGGAAAAAAGAAGGTAGTTAGTACAGTTGTAATTACATAACTGTAACAGACTATTATAAATAGTCTTATCAGGAGGTGAGCAGGAAGTTTTTTGGGGGCTTTTGGAGAAGGGGAACTAGGAGAGTTAGGGTCCTCTCAAAAGACCTTTGTTTTCTGCTATACTTTGTTGTTGTGTTCCTACTACGTTGGTAGGACCGTTCTGTTCCGAATAAAACATTCAAGAATCTGTCTTGGTATTTTCTTTCTGGGTGTTCTATCAAATGGTATTCAGAGCTTCTTTCTTGGTCCTGTGGTATCTGTGTGGGGGCATGGTGAATACAAGAATGGAAACAAGATTGGATGAGCTGGAAAAGATAGTGCAACAATTGGTTCAAGATCATGACAGAGCAGAAAAGGAACATCATGAGAGGTTCCAGCGGCTGTAAAATTTTGTTAGCGGACTTACGGTGGTGGTGAAGATGTCGAGTGAGTCAACGTGTGGGTCAAATCAGAATATGGGTACTCCTCTAAAGTCTGTTGAACAAAAATAAGACTGACAACTGAATGCTGGATCACGTGGCGCAAATTAGATATTCCTATCTTTGTGGGAGATGATGTGTTTGGCTGGACCAACCGGTTGGAAAGATACTTTCATCTCCAAGAAGTATCTGAAATGGAAAGAATGCAGACTGTGATGATAGCTTTGGAGGGGAAGGCCTTGCAATCCCACTTGGGAATCATTCAAATTGGCAGTGGTTCGTCGCATCCAGTCCAACATGTTCAAGAATCCTTTCGAGGTGGTTATTGCCTTAACTCAGACTGGTTCGGTTGAGGATTATGTTGAAAATTTTGAATAGTATGCAGGGCTGCTAAAGGGGATTGATCAAGATTATCTTATTGGGATATTCTTGAATGGATTAAGGGATGCTATTAAGGCAAAAGTGATGCTGTATGATCCCTCAACTCTGGCATAATTAATGATGAAGGCTCAAATGATGGAGGAAAAAATCCAAATTATGTCTGTAAAGGGAAGGGACCAGTGGAGAATAAAGTTGGGTCGGGTTTCAAAATCAACTGGATAACTAGAAGTTTCTCCAATGACGTGGGAAATTCTATTGTCTCAACTAATCATAGTAGAGGGAAAGGGGGGACCCAGACATAACAAGTAGCATCATTAGTCACCAGGGAGGGTAGCCAACCACATTTACCTAACCCTTGTCTCCTCCACTTACCGAAGACTATATTCTGTAAGTATATCCAGAACAACTGCTAGATACTAGAAAGACCACTCAAGGTGGCTTAGAAGTTCTTGTCAAATGGAAACATCTTCTAGATATTGAGAATGGTTGGGAATTTAGATATTGAGAATAGTTGGGTATCTATTGCCTGCATTCATAAAGAATTTCACCTTGAGAACAAGGTGAATCTTCATGGAGGGGTATTGATAAGTTTGATACAGTTTACAAAAGAAGGAAAAAAGAAAGTAGTTAGTACAGTTGTAATTACGAAACTGTAACAGACTATTATAAATAGTCTTATTAGGAGGTGAACAGGAAGTTCTTTTGGGGCTTTTGGAGGAAAAGGGGAACTAGGAGAGTTAGGGTCCTCTCGAAAGACCTTTGTTTTCTGCTATACTTTGTTAATCAAACATTCAAGAATCTGTCTCGGTATTTTCTGTAACTCTGGGTGTTCTATCAAAATTGCTAATGTTTATCTGCTTGATATGTACTTCAGAATATAGTTCTCACTTAAATTAAAAGGACATGTTTTTATCTTTTTATTTTGATTACATCTTGCCTGAATGGTTTCTGCAAATGTGGCCTTCAATGTCTGAATAAAACCCCTTCACCTCCACCTCAAAAAAGAACGAAAAAAATAATGCAAGAATATATCTTGTCTATATTGTAATTTATTTTAAATTAAAAATATTAGTGATAAAACAAGAAAACAATACGTTGACTGCTTCTATATTTTGTTTATGTATCTTTGAAATGTTAGGCAAGGATCACCGAAGGACACGTGTTGCAAATGCTTATTTCTCCCTGTTTATGGCTATTGGTAATATTCTTGGATATGCAGCTGGATCATACGGTGGTTGGTACAAGGTCTTTGCTTTCACCATGACCCCTGCATGCAATATTAGTTGTGCAAATCTCAAGTCCGCTTTCTATCTTGACATTGGTTTCATCGCTGTCACCACTTATATAAGCATCATGGCAGCTCATGAAGTACCTCTGAGTTCTAGTGGGGCACAACCTGTTGAAGCAGCAGCAGGGGAATCGGGTGCTGCTGGAGAAGCTTTTCTGTGGGAGCTATTCGGGACAGTCAGATATTTTTCAACCCCAGTATGGACAATACTGTCCGCTACTGCCTTAACTTGGATTGGGTGGTTTCCATTTCTCCTTTTTGATACTGATTGGATGGGCCGAGAGATTTATGGTGGTGAACCAAATGAAGGCCCTAATTATGATACTGGAGTTAGAATGGGGGCAATAGGCTTATTGCTTAATTCAGTTGTTCTTGGAATAACGTCTGTACTCATGGAGAGGTTATGCAGGAAGCGGGGAGCTGGGTTTGTGTGGGGAATCTCAAATATCTTGATGGCTGTCTGCTTTATTGCAATGCTTATTGTAACCTATCTGGCAAAAAGAATTGGCTATATAGGCAAAGAACTACCACTAACTGGCATTGTGATTGTTGTATTGACAATCTTTACCGTTCTTGGGTTTCCACTTGCAGTAAGTTGCTCTATTTCCTGCTAAAAGCATTTTGTTTGTTCTTTTTCTGCCAATATTGAAGGCACCCTTTCTGTCTCCCATGTTCCTTAATGTTAGTATTTCCAGGATTGTCAATGGGGGTCCTAAATCTTGCAATAGTGTTCCTACAGGTATTACTTTTCGAATTATCCCCTATTTCTTGTTTCTTTTGTTGGATAGGGTGAGGTGGGAGGTTGAGAACCAAAGGAAGTTCTTTGCAATTGCTTGTTTGGCATTCCCAGTAGATTTTGTGAAGAAGAATCTTTCTACTTAAAATCTAACTCAACTTCACAAAATTAATTTGTAAAGTGAAATTTGCATTCATATGTATCCTATAATTTGGCTATATATTTAGTCAATGTCAGATTTCTAACAAAAAAAAAATCAAACCGAGACAATCAACAAAGAGAAATTAAGAAATGTGGTTGAATTTGTAAATCAGTTTACCATTATAGAGTATTATTATAAAAGTCAGTGAACCTCTGTTGCAGAACACATGGTTATAAAGACAGAGGAGCACTACATTACATTACGTTATTCATTTGAAGACGAACCAAAAATGGGGCAATGAAAATCAAATCAACACAGATTAGGTTTCAATTTTAAAGATTTCTAACCATTACAGATTACCATAAACATGAACGAAAAGAAGAATCACTTACCAGATTTAGGGCTCCAGAGAAGAATGATTTACAGCTGCAGAGAAGAGACGATCCAGAGGGGACGTGACTGAAGGTTTCAGACGAAGGCTCGACACGGGAGCTGACTGAAGGTTGGAGAGGAGAGGTGAATGAATGGTTGATGAAGGATTGATGAAGAGGGGAAAGAGAGTTCGAGAGAGAGAACAAGAGTTCTAGAGTTCGAGAAAGAGGGGAAAACGCTTCTTCAGAGTGTGATATGCAGCTCAGCATCCAATTAATCAGAAAAAAAAAATTTAAAAAAAATAATTTCCCACATCCGTATATAATATCCGCAGTTAACAACTTCGTTCTAACTGCATACGGATACTACGGGTTATATACGGATATATCCTTGGATAGTTTTCCCGGCACCACGCGCAAACTTTATATACGAAATTTATATACGAAAAATTCTGTATATAAATATCCGTATATAATATCCGTATATAAAACTTTTTCTGGTTTCCGTACATAAATTCCGTACATAGTTCCTCATTTATATACGGATATGAATCCGTAATAGTTGTCCGTATGTAATTTCATTATTTCTTGTAGTGTTCATTAATTTTGAAATAACCTACAAGTCAGAAAAATAACATTTAGACCCAAAAAAAACTTATTTGGGGTCATTTAATGATAGAGATGGATTATTTTATGATAAGAATATAAGTATATTTGCCATTGAGAACGTAAAAATGTTTTATTGTACATTTATTTGAAGTGTGTCACCTTTTTTTTTATACAATAAAATCATATTATACAATTTATACTCCTAGAATAAGGTTTACCTTTTTTCACCCATACCCTTTCTAGTCTTGTATTCTTATTCTTAGGAGCTTGCTCGTTTTTATGAAAATCTTTTTTCTTAAAAAATTGTTTTTCAAAACTTTTATTTTTAGTTGCATCTGCAAGTAATTTTTCAAGAATGTCAATGTTAAACATATGGCTATTACAAGATGCACACTCAACCAATACATTTCTACTTTCTTGTAAAATTGAAATTTTGCTATTTAAAGTTTTCACTTCTTCCAAAGATTTTCCAAAATTCTTTTACAAAGCTTTATAATCAAATTTCAATTTTCTATATATACAAAATTTAATTTTTCAGATTTAACACATAATTCTTGAAATGCAAAATGTAATTCAACATAATTATTTGACTCGATAAAAATACTAGAACTACAATCTTTGTTCCAGCTTGATTCAGTTTCTGCTATCAAACAAATGTTAGCTTTTTCATTTGAATCACTAGAGAGATTGATGAAGAGCTTGAATCATTTCCCTCCCATTTCTTTTTCTTGGAAGATTTTCTTCCTTTCTTTTCTTCAATCATTTTAGCACTTAGACAGTCCACTTTGACATTTCTCGATTCTCGATTCTCCATACCCGTAACACCTAAAATTAGAGGAGGATCCTTGATTCTTCTTTTTGTGATTTTTGTGATGTCCTTTTGTAAGAACCTCATATTTTAGAGAAGTGGTGAGGGCATGGTGGTCACCCACCTTTTGCATTATTAGAATGCAATTATTGGAAGTGCATTATTACTGAAGCATAGCAAAGGAGAGGGTCTCTTGTTTTGGCACGGGGGAGAGTAGCTCACAAGGAAGGAAACCATTCTTTCTCTCTCTAAAACTTCATCTCCAAAATTCTCTCACTTCACTCTAGAATTCCAGCACCTTGAACCATAAGAATTCTATTCTGATGCTACCATGGCCTACACGGAGTAGAGGGCTTCATTTCAACCGAACGTTTTCGTCGTTCCGATCGGGGCAGAGTTCTTGGCTGTAGGATGGTTGTGCTTGGAGAAAACCAGGTAAGGGGAGCTAGATTTGTTTCTATAGATGGTAGGAATATTATGTTTGAGATCATATTATGATTGTTTGATGAATAATTTTGTGTTTAGAGTATTCTGTGCAAGAACATATGAGTGATTGTAAGACTATACTGTTGCAAATCTGGGAAAAAGGGGTGAAACAATGGGTTTTCTGGGTTTTTCTGGAATTTGATGCGATTCTGCAGAATTCTGCAGAACGCACGTACGTCCAATTCTGGTGAAATTGGACGTTCGTCCAAATTGCTCAGTGGTCGGTCATGAGCGTTCGGTTTTGGACGAACGTCTGTGTTCATCCGTAAAGTCAGTAATATATGAGACGCTCGTCCAAATCGTATTAAAATAGTGAATTAATGACTTTAGGCGTTCGTCCTTAACTTAGTATTTTAGTGAAGTAATCTTGAGCGTTCGGCCTTGGTATGGTTGTGATGTGAGCGTTCGGCCTTGGTATTGTTGTAATTATGAGCATTCGGCCTTGAGTTAGTATTCTTAGGTTTCAATCATTGAGCGTTCGTCCAAACAATAGTCGATTCAATATGACGTTCGGTTTTAGCGTTCGGCTTGATAGTGTTGAATTCAATATGGTGCTCGGATTGTAGCGTTCGGCCGAATAGTGTTTGATTGTGGTGCTAAGTGTTAGCGTTCGGCCGAATAGTGTTTAATAACGGTCGGTTTTGGCGTTCGGTCAAATAGTGTTCAAATCTAATATTGTGCTCGTTTTGTAGCGTTCGGCCTTATGCTTGATCTTTAACGTTCGTCCCAACAGTGCTCGACAAATTAGTGGTCGACCAAACTAATATGAGCGTTCGGTTATGTATTCTTATGTAACGAGCGTCAGCGTTCATCCTTGAGTTATGTAAATTCTAGACGTTCGTCAAAATATTTTCCAGTGATTTAGATATGTTAAGCGTTCGATCTAAATTTGATATTTTTAGGTTTGAATCCTGAACGTTCGGTTTTTGGGTATAAGTGAGCGTTCGGTTTTAAGTTGCTTATTCTTAAGTTTTGAATCTTGAACGATCGGCCTTGAGGTATTAGTGACTATTGAGCGTTCGGTTAAGTTTTGACTTTAGCACCGTTCGGTTAGCTGCTGATTTATGTCGTTCGGTCATGCTTCTTTTAATGCCGTTCGGCAAAGTGACCTAGGGGTTCGACTAAGTATCAAAACGTTCGTCCTAATCGTGTTCGGATTTATAGTGTTTGATTTAAGAGTTCGGTATTGAGATATTAGTGAGTATAAGAGTTCGTTCTTAACTTGGAATTCTTGGGTAGCAATCTTGAGCGTTCGGCTTTAAGTGTTCGGTTTGGATTTTGGACGTTCGACCTTGGTTTAATTGTGTTTGTGAGCGTTCGTTCTCGATGTTATTAATCCTCATGAAGTACTCGTTAGAGGTATTGTTACGACTACGCTTGCTCTTGAGCGTTTGTCCTTTGGGGCTCGGTTTAATAACATTTGGTGTCCATAGGCAGCGTTCGGTCGTTGATGATGATGGATCCCAGAACGTTCGTCCAGACAGTATCCGAGTTGGAAATAACGTTCGGCAATAATGTATAAATCCGTGGGAGTATTTTGAAGCAATTATTGAGAATTATTGGTTATTTCCTTGATCCAATATTGATTTATTTATACATGTTATTGAGAATATGTATGAATTCGTGATTGAGCACGTTTATTCTGTTGGAGGTGGTACATACACTATGTTATTTACTTGTAACTTCGTCTGTCTTTTTTTAGCATTTTTGCTAGTCTCGCGTGAGACGGAGATTTGAGTGTCACCTTCTTCTACGCGAGGAGGTGAATGTCTCGCCCAATGACTTCGGCTCGTGTTGAGTATAGTGCATCGTTACGTGTAGTATCGATGTTTTTACTCGTTAGTCCTTGAGGAGTTGGGGAGATAGGTCTGAAGTCGCGATGGAAGACGGCTCGGGTCGCCTGTTATTGAGAGCAGGTTATGACGACGAATTACAAGTAAACGACATTAGTTTATGAAAGTCTAGTCTGCAATGTCATGGGTATCGATTTATTATGGAAATTGTTATGGTTTATATGTAATGGGTTTATGATGTGATGCTTCTGGTTATTCGCCTTGCTTGTTGTGGCTGTGGTTTCCAACCATGATGATCGTACTGGTACAGGAGGGATGATAGTGCAGATAAGCGGGATTTGGAATAATACTTCGAGAGAGACGGGAAGTAAAACTTGTTGGATCTATAGGTAGTAGCGAGCGTTCTTATTAGTGACGTTCGGTCTTGGTGTTATTTATTTTCAGGTAGCGAACGTAATTAGGTAACTGTTGATCTTGATGATAGTTGTTCTTAGGTAGCTAGTGTCCGGTCTTAATTTGGTACCCTGAGGTTTAGTTTGTTTTAGTTCAGTCAGTACCTTAGGTGTTCAGCAGAGTACTCTAGGCATTTAACCCAGACTCAAACGTTCATTATTATAGTGTTTTGTCTCGTAGCGATCGTTCTTAGAGAATGATCTTTATTGGTGATGTTGTTCTGAGGTTGCAATCATTTATGGGGAGTAACCGGCCTTAATATTTGCTGAGGTAACGGTCGATTAATAAGTAGTGATCAGTCGTGATGATGCATGATTCAGGAAGTGATCATTCATAGGTAGTGCTCGGGTCGGATGATGCTTGTCTCAGGTAAGGATCGTTAATAGTTAGTGGTCGTTCGTAGGGAACGTCCAGCCTCGATGATGTTGCCCTCAGATAGTGTTCGTTAGAGGCAGTGTTCGGCGAGATTTGATCTTTGAACGTTCGTTCGAATAGTGTTCGAAATAATAGTAATTGTTCTAGTAGAGTACATTGTCTTAACGTGAAGTCTAAGTACTTGATCTTACTTAGCGTTTGATCTTTTGGTATTCGACCTAATGGTATCCGGTATAATAGCGTTTGGTGTTTAGTGTCGAGCCTAAGTGATCAATTTTAACGTTCGTGTAAACAGTATTCGATATAATATAAGTTCGTTGTTTTAGCGTTCGATTCAGTAATTATATGGTATCTGTGTATATATTGATGTTGAGGGTACTGTAGTAGGATGTCCTGGTCTATGTGCCGATTTTGGACATAGTGAGGGGACTAAGGATGGTATCACAAGTGGAGAACCTTCCGTTGAGTTACTCATCAATGTATCATCTGGATGAGAGTCTATTATGTACTGTGTTGATTATTGGGTACTATAGGATGAGTGTCCAACAGGAATTGTGGTACGATGGTATGAGGATGTCCGACTTAATTATTATATGACATTTGTATTGAAATAATTATGCACGTTTTATAAATGATGTATTGCAAGTTAGCTCACCCTTACTTTGTTTTTGTGCATTTATCGGAAAAACCATATTTTTGGCGATGATCGTATAACGTTTTTGTTATACGGGAGCAGTTGAAGGATTGTCGCGTGATCCTGTGCAAACGAAGGAAGAGATGGAAGAACGAATTAGAAGGATTCAATGTTATCCTTGCAGTTACGTCTGAGCTTAAAACTGATGTATAGATTTTAGTATGAGGTTACGGGATGTTACCGTAAATGTATTATTACAATATTTAAGTTTTGAAAAAAAATTTTAAGGGTGAATTTTTGGGATGTTACACCTTTTCTCTTCATAAACTTTAACACTTTCATCAATAGGTCCATATTTTCACAATCAGAGTCATCATCTTCTTTGGAGTTTTTCCTTTTGAAGACCTTGTATTTAAAAACAATATTCCTTTTTCTTCATTGATCCTCTTCTTCATTCAACATTCCAAGTTTAAGCTCGTGCTCCTAAAATACAGGAAAACACTAGAGGAGGTGAATAGTGTTTTTAAAACTCTTTCGCAAAGTAGTGTCTAATGGATTCTAAAAAGATAGATGATTTAACAAAGATGTTTAGACGCTAGTTTTTATGAAGGGCATATAAAGGAAAACATTTTTAAGAAGAAAAGAAATAAATCACGAATTTTATACTAGTTCACTTAACTTGAGCTACATCTAGTTCTTTCTCAAGAACTCTTAAGGGGTTTCACTAATCTTCAAGAAGATTATGCAAGTTTTACTTCTTCAAGTTTACAATAGGTATTCTCACCACTCTTGGTTCACCTAGTAAACGTGACTAGTCCAAACCACTCCTGGTATACAAGCTTTCTAACTACTTCTGGTTTCAATCATAGACAATTGTCTAGACTGTTTAACTCAAATAAGCTAAACACCAAGTATTTTATTTCTCTTCGGAATGTGCAACACAATCAGTCTTATGTGCAAATACAACTTGATAAATATCAAAGAGAAGATAAAAACAATATAATGAAATATGAGATTTTGTTATGTTTCTTTCTCTTGAAAATATAGCTTTAGAAAATATATTAATAGAGTAACAACAAGCTTGTATGGGCATTCAAAGGTTGTCTATATTATCCTTTCTTTTCTTCTCTTCAAGCTTTTGTCTATTTATAGCTTTCTTGAGAGATGACTATTAGACTGAGAGGGTGACTTCATGTATAACAAATAGCCTTTTTGGTGAGAAGTCAAACTTAAGTTTACTTTGCAGAGATATAGTGTTTTGTCATAACTTTTAGCAAAACGTAGCTTGTACGATGTGTTAGAGCAAAAGTCTTCAAGGGAAACATTCCAAAAATGTTCTTCGTATCTCTCAACGTATTTTTCTTGGATGTAGTGATTTTGATAAAGTCTTTGTACTTTTGTGATCTGCAGTAATATCAAGAATAAGGTTTATAAACATCAAAACACTTTATCGTACATGCTTTTAATATTTTGAGCGTTGATAAACATTAAGATGTATAACATGTTCAAAACATTTTATAATATGTCAATTTATTAATAAATGCATCATTTAGTTAAAGCGTTCAACATATATGATCATCAAATGATGAAAAACATTAGATGCTTTATCAAAAGTTGTTTGAGATATGTAGCGTTGAGCAAGCTTTTGTTAAACGATAAATTTTGTAAACCACTTGCTTGAATAACACTATTTGAGTAAAACATATTTGAAGCTTCAGTGTTAACATTAAGATGGATGCTTTTGTCCATAAAATTCTTGCTTGTAAGACGATGTCCATTTAGATGTTTAGACGTTGTTTGTAAAACTTGTTACACATATCGTCTATTAGATGATTATTTAATAAAGACTCTTTCTATCTCTAGACGATGTTTATAAAACTCTGTTCATCAAACACTATGGTCTAGAAAATGTTATTATAAGCTAGAACAGATGCTACGAAGGATGGTCTTTTTGGTGATAATGGTGCGGAAATGATGGACAAAGGGGTGTGAAATGTGAAAACAATGGTTGAAAAGGGAAGAAGACTCACGACCTAGGGTGGTGTTATGGTGGTAGTGTGGTGTTTGAAGGCTCGAAGAGATGTTTGGCCAACTCTAAGAGGAAGGTGACTAAAAAGGTCTCAGGGTTGCTCTAGTCTTGATCTTAAAATGAGTAGTATGGCAAAAAATGGGCAGCATAACATTACTAAACATCAAAGATGATTACAAGGGAGGAGACACCTATATATATAAGAAAGAGTGTCTCCTAAAAATCCTAAAAGCATGATTTCTCACCCTTGCACTCATTGGCAAAAAATGAGGCCTTCTAAGGAGTGGACAAGTGTCCACAAATCCTCTCCAATGAGGGGAGGACATGTGGCCACTCACAAAGCACAATCTTCTTCATTCCTAGAGTGTCATGTGGCTACGTACTAAACTTAAATCCTCTCCAATGAAAGCATGACACATGACATATACTTTTCACAAGCCTTAAACAATCCTACCTACTTGACTGAAATACATGGCCTAAAGAAACCTATACTACTTGACCGAATACATGGCCTAAATAAACCTAAACTACTTTTTAACCTCCATGGTGGCCTATGAGAAAGAGCTTGCTTCACCTTGCATAGATGACTCTAGCTTCTTCTTCAAAGTGCTTGGGTCATGGCTAGGGATATTCCATCATATAAGGTTTTGCTTTCTACAAGTCATTTATAGTTATAGTAGGTAGAAATAAACCATTTAACATTGCATCTCAAACACCTCTATCAACAAACTCTAAAAAAATTTCATCCTAACTTTTCAGAAAGGATAATTTGTTCATAATAAGACTTATTAACATACTAAACTACAAGTCTTTCAATATCCTTTTACATTTTTGAGTTCTTAAACTTTCTTTTATCATCATCAAAATATCCTAATCTTTCAGTATCTTCTCTTTGCCAACAATCTTCCTTTTTTTTTATGATGATCAAAATATGTTTTAAAACTTTTTGTAATATCCTGCAAATACACAACTAAACAATAGAAAAACATAAAATGGTCCTAAAGATATTTCATAGAAAAATTACATGCTTTAATCTTTTTCTCCCTATTTTTTATCATAATTAAAAAAATTCTTTTTGCCAACACCAAGTAGACTCCAGGAGGGAAAAGTGAGTCAAAACGGACAAACATAAAAACATTGTCTTTCCTAAACAAAGTTTTCCTTATATCACTTTCACACATCTTATTTCTAACTAAGATAATGAAACTCGTTCCAAAAATTCACAGTTTTTAACAAAATAAAAACTTTTAGAATTTAAAAATCAAATTCATAGAACAAATATTGTACACAATCATCACTCTTCCGAGCAGCCTCCTCGACAAAGTGAAACACATCGCTCTTCTAAGCAACCTCACTACAAAAAAATTAATATTATGTGGAGGTTTTTATTCGAATTTGTAGGGGATTTTACCCTTTGCAAATTAATTTGTGAGGATTTTTTAAACCTCTGCAGTTAGAGTCGTCACAACCTTTTTGAAGAGGTTTATGATGACCTCTGGTATCAAATTTATATTTATGAAGTTTTTTTTTTAAGGCCTTTAATTTCTTTTATTAGTGACTATTATTTTATGGAGGTTTGAAGCTTCCTTTATTTATAATTATCCACGTACATTCATAATTTCTTAATTTAATGAATTATGCTTTTTATAATAAGAAATAAATAAAATATATAAAATTGTAAAATACAAAAAAATTAATCAGAATTAATTTTATTGATGATTTGAGATAAATTACATCCATTGACAATTACACTGTAAGCATAAAAAAAAATACATAATGTTAAATTGAAAACATGGACTAATGTTGTTGATCTAAACAAAGTTACTAGAAAGTTGATGATGATATCGAATGTCCTCCATGTTGTTTCCCTCTTTCAAAACATGGATTCAAATTATTTTAATGAGGGAGCTGTCGGTCAAACCTTCACATGTAGATCAAAGAGATGTGTATAATCTGATTCCAACATTTTCACTTCTCTATTTAGATAATGTAGCAAATATTGTTTTCTAACTCCACCATTGATGAACATAATGTCTCAAACTAATCTTATCATGTTATCACTCAGTACATGTGTTATAAGAAGACAAAGAACTTTGGTAGGAAATTTATTTTGAAACCAGAAAGAAATTGAAGGTTCCTTCCTTTTTTTATGGAACCACTCTAGAAGACTTTTTCCTGGTATGAAACTATTATTAATTATAATTTATCAAGAATTCATTAAATGAGCTACATATATTATCAAATCAAATTCAGTAAAGACATGACAAAAACTTATTTAACAGCATGCTTGAACCCGTAGAAGTCAAGGATGTATAGTTTATTGTCGTGAAATATTTCAAGTTTGGAGAACCTCTCTAATTTCCTTAAGATGCTTGCAATCATTCACAGCGAGAGAAAATAGGCTGTGAAATTCTTTGATGCGTTCAGGAAGAAATGTGACATTACTTTCCCTTAGCCTTAAATGACTCACTTGAGCTAATTGCTTAAAACTTGCTGGGAAAAAAAATCATCATTCAAGTTGCAAGATAAAACCTAAAACTCATCTATCTTCAGAGATACTATTGAACCCACTTTTTCTTCACCTCTTCTGATGTTACCCATTGCCAACCCTTGTCTTTATAAACTCTAAAATCAGACACTTGAGCTATCAAGATATTGCTACTTAATTGAATAAAATCATAGTTCATCTCTAATTCTTGGAGTCCAATAAGATTATGAAAAGAAACTGGTAAGAAAAGAAAAGAAATTTATGCATTAAATATATTATAGATTTAAAACAAAAATAAATAGATAAATGTGAAACCCTGAATATTTAACGCACCAAATCCCACACTCTGATCACCATTAATTGCACCGTGCCACGTCAAAACCCACTCACACCCACTCTGCATGCGGTTGCCAAGTGTCACTGCTGGAACGTTCTAAAAACGTTAGTGAAGGACAAGTGACATGCGGAGAATGGACATTCGTCCTGCGTGGGAAGAGAAAAATATTTTCTGGAAAACTCTTCTCCACTCTTCTGCATGTTTCATCTTCTTCCCAGAATTTCTGATTTCAAATTCTCTGCCTTCTCTCTAAAACCACTTCATCTTCTCTCTAAGATAACTCACCACCAACCTCTCCGATTCCGTTTCAGACACCGTAGGAACGTTCACGGCGTCGTGAGCTTTCACTGGAACCGAACGCTTTAGAGTTCTGAAAACGGTAAGTTCTCAAACTCTAAACGCTCCTTTCTGAGTTGCATGCGGACCCTGGTACAGCTGCATGTTAGAATATAAGCTAAGTCCTTCTACATTTCTTGTGGTTAGATTTAGTGAAACACTTGAGAAGCACGTTGCGGGTAGGAAACCATATTTGGACAAGTTAAAAAGCACTCGCTTAGGAAGTTCACTGCTAGACCAGGTAAGGGAAGCTTTAGTAATTTAATTGATACTTGCATGATGTGTGTGAAAGCATGAAACTGTACTGGATGTATGAACTGTATGATATTTAAGTATGCATGAACGAGTACTGTGTAATGGATGGATATGAATGATATTGTTTGAACTGTATGATTAGGATGAAACGTATGATTTGGAAAATGAATAATTTCTGTATGGTATGAGATGATAATATGAATTCTGTAATGTATGAGATTTATGGTGGAGATAAATTATAAGTTATGAATCGTATGAAAACTGTGAAGTTATTGTAGATGAAAAATCTGGAAAATATCATAGTCTTTGCTTGATAATGCACGCTCGTCATCGAACGGTCTTATACCGTTCGGTTTCCCTTGAAAATGACTTAGAATAAGAATTCTTTCATTTGGAAAGGATTCTGATTAAGAATGAGCGTCCTTTGTGTGAAGGGTTAGGTTTGAGCGTTCGGCTCAGCCTAGCGTGTCCAACGATCGTAATGAATTGAAGTATATTAATAACGCTCGGTTTTATATTCCAGCGTTCGTCATAGGTAGCGCTTAGTCTTATACTGAGCGTTCGTCCAAATGAGCTCTCGGTCTTATATCGAGCGTTCGTTCTAATTAGTGCTCGGTCATCTACCTAGCGTTCGTCCTAAGCAGTGTTCGGTTTTATAACTGAACGCTCGTCCTTATAATTGATTCCCGAACGAACGTAAATAGCGTTCGTCCTAAATTATTAGTTGACGTTCGGTCATTGACTGGCGGTGTTGTCTCTTGAATTAAATCACGCTCGGTTTATTTATCTAAAGAAATTGTAGTGTATCTATCCCTTGGATTCAATCTAAAGTCTTTATACCTAAATTATTATAAGTATTATTCAGAACTTCTAGAGTCAATTCCCTTTAATTGAGTCAAGTATTTGTAACGTCCGTCAGAGGACTGGGGTTCGTTTCTTTTGTTCAGAAACGAGTATTTCTCCGTACTGTAATAACGTTCGTCCTTATTTTGAAAAGGATGAACGCTCGTCATTTTATGGAAGTGGAACAAATAACAGAAATGTGAATAAGAGAAAAGATTAAGATGTGCGAACGGTATTTTAAGTGAAATATTGAAAGTGGATTTTCAACGAACGTTCCAAGGAGGAACGTCTCTATGATCTGAATGTGATAAGTTGTATAGTATGACCATGGTAAAATCGCTGATGGCTGTTCATCCTGATATTCCGTGAGTGCTCGTCCTCATGTAGAGGGGAGTAGGTCATGCGTGGGAATGGCAGGAGGTCCTAGTCCTACTGAGTACTTTGGACTAATAGGGCTAACCTCGGGTGGCAGCTGATGGATGTTTCCAGTTACTACACCACCCGGGTGCACGAACGCCTGTGGTTACATGGATTCATACAGTCCGGACGGTCGGTCTTGTGAGAGTTTGGATGAGTTATTATATGCTTGGATATATATATTGTTGTATGAATTGTATGATTGATTGCATATGTTAAAGTTTATGTTGGTTGTATGAATTAAATTACCTAAGCTTACCCTTGCAATTCCTTGTGTTGTCTACTGGTTATGTACGTCCGTCTTGTCAATGCAATGATCATCCGTGTGGATGTGAGCAGACGGAGAGGCGCCACTTGAAGAAATGCTGGAAGAAGAAAATTTGGAAGACGCCAACCTTGTTGAAGTAGAGGTTAAAGCCGAGCAATAGAGCGCTCTTTTATTAGTAGTAGTCAGTAGTTCTAGATTGTATTTTGGGACGTTCGGTTACTTAGTTTTGGAAAACCGTTCGTCCAGAACTTGGAATTTTGTAGATAGATTCCGAACCCTGTATATTTTATACGTTCGGCTTTTAAGAGCTGTTGTAATTAAGACTGCACTGTTAATTCTGTAAATGTGATTAGTTCTAATTAATGGTAATTACTATTTATTGGGATGTTACAATAAATCTACACTTAATTGATGAAATTAGCATTTTAACTTTAGTAGCATTATTATTTAAATTAATATAATAAAATGAATATTTTAATGAAACTATACAAAAATATTTAGATTTAGTTTATTAAATAAAATGGTTAAAATATATGAAAAAATTACACTTAATTTGGGGTTAAATTTGTTTACACAAGATTTTGTCTTGATAAGAGATGTGAGTTATAAGTGATAATATCTTATTTATTAAAATGCAAGTAATCAACTATAAATCTTATCTTACATTTATCTTAATTATCTTTTCAATTTTTATTGAAGGATTTAGAAGCTTATAAAAGGAGACAGATTCTAGAGGGAATGCTCACCCAACTCTTTTATTCGTCTTTATTTTCACACATACTATAATTCTTCTCAACTCTTACCTATTTTGAAAGTTAGAAAAAACCTTTTAAATATGGATTTCCTTCGATATTTATCAATAACTTGACGTGTATAAACTCGACTTCTTAAGAATATTATTCTTTCCACCTCGATAAATCACACTTTTTTTTCGCAAAAATAATTATTCATTTAGAAATTAGTATATTTAAGAAAATGTTTAGGAAAAAGTTATATGATTTAATTGTAAAAGTTTAATTATAAATGGGAGATAAATATAAATGTTATAATATTTGTTAACAATTATTAAAATTAGTTTTTAATTACAATCGTTAATATTAAAGCATGGGACTTTTTTATTTTCAAATAAATAAAACATATTAGAATCTCTTTTTTGACGTAGAAAAATTGCCCTGACATTTTCTATATATTCGTTTGAAGCATATATAATAATTAAATATTCTATAATTAAAAAAATTGAAAAACACCGCGCCGAAAAGAAGAGCAATTAAAACTAACAAAAGTTGTATATCCCTAACAATAAATGGCCTAGGCGTTTATTAATTGAAGAAAATGGTTTTATTCAATTAGTGAAGAAAATGGGTTTTCTTTTATTTTTAATCTTACTTTCTATATTTTTTGTTCCTTTGTTCGCGTTATTCGTACTTCATATTATACTATATAATACAATTTATGCCTTTTAGATTTCATTCCATATTTTAAATAAATTTGCCTTTTAGATTCAATAAGCTGAAAGAAATTAGTTGATTATCCTTATTTTTCATGTTTTATTCATCTAAATGATGAGACTTGTAACATCCCAAAATACAGTAATTACCATAAATCAGAATTAATTACATTTAACCAATGCAGTCTTTATATTAATAAAACAAAGTTCAAAAGCCGAACGGCTTAAGTACAGAAATACAAGAAGTTAGGACGAACGGTTTTACAAAATTTAAATAACCGAACGTCCAATTCACAAACGAACATCTAAAACTAAAAAGGGAGGGTGGACGTCCTACTGCTCCGCTTTCACTTCAATTTCAACTAAGTTCTCTTCCTCGATCACGTCCTCCAAGGTGGCCTCGCCTTCTGCTCACATCCACACGGATGATCATTGCAAGACAGGACGGACGTACATATACAATAGACAACACAAGGAAAACGCAAGGGTAAGCTTATATAATTTAATTCATACATCAACATATACAGTTAACATTTCTATTCACACACAGCATGTAACTTAACATAGAAATTTATAGGTTTAATCCTTTTCGACATCTCTATTTATGTACGAATGTCTCAATTGGGTCCTCGTTTTTTAAAGTGTATCAAAATGGTCCTTAATTTTGAAAATTGATATCAATTGAGTCCTTTCCGTTAAGTTGGCTGGACGGCGTTAAAAAAATTGATGAGTGGATGCTGAGATGACGAACGAACGCTCGTCCACCAGTGAACGAACGCTCGTTCACCAGCGAACGAACGCTCGTCCACTAGCGAACGAACGCTCGTCGACCACCGAACGAACGATCGTCTAGTGTGGAACGAACGGTCGTCCAGCAGTAAGAGGTCGACGAGCGTTCGTTCGCTGGTCGACGAGCGTTCGTTCGCTGGTGGACGAGCGTTCGTTCGCTGGTGGACGAGCGTTCGTTCGCTGGTGGACGAGCGTTCGTTCGCTGGTGGACGAGCGTTCGTTCGTCATCTCAGCATCCACTCATCAATTTTTTTAACGCCGTCCAGCCAACTTAACGGAAAGGACTCAATTGATATCAATTTTCAAAATTAAGGACCATTTTGATACACTTTAAAAAACGAGGACCCAATTGAGACATTCGTACATAAATAGGGATGTCGAAAAGGATTAAACCAAATTTATATATATAGATATACTAGATAGACCGTCCGGACTGTATGAATCTGTGTAGCTACAGGCGTCCTTGCACCCGAGTGATGTAGTAACTGGGATACACTCAACAGCTGCCACTCGAGGTTAGCTCTATCCAAAGTACCCCTAAGGAATAGAACCTCCTGCCATTCCCACACATGAACTACTCTCCTCTACGTGAAGATGAGTATCACGGAATATCAGGATGGACCAAGCCAGCATTAGCATAACCACAGTCATACTTTACCAAATTCCATAATCAATATATATGAGTCGTTCCTCCCTGGAACGCTCGTCCAAAATCCATAATCGTATAATCACTCAATATAGTGTTCACACTTTAAGTTCTTATAATTTATCATCGTTTTCATCTTTAGATTCAAGAGCATAAAATGACGAACGTTCAGTCCTCTGAAGAACTAGGACGAACGTCCAGAGAAAGGTATTGAACGAACGGGGAAGTATATAACGGACGTTACTATCTGTTCGGTCAGTTAAATGAACTGACTCGTCTGGATGTACCCTGGTACTTATAGAGAATTTCATCATGAGAACCTTAGACCAGATCCAAGGAAAGAAAGAGAGTAAATAACGTTTAGGATTATCCTTGTAGCAATTCGCATACGGAAGACCGATATCAGTAATTGAACGAACGTGAAGAAAGGTGAATATTATTATACTTGAACGAACGCTAGTTTATCAAAGCGGTTATTCAATAATACGAACGCTTGGTATAAGACCGAGCGCTATTTAGGACGAACGCTTGGTATAAGACCGAGCGCTATTTAGGACGTACGCTTGGTATAAGACCGAGCGCTATTTAGAACAAACGCTTGGTATAAGATCGAGCACTATTTAGGACGAATGCTTGGTGTAAGACCGAGCGCTACTTAGGACGAACGCTTGGTATAAGACCGAGCGCTACTTATTTTAAAGTATAAGGGTGTAATTTAGTATTATTTAAATTAAGGTATATGGTATCACTATGCTGAGCCGAACGCTCAAACATAATATTTCAAATGAGGACGCTCGTTCTCGGACAGAATTCTTTCCGAATGAAAGAATTCCATTTTTAAGTCATTTACTAGGAAACCGAACGGTATAAGACCGTACGATGACGAACGCAGTTTATCATAGGGGGTAATTTACATTCAGATTTTTCATCTATCTTAACTCAATATGTCTCATACAATTCATACTTTATAATTTCATATCCATCATTAATTCACATACTTTATAGAATTCATCATATTAACAACTCATACTATACATTAATCATCCATCTTTCAATCCATACGTATCACAATCAACATACAGTTCAACCAACAGAAATCATATTCATCCAGTACAACAATGCTCGTTCAAGCATACTCATTCAGCCCATATACATACATACATTATATATATATATATATATATATATATATATATATATATATATATATATATATATTAATGCTCGTTCAAGCATACTCATTCAGCCCATATACATACATATATATATATATATATATATATATATATATATATATATATATCATACCTTCAATCCATATCATGTTTTCATACAACATACAAGTATAAATTAAATTAATAAGCTTCCCTTACCCGGATTCGTACGCAACTTGTCCTAAACGCAAGATTTTTGGCTTCGTCCAACTACCGTTTTTCTACCCTCAATGGTCACGTAAGTTTCTTCAACTAAATCTAACCAAAGAAACGCAGAAGAAATCAGCTTATACCCTTGCATGCAACTGAATCTGGGTTCGCAGGTAATCCAGAAACGAACGTCTAGGTTGGGGGCTTATCGGTTCCAGACTCTGAAGCTGTTTGGTCCAAAATGTAGCTCACGGCGTAGGGAACGTTCCTACGGTTCTGAATGTTGAACGGAGAAGAAATGGATGAGTAACAGTAGAGAGAAGTTGAAGGCTTTCCAGAGAGAAGGTGGAGAAAAATGGAGAAATCAGTTTTGAGGAAGAAGGTGAGTGCATGCAAAGAATGGGAAGGAGTGTTTCAGAAAATTCAGTTCTCTTCCCCAAGTCAAACGGACGTTCTCTCACACGCGGACACCTGTCTTCCACTACTGATTTCAGAATGTTCCAACTTGACACATGGCAGACGTGTGGCAGAGAATGTAAGTGCGTTTTAATGATACTGAGCAATGACGTGGGTGCGTTTTCAATGCACGACAGAGTGAGTTTTAATTACTCTGAGCAGTAACGTGGTGTGCATTAACTACGATGTGACAGACATTTTGCAGGGTTAATTATCTAGGGTCTTACAAGACTAATTTTGTTCCAAAAGAAAACTATAACCCTCTATTATGACAATAAAGCTGGCTTTATTAAAAAAATTGTATAATTAGTACGTATTTTTCCAACACTGAATTATAATTTAAAAATATATTAATAACTTTTCCAAAAATGAGAGAAACATTAAAAAGAACAAATATTTTACTGATAGATAAAATGTAAGGACCGTGCGTCCTTTTTAAAAGAAGGAGATGGAGGGGGGTGACAGCTGCACGTTCGTGATGGGAGAGGGGCTCCACATCCAGCAAGGAATTGGGAAAAGAAGGGAGCAGCTTCACGTTTGAAGGAAATGGAGGGGGCGCACGTTCAGCAAAAGTGGGCAGCAACAGCTGGTGGTGGGTCTCTCCACCTTGAGTGCTCCAGCTAGACTTGGCACTGAGGAATGGAAGGAACGACTGAGGTTCGTCCAGCTGGCACAGTGCATGCTTCTTCTTTCCCTTTAAGAGAAGAAACCATGAATTGAAGGGGTTGGGTTTTGCATCTGGAGGAGTTAGAGAGCTTGCTGCAAGATCTGGGAGAGGAGAAGTAGAGAGCTTTTGGAGTTGGAAGGAGATCCGCACACTGCATTTCAAGATTCAAGGAAGTCTTCAAGAGGTAAGGGGAGCTAGATCTTTTGTTTGATTGTTGATATATATTGTATTTGATGCAAATCTGGGAATTTGGGGATGAAAAATGGGGTCTCTGGGTTTCTGGAAAACCAGATGCGATTCTGCAGAATTCTGCAGAAACGCGCGCTCGTCCAAACGGTGCTCGACCAAATAGAGGTCGGCCAAAATTTCAGAACGTTCGGTGTTGTATTCTGAACGTTCGCTCGAATAGTGAACGATAGTAGTACGCCAAATCTGAGCGTTCGTCCATATGGGGTTCGACCATGTGGTCGGCCAATTTCGAACGTTCGGTCTTGATCTGATATTAATGTTCGGTTTTGTAGTAACGAGCGTCAGCTTTCGTTCTGGGTTTGTTTAGTGAAGTGTTCGGCGATCGTTTTCGTGTACTAGAGATTGTAGCGTTCGGTCTTTAATTGGATTCTTAAGTGTAAATCTCGAGCGTTCGGTTTTGCGATAATACTGATTATAAGCGTTCATCCTAAATTGTTATCTTCAGGAAGTGATCTTGAGCGTTCGTTTTGATGAATTAATGATTGTAGTCGTTCGTTTAAGTTGGTATTCTTAGGTTTGGATCTTGAGCGTTCGATCGTGGTTTAATTCTGATTTTGAGCGTTCGTTCTTGGTTTTATTCTGATTATGAGCGTTCGGCCTTAATTTGATGTCCTAAGTTTGATTCCGAAACGTTCGTCCTTGATGAATTAGGGAATATAAGCGCTCGTTGTTAACTTGGTATTCTCGGGTAGTAATCTTGAGCGTTCGGTCTTAATTCGATAGTCTTAAGTTTGGAATATTGAGCGTTCGGTCTTCATTTGATAGTCTTAAGTTTAGATCTTGAGCGTTCGGTCTTGTTCTGTTGAGCGTTCGGTCTTGTTCTAGTGAGCGTTCGATTTTGATAAGGCATTCTCGCTTATGAGCGTTCGATTTTAATTTGGATTCTTAAGTTTGGATCATAAGCGTTCGTTCTTGGATATTTGTGATTGTGAGCGTTCAGCCATAATTGGATATTATAAATTTGAAATCTTTAACGATCGGCCTTAGTATATTAGTGAGTGTGAGCGATCGTTCTTAACTTAGTATTTTCGGGTAGTTATGTTGAACGTTCGGTCTTGATACCTGTTATTAATCGTTAGCGTTCGACCTGGATCGCGTATTCTGAGGTTTAATTGGTAAGCGTTCGATCCGGGTGTATCAGTGATAATTAGCGTTTGATCTCTATCATATTTTCTCAGGCTTCAATCTTAGTGTTCGTTCAAATAGTGTTAGTCTCAGGCTTCAATCTTAGCGTTCGTCCTGGCAGGATCCATTTTGAGTGATGTGTTGTTTTAGCGTTCGGCATGATATTGTAGGAAATGATAACGTCCGTCCAAATAAGGTTCGGCCTGGTATTTGGAAATGACGTTCGTCCAAACAATGTTCGGCCGATGAAATTGGCGTTCGTCCAAATAGTGTTCGGCCTGATTGTGTTGGATCTTATAGCGTACGTCCAAATAGAGTAGTATTCTGTTAGATAGCGTTCGGCAGATGGCGTTCAATATTTCGGTTTTGAGCGTTCGACCTGGTAGTGTATGATCTGATGACGTCCGTCCAAATACTGTTCTGCCTGGTATTTGGAAATGACGTTCGTCCAGTAGCGTTCGTTCCATTCTGTTAGGAGAATAGTGCTCGTTCAGATAGCATTATACGAATATTGTTGTCTAAATTTATTTTCTCTTTAATTGAATTACGTGTACAAAGGTTTGGAATATATGCTGTGATGTGATATGTGAATATATGAAATATGATAAATTACTGTGATAATACGACTGTGAAATTAAATGAGAAATTTGAGTATGATTTGGACATCTCAGGGAGAGATGGATAAAAATGATATGTGGAGTGTTGTGTTGTTCTGTATAACTGTAGTGAACTTAGGATCGGTATGTCTATCCCTACACTCAAAGCATTGTTCATGCTCACATAGAGAAGAACAGTGTCAGTGGTGAGAGTAGAGGGAGGTCCTCGTCTATAGCCTTTGATGGCAGAGATAGGCAGGTTGGGGATTTACCTTGCTAGTGTTGGAGAAAGACCAACAGACTATGCGAGTGCACAGACTACTGTTAGTTCGACAGTTATACAAATCCGGATGAGTCGTGTATTGTGGCTTTACCTTGCATAGTGTTGGAGAGTGCCAGCAGAACTATGTAAGCGTAAAGATGAGTGATTTGTGGGTTAGATGAGTATGTCTAAAATTGTTCCTTTATATGAATCTACGTATGATGACATGAATTAACTGTGCTATATGTATAACATGCGTTTTATATCTAGCTCACCCTTGCATTGTTTGTGTTGTGTGTTGTTTGGGTATGTTTCTCTGACGATGATCATCCACTTGGATGGGAGCAGACGTTGTTGAGGAGATCCCTTTGGAGTAAGAGTTGGAGGATACTAAGGTTATGGAGTAGTCTTCTTAGGAATTTCCCATATGCACTAGTGTAGTATTTGACTCTTTAAGTTGTTCAAGTTTGAATTTCCGTTTCTTTTATTTCTGGATGACTGTAATTTCACATTTAATTACACGTCATGCTCCGACTGTTCTCTTTATTGGAATGTTGATGTCTTTATTATGTAATATTTGTTATTATATAATCGGGATGTTACATAAAATATAATAGAAATGTTGAGAATGCATTGGACCTCAGAACAGTGATGTTTAGGTCCTTTCAGAATACAGTTGCATCTAAGGTACCACTACAGTATAGTACTTAATGTTTAAGGAAAATGGTGCTACATCAAAATAATATGTTCACACCCAAATATATTATTTTAGATATATTTTCAGTTTTTTAAATCTAAATTATATTTATTTCAGTCTTCTAAATTTAAAATTACTGATATTTAGTTTAGTAATGGGAAAAACTAGTTTAGTTTCTATATTCCTATCTGTGTAAAAAAATTTGTAGACAGAGATACAATATTACGTTGTGGACAAGAAATAAATTCAAATGTTAATTTGTCACCATTTAACTGAATTTGTATTCTAAACTTACAAAATCAAAGGATAAACAAAAGTCCATAATCAAATATTGCAACTGACATTTATTTATCAATATCCCAACATAAAATAATTTGAGAAACAATACAAAAATATGAATAATAAGGTCTTAACTAGACTCAGTAGAACAATATCAAGTATAAAATATTCAAAATCCCAGGACAAGAAACAGTATTCTTGACTAGAGGATCCCATGCTTACAAGTTACAACTCATTTAAATGAAATCATGGTCAAGACTAGTACATTAAAGATGTTGCTTCTGTCAGAATCAGTAAAGACATCATAAAAGACCAAATCAATAATTTTATGATTATCAATCCAAAACAAAGTAGTTTCATATGAGCTACAATAGTTGTAGTCTTCAAGTTCAAAAACTTATTTGGACTGTCATACACTGATCTTTTACATAATACATATATCTCAACAACTTCAACAAGGATTAAGCTAAGAAAAATGAGCTTATTTCCTTGATTTTTTTTTGTATGGAAAATTATGCTACAAAACTATCATATAATGTCATACCATATATCTATGTAGTTATAAATGAAAACCAAATCTAGTAGTTGTGGAGAGGCTTGATCCACCAAGACCATCAAGCTGAAAAACTAATAGCAATCACAATGATGTACAAAACAATCATCCATGGCTGGCAATTGATGCAAACAGAAACAGCTCTTTTAGAACAGATGATTGAGTGCATTGGACTTATGGGAAAGCCTCTATGTAGCTGTTGGGATGTTTGTTTCAAAAAAGTTCACCCTCAAATTCTCACTTCTGGAGAATTTACAGGTGATGAATCATATTTTTCTAGCTCCTCATCAAGCATGATCTCTACTTCCCGGCAGCTCAAACTGCAAAATGCTTTTTCACCTCTGCACGATATCAAAGGAAGTCAATATTAAAGTCATTCTGTCCATCAGAAGAACTTCAATTCAAAACACAAAAGTTGCAATAGTGTTAATCTACCTATAGAAATCATCGTTCTCTTTCTTCCTTCTCATTCACCATCTTCGTTCTAGCTCTTCCTTTTGCTTTTCGGTCTCCCTCTTCGTTGTGGTTGTCGCTTTTATGTTTTGGTTATTTTGTGTGTTGTTGAGGGTTAGTCACTCCTTTTTAACAAATTATATTTCTACTTTGAACGAGCATTTGACAGAGAAGCACCGATCACTAATTGCAGAGATGATGGACAGAGTGTTTTATGTGAAGAACCATCCATGAACACTAGATTTTTTTCCCCGGGAGGCATGTCCACCAATCCACCTCCAATGAAGACTTATGTGAGGATGGGGTCACGAAGGCGTTACAAGAGCAGAGTGCTTAGGACTCCTTACACTCGATTTCTTAGAATAAAATATGAGTGATATTTGTATAGATTTCTTAAGAGAAAGTAATACAAAATTGTACATAGATGAACAAATGTTTGTAATTTGGAACATATTTTGTTCAATGTTAAGAGAAAGTAATACAAAATTGTACATATTATTAATGTTAATTGAATTTCCTTTGTTATTTTCATTGTGAAATGAGGTTTTGTTTGAATGTTAATGAATAAAGTGACCACTTTGATTAGTATTGATGTATTTGATGGAGGAATGAAACAATGCTTGTGACATGATGAAGTTAGGTGAAGTCCTAGAACTTATACACCAAAAAACACAGTTGTAATCGATTACAACTCATTGGTAAACGATTACACGAACAAAATCCAAGATTTGTACAGAAACTTGTACTTGGGGAGTCAGCTGTGGTAACCTAGGTGACCACAGTCAAAATTTTTAATTTTTTTTGACATAAATCCAATGGTTTTCACTTGATTTTAGTGTTTAAGTGTGAGTAAAATCTGGAAAGTCATGTTTGGGCACCCCACGATTGAGGAAAGGAACAATGTTTATGAGATGAACAACTTAGATGAAGTCTTGAAACTTCTGCACCAAAAAATACACCTGTAATCGTTTACAAATCCTTGGTAAACGATTACACGAACAAAATCCAGGATTTGTACAGAAACTTGTAGTGGAGGAGTCAGTTGTGATAACCTAGGTGACCATAGTAAAAATTTTTAATTTTTTGGCATAAATCTAATGCTTTTCACTTGATTTTAGTGTTTAAGTGTGAGTAGAGGCTGGAAAGTCATGTTTGGACACCCTATGATTGAGGAAAGGAACAAATTTTATGAGATGAACAACTTAGATGAAGTCTTGAAACTTCTGCACCAAAAAATACACCTGTAATCGTTTACAGATGCTTGGTAAACGATTACAAGAACAAAATCCAGGATTTGTACAGAAACTTGTAGTGGAGGAGTCAGTTGTGGTAACCTAAGTGACCATAGTCAAAATTTTTAATTTTTTGGCATAAATCCATTGGTTTTTACTTGATTTTAGTGTTTAAGTGTGAGTAGAGGCTGGAAAGTCATGTTTGGGCACCCCATGATTGAGGAAAGGAACAATGTTTATGAGATGAACAACTTAGATGAAGTCTTGAAACTTTTGCACCAAAAAATACACTTGTAATCGTTTACAGATGCTTGGTAAACGATTACATGAACAAAATCCAGGATTTGTACAGAAACTTGTAGTGGAGGAGTCAGTTGTGGTAACTTAGGTGATCATAGTCAAAATTTTTAATTTTTTGGCATAAATCCATAGGTTTTCACTTGATTTTAGTGTTTAAGTGTGAGTAGAGACTGGAAAGTCATGTTTGGGCACCCCATGATTGAGGAAAGGAACAATGTTTATGAGATGAACATGTTTGAACATCCATTCATAATGACATCATAATCAAAAGAGAAGTTGTGATGACAATATAATGAGAAATTGGACTTGTGAATTGCACGTCCAAAAGAAAATCTGTCATTGAAATTCATATTATAATCATCTAAACATCATTCATAATTACATCATAATGAAAACAAAATCTGTCATTGAAATTACAAAGTGGACTTCAAATGCACGTCTGACAGTTTACAAATCTACTGCATAAGAAATTAATGATGGATATTTTTGCTGCATTGCAGGTTATGGGTCCTGTATATATGTGGGAAGGTGAGATTGACCGAGTCTATATGCACATCAATTAGAATTTAATCTTACAAGTATTTATGTTTATCAAACCTGATATTGTATTGAATTCAATATTTTGATGACAGTGCTAACTCGAGCTTTGGTGGAAGAAGTTCATCTTCTGCAGCAATTGGACTTGGACTTGTAAGTCCTGTAGGAGTTGGAGCTGGTTTGAACCTGCAAGTGTCCACCTTTCAGTATTTGATATCGTCTATTAGTGTTCTTTTTGCTTTAATGATGTTATGACCAAAAGAGGCCCCAGTTTTAGATTGCAACTTTATACTGTTTCTGGGCCATATTTATGGTACAAGTGTAACATCCCGATTATATAATAACCAATATTATATAATAAAGATGTCAACATTCAAATATAGAGAACAGTCAGAGTATGACGTGTAATTTAAGTGTAAAATTACAATCATCCAAATTAAAGGAGTGAAAATTTAAACTTGAACAGTCGAAAGGATTGATCACTACCAGTGTTCAATCAGGAAATTTCTACGAAGACTACTCTGCAACATCAGCAACCTCCAGCTCTTGATCCAAAGGACTCTCCTCGACAGCATCTGCTCCCATCCAAGTGGATGATCATCGTCAAAGAAATATATCCAAATTGGCACACAACACAAACAATGCAAGGGTGAGCTAGATATAAAAAGCATGTTATACCAATATCACAGTTAACTCATGATATCATACATAGATTCATATAAAAGAACAATTAAAGCATACTCATTGATCCATATTTCACACACTCCCATAACATGTAAACATTCATCCAAACATGGTAAACTGACATCACAAGACTTGTTACTTTATACCCCGACTCGTCCGGACTAGAATGATTACCGAGCTATGGCGGGTCTTGCACTCGTGGTGGCTTTATGAAATTTGGGCACTCCCGCCTTGTGAAACTTTGGCACTACCGCTTGGTGGAACTTTTGGGCACTCCCGCCCGGCCACAATCACGAGGTTAATCCGTTATCACTCACCTTGGATCATATGGAAGCATCCAAGACTAGGACCTCCTGCTACTCCTCACCACATGTTCAATCCTCTCTACATGAGAAGAAAGACCATTGGAGTTTCAGGATGACCCCCAAAACTGAGCTACCATGTAATCATTCTATACACCCCAAAACACCACCATGTATCCTCTCCTTGAGGATTATGGAATTACGTCAATGAATTATACTGTTACTTTAAACCGTATCCCAATTAATGAATAACCAGATACCTCCATAATATCACATTAAATCCAACGTATTTCATACATTCACATAAATCCCATCACAGTATGTATTTTCCAAACATTTTGCACATAATTCAATTCAAGAGAAATGAACTTAAAACCCAATATTTTCATAACACTATTTGAACGAACGTTTTCTGCCGAACGGTATTGAACGAACGCTATTTTTTTTCCTCAGACCGAACGCTATTTCACCAACACACCCCGAACGCTTTAATTGAATTCTTAGGCCGAACGCTAAAACCGATTGAACACTATTCACCGAACACAAATGCCGAACGCTACTTTGCTAATTGGACGAACGCTATAAGATTCAACAGGCCGAATACAATATGGACGAGCGTCATGTCCGAATACCAGGACGAACACTATTTGGAACGAACGTCATTTCCGAACACTAGGACGAACACTATTTGGACGAACGTCATCCAAAGAATTTAGACGAACGTCATCTAAACAATCTGGACGAACGTCATCTAAACCATTTTGAGAACGTCATCTAAACCATTTGGACGAACGTCATCTAAACAATTTGGACGAACGCTAAGATTGCAGCCTGAGATTAATTGAACGAACACTATTGAAGCCTAATAAAATATGGTCAAGATCGAACGCTATCCTTAAAAAATACACCAAGACCGAACGCTACAAACTACCTAAGAATACTTACCTCAGTATAAATAATTTACCAACACCGAACGTTCAATTTTTGATTCAACACTATTTGGCCGAGCGCTAAAATATCAAGTCCGAACGCTCATAATCACACAACACCAAGGCCGAACGCTCTCTGCCGAACGCTAATTCCTCAATACTAAATTAAGAACGAACGCTTGTACTGTCTAATACACCAAAGCCGAACGTTTAAGATTCAAACTTAGAATATCAAATGAAGACCGAACGCTGCACTCACTAATTCACCAAAACGGACGTTCAACCTCTTAAACTAAGAATATAAAATTATACTAATACACCCAAAGGCCGAACATTCCAGATTTACACCTAAGAATATCAAATTTAGATAGCACGCTTAAATCACTCAAACCTCAAAACCGAACGCTTACTATTACACATCCAGAAACAAGTCCGAACGCTCAGGGTAGCATACCGAATCAGGGACGAACGCTCACAATCTCTAATCTACTAAGACCGAACGTTACACTGAGTGCGAACGCGAACGCTCGTCAAACTCAAGACCGAACGCTACACTTAGAACGAACGCGAACGCTTATCTTAGAACACAAACCGAACGCTCATGCTGTTTTGGCCGACCATTATTTGGTAATTTGGACGAACGTCCAATTTGGCATCAAATTGAACGAACGCGCGATCTGCAGAATTCTGCAGAATCGCACCAGAAACCCAGAAAACCCAATTTTTTATCCCTTCCTTCCCAGATTTGCATCAAACACAATATATATCATCAATCAAACAAAAGATCTAGCTCCCCTTACCTCTTGAAGACTTCCTTTGTAAAATTAGTGATCCATCTTCCTCCAGACGTGCAGATCAAGATCTCCTTGCAACTTCAATGGTTCTCCACTTCTTCTCCCAGATCTTGCTGCAACAACTCCACTCTCACAAGAAGCCCAACCCCAGATCCTCCTCTCAGCTCTTCTAAAATTGGTACTGCTTCCCTTGGGTGCTCTTGGACGGTTGAAAATGGAAAAAGGGTTCCTTCCTTGTGGAAGCTCTCTCTGGTGCCAAGAAAATGAGGCCCTTCTTTTGCCAAGCTTCCCCCGTAAAGTGCTCCTCTCCTTTTCTCTCTTCCCCTCATAATTGCACTCCAATAATGCACTCCTAATCATGTAAGAAGTGGGTGTCCCCACCACTAAGAAAATGAGGTCCTTACATTCTCCCCAACAACAAAAATTTTCGTCCTCGAAAATTAAGCCTACCAGAACAAGTCGAAATAATTTTCTCTTTGTTCAAACCATCTGTTAACATAACCTTACCTCTTGATTGCTACTATAACTCAAAACCACAGCTCAAATAGTCTCCTTCGCCCATTGACCCACTCTTCCCATTCCAAAGCCATTAATACTTTCTTACTTTAGAGTTGATCCTGTAGCTTGCAACCGAAGGCTCACTTATCTTCCTTGCCTGATACATGTTTCTTTCACACCTAAACTCACTTCTGACTCCTGAAGATTACTAAACACTCCTAACTCATGCTCATATGACAACACCAATACTGTTTCAAAGAACTCGTCCCTCACAAACTACTAATCCACAATTTTGAAAGCTCTTCATGCATACCTATTACTGACAATAACATGCTCAGCATCATCTGCTGCGCTACTCTGCTCCTCATACTTCCTTACTCACCAATTTACTTAAAATGACACTTCCTTCATGACAACTGTAACCAGCAAAAGATCATCCTCGAAGAACCTTTCTCAGAACTTTTATGGCCTTACCAAAACTCTAAGAACTCTCCCTTTGCATAATAGCCTTGTCATTCCATTTCCTCAACACTGCTTTCTACTCCACAAAACGACCATTGCCTGAAATCACTCCTGATTGTCAAGACTTATACTAGACTATGCCAACATATCCTCTATTTCTCTTCTGCGATTCCTCAACCTTGTAGTTCTCCTTATGATTATATTGAGTCCAAATATTATTGCTCTAACTCAACCTCCATCTTCCTCTTACACTACACGACTTAAACAGGAACCACCCAAAAATTTCGGACGCAGATGTTGCCTAAGACCCCACTCCAAAGTGTATTCCACTTCTTCAAGTTATAAAATCCCATACTTGTTGCAGAAAACCAATCAAAACCCTTCCCTTGAATCACACCTCAAACTTACGAAAGAACAACATCATCTCTTCTTCATTTACAATTTGCAGACATCTTGAATTCTCATAACACTTGCTTCGATCTTTCGCTCAACTACACTTGATGCACCACCTTCGTTCTCCTTCCTTGTCAAGGAACCACTCCATATAAACTTCAAACTTGAGCTCTTAGATTAACTCCACAAACGCCACATTACTCATACTTCTTCTTGTACTCATCCCGTCCAAATTAACTTAAAACCTTCTTCTTCAAGGATTGTCCTCTTCAACTCGGAGTCGTCAAAATACAAACCCTATCTTTAATCCTCTAAACCTCAAGATACTCTTAACCAATAATACCAATCCTCTGACCTTATCTGAACTTACTAACTTACTGCCTTCTGCATTCCATCATTCAATATCCACTTCTCTCTTGATCAAACTCAGCCGAACACTAAACATCACCATAAAACCATACCCAAAGAAAATTAACTTTATCACAACATGCAACTTCATAACTCTAAACATCTCAACCAACCCAAACTTCTCTGATCATTCTTGATACCCTCTTTAGCAACTTATACTACAACCACCATTTATCATCTGTTCTAAAACCTTTCTTCTCCTTAACATATAGTTGAGCCAACTTTGTCGTAGACATTCTCAAATCAATTGCCAAGAAGTGAGCACTCTTGGTCAATCGGTCCACTATTACCCATATTGCATCATGCTTCCGAATAGTGCGTGGCAAATGGGTAACGAAGTCCATCGCGATGCTATCCCATTTCCACTCTGGAATCTCCAACGGTTGCAACAAACCTCCAGGTCTTTGATGTTCTACTTTTGCCTTTTTGACAAATTAAGAAAGAAGCCACAAACTGTGCCATGTCCCTCTTCATACCCGACCCCCAGAAGGACTTCTTGAGATCTTGATACATCTTCGTCATACCTGGATGCATGCTAAAATGGCTTTTGTGACCTTCTTCCATGATTAACTTCTTCAATCCTGAGCTGCTAGGGATACAGACTCGGCTTTTGAATCTCAAAATACCATCGGTCCCTAAGGCAAAAATCTTTTCCTTGTTCAGTTCCAATCAAACTAGCTCACGTCTGGAGTTCAATATCCTTCGACTACTCTTCTTTAACATTCCTCAACAAGTCATTGGATACCACCAAATTACTGCATCTGATGCTGTCAGCTTCAAATTCTACTTGTAACCTCAAATCTCTGAAACTTGCTACCAGCTCTAATTCTCTGATCATCAATGAAGACATATGTATTGCCTTTCTGCTCAATGCATCTGCCACTACATTGGCTTTCCCAGGATGGTATAAAAGATCAAAGTCATAATCCTTAAGGAACTCCATCCATCTCCTTTGCCTCATGTTAAGCTCCTTTTGATCAAAGAGATATCTCAGGCTCTTATGATCACTGAACACCTGAAATTGCGCACCATACAGGTAGTGTCTCCAAATCTTCAAAGCAAAAACTACAGGTGCCAACTCCAAGTCATGAGTGGGTTAATTCTTCTCATGAACCTTGAGTTGTCTTGATGCATACGCCACTACCTTCTTCTCCTACGCCGCATGATTTGAAACTTGAGTCGCCTCCATAGGTGATAACACTAAGAAGCAACCATCATCATCTAGGAGGTCTTGTCTCAAGACACTGATTGACAGAGACATACCTTTGTCTTCATCATTTGAAACCTTTCATCTTGGCCTATGCTCAAACCCTTCTTCTGTGTGAACTACTAATCTTGAAACATCCAACTAAACTTGACTCTGAATCATCTACCTGTTGAGAAAACTTGATCATCTCCTTCAAATTTTTCACTTAAGAATCAATACATCATTCTTCTTCAAAAACCTCATGTTCTGCCTTATCTGACTGCCTCTCGAAATATTCTCCTTCTACTTCCTTCTTGATACTTGTTCCCATTAATCCACTATAGAATTTCCTATTCCTTTCTTAACTTAAACTTTAGGTCATCCACCACCTTCTTATTCAGATTCCAACCATCACTGATACCTAGATTCATGTTACCAATCTCTCACAACGTCACTCCCTTTCTCACCCACACTTCCCTTTCTTCTGACTACTGACGTCACTGATATACTAAACCCAACTCATTTTTCAAACCTTGTTACAACCATGCTTATCCAAAGCTTCTCTAAATCTAACCTCTGAACTTCTTGCGAACGTACGATATAAGATCTTCTGACTTTGTTTTCTTGAAATTTTCTTCACCCATAACATTACTTCTAAACTCCAATATCTTCACTCGTCCTCCGAAGCTTAACTTTTAGTCTTCTAACTCCTATCTTCGAGACAAGAACTTGTCTCAAAGGCTTAAACCAATTCCAATAAAGGTATACAACTCAAGTTGCCCTTGAATATGCATTCCTCTACTACTATCGAGCACAATACACTACCACAAAAGCAAGAGCAAGACAGGAATTACTACAGGAAACAACACTAAAACTCTAACTCATTCTTACCTCAAACCTTCAAATTTAAGAAAGGAAAACCATCTATGGTAAAAGTCATGAGTGCACCCTCATTACTCTTATCAAGACATTTTCTGTTCTCAAAACTTCTAGTTAGATACACACCTTACTATATAGACTTGAAAGAAATGGTAAATCATACCATCTACACTCAAGTCTTCACAGAGAAGACACGGCAAACCCACAACACAAAGGTCATCCTAAGGACGAACTGCTCTGATACCATTAATGTAACATCCCGATTATATAATAACCAATATTATATAATAAAGACGTCAACATTCAAATATAGAGAACAGTCAGAGTATGACGTGTAATTTAAGCGTAAAATTACAATCATCCAAATTAAAGGAGTGAAAATTTAAACTTGAACAGTCGAAAGGATTGATCACTACCAGTGTTCAATCAGGAAATTTCTACGAAGACTACTCTGCAACATCAGCAACCTCCAGCTCTTGATCCAAAGGACTCTCCTCGACAGCATCTGCTCCCATCCAAGTGGATGATCATCGCCAAAGAAATATATCCAAATTGGCACACAACACAAACAATGCAAGGGTGAGCTAGATATAAAAAGCATGTTATACCAATATCACAGTTAACTCATGATATCATACATAGATTCATATAAAAGAACAATTAAAGCATACTCATTGATCCATATTTCACACACTCCCATAACATGTAAACATTCATCCAAACATGGTAAACTGACATCACAAGACTTGTTACTTTATACCCCGACTCGTCTGGACTAGAATGATTACCGAGCTATGGCGGGTCTTGCACTCGTGGTGGCTTTATGAAATTTGGGCACTCCCGCCCTGGCACTCCCGCCTTGTGAAACTATGGCACTACCGCCTGGTGGAACTTTTGGGCACTCCCGCCCGGCCACAATCACGAGGTTAATCCGTTATCACTCACCTTAGATCATATGGAAGCATCCAAGACTAGGACCTCCTGCTACTCCTCACCACATGTTCAATCCTCTCTACATGAGAAGAAAGACCATTGGAGCTTCAGGATGACCCCCAAAACTGAGCTACCATGGAATCATTCTATACACCCCAAAACACCACCATGTATCCTCTCCTTGAGGATTATGGAATTACGTCAATGAATTATACTGTTACTTTAAACCTTATCCCAATTAATGAATAACCAGATACCTCCATAATATCACATTAAATCCAACGTATTTCATACATTCACATAAATCCCATCACAGTATGTATTTTCCAAACATTTTGCACATAATTCAATTCAAGAGAAATGAACTTAAAACCCAATATTTTCATAACACTATTTGAACGAACGTTTTCTGCCGAACGGTACTGGACGAACGCTATTTTCTTTCCCCAGACCGAACGCTATTTCACCAACACACGCCGAACGCTCAGACTAAAACTTAGGCCGAACGCTTTAATTGAATTCTTAGGCCGAACGCTAAAACCGATTGAACACTATTCACCGAACACAAATGCCGAACGCTACTTTGCTAATTGGACGAACGCTATAAAATTCAACAGGCCGAACACTATATGGACGAGCGTCATTTCCGAATACCAGGACGAACACTATTTGGGACGAACGTCATTTCCGAACACTAGGACGAACACTATTTTGACGAACGTCATTTCAAAGAATTTGGACGAACGTCATCCAAAGAATTTGGACGAACGTCATCCAAAGAATTTGGACGAACGTCATCTTAACAATCTGGACGAACGTCATCTAAACAATTTGGACGAACGCTAAGATTGCAGCCTGAGATTAATTGAACGAACACTATTGAAGCCTAATAAAATATGGTCAAGATCGAACGCTATCCTTAAAAAATACACTAAGACCGAACGCTACAGACTACCTAAGAATACTTACCTCCAGTATAAATAATTTACCAACACCGAACGTTCAATATTTGATTCAACACTATTTGGCCGAGCGCTCAAATATCAAGGCCGAACGCTCATAATCACACAACACCAAGGCCGAACGCTCTCTGCCGAACGCTAATTCCTGAATACTAAATTAAGAACGAACGCTTGTACTGTCTAATACACCAAAGCCGAACGTTTAAGATTCAAACTTAGAATATCAAATGAAGACCGAACGCTGCACTCATAATTCACCAAAACGGACGTTCAACCTCTTAAACTAAGAATATAAAATTATACTAATACACCCAAAGGCCGAATATTCCAGATTTACACCTAAGAATATCAAATTTAGATCGCACGCTTAAATCACTGAAACCTCAAAACCGAACGCTTACTATTACACATCCAGAAACAAGTCCGAACGCTCAGGGTAGCATACCGAATCAGGGACGAACGCTCACAATCTCTAATCCACTAAGACCGAACGTTAAACTGAGTGCGAACGCGAACGCTCGTCAAACTCAAGACCGAACGTTACACTTAGAACGAACGCGAACGCTTATCATAGAACACAAACCGAACGCTCATGCTATTTTGGCCGACCACTATTTGGTAATTTGGACGAACGTCCAATTTGGCATCAAATTGAACGAACGCGCGATCTGCAGAATTCTGCAGAATCGCACCAGAAACCCAGAAACCCAGAAAACCCAATTTTTTATCCCTTCCTTCCCAGATATGCATCAAACACAATATATATCATCAATCAAACAAAAGATCTAGCTCCCCTTACCTCTTGAAGATTTCCTTTGTAAAATTAGTGATCCATCTTCCTCCAGACGTGCAGATCAAGATCTCCTTGCAACTTCAATGGTTCTCCACTTCTTCTCCCAGATCTTGCTGCAACAACTCCACTCTCACAAGAAGCCCAACCCCAGATCCTCCTCTCAGCTCTTCTAAAATTGGTACTGCTTCCCTTGGGTGCTCTTGGACGGTTGAAAATGGAAAAAGGGTTCCTTCCTTGTGGAAGCTCTCTCTGGTGCCAAGAAAATGAGGCCCTTCTTTTGCCAAGCTTCCCCCGTAAAGTGCTCCTCTCCTTTTCTCTCTTCCCCTCATAATTGCACTCCAATAATGCACTCCTAATCATGTAAGAAGTGGGTGTCCCCACCACTAAGAAAATGAGGTCCTTACAACAAGTCTACCCGTTACATGCCACTTCGTATGGTGTATTTGGGGTCATTCTTGGTAGGTAGTTGCAGAAATTTAGTGCTTTAGCTGGAGAATACAAATGATTCGAGATATACCATTGCCAAAAATGTAATCAATTTATTAGTAGTTACTAATGTCATTTCAACTGACTTTTTGCAAACTCTTAAAGCTATACGTCAGTGATGCTCTCGCTAATCTCAATTGAACCTACGCGTTTCTCACCAAATGGCATAAGTCAAGATTAGGTTTCAAAAAACCCAATAAAGCATGCAATTTCAACAAACAAAAATGGCTTTAAATAAACACATGCTTACTCTTATATCGAGGAGGAATTAGCACCTCAAAGGTTAGTAATCAAACCGGTACAGCACAAAAACAATTACCAATAAAAAATGCCACGAAAATGCACCATTTGATAAAATATACAAAAGTACATACAAACACTTACAATGGAAAATCCACTAAAGTTGATTTTAAGGGTGGACGTAATTCAAATTTAACAGCAGTTATACTATACAGGCTTTCATTTCATCATTGTAATATAAATACTATTTGGAGGTTGATTTGGGTCAGACTGAATCATCAGATTCTTCAGAATCACTCCTGTCAGGCTCCCCTGCATTTGTAAGATTCTCTGGAACATCATGCTTTGGTGCAGGCTTAGGTGCAACTTTTTTGTTAGCACCTCGGGCATTTTCCTCCACTTCTTGTTCAGCGGCTTCTGCATGTGAGTCTCAGTCAAGGAAATAACCAAAGTGAAGATTGTTTCCACTATCAAGAAGGCAACAAACTAAATTTTATCCTTTATGCAAACATAGACTCTAGTTATCCCACGAACCCCGTGTCTATAAGTGAGGAAAACAATAAATAAAAGGGTGGTAAGAAAAAACCAATAATAATTTCATAATAATTTCAATAACTATCCATTATTTCAATAAAATAATTTAAAGCACAATCATAGATTAAAGATTAAAAAATGAAAACATCACTCATTTGCTGTTTGAGACAACAAAGACGTTTAAGGATATCAAGATTTTCAGATGTTCCTCGAGCCATGATTTTGAGGAGATCTTTCTCAACACGGGACACAAGCTCAGGCTGGAAAATGAAATATTAACAAAAATGTTAATATGAGATCATATACACATACATATACATATATGGAGGAAGAGAGGTATGTCAATGTTTGTCATGTGAGTGAATATAATACATTAAGATCGGGCTCCCTGCGAAATCTACGCTTGCGAGCATCTCTCATCGGCGGGGTGAGACCATGCCTGTACTCAATTACATCTGGAGCAGCATCACCAGATTCCCGAACCATAATCATCTGTTAGTTGGAGTCATAAAAAATCAGACACACAGTCATTAAGTTACATGAATCAAAGATGTGATTAGGAATGAACGAACTATTTGATTAATGATGCACAACTGACCTGACCAATGTCAGCAGTCTTAATCAAAGAGTTATCATCATATGTCTTGTAGGATTCAACAACACAAGGAAGGTCCAATAGAGAAGCTGGGAAGTGTTCATTCCCAATCATAAACGTACCACTCCTTCCATCCTCACTAAATGATAAATCTAATGACTTGTCTTCAGATGAAGAAGGATCAGTTTTATTCAAAAGCCGCTCTATTCTCTCTGCCACATTCGGTGGAACTCTAAGTATGAATTGCTCCTCCATAACTAAAAACATTAGGACATGTCTCAAAACACTAAAATGTAAAATGACTTGATTTAAAAAACACATAATGGACACTTTGGTGGAGAACGATCCATGTTCTGTACATAAATCGATTACAAAACAATTAGCCAATGCTTAATATACGTCTCTATATTATGACACGTATCCTATCAAATGGCTTCCTAAAGAATAACCTAAATTAATTTAGGTCCTCTTCTCTCTCTCTTAGAATGTTTTTCAACATGTCTCTATCTTAATACTTGTTTTGTACATGTAAATCACTATGTACAATATTATTGTTTTATATTAATCACTATGTACAATATTGTTTTAAGGTTTCGATATAGAAAGATATTGGCCAACCTACATTACGTTGAGCTAAATAATTTTAATTAAAAAATCAACATTTAAAGAACTAAATAACCCTCCTAATATGTTACATACAGTTGCATAAGCATACATTTGCAATTGGACGACTATTTGAAGGTTTAGGTCTTACTACGAGCTTTGGTTGATGGTCAAAATAAGCTTGTTCTATAGTGGATTGCAGGTACCGAGTGCAACTACAAAAGAAACAACATCACATATCAATTTATAATAAGTAATAAACCTACCTAATATAACGCACTTGATATAATATCATTCATAAATAATAAAATATATATAAAAACTAATTATTCACATATACTTACCACTAGCAATGAACTTGAGAACTGGATTTCTTGGCCTGTACATATGTGAAGAAGTTTTAATACACTAAAATATGAAAAATGAAAGCTCAGAACAGTATACTAAACACCAATTCAAAATTTCAATGTGCATATTAGAATTTTAAATTAAGAACACCAAGGTAGTAATGTATATCTTTGCAAATTTGGGTCTAAAAGTTTAGTAATGCCTAAATACACGAGACTAATCAAAGTTTAAAACAAACAGTATATAAAAAAAATTAATACAGAAAAAGTATTCCCGCTGAAGAAAAACTACTTTATCACTTAAAATCTGAAATCAAATTATCAGCATCTGACAATGGTGAATACATGGAAACACAAATATTGTACCAGATATTTTGCAGGAAATTTGTTTTCTTCTATCTCTACCAAATTTGATAAGTTTGATACAGTTTACAAAAGAAGGAAAAAAGAAGGTAGTTAGTACAGTTGTAATTACATAACTGTAACAGACTATTATAAATAGTCTTATCAGGAGGTGAGCAGGAAGTTTTTGGGGGCTTTTGGAGAAGGGGAACTAGGAGAGTTAGGGTCCTCTCAAAAGACCTTTGTTTTCTGCTATACTTTGTTGTTGTGTTCCTACTACGTTGGTAGGACCGTTCTGTTCCGAATAAAACATTCAAGAATCTGTCTTGGTATTTTCTTTCTGGGTGTTCTATCAAATGGTATTCAGAGCTTCTTTCTTGGTCCTGTGGTATCTGTGTGGGGGCATGGTGAATACAAGAATGGAAACAAGATTGGATGGGCTGGAAAAGATAGTGCAACAATTGGTTCAAGATCATGACAGAGCAGAAAAGGAACATCATGAGAGGTTCCAGCGGCTGTAAAATTTTGTTAGCGGACTTACGGTGGTGGTGAAGATGTCGAGTGAGTCAACGTGTGGGTCAAATCAGAATATGGGTACTCCTCTAAAGTCTGTTGAACAAAAATAAGACTGACAACTGAATGCTGGATCACGTGGCGCAAATTAGATATTCCTATCTTTGTGGGAGATGATGTGTTTGGCTGGACCAACCGGTTGGAAAGATACTTTCATCTCCAAGAAGTATCTGAAATGGAAAGAATGCAGACTGTGATGATAGCTTTGGAGGGGAAGGCCTTGCAATCCCACTTGGGAATCATTCAAATTGGCAGTGGTTCGTCGCATCCAGTCCAACATGTTCAAGAATCCTTTCGAGGTGGTTATTGCCTTAACTCAGACTGGTTCGGTTGAGGATTATGTTGAAAATTTTGAATAGTATGCAGGGCTGCTAAAGGGGATTGATCAAGATTATCTTATTGGGATATTCTTGAATGGATTAAGGGATGCTATTAAGGCAAAAGTGATGCTGTATGATCCCTCAACTCTGGCATGATTAATGATGAAGGCTCAAATGATGGAGGAAAAAATCCAAATTATGTCTATAAAGGGAAGGGACCAGTGGAGAATAAAGTTGGGTCGGGTTTCAAAATCAACTGGATAACTAGAAGTTTCTCCAATGACGTGGGAAATTCTATTGTCTCAAGTAATCATAGTAGAGGGAAAGGGGGGACCCAGACATAACAAGTGGCATCATTAGTCACCAGGGAGGGTAGCCAACCACATTTACCTAACCCTTGTCTCCTCCACTTACCGAAGACTATATTCTGTAAGTATATCCAGAACAACTGCTAGATACTAGAAAGACCACTCAAGGTGGCTTAGAAGTTCTTGTCAAATGGAAACATCTTCTAGATATTGAGAATGGTTGGGAATTTAGATATTGAGAATAGTTGGGTATCTATTGCCTGCATTCATAAAGAATTTCACCTTGAGAACAAGGTGAATCTTCATGGAGGGGTATTGATAAGTTTGATACAGTTTACAAAAGAAGGAAAAAAGAAAGTAGTTAGTACAGTTGTAATTACGAAACTGTAACAGACTATTATAAATAGTCTTATTAGGAGGTGAACAGGAAGTTCTTTTGGGGCTTTTGGAGGAAAAGGGGAACTAGGAGAGTTAGGGTCCTCTCGAAAGACCTTTGTTTTCTGCTATACTTTGTTAATCAAACATTCAAGAATCTGTCTTGGTATTTTCTGTAACTCTGGGTGTTCTATCAAAATTGCTAATGTTTATCTGCTTGATATGTACTTCTGAATATAGTTCTCACTTAAATTAAAAGGACATGTTTTTATCTTTTTATTTTGATTACATCTTGCCTGAATGGTTTCTGCAAATGTGGCCTTCAATGTCTGAATAAAACCCCTTCACCTCCACCTCAAAAAAGAACGAAAAAAATAATGCAAGAATATATCTTGTCTATATTGTAATTTATTTTAAATTAAAAATATTAGTGATAAAACAAGAAAACAATACGTTGACTGCTTCTATATTTTGTTTATGTATCTTTGAAATGTTAGGCAAGGATCACCGAAGGACACGTGTTGCAAATGCTTATTTCTCCCTGTTTATGGCTATTGGTAATATTCTTGGATATGCAGCTGGATCATACAGTGGTTGGTACAAGGTCTTTGCTTTCACCATGACCCCTGCATGCAATATTAGTTGTGCAAATCTCAAGTCCGCTTTCTATCTTGACATTGGTTTCATCGCTGTCACCACTTATATAAGCATCATGGCAGCTCATGAAGTACCTCTGAGTTCTAGTGGGGCACAACCTGTTGAAGCAGCAGCAGGGGAATCGGGTGCTGCTGGAGAAGCTTTTCTGTGGGAGCTATTCGGGACAGTCAGATATTTTTCAACCCCAGTATGGACAATACTGTCCGCTACTGCCTTAACTTGGATTGGGTGGTTTCCATTTCTCCTTTTTGATACTGATTGGATGGGCCGAGAGATTTATGGTGGTGAACCAAATGAAGGCCCTAATTATGATACTGGAGTTAGAATGGGGGCAATAGGCTTATTGCTTAATTCAGTTGTTCTTGGAATAACGTCTGTACTCATGGAGAGGTTATGCAGGAAGCGGGGGGCTGGGTTTGTGTGGGGAATCTCAAATATCTTGATGGCTGTCTGCTTTATTGCAATGCTTATTGTAACCTATCTGGCAAAAAGAATTGGCTATATAGGCAAAGAACTACCACCAACTGGCATTGTGATTGCTGTATTGACAATCTTTACCGTTCTTGGGTTTCCACTTGCAGTAAGTTGCTCTATTTCCTGCTAAAAGCATTTTGTTTGTTCTTTTTCTGCCAATATTGAAGGCACCCTTTCTGTCTCCCATGTTCCTTAAAACAAAAACTCAAATTCTGTCTTTTTGCATGGTTTCAGTGACTCATCATATAAAGTATCTTAGTTCATTTGATTTTGTCTGCATGATCTCTTTAGCTCAAACTGCCTTCTGTTCTCCTATGTACCTTAACATAAACAGTACTATTATGTCTCCTATAGTGTCTTGACTCAAGCTTGGCAGCAGTTTTTAACACAAACTGGCTTTTTCTATCTCGAGAATCAAGACATGTCAAAATTTAAAATTTGGACATTACCCCATTAATTGTGCATGATTTTGCCAATATATTATTTGAGAGTTCTGTGTAAGTTAATCTGGCTTCATGGATCAATTATTTCAGATCACTTACAGCGTTCCATATGCCTTAGTTTCCACATATATTCAGTCATTGGGGCTTGGCCAAGGTGAGCAGGGTTGATAGCTTATTCTTTCTTGTGAGTATATTATTGTATTTTATGGCTACTTATATTAACTGTTAGTATTTCCAGGATTGTCAATGGGGGTCCTAAATCTTGAAATAGTGTTCCCACAGGTATTACTTTTCGAATTATCCCCTATTTCTTGTTTCTTTTGTTGGATGGGGTGAGGTGGGAGGTTGAGAACCAAAGGAAGTTCTTTGCAATTGCTTGTTTGGCATTCCCAGTAGATTTTGTGAAGAAGAATCTTTCTACTTAAAATCTAACTCAACTTCACAAAATTAATTTGTAAAGTGAAATTTGCATTCATATGTATCCTATAATTTGGCTATATATTTAGTCAATGTCAGATTTCTAACAAAAAAAAAAAATCAAACCGAGACAATCAACAAAGAGAAATTAAGAAATGTGGTTGAATTTGTAAATCAGTTTACCATTATAGAGTATTATTATAAAAGTCAGTGAACCTCTGTTGCAGAACACATGGTTATAAAGACAGAGGAGCACTACATTACATTACGTTATTCATTTGAACAAACTACAGCTGTCAGCTGTTTAGCCTTTGGATGTAAAACATGATTGTGCATTGAATTTCCATCACTGAGTGATCACATTAAATAATCAGAGTGCCACAAGGGATTGCTTGCTAAGTGAGTCGAGTTTGAATCCATAATAGAGCAGTAGTAGCAGAAGCAAGAATCACATTTATAAAAGCTAATTTCCATTACAAGACAAGAAATTAAAAACACCTTTTTGTGGTTCCTTCGGCCTTCGCAGCACCAAGTTCTACGTCTCAGCTTATACCGCAACACAGCAGCCTCAATCGATGCCTCGTCAAAATCCAACTACGTCTTCCCAGACGAACCAAAAATGGGGCAATGAAAATCAAATCAACACAGATTAGGTTTCAATTTTAAAGATTTCTAACCATTACAGATTACCATAAACATGAACGAAAAGAAGAATCACTTACCAGATTTAGGGCTCCAGAGAAGAATGATTTACAGCTGCAGAGAAGAGACGATCCAGAGGGGACGTGACTGAAGGTTTCAGACGAAGGCTCGACACGGGAGCTGACTGAAGGTTGGAGAGGAGAGGTGAATGAATGGTTGATGAAGGATTGATGAAGAGGGGAAAGAGAGTTCGATAGAGAACAAGAGTTCTAGAGTTCGAGAACAGAGTTAGGGTTCGAGAAAGAGGGAAAGCGCTTCTTCAGAGTGTGATATGCAGCTCAGCATCCAATTAATCAGAAAAAAAAAATTTAAAAAAATAATTTCCCACATCCGTATATAATATCCGCAGTTAACAACTTCGTTCTAACTACATACGAATACTACGGGTTATATACGGATATATCCTTGGATAATTTTCCCAGCACCACGCGCAAACTTTATATACGGAATTTATATACGAAAAATTCTGTATATAATATCCGTATATAATATCCGTATATAAAGCTTTTTCTGGTTTTCGTACATAAATTCCGTACATAGTTCCTCATTTATATATGGATATGAATCCGTAATAGTTGTCCGTATGTAATTTCATTATTTCTTGTATTCATTAATTTTGAAATAACCTACAAGTCAGAAAAATAACATTTAGACCCAAAAAAAACTTATTTGGGGTCATTTAATGATAGAGATGGATTATTTTATGATAAGAATATAAGTATATTTGCCATTGAGAACATAAAAATGTTTTATTCTACATTTATTTGAAGTGTGTCACCTTTTTTTTATACAATAAAATCATATTATACAATTTATACTCCTAGAATAAGGTTTACCTTTTTTCACCCATACCCTTTCTAGTCTTGTATTCTTATTCTTAGGAGCTTGCTCGTTTTTATGAAAATCTTTTTTCTTAAAAAATTGTTTTTCAAAACTTTTATTTTTAGTTGCATCTGCAAGTAATTTTTCAAGAATGTCAATGTTAAACATATGGCTATTACAAGATGCACACTCAACCAATACATTTCTACTTTCTTGTAAAATTGAAATTTTGCTATTTAAAGTTTTCACTTCTTCCAAAGATTTTCCAAAATTCTTTTACAAAGCTTTATAATCAAATTTCAATTTTCTATATATACAAAATTTAATTTTTCAGATTTAACACATAATTCTTGAAATGCAAAATGTAATTCAATATAATTATTTGACTCGATAAAAATACTAGAACTACAATCTTTGTTCCAGCTTGATTCAGTTTCTGCTATCAAACAAATGTTAGCTTTTTCATTTGAATCACTAGAGAGATTGATGAAGAGCTTGAATCATTTCCCTCCCATTTCTTTTTCTTGGAAGATTTTCTTCCTTTCTTTTCTTCAATCATTTTAGCACTTAGACAGTCCACTTTGACATTTCTCGATTCTCGATTCTCCATACCCGTAACACCTAAAATTAGAGGAGGATCCTTGATTCTTCTTTTTGTGATTTTTGTGATGTCCTTTTGTAAGAACCTCATATTTTAGAGAAGTGGTGGGGGCATGGTGGTCACCCACCTTTTGCATTATTAGAATGCAATTATTGGAAGTGCATTATTACTGAAGCATAGCAAAGGAGAGGGTCTCTTGTTTTGGCACGGGGGAGAGTAGCTCACAAGGAAGGAAACCATTCTTTCTCTCTCTAAAACTTCATCTCCAAAATTCTCTCACTTCACTCTAGAATTCCAGCACCTTGAACCATAAGAATTCTATTCTGATGCTACCATGGCCTCCACGGAGTAGAGGGCTTCATTTCAACCGAACGTTTTCGTCGTTCCGATCGGGGCAGAGTTCTTGGCTGTAGGATGGTTGTGCTTGGAGAAAACCAGGTAAGGGGAGCTAGATTTGTTTCTATAGATGGTAGGAATATTATGTTTGAGATCATATTATGATTGTTTGATGAATAATTTTGTGTTTAGAGTATTCTGTGCAAGAACATATGAGTGATTGTAAGACTATACTGTTGCAAATCTGGGAAAAAGGGGTGAAACAATGGGTTTTCTGGGTTTTTCTGGAATCTGATGCGATTCTGCAGAATTCTACAGAACGCACGTACGTCCAATTCTGGTGAAATTGGACGTTCGTCCAAATTGCTCAGTGGTCGGTCATGAGCGTTCGGTTTTGGACGAACGTCTGTGTTCGTCCGTAAAGTCAGTAATATATGAGACGCTCGTCCAAATCGTATTAAAATAGTGAATTAATGACTTTAGGCGTTCGTCCTTAACTTAGTATTTTAGTGAAGTAATCTTGAGCGTTCGACCTTGGTATGGCTGTGATGTGAGCGTTCGGCCTTGGTATTGTTGTAATTATGAGCGTTCGGCCTTGAGTTAGTATTCTTAGGTTTCAATCATTGAGCGTTCGTCCAAACAATAGTCGATTCAATATGACGTTCGGTTTTAGCGTTCGGCTTGATAGTGTTGAATTCAATATGGTGCTCGGATTGTAGCGTTCGGCCGAATAGTGTTTGATTGTGGTGCTAAGTGTTAGCGTTCGGCCGAATAGTGTTTAATGACGGTCGGTTTTGGCGTTCGGTCAAATAGTGTTCAAATCTAATATTGTGCTCGTTTTGTAGCGTTCGGCCTTATGCTTGATCTTTAACGTTCGTCCCAACAATGCTCGACAAATTAGTGGTCGACCAAACTAATATGAGCGTTTGGTTCTGTATTCTTATGTAACGAGCGTCAGCGTTCGTCCTTGAGTTATGTAAATTCTAGACGTTCGTCAAAATATTTTCCAGTGATTTAGATATGTTAAGCGTTCGATCTAAATTTGATATTTTTAGGTTTGAATCCTGAACGTTCGGTTTTTGGGTATAAGTGAGCGTTCGGTTTTAAGTTGCTTATTCTTAAGTTTTGAATCTTGAACGATCGGCCTTGAGGTATTAGTGACTATTGAGCGTTCGGTTAAGTTTTGACTTTAGCACCGTTCGGTTAGCTGCTGATTTATGTCGTTCGGTCATGCTTCTTTTAATGTCGTTCGGCAAAGTGACCTAGGGGTTCGACTAAGTATCAAAACGTTTGTCCTAATCGTGTTCGGATTTATAGTGTTTGATTTAAGAGTTCGATATTGAGATATTAGTGAGTATAAGAGTTCGTTCTTAACTTGGAATTCTTGGGTAGCAATCTTGAGCGTTCGGCTTTAAGTGTTCGGTTTGGATTTTGGACGTTCGACCTTGGTTTAATTGTGTTTGTGAGCGTTCGTTCTCGATGTTATTAATCCTCATGAAGTACTCGTTAGAGGTATTGTTACGACTACGCTTGCTCTTGAGCGTTCGTCCTTTGGGGCTCGGTTTAATAACATTTGGTGTCCATAGGCAGCGTTCGGTCGTTGATGATGACGGATCCCAGAACGTTCGTCCAGACAGTATCCGAGTTGGAAATAACGTTCGGCAATAATGTATAAATCCGTGGGAGTATTTTGAAGCAATTATTGAGAATTGTTGGTTATTTCCTTGATCCAATATTGATTTATTTATACATGTTATTGAGAATATGTATGAATTCGTGATTGAGCACGTTTATTCTGTTGGAGGTGGTACATACACTATGTTATTTACTTGTAACTTCGTCTGTCTTTTTTTAGCATTTTTGCTAGTCTCGCGTGAGACGGAGATTCGAGTGTCACCTTCTTCTGCGCGAGGAGGTGAATGTCTCGCCCAATGACTTCGGCTCGTGTTGAGTATAGTGCATCGTTACGCGTAGTATCGATGTTTTTACTCGTTAGTCCTTGAGGAGTCGGGGAGATAGGTCTGAAGTCGCGATGGAAGACGGCTCGGGTCGCCTGTTATTGAGAGCAGGTTATGACGACGAATTACAAGTAAACGACATTAGTTTATGAAAGTCTAGTCTGCAATGTCATGGGTATCGATTTATTATGGAAATTGTTATGGTTTATATGTAATGGGTTTACGATGTGATGCTTCTGGTTATTCGTCTTGCTTGTTGTGGCTGTGGTTTCCAACCGTGATGATCGTACTGGTACGGGAGGGATGATAGTGTAGATAAGCGGGATTTGGAATAATACTTCGAGAGAGACGGGAAGTAAAACTTGTTGGATCTATAGGTAGTAGCGAGCGTTCTTATTAGTGACGTTCGGTCTTGGTGTTATTTATTTTCAGGTAGCGAACGTAATTAGGTAACTGTTGATCTTGATGATAGTTGTTCTCAGGTAGCTAGTGTCCGGTCTTAATTTGGTACCCTGAGGTTTAGTTTGTTTTAGTTCAGTCAGTACCTTAGGTGTTAAGCAGAGTACTCTAGGCATTTAACCCAGACTCAAACGTTCATTATTATAGTGTTTTGTCTCGTAGCGATCGTTCTTAGAGAATGATCTTTATTGGTGATGTTGTTCTGAGGTTGCAATCATTTATGGGGAGTAACCGGCCTTAATATTTGCTGAGGTAACGGTCGATTAATAAGTAGTGATCAGTCGTGATGATGCATGATTCAGGAAGTGATCATTCATAGGTAGTGCTCGGGTCGGATGATGCTTGTCTCAGGTAAGGATCGTTAATAGTTAGTGGTCGTTCGTAGGGAACGTCCAGCCTCGATGATGTTGCCCTCAGATAGTGTTCGTTAGAGGCAGTGTTCGGCAAGATTTGATCTTTGAACGTTCGTTCGAATAGTGTTCGAAATAATAGTAATTGTTCTAGTAGAGTACACTGTCTTAACGTGAAGTCTAAGTACTTGATCTTACTTAGCGTTTGATCTTTTGGTATTCGACCTAATGGTATCCGGTATAATAGCGTTTGGTGTTTAGTGTCGAGCCTAAGTGATCAATTTTAACGTTCGTGTAAACAGTATTCGATATAATATAAGTTCGTTGTTTTAGCGTTCGATTCAGTAATGATATGGTATCTGTGTATATATTGATGTTGAGGGTACTGTAGTAGGATGTCCTGGTCTATGTGCCGATTTTGGACATAATGAGGGGACTAAGGATGGTATCACAAGTGGAGAACCTTCCGTTGAGTTACTCATCAATGTATCATCTGGATGAGAGTCTATTATGTACTGTGTTGATTATTGGGTACTATAGGATGAGTGTCCAACAGGAATTGTGGTACGATGATATGAGGATGTCCGACTTAATTATTATATGACATTTGTATTGAAATAATTATGCACGTTTTATAAATGATGTATTGCAGGTTAGCTCACCCTTACTTTGTTTTTGTGCATGTATCGGAAAAACCATATTTTTGGCGATGATCGTATAACGTTTTTGTTATACGGGAGCAGTTGAAGGATTGTCGCGTGATCCTGTGCAAATGAAGGAAGAGATGGAAGAACGAATTAGAAGGATTCAATGTTATCCTTGCAGTTACGTCTGAGCTTAAAACTGATGTATAGATTTTAGTATGAGGTTACGGGATGTTACCGTAAATGTATTATTACAATATTTAAATTTTGAAAATTTTTTTTAAGGGTGAATTTTTGGGATGTTACACCTTTTCTCTCAATAAACTTTAACATTTTCATCAATAGATCCATATTTTCACAATCAGAGTCATCATCTTCTTTGGAGTTTTTCCTTTTGAAGACCTTGTATTTAAAAACAATATTCCTTTTTCTTCATTGATCCTCTTCTTCATTCAACATTCCAAGTTTAAGCTTGTGCTCCTAAAATACAGGAAAACACTAGAGGAGGTGAATAGTGTTTTTAAAACTCTTTCGCAAAGTAGTGTCTAATGGATTCTAAAAAGATAGATGATTTAACAAAGATGTTTAGACGCTAGTTTTTATGAAGGGCATATAAAGGAAAACATTTTTAAGAAGAAAAGAAATAAATCACGAATTTTATACTAGTTCACTTAACCTGAGCTACATCTAGTTCTTTCTCAAGAACTCTTAAGGGGTTTCACTAATCTTCAAGAAGATTATGCAAGTTTTACTTCTTCAAGTTTACAATAGGTATTCTCACCACTCTTGGTTCACCTAGTAAACGTGACTAGTCCAAACCACTCCTGGTATACAAGCTTTCTAACTACTTCTGGTTTCAATCATAGACAATTGTCTAGACTGTTTAACTCAAATAAGCTAAACACCAAGTATTTTATTTCTCTTCGGAATGTGCAACACAATCAGTCTTATGTGCAAATACAACTTGATAAATATCAAAGAGAAGATAAAAACAATATAATGAAATATGAGATTTTGTTATGTTTCTTTCTCTTGAAAATATAGCTTTAGAAAATATATTAATAGAGTAACAACAAGCTTGTATGGGCATTCAAAGGTTGTCTATATTATCCTTTCTTTTCTTCTCTTCAAGCTTTTGTCTATTTATAGCTTTCTTGAGAGATGACTATTAGACTGAGAGGGTGACTTCATGTATAACAAATAGCCTTTTTAGGTGAGAAGTCAAACTTAAGTTTACTTTGCAGAGATATAGTGTTTTGTCATAACTTTTAGCAAAACGTAGCTTGTACGATGTGTTAGAGCAAAAGTCTTCAAGGGAAACATTCCAAAAATGTTCTTCGTATCTCTCAACGTCTTTTTCTTGGATGTAGTGATTCTGATAAAGTCTTTGTACTTTTGTGATCTGCACAAATATCAAGAATAAGGTTTGTAAACATCAAAACACTTTATCGTACATGCTTTTAATATTTTGAGCATTGATAAACATTAAGATGTATAACATGTTCAAAACATTTTATAATATGTCAATTTATTAATAAATGCATCATTTAGTTAAAGCGTTCAACATATATGATCATCAAATGATGAAAAACATTATATGCTTTATCAAAAGTTGTTTGAGATATGTAGCGTTGAGCAAGCTTTTGTTAAACGATAAATTTTGTAAACCACTTGCTTGAATAACACTATTTGAGTAAAACATATTTGAAGCTTCAGTGTTAACATTAAGATGGATGCTTTTGTCCATAAAACGCTTGCTTGTAAGACGATGTCCATTTAGATGTTTAGACGTTGTTTGTAAAACTTGTTACACATATCGTCTATTAGATGATTATTTAATAAAGACTCTTTCTATCTCTAGACGATGTTTATAAAACTCTGTTCATCAAACACTATGGTCTAGAAAATGTTATTATAAGCTAGAACAGATGCTACGAAGGATGGTCTTTTTGGTGATAATGGTGCGGAAATGGTGGACAAAGGGGTGTGAAATGTGAAAGCAATGGTTGAAAAGGGAAGAAGACTCAGGACCTAGGGTGGTGTTATGGTGGTAGTGTGGTGTTTGAAGGCTCGAAGAGATGTTTGGCCAACTCTAAGAGGAAGGTGACTAAAAGGGTCTCAGGGTTGCTCTAGTCTTGATCTTAAAATGAGTAGTATGGCAAAAAATGGGCAGCATAACATTACTAAACATCAAAGATGATTACAAGGGAGGAGACACCTATATATATAAGAAAGAGTGTCTCCTAAAAATCCTAAAAGCATGATTTCTCACCCTTGCACTCATTGGCAAAAAATGAGGCCTTCTAAGGAGTGGACAAGTGTCCACAAATCCTCTCCAATGAGGGAAGGACATGTGGCCACTCACAAAGCACAATCTTCTTCATTCCTAGAGTGTCATGTGGCTACGTACTAAACTTAAATCCTCTCCAATGAAAGCATGACACATGACATATACTTTTCACAAGCCTTAAACAATCCTACCTACTTGACTGAAATACATGGCCTAAAGAAACCTTTACTACTTGACCGAATACATGGCCTAAATAAACCTAAACTACTTTTTAACCTCCATGGTGGCCTATGAGAAAGAGCTTGCTTCACCTTGCATAGATGACTCTAGCTTCTTCTTCAAAGTGCTTGGGTCATGGCTAGGGATATTCCATCATATAAGGTTTTGCTTTCTACAAGTCATTTATAGTTATAGTAGGTAGAAATAAACCATTTAACATTGCATCTCAAACACCTCTATCAACAAACTCTAAAAAAATTTCATCCTAACTTTTCAGAAAGGATAATTTGTTCATAATAAGACTTATTAACATACTAAACTACAAGTCTTTCAATATCCTTTTACATTTTTGAGTTCTTAAACTTTCTTTTATCATCATCAAAATATCCTAATCTTTCAGTATCTTCTCTTTTGCCAACAATCTTCCTTTTTTTTTTATGATGATCAAAATATGTTTTAAAACTTTTTGTAATATCCTGCAAATACACAACTAAACAATAGAAAAACATAAAATGGTCCTAAAGATATTTCATAGAAAAATTACATGCTTTAATCTTTTTCTCCCTATTTTTTATCATAATTAAAAAAATTCTTTTTGCCAACACCAAGTAGACTCCAGGAGGGAAAAGTGAGTCAAAACGGACAAACATAAAAACATTGTCTTTCCTAAACAAAGTTTTCCTTATATCACTTTCACACATCTTATTTCTAACTAAGATAATGAAACTCGTTCCAAAAATTCACAGTTTTTAACAAAATAAAAACTCTTAGAATTTAAAAATCAAATTCATAGAACAAATATTGTACACAATCATCACTCTTCCGAGCAGCCTCCTCGACAAAGTGAAACACATCGCTCTTCTAAGCAACCTCACTACAAAAAAATTAATATTATGTGGAGGTTTTTATTCGAATTTGTAGGGGATTTTACCCTTTGCAAATTAATTTGTGAGGATTTTTTAAACCTCTGCAGTTAGAGTCGTCACAACCTTTTTGAAGAGGTTTATGATGACCTCTGGTATCAAATTTATATTTATGAAGTTTTTTTTTAAGGCTTTTAATTTCTTTTATTAGTGACTATTATTTTATGGAGGTTTGAAGCTTCCTTTATTTATAATTATCCACGTACATTCATAATTTCTTAATTTAATGAAATATGCTTTTTATAATAAGAAATAAATAAAATATATAAAATTGTAAAATACAAAAAAATTAATCAGAATTAATTTTATTGATGATTTGAGATAAATTACATCCATTGACAAGCATAAAAAAAAATACATAATGTTAAATTGAAAACATGGACTAATGTTGTTGATCTAAACAAAGTTACTAGAAAGTTGATGATGATATCGAATGTCCTCCATGTTGTTTCCCTCTTTCAAAACATGGATTCAAATTATTTTAATGAGGGAGCTGTCGGTCAAACCTTCACATGTAGATCAAAGAGATGTGTATAATCTGATTCCAACATTTTCACTTCTCTATTTAGATAATGTAGCAAATATTGTTTTCTGTCAGGCCTCAGAAATGACGTAGCTTGATGGAGTCCAGGTGGCAGCTGCAGAACGAGCCACCTCGGCAACGCACATGGGCAGCAGCATATTCTGGCACCCACTAACGCACATGGAGGTGAGACGCAGTGGAGAACGTGCGTGCAGAGGTAGTGAGATACACGTGTCCGTGTGGGAGTGGACGTCCGTCCAGCGTGGATAAAGAAATCGGTGGTGGAAAACACGTGGCGACCGCTGAGTGGATGACCGTTCAGCATGGGCAGTCAGAAACCAGAGGTGCAGAACGTGCGCCTGCCAGCATGCAACGTGCGTCCGGCATTGGGCTATAAGTGGAATGCGTTGGCAGAGTGGAAAAGTGCGCTGGCGGAGTGGAAAGCAAATCTGAGATTTTTGAATTTATTCTCCACTTCCCCTTCACGCATCCCTTTCCTTCATTTCCGAAAACTCTTTCTCTCCTCCTTCTCTCTGCATTCTCTGTACCTTCTCTCTCTAAGAGGAAACCACCCAGTTCATCTCCTCCAAACGTTCGTCCTGTTTGGTGTTCGGTTCATAATGAGCGTTCGTTCAAAATGGTGTTCGGTCTTATACCGAACGCTCGTTTTAATTGGTGTTCACATTGATCGTTCGTCCAACATGGTGCTCGGTCTCACATTGAGCGTTCGTCCAAAATGGCGCTCGGTTTGGATTGAGCGTTCGTCCTAAAGGGTGTTCGGTTTATACTGAACGCTCGTCCTAATTGTACTCGGTTTTGAAAGGAGCGTTCGTCCTAAAAATGAGGCTCGGTCTTACACTGAGCGCTCGCTCAAAATGGTGTTCGGTTTTATTGAAAAAGCGTACGTCCAATTTCAGATTTATCACGTTCGTTTTCTGATTCTTAACGAGCGTCCGTTCATTCAATTGATTTTCCAGGTAAATAACGTTCGTCCAATGAACAGTGTACGTCAATGAAATTCTGCCGTTCGTGCTCTGATTCGAACGAACGTCTTCTGGTCTTGCTTACAGCGTTCGTCCTCGGTCTTATTGGGGACAGAACGTTCGTTTTTTTTTTATTATGGTTTCCCTATGAATGATGAAATTGATGATGAATAGTGAATGATGTACAGTATATGAAATGAAATGAAAGTATGAATATTGAACGAGCGTTCCGGGGAGGAACAACTCAGAACTTGATTATTGAGATTTGTAAAGTATGAATGTGGTAAGCTTAGCCGGTTGATTCATCCTGATATTCCGTGAGTACTCGTCCTCACGTAGAGGCAGTACATCATGTGTGGGAATGGCAGGAGGTCCTAGTCCTGGTGGTTATTTGGACAGATAGGACTAACCTCGGGTGGCAGCTGATGAGAGTTCCAGTTACTACATCACCCGGGTGCACGAACACCGAAGCTACACATATTTCATACAGTCCGGACAGTCAGTCGTGTGTTGAGTTTTTCTGTTATGCGTGCGTTGAAATGTACATGTATGATGAACTGTTTATGTGAAATTGTATGTTGATGCATGAGTTAAATTACGTAAGCTTACCCTGTGTTTTCCTTGTGTTGTCTCGTCATGTATGTCCGTCTTGTCATTGCAATGATCATCCGTGTGGATGTGAGCAGAAGGAGACGAGCGTTTAGAAGAAGCGCTAAACGAGGAGAACCTGATTGATGTTGAAGTGAAGACCGAGCAGTGAGACGCTCGGCTTTTAGTTGTTGACGTGGATGGTTGAGCGACCATCTCTTGTTTACGTTTAAGTTAATTCGACCGTTCGGTAATTGTTATGTGTAAACCGTTCGGTCAAGCTTCTTGTACGTTCGGATTTAATTTGTAACTCTGGTATGGACGTGCGGCTTTACGCGTTCGTTCTTTATTGTTGTAAGACTGTATTCAAGGACGTTTGTCCTTGAGCGTTCGTTTGGTTATAAATTTATTTTTTTTTTGTTGGAAAACTGTATTGTTTTATTATTAACCGTGATTTTCTAATTATATGGTTTATTACTGTATTTTTGGGATGTCACATTAGTGGTATCAAAGCAGTTTTGTTCTTTTAAGGACATTGTAGGTTGTGAGTACACCATGCTTGTTTTGCTGTGTGCTCAACGTTCTTTATTGAGTATTTTAGACTCCTTGAACTTAATTAACGATCGTTTTCTCTGTTTCTCAGAGAACAAATGGCACCAAGACTTCCTCCTCCTCCACCTCAGACCAATGAACATGATGCGCCCAACAACACCAGGTTGTTGGAATCAGTGATTGAAAGACTACAAGAGCAGAATGCTGTTTTGATGCAGCAGAACGCGGCTGCCTTACAGAGTTTGGAGGCCGCTCGCGCAAATTCTGAAGCGACTCAGAGGCAACTGATGGAGATCCTTGCAACTACTAGGGGTACACCTGGAGCCTCCGCTTCAAACACTACTCATCAGACCGAGTGGAGTTTGGAGAACTTTTTGCAACATCGTCCAGCGAAGTTTGATGGAAAGTGTCCTCCTGACGGGGCAAATCAGTGGCTGCAGGATATGGAGCGTCTCTACGACGTCAAGGAATGTCCGAACGATCGAAGGCTGGCATTCACTGAGTATTTGTTGACTGGAGAGGCCAGTCATTGGTGGTCGAGTACGAAGATGTTACTGACAGACTCTCACAGTCCTATTTCCTGGGAAGTCTTCAAGGAAAAATTTTATGAAGAGTATTTCCCGGATAGTGTTCGTTTCGGCAAAGAAGTGGAATTTCTCCAGTTGGTGCAAGGTAGTATGTCTGTTTCTGAGTACACCAACAGGTTTAAACATCTGGTTCGTTTTAATACCATGGCGACCAGTGAAGTATGGCAATGCAGGAAGTTTGAAAATGGGCTGAGAAGTGATCTGAAGGTACTGATATCCAGCCTTTGCATTAAGTCTTTTCCTGCCATGATTGAGAGAGCAAAAGTGTTAGAGAAAAATGTGGCTGAAGCAGAACGACTGAAGAAGCAGCAACAACCAACTAGAGGGCCGATCATGTCCAGGCCGAATCTGAATCGGAACAGGTTGCCGTATGCTCGTCCAACACAACCATCTAATTCTCAGGCTATGGTTGTTGCCGGACAGTCTGGACAGCATGGATCAGTCAGATGTTTTAGGTGTGGAGGACCACACTACCGATCGTCGTGTCCTCAATTGGGGGGAGCTAAATACTGCACTCGCTGTAGAAGAAACGGTCACATGGAGCACGAGTGTAATATGGGCAGACGAGCGGTAATGAGGCCGCCAAATGCCGGGAGGATGCAACAGGATCGGGGTGGAAGAGCACAAGCTGTTGGTCGGGTTTATGCGATAACAGGCGCCGAAGCTACCAGTTCAGGTACGCTCGTTACCAGTACCTGTTTATTGTTTGGGAAGCCTTGTTGTGTGTTGTATGATTCGGGAGCGACACATTCCTTCATTTCGAAGGCGTGCGTTGAGAAATTGGGATTAGCCGAACGCGAGATGCAGTTCGACTTGGTAGTATCAACCCCAGCGGCTGGTGAGGTTAGGACGTCTACTGTATGCGTTAAATGTCCTATAGAGGTTGAGGGGCGTAATTATAAAGTGAATCTCATCTGTCTACCCTTAAAAGATTTAGAAGTGATTCTAGGAATGGATTGGCTGGCTGCCAACCGCATTCTCATTGACTGTGGTGCGAAGGAATTGGTGTTTCCAGACGAGTATGAAGTAGAGCTATCTGTGACGCTCGGTTAGCTAAAAGAAGACATCGTGGATGGCGCCAGTTGCTTTCTGATCATGACGCATTCGGACGAACGGTTTGAGGGATCAAGTTATGAAAATCATCCAGTAAGCTGAATGGAGGACGATCAGTCGTGGATGAATTTCCTGATGTATTTCCTGATGAAGTTCCTGGACTACCTCCACCACGCGAGGTAGAATTCACTATCGACCTAGTGTCGAATGCTGGACCCATCTCTATTGCACCCTATCGGATGTCGCCAGTAGAGTTAGCTGAACTCAAGGAACAGATTGAAGAGTTAATGGATAAGCAGTTTATCAGACCAAGCGTATCACCTTGGGGAGCGCCGGTACTCTTAGTGAAGAAGAAGGATGGTAGCTCTCGTCTCTGTATCGATTACAGACAGTTAAACAAGCTGACTATCAAGAACAAGTATCCCTTGCCTCGGATTGACGACCTACTGGATCAATTACATGGCGCGACCATATTTTCGAAGATTGATTTACAGTCAGGATACCATCAAATTCGGGTGAAGGAAGAAGACATCCAGAAGACAGCCTTCCGATCTCGTTACGGACACTACGAGTATGTAGTGATGCCGTTTGGTGTGACGAACGCCCCAGCAATATTTATGGACTACATGAATCGTATCTTCAGGCCGTATCTAGACAAATTCGTGGTCGTCTTCATTGATGACATTCTTGTCTACTCCAAGAGCTATGAAGAGCATGAGGATCACTTGAGGATCGTTCTAAGTGTACTAAGAGAAAAGGAGTTGTACGCCAAGTTCTCAAAATGTGAATTTTGGATGAAGGAAGTGCAATTCTTGGGGCACGTGGTTTCAGCAGGAGGAATCTCCGTGGATCCGGCCAAAGTAAGAGCGGTACTGGAATGGGAAAGTCCACGTTCGGTTACTGAAGTTCGCAGTTTTGTAGGACTCGCGGGTTACTACAGACGGTTCATTGAAGGATTTTCCAAGATAGTGGCTCCGCTGACTCAGTTGACTAGAAAGGATCAACCGTTCGCGTGGACCGATCGGTGTGAAGCGAGTTTCCAAGCATTGAAGGAAAAGTTAACGAGCGCCCCAGTGTTGGTCATTCCTGACACGTCCAAACCGTTCGAGGTATATTGTGACGCTTCTCATCAGGGTTTGGGTTGTGTGCTCATGCAAGAGAGGCGAGCGGTATCATACGCTTCTCGGCAATTGAAGGTTCACGAGAAAAACTATCCGACACACGACCTGGAATTAGCAGCGGTTGTCTTTGCCTTGAAGATTTGGAGACATTACTTGTATGGATCCGTTTTCCAAGTCTTCAGTGATCATAAGAGTCTCAAGTACCTCTTTGATCAAAAGGAGTTGAATATGAGGCAGCGGAGGTGGCTGGAATTCCTAAAGGATTACGACTTCGAGTTGCTTTATCATCCTGGTAAAGCGAACGTTGTGGCGGACGCATTGAGCAGGAAGGTGGTGCATGTCTCGTCCATGATGGTGCGTGAGATAAGCTTAGTGGAAAGCTTTAGGGACTTAAGGTTGCAGTTTAACTTAGAGCCGGACAGCATCAAATGCTGCAACCTTAGATTATCCAGTGACGTTTTTGAGCGGATAAGAATGAAGCAGTTTGAAGATGAAGAACTAATGAAGATAAGAGGCGCGCTCGGCACAGATCAGGCAAAGGAGTTCAACGCTGGGACGGACGGCCTACTACGTTATATGGGTAGGACGTGCGTTCCGAATGATGGAGATTTGAAGCGGATCATCTTAGCTGAAGGACATCACAGCCGTCTTAGCATGCATCCAGGCATGACTAAGATGTACCACGATCTCAAGCAATCGTTCTGGTGGCCAGGGATGAAGAATGATGTCGCACGCTTTGTGGCATCATGTCTAACCTGTCAACGTGCTAAGGCTGAACATCAAAGACCGGGCGGACTACTGCAACCGTTAGAGATTCCAGAATGGAAGTGGGACAGTATCTCCATGGACTTCGTGACACACTTGCCTCGAACAGTTAGGAATCACGATTCCATTTGGGTGATAGTGGATCGTCTAACAAAGAGTGCCCACTTCCTAGCTGTCAACTTGAAGATATCCATGACCAATTTGGCCAAGCTTTACATTAAAGAGATCGTTCGTCTGCATGGAGTGTCGTCCAGCATCATTTCTGACCGAGACACAAGGTTCACCTCTCGGTTTTGGCAGTCGTTGCAAAGCGAGCTGGGCAGCAAACTCCAAATGAGTTCAGCGTATCATCCTCAGACGGACGGTCAATCCGAGAGAACGATCCAGACGCTCGAGGACTTACTGAGGACGTGCGTGCTAGATCACATGGGCGTTTGGGACGAAGTCTTACCGTTAGTGGAGTTCACCTACAACAACAGCTTCCAGTCCAGCATTGGAATGGCTCCCTTTGAAGCTCTTTACGGACGCAAATGCCGCACGCCACTTTGCTAGTTTCAAGAAGGAGAGAATGTATTAACGGGACCAGAGCTCGTTCAACAAACAACTGAGAAGGTGAAATTAATTCAAGAGAGATTGAAGACATCTAGAAGCAGGCAGAAGTCATATGCCGATAAGAGAAGACGACCACTAGAGTTCAAAGCTGGCGATCATGTTTTTCTAAGGCTGAATCCAACTACTGGAGTAGGAAGAGCGTTAAGATCCAAGAAGTTATCTCCCAAGTTCGTGGGGCCATATCAGATTTTGAGAAGGATTGGACCTGTTGCATACGAGCTAGCCTTACCTCCACAATTGTCCAACCTTCATCCGGTATTTCACGTGTCTCAACTCCGAAAGTATGTAGCTGATCCCTCGCACATATTGGAGCTGGAGGACGTTCGTCTTCGTCAAGACCGAACGCTGGAGATGAAGCCAGTTCGTGTTGAAGACGTTCGTACTAAATTACACAAAGGGAAGGACGTTCGGTTGGTGAAAGTGGTGTGGGACGACAAAACTAGAGACTCTACGTGGGAAGTTGAAGATGCCATGAAGGACTTATACCCCCATCTATTCGAGACTCAGTCCTAATTTTCGAGGACGAAAATTTTTATATAGTAGGGGGGAATGTCAGGCCTCGGAAATGACGTAGCTTGATGGAGTCCAGGTGGCAGCTGCAGAACGAGCCACCTCGGTAATGCACATGGGCAGCAGCATATTCTGGCACCCACTAACGCACATGGAGGTGAGACGCAGTGGAGAACGTGCGTTCAGAGGTAGTGAGATACACGTGTCCGTGTGGGAGTGGACGTCCGTCCAGCGTGGATCAAGAAATCGGTGGTGGAAAACACGTGGCGACCGCTGAGTGGACGACCGTTCAGCATGGGCAGTCAGAAACCAGAGGTGCAGAACGTGCGCCTGCCAGCATGCAACGTGCGTCCGGCATGGGCCGTAAGTGGAATGCGTTGGCAGAGTGGAAAAGTGCGCTGGCGGAGTGGAAAGCAAATATGAGATTTTTGAATTTATTCTCCACTTCCCCTTCACGCATCCCTTTCCTTCATTTCCGAAAACTCTTTCTCTCCTCCTTCTCTCTGCATTCTCTGTACCTTCTCTCTCTAAGAGGAAACCACCCAGTTCATCTCCTCCAAACCAGTATTCCAGCACCAGTGAAGGACGCTCGGCGTCAAAGATTTCCAGAGAGAACGTTCGGCTAGTGAAGCTGGTAAGTCTTTCCCTTCGTCTTTGACGTTCGTTTCAATGCATGCGAACTCAATTCTGAGTTGTGCGTTCGTCTTTTCTTAAGAGCAGCGTAGTTCTGAGTCTGGTGTTGGGGTTCGCTAGTATAGTGGATTAACGAGCGTTGGCTAGTGGAATTTGAGTGGAGAAGCGTCTGTGTGCGTTTGTGAACGTTCGTTCATTTCCAGGTAAGGGGAAGCTTATTTAATTTAATTCATGTGGTGTGCTTTGTATGAACGTTCGTCAATTTACTGCACGAAATTTATGCATGATGTATGATATGTATGAATTGTATGAACGCCCGTTATTTGATGGTATGAGTAAAATGCATGATATTTGATTTACTAAACTGCATGAACGTTCGTTTTTCTTGGTGAAATGAGATATATGAGTTTACATGATATGGATTGTAAAAAATGTGGAAGTTGATGTTGATATGAACGTGTGGAACTATGAGAACTGCATGTTGAGATTGAACTGGAATGTAAATGAATTGAAAAGAGTCTTCCATGACAATGAATGTTGGTGCCGAACGGTCTTTAACCGTTCGGTTTTTCCTTATCTAAAATGGTCACAGTGGGATTTGTTCCTTTGAATGGATCCCTCATTGAGGACGAACGTCCTCATGTTCCAATGCCTTGCTTGAGCGTTCGGCCAAGCACTGTGATATCTGGTAGTCTTTGATAAACTCTATTCTTTCATATTTACATATATTCATACATTTGAAATAGTGTATTTCTCGTTCGTAAACACTGTCGTAACAGCCCTTAGATTATTTCTTGAAATCTATTATTTTAAGATTATTAACGTTCGGTCTCACACCTAACGTTCGCATCAATTAGCGTTCGGTCTCACACTGAACGTTCGTCCTGGTACTCGGTTTTGAACTGAGCGTTCGTCCAAATGGTGCTCGGTTTTGAAATGACCGTTCGTTCTTTAGGCTGCTCGGTTTTGAACTGAGCGTTCGTCCTAATCTTATACTGAACGTTCGTCCTGTTTGGTGTTCGGTTCATAATGAGCGTTCGTTCAAAATGGTGTTCGGTCTTATACCGAACGCTCGTTTTAATTGGTGTTCACATTGATCGTTCGTCCAACATGGTGCTCGGTCTCACACTGAGCGTTCGTCCAAAATGGCGCTCGGTTTGGATTGAGCGTTCGTCCTAAAGGGTGTTCGGTTTATACTGAACGCTCGTCCTAATTGTACTCGGTTTTGAAAGGAGCGTTCGTCCTAAAAATGAGGCTCGGTCTTACACTGAGCGCTCGCTCAAAATGGTGTTCGGTTTTATTGAAAAAGCGTACGTCCAATTTCAGATTTATCACGTTCGTTTTCTGATTCTTAACGAGCGTCCGTTCATTCAATTGATTTTCCATGTAAATAACGTTCGTCCAATGAACAGTGTACGTCAATGAAATTCTGCCGTTCGTGCTCTGATTCGAACGAACGTCTTCTGGTCTTGCTTACAGCGTTCGTCCTTGGTCTTATTGGGGACAGAACGTTCGTTTTTTTTTATTATGGTTTCCCTATGAATGATGAAATTGATGATGAATAGTGAATGATGTACAGTATATGAAATGAAATGAAAGTATGAATATTGAACGAGCGTTCCGGGGAGGAACAACTCAGAACTTGATTATTGAGATTTGTAAAGTATGAATGTGGTAAGCTTAGTCGGTTGATTCATCTTGATATTCCGTGAGTACTCGTCCTCACGTAGAGGCAGTACGTCATGTGTGGGAATGGCAGGAGGTCCTAGTCCTGGTGGTTATTTGGACAGATAGGACTAACCTCAGGTGGCAGCTGATGAGAGTTCCAGTTACTAAATCACCCGGGTGCACGAACACCGAAGCTACACAGATTTCATACAGTCCGGACAGTCAGTCGTGTGTTGAGTTTTTCTGTTATGCGTGCGTTGAAATGTACATGTATGATGAACTGTTTATGTGAAATTGTATGTTGATGCATGAGTTAATTACGTAAGCTTACCCTGTGTTTTCCTTGTGTTGTCTCGTCATGTATGTCCGTCTTGTCATTGCAATGATCATCCGTGTGGATGTGAGCAGAAGGAGACGAGCGTTTAGAAGAAGCGCTAAACGAGGAGAACCTGATTGATGTTGAAGTGAAGACCGAGCAGTGAGACGCTCGGCTTTTAGTTGTTGACGTGGATGGTTGAGCGACCATCTCTTGTTTACGTTTAAGTTAATTCGACCGTTCGGTAATTGTTATGTGTAAACCGTTCGGTCAAGCTTCTTGTACGTTCGGATTTAATTTGTAACTCTGGTATGGACGTGCGGCTTTACGCGTTCGTTCTTTATTGTTGTAAGACTGTATTCAAGGACGTTTGTCCTTGAGCGTTCGTTTGGTTATAAATTTATTTTTTTTTGTTGGAAAACTGTACTGTTTTATTATTAACCGTGATTTTCTAATTATATGGTTTATTACTGTATTTTTGGGATGTCACATTTTCTAACTCCACCATTGATGAACATAATGTCTCAAACTAATCTTATCATGTTATCACTCAGTACATGTGTTATAAGAAGACAAAGAACTTTGGTAGGAAATTTATTTTGAAACCAGAAAGAAATTGAAGGTTCCTTCCTTTTTTTATGGAACCACTCTAGAAGACTTTTTCCTGGTATGAAACTATTATTAATTATAATTTATCAAGAATTCATTAAATGAGCTACATATATTATCAAATCAAATTCAGTAAAGACATGACAAAAACTTATTTAACAGCATGCTTGAACCCGTAGAAGTCAAGGATGTATAGTTTATTGTCGTGAAATATTTCAAGTTTGGAGAACCTCTCTAATTTCCTTAAGATGCTTGCAATCATTCACAGCGAGAGAAAATAGGCTGTGAAATTCTTTGATGCGTTCAGGAAGAAATGTGACATTACTTTCCCTTAGCCTTAAATGACTCACTTGAGCTAATTGCTTAAAACTTGCTGGGAAAAAAAATCATCATTCAAGTTGCAAGATAAAACCTAAAACTCATCTATCTTCAGAGATACTATTGAACCCACTTTTTCTTCACCTCTTCTGATGTTACCCATTGCCACCCCTTGTCTTTATAAACTCTAAAATCAGACAGTTGAGCTATCAAGATATTGCTACTTAATTGAATAAAATCATAGTTCATCTCTAATTCTTGGAGTCCAATAAGATTATGAAAAGAAACTGGTAAGAAAAGAAAAGAAATTTATGCATTAAATATATTATAGATTTAAAACAAAAATAAATAGATAAATCTACACTTAATTGATGAAATTAGCATTTTAACTTTAGTAGCATTATTATTTAAATTAATATAATAAAATGAATATTTTAATGAAACTATACAAAAATATTTAGATTTAGTTTATTAAATAAAATGGTTAAAATATATGAAAAAATTACACTTAATTTGGGGTTAAATTTGTTTACACAAGATTTTGTCTTGATAAGAGATGTGAGTTATAAGTGATAATATCTTATTTATTAAAATGCAAGTAATCAACTATAAATCTTATCTTACATTTATCTTAATTATCTTTTCAATTTTTATTGAAGGATTTAGAAGCTTATAAAAGGAGACAGATTCTAGAGGGAATGTGTGAGGCCCTAGATAATTAACACTGAAAATCTCTGTCACATCAAATTAATGCACCCACATCCATGGTTCAGAACCATTAAAAACGCACTTTGTACTGCATGCACGAGCGCCACGTGTCACGAGAGAAGCTTCCGAAGTCAGAAGTGGGTGTGCAAGTGTCGGCAGAGGAGACGTTCGTTCGTTTGACGTGGATTGAACAAAACTGAGTTTTTGAAAATCTCTCCCATTCACCTGCACGCACTCTTCTTCTTCCTCAGAATTCAACTCTTCATCTTCTCTACTTTCTCTCTAGAACCAATCCACCTTCTCTCTACTGTAATTCTCACGCTTCTTCTCCGATCAAGTTTCAGAACCGTAGGAACGATCCTTGAGACGTGAGCGTCATTCTGGACCGAACAAAATTAGAATCTGAGCTGGTAAGTCCTCACCTCTAATCGTTCGTCCTTTAGGTGTCATGTGAAACTAAGTTTTGGGTGCATGCATGGGTTATATCTGAGTTATTTCTGATTTTGGTGTTTAGATTAAGTGAAAGTATTAAGTGAATCTGAGGGTAGAACGCTGTAAGAGGACGAACCAAACCTTGCATCTAGGACAAGCTGTTTACGAATCCGGGTAAGGGAAGCTTATATATTTAATTCGTATTTTGTTGTATGATTGATGAAAACGAATGCCTGTTGATGAATGAATGCATGTATGTATACAGTATGAGTATGAATGTATGATGGATGATGACTGGGATGTATGAGTATGAACATGAAAATTATTTGTGTATGAAATAAATCTGTATGATGATGTTGAATATGAATTATTAGAATGAATGTTATAAAGTTTATAAATGGATATTGATATGAATCATAAAGTATGAACTGATACGTTGAATCTGAAATCTGGATTAGATGAAAGTTCTGAAACGTAAATTACTCCCTATGATAAATTACGCTCGTCATCGTACGGTCTTATACCGTTCGGTTTCCCTGAAAATGACTTAGAATGGAATTCTTTCATTCGGAAAGAACTCTGATCGAGAACGAGCGTCCCCATTTGAATTACTATGTTTGAGCGTTCGGCTCAGCATAGAGAAGTCGTATACCTTAAATTAAATAATATTAAATTACACTTTAAAGTAAGTAACGCTCGGTCTTAAACCAAGCGTTCGTCCTAAATAGCGCTCGGTCTTATACCAAGCGTTCGTCCTAAATAGTGCTCGGTCTTATACCAAGCGTTCGTCCTAAATAGCGCTCGGTTTTATACCAAGCGTTCGTCATAATTGGTGCTCGGTCATCTACGAAGCGTTCGTCATAAGCGGTGCTCGGTCTCATACCAAGCGCTCGTATTATTGAATAACCACTTGGATAAAATAGCGTTCGTTCAAGTATTAAAATAATCATTTTTCCTTACGTTCGTTCAATTACTGGCATCGGTTTTCCATATGCAAAGTTCTACAAAGATAATTCTAAGTATTCTGGACCCTCCTTCTTACACTAGATCTGGTCCAAGGTCTTTATCATGAAATTTTTCTAAGTACCAATATACCTCCAATCGAGTCAGTTCATTTAACTGACCACACAGATAGTCACGTTTGTTATATATTTCCCCTTTCATCCAGTACCTTTATCTGGACGTTCGTCCTAATTCTTCAGAGGACTGAACGTTCGTCATTTTATGCTCTTAAATCTAAAGATGTAAATGATGATGAATTATGATAACTTAAAGTGTGAACACTGTATGGAACGATATTACGATATTGGATTTTGGACGAGCGTTCTAGGGAGGAACGTCTCATATATGTTGAATATTGAATTGGTAAAGTATGACTGTGGTTATTGCTAATGCTGGCTTGGTCCATCCTGATATTCCATGATACTCATCTTCACGTAGAGGAGAGTAGTCAAGTGTGGGAATGGCAGGAGGTTCTATTCCTTGGGGGTACTTTGGATAGAGCTAACCTCGAGTGGCAGCTGTTGAGTGTATCCCAGTTACTACATCACTCGGGTGCAAGGACGCCTGTAGCTACACGGTTCATACAGTCCGGACGGTCTGTCTAGTATATATATATATAAATCTATGTCAAGTTACATGCTGTGTGTGAATTGTAATGTTGAATGTATATGTTGATTGTATGAATTAAATTATATAAGCTTACCCTTTCGTTTTCCTTGTGTTGTCTACTGTTATGTACGTTCGTCCTATCCTTGCAATGATCATTCGTGTGGATGTGAGCAGAAGGCGAGGCCACACTGGAAGATGTCATTGAAGAAGAAAATTTGGTCGAGGTGGAAGTAAAAGCCGAGCCTTAGAGCGCTCGTTTATATTAGGAGTGTAAATGTTAGTTTCATTTTGACGTTCGGTTAAATATTTTATAAAACCGTTCGTTCTAGTCTTTCTCTGTTTACGCTTCGTACGCTTTATTTTTGTACTCAAGCCGTTCGGCTTTTGAACTTCATTGTATTAATGTAAAGACTGCATGGTTTTACTGTTAATTGTAATTAATTCTGATTTATGGTAATTAATGTATTTTGGGATGTTAAAGAATGCTCACCCAACTCTTTTATTCGTCTTTATATTCACACATACTATAATTCTTCTCAACTCTTACCTATTTTGAAAGTTAGAAAAAACCTTTTAAATATGGATTTCCTTCGATATTTATCAATAACTTGACGTGTATAAACTCGACTTCTTAAGAATATTATTCTTTCCACCTCGATAAATCACACTTTTTTTTCGCAAAAATAATTATTCATTTAGAAATTAGTATATTTAAGAAAATGTTTAGGAAAAAGTTATATGATTTAATTGTAAAAGTTTAATTATAAATGGGAGATAAATATAAATGTTATAATATTTGTTAACAATTATTAAAATTAGTTTTTAATTACAATCGTTAATATTAAAGCATGGGACTTTTTTATTTTCAAATAAATTAAACATATTAGAATCTCTTTTTTGACGTAGAAAAATTGCCCTGACATTTTCTATATATTCGTTTGAAGCATATATAATAATTAAATATTCTATAATTAAAAAAATTGAAAAACACCGCGCCGAAAAGAAGAGCAATTAAAACTAACAAAAGTTGTATATCCCTAACAATAAAGGGCCTAGGCGTTTATTAATTGAAGAAAATGGTTTTATTCAATTAGTGAAGAAAATGGGTTTTCTTTTATTTTTAATCTTACTTTCTATATTTTTTGTTCCTTTGTTCGCGTTATTCGTACTTCATATTATACTATATAATATGTGACATCCCAAAATATAGTAATTTCCATAAATGAGAATTAATCACATTACATAATATTAACAGTGCAGTCTTAATTAAAATCAGCTATCAAAAGCCGAACGACAACGGTTACAGAGTTAATCCAAAATAGAACAAACGAAAAAAATGGAAGTTCAGGACGAACGGTCTCACAAAACTAAATGACCGAACGTTCAATTTACAATTCTAAAAACATCTACTACTACTACTGGACGATCTAAGTCTCGGCCTTCACTTCGACGTCCACCAGATTTTCTTCTTCTACCACTTCCTCCAAAAGAGTGTCTCCATCTGCTCACATCCACACGGATGATCATTGCATTGACAGGACGGAAGTACAAGTACAAGACAACACAAGGAAAAACGAAAGGGTAAGCTTAGGTAATTTAATTCATACAACAATCATACAATCCAACATACAAGCAATGCGATAATATATCAACATAGAATTTAATCATCCAAAACTCTCATAAGACAGACCGTCCGGACTGTATGAATCCATGTATCTACAGGCGTTCGTGCACCCGGGTGATGTAGTAACTGGGAAACACTCAACAGCTGCCACCCGAGGTTAGCCCTATCAGTCCAAAGTACTCCTAAGGACTAGGACCTCCTGCCGTTCCCACACATGACCTACTCCCCTCTACGTGAGGACGAGCACTCACGGAACATCAGGATGAACTGCCATCAGTAGCTTTACCACAGTCATACTACATAACTTCTCATATTCCAATCATAGAGTCGTTCCTCCTTGGAACGCTCGTTCAAAATCCATCATCATATAATTTCTCCAAATATGGTTCACACTTCAAAATCTTACACTTTATCTTCATTTTCATCTTTAGTTTTAAGAGTACAAAATAACGAACGTTCAACCCTCTGAAGGACGAGGACGAACGCGAAAAGCGAGACTTAGAAGGACTCGTTGCCAATCAGAATAAGTCGACATATAGTTATTTAACGGACGTCATGGCTACTCAATCAGTTGAAGAAAATGACTCTACAGTGATACAATCAATGTCCATAAATAATTTAAGTATACAGGCTCTAGGCCGAATCCAAATGTATAAATATACAAAAAGACAAGTATTTAACTATACTGAGAACAATCGTTTAAAAGAGGTCGACTGCCGGTCAATGACCGAACGCCAATTATACATATATACGTACTGACAATTTGGACGAACGCTATTTACGTCCGTTCAGGAATCAAAGGTAAGGACGAGCGTTCGGTATAAAACCGAACACTACTTAGGACGAACGCTAGGTAGGTGACCGAGCACTAATTAGAACGAACGCTCGGTATAAGACCGAGAGCTCATTAGAACGAAAGCTAAGTATACGACCGAGCGCTACTTGCAACGAACGCTTGGTATAAGACCGAGCGTTACAAATTTTAAAGTATAAAGGTATTCGTATACAGCTAAGTTGAACCGAACGCTCAAACCTAGCATTTCACAGGAGGACGCTCGTTCTCAATCAGAGTTCTTTCCGAATGAAAGAATTCCATTTTTAACCATTTACTAGAAAACCGAACGGTATAAGACCGTACGATGACGAGCGTACTTTATCATAGGGATTAATATACAATCAGATTTTTCATCTATCTTAACTCAATATTTCTCATCCAATTCATATCTTTACAATTTCATATTCATCATTAAATCACATACTTTATAGGATTCATATTCTCAACTCATACTTTACATTAATCATACATTTCCAAATTCATACGTATCACCATCAACATACAGTTCAACCAACATCAACCATATTCATTCAGTACAACAGTGCTCGTTCATGCATAGTTAAACAACATACATTTCATACATCCAGTTCACATCATGCTTTCACCCAACATACAAGTATCAATTAAATTACCAAGCTTCCCTTACCTGGTTCAGTAGTGAACGCCCTAAGAGTGTGACTTTGTCTCGTTCAATTTATGGCTTTCTACCCTCAACGATTTCCTTAAGTTCTTCACTAAATCTAACCAAAAGAAACGTAGAAGAATTTAGCTTACACCCTTGCATGCAGCTGAATCTGGGTTCGCATGAACTCCAGAAACGAGCGTCTAGATTGGGAAACTTACCGGTTACAGAACTCTAAAGTGTTCGGTTCAAACGAAAGCTCAGGACGCCGGGAATCGTTCTACGGTGCCGGAACAGTGACCGAAGCAAAGTAGAGTGAGTTGCAGTAGAGAGAAGATGAAACGGTTCTAGAGAGAAGGAGGAGAAAAATGGAGTCTGAGTTTGGAGGGAAGAAGATGAGTGCAGGAGAGTGGAAAGGTTTTCAGAAAATTCATTTTGTTCTTCCCAAGTCCGCACGTTCGTGCGTCTCTCCCGTCGACACTTGTACCCCCCATTACTGACTCCAATTCTATCCCGGTGACACTTGGCGTGAGTGGCAGAGTTATGGAAGTGCGTTTTTAATGCACTGCAGAGGGGTTTGTTAGAACAATCGGTACTGTTATAGAGTTGCGCAGCGGAATAAAATATTCAGAAAGCGTGTTACGGTCACAAATCAAGTTTTGATGGTTCGTTTTAGAAAAACAATTTTCTTAGAGAAAATTAATCAAACAGTTAACATGCGTAAAAGGTAAAGAGTATAGAGAGTAGAAAAATTGATACACTGGATTTTTATCCTGGTTCGAATCAAAAGATTCTACGTCCAGTAGTTAATCACTATAAATAGTGATTAACCTTTTTCACTAAAAATGGTTTCACAGATTACAACAAATAGTGAATAAAGCAGATAAATAAACCTTCCTTCGACGAACGAACAGGAAGAAGAACACTCTGCTAACTCGAAGAGAAACGCTCCGACTATCGACACACGACACACGAGCCTCTCCTGTTCACGAGACCAAGCAAGGGAACTTGAACTATAGCTTCTGAGAACTTCCTCTGACAAACAGTATTCTACAAGAGCTTCTGTTCAACAACGTTTTCTTCTGATTTCTCCAAATCAAAATATATAGCCAAGTACACTGAATGCCAAAGGACAGCTCCCAACTGCCATGAATAATCGATTATTGTAAGTGATAATCGATTATTCAAGTCCGTTACAGGTTTTCAAAAATGTGATAATCGATTATATGAAGTGATAATCGATTATTCAAGTATGACTTGTGATAATCGATTATTGCTTAATCATAATCGATTATTGCAGGTTAAAAATGCAAGTTTTACAAGGTTTACAAGAATTTCCTACTACATTTAATTTCTACAACTTGCTTTTAACTAATTCTAATATCTTCTTCAACTAAAACTTCTTGTAGCATCATCAAAACAAATTTCTTCAAGATTTACCAATACTCCTTATTGGTAACAATCTCCCCCTTTTTGATGATGATCAAAAATTCAATTTTAAAAGCAAGTTTGGCTTACCTGCAAAACATACAAGCTAACAAACAACAACAAGGTTAGCAATACCTGTAATAATTTATACTTCTCCCCTTGTATTATTCTTCTCCCCCTTTTTGATCAGAAGCAAAAAGATCAAATGTTAAAGGCTCCCCCTAAATATGATCTCCCCCTCAATTAATCAAAGGATGCATATAATCAAGAGATCATTTTATTTATGAAAATAAAGATTGCATTGGAAGAAGACACATAACAGACTGAATTATAACATAGATGAAATGGCAAGAAAACAACAAAACAGTCTAACAGAGAACCTATATCTAAAACTCAGGACTAGGAGATCTCTCGGGAGGTTGAATGTTGAGATGATGCTCGATGTTAGATAGGCGAACATCAAGATCAAGAAATTGATCAACCATGTACTCATCAACAGATCGTTGCCAATCATAAATCTCCTCAAAGTGAGTCTTTTGTGCAAGACTCATATCCTCCAATTGTTTAGATAACCTTGCAAAATGTTCTTCCAAAGAAGTTGAGGAAGAAGAGGGTATGTTGGATGGTCCAGCATCAGATGGAGCAGCAACACTTACTGGGTCAGCCATATGAGTGTCAATGTCATCATCTTCATCTACATCAGGATGATCATCATCTTTGTGAATGAGGACTCTTCCTCTAGTAATGAATCCCATTTGACGAAAGGTTGTATCTCCAATTTCTGATCCCACAGCTTCAATATTTTGAACTAGTTCTCCTTCAACAGGTACACCTTTGAATTCTAAAATCCTAGAGATAAGAAGAGCATAGGGAAGTTGATATGAATGGGATTTCTTGGCTTTTACCATTGTGTCAGCAATGAGAGCAGGCCAGTCGATGTGTATGTGATTTAGAATCCCATACAATAGAAGTAAATCCTGCTCAGAGCATTGAGCATGGTTGGTTGCTCTAGGACATAAAATCCAGACAATCAAGTAGTGGATCATCCTTTCTTCAACTTTAAAACCTCCAACCAGTAATTGCCTTCTATTTGTTTGTTGTTCAGGATGACGTAGGAAGGATTGAAAAGTCATCATCCTGTTGAAATCTTCAAGTCCTAAGTGGACTTTGACAGCATCATCCCAGATGGGAAGTTGAGCAACATTGGTCCATATGTCATCATCTAAAATGATGCGTACTCCCTTGACCTTAGTAGATATTATCCCATCTCGATAGCGCAAGTTGAAGTAGAAGACTCTTATCAGATCAGGATAAATGCAACCTTTTTGTTCTAACAGATGCGTTAACCCCTGCTCAGCAAAAGTGTTTGGAAATTGAAAGCCGTAGAAGCGGAAAAAGTCAAGACGAATAAACTTTACCGCCATGATCTTCCTTTCTTGCCAAGAATTAACAAAGTCTGCGTGTTTCCCTTGATCTGAAATCCATCCATCTATGTTTGCAAGACGTGGTTGAGAAGAAGAGGAGGCTCCAGCTGTTCTGCGACGGTGCCTTCTTGAGTCAGCCATGGAGGAAGAATGGGAAAATGAGATTTTGAGAAGGTGAAGGGAAATGAAGAAGATGTGAGCTCTAGATTTGATTTCAGCAGTAATTGGGTGCAAAGGAGTGTCTAATAATCGATTATGGGGGGCTTTTTATAAGAAAAATGGACAAACTAGCCGTTTATGGTCGTTTATGGCCGTTATGGGATGCTCCAACGGCTCTATTTTTGAAACTGTCAGCGTGATAATCGATTATGGCTCGAGATAATCGATTATCAGTTCAATAATTACTGCCCAAAATTGCATGATAATCGATTATGCATAATGATAATCGATTATCTGCTCAAGATTTTCCAGAATTGAATTTGATGCATGAATAATCGATTATAACTTAGTGATAATCGATTATGAAGCGTTAAGTTTACGAAAAATGCAAAAATTTGCATAGATTTTGATTCTAAGATATGTCTGACACTCCTAACTCTCTTCTAAGCTCAAAAAATCTATCTCCAGGTTTAACAAGAAAGCATTTCAGCTAGCACAATCAGTTCAAAAACTAATTTTGACAACACAAATTTCAACTTATCAAACACCAACTATGTTTCATGCACTCTCATATCCCAATTTGTTCAACTTCATATATTCAACTATGCATATCAAAACAACATATGCAAAAATTCAATCACAAGAGCTGATTTAGGTGCTATTTTTCAACATTTTTTAAACAAAATAATTTACATCAAAATTATGCAAATTTGATAAGTTCATTTTCTGCATCCAGGCTCTCAATGTATATTATCATAGCTCATTCGTTATGCATTTGAACTTAAAAACAAATCTCCACAAAACCAACTTTGAAATAGAAATGACAATTTAATTTTCACATATCTTAATCATCAAGAATTGCTAATGAAAATCTGTCAGCCAACTCATTTAAATGACTTTTTCATAGTTTTTGATGCTTGACAGAGATTACACCAAAGTAACTTCAAAGTACTCATGAAATTGAATACTAAGCCAGTTAAACACAAGTTCAATAGATAAATATCAACAAAGCACTGAAATAACAATGCACATGGCTTTACATGACATGAATGAAATTCAACACATGAATATTTTAAATAAATGAATTCACTTGATCAAAATGTGTAAACAGACATGAACATACCACAGGATGAATGACACAGCGATCAACATATCATTTTCTCAACCAGGCATGTATATAACAGTAACTAAATAATGGAAGATCAAGTAAATACAGGATGCAACATCACAGTTTAAACAACACTTAGCTCAATTACTTGGTGCTTGAATGAAGGCTTTTGGATACCACTTGATGGAGTTACATCCTGGTTTGTAGCATCACTTCAAAGAGCATAATACCATAGAGCTCTCTTATCCTTTTGAAAACTTAACCTGCAAAGTAAAAACAATAGATTTTTGGTCCCCATAATCTCATTTGGGTCCTTTGAGGTTAGAGACAATTTACTTTATAATAGGAATCCAAGCATATTTTCCATTTGGAACATCAAAATGTTTAATTTTACATTTGTTAGAAGTATGTCCCTTTTTCATACAATAAAAACAACAAACATCATGCACCTTGTTTTTCACAAAAGTCCCTTTCTCAACCCAAACTCTACGAGTTCTCTTAACTTTAGACTTTTTATGAAGATGCATGTTTCCACTTCTAGCATTGCTTCTCTCAAAGTTTGTTTTGGCATGTGACTTAGACTTAGTTGCCTTTGCAAGTAAATTCTCAAGAATGTCAATATCAAACATATGACTTTTACACGATGAACATTCAACAGGTTGTACAACAACATCAGATTCAGATAACTTAGTTTCTAGATTACTAACTTTGTTTCTCAAAACAACTTCGTCATCTAGTACTTTTTCATACTTCAATTTCAATTCATTATGCTCTTTCTTTAACTTTTTATGAGCAACATCAAGTTTTTCAGATTCATTTAACAAATCAAGAAATGCCTTTTGTAAATCAAATTCATCACTTGACTCTAAGCTAGAATCACTTACTTGGCTTCCTGCATCTTCTAGGTCTGCCATTAAGCACAAATTTGCTTCTTCATCTGAAACGCTTGAGCTTGAAGAACTAGAAGCATTCTCTTCCCAAGCTATGTAAGCTTTCTTCTTCTTTGGAAACTTTCTTTCTTTCTTTTCTTCACTTTTCTTATTTTTAGGACAGTCAGTCTTCACATGACCTCTTTCTCCACATCCATAACATTTAATGCTTGAAGAAAATCCATGATTTTCTTTCCTTTCTTCACGGTATTTGTCTTTTCCCTTGGCTTTCATAAATTTTGCAAACTTCTTAATCATAAGACTCATGTTTTCTTCATCATCATCGGAGTCATCATCTTCAATCCTTTTAGAGTTCTTTCCTTTGGAGATCTCGGACTTGAAGGCTAGTGTCTTTCTTTTGCCTTGATCTTCTTCAGCCGTCAATCTTCTCAACTCAAGTTCATGCTCACGGAGTTTCCCAAACAAGATTGGCATAGACATTTGAGTAAGATTTTGAGACTCAGAGATGGCAGTCACCTTTGGTTGCCAAGACCTGTCCAATGATTTCAAAATTTTTACATTTAATTCATCAGTGTCAAAAGTCTTACCTAAACCTGTTAGGTGGTTCACAATGTGAGTGAAACGCTTCTGGACATCAGAAATTGGTTCTCTAGGTTGCATTCTGAACATCTCATACTCCTGGATGAGTGTATTCTTCCTTGCACGTTTCACGTCGTCTGTACCCTCAAGTGTGACTCTGAGGACCTCCCACATTTCCTGTGCTGTCTTACATACTGAAATTCTATAAAATTACGAGCCTTAATATTACGAGCCTTAATATTACGAGCCTTAATATTACGAGCCTTAATATCAAATTGGGCTCTTCTATTTTCCTCAAGAGTCCAGTTAAAGTATGGTTTTTCTACTTCTACACCATCAACAGTTCTTTTAGGAATATAGGGACCATTTAGTACAGCTTCCCAGATGCCTCTGTCAACAGACCCCATAAAAATTTCCATTCTGACTTTCCAGAATGCATAGTTATCACCAGTAAAGAGTGGTGGTCTGTTGATGGAAGCACCCTCGGCATATACTTGAGTTTGATGACCGGCCATTTTAAAAAAATTTGAAAAAATATCAAAGCAAGCTCTGATACTGTGAGGACCTTAAAAAAAAAAAAAAAAAAAAAAAAAAGACGTCCGTCCACGTGGCGGCAGGAGAGCGCGCCACGTCAGCAGTCTGCATGGCCGACAACAGTGCCCGACAGCCACTGACGGACGCCAGCCGTCACACGTCCAGATGAGTCAGCAGCATCAGTGGAGCGCCGCCTGCCAGCCTGTGAACGTGCGTTCGGCGTAGTGGATTACACGTGGCGAGCACAGAGTGGACGTCTGGTAGTGGGGAACAGTGTGCCGCCCAGCTGAACGAGCATTTGCGATGGTGGAAGACGCGTGTCAACAGTGCAGCGGTCGACCGTCCGAAGTGGGTTGGTGAAGTGCGTTCGGCTGAGCTGGAAAGTAGCTCCTGAGTGGACGAGCGTTCGGCGGAAGTGGAAATCTAGTCAGAATTCCAAGTTTAATTCTCCACTTCCCCTGCACGTCCCTCTCTTTCCCATTTCTCAGACTCAATTCTCTCCTCCTTCTCTCTTCACTCTCTGCACCCTTCTCTCTCTAAGAAACCACCACTGCACCTCCTCCATTCTACACTCCGGCAACCTTGAAGGACGAACGACAGCCAAGATTCCAGGGAGAACGTTCGGCTAGTGAAGCTGGTAAGTCCTCCCTTCATTCTGACGTTCGTTCTCTGTGCATAAAAACTCAATTTTGAGTTGTACGTTCGTTATTCTCTTTAAGTAGGAGTAGTTTTAATTTCGGTTTTTTTTTGGGATTCGCTCGAACAGTGGATTAACGAGCGTTGGTTAGTGCAACTTGAGTGGAGAAGCGTCTCTGCGGTTGTGGACGTTCGTCATTTCCGGGTAAGGGAAGTTTATGTAAATTAACTGATTTGATGCTGTGTGTGAACGTTCGTTATTGACTGCATAAAAAAAAAAAATACATGATGTGTGATATGAATGAATGGTGTGAGCGTTCGTTATTTGCTGGATGAGTATAATGCATGATGTTATTGTGTTTGAGATGCATGAACGTACGTTATTTTGGTGAAATGAGATATATGATTTTACATGATGTGGATTGTATAAAATATGGAAGTTGATGTTGATATGAACGTATGAAACTATGAGAGTTGCATGTTGAAAATGAACTGGAATAAAAATGGATTGAAAAAGAAGTTTCCCGTGATAATGAACGTTCGTACTGAACGGTCTTTGACCGTTCGGTCTCTCTTTATAATAGTAAAAAGGGGATTCGTTCATTTGGAATGATCCCTGGTCGAGGACGAGCGTCCTCATGTTCCACTGCTTGTTGAGCGTTCGTCCAAAATGGCGCTCGGTTTTGAACTGAGCGTTCGTCCCAACAGTGCTCCGAGTTGAACGTTCGTCCAATATGGCGCTCGGTCTCAAACTGAGCGTTCGTCCTAATGGTGCTCGGTTTTGATTTGAGCGTTCGTCCTAAAGTGTTCAGTTGTATACTCAACGCTCGTCCTGATGGTGCTCGGTTTTTGAAATGAGCGTTCGTCCTAAAATAGGGCTCGGTCTTATACTGAGCGCTCGTTCTAAATGATGTTCGGTTTTGTTGAAATAGCGTACGTCCAATTCAGATTTACTACGTTCGTTTTCTGATTTTTAACGAGCGTCCGTTCATTCAATTGATTTTTCCAGGTAAATAACGTTCGTCCAATGAACAGTGTACGTCATTGAAATTCTGCCGTTCGTACTCTGATTCGAACGAGCGTCGTTTTGGTCTCAATCACAGCGTTCGTCCTCGGTCTTAATTGTTGACAGAACGTTCGTTTTTTTTTTTGGTTTAACTATGAATGATGAAAATGATTACGGAATGATGAATAGTGAATGATGTACAGTATATGAAATGAAAGTATGAATATTGAATGAGCGTTCCGGGGAGGAATGACTCTTGGATGATTATGAGAATTTGTAAAGTATGACCGTGGCCAGACTTAGCAGGCGATTCGATCCTGATATTCCGTGACTACTCGTCCTCACATAGAGGGGGTATGTCATGCGTGGGAATGGCAGGAGGTCCCCGTCACATAACAGTAATTTGGACGGAACCGTCACATAACAGTAATTTGGACGGAACGGACTAACCTCGGGTGGAAGCTGATGAGAGTGCCAGCTACTACACCACCCGGGTGCGCGAACGTCGTAGCTACACGGGAAATCATACAGTCCGGACAGTCAGTCGTGTATCAAGTTTTATGTTAAGTGTGCGTTGAAATAAGCATGTATATTGAATTGTGTTCATGTATGATGAATTGTTTACTTGAATTTGTATGTTGATGCATGAGTTAAATTACATAAGCTTACCCTTGCGTTTTCCTTGTGTTGTCTTGTTTTGTACGTCCGTCCTGTCGTTGCAATGATCATCCGTGTGGATGTGAGCAGAGGGAGACGAGCGTTTGGAGGATGTTCTGAACGAAGAAAATCTAGTTGAAGTTGAAGTGAAGACTGAGCAGTGAGACGTTCGGCCAATCCTTTATTTTTTTTATGTATGACCGTTCGGTGCTTTCCTGTGTGAACCGTTCGGTCAGGTTTTAATTTTACGCTCGGTTGAAATTTGTAACTCTGGTGTGGACGTGCGGCTTTATGCGTTCGTTCTTTATTGATGTAAGACTGTATTCAAGAACGTTCGTCCTTGAGCGTTCGTTTGGTTTTTAAATTTTTTTTTTTTTGTTGGAAAACTGTACTGTTTTATTATTAATTGTGATTTTCTAATTATATGGTTTTTACTGTATTTTTGGGATGTCACATTAGTGGTATCAGAGCAGTTTTGTTCTTTTAAGGACATTGTAGGTTGTGAGTACACCATGATTGTTTTGCTGTGTGCTCAACGTTCTTTATTGAGTGTTTTAGACTCTTTGAACTTAATTAATGATCGTTTTCTCTGTTTCTCAGAGAACAAATGGCACCAAGACTTCCTCCTCCACCACCACAGACCAATGAACACGATGCGCCCAACAACACCAGGTTGTTGGAATCGGTGATCGAAAGGCTACAAGAGCAGAACGCTGTTTTGATGCAACAAAATGCAGCTGCCTTACAGAGTTTGGAGGCCGCTCGCACAAATTCTGAAGCAACCCAGAGACAGTTGATGGAGATCATTGCGACCACTAGGGGTACTCCTGGGGCGTCTGCTTCAAACGTTAATCCTCAGACCGAGTGGAGTTTGGAAAATTTCTTGCAGCATCGTCCGCCCAAGTTTGATGGGAAGTGCCTTCCTGACGAGGCAGACCAGTGGTTACGTGACATGGAACGGATTTACGACGCCAAGGGATGTCCGGACGACCGCAGGTTGGCGTTCACTGAATATTTGCTAACTGGGGAGGCCAGTCATTGGTGGTCAAGCGCGAAGATGTTACTGACAGACGTTCATAGTCCCATCTCCTGGGAAGTCTTCAGGGCTAAGTTTTATGAGGAGTATTTCCCTGACAGTGTTCGTTTCGCCAAGGAAGTAGAATTTCTTCAGTTGGTGCAAGGTGGTATGTCCGTTTCTGAGTACACCAACAAGTTCAAGCATCTCGTTCGTTTTAATACTATGGCTACCAATGAGGAATGGCAGTGTCGAAAGTTTGAGAATGGACTGAGGAGCGATCTGAAGGTACTGATATCCAGCCTTTGTATTAAGTCGTTTCCTGCCATGGTTGAGAGGGCTAAAGTGTTGGAGAGGAATGTGGCCGAAGCAGAACGACAAAAGAAGCAACAACAAGCAACTAGGGGGCCGATCATGTCCAGGCCAAATCTGAACCGAAATAGGGTGCCATACGCTCGTCCAGCACAGTCACCGAATTCAAGTGGGTCTCAAGCTTTGGTTGTTGCCGGACAGTCTGGACAACAAGGAGCGGTCAGATGTTTTCAATGTGGAGGACCCCATTTCAAGTCAGTCTGTCCTCAGTTGACTGGAGGGAAGTATTGCAACCGCTGTAGAAGAAGTGGTCACTGGGAGAGCGAGTGTTATATGGGTGGACGAGCGACAATGAGGCCGCCAAATGCTGGGAGAATGCAGCAAGGAAGGGGTGGACGAGCACAAGCTGTTGGTCGAGTCTATGCAATAACAGGCGCTGAAGCTGCCAGTTCAGGTACGCTCGTCACCGGTACTTGCTTATTACATGGAATGCCTGTTTGTGTGTTGTATGATTCGGGGGCAACACACTCCTTCATTTCGAAGGCGTGCGTTGAGAAATTGGGATTAGTCGAACGCGAGATGCAGTTCGACTTAGTGGTGTCAACCCCAGCGGCTGGTGAGGTTAGGACGTCCACTATGTGCATTAAATGTCCTATAGTGGTTGAGGGGCGTAGTTATAAGGTGAACCTCATCTGTTTACCCTTAAAGGATTTAGATGTGATCTTAGGAATGGATTGGTTGGCTACCAATCACATCCTTATTGACTGTGGTGCAAAGGAATTGGTATTTCCAGATGAACATGAAGTGGAGCTATCTGTGACGCTCGGTCAACTAAAGGAAGATATAGTAGATGGCGCCAGTTGCTTTCTGATCATGACGCACTCGGACGAACGACTTGAAGGTATGAATCATGAGCAATCGTCCAGTAAACTGAATGGAGGACAATCAGTCGTGGATGAATTTCCTGATGTATTTCCTGATGAAGTGCCTGGATTACCTCCCCCACGCGAGGTGGAATTTACTATCGACTTAGTGTCGAATGCTGGACCCATCTCTATTGCGCCATATCGAATGTCGCCAGCAGAGTTAGCTGAACTCAAAGAACAGATTGAAGAGTTGATGGATAAGAAGTTTATCAGGCCAAGCGTATCACCTTGGGGAGCTCCTGTACTTTTGGTGAAAAAGAAGGACGGTAGCTCTCGTCTTTGCATTGATTACAGGCAGCTGAACAAGCTAACCATCAAGAACAAGTATCCGTTACCTAGGATTGATGACCTACTGGATCAATTACATGGTGCGACTGTATTTTCAAAGATTGACTTGCGTTCGGGATATCATCAAATTCGGGTGAAGGAAGAAGACATCCAGAAGACAGCTTTCAGGTCTCGTTATGGACACTACGAATATGTAGTAATGCCGTTCGGTGTGACGAATGCACCAGCAGTTTTCATGGACTACATGAATCGTATCTTCAGGCCGTACTTAGATAAATTCGTGGTAGTCTTCATTGATGATATTCTTGTCTACTCCAAGAGCTATGAAGAGCACGAAGATCACTTGAGGATCGTTTTAGGCATATTAAGAGAAAAAGAACTGTACGCCAAGTTCTCAAAATGTGAATTTTGGATGAAGGAAGTGCAATTCTTGGGGCATGTGGTTTCAGCTGGAGGTATCTCAGTAGATCCGGCCAAAGTAAGAGCGGTACTGGAATGGGAAAGTCCACGTTCGGTTACTGAAGTTCGCAGTTTTGTAGGACTCGCGGGTTACTACAGACGGTTCATTGAAGGATTTTCCAAGATAGTAGCTCCGCTGACTCAGTTGACTAGAAAGGATCAACCGTTCGCTTGGACCGATCGGTGTGAAGCAAGTTTCCAAGCATTGAAGGAGAAGTTAACGAGCGCCCCAGTATTGGTCATTCCTGACACGTCCAAACCATTCAAAGTATATTGTGACGCTTCTCATCAAGGTTTGGGATGTGTGCTCATGCAAGAGAGGCGGGCGGTAGCGTACGCTTCTCGGCAGTTGAAAGTTCACGAGAAGAACTATCCGACGCACGACCTGGAATTAGCAGCGGTCGTCTTTGCTTTGAAGATTTGGAGGCACTACTTGTATGGATCAACTTTCCAAGTGTTCAGTGATCACAAGAGTCTCAAGTACCTTTTTGATCAGAAGGAGTTGAATATGAGACAGAGACGTTGGCTAGAGTTCTTGAAGGACTATGACTTTGAACTACTTTACCATCCGGGAAAAGCAAATGTTGTAGCAGACGCTTTAAGCAGAAAGGTAGTTCACGTCTCCTCCATGATGGTCCGAGAGTTAAGTTTGGTAGAGAGCTTTAGAGATCTGAGGTTACAGTTCGACTTGGAACCGAATGTTATTAAATGCTGTACTCTTAGAATCTCCAGTGACGTATTTGACCAGATCAGAATGAAGCAGCGAGAAGACGAAGAGTTGGTGAAGATCTTGAATGCACTCGGTACAGATCAAGCTCAACATTTTAACACTGGAACTGATGGTATGCTACGCTACATGGGTAGGACGTGCATTCCGAATAATGGCGAGTTGAAAAGGATCATTCTTGAGGAAGGACATCACAGCCGTCTTAGTATACACCCCGGTATGACTAAGATGTATCAAGACCTCAGGAAATCTTTCTGGTGGCCGGGAATGAAGAGTGATGTCGCACGTTTTGTGGCATCGTGTTTAACGTGTCAACGAGCCAAGGCTGAACATCAGAGGCCAGGCGGTCTACTTCAGCAGTTAGAAATTCCGGAATGGAAGTGGGACGGCATTGCAATGGACTTCGTGACTCACTTACCTCGAACTGTCAGGAATCATGATTCCATATGGGTAATCGTTGATCGTCTGACGAAGAGTGCTCACTTTCTAGCGGTCAACCTGAAAATGTCAATGACGAACCTTGCTAAACTTTACATCAAGGAAATTGTTCGTCTACATGGAGTTCCGTCTAGCATTGTTTCAGACCGAGACACAAGGTTTACCTCTCGATTTTGGCAGTCGTTGCAAAGCGAGCTCGGTACCAAACTCCATATGAGTTCGGCTTATCATCCTCAGACGGACGGTCAGTCCGAGAGAACCATCCAGACGCTTGAAGACTTATTGAGGACGTGTGTTCTAGATCACATGGGCATTTGGGATGAAGTCTTACCTTTAGTAGAGTTCACCTACAACAACAGTTTCCAAGCCAGCATAGGAATGGCTCCCTTTGAAGCTCTGTATGGGAGAAAGTGTCGAACGCCATTGTGTTGGTTTCAGGAAGGAGAAAAGGTCCTAACTGGACCAGAGCTCATTCAGCAGACGACTGAGAAGGTGAAATTGATCCAAGAAAGGCTGAAGGCATCTCGGAGCAGACAGAAGTCATACGCTGACAAAAGAAGAAGGCCATTGGAGTTCGATGCTGGAGATCACGTCTTCCTTAGACTACATCCAACTACTGGGGTGGGGAGAGCCATTCGACCCAAGAAGTTGTCTCCCAAGTTCATCGGACCCTATCAGATCTTGAGGAAGATCGGACCAGTCGCATACGAGTTATCCTTGCCGCCTCAGTTATCCAACTTGCATCCAGTCTTCCACGTTTCTCAACTCCGGAAGTACGTATCAAATCCATCGCACATACTGGAGTTGGAAGACATTCGTCTTCGTCAAGACCGTACACTAGAGATGCAACCCGTTAGAGTTGAAGATAGCAACACCAGGTATTACAAGAATAAAGTTATCAGATTGGTGAAAGTCGTATGGGATGAAAAGACGGGCGACTCTACATGGGAAGTGGAAGATGCCATGAAGGATTTGTATCCCCATCTGTTTGAGAGTACGTCTTAATTTTCGAGGACGAAAATTTTTGTAGTTGGGAGGAATGTGAGGACCTTAAAAAAAAAAAAAAAAAAAAAAAAAAAAAAAAGACGTCCGTCCACGTGGCGGCAGGAGAGCGCGCCACGTCAGCAGTCTGCATGGCCGACAACAGTGCCCGACAGCCACTGACGGACGCCAGCCGTCACACGTCCAGATGAGTCAGCAGCATCAGTGGAGCGCCGCCTGCCAGCCTGTGAACGTGCGTTCGGCGTAGTGGATTACACGTGGCGAGCACAGAGTGGACGTCTGGTAGTGGGGAACAGTGTGCCGCCCAGCTGAACGAGCATTTGCGATGGTGGAAGACGCGTGTCAACAGTGCAGCGGTCGACCGTCCGAAGTGGGTTGGTGAAGTGCGTTCGGCTGAGCTGGAAAGTAGCTCCTGAGTGGACGAGCGTTCGGCGGAAGTGGAAATCTAGTCAGAATTCCAAGTTTAATTCTCCACTTCCCCTGCACGTCCCTCTCTTTCCCATTTCTCAGACTCAATTCTCTCCTCCTTCTCTCTTCACTCTCTGCACCCTTCTCTCTCTAAGAAACCACCACTGCACCTCCTCCATTCTACACTCCGGCAACCTTGAAGGACGAACGACAGCCAAGATTCCAGGGAGAACGTTCGGCTAGTGAAGCTGGTAAGTCCTCCCTTCATTCTGACGTTCGTTCTCTGTGCATAAAAACTCAATTTTGAGTTGTACGTTCGTTATTCTCTTTAAGTAGGAGTAGTTTTAATTTCGGTTTTTTTTTGGGATTCGCTCGAACAGTGGATTAACGAGCGTTGGTTAGTGCAACTTGAGTGGAGAAGCGTCTCTGCGGTTGTGGACGTTCGTCATTTCCGGGTAAGGGAAGTTTATGTAAATTAACTGATTTGATGCTGTGTGTGAACGTTCGTTATTGACTGCATAAAAAAAAAAAATACATGATGTGTGATATGAATGAATGGTGTGAGCGTTCGTTATTTGCTGGATGAGTATAATGCATGATGTTATTGTGTTTGAGATGCATGAACGTACGTTATTTTGGTGAAATGAGATATATGATTTTACATGATGTGGATTGTATAAAATATGGAAGTTGATGTTGATATGAACGTATGAAACTATGAGAGTTGCATGTTGAAAATGAACTGGAATAAAAATGGATTGAAAAAGAAGTTTCCCGTGATAATGAACGTTCGTACTGAACGGTCTTTGACCGTTCGGTCTCTCTTTATAATAGTAAAAAGGGGATTCGTTCATTTGGAATGATCCCTGGTCGAGGACGAGCGTCCTCATGTTCCACTGCTTGTTGAGCGTTCGTCCAAAATGGCGCTCGGTTTTGAACTGAGCGTTCGTCCCAACAGTGCTCCGAGTTGAACGTTCGTCCAATATGGCGCTCGGTCTCAAACTGAGCGTTCGTCCTAATGGTGCTCGGTTTTGATTTGAGCGTTCGTCCTAAAGTGTTCAGTTGTATACTCAACGCTCGTCCTGATGGTGCTCGGTTTTTGAAATGAGCGTTCGTCCTAAAATAGGGCTCGGTCTTATACTGAGCGCTCGTTCTAAATGATGTTCGGTTTTGTTGAAATAGCGTACGTCCAATTCAGATTTACTACGTTCGTTTTCTGATTTTTAACGAGCGTCCGTTCATTCAATTGATTTTTCCAGGTAAATAACGTTCGTCCAATGAACAGTGTACGTCATTGAAATTCTGCCGTTCGTACTCTGATTCGAACGAGCGTCGTTTTGGTCTCAATCACAGCGTTCGTCCTCGGTCTTAATTGTTGACAGAACGTTCGTTTTTTTTTTTGGTTTAACTATGAATGATGAAAATGATTACGGAATGATGAATAGTGAATGATGTACAGTATATGAAATGAAAGTATGAATATTGAATGAGCGTTCCGGGGAGGAATGACTCTTGGATGATTATGAGAATTTGTAAAGTATGACCGTGGCCAGACTTAGCAGGCGATTCGATCCTGATATTCCGTGACTACTCGTCCTCACATAGAGGGGGTATGTCATGCGTGGGAATGGCAGGAGGTCCCCGTCACATAACAGTAATTTGGACGGAACCGTCACATAACAGTAATTTGGACGGAACGGACTAACCTCGGGTGGAAGCTGATGAGAGTGCCAGCTACTACACCACCCGGGTGCGCGAACGTCGTAGCTACACGGGAAATCATACAGTCCGGACAGTCAGTCGTGTATCAAGTTTTATGTTAAGTGTGCGTTGAAATAAGCATGTATATTGAATTGTGTTCATGTATGATGAACTGTTTACTTGAATTTGTATGTTGATGCATGAGTTAAATTACATAAGCTTACCCTTGCGTTTTCCTTGTGTTGTCTTGTTTTGTACGTCCGTCCTGTCGTTGCAATGATCATCCGTGTGGATGTGAGCAGAGGGAGACGAGCGTTTGGAGGATGTTCTGAACGAAGAAAATCTAGTTGAAGTTGAAGTGAAGACTGAGCAGTGAGACGTTCGGCCAATCCTTTATTTTTTTTATGTATGACCGTTCGGTGCTTTCCTGTGTGAACCGTTCGGTCAGGTTTTAATTTTACGCTCGGTTGAAATTTGTAACTCTGGTGTGGACGTGCGGCTTTATGCGTTCGTTCTTTATTGATGTAAGACTGTATTCAAGAACGTTCGTCCTTGAGCGTTCGTTTGGTTTTTAAATTTTTTTTTTGTTGGAAAACTGTACTGTTTTATTATTAATTGTGATTTTCTAATTATATGGTTTTTACTGTATTTTTGGGATGTCACAGATACCAATTGTTGGAACAATCGGTACTGTTATAGAGTTGCGCAGTGGAATAAAATATTCAGAAAGCGTGTTACGGTCACAAATCAAGTTTTGATGGTTCGTTTTAGAAAAACAATTTTCTTAGAGAAAATTAATCAAATAGTTAACATGCGTAAAAGGTAAAGAGTATAGAGAGTAGAAAAATTGATACACTGGATTTTTATCCTGGTTCGAATCAAAAGATTCTACGTCCAGTAGTTAATCACTATAAATAGTGATTAACCTTTTTCACTAAAAATGGTTTCACAGATTACAACAAATAGTGAATAAAGCAGATAAATAAACCTTCCTTCGATGAACGAACAGGAAGAAGAACACTCTGCCAACTCGAAGAGAAACGCTCCGACTATCGACACACGACACACGAGCCTCTCCTGTTCACGAGACCAAGCAAGGGAACTTGAACTATAGCTTCTGAGAACTTCCTCTGACAAACAGTATTCTACAAGAGCTTCTGTTCAACAACGTTTTCTTCTGATTTCTCCAAATCAAAATATATAGCCAAGTACACTGAATGCCAAAGGACAGCTCCCAACTGCCATGAATAATCGATTATTGTAAGTGATAATCGATTATTCAAGTCCGTTACAGGTTTTCAAAAATGTGATAATCGATTATATGAAGTGATAATCGATTATTCAAGTATGACTTGTGATAATCGATTATTGCTTAATCATAATCGATTATTGCAGGTTAAAAATGCAAGTTTTACAAGGTTTACAAGAATTTCCTACTACATTTAATTTCTACAACTTGCTTTTAACTAATTCTAATATCTTCTTCAACTAAAACTTCTTGTAGCATCATCAAAACAAATTTCTTCAAGATTTACCAATACTCCTTATTGGTAACAGGGTTTTCCATGCATTAAATTTGATTTGACAAGGTTTTAGCAGAGTTAATTTTCCAGGGTCTCACATAATACAATTTATGCCTTTTAGATTTCATTCCATATTTTAAATAAATTTGCCTTTTAGATTCAATAAGCTGAAAGAAATTAGTTGATTATCCTTATTTTTCATGTTTTATTCATCTAAATGATGAGACTAATTTTGTTCCAAAAGAAAACTGTAACCCTCTATTATGACAATAAAGCTGGCTTTATTAAAATAAATTGTATAATTAGTACGTATTTTTCCAACACTGAATTATAATTTAAAAATATATTAATAACTTTTCCAAAAATGAGAGAAACATTAAAAAGAACAAATATTTTACTGATAGATAAAATGTAAGGACCGTGCGTCCTTTTTAAAAGAAGGAGATGGAGGGGGGTTTGACAGCTGCACGTTCGTGATGGGAGAGGGGCTCCACATCCAGCAAAGGAATTGGGAAAAGAAGGGAGCAGCTGCACGTTTGAAGGAAATGGAGGGGGCGCACGTTCAGCAAAAGTGGGCAGCAACAGTTGGTTGTGGGTCTCTACACCTTGAGTGCTCCAGCTAGACTTGGCACTGAGGAATGGAAGGAACGACTGAGGTTCGTCCAGCTGGCACAGTGCATGCTTCTTCTTTCCCTTTAAGAGAAGAAACCATGAATTGAAGGGGTTGGGTTCTGCATCTGGAGGAGTTAGAGAGCTTGCTGCAAGATCTGGGAGAGGAGAAGTAGAGAGCTTTTGGAGTTGGAAGGAGATCCACACACTGCATTTCAAGATTCAAGGAAGTCTTCAAGAGGTAAGGGGAGCTAGATCTTTTGTTTGATTGTTGATATATATTGTATTTGATGCAAATCTGGGAATTTGGGGATGAAAAATGGGGTCTCTGGGTTTCTGGAACACCAGATGCGATTCTGCAGAAATCTGCAGAAACGCGCGCTCGTCCAAACGGTGCTCGACCAAATAGTGGTCGGCCAAAATTTCAGAACGTTCGGTGTTGTATTCCGAACGTTCGCTCGAATAGTGAACGATAGTAGTACGCCAAATCTGAGCGTTCGTCCATATGGGGTTCGACCATGTGGTCGGCCAATTTCGAACGTTCGGTCTTGATCTGATATTAATGTTCGGTTTTGTAGTAACGAGCGTCAGCTTTCGTTCTGGGTTTGTTTAGTGAAGTGTTCAGCGATCGTTCTCGTGTACTAGAGATTGCAGCGTTCGGTCTTTAATTGGATTCTTAAGTGTAAATCTCGAGCGTTCGGTTTTGCGATAATACTGATTATAAGCGTTCATCCTAAATTGTTATTTTCAGGAAGTGATCTTGAGCGTTCGTTTTGATGAATTAATGATTGTAGTCGTTCGTTTAAGTTGGTATTCTTAGGTTTGGATCTTGAGCGTTCGGTCGTGGTTTAATTCTGATTTTGAGCGTTCGTTCTTGGTTTTATGCTGATTATGAGCGTTCGGCCTTAATTTGATGTTTTAAGTTTTATTCCGGAACGTTCGTCCTTGATGAATTGGGGAATATAAGCGCTCGTTGTTAACTTGGTAGTCTCGGGTAGTAATCTTGAGCGTTCGGTCTTAATTCGATAGTCTTAAGTTTGGAATATTGAGCGTTCGGTCTTCATTTGATAGTCTTAAGTTTAGATCTTGAGCTTTCGGTCTTGTTCTGTTGAGCGTTCGGTCTTGTTCTAGTGAGCGTTCGGTTTTGATAAGGCATTCTCGCTTGTGAGCGTTCGATTTTAATTTGGATTCTTAAGTTTGGATCATAAGCGTTCGTTCTTGAATATTTGTGATTATGAGCGTTCGGCCGTAATTGGATATTATAAATTTGAAATCTTTAACGATCGGCCTTAGTATATTAGTGAGTGTGAGCGATCGTTCTTAACTTAGTATTTTCGGGTTGTTATGTTGAGCGTTCGGTTTTCATTTGATAGCCTTAAGTTTGGATCTTGAGCGTTCGGTCTTGATACCTGTTATTAATCGTTAGCGTTCGACCTGGATCGCGTATTCTGAGGTATAATTGGTAAGCGTTCGATTCGGGTGTATCAGTGATAATTAGCGTTCGATCTCTATCATATTTTCTCAGGCTTCAATCTTAGTGTTCGTTAAAATAGTGTTAGTCTCAGGCTTCAATCTTAGCGTTCGTCCTGGAAGGATCCATTTGAGTTATGTGCTCTGTTTTAGTGTTCGGCATGATGTTGTAGGAAATGATAACGTCCGTGCAAATAAGGTTCGGCCTGGTATTTGGAAATGACGTTCGTCCAAACAATGTTCGGCCCTTGAAATTGGCGTTCGTCAAAATAGTGTTCGGCCTGATTGTGTTGGATCTTATAGCGTACGTCCAAATAGAGTAGTATTCGGTAAGATAGCGTTCGGCAGATGCGTTCAATATTTCGGTTTTGAGCGTTCGACCTGGTAGTGTATGATCTGATGACGTCCGTCCAAATAGTGTTCGGCCTGGTATTTGGAAATGACGTTCGTCCAGTAGCGTTCGTTCCATTCTGTTAGGAGAATAGTGCTCGTTCAGATAGCATTATACGAATATTGTTGTCTAAATTTATTTTCTCTTGAATTGAATTACGTGTACAAAGGTTTGGAATATATGCTGTGATGTGATATGTGAATATATGAAATATGATAAATATGATAAATTAAGGAAAATGGTGCTACATCAAAATAATATGTTCACACCCAAATATATTATTTTAGATATATTTTCAGTTTTTTAAATCTAAATTATATTTATTTCAGTCTTCTAAATTTAAAATTACTGATATTTAGTTTAGTAATGGGAAAAACTAGTTTAGTTTCTATATTCCTATCTGTGTAAAAAAATTTGTAGACAGAGATACAATATTACGTTGTGGACAAGAAATAAATTCAAATGTTAATTTGTCACCATTTAACTGAATTTGTATTCTAAACTTACAAAATCAAAGGATAAACAAAAGTCCATGATCAAATATTGCAACTGACATTTATTTATCAATATCCCAACATAAAATAATTTGAGAAACAATACAAAAATATGAATAATAAGGTCTTAACTAGACTCAGTAGAACAATATCAAGTATAAAATATTCAAAATCCCAGGACAAGAAACAGTATTCTTGACTAGAGGATCCCATGCTTACAAGTTACAACTCATTTAAATGAAATCATGGTCAAGACTAGTACATTAAAGATGTTGCTTCTGTCAGTAAAGACAACATAAAAGACCAAATCAATAATTTTATGATTATCAATCCAAAACAAAGTAGTTTCATATGAGCTACAATAGTTGTAGTCTTCAAGTTCAAAAACTTATTTGGACTGTCATACACTGATCTTTTACATAATACATATATCTCAACAACTTCAACAAGGATTAAGCTAAGAAAAATGAGCTTATTTCCTTGATTTTTTTTTGTATGGAAATTTATGCTACAAAACTATCATATAATGTCATACCATATATCTATGTAGTTATAAATGAAAACCAAATCTAGTAGTTGTGGAGAGGCTTGATCCACCAAGACCATCAAGCTGAAAAACTAATAGCAATCACAATGATGTACAAAACAATCATCCATGGCTGGCAATTGATGCAAACAGAAACAACTCTTTTAGAACAGATGATTGAGTGCATTGGACTCATGGGAAAGCCTCTATGTAGCTGTTGGGATGTTTGTTTCAAAAAAGTTCACCCTCAAATTCTCACTTCTGGAGAATTTTCAGGTGATGAATCAGATTTTTCTAGCTCCTCATCAAGCATGATCTCTACTTCCCGGCAGCTCAAACTGCAAAATGCTTTTTCACCTCTGCACGATATCAAAGGAAGTCAATATTAAAGTCATTCTGTCCATCAGAAGAACTTCAATTCAAAATACAAAAGTTGCAATAGTGTTAATCTACCTATAGAAATCATCGTTCTCTTTCTTCCTTCTCGTTCACCATCTTCGTTCTAGCTCTTCCTTTTGCTTTTCGGTCTCCCTCTTCGTTGTGGTTGTCGCTTTTATGTTTTGGTTATTTTGTGTGTTGTTGAGGGTTATGTTACCAATAAGGAGTATTGGTAAATCTTGAAGAAATTTGTTTTGATGATGCTACAAGAAGTTTTAGTTGAAGAAGATATTAGAATTAGTTAAAAGCAAGTTGTAGAAATTAAATGTAGTAGGAAATTCTTGTAAACCTTGTAAAACTTGCATTTTTAACCTGCAATAATCGATTATGATTAAGCAATAATCGATTATCACAAGTCATACTTGAATAATCGATTATCACTTCATATAATCGATTATCACATCTTTGAAAACCTGTAACGGACTTGAATAATCGATTATCACTTACAATAATCGATTATTCATGGCAATTGGGAGTTGTCCTTTGACATTCAGTGTACTTGGCTATATATTTTGATTTGGAGAAATCAGAAGGTAACGTTGTTGAACAGAAGCTCTTGTAGAATACTGTTTGTCAGAGGAAGTTCTCAGAAGCTATAGTTCAAGTTCCCTTGCTTGGTCTCGTGAACAGGAGAGGCTCGTGTGTCGTGTGTCGATAGTCGGAGCAAGCTCTCTTCGAGTTAGCAAGGTGCTCTGCCTGGTCTCGTGAATAGGAGAAGCTCACGTTTCGTTTGTCGATATTCGGAGCGTTTCTCTTCGAGTTGGCAGAGTGTTCTTCTTCCTGTTCGTTCGTCGAAGGAAGGTTTATTTATCTGCTTTATTCACTATTTGTTGTAATCTGTGAAACCATTTTTAGTGAAAAAGGTTAATCACTATTTATAGTGATTAACGACTGGACGTAGAATCTTTTGATTCGAACCAGGATAAAAATCCAGTGTATCAATTTTTCTACTCTCTATACTCTTTACCTTTTACGCATGTTAACTGTTTGATTAATTTTCTCTAAGAAAATTGTTTTTCTAAAACGGACCATTAAACTTGATTTGTGACCGTAACACGCTTTCTAAGTATTTTATTCCGCTGCGCGACTCTATAACGGTACCGATTGTTCCAACAATTGGTATCAGAGCTTGCTTTGATAGTTGTTTCAAATTTTTCGAAAATGGGCGGTCATAACCAAGTTTATGCTGAGGGTGCTTCTATTGATAGACCTCCTTTGTTTACAGGGGAAAATTATGCGTTTTGGAAAATAAGAATGCAAATATTTTTGGAGTCTATTGACAGGGGTATTTGGGAAGTTGTTATGAATGGACCAATTGTTCCCACTATTTTAGTAAATGATATGCAGGTAGAAAAACCATTTTTACAGTGGACTATGGATGAAAATAGAATGGCATAATATGATGTTAGGGCTAGGAACATAATTTTATCTGCACTAACCCTTGATGATTTTTTCAAAGTTTCTGTTTATGAAAGTGCTCAGGAAATGTGGGAATTTTTAAGAGTTACTCATGATAAAGTCACAGATGTTGTTAAGTTGACGTTGTCTGATTCAAGCTCCTCAAGCTCAAACAATTCAAATAAGCAAGAAAATATATGCTTAATGGCCAGCAATGAATCATCTAAAAGCCAACTCTTGAAGAAAAAGAAGGACAATCAAGGCTCCTCATCAAGCTTTAAATGTTATGGATGTGGTGAAAGAGGCCATATAAAAGTCGTTTGTCCAATTATCAAGAAATTTCACAAAAAGAAGGTCCACATTGCTTGGGTTGATAATGACTCAAGTAGTTCAAGTGATTCTGATGAAGAAGCAAACTTGTGTTTGATGGTAAATACTGATGATACTGCAAGCCAAGTAAGTTGTTCTAATTCTGAATCTAGTGAATTTGATTTGCAAAAAGCTTTTCTTGAACTGCTTGATGAATCTGAGAAATTGAATGCTGCTCATAAAAATTTGAAAAAGGAATTTAAAGAATTGCGAATTAAATATGAGAAGGCATTAGATGAGGAAGTAAGTTTGAGAAATAAAATTTGCAACTTGGAAATGAAAGAGTCTTCAAATGTTGAACATCTTGTTGAATGTCTTTCATGTACGAGTTATATGCTTGATATTGATATTCTTGAAAATCTTCTTGAAGTTGCAACTAGAAATAATAATATTGAAATGCCTATAACTGTTAGAAAGGTTTATAAAAACAAAAGTGTTTTTAAAAGTAAGAACCAAATTAAAAGAACTCGTAGGGTATGGGTTGAAAAAGGAACTGTGTCTTATAGAAACTCAAATGTTGTCACATGCTTTTATTGTATGAAAAAGGGGCACACTTCTAACAAATGTAGAATTAAACATTTTGATGTTCCAAATGGAAAATATGCTTGGATTCCTGTTATAAAGTAAATTGTCTCTAACCTCAAAGGACCCAAATGAGATTATGGGGACCAAAACTCTATTGTTTTGTTTTGCAGGTTAATTTTTCAAAAGGAAAAAAAAGACTCTGTGGTATCCTGGTATTTTTTAAGAGCTTTGAAATAATTTATGAATGTTAGATATGTCTTAGGTTGAAAATTTGGCCCAACTTTGTGTTTTTCGAAAATTAACGTAAATAATCGATTACCAAGGGTAATAATCGATTATCTCGTCCTCAAAATTTGGATTTTGGCAATTTGGCTCGCAAATAATCGATTATTTAAAGTAATAATCGATTATCTTAAGTCACAACGTAAAAAAAAAAAAACTTTTTTTTTTTTAAAAAATTTTTTTTTGAGTCTGTTTTTAAAAGGGGATTATTACATTCAGGGGAAGATATATGAGTTTGTTAGATATCTTGTTTTTATCTCTATTATGGATTAATTAATATTGTTTGTACTTCTTAGTTAGAGTTGAATTTCTGTTTTTCTTATATTCCATAAGGTATTCTGTTCTTTCATGTTATGAAATTTTAATTTTATTTCTGTTTTGAAATGCATCAATTCTTTTGTTGAGGGGGAGAAAAATTTGAGGGGGAGTTGTTTTTCCACTTTTTTACTTTTTGCTTATGATCAAAAAGGGGAGAAAACTTCTAATTTAAGTAGTGCAGTTATTACTAACATGTTTGTAAGTATGGAATCTGTGCAGGAAATTAGAAATGCTTTTAAAATTGAATTTTTGATCATCATCAAAAAGGGGGAGATTGTTACCAATAAGGAGTATTGGTAAATCTTGAAGAAATTTGTTTTGATGATGCTACAAGAAGTTTTAGTTGAAGAAGATATTAGAATTAGTTAAAAGCAAGTTGTAGAAATTAAATGTAGTAGGAAATTCTTGTAAACCTTGTAAAACTTGCATTTTTAACCTGCAATAATCGATTATGATTAAGCAATAATCGATTATCACAAGTCATACTTGAATAATCGATTATCACTTCATATAATCGATTATCACATCTTTGAAAACCTGTAACGGACTTGAATAATCGATTATCACTTACAATAATCGATTATTCATGGCAGTTGGGAGCTGTCCTTTGACATTCAGTGTACTTGGCTATATATTTTGATTTGGAGAAATCAGAAGGTAACGTTGTTGAACAGAAGCTCTTGTAGAATACTGTTTGTCAGAGGAAGTTCTCAGAAGCTATAGTTCAAGTTCCCTTGCTTGGTCTCGTGAACAGGAGAGGCTCGTGTGTCGTGTGTCGATAGTCAGAGCAAGCTCTCTTCGAGTTAGCAAGGTGCTCTGCCTGATCTCGTGAATAGGAGAAGCTCGCGTTTCGTTTGTCGATATTCGGAGCGTTTCTCTTCGAGTTGGCAGAGTGTTCTTCTTCCTGTTCGTTCGTCGAAGGAAGGTTTATTTATCTGCTTTATTCACTATTTGTTGTAATCTGTGAAACCATTTTTAGTGAAAAAGGTTAATCACTATTTATAGTGATTAACGACTGGACGTAGAATCTTTTGATTCGAACCAGGATAAAAATCCAGTGTATCAATTTTTCTACTCTCTATACTCTTTACCTTTTACGCATGTTAACTGTTTGATTAATTTTCTCTAAGAAAATTGTTTTTCTAAAACGGACCATTAAACTTGATTTGTGACCGTAACACGCTTTCTAAGTATTTTATTCCGCTGCGCGACTCTATAACGGTACCGATTGTTCCAACAGGTTAGTCACTCCTTTTTAACAAAGTATATTTCTACTTTGAACGAGCATTTGACAGAGAAGCACCGATCACTAATTGCGGAGATGATGGACAGAGTGTTTTATGTGAAGAACCGTCCATGAACACTAGATTTTTTTCCCCGGGAGGCATGTCCACCAATCCACCTCCAATGAAGACTTATGTGAGGATGGGGTCACGAAGGTGTTACAAGAGCAGAGTGCTTAGGACTCCTTACACTCGATTTCTTAGAATAAAATATGAGTGATATTTGTATAGATTTCTTAAGAGAAAGTAATACAAAATTGTACATAGATGAACAAATGTTTGTAATTTGGAACATATTTTGTTCAATGTTAAGAGAAAGTAATACAAAATTGTACATATTATTAATGTTAATTGAATTTCCTTTGTTATTGTCATTGTGAAATGAGGTTTTGTTTGAATTGTTAATGAATAAAATGACCACTTTGATTAGTATTGATGTATTTGATGAAGGAATGAAACAATGCTTGTGACATGATGAAGTTAGGTGAAGTCCTAGAACTTATAAAAAAACACAGTTGTAATCGATTACAACTCATTGGTAAACGATTACACGAACAAAATCCAAGATTTGTACAGAAACTTGTACTTGGGGAGTCAGCTGTGGTAACCTAGGTGACCACAGTCAAACTTTTTAATTTTTTTGACATAAATCCAATGGTTTTCACTTGATTTTAGTGTTTAAGTGTGAGTAAAATCTGGAAAGTCATGTTTGGGCACCCCATGATTGAGGAAAGGAACAATGTTTATGAGATGAACAACTTAGATGAAGTCTTGAAACTTCTGCACCAAAAAATACACCTGTAATCGTTTACAAATGCTTGGTAAACGATTACACGAACAAAATCCAGGATTTGTACAAAAACTTGTAGTGGAGGAGTCAGTTGTGATAACCTAGGTGACCATAGTCAAAATTTTTAATTTTTTGGCATAAATCTAATGCTTTTCACTTGATTTTAGTGTTTAAGTGTGAGTAGAGGCTGGAAAGTCATGTTTGGACACCCCATGATTGAGGAAAGGAACAATTTTTATGAGATGAACAACTTAGATGAAGTCTTGAAACTTCTGCACCAAAAAATACACCTGTAATCGTTTACAGATGCTTGGTAAACGATTACACGAACAAAATCCAGGATTTGTACAGAAACTTGTAGTGGAGGAGTTAGTTGTGGTAACCTAGGTGACCATAGTCAAAATTTTTAATTTTTTGGCATAAATCCATTGGTTTTCACTTGATTTTAGTGTTTAAGTGTGAGTAGAGGCTGGAAAGTCATGTTTGGGCACCCCATGATTGAGGAAAGGAACAATGTTTATGAGATGAACAACTTAAATGAAGTCTTGAAACTTCTGCACCAAAAAATACACTTGTAATCGTTTACAGATGCTTGGTAAACGATTACATGAACAAAATCCAGGATTTGTACAGAAACTTGTAGTGGAGGATGTTACCAATAAGGAGTATTGGTAAATCTTGAAGAAATTTGTTTTGATGATGCTACAAGAAGTTTTAGTTGAAGAAGATATTAGAATTAGTTAAAAGCAAGTTGTAGAAATTAAATGTAGTAGGAAATTCTTGTAAACCTTGTAAAACTTGCATTTTTAACCTGCAATAATCGATTATGATTAAGCAATAATCGATTATCACAAGTCATACTTGAATAATCGATTATCACTTCATATAATCGATTATCACATTTTTGAAAACCTGTAACGGACTTGAATAATCGATTATCACTTACAATAATCGATTATTCATGGCAGTTGGGAGCTATCCTTTGGCATTCAGTGTACTTGGCTATATATTTTGATTTGGAGAAATCAGGAGGTAACGTTGTTGAACAGAAGCTCTTGCAGAATACTGTTTGTCAGAGGAAGTTCTCAGAAGCTATAGTTCAAGTTCCCTTGCTTGGTCTCGTGAACAGGAGAGGCTCGCGTGTCGTGTGTCGATAGTCGGAGCAAGCTCTCTTCGAGTTAGCAAGGTGCTCTGCCTGGTCTCGTGAATAGGAGAAGCTCGTGTTTCGTTTGTCGATAGTCGGAGCGGTTCTCTTCGAGTTGGCAGAGTGTTCTTCTTCCGGTTCGTTCGTCGAAGGAAGGTTTATTTATCTGCTTTATTCACTATTTGTTGTAATCTGTTAAATAACTTTTTAGTGAAAAAGGTTAATCACTATTTATAGTGATTAACGACTGGACGTAGATTCTTTTGAATCGAACCAGGATAAAAATTGCTTGTGTGATTTTCTATTCCCTACACTCTTTATCTTTTACGCATATCAACTGTTTGATAAATTTTCTCTAAGAAAATTGTTTTTCTAAAATGGACCATTAAACTTGATTTGTGACCGTAACACGCTTTCTAAGTATTTTATTCCGCTGCGCGACTCTATAACGGTACCGATTGTTCCAACAATTGGTATCAGAGCTTGCTTTGATATTTTTTCAAATTTTTTCGAAAATGGCCGGTCATCAAACTCAAGTATATGCTGAGGGTGCTTCCATCAACAGACCACCACTCTTTACTGGTGATAACTATGCATTCTGGAAAGTCATAATGGAAATTTTTATGGGGTCTGTTGACAGAGGCATCTGGGAAGCTGTACTAAATGGTCCCTATATTCCTAAAAGAACTGTTGATGGTGTAGAAGTAGAAAAACCATACTTTAACTGGACTCCTGAGGAAAATAGAAGAGCCTAATTTGATATTAAGGCTCGTAATATTATTTCATCTGCTGTTGTACTTGATGAATTTTATAGAATTTCAGTATGTAAGACAGCACAGGAAATGTGGGAGGTCCTCAGAGTCACACATGAGGGTACAGACGACGTGAAACGTGCAAGGAAGAATACACTCATCCAGGAGTATGAGATGTTCAGAATGCAACCTGGAGAACCAATTTCTGATGTCCAGAAGCGTTTCACTCACATTGTGAACCACCTAACAGGTTTAGGTAAGACTTTTGACACTGATGAATTGAATGTGAAAATTTTGAAATCATTAGACAGGTCTTGGCAACCAAAGGTGACTGCCATCTCGGAGTCTCAAAACCTCACTCAGATGTCAACGGCGATTCTCTTTGGAAAGCTTCGTGAGCATGAGCTTGAGCTGAAAAGATTAACTACAGAAGAGGATCAAGGCAAAAGAAAGACACTTGCCTTCAAATCTGAAATTTCAAAAGGAAAAAGTTATAAGAGAATTGAGGATGATGATTCCGATAACGATGAGGAAAACATGAGTCTTATGATTAAGAAGTTTGCTAAATTTATGAAAGCAAAGGGAAAAGACAAATACCGTGGAGAAAGGAAAGAAAATCAAGGATCTCCATCAAGCGTTAAATGTTATGGATGTGGAGAAAGAGGACATATGAAGATTGATTGTCCTACTAATAGGAAAAGTGAAGAAAAGAAGGAGAGAAAATTTTCAAAGAAGAAGAAAGCTTACATAGCTTGGGAAGACAATGCTTCTAGTTCTTCAAGTTCAAGCAATTTAGATGAAGAAGCTAATTTGTGCTTAATGGCAGACTCAGAAGATGCAGGAAGCCAAGTAAGTGATTCTAGCTTAGAGTCAAGTGATGAATTTGATTTACAAAAGGCATTTCTTGATTTGTTAAATGAATCTGAAAAACTTGATGTTGCTCATAAAAAGTTAAAGAAAGAGCATAATGAATTGAAATTGAAGTATGAAAAAGTACTAGATGATGAAGTTGTTTTGAGAAACAAAGTTAGTAATCTAGAAACTAAGTTATCTGAATCTGATGTTGTTGTACAACCTGTTGAATGTTTATCGTGTAAAAGTCATATGTTTGATATTGACATTCTTGAGAATTTACTTGCAAAGGCAACTAAGTCTAAGTCACATGCCAAAACAAACTTTGAGAGAAGCAATGCTAGAAGTGGAAACATGCATCTTCATAAAAAGTCTAAAGTTAAGAGAACTCGTAGAGTTTGGGTTGAGAAAGGGACTTTTGTGAAAAACAAGGTGCATGATGTTTGTTGTTTTTATTGTATGAAAAAGGGACATACTTCTAACAAATGTAAAATTAAACATTTTGATGTTCCAAATGGAAAATATGCTTGGATTCCTGTTATAAAGTAAATTGTCTCTAACCTCAAAGGACCCAAATGAGATTATGGGGACCAAAAATCTATTGTTTTTACTTTGCAGGTTAAGTTTTCAAAAGGATAAGAGAGCTCTATGGTATTATGCTCTTTGAAGTGATGCTACAAACCAGGATGTAACTCCATCAAGTGGTATCCAAAAGCCTTCATTCAAGCACCAAGTAATTGAGCTAAGTGTTGTTTAAACTGTGATGTTGCATCCTGTATTTACTTGATCTTCCATTATTTAGTTACTGTTATATTCATGCCTGGTTGAGAAAATGATATGTTGATCGCTGTTTCATTCATCCTGTGGTATGTTCATGTCTGTTTACACATTTTGATCAAGTGAATTCATTTATTTAAAATATTCATGTGTTGAATTTCATTCATGTCATGTAAAGCCATGTGCATTGTTATTTCAGTGCTTTGTTGATATTTATCTATTGAATTTGTGTTTAACTGGCTTAGTATTCAATTTCATGAGTACTTTGAAGTTACTTTGGTGTAATCTCTGTCAAGCATAAAAAACTATGAAAAAGTCATTTAAATGAGTTGGCTGACAGATTTTCATTAGCAATTCTTGATGATTAAGATATGTGAAAATTAAATTGTCATTTCTATTTTCAAAGTTGGTTCTGTGGAGATTTGTTTTTAAGTTCAAATGCATAACGAATGAGCTATGATAATATACATTGAGAGCCTGGATGCAGAAAATGAACTTATCAAATTTGCATAATTTTGATGTAAATTATTGTTTAAAAAATGTTGAAAAATAGCACCTAAATCAGCTCTTGTGATTGAATTTTTGCATATGTTGTTTTGATATGCATAGTTGAATATATGAAGTTGAACAAATTGGGATATGAGAGTGCATGAAACATAGTTGGTGTTTGATAAGTTGAAATTTGTGTTGTCAAAATTAGTTTTTGAACTGATTGTGCTAGCTGAAATGCTTTCTTGTTAAACCTGGAGATAGATTTTTTGAGCTTAGAAGAGAGTTAGGAGTGTCAGACATATCTTAGAATCAAAATCTATGCAAATTTTTGCATTTTTCGTAAACTTAACGCTTCATAATCGATTATCACTAAGTTATAATCGATTATTCATGCATCAAATTCAATTCTGGAAAATCTTGAGCAGATAATCGATTATCATTATGCATAATCGATTATCATGCAATTCTGGGCAGTAATTATTGAACTGATAATCGATTATCTCGAGCCATAATCGATTATCACGCTGACAGTTTCAAAAATAGAGCCGTTGGAGCATCCCATAACGGCCATAAACGACCATAAACGGCTAGTTTGTCCATTTTTCTTATAAAAAGCCCCCCATAATCGATTATTAGACACTCCTTTGCACCCAATTACTGCTAAAATCAAATCTAGAGCTCACATCTTCTTCATTTCCCTTCACCTTCTCAAAATCTCATTTTCCCATTCTTCCTCCATGGCTGACTCAAGAAGGCACCGTCGCAGAACAGCTGGAGCCTCCTCTTCTTCTCAACCACGTCTTGCAAACATAGATGGATGGATTTCAGATCAAGGGAAACACGCAGACTTTGTTAATTCTTGGCAAGAAAGGAAGATCATGGCAGTAAAGTTTATTCGTCTTGACTTTTTCCGCTTCTACGGCTTTCAATTTCCAAACACTTTTGCTGAGCAGGGGTTAACGCATCTGTTAGAACAAAAAGGCTGCATTTATCCTGATCTGATAAGAGTCTTCTACTTCAACTTGCGCTATCGAGATGGGATAATATCTACTAAGGTCAAGGGAGTACGCATCATTTTAGATGATGACATATGGACCAATGTTGCTCAACTTCCCATCTGGGATAATGCTATCAAAGTCCACTTAGGACTTGAAGATTTCAACAGGATGATGACTTTTCAATCCTTCCTACGTCATCCTGAACGACAAACAAATAGAAGGCAATTACTGGTTGGAGGTTTTAAAGTTGAAGAAAGGATGATCCACTACTTGATTGTCTGGATTTTATGTCCTAGAGCAACCAACCATGCTCAATGCTCTGAGCAGGATTTACTTCTATTGTATGGGATTCTAAATCACATACACATCGACTGGCCTGCTCTCATTGCTGACACAATGGTAAAAGCCAAGAAATCCCATTCATATCAACTTCCCTATGCTCTTCTTATCTCTAGGATTTTAGAATTCAAAGGTGTACCTGTTGAAGGAGAACTAGTTCAAAATATTGAAGCTGTGGGATCAGAAATTGGAGATACAACCTTTCGTCAAATGGGATTCATTACTAGAGGAAGAGTCCTCATTCACAAAGATGATGATCATCCTGATGTAGATGAAGATGATGACATTGACACTCATATGGCTGACCCAGTAAGTGCTGCTGCTCCATCTGATGCTGGACCATCCAACATACCCTCTTCTTCCTCAACTTCTATGGAAGAACATTTTGCAAGGTTATCTAAACAATTGGAGGATATGAGTCTTGCACAAAAGACTCACTTTGAGGAGATTTATGATTGGCAACGATCTGTTGATGAGTACATGGTTGATCAATTTCTTGATCTTGATGTTCGCCTATCTAACATCGAGCATCATCTCAACATTCAACCTCCCGAGAGATCTCCTAGTCATGAGTTTTAGATATAGGTTCTCTGTTAGACTGTTTTGTTGTTTTCTTGCCATTTCATCTATGTTATTATTCAGTCTGTTATGTGTCTTCTTCCAATGCAATCTTTATTTTCATAAATAAAATGATCTCTTGATTATATGCATCCTTTGATTAATTGAGGGGGAGATCATATTTAGGGGGAGCCTTTAACATTTGATCTTTTTGCTTCTGATAAAAAAGGGGGAGAAGAATAATACAAGGGGAGAAGTATAAATTATTACAGGTATTGCTAACCTTGTTGTTGTTTGTTAGCTTGTATGTTTTGCAGGTAAGCCAAACTTGCTTTTAAAATTGAATTTTTGATCATCATCAAAAAGGGGGAGATTGTTACCAATAAGGAGTATTGGTAAATCTTGAAGAAATTTGTTTTGATGATGCTACAAGAAGTTTTAGTTGAAGAAGATATTAGAATTAGTTAAAAGCAAGTTGTAGAAATTAAATGTAGTAGGAAATTCTTGTAAACCTTGTAAAACTTGCATTTTTAACCTGCAATAATCGATTATGATTAAGCAATAATCGATTATCACAAGTCATACTTGAATAATCGATTATCACTTCATATAATCGATTATCACATTTTTGAAAACCTGTAACGGACTTTAATAATCGATTATCACTTACAATAATCGATTATTCATGGCAGTTGGGAGCTATCCTTTGGCATTCAGTGTACTTGGCTATATATTTTGATTTGGAGAAATCAGAAGGTAACGTTGTTGAACAGAAGCTCTTGCAGAATACTGTTTGTCAGAGGAAGTTCTCAGAAGCTATAGTTCAAGTTCCCTTGCTTGGTCTCGTGAACAGGAGAGGCTCGCGTGTCGTGTGTCGATAGTCGGAGCAAGCTCTCTTCGAGTTAGCAAGGTGCTCTGCCTGGTCTCGTGAATAGGAGAAGCTCGTGTTTCGTTTGTCGATAGTCGGAGCGGTTCTCTTCGAGTTGGCAGAGTGTTCTTCTTCCGGTTCGTTCGTCGAAGGAAGGTTTATTTATCTGCTTTATTCACTATTTCTTGTAATCTGTTAAATAACTTTTTAGTGAAAAAGGTTAATCACTATTTATAGTGATTAACGACTGGACGTAGATTCTTTTGAATCGAACCAGGATAAAAATTGCTTGTGTGATTTTCTATTCCCTACACTCTTTATCTTTTACGCATATCAACTGTTTGATAAATTTTCTCTAAGAAAATTGTTTTTCTAAAACGGACCATTAAACTTGATTTGTGACCGTAACACGCTTTCTAAGTATTTTATTCCGCTGCGCGACTCTATAACGGTACCGATTGTTCCAACAGAGGAGTCAGTTGTGGTAACTTAGGTGACCATAGTCAAAATTTTTAATTTTTTGGCATAAATCCATAGGTTTTCACTTGATTTTAGTGTTTAAGTGTGAGTAGAGACTGGAAAGTCATGTTTGGGCACCCCATGATTGAGGAAAGGAACAATGTTTATGAGATGAACAATGTTTGGACATCCATTCATAATGACATCATAATCAAAAGAGAAGTTGTGATGACAATATAATGAGAAATTGGACTTGTGAATTGCACGTCCAAAAGAAAATCTGTCATTGAAATTCATATTATAATCATCCAAACATCATTCATATTACATCATAATGAAAACAAAATCTGTCATTGAAATTACAAAGTGGACTTCAAATGCACGTTTGACAGTTTACAAAATACATGTCAAGGTTTACAAAATAGCCATCACTTAAGCTAAACATACTTAACCTAAACATACTGTCAGTCCTAAATCACTTTTAAACTTGTGTTTCTGATGGCTGAGTTTGTTCCAAAACGCATTGAGTAAGCTGACTTGGTCCAGTAGTTGGCTGACTTTATTCAGCTTGTGTTTTAGGTTGCTGAGTTGATTGATATTGACTTTGGTTTGCTGGAGGAGCTTGTGGACAACTATTTCTATTATGACCAAGCTGTCTACATATGGAACATCTCTTACGAGTTCCATTTTGATTGAGTTGTGTGTCATCCTTCTTTAGCTCCCAAACCTCTAGCCTTCTCTTCTTTTTTGGTCTACCAGGCAACACTCTTTTAGTTGGAGGCAAAACATCAGGCTGAGAAGTCTTTTCCCATAGCTGAGGACCATTGACAGGGTAGATGATTGGAATGTATGTTTCTTGGTAGGTTGACTTTGTAAACCAATGTGGGACGTAGTCTTCTCCATTGATGTTGATAAATGTCATGGTAGCTAGTGCATGACAGCATGGGATGGTTGTTAAAGTCCACTTTCTGCAACTGCAATCCAGTTTATCTATGTCAACCACATACTTGTCACTTATCATTGAAATGTGTCTAACCTCAAAAATTTTGTCCTGACCAACTGCAATGATTAAAAGACAAATGCTTTGTCTTAAACATGATGGTTCTCGCGATCACTGCCTCTGTCTTCTTTCGCACAAACCAAAATGCCCTAATCTCTAACAAATCACCCCCAAATCAATTCATCCTCAATTTCTAATTACAACCCAATTTTAAAATCAGCTGCCCTAACACCACGTAAGCACGCAAAAAATTGCATGTTGACACCTAACCACTCACTACTGCCACATCATCAACCCATTAACTCTGTTTCCTTATATTTAACGGAAGGGACTAACTTGACTCACATAATTACAACTAAGGATCCATTACAATTACTTTTCTAAAGAGGGACTATATTGAGATTTCAGAACCAAACTAGAGACAAAATTGGGTATCAAACCTTATATTAATTAATAACTTAAATATATTTAAAAATATTTTAATCTCAAATCCTAGGAACTTTCATCACATCTGAGTTAAGCCTTATCAATATTTTATCTTTATAAAGTAACTTAAAGCTTATTGGAAGAAAAAAATCCTAGTCAAAAGTATATTGAATGATTAAATGTACAAATTATTAGATTATATAAGAGTATTTTTTTTTCATGAAACTTATTATTTTGATACGAATTATTTATTATAAAAAATTACTAATATTGTTAAATAAGAAGAATGAGTATTCTTCTTTCAATATGGTTTATAATTTTAAATTATTTTGTGTCTCTTTTATTAAGATAAAATAATAAAGATAACTTTTAAAAATATATTAAGTTCACACCATTTGACCTTTCTTACTATTATTTACTTTTAACAAAAAAAAATTCAAAAAGATTTATAATGATATAAAATTAAAATGTAAACGATAGATAAACAAAATTTCCCTTTTAACAATATATTGATACAATAATAACAAGTAATAAAAAAATTATATATAGTCGAAATAAAGTTGAAAACGATAAACTTAGGAACCAAGAGGAAGTGAACACCCGAGCAAAGCATTATCCCTTTTCTACATATTTTTAGAGAAAGAAATGTAAATACTGTGAAGCTACTCTTTTCAAAGAGATATTATTCTTTATAATAAAGAATATATTTTAATAGAGAAGGACAAAACTATACTATTATTATATCTATTGTTTCGTTGGGATAATGTCTATAGTTTAGAGTTGTGACATCCCAAAATATATAACAATGTATATACGTAGAATGCATCGATTATAATAATAGAAAGCAGTTAAGAGTACACAATAGATAGAATTAAGGAGTACAGTTATCTAAGTCTGGCTGGAAAACTTTAAAACTTAAGTACAAGTTCATAATTCTCCAAAACACAGATCATGCTAAAATGAAGGCTAGAAGTCTTTCAAAATAAAGAGTTGTTTAAAATAAGAGCTAGTAGAAATCCTAAGCACTAGGGGCTGGGTCTTCCTCAACTTCCAAAGCTTGCTCCAAAGGTACATCATCACCTACTGCTCACATCCAAAGGATTGGATGATCATCGCAAGGGGAAAGGCAAACACATGCAACACATACAAATGCAAGGGTGAGTTAGGTCTCAAACAATCATACAATTCCTTTTCAATCAATCTAGCATTTACCAGAATATCCATACACATATAAACACCTTAGTCATCATAAACATAAGCATTTATTTCATAAAACTCATCAAGACAAGCATCCTATCATGTTAAGACTCTAGACACGTCCGGACATAGAATGTATATAGAGCTGGGGCGGGTTGTGCACTTGTGATGGCTCTACTGCTTTGCAAAGCCATTGCCGAGGGGTTCCACCCGACCATACACAAGGCTAATCCGTTACCGCGGAATAGACCTCCAGTGATAGCGTCTACCCTAGGACCTCCCACTACTCCCACCACACGCGTCAATCCTCTCTAAGTGAGAATGAAAGACCGTTGGAGTGTTAGGGATAACCCCCCATATGGAAGCCTCTTACATTCATTCAATACATTAACTGATCCCACCGAGAGATCTAAATTTCCGATTAAATCCGACCATTTTAAATCTCATGATATTCCTTTTGGATCAACAATGTACATCATAAACCACTTATAACCATACACTTTCAACCAATTTGGATCACATGAAAATGCATTCATAAATTGTAATTGAAATATTTAAATAACACAGCTTACTGGAATGAGAGGAAATATAACGGAAAACACCACCACTTAAATGGACGAACCCTGTTTGGACGAACCCTATTTGGACGAACGTCAAAAGCCCTTGGACGAACCCTATTTGGACGAACGTCAAAAGCCCTTGGACGAACCCTATTTGGACGAACGTCAAAAGCCCTTGGGCGGACACTAATTGGACGAACGTCATACACCCCTGGGACGGACACTGTTTGGACGAACGTCATACACAATTGGCGGACAATGTTTGGACGAACGTCATACACCATTGGACGGATATTGTTTGGACGAACTTCATACACCATTGGACGGACACTGTGGGATCAAACACTAGGTCGAACGCCTCCAATATGAACGCTCGCTACTAACTATGGACGCTCGCTACTAATTCAACCACTGACCGAACGCTAATTAGACCTTCAACTGACCGAACGCTACTAAACCAGCGAATGAACGAACGCTACTAAACCAGCGAATGAACGAACGCCACTAACCAACACCTGAGCGATCGTTACTAAACCATAACTTGAGCGATCGTTATTTAAACCAATGACCGAACGCTATTAATATCATCCCCTAAAACCGAACGCTCTCCAGACAAGGACAGACGCTAATTGCCTAAACATTATGACCGAACGCTACTCAGTACATGGCCTGACCGAGCGTTCAAATCCGACATGGACGAACGGTCAGTTTGCGCATTCTGCAGAATTTAATTCTGCAGAATTCCCAGGACTGCAGAATGGTAACAGAACCCCCCTTGACCATTTCTAACCACTTTTCTCAACTTCTTAGACTCTTAATTCTCGTTTTAGACTTAATTAAACTTATCCAAATGATTCTAAACATTTCTACTACCATTTTTAAGTGATTAAAGTTCACTTTCAGCTCCAAAACACTAACTTCAACAACTTAGGGACCCAAATTTGATTCTACTACTTGGAACCTGTTTTCGACTACTGTTATGCTTCTAACAAGTCACAATGGACTTGTCTAGGCTGCCCAAACAGTCCAGGAACACTGCAGCCCTCATTTACTCAAAGTCCCTACCTCACTTCCTCTAAAATGGCCTAAAATTGACCCTAGAGACACTTTATTTCCTTTCTAACAGTACTACCACAGAATTTTCACGCCAAAACAGTTCCAACATACACAATTCCTCACTCAAAATCATCCCAAACAGTTCATATCCATCAATCACCAAATTCACATAACACTCACACTTCCATACATGCATTTCAAGTTAGCAAAAATCAAAATTTTTCTTCCAACAACATACCAATTTGAAAATCATCATGCATTCACGTCATACAACTAAATCGAAAAAGAAGAACTAGCTCCCCTTACCTCTAGTGTAGACAACCAAGCTCAAGTAGGAACCCTAGACCACTTGCTTGCACTCTCAAAATGTTAGAATCACCTAGAAATCATCAATTGATGATATAAAATGAATCTTAGAACCAAATATAAGCTAGATTACGGAAGAAAACGAAATGGGTTGAATGCAACCAGTTCAATCACATGCTTACAACCCTAGGGCACATGAGAAAAGGGGTTTTCTTACCGGTTCAGATTAGAGAAATTGATCGACTAAGAGCAAGACCCGCTACTTTGTGATCGTTGGGGCGGCACCTAATCGAGAATTTAATGGTTCAGTGTGAAGAATGGAAAGGGAGAAGATATAGGAGGAGGAGAGAGCTTGCAGGAAGAGGAATGGTTTCTCAGACAAGAGGAATGAGTTAAAAATCAATGTTTCCAAACTAATGTAATTTTATTTTGAAGTACTCAACCTCTCATCTTTTGCCACTTGTCATCCCCTTTTTGCTGACTCAAATCCAAGTCCTTACAAGAGTTCTTTCACATATACAATAGTCAATATATATTTTGTTGAAACAACTTTATTGAAATAATTTAATTCTTTTGATAAATGTATTTTTTTTACTGAGAACGTAATCAATTTGAAGAAAAAAAAAAGAACGTTTGGTTGAAAGGTGTAACATCCCAAAATTATACAGTCAGCAACTATATAATAGAATATTAACATGTATTAATATGATAAAGCAGTTTTAAAAGCAAAGAGAGCATAGCTCATAAATGGCCGAACGACCTTACATTTATATACACAAACTAACGAGCGTTCACAAAATAATGAGGACGAACGGTTTACAAAAATAAACACCGAACGTCCAAATATTTACAACAAACAAAAGGGCGCTCGCTCACAAGCGGCCCGCTATCCTAATTACACTAATTAAAAACCAAACGTACTACTGTTCGGCCTTCACTTCCACTTCTACGAGATTCTCCTCAGCTAGGATTTCTTCTTCAAGCGTTTGCTCCAGGGAAGCATCTCCATCTGCTCACATCCACACGGATGATCATTGCAAGGACAAGACGGATATACATATACAGACAACACAATGGAAAACGCAAGGGTAAGCTTATTGAATTTAATTCAAGTCAAACATACATATCAAATACACAATCAACTAAGTCACAATACATACTCAAATTCATTCATTAATTCAATCCAAATCCTGATACTAGACCGACCGTCCGGACTGTATGAATCCTGTGTAGCTAAGGCGTCTGTGCACCCAGGTGGGTAACTGGAATGCTCAGTAGCCACCTGATGTTAGTCTGTTCTGTCCAAGTTACAGTTATGGACTAGACCTCCTGCCATTCCCACGCATGACATACTCCTCTCTACTTGAGAACGAGCACTCACGGAATATCAGCATGAACCACCATCTAAGCTTACCACGTTCATACTTATAAATCTCAATTTCCATTCAAGAGTCGTTCCTCCCTGGAACGCTCGTTCAAAATCAAAAATCATAATTTTATCTCTTACACCATTCGCACATCTTAATCTTTCATCTTATTCACACTTTCATTCTTAGTTCCACTTTCTTAAAAGAACGAACGTCCAGCCCTCTTTGTAATAGAGGACGAACGTTAATACAATACCCAGAAGGCTCGTTCACGAGAAACATAAAACCAACACAGGTTATTAGACGGACTTCATTGCAACTTGAATCAGTTAGATGAACTGACTCTAGTACGCTCTGGAAAATACTTAGAATAATTTAAATTCAATAACGCTAGAGCGAATCCAATGGATAGATACATCACAAGTTGTTTAGATAAATAAACCGAGCACTATTTAATTCAGGAGACAAACCGCCAGTCAATGACCGAGCGCGAAAATAGACATTTAATGAAGTTTTTGGACGAACGTCACTGAAGTCGTGGACGAACGTTACTAGATCTATTGGACGAACGCTATTTAAATTTATGGACGAACACTATTACAATTCAGGACGAACGCTATTACAGCTCGTTGATAATTACGGAAGGAACGAGCGTTCGGTATATGACCGAGCGCTACTTATCATTTATATTTTTAGGACGAGCGTTCGGTTTAAGACCGAGCGCCACTTAGGACGTACGCTTTGGGTCGAGACCCATCGCTGATTCAATACATTTGAAATAGGATTTTTCATAAGTTATAATGTTGAAGTTACATTTTGAACAATATGACTAAGTGTTTGAATATATTCTCAGGCTTCTCAAATTTCTCACAAACACTCAGGATATTTACATTTGGCCGAGCGCTCAAACGTAATACTATATATAAGAGGGCGTTCGTCCTCAAATGGAATCCTTTCCAATGAAAGGGTTCAGCTATTTCAAAGATGACACTGATAATACCGAACGGTCAAAGACCATTTCGATAACGAACGTTCTTTAACATAGAATTTCATATTCAGATTCATCTTACAAAAATTACATTTTTCAGTATAAACTTTCATACATTAAATTCTCATATCATAGCACAAATCCATACTTTTTCATACATCATCTCATCATACAACTCATTTTTTCAATTTAATCAAACCATAGAACATTGCATCACTTTTATACATCATCTCAGAATCATATTCATATACTCAAAAGTCCAATATCATAAATCATACTTCAAACATCACCTAAACTCACATACAGTACAGAAAATCATATGAATTAAATCTAATAAGCTTCCCTTACCCGGATCAAGTAGTGAACGTTCTAAAAGAGAGTGGTTTTGAATCGTCCAAAGGTGGCTTTCTATTCTCAACGCTCCTCTTAAACTCTTCAACTAAAATTAACAAAAAGAAAATGAAAGAACTGAGTTTACACCCATGCATGCAGTTGGATCTGGGTTTGTAGGAAATCCAGAAACGATCGTCCAGGGGAGACTTACCAGAACGGGAAGTGGTTCGGTCCAAGATGAAGCTCACGGTGCAGTGAACGTTTCTGCGTTTTCTGGAACGAAATTGGAGAAGAGAGTGGTGAGTTGCAGAAGAGAGAAGAGGAAGGGTTCTAGAGATATGGAGGAGAAAAGAAAAGTCTGAGTGTGGAAGGGAGGAGGTGCGCGTAGAGAGTGAGAGCTTTTTCCAAAAATTTTACTTTTGATCAAATCCCACTTCCAGACGAACGAACGTCTCTCTGGTTGACACCTGCACCCCACCATTCACTTCAGAAACTTCCACTTTGGACAAGTGGCGTGCATGCAGGACTCCGTGGGTGGATTTTAAATGCTCAGAACACGTGGCACGGTGTATTTATGGAAGCAAGGAGGTGAATCATCATAGTAATAAATGAGACGTGACAAAAGGTAGAAAGATAAATTAATATAGGTTTTTAATATGACTAAAGGTATAATAATGATAGGAGAGTGGTTTAGATATAATTGAAGTTTGAATGATTTGCATGGTGAAATTTTTTATTGAATGTGTTGATATAATAATATTTGTAATAGTTTATTTTATGTTTTATGAAATGTTAGATATAAAAGTAATGTAAAATTTGAAGGGTTTATTGGCGCGTTGTGGCTTATCAGTAGAAGAGAACAAGAATTAAAACAAGTAACTTTTTGACATTTGACATAGTGACAGGGAGCAGTGGGAAAACTTTCAACACTTTACAACCAAAAGTGACTTATTTTTCTATGCTCGATTCCTCGATTATCCAAAACTGACCTATTTCCATTTTGAATTTCGATTCACTTTACTCTCCTTTCACACTTATATTCAACTCTTTCATTTTCAAATCTATAATTGTTTTATCTTCTCGATAACAAAATATATAATTGTTTCTGTAATGCTCAAGCTCGAATTTTGTAACAATAATTACTTTCAAACTGCTTTTGGATAAATTTATCAAAATAAAAGATGGGTTTTTTTATTATAACTTAATTTTGGTAAAAGACTCTGAATCTTTTGTTTCTCTAATGTATGTGTATAGCTTGGCTAATAGGAAGGCGAAGAAGCCAAAAATGAGTAAGTGATAATAATATATATATATATATATATATATATATATATATTAATTACGCGTTATTGACCTTTCGGCTCCTTTTTAGTTTTGGTATGAACAGTGAGACATGTCTCACTGATTTAGGACTATGATTGCACAAGAAAAGAGTAGAAAAATTAATGAATGACTTTTGGGGTTTGGAGGGAAAAAGACAATTACAACACAAAACTCAACTCAAAAACTGTGATCAAGTGAAGTATTCATTCACTTCCCTCCATCACATTCATATTTTCACATTCTCTCAGGTATTTACAATTTTTCATATACACCCATGTTTTGATTTCTTCATGAAAAAACAAACAAAAAGATGGTAAATAGTAAAGCTTGTTCATTCATCAAAATGCAGTTACAAACATGTGCATTTGGGTTTTCTTTTCGACTTCATTGTTTGTTGGAGTCTTGAGTTTGTAGTTGGTACAAATGCTATATATCTGTTAGTTACAATTTTAGCTGTTAAAGATGTGATTTCTTTTTGTTGCTGAAGCCTTCATTGTTGAGGCTTTGCTTATGGAAGGGATGAAGCTTGAAAGTATGAATTTAATCTTACAAGTATTTATGTTTATCAAACCTGATATTGTATTGAATTCAATATTTTGATGACAGTGCTAACTCGAGCTTTGGTGGAAGAAGTTCATCTTCTGCAGCAATTCGACTTGGATCTGTAAGTCCTGTAGGAGTTGGAGCTGGTTTGAACCTGCATGTGTCCACCTTTCAGTATTTGATATCGTCTATTAGTGTTCTTTTTGCTTTAATGATGTTATGACCAAAAGAGGCCCCAGTTTTAGATTGCAACTTTATACTGTTTCTGGGCCATATTTGTAAGGGCCTCGTTTTTTCTTAAAGGGATGGGGAGCATTAAATGCTGAGGGGCACTAGCTGACATAGAGGGAGGTAGGTTTTGTTTTATTGGGAAAAATGGGGAGCTTAGATGTTGAAAAACAGCAGCAAAAGGGGAGCAAACGTCCGGGTTTTACTCTCTTTGCTGACACCTTTCAAAAAGCTGGAGACGTGGGAGATAAAAGGGGGTGCTGGGTTCTGAAATGGGAGAGAAGTTCTTGCTGCAAAGTTTGTGAAAGAGGTGAAGCTTAGAGTGCTGGAATTGCTTGGTGCTGCAAGTCTTGGAGAAGTTAGATTCAAAGATTCACAAAGGAAGTCTTCAAGAGGTAAGGGGAGCTAGATCTTTTGTTTGATTGATGATATATGTTGTGTTTGATGCAAATCTGGGAAGGAAGGGATGGAAAATTGGGATTTTTGGGTTTCTGGTTTTCAGGGTTTCTGGATTTCGCGATTCTGCATAATTCTGCAGAATGCGCGTTCGTCCAATTTGATGCCAAATTGGACGTTCGTCCAAATTCCTAGACGGACGAGCGGTTATTTTCTGAACGTCGCCCACCAAAATTCGGAACGTTCGGTTGTTGTACTGAACGTTCGTCCTAATTGAAGAATAGGGACGTTCGTCCACACAGTGCTCGACAAAATTGTGGTCGGCCAAAATATCATGAGCGTTCGGTTTTGGGTTCTGAGCGTTCGTCTCGTTTCTGGATGTGTAATAGTAAGCGTTCGGTTTTGATGTTTCAGCGATTTAAGCGTGCGATCTAATTTTGATATTCTTAGGTGTAAATCTGGAACGTTCGACTTTGGTGTATTAGACAGTATGAGCGTTCGTCCTTAATTTAGTATTTAGGTTTCCCTCTTGAGCGTTCGACATTGGTTAAGTTATGATTGTGAGCGTTCGGCCATCATTAAATTCTAATTGTGAGCGTTCGGCCATCATTAAATTCTAATTGTGAGCGTTCGTCTTATTTAGTATTCTAAGTTTGAATCTTAGTCGTTCGGCCTTGGTATGGTTATGATGTGAGCGTTCGGCATTTTGTTGTTGTGATTATGAACGTTCGGCATTTAGTAGTATTCTTAGGTTAATTCTTGAACGTTCGGCCTATGATTGTGACGTGAGCGTTCGGTATTTGAGTATTAGAAATTATAGCGTTCGGATCAATATTCCTTGGAGTGGATTAAGTACCGCACGGTCAGAATGGGTTTAATAGCGTTCGTTCTAAATATTCAATATTAGCGTTCGGCCTATTCAATCTTATAGCGTTCGTCCGATTAACATAGTAGCGTTCGGCCTATTCAATCTTATAGCGTTCGTCTAATTAACATAGTAGCCTTGGGCCTATTGAATCTTTTAGCGTTCGATCACATAGTGTTGAATCCCATAGGACGTTTGGTTTTATCGTTCGGCCAAATGTGTTCAGTCGTTCGGTTTTAGCGTTCGGACAAATAGTGGTGAATCCAATATGACGTTCGGTTTTAGCGTTCGGCTAATTGTGTTCAGGCGTTCGGTTTTAGCGTTCGGCCAAATGTGTTCAGGCGTTCGGTTTTAGCGTTCGGACAAGTAGTGGTGAATCCAATATGACGTTCGGTTTTAGCGTTCGGCTAATTGTGTTCAGTCGTTCGGTTTAAGCGTTCGGCCAAATAGTGTTGAATCAAATATGACGTTCGGTTTTAGCGTTCGGCCTAGTGATTCAGCGTTCGACTTTAGCGTTCGTACATATCTCTGAGCGTTCGTTCAGTTGGCACAGTTTGCGTTCGGTTATAACGCTCAGTGAATAGTGTTCGTCCATCCAATGGTTTGCAAATGGTGATGGGTTTTAAGTTCAATTCTCTTGAATTGAATTATGTGCAAAATGTTTGGAAAATATATACTGTAAATGGGAATTATGTGAATGTGTGAAATACGTTGGATTTAATGTGATATTACGGAGGTATCTGGTTATTCATGACTTGGGATAAGGTTTAAAGTAAGAGTATTATGATTTATGAACGTAATTCCATGATCCTCAAGGAGAGGATACATGGTGGTGTTTTGGGGTTGTATAGAATGATTGCATGGTAGCTCAGTTTTGGGGGTCATCCTGAATCTCCAATGGTCTTTCTTCTCATGTAGAGAGGATTGAACATGTGGTGAGGAGTAGCAGGAGGTCCTAGTCTTGGATGCTTCCATATGATCCAAGGTGAGTAATATGAGATCATATACACATACATATACATATATGGAGGAAGAGAGGTATGCAATGTTTGTCATGTGAGTGAATATAATACATTAAGATCGGGCTCCCTGCGAAATCTATGCTTGCGAGCATCTTTCATCGGCGGGGTGAGACCATGCCTGTACTCAATTACATCTGGAGCAGCATCACCAGATTCCCGAACCATAATCATCTGTTAGTTGGAGTCATAAAAAATCAGACACACAGTTATTAAGTTACATGAATCAAATATGTGATTAGGAATGAACGAACTATTTGATTAATGATGCACAACTGACCTGACCAATGTCAGCAGTCTTAATCAAAGAGTTATCATCATATGTCTTGTAGGATTCAACAACACAAGGAAGGTCCAATAGAGAAGCTGGGAAGTGTTCATTCCCAATCATAAACGTACCACTCCTTTCATCCTCACTAAATGATAAATCTAATGACTTGTCTTCAGATGAAGAATGATCAGTTTCATTCAAAAGCCGCTCTATTCTCTCTGCCACATTCGGTGGAACTCTAAGTATGAATTGCTCCTCCATAACTAAAAACATTAGGACATGTCTCAAAACACTAAAATGTAAAATGACTTGATTTAAAAAACACATAATGGAATTGAATTGATTTAGAAGTCAAATCCCATGTTTTGAGATTAAAAAAAAAATGATTTAGAATTTAAATCTTTTGTTATTAAATAAAATAGACTTGATTTCAATTCTGCATGTTTCACTTTCACCATTTTAATACAAAGTTATTAACTCGTCGAGTGAAATGATAAACTCCCTCTCTACTCCCAGCAACATAAAACTGTAAGACAAGCTGAAAAGTGATAGGTACTCAGACCTAAAACGAATAAACCCACATAATCTTGGAGTCTTTATTAGAACAACACCAAAGGATTCCATCAATGTGGAAGAACCAAACACACCACACTCCACTGGTCTTTCGAGAGGACCAGACTTTCCTCACCTATCTCTTTACAGAAATACCAAGAATGACAAAAACTAAAGAAAACAACCTCCCGAAAAGACTTTATAATAGTCTGGCACAACAAACCCAACCCACAGACAGTTATAACTGTTTGTCCCTCTTATTTCTTCTAACATAAACTTTTCCTTTGAACCTATCAAAAAGTAATATTCCTGAATAGTTTGTTTTATCTGATACCACTAAGGATATTGATACAAGACTTAAAAAAAGAGTGTACACCATTTTTTCGTTAAGCCCTTGTAGAAGAGATGCATTAATCCATGTTTTAAGAACTCATTTAGGACATAAGCTAGAATGATGATTGCACAATGAACAACAAGAATCGAAAAAGAGAACAAAATATTAACATAAAAGTCAAAACAAAAAACAGTCAAAGGCAAACCTACAACAAATAGCAGTTGCAACAAAGAGAATTAACACTGTTACATTCATATAAATTGATCACCATTCCATGATCAAAGATAACATGAAAAATAATTCAGTATCATCACCCGACAAATAAAAGACAGCATTGAACTTAAATGAAAAACAACATAAAAATATTTTTATAAAATCATTAGCGCTTTGGTTTTTCATCAATCATAAGTATTAAGCAAATTACCTAACAACAAGCTAGTCTACATAATAAAGCAAACCATGAACAAAATGGAGAAAAATGTGTGTCAACGGCATGCATCTCACAATCTGTGGAATGTCAAGGTTCATTGATTCTTGACTCAGGTGCCTCAAACCATTTGTCTGGTAACACTCGTTTATTTTCCTCCATTACCCCTCAAAAAGTTCCTCAATTAGTTACTGTTGCCAATGGATCCAAATTGACATCTCAAGGAATTGGCAAAGGGTCCTTATCTCCTTCATTAAACATAAATTTTGTTTTGAATATTCCTCATTGTCCTTATAATTTAATCTCCTTGAGTCAATTGACACGTTCATTAAATTGTTCTATAACCTTTACTGCTACTTCTTTTGTCATACATGAACATGGTACGGGTCGTCGAATTGGAGAAGGATATGAGTCAGGAGGACTGTATTTCCTAAAACCTAACTCTTTTGTTTCCTGCATTTCAACTTCATCTCCTAAATTTTACATGATCGTTTGGGTCACCCAAGTTTGTCTAAGCTGAAGTTGATGGTTCCAAGTCTTAAACACATTCCTGTCTTAGATTGTGAGTCTTGTCAGTTTGGAAAACATGTTACATCTTCTTATCCAAAGAAATTCGAGACACAATGTAAGTCTATTTTTTCTACCATTCACTCTGATATTTGGGGACCGAGTCGAGTTACTTCCTTTGGTTTTAACTATTTTGTAACCTTCATTGATGAATTTTCTCGGTGTACGTGGGTTTATCTTATGAAAGAGAGATCTGAACTTTTAGTCATTTTTATGTCCTTTGTTAATGAAATTAAGAATCAATTTGGAAAGACAATTAACATTCTCATAAGTGATAATGCTAAGGAATATTTTTCTGCTGCATTTTCTTCATTTTTATCTTCCAAAGGAATTTTACATCAGTCAACATGTTCTCACACTCCACAACAAAATGGCATAGCTGAGAGAAAGAAAAGACATCTCATTGAAACAACACGTTCCCTGATGTTAAATACTAATGTTCATGTTCATCATTGGGGGATGCAATCCTCACTGTTTGTTTTTTGATCAATAGGATGCCTTCTTCATCTCTTGACAATAAAGTTCCTCACTCCGTAATTTTTCCAAATGATCCTCTTTACCATGTCTCTCCACGTGTTTTTGGGAGCACTTGTTTTGTTCATAATGTCTCCCCAGGTCTTGATAAACTTTCTCCCAAGTCTATTAAATGTGTCTTTTTGGGATATTCTCGCATTCAGAAAAGATTTAGATGTTATTCTCCCTCCACAAGAAGGTATTATATGTCTTCTGATGTCACCTTTTTTGAGGATACACCTTTCTTCTTGTCTTCCAAGGAGGATCGTTCATCTATTCAAGAGATACTTCCTATACCATCATGTGATCCCTTGGTCATTCCCGCTTCTCCATCTTCAGCTTTGGTCATTCCCGCTTCGACATCTTCAGCTCAAACTCAGAATGCAAAGATATTGTTCAACCACCTTCCTCCTTGCCTGAAGATCCTCGAGACTCAGCTCCTTCTCCATCAGATTCCCAAACCATGGATCCTTCATCCTCCTCGTCCTCTCTTGACTCAAATCAGGCTTGGCCTATTGCTCTTCGAAAAAGTATTCGATCTATTTCTTCGTCTATTTCTTGCCATGGCTGCCATTCGACAGTGGCTACTTCACCAATTGGACATTAAAAATGCCTTTCTTCATGGTGATCTGGAAGAGGAGATATACATGGAGCAACCTCCTGGATTTAGTCGTGTTGCTCAGGGGGAGTCTAAGTTTGTAAATTACGTCGTTCACTCTACGGCTTGAAACAATCACCTCGAGCTTGGTTTGGTAAATTTAGCCATGTTGTGCAACAATTTGGATTGAAACGATGTGAAGCAGATCATTCAGTGTTTTATGGGCATTCTACTCCTAATAAATGTGTTTATCTTATGGTTTATGTTGATGATATTGTGATTACAGGAAATGATGTTGCGAGAATTGTTCAATTAAAGGATCATTTGTTCAACCACTTCCAAACCAAAGACCTAGGTCGTTTGAAATACTTCCTTGGTATTGAATTGGCACAATCAAAAGAAGGAGTCATCATTTCACAAAGAAAATATGCCCTTGATATTTTGGAGGAAACCAGTTTGACAGATTGCAAGCCAATTGATAGTCCTATGGACTCAAATCAAAAATTAATGAGAGACCAGGTGTTCCTTTCTCAGATCCAGAAAGATACAGAAGGTTGGTTGGAAAACTAATCTATCTCACCATAACAAGACTTGATCTTTCTTATCCAGTGGGAGTTGTGAGCCAATTTATGCAAAATCCTCATATTGATCATTGGAATGTCGTGGTACGCATCCTTAGATATGTAAAAGGGAATCCAGGACATCGACTGTTGTATGAGAATAAGGGAAGTACTGAGTTAGAAGGATATTGTGATGCAGATTGGGCTGGTTGTCTGAATGATCGAAGATCTACCACATGATATTGTGTACTCCTTGAAGGGAAGCTTGTATCATGGAAAAGCATGAAACAAAGTGTTGTTGTTCGATCTAGTGCAGAAGCTTAATACCGATCTATGGCCATAGCTACATGTGAACTTATCTGGATCAAACAACTCCTTCAAGAATTAAAATTCTGTGAAAATAAGCCTATGAAGTTGTATTCTGATAACCAAGCAACTCTTCACATTGCCTCCAATCCAGTGTTCCATGAGAGAACAAAACATATAAAAATTGATTGTCATTTCATCAGAGAGAAGTTGTTGTTCAAGGATCTCATTACAGAGTTTGTCAATTCTAATGAACAATTTGCAGATACTCTGACTAAGTCTTTAAGAGGGTTTAGGATTCAGTTTATATGTTCCAAGCTTGGTGCATATGATCTATATGCTCCAACTCGAGGGGGAGTGTTGAAATGTATTAAGTTTATGTTGTTTTGTGTGTGTGCACCCAACTTAAGAGGTGAGTTGTATTAGTATTCTATATATATAGAATACCAAAACTTTGTTAGTGTCAATGAATGAATAAAATGTTTCAGTTAGTTATCTAAGAGGTCATTACATTTGAAATTATCTGTACAGGTTGTTGTTACTGAACTCAGTTTCTCACCTTTTCATTTTCTCTCTTTTTCTTAAAAACGATCCTGTTACTTAAATTTGATTCAATGTATCAGGTATGCCTGCCCTCCTATTATAACTCTTTCATAGAGTTAGGAATTGTTGTTTGCTGTAACTCTTTTTTGTTAGCTGTTGAGCCTGTAGAGATCGTTGTAAGAACGAGTTATAAACATAACTCCTTCATTCGTCAGCACAATAATAAAATTTCTTCATTCAAATCATAAACTCGTGAGCGAGAGGACATACCTGAAATCTGGGGTGGTTACCACCGTGAGTGCGTGGTTGAAGAGCGGCGCTGAGAGATGGTGGTGCGATTGGAGAGGGTTGATTCCTGCGCGAAGAAGAAAAGAGAGAAAAGGGCGAGTATAGGGAGAAGGAAGAAAAACCCTAACACCTCTCTCTGATATGTCAAAGGTTTGGGAGAAATTTGACCTAGAAATTGCTGCTACTCCAATGCCTGAACCATATCAAGAGAACATTGTGGATATTATGTTATTTATTCATGCTAATTTTTTTTTATGCATGTCAAATGAAATATCATATGGGCTTCTCTCCAGTTCTTTCTCCTGACTGTCCTACAACTTCTCAGGTTTAATGGTTGGTAAATGGTGGGTCTGTATTAATATTCTTTCAATAATATAAAATTTATATTATTTTAAAAATATTATAAAATAATACAATAATAAAACTAAATATATAAAATTATAAAACCGTAAAAGTTACACAATTTTAAAATTATAAAATTATTGAAGTTTAAATAACTTACAACGAAAATAAAAATAAAAAATAATGTGAGAGAGCAAGATAATATCAATATCATCCCGTTAACTACCTTATAAGAAAACTATAATCTTAAAAATTCAATTGAAAAGTTTTAGATTTTTAAGGACTAATCTATAACAAATATTTAATAAAGACTAAATTAAAATTTTCAAATTTATGAAGCTCTTAAAATTTAATTAAACCAAAAATCTAATTTAATATATCTTTCAATGTATTATAATTTCATACATTCATTTTAAAGAATTATTTTAGGAAGACATCACACAATTCAAAATTCAAAAGGAAGTTAGTTACCGCGATAATAATTTATACTAGGGTTAAATATGTTTTTCGTCCTTTAAGTATCACTGATTTTTGGTTTTAGTCTCTACTCAAAACATTGATGGCATTTAGTTCTCGTAGTATTAAAACATGTAAAAATAGTCCTTAAAAATGGACGGCGTCAACTTTTGGTTGATCTGGCAAACGGCAATGCCACGACCTCTGCCAACTTCACTGTTCTCTATCTGTCAGATCAAGTCACCAACACATAACGTTGTTTGAACCCGATTGGAGGTGTTGCCGAAGATACGGGTCGCCACTACATGGACATTGCCGCCTCAGCCACCACTCGAACAACCACCACACCGCTGTCCACGGTGTTGCCGGTACTTGCGCCGAAAAAGCCACCGCCCTTCACGGCGGACCACCACCACTTTGCCCCTTCTCCTTCGCGCGAGAGGAAGACGCATTCACCCTCTACAGCGCATCCAAGCCATTCACGCCGCACCCAGTCGCCGCTTCTCGGACCATGAGTTAATGTCGCACCGGTGATGCGGCTTGCTGCTAGAGCCGTTGCCACCCGATCCAAGGCGTCGCCGGCGAAACCCATCATCAACAGGACCCGTCTGTACGTGAGAGAGGAGAACCGTTGCTTTTCTTTGACGAGTCTCCACCACCACGAATGAAACCAGCCACCGTCGACAAAGCTGACTGTCGTTGTTCTCGCCGGAATCGCTCCCTCACCGACGCCACAAGCGCTGCTCTCCTCCCTCTCAATGCGAGGGTTTGTTTCTCAAATACCAAACGTCCCCAGCAACACTCACTGCTAGTGTCAAAGACGAAAGCGCATTCTTTGTTTTTTTTTTATCATGCCCTTTATTGGTTAATTCTTTTATCTCATTGTTCATTGGGATTGGAAACGTTGGAGTGTGTTTATGGTTTTCGTTCTATATCTATTGCTTGGAGGGTTAACCCCTTTGTTGGTGGCTTGAGGTGAACAGAGGCAAAGATTGGGTTAGGCATTTTTCTCGCAAGAAAAGATGGCCATAGGGGTTTTCACGATATAAGCAACGTGACAGATAGAGAACAGTGAAGCTGGCAGGAGACGTAGCATTGTCGTTTGCCAGATCAACTAAAAGTTGACGCCGTCTACTTTTAAGGACTATTTTTACATGTTTTAATACTACAAGGACTAAATGCCATCAATGTTTTGAATAGGGACTAAAACCAAAAATCAGTGATACTTAAGGGACGAAAAACATATTTAACCCTAGTATAAATTATTATCGCGGTAACTAACTTCCTTTTGAATTTTGAATTGTGTGATGTCTTCCTAAAATAATTCTTTAAAATGAATGTATGAAATTATAATACATTGAAAGATATATTAAATTAGATTTTTGGTTTAATTAAATTTTAAGAGCTTCATAAATTTGAAATTTTTAATTTAGTCTTTATTAAATATTTGTTATAGATTAGTCCTTAAAAATCTAAAACTTTTCAATTGAATTTTTAAGATTATAGTTTTCTTATAAGTAGTTAACGGGATGATATTGATATTATCTTGCTCTCTCACATTATTTTTTATTTTTATTTTCGTTGTAAGTTATTTAAACTTCAATAATTTTATAATTTTAAAATTGCGTAACTTTTATGGTTTTATAATTTTATATATTTAGTTTTATTATTGTATTATTTTATAATATTTTTAAAATAATATAAATTTTATATTATTGAAAGAATATTAATACAGACCCACCATTTATCAACCATTAAACCTGAGAAGTTGTAGGACAGTCAGGAGAAAGAACTAGAGAGAAGCCCATATGATATTTCATTTGACATGCATAAAAAAAAAATTAGCATGAATAAATAACATAATATCCACAATGTTCTCTTGATATGATTCAGGCATTGGAGTAGCAGCAATTTCTAGGTCAAATTTCTCCCAAACCTTTGACATATCAGAGAGAGGTGTTAGGGTTTTTCTTCCTTCTCCCTATACTCGCCCTTTTCTCTCTTTTCTTCTTCGCGCAGGAATCAACCCTCTCCAGTCGCACCACCATCTCTCAGCGCCGCTCTTCAACCACGCACTCACGGTGGTAACCACCCCAGATTTCAGGTATGTCCTCTCGCTCACGAGTTTATGATTTGAATGAAGAAATTTTATTATTGTGCTGACAAATGAAGGAGTTATGTTTATAACTCGTTCTTACAACGATCTCTACAGGCTCAACAGCTAACAAAAAAGAGTTACAGCAAACAACAATTCCTAACTCTATGAAAGAGTTATAATAGGAGGGCAGACATACCTGATACATTGAATCAAATTTAAGTAACAGGATCGTTTTTAAGAAAAAGAGAGAAAATGAAAAGGTGAGAAACTGAGTTCAGTAACAACAACCTGTACAGATAATTTCAAATGTAATGACCTCTTAGATAACTAACCGAAACATTTTATTCATTCATTGACACTAACAAAGTTTTGGTATTCTATATATATAGAATACTAATACAACTCACCTCTTAAGTTGGGTGCACACACACAAAACAACATAAACTTAATACATTTCAACACTCCCCCTCGAGTTGGAGCATATAGATCATATGCACCAAGCTTGGAACATATAAACTGAATCCTAAACCCTCTTAAAGACTTAGTCAGAGTATCTGCAAATTGTTCATTAGAATTGACAAACTCTGTAATGAGATCCTTGAACAACAACTTCTCTCTGATGAAATGACAATCAATTTTTATATGTTTTGTTCTCTCATGGAACACTGGATTGGAGGCAATGTGAAGAGTTGCTTGGTTATCAGAATACAACTTCATAGGCTTATTTTCACAGAATTTTAATTCTTGAAGGAGTTGTTTGATCCAGATAAGTTGACATGTAGCTATGGCCATAGATCGGTATTCAGCTTCTGCACTAGATCGAACAACAACACTTTGTTTCATGCTTTTCCATGATACAAGCTTCCCTTCAAGGAGTACACAATATCATGTGGTAGATCTTCGATCATTCAGACAACCAGCCCAATCTGCATCACAATATCCTTCTAACTCAGTACTTCCCTTATTCTCATACAATAGTCGATGTCCTGGATTCCCTTTTACATATTTAAGGATGCGTACCACGACATTCCAATGATCAATATGAGGATTTTGCATAAATTGGCTCACAACTCCCACTGGATAAGAAAGATCAAGTCTTGTTATGGTGAGATAGATTAGTTTTCCAACCAACCTTCTGTATCTTTCTGGATCTGAGAAAGGAACACCGTGGTCTCTCATTAATTTTTGATTTGAGTCCATAGGACTATCAATTGGCTTGCAATCTGTCAAACCGGTTTCCTCCAAAATATCAAGGGCATATTTTCTTTGTGAAATGATGACTCCTTCTTTTGATTGTGCCAATTCAATACCAAGGAAGTATTTCAAACGACCTAGGTCTTTGGTTTGGAAGTGGTTGAACAAATGATCCTTTAATTGAACAATTCTCGCAACATCATTTCCTATAATCATAATATCATCAACATAAACCATAAGATAAACACATTTATCAGGAGTACAATGCCCATAAAACACTGAATGATCTGCTTCACATCGTTTCAATCCAAATTGTTGCACAACATGGCTAAATTTACCAAACCAAGCTCGAGGTGATTGTTTCAAGCCGTAGAGTGAACGACGTAATTTACAAACTTAGACTCCCCCTGAGCAACACGACTAAATCCAGGAGGTTGCTCCATGTATATCTCCTCTTCCAGATCACCATGAAGAAAGGCATTTTTAATGTCTAATTGGTGAAGTAGCCACTGTCGAATGGCAGCCATGGCAAGAAATAGACGAAGAAATAGATCGAATACTTTTTCGAAAAGCAATAGGCCAAGCCTGATTTGAGTCAAGAGAGGACGAGGAGGATGAAGGATCCATGGTTTGGGAATCTGATGGAGAAGGAGCTGAGTCTCGAGGATCTTCAGGCAAGGAGGAAGGTGGTTGAACAATATCTTTGCATTCTGAGTTTGAGCTGAAGATGCAGAAGCGGGAATGACCAAGGGATCACATGATGGTATAGGAAGTATCTCTTGAATAGATGAACGATCCTCCTTGGAAGACAAGAAGAAAGGTGTATCCTCAAAAAAGGTGACATCAGAAGACATATAATACCTTCTTATGGAGGGAGAATAACATCTATATCCTTTCTGAATGCGAGAATATCCCAAAAAGACACATTTAATAGACTTGGGAGAAAGTTTATCAAGACCTGGGGAGACATTATGAACAAAACAAGTGCTCCCAAAAACACGTGGAGAGACATGGTAAAGAGGATCATTTGGAAAAATTACGGAGTGAGGAACTTTATTGTCAAGAGATGAAGAAGGCATCCTATTGATCAAAAAACAAACAGTGAGGATTGCATCCCCCAATGATGAACATGAACATTAGTATTTAACATCAGGGAACGTGTTTTTCAATGAGATGTCTTTTCTTTCTCTCAGCTATGCCATTTTGTTGTGGAGTGTGAGAACATGTTGACTGATGTAAAATTCCTTTGGAAGATAAAAATGAAGAAAATGCAGCAGAAAAATATTCCTTAGCATTATCACTTATGAGAATGTTAATTGTCTTTCCAAATTGATTCTTAATTTCATTAACAAAGGACATAAAAATGACTAAAAGTTCAGATCTCTCTTTCATAAGATAAACCCACGTACACCAAGAAAATTCATCAATGAAGGTTACAAAATAGTTAAAACCAAAGGAAGTAACTCGACTTGGTCCCCAAATATCAGAGTGAATGGTAGAAAAAATAGACTTACATTGTGTCTCGAATTTCTTTGGATAAGAAGATCTAACATGTTTTCCAAACTGACAAGACTCACAATCTAAGACAGGAATGTGTTTAAGCCTTGGAACCATCAACTTCAGCTTAGACAAACTTGGGTGACCCAAACGATCATGTAAAATTTAGGAGATGAAGTTGAAATGCAGGAAACAAAAGAGTTAGGTTTTAGGAAATACAGTCCTCCTGACTCATATCCTTCTCCAATTCGACGACCCGTACCATGTTCATGTATGACAAAAGAAGTAGCAGTAAAGGTTATAGAACAATTTAATGAACGTGTCAATTGACTCAAGGAGATTAAATTATAAGGACAATGAGGAATATACAAAACAAAATTTATGTTTAATGAAGGAGATAAGGACCCTTTGCCAATTCCTTGAGATGTCAATTTGGATCCATTGACAACAGTAACTAATTGAGGAACTTTTTGAGGGGTAATGGAGGAAAATAAACGAGTGTTACCAGACAAATGGTTTGAGGCACCTGAGTCAAGAATCAATGAACCTTGACATTCCACAGATTGTGAGATGCATGCCGTTGACACACATTTTTCTCCATTTTGTTCATGGTTTGCTTTATTATGTAGACTAGCTTGTTGTTAGGTAATTTGCTTAATACTTATGATTGATGAAAAACCAAAGCGCTAATGATTTTATAAAAATATTTTTATGTTGTTTTTCATTTAAGTTCAATGCTGTCTTTTATTTGTCGGGTGATGATACTGAATTATTTTTCATGTTATCTTTGATCATGGAATGGTTATCATTGGGAAGCCTACTTCTGAATAAATTCTTTCTGTAATTTATATGAATGTAACAGTGTTAATTCTCTTTGTTGCAACTGCTATTTGTTGTAGGTTTGCCTTTGACTGTTTTTTGTTTTGACTTTTATGTTAATATTTTGTTCTCTTTTTCGATTCTTGTTGTTCATTGTGCAATCATCATTCTAGCTTATGTCCTAAATGAGTTCTTAAAACATGGATTAATGCATCTCTTCTACAAGGGCTTAACGAAAAAATGGTGTACACTCTTTTTTTAAGTCTTGTATCAATATCCTTAGTGGTATCAGATAAAACAAACTATTCAGGAATATTACTTTTTGATAGGTTCAAAGGAAAAGTTTATGTTAGAAGAAATAAGAGGGACAAACAGTTATAACTGTCTGTGGGTTGGGTTTGTTGTGCCAGACTATTATAAAGTCTTTTCGGGAGGTTGTTTTCTTTAGTTTTTGTCATTCTTGGTATTTCTGTAAAGAGATAGGTGAGGAAAGTCTGGTCCTCTCGAAAGACCAGTGGAGTGTGGTGTGTTTGGTTCTTCCACATTGATGGAATCCTTTGGTGTTGTTCTAATAAAGACTCCAAGATTATGTGGGTTTATTCGTTTTAGGTCTGAGTACCTATCACTTTTCAGCTTGTCTTACAGTTTTATGTTGCTGGGAGTAGAGAGGGAGTTTATCATTTCACTCGACGAGTTAATAACTTTGTATTAAAATGGTGAAAGTGAAACATGCAGAATTGAAATCAAGTCTATTTTATTTAATAACAAAAGATTTAAATTCTAAATCATTTTTTTTTGAATCTCAAAACATGGGATTTGACTTCTAAATCAATTCAATTCCATTATGTGTTTTTTAAATCAAGTCATTTTACATTTTAGTGTTTTGAGACATGTCCTAATGTTTTTAGTTATGGAGGAGTAATTCATACTTAGAGTTCCACCGAATGTGGCAGAGAGAATAGAGCGGCTTTTGAATGAAACTGATCATTCTTCATCTGAAGACAAGTCATTAGATTTATCATTTAGTAAGGATGGAAGGAGTGGTACGTTTATGATTGGGAATGAACACTTCCCAGCTTCTCTATTGGACCTTCCTTGTGTTGTTGAATGCTACAAGACATATGATGATAACTCTTTGATTAAGACTGCTGACATTGGTCAGGTCAGTTGTGCATCATTAATCAAATAGTTCGTTCATTCCTAATCACATATTTGATTCATGTAACTTAATAACTGTGTGTCTGATTTTTTATGACTCCAACTAACAGATGATTATGGTTCGGGAATCTGGTGATGCTGCTCCAGATGTAATTGAGTACAGGCATGGTCTCACCCCGCCGATGAGAGATGCTCGCAAGCATAGATTTCGCAGGGAGCCCGATCTTAATGTATTATATTCACTCACATGACAAACATTGACATACCTCTCTTCCTCCATATATGTATATGTATGTGTATATGATCTCATATTAACATTTTTGTTAATATTTCATTTTCCAGCCTGAGCTTGTGTCCCGTGTTGAGAAAGATCTCCTCAAAATCATGGCTCGAGGAACAGCTGAAAATCTTGATATCCTTAAACGTCTTTGTTGTCTCAAACAGCAGATGAGTGATGTTTTCATTTTTTAATCTTTAATCTATGATTGTGCTTTAAATTATTTTATTGAAATTATTATGAAATTATTATTGGTTTTTTCTTACCACCCTTTTATTTATTGTTTTCCTCACTTATAGACACGGGGTTCGTGGGATAACTAGAGTCTATGTTTGCATAAAGGATAAAATTTAGTTTGTTGCCTTCTTGATAGTGGAAACAATCTTCACTTTGGTTATTTCCTTGACTGAGATTCACATGCAGAAGCCGCTGAACAAGAAGTGGAGGAAAATGCCCGAGGTGCTAACAAAAAAGTTGCACCTAAGCCTGCACCAAAGCATGATGTTCCAGAGAATCTTACAAATGCAGGGGAGCCTGACAGGAGTGATTCTGAAGAATCTGATGATTCAGTCTGACCCAAATCAACCTCCAAATAGTATTTATATTACAATGATGAAATGAAAGCCTGTATAGTATAACTGCTGTTAAATTTGAATTACGTCCACCCTTAAAATCAACTTTAGTGGATTTTCCATTGTAGGTGTTTGTATGTACTTTTGTATATTTTATCAAATGGTACATTTTCGTGGCATTTTTTATTGGTAAAGGCATGGTCATTCGGTAAAAACCTCCGATGGGAGTCAAACCACGAATTTTTTGCCCCATGATATAATCTAAAAGCCTTTGTATGTTCCATGCAATGTGGGCATGCCAGTTTACCATGAGTGCTCCAGACGGACAACATACCATAAGCAAGAAAATCATTAATTGTCCACATCAGCATGGCCCTCAAATTAAAGTTCTGTTTCCTTGAAATATCATATGTTATGACACCCGTCCACAGCTTCTTCAATTCGTCTATCAAGGGCTCTAAGTACACATCTATGTCAACCTTTGGATTGAATGGCCCGGGAATGAGACATGTCAAGAACATGTAAGGTTTAGACATGCACATTTCTGGAGGAAGATTATAAGGGGTCACAATAACTGGCCAACATGAATATGGTATATTTGATGCCTGTACATATGGGTTAAAATCGTCAGAGCATAAACCGAGTCGTACATTGTGTGGCTCGATACCAAAGTCAGGATATACTCTATCAAAGTGCTTCCAAGCCTCTCCATCGCATGGATGACGCAAAACACCATTGGTCGACATGTTCTGATAGTGCCATGTCATTTGTCCGGCAGTTTGTGTTGAGGCATACATTCTTTGTAGTCTGGGAATTAATGGCAAATAGAACATTGATTTCATAGGAACTTGTTTTGTAGTAGTTGCTCCCGTGGTACGTGGTTGATATCTTGGCTTTCCACAAAATTTGCATTCAAGCAACGCGCCATCATTCTTACCATATTCATTATCATAGAAGAGCATGCAACCATCCACGCAACAATCAATCCTCTGCGATTGTAATCCCAACTTTGATACACACTTTTTTGCATCGTAGTCTGACACACATTGATAATTTCGAGTCTGATGCTCCTCCATACAACGGCTGGTTTGCATCCAATAAAAAACCTTTGTGTTTCTTCATTCGGAGCCTCTTCAATGTTATTAGAAGTAGATGCTTGGCACGACTCATTTTGCCTAAGAGCATCATGCACCATGTCTTCCATTGTTTGAAATTGGTTAATTTGACCACATTTCGTCTCTACAGCCATCCAACTTTGATGATTCTGTACATAATCTTCTGCCAATCTTTCCCCATGATCCTCCCAAATGAAATAATTAGGCTTGAAACCGTTCTTGTAAAGGTGAACCTTCACAACTCTTTCGTGCAGAATCTTTGTACAATCGCACTTCAAACATGGACATCGAAGACCCCTGATGAGTCATTATTTTCTTCACTTCACTTAGTTTATTGTACTAAAATTAATCAGGGAATTGTGTTTAAATGTCATTTGAATTATCTGAGACTAATTATTTACATTATTGATTGAAGGGAAAATTCTGAAGATATTTTAGGACATTTAGAAGAAATTTCATTTGCATACTGTGTTATTTACTCGAACCTGTGTTGCATTAATTTAATTTGTGTGAAACTTGAGATGGAATATTTTTCTTTGAATTTTTAGGAGCAAAGCTTGCAACACACATACACATCACACGGCCATTGCTTGGAGTTTTCTTTGAGAAGTAAATCAATTGGTCACGTCCAAAAGAAGCTCCAAATTAAAGTGCTGAATTCAAAGGAAAGTGAAATAGCTCACGGCCATGGGAGAGAATTCCAAAATGAATGCAAAATTTTATTCAAAGGGAAGTGGTATGCACACGGCCCCCTTCTTGTTTTGTCATTGATTGAAGGAAATTATACAATATGCTAAAGAAGACAACACATGGGACCACTTGGTTGGAAATTCACGTCCACATGCATTCATAAATGCTAAGCACGGCTATGGAATTTATGTTGGCAAACATATGACAAAAATGGGGCTGCAACTAAAAGAAGAAATATTATTCTCAAATTGAAAAGATCACATAGGTGGAGGGGCACATACAAACATCTCACGGTTTTATAGTAAGAAGACATGGCCCGCTTGAAAAAAAAAAAGAGAAGCCTTCACTTTGTACAAAGAAGAGAAGTAATTCTCGTTCCTTTCTATGAAAGCACACGACCCCTCATTATTTTTACACATCCAAAGAGCAATTAATTGAAGAAAGTGGGAGCCACCATTTAGCATTGGAAAATCTTTCTTTGTCTTATGAATTGAAAACCCGTAAAGCTGGATGGAGAAGGGGCACCTCACGGCTTTCTTTGCTTGCAACATGATTTAACAAACATTAAATTGGAAAAGCTGCACATCCAACTCACAGCTTGCACAAGCTTCCATCCAACAATTAACATGTGAAGCTTGCTGGAATAAAGGGCAGTTCACGTAAAGAAAGAAGAATGAAGTAGTGCTTTCCAACTTAGAGCCGCTGCAAACACACTCCACGGACCTGTCCAACAAACAGCAAAGACTTCATTGCTTCCAGCAGCTTTCTTCACGCAGTCACAAGAGCTTGGAGAGAAGATCAAGGCTGTCCAGCCACACCTTTAGCTTGGAACGTAATTCTTGAATGGAGGAGAAAACAACTAATTAATTTGGAGAGCTGCACAAAGATACATCTAGCTACCTCACGGTTTTTGTCATGGCTTGGAGTGCAGATTTTGTTGCTCTGTATTCTTCCACTCCACAATGGTTTTTCATTTTACAGTTGATAAGCTAATGGCATCCATCCACCAAGAAGTGATATTTTTCAATTCCAAAAGGGAAGCTCACGGGTTTCTTCATCTAAGAGCACAACATGAAGCTAAATTCAGCAGAGGAAGTTCACGGCCTTGAGGAGTTGGTGTCCAGCAAAGAAATTGGTCGTCCAAGCATGCAGAGGAATAGGAAGCTGGGATGCTAGCAAATTGAAGAAGAAGACAAGTGAGGGCCCCACCTATTTGCTCAGTTTTGAAACGTCCAAGGATTTGGTGAAAAAAAATTGGCTAAGGAAGTCAAATACTACGGGGACAAAAACGCAAGGCCTTGGAAGGAATTTAGGGGCTGCCTATGGAAGAAAGTCAGGAAGCTAGGGGGACAATAGACAAACAAGCTAGCTGAAATGAAGGATACGGTAGTTTGTCCAGAGGAGAAGTGGCTATAAATGGCAGCAGCATCAGAGAAGCAAGAAAGGAGAGTTTTAGGAGTAGTTTTAGGACAGCAGATACGCTTGGGAAGAGGCTCTCGCCTCTTCCTCTTCCAAGCTTCCTTTCTCTGTGTTTTTATTTTCCAGCAGTTAAAAATGTAGAATTTAATTTCTGAAAGCATGTAATCTCTTACAGTATTTGAAGCAGTTTGATCGATTTGGTTTTTACCTTTCTGCATATTTACTGTTCCATTTTTTACCGTCTTTTACCGTTTAGTTTTACTGCTTTGAAATTTATTTCAGTGTTTTTAAATTCAGTTGTGTTTAATTTCCAGTTCACTTTAATTTTATCGCATCCAAACAAAATCACAAAAACACCCCCCCACTTCGTGTTAAATCTGAGACTGAACCACAAATTGGTCCTTGAGAGACGACCTAGGAGTCACTTCCTAGTCTATACTGCATTCTTTTATGCACAATTTTTGCGGGAGGCGCGACACTCTCGTCAACCCCCATCTCTACGATAACGTTCTTGTTCACAAGCTTTAGTTATAAACTCTTCAACACCTAATACAAAAGACTCTTTCAAAGCACCTCTTCCTCTATGACACCTATCGTACATCCATGCACGATTTGGTGGAGAACGATCCATGTTCTGTACATAAATCGATTACAAAACAATTAGCCAATGCTTAATATACATCTCTATATTATGACACGTACCCTATCAAATGGCTTCCTAAAGAATAACCTAAATTAATTTAGGTCCTCTTCTCTCTGTCTTAGAATGTTTTTCAACATGTCTCTATCTTAATACTTGTTTTGTACATGTAAATCACTATGTACAATATTATTGTTTTATATTAATCACTATGTACAATATTGTTTTAAGGTTTCGATATAGAAGGATATTGGCCAACCTACGTTACGTTGAGCTAAATAATTTTAATTAAAAAATCAACATTTAAAGAACTAAATAACCCTTCTAATATGTTACATACAGTTGCATAAGCATACATTTGCAATTGGACGACTATTTGAAGGTTTAGGTCTTACTACGAGCTTTGGTTGATGGTCAAAATAAGCTTGTTCTATAGTGGATTGCAGGTACCGAGTGCAACTACAAAAGAAACAACATCACATATCAATTTATAATAAGTAATAAACCTACCTAATATAACACACTTGATATAATATCATTCATAAATAATAAAATATATATAAAAACTAATTATTCACATATACTTACCACTAGCAATGAACTTGAGAACTGGATTTCTTGGCCTGTACATATGTGAAGAAGTTTTAATACACTAAAATATGAAAAATGAAAGCTCAGAACAGTATACTAAACACCAATTCAAAATTTCAATGTGCATATTAGAATTTTAAATTAAGAACACCAAGGTAGTAATGTATATCTTTGCAAATTTGGGTCTAAAAGTTTAGTAATGCCTAAATACACGAGACTAATCAAAGTTTAAAACAAACAGTATATAAAAAAAATTAATACAGAAAAAGTATTCCCGCTGAAGAAAAACTACTTTATCACTTAAAATCTGAAATCAAATTATCAGCATCTGACAATGGTGAATACATGGAAACACAAATATTGTACCAGATATTTTGCAGGAAATTTGTTTTCTTCTATCTCTACCAAATTTGATAAGTTTGATACAGTTTACAAAAGAAGGAAAAAAGAAGGTAGTTAGTACAGTTGTAATTACATAACTGTAACAGACTATTATAAATAGTCTTATCAGGAGGTGAGCAGGAAGTTTTTTGGGGGCTTTTGGAGAAGGGGAACTAGGAGAGTTAGGGTCCTCTCAAAAGACCTTTGTTTTCTGCTATACTTTGTTGTTGTGTTCCTACTACGTTGGTAGGACCGTTCTGTTCCGAATAAAACATTCAAGAATCTGTCTTGGTATTTTCTTTCTGGGTGTTCTATCAAATGGTATTCAGAGCTTCTTTCTTGGTCCTGTGGTATCTGTGTGGGGGCATGGTGAATACAAGAATGGAAACAAGATTGGATGGGCTGGAAAAGATAGTGCAACAATTGGTTCAAGATCATGACAGAGCAGAAAAGGAACATCATGAGAGGTTCCAGCGGCTGTAAAATTTTGTTAGCGGACTTACGGTGGTGGTGAAGATGTCGAGTGAGTCAACGTGTGGGTCAAATCAGAATATGGGTACTCCTCTAAAGTCTGTTGAACAAAAATAAGACTGACAACTGAATGCTGGATCACGTGGCGCAAATTAGATATTCCTATCTTTGTGGGAGATGATGTGTTTGGCTGGACCAACCGGTTGGAAAGATACTTTCATCTCCAAGAAGTATCTGAAATGGAAAGAATGCAGACTGTGATGATAGCTTTGGAGGGGAAGGCCTTGCAATCCCACTTGGGAATCATTCAAATTGGCAGTGGTTCGTCGCATCCAGTCCAACATGTTCAAGAATCCTTTCGAGGTGGTTATTGCCTTAACTCAGACTGGTTCGGTTGAGGATTATGTTGAAAATTTTGAATAGTATGCAGGGCTGCTAAAGGGGATTGATCAAGATTATCTTATTGGGATATTCTTGAATGGATTAAGGGATGCTATTAAGGCAAAAGTGATGCTGTATGATCCCTCAACTCTGGCATGATTAATGATGAAGGCTCAAATGATGGAGGAAAAAATCCAAATTATGTCTATAAAGGGAAGGGACCAGTGGAGAATAAAGTTGGGTCGGGTTTCAAAATCAACTGGATAACTAGAAGTTTCTCCAATGACGTGGGAAATTCTATTGTCTCAAGTAATCATAGTAGAGGGAAAGGGGGGACCCAGACATAACAAGTGGCATCATTAGTCACCAGGGAGGGTAGCCAACCACATTTACCTAACCCTTGTCTCCTCCACTTACCGAAGACTATATTCTGTAAGTATATCCAGAACAACTGCTAGATACTAGAAAGACCACTCAAGGTGGCTTAGAAGTTCTTGTCAAATGGAAACATCTTCTAGATATTGAGAATGGTTGGGAATTTAGATATTGAGAATAGTTGGGTATCTATTGCCTGCATTCATAAAGAATTTCACCTTGAGAACAAGGTGAATCTTCATGGAGGGGTATTGATAAGTTTGATACAGTTTACAAAAGAAGGAAAAAAGAAAGTAGTTAGTACAGTTGTAATTACGAAACTGTAACAGACTATTATAAATAGTCTTATTAGGAGGTGAACAGGAAGTTCTTTTGGGGCTTTTGGAGGAAAAGGGGAACTAGGAGAGTTAGGGTCCTCTCGAAAGACCTTTGTTTTCTGCTATACTTTGTTAATCAAACATTCAAGAATCTGTCTTGGTATTTTCTGTAACTCTGGGTGTTCTATCAAAATTGCTAATGTTTATCTGCTTGATATGTACTTCTGAATATAGTTCTCACTTAAATTAAAAGGACATGTTTTTATCTTTTTATTTTGATTACATCTTGCCTGAATGGTTTCTGCAAATGTGGCCTTCAATGTCTGAATAAAACCCCTTCACCTCCACCTCAAAAAAGAACGAAAAAAATAATGCAAGAATATATCTTGTCTATATTGTAATTTATTTTAAATTAAAAATATTAGTGATAAAACAAGAAAACAATACGTTGACTGCTTCTATATTTTGTTTATGTATCTTTGAAATGTTAGGCAAGGATCACCGAAGGACACGTGTTGCAAATGCTTATTTCTCCCTGTTTATGGCTATTGGTAATATTCTTGGATATGCAGCTGGATCATACAGTGGTTGGTACAAGGTCTTTGCTTTCACCATGACCCCTGCATGCAATATTAGTTGTGCAAATCTCAAGTCCGCTTTCTATCTTGACATTGGTTTCATCGCTGTCACCACTTATATAAGCATCATGGCAGCTCATGAAGTACCTCTGAGTTCTAGTGGGGCACAACCTGTTGAAGCAGCAGCAGGGGAATCGGGTGCTGCTGGAGAAGCTTTTCTGTGGGAGCTATTCGGGACAGTCAGATATGTTTCAACCCCAGTATGGACAATACTGTCCGCTACTGCCTTAACTTGGATTGGGTGGTTTCCATTTCTCCTTTTTGATACTGATTGGATGGGCCGAGAGATTTATGGTGGTGAACCAAATGAAGGCCCTAATTATGATACTGGAGTTAGAATGGGGGCAATAGGCTTATTGCTTAATTCAGTTGTTCTTGGAATAACGTCTGTACTCATGGAGAGGTTATGCAGGAAGCGGGGGGCTGGGTTTGTGTGGGGAATCTCAAATATCTTGATGGCTGTCTGCTTTATTGCAATGCTTATTGTAACCTATCTGGCAAAAAGAATTGGCTATATAGGCAAAGAACTACCACCAACTGGCATTGTGATTGCTGTATTGACAATCTTTACCGTTCTTGGGTTTCCACTTGCAGTAAGTTGCTCTATTTCCTGCTAAAAGCATTTTGTTTGTTCTTTTTCTGCCAATATTGAAGGCACCCTTTCTGTCTCCCATGTTCCTTAAAACAAAAACTCAAATTCTGTCTTTTTGCATGGTTTCAGTGACTCATCATATAAAGTATCTTAGTTCATTTGATTTTGTCTGCATGATCTCTTTAGCTCAAACTGCCTTCTGTTCTCCTATGTACCTTAACATAAACAGTACTATTATGTCTCCTATAGTGTCTTGACTCAAGCTTGGACATGTCAAAATTTAAAATTTGGACATTACCCCATTAATTGTGCATGATTTTGCCAATATATTATTTGAGAGTTCTGTGTAAGTTAATCTGGCTTCATGGATCAATTATTTCAGATCACTTACAGCGTTCCATATGCCTTAGTTTCCACACATATTCAGTCATTGGGGCTTGGCCAAGGTGAGCAGGGTTGATAGCTTATTCTTTCTTGTGAGTATATTATTGTATTTTATGGCTACTTATATTAACTGTTAGTATTTCCAGGATTGTCAATGGGGGTCCTAAATCTTGAAATAGTGTTCCCACAGGTATTACTTTTCGAATTATCCCCTATTTCTTGTTTCTTTTGTTGGATGGGGTGAGGTGGGAGGTTGAGAACCAAAGGAAGTTCTTTGCAATTGCTTGTTTGGCATTCCCAGTAGATTTTGTGAAGAAGAATCTTTCTACTTAAAATCTAACTCAACTTCACAAAATTAATTTGTAAAGTGAAATTTGCATTCATATGTATCCTATAATTTGGCTATATATTTAGTCAATGTCAGATTTCTAACAAAAAAAAAAAATCAAACCGAGACAATCAACAAAGAGAAATTAAGAAATGTGGTTGAATTTGTAAATCAGTTTACCATTATAGAGTATTATTATAAAAGTCAGTGAACCTCTGTTGCAGAACACATCGAATTATCCCCTATTTCTTGTTTCTTTTGTTGGATGGGGTGAGGTGGGAGGTTGAGAACCAAAGGAAGTTCTTTGCAATTGCTTGTTTGGCATTCCCAGTAGATTTTGTGAAGAAGAATCTTTCTACTTAAAATCTAACTCAACTTCACAAAATTAATTTGTAAAGTGAAATTTGCATTCATATGTATCCTATAATTTGGCTATATATTTAGTCAATGTCAGATTTCTAACAAAAAAAAAAATCAAACCGAGACAATCAACAAAGAGAAATTAAGAAATGTGGTTGAATTTGTAAATCAGTTTACCATTATAGAGTATTATTATAAAAGTCAGTGAACCTCTGTTGCAGAACACATGGTTATAAAGACAGAGGAGCACTACATTACATTACGTTATTCATTTGAACAAACTACAGCTGTCAGCTGTTTAGCCTTTGGATGTAAAACATGATTGTGCATTGAATTTCCATCACTGAGTGATCACATTAAATAATCAGAGTGCCACAAGGGATTGCTTGCTAAGTGAGTCGAGTTTGAATCCATAATAGAGCAGTAGTAGCAGAAGCAAGAATCACATTTATAAAAGCTAATTTCCATTACAAGAGAAGAAATTAAAAACACCTTTTTGTGGTTCCTTCGGCCTTCGCAGCACCAAGTTCTACGTCTCAGCTTATACCGCAACACAGCAGCTTCAATCGATGCCTCGTCAAAATCCAACTACGTCTTCCCAGACGAACCAAAAATGGGGCAATGAAAATCAAATCAACACAGATTAGGTTTCCATTTTAAAGATTTCTAACCATTACAGATTACCATAAACATGAACGAAAAGAAGAATCACTTACCAGATTTAGGGCTCCAGAGAAGAATGATTTACAGCTGCAGAGAAGAGACGATCCAGAGGGGACGTGACTGAAGGTTTCAGACGAAGGCTCGACACGGGAGCTGACTGAAGGTTGGAGAGGAGAGGTGAATGAATGGTTGATGAAGGATTGATGAAGAGGGGAAAGAGAGTTCGAGAGAGAGAACAAAAGTTCTAGAGTTCGAGAACAGAGTTAGGGTTCGAGAAAGAGAGGAAAACGCTTCTTCAGAGTGTGATATGCAGCTCAGCATCCAATTAATCAGAAAAAAAAAATTTTAAAATAATTTCTCACATCGGTATATAATATCCGCAGTTAACAACTTCATTCTAACTGCATACGGATACTAGGGGTTATATACGGATATATCCTTGGATAATTTTCCCACCGCCATGTGCAAACTTTATATACGAAATTTATATACGGAAAATTCCATATATAAATATCCATATATAATATCTGTATATAAAACTTTTTCTGGTTTCCGTACATAAATTTCGTACATAATGCCTCATTTATATACGGATATGAATCCGTATATAATTGTCTGTATGTAATTTCATTATTTCTTGTAGTATTCATTAATTTTGAAATAACCTACAAGTCAGAAAAATAACATTTAGACCCAAAAAAAACTTATTTGGGGTCATTTAATGATAGAGATGGATTATTTTATGATAAGAATATAAGTATATTTGCCATTGAGAACATAAAAATGTTTTATTTTACATTTATTTGAAGTGTGTCACCTTTTTCTATACAATAAAATCATATTATACAATTTATACTCCTAGAATAAGGTTTAACTTTTTTCACCCATACCCTTTCTAGTCTTGTATTCTTATTCTTAGGAGCTTGCTCGTTTTTATGAAAATCTTTTTTCTTAAAAAATTGTTTTTCAAAACTTTTATTTTTAGTTGCATCTGCAAGTAATTTTTCAAGAATGTCAATGTTAAACATATGGCTATTACAAGATGCACACTCAACCAATACATTTCTACTTTCTTTGTAAAATTGAAATTTTGCTATTTAAAGTTTTCACTTCTTCCAAAGATTTTCCAAAATTCTTTTACAAAGCTTTATAATCAAATTTCAGTTTTCTATATATACAAAATTTAATTTTTCAGATTTAACACATAATTCTTGAAATGCAAAATGTAATTGAACATAATTATTTGACTCGATAAAAATACTAGAACTACAATCTTTGTTCCAGCTTGATTCAGTTTCTGCTATCAAACAAATGTTAGCTTTTTCATTTGAATCACTAGAGAGATTGATGAAGAGCTTGAATCATTTCCCTCCCATTTCTTTTTCTTGGAAGATTTTCTTCCTTTCTTTTCTTCAATCATTTTAGCACTTAGACAGTCCACTTTGACATTTCTCGATTCTCGATTCTCCATACCCGTAACACCTAAAATTAGAGGAGGATCCTTGATTCTTCTTTTTGTGATTTTTGTGATGTCCTTTTCTCTTCATAAACTTTAACATTTTCATCAATAGGTCCATATTTTCACAATCAGAGTCATCATCTTCTTTGGAGTTTTTCCTTTTGAAGACCTTGTATTTAAAAACAATATTCCTTTTTCTTCATTGATCCTCTTCTTCATTCAACATTCCAAGTTTAAGCTCGTGCTCCTAAAATACAGGAAAACACTAGAGGAGGTGAATAATGTTTTTAAAACTCTTTCGCAAAGTAGTGTCTAATGGATTCTAAAAAGATAGATGATTTAACAAAGATGTTTAGACGCTAGTTTTTATGAAGGACATATAAAGGAAAACATTTTTAAGAAGAAAAGAAATAAATCACGAATTTTATACTAGTTCACTTAACCTGAGCTACATCTAGTTCTTTCTCAAGAACTCTTAAGGGGTTTCACTAATCTTCAAGAAGATTATGCAAGTTTTACTTCTTCAAGTTTACAATAGGTATTCTCACCACTCTTGGTTCACCTAGTAAACGTGACTAGTCCAAACAACTCCTGGTATACAAGCTTTCTAACTACTTCTGGTTTCAATCATAGACAATTGTCTAGACTGTTTAACTCAAATAAGCTAAACACCAAGTATTTTATTTCTCTTCGGAATGTGCAACACAATCAGTCTTATGTGCAAATACAACTTGATAAATATCAAAGAGAAGATAAAAACAATATAATGAAATATGAGATTTTGTTATGTTTCTTTCTCTTGAAAATATAGCTTTAGAAAATATATTAATAGAGTAACAACAAGCTTGTATGGGCATTCAAAGGTTGTCTATATTATCCTTTCTTTTCTTCTCTTCAAGCTTTTGTCTATTTATAGCTTTCTTGAGAGATGACTATTAGACTGAGAGGGTGACTTCATGTATAACAAATAGCCTTTTTGGTGAGAAGTCAAACTTAAGTTTACTTTGCAGAGATATAGTGTTTTGTCATAACTTTTAGCAAAACGTAGCTTGTACGATGTGTTAGAGCAAAAGTCTTCAAGGGAAACATTCCAAAAATGTTCTTCGTATCTCTCAACGTCTTTTTCTTGGATGTAGTGATTTTGATAAAGTCTTTGTACTTTTGTGATCTGCACAAATATCAAGAATAAGGTTTATAAACATCAAAACACTTTATCGTACATGCTTTTAATATTTTGAGCGTTGATAAACATTAAGATGTATAACATGTTCAAAACATTTTATAATATGTCAATTTATTAATAAATGCATCATTTAGTTAAAGCGTTCAACATATATGATCATCAAATGATGAAAAACATTAGATGCTTTATCAAAAGTTGTTTGAGATATGTAGCGTTGAGCAAGCTTTTGTTAAACGATAAATTTTGTAAACCACTTGCTTGAATAACACTATTTGAGTAAAACATATTTGAAGCTTCAGTGTTAACATTAAGATGGATGCTTTTGTCCATAAAACGCTTGCTTGTAAGACGATGTCCATTTAGATGTTTAGACGTTGTTTGTAAAACTTGTTACACATATCGTCTATTAGATGATTATTTAATAAAGACTCTTTCTATCTCTAGACGATGTTTATAAAACTCTGTTCATCAAACACTATGGTCTAGAAAATGTTATTATAAGCTAGAACAGATGCTACGAAGGATGGTCTTTTTGGTGATAATGGTGCGGAAATGGTGGACAAAGGGGTGTGAAATGTGAAAGCAATGGTTGAAAAGGGAAGAAGACTCACGACCTAGGGTGGTGTTATGGTGGTAGTGTGGTGTTTGAAGGCTAGAAGAGATGTTTGGCCAACTCTAAGAGGAAGGTGACTAAAAAGGTCTCAGGGTTGCTCTAGTCTTGATCTTAAAATGAGTAGTATGGCAAAAAATGGGCAGCATAGCATTACTAAACATCAAAGATGATTACAAGGGAGGAGACACCTATATATATAAGAAAGAGTGTCTCCTAAAAATCCTAAAAGCATGATTTCTCACCCTTGCACTCATTGGCAAAAAATGAGGCCTTCTAAGGAGTGGACAAGTGTCCACAAATCCTCTCCAATGAGGGGAGGACATGTGGCCACTCACAAAGCACAATCTTCTTCATTCCTAGAGTGTCATGTGGCTACGTACTAAACTTAAATCCTCTCCAATGAAAGCATGACACATGACATATACTTTTCACAAGCCTTAAACAATCCTACCTACTTGACTGAAATACATGGCCTAAAGAAACCTATACTACTTGACCGAATACATGGCCTAAATAAACCTAAACTACTTTTTAACCTCCATGGTGGCCTATGAGAAAGAGCTTGCTTCACCTTGCATAGATGACTCTAGCTTCTTCTTCAAAGTGCTTGGGTCATGGCTAGGGATATTCCATCATATAAGGTTTTGCTTTCTATAAGTCATTTATAGTTATAGTAGGTAGAAATAAACCATTTAACATTGCATCTCAAACACCTCTATCAACAAACTCTAAAAAAATTTCATCCTAACTTTTCAGAAAGGATAATTTGTTCATAATAAGACTTATTAACATACTAAACTACAAGTCTTTCAATATCCTTTTACATTTTTGAGTTCTTAAACTTTCTTTTATCATCATCAAAATATCCTAATCTTTCAGTATCTTCTCTTTTGCCAACAATCTTCCTTTTTTTTTTTTATGATGATCAAAATATGTTTTAAAACTTTTTGTAATATCCTGCAAATACACAACTAAACAATAGAAAAACATAAAATGGTCCTAAAGATATTTCATAGAAAAATTACATGCTTTAATCTTTTTCTCCCTATTTTTTATCATAATTAAAAAAATTCTTTTTGCCAACACCAAGTAGACTCCAGGAGGGAAAAGTGAGTCAAAACGGACAAACATAAAAACATTGTCTTTCCTAAACAAAGTTTTCCTTATATCACTTTCACACATCTTATTTCTAACTAAGATAATGAAACTCGTTCCAAAAATTCACAGTTTTTAACAAAATAAAAACTTTTAGAATTTAAAAATCAAATTCATAGAACAAATATTGTACACAATCATCACTCTTCCGAGCAGCCTCCTCGACAAAGTGAAACACATCGCTCTTCTAAGCAACCTCACTACAAAAAAATTAATATTATGTGGAGGTTTTTATTCGAATTTGTAGGGGATTTTACCCTTTGCAAATTAATTTGTGAGGATTTTTTAAACCTCTGCAGTTAGAGTCGTCACAACCTTTTTGAAGAGGTTTATGATGACCTCTAGTATCAAATTTATATTTATGAAGTTTTTTTTAAGGCTTTTAATTTCTTTTATTAGTGACTATTATTTTATGGAGGTTTGAAGCTTCCTTTATTTATAATTATCCACGTACATTCATAATTTCTTAATTTAATGAATTATGCTTTTTATAATAAGAAATAAATAAAATATATAAAATTGTAAAATACAAAAAAATTAATCAGAATTAATTTTATTGATGATTTGAGATAAATTACATCCATTGACAATTACACTGTAAGCATAAAAAAAAAATACATAATGTTAAATTGAAAACATGGACTAATGTTGTTGATCTAAACAAAGTTACTAGAAAGTTGATGATGATATCGAATGTCCTCCATGTTGTTTCCCTCTTTCAAAACATGGATTCAAATTATTTTAATGAGGGAGCTGTCGGTCAAACCTTCACATGTAGATCAAAGAGATGTGTATAATCTGATTCCAACATTTTCACTTCTCTATTTAGATAATGTAGCAAATATTGTTTTCTAACTCCACCATTGATGAACATAATGTCTCAAACTAATCTTATCATGTTATCACTCAGTACATGTGTTATAAGAAGACAAAGAACTTTGGTAGGAAATTTATTTTGAAACCAGAAAGAAATTGAAGGTTCCTTCCTTTTTTTATGGAACCACTCTAGAAGACTTTTTCCTGGTATGAAACTATTATTAATTATAATTTATCAAGAATTCATTAAATGAGCTACATATATTATCAAATCAAATTCAGTAAAGACATGACAAAAACTTATTTAACAGCATGCTTGAACCCGTAGAAGTCAAGGATGTATAGTTTATTGTCGTGAAATATTTCAAGTTTGGAGAACCTCTCTAATTTCCTTAAGATGCTTGCAATCATTCACAGCGAGAAAAAATAGGCTGTGAAATTCTTTGATGCGTTCAGGAAGAAATGTGACATTACTTTCCCTTAGCCTTAAATGACTCACTTGAGCTAATTGCTTAAAACTTGCTGGGAAAAAAAATCATCATTCAAGTTGCAAGATAAAACCTAAAACTCATCTATCTTCAGAGATACTATTGAACCCACTTTTTCTTCACCTCTTCTGATGTTACCCATTGCCACCCCTTGTCTTTATAAACTCTAAAATCAGACACTTGAGCTATCAAGATATTGCTACTTAATTGAATAAAATCATAGTTCATCTCTAATTCTTGGAGTCCAATAAGATTATGAAAAGAAACTGGTAAGAAAAGAAAAGAAATTTATGCATTAAATATATTATAGATTTAAAACAAAAATAAATAGATAAATCTACACTTAATTGATGAAATTAGCATTTTAACTTTAGTAGCATTATTATTTAAATTAATATAATAAAATGAATATTTTAATGAAACTATACAAAAATATTTAGATTTAGTTTATTAAATAAAATGGTTAAAATATATGAAAAAATTACACTTAATTTGGGGTTAAATTTGTTTACACAAGATTTTGTCTTGATAAGAGATGTGAGTTATAAGTGATAATATCTTATTTATTAAAATGCAAGTAATCAACTATAAATCTTATCTTACATTTATCTTAATTATCTTTTCAATTTTTATTGAAGGATTTAGAAGCTTATAAAAGGAGACAGATTCTAGAGGGAATGCTGTAACATCCCGATTATATAACAAATATTACATAATAAAGATGTCATCATTACAATATAGAGAACAGTCAGAATATGACGTGTAATTTAATTGTTAAATTACAATCATCCAAATTAAATGAGTGAAAATTTTAAACCTTGAACAGCTAACAAGGATTGATCACTTACAAGTGATCAATCAGGAAACTTCTAAGGAGACTACTCTGCAACATCAGCAACCTCCAGCTCCTGCTCCAAAGGAAACTCTTCGACGCCATCTGCTCCCATCCAAGTGGATGATCATCGCCGAATAACATAATCCAAATTTTGCACACAACACAAACAATGCAAGGGTGAGCTAGATATAAAAAGCATGTTATCTCCTAGCACAATTAATTCATGTCGTCATAGATTTAAATACAGAAATATTTATGCATGCTTATTAAACCACAATCCACATATTCATATGACTCATCCGGATTTTGTATAATTGTCGGACTATTGGTCGTCTCTACACTTGCTAGCTCTGCTGGTCTTTCTCCAACGCTAGCAATATAAATCCCCCAAGCTGCCTATGTCTAAATTCAAAGACTATAGACGAGGATCTCCCTCTACTCTCACCACTGACATTATTCTTCTCTACTTGAGTGTGAATAATGCTTTGAGTGTAGGGATAGACATACCATTTCGAAGCCCCTACAATTATACAGACACAACCACAATATTTCACATAACCACTTTCATCCATCTCTCCCTGAGATTTCCGAATCATATTCACATTCATCATTTTCATCATATAATCACGGTAATTTATCATAATTCATACATGCTCACATAAATAAATCACATCATATAGTTCACACATTTATACACAGAATTCAATTCAAGATAAAACTAAAAAAAAATCCAACGCAGAATATTATTTACACGAGGACGAATACCAGTACACGATCACCATTTGGACGAACGTCCTATTCAAAACGGACGAACGCTGAAACACTTTGGACGAACGTCCACTTTTCACAAATTTGGACGAACGCTCAAATCTGGACGGACGAACGCTATTACAAAATTTGGACGAACGCTCATTTCGGAACTGACGAACGCTCTTTAATCGAATGGACGAACGCTGATTTTAGATACTTTATGCCGAACGCTAATTTCACAGAATGGACGGACGCTATGCGAGTCTGGCCGAACGCTCACTTAGGACAGACGCTACTTAGGCCGAACATTCACTTATACTGAGGGACGAACGCTACTAATGACGAGCGCGAACGCTCATCAGGGACGAACGCTCGAAGGTAGGCCGAACGCTCAACAGACCGAAGTTACACTCAAAAGTTGGACGAACGCTAACTTGCGACTGAAGGACGGACGAACGCTACTCAAAGACATGGACGAACGCTCAACCATTGATTAAGGACGAACGCTGGTTACTTAAGGACGAACGCTACATATTTTGGACGAACGTCCAATTTGAAATTTCAAATTGGACGAACGCTCGAAATTTGGGACGAACGTTCGGGCTGGTAATCGTTTACAGGACCCTGTAAACGATTACCCGAGAGAAATGGCCAATTTGTACAAAAAGTCTAACCTAGGTACTCAGTCAGGTGAACACAGGTCACCATTGGCCAAAAAAACTTCAGAAACTTCATTTTTCATCCTCAAAATTTCCAGATTTATTTCAAAAACAGTAAAACAATTTCAAAAACAGTAAAACTCAACAATCAAATGATATATCTAACTCCCCTTACCTCTTGAAGACTTCCTTTGTGAATTCTTGAATCAATCTCAGCACTGAGTTCCTTCTCTGCCGGGGCGTTACAGCAATTAGTAAAAAGAGGAGGTTTATTTTTAATGTGCAGCCCAAGATTTTATTTTGGAAATATGCAATTAATTTTTCTGTAGACACATGGTCCAATATGCCACGGCTGCTTCTATGTATTTCTTCACCTAAGTCATCTAAGAAACTATTGATGTGCATCTTTCTTTTTGAAAGCTCACGGCCACGACCCACTGGGATGAGCGTCCAGCTGCCAATTATTCCTTCCATCCAACAAGTAAAGAAAAAAAAGTGCAACCATGAGCAAAAGAACAACAAACTCCTTGGTCCAACACATGCAGTTTTGGAGAGCTGAAAGCATCACGTAAGAGGGCCTCTCTCGGTTCTGAAAAGCAACACGGCCCACACTTGGTGCAGCAGCTTGGAGAGAAAACTGGTCCAGCCTCATCAATTCACACGGCAGCCATCACCAAAAGGAAGTTCACGGAGCAGCATTTCTCAACTCCAGCAGCTCACGGTTCAGTTGAGGAAGCAAAGCCTTCAACGTTCCAGCAGCTGCAAAATGGTGGAAGCAACCAGCAACCCTTCACTTCCATTAGCAGTCACGTTCCAACAAGAAGAAGAAGTGGCGTTCCAGTTTTGGTAGCAGCAGCTCCTGCTTCAACAGCCCAGCCATTCATGCTTCTAGGAGCTTCACGTTTTCAGTAGAAGAAGGAAGAGCATGGCCTGGTCCAGCATGTAAGAACCTTGTTTTTATTTTTATTTTATTTATTTAATTTTGAAAAAAAAAAAAAAAAAAAAATAATAAATAAAAATAAAAAATGAGAGCAGCCGTATTCTACTTGAAAGCTTATGTCCCACGTTCATGCAAGAGCATAGTGATATGCCACACCCGTGAACATTATTATAGTTCACATGCCACCATTATATTTTACTATATTCTTCTCTTCACGGGGGAACACTGTTTGATCATGGGATCACGTAGGAAAGGAACAAATATTCACATCCAACAACTTCTTTTCATTCCAGCATATACACGGTACATTCCATTCTTAAGCACACGCACACTTCACGGTTTGCATAGCAAAGACGCCCCAAAGCTAGCTGCACTGTCCACCGTCCAGCCATCTCCAAGTCCAGCAGCAAAAGAGAAAGGTGTCTCGGTAAGAGGGAGCATCACGTGGAGCAACCTTCATTGTTCGGCAAACGGACCAGCTCCAAAGAGACACATTGCAGCTGGAGCAAAAAGAGTCACGGCTGGATGGAGGTGAGCACCACCGAGAAGACTTCTTCAATTTCTTTTGATGATCACACGACACTGGAGAAGGAAACACCATGGAAGAAGCCGTCAGGCGTCCACACTACATCAGCTGGATGCTTTGAACTATCTTCACGGTGGGCAGCAGCTTGGAGCGAAAGTGGAGTCCAGCAGAGGAGCTTCATCCACTTTGGTTGGAACGTGAAGAGAAGCACAACTTGGATGGAAAGGTGCACTTCACGGCTGGATGCACTTGAGAGAAACAAAGCAAAGAAGTTTCACACCACCCGCTCCATGTTGTTCAATCCAGCAAACCAGCAACAACACCATCCATGAAGCAACATCACAGCAGTACCTCACGGCCATCCAGCACACAATCATCCAGGAGCTGGTGCACGAAAAGATGAAGCACTTGGTGCACGACTGCTTGGAGAGAAAGCACACTGTTGATTTCAATTAGCAGGAGAGGTTCACGGGATTCATGGAGGGACTCACGTTATCTATTTTTGGCACGTCCCAGGAACATAAAGGAATGAGCAAGAAGAGAGGATGGAAGGAGGAACGCAATGCAGAGATTGATTCAAGAATTCACAAAGGAAGTCTTCAAGAGGTAAGGGGAGTTAGATATATCATTTGATTGTTGAGTCTTACTGTTTTTGAAATAAATCTGGAAATATTGAGGATGAAAAATGAAGTTTCTGAAGTTTTTTGGCCAATGGTGACCTGTGTTCACCTGACTGAGTACCTACGTTGGACTTTTTGTACAAATTGGCCATTTCTCTCGGGTAATCGTTTACAGGGGTCCTGTAAACGATTACCAGCCCGAACGTTCGTCCCAAATTTCGAGCGTTCGTCCAATTTGAAATTTCAAATTGGACGTTCGTCCAAAATATGTAGCGTTCGTCCTTAAGTAACCACCGTTCGTCCTTGGTTCAATAGTTGAGCGTTCGTCCTTGGTTCAATTGGTGAGCGTTCGTCCAAAGCTTCATCTGGTGAGCGTTCGTCCTTGGTTCCACCCGTGAGCGTTCGTCCTTAAGTAATGAGCGTTCGTCCTTAAGTAATGAGCGTTCGTCCCGAACCGAGCGTTCGTCCTAAACCGAGCGTTCGTCCATGAGCGTGATGAACAGTAACCGTCCAATTGTAATTCTTTTTAGTTTTAAATTCTTTTTTTTTCTTTTGAATTAAATTACATGCAATGTATGAAATATGATAGAGTATTGTGATCATCTGATGTAAATGTGGTAATTTGAGAATTGTATGTAATATATGTGGTGATATGAGCTATGAGAATGCATGAAATACGATAAGTTACTGTGATTATATGATGGGAATGATGAACGTGAGTATGATTCGGAAATCTCAGGGAGAGATGGATGAAAGTGGTTATGTGAAATATTGTGGTTGTGTCTGTATAATTGTAGGGGCTTCGAAATGGTTGTCTATCCCTAAACTCAAAGCATTGTTCACACTCAAGTAGAGAAGAACAATGTGAGTGGTGAGAGTAGAGGGAGGTCCTCGTCTATGATCTTTGAATTTAGACATAGGCAGCTTGGGGGACTTATATTGCTAGCGTTGGAGAAAGACCAGCAGAGCTAGCAAGTGTAGAGACGACCAATAGTCCGACAATTATACAAAATCCGGATGAGTCATATGAATATGTGGATTGTGGTTTAATAAGCATGCATAAATATTTCTGTATTTAAATCTATGATGACATGAATTAATTGTGCTAGGAGATAACATGCTTTTTATATCTAGCTCACCCTTGCATTGTTTGTGTTGTGTGCCAATTTGGATTATGTTATTCGGCGATGATCATCCACTTGGATGGGAGCAGATGGCGTCGAAGAGTTTCCCTGGGAGCAGGAGCTGGAGGTTGCTGATGTTGCAGAGTAGTCTTCTTAGAAGTTTCCTGATTGATCACTTGTAAGTGATTAATCCTTGTTAGCTGTTCAAGGTTTAAAATTTTCACTCATTTAATTTAGATGATTGTAATTTAACAATTAAATTACACGTCATATTCTGACTGTTCTCTATATTGTAATGATGACATCTTTATTATGTAATATTTGTTATTATATAATCGGGATGTTACATTAATGGTATCAGAGCAGTTCGTCCTTAGGATGACCTTTGTGTTGTGGGTTTGCCGTATCTTCTCTGTGAGGATTAGAGGGTAGATGGTATGATTTACCATTTCTTTCAAGTTAATATAGTAAGGTGTATCTAACTAGAAGTTTTAAGAACAGAAAATGTCTTGATAAGAGTAATGAGGGTGCACACTCATGACTTTAATCGTAGATGATTTTCCTTTCTTAATTCTGAAGGTTTGAGGTAAGAAAGAGTTAGAGTTTCAGTGTTGTTTCCTGTAGTAATTTCTGTCTGGTTCTTGTTTTGTGGTGGTGTGTTGTGCCCTAGAGTAGTAGAAGAATGCATATTCAAGGACAACTTGAGTTGTATACTTTTAGTGGAATTGGTTTAAACCGTTAAGACAAGTTCTTGCCTCGAAGATAGGAGTTATAAGACTAAAAGTTAAGCTTCGGAGGGCTAGTGAGTTATGTTGGTTTGAGTCAAGCTAATGGTCTTTCTTTCTGCGTGAACAAGAAAATGTAATCTAGATCTCCTCTTTCCCCAGATGTCGGTCCTTCTGACTCTAATCAGATGCTGAAAGCGGTGCTCTAAGCGTTGCAACAACAGAATGCTGCATTGGTGGAGTAAAATACCATAACCCTGCATAATCTAGAAGCCGCAAGGGTATATTTGCCGAGAACGCGAGAGTAACATCTGAGAACACTCAAAGACCATTCATTAAAGTGATTGACTAGTGGCAGAACCGTTCAGGGTGTTTTCTCTTCTGTTATTCCGGTCCAAGAGTGGAACTTGGAAAGCTTTCTGCAACACCAGTCAGCCCGGTTTGATGGGAAGTGCAGTCTGAATGAAGCTGATCAGTGGTTAATGGACATTGAGAGAATTTGTAGTGATAAGAGATGTCCAGATGAGAACGAGGTATCATATGCTGAGTACTTGCCTTGCAGTGTAAGGTATGACCTGGAGATTGAATTCCTTCAATTAATACCGGGAAATAGGTCGGGACTAAGTATGCGGACAGGTTCGAGCACTTGCTCCGATTGTACACATGACTACGGTTATAAAAATTTGTTATCATTATGAGTTTAATTCTCCCTGTCTTAACCTTGATGTGCCATGTTTGGTCCATTGCTCGTGTTTAAGCCTAAACCCTATTTAAACCGTTTCTGTCATCAAGATAATGTTTTAAATCCAGTCACGTTCAACCTTAAACATTCATTCATTTCATTAACGTGTATCATTTTTGGGTTATCAACCTCTTTGTGTCTAAGCCAGATTTCGGCTCCCGTTCGTATGTCTTTTGTTTTCAATGTCATTATGAGTCAATCTAATTTTTCAGTTTCGGCTCCCGTTCAGGTTGTGTTAAACGTATGTGTTCGGTGTTTTCAAAGTTCATTAATACTTTGTATTTTTGCCTTAATGTGAAATCCTATTGGTTAATTTCGAGTCTGCGAACACAAAGATTGTTTTAAGTTTGGGGCAAATTAGTGTTTTGTTTACCTCATCGAATATTGTAGTATCGTTAAAAATCTTGATAAATTTTTGACATAATTTTAATGCGTTTCAAACTCATTGATAACTTATTATGTTCTTCTTTTGGACCAAATAAAAATAAAAATAATTGAGAATAATTCTATGAGTCAAATTTCAAAATTTTGTAAATAAATTAATTTATATGAATTTATGAACAAGTACATATACATATATTTTAATAAATACAATAAAAATTACAAACAGGTGGTTGTGTTTCTGTGAGGTTTTTCTCTTCTGATACTCTTGAGTTTGGTAAGACGATAACATGTAAGTAAATCGTTAGAAATATATATATATAAAAGAAAACAATATAATCATCAAACTAGCATGGCAGATAAATATTACAATGCATAATTAAAATAAAGATGTTCTAGAGTCGATCATAAGTGATCGTTAAATATTACAGTCCATAAGATACGCAAATGAAGCAAATAAACAAAAGTAAATAATGGATGTTCGGGGTTCAATCACTCGTGATAGTTAAGTTACAGATAAAAATAAAAATTTAATGGAAAAATTCCCGAGCTGGTTGTGGTGGTCTAAGGGAGAGCTCCGTCGAGGGCACTCTGGTTCGGAATGTGAGAAGCATGGGTGGAGGGATCTGTCGTTCGTCTCTGTCGTCATCAATGATGATAGGAACAGGGAATAAGTTCAGCAACCTCGGCGCCTTCATGATTACCCAGTCATTTTCTTCCAACAAAGAAAATTGTGTCAATAATGGAGAAGGAAAAATAAAATTCAAACCAAAATAGTGGTAATTAGGGTTCTTACCATACATGTACAGCGGCAGCTGAGAAAATCGGGTGCCAGTAGGGTCTAATTCCGCTTGCCAGCGCCTGACCCGGTTACCATGATTGTTGAACCAGCAGTGTACATTATATTCACTGGCTTCTCCGAAAGCCCTGAGTCGAGATGCAATCTCGACGACTTGGGCTCTACTGGGATGTGTGACCCCGTAGTTGAAGATATTGATCATCATTTTGACCTGATCATCAGTAGGTTTCCACCGCTGACTGGTGTACCTCTCCATCTCCATCTCACTCATCCTTCCTTTCAAAGTGTTTCTAAAGCATAAAAATAATAAAATAGAATAAAAAGAGCAAAAACAGAACAAAAATAGTCAGTGTTTTCTTTATTTAATTTTGTTTCTTTTAGGCTCTTTTGTCCAGTCGGTCATTGTTGTTTCAGTGTCTTGTTCCAGATCTGTTTCACGGTCCTTGCAAATGTTCCTAAACGGATCTACGTCCAAGTTTGTTTATGTCCATTTCGTTCATACAAATAAATTTCCTCTTTTTAAGTTTTCTGTTTTTATGGGGTACGTGGCGTTGTTCTACCCGATTGTCTCTGCCATACCCTCAATCGAGGGGAGATTAACGTCTGGTTTCCAGCCGATATACCCCTTATCTTAGTTAATGCAGTGTGTTCTTAGTTTTAGTTAATAAAAAGGAAAATAGAAGAAGAAGAAAGCAAATGCAGGAGCAGAAGTAAATAACAAAAACGGAAAGTAAAGAAGAGAGCAGAATATAATTACGGGAAATAAAAGCTCAGAAAAGCAAAGAAAAAGAAAAAGTACATGAACGGAAGCAGAAAGAAGAAAGGAAAGAAAAGAAGCGAGAAGTAAAGAAAGAGGAGAAGCTGGGTAAAGGAAAGGAAGAGATAAGAGAAAAGAAAATACTTACTCGAGACGGAGCAAAGCTCTGGAACTTGAAGATTGAAGCTTGCCGGAAGACTCTCCGATCTACCACACTCAGAACTCTCTGTGTTCAGATCTCTCTCTCTCGCACTCGGAACCCTAATTGCTCAGATCTCACCCTCTCTCTCACGCGTTCTGGAATCTCAGTGTTTCGACGTGTCGCCCAACGCGGCTAGCACCTCGTTTTATAGCCAAGGAACCTCACTGTGACTACAGTTCCGGTCACGCATAACCGGAATCTTCAATAGTATCAGTTAAAAAAAAAAAAAAAAAAAAAATGTATGCGATTTTACCACATTTTATGATTATGAAATATTTAAATTTGTAGTAGTAGTTTGCGATTAGAGAACGTATAACTTTACAGGGGAAATAGCGTATCTTATGAAACAGTAGTAACCCCATTGGTTTCCTGGAAGTGATGAATTTTCGAGGACGAAAATTTTTGATGTATGGGAGAATGTAAGAACCTTGTTTTTATTTTTATTTTATTTATTTAATTTTGAAAAAAAAAAAAAAAAAAAATAATAAATAAAAATAAAAAATGAGAGCAGCCGTATTCTACTTGAAAGCTTATGTCCCACGTTCATGCAAGAGCATAGTGATATGCCACACCCGTGAACATTATTATAGTTCACATGCCACCATTATATTTTACTATATTCTTCTCTTCACGGGGGAACACTGTTTGATCATGGGATCACGTAGGAAAGGAACAAATATTCACATCCAACAACTTCTTTTCATTCCAGCATATACACGGTACATTCCATTCTTAAGCACACGCACACTTCACGGTTTGCATAGCAAAGACGCCCCAAAGCTAGCTGCACTGTCCACCGTCCAGCCATCTCCAAGTCCAGCAGCAAAAGAGAAAGGTGTCTCGGTAAGAGGGAGCATCACGTGGAGCAACCTTCATTGTTCGGCAAACGGACCAGCTCCAAAGAGACACATTGCAGCTGGAGCAAAAAGAGTCACGGCTGGATGGAGGTGAGCACCACCGAGAAGACTTCTTCAATTTCTTTTGATGATCACACGACACTGGAGAAGGAAACACCATGGAAGAAGCCGTCAGGCGTCCACACTACATCAGCTGGATGCTTTGAACTATCTTCACGGTGGGCAGCAGCTTGGAGCGAAAGTGGAGTCCAGCAGAGGAGCTTCATCCACTTTGGTTGGAACGTGAAGAGAAGCACAACTTGGATGGAAAGGTGCACTTCACGGCTGGATGCACTTGAGAGAAACAAAGCAAAGAAGTTTCACACCACCCGCTCCATGTTGTTCAATCCAGCAAACCAGCAACAACACCATCCATGAAGCAACATCACAGCAGTACCTCACGGCCATCCAGCACACAATCATCCAGGAGCTGGTGCACGAAAAGATGAAGCACTTGGTGCACGACTGCTTGGAGAGAAAGCACACTGTTGATTTCAATTAGCAGGAGAGGTTCACGGGATTCATGGAGGGACTCACGTTATCTATTTTTGGCACGTCCCAGGAACATAAAGGAATGAGCAAGAAGAGAGGATGGAAGGAGGAACGCAATGCAGAGATTGATTCAAGAATTCACAAAGGAAGTCTTCAAGAGGTAAGGGGAGTTAGATATATCATTTGATTGTTGAGTCTTACTGTTTTTGAAATAAATCTGGAAATATTGAGGATGAAAAATGAAGTTTCTGAAGTTTTTTGGCCAATGGTGACCTGTGTTCACCTGACTGAGTACCTACGTTGGACTTTTTGTACAAATTGGCCATTTCTCTCGGGTAATCGTTTACAGGGGTCCTGTAAACGATTACCAGCCCGAACGTTCGTCCCAAATTTCGAGCGTTCGTCCAATTTGAAATTTCAAATTGGACGTTCGTCCAAAATATGTAGCGTTCGTCCTTAAGTAACCACCGTTCGTCCTTGGTTCAATAGTTGAGCGTTCGTCCTTGGTTCAATTGGTGAGCGTTCGTCCAAAGCTTCATCTGGTGAGCGTTCGTCCTTGGTTCCACCCGTGAGCGTTCGTCCTTAAGTAATGAGCGTTCGTCCTTAAGTAATGAGCGTTCGTCCCGAACCGAGCGTTCGTCCTAAACCGAGCGTTCGTCCATGAGCGTGATGAACAGTAACCGTCCAATTGTAATTCTTTTTAGTTTTAAATTCTTTTTTTTTCTTTTGAATTAAATTACATGCAATGTATGAAATATGATAGAGTATTGTGATCATCTGATGTAAATGTGGTAATTTGAGAATTGTATGTAATATATGTGGTGATATGAGCTATGAGAATGCATGAAATACGATAAGTTACTGTGATTATATGATGGGAATGATGAACGTGAGTATGATTCGGAAATCTCAGGGAGAGATGGATGAAAGTGGTTATGTGAAATATTGTGGTTGTGTCTGTATAATTGTAGGGGCTTCGAAATGGTTGTCTATCCCTAAACTCAAAGCATTGTTCACACTCAAGTAGAGAAGAACAATGTGAGTGGTGAGAGTAGAGGGAGGTCCTCGTCTATGATCTTTGAATTTAGACATAGGCAGCTTGGGGGACTTATATTGCTAGCGTTGGAGAAAGACCAGCAGAGCTAGCAAGTGTAGAGACGACCAATAGTCCGACAATTATACAAAATCCGGATGAGTCATATGAATATGTGGATTGTGGTTTAATAAGCATGCATAAATATTTCTGTATTTAAATCTATGATGACATGAATTAATTGTGCTAGGAGATAACATGCTTTTTATATCTAGCTCACCCTTGCATTGTTTGTGTTGTGTGCCAATTTGGATTATGTTATTCGGCGATGATCATCCACTTGGATGGGAGCAGATGGCGTCGAAGAGTTTCCCTGGGAGCAGGAGCTGGAGGTTGCTGATGTTGCAGAGTAGTCTTCTTAGAAGTTTCCTGATTGATCACTTGTAAGTGATTAATCCTTGTTAGCTGTTCAAGGTTTAAAATTTTCACTCATTTAATTTAGATGATTGTAATTTAACAATTAAATTACACGTCATATTCTGACTGTTCTCTATATTGTAATGATGACATCTTTATTATGTAATATTTGTTATTATATAATCGGGATGTTACACAGCACGTCCAGCAGATTATTTCAGTTTGAAAAGAAGCTTTGGTCCTCACGTTCGTCCAAGAGCTGTGTGGTGCCACGGTGCTGGAAGGAGGTGTCACGGTCATAAGCTGGAAGCAGAGAAATGCAGGTTTAGGAGCTGGATTTTGCTGGAAGCAAAACGGTGATTGAGGCTGGAATGGAAGGAGTACTACACGGAGCTGCCTGGAAACATTTGAAGGAAGCACACGGTCCAGCAGGGAGCGTACGGTGAAGAAGTGAGTTGGAGTTGGAGTTGGAATGAGAAGCTGATATGAAGTGAAGCAAGGAAGGAGGCTACACGGTAGGTAGAAGCGGTGCAGTAGATTGGAAAAGAAAGGAGAATGGTGTTCACGGGGGAAACTGCAGTAGGTGTCACGGCTTGGTGCAGCTGCCACGTGAAGCTTTGCATTTTATTTCCCTAGGCATTTTTCATTTGACGTGGAGATAAGAAAGCGCTGGTGTGCACGGTCTATGCTAATTTCAATTGGAGAAAAGTGACTTTGAAGGAAGCGGTGCACAGGGGAGCTGTCGGCTTTAATTATTCTACAAAGTAGAAGCACGTTGAGGTGTAAAGAAAGTGGGATAGGGGTGCTGATTCAATTTCAAGGAAGCAGCAGCACTAAATCCACCGAGAGAGAGAATGGTGTGCAGCTTTCCAATTTAATTGTTCACCCGTGAAGACAATTAGTAAAATATACTGTTGGCATGTGAACTATAACAATGTTCACGGGTGTGGCATATCACAATGCTCTTTTTTTTTTTTTTATTTATTTAAATAAATAAAATAAAGATAAAAACAAGGTTCTTACAAATGCTCACCCAACTCTTTTATTCGTCTTTATTTTCACACATACTATAATTCTTCTCAACTCTTACCTATTTTGAAAGTTAGAAAAAACCTTTTAAATATGGATTTCCTTCGATATTTATCAATAACTTGACGTGTATAAACTCGACTTCTTAAGAATATTATTCTTTCCACCTCGATAAATCACACTTTTTTTTCGCAAAAATAATTATTCATTTAGAAATTAGTATATTTAAGAAAATGTTTAGGAAAAAGTTATATGATTTAATTGTAAAAGTTTAATTATAAATGGGAGATAAATATAAATGTTATAATATTTGTTAACAATTATTAAAATTAGTTTTTAATTACAATCGTTAATATTAAAGCATGGGACTTTTTTATTTTCAAATAAATAAAACATATTAGAATCTCTTTTTTGACGTAGAAAAATTGCCCTGACATTTTCTATATATTCGTTTGAAGCATATATAATAATTAAATATTCTATAATTAAAAAAACTGAAAAACACCGCGCCGAAAAGAAGAGCAATTAAAACTAACAAAAGTTGTATATCCCTAACAATAAATGGCCTAGGCGTTTATTAATTGAAGAAAATGGTTTTATTCAATTAGTGAAGAAAATGGGTTTTCTTTTATTTTTAATCTTACTTTCTATATTTTTTGTTCCTTTGTTCGCGTTATTCGTACTTCATATTATACTATATAATATGTGACATCCCAAAATATAGTAATTTCCATAAATGAGAATTAATCACATTACATAATATTAACAGTGCAGTCTTAATTAAAATCAGCTATCAAAAGCCGAACGACAACAGTTACAGAGTTAATCCAAAATAGAACAAACGAAAAAAATGGAAGTTCAGGACGAACGGTCTCACAAAACTAAATGACCGAACGTTCAATTTACAATTCTAAAAACATCTACTACTACTGTAACATCCCAATTATATAATAACAAATATTACATAATAAAGATGTCATCATTCCAATATAGAGAACAGTCAGAATACGACGTGTAATTTAATTGTTAAATTACAATCATCCAAATTAAATGAGTGAAAATTTAAACCTTGAACAGCTAGAAAGGATTGATCACTACAAGTGATCAATCAGGAAACTTCTAAAAAGACTACTCTGCAACATCAGCAACCTCCGGCTCCTGCTCCAAGGGGAACTCTTCGACGACATCTGCTCCCATCCAAGTGGATGATCATCGCCGAATAACGTATCCACATTGGCACACAACACAAACAATGCAAGGGTGAGCTAGATATAAAAAGCATGTTATCTCCTAGTACAGTTAATTCATGTCGTCATAGATTTAAATACAGAAATATTTATGCATGCTTATTAAACCACAATCCACATATTCATATGACTCATCCGGATTTTTGTATAATTGTCGGACTATTGATCGTCTCTACACCTGCTAGTTCAGCTGGTCTTTCTCCAACACTAGCAATATAAGTCCCCCAAGCTGCCTATGTCTAAATTCAAAGATCATAGACAAGGACCTCCCTCTACTCTCACCACTCACATTGTTCTTCTCTACTTGAGTGTGAACAATGCTTTGAGTTTAGGGATAGACAACCATTTCAAAGCCCCTACAATTATACAGACACAACCACAATATTTCACATAACCACTTTCATCCATCTCTCCCTGAGATTTCCGAATCATACTCACGTTCATCATTCCCATCATATAATCACAGTAACTTATCGTATTTCATGCATTCTCATATTTTCTCATAGCTCATACCACCACATATATTCCATACAATTCTCAAATTTCAACATTTACATCAGAGATCACAATACTCTATCATATTTCATACATTTATACACAGAATTCAATTCAAGATAAAACTAAAAAGATTCAACGCAGAATATTATTTACGCCAGGACGAATACCAGTACACGATCACCATTTGGACGAACGTCCTATTCAAAACGGACGAACGCTGAAACACTTTGGACGAATGTCCACTTTTCACAAATTTGGACGAACGCTCAAATCTGGACAATTTTGGGACGAACGCTCAAATCTGGACAATTTTGGAACGAACGCTCAAATCTGGACAATTTTGGAACGAACGCTCAAATCTGGACAATTTTGGAACGAACGCTCAAATCTGGACAATTTAGGAACGAACGCTCATATCTGGACAATTTTGGAACGAACGCTCAAATCTGGACAATTTTGGAACGAACGCTCAAATCTGGACGAACGAATGCTATTACAGAATTTGGACGAACGCCCGTTTCGGAACGGACGAACGCCCTTTTAATCTAATGGACGAACGCTGATTTTTTTGATACTTATGCCGAACGCTAATTTCACAGAATGGACGGACGCTCATAATCTACTGGGACGAACGCGCGACGAGACTTTGTGGACGAACACTCACACGTACAAAACGAACGCTTGGATTTAAGGACGGACACGCGTGGCGAATTGGACGAACGTCCACTCTTCATTTCACCAACTTTGAACGAGCGTCCCCGAACGAACGCTCTCCAACGACTACCGAACATATTGGAACGAACGTCCTATCTTACTAGGACGAACGTTCCCAAAAGTTAACGAACGTTCAGAAATTAGAGACGAACGTTCCGGAACATAGGACGAACGTTCATTTGGCTAAAAACATTTGGACGAACGTCCCCTTTGAAGTGGACGAACGCGCGTTTCTGCAGAAATTCTGCAGAATCGCAACCCAGAAACCCAGGAAACAGAAACCCAGATTCAACCCCTTAAACCCAGATTTGCATCATACAAAGTATATACAATTAATCACACAAAATATCTAGCTCCCCTTACCTCTTGAAGACCTCCTTGAATCACTTCCAGAGGTGTTGATCTTCTTCCAACTTCAAAAGTTCTTCACTTCTTCTTATCCCAGGAAACCTTGCAATAACTCAACCCAGATCCATCTCACAGTCTTCCTGAAGTTGGTAAGCTTCCCACGATGGCTCTCTGGACAGCTGGAAAATGGGAGGAAGGAAGGTTCCCTCCCTCCTGCTGCTCCGTCTCCCTCACGGCTCTCTCTTCCTGTCCACTAAAAGAATGAAGACGCTTCCCTTTTCTTATGCCAAAAAGAACGAAACACACTCCCTTTCACTGCCACCCCATAAAACCGAAACACACTCCCAAAGCCGAGACTCAGCTACTCTCCCTCTCCTTCTCACGGCCAAAACTCAAAACTCCCTTCCCCCTTTCCTAAAACTAAAACCAGCCGCCCCCCCTTCTTTTCTCCCCTTCCTCCTCTGGTCCAAAATGCACCCCTTCCCCCAATAATGCACCCGAAAATGAGGAATGGTGGGTGACCACCGCGTCCCCACCACTTCCTGAAATTAAGGGTCCTTACATTCTCCCCAACAACAAAAATTTTCGTCCTCGAAAATTGAGCTTACTAGAACAAGTAAGTTTCTTTTATCCCGTCCTTTAACTCCCGGTAGAGTTTCCTGTTCTACCGTCCAAGATTTACACTTAGCCAACTTGACATACAATATTCTTCTTCTCAGTACTCCAAGTACTGCACTAAGGTGATCTTCATGTTCTTCTCGTGTCTTAGAATAGACCAGTATGCCATCCATAAATACTACCACAAACTTGTCCAAGAAGGGTCTAAAAATTCGATTCATATAGTCCATGAGAATGACTGGATCATTAGTCACGCCAAACAGCATAACCACATACTCGTAGTGACCATATCTAGGCCTGAACGCCGTTTTCTGCACATCATCCGCTTTTACTAAGATCTGATGATACCCAACCTCAGATCAATCTTAGAGAATATTGTAGCTCCGTGTAGTTAATCCATCAAATCATCTGTGAACATAACCTTACCTCTAGATTGCCACTATAACTCAAAACCACAACTCAAATAGTCTCCTTCGTCCATTGGCCCACTCTTTCCATTCCAAAGCTATTAATATCTTCTCACTTTAAAGTTGACCCTGTAGCTTGCAACCGAAGGCTCACTTATCTTCCCTTGCCTGATACATGTTTCTTTCACACCTAAACTCACTTCTGACTCTTGAAGATTACCAAACACCCCCGACTCATGCTCATATAACAACACCAATACTGTTTCAAAGAACTCGTCCCTCACAACCACAAATCCACAATTTTGGAAATTCTTCATGCATACCTATTATTGACAACAACAAGCTCACCATCATCCGCTGCGCTACTCTGATTCTTGTACTTCCTTACTCACCAATTTACTTAAAAGAACACTTCCTTTCTGACAACTGTAACCAGCAGACGATCACCCTCGAAGAACCTGCCTCATAACTTCTATATGACCTTACAAAACCCTGAAACTCTTCCCTTGCATAATAGCCTAGTCATTCCATTTCCTCAACACTGTTTTCTACTCCACAAAACGACCATCCCCGAAATCACTCCTGATTGTTAAGACTTATACTACACTATGCCAACATGTCCTCTATTTCTCTTCTGCGATTCTTCAACCTTGTAGTTCTTCTTATGATTATATTTAGTCCAAATATTATTGCTCTAACTCAACCTCCATCTTCCTCTTGCACTACACGACTTAAACAGGAACCACCCAAAAATTTCGGACACAGGTGTTGCCTAAGACCCCACTCCAATGTGAATTCCACTTTTCCAAGTTATAAAATCTCATACTGGTTGCAGAAAACCAACCAAAATCCTTACCTCATAAAGATGTATCTTCTCTTTTTCACATATTCATCACACCCCTTTTTCTTCACTTTCTAATTTGATCCGCAATTGATATATAACTGGTGACTTTTCTTCTTGAAACACGAAGCTTCTATTAAAGACTATAAAGCACTAGAGAACTAGTTTGAAACAACAAACCTTCCTTGAATCACACCACAAACTAAGGAAAGAACAACATCATTTTTTCTTCATTTGCGATTGACAGACATCTTGAATTCTCATAACACTTACTTCCATCTTTCGCTCAACTATACTTGATGCACTACCTTCGTTCTCCTTCCCTGCCAAGAAACCACTCCAAATACTCTTAGATTAACTCCACAAACGCCACATCACTCATAATTCTTCTTGCACTCATCACGTCCAAATTACCTTAAAACTTCCTTCTCCAAGAATTTCCCTCTTCAACTCGGAATCGTCAAAATACAAACCTATCTTTAATCCTCTAAACCTCAAGAAATTCTTAACCAACAACACCAATCCTCCGACCTTAACTGAACTTACTAACTTACTGCCTTCTGCAATCTATCATTCAATTCTCTCTTGATCAAATTCAACTGAACACTGAACATCACCATAAAACTATACCCAAAGAAAATTAACTTTATTACAACATGCAACTTCATAACTCTAAACATCTCAACCATCCCAAACTCTTTTGATCAATCTCGATACTCTCTTTAGCAACTTATACTACAACCACCCTTTATCATCTGTTCTAAAACCCATTTTCTCCTTTCTTCATCCACTGTGCCCTCAATTCTCTGACCTTACACTGTCTTACCAAACTGACATTCAAATGTACTCTTTCCTTTAACATTTAAAATCTCTCATCTCAGCCAATAATCAAACACTTATTCTATACGAATCACTAATCTTGAAACATTCTTCTAAGCTTGACTATGCATTATCCAATTGCGCGATTCATGCTTAACCACTCCATTTGGTTATTCAATTTACAGTCCTATAATACTCCAATTCTCCTCACACACTTCATGTTCCCTCCACTTGGAGATCTGGCTTCTATTTCACCCTCCTTAAATCCGTTCTATGTTTTTCACACTGCTCCTCAAACCCTTCCTCTTCTACTTCCTATCAAAATACAATTTTCCCGTGGTCCACTTGTTTCTTTGTTATCTTAAGCTTCAAACCATCTATCACTTCTCTTATTCAGATTCCAACCATCACTGATATACTATACCCAACTCATTTCTCAAATCGTGTTATAACCATGTTTATCCAAAGCTTCTCTAAATCTAACCTCTGAACTTCTTGCGAACGTATGATATAAGATTCTTGTGACTTTGTTTTCTTGAAATTTCCTTCACCCATAACATTACTTCCAAACTCTAATATCTTCGCTAGCCCTCCGAAACTTAACTTTTAGTCTTCTAACTCTTATCTTCGAGGCAAGAACTTGTCTTAACGGTTTAAACCAATTCCACTAAAAGTATACAACTCAAGTTGTCCTTGAATATGCATTCCTCTACTACTCTAGGGCACAACACATCACCACAAAACAAGAACCAGACAGGAATTACTACAGGAAATAACACTGAAACTCTAACTCTTTCTCACCTCCAACCTTCAGAATTAAGAAAGGAAAATCATCTACGATGAAAGTCATGAGTGTGCACCCTCATTACTCTTATCAAGACATTTTCTGTTCTTAAAACTTCTAGTTAGATACATCTTACTATATAGACTTGAAAGAAATGGTAAATCATACCATCTACCCTCCAGTCCTCACAGAGAAGACACAGCAAACCCACAACACAAAGGTCATCCTAAGGACGAACTGCTCTGATACCATTAATGTAACATCCCAATTATATAATAACAAATATTACATAATAAAGATGTCATCATTCCAATATAGAGAACAGTCAGAATACGACATGTAATTTAATTGTTAAATTACAATCATCCAAATTAAATGAGTGAAAATTTAAACCTTGAACAGCTAGAAAGGATTGATCACTACAAGTGATCAATCAGGAAACTTCTAAAAAGACTACTCTGCAACATCAGCAACCTCCGGCTCCTGCTCCAAGGGGAACTCTTCGACGACATCTGCTCCCATCCAAGTGGATGATCATCGCCGAATAACGTATCCACATTGGCACACAACACAAACAATGCAAGGGTGAGCTAGATATAAAAAGCATGTTATCTCCTAGTACAGTTAATTCATGTCGTCATAGATTTAAATACAGAAATATTTATGCATGCTTATTAAACCACAATCCACATATTCATATGACTCATCCGGATTTTTGTATAATTGTCGGACTATTGATCGTCTCTACACCTGCTAGTTCAGCTGGTCTTTCTCCAACACTAGCAATATAAGTCCCCCAAGCTGCCTATGTCTAAATTCAAAGATCATAGACGAGGACCTCCCTCTACTCTCACCACTCACATTGTTCTTCTCTACTTGAGTGTGAACAATGCTTTGAGTTTAGGGATAGACAACCATTTCAAAGCCCCTACAATTATACAGACACAACCACAATATTTCACATAACCACTTTCATCCATCTCTCCCTGAGATTTCCGAATCATACTCACGTTCATCATTCCCATCATATAATCACAGTAACTTATCGTATTTCATGCATTCTCATATTTTCTCATAGCTCATACCACCACATATATTCCATACAATTCTCAAATTTCAACATTTACATCAGAGATCACAATACTCTATCATATTTCATACATTTATACACAGAATTCAATTCAAGATAAAACTAAAAAGATTCAACGCAGAATATTATTTACGCCAGGACGAATACCAGTACACGATCACCATTTGGACGAACGTCCTATTCAAAACGGACGAACGCTGAAACACTTTGGACGAATGTCCACTTTTCACAAATTTGGACGAACGCTCAAATCTGGACAATTTTGGGACGAACGCTCAAATCTGGACAATTTTGGAACGAACGCTCAAATCTGGACAATTTTGGAACGAACGCTCAAATCTGGACAATTTTGGAACGAACGCTCAAATCTGGACAATTTAGGAACGAACGCTCATATCTGGACAATTTTGGAACGAACGCTCAAATCTGGACAATTTTGGAACGAACGCTCAAATCTGGACGAACGAATGCTATTACAGAATTTGGACGAACGCCCATTTCGGAACGGACGAACGCCCTTTTAATCTAATGGACGAACGCTGATTTTTTTGATACTTATGCCGAACGCTAATTTCACAGAATGGACGGACGCTCATAATCTACTGGGACGAACGCGCGACGAGCCTTTGTGGACGAACACTCACACGTACAAAACGAACGCTCGGATTTAAGGACGGACACGCGTGGCGAATTGGACGAACGTCCACTCTTCATTTCACCAACTTTGAACGAGCGTCCCCGAACGAACGCTCTCCAACGACTACCGAACATATTGGAACGAACGTCCTATCTTACTAGGACGAACGTTCCCAAAAGTTAACGAACGTTCAGAAATTAGAGACGAACGTTCCGGAACATAGGACGAACGTTCATTTGGCTAAAAACATTTGGACGAACGTCCACTTTGAAGTGGACGAACGCGCGTTTCTGCAGAAATTCTGCAGAATCGCAACCCAGAAACCCAGGAAACAGAAACCCAAATTCAACCCCTTAAACCCAGATTTGCATCATACAAAGTATATACAATTAATCACACAAAATATCTAGCTCCCCTTACCTCTTGAAGACCTCCTTGAATCACTTCCAGAGGTGTTGATCTTCTTCCAACTTCAAAAGTTCTTCACTTCTTCTTATCCCAGGAAACCTTGCAATAACTCAACCCAGATCCATCTCACAGTCTTCCTGAAGTTGGTAAGCTTCCCACGATGGCTCTCTGGACAGCTGGAAAATGGGAGGAAGGAAGGTTCCCTCCCTCCTGCTGCTCCGTCTCCCTCACGGCTCTCTCTTCCTGTCCACTAAAAGAATGAAGACGCTTCCCTTTTCTTATGCCAAAAAGAACGAAACACACTCCCTTTCACTGCCACCCCATAAAACCGAAACACACTCCCAAAGCCGAGACTCAGCTACTCTCCCTCTCCTTCTCACGGCCAAAACTCAAAACTCCCTTCCCCCTTTCCTAAAACTAAAACCAGCCGCCCCCCCTTCTTTTCTCCCCTTCCTCCTTTGGTCCAAAATGCACCCCTTCCCCCAATAATGCACCCGAAAATGAGGAATGGTGGGTGACCACCGCGTCCCCACCACTTCCTGAAATTAAGGGTCCTTACAACTACTACTGGACGATCTAAGTCTCGGCCTTCACTTCGACGTCCACCAGATTTTCTTCTTCTACCACTTCCTCCAAAAGAGTGTCTCCATCTGCTCACATCCACACGGATGATCATTGCATTGACAGGACGGAAGTACAGGTACAAGACAACACAAGGAAAAACGAAAGGGTAAGCTTAGGTAATTTAATTCATACAACAATCATACAATCCAACATACAAGCAATGCGATAATATATCAACATAGAATTTAATCATCCAAAACTCTCATAAGACAGACCGTCCAGACTGTATGAATCCATGTATCTACAGGCGTTCGTGCACCCGGGTGATGTAGTAACTGGGAAACACTCAACAGCTGCCACCCGAGGTTAGCCCTATCAGTCCAAAGTACTCCTAAGCACTAGGACCTCCTGCCGTTCCCACACATGACCTACTCCCCTCTACGTGAGGACGAGCACTCACGGAACATCAGGATGAACTGCCATCAGTAGCTTTACCACAGTCATACTACATAACTTCTCATATTCCAATCATAGAGTCGTTCCTCCTTGGAACGCTCGTTCAAAATCCATCATCATATAATTTCTCCAAATATGGTTCACACTTCAAAATCTTACACTTTATCTTCATTTTCATCTTTAGTTTTAAGAGTACAAAATAACGAACGTTCAACCCTCTGAAGGACGAGGACGAACGCGAAAAGCGAGACTTAGAAGGACTCGTTGCCAATCAGAATAAGTCGACATATAGTTATTTAACGGACGTCATGGCTACTCAATCAGTTGAAGAAAATGACTCTACAGTGATACAATCAATGTCCATAAATAATTTAAGTATACAGGCTCTAGGCCGAATCCAAATGTATAAATATACAAAAAGACAAGTATTTAACTATACTGAGAACAATCGTTTAAAAGAGGTCGACTGTCGGTCAATGACCGAACGCCAATTATACATATATACGTACTGACAATTTGGACGAACGCTATTTACGTCCGTTCAGGAATCAAAGGTAAGGACGAGCGTTCGGTATAAAACCGAACACTACTTAGGACGAACGCTAGGTAGGTGACCGAGCACTAATTAGAACGAACGCTCGGTATAAGACCGAGAGCTCATTAGAACGAAAGCTAAGTATACGACCGATCGCTACTTGCAACGAACGCTTGGTATAAGACCGAGCGTTACAAATTTTAAAGTATAAAGGTATTCGTATACAGCTAAGTTGAACCGAACGCTCAAACCTAGCATTTCACAGGAGGACGCTCGTTCTCAATCAGAGTTCTTTCCGAATGAAAGAATTCCATTTTTAACCATTTACTAGAAAACCGAACGGTATAAGACCGTACGATGACGAGCGTACTTTATCATAGGGATTAATATACAATCAGATTTTTCATCTATCTTAACTCAATATTTCTCATCCAATTCATATCTTTACAATTTCATATTCATCATTAAATCACATACTTTATAGGATTCATATTCTCAACTCATACTTTACATTAATCATACATTTCCAAATTCATACGTATCACCATCAACATACAGTTCAACCAACATCAACCATATTCATTCAGTACAACAGTGCTCGTTCATGCATAGTTAAACAGCATACATTTCATACATCCAGTTCACATCATGCTTTCACCCAACATACAAGTATCAATTAAATTACCAAGCTTCCCTTACCTGGTTCAGTAGTGAACGCCCTAAGAGTGTGACTTTGTCTCGTTCAATTTATGGCTTTCTACCCTCAACAATTTCCTTAAGTTCTTCACTAAATCTAACCAAAAGAAACGTAGAAGAATTTAGCTTACACCCTTGCATGCAGCTGAATCTGGGTTCGCATGAACTCCAGAAACGAGTGTCTAGATTGGGAAACTTACCGGTTACAGAACTCTAAAGTGTTCGGTTCAAACAAAAGCTCAGGACGCCGGGAATCGTTCTACGGTGCCTGAAAAGTGACCGGAGCAAAGTAGAGTGAGTTGCAGTAGAGAGAAGATGAAACGGTTCTAGAGAGAAGGAGGAGAAAAATGGAGTCTGAGTTTGGAGGGAAGAAGATGAGTGCAGGAGAGTGGAAAGGTTTTCAGAAAATTCATTTTGTTCTTCCCAAGTCCGCACGTTCGTGCGTCTCTCCCGTCGACACTTGTACCCCCCATTACTGACTCCAATTCTATCCCGGTGACACTTGGCGTGAGTGGCAGAGTTATGGAAGTGCGTTTTTAATGCACTGCAGAGGGGTTTTCCATGCATTAAATTTGATTTGACAAGGTTTTAGCAGAGTTAATTTTCCAGGGTCTCACATAATACAATTTATGCCTTTTAAATTTCATTCCATATTTTAAATAAATTTGCCTTTTAGATTCAATAAGCTGAAAAAAATTAGTTGATTATCCTTATTTTTCATGTTTTATTCATCTAAATGATGAGACTAATTTTGTTCCAAAAGAAAACTGTAACCCTCTATTATGACAATAAAGCTGGCTTTATTAAAATAAATTGTATAATTAGTACGTATTTTTCCAACACTGAATTATAATTTAAAAATATATTAATAACTTTTCCAAAAATGAGAGAAACATTAAAAAGAACAAATATTTTACTGATAGATAAAATGTAAGGACCGTGCGTCCTTTTTAAAAGAAGGAGATGGAGGGGGGTTTGACAGCTGCACGTTCGTGATGGGAGAGGGGCTCCACATCCAGCAAAGGAATTGGGAAAAGAAGGGAGCAGCTGCACGTTTGAAGGAAATGGAGGGGGCGCACGTTCAGCAAAAGTGGGCAGCAACAGTTGGTGGTGGGTCTCTCCACCTTGAGTGCTCCAGCTAGACTTGGCACTGAGGAATGGAAGGAACGACTGAGGTTCGTCCAGCTGGCACAGTGCATGCTTCTTCTTTCCCTTTAAGAGAAGAAACCATGAATTGAAGGGGTTGGGTTCTGCATCTGGAGGAGTTAGAGAGCTTGCTGCAAGATCTGGGAGAGAAGTAGAGAGCTTTTGGAGTTGGAAGGAGATCCACACACTGCATTTCAAGATTCAAGGAAGTCTTCAAGAGGTAAGGGGAGCTAGATCTTTTGTTTGATTGTTGATATATATTGTATTTGATGCAAATCTGGGAATTTGGGGATGAAAAATGGGGTCTCTGGGTTTCTGGAACACCAGATGCGATTCTGCAGAAATCTGCAGAAACGCGCGCTCGTCCAAACGGTGCTCGACCAAATAGTGGTCGGCCAAAATTTCAGAACGTTCGGTGTTGTATTCTGAACGTTCGCTCGAATAGTGAACGATAGTAGTACGCCAAATCTGAGCGTTCGTCCATATGGGGTTCGACCATGTGGTCGGCCAATTTCGAACGTTCGGTCTTGATCTGATATTAATGTTCGGTTTTGTAGTAACGAGCGTCAGCTTTCGTTCTGGGTTTGTTTAGTGAAGTGTTCAGCGATCGTTCTCGTGTACTAGAGATTGCAGCGTTCGGTCTTTAATTGGATTCTTAAGTGTAAATCTCGAGCGTTCGGTTTTGCGATAATACTGATTATAAGCGTTCATCCTAATACTGATTCAGGAAGTGATCTTGAGCGTTCGTTTTGATGAATTAATGATTGTAGTCGTTCGTTTAAGTTGGTATTCTTAGGTTTGGATCTTGAGCGTTCGGTCGTGGTTTAATTCTGATTTTGAGCGTTCGTTCTTGGTTTTATGCTGATTATGAGCGTTCGGCCTTAATTTGATGTTTTAAGTTTTATTCCGGAACGTTCGTCCTTGATGAATTGGGGAATATAAGCGCTCGTTGTTAACTTGGTAGTCTCGGGTAGTAATCTTGAGCGTTCGGTCTTAATTCGATAGTCTTAAGTTTGGAATATTGAGCGTTCGGTCTTCATTTGATAGTCTTAAGTTTAGATCTTGAGCTTTCGGTCTTGTTCTGTTGAGCGTTCGGTCTTGTTCTAGTGAGCGTTCGGTTTTGATAAGGCATTCTCGCTTGTGAGCGTTCGATTTTAATTTGGATTCTTAAGTTTGGATCATAAGCGTTCGTTCTTGAATATTTGTGATTATGAGCGTTCGGCCATAATTGGATATTATAAATTTGAAATCTTTAACGATCGGCCTTAGTATATTAGTGAGTGTGAGCGATCGTTCTTAACTTAGTATTTTCGGGTAGTTATGTTGAGCGTTCGGTTTTCATTTGATAGCCTTAAGTTTGGATCTTGAGCGTTCGGTCTTGATACCTGTTATTAATCGTTAGCGTTCGACCTGGATCGCGTATTCTGAGGTTTAATTGGTAAGCGTTCGATTCGGGTGTATCAGTGATAATTAGCGTTCGATCTCTATCATATTTTCTCAGGCTTCAATCTTAGTGTTCGTTAAAACAGTGTTAGTCTCAGGCTTCAATCTTAGCGTTCGTCCTGGAAGGATCCATTTGAGTGATGTGCTCTGTTTTAGTGTTCGGCATGATGTTGTAGGAAATGATAACGTCCGTCCAAATAAGGTTCGGCCTGGTATTTGGAAATGACGTTCGTCCAAACAATGTTCGGCCCTTGAAATTGGCGTTCGTCAAAATAGTGTTCGGCCTGATTGTGTTGGATCTTATAGCGTACGTCCAAATAGAGTAGTATTCGGTAAGATAGCGTTCGGCAGATGCGTTCAATATTTCGGTTTTGAGCGTTCGACCTGGTAGTGTATGATCTAATGACGTCCGTCCAAATAGTGTTCGGCATGGTATTTGGAAATGACGTTTGTCCAGTAGCGTTCGTTCCATTCTGTTAGGAGAATAGTGCTCGTTCAGATAGCATTATACGAATATTGTTGTCTAAATTTATTTTCTCTTGAATTGAATTACGTGTACAAAGGTTTGGAATATATGCTGTGATGTGATATGTGAATATATGAAATATGATAAATATGATAAATTAAGGAAAATGGTGCTACATCAAAATAATATGTTCACACCCAAATATATTATTTTAGATATATTTTCAGTTTTTTAAATCTAAATTATATTTATTTCAGTCTTCTAAATTTAAAATTACTGATATTTAGTTTAGTAATGGGAAAAACTAGTTTAGTTTCTATATTCCTATCTGTGTAAAAAAAATTGTAGACAGAGATACAATATTACGTTGTGGACAAGAAATAAATTCAAATGTTAATTTGTCACCATTTAACTGAATTTGTATTCTAAACTTACAAAATCAAAGGATAAACAAAAGTCCATAATCAAATATTGCAACTGACATTTATTTATCAATATCCCAACATAAAATAATTTGAGAAACAATACAAAAATATGAATAATAAGGTCTTAACTAGACTCAGTAGAACAATATCAAGTATAAAATATTCAAAATCCCAGGACAAGAAACAATATTCTTGACTAGAGGATCCCATGCTTACAAGTTACAACTCATTTAAATGAAATCATGGTCAAGACTAGTACATTAAAGATGTTGCTTCTGTCAGTAAAGACAACATAAAAGACCAAATCAATAATTTTATGATTATCAATCCAAAACAAAGTAGTTTCATATGAGCTACAATAGTTGTAGTCTTCAAGTTCAAAAACTTATTTGGACTGTCATACACTGATCTTTTACATAATACATATATCTCAACAACTTCAACAAGGATTAAGCTAAGAAAAATGAGCTTATTTCCTTGATTTTTTTTTTGTATGGAAAATTATGCTACAAAACTATCATATAATGTCATACCATATATCTATGTAGTTATAAATGAAAACCAAATCTAGTAGTTGTGGAGAGGCTTGATCCACCAAGACCATCAAGCTGAAAAACTAATAGCAATCACAATGATGTACAAAACAATCATCCATGGCTGGCAATTGATGCAAACAGAAACAACTCTTTTAGAACAGATGATTGAGTGCATTGGACTCATGGGAAAGCCTCTATGTAGCTGTTGGGATGTTTTTGTTTCAAAAAAGTTCACCCTCAAATTCTCACTTCTGGAGAATTTTCAGGTGATGAATCAGATTTTTCTAGCTCCTCATCAAGCATGATCTCTACTTCCCGGCAGCTCAAACTGCAAAATGCTTTTTCACCTCTGCACGATATCAAAGGAAGTCAATATTAAAGTCATTCTGTCCATCAGAAGAACTTCAATTCAAAACACAAAAGTTGCAATAGTGTTAATCTACCTATAGAAATCATCGTTCTCTTTCTTCCTTCTCGTTCACCATCTTCGTTCTAGCTCTTCCTTTTGCTTTTCGGTCTCCCTCTTCGTTGTGGTTGTCGCTTTTATGTTTTGGTTATTTTGTGTGTTGTTGAGGGTTAGTCACTCCTTTTTAACAAAGTATATTTCTACTTTGAACGAGCATTTGACAGAGAAGCACCGATCACTAATTGCGGAGATGATGGACAGAGTGTTTTATGTGAAGAACCGTCCATGAACACTAGATTTTTTTCCCCGGAGGCATGTCCACCAATCCACCTCCAATGAAGACTTATGTGAGGATGGGGTCACGAAGGTGTTACAAGAGCAGAGTGCTTAGGACTCCTTACACTCGATTTCTTAGAATAAAATATGAGTGATATTTGTATAGATTTCTTAAGAGAAAGTAATACAAAATTGTACATAGATGAACAAATGTTTGTAATTTGGAACATATTTTGTTCAATGTTAAGAGAAAGTAATACAAAATTGTACATATTATTAATGTTAATTGAATTTCCTTTGTTATTGTCATTGTGAAATGAGGTTTTGTTTGAATTGTTAATGAATAAAATGACCACTTTGATTAGTATTGATGTATTTGATGAAGGAATGAAACAATGCTTGTGACATGATGAAGTTAGGTGAAGTCCTAGAACTTATAAAAAAACACAGTTGTAATCGATTACAACTCATTGGTAAACGATTACACGAACAAAATCCAAGATTTGTACAGAAACTTGTACTTGGGGAGTCAGCTGTGGTAACCTAGGTGACCACAGTCAAAATTTTTAATTTTTTTGACATAAATCCAATGGTTTTCACTTGATTTTAGTGTTTAAGTGTGAGTAAAATCTGGAAAGTCATGTTTGGGCACCCCATGATTGAGGAAAGGAACAATGTTTATGAGATGAACAACTTAGATGAAGTCTTGAAACTTCTGCACCAAAAAATACACCTGTAATCGTTTACAAATGCTTGGTAAACGATTACACGAACAAAATCCAGGATTTGTACAGAAACTTGTAGTGGAGGAGTCAGTTGTGATAACCTAGGTGACCATAGTCAAAATTTTTAATTTTTTGGCATAAATCTAATGCTTTTCACTTGATTTTAGTGTTTAAGTGTGAGTAGAGGCTGGAAAGTCATGTTTGGACACCCCATGATTGAGGAAAGGAACAATTTTTATGAGATGAACAACTTAGATGAAGTCTTGAAACTTCTGCACCAAAAAATACACCTGTAATCGTTTATAGATGCTTGGTAAACGATTACACGAACAAAATCCAGGATTTGTACAGAAACTTGTAGTGGAGGAGTTAGTTGTGGTAACCTAGGTGACCATAGTCAAAATTTTTAATTTTTTGGCATAAATCCATTGGTTTTCACTTGATTTTAGTGTTTAAGTGTGAGTAGAGGCTGGAAAGTCATGTTTGGGCACCCCATGATTGAGGAAAGGAACAATGTTTATGAGATGAACAACTTAAATGAAGTCTTGAAACTTCTGCACCAAAAAATACACTTGTAATCGTTTACAGATGCTTGGTAAACGATTACATGAACAAAATCCAGGATTTGTACAGAAACTTGTAGTGGAGGATGTTACCAATAAGGAGTATTGGTAAATCTTGAAGAAATTTGTTTTGATGATGCTACAAGAAGTTTTAGTTGAAGAAGATATTAGAATTAGTTAAAAGCAAGTTGTAGAAATTAAATGTAGTAGGAAATTCTTGTAAACCTTGTAAAACTTGCATTTTTAACCTGCAATAATCGATTATGATTAAGCAATAATCGATTATCACAAGTCATACTTGAATAATCGATTATCACTTCATATAATCGATTATCACATTTTTGAAAACCTGTAACGGACTTGAATAATCGATTATCACTTACAATAATCGATTATTCATGGTAGTTGGGAGCTATCCTTTGGCATTCAGTGTACTTGGCTATATATTTTGATTTGGAGAAATCAGGAGGTAACGTTGTTGAACAGAAGCTCTTGCAGAATACTGTTTGTCAGAGGAAGTTCTCAGAAGCTATAGTTCAAGTTCCCTTGCTTGGTCTCGTGAACAGGAGAGGCTCGCGTGTCGTGTGTCGATAGTCGGAGCAAGCTCTCTTCGAGTTAGCAAGGTGCTCTGCCTGGTCTCGTGAATAGGAGAAGCTCGTGTTTCGTTTGTCGATAGTCGGAGCGGTTCTCTTCGAGTTGGCAGAGTGTTCTTCTTCCGGTTCGTTCGTCGAAGGAAGGTTTATTTATCTGCTTTATTCACTATTTCTTGTAATCTGTTAAATAACTTTTTAGTGAAAAAGGTTAATCACTATTTATAGTGATTAACGACTGGACGTAGATTCTTTTGAATCGAACCAGGATAAAAATTGCTTGTGTGATTTTCTATTCCCTACACTCTTTATCTTTTACGCATATCAACTGTTTGATAAATTTTCTCTAAGAAAATTGTTTTTCTAAAACGGACCATTAAACTTGATTTGTGACCGTAACACGCTTTCTAAGTATTTTATTCCGCTGCGCGACTCTATAACGGTACCGATTGTTCCAACAATTGGTATCAGAGCTTGCTTTGATATTTTTTCAAATTTTTTCGAAAATGGCCGGTCATCAAACTCAAGTATATGCTGAGGGTGCTTCCATCAACAAACCACCACTCTTTACTGGTGATAACTATGCATTCTGGAAAGTCAGAATGGAAATTTTTATGGGGTCTGTTGACAGAGGCATCTGGGAAGCTGTACTAAATGGTCCCTATATTCCTAAAAGAACTGTTGATGGTGTAGAAGTAGAAAAACCATACTTTAACTGGACTCCTGAGGAAAATAGAAGAGCCCAATTTGATATTAAGGCTCGTAATATTATTTCATCTGCTGTTGTACTTGATGAATTTTATAGAATTTCAGTATGTAAGACAGCACAGGAAATGTGGGAGGTCCTCAGAGTCACACATGAGGGTACAGACGACGTGAAACGTGCAAGGAAGAATACACTCATCCAGGAGTATGAGATGTTCACAATGCAACCTGGAGAACCAATTTCTGATGTCCAGAAGCGTTTCACTCACATTGTGAACCACCTAACAGGTTTAGGTAAGACTTTTGACACTGATGAATTGAATGTGAAAATTTTGAAATCATTAGACAGGTCTTGGCAACCAAAGGTGACTGCCATCTCGGAGTCTCAAAACCTCACTCAGATGTCAACGGCGATTCTCTTTGGAAAGCTTCGTGAGCATGAGCTTGAGCTGAAAAGATTAACTACAGAAGAGGATCAAGGCAAAAGAAAGACACTTGCCTTCAAATCTGAAATTTCAAAAGGAAAAAGTTATAAGAGAATTGAGGATGATGATTCCGATAACGATGAGGAAAACATGAGTCTTATGATTAAGAAGTTTGCTAAATTTATGAAAGCAAAGGGAAAAGACAAATACCGTGGAGAAAGGAAAGAAAATCAAGGATCTCCATCAAGCGTTAAATGTTATGGATGTGGAGAAAGAGGACATATGAAGATTGATTGTCCTAATAATAGGAAAAGTGAAGAAAAGAAGGAGAGAAAATTTTCAAAGAAGAAGAAAGCTTACATAGCTTGGGAAGACAATGCTTCTAGTTCTTCAAGTTCAAGCAATTCAGATGAAGAAGCTAATTTGTGCTTAATGGCAGACTCAGAAGATGCAGGAAGCCAAGTAAGTGATTCTAGCTTAGAGTCAAGTGATGAATTTGATTTACAAAAGGCATTTCTTGATTTGTTAAATGAATCTGAAAAACTTGATGTTGCTCATAAAAAGTTAAAGAAAGAGCATAATGAATTGAAATTGAAGTATGAAAAAGTACTAGATGATGAAGTTGTTTTGAGAAACAAAGTTAGTAATCTAGAAACTAAGTTATCTGAATCTGATGTTGTTGTACAACCCGTTGAATGTTTATCGTGTAAAAGTCATATGTTTGATATTGACATTCTTGAGAATTTACTTGCAAAGGCAACTAAGTCTAAGTCACATGCCAAAACAAACTTTGAGAGAAGCAATGCTAGAAGTGGAAACATGCATCTTCATAAAAAGTCTAAAGTTAAGAGAACTCGTAGAGTTTGGGTTGAGAAAGGGACTTTTGTGAAAAACAAGGTGCATGATGTTTGTTGTTTTTATTGTATGAAAAAGGGACATACTTCTAACAAATGTAAAATTAAACATTTTGATGTTCCAAATGGAAAATATGCTTGGATTCCTGTTATAAAGTAAATTGTCTCTAACCTCAAAGGACCCAAATGAGATTATGGGGACCAAAAATCTATTGTTTTTACTTTGCAGGTTAAGTTTTCAAAAGGATAAGAGAGCTCTATGGTATTATGCTCTTTGAAGTGATGCTACAAACCAGGATGTAACTCCATCAAGTGGTATCCAAAAGCCTTCATTCAAGCACCAAGTAATTGAGCTAAGTGTTGTTTAAATTGTGATGTTGCATCCTGTATTTACTTGATCTTCCATTATTTAGTTACTGTTATATTCATGCCTGGTTGAGAAAATGATATGTTGATCGCTGTTTCATTCATCCTGTGGTATGTTCATGTCTGTTTACACATTTTGATCAAGTGAATTCATTTATTTAAAATATTCATGTGTTGAATTTCATTCATGTCATGTAAAGCCATGTGCATTGTTATTTCAGTGCTTTGTTGATATTTATCTATTGAATTTGTGTTTAACTGGCTTAGTATTCAATTTCATGAGTACTTTGAAGTTACTTTGGTGTAATCTCTGTCAAGCATAAAAAACTATGAAAAAGTCATTTAAATGAGTTGGCTGACAGATTTTCATTAGCAATTCTTGATGATTAAGATATGTGAAAATTAAATTGTCATTTCTATTTTCAAAGTTGGTTCTGTGGAGATTTGTTTTTAAGTTCAAATGCATAACGAATGAGCTATGATAATATACATTGAGAGCCTGGATGCAGAAAATGAACTTATCAAATTTGCATAATTTTGATGTAAATTATTGTTTAAAAAATGTTGAAAAATAGCACCTAAATCAGCTCTTGTGATTGAATTTTTGCATATGTTGTTTTGATATGCATAGTTGAATATATGAAGTTGAACAAATTGGGATATGAGAGTGCATGAAACATAGTTGGTGTTTGATAAGTTGAAATTTGTGTTGTCAAAATTAGTTTTTGAACTGATTGTGCTAGCTGAAATGCTTTCTTGTTAAACCTGGAGATAGATTTTTTGAGCTTAGAAGAGAGTTAGGAGTGTCAGACATATCTTAGAATCAAAATCTATGCAAATTTTTGCATTTTTCGTAAACTTAACGCTTCATAATCGATTATCACTAAGTTATAATCGATTATTCATGCATCAAATTCAATTCTGGAAAATCTTGAGCAGATAATCGATTATCATTATGCATAATCGATTATCATGCAATTCTGGGCAGTAATTATTGAACTGATAATCGATTATCTCGAGCCATAATCGATTATCACGCTGACAGTTTCAAAAATAGAGCCGTTGGAGCATCCCATAACGGCCATAAACGACCATAAACGACTAGTTTGTCCATTTTTCTTATAAAAAGCCCCCCCTAATCGATTATTAGACACTCCTTTGCACCCAATTACTGCTGAAATCAAATCTAGAGCTCACATCTTCTTCATTTCCCTTCACCTTCTCAAAATCTCATTTTCCCATTCTTCCTCCATGGCTGACTCAAGAAGGCACCGTCGCAGAACAGCTGGAGCCTCCTCTTCTTCTCAACCACGTCTTGCAAACATAGATGGATGGATTTCAGATCAAGGGAAACACGCAGACTTTGTTAATTCTTGGCAAGAAAGGAAGATCATGGCAGTAAAGTTTATTCGTCTTGACTTTTTCCGCTTCTACGGCTTTCAATTTCCAAACACTTTTGCTGAGCAGGGGTTAACGCATCTGTTAGAACAAAAAGGCTGCATTTATCCTGATCTGATAAGAGTCTTCTACTTCAACTTGCGCTATCGAGATGGGATAATATCTACTAAGGTCAAGGGAGTACGCATCATTTTAGATGATGACATATGGACCAATGTTGCTCAACTTCCCATCTGGGATGATGCTATCAAAGTCCACTTAGGACTTGAAGATTTCAACAGGATGATGACTTTTCAATCCTTCCTACGTCATCCTGAACGACAAACAAATAGAAGGCAATTACTGGTTGGAGGTTTTAAAGTTGAAGAAAGGATGATCCACTACTTGATTGTCTGGATTTTATGTCCTAGAGCAACCAACCATGCTCAATGCTCTGAGCAGGATTTACTTCTATTGTATGGGATTCTAAATCACATACACATCGACTGGCCTGCTCTCATTGCTGACACAATGGTAAAAGCCAAGAAATCCCATTCATATCAACTTCCCTATGCTCTTCTTATCTCTAGGATTTTAGAATTCAAAGGTGTACCTGTTGAAGGAGAACTAGTTCAAAATATTGAAGCTGTGGGATCAGAAATTGGAGATACAACCTTTCGTCAAATGGGATTCATTACTAGAGGAAGAGTCCTCATTCACAAAGATGATGATCATCCTGATGTAGATGAAGATGATGACATTGACACTCATATGGCTGACCCAGTAAGTGCTGCTGCTCCATCTGATGCTGGACCATCCAACATACCCTCTTCTTCCTCAACTTCTATGGAAGAACATTTTGCAAGGTTATCTAAACAATTGGAGGATATGAGTCTTGCACAAAAGACTCACTTTGAGGAGATTTATGATTGGCAACGATCTGTTGATGAGTACATGGTTGATCAATTTCTTGATCTTGATGTTCGCCTATCTAACATCGAGCATCATCTCAACATTCAACCTCCCGAGAGATCTCCTAGTCCTGAGTTTTAGATATAGGTTCTCTGTTAGACTGTTTTGTTGTTTTCTTGCCATTTCATCTATGTTATTATTCAGTCTGTTATGTGTCTTCTTCCAATGCAATCTTTATTTTCATAAATAAAATGATCTCTTGATTATATGCATCCTTTGATTAATTGAGGTGGAGATCATATTTAGGGGGAGCCTTTAACATTTGATCTTTTTGCTTCTGATCAAAAAGGGGGAGAAGAATAATACAAGGGGAGAAGTATAAATTATTACAGGTATTGCTAACCTTGTTGTTGTTTGTTAGCTTGTATGTTTTGCAGGTAAGCCAAACTTGCTTTTAAAATTGAATTTTTGATCATCATCAAAAAGGGGGAGATTGTTACCAATAAGGAGTATTGGTAAATCTTGAAGAAATTTGTTTTGATGATGCTACAAGAAGTTTTAGTTGAAGAAGATATTAGAATTAGTTAAAAGCAAGTTGTAGAAATTAAATGTAGTAGGAAATTCTTGTAAACCTTGTAAAACTTGCATTTTTAACCTGCAATAATCGATTATGATTAAGCAATAATCGATTATCACAAGTCATACTTGAATAATCGATTATCACTTCATATAATCGATTATCACATTTTTGAAAACCTGTAACGGACTTGAATAATCGATTATCACTTACAATAATCGATTATTCATGGCAGTTGGGAGCTATCCTTTGGCATTCAGTGTACTTGGCTATATATTTTGATTTGGAGAAATCAGAAGGTAATGTTGTTGAACAGAAGCTCTTGCAGAATACTGTTTGTCAGAGGAAGTTCTCAGAAGCTATAGTTCAAGTTCCCTTGCTTGGTCTCGTGAACAGGAGAGGCTCGCGTGTCGTGTGTCGATAGTCGGAGCAAGCTCTCTTCGAGTTAGCAAGGTGCTCTGCCTGGTCTCGTGAATAGGAGAAGCTCGTGTTTCGTTTGTCGATAGTCGGAGCGGTTCTCTTCGAGTTGGCAGAGTGTTCTTCTTCCGGTTCGTTCGTCGAAGGAAGGTTTATTTATCTGCTTTATTCACTATTTCTTGTAATCTGTTAAATAAATTTTTAGTGAAAAAGGTTAATCACTATTTATAGTGATTAACGACTGGACGTAGATTCTTTTGAATCGAACCAGGATAAAAATTGCTTGTGTGATTTTCTATTCCCTACACTCTTTATCTTTTACACATATCAACTGTTTGATAAATTTTCTCTAAGAAAATTGTTTTTCTAAAACGGACCATTAAACTTGATTTGTGACCGTAACACGCTTTTTAAGTATTTTATTCCGCTGCGCGACTCTATAACGGTACCGATTGTTCCAACAGAGGAGTCAGTTGTGGTAACTTAGGTGACCATAGTCAAAAGTTTTAATTTTTTGGCATAAATCCATAGGTTTTCACTTGATTTTAGTGTTTAAGTGTGAGTAGAGACTGGAAAGTCATGTTTGGGCACCCCATGATTGAGGAAAGGAACAATGTTTATGAGATGAACAATGTTTGGACATCCATTCATAATGACATCATAATCAAAAGAGAAGTTGTGATGACAATATAATGAGAAATTGGACTTGTGAATTGCACGTCCAAAAGAAAATCTGTCATTGAAATTCATATTATAATCATCCAAACATCATTCATATTACATCATAATGAAAACAAAATCTGTCATTGAAATTACAAAGTGGACTTCAAATGCACGTTTGACAGTTTACAAAATACATGTCAAGGTTTACAAAATAGCCATCACTTAAGCTAAACATACTTAACCTAAACATACTGTCAGTCCTAAATCACTTTTAAACTTGTGTTTCTGATGGCTGAGTTTGTTCCAAAACGCATTGAGTAAGCTGACTTGGTCCAGTAGTTGGCTGACTTTATTCAGCTTGTGTTTTAGGTTGCTGAGTTGATTGATATTGACTTTGGTTTGCTGGAGGAGCTTGTGGACAACTATTTCTATTATGACCAAGCTGTCTACATATGGAACATCTCTTACGAGTTCCATTTTGATTGAGTTGTGTGTCATCCTTCTTTAGCTCCCAAACCTCTAGCCTTCTCTTCTTTTTTGGTCTACCAGTGGTTGAACGGGTCGCACCGCTCACAAAAGTTGATTGCACGAAAATAATGCAGTATAATTACTAGGAAGTGACTCCTAGGTCGTCTCTCAAGGACCAATTTATGTGCCGGTTCAGTCTCAGATTTTAACACGAAGTGGGGGGGGGGGTGTTGTGATTGTTTTTCGTTGAGGAAAAATAAATTAAAACTAGAATTTAAACACAACTGAATTTACGAAAACACTGAAATAAATTTTAAACACGGTAAAAATTGAACGGTAAAAATGGAAAACGTAAAATGGAAAATTCAACAGTGTTTGAAATTAAAATACTGTAACAATAAACATGTAGAAAACATAAAGCAGTGTAAATAAAATTTACCCAAAGCAACAGTGAAAATGACAGTAAAAACGATGTTGAAAATAAACTGAACGGTAAAAAGTAATGACTGAATTTAACGATATGGAAAACAGAACCAGTAAAATAAAAATAGAAAACATTTAACTGGAAATGAAATTCATCAAAGCTTTCAACACTTAAATTAAAATTCTTGAACAATACAATTAAAAATGAACGAGCAAAGGTGACACAGCTTCAGAAATTAAAACTACATTTTGGCACTGTTTGAAATGGAAATTCAGAACCTCTGGAAGAGAGGAACCGAGAGTTGCTTCCTAACTATCCTAAATCCTACTCCTAAAATCTAATAATTTTTCTCTGCTTGCTGATGCTCTTTTATAGCCCAAACTCAGAACTTTGTTACTGCTGCTGTTGCCTCCCGTGACCTCCTTAATTCCAGCGTTGGTTTTCTGATAGGGTGAGGGTCCCTCCATGCATCTACTCTTATCATCTTATTCACCACTTTTACCGTGAACTTCTCCATAGACAAATGTTTCAATATGGTGTGCTTCTTTACCCAAGCCGTGACAAGCTGCTCTAGCGTGGGAGAAACCAGGCCGAGACACCTCCTCTGGATGTCAAACCTCCGTGCCTTCCTTCCTTCTTCAATCACGTTGCAAAACACCTTCTTCTTTGTTTCTGTTTGTTGAGGTTGCTGGTGGAATAAAGGACCGATAGTCCCTTCAAATCTGGACGTGAATGATGCTCCTCTTCTCAAAGAAAGAAGCTCTCATCTTCTTACTACAGCCACCGTTCCAGCCTCCGCAACGTGTGCATCTTCTTCACTCACGGTTGCAGCTGCTGGATGCCTCTCAAAGTAAACCGTGAGCTTTGAATCTTTCACCGTGGTGGATGCATAAGCCGTGTAAGCTTGAAGTGGAAGAGTACAGAGAGTCAAAAGAAAATATGCAGCCAAAACTTTTCCATGTGGGCTGTGACACCACTTACTAAAATAAAATTCAGCATTTTGTTTGTATGCCACCAACTCCATTTCCCTCTTCTTTCTTTACGTAGCTGCACCCATAAAATAAATAAAATGTGGCCCTTCTCCTCTTTTATTCCTCATGTGATGCCAAAACTAATGGAGAAAACCGTGATGTGAGCTTTCAAAAGGAATTAAAATATACTTCTCTTCCATGTGGGCCATGAAGCATTGACAAAATTCAGAATTTGATTTCCATGTGCCGTTAGTTCATTTCATCAATGTGGCTATGCATTCTTTTGCCAAGCAAAACCGTGAGTAGTGGATGGACCCCATAGGCCATTACTTTCTTCATAATGCATGTGTTTCTCTTGTTATAAGCATTGTTCTTGCAAAAATTGTGAACTGAAATATAACTTGTGCCATCATGGGACCGTGTGCTTTTTATCAATTGAAGAATCAAAACCAATTGTGTGGAGTGGAATAGCGTGAAAAACAATCTGCACATCTCTCTGAATGCATCTCTTCTCTATGGAGCCGTGTGATGTGTGATATATTTTGTCCTTAGCAAATTTGCTTCAATCACTAAAAGTGGAACCCATCCGTGGCACAACTTCTTCCAAGCCAATTGAAAAGAAAATGAATTAACATAAGAATTGGAGGTGTAGGCGGTAACAATTGAAATGTGGCAGCAGACTTCATTTTGCATAAATTCTGAATGTGTAGTTTTGTTCAGCTCAAAACAATTTGGAACTCTTTGCAACCAATTAAGAGTCTAGAACCACATTTAATTTCTTTTTGTGGCTATGAGATGCATTGTCCAATGATAAATTCCAGCCACCACAAGTACTAAACATCAAGCAAACAATGCAAATATTTTAGAACACTCACATAGTAATCACTGGACTGACATAGGAGAGTAAACAAAATACTGGGAACAGCACAAAATGAATTTTAACAAACGAACAACTATACATGAAAATAGACATCCATACGAAACTATGAAAAAAAACTGCATGCAAAACGGATAAGAATTGAACTCGAACGAGGACAAACAAGTTGACACAAAATTCACACAGCAACCAGCGAAAAGTCAAATGGCTGAGATGAATTTGGCTCAATTGTCATTTCTCATTTAACATTCAAATGTCCCAAATTTATTTCCAAAATTTTCCATGCAATTACTAATGCGAATAATTAACTCAAATAATTCAAATTAATTAAAATTAGAATTTCTGGTCAAATTAAGCACAATTAGCAAAAACGGAAAAATACTGGACAATTAAGCACAATTCCCTGATTAATTCTAGTACAATAAACTAAGTGAAGTGAACAAAATATTGACTCATCAAAATAGACCACACTTAGTCTTTTGCACTCCTGGGCAAAATCAAGACGCAAATCAGGGAATAGTTCAGGGACATTAAAGGACGTGACACAATTGCAGCATACAGAAAAATAAAAACTCGCAAGAAAACAAAATTTACAGAGTTCTCAAGAATTTGGACAAATAAAAGAAGTAGAAATTATCCAACACAAATCAAATAAAGCAGATACTTATAGAAATCTTCCAAGCAATTCAATACATGGAAAAATAATCCATCAGCTCAAGAGGTGATTTGAAAATAACAAAACCTCACAGATGCACTCATAGTGTTTCTCTCAAGTGTTTAAGGTAAATCAATGTCACTCAATGCATTCAAGAAAGCAAACACAAACAGACTTGGCAATCTTCTAATATCAACACTTAAAACATATGCATCTTCAGATCAAAAGGTCTTTACTGGGTTGTAATGGGGCCAAGGACAGGGGAGGATAAATATGGATAAGTAGCTATAGCTCAGAAGAAATAGAGGAGCACTGGGGAAAAAAATGTAAACACAGTGAAATCTCACCCAAACCTCTAATTCAATCCTCTTCTCGACTCCATTATTCACAAAAATATTTTTCAATTTTTCTCTTTTTCTCATCAATTGTTTTTTTTTTTTTTTTTTTTTTTTATCACACAACAGGATATAAATTATCATTTCAAAACATGATGAGGAACCAACTAGCCAATTCATCAGAATTCCCAAGGAGACCACACTTATTCTCAAAATACTTCTATAGCTCCAGACTTTCCTAAGGTTAAGGTAATCATTTGTTTTTCACTTAGGATCAGTGTATGAGCTTTCAACACAAAGAAATATATATAGTATAGGCTCAAAGGGGTTACCAAAGGATAATAACAAGGTAGGCTTATTTGGCTAAAGAGGCTCAAGAACAAAAATGCCTTTATCACGTCTGAACATGCATATCAATCAAGTATATCAAAAAGAATCAAGCCAAGGCATATGTGCAAGCATTCAAGATACATATCACACAAGAAAGAAAATTAAGTGGCTCAAATTCTCACACAGGGCATTTGTTACAATCAAATCAACCTCTTAAACATTATAATCATCTTCCAAGCAGAGAAAAACAAGGATTTTAAACCATAAGTATTAATGAAGTGAAGGAAAAATCTACAACTTTAGACATCATCCAGAAATCAAGAGAAAAATGTAAAATTTATTGCACACAAAACTGGATAAAAATAACTTAAAAGAGAAAAAATTTAACACTCAAAAAACAAAAAATTTAACACACAAAATACAAATCTAACAGAAAAATCAGAATTTCTTCCCAGTTAAAATAGACCACACTTAAATCACACAATGTCCTCAGTGTGTTACAATCATCAGATTATCAATTTCAGAGCAGTCAAATAATATAGACAAGTGCAATAAAATGTTAAGAAAAATGGGAAGAAATTTTTCAGTAACATCCATCAGCAGATGTTATCATGGACATCCATCAGCAGATGTCTAAAACACCTAGCACCCATCAGTAGATGCTAACATTTTTATTTTATTTTTATTTTTTTATTTTATTTTTTTTTCTGAAAAAGGAGACCGGTACTGTGACAACAGTCTCGGTGGCAAAGACCGGAACTGTTGCTACAGTGGAAAGCAATTCTGCTATAAAAGGGTCACTCCTCCGCGTCCAGCGCCATTTCCTGACCTAGTCTCTCTCTCTAGTCCTCTCTTCGCTCTCCTCTCTCTCTCTACTCTCTCTGCTCTCTCCTCTCTCTCTTAACCTGAGCGCTGGAATCTCTGCGGAGCCTCTGCCCCGGTGCCATCTGAAGAGTCTGAGATCCGCGAGGAGCTTCTCTGCCAGCTCTGAAGGTGTACGAGCCCTGCAAGGAGCCTCTGCAAGCCTACTTCCCCAGGTAAGTTCTCTGCACCTTGGATCTCTATTTCTTCTTTTTCTGCTTAAGTTTCCAGATCTTTCACTGCTTTCTTTTCCTTTCTCTGCTTTCCAGTCTTTCCCTTTCAGTATTTCCTTTATTTTTCATCTCTGCCCTGCTCTCTTTACTGCTTTCCATCTTCTTTCTGCTTTGATCTCTTGCCTGCTCTCCCTCTTCCTTTTCATTTTTTTCACATTTTTGAAACTGAAAAACACTTAAACACATAAAACACAACTGTCTAAAAACTTAAGGGGTATATCGGCTGGAAACCAGACGTTAATCTCCCTTCGATTGAAGGTATGGCAGAGACAATCGGGTAGAACAACGCCACGTACCCCACTTAAAACTAAAACACAGAAACATAATATACAAGAACAAGGACAACAGGACAACATGGACATAGATCCGTTTAGGACCCTTTTGCAAGGACCATGAAACAGATCTGAGACCAAAAACTGAAACATCAAATACAGACTGGACAAAATAAATCTAAAAGGAAACAAGAACAAATAAAGAAAACAGAGAACTAATCTAATTTTTTTTTTTTATGCTTCTCTTTTTTTTTTAGTTTTTTTTTTTATTTTTTTTTATGTTTATTTTTTTTTTTTTTATGTTTTTGTTCTTTTTTTTTATTTTTTATTTAAGTATTTGTATATTACGAGAGGAAGGATGAGTGATACGGAATCAGAGAGATATACCAGTCAACGGTGGCGTCCTACCGACGATCAAATCAAGATGATGACCAAAATCTACAACTATGGGGTCACACACCCAAGCCGAGCGCAAGTCGTCGAGATCGCGTCTCGACTAAGGACCTTCGGCGAAGCCACTGAATACAACGTACACTGCTGGTTCAACAACCACGGCAATCGGGTCAAGCGCTGGCAAGCGGAGATAGACCCCACTGGCACTCTCTTTTCACAACTACCGCTATACATGTACGGTAAGACCTCTGATCACACCTCCATTAAATTTTCCATTCCTCTTCACAAGTTTTATTTTATTTTATTTTATTTAATTATTATTATTTTTTTTTTGTTTGAAAGAAAACAACTGGGTGATAATGAGGGCACCGAGGCTGCTGAATTTGTTTCCAGTTCCGATCATTATCGATGACGACAGAAATGAACGAGAAATTCCTCCACCAAAGCCTCCGCTCGTGACTTTTCGAACCAGAGCTCCCTCAACGGAGCTCTCCCTTAGACCACCACAACCAGCTCGTGAATTCTTCCAGTTTTAATGTTTTATGTTTTTTTTTTTTTATGTTTTTGTTGGCCGAGTGTGGCCAGAATTAAGGACTGTAATATGAACACTTATGTTTTTTTTTATGTTTTTAATTTTTTTTTATGTTGTTTTTGTTTTTTATTTGGTTTGTAATATTAACGATCACTACAGATCGACCCCCGAACATCTTTTAATTTCACATATGAATCTACTGCAAATCTTATTTTCAGATCTGTTCAATCTCCATTTTTCCATTACTGTAATTTTGCTATTATGAATGAAATATTTTCTTAGTCTAAAAATTTGCAATCAAAGATCTATATGAAAACAACTAAGAAATTGTATTTACAGTGAAGGAAAATAAGGAAAATAAATGAGATCTGAAGTGAAAATTTTTAATGAAATATTGGTAAGAAACTGAGGGTCGAAATAAAATCAAGGACTACGCAAAACAATTTTTGAATTTTTGATTTTTTTTTTTTTTTTTTAAGGGATAACAACTAGAAAACTAAGAAATAAATATACATATCGGAATAAAGATTTGGCACGCTTAAAACAAAATATTTTATCACAACAGAATAATTTTTTTTTTTTTTTTTTTTTTTAATTTTTTTTTTTAAGATAACAATTCGAAAACTAAGAAGAAAAGGGAAAAACAAACTTAAAAGAAAAACAAAAATCAGAATCTCCCCCAAGACCACACTTACACTACACTGTCCTAAACGTGTTCTAAGCATAAGATCATCAATTAAAACACTGAACAGATAAAGGACAAATGCAATAAAAGTAGGAAAACGGGGAAGAAAGAAAAAGAAAACTCCCCTGGTCAGGGTGGCAGTTGCCAATTTTGGACTTGTAGGGAGAGGTTTTCCACTTCATGATCCAGCACGGAAGTTTTGAGGAGGAACTGCTTCATCCTCCAGATCTGATCAAGCAATGAAATGTCCTCCACCGCCGGATCTAAGCAGCAAATATTGTTACTGAGCGGATTCAGTAGGTGCTTGTTGATCTTTGAACTGTCAGTGTCAGCACCTTTTTTTTCCACTGTGGGTGTATGTTGATCAAATTTATACGTACCTCCTGCAACATGGTTAGTGCAATGTGGTTCCGCAGAAATCTCATGCAGGGGTATGACACCCAATTCTAGTGTAATAGGCTGAACCTCAGATAAATCCTCATAACATGAATCGGTTTCAAATGTAGAAATAATATCTTTAACAGGCTCAGATTCATGTTCAGAGGGAGAATTAAAAACATGCTCAGCAACAATATGATTACAAGCATACCTATCATCAGCATAATTTTTAATAACACAGTCAACAGAATAATCAATTTGCGGTATGCTTACCTCCACTTCCTTGAAGATTGGTAAAGTAGTGGAGGATGAAAGTAGTCCACCTGGTTCAAGATTATTGCTTATTCTTTCCTGGTCCTCAAAATCATCAGCATTTTCCTCAAGTGCAAGAATGGTCATCTGCCCAATCTGATTACTCAGATTCTGAATTGCCGCTTGAGTTTCCTGCTGAAACTCTATGCTATTTTTCTTGAACTGCATGTTCCCTTTCTGTAACTGAACGTTCTGCATGGTCATCTGCTCCAGTAACTCCTTTAATGTAGGTTCAGAAGTAGAAGGCTGAGGAGTTATTTGAATAGGAGAATCATATTGCTGACTCTCATATTGTGGAACTGGCTCCCAAAGAGAGCTCTCAGAAATTGGATGATGGAACATATTGTTCTCATCATAAAAATCAGCAGATTTAAAATCAAAGTAATATGCAGAATAAGAATCATAATCACAAACATTGGCAGAATAAGCATTATTCACAACATTAAAATAGGTAGACATGGAAAAATAAAAAGTAAAAACTAAAAACTAAAAATTACGAATCAGATAAAACAAAACACATTTATACATGCTACAAGCACACACAAGACAGAACATCAATAGTAAAAATTTTTAATTAATTTTTTTTTTTTTTTTAATTTTCAAATTTTTTTTTTAATAACAACTAAATACAGAACATAGCACAATTAAACACATATATACACAATATATATTAACACAGCATAATCGAAAAACACAGCAAAAATCTAAAACAAAAAACCTGGAACTGAAGTGACAACGCCGCCAAAATTTGCTGAAGGTGTCGTTATCGCCTGCAAAAATATACAAGACAAAACACACAAAACAAACATATTAACAGAACAAAACTTTATACAACAAAAATCTAAAACCAAACCGTCATTAGTTGGTCCCCGGCAGCGGCGCCATTTTGGTTGAACGGGTCGCACCGCTCACAAAAGTTGATTGCACGAAAATAATGCAGTATAATTACTAGGAAGTGACTCCTAGGTCGTCTCTCAAGGACCAATTTATGTGCCGGTTCAGTCTCAGATTTTAACACGAAGTGGGGGGGGGTGTTGTGATTGTTTTTCGTTGAGGAAAAATAAATTAAAACTAGAATTTAAACACAACTGAATTTACGAAAACACTGAAATAAATTTTAAACACGGTAAAAATTGAACGGTAAAAATGGAAAACGTAAAATGGAAAATTCAACAGTGTTTGAAATTAAAATACTGTAACAATAAACATGTAGAAAACATAAAGCAGTGTAAATAAAATTTACCCAAAGCAACAGTGAAAATGACAGTAAAAACGACGTTGAAAATAAACTGAACGGTAAAAAGTAATGACTGAATTTAACGATATGGAAAACAGAACCAGTAAAATAAAAATAGAAAACATTTAACTGGAAATGAAATTCATCAAAGCTTTCAACACTTAAATTAAAATTCTTGAACAATACAATTAAAAATGAACGAGCAAAGGTGACACAGCTTCAGAAATTAAAACTACATTTTGGCACTGTTTGAAATGGAAATTCAGAACCTCTGGAAGAGAGGAACCGAGAGTTGCTTCCTAACTATCCTAAATCCTACTCCTAAAATCTAATAATTTTTCTCTGCTTGCTGATGCTCTTTTATAGCCCAAACTCAGAACTTTGTTACTGCTGCTGTTGCCTCCCGTGACCTCCTTAATTCCAGCGTTGGTTTTCTGATAGGGTGAGGGTCCCTCCATGCATCTACTCTTATCATCTTATTCACCACTTTTACCGTGAACTTCTCCATAGACAAATGTTTCAATATGGTGTGCTTCTTTACCCAAGCCGTGACAAGCTGCTCTAGCGTGGGAGAAACCAGGCCGAGACACCTCCTCTGGATGTCAAACCTCCGTGCCTTCCTTCCTTCTTCAATCACGTTGCAAAACACCTTCTTCTTTGTTTCTGTTTGTTGAGGTTGCTGGTGGAATAGAGGACCGAGAGTCCCTTCAAATCTGGACGTGAATGATGCTCCTCTTCTCAAAGAAAGAAGCTCTCATCTTCTTACTACAGCCACCGTTCCAGCCTCCGCAACGTGTGCATCTTCTTCACTCACGGTTGCAGCTGCTGGATGCCTCTCAAAGTAAACCGTGAGCTTTGAATCTTTCACCGTGGTGGATGCATAAGCCGTGTAAGCTTGAAGTGGAAGAGTACAGAGAGTCAAAAGAAAATATGCAGCCAAAACTTTTCCATGTGGGCCGTGACACCACTTACTAAAATAAAATTCAGCATTTTGTTTGTATGCCACCAACTCCATTTCCCTCTTCTTTCTTTACGTAGCTGCACCCATAAAATAAATAAAATGTGGCCCTTCTCCTCTTTTATTCCTCATGTGATGCCAAAACTAATGGAGAAAACCGTGATGTGAGCTTTCAAAAGGAATTAAAATATACTTCTCTTCCATGTGGGCCATGAAGCATTGACAAAATTCAGAATTTGATTTCCATGTGCCGTTAGTTCATTTCATCAATGTGGCTATGCATTCTTTTGCCAAGCAAAACCGTGAGTAGTGGATGGACCCCATAGGCCATTACTTTCTTCATAATGCATGTGTTTCTCTTGTTATAAGCATTGTTCTTGCAAAAATTGTGAACTGAAATATAACTTGTGCCATCATGGGACCGTGTGCTTTTTATCAATTGAAGAATCAAAACCAATTGTGTGGAGTGGAATAGCGTGAAAAACAATCTGCACATCTCTCTGAATGCATCTCTTCTCTATGGAGCCGTGTGATGTGTGATATATTTTGTCCTTAGCAAATTTGCTTCAATCACTAAAAGTGGAACCCATCCGTGGCACAACTTCTTCCAAGCCAATTGAAAAGAAAATGAATTAACATAAGAATTGGAGGTGTAGGCGGTAACAATTGAAATGTGGCAGCAGACTTCATTTTGCATAAATTCTGAATGTGTAGTTTTGTTCAGCTCAAAACAATTTGGAACTCTTTGCAACCAATTAAGAGTCTAGAACCACATTTAATTTCTTTTTGTGGCTATGAGATGCATTGTCCAATGATAAATTCCAGCCACCACAAGTACTAAACATCAAGCAAACAATGCAAATATTTTAGAACACTCACATAGTAATCACTGGACTGACATAGGAGAGTAAACAAAATACTGGGAACAGCACAAAATGAATTTTAACAAACGAACAACTATACATGAAAATAGACATCCATACGAAACTATGAAAAAAAACTGCATGCAAAACGGATAAGAATTGAACTCGAACGAGGACAAACAAGTTGACACAAAATTCACACAGCAACCAGCGAAAAGTCAAATGGCTGAGATGAATTTGGCTCAATTGTCATTTCTCATTTAACATTCAAATGTCCCAAATTTATTTCCAAAATTTTCCATGCAATTACTAATGCGAATAATTAACTCAAATAATTCAAATTAATTAAAATTAGAATTTCTGGTCAAATTAAGCACAATTAGCAAAAACGGAAAAATACTGGACAATTAAGCACAATTCCCTGATTAATTCTAGTACAATAAACTAAGTGAAGTGAACAAAATATTGACTCATCAACCAGGCAACACTCTTTTAGTTGGAGGCAAAACATCAGGCTGAGAAGTCTTTTCCCATAGCTGAGGACCATTGACAGGGTAGATGATTGGAATGTATGTTTCTTGGTAGGTTGACTTTGTAAACCAATGTGGGACGTAGTCTTCTCCAATGATGTTGATAAATGTCATGGTAGCTAGTGCATGAAAGCATGGGATGGTTGTTAAAGTCCACTTTCTGCAACTGCAATCCAGTTTATCTATGTCAACCACATACTTGTCACTTATCATTGAAATGTGTCTAACCTCAAAAATTTTGTCCTGACCAACTGCAATGATTAAAAGACAAATGCTTTGTCTTAAACTTGATGGTTCTCGCGATCACTGCCTCTGTCTTCTTTCGCACAAACCAAAATGCCCTAATCTCTAACAAATCAACCCCAAATCAATTCATCCTCAATTTCTAATTACAACCCAATTTTAAAATCAGCTGCCCTAACACCACGTAAGCACGCAAAAAATTGCATGTTGACACCTAACCACTCACTACTGCCACATCATCAACCCATTAACTCCGTTTCCTTATATTTAACGGAATGGACTAACTTGACTCACATAATTACAACTAAGGATCCATTACAATTACTTTTCTAAAGAGGGACTATATTGAGATTTCAGAACCAAACTGGAGACAAAATTGGGTATTAAACCTTATATTAATTAATAACTTAAATATATTTAAAAATATTTTAATCTCAAATCCTAGGAACTTTCATCACATCTGAGTTAAGCCTTATCAATATTTTATCTTTATAAAGTAACTTAAAGCTTATTGGAAGAAAAAAATCCTAGTCAAAAGTATATTGAATGATTAAATGTACAAATTATTAGATTATATAAGAGTATTTTTTTTTTCATGAAACTTATTATTTTGATACGAATTATTTATTATAAAAAATTACTAATATTGTTAAATAAGAAGAATGAGTATTCTTCTTTCAATATGGTTTATAATTTTAAATTATTTTGTGTCTCTTTTATTAAGATAAAATAATAAAGATAACTTTTAAAAATATATTAAGTTCACACCATTTGACCTTTCTTACTATTATTTACTTTTAACAAAAAAAAATTCAAAAAGATTTATAATGATATAAAATTAAAATGTAAACGATAGATAAACAAAATTTCCCTTTTAACAATATATTGATACAATAATAACAAGTAATAAAAAAATTATATATAGTCGAAATAAAGTTGAAAACGATAAACTTAGGAACCAAGAGGAAGTGAACACCCGAGCAAAGCATTATCCCTTTTCTACATATTTTTAGAGAAAGAAATGTAAATACTGTGAAGCTACTCTTTTCAAAGAGATATTATTCTTTATAATAAAGAATATATTTTAATAGAGAAGGACAAAACTATACTATTATTATATCTATTGTTTCGTTGGGATAATGTCTATAGTTTAGAGTTGTGACATCCCAAAATATATAACAATGTATATACGTAGAATGCATCGATTATAATAATTGAAAGCAGTTAAGAGTACACAATAGATAGAATTAAGGAGTACAGTTATCCAAGTCTGGCTGGAAAACTTTAAAACTTAAGTACAAGTTCATAATTCTCCAAAACACAGATCATGCTAAAATGAAGGCTAGAAGTCTTTCAAAATAAAGAGTTGTTTAAAATAAGAGCTAGTAGAAATCCTAAGCACTAGGGGCTGGGTCTTCCTCAACTTCCAAAGCTTGCTCCAAAGGTACATCATCACCTACTGCTCACATCCAAAGGATTGGATGATCATCGCAAGGGGAAAGGCAAACACATGCAACACATACAAATGCAAGGGTGAGCTAGGTCTCAAACAATCATACAATTCCTTTTCAATCAATCTAGCATTTACCAGAATATCCATACACATATAAACACCTTAGTCATCATAAACATAAGCATTTATTTCATAAAACTCATCAAGACAAGCATCCTATCATGTTAAGACTCTAGACACGTCCGGACATAGAATGTATATAGAGCTGGGGCGGGTTGTGCACTTGTGATGGCTCTACTGCTTTGCAAAGCCATTGCCGAGGGGTTCCACCCGACCATACACAAGGCTAATCCGTTACCGCGGAATAGACCTCCAGTGATAGCGTCTACCCTAGGACCTCCCACTACTCCCACCACACGCGTCAATCCTCTCTAAGTGAGAATGAAAGACCGTTGGAGTGTTAGGGATAACCCCCCATATGGAAGCCTCTTACATTCATTCAATACACTAACTGATCCCACCGAGAGATCTAAATTTCCGATTAAATCCGACCATTTTAAATCTCATGATATTCCTTTTGGATCAACAATGTACATCATAAACCACTTATAACCATACACTTTCAACCAATTTGGATCACATGAAAATGCATTCATAAATTGTAATTGAAATATTTAAATAACACAGCTTACTGGAATGAGAGGAAATATAACGGAAAACACCACCACTTAAATGGACGAACCCTGTTTGGACGAACGCCAAAAGCCCTTGGACGAACCCTATTTGGACGAACGTCAAAAGCCCTTGGACGAACCCTATTTGGACGAACGTCAAAAGCCCTTGGACGAACCCTATTTGGACGAATGTCAAAAGCCCTTGGGCGGACACTGATTGGACGAACGTCATACACCCCTGGGACGGACACTGTTTGGACGAACGTCATACACAATTGGCGGACAATGTTTGGACGAACGTCATACACCATTGGACGGACACTGTTTGGACGAACGTCATACACCATTGGACGGACACTGTGGGATCAAACACTAGGTCGAACGCCTCCAATATGAACGCTCGCTACTAGCTATGGACGCTCGCTACTAATTCAACCACTGACCGAACGCTAATTAGACCTTCAACTGACCGAACGCTAATAAACCAGCGAATGAACGGACGCTACTAAACCAGCGAATGAACGAACGCCACTAACCAACACCTGAGCGATCGTTACTAAACCATAACTTGAGCGATCGTTATTTAAACCAATGACCGAACGCTATTAATATCATCCCCTAAAACCGAACGCTCTCCAGACAAGGACAGACGCTAATTGCCTAAACATTATGACCGAACGCTACTCAGTACATGGCCTGACCGAGCGTTCAAATCCGACATGGACGAACGGTCAGTTTGCGCATTCTGCAGAATTTAATTCTGCAGAATTCCCAGGACTGCAGAATGGTAACAGAACCCCCCTTGACCATTTCTAACCACTTTTCTCAACTTCTTAGACTCTTAATTCTCGTTTTAGACTTAATTAAACTTATCCAAATGATTCTAAACATTTCTACTACCATTTTTAAGTGATTAAAGTTCACTTTGAGCTCCAAAACACTAACTTCAACAACTTAGGGACCCAAATTTGATTCTACTACTTGGAACCTGTTTTCGACTACTGTTATGCTTCTAACAAGTCACAATGGACTTGTCTAGGCTGCCCAAACAGTCCAGGAACACTGCAGCCCTCATTTACTCAAAGTCCCTACCTCACTTCCTCTAAAATGGCCTAAAATTGACCCTAGAGACACTTTATTTCCTTTCTAACAGTACTACCACAGAATTTTCACGCCAAAACAGTTCCAACATACACAATTCCTCACTCAAAATCATCCCAAACAGTTCATATCCATCAATCACCAAATTCACACAACACTCACACTTCCATACATGCATTTCAAGTTAGCAAAAATCAAAATTTTTCTTCCAACAACATACCAATTTGAAAATCATCATGCATTCACGTCATACAACTAAATCGAAAAAGAAGAACTAGCTCCCCTTACCTCTAGTGTAGACAACCAAGCTCAAGTAGGAACCCTAGACCACTTGCTTGCACTCTCAAAATGTTAGAATCACCTAGAAATCATCAATTGATGATAGAAAATGAATCTTAGAACCAAATATAAGCTAGATTACGGAAGAAAACGAAATGGGTTGAATGCAACCAGTTCAATCACATGCTTACAACCCTAGGGCACATGAGAAAGGGGGTTTTCTTACCGGTTCAGATTAGAGAAATTGATCGACTAAGAGCAAGACCCGCTACTTTGTGATCGTTGGGGCGGCACCTAATCGAGAATTTAATGGTTCAGTGTGAAGAATGGAAAGGGAGAAGATATAGGAGGAGGAGAGAGCTTGCAGGAAGAGGAATGATTTCTCAGACAAGAGGAATGAGTTAAAAATCAATGTTTCCAAACTAATGTAATTTTATTTTGAAGTACTCAACCTCTCATCTTTTGCCACTTGTCATCCCCTTTTTGCTGACTCAAATCCAAGTCCTTACAAGAGTTCTTTCACATATACAATAGTCAATATATATTTTGTTGAAACAACTTTATTGAAATAATTTAATTCTTTTGATAAATGTATTTTTTTTACTGAGAACGTAATCAATTTGAAGAAAAAAAAAAGAACGTTTGGTTGAAAGGTGTAACATCCCAAAATTATACAGTCAGCAACTATATAATAGAATATTAACATGTATTAATATGATAAAGCAGTTTTAAAAGCAAAGAGAGCATAGCTCATAAATGGCCGAACGACCTTACATTTATATACACAAACTAACGAGCGTTCACAAAATAATGAGGACGAACGGTTTACAAAAATAAACACCGAACGTCCAAATATTTACAACAAACAAAAGGGCGCTCGCTCACAAGCGGCCCGCTATCCTAATTACACTAATTAAAAACCAAACGTACTACTGTTCGGCCTTCACTTCCACTTCTACGAGATTCTCCTCAGCTAGGATTTCTTCTTCAAGCGTTTGCTCCAAGGAAGCATCTCCATCTGCTCACATCCACACGGATGATCATTGCAAGGACAAGACGGATATACATATACAGACAACACAATGGAAAACGCAAGGGTAAGCTTATTGAATTTAATTCAAGTCAAACATACATATCAAATACACAATCAACTAAGTCACAATACATACTCAAATTCATTCATTAATTCAATCCAAATCCTGATACTAGACCGACCGTCCGGACTGTATGAATCCTGTGTAGCTAAGGCGTCCGTGCACCCAGGTGGGTAACTGGAATGCTCATCAGTAGCCACCTGATGTTAGTCTGTTCTGTCCAAGTTACAGTTATGGACTAGACCTCCTGCCATTCCCACGCATGACATACTCCTCTCTACTTGAGAACGAGCACTCACGGAATATCAGCATGAACCACCATCTAAGCTTACCACGTTCATACTTACAAATCTCAATTTCCATTCAAGAGTCGTTCCTCCCTGGAACGCTCGTTCAAAATCAAAAATCATAATTTTATCTCTTACACCATTCGCACATCTTAATCTTTCATCTTATTCACACTTTCATTCTTAGTTCCACTTTCTTAAAAGAACGAACGTCCAGCCCTCTTTGTAATAGAGGACGAACGTTAATACAATACCAAGAAGGCTCGTTCACGAGAAACATAAAACCAACACAGGTTATTAGACGGACTTCATTGCAACTTGAATCAGTTAGATGAACTGACTCTAGTACGCTCTGGAAAATACTTAGAATAATTTAAATTCAATAACGCTAGAGCGAATCCAATGGATAGATACATCACAAGTTGTTTAGATAAATAAACCGAGCACTATTTAATTCAGGAGACAAACCGCCAGTCAATGACCGAGCGCGAAAATAGACATTTAATGAAGTTTTTGGACGAACGTCACTGAAGTCGTGGACGAACGTTACTAGATCTATTGGACGAACGCTATTTAAATTTATGGACGAACACTATTACAATTCAGGACGAACGCTATTACAACTCGTTGATAATTACGGAAGGAACGAGCGTTCGGTATATGACCGAGCGCTACTTATCATTTATATTTTTAGGACGAGCGTTCGGTTTAAGACCGAGCGCCACTTAGGACGTACGCTTTGGGTCGAGACCCATCGCTGATTCAATACATTTGAAATAGGATTTTTCATAAGTTATAATGTTGAAGTTACATTTTGAACAATATGACTAAGTGTTTGAATATATTCTCAGGCTTCTCAAATTTCTCACAAACACTCAGGATATTTACATTTGGCCGAGCGCTCAAACGTAATACTATATATAAGAGGGCGTTCGTCCTCAAATGGAATCCTTTCCAATGAAAGGGTTCAGCTATTTCAAAGATGACACTGATAATACCGAACGGTCAAAGACCATTTCGATAACGAACGTTCTTTAACATAGAATTTCATATTCAAATTCATCTTACAAAAATTACATTTTTCAGTATAAACTTTCATACATTAAATTGCTCATATCATAGCACAAATCCATACTTTTTCATACATCATCTCATCATACAACTCATTTTTTCAATTTAATCAAACCATAGAACATTGCATCACTTTCATACATCATCTCAGAATCATATTCATATACTCAAAAGTCCAATATCATAAATCATACTTCAAACATCACCTAAACTCACATACAGTACAGAAAATCATATGAATTAAATCTAATAAGCTTCCCTTACCCGGATCAAGTAGTGAACGTTCTAAAAGAGAGTGGTTTTGAATCGTCCAAAGGTGGCTTTCTATTCTCAACGCTCCTCTTAAACTCTTCAACTAAAATTAACAAAAAGAAAATGAAAGAACTAAGTTTACACCCATGCATGCAGTTGGATCTGGGTTTGTAGGAAATCCAGAAACGATCGTCCAGGGGAGACTTACCAGAACGGGAAGTGGTTCGGTCCAAGATGAAGCTCACGGTGCAGTGAACGTTTCTGCGTTTTCTGGAACAAAATTGGAGAAGAGAGTGGTGAGTTGCAGAAGAGAGAAGAGGAAGGGTTCTAGAGATATGGAGGAGAAAAGAAAAGTCTGAGTGTGGAAGGGAGGAGGTGCGCGTAGAGAGTGGGAGCTTTTTCCAAAAATTTTACTTTTGATCAAATCCCACTTCCAGACGAACGAACGTCTCTCTGGTTGACACCTGCACCCCACCATTCACTTCAGAAACTTCCACTTTGGACAAGTGGCGTGCATGCAGGGCTCCGTGGGTGGATTTTAAATGCTCAGAACACGTGGCACGGTGTATTTATGGAAGCAAGGAGGTGAATCATCATAGTAATAAATGAGACGTGACAAAAGGTAGAAAGATAAATTAATATAGGTTTTTAATATGACTAAAGGTATAATAATGATAGGAGAGTGGTTTAGATATAATTGAAGTTTGAATGATTTGCATGGTGAAATTTTTTATTGAATGTGTTGATATAATAATATTTGTAATAGTTTATTTTATGTTTTATGAAATGTTAGATATAAAAGTAATGTAAAATTTGAAGGGTTTATTGGCGCGTTGTGGCTTATCAGTAGAAGAGAACAAGAATTAAAACAAGTAACTTTTTGACATTTGACATAGTGACAGGGAGCAGTGGGAAAACTTTCAACACTTTACAACCAAAAGTGACTTATTTTTCTATGCTCGATTCCTCGATTATCCAAAACTGACCTATTTCCATTTTGAATTTCGATTCACTTTACTCTCCTTTCACACTTATATTCAACTCTTTCATTTTCAAATCTATAATTGTTTTATCTTCTCGATAACAAAATATATAATTGTTTCTGTAATGCTCAAGCTCGAATTTTGTAACAATAATTACTTTCAAACTGCTTTTGGATAAATTTATCAAAATAAAAGATGGGTTTTTTTATTATAACTTAATTTTGGTAAAAGACTCTGAATCTTTTGTTTCTCTAATGTATGTGTATAGCTTGGCTAATAGGAAGGCGAAGAAGCCAAAAATGAGTAAGTGATAATAATATATATATATATATATATATATATATATATATATATATATATATATATATTAATTACGCGTTATTGACCTTTCGGCTCCTTTTTAGTTTTGGTATGAACAGTGAGACATGTCTCACTGATTTAGGACTATGATTGCACAAGAAAAGAGTAGAAAAATTAATGAATGACTTTTGGGGTTTGGAGGGAAAAAGACAATTACAACACAAAACTCAACTCAAAAACTGTGATCAAGTGAAGTATTCATTCACTTCCCTCCATCACATTCATATTTTCACATTCTCTCAGGTATTTACAATTTTTCATATACACCCATGTTTTGATTTCTTCATGAAAAAACAAACAAAAAGATGGTAAATAGTAAAGCTTGTTCATTCATCAAAATGCAGTTACAAACATGTGCATTTGGGTTTTCTTTTCAACTTCATTGTTTGTTGGAGTCTTGAGTTTGTAGTTGGTACAAATGCTATATATCTGTTAGTTACAATTTTAGCTGTTAAAGATGTGATTTCTTTTTGTTGCTGAAGCCTTCATTGTTGAGGCTTTGCTTATGGAAGGGATGAAGCTTGAAAGTATGAATTTAATCTTACAAGTATTTATGTTTATCAAACCTGATATTGTATTGAATTCAATATTTTGATGACAGTGCTAACTCGAGCTTTGGTGGAAGAAGTTCATCTTCTGCAGCAATTCGACTTGGATCTGTAAGTCCTGTAGGAGTTGGAGCTGGTTTGAACCTGCAAGTGTCCACCTTTCAGTATTTGATATCGTCTATTAGTGTTCTTTTTGCTTTAATGATGTTATGACCAAAAGAGGCCCAGTTTTAGATTGCAACTTTATACTGTTTCTGGGCCATATTTGTAAGGGCCTCGTTTTTTCTTAAAGGGATGGGGAGCATTAAATGCTGAGGGGCACTAGCTGACATAGAGGGAGGTAGGTTTTGTTTTATTGGGAAAAATGGGGAGCTTAGATGTTGAAAAACAGCAGCAAAAGGGGAGCAAACGTCCGGGTTTTACTCTCTTTGCTGACACCTTTCAAAAAGCTGGAGACGTGGGAGATAAAAGGGGGTGCTGGGTTCTGAAATGGGAGAGAAGTTCTTGCTGCAAAGTTTGTGAAAGAGGTGAAGCTTAGAGTGCTGGAATTGCTTGGTGCTGCAAGTCTTGGAGAAGTTAGATTCAAAGATTCACAAAGGAAGTCTTCAAGAGGTAAGGGGAGCTAGATCTTTTGTTTGATTGATGATATATGTTGTGTTTGATGCAAATCTGGGAAGGAAGGGATGGAAAATTGGGATTTTTGGGTTTCTGGTTTTCTAGGTTTCTGGATTTCGCGATTTCTGCAGAATTCTGCAGAACGCGCGTTCGTCCAATTTGATGCCAAATTGGACGTTCGTCCAAATTGCTAGACGGACGAGCGGTTATTTTCTGAACGTCGCCCACCAAAATTCGGAACGTTCGGTTGTTGTACTGAACGTTCGTCCTAATTGAAGAATAGGGACGTTCGTCCACACAGTGCTCGACAAAATAGTGGTCGGCCAAAATATCATGAGCGTTCGGTTTTGGGTTCTGAGCGTTCGGTCTCGTTTCTGGATGTGTAATAGTAAGTGTTCGGTTTTGATGTTTCAGTGATTTAAGCGTGCGATCTAAATTTGATATTCTTAGGTTTAAATCTGGAACGTTCGGCTTTGGTGTATTAGACAGTATGAGCGTTCGTCCTTAATTTAGTATTTAGGTTTCCCTCTTGAGCGTTCGACATTGGTTAAATTATTATTGTGAGCGTTCGGCCATCATTAAATTCTAATTGTGAGCGTTCGTCTTATTTAGTATTGGTATGGTTATGATGTGAGCGTTCGGCCTTGGTATGGTTATGATGTGAGCGTTCGGCATTTTACTTTTGTGATTATGAACGTTCGGCATTGAGTAGTATTCTTAGGTTAATTCTTGAACGTTCGGCATATGATTGTGACGTGAGCGTTCGGTATTTGAGTATTAGAAATTATAGCGTTCGGATCAATATTCCTTGGAGTGGATTAAGTACCGCACGGTCAGAATGGATATAATAGCGTTCGTTCAAAATATTCAATATTAGCGTTCGGCCTATTCAATCTTATAGCGTTCGTCCAATTAACATAGTAGAGTTCGGCCTATTCAATCTTATAGCGTTCGTCTAATTAACATAGTAGCGTTCGGCCTATTGAATCTTATAGCGTTCGATCACATAGTGTTGAATCCCATAGGACGTTCGGTTTTATCGTTCGGCCAAATGTGTTCATACGTTCGGTTTTAGCGTTCGGACAAATAGTGGTGAATCCAATATGACGTTCGGTTTCAGCGTTCGGCTAATTGTGTTGAGGCGTTCGGTTTTAGCGTTCGACCAATTAGCGTTCGGCCAAATGTGTTCAGGCGTTCGGTTTTAGCGTTCGGACAAATAGTGGTGAATCCAATATGACGTTCGGTTTTAGCGTTCGGCTAATTGTGTTCAGTCGTTCGGTTTTAGCGTTCGGCCAAATAGTGTTGAATCAAATATGACGTTCGGTTTTAGCGTTCGGCCTAGTGATTCAGCGTTCGGCTTTAGCGTTCATACATATCTCTGAGCGTTCGTTCAGTTGGCACAGTTTGCGTTCGGTTATAACGCTCAGTGAATAGTGTTCGTCCATCCAATGGTTTGCAAATGGTGATGGGTTTTAAGTTCAATTCTCTTGAATTGAATTATGTGCAAAATGTTTGGAAAATATATACTGTCAATGGGAATTATGTGAATGTATGAAATACGTTGGATTTAATGTGATATTACGGAGGTATCTGGTTATTCATGACTTGGGATAAGGTTTAAAGTAAGAGTATTATGATTCATGAACGTAATTCCATGATCTTCAAGGAGAGGATACATGGTGGTGTTTTGGGGTTGTATAGAATGATTGCATGGTAGCTCAGTTTTGGGGGTCATCCTGAATCTCCAATGGTCTTTCTTCTCATGTAGAGAGGATTGAACATGTGGTGAGGAGTAGCAAGAGGTCCTAGTCTTGGATGCTTCCATATGATCCAAGGTGAGTAATAACGGATTAACCTCGTGATTGTGGCCGGGCGGGAGTGCCCAAATGTTACACCAGGCGGTAGTGCCTAATGTTCTACCAGGCGGGAGTGCCTAAAGTTCCATCAGGCGGTAGTGCCTAAAGTTCCACCAGGCGGTAGTGCCTAAAGTTTCACAAGGCGGGAGTGCCAGGGCGGGAGTGCCCAAGTTTCATAAAGCCACCACGAGTGCAAGACCCGCCATAGCTCGGTAATCATTCTAGTCCGGACGAGTCGGTCTATAAAGGAACAAGTCGGGGTATAAAGTAACAAGTCTTGTGATGTCAGTTTACCATGTGTGGATGAATATTTACATGTCATGGGAGTGTGTGAAATATGGATCAATGAGTATGCTTTAATTGTTCTTTTATATGGATGATTGCATGAATTAACTATGCTGTATGTATAACATGCTTTTTATATCTAGCTCACCCTTGCATTGTTTGTGTTGTGTGCTGTTTGGGTATGTTTCTTTGGCGATGATCATCCACTTGGATGGGAGCAGATGACGGAGAGGATACTTTGGAAGCAGCCCTTGATGGAGACGGAAGTGCTGCAGCTTAGATTAGCTAGACTTATTTCGTAATTCGTAATGTTTGGAGGAACTCATATGTGTTTTAAGTTTTAAATTCTCCGTGATTTTCATGGAGAAATTCTAATACTCTTGTTGTCAATTTCGCACTATTCTGAGGATGACTGTAATCCTTAAATTACTCTTGACTGTTTTCCTATATTAGGCATGATGACGTCTTTATTATATATGAATGATGTATATAATTGGGACGTTACATTAATGGTATCAGAGCATTTTCTGTCCTTAGAGGATCCTGTAGGGTATGTGTGTGCCCTGCTTGTGCTGTGTACTCTTAGCCTTGTGTTAGATGATTGTCCTTGTTTCCTTGGGTTGGACTAATGGTGTTTTCTCTGTATAAGCAGAAAGATGGCACCTAGACCACCACCACCTCCTCCTTCTCAGCCTGAGCCTTCTGAGAACACCGTAAGATTGGAGGCTGTACTTGAGACTATGCAACTTCAGAATGCTGCTTTGGTGCAACAAAACACCATCGCTCTTCAAAACCTAGAAGCTGCAAGAGTGTCAGCTGAAGACACTCACAAGTTCCTCAGGGAAATGATGGTTAATGGAAGACCTACTCCCGGTGTTTCTACCATTCCAGTTCAGGAGTGGGGCTTGGAGAGTTTTCTCCAACATCATCCCGACAGGTTTACTGGCAAGTGCAGTCAGGATGAGGCCGATCATTGGTTCCAAGATATGGAGCGAATTTATGAAGCCAAAGGGTGTCCGGATGAGAAGAAGCTGGCCTACACCCAGTACTTGCTGACAGGAGAAGCTGGACATTGGTGGAATAGTGTGAAGGCGATCTTGGAGAGGAACGGGACTCCTATCACTTGGGAGTTGTTCAAAACTAAATTCTACACTGAATACTTCCCAAATAGTGTCAGGTTTGCTAAGGAGGTAGAGTTTCTTGAGTTGACTCAGGGCAATAGATCGGTATCGGAGTATGCAGATCGTTTTAAACACCTGCTTCGCTTTTACACCATGTCAATAGATGAAGAATGGCAGTGTCGCAAGTTTGAGAATGGCTTGAGGAAGGATATAAAGTTACTAGTAAAAGGATTATGCATTAGAGAATTCTCCGCTTTGGTAGAGATGGCCCGTGATATGGAAAAGACTAAGGGAGAACCAGAGGGACCTCAGAGACAACAGAACCAGCCACTTAGGGTTGGTGGACCTGTGATATCCCAGGGAGGCTCCAGTTCTAGAAAGACCCCTTTCTCTAGACCCTCTTACTCCGGGTTCAGGGGTTCTTCCTCTCAGTCATCGGGGCAATCCAGTTTTGCCAGTTCCGTTAGATGCTTCAAGTGTGGTGGACCACACCTCCAGATGTCTTGCCCTCAGTTAGAAGGGTATAGGAGGTGTAATATCTGCAGGCAAGAGGGACACTATGCCAGAGACTGTCCTACTACTAGGAGGGCGGGACCACAGCCACGCCAGGCTAGCAGATCTATTCAGAGGGGTGGGCACAGACCTCAGGCAACCGGGAGAGTCTATGCGTTGACTAGGACTGAAGCAACCAGTGCAGGTAATTTAATTGTCAGCAGTTGTTTGTTATTTGGAGCTTCGTGTATGACGTTGTTTGATTCGGGGGCGACACATTCTTTTGTGTCTAAGGATTGTGTGGAGAGGCTTGGTTTAGTTGTCAGAGAGCTTCCGTGTGACCTGGTGGTGTCTACACCAGCAGCTGGGTTAGTCAAGACATCTAATGTGTGCTCTAGATGTCCTATTGAGGTAGAAGGGCGAAGGTTTAGAGTGAACCTTATTTGCTTACCTCTGCAGGAGCTAGAGGTAATTTTGGGAATGGATTGGTTAGCAGCCAATCGTATTCTTTTAGATTGCGGTGGTAAGAAGTTAATATTTCCCAAAGAAGATGAAGACTTGTCATTATCGCTCGGTGTATTGAGGCAGGATATATTCGAGGGTGCCAGCTGCTTCCTAATCATGTTTCATATGGACGGGACTTCTAATTTAAACTCTTTATCGCTTGGGAAACAGAGTGTAGACCTTCTGGTTGTGAAGGAATTCATAGATGTTTTCCCTGAAGAAGTTCCTGGTTTACCTCCTCCGCGAGAAGTGGAGTTCTCTATTGATCTGGTCTCAGGAGCAGGACCAGTGTCTATAGCCCCTTATCGGATGGCTCCAGCTGAGCTAGCTGAGTTGAAGAAGCAGATTGAAGAACTGTTAGAGAAACAGTTTATCTGACCGAGTGCTTCACCGTGGGGTGCGCCAGTGTTGCTAGTAAAGAAGAAGGATGGTAGCTCAAGGTTGTGCGTTGACTATCGACAGCTGAATAAGTTGACGATCAAGAACAAGTATCCATTGCCGAGGATCGATGATCTGATGGATCAATTGCACGGAGCTACGGTATTCTCCAAGATTGATTTGAGGTCGGGTTACCATCAAATTTTAGTGAAAGCCGATGATGTGCAGAAGACGGCATTCAGGTCCAAGTATGGACACTATGAGTATGTGGTTATGCCTTTTGGTGTGACTAATGCTCCAGCCATATTCATGGACTATATGAATCGAATTTTCAGACCATTCTTGGACAAGTTTGTGGTGGTGTTTATAGATGACATACTTGTCTATTCTAAAACTCGGGAAGAACATGAAGATCACCTTAGGGCAGTGCTGGAAGTGCTGAGAGAAAGAAGATTGTATGCCAAATTGTCCAAGTGTGAGTTTTGGATGGAAGAAGTTCCTTTTCTTGGACATGTGATTTCAGCTGGAGGAATTGCGGTTGATCCCGCTAAGGTGCAAGCAGTACTTCAGTGGGAGAGACCTAAGACTGTTACAGAAGTCAGGAGCTTTGTGGGTTTAGCGGGCTACTATCGCCGTTTTATTAAGAATTTCTCCCGGATTGTGGCGCCGTTGACACAACTGACTAGGAAGGACCAACCTTTTGTATGGACAGATCGTTGCGAGACTAGCTTCCAAGAGCTAAAGAAAAGGTTGACTAGTGCACCAATTTTGGTTATCCCTGACACAAGTAAACCTTTTGAGGTTTTTTGTGATGCCTCTCATCAGGGATTAGGGTGTGTTCTAATGCAGGAGAAGAAGGTAGTGGCATATGCATCAAGACAACTCAAGGTTCATGAGAAGAATTATCCCACTCATGACTTAGAGTTGGCAGTTGTGGTGTTTGCCTTGAAGATTTGGAGACACTACCTGTATGGTGCGCAATTTCAGGTGTTCAGTGATCATAAGAGCCTGAAATACCTCTTTGATCAGAAGGAGCTTAATATGAGGCAGAGGCGATGGATGGAGTTTCTTAAAGATTTTGACTTTGATCTCCTTTATCACCCTGGGAAGGCTAATGTGGTGGCAGATGCATTGAGCAGGAAGTCAGTGCATATTTCAGCCTTAATGGTCAGAGAGTTAGAGTTGGTAGAAAGCTTCAGAGATTTGAGGTTGCAGGTAGATTTTGAAGCTGACAGCATCAGATGCAATAATTTGGTGGTGTCCAATGACTTGTTGAAGCATATTAAGGAAGAGCAGTCGAAGGATGTTGAGCTCCAAACGTCCTCTAGTTTGATTGGAACTGATCAAGGAAAAGATTTTTCCTTGGGGGTTGATGGTATCTTAAGGTTCAAAGGTAGGGTCTGTATCCCTAGTAATTCAGAAATGAAGAGGTTAATCCTTGAGGAGGGTCATAAAAGCCGTTTTAGCATGCATCCTGGCATGACTAAAATGTATCAAGACCTCAAGGAGTCTTTTTGGTGGTCCGGTATGAAGAGAGATGTGGCTCAGTTTGTTGCCTCTTGTTTAACATGTCAAAAGGCTAAGATAGAGCCTCAGAGACCGGGAGGTTTGTTGCAACCATTAGAAATCCCAGAATGGAAATGGGATAGCATCGCTATGGATTTTGTTACACATTTGCCACGCACTGTCCGAAGACATGATGCAATATGGGTAATAGTGGACCGATTGACCAAGAGTGCTCACTTCTTAGCAATTGATTTGAGAATGTCTATGGCAAAGTTGGCGCAACTGTATGTTAAGGAGATAGTAAGGTTGCATGGGGTGCCTTCAAGTATTGTATCAGACAGAGACCCAAGGTTCACATCCAGGTTTTGGCAAACCCTTCAGAGTGAGATGGGAAGCAGACTTCAGATGAGCTCGGCTTATCATCCCCAAACGGATGGGCAGTCTAAACGGACGATCCAATCGCTTGAAGATTTGTTGAGGACTTGCATTTTGGATCACCTAGGGGTATGGGATGAGATATTGCCGCTAGTTGAGTTCACTTACAACTGTTACCAATAAGGAGTATTGGTAAATCTTGAAGAAATTTGTTTTGATGATGCTACAAGAAGTTTTAGTTGAAGAAGATATTAGAATTAGTTAAAAGCAAGTTGTAGAAATTAAATGTAGTAGGAAATTCTTGTAAACCTTGTAAAACTTGCATTTTTAACCTGCAATAATCGATTATGATTAAGCAATAATCGATTATCACAAGTCATACTTGAATAATCGATTATCACTTCATATAATCGATTATCACATTTTTGAAAACCTGTAACGGACTTGAATAATCGATTATCACTTACAATAATCGATTATTCATGGCAGTTGGGAGCTATCCTTTGGCATTCAGTGTACTTGGCTATATATTTTGATTTGGAGAAATCAGAAGGTAACGTTGTTTTTGAACTGAGAAAGCTTAGAACACTGTGTGTCAGAGGAACGTTCTCAGAAAGCTTTTTGTTCATTGTTCCCTTGCTTGGTCTTGTGAAAGGAGAGGCTCGCGTATCGTGTGTCGATAGTCGGAGCAGACTCTCTTCAAGTTAGCAAGGTGCTCTGCCTGGTCTTGTGAAAGGAGAAGCTTGTGAATCGTTGGTCGATTGCTGAAGTGGTTCTCTTCAAGTTGGTAGAGTAGTTCTATTCATTTTTATTGTTCATTATCTTGTAATCTGTTAAACAATTTTTAGTGAAAAAGGTTAATCACTATTTATAGTGATTAACGACTGGACGTAGAATCTTTTGATTCGAACCAGGATAAAAATTCTGTGTTGTTCTTCTTATTCCCTATACTTATTTTATTGTACGTACATCAACGGTTTGGAAATTTGTCTCTAAGAAAATTAAATTTCTAAAACTGACCATCTTATTAAGAGTTTGACTGAACATGCTTTCCGCTTTATAAGTTATTCCGCTGTGCAAAATTCTATAACGGTACCGATTGTTCCAACAATTGGTATCAGAGCTTGCTTTGATATTTTTTCAAATTTTTTCGAAAATGGCCGGTCATCAAATTTTTTCTGGTTTTCTGGGTTTCTGGATTTCGCGATTCTGCAGAATTCTGCAGAACGCGCGTTCGTCCAATTTGATGCCAAATTGGACGTTCGTCCAAATTGCTAGACGGACGAGCGGTTATTTTCTGAACGTCGCCCACCAAAATTCGGAACGTTCGGTTGTTGTACTGAACGTTCGTCCTAATTGAAGTATAGGGACGTTCGTCCATACAGTGCTCGACAAAATAGTGGTCGGCCAAAATAACATGAGCGCTCGGTTTTGTGTTCTGAGCGTTCGGTCTCGTTTCTTGATGTGTACTAGTAAGCGTTCGGTTTTGATGTTTCAGTGATTTAAGCGTGCGATCTAAATTTGATATTCTTAGGTGTAAATCTGGAACGTTCGGATTTGGTGTATTCGACAGTATGAGCGTTCGTCCTTAATTTACTATTTAGGTTTCCCTCTTGAGCGTTCGACATTGGTTAAATTATGATTGTGAGCGTTCGTCTTATTTAGTATTCTAAGTTTGAATCTTAGTCGTTCGGCCTTGGTATGGTTATGATGTGAGCGTTCGGCATTTTACTGTTGTGATTATGAACGTTCGGCATTGAGTAGTATTCTTAGGTTAATTCTTGAACGTTCGGCCTATGATTGTGATGTGAGCGTTCGGTATTGGAGTATTAAAAATTATAGCGTTCGGATCAATATTCCTTGGAGTGGATTAAGTACCGCACGGTCAGAATGGATTTAATAGCGTTCGTTCTACATATTCAATATAAGCGTTCGGCCTGTTCAATCTTATAGCGTTCGCCCAATTAACATAGTAGCGTTCGGCCTATTCAATCTTATAGCGTTCGTCTAATTAACATAGTAGCGTTCGGCCTATTGAAACTTATAGCGTTCGGCCAATTAGAAGAATAGCGTTCGGCCTGTTGATAAATAGCGTTCGATCACATAGTGTTGAATCCAATAGGACGTTCGGTTTTAGCGTTCGGCCAAATGTGTTCAGGCGTTCGGTTTTCGCGTTCGGACAAATAGTGGTGAATCCAATATGATGTTCGGTTTTAGCGTTCGGCTAATTGTGTTCAGGCGTTCGGTTTTAGCGTTCGGTCAATTAGCGTTCGGCCAAATGTGTTCAGGCGTTCGGTTTTAGCATTCGGACAAATAGTGGTGAATCCAATATGACGTTCGGTTTTAGCGTTCGGCTAATTGTGTTTAGGCGTTCGGTTTTAGTTCCACCAGGCGGTAGTGCCTAAAGTTCCACCAGGCGGTAGTGCCTAAAGTTTCACAAGGCGGGAGTGCCAGGGCGGGAGTGCCCAAGTTTCATAAAGCCACCACGAGTGCAAGACCCACCATAGCTCGGTAATCATTCTAGTCCGGACGAGTCGGTCTATAAAGGAACAAGTCGGGGTATAAAGTAACAAGTCTTGTGATGTCAGTTTACCATGTGTGGATGAATATTTACATGTCATGGGAGTGTGTGAAATATGGATCAATGAGTATGCTTTAATTGTTCTTTTATATGGATGATTGCATGAATTAACTGTGCTGTATGTATAACATGCTTTTTATATCTAGCTCACCCTTGCATTGTTTGTGTTGTGTGCTGTTTGGGTGTGTTTCTTTGGCGATGATCATCCACTTGGATGGGAGCAGATGACGGAGAGGATACTTTGGAAGCAGCACTTGATGGAGACGGAAGTGCTGCAGCTTAGATTAGCTAGACTTATTTAGTAATTCGTAATGTTTGGAGGAACTCATGTGTGTTTTAAGTTTTAAATTCTCCGTGATTTTCATGGAGAAATTCTAATACTCTTGTTGTCAATTTCGCACTATTCTGAGGATGACTGTAATCCTTAAATTACTCTTGACTGCTTTCCTATATTAGGCATGATGACGTCTTTATTATATATGAATGATGTATATAATTGGGACGTTACAATATTTATGGTACAAGTCTACCCGTTACGTGCCACTTCGTATGGTGTATTTGGGGTCATTCTTGGTAGGTAGTTGCAGAAATTTAGTGCTTTAGCTGGAGAATACAAATGATTCGAGATATACCATTGCCAAAAATGTAATCAATTTATTAGTAGTGACTAATGTCATTTCAACTGACTTTTTGCAAACTCTTAAAGCTATACGTCATTGATGCTCTCGCTAATCTCAATTGAACCTACGCGTTTCTCACCAAATGGCATAAGTCAAGATTAGGTTTCAAAAAACCCAATAAAGCATGCAATTTCAACAAACAAAAATGGCTTTAAATAAACACATGCTTACTCTTATATCGAGGAGGAATTAGCACCTCAAAGGTTAGTAATCAAACCGGTACAGCACAAAAACAATTACCAATAAAAAATGCCACGAAAATGCACCATTTGATAAAATATACAAAAGTACATACAAACACTTACAATGGAAAATCCACTAAAGTTGATTTTAAGGGTGGACGTAATTCAAATTTAACAGCAGTTATACTATACAGGCTTTCATTTCATCATTGTAATATAAATACTATTTGGAGGTTGATTTGGGTCAGACTGAATCATCAGATTCTTCAGAATCACTCCTGTCAGGCTCCCCTGCATTTGTAAGATTCTCTGGAACATCATGCTTTGGTGCAGGCTTAGGTGCAACTTTTTTGTTAGTACCTCGGGCATTTTCCTCCACTTCTTTTTCAGCGGCTTCTGCATGTGAATCTCAGTCAAGGAAATAACCAAAGTGAAGATTGTTTCCACTATCAAGAAGGCAACAAACTAAATTTTATCCTTTATGCAAACATAGACTCTAGTTATCCCACGAACCCCGTGTCTATAAGTGAGGAAAACAATAAATAAAAGGGTGGTAAGAAAAAACCAATAATAATTTCAATAAAATAATTTAAAGCACAATCATAGATTAAAGATTAAAAAATGAAAACATCACTCATCTGCTGTTTGAGACAACAAAGACGTTTAAGGATATCAAGATTTTCAGCTGTTCCTCGAGCCATGATTTTGAGGAGATCTTTCTCAACACGGGACACAAGCTCAGGCTGGAAAATGAAATATTAACAAAAATGTTAATATGAGATCATATACACATACATATACATATATGGAGGAAGCGAGGTATGTCAATGTTTGTCATGTGAGTGAATATAATACATTAAGATCGGGCTCCCTGCGAAATCTACGCTTGCGAGCATCTCTCATTGGCGGGGTGAGACCATGCCTGTACTCAATTACATCTGGAGCAGCATCACCAGATTCCCGAACCATAATCATCTGTTAGTTGGAGTCATAAAAAATCAGACACACAGTTATTAAGTTACATGAATCAAATATGTGATTAGGAATGAACGAACTATTTGATTAATGATGCACAACTGACCTGACCAATGTCAGCAGTCTTAATCGAAGAGTTATCATCATATGTCTTGTAGGATTCAACAACACAAGGAAGGTCCAATAGAGAAGCTGGGAAGTGTTCATTCCCAATCATAAACGTACCACTCCTTCCATCCTCACTAAATGATAAATCTAATGACTTGTCTTCAGATGAAGAATGATCTGTTTCATTCAAAAGCCGCTCTATTCTCTCTGCCACATTCGGTGGAACTCTAAGTATGAATTGCTCCTCCATAACTAAAAACATTAGGACATGTCTCAAAACACTAAAATGTAAAATGACTTGATTTAAAAAACACATAATGGAATTGAATTGATTTAGAAGTCAAATCCCATGTTTTGAGATTCAAAAAAAAATGATTTAGAATTTAAATCTTTTGTTATTAAATAAAATAGACTTGATTTCAATTCTGCATGTTTCACTTTCACCATTTTAATACAAAGTTATTAACTCGTCGAGTGAAATGATAAACTCCCTCTCTACTCCCAGCAACATAAAACTGTAAGACAAGCTGAAAAGTGATAGGTACTCAGACCTAAAACGAATAAACCCACATAATCTTGGAGTCTTTATTAGAACAACACCAAAGGATTCCATCAATGTGGAAGAACCAAACACACCACACTCCACTGGTCTTTCGAGAGGACCAGACTTTCCTCACCTATCTCTTTACAGAAATACCAAGAATGACAAAAACTAAAGAAAACAACCTCCCGAAAAGACTTTATAATAGTCTGGCACAACAAACCCAACCCACAGACAGTTATAACTGTTTGTCCCTCTTATTTCTTCTAACATAAACTTTTCCTTTGAACCTATCAAAAAGTAATATTCCTGAATAGTTTGTTTTATCTGATACCACTAAGGATATTGATACAAGACTTAAAAAAAGAGTGTACACCATTTTTTTGTTAAGCCCTTGTAGAAGAGATGCATTAATCCATGTTTTAAGAACTCATTTAGGACATAAGCTAGAATGATGATTGCACAATGAACAACAAGAATCGAAAAAGAGAACAAAATATTAACATAAAAGTCAAAACAAAAAACAGTCAAAGGCAAACCTACAACAAATAGCAGTTGCAACAAAGAGAATTAACACTGTTACATTCATATAAATTACAGAAAGAATTTATTCAGAAGTAGGCTTCCCAATGATAACCATTCCATGATCAAAGATAACATGAAAAATAATTCAGTATCATCACCCGACAAATAAAAGACAGCATTGAACTTAAATGAAAAACAACATAAAAATATTTTTATAAAATCATTAGCGCTTTGGTTTTTCATCAATAATAAGTATTAAGCAAATTACCTAACAACAAGCTAGTCTACATAATAAAGCAAACCATGAACAAAATGGAGAAAAATGTGTGTCAACGGCATGCATCTCACAATCTGTGGAATGTCAAGGTTCATTGATTCTTGACTCAGGTGCCTCAAACCATTTGTCTGGTAACACTCGTTTATTTTCCTCCATTACCCCTCAAAAAGTTCCTCAATTAGTTACTGTTGCCAATGGATCCAAATTGACATCTCAAGGAATTGGCAAAGGGTCCTTTTCTCCTTCATTAAACATAAATTTTGTTTTGTATATTCCTCATTGTCCTTATAATTTAATCTCCTTGAGTCAATTGACACGTTCATTAAATTGTTCTATAACCTTTACTGCTACTTCTTTTGTCATACATGAACATGGTACGGGTCGTCGAATTGGAGAAGGATATGAGTCAGGAGGACTGTATTTCCTAAAACCTAACTCTTTTGTTTCCTGCATTTCAACTTCATCTCCTAAATTTTACATGATCGTTTGGGTCACCCAAGTTTGTCTAAGCTGAAGTTGATGGTTCCAAGTCTTAAACACATTCCTGTCTTAGATTGTGAGTCTTGTCAGTTTGGAAAACATGTTACATCTTCTTATCCAAAGAAATTCGAGACACAATGTAAGTCTATTTTTTCTACCATTCACTCTGATATTTGGGGACCGAGTCGAGTTACTTCCTTTGGTTTTAACTATTTTGTAACCTTCATTGATGAATTTTCTCGGTGTACGTGGGTTTATCTTATGAAAGAGAGATCTGAACTTTTAGTCATTTTTATGTCCTTTGTTAATGAAATTAAGAATCAATTTGGAAAGACAATTAACATTCTCATAAGTGATAATGCTAAGGAATATTTTTCTGCTGCATTTTCTTCATTTTTATCTTCCAAAGGAATTTTACATCAGTCAACATGTTCTCACACTCCACAACAAAATGGCATAGCTGAGAGAAAGAAAAGACATCTCATTGAAACAACACGTTCCCTGATGTTAAATACTAATGTTCATGTTCATCATTGGGGGATGCAATCCTCACTGTTTGTTTTTTGATCAATAGGATGCCTTCTTCATCTCTTGACAATAAAGTTCCTCACTCCGTAATTTTTCCAAATGATCCTCTTTACCATGTCTCTCCACGTGTTTTTGGGAGCACTTGTTTTGTTCATAATGTCTCCCCAGGTCTTGATAAACTTTCTCCCAAGTCTATTAAATGTGTCTTTTTGGGATATTCTCGCATTCAGAAAAGATTTAGATGTTATTCTCCCTCCACAAGAAGGTATTATATGTCTTCTGATGTCACCTTTTTTGAGGATACACCTTTCTTCTTGTCTTCCAAGGAGGATCGTTCATCTATTCAAGAGATACTTCCTATACCATCATGTGATCCCTTGGTCATTCCCGCTTCTCCATCTTCAGCTTAAACTCAGAATGCAAAGATATTGTTCAACCACCTTCCTCCTTGCCTGAAGATCCTCGAGACTCAGCTCCTTCTCCATCAGATTCCCAAACCATGGATCCTTCATCCTCCTCGTCCTCTCTTGACTCAAATCAGGCTTGGCCTATTGCTCTTCGAAAAAGTATTCGATCTATTTCTTCGTCTATTTCTTGCCATGGCTGCCATTCGACAGTGGCTACTTCACCAATTGGACATTAAAAATGCCTTTCTTCATGGTGATCTGGAAGAGGAGATATACATGGAGCAACCTCCTGGATTTAGTCGTGTTGCTCAGGGGGAGTCTAAGTTTGTAAATTACGTCGTTCACTCTACGGCTTGAAACAATCACCTCGAGCTTGGTTTGGTAAATTTAGCCATGTTGTGCAACAATTTGGATTGAAACGATGTGAAGCAGATCATTCAGTGTTTTATGGGCATTCTACTCCTAATAAATGTGTTTATCTTATGGTTTATGTTGATGATATTGTGATTACAGGAAATGATGTTGCGAGAATTGTTCAATTAAAGGATCATTTGTTCAACCACTTCCAAACCAAAGACCTAGGTCGTTTGAAATACTTCCTTGGTATTGAATTGGCACAATCAAAAGAAGGAGTCATCATTTCACAAAGAAAATATGCCCTTGATATTTTGGAGGAAACCAGTTTGACAGATTGCAAGCCAATTGATAGTCCTATGGACTCAAATCAAAAATTAATGAGAGACCAGGTGTTCCTTTCTCAGATCCAGAAAGATACAGAAGGTTGGTTGGAAAACTAATCTATCTCACCATAACAAGACTTGATCTTTCTTATCGAGTGGGAGTTGTGAGCCAATTTATGCAAAATCCTCATATTGATCATTGGAATGTCGTGGTACGCATCCTTAGATATGTAAAAGGGAATCCAGGACATCGACTGTTGTATGAGAATAAGGGAAGTACTGAGTTAGAAGGATATTGTGATGCAGATTGGGCTGGTTGTCTGAATGATCGAAGATCTACCACATGATATTGTGTACTCCTTGAAGGGAAGCTTGTATCATGGAAAAGCATGAAACAAAGTGTTGTTGTTCGATCTAGTGCAGAAGCTTAATACCGATCTATGGCCATAGCTACATGTGAACTTATCTGGATCAAACAACTCCTTCAAGAATTAAAATTCTGTGAAAATAAACCTATGAAGTTGTATTCTGATAACCAAGCAACTCTTCACATTGCCTCCAATCCAGTGTTCCATGAGAGAACAAAACATATAAAAATTGATTGTCATTTCATCAGAGAGAAGTTGTTGTTCAAGGATCTCATTACAGAGTTTGTCAATTCTAATGAACAATTTGCAGATACTCTGACTAAGTCTTTAAGAGGGTTTAGGATTCAGTTTATATGTTCCAAGCTTGGTGCATATGATCTATATGCTCCAACTCGAGGGGGAGTGTTGAAATGTATTAAGTTTATGTTGTTTTGTGTGTGTGCACCCAACTTAAGAGGTGAGTTGTATTAGTATTCTATATATATAGAATACCAAAACTTTGTTAGTGTCAATGAATGAATAAAATGTTTCAGTTAGTTATCTAAGAGGTCATTACATTTGAAATTATCTGTACAGGTTGTTGTTACTGAACTCAGTTTCTCACCTTTTCATTTTCTCTCTTTTTCTTAAAAATGATCCTGTTACTTAAATTTGATTCAATGTATCAGGTATGCCTGCCCTCCTATTATAACTCTTTCATAGAGTTAGGAATTGTTGTTTGCTGTAACTCTTTTTTGTTAGCTGTTGAGCCTGTAGAGATCGTTGTAAGAACGAGTTATAAACATAACTCCTTCATTCGTCAGCACAATAATAAAATTTCTTCATTCAAATCATAAACTCGTGAGCGAGAGGACATACCTGAAATCTGGGGTGGTTACCACCGTGAGTGCGTGGTTGAAGAGCGGCGCTGAGAGATGGTGGTGCGACTGGAGAGGGTTGATTCCTGCGCGAAGAAGAAAAGAGAGAAAAGGGCGAGTATAGGGAGAAGGAAGAAAAACCCTAACACCTCTCTCTGATATGTCAAAGGTTTGGGAGAAATTTGACCTAGAAATTGCTGCTACTCCAATGCCTGAACCATATCAAGAGAACATTGTGGATATTATGTTATTTATTCATGCTAATTTTTTTTTATGCATGTCAAATGAAATATCATATGGGCTTCTCTCCAGTTCTTTCTCCTGACTGTCCTACAACTTCTCAGGTTTAATGGTTGGTAAATGGTGGGTCTGTATTAATATTCTTTCAATAATATAAAATTTATATTATTTTAAAAATATTATAAAATAATACAATAATAAAACTAAATATATAAAATTATAAAACCGTAAAAGTTACACAATTTTAAAATTATAAAATTATTGAAGTTTAAATAACTTACAACGAAAATAAAAATAAAAAATAATGTGAGAGAGCAAGATAATATCAATATCATCCCGTTAACTACCTTATAAGAAAACTATAATCTTAAAAATTCAATTGAAAAGTTTTAGATTTTTAAGGACTAATCTATAACAAATATTTAATAAAGACTAAATTAAAATTTTCAAATTTATGAAGCTCTTAAAATTTAATTAAACCAAAAATCTAATTTAATATATCTTTCAATGTATTATAATTTCATACATTCATTTTAAAGAATTATTTTAGGAAGACATCACACAATTCAAAATTCAAAAGGAAGTTAGTTACCGCGATAATAATTTATACTAGGGTTAAATATGTTTTTCGTCCCTTAAGTATCACTGATTTTTGGTTTTAGTCCCTACTCAAAACATTGATGGCATTTAGTCCTTGTAGTATTAAAACATGTAAAAATAGTCCTTAAAAGTAGACGGCGTCAACTTTTAGTTGATCTGGCAAACGGCAATGCTACGTCTCCTGCCAGCTTCACTGTTCTCTATCTGTCACGTTGCTTATATCGTGAAAACCCCTATGGCCATCTTCTTGCGAGAAAAATGCCTAACCCAATCTTTGCCTCTGTTCACCTCAAGCCACCAACAAAGGGGTTAACCCTCTAAGCAATAGATATAGAACGAAAACCATAAACACACTCCAACGTTTCCAATCCCAATGAACAATGAGATAAAAGAATTAACCAATAAAGGGCATGATAAAAAAAAAACAAAGAATGCGCTTTCGTCTTTGACACTAGCAGTGAGTGTTGCTGGGGACGTTTGGTATTTGAGAAACAAACCCTCGCATTGAGAGGGAGGAGAGCAGCGCTTGTGGCGCCGGTGAGGGAGTGATTCCGGCGAGAACAGCGGCGGCCAGCTTTGTCGACGGTGGCTGGTTTCATTCGTGGTGGTGGAGACTCGTCAAAGAGAAGCAACGGTTCTCCTCTCTCACGCACAGACGGGTCCTGTTGATGATGGGTTTCGCCGGCGACGCCTTGGATCGGGTGGCAACGGCTCTAGCAGCAAGCCGCATCACCGGTGCGACATTAACTCATGGTCCGAGAAGCGGCGACTGGGTGCGGCGTGAATGGCTTGGATGCGCTGCAGAGGGTGAATGCGTCTTCCTCTCGCACGAAGGAGAAGGGGCAAAGTGGTGGTGGTCCGCTGTGAAGGGCGGTGGCTTTTTCGACGCAAGTACCGGCAACACCGTGGACAACGGTGTGGTGGTTGTTCGAGTGGTGGCTGAGGCGGCAATGTCCATGTAGTGGCGACCCGTATCTTCGGCAGCACCTCCAATCGGGTTCAAACGACGTCATGTGTTGGTGACTTGATCTGGCAGATAGAGAACAGTGAAGTTGGCAGAGGTCGTGGCATTGCCGTTTGCCAAATTAACCAAAAGTTGACGCCGTCCATTTTTAAGGACTATTTTTACATGTTTTAATACTACGAGAACTAAATGCCATCAATGTTTTGAGTAGAGACTAAAACCAAAAATCAGTGATACTTAAAGGACGAAAAGCATATTTAACCCTTTATACTATTATATAAAGAATTTCTCATATTAATGTACAAACTTTTTTCTACATTTATCTTTTAACTAATTTCTTTTAGGTTTAATAGGTTCGGAGGTCCCTATATTTGTGGGTTCGTTTCAATTGGGTCCTCCAATTTTGAAAGTGATCAATTTGGTCCCTAATTTAACAAAATTGAGTCAATAATACCCTTTCTGTTAAATGCAATGGACGACATTAACTTTTTAAACATGTGGTATGTTGAAGCATCCTTCAAATAAAATTGTGCAACCTGCAAATAAAAGGATGCCTCAACATGCCACATGTTTAAAAAGTTAACGTCGTCCATTACATTTAACGGAAAGGGTATTATTGACTCAATTTTGTTAAATTAGGGACCAAATTGATCACTTTCAAAATTGGAGGACCCAATTGAAACGAACCCACAAATATAAGGACCTCCGAACCTATTAAACCTTTCTTTTAAATTAAAATAATTATTTTACAAATTCCATCTTTTAAGTGACCGTTTTTTAATGTAATCATTTTTATTTAATATTTTTTAAAAAAAATTAGCTATTTTTTAAGACTAAATTAATTATCTACTTGTAAAAATCATTTACATTTACTTTTATAATTATAATAATTATTATTATTCTTTAATATCATAAAAAAAGTGGATACATTGTATATGTTTTCACTATTCTATACCCTATTGAAAAATCTAAATTTTTTATATGTCTAAGTTCCATAACTACATAACTAATTTTATTTCAAATAGTTAATAAAAATAAAATTAATCATTTGAAAAATCTAAATTTTTTATATGTCTAAGTTCCATAACTACATAACTAATTTTATTTCAAATAGTTAATAAAAATAAAATTAATCATTTAAGCGCTAAATTATGTTTTTGGTCAATGAATTATTAAACAATCTTGATTTTAATTTTTCTTTCAAACTAATTATTTTTCTATACTTCCAAAATTTATGGAATTAGTCCTTAATTACTAATTGTGTTTGTATTTTTTTAACGTGAGAAACAATATTTCACATTAACATTTCGTTTTGGACATGTGCCAAATTATTTAATTTAAAAAATAAAATTGATTTTTTACTTCAGTTTCTTTTTCATTCTTAAACTAGGGCTTCTCTCCAAAGGCTTCTCCCTCTCCTTTGATTCCTTTATTCATCTCCAACCCACCCAGAACTCACTCATATATACGTATCAGGCCTTCATCCCTACTTTATCTTCCTTCATACACTCAATTCATCATCATCATCATCAATCGACCTACTCCTATCTACAACCAATCTTCATCACCATCATCATTCAAGTTAGAAAATCATTAACAAAATATAGATAGGGAGAACTGAAGCAAAACAAAAAAGAAGCAACATAGTAAAGACCACTCAGGCCCACGTTTTCATCACCCAACAAATTTTTCATTACCTTCCTTTCTTCAAAACCTCCAAAGCACCCTCCTCACCCACATAATCATCTTCCTATTCGTATGTTCCAGATAAGGATTCACCCATGGGAGGTCCGCAAAGCTCTGCTTTCAGTTACCTAACATAAATTTCGTACATAATGCCTCATTTATATACGGATATGAATCCGTATATAATTGTCTGTATGTAATTTCATTATTTCTTGTAGTATTCATTAATTTTGAAATAACCTACAAGTCAGAAAAATAACCTACATTACGTTATTCATTTGAACAAACTACAGCTGTCAGCTGTTTAGCCTTTGGATGTAAAACATGATTGTGCATTGAATTTCCATCACTGAGTGATCACATTAAATAATCAGAGTGCCACAAGGGATTGCTTGCTAAGTGAGTCGAGTTTGAATCCATAATAGAGCAGTAGTAGCAGAAGCAAGAATCACATTTATAAAAGCTAATTTCCATTACAAGAGAAGAAATTAAAAACACCTTTTTGTGGTTCCTTCGGCCTTCGCAGCACCAAGTTCTACGTCTCAGCTTATACCGCAACACAGCAGCTTCAATCGATGCCTCGTCAAAATCCAACTACGTCTTCCCAGACGAACCAAAAATGGGGCAATGAAAATCAAATCAACACAGATTAGGTTTCCATTTTAAAGATTTCTAACCATTACAGATTACCATAAACATGAACGAAAAGAAGAATCACTTACCAGATTTAGGGCTCCAGAGAAGAATGATTTACAGCTGCAGAGAAGAGACGATCCAGAGGGGACGTGACTGAAGGTTTCAAACGAAGGCTCGACACGGGAGCTGACTGAAGGTTGGAGAGGAGAGGTGAATGAATGGTTGATGAAGGATTGATGAAGAGGGGAAAGAGAGTTCGAGAGAGAGAACAAAAGTTCTAGAGTTCGAGAACAGAGTTAGGGTTCGAGAAAGAGGGGAAAACGCTTCTTCAGAGTGTGATATGCAGCTCAGCATCCAATTAATCAGAAAAAATAAAAATAATTTCTCACATCGGTATATAATATCCGCAGTTAACAACTTCATTTTAACTGCATACGGATACTAGGGGTTATATACGGATATATCTTTGGATAATTTTCCCACCACCATGTGCAAACTTTATATACGAAATTTATATACGGAAAATTCCATATATAAATATCCATATATAATATCTGTATATAAAGCTTTTTCTGGTTTCCGTACATAAATTTCGTACATAATGCCTCATTTATATACGGATATGAATCCGTATATAATTGTCTGTATGTAATTTCATTATTTCTTGTAGTATTCATTAATTTTGAAATAACCTACAAGTCAGAAAAATAACATTTAGACCCAAAAAAAACTTATTTGGGGTCATTTAATGATAGAGATGGATTATTTTATGATAAGAATATAAGTATATTTGCCATTGAGAACATAAAAATGTTTTATTTTACATTTATTTGAAGTGTGTCACCTTTTTCTATACAATAAAATCATATTATACAATTTATACTCCTAGAATAAGGTTTTCTAGTCTTGTATTCTTATTCTTAGGAGCTTGCTCGTTTTTATGAAAATCTTTTTTCTTAAAAAATTGTTTTTCAAAACTTTTATTTTTAGTTGCATCTGCAAGTAATTTTTCAAGAATGTCAATGTTAAACATATGGCTATTACAAGATGCACACTCAACCAATACATTTCTACTTTCTTGTAAAATTGAAATTTTGCTATTTAAAGTTTTCACTTATTCCAAAGATTTTCCAAAATTCTTTTACAAAGCTTTATAATCAAATTTCAATTTTCTATATATACAAAATTTAATTTTTCAGATTTAACACATAATTCTTGAAATGCAAAATGTAATTGAACATAATTATTTGACTCGATAAAAATACTAGAACTACAATCTTTGTTCCAGCTTGATTCAGTTTCTGCTATCAAACAAATGTTAGCTTTTTCATTTGAATCACTAGAGAGATTGATGAAGAGCTTGAATCATTTCCCTCCCATTTCTTTTTCTTGGAAGATTTTCTTCCTTTCTTTTCTTCAATCATTTTAGCACTTAGACAGTCCACTTTGACATTTCTCGATTCTCGATTCTCCATACCCGTAACACCTAAAATTAGAGGAGGATCCTTGATTCTTCTTTTTGTGATTTTTGTGATGTCCTTTTCTCTTCATAAACTTTAACATTTTCATCAATAGGTCCATATTTTCACAATCAGAGTCATCATCTTCTTTGGAGTTTTTCCTTTTGAAGACCTTGTATTTAAAAACAATATTCCTTTTTCTTCATTGATCCTCTTCTTCATTCAACATTCCAAGTTTAAGCTCGTGCTCCTAAAATACAGGAAAACACTAGAGGAGGTGAATAGTGTTTTTAAAACTCTTTCGCAAAGTAGTGTCTAATGGATTCTAAAAAGATAGATGATTTAACAAAGATGTTTAGACGCTAGTTTTTATGAAGGACATATAAAGGAAAACATTTTTAAGAAGAAAAGAAATAAATCACGAATTTTATACTAGTTCACTTAACCTGAGCTACATCTAGTTCTTTCTCAAGAACTCTTAAGGGGTTTCACTAATCTTCAAGAAGATTATGCAAGTTTTACTTCTTCAAGTTTACAATAGGTATTCTCACCACTCTTGGTTCACCTAGTAAACGTGACTAGTCCAAACAACTCCTGGTATACAAGCTTTCTAACTACTTCTGGTTTCAATCATAGACAATTGTCTAGACTGTTTAACTCAAATAAGCTAAACACCAAGTATTTTATTTCTCTTCGGAATGTGCAACACAATCAGTCTTATGTGCAAATACAACTTGATAAATATCAAAGAGAAGATAAAAACAATATAATGAAATATGAGATTTTGTTATGTTTCTTTCTCTTGAAAATATAGCTTTAGAAAATATATTAATAGAGTAACAACAAGCTTGTATGGGCATTCAAAGGTTGTCTATATTATCCTTTCTTTTCTTCTCTTCAAGCTTTTGTCTATTTATATCTTTCTTGAGAGATGACTATTAGACTGAGAGGGTGACTTCATGTATAACAAATAGCCTTTTTGGTGAGAAGTCAAACTTAAGTTTACTTTGCAGAGATATAGTGTTTTGTCATAACTTTTAGCAAAACGTAGCTTGTACGATGTGTTAGAGCAAAAGTCTTCAAGGGAAACATTCCAAAAATGTTCTTTGTATCTCTCAACGTCTTTTTCTTGGATGTAGTGATTTTGATAAAGTCTTTGTACTTTTGTGATCTGCACAAATATCAAGAATAAGGTTTATAAACATCAAAACACTTTATCGTACATGCTTTTAATATTTTGAGCGTTGATAAACATTAAGATGTATAACATGTTCAAAACATTTTATAATATGTCAATTTATTAATAAATGCATCATTTAGTTAAAGCGTTCAACATATATGATCATCAAATGATGAAAAACATTAGATGCTTTATCAAAAGTTGTTTGAGATATGTAGCGTTGAGCAAGCTTTTGTTAAACGATAAATTTTGTAAACCACTTGCTTGAATAACACTATTTGAGTAAAACATATTTGAAGCTTCGGTGTTAACATTAAGATGGATGCTTTTGTCCATAAAACGCTTGCTTGTAAGACGATGTCCATTTAGATGTTTAGACGTTGTTTGTAAAACTTGTTACACATATCGTCTATTAGATGATTATTTAATAAAGACTCTTTCTATCTCTAGACGATGTTTATAAAACTCTGTTCATCAAACACTATGGTCTAGAAAATGTTATTATAAGCTAGAACAGATGCTACGAAGGATGGTCTTTTTGGTGATAATGGTGCGGAAATGGTGGACAAAGGGGTGTGAAATGTGAAAGCAATGGTTGAAAAGGGAAGAAGACTCACGACCTAGGGTAGTGTTATGGTGGTAGTGTGGTGTTTGAAGGCTAGAAGAGATGTTTGGCCAACTCTAAGAGGAAGGTGACTAAAAAGGTCTCAGGGTTGCTCTAGTCTTGATCTTAAAATGAGTAGTATGGCAAAAAATGGGCAGCATAGCATTACTAAACATCAAAGATGATTATAAGGGAGGAGACACCTATATATATAAGAAAGAGTGTCTCCTAAAAATCCTAAAAGCATGATTTCTCACCCTTGCACTCATTGGCAAAAAATGAGGCCTTCTAAGGAGTGGACAAGTGTCCACAAATCCTCTCCAATGAGGGGAGGACATGTGGCCACTCACAAAGCACAATCTTCTTCATTCCTAGAGTGTCATGTGGCTACGTACTAAACTTAAATCCTCTCCAATGAAAGCATGACACATGACATATACTTTTCACAAGCCTTAAACAATCTTACCTACTTGACTGAAATACATGGCCTAAAGAAACCTATACTACTTGACCGAATACATGGCCTAAATAAACCTAAACTACTTTTTAACCTCCATGGTGGCCTATGAGAAAGAGCTTGCTTCACCTTGCATAGATGACTCTAGCTTCTTCTTCAAAGTGCTTGGGTCATGGCTAGGGATATTCCATCATATAAGGTTTTGCTTTCTATAAGTCATTTATAGTTATAGTAGGTAGAAATAAACCATTTAACATTGCATCTCAAACACCTCTATCAACAAACTCTAAAAAAATTTCATCCTAACTTTTCAGAAAGGATAATTTGTTCATAATAAGACTTATTAACATACTAAACTACAAGTCTTTCAATATCCTTTTACATTTTTGAGTTCTTAAACTTTCTTTTATCATCATCAAAATATCCTAATCTTTCAGTATCTTCTCTTTTGCCAACAATCTTCCTTTTTTTTTTTATGATGATCAAAATATGTTTTAAAACTTTTTGTAATATCCTGCAAATACACAACTAAACAATAGAAAAACATAAAATGGTCCTAAAGATATTTCATAGAAAAATTACATGCTTTAATCTTTTTCTCCCTATTTTTTATCATAATTAAAAAAATTCTTTTTGCCAACACCAAGTAGACTCCAGGAGGGAAAAGTGAGTCAAAACGGACAAACATAAAAACATTGTCTTTCCTAAACAAAGTTTTCCTTATATCACTTTCACACATCTTATTTCTAACTAAGATAATGAAACTCGTTCCAAAAATTCACAGTTTTTAACAAAATAAAAACTTTTAGAATTTAAAAATCAAATTCATAGAACAAATATTGTACACAATCATCACTCTTCCGAGCAGCCTCCTCGACAAAGTGAAACACATCGCTCTTCTAAGCAACCTCACTACAAAAAAATTAATATTATGTGGAGGTTTTTATTCGAATTTGTAGGGGATTTTACCCTTTGCAAATTAATTTGTGAGGATTTTTTAAACCTCTGCAGTTAGAGTCGTCACAACCTTTTTGAAGAGGTTTATGATGACCTCTGGTATCAAATTTATATTTATGAAGTTTTTTTTAAGGCTTTTAATTTCTTTTATTAGTGACTATTATTTTATGGAGGTTTGAAGCTTCCTTTATTTATAATTATCCACGTACATTCATAATTTCTTAATTTAATGAATTATGCTTTTTATAATAAGAAATAAATAAAATATATAAAATTGTAAAATACAAAAAAATTAATCAGAATTAATTTTATTGATGATTTGAGATAAATTACATCCATTGACAATTACACTGTAAGCATAAAAAAAAATACATAATGTTAAATTGAAAACATGGACTAATGTTGTTGATCTAAACAAAGTTACTAGAAAGTTGATGATGATATCGAATGTCCTCCATGTTGTTTCCCTCTTTCAAAACATGGATTCAAATTATTTTAATGAGGGAGCTGTCGGTCAAACCTTCACATGTAGATCAAAGAGATGTGTATAATCTGATTCCAACATTTTCACTTCTCTATTTAGATAATGTAGCAAATATTGTTTTCTAACTCCACCATTGATGAACATAATGTCTCAAACTAATCTTATCATGTTATCACTCAGTACATGTGTTATAAGAAGACAAAGAACTTTGGTAGGAAATTTATTTTGAAACCAGAAAGAAATTGAAGGTTCCTTCCTTTTTTTATGGAACCACTCTAGAAGACTTTTTCCTGGTATGAAACTATTATTAATTATAATTTATCAAGAATTCATTAAATGAGCTACATATATTATCAAATCAAATTCAGTAAAGACATGACAAAAACTTATTTAACAGCATGCTTGAACCCGTAGAAGTCAAGGATGTATAGTTTATTGTCGTGAAATATTTCAAGTTTGGAGAACCTCTCTAATTTCCTTAAGATGCTTGCAATCATTCACAGCGAGAGAAAATAGGCTGTGAAATTCTTTGATGCGTTCAGGAAGAAATGTGACATTACTTTCCCTTAGCCTTAAATGACTCACTTGAGCTAATTGCTTAAAACTTGCTGGGAAAAAAAATCATCATTCAAGTTGCAAGATAAAACCTAAAACTCATCTATCTTCAGAGATACTATTGAACCCACTTTTTCTTCACCTCTTTTGATGTTACCCATTGCCACCCCTTGTCTTTATAAACTCTAAAATCAGACAGTTGAGCTATCAAGATATTGCTACTTAATTGAATAAAATCATAGTTCATCTCTAATTGTAACAACCGAACGTCCCAAAAATACAATCCAAACCATTAACTACTACTAAGAAGCGAGCGCTCTACTGCTCGGCTTTAACCTCTACCTCAACCAGATTGGCGTCCTCCAAATTTTCTTCTTCCAGCGTTTCTTCAAGTGGCGCCTCTTCGTCTGCTCACATCCACACGGATGATCATTGCATTGACAAGACGAACGTACATAAACAGTAGACAACACAAGGAATTGCAAGGGTAAGCTTAGGTAATTTAATTTATACAACTCACATACAATTTAACATAAGAAATTAACATACAAGTCATACAACAATGAATCACTATAGAATAAATTATCCAACTCTCATAAATAACGACCGTTCGGACTATATGAATCCATGTAACCACAGGCGTTCGTGCACCCGGGTGATGTAGTAACTGGAACCATCCATCAGCTGCCACCCGAGGTTAACCCTATCAGTCCAAAGTACTCAATAGGACTAGAGTCTCCTGCCATTCCCACGCATGACCTACTCCCCTCTACATGAGGACGAGCACTCACGGAATATCAGGATGAACAGCCATCAGCGATTTTACCATGGTCATACTATACAACTTATCACATTCAGATCATAGAGACGTTCCTCCTTGGAACGTTCGTTCAAAATCCACTTTCAATATTTCACTTAAAATACCATTCGCACACATTAACCAGTTCTCTTATTCACATTTTCATTCTGTGTTCCACTTTCATAAATTAACGAGCGTTCATCCTTTAATAAACAAGGACGAACGTATTACAGTACGCTGACTACACGTTTCTGAACAAAAGAAACGAACCCTTGTCCTCTAACGGACGTTATGAGTATTTAAATAGTTAAATGAATTGAATCTAAAAGATCTGAATAATACTTAGAAAAAATTTAAGTATAAAGACTTTAGGTTGAATCAAATGGATAGATACAATACAAAATTATTTAGATGAACAACAGAGTGTGATTTAATTCAGACGACAACACTGCCAGTCAATGACCGAACGTCAATTAATAATTTGGACGAACGCTATTTACGTCCGCTCAGGAATCAATGACAAGGACGAGCGTTCAGTTATAAAACCGAACACTGCTTAGGACGAACGCTAGGTAAATGACCGAGCACTAAATAGAACGGACGCTCGATATAAGACCGAGCGCTCATTTGGACGAACGCTCAGTATAAGACTAAGCGCTACCTATGACGAACGCTGGAATATAAAACCGAGCGTTACTAATATACTTCAATTTATTTCAATCGTTGGACGCGCTAGGCTGAGCCGAACGCTCAAACCTAACCCTTCACACAAAGGACGCTCGTTCTTAATCAGGATCCTTTCCAAATGAAAGAGTTCTTATTCTAAGTCATTTTCAAGGGAAACCGAACGGTATAAGACCGTTCGATGACGAGCGTGCATTATCAAGCAAAGACTATGATATTTTCCAGATTTATCATCTACCATAACTTCACAGTTTTCATACGATTCATAACTTATAATTTATCTCCACCATAAATTTCATACATTACAGAATTCATATTATCATCTCACACCATACAGAAATTATCCATTTTCCAATTCATATGTTTCATCCTCAACATACAGTTCAAACAATATCATTCATATCCATCCATTACAACAGAACTCGTTCATGCATACTTAAACATCACACAGTTCATACATCCAATACAGTTTCATGCTTTCACACACATCATGCAAGTATCAATTAAATTACTAAAGCTTCCCTTACCTGGTCTAGCAGTGAACTCCCAAATGCAAGGGTTTCGCTCGTTCCCTCACAGCTTTCTACCCAAAGAATCACTCCACAACTTCCACTTAATCTAATATACCAAAATCATAAACAGTTTCAGACCTCTAACCCATGCATGCAACCAGAATTTTGGTTCGCATGAACTAAATGGACGAATGTGCAGAGACGAGAACTTACCAGTTCAGATCTCAGTTCTGTTCGGTTCAGAACGATGCTCACGGTGCAGGGAATGTTTCTACGGTATCTGAAATGGGATCGGAGGAGATGATGGTGAGTTATCTTAGAGAGAAGATGAAGGAGTTTTAGAGAGAAGCTGGAGAAAAAGAAAGGCCAGAGTTTTGTGAGGAAGAAGGTGAATGCATGCAGAGAATGGGAAGAGTTTTTCAGAAAATTCTTTTCCCTCCTACGCAGAACGAACGCCATTCTCCACACGCCACTTGTCTTCCACTAACGTTTTTCAAACGTTCCAGCCGCGACACATGGCAGATACATGCAGAGTGGAAGTGAGTGGGTTTTGACGTGGCACGGTGCAATTAATGGTGATCAGAGTGTGGGATTTGGTGCGTTAATTAATCAGGGTTTCACACTAATTCTTGGAGTCCAATAAGATTATGAAAAGAAACTGGTAAGAAAAGAAAAGAAATTTATGCATTAAATATATTATAGATTTAAAACAAAAATAAATAGATAAATCTACACTTAATTGATGAAATTAGCATTTTAACTTTAGTAGCATTATTATTTAAATTAATATAATAAAATGAATATTTTAATGAAACTATACAAAAATATTTAGATTTAGTTTATTAAATAAAATGGTTAAAATATATGAAAAAATTACACTTAATTTGGGGTTAAATTTGTTTACACAAGATTTTGTCTTGATAAGAGATGTGAGTTATAAGTGATAATATCTTATTTATTAAAATGCAAGTAATCAACTATAAATCTTATCTTACATTTATCTTAATTATCTTTTCAATTTTTATTGAAGGATTTAGAAGCTTATAAAAGGAGACAGATTCTAGAGGGAATGCTCACCCAACTCTTTTATTCGTCTTTATATTCACACATACTATAATTCTTCTCAACTCTTACCTATTTTGAAAGTTAGAAAAAACCTTTTAAATATGGATTTCCTTCGATATTTATCAATAACTTGACGTGTATAAACTCGACTTCTTAAGAATATTATTCTTTCCACCTCGATAAATCACACTTTTTTTTCGCAAAAATAATTATTCATTTAGAAATTAGTATATTTAAGAAAATGTTTAGGAAAAAGTTATATGATTTAATTGTAAAAGTTTAATTATAAATGGGAGATAAATATAAATGTTATAATATTTGTTAACAATTATTAAAATTAGTTTTTAATTACAATCGTTAATATTAAAGCATGGGACTTTTTTATTTTCAAATAAATAAAACATATTAGAATCTATTTTTTGACGTAGAAAAATTGCCCTGACATTTTCTATATATTCGTTTGAAGCATATATAATAATTAAATATTCTATAATTAAAAAAATTGAAAAACACCGCGCCGAAAAGAAGAGCAATTAAAACTAACAAAAGTTGTATATCCCTAACAATAAATGGCCTAGGCGTTTATTAATTGAAGAAAATGGTTTTATTCAATTAGTGAAGAAAATGGGTTTTCTTTTATTTTTAATCTTACTTTCTATATTTTTTGTTCCTTTGTTCGCGTTATTCGTACTTCATATTATACTATATAATACAATTTATGCCTTTTAGATTTCATTCCATATTTTAAATAAATTTGCCTTTTAGATTCAATAAGCTGAAAGAAATTAGTTGATTATCCTTATTTTTCATGTTTTATTCATCTAAATGATGAGACTTGTAACATCCCAAAATATAGTAATTACCATAAATCAGAATTAATTACATTTAACCAATGCAGTCTTTATATTAATAAAACAAAGTTCAAAAGCCGAACGGCTTAAGTACAGAAATACAAGAAGTTAGGACGAACGGTTTTACAAAATTTAAATAACTGAACGTCCAATTCACAAACGAACATCTAAAACTAAAAAGGGAGGGCGGACATCCTACTACTCCGCTTTCACTTCAACTTCAACTAAGTTCTCTTCCTCGATCACGTCCTCCAAGGTGGCCTCGCCTTCTGCTCACATCCACACGGATGATCATTGCAAGACAGGACGGACGTACATATACAATAGACAACACAAGGAAAACGCAAGGGTAAGCTTATATAATTTAATTCATACATCAACATATACAGTTAACATTTCTATTCACACACAGCATGTAACTTAACATAGAAATTTATAGGTTTAATCCTTTTCGACATCCCTATTTATGTATGAATGTCTCAATTGGGTCCTCGTTTTTTAAAGTGTATCAAAATGGTCCTTAATTTTGAAAATTGATATCAATTGAGTCCTTTCCGTTAAGTTGGCTGGACGGCGTTAAAAAAATTGATGAGTGGATGCTGAGATGACGAACGAACGCTCGTCCACCAGCGAACGAACGCTCGTCGACCACCGAACAAACGCTCGTCCAGTGTGGAACGAACGGTCGTCCAGCAGTAAGAGGTCGACGAGCGTTCGTTCGCTGGTTCAACCTTATAGAATGGCACCAGCCGAGTTGGTCGAGCTTAAGAAGCAAATTGAGGAGTTGCTGGATAAGAAGTTCATAAGGCCGAGCGCTTCACCTTGGGGAGCGCCTGTGTTGTTGGTAAAGAAGAAGGATGGCAGCTCTCGGCTCTGCATTGATTATAGGCAACTCAATAAGCTGACCATCAAGAACAAGTATCCACTGCCAAGGATTGACGACCTACTGGATCAGTTGCAAGGTGCGTGCGTATTTTCAAAGATTGATTTACGTTCGGGCTATCACCAAATTAGAGTGAAGGAAGGAGACATTCCGAAGATTGCATTCCGGTCTCGTTATGGACACTATGAATACGTAGTGATGCCCTTTGGAGTGACGAACGCACCTGCAATTTTCATGGACTACATGAACCGGATTTTTAGACCATACTTGGATAAATTTGTTGTAGTATTTATTGACGACATCCTCATTTATTCCAAGAGCTTTGATGAGCATGAAGACCACTTGAGGATCGTGTTGAACGTATTGAGGGAAAAAGAATTGTATGCTAAGAGGTCAAAGTGTGAATTCTGGATGAAGGAAATCCAGTTTTTGGGGCACGTCGTTTCTGCTGGAGGTATTTCAGTGGATCCGGCCAAGGTGAAAGCAGTGCTGGATTGGGAAAGTCCATGTTCGGTCACAGAGGTTAGGAGCTTCGTGGGGCTCGCGGGCTACTATAGACGGTTCATTGAGGGATTCTCCAAGATAGTAGCTCCGCTGACCTATCTCACCAGGAAGGATCAACCGTTCGCCTGGACCGATCGTTGTGAGGAGAGCTTCCAAGAATTGAAGAGAAAATTGACGAGCGCCCCAGTGTTGGTTATTCCAGACACGGCCAAACCTTTTGAAGTGTATTGTGATGCGTCGTATCAAGGTTTGGGCTGCGTACTGATGCAGGAAAGGAGGGTAGTGGCGTACACTTCTAGGCAGTTGAAGGTCCACGAGAAGAATTACCCCACACACGACTTAGAGTTGGCAGCAGTCGTGTTTGCACTAAAGATTTGGAGGCATTACCTGTATGGAGCAACGTTCCAAGTCTTTAGTGATCACAAGAGTCTCAAGTACCTCTTTGATCAAAAGGAGTTGAATATGAGGCAAAGGAGGTGGCTTCAATTCTTGAAGGATTATGAGTTTGAGTTGTTGTATCATCCTGGGAAAGCTAATGTGGTAGCGGACGCCTTGAGTAGGAAGGCAGTCAGGGTCTCGGCAATGATGGTGAAAGAGCTAAGCTTGGTGGAAAGTTTCAGAGATCTAAGGTTACAGTTCGACTTAGGAGCGAACGTTATTAGATGCTGTAACCTTAGAATTTCCAGTGATGTGTTCGACCGAATCAGAGTGAAGCAGCGTGAGGATGAAGAATTGGCTAAGATATTAAGTACGCTCGGCACAGATCAGGCTAAGGAGTTCAGTACTGGAACGGACGGTCTACTGCGTTATATGGGTAGGACGTGCGTTCCAAACGATGGTGAGCTGAAGAGAATCATCCTGGAGGAAGGGCATCATAGCCGTCTTAGCATGCATCCTGGCATGACTAAGATGTATCAAGACCTTCGTTTATCATTCTGGTGGCCAGGAATGAAAAGTGACATTGCACGTTTTGTAGCGTCCTGTTTAACTTGTCAACGTTCAAAGGCCGAACACCAAAGACCAGGCGGATTGCTGCAGCCATTGGAGATTCCAGAGTTGAAGTGGGACAACATCTCCATGGATTTCGTGACCCATCTGCCACGCACAGTCCGAAACCATGATTCAATTTGGGTGATTATGGATAGATTAACTAAGAGCGCCCACTTCCTGGCCGTTAACTTGAAGATTTCAATGACAAACTTGGCCAAGCTGTATATTAAGGAGATCGTTCGGTTGCATGGAGTTCCTTCGAGCATCATCTCAGACCGAGACACGAGATTTACTTCTCGTTTTTGGCAATCGTTGCAAGGAGAACTGGGGAGCAAGTTGCAGATGAGTTCGGCCTATCACCCTCAGACGGACGGCCAATCTGAGCGAACCATCCAGACCCTCGAGGACTTATTGAGGACGTGCGTCCTAGATCATATGGGAGTATGGGATGAAATTCTGCCGCTCGTTGAATTCACGTATAATAACAGTTTTCAAGCAAGCATAGGAATGGCACCGTTTGAAGCTCTCTACGGAAGGAAATGTCGAACGCCACTGTGTTGGTTCCAAGAAGGAGAGAATGTATTAACCGGACCTGATCTAATCCAGCAGACGACCGAGAAGGTAAAATTGATCCAAGAGCGACTGAAGACGTCTCAAAGCAGACAAAAATCTTATGCTGATAAGAGAAGAAGACCCTTAGAGTTCGCTGCAGGAGACCACGTTTTTCTAAGGCTGAATCCGATCACTGGAGTGGGAAGAGTCCTTCGTCCAAAGAAGCTGTCTCCCAAGTTCGTAGGACCTTATCAAATTCTGAAGAAGATTGGATCAGTGGCGTATGAGTTAGCTTTACCACCTCAACTGTCCAACCTCCATCCAGTCTTCCACGTTTCCCAACTCCGGAAGTATATAGCTGATCCATCACACATACTGGAGTTTGAGAACGTCCAACTTCGCCCAGACCGAACGCTGGAGATGCAACCCGTTTACGTGGAAGACAGTCGCACCAAACTCTACAAAGGAAAGGACGTTCGTCTTGTCAAGGTGGTGTGGGACGCAAGGACTGGCGACTCAACATGGGAGGTTGAAGAGGCTATGAAGGAGCTATACCCTCACTTGTTTCCTGGTAAGATTTAGAATTTTCGAGGACGAAAATTTTTGTAGTTAGGGGGAATGTGAGACCCTGAATAATTAACGCACCCAAATCCACACTCTGATCACCATTAAATGCACCGCGTGATGGACAAATTTATGATCACCAAAATATGATGTCACAAACATGTTTCACAATCGGCAAGTATGACCGAATCGTTCAAGTAATAAACTTGGTAAGACCAAGTATCGTTCTCCCAAAGGACTCACGGCCTAGTTTAGTTGTATGGTTTGTTGATTAGCTAAGACTTAAGAACGAAATATTTGGAGTTTAATATGCAAGACAGAAAATAAACATGTATGAATGAGTTTTTGATCAATGGCAAAAGCAAAAGATAAACACTTTCAATGAAATATATGAATGAATATGTTGTTGGGGGTCAATTTCATCTTATCCACTCTCATATATTTTAGGAATTCAACATTCAAATCATCATTGTTAATGCCACTCTCTAAAGTACCTTTCTAGAAGGCTTCTCCCTAATCACGAGTTCATACAATTCCTAGCATTCCTAATGATCAGTTCATAAGTTCAGGAGCTTAACGACAACCAACATAATATTGGGAGAAATTCCCCGGATCTAGACTTCCCCGTACGTTCCCGTATCGACAAAACCAATAATCATGCATCGAATGAGTTAAACAATGCAAGCATTAAGCAAAGAGGAAAAACCCTAACTAATGATGAAAGAAAGCATAAATCTTAGATTAAGATGCAAGTATAAATTCCATATATGAGAGCTTCAAGAGATTACATTGATTCTACAACAAACATACAAGGTTTAGTTCACCATATTCATGGTGAACCTAGATGAACAATGAAAGAATGAAAGAATAAACCCTAAAAAGGTGAAGAGGTAGCCTGTGCATCCAAGATCCTCCTTCAAAGGGGTGGAAGAGAGAGTGTTTGCCTCGTTTCTGCCAAAGATACAAACCCTAGGACGTCCTAAAGCTTATATACTATTCTAAAATTACAAAGAATCTAGGCCCAAGCCCATAAGTGTGCCGCTCAGCGGTAAAGTACCGCTCAGCGGTGAGTGCGCGTCTCGTTTCTTCCCCTCAGCGGCCATTTTGCCCCTCAGCGGACCTCCCGTGACCTCCTGAGTGCCGCTCAGCGGTAAAATGCCGCTGAGCGGTGACTTCAGCTTCTCCTTTTGCACTCTTTGATTTCTTTTCTGATTCCTTCTCTCTCCTTCTTCACTTCTTTCACTAAATTCACCTTAAAACCTGCACAAAAACACTGAAATCAAGCATAAACCTGTCCAGCTCTCTTATTTATGAAAATATGGATAAAAGTATGATTTCAAGCTAGTTTCTAAGTATAAAGGTTGCTTTTAGTATCAATTTTAAGCATGAAAATAACAGTTTTTCAACTGTTATCACCGCGCCACCACTACAAAAAAGTAGGGTATTACCGAAGGCCAGAAGCCCTCGGAAAATGCCAAAGGCCGTCGATAATGGGTGTTTACCGAAGGCTTATCGACGGCCAAAAATCCTTCGGTAAATCTCTTGTCGCTAACAATTACCGAGGGCTTTTGCCCTTCGGTAATTACCGAGGGACAAAAGCCTTCGGTAATTACCGAGGGCCAAAAGCCTTCGGTAATTACCGAAAGACAGTATCACATAACAGTTCATTTATTTCTCTTTATTTCTCTATAACAGCAGCTCATTTATTTCTCTGAAAAATCTGCACTTATCCAATTAAAAAAAAACACATAACAACTCATTTATTTCTCTATAACAGCTCATTTATCACAAGGCAAATTCCAATTCACTATAACAGCTCATTTATTTCTCTGAAAAATCTGCACTTATCCAAACGAATAATAGCAACGTGCAAAATTGAATTCCTAATGCACTACACCTACAATTAACCAAACGAATCTAATACATATTGCATGATATGACAAAACAAACAGCAATTGCACTACTTTCCCTTGTGATCTTCGAAGCTCTTTGGAAATATCTCGAAGCTGAGAGAGCGTAACATGATTCCCTTGAAGGACCCATTTCTGAAGAATGTTTGTGGCGCTTCGCTTGGGGAGCCTTAGCCTCAAGATTCTGCTTCTTAGGTCATCACCTTCCACACTCTCTTCAACTAAATCATTGTTCACAGCACCCAAAGACACAAATCTTGTTCTGTTCTGAACATAAGTAAAATGGTTACTTCTGGAAGATGAGAAGATGCAATTTTCAGATCAATTACCCATAACCAAACACTCAATTATGATGGTTGACAAGAAAGTATGATCAGAAAAATCAGTTAAGATGCAGAATCATAAAAGATTGGTAGAGAATATAATTGAAATTTATGATGCAAGACTTTAGTATTGAAAAATAAACAAGACACGAATAGCTTTATGCCCACATAATTAGCAAATATGATGGGTAAGATATGCAAGAGAGGGGTTTAAAACCTTCTTAAACTGACAATAAAGTAATTAATATAGCACCTCTTACATATGTAGTATCATATGCAGAGACACGTAACAATTTGCAGAGACACGTATCATATGCAGTATCATATGCAGAAGGACATATATAAGTGTAAGGATCAACATTTGATGAGCACGAGACACGTAACAATTTCAGACGTGCTACTTATACTTGCTATAATTTCAGACGTGCACGTAATAATTCTGAGCACTTGGTTCAATTATAAATAAAATCAAAATTTAAATATTAATTTATACTCCTATCGAAATTCACAAAACGCTATCTATATTTGATAAAATCAAATACAAAATTTGATTTATACACTCATATCTCATCTCTTTATCTGTGCAATAATCAAACTCGATCTTACTGGAAAAATCTAATTAACTTAAATATTATATTCACTAATATTTTAATCAATCAAATAATTAAGAGATTTATTGGAAAAAATAGCAATAAAGGAATATAAAGCCAACTTGAAACGTTAATTTTGACAAGTTAATATAAAGGAAAAAATCATTTATATAAATCAACTCATTTAGTATTTCACAGGTTAATTTTGACCTATGAATCATGTACATCTATCTATAACCATGCCAATCAAATCAATTACAGTTGGAATTGGTATTTACGGTACAATGCTTCCAATTATTCATGCAAAAAAGCAATTAAGATAAACGTTCAACCACATCAATAATTGATGAAAAGTGAAAAGATGTGTGGACTTTTCAAATCATGGGAAAAAGAAGTATTGTTCTTTGAATTGCATTTAATCCAAGGCTTTTAGATTCCGGAACAGAGATGCATCCAATAGAACTTATATAAGGCCATAGTTTTTGGAACATCATCCAATTCATTTCAATCAAATCACCCAAAAAGTTGAGTCAAGAATTAAGATCAGTTTTGTATCTAAGCAATACTTATAAAAACATCCCAGGTGTAAAACAGAACTCTACTTTACCAACTAGTCTCCCTTTATAAATTCTTTATACATTGGAACAATAGCAAGATTCACACCACCCTACAGTATGCAGATTTGAAGAATAGACTATATCTATTTATCATGTTCCAAACATACTTTACAGCACATTTTACACCAAGTAAAATCCTATTCATGAGCTTCAAATACAATACTATATATGATTTTGCTTGGTAGTACAAACCTTGAGTGGCACAAGCACTGACAGTTATTCCATGGTTAATCTATGGTATGAGGTTGAGCCTTCAAGGAATTGAATGGTTAATTGTTTCTTGATTCAAGGCTAGCCATTCAAATAAACAGTCTCTCCACTCACAGGGTTAATGCAAACATACACTCTTCCTAAACCCCACTAGGTGGGAGCCTTGTGCACTGTGCCACTCATGTTTACAATCTATGATGTATCTTACAAATGTCTAGATTCACAAAAACCAAAGTTGACAAGATAACCTACTTCACATATGCAGTGGAAATTTACAAGCAACACAGTGATTTCTTACACATAAATCATTACACTAATATAATATCATTCATTACTTGATCAGTACCAGACACGGATTGGACATAATTTATTGGAACAGAAGTTGCTATAACATGTGATTGACTGACTTGGGAGTTTAATTGTCGTGTTGCTGGTAAATTCCCAATCCTTGACAGTGGTGGGGGAGTCTTAGGCAAATGCTTCATATTAGTTATGACAATATCAGCCAGTAGATCAGGATGAATCTTTCAAATGAGGATCTCAATAGTTATATTGTTTCGAAAAAATAATAAATAAAAGTTAGTATGAAGTGGTTATAATAGGGGTAGTTAGGAGGAGTTTAAACATCAGTTAGGGGAAGTTTTAATTGATAGTAAGGCAGTTCTTATCTTTTAAGGAGGAGGGTGTTGTAGTTCTGTGGGTGGACTGTATTTTGTTTCAGAACAGGGAGTGTCCTCTAGAGAAGGGAATTTCTTCCCTTCGAACCTATCATTTACTCCATTTTCTTATCTTTCTTGAACCAAGACCTATCATTTACTTTCAGCACTCTTCTATGCTTTTGGCTTGATCACTATAAATAGCTATATATTGAGAAACTACGTTCTTTGTATCTCACACTAACTCTTAACCTAGTAGTAAACATGAATACCAAAACCACTTTCTTCTTTTGCTTCCTCTGCGCGTTGCTTCTCATCTATACTATGTTAACTCAGCCATCTAAACATGCTACAATTGGTAACTATATTGCATCTGTTCCTTCCTGAAACCAACATGAATCACTCTTCTACCAACTAATCTGCATCTTTCTTTCTTGTTATTCCTATTCCCATTTGACTAAACCAATTCAATATAACTTGCTTTTCATTTTATTTCCACTTTCCAATAATATTAACGAAAACTTGTCCCAGTTTATTAATCCAAAAGCCAGTACAGAACATACCTCAATGTCGAAGCCCGATAGCCTCCCTTGACAACGACAGTCGCCCTCACGTCACGGGAGCAACCTCCTCTCTGCGCCTTGGCACACACCCTAACGTTAACGGACCACCCTCCTCACGGCAATGCCAACGCACTGCTCGAACACCACCGAACCCTACCCGCACAATGCCACCAGACAGACGAGAAAGGGACAGCGAGAGGAAGAAAAAACTCAAGCAAAAGCCAGAGGGAGAGAATGGGAAGCACAAATTGGGGACGAGAACGAACAGGGGGGAATGGGGGAGCACAACCAAAGTCCACCTTTCACGAAATTGGGGACGACAGCAGAGAGGGAATAGGGTCTTCTCTTACGAAATTAGGGCCGAGGTATTACAACCCCAATTACTTAATTTAAGGTGTCGAGCATCTTACAGAAGGCCACGACCCCTCGGTAATGCTCTTTTGACCTTCGGTAATTACACTTCACCATGCCCTTCGGTAATGCCGATTTTGACCGTCGAAAAAATTTATTTACCGACGATCACTTGGCCTTCGGTAATAATCCTTCGGTAATAATCCAAATTCTTGTAGTGCACGTCAAAATGCACTCACACCCACTCTGCATGCGACTGCCAAGTGTCACGGCTGGAACCTTCTAAAATTGGTAGTGGAAGACAAGTGGCATGTGGAGAATGGGCGTTCGTTCTGGGTGGGAAGGAAAATGATTTTTCTGAAAACTCTTCCCATTCTCTGCATGCATTCACCTTCTTCCTCACGGAACTCTGGCCTTTCCTTTTCTCCAACTTCTCTCTGAAACTCCTTCATCTTCTCTCTAAGATAACTCACCACCAACCTCTCCGATTCCATTTCAGAAACCGTAGGACCGTTCACGGCGTCGTGAGCTTTCACTGGAACCGAACGCTTTATAGTTCTGTAGCCGGTAAGTCCTCAAACTCTAAACGTTCCTTTCTGAGTTGCATGCGGACCCTGGTACAGCTGCATGTTAGAATATAAGCTGAGTTCTTCTACATTTCTTGTGGTTAGATTTAGTGAAACACTTGAGAAGCACGTTGAGGGTAGGAAATCGTATTTGGACAAGTTAAAAAGCATTCGCTTAGGGCGTTCACTGCTAGACCAGGTAAGGGAAGCTTTAGTAATTTAATTTATACTTGTATGATGTGTGTGAAAGCATGAAGTTATTGGATGTATGAAATGTATGAAGTTTGAGTATGTATGAACGAGCATTGTTGTACTGAATGTATATGAGTGATATTGTTTGAACTGTATGTTTATGATGGAACGTATGAATTGGAAAATGAATAATTTCTGTAAAGTATGAGATGATAATATGAATTCTGTAATGTATGAGATTTATAGTGGAGATAAATTATAAGATATGAATCGTATGAAAATGTTGAAGTTATTGTAGATGAAAAATCTGGACAATGTAATAGTCTTTGCTTGATAATACACGCTCGTCGTCGAACGATCTTATACCGTTCGGTTTCCCCTGAACATGACTTAGAATGGGAATACTTTCATTTGGAAAGGATTCTGTTTAAGAACGAGCGTCTTCTTGTGAAAGGCTAGGTTTGAGCGTTCAGCTCAGCCTAGTGGTGTCCAACGATTGAAATAAATTGAAGTTATATTAGTAACGCTTTGTTTTATAATCCAACGTTCGTTATAGGTAGCGCTTAGTCTTATATTAAGCGTTCGTCCAAATGAGCTCTCGGTCTTATATCGAGCGTTCGTTCTAATTAGTGCTCGGTCATCTACCTAGCGTTCGTTCTAAGTAGTGTTCGGTTTTATGCCGAACACTCGTCCTTATATTTGATTCCCGAACGAACGTAAATAGCTTTCGTCCAAAATTTTTAGTTGACATTCGGTCATTGACTGGTGGTGGTGTATCCTAAATTAAATTACGCTCGGCTCATTTATTTAAATAAATTGTGATGTATCTATCCATTTGATTCGATCTAGAGTCATTGTACTTAAAATTTTTCTAAGTATTATTCAGAGTTTCTAGAGTCAATTCCTTTGACTGAGTTTAAGTATTCGTAACGTCCGTCAGTGGACAGGAGTTCGTTTCTTTTTTTCAGAAACGAGGATTTCTCCGTACTATAATAACGTCCGTCCTTATTATGAAAAGGATGGACGCTCGTCATTTTATGGAAGTGGAACAAATAACAGAAATGTGAATAAGAGGAAGTATTATAATGTGCGAACAGTGTAATAGATGAAACTATGATTATGGAATTTGAACGAGCGTTCCAAGGAGGAACGTCTCTATGATCTGAATGTGATAAGTTGTATAGTATGACCATGGTAAAATTACTGATGGCTGTTCATCCTGATATTCCGTGAGTGCTCGTCCTCATGTAGAGGGGAGTAGGTCATGTGTGGGAATGGCAGGAGGTCCTAGTCCTACTGAGTACTTTGGACTGATAGGGCTAACCTCGGGTGGCAGCTGATGAGTGTTTCCAGTTACCACACCACCCGAGTGCACGAACGCCTGTAGTTACATGGATTCATACAGTCCGGACGGTTGTTATTATGAGAGTTGGATGATTTACTCTATGCTGATTCATTGGTGTATGTCTTGTATGTTAATTTCTTATGTTAAAATTGTATGTGAGTTGTATGAATTAAATTACCTAAGCTTACCCTTGCATTTCCTTGTGTTGTCTACTGGTTATGTACGTCCGTCTTGTTAATGCAATGATCATCCGTGTGGATGTGAGCAGATGGAGAGGCGCTGCTTGAAGAAACACTGGAAGAAAAAAATTTGGAGGACGCCAATCTGGTTGAAGTAGAGGTTAAAGCCGAGCAATAGAACGCTCGTTTAGTAGTAGTTGTTAGTGTTTCAGGAAATTATTTTGGGACGTTCGGTTATTTAGTTTTGTAAAACCGTTCGTCCATAACTTGGTATATTGTGGAAATTTCTGAACCCTGTAGATCTTTGTACGTTCGGCTTTTAATAGCTGTTGTAATTAAGATTGCACTGTTTATTATTTAAATGTGATTAGTTCTAATTTATGGTGATTACTATATATTGGGATGTTACAGAAAACCTTTCTGTAGTGCATTAAAAACGCACTTTCATAACTCTGCCATCCACGCCAAGTGTCACCGAGAGGAAATTGGAGTCAGTAATGGGGGGTACAAGTGTCAACGGGAGAGACGCACAAACGTGCGGACGTGGGAAGAAACAAAATGAATTTTTCTGGAAAACCCTTCCTCTCTCCTGCACTCATCTTCTTCCTTCCAAACTCAGACCCCATTCTCTCCTCCTTCTCTCTAGAACCCTTTCATCTTTTCTCTACTATAACTCACCACCATCTTCTCCGATCATGTTTCAGAAACCATAGGAGCATTCCCGGAGTTGTGAGCTTCAATCTGAACCGAATAGATCCAGGTTCTGGAACCGGTAAGTCTCTCGACTCTAGACGCTCGTTTCTGAGTTGCATGCGGACCCAGATACAGCTGCATGCAAGGGTATTAGCTAAATTCTTCTACGTTTCTTTTGGTTAGATTTAGTGAAGAACTTGAGAAGAACGTTGAGGGTAGAAAGCCATAGTTGAACGAGTCAAAAATCACTCTCTTAGGGCGTTCACTACTGAACCAGGTAAGGGAAGCTTAGTAATTTAATTGATACTTGTATGTTGAGTGTGAAAGCATGAAGTGAACTGGATGTATGAAATGTATGATGTTTAAGTATGCATGAACGAGCACTGTTGTACTGAATGTATATGGTTGATATTGTTTGAACTGTATGTTGATGATGAAACGTATGAATTGGAAAATGGATGATTTCTGTAGAGTATGAGATGATAATATGAATTCTATAAAGTATGTGATTTATGTTGGATATGAAATTATAAGATATGAATTGTATGAAAAATGTTGAGTTAAGATAGATGAAAAAAATCTGAAAAACGATATTCCTTACCTTGATAATGTACGCTCGTCATTGAACGGCCTTATACCGTTCGGCTTTCTAATAAATGGCTAAATGGAATTCTTTCATTTGGAAAGAACTCCGCTCGAGAACGAGCGTCCTCTTGTGAAAGGCTAGGTTTGAGCGTTCGGCTCAGCCTAGTGGTACCCAACGATCGTAAATTAATTGAAGTTATATTAGTAACGCTCAGTTTTATATCCAGCGTTCGTTATAGGTAGCGCTTAGTCTTATACTAAGCGTTCGTCCAAATCGGGGTTCGGTCTTATACCGAGCGTTCGTTCTAATTAGTGCTCGGTCATCTACCTAGCGTTCGTCCTAAGTAGTGTTCGGTTTTATACCGAACGCTCGTCCTTACCTTTGATTCCTAAACGGACGTAAATAGCGTTCGTCCAAATGGTTAGTAAGCATATATATATATATATATATATATATATATATATATATATATATATAATTGGCGTTCGGTCATTGACCGGCAGTCGACCTCTTTTAAAACGATTTGTTCTCAGTATAGTTAAATACTTGTCTTTTTGTATATCTATCCATTTGGATTCGGCCCAGAGTGTGTACACTTAAAATTATTTCTGAATATTTATTGTATCAATATGGAGTCATTTTCCTTCAACTGATTGAGTAGCCAGGACGTTCGTTAAATACCGAGTGTTGAATTATTCTGATTTTGGAACGAGTCTTTGTAAATCCAGTTTTCGCGTTCGTCCTCGTCCTTCAGAGGATTGAACGTTCGGTATTTTATACTCTTAAAACTAAAGATGAAAATGAAGATAAAGTGTAAGATTATGAAGTGTGAACCATATTTGGAGTAATAATATGATGATGGATTTTGAACAAGCGTTCCAAGGAGGAACGTCTCTATGATTTGAATATGAGAAGTTGTGTAGTATGACCATGGTAAAGCTGCTGATGGCAGTTCATCCTGATGTTCCGTGAGTGCTCGTCCTCAAGTAGAGGGGAGTAGGTCATGTGTGGGAACGGCAGGAGGTCCTAGTCCTAGTGAGTACTTTGGACTGATAGCGCTAACCTCGGGTGGCAGCTGTTGAGTGTTTCCAGTTATCACACCCAGATACATGGATTCATACAGTCCGGACGGTCGGTCTTATGGGAGTTTTGGATGATTAAATTCTATGCTGATATATTATTGTATTTCTTGTGTGTTGATTTACATATGTTGATTTGTATGTTGGCTGTATGAATTAAATTACCTAAGCTTACCCTTGCGTTTTCCTTGTGTTGTCTATTGTTTATGTACGTCCGTCCTGTCAATGCAATGATCATCCGTGTGGATGTGAGCAGATGGAGACACCCTTTTGGAGGAAGTGGTTGAAGAAGAAAACCTGGTGGACGTCGAAGTGAAGGCCGAGACTTAGATTGTCCAGTAGGCTTAGTCTGTTTAGAATTTTTGTGACGTTCGGTTATTGGTTTTTGTAAAACCGTTCGTCTTAAACCTTGGGTATATTGTGGTAATTTTTGTAACCCTGTATCTGTTAACGTTCGGCTTTTGATAGCTGATTTTGTTTAAGACTGCACTGTTTAATCATGTAAATGTGATTAGTTCTAATTTATGGTAATTACTATAATTTGGGATGTTACAATGGGACCCTGGAAAATAATTCTAATTAAAACCTTGTCAAATCTCAATTAATGCAACCACGTCATTGCTCAGTATCATTAAAACACACTCACATTCTCTGCTGCACGGCTGCCATGTGTCACGTTGGAACATTCTGAAAACAGTAGTGGAATCCAGGTGTCTGCGTGTGAGAGAACGTTCGGTTGACTTAGGGAAAGAGAACTGAATTTCTGAAACGCTCCTTCCCATTCTCTACATGCATTCACCTTCTTCCTCAAAACTGATTTCTCCATTTTCTCCACCTTCTCTCTAGAACCAGTTCACCTTCTCTCTACTGTAACTCATCACCTTCTTCTCCGATCACGTTTCAGAACCGTAGAAACGCTCCCTGAGACGTGAGCGTCATTCTGGACCGAACAGAATTGGGATCTGAGCTGGTAAGTTCTCGTCTCTGACCGATCGTCCATTTAGTTTCATGCGAACCCAAGTTCTGGTTGCATGCATGGATTATAGGTCTGAGTTGTTTCTGATTTTTGGTGTTTTAGATTAAGTGAAAGATTGTTGAGTGAATCCTTGGGTAGGAAGCTGTAAGAGGACGAACTAAACCCTTGCATTTGGACGTTCACTACTGAACCAGGTAAGGGAAGCTTAGTAATTTAATTGATACTTGTATGATTGCGTGTGAAAGCATGAAGTGAACTAGATGTATGAAATGCATGTTGTTTAAGTATGCATGAACGAACACTGTTGTACTGAATGTATATTGTTGATATTATTGAAACTGTATGTTGATGATGAAACGTATGAATTGGAAATTGGATGATTTAGGTAGAGTATGAGATGATAACATGAATTCTATAAAGTATATGATTTATGAATAATAGGAAATTATAAGATATGAATCGTATGAGAAATGTTGGGTTAAAATAGATGAAAAATCTGAAAAATGATATTCCTTACCTTGATAATGTACGCTCGTCATCGAACGGTCTTATACCGTTCGGCTTTTTAATAAATGGTTAAATGGAATTCTTTCATTTGGAAAGAACTCCGCTCCAGAACGAGCGTCCCCTTGTGAAAGGCTAGGTTTGAGCGTTCGGCTCAGCCTAGTGGTACCAGACGATCGTAAATTAATTGAAGTTATATTAGTAACGCTTGGTTTTATATCCAGCGTTCGTTATAGGTAGCGTTTAGTCTTATACTAAGCGTTCGTCCAAATCGGTGTTCGGTCTTATACCGAGCGTTCGTTCTAATTAGTGCTCGGTCATCTACCTAGCGTTCGTCCTAAGTAGTGTTCGGCTTTATACCGAACGCTCGTCCTTACCTTTGATTTCGGAACGGACGTAAATAGCGTTCGTCCAAATTGTTAGGGAGTATATATGTATAATTGGCGTTCGGTCATTGACTGGCGGTCTGTCTCCTGAATTAAAATTTGCGCTCGGTTTATTTATCTAAACAACTTGTGGTGTATCTATCCATTGGATTCGACCTAGAGTTATTGTACTTGAATCACACTAAGTATTATTCAGATTTTCTAGAATCAGTTCATTGAACTTGTTTAAGTAGCCGTAACATCCGTCAACGGACAGGTGTTTGTTTCTTTTGTTCAGAAAAGAGGATTTCTCTGTATTGTGTTAACGTTCGTCCTCATTTTTAAAAAGGATGAACACTCGTTATTTTATGAAAGTGGAACAAAGAATGAAAATGTGATTAAGAGGAAAAGTTATAATGTGCGAACGGTATTTTAATTGAAATATTGAAAGTGGATTTTGAACGAGCGTTCCAAGGAGGAACGACTCTATGGTTGGAATGTGATAAGTTGTGTAGTATGACCATGGTAAAGCTACTGATGGCAGTTCATCCTGATGTTCCGTGAGTGCTCGTCCTCACGTAGAGGGGAGTAGGTCATGTGTGGGAACGGCAGGAGGTCCTAGTCCTTAGGAGTACTTTGGACTGATAGGGCTAACCTCGGGTGGCAGCTGTTGAGCGTATCCCAGTTATCACATCACCCGGGTGCACGAACGCCTGTAGATACATGGATTCATACAGTCCGGACGGTCGGTCTTTTGGGAGTTTTGGATGATTAATTCTATGCTGATATATTGTTGTATTTCTTGTATGTTGCTTTGCATATTTTGATTTGTATGTTGGTTGTATGAATCAAATTACCTAAGCTTACCCTTGCGTTTTCCTTGTGTTGTCTATTGTTTATGTACGTCCGTCCTGTCAATGCAATGATCATCCGTGTGGATGTGAGCAGATGGAGACACCCTTTTGGAGGAAGTGGTTGAAGAAGAGAACCTGGTGGACGTCGAAGTGAAGGCCGAGACTTAGATCGTCCAGTAAGTTTAGCTTACTTAGAATTTTTGAGACGTTCGGTTATTAACTTTTTTAAAACCGTTCGTCTTGGACCTTGGTTATTCTGTATTGATTTTCGTATCCCTGTATATCTTCAACGTTCGGCTTTTGATAGCTGATTTTATTTAAGATTGCACTGTTTAATTATGTAAATGTGATTAATTCTAATTTATGGTAATTACTATATTTTGGGATGTTACAATAAGAGATGTGAGTTATAAGTGATAATATCTTATTTATTAAATTGCAAGTAATCAACTATAAATCTTATCTTACATTTATCTTAATTATCTTTTCAATTTTTATTGAAGGATTTAGAAGCTTATAAAAGGAGACAGATTCTAGAGGGAATGCTCACCCAACTCTTTTATTTGTCTTTATATTCACACATACTATAATTCTTCTCAACTCTTACCTATTTTGAAAGTTAGAAAAAACCTTTTAAATATGGATTTCCTTCGATATTTATCAATAACTTGAAGTGTATAAACTCGACTTCTTAAGAATATTATTCTTTCCACCTCGATAAATCACACTTTTTTTTCGCAAAAATAATTATTCATTTAGAAATTAGGTTTAATCCTTTACTACATCCCTATTTATGTACGAATTTCTCAATTGGGTCCTCGTTTTTTAAAGTGTATCAAAATGGTCCTTAATTTTGAAAATTGATATCAATTGAGTCCTTTCCGTTAAGTTGGCTGGACGGCGTTAAAAAAATTGATGAGTGGATGCTGAGATGACGAACGAACGATCGTCCACCAGCGAACGAACGCTCGTCCACCAGCGAACGAACGCTCGTCGACCTCTTACTGCTGGACGACCGTTCGTTCCACACTGGACGACCGTTCGTTCGGTGGTCGACGATCGTTCGTTCGCTGGTGGACGAGCGTTCGTTCGCTGGTGAACGAGCATTCGTTCGCTGGTGGACGAGCGTTCGTTCGTCATCTCAGCATCCACTCATCAATTTTTTTAACGCCGTCCAGCCAACTTAACGGAAAGGACTCAATTGATATCAATTTTCAAAATTAAGGACCATTTTGATACACTTTAAAAAACGAGGACCCAATTGAGAAATTCGTACATAAATAGGGATGTAGTAAAGGATTAAACCTAGAAATTAGTATATTTAAGAAAATGTTTAGGAAAAAGTTATATGATTTAATTGTAAAATGTAACATCCCAAAATTATACAGTCAGCAAACTATATAATAGAATATTAACATGTATTAATATGACAAAACAGTCTTACAATAAAAATTAAAAGGGAAAGGATTCGCAAATGGCCGAACGTTCTACATATATACATAAGCGTACGAGCGTTCAAAAACTACAATGAGGACGAACGGTTTACAAAATAAATACCGAACGTCCCAATATTCAAAAATCAGCAAAAGGCGTTCACTCTAAAGCGGCCAACTAACTTAACTAAACTGCAAATATAACCGAACGACCTACTGTTCGGCCTTCACTTCAATTTCTACTAAGTTCTCTTCAGCAAGGATTTCCTCTGCAAGCGTTTCCTCCAAAGATGTATCTCCCTCTGCTCACATCCACACGGATGATCATTGCATTGACAAGACGGACATACATAAATAGACAACACAAAGGAAAGTGCAAGAGTAAGCTTATTGAATTTAATTCAAGTAAAACATACAGTTCATACATATCAAACATATCAATTAATTCACAACACATGCATTCAATTCATCCATTAACTCAATCAAATTTCCTGGTACTAGACTGACTGTCCAGACTGTATGAATTCTGTGTAGCTACGACGTCCGTGCACCCAGGTGGAAGAGCTGGAATACTCGTCAGCTGCCACCTGAGGTTAATCCGTTCTGTCCAAGTTACAGTTATGGACTAAGACCTCCTGCCATTCCCACACATGACATACTCCTCTCTACTTGAGAACGAGCACTCACGGAATATCAGGATGAACCGCCAGCTAAGCTTACCACATTCATACTTTACAAATCTCAATTTCCAACCAAGAGTCGTTCCTCCCTGGAACGCTCGTTCAAATTCCACAATCATAATTTCATCTCTTATACCGTTCGCACATTTTAATCTTTCCTCTTATTCACATTTTCATTCTTAGTTCCACTTTCATAAAAGGACGAACGTCCAGCCCTCTTTGTAATAGAGAATGAACGTTGATACAATACCAAGAAAGGCTCATTCACGAGTAGAATAAAACCAACATAGGTTATTAGACGGACTTCATTACAACTTGAATCAGTTAGATGAACTGACTCTAGTACGATCTGGAAAATACTTAGGATAATTTAAGTTCAATAACGTTAGAGCGAATCCAATGGATAGATACATCACAAGTTGTTTAGATAAATAAACTGAGCACAATTTAATTCAGGAGACAAACCGCCAGTCAATGACCGAGCGCGAAAATAGGCATTTAATGAAGTTTTTGGACGAACGTCACTGAAGTTTTGGACGAACATTACTAGATCTATTGGACGAACGCTATTTAAATTTATGGACGAACGCTATTTCAATTCAGGACGAACGCTATTACAGCTCGTTGATAGTTACGGAAAGAATGAACGTTCGGTATAGGACCGAGCGTCCTTTATAACATACGCATTTGGACGAGAGTTCGGTATAAGACCGAGCGCTACTTAGGACGTACGCTTTGGGTCGAGACCCATCGCTGATTCAATATATTTGAAATAGGATTTTTCATAAGTTATAATGTTGAAGTTACATTTTTAACAATATGACTAAGTGTTTGAATATATTTTCAGGCTTCTCAAATTTCTCACACAACACTCAGGATATTTACGTTTGGCCAAACGCTCAAACGTAAGACTAATATAAGAGGGCGTTCGTCCTCAAATGGAATCCTTTCCAAATGAAAGGGTTCAGCTATTTCAAAGATGACACTGAGAATACCGAACGGTCAAAGACCATTTCGATAACGAACGTTCATTAACATAGAATTTCATATTCAGATTCATCTTACAGAAAATACATTTTTCAGTATAAACTTTCATACATTAAATTGCTCATATCATAGTACAAATCCATACTTATTCATGCATCATCTCATCATACAGCTCATTTTTCAATTTAATCAAACCATAGAACATTGCATCATTTTCATACATCATTTCAGAATCATTTTCATATACCAAAAGTCCAATATCATAAATCATATTTCAAACATCACATAAACGCATATGCAGTACAGAAAATCATATGAATTAAATCTAATAAGCTTCCCTTACCCGGATTAGAAATGTGCGTACGCTCTTCAGACAGAAATTCAGTTTTTCAGTAAGACTCTCTTCTACTCTTAACGCTCTATCAAACTCTTCAAGCTAAAATTACAAAAAACCGAGGTTGGTTCAGATAAGGTGCATGCAGTCCAGATTTAGGCTTGCATGTTGATAAGGAAGAACAGTTGAGAACGTGAAACTTACCCGTTTCAGAATCAAAAACCGTTCGGTTCAAATCGTAGCTTATGACTGCGGGACTGCTTCCACGGTGCCTGAATGTTGATCGGAGTAAGAAATGGTAAGTTGCAGAAGAGAGAAGGAGAAGGGTTCTAGAGAGATGGAGGAGAAAAGGAAAAGTCTGAGTTTGGAAGGGGAGGAGGTGCGCGTAAGAGAGTGGGAGATTTTCCAGAAAGTTTACTTTTGTTCAAATCGCACTGTCAGACGGACGAGCGTCCCTCTAGACGACACCTGCACCCCACCACTGACTTCAGAAGTTTCCAAATTGACAAGTGGCGTGCATGCATGGATCGTTTTCAGTGGATTTTTAATGCACTGAATTGCGTGGCATGGTGCATTGATGTAAGCCGCTAGGTGACTCAGCATGGACATTAATGAGACGTGACATAAAAGTTTAATTATAAATGGGAGATAAATATAAATGTTATAATATTTGTTAACAATTATTAAAATTAGTTTTTAATTACAATCGTTAATATTAAAGCATGGGACTTTTTTATTTTCAAATAAATAAAACATATTAGAATCTCTTTTTTGACGTAGAAAAATTGCCCTGACATTTTCTATATATTCGTTTGAAGCATATATAATAATTAAATATTCTATAATTAAAAAAATTGAAAAACACCGCGCCGAAAAGAAGAGCAATTAAAACTAACAAAAGTTGTATATCCCTAACAATAAATGGCCTAGGCGTTTATTAATTGAAGAAAATGGTTTTATTCAATTAGTGAAGAAAATGGGTTTTCTTTTATTTTTAATCGTACTTTCTATATCTTTTGTTCCTTTGTTCACGTTATTCGTACTTCATATTATACTATATAATATGTGACATCCCAAAATATAGTAATTTCCATAAATGAGAATTAATCACATTATACGCTATATACTGAGAACAATCGTTTAAAAGAGGTCGACTGCCGGTCAATGTCCGAACGCCAATTATACATATATACGTACTGACAATTTGGACGAACGCTATTTACGTCCGTTCAGGAATCAAAGGTAAGGACGAGCGTTCGGTATAAAACCGAAGACTACTTAGGACGAACGCTAGGTAGGTGACCGAGCACTAATTAGAACGAACGCTCGGTATAAGACCGAGAGCTCATTAGAACGAACGCTAAGTATACGACCGAGCGCTACTTACAACGAACGCTTGGTATAAGACCGAGCGTTACAAATTTTAAAGTATAAAGGTATTCGTATACAGCTAAGCTGAACCGAACGCTCAAACCTAGCATTTCACAGGAGGACGCTCGTTCTCAATCAGAGGTCTTTCCGAATGAAAGAATTCCATTTTTAACCATTTACTAGAAAACCGAACAGTATAAGACCGTACGATGACGAGCGTACTTTATCATAGGGATTAATATACAATCAGATTTTTCATCTATCTTAACTCAATATTTCTCATCCAATTCATATCTTTACAATTTCATATTCATCATTAAATCACATACTTTATAGGATTCATATTCTCAACTCATACTTTACATTAATCATACATTTCCAAATTCATACGTATCACCATCAACATACAGTTCAACCAACATCAACCATATTCATTCAGTACAACAGTGCTCGTTCATGCATAGTTAAACAACATACATTTCATACATCCAGTTCACATCATGCTTTCACCCAACATACAAGTATCAATTAAATTACCAAGCTTCCCTTACCTGGTTCAGTAGTGAACGCCCTAAGAGTGTGACTTTGTCTCGTTCAACTTATGGCTTTCTACCCTCAACGATTTCCTTAAGTTCTTCACTAAATCTAACCAAAAGAAACGTAGAAGAATTTAGCTTACACCCTTGCATGCAGCTGAATCTGGGTTCGCATGAACTCCAGAAACGAGCGTCTAGATTGGGAAACTTACCGGTTACAGAACTCTAAAGTGTTCGGTTCAAACGACAGCTCAGGACGCCGGGAATCGTTCTACGGTGCCTGAACAGTGACCGGAGCAAAGTAGAGTGAGTTGCAGTAGAGAGAAGATGAAACGGTTCTAGAGAGAAGGAGGAGAAAAATGGAGTCTGAGTTTGGAGGGAAGAAGATGAGTGCAGGAGAGTGGAAAGGTTTTCAGAAAATTCATTTTGTTCTTCCCAAGTCCGCACGTTCGTGCGTCTCTCCCGTCGACACCTGTACCCCCCATTACTGACTCCAATTCTATCCCGGTGACACTTGGCGTGAGTGGCAGAGTTATGGAAGTGCGTTTTTAATGCACTGCAGAGGGGTTTTCCATGCATTAAATTTGATTTGACAAGGTTTTAGCAGAGTTAATTTTCCAGGGTCTCACATAATACAATTTATGCCTTTTAGATTTCATTCCATATTTTAAATAAATTTGCCTTTTAGATTCAATAAGCTGAAAGAAATTAGTTGATTATCCTTATTTTTCATGTTTTATTCATCTAAATGATGAGACTAATTTTGTTCCAAAAGAAAACTGTAACCCTCTATTATGACAATAAAGCTGGCTTTATTAAAAAAAATTGTATAATTAGTACGTATTTTTCCAACACTGAGTTATAATTTAAAAATATATTAATAACTTTTCCAAAAATGAGAGAAACATTAAAAAGAACAAATATTTTACTGATAGATAAAATGTAAGGACCGTGCGTCCTTTTTAAAAGAAGGAGATGGAGGGGGGTGACAGCTGCACGTTCGTGATGGGAGAGGGGCTCCACATCCAGCAAGGAATTGGGAAAAGAAGGGAGCAGCTGCACGTTTGAAGGAAATGGAGGGGGCGCACGTTCAGCAAAAGTGGGCAGCAACAGTTGGTGGTGGGTCTCTCCACCTTGAGTGCTCCAGCTAGACTTGGCACTGAGGAATGGAAGGAACGACTGAGGTTCGTCCAGCTGGCACAGTGCATGCTTCTTCTTTCCCTTTAAGAGAAGAAACCATGAATTGAAGGGGTTGGGTTCTGCATCTGGAGGAGTTAGAGAGCTTGCTGCAAGATCTGGGAGAGGAGAAGTAGAGAGCTTTTGGAGTTGGAAGGAGATCCGCATACTGCATTTCAAGATTCAAGGAAGTCTTCAAGAGGTAAGGGGAGCTAGATCTTTTGTTTGATTGTTGATATATATTGTATTTGATGCAAACCTGGGAATTTGGGGATGAAAAATGCGGTCTCTGGGTTTCTGGAAAACCAGATGCGATTCTGCAGAAACGCGCGCTCGTCCAAACGGTGCTCGACCAAATAGTGGTCGGCCAAAATTTCAGAACGTTCGGTGTTGTATTCTGAACGTTCGCTCGAATAGTGAACGATAGTAGTACGCCAAATCTCAGCGTTCGTCCATATGGGGTTCGACCATGTGGTCGGCCAATTTCGAGCGTTCGGTCTTGATCTGATATTAATGTTCGGTTTTGTAGTAACGAGCGTCAGCTTTCGTTCTGGGTTTGTTTAGTGAAGTGTTCGGCGATCGTTTTCGTGTACTAGAGATTGTAGCGTTAGGTCTTTAATTGGATTCTTAAGTGTAAATCTCGAGCGTTCGGTTTTGCGATAATACTGATTATAAGCGTTCATCCTAAATTGTTATTTTCAGGAAATGATCTTGAGCGTTCGTTTTGATGAATTAATGATTGTAGTCGTTCGTTTAAGTTGGTATTCTTAGGTTTGGATCTTGAGCGTTCGGTCGTGGTTTAATTCTGATTTTGAGCGTTCGTTCTTGGTTTTATTCTGATTATGAGCGTTCGGCCTTAATTTGATGTCCTAAGTTTTATTCCGAAACGTTCGTCCTTGATGAATTAGGGAATATAAGCGCTCGTTGTTAACTTGGTATTCTCGGGTAGTAATCTTGAGCGTTCGGTCTTAATTCGATAGTCTTAAGTTTGGAATATTGAGCGTTCGGTCTTCATTTGATAGTCTTAAGTTTAGATCTTGAGCTTTCGGTCTTGTTCTGTTGAGCGTTCGGTCTTGTTCTAGTGAGCGTTCGGTTTTGATAAGGCATTCTCGCTTGTGAGCGTTCGATTTTAATTTGGATTCTTAAGTTTGGATCATAAGCGTTCGTTCTTGAATATTTGTCATTGTGAGCGTTCGGCCATAATTGGATATTATAAATTTGAAATCTTTAACGATCGGACTTAGTATATTAGTGAGTGTGAGCGATCGTTCTTAACTTAGTATTTTCGGGTAGTTATGTTGAGCGTTCGGTCTTGATACCTGTTATTAATCGTTAGCGTTCGACCTGGATCGCGTATTCTGAGGTTTAATTGGTAAGCGTTCGATCCGGGTGTATCAGTGATAATTAGCGTTCGATCTCTATCATATTTTCTCAGGCTTCAATCTTAGTGTTCGTTCAAATAGTGTTAGTCTCAGGCTTCAATCTTAGCGTTCGTCCTGGCAGGATCCATTTGAGTGATGTGCTCTGTTTTAGCGTTCGGCATGATATTGTAGGAAATGATAACGTCCGTCCAAATAAGGTTCGGCCTGGTATTTGGAAATGACGTTCGTCCAAACAATTTCGGCCCTTGAAATTGGCGTTCGTCAAAATAGTGTTCGGCCTGATTGTGTTGGATCTTATAGCGTACGTCCAAATATAGTAGTATTCGGTAAGATAGCGTTCGGCAGATGGCGTTCAATATTTCGGTTTTGAGCGTTCGACCTGGTAGTGTATGATCTGATGACGTCCGTCCAAATAGTGTTCGGCCTGGTATTTGGAAATGACGTTCGTCCAGTAGCGTTCGTTCCATTCTATTAGGAGAATAGTGCTCGTTCAGATAGCATTATACGAATATTGTTGTCTAAATTTATTTTCTCTTGAATTGAATTACGTGTACAAAGGTTTGGAATATATGCAGTGATGTGATATGTGAATATATGAAATATGATAAATTACTGTGATAATACGACTGTGAAATTAAATGAGAAATTTGAGTATGATTTGGACATCTCAGGGAGAGATGGATAAAAATGATATGTGGAGTGTTGTGTTGTTCTGTATAACTGTAGTGAACTTAGGATCGGTATGTCTATCCCTACACTCAAAGCATTGTTCATGCTCACACAGAGAAGAACAGTGTCAGTGGTGAGAGTAGAGGGAGGTCCTCGTCTATAGCCTTTGATGGCAGAGATAGGCAGGTTGGGGATTTACCTTGCTAGTGTTGGAGAAAGACCAACAGACTATGCGAGTACACAGACTACTGTTAGTTCGACAGTTATACAAATCCGGATGAATCGTGTATTGTGGCTTTACCTTGCATAGTGTTGGAGAGTGCCAGCAGAACTATGTAAGCGTAAAGATGAGTGATTTGTGGGTTAGATGAGTATGTCTAAAATTGTTCCTTTATATGAATCTACATATGATGACATGAATTAACTGTGTGATGAGTCAATATTTTATTCACTTCACTTAGTTTATTGTACCGAATTTAATCGGGAAATTGTGCTTAATTGTCCGGTATTTTCCCGTTTTTGCTAATTGTGCTTAATTTGACCAAAAATTCTTATTTTAATTAATTTGAATTATTTGAGCTAATTATTTGCATTATTAATTGTAGGGAAATTGTTGGATAATATTTGGGACAATTGGAGGTGAAAAGAAATGCCACATCAATTATGTTTTAAAATAAAATGAGAGAGGAGGTGTGGATTTAAATTATAGGGGTGCACATGGAGAAGGAGCTCACGGAGGTGCAGCCCATGAGCAATTTGGAGGTGCAGCCAGCAAAGGAGAAAGCACACACCTAGACTTTATACGGTCCAGAAGCAAAGACACGGTCCAGCAAGCTTGGGAAGGTGACGCTATTTTCAAGTGATAATTTGATGAGCTGAAGAAAAGAAAGCACCGCGGCCCACATGAGAAGCAGCTTTCATTTTTGGATGAGGGGTGCACACGGCATCCAGCAGCACTCCACGCGGGGCTGGACAGATGGCGCATCCAACAAAGGGAGCAGTCCAGCAAGTTCAGAAAGCAATCCACGTCCAGCTTGGAGAGAATGGAGGGAAGCGGTCCAGTGTTGAATGGAGAGGTGCACACGGGAATCCAATTCACGCGGACAGCAGCAGGCTTGGAAGCTCTCGGTTTTTCCAGCTTGAGCAAGGGACTTCACGTGGCATCCAGCACGGGCTACAAACATGGAGGTGCACAAAGCAGCCCAGCAGAGGAAGGCTTCACGTTTCCAGCTAACATTGAAGTGGTGTGACGGTGGAAGAAAAAAAGGGGGCTGCACCTTCATGCCCACGGTCCAGCAGCAGCACCCAGCTTGCACAGGGCTTTATCCACTCACGCTCCAGCATCTCCACGGACACATCCAGCTTAAGAAAGAGGGCACACGTAAGGAACAAGGGGGGGGGGGGGGGGGGGGTCTCGGCCTGGAGCTGTTCGAGCCGCCACTGGCCATTCTCTCAGTTTTATGTTTTTCAGAGGTTTTTGTTTTAAACATTTTTGGAGAAATGTAAGAACGGAGTTGAGATGAAAGGCACTGAATTGGAGGAAGAGGTGCTCTCGGTTTTTATTATGGACGACAAAGGGATTATGTTCGGCGTTGAGTAGAAGTGATGCGGTGATACAGTAATTTTAATTGATTTGTTTTGGAAAGAAGCAGTTGCCATGGTGTGCTGGAATGGGGTCTTCAAAAAGGTTTTTTTTTTATTGTAGCAGCGGTGATGGAATGAACCGAGGATGCTGCACGGTGATTGTCATTTTGGGTTTCTTGGATTTTAATTTTTGGAAGTAGCACACGGTGATTCATGGCCAGCTGGAGATGCACTCACTGAGTTTTATAATTTTTTTTTTCTTCACACATGAACCAACTTGTTTCTTTATAATATATAGATATATATTGAAAGCATTTTTATTTTTGGAGACATGCTTCGACCGTGACAGTGAATTAGTTGTGTCATTAAATGCTCATCTTGCTTATTAGTCTTTTGCATTGAATATTTTATTTCCAAGCTGCATCTTTCGTTTTTTTTATTAGTTAGCGTGGTTCTATTTTAATTTACGTAGATGAGTTTTAGATTTCTTTTATTGCATTTCAATTCGGTCATGAGTTGTTTTAATCATTTAGTGCATTTAATTTAGTTTAATTTCTAAGCATAAAAACACTTTCAAACCCCCCACTACGTGTTAATCTGAGACTGAACCCAAATTGGTCCTTGTGAGACGACCTAGGAGTCACTTCCTAGCACTATACTGCATTCTTTTATGCACAACTTTTGTGGGAGGTGCGACCCTCTCATCACTGTGCTATATGTATAACATGCTTTTTATATCTAGCTCACCCTTGCATTGTTTGTGTTGTGTGTTGTTTGGGTGTGTTTCTCTGGCGATGATCATCCACTTGGATGGGAGCAGACGTTGTTGAGGAGATCCCTTTGGAGCAAGAGCTGGAGGATACTAAGGTTACGGAGTAGTCTTCTTAGGAATTTCCCATATGCACTCGTGTAGTATTTGACTCTTTAAGCTGTTCAAGTTTGAATTTCCGTTTCTTTTATTTCTGGATGACTGTAATTTCACATTTAATTACACGTCATGCTCCGACTGTTCTCTTTATTGGAATGTTGACGTCTTTATTATGTAATATTTGTTATTATATAATCGGGATGTTACATAAAATATAATAGAAATGTTGAGAATGCATTGGACCTCAGAACAGTGATGTTTAGGTCCTTTCAGAATACAGTTGCATCTAAGGTACCACTACAGTATAGTACTTAATGTTTAAGGAAAATGGTGCTACATCAAAATAATATGTTCACACCCAAATATATTATTTTAGATATATTTTCAGTTTTTTAAATCTAAATTATATTTATTTCAGTCTTCTAAATTTAAAATTACTGATATTTAGTTTAGTAATGGGAAAAACTAGTTTAGTTTCTATATTCCTATCTGTGTAAAAAAATTTGTAGACAGAGATACAATATTACGTTATGGACAAGAAATAAATTCAAATGTTAATTTGTCACCATTTAACTGAATTTGTATTCTAAACTTACAAAATCAAAGGATAAACAAAAGTCCATAATCAAATATTGCAACTGACATTTATTTATCAATATCCCAACATAAAATAATTTGAGAAACAATACAAAAATATGAATAATAAGGTCTTAACTAGACTCAGTAGAACAATATCAAGTATAAAATATTCAAAATCCCAGGACAAGAAACAATATTCTTGACTAGAGGATCCCATGCTTACAAGTTACAACTCATTTAAATGAAATCATGGTCAAGACTAGTACATTAAAGATGTTGCTTCTGTCAGAATCAGTAAAGACAGCATAAAAGACCAAATCAATAATTTTATGATTATCAATCCAAAACAAAGTAGTTTCATATGAGCTACAATAGTTGTAGTCTTCAAGTTCAAAAACTTATTTGGACTGTCATACACTGATCTTTTACATAATACATATATCTCAACAACTTCAACAAGGATTAAGCTAAGAAAAATGAGCTTATTTCCTTGATTTTTTTTTGTATGGAAAATTATGCTACAAAACTATCATATAATGTCATACCATATATCTATGTAGTTATAAATGAAAACCAAATCTAGTAGCTGTGGAGAGGCTTGATCCACCAAGACCATCAAGCTGAAAAACTAATAGCAATCACAATGATGTACAAAACAATCATCCATGACTGGCAATTGATGCAAACAGAAACAACTCTTTTAGAACAGATGATTGAGTGCATTGGACTCATGGGAAAGCCTCTATGTAGCTGTTGGGATGTTTGTTTCAAAAAAGTTCACCCTCAAATTCTCACTTCTGGAGAATTTTCAGGTGATGAATAAGATTTTTCTCGCTCCTAATCAAGCATGATCTCTACTTCCCGGCAGCTCAAACTGCAAAATGCTTTTTCACCTCTGCACGATATCAAGGAAGTCAATATTAAAGTCATTCTGTCCATCAGAAGAACTTCAATTCAAAACACAAAAGTTGCAATAGTGTTAATCTACCTATAGAAATCATCGTTCTCTTTCTTCCTTCTCGTTCACCATCTTCGTTCTAGCTCTTCCTTTTGCTTTTCGGTCTCCCTCTTCGTTGTGGTTGTCGCTTTTATGTTTTGGTTATTTTGTGTGTTGTTGAGGGTTAGTCACTCCTTTTTAACAAAGTATATTTCTACTTTGAACGAGCATTTGACAGAGAAGCACCGATCACTAATTGCGGAGATGATGGACAGAGTGTTTTATGTGAAGAACCGTCCATGAACACTAGATTTTTTTCCCCGGGAGGCATGTCCACCAATCCACCTCCAATGAAGACTTATGTGAGGATGGGGTCACGAAGGCGTTACAAGAGCAGAGTGCTTAGGACTCCTTACACTCGATTTCTTAGAATAAAATATGAGTGATATTTGTATAGATTTCTTAAGAGAAAGTAATACAAAATTGTACATAGATGAACAAATGTTTGTAATTTGGAACATATTTTGTTCAATGTTAAGAGAAAGTAATACAAAATTGTACATATTATTAATGTTAATTGAATTTCCTTTGTTATTGTCATTGTGAAATGAGGTTTTGTTTGAATTGTTAATGAATAAAGTGACCACTTTGATTAGTATTGATGTATTTGATGGAGGAATGAAACAATGCTTGTGACATGATGAAGTTAGGTGAAGTCCTAGAACTTATACACCAAAAAACACAGTTGTAATCGATTACAACTCATTGGTAAACGATTACACGAACAAAATCCAAGATTTGTACAGAAACTTGTACTTGGGGAGTCAGCTGTGGTAACCTAGGTGACCACAGTCAAAATTTTTAATTTTTTTGACATAAATCCAATGGTTTTCACTTGATTTTAGAGTTTAAGTGTGAGTAAAATTTGGAAAGTCATGTTTGGGCACCCCATGATTGAGGAAAGGAACAATGTTTATGAGATGAACAACTTAGATGAAGTCTTGAAACTCCTGCACCAAAACATACACCTGTAATCGTTTACAAATGCTTGGTAAACGATTACACGAACAAAATCCAGGATTTGTACAGAAACTTGTAGTGGAGGAGTCAGTTGTGATAACCTAGGTGACCATAGTCAAAATTTTTAATTTGTTGCCATAAATCTAATGCTTTTCACTTGATTTTAGTGTTTAAGTGTGAGTAGAGGCTGGAAAGTCATGTTTGGACACCCCATGATTGAGGAAAGGAACTATTTTTATGAGATGAACAACTTAGATGAAGTCTTGAAACTTCTGCACCAAAAAATACACCTGTAATCGTTTACAGATGCTTGGTAAACGATTACACGAACAAAATCCAGGATTTGTACAAAAACTTGTAGTGGAGGAGTCAGTTGTGGTAACCTAGGTGACCATAGTCAAAATTTTTAATTTTTTGGCATAAATCCATTGGTTTTCACTTGATTTTAGTGTTTAAGTGTGAGTAGAGGCTAGAAAGTCATGTTTGGGCACCCCATGATTGAGGAAAGGAACAATGTTTATGAGATGAACAACTTAGATGAAGTCTTGAAACTTCTGCACCAAAAAATACACTTGTAATCGTTTACAGATGCTTGGTAAACGATTACATGAACAAAATCCAGAATTTGTACAGAAACTTGTAGTGGAGGAGTCAGTTGTGGTAACTTAGGTGACCATAGTCAAAATTTTTAATGTTTTGGCATAAATCCATAGGTTTTCACTTGATTTTAGTGTTTAAGTGTAAGTAGAGACTGGAAAGTCATGTTTGGGCACCCCATGATTAAGGAAAGGAACAATGTTTATGAGATGAACAATGTTTGGACATCCATTCATAATGACATCATAATCAAAAGAGAAGTTGTGATGACAATATAATGAGAAATTGGACTTGTGAATTGCACCTCCAAAAGAAAATCTGTCATTGAAATTCATATTATAATCATCCAAACATCATTCATGATTACATCATAATGAAAACAAAATCTGTCATTGAAATTACAAAGTGGACTTCAAATGCACGTCTGACAGTTTACAAAATACATGTCAAGGTTTACAAAATAGCCATCACTTAAGCTAAACATACTTAACCTAAACATATTGTCAGTCCTAAATCACTTTTAAACTTGTGTTTCTGATGGCTGAGTTTGTTCCAAAACGCATTGAGTAAGCTGACTTGGTCCAGTAGTTGGCTGACTTTATTCAGCTTGTGTTTTAGGTTGCTGAGTTGATTGATATTGACTTTGGTTTGCTGGAGGAGCTTGTGGACAACTATTTTTATTATGACCAAGCTGTCTACATATGGAACATCTCTTACGAGTTCCATTTTGCTTGAGTTGTGTGTCATCCTTCTTTAGCTCCCAAGCCTATAGCCTTCTCTTCTTTTTTGGTCTACCAGGCAACACTCTTTTAGTTGGAGGCAAAACATCAGGCTGAGAAGTCTTTTCCCATAGCTGAGGACCATTGACAGGGTAGATGATTGGAATGTATGTTTCTTGGTAGGTTGACTTTGTAAACCAATGTGGGACGTAGTCTTCTCCATTGATGTTGATAAATGTCATGGTAGCTAGTGCATGACAACATGGGATGGTTGTTAAAGTCCACTTTCTGCAACTGCAATCCAGTTTATCTATGTCAACCACATACTTGTCACTGATCATTGAAATGTGTCTAACCTCAAAAATGTTTTGTCCTGACCAACTGCAATGATTAAAAGACAAATGCTTTGTCTTAAACTTGATGGTTCTCGCGATCACTGCCTCTGTCTTCTTTCGCACAAACCAAAATGCCCTAATCTCTAACAAATCACCCCCAAATCAATTTATCCCCAATTTCTAATTAAAACCCAATTTTAAAATCAGCTGTCCTAACACCACGTAAGCACGCAAAAAATTGCATGTTGACACCTAACCACTCTCTACTGCCACATCATCAACCCATTAACTCCGTTTCTTTATATTTAACGGAAGGGACTAACTTGACTCACATAATTACAACTAAGGATCCATTACAATTACTTTTCTAAAGAGGGACTATATTGAGATTTCAGAACCAAACTGGAGACAAAATTGGGTATTAAACCTTATATTAATTAATAACTTAAATATATTTAAAAATATTTTAATCTCAAATCCTAGGAACTTTCATCACATCTGAGTTAAGCCTTATCAATATTTTATCTTTATAAAGTAACTTAAAGCTTATTGGAAGAAAAAAATCCTAGTCAAAAGTATATTGAATGATTAAATGTACAAATTATTAGATTATATAAGAGTATTTTTTTTTCATGAAACTTATTATTTTGATACGAATTATTTATTATAAAAAATTACTAATATTGTTAAATAAGAAGAATGAGTATTCTTCTTTCAATATGGTTTATAATTTTAAATTATTTTGTGTCTCTTTTATTAAGATAAAATAATAAAGATAACTTTTAAAAATATATTAAGTTCACACCATTTGACCTTTCTTACTATTATTTACTTTTAACAAAAAAAAATTCAAAAAGATTTATAATGATATAAAATTAAAATGTAAACGATAGATAAACAAAATTTCCCTTTTAACAATATATTGATACAATAATAACAAGTAATAAAAAAATTATATATAGTCGAAATAAAGTTGAAAACGATAAACTTAGGAACCAAGAGGAAGTGAACACCCGAGCAAAGCATTATCCCTTTTCTACATATTTTTAGAGAAAAAAATGTAAATAGTGTGAAGCTACTCTTTTCAAAGAGATATTATTCTTTATAATAAAGAATATATTTTAATAGAGAAGGACAAAACTATACTATTATTATATCTATTGTTTCGTTGGGATAATGTCTATAGGTTAGAGTTCTTTCACATATACAATAGTCAATATATATTTTGTTGAAACAACTTTATTGAAATAATTTAATTCTTTTGATAAATGTATTTTTTTTACTGAGAACGTAATCAATTTGAAGAAAAAAAAAAGAACGTTTGGTTGAAAGGTAGAAAGATAAATTAATTTAGGTTTTTAATATGACTAAAGGTATAATAATGATAGGAGAGTGGTTTAGATATAATTGAAGTTTGAATGATTTGCATGGTGAAATTTTTTATTGAATGTGTTGATATAATAATATTTGTAATAGTTTATTTTATGTTTTATGAAATGTTAGATATAAAAGTAATGTAAAATTTGAAGGGTTTATTGGCGCGTTGTGGCTTATCAGTAGAAGAGAACAAGAATTAAAATAAGTAACTTTTTGACATTTGACATAGTGACAGGGAGCAGTGGGAAAACTTTCAACACTTTACAACCAAAAGTGACTTATTTTTCTATGCTCGATTCCTCGATTATCCAAAACTGACCTATTTCCATTTTGAATTTCGATTCACTTTACTCTCCTTTCACACTTATATTCAACTCTTTCATTTTCAAATCTATAATTGTTTTATCTTCTCGATAACAAAATATATAATTGTTTCTGTAATGCTCACGCTCGAATTTTGTAACAATAATTACTTTCAAACTGCTTTTGGATAAATTTATCAAAATAAAAGATGGGTTTTTTTTATTATAATTTAATTTTGGTAAAAGACTCTGAATTTTGTGTTTCTCTAATGTATGTGTAACATCCCAAAATACAGTAATCACCATAAATTAGAATTAATTACAATTAACAGTAAGCAATGCAGTCTTTATATACATACTTGAGGTTCCAGAGCCGAACGGCTTCAGTATAAAAGAAACGCGCATAAACGCATACAAGGGGAAAACTAAAACGAACGTTCTTTGATATAAAATAACGTAGTCAAAACAGAAGTAGAGATAATTAGGACGAACGGCTTCACAAAACACTTAGCCGAACGTTCAAGCTACACTAATATTTACAGTCCTAATTTAACGAGCTCGCTAGGTCTCGGCCTTTACTTCAACTTCCACCAGATTTGCATCTTCCAAATTTTCTTCTTCTAGCATTTCTTCAAGAGATGCACCACCATCTGCTCACATCCACACGGATGATCATTGCAAGACAAGACGAACGTACATATACAGGAGACAACACAATGGAAATGCAAGGGTAAGCTTATAATATTTAATTCATACAACACACATACATTTAACATTTCAGTTCACACATACAGCAAGTAACTTATCATAGAATAACATAGAAATATGTATATATATGTATAAGACAGACCGTCCGGACTGTATGAACCATGTAGTTACAAGCGTCCTTGCACCCGAGTGGTGTAGTAGCCAGGATATACCTAATCAGCTGCCACTCGAGGTTAATCCTTCGTCCATACTAAGCGATGAACTAAGGACCTCCTGCCATTCTGATATGATCATAAATGGGGCAACAATGAAGAGCTTTCAAAGTGACAACAAGCATAAAAAAGAGTAGAATAGGTTTCCTTTGGGCGTGTATTTGCCTTTTGATTTCTTTCTCTTAGTTCTTGTGAATAATTGCTTATAAACTCTTCTTTCTCTTTAAGAACAAGCAATGTGGGACTATCCATGGCTTGATCTTAAAAAGAAGAGAAGAGAAAGTGAGCATTCTAGGCGTGTAGGAGTTAGTAGCATAGCTAGTTTTCATGTTTTGAACTATAGGAGAACTAGTTGCCTTATAAACCCTTTGGAGTGGAGAGAATTGAGCAATGTGGGACTCAAAAGTCCCTAGAAGACCTGCAGTAGCTGCTGGACGGACTACACCCTCAAAAGTCCCACATCTCCTAGATCTTGCATCTTAGCTCACTCCAAAGGTTATATAAGAAGGCTTAGGGGTCTCCTTTTTGTACACTTTACCTTGATTCAATGAATTTGAGTTGAATTGCACTTTTGCAATCCTCTTTGAGATAGAATTCTGTCTCTAAAGTCCCAAATTTGGGCAGACCTTATCTTGTTCAAGCAAGTGGCGGTCCTCTTCATGATGCTTATCTTGGAAGCTTGTTCAAGTGGCGCATCTTCATTTCCTAAGTTTCCTTTTCTCTAATCTCTTCCATTTTTAATTTCTCTTCCATTTCTTAAATGTCATTTAGTATATTCTCTCTAGGTATGCACTTCCCCATCATGTGGTATCATGAGCGTTAGGTTTTTGATCTCTTAGGAATTGCATGCTAGAGTAGAATAGCTTAGATATGTTGATTTTCGCTGAACATTTTTCTGTCTCGCCCAGCTCTGCATGAAAATACAGTCAACTTGTATGATTTAGTTTAGCTTCATTTCTTGTCCGTTTTCCATGCAATATTTTTTCAAATTTTCGTCTGGATGTGTAGTTTCATGTACAATTTTTACTTTGTTCAAATTCGTTTTGTGCTGTTCCCAGTAAATTGTTTTCTTCACTGTGTTCATCCAGTTTTCTGCTGTTGAATTAATACTCCACTGTTTTGCTTTGTTGTTGGCTGTTTGGACATTTTGGTGGCTGGAATTGCTCCCTGGACGTTGCTACACCCTCTCAATACTCTTAAGCAAGGAATCAACACTTCAAATCAATGCTTTGAGGGACTAAACCGTGGCTGTCCAGAGCTTTGTGCAAGTAGACATTTCATCAAACAGCAACAATGCTATTGGAGGTCTTCAACAAGTAGGTGTCCTATTTCCTTTTGTTTATTTGTTCCAGCTTTAATTTCTTGTCTTGGCTGGATTGTATGTGTCTTTTCTTGCTTATTAGCTTTGAATTGAGTCATATGTTTGTTCCTCTTTAGGAGTTTTCTAGAGTATTTTTCTGAAATTGCATAGCTAAGAGCATTTTTACATCTCCTTGCTTGTATGATGAATTGAGCTTGATCATCATTGGATTTAAGCGTGTGAACCTTGCTTATTTGTTCTGTATAAATAGAGGCTATAAACCATTACAATTGTGCTTCCAATCAAACACATTTTCTTGATTAAAGTGGCTTGGCCGAGACATTTTACCAAATGCTGTTTGCTGTATCAAAATAAAATCAACAAAAAAATTGGTTGCTGTTTGGTGTGCTTGGCCGAGCGTTTTCTCATTGATTGGTGTGTTTGATTGCTTCATTTAGAGCCTCTTTTTCATTTCCAATACAGAATATTTTGGTTTGAGGTTTGCCAAAATTATTTCCAGCATTAATTCGGTCTTGCTCTTCATGTATGCGTAGCATGTTCATGTGATTTTGCTCCTTAGTTGTGTTAATTTTCTTTGCTGTCTTGTTCATTTTGTGCCACTGTTTTGCCTCCATTATTCTCGCTGTTTTGTCTTCATAAAATCATTAGATTGCTGCCTCCTTATTGTGTGCCAAGTTTCTTGATTTTTAGGTTCCATTTCCATCATTTGTCTTGTAGTTTTCATTCATTTTTTTGGCTTCTACCATGTGCTGTCTTGATGTGGCTCCTTTGCATTAAGGGTGGATTGTACATCTTTCCATTTGCTTTGGACTTGAGTTGGTGCTCTCAAAGTGGACTTGTGAGACATTTTACTATCTTAAAAGAAGGGTGCTGCCCTTTCCTTGTTTTTTGAGACAATTGCCGTGAGTTTTGAACCATTTCATTGCTTTATTTGAGTGAAACAGTGACCAGAATTGTGGCTGCTGTATTCCCGTGATTTTTCATCGGTTCTAACCTGTTTTTTTGGTGTTAGTTTTTTTTTGTGGTTGTTGCCTTACCATGTCTGCAGGTTCCAGCCGTGCTTCATTTCATGGCGATAGCCCCCATGGAAGTCCTTCTAGCAAGTTTGATGTGATGAAGGCTTACCAACAACTGCAACATCAACTTGATGCTATGAGCAAGCGGTTAGACGCGGACACAAAGGCTAAAGGGAAGCAATCTCATGGTTATGAGCATGGTTCATCCAAGAAAAAGCAAGAAGACAAAGCTTTGGATCCCAACCTTGCAATGCCAAAGTTGTCTTTGCCAAGTTTCAAGGGAGATACCGATCCTAGTGTATTTTTAGAGTGGCTAGCTAAAGTAGAACAAGTTTTTAGTTTGTATGATGTAGATGGACATTTGCGTGTAAAGTTAGCTACTTTAGCTTTAGAGGGATACGCCATGCAATGGCTAACTAGGATGAACATTGCCAGGGGCTCACCCGCGAGCTCTTGGGAACATTTTCGGTGCTTGTTGTACCAGCGATTCGTACCTCCATACTACCATAGGGACCTCCTGATTAAGCTCCAACGACTTACTCAGGGTAGACGAAGTGTGGAGGAATATGCGCGTGAGCTCGAAGTGCTCTTATACCATACTAACACTAATGAGACTGACCACGTGAAAATAGCTAGATTTATTAGCGGTCTCAATAGAAACATCCAAGATGTTGTAGAACTCCATGATGATGAGGATTTAGATGTTGTGGTACATCGGGCTATGAAAGTAGAGAGACAAATTTTAAGAAAAGAGTCCTACCGCAACAAATTTTCCACTTCTTCAAAAGATAATTTTTACAAAACCTCATCATCAAGGGACAAAGAAAAGGATGTTTCTAGAGAGATTCCTCATAAATCTCGGCCATCTTCTATTAACCCCGCGCCTTCTTCTTCTAAACCTAAGTCACCAACGCGACCTAGTCAAGTCAAATGTTTTAAGTGTTTAGGTCATGGTCACATTGCATCTGCATGCCCAAACAAGAGGGCAATGTGCATTAGGGGAGAAGAGGTTGTCACCGATGACTCTCCTCCATCTTCACCTTCACACACTTCTCACTCTTCTTCTTCCTCTAGTGAAGATGAGTACAAGGTTCCATTTGATGGCGACCTACTAGTTATAAGACGTCTCTTGGGTCAAGTTCACACGGACTTTGACACCACTCAAAGAGAAAATATTTTTCACACTAGATGTCTTATAGCTAGCAAGGTTTGCTCCATGATCATAGACGGGGGAAGTTGCACTAATGTAGCTAGCACACGTGTAGTGGAAAAGCTCAAGCTACCCACTATTGCGCATGCCAAGCCATACAAACTTCAATGGTTAAGTGAGGAGGGTGAAATCTTGGTAAATAAGCAAGTCCATATTTCCTTTTCCATTGGCAAATACCAAGATGAGGTTCTTTGTGATGTTGTACCCATGGAAGCAACTCACATTTTATTAGGAAGACCATGGCAATTTGATAGAAATGTTCAACATGATGGTCTTACTAATAGAATGTCTTTTACTTACCAAGGGCGCAAGGTCGTCTTAAAACCTCTAACTCCAAAGGAAATACATGAGGACCACCTCATCATGAAATCCAAGAGAGGTGAAGAAAAGGAGAAGGTCAAGAATAATTTCCTCATCTCTCATAAAGAGGTAATTAAAGTTGTTGAAAAAGAGGAGAAAGCAAACAAAGACAAAGAAGAACTTGTGAGAGAAATGGAGAAGGACAAAGTCTTAGTCAAAAAGGAAGTGTTATTGAAGGCACCATCCACTCCCATCATCCAAATAGATCTAAACCATGACAGGGGAGTTTTTCAATCCTTCAACTTTTCTCCTTTTACTAAGTTTTCTTTCTTTGTTCCAAAAATATTTTGCGCAACTTTTTCACCTCCCTCTTTCCTTCTTTCCAACTATTCCATAAACATTTGTGAAACACATCATGAGTTAGTGTTACCCCTTTGGGTCCTTTCAACTCAAAACAAAAATATTTTTTTCTCTAAAAATGGTCTCCTAGTTTTCACCACTAAATGCCATAAAAATATCAGGAGACTTTCTTTTACTATTACTTGTTTATATACATTGATTGGTCAACATAAATTCATTCACAAAATGTTTAATGATTTTTGCAGGTTGACATTTGATCCAGGAGGAGTTGCTTTGGTTTATACACGAAATAAGTCACTAATCTCTATTTGTTGCAGGTTTTTCAAGATTCGAGGTCGAATCCTCTCCAACCTGGGGGGGATGATATGATCATAAATGGGGCAACAATGAAGAGCTTTCAAAGTGACAACAAGCATAAAAAAGAGTAGAATAGGTTTCCTTTGGGCGTGTATTTGCCTTTTGATTTCTTTCTCTTAGTTCTTGTGAATAATTGCTTATAAACTCTTCTTTCTCTTTAAGAACAAGCAATGTGGGACTATCCATGGCTTGATCTTAAAAAGAAGAGAAGAGAAAGTGAGCATTCTAGGCGTGTAGGAGTTAGTAGCATAGCTAGTTTTCATGTTTTGAACTATAGGAGAACTAGTTGCCTTATAAACCCTTTGGAGTGGAGAGAATTGAGCAATGTGGGACTCAAAAGTCCCTAGAAGACCTGCAGTAGCTGCTGGACGGACTACACCCTCAAAAGTCCCACATCTCCTAGATCTTGCATCTTAGCTCACTCCAAAGGTTATATAAGAAGGCTTAGGGGTCTCCTTTTTGTACACTTTACCTTGATTCAATGAATTTGAGTTGATTTGCACTTTTGCAATCCTCTTTGAGATAGAATTCTGTCTCTAAAGTCCCAAATTTGGGCAAACCTTATCTTGTTCAAGCAAGTGGCGGTCCTCTTCATGATGCTTATCTTGGAAGCTTGTTCAAGTGGCGCATCTTCATTTCCTAAGTTTCCTTTTCTCTAATCTCTTCCATTTTTAATTTCTCTTCCATTTCTTAAATGTCATTTAGTATATTCTCTCTAGGTATGCACTTCCCCATCACATTCCCACACATGACTACCCCCTTCTACGTGAAGATGAGTATCACGGAATATCAGGATGGACAGCGAGTCCTAACTTGTCCATATTCATACTTTACCAAATTTAATATTTAACACATCTGAGACGTTCCCCCATAGAACGCTCGTTAAAATTACATAATCATATAACCACTTAATATAGTGTTCAAACATCTTATCCTTTCATAGTTATAATATTTTCATTCTATGTTCCACTCTCTTAAAAAGACGAACGTTCAATTTACTTGAAGGAAGAGGACGAACGTTTAAAAGTTAAAGTTAGGAAGACCAATAATAAATCATAAAGATTTCCAGAATAATAAGACCAAGTTCCAGAATAATTTTAAATACTAAGAAGTCAGAATTATCTCAATTTAGAGGAATAGGCATTAAGGAGAATATTTGAATATATAGGGAACTTTGTATTCGAAAGGAACAGGCTACCAGTCAATGACCGAACGCGCAAATATAAATTTTTCCAATGTTTGGACGAACGCTATTTACGTTCGGTAAGGAATTAAAGATAAGAACGAACGTTCGGTTTAAGACCGAACACTTTATTAACGCGAAAGCTCGGTATATGACCGAGCACACATCATGGCGAACGCTTGGCAAAAGGCCAAGCGCTCTTTAGGACGAATGCTCCATATGAAACCGAGCGCCATTCAGGACGAACGCTTCGGTATAAGACCGAGCGCTATTCAGAACGAACGCTTCTGTATGAGACCGAGCGCTCTTTAGGACGAACGCTCGGTATAAGACCGAGCGTTACGTATTCATAAAGTTTTAAATATTTAAATACTGCTGAGCTAAACCGAACGCTCAGACATCCAAATGGGGACGCTCGTTCTCGAGCAGAACTCTTTCCAAATGAAAGAATTCCATTCTAAGTTATTTTAAGGAAAACCGAACGGTCTAAGACCGTATGGTGACGAGCGTCATTTATCAAAGGGGACGATTTAAGTTTCAGGTTTTCCAACATTAACAGATTTCCAGATTTCAACATTTGGATTCATACTTTATGCTTCATATCATTTTCAAATTTATAAACTTTATAACTTTCATTTCCAAGTTAAATCATCTTAACATCATCATACAGATCTCCTCATTTTAATCATTCCAACTATACAATATTCATACTCCGTTCATACATATCCAAATCAACATGCATTTTAAACCACCATAAACATATATAATTCATTCAAGCAGTGCTCGTTCAAGACAGATCAATCAACATACGTTTTAATTATCCAAGTCAGATCATACAACATGCAAGTATAAATTAAACATATAAGCTTCCCTTACCCGGATTGGCAACCAAACTTGTCCTAGATGTAAAAATGGCTTCGTCCAACTGCGTTTTGCTTAGGTTCTTGACTCTTCTAGAACAAAAATCTAACCACGGAATACATAACACTTAGAATACATGCTTGCATGCAACTAAAAACCCTATTTTTCCAGAAACCTAAGGACGAACTACGGAAAGGGGACTTACCAGTTTCAGTTCTTGAAGTTGTTCGGTCCAGAAGGAAGATCACAGCAGGACGAACACTCTTACGGTGCTGCAAACGTGATCGGAGAAGAGATGTGAGTTTTCCAGTAGAGAGAAGTTAAGGGTTCTTAGAGAGAAGTTGGAGAAGATGAAAGGGTGAGTTTCGTGAGGAAGAAGGTGAGTGGTGCAGGTGAGAGAGAGTTTTTCTCAAATCCAGTTTTGTTAAATTAACGTTCGTTTGAACGAACGTCTCTCACGTCGACACCTGCACACAAAACTCTGAATTGGAAGCTTCTTCCGCAACACGTGGCGTGCGTGCATGCAAAGATTGGTGCGTTTTTAATGTGGCAGAGGAATGATTGTGGCTCAGTTTTCCGTGCACAGCAGATAGAGAAAATTACCAGAGTTGGGAGTGGGTTTTTAAAAGAATGAGCATTGACTGTGGGGTGCATTAATGGTGATATGACAGGTAATTTACAGAGTTAATTTTTCAGGGTCTCACAGTATGTGTATAGCTTGGCTAATAGGAAGGCGAAGAAGCCAAAAATGAGTAAGTGATAATAATAATAATAATAATATATATATATATATATTAATTACGCGTTATTGACCTTTCGGCTCCTTTTTAGTTTTGGCATGAACAGTGAGACATGTCTCACTGATTTAGGACTATGATTGCACAAGAAAAGAGTAGAAAAATTAATGAATGACTTTTGGGGTTTGGAGGGAAAAAGACAATTACAACACAAACTCAACTCAAAAACTGTGATCAAGTGAAGTATTCATTCACTTCCCTCCATCACATTCATCTTTTCACATTCTCTCAGGTATTTACAATTTTTCATATACACCCATGTTTTGATTTCTTCATGAAAAAACAAACAAAAAGATGGTAAATAGTAAAGCTTGTTCATTCATCAAAATGCAGTTACAAACATGTGCATTTGGGTTTTCTTTTCGACTTCATTGTTTGTTGGAGTCTTGAGTTTGTAGTTGGTACAAATGCTATATACCTGTTAGTTACAATTTTAGCTGTTAAAGATGTGATTTCTTTTTGTTGCTGAAGCCTTCATTGTTGAGGCTTTGCTTATGGAAGGGATGAAGCTTGAAAGGTGGCTCACAAGTGTTTTGTTCCTCATTGTTGCCACAGTGAGCAATCATTAGGTAAATCACATTTTCACCTTTTTCTATTTTATGGTTTGCTTGCTGTTCTACTAAACCTTCTGATTTTGAAGGTTTTGAATCATGATTTTGTCACAAGTTTTTATATTTCAAGAATTTTGACAAATTTCGTAAAAGCTCCTAAAAACCTTGGCGTTGCTGCCAAAATCGAGGTTGTGGACTGTGTTTTTTGAAACCTACTTTATAGTTTGAAACCTTTACATAAATTTTGACATATGAATGGTACTATTTTCTGCTTAGTTGCTACAAAAACTGGGTAAGTAAGGAGAAGGACTGAGCAGATGCAGATGCAGATACAAGGAGGAAATAGTTGAATGTGTATCATTATTTCATTGATGAAGCATCACTTTCTTAATGTAGGTGCATTTGTGGGGGTAAACATTGGCACTGATGTTACTGATCTTCCATCTGCTTCAAATCTGGTTGCTATTCTGAAAGCACATCAAATTACACATGTGCGTTTGTATGATGCCAACGAACACATGCTACAAGGACTTTCAAAAACTGGCATTGAAGTAATTGTTGGTGTCACAGATGAAGAGATACTAGGCATTGGAGAATCTGCATCAGTTGCTGCAGCTTGGATTAGTAAGAATGTGGCTGCATACATGCCATTTACTAACATCACAGCAATATCAGTAGGTAGTGAGGTTCTCACCTTAGTCCCAAAAGTTGCACCTGTTCTTGTTCCTGCCATGAACCATCTGCACAAAGCACTTGTTGCTTCAAACCTTAACTTTAGGGTTAAGATTTCAACGCCACAGTCCATGGATATAATTTCCAGGCCTTTTCCTCCTTCCACGGCCACCTTTAACTCCTCATGGAACTCCACAATCTACCAGCTCCTTCAGTTTTTGCAGAACACAAATTCCTCTTACATGTTAAATGCCTACTGTGAAACCCTGAATAATTAGTAGTAATAATTCCCTGTCATATCCAATTAATACACACCACAATCCATGCTTATTTAATTAAAAACCACTCCCAACTCTGAGGCATCTCTGTTGTGCACTGAACAACGCACCACGTCACACGCGCAGGGTTTAAAAGCGTACTAAACTCTGCATGCACGCATGCCACTTGTCACGTTGGAAGTTTCTGAAGTCAGAGTGGGGGTACAGGTGTCCGAAAGTGAGACGCTCGTTCGTCGTGAATTGGAAGGAACAAAAGTGATTTTCGAAAACCCTTCCACTCACCTGCACCACTCATCTCCTTCCTCAGAACCCAAACCCTTCATCTTCTCCAACTTCTCTCTAGAACCTCCCAAACTTCTCTCTACTGAAATCCTCACGTTCCTCCTCCGATCACATTTTCAGCACCGTAGGAATGTCCACTGAACTGAGAGCTATCCACTGGACCAAACAGCTTCAAGAACTGAAACTGGTAATTCCCCTTCCGTAGCTCGTCCTTAGGTTTATGGAAAACTAGGGTTTGTAGTTGCATGCAAGCATGTAGTCTCAGTATTCTGTATTCTGTGGTTAGATTTGTTTTGGAAGAGTCAAGAACATAAGAGAAGCGTAGTTGGACGAAGCCACTGTTGCATCTAGGACAGGTTTGGTTGCCAATCCGGGTAAGGGAAGCTTATATGTTTAATTTATACCTGTCTGTTGTATGATCTGAGTTGCATGTATGAAAAGTATGATGTTTGAGCTGTTATGAACGTTCACTGATATCGGATATGATTTCTGGGTTGTTGATATGTATGCTGGTTTGATACGTATGAATGATGTATGAATATTGTAATGTATGAGTTATTAATATGTTGATTGTTGAACGTGAATTAATTTGGAAGTGAAAGTTATAAAGTTCATAGATTTGAGAATCATATGAAGTGTAAAGTATAAGTTAAAATGTTGAAATCTGGAAATTTGTTAAGGTTGAGAAATCTGAAACTTAATTCATTCCCTTTGATAAATGACGCTCGTCACCGTACGGTCTTAGACCGTTCGGTTTTCCTTAAAATAACTTAGAATGGAATTCTTTCATTTGGAAAGAACTCTGCTCGAGAACGAGCGTCCCCATTTGAATGTCTGAGCGTTCGGTTCAGCTCAGCGGTATATAATACTTTAAACTTTAAAAATACATAACGTTCGGTCTTATACCGAACGTTCGTTCTAAATGGCGCTCGGTCTTATACCGAAGCGTTCGTTCTAAATGGCGCTCGATCTTATACCGAAGCGTTCGTCCTAATTAGCGCTCGGTCTTATACCGAAGCATTCGTCCTAAATAGCGCTCGGTCTTATGCCGAAGCGTACGTCCTAAATAGCGCTCGGTCTTATACCGAAGCGTTCGTCATAATGGGTGCTCGGTCACTTACCAAGCGCTCGTCATATTGAACAAACATTTGGATAAAATAACGTTCGTTCCAATATTTAAATATTCATCCTCTTACGTTCGTTCAATTACTGGTGTCGATTCTGTACATATAAAATTCTTCAAAGAAAATCCTGAGTGTCATTGACCATTCTGGGTACTTAAAAATATTCTGAAAATGAATTCATTATTTTGGAGTCTTCCGGATTGTTAAATGGATTCTTCTAAATCTGGCTCTTAAACGTTCGTCCTCGCCTTCAGGCAATTGAACGTTCGTCTTTTTAAGAGAGTGGAACATAGAATGAAAATGTTATAACTATGAAAGGATAAGATGTTTGAACACTATATTAAATGGTTATACGATTATGGAATTTGAACGAGCGTTCCATGGAGGAACGTCTCAGATGTGTTAAATATTAAATTTGGTAAAGTATGAATGCTACGACTGTCGCGGTCATACAAATTTGATGTGCAAAATTAATGCAGTATAATTACTAGGAAGTGACTCCTAGGTCGTCTCTCAAGGACCAAATATGGGTTCAGTTTCAGATCTAACACGAAGTGGGGGGGGTGTTTTTGGTTTGGATGCAGAAAAATTAAATTGGAAATGCAGTAAAAATAACAGAATGTAAAAACAAGATTAAAACAGTAAAACAGTAAAACGGTAAATAAATTATAGAAACAGTAAATGTGTAGAAAATGGTAAATTCAGAAATATTTAAATTGCAAAACAAATAAACTTTTACAGAAATTAAAATGTGCAAAGAAACTTAAAGGAAATTGATGTGAAAATGGTAAAAACGAAATTTGACTTTTGTAAACATGACAGGAAAACTAAAATCACCAGGCAGTAAAAAAAAGAATCATCAACCACAATTTGAAAACGTAAATTGAAAATGAGATTTGGACAGACTTCAAATTTGCAACAATTAGAAACTGGAGTATTTGAATTAAACAGAGAAATTAAGCAGAGATGATGTTCACAGCAGAAAAGAAGATGACAGTAATTGCTTTCAGAAATTAAACGTGAAACTGGATTGAAGATGAGAAGTAATGCAAATGAAAATAAAATTCAACAACGAAAATCGGAAACTGTAAATTACATTCAACACTGGAAACAAACAACAATATTAACTGATGACAAACGCAGACTGGAAAATTAAGATTCAATACATGAACTGTAAAATAAAATCAAACCCAAAACCTCCCCAAGGAGGAGGAGGAAAAATGAAAGCCAACGTAAAACTCTTCCTAATTCCTACTCCTAAAAATCTAATGCCTTCTTCTCTGCTCTGCTGCTCCATTTTATATCTAAATTCTCTGACCAACTCCCGTAGCTTCTGTGGACAAAGTCTCCATAGGTAGTCTGCTAGCCTACCTGCTGCCTCCATGTTTCCAGTTAGATTTTGTCCTCTGTCTTCATAGGTAGGAGACTTTCTTCACTCCTAAATGTGCCAAAGAAATAGGATAGGGGCCCTCCACTTCTTGTCTTCACTTGCTGGACACCAACTCCTCAAGGCCGTGAACTTCTGCTGAATTTAGCTTCATGTTGTGCTCTTGGATGAAGAAACCCGTGAGCTTCCCTTTTGGAATTGAAAAATATCACTTCTTGGTGGATGGATGCCATTAGCTTATCAACTGTAAAATGAAAAACCATTGTGGAGTGGAAGAATATGGAGAAACAAAATCTGCACTCCAAGCCATGACAAAAACCGTGAGGTAGCTAGATGTATCTTTAAGTGTTGTGCAGCTCTCCAAATTAATTAGTTGTTTTCTCCTCCATTCAAGAATTACGTTCCAAAGCTAAAGGTGTGGCTGGACAGCCTTGATCTTCTCTCCAAGCTCTTGTGACTGCGTGAAGAAAGCTGCTGGAAGCAATAAAGTCTTTGCTGTTTGTTGGACAGGTCCGTGGAGTGTGTTTGCAGCGGCTCCAAGTTGGAAAGCACTACTTCATTCTTCTTTCTTTACGTGAACTGTCCTTTATCCCAGCAATCTTCACTTGTTAATTGTTGGATGGAAGCTTGTGCAAGCCGTGAGTTGCCCCTTCTCCATCCAGCTTTATTTATGCTTTCTTCCTTGTGCACTCCTTCTTCAAGACCGTGGGCTTTGTGGAGTGGAAGAAGAAAAAGAAATCTGCACATCCTAAGCTAAAATGCCGTGTGCTTTGCCAAGAGTGTGGCTCCCTTTTTTCAATCAATCTTCACGGCTAGCACTTCAAAAATTATGCACAAGCTAAAAACCATGAGCATTGGCAAGAGTGGTGGTCCCTTGTATGTTTTTTTTTTCTTCAAAGGTCAAGAAGCCAATTGAAATCACGTTCAGCAAAGAAAGGGATGTGGTGGCTTCCATTTGGTGTTTTTGTTTTGTTCCATATCATGCCAAAATGACTTGTCCACCATGGGGCCATGTGTTTGTTTTAAGAATCAAAAGCATAGAATTATTTTGGACCTCCTTCATTTGGACGTAGGCTTTCAAAGTGGTGGCCCCAACTTTCCATTTAAAATATGCTTGGTTGCATCTGCAAGCCAAAACCGTTCCAATTGGTCTTGTAAAATTCTTCTTGCTGCATGAAATTCATTACCGTGGATGTGCTACTTCCAAAACATGGTGGCCCCTTCTCTATTTCCAATTTGCCTTTCCTTTTGTGTATATTGTTGTGTCCTTCCATTTAATTTCAATTGCAAAGAGAAAGAATTTTAGCATGGTTTCCAAACCAACCAATATTACTTCTTGAAATGAGCCACAAAATGTGCCAATATGAGTGTTGAATCCTTGAGTGTTGGGAGGTCTTAGCACCGTCCAATGATCAATTCCAGCTACCACAAGTATCAAACAACAAGCAAACAATGCAAACAATTTAGAAGTCACTCAAACAGTAAACACAAGACTGACATAGAGGAGTAAAAAAAATACTGGGAACAACACAGAACGAATTTGAACAAAATAAAAACTATACATGAAACTAGACATCTAGACGAAACTATGAAAAAAAATTGCATTGAAAACGGATATGAATTGAACTCGAACGAGGACAAACAAGTTGACACAAAATTCACACAGCAACCAGCGAAAATTGAAATGGCTGAGATGCATTGGGCTCAATTGCCATTTCTCTTTTAACCTTCAAAATGTTCCAAATTGTATTTCCAAAATGTTCCCTCCGATTACTAATGTAAATAATTAGCTCAGATAATTCAAATTAATTAAAATAAGAATTTCTGATCGAATTAAGCACAATCAAGAAAAATGGGAAAATACTGGATAATTAAGCACAATTCCCTGATTAATTCTAGTACAATAAACTAAGTGAAGTGAAGAAAATAATGACTCATCAATGAACATGGATAAGTTAGGACTCGCTGTCCATCCTGATATTCCGTGATACTCATCTTCACGTAGAAGGGGGTAGTCATCTGTGGGAATGGCAAGAGGTCCTTAGTCCATCACTTAGCATGGGCGAAGGATTAACCTCGAGTGGCAGCTGATTAGGTATATCCCGGCTACTACCCCTACATATTTCTATGTTATTCTATGTTAAGTTAACTGTTGTATGTGTGAATTGAAACGTTAAATGTATGTGTTAATTGTATGAATTAAATAATATAAGCTTACCCTTGCATTTCCATTGTGTTGTCTTCTGTCTATGTACGTTCGTCTTGTCTTGCAATGATCATCCGTGTGGATGTGAGCAGATGGTGGTGCATCTCTTGAAGAAATGCTGGAAGAAGAAAATTTGGAAGATGCAAATCTGGTTGAAGTGGAAGTAAAGGCCGAGCCTTAGAGCGCTCGTTAGTTTATGATTGTGAATGTTAGATTAGTTTGGACGTTCGGTTAAATATTTTGTAAAGCCGTTCGTCCTAATTATCCCTGATTCTGTTTTGGCACGTACGTTATTTTGTATCTAAGCGTTCGTTCCAGGCTTCCTTTGTATGCGTTTTATGCGCGTTTCTTTTGTACTAAAGTCGTTCGGCTCTGGAACTTCTTTTCTGTATATAAAGACTGCATTGTTTACTGTTAATTGTAATTATTTCTAATGTATGGTAATTACTATATTTTGGGATGTTACACCTACCCTTATTATGGATACACTAGAGGAGATGGCATTTTCCCTATTGAATATGCTCTATTCAGACCCCTTTCTCTAGTGAAGCAAATTGTTGACCCAAACACACTGTTCCATTACAATAGCATGTTTGAGGCCATGGTGGACGCTACCTATTATGCCATAGAAGCCTTCAATTTCAATAATATACCTATTGTTGTCACAGAAATGGGTTGGCCTAGTTTTGGTGCAGTAAATGAACCAGATGCTACTGAAAAGAATGCTGAGACCTACAATAATAATTTAATTCTGAGAGTACTCAATGGTTCAGGATCCCCTAGTCAGCCAAAGATAGCCCTTAATACATACGTATATGAGTTATTTAATGAGGACAAGAGAAAAGGGCCTGTATCAGAAAAGAATTGGGGTATTTTTTATGCTAATGGAAGTAGTGTTTATCCCTTCAGTTTTAGTGCTTCCAACCAGAGAAATGGAAATTCTCTAGGATCATTTTGTGTGGCTAAAGATGATTCAGACACTGACAAATTGCAAGTTGGCTTGAGCTGGGCTTGTGGACAAGGCCAAGCTAACTGTGTAGCTATCCAACCAGGAAGACCATGTTATTCCCCCAATAACGTGAAAAGCCATGCCTCTTATGCTTATAATGATTATTATCAAAAAATGCATAATGTTGGTGGCACATGTGACTTTGATGGTACAGCTACAACAACAACTGAGGATCCCAGTAAGTCCATGATCCTCATTTTTCTGTTTTATTTTCAATATTTTGGTATCTTACTTTTGTCACAGTTTTAACTTTCTTTTCTCCACTGTCAAAACATATATAACTGAGGTTTTAAGTTGCTGTTTAGTATTGTACAAAATTGCAGCCACAATTGGGTATGCAAATTCAATGCAGTTTTGGACTGTGATTTATAAGTTCGCTCATAGAATTGTTTTCTTATTGATAAGCACATTTATTTGACAGACGGGTAGAAAATTGAGATCACTCTTTCAAAAGTTTATCCAGCAAGAGTGTCATGATTTGCAAGTTTCTATTTGATTCTTTTAAGTTTATCACTTAAAGTGTTGTCATATTGCCATGCCCTCTACTGCATAAGAAATTAATGATGGATATTTTTGCTGCATTGCAGGTTATGGGTCCTGTATATATGCGGGAAGGTGAGATTGACCGAGTCTATGTGCACATCAATTATGAATTTAATCTTACAAGTATTTATGTTTATCAAACCTGATATTGTATTGAATTCAATATTTTGATGACAGTGCTAACTCGAGCTTTGGTGGAAGAAGTTCATCTTCTGCAGCAATTGGACTTGGACCTGTAAGTCCTGTAGGAGTTGGAGCTAGTTTGAACCTGCAAGTGTCCACCTTTCAGTATTTGATATCGTCTATTAGTGTTCTTTTTGCTTTAATGATGTTATGACCAAAAGAGGCCCCAGTTTTAGATTGCAACTTTATACTGTTTCTGGGCCATATTTATGGTACAAGTCTACCCGTTGCGTGCCACTTCGTATGGTGTATTTGGGGTCATTCTTGGTAGGTAGTTGCAGAAATTTAGTGCTTTAGCTGGAGAATACAAATGATTCGAGATATACCATTGCCAAAAATGTAATCAATTTATTAGTAGTGACTAATGTCATTTCAACTGACTTTTTGGAAACTCTTAAAGCTATACGTCAGTGATGCTCTCGCTAATCTCAATTGAACCTACGCGTTTCTCACCAAATGGCATAAGTCAAGATTAGGTTTCAAAAAACCCAATAAAGCATGCAATTTCAACAAACAAAAATGGCTTTAAATAAACACATGCTTACTCTTATATCGAGGAGGAATTAGCACCTCAAAGGTTAGTAATCAAACTGGTACAGCACAAAAACAATTACCAATAAAAAATGCCACGAAAATGCACCATTTGATAAAATATACAAAAGTACATACAAACACCTACAATGGAAAATCCACTAAAGTTGATTTTAAGGGTGGACGTAATTCAAATTTAACAACAGTTATACTATACAGGCTTTCATTTCATCATTGTAATATAAATACTATTTGGAGGTTGATTTAGGTCAGACTGAATCATCAGATTCTTCAGAATCACTCCTGTCAGGCTCCCCTGCATTTGTAAGATTCTCTGGAACATCATGCTTTGGTGCAGGCTTAGGTGCAACTTTTTTGTTAGCACCTCGGGCATTTTCCTCCACTTCTTGTTCAGCGGCTTCTGCATGTGAATCTCAGTCAAGGAAATAACCAAAGTGAAGATTGTTTCCACTATCAAGAAGGCAACAAACTAAATTTTATCCTTTATGCAAACATAGACTCTAGTTATCCCACAAACCCCGTGTCTATAAGTGAGGAAAACAATAAATAAAAGGGTGGTACGAAAAAACCAATAATAATTTCATAATAATTTCAATAACTATCCATTATTTCAATAAAATAATTTAAAGCACAATCATAGATTAAAGATTAAAAAATGAAAACATCACTCATTTGTTGTTTGAGACAACAAAGACGTTTAAGGATATCAAGATTTTCAGCTGTTCCTCGAGCCATGATTTTGAGGAGATCTTTCTCAACACGGGACACAAGCTCAGGCTGGAAAATGAAATATTAACAAAAATGTTAATATGAGATCATATACACATACATATACATATATGGAGGAAGAGAGGTATGTCAATGTTTGTCATGTGAGTGAATATAATACATTAAGATCGGGCTCCCTGCGAAATCTATGCTTGCGAGCATCTCTCATCGGCGGGGTGAGACCATGCCTGTACTCAATTACATCTGGAGCAGCATCACCAGATTCCCGAACCATAATCATCTGTTAGTTGGAGTCATAAAAAATCAGACACACAGTTATTAAGTTACATGAATCAAAGATGTGATTAGGAATGAACAAACTATTTGATTAATGATGCACAACTGACATGACCAATGTCAGCAGTCTTAATCAAAGAGTTATCATCATATGTCTTGTAGGATTCAACAACACAAGGAAGGTCCAATAGAGAAGCTGGGAAGTGTTCATTCCCAATCATAAACGTACCACTCCTTCCATCCTCACTAAATGATAAATCTAATGACTTGTCTTCAGATGAAGAAGGATCAGTTTCATTCAAAAGCCGCTCTATTCTCTCTGCCACATTCGGTGGAACTCTAAGTATGAATTGCTCCTCCATAACTAAAAACATTAGGACATGTCTCAAAACACTAAAATGTAAAATGACTTGATTTAAAAAACACATAATGGAATTGAATTGATTTAGAAGTCAAATCCCATGTTTTGAAATTCAAAAAAAATGATTTAGAATTTAAATCTTTTGTTATTAAATAAAATAGACTTGATTTCAATTCTGCATGTTTCACTTTCACCATTTTAATACAAAGTTATTAACTCGTCGAGTGAAACGATAAACTCCCTCTCTACTCCCAGCATAAAAGTAAACAAGTTAAAAAGCATCATAATTCAGCAACATAAAACTGTAAGACAAGCTGAAAAGTGATAGGTACTTACCTAAAACGAATAAACCCACATAATCTTGGAGTCTTTATTAGAACAACACCAAAGGATTCCATCAATGTGGAAGAACCAAACACACCACACTCCTCTGGTCTTTTGAGAGGACCAGACTTTCCTCACCTATCTCTTTACAGAAATACCAAGAATGACAAAAACTAAAGAAAACAACCTCCCAAAAAGACTTTATAATAGTCTGGCACAACAAACCCAACCCACAGACAGTTATAACTGTTTGTCCCTCTTATTTCTTCTAACATAAACTTTTCCTTTGAACCTATCAAAAAGTAATATTCCTGAACAGTTTGTTTTATCTGATACCACTAAGGATATTGATACAAGACTTAAAAAAAGAGTGTACACCATTTTTTCGTTAAGCCCTTGTAGAAGAGATGCATTAATCCATGTTTTAAGAACTCATTTAGGACATAAGCTAGAATGATGATTGCACAATGAACAACAAGAATCGAAAAAGAGAACAAAATATTAACATAAAAGTCAAAACAAAAAACAGTCAAAGGCAAACCTACAACAAATAGCAGTTGCAACAAAGAGAATTAACATTGTTACATTCATATAAATTACAGAAAGAATTTATTCAGAAGTAGGCTTCCCAATGATAACCATTCCATGATCAAAGATAACATGAAAAATAATTCAGTATCATCACCCGACAAATAAAAGACAACATTGAACTTAAATGAAAAACAACATAAAAATATTTTTATAAAATCATTAGCGCTTTGGTTTTTCATCAATCATAAGTATTAAGCAAATTACCTAACAACAAGCTAGTATACATAATAAAGCAAACCATGAACAAAATGGAGAAAAATGTGTGTCAATGGCATGCATCTCACAATCTGTGGAATGTCAAGGTTCATTGATTCTTGACTCAGGTGCCTCAAACCATTTGTCTGGTAACACTCGTTTATTTTCCTCCATTACCCCTCAAAAAGTTCCTCAATTAGTTACTGTTGCCAATGGATCCAAATTGACATCTCAAGGAATTGGCAAAGGGTCCTTATCTCCTTCATTAAACATAAATTTTGTTTTGCATATTCCTCATTGTCCTTATAATTTAATCTCCTTGAGTCAATTGACACGTTCATTAAATTGTTCTATAACCTTTACTGCTACTTCCTTTGTCATACATGAACATGGTACGGGTCGTCGAATTGGAGAAGGATATGAGTCAGGAGGATTGTATTTCCTAAAACCTAACTCTTTTGTTTCCTGCATTTCAACTTCATCTCCTAAATTTTACATGATCATTTGGGTCACCCAAGTTTGTCTAAGCTGAAGTTGATGGTTCCAAGTCTTAAACACATTCCTGTCTTAGATTGTGAGTCTTGTCAGTTTGGAAAACATGTTAGATCTTCTTATCCAAAGAAATTCGAGACACAATGTAAGTCTATTTTTTCTACCATTCACTCTGATATTTGGGGACCGAGTCGAGTTACTTCCTTTGGTTTTAACTATTTTGTAACCTTCATTGATGAATTTTCTCGGTGTACGTGGGTTTATCTTATGAAAGAGAGATCTGAACCTTTAGTCATTTTTATGTCCTTTGTTAATGAAATTAAGAATCAATTTGGAAAGACAATTAACATTCTCATAAGTGATAATGCTAAGGAATATTTTTCTGCTGCATTTTCTTCATTTTTATCTTCCAAAGGAATTTTACATCAGGCAACATGTTCTCACACTCCACAACAAAATGGCATAGCTGAGAGAAAGAAAAGACATCTCATTGAAACAACACGTTCCCTGATGTTAAATACTAATGTTCATGTTCATCATTGGGGGATGCAATCCTCACTGTTTGTTTTTTGATCAATAGGATGCCTTCTTCATCTCTTGACAATAAAGTTCCTCACTCCGTAATTTTTCCAAATGATCCTCTTTACCATGTCTCTCCACGTGTTTTTGGGAGCACTTGTTTTGTTCATAATGTCTCCCCAGGTCTTGATAAACTTTCTCCCAAGTCTATTAAATGTGTCTTTTTGGGATATTCTCGCATTCAGAAAGGATATAGATGTTATTCTCCCTCCACAAGAAGGTATTATATGTCTTCTGATGTCACCTTTTTTGAGGATACACCTTTCTTCTTGACTTCCAAGGAGGATCGTTCATCTATTCAAGAGATACTTCCTATACCATCATGTGATCCCTTGGTCATTCCCGCTTCTCCATCTTCAGCTCAAACTCAGAATGCAAAGATATTGTTCAACCACCTTCCTCCTTGCCTGAAGATCCTCGAGACTCAGCTCCTTCTCCATCAGATTCCCAAACCATGGATCCTTCATCCTCCTCGTCCTCTCTTGACTCAAATCAGGCTTGGCCTATTGCTCTTCGAAAAAGTATTCGATCTACTCGTAATCCTTATCCTGTTTATAATTTTTTAAGTTATCATCGTCTGTCTCCTACATATTTCTCCTTTGTTTCCTCCCTTTCTAACATCAAAGTTCCTAATAATGTTCGTGAGGCACTTGATCACCCTGGATGGCGACAAGCCATGATTGATGAAATGCAGGCACTTGACAATAGTGGCACTTGGTAACTTGTACCTCTTCCTCCCGGTAAGAAACCCGTGGAATGTAGATGGGTATATGCTATTAAAGTTGGTTCTACTGGTGCAATTGATCGTCTTAAAGCTCGTCTAGTCGCAAAGGGATATACTCAGGTTTATGGTCTCGACTATTGTGATATTTTTTCTCATGTGGCCAAAATCAATAGTGTTCGTCTATTTCTTGCCATGGCTGCCATTCGACAGTGGCTACTTCACCAATTGGACATTAAAAATGCCTTTCTTCATGGTGATCTGGAAGAGGAGATATACATGGAGCAACCTCCTGGATTTAGTCGTGTTGCTCAGGGGGAGTCTAAGTTTGTAAATTACGTCGTTCACTCTACGGCTTGAAACAATCACCTCGAGCTTGGTTTGGTAAATTTAGCCATGTTGTGCAACAATTTGGATTGAAACAATGTGAAGCAGATCATTCAGTGTTTTATGGGCATTCTACTCCTGATAAATGTGTTTATCTTATGGTTTATGTTGATGATATTGTGATTACAGGAAATGATGTTGCGAGAATTGTTCAATTAAAGGATCATTTGTTCAACCACTTCCAAACCAAAGACCTAGGTCGTTTGAAATACTTCCTTGGTATTGAATTGGCACAATCAAAAGAAGGAGTCATCATTTCACAAAGAAAATATGCCCTTGATATTTTGGAGGAAACCGGTTTGACAGATTGCAAGCCAATTGATAGTCCTATGGACTCAAATCAAAAATTAATGAGAGACCACGATGTTCCTTTCTCAGATCCAGAAAGATACAGAAGGTTGGTTGGAAAACTAATCTATCTCACCATAACAAGACTTGATCTTTCTTATCCAGTGGGAGTTGTGAGCCAATTTATGCAAAATCCTCATATTGATCATTGGAATGTCATGGTACGCATCCATAGATATGTAAAAGGGAATCCAGGACATCGACTGTTGTATGAGAATAAGGGAAGTACTGAGTTAGAAGGATATTGTGATGCAGATTGGGCTGGTTGTCTGAATGATCGAAGATCTACCACATGATATTGTGTACTCCTTGAAGGGAAGCTTGTATCATGGAAAAGCATGAAACAAAGTGTTGTTGTTCGATCTAGTGCAGAAGCTGAATATCGATCTATGGCCATAGCTACATGTGAACTTATCTGGATCAAACAACTCCTTCAAGAATTAAAATTCTGTGAAAATAAGCCTATGAAGTTGTATTCTGATAACCAAGCAACTCTTCACATTGCCTCCAATCCAGTGTTGCATGAGAGAACAAAACATATAAAAATTGATTGTTGAACAAAAATAAGACTGACAACCGAATGCTGGATCACGTGGCGCAAATTAGATATTCCTATCTTTGTGGGAGATGATGTGTTTGGCTGGACCAACCAGTTGGAAAGATACTTTCATCTCCAAGAAGTATCTGAAATGGAAAGAATGCAGACTGTGATGATAGCTTTGGAGGGGAAGGCCTTGCAATCCCACTTGGGAATCATTCAAATTGGCAGTGGTTCGTCGCATCCAGTCCAACATGTTCAAGAATCCTTTCGAGGTGGTTATTGCCTTAACTCATACTGGTTCGGTTGAGGATTATGTTGAAAATTTTGAATAGTATGCAGGGCTGCTAAAGGGGATTGATCAAGATTATCTTATTGGGATATTCTTGAATGGATTAAGGGATGCTATTAAGGCAAAAGTGATGCTGTATGATCCCTCAACTCTGGCATAATTAATGATGAAGGCTCAAATGATGGAGGAAAAAATCCAAATTATGTCTATAAAGGGAAGGGACCAGTGGAGAATAAAGTTGGGTCGGGTTTCAAAATCAACTGGATAACTAGAATTTCTCCAATGACGTGGGAAATTCTATTGTCTCAAGTAATCATAATAGAGGGAAAGGGGGGACCCAGACATAATAAGTAGCATCATTAGTCACCAGGGAGGGTAGCCAACCACATTTACCTAACCCTTGTCTCCTCCACTTACCGAAGACTATATTCTGTAAGTATATCCAGAACAACTGCTAGATACTAGAAAGACCACTCAAGGTGGCTTAGAAGTTCTTGTCAAATGGAAACATCTTCTAGATATTGAAAATGGTTGGGAATTTAGATATTGAGAATAGTTGGGTATCTATTGCCTGCATTCATAAAGAATTTCACCTTGAGAACAAGGTGAATCTTCATGGAGGGGTATTGATAAGTTTGATACAGTTTACAAAAGAAGGAAAAAAGAAAGTAGTTAGTACAGTTGTAATTACGAAACTGTAACAGACTATTATAAATAGTCTTATTAGGAGGTGAACAGGAAGTTCTTTTAGGGCTTTTGGAGGAAAAGGGGAACTAGGAGAGTTGGGGTCCTCTTGAAAGACGTTTGTTTTCTGCTATACTTTGTTAATCAAACATTCAAGAATCTGTCTTGGTATTTTCTGTAACTATGGGTGTTCTATCAAAATTGCTAATGTTTATCTGCTTGATATGTACTTCTGAATATAGTTCTCACTTAAATTAAAAGGACATGTTTTTATCTTTTTATTTTGATTACATCTTGCCTGAATGGTTTCTGCAAATGTGGCCTTCAATGTCTGAATAAAACCCCTTCACCTCCACCTCAAAAAAGAACGAAAAAAATAATGCAAGAATATATCTTGTCTATATTGTAATTTATTTTAAATTAAAAATATTAGTGATAAAACAAGAAAACAATACGTTGACTGCTTCTATATTTTGTTTATGTATCTTTGAAATGTTAGGCAAGGATCACCGAAGGACACGTGTTGCAAATGCTTATTTCTCCCTGTTTATGGTTATTGGTAATATTCTTGGATATGCAGTTGGATCATACAGTGGTTGGTACAAGGTCTTTGCTTTCACCATGACCCCTGCATGCAATATTAGTTGTGCAAATCTCAAGTCCGCTTTCTATCTTGACATTGGTTTCATCGCTGTCACCACTTATATAAGCATCATGGCAGCTCATGAAGTACCTCTGAGTTTTAGTGGGGCACAACCTGTTGAAGCAGCAGCAGGGGAATCGGGTGCTGCTGGAGAAGCTTTTCTGTGGGAGCTATTCGGGACAGTCAGATATTTTTCAACCCCAGTATGGACAATACTGTCCGCTACTGCCTTAACTTGGATTGGGTGGTTTCCATTTCTCCTTTTTGATACTGATTGGATGGGTCGAGAGATTTATGGTGGTGAACCAAATGAAGGCCCTAATTATGATACTGGAGTTAGAATGGGGGCAATAGGCTTATTGCTTAATTCAGTTGTTCTTGGAATAACGTCTATACTCATGGAGAGGTTATGCAGGAAGCGGGGGGCTGGGTTTGTGTGGGGAATCTCAAATATCTTGATGGCTGTCTGCTTTATTGCAATGCTTATTGTAACCTATCTGGCAAAAAGAATTGGCTATATAGGCAAAGAACTACCACCAACTGGCATTGTGATTGCTGTATTGACAATCTTTACCGTTCTTGGGTTTACACTTGCAGTAAGTTGCTCTATTTCCTGCTAAAAGCATTTTGTTTGTTCTTTTTCTGCCAATATTGAAGGCACCCTTTCTGTCTCCCATGTTCCTTAAAACAAAAACTTAAATTCTGTCTTTTTGCATGGTTTTAGTGACTCATCATATAAAGTATCTTAGTTCATTTGATTTTGTCTGCATGATCTCTTTAGCTCAAACTGCCTTCTGTTCTCCTATGTACCTTAACATAAACAGTACTATTATGTCTCCTATAGTGTCTTGACTCAAGCTTGGCAGCAGTTTTTAACACAAACTGGCATTTTCTATCTCGAGAATCAAGACATGTCAAAATTTAAAATTTGGACATTACCCCATTAATTGTGCATGATTTTGCCAATATATTGTCAGAGCGGGGCTGCAGCGGATGGGTTAGCGTGGGATAACAAACCAAGAGGGTTTTTAATACAAAAGTGTGCCTTTTAATTTCTACTCAATTAAACTTACTTAGCAATTAATAATCACAATAAAATAGAGTAAGGTTAAGAGAAATTTGCACAGATGATTTTATCCTGGTTCGGATCTTACCAATCCTACGTCCAGTCGCTTATCTCAAAACAAGATAAACAATTCACTAATCACAAAACAATTACAAACTACAATCACAAAGATACAATTTGTAAAAGTTTAGAAAACACCTCTCTTGATGCCACAAGAGATGAGACAACACCTCCTTTGAATCTTCACAAAGGATGAACACCTCCTCCGAATACTTCACGAAGGATGAACACCTCCTCCGAATACTTCACGAAGGATGATTCTCTTCCGAACACCTCCTTAGACACACCAAGGATGAACCGGCTATTTCCTCTGTCACCGTAGCAGCACTTCACCAGCTCCACAGACAAGAGTTTCACAAGCCGAACAAGAACACACAAGTCTCAAGAATTTCTGAGTATTTGAGCACAAGGGAAGAGTTTCTGTGTCTCTAGATTATTTTTCTTCTTGAGAGAAAATGAGAGTCTATTTATAGACTCATCCAAAGACTCTTCCATTCACTAAAAGACAAACTTAACGGCTAGTTTCTCCAACGACCATAAACGGCTAGTTTGTCCAACGGCCATAAACGGCTAGTTTGTCCAACGGCCATAAACGGCTAGTTTGTCCAACGGTCATAAACGGCTAGTTTCTTCAACGACTAGTTTCCCCAACGTCCGTGTTAAGTGCGATACTCTTACCGTTAACCGTCACTATTCACGTGAATAGTGTTACTATTCATATGAATAGTACTATAGTGTTTTGTTGCAATGATTTACTATAGTAATTTTACAAAACACTTTTCTTTTTCTGATCTACGTCCTATACATATTTCTAAGAGTATTACAAAAGCTTTCCATCACAATACAAATCTTCAAATCATTTTGATTCTTGATTGGTCTTGACTTGATTTGGACATCATCAAAATTTCATCTGCATCATTTTGCTAACAATCTCCCCCTTTTTGATGATGATCAAAAAACTTCTTGATTTAAAGCTTTTGGTAATAATCTGTATTTAAAACACAACTTATGGAAGAAAAAGTGCATTAGTGAATAAACACAAATAAGCAAATAAGCTTTAAACATTTTCTCCCCCTTTTTGATCATAATTAAAAAGTTGTGCTTGATTGCTCCCCCTAAATTTATTAGAAATTATACTCCCCCTTAATAAAAGCATATATGCATAGAAATATTAAGGAAAAACAACATACATTTTATTAAATTTAAAGAGGCAAGCATACAATAAACTAACTAAATTTCTTCTAGTGTTTACCCCTTTTGATATGTCGCCAATGATGTTGTCCAATGATAATCCTCTAGGTTGTTGCCATATTTTGTTTAGATCTTCATCATCTTGAGGATTATTCATTTTCTCTTCATTGGTTGTCTTTTGCAAGTCTTCATTTTCACCTGCATCTGATTCATCTGACTCAAGAGGTTTTACCTCAAGGTCCACAATTTCATCAAAGACAACATGCACAGATTCTTCTATTTCAAATATTTAAAACAAAAACATTTTTAAAAAATATTCTTAAATATGAAACATTTGGCACCCAACTATTTTGTATGGGTCCTTTGGGTTAGTTTGAAAATTTGAAATCATTTTACAACCCAAATATATCTACCACTTGGAACACCATAATGCTTAATTTTACATTTGTTAGATGTATGACCCTTTTTCATACAATAAAAGCATGATACAAAGTTTGTGTTCCTATAAGTTGTTCCTTTTTCTACCCAAGTTCTACGGGTTTTATGTTTATTTTTAATTCTAGGAACATACTTATTTTTAACAACCTTATTTTCATTATTTTTACTACATTCTCCTGAGGTTGTTTCATCTAGTAGTTTCTTATAATTAACACAAGATGCACATTCATCACTACTAGTATATTTACCTTTTTCATAAAATAAAATTTTATTTTTCAAAATTTTATTTTCTTCAAAAATATTTTTAAAATTTGATTTTAATTCTTTATTTTCATCTGCTATTGATTTTTCAATGTTATCAACTTTCAATTTATGTTTATCACAAAATTTACACTCAGCAGATACATTTGTATCATTTTCTACATTTGAAATTTTACTATTTAAAGTTTCTATTTCTTCTAAGGATTTTTCATATTTCTTTTGTAATTCTTTAAAATCCTTTTTCAATTTCTTATGAGCAAGATCTAGTTTTTCTGATTCTATCAATAATTCTCTATAAATTTCATGTAATTCATCTTCATCAATATGATCAGAATCATCAGAATCGCTAGAGGTACTTACTTGGCTTCCAGTGTCGTTGTTCACTACTAAACAGATGTATGCTTGCTCATCAGATTCACCCATACTTGATGTTGTGCTTGATGAAGAGCTTAAACTATTCTCTTCCATGATTAAAGTATTCGTTTTAGCACACCTGATTTCATCTCCGCCTTCATGAGTTACTCTTAAAGTTTCCCACATTTCTTTAGCGTTTTTGCAGACAGAGACCCTGTAGAACTCATCAACAGTCAACGCTGATGCAATGATATTCCGGGCTTTTACATCATTCTGAGATCTTCTCTTTTCTTCAATGGTCCATTGGTCACGGGACTTTGGTTCCTGCATATTGTTAGTTGGAACAAAAGGACCAAATGCAACAGCATCCCAAATATCTATATCAATAGATTCCATAAAAATTTGCATTCTGACCTTCCAGAATGCGTAATTTTCACCTGTGAATAGTGGTGGTCTATTGATAGAAGCACCCTCTGCAAAGGTTTGATGTGATCCTCCCATTTGAATGACTATCAAAGCAAGCTCTGATACCAATTGTCAGAGCGGGGCTGCAGCGGATGGGTTAGCGTGGGATAACAAACCAAGAGGGTTTTTAATACAAAAGTGTGCCTTTTAATTTCTACTCAATTAAACTTACTTAGCAATTAATAATCACAATAAAATAGAGTAAGGTTGAGAGAAATTTGCACAGATGATTTTATCCTGGTTCGGATCTTACCAATCCTACGTCCAGTCGCTTATCTCAAAACAAGATAAACAATTCACTAATCACAAAACAATTACAAACTACAATCACAAAGATACAATTTGTAAAAGTTTAGAAAACACCTCTCTTGATGCCACAAGAGATGAGACAACACCTCCTTTGAATCTTCACAAAGGATGAACACCTCCTCCGAATACTTCACGAAGGATGAACACCTCCTCCGAATACTTCACGAAGGATGATTCTCTTCCGAACACCTCCTTAGACACACCAAGGATGAACCGGCTATTTCCTCTGTCACCGTAGCAGCACTTCACCAGCTCCACAGACAAGAGTTTCACAAGCCGAACAAGAACACACAAGTCTCAAGAATTTCTGAGTATTTGAGCACAAGGGAAGAGTTTCTGTGTCTCTAGATTATTTTTCTTCTTGAGAGAAAATGAGAGTCTATTTATAGACTCATCCAAAGACTCTTCCATTCACTAAAAGACAAACTTAACGGCTAGTTTCTCCAACGACCATAAACGGCTAGTTTGTCCAACGGCCATAAACGGCTAGTTTGTCCAACGGCCATAAACGGCTAGTTTGTCCAACGGTCATAAACGGCTAGTTTCTTCAACGACTAGTTTCCCCAACGTCCGTGTTAAGTGCGATACTCTTACCGTTAACCGTCACTATTCACGTGAATAGTGTTACTATTCATATGAATAGTACTATAGTGTTTTGTTGCAATGATTTACTATAGTAATTTTACAAAACACTTTTCTTTTTCTGATCTACGTCCTATACATATTTCTAAGAGTATTACAAAAGCTTTCCATCACAATACAAATCTTCAAATCATTTTGATTCTTGATTGGTCTTGACTTGATTTGGACATCATCAAAATTTCATCTGCATCATTTTGCTAACATATATTATTTGAGAGTTCTGTGTAAGTTAATCTGGCTTCATGGATCAATTATTTCAGATCACTTACAGCGTTCCATATGCCTTAGTTTCCACACATATTCAGTCATTGGGGCTTGGCCAAGGTGAGCAGGGTTGATAGCTTATTCTTTCTTGTGAGTATATTATTGTATTTTATGGCTACTTATTAACTGTTAGTATTTCCAGGATTGTCAATGGGGGTCCTAAATCTTGCAATAGTGTTCCCACAGGTATGACTTTTCGAATTATCCCCTATTTCTTGTTTCTTTTGTTGGATGGGGTGAGGTGGGAGGTTGAGAACCAAAGGAAGTTCTTTGCAATTGCTTGTTTGGCATTCCCAGTAGATTTTGTGAAGAAGAATCTTTCTACTTAAAGTCTAAGTCAACTTCACAAAATTAATTTGTAAAGTGAAATTTGCATTCATATGTATCCTATAATTTGTCTATATATTTAGTCAATGTCAGATTTCTAACAAAAAAAAATCAAACCGAGACAATCAACAAAGAGAAATTAAGAAATGTGGTTGAATTTGTAAATCAGTTTACCATTATAGAGTATTATTATAAAAGTCAGTGAACCTCTGTTGCAGAACACATGGTTATAAAGATAGAGGAGCACTACATTACATTACGTTATTCATTTGAACAAACTACAGCTGTCAGCTGTTTACTTCTAACTAATAACTGACAACTGTTCTATGTGTTTAGCCTTTGGATGTAAAACATGATTGTGCATTGAATTTCCATCACTGAGTGATCACATTAAATAATCAGAGTGCCACAAGGGATTGCTTGCTAAGTGAGTCGAGTTTGAATCCATAATAGAGCAGTAGTAGCAGAAGCAAGAATCACATTTATAAAAGCTAATTTCCATTACAAGAGAAGAAATTAAAAACACCTTTTTGTGGTTCCTTCGGCCTTCGCAGCACCAAGTTCTAAGTCTCAGCTTATACCGCAACACAGCAGCCTCAATCGATGCCTCGTCAAAATCCAACTACGTCTTCCCAGACGAACCAAAAATGGGGCAATGAAAATCAAATCAACACAGATTAGGTTTCAATTTTAAAGATTTCTAACCATTACAGATTACCATAAACATGAACGAAAAGAAGAATCACTTACCAAATTTAGGGCTCCAGAGAAGAATGATTTACAGCTGCAGAGAAGAGACGATCCAGAGGGGACGTGACTGAAGGTTTCAGACGAAGGCTCGACACGGGAGCTGACTGAAGGTTGGAGAGGAGAGGTGAATGAATGGTTGATGAAGGATTGATGAAGAGGGGAAAGAGAGTTCGAGAGAGAGAACAAGAGTTCTAGAGTTCGAGAACAGAGTTAGGGTTCGAGAAAGAGGGGAAAACGCTTCTTCAGAGTGTGATATGCAGCTCAACATCCAATTAATCAGAAAAAAAAAAATTTTTAAAATAATTTCCCACATCCGTATATAATATCCGCAGTTAACAACTTCGTTCTAACTGCATACGGATACTACGGGTTATATACGGATATATCCTTGGATAATTTTCCCGCCACCACGCGCAAACTTTATATACAAAATTTATATACGGAAAATTCCGTATATAAATATCCGTATATAATATCCGTATATAAAGCTTTTTCTGGTTTCTGTACATAAATTCCGTACATAATGCCTCATTTATATACGGATATGAATCCGTATATAATTGTCCGTATGTAATTTCATTATTTCTTGTAGTGTTCATTAATTTTGAAATAACCTACAAGTCAGAAAAATAACCTTTAGACCCAAAAAAAACTTATTTGGGGTCATTTAATGATAGAGATGGATTATTTTATGATAAGATTATAAGTATATTTGCCATTGAGAACATAAAAATGTTTTATTCTACATTTATTTGAAGTGTGTCACCTTTTTTTTATACAATAAAATCATATTATACAATTTATACTCCTAGAATAAGGTTTACCTTTTTTCACCCATACCCTTTCTAGTCTTGTATTCTTATTCTTAGGAGCTTGCTCGTTTTTATGAAAATCTTTTTTCTTAAAAAATTGTTTTTCAAAACTTTTATTTTTAGTTGCATCTACAAGTAATTTTTCAAGAATGTCAATGTTAAACATATGGCTATTACAAGATGCACACTCAACCAATACATTTCTACTTTCTTGTAAAATTGAAATTTTGCTATTTAAAGTTTTCACTTCTTCCAAAGATTTTCCAAAATTCTTTTACAAAGCTTTATAATCAAATTTCAATTTTCTATATATACAAAATTTAATTTTTCAGATTTAACACATAATTCTTGAAATGCAAAATGTAATTCAACATAATTATTTGACTCGATAAAAATACTAGAACTACAACCTTTGTTCTAGCTTGATTCAGTTTCTGCTATCAAACAAATGTTAGCTTTTTCATTTGAATCACTAGAGAGATTGATGAAGAGCTTGAATCATTTCCCTCCCATTTCTTTTTCTTGGAAGATTTTCTTCCTTTCTTTTCTTCAATCATTTTAGCACTTAGACAGTCCACTTTGACATTTCTCGATTCTCGATTCTCCATACCCGTAACACCTAAAATTAGAGGAGGATCCTTGATTCTTCTTTTTGTGATTTTTGTGATGTCCTTTTGTAAGAACCTCATATTTTAGAGAAGTGGTAGGGGCATGGTGGTCACCCACCTTTTGCAGTATTAGAATGCAATTATTGGAAGTGCATTATTACTGAAGCATAGCAAAGGAGAGGGTCTCTTGTTTTGGCACGGGGGAGAGTAGCTCACAAGGAAGGAAACCATTCTTTCTCTCTCTAAAACTTCATCTCCAAAATTCTCTCACTTCACTCTAGAATTCCAGCACCTTGAACCATAAGAATTCTATTCTGATGCTACCATGGCCTCCACGGAGTAGAGGGCTTCATTTCAACTGAACGTTTTCGTCGTTCCGATCGGGGCAGAGTTCTTGGCTGTAGGATGGTTGTGCTTGGAGAAAACCAGGTAAGGGGAGCTAGATTTGTTTCTATAGATGGTAGGAATATTATGTTTGAGATCATATTATGATGGTTTGATGAATAATTTTGTGTTTAGAGTATTCTGTGCAAGAACATATGAGTGATTGTAAGACTATATTGTTGCAAATCTGGGAAAAAGGGGTGAAACAATGGGTTTTCTGGGTTTTTCTGGAATCTGATGCGATTCTGCAGAATTCTGCAGAACGCACGTACGTCCAATTCTGGTGAAATTGGACGTTCGTCCAAATTGCTCAGTGGTCGGTCATGAGCGTTCGGTTTTGGACAAACGTCTCTGTTCGTCCGTAAAGTCAGTAATATATGAGACGCTCGTCCAAATCGTATTAAAATAGTGAATTAATGACTTTTGGCGTTCGTCCTTAACTTAGTATTTTAGTGAAGTCATCTTGAGCGTTCGGCCTTGGTATGGTTGTGATGTGAGCGTTCGGCCTTGGTATTGTTGTAATTATGAGCGTTCGGCCTTGAGTTAGTATTCTTAGGTTTCAATCATTGAGCGTTCGTCCAAACAATAGTCGATTCAATATGACGTTCGGTTTTAGCGTTCGACTTGATAGTGTTGAATTAAATATGGTGCTCGGATTGTAGCGTTCGGCCGAATAGTGTTTGATTGTGGTGCTAAGTGTTAGCGTTCGGCCGAATAGTGTTTAATGACGGTCGGTTTTGGCGTTCGGTCAAATAGTGTTCAAATCTAATATTGTGCTTGTTTTGTAGCGTTCGGCCTTATGCTTGATCTTTAACGTTCGTCCCAACAGTGCTCGACAAATTAGTGGTCAACCAAACTAATATGAGCGTTCGGTTCTGTATTCTTATGTAACGAGCGTCAGCGTTCGTCCTTGAGTTATGTAAATTCTAGACGTTCGTCAAAATATTTTCCAGTGATTTAGATATGTTAAGCGTTCGATCTAAATTTGATATTTTTAGGTTTGAATCCTGAACGTTCAGTTTTTGGGTATAAGTGAGCGTTCGGTTTTAAGTTGCTTATTCTTAAGTTTTGAATCTTGAACGATCGGCCTTGAGGTATTAGTGACTATTGAGCGTTCGGTTAAGTTTTGACTTTAGCACCGTTCGGTTAGCTGCTGATTTATGTCGTTCGGTCATGCTTCTTTTAATGCCGTTCGGCAAAGTGACCTAGGGGTTCGACTAAGTATCAAAACGTTCGTCCTAATCGTGTTCGGATTTATAGTGTTTGATTTAAGAGTTCGGTATTGAGATATTAGTGAGTATAAGAGTTCGTTCTTAACTTGGAATTCTTGGGTAGCAATCTTGAGCGTTCGGCTTTAAGTGTTCGGTTTGGATTTTGGACGTTTGACCTTGGTTTAATTGTGATTGTGAGCGTTCGTTCTCGATGATATTAATCGTCATGAAGTACTCGTTAGAGGTATTGTTATGACTACGCTTGCTCTTGAGCGTTCGTCCTTTGGGGCTCGGTTTAATAACATTTGGTGTCCATAGGCAGCGTTCGGTCGTTCATGATGATGGATCCCAGAACGTTCGTCCAGACAGTATCCGAGTTGGAAATAGCGTTCGGCAATAATGTATAAATCCGTGGGAGTATTTTGAAGCAATTATTGAGAATTGTTGGTTATTTCCTTGATCCAATATTGATTTATTTATACATGTTATTGAGAATATGTATGAATTCGTGATTGAGCACGTTTATTCTGTTGGAGGTGGTACATACACTATGTTATTTACTTGTAACTTCGTCTGTCTTTTTTTAGCATTTTTGCTAGTCTCGCGTGAGACGGAGATTCGAGTGTCACCTTCTTCTGCGCGAGGAGGTGAATGTCTCGCCCAATGACTTCGGCTCGTGTTGAGTATAGTGCATTGTTACGCGTAGTATCGATGTTTTTACTCGTTAGTCCTTGAGGAGTCGGGGAGATAGGTCTGAAGTCGCGATGGAAGACGGCTCGGGTCGCCTGTTATTGAGAGCAGGTTATGACGACGAATTACAAGTAAACGACATTAGTTTATGAAAGTCTAGTCTGCAATGTCATGGGTATCGATTTATTATGGAAATTGTTATGGTTTATATGTAATGGGTTTATGATGTGATGCTTCTGGTTATTCGCCTTGCTTGTTGTGGCTGTGGTTTCCAACCGTGATGATCGTACTGGTACGGGAGGGATGATAGTGCAGATAAACGGGATTTGGAATAATACTTCGAGAGAGACGGGAAGTAAAACTTGTTGGATCTATAGGCAGTAGCGAGCGTTCTTATTAGTGACGTTCGGTCTTGGTGTTATTTATTTTCAGGTAGAGAACGTAATTAGGTAACTGTTGATCTTGATGATAGTTGTTCTCAGGTAGCTAGTGTCCGGTCTTAATTTGGTACCCTGAGGTTTAGTTTGTTTTAGTTCAGTCAGTACCTTAGGTGTTCAGCAGAGTACTCTAGGCGTTTAACCCAGACTCAAACGTTCATTATTATAGTGTTTTGTCTTGTAGCGATCGTTCTTAGAGAATGATCTTTATTGGTGATGTTGTTCTGAGGTTGCAATCATTTATGGGGAGTAACCGGCCTTAATATTTGCTGAGGTAACGGTCGATTAATAAGTAGTGATCAGTCGTGATGATGCATGATTCAGGAAGTGATCATTCATAGGTAGTGCTCGGGTCGGATGATGCTTGTCTCAGGTAAGGATCGTTAATAGTTAGTGGTCGTTCGTAGGGAACGTCCAGCCTCGATGATGTTGCCCTCAGATAGTGTTTGTTAGAGGCAGTGTTCGGCGAGATTTGATCTTTGAACGTTCGTTCGAATAGTGTTCGAAAAAATAGTAATTGTTCTAGTAGAGTACACTGTCTTAACGTGAAGTCTAAGTACTTGATCTTACTTAGCGTTTGATCTTTTGGTATTCGACCTAATGGTATCCGGTATAATAGCGTTTGGTGTTTAGTGTCGAGCCTAAGTGATCAATTTTAACGTTCGTGTAAACAGTATTCGATATAATATAAGTTCGTTGTTTTAGCGTTCGATTCAGTAATGATATGGTATCTGTGTATATATTGATGTTGAGGGTACTGTAGTAGGATGTCCTGGTCTATGTGCCGATTTTGGACATAGTGAGGGGACTAAGGATGGTATCACAAGTGGAGAACCTTCCGTTGAGTTACTCATCAATGTATCATCTGGATGAGAGTCTATTATGTACTGTGTTGATTATTAGGTACTGTAGGATGAGTGTCCAACAGGAATTGTGGTACGATGGTATGAGGATGTCCGACTTAATTATTATATGACATTTGTATTGAAATAATTATGCACGTTTTATAAATGATGTATTGCAGGTTAGCTCACCCTTACTTTGTTTTTGTGCATGTATCGGAGAAACCATATTTTTGGCAATGATCGTATAACGTTTTTGTTATACGGGAGCAGTTGAAGGATTGTCGCGTGATCCTGTGCAAATGAAGGAAGAGATGGAAGAACGAATTAGAAGGATTCAATGTTATCCTTGCAGTTACGTCTGAGCTTAAAACTGATGTATAGATTTTAGTATGAGGTTACGGGATGTTACCGTAAATGTATTATTACAATATTTAAGTTTTGAAAAAAAATTTTAAGGGTGAATTTTTGGGATGTTACACCTTTTCTCTTCATAAACTTTAACATTTTCATCAATAGGTCCATATTTTCACAATCAGAGTCATCATCTTCTTTGGAGTTTTTCCTTTTGAAGACCTTGTATTTAAAAACAATATTCCTTTTTCTTCATTGATCCTCTTCTTCATTCAACATTCCAAGTTTAAGCTCGTGCTCCTAAAATACAGGAAAACACTAGAGGAGGTGAATAGTGTTTTTAAAACTCTTTCGCAAAGTAGTGTCTAATGGATTCTAAAAAGATAGATGATTTAACAAAGATGTTTAGACGCTAGTTTTTATGAAGGGCATATAAAGGAAAACATTTTTAAGAAGAAAAGAAATAAATCACGAATTTTATACTAGTTCCCTTAACCTGAGCTACATCTAGTTCTTTCTCAAGAACTCTTAAGGGGTTTCACTAATCTTCAAGAAGATTATGCAAGTTTTACTTCTTCAAGTTTACAATAGGTATTCTCACCACTCTTGGTTCACCTAGTAAACGTGACTAGTCCAAACCACTCCTGGTATACAAGCTTTCTAACTACTTCTGGTTTCAATCATAGACAATTGTCTAGACTGTTTAACTCAAATAAGCTAAACACCAAGTATTTTATTTCTCTTCGGAATGTGCAACACAATCAGTCTTATGTGCAAATACAACTTGATAAATATCAAAGAGAAGATAAAAACAATATAATGAAATATGAGATTTTGTTATGTTTCTTTCTCTTGAAAATATAGCTTTAGAAAATATATTAATAGAGTAACAACAAGCTTGTATGGGCATTCAAAGGTTGTCTATATTATCCTTTCTTTTCTTCTCTTCAAGCTTTTGTCTATTTATAGCTTTCTTGAGAGATGACTATTAGACTGAGAGGGTGACTTCATGTATAACAAATAGCCTTTTTAGGTGAGAAGTCAAACTTAAGTTTACTTTGCAGAGATATAGTGTTTTGTCATAACTTTTAGCAAAACGTAGCTTGTACGATGTGTTAGAGCAAAAGTCTTCAAGGGAAACATTCCAAAAATGTTCTTCGTATCTCTCAACGTCTTTTTCTTGGATGTAGTGATTCTGATAAAGTCTTTGTACTTTTGTGATCTGCACAAATATCAAGAATAAGGTTTATAAACATCAAAACACTTTATCGTACATGCTTTTAATATTTTGAGCGTTGATAAACATTAAGATGTATAACATGTTCAAAACATTTTATAATGTCAATTTATTAATAAATGCATCATTTAGTTAAAGCGTTCAACATATATAATCATCAAATGATGAAAAACATTAGATGCTTTATCAAAAGTTGTTTGAGATATGTAGCGTTGAGCAAGCTTTTGTTAAACGATAAATTTTGTAAACCACTTGCTTGAATAACACTATTTGAGTAAAACATATTTGAAGCTTCAGTGTTAACATTAAGATGGATGCTTTTGTCCATAAAACGCTTGCTTGTAAGACGATGTCCATTTAGATGTTTAGACGTTGTTTGTAAAACTTGTTACACATATCGTCTATTAGATGATTATTTAATAAAGACTCTTTCTATCTCTAGACGATGTTTATAAAACTCTGTTCATCAAACACTATGGTCTAGAAAATGTTATTATAAGCTAGAACAGATGCTACGAAGGATGGTCTGTTTGGTGATAATGGTGCGGAAATGGTGGACAAAGGGGTGTGAAATGTGAAAGCAATGGTTGAAAAGGGAAGAAGACTCAGGACCTAGGGTGGTGTTATCGTGGTAGTGTGGTGTTTGAAGGCTCGAAGAGATGTTTGGCCAACTCTAAGAGGAAGGTGACTAAAAGGGTCTCAGGGTTGCTCTAGTCTTGATCTTAAAATGAGTAGTATGGCAAAAAAAGGGCAGCATAACATTACTAAACATCAAAGATGATTACAAGGGAGGAGACACCTATATATATAAGAAAGAGTGTCTCCTAAAAATCCTAAAAGCATGATTTCTCACCCTTGCACTCATTGGCAAAAAATGAGGCCTTCTAAGGAGTGGACAAGTGTCCACAAATCCTCTCCAATGAGGGGAGGACATGTGGCCACTCACAAAGCACAATCTTCTTCATTCCTAGAGTGTCATGTGGCTACGTACTAAACTTAAATCCTCTCCAATGAAAGCATGACACATGACATATACTTTTCACAAGCCTTAAACAATCCTACCTACTTGACTGAAATACATGGCCTAAAGAAACCTATACTACTTGACCGAATACATGGCCTAAATAAACCTAAACTACTTTTTAACCTCCATGGTGGCCTATGAGAAAGAGCTTGCTTCACCTTGCATAGATGACTCTAGCTTCTTCTTCAAAGTGCTTGGGTCATGGCTAGGGATATTCCATCATATAAGGTTTTGCTTTCTACAAGTCATTTATAGTTATAGTAGGTAGAAATAAACCATTTAACATTGCATCTCAAACACCTCTATCAACAAACTCTAAAAAAATTTCATCCTAACTTTTCAGAAAGGATAATTTGTTCATAATAAGACTTATTAACATACTAAACTACAAGTCTTTCAATATCCTTTTACATTTTTGAGTTCTTAAACTTTCTTTTATCATCATCAAAATATCCTAATCTTTCAGTATCTTCTCTTTTGCCAACAATCTTCCTTTTTTTTTATGATGATCAAAATATGTTTTAAAACTTTTTGTAATATCCTGCAAATACACAACTAAACAATAGAAAAACATAAAATGGTCCTAAAGATATTTCATAGAAAAATTACATGCTTTAATCTTTTTCTCCCTATTTTTTATCATAATTAAAAAAATTCTTTTTGCCAACACCAAGTAGACTCCAGGAGGGAAAAGTGAGTCAAAACGGACAAACATAAAACCATTGTCTTTCCTAAACAAAGTTTTCCTTATATCACTTTCACACATCTTACTTCTAACTAAGATAATGAAACTCGTTCCAAAAATTCACAGTTTTTAACAAAATAAAAACTTTTAGAATTTAAAAATCAAATTCATAGAACAAATATTGTACACAATCATCACTCTTCCGAGCAGCCTCCTCGACAAAGTGAAACACATCGCTCTTCTAAGCAACCTCACTACAAAAAAATTAATATTATGTGGAGGTTTTTATTCGAATTTGTAGGGGATTTTACCCTTTGCAAATTAATTTGTGAGGATTTTTTAAACCTCTGCAGTTAGAGTCGTCACAACCTTTTTGAAGAGGTTTATGATGACCTCTGGTATCAAATTTATATTTATGAAGTTTTTTTTTAAGGCTTTTAATTTCTTTTATTAGTGACTATTATTTTATGGAGGTTTGAAGCTTCCTTTATTTATAATTATCCACGTACATTCATAATTTCTTAATTTAATGAAATATGCTTTTTATAATAAGAAATAAATAAAATATATAAAATTGTAAAATACAAAAAAATTAATCAGAAATAATTTTATTGATGATTTGAGATAAATTACATCCATTGACAATTACACTGTAAGCATAAAAAAAAATACATAATGTTAAATTGAAAACATGGACTAATGTTGTTGATTGTAACATCCCAAAATACACTAATTATTATAATTCAGAATTAATTACAATAAAACAGTAAAATAAACAGTCTTTACATTAATAAAACAGGGTTCAGAAGCCGAACGACTTCAGTACAAACATCACGCACTTAAGGCGTATACAAGAAATCTAGAACGAACGACTTTACAAAATTAAACAGTCGAACGTCAAAAATAAACTAACAACTAAGCTGAAAAGTAAACGAGCGGTCTAAGGCTCGGCCTTGACTTCCAACTCGACAAGATTTTCCTCTTCAATGACGTCCTCCAGAGTGGCCTCGCCTTCTGCTCACATCCACACGGATGATCATTGCAAGACAGGACGAACGTACATAGACAAATGGACAACACAAGGAAAAACGAAAGGGTAAGCTTATATAATTTAATTCATACAATCACCACATACATTCAACATTACAAATCACACAAACAACATGTAACTTAACATAAGATAACATAGAAATTATATATATATATATATATATATATATATATATATATATATATATATATATATACTAGACCGACCATCCGGACTGTATGAATCTGTGTAGTTACAAGCGTCCTTGCACCCGAGTGATGTAATAACTGATACATTCTCACAGCTGCCACTCGAGGTTAGTCCGTTCTTACGTCGCCCATGTTAACTTATGGACTAAGGACCTCCTGCCGTTCCCACACATGACTACCCTCCTCTACATGAAGATGAGTATCACGGAACATCAGGATGGACAGCGAGTCCTAACTTATCCACAGTCATACTTTACCAAATTTAATATTTAACATATCTGAGACGTTCCTCCCTGGAACGCTCGTCCAAAATCCAATATCATAATATCGATTCATATAGTGTTCACACTTTAAGTTATCATCATTCATTATCATTTACATCTTTAGATTGAAATGCATAAAATGACGAACGTTCAGTCCTCTGAAGAATTAGGACGAACGTCCGTATAAAGATACTAGATACACAGGAAATATATATAACGAACGTAATTTTCTGTTCGGTCAGTTGAATGAACTGACTCGATTGGAAGTATACTGGTACTTAGAAAAATTTCATAATGAAGATCTTGGACCAGATCTAATGTAAAACGGAGGGTCAAGAATATTTAGAATTATCTTTGAAGAAGTTTGCATACGGAAACCGATGCCAGTAATTTAACGAACGTAAGAAAATGAATATTTTAATGCTTGAACGAACACTATTTTATTCAAGGGTTTATTCAATAATACGAGCGCTTGGTATAAGACCGAGCACCGTTTAGAACGAACGCTCGGTATAAGACCGAACGTTACTCATTTCAGTATTATTTCATTTAAGGTGTACGACATCTCTATGCCGAGCCGAACGCTCAAACGTAGTAATTTAAATGAGGACGCTCGTTCTCAAACCGAATTCTTCCCAAATGAAAGAATTCTACTCTAAGTCTTTTCAGGGAAAACCGAACGGTATAAGACCGTACGATAACGAGCATAATTTATCATAGGGAGTAATTTACGGTTCAGATTGTTCTTCTATCTTAACTCAATATTTCTCATACAATTCATACTTTATAGTTTCATATCAATATCAATTTCCAGACTTTATACAAATCACATTAATCATTCATAATCATACGTATCAAACTTGATCATACATCACAGCCAACATATACTCTATTCATTCAGTTCATCATCAATCATACATTTATACTCATACTATACACATACATTCACTCGTTCATCAACAGGCATGCGTTATCATCAATCATAACACAAAATATGAATTAAATACATAAGCTTCCCTTACCCGAATCAATGAAGGAAACGTCCTAACACAAGATTTTGGTTTCGTCCAGCTAACGTTATTCTACCCTCAATGCCTCTTGACTCTTCTTAAAACAAATCTAACCACAGAAAAATGAAATCCTTTAGACTACACATTTGCATGCAGCCAAAAAACCTGGTTTCCAGAAAACCTAAGGACGAGCTACTGAAGGAGAACTTACCAGTTTCAGTTCTTGAAACTGTTCGGTCCAATGTGTAGCTCTCAGCTCAGCGAACGCTCCTACGGTGCTGAAACGTGATCGGAGAAAGGCTTGGTGAGTTACAGTAGAGAGAAGTTGGGAGGTTCTAGAGAGAAGGTGGAGAAAAATGGAGGTTTGAGCTCAGAGGAAGATGAAGAGTGCGTGCAGGTGAGTGGAAGGGTTTTTCGAAAATCCAATTTTGTTCAATCCACGTTCGTTCGGACGAACGTCTCCCAAGCCGACACCTGCACACCCACTTCTGAATTGGAAGCTTCTCTCGTGACACGTGGCGTGCGTGCATGCGGTGCAAAGTGCGTTTTTAATGATAAGAGGAAAGACGTGGTGCGGTTTTCAGTGCACGGCAGAGTGATGTATCAGATTAGGGGGTGGGTTTTTAATGGGATGAGCATTGATGTGGTGTGCATTAATTTGATGTGACAGATAATTGTAGTGTTAGTTATCTAGGGCCTCACATTCTCCCTAACTACAAAAATTTTCGTCCTCAAAAATTAAAAACTTACCCGTAAATAAGTGGGGATACAGGTCTCTCATAACATCCTCCACTTCCCACGTTGAATCACCAGTCTTTGCGTCCCACACCATCTTCACCAGACGAACGTCTTTTCCTTTGTAGTATTTGGTGCGGACGTCTTCAACACGTACGGGCTTCATCTCCAGCGTTCGGTCGTGTCCAAGATATGGGAGGGGTTGGCTATGTACTTTCGGAGTTGAGAGACGTGGAAGACTGGGTGCAGATTTGATAGTTGAGGTGGCAAGGCTAGCTCATAAGCTACTGGTCCAATCTTCTTCAAAATCTGGTACGGTCCTATGAACTTGGGAGATAGCTTCTTTGGACGAACGACTCTGCCTACTCCAGTGATAGGATTGAGCCGAAGGAATACGTGGTCTCCTGCAGCAAACTCCAAAGGTCTTCTTCTTTTATCCGCGTAGGATTTCTGTCTGCTCAGGGACGTCTTCAATCTCTCTTGAATTAACTTCGCTTTCTCGGTCGTTTGCTGGATGAGCTCAGGTCCAGTTAGCACGTTCTCTCCTTCTTGAAACCAACAAAGTGGCGTTCGGCACTTCCTACCATAGAGAGCTTCAAACGGCGCCATTCCAATGCTAGACTGAAAGCTGTTGTTGTACGTGAATTCCACTAGTGGCAGGACTTCATCCCAGGCGCCCAAGTGATCTAGGACGCACGTCCTCAGTAAATCTTCCAGCGTCTGGATTGTCCGCTCAGACTGGCCGTCCGTTTGAGGATGATACGCTGAACTCATCTGCAGTCTGCTTCCAAATTCACCTTGCAGTGATTGCCAAAACCGAGATGTGAATCTCGTGTCTCGGTCAGAAATGATGCTTGAGGGGACTCCATGTAGCCGAACGATCTCTCTGATATATAACTTAGCCAAATTTGTCAGTGACATCTTCAAGTTAACGGCCAGGAAGTGGGCGCTCTTTGTTAACCTATCCACGATCACCCAAATCGAGTCATGGTTTCTGACCGTGCGTGGTAGATGAGTTACAAAGTCCATGGAGATGCTGTCCCACTTCCATTCTGGAATCTCCAACTGCTGAAGTAAGTCGCCCGGTCTCTGGTGTTCCGCCTTCGCTCGTTGACAAGTTAAACAAGATGCCACAAAACGAGCGACATCACTCTTCATTCCAGGCCACCAAAACGACTGCCTAAGATCTTTATACATCCTAGTCATACTAGGATGTATGCTAAGACGACTATGATGTGCTTCCTCTAATAAGATTCGCTTCAGCTCGCCATCATTAGGAACGCACGTCCTACCCATGTAACGCAATAGGCTGTCCGTTCCCGTATTGAACTCCTTGGCTTGATCCGAACCGAGTGTGCTCAAAATCTTCACTAGCTCTTCATCCTCGCGTTGCTTCATTCGGATCCGGTCAAAGATGTTACTGGATATCCTAAGGTTACAACATTTGATGCTGTTCGGTTCCAACTCGAACTGCAACCTTAGATCTCTAAAGCTTTCCACTAAACTGAGTTCTTTCACCATCATCACCGAGACATGCACTGCCTTCCTGCTTAGAGCGTCCGCCACTACGTTAGCTATCCCAGGATGATAGAGCAGCTCAAACTCATAGTCTTTCAAAAATTATAACCAACGCCTCTGCCTCATGTTCAACTCCTTCTGATCAAATAAATATTTGAGGCTCTTGTGATCACTGAAGACTTGGAAAGTAGATCCGTACAAGTAATGCCTCCAAATCTTCAGTGCGAAGACGACCGCTGCCAACTCCAGGTCGTGCGTTGGGTAATTTCTCTCGTGAATTTTCAACTGACGAGATGCGTACGCTACCGCTCGCTTTTCTTGCGTAAGCACACAGCCCAACCCTTGGTGAGACGCGTCACAGTATACTTCAAAGGGCTTGGACGTGTCTGGAATAATCAAAACTGGAGCGCTCGTCAGTTTCACTTTCAGCTCTTGGAAACGTTCCTCACACAAATCAGTCTAGGCGAACGGTTGATCCTTCCTAGTCAACTGAGTTAGCGGAGCTACTATCTTAGCAACTCCTTCAATAAAACACCTATAGTAGCTCGCGAGTCCCACAAAGCTACGAACCTCAGTGACCGAGCATGGACTCTTCCAATCCAACACCGCTCGTACCTTAGCTGAATCTACCGAGATGCCTCCAGCCGACACCACATGCCCCAAAAACTGCACCTCCTTCATCCAGAATTCACACTTGGACAGCTTTGCATATAACTCCTTTTCCCTCAACACGGTTAGTACTGCTCGCAAGTGTTCTTCATGTTCGGCTGGCGTCTTGGAGTAGATGAGAATATCATCTATGAAAACGACCACAAACTTTTCCAAGTAAGGTCTGAATATCCGATTCATGTAGTCCATGAAGATTGTTGGTGCGTTTGTCACACCGAACGGCATCACTACATACTCGTAGTGTCTGTAACGAGACCTGAAAGCAGTCTTCTGGATGTCGTCCTCCTTCACTCTGATTTGATGATATCCCGAACGCAAGTCAATCTTTGAGAACACTAAGGCCCCATGCAGTTGATCCAACAAGTCATCTATTCTTGGCAGGGGATATTTGTTCTTGATAGTCAGTTTGTTCAATTGTCTGTAATCTATGCACAACCGAGAGCTGCCATCTTTCTTTTTTACAAAGAGCACAGGCGCTCCCCATGGTGATACGCTCGGCCTGATAAATTGTTTGTCTAAGAGCTCTTCAATCTGCTTCTTAAGTTCGGCCAACTCTGCAGGCGCCATTCGGTACGGTTGAACTGAGATAGGTGCTGCCGTCGTCACCAAGTGTATGGTGAATTCAACCTCACGAACAGGAGGCAGTCCAGGGATCTCTTCCGAAAAAACGTCCGGAAACTCATCCACGACCGTTCGTTCAATATTGCCCTCCCTGGACGTTCGTTCTTTTCCCAATCCTCCGAACTCCGGATCTTCATGTGTCATGATGAGAAAACAGCTAGCGCCCTCCATAATATCTTCTTTAAGTTGGCCGAGCGTTACTGATAATTCTTCTTCTTCTTCATCCGGAAAGATCAACTCCTTCTTGCCACAGTCTATGAGAATGCGATTGGTAGCCAACCAATCCATTCCTAGGATCACCTCTAATTCTTTCAAAGGTAAGCAAATCAAGTTCACCTTATAACTACGCCCCTCAACCACAATAGGACATCTAATGCATACGGTAGATGTCCTAAGCTCTCCAGCCGCTGGGGTTGACACCACCAAGTCGAACTGCATCTCACTCTCCACTATTCCCAGTTTCTCAACACACGCCTTCGAGATGAAGGAGTGCGTCGCCCCAGAGTCAAACAACACACAGCAAGACGTTCCATAAATTAAGCAGGTACCTGAGCTGGTTGCCTTCGCCCCAGTTATGGCATACACACGTCCCACTGCTTGGGCTCGTCCTCCTCTCGGCTGATTCCTTCCCGCATTCGGTGGCCTCATCACTGCTCGTCCGCTCATGTTGCACTCGTTATCCAAGTGCCCGTTCCTTCCACAAAGATTGCAGTGCTTTCCTCCCACTAGCTGAGGGCATGAATTCCGATAATGTGGCCCTCCACACCGGAAACACGTAACGTTCCCTTGTCCAGACTGTCCGACAGGAACCATTGCTTGTGACCCGCTTGCATTAGAGGATTGGTTTGGACGAGCGTAAGGTGGTCTCCTCTGAACAGTACCTCCCCTGGACACGATCGGTCCCTTACTCACTTGTTGTTGTTTCTTCTGTCGTTCAGCTTCTGCCATATTCTTTTCCAAAACCTTGGCCCTCTCAACCATGGCAGGGAACGTTCGGATACACAAGCTGGAGATTAATACCTTCAGATCACTCCGCAGACCGTTCTCGAACTTCCTGCACTGCCACTCCTCACTGGTGGCCATCGTATTGAAACGAACCAAGTGTTTGAACTTGTTCGTATATTCAGAAACGGACATTCCACCTTGGACAAGCTATAGAAATTCAACTTCCTTGGCAAAGCGGACACTGTCAGGGAAGTATTCTTCATAAAACTTGTTTCTGAAAACTTCCCAAGTGATCGGATGTTGTGCGTCCGTCAGAATAGCTCTCGCGCTCGTCCACCAATGGCTCGCTTCTCCAGTCAGTAAGTACTCAGTGTACGCCAACCTGTTTTCATCTGGACATCTCTTGGCGTTGAAGATCCTCTCCATGTCTCTTAGCCATTGATCAGCCTCATCAGGGAGGCATTTCCCACTGAACTTTGCGGGATGATGTTGGAGAAAACTTTCTAAGCTCCATTCAGTCAGTTGAGCAGCGTTGGAAGAGGAAGCTCCTTGCATGCCTCTAGTGACAGATATAATCTCCATTAGTTGCCTCTGTGTGGCTTCCGAATTGAGGCGTGCGGCCTCTAGACTTTGCAGAGCAGCTGCGTTCTGCTCCATAAGGGTAGTGTTTTGTTGTTGCAGCCTATCTATTACTGATTCCAACAACCTGGTGTTGTTGGGCACATCAGGTTCATTAGGTTGGGGTGGAGGAGGGAGTCTAGGCGCCATTAGTTCTCTGGACCAGAGAAGAACGAACGTTAGTTATGTTCAAGAGTTAAAATAATAATAACTCATTAAACATACAATAAGCACACAGCAAAAACACAATGCACTCATAACCTACAGTGTCCTTAAAAGAACAAAACTGCTATGATACCACTAATGTAACATCTCGAAATACAGTAATTACTATAATTCAGAATTAATTACAATTAACAGTAAAATAAACAGTCTTTACATTAATAAAACAGGGTTCAGAAGCCGAACGGCTTCAGTACAAACATAACGCACTTAAGGCGTATACAGAAAATCTAGAACGAACGGCTTTACAAAATTAAACAGCCGAACGTCAAAAATAAACTAACAACTAAGCTAAAAAGTAAACAAGCGGTCTAAGGCTCGACCTTGACTTCCACCTCGACAAGATTTTCCTCTTCAATGACGTCTTCCAGAGTGGCCTCGCCTTCTGCTCACATCCACACAGATGATCATTGCAAGACAGGACGAACGTACATAGACAAATGGACAACACAAGGAAAAACGAAAGGGTAAGCTTATATAATTTAATTCATACAATCACCACATACATTCAACATTACAAATCACACAAACAGCATGTAACTTAACATAAGATAACATAGAAATTTATTATATATATATATATATATATATATATATATATATATATATATATATATATATACTAGACCGACCGTCCGGACTGTGTGAATCTGTGTAGTTACAAGCGTCCTTGCACCCGAGTGATGTAATAACTGATACATTCTCACAGCTGCCACTCGAGGTTAGTCCGTTCTTATGTCGCCCATGTTAACTTATGGACTAAGGACCTCCTGCCGTTCCCACACATGACTACCCTCCTCTACATGAAGATGAGTATCACGGAACATCAGGATGAACAGGGAGTCCTAACTTATCCACAGTCATACTTTACCAAATTTAATATTTAACATATCTGAGACGTTCCTCCCTGGAACGCTCGTCCAAAATCCAATATCATAATATCGATTCATATAGTGTTCACACTTTAAGTTATCATCATTCATTATCATTTACATCTTTAGATTGAAATGCATAAAATGACGAACGTTCAGTCCTCTGAAGAATTAGGACGAACGTCCGTATAAAGATACTAGATACACAGGAAATATATATAACGAACGTAATTTTCTGTTCGGTCAGTTGAATGAACTGACTCGATTGGAAGTATACTGGTACTTAGAAAAATTTCATAATGAAGATCTTGGACCAGATCTAATGTAAAACGGAGGGTCAAGAATACTTTAGAATTATCTTTGAAGAAGTTTGCATACGGAAACCGATGCCAGTAATTTAACGAACGTAAGAAAATGAATATTTTAATGCTTGAACGAACACTATTTTATTCAAGGGTTTATTCAATAATACGAGCGCTTGGTATAAGACCGAGCACCGTTTAGAACGAACGCTCGGTATAAGACCGAACGTTACTCATTTCAGTATTATTTCATTTAAGGTGTACGACATCTCTATGCCGAGCCGAACGCTCAAACGTAGTAATTTAAATGAGGACGCTCGTTCTCAAACCGAATTCTTCCCAAATGAAAGAATTCTACTCTAAGTCTTTTCAGGGAAAACCGAACAGTATAAGACCGTACGATAACGAGCGTAATTTATCATAGGGAGTAATTTACGGTTCAGATTGTTCTTCTATCTTAACTCAATATTTCTCATACAATTCATACTTTTTAGTTTCATATCAATATCAATTTCCAGACTTTATACAAATCACATTAATCATTCATAATCATACGTATCAAACTTGATCATACATCACAGCCAACATATACTCTATTCATTCAGTTCATCATCAATCATACATTTATGCTCATACTATACACATACATTCACTCGTTCATCAACAGGCATGCGTTATCATCAATCATACAACAAAATATGAATTAAATACATAAGCTTCCCTTACCCGAATCAATGAAGGAAACGTCCTAACACAAGATTTTGGTTTCGTCCAGCTAACGTTATTCTACCCTCAATGCCTCTTGACTCTTCTTAAAACAAATCTAACCACAGAAAAATGAAATCCTTTAGACTACACATTTGCATGCAGCCAAAAAACCTGGTTTCCAGAACACCTAAGGACGAGCTACTGAAGGAGAACTTACCAGTTTCAGTTCTTGAAACTGTTCGGTCCAATGTGTAGCTCTCAGCTCAGCGAACGAACGGTCGTCCAGTGTGGAACGAACGGTCGTCCAGCAGTAAGAGGTCGACGAGCGTTCGTTTGCTGGTGGACGAGCGTTCGTTCGTCATCTCAGCATCCACTCATCAATTTTTTTAACGCCGTCCAGCCAACTTAACGGAAAGGACTCAATTGATATCAATTTTCAAAATTAAGGACCATTTTGATACACTTTAGAAAACGGGGACCCATCTGAGACATTCGTACATAAATAGGGATGTCGAAAAGGATTAAACCTTATAAATAAATATACTTGTGTGTACTTGTTAGGGATTCTGAGAATAATTCCTATCCAGCTCTCGTTCTAACTCAAACACCACAATCAAGAATAGGAGAAGACAGAATAGAATGAGTGGTATTCACAACAAAGAATCAAGAATACAATGTAACTAGGAGCTTAACCTCCTTCACCAGGTACTGAGACCGGTCTACACAAACAAAACTATCCAACCACCCCCTGAAACACTAAGGGTCCTAATATATAGGCCCCTTTTCCCGCCCTCTCACTTAACTGATTAGCAGTTAAGTAGTTACGTGTTCTGTTTCCCCTTCCTCCTCTCATAGACTCTTCATGTCCTAACATTACTTCCCCCCTGGAGATTAACCTTGTCCCCAAGGTTAAAGTCGGGAAACTGCTCCTGCATCACCACCCGATCCTCCCAAGTAGCGTTCTCCACTCCTTCATTCTGCCATTCAACTAAAACTTGCTCGCGTGGGTTTCCTTCTTGTTGCTGGACCCGGCTACTGATCACTCTGCTTGGCCAACATGTGGGTCCATGTACTTGTAAGTCAGTTGGCAATTCCTTCTCCACTTGCTTCGTTCTTATTGCTAGTTTGAGTTGGGACACGTGGAACACGGGATGTATTCTAGCATTCTCTGGTAACTGTAGCTTAAACGCCACCTCCCCTATCTTCTGAAGTACCTTAAATGGTCCGTAGTACCGTGCTGCCAGTTTTGGGTGTAGTCTTACCGGCATAGAAGTTTGTCGGTGTGGCCTAACTTTTAAATGCACCCAATCATCCACCTTGATGGATACGGGTCTCCTTTTACGATTGGCTTGTTTCACCATCATGTCTTGCGCCCTCTCCAAATGAAACCGGAGTTGCTGCAAGGCTTCATCCCTCGTCTGCAACTCTTGCGCAACTGCCTCTACCATGGTCTCCCCTGGGATGAATCTGGTGATTGCTGGTGGTGTCCTGCCATAAACTACTTCAAATGGCGTACACTTGGCCGCTCCTTGATAACTGGTGTTATACCAATACTCGGCCCAGGGAAGTATGGTACACCAGTTCTTTGGCTGCTCCGAACAGAAGCAACGTAAATATCCTTCCAGTACGCGGTTAAGTGTCTCGGTCTGTCCATCGGTCTCGGGGTGGTATGCAGTACTCATCTGGAGACGGGTTCCCTGCATCTTGAACATTTCTTTCCAAAAGATGCTGAGGAATAAAGGGTCGCGATCACTTACTATCGTTTTTGGCACCCCGTGCAACTTAACAACCTCCTTTACAAATGCTTCAGCTACAGTTCGCGCCGTGTATAGGTGTTTGAGAGGAAGGAAATGACCATATTTGCTTAAACGGTCCACTACCACGAGGATGGCGTCATTCCCTCTGGATTTCGGTAGTCTCACAATAAAATCCATACTGATGTCTTCCCAAATCGCTTGGGGAATCGGTAATGGTTGCAGCAGACCTTGGGGAGATGCTGAAAGGTACTTATGTTGCTGGCACACTAGGCATCTAGCCACATACTCCGTCACGCTCTTCTTCATCCCAAGCCAGAATAACGATTGGGCCATCCTCCTATACGTTCGGTACACCCCTGAATGCCCGCCCGTCGGGATCGTATGAAACTCAGCGAGCAGTTTTGGGATCCACTCCGACTTCGCTGCTAGGACCAGCCGACCCTTGTAATGTAGCCGCCCATGCTCAATCGTATACGCGGGATGCGTGTTCGGGTCCTTGGAGATGTCCTCCTTGATCTTCTGCAGCTCGGCGTCTTCTTCTACCTCCCTTATTACCTCTTGGAAATCTCGCCAGTACGGTTGCACTACTCCCATTAATTCGACCTCCCCCTCTTCTGATGCCGATTCATCCTCTTCCGCTCGCTCCTCCCTTTCTCTTTGAAATAACGCATCAGCTACTACCCGGTTCGTGGCCCCTGTTCTGTATACGATGTCGAAGTCGTAGCCAAGCAACTTGGCTATCCAGTGTTGTTGGGCCTGCGTCGTCACCCTCTGTTCCAGCAAGAACCGTAAGCTCTTCTGGTCCTATACACTACAAACTTCCGCCCCAATAGATAGGGTCGCCAGTGCTGTACTGCCATCGCCACCGCCATGAGCTCTTTTTCGTATATTGACTTCCCCATATTTGCACCCGACAACGCTTTGCTATAATACGCTATCGGCCTCCTCCCCTGTGACAGAACCGCTCCAAGTCCTCCGCCAGACGCATCGCATTCCACCGAGAACGGCTGCGTGAAGTCCGGCAATGCCAGCACCGGCGCCGTCGTCACCGCAATCTTCAACTTCTCCATTGCTTCCTTGGCCGCCTCTGTCCACACAAAGTTTCCCTTTTTCAACATCTCTGTGAGGGGTTTCGCTATCTTCCCATAGTCCCGAACGAACCTTCGATAGTACCCTGTCAAACCCAAAAACCCCTGTAATGCCTTCAGTGTTTTGGGTTCTCCCCATGCGACGACCACCCTGACCTTTTCTTTATCCATCTTGACCCCTTGCTCCGTGATGACGTGCCCTAGATAGTGGATTGACCTCTTTCCAAACTCGCTCTTCTTCCGATTGGCCACCCAGTTCTGTTGTTGCAGACGGTTCATCACTTGCTTCACATGCTCCAAATGTGCCGCCCACGTCGTGCTGTAAATCAGAATGTCGTCAAAGAAGACGAGCACGAACCTCTGGAGGTATGGCCTGAATAGGTCATTCATGGCGTTCTGGAAAGTGGCGGGGGCATTGGTGAGGCCGAACGGCATCACCAAAAATTCGTAGTGCCCCGAGTGCGTTCGAAATGCTGTTTTCTGAACGTCCGCTTCGCTCATCCGGATTTGGTGGTAACCGGCCTTGAGGTCCACCTTCGAGAAATAACGTGCGCCTTGGAGCTCGTCCAACAATTCTTCAATCACTGGGATCGGAAACTTATTAGGGACGGTGGCTCTGTTCAACGCTCGGTAATCTATACAGAACCTCCAGCTACCATCTTTCTTTTTAACGAGTATGACAGGGCTGGAGTAAGGGCTTACGCTCGGCCTTATAACACCTGCATGCAGCATGTCCGACACCTGTCGCTCAATTTCTGCCTTCATGACGTGTGGATAGCGGTAGGGGCGTACATTCACAGGGCTGTGCCTTCTTTTAAGACGATCTGATGCTCCTCCTTTCTATTAGGTGGCAAGCCCTGGGGTTCCTGAAATACCCCTGAATAATGCCCCATAATTCCCTCTAACTCCTCCTGTTGTTCTTCTGTGATCTCGTCTTCCTCTCTAAGCTCACTCTCCACACTCCACACCAAGGCCCACGCATCAATCTCGCTCAACTTCAACAATTTCTCAGGTTCGACCACCCTCCGCTCCAACGTCGGATCGCCCTTAACGACCACCCTTCCTCCGGCATGCTTGAACGCCATAGTTGAATCTCGCCAGTTGAGTGTGATTTCACCCAGCTTGGCCAGCCACTCGACCCCGAGAATCATGTCAACCCCTCCTAGCTCGAAAAGATAAAATCTCTCTTCGATTTCAACGTCCCCCAGGCCCACTTTCACCTTTGGACAACACCCTCGGGTTCCCTTCTTATGGTCGTCTCCCAAGCTCACCTGGTAGGGTAGGGTGTCCTCCTGTTCAAGCTTCAACTCTTCCACCAATTGCTTGCGGACGAAATTATGACTGGCACCGCTGTCAACCAGTACTGACACGTTTCTCCCCTTGACTCTGCCCTGCAGTTTTAGCGTCTTCGGTTGCGTCAGCCCTCCGGCCGAAAACGCTGAAAGCTCCATGCCCGAGCCCTCCGTTTCGGCTTCAATCTCCTCTGTATCTCCCTCTTCATCTTCGGCGAGCAGCACCACTCTCAAACTCTTTTCCAGGCATTGGTGGCCCGGACTGAAAGGCCCGCCACAGCGGAAACATCTCCCTTCCTCTCTCCGCTTTAAAAACTCTGGGTAGGGCATGTTGCAAAAATTTCATCCCCGGTTGTCTCCTCCACCGAACCCGCCCCTTCTTTCCGATTCCTTCCTCGATGCTCCGTCCGGTCTCGCCGACCCCACACTCTCTGTCGTAATGGCTCTCCCTGGCATACTCCTTGTCGTCTCGGCTCTTGCCACCACTGCCCCACTGCTGGCGGATCGCCCCCATGATTGCTGGTTCTTGGCTCCCGACCACCCCAACAACCCTAATCCCCGAAGCGCCTCCTCCACTCCGCGCGCGATTCTCACTGTCGTCATCAGATCACGTGGGTCATGGGGCCTCAATTGACACCTTAACTCCTCGCGCAATCCCGCCAAAAAGTAACCCAGCAACTGCTTATCGGAGAACTCCTTCGTCTGTCCGGCTAACGTTTCAAACTCCCTCACGTACTCCTCTACCGTGGACGTTTGTTTGATCGCTGCCATTCTTTCAAAAATTCCGCCTCGGTGCCTACTCTCGAAATGGATCAACAACGCCTCCTTGAGGCCCTCCCAAGTTCTGTTACTCGCCTTATCCTTCCAGAACTTGAACCAATATCCGGCGCTTCCCTCCATGCTAATGTGTGCTAGTTCAACCTTCTCCTCCTCTGCTACTCTTTGAATCTCGAAAAATTTCTCTGCTCTGCTGATCCAATTCAAGGGGTCGGTACCCTCGAAAATGGGTAATTCCACCCGTCGTCTCCAATTGGGTAAACTCCCCGATCTCTCCCCCTCACCATTCCTATCCCCCTGATTAACGCGCTGGTTTTCCCCATTGTGGTTTACGGACCCTTGACTTCCAGCGGAGCCTTCCTCGGTTTGCCTGTTGCGCACCCCATCGCCCTTATCAGTTCTTGAATGTCTTTGCGCATGGCCATACATTCTTGCCGATTCGCCGCGGTTTTCGCTTTCATCCCATCCACCGCCATTTCGATGTGCTCCAATCGTCACTCAACAACGTTCATTCTTCCCTCCATAGCACCTTCTCTCCTCCGCACGGATCCGGCAGGTCGGACCACTTTGTTAGGGATTCTGAGAATAATTCCTATCCAGCTCTCGTTCTAACTCAAACACCACAATCAAGAATAGGAGAAGACAGAATAGAATGAGTGGTATTCTGTTACGTGCTTGGCCACGTAACGTGTCTACTCTTATGAACGAACGTACTCACTGAAAGAAATGCCTTATTATTGCAATGCTGAAAGACACAAAACACAGCCAATGACTGGGAGCAGGTTCTCCTTCAGTCACCCGAGAGCTTAACCTCTCTTACAATAGTAGATAATAAAACGTATCCCCTAATCTCTACGAGTCTTCCTATTAATATTAATCACTCCTTCCATAAAAGGTAAGGAATAATTAGTAATTATAATTATTTGGAAAGAATCACTCTATCCTTATTTACTGTATTTATTGCTAATTTACTCTGCTGATCACACCTCCCCTACGTCCCGTCTGATCCTCTGCTTGCCAAATAGACGAACGCTGTCGTTCCTCCTCATTGCGGACGCTCGTCCTTATTTAGGACGTTCGTCCTCGCCCCTTACTCTGGACGTTCGTCCGTGTCTTGCTCGTCCATGTTTGGACGTTCGTCCTCGCTCCTTGTTGGGACGCTCGTCCTCGCCCCTTGCTCCGGGCGTTCGTCCATGTTCTGTTCGATCGTGCCGCTCGTCCTTCTCCCTTGTTGCTTTGCTCGCTCGGCCTCCTTCCTCCTATATCTCCTTCTTTCATACACTCGCCAGGTCCTAACATTACCCACCCCCTGAAGATCAACCTTGTCCCCAAGGTTGAAGTCGGGATACTGGTCGTGGAGGGTAAGGGCGTCTTCCCATGTTGCCCCGTCAGGATCCCCCTCTTGTCATTCGACCAGGACTTCCTGTCGTACGTCCTCCCCCTGTCGTACTTGCCTGCTATCCAACACGTTGACCGGTCGTGGAGACGGTTCCTCCATCTCCAAATCTATAGGCAACTCCTGTTCGACCTGGTGATCCCCTACTGCCTTCTTTAACTGGGACACATGGAACACGGGATGGATCCGTGCTGCTGCTGGTAATTGCAGCTTAAAGGCGACTGCTCCGACCTGCTGTATGACTAGGAACGGACCAAAATAACGAGCAGCCAGTTTAGACTGTACCACGGACGTCATCGTCGTTTGTCGGTGGGGTCTAATCTTCAAATAAACCCAATCTCCCACTCCTACCTAGGACGGCCTTCTCGTCTTGTCTGCCTGCCGTACCATTACTTCTTGGGCCCTGGCGAAATGGAACTTCAGCTGGCGGAGTGCTTCATCTCGTGTCTGTAGCTCCTGACTGACGGATTCCACTAATGTTTCTCCTGGGACGAACCTATGCAGTGAGGGAGGTGGCCTCCCATAAACAGTTTCAAATGGAGTACATTTGGCCGATTCCTGATAGCTAGTATTGTACCAGTATTCCGCCCATGGTAAGACGATGCTCCACCCCTTGGGTTGTTCGGAACAAAAACATCTCAAATACCCTTCTAGCATCCTGTTGAGGACCTCGGTCTGCCCATCCGTCTCAGGATGGTAGGCTGTGCTCATCTTTAGTTGAGTGCCCTGTAGTTTGAACAGCTCCTTCCAAAAATTACTTAAGAACAGTGGATCCCGATCACTTACTATAGATAATGGCACCCCATGGAGTCGAACAATCTCTTTCACGAAGACTTCAGCTATAGTGCGTGCGGAATAAGGGTGTTTTAAAGGTATGAAATGACTGTATTTGCTGAGACGGTCCACCACTACTAATACAGCATCATATCCCCTGGACCTGGGTAGCTTAACAATAAAATCCATGCTTATCTCCTCCCAGATGGCGTTGGGAATGGGTAACGGCTGCAGCAGTCCTTGCGGTGATGAGGTTAAATATTTATGTTGTTGACAGACTAGACAACTGGCAACGAAGTCTGTCACTGCTTTCTTCATGCCCACCCAATAAAGAGATTGCGCCACCTTTCGGTACGTCCGGTAGACCCCTGAGTGGCCACCTGTAGGTGTGGAATGGAACTCGGCTATTAGCTTGGGCACCCAGGCCGAACGTGCTGACAGTACGAGCCTCCCTTTATAGTGTAAGCGTTCGTTCTCCAGTGTGAACGAGGGGTGGGAATTTGGGTCTTTCTTTAAGTCGTCAATCACCTTCCGTAACTCCTCATCCGCCTCCACTTCCTCCAAAATTTCCCTGAAATCTTGCCAATATGGCCGAGCCATCACCGTCAGTTCCTTCTCGTCCCGCGACTCATCCTCATCCTTGCGTGATAGGGCGTCCGCTACTTTGTTGGTCACCCCGGATTTATACACTATCTCAAAGTCATATCCCAAGAGCTTTGCAAGCCAATTCTGCTGATTCTGCGTGGTGATGCGTTGCTCTAGGAGGTACTTCAAACTCCTCTGATCCGTGTGAACCACAAACCGTTGCCCCAAGAGGTACGGCCTCCAGTGCTGGATGGCCAGAACCAACGCCATTAGTTCCTTCTCATAGATTGACTTTCCTAACGATCCGTCCGACAACGCTTTGCTAAAGAAAGCTATAGGCTGCTTTCCTTGCATGAGTACCGCTCCAATTCCCCTCCCGGATGCGTCACACTCAATGTGAAACGGCTGGTTAAAGTCCGGAAGAATCAATACAGGAGCAGTCGTTATTGCCTTCTTCAGCTGGCGCATGGCTTCTTCAGCTTGTTCCGTCCATACAAACGACCCTTTCTTAAGAAGGTCGGTCAAGGGCCGGGCAATCTTCCCATAATCCTTCACGAACCTCCGGTAATATCCTGTCAGCCCTAGAAAACCCCTCAGAGCCTTCACCGTCTTCGGTTTCTCCCACTCCAGCACTGCCCGTACCTTGTCCTCGTCCATCTCTACCCCCTTCTCTGATATCCGATGGCCTAGATACCCTATCTGAGTTCTGCCGAACTCGCATTTCTTCCTGTTGGCTACCCAGTGATGTGCTACTAGCTCCCTTAGCACCGTCTCCACGTGCTCCAAGTGTTCTTCCCAAGTTCGGCTATACACTAGTATATCATCAAAAAATACCAGTACGAATCTCCGCAGATAAGGCTGTAACAGTTGGTTCATGGCACTCTGGAAGGTGGCTGGCGCGTTGGTTAGGCCGAACGGCATGACCATGAATTCGTAGTGGCCTTGGTGCGTCCGAAAAGCCGTTTTCTCGATGTCGCCTGCTCCCATTCGAATCTGATGATAGCCGGATTTTAAATCCACCTTTGAAAAATATTTGGCTCCCCTCAGTTCGTCCAACAGTTCTTCTATCAATGGAATAGGGAATTTGTCCGGTACTGTAGCTCGGTTTAGGGCCCTGTAGTCCACACAAAATCTCCAACTGCCATCCTTCTTCTTTACCAAGATTACAGGGCTCGAATATGGACTCGTGCTGGATCTTATAACGCCTGCTTTCAGCATTTCCGCCACCTGTTTCTCAATCTCCTCTTTCATCACATGAGGGTATCTGTATGGCCTGACATTTACGGGATCCGTACCTTCTTTTAGGGGAATTCGATGAGTCATTCCCCTCGCGGGCGGCAGACCTTCCGGCTCGTGAAACACTTCCGCGTAACGTTCCAGGATACGCCCCATGTCGAACGTCTGCGTCCTAGTCAACCCTGGACCGAACGTGTCTTTTTCCGGAACGAACGGTCTTTGCTCCTCCTCCTTTTCTGTCTCACCCAGCTCCCACATCAGTAACCATATCTCAACTTCCTTCATTTTAAGCAACGCTGCAGGTTCCACCAACCTCCTAGTTAGCGTCGGATCTCCCTTGATGGTCACCTTGGTCCCTGCTTGTACGAATGCCATGGTTAGCTGTCCCCAATTTATGACTACCTCGCCCAGGCCAACCATTCCACCCCCAGTATCACATCCACTCCTCCCAACTCGAACAGGTGGAAACGTTCCTTGATCACAATCTCTCCCACTTGAACCGTGACGGTTTCACAGCACCCTCTTGTCTCTTTCCTCCGTCCATCTCCCAAACTCACCCTGTAGGGTGGAGTATCCACTACAGGTAATGCTAGCTCGTCTACCAATTCCCGGCTTATGAAATTATGGCTGGCGCCACTGTCAATTAGAATCAGAACCTGTTGCGCCCCGATATGTCCATGCAGCTTCAGCGTTCTGGGTTGGGTGAGCCCTCCTGCTGAAAGAGCAGATAGTTCCATTTGTTCACATTCAACCTCCACCTCTTCTTCCCCTCCTGGCTCCTCGTCTTCGGCCAATATCAGCATCCTAAGCCCTCTTTCGGGGCAACGATGGCCCGGACCAAACGGTCCTCCGCACCGAAAACACCTCCCTTCCTCCCTACGTTTGACGTACTCCGCGTACGGTAAATCCCGCACGTTCCTGCTTTGAGCGTTAGAGAACGTACGCTCACCTTCTCTCCTTGGGCCTCCTTCCGCGTTCGCTCGGTTCTGGTTGTAGCGGCTAGGATCTATCCTTACCACTGTACCGCTCGGTTTTCCCCACGTTTGCCCTTTGTTGACGTGTCCTCCACTACCCCTCGTTCCTGCTTGGAACGCCTCGACGTCCCTGGCTAGTCTCATGACATCCATAAATTCCTTTGGATCCAATAACCTGAGTTGGTTACGAATGCCCTCCTGTAGTCCGGCCATGAAATACCCCATTAATTGTACTTCGGGTATCCCTTCAGCTTGGCTCACCAACACCTCAAATTCCTGGATGTAGTCCCCCACGGATCCTGACTGCTTACAGGATGCCAGTCTCTCAAAGACCGTTCCTCGATTTCTGCCTCCAAACCGAACCACCAACGCTTCTTTCAATCCGGCCCATGATCGGTTCCTGGCTTTTTCTCTCCAAAACCTGAACCAGTGCCCTGCAACCCCCTCCATGCTGATGTACGCCAGTCTCAACTTCTCGGCCTCGGGTACCCCTTGTAATTCGAAGAATTTGTCCGCCCTATAAATCCAGTTCATAGGCTCACTGCCTTCGAACACGGGCAACTCAACCTTCCTTCTCCAATAGGGCTGCTCCTCTCGGCGCTCCCCCTCCAAGGCCCCACCATCCCTCTCTTCCTCGTCATTCCGTCTTCCATTGACTGACCCCTGACTACTATCAGGGTGCCCTTCATCCCGTCGACCTCGCTCCCCTAATATCCTCACCAGTTCCTGGACTGCAGATTCCAGTCCGCCCATGGAGATTTCTAGGGTCTCCATTCTCCCTTCCATAGCATTCAGTCTCCCCTCCATTGCGTTTCCTCCCTCCAATAGGATCCGGCAGGTCGGACCAATTGTTACGTGCTTGGCCACGTAACGTGTCTACTCTTATGAACGAACGTACTCACTGAAAGAAATGCCTTATTATTGCAATGCTGAAAGACACAAAACACAGCCAATGACTGGGAGCAGGTTCTCCTTCAGTCACCCGAGAGCTTAACCTCTCTTACAATAGTAGATAATAAAACGTATCCCCTAATCTCTACGAGTCTTCCTATTAATATTAATCACTCCTTCCATAAAAGGTAAGGAATAATTAGTAATTATAATTATTTGGAAAGAATCACTCTATCCTTATTTACTGTATTTATTGCTAATTTACTCTGCTGATCACACCTCCCCTACGTCCCGTCTGATCCTCTGCTTGCCAAATAGACGAACGCTGTCGTTCCTCCTCATTGCGGACGCTCGTCCTTATTTAGGACGTTCGTCCTCGCCCCTTACTCTGGACGTTCGTCCGTGTCTTGCTCGTCCATGTTTGGACGTTCGTCCTCGCTCCTTGTTGGGACGCTCGTCCTCGCCCCTTGCTCCGGGCGTTCGTCCATGTTCTGTTCGATCGTGCCGCTCGTCCTTCTCCCTTGTTGCTTTGCTCGCTCGGCCTCCTTCCTCCTATATCTCCTTCTTTCATACACTCGCCAGGTCCTAACATATTCATAACAAAGAATCAAGAATACAATGTAACTAGGAGCTTAACCTCCTTCACCAGGTACTGAGACCGGTCTACACAAACAAAACTATCCAACCACCCCCTGAAACACTAAGGGTCCTAATATATAGGCCCATTTTCCCGCCCTTTCACTTAACTGATTAGCAGTTAAGTAGTTACGTGTTCTGTTTCCCCTTCCTCCTCTCATAGACTCTCCATGTCCTAACAGTACCCATCACATAAAATTCATTATACTTCTGTGTTACCAGAGCAGTATCATCTTTTGTGACCTGTTTTGTTATTAATTTTTTCATCGTGGTATTCTGAGGCTAACGAGAAGTGAACCCAAATCCATGCTTTCCATATCGACTTGCTACTCATCAGTAAATATTTTAGAAATCATGTATGATTTCTAGTTTACACTCTTTTGCATACTGTCACCTCTCACATCGAACACACAGTTTCTTGCTGTTGTCACAGTTCGTTACTTGTGACATTCTGGTGAGTCTTTTTTGGTCATTGCTAGTGTTTACCACCAACATTTTTCTGGCAAATACTATTTATACTGGACATTATTCTGGCTGGTTTCTTTTTCCATCGAGGTTTTTCCAACCAACATTACTGTTCGGCGCCAACTTTTTGGGTGAGTTTTGTTTTTCTTTGAGAGCTTTTCCCGGCCAGCATTGTCACCACTGGCATTGCGTTGTTATGGATGACTATTTTTCCCCCATCTGAAAGTCATTATGCCCTCTTAGCATTTTTTGATTTCCAACAACTGTGATAGGATATAATGTGTGCAGAATAAAAGGAAATAGATTTGGAATTAGTTATTAGTTGGTTGGGGGGCCTTAATAAGAAGGCAAGGAGGTCTTGTGTTAGGGGAGCTTTTGGATATTCATTGTGTTGACAGGAGGTTGTTCTTGTGGAGGGAGAGTGCTCCCTTGAGAGTTGGGTGTTGTACAATGTACTCTGGATTACAAGAATAATATACAGTGTTGTTTTGTTCAGTATTTTGTGTGTGTGTGCTGTTTTGAGTGATAGATAGACTTCTTGGCCAAAGAAGTCTATCAAATTGGTCTGACCTGATCAAAGGTTGTGGAGCAAGATTGAGGGAAAACTAAACGCGCCGGAAGGGAGGATGGATGGGCAAATGAATGCGCTGGAAGGGTGGTTTGACTCGATGGAGACGACGATGGAGGAATTGAAGGCCAAGATGAGAGGGATGCGCCAAGAACTTAAAGAAATCAACAAAATTCTTGAAAGAAGAACTTGGAACCAGGACAGGAGTTCAGAAAGAAGTGAGAAATTTGTCATTAAAGGAAAGAAAGAGGGAAAAACAGGTAAGGATGATGTGAAAAACAGTCTGCAAAACATCAAGAAAGGCAAGAAATTCTCTGAAGGAGAGTACTTGGCTAATGATGAAGAGAAAAAGGAAGAGAGATATCCACAGGGTAGTAAACCAGATGAAGAACCACTTTTCCCGTGGGTTGGAGGAGTGGAGTAGTCCACAATTGACGGGAATGACATCCAGGGTCAAACAATGAGGGCAACAGATGTTTTTGAAGTTCAGAACATCAAAGGATCAATAAAGGTACACCCAACAGTCAATACCATGGAAGAAAATGCAGTCCAAGGGTTCAAGACCTGGCAACAAAAATCCAAGAACCTTTCTTGGGAAGATCTTCCAAAAGGCCTCTATAGGAGTTGCAGGGGCAGAGAATGCAGCACCACTTTTGAAAAGTTTGGGGGTAGAAAACAGAGTGCCATTGCTGGAAAATGGGCAACAATTAAACAAGAAAGGGTGGAAGATTACATTCAAGATTTTGAAGTGGGAAAAAACAATAAGGGTGAATTTTATTATGCTATTGATGTGCTGCCTAGTAATAATACATAACATGATGGTTTATGGGATATGGATATTCTTTATATCCATAAAGATATTGGCATTCTTAGGGGAAAATGCACGGAGAGTTTTACTTGAGAGTTTGGCAGCAGTAACTTGTTCTGGGAGTGGGAAAAATTCATCCAAGAATTCAAGATATTGGTGTCACAAGCAAGTAAAACACCAGAAGATCAATTGCATGGATTTTTCTTTGCAGGGCTGCAATCTAACATTCACAATTGGTTGCCACAATAGGATCTAAAGGACTTGATTAGAGATTCACAAAGTGCTTTAATTGTGGGAGAAAGGCCAGCAATGAAGAATCACACTCTCTGTAGGGAAGAAAAAACCAAAATAGAAGGGAGATTTGGAAGAGAAAAATATAGTATGATGGAGGAGGAAGGGGATGCAACAACAAAGAGAGTTGAAGGTGGAGATGCAGCCAAGCAACAATCAATGACATTGGAATTTTGGGATTCCAAATTACTGGGTTCAGAATTTGGTATGCAAAAACCATTCTCATGTCGACCACCACTCAAGCCTCCAGATCTAAATTTGCAAGCAGTAGCCAGTGGTCTCCCTTCATATGATAACATGTTGATGAAGATGACCTATGAGATCAAGTTTCATGATTCTAACCTTGAGGACAAGGTTGTTTTGCTGCTGGGTGTAATGATATGATATAATGTTATAGGATATAATGTGTGCAGAATAAAAGGAAATAGATTGGGAATTAGTTGTTAGTTGGTTGGGAGGCCTTTATAAGAAAGTAGGGAGGTCTTGTGTTAGGGGAGCTTTTGGATATTCATTGTGTTGACAAGAGGTTGTTCCTAGGGAGGGAAAGTGCTCCCTTGAGAGTTGGGTACTGTACAGTGTAGTCTGGATTACAAGAATAATATACAGTGTTGTTTTGTCCAGTATTCTGTGTGTGTGTGCTCTTTTGAGTGATAGATAGACTTCTTGACCAAAGAAGTCTATCAAACTGCCTTGTTCTCTGTGCAGTTTGTCTTTCCTACTAACTGTATATTCTATGAACAGTTTTTTCTTTTCGGCAACTGTGGAGTTCTCTGAACATATTTGCTTTTTGGGAAATGCCATGTCTCTGATATTTTTCCATTGCAGCAGCCGTTGCTTTATTTGAGCAATTTTTTCTTTTTGGCAACCTTGTGTCAACTATCCAATTTTTCTCTTCGACAGTCCTCATGTCCTTTAACCGTTTTTAACAAGCTTCACTTGTATATGTACATATGTTTCAACTTGAGGGAATGTTAAAGATATGATTCGAAAGGATGGACCATATTGAAAATTAATTGTTGCTTTGATAGAGAGAGACATGTCCAAAAAATATTTACTAGCTTTGGCATTATTTAGTTTGTCAACTTTGGCAAGCAATTGACTAACATGTTTACTAAGTCTCTCAAGGGTGTTGATGACATTTGTAACAAGCTTCTCATAGTCTCTAGCCTGAGGGAGAATGTTAGAGATATACAATGTTTTAAAACTCGATCGTAAGGGGATAAAAAAGGGGGTAAAAAAATCATAACTTGAGAGTTATAACTTGACTAGTAAGAGTTACTAGTATATGAAAATTTTTATTCATAAATAGGTGCATCTTTAAAAATAATATACATGATAGTAAGTCTTAAGTAGTGAGGTTCAATACACAATGCAACCACAAATAGATTCATAATTCATAAAATGGTCATGCATAAAACAGCTAATAAATTCATACATTTTTAGTGCAAACTTTCCAGGCAAATCTTTTATATTAAACACAGGATAATCATCCTCCTCCTCCACATGATCTTCATTTTCATTGATGTCCTCTTCTCCATGACCTTCATTATCAACAATTGCAGGAACCTCTAAATCATCCATCCGTGCAACACCACCACCTCTACTAGCTTCTTCATCTTCTCCTACTTCAACTAATATGTCTTGATCTGAAGCATCCAAACTTGAATTTTCTTCATTTTTCTCCATAGTGCAATCATCATGAGGAGCAAGATCATCAATGTAAATAGTCTTTTGTTTTCCTAACATCCTTCTTCAATCTTCAATTAGTCATCTCAAACACCACATCATTCATGGTCTTTTGCTGTACACGACTTCTTTTCTTGGTGTGGAATAAAATTAACGCATCCTACTGGTCTCTAAAAAATAATTATAAAATCAATTTCATAAATTTAAATTCTTACACTTTAAAAAGCTCTCCAATTATACTCAACCGAATGAACTACAAGTCAAACTCAATACTCCAATTGCATACCTTTGAAATTTCGGATGTTCATCACCGTATGATTCCCCATCATTGTGACGGAGATTTGGTTTTTAGTGCATGTTGAGTTATCGAACTACCAAAAAAATCCAGATTTGCTCTTGATACTCTCAATTTGAGCATCAATCTTAGTAAACTCATCAATGTCTTCCACCAACCTATCCAATCAGTCATACATTCCACGTTTCACCTCATAATCATCTTTAAACTCGACATCATAGTGCAACATGGCATTAAGGTAAATAGCCTGTAGCATGCAATGGAAAATGCAGATGGTTGTCCCATTTTTGAGCAATGATTTCCCAAAGGGGAGTATAGCTAAATAAGATAAAAATACGTAAATTAACCTCTAAAACGAAGTCTATAATTCTAAAAATATAAATTAGAAAATCAAATATAAGTGAAGGGTAATTAGATATTATCACCTTTTACTAACTTCGTTGAAAAGACTTTGTATCTTCTGTTAGCAATATCCATTTCTTCATAAATAAATTCCATGACTAGTTTTTCATTTGAATTCAAAATATTTGTGCGAAATCCCTTAATATCAATTTTTCCACAAACCCTCCATCTCTAGTCTTTACAAATTGACTAGATTGCCACTTCTTTGATGTGGACATCCTATTAAGTGATTCTTCATTTTCATTCAAGCATCCCAAAGTCAAATAGGAAGTTTCAAAATGATTATCGGCATGCATCTTTAGTAGATTTGTACGAAAATAAGACTTGTTCTTGAATAGATGTAGATTGTGATTTTTTTACCATGGACTATTGTCTCATGATGGAGTTGTATTTCTTCTCAAAATCTTCCACATTAAACAAAGTGGTGGGCTGTACAAGGTGTCCAATATAACTTTGGTCTCTTTTGCATTAACAATTCTCCAGCTGCCTTGTAATTTGTTGCTTGGTTACAATTTGGATCACATTCTCTTCCCCAACCTCCTCAACACCATCCATCATCCTATAAATTTTTTCAGCTGTATTGCATATATCAGAAGCGTCAATAGGCTTTGAAAAGACAGTCCCTTTGGACTATTTACCAAAAAACTAACTATAGTTTTTCTCCTTCTATCTGTCCATCTTTATGCATCCATTTTTCTTCCAAAATAGTTTATGTTCTTCCAAGATCAGATTGTCCTTTTCAACCTGTTACTTCAAATATATCACCTTAATCTCATGGTATGATGGTGACTTAAATTCAGCACCGTGTTTGGCAACCAACTCAAGCATCCTCTTGAGCTCTTCACTTTTTGCTACACTAAAGGGAATAACATTGTTGCAGGGTCAGTCCTTACACCAATCCCACTAACTCTTATAGGAGCTTCACCTAAACCACTTGATGCCATTTTTTCCCTTCAAATTCTATATAAATCTGAGCTCCCAGCAGAGCAACCAAGGCAAGTGAAACAACAAAAGGAACAAAGGCAAGGAGCTAAACAAAAAGTGGAACAGAGTTTAAGCATAGCTGATCGCAAGGGCAGGCAGCAAGCGTTGGCGACTGCAAGGGCAGAAAGTGCTGACGGCTGTGATGGTTGGGATGGCTTGTGACTTTAACAACGACGATTAGCACAAGGGATTGAGGTCAGCAAGCGCTAATGACTACGAGGGTGGTGAGCCAGAGGGACTGTGGTGTCGACAATGGTCATCACTCGTGAAGCCTGAGCCTCATGTAGCTCTCCTCCTTTGGTTCTGGTATTGAAATGTAACCTTGCAGTCTAAAGGTAAGGTTTTTCTTGGGTTGGGTTGGCCAATTTTTCTTATTGAAAATGGGCCATCAAACCCTAATATCATAGGAACAAAAAGGACCAACACAACCCACGATCCTTTGATTCAGTGACCTCCTTGCATACTCGCTTTGGTCTGTGCCGCTTCCAATCCGTCCTCCGTGTTAGCTTGCTTGGTGGTCCAAACTCACATCGTCCGAGTTTCTGATTTTACTTGCAATTTTAACAACACTGGATATATGAGTTGATTAAGTTCAAGATATGATTTATTTATTTTTATATTAAATAGGGAGATATGATAGGGAAATATCTTAACCAAATATTTCCATTGTTAGATATTGATTTTGTTTTAAATTATTCTTGCCATTGAATAGTATCTTTTTGAGTGTATTAAAATATTTTGCAAGGTATTTATTAGCTGAACCACACCTAGGAACTATGGTTTGAAACTGAACCTCACCTAGGAACTATGGTTTGAAACTGAACCTCACCTAGGAACTATGGTTTGAAACTGAACCTCACCTAGGAACTATGGTTTGAAACTGAACCTATCCCGGAACAGTGTTTTGGTTTGTGTATTTCTTTAGAAACTCATTGTTTGGTCCCATTTTTGAATTTCATGAATTGTGAAAAATGTTTTAGTTTGTACTTAAGTCTTAAAGCTTAATAAGATGTACCAAACTGAACCTTACCAGTAAAAACCTACTTTTGGTGTACCTCTTAAGCCTAAAATGATATGATTTAGTCTGAAACAAATTTTATTGGTTGAAATTGAAAACCTTACCACACAAAATTTGTGTACCTCTTAACTATTTTTTCATAGTTTATCTTGGTCCTTTTCACGGGGCCATCTTCTGATAAATATAAGTTAATTTATCTAATAAATTATATGTTTATATTCTAAGGCAATTATTTACTATTCTTAAACTTATATAACTTTTGTTCTTGATTTTATGTTTTCTCCATGTTTAATACGGTTCTTTTGTGTTCAAGGTCTGAGTCATGTGTTGAATATGTAGAGAAAGCTGCAATGCATAGGCATTCTATGTGGTCAACTTTGGTTGTTGATATTCTCCTTGGAAACTTGGTTGGCTGGACATTTTTATATCACAGAGAACCAATTTGCCTTTCAGTTTTGAATTTCATGCATGGATTTTCAACGTTTTTGCGCTCTGGATGTGTGTGGTTAATGGGAAACCCTGCAGGATTCAAATTGAATGCTGAGCTGGAGTACTTGGCATGGTTTCTTTGAATGCAGTCCAGATATGGTCAACACTCTGGATCTTTGTGGGTTTCGTCTTTAATTATATTATTCAAGGGCTTTCTGTTTTAGGAATCCTTTGTGGATTTACTGTACCTGCCGCTTTGATCATAGACATGATTGCTCTTGCAACTCTTCATGTTTCAACTCTACATTGGTTCATTTCACTTATATATTCACCACATATACAGGCATTGGCAGCCTTGTGGCGGCTTTTCAGGTAACAATTTCGGGTATATTTTTTTATTATTGCCATGAGTAAGGAAGTGATTTTAATGAGTATTGTCACGTGTCATTAATTAGGTGATGACTCAACTCTCTGCTTCCATTAATGCACTGTGACACGTGATCAGTGCCATCAAAAACGCACACACACCACTCTGCATGCAGCTGCCAAATGTCATTTTTAGAACATTCTAAAACGTTAATGGAAGACATGTGGCAGCAGAAGAATGGACGCACGTCCTGCTTGGGAAGAGAAAATTGATTTCTGGAAAACTCTTCCCATTTCTCTGCACACTTCATCTTCTTCCCCAAAATTTCTGAATCTCAAATTCTCCATCTTCTCTCTAAAAACCATTCTTCTCTCTTCTGCAACTCACCATTCTCTGCTCCGTTCACGTTTCAGCACCGTGAGAACGATCCCTGCACCGTGAACTTCATCTGGAACCAAACGGTTTTGGATTCTGAACCGGGTAAGTTTCACGTTCTTCATTGTTCTTCCTTAGCCACATGCAAGCCTCGTTCTGAATCTGCATGCACCTTCTCTGAACCAATATTGGTTTTCTGTAATTTTTTAGTTCAAGGAGTTTTGGGTTGAACGTTAAGGGTAGAAGAGATTTTACTGGAATCTGGTGTTCTTCCTGAAGAACGAACGCACACTGCTAAATCCGGGTAAGGGAAGCTTATTAAGTTTAATTCTTGTGATTTTACTGGAATCTGGTGTTCTATGTTTTGTACTGTATGAGCGTCCTGTAAATTTGTATGCAGTGTGATGTTTGATAATTGATTTTGAGTATATGAATATGATATTGAATTGATTGTATGGAAATGATGAAATGTTCTATGGTTGGATTAAACTGAAATGTGCACTGTATGATGAGATGATGCATGAACATTATAGATTTTTGCTATGATATGCTTAAATTAAATGTATGAAAGTTATAATGGAAATGAGTTTACTGTAAATGAGAAATTGAGAATGAGATTTGTATGATAACACACGTTCGTTATCGAACGGTCCTTGACCGTTCGGTATTCTCTGTAATTCTTCTGAAAAAGCTGAATCCTTTCATTTGGAAAGAATTCGCGTGGAGGACGAACGCCCTCTTATATTAGCCTTACGTTTGAGCGTTCGGCCAAACGTAAATACCCTGAGTGTTTGTGAGAAATTTGAGAAGCCTGAGAATATATTCAAACACTTAGTCATATTGTTCCAAATGTAACTTCAACATTACAACTTATGAAAAATCTTATTTCAAATGTATTGAATTAGCTATGGGTCTCGACCCAAAGCGTACGTCCTAAGTAGCGCTCGGTCGTATACCGAACGCTCGTCCAAATGCGTATATGGTAAAGAACGCTCGGTTCTATACCGAACGTTCGTTCCTTCCGTAATTATCAACGAGCGGTAATAGCGTTCGTCCTAAATTGAAATAGCGTTCGTCCAATAGTTCTAGTAATGTTCGTCCAATACTTCAGTGACGTTCGTCCAAAATCTTCATTTAAATACTTATTTTCGCGCTCGGTCATTGACTGGCGATTTGTCTCCTGAATTAAGTCGTGCTCGGTTTATTTATCCAAACAATTTGTGATATATCTATCCATTGGATTCACTCTAGCGTTATTGAACTTAAATTATTCTATGTAATTTCCAGATCATTCTAGAGTCAGTTCATCTAACTGATTCAAGTTGTAATGAAGTCCATCTAAATAACCTACATTGGTTTTATTCTACTCGTGAACGAGCCTTTCTTGGTACTGTATTAACGTTCGTTCTCTATTACAAAGAGGACTGGACGTTCGTTCTTTTATGGAAGTGGAACTAAAAGTGAAAGTGTGAATAAGATGAAAGACTGAGATGTGCGAATGGTGTAAGAGATGAAATTATGATATTTGATTTTGAACGAGCGTTCCAGGGAGGAATGACTCTTGGTTGAAAGTTGAGATTTGTAAAGTATGAATGTGGTAAGCTTAGCTGGCGGTTCATCCTGATATTCCGTGAGTGCTCGTTCTCAAGTAGAGAGGAGTATGTCATGTGTGGGAATGGCAGGAGGTCTTAGTCCATAACTGTAACTTGGACAGAACGGACTAACCTCAGGTGGCAGCTGACGAGTATTCCAGCTCTTCCACCTGGGTGCACGGACGTCGTAGCTACACAGAATTTATACAGTCCGGACGGTCGGTCTAGTATCAGGATTTTGATTGAGTTAATGGATGAATTGAATGCATGTGTTGTGAATTAATTGACATGTTTGATATGTATGAACTGTATGTTTTACTTGAATTAAATTCAATAAGCTTACCCTTGCATTTTCCATTGTGTTGTCTGTATATGTATATCCGTCATGTCCTTGCAATGATCATCCGTGTGGATGTGAGCAGAGGGAGAGGCTTCTCTGGAGCAAGCGCTTGAAGAAGAAATCCTAGCTGAACAAAATCTCGTAGACGTGGAAGTGAAGGCCGAACAGTAGGACGTTCGGGTTTAGTTAGTGTATTTAGGATAGCGGGCCGCTTATGAGCGAGCGCCCTTTTAATTGTGTAAATTCTAGGACGTTCGGTATTTATTTTTGTAAACCGTTCGTCCTCATTATTTTGTAAACGCTCGTTAATTAATGTATGTATGAAAGGCCGTTCGGCCATTTATGAACTCTGCTTCCTTTAATTTTAAAACTGTTTTGTCTTATTGATACATGTGATTATTCTAAATATATAGTTTATGACTGTATAATTTTGGGATGTTACATTATTGGTATCAAAGCAGTTTTGTTCTCTCAAGGATGCTGTAGGTTATGAGTGCATTGTGTTGTGTGCTTATTGTGTGTTTAATGAGTTATTGTTTTAACTCTTAGACATGACTAACGTTCGTTTTCTCTGATCTAGAGAACAATGGCGCCTAGACTTCCTCCTCCCCCACAGCCTAACGAACCTGACGCACCCAACCATGCCAGGTTGTTGGAAACTGTGATCGAACGGTTACAACAACAAAATGCTACGTTAATGGAGCAGAATGCAGCTGCTCTAAGGAGTCTTGAGTCCGCGCGAGAAAACTCTGAGTCTACTCAGAGACAATTGATGGAACTCATTGCCGCCACCAGAGGCACGCTAGGAGCGTCCTCTTCCAATGTCGTTCACCATACCGAGTGGAGTTTGGAGAGCTTTCTTCAACACCATCCGGCCAAGTTTAGTGGAAAGTGCCTACTGGACGAAGCAGACCAGTGGCTACAGGACATGGAGAGAATTTACAATGCTAAGAGATGTCCAGATGAGAACCGTTTGGCTTTCACGGAGTATTTGCTTACTGGAGAAGCAAGTCATTGGTGGACGAGCGTAAAGGCAATTTTGACGGACGCTCACAGCCCCATTAATTGGGAAGTGTTCAGAGCCAAATTTTATGAAGAATACTTCCCTGACAGCGTGCGGTTTGCCAAGGAAGTGGAGTTTCTTCAGCTAGTTCAGGGAGGGATGTCCATTTCAGAGTATACCAATAAATTCAAGCATCTGGTGAGGTTCAACACGATGGCCACTAGTGAAGAGTGGCAATGCAGAAAATTTGAAAATGGGCTGAGAAGTGATCTGAAGGTGTTGATATCCAACCTATGCATTCGGTCATTTCCTACCATGGTTGAGAGGGCAAAAGTGTTGGAGAAGAACATGGCCGAAGCCGAACAGCATAAGAAACAACAAGCCTCCAGGGGACCGATCCTCACAAGGCAAAATCTGAACCGGAATAGAACACCGTACGCTCGTCCAGGGCAGTCAAGTGGATCGCAAGCAGTGGTAGTTGCTGGGCAGTCAGGGGCAGTAAGATGTTTTCAATGTGGAGGACCCCATTATAAGTCAGCTTGTCCTCAATTGGTAGGGGTAAATTATAGCACTCGTTGTAGAAGACATGGCCACTTGGAGAATGAGTGCAATATGGGTGGACGTGCGGTGATGAGGCCTCCCAACACTGGAAGGAATCAGACTAGAGGGGGTGGACGAGCCCAAGCTGTTGGGCGTGTGTATGCGATTACTGGTGCAGAAGCAGCAAGTTCAGGTACACTTATCACCAGTACGTGCGTGTTGTATGGAATGAATTGTTGTGTATTGTTTGACTCGGGGGCGACACACTCCTTCATCTCGAAGGCGTGCGTTGATAAGCTGGGATTAACCGAGAGTGAGATGTCGTTCGACTTGGTGGTGTCAACCCTAGCGGCTGGAGAGGTTAGGACGTCTACCATGTGCGTTAAATGTCCTATTGAGGTAGAAGGGCGTAGATACAAGGTGAACTTAATATGTTTGCCTCTCAAAGACTTAGAAGTAATTTTGGGAATGGATTGGCTGAATACCAATCGCATTCTCATAGATTGTGGAGCTAAGAAGTTAATTTTCCCTAAAGAAGATGAAGAGGAGTTGGGTGTGACGCTCGGCCAGTTGAAAGAAGATATTATGGAGGGCGCGAGTTGTTTCTTGATTATGACGCATGAAGACATAGAGGTTGCGGATAAGAGCTTTGAACGTTCGTCCAATAAGTACACTGAAGGACGAACGGTTGTGGACGAATTCCCGGACGTCTTTCCGGATGAAGTGCCTGGATTGCCTCCCGTTCGTGAGGTTGAGTTTACCATTGACCTGGTGACAACCGCAGCACCCATATCCGTTCAACCGTATAGAATGGCACCAGCAGAATTGGTTGAACTTAAAAAGCAAATTGAAGAATTGATGGACAAGAGGTTCATCCGTCCAAGCGTGTCACCTTGGGGAGCGCCCGTGTTATTGGTGAAGAAGAAGGATGGCAGCTCTCGGCTTTGTATTGATTACCGTCAATTGAATAAGCTGACCATCAAGAATAAATACCCACTGCCTCGGATTGACGATCTACTAGATCAATTACATGGAGCGAGCTTCTTCTCAAAGATTGATCTAAGATCGGGTTACCATCAGATTCGAGTTAAAGATGAGGACATTCAGAAGACGGCCTTTAGATCTCGGTACAGACACTATGAGTACGTAGTGATGCCGTTCGCCGTGACGAACGCCCCAGCCGTTTTCATGGACTACATGAACCGCATCTTCAGGCCGTATTTGGACAAGTTCGTGGTGGTGTTTATTGATGATATTCTCATCTACTCCAAGAGCTGTGAAGAGCATGAGGAGCACTTAAGGTTGGTACTTGGAGTGTTGAGAGAAAAAGAGTTGTACGCTAAGTTATCTAAATGTGAATTCTGGATGAAGGAAGTGCAGTTCTTGGGTCACGTTGTATCCGCGGGTGGAATTTCAGTTGATCCAGCCAAAGTACGAGCGGTCTTGGAATGGGAGAGTCCGCACTCGGTTACAGAGGTTAGAAGCTTTGTGGGACTTGCGGGCTACTATAGGCGTTTTATAGAAGGATTTTCTAAGATAGTAGCACCGTTAACACAGCTGACCAGGAAAGATCACCCGTTCGCTTGGACCGATCGTTGTGAATCTAGCTTCCAAGAGCTGAAGCAGAAGTTGACGAGCGCTCCAGTTCTAGTAATTCCGGACACGGCCAAACCTTTTGAAGTCTACTGCGATGCGTCCCACCAAGGTTTGGGTTGTGTACTGATGCAAGAAAGACGAGCGGTGGCGTATGCCTCTCGGCAATTGAAGATACATGAGAGGAATTATCCAACGCACGACCTGGAGCTGGCAGCGGTCGTCTTTGCTTTGAAGATTTGGAGGTACTACTTGTATGGATCCGTTTTCCAAGTCTTCAACGATCACAAGAGCCTCAAGTACCTCTTCGATCAGAAGGAACTAAACATGAGACAAAGGAGGTGGCTTGAGTTCTTGAAGGATTATGACTTCGAGTTGCTGTATCATCCTGGAAAAGCGAACGTTGTGGCGGACGCTCTGAGCAGAAAAGTGGTGCATGTGTCGTCCATGATGGTACGTGAGTTAAGCTTAGTGGAAAGCTTTAGAGACCTAAGGTTGCAGTTTAATTTAGAACCAGACAGCATCAAATGCTGCAACCTTAGGATATCTAGTAACGTGTTTGAACGATCAGAATGAAGCAACTTGAAGATGAAGAATTGGTGAAGATAAGAAGCGCGCTCGGCACAGATCAAGCAAAGGAATTTAATGCTGGGACGGACGGCCTACTACGTTACATGGGTAGGACGTGCGTTCCAAATGATGGAGATCTGAAGCGAATCATCTTAGCCGAAGGACATCACAACCGTCTTAGCATGCATCCTGGCATGACTAAGATGTACCACGATCTCAAGCAATCGTTCTGGTGGCCAGGGATGAAGAATGATGTCGCACGCTTTGTGGCATCATGCCTAACATGTCAACGTGCTAAGGCTGAATATCAAAGACCGGGCGGACTACTGCAACCTTTGGAGATTCCCGAATGGAAGTGGGACAACATCTCAATGGACTTCGTGACACACTTGCCACGCACAGTTAGAAATCACGATTCCATTTGGGTGATAGTGGATCGTTTAACAAAGAGTGCCCACTTCCTAGTTGTCAACTTGAAGATGTCCATGACCAACTTGGCCAAGCTCTACATCAAAGAGATCGTTCGTCTGCACGGAGTGCCGTCCAGCATCATCTCTGACCGAGACACAAGATTCACCTCTCGGTTTTGGCAGTCATTGCAAAGCGAACTGGGCAGCAAACTCCAAATGAGTTCAACGTACCATCCTCAGATGGACGGTCAATCCGAGAGAACGATCTAGACGCTCGAGGACTTATTGAGGACGTGCGTACTCGATCACATGGGCGTTTGGGACGAAGTCTTGCCGTTAGTGGAGTTCACCTACAACAACAGCTTCCAGTCCAGCATTGGAATGGCTCCTTTCGAAGCACTTTACGGACGTAAATGCCGCACACCACTTTGCTGGTTTCAAGAAGGAGAAAACGTATTGACTGGACCCGAGCTCGTTCAACAAACGACTGAAAAGGTGAAGTTAATTCAAGAGAGGCTGAAGACGTCTAGAAGCAGGCAGAAGTCGTACGCAGATAAGAGGAGACGGCCCTTAGAGTTCAAAGCTGGTGACCACGTTTTTCTAAGGTCAAATCCAACTACTGGAGTGGGCAGAGCGTTGAGATCAAAGAAGTTGTCTCCCAAGTTCGTGGGGCCATATCAAATTTTGAGAAGGATTGGACCAGTTGCATACGAGATGGCTTTACCTCCACAGTTGTCCAACCTTCATCTGGTGTTTCACGTTTCTCAACTTAGGAAATACGTACCAGATCCCTCACACATATTGGAGCTTGAGGACGTTCGTCTTCGTCAAGACCGAACGCTAGAGATGAAGCCAGTTCGTGTTGAAGACGTCCGCACCAAGTACCATAAAGGGAAGGACGTTCGCTTGGTGAAAGTGGTGTGGGATGAAAAGACAGGCGACTCTGCGTGGGAAGTTGAAGATGCCATGAAGGACTTATACCCTCATCTATTTCCTGGTAAGATCTAATTTTCGAGGACGAAAATTTTTGTAGTTAGGGGGATTGTTACGTCTCATTAATTAGGTGATGACTCACCTCTTTGCTTCCATTAATGCACTGTGACACGTGATCAGTGCCATCAAAAACGCACACACACCACTCTGCATGCAACTGCCAAATGTCATTTTTAGAACATTCTAAAACGTTAATGGAAGACATGTGGTAGCAGAAGAATGGACGCACGTCCTGCTTGGGAAGAGAAAATTGATTTCTGGAAAACTCTTCCCATTTCTCTGCACACTTCATCTTCTTCCCCAAAATTTCTGAATCTCAAATTCTCCATCTTCTCTCTAAAAACCATTCTTCTTCTCTCTTCTGCAACTCACCATTCTCTGCTCCGTTCACGTTTCAGCACCGTGAGAACGATCCCTGCACCGTGAACTTCATTTGGAACCGAACGGTTTTGGATTCTGAACCGGGTAAGTTTCACGTTCTTCATTGTTCTTCCTTAGCCACATGCAAGCCTCGTTCTGAATCTGCATGCACCTTCTCTGAACCAATATTGGTTTTCTGTAATTTTTTAGTTCAAGGAGTTTTGGGTTGAACGTTAAGGGTAGAAGAGATTTTACTGGAATCTGGTGTTCTTCCTGAAGAACGAACGCACACTGCTAAATCCGGGTAAGGGAAGCTTATTAAGTTTAATTCTTGTGATTTTATTGTGATGTATGAATGTACTGGAAATTCTATGTTTTGTACTGTATGAGCGTCCTGTATATTTGTATGCAGTGTGATGTTTGATAATTGATTTTGAGTGTATGAATATGATATTGAATTGATTGTATGGAAATGATGAAATGTTCTATGGTTGGATTAAACTGAAATGTGCACTGTATGATGAGATGATGCATGAACATTATAGATTTTTGCTATGATATGCTTAAATTAAATGTATGAAAGTTATAATGGAAATGTGTTTACTGTAAATGAGAAATTGAGAATGAGATTTGTATGATAACACACGTTCGTTATCGAACGGTCCTTGACCGTTCGGTATTCTCTGTAATTCTTCTGAAAAAGCTGAATCCTTTCATTTGGAAAGAATTCGCGTGGAGGACGAACACCCTCTTATATTAGCCTTATGTTTGAGCGTTCGGCCAAACGTAAATACCCTGAGTGTTTGTGAGAAATTTGAGAAGCCTGAGAATATATTCAAACACTTAGTCATATTGTTCCAAATGTAACTTCAACATTATAACTTATGAAAAATCGTATTTCAAATGTATTGAATTAGCTATGGGTCTCGACCCAAAGCGTACGTCCTAAGTAGCGCTCGGTCGTATACCGAATGCTCGTCCAAATGCGTATGTGGTAAAGAACGCTCGGTCCTATACCGAACGTTCGTTCCTTCCGTAATTATCAACGAGCGGTAATAGCGTTCGTCCTAAATTGAAATAGCGTTCGTCCAATAGTTCTAGTAACGTTCGTCCAATACTTCAGTGACGTTCGTCCAAAATCTTCATTTAAATACCTATTTTCGCGCTCGGTCATTGACTGGCGATTTGTCTCCTGAATTAAGTCGTGCTCGGTTTATTTATTCAAACAATTTGTGATATATCTATCCATTGGATTCACTCTAGCGTTATTGAACTTAAATTATTCTAAGTAATTTCCAGATCATTCTAGAGTCAGTTCATCTAACTGATTCAAGTTGTAATGAAGTCCATCTAAATAACCTACATTGGTTTTATTCTACTCGTGAACGAGCCTTTCTTGGTACTGTATTAACGTTCGTTCTCTATTACAAAGAGGACTGGACGTTCGTTCTTTTATGGAAGTGGAACTAAAAGTGAAAGTGTGAATAAGATGAAAGACTGAGATGTGCGAATGGTGTAAGAGATGAAATTATGATATTTGATTTTGAACGAGCGTTCCAGGGATGAACGACTCTTGGTTGAAAGTTGAGATTTGTAAAGTATGAATGTGGTAAGCTTAGCTGGCGGTTCATCCTGATATTCCGTGAGTGCTCGTTCTCAAGTATAGAGGAGTATGTCATGTGTGGGAATGGCAGGAGGTCTTAGTCCATAACTGTAACTTGGACAGAACAGACTAACCTCAGGTGGCAGCTGACGAGTATTCCAGCTCTTCCACCTGGGTGCACGGACGTCGTAGCTACACAGAATTCATACAGTCCGGACGGTCGGTCTAGTATCAGGATTTTGATTGAGTTAATGGATGAATTGACTGCATGTGTTGTGAATTAATTGATATGTTTGATATGTATGAACTGTATGTTTTACTTGAATTAAATTCAATAAGCTTACCCTTGCATTTTCCATTGTGTTGTCTGTATATGTATATCCGTCATGTCCTTGCAATGATCATCCGTGTGGATGTGAGCAGAGGGAGAGGCTTCTCTGGAGCAAGCGCTTGAAGAAGAAATCCTAGTTGAAGAAAATCTCGTAGACGTGGAAGTGAAGGCCGAACAGTAGGACGTTCGGTTTTAGTTAGTGTATTTAGGATAGCGGGCCGCTTATGAGCGAGCGCCCTTTTAATTGTGTAAATTCTAGGACGTTCGGTATTTATTTTTGTAAACCGTTCGTCCTCATTATTTTGTGAACGCTCGTTAATTAATGTATGTATGAAAGGCCGTTCGGCATTTATGAACTCTGCTTCCTTTAATTTTAAAACTGTTTTGTCTTATTGATACATGTGATTATTCTAAATATATAGTTGATGACTGAATAATTTTGGGATGTTACAAGTATTGAATATCATAATTTGCTATTTGTTTTATAAATTTAACTAAGTAGCTAGTTTTAACAATTCATTAAGATATTAGCAGAAGGGGTCTTTGTTTGCAATTGATAATATTTTGAAACGATTTCAGGAGGCATATACTCAATAAATATAGAGACTAGTGAAGTGATATTATTAGTGAAAAGTTTCCTTTTTCTTGTGGAGAATTATAGTATTATACGTAGACTATCCGTCTTATGTTTGCTATTACGTGTATATCTGAAAGCATGGGCAATGAAAGTTTACTAAATTTGTAGATGACTTCCGACATCTTACTAAGCCATAATATTTGCTCCACATCTCTATAACTCTGATTCATTATCCGTTTTGAAGAATAACTGTTATAGATACACAATTCTTTTGCATACATACTTCCTCTTCCTTCCATATTTTCATGAAGTTGGTTGCTACATTTGTAGGGGTCGAAAATGGAATCCTCTGAGGCGGAGGTTGGATAGCTTTGATTATACAGTGAAGCAACATATTGTTGGATCTCTATTATTTACGCCACTTTTACTTCTTTTACCAACTACTTCCGTTTTCTATATATTCTTTAGTATCGTGGACACAACCATTAACCTTATCTGTCTACTGATTGAAGTATCTATTTCGATTATTCATACTACCCCTTATACTAAGATATTTCTTTGGTTGGTGAGGCGAGGAAGATTCCCTTCTGGAATATGGCTTGAAATTATCGGTTGTCAGAGTAATAGTACCGTTTCTGCACCAAGTATTGATTTTACGGATGAAATGACCTTACCCAAGGATTTCAATGGAGAAAAATCTAGTATTCTAGTTTCAGTTCTCCACAGCAACTACTTGAGCATAGGTGAGGCCTGAAGCTATTGTGGGTTCGGACTGATGCTTCTATTCGGTTGTCAAAATATGTATTTATGTTGATCAATAGGGAAATTGAATATGTGATATCATGCGGTCAATGTGTACTGTAGCGTTTTTTTTTTTAATTAAAAAAAGTGTAAACTTTCTTTATTATTTTCTGGGGCCTTTATTTGAAGAATTTAGATATATATTGTGAACTATCTGTGATGTGTAAATCTGGCAGCAATGTCTTTTGTTTTGTTATCGTAATTTCGCTACGTCCTTGTTGCATATCAAGATTAAAACAACACATCATGGATCCTGACATTTTAAAACATTTTTAAGGAATATATTTAAAAACTTGATTGATATTTCACCTTTGCATCAGACTGTTCTTCGTGATTTTGATAGTTGTGACCTGGGAGTGGCGACAATTTGTATTATATGCGTACTTTTGCATGGACTAACATTATGTACTTGAATTGATTAAATTTCAGGGAAAGTTATCTTGCCTCACTACAAAACTGTATTTTTGGGAGTTTCTGGGTCATCCATCTCCACAGTGGCTTATGGAATCTGTACAGTATAAAATATTAACCGAGTGGTTACCAACAACCAACCGGATATCCAGGTAATCTGTTTATATCTTATTCTGTTGGGCTCATATCAATTTAGGAAAATAATAAATACAAAGCCAGGGCCAAAAGCCAGGTACGTTCCACTTACGCATGATTCACTCTACGCTACACTCAAATACTCAATAGTGATAATCATTCACAAATATTCAACTAAGAGCCGAGGCTCTTCAAATCACACGCCTAACTTGGGCGTCGGAGTACCTTTTGCAGGTACATCCTCCCACGTCAAGAGGAAGACCGATCGGTTTGTGCCAACACCGATCGGCCAATAGCAGGAGTTTGAAAGCGAGCGAGCGGCCCAGACACATCAACAGGTTAGTCTCTCGGTCCCAAAATTATCCACCGAAACATTTTGGCGCCCACTGTGGGGCCGAGCGTCAAACCCAATGATGACCACGAGGAGCATGGAGGAACAACAAAGCTGAACGGTAAAGTCCGTTCCCTAGGAAGCACTCCTAGGTCGAAGACCAAGCGGTAAATTCCTCTCGGGAGAGAGCATGGATGAACAACAAAGCACCAGAAAGATGATTAAAAACCACAAGAAACCAAGACGAGCGTTCGGTCTCGACATCACTATTTCAGATCAACACCAGAAACTTTCGACAAAGTGAAAACTACAGTAGAGGAATCATCATCTCTACGTGAGACGTCATCAACAAGATAAGTATTTTTTGAAATATGAATATTTCATAAAATGTCTAATTGATAATAGATATTATAACAACTATTATATATATATATTTTAAATATATATAATATATTCCATAATATATTATATGATATATTATATATAATATAGCATATAACTATAAATATAGTTATCTAATTATTATAACCGAAATATTTTCTGGCATGATTAAAATAGTCAAAGAAATTGTTGTGTGAGAGATAACTATCAACAACAATATTATAAAATCTCAAGACGGTTTTGATACCTTATTTATTATCTATGTGATTTATTCGGTGCAATTCATAATATCTGGTAACCGAATCATTTATTTTACGGTTATATACCATAATATATATCATCATGAGAATTTCAGCAATGAACATCTTGAAGAAATATATATCAAAATCCACGCCATCAATTATGCAAGTGCATACTAAGATCTAGTCATAAACGAACTTCATGGAATTCAATTAACGAAGGGGAAGTCTCCTATTACAAACACTGATTGCCAATTTCGTCAGCAAATTTCATAATTAACGATCAAGTCGAGGGTCGAAAGGTAAATCCCTCTCGGTTAATGCCGAAGGTCGAGAGGTAAATCCCTCTCGGTTAAAGTCGAGGGTCGAGAGGTAAATCCCTCTCGGTTAAAGTCGAGGGTCGAGAGGTAAATCCCTCTCGGTTAATGTCGAAGGTCGAGAGGTAAATCCCTCTCGGTTAAAGTCGAGGGTCGAAAGGTAAATCCCTCTCGGTTAATGCCGAAGGTCGAGAGGTAAATCCCTCTCGGTTAAAGTCGAGGGTCGAGAGGTAAATCCCTCTCGGTTAATGTAGAAGGTCGAGAGGTAAATCCCTCTCGGTTAAAGTCGAAGGTCGAGAGGTAAATCCCTCTCGGTTAATGTAGAAGGTCGAGAGGTAAATCCCTCTCGGTTAATGTCGAAGGTCGAGAGGTAAATCCCTCTCGGTTAATGTCGAAGGTCGAGAGGTGACGAACGGGTCGCACCGCTCACAAAAGTTGTTTGCAGATAAGAATGCAGTACAGTACTAGGAAGTGACTCCTAGGTCGTTCCTCAAGGACCAATATTTTGGCTCAGTCTCAGATTTTTTTCACAAAAAAGGGGGGGGTTGATTGTGTTTTTGAACGGAAAAGTAAATTGCAGTAAAAATAAATTAAAACAGTGAAAACCGAAACAGTAAAATCACAAATTTCTTCAGATTGCTCGGTACAGAAAACTTAAGATTGATCATATCACAAAACGAAATTTTAGGAGATGCAGAAAACGTAGATTCAAAGCAGAAAACAGTTGCAGGAATTGGAAATTCAGAAAACAGTACATTGAACCACAGTAAAAGCAGAAACGGAATTTTTGCAGTGAATAGTAAAAACGAAATTTAAAGTGCATCAGAGAAAATAAAATGACAGCGGAGTAAAAGAAAATCAGCAGGAATTTAACTTCGCAGATGAAATTAAATGGCAGCAAACGTAACACAGCAGAAATTAAACTTGACTCAGAAACTAAACAGAAACAGAAATCAGACCTGGAAGTTGATCAGCGGAATTGGAATCAGACTGAAATTAAATTGAAAGTTCATTACAGCAAAGAAATAAAAATTACAATCACCATTATTTCAGAAAGCAGTACTGGAAAAGAAACCAAAACCTCCCCAAAGGGGGAGGGGGAAAAATTGCTCAATTCACAGAACTAGGAAGCCTCTACCCTACTCCTACTCCTACTGCCTACTGGAATCTGTCTACTACCTACTATTTTTCTTCTGTCCAAAGCTCTCCTTTTATTGTGGTAAGAGCCGTATGTGTGCTTCTTTGATGGTTCAAAACAAAATGTAAGGCCCCTCCATTTCTGGTTCCACCACTTCAATTCCAAAAGATGATTGAAATTTTGTCATCACGTACTCTATGTGTGATTGCTTCTGGACGGGGTAGAGCTCGTGAAGAATGGATGTCCGTGAGCTGCTTCAAAGAATCCGTGACTTCCATTTGTGTGGTTCCCACTTCCCATCAAGGAGTTGTTGTCCGAGAGCTCAACACGGTGGACCATCATATTCCTATTACAAACGTGAATCTCCACTAAATCCTGTTTAACCACTTCTTCATTGTCGTGGACTCTTCACCTCTTATGTGGACCGTGAGGTCTTCGTGTTGTTGTTCTTTCAACAATGCTTCCATTCATGATACTAGTTCAGACTTGTGCATCTACTTTCTTCTATATTGAATCTGCATTAAAGGTGGAACGTATAAGTTGCTTTCCTTCCATGTGCTTCTCTTTTTCTGCTGCCCTTACTAGACCAAGATGCTGATGTGCTTGTCTTATTTTCTAAGTGGAGCGTGAATGTCTGTCGAGAAAGGGAGTCAAACATCTGGAGAATCAAATTCTCTTTTCTAAAGTGCCAACTACCGAGTAGTGTTAGTGGCAGCCCATTTCCAATAAAAATTGTATTCTTTCCCTATTAGATAGTCCATTTTCTGCATAGACTCTAATATTTTAAAAGAAAGTGCTTAGTCCACTAGTTTTGTCCGTTTGGTGCTGCCAACTTCTTTTTGTGCTTTTCCTAAGTGGTCCTGCTGTCCATCACGTGCACACCAAACCCAAGTGAATACAATACAACAGTTGCTCTTTCTTTATTCTAGCCAAATATGACTTCAATGCGTCTCCAACTCAGCTTCACGTGGCAGCACCTCTTCCCACGTGCACTCACTAATTTACTGCTGCTTCTTCCATGCTGGACGTGTATCTTCCTCTTCTACCAGCTGGACGGTGCTCTGAATGAAAGCCACTTGCTCACCAGCTGCTATCTCACGGCTTTCCCCTCAACTCACGGTCTCTCACTGCAAACTTCATTCCAGCACCTTTTTCTAACCCTGCTCTATTTTTCCTCTCCAAGGTGCATGGACATATGCCTTCCTCTGCTGGACTGCTCCCTCCGTTTGTCACCTTGGTGGAGCTGTGAAGGTTGTTGGATTTTGATGGACGTTGCTGCTGGAAACGTGAATGGGCTGGAGCTGCACCTTCGTGCTTCCATTTCCGCTCCAAGCTCCTGGACTGGACGGTGAACTGCTGGATGGGACCGTGTGGAGTTGCTACTGCTATGTTGGATGCACCCGGACCAGTTGCTTTGTTCAACATTATTTCTATGCTCTTTTTATCTTGCTGGACGTGTGTGGATGCAACCGTGTGCTTTCTAATGTCTCATTTCCAACTCATAATTCATAATGGAACCAGCAACGTGTTCAGAATTAATTCCCATGGATTGAATCATCACTTGGACGTGTGCTCTTGGACGTGTGCTCTTGGACCTCCCAAAAGAAATTAATCTACAAATTTTATCCAATAATTTCCTAATACAAATAATTAACTTAAAATAATTCAAAATAATTAAAATAAAAATTACTGGTTAAATTAAACACAATTATGAAAAATGGGAAAATATTGGACAATTAAGCATAATTCCCTGATTATTTCTAGCACAATAAGATAAGTGTAGTTAATAAAATATTCACTCATCAAGAGGTAAATCCCTCTCGGTTAAAGTCGAGGGTCGAGAGGTAAATCCCTCTCGGTTAATGTCGAAGGTCGAGAGGTAAATCCCTCTCGGTTAATGTCGAAGGTCGAGAGGTAAATCCCTCTCGGTTAAAGTCGAGGGTCGAGAGGTAAATCCCTCTCGGTTAAAGTCGAAGGTCGAGAGGTAAATCCCTCTCGGTTAATGTCGAAGGTCGAGAGGTAAATCCCTCTCGGTTAATGTCGAAGGTCGAGAGGTAAATCCCTCTCGGTTAATGTCGAAGGTCGAGATGTAAATCCCTCTCGGTTAATGTCGAAGGTCGAGAGGTAAATCCCTCTCGGTTAAAGTCGAGGGTCGAGAGGTAAATCCCTCTCGGTTAATGTCGAAGGTCGAGAGGTAAATCCCTCTCGGTTAAAGTCGAGGGTCGAAAGGTAAATCCCTCTCGGTTAATGCCGAAGGTCGAGAGGTAAATCCCTCTCGGTTAAAGTCGAGGGTCGAGAGGTAAATCCCTCTCGGTTAATGTAGAAGGTCGAGAGGTAAAGCCCTCTCGGTTAATGTCGAAGACCGAGAGGTAAATTCCTCTCGGTTCCTGTTGAAGGACGAGCGGTAAATCCCGCTCGGTTAATGTTGAAGGTCGAGCGGTAAAACGCTTTCAATTCCGCAAACGCAGCCTCCCTCAAACTCATCAGTCCTATAGTTAACCACGGCTAAAGCCAAACGCTTAACTCGGACTTGGGGGGCATAGTGTACAGTATAAAATATTAACCGAGTGGTTACCAACAACCAACCAGAGATCCAAGTAATCTGTTTATATCTTATTCTGTTGGGCTCATATCAATTTAGGAAAATAATAAATACAAAGCCAGGGCCAAAAGCCAGGTACGTTCCACTTACGCATGATTCACTCTACGCTACACTCAAATACTCAATAGTGATAATCATTCACAAATATTCAACTAAGAGCCGAGGCTCTTCAAATCACACGCCTAACTTGGGCGTCGGAGTACCTTTTGCAGGTACATCCTCCCACGTCAAGAGGAAGACCGATCGGTTTGTGCCAACACCGATCGGCCAATAGCAGGAGTTTGAAAGCGAGCGAGCGGCCCAGACACATCAACAGGTTAGTCTCTCGGTCCCAAAATTATCCACCGAAACAGAATCCTTATTGGGCAAAGGTGTGATATCCTGGTGCCAAGTTCTCTGATGGTTTTATTGATTTCACGATCCTGTTTCTCTGATTTTTTTTTAGGTTTATTTAATAATACTTTTTTTTTCTCATTTCTTTTTTTGTATTTCTTCTTTTTCCTCCCTCATTGACCAGAATACTGTCAAACCCCGTAATTAAACACCCAAAAACCCTTATGTCAGATCTCGGAAAACCCACCCAAACCCCACCTGTCGGATTTCATTAAAGCGCACTAGAAACCCTCTGAGCGGACACCAGGTGTCAATAAATGAGGATCTGAAAATCAGTTAGTGGGATGCAGGTGTCAGTAGGAGAACAGACGTTCGTTGTTTTAAACAAAACTGAATTTTCTGAAATCCGTGTCACTCTTCTGCATGCACCTTCTCCGTTCCAAAATCTGACTTTCCATTTCTCCTTCTTCTCTCTAGAAAACCCTCTCTTCTCTCTACCAAAGCTTACCATTTTTTTCTCCGATCACATTTCAGAAACCGTAGAAGTGTTCCCGGCGGTATAAGCTTCAGTTTGAACCGATCCTTTCCGCGGTCTGAAACTGGTAAGTTTCTCGTCTCTAGCTGTTCGTTCATATGAGCATGCAAGCCAAGATTTGGTTGCACGCGGTCACCTTATCTGAACCAATCTTGGTTTTCTGTAATTTGTTTAGTTTGAAGAGTTTGTCTGAGCGTTGTGGGTAGAAGAAATCATATTTTTGCGAACTGAGTTTTAGTCTGAAGCAAGTTCGTTCACTTCAAGAGGTAAGGGAAGCTTATTTAATTTAATTTGAACTATGTGCTGTAGAACTGTTGACGTTCGTTGATTTGATGATGTTAATGCATGATGATTATTATGGTTTGAATAATTGAACGTTCGTTTACTTGATGAGTTGAAATGATATATGGCTGAGTTAGGTTATGATGCATGAAATATATGAAACCTGTTTGATATGTGAAGTATGAGGTATGAATGTTGATCTTGATAGAAATTTTATAAAGTTCTGAAGTTATGAGAGTATAAGTTGAGAAAAACTGATTTGAAATAAATGATTCTGTATAAGAGGTTATACTATGATAAAATACGTTCGTTACTGGACGGTCATTGACCGTTCGATTCTCCTGTTGGATATAGTTGAAATGGAATTCTTTTATTTGGAAAGAATTCTAGTTAAGGACGAACGCCTCTTTATCGTAATGCTGTGCTTGAACAATCGGTCAAGCGTATTTGCATCTGAGTATCCAGTAGAAAACCTAAATTCGGTACCTATATATATATATATATATATAATTGTATAGGTAGTTGTTTCTAAATACCATTCCTATGATATCTTATTTATAAATCTTTTATTCTAAATTTTAAGTAGTGCTCGGTATTATACCTAGCACTCGTACTAAGTAGTGCTCGGTCTTACACCTAGCGCTCGTACTCAGTAGTGTTCGGTCTTACACCTAGCGCTCGTACTGAGTAGTGTTCGGTCTTACACCAAGCGCTCGTACCCGTTTCATTATATAACCTATCTTGATGAAAAGTAGCGTTCGTCCAATTTCAGAAGAACCTTCCTTTCCTTGTTCGGTCATTTACTGACATGAGATTTCTGTATATGAATTATTCTAAGTTTAGTACTTTGACGTCCTAGTAGGTCCACCTTATTGTCTTGGACCAAGAGTCCCCAGTTCTATATATTATTTGAGTTTTGATTGGAGTTCACGAGAGTCAGTTCATTTAACTGATTCAGGTTGTAGAAGAAGTTCGTCGCATATTGCATATGTGTACTTGATTCCTTTCTAAAGAATTGAGTAACCCTTTCGGTAGTATTCGGTTCTAATACGAGGGAGTTTCCTTGCCTCGTTCTTGTCGTTTGTCCTCGTTATGAAGGGGGCGGATCGTTCGGTACTTTTATGTTCTCATAAATAATTATGAAAAGGACACTAAAGTGAAAGATTATAAAGGATGAAAAGTTTATGAGATGAATATGAGACTAGTGATAATGAAAGATGGAATTGAGAATGTTAGGAATGAAATGAGGTGAAGTTGAACGAGCGTTCCAGGGAGGAACGACTCTTGGTTGATATTGAAATTGGTAAAGTATGAATGTGGACAAAGCTTGGCTGACGATTCATCCTGATGTTCCGTGAGTACTCGTCCTCATGTAGAGGGGGTACGTCATGTGTGGGAACGGCAGGAGGTCCTAGTCCTTAGGAGTACTTTGGACGGAACGGACTAACCTCGGGTGGCAGCTGATGAGAATTCCAGTTACTACATCACCCGGGTGCATGAACGTCGTAGCTACACGGAATTCATACAGTTCGGACAGTCGGTCTAGTATCAGGGTGTTGATTAAACTATTTATTGGAATGTATTTGACTGTGCTTGCATAATGAAATGTTTGTTATTACTTGAATTAAATTACATAAGCTTACCCTGTGTTTTTCCTTGTGTTGTCTCATTTGTACATCCGTCCTTGTCTTTGCAATGATCATCCGTGTGGATGTGAGCAGAAGGAGACGCACTGCTGGAAGAGGCATAGGAAGAGCAAATTTTAGAGGAAGAAAACTTAGTAGAAGTTGAGGTGAAGACTTAGCAATAGGACGTTCGGCTTGTAGTTGTTTATTTTGGTTAGGTGGTCGTTCGTCCGCCTTTTGTCTTTAAGTTTTTAAATGATCGTTCGGTGTTAATTTTGTAAATCATTCGGTCTTGAATTGTCTCTCTTATGGTTCAATTCTAGTTAGGAAGCTATGTAAGGTCGTTCGGCCAAAACCGTGCTCTTGTTTAATTAAGACTGATTTGGTTTATCATTAAATGTAATTAATTCTACTATATGGTGTTTACTGTATTTTTGGGATGTTACAAATACCATCTGTGCGGGGCACCCTTCAACCTTCACCAACGCCATGGACGTCCATGCCCTACAAAGAGTACTGGTGCCTCTGTCATGATTCACTTATTGCATGCTTCAGATGATATGGCTTTGGCTCAGGTTTTATTATTCTCGTCATTAGCTCGGGGATTCAATTATCCAATTTTCACCCAACTTTCGCTACTCATGTCATTTTTTTTAATGGGTTAAAGGATGCTTCTTATTTCTTCGATTCTTCCACAGTTCAGTTTTCTCGAGTATGGTATAGTCGGATTTTTTTTTTCTGCTTTTCCCATGCTTAGAATGATGTATGCTCTAGAAGAGCAACATACTTTTAGTTTACTATGTAAATACATTGGTTCTTCTCTTATGCTTGGTGTAACATCCCAAAAATACAGTAATAACCATATAATAGAATTAATTACATTTCATAATCAATCAGTGCAGTCTTACACTAATACCAACATTCAAAAACCAAACTGCGTTAAGTACAGAGTTAATTTACAATATTACAGAAATAAGAAAGAGTCAGGATCGAACGGTTTTACAAAACCAAATACTGAACGATCGCTTACAAAACAACTAACATCTAATACTACCGAACGACCTAAGGTTCGGCCTTAACTTCAACGTCCACCAGATTCTCCTCTTCAATCACGTCTTCCAACAATGTTTTTCCTTCTGCTCACATCCACACGGATGATCATTGCAAAGACAAGACGAACGTACAAGTACGAGACAACACAAGAAAACATAGGGTAAGCTTATATAATTTAATTCATACATCAACATAAAAATCAAACATTCCAACAACACAAGAGTAGTTCAACATATATAACTATACGAAAGTTATCACTAGACGGACCGTCCGGATTGTATGAATCTGTGTAGCTACAGGCGTTCTTGCACCCGGGTGATGTAGTAACTGGGATACACTCAACAGCTGTCACCCGAGGTTAGCCCTATCCAAAGTACCCCTAAGGACTAGGACCTCCTGTCGTTCCCACACATGACCTACCCTCCTCTACGTGAGGACGAGTACTCACGGAACATCAGGATGAACTACCAGCATTAGCATGCCCACAGTCATACTTTACAAATTTCAAATATTCAATACATGAGTCGTTCCTCCTCGGAACGCTCGTTCAACTTCACATATTTTTATTCATACTCAATCTCGTTTCCATCTTTCACTATCACTTTTCTCAATTTTCTCTTTCATTTCCAATACGTTTAAATTCATCATTTGCTCTAAGAGTATAAAATACCGAACGTTCAGACCCCTTTAGAACGAGGACGAATGATAAGAATGACAATTTTCCCATTCAGAACAGAATAAGACTAAGAGAGTTACTTTTGGTTTTAAGAAATGAACTGAGTAAACTAGTGCAATATGTGACGAATGGTATTTACCACGTGAGTCAGTTGAATGAACTAACTCTCTTGAATTCAAACCAATACTTAAGGAATAAGTCAAATATGGAGGCCTCAGGCCGAATCCAATAAAAGAAGACTAATCAAGATGTTAAGAAATTATATTTAGAATAGTTCACATACGGAAATCCAATGCCAGTAAATGACCGAACATGGTAAAGGAAAATATTACTGAAGTTGGACGAACGCTATTTCAAGAAGCTTAATAATTAAAGACAAGTATGAGCGTCCGGTATAAGACCAAACACTACTCATTACGAGCGCTAGGTATAAGACCAAACACTAATTAGTACGGACGCTAGGTGTAAGACCGAGCGCCACTTATTACGAGCGCTAGGTATAAGACCGAGCACTACTAGTCTTAAAGTATGAGGGTATATATATGTATTACTTTATTTCGGATATTCGGGTACAACTATGCTTGAACGAACGCTCAAACATAGTGTTCCACATGAGGACGCTCATCCTCGATTAGAATTCTCTCCAAATGAAAGAATTCCAATTTTAAACAGTTTACTAGAAAAACCAAACGGTAGAGGATCATTCGATGACGAACGTAAATTATCATAGTGAACATTTCATATTCAGATTTTCATTTATCTCAAATTCAAATTTCAACACATCGGTTCATAACCTTATAACTTCACTCCAAATATCAATTTACATACTTTATAGAATCCATAGTTATAATTCATACTCCAAAACGATTACTCATATTCACATTCATACATATCAACCATCACCATACATATCAACCAGCATGCACCATATTCACTCAGTCAAACAACGGACGTTCATACAAAACAACTACATACAGATTAAATTAAATAAGCTTCCCGTACCTGGATCAGTGAGTGAAACGTCCTGAAAGTAAGATTTTGGGTTCGTCCGCCTACAGCTTTCTACCCTCAAAGATCACTTAACTCTTCCAACTAAATCTAACCAAAAATCAAGAATAACTTAGACTATACCTCCTTCATTCAGCCAGAATTTGGCTTTGCATGTAACAAAAGAAGGCACGACAAAGAAGAGAAACTTACCAGCTCAAACTTGAAATTTGTTCGGTTTAAGAGGAAGCTTGGGACGCCGGGAATACTCCTACGGTCTCTGAATGATGAATGGAGAAGAGAAAGATGAGTTACAGTAGAGAGAAGGGAAACTTCTAGAGAGAAGGAGGAGGAAATGAAAAATCAGAATTTGGAAAGGAGAAGGTGCATGCAGAGGAGAGTGGGCAGGGTTTTCAGAAAAATCATTTTTGTCTGCCCCACGTCCAAACGGACGTGCGCTCTCCTGCGGACACCTGTCCTCCACTATTGATTTTCGAATCTTCCATTCTTGACACCTGGCGTCAGTTTACAGAGTCTTGGGTGTGTTTTAATGATTCTGAGCAAGGGTTTTGGTGCATTAAATGAGATTAAACAGGTGGGGCTTGGGTTAAATTTCCAAGGTCTGACATTCCCCCTAACTACAAAAATTTTCGTCCTCGAAAATTAAAAGTTACCCGGAAATAAGTGAGGGTATAAGTCCCTCATGGCATCCTCCACTTCCCATGTAGAGTCGCACGTTTTCTCGTCCCAGATTACTTTCACCAAACGAATGGCTTTTCTCTTGTAGTATTTGGTGCGGCATTCTTCCACACGAACTGGTTGCAACTCCAGCGTTCGGTCTTGGCGAAGATGAACGGCTTCCAACTTTAGTATGTGAGAGGGGTCGGCTATGTACTTTCGGAGTTGGGAAAAACGTGGAAAACTGGATGAAGGTTGGATAGTTGAGGAGGCAATGATAGCTCGTACGCCACTGGTCCGATCTTCCTTAAAACTTGATAAGGTCCGACAAACTTGGGGGATAGCTTCTTTAGACGAACAACTCTGCCTACTCCAGTGGTCGGATTCAATCTAAGGAAAATGTGCTCTCCAGCATTGAACTCTAATGGCCTTCTTCTTTTATCCGCGTAGGACTTCTGCCTGCTCCTCGACGTCTTCAGCCTTTCTTGGATCAATTTCACCTTTTCGGTCGTCTGTTGAATGAGCTCAGGTCCGGTCAATACGTTCTCCCCTTCTTGAAACCAGCAAAGGGGTGTGCGGCACTTTCGTCCGTAAAGAGCTTCAAAGGGAGCCATACCAATGCTGGACTGGAAACTGTTGTTGTAGGTGAACTCCACTAAAGGCAAGACTTCATCCCAGACACCCATGTGATCAAGGACGCACATTCTTAGTAAGTCTTCGAGTGTCTGGATGGTTCTCTCGGATTGACCGTCCGTCTGAGGGTGATAGGCTGAACTCATTTGAAGTTTGCTGCCCAGTTCGCTTTGTAAGGATTGCCAAAACCGAGATGTGAATCTCGTGTCTCGGTTAGAGATGATATTGGACGGCACTCCGTGTTGACGAAAGATCTCCTTAATGTAGAGCTTCGCCAGGTTGGTCATAGACATCTTTAAGTTGACCTCTAGGAAGTGGGCAGTCTTAGTCAATCGATCTACTATAACCCAGATGGAGTCGTGATTCTTGACTGTGCGGGGTAAGTGTAACATCCCAATTATATATGTCATGCATATAATAAAGACGTCATCAAGCATAATATAGGAAAGCAGTCAAGAGTTAATAAGGATTACAGTCATCCTTAGAATAGTGTGAAATTACCAACTAGAGAATCATTATTTCTCCCTGGAAATTTACAGAAAATTTAAAACTTTAAACACTCAAAAGTTATCCCAAATAATATGAAATCAAGGAATAAAACTAGCAAATCTAAGCTGCAACACTGCCGTCTCCATCAAGAGCTGCTTCCAAGGTATCCTCCCCATCATCTGCTCCCATCCAAGTGGATGATCATCGCCAAAGAAACATACACAAGCAATACAAACAAGCAAGGGTGAGCTAGATATAAAAAGCATGTTATATAATCTCACACGACATGCAAAAGTCATCCAAACATGGTAAACTGACATCACAAGACTTGTTACTTTAAACCCCGACTTGTTGCTTTATAGACCGACTCGTCCGGACTAGAATGATTACCGAGCTATGGCGGGTCTTGCACTCGTGGTGGCTTTATGAAACTTGGGCACTACCGCCCGGCCACAGTCACGAGGTTAATCCGTTATCACTCACCTTGGATCATATGGAAGCACCCAAGACTAGAACCTCCTGCTACTCCTCACCCCATGGTTCAATCCTCTCTACATGAAAAGAAAGACCATTGGAGTTTCAGGATGACCCCCAAAACTGAGCTGCCATGTAATCATTCTATACAACCCCAAAACACCACCATGTATCCTCTCCTTGAGGATCATGGAATTACGTCCATGAATCATACTGTTACTCTGAACCTTATCCCAAGTCATGAATAACCAGATACCTCCATAATATCACATTAAATCCAACATATCTCATACATTCACATAAATCCCATCACAGTATATATTTTCCAAACATTTTGCACATAATTCAATTCAAGAGAAAATGAACTTAAAACCCAACATTTACATAATACTATTTGGACGAACGTTATTTGCCGAACGGCATTGAACGAACGCTATTTACCAACAGGCCGAACGCTATTTCACCGAACACACTATTAGGCCGAACGCTGAGATTAATACTTAGGCCGAACGCTGGGATCGAGTACTTAGGCCGAACGCTATTTTACCGAACACCATATTGGATTTAAACACTATTAGAACGAACGGTAAGATTGATACTTAGGCCGAACGCTTGGATCGAATTCTTAAGCCGAACGCTATTTCACCGAACACCATATTGGATTTAAACACTATTGGGACGAACGCTAAGATTGATACTTAGGTCGAACGCTGGGATCGAGTACTTAGGCCGAACGCTAAAACTGAACTCCGCATTCAAATCGGATACTGCCTGGACGAACGTTAAGATCAAAGTCTTAGGCTCGACATTAGAATTCCCCACGCTATTAGACCGGATACCATTAGGTCGAACACTAAAAGAACGAACACTAGGTTCGAAACTCATTTAACCGAATACTAAAAGAACGAACGCTACAATTTCTAATACACTAAGACTGAACGTTCATGATCCAACCTTACGAATATCAATTTACAACCGAACGTTCCAGATCTAAATTTAGGAATATCAATTAAAACCGAACGAACACTAATACATCAAAACCGAACGTTCAAGATTAAATCCTAAGAATATCAAATGAAGACCGAACGCTACAATCACTAATTCGCCAAGCAGACGTTCAAGATTCAAGCCTGATAATATTATATTAAGCCGAACGCTACAGTTAATAATACACGAAGACCGATCAATTGAACACTTAAGATTGAAAACTAAGTATACTAACTTTACAACGAACGCTCAAAGTCAATTAGACATCCAGACGAATGCTCTAGATCACCATTGGAGACTACCAAATTAAAATCGAACACTACAATCATCAAAACCGACCGTTTAAGATCAAAACCTGAGAATTCAAATTAACACCGGATGCTCACCATCACTAATACACCAAAACTGAACGTATAATGTTTAAACCTAAGAATCCAAATTAACACCGAACGCTTCCAATCATTAATTTACCAAGATCGAACGACTAAGATTCAAACTTAAGAATTCCAAATTAAGACCGAACGCTCACGAGCCGAGAATACCTCATATAAACCGAACGCTAAATATGAGAATGCCAGTTTAAGATCGAGCGCTTAAGATTACTATTTCACCAAGACCGAACCCTACACTCACGGACGAACGCTAACGTTCACCGAACACAAAACCAAACGCTCTACAATTTTTGGCGTACCACTATTTGGTCACTATTCAGGCGAACGTTCAGAATACACCACCGAACATTTAGAAATTGGCCGACCACTATTTGGTCGAGCGCTGATTGGACGCACGCGCGTTTCTGCAGAATTCTGCAGAATCGCGTTAGGTTTTCCAGAAACCCCATTTTTCATTCCCAAATTCCCATATTTCCATCAAATACAGTATATTTCAATAATCAAACAAAAGATCTAGCTCCCCTTACCTCTTGAAGACTTCCTTGAATATACCTCCAAAGGATTTGATCTCCTTCCAACTTCAAAAGCTCTCCACTTCTCCTCTCCCAGAACTTGCAGTGCCAAGGCCTCCTTGCACTTCGGCAGCTCCCACTTCACCTTCTCTCAGATATGGCAGCAACTCCTTCAATATGCAGAACCCCCAAATCCTTTTGATTCCATGGCTTTTACCTTTAAGAAGGAAGAAATGGTGCTCCCCACAGCCACTCCTCAGTGCTATGCCCACCAACGAAGGAGATGATGGTGTTCCTTGGTGGTTGAAGCACTTCAAAGTGGAGTGACTCACCCTCCACCGGCAGCTGTACCATTGTTGAACAGGAAGCCCCCACCACTACCAAAAGGAAGAGAACGTGCGGTCCTCACAACCCCCACCAGCAGCAGAAAGTGAACCCCTCCCCCACCACTTTTTATTTTAAAAAGACGCACGGTCCTTACAGTAAATGGGTCACGAAATCCATGGAGATGTTGTCCCACTTCCATTCGGGGATCTCAAGTTGTTGCAGCAAACCGCCCGGCCTTTGGTGTTCAGCCTTCGCTCGCTGACAAGTTAAGCATGACGCCACGAAACGAGCGATATCGTTCTTCATTCCCGGCCACCAGAAGGACTTTCAGAGATCTTGATACATCTTAGTCATGCCAGGGTGCATGCTAAGACGACTTTGATGCCCTTCCTCCAGAATAATTCTCTTCAGCTCTCCATCATTTGGAACACACGTCCGGTCCATATAGCGTAAGAGACCGTCCGTTCCAGTGTTGAAATGTTCAGCCTTCTCCGTACCGAGCGCGCCCAAAATTTTTACCAGATCCTCATCCTCTTGCTGCTTCACTCTGATCCGGTCGAATACGTCACTGGATATTCTAAGGTTACAGCATCTAATGACGTTCGGTTCTAAGTCGAACTGTAACCTTAAGTCTCTAAAGCTTTCCACCAATTGAAGTTCTCTGACCATCATGGATGAGACGTGCACCACCTTTCTGCTCAAAGCGTCCGCTACTATGTTCGCTTTCCCTGGATGGTAGAGTAACTCAAAATCGTAGTCCTTCAAGAACTTAAGCCACCTCCTCTGCCTCATATTCAACTCTTTCTGATCAAAGAGGTACTTGAGACTCTTGTGATCACTGAAGACTTGGAATGTTGATCCATACAAGTTGTGCCTCCAAATCTTCAGTGCGAACACCACCGCTGCCAACTCCAGATCGTGCGTTGGGTAATTTCTCTCGTGAATCTTCAGTTGACGAGAAGCATACGCGACCGCTCTCTTCTCTTTCATTAGCACATAACCCAAACCTTGATGAGAAGCGTCGCAGTATACCTCGAACGGTTTGGCTGTGTCTGGAATAATCAGAACTGGAGCGCTCGTCAATTTCCTCTTCAATTCCTGGAAGCTCGCTTCACACCGATCGGTCCATCCGAACGGTTGATCTTTCCTGGTCAGTTGAGATAGCGAGGCTACTATCTTAGAAAATCCTTCAATAAAACGCCTATAGTAGCCCGCAAGTCCCACGAAGCTGCGAACCTCAGTGACCGAACGGGGACTCTCCCATTCCAATACCGCTCGTACCTTGGCCGGTGATGAATCAATATTTTACTCATTGCACTTAGCTTATTACACCGGGTTTAATCAAGAAATTGCGCTTAATTGTCCAGTATTTATCCTATTTTTCCTAAATGTGCTAAATTTGATCGAAAATTCTTATTTTAACTAATTTGAATTATCTGAGCCAATTATTTTACAAGGAAATTTTGGAGATACAATTTGGGACATTTGAAGGCTAAATGAAAAATAACAATTGAGCTAATTTCATCTTAACCATTTCAATTTTCGCTGGTTGCTGTTTGAATTTTGTGCCAACTTGTATTTCTTCGTTCGAGTCCAATTCTTATCCGTTTTCTATGCCATTTTTTTTCATAGTTTCGTATGGATGTCTATTTTTACGTATAGTTTTTACTTTGATAGAATTATTTCTGTAATGTTCCCAGTAATTGTTTTACTCCACTGTGTCAGTCCAGCAAAGGGAATTTGGAAACACACATGCCGCACATGCACATGGAAAGGCTTTGGTTTTAAATTTTTTTTTGGAGAATAGGATAAAGAAGTGCACATTTACGTGAAGTCCAGCAACAAATGCAAGTAGCACATGATGGAAGGAATCTACAAAAGCTTGTGGTATGAGTGCACACACATGGAGTTTTACTTCCATTTGATGGATGATGACATGGAATCACATTTCTGAAAATGGTCCACCAAACACATGCTTGCAATGTACCAAGAATCACTTAAGTTTCACAAATGTCACGGCTGGAAACATCAAGTGGAGGGCCCCTTTGTTTTATTTTTATTGAAGGAGAGTTTAAAGAATTAGTTGGAAGGTGCACATCTCTCACAATGTCTCACGGTTGGTGCAGCAGGAAAATATTCAGCCATCATACCTTCACATGGACATGGAAGCCAAAGTAAGAAACACATGCAAAAGAGCTTCATCCAGCCATTGATACAAAGGGAGGGGGAAGAAAAATTTGGAGGGGGTTAGTTGGTGGATGGAGAGGAGAGGCCGTGAGCTCATGGTGGGAGGATGAAGAAAACAAATCACTGCTGGAATGGAGGATGAAGTTGCTTGAAGTTCTTGGTGCCTTCTCATTTGGTTTTGTACATCTTTTCATTAAGCTTTAATCATCTACTGTTATATCCATTTTTTTTATTCTATAAACTGTAATTTGTATTTTGTTTGTGCAAGTTGTTGTTGTAATTTTAGAAGCATTGTAATTTCATTTTGGGAAGTGTTTTTCCTTCTTTTGATTTATGGTGCAAGGTCTCAGTTTGTTTAAGAGTTATTCTCTTTCTTTCATTTTGTTTTCTTTAATGCAATTTGGTTGAATTATTTTTAGTGTTTATGCATAGATGTTCTAGGCTCTTTCTCTTTTAGTACCTCTTTGATTTTAATTTAATTAGTGAGGAAAGAAAGTCTTGGTGTCATGGCTGGAATGGTAATCAATTTGATTGAAATTGAAGAAGTAAATTAGGTGGAGTAGGTGTGTACGTAAAAGAGCTCTTTTCCTTGTAGAAATCATCATTTTCTTCTAAAAATCCATTAGCATTTAGTCCAACATGTGGACCTCTTCTTGTATTATGTTTTTGTCTTTTCATAAGTTGTTTTGGAGAAGAAGTGTCATGGCTGGAATGTTGTGTACGTAGGTGATGTGGAGAATACAATTTAATTTGCTTTTCATTTAGAAATGTAATTGAAGTTGAAGTAAATGTTTTCTTTGTAAAATTGAATTGGTATGGATGTTGGATGCTTACGGTTTTGGATGTCCATTTGAAATTATCCTTTCAATGAAACCAAGCAATTTTGTCACGGATCATGAGGTAATTTTTAGAAGCAATTCAAATTCTTTTTTTTTTAAATTTTAGATTTTACTGTCTCTTTTTACTGCTGTAATTTAATTTCTGTTGTAATTCAATTTCAGTTGTTGTTTTCTGCAATTTAATTTCTCCTCTTCTTTATTTTTGCATGATGATCATTTACTGTAATTTTATTTTCTGTATTTTACTGCAGTAATTTTGAGTCTGTTTTTACTGTTTTCCAAATTTACCATTTTCTATATTTACTGTTTTCTGTATTTTTGTTTTCTGTATTTTGCTGTTACTGTTTTACAGATTTTGAAAATTCTGTACTTACTGTTTTTACTGTTATTATTTACTGCTGTAATTTCATTTTTTTTTGTTTTTACTGTTTTACTATTTTTACAGTTTTCTGTATTTTATGTTTTACTGTATTTTCGTTTTTACTGTTCCAGATTTAATTTTTATTGTTTCATGTTACTGTATTTTCGTTTTTACTGTTTTCTAAAATTTTCTGTTTTCTGTTTTCACTGTTTTCTGTATTTACTGTTTTCTGTATTTTCTGTTTTTCTGTATTTTCGTTTTTACTGTTTTAATTTCATTTACTGTACCAATTTCATTTTTACTGTTTTAATTTCGTTTTACTGTTTTTAAATTTCATTTTTTTTACTATTTTCTGTTTATTTTTACGGTTTGTTAATTTACTGCTTTCAACATTTACATTTTTCCGCAACCAAAAACAATCACAAACCCCCCCACTACGTGTTTGACCCGAGACTGAACCCAAATATTGGTCCTTGAGAGACGACCTAGGAGTCACATCCTAGCTATACTGCATTCTTTTATGCAATCAAATTTGTACGCAGTGCGACCCGCGTATCAGCCGGATCCACTGAGATACCTTCAGCCGACACCACGTGCCCCAAGAACTGAACTTCTTTCATCCAAAACTCACATTTGGATAACTTGGCGTACAACTCCTTCTCCCTCAATACGCCAAGTACAATTCTCAAGTGCTCAACATGTTTGTCCTGGGTCTTGGAGTAGATAAGTATATCGTCGATGAAGACGACCACAAATTTGTCCAGGTATGGTCTGAATATGCGATTCATGTAATCCATGAAGATTACTGGTGCGTTCGTCACACCGAACGGCATCACTACATACTCGTAGTGTCCGTAACGAGATCTGAAAGCAGTCTTCTGGACGTCTTCCTCCTTAACTCTGATTTGATGATATCCAGATCGCAAGTCAATCTTCGAGAATACTGTGGCCCCATGCAATTGATCCAACAAATCGTCTATCCTTGGCAATGGGTACTTATTCTTGATGGTCAACTTGTTTAATTGTTTGTAATCAATGCAAAGCCGAGAGCTGCCATCTTTCTTCTTCACCAAGAGAACAGGCGCTCCCCAGGGTGATACGCTCGGTCTAATAAATTTCTTGTCCATCAAATCTTCAATCTGCTTCTTGAGTTCAGCCAACTCCGCAGGTGCCATTCTATACGGTGCAACACAAATGGGCCCTGCGGTCGTCACTAAATCAATTGTGAATTCAACTTCGCGAGGAGGGGGAAGTCCAAGTATTTCATCCGGAAAGACATCCAGGAACTCGTCCACAACCGATCGTCCTCCACCGAGTTCGCTACTGGACGATCGCTCATATACTAATCCTCCAAACTCCTCGTCTGCGTGCGTCATTATCAGGAAACAGCTGGTGCCCTCCATGATGTCCTCCTTTAGTTGACCGAGCGTCACAGACAACTCTTCTTCTTCTTCACCCGGAAACACCAACTTCTTTTCTCCACAATCTATAAAAATGCGATTGGCAGTTAACCAATCCATCCCTAATATCACCTCCAAACTTTGAAGAGGTAAGCAGATGAGATTAACTTTAAACTTACGCCCTTCCACTTCTATAGGACATCTAATGCACACCGTGGACGTCTTAACCTCACCAGCTGCTGGGGTTGACACCGCCAGGTCGAACTGCATCTCTCTCTCCACTAAACCCAGTTTCCCAATGCACGCCGTCGAGATGAAGGAATGTGTTGCTCCTGAGTCATACAATACACAGCAAGATCTACCATACAGCAAGCATTCACCGATTATGAGATTACCTGAGCTTGCTGCCTCTGCGTCGGTTATAGCATACACACGTCCAACTGCTTCAGCTCTACCACCACCTCTCGGTTGATTCCTTCCCGCGTTCAGTGATCTCATCACCGCTCGTTCCCCCATGTTGCACTCATTCTCCAGATGTCCGTTTCTCCTACAACGAGTGCAAAATTTTCCTCCTATCAGCTGAGGACATGACGAGCGGTAATGTGGTCCTCCACACTGGAAACAGGTCACATTTCCTTGTTGCCCAGACTGCCCGACAGCCACCACTGCTTTAGATACACTTGGATTCACTGATTGTGCTGGTCGAACGTAAGGTGTCCTTCTCAGGTTCGCATTGTTTCTTGACAAGATCGGCCCTCTAGCCACTTGTTGTTTCTTCTGTTGTTCCACTTCTGCTACATTCTTCTCCAACACTTTGGCTCGCTCAACCATAGCAGGAAAAGACTTGATGCACAGGCTAGAAATCAACAACTTCAATTCACTTCTCAGGTCATTTTTGAACTTACGACACTGCCATTCTTCGCTCGTAGCCGTAGTGTTGAAACGAACCAAGTGTTTGAACTTATATGTATACTCTGATACGGACATCCCACCTTGTACCAGTTGCAGAAACTCCACTTCCTTGGCGAAACGAACACTATCTGGAAAGTATTCTTCATAAAATTTGCTTCTGAATACTTCCCATGTAATGGGGCTTTGAGTGTCTGCTAAGATCATCTTCATGCTCGCCCACCAGTGACTGGCCTCTCCAGTCAACAGATACTCAATGAATGCGAGTTTATTATCATCAGGGCACCTCTTGGCATTATAGATCTGTTCCATATCTCTCAGCCACTAATCAGCCTCGTCAGGAAGGCATTTCCCACTGAATTTTGCAGGGTGATGCTGAAGGAAACTCTCCAAGCTCCACTCAGCCTGTTGGGTAACGTTGGAAGAGGACGCTCCCTGTGTATTCCTGGTAGCGGCAATGATCTCCATCAATTGCCTCTAAGTAGCTTCAGAGTTTGCGCGAACGGCCTCCAAACTCTGTAAAGCATTCGCGTTCTACTGCATTAGGGTAGCATTCTACTGTTGTAGCCTTTCTATCACCGATTCCAACAACCTGGTGTTGTCGGACACATCACGGTCGGTGAGTTGAGGTAGAGGAGGGGGTCTAGGTGCCATTTGTTCTCTGAGAAACAGAGAAAAACGAACGTTAGTTATGCTCAAAGAGTTTAAAATACTCAATAAACGAGCGTTGAGCACACAACAAAAATGCAGTGCACTCACAACCTACAGTGTCCTTAAAAGAACAAAACTGCTCTGATACCACTAATGTAACATCCCAAAAATACAGTAATAACCATATAATAGAATTAATTACATTTCATAATCAATCAGTGTAGTCTTACACTAATACCAACATTCAAAAATCGAACGGCGTTATGTACAGAGTTAATTTACAATATTACAGAAATAAGAAAGAGTCAGGATCGAACGGTTTTACAAAACCAAATACTGAACGATCGCTTACAAAACAAATAACATCTAATACTACCGAACAACCTAAGGTTCGGCCTTAACTTCAACGTCCACCAGATTCTCCTCTTCAATCACGTCTTCCAACAATGCTTCTCCTTCTGCTCACATCCACACGGATGATCATTGCAATGACAAGATGGACGTACAAGTACGAGACAACACAAGAAAACACAGGGTAAGCTTATATAATTTAATTCATACATCAACATAAAAATTAAACATTCCAACAACACAAGAGTAGTTCAACACATATAACTATACGAAAGCTATCACTAGACGGACCGTCCGGACTGTATGAATCTGTGTAGCTACAGGCGTTCTTGCACCCGGGTGATGTAGTAACTGGGATACACTCAACAGCTGTCACCCGAGGATAGCCCTATCCAAAGTACCCCTAAGAACTAGGACCTCCTGCCGTTCCCACACATGACCTACCCTTCTCTACGTGAGGACGAGTACTCACGGAACATCAGGATGAACTGCCAGCATTAGCATGCCCACAGTCATACTTTACAAATTTCAAATATTCAATACATGAGTCTTTCCTCCCCGGAACGCTCGTTCAACTTCACATAATTTTATTCATACTCAATCTCGTTTCCATCTTTCACTATCACTTTTCTCAATTTTCTCTTTCATTTCCAATACGTTTAAATTCATCATTTGCTCTAAGAGTATAAAATACCGAACGTTCAAACCCCTTTAGAACGAGGACGAATGATAAGAATGACAATTTTCCCATTCAGAACAGAATAAGACTAAGAGAGTTATTTTTGGTTTTAAGAAATGAACTGAGTAAACTAGTGCAATATGTGACGAACGGTATTTACCACGTAAGTCAGTTGAATGAACTAACTCTCTTGAGTTCAAACCAATACTTAAGGAATAAGTCAAATATGGAGGCCTCAGACTAGATCCAACAAAAGAAGACTAATCAAGATGTTAAGAAATTATATTTAGAATAGTTCACATACGAAAATCCAATGCCAGTAAATGACCGTACATGGTAAAGGAAAATATTACTGAAGTTGGACGAACGCTATTTCAACAAGCTTAATAATTAAAGACAAGTATGAGCGTCCGGTATAAGACCGAGCACTACTCATTACGAGCGCTAGGTATAAGACCGAACACTAATTAGTACGGACGCTAGGTGTAAGACCGAGCGGCACTTATTACGAGCGCTAGGTATAAGACCGAGCACTACTAGTCTTAAAGTGTGAGGGTATATATATGTATTACTTTATTTCGGATATCCGGGTACAACTATGCTTGAACGAACGCTCAAACATAGTGTTCCACATGAGGACGCTCGTCCTCGATTAGAATTCTCTCCAAATGAAAGAATTCCAATTTTAAACAGTTTACTAGAAAAACTGAACGGTAGAGGACCGTTTGATGACGAACGTAAATTATCATAGTGAACATTTCATATTCAAATTTTCATTTATCTCAAATTCAAATTTCAACACATCGGTTCATAACCTTATAACTTCACTCCAAATATCAATTTACATACTTTATAGAATCCATAGTTATAATTCATACTCCAAAACGATTACTCATATTCACATTCATACATATCAACCATCACCATACATATCAACCAGCATGCACCATATTCAGTCAGTCAAACAACGGACCTTCATACAAAACAACTACATACAGATTAAATTAAATAAGCTTCTCTTACCTGGATCAATGAGTGAAACGTCCTAAACGTAAGATTTTGGGTTCGTCCGCCTACAGCTTTCTACCCTCAAAGATCACTTAACTCTTCCAACTAAATCTAACCAAAGATCAAGAATAACTTAGACTATACCTCCTTCATGCAGCCAGAATTTGGCTTTGCATGTAACAAAAGAAGGCACGACGAAGAAGAGAAACTTACCAACTCAAACTTGAAATTTGTTCGGTTTAAGAGGAAGCTTGGGACGCCGGGAATACTCCTACGGTCTCCGAATGATGAACGGAGAAGAGAAAGATGAGTTACAGTAGAGAGAAGGGAAACTTCTAGAGAGAAGGAGGAGGAAATGAAAAATCAGAATTTGGAAAGGAGAAGGTGCATGCAGAGGAGAGTGGGCAGGGTTTTCAAAAAAATCATTTTTGTCTACCCCACGTCCAAACGGACGTGCGCTCTCCTGTGGACACCTGTCCTCCACTACTGATTTTCGAATCTTCCATTCTTGACACCTGGCGTTAGTTTACAGAGTCTTGGGTGCGTTTTAATGATTCTGAGCAGGGGTTTTGGGTGCATTAAATGAGATTAAACAGGTGGGGCTTGGCTTAAATTTCCAAGGTCTGACACTTGGGCGCGTATACTTTCTTCTCTCTTAATTGTGTGGTGAAAAATTGAAGATCTGTGTCATTACTGCTACTCTACTCTAAACCAGAGATGTATTAGTCTTTGAACATCTTGAAGTGTCTGTCCCCATTGGTTTCGGCCTAGAGTCTTAGTACTTGGTCTGGGCTTGTCGGCATTCGATTTCAACTCTCAAGAGTTAGTTCATTAAATTGGCTCACTTTGTAAATAACATTTGTTTCTATTCTTTCTTGAGAAATATGGTTGTATTTGGTCTTCTTCCCAATCCCGATGGCAATTCTCTCTCGGTTTTGATCTATTATGGAACTGGGAAACCTTTTGGTCTCAGTCCAAGTGTTCGGTTTTGATTTTGTGTGAAATCTATGTTTATACATGAATTAAATTACATAAACTTACCCTATGTTTCCTGTCTTGTCTGTTTTGTACGTTTGGTTGTCTTTTTGTTGTAATGATCATCTATGTGGATGTGAGCAGAAGGAGACAAGTTGTTGGAGGAAGCGTTGGAAGAAGATAACTTAGTAGAAGTAGAAGTTAAGATCGAACCGTAAAACCGTTCTGTCAGTAGTTTAGGTTGATAGTAAGGTCATCGTTCGATCACCTTTTTCTTTGATTTTGTATGACCGTCCGGTGAGAATTTTGTAAACCGTTCGGTCCGAATTACTTATATTGTACAATTTTAGTTTTCTCGTTATTTCGGTAAGGTCATTCGACTATAAGCATATATTTCTCTTTTAATGTAAGACTGATCTGTAATATTATTTAACGTAATTATTCTCTTACATAATTTTAGACTGTATTTTTAGAATGTTACAATTTTAAATCATTAGTTATTTAAATTCAGTTTTTTTTTATTTTATCTATGATAAAAAAGACGATATATATTTTCTTTCTGATTTTACACTAAAATAATTATTTTTACTTTAAATAAGTTTTTAAAATTTAATTATTTTTTAAATCAAAATAATTATTTAACGTTTTATTTTTTAAATCATTATTTATTTAAATTCAGTTCTTTTTTTATTTTATCGACAATGACTGTAACACCCCTTATAGAATATATTAATAATAATAATAATAATAATAATCTTGAAGCATGAATCTTATGAAAATGTTTTTTTTTTAAACAATACACCACATAAACAAACCATACACACATCATAAGTTCATACATTACAACAAACCAAATCTTAATTGTTTCCTTAAAATAACAAAACCAAACAAACATAAATAAGAAAACATTATAAAAATCCCAACAAGTTTTATTTCCCGTCTCTCTCGAAGAGCTATTCCAATCCAGCTTTATCTACAATACCATCTACTCCCGTACAAGTACGATCATCGCAGGTGGAAACCATAACCACAACATGCAAGGGTGAGTAACCAGAAGTATCATATAAAAAAAACACATCATAAACCCATTACATATAAACTATAACAATTTCCATGACTTAATATAAATCGACACATATGACATTGCAGACTAGTCTTTCATAAACTAATGTTGTTTCCTTGTAATTCGTCGTCATAACCTGTTCTCAATAACAGGCGACTCGAGTCGTCTTCCATTGCGACTTCAGACCTATCTCCCGGACTCCTCAAGGACTAACGAGTAAAAACATCGATACTACGCATAACGATGCACTATACTCTACACGAGCCGAAGTCATTGGGCGAGACATTCACCTCCTTGCGCAGAAGGAGGTGACACTCGAACCTCAGTCTCTCGCGAGAATCGCATTTATCTCAGTATTAAAATGCTCATAAGACAGACGAAATTACAAGTAAATAACATAGTGTACGTACCAAGATCAAACAAAAATAAACGTGCTCAATCACGGATTCATACATATTCTCAACAACATGTATAAATAAACCAATATTAGATCAAGAAAATAACCAACAATTCTCAATAATTGTTTTAAAATACTACCAAGAAATTACGGATTCATACATATTCGCCGAACGCTATTTGGACGAACACTATTCACCGAACGCTATTTGGTCGAACAGTATTCACCGAATGCTACTACAACTAATTCACCAAAACGAACGTTCAAGATTTAAACATAAGAACATCATATTTAAGACCAAACGCTCAAGATTGTTATCCGAGAATACCAAGTTAAGAACGAACGCTTATGCTCACTCATTCACCAAGGCCGAACGTTTAAGATGTAAACTTAGAATATCAAATTAAGGTCGAAAGCTCAAAATCACTAATACCCAAGACCGAACGCTTATGATCCAAACCTAAGAATCCAAATTAAGGACGAACGACTACAATCACTAATACATCAAAACCGAACACTCGAGATTCACACCTAAGAATCCAATTTAAGACCGAACGCTCAAAATCAATAATTCACAAAATCGAATTCAATATTTAAACCTAAGAATTTAAATTAAGACCGAACGCTAAAATCCACAATTCACCAAAATCGAACGTTCATGATTTAAACATAAGAACATCAAATTACAGACTGAACGCTTACTAATACACCCAAAACCGAACGTTCCAGATTCAAACCTAAGAATATCAAATTTAGATCGAAGGCTTAAATCACTAAAACATCAAAACCGAACCCTCAGGATTCAAGCCTGATAATACTAAATTCAGCCGAACACTACAGTCACCCATACACGAAGACCGATCGCCGAACGCTCACCAAAACAAGCCCAAAACGAACGCTAACGCTCGTTACTGGAGGATACAAGACCGAACGGTTATTTGGCCGACCACCATTGTCGACCCCTGTTGGGACGAACGTCTAATATGTTACTACTTTCACCCAAGGACGAACGCTAACTTTGGGTACATCAGAAAATAAAACCGAACGCTCATAGTATTTTGGCCGACCACTAATTGGTCGAGCCATTTGGACGAACGCGCGTTCTACAGAATTCTGCAGAATCGCTCCAGATTTCCAGGAACCCCAATTGCATCCCCTTCTTCCCAGATTTGCATCAAATACAGATTATTTCAACAATCAAAGAAATAAATCTAGCTCCCCTTACCTTCTACCCATCATACAATATGTTATAACCCAAGTTAAACCCCTTACCTTCTACCCATCATACAATATACATGCACCATCAAACATACATATATAGTCTAGTTTTTAACTACCCCAACATGCATACAGTTATATAAATTCTAGTTTCCCCCCCCCCCTTACCTCTAGTTCCAGTGAGTTTCCAAAATCCTTTGAGTTTCAAAGCAAAGACCAACAAGATGCCTTCCTTCCCTTGCGTAGTAACAATGTTCCCCACCCGTCCAAAACTATCCTCCAAGCCTACTATTTAGTATAGTATGTGTAGATTTTTCCCCTCTCTCACACATAATATGGTTTATATAAGATGGTAGGGTTCTCATTAAGTTCTCACTCATGTTTTTAATATGCACCATGTAACTTAACTATATGTTTCCTTACTTAACTCTATAATCTATCCAAAACCCTACAAAACAAAAGAAGCCAAGCTATGGAAAAACATTTCAACACCTACTGCCGACATTGTCACCTTCAGAAACTCAAATCATGCAAAAAGAGGAAGGACAATTATAAAACTATGTTTTCTCTCCTATCATAAATATGAAAAGCCAAAAAGCATAAAAACTTTAGAAAATTCCCTTCAAGCCTCTTCCACTTTCACGTGCTCCACCCAACAATGCCTTCTCACCATTATTTTATTTTTATCACTATAAGACCCACACCTCCCCACCAATGAAAATAAAACAACTAGGAAACATTACTTAACTATTTTTTCAAACAATTTTCGAAAATTAAGATAACATTAGTTCTAATTAATTTATTTTATTCACTTTCTTAATATTTTCATTACACAAATACATATTAGAATTAATTATTTAGTAACACAAAATATAGTAAAATAAAAGTATATTTTTATTTTACACAGGTCTTACATTCTCCCCAACTTTTAAAATTTTCGTCCTCGAAAATTAAGGTATTACTCAAATAAGTGTGGGTACTCTTTTCTCATAAAATCTTCTAGCTCTCAAGTTATCTCTTGAGTTTTCTCATTCTAGAGTACCTTCACCGCGCGAATCTCTTTTCCCCGCAACTCCTTTGTTTGTACTTCTAACACTCTTACTGGCCCAACTTCAAAAGTAAGGTCTTCGCGAACTTGAATGTTGTCTTCCTCCAATACATGAGTTGGATCATAAACGTACTTCCTTAGCTGCGACACGTGAAACACATTATGCAGGTTTGCCAATTGTGGCGGTAAAGCAACCTCGTATGCTACTGGTCCAATCTTCCTAATAATATCATAAGGACCAAGAGACTTTGGTGATAACTTCCTTGACTTGATAGCTCTACCTACGCCGGTCATCGGTGTCACACGTAGAAATACGTGATCTCCTTTGTTGAACTCAAGCGGTCTTCTTCTCTGATCTGCGTACAACTTCTGCCTGCTTTGAGTTGCTCTCATTCTTTCTTGAATAAGCTTCACTTTCTCAGTAGTTTGTTGTAACAACTCAGGGCCCACCACTATAGATTCTCCATCTTGAAACCAACACAAAGGAGTTCTACATCTTCGCCCATACAAAGCTTCAAAAGGCGCCATCCCTATGCTAGAGTGATAACTATTATTGTATGTAAACTCCACCAATGGTAGGACCTCACTCCAACCTCCCAGATTATCCAACACGCAAGCTCTCAACAAATCTTCTAATGACTGAATAGTCCTCTCAATCTGTCCATACGTTTGAGGATGAAATGCTGAGCTCATCCTCAACCTTGAACCCAAAGCTTCTTGTAACATCTGCCAGAACGTTGATGTAAACCTTGGATCTCGATCTGAGACAATGCTATCAGGTATACCTTGCAATCTCATTATTTCGCGAATGTACAACTCTGTCAACTTTTCCATTGACATACTTAGGTTGATTGGCAAAAAGTGAGCACTCTTCGTTAATCGGTCAACTATCACCCAAATGGAATTGTGACCCCTCGATGATCTTGGTAAGTGAGTCACAAAGTCCATCGAGATGCTGTCCCATTTCCACTGAGGAATATCTAATTGTTGTAATAATCCACCTGGCCTTTGATGTTCTATCTTTGCCTTCTGACATACCAAACAAGAAGCTACGAACTCTGCCACATCTTTCTTCATTCCGCTCCACCAAAAGGATTCTTTTAAGTCCTTATACATCTTGGTCATTCCTGGATGTATACTAAGATTACTCTTATGTCCCTCCTCCAATATTAGTCTTTTTAACTCTGTTTTCGCTGGAACACATACTCTATGCCGAAAACGAAGAATGCCATCACTGTTCAAAGCGAAGTCTTTGGCTTGATCACTCCCCAACAATTTCACAATACTTTGCAATTCTAGATCTGTTTCTTGCTCTGCTTTCAATTGTTCTAAGAATCCATTTGTGATCTTTAGATGACTACACCACATTTGACCTTGTCCCAACTGCACACCAAGGTTCATGTTCCGCAACTTTTCTAGTAACTCCAACTCCTTGATCATCAAGGCAGACATTTGTACCCGTTTTCTTCTCAAAGCATCAGCAACAATATTTGCTTTTCCAGGATGATACTGCAACTCAATGTCATAATCTTTCAGATATTCCATCCACCTCCGTTGTCGCATGTTTAACTCCTTTTGATCAAACAGGTATTTCAGACTCTTGTGATCGCTGAAAACTTGAAACCTCGCCCCATACAAATAGTGTCGCCAAATTTTTAAAGCAAACACCACCGCCGCCAACTCTAAATCATGTGTTGGATAGTTTCTTTCATGTACCGTCAATTGTCGAGATGCATACGCCACTGGTCTCCTTAGTTGCATCAAGACACAACCCAAACCTTGATATGATGCATCGCAGTATACTTCAAACGTCTTATTTGTGTCTGGAATAATTAGTACTGGAGCAGTTGTCAATCTCCGCTTCATCTCCTCAAAACTAGCCTCACATTGATCTGTCCAAATAAAAGGTTGGTCCTTCCGTGTCAACTGAGTCAAGGGACCCACTATCTTGGAGAATCCCTCAACAAACTTTCGATAATAACCTGCAAGACCAACAAAGCTTCTTACTTCGATCACAGATGTAGGGCGTTCCCACTTTAACACTGCATCAACCTTCGCTGGATCAACTGAGATTCCTTGAGCTGATATCACATGTCCAAGAAACTGAACTTCATCCAACCAAAACTCACATTTCGATAGCTTCCCATACAACTGATGTTCCCTCGGAATCCCCAACGCTGTTCGTAGATGTTCAGCATGCTCCTCATGATTCTTTGAATAAATTAGAATATCGTCGATGAATACAACGACAAACTTATCCAAGCAAGAACGGAAGATGCGATTCATGTAATCCATGAAAATAGCCGGAGCATTCGTCACCCCGAAAGGCATCACAACATACTCGTAATGCCCGTAGCGTGAGCGAAACATTGTCTTCTGCACATCCTCAGATTTGACAAGGATTTGATGATACCCTGACCGCAAATCTATCTTTGAAAACACGCCAGGACCCTTCAATTGGTCTAACAGATCATCAATCCTTGGCAATGGGTACTTGTTCTTAATAGTAACCTTATTCAGTTGCCGATAATCAATGAACAACCTCGAGCTTCCGTCTTTCTTCTTAACCAGTAACACAGGTGCACCCCATGGTGAAACACTCGGCCTGATAAACTTCTTCTCTAGCAATTCTTCAATTTGTTTCTTCAACTCAGTCAACTCCGCTGGAGCCATACAATATGGAGCCATTGATACTGGCCCTGTTCCTGGTATCAGATCAATTGTGAAGTCCACCTCTCGACTTGGTGGCAATCCTGGAACCTCCTCAGGAAACACATCTGCAAACTCTTCTACCACATGTATTCCACTGATCTGCTCGTCTGCGTTTTCTCTTTGCTCTTTCACCATCACTGCAAAACAAATCGCTCCATCCTTGAGATCATGCATGACTTCTTTCGATGTTGACACCTCAAAACCTTCTGGTTCTTGGAAAACTAATTTCTGATGTCTGCAATCAATCAACACATGGTTATCAACTAACCAATCCATCCCCAAGATCACGTCCAAACCCTCAAGCGGCAGACATACCAAGTTGACTTTGGACTTATGTCCTCTCACTACAATCGGACACCCAACGCAAACTAAACTGGTTGAAACTTGTCCAGATGTTGGAGTAGAGACAATTAGCTCACACCCCATATCAAGTACAGAGAGACAAAGATTCTCCACACATAACAAGGACACAAACGAGTGCGTCGCACCCGAATCAAACAAAACAAGTACATTTTCTTCAAACAAAGAACAAGTATCAAGTATCAAATTACCTGACTTCTTTGCTTCAGTCCCAGACATGGCAAACACCCTGCCTGATGCCTGTGGCTTCCCACCGTCAAAAGTCTTCTGAGGCACCGCACTGGACGCTTTTCTTTGAGGGCAGTCACGAGATATGTGCCCATGCTTGTTGCACGTGAAACATGTCCTTACTTCCTTCTTGATATCCACGAGTTTGGGACAGTTCCTTCTATGATGATTTCCACCACATTCAAAGCACTTCAGGATGCCCTGATAACAGTGGAAAAACTGTTATATTCATGCTTAAAATTGATACTAAAAGTAACCTTTAACACTTAGAAACTAGCTTGAAATCATGCTTTTGTTCATATTTTCATAAATAAGAGAGCTGGACAGGTTTATGCTTGATTTCAGTGTTTTTGTGCAGGTTTTAAGGTGAATTTGGTGAAAGAAGTGAAGAAGGAGAGAGATGGAATCAGAAAAGACATCAAAGAGTGCAAAAGGAGAAGTCGCAACTGCCGCTCAGCGGCAGTTTACCGCTGAGCGGCACTCATGAGTTCACGGGGGATCCATTGAGGGGCAAAATGGCCGCTGAGGGGAAGAAACCAACTCACGCACTTACCGCTGAGCGGTACTTTACCGCTGAGCGGCACACTTATGGGCTGGGGCCTAAATTTTCTGTAATTTTAGAATAGTATATAAGCTTTAGGACGTCCTAGGGTTTGTATCTTTGGCAGAAACGAAGCAAACACTCTCTCTTCCACCCCTTTGAAGGAGGATCTTGGATGCTCAGGCTACCTCTTCACCTTTCTAGGGTTTTATCTTTCATTCTTCCATTATTATTCATCTAGTTTCACCATGAATATAGTGAACTAAACCTTGTATTGTTGTTGGGGAATCAATGTAGTCTTGTGAAACTCTCATATATGGAATTTGTGTTTATATCTTATATTTAAGACCTATGCTTTCTTTCATCATTAGTTAGGGTTTTTCCTCTTTGCTCAATGTTTTCTTTGTTTAACTCATTCAATGCATGATTATTGATTTTGTCGATACGGGAACGTACGGGGAAGTCTAGATCCGGGGAATTTCTCCCAATAGTATATTGGTTGTCGTTAAGCTCCTACATTAAAAGAACTAAATATTAGGAATGTTATGAATCGTATGAACTCGTAATTAGGGATAGGCCTTCTTGCAAGGAATTTAGAGAGTGGCATTAACGATGATGAAAAGAATGTTGAAATTCCTAAAGTATATGAGAGTGGATAAGATGAAATTGATAACCCCAACAACATACTTGATGGACAAATTTATGATCACCAAAATATGATGTCACAAACTTGTTTTACAATCGGCAAGTATGACCGAATCGTTCAAGTAATAAACTTGGTAAGACCAAGTATCGTTCTCCCAAAGGACTCACGGCCTAGTTTAGTTGTGCGGTTTGTTGATTAGTTAAGACTTAAGGACGAAATTATTGGATTTTACTATGCAAAAGACGAAAATAAATATGTATGCATGAGGTTTTGATCAATGGCAAAAGCAAAAGACAAGCACTTTCAATGAAATATATATATGAATATGTTGTTGGGGGTCAATTTCATCTTATCCACTCTCATATATTTTAGGAATTCAACATTCAAATCATCATTGTTAATGCCACTCTCTAAATTACCTTGTCAAGAAGGCCTATCCCTAATTACGAGTTCATACGATTCCTAGCATTCCTAATAATTACTTCTTTTAGCACAGGAGCTTAACGACAACCAATATAATATTGGGAGAGATTCCCCGGATCTAGACTTCCCTGTATGTTCCCGTATCGACAAAATCAATAATCATGCATTCAATGAGTTAAACAAAGCAAGCATTAAGCAAAGAGGAAAAACCCTAACTAATGATGAAAGAAAGCATAAATCTTAGATTAAGATCCAAGCATAAATTCCATATATGAGAGCTTCAAAAGATTACATTGATTCCCCAACAAACATACAAGGTTTAGTTCACCATATTCATGGTGAACCTAGATGAACAACAATGAAAGAATGAAGGATAAAACCCTAGAAAGGTGAAGAAGTAGCATGAGCATCTAAGATCCTCCTTCAAAGGGGTGGAAGAGAGAGTGTTTGCTTCGTCTTTGCCAAAGATACCAACCCTAAGACATCTAGGTCTTTAAATAGGACATAAAAATAATAGAAAACGGGTCCAGGCCCAAACAGATCATAAAATCGCATAAAACTGGCCCAAAACTCGTCTGGTTGACTTTTTTCGTATTCTGGTTGACTGGTTGACTTTTTGGTTGACTGGTTGACTTTTCTGGTTGACTGATTGACTTTTCTGATTTCTGGTTGACTTTTCTGATTCCATCTCTCTCCTTCTTCACTTCTTTCACTAAACTCACCTTAAAACCTGCACAAAAACATTGAAATCAAGCATAAACCTATCCAGCTCTCTTATTTCTGAAAATATGGATAAAAGCATGATTTCAAGCTAGTTTCTAAGTGTAAAGGTTGCTTTTTGTGTCAATTTTAAGCATGAAAATAACAGTTTTTCAACTGTTATCACAACCCCAAACTTAGAACTTTGCTTGTCGTCAAGCAAACAAGATGTAACTCAATCTTCAACCAATTCATATGATGGTTCACTCATTCAAAAATCCTCTTTTTCAAGATAAGTAACAACTTCACTCAAACTTATGACCAAGAGTTCAATCAAGATGTGCACATGCTTTAGTGTTCACAAAGTCATTTAAATTCAAATAAATGCTATTTTTCATGAATGATCAATCAATTAAGTATGGATGTTCATGTGCTTATGGAATATTTCCTCACTAGGTAAAGTGTTTCACTCAACACACAAGTGTATAAGAGGTAAAGTGTTTCACTCATTCACTCCACTATCACAATGTTACATGAATCAACTTTGCCTTTCATTTTACCACAATCAAAAACATTCACAAGCATGCATCATCACAAGGACTTTTCAATGGCTTATAATGTGGCTGGGCTAACAAGAAAATTGGTTTTTCTGGATCACAAAATCCTTGAGTTAAGAGAATCATAACAACACAATTTTTCTTATTCTTCTCAACTTGCCTTTGCATTTGCATTGAGCTTTGCTTCTTTTTTTTTTCTTTTCTTTTTCTTTTTCTTTGCATATTCTTATTTTTTTAGCTCTTAGCTCAATGCTTTTCCTTTTTCATGTTTTCCCAACAACCCCAAACTTGAACATTTAACAATACCACACAAGATCTTCTACTTAACTCAAGGTAAAGATTTTTAATAAAGGGTTTTTAGTGTATGTTCAAGGCTAAGGGTTCAAAGGATAGAACACAAAGTGTTCTCTTTTAGTGGGCTAACTTTATGAATTTGGCCAATAAAAAGGGTTCCAACAAACGGCCTTGATCACATGATGCAAAACAAGCAATTGATTCAATCATAGAAAACCTGGGCAAAGTCATTCATGCTTTCAAAGTAATATCATTCAATCATACCAAAAACTCTGGAGCTCAAAACCTCACATACAAGCTCATTCACATTTGACATACACATCCTGCTTAATTTCACAATCACAATCATGATATCCTGCATTTGTTCACAAAGCTTGTGAATCACCTTTATAAGCATTTTAATGTGCACATCATCTCAACATCAATAAATCAATAAGCATCATCAAGCTTTACTTATCAAACACTCACAGTTAATATCAAACCATCACACAAACCAGGTTTCCAATAGAGTACATCAAACCCTAATCTAAAAACAAAAACAAATAAGTTCAGAAAACTTAAACCAAACAAAAGCATAAGTCCTGCTCTTAGTTATGATAGCATTGATCAGTAAATGCTATCTCAACTCCTCCTCAATCTGAGCTGTCCTCTGTATCCTCCTTCTTCTTGGATCTTGTAGTCTTGATTCTTTTTGCCCGATGAGGAGGCCATCCCTGCATCAAACATAATTCACAAAACCAAAAGATACATTGTTAAGCATTAGTAAACCATAATGAAGAAATCAGCTCCTTCAATGATGCTCTCTCCCAACCCCAAACTTAGATGGAAAACTAGTGAGCAAGTGAGTGGAAGGGAGATTTTCTAAAGAGGGATGAGGGAAAAGTTGTAGAGAACCTTTGAAAAGGTATGTAGGAGTGTGTGTGTAGAGAAGAGTCTGAAAAGAGAAACCAAAATGCAACTTAGGGTATAAAAATACCCTAATGGGCTCGGGTCCCGCTAAGGGGAAACTAAAGCCCATCTGCGAGAGTACCGCTCAGCGGCACTTTCGTGATGTGTTCTTCTCCTTCTTTTCTTAACCTACGTGCCTCCTAAACATGCCCCTCACTGGTTCCCTGCAATTCAATGTTTAAAATACTTATGCAAACCCTAACTAAAATAAAACAAACAAAAACAATCAATCAACTGGGTTGCCTCCCAGGTAGCGCTTGTTTAACGTCACGAGCCTGACCCAAAATCCACTAACACCCATCAATAGGTGTTTCAAACTTACCAACACCCATCAGTAGGTGTTACAGACTTACCAGCACCCATCAGTAGGTGCAAAAGTTTCTCACCAACACCCATCAGTAGGTGTTACAAACTTAGTATCCTTCAGTAGATACTTAACCACCTAGCATCCTTCAGTAGATGCTGTATCCAACAAAATATTTACAAAATAATGTCCACAAATTAAAAGTTACAAAACCAAATCAAAAGTTTTTAAATCCACTGGGTTGCCTCCCAGCAAGCGCTCTTTTAACGTCATTAGCTTGACCCAGTAAAGCTCAAGTTCCTTCTTCTTTTTCTTCTTTCTACTGAACTTCTTCAGAAATTTGATCAAACCAGGAACCTGTTGCAGTGTCTCAATCATAGGAACTTTAATCTCCAATTTCTTGAAGATTTCCATAAAGCACTTAAATTTCTTTTCCTTCCTATGATTCTTCTTTAGATGAGGATGGGATTTTTCATATGATTCCTTCTTCTTTCCTCTCAACTTCTTTTTCTTATGCTTCCTCTCCCCAAATTTTCTCTTTTTCTTTTCTCTTATTTTTTTCTTCCCTTCTCTTTTTCTTCTCAACTTCTTTATTTTCACACAAATTTTCTTCCTCTCTTCTCTCTCAACCACTTCTTTTTCATCATCTTTATCTTTCTCACTCAACTCTTCTTTTTCTTCTCTCTCTATCTTTTCCTCATCTCTCTCTATTTTTTCCTCAGCAAAAATCTTGTCACTTTCAGTGACAATGGCTTGACCTTCCTCCTTAAGGTTAACTTCAGTATTAACCTTAACATTCAATTTTTGACTAATGAAACGAAGGTGCATCTTCATCCTTTTACATGATTCTTCAATGCTTTTCTGAGTAGAGTCGGAATTTTTCAAAAATTGTTGAAGGGTGTCATCCAAATTTACTGATGGAGAGGGTTGTTGCTGCCATTGTTGTGGTGGCGGCCTATCAAATTCTTCGGTAGCTTGAGTGGTTTTGTGATGACAATCAGGTATCTGTATGTACTGTTGAACTGCCTCCTCCAACGTTATCCTTCTTCCTGATAGAGAGGGTTTTTTCTGCCTTTGTTGTGGTGGTAGATTCTTAAATTGTTTGACAGCTTGCCAAAATTGATCATTATCCATGCTTGAGTGAGATCCCACCAGTGATTGAAATTACCTTAGTAGAATTGAGTGCCTATTAAATTCTTGTTCGAATTGCATCCTACAAACATTAGGCACAAAACTCTAGAAAATATTTGTTAGCACAAAAAGATATAGGAGAAGATATATATTCAGAAGATAAAAGATTCAGAAGATAAAATAAAATAAGATAGAATAAAATAAAATAAAATAAAATAAAATCTAATCTAATCTAATAAGATAAAATAAAATAAAATAAAATCTAATCTAATCAAATAAAATAAAATCAAATCAAATATAATCTAATCAAATCAAATAAAATCAAATCAAATCAAATCAAATAAAATCAAATCAAATCAAATCAAATAAGATAAAATAACATCAAATCAAATCAAATCAAATCAAATAAAATAAAACCAAATCAAATAAAAACCGAAAATAAAAACAGAAATTCAAAATTAAAGTCAAAGATAATCAATAATCACACAAATTAACCAGTTAAACCACGAGTCCCCGGCAACGGCGCCAAAAACTTGATGGACAAATTTATGATCACCAAAATATGATGTCACAAACTTGTTTTACAATCGGCAAGTATGACCGAATCGTTCAAGTAATAAACTTAGTAAGACCAAGTATCGTTCTCCCAAAGGACTCACGGCCTAGTTTAGTTGTGTGGTTTGTTGATTAGCTAAGACTTAAGGACGAAATTATTTGATTTTACTATGCAAAAGACGAAAATAAATATGTATGCTTGAGGTTTTGATCAATGGCAAAAGCAAAAGACAAGCACTTTCAATGAAATATATATATGAATATGTTGTTGGGGGTCAATTTCATCTTATCCACTCTCATATATTTTAGGAATTCAACATTCAAATCATCATTGTTAATGCCGCTCTCTAAATTACCTTGTCAAGAAGGCATATCCCTAATTACGAGTTCATACGATTCCTAGCATTCCTAATAATTAGTTCTTTTAGCACAGGAGCTTAACGACAACCAATATAATATTGGGAGAGATTCCCCGGATCTAGACTTCCCCGTACGTTCCCGTATCGACAAAATCAATAATCATGCATTCAATGAGTTAAACAAAGCAAGCATTAAGCAAAGAGGAAAAACCCTAACTAATGATGAAAGAAAGCATAAATCTTAGATTAAGATCCAAGCATAAATTCCATATATGAGAGCTTCAAAAGATTACATTGATTCCCCAACAAACATACAAGGTTTAGTTCACCATATTCATGGTGAACCTAGATGAACAACAATGAAAGAATGAAGGATAAAACCCTAGAAAGGTGAAGAGGTAGCCTGAGCATCCAAGATCCTCCTTCAATGGGGTGGAAGAGAGAGTGTTTGTTTCGTCTTTGCCAAAGATACCAACCCTAAGACATCTAGGTCTTTAAATAGGACATAAAAATAATAGAAAACGGGTCCAGGCCCAAACAGATCATAAAATCGCATAAAACTGGCCCAAAACTCGTCTGGTTGACTTTTTTCGTATTCTGGTTGACTGGTTGACTTTTTGGTTGACTGGTTGACTTTTCTGGTTGACTGGTTGACTTTTCTGATTTCTGGTTGACTTTTCTGATTCCATCTCTCTCCTTTTTCACTTCTTTCACTAAATTCACCTTAAAACCTGCACAAAAACACTGAAATCAAGCATAAACCTGTCCAGCTCTCTTATTTCTGAAAATATGGATAAAAGCATGATTTCAAGCTAGTTTCTAAGTGTAAGGGTTGCTTTTTGTGTCAATTTTAAGCATGAAAATAACAGTTTTTCAACTGTTATCAATTGATCAAAACTCATGCATACATGTTTATTTTCTGTTTTGCATATTAAATTCCACTTATTTCGTTCTTAAGTCTTAAATAATCAATGAATCACATAACTAAACTAGGCCGTGAGTCCTTTGGGAGAACGATACTTGGTCTTACCAAGTTTATTACTTGAAACGATTCGGTCACACTTGCCGATTGTTCAACAAGTTTGTGGCGCCGTATTTCGGTGTTCATAAATTTGCCATCAAGTTTTTGGCGCGGTTGCCGGGGACTCGTGGTTTAACTGGTTAATTTGTGTGGTTATTAATTATCTTTGACTTATTTTTTATTTTATTTTATTTTATTTTATTTTATTTTTCTGTTTTTATTTTATTTTATTTTCTGTTTTTATTTTATTTTATTTTATTCACTGAATCTTATATCTTCTCCTATGTCTTTTTGTGCCAACCAAATATTCTAGGGTTTTGTTCTCTTGTGTATGCAGGAGGCAATTTGAACAAGGAGCAAGATAACTACAGAACCTCTTCTTGAAGGTTTAGACGAGAGTAGACGGAGGAGAAGAATCCGAACATCTAGAGAACTTTTCCCTCCTCTGGAAACTCTGTTGCAACCATCACCACAAGGTTCTGACCATAGCACAGAAAATATGGAGAACAATAATATCAGAAGAACTCTTGCTGATTATACCAATACAGCCGGACCTCAACACTTTAACAGTATAGCTTGACCTAGAGTCAATGCAGCTAACATGGAGGTCAAACCAGCATTGATTCAACTGGTGAAGAGCAATCAATTTAATGGGTTATCTCATGAAAGCCCATATGAGCACCTCACTACATTTAATGAGATCTGCAACACAGTGAAAATTAATGGGGTGCCAGATGAAGCGATCAAACTTAGCTTGTTTCCTTTCTCATTAGGAGGCAATGCTAAGCTTTGGTTAAATTCTTTTCCAGAGGGAAGCTTCACAGAGTGGGAACCAGTGGTAACCAAGTTTCTAAATAAATACTTCCCACAATCAAAGGTGAACAAAGGCAAGCAAGAGATTTCTTCATTCAAGCAGGGCATGGAAGAATCACTGGGTCATGCATGGTGTGAGACCCGAAAATTTACTCTGCAAATTATCTGTCACATCACCATTAATACGCACGCCACGTCACTGCTCAGGGTAATTAAAACCCACTCCTGCACTGAAAAACGCACGCACACACACTGACACACGCCTGCCAAGTGTCATTTTAGAACTTTCGGAAATCAGTAATGGGGAACAGGTGGCAGTTTGAGAGTGCATGATCGTTTGACGTGGGGGGAGAAAATGATTTCTCTGAAAACACTTTCTCTCACTCTCTACATTCACCTTCTTCCTCACGAAGCTCAACCCTTCATCTTCTCCAACTTCTCTCTAGAACTCCTAACTTCTCTCTACTGTAAATCTCACGCCTCTCCTCCGATCACATTTCAGAACCGTAGGGACGTTCTCGGAGACGCGGACGTTATTCTGGACCGAACAGAATTAGGATCTAAGTTGGTAAGTCCTCTCCTCCAGTCGTTCGTCCATTAGGTTTCATGTGAAACCAGGTTCTAGGTTCATGCATGGGTGAAATCTGAGTTATGTTTGATTCTGGTGTATAGATTAAGTGAAAGTTAGTAAGTGAACCTTGGAGTAGAACGCTGTTAGAGGACGCACCATACCCCTGCTTTAGGACGTTTCACATACTGATCCGGGTAAGGGAAGCTTATAAATTTAATTTATACTTGTATGAATTATGAACGCATGATATGAACTGTATGTATGAGAATTATGTTGATTTAGTATGCATGAATGAGCGTTGTTGAACTGAATGAATAGAGTATATGTTGGCTGTGATGTATGAGCATGTTTGATACGTATGAATATGAATGATTAATGTGATTTGTACAAAGTCTGGAAATTTATGTTGATATGAAATTATAAAGTATGAATTGTATGAGAAATATTGAGTTAAGATAGGAGAAAAAATCTGAAATGTGAATTACTCCCTATGATAAATTACGCTCGTTATCGTACGGTCTTATACCGTTCGGTTTCCCTGAAAATACTTAGAGTAGAATTCTTTCATTTGGGAAGAATTCGATTTGAGAACAAGCGTCCTCATTCGAATTACTATGTTTGAGCGTTCGGCTCAGCATAGAGATGTCGTACACCTTAAATTAAATAATACTGAAATAAGTAACGTTCGGTCTTATACCGAACGTTCGTTCTAAATAGCGTTCGGTCTTATACCGAACGTTCATTCTAAATAGCGTTCGGTCTTATACCGAACGTTCGTTCTAAATAGCGTTCGGTCTTATACCGAGCGTCCGTCCTAAATCACGCTAGGTCTCATACCAAGCGTTCGTCATAAGCGGTGCTCGGTCTCATACCAAGCGCTCGTAATGTTGAATAACCATTTGATAAAATAGCGTTCGTTCAAGTATTAAAATATTCATTTTCTTTACGTCCATTCAATTTCTGGCATTGGTTTCCATATGCAAACATCTTCAAAGATAATTCTAAGTATTCTTGACCCTCTATTTTACATTGGATCTGGTCCAAGTCTTTATCATGAAATTTTTCTAAGTATCAGTACACCTTCAATTGAGTCAGTTCATTTAACTGACCAACCAGATGGTCACGTTCGTCCATCCCGTACCTTACTTGGACGTTCGTCCTAATCCTTCCAAGGACTGAACGTTCGTCTTTTTGTGCTCTTAAAGTTAAAGATGAGAATGATGATAAATCATAAGAAATTACAGTGTGAACACTATATTGAGTGATTCTACGATTATGGAATTTGAACGAGCGTTCCAGGGAGGAACGTCTCAGATATGTTAAATATTAAATTTGGTAAAGTATGACTGTGGTCATTGCTAATGCTGGCTTGGTCCATCCTGATATTTCGTGATGCTCATCTTCACGTAGAAGGGGGTAGTCATGTGTGGGAATGGCAGGAGGTTCTATTCCTTAGGGGTACTTTGGATAGAGCTAACCTCGAGTGGCAGCTGTTGAGTGTATCCCAGTTACTACATCACTCGGGTGCAAGGACGCCTGTAGCTACACGGTTCATACAGTCCGGACGGTCGGTCTAGTATATATATATATATATATATATATATATATATATATATATATATATATATATATATATATATAATTTCTATGTTACATTATGTTAAGTTGTATGTTGTATGTGTGAATTGAAATGTTGAATGTATATGTTGAATGTATGAATTAAATATTATAAGCTTACCCTTTCGTTTTTCCTTGTGTTGTCAATCTGTCTATGTACGTTCGTCCTGTCTTGCAATGATCATCCTTGTGGATGTGAGCAGAAGGTGAGGCAACTCTGGAAGACGTTATCGAGGAGGAAAACTTAGTTAAAGTGGAAGTGAAAGCGGAGCAGTAGGACGTCCGTCTTTTCTTTCTAGTTTAGGACGTCCGTTTTTGGCTTATACGTTCGGTTATTTTATTTTGTAAAAACCATTCGTTATTAGCATTCTCTGATTTCGTTTTGTATATTGTAAACTCTGCACTTTAAGTCGTTCGGCTTTTGGACCCTGTTAATTAATGTAAAGACTGTTTATTTTACTGTTAATTGTAATTAATTCTAAATTATGGTAATTACTATATTTTGGGATGTTACACATGGGATAGATACAAAAGTTTGCTACGAAAAACACCCACGCATGGATTCGATGAAGTGGAAGTAGTCCTTACCTTCCTTGGAGGTCTTGGTTCACAAACCAAGATGATGCTTGATGCCTCAGCAGGAGGAAACATTAAATGGAAAACTCCAGAGGAAGCAACAGAAATTATTGAAAATATGGCTACTAGTGATAACGAGCTCAACAGTGAAAGAGGTGCTCCTATGCAACAGAAAGGAGTTCTACAATTACAGACACATGATGCCTTGCTAGCACAAAATAAAATCTAACTCAACAGCTGGAGACTCTTACTAAAACACTTGCACAATTGCCTAAAGAGTTGAAAACCGCTGCACAGGTACAATCTCAGTTGTGTGAATTATGTGGGGGCGACCATATCAATGGTCAATGTGCCTTTCCAGCAGAAGCCGTAAAGGATGTGAACTACATGACCAATCAATACCGTCAAGGGAACTACAATCAAGGGTGGAAACCACACCCAAGTATTGGTCAAGGGTAAATTGGGCAAGCTGGTCAATTTAATAAGCAGCAGCAGCAACCCACCTTATGGCAGCAGATTTCTGTGCTTAATGAAAGGTCCATGAGGATGGAAGAAACTCTTAATAATTTCATACAGAAAACTGAGTCTACCCAAAAGAGCACTGAAGCTGCTATAAAGAATTTGGAGATTCAGATGGCGCAAATTACTAAGCAGGTGGAAGAGAGGCCAGGTAAAAACTTTGGGGCTAATACTGAAGTTAACCCCAGAGAAGAATGCAAGGTGGTAGAGAGTACTAATGAAGAGATAGTTGAGTTAGAAGGAGGAGAAACAGAAGAGAAAAGAAAATTAGAGAGCAAAAATACTTTTCCTTTTCCAATAAATCAAGGGAAATAACTGGATTTCACAGAATTATTCAAGATGGTGGATAATGATGCACCTTGGGAGCAGATTCTACAACAAATTACAGTTTACAATAAATCTGATGAAGAAGTCTCTACAAAGAAAAGACGTAGAGATGATGAGGCAAAGAAGTGTAAAACTGTTAAAAAGGAGCCATTCCCTCCTAAAGCGACAGATCCAGAAGGTTTTTCTATCCCTTGTACCATAGGGAAGAAAAGGATTAAAAAAGCTCTTCTTGATTTAGGTTCAAGTGTTAACTTGATACCTTACTCTTTATTGGAGCAAATCGGCAATGTTAATGTGAAACCTGTAAAGGTTAATTTGGTGATGGCCGATGGATCTTCAAAGGAACCATGTGGGATTGCAAAGGACATTATAGTTTGTGTGGGTAAACTCCAGTTCTTGGCAGACTTTGTGGTGATGAAGATGGAGACAGAAAGGATACCTATCATTCTTGGAAGACCGTTTATGAAAACAGCCAAAGCTATTATTGATGTAAACGAAGGTATAGTGGTGCTCCAGGACCGAGAGGAGAGAGTTGTTGTAGATGTCTTTAAAGATGAGAGGCAAACACAGGAGGAAGAAGCTAGTTATAAAGCCGCATTTCAAGATGCACAAATGACTAGCCATCAAGATGAAAAGCCCAAGGTCACAGGTAACCATTGTTTGTTGTTTCAGTTGCATGAAGAAAAAAAGATTGGAAAAGGAGGAAAAGTTCCTGATGACTGGAAGAAAGGAAGACCCCAACTTGGTACGCCTGTGACAATCAAAAACAAGTTGTGGGTTGTGAAAGGCTATAAAGAGAAGGAGATGATAGAGATTGAATCTCCACATTTTAGAAGATTCAAAACAGTGCACAAGAAACAACTGAGGAGTTGGTGGAATAACAACATCAACTATGAAGAAGGAAGTTGAGCTTTACTGGGTCAAGCTAATGACGTTAAAAGAGCGCTTGCTGGGAGGCAACCCAGTGATTTAAAAACTTTTAATTTTATTTTGGTTTGTAATTTTTAATTTGTTGAACATTATTTTGTAAATATTTTATTGGATATAGCATCTACTGAAGGATGCTAAGTTTGTAACACCTACTGATGGGTGTTGGTAAGATGGTAACACCTACTGATGGGTGTTGGTGAGAAAATTTTGCACCTACTGATGGGTGTTGGTGGATTTTGGGTCAGGCTCGTGACGTTAAACAAGCACTACCTGGGAGGCAACTCAGTTGATTGATTGTTTTTGTTTGTTTCATTTTAGTTGCATAATAGGGTTTGCATAAGTATTCTGAACATTGAATAACAGGGAACCAGTGAGGGGCATGTCTAGAAGGCATTTAGGTTAAGCAAGAAAGGAGAAGAGCACTTCACGAAACTCCCGCTGAGCGGTACTCTCGGAGAATGGGCTTTAGTTTCCCCTTAGCGGAACCCGAGCCCATTAGGGTATTTTTATACCCTAAGTTGCGCATAAGCTTCTATTTTCAGGCTCTTCTCTACACAAACACTCCCACATACCTTTTCCAAGGTTTTCCACATCTTTTCCCTCTTCTCTTTTGAAAAATTTCTCTTTCACTCACTTTCTCACTAGTGTTTCATCAAAGTTTGGGGTTGAAAGAGAGCATCTTAGCTTGGAAGCATTCTCATTGCATCTAGTATCTCCACCCAAGTAAGTAAAAGCATTTTTGTGCATTCTAAGGTTCTTGATTTTGAATGTGATTGTCAAAGCATGAATATTTAGGGGTTTTAATTTCTATGCATGATTTGACGATATAATTGATGTTTGAACCGATTAAACTGCATGATTTTAATCTGGAAAACTGAAAATTGCATTTGGGTGGAGTTAGGATAGCTTAAAAAGAGGTTTTTCAAAACTCTGCAGAGTTACCACTCAGGGGTAAATTGCCGCTGAGCGGCACTCTGCCAGACATGATTTTTTTTTTGATTTTTTTGTGTTCTGGAACGTGGCACTGGTGGCGCTGAGGGGTAAATCTGACCCTCAGCGGTGGTTTAGCTTCGAAAAGGAGTTATATTCTGTGTTTGACTAATGATTAACATCATGTTCTATGGTTTTGTATCTGTATTTGATTGCAGGAATGGCATCCTCTTCAGGAAAAAGATTGAAAGCCATTGCAACCAAGAGAAAGGAAAAGGAACCAGAACAGCCCCATTCTAGTAGGTTCCTCTCTCGGAAACATGAGAAGCACTTCAAGGTGGTGCAAGACAGGAGACTCCTTATGGAGAGAAAAGTTGGAATGATACCTAACTTTGATCCTCAATTTGGAGAGCAATTGTTAGGGAATGACTGGGGAAAGCTAGCCACATATCCTGCACCTGCCAACATAGCTGTGGTAAAAGAAGTTTACACCAATGCAAAGAAGATTGATGATTATCCAGCTGAAAATTATCTGGGCTATGTCAGAGGCCATGCTATCAGGTATGATCCTGATTCTATCAATAACTTCCTGGATACTGTGTGGGCTGGTGAGCAGTGCTAGTTTGCTCTTTGCATTGAGGAAGGGGCTAATTTTGAGGATGTAGAGAGAGTACTATGTATACCTGGAGGACACTTCCAAAGGAATAGATCTAGCTCAGTGGTAAACATTAAGAGGACTGATCTGACTTCTCTTGCAAAGTACTGGATGGCATTTTCTCATGCCAACATTCAGCCATATTCACATATGTCAGATATTACTCTCAGCAGAGCACTTTTTATCTACTGTGCTATCAGGAACTTACATGTTAATATTGGGTAGGTGATAGTGATAACAGTTGAAAAACTGTTATTTTCATGCTTAAAATTGATACAAAAAGCAACCTTTATACTTAGAAACTAGCTTGAAATCATGCTTTTATCCATATTTTCATAAATAAGAGAGCTGGACAGGTTTATGCTTGATTTCAGTGTTTTTGAGTAGGTTTTAAGGTGAATTTAGTGAAAGAAGTGAAGAAGGAGAGAGATGGAATCAGAAAAGACATCAAAAAGTGCAAAAGGAGAAGTCAAAGTCACCGCTCAGCGGCAGTTTACCGCTGAGCGGCACTCAGAAAGTCACGGGAGGTCCGCTGAGGGGCAAAATAGCCGCTGAGGGGAAGAAACGAGACGCGCACTTACCGCTGAGCGGTACTTTACCGTTGAGCGGCACACTTATGGGCTTGGGCCTTGATTTTCTGTAATTTTAGAATAGTATATAAGCTTTAGGACGTCTTAGGGTTTGTATCTTTGGCAGAAACGAAGCAAACACTACACTCTCTCTTCCACCCCTTTGAAGGAGGATCTTGGATGCTCAGGCTACCTCTTCACCTTTCTAGGGTTTTATCTTTCATTCTTTCATTATTGTTCATCTAGGTTCACCATGAATATGGTGAACTAAACCTTGTATGTTTGTTGGGGAATCAATGTAATCTTTTGAAGCTCTCATATATGGAATTTGTGCTTGCATCTTAATCTAAGATTTATGCTTTCTTTCATCATTAGTTAAGGTTTTTCCTCTTTGCTTAATGCTTGCTTTGTTTAACTCATTCAATGCATGATTATTGATTTTGTCGATACGGGAACGTACGGGGAAGTCTAGATCCGGGGAATCTCTCCCAATATTATATTGGTTGTCGTTAAGCTCCTGTGCTAAGAGAACTAATTATTAGGAATGCTAGGAATCGTATGAACTCGTAATTAGGGATAGGCCTTCTTGACAAGGTAATTTAGAGAGTGGCATTAACAATGATGATTTGAATGTTGAATTCCTAAAATATATGAGAGTGGATGAGATGAAATTGACCCCCAACAACATATTCATCCATATATTTCATTGAAAGTATTTGTCTTTTGCTTTTGCCATTGATCAAAACCTCATGCATACATGTTTATTTTCGTCTTTTGCATAATACAATCCAATTATTTCGTTCTTAAGTCTTAGCTAATCAATAAACCACACTACTAAACTAGGCCATGAGTCCTTTGGGAGAACGATACTTGGTCTTACCAAGTTTATTACTTGAACGATTCGGTCATACTTGCCGATTGTAAAACAAGTTTGTGACATCATATTTTGGTGATCATAAATTTGTCCATCAAGTTTTTGGCGTCGTTGCCGGGGACTCTAGTTTAACTAGTTAATTTGTGTGATTATTGATTATCTTTTACTTTAATTTTGAATTTCTGTTTTTTTTTTCTGTTTTTATTTTATTTTATTTTTTTTTATTTTATTTTCTGTTATTATTTTATTTTCTGTTTTTTTTATTTTTTTATTTTTATTTCCTATCTTCTTATCTTTTCAATTATATCCTTTGATTTTTTATCTTCTCCATCTTTTTGTGCAAACAAATATTTTCTAGAGTTTTGTGCCCAATGTCTGTAGGATGCAATTTGGTCAAGAATTTAATTGTATAGGCACTCAATTCTACTAAGGTAATTTCAACCACTAGTGGGACCTCACTCAAGCATGGATAATGATCAATTTTGGCAAGCTGTCAAACAATTTAAGAATCTACCACCACAACAAAGGCAGAAAAAACCTTCTCTATCGAGAAGAAGGATAACGTTGGAGGAGGCAGTTCAACAGTACATACAGATACCTGATTGTCATCACAAAACCACTGAAGCTGCCGAAGAATTTGATAGGCCGCCACCACAACAATGGCAGCAACAACCCTCTCCATCAGTAAATTTGGATGACACCCTTCAACAATTTTTGAAAAATTCCGACTCTACTCAGAAAAGCATTGAAGAATCATGTAAAAGGATGGAGATGCACCTTCGTTTCATTAGTCAGAAATTGAATGCTAAGGTTAATACTTAAGTTAACCTTAAGGAGGAAGGTCAAGCCATTGTCACTGAAAGTGACGAGACTTTTACTGAAGAAAAAATAGAGAGAGATGAGGAAAAGGTAGAGAGAAAAGAAAAAGAAGAGTTGAGTGAGAAAGATAAAGATGAAGAAAAAGAAAAAGAAGTGGTTGAGAGAGAAGAGAGAAATAAAATGTGTGTGAAAATAAAGAAGTTGAGGAGAAAAAGAGAAGGGAAGAAAAAAATAAAAGAAAAGAAAAAGAGAAAATTTGGGGAGAGGAAGCGTAAGAAAAAGAAGATGAGAGGAAAGAAGAAGGAATCATATGAAAAATCCCATCCTCATCTAAAGAAGAATCATAGGAAGGAAAAGAAATTTAAGTGCTTTATGGAAATCTTCAAGAAATTGAAGATTAAAGTTCCTATGATTGAGACACTGCAACAGGTTCCTGGTTTGATCAAATTTCTGAAGAAGTTCAGTAGAAAGAAGAAAAAGAAGCAGGAACTTGAGCTTATTGGGTCAAGCTAATGACGTTAAAAGAGCGCTTGCTGGGAGGCAACCCAGTTGATTTTAAGAACTTTTTAATTTTACTTTGGTTTGTAAATTTTTAATCTGTTGAACATTATATTACTGGATATAGCATCTACTGAAGGATGCTAGGTGGTTAAGTATCTACTGAAGGATACTAAGTTTGTAACACCTATTGATGGGTGTTGGTGAGAAAATTTTGCACCTACTGATGGGTGCTGGTAAGTTTGTAACACCTACTGAAGGTTGTTGGTGGATTTTGTAACACCTACTGATGGGTGTTGGTGGATTTTGGGTCAGGCTCGTGACGTTAAACAAGCGCTACCTGGGAGGCAACCCAGTTGATTGATTGTTTTTGTTTGTTTTATTTTAGTTAGGGTTTGCATAAGTATTTTAAACATTGAATTGCAGGGAACCAGTGAGGGGCATGTCTAGGAGGCACGTAGGTTAAGAAAAGAAGGAGAAGGGCACTTCACGAAAGTGTCGCTGAGCGGCAACTTACCGCTGAGCGGTACTCTCGCAGAATGGGCTTTAGTTCCCCTTAGCGGGACCCAAGCCCATTAGGGTATTTTTATACCCTAAGCTGCGCATTTGCTCATACTTTCAGACCCTTCTCTGCACAAGCACTCCCACATACCTTCTCCAAGGTTTTCCACATCTTTTCACTCTTCCCTATTAAGAAAATTTCTCTTTCACTCACTTTTTCACTAGTGTGCCATCAAAGTTTGGGGTTGGAAGAGAGCATCCTAGTTTGGAAGCATTCTAATTGCATCTAGTATCTCCACCCAAGTAAGTAAAATGCATTTTTTTTTCACTCTAGGGTTCTTGAATTTGAATGTGATTGTCAAAGCATGAATATTTAGGGGTTTTGATTTCTATGCATGATTTGATGATATAATTGATGTTTGAACCGATTAAACTGAATGATTATGAACTGGAAAACTGAAAATTGCATTTGGGTGGAGTTAGGACAGCTTTAAAGGAAGATTTTCAAAATTCTGCAGAGTTACCGCTGAGGGGTAAATTGCCACTGAGCGGCACTCTGCCAGAATTGGTTTTTTTGGTTTTATGCGTTCTGGAATGTGGCACTAGTGGCGCTGAGGGGAAATTCTGGCCCTCAGCAGTGGTTTAGCTTCGAAAGGAGTTGTGTTCTGTGTTTACTAATGATTAACATCATGTTCTGTGGTTTTGTATTTGTGTTTGAATGCAGGAATGACATCCTCTTCAGGAAAGAGATTGAAAACCATGGCAACCAAGAGGAAGGAAAAGGAATCAGAGCAACCCCACTGTAGCAGGTTCCTCTCTAGGAAACATGAGAAGCACTTTAGGGTGGTTCAGGACAGGAGACTTCTGATGGAGAGAAAGGTTGGAATGATACCTAACTTTGCTCCTCAATTTGGAGAGCAAGTGTTAGGGAATGACTGGGGAAAGCTAGCCACCTATCCTTCACCTGCCAACATAGTTGTGGTAAAGGAATTCTACACCAATGCAAAGAAGATTGGTGATTATCCAGCTGAGAATTATTTGGGCTATGTCAGAGGCCATGCTATCAAGTATGATCCTGATTGGTTTAATCCTTTACTACATCCCTATTTATGTACGAATTTCTAAATTGGGTCCTCGTTTTTTAAAGTGTATCAAAATGGTCCTTAATTTTGAAAATTGATATCAATTGAGTCCTTTCTGTTAAGTTGGCTGGACGGCGTTAAAAAAATTGATGAGTGGATGCTGAGATGACGAACGAACGCTCGTCCACCAGCGAACAAACGCTCGTTCACCAGCGAACGAACGCTCGTCCACCAGCGAACGAACGCTCGTCGACCACCGAACGAACGGTCGTCCAGTGTGGAACGAACGGTCGTCCAGCAGTAAGAGGTCGACGAGCGTTCGTTCGCTGGTGGACGAGCGTTCGTTCGCTGGTGGACGAGCGTTCGTTCGCTGGTGGACGAGTGTTCGTTCGCTGGTGGATGAGCGTTCGTACGTCATCACAGCATCCACTCATCAATTTTTTTAACGCCGTCCAGCCAACTTAACGGAAAGGACTCAATTGATATCAATTTTCAAAATTAAGGACCATTTTGATACACTTTAAAAAACGAGGACCCAATTGAGAAATTCGTACATAAATAAGGATGTAGTAAAGGATTAAACCATCCTGATTCTATCAATAACTTCCTGGACACTGTGTGGGCTGGTGAGCAGTGCCAGTTTGCTCTTTGCATGGAGGAAGGTGCTGATTATGAGGATGTGGAGAGAGTACTATGTATACCAGGAGGACAATTCCAAAGGAATAGATCTGGCTTAGTGGTTAACATTAGGAGGACAGATTTGACTCCTCTTGCAAAGTATTGGATGGCATTTTCTCATGCCAACATTCAGCCATGTTCACATGTGTCAGATATTACTCTCAGCAGGGCACTATTCATCTACTGTGCTATCAGAAATTTAAATGTTAACATTGGGCAGGTGATAGCTGATGAGATTAGTGTGTGCGCCAATACCTCAAACAACAAAGCACCACTAGGACATCCCTCCTTGATTACTCACCTTTGCAAGCTAGCTGGGGTGGATACTTCTGTTCCACCATTTGAAAGGCCAAGAAAAGCCATTGATGAGGCTTATCACAGACAGTATTGTGGAGGTGAGGATGCAGCTCAGCCAGTTCCACCACGTCGTGCTCGTAGAGAGAGAGGGCCAGCACAGAGCCAGACATCTGCTGAGACACATGAAGCAGAACCATTCCAGATGAGGGACATGTACATGTCTCTTATAGGTGCTCAGTTGCAGTCCATTCACAGAGGGCAGGTGGCTACTGCTGAGATGATTGTGGGGATGTATGATACACCTCCAGCCCACAGGTGGACTATGGATGAATTCCATAATGTGGTAGCTTGGCCAGAGGAGCCAGTGCATGGAGGAGGAGCTGGAGCAGCTGAAGCTTCAGCTAGAGAGATGGAAGAAGATGAAGCTGATGATGATGATGCGTTTGAAGATGATGAAGATGAGGAGGAAGAGGAAGATACAGAGGACAACTCAGACTGATGAGGAGCTGAGATAGCATTTACTGATGAATGCTATCATATGCTTATGCTTTTGTTGGTTTAAGTTTTCTGAACTTATTTGTTTTTGTTTTTTAGATTAGGGTTTGATGTACTTTATTGGACACCTGGTTTGTGTGATGGTTTGCTATTAACTGTGATTGTTTGATAAGTAATACTTGATGATGCTTATTGATTGATTGATGTTGAGATAGATGTGCACATAAAATGCTTATACAGGTGATTCACAAGCTTTGTGAACAAATGCAGGATATTATGATTGTGATTGTGAGATTAAGCAGGATGTGTATGTCAAATGTGAATGAGCTTATACGTGAGGTTTTGAGCTCCAGAGTTGTTATTGATTGAATCCTATTACTTTGAAAGCATGAATGATTTTGCCCAGGTTTTCTATGATTGAATCAATTGCTTGTTTTGCATCATATGATCAAGGCCATTTGTTGGAACCCTTTTTATTGGCCAAATTCATGAAGTTAGCCCACTAAAAGAGAACACTTTGTGTTCTATCCTTTGAACCCTTAGCCTTGAACATAAATTGAAAAACCTTGTTGAAAAGCTTTACCTTGAGTTAAGTAGAAAATCTTGTGTGGTATTGATAAATGTTCAAGTTTGGGGTTGTTGGGAAAGCATGAAAAAGAAAAAGGGAAAAGCATTGAGCTAAGAAGCTAAGAAATAAGAATGTGAAAAGAAAAAGAAAAAGAAAAGAGAAAGAAAAGAAAAGAAAGACAAAGCTCAATGCAAAGGCAAGTTGGGAAAAATAAGAATAATTGTGTTGTTATGATTCTCTTAACTCAAGGATTTTGTGATCCAGAAAAACCAATTTTCTTGTTAGCCCAGCCACGTTATAAGCCATTGAAAAGTCCTTGTGATGATGCATGCTTGTAAATGTTTTGATTGTGGTTAAATGAAAGGCAAAGTTGATTCAGGTAACATTGTGATAGTGGAGTGAATGAGTGATTACCTCTTATACACTTGTGTTTGAGTGAAACACTTTACCTAGTGAGGAAATATTCCATGAGCACATGAACATTCATGCTTAATTGATTGATCATTCATAAAAAAATTAGCATTTGTTGGATATTAAGTGACTTTGTGAACACATAAGCATGTGCACGTCTTGATTGAAATCTTGGTCATAAGTTTGATTGAAGCCTTTACTTATCTTGAAAAGAGGATTTTTGAATGAGTGAACCATTATATGAATTGGTAGAAGATTGAGTTACATCTTGTTTGCTTGAGGACAAGCAAAGTTCTAAGTTTGGGGTTGTGATAACAGTTGAAAAACTGTTATTTTCATGCTTAAAATTGATACTAAAAGCAACCTTTAACACTTAGAAACTAGCTTGAAATCATGCTTTTGTTGATATTTTCAGAAATAAGAGAGCTCGACAGGTTTATGCTTGATTTCAGTGTTTTTGTGCAGGTTTTAAGGTGAATTTGGTGAAAGAAGTGAAGAAGGAGAGAGATGGAATCAGAAAAGACATCAAAAAGTGCAAAAGGAGAAGCCGCAACTGCCGCTCAGCGGCAGTTTACCGCTGAGCGGCACTCAGGAGTTCACGTGGGATCCGCTGAGGGGCAAAATGGCCGCTGAGGGGCAAAATGGCCGCTGAGGGGAAGAAACCAACTCACGCACTTACCGCTGAGCGGTACTTTACTGCTGAGCGGCACACTTATGGGCTTGGGCCTAAATTTTCTGTAACTTTAGAATAGTATATAAGCTTTAGGACGTCCTAGGGTTTGTATCTTTGGCAGAAACGAAGCAAACACTCTCTCTTCCACCCCTTTGAAGGAGGATCTTGGATGCTCAGGCTACCTCTTCACCTTTCTAAGGTTTTATCTTTCATTCTTCCATTATTATTCATCTAGTTTCACCATGAATATGGTGAACTAAACCTTGTATTGTTGTTGGGGAATCAATGTAGTCTTGTGAAACTCTCATATATGGAATTTGTGTTTATATCTTATATTTAAGACCTTTGCTTTCTTTTATCATTAGTTAGGGTTTTTCCTCTTTGCTCAATGCTTGCTTTGTTTAACTCATTCAATGCATGATTATTGATTTTGTCGATACGGGAACGTACGGGGAAGTCTAGATCCGGGGAATTTCTCCCAATAGTATATTGGTTGTCGTTAAGCTCCTGCATTAAAAGAACTAATTATTAGGAATGCTAGGAATCGTATGAACTCGTAATTAGGGATAGGCCTTCTTGCAAGGTAATTTAGAGAGTGGCATTAACGATGATGAAAAGAATGTTGAAATTCCTAAAGTATATGAGAGTGGATAAGATGAAATTGATAACCCCAACAACATACTCATCCATACATTCCATTGAAGTGTTTGTATTTTGTTTTAGTCATTGATCAAAACTCATGCATACATGCAACAGGATGAGGGCTTTCATCAAATCATGGCGCAAACCTCTCTCAAACTTTCTGCACTTCCATTGCTCGCTCAAATTCTGGGTATAGAATCGGGCCAGATATTCAAACCTCTCCTTGTAAGCCTATACTGACATATTGCCTTGTTGTAGAGTCAAGAATTCTGCCTCCCGCTCCATTTTAGCATTGGCAGGAAAGTACCTCTCTAAGAATTTGGTCTTGAAGTCCTCCCAACAAGCAACTTCTCCTCGAGCATCCATCTCAATTTGAAGGTCGTGCCACCAGTATTCTGCCTCCCCGGCCAGCATGTAAGTAGCAAAAACTAGTTTCTGCACCTCCGAGCATTCAATTGCAGCAAAAATTTTCTCATTACAGCAAATTCAATCGTCAGCTTCGTTTGGAGTAACCTTCCCATTAAACTTAATAGGGTTGTGACGCAAAAAATCATTCATGCTCACATGAGGTCTGGCTGCTTGTTCAACCTGTTGCTCTTGTTGTCCTTGGAGTACCCTAGATATTTTTCGGAGAGCTTGTGCGAGTTCTGCAGTGGCATTGAGTGGAGGAGGAGTTCTTGCCCGTCTTGACATCCTCTATTATTCAAAATTACAATTAAATGTGGAAACTATCATACCATTATCAGGAAAACACAATAAAGCTAGTCGAGCTCACTCCCCAAGGCCCCAAAAGATTTTTCGAAAACCAAAGCTCTGATACCAAAATTGTAACACCCCTTATAGAATATATTAATAATAAGGTTTAATCCTTTTCGACATCCCTATTTATGTACGAATGTCTCAGATGGGTCCTCGTTTTCTAAAGTGTATCAAAATGGTCCTTAATTTTCAAAATTGATATCAATTGAGTCCTTTCCGTTAAGTTGGCTGGACGGCGTTAAAAAAATTGATGAGTGGATGCTGAGATGACGAACGAACGCTCGTCCACCAGAGAACGAACGCTCGTTCACCAGCGAATGAACGCTCGTCGACCTCTTACTGTTGGACAACCGTTCGTTCCACACTAGACGACCGTTTGTTCGGTGGTCGACGAGCGTTCGTTCGCTGGTGGACGAGCGTTCGTTCGTCATCTCAGCATCCACTCATCAATTTTTTTAACGTCGTCCAGCCAACTGAACGAAAAGGACTCAATTGATATCAATTTTGAAAATTAAGGACCATTTTGATACACTTTAGAAAACGAGGACCCATCTGAGACATTCGTAAACAAATAGGGATGTCGAAAAGGATTAAACCTAATAATAATAATAATAATCTTGAAGCATGAATCTTATGAAAGTGTTTTTTTTTTAAACAATACACCACATAAACAAACCATACACACATCATAAGTTCATACATTACAACAAACCAAATCTTAATTGTTTCCTTAAAATAACAAAACCAAACAAACATAAATAAGAAAACATTATAAAAATCCCAACAAGTTTTATTTCCCGTCTCTCTCGAAGAGCTATTCCAATCCAGCTTTATCTACAATACCATCTACTCCCTCCCGTACAAGTACGATCATCGCAGGTGGAAACCACAACCACAACATGCAAGGGTGAGTAACCAGAAGTATCAGATAAAAAAAACACATCATAAACCCATTACATATAAACTATAACAATTTCCATGACTTAATATAAATCGACACATATGACATTGCAGACTAGTGTTTCATAAACTAATGTTGTTTCCTTGTAATTCGTCGTCATAACCTGTTCTCAATAACAGGCGACTCGAGTCGTCTTCCATCGCGACTTCAGACCTATCTCCCCGACTCCTCAAGGACTAACGAGTAAAAACATCGATACTACGCATAACGATGCACTATACTCAACACGAGCCGAAGTCATTGGGCGAGACATTCACCTCCTTGCGCAGAAGGAGGTGACACTCGAATCTCAGTCACTCGCGAGAATCGCATTTATCTTAGTATTAAAATGCTCATAAGACAGACGAAATTACAAGTAAATAACATAGTGTACGTACCAACATCAAACAAAAATAAACGTGCTCAATCACGGATTCATACATATTCTCAACAACATGTATAAATAAACCAATATTAGATCAAGAAAATAACCAACAATTCTCAATAATTGTTTTAAAATACTACCAAGAAATTACGGATTCATACATATTCGCCGAACGCTATTTGGACGAACACTATTCACCGAACGCTATTTGGTCGAACAGTATTCACCGAATGCTACTACAACTAATTCACCAAAACGAACGTTCAAGATTTAAACATAAGAACATCATATTTAAGACCAAACGCTCAAGATTGCTATCCGAGAATACCAAGTTAAGAACGAATGCTTATGCTCACTAATACACCAAGGCCGAACGTTTAAGATTTAAACTTAAAATATCAAATTAAGGTCGAACGCTCACAATCACTAATACCCAAGACCGAACGCTTATGATCCAAACCTAAGAATCCAAATTAAGGACGAACGACTACAATCACTAATACATCAAAACCGAACACTCGAGATTCACACCTAAGAATCCAATTTAAGACTGAACGCTCAAAATCAACAATTCACAAAATCGAATTCAATATTTAAACCTAAGAATTTAAATTAAGACCGAACGCTAAAATCCACAATTCACCAAAATTGAACGTTCATGATTTAAACATAAGAACATCAAATTACAGACTGAACGCTTACTAATACACCCAAAATCGAACGTTCCAGATTCAAACCTAAGAATATCAAATTTAGATCGAAGGCTTAAATCACTAAAACATCAAAACCGAACGCTCAGGATTCAAGCCTGATAATACTAAATTCAGCCGAACACTACAGTCACCCATACACGAAGACCGATCGCCGAACGCTCACCAAAACAAGCCCAGAACGAACGCTAACGCTCGTTACTGGAGGATACAAGACCGAACGGTTATTTGGCCGACCACCATTGTCGACCACTGTTGGGATGAACGTCTAATATGTTACTACTTTCACCCAAGGACGAACGCTAACTCTGGGTACATCAGAAAATAAAACCGAACGCTCATAGTATTTTGGCCGACCACTAATTGGTCGAGCCATTTGGACGAACACGCGTTCTGCAGAATTCTGCAGAATCGCACCAGATTTCCAAGAACCCCAATTTCATCCCCTTCTTCCCAGATTTGCATCAAATACAGATTATTTCAACAATCAAAGAAATAAATCTACCTTCCCTTACCTTCTACCCATCATACAATATGTTATAACCCAAGTTAAACCCCTTACCTTCTACCCATCATACAATATACATGCACCATCAAACATACATATATAGTCTAGTTTTTAACTACCCTAACATGCATACAGTTATATAAATCCTAGTTTCCCCCCCCCCCCCTTACCTCTAGTTCCAATGACTTTCCAAAATCCTTTGAGTTTCAAAGCAAAGACCAACAAGATGCCTTCCTTCCCTTGCGTAGTAACAATGTTCCCCACCCGTCCAAAACTATCCTCCAAGCCTACTATTTAGTATAGTACGTTTAGATTTTTCCCCTCTCTCACACATAATATGGTTTATATAAGATGGTAGGGTTCTCATTAAGTTCTCACTCATGTTTTTAATATGCACCATGTAACTTAACTATATGTTTCCTTACTTAACTCTATAATCTATCCAAAACCCTACAAAACAAAAGAAGCCAAGCTATGGAAAAACATTTCAACACCTACTGCCGACATTGTCACCTTCAGAAACTCAAATCATGCAAAAAGAGGAAGGACAATTATAAAACTATGTTTTCTCTCCTATCATAAACATGAAAAGCCAAAAAGCATAAAAACTATAGAAAATTCCCTTCAAGCCTCTTACACTTTCACGTGCTCCACCCAACAATGCCTTCTCACCATTATTTTATTTTTATCACTATAAGACCCACACCTCCCCACCAATGAAAATAAAACAACTAGGAAACATTACTTAACTATTCTTTCAAACAATTTTCGAAAATTAAGATAACATTAGTTCTAATTAATTTATTTTATTCACTTTCTTAATATTTTCATTACACAAATACATATCATAATTAATTATTTAGTAACACAAAATATAGTAAAATAAAAGTATATTTTTATTTTACACAGGTCTTACAATGACAAGATGACACACAAAATTATATATATATATATATATATATATATATATATATATATATATTATAAATATTGAAGTCAAATACAACATTTTCCCTACTTTGTTTTTACAAGTTTTTTTTTTCCTTTTTCTCAACCATTTGTTTCTTTATTTTGTGTTTATATATGAATTAAATTAGTTTGTTTTCTCTTATTATCCTTTTGTATTGGTTATGTGATTCCAATTTATAAATATAAAAGAAGTATCTTTTAAATTTAGAAATTGGTGCAATCATATGAATTTAGTTTGTTATTTTTAGTTTTAGAGAATAAAAATTGAATTATGGAGTTTGGATAAATCAGACAATGTAAATAGGAAGGAGTTATTCTTTCGCATGTCCTTTTGTTTTGTATATTAACTTTTTAGTATTTTTTGAATTTTCAATTTATTGTCATGTTCTAAAATATTTTCATTGTGTAAATACAATTGTGTTAAGACTGACTAGAGTTAAAGTAAAGATAATATTTAAAAATGGAATTTTATTATTTTATTAATAAAAGTCTAGTTTTTATATAAAATTATTAAGTAAATTTTATTATGTAAAAAATATCATATCTTTAAAATTATTATTTATTTATTTCTATATAATTTTTTGACGAATTTATTTGTTTGTTTTTTTGTTTTTCTGTTATTTAGTGGGAGTTATTTTGCGGAAGATATAAAAGATCCCCACAAACACATGATTGAAAATAATTATGTTGAACTATCTAACTCACAATAATAGCGGGATTTTAGTTATTTTTTAAAGGGGTTTATAACCTCTTAAAATAATAATACATTTTTTACATCTTTTCTCACTTAAAATTTCACCCTAAAGTTTTCCTCCAAAATGTTACACTTAAATATTTTTTCTAGCCATCTGTGCGTAAACATATCCTCCCAATTTTTTTTACTCACCATCTTTCCCTCCAAACCTCTTCCTCTCTCAAAATTTCAGACTGCTAGAGCTTCGTCCCTCTCAAAGCTATCGTCCTCCTCGTTCGTCTTCTTCCTTTATTCCTTCTTTCATTTTCTATTCTCATTCATTTCTTTCATTTCCCCTTTCTATTGTTCATCTTCCATTTCTCTTTTAGATTCGATCGCAGAACCATGGGCAGACGAAGCTGAAGCGGCGGTTGTGTGGACCAGTAGATGACGAAGCTCCCACTCACAAGCAGAGAGGAATCATTCACGTTTGTACCTGAGGTACCATCGTTCTAGAACCCTATTCTTTGTTTGATATTTTCTTTTGCTTTGCTCATTCGGTGTTCAAAATATGTAGCCCTAAGTCGCGTCTCTGAAAGGGTTGTTCCGTGTTCTTATGTTTGTGTTTTATTTTGAAGAGAAATATAGAGGGTTTTGGAAAGAAGAATAGAGGGGATGAAAACCGAGAAATAAGTTTAACTTGTGTACAACTTGGTGTTTGGCTCGTGATTGTTACAAATGATTGGTGATTATCACATCAAGTAAGCAACCATAATTTGTACTTTGGTACTGCTGGAATGGCACCAGGTTCATACGCTGGTTCACTTTATATTTTTTTTCTCTTTTTATTGATGTGAGACTAGGGTGCTTGTATTCAATTGTCTGGTTTTTGAACTACTGTTGTGCCTATAATATGCGTTTGATTGAAATTTAATAACATCCTTAGTTATAATTGTTGAATTACTGGATTAAAAATTGGTTGTGTCTACAGGTAAGGCAATCAATCAGCTAGGTTCGTAATTTGCTTCAATGTAGTTTCAGTATACTTTCAATTCAGCTTCAATCTAGCTTCAGTCGAGTCAAGGAGCTCCAAGTCGTGCCCTCGAAATCCATTTCCCCCTATCAAAATTGCAAGTCAGTGGGACGACGACGGTGAGAGCTCATTCCTTTTCTTGATCTTTTGCCTTTCCACATTATCAATTTTTCATTCCTTAACTGCGCTTAATCCACTGTTTTTTATTGTAATTGTTTTGTTTTGGTTGGGTTTAAATTAAATGCTTGTTTGTGGGGTAGGGTTTAGTTCGCCATTTCCTTTTTGTTTTAAATGTGGGCATAACGCTTGGATTGTTTTAAGTGTAGGTCCTGTTGATGAACGGGTCGCACCGCTCACAAAAGTTGATTGCAGATAATTATGCAGTATAGTATAACTAGGAAGTGACTCCTAGGTCGTCTCTCAAGGACCAATTTTAGTGGTTCAGTCTCAGATTTTTACACGAAGTGGGGGGGTGCTTTTGTGATTTTGTTTGGATGCGATAAAATTAAAGTGGACTGGAAATTAAATAGAATTTAAAAACGTTGAAACAATTTTAAACACTGTAAAAACTGAACAGTAAAAGACAGTAAAAATGAAAAGTGGTAAATTGAGAAACGGTAAAATTTAAACGATGCAGAAAACAATAAACAGTAGAATAAAAGAGACGGTAAAATAAAGATTAACTGAAAATGAAATTTGTCAACGATTCAGCATTCGCAGAAAGAGTAATTGTGTAGAAAATGGTAAATGAAAATAAAATTCAAGGAACATTGATTGGAAAATGGAAACTGGAAAATACAATTAATTCAATTCTGGAAACTGGAAATTGAATCAAATACAAAACCTCCCCCAGAGGGGAAGAGAAAACCAGAACGTAAATTGCACTTCTAATTCTACTCCTAAAATCTAATGCAAATTCCACACTCCACTTCTCTGCCTGCTGCCATTTTTATAGGGAATTCTCTGACCAACTCCCGCATAGTCTCCTCCCGTGACTTCTCTTTCATTTGTTTGTGCCATCTTCTTTTCTGCTAGCTGCCAAATTCTTTTGAAATGTGGTGCCCACATTCCATGCTGGATGTGCTGATATGGATGTTGCTCATGGAAGTGGCTGGATCAAGATGCTTCTGCTTGCTCTCGGTGAAGTGTTGGTGTTGTTGGATGCAAATGCTGCTGCTGCTGTGTTGCTAGACCAGGCCGTGAACTTCATCTTTGCTTCATCGTGCACCTCTCCTTGCTAGGTGGTTTCAAGCTGGACTTACTTCTTTGCTGGACCAAGCGTGAAGTGTGCTTGTGCAGCTGCTGGACATGCTTCCCTTTAAAGCTAAAAACCATGTGCAGATCTCCTCTCAACGTGTGCATCTTCTTCAATCACGGTTGCAGCTGGAACGAAACTCTCTTCTACTGGAATCAACCATGAGTTTCTCTTCCCATTGAAAATCTAGAACCAAAACTTGTGTGGATTGGAAGAGATGAGAATTAAAATAAATCTGCAATCCAGGCTTCTATTAAAACGTAACCTTTCATAAGTGGTAGCTCCTATTATTGTTCCAATTTCTTTGGTTGATGTTTGACAACATATGGGGCCGTGTGTTCATGCTAAACCAAAAAGAAAGAGCAAAACCAATCTATCCACGGTGGATTGCAAAAACCGTGAGCCATTTCAATGTGGTGGTCCCCTTTCTTCTTTTATGCCATGTAACCCATTTATACAAAAAAACAAAAGAAGATTCCTTGATTGCCGTAAGTTCATTTCTATGTGCCACTTCTTTCTTTGTTAATTTGTTGGATGGCAAACAATGTGGTCCCCTCATTTCCATTCAATACATGTAATTCTTGTTTGGATTTTTGGAGATGGATATGGACGTGAGAATGTGGCAAAGGTGGTCCCTCCTTCATCTTTTGTTTCTTCTCTTTATTCAATCAATTAAATTCCCTTCTTGGTGGCTTGTTGTGGCCGTGTGTTTCCCTTCAATAGAATTCAGCATTTTTGATGTTGTGGACGTGACTTTGCCAAACCATGAGTGGTGACCCCTTCCAAGCTAGAAACCAAAATCAAAACAAGAGAAATGTGCTTGCATTATTCTCTCCAAAACCGTGAGCACTTGCAACGTATGGTCCCCTTCTTTCATTCCATTTGATTCACTTCTTAAAAGATTGCAAGCAAATGGCCGTGTAGTGTATGAGTCCCAATTGAAATTTTGCTTCTACAAATTCAACAAGAAAAATATTCCATCATTCACAGAGAATAAACCAATGCAGTGCAACTTCTTTCAACAGAGTGTGTACTGAATATTCTTCCAAATGTCCTGAAGTATTTACAGAATTTTCCCTGCACTCAATAATGTAAATAATTAGTCTCAGATAATTCAAATTAAGTAAAATAAGAATTTCTGATCAAATTAAGCACAGTCAATAAAAACGGGAAAATACTGGACAATTAAGCACAATTTCCTAATTAATTCTAGTACAATAAACTAAGTGAAGTGAGGAAAATAATGATTCATCAAAATAGACCACACTTAGTCTTTTGCACTCCTGGGCAAAATTAAGACGCAAATCAAGGAATGGTTCAAAGGACCTCGAAGGAGTGACACAAATGCAGCAGACAGAAAAATATAAAAACTCACAAGAAAACACACAAAATTTACACAGTTCTCAAAAAGTCTGGACAGAGGAAAGAAGTAGAAAATATCCAACACGTAATCAAGAAAAGTAGATACTTATAGAAATTATCCAAGCAATTCAATACGTAGAAAAATAATTAATAAGCTTAAGAGGTGATTTGAAAATAACAAAACCTCACAGATGCACTATAGTGTTTCTCTCAAGTGTCTAGGATAAATAATAATATCAGCTCGATGTATTCAAGAAAACAAACACAAGTAGACTTGGCAAGCTTCTAATTATCAATACTTAAAACATATGCATGTTCAGATCAAAAGGTCTTTACTGGGTTGTAATGGGGCCAAGGACAAGGGAGGATAAATTTGGATAGGTAGCTATAGCTCAGAAGAAATAGAGGTGCACTAGGGAAAAAAATGTAACACAGTGAAATCTCACCCAAACCTCTAATTCAATCCTCTTCTCGACTCCATTATTCACAAAATGATTTTTCAATTTTTTCTTTTTCTCATCAAAATTTTTTCTCATCCTGTCTTCTTTTTTTTTTTTTTTCACAACAGGATATAAATTATCATTTCAAAACATGATGAGGAACCAACTAGCCAATTCATCAGAATTCCCAAGGAGACCACACTTATTCAAAAAATACTTCTATAGCTCCAGACTTTCCTAAGGTTAAGGTAATCATTTGTTTTTCACTTAGGATCAGTGTATGAGCTTCAACACAAAGAAATATATACAGTATAGGCTCAAAGGGGTTATCAAAGGATAATAACAAGGTAGGCTTATTTGGCTAAAGAGGCTCAAGAACAAAAATGCCTTTATCACGTCTGAACATGCATATCAATCAAGTATATCAGAAAGAATCAAGCCAAGGCATATGTGCAAGCAATCAAGATACATATCACACACAAGAAAGAAAATTAAGTGGCTCAAATCTCACACAGGGTATTTGTCACAATCAAATCAACCTCTCAAACGTATAATCATCTTTCCAGGCAGAGAAAAGCAAGGATTACAAACTATAAGTATTAAGTAAGTGAAGGAAAAATCTACAACTTAGACCTCATCCAGAAATCAAGAGAAAAATGTAAAATTTATTGCACTCAAGACACACTAAAACAACTTAAAACAGAAAAAATTTAACATTTAAAAACAAAAAATTTAACACACGAAATAAATACTAACAGAACTAACAGAAAAATCAGAATTTCTCCCCAGTAGACCACACTTAAATCACACAATGTCCTCAGTGTGTTACAATCATCAGATGATCAACTTCAGAGCAGTCAAATAATATAGACAAGTGCAATAAAATGTTAGGAAATGGGAAGAAATTTTCAGTAACATCCATCAGTAGATGTTTTCAGTGACATCCATCAGTAGATGTCTAAATCACGTAGCACCCATCAGTAGATGCTAATAATTTTTATTATTATTATTATTATTTTTTTTTTTTTTCTGAAAAAGGAGACCGGTACTGTGACAACAGTCTCGGTGGCAAAGACCGGAACTGTTGCTACAGTGGAAAGCAATCTGGCTATAAAAGAGGCACTCCTCCGCGTCCAGCGCCATTTCTGATCCCTCACTCTCTCTCTACTCCTCTGCTCTCTCAACTCTCTCTACTCTCTCGAGCGTCTGGATCTGTGAGGAAGCCTCTCCACCCCGCGTCTGCTGAAGATCTGAGATTTGCGCAGAGCCTCTGTCCCTGCGTCTTCTGAAGAGTCTGAGTGAGATCCGCGAAGAGCCTCTGCAAGCCTACTTCCCCAGGTAAGTCCTCAGAACTTAGTAACTCCTTCTTTCCTTTCCTTCATGTAATTTCCTTCCTTTACGCTTTCTCTGCTTTTTTTACTTTTCCTGCCTTCCAGTCTTTCCCTTTCAGTATTTCCTTTATTTTTCTTCTCTGCTTTCCTCTTCTTTCTGCTTTTATACCTTCCTGCTTTCCTGCTTTCTTTCTTCTCCTTTTCAATATTTTCATTTTTTTTTTTTTGAAACTGAAAACACTTAAACACATAAAACACAACTGTCTAAAAACTTAAGGGGTATATAGGCTGGAAACCAGACGTTAATCTCCCTTCGATTGAAGGTATTGCAGAGACAATCGGGTAGAACAACGCCACGTACCCCACTTAAAACTAAATAAACACATAAACATAATATACAAGAACAATATGGACAAGAACAACCGGACAACTGGACGTAGATCCGTTTAGGACCCTTTTGCAAGGACCGTGAAACAGATCTGAGACCAGACACTGAAACATCAAATACAGACTGGACAAAATAAATTTAAAAGGAAACAAGAACAAATAAAGAAAACAGAGAACTAATCTAATTTTTTTTTTTATGCTTCATTTTTTTATTATTTTTTTTTTTATGTTTTTGTTCTTTTTATTTTTATATTTTTTTTTTAAGTTTTAGAAAATTTCAAGAGGAATTATGAGTGATATGGAATCAGAGAGATATACCAGTCAACGATGGCGTCCTACAGATGATCAGATCACGATGATGACCAAAATATACAACTATGGGGTCACACACCCAAGCCGAGCGCAAGTCGTCGAGATCGCGTCTCGACTAAGGACCTTCGCAGATGCCACCGAATATAACGTGCACTGCTGGTTTAACAACCATGGCAATCGGGTCAGGCGCTGGCAAGCGGAGATAGACCCCACTGGCACTCTCTTTTCACAACTGCCGCTGTACATGTACGGTAAGACCTCTGATCACACCTCCATTGAATTTTCCATTCCTCTTCTATTATTAACACAAGTTTTTTATTTTTTATTTTTTATTTTTTATTTTTTTTTGTTTGAAAGAAAACAACTGGGTGATAATGAGGGCACCGAGGCTGCTGGATTTGTTTCCAGTTCCGATCATTATCGATGACGACAGAAATGAACGAGAAATTCCTCCACCAAAGCCTCCGCTCGTGACTTTTCGAACCAGAGCTCCCTCAACGGAGCTCTCCCTTAGACCACCACAACCAGCTCGAGAATTCTTCCAGTTTTAATGTTTTATGTTTTTTTTTTTTATGTTTTTGATGGCCGAGTGTGGCCAGAATATTAAGGACTGTAATATGAACACTTATGTTTTTTTATGTTTTTAATTTTTTTTTTTTTTTTATGTTTTTTATTTGGTTTGTAATATTAACGATCACTAAAGATCGAACCTCGGACATCTTTATTTTATTTTTATGAATTTTATTTTTATTATCAATGTAAGACAGAATGTTTACTGCGAATTTGTTATGTTTCAATAAATGCACTCAGATTAGCGTCTCTGTTAAAACTTCACTTCTCTGCCTTACATGTTAATTCTACTCTTATGACTATTTATATATATATATATATATATATATATATATATATATATATATATATATATATATATATATATATATATATATATATATATATATATATATATATATATATATTTTACACAAAAACTAAATAAATAAATAAAACAGAACACAATTTAACAAAACAAAAGACCTAATATCGAACACAAAAAATCAAAACACACAAAACGCAAATGTCAAAAACAGCAGACAAAACACATATTTACAATACATACATTAACAAAATAACACGCGTGAAAGAGAACACACATTTTTTTTTATAATTTTTTTTTTTAAATAATAATAATTTGTAAACTAAGAAAATCAAAATTCTCCCCTAATTCGCAAATTAAGAAAATTAAGGGAAGAAGGAACATGAAAACTCCCCTGGTTATGGTGGCAGCTGCCAAATTTGGATTATCAGGGAGATGTCTTTTGCCTCAGGATCCAGCGATAAGATTTTTATGAGGAACTGCTTCATCAATATTGCCATATCATTCACAACAAGATTTTTCTTCTTTCTTTTAACAACAATTTGTTTCGACAATATCTTTCCTTCATTAATCATGCATTCCTTAATGTCAGCACCTGCATTTTCTTTTAACTCTGCATTCTTGTCATCAAACTCACAATTAATAGCATCTGTTATAAACTTAGACTCTGGGTGTAACACATAATCAATTTCGGCACAAATGGAGCAAAAACCAGATTCACAGTCACATTCAAAATTTTCAGAAAACTGTGTTAAATCAAAGTTTAGTCTTGACTCTATAAAATCATCAGATTGCACAGTTTCTCTTTCAAAATCAATATTGACGCAACTTTTACCAATGGGTTCAATGGCTGACATTGAATTAAAAATTTTAGATTGGTCAATCGAATTTGTATCAATATCAGTCATAAACCCTATAGAATCAATGTGCGTCAAATCACATGCATTTGAATGTGTAGGGAAATCAGGTAAAGTTGGAATCTCAGGTTCAGAATAAACCTGTTTTTGCTCACTCAGAAGTTTCTTACCAAACTCCAAGTTATCAGCTGCATCCTCAGGGCTATCAGTGTCAGAATCCAAAACATGCTGCTCAGGTTCTTCCTTTGCTACCTCAATTGGACTTTCACCAGCCAGCTTGCAGAGCAACTTCCTCGCTTCTGTTAGGGTTATATCCATCCAACATCCACCAATAGCTGCATCCACAAGTATCCTTTCATTGTCCAGGAGCCCTTCATAAAAATAAGTCAAGAGCAAATGCTCTGGAAATTGGTGGTTTGGACAAGTTGTGCAGAGCCTGTTAAACCTCTCCCAATAATCTGCTAGGCTTTCTTCTTGAAACTGCTCAATAGCAGTGATCTTCATCCTAATGCTGGTCACCTTTGCTGCTGGAAAGAACTTGTCGAAGAATTTTTGTTGTGTTTCCTGCCAACTATTAAAAGGATACTGGTATATGAACCAGTCTCTTGCTTTATCTTGCAGGGACATGGGAAACATTTTTATCAACACTGTCTCCTTTGAAACACCAGCAGGCCTCATAGATAAACACACCAAACTAAACTCCTTGAGGTGCCTGTATGGATCTTCATGTGCCAACCCATGGAATTTGGGAAGACTCTTGACTATCTCATACATCCAGTCTTGAGAATCTGTCATCTCCTCTAGTCTAGTTTAAAACCTATCTCCGACCTGGACTTCCACTTCACACAAAGATTGTATAGAAAGAAATATACAGAAACATAACATGGAGGAAAACTAATATTTTTTTTTAATTTTAGAAACAAAAGCTAAATACAAAACACAACACATTTATACATGCAATACATACACAAGACAGAAATTTTTTTTTTTTTTTTTTTAAAAACATTTTTTTTTTAAATTTTTTTTTAATTAACAAACAAAATACATATGACACGCATACAGAAAATAGAACATCACATCATAACGCAAGATAAAACACAACAATTAAACATATATATACACAATATATATTAACACAGTAAAAATCTAAAACAAAAACCTGAACTGAAGTGACAACGCCGCCAAAATTTGCTGAAGGTGTCGTTGTCGCCTACAGAAATATACAAGACAAAACACACAAAACAAACATATTAACAGAACAAAACTTTATACAACAAAAATCTAAAACCAAACCGTTATCGATCCCCGGCAACGGCGCCATTTTTTGATGAACGGGTCGCACCGCTCACAAAAGTTGATTGCAGATAATTATGCAGTATAGTATAACTAGGAAGTGACTCCTAGGTCGTCTCTCAAGGACCAATTTTAGTGGTTCAGTCTCAGATTTTTACACGAAGTGGGGGGGTGCTTTTGTGATTTTGTTTGGATGCGATAAAATTAAAGTGGACTGGAAATTAAATAGAATTTAAAAACGTTGAAACAATTTTAAACACTGTAAAAACTGAACAGTAAAAGACAGTAAAAATGAAAAGTGGTAAATTGAGAAACGGTAAAATTTAAACGATGCAGAAAACAATAAACAGTAGAATAAAAGAGACGGTAAAATAAAGATTAACTGAAAATGAAATTTGTCAACGATTCAGCATTCGCAGAAAGAGTAATTGTGTAGAAAATGGTAAATGAAAATAAAATTCAAGGAACATTGATTGGAAAATGGAAACTGGAAAATACAATTAATTCAATTCTGGAAACTGGAAATTGAATCAAATACAAAACCTCCCCCAGAGGGGAGGAGAAAACCAGAACGTAAATTGCACTTCTAATTCTACTCCTAAAATCTAATGCAAATTCCACACTCCACTTCTCTGCCTGCTGCCATTTTTATAGGGAATTCTCTGACCAACTCCCGCATAGTCTCCTCCCGTGACTTCTCTTTCATTTGTTTGTGCCATCTTCTTTTCTGCTAGCTGCCAAATTCTTTTGAAATGTGGTGCCCACATTCCATGCTGGATGTGCTGATATGGATGTTGCTCATGGAAGTGGCTGGATCAAGATGCTTCTGCTTGCTCTCGGTGAAGTGTTGGTGTTGTTGGATGCAAATGCTGCTGCTGCTGTGTTGCTAGACCAGGCCGTGAACTTCATCTTTGCTTCATCGTGCACCTCTCCTTGCTAGGTGGTTTCAAGCTGGACTTACTTCTTTGCTAGACCAAGCGTGAAGTGTGCTTGTGCAGCTGCTGGACATGCTTCCCTTTAAAGCTAAAAACCATGTGCAGATCTCCTCTCAACGTGTGCATCTTCTTCAATCACGGTTGCAGCTGGAACGAAACTCTCTTCTACTGGAATCAACCATGAGTTTCTCTTCCCATTGAAAATCTAGAACCAAAACTTGTGTGGATTGGAAGAGATGAGAATTAAAATAAATCTGCAATCGAGGCTTCTATTAAAACGTAACCTTTCATAAGTGGTAGCTCCTATTATTGTTCCAATTTCTTTGGTTGATGTTTGACAACATATGGGGCCGTGTGTTCATGCTAAACCAAAAAGAAAGAGCAAAACCAATCCATCCACGGTGGATTGCAAAAACCGTGAGCCATTTCAATGTGGTGGTCCCCTTTCTTCTTTTATGCCATGTAACCCATTTATACAAAAAAACAAAAGAAGATTCCTTGATTGCCGTAAGTTCATTTCTATGTGCCACTTCTTTCTTTGTTAATTTGTTGGATGGCAAACAATGTGGTCCCCTCATTTCCATTCAATACATGTAATTCTTGTTTGGATTTTTGGAGATGGATATGGACGTGAGAATGTGGCAAAGGTGGTCCCTCCTTCATCTTTTGTTTCTTCTCTTTATTCAATCAATTAAATTCCCTTCTTGGTGGCTTGTTGTGGCCGTGTGTTTCCCTTCAATAGAATTCAGCATTTTTGATGTTGTGGACGTGACTTTGCCAAACCATGAGTGGTGACCCCTTCCAAGCTAGAAACCAAAATCAAAACAAGAGAAATGTGCTTGCATTATTCTCTCCAAAACCGTGAGCACTTGCAACGTATGGTCCCCTTCTTTCATTCCATTTGATTCACTTCTTAAAAGATTGCAAGCAAATGGCCGTGTAGTGTATGAGTCCCAATTGAAATTTTGCTTCTACAAATTCAACAAGAAAAATATTCCATCATTCACAGAGAATAAACCAATGCAGTGCAACTTCTTTCAACAGAGTGTGTACTGAATATTCTTCCAAATGTCCTGAAGTATTTACAGAATTTTCCCTGCACTCAATAATGTAAATAATTAGTCTCAGATAATTCAAATTAAGTAAAATAAGAATTTCTGATCAAATTAAGCACAGTCAATAAAAACGGGAAAATACTGGACAATTAAGCACAATTTCCTAATTAATTCTAGTACAATAAACTAAGTGAAGTGAGGAAAATAATGATTCATCACCTGTACATTTCATTTGAAGTGGCTTTTATTCGGATTTGTATTGGCGTAGTTGTTTTCTTTTCTTGAAGATTACAGAGTTGAATAGATTTATTTTCCTCAGCTGTAATTGTAAAACCCAGGAAAACTAGTTATCAGAATTTCTTTGGGATAAGGTTTAATTATAGTACCATGGGTTAGACTTGGTTGTTGATGCCGTTGAAATCTTGGAAGGCTTGTATGGTTTACATTAAATTAATAAAGTATCATGAGGTTTAAATTGGTCAGAGCTTAGTATTTCTTTTTGGATGCGTCAATAAACAAAATAAAATATAGAGGGCTGCTGTTAAGATGGGTCGGGGAGAGCGTTTTCGAAAAAGAAAACAAGAGAGAAGACCAGAGAGAGCGAAACTCACCCAATCTTCTTCTTCAATTATTTTCTTTTTTTCCTTCTTTAGAACCAAAAGCCCTTTTTAGTCCAGTTCTTCTTCTTCTTCAATTTTGTTTTTCCTCTTTCTCGGATTAAACCCTAGAACCGTGAGTAATGAAGGTTTGGAGTTGCCAAGAGTAGAGTTATTGCATGAATTGGTGAATTGAGAGACCGCCGTAAGGACTTTGGATCAAGGTACGAGGAGTTGTTTAATTGTGTGTGTTGAATGGCATGCTTCTCTCTATTTATTTGTGTTCACTCGAGTATTATATGATGGGAATTGAGTTATTAAATGTTCAGATGACTGGGAAGAGGTATTGAAGAATTGGGTATGAGAAATATGTTAAATTGATGTTTGAGTTGTATTGGGGTTAGGAAAAATGAGAGTTCTTCTCTGTTCACTCTTTGGCGAGTAGAAAATATGATTATGCATTTGTTTCTTGATTCGTACCTTTTTCTATGGTTACTGTAATATTAGATATTATAAGGGTATGGTTCTGTTAAAAGGAAAGAAGAACAAAATAGTTGTTTGGTAGAAACAAATATATAATGAGTTCTGTTTTCAATTTTATAAATCAAGAAGTTGGTATATATAGTTTAATTAAAGATGGGCTGGAAAATTGATGTATGCTTTGTGGTGTTTAACATTTCTGAACTGGAATTGTGGTAGGAATCTTGAATGCTTTAGTTTAGATTTTCTTGCTATTTTTCCGTGTAATCTTCCACAATGGTATGTTAATGGATTTTGGTGTTCTAAGGGATGCTTTGGGTTGGTTGTGTTATAACTATAGCTATTTTATTTGAGCATATGGGTTGCGTGAATGGGTTTGGTGACTCTGTTCTGCATGAGTGAGACTAGTTCTTAGTGTAAATATGGAACAACAACTTGGATGAAGAAATTACTTGTTTTGTTGAGTTCCGTGATGTAAAATCTGTTTGTTACTAGTTGAAGGGACCTAAGTGCATCACTGTAATCGTTATATACATGTTTTAGCTAATAGAATTAGGATGGTTGTCCTTTAAAACTTAAATTGCATACTCCATAAATACAATGTCTAGTAATGACGGGAAAACTTGGTGTACCTTGCTGTTTGGAACTTGTAAGGGTTAAGATTTTACATGTTACTATGTTTAAGTTAATTAGAGTTCTTTTATACTAATAATTAATGACATGTGGGTATACATCACGTGGAATATAAACTCAAACTGTTTGACATTGGCGATAGTTTTAGAATTTATTTTATTATCGAAATAGTGTCATATGTGATTCAAATGATACCAGAAATACATGTTTGCTGTTATGAGATGATTCGGGTGATTAGAATTGGTTGTAAACTAAGCTAATATCGTGAGAATATATTTTGGTGTTGTGTGTGTCTTAATAGTGGCAGTATGCATGTAGATTGTCAATTGATGTTATATAGTTTATAAAAATAAAATGAGGCACAATGTTGTTTGAACTAATGTGAGAGTTCAGATTGTTAGGATATCATTATTCTTAAGTTGATAATGGATTACTAAACTGATTGGATAGAAGTTTAAATCTCTTTAATATTTATATTGTTTATGTTATATGGATGAAATTAATGGTTGGCACGTTGAAGAATCCTCTTGGTACTTGAGAGAATGAATTATAGACTTTCGAAGACTTGATGATGTTGCTTAAGTACTAATTTAGAAAGTTAAATATAAGGATGTAATGTGTGTAGGGTAATTTATTGAGAGAATGAATTATAGACTTTCGAAGACTTGATGATGTTGCTTAAGTACTAATTTAGAAAGTTAAATATAAGGATGTAATGTGTGTAGGGTAATTTAGTATTATTTGAAATTATCGTTAAATTTGGAAATTGGGTCAACTGCAGAAGGTAATACTGCTATGCGGATTGAAAAAACAATGTAATATGAACTTAAGGTAAGGATGTCATGATTGAATTCTGAATTAGCGTGTGAATTAGCCTGTCATTATTGTACAGGATTGAAATGTTAAGTTATTTAAATATTATATGTTGTGAAACATGTTAAAGTGAGAATGAAGGTATGTACTGATGCAATTTTTTATTATTTAAATGATTAGTTTAATTAAAATTAGTTAAACTTGTAAGTAATCGGCAATAGAATATTTTTTTAATCTGTTTTGGTAAGTGGTAAATAAGTTCAAGTTAAAGTGTCTGACATAGATTCTAGTATTTCAGAATTTAGGAAAAATTGGGATAAGGGTTTAGAATAAACTATGATATATATAATATACATACATACATATATATATATACATACATACATATATATATATATATATATATATATATATATAGTTATTTGTAATATGAAATATTCATTAAGTAAAGATTTAGTTTTGGTATGTATTATTAAGCAGTGCAGATAACTGGTTAATGGTTTGTGATTGATTATGCTTGGGTTTCTGGAAATGAGGTATAAAAAAAATGAAAATTTTTTATTGTTAAATCTATATGGGACCTAGATGTGTGAAATTCGACTATATATTTAATTGATACTTATCTTTGAAGTATTGAGAACTTAAATAGGTGTTTAGCGTAGAGTTATGTATGGATATTATATAACACTTATTATTATTATTACTTTTGGTTAGTAGTTGATGTCAAATAACAAGTTATTATGTTGGTAGTGAGTTACGAAGCAAGTTACCGAGTTATAGTATTTGCTAATATGGTTTTGATTGTCTTGAACAATATGTTACTGTACTTTATATTGTGGATAATTAGATATTATTAGTCTAAATTATGAATTGGAATAAGTGTATGGATTGTGTGTAAATTTTACTATGGGTGAATTTAGACCATTGCGGGTAAGTTTTGGGTAAATGTTAAGGGTGGGAATGTTGTAATTATTGTTGTGATTATTGTTATGGTTGGGTTTTAATTAATAATTGGTATGGGAAAATTAACATAGGAATTAAATGTGTAGTGAAAGTTTGGTATTGATTGAGTTTATCTGTGACATAAAGTATTTTAAGTAGGTTTTGGACGTGAATTTTGAGATGGAGTTGGAATATTTGTTTGGGAAAGGTTGAGGTTTTCAATGCTATAAAATTGTGATAATTCATGTGATTAAACACATTACATTTTATGGTTCTTATTATAGTGCTAAGTCTCTACAAATTTCTAAAGGAAAATTTGTTACTTGTAATTGAAATGATTTGATGACTACAAACTCAACTGTAATTGGTCGTCTGAATATGCAAATATTGGGATTCATGTATTGTTATGATAACAAATTGTCAGTTTTGGTTTCGGTGTACACTATTTAATGATTCTTTGGGTTCGTGGATACTGTTATATGATTGTAGTTGAATTGGAAATGTGTTTTGATTGTTAAATGATGTTAGAAGTATGAGTTATTGATGTTAATGTGTTAGTAAATTTATTTTGCCATTTTACAATCCATATTGGTACAGATGGTTGCTGTGGATCATGGATGTTGTTGTGAAATTTCAGATCTGGAGACTTGTTTTAAAGACTCTTTTAATCATTATAATTATTGTTATTGTTAAATTCAATCTTGTGTTTGAACCAATATTATTTTAGTATGGAACGTTGGGTATATTAAGATTAATGGTATGATGTATTCTAATAAAAGTGCTTGTGATGTAAAGTTAGTATAATAATGTACGATCATGGTAATGTAATTGGAGAGTTGGTTGCTAATTAATTAGTCCAAATATACAATGTCTATAGATAAGAGTTGATTAATATTGATATAGTTGTTGGTACGTGTATATCTTGTTTTCTTAAAGTGTTTAATTTATTGAATGCTTAACTTACCCATACAATTGTGTGTTTTGTCTGTGTGTGCCTGTGTGATGACCGTATAACGTATGTTATACAGGAGCTCAGATAGGAATGTAAATGACTATACAGTTGTAGAAGATTATTTTGAAAAGTGAGAGATGGGATAAAGACTTGGGAAGATTTATAAGTGTCATGCACATTAAATGCATGGTTTTAAATTATTCTATAGGTATACTTTCATATTTAATCACTGAGTTGTAAATATTAAATAACTATGATGTGGAATATGAAAGAACTTTCTCTTATAGATTTCTGATCAATTAAAATAGAATGATTCTATTCATGATTGTGAAAAGTTTAAATTTTTACACGTTTTTATGAAATTCAAATTAGGGGCATTACAGTAATCATTGGGTGGGTGCCTGTTGATATCATAGGGTGTAATTCCAGGTGTAATATTCCTCTGTAATGTATAAAAGGGTAAGTATAGCATGTAATATGACAAATGCTTCCATCTAAATTTTATAGTTTTTATTAATTTGAATTTTGATTTGCATCTTTTTTAATCTGAAATTTTTATTGAAGTAAGCACATTCTTGTCTCTGTCTATTGCAGGAACTTCATGATCAGTAACTCAGTTTATGTGAAGATCATAAGAGGAAGATGAAAAGACATTGTAGGCTTTGGTGGCCAAAGGAACTTATATCAAACCAAGAATCATCCCCTAGTATTTTGTTTGGGTGGTTTGTCACCTGTTCACCATCATCCTTTGATGTGATTGTAGCCTTTACTTACAGTGAAGGCTTGCTTTCTAGTTCTAGTACTAGCATTGAGGTACAAAAATGAATTTGAGTTCACAATTCCTTTTCCTTGCATACAGGTTAGAGTAAGGCACTAGGAAGCACTAACACTTCTATAAATAGCGTTTTTCTATGTCCCACACTTTTTGGACACGACAATTGTCAAACACTCCTTCAAAACATGCGTGTCCAACACTCCTCAATTGTGTCAGAAGTAAACAGTATTTTTTCAGATTAGACACCTCCATAAATCTTGGACACCTCTTAAAAACGGCCTGAGTATGAATACAAACAGTAAACTGACATCTATTATTGGTTAAACACTTCATAGACACTATTATTGTACAAAAGTAAAAAGAAATTAAAGAAAACAAATTTTACTTTAAACAATGCAATACTAATTGTTAAGAAGTGATTTTTAAGTCTAATTCAACCTCACAAAACTGACTTATAAAGTGAAGTTTGTATTTACATATATACTTATTGACTTTATTTCTAGTCGATGTGGGACTTCCAACATACCTCCTCACACCAAGGTATTATACATCTCGTACATGAAACTAGACATTAATGGGTGGTCTGATAGCGATCTGATAATGGGTGGAATGATATGCCCAACAACACAAATCTCGCTAGGATAGGCTCTAACACATGGTTCTGATACCATGTTAAGAAGTTAATTTAAACCTAACTCAATCCCACAAAACTGATTTGTAAGATAAGGTTTGCATCCACATGTATACTCTAATTGACCTTATCTCTAGTCAATGTGAGACTTCCAACACTAATAACATTTTTTGAGGTTTGTTTCTATCAAACTTATCTAGTTATTTTAGTTACTAAGACACATGTTTCTTAGTTAGAATTCTATTGTGAGGGCTGTTATTATATGGAAAGTGCAGCAAATATGTTTATAAGGAAAGTGTGAAGTATATTAATGTTAAATTTCAATTGAGATATTTATCATGATTATATATATATATATATATATATATATATATATATATATATATATATATATATATATATATATATGTATGCATGCATGCATATATACATGGGCGTAGATATATGCATGCACACACATATATATGATATCAGCTTTTGCCATGTCCACTATTTTGGATATTAGCCGTGTCCCGTGTAAGTGTCGTGTCTGTGTTGGAGTCCATGTTTCTTTGGTAAATTAAATTGAATTGCAATAGAAGCAATCAATGTATTGGTTGTATGTTAGAGCTATTAATTGCAGAGGAAATTTTGGGTTTACTTTTTTGTTATAGTCGTCTAGTTACTGCAAGAGTTTCGACATGAGCATTTTTCCTTGTAGAATATTCAGTTTGGTTTGTCGTTGTGTGTGTGCGTGTGTATATATGACGTCATTGATGTTGTCGTGTTGTAATTTTTTGACACTAACATGTCCGTTTGGGAATCTGAGCCAACAAATGGAATAACAATACCAACAATAAATATATTGATTGTATGCTGTCACAACTATTAATTGTAGAGGAAGTTTTGGGTTTCCGTTCGTTATTTAAATAACAAGAGTTTCAAGTTTAAATGGACATGAATATTTTTCCTCTTAGAATATTCAGTTAGGTATCAGTTTTATGGTTAATATTTACCCAAATATTAGGTTCATGTGTGTAAAATTTATTGGAATATGTTCACAAATTTGTGGAAAAGCCATGAAAAAGTTTAATGGTAAAATAAAATGCTCTGGACAGGCATTAAATCATACTTGAAATGGTGCATAAGTACTTTGTTTGTGTTAGTTATTAAAATCTTCATTCTTTGACAATATGAATGTGGTCGGAGAATTCCCACTGTTAAGTCCTTGTAATGATTATCTCCTTCCTACATGTTGTCTTTGGTGGTTTCTGGAATAGTCTAGGGTAACAAGAATGACTGACAAAGAACTTCTACTCTCTCTAGGGGATCATTCATGATGCATGTGGGAGAATGCCTTCATTTCTTGAGGATAAGTCCAAGTTCTCTGTACTTGGCCTGTCTGTCACTGACCCTACTGCTAGTAATAGTTTGATGAATGAGATGGAGTATGACAAAAAGAAGTTATCTGAGTATGGCAATGCATTGGAAGAGGGAAGTACAGATACAAAGAATTACTGTAGGAGTTGCCGTTGCTTCCAGTTAGATTGTTCATTGAGGAAAAGTAGACAATATGTTCTTGGAAAAAGTAACTGGGTCCTGCTCACATTTGATTCTCCTGAGCATAGTGATCTAGGACTGCAAAGGCTTCCGAATCTGGACCACATTCATTGGAATGGGCAAATTCTGTCACAATATGATGTTCACGTATGTAAGTCATTATTTCTTCTACTTGCCTTTCTGCAAGTACTAGCGCTTTCTGAAGACTTTTACCGCAATCTCAAACAGATATATATGATATTCAACTACTTGTAGGTCATAATTTATTAAACACCTGCTTATGGTGCTCATCATTTCTCATTATGTCATTTGAGTTCGTCGAATGAGCAAGCTAAATTTTCTGTTAAACATCCTAAGTGGGTCGAGAAGCTTCATAATAAGCAGCAATTCATTGATTTGGTAATGAATTTACCTTATTCATTTTTGGGTATACATGTTTTTTTCTTCTTGTTAACCTGCCTTTTTGAATTTTCACCCCAGGATACAGTTATTCTGGCAATTAATTGCACAGCTGCTGCTAAAAGAACTTTTGAGACACACCTGGTCCCAAGATCCTCAAGCCGGCTCTCGATATTTCCTGTGTACACACTTTAACTACTGATGCCTCATCTTTGGCTCACTTTTTTCTTCAAGATCTAATGATTTATTCCGTTACTTTTCAGGCTTGTAGTCATAGGGCATCTGTTTTCCAAGTTTTTGGCTTCGTTCTCCACCATGCTTTATATTGTTCTCCAGTTTTTCCAAACGCATTTTAATAATGAATCCGAACCATGGATGTATGTGACATCAGCAAATGTATTCAAGAAAACTGCTTGGATTAATATGCAAATCCGCTGTCAGATATTATATTGGCCAATCGTTCTTCAGAAGAATGCCCTCAGGTAATATTAAATTTTAGGTAAACTATATCACTTTGTGTGATTGGTGGTGGGTTTCAAATTTTGGATATGTCTGGCTTTAATATTTGACAAAGTCATTGTAAATTAGTTTCCATATAAGACAAGTTTTAGTGGGGGGTGTTAACGGAACCAAACCCATCCAAACTGGTAAAATTTTATCATGTTTCATTTCAGTTTCTTTACAGTACAAAAAGGGCATAAGGCTCCACCAAGTGGGGTTTGGGGAGGATAGAGGTGTGTAGTCTCAGTAGGTTGTTTCAAGGATTTGAAGCCATAATATCCTGGCCATGATGTGGAAACCTTATAGTTATCCAAGGCTCACCTTTTGTTTCCTTACTGTTATCACATAAATTTGGAGGTTAGATTAAATCATCTGAACTCAATCTATTGTGAATACAATCTGATGGGGTATGGGATTGGAATAACATAACATATAATATTGATATTAGTACTTTTAGGTGTCTTGACTATGGTAGCTGAATCAAGGTTCAAATTGTAAATGTAGGGGGTGGGCTTTTTTCCTATTCATGAATCATGTGGTCTATGATTAATAGTTAAACATACATATTCATTTCACAAGGCACTTGACAGTGCAAATTCATGATAAATAAATAAGAAACATAAGCCTAAAAGCATTTAATAACATATTTAACTTACAGAACAGAACACATTATACAAAATATACATTTTAATAAAATGTGTTATTGGTGTGCCAATGGTGGCCCATATCCACATAAGTGAAAAGCATGGTAGTTGAATCGCCAATCGTATTTCGTATCAGAGAACTTAAATTTTGAATCGTGAATTGTAGGATTCATAAGCATTAAAAAATGTAAAATATACTTAAATATATAAGATACATAAATATGCAAAATGCATTTATTAAATTAATTTATTATATATATTTTTACCTTAAATATACATGTTTTATTATTATATAGCATGGTACTGTGTGAATAACAACAATGCCTCAATGAATGATATTTGAATTTTCACAAACCTAGAATTCTGCATTTCAATTTCCTGTTTCTCTGATGGTCACCACGACATTCAAATCCCCCACCAAGAGAACTCCCGTGGGAGCCTCCTCTGCCGATGGCTCCTCTTCCTCCTCCTCCCTCTGCCATTGTCGCTTCTAGTGCCTCGCCTGCCACTCACTCCCCTCTTGCGACAACGAATGAAGCATAAGTGGATCCTGGCAAAAAGCAATCCAGAACTCGACCGACTCAACTCACTTATGTGGAAATCTTCTCTTCCTCAAAACGATGGCGAAGACACTTTTTCCTTGTTCATTGGCTCCAACGAATAAGAGGTGAGAGGTGAGAGTTGAGAAACCAAAAAGAAATTAAGGATTTACAAACCAATGGAGATTGGTTTGTAAACCAAATTAGGGTTTTACAAACCAAATTGGACAACCCAACCCAAAAACCCAAATTTATGGAGGTGCGGTTCAAGCCACAAGTCCCAATCCAAAACGGGATTAATGTAATTCGAAGAAAGAATTGTGATTTGATGACGATACTAGAGCAAAGGCAATTCTTCATGTGATTTGTATCATCGCTTTTGAGAATCACATGATTTTGTGTGTATTTGAATCGTTCGATACTTACTACTTGAGCATAGCCATTCTATTTCCTCCCTTCAGTTAATTCCTTCCCCTGTTCTACTTGGGTTCCCCTTCCTCTCCCTTAATATTTCAAACCCAATACATTCACGTGCAAGATTTCTATTATGCTTCAATTGCATATATAATATAGGAGTTTTTGCAGCTTGTAGTTTGTTTTGCTTTGGATATTGTATTTATCTTTTGGTAAGATGTCTTACATTGATTGGGAATATGGCCAGAGTATTCCTTATAAGCCTTGACCAATCTTCCTCTCTTGAGCTAGCTTTTAGGAGTACCTATCGGTCAATGTTATGATATCAAGGTTTTGTGATTAAGTGATCTAGAGTTTCTGAGGTGTTTGTGTGTGACCATGCTTTAAACCCAAAGGGCTCTTGTATGAGGGAAAACTGAACGTGCCGGAAGGGAGGATGGATGGGCAAATGAATGCGTTGGAAGGGTGGTTTGACTCGATGGAGACGACGATGGAGGAATTGAAGGCCAAGATGAGAGGGATGCACCAAGAACTTAAAGAAATCAACAAAATTCTTGGAAGAAGAACTTGGAACCAGGACAGGAGTTCAGAAAGAAGTGAGAAATCTGTCATTAAAGGAAAGAAAGAGGGAAAAACAGGTAAGGATGATGTGAAAAACAGTCTGCAAAACATCAAGAAAGGCAAGAAATTCTCTGAAGAAGAGTACTTGGCTAATGATGAAGAGAAAAAGGAAGAGAGATATCCACAGGGTAGTAAACCAGATGAAGAACCACTTTTCCCGTGGGTTGGAGGAGTGGAGTAGTCCACAATTGACGGGAATGGCATCCAGGGTCAAACAATGAGGTCAACAGATGTTTTTGAAGTTCAGAACATCAAAGGATCAATAAAGGTACACCCAACAGTCAATACCATGGAAGAAAATGCAGTCCAAGGGTTCAAGACCTGGCAACAAAAATCCAAGAACCTTTCTTGGGAAGATCTTCCTAAAGGCCTCTATAGGAGTTAGGGGGAATGTAAGACCTTGGAAAATTAAAACCGTAAGCCATATGTCAAATCAAAATTAATGCGTTAAAACCCTGCTCAGACCATTAAAAATCCACTCACTAACTCTGATGCACCACTGCCAAGTGTCAAATTAGAACATTCTGAAATCAGTAGTGGAAGACAGGTGTCCGTATGTGAGAGTACGTCCGTTTGACATTGGGAAGAAAACTAATTTTTCTTAAACACTCCTTCCCACTCTCTGCATGCACCCTTCTTCTTCCTAAAAACTGACTTCTCATTTTCTCCACCTTCTCTCTAAAAAGCCTCCATCTTCTCTCTACTATAACTCATTTTTCTTTCCTCCGATCACGTTTCAGAAACCGTAGAACCGTTCCCGGTGCCTTAAGCTTCGTTTTGAATCGATCACTTCAACGTTCTGATACTGGTAAGTCTTCTACTTCTTAACCGTTCGTTCTGGCCAGCATGCAAACCAAGTTCTGGTTTCATGAGTCCTTAGTTTAATTCTGAACCATTGTTGAACTGTTATTTGATTTGGTTCGTAGAGTAGTTGAGCTGTTAAGGGTAGAAGGAAACCTTAGTTCTTTGGCAAATCAACTTCAGTCAGTAGGACGTCCGTCTATACTAGAGGTAAGGGAAGCTTATTTAATTTAATTGATACTTGTATGTTGTATGAACGTCCGTTATTGACTGAATGTATGAGATATATGTTGATTGATTATGTATGATGATGGTTGATATGTATGAATGTGAATATGGATAATTATTGTAGAGTATGAATTGTTGATATGAATCCTATAAAGTATATGAATTGATAATTGATATGAAATTATAAGATATGGACTGTATGAGAAATGTTGAGTTAGAAATAGATGAAAAATATGAATATGACTTTCTTACTATGATAATGTACGCTCGTCGTCGAACGGTCTTATACCCTTCGGTTTTCTTTTACACGGTTTAAAATGGAATTCTTTCATTCGGAAAGAACTCTGGTCGAGAACGAGCGTCCTCCTGTGAAATGCTATGTTTGAGCGTTCGGCTCAGCCTAGCGGTATCCGAGTCTCTGAAATGAAATAATAATATTTATACCCTCGCATTTAAAATGAGTAACGCTCGGTCTTACACCTAGCGTTCGTCCTAAGTAGTGTTCGGTCTTATACCGAACGCTCGTCGTTACCTTTGATTACCAAACGGGCGTAAATAGTGTTCGTCCAAATATTTTAGTAAATGGGTATTATCGCGTTCGGTCATTGACTGGCAGTCGATATCTTTAAATAAATTGTCCTCAGTATAGTCAATTACTCGTCTTGTTGTATCTTTATCCATTTGGATTCGGCCTAGAGCCTTTGTACTTAAATTATTCTGAATATTGATTGTATCGTTCTAGAGTCAGTTCATTCAACTGATTCGAGTAGCAATGACGTTCGTCAAATAATCATGTGTCGACTTATTCTGATTTGCAACGAGTCTTTCTAGGTCTCGTCTTTAACGTTCGTCCTCGTCCTTCAGAGGACTGAACGTTCGTTATTTTAGGTATTTGAAACTAAAGATGAAAATGAGAATAAAGTATAAGATTTTAAAGGGTGAAAATGATATGGAAAGATTAAACGATTGTGGATTTTGAACGAGCGTTCCAGGGAGGAACGACTCATGTATGGATGAATATGGAATTTGGTAAAGTATGACTGTGGGCATGCTAATGCTGGCTGGTTCATCCTGATGTTCCGTGAGTACTCATCCTCACGTAGAGGGGGTAGGTCATGTGTGGGAACGACAGGAGGTCCTAGTCCTTAGGGGTACTTTGGATAGGGCTAACCTCGGGTGGCAGCTGATGTGATTATTCCAGTTACTACATCACCCGGGTGCAAGAACGCCTATAGCTACACAGATTCATACAGTCCGGACGGTCCGTCTAGTGATAGATTTCTTATGATTATATATGTGGAACTATATGCTTGTGTGTTGTTTGGAATGTTTATTTTATCTGTTGATGTATGAATTAAATTACATAAACTTACCCTTTGTTTTCCTTGTGTTGTCTGTTGTCTCTGTACGTTCGTCCTATCATTGCAATGATCATCCGTGTGGATGTGAGCAGAAGGCGAGGCTACTTTGGAGGACGTTATTGAAGAGGAGAACTTAGTCGAAGTGGAAGTTAAAGCCGAGCCCTAGAGTGTTCGTTATTTTGTTATGTTAGCTTTTTAGTTTTGACGTTCGGTTATTTGATTTTGTAAAACCGTTCGTTCTGAACTTTCAATCATGTTGTATTTGTATTTTAGTTCTGTACTTTAAGCCGTTCGGCTTTTGAACCCTGTTTCAGTGTAAGACTGCATTGTTTAACTGTTTAATGTAATTAATTCTATTATATGGTGATTACTGTATTTTGGTATGTTACATTAGTGGTATCATCAGGTTCATTGGGATGTGGTGGAGGAGGGAGTGTAGGTGTCATTTGTTCTCTGGGACACAGAGAAAAACGAACGTTAGTCATGTTCAAAGAGTTAAAAAAAATAACTCATTAAACACACATTAAGCACACAGCAAAAACATAGTGTACTCATAACCTACAGTGTCCTTGAAAGAACAAAACTACTCTACAGAGTTTGGAGGCCGCGCGCACCAACTCTGAAGCTACCCAAAGACAGTTAACGGAGATTATTACTGCCACCAGAGGCACGCCAGGAGCTTCCTCTTCCAATGCTAACCATCCAACCGAGTGGAGCTTGGAGAGTTTTCTTCAACACCATCCGGCCAAGTTCAGTGGGAAGTGCCTCCCTGATGAGGCAGATTAGTGGCTAAGAGACATGGAGAGAATCTTCAACGCCAAGAGATGTCCGGACGAGAACAGGTTGGCGTTCACAGAATATCTATTGACTGGAGAAGCAAGCCACTGGTGGGCGAGCATGAGAGCTATCCTGACGGACGCCCAAAATCCCATCACATGGGAAGTATTCCGGAGCAAGTTTTATGAAGAATACTTCCCTGACAGCGTTCGTTTTGCCAAGGAAGTGAAGTTTCTGCAACTGGTTCAAGGTGGAATGTCCGTTTCTAAATATACGAACAAGTTTAAGCACTTGTTTGTTTCAACACTATGGCTACCACTGAGGAGTGGCAATGCAGAAAGTTTGAAAATGGGCTGAGGAGTGATTTGAAGGTGCTAATTTCCAGCCTGTGTATTTGCTCATTTCCTGCGATGGTTGAAAGGGCCAAAGTATTGGAGAAGAATATGGCAGAAGCGGAACAACATAAGAAGCAACAACAGGTGGAGTTTGTTTGCACTACATGAGCCCTTATTCTATGGTTGTGTGTGCACCACGTCAGATATGAGTATCAGAAAGATCATTCACTGCTTGGTGAAGATAAATTCACATATGATCATGACTGGCTCAAATTCGCTCGTGTCTTGAGTTTTGGCTTGGAGAACAAAAAGCAACTTACCCTCCTGAGGATGAACGCTGGAAATGTGGTTACTGTCAATTTGCTCCTGTATGTCCTGCATACAATAATAGTAAAGGAACGATGGACCTAAAAGCAATGATTTAAACATCAAAGAAGGCTAGATATCATAATTCAGACTCTCTAATGTTATTGTTTCCTGCATCAATAATGGTGAAAGCCTTCCATAAGAAAAGCTTGCTATTTTAACAGAGCTTGTGGTAAACGCCTGGGTAGGTTTACAGTAGGCATTATTTTATTCATGCATAAAAGTACACTGTTGTTGTAAGTTGTAACCGCATGACAATTATTTGGCAGCTATCTATTACATTCTTATCTTTTTGGCAGCTATCTATTACATTCTTATCTTGTATAAAATAGAAAGTTGGTTTTTATTTGGAACATTACTGTAAAGATAGCCTTCATCCTTTCCATTTTCAAAGGAAAAAAAAAAGAAAAACTACTTAATTATAACATTGTTGCCATGTATCTAACAACGGAATGAAGATAACAAGTTTCAGTTATACCAGAAACTCCAAAAGATGGTCCTTTAGCAGAGGAATGTTATTAACCACTAGTTTACCACTACAAAAGGCAGAAAGAAACTTAGACTGAAACATCGAGCAGAAGTAAGAGGGAAACCTGGGAATCAAACAACATTACGGAAAGACTATTCTTATATATAATTGTACTGGTCTTATAACCATATTAACTACAATTTCTTGCGGTATATGAAAACAGTGTTAATAAAATGGAAGCTGCAGCAGGAAACTCCATTTTTTGTTTGTCAATTAGGTAGTGAAATGACATACATATAATGGGTGAGTTCAGATCGCTCAAAACCTAGAGGTTCTCCTTAAAAACCAGTTTCCATGAATTCTATTCTAAATCCAAGCTCCTATCAACATCCAACGTGACTCTGGTACATTGCCAGTATGCAGCACAGACCAGAAAGTCTCAAAATGTGAAAAATGAAAAGCAAGAAATAACGTGAGAACACTACCCTTTTTATTGATTTCTACCAAGTTGCACCTCGGGAAATACAGTCTCGCTAGAAAAATAGAACTATATTATTATTTTGACACAATAGATTATGCTTTTCACTACCCAAAGTTTAAAGCTTTTCAACAAGAATATCTGAAGAAACCACTATGATCCAAAAATCAAATAAAAGATTTTTCACACTCTGAGCTAATAAAGCTTACACCGCAAGTATCAGTTGACACAACATACATTAATTAGAAACAACGCTTCCAGCTTTGAGCTTGTCAGCAGCTAAGATATACGAAATAGGAACCCGTTCGTGCTTGCTCATCCCAGTGTACATCTTTCTTCTGACCTCCTTTTGTGCTTCCCTTTCAGACAATTTCAAATCTTTAAAGTCCTGCTCAAACTTCGCTTCAGCCTCGGGTGAAAAGAATACAACCTCCTTTTGGCCAAGCTCTTCATACAATTTCTCAATTTTTGCCTTCCATAGAATGCCCATTTCAGTGTCCATCTTGTGATAAGGAGTTTTCAGCAAATACTCATCAATCCCACCTGCCTTGTCTATGCATCGGATGGCATGTGTGGTCACTTTAACACGAACGTGACGATCTAGGATGTAGCTGAAGAGCCGCTTTTCCTGGACATTCGGTTTCCAAGCTCTCCTTGTCCTGTCAAAAGCATTAGAGAAAGAACATCAATACTTCATTCTCTCTAACATATTTAAATTGTAAAAGAACTTACTAAGATAAAAGTGTACAACCAACAAACAACAAAGAGATTGAACCCATAACTATCGTACGGGAGATATTGCACATACTACAAAAAGAACTTTTGCATTCCATATTTGGTGTGGCAAATATTAGCAACTGTTAACAGGACATATAGTTCCAAACATAATTAGTGCTGACCATCAAGAAATCACTAATTTCATTATTTAACATCTCAGACTAAAGAATTTTGTAGACCAAGTTTTCAACAATGGTAGTTGATATAAACAATGACAGGAACAGGTAAATAATCAGTACATTATAGAACTCAATCAGAATTATAATCACTGAAAGAAGGGTCGACAAAGAAAACTTTGCCCATGTTGGATCCATGGAGAGTCCAAGAAATTGACAGTTTAAATTAATGATTGCAACCTGCCTCCATGGAAAATGGAATTTCGGCAATTTAACATGCATCAGATTCCAGTACTAAACAAGTGCAGAGGCAACTTGCAAATCAATCATCTCTCTTTACCCATCCAACTTTTAGGAACCCAAAGATGATTAGCTCGTTACTCTCACATTTTTTAATCCAGAACGTTATCCTTTATTTATACTGTTGAAAATTTTAACAAAGGGGTTATGTAATGGAAGCAGAAAAACAGAGAAATAAGGAAAAACAGAGAGCCTAGTCTAGAGAGTCCCTCTTCTAGAAAAAGCAGCCACCCACTGAGCTGGGGGATGCAAGGAAGCTGGCCTCCCATGCAAAGGATAGAGGATTGGAAAAGCAATTCCAATCTTCATGCAAGCAATATAGCTCGGAATTAATAGCATTGACCACTGTCATACTACTTACTTAAGGACTATACACAACAGGCATAATCATAGGCACACAACTCACAACACGCTTATCAATGATGGATGCAAAAAAGTTGACTGACCAGTTACTAAAATGCACAGTAAGTTTTGCATTGCACAACAGCCAATTATGTTTCAAGAACATGTATTTCGGTAGCTCTTGGGGAAACATCAGCTGCAGAGGATTTGTCAGGAACAAGTTGAGCAAAATATAGCAACAGTGTACTTCAAACACTGTTCTGTGGTGCCCTAGTCAGAGAAACCCAAGGTCGTTTGTGGAAGAAGGTTTTAGGCACTAAGATTATCAGGGAAGGAATATTTTCACGGCTCTACTTCGTTGCAGATTGTGAGGATCTTACATCCTTTGAGGGATTGAAACCAGAAAGGTTCTGGAAAGCTGCATTTGTATCAATGCTTTAGCTTTTGTAGTTAACCTAATTAGGATACCTTATCCTCTTTATCCCTCAATCTCTTCACCCCTTCAAATTGTTCTATCCTTTTACCTACAGAGAGCTTCATCCAAAACATCAACTAAGAACAACTCTAAATATTACATTTGACTTCTTCCACTGGAGCTGTCCCCTCTTCCATAGAGTTCCCATCACAACGTGAAATGTAGAATTTATTACTTCAATGGGGGAAAAATATGCTCAGAAATTTATAGTTAGAGAAAAATTAACTACACATCACCATTCAATCCATATTTTCAACTAACTCCATTTCAAAAAGTAACTTAACACACTTATAAAACAACAGAAACCGCAAACATAGATCTAACACCAGAAGCTACAACATGAAACTTTCCGTCATGACTCGTACCAGAAGAAACTAACACCAAAATAAAAAAAAAAAAATAGACGGAGAACTGGATACAAACTTGTTACCGCCATCTTCACTGACACTATTCCCAAACTGAATGTGTCGCCCAGCAAAGAGACCACGTTTGGCACGATTCATCACAACCTTGCTTCGAGGCACGCTTTTCTCCAACGTTTTCTTATCTCTTTGACTCAAACCATTCTCTCCCACCGTCTTCTGAATTTTCTTCATCATTTCTTTTCCTCTGAACGCCATTTTACCTATCACTCTGCACCGAGGAAAACACTTTAGTTAGATTGAAAATCTTAGAAAATAAACCACACGAATTGCACGTTAGTATTTCCAATTAGCGGAATTTTATATTTGGTCATTCGAAAATATTGGAGAATAGCGCGCATAACGAAATGAGGAACCAGACGAAGTAATAAAAAGAATGGATAATAACAGATTACGTTATTCAAACAACGAATGGTTCTATTCCAAATCCAAACAGATTCGATTGAGTCTACTCAACCAATTCCTCTAACATCCCAGACTTTCCAGAGACCCAAAATTCATCAACAATCATCACAGATACCAGAATACTCACATCCATCATATATTCAACCAGACTTCTGGCCTAAGAACATGCACAAATTCTACCCAAGACATACAAACTGCCCCTACTCAATAGAGTCACAAGAACGCCCAAAAATGAGGATCCATAACAACATACAACTAAGTACCCACAAATAAACGGAGCATACAGATTTTGTTCTACACATTCACAAAGCATACATTTATCATCCATGTTCATAATCATAAAATCAACAATTTCAGATCATCCATTCAGGCCTACCATCATCAAACAAACCGTTCGACTGACTAAATTCACCACTCATATAAAATCATGGATTTGAAAGTAAAATAACATAGAATCAGAAGCTTAAACTCGTTTAAACCATCCACAGATTCGAAACCATGAACATCTTCATGAATCAAGAACACGCCAAACCAAAAGACCAAAAGTTAGCTCCCATTACCTTTCTTTCATTATCAACTAGTAATATATTTATTTATACTAGTCACCTCCAAATAATATTGCATAACCGGTTATGTCCAAAGTAGAATTTAAAGAATAACAAACAGACTATACACTTTGGAATGTAATTAACATTCACTTTATAAACCAATCACCTCACACCATCCAGCCACACATTACTACCATTCGTAAAAAAATTAATGATCACTAATCAACACTAGATTCCACATCTTTCCAACATCCAGTTGTTCCAACAATGTAGTAAAACATTTGTTCATTCTAATTTCAAACAATCATAAATCCTTTACTCTCCTTCCATTCGTACAGTATTATTTCTATCCCATACCATCTATATATCAGTTCTCACGTCTAGACTCAACCAACATCTTTTCGAAAATAAAACTACTACACATTCACAAATTAAAGTCATTTATTCCTCTTTGAAATCTGCACTTTAACCTTCCACACAATCTTATTTTCTTTTTAAACTATAATTCATCATCTCAACAAAATTCCTATTCATTTTCACGGACATTCATTCAAGGTACAGGTTCATATTTAATCACATTATTCATACAATTATATTTATTCGTAATATTAAAACAATATTGGAGCTGTATGCAGCTTTTATTAAACTGTTTGAATGAATGCCTCTATGAACCTAAAGTACTATTTATACAGATGCAATGTTTTGAACAAGTCTGGAATTATGAGAAGATATTAAAAGTGCAAAGTGATCAGGAGCAATATATGCAGAACTCAAAATCACATTTTGAAACCAATGTTAAAACCATAAGCATGGCAACCTTAGGTAAGAAAATGTGAATGCAATGTCTATGTAGTAAGATGACTTAAATGGTATGTCAATGATGTAACCAACTCAATATTGAACTACAACTAGTTCAACTAAAAGATTAGTGAAACCCAAAAAAATCCTCTGTTGGGTAAATGCTAAAACAGACTGTTAATTATATTATGCAGAAACTAGAATTCCCAATGCATACTCAAATGAAAATGTAAAGATTTAACAATTGGGCGATGAAGGGTAAGATGCAACGAATGTAATTTAAGCTGTAACATATCACTAACATAGCAGCAAAAGTAAATTAAAGAACTAGAAACTATGAAATTAAGGAACAAGCCGAAAACAACTAATTACAATTAATCAGAAAGTAACTTTAGGTTTAATAATCTTGTTCTACTATTGAATTAAATTCAATTCTGCTCAAAAAGACCTGTTGTTAACTAAGGCCCACTTTGGTTTTTCTTGGATTCTAAAACAGAACATCTGTTATGCAGAGGTTAGGAATTATCAGCCACCCAATAACCACATCAGGATCACTAACAGCACCATCAATTTCGTTCAACATTCAAGCATAGAACCAAACAATGTAAGCAATCACCAAACATTTCCACTAAGCATTACATATCATGTAACACTATAACATCAGAGTCACACATTAGAACCTAGATGAGCTCACTCCCCAAAGCCCCAAAATCATTGCTCTGATACCATTAATGTAATGTTCCAAATCTGGGAGTCACTTAAGTGCATCAAAATCTTATAATTTTGCAATATAATTAAAGAAAATCAAGAAAGTATTACAAATCATTTTCATAAGTAAATAAAACTTTGAAAGCAAACTCACATAGTAAACCCCTCTCTCATCAATCATATAGCTCCAGTCCCGCATAACCCATACATTATACGATCATCGTAACCGACATAAACAACACAAACAATATATAGGTGAGCTAGGCATCCAACTAGCATAAATATTATATAATAAGAATAAACAAGCAACGATACTCAAACCCACTCTTATTGTCTCTCACAAACTGAAGAGAGCTCCTTTCCACTACTTCTTGCATGCGGACGATAGACCTTAACCTTAAGAGTATTCAAACTAACTCTATAGGCCACTTACTACTCTTGAGTAATTGAAGAGTAATTCTCTAGCCATCTCACTAATCACACAAGACTCTTAACATAACTGTCCTAACCTTTAAGGTCCAAATATCACTTTGTGTAATACAAAAGATTTCTCAACGTGTCATAGCAACCATACACCAGCAACAAATAATACATATAGCACATCTAATGTACCTTTGACAGATAAAAAAATAAGATCACCGCAACCAATCCTCTTAACATACTTCATAACAGTACAATCAGCAGTTAGTTTGGCCATTCCAAATAAGTATATCAATCATATGTAACCAACCAGCATCAGTGGTTCAAAATAATTATATCACAATAAACCAATTCTTAACTCAACTCTAGCAAAAGCATGAATGTATAAACCATACATCGATTCCTACACCAACCATGATTCAACTAGCTCAAAACAGAAGTGTTGTAATATGGGTAAAACAACCCAATAAAGTTACAAAACAACAATGTTTTAGTGCAGACACAATAGTCAGAGAGTCTAATACAACAAGGATTTTAATGCAGTAACAACAATCAAAACAGCCAGGATTTTACTACATCACAGCAGTCAAAACAGCCCAATACAACAAAGATTTTAATGTGGCAACAACAATCACAACAGTCCAATACAGCAAAATTTACTGGTATAAAACAGCAAGGAAAAAATGCTGAAACAGCCAGCAACATTACAGAAAACAGCAAGCAATCAGTGCTAAAAACAGCAAACAGTAATGACAGAAAGTGCAGAATTCTGATACAGCAATTGCACAAAATTTAAACAGCAACAACAAAATAAAATTCTGGACAGCAGCAATATTTTAATCAAATGCAATACCCCGTAATACCTATGAATGATTCAGTAAAATAGAGTAACCCAATATGACCATACAAAACATCAGACAATTCTTCCCATGAATCCTAACTATTCATACTACTTTAATTGCCCATTTACAAGATATTATCGATCACATTTAATTTCCTTTCTATTAAAACAAACAAGACATACCAATGAGCACGTACAATTAATACAACCTCTTATACAATTCATGTATTCTCGAAATTATAAAATTAGCTAAGTTAAATACATTTACATTGTTCAAGTTATAGATTTATATCTATACACATTTGAATCTATCAATCATAGAACCAATAACACATCATCCTTTTGTTCATTATAATTCTTTCAAGATTTTAATATAATCACAATCACATTATATCAAAAACGTACCGAGACAATGGTTTAACCAAGAATCACAAGATGATAAGGTTAATAAAATTTATCCACACAATTATGCACAACTTATCATGTAGTCTTTCACATTATCCACACACAAACTCATTAAACCGAATGTTCATCAGGGTATAACAATTCATTCACTCATTCAATCAAGTCATTTCAATTCAACCAAATTGATAAGGATACCATTTCGCAATTTCTTTAACAATCACAAATGGCATTTCAATGAGATTTAGCTCCCCATAATCATTGTTCTACAACATATTAAATAAATGAATCCAAACCATAAAATTACCCATCATTTTATTAACACCTAAGACAACCTACTTGTAATACCCAACTCTTTTCATATTTCAATGAAACCGGAAACAACCAAAACCTTCATCCAAGGTACACAAATTTCCAGATTATAACAAGACCATTCAACTTCAATATGAACTAATTCAAAAGAATTCATACAACCCAATTTAACCCTTTAAACATCCCGAAGCGTACACCTATTATTCCATCTCATAATTATATCCACTATGAATATCAAATTCTTAATTTACAATTATAAATTAAAACACATGATATATCCATTTCCACCCACAAAACTATCATATTGACTTTTCTACTTAACAGAGATAATACCTGTGACATCCCAAAAATACAGTAAAAACCATATAATTAGAAAATCACAGTTAATAATAAAACAGTACAGTTTTCCAACTAAAAAAAAATTGAAAACCAAACGAACGTTCAAGGACGAACGTCCTTGAATACAGTCTTACAACAAATAAAGAACGAACGCATAAAGTCACACGTCCACACCAGAGTTACAAATTACAACCGAGCATAAAATTAAAACCTGACCGAACGGTTCACACAGGAAAGCACCGAACGGTCATACATAAAAATAAAGGATTGGCCGAGCGTCTCACTGCTCGGTCTTCACTTCAACTTCAACCAGATTCTCTTCGTTCAATGCCTCTTCCAAACGCTCATCTCCCTCTGCTCACATCCACACGGATGATCATTGCAACGACAGGACGGACGTACAAAACGAGACAACACAAGGAAAAACGCAAGGGTAAGCTTATGTAATTTAACTCATGCATCAACATACAAATTCAAGTAAACAGTTCATCATACATGAACACAATTCAATATACATGCTTATTTCAACGCACACTTAACATAAACTTGATACACGACTGACTGTCCGGACTGTATGATTTCCCGTGTAGCTACGACGTTCGCGCACCCGGGTGGTGTAGTAGCTGGCACTCTCATCAGCTTCCACCCGAGGTTAGTCCGTTCCGTCCAAATTACTGTTATGTGACGGTTCCGTCCAAATTACTGTTATGTGACGGGGACCTCCTGCCATTCCCACGCATGACATACCCCCTCTATGTGAGGACGAGTAGTCACGGAATATCAGGATCGAATCGCCTGCTAAGTCTGGCCACGGTCATACTTTACAAATTCTCATAATCATCCAAGAGTCATTCCTCCCCGGAACGCTCATTCAATATTCATACTTTCATTTCATATGCTGTACATCATTCACTATTCATCATTCCATAATCATTTTCATCATTCATAGTTAAACCATAAAAAAAAAACGAACGTTCTGTCAACAATTAAGACCGAGGACGAACGCTGTGATTGAGACCAAAACGACGCTCGTTCGAATCAGAGTACGAACGGCAGAATTTCAATGACGTACACTGTTCATTGGACGAACGTTATTTACCTGGAAAATCAATTGAATGAACGGACGCTCGTTAAAAATCAGAAAACGAACGTAGTAAATCTGAATTGGACGCACGCTATTTCAACAAAACCGAACACCATTTAGAACGAGCGCTCAGTATAAGACCGAGCCCTATTTTAGGACGAACGCTCATTTCAAAAATCGAGCACCATCAGGACGAGCGTTGAGTATACAACTGAACACTTAGGACGAACGCTCAAATCAAAACCGAGCACTGTTGGGACGTTCCACTCGGAGCACTGTTGGGACGAACGCTCAGTTCAAAACCGAGCGCCATTTTGGACGAACGCTCAACAAGCAGTGGAACATGAGGACGCTCGTCCTCGACCAGGGATCATTTCAAATGAACGAATCCCCTTTTTACTATTATAAAGAGAGACCGAACGTTAAATTAACAGATATTGATAAATAAACTAAAGCATATTTGAAGAAGTAATACGAACGGGAACATGCACTGTTACATATAATTACACAAGTACAAAAGAGAGAATTTATCAAAAGAATCAGATTCAACAGTGTCAGACCGAACGCTCAAACAGAGCATTCTAGGATGAGGACGTTCGTCCTCAACCAGGGACTTTATCAATTTGGCCAAGAAAACCGAGCGGTCAGAGACCGTCTCAGTAACGAACGCTCAGGAAAAATGGTTTTAGCCGAGGACGCTCGTCCTCAACCAGAGTTTTATTCAAATGAAAGATTTACATTTCAACCAGGTTACTTTAGCAAAACCGAACGGTCAATGACCTTCGTTCAGTACGAACGTACAATTTCATGAGAATTCATTTTTCAGTTCTAGATTTCCAGTATATCTTTCATCATAGACTTTCATAGCTTCATAATATCAAAATCAACTTCCACATTTCATACGATCCAGATCATCAATCTCATATATATATATATATATATATATATATATATATATATATATATATATATATATATATATATATATATATATATATTTCATACATCATACATAAACTTAGTCATATATCATTTCTAATCAACAAATATCGAACGTCCACTTAAGCCAATCATAACAACTTCACACAGTAAAATGACGAACGTTCACTCATTCATACATCAAGCCTTACTTTCATGCAAATCAATAACGTACGTTCACATACATTAAAAACAGTTAAATTAGTAAGCTTCCCTTACCCGGAAATGACGAACGTTCACAGATTCTCTACTCAAATTCCACTAACTAGCGCTCGTTAATCCACTGTACGGGCGAACGAATCCCCAACACCAAACTCAGAATCACGCTACTCGGCCCTGATTCACGAACGAACGGTTCTTCTGTGGAAATCCTTGACGCCGAACGTCCTTCAACAGTGCCGGAGTGTAGGACGGAGGAGGTGCAGTGGTGGTTTCTTAGAGAGAGAAGGGTGCAGAGAGTGAAGAGAGAAGGAGGAGAGAATTGAGTCTGAGAAATGGGAAAGAGAGGGACGTGCAGGGGAAGTGGAGAATTAAACTTGGAATTCTGACTAGATTTCCACTTCCGCCGAACGCTCGTCCACTCAGGAGCTACTTTCCAGCTCAGCCGAACGCACTTCACCAACCCACTTCGGACGGTCGACCGCTGCACTGTTGACACGCGTCTTCCACCATCGCAAATGCTCGTTCAGCTGGGCGGCACACTGTTCCCCACTACCAGACGTCCACTCTGCGCTCGCCACGTGTAATCCACTACGCCGAACGCACGTTCACAGGCTGGCAGGCGGCGCTCCACTGATGCTGCTGACTCACCTGGACGTGTGGCGGCTGGCGTCCGTCAGTGGCTGTCGGGCACTGTTGTCGGCCATGCAGACTGCTGACGTGGCGCGCTCTCCTGCCGCCACGTGGACGCACGTTTTTTTTTTTTTTTTTTTTTTTTTTTTTAAAGTCCTCACATTCCTCCCAACTACAAAAAAATTTTCGTCCTCGAAAATTAGGACGGAGCCTCGAACAGATGGGGATACAAACCTTTCATAGCATCTTCCACTTCCCAAGTAGAGTCGCCTGTCTTCTCGTCCCAGACGACTTTCACCAATCTGACTGCCTTCCTCTTGTAGTACTTGGTGTTGCTATCTTCAATGCGTACCGGCTGCATTTCTAATGTACGATCTTGACGAAGACGAATATCTTCTAACTCCAATACGTGAGAAGGGTCGGATATGTATTTTCGGAGTTGAGAAACGTGAAAGACTGGATGCAAGTTTGATAACTGAGGCGGTAAAGACAACTCGTACGCAACTGGTCCGATCTTCCTCAATATCTGATAGGGTCCGATGAACTTGGGAGACAACTTCTTGGGTCGAATAGCTCTCCCAACTCCCGTGGTCGGATGCAGTCTAAGGAAAACGTGATCCCCTGCATCGAATTCCAAGGGTCTTCTCCTCTTGTCAGCGTAAGATTTCTGTCGACTCCTGGAAGTCTTCAACCTTTCTTGAATCAACTTCACCTTCTCAGTCGTCTGCTGAATGAGCTCTGGTCCTGTTAATACCTTTTCCCCTTCCTGAAACCAACACAAGGGCGTTCGGCACTTTCTTCCGTATAGAGCTTCAAAAGGAGCCATTCCTATGCTAGCTTGAAAAATGTTATTGTAGGTGAACTCCACTAAAGGCAAGACTTCATCCCAGACGCCCATGTGATCTAGGACACAAGTCCTCAATAAGTCTTCAAGCGTCTGAATGGTTCTCTCGGACTGGCCGTCTGTCTGAGGATGATAGGCCGAACTCATATAGAGTTTGCTACCGAGTTCACTTTGTAATGATCGCCAGAACCGAGAAGTAAATCTCGTGTCTCGGTCTGAAACAATGCTAGACGGAACTCCATGTAGACGAACAATTTCTTTGATGTAAAGCTTAGCCAGGTTCGTCATAGACATCTTCAGGTTGACTGCTAGGAAATGAGCACTCTTCGTCAGTCGATCTACAATTACCCATACGGAATCATGATTCCTGACCGTGCGAGGTAAGTGAGTCACGAAATCCATCGCAATGCTGTCCCACTTCCATTCTGGGATTTCTAACTGCTGAAGTAAACCACCAGGCCTTTGATACTCAGCCTTGGCTCGTTGGCATGTTAAACAGGATGCCACAAAACGGGCGACATCACTCTTCATTCCCGGCCACCAGAACGAGCTCCTGAGGTCTTGATACATCTTAGTCATACCAGGGTGTATGCTAAGACGACTGTGATGTCCTTCCTCAAGAATAATTCTTTTCAACTCGCCATCATTCGGAATGCACGTTCTACCCATGTAGCGTAGCATACCATCAGTTCCAGTGTTAAAATGTTTTGCTTGATCTGTACCGAGTGCTCTCAAAATCTTCACCAACTCCTCATCCTCTCGCTGCTTCGCTCTGATCCGGTCGAACACGTCACTGGAGATTCTAAGAGTACAGCATTTGATAACATTTGGTTGCAAGTCAAACTGTATCCTCAGATCTCTAAAACTTTCTACCAAACTCAACTCTCGGACCATCATAGAGGAGACGTGAACTACCTTTCTACTCAAAGCGTCTGCTACAACATTTGCTTTTCCCGGATGGTAGAGTAGTTCAAAGTCGTAATCCTTCAAGAATTCTAGCCAACGTCTCTGCCTCATATTCAGCTCTTTCTGATCGAACAGGTACTTAAGACTCTTGTGATCACTGAACACTTGAAATGCCGATCCATACAAGTAGTGTCTCCAAATTTTCAAGGCAAAGACAACTGCTGCTAATTCCAGGTCGTGAGTTGGATAATTCTTCTCGTGAACCTTCAGTTGTCGAGAAGCATACGCAACCACCCTCTTTTCTTGCATGAGTACACAGCCCAAACCTTGATGAGATGCGTCACAATATACCACGAAGGATTTAGCCGTGTCAGGTATGACTAATACTGGGGCGCTCGTTAACTTATTCTTCAATTCCTTGAAACTTTCTTCACACCGATCGGTCCAAGCGAACGGTTGATCTTTTCTGGTCAGCTGAGTAAGCGGAGCTACTATTTTGGAAAATCCTTCAATGAACCGTCTATAGTATCCCGCGAGTCCCACAAAACTACGAACCTCGGTAACTGAGCGTGGACTCTCCCATTCCAGTACTGCTCTTACTTTAGCCGGATCTACTGAGATTCCTTCAGCTGAAACAACATGCCCCAAGAATGGTACTTCCTTCATCCAGAATTCACATTTAGAGAATTTGGCATATAACTCCTTTTCTCTTAGCACGCCTAGAACGATCCTCAAGTGATCCTCATGCTCTTCATAGCTTTTGGAGTAGACAAGAATGTCATCAATGAAGACGACTACGAACTTGTCTAGATACGGTCTGAAGATACGATTCATGTAGTCCATAAATATTGCTGGGGCGTTTGTCACACCGAACGGCATTACTACATACTCGTAGTGTCCGTATCGAGATCGGAAGGCTGTCTTCTGGATGTCTTCTTCCTTCACCCGAATCTGATGATATCCCGACCGTAAATCAATCTTTGAAAATATGACCGCGCCATGCAATTGATCTAGCAGGTCGTCTATCCGAGGCAAAGGGTACTTGTTCTTGATAGTCAGTTTGTTTAACTGTCTATAATCAATGCAGAGACGAGAGCTACCATCCTTCTTCTTCACTAAGAGTACCGGCGCTCCCCAAGGTGATGCACTTGGCCTGATAAACTTCTTATCCATCAACTCTTCAATCTGTTCATTGAGTTCAGCTAACTCTGCTGGCGACATTCGATATGGCGCAATAGAGATGGGTCCAGCATTCGACACTAAGTCGATAGTAAATTCCACCTCGCGTGGGGGAGGTAATCCAGGCACTTCATCAGGAAATACGTCAGGGAATTCATCCACGACTGATCGTCCTCCATTCAGTTTACTGGACGATCGCTCATGAGTCAAACCTTCAAGTCGTTCGTCCGAATGTGTCATGATCAGAAAGCAACTGGCGCCATCCACGATGTCTTCTTTCAGTTGACCGAGCGTCACAGATAGATCCACTTCGTACTCGTCCGGAAACACCAATTCTTTTGCACCACAATCTATGAGAATGCGATTGGTAGTCAGCCAATCCATTCCTAAGATTACTTCAAGATCTTTCAAGGGTAGACAGATGAGATTCACTTTATAATTACGCCCCTCAACCTCTATAGGACATTTAACGCATACAGTAGACGTCCTAACCTCACCAGCCGCTGGGGTTGATACTACCAAGTCGAACTGCATCTCGCGTTCGACTAATCCCAATTTCTCAACGCACGCCTTCGAAATGAAGGAATGTGTTGCCCCCGAATCATACAACACACAAACAGGCATTCCATGTAATAAGCAAGTACCGGTGACGAGCGTACCTGAACTGGCAGCTTCAGCGCCTGTTATTGCATAGACTCGACCAACAGCTTGTGCTCGTCCACCCCTTCCTTGTTGCATTCTCTCAGCATTTGGCGGCCTCATTGCCGCTCGTCCACCCATATAACACTCGCTCTCCCAGTGACCACTTCTTCTACAACGGTTGCAATACTTCCCTCCAGTCAACTGAGGACAGACTGACTTGAAATGGGGTCCTCCACATTGAAAACATCTGACCGCTCCTTGTTGTCCAGACTGTCCGGCAACAACCAAAGCTTGAGACCCACTTGAATTCGGTGACTGTGATGGACGAGCGTATGGCACCCTATTTCGGTTCAGATTTGGCCTGGACATGATCGGCCCCCTAGTTGCTTGTTGTTGCTTCTTTTGTCGTTCTGCTTCGGCCACATTCCTCTCCAACACTTTAGCCCTCTCAACCATGGCAGGAAACGACTTAATACAAAGGCTGGATATCAGTACCTTCAGATCGCTCCTCAGTCCATTCTCAAACTTTCGACACTGCCATTCCTCATTGGTAGCCATAGTATTAAAACGAACGAGATGCTTGAACTTGTTGGTGTACTCAGAAACGGACATACCACCTTGCACCAACTGAAGAAATTCTACTTCCTTGGCGAAACGAACGCTGTCAGGGAAATACTCCTCATAAAACTTAGCCCTGAAGACTTCCCAGGAGATGGGACTATGAACGTCTGTCAGTAACATCTTCGCGCTTGACCACCAATGACTGGCCTCCCCAGTTAGCAAATATTCAGTGAACGCCAACCTGCGGTCGTCCGGACATCCCTTGGCGTCGTAAATCCGTTCCATGTCACGTAACCACTGGTCTGCCTCGTCAGGAAGGCACTTCCCATCAAACTTGGCCGGACGATGCTGCAAGAAATTTTCCAAACTCCACTCGGTCTGAGGATTAACGTTTGAAGCAGACGCCCCAGGAGTACCCCTAGTGGTCGCAATGATCTCCATCAACTGTCTCTGGGTTGCTTCAGAATTTGCGCGAGCGGCCTCCAAACTCTGTAAGGCATCTGCATTTTGTTGCATCAAAATAGCGTTCTGCTCTTGTAGCCTTTCGATCACTGATTCCAACAACCTGGTGTTGTTGGACGCATCGTGTTCATTGGTCTGTGGTGGAGGAGGAGGAAGTCTTGGTGCCATTTGTTCTCTGAGAAACAGAGAAAACGATCATTAATTAAGTTCAAAGAGTCTAAAACACTCAATAAAGAACGTTGAGCACACAGCAAAACAAGCATGGTGTACTCACAACCTACAATGTCCTTAAAAGAACAAAACTGCTCTGATACCACTAATGTGACATCCCAAAAATACAGTAAAAACCATATAATTAGAAAATCACAGTTAATAATAAAACAGTACAGTTTTCCAACTAAAAAAAAATTGAAAACCAAACGAACGTTCAAGGACGAACGTCCTTGAATACAGTCTTACAACAAATAAAGAACGAACGCATAAAGTCACACGTCCACACCAGAGTTACAAATTACAACCGAGCATAAAATTAAAACCTGACCGAACGGTTCACACAGGAAAGCACCGAACGGTCATACATAAAAATAAAGGATTGGCCGAGCGTCTCACTGCTCGGTCTTCACTTCAACTTCAACCAGATTCTCTTCGTTCAATGCCTCTTCCAAACGCTCATCTCCCTCTGCTCACATCCACACGGATGATCATTGCAACGACAGGACGGACGTACAAAACAAGACAACACAAGGAAAAACGCAAGGGTAAGCTTATGTAATTTAACTCATGCATCAACATACAAATTCAAGTAAACAGTTCATCATACATGAACACAATTCAATATACATGCTTATTTCAATGCACACTTAACATAAACTTGATACACGACTGACTGTCCGGACTGTATGATTTCCCGTGTAGCTACGACGTTCGCGCACCCGGGTGGTGTAGTAGCTGGCACTCTCATCAGCTTCCACCCGAGGTTAGTCCGTTCCGTCCAAATTACTGTTATGTGACGGTTCCGTCCAAATTACTGTTATGTGACGGGGACCTCCTGCCATTCCCACGCATGACATACCCCCTCTATGTGAGGACGAGTAGTCACGGAATATCAGGATCGAATCGCCTGCTAAGTCTGGCCACGGTCATACTTTACAAATTCTCATAATCATCCAAGAGTCATTCCTCCCCGGAACGCTCATTCAATATTCATACTTTCATTTCATACGCTGTACATCATTCACTATTCATCATTCCATAATCATTTTCATCATTCATAGTTAAACCATAAAAAAAAAACGAACGTTCTGTCAACAATTAAGACCGAGGACGAACGCTGTGATTGAGACCAAAACGACGCTCGTTCGAATCAGAGTACGAACGGCAGAATTTCAATGACGTACACTGTTCATTGGACGAACGTTATTTACCTGGAAAATCAATTGAATGAACGGACGCTCGTTAAAAATCAGAAAACGAACGTAGTAAATCTGAATTGGACGCACGCTATTTCAACAAAACCGAACACCATTTAGAACGAGCGCTCAGTATAAGACCGAGCCCTATTTTAGGACGAACGCTCATTTCAAAAATCGAGCACCATCAGGACGAGCGTTGAGTATACAACTGAACACTTAGGACGAACGCTCAAATCAAAACCGAGCACTGTTGGGACGTTCCACTCGGAGCACTGTTGGGACGAACGCTCAGTTCAAAACCGAGCGCCATTTTGGACGAACGCTCAACAAGCAGTGGAACATGAGGACGCTCGTCCTCGACCAGGGATCATTTCAAATGAACGAATCCCCTTTTTACTATTATAAAGAGAGACCGAACGTTAAATTAACAGATATTGATAAATAAACTAAAGCATATTTGAAGAAGTAATACGAACGGGAACATGCACTGTTACATATAATTACACAAGTACAAAAGAGAGAATTTATCAAAAGAATCAGATTCAACAGTGTCAGACCGAACGCTCAAACAGAGCATTCTAGGATGAGGACGTTCGTCCTCAACCAGGGACTTTATCAATTTGGCCAAGAAAACCGAGCGGTCAGAGACCGTCTCAGTAACGAACGCTCAGGAAAAATGGTTTTAGCCGAGGACGCTCGTCCTCAACCAGAGTTTTATTCAAATGAAAGATTTACATTTCAACCAGGTTACTTTAGCAAAACCGAACGGTCAATGACCTTCGTTCAGTACGAACGTACAATTTCATGAGAATTCATTTTTCAGTTCTAGATTTCCAGTATATCTTTCATCATAGACTTTCATAGCTTCATAATATCAAAATCAACTTCCACATTTCATACGATCCAGATCATCAATCTCATATATATATATATATATATATATATATATATATATATATATATATATATATATATATATATATATATATATATATATATATATATATATATATATATTTCATACATCATACATAAACTTAGTCATATATCATTTCTAATCAACAAATATCGAACGTCCACTTAAGCCAATCATAACAACTTCACACAGTAAAATGACGAACGTTCACTCATTCATACATCAAGCCTTACTTTCATGCAAATCAATAACGTACGTTCACATACATTAAAAACAGTTAAATTAGTAAGCTTCCCTTACCCGGAAATGACGAACGTTCACAGATTCTCTACTCAAATTCCACTAACTAGCGCTCGTTAATCCACTGTACGGGCGAACGAATCCCCAACACCAAACTCAGAATCACGCTACTCGGCCCTGATTCACGAACGAACGGTTCTTCTGTGGAAATCCTTGACGCCGAACGTCCTTCAACAGTGCCGGAGTGTAGGACGGAGGAGGTGCAGTGGTGGTTTCTTAGAGAGAGAAGGGTGCAGAGAGTGAAGAGAGAAGGAGGAGAGAATTGAGTCTGAGAAATGGGAAAGAGAGGGACGTGCAGGGGAAGTGGAGAATTAAACTTGGAATTCTGACTAGATTTCCACTTCCGCCGAACGCTCGTCCACTCAGGAGCTACTTTCCAGCTCAGCCGAACGCACTTCACCAACCCACTTCGGACGGTCGACCGCTGCACTGTTGACACGCGTCTTCCACCATCGCAAATGCTCGTTCAGCTGGGCGGCACACTGTTCCCCACTACCAGACGTCCACTCTGCGCTCGCCACGTGTAATCCACTACGCCGAACGCACGTTCACAGGCTGGCAGGCGGCGCTCCACTGATGCTGCTGACTCACCTGGACGTGTGGCGGCTGGCGTCCGTCAGTGGCTGTCGGGCACCGTTGTCGGCCATGCAGACTGCTGACGTGGCGCGCTCTCCTGCCGCCACGTGGACGCACGTTTTTTTTTTTTTTTTTTTTTTTTTTTTAAAGTCCTCACAATACCAATTAAGATTCCCATGTAGCAAAAAAAATACAAATCAATAAAAATTATACATTATCACATTTCGAACAACCAATTCAAACCAAGATAGCTCCTGATAGCATAACAACATATATCTATAATTTTTGGAACAACCAACATATCGAAACGGTTCCAAAGAATCAAACCACGAACACCAATTGTTTTCAAACGTTTACAGCTTATTAAAACAAGAAAGACAAGCTCCCCATACCTTTTCCGATTTCTTCCCTTACTCCAAAATCCTACTTTCGCTTTCCATCGTTGTCTCCCAATTTTAACATCTCCTCTCTGATATACCACCACTCCCTCTCTCAGTGTTTCTCACTCCTTCATCCCAAACGGTCATGGAATGCTCTTTACTCTTTACTCTCACTAACGCCGCAACCCTTCCTTTCGTCTCTCTAGGGTTTTTTAAAAAAAGAAAACCAAAGAGAAAAGAGAGGGAGAGAAGAGAGAAACCAGAAAATAGAATAGAAGAATAGTAGAAGAAAAATGAGCCTCCTGATCTTATTTCGTCTATTTCCATTTTAATTATAATTAAATAATATTGAATAGTAAATAAACAAATTTAATATGAATAAGTACTTAAATTTTATGGTATATTTAAAACTTAATTAAATCATTTAAATATATAATCAAAATTGAAGATAAAATAAAATATTTAAAATAATAATATATTTAAGCGCAATTGTGATTTTCATTTATATGGCATTATCACGTCAAATGATAAAAATGAATGATTTCTAGACGAGTGTTTGAGTTTAATTTCTTAAAAATGTATATTTCATAAAATAATTGCATATCTATTTTTTTATCTATTTTTTTTATCTATTTTCCTAATCTATTTATCATAATAATAATATTTTCCTTATTTTGATAAGAAAATTCTGTTTGCTTCTTAAATAAGTAATTATTTAAAAAATTATTTATTCAAAAATTTAGTTTAAATTTAAATAAACTGATATTTATTCTAAACCAAACGAGTGACTGGGATCCAACGTACATAATCTCACTTGTTGAACAACAAAAGTTAATATGGAAAAAGTTTAAGTAAGAAATCAGATATTGAATATAAGAAGAAATCCACACCATGAAGAAGAAAGCTTCTTGTGTGTGCTGTGTAAGAAAGAAGAGAAAATGAGGGAATGTGAGTGTTATGCTGGGTGAGAAAACCAAAAACCTAAAATCTCTTAAACAAAACTAATGAAACTGTTGAACAATCTTTGACTAGATTCTTTTCGGTTTCAATAAAAATTAAAACAGCTTTTAATTAGAGACGAAATAGGAATTTTGTTAAAGTTTAGAGATATAGGATGAAAGGATTCGAGGTGTAAGGTAAAACACCCAAAACTCTCTAAAGGATAGGAAAAAAAATGGGCCTAACTTAAAACAAAAAGGCAAAACTGATCTTGTGTGTGGTGTGTAGAATGAGTTTGGATGTTGTGTTGGATGGTGGTGTTTGTGGTTTATGATTGGGTTACGAAAAGTGTAACCCTGGATGAATACAAATAGGCTCCTTTGTTGGGAAGTCTTTTTAATGGAAGTAAGTTGAGGAGGAAAAGAAGATGGAATTTCACCAGTTAAGACAATATTGTGGAAGAGCAGCTCCAGGGTTGCCGCAAATGAGGAGGTAAAGTGATGTGAGCGTTGGTGATAATTAGGTGATAGAGGATAGGTATGTTATAGTGAAAAATTAGTACAGAGGCAGAAGTTATTTTCAGGTTGGGATGTAAAGATAAGAAAAGAGGAAGAGGAAAGCTCAGGAAGCAGTGTTCTGTGTGCTACAATGCAAAAGAAAAGGAGAAGAAGGAGAAAGCGTACGGAAGGAAGCACGAGAATGGAAATGATATCCGAGAGAATATCCATGCACCACTGACAAATGCTACTGCTGCTGTAATTAAAAAAGAATATTTCACCATTCTTGATTTTCTGATTTTTAAATATTAAAAACGTTTTAATTATAGGATAATATGGACATTTAGTAAAATTTTGGAGGTGGAGGTGAAACACTGTAAACATTATCACTTTCATTTGAAACATGCAAAAATGTTTGAGTGAAACAAATGTCTTGGTAAAGTTTATAATATAAATAGATGATAAGTTACGAAATTATTATGTCTTGATTTTATAGAAGAAAATAGCGATTATATATATATATATATATATATATATATATATATATATATATTTATTAAATAAATGATAAAAGAAATACACACAATAAAGTCAACAAGCAACAAACCAATTATATCTTTACAACTTAAGTATTCAACTTTTATTTTCATGGCCAAAACGAATGTTGACTTTCTTTAATAGTGGAGGAGCACTTCCATGGAAGTAGTGGAAGATGATAAATTTGGCAGTTTTAGAGTGTTTTTGCTGTCTCAGTTTGTATTATGATCAATGAATGATACAGTGAGATGTTTGGAGAAGATTAGTTTAAGAAATTTCAGCTCGTTTTATGAATCTGAAAATTGACTAGTTATAATTATTATCTTGAACCAGTTTTCAGCATATTATTTAAACAAAAGCTTACTTTCGATAGCATCCATTGCAACACTAACCAATCATATATACAATAGATTACTGAAATAACTTAATTCTCACTTCTATCTCAAACATAATTATTTAACAATATTGCCTTTAATTCCTCCACACTTCTGACAAAGCATTTGCCAGCAACTACACTAATATAAAATTGTTTTTCTTTTATTTATGGAACAAAAGATTATATAAATTACTCTTGATCCTTCAGCTGAATGTGAAAACTCTTCCTGTAGCACAGTTAACTAGTAACAACTAACATTTATCATAACTTCTCCTAAGGCCATATAGTATACAAAAAATTGCTGAATGAAAATAACACCAGTGTTAAGGGGCTACAGTGTGGTTAATGTTTCTATACATTTTGTTTCCTTGCTGATTTATCTGCATGAAGAACATCTTCAATCCAAGCTACAATGTTGAATGCTAAGCCTTCTAATACTCTTGAGTAGCTCTCTAATATTGCCTTTCCAACATCCTGCAAAAGTTAATATTCATTCTCAGTGCATGAGTTCACAATCTAGAGATCTGCAAGTTCTCATTCCACAATAGATATATTCCTATCATGGTATCCTAAAATGTTCTACATTTGTTAAAAGAACCATGTTAGTGTCTTTCTGTGCTGATAACTTGAGCAACTTCATTGTTAAACTTACCCTGTTATATTGAATCTTGCATGTGTCCAAGGATGTTTGTGAGAGCTCAGGATATCTTTGCTTCAAGCAAAACAACAAGGTTTCAGCTCTCTCAGCTAAAGTGTAGTTTTTGTCACTTCGGTCAGTGTCAGCCATGAGATCCTTAACTTTGTTCCATGATGTTTTTGAATGGCTCAGACAAGCTTTTCTCCTCCAAGTGAACATTGAAGACTCAACCTTGTCTGCCAGCTCAAGTGCTTCATGTTCAGAACTTATTTTGAGACAATCAAGAAGGTAATCTGGTGAGAACTTGTCTGCAGAATACATATAGCGGTAAATTGTGTCCCCCAGACTTGCTCTTCCACTCTAATGTTAGACAAGAGAACAACAAACAAAATTTTAGAAAACTCAAAACACTCTTGGTTTCACTTTCATGTCAAACACTTTTCCTTTTCCTTCTGCACTAACTTTATCTTTCTTAATTCTTTTCGAATTTGATACGTAGATTGATTCTTTCGGTTAAAAACTGAACGTTAAATTTATCTCAACCTTATAAAACCAGTTTATAAAGTGAGGTTTGTATCCACTTCTATACTATAAACTCGTCTTACTTATTTTCAGTCGATGTGATATTTTTACCTTTCAATATTGTACCTCTAACAACAATAATTGAATATGATGACTTGCCTTGGGAAGATTTGCCATATATGTTTCTGGGATGTCCATCTCTGCAAGAACACTGCTATTTATAGCCATAGCTGCTTTATGAATCTGATTAGCACAGTCTCTTTTCTCACTCAAGTGTTTTGTTGACTTTTCAGTGAGGCCTCCAGGATGAACACAAGGAACTGGAAGCCACCATTTCTCATCTTTCCTCTGAACAATCCTTCGAAATGAGCCTGCACGTGACCGAGTTGAGTTACCTGATAAACTCCCTTGGTCTGCATACCAAAATTCAGTATCATGGAAACTGTCCAATATTTCCTGATAAAAGAACATGAAACAACATTTGTTAGGCACAAAATCTTTGGACGAAAACAGGGTTGTCAAAAACAAGAAGCAATTGAAGTTTGCCTTACTATGAGCATTGTGTCAAGCTTTTGAAGAGCTGGGAGGTTGATATAAATATCTGACCTTGGTCTACTTGTCATCATCTGAGATACAATACAACATCAGATAGCATATAAGACATTGTGAGATGAAGAACAAGCTCCATTAACCTTGTATAAAAGGGGTTAAGTTAAGCAATAGTTCACCTCCACAATTGTACCATCTTCTAAATATTGTGCAGTTGGGGCAAATTCTACTATGTAATCACACACAGATAGGAGACAATTCATTTCTCTTTTCCACATGGCCTTCTTCTCTGGATTAAGAGGCTCCAACTTTAAATTTTGCCCAAAAACAGTTGCTGCAAATTCCCATTTCAAATAAATTAAACCAGAGTCACATCATTGGACCAAATACTGTTGAAAAAGATATTACCATAGAGGTTGGTGATTGAATTTGATATTGTAACTGCAGTGCAAACACCTTTCCCACCACCAGACATGTCTTCCCCCAATAGAAGCTTTGAAAATCTTTCCCTCATCATATCAAGCTCTATAAACACCCACAAAATTGATTGAGTTTCAAGATAATTCCACATTGTCACATAGGAAAAATTCACAAGCTGAGAGTGCAAATCAACCTGACTCCAAGAGATCAAGATCCTCTGATTTATCATCCATTGAGTTCCTGGGTTGCTTCATTCCTAACCTTGAAAGAACAGCTTGACTTGCTCCATGTTTCACAGGTGTCCATAGAGAAGGTGAATGTTCACTTCTAAAGCTATTGTCATCAATAGGCTCAGAGAAGTTTGAGACCTCAGAGTTAGTCCTGCAATACGCAAAGGAATCGCCACTGAATGTGGAGTATCCAACAGTTTCAGTGATTGAATGGTCATTTTGATCCACAGAAGAATGTGAAGGTTGGTACCCCACATCAGAGTTTTCATCAAAGTTGGATGAATTTTCCATCTAAACTCAACAACCTATGGTCAATCACCTCAAAACCTGCACATATAATCATGGAAGTTGAGTCACAAATTGGGTTTGTGGGCTCTGAATGTTAGTACTCAAGTGGTACACAAGTCCTCCATGATCACCAGAGAGCATAGTCACATACAATGATTTCAAAATAGGATGCACTACTCAGCTTGAAATGAACGGTTACATTACTGAAATTGAAACCAGAGAAACGGGAAAAAGAAGGAAAAGAAAAAAGACAGATCAAAAGAAAAGGCTGAAAACTTGAATGTTCTTGTCCTCCCTCAACAAAAAAGCAAAAGCTTCCAAAGGGTGTTGCTGCTATGGAGACCCGAAATAATTCACTGAAAAGGGTTGCTAACAAAGTACCCTTTATCCTCAATTTGATAAAAAAAAAAGGAAAAAAAACTGAAGTTTTCAACACCAAAACCAACGGTTGTGAAAAAAACAAAACAAAACGAAAAAGCAACGGTCCCCAACATTGTTTTCTATGTTACCTTTTTAATATGGCTTGGTTTGAATTTGAACAGTGGCTAGCTAAATTAACATCATTTGAAACAGTTCCCTCCTTAGCGTTTATGCCTTTAGCTTCTTAGGACTATTCAGCGAAAGAAGAAGAAAAGAATGCAAAGAAAGGAAGAGAAAAAGAGAACAAAGTTTTCTTTGCAGAAAATCGCAGAAGGGAGTTATGAAAGAAAACTCAGTTGCAGAAATGGCTAAAACCTTGTGTTGGTTGGAGAAGAATACAACCATACATGCAAGGTGTGTGTGTCATAGATAGAAAAGGAGTTAGAAAATTGAAGTCTTAGATTGGAGTGGTTGCGTTGTACTATCTATATGCATGATTGTGAGTACAAAACTGACACACTTAAATGATAAATTATACCAATAATGTAATTTTCTACATAACTTTTGACCGAATGAAAGATAATGCAAAATTCATATAAATTACCCCAACACACAAGTAATTTGGTGACAATATTTACCTTGTTTGATGTAAAATAATATGATGTCACTAAATATTTAGGATGATGTTTGTTCATGATATGAAATTTAGCAGAAGATGCTTTTCTTTGATATAATATGATGTTTGAACAAGAAATTATGGTTCACGGAAACAGCTCTGATAATTTATGGTCAATATTGATAAGGTTGCATGTGAAGTTGTGAAGCATATGAAAAAAGGAAAAAAGATGCTGAAGTTACACATGAATCAATGATTCCCTTTGATTTTAACAATTTTAATATCTTTGTTTTTCACAAGTAGTTATAGTTTATACATGTAGTGGTCAACTACTAAAGACATGAGGACAATACCTTCATCACATTCCTCATCATCTTTCTTAAAATACAAAGTATTATCCATCACGAGATCAAACCCATTTTTCGTAATATCTAATTATTATACTTCTAGAAAATTAAAGCCATTGAACTTGTTTGCAAGAAGATGGAGTAAAAATATCTAAGAGATGGTTCTCAAGTATTCAGATCTCCTATAATGTGATAGGAAGAAGGAAGTAAAAAAAAACTATTATAAAAATAAAAAATTAATACGATGACAAAAAAATTTGTGCTAGGATATCCATAAATAAAATTCACTAGAGATAGTTGGTGTTTGCGGGTATTTATTACTCGTTGATTGCAAATAAAGAGTATTTTAATATCCGCTTATAAATAGATTGAATTTGAAATTTTTTTAAAAAAAAAATTAATTTATATTTTATTAAGTTAAATTTAATTAAAATTAAAATTAATTTATATTTGATTAAGTTAAATTTAATTAAAATTAAAATTAATTTATATTTTATTAATTAAATTTTAATTTATATTTTTAATTTACTTTATATTATATTTTATATATTTTTATAATTTTATTTTAAAAATTTATAAAAATATATTTTTTAAAATACCGACGAATTTTAAAATATTTAAGAATATTATATATATATATATATATATATATATATATATATATATATATATATATATATATATATATATACGGATAATGGATAGACAATATGTCCAACTAGGGATGGTAATTTTACCCGCGAGCACGGGTACCCGTGGGTAAAATTCGCGGCGGGTAGTAACTATCCGCGGATATTTACTACTCGCGGGTGATGGGTATTTTAATACCCTCTTCTAAATGGATCGGGTATAGGTAGTATATTATCCGCCTCGCCGATATCTATTACCCGCAAAAAATTAAAAAATAAATAATTTATATTTTTTAAATTAAATTTAATTAAAAATAAAATAAAATTATATTTTATTAGTTTAAATTTAATTAAAATTAAATTTTAATTTACATTTAATTTAATTTATATTATATATATATATATATATATATATTTATATTTTTATTTAAATTTTATTTTTAAAATGTATTAAATATTTTTTTTTGCGACCGCGGGTTCTAAAATACCCGTGGATATTTTTTAAACGGATAGCGGGTCGAATAGCGAATACGATTTTATCCGACGGGTCGGATTGCGGATAGACACTACCCATACCCGATCCGTTGTCATTCCTATGTCCAAGTGACCCGTTGTTACAACTCAATAAATATTTTATGTGTATATATAATTTAAATAATTATCTCATATGTTAGAATTGTGTATACATATAATTTGAATAGTTGTGTTATGTTAGATTTTGTAATTTTGTCCATAAAAAATTGAATTAAAAAGTATGTAATAAAAGAGATTATTTTCCTAAAAGTTTTTCCTTTGTTGGTGGAAAATTGAATAGAAGTGATTAAAGAGTAGCTGGCTAGTTGAATGAGGTTAGTTAGAAAGGGAAGATGTGAACAATAAATTAGTTAGTTTTATTGATAAGTCTTAATTTGTTAGTTTGGGGGAAAGACGTGCGGAGTGTAACTCTGGCAATGCTCTTCATCCGGTCATGCTTGCTTCATCAAGATCAAAGGGAATGTATTGTTCCTCTTTCCTTCCTCAAAATTATAATTAGAATAGGTACTCTTCTAAAAACTTATTAATGTCGTTTTCTTTTCTACCTTAACAAGTATTAAATTTGTACTTTATTTACATCTTTATTGGAATTGGGGAAGACATATATTCATATTTATTTATTTACTTACTTAAATTTTTATTAAATATTTTTAAAAAAAATATCAAACTTATGGTCTTATTGAATATTTAATGTTAAAACTGATATTTTTTTTATAATAAAGTATAAATAAATTAATAATATTTTAATAATGAAATAAATATTTGGGTATTCATGTACTCACCCATATATATATATATATATATATATATATATATATATATATATATATATATATATATATATATATATTTAAAAAGTTAGACAATCTAAAAGTTATATATATTCATATGTAGTTAATTGGAGTATTATCCAGTACTGAGACAAAATATAAATATTTGGGATTAACATCTAAATTGAGATGTAAATATTCTTCATCAATATTAACATAAATTTAGTTTATTTGTTAACTTCAAGTTATTCCTTCAGGCTGACCAATAATAAGGCTCTAAGATTCTATTATGTATAATTTTATAATATGAATGCAAGTTTATTAATTAACTTTTGTTTTTCCCAAAAAAAAAATTGCTACTTTTAGTTTTATCAAATTTTAAAGTTTCAAAAACAATCCCTGTCACTACTTAATAGTGTGAGGCTACCAAGAAATAATTCATAATTAGTCTAAAGTAAGGTATAATAATATAAGATAAAGTTGATAGGAATAATTTAAAAATAACAACTTTATGAAAAGTAAAAGTTTAGATAACTAAATGTGTATGCAAATTATAAGAGTGGTAAGTAAGTATATAGGGTTGTCTTTCACTCTTCATATATTGAAAGAAAAGGAGAAATAATTTAAATAAAAACAAAAAATAACAGTAATTAATCATGGTTTTGACTTTTGATTTTTATAATTAATTATTCATCTGAATGATAATCCTAATGAGTTTTAGAAGTTTTGTGTTGACAGAAAAACAAGATTTTCCACAATGATATTCTCCAAATCCATCCAAAAATTGAATTGGATGATTCCTTCTTCTCAAAAGCCTTGAATTGATCTGGTTTCTCCATCAAGTACTTTTCATTCTGTTAACAAATTCACAGTAACAGTGATTAGCATTTATTAGTTGATAATTGATTAATTAATCAATTTGCAGGAGCTAGAAAAGATGAAGCCTACATTATTAGCAATGAATTTAAATCCAATCTTTATCTGTCCTTTGTAAGTGTGATCTTGAAGAACCACATTATATGCAGCTGGTTCTATTTCTATGTCTCCCTGCTCACTTCCTTCCATTAAAATTCCACCTATGAAAATTCTGCTTTACCACAAAATATATGTTAATTATGCAAAATATAAATAAATTAACTAAACCTTCTCAAGAATAATCCTATAGTCACAAAATTGATTTCCCACATAATTTTATGGATTATATTTTTTATTCTCAAACTATTATATAAACTAATTATATTCTTAAACATCTTTTTCAACCATTAATGTATGCAATTTTACATAATAATTCACTATGAAACTTGAGAAATACTCTCAAACTCGATTTATTTAGTGAAAGACACTTCATATAGATTTGTTAAGAAAAATGTTTTACATAATTTTTATAAAATATAAAATGCAAAAATATAATGTCTTACAATTTAATTTAAGGAGAAAATACTATTTTTACAATAATTTACCAATGAAAAACATATTTAATTATAGTTTTATTGATAAAGTAATATATATATATATATATATATATATATATATATATATATATATATAATTATAAATATTAAAATTTTGAAAGGATAATGTGGTGCTTATATTAACGTCCCTTTGGGACATTACTTGTAAACATGTAGTTGTAAGAAGAGGAAAAAACTAGATAAGAGATTACTTGGCTTCACCAACAAATCCAGCATTTCTGAAGAGTTCTTTATCCATGATTCTACATTTAAGATAGGTTGAATTCTTGCAATCAAACTCTGACAAATCAAATATGAATTTCTCATTCCACCGAGGTTTCTCATGTTTTCCTGCATCACATAGAATTACGTGAAAACAAGACAACATTTTCTTAAAAATCTCAACATAAAAAAGAACGACATTGTACATTCAAATGATAATTTATTTATACTTTAACCTGATGAAACTTTGGTTATTCGAGTCTGAGTGCCACACTCAATGATCACATAGTAAGAAGGTGTTCCTGCAATGTTTTGTTCAAAAAAAAATGAACAATTTTCTGATAAAAACAAAAAGTAGTTTTGGATACATTGAAATTAGAGTGCTAATAAAGTGAAAATAAAGGAAAGATATACCAACAAGATTGGTGTGTATGATGCCTTTTGCATTGACAACAAGTACTTCAAGAATTCCTCTCATCATTCTGTGATTTTTTTCTAAGAAGTTCATATCTGTGATTATGGGTCTAAAACATGAAATTCTTAGAAATTGAAAATTTAAGAGAACATATTATGTTGGATGTTGTGAAGAGAAAGGTAACAGTTTCACTGCTTCACTAACCTCCCAATTAATTAGTTGTGGTTACCATCTCTCCATGTTATTAATGGTGTATTAATCCTTTTCAGTTTTAGTCACTAATGTTATTCATTTTATATCTACATTTTACCCATTTATCTTTAATTAATTCATTATATATATTGTTTATATGTTAACATCAATTACAATTTTAATATATTTTATTATCTTAAATCTTAAGATATTTTTTAAGGATAGAGAAGGGATAGTAGATTCAAAACTGATAATTCTTTCAAATAATGTAGTTATTAATACAAACTATCTTACATAAAAATAAAAATTTGATTTTAAAAATAATTTTTGACTCCACCTTTAAATTGGTTTTAAAGATTCTTTATAAATAAATTTTAAATTTAATTTAATTTTATAAAATCGACTTATTTTTACAATTTATTTATAATTAATATGAGATCACGAACATATATATTGTTCATATTTATATAAATATATATTAAAAATAAAATTAAATATTAATGAATTATTCAATAATAATCTCATAACACGTTATATGACTTTATCAAACAACAAATATCATATAATATATTTTAAATAATTTTGATATTATTTTAAAAATAAATTTCAAATATAATTTAATCTTATAAAAGTACGAGATTTGGTCTAATTTATATATAATAGATTTATCTTATCATTTTCAATAAAAATCAAACTTAATCTGTTCTTAACATTTTTGTATATCCAAAAACTAAACAACTGAAAGAATAAAGTCAATTCCTTACTTTTTTTTAAAGCAGTAAATCTTATGTAAGAAAATTTGTAAATATTAAAAAACTTCAATAGATCTTATAGATAGAGAATACCTACTACCTTGGGAATAAAATTCCTCTTCTTTTAGTTTATCATATAAACAAGAGTTACAATTAAAATACCAATTAAAGCAAACCAAGTACAAATGAATAAAGCAACATTAAAACACTATAAAAACAGAAATTAATAGATAAAAAATAATTAAAAATAATAAATGATGGTACCATTTATTTATGTGAGTCACCAAAAACATGGTTGTGCTGTTTGCTTGACCACTTTGCGTGTGTCATGGCCTATTCTGATAGGGACGAGAAAGTTCTTGGTAAAGAACCCTAAAAATTTGTCTCACCCAATTAGTCTACCCATCTTTTCGTGCAAGTAATAACATGTAAGAAAATTGCATTTATTTTTACGCCATCTTAATTGTTACTAGTACTTCTTGCATTTACACTGTTATACTCAACTAAATTAAAAAAAGTTTTTCTTATTAAGTATTCTTCCTGCAAAACTGAGTAATCTCTTCTTACTCTTATTTTTCTTCCTTAGTTTTCTTGATTTTATTCATCATCTCCATCTTTTTAAGGTATTTATATGTTAGGAAAAGAATTATCATCAATAAATAATATTGTACTACCTCCCAATGACCGATCGATCATGAAAAAGGAGAGCCGAGTCGATCAATAATGGGTTCAGGTGAAGTAAATGACGAGGTAAATGTCATTAATGGTCAGTCAATGCGGTTAATAATCACGATAATAGTAAGAATGCGACATTTATGGATAATTAACAGATTTCAGGGCACAATAATATACAACATTAATGGATGATTAATGAGTTGTCAATTTTACAAAGCCTAAAAATACAATATTAATGGCCAGGTTAGACATATGAATCAATAGTTAAGTTAGCCTGCCATAACGTAATTTTGACTTGAGGTGTCGGAGTGTTTTGTACAGGTCAAACCCCGATCGACACTAGAAAAGGAACAGTAAGTCCGAAGCAAGGAAGAATGTTCTCGGTCCACTACCGAAACAAATATTATTTTATTTATCCAATAATATCTTGTTAATAAAAATAATATGTTTTTTAAAGTCTTACATCAGGTAAGATAAGCAAGAGAGTTACTTCTAATAGTTATATAATAAACTTTAAGCATATGGTATTTCCTACCTACCTTGATTGAATACTTTAAGTTTGTATTTGATTTTTCTTATATTCTTGTAATAGAGTGTTGTGATATTTAGGTTAAATTCTTAGTTTGGAAAGTGTTACTATACTTGGAATCAAAAAGCATGAGAGAGTGGTTTATGTTTTGCACAAATTTTCACACTATATTATTGTGTATCTTTATGTTAATCATATTGGTAGGGTGGTTATTAGGGATAAAAGACAATAATGTTCTTCATTAATTATGTCTTTTTTCTCAATACTTACACAAAATACTCTGACTCTTAAGTTAGTTTCAGTATAAATCAGGATTGTAATAAATGTTTGTCAAAAAAATCACAACTACCTTACTGAGAATCTCTATTTATATTGCTTTTAATGGGTTCTTACCTTTTTGTAGGCCTAGTGGGGCCAATCACTCAATAACAATCATTACACAAATTAAATAGATTATTGATCATATTAAGGCATTTAACCTACTTGTATTATCGGATATAATCAATATATTATATGAACGATTGAATGATTGTTTTAGATGTTGAGTTGTGCTCGATTCCAAGGATTGATAATTCTTGATACTGATGTATTTCATCATACTGTACAAGTATATTTTAATAAATTAAAGAAAATATGGACTAATAGATCACGAGTACACTAGCTCCTTAAGCTTAACATGTCATATGGGGAAGTCTTGTGTGTTGCTACCATGATGTCGATTGTCAGCTTAACCATCATGTGCGAAGAAAATTTGTATTTTTTGATTATCTGACCTTGTAGTGTATTATACATGTTCGAGTACATCTCGGCCACTTAAGCTAACATGTAGTCAATCCAAATGTATTTGGTCATGAAGGAACCATACCGATCAGATTGTTGACATTGATAAATCATGATTAACTTAAAAAGAAAGGATTAAAGCAAGATTAATATATTATTAGGTCACCTCGCCCAAATCCATCCAGATAAGGATCCATAAATAGAAGTATAAGTAGAATATTCAACAAGATACATTAATTACCACATTACTATCATCTGACATACTTAGTTGACTTGAGCACTGAATTGTCTTTTGTTAGTGCAATCCCCACTTGACTTGGAGGATGAGTACATAAGCATCCTATAATGAAAATGTGAAGTTGAAATTAAAATCTTTACAAAGTATATTTGGTTCAATAAAAACACAATCCTAAATGAACTCTACTAAATAGTATTTTTTGATGTGTGAATAAAATCTTCTAAATTAATAAATATTATATTTGTTGAGGAAGGAGGAAAATGTCATGATAAATAAATGAATATCAAAATAAAATATTTCTTAAACAACTAATTTAAAGTTTAAATTAATTGGTAGGCTTCTGAATTTTTTTTGAAAACTTGTAAACAAGACTCACTCCTTTGTCAAAGGCTTTTAATTGAGTAAGTTTGTAAAGTAATGAATAGTTTTGTTTTGTTTTCATTAAAATTCCAAAATACAGGGTTTTAATTAAAAATTAAGATAGCTTACTTGCTAAATAATTAAACTAGCAGCTTGAACCCTAACTTAAGTACAAAAATTTAAGTTCTTTGTAGTTAATATAATCCTACTAGAACTTTGATAGAACTCTAAGCAACATCCATTTGAAAACAACTTTGTAAATCTAATTACATATTTTTTAAAATATAAAAGATTTTATTCATGTGTCCTATATTTTTGTCACATAAATAGTCAACATTGTTATCGAGAATATCAATTGTCCGAAGATGAAATTTAGTTACAATAGTATTATAATAGAATGATTAGACTCTTAATTAGAAAAAAAAAGTTACATTTTGACTATTACTTATAACTCTTAATTTAATGGTAAAAATGTTATATCCAATCACGATAAAATTAATTTCTAACAAAAAAATTACTAAAAAATATTATTGCATGTAAAATCTATTATTCCATGATGGAGATTAAGTAACTAAGTCACAATTAAATTATTAAATTGTTATGTTCTTAAATAGAAAAAAATTGTGCTTTTATCATTAGTTATAATTTTTAGTGTGATGATAAGTGTTTAATCGAATATTAACCCCCTCATATTATCAATGGATAGTATTTTGTGTAGAGTAAGGAGACTATTAGACACTGTTAGCGGCTTAATCAGTAAAAGGAAATGGGCCTAATGGGTCCAATAGTAAGACTTTTTGTTTAGGCTTAGAGGGCAGTATATAACAAAGACGCTACTGCTTCCTGCACCCCTAAAATTGTTACCAATTGTTCCTTTCACTTCCATCATTGCCGTCATTGCAGATGAAGAAGAGAGAAGTCAGAGAAACCCTTCTTCTAGAAAGTTCATTTAGCTTTTGTTTACTTGAATGAATTTAAAATCATTGTCGTAATTGCAGATGAAGAAGAGAGAGAAGTCAGAGAAACCCTTCTTCTAGAAAGTTCATTTAGCTTTTGTTTACTTGAATGAATTTAGGGTAAGTGATTGAATGAACTTGAGAAGATTTGAAAATAAATTTTTTATTGTTTATTTGAGTGGATTTTGAAGGTAAGTGGGAGTGGATTTGGAAGTAAATTTTTTTAATCTATCATATCAATCAAATTGTACACTAATTCTCACAAACTTTACTTTCAAATCCATTCTAACTTACCTCCAAAATCCACTCAAATAAACAACAAAAAATTTACCTTTAAATCCTCTCAAATTCATCCAATCACTATCCTCAAATCCATTCAAAGTGAACAGAAATTTAGGAAAACTCATTCTGAAAAATATTTTATCTTATATAGAAAGTTTATTGTGGAAATCTTATAATAAAAATATTGATTCAAAATGCATTTAAAATATTGTACGTTGAACTAAAATGAATGAAAAATATATTTGAAAGATGTAAAGTATGCAGTAGAGATGTCAGTAAGGTTTTTTAGTGGTGGCATAGTTTTATGGTGTAAAAAGGAGAGCAGAAACATCATTTGATGTTGCAATGGAAACAAGAGATTGTGTTTGCAAACAGTACTTGTAATGAGGACATGTGTGACCAACTTTTGCTGATTCATCTCATTGTGCTAATGTGTTTTTTCGACACTGCAACAAGTGGTTGTCATGTTTCGTACCAGTATATTAATCTAGGTTTATTATTAGGAGATACATTGAGATTAGTATTAGTTTTAGAGGAATCTCTAAATTCAAATAAAGGTATGTTTCTACTTTTTAGAGTTTAGAGTTTGATTTTGACACCTCCATTTAATATACAAAAATTCTTCTAAACATTACATAATGATAAATAATTTTAGGTTTAATTATTTATATGTTTAAATTAATTTAACATTATTTAAAATGTGTCACGTATCAAAATATTGTCATCTTCTACATTAAAATCACTCTAGTTTTTCTATTTTTTTTCTCTCTATACCTTCTTCTACCTCCTACTATCTTTCTTCACCTTTCAATTATAAGTATTGAAATAAAAATCTATTTGAAGGAATGTGGTACAGAATATAGAAGAAGAAAAAATACAAAAAAAAAAAAAACTAGAGAAGTTCTACAGCATGAGAGATGGCTCAAATTATAATACTTAACATCTTTCAGACGAAATTAAATCTAATTTCAGATTTTAACACCTAATATTTTTTAAACGATATTAAATCTAATTTAAGCAAAAAGACTAAATTTAATCTTTAAAAAAAATTAGGACTCGATTAAAAAAATATAAAAATTAAATTGAATAAAGACAGTATAAAAAAATAATGAAAAACGTAAATATATAAAGACCAAGTAATTAAGCCATGATTTTACTATACTTAGTCCTTTTAGTTGATCAATACATCTTTACAGTGTTAATATATTCTAAGGATAATTAACTCAGTTATCATAGTCTAAACTCTTTCTCTTTCCTAATTTCTCTCTTCATATGTGATCATGAGTAACCATTTTGAGTGAAAAAGAAAAAATAAATGTTTTTAGTGTAATGTAAAATTATAATTTATTTATGTTTTAAATTTTGATATTGTTTGATTTTCAAATTTTAAAAATAGGTAAATTAATATTTATTATTTAATTGAGTGAAATTTTTTTGACGTATTAAATAGTTTTTTTACATTTAAACTATTTTTTTGACATATTTTAACTCTAAGTCTAAAACATTGTTTAACATGTTTCAAATAGTTTTACATTATTTAAAAATTAAGGTTAAGTGTAATTTAAATATTATTTCTTTCTTTTATCAAAATTATAGATAAAGTTTTATATTTTAAAACAGACCATATTTCATAGATTTGATAATAGAATAATCGGTCTCTTAAGTAATGGAAAATAATGAATGAATAATTCTTCTTTATGTTCTAGCCGTTTGAAATATCTTTTAAAAATAAAATTATAATAAAACATCAATCTTCAAAACGAATAATATTAAATGAATGATGATTAAATAATTTGATCTCTTAAAATCTTCATTATGTATTCACTTTATTTTAATTTTAATTTGAGATCAAAATGTATGAAATATATAAAGTTTGGAACACGGACAATTTTCTAATTTCATAAAAAGAAGAAGACATTAATTTAATTAAAAAAAGTACAAAAAGTAACCAAATTTATAAAAAAGTATAAGTGTGGTTAACATTGATGTTTGTGTACGTAAGTGGTAAATATCATTAAGACAGTAGTGGACCTGGTAGAAGTAGTAAAGAAAAAAGAACGGACAAAATAATTATAAAAGTCTTAAAATAATAAAAGGTTAAATATATTTTTAGTCTTTAAACTATTGGTTGTTTTTGGTTTTCGTCCTCTTTCAAAATAAGATACAATTTAATCTTTATTTTTTTCGAAACGTTCGTTTTAGTCCTCAAAACTTTGGTTTTAGTTTTTATTTTGTTGACTAAATAAGAATTAAATTTTTAACAGTGTTAGTTTTCAAGGACTAAAATGAACATTTTGAAGAAAATGAAGATGAAATTATATCTTATTTAAAAAGACGGACAAATATATTTAATTCAATAATAAATATGTAAATTTCTTTTTTATTAGATGCTGTTTTAACTTTGTAAGGAGGAGTGATGATAAAAGGTAAATTCCATGAAAATGGATGTTGGTAATAAAATATATTAAGTGTAGGTAGAAAGAAGAAAGAAGAAGGGGAATATTTAAAACTATGTTGATGAGTGTTAAAGTTGGGGAAGAGACAATCGAAGACGATGATGAGGAAGTATGAGGGTTGTCAGATGTGAAGAAATGGTGGGGCAGTCACGTTCTCAAAAGCCTGCAAGCCTCGTCTCACTTCAACCAAACCACACTCCCAAACAAAACTACATTGAAACTAGCAAATCTTGTCTCTGCTCATTATTACCATTATCTTCATAGTTTCTGCATGCACTCTTCTACCTTTCTTCTCCAACAAAACCTACGTTCCTTTCTGTCTTCACCTATTTTTCATCACTTCATTACTTTTTATAATATATAACTGTTTTTTCTCTTTTTCTTCTTAAAATTATTTCATAATATATAAATGAATATAAATTCTATTTCATAAATAAATTTCATAAAATTAAGATAAACTTAAAATTTAATTTTTAAAATAATATTAAAATTGTAACATCTCAAAATTATACAGTCATCAACTATATACTTAGAATAATTACACGTATCAATAATCCAAAACAGTTTTAAAAGTAAAGGAAACAGATTAAACAAATGGCCAAACGGCCTTTCATATATAAATTAACAAGCGTTTACAAAATGGTAAGGACGAACGGTGTACAAAATAATGACCGCACGTCCAACTATTTACATCATCAGAAAGAGCGCTCGCTCACAGCCGCTCGCTAACCTACTATACTAACTAAAACCGAACGCCTTTACTGTTCGGCCTTCACCTCAACTTCTACTAAGTTTTCTTCAGCAAGGATTTCCTCTTCAAGTGTTTGCTCCAGAGAAGCATCTCCCTCTGCTCACATCCACACGGATGATCATTGCATTTGACAAGACGGATATACATAGACAAGACAACACAATGGAAATGCAAGGGTAAGCTTATTGAATTTAATTCAAGTCAAACATATATTTCATACTTATCAAATACAGCAAGTAAATTCACAAACATATACATTCAATTCATACAATAATTCCATCCAAATCCTGATACTAGACCGACCGTCCGGACTTGTATGAATTCTGTGTAGCTACGACGTCCGTGCACCCAGGTGGAAGAGCTGGAATACTCGTCAGCTGCCACCTGAGGTTAGTCCGTTCTGTCCAAGTTACAGTTATGGACTAAGACCTCCTGCCATTCCCACACATGACATGCTCCTCTCTACTTGAGAACGAGCACTCACGGAATATCAGGATGAACCGTCAGCTAAGCTTACCACATTCATACTTTACAAATCTCAATTTCCAACCAAGAGTTGTTCCTCCCTGGAACGCTCGTTCAAAACCAACAATCATAATTTCATCTCTTACACCATTCGCACATCTTAATATTTCATCTTATTCACACTTTCATTCTTAGTTTCTCTTCCATAAAAGAACGAACGTTCAACCCTCTTTGTAATAGAGGACGAACGTTAATACAATACCAAGAAAGGCTCGTTCACGAGTAGAATAAAACAAACATAGGTTATTTAGATGGACTTCATTACCACTTGAATCAGTTAGATGAACTGACTCTAGTAAGATCTGGAAATTTCTTAGAATAATTTAAGTTCAATAAAGCTAGAGTGACTCCAATGGATAGATGTATCATAAATTGTTTGGGATAAATAAACCGAGCACGACTTAATTCAGGAGACGAATCGCCAGTCAATGGCTGAGCGTAAAAATGAAAATTTTGGACGAACGTCACTGAAGTATTGGACGAACGTTATTAGGATTATTGGACGTACGCTATTTAAAATTTATGGACGAACGCAATTTCAATTCAGAACATACGCTATTACCGTTCGTTGATAATTAAGGAAGGAACGAACGTTCGGTATATGACCGAGCGTTCGTTTTCCGTATACGTATTTGGACGAGCGTTCGGTATAAGACCGAGCGCTACTTAGGACGTACGCTTTTGAGTCTAAACTTATTCGCTGATTCAAAATCATAAAATTTTGGAATTTACATAAGATGGGATACTTAAAGTTCATGCTTTAACAATTTGACTAAGTGTACAAAGGTAGATTTTCAAGCTTCTCAATTCCTCACACAACACTCATGAGGTCTACGTTTGGCCGAACGCTCAAACGTAAATTATGTATAAGAGGGCGTTCGTTCTCAAGGGAAATCCTTTCCAAATGAAAGGGGTTCGACTACTTCAAGGAATTTACCACGACTACCGAACGGTCAATGACCGTATCGATACGAACGTTCATTTTCATAGGATTTTCATATTTACATTCCACATACAGTAACCATATTTTCCAGTATACTTACATTCATTTAATCATATCATAACATATCTTATACTTCTCAAGCTTTGAATTAAAAATCATATCCAATCATCCAATACCAAGATCATACAACATACAACTTTACAGATCATTCATATACACAAGCATAAAATTCTCAGTACATACATGCAACACTTTTCATATGTCATCTCAGAATCATAATCATATTTTCAAACTTCACACACGCACATGCAGTACAGAGATCACATGAATTAAATCTAATAAGCTTCCCTTACCCGGATTGTAGTGAACGTCCTAAACTGAGTGGATCTTGATTCGTCTAACCGAGACTCTCTCAACGTTTCACTCACGCTTTCCAACTAAACTAACCAAAGAAAAATGAAAGGACTTAGTCCACGCCATTGCATGCAACGGGATAGGGTTTGCAGGAACTTCCAGAAACGAGCGTCCAAAGAAAACTTACCAGAACTGTAAGTTGTTCGGTTCAATCTGGAGCTCTTGGTGCAGTGATCGTCCTCACGGCTCTGAAACGTGATCGGAGTGCAGAATGATGAGTTACAGAAGAGAGAAGAAAGAAAGGTATCTAGAGAGAAGGCAGAGAATTTGGAAGCAAGAGTTTGGGGAAGAAGATGAAGTGTTCAGAGAAGGGGAAGAGTTTTCCAGAAATCAATTTTCTCTTCCCAGGCAGGACGATCGTCCATCCGCGTGCTGCCACTTGGATCCCACTAACTATTTGGAACGTTCCAAAGTGACACTTGTCAGCATGCATGCAGGGTGAACGTGAGTGCGTTTTAATGGAAGGGTGTGCGTGTCACGGTGCATTAATGGAAGCACAGTGGTGACTTAGCAGAGTAATTAATGGGGCGTGACAAAAATCATCTAAAATTTATTCTAATAAAAAGTTAAATATGTTTCTTTCCTGAATTATTAAAATTTTTTTTCTATCTATCATTTAAACTTTATTACGTCTATATCGTTATAAAAAGTTGTAACTTTAATTTTTAATAACTGGTTAGTTTTTTTTAGGTGTGATGTCTCTAATTTGGTAAGCTTGATAAAATATTTACGTACGGTAAGACATTAGGATAATTTAATAAAATGTATGAAGAATTCATATACATCAGTCAAAAGTACTGAGAGCTTAATAAGATGTTGTTTTATCGAAACTATTCATCAAGTTATCTAAATTCTCTATATATCTTATTGAACTATTTGAGTTTTTCATATACCTTATCATATTTCTACTGAATAATCTGAGTTTTTCATTTATTTTATCTGGTTATCTAAATATTCTATCAAGCTCTTCAAATGTTTTGTCCACTTAAAAACATAATACATGTGTCTTGCTAAGTTAGAGACGACTGTTTTTCATATCATAAAACTAATAGTGTTGATCATGAAGATAAATATGTGAATTTTTAAAAAGAGAAACCTAAATATAGCAAAATTTGAAAGATGAAAAAAAATATAAGAAAAAACATGATAGCGGAGGAAAAAAAATGAATTTAACCATTTATTATTTATTGAATTTATCATGTTATTTTCTATTGAGATGAAATAATCTATTATCCAATCTTATACTTAAATATATATATATATATATATATATATATATTTATTTATTTATTTATTTTGATGTGAAAAAAATATACTAAAGATGAAATAAATTTACGTACAACTTACATTATAAAAAATTAAATTTAAAATTTATTATTTAAGAAAATATCAAATAAAAGCCTCTATTTTAGTCATAAATTTTTTAAAAATTCAGCACACATGTTATTTTATAATACTGATGATTATTCTAAGCCAAAAATATGATATGAAGTTTATTCTTACCAATTGACGTGTTTCATTATAAGAAATGTTTTTACTTTATTATGATAAAATGAAGTATGTTGCAATATAACACATGTGAAAATGAAAGTGACAACTTTATAATTGAATTGATGTAGTTATTAAAAATTTTGAGATATTAGCTTTTAATTTGCATCGTTGATTTTAATGGAGGAGTCAATTCTATTTACTGTAAAAGAATCAAGTGTATTGTTTGTACGATGTTTGAGTGCTCAATGATTCACTTAATAAAGTATTAAAGTTAAGTGATTTCTCTTTATCCAAATCCTCTAAATAGTATTTTTGTTGTGAAATAGAACATAACATTGTAATAATGGCTCCAAACGATGTTTTCTTTTTTTTACTTTCAAGTTTACTGTATATTTTAGATATAATATTTCATAATCTCACACTTAATAATTCATAAATTTAATAATTCATAATTAATAATATATATATATATATATATATATATATATATATATATAATTTAGCAAACAAATCGCAACCACTAAACAAATGAGACAGAAAATTGTTCATGAAAAGTTCAACTCAAAAGAAAAAACTTGATAAAAAAGTGAATCCTCAAACCAACACCATTAGTTATGTATAATGATAAAAAAAATTATTTTAAAAATTTAAATCATACTTTTAATTTTTCAGTCTAAGTATACCTTAATTCTAGCCTTCACTCATAAGATTAATTTAATTTATTATATTTTTCACGTAGTAAAAATATTTTAATTACTTTCTATTTCATACTTATTTTTTCACTGGTAAATATCCATTCATGATATTACATGTGCTTTATCTTATTCCAAAGAAAATGGTTAATATTGACTGAATGATTTCTTGAAGAAACTATTTACTTTTCAAAAAAGTGTAAAGTATAATAATAATTTTTATATTAAAATCAATATTAACTGTATATTTAGAACTAAAACCTCTTCGTTTCAGATAACATGTTACAGTAAAATGTTTGAAAATATGAAAATTAAAATACTTCTGGAATTAATTTAATGAGTTTTTTTAATAACTGGTGTCAATATTGACTATGTATCCATAGTATTTATTATTTTTGTATAGAAGTTATATTCATATAATAGACTGTCCAATGAAAATTGTAACATCCCAAAATACAGTAACACCATATAGTAGAATTAATTACATTTAATGATAAACAAATCAGTCTTAAATTAACGACAGCAAGAGCTTAGGCTGCACGGCCTACAAGAAGTTAAATAAGAAACACGCTCGACGTGAATGTATCCAACCAACGATTACAAAGCACCGATACATACTGATCGACCAAATAATATAAAGGTCGATCCAAAAATCAGTACAATGAAACATCTAATCTAAACAGCTAACCGAACGTCTACTGTTCGGCTTTCACTTCCACATCTACACGGGTTGCTTCCTCCAAATTTTCTTCTTCCAGTTTTTCCTCAAGCAACGCCTCACCATTTGCTCACATCCACACGGATGATCATTGCATAGACAGGACGGATGTACAGAGACGATAGACAACGCAAAGAAGAGAACACAGGGTAAGCTTATTGAATTTAATTCGAGGAAAATCATTCATTACATAATACATCAAACATATCCAACATTTCACAACATATAATTAACCAATTCCCTTAACTCAAATCAATTCCCTGATACTAGACTGACCGTCCGGACTGTATGAATCTGTGTAGCTATAGGCGTCCTTGCACCCGAGTGGTGTAGTAACTGTATTACACTCGACAGCTGCCACTCGAGGTTAGTCCGTTTCTTACGTCGCCCATGTTAACTTATGGACTAAGGACCTCCTGCCATTCCCACACATGAACTACTCTCCTCTACATGAAGATGAGTATCACGGAATATCAGGATGGACCAAGCCAGCATTAGCATGCCCACAGTCATACTTTACAAATTCCATATTCAACCATGAGTCGTTCCTCCCTGGAACGCTCGTCCAACATTCACAACTATAATTCACCTCCCACAATGTTCATCATTTATAATCTTTCACTTTTATTTTCATTTTTGTCTTTCTGTCAAAGTACATAAAAATCACGACCTCTTTATAACGAGAACGAATGTGAGGAACGAGACTGAAGAACTTGCCCCGTTCCAAAATAAAGTAATACTGGCTTCAAGATATATGGACGGCCTATTTTACAAGATGGCTCGACACGGTCGGTCGACCCGGTTGGACGACCTACATCAAGAAGGGTGCTCGACACAGATGGATGATCTATATTAACAAAGGTACTCAACACTGTCGGTCGACACAGATGGATAATCTATATTAACAAAGGTATTCGACACTGTTGGTCGACACAGATGGATGATCTGTATTAACAAAGGTACTCGACACTGTCGGTCGACACAGATTGATGATCTGTATTAACAAAGGTACTCGACACTGTCGGTCGACACAGATGGGTGATCTGTATTATCAAGGACTTTTCCAGAAAAGAGTAAGAGCGCTTGGTGTAAGACCGAGCACTGTCCAATACGATCACTATGTGTAATATCGACACTGCTCATTATGAGTTCTAAGTAAAAGACCTACATAGCTCATGCTCGACCAGAATCCTTCCCAAATGAAAGTATTCCAATTCAAAGAAGTTTACTGGAACATCAAACGGTCGAGAACCGTTTAATGTCGGACATACGTTATCATAGGGAAGTTGATATTCAAGTTTCACTTATGTTCAGTGCTTCTAAGCATGTATAATTCATATTCACACGTATCACCCATATCATACATTTCAACCAACATATATCATGTTCATGCAGTACAGCAACGTTTGATCATGCATACTCAACCAATATACACCTCATATTTATGATCATATACAAAAATCAGATAACACAGTTCATACTTCATGCGACACACGTAATATTCATACAGTACAAACCAAACATACGAATTAAATTTAATAAGCTTTCCTTACCTGGATAGCAGTGTACGCCCTAAGGGTATGTGATGAATCATTATTTTATTCACTTCATTTAGTTTATTGTGCTAGAATTAATCAGGGAATTGTGCTTAATTGTCCAGTATTTTCCCATTTTACTGAATTGAGCCTAATCCGATCAGAAATTCTTATTTTAATTAATTTGAATTATCTGAAACGAATTATTTACATTATTGAGTGCAGGAAAAATTTTGGAAAATATTTTTGGACATTTAGACTTTCTGTACAAATTCCCAATTTCTCTCGGGTAATCGTTTACAGGGGTGCTGTAAACGAGGGTCACCCCACACTCCTTGGCCTCACATCACATCACCATCCACCCTCTCCCACCACTGGAACACCTGAACAAGCCTCAGACAGGGGCAGAAGTGCCTAAAAGTCAGTTTTTTTGCCAATGGTAACCTGTGTTCACCTGACTGAGTACCTGTGTTGGACTTTCTGTACAAATTTGCAATTCCTCTCGTGTAATCGTTTACAGGGGTGCTGTAAACGATTACCAGTGCTGCGTGAATTTTGTGTCAACTTGTGTGTCTTCGTTCGAGATCAATTCTTATCCGTTTTCAATGCAATTTTTTTTCATAGTTTCGTCTAGATGTCTAGTTTCATGTATAACTTTTACTTTGTTCAAATGCGTTCTGTACTGTTCCCAGTAATTTGTTTACTCTCCTATGTCAGCCTAGTACTACGTGAATGTTGTGTCAACTTGTTTGTCCTCGTTCGAATTCAATTCTTATCCGTTTTGCATGCAGTTTTTTTTTCATAGTTTCGTACGGATGTCTATTTTCATGTATAGTTTTTACTTTGTTCAAATTCGTTATGTGTTGTTCCCAGTAATTGTTTTACTCCCCTGTGTCAGTCAAGTTCATACAGTTTAAGTGGCTTCTAATTTGTTTGCATTGTTTGCTTGTTGTTTCATACTTGTGGTAGCTGGAATTGATCATTGGACGATGCTAAGACCTCCAAACACTCAAGGATTCAACACTCATATTGGCACTTTTGTTTTCATTTTGGTTTCTAAGAGAAACAAGAAGCAACCTCACGGCCTCATAATTTGGAAAACAAAGTAGATTTGAAGCAAAATGATGGAGAGAGACCACCTTGCATTCAGCCCACGGTTCTCAAATGTGGAAGATAACAATTGTGATTTTTTTTTATCATGGAGGAAGCCATATTCTGAGTATATGCCACGGCAATGTAAATTGGCTAGCACAAAAGAACAAATCAATTGGAATTGAAGAAGGGGCCACGTTGGAGACAACACATGGGCCACCACTTTGTTATTTAATGGATGATTGGCAAAACAAAACTCATGCTCACGTTGTTGGAATGATACATAGAAGACCACACATAATGGAGTGAGATAATGGAGGGGACCACGTTTTTGAAGAAAGAAAGCTTATGGTTCTCTTAATTTTGGAGTGGTGTACAAGGGGCTGCACTTCCACGGTACCAAACCAAAGGTGAAAAGCAAAAAGAGAAGACACGGCCATTGCTGCAAAGAGCATCCAGTCCAGTACCGTCCAGCAGCATGTTGAAGAGAAATAAGGAGATGGCACAGGGAAGGTCCTCCTCTTTCAGCACGTCCAAACAGCCACCATGTTAAGGGAGTGAAGCATCAAGGTTGGAAGAGGCAAATGCTGGAAGGAGGTGCTCACGGTGATCTTCATTTTAGAAGTGATGGAAGTAGAAGCAATGGAGTGGGAGCCCACGGCAGAAAACCATTTCCGTAAAGAGATAAAGAAGTGTGTGGCAACTAATTGAAGAAGACGTCTAGCTTGGAGCAGCCACCAGTAGAGAAGATCCACATGTCCAGCTGCTGGTCCAGTAAAGGAGATGCTCCACAATCTTAATCTAGTTGAAGAAGAAGAAGCCGTGAGCAAGGAGCTGGAAAATGGAAGCAAAGGCAACAACACCAGCAGCACTTGGAGAGTTACGTTCCAGCACATGTCCAGGGAGAAAAGTGGATTCTTAGAATGAAGAAGGGAGTTCTCGGTAAAGAGCTGGAGTAGCCACGGTCCAACAGCTTCACGTGCAGCAACAACAACATCCACCATGCACAGCAGAGGAAGCTACAGCAGTTTGGAGTGGGGCACACGGTTGAAAGGAATTTGCGTGAATGGGGGAAGCCTAAGCACAACCTAAGCAAACGGACACCACATAGAGGACCTCTTTTGGCACGACTAGGAGCAAATTGGTGGGAGAAATTCCCCAAAACAGGAGCTGCCAATTAGGACAAACCCATAAGCAGACAAGGTCCGTGAAATGAAGAAGGAAATCAGGAGACTTTGTTAAGAGAAGTGGTTATAAATTGGCAGCAGCAGAGCACACTTTGGAAGGGATTTTAGATTAGAATTAGGGGTAGTTTTAATGCACGGCCCGGAAGAGGCTCTGCCTCTTCCCTCCCAGTAGATGTCTCAGTTATTTTCATTTCAAACAGTGCAATAGTGTGGAATTTTATTTCGTCAGTGTTTGGAGCTGTATCTTCATTTAATTTTTATCTTTTGTTCAGAATTTTAATTTAAGTATTGAATGCTTTGATGAATTCCATTTTCAATTAAGTACTTTTATTTTTTACTGTCTCTATTATTTTACCATTTAGTATTTTCTGCATCGTTAAATTCTGTCATTGTGTTGTACTGGTCATGTTATTTTCAAGAATCGTTTTTACGGTTTATTTTTACTGGAGCTATTGGTAAATTTTAATTACACTGTTATTTTGTCTTCTGCATATTTACTGTTCTGTATTTTAAATTCCAACACTGTAATTTTTTCCATTGTCTATTTTTACCATTTTTTTTTACCGTTCAGTTTTTACCACTGTTAAAATTTATTTCAGTGTTTTTAAATTTTGTTGTCTTATTTAAATTCCAGTTCATTTTAATTTATTTGCATTCAAAAATATCCACAAACCCCCCCCACTTCGTGTTAAATCTAAGACCGAACCACAAATATTGGTCCTTGAGAGACGACCTAGGAGTCAAATCCTAGTTATACTGCATTAATTTCTGTGCACATCAAATTTGTATGACCGCGACAGTCGTATCAAAATTTTTCCCAATTTCTCTCGGGTAATCGTTTACAGGGGTGCTGTAAACGAGGGTCACCCCACACTCCTTGGCCTCACATCACATCACCATCCACCCTCTCCCACCACTGGAACACCTGAACAAGCCTCAGACAGGGGCAGAAGTGCCTAAAAGTCAGTTTTTTTGCCAATGGTGACCTGTGTTCACCTGACTGAGTACCTGTGTTGGACTTTCTGTACAAATTTGCAATTCCTCTCGTGTAATCGTTTACAGGGGTGCTGTAAACGATTACCAGTGCTGCGTGAATTTTGTGTCAACTTGTGTGTCTTCGTTCGAGATCAATTCTTATCCGTTTTCAATGCAATTTTTTTTCATAGTTTCGTCTAGATGTCTAGTTTCATGTATAACTTTTACTTTGTTCAAATGCGTTCTGTACTGTTCCCAGTAATTTGTTTACTCTCCTATGTCAGCCTAGTACTACGTGAATGTTGTGTCAACTTGTTTGTCCTCGTTCGAATTCAATTCTTATCCGTTTTGCATGCAGTTTTTTTTTCATAGTTTCGTACGGATGTCTATTTTCATGTATAGTTTTTACTTTGTTCAAATTCGTTATGTGTTGTTCCCAGTAATTGTTTTACTCCCCTGTGTCAGTCAAGTTCATACAGTTTAAGTGGCTTCTAATTTGTTTGCATTGTTTGCTTGTTGTTTCATACTTGTGGTAGCTGGAATTGATCATTGGACGATGCTAAGACCTCCAAACACTCAAGGATTCAACACTCATATTGGCACTTTTGTTTTCATTTTGGTTTCTAAGAGAAACAAGAAGCAACCTCACGGCCTCATAATTTGGAAAACAAAGTAGATTTGAAGCAAAATGATGGAGAGAGACCACCTTGCATTCAGCCCACGGTTCTCAAATGTGGAAGATAACAATTGTGATTTTTTTTTATCATGGAGGAAGCCATATTCTGAGTATATGCCACGGCAATGTAAATTGGCTAGCACAAAAGAACAAATCAATTGGAATTGAAGAAGGGGCCACGTTGGAGACAACACATGGGCCACCACTTTGTTATTTAATGGATGATTGGCAAAACAAAACTCATGCTCACGTTGTTGGAATGATACATAGAAGACCACACATAATGGAGTGAGATAATGGAGGGGACCACGTTTTTGAAGAAAGAAAGCTTATGGTTCTCTTAATTTTGGAGTGGTGTACAAGGGGCTGCACTTCCACGGTACCAAACCAAAGGTGAAAAGCAAAAAGAGAAGACACGGCCATTGCTGCAAAGAGCATCCAGTCCAGTACCGTCCAGCAGCATGTTGAAGAGAAATAAGGAGATGGCACAGGGAAGGTCCTCCTCTTTCAGCACGTCCAAACAGCCACCATGTTAAGGGAGTGAAGCATCAAGGTTGGAAGAGGCAAATGCTGGAAGGAGGTGCTCACGGTGATCTTCATTTTAGAAGTGATGGAAGTAGAAGCAATGGAGTGGGAGCCCACGGCAGAAAACCATTTCCGTAAAGAGATAAAGAAGTGTGTGGCAACTAATTGAAGAAGACGTCTAGCTTGGAGCAGCCACCAGTAGAGAAGATCCACATGTCCAGCTGCTGGTCCAGTAAAGGAGATGCTCCACAATCTTAATCTAGTTGAAGAAGAAGAAGCCGTGAGCAAGGAGCTGGAAAATGGAAGCAAAGGCAACAACACCAGCAGCACTTGGAGAGTTACGTTCCAGCACATGTCCAGGGAGAAAAGTGGATTCTTAGAATGAAGAAGGGAGTTCTCGGTAAAGAGCTGGAGTAGCCACGGTCCAACAGCTTCACGTGCAGCAACAACAACATCCACCATGCACAGCAGAGGAAGCTACAGCAGTTTGGAGTGGGGCACACGGTTGAAAGGAATTTGCGTGAATGGGGGAAGCCTAAGCACAACCTAAGCAAACGGACACCACATAGAGGACCTCTTTTGGCACGACTAGGAGCAAATTGGTGGGAGAAATTCCCCAAAACAGGAGCTGCCAATTAGGACAAACCCATAAGCAGACAAGGTCCGTGAAATGAAGAAGGAAATCAGGAGACTTTGTTAAGAGAAGTGGTTATAAATTGGCAGCAGCAGAGCACACTTTGGAAGGGATTTTAGATTAGAATTAGGGGTAGTTTTAATGCACGGCCCGGAAGAGGCTCTGCCTCTTCCCTCCCAGTAGATGTCTCAGTTATTTTCATTTCAAACAGTGCAATAGTGTGGAATTTTATTTCGTCAGTGTTTGGAGCTGTATCTTCATTTAATTTTTATCTTTTGTTCAGAATTTTAATTTAAGTATTGAATGCTTTGATGAATTCCATTTTCAATTAAGTACTTTTATTTTTTACTGTCTCTATTATTTTACCATTTAGTATTTTCTGCATCGTTAAATTCTGTCATTGTGTTGTACTGGTCATGTTATTTTCAAGAATCGTTTTTACGGTTTATTTTTACTGGAGCTATTGGTAAATTTTAATTACACTGTTATTTTGTCTTCTGCATATTTACTGTTCTGTATTTTAAATTCCAACACTGTAATTTTTTCCATTGTCTATTTTTACCATTTTTTTTTACCGTTCAGTTTTTACCACTGTTAAAATTTATTTCAGTGTTTTTAAATTTTGTTGTCTTATTTAAATTCCAGTTCATTTTAATTTATTTGCATTCAAAAATATCCACAAACCCCCCCCACTTCGTGTTAAATCTAAGACCGAACCACAAATATTGGTCCTTGAGAGACGACCTAGGAGTCAAATCCTAGTTATACTGCATTAATTTCTGTGCACATCAAATTTGTATGACCGCGACAGTCGTATCAAAATTTTGGCGCCGTTGCCGGGGACCAATCAATAACGGTTCGGTTTCAGATTTTGTTATATTAAGTTTTGTTCTGTTAATATGTTTGTTTTGTGTGTTTTGTCTTGTATATTTCTGTAGGCGACAACGACACCTTCAGCAAATTTTGGCGGCGTTGTCACTTCAGTTCCAGGTTTTTCATTTTAGATTTTTGCTGTGTTTTTCGATTTTTACTGTGTTAATATATGTTTTGTCTTTTATATTTTTATTGTGCTATGTTCTGTATTTAGTTGTTATTAAAAAAAAAATTGAAAATTAAAAAAAAAAAAATTAATTAAAAATTTTTTACTATTGATGTTCTGTCTTGTGTGTGCTTGTAGCATGTATAAATGTGTTGTGATTTATCTGTTTCGTAATTTTTAGTATTTAGTTTTTATTTGTTTTATTTTTATTTTTCCATGTCTACCTATTCTGGTTATGTGAATTCTGCTTATTCTGCCAATGTCTGTGATTATGAATCTTATTCTGCATCTTACTCTGATTGTAATTCTGCTGAATTCTATAATGAGAATTATAATGATCCTGAGTGGAATGATCTTAACAACGAATGGTACGATACCCCACAAGATCATTATCTAGAACCACCATTCGAGAGTCCTTTCATGCCTCCACCAGTCCAGCAATATCAGAGTCAGCAGTATAATGTTCCTGCCCAAGTAGCTTCTCAGCCTTCAACTTCTGAACCTACATTGAAGGAGTTATTGGAGCAGATGACCATGCAGAACATTCAGTTTCAGAAAGGGAACATGCAGTTCAAGCAAGAGAGCATGGAGTTCCAGCAGGAAACTCAAGCTGCCATACAGAATCTGAGTGATCAGATCAGGCAGATGGCCACTCTTGCACCTGAGGAGACTGATGAATATTTTGAGGACCAGGCAGGTACAAGCAGCTATTTTGAACCAGGTAGACCACTTTCATTTTCCACCAACATACCTCAATTTGATGATTATGCTGTTGAGAGGTATGTTGATAATTATATTGTTGCTGAGCATGATTTTAATTTTCCCTCTATGCATGACGAGAATAATTTTGTGTTATCAGATCTGAATATTTGTTCTCCATGCACTGAACATGAATTTAAACCTGTTATAGATATTGTTTCTACATTTCAAACTGATTCATGTTATGAGGTTGTATCTAAGGCTCAGTATGATGAATTGGGATTGGGTGTTATACCTCTGCATGACATTTCTGTGGAACCATTTTGCACTAACCATACTGCAGGAGGTACGTATAAATTTGATGAGCAGACACCCACAATTGAAGACAGAGGTGCAAGCACCCAGAACGATTTCAACATCAACAGGCACCTATTGAATCTAGTCATCAACAATAATTGTTTGGATCCAGCCGTGGAAGACATTTCACTGCTTGATCAAATCTGGAGGATGAAGCAGTTCGTCCTCAAAACTTCCGTGCTGGATCATGAAGTGGAAAACCTCTCCCTACAAGTCCAAAATTGGCAACTGCCACCCTGACCAGGGGAGTTTTCTTTTTCTTTCTTCCCCGTTTTCCTACTTTTATTGCATTTGTCCTTTATCTGTTCAGTGTTTTAACTGATGATCTTATGCTTAGAACACGTTTAGGACAGTGTAGTTTAAGTGTGGTCTTGGGGGAGATTCTGATTTTTGTTTTTCTTATAAGTTTGTTTTTCCCTTTTCTTCTTAGTTTTCGAATTGTTATCTAAAAAAAAATAAAAAAAAAAAGTTTTTGTGTTTTGTTTCAAGTCTCTTAATGTATGTTTATGTGCTTTGTTTGATGTTTTTGACATATGTGTTTTATCTGCGTTGATATTTTGATTCTGTATTAGGTCTTTTGTTTCGTTATTATGTGTTCTGTTTTTATTTTTTTATTTAGTTTTTGTTAAAAAAAAAATTATTTTAAGAGCAGATTTAACATGTAAGGCAGAGAGGTGAAGTTTTAGCAGAGACACTAATCTGAGTGCATTTATTGAACATACCATATGCGCAGAAAACATTCTGTCTTACATAATAATAAAAATAAAATTCATAAAAATAAAATAAAGATGTCCGAGGGTCGATCTTGTCTGATCGTTAATATTACACACCATAATAAATAAAAACATAAAAACATAATAAAAAAAAAAAAAATAAAAACAACAAAAATATAAGTGTTCTTATTACAGCCCATATTCTGGCCACACTCGGCCAATTAAAACATAAAAAAAAAAAAAAAAAAATAATAAAACACTAAAACTGAAAGAACTCTCGAGCTGGTTGTGGTGGTCTAAGAGAGAGCTCCGTTGAGGGAGCTCTGGTTCGGAATGCGAGCGGAGGCTTTGGTGGAGGAATTTCTCGTTCATTTCTGTCATCATCGATGATGATCGGAACTGGAAACAAATTCAGCAGCCTCGGTGCCCTCATTATCACCCAGTTTTTTTCTTTCAAACAAAAAAATAAAAAAATAAAAAAATAAATAACTTGTGTTAATTATAGAAGAGGAAGTGAAAATTTCAATAAAAATGGAGGTGTGATCAGAGGTCTTACCATACATGTACAGCGGCAGTTGTGAAAAGAGAGTGCCAGTGGGGTCTATCTCCGCTTGCCAGTGCTTGACCCGATTGCCGTGGTTGTTGAACCAGCAGTGTACGTTGTATTCAGTGGCTTCGCCGAAAGCCCTTAGTCGAGACGCGATCTCGACGACTTGCGCTCGGCTTGGGTGTGTGACCCCATAGTTGAATATTTTGGTCATCATCGTGATCTGATCGTCGGTTGGACGCCACCGTTGACTGGTATATCTCTCTGATTCCGTTTCACTCATCCTTCCTCTCGTAATATACAAATACATAAATAAAAAATAAATACATATAAAAAGAACAAAAACAAGAAAAATAAAAATAAACATAAAAAAAAATAAAAAATAAAAAGAACTAAAAAAAAAAAAAAAAATTTTTTTAGATTAGTTCTGTGTTTTCTTTATTTGTTCTTGTTTTCTTTTAAATTTATTTTGTCCTGTCTGTCTTTGATTGCTTGATGTGTCAGTTTTTGGTCTCAGATCTGTTTCACGGTCCTCGCAAAGGGTCCTAAACGGATCTACGTCCAGTTGTCCGGTTGTTCTTGTCCATATTGTTCTTGTATATTATGTTTATGTGTTTATTTTTAAGTGGGGTACGTGGCGTTGTTCTACCCGATTGTCTCTGCAATACCTTCAATCGAAGGGAGATTAACGTCTGGTTTCCAGCCGATATACCCCTTAAGTTTTAAGACAATTGTGTTTTATGTGTTTTAAGTGTTTAGCAGGTGAAAAATAAAGCGAATAAGAGCTGAAAATAAAGATGGAACTGAAAGCAGGAAAAAAAAAAAATGAAAATGAAAGATCTGGAAAGCAGGAAAAGGAGAAACAGGAAAGCAGGAAATAAAGAGGGAGAGCAGGCAAGAGATCAGAGCAGAAAGCTGAAAATAAACAGGAAAGCAGGAAATAAAGAGGGAGAGCAGGGCAGAGATGAAAAATAAAGGTAATACAGAGAGAGAGAGAGCAGAAAAAGCGGAAAGAAAGGCAGATCCAGGAGCAAAGGACTTACCTGGAGTAGTAGGCTGGCAGAGAAGCTCCTCGCAGATCTCAGACTCTTCAGATGGCACGGTGGCAGAGGTTCCGCACAGCTCCAGATGCTTAGAGGAGAGGCTCCCTGCAGAGATCCAGACGCTCGAGAGAGTTGAGAGAGTCGAGAGAGAGCAGAGAGTTGAGAGAGCAGAGAGAGAGAGCAGAGGAGTAGAGAGAGATTGAGCGTTCAGAAATGGCGCTGGACGCGGAGGAGCAGCCTTTTATAGCCAAAGCTTTCCACTGTAGCAACAGTTCCGGTCATTCCCACCGAGACTGTTGTCACAGTACCGGTATCCTTTTTCAGAAAAAAAAATAAAATAAAATAAAAAATAAAAAAAATAAAATAAAATGAAAAAATTAAATTAGCATCTACTGATGGGTGCTAGGTGTTTTAGACATCTGCTGATGGATGTCACTGATAACATCTACTGATGGATGTTATTGAAAATTTCTTCCCATTTTTTCTACTTTTTATTGCACTTGTCTATATTATTTGACTGCTCTGAAATTGATCATCTGATGATTGTAACACACTGAGGACATTGTGTGATTTAAGTGTGGTCTACTGGGAAGAAATTCTGATTTTTCTGTTAGTTTGTATTTTATGTGTTAAAATTTTTGTTTTTGAGTGTTAAATTTTTTTTCTGTTTTAAGTTATTTTTATCGAGTTTTGTGTGCAATAAATTTTACATTTTTCTCTTGATTTCTGGATGAGGTTTAAGTTGTAGATTTTTTCCTTCACTTACTTAATACTTATGGTTTGAAATCCTTGCTTTTCTCTGCCTGGAAAGATGATTATACGTTTGAGAGGTTGATTTGATTGTGACAAACACCCTGAGTGAGATTTGAGCTACTTAATTTTCTTTCTTGTGTGTGATATGTCTCTTGATTGCTTGCACATATGCCTTGGCTTGATTCTTTTTGATATACTTGATTGATATGCATGTTCAGACGTGATAAAGGCATTTTTGTTCTTGAGCCTCTTTAGCCAAATAAGCCTACCTTGTTATTATCCTTTGATAACCCCTTTGAGCCTATACTGTATATATTTCTTTGTGTTGAAGCTCATACACTGATCCTAAGTGAAAAACAAATGATTACCTTAACCTTAGGAAAGTCTGAAGCTATAGAAGTATTTTGAGAATAAGTGTGGTCTCCTTGGGAATTCTGATGAATTGGCTAGTTGGTTCCTCATCATGTTTTGAAATGATAATTTATATCCTGTTGTGAAAAAAAAAAAAAGAAGAAGAAGACAGGATGAGAAAAAAAAAATTTTGATGAGAAAAAGAAAAAATTGAAAAATCATTTTGTGAATAATGGAGTCGAGAAGAGGATTGAATTAGAGGTTTGGGTGAGATTTCACTGTGTTACATTTTTTTCCCTAGTGCACCTCTATTTCTTCTGAGCTATAGCTACTTATCCAAATTTATCCTCCCCTGTCCTTGGCCCCATTACAACCTAGTAAAGACCTTCTGATCTGAACATGTGTATGATTTAAGTATTGATATTAGAAACTTGCCAAGTCTACTTGTGTTTGCTTTCTTGAGTGCATTGAGTTGAAATTATTTACCCTAGACACTTGAGAGAAACACTGTGAGTGCATCTGTGAGGTTTTGACATTTTTGAATCACCTCTTGAGCTGATTGATTATTTTACCATGCTTTGAATTGCTTGGATGATTTCTGTAAGTATCTGCTTTTCTTGATTTTGTGTTGGATATATTCTACTTCTTTTATTTGTCTAGAATTCTTGAGAACTGTGTAAAATTTTGTTTGCTTTCTTGCGAGTTTTTTATTTTTCTGTCTGCTGAGTTTGTGTCATTATTCCCAAAGTCCTTTGAACCATTCCCTGATTTGCGTCTTAATTTTGCCCCGGAGTGCAAAAGACTAAGTGTGGTCTATTTATTTTTGGAGTATGACTTTAACTCGTTCAACTACGGCTCTTCTATACTCAATGGTCACTTAAGTTTCTTCCACTAAATCTAACCAAAGAAATGTAGAAAATATCAACTCCTACCCTTGCATGCAACTGATTTTGGGTTTGCAGGAATATCCAGAAACGAAAGCCTAAGTTGGGAGACTTACTGTTTTCAGAATCGGGATTGGTTCGGTCCAAAATGAAGCTCACGACTGGGCGAACGTTCCTACGGTGCTGCAAGTTGATCGGAGACGAGGCGTGAGATTTACAGTAGAGAGAAGTTGGGAGTTCTAGAGAAAAATTGGAGAAGATGAAGGATGGAGTTTTCGGGAGGAAGAAGGTGAATGCAGAGAGTGAGAGGAAGTGTTTTCAGAGAAATCATTTTCTCCCCCCACGTCAAACGGTCACGCACTCACTTACTGCCACCTGTTTCCCACTACAGATTTCCTAAGGTTCTAAAATGACACATGGCAGACTTGCATGCGGTGCAAAGTGGGTTTTTAATTTCCCTGGGCAGTGATATGGCGTGTATTAATGGTGATGTGATAGGGATTTGCAGTGCTGATTTTCTAGGGTCTCACATTCTCCCTAACTACAAAAAAATTTTCGTCCTTGAAAATTAGGACTTACCCGTGAATAAGTGAGGGTACAAGCCCTTTATGGCGCTCTCGACTTCCCACGTAGTGTCGCCCGTCTTTTCATTCCACACTACCTTCACCATTCGGACAGCTTTCTGCTTGTAATATCTGGTATCACTCTCTACAATGCGCACCGGCTGCATCTCCATCGTTCGGTCTGGACGAAGTCGAACGTCTTCCAACTCCAGTACGTGGGATGGGTTTGCTATGTATTTTCGAAGTTGGGAAACGTGGAAAACTGGGTGAAGGTTCGACAGTTGAGGAGGCAATGCTAGCTCGTACGCTACTGGGCCAATCTTCCTTAGTATTTGATAGGGTCCGACGAACTTCGGGGATAATTTCTTTGATCGCATAGCTCTGCCGACTCCCGTGGTTGGATTCAGTCTAAGGAATACGTGATCTCCAGCTCGGAATTCTAACGGCCTTCTTCTCTTGTCGGCATAGGACTTCTGCCTGCTCCTCGACATTTTCAACCTCTCCTGGATTAACTTCACTTTCTCCGTCGTCTACTGGATAAGTTCGGGTCCAGTTAGCACGTTCTCTCCTTCCTGGAACCAACAGAGTGGCGTTCGACATTTTCTACCATAGAGAGCTTCAAACGGTGCCATTCCAATGCTAGCTTGAAAGCTATTATTATACGTGAATTCCACCAATGGCAAGACTTCATCCCAAACGCCTAAGTGATCTAGGACGCACGTCCTCAGTAAGTCTTCAAGCGTCTGGATGGTCCTCTCCGATTGGCCGTCCGTCTGAGGGTGATAAGCTGAACTCATCTGCAACTTGCTTCCCAACTCTCCTTGCAAAGATTGCCAAAACCGAGATGTGAACCTCGTGTCTCGGTCAGAAATTATGCTCGACGACACTCCATGCAGACGAACAATTTCCTGAATGTAGAGCTTGGCCAGGTTGGTCATCGACATCTTCAAATTCACTGCCAGGAAATGGGCGCTCTTCGTCAGTCGATCCACGATCACCCAAATTGAGTCATGCTTCCTGACCGTACGTGGTAGGTGGGTCACGAAATCCATGGAGATGCTATCCCACTTCCATTCTAGAATTTCCAACTGCTGAAGTAATCCGCCTGGTCGTTGGTGTTCAGCCTTTGCACGTTGACAGGTCAAGCAGGATGCCACAAAACGAGCGACATCACTCTTCATTCCGGGCCACCAGAACGAACGTCGAAGGTCTTGATACATCTTAGTCATACCAGGGTGTATGCTAAGATGACTATGATGCCCTTCCTCCAAGATAATCCTCTTCAGCTCGCCATCATTAGGAACGCACGTCCGACCCATGTAACGTAACATGCCGTTCGTTCCAGTGTTGAAATGTTTGGTCTGATCAGTACTGAGCGCGCCTAATATCTTCACAAATTCTTCATCCTCTCGTTGCTTTATCTTGATACGGTCAAAGACGTCACTAGAAATTCTAAGATTACAGCATCTAATAACATTCGCTCCTAGGTCGAACTGTAATCTTAGGTCTCGGAAACTCTCCACCAAACTTAGTTCTTTAACCATCATCGCCGAGACGTGAACTGCCTTCCTACTTAGGGCGTCCGCCACTCCGTTAGCCTTTCCCGGATGATAAAGTAATTCAAAGTCATAATCCTTTAAGAACTCCAACCAACGCCTCTGCCTCATGTTCAACTCCTTCTGATCAAATAAATATTTGAGGCTCTTGTGATCACTGAAAACTTGGAATGTAGATCCGTATAAGTAGTGCCTCCAAATCTTCAGTGCAAAAACTACCGCTGCCAATTCCAGGTCGTGCGTTGGATAATTTCTCTCATGAATCTTCAGTTGGCGAGACGCGTACGCTACCGCTCGTCTCTCTTGCATAAGCACACAGCCCAGCCCTTGATGAGAAGCGTCACAGTAAACTTCAAAGGGCTTGGACGTGTCCGGAATGATCAGCACTGGAGCGCTTGTTAATTTCACTTTCAGCTCCTGGAACCGCTCCTCACACAGATTCGTCCAGGCGAACGGTTGATCCTTTCTGGTTAATTGGGTAAGCGGAGCTACTATCTTGGTGAATCCCTCTATGAAGCGTCTGTAGTAGCTCGCAAGTCCAACAAAGCTACGCACTTCCGTGACCGAACGCGGACTCTCCCATTCCAGCACCGCTCGCACCTTTTCTGGATCTACTGTGATGCCTCCGGCCGACACCACATGGCCCAAAAACTGCACTTCCTTCATCCAGAATTCGCATTTGGACAACTTTGCATATAATTCCTTCTCGCGCAATACTCCAAGTACAATTCGAAGATGTTTCTCATGCTCGTCTTCAGTCTTGGAATAGATGAGAATATCATCTATGAAGACAACCACGAACTTATCCAAATAAGGTCTGAATATCCGATTCATATAATCCATAAAGATTGCTGGTGCGTTCGTCACACCGAACGGCATCACTACATACTCGTAGTGTCCGTAACAAGACCTGAAAGCAGTCTTCTGGATGTCGTCCTCCTTCACTCTGATCTGATGATACCCGGATCTCAATTCAATTTTTGAGAACACTGCAGCCCCATGCAATTGATCTAGCAGGTCATCTATCCTTGGCAACGGGTACTTGTTCTTGATGATCAGCTTATTCAATTGCCTGTAGTCTATACATAACCGAGAGCTGCCATCCTTCTTCCTTACTAACAGCACGGGCGCTCCCCAGGGTGATACACTCGGCCTAATAAACTGTTTCTCCATCAACTCTTCAATCTGCTCCTTGAGTTCAACTAACTCTGCCGGCGACATCCGATAAGGCTGAACCGAGATAGGAGCTGCTGTCGTCACCAAATCAATGGTGAATTCAACTTCACGATGAGGAGGAAGTCTAGGTATTTCTTCCGGAAATACGTCAAGAAATTCGTCCACAACCAATCGTCCTCCACTATCCTTGCCCTTGGACGATCGTTCCAAACTTGCATCCTTAACTCCTCCGTCTTCATGCGTCATGATGAGAAAACAGCTGGCGCCCTCCATAATATCTTCTTTCAGCTGGCCGAGCGTCACTGAAAGAACTTCTTCTTCTGCACCAGGGAAAATCAATTCCTTCGCTCTACAATCAATAAGAATGCGATTGGCAGCCAGCCAATCCATTCCTAAAATCACTTCTAAATCCTTCAAAGGCAAACAGATTAAATTCACCTTATAACTACGCCCCTCAACCACAATAGGACATCTAATGCATACGGTAGATGTCCTAAGCTCTCCAGCCGCTGGGGTCGACACCACCAGGTCGAACTGCATATCTCTCTCAACTATTCCCAATTTCTCAACACACGCCTTCGAGATGAAGGAGTGAGTCGCCCCCGAATCAAACAGCACACGACAAGATATCCCACACAGCAAGCATTCACCGGTTATAAGGTTACCTGAACTCGCTGCTTCCGCCCCAGTTATAGCATATACGCGCCCCACTGCTTGTGCTCTGCCACCTCTCGGTTGATTCCTCCCAGCATTTGGTGGCCTCAACACAGCTCGTCCACCCATGTTGCATTCACTCTCCAAGTGTCCACTTCTTCTACATCGAGTGCAGAATTTACCTCCCATTAGTTGAGGGCAGGACGAACGATAGTGTGGTCCTCCACACTGGAAACAAGTAATGTTTCCAGGCTGTCCGGCGGTGATCAACGCTCGTGATCCACTTGTATTTGATTGACTTGGACGAGCGTAAGGAGTACTTCTCATATTAGTAGTACCCCTGGATACGACCGGTCCTCTAACCACCTGTGGCTGCTTCTTTTGTCGTTCCACCTCTGCCATATTCTTCTCCAGTACTTTGGCTCTTTCCACCATGGCAGGAAATGACCGAATGCATAAACTTGATATCAACACCTTCAGGTCGCTCCTTAGTCCATTCTCAAACTTCCTACACTGTCCCTCTTCACTAGTGGCCATAGTGTTGAACCTCAACAACTGCTTGAAAGCATTGGTGTACTCCGATACAGACTTTTCCCCTTGCACCAACTGAAGAAACTCTACTTCCTTGGCGTAGCGAACGCTGTCTAGGAAATACTCTTCATAAAATTTGTTCCTGAAAACTTCCCAAGTGATGGGAGCATGAGCGTCTGTCAGGATAGTCTTCACACTCGCCCACCAGTGGCTGGCCTCACCAGTCAACAGGTACTCAGTAAACGCCAATCTGTTGTCGTCAGGGCACCTCTTTGCATTATAAATCTTCTCCATGTCCCGCAGCCACTGATCTGCCTCATCAGGAAGGTATTTTCCATTAAACTTGGAGGGATGATGTTAAAGAAAGCTCTCCAAACTCCATTCAGCAGTAGGCGGGGCAGCGTTAGAAGAGGACGCTCTTGCCGCGCCCCTAGTGGCAGCCAGTATTTCCATCAACTGCCGCTGCGTCGCCTCGGAGTTGGCTCAAGAGGCTTCCAGATTCTGCATAGCTGTCTGATTTTGCTGCATCAATGTAGCGTTCTGTTCCATCAGAGTGGTATTTTGTTGTTGCAGTCTCTCAATCACCGTTTCCAACAACCTAGCATTGTTGGACGCATCAGGGTCAGTAGGTTGCGGTGGAGGAGGGAGTCTAGGAGCCATTTGTTTTCTGGAACCGAGAAGAAGAGCGTTAGTCATGTTCCACGAGTTTGAGAATTAGCTCGTTAAACACATATTAAGCACACAGCAAAACACAGTGCACTCATAACCTACAGTGTGCTTTTAATAGAACAAGACTGCTCTGATACCACTAATGTAACATCCCAAAATACAGTAACACCATATAGTAGAATTAATTACATTTAATGATAAACAAATCAGTCTTAAATTAACGACAGCAAGAGCTTAGGCTGCACGGCCTACAAGAAGTTAAATAAGAAACACGCTCGACGTGAATGTATCCAACCAACGGTTACAAAGCACCGATACATACTGATCGACCAAATAATATAAAGGTCGATCCAAAAATCAGTACAATGAAACATCTAATCTAAACAGATAACCGAACGTCTACTGTTCGGCTTTCACTTCCACATCTACACGGGTTGCTTCCTCCAAATTTTCTTCTTCCAGTTTTTCCTCAAGCAACGCCTCACCATCTGCTCACATCCACACGGATGATCATTGCATAGACAGGACGGATGTACAGAGATGATAGACAACGCAAAGAAGAGAACACAGGGTAAGCTTATTGAATTTAATTCGAGGAAAATCATTCATTACATAATACATCAAACACATCCAACATTTCACAACATATAATTAACCAATTCCCTTAACTCAAATCAATTCCCTGATACTAGACTGACCGTCCGGACTGTATGAATCTGTGTAGCTACAGGCGTCCTTGCACCCGAGTGGTGTAGTAACTGTATTACACTCGACAGCTGCCACTCGAGGTTAGTCCGTTTCTTACGTCGCCCATGTTAACTTATGGACTAAGGACCTCCTGCCATTCCCACACATGAACTACTCTCCTCTACATGAAGATGAGTATCACGGAATATCAGGATGGACCAAGCCAGCATTAGCATGCCCACAGTCATACTTTACAAATTCCATATTCAACCATGAGTCGTTCCTCCCTGGAACGCTCGTCCAACATTCACAACTATAATTCACCTCCCACAATGTTCATCATTTATAATCTTTCACTTTTATTTTCATTTTTGTCTTTCTGTCAAAGTACATAAAAATCACGACCTCTTTATAACGAGAACGAATGTGAGGAACGAGACTGAAGAACTTGCCCCTTTCCAAAATAAAGTAATACCGGCTTCAAGATAAATGGACGACCTATTTTACAAGATGGCTCGACACGGTCGGTCGACCCGGTTGGACGACCTACATCAAGAAGGGTGCTCGACACAGATGGATGATCTATATTAACAAAAGTACTCAACACTGTCGGTCGACACAGATGGATGATCTATATTAACAAAGGTATTCGACACTGTTGGTCGACACAGATGGATGATCTGTATTAACAAAGGTACTCGACACTGTCGGTCGACACAGATTGATGATCTGTATTAACAAAGGTACTCGACACTGTCGGTCGACACAGATGGGTGATCTGTATTATCAAGGACTTTTCCAGAAAAGAGTAAGAGCGCTTGGTGTAAGACCGAGCACTGCCCAATACGATCACTATGTGTAATATCGACACTGCTCATTATGAGTTCTAAGTAAAAGACCTACAGAGCTCATGCTCGACCATAATCTTTCCCAAATGAAAGTATTCCAATTCAAAGAAGTTTACTGGAACATCAAACGGTCGAGAACCGTTTAATGTCGGACATACGTTATCATAGGGAAGTTGATATTCAAGTTTCACTTATGTTCACTGCTTCTAAGCATGTATAATTCATATTCACACGTATCACCCATATCATACATTTCAACCAACATATATCATGTTCATGCAGTACAGCAACGTTTGATCATGCATACTCAACCAATATACACCTCATATTTATGATCATATACAAAAATCAGATAACACAGTTCATACTTCATGCGACACACGTAATATTCATACAGTACAAACCAAACATACGAATTAAATTTAATAAGCTTCCCTTACCTGGATAGCAGTGTACGCCCTAAGGGTATGACTTTAACTCGTTCAACTACGGCTCTTCTATACTCAATGGTCACTTAAGTTTCTTCCACTAAATCTAACCAAAGAAATGTAGAAAATATCAACTCCTACCCTTGCATGCAACTGATTCTGGGTTCGCAGGAATATCCAGAAACGAACGCCTAAGTTGGGAGACTTACCGTTTTCAGAATCGGGATTGGTTCGGTCCAAAATGAAGCTCACGACTGGGCGAACGTTCCTACGGTGCTGCAAGTTGATCGGAGACGAGGCGTGAGATTTACAGTAGAGAGAAGTTGGGAGTTCTAGAGAAAAATTGGAGAAGATGAAGGATGGAGTTTTCGGGAGGAAGAAGGTGAATGCAGAGAGTGAGAGGAAGTGTTTTCAGAGAAATCATTTTCTCCCCCCACGTCAAACGGTCACGCACTCACTTACTGCCACCTGTTTCCCACTACAGATTTCCTAAGGTTCTAAAATGACACATGGCAGACTTGCATGCGGTGCAAAGTGGGTTTTTAATTTCCCTGGGCAGTGATGTGGCGTGTATTAATGGTGATGTGATAGGGATTTGCAGTGCTGATTTTCTAGGGTCTCACAAAAATGGTTAAAACATTATTGGGTTCGTCATGGATCATTTTGAACAGAAAAACTAATTTTCACTTTTAAAAAAGTATTAATAATCTATAACTTTAAAATGTGATTTTAAATTTAATTCTAACTAATGTTATTGCTATTAAAACAAATTTCCACATCTAAAAGGTAATATTTGTCATTGGAACACCTTCAAAAATAGAGTATTAGAAACACTTCATTATTTTATTTCAAAGTATAAATAGAATTTTCTAATAAAGAATTTTATTATCTAAATAAAACTTTTTTCTTTAAAATTTCTTGAGTTTTGTCTTGAAATTCTAATTCTCTACTCATCTATCGGAAGATCAAAGATCATTTGAGGATTTCTTGAGACAAGACCTTCATTTCTAACCGATTGATTTCAGTTATAGAGTAAGTTAATTTCTACCATTTTTTCCTTAAATTTTGATGTCTTTGCATGTAAGGGTTTTATTCACTCTTTTGGGATTTGAGTCTTCTCTAAGACTCTCTGTTGATCCGTGGTAATGAGGGTATACTGTGATCAAATTGTCATTTGTAGGAGGAATTTTAGAGTTCTTAGAATCATTTGAGCGTCAACCAGGTCAGGGAAGCTAGTGTATTTTTTGTAGATTTGATATGCATGTAATATTTGATGTTTGTAATGATTGATTTCTAAACTTTAATTAAGTCATGAAATTTGGTATGTTGGGTGCTTGAGAAGGGTGGTGTATTGAATTGAAAACTAATGCATGTTGGTGTGCCTGGTTTGTTGTTGTCAAAATTTGTTTATTGAATGCATTTTTGAATCTAAATTTAGTGAGTTTGAGCTAATGTGTTTCCACAGAACTTAGGTATGAGATAAATTAGAAGAAGAGTAGGTTTTGGGCATAAAAGTAGGGGTTTTAACATGTAAGATTTTAAGATCATGATTTTGGCGAAAGTATGCAGTGTTGGGAACTTTCTTAAGGCCATTTAAGGCTTAGTTGGTCTTTTCTTATACAAAAATATGGTAGATCGTTTGGTAAAAGATCATATGGCAAAGAGTCGTCTGGTAAGAAATCGTCTGGTAAGAAATTACCTGTTAAGGAGATTTTATGGGTAATGAGTTTTCTGGTAAGGAGATCGTATGAGTAAGGAGTTGTCTGGATAAGGAGTTGTCTAGGTAAGGAGTTGTCTAGTAAGAAGATCGTCTGGATAAGGAGTTGTCTGGTAAGGAGATCATATGGGTAAAAAGGTGTATGGTAAGGAGATTGTCTGGGTAAGAAGTCGTTTGGCAATGAGTCGTTTGGCAATGAGTCGTTTGGTAATGAGTTGTTTGCTAAGCAGTCATTTGGTAGTATAAATTTTCTAGCAATGACTATGGTTTAGGGATCTTGAATTCAGGGTTCTGGATGTCAGTTTGGGACATTATTTAGGTTTTTTTGGGGATTTTGGACGTTGGTGAGAAATTCTAAGTTGTTTTCCTTGCCTACTGTGGGTATCAAGCTACTATAAAGCAAATTGTGCTATTGTGTGATTATTATTTCCAGATTATTATAAATGAATTTTTATCTTGAAATACTTTGAATATGACATGTTTATATGATGAGTGATGATGAGTATGTTGTGGATCAAGTGAATGATATTAAGGGACATAATTCCATGATCCTCTTAGAGAGGTTACTTGGCGGTGCCCGATAGTGTTGTTAGTATGAATGGTCGAAGTTAAGTTTGGGGTTCAACCTACATTTTAATGATCATCTATGCTCAATTAGGGAGTGATGAGTCATGTAGTGAGAATAATAAGAGGTCCTTGTCTAGGGGTCTTGTTTTGGTCAAAGACAATTGAAATGGACTAATCTTGTATGATAGCTTAGATTGAGCCAACAATATTACCACTATAGGTGCAAGAAACACTAACTTGAAATTCATGCTATATTCGGATGAGTCATACCTGTGCATATTATATGTTTCTAGAATGTTTGTATACTTGGTTTGGTTTGATGATCTAGAATGTTTATACTAGCTTACCCTTTTGTTTGTGTTTGGTTGTATGTTCTTGTGCTTTGTGATCTTGGCTATGATCATTCAGTGGATGTGAGAAGATGAAGATGAGATATCTATGGAGCAGACGTTGGATGGCGAGACGATAAATGTTTAGTCTTCTATAGACTAATTCTAGGTTTAGAGCTCTATTCTAAGTTGGTTTATATACGAAGTTAAATTATAGTTATGTTTTGTATAACTATGATAAAACTTTTAATCATCGTTTTGGTTTTTATTAATTATGTGATAACTCTTTTATAATTTAATACTATATTTTGATATGTTATAGTTAATTTTGCATATTTATATTATGATATTGGCTTACATGAATTAAAAAGTAATGACATCTTATAATCAAATGATTTTATCATATCTCCTATCATGTTTATATCTTATAATTTTATCATACTTATTGTTATAAATTGGTGTAAGGAAAATTTTAAATTATTTTAGATATGAAAGATATATACTTGATATTGTAAATTTTTTAATTATATAATTAAAATTCATGATAAATCAAATCACCACTATTATTAAAAGGATATTTTTTCCTGTTATAGTTATTGACCATAACCGATATAAAAAAAATTTAAGACAAAATTTCATAAACAAAACAATATACATATAATTGTTAGGATCAATATACATTCCAAACATTATTTATTTTTATGTTCTATGTCATTGTTACGGAAAGATGCATAGATAATTTAAAAGAGATCAATATTCAAAACTTATCCTTAGTTTTACATCAACCAGATTTTGATTTAGATGTGTAGATTTTTATTTACTTATTTTTTTTGTTAATCACATCTAATGTTACCTCACTTATGTAGTGGCATGTGTACTCTTTCTAGTTTAAACACATTTTTTTTATATTTTAAATAAAACAACAATCACTATCTGAAATTTAAATAAATATACACCCTTTTTGTGTTTCTTTTTATAAATGACGCTCACTTCCTCATGTTTTTAATAAAATGTTACTTATATTTATTTATTTATTGTATCTATAAAAAATAAAATTCTTAATTTTTCATTTAAAGAATATCATCTCATTTTTATATTGTTATAGCATTTTATTTAAATGTTAGTCATCATGATATTTCTAAATAAAATAAATGAATTAATTAGTACTTTATTAAAAACATAAAAAAGAGATGAATGTATGTTTAAAAACTATAAAGTATGTGAATATGAATAACATTTATTATAAAAAAGTATAAATATTTGAAATTTCAAATCTTAAAATTTTGATTGTTGTGTGTGGTTTTGTTCAAAAATGAATTTTTAGTAGGGTAGGAGCTTTTTAGGTGAAAGTGGATGGTGATGTGTCTCCTTTATATAAGAAACACATGAAAAGAGAAAAAGTGCAAACACTTCTTAAGGTCAAACACTTCCTTCTTTTCTATATATCAAATCCTAATAAGTTTTTATCTTTTTTTACTAATTAATTTTATACCCAAGTACAATATTGGTTACATTAAAATTTATATTTATTTTCTATAAATACATTTTTAATTTTACATAATTTGTTTCTTTGTGACATTTTCTTTATCCTTCTATTTTTTATCACCTCAAACTATAAGAAAGGTGAGTGTTTAATTCAAAATTAGAAAGATGGTAAACATGATTTTATTTAATATTAATGATCACATATTTGACTTTGGTTTTGTTTTATTTGAAAGATGATTAAATCTAATGAGAAATAAAATATCACATGTGATACATGATGCCGAACGTGTACACGAGCTTTCTATGAAAAAAGAAAAAAAAACATGTACACATGAATGATTGTGAATTTTTTGTCTTTGTTAGGAAAACCTCACAATCCATAATAACATTTGTTTTCACTATTCTAAATTTCTGACATTTTAATTATTGCACTAATATGTTATAATTAACCCCATTCCAAAACTGCCTAAATTATTGGAAAATTTTGTCACCTATATCACATCCTTGAATATTTTCAAACAAATTACATTGCAATCAATTATAAAAAATAAAATAAATTTTTTGTTTTCTTAGCATGTTTCTTTGATTTCATTAAATATATTTTAATATTATATTTTTAATAAAATCCACTTCAGTTATAAAATCTTAAAGAAATAACTATGACTTAATTTAATAGTTCTTCAGATATTAATAATTTATTAAATGAAAAAGCTAGTGTTATAATTTTAGTGAATTAACTAAGAGACAAGTTTGATGGGTAACATGATAAGCATTTGATTTATGGATGGTGGAAATACATGGTGGAATGATTAATGTGAAACTAAATGTAATTATTTTATTGATTAAGAAAATGGTGAGATTTAAACTGTTACACGAACACGAAGAGGAACATTTTCTGATTTTCTCACTTTATTGAAAGGGATGAAAGTGAAAAATGAAGACAATGATGACGAATATTGCACACTGAGATTTCTGTGTGCTTTGTCCCAACCAAATGTGCTTTGTCATTCTCAGGTTTTAGTCGGAAAAAAGGTTCCAAATATCATCCTCACTTTTTATTATTATTATTATTATTATTATTATTATTATTATTATATACAACCTAAAAAATAACTCAGTTTTCTCAATCTTTTTATTCATTAAATATAAATATTAGTGTTAGATGATATTCTGTACAATATCTGGATTTTAGGTTTATTATATTTTGTTATCCTACTATTTGAATAATTTTTTAGATAAATATTGTACTTGTTTTAACTTGGTCTTTATTTTATTCTATTTAAAAGGAATTAATGATGTTTTTTTTTTCTTTAAATTAACATTTTCATGTTTAAAAATATATCACATGTGAGTGATTTTGAACTTTTTTGAACTTTTCTTTTTTTATTCTATGGAGATGCGTGAGTGGAGACAAAATGAATGTCAGAACATATTTAAAGTAACTGATACGTGTCAATTTCAATTTTACATAAAGTTAGTATATTCAATCCTTTTAAATAAATAAAAACTAAATTTAAAAAACTTAAGACATCATATTAAATAAATCTTAAATATTAAAAATTAATCTATTAAACTTTTTTTTGTCAAATACACATATTTCAGATTTATTTTATATGAATAAATTTATAATAGATGGAAACTTTTAAATATTTGACTTTTTAAAAAGATTAAAAAGGAACTTCGAATATGATAAACTTTTAAACATATTTTCATTAAAAGATGTTTTCTTAAAAATATTCTGAGTGCATGTGGATATTAAAAGTTCATAGGGAGGGAGAATATTATCTGACTCCTAGGGAGAAGTTAAAAATAAAAGTAACTCATTGAAAAATTGTTATATTACAATTAAATACTGTGCAATATTACCTTTCAGGCAATACCCTCATCTTCCCTAATTGGCAATATTTTTTTAATTCATTCATTTCATAATTTTAGTGCCACGAGGTTGCACGTGTATATCTTATTTTTTAAAATATTTGTATTGATTTAGTTAATATACGAGAAAAAAAATGTAAGAAATATTTAAATATTTAACAATATAAATTATAAATATGATGAAAAAGAATATTCTGCTGAAAAAAATCTATATAAAATATTTTAAAATAACATTTTTTAAATCAGTTAATAATTATATTTCTTTCAAAATCAGTTAACAATTATATTAACAAAGTTAAAACAAAAATATAAATGTATAAAAAAATTATCTTTTTATATATAAGCATAGAGGATAACACTACAATTACATTTTTAATTTTACCTTATTTTTAATTATTTAATTATTTTTAATAAAATTTAAAACACATAAATAAAGAGTAACATCTCATTTTATTACTATAAAACTACTAAAATAACTGTTACAATATGTGGTAACTGCTTCTACTGTACACCCTGCTACAATATATGATATCTTCTTAAACAAACACATAATATTTACAAAGTATCATGTTATATTATATTTTTAGTTCAATACTTAAACACGTAAGACATTTAAATTTAAAATTTCGATACATGTATTATTGTTGAGCTATGACATGTTGTACATTTATAGTGATGGAACAATTAACCTTTCAAGCTACAACACAATATTAATTCATTAAAATATTTTTTGCCAATGGTACCAACCCTATACTAGGATCTCTTATTACTCTCCCCACATGACACTCATTTCTACTTGAGAATGAATGATCATTAGAGTGTTAGGATAACTTCCAAGAGAGTCATTCACCCTGCACCTCATTGCCTTCGTCTTGCACCTCTAATTTTATTTTTTTACCCTTCATTTAATAAAAAGTCATTCTCTTAACCACACTTCGAGTTGCGGAAAGTAATGGCCGCACTTCGAAGTGCGTTTTGTATTTTATAGTCGCACTTTGAAGTTGGTTTGTTATATATGTGCATCTTTTTCTTTTTTAATGCTTTTGCTGTCATATTTTTTTCTTTTTTCATGCTTTTTTTCTTTCATGTTATTATTTAATTCAATAAACAAAATTAATAATTATTTCAATTTCATAAAAAATTAAAAAACTTAAATAAAATTAAATACATAATAAATAATATATTACGAAAATAATAATATGTTCAAAAATAACAAATTCAACAAAATTTAACAAACAAATAAAATAATTCAAAATATATTAAAAGAAAACATTTTATTTAACAACTAACATAAAAAATTAAATGTATTATACTAACCTAATAAAAATAAAATCTAATAAAATAAATATATACTAACCTAATAAAAAAATTAAAAAACCTATAGTTTCAAAAACCTAACGGCATTTGAAATCCGACAACAACTAACGCACTTCCATGTGCGGTTAGTCTGAGCCGCTTTCCGCAGATCGAAATGCGGTTTCTCTGCCCACCTTTCCGCACTTCCAACTGCAGAAGTCTGTGACCGCAACTCCAACGGCATTTAAGCAGCCTGCTCTCTGGCGACGAACACGAACTGAATCTACGGCAACCAGCACGAAGCGAACACCCAACCAAACACATGCATAGATTGTATGATAGCAAACAAAGCAGATGCATGAAGGGTACTAACCTGGACGACAGAAACACCTGAGATTTGTGAGGAAAACAACCACGAAGGAGGACGAACGCAAACAAAGCTTGGCACAAGGGCGGAGACAAAATAACAGTGGTAGAAGATACAGGGGAGAAAAGAATGGCAGAGGAGGAGGACGGAGACAAAAGAGGGAGGAGTGATTTTGAAAGGGGTGTAGGGTTTGAGTTTGAGATGCGGCAGAGTTAAAGTTTCAGTCAACTTTTTCAAAATCCAAAATATTCTCCTTGACTGTGCCAAGGGTATACTTGGAATTAAAATATATTTTGGAGGTGCAGGACGAAGGTGCAGGGAGAATCACTCCTTCCAAGACTGAGCTTGTATGTTCATCTACCATGCACATGATCAAGACATAATAATCATGGGTTAAATATGTTTTTAGTCCCTAAACTATTGGCCATTTCTGGTTTTCGTCCCTCTTTCAAAATAAGGTACAATTTGGTCCTCATTCTTTTTGAAACTTTGGTTTTAGTCCTCGAAAACTAACACCTTTAAAAATTTGGTAGTTTTCGAGGTTAGTTTTCGAGGACTAAAACCAAAGTTTCAAGGACTAAAACTAAAGTTTTGAAAAGAATGAGGACCAAATTGTACCTTATTTTGAAAGAGGGACGAAAACCAGAAATGTCCAATAGTTTAGGGACTAAACATATTTAACCCAATAATCATTAACAAAATATCATACACGTGGAAACAACTACCATACATATTAATATTCATTGTTTCATTTCACGAAACATCATGGATACCATCATATTCATCCACCATATACATACACATAAACATGTTCACAAACAATAAATATTTATTTATTCGAATCAATTAAGTATAACAAATTTATAAACTAACTTACCCAAATAAATAATCCAAAGCAAGGAAAACATATAAGAACTTAGAAACAAAACGCCCAACAAATTTCTAATTTTTAAGTTTTTTTTTGTTGTTTAAGGATAATCGATTATGATGAAATTCATACAAAGACGACTTTCTGACTAAAATAATCAATTATAGATTATTCCAAAGAGTTTTAAAGAAAAGATAACATTTTAACTGAAATAATCTATTATCAAGTAAGATAATCGTTTATTCCTATTAATTTTGACATTTAACATAATTTTTCTGGTTTGGTTGCACCTGTGACTAATCCAACATATTAAATAGGTTCCTTAAACACTAAAATTAATGTTGTAATATATTTCTGGTTAAAATGAAGTACCACTTTGGCCTTTAGACCAAAAACTAGGTGCACTAAACCAACTCAACCACTCAAAAATGCCTAAAATAAATTTCACACTTTCTAACACAAAACTTGGCAACTTAGGGGTTTAAACAAGTCAAATGAATAAAAAACCATACAAAACTCAACCTATTAACTACCAACTAGTTCTACATCAAATTTCACTTAACACAAAACTTAAACAAGTTTCAAATGACCATAAAACAGACCTAAAAAGTCAATTTCTCCCATTTGACCATTAACCCAACTTCTCACCTATAAAACCCCCCATTTTAAACCAAAACCCAACTTATAACTTAGCCTACTCTCTACTTCCCAATACTACATCAATTTTATATAATTTACACTCCAAAACAGTAACATTCAAATGATCATACAAGTACCAATTCACAATCATTCACATAAACCATTCAACAATAATCCAATTTCACACATCAAATCACGACTATTACTAAATAATCATCTCAAACAATCACCTATTAGCTTAAAAATTAGTCTCACAACATGATCAAACATAAATTCATACTTATTAGCACAAAATAAAGCAAGTATTAGTTTTTCTTACCTTATAGAGGATCCAACTATTGTACACGAAGACGACTCCACCAGCTAAAAGAACTCTATCTTCACCTAAAAGTCACAAAAACATAATCAGGATATACCGTTAGAATTATTGATAAGTAAAAATTCTTATACAAGACTCAAACTTCACATACAAACAGAGGGAGCTAGCATGCAAGGAAAATAAAATTGATCAAAGAAAAGAATAGAAACTAACTTATTTTTTTTGGAGAAACTGATTGGATGAAATTGTAGACCTTACTACGGTAATCGTCAAAAAAATAACTCAAAAACTAGAAAACTTAAAGACAAGAAATTTGTTTTTAGAAAGATAAGTATTTTAGAGAATGAGACGCGTTTATAAAATTCTATTTATATTATCAAATTATTTTAACATTAAAATAATTTAATCTTATTAATTTAAAATATTTATCAACTATGATATTTTACTTTCTAGGTTCTTATAAATAATATTTAATATTATTTTTTTTAAGTAGGTGCGAAAAAAAAATCGAATTCTAATAAATTTTTGCAATAATGTAATGCGCTATTACAATTATACATTGCAAATTTAATCCTCCGAAAACTAATTTCTTGACTTTAATAAAATATAATTGTATTATGATAAATAATCTTATACTTTGAAATGAGTTTATGGTGGATCAAAACTCATAATTTATCGAAGATTCTTATACATGAGTTTATAATAGATGTAGATGTGTTACTTTATGTTTTGTTGAGATGGGACGATAATGTTTTCTGATATTTCTCTCTTGGACAAAAGTGCGTTTTCAGTGTATTCTTATTGATCGATTGGTTCGAGGGGATGAATTACAAAATACATTCTAATGTTCAAGTCAAAATTTTTATCTGGAGTTCTAGAGTTTACAATAATCTGACAAATTAATTTACTTTTTAATGATCATTAATATCAGCCTTAACTAGTCATCATAGTCATTACTGTATTGCTTATGTTTTAACTCTGTCTAACTAGTGTCGTGGGTCTAACCCTATAGTTACACTTTGGTTTTATAAAATTAAACTAAACTTAAGATCTATTCTTTAATATGATATTATAATTTTTTAAAACTTATTTTAGAAAAAGTTGTTATTTATTAAAGATGATTGTTCTGTTATATTAAAAAATAAATAAAATGTGATTTTTTAAAAGTTACTATGGTTTATAGTGTACATTTTTAATACTATTAGTACGTACAGTTAAACTCTCATCTTAATATTTGAAGTTCTGATAATATATAATTTGTTTAAAATAAATTTAATTCCATTGAAATGTGATAATAAATCAATTTTGACATAAAAATTTAAAATTTAAGAAAAATTAAAAAAATTAAGATATTCATAACATATATTTTAAAATAAATAATATAAGTATAAATTTAAATTCAAAGTAGACAAATTGTGATTTGTTTATTTTAATACTTTTTATTTAAGTTATGATTTTCAACTCATTAAAAATTACTAATACAAATTTACGTAATAAAAAATAATTAAAACAGACATTTTTAAAATAGGTTTGGCTATCTGAAGAATTAATGTTTTAACTTTTAACCAAAAAGAGCACCTAACTTCACCAGATATACACAGTAACAATGATTGAGAAACAATATATATAAAGTCCATTGCAGATAAGTTCAGCAAAAAGAAATTTATGTTTTCTCCATGAAAATAAAAAGCTGTATTTTTAATGCAGCAGAATGAGGACATGAAACTTTGAAAATTAAATTAATATTTGATTTGTGGGGAGAAAAGGGATGAACACCCTCTCTCACCAAAACTAACCATAATACTGTGAGCAGGGTTGAAACCAAAGAACAAAAACGTGTGTTCTCTTTTGTGAGCAAAAGAAGAAAGTGATTATAACACTTAGTGGAAGTGATAGTCCTGCATTTTGATGACATTTCAGAGGAACTACAATGGCCAACAAGGGAAGTCCAAAGCATGAGAAGATGCAGAAAAACCTTTGCACACAACTTGCTGTTGCAGTGAGAAGCATTCAGTGGAGTTATGGGATCTTCTGGGCACCTTCAACCACTGAAGAAAGGTACAAACACACACATCTTTGCTGTTTTTTGTTTTCTTTTCTTTTGTTTTGTCAGTAGTTGCTATGCTGCTATCAACATGTCTCTTTTCTGCAAGCTTAACTTCCTCTTGGTAAGTCTTGAATCTCAAATTTTGATTGGTGAAAAGCTGACATGGAAGTGTGCAAGAGAAAGATGTGAATGATACGAAGGTTTAGTCAAAAAGTTCACTTCACTTCACTTCATCACCTTGGACAAAGAGGGTGTGGTGTGGATGAACTGACACAAGTTTTTTCCTGTTTTGTATGTTGTTTGAGTCTAAATTCAGTGTATGTAACTGAGTTAAGAGCTTTAAACGGAAAAACTTTAGTTACTACTAATAGAGAGTAGAGTCTATCAAACATCATTACTTGTTTCAGTTTAACCAAACATCTTGTCTTGAAATTTTATCTATATATACAGCTACATTAAGTATTTGGAGGAAAAACAAAGAAAACTTAGTATCTATGATGTTTTTATCTGATTCAAACATGACTGTCTTCTGTGAAGATACTAGCTAAAATCAAAACATAGGTCACTTGACATTGCTGCTTCTTAACTTAACTTAACTTGTGTTAATGTGTGAAAGGGTGCTGGAATGGAGAGAAGGGTACTATAATGGAGACATTAAGACAAGAAAAACTGTTCAAGCCATGGAATTGGAAATGAAGGCTGATAAAATTGGTCTGCAGAGGAGTGAGCAACTGAAGGAACTATACAAGTTTCTTCTTGCAGGTGAAGCTGATCCACAAACCAAAAGGCCTTCTGCTGCATTAGCTCCAGAGGATCTCTCAGATTTGGAGTGGTATTACTTGGTTTGCATGTCCTTTGTTTTCGGTCACAATCAAAGGTACCATTGTACCATACCCTATAACACTTAGTTGCTTCATTAGTACAAACTCTTCTAAGGAACTTCTTTGTTCAACCCTTCTGCTTCAATTTTTTGTGCCTTTTTTTTCTTTGGATCTGGTTTTGTCTGTCTCACCATGGAACATTTTCCTTTCCTTGTCAAGTAGTTTGCCTGGAAAAGCTCTGGAAATTGGTGACACAATCTGGTTATGCGATGCTCAACATGCAGATAGTAAAATTTTCTCTCGCTCTTTGCTAGCAAAGGTTGGATTTTACTTCTGAATTTGATTCATTCTACACAGTAACTTACTGTTCTGAATATGTATTTTAATTACTGGTTAAAGTTTACTAAAACTTTAAAAAAGTCATTGGATTTATCTATCATTCAGTGATTCTTTTAATTAAAAAGAAAAAAACTGAGTCTGGTAATAAGAGTTTGCAACTTTGCATAACTTTTCTTTTTGCTTTTGCTGATGACTCTCCTGCCATAGGATGATGAGCATAACCCTTAATTCTGAATTGATTTTGTGAGTGGATACACTGTACAGAAAGTGGTGCATGTTGGGCCTTTTTGTGTGTCATCTGAAATCATTTCATCCAAATTCATGAGAGTGCCACTGTATCATGTATTTTTACTTTATATATTGAATTTATCAAATTTTAAAGTAATTAAAGGAACAGGATTCTTTTTCTGTAGTGTATACCAGCAGAACAGGATTCTTCAATCACAGAATAAAATCTTAGCCATCCAAAATAAAAGTTTGCATAAAAGTTTTAGGGCATTGGATTGTCACTGCAAGACCCTGCAGTTGCTTTATGACACTGGAACCCTGACCACATGTGCAATTGGTCCTTATCATAGCTGTATTTGAACACCCATTTGCCTCTATTTTTTTTATCCTTTAAAAACCCAGCATGCATATTTGGGTCCCATTTTAATCAACTAGCTCCCTAAAAATATTTGCAAATTATAAAATTAATTTAAAGTAAAATGATTTACATTTAATGTTTTAACTCAGCAAGTTCACATAAAATCAGTATTAATTTTAATGTGTTACATTCAAATGATTTTTTTTTATTTCCTTTGTTTTGGTTACAATCAAAGTAATTCCAAACACTTATGTGGACAAATATAACACAGAAGTTTGGTTGGAAGAAAGTGAATTAATACAGTCCCCACATCGGAAGGAGATAATACGCGAAAATATACAAAAAAAACTGCCGTAATAAAAAAAATGAATAATTTAATTTAATTTTCTTTAAATTTTTATTTGATTTTAAATATTATTTAATTTTCATTTTTTTTGTTTTTATTGAATCTTAGTTCTACATATTCATTTAAAATGTCGTAAAAATAATCGAATTAATTAAAGCTAACAAAATTAAGAATTTGATAAAATTATAGATTTTTCTTAAACAAGAAAACAATTATCTTTATTTTAAGATAAATTATAGATTATAAAAAACAAAGGGCACACATAAATCATTTTATTAATGCATGGTATCATATATATCATATATATACATAGCTTAATACTTTATTTTGTAGAGTAATAGAGAGAATACTCATTTTTCTTTGTCTTCAATAACTTTTTCATGTGGACATTGACATCAATTGCTGTATCCAGAGTGCGTCAATTCAGGTATGACATTCTCTTTTGTGATTCAAATTTTTTTCTTTATCTGAAGACTGTATTTTTTTATCTTGGTTGAAATATGCAAACAAAGTTGAAATATATTTGTAATTTGTAGAAGATCTGCAATGTTTTACCGAAAACTAAGTTGTCTTGAATGCAAATACTATGTAACTTGGAACCAAGTTAAGTAAAATGTTACAATGTTATAATCTTATGTCACTGAAACATAGATATTAACGTTCTTGTTTTTTAAACCTGTTTTCCACAGACCGTGGTGTGTTTTCCATATCAGAAGGGCGTTATTGAGATAGGTTCAACTGAACTGGTGAGATTTGTGTTTTATACGAAGATTCATTATCATTTCAATGTTGAATCTATATGAGGTAGCACTTACTTGTGATGTTTGTAAACACTGTTACTGTTAATTTTTCGTAGGTTATCGAGGACCCTAATCTCATTCAACATGTGAAGGCTTGCTTCTTAGAAATCTCAAAGCCTACATGTTCTGATAAATCTTCCTCTGTGCTTGATAAGCCTCATGATGACAAATATCCAACATGTACCAAGGGTGACCACAGGGTGTTTGATGCAATGGCTCTGGCGAATCCATGTTCCCTTGACAAGAAAATTAAATTTGATAATCATGATCCTGTCAATGGATTAGAAGGTGATAACAATGAAGATTCTAACATGGATTTTCCTGATGGTTGTGAGCACCATTACCCTATGGAATCCATGATTGATGGTATGCATGGTGTGCCCTCTCAAGTTCATTTTGTGAATGATGCCTTAGTCATTGGTGCTCCTGATTCCCTGAGTTCTTGTGACTGCATGTCTGAAGCTTCTGAGAACCAAGGCAAGGATTCCAAGAATGAAGGCCAAACTCAACTTTTGGAACTTCAAGATTGCTATAAACCAAAAAGAGGCTTCTTGGATGCTGGAGCTGATGAAGACTTGTGCTACATCAGAACACTTTGTGCTATTTTGGGGAACTCGTCAACATTTAAGGCAAACCCTTATGCCGGTAACTCAAACTGCAAATCTAGTTTTGCAAAATGGAAGAAAGGTAGAGTTTCTGAAAGGAAGAGGTCAAAGTTTCACCAAAGCATGTTAAAGAAGACTTTGTTTAAGGTCCCCTTTATGCACAGAAGTTACTTTTCCCGCAAGTCACAGAAAGAGAGTGACAGAATGGAATGGACTAGTAAATTGGAAAATGCTGGTGATGATTTCATGGGAAAAGCATTAACTGATAAGAAAAGAGAAGTTAAAAACTTCCAGGTTCTCAAATCCTTTGCTCCATCTTCTATAAGTGAGGTATTTGCTTGTCATCTGCTAAAACTAATGTTACCATAGGATAGTGAATACTATGTCTCAATGAGGTCACTTTGTGAATATTGTCATGCAGGAGGAGAAGATTTCAATTCTTGGTGACACAATTAAGTACTTGAAAAGGCTTGAGACTAGAGTGGAAGAGCTAGAATCTTACATGGAAGTTGCAGATGCTGAAGCAAGAACCAGGAGAAAATGCCCTGATGTTCTAGAACAGATGTCTGATAACTATGGCACCAGAAAGATTTGCATGGGAGTGAAACCTTGGATGAACAAGAGGAAGGCCAGTGGTTTTGATGAAATGGACACAGAACTAGAAAGACTTGTTTGTGAGGAAGCAAAGGCATTGGATGTGAAAGTGAAGGTAAAGGAGCAGGAGGTTCTGATTGAGATGAAATGTCCTTACAGGGAATACATACTCTATGATATCATGGATACCATTAACAACCTACATTTAGATGCTCACACAGTTGAATCATCAACAAGTGATGGTGTTCTCTCATTGACACTTAAATCTAAGGTTTGTAATGCTCACTTTTTCATCAGTGTTTATGATTCAAAAATTTGTTCAATAACACAGCTTGAAAGGAAAAGAGAAGAGTAAGTTATTTTTGAGTACTTTTTTAACCATTACACAAGTTTGAACACTTTCAGAACTTTTCTTTTCCAGTTTCGAGGAGCAGCAACAGCACCACTGAGGATGATCAAAGAAGCACTCTGGAAAGCATATGTAAATGTTTGATATGCCTGTTTGGATTTCTGATGATGGTGTTAGTAACAGTAAATACTTGTATGATTAAACAACGTTGTAATTGTAGAACATTTATTTGCTTGCTAACAGAATATGTTTGTCCTGTGGTATGAACCTTGATTTTTGTTTTTGTGCTTAAAAATACTGATTTCTTGTTACCATATTGTAATTTAACTTTCTGTGATTTTTGAATCACTTCAACCACTCTGGTGGCATATACATTTGCATGATTTTGTTAATGCAATCTTTCAGTTTTATCAAGATGGTGCTTCAAAATCTTTCTATAGATTTCAGTTACATCCTTGTGATATGTTTTCCTATGGACTATGTGTATTATATAAATATTATTTTATAATAATAATAAAAAAAATAAACAAAGTTATCTTTTATTGCTTACTCATTGAGATTTATTACTTTATAGTTCTTAGTCGTGGCATCAAGTTTTTTATTTATGATATCTTGCTCAATTCCAGGGTGCAATATTTAACTATCTAAAATAGATATTATTTGGTGTGCAAATTATGGTTTTATAATTTTTGTGAAATTTCTTAATCATTGATGATGACAACCTAAATCAGCCAATTTGTGCAATTTTCTTAATGGGAAGAATTGGTGTGTTTTATTGATAATTAATTTCTGTTAAAAATTGAATATATATATATATATATATATATATATATATATATATATATATATATATATATATATATATTTACATTTTTATATTTGAAACCTAAGAATCTATTTAAATTTTTTTGAATAAAATGTACTTAGATCTATTAAAAAAATTGGCTCTATCCCGCCCGATGGCAACTAGACAGATCAAATTGCAAAAAGAAAAAAAGAAATTACCTAAAAATTATCGTATTGATTTAGCTTAGTTCATTGAATTAAATAAATTATATCAAACTTATACATTTTTAATTGAATGTCATCACATTAATTTTTTAAAATTAGCATAAATTTAAACAATAAATAAATTAAGTTGATCTAATAATAAGTTATGAAAAATATGATTCAGGAAAGATTGAGTTATATTAGATAAGTGTATTTGACCTCTTAATTAACATTTAAGTGCCTTAAAATAGGGTTTTTAAAATGACATTTATCTTATTGAAAAGTGATTTCCCAATTATATGTTTGGAAAATTTCCGAAACAAACTTTTGGAATAAAATTTCAGAAACAGAATTTTAGGTACAGAATTTCCGAAAAGCATGAAATATATTTTGAAATAGAATTTTCAGAATAAAAAATTTCCAAAATGCAAATAATATTTTTCATGATAAATTTTCCTTAATACTCCTGCATAAAATATATTTCAGAAAAAACTTTACGAAAAACATGGAACAAGTTATGAAAAAAAATTGAAACAAGACGTTGTTGCATTTTCTTTTCTTGTTTATCTAAGCGTTCACCCTCTTTCCTTCTTCCCTTACAACTACGACAACAGAAGTTACAGCATTAATAATGGTGAAAGATGTTTGGGATTTTTTTATGTTGTTATGGAGTTGCAATTAGTAAACGCGGAGATGCAAGAAGTAATAGCCTTAAAATGGTTGTGACGGCCGAATTTTCAACTTATGATACCGAAATTAATCAGGGTGTTGCTCCCTCCACCACCACTCCTTCTTCCTCCACCTCCCCACAAAATTTTTAATGACAAAATTACTCTTTAATTTTAATCAATTTACTTTTAACCTTGTTTATTTACCACACTCTAAATTATTCCTTACTTTCACTCACACCCAGCTCCACCCCCACTCACTCTTTCTCTTTCTGAGATCCGTTTCTTTCCACCTCCGTCTCACTCTCTTCTCTCTTTCGGCACTCTCTTCTCTCTTTCGATCTGTTTCTTTGATTAATTTTTGAAAGGGCAATTAAATATCTGCTTTGGTACTTTTTGGATTTTTAAATTAGAGGTCAGTAAAGCTAACAAATGTAAAAAATGCAGGAGTCAAGCTAATAAAGAACAAGATTACAATTTAGGTGATAATGGTTCCCATCTCAAAGCCGATCAATGATCAATTTTTTGGTTCCTTATTAAATATAAAACGAATAATTAAGTCTGCAATCAATAAGCTGTTTTCTACTGGGCTGCAATGCAAACCCAAAATTGTCACTTAAAATCCAGCTTGGTGCTACCTTGCAATTGCAAACAATCTAATCGCAATATCTGCCATTGTTTCCCAAAAGATGTATACAGACAGAAATGGGGTCGGTTTGATTTTTTGTCCACCATCAAAATGATGATGCCTCTTCCTTAAACTTCTTGTACTATATAGAATATTATTTTATTTTGATCTAGTGCCAGTGTAGAATTATCTGCGAGCAATCTTGATCAAGGCCATGGACATCTGTGAGAAAAAAAAACAACACTGTTCCTACTATCATTTGTGCGTTGGTAGTGACTCTGCATGCAGATCTTCGTTCTCAGGTTGATTTTCTTTAACCTATGTGCCCCGATGCTCTCGAACCACCACTGTATCCACCGCCATATTACCGCACCACGAACAGTCACACCACCGCACCTCAACATTGCACCACCACGAACGGAGAGGAAGGGAGAGTTGGGGTGAGAAGAAACGGATCTCACACAGAAAGAGAGAAGAGAGTGAGACACAGAAAGAGAGAAGAGAGTGAGACGGAAGTGGGGGAAGGGGGGTGGGGCTACGCAAGAGTGAAATTGAAGGATGATTTAGGGTTTGGTAAATAAATAAAATTAAAAGTAGAATGGTTAAAAATTAAAAGATAATTTTGTCATTAAAAATTTGTTGGGGAGGTGGAGGAAGAAGGGATGGTGGTGGAGGGAGTAACACCCAATTAATTATTGTCACAAACACAAAAAATATCCAAATTAAACTTCTCATTATATCTGGGTCTAATTTGTTTTACTTTTATTATACTAACATAATATATATATATATATATATATATATATATATATATATATATATATATATATATATATATATATATATATATATATATATATAATATGATATGATTTTATCAAAATATCAAGTGTGCTTAAATAAGTAAGAGAGTTAAAATGTTTATCAATATAATGAATAAAATATAATAAATAAGAGTGATCATTAAATAAATATTCATACTACTACTATTTATAGGATCAACATATATTTAAAATAATATTTACATCAAATATATAATAACAAAGTTTTAAAAATTAATAATAATAATCATAATATCAAACAATCATATTAATTATTATAAGTGGATATTGTCCCGAACATAGTTTAGATGTTATAAAATGAAAAAAATTCAATAAACCTTGTTAAATTGTGATTTTTAATATGTTTATTAAACTAGATGAATAATATATTTATTTATTTGACTATATTTTGTTTTTAAGTCTCATCCTTTATATACTTTATATATTTTATGTAGAACTGTCAAAATGGATCACAATCCATGGACTAACCCGCTTCACTATAGGTTTGAGTCGGGTTGGGTTTAAAAAAATTGTAATTTTTTTATGTGGGTCAGATTTCAGCCCGGCTCATTTAAACCTGATTCATGCGGGTTGAACCCATGGTGGGTCTGGTTGGCCCACCAACCCACATACCTAAATTTATTTTATTAAAATTTAATTTTAATTTTATAAAAAATATTTATTATTTTGTTTTTGTTTGGAAAAATTATTTAAGTTCCTTATTTTCAAAATTAATTAAACATCCGTGTTGGGAGTGAAATTTGTTTAGATTTGAATTATAGAAAGTTTATAATTTTTTTAAAAATAAATTGTAATTAAGTGAACTAGTGAGCCAACCGGTTTACCCACCAACCCGTGGTGGGTCAGACTGAGTTCGAATTCTTTTGACTCACTAATAAATAAGTCGGGTTAACTTGGTTCACTAAGTTACCAACTCGGGCCAGATGACGATTTTGATCGCTCTAATTTTATGAATTCTTTTACAATAACCATATGATATTATTTTATTTTCTCAACCGCAAAAATAATATACTTAATTATTGCGTATCTCAAGAAGGACCAAGCTTTTGGGAAGTACATTGATCAATCATAAACTCGCATATAAGATTTTTATGAATTATGAATGTGTTGACTATTAATTAATTATGTATTTTATTTGTACAAATAAACTTTTTTTCATATACTTATTTTTTATTTATAAACGTTGTTCACTAGTTCTTTAAAAATTTGTATTCAACTACATATGTTCAAAAGATAAGTGAAATCTAATAATTTTTTATTATCAACTAAATTCAAATCAAACAATTCTAGTTGAACTTATTTGTTTAGAACTGCGTAATGACCAACTCCAAAACAATGAATTAATAATCATTGTGATCACACTTGCGATCAAAATTAAAGAAAAAGAATTGTTGAAAAAGAAGGAAATAAAATATTTTATGTTTAATCATAATTAATATAGTGTGATGGTGAAGAAAGAGAATGAGATTAGTATAAAACATTATTGTATGATGATGAAGGAGAGTGTCGTGAAGCATGTGATTTTGTTAATTAGTAGTTAATGACTATACAAATCAAGATTAATGCGTCTTAGTCTTATAAGCATCCCATAATGCACTATGAACATGATAACCATTATAAAGACTTTACTTTTACATAATTAAGGTGATTTCAAAACTGAGAAGAGAATGAAAAAACGTATGTTGTTTTTTTTGTTAAAGACACTTTTCTTATTTATAATATTTTAAAAATAATTTAATACATTTTGAAGTCTTGAGTAGAAACAAAATTAACTTTGCAAATATAAATTGATACAAACTTTACTTTATATACTGATTTTATGAAATTGAATTAAGCTTAAAGTTCACTTATACATAAGATAAGATCATTGAAATATAGATGTATGCATATATATTTTGGTATAAGAGAATGAGTTGAAAGTTTTAGGTTAATAATTTTATAGATTTGAGTTAGATTTAAAGTTAATTTCTTTTCATATTTATTTTAAAAATTTGTATGTAAGGTAATTTTAGTTTATACAAATATGTTTTAATATTTGAAGATAAAAAATTATTAATAAATCACCATCTTTCATTTATGAAAATACAATGTTATTACATTACAGTAATATACATTTTAAAAAAGATTTTAAAGTGTAATTTATATATTAAGTCACAACAATGTACGGCTTAAAGTGATACTATTAATTATGAAGTGCTGTAACAGTAAAACAAACTAAATTAATAAATTGTTAAATTTATATATTTATAGTAAACTACTGAAAATTTTAGAAACTATTTTAGAATGTTTCCGGAGTTAATGTAACGGATATATATATATATATATATATATATATATATTTTTTTTTTTTTTCTTTTTTTTGGAGGCCAAGATGATGGTTTATAATTACCTGATCCCTTCTTATTTTTCTCAAAATTGTTATATCATTAAGTGGTATAATATCAATTTGTTTTTTTTATATAAAGAATACTATTAGTTAAATTAATCTGTTTTTAGAAACAGTTTTACACTATCTCACCCATTTACCCCTTAATAAAAATTTGTTTTTCACAATATCTAAGTTTTTATATTTGAATTATATAATGAATACTTTTATACTTAAGATGCATGATGTGACATCATTATCTTTATCGATAGAATTTGTTTTATCAAAGATCTAGTTTGACACATAGATTTTGTTACTTTATTAAACAAATTGTTTTATGAAGTGATTTAACACATCCAATAATAATTATAAAGTAACGATAAGATAACACATTTTTATATTAATTTAATAAAAATTATAAAATAATGATAAGATAATATACTTTTATATTAATTTGAAAAATATTACAAAAGATAAAATGATTGTATAAAAATAAATTTGTATATTTTTTTTTAAAAAGAAAAGAAAAGAAAAGAAATAATATAAAATAAATGTAAAGAATTTGTATGTGTTAAAGAATTATTTCTGATAATTATATAGTCATTAAGTATGATATCACAATGCAGTTTAAATATTTCTTTTTAGAAAAGTCTTTTAAAAAGTTTAAATATTTATTTTTTCTTTTATTTTCCGAAATATCTTTCAAAAATAAAAACTGACAAAATTCTAAAACAAAAAATATTTTAGAAAATTTTTCTTTTGAAATAGAAATAGAAGATAATTTAGTTGGATATTAAATGCATGCAAAGGAAGGGTTTTTATGAAAAACAATGGCACACGTATTTGGTGGTGGACAAATATTATTGTTTGCTCAATAAATGTTATGTACAACCAGCGAAAGAACAGAACAAATTATTTGAAGACCAGCAAAGTTTTTCTGTCTATTTATTTTATATACCAATTGGAAGTCACAGCAAGCACAGATTGCAATGTGATGAACTGATTTTCAACTTTTATAATCATTTTTACTCACAGTTGAGACCTGATTCCTGCAAAATCCTTAACTGTATACCCAACTTTTTCAAATCTTCCTCTTTGATTGTTCTCTCTGAATTTCAAGTATTCCAAGCACTCGAATGGATTATACATCCTCTTGTTTCCTTCTCCAACAACTTCATCTGGTGCCATCACCACCTTTTCATCCTCAAAGCACCAAAAGAAGGCCAATGAAAACCTGTTCAAAGGTTGCTTCAAAACAACTCTATGTTCAGAAGATCTTAGTTTATCATTGCTCCATGCTTGCATCATGTCTCCTATGTTCACCACCAGTGTCCCTTCAGAAGGGCTTATGTCTATCCACTTTCCTTCGTGTGACTTCACTTGAAGCCCTCCAATTTCATCTTGGTACAAGATTGTGATACAACTCATGTCAGTGTGCATTCCAAGCCCCTCAACTTCATCCTCCAAACTTTCTGGAGCAGAGTAGTTGTTTATCCTCAAGTAACCATGACACTTGTTGAATTCAGCATCATAGAAGAGGCTGTCAAACCCATCCTCCAAACTCATCAACACAACCTTCAGAATTTTCTCTGACAAATCAGCCATCTTACTGCAATACTCTTGCAGTGTCTCACTGTTTCAAACCATACAAGGAAATAGATTATTCTTTTGTTGAATGAAAAATCAGACATCATAGAAAAGCATAGCAATGTGATTGTTCCAAATAAGGTTATCTTAGACATCATTATCAACTTTGACATCTCTCAGCTATGCTGCTGATGCTCCAAAACTCATCAATCATTTGACAGTTTAAATTGTTATACATTACCTGAATCTGGAATTCTGTTTCTCAAAGAGGATTTCTTCGGAGCTCTTAGCAGAAACATAGAAGTTTGGTCCATTGATTCTGAGGCTCTCAAAGAATGGAGAGGCAATGAAGTGAGGGGTGTAAGACTTTATAGAAGAGAAAGGACCAAGTTTAAGTTTAGCCTCAGAAGGGAGGCTGAAGAGGTATTTAGATAAATAATGGATCTGGCTGCAAAGATCTTTGGAGATTCCATGATTGATTATGTGGAAAAATCCCCAATCTTTGCAGGCTTTAGAGAGAGAGGTTAGAGAAGATGGTTGTAATGGCTGAGAAATGTCTAAAATAGGAAGCTCAACAACATATTCAGACTTAGACATTATGATGTGGAGAAGAGATATGGTATGCTGCCACCACCAAAGACCTGAGAAATTTAATATATAGAAGTTTGGTCAGAACCTTTAAATCAGAAGACAGGTATAAGACAGACTATAGATAAGACAAGTCCGTTATTTTTATCAATCAAGTGGAGAAGTGCCAACAAAGATATAGAGCATAAAGATAAAGAAAAACTAACTTCTTGGTGTTCTTCTTAGAGTCAAAAGGAATTAGGATATAAAAGACAAAAAGCTATGTGTACTGCCATCATCAAAAGTTTGATATTGTGATTTTACTTGATTTCTATCCGAACTTGAATGATTTTTCTGTAATGTTTCTGTTTGTATCTTCAAAATACACTGATGGACACTGATTTTGATATTTTAAAATATACCGAAAAGAGTTTTAATAAATCAATATCAGTGTAATTTTAATACTCAGTCAAAGATAGAAAAAAAAACCCAACAAAGAATCTGAAAGTTTCTGTCAGAATTACTTTAAAAGTCATATTCCTTATAAGATTTTAAATTGATAATAGTGAAATTTTATTGTACTGTGATTGTGGAAAGTTAATGATTGGCCTAAAGTGAATGATAATATGCTAACAATGTGTCTATGAACATGACTTGTTGAAAAGGCTATAAACAAAAGGCTACATCTACATGAGTAGAATAAAGATACAGCAATTCTATCGCTAAAAGTGCATACACTTTTTCTCAGCCTCTTGTGGAAATCCTTATTTCATACAGTTAACACAGATAAAGTTGGTATAATTCTGATATACATGAGATAGAGAAAGTGATGAAGGGATAACAAGAAAAGGGTAGCAGAGAGACTGATGTGGAAGATGTTGAAGAATTTGAAGATACTTTTTTTTCATTTGTTTAGTTCCCACTTTTATAATATGCCTTCAGAGTCAAAAAGACAGGCTGTGAAGCAAGCATCTCAACCACAATTAGTTTGTATATTCCGTTATGCATGGAACTCTCTTTCTTCTGTCAAAAGATTTGACTAAGTACTTTGTCAAAATGTTCATCCAGATGCTTGAGAAAAAGACAAACATATCAACTATGCATTTGTCAAAATTCAGATATGAATACAATACTGCGTTCACATCAGAACAAAAAATATTTTTCCTAAAACATCTGTGATATGTGTACAGAGGGAGTTCATGTATCAAAATAGACATGCATGTGTTCAAAGTCTCATGATAACATCAGTTTAAAGTTTCATATTTTGAATATACATGGAAGGATGGATTCTTATAAATATGGGTTTAAGTTTCATGAACTTATTATTGTTTTAAGGTGATATCAATATTTTATATAAGTTGAATTTGTGTTTCATTAATATTGTATCCAATCGATAAAAAATTATGTATAAAGTCTGAAGTTTTGTATCTTTTTAAAGAATTAATGATATTATAGTATTATAGTTCAAGTTGCTAGAGATGACTTTTTTTGTTGTTGTTTTAATATTTGTGTTTCAAACTTGTGTATTGGAAAAATGGACACCAACATGTATATTTGTGACATTATAATAAGGAATGTGGTGTGTATGCACTTTTTTGAAGAATCATATATCATATATGGTTATATTTTCTTCTTTCTTTCTTATGTGTTTGCTTCAAAATTGTAGATTATCCCAACCATGGTTTTGGCTACCCAAGATTGATGCATTAAGACATTTTATGACTTCCAAAACCAGAAAACAACTAATGAGAGAAAGTGATTTCTAGAACTTGAAAAGATTGACTTAGGAAGAAAGATGGTTGTTGAATCATCTTGGTATTCAAACAAGTTTTTAGATATTGAGAATCTTTGCACTAGATTTCAGTGGATTTAATATGATGCATTTCATCATTCATATAAAAAAAAGTGCTTTTTGATTTGCACTTAATTAGCACTAACGTGCTTCCTTTCTATTTGTATTTGTCACTTTTGGCTCCAATTAAATGCTTCCAGCAGCCCCTCGTGGATCAAACAACAAAGTGGAAAATCTTTCTGGTGGGGATTTAATGTTATGCATGCACCATAGAGAATATTATAAAATGTTATCATATTCTTATTAAGAATGGTTAACGAAAATCTTTAGTTATTGGGTTTGATGAGAATAAAAAATTAAGTAATAGTAAATTAGATTTAAAGTGTTTATCAATGTTTAAGAATTGTTTGGGAAAACCACTTACAGATTTTTTAAATATTTTTTATTATATAAAACTTGTGTTGTATGTGCTTAAGATATTAATATATTTGCTTTTGAAGATACATGTTAGCAAAACATTTGCACAAATTGGAAGTATGTCCATGTAATACTTCATAAACATCTAGCTTCATTAAAAATAATTGTGATAAAAAATTAAAATTAAAATATTAACTAAAAAGTGGTTATACTAGTTATTCAATTTTTAAATTTATTGATATAACCATCTTTCGTCTTATATATAGTTTGTTTTGAAGTTTAGAACTTGATTTTATCATTAAAAAGACAAATTAAAGATTGAAGAAGAAAAACATATTTAAATTATTATTGATATCGATTATCAATTCATATAAGATTATTGGACATATCACAACAGCAAACATTAGTATTAAATATTTTATAAACTAAAAAAATTATTAGTTACCTATACTTTGACTATATTTTTAAAACAATAGTATCATAAATTTCAAAAAAATGTGAAACTTTTAAGTTGTTTAAAAAACAAATTTTCTGTAAAAGAAAGTTTTGTTTTCACACACAAAAATTAATTATAAGGTATTTAAGTAAACTTTAAACACACCAAACTACTAGTTGGTAGTTAAGTAAATAAATAAATAAAACTATGATAAAACTTATATTAGTTCTGATATCATGTTAACATGCAGAATTAATTAATATATTTGCAGCATATTGGGCATCACCATGTATCAATATAAAAGTAAATTTCGACGGTTATCATGAAGTAGTTGGTAACTTACTATTTGTCACCACTTTTACCTATATCAACTATCAAATAAATTTATAATTATTGGTCTCTAAGGTGGATTTAAGTAAACAACTTAATAAAATATTTGTTTAATGAGTATTTAATTAAATTATTTATCTAAATCCACACTTTGTTATTGATTAATATTTCTCATAAACCATAAAAAACAACAAAATAATATATCTTAGTTAAGGAGTGTAACTCAGTTTTCAATATATTTAATTAGAGTGTGCCATGATAATTGTTTTGATTCACTCTCTTCATCTTTGGAATAAAGTTAGAATTCAATTAGATAGTTTTTTTTTTCTTTCATAAATACTTTCAAAAAAGAAAAAGAAAATAAAACAATCTTTTTTATAAATTATAACTGGTTTATACACGAACTAATTTTTTTTAAAAAAATCTAATAACTTCTCTAAAATTTTATTTTTTATTTCTAAACTGGCTGATGAAAAATTCATTTATTATTTCCTTATTAATTTTCTTTCTTAGAAAGACTTATTGAAAATGTTTTTATGATGATACGGTTATTGAATAATCTTAAATCCTCTCTTGTTAAGCTAAACGTAATGTGAAAAGTGAAACCTTCATACCTGTTAATCCAAAATTTACAAAAGGTTTTCAAAAAGATTAATTTATAATAAAGATTTTATATTTCAAATTGACTAATCAAAAACTTAGGAAAAGCATAAACTAATATTGCTGAGATTGAGGAAGAAATAATCCAAGATATGAACCAAAGAAGAAACAAATAGTGATTTATTAAGCTTATGTAGGGATAAATATTTCATGGAGGTGTCTTTTTGAACACCATATGACCTGAATCATCCACATCAAACAAACGTCCAACAAATTCATTCCAACTTTGTGTTCGTTTCTTATGAAACAAGGAGGAACCTTCAGTTGATCTTCCAGAATCCTCTCCAACATCAGTTTCATGAAATGTTCCATATGATGAAGGGGAGTATGCTTGTGGAATATCCAAAGCAACTGCTCTCTGAAGGGCTGCATGGTACTCTTCACTGTGTTCTCGAGCTATGGATTCATGCCTCTCCATCTTCTGCTTTGCTGGAATCTCCATATTCTCGTCTTTGTCTCGCATTAACTGATGCAAGAAATACAATGGATTAAATGACAGACATACCATTTTAGTGTGGATAGATGAGAATGCACATGAGATCACAGAAAATATCATATATCAAATAACATCAGCAAAAGGCTTAGTTTAAGTTCACATGGGATTAATTCTAGGAAAATAATGGATTATGTTTTTCTTTCAGAAAGCTGATAACAAATTATCTCTCTGAATACCCAGTTAGTTTACAAAGAGATCAACTGACAAAAATCTACAGAATACAGTCACCAGTACATGTAGAAACAAACTTACCCACACTAACAAAAGGGAAAATACTTACTAATGCCGATGTGATACTTCAAGAATCACTGCACTGAAACATTTACAATGTGGTTTTCTAAAAATTTTTAATCAATTGCTATTTGTCAATAAATTAGAATGCATATGGTATCATAAGAACGCAAGCAGAAAACGTGACCAAGTCATAATATCTCTACAAGTAAAACTAACCGGTTAAGAAGTAAAATCTAGATATGGAATTAATTTCTTTTGTGTTAAATATTCACATAGATACTATATTTATAATAGAAAAAATGAGTTAAACCTAAAATATAAATAAAAAATAATAACAAACCAACTAAAGATAAAAAATAAACATAAAATAAACATAATATATATATATATATAACATAAACAATTACAAATAGATATGGGATGTAGGGAAACTTTTTGATTAATGCAAAACTTATAAATAAAACCAAATTAAAGATATGGGATTAAGTGTTTACATTGTTAATATTGAATATTCCATTTTATTAGACAGGATAAATCAAATAGATAAAAATTTTCAAATAAAAGAATAAATCATAGAAATAAAGTATTCCAATAAGATAATTAATCTTTTTTAATATTATATATATAAAATGTTTAAAATCAAACTAAAAAATTAACTAGAATAAGATAATAATAATAATAATAATAAAATTCAAATTTGTCTAAAAAAAGAAAGATATCTTCAATTTAATATAGTTTATCAAGATTAAAAATTTAAATTGGAAATCAAAGTCAAATTAAGCAAATGGGTTTGAAAGGAATTAAAATTTATAGATAAAATTAAGAATTTTAACTCCATCCCACAATTCATACCAAGCTCAGGTAAAGTAGGAGGTTGTGATAGGCTCTAAACAATTGATGTATGGCTTGTTGAAACCCCATACATGGATCACTCGTGACAAATTATGCGTTGATGCACATGGCTTGAGTACATGGCCTAAATGTATTATCAAAGGAGCAAGGGCGGCAAATAATATTGATATATGCATGCAGAGGTTACATGTCTGCTTATCCTAACAAGTTCCGATCATCATCCTATCTTATTTAAAACTTTTTGCACGTTGTCTGCTTATCCTAACAAGTTCTGATCATCATAATATCTTATTTAAGACTCTCAGTATGGAAGGTTTTCATTTGTCATCCTTTAAGTTCCTTTCTATGTGAATACAACATCCTGATTGCAGAAGAGTGATTGAAGAAGCCTGGAATATAATATGCACTGGTTTTCTTATGTCCATTCTCATCAAAAGCTCAAGGAAGTTAAGACTAGAATTAAAATTTGGAAAAAGGAATTGTTTTTGACAATGTACACAAGAAAATTGAAGAAGCATCCACAAAGCTCCAGCAGATTCCAACCAAAATTGAGCAAACAAATTATGACGAGGATCTTATTCAACAGGAGAAAAATCTATCATTAATTTACATACAACTTAATCAAGAGGAGTTTTGGAGGGAAAAATCAAGAACAAAATCGTTTGCCGAAAGAGATGGGAACACTAAATACTTTCAGTGCAAGGCCACTATTAGAGCTACTACGAACAATATATCCTTTTTAAAACACAATAATACCATGCTTTAAAAAAAATGACATGTCCAACATTTTGAGCAATTTTTTTATTGTTTTTCACAGGCACTCTGATGATTATAGTATCATTAATGTCATACCCATCCTTTTAACTGATGTTGAACGTTGTGCTCTTGTTCAACAACCTAGCTTCTGGAAGTAAAACAAAATTGTCTTCAATCCCTCATCTGACACTGCTCCTGGTTCAGATGGTTTTTCCGGTGCATTTTACAAAAAAAATTGGGTATTATACAATATGATACTTTAAATTATTATAATAAAGGATTCACATGCGTGATTAGACACACAATTCACAATAGAAAAACTATAATGCTCTTGGTTCTATTTTGCAGTTTTGAAGGAACTGATGAATTCTTATTAATTATAATTCCAACCACATTATCCTAATTCCTAAAGAACCTGGTGCAAATGTAATTGGAATATTAAGATCAATAGCTTTGGCTAATTTCAAATATAAGATTATTTCTAATATTCTTTCTGATAGATTAGCTTTGGTTAAAGGGAACCTCATCTCTCCCTAGCAAAGAGATCCGTTCCAGGAAGAAGTGTATCACTGACTGCATAGGCACAGTTTCAGAGTCTATAAATTTATAGACAGGAAGTGCTCTTCTGGAAACATTGCTCTCAAGATTAATATTAGAAAACCTTTTGACACCATTGATTGGAACATCTTGATAGTTGTTCTAAAAGCCTATGGTTTCCATTGCATTTTTTGTAATTGGATTCTTTTAATTTTAAATTTTGCTAAATTATCTGCGCTGATCAATTGCAGGCCGGATGGTTTCTTTTCATGCTCTAGAGGTGGGTGGGTGTGTGCAGGGGTGGGATTTTAGGCTTCAAGAGCTGAGATCATGGGTATTGGGAAATATTTATACATGAAAATTCAGTTTCTGAAGCTGAACTCCTGGGTGTTTGTTATTCAGGCTATTGCTATCACTATTCAAAAAGGTTGGAGAGGGAGTCCTTGCTTACTGTGAAAGCTTTGTCTGATAGTTTAGTTTCTAGGAAATTAAGGAATAGATGGAATAATGTTTTTTATTCTATTAAATGGTATACAGTTTAGATTTTCACACACTTACAGGGAGAGAAATAGGTGTGGGGATAGTTTTAGCTGTTTATGGTCTTAGAACTTTAGCTTTTACTGGGTGGGATGGAGTACCTCCTACTGTCTCTGATTTTTGTCGATTTGGTCTCCCACATTAGATATTTTCTTAGTGATTTTTGGTTTGATCCGCCATTTTTGTATTTAATTGTATTAAGAATACTGCACATGATTGTTACAGGTTATAGTGCTAACCTGGTTAGGATTGCAGCCTGTAAGGTGATGCAATAACATCCAATCCTTTGATTAAACAACATATATCTATGACTGGATTGGGTAAATAAGTTAGTGCAACTGTCCAAGAGTGGGTAATTAAGTTTGATATACAGAATATTGGTACTTTCACAAGTCTTTAGAGGTGGTGGACACCATGATACATCATGTGGGGTTATAGGAAAAGCTAACAAATAAAAAACTATGGGATTTAAGCTCTATTAAAAAGGGAGGTATAGGAAAGAAGAAATTGGGGATTATTGCACTAAAAAATTAGAAGGAGAGTAGATGTAAAAAGAACCTGAGATAGTATTTTACCATTAAAATTAATGGTAGGAGCAGAAACTAACAATGGCCAGTTCGGTTTAATATAAAATAAGTGTTTCAAAATAAGATTTTTTTAAAAATAATTTATTTAAGAAGAAAATATTTGCTTCTTATAAAAGACTACTTGTTTTAAAAAAATAGATTAGACAAACAAAAAAAGAAGAAGCAAAAATCTGCTTATTTTATTAAAAAACTTTTTAAGTAAAAAAGCACAAACAAACTCACCCAATATCATGAGTGCTTAAGCAGCACAAGTAGGACTGGAATCACCTTTTAAGAAAAAGTTGCACTGCTATGATGAATCATCGAATATAAACCAGGTTTTGGAATATCATTAAAGCACAAGTTGCAGACAACTCTGCTCTTATTGAAAAAATCTTATTGCTTACACTGAGTGCCCGTCGGGATTCTCTCTCTATCCAAATGATGGCATGATCAGAAGTTGCATTGCAAGAAAGAACTAAATGCTCAAACCTCCCATCAACAGGTACTGCTGTCCTAACAACAGGTGGAAATCTTCCCATCCTGCAACCAGAAGAGACTATAATCCTAATTATTACTGCATACAAATAACATTCTGCTCTTTTAATTTGATCACTTTATCCTTTAAGCATACATAAAAGTATATTAAAAGAACTTTTTAACCGTAAATTCAGATATGAAGCCATGAGTCATACTTCGGAAGACTCAAATGTCAAATGCAATAAATCATATTCCAGAAACATGAGATATTAGCATGGGCGGGCACACTCACATGTGCACACAGAATAACTGTATTGAATCTTGAGTACTGACAGGACATTTATAACATTTTGTTGATATCTCTCAATGAAAATTATAAAGTGAAACTTTTGTTATCTTGCACACATGTACAACCTTACACAAAGTTGCAAGATTTTGTAATTTTTGTAGAATGTTGTGAATACCTTAGCAATATACATTTATATTATATTATGTCCAACTCTCTAGGAATGAGAAAAAAATCATAGGGAAATTAGGACGAGAGAAGGTTTAATGCATAAAGACCTGCTTCTCAACTCAATCAGAGGGAACACATGCATTACTATATCCAATGTCCTAGCTTCTTCATGTTTGAGCTGACATTCTATTGGAGTAGGTCCTTATAAACTTCTAGGGCTTGACACTTACTGGTAGTTCTTAATATTTTAATACCAATTTGCACAAAAGTTACATGGTTTATCGGTGAAGAAAATAAAAATAAGATAAATTTGCTTGCAGCTGTGTAAAACCTTTCAGGGAAAACCCCATGCATATGGCACTCAATTATGCAGATATAGTCTGTTTAGTTATTATTTTACTATATATAAACTCTTGTATCTTTCTTAAAGAATAATACATAAGAATGTTATTCAGTTTTTCTTTTTTTTCCAATTACAATATGCCTCAATAGAATTTAAAGGATAAAATCAATTCCCTTATATTCCACCAAAATTAGTTCACTCACTACTAAGTTGCATAATGTTCAAAATGAAGAGTATAGGATACATTTTTGTTAAATGCATGATTTTAGTTTGCATAGTGACCATAGTAAGGCCAGAGAGAAGTCTTCATTTAATTAGAGGGAGTTCAATAAGATGCCACAGCTGAGATAAATAAATGTTAAGTAAAATTTGAGAGTATTATACTTTACCTAAATGGTTTTCGCTCCACAATGTGATAGAGCCGACCAGGTGCATATAGACGCCTTGGATCTCTGAGCTTCTTCTCCTCCAATGTGCAGGTATCCTTTAAGCACATTATACACAATAAGCAGGGCCAACTGCCAAGAACGGATAACACCCACTGTAAACCATTTTTAACAGCAAGAGATTCACTGTACTAATCCAATGCATATGCATGAAAAATTGAAAAGCTTATACTGTTCTGGTCAGTATTATGAAATTATTATATCATATGCTTCATACAAGATGTCCCAAAAGCTCTAAATAAATACATTACAGGAGCAGAGAATTCATTGAGAAAATAAATATCCCAAGTTGGAATCAGACACAAATTCAGGAAGACAAAACTGTTTTTCCTCCAAGAGAGTGTTCAGCTGATGATCAATAGGTAACTTAAAGATAGTCAATAAGTGAAAATCTTGAAAAAGCAGGTAGTTACTAGTAGAGGTTTTAACATGTTAAGGACTAACTTCTAAAGAGCTTAAACCAGCCAGAGTTAAGTCCAAGTACAAGTTCTGTCTCTAACATGTCCCCCTTATACACATAAGCCTTTCAGCTTGAAGCACAAATGAAGCGTAGGCACCATATATATCTTGTGCTGAAATTCAGTTTGATTATGCATTCTTGGTTCTGAAACCATCTCAACTTTCCCCATGAATTTAAGCTATAAGGTGTAGGCAAAGAATGGCTTTGTGTCTCTCACAAAAAGGTATTCCCCTAACTTATCCTACGAAAAGATTCTTCCTCTATCAAACTTGCAAATAATGGAAACCGAAAAAAATAGGAGACAAGGTGTTTGATTTCTGATTTGAATAAATAATTTTAACTTTCAATTATTCCACAACTGTAAGCACATTCGAATCTCTCCAAACTGTTAGCCCTGCTGACTTCGTGAAATTAGTCTTTGATGTCTTAAATAAACATCAGGACAATCTAGATACCCTAAAGGTGTGCTTGGATGGAGATTTTTAGAAGGTTAATTCACTTTTTTGGAGAATTTGAAATACTCAATGACAAAATATGTTGTCTTGGTAAAGAAATAGAAATTCTAGAAATTTATGAGAGTAATTTAACTACTTAAAATTATAGAATTTTAAATTCGACATTTGAATTTCTTATATTATCTCGTGTCTCACATTTGTGTCTATTCTCTTCATACTTCCACCTAACTCTAATGATATGTGTGCTACATGCAAAGTATTTGATGATTCCAACCAATATTGTTAGCTGATCAAGACATATGCAAGGACAGAGGGAGTGAAGATTTTAGAGTGATGAAGATCTCAAGTCAAGGATGGTTGTAGTGTGCCTCACATAATTGTTTCAAGCTTAAATTTTGTTGTAAGTTCTTTTTATGCCTTGATTTGTTCATATTTCAAGTAAGAAAGCTTTTAGAAGGAGTATGGAGCCCTTTGTGGTTTGCAGTTAAGTTTTAATCCATTAAAATGAGTTTTTAATCTATTAAAATGTTCTTAGATTTACTCGATCAGCTTAAAATAGCATTTCAATAAATTAAAATTATGAGTTAATCTATTAAACTTGCTTAAAACCCAAAGTTGAACATTTGGCTCTGTTGTAATCAATTAAAATAAGTTTTAATCAATTAAAAGCACTTACGTCTCAAGTCCTTTCAAACCCGTTCTGTTCTAATTGATTAAAATGATAAATTAATCAATTAAATTTATGTAATTTTAACATTAAAATGTTGTTTTAACATTTTAAAACCCTGAGAGGCTTCTAAGCTGTGTTTCAATCAATTAAAACTATCAGGTTCTCAAATCTTTATATCTCCCTCATTTCAAAATCAAATTACACAATCAATTGCATTCTTTCTGAAAACACTTTGTCTACCGAGAGAGACTGAGACTTGAGTAATACAATTCTTCTTGGAGACATCTTTCTTGAATTTTGTGATAAATACCTTGGCACCAGAAGAACATTTGAGTGATCACCTGACTTCGTAGTTTTTCTTCTGTTCTTAAACTTTTTTAGGTGATATTGAATTGTTTTTCTGGTAAGGTTACGAACTTGGATAGGTTTCCAAGTTGTTCTTGTGCTAGGGTATCGCCAGAGGATGAAGTAAAAAGTCTTGTAGAAATCAAGACAACAGTTCTTGGGGTTTCTTTCTTGTTTTTAAAGTGCTTGCAAAACTAAAAAGTTTAGAGGATAAGTTTGGCTGGAGTGGCTGAACAATTGTTTGTAGCTATGATTATTGTGTGAATAAGTATACGTTTTTCTTTTCTCTCTCTATCTTCTATACTTGAAAATTGTAAATTGTCTTGTTCTTTTGCAATCAATCATATACATTAATTTTTGTCTGCTGCTTTCTTGTTTAATAAATTTGATAAAGCATTTGATCTTTCTCTTCAAAAATTGGTGATAGTTCAATTCACACACCCCTCTTGATCTCAGTCCAATAATTCTAACAAACTCGAATCCATTTGAGGTTGGGGCATAGTCAGCTTATCCTCAACTAGAATGTCGTTCACTCAGCCTCACTCAATGCATCCTCAACTCGACCTTGATTTTGTGGCAAATGTCAAGTGGGTTTCTTTAAGGCAGATGTTGATTGGGATCGTTTTTCATACAACATTGCCGAAGTTATTTTTCACCATTCTAAGCTAATGTTATTTCTTAAACAATGTTAACTACGATTTTCTTGTAAGCTAATGTTATTTCTTAAACGATGTTAACTAGGATTTTCTTGGTCCACATTGACGATGTCTTTTGACAAAAGTCAAACAACTTTTTTCACTAATGTTATGATACGATGTAGAGGAGGTCAACATAATTGAGTTTTCTTTGTAATTTTTATTATAGATTTTAATTAGGCTTAATTGTCACAATGGAAGACTGAAAACCACAAGAGAAGGTAAAGCATCATTTTCTCACGGTAGGAAATAGTGACACATATATTGGGAATTAAAGACAACACTAGTGGGACTTAATTGCTAATGAAGAATAAAGACTACTTAGTGGAAATTAAGGTGGAATTTGGCAGACCTTATTATGGTTGTCAATAGTGACACATAGCCTATTAAAACATGTGTTGTAATGTAATGGGAGATGTATCAATTTTAAAAGAAAATTAAGTTTATTCTTCGTGAGAACTTTATGGAGTTATGAGTAATAAAAACCCAAGTATGGGTCTTATAAGAGTAATTTGCAGCAATCAAATTTGCAGCAATCAACCTTAAGACTTATCACTCCCCTTCTTATCTTTCTTGAGTGTGACATCAATATTCATCCCCAAACTGAATATGAAAATGGCCCCTCCATTCATTTTCTCATCACATTAAATGGAGCCATTCTCAGTGGATATGATAGTTGTTTAGCAGCATCTCTTAGTTGACATTAACCAAGAAAATTATCCTTTTGCCAATGTAAGTTAAAGTTTTTCAATTGATGGGTATTTTTTGTTGACATTGTTAGGATTACTTTTCCAATGACACGAGTCAAATTTAGTTCTCAATCAAAGTTGATCAGCATTTTCTCGGCCAACATTGGGGAGACTGTTTTTCAGTTGATGTCAACTAGGTTTTTTTAGCTGATGTTTATTGGTATTATTATTTGATTGATGCCAACAAGAGTTGTTTTCCTATCAATGACACTAGTGTTATTTATTGCCCAAAATCAGTCAGAATTTTTCTTGTGTAGATTTAGGAAACTTTTGGTCAATCTTAAGTAGGACTATTTTCAACCAATAGCAATCAAAAAGTTGGTCAACAAATAACTTCAACCAACCAGAACAAAAAGATAACTTTGACCAATGTCACACATGTGACCAACATTGACAAAAAAACATTTGAATAAAATTTTGTATTTGGTGATAATTAAAATACTCTAATCAAACAAAAATAAAGTTCAACAAATTTGAATTGTTTTATTCAACAAATTAAAATACTCTAATCAAACATTTGAAAAAATGAAGAAATTTGAACTAAAAGTAATTCAAATTCAATGTATTTTAATTTCCTTGAATTTGTGAAATTCTCAATCCTAACACAATGTAAGGAGGAAGGGGAAGGAGGAAAATATGAAGATCTTTTACCATAAAAGTGATTTGAAGACATCTTCCAAAGCAGCGGTTGTCCGAGGTAAAAAATCATCCTGGTTTGTCAAAGTAAAGCATAGAAAATTAGTGCATAGACCTAATGAATTGATAAATAAAAATAATAATTGAATAAATATCCCGTCGGAAAAACAATTATTACATTAATTCTGTGGAGCACACATTCATCTAATTGTTGAAATTTCTCAAAGCATTATTTCATCAATCACTATATTTTTCTGGATGCAAATCAATTTTCTTTTTTTTTCTCTCAAACAAAATCTGCTTAACAAATTGTATGAGTATTGATTCTCAAATTTCAACAGTGCAAATCGTTACTGCTTTAATCATTTGAAATCAGCATATCACATTGACAGAGTATGTTCATCCGAACAATTAATACAAGCTCATCAATTATCTAGGATCTAGTTATACAAATATATCTTCCAAAAATGAAATAAATTCACAACACCAATTCAAGGAACATATTTACTAATTGTTAGACATGTAAATATAGATGTATTATAAAATCCATCAACACTTAATACCAGAAAGAAATCTAAGTAGACCCTTATGTTACTACATCACTAAGAGAAGCATGTTTACTTCTACCACACTTAATACCAGAAAGAAATCATCTTGTTTTTTCAGATGATCCTCCCTTCAATGATGTGTACAAATAAGAATTCAGAGGCTTCGCTCACAACCTAAATGAATATGCAGAATTCATGCATATGATATCTTGATAAAGATTAACAAACAATTTTGTCCTTTTAAACAAGACTACAATAAGTAAATCAGTCAAGTTATTGTACTAAGTTCATATCAAGAGACTGTCCAACCTGGAGTACAACAGAATTGATCACATCTGCATATCTGACAGCCAAGTTGAGAGACATACACCGAGGAGAAGCTATTGCAAAGCATCTTATCTTGCTTCTCGGTATACCCAATTTGTCTCGATTATGAACTGCTAGCATTGTCAACAATGCCACCACCCCAGCCCCTAGAGAATGCCCTGTAAATATTAACATATAAGTTGGATTTTCTGCCACTAGCTTCCTAAGAACCTCATATTCTGCGTCAAAAACCCATCCAGCTGCCTTCAATAACCCATTATGAACATAACCACCATGAAATTCAGCCTGTCCCAGCTTATTATCAAGCAAAACAACATAATCACTTTCCTTTGCTAAATTGAGTCCACTAACAGCTAGTATGATTTCAGCATGATCATGATCAAGGTATATCATGTATGGTGTAACACGGCCTTGGTTATCGCCGTAGTCCTTCCGTAAGATAACCCAATCAGGATTAATGCCATAACCTCCTTCGGGAGCCCATTGAGGGTTGCGAATATCATCTTCGTAGACGGCTAAGATTAGCCGACAGATCCGAGGAACAGGCTCAAATTCTTGTGCAGTAGCCAGCCCCCAATTTTCACTCTCATAGCCTGCACTGTACAGACATTTTTTCCATGCCCAACGAGCACAGGCCAGACAATAAACACACTCAATGACAGGAAGCCCACACAAAAATGACATCAATGCCTATGTTTTATGCATATCTACAAAAACTTACACAGCAAAATATTAATTCATAAGCCTAAAAAATATGATAGTTCATACAAATGACATCAAAGGCTATGTTTAATGCATATTCACAAACATTACATGGCAAAACAATAGTCCTCACATAAAAATCATTCAAAAGAAACAAGAAACTAAAACCTATGCCACTAGGGTTTGATCAGGCAGTGATCAACAGAATCAACTCTGTATCATTCCTAAAATGAATACTGAAAGCTAGAGTGAGACTATCCCTATGCCTTCATAGATTAACAAAAGACGAAAGCTACATAGTTAAATTGAAAATGCACATGAATAAACTAAAAATGTGAACTTCATGAGTTCATAAACCGTTTTCAAGTGTACCCAGTTTGGGAGAGCTGGGAAAATCCAACAAATTCAGTTTACAGAAAACGTGAACTGAAGAATTGTTTTGGGAGGGAAAATAAAGCATTCGATGGATTTGGCTGGAGTGGGAATTGAAGCAGTGAATGAAGATCAGAGAAACAGATGAAAGGAAACAGAGCGAAAGAAAAAGGAAAGAGCGAAAGGATTTAGGTGAGACTGAGAGAGTAAGACAAACATACCTGCCACATAGTCAAAACGTTGAAGGGTGGGTTTTCAGAATATGCTCACTCGAATCATTCTTTTTCTCAGTCTTAAGAAATTTAAGAATGTATTAAGGTAATGAAATTAAGTTAAATTTAACTTCATTGGAGTTGAAAAATAAACCATATATTATAATTTGTTAATCAATTTAAATTTAAGATTAATTTTAATTTTAATAAAAAATATCAACCTCTAATAAAAAACTGAAAATTAATTAGAGTATTCTAACTATTCAGTAGTAATAAAATTTAAGTGACAAAAATAGTATATTTCTGTATGATTCTTTTAGTAAAAAAAATATTATTTTAAACTTTCTTTTATATAAATAATTGCAGATACATTTGTGTCACAGAAAAAAATTTATTCTGATCATAAATTAATTTAATGAATATGATGTGCAAAGCATCCAATAAAAATTTATCATATGGTCATATTATTTTATTAATTGATATGATATGACAATACCATAATTTCTATCAAAAATTTCTATTAAATATGTATGCAACATGATGGATATAGATTCAAGTTTAATATATAATATTATATAGCTCCATGCAGCACACGTGTGACGGTTTTATCTTTGAAAATTAAATATTCCGAAATATTATAACACGAATTTTGAATATTAATTAATTTTTCTGTTCAAAACCTGTTGTGGTGTTATGATGTTAGCATTCTAGTTAAATTGATTGAAGTTCCCTTTTACTAAACTATATTCAAATGGTGAGATGGAACTTTATCATTTGCCATGCATTATTTCACATAATGGATTATTTCATAATTTTAATTTATTAGGTTTGACTCAATTTTAGATGAAGTCCAATTTTACATATTCATATTTAAACTTACTTGTTTTTCGATGCAAGACCAATATAGTAATTATATAAATTAATTAATTATTATTTATTTTATTTTTTAAAATCAACTCTAATTATTTTACAATTTTTCACTCTATTTTTTTTTTCTATTATCATTCACCTCATATAAACAATTTCACTTTTCATTATATTTTTTTCACATTCCATTCTTTCATATTTCATCAATACTTTTTTTATAACGCTTTTTTAGGCAATATGATGAAATAACATATAAATATATATATAAATATATATATATATATATATATAATATATATATATATATATATATATATATATATATAAAGGTGTATTTATTATATGTATAATATTAATGATGGATTTATCACATTTCATTACATACATAATTGTCGCAACCGGAATCGCGACGGGACGACGATCCGAAAAATAAAACAAGTTTTTGAAAAGAGAGATTTTGGAGTCGCCACCATAGTTTATCCTGGAAAACTACGGAAAAACCATAAAATGATAAGGCATAGTCAATTTGAACCAGATTCTCGGTTCGGGAGTCGGTTACGTGTAGGGAAGGTATTAGCACCCTACAACGCCTGCCCTAGGGCAGTACCTTTAACTAAATGTGCGAATATGGATGTGGTTTTCAAAATGTTTAACTTTCCCCTAAAATAAGACTCTAAAGAAACAAACAATATTTTTTTAGTTTTTTGGGCCCGACAAGGATTGACCTTGCTCCTACGTATTCTCATGTGAGAAATCAGGGTTACGTAGTTCTTTTAGAAAACTGCTTTAAAATTTGTTTGGAAATTGTTTGAGAAGTTTGTTTGTAAAATGATTTTGGATTTTTGGGAAAGTGAGCCTGACAAGGACTGGCCTTGCTCCTACGTATCTCCACTTTTGATGGAGAATCAAGGGTCACGTAGTTCTGACAAGGCAATATTTTTGTAGTTTTGAAAGAGTTAATGTTTTTTTTTAGTTTTTGAGGATTTTACATTTTTTGGTATTTTTTTTTATTCAGGAGAATGAAAAGGTTTTTGGCACAAGGACGATGCGTGCGATCACACATGTGCCTAAACCTTTAAAACGTATTTTTGACACTTTTTTTTAATGAAAGAGAAAAGGTTTTTAGCACAAGGACGATGCGTGCGATCACACATGTGCTTGACCTTTAAAACATATTTTTTTGATTTTTAAAGAAAGAGAAAAGGTTTTTAGCACAAGGACGATGCGTGCGATCACACATGTGCCTAAACCTTTAAAACGTATTTTTTGTAATTTTTGAAGAAAGAGAAAAGGTTTTTAGCACAAGGACGATGTGTGCGATCACACATGTGCCTAAACCTTTAAAACGTATTTTTGGTATAGAGGATATTAAGTACTAGGCTAATGCGAACGCACAAGCACTCATATCATTAGTTGACTTTTAGATTTTTTATTTAATATTTTTTTATTTTTATTTTACAATTTTATAATATTAAAATAATATTTTCATAACTGCTTAAAATAAAATTGTGAAAACAGAAACTATTTTTTCGTAAGGTTTAATATAAAATAAGAAGAATATTTTGCAAGTATTTGAAATGCCAGGATGATATTATTTACCTAACTATTTATAAAAAAAAAGTTATAAGTATTTAAGATAAAATTATAAAATATAAAATAAAAGTGCTATTGCTATTGACGTGAATACGTTTAAAGAGACCTAAAATTGAAACCAATTAAATTTTATTCTAGTTACTAAAATGGTACTAAATAATTAAGAAACACTAAAGCTATATTTTTCTTATTTTATAATCTATATAATAAAATGCTAACGAAATCAAAATTTCATTTATTTATTTGCAACGAAGATGTTACAGATACCCTAAAACGATTTTTTTTATTTTATAATTTTATCTTTTTTATATGATTCTTATTGGATTTTTTCATTAGAAAAGCAAATATGGGTGCGGTAGAATACAACAAACAAACAAGCCTAATAAAACTAAAGCACAACACAGAGGGATTGGGGTTGTCTTACAAAAGGTCCCATGCAGCAGGAACAAGAAAAACTAAAAATCAAAATCACAACAGCATAAAATTAAATTCAAATAATAATCAAAACAAAAAGGCTAAGTAAAAGAAAAAAACCAGGGATGTGTGGTCCAAGCCCACGAGGATAAGGGTGCAGCAATGAATTTGTAGGGTAATGCTGGTGAATGTTGGTGCCGAAGGCCTATTTTCTATTCCCAAATCAGAAAGCGCTTAGGGTTTTCTCTTCCGCGTAGAACCAAAGGAGAGGCTTAGGGGCTTCTTCCTCGTTCACGAGAACTCCATGACTCCAGACTAGCGCTGCCGCACATCTCCTTGGCCGGCGAAAAGTCGCCGTCGGTGGTGTCTCCTGCGCCGGAAACGTTGCCGCCGTTCGTGGCGGTCTAACCTTTCATTCTTCCTGTGTTTCTCTTCTCTCTGTTTCTGTGCTTTGTATTTTGGTGCTAGCAATGGAGGTGAAAGGCAGAGGTGTTTGGTGTTGAGGATAAAGTGTTAGAGGTAACAACGGTGTGGTTAGGATGTTGAAGATGGTGTGGAGACCACGGGTGAGAGGATCAAAGGGAACTAGTGAGTAATGTGTGATAGGTGGGTAGGTACGGGTTATTGGTGAGATGATCAGAGGAGCGCAAAAGGGAGCTTGTCAGTGTGCGTGTGAAGGAGGATGATGACTGGATGAGGGTAAGTGGTGGCCGTGAGGTGTTAGTAGTGGCCGAGTATAAGGTGTTGAAAGTTGATGGTGATGATATTGGCTGTGTGTAGGACGTCGAGATGGATTATGGTTGAAGGTGGAGATGATGTGTTGAAAAATGAAGACGGTAAGGGACGAAAATGATGGGTTGGCCGTGGGGTATCGGTGGTATATGGATGAAGATCATAAGTTGTTTGTTAGGAAGGGATAAAGATGACGGGCTGTTGGAGATGAAGGCTCCTCCAGAGTTTGGAGTTCGGCCATGGTATCATTATCTCCTGTGTCCTCCTAATTCCTCCTCCTAATCTCCTCTGTTTCTCCTGTCCAAAGCTCTCCTTTTATTGTGGTAAGAGCCGTATCTGTGTGCCCTTGACGGTCCAAAACAAAATGTAAGGGCCCTCCCTTCTGGTTCCACCACTTCACTCCCAAAAGATGATTGAAATTTTGTCATCACGTACTCCATGTGTGATTGCTTCTGGACTGTGGAGCTCGTGAGGAATGGATGTCCGTGAGCTCTTTTCTGGTCCAAGTCCGTGAGCATTTTACATGTGTTGCTGCTTCACGGCCTTTGCTGACTTTACTCAGAGATGTGACAAACAATTTCACCTTCTATGTGGGCCAAGGCCGTGGGTCTTCATGTGCTGTTGCTTCACGGCTTTTCCTTCTTCTCTGGTCTTGTGATGTTTGCTGGACCGTGAGGAGCTGGTGAAGAATGAATCCGTGAGCTGCTTCCAAAGACCCCGTGACTTCCTCCATGTGTTTTGTCTTCATGAATTAGGTGGCGTTCCCTCTTGCTAGAAACCGTGTGGAGTGTTCTTTCAAGCCAATTCTTCTGAAAGCTTTAGCTCCCCCCCTTTTTTTTTACGTGAAGTGTTTCCTCCCCATACTTTGAGTGCATGCAGAAGAAAGAATATTCTTATATTGCAAGCCCGTGACACCACTTCACTCTTTCTCTCTTATTTTATCTTTTTTAAGCCATGTTCAGAGAAAAAAAAGGTAGATGCCGTGACATGCTTGATCATGTGAGTAAGTGATGAAGTGGTGGCCCTTATGTTAGCGTGAGTGCCTTTCTCCCATGCCATGACCATTATACCATGTGCTTTCCATTAATTCCTTCTGCAGCCTAGAGTGCGTGTAGGACAACCCACTTCTTCATCCCAACGTCCACATTCTCTTCTTGGTCACTTCCAAATTTAATCATGGTGGCTACTCCAACAAGTGCTTCCAAAATTACAATGATTTGTGTGCTTCCAAAATTACCATAACAGATTGTCAAAGAAAAGAAGAAAATAGCTCATGAGATCCTCTTATCCAGAACCGTATAGTATGCAAAAAAAAAAAAAATGAATCACTTTCAAATATATGAATCAGCAGCACCCATTTTCTAAAACAAAATAAAATGATCCAAAAATTTTGTTCTCCTAAAGCTAGATACGGCTGCCATATGCTTATTGCTTTGCTGCCATGTGCGTCTCAAGCTGCTGCTTCTGGATGGGAGTTACTGCTGCAGGCCGTGAGTTTCACAGCTGCTAGATGGTGGACCGAAATTGCTTCCCAAACTACTGGAAGCGTGAGCTGCTGTTGCAATTTTGGAGATGCGCTTCTGCTGAACGTAGAACACCAAAGTGAAGGCGTGAAGGCTTGCTTCTTCTCCCAAGTGATAGCACCTCTCCTTTTTCAATAATATCACATGTATGGCAAAAGTAACGTGGAGGATGCAATTCATGTTTCAGCTTTGTTAAAACGAAGCATTCCCTCCAGCTAGGCCGTGGGCATTTTGTGTGGCAGGAGCACTTCTCTACGCATACTCCAAGTTGCTCTCCCGGACGAGTGGTAAAAAAAGGGAGATGAGTTGGACGAGCGGTTGATGGAGTGAGATGGACGAGCCTCAACACACTGTTTGCCGAACGTCCTAAAGGTCACTAATGAACGAACGTTCAAATAAGGGCAAGTGGACGACGATCGTTCGAATGAAAAGCGAACGTTCAAATGGAGACCGAACGTTCACTAACACATAACACATCAAAACCGAACGTTCAATAAGAATAAACATGACCGAACGTTTAATAAACACAATGACCGAACGGTAAACATGAGAGGTTGAACAGTTGAGGGCGAGGACGAACGTCCAAAATGAACAAATGGCCGAACGGTCGAATAGTGAACGTTTGAGGATGACCGAACGGTTGAAGATGAGGACGAACGTCCTAAAGAACCGAAATGCCGAACGGTCGAACAGTGCAAAGGACGAACGGTAGCATAAGGGTGAGGACGAACGGTAGAACCGTGGGGAGAACCGAACGGTCACTGTGTTGGACGAGCGGCCACAGTAACAGTGTGGAAGGACGAACGTTCTCGCAGCAGGGGAACGAGCGCTCAGGAGAGCGCTTAGGGCGAGCTCCCAGGCGAGCGCTCAAGACGAGCGCTCTGTATGAGCGCTTAGGGCGAGCTCCCAGGCGAGCGCTCAAGACGAGCGCTCTGTACGAGCGCTCAGGACGAGCGCTCTTGAGCGTTGTCAACGAGCCACTTCTTTTTTTCTTTTATTTTTTATAAATTTTTTTTGTATTTTTGTATTTTTCTATTTTTTGTATTTTGTATAATTTTGATTTTTATAAAAATGAAAACTAAAGTAAAATAAAGTTAATAAAAATATGAAATAAAGATAAAATTAAGACAGAAAAGACTTAATATACTTTTTTATTTGATTTTTGTTCCTAAAAATGATGATGAAAATATAAATGAAAACAAAGAGAAAAGATACACATTCTGACACACATTTTTTTTATTTTATTTAACGTACCCGGACAAAATTGGGTGTTGACAATAATATCATAAATTATGGATTTAAACTAATTCAGTTACATTAAGATGAAGACACCTCTTAATAACGTCTCTAATAAATAATATTAATGAAAATATTGTTTAACAAAATGTTAGAATCATCATTTACATTCTCAATATATAATGTAATTGTTATAAATGACTCGCATGTATCAAATGTTTCGAGAGAAAATAATATTCATTAACCAACCAATATAATTTATGTTTATATTTACCCAAACCTTATAAATAACACTTTCTCCAATTTTTCACCATCTACAATCTTAATATATCTTATCATATTAGTGAAGTTAGGATTTTTTTTTAATTAATGAGTCAAGGAGCTTAGTGTAACGTCCCGGCAACTCGCAAGGACCGTTGACTGCCCCCACAGACCACCACCAGGCTTTCCAGTGTGCTTTGTCCTCACTCGCACACTTTCTGGGAAAACTTCCCAGAAGGTCACCCATCCCAGAATTACTCCAGGCTAAGCACGCTTAACCATGGAGTTCTTATGAGTCAGGCTACCGAAAAGTAAATGCATTTTGGTGATATGAGTAGCCAAATCAATTCCTTTAAGCTATCCTTCAACCGTATAGTCTCATACCTATACAGTCTCCAGATCCCTCTCATTCCGGTGTATGTTCGATTCATCCATGTACCCCTTCCACCCGAAGCTGCCAGGAGCCGCTCCTTGTCTGTGCCCCCTGCACCATGCTTCTTGCACCGGCGTCACTCCCCGCCCTCGTCTCCGTGCCCGGGTGTCACATGCCCACCAGCTTCCGCTCTGGTTCGTCCTCGAACCACACCGTACTGGGAGAGGCTAGGCTCTGATACCATCTGTAACGTCCCGGCAACTCGCAGGGACCGTTGACTGCCCCCACAGACCACCACCAGGCTTTCCAGTGTGCTTTGTCCTCACTCGCACACTTTCTGGGAAAACTTCCCAGAAAGTGACACCCGGGCACGGAGACGAGGGCGGGGAGTGACGCCGGTGCAAGAAGCATGGTGCAGGGGGCACAGACAAGGAGCGGCTCCTGGCAGCTTCGTGTGGAAGGGGTACATGGACGAATCGGACATACACCGGAATGAGAGGGATCTGGAGACTGTGTAGGTATGGGACTATACAGTTGAAGGATGGCTTAAAGGAATTGATTTGACTACTCATATCACCAAAATGCATTTACTTTTCGGTAGCCTGACTCATAAGAACTCCATGGTTAAGCGTGCTTAGCCTGGAGTAATTCTGGGATGGGTGACCTTCTGGGAAGTTTTCCCAGAAAGTGTGCGAGTGAGGACAAAGCACACTGGAAAGCCTGGTGGTGAGATATAGTAATATGGAGAAGACAAAATTGTTTCAAGCACCGACAGAACCGGAAGCACCCTTTGTTTCAAACAGGGGAGGGCGGGTTATTCACATTTCATTTGATGGTCAGAGGCGAATTTACACTTAGTATCACATTAAAGACGTAGTATTGTTCCAAATATCCAGCATAAAGATTACATATCATAGTTATGCCACAATATATATCAAAAAATATATTATAATATATTTTATTATATATATATATATATATATATATATATATATATATATATATATATATAAACTCCTATAAGTGTGTGTGATGATGCATATCATTTATTAATTATATTTGTTAACATATATATAATTAATTGCATACATCAACACCATAGTTACTTGTTGCTTGAACAACCTTGTCACTATTAACTAGAAAATGTTATTGTTTAAATGATCTTGAGCAAATACTCAAAGTATAATTAAAACTTCATTTTTGTCACTCAAATACTATTTTTCATGAATGTTTGAGTGATATCCACATGTTGGATTTCTTCGAGTTTTAGAGCCTTAACCCATCATTTATCTAATGTTGGAGAGACAAATTAATAATTCATGCACAAGTGCTACAAATCACGATCAATATAACATTTGAGTGACAATTTTTTTTAGGAAAGAGAGTTGAGTCAACCTCTCTCTTTTAAATTATAAGCTCTTGCATGAAACTAATCATTATATCGTTTTTGAGTTGTCTCTCAGTGATAGTAAACAATAAGTGTAATCATTACACATCATTTATATTTTTCTTAAGCAATGAATTACCATTTAACCAATACTCGAATAGAGCACAAAATTCTAGTAAAAAGAAAAATCAATCTCAAAACATTCATTCAATTTATACCTTAATAATCCATAAATTTGAATTTTAATATTAGCTTGCTTCCAAATTCATCTTTAACAAATATATGATTTCTAATATCATAAACAAAATATAAAGATATATTTTCAAAATCATACATATTTATTATTCACGTATACATATGATAATCCAAATACCAGTAAGTTCACACATATATACATTACACACACTAAACATATATAAATATTGTTGAATATATTAAAAATTATGTATGAGATTAATCTCTCTTGTGTTGAATATACACATAGAGTTCTCTATTTATAATAGAAGAAATATGAATTAAGTCCAAAATACAAATAAGCCACAAGACGAGCTTTGAGGCGGTCAATAGTTTCACCAGGACCAACTTTGATAGCAAAAATCCACCTGGAACCAACAACAAATTTTATAGACGGGAATGGGACAAGCTCCCAAGTCCCAATATTCTGAAGAGCACTTAGTTCATTTAGCATGGTCTGCGCCAACCAGGATGGGCTAAGGCATCGGTAATATATTTTGGGATGGTCACAAAAGAAATAAACGAAAGGTGGGTATAAAAAGGTGAAGAGAGTTTATGATAACTTAAAGCAATATAAGGTGGAGAGGGATTACAAGTATAACGTATACCTTTTTGGAGGGCAATTGGAACACTAGACTCAGTTGTTAGAGTTGAAGGAGACAAGGTAGTTGACACTTGAATTGAGTCACTTAGTGGTTGTTGAGAAACACCTAGTGAACTAGGCATAATTGGAGGAGCACAAACAACAAGAATATTGATAGTATTAGAAGGAGACATATCACAAGAAGAATGATTGTTAAAATAAAAGCAAAACTCATTGAATGTGACATCTGCAGATATAAAATAATGATTAATAGAAGGAGAAAAACACTTATATCCTTTCTTTGATTTAGTAAAGCCTAAAAAAATACATTTATTTGATGAGGAGCTAACTTAGCAAAGCTAGGACTATAATTATGAACAAAACATGTAGACCCAAAAACTTTTAGAGGTAAGGGGTGAAGGGGTTCATGAGGGAATAATAAGATAGAATGTGGTATTTTATTATCTAAAACAGAAAAAGGGCATGCGATTAATGAGATAACATGCAGTAAGAATAACATCATCCCAAAAATATTGAGGAATGTTATCATGAATTAAAAGAGTACACATTATTTCAATAATATGTTTATTTTTGCGTTTAGCCACCCCATTTTGTTGAGGTGTATAAGCACATGAAGTTTGATGGTGGAATATCATGAGAAGTCATAAATATTTGAAAAGAATGGGAAAGGTATTCACGGCCATTATCATTGTGCAAACTTTGAATAGAAACACGAAGCTGAGTTTTAATTTCATTATAAAAGGTTTGAAAAACATACAATAAATAAGAACGTTTTTTCATTAAAAATAACACATATAGAATAATAATCAATAAAAGTAACGAAATATTGAAAACCTAAATTAGACTTAAAACACGACTAGATCCCCAAATGTCAGAATGAAGTAAGACAAAAGGGGACGAAGCACGTTATGAGACACTATGAGGAAAGGAACTACATGTATGTTTTCTTAATTGACACGACTCACATACCAAATTGGACAACTTGGATAAGCTAGGAACAAGGTGTTGCATTTTGGTAAAACTGAGATGACCTAATTGAGCATGAATAAGAGATGGAGACTCCATAACTACGCCAATATGTGTATAGGGGCGAAGATGATAAAGACCATGAGACTCATATTCGATGCCAATTGTAAGATCCTTGAAAATATTTGTAAGTTAAAATACTAGAAAAAAAAAAGTGAATAGTAAATTGTGAATAGTAAAAAGTGAATAGTAAAAAGTGAATAGTAAAAAAAATATTTTTGGAAAGGATAAGTGTTCCACGTAGCTTTGAGATCAGAATTTATCAAATTGCAAATAAAAAATTATTTTTGTAATAGTAAAATGAATAAAAAAATGAATAGTTAAAATGAATAGTAAAAATGAATAGTAAATTTTTTTGCTATGAATAGCCAAGGGGGGAGGCTGAAAATTTACACCAAAGAACTTAGAAAATTTTTGAGAGAAGAGAGTTGGAAGAATTTCAAATTTTGCAAAGGGGATATTCTGGAAGTTTTCAGAGGGCGAGGGGATTAAATCTGTAATAGAGGTAAGGGGAGCTAACTTTGAGTATTTCCTTTTGTATTATCTTGAGTCTTGAATATGCTATATTTTGCTTTTTCTGATCTTATATCTTGAATATGGAGTATTTTGTTTCTGTATGATCTTAAATTTTAAATGAGAGTATGCTTTTGTGTTGATATCCAAGTGTGATAGTTGTAAAATGTAATGTTGATTATGTTATGCCACTTGTATGTTATTAGTTGTTTATTTTTGTATTTTGGAAGGATTAGAAATTGTCTAACCGGCTCTGCCAGATTCAATTTCTTGTTTCCCCAAACATTCTATTGTTTTCCTTATTTATTTTTATTGTATTTTGGAAGGATTAGAAATTGTCTAACCGGCTCTGCCAGATTCAATTTCTTGTTTCCCCAAACTTTCTATTGCTTCAGTTATTTATTTTATTGCACTTTTGGAAGGATTAGAAGTTGTCTAACCGGCTCTGCCAGATTCAGCTTCTTGTTTCCCCAAACTATTTATTGCTTTACTTATTTATTTTATTGCATTTTTGGAAGGATTAGAAGTTGTCTAACCGGCTCTGCCAGATTCAACTTCTTATTTCCCCAGACATGTGTTGCTCTTGTTACTTAATTATATTGTATTTTTGGATGGATTAGAAGTTGTCTAACCCGCTCTGCCAGATTCAACTTCTTGTTTCCTATGAATTTTTATATTAAGATTATTCTTATGATTGTCAAATATTGTATTCTTCTATGACCATTTATAGTAATATCTTATTATGGTTAATTGTTTATAATTATCTTGTATGAATTCTATCATGAATGAGTTTCTTGGCTGAAATTGATCTTGTTGGAAGGTCTGGAGTAAGGATTCTGTAATAACTTGGAAATGAGTATTAAATAGATGTAGTGATACTATTTGAGGTTGTTGTAAGAGAAAGTAAAAATATTAAAATTAGGCATTTTAGATTTAGAGCATAAGAGAACAAGGTAGATAATTTAAATAAATAAATTGTTAATTATTGAAGGCCTCCCTTTGTTGGTAGGATAGAGGAACCTTAAAAACCTGAGTTGGCACATCCCTGATCATAGAGCAGCCCTGGCCTGGTCCAGTCAGTTGTGACTAGTCATATGTGTTGGCGTCGAAGGTGAGTTTGATGCGTTCAGACATCTGGGTCCTCTCCGGTGACCAATTGGGGTAAAGAAAGATCTCTAATAGGATGAAATTAAAATAAAATAAGTTAATTGGAGATGTATAAAGTTATCATGGTAAAAACTTCATATATATTTTATTTATCGTTACATTGAGCTCAGACTTTAATACGTAGTGGCTAAGATATGATGAAATGTTTTGGCTGATCTATGAATCTTTGATTGGTGAAAATATGTTGAGTTATACTCGTTATGGTCAAAAATGAGTTTATAATATGAAGTATGATAGCTGGCGATATGTTTAATTTATTGACACCAAAATAAGTTATTGTCAAATTATGATTAGAGAATGAACATGATTGAGTTATGTGGAGAAGAGGTTATGAATTGTTGATTTGATGAAATGTTGGAGTGGATATAAGAAATTATTGCTTATGAAATGATGTTTCCTACGGGAAGTAATATGTTCGGTTATACCATGAGAGCTTGGTATGAGCAAAGTAACACCTGAGGTTAATGAAAGCAGGCAGCAAGTGGTCTGACCATAAGGCTTTGACATAAATATGTGGTTCATAAGTTTTATAGAAGCAGGCAGAGAGCGGTCTGACCATAAGGCTTCAGAGAGTAAGACATAGTATACAGGTGAGGCTTAAGGAAGCAGGCAGAGAGCGGTCTGACCATAAGGCTTCGTGAGTAAGCATAGTATAAATTGTAAGGTTTATGAAATTGAGGAAGATGATTTTTATAATGATGAATTAATGACATCGGGGTAATGATATTTGAGTAATTGTAGAAATAAATGATTGAACTATTCTTATTACAAGTTTAATGATTGATTTGATATGGTTGGCTTACCCTTATTTGTTTGTGCTATGATCATATAACTCATGTTATATGTGATTAGATAATGTTGCAGATGTGGTTGAAAAAGCTTAGAGATGAGAGAGATGCGGGGAAAACCTTTCAGGGATTTTTTGTAAAAAGAATAAATTTGTATTGGGATGATTATGTTGTGTAAAATTTAAAAGTTGAAATGTCAACGGTGAATACTATATTGTTTAAAGTTTGTAAGTTTGGTATTGTACTTTGGAGTAATTGAAATAAAGTTTGATTGTTTATATGAGGTATCAAATTAATTTAGTCTCTACTATCAGTAATACCCTTTAAAATATTTGGGTGTTACACCAATTACCTGTCTCGATCTCCGATCCTCTAAACAAACAAAATCTTTGTTAAAAGAAATATTACAATTAAGAGAACGAGTTAGACGATTAACAGATAATAAGTTAAAAGAAGACCTAAGGACATAAAGACCATTATCGATGGATAAAAACGGAAAAATATTAACAGTCCAATATCATGAGCTAAAACTTTAGATCCATTAGCCCTTGTAACAGAAGGTAAATGATTCAAAAAGGATAAAAAGAAAAACAAAGATTTGTTACAAGTAATGTGATGTGTGGCTCCTGAGTCAAGAACCCAAGAGCCAAGAGAAGAAGATGAATTCAGGCCAACAAAAGATGTACCTGTATAGATGCAGTGGAACTAGAAGGTTATTGATCCTTATACCATTTGAGAAATTTACTGAACATAACATAGTCATTGGTAATATTAGATGAAGGAGGATCCAGGTGATTGTAAGGGGGGAGCAGTCTGAACAATAGCAGCATATCTAGGAGGGCAACCATGTAATACATAACACTTGTCAATCGTGTGGCCTAGCTTGCCACAATGGTTACACTTAAGATGTCCTTTTCCCGATTTGCGAAAGTGATTGCGATCATGATGTTGAGATGCCAACGTAGAGGAAACATGTGTATCATTGATGGGTTTACTAGGTACACACAAAAGAGTGAAACAAATAAAAGTCAAAGTAAGAACAACAGGTGAACCCAAAATCTGATCACAAATATGAGAATACTCATGAGCAAGGTCGTGCAATGCTAGTAGCACTTTGACCATTGCTCTATTTCTGTGGCAGGAGTAGAGACAGAAGGCAATAATTCATTAAATTCATAAAAAGAGCATTAATTGTAGATATATAATCAGTCATAGAGTCTTGATGTCGAGGAGCAACAACATTGAGAAGATCATGACAAACACCATAAAGACGTTGAGTAACATTGGTGTATAATAATTTAGCGTGTTCCAAGATTTCAAAACATATTTTGTAGGAACGAAAAATTTGATTTAAAGAGGAATGAAGGGTACCCTTGAGAATAATGCATAACTGAGCATCAACTTTCAACTAATGGGTAATCGCAGCGGAATCAATAGTTGCCACGTTCTGAGTAATATGATCAAGATACCCGTGACTCTTAAGCCAAAGAGTAACGTTTGATGCCCAAGTCGCATAATTAGTACCATCTAACATTTCAATAGATAAATGCACATTGACATAGTTATTATATATGGACGGGTCAAAAGCCATGAAAAAGCAAGAGAGTAAAAAACTATAACTCAAAAGAGGCACAATCAACACAACCAGGCCAGATCTAGATAAGGAAGGTCGTGATGAGTCCAACAAAGGTGGTCGGCGCCGGAGACAACGACACCCATGCTGTCACGAGCGACTAGAAAGTATAGCGGAAGCAAATTGTGATTGATTCATGAGAGCGTGTCTGGACTCCGATGGTAGCAATCTTGACAACATTATGGTTGCTTGGCTGAGATGAGAAAAATTGTAGTCACTAGTTGAAACTAATGCTCTGGTGACGATGACGACAACGACTCTAACAGCGACGACACTTGTAGTGGGTAGGACCAACGAATAAGGAACCTTAAACTCTAGATATCATGTTGAATATAGTAAAATTTATGTATGAGATTAATCTCTTTTGTGTTGAATATACACATAGAGTCCTTTATTTATAATAGAAGAAATATGAACTAGGTTCAAAATACAAATAAAAAAATAGTAACAAACTAATTGAAGATAAAAAATAAAAATAATATATCTAAGAAATAGTAACTCTCCTTTAAAAACCAATAAAAATCACAGTGTTTAAGGATAAAACCCTACGACAACATTATTTTAATTTGCCACTATATTTTAATTTCTTTTGTTTTCAAATGTGTACAAAACAGTGGAAACAATTGTTTAATGCCTTTTATATCTCATGTTCAAATGTTCACAATCAGAATCTTGTACTTAAAATTATACTACTAAGTATGATGTAGACCTAAAATAAAACAAATTATTTATAAAATAAATATTTAATTATAATTTTAATCCTTATATTTTACAAAATTCACAATTTTATTTTTTTCCCCACAACTTTTGTATTTTAATTTTTTACTCAATTCTAATATCTTCTATAAATAAAAAAGGTAATAAATATATAATTTTTTAACTTCGGTTAGTTTTTGATTTGTAACTAAAGTAAATATGTTTTTAATATATAAATTTTAATGTAAAATTGAAATTTATTTTTATTTTAAATTTTGAGCTCTTCTAATGTTTTTTAAAATGAATGGATATAATTCTTTTTAATGTAATTATATTAACTTTTTTAACCTATTAAAACATAAACAATATAAATAACTTAAATATTAGTACAAAACATATGTAAAAAATTGAATATAATTAGACTAAAATAATTATATCAATTTATTTTTAAAGTTTGAAACCTAAATATATTAAAGTTTTTAAGAAAGACTGAATTTTAATTTTACGTTAAAATTCAATAACTACAAACATATTTAATCCAAAAAGAAATTCACATATTATATGTTTTCCTCTTACCACTGTGTTTCAAAGAATTAAAATTAAGGAATTAGAATTATAAAAAGTTGTGAATTTATAAAATATAGAAATAAAATTTTGGAAAAAGAAAAACAGAAAGGAAAACATAGTACACCTAAACAGCACGTGCATAAAATAACTGCTGGACAAATTGCCAAGACTCTTGGATTTGGATATTGAAAATAGTGAGAAAAAAAAAAGAAAGAAGAATAATAAAACTCTTCAATCAGTGGAGGGGATATCTGATGTGGGCCACCGCCTCGTAAAGTAATGCACCCTCCGACCACTTTTTCAGGTTGACGCCGTAATTCAGCGCTCGGTTGGAGCACTTCATTTTCACTATGCCCATCGGTGCAATGCTATTGGCTGAAATCCCAAGCATCCATGATTAAGCCCGCACCGCAGCACACTGGATCCCACACCGTCCTCTACACTATATATACCGTGCACAATTTGTCAATGTACACCCATTCACGTGCTAAACGCTTAATCTGAATAAACATAATTGAATTTGAATCTCTCCGCGAAAATGGAGAACGAGAAAGGTGAGTTCCAATGAGAAATCATAAAATGCCTTTGCTCATTCTTTTTTTTTTTTCTCTAAGCAATCAAAACATCATGACGATGATGACTATTTTCAGGGCTGATTTTTTTGTTTGCGATTATGTAGTTCGTTTCTATTTTGAAGCTTTTGGATTTTTTTATTTGCAGCTTTTGAGTTTCTTGGACGCGTTCCTCTTCTGCAGAGGCTTCCGAGCTCGTCTGTGAGGAAGATATCTCAACTTGTGGATGTCAAAAGCTGCGGTAATTTTTCCGTTTTCTAAAGGATTGTATTATTGTTTGTAAATTGTGGCTGCACTAGTAATCATATTGTGATAACTAATTAGCGTTACGATAACTAGTAGTGATACATGAAAATGCAGTAAAGTGGCTAGGTTATTGCCTAATTGATAGTGATTGCGGAAACCTGCAAAACTGCAATGCTACATAATTGTAATTGTGGACACTGATTTAAGGCCGTGAAATTGAAATTTGTGTCATTACTTATTTTAAAATATGTTCGGAGAATCGTTCTTAAATTTGTCGTTAGGATGTTACTCTATTCATCCTATGGGAGTTAGTGAAGTCCTTACTTCTCGTAAAAAATATATGGTACTTCATATTCAGTATTTGTAAACATTGATTAGAAGATCCGTTGACTATTATTTTCAATTTTTGTTGATGGATTCTTGTGTAGAGCCGGGAGAGTATGTTGTTCGAGAGGGTGAACATGGAGATGGCGTGTACTTCATATTGGATGGAGAGGTATGCTTATATATTTATGTTATTAGATGTCAGAGAAGCAAAAACTGTCAGTCAGGTTTCATTGGGTTGCCTTGGATTTCTGTAGGTCAGTTTTGATAGGACTCTGCCCCAGTCATGAGGCAAATATGATAATGGCATGTTGAAATTGTCTATTGCCAACCTTATTTGTCCATTGCTCTCGTCTCCAGCTAATTTTTTCGTATTTTCTTAAAATGTTTATCAAAGCTCCAAGTTAAATTTGTTGTGTCCCCCCTTAATTAGCTGTTTCACTCTTCAGCTATGTCGCAAATGTTTAAAACAGGTTACAAAAATGAAAACAAGGTAGCAATTTTGTAATTATTAGTGGAAACGGTAAAGTAAGATCAAACTCTTCACCAAGGTCATAGGGGCTTAGATACTATGTCATGAACTTTACTATCACAATAGCTTAAACTTATAAGTGAAACTGCATAAATGGCTTTATATTTATCAGTAGCATTTCATTTAACAAATTTATCCTGAAAATCCTATTTTATTGCTTGTAGGCTGAAGTTGTTAGATCCGTTAGTGCCAATGATGAAAATCGCCCCGAGTTCCAGTTGAAAAGATATGATTACTTTGGTTATGGTAGAAAACTTAATTGTTATATCTCAAATTGCACTTTATTGTTAAAGTATTTTCCTTTCATCCCATAGGCTACATACTTGTCTGGTAGTTCTGGCATGATTTGGTTAACCATAATTATTTTCTTCTGCTGCGCTACAAAGTATATAAGTTAAACGCCTAATTGCACTCATTAAAGTTTGACGCTCTAGAAAGCATTGATCTTTCTGAGACATAGATGGTTAAAATTAGCAGGAAAAGGATTGACTAGTTTATGGTTGCTATTATTTCTCCAGTCCTTCAATGTGTAATATTATTTCATGATACCACAAATTTTTAGAACTTTGCCAATGTAACTGCTATGTTTCTTATCCTTTAACCTTTGTCTTTGGGTTAGTTGGATATTCATTTGCCAATTACACCTATTGTCCCGCTCAAGATTCTTGTACATAAGCTTTTGCTTTTGTCTTGAGTTATTTTCTGTAATTAGAAACATGAGAATGGTGTGAACTTGCTAATTTCAGGTTTGTCAAATACAGTTCACCAGGCAGGTGTTGTTGCTTTGTCTAAGGTGCCCTTTTAGTTTTTTTTCCCACTGCTTTCCAATGTCAAAACCTCAGGTTGAGTGTACTAGCAACCACCTGAGATCAATTAAATGAAATAAATTATTCACTCCTGCAGCGACATTTTTATTTTGATGTGGCAGCTGACATGCTTAGTGCTTCCCCACGAGCACTCAACACTGCTGCAGCCAAAATCTATCTGCAGAGCTGAAAATTGCTCTGAGACATGCTCACCTGTGGAGAATATACTGCATGTGGAACCCTTGGAGGTGCTCTCAATGTATATCATTAATTTGATTATTGATTTCTTCTTGTTGAAGTCTTTACATAGTGAGGATTCTATAGAGTGATTATTTTATTTGTGCAAGAAAAATAACTGTATGTTTAACTGCCTGCTTAGTACTCATTTTGACCTTCATAGATCTTTTCACAACTAGTTGATGCATGACCTTCAGAAAAGACATGCTAAATTCAGAAAAGACATGCTAAATGCAGATAGGTGAAAGATAAAAAATAAAAAAAGAAGACTAGGGAAAGGAAAGATGGTTCAGCAATTTAAATATTGTTGAATATGGATATATGCTTGATTGCTATTGGAAAAGGGTAGGAAAAAATAGACTGATGTGGATATCCTAGTTCTCTATGATGGTAAATTTTTGTATATTCGTGCATATGTATGATGTATCTTTGATGGTATGTATTAATACCCTGGAATTAAGCCCTAAAGCTTCGTTATTGTCTTTGGAAGGTAGATATCTTCCGAGGAATTACCCTTCCAGATGCTCCAAGATTTGGAAAGGTGTTTGGGGGGCAGATGATTGGACAGGTATGATTATCCTTCAAAATTAAGGCATGATATCCATGTCAGTGGTACCACCTTTGATACATATATTAATTACTGAAATATTTAATGCGCAGGCACTGGCTGCAGCATCAAAATCTGTTGACTGTCTAAAGGTTGTTCATAGTTTGCATGCCTATTTTATTCTTGCGGGAGATTTAGAAAGTAAGCATGTTTGATCACTTGACCTGATTTCCCCTTCTATTTCTTTTTCCTTTTCTATTTCTTTTTCCGACGTGTCCTATTATAGGTTCTTAAACTATGAATCTTGAAAGCTATATTTTCTTTTTCTGATTCTGCCCATTAATTTATAATAAATCATTTAAATTCTGGTATAAAGTTAATTTTAATTTAACAATAGAAAAATTCTTTTTCTGAAAAACTATTGAAATTCAACTTAGAAGTTGAAAGAGACTAACCCACAAGGATAAGGTTAACGGCAAAGGGTTTAGGTAGTTTGTGTCAGGTCTTAGATTCAGATTTCATTATTGCTTTTATACACAAAAAAGTAGACGTTTGATAGAAGGGCTTCCTGTACACAAATTCACCACCATGACTCCATACATGTTTGAGTTGTTTACCTGATCATTCCATTGCCATTGATACTACTGGTTGGGAATACGAGGAAGGTGTTTGACTTAAGGTTCACCTGGTCGCTTATTGGTCCTAGTGCCACTTTTTGGATACGAGGCGGGTAAAGCACTAAGATTTTTATAAATGGGCCACGAACAAACCAATTAAGTCAACTTAATATCACATTCCATCTAAAACCTTAAGACATTAGGTTGCAGATATTACTCAATTTATCCACTTTTCACCAGTGTGAGATTCCATATTCACACTTGGAATCATACAATTAGACCTACTGGTTTGAGATGTCATTCATTGTTCCAACAGATGGTGAAGACTTTCTTAACTGTGAGGCTGAATTTTTGCCCAAAAGATAAGGACACCAATTTTGTATGGACATTGGACACCACTAAAGCAGCCTGCTATAATAAGCAACGTGTCTGTACTCCTGCATTACAATAGCCCTATGCCTGCCCCTCAAAACATCACATTAAATGATGAATGGTTTTGAGAAATTAGGTGTCACATTAACAGGTCCCACTAAATCTTTGCTGCAATGCCTCAAAGGCTCGCAGTGCTTCTAACATCCAATGAAATTCCTTCCCTTTTTAGGAAATAAATATCAGTGAGTTTTCAAGTTCTATATGGGTCATTAACCGAACTCCATTCTTTCTTCTAATCTATATATCATGTTACATGAATTGCTTATACTAGGGCTTAGTTGGGAAAATAATTTGTAAGCTAGTTTTCATGTTGACTTTCACAGTTTCTACCAGATACTAGATCGTATATTTTGTCTCTTTTAAGATTAACTTGAGTTAATAATGTCATATTTTGATTTAATGAAGTCTCATGTGTAAATACCATTATTATCATACATGTACTGCAAATTTATTTCTGTGCTGTAGCTTGTAAACATATTATACACAGTGTGAACTTTTCTTTTACAGTGCCAATTACATATAAAGTTGATCGTATCCGCGATGGGAGGAGCTTTGCTTCAAGGAAAGTAGAAGGAATTCAAAAGGGAATTACCATATTCACGCTGTTGGCTTCATTTCAAGTAATCTTATATAATTTTTGACTTAGATGAATAATTTTTCTATTGTAAATTATCTTATTTGTGAATTTCGCCTTATTGTTCTCTCTCTCTCTCTCTCTCTCATATTTGTATTTTACTTGTTATATATGTTACATAATCTATCAAACCAAAATTTTGTACTAAATTAGTATTTCTGCAGGTGTATTGCTCATGATAAATGTTTATTTTATATAACGAAATTTATAGTAAGTAAATGCATTTGAAGATATAAGAATTATATTATTGTAATTAAAATTCGTAGCAAATAGATACTTTTCAACATATAAATTATATTTCAAATTAACGATAAACAATTTATATTATGATACACGGTTTTTCTAGCAGTTGATAATTTCTTCTAAAAGATATCCAAATTCAATTTCAAAACAAAAGATGAAAATAATAGATTGATAGAGATAATATTAATTAAGAAATTTTTCTAAAATTGTTCTCGTTAAAGAATAGTTGTTAAAACATTTTCATTCAAGATGACTATTCTAATCTAGATAAAGGATAGTTATCTTCTAGCTTAACATTTTAGACTTTACCACTAGGAATTCTAAAGAAGAACATACCATTCAGAAGAACATCTAAGACGTTGCAGCTATATAGGACTACTATCGTTAACTACTGGAGGACTAGATGATTAAACCCAGTGCTGCAGAACAGGGGGCGTTCTGGAATTATGGAAATGAAAACGTTTATATTTACTTGGGTTATGGCACGTAGATCATTATATCTAACGCCGTGAAAAAGGACATCATTGCTGATGCATGTGTTACCTGCATTAAAACCACTTTATCACTTGTCTGTTACTATTTTTTATTTAGTATTTATCTTTAAAGTACTCATTCTATTTTAAATTACAGAGATACGGACTGAACAAAAGTGAATTTTGGACATCTCGTGACCTCATAGACTAGGTTGAATGGTTAGAACTTAGATACTATTGAGATAACAGGAGTGATTTCTCTTGTATATTGCTAAGCAACTTGTACACTATCTACACACAGTGTGAATCAATCCTTGAAGTTTACGGATTATGATCAAGTTATCTAAGAAAACTATATGACCAAAATATCTAAGATACTAAATAAACGAGGAAACATGGAAATAGAATTACGTTAACATCAGGATAGTATCTCAACAGATATAAAATATCTGTTTATTGGGTCCTTTATGGTTGGTTGCAAGGGAACAGGCCCAAGATCATCTTTCATAAAACAAGAATGTAAAAATAGTGATTTTTAAATTGATAGACTATTGGACTATATTGGTGGTTTCTGGCTATTTGTGACTACAATTTAAATTATGGTGAAAAATATCAAGAATGGATCCAGTACGTGAAACAGGTCGCAGGAATCATTTCCACAGAGGAGGCTACAACATTCTGAAATGTTATGAGTTGTACCTAGGAACATATGCAAGTTTTCAATATTATGTTGGATATATTATTTTAAAGGTCAAAATAGGGAAAAAAGAAGTTATTTCAATTACCTAAACTGTAAATTTTATTTTCCATTATTTTTTTGTCTATTTTTAATTTTTTCGTAACAGCAAAACACAGTGTGGCTAATGCATCTTCATGTTGGTTGTGGTCAGCTTAGATGTTCTTTTAACATATAAGCTATTGCTCCACTTAAGGAATTACATTCTGAATTTATAACACATTTATCATTGTTATTTTTCTAATCTGCAGAAGGAAGAATCGGGGATGGTCCACCAGAAAGTAGCTATACCATCTGTGCCATCTCCAGATAAGGCAAGATACAAGGTTATGTATATTAAGATTTTTTGTTACTTTGGATTTCTGATTATTAATATTTTTTATTCTGTTGCTTATAGCTTCTACCAATGGAAGAGCTACGGGAGAGACGTCTTACTGACCCTCGTTTACCAGTGTAAGATTTATTATGAAGAACATGGTTGATGCAATATTGTTCTATATGACTATATTTGTTTTTATTTATCTTCTTTTGTATGTTGATGTGTTTGTTTACTGTAAAATGGTCATGGGATCATATATATGGTTAACTGAACAGCAAGACATCAAGGAAAAGACAACCTCTCCTTTATATTTGCTGATTGAATCATAAGTGTATATTTTGCACTGGATGTATATGTATTTGGTCTTCAGTAGATAATATTGGCTAGATTTCTAATTTTAAGGAACTTATACGGCTAATCTTCTAAAGTCTTATTCAGCTAGAGTTGTTGGACTATCCCTGCTCAGTTTTTTATTTCTTTTTAATAAATTAACTAAATTGCCGCTTTTACATCATGTTACATTTTCAGTTGTCGCAACTGCCAACATTTTCATTGCATATTACGTTAAGCTTTTGAATTCTAGATGCACTATCATCACTGACTTGTAAAGACTTCTATTTTTGCCAAAGGCAGGCGTGATTTTGAACTATGTTGATAGCTTGCATGATGATTTTCTGCATCATAATGACAATTTTCTGCCACAGAACCTACCGGAACAAAGTGGCTACATCTCAATTCATACCCTGGCCCATAGAGATACGATTATGTGAATATGAGTTCTCAACAAATATGACAAAATCTCCCCCCAGGTTAGGCTGATGCTCGGTCTGCAGGCTTTTCCTTACTTTACTTGGCATTTATTTAATGCACAGAAGAAAGATTTGGAAGGGAGCATCACCTCTTTTCTTTTCCAAATCTAACCTTAATGTCTTCTTTTTTAAATGATAGATTTCATTTAAACTTGATTAACTACTGTTTGCAGTTTGAGATACTGGTTTAGAGCAAAGGGAAAACTTTCAGATGATCAAGCCTTGCATAGGTACATATCTTGTATATTTACTTTAGATGTGTCTGGTTCTCCAATTGTTATAGCAGAATTGGTAATTGAATTATAACTTTAAGTGATTTGCACTAGCCAAAGTTTGTAACTGTTCTTACCCTGTGAGATTGCTGTAATGCATGTAATTCTGGAGCTACTTAAGCAATTTGAGTCATCCTAAATCTATGTCTTGCTACTGAAATATTCTCCCGATAAAGGATTAGTTGACAGAGTCTGAACAAATGGAAATTGCCAAAAGTTTGTTGTACAAAATGCATATATCTTGAACCTGCATCTCTAAATAATTTGATACTCTTTAGTATACTTAAACAACGCATAATAAAATTTTCCAAAGAAGAATAAAGAATTCAAGAAGTGGTATTTGATTTCTTGCATTTCATTTCTTTTTCATACTTTTCAGGTGCGTGGTGGCATATGCTTCAGATCTAATATTTCTTCAAGTAAGCTTGAATCCCCACCGTGAGAAGGGTTTCAGGACACGTTCTGTTAGTCTGGACCACTCGTAAGTATTTAAAATTCTACTGGTGAGCTAAATAGTTTATTTAACATTAGAAAACGTGGGTCTTGTGCAACAAGTTCTTCAGGTATAAATTTTTCTTTCTTTCTTTTTGCTAAATGCTTTTTTTTATCTTAAATTTTTTTATTCCAGTATGTGGTTTCATCGATCTGTAAAAGCAGATGATTGGGTGCTATTTGCGGTGAGTTTCGTATTAGTTTCACTCTTGTTTCTCATCTTTAATTTTGGGGGAAATTACCGAAAAAGAAATTTCTAAACAATTTTTCAGTTCCTGATCAATGACATAAATCGAAATTCAGTAAATTATTATTCATTAATCAGCTGCAGTCATATTTGGTTTACTATCAAAAGCAATTTCAAAATAGTGACACATGTTTCAATATAAAATTTAGAATTTGACAGTTCAAAATTAATTCTATCAAATTTCAGTTCTACTAAAATCTAAATCAAATTGACACTCTAACTTTAAACTGTGAATTTCTTTTTTATTTTGTTCTATTTTTTTATTTGTGTTGATTGTAAACACATTTGGTTGTACAGATTTTTACTCCTACTGCCCACAGTGCACGCGTCTTTGTGACGGGCCAAATGTTCAATCAGAAGGGAGAGGTAAAGCATGATCAGAATTTTCCCTCTTTCCTTGTTTATCTTTGTTTTTTACATGTATTACTCTGTTAATCTTGCAGCTTCTTGTATCATTGGTTCAAGAAGGACTAGCCAGGAAAATTAATCAAGGAAATTCAGCCATTAAATCTAAGTTGTGAGCTGCTATACACAGAGTAACATGTATCCATTTTATATTTTTATTTTAAAAAATCTCATGTATCAATAATATCTTAATAAATCAATTATAGATGAAAATTTATATTTTGTTCTAAAAATGTTTCTCTCGTGTAAACTGTACCATGGATTTGGAGATATAAGGATTGCTTTTGTGATCAAAATTGATGAAAAGGAGCGGCGGAATACATTAACAACTAATATCTGTTTGATAAAAAAAATTACTATACCGTGGATTTTTTAATACCATATAAAATGTTACTCCAAAAATTCAACTTATATATTCATAAAATTTATATTATATTTATCAATGTCATAATAGACAAATAATTTAAACCACATTTAAAAGTATTGTTTATCTTTAATCCGTGTATTCTAAGTACATTTCACAACTTTGTATAATTAGATGGTACAAAATAGAATGGAAATAGATGCTTGGTGTGTCCTTAGAAAGATAAATTTTGAAAGATATTTTTTTTTAATAAAAAATTTGAAATGTTTTATATTATATATTGTGTTTTTTGTGTACAAAATTTTAAAATATAGAAATTTATGAGAAGATTTTGATTATTTAAAATTAGTTAATTTCAAATTTGAACTATAAAAAATAATTTAAAATTTTTGTATAGTCAAATTTATAATTTGTTTTGGTTAATCTGGGTTGTACATGTCTACAAATTTCATGGTATCTATTTAGGATACTATTTGATGAAGAAAGTTGTAAAATTATTAAATAATACGTGAGGAGATAATAAAAACTGTAGATACTTAATAAAAAAGTAAAAAAAAAAATTAATATGATGAAAATTTTTTAGTAAGAACTCAAGTAAATATATATAAAATTATGATAAATTTAAAACTTAATTATTCATCTAAATACATTATATTTAAAATGTAAAATAATTTAAAATAAAATAATTTAAATTTAATGTAATAAAATTTATTCAAAATTTTGATTTTGTTTGGTATTAATCTTTAAGAAATGAAATTTGAATAGGAGAATAACCTTGTCCGTTGTTTTGATAGACTCTTAAAGGTTAAAGAAAAATTCGTAGGGTCGTGATTGATTTTTGTCCGCTCAAGAAAAGTTAATATTAAATATTAGTCCAATAGTAGAAGCCAAACTAATATACATAGTCTTGGTTATAATAATATATACATGATTATAATTATGAAATGGATTCCTTACTTTGGAAAACCTGGTTAGAGAATTAATATGAAAAATTACAGTGAAAACACAATCATAACATTATTTTCTAAAAAACCTTATGGCTGTTTTTTTTATGTATTTTATATATTATGGAATAAAGTTTGAAAAATGAGGGACGAAGTTAGATTGTGGAAGTTTTGAGACTGTCATAGGAAAACAAATATCAACTCCAAGCTTTTTTGTTAGATTGAATTTGAGTTACTAATTAAATAGTTTTAAAAACTTGATATAATACAACCATCCAAGATACCTATTTAAATTTGCTGAAAATTAAAAGAAAAATATTGAAAACTATTAGATATATTATCTTTATTTTATATTTATCTTTTATCTTTAGTTAGTTTATTATTATTTCTTATTTGTATTTTGGCCTTATCCCATATTTCTTCTATTATAAATAGAGAACCCTATGTGTGTATTTAACACAAGGGAGATTAATTCCATATATAATTTTCACTATATTCAACATGGTATCAGAGTCACGTTCTTTTTTGAGGAAAAAGTTTCTGGTGCCTCTGCCACTACATCCGCCGCTGCCCGCAGCAGCGCCATCTTACTCCATATCTAATGAACAACCTCATTCACAATTCCACAATTTTCGATAGATTTAGAACAATAGAAGAAATGAGAATCTTAATTACAACTCCATTACAAAAACCTTGTTAAGATTCACAGTTTGGGTAACCATGGAACAATAAACACAAAGGACTCCAACAGTGTGCAGTCCACACATGCAAGTACCATTAGGATTATGCAGATTATGTGATTCAGGTAATTTACAAAAATTCACAAGTCCAAACCTTGGTACCATTAATGCTCAGATTGCTAAGCATTTACAACTTATTACAGTGAAATCAGATAACAATCCTGGTATGGAAGAACTCATCAACACCTGGCCCTCATTCCCCAAATTACCAACATCAACAACCACAGTGCTAAGCATTTTCCCAACAATGAAAATGCTTCTACCAACTGCAACAAGCTGACAAGGTGGTCTAGTAAGCAGTGGTGATAGTTTTCCAACCTGTATCCACTGGCGTCTCCCTTTGTGCCACATCATTAACCTAGTTCCTAAAGTTTGATCCAAGACATAGAGGGTGTCATCCACAACAACTGCAGGGCCTGTCCACCCTGAAACCATGTCAGCATCTGCATACTGCCATGTGCCACTTGATGGATCATATACAATGGCAAATACATGAGGAGTTACAGGGTATCTGGAAAATCGGACGTATATCTTCCCACCAAGAACTACTGAATCTTCAACATCAGAAAAAACAGCAATATCTCTCTGAGATCTCCAACAATTTGTCAGAGGGTCAAAAGTATCCCAAGAATGAGAATAGGTTGGATTTGAAGCTAATCCTCCGATAGCATATAGTTTTTCATCCAAAACTTCACAAGAAAAGAAGCACCTGAAAGGTTTTTGCAGAAGAAAACAGTAATTTCTACATTGCTGTTGGGGATAAAACTAAGGCCAACAAAGACTATGCAATTTCAACTTCAATAGTAAAATATAGACACCTAAATTGACATATAAAATGTATACTAATGATTCTTTGGCAATGTTATGAGAGCATAATGTCAAAACAGTTGTTGATCGAATTATACTTCCAAAATAAAAGCTCTGTAGAGTCTGTAGAAAAAAGTGAATTACAGCATAATGATAACTGGAATTTTAGAATGGAAAGAAACCTTATTTCTTAATTCTGAAGGATATGTACTCCTAAAATCATGTTGTACCAATACCAGTTACGGATCAGTAACAGAAAATTTGGGTACTTTTCAATTCCAATAAAACAGAGTGTAGAAGTCATTATTCATGAAAATAAATTATTTGGATGCCATAAATGCAAACTATTTTCTTTCCAAGTAAAGTAGTAAGTTTGTGGCTGTCCCTAGTTTTCTGGTATCAACAATCCTTAACAATTCAAGTAACTGCAACAACTACCTAAAATCTATGATGAAAAATCCTAGCAGATTGATATTTACGTAGCACATACAAACATAGATTCCTGAAGGAATAAACATGAGGATATTTACCTAGCAGTTGACATGGAAGTAGCTTGAACCCAACAGTTTGAGGAAGCATCATATGAATAAACCTCATCAGTACAATCTATTGACCAGCTACAACCACCCAACAAGAATAGCTTATTTCCCAAAGCTTCAAAACCCATGCCTTTTCTTTTTGAGATGTGAGGTGGAATACCATCAACCAGCTTCCAATTTCTTAATAAGGCGGTTGGATCCAATACATAACAGAAAGTCTCATTTAATTTGTCCCTGCACAGAGCATAAATCCAGGTTTCATCCAGTTTGTGCTTCCGACGGTAAGTGCACCACTCTTCGTTACAAATTAAGTCCCTCCATCTCTTTGAGACACACTTCAGGATTGGATGATATTTTCTAGGAACTCTTGCCAGGCACATAAGAGATATATCATCTGGAAGGCCATAGATAAGTACAGAATTGGTGTCTTCTACTTCATTGACACAATTTGATGATTCTTCTCTGACATCTACATTCTCCATTGGATAGTACAAACAAAGGACCTGAAAAGAAAGGATGAATGTTGGTGAAACTCTTATCAGATCATAATTGCACTTGCTCTTTCTGCGTACACTGAACAAAAAAGAAACATCTAGCCAATATGATCCAAGCCAAAAGTAACATCATGGAAGATATAAACCTCAAAGGCTGTGTCAAGACACAAACAAGATCAAGTTTTGTGAGACCAGCACTGTACCACTTTTAAAGCTTAACATTGACATGGAGAAGGTGTACAACTCATGTGATTTAAACTTTCCTTAAACATGAAGAGACTGCAGACACTTTAATCAGATTACAACCCTCACTAACCACACTGCAAACTCGTAATGAAATGTCAACCTCCAAAAATGCTTATAGTTTCTAGCTATAAAAAAAATTCTCCTTCTCATCCTACTTACATATATCGATACTTTCTTCTTTATACCCGTACAGGACATAAACATGTGTAGCTTACCCATGATGTGAAATACCATCACCTTTACAAAAATAAGTCCATTCCATTTTGCAGGCATTAGTCATCAGAACACACAACCAGACTACCCAAAAAAGAGAAACAAACTTCTACTGTCAAATTATATGAAAGAATATACAAATTTAACTTCACACAAAATATTGAGGCAAGGAATATCAATGCCCAAATCACGTCAAAAGCGAATAAGCAAAACACAAGCAGGGCTTCCCAACTGGCCACAGATCATAAATGGAGAAACTAACAAACTACAATCACAAGTTTCATAATCATTCTCAGCATCACAGTCCCAAAAAAAGAATCCAAATATAGTCCTAATATAAACGTAGTACATTTCATTTTCCCAGACTTGAGCTAGACCAAATGCAAAACCAGAAGCAACCCGTTTAAGAATAAACGAAAAATATAACTTCTTTACATACCCCTTCCCGCAATCATTGCAATTCCAGATCTAAAAGCAAAAGGGGCGCACAAAAACTCTCATAATTCCAAAGATTTCAAATTTGACAGTCAATGCCAAACAATCCGAGAGATATAAATCAAAGATCGATATAATAAGAAAGCTAATTCAATTTTTTTGGGGGGAGTTTTTGTGACAGGAGGAATGGAGAAAGAATGTCACCTGTCACCAACAAAGGGATTCGACTAAGAAGTCCGGCAAAGCAAGAAAAAACGATTCTTTAGCAGTCCCTGGATATTTATCGTGCTGTTGATGACAATCTTTTAATAAACAACTTCACTTTTTACTATTTTAATTGAAAAAAAAAGTTAACACGCAAAAATTAAAGGACTACTTTGTTTTTCTTTAGTCCTATATACTCAAAATCATGACTTATTTTGTTAATATAATAATTATAAATTTATTGGGTTTGATTAATTCATAAGTTATTATTTTGTCACTTTTACTTTTATTTATAATTAAATATGCTTTTAATTCTCACACTTTAATATTAAATTAGAATTCGTTCAAGATTTAAATTTTTATATAATTTAATATTTAAACTTCAAAAATAAATAAATATGTTTTTATCTTAAAATTTTCATGTATCAAATAATATATCATTTGATACCTTCGAGTTCAAATATCAATATGAAATATCATTTAATATATAAAATAAATTAACATTTTGGATTAAGATATTGTATCAGTTTATTTTTAAAATTTAAGACTCAAATGTTTCAAAATTTGAAATAATAATAAAAGATAGTTTTGTGTTTAAATAGTTACATACATATTTAAATCATTTTATTTATTTTAATATTGAAGGTTAATATTAAAAATAAGTTTTAATGAAAAATGTGTAAAAGAATAAAATACAATAGAAAAAAAAACAACTTCAATCATTTTCTTTTAAACTAAACTGATTTTGGAGTTTGTGTAACATCCCGATTATATAATAACAAATATTACATAATAAAGATGTCAACATTCCAATAATGAGAACAGTCGGATCATGACGTGTAATTAAAGTACGAAATTACAGTCATCCAAAATAAAAGAAACGGACATTTAAACTTAAACAGCTTAAAGATTCGAACACTACACGTGTTCAGATGGGAAGTTCCTCAGAAGACTACTCCGCAACCCTAGTATCCTCCAGCTCTTGCTCCAAGGGGATCTCCTTGACGACATCTGCTCCCATCCAAGTGGATGATCATCGCAAGAGAAACATACCCAAACAGCACACAACACAAACAATGCAAGGGTGAGCTAGATATAAAAAGCATGTTATCTCTTAGCACATTTAATTCATGACATCATAATAGGTACATATACAGGAACAATTACATCATACTCATTAAACCACAGTTCACACACTCATCTTTACAATCTCATAGTCTGTTGGCACTCCCCAACACTATGCAGGATAAATACAAACAACCCATCTTTACACTCACATAGTCTGCTGGCACTCCCCAACACTATGCAAGGTAAATACACACGACATATCTTTACACTCACATAGTCTGCTGGCACTCCCCAACACTATGCAAGGTAAATACACACGAATCACTCGCATAGTCTGCTGGCACTCCCCAACACTATGCAAGGTACACACTCGATTCACTCGCATAGTCTGCTGGCACTTCCCAACACTATGCAAGGTACACACTCGATTCACTCGCATAGTCTGCTGGCACTCCCCAACACTATGCAAGGTACACACTCGATTCACTCGCATAGTCTGCTGGCACTCCCCAACACTATGCAAGGTACACATACCCCGAATCACCACCATGTCTCCTTTTCCTGAGGATCATGGAATTACGTCCACCACCATGTATCCCCTCCTTGAGGACCATGGAATTACGTCTGTGAAATATACTGTTACTGACAAATACCCGATATCCCTATATATTACAGTAAATCCAACACACCTCATAAATTCACATAATTCATTTCACCATTTATAATTTCCAAACATTACATGTAATCCAATTCATGAGAAAAATAATTTAACTCTCAACATTTTCAAAACACAAAACGAACGAACACTGTTCACCGGACACCATGGGACGCACGTTCTTAGACGAACGTCATTTCCAAAGGTCGAACACTATTTGGACGGACGTCATCCGATTCTACTCCACCAGGACGAACGCTCAAAACCAATGCCGAACGCCATTTGCCGAACGTTGAAACCGAACGCGTTGAATACTTGGCCGAACGCTAACGGGCACAATCTGGACGAATGCTATGAGAATTAGACCGAACGCTATTAACCGAGTACCATAAGGCCGAACGCTATTATTACAGAGCACAGTCAACGAGCGTTACTGGACGATCTCTAACTTTGGTCGAACACTAACGAACGTTCACTTTGGACGAACGCTGACAAACGCTCACTTTGGACGAATACGGACGAATGCGGACGAATACGGATAAACTCTCCTGGACGAATGCTTGCGGACGAACGTTCGCGGACGAACTCTCCTGGACGAATGCTTGCGGAAACTTAAGGTGGAACGTACAAGCTGAAGTTAAGGACGGACGTTCGCTCACAATAGCAGGCCGAACGCTCAACTGAGACAAAGACCGAACGTTTGATCGAGCCATTTGGACGAACGTCCATTGTGGCTCAAAACGGACGAACGTCCAATTTTGGATCAAATTGGACGAACGCTCACTCTAGTATCTCGCGCTCAGGCGCGACATGCTGGGCGCGATTCTTCCCGAGGCTGGGGCGCCTGGGCGCGACAGGGGGCGCCCGGGCGTGAATTCTGCAGAATTCTGCAGAATTCTGCAGAATGAGGCCAGAGCCTCTCTTTACCATTTCTAACCATTTTTCTTAACTTCTAACACCCTTAATTCATGTTTTATACTAGATTGGACTTATCTAAATGATTATAAACGTTCCTTACTCAACTTTAAAGGGATTCATATTCGAATTCAACCACAAAACACCAATTTTCACAACTTAGATACCCAAAATCCAATTCTACCACTTTACACCTATTTTGATCAATTTGATGGCTCTAACAAGTCATAATACAGTGGGTGAAACTGTTCCAAAGGCTCAATAACACTCTAGACCCCAAATGCTCAAAATCACTACCTCACTTCCTCTCCAAATAACTAAAAAGCTATGAAATTCCAATTTCCTTCAAATCCAAAACATACGAGATTACATACATGAATCAACACATCAATTTCAGTCCAACCATACATACAACCACAATTTTCCAGCATCCTACTCATGCAACCACTATCAACATCCAGAAAATCCAACTCCCCTTACCTCTTGAAGACTTCCTAGCCAAACTTGAATGCAGACTTCTTCTGGACGTTCCCTGCCTCACCACTGGATGCAGCAGCTTCTTCTTCTCCTTCTCCCGTACGTGCAGCAAGCTTCCTCTCCTTCTCCAAGTGCCGAAACCAACCCTCTTCAAAACTCACGGATCTCTCTTTAAGAAAGAAAGGAATGGGCACTCCACTGCCTATCAAACTCCAACCGTCCCACTCTCCTTCCTCAGTGCCCAATCCACTAATGGAGGTAAGTGATGATGGTGCTTGGAGCACTTTCTGGTGGCTGGAACACTCCAAGGTGGGAAGACCCACCACTCACCTTTGCTTCCCACTGAAAACCACTAGCCGCCCACTACCAAGCTGCAGCCGTTCCCATTTTGAGCTTCTTCTCCCACTACCAAAAATGCAGCCGTCCACTTGAAGTCCCTTCCCCACTTCCAGAAAATGCAGCCACCCCTTCTTTTTCCCCACTCACCACGTGCTCCCCTTTCCCCACCACTCATCTGTTTTTAAAAAAAAAGCACGGTCCTTACATTCTCCCCAACAACAAAAATTTTCGTCCTCGAAAATTAAGCTTTACCAGAACAAGTCGAGGTAAGTGATTCCCATCTCACCTCCAACTCCCAGGTAGAGTCGCTTATTCTACCTTCCCAGATGACCTTGACTCATTTGACAGTTCGTCCTTAATCTTTGCTGGTTGTACTTGAACTGACAAATCTTCTCTTAACGTCAAGCATTGTCCTAAGGTGATCTTCAGGCTCACGTGAAGGAGGTAAACCAGAAACTTCTCCACGAAACCTACTTGCGAGACTTACACTCCAACTCTCCCGTGCCGTATGTTTCGAAACTTGAGTCGCTTCCACGGGTGATAACACTAAGAAGCAACTAACACCTTCCAGGGTCTTGCTTCACGATGTCGATCGACAAAGTCTTCATCCGGAAAACGACATCTCCTTATCACCGCAGTTGATAAGGATGCGCTTTGATGGATAGCCAATCCCTTCTCGAAATACTTCTAATCCTTGCAAAGGTAAACTGATGAGATTTACCTTGAACCGACGTCCCTTTACGACATTCGGATAACGGACACACACAGAAGAAGTCCCAATTAATCCTGATGTTGGTGTAGATACCAACAGGTCAACGCCTAACTCTTCTACAGACATACCCAAATTTTCAACACCTGCCTTCGCTATGAAGGAGGGTGTTGTCCCCAAATACAAAAGCACAACACAAAGCACACCAAGAAATAAACAATCACAGATGAGGATGTTACCTGAGTTGACCGCCTCTGATCCAACCAAGGCATACACTCTACCCGTCGTCTGAGGTCTGCTACCTTCCCTGGGTGGAGGCAAACCAATCCTCGGCGCTTGAGACCCTGATCCTATTGCAGAAGTACACTCATCAGCAAAGTGTCCTTCTTTCCCGCACTTGAAACACTTCACTGCTCTTTTTCTAAGAGGGCAGTCGCTTCGATAATGAGGTCCTCCACAATTAAAGCATTTAACGGTACCGGATGACCCAGCTGGTCCTGACTGCACAGTTGGTTGATAGGATGAACCCTTAGACCCAGAAGAGAAGGATGGTCTAGCGTAAGGCGTCTTCTTAATGCTAATTCCTCCACGAGATCCAGATGGTCCCCCATTCTTAGCAGGCTGATCCGGCCGTCCTTCAGATTCACTCTTCGTCTTCTCTAGATCACGAGACATCTCCACCAATGTAGGGAACTCTCTGATGCGTAACCCTTTTACCAGCAACTTGATATCTTTCCTCAAGCCATTCTCAAATTTTCTACACTGCCACTCTTCATCTACTGCCATAGTGTTGAAACGAAGCAAATGCTTGAAGCGGTTTGCATATTCCGACACCGATCCGTCGCCTTGCACCAGCTCTAGGAATTCCACTTCCTTTGCAAATCTCACACTGTTTGGGAAGTACTCAGTGTAAAATTTGGTCTTAAACAACTCCCAAGTAATAGGAGTCCCACTCCTTTCAAGGATCATCTTCATGCTGTTCCACCAATGGCCAGCTTCCCCGGTAAGCAGATATTGAGTATAGGCTAGCTTCTTCTCATCAGGACATCCCTTAGCTTCAAATATCCTCTCTATGTCCCCAAACCAGTGATCAGCTTCATCAGGCTTGCACTTGCCATTGAATCTCGTTGGGCGATGTTGCAGAAAACTCTCCAAACTCCACTCTTGCACAGGAATAGCAACGGAAGAAACACTTGGAGGAGTCCTAGCATTAGTCATCAATTCCATGAACTCCCTCTGAGTGTTCTCAGAAGACACTCTTGCGTTCTCAGCTGATACTCTTGCGGCTTCAAGATTTTGCAATGCAAAGGTATTTTGTTGAATCAACGTAGCATTCTGCTGTTGCAACGCCTGGAGCACCGCATTCAACATCTGATTAGAGTCAGGTTGATCGACTCGCGGAGGAGAACGATGAGGAGACGTAGGTGCCATCTTCTGTTCACACAGAAAGAAAGATCATTAGCCTGACTTAAATTAACACAACCTCTTACGCGAGACCAGAGTACACAATCACAAACGAATCACACCCACAACCTACAAGTTTCTAAGGAAAGAACTGCTCCTCAATCCCTTCTTCTTCTACTTCACATCAGAATAACGATTTCCCATGGTCCACTTATTTCTTTCTTAACTTAAGCTTTAAACCATCTATCACTTCTCTTATTCAGATTCCAACCATCACTGATATACTATACCCAACTTATTTTCAAATCGTGTTATAACCATGCTTACCCAAAGCTTCTCTAAATTTAACCTCTGAACTTCTTGCGAACGTACGATATAAGATCTTCTGACTTTGTCTTATTGAAATTTTCTCCACCCCTAACATTACTTCTAAACTCCAATATCTTCACTAGCCCTCCGAAACTTAACTTTTAGTCTTCTAACTCCTATCTTCGAGGCAAGAACTTGTCTTAACGATTTAAACCAATTCCACTAAAAGTATATAACTCAAGTTGTCCTTGAATATGCATTCCTCTACTACTCTAGGGCACAACACACCACCACAAAACAAGAACCTGACAGGAATTACTACAGGAAACAACACTGAAACTCTAACTCTTTCTTACTTCAAACCTTCAGAATTAAGAAAGGAAAATTATCTACGATAAAAGTCATGAGTGTGCACCCTCATTACTCTTATCCAGACATTTTCTGTTCTTAAAACTTCTAGTCAGATACACCTTATTATATAGACTTGAAAGAAATGGTAAATCATACCATCTACCCTTCAATCCTCACAGAGAAGACACGGCAAACCCACAACACAAAGGTCATCCTAAGGACGAACTGCTCTGATACCATTAATGTAACATCCCGATTATATAATAACAAATATTACATAATAAAGATGTCAACATTCCAATAATGAGAACAGTCGGATCATGACGTGTAATTAAAGTACGAAATTACAGTCATCCAAAATAAAAGAAACGGACATTTAAACTTAAACAGCTTAAAGATTCGAACACTACACGTGTTCAGATGGGAAGTTCCTCAGAAGACTACTCCGCAACCCTAGTATCCTCCAGCTCTTGCTCCAAGGGGATCTCCTTGACGACATCTGCTCCCATCCAAGTGGATGATCATCGCAAGAGAAACATACCCAAACAGCACACAACACAAACAATGCAAGGGTGAGCTAGATATAAAAAGCATGTTATCTCTTAGCACATTTAATTCATGACATCATAATAGGTACATATACAGGAACAATTACATCATACTCATTAAACCACAGTTCACACACTCATCTTTACAATCTCATAGTCTGTTGGCACTCCCCAACACTATGCAGGATAAATACAAACAACCCATCTTTACACTCACATAGTCTGCTGGCACTCCCCAACACTATGCAAGGTAAATACACACGACATATCTTTACACTCACATAGTCTGCTGGCACTCCCCAACACTATGCAAGGTAAATACACACGAATCACTCGCATAGTCTGCTGGCACTCCCCAACACTATGCAAGGTACACACTCGATTCACTCGCATAGTCTGCTGGCACTTCCCAACACTATGCAAGGTACACACTCGATTCACTCGCATAGTCTGCTGGCACTCCCCAACACTATGCAAGGTACACACTCGATTCACTCGCATAGTCTGCTGGCACTCCCCAACACTATGCAAGGTACACATACCCCGAATCACCACCATGTCTCCTTTTCCTGAGGATCATGGAATTACGTCCACCACCATGTATCCCCTCCTTGAGGACCATGGAATTACGTCTGTGAAATATACTGTTACTGACAAATACCCGATATCCCTATATATTACAGTAAATCCAACACACCTCATAAATTCACATAATTCATTTCACCATTTATAATTTCCAAACATTGCATGTAATCCAATTCATGAGAAAAATAATTTAACTCTCAACATTTTCAAAACACAAAACGAACGAACACTGTTCACCGGACACCATGGGACGCACGTTCTTAGACGAACGTCATTTCCAAAGGTCGAACACTATTTGGACGGACGTCATCCGATTCTACTCCACCAGGACGAACGCTCAAAACCAATGCCGAACGCCATTTGCCGAACGTTGAAACCGAACGCGTTGAATACTTGGCCGAACGCTAACGGGCACAATCTGGACGAATGCTATGAGAATTAGACCGAACGCTATTAACCGAGTACCATAAGGCCGAACGCTATTATTACAGAGCACAGTCAACGAGCGTTACTGGACGATCGCTAACTTTGGTCGAACACTAACGAACGTTCACTTTGGACGAACGCTGACAAACGCTCACTTTGGACGAATACGGACGAACGCGGACGAATACGGATAAACTCTCCTGGACGAATGCTTGCGGACGAACGTTCGCGGACGAACTCTCCTGGACGAATGCTTGCGGAAACTTAAGGTGGAACGTACAAGCTGAAGTTAAGGACGGACGTTCGCTCACAATAGCAGGCCGAACGCTCAACTGAGACAAAGACCGAACGTTTGATCGAGCCATTTGGACGAACGTCCATTGTGGCTCAAAACGGACGAACGTCCAATTTTGGATCAAATTGGACGAACGCTCACTCTAGTATCTCGCGCTCAGGCGCGACATGCTGGGCGCGATTCTTCCCGAGGCTGGGGCGCCTGGGCGCGACAGGGGGCGCCCGGGCGTGAATTCTGCAGAATTCTGCAGAATTCTGCAGAATGAGGCCAGAGCCTCTCTTTACCATTTCTAACCATTTTTCTTAACTTCTAACACCCTTAATTCATGTTTTATACTAGATTGGACTTATCTAAATGATTATAAACGTTCCTTACTCAACTTTAAAGGGATTCATATTCGAATTCAACCACAAAACACCAATTTTCACAACTTAGATACCCAAAATCCAATTCTACCACTTTACACCTATTTTGATCAATTTGATGGCTCTAACAAGTCATAATACAGTGGGTGAAACTGTTCCAAAGGCTCAATAACACTCTAGACCCCAAATGCTCAAAATCACTACCTCACTTCCTCTCCAAATAACTAAAAAGCTATGAAATTCCAATTTCCTTCAAATCCAAAACATACGAGATTACATACATGAATCAACACATCAATTTCAGTCCAACCATACATACAACCACAATTTTCCAGCATCCTACTCATGCAACCACTATCAACATCCAGAAAATCCAACTCCCCTTACCTCTTGAAGACTTCCTAGCCAAACTTGAATGCAGACTTCTTCTGGACGTTCCCTGCCTCACCACTGGATGCAGCAGCTTCTTCTTCTCCTTCTCCCGTACGTGCAGCAAGCTTCCTCTCCTTCTCCAAGTGCCGAAACCAACCCTCTTCAAAACTCACGGATCTCTCTTTAAGAAAGAAAGGAATGGGCACTCCACTGCCTATCAAACTCCAACCGTCCCACTCTCCTTCCTTAGTGCCCAATCCACTAATGGAGGTAAGTGATGATGGTGCTTGGAGCACTTTCTGGTGGCTGGAACACTCCAAGGTGGGAAGACCCACCACTCACCTTTGCTTCCCACTGAAAACCACTAGCCGCCCACTACCAAGCTGCAGCCGTTCCCATTTTGAGCTTCTTCTCCCACTACCAAAAATGCAGCCGTCCACTTGAAGTCCCTTCCCCACTTCCAGAAAATGCAGCCACCCCTTCTTTTTCCCCACTCACCACGTGCTCCCCTTTCCCCACCACTCATCTGTTTTTAAAAAAAAAGCACGGTCCTTACAGTTTGACTAATTACATAGTTGAATTAATTACAATCCATCAACACTCTATTAAGATTTAAGTTATATTTGAATTGATATGTTGTTGTGGAAATATGAAAACAGAGGAGGGCAAGAGAATTTGGACACATTCACATGATTGATTTGTTTTAAACATTCATGTTTGAAACATCATCACTTTTGATAACATAATCCAAATACAAATATAACATGATTTACGTCAAGTTAATACATGTATAAGAAGAAAAACACAATTATCAATTAAATATAAATCCAATTGATATTATTTTCTGTCTAAAAATTTTAAAATAATAATTTATAAAATCTTTTATCTTTATATATTGTTTTAATTTACAACTTAAACGCACTTGAATTTACGAGCGTGTCTTACCGTAATATATTGTTTCGGCATCTTTCTTTCGATCTCTAAAACATCCACATCCTCTTTAGCCTGCCTTTCTCAGTTAGCAAACTTTTCCATATAAACTTTCAAATCCAAGGCAGATTCAACATTAGATTCTAACCAAATGTCATAACTTCATCCCATAATTTTTTGAGATGCTTACATGCTTTTTCATCCATATCTTTTACCTGTTTACTCTTCAGAAAATGAAGAACTGGACCCAAAGCTTTAAATGCACATACGCTGAACCCACACTTTCTCTTATCTTGACTTGCAACAAGTGAGTGATGCTGTAAACATACTTATTCTAATAATGGAACCAAATTTAGACCTATTTTTGCAAATGATCTTATAAACATCTAAAGGAAAAAAAGATTATTGGAGTCATTGACTGGGTTGCCATCAATCTTGTTGATATGGTTCATTCTCGTTCACATACTTGATCACAAAAATCCCAGCTTCAATCGTACAAATATCGTTTACAATAGGTTTAATTACACTTTTGATGTATATTTTCATCAAGATATTTCATATAGGTTTTTGATTTTCTCTCTCAATTAATGTCAATTTTTGAGAAATTGATGTAATTTAATTATTTTCTTTAGTACTGTACCAACAACGATAAAAATATCTCATGTGTCAATTTGTGTTTTTTTTTTAATTTTAAATTTTATTTTATTTAGTTTTTTGAAGTTATTTTTTAATTTCGTCATATCTGTAAGACCCGTGTAAAATAAAAATAGATTTTTATATTATTATATTTTGGTGTTACTAAATAATTAATAATAATGTGTATTTGTGTGAAGAAAGTGAATAAAAATTAATTAATATTAGTTTTATTTTAATTTTAGAAAAATGTTAAAATACGAATTAAGTAATTTTGTTTGCGATATATTATCGGCAAATGGAACCTTGGTTTGATGGTTAATGAGTGTGTATGTGTGTTGGGAATTGTCATGTCTTGAGTTCAAGTCTCCCTACGCCTAAAGGTTTCCTAGCTTATTTTATTTTTATTTTTATTGGAAGACATATGGGGCCCACGTGTTGCAAAAGAGAGGAACTTATAAAGTTTGATTGATAATGCACGTAGGCTTTTGAAGAGTAGGGAATGACTTTCTTTGCCCTTTGGAAACTCCAACCCCTTGACTTAGAAAACTCCTTTCTTCATGAGTGTTATATACATGAGGAAAATGGAGAAAGTTTAACCTTGTTTTACAACAACCAAAAACATCCGTGAAAGAGTGTAAGAGTTGTCCTCTTCTTTTGCTAGAGGTGTGGGTGAGGAGCAGAGGTATAGAGAACAAGAGTAGAGAAGATTGGCATCAAAGAACCCATTGGAACATTTTCTGCAATTAGAGGTAAGGGGTTTAACTTGGAAATATAATATAGTGTATGATGGGTAGAAGTTGATTATTTTTAAAGTGATGATGCATCCATGACCTTGGCATAATATAATTTACGTATGGCTTGTATGGAAGGGTGGTCATATGTTCATTTTTGTTTTGCTTTTGTATTGGGTATACTTTGGGGGGGTATACATGAGGACTTCAAAATGGTGTTGTAAAAGGGGTATACGTTTGGTGCTTATACTTTTGAAAGTTTTGTTGTGTAATGGGTATATATGTTTTGGGCACTTTGGAATGATGCATGTTTATGGAAAATATCATGGGTAAACTTAAACCATGTTGTATTGTGTATCATTTTGCATCCTTTTGCCTTGCATGAGTTAAATACCTTGAAGGGGCACTTATCTATACTCTTTGACCAAGAGTATGGGTAGGATGGGAGTAAGAGTTTTCTTCCATTGTTGGAAGAGGAAGGCTTGACTTATAGAAAATATAATGGAGTGGTGTAAGTGTGGTTGGGTTTCATGCAAAAATTGGAGTGTTGATACCTTGAGTAAGGAGAGGTGGAGGACTTACAGAGAGTTTCTTAAAAGTGGGTTAGATGGGTTGTTTAGTTTTGTGGTGGAAAGAGAAGGGGAGGATGAAAGATAATATATAGGCCACTGTTTTTGAATGAAAAACAGAGAGAAGAATGGAGTTTGGGTGTATGTGTGTGTTGTTTAATTAAGTTGAAATAAGAAAGATGGAAAATGTGGTGGTGTGTGTACGTAAGGGTGAAGGAAAGAAAAGAGTGAGAGAGGTATTTGTATGGGTAAATATTATGTAAATATGGATGAGTGAGGGAATGAGTTTTGGTTTGCAAAAGAAAAATGAAAGGTAGAAAAGAAGTGGGGTAACCTTGGAGAAGAAAAGATTAGACTCTTGGACTTTGGGGTTGAGAAAGAAAAAGGTGGAGTGGTGCATGGGTGGGTTGTTACGTGAAAGGAAGAAGGAATGGTAGTGTGGGGTGTGAATAAAAAGAATAAAAAAAATGAAAGAGAGAGAATAGTGTAGGTGTGAGTGTGTTTACGTAAAGTGAGAAGAGAATGAGTATTGAGTGGTGTTGGAGATGATAAAGTAAAGAAGAAGTAGAAATAAGGTAGGGGTAGTGTGTTGGTACTTGAGGAGAGAAAAAAAGAAGAGAAGTTTAGGAATTTAGATGGAACCGCGTAGGCCCCACCATGGAGAAATAATGTTTTATTTTATTTTAAATTATAGGGGGTGAACTTAGGAAAATAAGAGGGTGTTGTAGAAATGTTGGAATATGGGTCGGATTGTGAACTTAGTAGTTCAAGGGGGTGCATCTGAAATTTTATCTTAGTAGACAGGGTGTGAATCCAGTAATTTTAAGGGGTACTTCAGAAATTCTGTCTTAGTGGATAGAGATGTGAACTTAGGAATTTTAGGGGTGTGCCAGAAATTTTATTTTCTGGACAGGGGGTGCGAACTTAGTAATTTCAGGGACTGCGTCAGAAATTCTATTTTCTGGACAGGGGGTGCGAACTTAGTAATTTCTGGGGTGCAACAGAAAATCTGTTTTAAGACAGGTATGTGAAGTTAGTAATTTCAGAAGGTGCGTCAGAAATCCTATTTCTGGACAGGGGGTGTGAACTTAGCAAATTCTAGGGGTGCGCCAGTAAAATAAATAAAAAAAAAAAAACTCTCTTTTAAACAATTATTGAGAATTGTTGGTTAATTTCTTTGGTATTATTTTAAAACAATTATTGAGAATTGTTGGTTATTTTCTTGATCTAATATTGGTTTATTTATACATGTTGTTGAGAATATGTATGAATTCGTGATTGAGCACGTTTATTTTGTTTGATGTCTTGTACATAAATTATGTTATTTACTTGTAATTTAGTCAGTCTTTTGAGCATTTAAATATTATAATAAATGCAAGTCTCGCGAGAGACTGAGATTCGAGTGTCACCTCCTTCTGCGCAGGGAGGTGAATGTCTCGCCCAATGACTTCGGCTCGTGTTGAGTATAGTGCATCGTTACGCGTAATATTGATGTTTTTACTCGTTAGTCCTTGAGGAGTCGGGGAGATAGGTCTGAAGTCGCGACGGAAGACTACTCGAGTCGCCTGTTATTGAGAACAGGTTATGATGACGAATTACAAGGAAACGACATTAGTTTATGAAAAGTTTGTCTGCGATGTCATGTTTTGTGTTGATATATATATATATATAAAAATATATATATATATATATATATATATATTGTGTTATGGAATTGTCATAGTTTATGTGTAATGTGTTTTTCTATGATATTTCCGGTTACTCACCCTTGCATGTTGTGGTTGTGGTTTCCACCTACGATGATCGTACTTGTACGGGAGTAGATGGTAATGCAGATAAAGCTGGACTGGAATAGATCTTCGAGAGAGACGGGAAATAAAAACTTCTTGGGATTTTATAATAATTTCTTATTTATGTGTGTTTGATTTCGTTATTTTAAGGAACAAGTAAGAATTTGGTTTATTGTAATGTATGAACTTATGACGTGTGTATGGTTTGTTTATGTGATGAGTTGTTAAAAAAAAAATTGTTTCATAAAATTCGTGCTCCAAGATTATTATTATTTTTTAATATATCTTGTAAGGGGTGTTACAATATCTCACCATGTTGATGTATTTAATGGAAACATGGTAATGGAATGTCATGATAATGTAATAGAAAATAAATGATGAATTATTAACACGTGATTTGAAATAAATAGTAAGTGAATTAGGTTATGAGATGAGTTTAGACTGAGATAAATTACATAAGTATGACATGATGTGATGTTAATATTTATATGAAAACACAATTAATGACCTATGTGTGATATGTTCTTTTTTGGTTAAACCTCTTCGAAAGTCCCTATTTATGGGGAGTTTTCTCACTCAGATCTCCGTCTTATAGGTTTCGCCAATTTGGTCCTTTATATTGGAAAATTAATTCAATTGGACCCCTGCCGTTAAATCAACTTAACGGTGTTAAGTTTTTTATGACCTGTGCGTTTGACGTGGACATTATGTAAGACGTGGCGTGCACATACTATTATACGTGGCTCTATTAATGAAACATGTAGCTAACATTTTTTAAAAGAAGTATTTTAAAAATTGGGTATTTTCTCAAACATTTTAAAATTAGGGTTCAATGAAATTTTAATTAGGTTTAAAATTTGGAAGAGAAAATCTGAAGCAAAGTGACCATCATTCTCCTGTGTATCGTTTTCACACCCCACCTTTCCTCCTTCAAAGTAATGTCCCTCATTGTGAACCCTTTGCCGATAAACGCCTCGGCGCAGCAAGAGCAAACGGTCTTCTTCCACTTCGAGGGCCTTATGCAAAACCCTAACTCTGTGCTGGCTGTATGGTATAAGAAGCCACATCTCGAGCTGTGGTTCAATCACTCCTCCGCCGCTTCTGTCCTGCTGGAACCACTGCATCTCTCGACTGGAATCCAGATCAGCATCCCGTTCCAAGTTGAGTTCACGATGGACACCCAGAAGGTGGTCGGGGAAGTCGCGACGCAACGGCGTTCTCATGGTTCGATCAATTTTGGAATCACTTTACAAGCGTGGATTAAGTACGTGTTTGGTGGCATATGTTCCAAGCCTCACTTTTTGTCTTTAAAGTGCTACCCTTTGCAGGTTGCGTTCTCTCTTGAGTATAGTGTCGGCAACGAAAGCGACACCGGAATGTTGGTCGCTCCTACCTAGTGCCATGTAGATTAATTAAAATGTGATTTATTTCATGTAATCTGCACTCGGTTGTGCTTTGTATACGGTTGTTCTTCAACCTTTTTATAACAATAATGAAGTGGAAACAAATTTTTTATGTTTTTTTGTGTGCTATTCAATTAATTGTTGATTCTGATACATAGATGTAGGGTGAAATTGGAGAATGGGTATATAAGGAACTAAATTTTGTTGTTGCTGCTGTTTCTGCTTTGCCCAGATATGGTCAATTCCTAAAATTTCTCAATGATTCTTGTGCTTTTTGACTTCTCTCTTTGGAACCTTCAACTCCTTTCCAATCTTCAACAACAATGAACCCTAATTTTTACAATGTTTCAGAAAATGAGTGATGCTAGTTTTTAAAATCTTTGAGAAATCCCAATTTTTAAAATGTTTTTTTTTAGAAAATGCCACTTACAAGGGTTTTTCATTAATAAAAAGCCACGTATAATGTTATCTGCAAGCCACGTCTCACATAATGTCCACGTCAAACGCACATGTCATCAAAAACTTAACTCCGTTAAGTTGATTTAACGGCAGGGACCCAATTGAGTCAATTTTTCAATATAAAGGATCAAATTGACGAAACTTATAAGATGGGAATCTAACTGGGAAACCCCACATAAATAGGGACTTACGAAGGGGTTTAACCTTTTTTTTTATTGTGCTTACTGTCTTGGTTTTGGTTATGTTTATTGTGAATTAAATGTATATGTATGAATGAATGTGTAAATGTTGATGAGAAGGCTTTTAAGAGAGAAAGCCTTTTACTCTCGTATTAGGTATATTTGAGTAGGGATTAGGAATTGCAACGGGTTGGGTTGGGCACGAATAGTGCCTACCCGCAACCCAAACTGAAAAAAAAAATCCATCTGCTATCTGTTCGTTACCCGCACAGATACCTTTTTAAAAAATATCCGTGGATATTTTAAAACCAACGGATACCCACAGATATTTAAATTTTTTAAATAAAATTACAAAAAATATATAAAATATAATATAACATAAATTAAATATAAATTACATTTTAATTTTAATTAAATTTAACCTTATAAAATATAAATTTAATTTAATTTAACTTAATAAAATATAAGTTAAATTTTTATTTTTATTTTTTGCTGGTACGGATAATATAATAACCACATCCGACCCGTTTATAGGCGGATAAAAATACCCACTACTCACAACCCACGGATAGTAAATATCTACGGATGCCAACTATCCAGGGATATCCGCGGACGCATATTTTTTTGTCATCCCTAGTAGGGACTCTAAAGGAGATTATCCATATTATGCTAGGTATCCTAACTCATAGAATAAGATATTTAGTAGTGCGAGACTATGGATGCTTCATATGGCAGGAAAGAGTAGTGAATGGATCATTTCTGACTAACATAGGCAAACTAACCTTGTCATTAGGAAGGAAAAAAGGGTCACGTCTTGATAAGTCAAGATGTTATTGGTGTTCTGGTAATAAGGACAAATCTCAAAGTCTGACTATATATACAAAAATTCCTCTGGAGGTAGATGTTTTGATTTATCTAGATAATAATAGTGTATGATTAAATGGAGTTAGTATTTGTGAGTAATTGCTTGTTTTAATCATTTTGAACTATTTATACATACTTTATTTTAAAATATATTAGCTTATCATTGCTTTTTATACTATGGTGTTTTCACCTAATGATTATACTATTGTAAACAAAAATAATGCATGTAGGAAGGTTGATAAACCATGAGATTACTTTATGATTAGATAAAATATAAATGATACTTAATTATATAATTTTGGTATTATATACATCCTCTTGGTTGACGAAGATTTCTTTATCTTTTTGAAGTTTAAATCAAGTTTTACTCATAAAAGATTTTTAAATACATTTTTATATACTTAATGATAATTTATGTTTGTAATTAACCATGTTTTAAATTATTAAGTTAAATCCTACTAAATTTGGAATGTTACAATTTTAATTAATAAGAAAAAGAAAAACAGCTTAAAATATTTATTATTCTTCGTTATTCTAAATATAAAGTTATTATTGTTATTAACTTATATCAAAATATTCTCACCTGTTATGTACTTTAAAAGTAATATAATATATACAAATAAGGCTTTATTTCTTTAGCTTTTAGGTTATAAAATGATGAAAAAAATATTCAAAGTCATGGATTATTACAACTAAATTCCTTAATGAGAAAAAGATTAATAGTTAAAGAGTATTGTACATAAATTATATTTACATACCTATTAATAAAATGGAGGTGGATAAATGTCAATTATTATCTATTGCAGTCAAATTGACAAAATGTTATTTCTAAATGAGACTATTATTCTTAATATCATTCTTTATACAATACTTTAATAATTTTAGTTTTTCGCAGTTAAACTATCTCGTTAAAAAATGTGAATAATTAAAATTTGTTATTATAGTGGTTTTTAGTGCTGATAGTTATTTTTATTTTTAGCTATTATCATTACATTTTTTTAATTACTGTGTGTGGTAAAAACATTTCAAAAGTGATGTTTTGCGACTGCTATTAATTGTTTAAAAAGAAGCTTAATTTTATTAATTATGTACGTGTTTGATTTTGTTAAAAGATTTATATAATTTTTAATAAAAAAGTGATTTTTCAGGTGGACAGTAGGTGAAATTAAATAAAAAAGAATTTCATGAACATAATTCTAAATCTATTTCTGTAGATTCTTTTATGATCTAATTTTATAGATCTAAATATTAGTAACTCAACATTTTTTTATGTTCAGCGTAAAAAGCATATATTTTCTTCAGGCTTTGTATATACCATGCTTCTTTTATATGCAAATAAAAAGTTTTTACTAAAAAATAAAATTTCAGCATTATTACTAAAAGTTATATATTTTATTATAATATATAATCATTTTTAAATATTTTAATTTATATTGTTTTTCTACTAAATAACAATGATGATGGACATCCACATCGAACATAACACAAGTAATTTGTTTCATCGGGAAAAAACAATTATTATTTAAGATAATTATAATTAAGGTTAAATTTGCTTACCAAAGGTGTCTGGGTGGTGTAGTTGGTTATCACGCTAGTCTCACACACTAGAGGTCCCCGGTTCGAACCCGGGCTCAGACATTTTATAATTTTTGTTTATTTTTAATATTAGTGAATTTTATGACACCCAATCTCAAGGTTTTCAACTTCTATTTCATTAAAACATTAGAATAACTAAAAATTGTGATTAAAGTCGTTTTTTAATGTTTCTACTTATTATTACTTTTAGTTAATATCTTTACATTTTCTTTTATTGTAGCGGGTTGCAAGAATATTTAAAAATTATAGTTTTACGACTGTTATTAATTGTTTTAAAATAGTAACTTAAATAATAATCAGCTAATAAAAAACCAAACTAAATTTAATTTCAATCTCCAAAACATAATTTTAAGTCTAATTTCATAGACAATTTCTTGTTCTAATTTGAACTTAAGATTCAAATTTTACAGATTGTAACTTAAGATTTTTTTTTATATATATTTCTGCAAAAAACATATACTTTTTTAGGAAAAAAATTAATAGATTTTCAACACATTTAAGAAAAAAAGATTTACTTTTATTATAATATGAAATTATTCCTTCAATAGGTTAAACAATTTTTATACGAGACCATTGAGTGCGGTACTAGTTGAGATTTAAAAAAAAATAAAAATTGGTCGAATAATATTATTAAAATCAATATATAAAAAGTATTATTCGATTTGAAACATCGAGTTTCATCACGGTTTTGTTATTAAAAAATACATTAAAAAATAGAAAAAATATTTAAATTGTATTAAGTTTCGAGTTTTCATATAACTATTAAGTTTCGACTTTTCATATATGTAATTATTAAGTACGTTAAGAACACTACTACTACAAAACAATGATGATGGTGAGGTACTCTTCACATAACAGAAGTAACTTATCTCTCTGGGAAAACATTTTAGAACAATGAAATGCAAGGTTATATTTATATCAAAGATGGTGTAGTTGGTTATAAGGCTATAGTCTCACATACTAGAGGAGGTCCTTTGGAATTAGATTGACTGTAGAAGCTGAAAATAAAATTGGTGAAAACAAAAGTACATTGAAAAATAGTTTGAAAATGAAAACAAACAGAAACAACTCAATCATAAACAACTGATTAAAGTTGCCAAAATGCAATACTCCTAAATCCATACACCCCATGTAAAAATTGAAAACTATCTCAGTTTTTCAACCATTGTTAAAAAATTTCATCAAAACAAGGGGTCTTTAGAGCCAATAATTCTTTGATCTTCCATATCCTAATATGTCATCCAAATTGCGTTCTTCAAATCCTTCTTTCTGCTTTCACCAACTCTCTTTTTACCATTTCAAGTTCTGTCTGTGTTTCAATCATGACTGCCTTCAGCTTCTTTGTTCTAATTTCCAAATCATCCACTATCGCCTTAACTTTTCTTATATCAGCAGTATTTTCCGTACAATTTTTCAAATTTGAGGCAGATTTAAATTCAGATTCTATCCAACTCAAATCAAACCCAAATATCTTAACTTCATCCCATATTTTTTTGTGATAATTACATGTTTCATTATCCATATCTTTCACCTGTTTAGTCTCTAGAAAATAAAGAAGTCGACCCAAAGCTGTGAATGCCCGTTCAGTAAACTTGCAACTTCTGTTTTCTTGACTTACAAGAAGATAGGGATATTGTAGACATACTTCTTCTAATAGTGGAACATAGTTTCGATCTATATTTGTAAATGATCTCATGAACATTGCATGAAATAAAGGATTTTTGGTGTCAGCATTCCTATCAATCGTGAGTATAGTATGATATAGTTCATTCTCGTATACATTCTTGATCACAAAAATCCCAGCTTCAATCATACAAGTATCATTCACAATAAACCCACTGCTAGGTTCATTGAAATCATTCAAAAACATAAAATATTGGCTAAAAGGGACATCTGCACTAAACTCATATTCCGATCCTGAAAAAATTACTAACCAATTAGATTCTTCTATCCAAAATCTCCTAATTTTTAAAGCAATAAAGACCATGATTTTTTAAAATTAAAAAAAAAAATACCTTTTCTTATAGTCTTCTGGTCATTAACCTGGTTAATTAGAGCCAAACTGATATTTTCAGTTCTTTTCCAGTCCTTTGGTAAATTTGCAGAATTCTTATCGACATGTAAATAAATTCCCAAGATACCTCCAACTGGGCAGCTAACCATGTACCTAAAAACAACGTTAAAACATTTAATAAAACTCACTAATAAAGGAAAATAATATTACAAGTATAAACTGTGAAGAAAATTTGAATAGGGCACCATGGAAATCCATCGAGTATAAAACTGTCGGAATTATGTAGTTCGTATTTCAATTTAGAGAAGTTGTTGATCCTCCATATGTACTTCTCAAAAGTCAATTTAGGCCTTTCGTTGTGATTCTCCATTTCATTAACTCTTGAAAATTTGAATCTGAAAAAGGGAACAAATGTTAATATTTATTCTTACTAGATTTGTCTTGTGAAGGATCCGCTTCTAAAGGTGACGAGAGGAAAAATACACCTCTAGAATCTATATCGTTTTGTTTTCCTAACCATTCCGTAACTGTTTTTTGACTTGTATATTTTACTCTTGATTTTATCATTACAAATTTTATATCTATTTTTTTTCGCATTATTTTTTAAGAATATATATTTTATGAATTTAATAACATTTTTATTTTAATAATAATTATAATAATTAATTTGTTATTTTTTTAATTATAAAGTAAAAGTTGACGCATGTTTCAACTAGTAAATAATAAAAGAAATTGAATGAAAATTAAGTGTGAAATTGAATAAATGTTGAAAGGAAATTGATTATGTACTCATATGTTGGATTGCCTAGTTATAGGTTTATTCGATTATGCATAAACTAATATAAATATTGTATGGTATATGGATAGACCGAATGGTCAACATCCACAACATGGTTTGCTACTTTTGTCAATGCTCAAAATAAATTAAATGTTGGACGTTATCAATATTGGGCCAGCACTCAAATTATTGATGGGGTGTTTCTTCCTATACCACCACAAATTTCTTCCTGCACCACCCCATTCCACAATTGGCCTTAAGTGAAAATTGAATTACCATAATTAAAATGTTAAAATAAATAAACCGAAATAAAAGATCCAACATCCGTTGAAGGCCAAGCCAAATGGATATGAATATCCGTTTAGGCCTCTATATCCGTCATCTTGTTTTCTTCGTCATAAATTTTTCAACCGAGTTTTTTTCGATGTTTTTCATGAGACAATATACAGTAAAACACAGCTTTTTCTTAATAAGGTTTTAGTAGTTAATGAATCTTTTTCATTTTTTTCACATACCAGCACACACATTTTACACACACACACACATATAAGGGAAAGAGAAGGAGAAGGAGAAGAAGAGGGTGGGTGTGAGGGTGAGTGAGGAAAATGGAAAAGAAAAGGAGAAGAGGGAGGGGGGCATGGGTGTGAGGATGGGTGATGAAAATGGGAAAGAGAAGGAGAAGAAGGGAGGGGAGGTGGTCGGTGACGAAAATGGAAAAGAGAAAGAGAAGAGAGAGGGGGGGGTGGTGTGTGCTGGAATGAGGATATAGAATTAGGGTTTTTAATTAAAAGTATAAAAAGTTAATTTAAAAGTAAAAAGAAAAATTAACTTAAGGATAATTTTGGAAGAAAAGTAAATTGAGGAGGTGCTGGAAGAAGGCAGTGGTGGTGGAGGGAGCATCTTTCTTATTGATGTTGGGCCTGTGGTTAAGTTATTGTAATTGGGCCAATGGTTTGAGCAAATAAAACGGTTAATAAATAACACAAAGATTAAATATATTGCATATTGATAACTGATTACAGGATAAGGATAAAGAAGTTGTTTATGAGTAACAAACCGAATTTAAAGGTAAGTTCATTCTATTGGACCTATGTCAGTTTAGGGTCCATGAAATAGCCTATAAATAGAAGGCTAAGCCACAAAGGCAAGCAGGTTGAACTAATTCTGAGTACTCACTCTCTATTGAATATTATCACTATTATCACGCAAAGTCACTGACTTGAGAGTCGGAGTGCCTTTTCAGGTACCCTCCCACTCGATTAGGACTTGAAGAACTTAACTTGGAGTAATAGGATCTGAAGTCAGAAAATGAAAAAAGCGGCAAAAGAAAGATGTGTCTCTTGCGCTACTCAATTGTATGCAGAAACAAATATATTAAACAAAATTTTTTATTTAAAGTTTTATAAAAATAATTAATTATTATATAGTCAAATATATATTATTTGTGTTTACCAGTTTGGGGAACGACCGGTGGCATTAGATTGAAAGAATTTCTATATATTTTCCTAAATATTGAGAAGCAGGGGAGATCCACTGGATCTCCAACACTAAGCCTTTGTTCACTTGGGAAAGGGAACTGTGGGAGAGTGAGTGGATGAATTTGAGAGGATTTGAGAGTGAATTAATTGTTGTTTATTTGAGTGGATTTGGAGGTAAATGAGAGCGAACTTGAAAGTAAAGTTTATGAGAATTAATGTAGGATTTGATTGATGTGACAGATAAAATAAATTTGTTTAATTGGTAGAAATTAAAGATTACCAAAATGCCCCTAGTTATTAATATAATATAAAATGATATTTGTTAATGTGATATTTAATTGTAAAAACGTTTATAAAGAGTAAAAAATTAACATTAATTATTAAAATTAATTAGCTCTTGATTTCTCGTAAACAGAAAAAAGAAAGTTAACAGTAATCAACTTTACTCTTGCCAACTCGCCACTGAAGTGCTAATCAGGAAATCATTAACTATAACTTGACTCTTGTTAACTTAAATGGTCAATCAAGAACAAAAATTTAAAGAATAATAAAAAGAGGCGCAACCACGTCTAAAACTATACTTCATTAGTGACAATTTCAGTGGTCTGCCAGAAAACTCATTGTACCGAAAAGAAACATTCAATGGATAAAGGAACATAAAAGAAATCTATGCGAAGCTGACCTTTGCGACAGTGGAACTGATAATCGCCGTCAAGACGACATTGACCTCCTCTGTGATTATAACATTCATCACAAACCTTAGATAATACTACTTGAACAACCATCTAAAGTAGATAAAAACGATAGAATGTCTGTGGTATTATTCAAAGTGTCACAGATGTTGTTTTGTAAACGCTGGTGCACATCTTCATCCGAAATTGAAATCCCATCTTGCTGAATGTTGCCTGTAAGCACAAAGTATTTTCTATTTTTCTCTAGCTGGATCAATTTTTAGATTGATAGAGGATTATCAAACCCATGTAAACCGCAGAACCGAATACGACATGCGTAAAACCGAATACAACATGTGCAGAATCGAATACACATGTAAGCACTAGAACCAGATACACGATGCTGGAACCGAATACACGTGCTTTGTAATTTCTTCTAACAGTTGGAACCGGATACGCCATTTTATGGCACCGAATACACGACCATGAAGAACAACTTAACTCTTCTTCAACCGTTGCGTCAAGCTTTCGCCATCTTCATCCAGTTGCCTCCTCATCATCAAGTGCCTTCTTCGTCATCCATGAACCCCTTTCTTCGTCTTCAACTCAATCACATGGCTCCAACCCGCAACAACCACAGTGCATGACTTATTTATCTTATGCATGCTTCTTGCTTGGAATCGATTATCAAACTTTCGAATCGAATAAGATTTAAAAGCTTAATATTCTCGTGGAATTTTACAAATATTAGAGGGCATATATGACTTTTACATATAAATCAACGCAAATCCTACCAACATAGCGAGATGGTTAAAACAGTGATATCTCGCAAATCAGCGCTTTTCTTTCTTCGCAAATCAACGCAAAGGAACGAGAAAAACCCTACAAATCAATTGTTGTTACTTCTCATAAATAGTGCATCACCTTCAAGTGTACACAGCAAGTGAGAGAGAGTAAACTTTCTATTTGTAAGAAAGTGAGTATTAGTTTTACTGTGTTTCTAATGAATATGCATTAATATTTATAAGGTTTTGTAATTTTGTCATTTATGTGATTTTAATAAAGAATTTATCTATCAGATATAAATTTTGATAAAGAATCTGTCTATTAGATATAAACTATTAAAGGAACACTTAATAGTAGTTAAAAGATAAAAAGTTATCGAAATCCATTACCTATTTAAATTGAAGGTTTAATACCTATTTTGGTCCCTCTCGATTTGTATGGTATGTTCAAAGTTGTTATCCTTTTTTTCAAAAGTTCACTAACATCCTATATTTTGCAAAAATGGTTCACGTTAATCCTTTTTGCTTATGGTGTTAATCCTCGCCTATTTCCTGGTGTTGTGAGTTCGGCAAGTGTACCGAATCGTTCAAGTAATAAACCGGTAAGACCGGGTATCGTTTTCCCAAGAGACTCGTAATACTAGAGAATTGTGCGATTAACAACTCATATAGACTCAACAACATAACATCAATTTACAGAACAAGTGCAGAAAGATAAATTGATACATAATTACAAGGTTGGACTTTGGTATTGAAGGTACTTGGAAATGGAAAAGACTAGAAATGGTATGAAATGACATTGCTAAGGTTAGTTTTCACCAATGCACGCTTGTGTATAACCAATTTTATCTCCTCTCTATCAATTTACTAAAGTCAATCCACTAAAACACTCTAGCCCCAATCCCTTAGGTGAAAGAGCCTAGGTTTTTCCTATTAAACTCCAATTCCTTGGACAATCTAACAAGCAAACCCGCATTAAAGAGCTAGGATCTTAAGACAACATGTGAATCATCTTCCATCCCTAGAATCAATGACCACAAGGACTCTTGTTTCAGTTCTAGGTTCCATCTTACGTCCCCATAATCCATGAAACCCCAAATTCAAGTCATGAACATTCCTATTACATGCAAGCTTTAAGATTGGAAACAAGAATACTAGCAATTGATAGAAAAGGCATATATATAATCAAATCAATCATCCATTACACAAGAATCCATAGGCTACAACAATCCCTAACAAAACGAATCTGGTTCTCCACTTCCGTGGAGAACCCTAAAGCTTACAAACATGGAAGATGGAAGAAGAAGGAGACCCAACGGAAGAGGAGGAGATGTTCCCACAAGCTCCTCACGCCCTCCATTATCTCCAGCCGTGAAATCGCACCTCCAAAGAACCAAAGACCCCAAGCCCTTCGCGTTCCAGGGTTAAATAAAGCGTTTCTGCCACATCAGCAAAAAGTCGCGCCCGGCGGCCCGACATACCGGCGCCCGGCGCGCCATGGGTCAGCTACCTCACGCCCGGCGCCGCCCAGGTCAGTAGGCGCCCGGCGTGAGTCTCTGCAGCAGCATTGTGTTTTCTTCTATTTTGTGCAGATCTGCTTGCTTCTGTGGTTAGATCAGCTTTATACTTTTTGTGGAGGTTCTTCCAATCATTGTATTACTACAAAATAAAGGGATTATAGATGAAATCTCATCAATGTAGCCTAAAACACATTTATTCATGAAACAAAGATAAAAGAGAGGATTTAGCAAGTTATAAGCTAGAAAGGAGTTGATTTTGCTCTTAAATTCATGCTTAGATAATGGTGAGAATTAGCATTATCACCTGGTAAGTCTTAATTTTCGAGGACGAAAATTTTTATAGTTAGGGGGAATGTCAGAACCCATTTAAAACCCACCCAAAACCCTAGCTGAGTGGATTACAAGTGTCAAGGAGAGTGTCCGGGTTTCAAAGAATGGAAAACAAGTGGCGGCTGGAGAGTGGACGTTCGTCCTTTGGTTGAGGGCAGTAGTTAATGCCAAATTTTCAAACGTCGTGCCACTTCTCTGCATGCAACCTTCTTCTCCAAATCTATGAAACCATTTTCTCCTCCTTCTCACTAGATTTCTTCATCTTCTCTCTACAAAATCTTACTCTTTTCTTTTTCCGATCATTCAACAGACTACACCTGAGTATTCCTGGCGTCGAGGACGTCCGTTTGAATCAAACAACTTTCAGTTCCGAACTGGTAAGTTCATTTCTCCCTCAGCCGTGTGTGTATGTGATTATCCTATGCGTTTGGTTTTCTATTGATATATTGGGAAGTTACATATGGTAAAATATACTTTAAATATTTAAGAGATTTATAAATTCTTCTCCATTTTGCGTTAGGTCCAATATATATCTACAATTAGTAGAAATGGGGTAGAAGAAAACGTTGATTGTGATATAACCTAAAAAAATACTAAAGAGGGATGGTTTTACTAAAAAAAACACTACAATATTTTGATATTTGATATGCTAAATAATACGGTTCAATAATCCTCATCGACATAAAAAAGATTATTGAATATTTAAAGATACATGTATTGGAGTAAATATTTACATATTAACAGTAATTGTGGCAAATTTGGGTAGTTTAATTACGTCTAGATATTTCTTGATACTACGTATTTATAAAATATTTGGTATATCAAATAAGGTGTGATATTATTATATGGTATATTCAGTGCCTAATGGATAAGGTGATCACCAACCTCATAAGAAATATAATGGAGGTCTACGTAGATGGTTCTCAAGTATGCTAACACAACCGACCCACACCTGCAGGCTGTCTTCAACAAGGTATGCCACCATAATATGAGGCTAGACTCAAAAAAAATTGTTTAGGTGGCGATAAGTTACTAGGTTTCATAAGAACCCAAGATGAGATAGAAGCCAATCCAGAAAAATACAAGGCTAATTCAACATGAAAAGTCCGACCAATCTAAAAGAGATCCAAAGTTTGAGTTACAGGGCAGTCTCACTAGCTCGTTTCCCGCCATGCCTCAGCAGCCTTCAACCAAACCAACCTTTGGCCCTGTATCTGACAGTATCCCATTTAGTGGTTAGCTTGGTCCTGATCATGGAAGAGGGCAAGAAGTAATATCCTGTGTATTTCACAAGTCAGACTCTTCAACCCGTGCAAGAGCAACACCAATCCATAGATAAGCTCGTCTTGGCCCTGATCTTCTCAGCCCAACGACTAGGACACTACTTCTGAAGCTTCAATATTTGTGTCCACATAAATTATCCCATCAAAGAGATCCTACAGAAACCTAAACTGGTGAAATGCATGACAGCTTGGTCAATAAAGCTTTGTGAGTTGAGACTAACCCATCAAAACAGAGAACCAATAAAGTCGTAATTCTTAGCAGATTTCCTCCCAAGCTCTGGGTCAAAAAGAAACAGCTCGCATGGTGATTCCTTAAAGGACTCGACGACCTTATTCTAAAGCAATCATCCGCTTTAACTTCAACATCTCCAACAATAAAGCCAAGTATAAAGCTTTGATAACCAAGCTAAGACTAGCTCATGAACTGGGAATAAAAATGCTGTATTGTTTCATAACATTCTCAGTAAGTATCTTGTAGAATTTGCTCTAACGAAAAATTCTTTTCCCATGCGTCTCATGACATGTTTGGTTTAATAAAGAAAGCTTCTTTTGGTACCAGCACGTTTCACAATGTATAAAATTATCACCATGATATTTTTATAATGTATTTCATTTTGTGTCTTTTAGTTTGATTGATCTGGTATGGGAAATAAAATAAAAATACAAATAATTTAAGGGACATTTTATTATCTAATTATATTTGTTAACATTTTATCTCACTAAACAACTAAAACAATTATAAAAATAATATAGAAATAACTTTTTTACTATTCTTGTTACTTTAACATCTCATAATATAAAACTACTAAATTATAGAACAAGAGCTGCAACTTTCTGATGAATAAAAAAAATTCTTCATTTGGAGAACAAAAGTAACTACCTATACTACAAGCTTTACTTCAAACCTTTCACTGAATCAATTGAAAAGGATGTATCTCTAAGTTCACACTATTAAGATGATCATCGCAAAAGAGAAACAACATACAAAGACATACACAGAAAAACAAGGGTAAGCTAGAGTATCAAAAGATTTTACATACTATTTAAAACAATGACAATATACATGCATGTTATGAATCAAACAACACCACAATTAGTCCATTCCACTTGAAACCCCTTTTACTATCCGGATAGATGCATTGACGTCGACTCATGGGAAACCTACACTCGTGTATGGTGGAGCAACCTAGCTCAGAAATAATAATAATAACCACATCCTCAACCACCACCAATAATACCATACACTAAGGTTAATCCGTCAAACATCTATGGCCTTAACCAGTGACCATAGACTAGGACTTCCTGCTACTCTCCACGACATAATCACCCATCTCTACATGAAATGGGGTTATTGAGAGTGTCAAGATCATTCCCCAATCCAAGAGCTCATACTTCAATACATAACACAACATCCAATTTAGGATATTCCTCCTTGTAATTCCTTTCTCATATGGTACTTGAAATCCACACCTCACACATTGCTTGAACATCATCATCACATCACATCCATAATCACCTTCATAACTTTATTTCCATACTACATTTCATACTTATACATCATCCACCAAGAATCAAAACACAACTCAAAGTTATCAAGATACAAGAATGAAAAGAATAAAACAAAAGTTGAACTAGTTGCTCAGCGACCACGCTCGCTGAGCAACTACAAAAACATTGTTCCCAAACCCCAAACCTCTTGCTCATCGACCCAGCTCGCTATGCGAATAAACAATCAGTGGTCCAGACTTCTCAACTACTCGCTCAACGATCCAACTCGCTAGGCGAATCCAGAAACAATGGTCCAGACTTCTCAACCACTCGCTCAACGACCCAACTCGCTAAGCGAAAGCACAAACAGTGGTCCAGACATCTAACCCTTTGCTGAGTGACTCCACTCGCTCAACGAGTCTGCATAATTCTACAACACGAAAATTGCAGAATTATCATCCCAAATTGCCCTTGACCAATTTGATATAATTTTCCTAACTTCTAACCCTCCTAGATTGTGTTATACACTCAATTATACTTAACTAATTGTGTTTAACTATCCTAAACTCATTTTAAACAAGTGACTACAAGATTTCCATCAAAAGCTTACAAAACTTTAACTTAAAGACTCAAATTGAGTTCTACCATTTGTAGCACAATTTCAAGCAACTTAGGGACTCCAACAAGTGCCATAGGACTTATCAAGACTCCCCAAACTGACCATTTGAACACAGAACCCCTAACTCAAGTTTTCACTATCCCACTTCCTTAAAAACTAGTTCTAAACAAGCTAGACACTACCTAACCACCATCACATACTCATATCTCATATTTTCCTCCCTTTCAAGGACTTAAACAACTCACAAAACAACTTATAACAGACTCTAAATATCTCAAACCAGTTCACAACACTTCTCTCACAGTTTCAATACTTAAGACCTCATTTTTAGACCAAAATAACATACAACCAAGAGTAACCCTTTCTTCCATAATTCAATCAACACAAATTTACTTCATCAATACACAATTCAACATCAATAACACATACAAGTAGATTTTACATGTTCTAAACCATTCATCATCACACAATTTATCAATTAACTCATTATCACAAAATACAATCAAATTCTCATTTTCTCAACCTCTTCATACTTACCGATGATACAAAGCTCTAAGAACGCCCCAATTACTTCTCGCACAAGGAATTTCTAGAAACACCTACAAATCACCAATTGGCGATTGGAGACAAATCTTAGAACCCAAATTGAACAAATAATCAAGGAAGAAGATCACTTGATACATGCAAAACAGTTCCCTTTGCATGATCAAGAATCAAGAAAAGGAATAAGCAAAAAAGATGAACACTTACTTGCTCTAAAGACCAAATTGATCGGATAGAATGGTAGACCTTGACGCCATGATCGTCTAGACACCTCCTGATCATCAAATAGATGACTTGAGATCAAGAACTTTTAGAGAGAAGTGAGAGAGAACGAAGAGAAAAGGTTTTAGAGAGATAGAGTGTTATTAAAGTAATGAGACGAGTTTAGAAAAGTTCTATTTATATTATAAAGTTATTTTATAATAAATGTTTAATCTATTAATATTTATTTTAAAAAATAAAATAAAAATGCCACGTGTCAAACTAATATTATGCCACGTGACAATGATAGCGTGACATGACACTGAGAGTGCCACTAAAATTCACACCATGCTGGTGTACATAACATGCTGGTGTACATACACGTGGCACTGTCAGTGCCATGTCACTATCATTGCATGTGGCACAATATCAGTTTGACAGGTGACATTTTTATTTTATTTTTAAAAAAAATGAAAAATAAATAAAAAAATAAAAATAAAAATAATTAAAAATTTCAAAAAAACCAGGAACTGACACGTGACACCTCCTTTAACGGTGTTAGTACGAAACTAACGACAAGGACGTAATTGCTTTAATTTTTGAAAATAGGGACCCAATTGAGAAAAAAAACTAAAAACCTAACTGAGACTTCTCAACAAAATTAGGAACCTAAAAAATTATTAAACTTATAATAAAATATTCGATCTCATTATTTTAATAACCTACCAACTCTAATACTTTATTTTATTTTATAGGTTCTTACCGTTACAATATTAAAAGTTTTTGATAATGCTGAAAAGATAATATTTTGAGAAACAACAAAACAAAAATTGGAATCCCATGAGATATAATCGTAAGATAAACTTATTATATACAAAAATTGATATAATTAAATATAGATACTTAAAATCTAATAATATGCGCGCAATTTCTTTAAAAGGTTGTTTTCTCATAAATTTTACTTATCATGCAGATTTAGTTTTGTCTATGATAAAATTATTAAATTTGATTTGGATAAATTTATTCATATATACTTCTAAGACACGAGAAAAAAAAATGAAATAATTTTTTTTGTAAATTAAACTTTTTTTTTGAAAAATTTATGACTCCTTCTATAAATTAACTCATATTTAATAGTTAAATTTTTATTAAAAAATAAAATTATATTTATTTTTCCTCTCATTTAAAATGAAAAAAAAAATTTAAAAAAATAAAAATAAAAATAAAATAAAATAAATGTCATTTTAATTGTTAACAAAGAAAAACAGCTTAAAGTATTTATTATTCTTGATTATTCTAAGTGTAAATGATCATTATTATTAGCAAATTCATTTAAACCGATATCTAAATACTTTGAGACGTTGTATGCACTTTGAAAGATAATAATATGTACAAATAATCTTTTATTTTTAGTTTTTAGGGTTATAACAAGATAAAAAAAGATATTCCTCCGTCAATAAAAGATAATGATATTTCAACAACATTTTTTTAACAATATTTTAATATTATCTATGTTATTTTATGATTGGTCCAAAATTATTCTACAATAAATAATAATCATAAACATTAACATAGATTAATCAAAAAATGACATGGTATTTAAATGTTGTGAAAAAAATATTATCAAAAAGTATAGTTATCCGAAATATTAACACTTAAATAGGAACTCGTACCTGTTAATAAATTGGTGTTAAATATCCGTCTCAATTATTATCCATTTACCCAAATATTATTTCTAGACCAAAATACTTTTGTTAATTCAATTTTTTAAATATTTAAATAGTTTTTGTCTTTTGTTTTTTTCAATTGAACTATTTCGTTAATTAAAAGGTTAGAATGATAAAAAAATATAATTTAAATGGAAAAGAGTTCATCTCGTCTCCTACCAAATAAAAAAATCGGATATTATCATCCTATACTTATATTCAATTAATACAAAAAATTTTTGAATACCAATTCAGATTAAAAGGAGTTTTTGAATACCAATTCAGCTTGGGGGATTACTTTTTATATTTTTCCGTTTTTTATTAATTTCTAAAGTTTAGTATTTTAATTTTTTATATATTTTCATTATTATCCTTTGAAATTCTATCTTTTTATTTTTAAATTACTTTCAAAAATTGTTATTTGTAATTGTAACATCCCGATTATATAATAACAAATATTACATAATAAAGATGTCAACATTTCAATAATGAGAACAGTCGGATCATGACGTGTAATTAAAGTACGAAATTACAGTCATCCAAAATAAAAGAAACGGACATTTAAACTTAAACAACTTAAAGATTCGAACACTACACGTGTTCAGATGGGAAGTTCCTCAGAAGACTACTCCGCAACCCTAGTATCCTCCAGCTCTTGCTCCAAGGGGATCTCCTTGACGACATCTGCTCCCATCCAAGTGGATGATCATCGCAAGAGAAACATACCCAAACAGCACACAACACAAACAATGCAAGGGTGAGCTAGATATAAAAAGCATGTTATCTCTTAGCACATTTAATTCATGACATCATAATAGGTACATATACAGGAACAATTACATCATACTCATTAAACCACAGTTCACACACTCATCTTTACAATCTCATAGTCTGTTGGCACTCCCCAACACTATGCAGGATAAATACAAACAACCCATCTTTACACTCACATAGTCTGCTGGCACTCCCCAACACTATGCAAGGTAAATACACACGACATATCTTTACACTCACATAGTCTGCTGGCACTCCCCAACACTATGCAAGGTAAATACACACGAATCACTCGCATAGTCTGCTGGCACTCCCCAACACTATGCAAGGTACACACTCGATTCACTCGCATAGTCTGCTGGCACTTCCCAACACTATGCAAGGTACACACTCGATTCACTCGCATAGTCTGCTGGCACTCCCCAACACTATGCAAGGTACACACTCGATTCACTCGCATAGTCTGCTGGCACTCCCCAACACTATGCAAGGTACACATACCCCGAATCACCACCATGTCTCCTTTTCCTGAGGATCATGGAATTACGTCCACCACCATGTATCCCCTCCTTGAGGACCATGGAATTACGTCTGTGAAATATACTGTTACTGACAAATACCCGATATCCCTATATATTACAGTAAATCCAACACACCTCATAAATTCACATAATTCATTTCACCATTTATAATTTCCAAACATTACATGTAATCCAATTCATGAGAAAATAATTTAACTCTCAACATTTTCAAAACACAAAACGAACGAACACTGTTCACCGGACACCATGGGACGCACGTTCTTAGACGAACGTCATTTCCAAAGGTCGAACACTATTTGGACGGACGTCATCCGATTCTACTCCACCAGGACGAACGCTCAAAACCAATGCCGAACGCCATTTGCCGAACGTTGAAACCGAACGCGTTGAATACTTGGCCGAACGCTAACGGGCACAATCTGGACGAATGCTATGAGAATTAGACCGAACGCTATTAACCGAGTACCATAAGGCCGAACGCTATTATTACAGAGCACAGTCAACGAGCGTTACTGGACGATCGCTAACTTTGGTCGAACACTAACGAACGTTCACTTTGGACGAACGCTGACAAACGCTCACTTTGGACGAATACGGACGAACGCGGACGAATACGGATAAACTCTCCTGGACGAATGCTTGCGGACGAACGTTCGCGGACGAACTCTCCTGGACGAATGCTTGCGGACGAACGTTCGCGGACGAACTCTCCTGGACGAATGCTTGCGGAAACTTAAGGTGGAACGTACAAGCTGAAGTTAAGGACAGACGTTCGCTCACAATAGCAGGCCGAACGCTCAACTGAGACAAAGACCGAACGTTTGATCGAGCCATTTGGACGAACGTCCATTGTGGCTCAAAACGGACGAACGTCCAATTTTGGATCAAATTGGACGAACGCTCACTCTAGTATCTCGCGCTCAGGCGCGACATGCTGGGCGCGATTCTTCCCGAGGCTGGGGCGCCTGGGCGCGACAGGGGGCGCCCGGGCGTGAATTCTGCAGAATTCTGCAGAATTCTGCAGAATGAGGCCAGAGCCTCTCTTTACCATTTCTAACCATTTTTCTTAACTTCTAACACCCTTAATTCATGTTTTATACTAGATTGGACTTATCTAAATGATTATAAACGTTCCTTACTCAACTTTAAAGGGATTCATATTCGAATTCAACCACAAAACACCAATTTTCACAACTTAGATACCCAAAATCCAATTCTACCACTTTACACCTATTTTGATCAATTTGATGGCTCTAACAAGTCATAATACAGTGGGTGAAACTGTTCCAAAGGCTCAATAACACTCTAGACCCCAAATGCTCAAAATCACTACCTCACTTCCTCTCCAAATAACTAAAAAGCTATGAAATTCCAATTTCCTTCAAATCCAAAACATACGAGATTACATACATGAATCAACACATCAATTTCAGTCCAACCATACATACAACCACAATTTTCCAGCATCCTACTCATGCAACCACTATCAACATCCAGAAAATCCAACTCCCCTTACCTCTTGAAGACTTCCTAGCCAAACTTGAATGCAGAATTCTTCTGGACGTTCCCTGCCTCACCACTGGATGCAGCAGCTTCTTCTTCTCCTTCTCCCGTACGTGCAGCAAGCTTCCTCTCCTTCTCCAAGTGCCGAAACCAACCCTCTTCAAAACTCACGGATCTCTCTTTAAGAAAGAAAGGAATGGGCACTCCACTGCCTATCAAACTCCAACCGTCCCACTCTCCTTCCTCAGTGCCCAATCCACTAATGGAGGTAAGTGATGATGGTGCTTGGAGCACTTTCTGGTGGCTGGAACACTCCAAGGTGGGAAGACCCACCACTCACCTTTGCTTCCCACTGAAAACCACTAGCCGCCCACTACCAAGCTGCAGCCGTTCCCATTTTGAGCTTCTTCTCCCACTACCAAAAATGCAGCCGTCCACTTGAAGTCCCTTCCCCACTTCCAGAAAATGCAGCCACCCCTTCTTTTTCCCCACTCACCACGTGCTCCCCTTTCCCCACCACTCATCTGTTTTTAAAAAAAAATGCACGGTCCTTACATTCTCCCCAACAACAAAAATTTTCGTCCTCGAAAATTAAGCTTTACCAGAACAAGTCGAGGTAAGTGATTCCCATCTCACCTCCAACTCCCAGGTAGAGTCGCTTATTCTACCTTCCCAGATGACCTTGACTCATTTGACAGTTCGTCCTTAATCTTTGCTGGTTGTACTTGAACTGACAAATCTTCTCTTAACGTCAAGCATTGTCCTAAGGTGATCTTCAGGCTCACGTGAAGGAGGTAAACCAGAAACTTCTCCACGAAACCTACTTGCGAGACTTACACTCCAACTCTCCCGTGCCGTATGTTTCGAAACTTGAGTCGCTTCCACGGGTGATAACACTAAAAAGCAACTAACACCTTCCAGGGTCTTGCTTCACGATGTCGATCGACAAAGTCTTCATCCGGAAAACGACATCTCCTTATCATCGCAGTTGATAAGGATGCGCTTTGATGGATAGCCAATCCCTTCTCGAAATACTTCTAATCCTTGCAAAGGTAAACTGATGAGATTTACCTTGAACCGACGTCCCTTTACGACATTCGGATAACGGACACACACAGAAGAAGTCCCAATTAATCCTGATGTTGGTGTAGATACCAACAGGTCAACGCCTAACTCTTCTACAGACATACCCAAATTTTCAACACCTGCCTTCGCTATGAAGGAGGGTGTTGTCCCCAAATACAAAAGCACAACACAAAGCACACCAAGAAATAAACAATCACAGATGAGGATGTTACCTGAGTTGACCGCCTCTGATCCAACCAAGGCATACACTCTACCCGTCGTCTGAGGTCTGCTACCTTCCCTGGGTGGAGGCAAACCAATCCTCGGCGCTTGAGACCCTGATCCTATTGCAGAAGTACACTCATCAGCAAAGTGTCCTTCTTTCCCGCACTTGAAACACTTCACTGCTCTTTTTCTAAGAGGGCAGTCGCTTCGATAATGAGGTCCTCCACAATTAAAGCATTTAACGGTACCGGATGACCCAGCTGGTCCTGACTGCACAGTTGGTTGATAGGATGAACCCTTAGACCCAGAAGAGAAGGATGGTCTAGCGTAAGGCGTCTTCTTAATGCTAATTCCTCCACGAGATCCAGATGGTCCCCCATTCTTAGCAGGCTGATCCGGCCGTCCTTCAGATTCACTCTTCGTCTTCTCTAGATCACGAGACATCTCCACCAATGTAGGGAACTCTCTGATGCGTAACCCTTTTACCAGCAACTTGATATCTTTCCTCAAGCCATTCTCAAATTTTCTACACTGCCACTCTTCATCTACTGCCATAGTGTTGAAACGAAGCAAATGCTTGAAGCGGTTTGCATATTCCGACACCGATCCGTCGCCTTGCACCAGCTCTAGGAATTCCACTTCCTTTGCAAATCTCACACTGTTTGGGAAGTACTCAGTGTAAAATTTGGTCTTAAACAACTCCCAAGTAATAGGAGTCCCACTCCTTTCAAGGATCATCTTCATGCTGTTCCACCAATGGCCAGCTTCCCCGGTAAGCAGATATTGAGTATAGGCTAGCTTCTTCTCATCAGGACATCCCTTAGCTTCAAATATCCTCTCTATGTCCCCAAACCAGTGATCAGCTTCATCAGGCTTGCACTTGCCATTGAATCTCGTTGGGCGATGTTGCAGAAAACTCTCCAAACTCCACTCTTGCACAGGAATAGCAACGGAAGAAACACTTGGAGGAGTCCTAGCATTAGTCATCAATTCCATGAACTCCCTCTGAGTGTTCTCAGAAGACACTCTTGCGTTCTCAGCTGATACTCTTGCGGCTTCAAGATTTTGCAATGCAAAGGTATTTTGTTGAATCAACGTAGCATTCTGCTGTTGCAACGCCTGGAGCACCGCATTCAACATCTGATTAGAGTCAGGTTGATCGACTCGCGGAGGAGAACGATGAGGAGACGTAGGTGCCATCTTCTGTTCACACAGAAAGAAAGATCATTAGCCTGACTTAAATTAACACAACCTCTTACGCGAGACCAGAGTACACAATCACAAACGAATCACACCCACAACCTACAAGTTTCTAAGGAAAGAACTGCTCCTCAATCCCTTCTTCTTCTACTTCACATCAGAATAACGATTTCCCATGGTCCACTTATTTCTTTCTTAACTTAAGCTTTAAACCATCTATCACTTCTCTTATTCAGATTCCAACCATCACTGATATACTATACCCAACTTATTTTCAAATCGTGTTATAACCATGCTTACCCAAAGCTTCTCTAAATTTAACCTCTGAACTTCTTGCGAACGTACGATATAAGATCTTCTGACTTTGTCTTCTTGAAATTTTCTCCACCCCTAACATTACTTCTAAACTCCAATATCTTCACTAGCCCTCCGAAACTTAACTTTTAGTCTTCTAACTCCTATCTTCGAGGCAAGAACTTGTCTTAACGATTTAAACCAATTCCACTAAAAGCATATAACTCAAGTTGTCCTTGAATATGCATTCCTCTACTACTCTAGGGCACAACACACCACCACAAAACAAGAACCTGACAGGAATTACTACAGGAAACAACACTGAAACTCTAACTCTTTCTTACTTCAAACCTTCAGAATTAAGAAAGGAAAATTATCTACGATAAAAGTCATGAGTGTGCACCCTCATTACTCTTATCCAGACATTTTCTGTTCTTAAAACTTCTAGTCAGATACACCTTATTATATAGACTTGAAAGAAATGGTAAATCATACCATCTACCCTTCAATCCTCACAGAGAAGACACGGCAAACCCACAACACAAAGGTCATCCTAAGGACGAACTGCTCTGATACCATTAATGTAACATCCCGATTATATAATAACAAATATTACATAATAAAGATGTCAACATTTCAATAATGAGAACAGTCGGATCATGACGTGTAATTAAAGTACGAAATTACAGTCATCCAAAATAAAAGAAACGGACATTTAAACTTAAACAGCTTAAAGATTCGAACACTACACGTGTTCAGATGGGAAGTTCCTCAGAAGACTACTCCGCAACCCTAGTATCCTCCAGCTCTTGCTCCAAGGGGATCTCCTTGACGACATCTGCTCCCATCCAAGTGGATGATCATCGCAAGAGAAACATACCCAAACAGCACACAACACAAACAATGCAAGGGTGAGCTAGATATAAAAAGCATGTTATCTCTTAGCACATTTAATTCATGACATCATAATAGGTACATATACAGGAACAATTACATCATACTCATTAAACCACAGTTCACACACTCATCTTTACAATCTCATAGTCTGTTGGCACTCCCCAACACTATGCAGGATAAATACAAACAACCCATCTTTACACTCACATAGTCTGCTGGCACTCCCCAACACTATGCAAGGTAAATACACACGACATATCTTTACACTCACATAGTCTGCTGGCACTCCCCAACACTATGCAAGGTAAATACACACGAATCACTCGCATAGTCTGCTGGCACTCCCCAACACTATGCAAGGTACACACTCGATTCACTCGCATAGTCTGCTGGCACTTCCCAACACTATGCAAGGTACACACTCGATTCACTCGCATAGTCTGCTGGCACTCCCCAACACTATGCAAGGTACACACTCGATTCACTCGCATAGTCTGCTGGCACTCCCCAACACTATGCAAGGTACACATACCCCGAATCACCACCATGTCTCCTTTTCCTGAGGATCATGGAATTACGTCCACCACCATGTATCCCCTCCTTGAGGACCATGGAATTACGTCTGTGAAATATACTGTTACTGACAAATACCCGATATCCCTATATATTACAGTAAATCCAACACACCTCATAAATTCACATAATTCATTTCACCATTTATAATTTCCAAACATTACATGTAATCCAATTCATGAGAAAATAATTTAACTCTCAACATTTTCAAAACACAAAACGAACGAACACTGTTCACCGGACACCATGGGACGCACGTTCTTAGACGAACGTCATTTCCAAAGGTCGAACACTATTTGGACGGACGTCATCCGATTCTACTCTACCAGGACGAACGCTCAAAACCAATGCCGAACGCCATTTGCCGAACGTTGAAACCGAACGCGTTGAATACTTGGCCGAACGCTAACGGGCACAATCTGGACGAATGCTATGAGAATTAGACCGAACGCTATTAACCGAGTACCATAAGGCCGAACGCTATTATTACAGAGCACAGTCAACGAGCGTTACTGGACGATCGCTAACTTTGGTCGAACACTAACGAACGTTCACTTTGGACGAACGCTGACAAACGCTCACTTTGGACGAATACGGACGAACGCGGACGAATACGGATAAACTCTCCTGGACGAATGCTTGCGGACGAACGTTCGCGGACGAACTCTCCTGGACGAATGCTTGCGGACGAACGTTCGCGGACGAACTCTCCTGGACGAATGCTTGCGGAAACTTAAGGTGGAACGTACAAGCTGAAGTTAAGGACAGACGTTCGCTCACAATAGCAGGCCGAACGCTCAACTGAGACAAAGACCGAACGTTTGATCGAGCCATTTGGACGAACGTCCATTGTGGCTCAAAACGGACGAACGTCCAATTTTGGATCAAATTGGACGAACGCTCACTCTAGTATCTCGCGCTCAGGCGCGACATGTTGGGCGCGATTCTTCCCGAGGCTGGGGCGCCTGGGCGCGACAGGGGGCGCCCGGGCGTGAATTCTGCAGAATTCTGCAGAATTCTGCAGAATGAGGCCAGAGCCTCTCTTTACCATTTCTAACCATTTTTCTTAACTTCTAACACCCTTAATTCATGTTTTATACTAGATTGGACTTATCTAAAAGATTATAAACGTTCCTTACTCAACTTTAAAGGGATTCATATTCGAATTCAACCACAAAACACCAATTTTCACAACTTAGATATCCAAAATCCAATTCTACCACTTTACACCTATTTTGATCAATTTGATGGCTCTAACAAGTCATAATACAGTGGGTGAAACTGTTCCAAAGGCTCAATAACACTCTAGACCCCAAATGCTCAAAATCACTACCTCACTTCCTCTCCAAATAACTAAAAAGCTATGAAATTCCAATTTCCTTCAAATCCAAAACATACGAGATTACATACATGAATCAACACATCAATTTCAGTCCAACCATACATACAACCACAATTTTCCAGCATCCTACTCATGCAACCACTATCAACATCCAGAAAATCCAACTCCCCTTACCTCTTGAAGACTTCCTAGCCAAACTTGAATGCAGACTTCTTCTGGACGTTCCCTGCCTCACCACTGGATGCAGCAGCTTCTTCTTCTCCTTCTCCCGTACGTGCAGCAAGCTTCCTCTCCTTCTCCAAGTGCCGAAACCAACCCTCTTCAAAACTCACGGATCTCTCTTTAAGAAAGAAAGGAATGGGCACTCCACTGCCTATCAAACTCCAACCGTCCCACTCTCCTTCCTCAGTGCCCAATCCACTAATGGAGGTAAGTGATGATGGTGCTTGGAGCACTTTCTGGTGGCTGGAACACTCCAAGGTGGGAAGACCCACCACTCACCTTTGCTTCCCACTGAAAACCACTAGCCGCCCACTACCAAGCTGCAGCCGTTCCCATTTTGAGCTTCTTCTCCCACTACCAAAAATGCAGCCGTCCACTTGAAGTCCCTTCCCCACTTCCAGAAAATGCAGCCACCCCTTCTTTTTCCCCACTCACCACGTGCTCCCCTTTCCCCACCACTCATCTGTTTTTAAAAAAAAATGCACGGTCCTTACAGTAATTAAGTTAAATTTTGAAGAATTTATTCCTACACTTTTAGGAAAATCATATAAAATATTTTATCCAACAAACATTTATATTATAATTTATTGTGGAACATCTTTTGTAATATTTATTACGAAAATGTTTTAAATGACTTTTATAAAATACAACAGTTAAATACTTTGTAATTTAGTTTATAATACAATATAATTTCTGTAAATACTTTGATGAGAAAAAAAAATTTAATCTATATTTTTATTACAAAAGAATATATACACTTTTATTTTTCACAATTTAATATATGTTAATATATTTTTTGTATATTTAATTTATTTTCACTTTTTAGGATTAAATTTTGTATTCTTAATCAAACAAAAATTGGATTTTCATAATAGTTATTTCTTGTACTCAATTTAAAAAATCAAATATTACTTATATATATATATATATATATATATATATATATATATCTCCACATCCAATACCTAATTAATATAAATATTCTGTTAAAACAAAAGTGTCCACAAAAATAAATTTATTTGTTATCCCGAGTCATTTTATCTTAATTTAATTTATTATAATTTTACTTTATTATACTACTTTTTTTTTAATTTTTATTGTAGGAAAAGGTTTATAAAACTGATATTTTGATTAATTTTTATTCTATTGTTGATAATATATATATATATATATATATATATATATATATATATTTAAAATCCTTATCGAATGAAAAAAAGATTTATAACACTAATATTTTAACTTTTTGTCCTGGAACTGATGTCTTGAACTCTCTTTTTAATACAAAACACTATAAATAATAAATTTATGTTTATTCATCCCTATAAATAATTTAAACTTTAGAAATTAAATAATATAAACCTTACGTTTTTTACAAAATGATTTAAACATTATACTATTTTCATTTTTTTTCTTTACACCAGGACAAAAACAACCATGACTAATGACTTATGAAATTGAAGTTGCATATCTGTAATTTAATCTTATTACATCATCATTAAATAATTTACATTTAATTTTATTTAAATGAAATATAAAAAATTAAAGTAGAATGATATTTCTTTATTTTAAAGTTAAGTAATTTGCAAATTTAAGAAATTTGTTTAGATAATTTTATAACGTAATAGACTTATTTTTAACCATAAAAAAAAATCCCAACACATCTTCTCAAATATATTCTAACCACAGTAAGAATACTGATTAAAAAATATATTAAAAATCATATAAAAGTACATTTATGTTTATAGAAGAAAAAAACAACTTTTAATTTCATAACCAATGCTTTCATCATTTTTAAATTGTGATTTCTATGTTTATGATATTTTATAGAAGAAAATACATAAGTCTTTCCCAACAAGCATGCATCAAGGTACCCAATTAATGAAAATTTTTTCTGTCAAAACAGATAACAATATTGAGAAGGACTAGTTAGATTTTGCACAATTAGTGATTGAAGCACTATTCACAGAAATCATATATATTCAACTGCTAACCAATAACCGCAAACTCATTTCATTCATTACATGCACAATAGTTCCTGAATCATAGAGCATGTGAAGGCAATTGCAATGCCTATTCAATATCAGAAGTAATCTCCATATTGAGTAGAAAAAAAACCAAATTCCAATGTGAGCTCTCTAGGCTATGTTTTAAAATGTTTCTCCATATGAAAGAAAAAAAAATGAAACAAGTTTTTCCCATAATCATTCATAGACTCTCAACCAAAGATACTCTATTTTGTGATTGGCAAGTTGGACCTCTCTTTATAGATTCCAGTCAGTGGCTTTTAGTGTCAAAATTCACCAAGCAAATATCTGACATGCTCATAATTTTTGGTTATCTATTATTTTCAGAGAGTGCAACTATGTATACTACAGTTTATTTCATGTTTAAGGTAACAACTAACAAAATAGAATAATAGCAAACTTCGCAGCACTGTGGCTCGTTTTTTGGAGGAAATGAAGATAGTTCATCTTTCGAAAGAATTTCACAAATGAAGCATTTTTCATGTTAAGAGCCAACTCTCCTAGAGTCTTATATTATGTCCAAAGTACTCGTATGGATTTATTTCATCTTTAAAATGCTAAATTGTGTACAAAGGCACCAGATTGTACCACTGGAAAGTTCTGATAAATCAATGGCAAAATACATGAGCAATAGTTGTTTTGCACCCAAGCGTAACTTTGACGTCATGCCCTTAGTATTGGACATGCTTATTTAGTTCATCAAAGATTAAGTAAGCACACCTTCATGCATGCTTGTTCTGAACGACTTATGCTTTCGAGTCAAGACATATTTAGTTAAGAGTAAACACAGTATACGAGTACAATTTTAGTGAAAAAACGAGTTGTCATTGTTTAAGGTGAAAAAAATGAAGAACACAGCTTATCAGAATTCAGAAGTTGCATGGTTTAGGTATCTTGCACGAGATGTAGAGCTTGACGATGATATTACACATAGAATTCAAGCATGCAGATGAAGTTGAATAAATTGTTGTAACATTATTTGTGATCCGAAAGTGCTATGAAGGAAAATTATCCAGAACAACTTCTAAGTAGAAAATAAGGGAGAACAAGTACCATCAATTCTACAATTGATGTAAGTAAGTGTCTATTCCATATTCTAAGTTGAAACCCACAGCACTCTGTTGAAACCTTTCTTCTGTTTCCCTCAAACTCAACTTTGTCCTTTCAAGTTGTGCTATCATCATCTTTGTTTGATTCTCTAAAAATTCCAGGTGTTCCTTGTCCTTTATTACGTCGTAAACATTCTGCAGATAATTTTTGATAGCTAAAGCAGATTTAACATTACATTCCATCCAGCTCAAATCAAACCCAAAAGATTTGGCCTCATCCCATAATTGTTCGAGATGATACAAAGTTTCATGATTCACATGTTTCACCTGTGTAATCCTAAGAAAATTAAGAAGTCGACCTAAACCTGAGAATGCCATCTCAGTATACTTGGCACTTCTCTTTTCTTGACTTACCAGAAGTAAAGGATGTTCTAAACATGCTTTTTCTAAGGATGGAACAAACTCCGGATTCAATCTGGGAAATGATCTAATGAACATACTATGAAAAAATGGATTACCCACGTCACTAAGAGGGTAATCATCCAAGTCATATACATGCTGATATTGATATGCTTCACTGTCATACACGTACTTGGTGAAAAAATAACCAGTTTCAATAACAAGGGTATCATTCAAAATAAATCCATTGGTTTCGTTGACTTCATTAAAAACCGCAAAAGTTGGCGAACCGCAAAAAGGCTCATCATAACTAAACCCAAATTCAAATCCTGAAAAATTCACACAAAATTTTAGCTGTTTCAATTAGATTATTCTAAGCAAAATCTCAATTGTGTAGTTATCCAAAAATTGATATAAAATTGTCTAGTTTTTAAATGTGTTTGTTTTTCCTATCTCCAACCATCTCTTCTAATTTTTAAAAACATTACAAAGCCTATTCAAAAACAAAACTAGATCACAGAAACTTAAAATTAAAAAAGATTAAAAGTATAAAAATACCTTGTTTTATAGTCCGTTGCTCATCAACCTGGTTAATTAAAGACAAACTGAAATTTAAATTTTTTCTCCAGCTCTCAGGTAAGTTTATAGTTGTCCTTTCAACTATTAAAGAAATTCCGAAGTGATCCTGGATGTTGTGCACACAAAGGGACCTAAAAAGCAAATTGAAATACTTAATAAAACTAACAAAAAATAATATTAGAACTATAAACAGTAAAAGAAATTTCAATAAATTACCATTCAACATCATCATCAATTTTGAATCTTTCGGTGCAAACCTTCTCTCTCAAATTCAATGCAGAGAAGTTTAAGAACTTGAAATTAACCTTCTCAAACATCAGTTTAGGCCATTTAATATTTTCCAATTCAGTAATTTGCAAATCCCTGAAAAATTGTGGGTAAGCAGTGAAAAACCGTGTCAAATAATGTAGGTATATAGGAAATTAAAAAAATGGTGCAAAAAGCTGAAATCTGCAGAGAATGATTTGATAAAAAAGAAACACAAAAACATTCAAATAGCAAAGGTGACTTTCTTCCTATTTTCTTGAACATGATCAAAACATAATAACAAATGTGTGGCTAGAGTTTATGTTGTTTTGTAATAGCAGCTAGAGTAATAATCAAAAGAATGAAAAGTGATAAAATCTTCGACAGCATTTAAAAACAACATCATGCATCTATTGAAAATGGCAGGAAGACGTTACATGTCGTTCTTTGAAAGCTACTGCTTGAACCAGGAAGAGAGTAAGAAGTTCTTTGAATGCTACTGCTTCAAAGAGAGTAAGATGCTTGAACCAAGAAGAGAGTAAGAAGTTCTTGGAATGCTACTGCTTCAATCAGGTAGAGAGCAAGAAAGACGAGAAAGACTGGACTACGAAAGAATAGTTTATTTCTCATTCCTATAAACGATAACTGAATTGGTTGGAAAAAGATTTTACAAGATTTTTTTGGTAATTTTAATTTTTACATTAGTTTTCTAAGAGTTGGTATTTTAATTTTTTTATATATATTTTTATTACCATCATTTGGAATTTTACCTAGAATAAGAATTAAATGTTTTTTATTTTAATTTATTATAAAAAAATTTATTTGTAATTAAGTTAAATTTTGAACTATTTTGTCGTACAGTTTTAGAAAAATCGTATAAAATATTTTATCCCACAAAAAATTATATTATAATTTAATGTGGAATTTCTTTAGTAATATTTATTACGAAAATGTTTTAAATGGCTTTCATAAAATATAACAATTAGATATTTTATAATTTAGTTTATGATAAAATATAATTTTTTAAAATACTTTAATGAGAAAAAACATATTTAATCTATATTTTTATTACAAAAAGAATATATACACTATTACTTTTCACAATTTAATATTTCTTAATATATTTTTGTATTTTTACATTTTTTTTCACTTTTTTCTACTAATCTTTTTTAATATTTTGTATTCTTGAATCAAACATAGTTGGATTTTCATAATACTCAATTTAAAAAATGAGCATTATTTCTATACACACATCCAATACTCAATTAATATAAATATTTCTGATTAAAACAAAAAATGTCCAAAAAAATAAATTTATTTATTATCCTAGTCAAGTCATTTTATTTTAATATAATTTCTTAAAATTTTACTCTACTATATTTAAAATCCATATTTAATAAGAAAAAGATTTGTAACTCATATTTTAACTTTTTTTTCCCTGGAAGGTGTTATTAACTCTCTTTTCAATACAAAATAGTATAAATAACAAATTTACGTTTATTCATCCCCTAAATATTTCAAAATTTAGAAATTAAATAAAATAAACCTTACTTTTTCACAAAATGATTTAAAAATTATACTATTTTCCTTTTTAAGACAAAAGAAACCATGAATGACTTATGCAATTGAAGTTGCATATATTGTAATTTAATTTTATTACATCATCATTAAAAAATTTACATTTAATTGTATTTAAATGAAATATAAAAAATTAAAGAAAAATGGTAGTTTTTTATTTTAAAGTTAAGTTACTAGCAAAAATAAGAAAATTTTTTAGATAATTTTATAATGTAGGAGACTTATTTTTAACCGTAAAAAAAATCCCAAACATCTTCCTAAGTATATTTAAGTAAGAATACTGATTAAAAAATATATTAAAAATCATATAAAAGTACATTTATGTTTTATAGAAGAAAAAACAAACAACTTTTAATTTTATAAATGCTTTAAAGAATACTGAATGAAATTTCATCATTTTGAAATTGTGCTTTTTTAATGTTTATGATATTTTTTTTACAGACAATTTTGATAGTATTTGTTATTTATTAATTGATTAAAAAAAGTTAAAGTGAAAAAATGTGTAATATTATTATATGATTTTAAGTTTCATTTTTATGTCTTTTGTAAGACTAGGATGTTATTAGGTTGATCAGATATTGTTCACATTATTAAATATGAATCGAAGATATAAAACAAAATAACTTATAATAAATATTTTATTTATTTATCAAGTAAGTTTTATAGATAAATATTTTATTTATTTATCAAAACAATATTTTATATAATAAAAAATAGATAACAAATAAAATATTTAAAAATATATCAAATGTGTGTTATGAAAACAATTGATAGATTTTTGAACGAAATCAAACAAAGAAAAACAAATATATAATTAAAGATAAGATAAAATGAAAAATATTTTAGAGATCTGGAAAAATTTTCAAATATTGACCTAATCAAAGGTTGAGAGATAATGAAAATTGTTTTAACAAAATCAAAAAAAAAAATTAAATAAAACAAAAATTAATAATGAAAGAATAAAGAATATAACACTAGTGTAATAAAGAGAAACGACAGCGGTTATTTTTGCCTGTCCGCATCGGTTCTGCAACCGAAGTATATATGGACGAGGCAAAAAGTCTATCACTTTTTGCCTCGGTTCGGTTCGGTTTGGAATTGAACCGAGGCAATAGAAGGGTATTTTTTAATATTTTCAAACCACCTGTTATCACCACCATCCAGAAGAAAAGTAGAAACGAAAATTTAAAAAGTGGCAATAGCTTGGGACTGAGAAGAAAGTGCAAAACCAGAAAGAGTGGATGCTTATTAAATATACAAACATTCACATGAGAAATAGGAAGAAAGAAACAAGAATCATAAAGGCAATGTGAAATCATAACAATAAATACCTGCTCACAGAAAGGGGTATTGAAAACCTTTTTTTTTATCAAATTGGTATGTTAATCCTGTTGTGCAACGGAAGACACCACCAAAGCTTAAAGTAGCATACGTAACACATAAACTCAGTTTGTCAACGTATTAGAAGAAACAGAACCAAACAACTTCTCAAACATACTAACGTTTCATTGAGATATGCAACATCTGAATATTAGTTTAACACAATTTAAAAGTGTTGAAATACAAAGTTTCGAAGAGCAACCTTTGTGAACAAAGTTTAGCTTACATAAAAATTCACTCTTCCATTAAGTCTCAAAATAATGTTCTATATAGGGGATTTGAGACATGGGAGGAGTCACTAGCAATTATTTGTAGACTTTCCTATTAGGTCCTTTATAGAAAATAAAAAATCATTTCCTTAACAGAAGCCCCAAACCTAAAATAAAGATAAAGTTTTAACAAAAAAATAAAAATGAAAATGAAAAAACTCTGGAAATTGAATGTTTCTTGGAATTACCTTAGATGCTATAGAGCTACAAATTCCAGCGTAAGACAAGAACTCAACACATAACTAATTCCAAGAAGGTTGTTTCTACACATTAAGAAAAAGGAAAGATAAATAAATAAAACAAACAAACATTTCAAGACATTAAATTAATCAAACACATGTTTTAGTAGATTACAAGAATGATAAATTACTACTGCTGCATTGCAAAACAAGGATAACTTTTAGACAGTAGTGGAGCCCAAATGCTTTTGGCATTTTTTTTATCACCATTAAGGAGGCACGTGCAAGTGCCAATGTTTCCAGTGATCAATTTCTGAAGCTCACTAGCAACAACACCATGATACTTTCACGTTCAGCAGAAATCCAAATTAGATAATCAACCCAGGTCCCACAAATCCATGTGTAGAGTGATCCCAGAAAGCATAAAAAAGAATACTTTTACCAAAACTAGAACCAGAAAACAAGTAATCACAGAGTAAAATCCAAATTCCTTTGATCAAAACCATCACATCTACTAGACAAAGTTATCATCATCATCAATATCATTCATAAAGACAGGGATATCATCATCAATATTCAATACCCTTCACCCCAACTACTGAATGAAGTTATGAGTTACAATTCCACATCGAATTGTGTTGAAAGCTGAAATATTTATCACAGGATTTACCTGTAAAGAAAACTATGATCATGAAGTCCAACCACTAGCATGGAAGCTCCAAGCTCACGCACCGTTGCCAAAATTTTCATTCCCTCCCGGTTCTCTTTCGTGACAATAATCGCAACCTTTGTCTGTAACACAATCCTAAGATTATAGCACATACCCATTTGAACAAGCAATATTTGTCAAAATAAATGAAACAAAAAATGGCAGTGTTATACTTCCTTCTCCATTTCCAACCTTTCTTATATAGAATACTTCTATATTCTACCTCCCCTACCACTTGTGCACCTCTAACACACGTCCTCTTCCAAACAATTCTCTCACACACGTGGCAGCTTTACCACAACCTTCTTTCTGTCCCAAAAAAAGAAAATATCTTTATATTTTTATTTAAAAACAACTATAAACGTTAATTATAGATATCATCATATACTAGAACTCCAAGCTGTCACAATATTTATTTCAGAATTCAAATTTAGCACCAAACATAATCAAGTTCAATGCAGAAAAGGAAGCATACTAGTGAAAATACCATAGCATAACAGCTGAAGCAATGTAGAGCAATTGTACAATCACAATCAACCACCATGATGTGTTAAGAGTGATAGTTGCTCCAATCATCCACAAACCAAATTTTCCTTCCAAAACGAAGCAGATGTCTTAATAACATTTGAAGTAAGTGTTTTGAAGAAAAATGTGAGAATAAGTTGTAACCTGCAACATGTGAGATTTGAGATTTTTCACCATTGGGGATGGGGATCTGCCTGGATGAGAACCCTAGAGCTGTTATCGAGAAGCTGCTTCACTCCAAAGGCAACACATTCGCAGGCGAGGTGGAAGCCACTCTCGTAGCCATCGCATACGACGAGGTGGTGGTGGCGCCCGGTGACTGCGAGGCATGGCTTGGAGCAGGCAATGCAAGGAGCGAGGCCACCGCATCGGGGACTCCAGACGGCGACCCTGGGTTCTTGTCATAAGTGCGGACGACGTCGATCACGAAGTCCGATAGGGTTTCGGCGGAAGGCGAAGGGATCTCGTTAAGGTCGATTCCGTGGCCTGAGCGACCGTCCTGGCGGTGGTTGTTGTGCTGTGGCTGCGGCGCGTTAAGGTTGTCGTCGCCGTCGGTGGAATCGGGAAGCTCCATGATCATCGGTAGGTTAGAAGTTGAGCACGAGAAGAAGGCACATGGGAGATGGGAGAGAAAGACTCTTGCGCGAGAAGAAGAATAGTGCAGAAGGGGGTGAAAATAGGAAGAGATACGGACTCGGTTACCTGATTAACCGATGTTTAAAATTCACACCATGCTGGTGTACATAACATGCTGGTGTACATACACGTGGCACTGTCAGTGCCATGTCACTATCATTGCATGTGGCACAATATCAGTTTGACAGGTGACATTTTTAATTTATTTTTAAAAAAAATGAAAAATAAATAAAAAAATAAAAATAAAAATAATTAAAAATTTCAAAAAAACCAGGAACTGACACGTGACACCTCCTTTAACGGTGTTAGTACAAAACTAACGACAAGGACGTAATTACTTTAATTTTTGAAAATAGGGACCCAATTGAGAAAAAAAACTAAAAACCTAACTGAGACTTCTCAACAAAATTAGGAACCTAAAAAATTATTAAACTTATAATAAAATATTCGATCTCATTATTTTAATAACCTACCAACTCTAATACTTTATTTTATTTTATAGGTTCTTACCGTTACAATATTAAAAGTTTTTGATAATGCTGAAAAGATAATATTTTGAGAAACAACAAAACAAAAATTGGAATCCCATGAGATATAATCGTAAGATAAACTTATTATATACAAAAATTGATATAATTAAATATAGATACTTAAAATCTAATAATATGCGCGCAATTTCTTTAAAAGGTTGTTTTCTCATAAATTTTACTTATCATGCAGATTTAGTTTTGTCTATGATAAAATTATTAAATTTGATTTGGATAAATTTATTCATATATACTTCTAAGACACGAGAAAAAAAAATGAAATAATTTTTTTTGTAAATTAAACTTTTTTTTTTGAAAAATTTATGACTCCTTCTATAAATTAACTCATATTTAATAGTTAAATTTTTATTAAAAAATAAAATTATATTTATTTTTCCTCTCATTTAAAATGAAAAAAAAAATTTTAAAAAATAAAAATAAAAATAAAATAAAATAAATGTCATTTTAATTGTTAGCAAAGAAAAACAGCTTAAAGTATTTATTATTCTTGATTATTCTAAGTGTAAATGATCATTATTATTAGCAAATTCATTTAAACCGATATCTAAATACTTTGAGACGTTGTATGCACTTTGAAAGATAATAATATGTACAAATAATCTTTTATTTTTAGTTTTTAGGGTTATAACAAGATAAAAAAAGATATTCCTCCGTCAATAAAAAATAATGATATTTCAACAACATTTTTTTAACAATATTTTAATATTATCTATGTTATTTTATGATTGGTCCAAAATTATTCTACAATAAATAATAATCATAAACATTAACATAGATCAATCAAAAAATGACATGGTATTTAAATGTTGTGAAAAAAATATTATCAAAAAGTATAGTTATCCGAAATATTAACACTTAAATAGGAACTCGTACCTGTTAATAAATTGGTGTTAAATATCCGTCTCAATTATTATCCATTTACCCAAATATTATTTCTAGACCAAAATACTTTTGTTAATTCAATTTTTTAAATATTTAAATAGTTTTTGTCTTTTGTTTTTTTCAATTGAACTATTTCGTTAATTAAAAGGTTAGAATGATAAAAAAATATAATTTAAATGGAAAAGAGTTCATCTCGTCTCCTACCAAATAAAAAAATCGGATATTATCATCCTATACTTATATTCAATTAATACAAAAAATTTTTGAATACCAATTCAGATTAAAAGGAGTTTTTGAATACCAATTCAGCTTGGGGGATTACTTTTTATATTTTTCCGTTTTTTATTAATTTCTAAAGTTTAGTATTTTAATTTTTTATATATTTTCATTATTATCCTTTGAAATTCTATCTTTTTATTTTTAAATTACTTTCAAAAATTGTTATTTGTAATTAAGTTAAATTTTGAAGAATTTATTCCTACACTTTTAGGAAAATCATATAAAATATTTTATCCAACAAACATTTATATTATAATTTATTGTGGAACATCTTTTGTAATATTTATTACGAAAATGTTTTAAATGACTTTTATAAAATACAACAGTTAAATACTTTGTAATTTAGTTTATAATAAAATATAATTTCTGTAAATACTTTGATGAGAAAAAAAAATTTAATCTATATTTTTATTACAAAAGAATATATACACTTTTATTTTTCACAATTTAATATATGTTAATATATTTTTTGTATATTTAATTTATTTTCACTTTTTAGGATTAAATTTTGTATTCTTAATCAAACAAAAATTGGATTTTCATAATAGTTATTTCTTGTACTCAATTTAAAAAATCAAATATTACTTATTTATATATATATATATATATATATATATATATATATATATATATATATATATATATATATATATATATATATATATATCTCCACATCCAATACCTAATTAATATAAATATTCTGTTAAAACAAAAGTGTCCACAAAAATAAATTTATTTGTTATCCCGAGTCATTTTATCTTAATTTAATTTATTATAATTTTACTTTATTATACTACTTTTTTTTTAATTTTTATTGTAGGAAAAGGTTTATAAAACTGATATTTTGATTAATTTTTATTCTATTGTTGATAATATATATATATATATATATATATATATATATATATATATATTTAAAATCCTTATCGAATGAAAAAAAGATTTATAACACTAATATTTTAACTTTTTGTCCTGGAACTGATGTCTTGAACTCTCTTTTTAATACAAAACACTATAAATAATAAATTTATGTTTATTCATCCCTATAAATAATTTAAACTTTAGAAATTAAATAATATAAACCTTACGTTTTTTACAAAATGATTTAAACATTATACTATTTTCATTTTTTTTCTTTACACCAGGACAAAAACAACCATGACTAATGACTTATGAAATTGAAGTTGCATATCTGTAATTTAATCTTATTACATCATCATTAAATAATTTACATTTAATTTTATTTAAATGAAATATAAAAAATTAAAGTAGAATGATATTTCTTTATTTTAAAGTTAAGTAATTTGCAAATTTAAGAAATTTGTTTAGATAATTTTATAACGTAATAGACTTATTTTTAACCATAAAAAAAAATCCCAACACATCTTCTCAAATATATTCTAACCACAGTAAGAATACTGATTAAAAAATATATTAAAAATCATATAAAAGTACATTTATGTTTATAGAAGAAAAAAACAACTTTTAATTTCATAACCAATGCTTTCATCATTTTTAAATTGTGATTTCTATGTTTATGATATTTTATAGAAGAAAATACATAAGTCTTTCCCAACAAGCATGCATCAAGGTACCCAATTAATGAAAATTTTTTCTGTCAAAACAGATAACAATATTGAGAAGGACTAGTTAGATTTTGCACAATTAGTGATTGAAGCACTATTCACAGAAATCATATATATTCAACTGCTAACCAATAACCGCAAACTCATTTCATTCATTACATGCACAATAGTTCCTGAATCATAGAGCATGTGAAGGCAATTGCAATGCCTATTCAATATCAGAAGTAATCTCCATATTGAGTAGAAAAAAAACCAAATTCCAATGTGAGCTCTCTAGGCTATGTTTTAAAATGTTTCTCCATATGAAAGAAAAAAAAATGAAACAAGTTTTTCCCATAATCATTCATAGACTCTCAACCAAAGATACTCTATTTTGTGATTGGCAAGTTGGACCTCTCTTTATAGATTCCAGTCAGTGGCTTTTAGTGTCAAAATTCACCAAGCAAATATCTGACATGCTCATAATTTTTGGTTATCTATTATTTTCAGAGAGTGCAACTATGTATACTACAGTTTATTTCATGTTTAAGGTAACAACTAACAAAATAGAATAATAGCAAACTTCGCAGCACTGTGGCTCGTTTTTTGGAGGAAATGAAGATAGTTCATCTTTCGAAAGAATTTCACAAATGAAGCATTTTTCATGTTAAGAGCCAACTCTCCTAGAGTCTTATATTATGTCCAAAGTACTCGTATGGATTTATTTCATCTTTAAAATGCTAAATTGTGTACAAAGGCACCAGATTGTACCACTGGAAAGTTCTGATAAATCAATGGCAAAATACATGAGCAATAGTTGTTTTGCACCCAAGCGTAACTTTGACGTCATGCCCTTAGTATTGGACATGCTTATTTAGTTCATCAAAGATTAAGTAAGCACACCTTCATGCATGCTTGTTCTGAACGACTTATGCTTTCGAGTCAAGACATATTTAGTTAAGAGTAAACACAGTATACGAGTACAATTTTAGTGAAAAAACGAGTTGTCATTGTTTAAGGTGAAAAAAATGAAGAACACAGCTTATCAGAATTCAGAAGTTGCATGGTTTAGGTATCTTGCACGAGATGTAGAGCTTGACGATGATATTACACATAGAATTCAAGCATGCAGATGAAGTTGAATAAATTGTTGTAACATTATTTGTGATCCGAAAGTGCTATGAAGGAAAATTATCCAGAACAACTTCTAAGTAGAAAATAAGGGAGAACAAGTACCATCAATTCTACAATTGATGTAAGTAAGTGTCTATTCCATATTCTAAGTTGAAACCCACAGCACTCTGTTGAAACCTTTCTTCTGTTTCCCTCAAACTCAACTTTGTCCTTTCAAGTTGTGCTATCATCATCTTTGTTTGATTCTCTAAAAATTCCAGGTGTTCCTTGTCCTTTATTACGTCGTAAACATTCTGCAGATAATTTTTGATAGCTAAAGCAGATTTAACATTACATTCCATCCAGCTCAAATCAAACCCAAAAGATTTGGCCTCATCCCATAATTGTTCGAGATGATACAAAGTTTCATGATTCACATGTTTCACCTGTGTAATCCTAAGAAAATTAAGAAGTCGACCTAAACCTGAGAATGCCATCTCAGTATACTTGGCACTTCTCTTTTCTTGACTTACCAGAAGTAAAGGATGTTCTAAACATGCTTTTTCTAAGGATGGAACAAACTCCGGATTCAATCTGGGAAATGATCTAATGAACATACTATGAAAAAATGGATTACCCACGTCACTAAGAGGGTAATCATCCAAGTCATATACATGCTGATATTGATATGCTTCACTGTCATACACGTACTTGGTGAAAAAATAACCAGTTTCAATAACAAGGGTATCATTCAAAATAAATCCATTGGTTTCGTTGACTTCATTAAAAACCGCAAAAGTTGGCGAACCGCAAAAAGGCTCATCATAACTAAACCCAAATTCAAATCCTGAAAAATTCACACAAAATTTTAGCTGTTTCAATTAGATTATTCTAAGCAAAATCTCAATTGTGTAGTTATCCAAAAATTGATATAAAATTGTCTAGTTTTTAAATGTGTTTGTTTTTCCTATCTCCAACCATCTCTTCTAATTTTTAAAAACATTACAAAGCCTATTCAAAAACAAAACTAGATCACAGAAACTTAAAATTAAAAAAGATTAAAAGTATAAAAATACCTTGTTTTATAGTCCGTTGCTCATCAACCTGGTTAATTAAAGACAAACTGAAATTTAAATTTTTTCTCCAGCTCTCAGGTAAGTTTATAGTTGTCCTTTCAACTATTAAAGAAATTCCGAAGTGATCCTGGATGTTGTGCACACAAAGGGACCTAAAAAGCAAATTGAAATACTTAATAAAACTAACAAAAAATAATATTAGAACTATAAACAGTAAAAGAAATTTCAATAAATTACCATTCAACATCATCATCAATTTTGAATCTTTCGGTGCAAACCTTCTCTCTCAAATTCAATGCAGAGAAGTTTAAGAACTTGAAATTAACCTTCTCAAACATCAGTTTAGGCCATTTAATATTTTCCAATTCAGTAATTTGCAAATCCCTGAAAAATTGTGGGTAAGCAGTGAAAAACCGTGTCAAATAATGTAGGTATATAGGAAATTAAAAAAATGGTGCAAAAAGCTGAAATCTGCAGAGAATGATTTGATAAAAAAGAAACACAAAAACATTCAAATAGCAAAGGTGACTTTCTTCCTATTTTCTTGAACATGATCAAAACATAATAACAAATGTGTGGCTAGAGTTTATGTTGTTTTGTAATAGCAGCTAGAGTAATAATCAAAAGAATGAAAAGTGATAAAATCTTCGACAGCATTTAAAAACAACATCATGCATCTATTGAAAATGGCAGGAAGACGTTACATGTCGTTCTTTGAAAGCTACTGCTTGAACCAGGAAGAGAGTAAGAAGTTCTTTGAATGCTACTGCTTCAAAGAGAGTAAGATGCTTGAACCAAGAAGAGAGTAAGAAGTTCTTGGAATGCTACTGCTTCAATCAGGTAGAGAGCAAGAAAGACGAGAAAGACTGGACTACGAAAGAATAGTTTATTTCTCATTCCTATAAACGATAACTGAATTGGTTGGAAAAAGATTTTACAAGATTTTTTTGGTAATTTTAATTTTTACATTAGTTTTCTAAGAGTTGGTATTTTAATTTTTTTATATATATTTTTATTACCATCATTTGGAATTTTACCTAGAATAAGAATTAAATGTTTTTTATTTTAATTTATTATAAAAAAATTTATTTGTAATTAAGTTAAATTTTGAACTATTTTGTCGTACAGTTTTAGAAAAATCGTATAAAATATTTTATCCCACAAAAAATTATATTATAATTTAATGTGGAATTTCTTTAGTAATATTTATTACGAAAATGTTTTAAATGGCTTTCATAAAATATAACAATTAGATATTTTATAATTTAGTTTATGATAAAATATAATTTTTTAAAATACTTTAATGAGAAAAAACATATTTAATCTATATTTTTATTACAAAAAGAATATATACACTATTACTTTTCACAATTTAATATTTCTTAATATATTTTTGTATTTTTACATTTTTTTTCACTTTTTTCTACTAATCTTTTTTAATATTTTGTATTCTTGAATCAAACATAGTTGGATTTTCATAATACTCAATTTAAAAAATGAGCATTATTTCTATACACACATCCAATACTCAATTAATATAAATATTTCTGATTAAAACAAAAAATGTCCAAAAAAATAAATTTATTTATTATCCTAGTCAAGTCATTTTATTTTAATATAATTTCTTAAAATTTTACTCTACTATATTTAAAATCCATATTTAATAAGAAAAAGATTTGTAACTCATATTTTAACTTTTTTTTCCCTGGAAGGTGTTATTAACTCTCTTTTCAATACAAAATAGTATAAATAACAAATTTACGTTTATTCATCCCCTAAATATTTCAAAATTTAGAAATTAAATAAAATAAACCTTACTTTTTCACAAAATGATTTAAAAATTATACTATTTTCCTTTTTAAGACAAAAGAAACCATGAATGACTTATGCAATTGAAGTTGCATATATTGTAATTTAATTTTATTACATCATCATTAAAAAATTTACATTTAATTGTATTTAAATGAAATATAAAAAATTAAAGAAAAATGGTAGTTTTTTATTTTAAAGTTAAGTTACTAGCAAAAATAAGAAAATTTTTTAGATAATTTTATAATGTAGGAGACTTATTTTTAACCGTAAAAAAAATCCCAAACATCTTCCTAAGTATATTTAAGTAAGAATACTGATTAAAAAATATATTAAAAATCATATAAAAGTACATTTATGTTTTATAGAAGAAAAAACAAACAACTTTTAATTTTATAAATGCTTTAAAGAATACTGAATGAAATTTCATCATTTTGAAATTGTGCTTTTTTAATGTTTATGATATTTTTTTTACAGACAATTTTGATAGTATTTGTTATTTATTAATTGATTAAAAAAAGTTAAAGTGAAAAAATGTGTAATATTATTATATGATTTTAAGTTTCATTTTTATGTCTTTTGTAAGACTAGGATGTTATTAGGTTGATCAGATATTGTTCACATTATTAAATATGAATCGAAGATATAAAACAAAATAACTTATAATAAATATTTTATTTATTTATCAAGTAAGTTTTATAGATAAATATTTTATTTATTTATCAAAACAATATTTTATATAATAAAAAATAGATAACAAATAAAATATTTAAAAATATATCAAATGTGTGTTATGAAAACAATTGATAGATTTTTGAACGAAATCAAACAAAGAAAAACAAATATATAATTAAAGATAAGATAAAATGAAAAATATTTTAGAGATCTGGAAAAATTTTCAAATATTGACCTAATCAAAGGTTGAGAGATAATGAAAATTGTTTTAACAAAATCAAAAAAAAAAATTAAATAAAACAAAAATTAATAATGAAAGAATAAAGAATATAACACTAGTGTAATAAAGAGAAACGACAGCGGTTATTTTTGCCTGTCCGCATCGGTTCTGCAACCGAAGTATATATGGACGAGGCAAAAAGTCTATCACTTTTTGCCTCGGTTCGGTTCGGTTTGGAATTGAACCGAGGCAATAGAAGGGTATTTTTTAATATTTTCAAACCACCTGTTATCACCACCATCCAGAAGAAAAGTAGAAACGAAAATTTAAAAAGTGGCAATAGCTTGGGACTGAGAAGAAAGTGCAAAACCAGAAAGAGTGGATGCTTATTAAATATACAAACATTCACATGAGAAATAGGAAGAAAGAAACAAGAATCATAAAGGCAATGTGAAATCATAACAATAAATACCTGCTCACAGAAAGGGGTATTGAAAACCTTTTTTTTTATCAAATTGGTATGTTAATCCTGTTGTGCAACGGAAGACACCACCAAAGCTTAAAGTAGCATACGTAACACATAAACTCAGTTTGTCAACGTATTAGAAGAAACAGAACCAAACAACTTCTCAAACATACTAACGTTTCATTGAGATATGCAACATCTGAATATTAGTTTAACACAATTTAAAAGTGTTGAAATACAAAGTTTCGAAGAGCAACCTTTGTGAACAAAGTTTAGCTTACATAAAAATTCACTCTTCCATTAAGTCTCAAAATAATGTTCTATATAGGGGATTTGAGACATGGGAGGAGTCACTAGCAATTATTTGTAGACTTTCCTATTAGGTCCTTTATAGAAAATAAAAAATCATTTCCTTAACAGAAGCCCCAAACCTAAAATAAAGATAAAGTTTTAACAAAAAAATAAAAATGAAAATGAAAAAACTCTGGAAATTGAATGTTTCTTGGAATTACCTTAGATGCTATAGAGCTACAAATTCCAGCGTAAGACAAGAACTCAACACATAACTAATTCCAAGAAGGTTGTTTCTACACATTAAGAAAAAGGAAAGATAAATAAATAAAACAAACAAACATTTCAAGACATTAAATTAATCAAACACATGTTTTAGTAGATTACAAGAATGATAAATTACTACTGCTGCATTGCAAAACAAGGATAACTTTTAGACAGTAGTGGAGCCCAAATGCTTTTGGCATTTTTTTTATCACCATTAAGGAGGCACGTGCAAGTGCCAATGTTTCCAGTGATCAATTTCTGAAGCTCACTAGCAACAACACCATGATACTTTCACGTTCAGCAGAAATCCAAATTAGATAATCAACCCAGGTCCCACAAATCCATGTGTAGAGTGATCCCAGAAAGCATAAAAAAGAATACTTTTACCAAAACTAGAACCAGAAAACAAGTAATCACAGAGTAAAATCCAAATTCCTTTGATCAAAACCATCACATCTACTAGACAAAGTTATCATCATCATCAATATCATTCATAAAGACAGGGATATCATCATCAATATTCAATACCCTTCACCCCAACTACTGAATGAAGTTATGAGTTACAATTCCACATCGAATTGTGTTGAAAGCTGAAATATTTATCACAGGATTTACCTGTAAAGAAAACTATGATCATGAAGTCCAACCACTAGCATGGAAGCTCCAAGCTCACGCACCGTTGCCAAAATTTTCATTCCCTCCCGGTTCTCTTTCGTGACAATAATCGCAACCTTTGTCTGTAACACAATCCTAAGATTATAGCACATACCCATTTGAACAAGCAATATTTGTCAAAATAAATGAAACAAAAAATGGCAGTGTTATACTTCCTTCTCCATTTCCAACCTTTCTTATATAGAATACTTCTATATTCTACCTCCCCTACCACTTGTGCACCTCTAACACACGTCCTCTTCCAAACAATTCTCTCACACACGTGGCAGCTTTACCACAACCTTCTTTCTGTCCCAAAAAAAGAAAATATCTTTATATTTTTATTTAAAAACAACTATAAACGTTAATTATAGATATCATCATATACTAGAACTCCAAGCTGTCACAATATTTATTTCAGAATTCAAATTTAGCACCAAACATAATCAAGTTCAATGCAGAAAAGGAAGCATACTAGTGAAAATACCATAGCATAACAGCTGAAGCAATGTAGAGCAATTGTACAATCACAATCAACCACCATGATGTGTTAAGAGTGATAGTTGCTCCAATCATCCACAAACCAAATTTTCCTTCCAAAACGAAGCAGATGTCTTAATAACATTTGAAGTAAGTGTTTTGAAGAAAAATGTGAGAATAAGTTGTAACCTGCAACATGTGAGATTTGAGATTTTTCACCATTGGGGATGGGGATCTGCCTGGATGAGAACCCTAGAGCTGTTATCGAGAAGCTGCTTCACTCCAAAGGCAACACATTCGCAGGCGAGGTGGAAGCCACTCTCGTAGCCATCGCATACGACGAGGTGGTGGTGGCGCCCGGTGACTGCGAGGCATGGCTTGGAGCAGGCAATGCAAGGAGCGAGGCCACCGCATCGGGGACTCCCGACGGCGACCCTGGGTTCTTGTCATAAGTGCGGACGACGTCGATCACGAAGTCCGATAGGGTTTCGGCGGAAGGCGAAGGGATCTCGTTAAGGTCGATTCCGTGGCCTGAGCGACCGTCCTGGCGGTGGTTGTTGTGCTGTGGCTGCGGCGCGTTAAGGTTGTCGTCGCCGTCGGTGGAATCGGGAAGCTCCATGATCATCGGTAGGTTAGAAGTTGAGCACGAGAAGAAGGCACATGGGAGATGGGAGAGAAAGACTCTTGCGCGAGAAGAAGAATAGTGCAGAAGGGGGTGAAAATAGGAAGAGATACGGACTCGGTTACCTGATTAACCGATGTTTAAAATTCACACCATGCTGGTGTACATAACATGCTGGTGTACATACACGTGGCACTGTCAGTGCCATGTCACTATCATTGCATGTGGCACAATATCAGTTTGACAGGTGACATTTTTAATTTATTTTTAAAAAAAATGAAAAATAAATAAAAAAATAAAAATAAAAATAATTAAAAATTTCAAAAAAACCAGGAACTGACACGTGACACCTCCTTTAACGGTGTTAGTACAAAACTAACGACAAGGACGTAATTACTTTAATTTTTGAAAATAGGGACCCAATTGAGAAAAAAAACTAAAAACCTAACTGAGACTTCTCAACAAAATTAGGAACCTAAAAAATTATTAAACTTATAATAAAATATTCGATCTCATTATTTTAATAACCTACCAACTCTAATACTTTATTTTATTTTATAGGTTCTTACCGTTACAATATTAAAAGTTTTTGATAATGCTGAAAAGATAATATTTTGAGAAACAACAAAACAAAAATTGGAATCCCATGAGATATAATCGTAAGATAAACTTATTATATACAAAAATTGATATAATTAAATATAGATACTTAAAATCTAATAATATGCGCGCAATTTCTTTAAAAGGTTGTTTTCTCATAAATTTTACTTATCATGCAGATTTAGTTTTGTCTATGATAAAATTATTAAATTTGATTTGGATAAATTTATTCATATATACTTCTAAGACACGAGAAAAAAAAATGAAATAATTTTTTTTGTAAATTAAACTTTTTTTTTGAAAAATTTATGACTCCTTCTATAAATTAACTCATATTTAATAGTTAAATTTTTATTAAAAAATAAAATTATATTTATTTTTCCTCTCATTTAAAATGAAAAAAAAAATTTTAAAAAATAAAAATAAAAATAAAATAAAATAAATGTCATTTTAATTGTTAGCAAAGAAAAACAGCTTAAAGTATTTATTATTCTTGATTATTCTAAGTGTAAATGATCATTATTATTAGCAAATTCATTTAAACCGATATCTAAATACTTTGAGACGTTGTATGCACTTTGAAAGATAATAATATGTACAAATAATCTTTTATTTTTAGTTTTTAGGGTTATAACAAGATAAAAAAAGATATTCCTCCGTCAATAAAAGATAATGATATTTCAACAACATTTTTTTAACAATATTTTAATATTATCTATGTTATTTTATGATTGGTCCAAAATTATTCTACAATAAATAATAATCATAAACATTAACATAGATCAATCAAAAAATGACATGGTATTTAAATGTTGTGAAAAAAATATTATCAAAAAGTATAGTTATCCGAAATATTAACACTTAAATAGGAACTCGTACCTGTTAATAAATTGGTGTTAAATATCCGTCTCAATTATTATCCATTTACCCAAATATTATTTCTAGACCAAAATACTTTTGTTAATTCAATTTTTTAAATATTTAAATAGTTTTTGTCTTTTGTTTTTTTCAATTGAACTATTTCGTTAATTAAAAGGTTAGAATGATAAAAAAATATAATTTAAATGGAAAAGAGTTCATCTCGTCTCCTACCAAATAAAAAAATCGGATATTATCATCCTATACTTATATTCAATTAATACAAAAAATTTTTGAATACCAATTCAGATTAAAAGGAGTTTTTGAATACCAATTCAGCTTGGGGGATTACTTTTTATATTTTTCCGTTTTTTATTAATTTCTAAAGTTTAGTATTTTAATTTTTTATATATTTTCATTATTATCCTTTGAAATTCTATCTTTTTATTTTTAAATTACTTTCAAAAATTGTTATTTGTAATTAAGTTAAATTTTGAAGAATTTATTCCTACACTTTTAGGAAAATCATATAAAATATTTTATCCAACAAACATTTATATTATAATTTATTGTGGAACATCTTTTGTAATATTTATTACGAAAATGTTTTAAATGACTTTTATAAAATACAACAGTTAAATACTTTGTAATTTAGTTTATAATAAAATATAATTTCTGTAAATACTTTGATGAGAAAAAAAAATTTAATCTATATTTTTATTACAAAAGAATATATACACTTTTATTTTTCACAATTTAATATATGTTAATATATTTTTTGTATATTTAATTTATTTTCACTTTTTAGGATTAAATTTTGTATTCTTAATCAAACAAAAATTGGATTTTCATAATAGTTATTTCTTGTACTCAATTTAAAAAATCAAATATTACTTTTATATATATATATATATATATATATATATATATATATATATATATATATATATATATATATATATATATATATATATATATATATATATATATCCACATCCAATACCTAATTTGTAAGACTCATGAAAAATATTTATAATAGTAAATTTTAGCATTTTATTAGTAATAATAATTTTAATGGATAGAAAAATGTAAATTTTGGATATAAAATTTTAGTAATTCTAGAATGAGAGGTTCAAATTTTTGATAACTTATTTAGGATTTTTTTTAGAAAATTGAATAGTAAAAAGTGAATAGTAAATAGTAAAGTGAATAGTAAATAGTGAATAGTAAAAAAAAATGAATAGTGCCAAAGTGATAAGTAAGCCACGTTGGTGCAAGGTGGATCAGATAGAATTTGATTTAAAATAATATTTTTGTAATAGTAAATGAATAGTAAAAATAAATAGTAAAAAAATGAATAGTAAAAAATGAATAGTAAATTTTTTTGGCTATAAATAGCAAGGGATGGAAGGCTGAAACTTACACCAAAATTATAGAAAAATTTGTGAAAGAAGAGAGTTGGAGAAATTTTTAGTTGCAAAGGGGGAATTCTGGAAGTTTTCGGAGAACTGTTTCAGAGAAGGAAATTAAGTCTGCAATAGAGGTAAGGGGAGCTAACTTTGAGTATTTCCTTTTGTATTATCTTGAGTCTTGAATATGTTATATTTTGCTTTTGTCTGATCTTAAATCTTGATTATGGAGTATTTTGTTTCTGTATGATTTTGAATTTAAATGAGAGTATGCTTTTGTGTTGATATCCAAGTGTGATAGTTGTAAAACGTGATATTGATTATGTTATGTCATTTGTATGTTATTAGTTGTTTATTTTTGTATTTTGGAAGGATTAGAAATTGTCTAACCGGCTCTGCCAGATTCAATTTCTTGTTTCCCCAAACGTTTTATTTCTTTACTTATTTATTTTATTGCATTTTGGAAGGATTAGAAGTTGTCTAACCGGCTCTGCCAGATTCAACTTCTTGTTTCCCCAGAACTTTTACTGTTCTATTTAATTTTTATTGCATCTTCCTGGAAGGATTAGAAGTTGTCTAACCGGCTCTGCCAGATTCAACTTCTTGTTTCCCCAGAACTTTTACTGTTCTATTTAATTTTTATTGCATCTTCCTGGAAGGATTAGAAGTTGTCTAACCGGCTCTGCCAGATTCAACTTCTTGTTTCCCCAAGAATTTTTATGTATTAAGATTATTTTAATGATTGTCAAACATTTGATTCTTCTACGATGACCATTTATAGTAATATTTTATTATTGTTATTTTATTTGTAATATATTTATCTTGTATGATTTCTGTGATGAATGTATTTTATGATGTTGATTTGAATTTATGCGTCTGAACATGATGTGATTATTGTGGGAAGTAGGTGAATGTATGAGGTATGTTGGATTCACTATGATAATATGATGGTATCTGGTTATTCATGTCTTGGGTTAAGTTTCAAAGTGACAGTATGGTTCATGGACGTAATTCCATGATCCTCAAGGAGAGGATACATGGTGGTGCCCTAGTAGTGTTTAGAATGAAAGTAGGAGCTCAGTCTTGGGGGTCATCCTAAAACTCCAATGGTCTTTCTTCTCATGTAAAGAGGATTGAACCATGTGGTGAGGAGTAGTAGGAGGTCCTAGTCTTGGGTGCTTCCAGTATGATCCAAGGTGAGTAATAACGGATTAACCTCGTGAATGTGGTAGGGTGGGGAGCCCAAGTTTCATAAGCCACCACGAGTGCAAGACCCGCCATAGCTCGACTATCATTCTAGTCCGGACGAGTCGGGGTATAAAGTAACAGGTCTTGTGATGTCAGTTTACCATGTTTGGATGACTTTTGCATGTCGTGTGAGTGGGTGAATTATGGTTTAATAAGTATGCTCTAATTGTTCTTTTATACGAATTTAAGTATGATAACAGGAATTAATTGTGCTATATGTATAACATGCTTTTTATATCTAGCTCACCCTTGCATTGTTTGTGTTGTGTGCTGTTTGGGTATGTTTCTTTGGCGATGATCATCCACTTGGATGGGAGCAGATGTTGTCGCGGAGATACCCTTGGAGCAAGAGCTGGAGGTTACTGATGTTGCAGAGTAGTTTTCTTAGGGATTTCCTGATTGAACACTTGTAGTGTTTAATCCTTTCAACTGTTCAAGTTTAAACTTGCTGTTTCTTTTATTTCTGGATGACTGTAATTTCACATTTAATTACACGTCATACTCCGACTGTTCTCTATATTTGGATGTTAACGTCTTTATTATATAATATTGGTTGTTATGTTATTATATAATCGGGATGTTACATTAATGGTATTAGAGCAGTTTCTGTCCTTAGGAAATCCTGTAGGGTATGTGTGTGCCTTGCTTATGCTTGTGTACTCTTAATCATGTTCAAGATAGGTGTTCTTGTGTCTTTGAGTAAGACTGAGGGTCTTTCCTTTCTGTGTAAACAGAAGATGGCACCTAGGTTCCCTCCCCCTCCTTCCTCACCGGTCGATCCGTCTGACTCTAACCAGATGTTAAATGCGGTGCTTCAAGCGTTGCAACAGCAGAATGCTGCACTGGTTCAGCAGAACACCGTAGCTTTACAAAATCTGGAATCCGCTAGGGTAGCTGCTGAGAATGCAAGAGTGTCATCTGAGAACACTCAAAGGCAGTTCATGGAAGTGTTGACTAATGGCAGGACCACTCCAAGTGCTTCTTCCTCCGCTATTCTTGTCCCAGAGTGGAGTCTAGAAAGCTTTCTCCAACATCATCCAGCTCGATTCACTGGAAAATGTAGCCCTGACGAAGCTGATCATTGGTTTAGGGACATGGAAAGAATCTATGAGGCTAAGGGGTGTCCTGATGAGAGGAAACTGGCCTACACCCAGTATCTATTGACCGGGGAAGCTGGCCACTGGTGGAGCAGCATGAGGATGATTTTGGAAAGGAGTGAGACTCCTATTACTTGGGAGCTATTTAGGGTCAAGTTCTACACTGAGTATTTCCCTGACAGTGTCAGATTTGCCAAAGAAGTGGAATTTCTGGAGCTAGTACAGGGCAACAAAACAGTATCAGAATATGTTGATCGTTTCAAACATCTGCTCCGCTTCAACACTATGGCGGTAGATGAAGAGTGGCAATGCAAGAAATTCGAAAACGGCTTGAGAGGTGATATCAAGCTACTTGTGAAGGGGTTACGCATCAGACAGTTTTCTGCTCTGGTGGAGATGGCTCGTGACATGGAGAAGACTAAGAAGGATTCTGAGGGACCTCAGAAACAACAAAGCCAACCACTGAGGGTTGGTGGACCTATGATATCGAGGGGAGGCTCAATTTCTAGGAGTACCCCTTTCTCTAGACCTACTTCCTCTGGGTCTAGGGGTTCTTCCTCTCAGTTATCGGGGCAATCCAACTTTGCCAATCCCGTGAGATGCTTCAAGTGTGGTGGACCACACCTCCAGGTTGTGTGCCCTCAGCTAGAAGGGTATAGGAAGTGTAACATCTGCAGAAAAGAGGGACATTATGCCAGAGACTGTCCTACTACTATGAGGAAAGGACCACAACCACGTCAGGCTGGAAGATCTATCCAAGGGGGTAGTAACCGACCACAAGCAGTAGGGAGAGTCTACGCATTGACTGGAGCTGAGGCAGCCAGTGCAGGTAATTTGATTGTTAGCAGTTGTTTGTTATTTGGAGCTTCATGTGTGACATTGTTTGACTCGGGGGCGACACATTCCTTTGTGTCGAAGGCTTGTGTGGAGAGGCTTAGTTTAGTTGTCAGAGAGCTCCCATGCGATCTGGTGGTGTCTACACCGACAGCTGGGTTAGTTAAGACATCTAATGTATGTCCTAGATGTCCTATCGAGATTGAGGGGCGTAGGTTCAAAGTGAACCTTATTTGTCTACCTTTGCAAGGGCTAGAAGTGATTCTAGGAATGGATTGGTTAGCCACCAATCGTATTCTCTTAGATTGCGGAGAGAAAAAGCTAATATTTCCCGATAAAGGTGAAGATATGTCGTTATCACTCGGTGTGTTGAGGCAAGACATCTTTAAGGGCGCCAGCTGTTTCTTAATCTTGTTCCATGTGGATGGGACTTTTGATTTAAACTCTTCAGCGCATGGGAACCAGAGTGTAGACCTTCTGGTTGTGAATGACTTCATGGATGTCTTTCCTGAAGAAGTTCCTGGTTTACCTCCTCCGCGGGAAGTGGAGTTCTCTATTGATCTGGTCTCAGGAGCAGGGCCAGTATCTATAGCCCCTTATCGGATGGCTCCAGCCGAGTTGGCTGAGTTGAAGAAGCAAATTGAAGAACTGTTAGAGAAACAGTTTATCCGACCGAGTGCTTCGCCGTGGGGTGCACCGGTGTTGTTAGTAAAGAAGAAGGATGGTAGCTCAAGGTTGTGCATTGACTATCGGCAGCTGAATAAGTTGACGATCAAGAATAAGTATCCGTTGCCGAGAATAGATGACTTGATGGATCAACTGTACGGAGCTACAGTGTTCTCTAAGATTGATTTGAGGTCGGGCTACCATCAGATTTTGGTAAAAGCCGATGATGTACAGAAGACGGCTTTCAGATCTAGATATGGCCATTATGAGTATGTGGTCATGCCTTTTGGTGTGACTAATGCTCCAGCCATCTTTATGGATTACATGAATAGGATCTTCAGACCGTTCTTAGATAAATTCGTAGTTGTCTTCATAGACGACATACTAGTCTACTCTAAGACTCGGGAAGAACACGAAGATCACCTTAGAACAGTGCTTGGGGTATTAAGAGAAAGAAAACTTTATGCCAAACTGTCTAAGTGTGAGTTCTGGATGAAAGAGGTTCAATTTCTGGGGCATGTCATTTCAGCTAGTGGAATTGCTATGGATCCAGCTAAGGTACAAGCCGTACTTCAGTGGGAAAGGCCAAAAACTGTTACTGAAGTAAGGAGTTTTGTGGGTTTGGCGGGCTACTATCGCCGCTTTATCAAAAACTTTGCTAGAATAGTAGCGCCAATGACGCAATTGACCAGAAAAGATATGCCTTTTGTTTGGACTGACAAGTGTGAGGTCAGCTTTCAAGAACTAAAGCAAAAGTTGACTAGCGCTCCAGTTTTGGTTATCCCTGACATAGGTAAACCTTTTGAGGTTTTCGGTGATGCCTCTCATCAGGGATTAGGGTGTGTGCTGATGCAGGAGAAGAGGGTAGTGGCGTATGCGTCAAGACAACTCAAGGTTCATGAGAAGAATTACCCTACTCATGACTTGGAATTGGCGGCGGTTGTATTTGCTTTGAAGATTTGGAGGCACTACCTGTATGGTGCACAATTTCGGGTTTTCAGTGATCATAAGAGCTTGAAATACCTCTTTGATCAGAAGGAGCTTAATATGAGGCAAAGAAGATGGATGGAATTCCTTAAAGATTTTGATTTTGATCTTCTTTATCACCCTGGAAAAGCTAATGTGGTGGCAGATGCATTGAGCAGGAAGTCAGTACACATATCAGCCTTAATGGTAAGAGAGTTGGCGCTGGTAGAAAGCTTCAGAGATTTGAGGTTACAGGTAGAATTTGAAGCTGACAGCATCAAATGCAGTAATTTGGTGGTGTCTAATGACTTATTGAAGCATGTTAAAGAAGAGCAGTCGAAGGATGTCGAGCTCCAAACGTCAGCCAGTTTGATGGGGACTGAACAAGGTAAAGATTTTACCTTGGGGGCTGATGGTATTTTAAGGTTCAAAGATAGAGTTTGTATCCCTAGTAATTCGGGATTGAAGAAGTTAATCATGGAGGAAGGTCATAAAAGTCGTTTTAGCATGCATCCTGGCATGACTAAAATGTATCAAGACCTCAAGGAGTCTTTTTGGTGGTCCGGTATGAAGAGAGATGTAGCTCAGTTTGTTGCCTCTTGTTTAACGTGTCAAAAGGCTAAGATAGAACATCAGAGACCCGGAGGCTTATTGCAACAGTTAGAGATTCCGGAGTGGAAATGGGATAGCATAGCCATGGACTTCGTTACCCATTTACCACGCACGGTTAGGGGTCATGATGCTATTTGGGTAATTGTAGACAGGTTGACCAAGAGTGCTCATTTCTTGGCAATCAAATTAAGGATGTCTATGGCGAGGTTGGCACAACTGTATGTCAATGAGATCGTGAGACTACATGGCATTCCTTCTAGCATCATATCGGACAGAGATCCTCGCTTTACTTCTAGATTCTGGAAAACGCTTCAGAGCGAGATGGGCAGCAGATTGCAAATGAGCTCAGCTTACCATCCCCAGACAGATGGTCAGTCAGAAAGGACGATCCAGTCATTAGAAGACTTGTTGAGGACGTGTGTCTTGGATCACTTGGGTGCTTGGGATGAGGTGTTGTCATTGGTGGAATTCACCTATAATAACAGTTATCAGGCCAGCATCGGTATGGCACCGTTTGAGGCATTATATGGGAGGCGCTGCAGAACACCTCTTTGTTGGTTTCAGGATGGAGAGGCAGTGTTGACGGGACCAGAACTAGTTCAGCAGACCACAGAGAAGGTGAAGCTTATACAGGAGAGGATGCGGGCATCTCAAAATAGGCAGAAATCCTATGCAGATCAAAGGAGGAGACCGTTAGAGTTTGCGGTTGGGAATCATGTTTTTCTGCGAGTAACTTCAACCACAGGTATCGGTAGAGCTCTTCGCTCGAGGAAACTTTCTCCTAAGTTCATTGGTCCATACCAAATTTTGAGGCGAATTGGGCCAGTCGCTTATGAGATTGCGTTACCCCCTCAGTTGGCCAATCTCCATCCAATTTTTCATGTTTCCCAACTACGAAAATATGTTCATGATCCTTCTCACATTTTAGAAGTAGAAGATATTCAAATCAGAGAGGATCTATCCGTAGAAGTGCAACCTGTTAGTATAGAAGACACTAAAACAAAGGAGCTTAGAGGGAAGACTATCAACTTAGTTAGGGTAGTTTGGGATAGGAGAACAGGTGACTCTACGTGGGAGTTAGAAGAAGAAATGAAGCAATTATACCCTCAACTATTTTCTTGATGTATAGAATTTTCGAGGTCGAAAATTGTTTTTGTTGGGGAGAATGTAAGACTCATGAAAAATATTTATAATAGTAAATTTTAGCATTTTATTAGTAATAATAATTTTAATGGATAGAAAAATGTAAATTTTGGATATAAAATTTTAGTAATTCTAGAATGAGAGGTTCAAATTTTTGATAACTTATTTAGGATTTTTTTTAGAAAATTGAATAGTAAAAAGTGAATAGTAAATAGTAAAGTGAATAGTAAATAGTGAATAGTAAAAAAAAATGAATAGTGCCAAAGTGATAAGTAAGCCACGTTGGTGCAAGGTGGATCAGATAGAATTTGATTTAAAATAATATTTTTGTAATAGTAAATGAATAGTAAAAATAAATAGTAAAAAAATGAATAGTAAAAAATGAATAGTAAATTTTTTTGGCTATAAATAGCAAGGGATGGAAGGCTGAAACTTACACCAAAATTATAGAAAAATTTGTGAAAGAAGAGAGTTGGAGAAATTTTTAGTTGCAAAGGGGGAATTCTGGAAGTTTTCGGAGAACTGTTTCAGAGAAGGAAATTAAGTCTGCAATAGAGGTAAGGGGAGCTAACTTTGAGTATTTCCTTTTGTATTATCTTGAGTCTTGAATATGTTATATTTTGCTTTTGTCTGATCTTAAATCTTGATTATGGAGTATTTTGTTTCTGTATGATTTTGAATTTAAATGAGAGTATGCTTTTGTGTTGATATCCAAGTGTGATAGTTGTAAAACGTGATATTGATTATGTTATGCCATTTGTATGTTATTAGTTGTTTATTTTTGTATTTTGGAAGAATTAGAAATTGTCTAACCGGCTCTGCCAGATTCAATTTCTTGTTTCCCCAAACGTTTTATTTCTTTACTTATTTATTTTATTGCATTTTGGAAGGATTAGAAGTTGTCTAACCGGCTCTGCCAGATTCAACTTCTTGTTTCCCCAGAACTTTTACTGTTCTATTTAATTTTTATTGCATCTTCCTGGAAGGATTAGAAGTTGTCTAACCGGCTCTGCCAGATTCAACTTCTTGTTTCCCCAGAACTTTTACTGTTCTATTTAATTTTTATTGCATCTTCCTGGAAGGATTAGAAGTTGTCTAACCGGCTCTGCCAGATTCAACTTCTTGTTTCCCCAAGAATTTTTATGTATTAAGATTATTTTAATGATTGTCAAACATTTGATTCTTCTACGATGACCATTTATAGTAATATTTTATTATTGTTATTTTATTTGTAATATATTTATCTTGTATGATTTCTGTGATGAATGTATTTTATGATGTTGATTTGAATTTATGCGTCTGAACATGATGTGATTATTGTGGGAAGTAGGTGAATGTATGAGGTATGTTGGATTCACTATGATAATATGATGGTATCTGGTTATTCATGTCTTGGGTTAAGTTTCAAAGTGACAGTATGGTTCATGGACGTAATTCCATGATCCTCAAGGAGAGGATACATGGTGGTGCCCTAGTAGTGTTTAGAATGAAAGTAGGAGCTCAGTCTTGGGGGTCATCCTAAAACTCCAATGGTCTTTCTTCTCATGTAAAGAGGATTGAACCATGTGGTGAGGAGTAGTAGGAGGTCCTAGTCTTGGGTGCTTCCAGTATGATCCAAGGTGAGTAATAACGGATTAACCTCGTGAATGTGGTAGGGTGGGGAGCCCAAGTTTCATAAGCCACCACGAGTGCAAGACCCGCCATAGCTCGACTATCATTCTAGTCCGGACGAGTCGGGGTATAAAGTAACAGGTCTTGTGATGTCAGTTTACCATGTTTGGATGACTTTTGCATGTCGTGTGAGTGGGTGAATTATGGTTTAATAAGTATGCTCTAATTGTTCTTTTATACGAATTTAAGTATGATAACAGGAATTAATTGTGCTATATGTATAACATGCTTTTTATATCTAGCTCACCCTTGCATTGTTTGTGTTGTGTGCTGTTTGGGTATGTTTCTTTGGCGATGATCATCCACTTGGATGGGAGCAGATGTTGTCGCGGAGATACCCTTGGAGCAAGAGCTGGAGGTTACTGATGTTGCAGAGTAGTTTTCTTAGGGATTTCCTGATTGAACACTTGTAGTGTTTAATCCTTTCAACTGTTCAAGTTTAAACTTGCTGTTTCTTTTATTTCTGGATGACTGTAATTTCACATTTAATTACACGTCATACTCCGACTGTTCTCTATATTTGGATGTTAACGTCTTTATTATATAATATTGGTTGTTATGTTATTATATAATCGGGATGTTACATAATTAATATAAATATTCTGTTAAAACAAAAGTGTCCACAAAAATAAATTTATTTGTTATCCCGAGTCATTTTATCTTAATTTAATTTATTATAATTTTACTTTATTATACTACTTTTTTTTTAATTTTTATTGTAGGAAAAGGTTTATAAAACTGATATTTTGATTAATTTTTATTCTATTGTTGATAATATATATATATATATATATATATATATATTTAAAATCCTTATCGAATGAAAAAAAGATTTATAACACTAATATTTTAACTTTTTGTCCTGGAACTGATGTCTTGAACTCTCTTTTTAATACAAAACACTATAAATAATAAATTTATGTTTATTCATCCCTATAAATAATTTAAACTTTAGAAATTAAATAATATAAACCTTACGTTTTTTACAAAATGATTTAAACATTATACTATTTTCATTTTTTTTCTTTACACCAGGACAAAAACAACCATGACTAATGACTTATGAAATTGAAGTTGCATATCTGTAATTTAATCTTATTACATCATCATTAAATAATTTACATTTAATTTTATTTAAATGAAATATAAAAAATTAAAGTAGAATGATATTTCTTTATTTTAAAGTTAAGTAATTTGCAAATTTAAGAAATTTGTTTAGATAATTTTATAACGTAATAGACTTATTTTTAACCATAAAAAAAAATCCCAACACATCTTCTCAAATATATTCTAACCACAGTAAGAATACTGATTAAAAAATATATTAAAAATCATATAAAAGTACATTTATGTTTATAGAAGAAAAAAACAACTTTTAATTTCATAACCAATGCTTTCATCATTTTTAAATTGTGATTTCTATGTTTATGATATTTTATAGAAGAAAATACATAAGTCTTTCCCAACAAGCATGCATCAAGGTACCCAATTAATGAAAATTTTTTCTGTCAAAACAGATAACAATATTGAGAAGGACTAGTTAGATTTTGCACAATTAGTGATTGAAGCACTATTCACAGAAATCATATATATTCAACTGCTAACCAATAACCGCAAACTCATTTCATTCATTACATGCACAATAGTTCCTGAATCATAGAGCATGTGAAGGCAATTGCAATGCCTATTCAATATCAGAAGTAATCTCCATATTGAGTAGAAAAAAAACCAAATTCCAATGTGAGCTCTCTAGGCTATGTTTTAAAATGTTTCTCCATATGAAAGAAAAAAAAATGAAACAAGTTTTTCCCATAATCATTCATAGACTCTCAACCAAAGATACTCTATTTTGTGATTGGCAAGTTGGACCTCTCTTTATAGATTCCAGTCAGTGGCTTTTAGTGTCAAAATTCACCAAGCAAATATCTGACATGCTCATAATTTTTGGTTATCTATTATTTTCAGAGAGTGCAACTATGTATACTACAGTTTATTTCATGTTTAAGGTAACAACTAACAAAATAGAATAATAGCAAACTTCGCAGCACTGTGGCTCGTTTTTTGGAGGAAATGAAGATAGTTCATCTTTCGAAAGAATTTCACAAATGAAGCATTTTTCATGTTAAGAGCCAACTCTCCTAGAGTCTTATATTATGTCCAAAGTACTCGTATGGATTTATTTCATCTTTAAAATGCTAAATTGTGTACAAAGGCACCAGATTGTACCACTGGAAAGTTCTGATAAATCAATGGCAAAATACATGAGCAATAGTTGTTTTGCACCCAAGCGTAACTTTGACGTCATGCCCTTAGTATTGGACATGCTTATTTAGTTCATCAAAGATTAAGTAAGCACACCTTCATGCATGCTTGTTCTGAACGACTTATGCTTTCGAGTCAAGACATATTTAGTTAAGAGTAAACACAGTATACGAGTACAATTTTAGTGAAAAAACGAGTTGTCATTGTTTAAGGTGAAAAAAATGAAGAACACAGCTTATCAGAATTCAGAAGTTGCATGGTTTAGGTATCTTGCACGAGATGTAGAGCTTGACGATGATATTACACATAGAATTCAAGCATGCAGATGAAGTTGAATAAATTGTTGTAACATTATTTGTGATCCGAAAGTGCTATGAAGGAAAATTATCCAGAACAACTTCTAAGTAGAAAATAAGGGAGAACAAGTACCATCAATTCTACAATTGATGTAAGTAAGTGTCTATTCCATATTCTAAGTTGAAACCCACAGCACTCTGTTGAAACCTTTCTTCTGTTTCCCTCAAACTCAACTTTGTCCTTTCAAGTTGTGCTATCATCATCTTTGTTTGATTCTCTAAAAATTCCAGGTGTTCCTTGTCCTTTATTACGTCGTAAACATTCTGCAGATAATTTTTGATAGCTAAAGCAGATTTAACATTACATTCCATCCAGCTCAAATCAAACCCAAAAGATTTGGCCTCATCCCATAATTGTTCGAGATGATACAAAGTTTCATGATTCACATGTTTCACCTGTGTAATCCTAAGAAAATTAAGAAGTCGACCTAAACCTGAGAATGCCATCTCAGTATACTTGGCACTTCTCTTTTCTTGACTTACCAGAAGTAAAGGATGTTCTAAACATGCTTTTTCTAAGGATGGAACAAACTCCGGATTCAATCTGGGAAATGATCTAATGAACATACTATGAAAAAATGGATTACCCACGTCACTAAGAGGGTAATCATCCAAGTCATATACATGCTGATATTGATATGCTTCACTGTCATACACGTACTTGGTGAAAAAATAACCAGTTTCAATAACAAGGGTATCATTCAAAATAAATCCATTGGTTTCGTTGACTTCATTAAAAACCGCAAAAGTTGGCGAACCGCAAAAAGGCTCATCATAACTAAACCCAAATTCAAATCCTGAAAAATTCACACAAAATTTTAGCTGTTTCAATTAGATTATTCTAAGCAAAATCTCAATTGTGTAGTTATCCAAAAATTGATATAAAATTGTCTAGTTTTTAAATGTGTTTGTTTTTCCTATCTCCAACCATCTCTTCTAATTTTTAAAAACATTACAAAGCCTATTCAAAAACAAAACTAGATCACAGAAACTTAAAATTAAAAAAGATTAAAAGTATAAAAATACCTTGTTTTATAGTCCGTTGCTCATCAACCTGGTTAATTAAAGACAAACTGAAATTTAAATTTTTTCTCCAGCTCTCAGGTAAGTTTATAGTTGTCCTTTCAACTATTAAAGAAATTCCGAAGTGATCCTGGATGTTGTGCACACAAAGGGACCTAAAAAGCAAATTGAAATACTTAATAAAACTAACAAAAAATAATATTAGAACTATAAACAGTAAAAGAAATTTCAATAAATTACCATTCAACATCATCATCAATTTTGAATCTTTCGGTGCAAACCTTCTCTCTCAAATTCAATGCAGAGAAGTTTAAGAACTTGAAATTAACCTTCTCAAACATCAGTTTAGGCCATTTAATATTTTCCAATTCAGTAATTTGCAAATCCCTGAAAAATTGTGGGTAAGCAGTGAAAAACCGTGTCAAATAATGTAGGTATATAGGAAATTAAAAAAATGGTGCAAAAAGCTGAAATCTGCAGAGAATGATTTGATAAAAAAGAAACACAAAAACATTCAAATAGCAAAGGTGACTTTCTTCCTATTTTCTTGAACATGATCAAAACATAATAACAAATGTGTGGCTAGAGTTTATGTTGTTTTGTAATAGCAGCTAGAGTAATAATCAAAAGAATGAAAAGTGATAAAATCTTCGACAGCATTTAAAAACAACATCATGCATCTATTGAAAATGGCAGGAAGACGTTACATGTCGTTCTTTGAAAGCTACTGCTTGAACCAGGAAGAGAGTAAGAAGTTCTTTGAATGCTACTGCTTCAAAGAGAGTAAGATGCTTGAACCAAGAAGAGAGTAAGAAGTTCTTGGAATGCTACTGCTTCAATCAGGTAGAGAGCAAGAAAGACGAGAAAGACTGGACTACGAAAGAATAGTTTATTTCTCATTCCTATAAACGATAACTGAATTGGTTGGAAAAAGATTTTACAAGATTTTTTTGGTAATTTTAATTTTTACATTAGTTTTCTAAGAGTTGGTATTTTAATTTTTTTATATATATTTTTATTACCATCATTTGGAATTTTACCTAGAATAAGAATTAAATGTTTTTTATTTTAATTTATTATAAAAAAATTTATTTGTAATTAAGTTAAATTTTGAACTATTTTGTCGTACAGTTTTAGAAAAATCGTATAAAATATTTTATCCCACAAAAAATTATATTATAATTTAATGTGGAATTTCTTTAGTAATATTTATTACGAAAATGTTTTAAATGGCTTTCATAAAATATAACAATTAGATATTTTATAATTTAGTTTATGATAAAATATAATTTTTTAAAATACTTTAATGAGAAAAAACATATTTAATCTATATTTTTATTACAAAAAGAATATATACACTATTACTTTTCACAATTTAATATTTCTTAATATATTTTTGTATTTTTACATTTTTTTTCACTTTTTTCTACTAATCTTTTTTAATATTTTGTATTCTTGAATCAAACATAGTTGGATTTTCATAATACTCAATTTAAAAAATGAGCATTATTTCTATACACACATCCAATACTCAATTAATATAAATATTTCTGATTAAAACAAAAAATGTCCAAAAAAATAAATTTATTTATTATCCTAGTCAAGTCATTTTATTTTAATATAATTTCTTAAAATTTTACTCTACTATATTTAAAATCCATATTTAATAAGAAAAAGATTTGTAACTCATATTTTAACTTTTTTTTCCCTGGAAGGTGTTATTAACTCTCTTTTCAATACAAAATAGTATAAATAACAAATTTACGTTTATTCATCCCCTAAATATTTCAAAATTTAGAAATTAAATAAAATAAACCTTACTTTTTCACAAAATGATTTAAAAATTATACTATTTTCCTTTTTAAGACAAAAGAAACCATGAATGACTTATGCAATTGAAGTTGCATATATTGTAATTTAATTTTATTACATCATCATTAAAAAATTTACATTTAATTGTATTTAAATGAAATATAAAAAATTAAAGAAAAATGGTAGTTTTTTATTTTAAAGTTAAGTTACTAGCAAAAATAAGAAAATTTTTTAGATAATTTTATAATGTAGGAGACTTATTTTTAACCGTAAAAAAAATCCCAAACATCTTCCTAAGTATATTTAAGTAAGAATACTGATTAAAAAATATATTAAAAATCATATAAAAGTACATTTATGTTTTATAGAAGAAAAAACAAACAACTTTTAATTTTATAAATGCTTTAAAGAATACTGAATGAAATTTCATCATTTTGAAATTGTGCTTTTTTAATGTTTATGATATTTTTTTTACAGACAATTTTGATAGTATTTGTTATTTATTAATTGATTAAAAAAAGTTAAAGTGAAAAAATGTGTAATATTATTATATGATTTTAAGTTTCATTTTTATGTCTTTTGTAAGACTAGGATGTTATTAGGTTGATCAGATATTGTTCACATTATTAAATATGAATCGAAGATATAAAACAAAATAACTTATAATAAATATTTTATTTATTTATCAAGTAAGTTTTATAGATAAATATTTTATTTATTTATCAAAACAATATTTTATATAATAAAAAATAGATAACAAATAAAATATTTAAAAATATATCAAATGTGTGTTATGAAAACAATTGATAGATTTTTGAACGAAATCAAACAAAGAAAAACAAATATATAATTAAAGATAAGATAAAATGAAAAATATTTTAGAGATCTGGAAAAATTTTCAAATATTGACCTAATCAAAGGTTGAGAGATAATGAAAATTGTTTTAACAAAATCAAAAAAAAAAATTAAATAAAACAAAAATTAATAATGAAAGAATAAAGAATATAACACTAGTGTAATAAAGAGAAACGACAGCGGTTATTTTTGCCTGTCCGCATCGGTTCTGCAACCGAAGTATATATGGACGAGGCAAAAAGTCTATCACTTTTTGCCTCGGTTCGGTTCGGTTTGGAATTGAACCGAGGCAATAGAAGGGTATTTTTTAATATTTTCAAACCACCTGTTATCACCACCATCCAGAAGAAAAGTAGAAACGAAAATTTAAAAAGTGGCAATAGCTTGGGACTGAGAAGAAAGTGCAAAACCAGAAAGAGTGGATGCTTATTAAATATACAAACATTCACATGAGAAATAGGAAGAAAGAAACAAGAATCATAAAGGCAATGTGAAATCATAACAATAAATACCTGCTCACAGAAAGGGGTATTGAAAACCTTTTTTTTTATCAAATTGGTATGTTAATCCTGTTGTGCAACGGAAGACACCACCAAAGCTTAAAGTAGCATACGTAACACATAAACTCAGTTTGTCAACGTATTAGAAGAAACAGAACCAAACAACTTCTCAAACATACTAACGTTTCATTGAGATATGCAACATCTGAATATTAGTTTAACACAATTTAAAAGTGTTGAAATACAAAGTTTCGAAGAGCAACCTTTGTGAACAAAGTTTAGCTTACATAAAAATTCACTCTTCCATTAAGTCTCAAAATAATGTTCTATATAGGGGATTTGAGACATGGGAGGAGTCACTAGCAATTATTTGTAGACTTTCCTATTAGGTCCTTTATAGAAAATAAAAAATCATTTCCTTAACAGAAGCCCCAAACCTAAAATAAAGATAAAGTTTTAACAAAAAAATAAAAATGAAAATGAAAAAACTCTGGAAATTGAATGTTTCTTGGAATTACCTTAGATGCTATAGAGCTACAAATTCCAGCGTAAGACAAGAACTCAACACATAACTAATTCCAAGAAGGTTGTTTCTACACATTAAGAAAAAGGAAAGATAAATAAATAAAACAAACAAACATTTCAAGACATTAAATTAATCAAACACATGTTTTAGTAGATTACAAGAATGATAAATTACTACTGCTGCATTGCAAAACAAGGATAACTTTTAGACAGTAGTGGAGCCCAAATGCTTTTGGCATTTTTTTTATCACCATTAAGGAGGCACGTGCAAGTGCCAATGTTTCCAGTGATCAATTTCTGAAGCTCACTAGCAACAACACCATGATACTTTCACGTTCAGCAGAAATCCAAATTAGATAATCAACCCAGGTCCCACAAATCCATGTGTAGAGTGATCCCAGAAAGCATAAAAAAGAATACTTTTACCAAAACTAGAACCAGAAAACAAGTAATCACAGAGTAAAATCCAAATTCCTTTGATCAAAACCATCACATCTACTAGACAAAGTTATCATCATCATCAATATCATTCATAAAGACAGGGATATCATCATCAATATTCAATACCCTTCACCCCAACTACTGAATGAAGTTATGAGTTACAATTCCACATCGAATTGTGTTGAAAGCTGAAATATTTATCACAGGATTTACCTGTAAAGAAAACTATGATCATGAAGTCCAACCACTAGCATGGAAGCTCCAAGCTCACGCACCGTTGCCAAAATTTTCATTCCCTCCCGGTTCTCTTTCGTGACAATAATCGCAACCTTTGTCTGTAACACAATCCTAAGATTATAGCACATACCCATTTGAACAAGCAATATTTGTCAAAATAAATGAAACAAAAAATGGCAGTGTTATACTTCCTTCTCCATTTCCAACCTTTCTTATATAGAATACTTCTATATTCTACCTCCCCTACCACTTGTGCACCTCTAACACACGTCCTCTTCCAAACAATTCTCTCACACACGTGGCAGCTTTACCACAACCTTCTTTCTGTCCCAAAAAAAGAAAATATCTTTATATTTTTATTTAAAAACAACTATAAACGTTAATTATAGATATCATCATATACTAGAACTCCAAGCTGTCACAATATTTATTTCAGAATTCAAATTTAGCACCAAACATAATCAAGTTCAATGCAGAAAAGGAAGCATACTAGTGAAAATACCATAGCATAACAGCTGAAGCAATGTAGAGCAATTGTACAATCACAATCAACCACCATGATGTGTTAAGAGTGATAGTTGCTCCAATCATCCACAAACCAAATTTTCCTTCCAAAACGAAGCAGATGTCTTAATAACATTTGAAGTAAGTGTTTTGAAGAAAAATGTGAGAATAAGTTGTAACCTGCAACATGTGAGATTTGAGATTTTTCACCATTGGGGATGGGGATCTGCCTGGATGAGAACCCTAGAGCTGTTATCGAGAAGCTGCTTCACTCCAAAGGCAACACATTCGCAGGCGAGGTGGAAGCCACTCTCGTAGCCATCGCATACGACGAGGTGGTGGTGGCGCCCGGTGACTGCGAGGCATGGCTTGGAGCAGGCAATGCAAGGAGCGAGGCCACCGCATCGGGGACTCCCGACGGCGACCCTGGGTTCTTGTCATAAGTGCGGACGACGTCGATCACGAAGTCCGATAGGGTTTCGGCGGAAGGCGAAGGGATCTCGTTAAGGTCGATTCCGTGGCCTGAGCGACCGTCCTGGCGGTGGTTGTTGTGCTGTGGCTGCGGCGCGTTAAGGTTGTCGTCGCCGTCGGTGGAATCGGGAAGCTCCATGATCATCGGTAGGTTAGAAGTTGAGCACGAGAAGAAGGCACATGGGAGATGGGAGAGAAAGACTCTTGCGCGAGAAGAAGAATAGTGCAGAAGGGGGTGAAAATAGGAAGAGATACGGACTCGGTTACCTGATTAACCGATGTTTAAAATTCACACCATGCTGGTGTACATAACATGCTGGTGTACATACACGTGGCACTGTCAGTGCCATGTCACTATCATTGCATGTGGCACAATATCAGTTTGACAGGTGACATTTTTAATTTATTTTTAAAAAAAATGAAAAATAAATAAAAAAATAAAAATAAAAATAATTAAAAATTTCAAAAAAACCAGGAACTGACACGTGACACCTCCTTTAACGGTGTTAGTACAAAACTAACGACAAGGACGTAATTACTTTAATTTTTGAAAATAGGGACCCAATTGAGAAAAAAAACTAAAAACCTAACTGAGACTTCTCAACAAAATTAGGAACCTAAAAAATTATTAAACTTATAATAAAATATTCGATCTCATTATTTTAATAACCTACCAACTCTAATACTTTATTTTATTTTATAGGTTCTTACCGTTACAATATTAAAAGTTTTTGATAATGCTGAAAAGATAATATTTTGAGAAACAACAAAACAAAAATTGGAATCCCATGAGATATAATCGTAAGATAAACTTATTATATACAAAAATTGATATAATTAAATATAGATACTTAAAATCTAATAATATGCGCGCAATTTCTTTAAAAGGTTGTTTTCTCATAAATTTTACTTATCATGCAGATTTAGTTTTGTCTATGATAAAATTATTAAATTTGATTTGGATAAATTTATTCATATATACTTCTAAGACACGAGAAAAAAAAATGAAATAATTTTTTTTGTAAATTAAACTTTTTTTTTGAAAAATTTATGACTCCTTCTATAAATTAACTCATATTTAATAGTTAAATTTTTATTAAAAAATAAAATTATATTTATTTTTCCTCTCATTTAAAATGAAAAAAAAAATTTAAAAAAATAAAAATAAAAATAAAATAAAATAAATGTCATTTTAATTGTTAGCAAAGAAAAACAGCTTAAAGTATTTATTATTCTTGATTATTCTAAGTGTAAATGATCATTATTATTAGCAAATTCATTTAAACCGATATCTAAATACTTTGAGACGTTGTATGCACTTTGAAAGATAATAATATGTACAAATAATCTTTTATTTTTAGTTTTTAGGGTTATAACAAGATAAAAAAAGATATTCCTCCGTCAATAAAAGATAATGATATTTCAACAACATTTTTTTAACAATATTTTAATATTATCTATGTTATTTTATGATTGGTCCAAAATTATTCTACAATAAATAATAATCATAAACATTAACATAGATCAATCAAAAAATGACATGGTATTTAAATGTTGTGAAAAAAATATTATCAAAAAGTATAGTTATCCGAAATATTAACACTTAAATAGGAACTCGTACCTGTTAATAAATTGGTGTTAAATATCCGTCTCAATTATTATCCATTTACCCAAATATTATTTCTAGACCAAAATACTTTTGTTAATTCAATTTTTTAAATATTTAAATAGTTTTTGTCTTTTGTTTTTTTCAATTGAACTATTTCGTTAATTAAAAGGTTAGAATGATAAAAAAATATAATTTAAATGGAAAAGAGTTCATCTCGTCTCCTACCAAATAAAAAAATCGGATATTATCATCCTATACTTATATTCAATTAATACAAAAAATTTTTGAATACCAATTCAGATTAAAAGGAGTTTTTGAATACCAATTCAGCTTGGGGGATTACTTTTTATATTTTTCCGTTTTTTATTAATTTCTAAAGTTTAGTATTTTAATTTTTTATATATTTTCATTATTATCCTTTGAAATTCTATCTTTTTATTTTTAAATTACTTTCAAAAATTGTTATTTGTAATTAAGTTAAATTTTGAAGAATTTATTCCTACACTTTTAGGAAAATCATATAAAATATTTTATCCAACAAACATTTATATTATAATTTATTGTGGAACATCTTTTGTAATATTTATTACGAAAATGTTTTAAATGACTTTTATAAAATACAACAGTTAAATACTTTGTAATTTAGTTTATAATAAAATATAATTTCTGTAAATACTTTGATGAGAAAAAAAAATTTAATCTATATTTTTATTACAAAAGAATATATACACTTTTATTTTTCACAATTTAATATATGTTAATATATTTTTTGTATATTTAATTTATTTTCACTTTTTAGGATTAAATTTTGTATTCTTAATCAAACAAAAATTGGATTTTCATAATAGTTATTTCTTGTACTCAATTTAAAAAATCAAATATTACTTATATATATATATATATATATATATATATATATATATATATATATATATATATATATATATATATATATATATATCTCCACATCCAATACCTAATTTGTAAGACTCATGAAAAATATTTATAATAGTAAATTTTAGCATTTTATTAGTAATAATAATTTTAATGGATAGAAAAATGTAAATTTTGGATATAAAATTTTAGTAATTCTAGAATGAGAGGTTCAAATTTTTGATAACTTATTTAGGATTTTTTTTAGAAAATTGAATAGTAAAAAGTGAATAGTAAATAGTAAAGTGAATAGTAAATAGTGAATAGTAAAAAAAAATGAATAGTGCCAAAGTGATAAGTAAGCCACGTTGGTGCAAGGTGGATCAGATAGAATTTGATTTAAAATAATATTTTTGTAATAGTAAATGAATAGTAAAAATAAATAGTAAAAAAATGAATAGTAAAAAATGAATAGTAAATTTTTTTGGCTATAAATAGCAAGGGATGGAAGGCTGAAACTTACACCAAAATTATAGAAAAATTTGTGAAAGAAGAGAGTTGGAGAAATTTTTAGTTGCAAAGGGGGAATTCTGGAAGTTTTCGGAGAACTGTTTCAGAGAAGGAAATTAAGTCTGCAATAGAGGTAAGGGGAGCTAACTTTGAGTATTTCCTTTTGTATTATCTTGAGTCTTGAATATGTTATATTTTGCTTTTGTCTGATCTTAAATCTTGATTATGGAGTATTTTGTTTCTGTATGATTTTGAATTTAAATGAGAGTATGCTTTTGTGTTGATATCCAAGTGTGATAGTTGTAAAACGTGATATTGATTATGTTATGTCATTTGTATGTTATTAGTTGTTTATTTTTGTATTTTGGAAGGATTAGAAATTGTCTAACCGGCTCTGCCAGATTCAATTTCTTGTTTCCCCAAACGTTTTATTTCTTTACTTATTTATTTTATTGCATTTTGGAAGGATTAGAAGTTGTCTAACCGGCTCTGCCAGATTCAACTTCTTGTTTCCCCAGAACTTTTACTGTTCTATTTAATTTTTATTGCATCTTCCTGGAAGGATTAGAAGTTGTCTAACCGGCTCTGCCAGATTCAACTTCTTGTTTCCCCAGAACTTTTACTGTTCTATTTAATTTTTATTGCATCTTCCTGGAAGGATTAGAAGTTGTCTAACCGGCTCTGCCAGATTCAACTTCTTGTTTCCCCAAGAATTTTTATGTATTAAGATTATTTTAATGATTGTCAAACATTTGATTCTTCTACGATGACCATTTATAGTAATATTTTATTATTGTTATTTTATTTGTAATATATTTATCTTGTATGATTTCTGTGATGAATGTATTTTATGATGTTGATTTGAATTTATGCGTCTGAACATGATGTGATTATTGTGGGAAGTAGGTGAATGTATGAGGTATGTTGGATTCACTATGATAATATGATGGTATCTGGTTATTCATGTCTTGGGTTAAGTTTCAAAGTGACAGTATGGTTCATGGACGTAATTCCATGATCCTCAAGGAGAGGATACATAGTGGTGCCCTAGTAGTGTTTAGAATGAAAGTAGGAGCTCAGTCTTGGGGGTCATCCTAAAACTCCAATGGTCTTTCTTCTCATGTAAAGAGGATTGAACCATGTGGTGAGGAGTAGTAGGAGGTCCTAGTCTTGGGTGCTTCCAGTATGATCCAAGGTGAGTAATAACGGATTAACCTCGTGAATGTGGTAGGGTGGGGAGCCCAAGTTTCATAAGCCACCACGAGTGCAAGACCCGCCATAGCTCGACTATCATTCTAGTCCGGACGAGTCGGGGTATAAAGTAACAGGTCTTGTGATGTCAGTTTACCATGTTTGGATGACTTTTGCATGTCGTGTGAGTGGGTGAATTATGGTTTAATAAGTATGCTCTAATTGTTCTTTTATACGAATTTAAGTATGATAACAGGAATTAATTGTGCTATATGTATAACATGCTTTTTATATCTAGCTCACCCTTGCATTGTTTGTGTTGTGTGCTGTTTGGGTATGTTTCTTTGGCGATGATCATCCACTTGGATGGGAGCAGATGTTGTCGCGGAGATACCCTTGGAGCAAGAGCTGGAGGTTACTGATGTTGCAGAGTAGTTTTCTTAGGGATTTCCTGATTGAACACTTGTAGTGTTTAATCCTTTCAACTGTTCAAGTTTAAACTTGCTGTTTCTTTTATTTCTGGATGACTGTAATTTCACATTTAATTACACGTCATACTCCGACTGTTCTCTATATTTGGATGTTAACGTCTTTATTATATAATATTGGTTGTTATGTTATTATATAATCGGGATGTTACATTAATGGTATTAGAGCAGTTTCTGTCCTTAGGAAATCCTGTAGGGTATGTGTGTGCCTTGCTTATGCTTGTGTACTCTTAATCATGTTCAAGATAGGTGTTCTTGTGTCTTTGAGTAAGACTGAGGGTCTTTCCTTTCTGTGTAAACAGAAGATGGCACCTAGGTTCCCTCCCCCTCCTTCCTCACCGGTCGATCCGTCTGACTCTAACCAGATGTTAAATGCGGTGCTTCAAGCGTTGCAACAGCAGAATGCTGCACTGGTTCAGCAGAACACCGTAGCTTTACAAAATCTGGAATCCGCTAGGGTAGCTGCTGAGAATGCAAGAGTGTCATCTGAGAACACTCAAAGGCAGTTCATGGAAGTGTTGACTAATGGCAGGACCACTCCAAGTGCTTCTTCCTCCGCTATTCTTGTCCCAGAGTGGAGTCTAGAAAGCTTTCTCCAACATCATCCAGCTCGATTCACTGGAAAATGTAGCCCTGACGAAGCTGATCATTGGTTTAGGGACATGGAAAGAATCTATGAGGCTAAGGGGTGTCCTGATGAGAGGAAACTGGCCTACACCCAGTATCTATTGACCGGGGAAGCTGGCCACTGGTGGAGCAGCATGAGGATGATTTTGGAAAGGAGTGAGACTCCTATTACTTGGGAGCTATTTAGGGTCAAGTTCTACACTGAGTATTTCCCTGACAGTGTCAGATTTGCCAAAGAAGTGGAATTTCTGGAGCTAGTACAGGGCAACAAAACAGTATCAGAATATGTTGATCGTTTCAAACATCTGCTCCGCTTCAACACTATGGCGGTAGATGAAGAGTGGCAATGCAAGAAATTCGAAAACGGCTTGAGAGGTGATATCAAGCTACTTGTGAAGGGGTTACGCATCAGACAGTTTTCTGCTCTGGTGGAGATGGCTCGTGACATGGAGAAGACTAAGAAGGATTCTGAGGGACCTCAGAAACAACAAAGCCAACCACTGAGGGTTGGTGGACCTATGATATCGAGGGGAGGCTCAATTTCTAGGAGTACCCCTTTCTCTAGACCTACTTCCTCTGGGTCTAGGGGTTCTTCCTCTCAGTTATCGGGGCAATCCAACTTTGCCAATCCCGTGAGATGCTTCAAGTGTGGTGGACCACACCTCCAGGTTGTGTGCCCTCAGCTAGAAGGGTATAGGAAGTGTAACATCTGCAGAAAAGAGGGACATTATGCCAGAGACTGTCCTACTACTATGAGGAAAGGACCACAACCACGTCAGGCTGGAAGATCTATCCAAGGGGGTAGTAACCGACCACAAGCAGTAGGGAGAGTCTACGCATTGACTGGAGCTGAGGCAGCCAGTGCAGGTAATTTGATTGTTAGCAGTTGTTTGTTATTTGGAGCTTCATGTGTGACATTGTTTGACTCGGGGGCGACACATTCCTTTGTGTCGAAGGCTTGTGTGGAGAGGCTTAGTTTAGTTGTCAGAGAGCTCCCATGCGATCTGGTGGTGTCTACACCGACAGCTGGGTTAGTTAAGACATCTAATGTATGTCCTAGATGTCCTATCGAGATTGAGGGGCGTAGGTTCAAAGTGAACCTTATTTGTCTACCTTTGCAAGGGCTAGAAGTGATTCTAGGAATGGATTGGTTAGCCACCAATCGTATTCTCTTAGATTGCGGAGAGAAAAAGCTAATATTTCCCGATAAAGGTGAAGATATGTCGTTATCACTCGGTGTGTTGAGGCAAGACATCTTTAAGGGCGCCAGCTGTTTCTTAATCTTGTTCCATGTGGATGGGACTTTTGATTTAAACTCTTCAGCGCATGGGAACCAGAGTGTAGACCTTCTGGTTGTGAATGACTTCATGGATGTCTTTCCTGAAGAAGTTCCTGGTTTACCTCCTCCGCGGGAAGTGGAGTTCTCTATTGATCTGGTCTCAGGAGCAGGGCCAGTATCTATAGCCCCTTATCGGATGGCTCCAGCCGAGTTGGCTGAGTTGAAGAAGCAAATTGAAGAACTGTTAGAGAAACAGTTTATCCGACCGAGTGCTTCGCCGTGGGGTGCACCGGTGTTGTTAGTAAAGAAGAAGGATGGTAGCTCAAGGTTGTGCATTGACTATCGGCAGCTGAATAAGTTGACGATCAAGAATAAGTATCCGTTGCCGAGAATAGATGACTTGATGGATCAACTGTACGGAGCTACAGTGTTCTCTAAGATTGATTTGAGGTCGGGCTACCATCAGATTTTGGTAAAAGCCGATGATGTACAGAAGACGGCTTTCAGATCTAGATATGGCCATTATGAGTATGTGGTCATGCCTTTTGGTGTGACTAATGCTCCAGCCATCTTTATGGATTACATGAATAGGATCTTCAGACCGTTCTTAGATAAATTCGTAGTTGTCTTCATAGACGACATACTAGTCTACTCTAAGACTCGGGAAGAACACGAAGATCACCTTAGAACAGTGCTTGGGGTATTAAGAGAAAGAAAACTTTATGCCAAACTGTCTAAGTGTGAGTTCTGGATGAAAGAGGTTCAATTTCTGGGGCATGTCATTTCAGCTAGTGGAATTGCTATGGATCCAGCTAAGGTACAAGCCGTACTTCAGTGGGAAAGGCCAAAAACTGTTACTGAAGTAAGGAGTTTTGTGGGTTTGGCGGGCTACTATCGCCGCTTTATCAAAAACTTTGCTAGAATAGTAGCGCCAATGACGCAATTGACCAGAAAAGATATGCCTTTTGTTTGGACTGACAAGTGTGAGGTCAGCTTTCAAGAACTAAAGCAAAAGTTGACTAGCGCTCCAGTTTTGGTTATCCCTGACATAGGTAAACCTTTTGAGGTTTTCGGTGATGCCTCTCATCAGGGATTAGGGTGTGTGCTGATGCAGGAGAAGAGGGTAGTGGCGTATGCGTCAAGACAACTCAAGGTTCATGAGAAGAATTACCCTACTCATGACTTGGAATTGGCGGCGGTTGTATTTGCTTTGAAGATTTGGAGGCACTACCTGTATGGTGCACAATTTCGGGTTTTCAGTGATCATAAGAGCTTGAAATACCTCTTTGATCAGAAGGAGCTTAATATGAGGCAAAGAAGATGGATGGAATTCCTTAAAGATTTTGATTTTGATCTTCTTTATCACCCTGGAAAAGCTAATGTGGTGGCAGATGCATTGAGCAGGAAGTCAGTACACATATCAGCCTTAATGGTAAGAGAGTTGGCGCTGGTAGAAAGCTTCAGAGATTTGAGGTTACAGGTAGAATTTGAAGCTGACAGCATCAAATGCAGTAATTTGGTGGTGTCTAATGACTTATTGAAGCATGTTAAAGAAGAGCAGTCGAAGGATGTCGAGCTCCAAACGTCAGCCAGTTTGATGGGGACTGAACAAGGTAAAGATTTTACCTTGGGGGCTGATGGTATTTTAAGGTTCAAAGATAGAGTTTGTATCCCTAGTAATTCGGGATTGAAGAAGTTAATCATGGAGGAAGGTCATAAAAGTCGTTTTAGCATGCATCCTGGCATGACTAAAATGTATCAAGACCTCAAGGAGTCTTTTTGGTGGTCCGGTATGAAGAGAGATGTAGCTCAGTTTGTTGCCTCTTGTTTAACGTGTCAAAAGGCTAAGATAGAACATCAGAGACCCGGAGGCTTATTGCAACAGTTAGAGATTCCGGAGTGGAAATGGGATAGCATAGCCATGGACTTCGTTACCCATTTACCACGCACGGTTAGGGGTCATGATGCTATTTGGGTAATTGTAGACAGGTTGACCAAGAGTGCTCATTTCTTGGCAATCAAATTAAGGATGTCTATGGCGAGGTTGGCACAACTGTATGTCAATGAGATCGTGAGACTACATGGCATTCCTTCTAGCATCATATCGGACAGAGATCCTCGCTTTACTTCTAGATTCTGGAAAACGCTTCAGAGCGAGATGGGCAGCAGATTGCAAATGAGCTCAGCTTACCATCCCCAGACAGATGGTCAGTCAGAAAGGACGATCCAGTCATTAGAAGACTTGTTGAGGACGTGTGTCTTGGATCACTTGGGTGCTTGGGATGAGGTGTTGTCATTGGTGGAATTCACCTATAATAACAGTTATCAGGCCAGCATCGGTATGGCACCGTTTGAGGCATTATATGGGAGGCGCTGCAGAACACCTCTTTGTTGGTTTCAGGATGGAGAGGCAGTGTTGACGGGACCAGAACTAGTTCAGCAGACCACAGAGAAGGTGAAGCTTATACAGGAGAGGATGCGGGCATCTCAAAATAGGCAGAAATCCTATGCAGATCAAAGGAGGAGACCGTTAGAGTTTGCGGTTGGGAATCATGTTTTTCTGCGAGTAACTTCAACCACAGGTATCGGTAGAGCTCTTCGCTCGAGGAAACTTTCTCCTAAGTTCATTGGTCCATACCAAATTTTGAGGCGAATTGGGCCAGTCGCTTATGAGATTGCGTTACCCCCTCAGTTGGCCAATCTCCATCCAATTTTTCATGTTTCCCAACTACGAAAATATGTTCATGATCCTTCTCACATTTTAGAAGTAGAAGATATTCAAATCAGAGAGGATCTATCCGTAGAAGTGCAACCTGTTAGTATAGAAGACACTAAAACAAAGGAGCTTAGAGGGAAGACTATCAACTTAGTTAGGGTAGTTTGGGATAGGAGAACAGGTGACTCTACGTGGGAGTTAGAAGAAGAAATGAAGCAATTATACCCTCAACTATTTTCTTGATGTATAGAATTTTCGAGGTCGAAAATTGTTTTTGTTGGGGAGAATGTAAGACTCATGAAAAATATTTATAATAGTAAATTTTAGCATTTTATTAGTAATAATAATTTTAATGGATAGAAAAATGTAAATTTTGGATATAAAATTTTAGTAATTCTAGAATGAGAGGTTCAAATTTTTGATAACTTATTTAGGATTTTTTTTAGAAAATTGAATAGTAAAAAGTGAATAGTAAATAGTAAAGTGAATAGTAAATAGTGAATAGTAAAAAAAAATGAATAGTGCCAAAGTGATAAGTAAGCCACGTTGGTGCAAGGTGGATCAGATAGAATTTGATTTAAAATAATATTTTTGTAATAGTAAATGAATAGTAAAAATAAATAGTAAAAAAATGAATAGTAAAAAATGAATAGTAAATTTTTTTGGCTATAAATAGCAAGGGATGGAAGGCTGAAACTTACACCAAAATTATAGAAAAATTTGTGAAAGAAGAGAGTTGGAGAAATTTTTAGTTGCAAAGGGGGAATTCTGGAAGTTTTCGGAGAACTGTTTCAGAGAAGGAAATTAAGTCTGCAATAGAGGTAAGGGGAGCTAACTTTGAGTATTTCCTTTTGTATTATCTTGAGTCTTGAATATGTTATATTTTGCTTTTGTCTGATCTTAAATCTTGATTATGGAGTATTTTGTTTCTGTATGATTTTGAATTTAAATGAGAGTATGCTTTTGTGTTGATATCCAAGTGTGATAGTTGTAAAACGTGATATTGATTATGTTATGCCATTTGTATGTTATTAGTTGTTTATTTTTGTATTTTGGAAGAATTAGAAATTGTCTAACCGGCTCTGCCAGATTCAATTTCTTGTTTCCCCAAACGTTTTATTTCTTTACTTATTTATTTTATTGCATTTTGGAAGGATTAGAAGTTGTCTAACCGGCTCTGCCAGATTCAACTTCTTGTTTCCCCAGAACTTTTACTGTTCTATTTAATTTTTATTGCATCTTCCTGGAAGGATTAGAAGTTGTCTAACCGGCTCTGCCAGATTCAACTTCTTGTTTCCCCAGAACTTTTACTGTTCTATTTAATTTTTATTGCATCTTCCTGGAAGGATTAGAAGTTGTCTAACCGGCTCTGCCAGATTCAACTTCTTGTTTCCCCAAGAATTTTTATGTATTAAGATTATTTTAATGATTGTCAAACATTTGATTCTTCTACGATGACCATTTATAGTAATATTTTATTATTGTTATTTTATTTGTAATATATTTATCTTGTATGATTTCTGTGATGAATGTATTTTATGATGTTGATTTGAATTTATGCGTCTGAACATGATGTGATTATTGTGGGAAGTAGGTGAATGTATGAGGTATGTTGGATTCACTATGATAATATGATGGTATCTGGTTATTCATGTCTTGGGTTAAGTTTCAAAGTGACAGTATGGTTCATGGACGTAATTCCATGATCCTCAAGGAGAGGATACATGGTGGTGCCCTAGTAGTGTTTAGAATGAAAGTAGGAGCTCAGTCTTGGGGGTCATCCTAAAACTCCAATGGTCTTTCTTCTCATGTAAAGAGGATTGAACCATGTGGTGAGGAGTAGTAGGAGGTCCTAGTCTTGGGTGCTTCCAGTATGATCCAAGGTGAGTAATAACGGATTAACCTCGTGAATGTGGTAGGGTGGGGAGCCCAAGTTTCATAAGCCACCACGAGTGCAAGACCCGCCATAGCTCGACTATCATTCTAGTCCGGACGAGTCGGGGTATAAAGTAACAGGTCTTGTGATGTCAGTTTACCATGTTTGGATGACTTTTGCATGTCGTGTGAGTGGGTGAATTATGGTTTAATAAGTATGCTCTAATTGTTCTTTTATACAAATTTAAGTATGATAACAGGAATTAATTGTGCTATATGTATAACATGCTTTTTATATCTAGCTCACCCTTGCATTGTTTGTGTTGTGTGCTGTTTGGGTATGTTTCTTTGGCGATGATCATCCACTTGGATGGGAGCAGATGTTGTCGCGGAGATACCCTTGGAGCAAGAGCTGGAGGTTACTGATGTTGCAGAGTAGTTTTCTTAGGGATTTCCTGATTGAACACTTGTAGTGTTTAATCCTTTCAACTGTTCAAGTTTAAACTTGCTGTTTCTTTTATTTCTGGATGACTGTAATTTCACATTTAATTACACGTCATACTCCGACTGTTCTCTATATTTGGATGTTAACGTCTTTATTATATAATATTGGTTGTTATGTTATTATATAATCGGGATGTTACATAATTAATATAAATATTCTGTTAAAACAAAAGTGTCCACAAAAATAAATTTATTTGTTATCCCGAGTCATTTTATCTTAATTTAATTTATTATAATTTTACTTTATTATACTACTTTTTTTTTAATTTTTATTGTAGGAAAAGGTTTATAAAACTGATATTTTGATTAATTTTTATTCTATTGTTGATAATATATATATATATATATATATATATATATATTTAAAATCCTTATCGAATGAAAAAAAGATTTATAACACTAATATTTTAACTTTTTGTCCTGGAACTGATGTCTTGAACTCTCTTTTTAATACAAAACACTATAAATAATAAATTTATGTTTATTCATCCCTATAAATAATTTAAACTTTAGAAATTAAATAATATAAACCTTACGTTTTTTACAAAATGATTTAAACATTATACTATTTTCATTTTTTTTCTTTACACCAGGACAAAAACAACCATGACTAATGACTTATGAAATTGAAGTTGCATATCTGTAATTTAATCTTATTACATCATCATTAAATAATTTACATTTAATTTTATTTAAATGAAATATAAAAAATTAAAGTAGAATGATATTTCTTTATTTTAAAGTTAAGTAATTTGCAAATTTAAGAAATTTGTTTAGATAATTTTATAACGTAATAGACTTATTTTTAACCATAAAAAAAAATCCCAACACATCTTCTCAAATATATTCTAACCACAGTAAGAATACTGATTAAAAAATATATTAAAAATCATATAAAAGTACATTTATGTTTATAGAAGAAAAAAACAACTTTTAATTTCATAACCAATGCTTTCATCATTTTTAAATTGTGATTTCTATGTTTATGATATTTTATAGAAGAAAATACATAAGTCTTTCCCAACAAGCATGCATCAAGGTACCCAATTAATGAAAATTTTTTCTGTCAAAACAGATAACAATATTGAGAAGGACTAGTTAGATTTTGCACAATTAGTGATTGAAGCACTATTCACAGAAATCATATATATTCAACTGCTAACCAATAACCGCAAACTCATTTCATTCATTACATGCACAATAGTTCCTGAATCATAGAGCATGTGAAGGCAATTGCAATGCCTATTCAATATCAGAAGTAATCTCCATATTGAGTAGAAAAAAAACCAAATTCCAATGTGAGCTCTCTAGGCTATGTTTTAAAATGTTTCTCCATATGAAAGAAAAAAAAATGAAACAAGTTTTTCCCATAATCATTCATAGACTCTCAACCAAAGATACTCTATTTTGTGATTGGCAAGTTGGACCTCTCTTTATAGATTCCAGTCAGTGGCTTTTAGTGTCAAAATTCACCAAGCAAATATCTGACATGCTCATAATTTTTGGTTATCTATTATTTTCAGAGAGTGCAACTATGTATACTACAGTTTATTTCATGTTTAAGGTAACAACTAACAAAATAGAATAATAGCAAACTTCGCAGCACTGTGGCTCGTTTTTTGGAGGAAATGAAGATAGTTCATCTTTCGAAAGAATTTCACAAATGAAGCATTTTTCATGTTAAGAGCCAACTCTCCTAGAGTCTTATATTATGTCCAAAGTACTCGTATGGATTTATTTCATCTTTAAAATGCTAAATTGTGTACAAAGGCACCAGATTGTACCACTGGAAAGTTCTGATAAATCAATGGCAAAATACATGAGCAATAGTTGTTTTGCACCCAAGCGTAACTTTGACGTCATGCCCTTAGTATTGGACATGCTTATTTAGTTCATCAAAGATTAAGTAAGCACACCTTCATGCATGCTTGTTCTGAACGACTTATGCTTTCGAGTCAAGACATATTTAGTTAAGAGTAAACACAGTATACGAGTACAATTTTAGTGAAAAAACGAGTTGTCATTGTTTAAGGTGAAAAAAATGAAGAACACAGCTTATCAGAATTCAGAAGTTGCATGGTTTAGGTATCTTGCACGAGATGTAGAGCTTGACGATGATATTACACATAGAATTCAAGCATGCAGATGAAGTTGAATAAATTGTTGTAACATTATTTGTGATCCGAAAGTGCTATGAAGGAAAATTATCCAGAACAACTTCTAAGTAGAAAATAAGGGAGAACAAGTACCATCAATTCTACAATTGATGTAAGTAAGTGTCTATTCCATATTCTAAGTTGAAACCCACAGCACTCTGTTGAAACCTTTCTTCTGTTTCCCTCAAACTCAACTTTGTCCTTTCAAGTTGTGCTATCATCATCTTTGTTTGATTCTCTAAAAATTCCAGGTGTTCCTTGTCCTTTATTACGTCGTAAACATTCTGCAGATAATTTTTGATAGCTAAAGCAGATTTAACATTACATTCCATCCAGCTCAAATCAAACCCAAAAGATTTGGCCTCATCCCATAATTGTTCGAGATGATACAAAGTTTCATGATTCACATGTTTCACCTGTGTAATCCTAAGAAAATTAAGAAGTCGACCTAAACCTGAGAATGCCATCTCAGTATACTTGGCACTTCTCTTTTCTTGACTTACCAGAAGTAAAGGATGTTCTAAACATGCTTTTCCTAAGGATGGAACAAACTCCGGATTCAATCTGGGAAATGATCTAATGAACATACTATGAAAAAATGGATTACCCACGTCACTAAGAGGGTAATCATCCAAGTCATATACATGCTGATATTGATATGCTTCACTGTCATACACGTACTTGGTGAAAAAATAACCAGTTTCAATAACAAGGGTATCATTCAAAATAAATCCATTGGTTTCGTTGACTTCATTAAAAACCGCAAAAGTTGGCGAACCGCAAAAAGGCTCATCATAACTAAACCCAAATTCAAATCCTGAAAAATTCACACAAAATTTTAGCTGTTTCAATTAGATTATTCTAAGCAAAATCTCAATTGTGTAGTTATCCAAAAATTGATATAAAATTGTCTAGTTTTTAAATGTGTTTGTTTTTCCTATCTCCAACCATCTCTTCTAATTTTTAAAAACATTACAAAGCCTATTCAAAAACAAAACTAGATCACAGAAACTTAAAATTAAAAAAGATTAAAAGTATAAAAATACCTTGTTTTATAGTCCGTTGCTCATCAACCTGGTTAATTAAAGACAAACTGAAATTTAAATTTTTTCTCCAGCTCTCAGGTAAGTTTATAGTTGTCCTTTCAACTATTAAAGAAATTCCGAAGTGATCCTGGATGTTGTGCACACAAAGGGACCTAAAAAGCAAATTGAAATACTTAATAAAACTAACAAAAAATAATATTAGAACTATAAACAGTAAAAGAAATTTCAATAAATTACCATTCAACATCATCATCAATTTTGAATCTTTCGGTGCAAACCTTCTCTCTCAAATTCAATGCAGAGAAGTTTAAGAACTTGAAATTAACCTTCTCAAACATCAGTTTAGGCCATTTAATATTTTCCAATTCAGTAATTTGCAAATCCCTGAAAAATTGTGGGTAAGCAGTGAAAAACCGTGTCAAATAATGTAGGTATATAGGAAATTAAAAAAATGGTGCAAAAAGCTGAAATCTGCAGAGAATGATTTGATAAAAAAGAAACACAAAAACATTCAAATAGCAAAGGTGACTTTCTTCCTATTTTCTTGAACATGATCAAAACATAATAACAAATGTGTGGCTAGAGTTTATGTTGTTTTGTAATAGCAGCTAGAGTAATAATCAAAAGAATGAAAAGTGATAAAATCTTCGACAGCATTTAAAAACAACATCATGCATCTATTGAAAATGGCAGGAAGACGTTACATGTCGTTCTTTGAAAGCTACTGCTTGAACCAGGAAGAGAGTAAGAAGTTCTTTGAATGCTACTGCTTCAAAGAGAGTAAGATGCTTGAACCAAGAAGAGAGTAAGAAGTTCTTGGAATGCTACTGCTTCAATCAGGTAGAGAGCAAGAAAGACGAGAAAGACTGGACTACGAAAGAATAGTTTATTTCTCATTCCTATAAACGATAACTGAATTGGTTGGAAAAAGATTTTACAAGATTTTTTTGGTAATTTTAATTTTTACATTAGTTTTCTAAGAGTTGGTATTTTAATTTTTTTATATATATTTTTATTACCATCATTTGGAATTTTACCTAGAATAAGAATTAAATGTTTTTTATTTTAATTTATTATAAAAAAATTTATTTGTAATTAAGTTAAATTTTGAACTATTTTGTCGTACAGTTTTAGAAAAATCGTATAAAATATTTTATCCCACAAAAAATTATATTATAATTTAATGTGGAATTTCTTTAGTAATATTTATTACGAAAATGTTTTAAATGGCTTTCATAAAATATAACAATTAGATATTTTATAATTTAGTTTATGATAAAATATAATTTTTTAAAATACTTTAATGAGAAAAAACATATTTAATCTATATTTTTATTACAAAAAGAATATATACACTATTACTTTTCACAATTTAATATTTCTTAATATATTTTTGTATTTTTACATTTTTTTTCACTTTTTTCTACTAATCTTTTTTAATATTTTGTATTCTTGAATCAAACATAGTTGGATTTTCATAATACTCAATTTAAAAAATGAGCATTATTTCTATACACACATCCAATACTCAATTAATATAAATATTTCTGATTAAAACAAAAAATGTCCAAAAAAATAAATTTGTTTATTATCCTAGTCAAGTCATTTTATTTTAATATAATTTCTTAAAATTTTACTCTACTATATTTAAAATCCATATTTAATAAGAAAAAGATTTGTAACTCATATTTTAACTTTTTTTTCCCTGGAAGGTGTTATTAACTCTCTTTTCAATACAAAATAGTATAAATAACAAATTTACGTTTATTCATCCCCTAAATATTTCAAAATTTAGAAATTAAATAAAATAAACCTTACTTTTTCACAAAATGATTTAAAAATTATACTATTTTCCTTTTTAAGACAAAAGAAACCATGAATGACTTATGCAATTGAAGTTGCATATATTGTAATTTAATTTTATTACATCATCATTAAAAAATTTACATTTAATTGTATTTAAATGAAATATAAAAAATTAAAGAAAAATGGTAGTTTTTTATTTTAAAGTTAAGTTACTAGCAAAAATAAGAAAATTTTTTAGATAATTTTATAATGTAGGAGACTTATTTTTAACCGTAAAAAAAATCCCAAACATCTTCCTAAGTATATTTAAGTAAGAATACTGATTAAAAAATATATTAAAAATCATATAAAAGTACATTTATGTTTTATAGAAGAAAAAACAAACAACTTTTAATTTTATAAATGCTTTAAAGAATACTGAATGAAATTTCATCATTTTGAAATTGTGCTTTTTTAATGTTTATGATATTTTTTTTACAGACAATTTTGATAGTATTTGTTATTTATTAATTGATTAAAAAAAGTTAAAGTGAAAAAATGTGTAATATTATTATATGATTTTAAGTTTCATTTTTATGTCTTTTGTAAGACTAGGATGTTATTAGGTTGATCAGATATTGTTCACATTATTAAATATGAATCGAAGATATAAAACAAAATAACTTATAATAAATATTTTATTTATTTATCAAGTAAGTTTTATAGATAAATATTTTATTTATTTATCAAAACAATATTTTATATAATAAAAAATAGATAACAAATAAAATATTTAAAAATATATCAAATGTGTGTTATGAAAACAATTGATAGATTTTTGAACGAAATCAAACAAAGAAAAACAAATATATAATTAAAGATAAGATAAAATGAAAAATATTTTAGAGATCTGGAAAAATTTTCAAATATTGACCTAATCAAAGGTTGAGAGATAATGAAAATTGTTTTAACAAAATCAAAAAAAAAATTAAATAAAACAAAAATTAATAATGAAAGAATAAAGAATATAACACTAGTGTAATAAAGAGAAACGACAGCGGTTATTTTTGCCTGTCCGCATCGGTTCTGCAACCGAAGTATATATGGACGAGGCAAAAAGTCTATCACTTTTTGCCTCGGTTCGGTTCGGTTTGGAATTGAACCGAGGCAATAGAAGGGTATTTTTTAATATTTTCAAACCACCTGTTATCACCACCATCCAGAAGAAAAGTAGAAACGAAAATTTAAAAAGTGGCAATAGCTTGGGACTGAGAAGAAAGTGCAAAACCAGAAAGAGTGGATGCTTATTAAATATACAAACATTCACATGAGAAATAGGAAGAAAGAAACAAGAATCATAAAGGCAATGTGAAATCATAAAAATAAATACCTGCTCACAGAAAGGGGTATTGAAAACCTTTTTTTTTATCAAATTGGTATGTTAATCCTGTTGTGCAACGGAAGACACCACCAAAGCTTAAAGTAGCATACGTAACACATAAACTCAGTTTGTCAACGTATTAGAAGAAACAGAACCAAACAACTTCTCAAACATACTAACGTTTCATTGAGATATGCAACATCTGAATATTAGTTTAACACAATTTAAAAGTGTTGAAATACAAAGTTTCGAAGAGCAACCTTTGTGAACAAAGTTTAGCTTACATAAAAATTCACTCTTCCATTAAGTCTCAAAATAATGTTCTATATAGGGGATTTGAGACATGGGAGGAGTCACTAGCAATTATTTGTAGACTTTCCTATTAGGTCCTTTATAGAAAATAAAAAATCATTTCCTTAACAGAAGCCCCAAACCTAAAATAAAGATAAAGTTTTAACAAAAAAATAAAAATGAAAATGAAAAAACTCTGGAAATTGAATGTTTCTTGGAATTACCTTAGATGCTATAGAGCTACAAATTCCAGCGTAAGACAAGAACTCAACACATAACTAATTCCAAGAAGGTTGTTTCTACACATTAAGAAAAAGGAAAGATAAATAAATAAAACAAACAAACATTTCAAGACATTAAATTAATCAAACACATGTTTTAGTAGATTACAAGAATGATAAATTACTACTGCTGCATTGCAAAACAAGGATAACTTTTAGACAGTAGTGGAGCCCAAATGCTTTTGGCATTTTTTTTATCACCATTAAGGAGGCACGTGCAAGTGCCAATGTTTCCAGTGATCAATTTCTGAAGCTCACTAGCAACAACACCATGATACTTTCACGTTCAGCAGAAATCCAAATTAGATAATCAACCCAGGTCCCACAAATCCATGTGTAGAGTGATCCCAGAAAGCATAAAAAAGAATACTTTTACCAAAACTAGAACCAGAAAACAAGTAATCACAGAGTAAAATCCAAATTCCTTTGATCAAAACCATCACATCTACTAGACAAAGTTATCATCATCATCAATATCATTCATAAAGACAGGGATATCATCATCAATATTCAATACCCTTCACCCCAACTACTGAATGAAGTTATGAGTTACAATTCCACATCGAATTGTGTTGAAAGCTGAAATATTTATCATAGGATTTACCTGTAAAGAAAACTATGATCATGAAGTCCAACCACTAGCATGGAAGCTCCAAGCTCACGCACCGTTGCCAAAATTTTCATTCCCTCCCGGTTCTCTTTCGTGACAATAATCGCAACCTTTGTCTGTAACACAATCCTAAGATTATAGCACATACCCATTTGAACAAGCAATATTTGTCAAAATAAATGAAACAAAAAATGGCAGTGTTATACTTCCTTCTCCATTTCCAACCTTTCTTATATAGAATACTTCTATATTCTACCTCCCCTACCACTTGTGCACCTCTAACACACGTCCTCTTCCAAACAATTCTCTCACACACGTGGCAGCTTTACCACAACCTTCTTTCTGTCCCAAAAAAAGAAAATATCTTTATATTTTTATTTAAAAACAACTATAAACGTTAATTATAGATATCATCATATACTAGAACTCCAAGCTGTCACAATATTTATTTCAGAATTCAAATTTAGCACCAAACATAATCAAGTTCAATGCAGAAAAGGAAGCATACTAGTGAAAATACCATAGCATAACAGCTGAAGCAATGTAGAGCAATTGTACAATCACAATCAACCACCATGATGTGTTAAGAGTGATAGTTGCTCCAATCATCCACAAACCAAATTTTCCTTCCAAAACGAAGCAGATGTCTTAATAACATTTGAAGTAAGTGTTTTGAAGAAAAATGTGAGAATAAGTTGTAACCTGCAACATGTGAGATTTGAGATTTTTCACCATTGGGGATGGGGATCTGCCTGGATGAGAACCCTAGAGCTGTTATCGAGAAGCTGCTTCACTCCAAAGGCAACACATTCGCAGGCGAGGTGGAAGCCACTCTCGTAGCCATCGCATACGACGAGGTGGTGGTGGCGCCCGGTGACTGCGAGGCATGGCTTGGAGCAGGCAATGCAAGGAGCGAGGCCACCGCATCGGGGACTCCCGACGGCGACCCTGGGTTCTTGTCATAAGTGCGGACGACGTCGATCACGAAGTCCGATAGGGTTTCGGCGGAAGGCGAAGGGATCTCGTTAAGGTCGATTCCGTGGCCTGAGCGACCGTCCTGGCGGTGGTTGTTGTGCTGTGGCTGCGGCGCGTTAAGGTTGTCGTCGCCGTCGGTGGAATCGGGAAGCTCCATGATCATCGGTAGGTTAGAAGTTGAGCACGAGAAGAAGGCACATGGGAGATGGGAGAGAAAGACTCTTGCGCGAGAAGAAGAATAGTGCAGAAGGGGGTGAAAATAGGAAGAGATACGGACTCGGTTACCTGATTAACCGTTGTTTAATATGTTTGGTTTAATGCGAAGGAAGACACGTGGGATTTCTTTTCAGGTGTTTATACCTCAGTTATGAAGCAACCGAGTTAATAGACGTTTTTTTTGGCTTGGTTCCTCATGAACCGAGACCTATAAATTCGTTAAAATTATAAAATACCAAGGCATTATTTTATGTTTCGGTTTTCTATCAATCGAAGCGTATTATCCGCGTTTGAATCCTCATTTTGTACTAGTGTAAATTTTGTATATTATATAATAAATGAAAGGTGTAAACGAAAGGTTTATGCTATGTAATACTAAATTGAAAGTTAAACATTGTTACGTGTAAAAAATATATGTGAGAAATAAAGAATATTTAATTGACATAAGTTATTTGAACATAATTGAATAAAGGTTGTAATAAGAGAAACAATATTTTGGAGATGTGAATGAATTTTGTAACAAGCCAAACAGTTAGAAAGAAAAAATAGAAAATGTGTGGTGTGTGTATATATATACATACCACACAACTTTTTATTCTTTTTGGAGATATGAATTAATTTCATAACAAGTGTGACATTCCAATTTCATAGCCTTCAACTACTATAGGATTCGTCATATCTTCAGTAATACAAAACAATTAACTCAAAGAAACATATAAGATGTTATTAAAGATATCTAGATACAACTTATAATAGCAAAATATATATACAAGATCCTACACTACTATGAGATATTACACCGAACCAAAAGTGTAACAAGTCTTTCAAAAACAGATGAAACTAAAACAAAACTTCCTACTATGTACATCAGCTCCATCTTTGCTTAGCAAATGTGCACCAGAGACATCCTCCTCTACTCAAACCATTAAGGTGATCATTGAAAAGAGAAAAAAAACATGCATAAATAGACAAAAACAAAAGGGTAAGTTGAAGTACCAAAAAACATTCATATAATTGAAATACAACAATTAACATATATACAAGTTATCTCAATCAATTCTAAGACATGCATTCTAGACTTGACCATCCGGACAAGCATTGATATGAAATATCGGGATTGTGTACTTATGGTTGCAATATCCGATCAACCTGGGTGTTCTATCGAACTACCACACACAAGTTAGTCCATGTCAAGGTCATAAGAACCTTAGGGTCATCCTTATGACATGACTTCCTGTTACTCTCATCACATAATTCATCATTCTCTACGTGAAAAGAATGATTATTAGAGTGTTAGGATAACCTCCAACGTCTGGACTTCCACATAAATGCTCACACTATTGAAACGCTACCATAGAATTTCTCCATGAGATCTATGAAATTATGTCAACCACATACTATGCACATATCCATCAACATACTCGTCATATCCATCATACCATGTATGAAATAAATACCAAACATACTCCTAATAAAACTTCAAACCATGAAACATCATTATAATAATAGTATACATGAATAAGATATAAGACAACTTAAATTAAACAAAACCAAACTAGAACCACAGAAAATTTGAAACCACAATTGCACCAAGGCGCGCTTAGCACCACTTTCTTGCTGCTTAGCGCCAATGTTCGTATAACCAAGCTCGTCCAGTGAGTATAACCTCTCGCCCAACGAATTATAGAGAAGAGAGGTCCAGACATGCATTGGAGAAGTGACGCTCAGCGTCCAAAACCATCGCTCAACGCCTAAAAAACAAAGAGCTAACTGACTTTGCAGCGCTCAATGCCTATATAGGTTGCTGAGCAGCCTAAAGCACAATGGCTTTCTGGTTTCGCAATGCTTAGCACCACACAGGGTCGCTTAGCATTATACAAAAAAACAATAACTTTGAAACTTGATATGTGTTGATAGGGGGAGCTATAAACTACCCCATATATATCTATGTTTTTTATTATGAACAAAAAAATAGTTTTATTTTCTTGCACAACAAATGACATAACAATTTCTTTATCTTTATTGTGTTTATGCTTGATGAATGAAATCATTATCTGTAAATGAATCATGAGTTAAACAGTTTGAACATTACATTTTTGGTAGAAATAATCGGTTAAGCAATGTATATAATATGTTAGATTTCTCCAGATATCATGCTATGCTTAATAGGGGAAAAAAACTGTGTAGTAATCAATTACATAAGTTGTATAATCAATTAAAAAATGTTATTATGTCAATATACGTTTGATAAATGCAATAATTTGTTTGGAATAGAAATTGATTTGAAAATTTGCTTAAGTGTTGAACATAACTGATTACATAAGTTTCATAAATTGTTAAATATGTTTCTCTTGTCAAATTCAATTTCATTTAAAGCCTTAACTATTTCTAATGGTCATATGAATTTGTTGTTGGCTTGTATAAATTTCATAATCGATTGCATACGTTGTATAATCTGTTAAATCTAAAATAGAAGCAAATCTGTTAAAGCAAGAAGAAAAACTTAACAAATTACATAAATTTCATAATCGATTAAATTACTAGGATTCAAAAATCGTATAAATAACTGTCTTGCGCGCTGTTTCAAACTAATCTTTAAGCTATCAATTTCATAACTAACATTTTTTATTGAGTATTGATTACAGGAGCGTCCAAGAACTGTCTTGAAGAATCAATGGTCATATTTGGGTTTACACATCAATATTTTATCAAGAAAACTAGGCTGAAGTGTTTTGATCATATTTGCACTACTGGAGTGTTGATGTGAAGATCAATTTCATCGTTTCCAATTTGTGGATTGTGTTCCTGTGCAGGTGTGCCAGGGAGAGAGAGTCGTGGTGTTCTCATTGAAAGTTGGGATTGCTCTCAAGGTGTTTAGAGAGCTGTGAGTGTTCTCTGTTTTGGTAAGATTGTGAGGGTATTCACATCTTGTTGCTATAGTGATTTTGAGTGGGGTAAGAAGTACATTGAGAGGGGATATCTTTGTATTCTTGTAACTCTATCATTATAGTGGAATTACTTTAACTAAGGTTGTTGAAGGAAGATTGGATGTAGGCTTGGCCGAACCAGTATATATTGTTGTGTTGATCTTTCTCTCCCTTTTCTCTTTTATTGTTGATTCATCATTCTTACTATATTGATTTCAAGAAAACCTAAGATTTTACTAAGCTTTTGAAAAGATTATTTTTTAAGGAAAAATCCAATTCACCCTCTGTAAGACCCGAGAAAATGTAGAGTTTATAAATAAGACTTAAGTATGTTTAATTAAAATCTGCATGAGTTCACAAGGTGTTGTGTAGCTTAATTGGGAATATAACATCCCGATTTTTGGGATCTCTCGATTACGAGGAAAAGTTTAAAATTTTTAAAATTATAACACCATCATGGAAATCAACTTATACAACCGAAATTATTAAAATCAAAACGAAATAAAGCAAACTCAATTACATTGTTTCTAAAATTTATAGCATAGAAACTTTAAATAACCCAAGTCGTCTTCCTACTATCGCATCTCTATCATGCATCTGGAGCATCTTTAACTTCCCCTGCTCCCGTATAACCAAATGTCATATGATCATCACAAAACACACACACACACACAACCACAACACAAACAAATATGGGTAAATTATCATAGCACAACCAATGACAATAAAATTTGTACATAGGAAACAAGCACAACTTAATAATAAATCAATAATCTACAACACTATCATACTAACATAATCATTTTTACACTCTTCCCATCATCAGTATCCTCATTAACCCTATCATGATTATACCATCAACATTATCCGATCAATAACGTCTTCAACATATCGTCACTACAAATTCCCAACATCATCAAGAAGGACCTTGGTCTGTCTCTTGTACCCAAGCATACCACATGTAGCTTCCCCATACAGGTTCATAACCGCCTGTAGCTTCCCCATACAGACTCATAATCGTACCACCTGTAGCTTCCCCATACAGGCTCATAATCGTACCACTCGTAGCTTCCCCATACAGGCTCATAATCGTACCACCTGTAGCTTCCCCGTACAGGCTCCTAAACATATCACCTGTAGCTTCCCCATACAGACTCATAATCACACCACCTATAGCTTCCCCATAGAGGTTCATAACACACGGTAGATAATCTAAAACTCAAGATTTATAGGTACAAGATAAACATGTCCCTCTCTTCAAGTATACACCACTAACAATACCTCAATTTCACCCTCAAAGTATTAAAATTCGTAACTCAATTTATGTGTCTTTACTTATTAGTTCTAGATCTCACAATCACAAAAAGTCAACCAAAACCAATCAATAGTCAAACTAAATACTATTCATCCTACCATTTTCATCATTCACACATTAACATATAAAGTTTCAACGATATTCAATATGAATCCAATATAAATACCTCGTAAGTTTCACGAAAATAAGTAAATCACAACAATATACTAATTAACATCGAGACAAGAGCAATAACTCATTCATTAAATCTATTACTCTTGTAATTTCATTATTTCCTTTTTAAATCCCACAATCCCAACATGCAAATCATCAAAAGAATAGCCATGTAAGTCAAGAATCTCAAGTGCTTGCAGTTGTTCGACAACAGATATGTCACATAAATCATAACCCCTCAAGAACAGTGTTTGAATAATTTTCAATGACTTCAATGATTCAAACTCATTGATGATTAAGTCTTCATTATTTTTCTTTTCAAACCCAATTAATTTTATTTCCAATTTTATTTTCAATAACTTTTATTTTCAATTAATAATTACAATTTTATTTCCATTATTATAATAATAATTATTTTATAATTATTATAAATTAATGTTTTCCTTTCTCACCCTTTTTCAATTTATTTTTATTAATTACCGTCATAAATTATGAGTCCTACAGACCGAAATTAGCTCCAGCCCAATTTCAATCAAGAAATCCAACACTGGCCTACAGGCCCAACTCAAGTCAAACCAAATCAACCTGCCAGCCCCCTAAACCAACCCAAAGACTCCACGGTCAACCATCACAACCCTGGCGGCTCCACTTCGCAACCACCATAACCCCAAACGAAACAGAAACACCCTCCAACGTGAAACCCAGAAAACCCAAAACGTGAAAACATAACCACCCCCAAATTAAAAATGAAAACTCCATCATCGCTAAACTCAAAAATAGAACAAGATCAGAAACCCCAATTTCAATCATTTTGAAATTCCAATTACATCAGAGAATCTTAATTTCCCACCCTAAAACGCAAGAATCAAGAATTCCCAAAATTTCCAATTTCAGAACCCTAAAATGCCAAATCAGAAGATTAACTCCGCTACCGCGTCGGTCTTCCTCACCATGCGTCACCGCCATCTTCACCCGTCATCACCGTTCGCAGCCAGATCTGCGTCCTTATGCGAAAAAAATAGGAAACCCCTAAACTCAAACGAAAACAAGAGAAGGAGGAGGAGAAGGAAGCTTGCGCCGCGAAAATCCGCACCACAACACACACGCCAAGAAGGGAACGCCGCGCCCTCGTCGCGCCATCACTCCATCATCGCCACCGTGAGGTCGTTGCATCTACTCGACGCAGATCATCCTCGCCCCCAACGTTGGTCGTCTGTGGTGGAGAGAAGGCAGAAACTTCAAGCTTCTGGCTTGAGTGTGATGAGGGAGAAAAAGAAAGGATAGAGTGAGCCACTGAAGGTGACCCTTCGAAAGGAAAAGGGCTGAACCCCTAATTGGGTTCCACTGATTCAAGCCCACTTAAAATCAGAAAGAGAAAAGAGAACAAAATTTGGGCTTTAGGAAAATAAATTATCGAAGGTTGCTCCCTCCATCACCACCGATACTCCCTGCACCTCCCCATAAAATTTGTAATGACAAAATCACCCTTAAAATTTTAACTTTTTACTTTAACTTTAAAACCTTAAATCAGCCCCCCCCCCCTCCCCCCACTCTGTCTCACTCTCTCCCCCATATCCGTCTCTCACTCTCTTCTCACATCTGTCTCCCTCTCTTCTCACATCCTTCTCTCACTCTCTTCCCACATCCTTCTCTCGTGAGATCCGTTTGGTGTCGTCGGAGAGCCGTTGGTGGTGCGGTGGTGTGGGTGTTCCTGTTGTGGTGGTGTGGAGGTGGTGGTACGCGGTGGTTCGTGGGCGGTGCGTTTGTGGGTGGAGAAAGCCGTTGGAGATTAGTTTTCTTATTCTGGTATTTTGTTGTTCCGTTTCTGTGGAGAGGATGACCGGAGCGCCAGAACGGTTGTCGCACATCCGTTTGGCACTGAAACGGATGTCGCACATCCGTTTGGCAGCGAAACGGATGTCGCACATCCGTTTGGCAGTGAAACGGATTTTCCAAATCCGTCGACGGATGTCGCACATCCTTTTGAGGTTGAAGGCGAAACGGATGTGGGACATCCGTAGGGTCGTGGGCGGGTTTTTATTTATTTATTTAGTATTTAAGTATTTATTTAAGTTTGTTTTTAGTTTTATTTAGTTTTATTTAATTGATTATTTAAATATAGGTTTATTTAAGTTTGTTTTTAGTTTATTAGTTTATTATAATTTAAAATAATTTTATTATAATTTATAATGATTTAAATATAGGTTTACTTAAATAGTTTATTTAATGAAATAATGATTTATAATTTAATGAAATAATTATTAATTTAAATAAAATATTTTTTATCAGAAATGGTAAGAACACGCGGTGCATGTCATACTTCTCACAAAGAGAGTTCTCGAGGGGAGAGTTCTGCGCAGGGCGAAGCTAGGAGACGACCTACAACTTCGGCTCGAAGAAGGCGTGCAGCTCCTATTCATGATGACCCTATTGCTGAGGATCGAGCAATTGAGGAGGAGGCATATCAGGCCTATGAGGATGATGTTCAAGAGGAGGCCTATGAGGGTGATGTTCAGGAGGACGCATTTGAAGCCCCTGAATGATGTTGACATCTGTTACCCCTTCAGCGGATGATGATATCCGTCGACGGGTCATCACATCCGTTGATTGATTGAATGATTGACATCGTGCCAGCCCCACTTGCAACGTTAGCACTACCACATACAAATTAAAAAATAACAAAACAAATAAAATACAAAATCAATAATACTAAAATATAAAAACAGCTACAAGAATTTATGCAATCCTTCAACGGATGTTGATATCCGTCGACGGATCATCACATCTGTTGAAGGATTATATAACTTTGTGCCAAAAAAACACTTAAAACACTTAAAGTTATGCAATCCTTCAACGAATGTGATGATCCGTCGACGGATATCAACATCCGTTGAAGGGGTAACGAATGTTGACATCCGTTACCCCTTCAACGGATGTTGATATTCGTGGACGAATCATCACATCCGTTGAAAGATTGACATCGAGCACCTGATCTTCCTGCTGCTCCGATAACCACCACCACTTTAAACGTTCCAGCACAACCCACCACCGCGGTTCCTTGTCGGCCAACGTTCCAGCACAGCCCACCACCACACTGACTCACACCACGCACACTTACCGCACCACCACAATCTAGCTCGCGAGGGAGAAGAAGAAAGGCACGAATGATTTTTGTGTGTACAGTTTACTGGTGTGTGGGGATGCATTTGTTATAAAGGTGAGGAGAGCATTACTTAATGAAAGTAGGTTAATATTGTTGGTAAAAGTTTACTGCGGAGCAATTTGGTCATGAAAAGTGCAGGGAGTATTGAGTGAAGGTGGAGGGAGCATCTCTCCCACCACAAATCTGACAAACCCATTAGTACACTATGCAAGCACTGACTTCAGATTGCACTCTTCAAGTGCCCAGGTTCTTCATTACTGCAACTCCTCCAAAGTATGCAACAAACATGACATAAATCATGTTTATGCCATGAAATTAACAAAAAAATCAAATGACAAAAAATCAACATTTAATTAAAAAATATAAATTTTTTTAATACTCAAATAAAAAAAACAAAATTAATAAAAACGCAATCAAAGATTTAAAATTTAATTAAACTATTATTTATACCGAGGAATTTAATTAAATCATTATTTATTTATCACATTTTACATAAAAAGAAATATTGTTAATCTTATCCTGTGTTTCCTTCTAAAAATGAAAAATAAAAAGTGCATATATACTGTATTACAGGAGAAATGAAAAGAAAGTGTGGTAAACGAAGAGTAAAAAGATAAATATAGATAATAAATAATAACTTTAAAATAGTGAAGAATAATGTTATAATAAAAGTGAATAATATTATAATAAAATGAATAATTAAAATAATTAATAAAATAAAAATAATATTTTACCAATACAAGCTTTAAATTAAAATAATAATAAAATAAATTTAATTTATTTAAATTTTGATCATTTATTTTGATATACTTTTATTGTAAAATATAACTTTGATATTTTTATCACCTTTCTTTACTAACATCAATCATAATTACTATAAACTTTGATTTCACTTTCTACTTAAATCCACTCCCTTTTTTTTAATTTAAACAAATTCAATTTACATTAACTTTTTTCTTCATCTTCGTTCTTTTCCACTTCTTCAAATTTACTCTACTGTAAAGCACAAGGATAAAAAGAGGACGAGCAATAAAAATATTGTGATGGTAAGTATTCTTAACAAGGATCACCATAAACTTATGCTAATCTAGGAACATTTAATGTTATATGTATAGAAAGAATACCTTTTAAAAATATGATTTAATCATGTTATCCTGAAATTTAATATAAGTTTGATTTTAGTCTTCTAAATATTAAAAAGATTAAATGTTAGAAGAAAAAAAAATATTTTAGTCTTTAAATACAGTTAAGAAATCGAAATAAGTTTTTCAACTTGTTATTACTTTCTCAAATCTAGTATTTATAGAATTGAAACTATAATTTTTTAATGTGAGAAAATAAATTATTTTTCTAATTTTGAATGAACCAAATCATATGCATACTGAATTAGAAATTAATTAAACAAAAAAATATTTAATTGTTTTCTGGACAATCTTGGTTGGACAAAGGTGGGTACACGGGGAGAGCAAAGAATAAAACAATTGCTGTTCTCTTTTGGTTATATCAACAAACACTATGCAAGTACTGTGTTCAGATTGCAGTCTTCAGGTGCCCAGGTTCTCGATTACTGCAACTCCTCCAAAGTTTGCATCTTTTATGTCCACCCTAAGCCCCTCCAAGGCTGGAACTAGGTTGTGTTTGCCTTTTGGTTGTGGGAGTTACAAACCCATTAGGAGTAGGTGGGATGGGTTTGGGGTGCAGTGTGCATCCTCCGAAGGAGAAAGTGGTGATGGGTTTTACATGAGAAGATGTGTGGAGCTTGCAAGGAACGCTATTGGGTATACCAGCCCCAATCCATTGGTGGGGTGTGTTATTGTAAAGAATGGGATAGTTGTTGGAGAAGGGTTCCACCCTAAAGCAGGGCGACCACATGCTGAGGTACCTACCTTCCCTCTCTTCCACTTTTTGTCTATCTAAATTATTCTATGTAAGATAAAATGAAAAAAAAAATGTATGTTCATTAAAGACACGTTAGACTGTGCTCTTTTGTGGTCTTATTCCTTATTGGTTTCATTGATTTGGTATTTCAAACTGGTGATAACGAATTAGCCCAAACAAGGTTTTAAATTGTACATTTGATCATGGTTTTGTTGTGTTTATTCATATTGTGAGAAATTTCGAACAAAGGGTATTGTATTGAGATAGCATTGCAGTTGAGGACATAAACCTTGCGGCCAAAATTATGGTAGTCGGTGACCGACTGTTTTTCAAAACGTTGGTCCTTTGATGTTTACTGGAAACTATGGACATTGGGGCTGATGTTGCCACAACGGTTGCAGAGATCCCAAAAACCTTAATGTTGTGGGCGAAATTGCTGTCTTGAACAACTGTTTGAAACCTTGAACCTTAGTTGAATACAAATGGTAGTTTTTGTAAGAATAAAAAACAGGAGATATTCTGGTGAACAAGTTTTGATTGTGAGATGTTACTGTTTCTTAGACTTTAGATAAAGACCTTGTGTTTGTGAGTATGTTGAGTTGGGGAGATGAGATTGTCAGGTGTTTGCTCTGAGAGATGCTGGTGATTTGGCACAAAATGCGACTGCATATGTGAGCTTGGAACCTTGTAATCATTTTGGTAGGACTCCACCTTGTACTGAAGCTCTAATTAAAGCCAAAGTGAAAAAGGTTGTTGTTGGGATGGTGGATCCAAATCCCATAGTTGCCTTCAAAGGGGTGGAAAGATTGAGAGATGCAGGAATTGAAGTTGTTGTGGGTGTAGAGGAAGAGTTGTGCAAGAGCCTCAATGAGTCTTACATTCATCGCATGTTGACGGGAAAGCCTTTCCTTACTTTGAGGTAATTCAACTCTCCCTTTGTCTTTTGACACTTTCACATGCTTTTCCTAACAATTCGTGTATGACTGTTCTTTGGATGCATTTTGGAGTTTAGTTGATCCGCATGTGTTTTAATTCTTTCATAAACATCACTTCAGAGCCTTGCCTGTACTTGCATTGCAGATATTCTCTTTCTGTCAATGGAAACTTTTTGAACTTGCTTGGGAATGGAGCTGCAGACTGTGGTGGTTACTATTCAAGGCTATTACAGGAATATGATGCAGTGGTAATGTCTTCTTCCTTTTTCACTGAAAACTTTAAAGTACCTGCATCTCAAGAACCTGGAGCCAACCAACCAATTCGGATTGTAATACATAAAGATCCTAGTTCTTTAAATCAAATTCTATCATCCATCAATGGCATCACAAGCAAAGTCATAATCTTTACTGAAAATAAAGCGGGAACAGCTCCAGAAGTGGCTCAAGGAATTGAAACTGTAGCTCTGGATCAAATAAATCTGGATGTGATCTTGGATTATTGTAATCGTCAAGGATTATGCAGTGTTCTATTAGATATTAGAGGGAATTTCAGTGAGTTTGAAGTGCTTGTTATGGAGGCTATGGAGAAGAACTATATTAATAAATTTATCACAGAAATTTTGCCTGTTTGGAACAAACGTACTGAGCCAGATCCTCTACAGACATTGAAGAGCTTAGAGCAAGGAATGAAAGTGCTAAATTTGAAGTCAAAAACCTCTGATCAGAGTATTGTAATTGAGGGATATTTTAAATCTGAGTAAATGGAGCCATAGGTGCTACAACTTCCATTTAGCAATATTTCAGTGTCATGGTTTTTCCAAGGCATTGTTTGCTGTAGGCTAACTTAAAAAAGCATTTAATGTATTTTTCTGGCGGAAACTCGAGGGTATTGTAACCAATGATTTTTGTTTTCATTTATTTCTAGGCTAACATTTTGTTTAGCTTCCCAGTTTTTGCATGTATGCAAATACATTGACTTGAAATTTAAAAGAGATTTTGCCAGTCTTATGTTACCTTGAAGTTGGTCTGCGTGTTTCATGTGCAATATAAGCACTTTGAAATAATGTGGACGTGGCAGATTTTAACATAAGAAAGTAGATTATTTGGTTTGAGCTTTGTTGTGCATTGTTTCTCTGAGACTAAAATAACACTTTATGTGATTCAAATTAACTTTGATAAATTGTTATAATGAATGAAGATATAGAAATCTGGATCGATACTTATCTTTTGGGAGAATGGAGTAAAATTTGTTTGTTGTGGTTCTGTAAAATGACTATTTCTGCAGGGATTAATTTTATTTTTGGATCTTAGTGCAATGATAAAGTTTCCTCACTGTTTCATTCTGTTATGAGTTTATGATTTAAGTTGTATTCAAAACGATCAAGTTGTTCTATTGTGAATTTATGATTGAGCTGTGTTGGTGAAAAATTGGGCATGGGTAAATTCGGTTTAGAGGAGGCTCCAATGTTTCTTTTCACGCACGTATGCAATCGTAGGAATGTGATTATTTTATCTGAGATTATCGATGCTAGTGATGGCTGCAAGAGCTTCACTTGGTGCCTTCTAAATACTGTTTGATTGAGGAAATGATTTGTATTGCAGAGGCCTACACGAAAAGGGAACCAAGGGAAGCCCATGAAAATATTGCAGAAGCTTTAAAAGTGAAAAAATTCTCCTATTATTAGTCTGAAGTGAACCTGCTGAGTTTATATGTCTTTTAAAGATTCTTACACAACTGCTTTTCCAACCAAATAATAATGGGATGCCAACGAGCAACAACAAAAGAGAAGACAGCCCTTCAAAGTCTACAAATCAAATACACAACTTTGGCAGAAAAGACACTGTCCTGATTCATAAACAGTGTAAATTTCCAAGATTCGATAATGAGTGGTTGAAACTAAACTGTTAAAGTGCAAATTCTGAAGCTAATTCAAGGTGCATTCCAACGGTCCACCAAAATAAACAAAATATTTTGTATGTACACATTGACACCCATAACATAATTACTTCCAAACTTTTACATAAATCAATACTCTAAAATATAAATGATGGAAAGAAAAGCACTGTCACAATTACTTTCACAAAACTGGTGGAAGCCCAAGTAGCACTTAAATATGGACAACTCCGGAATCCAAGCGGTGTGCAACTACCAACCAAAAATAAAAAATGTTGTACAGAGACAATTTCGTGCTGATTCTGTTTTGCCTGATAACTATTTATTTCCTACTGCTTGTATCATCAACCCAAAATATTATGGACCATGATACTACTATTAATCTTGAATTTTTCATGTCTCAATTTCTGCATCCACTTTATATCCATATCTGTTAATCAATCCCTCATCACTTTCTTCTATGCCTTAGCTATCTCTTCTTTCTCAATGTATATACATTGAGCTTTCATTGTAGCTTTCAATTTTGAAGGTAAGTTACTTTTAAACAAATTATAATCAATTTCAGAAGAGTTTGTTCAGGTTCTTGCTGTTGATCTTTTACTGGTAGGTTATCTATAAGATAAAATATTATGATTTTAAGAATTTTATTGATTTGGAATAGAAAGACGTTTGGACTTTTAATTACCACAAACAAGTGTTCTATTTTATGTCCATGTAACCTATGCAACAGTCGCATAACCTAATTAAAATGTTGTTATCGCTCAAAGTTTGCATACCCTGTAGTTGCACACTCAATCGATGAATAATCATTAGACCAGTCAATAGATATTAACACGGCTTTTAGATGCTCGAATTTGACTAATTCAACTAATTTGATGTGCAAAACACCCTTCTCGATTACAATTTTGGTTTCTCAATTTCAGATAAAAGAAAACAAAGAAACACTTCAGATGCAGATCCATAATAAGACAAAAGGTTGTGGGGGAGAGAGTAGCAGCCGAAACATTATTATGGAGTAATGGTCATATTCATGTCATTGATAGTGCTGACAAGTGAATCCACCGTTTATTCATCCTCATGTCATTCTATTACACTACAGTTCAAACCGCTAAAAGAAAACTGACTCAGCATGATGTTCCTATACAAGACTACCAAAAATTTATGGTTGATCCTTGTTGCTGTCCAATTTGCCCAGCTGGTTTTCTTGAGATTCTATCTTTGATCCCAAAATATACCCTTTCACCGTGCTCTGTGCTGAAAGTATTTGCTTCTTGATCTGCCATTAAGAAAATATAGCATCAGAAACAATAGAAAAGGAGCTTCCTGTAGAAATCAAATACAACATCTTCCATCAAGAAAATTAAATCATCTGAACCAAAATATAGAAGGAAAACAAAGAACCAATATCAAGTATAAATGAATTCCCAAATATCCCAATGAACCAATCTGTATTGTCTGCTTTACAATGAGAATAGAACATCTATCAGACGGTCAGTAGATATTAAATTGGAGTAGAAGCCCCCAGAAAAGGACTGTCGTATAACGCAACTAACTGTGGTAGTTAAGGAAAACTTTAGATGGTAGCAGTGCCAAAAACAAAGTTAAATTGGTCTCTGCTTGTGTCCATTAGGCCAATCATTCAGACAGACCTGAAAGTGAGGCAGGAGCTACAAAGTTTGTAACCTCAAAGCTGTCCATCAAGGTTAGAGATTATTCAATGATACTTTAGACGGTATCGACATCCTGATTACTACTACTGGTGAAGATACTCTACGTAGTATGTAGAACCTCTCTAGTTTTGAAGGGCACCTATATATTTAACTGCAAGGCTATAGCTTCTAATCCATCAAAGAAACTCCTACTTAGGACATTATCTTACGGCTCATGATTATGCCATACAGGAATGCAAGTTCAGGAACGCCCCTTTTTGTCATTTGTCTACATCTAATTGCAATTTTACAAGAGGCAAACTAATGTAAATTTACTCGTCACAAATGAGAAAAATCTTATAAATCTTTTGTCTCATCAAATTTAACATAAAAAAATAGAGTTGGTACCAAGGCACGAAACCACTGTGAACAGGACTATAAAGGTAAATAAACATATTAGGATATTGTTCTCTACTTCTCCCACCATAGTCATTCACTTACCTAATCAACTTGATCTGAGACCTAAGAAATAAATATACTAATTAATGCCCCAGCTGTTATCATCTAAGTATACAATTTGCATACTTCTTATAGCATCCTATCAGCTAAGTCTGTGTTTTCCTATAAGAATGCTATGGATTGTTTAATTTGAGAAAATGTTTTTGTTTCAAATTTTTGTTTTTCACTTTTTATTATAAAAATGTCACGTTATTTCCACTCTATTTCCCATTTTCAAAAGCTTGAATACGAAACAGTGAAAACAACTTTTTTCTCGAACAAAAGGAAAAATATTTGAAAATAGAAAACAAATGAAAATAACGCGGTGCTTTTGTAATTAAAAGTGAAAAACGGAAAAGCATTTTCTCAAAACAAAAATAGCTCATAAGCTTTTCAAAAGCTTTCAATTTTATACCTTTGGCGCTGTTACAGTAAAGCCAATGCAATAGCAGACCAAGTACTGTGCCATATTCTTATTTCCTGACACAATTTCTGGAGGACACAAGGCTGTATTGGATTTGTGTTTCTTTAAACTGTTCTTGTCATAGTAAATAGCTTTAGAGGAACAGATCAAATAGAACTGAACACAGTAAAACAATGATGTTCTGCACTCATTAGTTCCACCCTTTTCAGTGAAACCCAAATGTACAACTTTTAACTCCTCAAGCAGTTCTATTTTGAAAAGCATCATAGAAGGAAACTTATGTTATGTTCCATATAGATTCAACATGTCTTACAAATGCTACCAATGGATTCAAAATTGCCTAAGAATTACAACTAAAGTGGCCACAAAGTCTTTCAGAGGGCTGTTTGTTCCCACTTCCCTCTGTTAAATCCAACCCAAGCTACTTTGCTTGCAGTTTAGCCTATCATCCCCTTCCTACACAAGGTTTTATTATACCTTCGAATTCACAACAACAAAAGTCGTAACTTTCTAAGAAGGAAAAATTAATATGTTTTTTCATCAGCAGATTAGATCTACCATATTAGTTTGCATAAACTAATCTAATTTGAACCTATAAACCAACTCCAAACAATGAAGGACGGTAATTGAACATTGCAACAGATACTAAAAACATAAGCAAATTAAAAATGGTAAATCGATAAGGAGAAAACCCACCAAGGAATTTAAAAATATAATGGAAAAATCATGTTGGACATCGAAGGAATCATTAAAAGAAAAATAGCTTGAGATAAAAGGAAGAGACTTACAGGGTCGAGAGCATTGGGTTGAGGACCGTAATCAGCTGTTAGGAGAAAATAGGAAGCAGTAACAGTGGTCACAATCGTTAGCCTTCTCACCAGTTTCTCTGTTCTCGGATTCATGAGACTCATCACTGATGATCTTCACTTCCAATCTAACACTACAATTATAGGTTGAAGCTTCAAGTTTCCCCAAACCTATTTCAATTAAGAGTTTCTTCTGTCAGAGTTTCTTTTAAGAAAAAACATAATATTTTACTTCATTCAAGATTAAAGGTTCAATGAAATTTCAAATTATTTTCTTTTTTATTTAAATTTTTTATATTTTTTTAATTATATTATTTAATATTTATTACTGAATGATTTCGTTGCTATTTTATTTTAATTTAGTGTTCATGTAAAAAATTTAATGTTTAATATAAGACGATATTATCTAATGTAAAATATATCGTATAAAAGATAGCCATATATTTTATGATTTTTATGTGGTCATATCATATCTTATGATAAAATAAATATTATTATTATTATCATTATCTTTTTATCGATTCTCATATAACGATCCTTAAAGGAGAGTAAACAAATTATTTATTATTTTATATTAATTATAATATCTCACAATTTTTTAATATGTAAAAAAAATCATGGGATAAAATCACAATAAAAATATTCATATTTATCATAAATTTTAATTTTAATTAACTCTAAAAATTTATAATAATCAATTTATAATTATTAATTTTTGAAATATCAATTTAAATTAAAATAGAAAAAATAATTAAAAGAGTGTAAAATATTCTTTTAAATTTTCATTAATAAGGTATGTAGAAGGTTATAAAATCGTATTTTAGAATTACAGTGTGTTTTAAAATAATGAGATTCAATTATTTTATTAATAAAAGTTTAAAATATAAAAAAACTTTTATATACAATTTTTATTATCTTAAAATCACGTTCTCTTTAAACTTATTTTTTTCTAGAGTTCTTTTTCTTTTATAGTTTCTAATTGTCAACTCATTTGTTTGGAGATTTGATACTGCTAAGGTGATCTTTAAGACAAGTTCTTCATTTCTATCCAATCAATTTTTTAATAGAGTAAGTTAGTTTTCTGTCATTTTTTAGTTTGGATGATTTTCTATGCATGTGGACTATTTTAGTTCGCATGTAGTGTTTGAGTCTTCTATAAGATTTTTTGCTGATAAATGGTTATAATGGTATACCATAATCATATTTGTGTTGTTCTTAGGGGAAAATGATGTTTTCTATGCATTAAGATATGTTTATAGGTTTCTCAAGCTGTTTGATTGTCTTGCAAGTAAGGGAAGTCAATGACATTTGTTTCTAAGTTATAGATGTCTTGCAATTTATGTTTTGCATGATTTAGTGATATAATGATGTTAAATTTGCTGGAATTTTGTTTTTGTTGGATTTTTATATGTTGTTTGCATAAATTGAATTCATGTTGAATTGAGGAATTTAGAATGTAATCAATTGAACAAGTCGGTATGTGCCCTAACATTAAAAGTTATTTTTTACTAAAGTATTAAGTAAGGAATACTGGTTTGACCATTTGAATAAGTTCTTTTTTCTTAAATCATATATTTTAATTTGTTGAAATCTTATACACCATTGAGCGGTGGCAAAATAAGGTTGAATGTTAATTCATTGTGCAAGTTTGAGAGCATTTTAGCTCCATACCACTGACTCTCAGTCTTGTACCACTAAGCACCGAAAAATATGAATGATTTGACGCTAAGGTAGAAGGGCATTGTGAGCATCAATTTTCACTACAAGTTTGAAGCCATTTTGGTTTTAGGGCGTTGAGCGGTAGAAGTGTGTCGTTAAGCGCAACGTTTTGTGAGAAAAATAACGTTGAGCATTAAGATTATTGCTGAGCGCAACCTTCGGCAAAAGGTTTGGTGTTGAGTGTCACATTTGAGATTCAATGTGTATGATGTATTTTTTTTTATGGTGTGACTTATTTGAGATAGACTTATTATGGTTTTATTTATGTTTAAGATGTATTATTATGTTTTTATGGATTTAAAACATTGTTGTGAGTATGTGTGTTAAATGTTGTGAAAAAGGAGAAGTTTATTGTGGTGATTTTTAGTAAAGTATGTATTGATATATGGATTCTGTATTGGGAGTTATTATGTCGCTCTAATAGTTATCAAATATCAAGTAGAGAAGGATGAGGTATGTGGTGAAAGGAACATGAGGTCCTAGTCTAGGAGATTTACATTGGTCAAATATGTTAACAACCTAACCTTGTGTGTGGTAGGGTGAAAATTGTTGATAATGACTATGTAGAGAAGTAGAGGCCACCACAAATGCATAATTTGTCAAAATCTGATATCAAAATATATTTATTCGAATAATCGAGTCTAATATGAATATGTGTATATGCTAAGATGATTGATATGAATGATTCACATGTGTTAATATCTCTATACCTATTATACCATTGTTCTTTTTGCACATTAGCTTATCATTTTCTTTGTATTTGTTTGTTTATATGTTCTCTTGTTTGCAATGATTATTTTAGTGGTGTGAGCATAGAGGAAATAGCCTGATCCAGAATGAGAGTGGTGCAACAATGGAGTGTAGTAATGATTTGATCATTGTTTATGTTATTTCTTAGAAAACTTTATCATGCTCTTTTATTAATTAATGTAATAATATCTCTAACTATATTTTTGTATTAAAATTATATGAGTTAACCGTAAAATATATATATATATATATATATATATATATATATATATATATATATATATATATGTACTAGTCAGGGGCGGGCGCCCTACGGAAGGACGCCCATTTCAACATTTGCCATCAAGCGGTGTATTAACCGACCGCCCATTTCACCATCCACGTCATAGGACTGGTTAATGACCGTCCGCCCATCTCAACACTTGAAACCTGCGAGATTGCATCACCAATGACTAATAGGGACGATTGAGTACGATAGGGGCGGGCGCCCCTGTCCCACGGGATGAATGACACATCCCAAGGACGGCCGCCCAATGAGTAGATCCCTTGACAATGGCCGGCCATGCTACTAGTCATCTTGGCTTAATGTAAATCGACTTGGTTTAAGGTAAGTAGAGTTTAGAAGCTATTGGGCTGTCATGGGCCGTGATTAACTTTTCACTAATCCCAAGCCCATAGCGAAAACTATAAATACAAGTCCAGGGTGTGTGGTAGATAGGTTACATTGAATGCACATTTATTACTATCCCTGAGAAAAGCCATTGCTCTGAAACTGACTTTGGCATCGGAGAATCTTTTGCAGGTCTCCACCCCTCAGGATCAAGAAGGAAACTAAGACAACCCACTCCCAACACAGTTACCGTTTTGTCCTTGATGTTTTTTCACTTTTCCACTGTGTATGACTTCTACTTTTGGGTGAGAGATTTCATGGCACATGAAGGAGAACTCGAACGTCAAGATAATCAATTATCTTATTTCATTTTGCAGTTAGAATCAATTTTGTCATCACCTAATAGCTAGATAATCGATTCTCTTCTCTTCCTCTACATCCAAGAATCGATTATCTTTTCACCTAATATAAGGAGAATCTCTCATATTACACGTGAGAATCAAATCCCTAGTGTTCTATTGTTTTCCTTGGTGGTATGCGCGTGCTAATTCTCCTTGTAAATAGCTTTCCACACAAGTTTAGCTATTTACGAAAACATAATCAAATGGCTAATTGAGACATGGCTTGTAGAACTAGCAAAATATGGAATATGAAAAACCTCCTGGAGTTGTGGCTTGTTGCCATAACAAAAACTTAATCTTGTGGTCTGGAAACACATGAATTTCTTTCATTGCAAATGACAAAAAAAATGCAACAAATCACAAAAACTATATATGACAACACACAATGCAGAAGGTAAAGACAAAAATGCACAATCAAATCAATGTATAGAGTTAATAACCATGTTTTATATTATCAAATCTCTTAAGCCATCAAATTAAGTTTGTAAACTAGTTCCAAAGTAGTTTATTTAATCTATGAACACCTTTTAGAAGATATTTTTGAGTATGGGTAGATATAGGGATGTCAATGGGTCGGGTCGGGCACGGATACTGCTTACCCGCAACCCGACCCGACAAAAAAAAAAAATCCACCCGCTACCCGACCCGCTATCTGCACGGATATCCGCTTAAAAAATATTCGCGGATATTTTAAAACCCGCGGATATCCGCGGATACCCGCAAATATTAAAAAAAAATATATTTTAATAAATTACTAAAATTAAATTTAAATAGAACTACAAAAAATATATAAAATATAATATAAATTAAATTAAATATAAATTTAAATTCAATTTTAATTAAATTTAATCTTGTAAAATATAAATTAATGTTAATTTTAATTAAATTTAATTTAATAAAATATAAATTAAATTAAATGTTTATTTTTTGCGGGTAGCGGGTATCCGCGGATACGGATAGTATAATACCCGCATCCAACCCGTTTATAAGCGGGTATTAAAATATCCGCCACCCGCGGATTACGGGTAGTAAATATCCGCGGGTATCAACTATCCGTCGCGGATTTTATCCGCGGATATCCGCAGGCGTGGATTTTTTTGCCATCCCTAAGTAGATATTTAGTAGGTGAATTAAAAAGGTCTAAAAACGTGGTGCATTATTATCCACCAAGCCATCACCAACACCTTCGAACAAACCTACCAACCATGCCATCAACGGTTCTTTGAAATTAAAACGCCCCTCATCCCCACCAACCAACACATAGCATGTTTGGTTCACAGTCTTTCTGAAACGTAGGATTAACTTTGCCTTGGTCTGAAACAGAGTTTGGTTGGAAACAGAGCCACCCAATAATAATTTCCCACATACTAAACCAAACCTTAACATAATCAACGTACAAGTGTTCCATGTTTTTCGATCATATTTCTTCTTCCTCTTCTTCTCCAACTCAATGTACCACCAACCCAGAACCCGACAACTCAAACCCACTACCTTCTTCTCTTCTCTCTTCTGCCCAAAATGCCCTCTCAACCACAACCTCCTTCTTCTCCTTCCCAAGCCCAGCAAAAAGCCCACCATCTCCGCCTCTCTGCCTACCGGGCCCGCCTCCGGGCCCGACCAGGCCCTAATCTCCCTCCTCCGCTCCATCCCGGACTGGGCCGACACGGTGCAGGAGCGCGGCATGCAGAAGAAGCGCTCCCTCTACACCCACCTGAACTGGCGCGACCACCGCAGCTCTATCCGCCACCTCCGTCACCTCCTCTCTAGCCTCTCCTCCCGCGTCATCCTCTCCCTCGTACCCCCTGTCCTCTTCTTCACCGGCTTCGCCGCCGCCATCGCCTCCTACAACCAAGCCCTAATCCACCACATCCTCCCCGACTTCCTCCCCCTCCTCCACTCCTCCTCCCTCCCCTACCAGCTCACCGCCCCCGCCCTCGCCCTCCTCCTTGTGTTCCGCACCGAAGCCTCCTACGCTCGTTTCGTCGAGGGCAAGAAGGCATGGACCAACGTCATCGCCGGTACCCACGATTTCGCCAGACAAGCCGCCGCCTTCCTTGACGACGTCGATAACGCCGACTTCTCCGTCAAGCACGCGCTTTTGCAGTACATCATCGCCTTCCCCATTGCGCTTAAGGTCTCTCTTTCTGAGCCTTTCAATTCTAATCGCAATTTTTCGTATTGTGGAAAAGTGCAGACGAATGCAATTCGTGTGGCAGATTGCAGCCTAGATGACTGTTTTCTAAAACATAGATCTAAGTTTGTGTTTGAATCAGTTGGGAGAGCTCAAAAGAGGTTTTTAGATGCAACAAGTTCTATCTTCGTTTGATGCATTTCAATAGCAAAAGTATTTTTTCAACTTTAATTTAAGCAATAGATTTGCTTGGAGAAATTTCTCGATTAGAACTTGTAGATGGAAAAATGAAACAGTTTCTCCCTTAACTGAAATTAGCTTGTCTGAGTTAATTCATAGAAGATATTTTCCATTAGCTTCTCTAAAATCTGATTTTAAATTTATTTGGAATCGTTTTGTTAATACAACAGGCCCAAAAGCTAAATCTGAAGACAACAATTTTAGATCAATTTTTAACCTGAAGACAACAATTTCTTCTTCATTTGGTGCATTCGAATTGGCAGAAGTACTTTTTAAACTTAATTCAAACATAGTCTAACGTGTTAGGGTTCTATCTATTTGGGCCTTTTATAATGTTAATGTGAATGGTGTTTGTGATTGGACTTTTAGGTTGGTAGTTAGTTGTGGTTGATGGTGAAACTTGCTGTTTGAATGCAGTGCTACGTGCTGTATGGTTCGGATATTAGGAGAGATCTTCAGCATTTGCTGGAAGTGGATGATCTAGCAGTGGTAATGAATTCAAAGCACCAGCCACGCTGCATTATTGAGTTTATATCGCAGAGCATTCGGTTGCTGAAATTGGAGGAGTCTAGAAGAAATGTGCTGGTAAGTATGCAGTAATTGAAATTGTTGGCAAGGTTTCAAATTAAATGTTGGAAATGTCCTGGTTGATAGCGTTTTCTTCTTATAGCTGGCCAAAATCAGGATCTCATGAATGCATCGCAATCCCACAAATTGAATTGGTCATAAACAGAAACAGGATATGTGAGATAATACTCCCGGAATTAAGACTTATCCGCTTGGTCCACAACTCCTACAAGATTTAACAAGCTCCTCTTGATGTTGGTTGAGGCATTAAAACCAGTAAGATATCTTGATGTAAACCTAGGAACTCAGAGAAAGAGAATGCTGAAAAATGTGAGAAAAAATGTTGAGTTGAAAAAAATAGTAGGTCACTTAGAAGTTAGAAAACATGGAAATTAGGAGTAGATATATGAGATTTATACACAAGAACCAAGCAAAAAGATAGAAACAAGAAATATCCTTTTTTCAGATAAACATGAACTTAAAAATATTCTTTTAAAAAAATGATATGATACTCTAATCTTTCAAATTATCAACAGATACAACAAATCTTGCAGTCAAATGCAGTTGATGTGGCCACAATTATAGTCATGATGTGACTCAGAAACCATCATGAGGCAGACCAATTTTTAAAACCTTTGATTGTAGGCATGTTTCCACATGTTGAATTAGGCAGCATTGTTGCATGTGAACTCGTCAAGAATGTAAACTTTTTACTCCTCAGCAATTTGGTAGCGAAGTTGTATTTTAGATTTGGATTTGTTAACTAACACTTCACTATGTGGTAATTCCTGGTCCGTATGACTCAATTAACACTTCCCTCATTGCGGCACAGGAATCAAAGATCTCTTGTTTCCATGAAGGAATTGGCATATGTGAACAACTTATGGGCATTCCCATTCCATTATCATATACTCGTTTGACATCAAGGTTCCTTGTCCTGTGGCATCTGACACTACCTATCATACTTTGGGACGATTGTCATTGGATTGTGGTTCCTGCAACTTTTATTAGCGCTGCCTCTTTGTTTTGCATTGAAGAAGTATGTTCTTCTCCTTACCCTGACTATTTATCAAATATATTGTTATATAATTTATTGCACTGCAGCCAACAGAATTGGGATGCGACCATTAATTTTAGGCTATTGTACATTATTGGGGTTTTCCTTTCTTCTGAGTAATCCACTATGTAAACAGGTTTAGGTTTTCCTTTCTTCTGAGTAATTGTGACAATACTTTTCTTCCCATCAGCTGTATTTTAGAGAATTGATTTGTGTAAATATTTGGAAGTATTTATGGGGGTGTACATACAAAATGTTTTTTTTTTCTGTTTTGGAGGACTGTTGGACTGCACCTTTGACTAGCTTTTGAATTTGCTCTGTTAGAAATTTAGTTTCAACCACTCATTATTGTTAGAGCGTTGCCATAGTTTGATGAGATTTGGGTTTGCCTCAAATCTAAATTGATTGAACACCTGAAGAAGTATTGATGGATTTTCTCTTAAATATAATAAATTTCTGGTTTTGAGGAAAGCTAATCCAAAAATGTGAAATTGATTGATGTAGGTTGGAGTTCTCATTGAGGAGCCATTTCCAATGCTTGCACTTGATGAACTATGCCAAAAGGCACAGAATGACATCCAAGAAGCAATTGCAACCGGGAATTTAATCCATGCACGCTTTGTTGCTAAGAAAAATAGCCACTCTGAAGAGCATTCACCAAATGGCTGGCCCAACTCCTAAATGGAAAGGGGGAACTTTGCTATGAATGTCTTCAATTTTTGCTGGAGGTGGCTCTGTACGTCCTGCTTGTTTAACCAAATTAATTGTAGTTAGGAGTTCTGTTATGTAATCACTAATTATAATTGTGCAACATCTGCACCAGCTCGACGGAGTGTACCTCAAATCGGCCAGAATGGTGCTTTTAGAATGTTTGTTGCTTATGAACTGGTCTGTATATATCATGAATTCATAATCATAATCATGTAAATATAATGTATATTCATATTCAGGCTTTTACTTTTACATATCTGCTTTTAGGACGAACCAGAAGTTAGCTTTTTCTACCACAAGTGCATAAAACTCTGTTCAATGAATATGAATCGCGAGTGGACCATTTGATTCGTAAACAAAATTGAAAGCTTTTGAAAAGCTTAAGAACCATTTGTTTGGAGAAAATGTTTTTTCAATTTTTCACTTTTAATCATAAATCACTACATTGTTTTCGTTATTGTTTGAGAAAAAGATGTTTCTACCGTTTCCTATACAAACTTTTGAAAATAGGAAATAGAGTGAAAATAATGTGACATTTTTATAAGAAAAAGGTGAAGAACAGAGAATGAAAAGAAAAAACATTTCTCAAACCAAACAGTCCATTAAAGTCTTTTAGAAAAAACAGGCTGCAGCAGCTGCTAGGATGCTATCAGAATTGTTTACTTTGGCGATTGCATCTAAAGGCATTAATTAGTATATTCATTTTTCTGTCAGATCAAGTTGAATAGATAGGTATATGACTATGGTCACAGAAGAAGAGAACAATATCCTAACATATTTATTTACCTTTATGGTGCTGTTCATAATGGTTTAGGTACCAACTCTATTTTTTCATGTAAGATGTGATGAAACAAAAGATTTATAAGGTTTTTCTCATTTCTGATATCAATAAATTTATATTAGTTTGCCTCTTATAAATTTGCAATTAGATGTAGAGAAATGATACAAAAGGGTTTCCTGGAGTTGCATTCCTGTATGGCAGAATTGTGAGCCGTAAGATATGTCCCAAGTGGGAGTTGCCTTGGCGGATTTAGAACCTATAGCCTTGCAATTAAATATAGGTGCCCTTCCAAATTAGAAAGGTTCTAAATACTACATAGAATCTCTTCACCAGTAGTAATCAGGATCTTTATACCGTCTAAAGTAACATTGAATAATAATCTCTAACCTTGAAGGACAGCTTAGAGGTTATAAACTTGTAGCTCCTGCTTCACTTTCACCAGTGTGTATTGGCCTCATGGCCCAAGAAGAGACCATTGTAACTTTGTTTCTGGCACTGCTGCTATCTACAGCTTCCCTTCACTGTCACAATTAGTTGTATTATAGTGCATATTGGTTCATCGGGATATTGACCTCTTGAAAGTTGTCACAAGTTCACAACAGTTTGGTTCTTTCATTATCATTTTAAGTTTTGAGTCGATTATTCCATAAAAATGAAAGGGATGGTAGGATAGCTTCAGACTTCTGAATCTGAAGAGAGGAAAGCAGAATCTAATGCAATGGAGTAGCTTTCTGCTATTTGCTGAGTTACTTAATCATTTATACTTGACATTGATTTCTTATTTTCCTTATATGTTTTGGTTCAGATGATTTAACTTCAATTTAAATTCTACCTTGTAATTGAATTCTACGGGAAACTCCTTTTTCTTTTCTTGTTTCCGATGGTATATTTTCTTATTGGCAGATTAAGAAGCATACACTTTCAGCACCCAGAACGGTGAAAGAGTATACTTTTGGATCAAAGGGAGAATATCAAGAAAACTAGGTAGGCAAATTCGACAGAAACAAGGATCAACCATAGATTTATGGTAGTCTTGTATAGGAACTGTAGTGTAATAGAATGATGCTGTGAACAGAGGTTGAGACTGAATAAACTGTAGATTCACTCGTCAGCACTATCAATGCCATGAATAAGACCATTACACCATATATGGATCTGCATCTGTATGTTTTCTGTTTTACTTTTATCTGAATTTGAGCTACCAAAACTGTAATTTAAAAAGGTGTTTTGAGCATCAAATAAGAAGTTGCATTAGTCAAATCTGAGCATTCGAAAGCTGTGTTAATATCTATAATGGACTGGTCTAATGATGATTCATCGACTGAGTGCAACATCAGGGTATGCAAACTTTGAGCAGGGAACAACTAAAGTTAAAATGGGTTATGCGACTTAATTTGGAAAGGTATCTATTGTCAGTGAAACGAAGAGGACTTAATTTGGACAAGTTCCACCACATGAATCTTAAATGTTTAATTGAGGCAGATCTATTCATGCTAAAGAAAACAGGTTTTTTTCTTAATTGCTCAGGAATTATGATGTATATATATACCATGAGAAAGAAGAGATAGCTAAGGAATAAAAGAAAGTGATAAGGGAATAGAGAAACAGATAAAGATATAAAGTTGATGTAGAAATTGAGACATGAAAAATTCAAGATAGATAGTAGTATCATGGTTCACAATATTTTCGGGTGATGATGCAAGACAGTAGGAAATGAACACTATTTTGGTGTCCTAAACCCAATGGTTTGCACCAGACAAAAGGCAACTCTTGCTTGGCACTCGAACACTAAGTACACAATTTGAACAACAGCTTTTAACTCTTCACATTTTGACCATTTATAAATAACAAAAAAAATTACTAGAGTTTAGATTCATGCTTGCTCAATCAATCAAATCATAGAACTAAATGAACATCCTAGCCGACCCAACAAAAAGGGGGAGGGGGTGTTACAAACACTTAACCAATCCTTGTTTCTTGAAGAAATCTTCGAACACATGCAACTTTTTGTGGATCTATCGGTATCCAAGATGATCTTTATAACCATAGTTGTGGGAGCAGTTATCAGGCGGAACAGAATCAGCAATAAATTGTCTATGTACAACACTTTTTCATTTTTGCTTGGTAGTTGCACTTCGCTTGGATTCCAGAGTTGTGCCATCTTTAAGTGCTGCTTGAGCTTCATTCTCCATCCCAAGTGCAGTGAGGGCAACAGATTGAAGATATGATGCTATGTGCCAAACAGGGGAAACAACTTGCACCTGCATTGCATCGTTCAGCGCTTCCTGAGGCATGTCACTGATTAGATAACATATACTACGCCTTGCATAGACTGTTGGAGAAACCATTGTTCCAGCATCAATGAACTGCAAAGAACAACGAGCTCATAATGACTAAACTAGCATTAGAATCCAAATAAAACATTGAGCAGAACAGATCAATATGAAAGATCTGGTCACTATCAGTGAAAAAAAATCATTTATTCTTGACCAATAGTCTTACTAAACATAAGGTATAGTGTGCATCTCTACCAAGAAATCTAAACATTATTCATAATTATGAAAATCTCCCATGTAGTGGATCTGGAGGATCGGGTCACTACCAGATTCAGTTTTATTTTAAAAATCAAGTAGAGATCTATTTTGTGATATGCAATCTAATTTAACTAATCAGCAATCTCTGAATAAAAAAAGTGCAAGCCAATTCAGACAAGTCCAACTTATCAACATCAGTAATCTACCTGCGTATAGCACTCAATTGCCAGTCTAAAATCTTTCTGCCGGAAAGCAACATCCCCCTTTTTCTTGCAATTTAATGTCTCCTGCATCTGATCAGTCCACATCTGAAATGATAACTGCAATACCACAAAAAAGTAGAGAAAATACATAAGTTATCTTCTTTTAAAGAACACGTATGTGTGTGTGTGTTTGTGTCGTGTGAATGTATGTATATATATATTTGTTATTAGGTTCATGGTTTGTGGAAAAAGATAACCCCAACAATTAAAAGATATGCAGTAACTCAGTAAAATATAATTTAGAAAGAGAACCTCATTTGCCACTCCTTCATCATCTTTATAGCCAATATTTTCCAGAACTTCATGTATGGCAGTCAAGTCCTTCCTTGAGCATGCTTCACCAAGTGGAGATAATGAGGCAAAATTAGTACTGTGCTGGATGCCCATCAAGACATGTGAAGGAACCTAGAAATAAATGAGAATAAATGAATATTGTTAAGAAAAAAATAATCACAACTTGAACTTCCAAATTGATTAACCAAGCTGTTGTGATCTGTATGTAATGGATAGTGTACAAATATATGATAACCTGAATGAATAATAAAGATATGCTAAGAAAGATATGCCTTAAGTATAAGATAGAGCCTAAATAAATGTTAGTTTAGTTGCTTGAGATGATGTGCGTATGTTACAAGAGAACAGATATAAACAAAAATCTGGTTTTTCTCCACACAACCATTTGAGGTCACTTAAAACATATAAACAAATACAGTGTTTATTCATCAGTTTTGATCGGTTTCTAAGCAAAAATTCATCTAATATAAACATAAAAATAAGCTCTGTTTCCATTTAGATTGATTTAATATGATCTCTAATACAGACTACTTAAAAGTGGTATCGGATCGAATTATATCTTGATATATAAATTCAGTGTTTAAAAATTATATTTGAAATCTGGTTCAATCTAGTATTTCTTTCTCCCAATTCTTTCAGTTTATAGTTTATTTAGTTTTCAGTTTGCTCAGTTTAGTTTCTGCAGTTTGCATTGAATCAGACCAATTTATGAATATCCCCTACAAAGCTATTTGCAATAAGCAAACAAGATTTCAAACAAAATACTGGTTGATTACTACTGGTACATGATTCCTAACTATTACATAAAAATACTAAACCAACCTCCGTTTCCTTCTGAAGAGGAGCCAAAGCAGCTGCCAATGATTTTGGATTAGGCCGTTCTCTAGGTTCATATTGTAAACATCGAGATGCCAAACGTACTAACTCAGTTCCATCATCATCAGAAAATTGTCCTTCCAAACAAGAATCTGTCAGCATTTGAATGTTTCTTCCACGAATGACATCGAGTGCCTGCACCAAATTTTCTAATAATCACATATGCAAGTTTACATACAACATAGTAATATATAATTAGCTAATAATGGTATGTTGTAGATGGAAGATATGGGAGGGGAGAATAAGGATTTGAATAGACTTCATTCTTGTTAAGAAATTTTCAAATCAGGGAAGGAAAATTGGGGATGATCTTGTGACCACCACAACCTTTTTTTTAAAACACATTTTGTTCAAGGATTTTAGCATCAAAACAAGAAAAGAAACCTGTTAAATTTCCATGATTAAACTTAAACTTCTGGAATTGTTGGCATTGGCACATTTGTTTTATTAGGAAAAAAGGGAAAAGGAAAATTCATGAACATTAAAAAATTGAGTCTACCAACCAAACAAATAAGACTCACTGTGGACTTTTTAGGACCTAAACTAAACTCACAAGTCATTGTAATCAACCTGCACTCATATTCTTTACCCATTGGTAAGAATTACTTACATGACTTGGGGGGATATGCTTCCCACTGAGAAGGTCAAGCAGAAGAGTGCCAAAGCTATATATTACACTCTCTGGTGTTACTCTCCCTACAAAACAAAGACATACAAGAAATCATGTATTGCTCATCTCTACTTAACAAAAACAGTTGTAAATTTACAAATGCAAAACAGATACTCATTTCAATATCATAAAAACATGAGCAAGAAGACCCAATTAATAAAAAAGAAAAGCTATTATATGGCATACCAGTTCTGAGATACTCTGGAGGAGTAAATGCCAAATTTGTGCTATAACTTTTTCCATCCCTGCTGTTTTTCATAAGACCAAAACTCGAAAGCCTAGGATTACCATCCTGCAAAGTTCTAACACATTTTTTATTAATATAATTATTGGGATGTGTACAAAAAGGGGATACACAAAAACTTACCTCGTCAAAAAGAACTCTATATGCATTAAGGTCATGATAGAGAGCGCGCCCTTTGCTTGTGCAGTACTCTAGAGCTTGTGCAAGATGTAGAACAACTCTTAGTCGCATTGCCCATTTCATGGGTTGTGTTTCCCCTGATTAGACACATGACCACATTATTAATAACTTGAGGGATCTGGTGTTTAAAGTATCATTCCAACAACACAATCATAACAACATACAAAAACAAATACGAGATTAGAAGAGTAAGGGGAGCAAACCTCATGAAATATAGATGTATGCCACATAAGCTTAGTATAAGATCTACCTTACAATGTTTTTATCAGACTTTGAAGGACTAAAATTGGTATTAAAAAAGACATGATAATTGGTATTAAAAAACCAATTAAAAATTGGTATTAAAAATTGGTATTAAAAAAGACTGACTCTAGAAAATTGGTATTAAAAAAGACATTGCTTCCATCATCTAGCATAACTTTAGACACTTCTCAATACAGTATATTTATATAGAAGTCTTCATAGATATTGACATTCATTTTGCACGCGCCCTTCTTCAAAATTTGACAGTTAAAACAAAGTTTTGTAAACAACAATATTCCAACAAGTTGTAGTCAGTCAAATATTATCAAAGCAGTTGTCCTCTACAACCTAAATCACAATTCAGAAAGAAAAGACTGAAATTTGTTTACACTTCATTACTTATCACAAAAAAAAATTACTAACTAATTAAAAGCATATTGATTTATATAAGTGACTTCTAAAGAGAAAAGGGAAGAAATGTAATTATCAAACAAAAGTTACTCAAGTTATTATAATCATAACATACTGTACTAGCATCTTTTATAATGTGTTCAGTGGTTTATAATGTGTTCAGTTTGTCCACGCCCACATGATAATCAACAAACACATTTAAAAAAAGTGAGCAACATCATGAAAATCAAAAAATAAAATGTTAGAAGTTTGGTAGCTTATGTACCAATCAAGTATGTTGCACCAACAAAGTAGAGCATTAAACGCACAGAAGAGCACAAAAACAACAAAACCATAAACCATAACTTTAGCACTGATTAGATTTTCAATACTTCAGAGTTTAAAAAAATGCATGAAAGGAGCTCTTACAATGGAAAAGGTGTTTTGCCAGTGTTTCATTGGGCATATATTCTGCCACAAGCAACCTCTCATCTCCTTCACAAAAACAACCAAGCAAATTCGCCAATCTTTGGTTACGAAGCTGACCCACTGATCTTGCTTCCTCCTGCAGTTATGAAATAAATCTGTTTTGATTAACTGAAAGTGAAAATGAAAAACAAAAAGGAAGGTCTAGCAGAACAATCAAATGCACACCAATAACTCAAACACACTGAAACCTAGGAATCTGGGATTATTCAGCCCATTGAAAATTAGTAAATACAGATACAGTGTTAAGCATCAGGCACACTTGCATGTGACCAAAACAGCAAAACTGACCAGGCAACATGGGAAGAATATATAGGATAGCTTATTACCCATTTGAAAACTTGATTATGGCCAAAAGAACTCAGAATACTTACTATGATTTATTTATCATTTTCACATATGGTTCACTGGCACTAGTCCATATCTATACGCTCATTTCAGTAATGCAGAGCACATAAATAATGCATTTGTGCAATGCAAGGTCATGACCAGGAGAATATACAGTTAAAAGCAAGGTTGAAGATGAAACCAAATGAAGCATATGAATTTACCAAAAACTGCCGAGCATCCGGCCAAGCATTCCTGTTAAACCGCTTAACAGCAATCCTCATTTGATTCTCCAGTTTTCCTTTATAAACAACATTGGGAGCCTTCTCTCCATGTTCAGATACAATGTTCTCAACAGCAAAACCAGATGTTGCATTCTTGAGTTGCTCGAGTGTAAATTCCCGGAATGTAGGCCAGTTACTGACCTCACTACTATCCTCAATTTCTGGAACAAATGTTCAAATAAGCATATATCATATCTCCTTATAATCATCTGGAACTATATAAGGCACTAGAGTGTCACTTTACCCACCAGCATCTGGAGTTTCAATAACAGATGCCTTAACTTGTGAATCCACACAGCATGGCATGAGTCTGGAACACTGAATACCCATTTTGACAGGCTGAAATCAAACTTGAAGTAATGAAAACCTCTTCCACTTTCAAAGACGAAGCAGTCTTGACTGAAAATATTTGAAAATGACAATCAGTCCACTCAGATCCACCTGGACCTTATCAACCCTATGCACTGTCACAAGCCACATTCATATTTGGCTTTGATACCACAGCTTATGTATCTGTAACAAAGCCAGAATTGTCTGTGAATCACTTCAAAAGCTTTCCTCAAGTGAACAAAAATCATTTGACTATAGCACAAATTATTTATCAACATGATCTTCAAATATTTCAATTCAAACAATCAAGCAATTGAAAATGAATAATCTGTAGATTCTGTACTTGTTTTTCAGATTTTATGAACATCAGGAACCTTTTGGAAGGAATAAGCAGCGTAGAAAAATTAAAAATCCATAAAAGCACAACAAACGGAAAAGTACTTCTTCATTTAAGCATAAGATGGAAAACGAGTACTTTTGTAGACAAGTTCATGTTCTCACAACCACAACTAATGACAGCAACAACCCCAATTAAGATGCTCTTTAAGTATGACAGTCTAACTACTACCACCTTAGCATTAAAAGCTAAAGAACACCAGACATGAAGAATTACTGCATTCCTCAAAATGTGTAAGTTAAAATGAAACACAAACACGCATATGATGAAGATTTAACTTCATATGATAGCCTACCTAATAATATTTTAACATCTATATTTTCTATCTATCTTTTTTGGTTTTTTTGCTTCAAGTCAACTCAGTTACACTCAAGTCTTCATAAACAAAATGCTGGGCAAAAAGCACCAACTTTTTCAACCTACTCAAAAGGCTATTTCACCTTTTAAACTTCTTCTAACCTTCTCCAATGGCAGAGCAAAAAGTTGAACCACCTGGAGCTGAAAAAATGTGTCTTTTCTCTTCTTTTCTTGTCTTTCTCGATCAAATCAACACCTTTTACAAGATCCACATTTTCGCTCCCATAGAACCTCGTTTTGCAATCTGCAAAGTTCAAGTCTTTCCCTCGATCCAACCAAACCCCAATAATCTTTTCTCCTCAGAAAATCAGGATTTTACAAATCACCCCTCTCGGTTCTAACAGATCAAGTAAAATGCTCAAACCCCACACTATAAAAAATTCAGTTTTTTTATGAACAAAATCAGCTTGAGAGGAGAAAAATACAGTAGTTGGTTGAGAACTCAAAGCTGAACTGAAGATCTGTTGAGAAACAGAAGAATAAGAAGATGGTGATGAATGATAGAGCTATGGCTTTGGTTTTCTGACATTTTCTCTTTTAGCCTTTTTAGTTTTAATAAATAAATAAACAAATCAATTATTACCGACATATCATGAGTGTATGTCATGAGTATATGTTCAAGATCAGGAATCTGTATGTTATTTAAACAATTTTTTATTAAGAATTTGTTGGCATAACACATTTGCTTGTACATTTTATTCTATTTTATTATTTCCAGTGTTTCAAGTTTTGCTTTTTATTGTTAAAATTTCTTATAAGATGGTTGGTTGCAATAAAATATTACTTTCTATATCAATAAATAATTGAGATTAGGATCATTTGATGAAATTTTACAGAGATATAGTTACAATCTAAGAACTCATAAGTAACAGTAAACAGAAATTAAATGTGTCCACTGAATTATAATATTACGAGCCATTGAATTAGAACTAATTATTTTCTTTCCATTAACTAAAATTTTACTCCCCAGTCTTTGAAATTAACTAAATACCTGGTCAAAGTATGATTATTATATATATATATATATATATATATATATATATATATATATATATATATATATTTCCACCGCCAATTGTTTTGGAGGATTATCTGTCATGGCTAAAGCTTATCAAGTCAAATATTTATTGCTGGCATATCAACCAATCAATGTGTGCATTTTACAAAAACTAAAGAAAAGAGAAAGGATAATGCTACTAATTGAGTTTAAGGGGGACAATTTTAATTGTAACATAGTTAATGGAAATAAATAATAATAATACTATTGTAATAAACATGGTCATCATTTCTGCAACCACTAAAAATTGAAACAGTGCCAAGAGACATACAAAATAATATATTTCAATGTTGTCACTGCAACCATATAAAAACTTAACAAGTAATGGTGTATTTGTTAATAATTGAACTTAAAAAGAGTTTTACATTTTTAGTTTACTATGAAAACTTAACGGTATGTTTGGCTTAAATTTGTGGATTCCTGAAGTATCATGAAAAAATAATGTTCTTTCATCATGTCTTCTTTCCATGTTTACTGAGGAACAATAACTGAAACTGGTTGAAAAATGTTCCCATAAAGACTCTTATATATGTCCCTGAAGGTATGTATCCTTTTCCACATTGTTAATGATGTTTAATTTAACAGTGTAGAAATTTTGCCTGTATCTGTCTTGCTTTTTCAAAAACACCAAATGATTATGTTTAAGTCTAACCATTCCAGCAGGATTTCTCATGCTCAAATCATTCTAATAGGTGGCTGATTATTACCATTAATTATATTGCAGTTGTCTATATATATATATATATATATATATATATATATATATATATATATATATATATATATATATATATATATATATATATATATATATATATATATATATATATATATATATATATATATATATATATATATATATGACATTTCAAAGATCAATGTTCTTAATTAATGTTGTTGACCATGTCACAGCGTATTACAGGTGGTGAAGGGTGGAATCATTCACAAACACAGAGTGACAAGCTGAAAGAAATGGTTTGATATCTACATCAAATACCAAATAAGCACTCAAGTTTCAACCAAAACTATAACAAAGAAACCTTAACCTAAGGAATTTTACAATTAAAAAATGGGTTATTAAATTTTTTTAAATATTTTATTTAGATAAAATCATTTAAGTTTATTAAATTTCATTTATTTTTATTTAAATAATTATTACAAAATATAAAAACTATCATTAAATAACATCTTTATTGATAGGAAAAGTAATTATTATCAATTGATTCAAAATAAAAATTACAAATTTCAATTTAAAAATATAGATCACACATATAAAAAATTCTATCATTTAATATATATATATATATATATATATATATATATATATATATATATATATATATATATATATATATATATATATATATATCAAGAAACGGCAACTGAAAACAAATATTTAGAAAATTATTGATTTACAATGAAATACTTAATTTCAATTATGTCAATTAGAAAGTGTAAGGACCGTGTCCTTTATGCTTTTATTATTTTATTTTATTTTAATAGGAGTGGAGGACAATCAGTGCTGTAGCGTTTTGGTTGCATTGAGAAATTAGGAAAAAGCAGCAACAGGTTTGCTCTCCGTGATTTCTCTCATTTTGGCACCATTCAAACGCGTAGGAGAATAAAAGGGGGTAAGGGGTTCTGCACTGGGGGAGTTTCTGCACTGGAAGGGGAAGAATCCTTGCTACCTTGCTGCCGTTTTCGTAAAAGAAGGAGAAGTTCAAAGTTGGTGGGAGAGAAGAAGTGAAGAACTTTGGAGTTGGAAGGAGATCCAGACACTTGTATTTCTAGGTTCAAGATTCACAAAGGAAGTCTTCAAGAGGTAAGGGGTGCTAGATTTTTCGTTTTGATGAGTTAATCTTACTGTTTTTGTAGAAATCCAAAAGCTTTAGAGTCAAAAATGGAGGTTTTCTGGTTTTCTGGAAAACCTGCGATTCTGCAGAATCTGCAGAATCGCGTTCGTCCAATTTGTTTCAAATTGGACGTTCGTCCAAATTTAGACGAATTGAACGTTCGTCCAAGTTAATTTGAACGCTCGCTTTTGTTTAGCCTGACGAGCGTTCGCTCATGCGTTCGACCCGTAGCGTTCGTTCTTAAATATTCTGAACGTTCGTCCTAACAGTATATGACCAAATTTAGGTGGATTTCTGAGCGTTCGTTCAGATAGTGGATTAACGAGCGTTGGTGATAAGGAATTGAGTAGAGAGCGTCTGTGTGCGCCTGTGAACGTTCGTTCATTTCCGGGTAAGGGAAGCTTACTTAATTTAACTGTTTTGATGTATGTATGTGTGTGAACGTTCGTTATTTTACTGTATAAGAAATGCATGATGGATGATATAAATGATAGTATGAACGTCCGTTATTTCACTGTATGATGTGCTGGGTGATTTGCATGAACGTTCGTTATTTTGATTGTATGAAGTTGTTATGATTGAGTTATGTGAACGTTCGTTTTTATGGAATGAAAATGATATATGACTATGTTACATATGATGCATGAGATGTTTGGTGGAATGGAATGTATGAAATCTGAGATTTTGGGTTGATATGAACGAATGAGATGATATGATTTTGATGAGAAATGAACCTTCCATAAAAAGTTGTACGTTCGTTCTGGACGGTCATTGACCGTTCGGTTTTTCTGAGTAATATGATTGAAATGTTGATTCTTTCATCTGGTTGAACCTCGGGTTGAGGACGAGCGTCCTCGCCCTAAATTGCCATGCTTGAGCGTTCGGCCAAGCACTGTTTTGATCTGTTTTTTTTTAATTCCCATTATATTTTACGTTCGTTACTGAGACGGTCTCTGACCGCTCGATTTTCTTGGTCAAAATGATAAAGTCCCTGGTTGAGGACGAACGTCCTCATCCTAGAATGCTCTGTTTGAGCGTTCGGTCTGGCACTGTTGAATCTGGTTCGTTTGATAAATCCTCTCTTTTGTACTTGTGTAATTATATGTAACAGTGCATGTTCCCGTTCGTATTACTTCTTCAAATATGCTTTAGTTTATTTATCAATATCTGTTAATTTAAGCTATTGAACGTTCGGTCTCACACCGGACGATCGTTGTGGAAAGCGTTCGGTCTTACACCGAACGTACGCTCAAAGTGACGTATGGTCTCATACCGTGCGTTTGCTATAAATGAGGCTCGGTCTTAAACCGAGCGCTCGCTCAATATGAGGCTCGGCCTTATGCTGAGCGTTCGTCCCGAATGACGCTCAGTATTAGTTTGAGCGCTCGTTCTCTTTTCCTACCAAATAGCATTCGTCCAATGAACAGTACCATATTTAGAAATTTCTGAACTTAAGTCGTTCGTTCTTTGGTTCGAACGAGCGTCCCTGTTGGGTCTCATTTCACAGCGTTCGTCCTCGGACTTATTGGGGACAAGACGTTCGTTTTTGATGGTTTTCTTAAGAAGGATGAAAATACGAATACATGATGAAAAATGAATGATGAACAGTATATGAGATGAAATGAATGTTGATTTATGAAAGAGCGTTCCAAGGAGGAACGACTCAGAATTTGATTATTGAGATTTGTAAAGTATGAATGTGGTAAGCTTAGCCGGTCGTTCATCCTGATATTCCGTGAGTACTCGTTCTCACGTAGAGGCAATACGTCATGTGTGGGAATGGCAGGAGGTCCTAGTCCTGATGCATTATATGGACAGATAGGATTAACCTCGGGTGGCAGCTGATGAGAGTTCCAGTTACTACATCACCCGGGTGCACGAACACCGAAGCTACACAGAGTTCATACAGTCCGGACAGTCAGTCGTGTCGAGTTTTATTTAGTGATTACGTTAAAGTGGGTTGTTATGTAATGAACGTGTATGTTAAGATATGCATGTATGTTGAATTGTTTACCTGAAATTGTATGTTGATGCATGAGTTAAATTACGTAAGCTTACCCTTTCGTTTCCTTGTGTTGTCTATTGTCCTTGTACGTCCGTCTTGTCATTGCAATGATCATCCGTGTGGATGTGAGCAGAGGGAGACGCGCGTTTGGAAGAGGCGCTGAATGAAGAGAACCTGGTTGATGTCGAAGTGAAGACCGAGCAGTGAGGCGCTCGGCCAGTTATATAGCCTGTATTAGAGTGGTCGTTCGACCATCTTGTCTTGTTATTTCTGATAGACCGTTCGGTATTTGTGCCGTGTAAACCGTTCGGTCAGGTTTCCTGTACGGTTGGTTTTAATTTGTAAACTCTTATGTGTGACGTGTGACTTTAGCACATTCGCAGTTATGTTGGATTTGTACTCAAGGACGTTCGTCCTTGAGCGATCGTAAATTTTTCATTTCTTTAACTTTTAGTGTAAAACTGTTTGAGATTATTATTAATTGTGATTTTCTAAATTTATAGTTATAACTGTATTTTTGGGATGTCACAGAAAGTAATGTATTTAAATTTTGACTGAAAAGCTTGATTTTTATTGAACAAAAATTAATTTTATTGACATTAATTAAAAGAATATCCTACCCATCAACGACCTTAAAATAGTTATGTCAATGATATCAAGAAACTTCTGAAATTAGTGAATAAATAGTCCTAACCTACTTTTTGATTAATGTTAATTGGAAAGGCCATCAATGTTGACTTAAAATAATTGCACTTAACATTAATAGAAAGAATCACATTTAACAAAAAATACTATATATATTAAAAAAATCACAAAATTAAAATAATAGATATAATTAGTAATTTTTTCTTTATATTTATTTAAGTTTATGATTCACTTTGATTTTTATATTTTTTATTCAATATTTATTATATAAATTTAATTTATCATTTTTCATTAAATTGACATCAATATCATTTAAAATACGTCGCTTGTCAAAATTGAAATCATCTTCTACATAGATATCTATATAATTTTATATGTTATATTTCCAAATTTTTACAAGTGACATATTTCAAACGATTTGATACATGACACTGTCTAGATTTCGATTAACATCAATTTAATAGAAAGACTAAATTCATTCTATTTAACAAATTTGAGACTCAATTAAGTAAAAATAAAATTAAAATTAAAATTAAAATAAATTATAAATATAAATATATAAACTACGTTATTAATTAAACTTTAAAAAAAATAAAAGTACAAAGTGAAAGAACAATAACCCTAATAAATTTTAATTAGAAAGAAACTTCTATGATATTAATATTAAAAAAAATTATGTTAAAATAAGGAACATCCTAACCAAAACCCACCTAATGATTTAGGTCTACTGGGAAAGAATATAAGAAAAAATATGAATATAAAAATTTCAAAGTTATTAAATTTTAGGAAATTTTTAAAATTTTTTAATATTAAGTAATTAAATTACTTGTATAAATATTTAAATTTTCAATTTTATTAAATTTTACATCCAAACAATATATTTTATTATAAAATACTTCAACCTTTTATAAATTACATTTTTTAAAGGGTTAAATATGTTTTTAGTCCCTAAACTATTGGTCATTTCTGGTTTTCGTCCCTCTTCCAAAGTAAGGTACACTTTAGTCCTCATACTTTTCGAAACTTTGGTTTTAGTCCTCCAAAACTAACACCGTGAAAAATATGCTGATGTGGCTAACGGAAGACTGACAGAATTTTTTTTTTGTCAGAGTTTATCAGCTTTTATCCAGTGTCATCTCTCTCTCTTCAACTTCTCTTTCTCTCTCATTGCTCCAAACCCATTCCAATTCTCACTCTCATGGGTTGTTACTTCTCTTGCAAATGACCAATCCATAGTCGGAACCTGCGACCCTCACTTTAAGAAGCACAAATCGCTCGCTGCCAAACTAATCCGCCACTCTGCACCGGGAAAAAGGAATTAGAGGAAGGGTATCTATTTCGTTCAAACTTTAGCAATGATAATAATATGGTCAAGACAGGCAGCCAAATCAATTGCAGTGAGACTTGTACCTCAAAGGTAGGAACCAAATTAGCAATATTGCGAATCATGAATGCTTCTCCTGGTTGAAATCCCAGGACAGTAGAGGGGCATACCCTAGAATCTGCACAAGCAATAACCATGAACTGTTCTGGCAATTGTTAGTAAAGAATATACAGTCAGCTTGCTAAGAGAAACTCAATAACAATAATTGAAAAGATATGAATATCCAGTGTACAAATTACAGTCATGCTTGCTGAGCGGAACTCAATAACAACAATTGAGAAAATATTATAAATATTTGGTATATCTATTGCATACCACTAATTGCGACAGTGTGCTCTGAACCCAGAGCTGCCATTTTAATGTTGATTCCATCCAAGTATTCTACTTTAGTAGGCAAAGGAACTATGTTTGGAGCCCCTACATTTCAGGAAAACACAGTTAGCTGCCATCCTTTTTTCTTTGAGCACCTTTAACAGCTCTAGAATATCAAGTTTTTAAAGTTAAACATAATAATATGAGAAGGTTCAGGAAAAAAAACTCTTTAGGTCCATTAAATGCTAAGACAGGTTTAGTTCTTACTTTTTCCAAGTCCAAGCTGCCCACTTGTGTTTTTTCCCCACATGTAAAGCTCTCCATCCACTACAAGAGAGAAAGGTGGACATGGAGCAAATTTAAAAATAGCAAGGTAAAGAATATGCAATAATTCAGAAGATAAAAAAACTTAAAGCTGTTAAATACTCATTTTGGAGGACAAAATAAGCCATCCAATATCAAATACAAAACTTGTACGGTAAATTATTCATGTACAAAACTTGTACGGTAAATTATTCATGTACAAAACTTGTACAAAAAAAAATATCAAATACAAGTTTTTAAAGGTGAACGCTACCGTGCATAAGCACCGACCTGTGATCGCACAAGAATGATTATAACCAGCAGAGATCTGCACAATTTTCTTCTCCTCTCCAAAAACACGAAGTGGCTCCTGAGATATCCAAAAATGGAAAATGATGTCAAGTAAATTTTCCTGGTTCCTACTTATGTCCAGAGGACATGCATTCATCCAACAATCGAGAAAAAATACTACTGCAGCAGAGATAAGTTCAACAGACAAAAAAATATAGCTAAAGTTTGAACGAAATAGATACCCTTCCTCTAATTCCTTTTTCCCGGTGCAGAGTGGCGGATTAGTTTGGCAGCGAGCGATTTGTGCTTTTTAAAGTGAGGGTCGCAGGTTCCGACTGTGGATTGGTCATTTGCAAGAGAGGTAACAACCCATGAGATTGAGAAATGGAATGGGTTTGGAACAATGAGAGAGAAAGAGAAGTTGAAGAGAGAGATGACACTGGATAAAAGCTGATAAACTCTGACAAAAAAAAAATTCTGTCAGTCTTCCGTTAGCCACATCAGCATATTTTTCACGGTGTTAGTTTTGGAGGACTAAAACCAAAGTTTCGAAAAGTATGAGGACTAAAGTGTACCTTACTTTGGAAGAGGGACGAAAACCAGAAATGGCCAATAGTTTAGGGACTAAAAACATATTTAACCCTTTTTTAAATTATATGTCTAAACAAATTATAAATATATTAGTAAAATTACTCCATATAGACGTTAGAAACAACAAGGACATTTACCCTTTTGATAAAAATCATCTTGGAGTTTCTTTAAGTATTTTTCTAATGCCTTGTATTGAAAACATAATTATTAGGTGATATACCATCAAACTAAATGTGAAACATTTCTGCTAGGAATTCAAATTATAATTCATTGCTTTGCAAAAGGTTATCCCTTTCAAAACAAACAAAAACCATGTTCTTTTATTTGGTTAGATGTATTTTTTCTTCAACCTCTAATTTGTCATTTATAACTTTAGAACATACACAAATCCATTATGATAATAAAATGAGATTTTATTTTTACTCTCACTTTATTTAATTTTATTACATCATTAAATTACATAATATTTGCAATTCAAATTCTACCTATAATTGTAAAATATTGTACAAATTATCGTTTTTCTTTAAATTATCTATTCTATCATTAGTTTATCTTGGACGACCACTTAATAACTCTAAACGTAAGGTTTTAATCGCTTTGTGTTTATTAACAATACCAATACTACCTTTTCAATTTATTGGTAATACGTCTTTGCATCCTACAATTCCTTGTTGATGAAATATAAAACTTTATGCTCGAGAGCTTCTTGAATCAAGGTTATGTTTATGCCTTATTTTGTTACCTCCAAGTACAACTGCAGTTGATGTCCAATGACAAGTGTAACATCCCGATTATATAATAGTCAATATTATATAATAAGGACGTTAACATTCAAATATAGAGAACAGTCGGAGTATGACGTGTAATTAAATGTGAGAAATTACAGTCATCCCAATAAAAGAAACTGAAATTCAAACTTAAACAGTTCATAAATTCGAACACTACACGTGTTCAGATAGGAAATCCTAAGAAGACTACTCCGCAGCCTCAGTATTCTCCAGCTCTTGCTCCAAAGGACTCTCCTCGACAGCATCTGCTCCCATCCAAGTGGATGATCATCGCCAAATACATATATCCAAATTGGCACACAACACAAACAATGCAAGGGTGAGCTAGATATAAAAAGCATATTATCTCCTAGCACAATTAATTCATGTCATCATAGATTTAAATACAGAAATATTTATGCATGCTTATTAAACCACAATCCACATATTCATATGACTCATCCGGATTTTGTATAATTGTCGAACTATTGGTCGTCTTTGCACTTGCATAGTTCAGCTGGTCTTTCTCCAACACTAGCAAGGTGAATCCCCCAATCTGTCTATGTCTAAATTCAAAGACTATAGACGAGGACCTCCCTCTACTCTCACCACTCACATTATTCTTCTCTACTTGAGTATGAATAATGCTTTGAGTTTAGGGATAGACATACCATTTCAAAGCTCCTACAATTATACAGAAACAACCACAATATTCCACATAACCACTTTCGTCCATCTCTCCCTGAGATTTCCGAATCATACTCAAATTCATCATTTACATCATATAATCACAGTAATTTATCATATTTCATACATTCTCATATTTTCTCACAGATCACATCACCACATATATTCCAAACATTGGTACACATAATTCAATCCAAAAGCAAAGGAACTTAAAATTCAACATATTTGTAAAATACTATTTGGACGAGTACTATTCACTGGACACTATTGGACGAACGATCACTCAATGTTTTAAGAACGAACGCTCACTTCTATATCCAGGATGAACGCTCAAAGATCTGACCGAACGCTACACTCACCAGGACGAACGCTCAACAATTCGGACGAACGCTCAAACATTATTTACGGACGAACGCTACATTAATCCGAAAGGACGAACGCTACACTAATCTGAAAGGACGAACGTTACACTAATCCGAAAGGACGAACGCTACACCAATCCGAAAGGACGAACGCTACACTAATCAGAAAGGACGAACGCTACACTAATCGGAAAGGACGAACGCTACACTAATCCGAAAGGACGAACGCTCACTTGCTAGCTGAAACACGGAAGCTCATAATCTACAACCTGGACGAACGCGCGACGAGCCTTTGAGGATGAACGCTCACACGTACAGAACGAATCACTCAATGTCGAACACTTGGCTTTACGGACGGACGCGCATAGTGCATGGGACGAACGACCACATTTCACTTCATTTGAACGAGCGTCCCAGATGAACGAACGCTCTCAAACAAGTACCAAACATATTGCACGAACGTCCAATTGCCTTTGGACGAACGTTCATTTAGCTAAGCCGGACGAATGTTAGCTATTTTAGACGAACGTCCAATTTGAAATCAAATTGGACGAACGCTCGGAATTTGGGACGAACGTCAAATTTGAAATCAAATTGGACGAACGTGCCTGGAGAAATTCAGAATCCCAGAAACCCAGAAAACAAACCCAGAAACCCATATTTTCATCTCCTTCTTCCCAAATTGCATCATACCAAGCATATACAATAAATCAAACAAAAGATCTAGCTCCCCTTACCTCTTGAAGACTTCCTTGCAAACCTTGAATCAATCCCTTCAAGTGTTTCTCCTCTGCCGTTTCAATCTCCTGCCACAGTGTCCACCTCTTCCTCCCTTCTTCTTCTTTCCTACTTCCAGAATCTCTAAAATGAAGAAGTGAATCTCCTTTTGTGTGTTGCCGGATGAACCTTAGCCATTTTTCCTTTGCTTCCTCAGTTTCATCCCCACTTAAAGCTTCTCCCCCTCAGTTCCCGTGTCGGCTGCCTCTTTTCCTTTTCAAAGCTAAGCACACCTCCTTCTCTTTGCTGCTGCCTCCGCCACTTGAAATGACCGTGAGCTTTCAACCAAGTGGTGGCCCCCTCCATTTGTGTCTTCTACAACGAAAGAAGATTCCTAGCTGTTGTACGTGAATGGCCGTGTGGTGTGCTTCCTTTTATTCCCATTCAGCACCATTTCTTCAATATTTTTAAAAGAAAGAAGTGGTTCTCCAATAATGAAAAAGGTGGGTGACCACCGTGTCCCCACTACTCTTAAAATCATGGTCCTTACAACAAGTCAGACAATTATTGGAGGGTTGGCCAATATGGTCTTCACTTTAGTGAAGGTAGGCTCGCTCCTATCGTCCCACTTTTTAGAAGTTTTTTTCTTCATTATCTTTAGGATCGGTTTGATCTTCTCTATCAATCTAAGAATAAACCTTAAGAGGAATGTCAGACATCTAACTAACATTTGCACTTCCTTTAAGCTTTATGAGCTTCTCTTTTCTAAAATGAAGTTGCACTTATCTAGCTTCGCTTCTATGCCCCGAGCGGTGAGCATGAAGCCTAAAAACTTACTCGCTTCAACCTTAAAGATGCATTTATAAGAGTTTAATCGCATATCGTATCACTCAATCTGGCCGAACACCTCTTTTAAGTCTTTCACATGTTCATTGAATAACTGGAATCTAGCCACCATGTCATCCACATAAACTTCCATATAACTCCATATTTGGTGATGAAAAATATTATTCATGAGACATTGATAGGTTGCTCCTACGTTCTTGAGGTTAAACGATATAACTGCATAATAATATTTAGGATGTTTGGTGATGAAAGCGATTTTATGCTTGTCCGGATGATACATGGGTATCTAATTACACCCAGAATAAACATTTAAGACGTTAAGAACTTGTGACCTGATGCACCATCAACCAACCTATCAATATTAAGGAGTGGATACACGTCCATTAAACATGCCTTATTTAAATAAGTGAAGTGTGTACTTCATCCACTAGTCGTTTGACTTCTTTACCATAACCACATTTGGAAGCCATGTGATATATTTGACTTCCCAAACAAAGATAGCTTCTTCCAATTTTTTAACTTTTGCCTCTATAGCCTATTGTCTTTCTTTACTTAGTCACTACTTTTTCTAAGTGACCAGTCAGACTTCCTTAAAGATTGCGAGTTTATAAGACATGACTCAGTGGGAATGTATGACATGTTAGTAGTTATCCATGCAAACAGGTCACTATTTTCTTTCAAAACCCTTGTCATCACTCACTTTTTCTCTACATTTAACTCATTCCTAAGCTTCTTGTTTTGAGTGTTAAGCTTTTCGAACATCAACTCTTTAACCTCAGCTTGCGGTTCCATCCGATCTTTGGTGTTAGTGCAAGAATGGGTTTTATGTGGTGGAACATAAGGTGTAATCCTCAAATTTGCAGCATAACACTCTTATGTGATCTTCTGGTCAGCATGCATTGTGCAAATTGTGTGCCTATCAAAAGAAAACTTCATGACAAGGTGAGACAGATATGATGGCTTTGAAGGCATTGAGGCATAATCGTCCAATCAATACCTTATAAGATATGTTGGCCTTGACAAAAATATATCTAACACAAGTCTCTTGGCTATTCTAACCAGATTCAACTCTTATCCTCAAGTCTAGGTATTCTCTAGTGTCCACCCACTCGTAAGAGAATCCTATAATCTGCTCATTATAAGGCACAATGAGATCTTTAGATTTATCCATTTTTAAGAATGTCTTCTAATATAAAATGTTGATCAAACTGCCTTGGTCAACCAATACTTTGCTTATGTCATAGCTAGTAATTTGTGCAGTAATCACTATCGGATCATCTTGATCAAGAGCAGACCTTGAAATCCTCCTTAGTAAAAGTGATAGAGAGTGTGGTTTTCGGTCTCATCTCTATGAGATGCACGATTTTCAATGATCATATATGCCTTTTGCTTATTGTTGTTGAAGATTTACCTTCAGTGAATCCCCCTAAGATTGTATTCATATCCCTCTAAGAGGGTGGTATGTACTTCTACTTTGGCTTCTAGACCAAGATGCTTCTTTGTAACACTTTCTTCTTGACTCCCATTGGGATCTTCGTTTAGGGTTGCTCCTACGAGGAGGACTCCTCTCTTCCCACTGGATTTTAACCAACTTCTTTAAATGTCCTTTCTAAATCAACTCCTTGATCTTGTCACGCAAGGCGGTGCACTCTTCTATTGTATGTCCCAAGTTTCTATGATATAAGTAATGCATAATATTGTCACAATTTGGAGGGACGGGCTTCCTCCTAGGAGTAGGTATTAACTCAGCGCTAAGAGCTTTTTCAAGGATCTTAACTCAGGGTGCATTGAGAGGGGAACACTAGTGAAACCATGGCGCTTTGATTGGCTTCTTAGATCAAGTATCAATCCTTTTACCGTGTAGTTTTTTTAACAATTGTTTTATCACTTGACAAGGCTTCTACTCGCATTTTCGTTTTGAAATTACGCATCTCTTCCACTTGCATGAATTGAGTAACTCTTTGTCTTAGCTTATCCATATTTTTTACAGGCTTCATGCAAAGACTATCCTTGAATGGTCCTGGCCTTAATTATATGATTCATAGCCACTTCATGTCTAAGATTAAGGATTTGTCTTGCAACCTTTCCAAACCTCTCCATGAATATTAAGAGAGATTCATCATTTTCCTACCTAACATTCACCAAAGCAATGGATGTAAGATGATGCAATCGACTGATTGCAAGTTACACTACTACAAAAAAGTGCATAGATAGCGCTTTTTTTTATCATAGATAGCGCTTAAAAAGCGCTATCTATGCGTGCCCTATATATTAATAGATAGCGCTTCTAAAAAAAACGCTATCTATTGTCAGTCACCAATAGATAGCGCATCTTTAAAAAAGCGCTATCTATTGGTGACTGACAATAGATAACGCTTGTTTAGAAAAGCGCTATCTATTATCAGCTACCTATAGATAACGCTTTTTTAAATAAGTGCTATCTATTGGTATAAATTTTTAAAAAAAAATAATTAATTTTATTATAAAATATAAAATATTGTTCTATTATTTACAAACCAACATTATCTATTGATTTTATTATATACAAAAAAATATAAAATATTGAGAAAAATATCACAAATGTCTCAAAAAGAATGCTCATTGTAATGAATAAAAACTATTGGTAGAATAATATTTCAAAATTTAATCGTTAAGTCGTATAGTACATTTCATGACACGACATTCTTTATAAGATAATATATACAACCATAACACATACATCCTATGAGTACTTATAAGCATATACATCACCATAACATAACTTATAAGCATGTATTATGTTTCCTAACTTCAATGATTTGACTTTCACGATATTATTGACATCTGCAACTGGAAAAATACTGCAAAAAAGAAAAATAATATAAATTAGTTAATTAAATTTTACTACAAATGAATTATGACAATGAAGATGACTTACATCAATTGAAATTGTTCTTCCATTACAGTATGTGATAATTTCCTTCATATATTGACACACGTAATACCTACCATCATTGTCATTGGATTGTCTTCGACACTATAAAACCAAAATTAAAAAATATCTTTATAATTTAAACATAACAACAAACTAGAACTCTAGTAAACTCCAAACAATTGTATACTAATTACAAGTTTAAACTTTAAATTCCGAAATACTAAGTAAGTCATGCTTTCAAATCATATCTCTAACACTATCATTCTCATTTCTTGTTACCCTTTTAAAGCTTGCCATTTACTACTATAGAATATAGTTGGTCATATAATAGTACAATAAAACCTCCATTTAAGATTGGTAGGCTTTGGGGTCACAAATTCCCATTTCTTTACCTGAGAAAGTAGATTGAGTATTGGTCCCCGGTGAACCATCATCTTTACATGTTGAATTGGTTTTTACTCCGCACAGACCACGATTCCCAACAAAGCTGCAAGAAAGCATAATATGTTTGTCTCAATATTGTAAATGGATTTAATTCCTTATGGATTTAATTCCTTAGAAATTGACTCTATATTCGGAGTGTCTAGTATCATTGATCACAAAAGGCAAAGTAAACATTAAAAACATAACTATTGACAATATTAATTTCAAGACTTAATATATTTATTAAAATACCAACTGGCATAACAACATAAAAAATAAAAATTATCATAAAACTATCTGAAAATAAAATATTGCTTTTAAATTCTCTCTGAAATCTAATAGTGTTAATAGATTAGTATTAATATATTTAATTAAAACTAAACTTTAATAAAAGAAAAATCAGCACATATATTTGGATGTCCATTACCGTATAGCCAAATTTACTCTTAGAAGTTGATAGTTAAACCACTTAAAATTCAATACTGGATTTGGGCATATTTGATTACCTAGATTGATATTCAGGCAGAAAATTTCACAAGACCTTCTGTAAGCTTTTCAGATGACCTTTTTCCTCGAACACTTTTTGTTACAAACTTTGTAGATTCCACACCTTTATGCCTTTCAGACAATCCTTCGCCAAAGTGCATCTATATCAATAAGCAGAGAAACAAATAATTATTAACAAATAATAACATAAGTAAAATAAGATTATTATAATTGCTATAATGAAAAATGTCTTTTTATGATTTGTTGCATTATTTTCTTAGTAAATTTATAATAATTTACAAGTAAAAGGATACGAGGATAGAAGGCTTCTTTTGGCTTTGTAAGTCAAATAAGAAGGTTGTCTGCATAAAAAGAATGCTTTACAGAGTTCCTTATGAATTACGTGTCCATGTAAACAATAGTTACAATGGCCCATTTAGCATCCTTTACAAGTTCTTTATGAATTATGTAAGTTGAATTTGAATTATGTAAGTGTAATTTGAGTGTAGGACCTCTAGATCAGAACCTTACACGGCCTATTTTCATTTACATGGTATTTCACTTTTATTCAAGCATTTAAAGTGAATCAGATAAGAACTCCACCATTTACATTTTATACTGAATATCAGAAGAAACAATCACGACAACTTTTACTATGATTTACTTACCAAGCCATATAAATAGAGGTATTTGGATTATACGCCTCCAGTGTACATTGTTTGTGTATGTATCTTCCCTGTAAACATTAGCATCAGAGAGAATTACCTAAATTCAAATTAACAAGGTAAAAAACAATAACATTTAACTTGATATAAAAGAAGACAATAACTATGATTTAAAATATTAAACAAGGGTGAATGAAGCATTCTTAGTGGTAGTTTATCTAACCAAGAGGATTACCGAAAAAGTAGAAGTCTGCATGAATTGTTCATTACAAGCAAAAATCAACAACAAAATCATAACATAATTAATTCAAAGAAGCAGTTTCATGTGTCATACTTCAAAGTGACCATTGAAAGTGCATATCAGAATGGTTATATAAACTTAAATCAAACTAAGATTATTTAATTGGATTTTCCTGGAGATAGTTACATGGAAAACTAACTCTTTTAACATTGAGACTAAGGTTAGTGAAAGATGCTGTTGAGGTTATTGAATGAATAAAGTGTGGCAACATAACCAAGGTGAGAGGAGTTAAAAAAACATGATCAAGGAGAGGATACATTTTCTTTATATTGATTAAAGATAGTATTAAAGAAATCTGACATGGTGGTTCAAAAACAAAGATATACTCTACATGTTGACCATGAGCTCTATAATGGGCTTTATTTAATGTACACTTTCATGGGTCTCTATCCACAAATATTCAAGATAAAGAACAAAAAAGATATAGAAATCTCATTCGTCAAGATTTAATTGAGATAAAATAAAATTACTACAAGTGATGAAAATCCATATCTTTGCATGTACACGTCTTTCTTCTGCGAACTCATGTAATTAACTGTCATCTGTTACAATTTTGGACAGTATAATCAGAGTGTCCATGTCTTGGTGAATAATACATACAAATGATAAAATAAGCATGAAACAAATATTTTAGTTACTCTAACATAAAAGTATTTATGCTCTAAAAGAATTCCATCTAACAAATAAATAACAAATTAATATCTTCTACAATGATATTAAGGCATCGATTACTAGGTTCAAGACCTGTAACACAAAGTGTATAAGAAGCTGAAATTGGACTTGGGATTTTAAACCATACACGCTTTATTATAACTTTATCCATTTCACTAGAATTGGCTTTAGTAATATATCAGGAAGAAATGAAGCTTAGTCATGACTTAAAGATGTTCATAAATGGGAACATGGGGTGGTATAGAACATCTTTAGACAACAATAAATGTCCAAAATCAGAACCACATTATATATAGCAATTAGTCACGGGAAATGAAAGAGGAAAAATTGGATTCAAACACAGATTAAATAATTCCAACTGCCTCAACTATGAAACCAACATTGATGAAGTTGTAGAGTTTCTTGTTAATTGGGATAGTTGCAATATATACCATAAAAAGTTGTTAAGATTAATCTTATCTCATTCAATTTTAACTAATTAGATGGATTTTATTTGACTAGCTTACCTTCTGTGAAATGAACTTAAGAATCTCTATCGGGATGTTATCCCTAACTTTAGTAAGTATACCCTCGGCACTGCAATTCCTCCTTCATAAAGTTTGAATACATCTTCAAAACTATCAAACTCATTAGGGTGCTGTTAAATAAAGATTCCAACTCCGAGTTAGTAATAGAGAGCGTTAGAGGAGAACAACGCAACACCAAATCGAATCATTACCTTGAGATAATGGAGAAGCTAAGCCTCTTCGAGAAAGGCTCCTACCATATCTTTGCCATCGTCGATGTGCTCCTCGCCGTAAGTGTCCAGATTTGGAGCCCTATGCAGCGGTTTTCGTGATACCCCTCGTGAAATTAGTTAGGGTTTCCATGATACCCATCTAATGAGAGATCTGTCACGCAGCGGCAGCAGTACGAACTTTCACGAGCAACCTACATCGAGTTCGTCAATGAGCGGACCAAAGTAGAGGAGGCGCGAGCAGTTGAGGTATTAATCTTCTCAAATTCCCTAAATTCATGAATCCCACTTTGCTAAAGTTCTTATTAAGAAATCATAAGATAAAAAATAGAGAAAATGAACTGAGGTTGGATGAATAATCAGCGTTTTCTTACAAAAAGCGCTCTCTAAGTGATGTATATTTGTGTTATAAAAGATAGCGTTTTTCTAAAAACGTGTTGTCTATTCATTTCTTTTAAATTATAAATTAAAAAAATAATATTAATTATTTATAGACAGCGTTTTTTTAAAAAAACGCTATCTATTGTCAGAGGTATAGATAGCGCTTACTTAAATAAGTGCTATCTATCATTTTGCATATTCATAGATAGCGCTTATTTAAAAAAGCGCTATCTATTAAGCGCTATCTATCATCAATTTTGTAGTAGTGTTATGCCCCAAACTTAGAGCGGATGGTGACAAAACTATCTATGGAGTATGGCATCAACTAAGAGAATTTGGTTAGAACTTATCCCTTCAATGAGATGGAGAAGGAACTATAATAGACGAGATCACCCGAGGTGTAGAATGTCATTTGATTCATGAACATTCTAAGATGTTAATCAATAGAGTCGTCATACTTATAAAAAACAAGCATTCTCCATTTATCCAACAAAGGTGTTTCCATTATTCCTAGCGTGAATGCAAGCATCCTTACCATATTACATTTGCCATAGATGGGTGATCCTTTCTAGCCCCTAAACTCCCCTCATGGGTCGTCAGCAAGACTCCTCATGCTACTTGGTTTGCATGGGTTGAGTTGATGCAAGAGGCACAAAATTCTTGGCACTTTGTTCTTAACTCATAGTTGTGTTTTCAACACGAAGGGTCCTCAACTATTCTTCATAATTCCTCTACATCTCATTCATTTGTCTTTGCAAGTTTCTCATCATTTTTATCAGATTAGGCTGGTTATTTGTTTCTTCTACAACCACGTTGTTTGTCATGTTCCTTGTAGTCATCATGGGATTAACAAGTTGTTCTCTCGAACCCACGGTGGACACAAAAAAATTTCGGGTGTTGGATCGATTCTTCTAGCCTAGGTTATTAATCTTCAACTATTCGCTCACAAATTTAAGTCCTATTAGTCAAACATCGGTTGATGAGTACCTATTAAAGGTCATAATCTGATACCAAAATTAGATTGGTTCATATTATAAGGGCAATAAATGTGTAATTAATGTGTAATCTTCCTTCTTACCTCACACCACCATTTATAAAATTTTTGATGGGCTTTTGATTAGGATCAGCCTAATTATTACTCAAACATGACTAATCATGATTTAACCTTTAATAAAATGGTTTTAGAATTAATTTGTTTTAGTTTGACCAAGTGGTCTCCATAATGTTTCGGATCTAATAGTTCGACTATTACTAGACAAGTATGCTGTACATAAACAATGATCAAACATAAACCAAAACCCAATTAACCTTTTTATAGTAAAACCCACGTAACAAAAATATGTACTCATACCACACCTAAAAAAAATACCAAAACTAGTTAGCTTTGTTATCTACCTAAAATTAATACATAAACCTTCAAAGTTTCTCTATGTAACATTGTTTCTCACCAAATGTAATACTTATTCATTTATTTAATATATATATTTATAAACTTAACTTTTACCCTTTAACACCCTAGATTAAAAGAATTTATGTAATATTTTTAATAACAACAAAATATCAATTATACCGGTATATCTTTTTCTACATTTATTTTCATCTCTTAAAAATCTTTTAAATAAAAATAATAATAAATCATTATATCTTATAATAACTTTTAAATAAATACTTTTAAAACTAATTAATCACCAGCTCGTCTATCTTCTTTTAATTATTATAATTTTAGATGATCTTACAAATTCATAAAATAATAATAACATACAAAAATAAGAATAAAATCATAAATAATAATTATAATAATAAAAATATTAAAAATAATAACTAGGAAAATAAACTCATAAAATATTAATAATAGTGTTTTACTTTTAATTATGTGAAAAAAAAATCTGCATATTTTAATATGTAACTAGTGTTTTACTTTTTAATTATGCAAAATAAGATTGTAATGTCCTGAAAACTATAAGGGCTATTGGGCCTTATTTTTTGAGGCAGTCAAGCCCAAAGGGTCAAGGCCACCATGACCTTAGAGAGAGTCTCATCTTTTCTAACTCTGATCTTATTATCCAGTTCCTTCATCTCTCTAAACTCAGTTTTCTCTAAGCCAGCCCTGCCTTCTCTCTACTCTTACTCACATTCGAACCGTTGCATTTTCGATTAGGTGGTGTTCTTTAGCTCATGGAGTTGAGGGCTTCCTATCCATCCGATTAGATTTTCCTTTGGACAGGTAAGTTGGTTTCTACTCTCTTTTCGGACCTAGGGCATGCAACTTTACTGTTGCATGCAACTGGTAGTACTCCTTTTTATTCTCTGCCTGTTCTAGCTGTAAGAGTTGTGTTGTCTCCACTTTAGTGGATTGTAGGGTCTTGTTGAGTGTTGACTGTGTAGCTATCAAAGCCTTGCTACTGTTGTGAGATGTACTGTACTTGTAACCACAAGGTAAGGGGAGCTAGTTGTATGTTTTAAATCTGTTTTATAAATGTGTATGCATGTGAATATTGAACTGGTATGCTGTTAGAGTGGTATGTTTGTTTGAGCACGTTGTATTGTATGTATTGTTATGTGAGAACCATGGACTGTGTTGTGATGTAATGAACTGGGTGGATGAGTATAACTTACTGTAATTAATCAGGTTGGGAGTGGTCCGTGGTGTAAAGTAAGTCACCACCTTATTTTGAAAAACATAATGGATTGGTAGTGGTTTAGGTCTCTTGAGAGGAAGTGAGGTAGTGATTTTGAGAAGTAGGGGTTCGGAGCACAATGGAGCTATTGGGACATCTTAGACAAGTCAATTGTGACTTGTTAGGGTCATAAAACTAGACCAAAACGAGTTGCAAAGGTTAGAATTTGATTTGGGTGCTTAAGTTATTGAATTTGGTGTTCTAGAGTGGAAATTGAGTCTAAGTCACTTTCGAAGTGCAGTAACAATGTTTTTCATCACCTAGACAAGTCTAACTAAGTATATAATATGAATTGGAGGCCTTAGAAGTTGGCCAAGATGTCTAGAAATGGTAAGAACTGGTGTGAGTGTGTGATTCTACAGAATTTGCATTCTGCAGATGATGCAGAGTCGCTATGCGAGCTTTCTCACATAGCGAAACCCTGTAGAGGGTGCTCACTGTCTGGTTAATTCGCTGTGCGAGCTGGTGCGCTGTGCGAATTACCAAAGGGTGTTGCTCTCTGTTTGTGGACTCGCCTAGCGAGTCCTATCGCTATGCGACTGGTGGTGATCTGGGACCACTGCCCATTTAATTCGAAGAGCGAGTGGGGCGCATAGCGAGAGTTTAGGGAGGGTTGGTCTATGTCTGCATTCTCGCATAACGACCTGGGTGCGCTATGCGAGAGACCTAAGTTTGATGCTTGTATGTACATCTTGTATTATTGTATGGTTTTTATATAATTAGCTCACCCTTGCTTTTGTGTTGTATGTTGCTTGGATATGTTTCTGCTTGCGATAATCATCCACTTAAATGAGAGCAGATGTCGAGGAGGAGCCATTGGAGCAAGCCTTGGAGGAAGAGAATGCCAAATCCTAGTTTCCTTAGGATACTAGTACTTTAAATTATGCGTTTTAGAACTCTATTTGTGGAACTTATGTTATTTTGGAAGACTCTTGTACTTCAATTTTAGCTTCACAGTAGTTTAAGGATGACTGTAATTCCTATACTATGTTACATGCTTCTAACTACTTTCTATTATTATAACTGTGACGTCTTTATTATATATGCATGTCTTATATTTTAGGGATGTCGCAAAGATCGTGAATGATTGGACCAAATAGATATAACTAACTTGTTATCATTAATTTTAAACACAAAAAAAATAGTAATCTTAAAAATTTATCAATTAAAACAATTATTTTATCTATACGGTCAATCAAATTATTCAATTTTTTTAGTTTTTTTTTTCATTTTTCATTCTGTTTCCATTTTTTATTTTGAGAAATGAATTTAAAAAAGTAATAGAAATGAGAAAAAAAATTGAAAAATGAAATTGCTTATATTTTCTCTTTGTTTCGATAAAATCCCAACTCTCTCAAATTGCCTTTTTTAAACCAAAGTTACAAGTGAATTGGGCTTGAATATTATTTATCTCGATTGTTATTCAATTTTAATCAACTTGGAACTTTCAAGTCCACTTAAATTAAAAAGAAGTTAGAATACAATTAAATTTTTATTTAAACATTTTTACTTTAAGATTTTGAAGTTAATTGCAAATTTTTATTTAGTCACGCGTAAATTAAAAAGTTGACGAAAAGTCATAGAGCAGGAAACATAAATATTAAATTTACATGTAAGTAAGAAATGTAAGGTTCATATTCATATCTCTTCTAATACTATTGGTGTCAATACATTTTTTTTTAAATAATAATTTTGCAATCTATGATAAATAAAGAATTTATTTCTAAATGAAATTATACTAGATAAAAGTATACTGTATTATATAATATTGAAATATTTTCCAAAAAAATTTCCGTAACAAAACAAATATTAGGCCACATTTTTTACTTTGTCATATTGAAATTATTTCGTAAAGTAGTTACTGTAAAATAATATGAGAATTTGATCTTAAAATGATTTTCTTATTGATAATATAGTTATAAAATAGCCATATTCCAAATACTTTTAAAAATGTTTTACATTTAATATTGTTTCAAAGATAATTTAAAAAAAAAATCTTTGGATATATTTTTATTTTAAAAAAGAAAACGGTTTTTAGAAATAAGAAAAAATAAACATGAACAAAATACTAAATAACTGATGTACTACCATAAGAAAATAAACTAAAACCAATTTCTAGGGTTAGGGTTTAAACGATCATACCGTAGCTTATTTCTTCATTGTTGGGAGTAGATTGAGAAGCAGAGGAACAATGTCAAAGAAGAACAACCTCGCCAAGAGAAAGAAGCAATACGAATTCGATCTCCAAAGTACTTTCATCTTCGATTTCTCCCTTACTCAATCTCAGTTTCAATATTCATGTTTTGATTTTCGTGTTTGTGTTGATTTTCATTCAGGGGAGAAGCAAGAGAAGCAAAAGAAAGAGAAGAAGCTCCTTGCGAAGAAAAACAGTATGAAAGTCAGTGCTTTCTTCTCAATTCCTTTTTTTTTTCGCTGGGATTTTTATTTAGTTACTGTTAAAAGAGTTGAAGATTTTTGGTTTTGGGTTTCCTGTTTTTCGTTTGGATTTTAATTTTGTTATGTAAAAAGATTTTAGCTTTTTTATGCGAAAAAATTGGTCATTGAATACTGAGATAATGGATCAAATTTAAAGTCTGTCATTCTTCTTAATTGATTGAATGCTGAAGTAACCAATGGTGGCTGCCCATTGGTTTTTGGATTTAGGGTTTAGTGCAGAAGGGGTTAGTTTCTAATGTGACCAACAGAGGTTTGAAGTTTTATTAGTAGAGATACTCACATTTAGTGTCCAACTTTGACTCGACCAGGTTTACCTCCAAAGGTGAATACGTTGTTGAGGGAAAAAAGGTTGAAACCTGTTGAGAGAAAAAAAGAGTTGAAAGTTGAAATACGATAAACAGAATGTATGCTATATGATCTGAATATTAGATTCTAACTTTGGACTTGAAGGAAAACCAAAAGTATAGGAAGTTTGAATTGTGTATTTTTTTGTGTTCGTGTTTGAAGATTGTTAGAATTATTGTTAGAATGATTAGTGTGAGTTGTGTGTGTGCTGTCAGTATGGGCTGTGTGTGTGAGTTGTGTTCCAACCAAAGTGAGTTGGAAAGGGAATGGGTAGTTACTTTATTTCCCTTATAAATGTAATGCTAATGCAAGAGGAGTAGTAAGCCTTCTCATTCAATAATATGTCTTTATGATTTCTGTGTTCATTCAATATGGTATCAGAGCGGGTCGATCCCGCTCTGGTTTTTTCTTTCCTCAGTTGAGCTATCAGATATAGCTCCACCATTATCACTCATCATCTACCATAGTCATATATCAACCTCTTTTTTCTCAAACTTTATTCACTGCTTGGCACACCCATCACCACATATCGCCACCTTTCTCTGCCGTCCGCCGCCATCCGCCGCCGTCCACCGCCGTCCGCCGCCGTCCGCCGCCGTCCGCCGCCGGTCAACCCAGTTTCGTCCGGCGACCAGCAGATCTGGAGCGCCTCTCCGAGCGACAGATAACCCCGTCGGAATCAGTCCAAGCATCCTCTCCACGCGCCTCCACGCGCCACCTTTCTCCGGCTGAGCTTGGCGCGTACTGTTCACGCGCCGCCGTTCCGACGCCGGAATCACTTCGTGCTGCTTCTGGTCGACTCGCCGGACCTTCCTCTCTCTGTCTTGTCCCTCCATAGCAGCCATTACAGCCATTTCTGAGTTGGGTATACAAAAGGCTTCATTTTCTCTTTCTCACTGCTTTCTTTTCGCTGCTGCTTTCTTTGTTTTCTTAGAGTTCAGATTATAGCACCGTACAATGGCAACTGGCAGCATTATCTCATTGTCAGGAAGTCCCAATATCACTTCTGAAAAACTGAATGGCAAAAATTATTTATCTTGGTCCGCTGCTGTTGAAATGTGGTTTCTTGGCCACGGATGTTATGATCATCTTGAGCAAGATGGAACACACGTACCAGCTGAAAAAGCAGATCAATGGAAACAAGCAGATTTCCAACTGTGTGCTTTGTTGTGGCAATCCGTAGAACCACAAATCTTCATATCCCTTAGAGCTTTCAAGACATGTTACTCTTTTTGGAAGAAAGCCCAAAGCATTTATGCCAATGACATTCAACGTCTGTATGACACAGCGAATAAACTTGCTTCCCTTAAAATGGAGAATCATGATATGGTATCCTTTATGGCTGAAGCCCAATCCGCTACTGAAGAATTGCGGATGTTTTTAGAAGCAGGATCTTCTGAAGATATCAAAACAAGGTTAGACAAGTATTATATGGTAATGATTCTACGCGCTCTGCATCCTGACCTTGCTCATATTCGAGATCAACTTCTAACCAGTCATGAAGTTCCCTCCATGGAATCCTTGACCACACGTCTTCTTCGGGTTCCGATGCCACACCCTCAAGAAACTTTTGGGGCAGTAGAGCAATCTGCCATGATTATCGCCCGCGGAAGAGGACGCGGTACCAGAGGAGGAGGACGTGGAGGTCGAGGGCGAGGTCCGTGTACACATTGCAAAAGGATGGGTCATACCCAAGAGAATTGCTACTTATTACATGGTTTTCCTCCAAAAACCGTTAATATCTCTCAATCTAACCCTTCAGATTCAAAATTTACTGAAGATGAATATAAGGAGTACCTACAGTTAAAATCCAATAGCATGGCACAAACATCTTCAAGTACAGCGTGCATTTCTCAATCTCCCAAAGATCAAACTTCATGGGTAATTGATTCTGGTGCTTCTGATCATATCTCCGGTAATACCTCTTTGTTCTCAACCCTTTCTTTTCAAGCAAAATCTCATTTAATAACCCTTGCAAATGGTTCAAAAGTCTCATCAAAGGGCATTGGTCATGTCTCCCTGTCTCCATCCTTAAATCTCCAATCTGTTCTATTTGTTCCTAACTGTCCTTTCAATTTGATTTCCTTGAGTCAGTTAACCAAATCATTAAATTGTTCAATAACCTTTGATAACAACTCCTTTGTTATACAGGAGCGTGGGACAGGGAAACGGATTGGAGAAGGATATGAAGCAGGAGGATTATACCATTTTGGATCTCACCCCCATGTGTCATGTGTTGCAGCTCCTACTCCTAAACTGTTACACGATCGGTTTGGTCATCCTCATTTGCTAAAATTAAAAAAAATGTTCCCTGAACTTGGTAATGTCAATAGTTTAGAATGTGAGTCATGTCAACTCGGAAAACACGTTCGGTCTTCCTTTCCTAAAAGGTCACAAACAACGTGTGATTCTAGTTTTTCCATTATCCACTCTGATATTTGGGGACCTAGTCGTGTCTCGTCCTTTGGTTTTCGGTATTTTGTTACTTTCATTGATGAATATTCAAGATGTACTTGGGTTTATCTTATGAAAGATCGTTCTGAATTGTTATCCATTTTTACCTCCTTTTTTAATGAAATCAAAAATCAATTTGGCCAAGTTATCAAAATTCTAAGAAGTGACAATGCCAAAGAATACTTCTCTTACAATTTCTCTGCAGTTTTAAGCTCTCATGGTATACTACATCAGTCTACCTGTCCTCATACACCACAACAAAATGGTATAGCAGAAAGAAAAAACCGACACTTGATTGAAACTGCCCGGACTCTTTTGCTTAGTGCCCATATTCCCACTCATCACTGGGGCGATGCCATCTTAACTGCATGTTATCTTATTAATAGGATGCCCTCTTCTTCTCTTAATCATAAAACTCCTTTTTCCATTTTATTTCCCAACCAACCTCTCTTTCACACCTCTCCTCGAATCTTTGGTTGCGTATGTTTTGTTCATGACATGTCTCCTGGACTAGATAAGCTTTCTGCTCGTGCAATCAAATGTGTCTTCTTGGGATATTCACGGCTTCAAAAAGGTTATAGATGTTACTCTCCTGAAACTAAAAAGTACTTTATGTCTGCAAATGTTACCTTTTTTGAACAAACTCCCTACTTCACTTCATCTGAACAAGAGATTGAGGGTATCCAACAGGTCCTTCCTCTTCCCATGATTGTGTCAAATATTCCTCCTGTGTCTACAACTCAGCGTCCCAGTTCCCCTGAACCATCATCTCCAACTCCCAATGTTACACAGGTAGAACATCCAGAAAATGGTGAATCCTCTCCTTCAGATTCTTCCTCACCGTCACTTACTCCCACGACTCCCGAAGATGATTCAGGTTGGCCCATTGCTCTCCGGAAAGGTACTCGTTCCACTCGCAACCCACACCCAATCTATAACTTTCTTAGTTATCACAGGTTATCTCCTTCCTATTGTGCACTTATATCTTCAGTGTCTTCAGTTGATATACCTAAAAATATGGAAGAAGCCCTTGCTCATCCTGGTTGGCGAGAGGCAATGATTGAAGAAATCCAAGCTCTCGAACAAAATAAAACTTGGGAGTTGGTACCTCTTCCACAAGGTAAAAAGGCAGTAGGTTGTCGATGGGTGTATACAGTTAAAGTTGATTCAAATGGCAACATTGATCGTCTCAAAGCTCGTTTAGTTGCCAAAGGATACACTCAAGTTTATGGCATTGATTATTGTGAGACTTTTTCTCCTGTGGCCAAGATGACTACTATTCGTCTATTCTTTGCAATGGCAGCAATTCGTCACTGGCCACTTCATCAACTCGATATAAAAAATGCCTTCCTTCATGGTGATCTTGAGGACGAAGTTTATATGGAGCAACCTCCAGGGTTTGTTGCTCAGGGGGAGTATGGAATGGTATGCAAATTGCATCGCTCTCTATATGGTCTCAAGCAATCACCACGTGCTTGGTTTGGAAAATTCAGCTCTATTGTTCAACAATTTGGCTTGAAACGAAGTGAAGCAGATCATTCAGTTTTTTATTGTACTACATCTCTTGGGAAATGTGTTTATCTAATAGTATATGTTGATGATATAGTCATCACGGGAAATGATGTTGTTGGAATATCTCAACTGAAGAAACACTTATGCAAACATTTCCAAACCAAAGATCTTGGAAGCCTCAAATACTTCTTGGGCATTGAAGTAGCTCGGTCAAAAGATGGAATTGTAGTCTCTCAGAGGAAATATGCTCTTGATATATTACATGAGACAGGAATGATTGATTGTAGACCAATAGACAGTCCTATGGACCCAAATCAAAAATTAGCTTCAAGCGATGGTGATTTGTTCTCCGATCCAGAAAGATACAGAAGACTTGTTGGAAAACTGATTTATCTCACTATTACAAGACCAGATCTATCTTTTGCAGTTGGAGTGGTCAGTCAATTCATGCAGGCTCCATGTCTTGGCCATTGGAATGCTATCATTCGTATTCTAAGATACCTAAAAAAGGCTCCTGGACAAGGGTTGTTATATGAAGATAAAGGAAGCATTCAAGTCTCTGGATACTGTGATGCAGATTGGGCAGGTTCGCCTATTGATAGACGGTCTACTACTGGATATTGTGTTCTCCTTGGGGGAAATATCATTTCATGGAAAAGTAAGAAACAAAATGTAGTAGCCCGATCAACAGCTGAAGCTGAATATAGGGCTATGGCATCACTAACAAGTGAACTTATATGGGTGAAGCAATTTCTTCAAGAGCTCAACTTCTGTAACATTCAAACCATGAAGATGTATTGCGATAATCAAGCTGCTCTCCACATTGCATCAAACCCAGTGTTTCACGAGAGGACCAAACATATAGAAATTGACTGCCATTTTGTTAGGGAAAAATTGTTGTCCAAAGAAATTTGTACTGAGTTTGTTGGGTCAAATGATCAACTTGCAGATATGTTAACTAAGTCCTTAAGAGGACCTAGAATTGAATTCATTAGTTCCAAGCTTGGTACATACAATTTGTATGCTCCAGCTTGAGGGGGAGTGTTAGAATTATTGTTAGAATGATTAGTGTGAGTTGTGTGTGTGCTGTCAGTATGGGCTGTGTGTGTGAGTTGTGTTCCAACCAAAGTGAGTTGGAAAGGGAATGGGTAGTTACTTTATTTCCCTTATAAATGTAATGCTAATGCAAGAGGAGTAGTAAGCCTTCTCATTCAATAATATGTCTTTATGATTTCTGTGTTCATTCAATAAAGATTAATGTCTTTTGTTTGGTTTTGTTTTTGCTGAGTATTTAGGTTGATGGTAGAAACAAGAAAAAGGGTGGATTTCAGGTGGGGAAGAGAAAAGTGAAGGTCAAGTTGACTGCCCTTGCTAAAGCTAAGGCTGCCCAGGCAATGGAGCTTGACAATTGAGGTTTTACATTTGCAGTTTTCTACAATGTATTGAAATTGGTGGATGACAGTGTTGTTTTAAGGTTTAATAATACTTTGTTCTGTTCTGTTCTCTTCAGCTATATATATAACTATGATAGTGTAAGGTGTATATTATGTGACAAATTATGTTATAATATTTATCTCTCTTTTACAAATTTTTCGTCCAATCAACTGCTTGCTTCAACTTCTACATCTTTTAATTGATTGATACGATTTTATACTTGTGTCTTCTTTATGCTATGCTCGCTCCTTACACAGCATGTCTGTCTTGCAAGTAATTTGCCGAGATGAAGAGAGTTTGGCATTTTGTTTTCATGAGTTATTATGCTTTCTGTGTGCACTGGATGGTGTAGAAGAACTAGTGAGGTGTAATTGATGTCATTTTTTTGGTTTCAGTTATGTAAGTTTTATGGATTTAGATATCACCAGAAAGGTTTCATGTCCACAAAATCTCCTTAGTTCTGCAATTCTATTTGATTTTTGAGGCAAAATGGTATGCTTGTGGTTTAAACTCTTTATTAAGATACCTGGAAAAGGCAATGGATTCTCTCATGTTAAATCTGAACATAACTAGATCTTGTTCAAATCGTGTGTGTCTCTCTCTCCCTCGTAACGATTATTTAAAATGATAAAAATTGTCGTTAGAAAGTATTAGTAATTAACTAATGAGTACTACTAAAGGTATTGCCTAAATTTATCAAACCATTCAAAGTCTGAACTCATGCCATGCCTATGGTAGCAATGTGCATATTCTAAGCAGTAGATTCTATTATATTTCTCGCTTATTCATTTTTTGGAATATGCCCTGTTTGTAATGCGTGCGAAAAACACAAGATCGAAGGAGATTAACTTCTGAGACTTTATTCCTTTCTGATAAAAGTGGAAACAGAAGGCAGTGTGGCAAGAAAATGAGAGAAACTGGTAAAGAAAATAACTTGAGAATAGAAGTTAAATTTACTAAGACTATTAGTCTCTTCATTTTCTCTATTAGCAATATAGTATATGACTTCAAAATATTTTGTAATCTCTTAGTGGAATGCTAGTCTTTATGCTTCAATCAGACAATTTGGCTGCCAAATGAAATGTGTTGTTGCTTCTCCATGCTACTTTGTCCATGGTGGAAGGGTTGATGAACGTATGTATATGTATTTCAATAGTTTAAAACTGTGTCTTGAGAATTTTATAAGGAAAAAGAAAGAAAAATAAAATCATTTTCTTTATTAATTAAAATTAATATATCCATAAATTGATTTATAAAAGTTATTTAATAAATTGATTTTAAGTTGTAGAAAGATTATTTTTTTTTTCTTTTCATGGATAAAGTACAGGCCCTCGTATTTATGCCTTTTAAGCATAAGATAAGAACACTCACTTTTGGCAGTTGCTCCTTCTACCACCACCAAATGCTTCCTGCACCACCCCATACCAATTTTGCCCTTCTCTAAAACGGATGTCAACATCCGTTTTACCTTGACATCCGTCCATTCACAAATCCTATATTTTAATTTATTGTTTTTATTTAAAAAAAAAAAAAATCTTCAACGGATGTGGCGACATCCGGATTGCCACATCCGTTTTAATAAAACTTTTAAAACTACTTTGATTATTATTTAAATAATAATATATAACTTAAATTAATAATAATTATTTTATTAAATAAAATAAAATTAATTCATAAATAATTAATTAATAATTTTAAATTAATTATATAATATTTATATATTAATTTAAAATATAATAAATTAAAATCTGAAAATTTAAAAAGAAAATATTTTCCGGTTTAATAAATTTTTAAAATCTTCAACGGATGTGGCGACATCCGTTAACGGATTGCCACATCCGTTTTAATAAAAAACTTTTAAAACTATGATTATTATTTAAATAATAATACATAAATTAAATTAATAATAATTATTTTATTAAATAAAATAAAATAAATTTATAATTAATTAAATAATAACTTTTAAAAAATTAAATAATATTTATATATTAATTTAAAATATAATAAAATAAAAAACTTAAAACTTTAAAAAGAAAAAAACTTCAATGCGTTTTAATAAATTTTTAAAAAGTATTTTAATTATTATTTAAAATAATAATACATAAATTAAATTAATAATAATTATTTTATTATAAAAAATAAAATTAATTTATAAATAATTAAGTAATAATTTTTAAAAAAAGTAAATAATTAAAAAACTTAAGAAAACTAAAAACTTAAGAAAACTAAAAACTTAAAAAAACTAAAAACTTAAGAAAAAAAAACTAAACGTAACGGATGTGGCACATCCGTTGAAGAATTTTTTCTTCAACGGATGTCGACATCCGTTCAAGAAAAAAAGAGGAGGTGTAGGATATTTTAGAATATGAAGGATAATTTTGGAATTTAAAAAAAGTGTGGTGGTGCAGGAAGCAATGTGTGGTGGTGTAGGGAGCAACTCTCCTCACTTTTTCATTTGAAATCCATTTCACAAAACAAATTCAGACCAAGGAAAATAGAAGTGTGCTCAAGGAATTAATACTTTCAAGTGTCCTTAAGAAATAAATAGATTTAAAAGAAAAGAAAAATATTTTTGAAAGCAATAAACAAACACTTGTTGTTGGTCTTGTCTGGAGTTTGGTGTATTGGGCCAGACTTGGGTGAATGAGGCTCAGCCCAGAATCACAAACATCAGTGACCCAATAACTCCCCATGAAATAAAGACAATTAATATTTCCATTTGTCAGTTCTATGGAAACACTTTATTTTTTGGAAAACTTACATTTCAGAGAGTTAAAATTTGACCATAATTTAAAGGTACTTTCTGAAGTGTTAAAATTTTAAAACATTCTCACAAGAAACTCTCTGGAGACTCAAATTTAGAAGAAGAAAAAAAAATGAAACACTAGGAAAACAATCTTTGTATTATTTTGAACAATTGATGGAAATGAAGCAGAAGCCAAACACATATGGTTTGTTATTATTGGAGTGTTTGTTGTGTGGAGAGTGATTCAAAATTCAAATGTGAAGAGGGGCAAGTTGCATTAAAGAGATTGTGACCACACATAGCAGACAACCTCTTTTGTGAAAACCACATGGACATGACATGACACAACGTTATCCAGTTATTCCTCTTTCCTTGTGTTCAATATTCATCACACGCCTTGCCTCACATAATCAATGTCACAATGAAAGTACACACTCTATATGCCTACTATATTAGGACACTTACACTTTATATTAAACTTCTTATGCTTTTTCCCTAATCATACTTAGAACAATCTCCTTATAGATGTTCTTAGTTATCTCTATGCTTAGACACAATTCTTTCTTGTTGGTAATTCAAAAAGTTTTGTATGCTTATTTTTTTTGTTGTTAATACAAATTTATGAGTTTTTTTTGTCTGAACATAGCTAGAGTACATCATTATTTGAAATTGTTTTTTTAGTTGTGTTTTAATTTTTATATAATTTAAATTGAAAAATATTTAATATTACAAGTTAAATCTATGAAAATTACACTATAAAAATTATAAAAAAAAGAAATTTTTAAATTGGAAATCAAAAAACAAATTACTTTTTTATAAATAAATAAAAATGATTGATACTTGGTAGAATGAGTGGTTTAAATACAATTATTTTTTAAATTAAAAAAACAAAAAATTAAAACAAAATAGAAGCAGTAAAAAGTTTAATAAAAAATTAAAGTTTTTTAAAATTATAATATAATTACATAATAACATGTTTTATTTAAAAAGTACAGTTTTTATTTGTATAATAATACTTATGTTGATATATCATTTTATGTCATTTTATATTTATTAACTAACTTATCTAATTTTATATAAGAAAAACATTAAAAATATTCTTTTAAAATTAATTCATCTATTCACTTTTACTTTATGATTAAATATTTTCTATATTTTTTTCTAATATCTTCCCTTTATCAAAAAGGGGTTAAAATAATATACCTGATAATTCAATTATATTATACACAATAATTCAATGATATTATATGTCATCGATGTAATAATTCTATAATAGCATATGTTACATAATTATACAAAGAATTTAGTTTTATAATTTTTGTATTATATAGAGGATAATATATATATATATATATATATATATATATATATATATATATATATATATATATATATATATATATATATATATATATACTTTTTCCTAATTTACTGTTAATAATATAAGTAATTATAAAATTGTTACAAGTTTCAATTTTATTTTATTTTCTTTTTTATCCATTCATTCAATGGATTTATTTCTTCATTTTTTTTCAATCTTCACTTATAGGTACTTTTTACTGTTTTTATTATATTTGTTCTTTTCTAAGTTATTTTTTGTTTTTTTTCTTAATTTTATTCTTAGTTGTTGTTTACGTAAATAAAAAAAAACATGGAAAAAATATTTGTAGATAGAGAAAGATAAAAATTCAAAACTAAAATTAAAAATGAAATTAAATTTTATTGTAATTTAAGGAGAATTTAAAAACCATACATTATCATATTAAATTACAGTAAAATACATATAAATGATGTCCAAATACGAGAATTGCAAACAAAATAACATGATAACCATAAGACAGTTAAAAAAATACAACAAAAAAAAAAGAGTGAACAATTTGATTAAAAATTCACCTCATAAGCGAAAGACTATTATTGTGAGATCCATAACCAGAAAACAATTACAAAATAAAACAAAAAAATAATAATAAACAATGGTAGTTTGTTGTACTTTCAAATTTGAATTAAAAATTTTACTAAAAATTGTTTAAATTTTATTTGGTAATACTTTGTGGTGTTGTACTTTCAAATTAAAATTAAAATTTTTACTAAAAAATTATTTATATTTTGTTTGATAGCAATTATGTAATTATCATATTTTCAGTTTTATAGTTAATTACTTTTATTAATTTAAATGTTTATCAATTATTTTATTTTTATAATAATTTTATTTTTTTTTATTTTAAAACATTTTTAACATCTTATTTTACTATTTATGAATTAAATTAATTGAATTTGAAAAATTAGAAATAACAAAATATTTTAATATGTCAACACATAGGCGCGACGTAGGCTAGTTTTCATAAAGAAAATACTTTAATGAATTTGGACTTGTTATGAAAATAAATTATTTTAAAATTTGTTTGATATAATTGATTAATCACATAAAAATTTATATTGGACGTCGTAGTAAAAAAAAAATGCTTTTACGGTAATATGTTTGCCTGAATTGTAAAATAAAATATTTCCCATGATAAAATTTAAAAAGGAGGTCGTACGAGAAAACCAAAAAAAGTAAAAAAAATAAACATTTGACTTTTAATAATTGTTCAGTTAAATATCACTATATTATTTTGAAATTTTATGATAATTAATTTAAAATCCTGATTTTTTTAATTAATTAACATTTAGGCTAAAATGTATGAAAAGTAAAACCAACTTTTAATCATAGTTTCTAGAACTTCATGTATCATCAAAATTTTATTTTATGTGTTAAGATTACAATCTAAATCACTGGATACATCTAAAAAAAATTCTTCTATCAATCACATAGAATCATACTTTAAATAAAAAAAATAATAATAAAATTCAAACCTAAGGAAATGATATTTCTTTATTTCATATAAAATAAATATTCAATGCAAAATTTGATCCCCACGTTCTCATTCTTTTACATGCTATTCCATTTCACTACCGACAAACATTCAAACACTTTCCAAAATTTCATGAACAAACATTCAAACCCAACCAAGAGTTATAAAATACTACAAGTAGGGATCAATGTATTTATTTGCTACACTCTACAGCTATGAAATGATCCTTTTAAATGACTCTTAATAATTTCTTTTATTTTGCCGGTGAAATATAAAAAAAAATAAAAACACATTTTCAAATAAAACAAATCTACAACATATTTAACACACATTTTATTATTAAAAATAGTTGTTATTAAAATTGGTTAAAAATATATTTAAAACTGAAAATGAATTGTGTCAGAAATAATAATCTCATTCACTTTGGAATAGACTTATCCTTAACATTATGAAAGAGGTTTGTTTTGTGGACCAAAGGAAAAAGTTAGGAAACTGTCTCTTCCTGTTTTTGTTTTTTACCCTCAAAACCCAATTGAATCATTATGAAACATTTTCAGTCTATTTTTCCTTCCTCTTTTGCTGTTTTAATTATGTAAAGTGCAATTGTAATTATGTGCTCTCATAATTGGTCTCACTCTCTCTTTCTCTACACATAGGAGAATTTAATAAATCAATTTAACCATTCATTTAAAGAAAACATTAGGTTTCTTTCTTTGGTTGCTCGGAACTTTGTGCTAATTATTAATGTAATCATAGGATTATAGTTGGGTATTCATGAATGGAGTGGTAGGTTGTCCTTTGAAAGCAATTTCTTTTTTGTTCTTAGAAGAAAAAATGAAGATGTGGATGGAGTTATACTGAGGAAGAAGAATTAGGGTTTTATAGTCAATGAAATACTCATATTTCATTAGAAAAACTTTTTCTATACCAAAAGACACCACTTATTCCCCAAACAGACAGAGGTTGAGGGTTGCTTCATCATCCAACATAATATTTGCTCTTTTAATTATTATCTCATCGTTTTCTTTTTTCATGTACTCTTCAACACTATTTTTTTGATGCTTAGTGTTATTGAATTGGTTATTTGGTTTATATGCTGGATTTCTTGATTATTACGGTTTGGGTATGTTTAGTTAGCTATTCAATGCATCTATGAGAAAAAAAGTAAGTCATTTTCCTTATTATGTTAACTTTTTAATGTTCGAAAAGTTTAATATGGAGATATAATTCTCTTAAAAAATACTTTTTATACACATTTTTAAATCGATATAAATATATATATATATATATATAAAATTATTCAATTTTTTATATCGAGATCTTTCATATGAGTTTTAGAATCAATATAAAAAGTTCATACGGATTTTAAAATTAATATATGAAGTTTATTAGGAGAGAGATAAATATGTACATAATCCAAATTTTTTACATTTGTTGGAGTGTTAACTGATATGAAAAGTTTGACTTTTTATACTAGTTAAGACTCTAACCAGTATAAAAGAAACGTAACTTTTTACACTGTTTAGTGTTACAATTAGTATAAAAAATCACTTTATATACTGGTATAATATTTACCAGTATAAAAAGTGACATTTTTTTAATACCAGGTTTGTATGTGCTATATCCACATAATATAAAAAAAATTCTAGAATAGTCTCAGTCCATATATATATAGACAAGGAACAAAATAATCAATATACTTCATATTATTTACACATTAAATAATACTTCCTAACCTCAATGTATAATAAATACATCTAATGTTTACCTAACATCATCTATAAACACTTAAAAGAAATGAAACTCACTACTCCCGAACATCCTTTAAGACCTCTTGCTCAATTGGATAAGTGCTACCAAATATCTACACAATGAACAATTTGAGTCAACTTATAATGATAATGACTTAAGATGTTAATTATAAAATCTTCATATTGCCAAATTTCCTGAGTCAATAATGTTTGCAAATATGATTTTTCTACATGTGCCTCATGACATAATATTTGCACTCAAAGATAATTAGTTGACACGAGCACTACAACTTAAATTCATAAAGAATTATAAAATGTATAATTGTATTTCAATAATATAATAGATTAACTACTTACAGTTGATACAATGAACTACAACACCCAACACACCACACGATGGTGACAACAACACACCATTAGAGACCAAATGCAACAATAGCGTTGGAGGACAATGACAACAACGTGACGATCGTGTTGGAGGACAATGACAGTAACACGATGATGGTCTTGGAGGACAATGGCAACAACACAACGATGACGTTGGAGGACAACAACGACAGCGTCCTTTGAGAATGATGGAAGGAGAGACTATGTCGAGAACAATGAAAGTGGAGAAGGAGGTGAAGATGAATGGGAGAAGATGAAGTAGAGGTGCAGACTACGACATAGAGGTCCAGACTACGACACAGAGGCCAAAGAAGAGGTGCAAAGAAGAAGATCAGAGGTGAATGACATAACATGAAATTCTGGAAGAAGGAAATTAAACATTCTATACCGATTATAGTGACTAACTAGTATAAAATGTCATTTTCTACACTGGTTCTTGGTCTAACTAGTATAAAAAATCTTTGTAATTTATTACATTTTTGTCACAACACCATTTTCTATACCATTTTAGTGTCAAACCAATGTAAAAAAGCTTTCTAATTTATTACATAGCACCACACCACTTTCTATACCAGTTCTGTGTCTAACTGCTATAGAAAGTCTTAAAATATTTATAATTATGTCATCGTGTCACTTTTTATATTAGGTATATTACAACCGGTATAAAAAGTGTTTTGTAGACTAATGATATCACTGTAGTGAAGAGTTTTGGCATTAGTTTTTTTTTGTCATTATACTTCATTTTTACAATCGAAGCATATCCAAGCAAAGTGAAAAAAAAAAGAAGGTTTAGGCTTTGATTATATTTCATGAATAGGCTTTGATGGGTAAGATAACCCAAGCATTAAATGATCAAAAAAATAAATGAGAGTGAGAGCCAGAGATATCTTTTTACCACCATCTTTGTGCAATTATGTTCAAATAATATGTCAATTAAATACTTTTATGTTTCATTTGAATATTTCTACTCCTTTTTAATATTTGTATTTTTTTTTCATATACGAGAATGTTTAACTCACGATTTAAGAGTTCAAATTACATAAACTCTTCATTTACTAGTTAATATAGATTTTTTTTATTATCTTATTCTTAATTTTTCTTTTATTTGAAGAAATTTTTTGTTTTATTTGAAGAAAAAATTTAATTCAATAGTCTATCAAATTGTTTCTAAGAAACACATTTGATCATCTTTTAATATTTTTAGTTGTTGTTTATTTTTATCATATAGAATAATCTTTTGACATTTCTTATATAATTACTTTTATTTTTTTTACTCATTATCATAAGTGCAATCATGTTATCACTTCAATTCTATAAGAATTTTATTTACTATAATATAATAATTTAATGTAATTATCATGAATCTTATTTATCACTATTCAACATAAAGATGAAAGATCTATGTTAAATTTCAATTATTATTAGTTTAAAATTTCAATTATTATTAGTTTAATATTTATTCTTTGTGTAATTTTATTGAAGTGGAGAATTATAATTTTTATTATATATAAAAAAAGAGATTTCAGTAGAATTAAAAAAACTTGAATAAATAGACATTTAAAATATTTTTAATTTGAATATATGTATTTTTATAAATTTTTTATTTTTTTTAATTTTATCAAGTGTTTCATTTTGTAAATTTATTAAATGTTTGATTCTCATAAAATTTTATTTGGTACTCTAATGTGCAATGTATACAATTATATATTTTTTCTAAATATTTTATATTGAAGAATGAGAATACCTTGTTTTGATATTGAAATATTTGATAATTTACTTTTGCCATAATTTTTTTATTATTTTATAAAAATTAATTAATTGATATTGAAACAGTAAGAAAGTGGATACATGTATGAGTACGACTATACCCATTATTCGGTAGGGATGAAAATGAGATAAAATTTTTATACCGGTTGAGTTTGGGGAAGTGGATGAATTTTTTCTTTGGGATAAGTATGAGATAGTGAAACTTGTTCCCACCATGTCCCTTTTCCATCCTTAGATTTAAGTCTTATTGTTGTTGAATATTCATTGTAAATTTTCTTCCGTTAGACGCATAAAGTGTTCTTATCAAAGAATTCTTTCTATACTGAAGTCCATAGAAGTTAGAGGAGTACAATTTAACTTGGATTATTCAAGCTTGATTTTGACAAGTATAATAAAATCTAATTTGAGGTTCAATTGTTTCTCTTGACTTCGTGAGTGAATAGGTCAAAAGGATACATTGTGGGTATATAAATGATTACAACTATCAAAATGGGTTGAAACTCGTGAGCCAAACCGGCCCACCACGGGTCGAGTTGGGTTGGGTTGAAAAAAAAATGTAAAATTTTGATACGGGTCAATTTTAAACCCGACTCACTAAGAACCCGGTTCATCCGGGTAGAACCTTGGCTCACCATCCCACCTAAACTTTTTTAATAAAATTAAATAAAATAAAACATTACAAACCATAATGGAAAAATGGATTCAAGAAAAAAAAAAACACTGAGAGACTCCATTCCCACTTCGTGTAACAAGCAGCAAACCCTACTCTTCGTTTGCCTTCCTAGGTATGGCCCTTCATCTTACTCTAATTTCTTATGCTGAATACAGTGTTAAAAGTTAACCCGACAAGATACTTCATTTTATGTCATTTTTTGCGTGATGTCATATTTTATCACTTTCTAAATGCAGTATTTTTCTTAATTTCAAGTGACTTGTTAATTCAATCACTTAAATTTAAATTTGAATTAGAAAAAAAATTTATTATTTTTTAAAATAAATAAAAATGTAATTAAGTGAGCCAGTGAGCCAACCCGTTTAACCTACCAATCCGTGGTGGGTCGAGCCGGATTCAAATTTTTCTGACTCGCTAATAAGTGAGTCGGGTTGAGTTAACTCACTAAATGATCAACTCGTGGTAGGCCTGACCAGGTTGGACCGAATTACCCGTTTTGACAACACTATAATTGATTTTTTGAAAGGTTCTATCGTTAATAAAAAAATTATAATTGATATGGAAATTAAAATCTAAATTAGTTTCTAACACTAACTACTAAAGTCTTAATTATTCATTATAAATTATTTTCTATTTTAAATTAGAGACTAATTTAATAAAAAGTAATGTATTTTCATAATATTTATAAAATTAATTTAAGAAATAATATATTTACTTTTTTATATTATATAAAGTAATTAATATATCAAACATCTCATAAAATTATGTCTCCTTTAACTTTTGTTTGTAATAGTGATGAGTTAGAGAGAAAACAATAAAATAAAAAAACTAAAACAAATATTATATGAATGAGTCATAAGAAGAAGAGAGTACATATAATACTGTTTTGGTTTTTGACCATATGAAAAGGAGAGTTAATTTTTAGGTTGTATTTCCTAACGACTCTAATATATGTATCTAGTGATAATTCACCATAGGAAAATCCTATAGTTTGTCTCCATTAATTTACACAAATAAGCTTACCATTTGACACATGTGTATACCATGTTTCATTTGTCATATTAAAAGAAATCGACAACAGAGACATTGAAAAGAAGAAGATAGAAAAACATCAAAGAGAAATGCAATTGTATCTCTCTCTCTCTCATATATAATATTATGAAAGAAAAAGAAAAGCTAGTTACAAGAGCCTTGTCCTTGTCAATTGAAAATAAGAACCATTCCCCAAAAGACTTATATATTATTATTATACACATGAAAGTTATGAGGAAAGCATAAATATGGACAATGACTATATATATTTGGTATTATAATTTGTAAAAGAACCTTAGTACTAAGGACAACATTGGATTAGCATGTGGACAGAAGACGAGGTTGTGAAAGGCAATATAAAAACGTTAAAGTTGTGTTCCAATGTTAGGACATTATAGTATAAACTCAGATATAAAGTACTTCCATATATGGAATAGAGGAATCTAATCCATGATCCCATGTGGGCCATATCAACCATTTCATCATTTTTAATTCTATCTTCTTCAACTTATATACTCAATAACACACACACACACTGCATTCTCCATCATTCATCTTAATGCCTTTGGGAGAGTGAGAAACACATCACATGTTCAAAATAATCTCATGCTTTCCCATTTTTGCATCCCAACAAAAAAAACTATTTCTTATATTTTCAAAGCAATCATGTAAATGCATATTTAATTCACTGAAAAGTTGTTAAGTTTACATAATTAAGATATCCAACTTGATTTGCTTGTTTCATTAAAACTATACTATTAGGAAAAATAAATCTTAGTTATACATTTACCAAAGATGGTACTAATATATATGGTATACAGATAAGCTATGCTTATATAAGTTAATTTAGATGTAAATATACATTCTAATATAATATTCAAATCCATTTATTAAGAGATTATTATTATAGCGTGTACAATTTGTTTTAAGTAATTATTTTTTTAAACTACAATAATTATCTTATTATCTTTTATGTTATTGTTAATTTAAACTTAAATATATTTTTTTTTCAATTTTATTTTTCAAATAACTGTTTTTCAAACTAAATTAATTATTTTATCACTTTTTATTCTTTACATTATGGCTAATTTAAATTTAATTATATTTAAAAGAAAATTATGATTTATGATTTAATCGTTTTAAATGATTTTATTTAAACTAGTTATTTATAATAAAAAAAGCATGCATGCACATATATTATCTAAAGTTAATAAAAAAAATACAATATATAAGAAAAGGATGCATGCACATATTGTTAATTTACATATTGTAAAACTGAATTAAGTATGAATCTCTATTACAATAAGCTAATTAACTTTTTTTTTTCTTCATAAAATTAATCATCAAGAAATATGTCATGTTTAAAAAATACATTAACTATAACTTTTTATTACTATTTTGTATATGATTTGAGTTGAGGAACTTATTAATTTGGTTTTGAAAAATACATTCCAGTGATTTCAGTGACATGAGTAATTTATTTACATGACCCAGTACCTACCACCACTGCAGCAGTGTCGCAATTATTGACCAATGAATAAATACCATGGTCAACATTTTAATTTTAAATAAAAAGATACCATTTAGATAACGCATTTAGTACTTCTGTGGGGTCAAATTTTGAAAAAAAAAATATTGATCCCTTATTTTTAAATAATTTATTGAAAAATATTTTAAAATTGTGAATTGATGTTTAGAATTAAATTTTATAATGTGAATTTCTTTTCTTTTTTCAACACAGGAAGTTTAGAATATCAGTTTTAAGAATACCTAAGAATATGTTCTTGTCTAATGAATTATGGTAATAACATAACATAACAAATATTCTATCCAGTAATTGCATTGCACCTTCCTCCTCCTGCATGAACTTTCTTTTCAATTTTCTCTAAAGAAAATTGCATAATTATATAATGACATTCACATGGAAGGAAAATGCCTCATTATATTAAAATAACATTTGATTTCATTTGGACATGCCCTTTTCAAATATATGCAAAAATGAATTTTAATGATATTCAAATCATTCAAATTTAGTAGTACTGGTTTTGACACATGTAACGTAAGAGATTATATTTTAGATGAATGTTTTTTTAGTAATTGAAAAAAAATTAAGAAGTTAAAAATATATATATGAATTTTTAATTAGTGATGATAAATATGATTTAAAATAAAAGCATCAAATTTACAATGTTTATAAATGAATGCAATAATCGTAAATTATTGTTTTATCTAATATGAAGTTTCAACCTTTTGAACATATCTATGCATATGCATGTACATGTTATAAACATCCATACAAAACTGTTTACTAAATTTTATTGATCATACATATAGAACCGATACAATTTTATTACATTTAAAATGATATTCGAAACACAAAAGAATACAATATATTAATTAATAAATAATTAAAATAATGTAAGATCAAATTTTATATATTTTATTAAAAATTCCAATTTTCTTTTCATTTAAAATAAATAGGTTTAATTGCTTCCTTTGTCCCCAGTTTGGTTGAATTGTGTCAAATTCATCCTCATTTTTAAAAAAGTTTCATTGTCGTCCTCACGTGGTATAAAAGTGTCAATTGAATCCAAACATAGAAAAAATTTGTGTCAAAGTAGTCATTTTTCCTATATCTCTGTGTCTTCCTTTCATATGTCACTTCTGTGGAGCTATGAAAAGCCTTAAATTGGATAAGGTAAAATGAATATTTGTACTTGATTGTATGAAAGGAAGACACAGAGATATAGGAAAAATGACTACTTTGACACAAATTTTTTCTATGTTTGGATTAAATTGACACTTTTACACTACGTGAGGACGACAATGAAACTTTTACACCACGTGAGGACGACAATGAAACTTTTTAAAAAATGAGGATGAATTTGACACAATTCAACCCAAACTGGGGACAAAGGAACCAATTAAACCAAATAAATATTTAAAAGAAAAGAGAGAGAAAGTGTGGAGAATGTGCATTATGCAATGGAAGTTTGAGTAGATATTTTGTTGAGTGAAGTGAAAATGTGATGCAGAGAGAGACAGACAGAAAGTCAGATTGAGAGAGAGAAAGTCACATGCAAACAAAGTCAGCCATCTTTCTGAGACCAAACCCGTTTTGAGTCAGCTCTGTCACAACTTGTTTGTCACCACTTTTTTCTTTTCCTCTTTTTCACGCGCCTTTCTTTATTCTCTTTTTCACTCTCTCTTTCCGTCCCTACCAACGACATGCTTTCACTTTTTCTATTTTATTTATTAGATTTTTATTTATGTATAAATAATTCTCTTCAAATAAATTTAACTTTTGATTTTAAACGTGTTCAGATAAATATTAAGGAGTTTTGATGGTATCAATATTCTGACTGAAATAATTTTTCTAATAGAAGATTAACAAAGTCTTTATTTTTACATATCACACTAATGTTTATAACTATTACAGGTTTATTTCTTAAATCAATTATTACATTTCACTACTACAAAACGGTATAAGGTCGGTGATTTTCGATTCATTATATCGAATTGGAGACTAACTTTATATTGAAAGACATTAAATTAACTTTAGATTTAAAAAATTTGACATTAATTAACGTTAATTACGTCGACATAAAACAATCTAACGTTAGATATAAAGCAAATTAACGTCGGATATTGCTTTATATCCGACATTAACTTATGGGCTTTTTTTTTTATAAAAAAAATTCGTCAATATTTTCTTTCATTGAAACCATGAAAAATCAATATACAACACAAGAATACACCACAAAAAATTTCAAAATTTTTGAAGTAGTAACAACACTAATAAAAAGTGCAATAACTAATGAAAATACAGCAACCAATACACAAAAAATAAAAAATGAAACTGACCGTGAAAGTGAGGCAATAGACAAGTGCTGCTGTGAGGGTGAGGGTGAGGAGAAGACAACCACCGCTGAAGAGGGAAAAAAGAGAACTCAACGGTACTCCAAATGATGTCTATGCACGAAACTAATAGATTAAAATGAAAGGACATCATACATAAAATAATCAATCAACGATTTTTTGTGTTAAGCGGAAGAATCATTACCTTTGGTGGTCGCTGAAGAGAACTCAAGGGTGCTCCAAATGGTGTATATGCACGAAACTAATAAGTTAAAATGAAAGGAAATCATACATATAAAGTCATCAATCAACGAATTTGTGTTAACTGGAAGAAAAATTACCTTTGGTGATCACCAAAAGCTTCCCTAAAGACATTCAACCCGCAATGAAGAAAATGCACACAAAAATAGTGAAACAAATGTTCTTTCTCGCGTTCTTAAAATATTTTCACGCTCAAAGTAACGTCTGTTCCTCTTACCAATCAATGTCTAACGAGTCTCTTAAAATATTTTACGCTCAATTTTTCATGAATTTAAAAACTAAAAGACGTTTGTTGTTTCTTCAACAAACTTCAAAACGACAATTAACGTTTGTTTCTCTTACCAATCAATGTCTAACGGGTCTCTTAAAAACTAAAAGACGTCTGTTCTTTCTCCAACAAACTTCAAAAAATAATTAACTTTGTTCCTTTAACCAACCGCGTCTAATGTGTGATTTTATTCACAATATTACCACTTATCATTTTTAACGTTCGCTGCTTGGTCATCCAACATTGAGAGTTAAGTGTTGTACGTCCATTTTGTATTAATGTTCAAAATAATTAGAATAAGATTATTAAAATAAATTATTATGTTTAAAATATTTTGAAACTTTAATTTTATTTTTAAAAGACAAATAATTAAAAAATATATATTTAAATTATTTTAGTTCTCAATTCTTAAATAATATAAACTATCATGTATTGAAACATATAATATATTAAAAAATATAATGGCTAACACAAATGTATGCCCCTAACTGAATAAGTTGTAAAAATTTCAGTTTCAATTAAATATAATATTGATTTGTAAGAATAAATTACACTTAATGAAATAAATAATTTATTTAATTTTTATTAAAATTTTATTCAAAATTTTTAACTGTTGATTTTTTTTTTAAGAATAGGAATACTTTGTTATTTTGTAAAATATTCTCAAAATACTCTTAATTAATTAAATTTTGATACATTAATGATTAGTAATAAATAATTTATAATACATTAAATATTTTGTTTAACTTATGATACCTTGACTATTAATTAATTTATTATACATTAACTGTTAATTAATTTATCATACATTAACTATGAATTAATTAACTGTGCTTAAACATATCTTTAAGTTTTTAGTAGCCCAAGATATTTTGAATTTATGACATTTAAACGTTCGAATGATAATACCTCCTTAGGAATGTTCGCCCACTCTAGCGCGTGCACACTTATTATCATATTTGTATTCACGTTGTCACAAATATGTTGATTTTTATTATTCTTTCATCAGTTTTATTTATTTTTTATTTTATTTTCATGAAATTATAGGTAACATATCAAGTGAAATATTGTTTAATGTTTAATTTCTCAAACATTACTTGTTTGATGTTTAATTTTTTTCAATTTTATTTACAAATTTTTGATATTTTATAATTTTCATAGTTTATATTATTATTATTACTATTATTTTATATCTTCAATAGTAACAGTCCTATTTTCTTACATAGTAAACTAATAATTATAAATGTAAATGTTTAATGAGAGTATGTTAAACTAAATATATTATTTTGTTAATAGTATTAAATGTTTTTTGAATAAAGAGGGAGTAATGTTTAAATGTTTTAAGTCTATTATTATTTTTGCCTGAATGTAAGTGGACATGTATTAATTATTTTTAATTATTTATGACAATATTGTAGAAAAAAACAGATTACAAAAAGTTAAAAGGTAAATATGTAAAAGATAAAAAAACTTATTTTACAACAAAGAAAGTATTTGTAAAGAAATACGTTAGCATTTAAAATTTATTAATTGAACAAATCATTACCGCAAGATAAATATTTACAAATTGTTATCATTGTAAGAATAAAAAAATTATAAAATAACTTAAATATTGAATAAAATCCTAACATATAAAGATAAACTTGAATTTGTATATGTTTATTATAATAAAATTAGAAAAATCTAACTTTTTTTGTATTTGTCAAGTCTTAATTTTAGAAATAAACAGTTTTTTTTCTTAATTCTTTAATAAATAAACCCTTTACACTTATTGAATGAGTGATTATTTTAAAAGTGTTTATTTAAGAAACACTTAACCAAATTCATATGATACTAAAATAATCAGTATTTTTACTTTTTGAAATATATGAAAGTAGATTAAACATTAGGAAGCATAAAAAAGTAAGGTATGAAAGATTGTGATTAAGAAAGGAAAGAAGAAGCAAAGTAAAAGAAGAGAAAATATTCACTATTGGGAGTTATCCAGTTGAAGTTGAAAGAGAAAGAGAAAGGTGCTTTTCTATTGAAGTTTTGTTTGCTTGTGTAATGCAGTGAGTAGGGCACATAGCTACCTTAGCTAGCTCCATAGCATAATTCACCATCATTCATTGTTCATCACCACAGCTCAACTAGGAGAGAGAAATCTAAGAACTCCCATCACTCACCCCTAGAAAATATTTGCAATGAGATAAGGACTTGTGCTGCTGACACACATCAAGAGAGAGAAAGAGAGACATCACTGTTCATTACTCATGTTTTGTTTTTTCCTTTTTTCTTTCTCATTCTCAGTTAATGTAGTTGTGCTACTTCACTCTTTTTTTTTTGTACACTCTCACTTCTCACTTTCACACACACAGCACACAGAACAACACACAAACACAGCACACACACATACTCTCTCTCTTCTGTGCTCTTCTGTCACCCACCGCTCTTTAATTCCGCATGAAACCGTTGAACGTTTTTCAACTCTCTGCCTTCATAAGGGTCCTCCAATTCTCTACCACCACTACACACACCCTTTTAAGTTTTGATTCTCTCTCCTCACATGTTAGTACTTTTTTGTTTCCCTTTTTATTTCTCTCCATGATTTGAAGAGATCTTCATCTTGCATTCATAGCATTTTATCAGTTTTGTTTCTGGTGTGAAATCTGTTCTGCTCTTCAGAAAGGTTGTTGCTTCTCTGGGGTGGTTGTGACATTTTGTACTCTTTACTTGAATTCTAAAGTGGGTTAAAATTTATATAATTTTGAATTGAACTAGTTAAGTGGTTGGTTCTTCATGATAAGTAAGTAAAGGAATTTATCTTTGGGGTTTTGATTTTCTGGGTGTTGGCATCAGAGGGTGAGTGAAGTTGATATAATACATGGTTATGGTTATTTGGTTGCCATGAAATTTGCTTGGTGTTTAAGGTTTTATCATGGGTTGGTGAGTGTGGACCTGTTACAGTTCACCCGGCCTTTATCTTCAATGTGAAGCCTTTTTGTTGTTTCTATATAATTTGGTAAGCTGTATGTAAACTAGCTTCTCTTTTTGTCTTCTCTGGAATTGGTCTACTACTAGAATATTTGTATAAACTACCTTCTAGCTAGGCTTTCCATTCTTTCCATTGATCTATCTTTCTACTTTTTGGTTGTTTTCAGCTTGTCTTGTACATTCAATTGAGTCTAGGGTCCCTTTCTCTTCCTTCATATGTATAATTTCAATAGGTTGTTAATGTGTTATCCTTGAGAAACTTCGTCTGTGGGAAGCCTATGCTTCTGATTTGAAGGACATGTTATTGTTGTTGCTAGTATAATTTAAGCACCTTGTTGACAGAATTGTCATAATGATATAGGATTTCATGGTTTTCTGATCTGTGCATTTTTTTCTTTCCTCCAAAATTTGTGACCATGGACTGTGGGAACAGAGATAGGTGGAATTGAATATTGAGGGGTTTCAAGGTCTAGTAAATGCATGGATCGAGGGGACCAAATGTTATCTGGCTCTGCATCTTACTATATGCAGAGAGGAATACCTGGTGCTGGAACTCAATCTGAACTGCACAACTCGCCTAATATTAGATCATTGTCTAATCCTAATTTACCATTTCAATCAAGCATTGGTGGTGGTGGTACCATTGGATCCACATTACCGTTGGAGTCTACAGGAATTTCATCTCCATGTGTCAATGTGAGTGCTCCTTCTGGTGCTGTGCCAGGGGAATCTGCCAAAAGGAAGAGAGGAAGGCCTCGAAAGTACGGGCCGGACGGAACTGTGTCGTTGGCATTGACTCCAACACCAGCAAGTCATCCTGGAGCCCTGGCACAAGGCCAGAAACGAGGTAGAGGGCGCCCACCAGGATCAGGGAAGAAACAGCAGTTGGCTTCTCTTGGTAAATCCCCATCTCAGCTTTTGTGTTGTTGTGCATTTAGTGAAAGATAAACGTAAAGTAATGATAGTTTGAAGTTGAGTTGAGATGTTGCCGGCTGTCTAAATCCTTATCCAAGTGATGTTTTTTGATTCTAACATCTCAATAAACTGAGTTTACAATGACTTTTGTGTTGCAGACTTGCAGTGGATAAATTGTTATTTTCTTTCTGAGTACAAGATATGCTGTTTGTGTGTTGAATGGTTGAGCTCTCAAACGTTTTGGTCTATTGAGATTACTGTGTTAGTGCAAAATCTGGATTTTGCTTCGAAACTGTTGAGTATTGAAAGGCTGGATTGTTTGGTTGTTGTATTACTTGCTTATTTTTAAAGATCAAAATTGCTTTTATCCAAGCACAGCACCTGTTGTTTTCATTTTTTGAGATAACAACTGTTTATTTGGTTTTTCATGCTGGAATTGAAATATCAGACGGACCGATTTAACATTGAGTCAGCAACTTTTATGTTTTCATATGATTTGGTATTACCTATGAATTTCTTTACAATCAAAATTTTACTGATTACAAGGTAAATGGTTTAGCTTTCAGATGTTTTGGTTTATTGAGATCACTGCAATAGGTGAAATTTTTTTAGGGTTTTTTCTACTAAATTTTCTAGAGTTGAACTTGTGACTGTTTCTGTTACATCACTTGCTTTACTTAATATTAACACAACTTTTTAAATTAGAGTATCATTGCTAAGGTGTTAAGTGCTCTAGCGTATGCCAACATTCAAAATTACACATTTCATCTTTTTCTCTGGTGGTTTATATTTTTGTTTTCAGACTGACATTATGATATCAAACTCACTAAATTTACAACTTTTCAATGAATTGGGTATAAATAATAAACTGTTAGTTTCTTTGCACAGATAATTTTTTTTATTACAAGATACATGCAGTGTTTGCAGACAGTTGAACCCTCAAAAGTTTTACTTCCTTGAGAGATTATGGTACAAGTAAAAATTATTATGGATTTTCCTATTAAACTATTGAGTGTTAAATCTGACTGCTTCAGTCTTTACATCACTTTTTTATTTTTTATATTAGCACTAATTTGATGATTAAAATTAAATATTACATAATTATTTATCTTTACTCTGATATAATTTATACAAGAAAGGAATTTTTTTTTTATCTTAGTTCTAGGTAACATGAAATCAATGTTTTAAAACTAGGCTTGAATTGGACCAGAAACTGAATTTGCATTTCATTGCACATCTACTGCAGCTGTCTACTGCAGCATGTGAAATTTGCAGTAAAATTATTAGGCAGAAGATTATTACATCTCCCCTATTTAATAAATAGTCCTTCATTTGGCATTTTTGCCAGTGTTTTTCTTAATTATCCTTCAAATTTATTTCCAATTTAAATTATTCTTATTGCTTTTTCAAAAAATTTATGCTCATCCCCTTTACTATGCCATACACCCTTCCTTTGTCACTCCCTCACTCACCCTTTGTAATTTATAAGTCAGACTTGTTGAAAGTATTATTCTTTGAAATAGAAAAAGGCCATTTAGTGCCACTTAAATTATTTAACTCTAGTGGTATTCTTGGAGTACTGTTTAATTTTATGGCAATATTAATTGAAATTAACTAATTTAACTATGAATTATGTTTTTTTTCTTTCTTATATATAAATTTGGAGGTAGTATTGTGAGAGGTAATATACCTATAACTTAATTTCAACAAGTTGATATTTTTACCATGCCTAAGATAAAAGTTGTATTTTTGGACATTACATTATTTTCAATAAATCATGTTTTTATTGTTATTTATGAAGGATAAGCAGTTTTTGTTTATTGAGTCATGTATGGATGCAAAGTATGCATTGATTGAATAGTGATGGTAATAGTTGCCAATTCATTCTGTAGAGTAATCCTATTGAATCAAAAACTTCTGATTGTATCCAAGATGAACAGAAATCATTATAGCTTTATACTTTTCCATAAGTGCTGCAGAACTCCTCTGTTAATTTCAAATCAATTTTTAACTTACGACTTTTAATTTGTTTCAAATTTTTTGTTACTTTAGAAAACTAACTAGGAATACACTAACCTCATTGATACACTCACATTTCAAAATCATTCACATGACCCTACTTTTCCTTTTTCTCTCTTTCTTGAATTTCACTTTTTATTTATTTTACTATATGCTGAATAGTAATAAATTTAAATATTTGTGTTACATGATAGTTGGTTTGGGTGAGTTTAGGTTGAGAATAAAATTTTACTAAAAACTGATTCAGCCTTATTTGATTAGTTTTGACAATGGTTTCCCCATAAAGCAACACTCTCTCTTTCCTTTTTAAGGTGTCCTTTAAGGTTTTGTTTTTTTTGGGAGAAACCAATAAATGTAATTTTTTTACTTCAATAAAATATTTATAAGATTTTTTTTCCTACATGACAAGGGTATACATGGTAAATGTTCTTTAAATGGATCATTTTGATTTTCTGTCTGTAAGGGGTGATTATGTTAATTTTGTTTAATTATAAATTATATTAATTTTGTTTAATTATAAATTAATGTAAAGGGTGATTCATGTTTGACGTTGAGTGGTTATTGCTAGGTGAACTGATGTCTGGTTCAGCTGGGATGGGTTTCACTCCTCATATCATTACCATAGCAGTTGGAGAGGTATGCCTTTTACTTTTAAGATGTTGTATCAATTTTTCTGCTTCTTTTTGTGTATGTTGAAAAATTTAAGTTCTGAATATTTATAGGCTGCATTTGTTTTCATCTTCAGTAATAAATTACACAACAGTATCTTGTTTTTCATTTTGTTTTCTGTCTTTAGACTTTGTGAAGGAAATGGTTAAACTATTTTTTTTTTATTTTCTATTCTTTCTTTACTAAAGTTTGAAAACAGGTGATAAAATGTAACTAGATAGCACTTTTATAATTGGTAAAAATGCATCAACTATAATAAAAAAGAGAGAACACATGAAACACCTACTCTGTTTGTGTTTTCTCATTTTGAATGAAGATCTATAAAGCATCAATCGATTGATTCTACATTAAATTGGTCTCTTGACTTAATCATCAACTTACTTGTATTAATTTCTCCATAGAGAAAGGAAATTGACGTCTGTAATTTCTAAGTAGATGTTGATATCATTTGAAATTCATCTTTTGTCTGTCATCATTGTTTTATTAAAGTACTATATTTTTACTCATCAATGAATGTAAGATGATACATACTCTAAAAATGATTTCATTTGAAACATAATGTGCTCCAAGGTGGTTCTTTCTGTAAAATTGAAGAATTACTCTTTAAAAAATTGTGCTCTTTCCATCTCTGTAGGACGTTGCCACAAAAATCATGGCATTTTCTCAGCAGGGTCCAAGAGCTATATGTATTTTGTCAGCCAATGGTGCTGTGTCTACTGTGACTCTTCGCCAGCCTTCAACATCAGGTGGCACAGTCACATATGAGGTTTGCAACTTTCTAGTGTTGTGTTTGTGCTTTTATGTTCAGATAGACTTGTAGCTAATAAACAATTTCACTTGATATCACTTCTTGCTTGATAAATTTACTTAATCACATAACAATTTCACCATCATACTCTGATTCTTTTGTTATTTTTGGAGAATGACTTAGTTTAAATATTCTATGCATATGGATGCTAGAAATATTTTGCCCCTGGAAATCAAGACTTCGTTCTAGTTACTTTGAGCTTGTTTTTTATGTATGCAGAACATGTACATAGGTGCATTCCAATGTATGTCTGCTATCAACTCACATTCATGACTGCACTGGCTGTTACTTAAATGCAATTTGATTTAGTATTCGGCTAAAAAGTGTTGAAGGCAATGATTCTACAAGTTTTGGTTATTCTAGTGTCAGACTTTTTATAAGAAATAGCTATTATTACCGAGTTATCTTGTTGCGAGTCATAGTGCTAGACATGTGTTTTCTTGAAGAATTTTATTTTACTCAACCATAAATTTAGAACCATTTGAAGTGGTTCATCAGTATACTTTAACAACTTTTTATCTTGTTGAAGTTATTTACTTTGGTTATTTATAATTATTGATGGACTTTGGATTCAATAGGGGCGTTTTGAGATATTATGCCTGTCAGGCTCTTATTTGGTTGCCGATGGTGGTGGCTCCCGCAATCGAACTGGTGGATTAAGTGTTTCCCTTGCAAGTCCTGATGGCCGTGTCCTTGGCGGAGGAGTTGGTGGAGTGCTTATTGCTGCAAGTCCAGTTCAGGTAAATGCATTTTATTGCTGTCATCATATTGTGTTGAAGATCATCATTATCATGTCAAAACTTGCAACTTTTTAAATTTGGATGCTTTATTACCACAGGTGATAGTTGGAAGCTTTACATGGGGTGGATCAAAGACAAAGATCAAGAAAAAAGAACCTTCAGAAGTGGCAGAAGTTGCTATAGAGACTGATCATCAGACAGTTCATAATCCCGTTGCAATGAATAGCCTCTCGCCAAATCAAAATCTTACTCCAACCTCATCTTTAAGTCCGTGGCCAGCTTCACGATCATTGGATATGCGCAACTCTCATATTGACATTGATTTAATGCGCGGGTGACAATTTATTTAGCATATGCCAGTACTGAGTATATATTTCAGATTCATGGTCACTCATCTAATTTTCCTGTAGTAGTAACTACAGCATGGGAACTACCAACAGCAGAGTAGAAGCCAGCTGACTTATGGAAATTTGATAAAATGTCACCTATCTCTACCCATGATTGACTGTAGGGTTGTGCTCAATATTTTTGTAGCTGTGAGGAATTTTAATTTGAAGATTTTGCGTTATTGGTTGAAAACAGACTGTTGTTTATATCCTATTTGAAAGAAATTGGCAATTGAGGTAGATGCTTTGTGGTTTTGAGGCACAAATTATGATATAAATTAGTGTGACTTTTGTCATTGAACTATGGTCTCCTGAAAGGCAATGACAAAGGGTGCATGAAGATTTACCACTAGGAATGCATAGTGTTGTGTCTGAGAGCTGTGGATGTTATGCTTTGGATGGTGATTCTTTTTTTCCCTTCTCAATTCTAGTGTATCTTATTCTTGTTGCCAATAGTGAGTTATCCTGCACTTTTCTAATTTACATTCTCTGTTCACGTCTTACTCCTTTTCTCCAACAATCTGTTCCTTTTCGTTTCACCCCCATTGATATTCATGCCCCTGGGGAATGGTCATTTGATTAGGCTGTAACAGTTTAGGCTCCAAACGCTTTTGAGGAAGGGCAGAACATGGATGCAGTTCCTTATGTGTTTTTGATGTTTTTCTGCAATCATAATTGAAAATATTCACCTAAGTTTTTCCCTTGAAATGATGGCTTTTATGGAGTCTTTGTAGCCTAAACTAGTTGTAGGTAACTTAGCTGATTATTGTAGATAACCAGCAATGCAATAGTTTTTTTGGTAACTTAGCTGATTGTTGTTAGATTGGTCTCTTAAGTCCCTTGAAACAGACAGTCAAATAGGTTGTTACTCTCAAGATCAACTTGCTTCCATGGGAAGAAATAACATGTAAATTTATACATGCACAGATGATGTAACAAGGTTTTCTGAAATATGCAGGAAACTGCTACAGTTGGAGGACAAAACACTGAAGTTAGCAGTTGCATTACAGCATAACATCCACCCTCTAATACATAGAATTAAATTGAAGACATGCATAGGATAAAAGTAACTAGTTGGTGTGAAGGATGACCACATAGCCCAACTTAGCAACCTGAAACATCGACCAACAATGTAACTGGCACCAGTGTTGATTGAAAGATAAGTGTCATAATGGTTTTAAATTGTGTATCATTTGTAATTTGTAATTACTAAAATTTTGGACATTGCATTGCTTGAACTTCTAAAAACTAACATACTTGTAGTTGAATTGTAGAGCCACTTGCATCATCACTAAAATGGTAGAATTTGTTCTTTTATCTGATGTGCTGATTTACCCAATGGCTTGGGAATCACTGGTCAAGAGTTAAAACCTTTATTATTGTTGAAAACCAACTATCACCAGCTAAAGAAAGAAGGGTTTGTCTGTCCTGGATGGCGTTATACAAATTTTATGGTTTTGTTGTTTTGTTGTTCTGCCGTGATTGATTTGATTTCTACTGAAGTGATGTTTACCTAAACTCTGAATTTGTACGTTCGTGGCATTGCACTTCAGTTGCTTTACTTGTCCAAGATGCATGTATTATGCAATGCCTTTTGTTTTGTGTGAAGGGAAATGCTAGAGAGTGACCCTTGTACCATCCATGATATTTTAGCATGAGAACAGCTTCCCTACATATCAATTACTCTACCACGTCCACATAATTCGACGACCGACAAGAGTTATACTTTTTTTTTTTATTATGAGTATGTACAGAAAAAAAAATGAAATATATTTTTTATAAGAAATAAATTCTAAGCCTATTCAATCTTACGGTTTGCATCTATTTATATATATATAATCATTTTATTTATAGTTGATGTAACAAAAGGAAAACGCCAAAGATATTTCTGTAGGAAAAAGATTAAGGTATTAAGAAATAAGAAGATAACACATGGGTGAACCAAAATTAAAGCCTTTGGAATTCAGACACACTTTATGTTCCTTCCGAACACTGGCTTAGGAAATGATTGCACACTTGACAGGAGTGATGAAGAATGAGGAAAAATCAGGAGAGGATAGAATTAGCCAGTTATCAGATGATGTACGGTGTCACATCCTTTTGTTCCTTACCACCAAGGAAGCCATAGCTACATCCTTGTTGTCTACCAGGTGGAGATTTCTATGGAGAATGCTTCCATTTCTTGACATTCACTGTTCCAAACCAATCATAAAATCCCACAAGAGTGTTAATACATTCTTGGCACAACGTATAACACAAAACATCACAAGGTTTCATCTCAAATGTAATAGCCATGGTTGTTGCTCCCATTATGTGGAACAATGGGTCTCTGCAGTGATAGCAAGAAAAGTTGAACATGTGGATATCTCCTTATGCATGTGTCACAGAAGCGTGATCAACTTCGCCCCCTTGTTCACCTGCGCCACGCTTGTCACTTTGAAGCTCGAGGGTCTCTTTAATCTCTCTATTCCTTCTGGTGTTCATCTTCCTAAACTCAAAAGTTTGCACCTGCACATACATGCATTCACCTCCTTCTCCAGCATCAGGAACCTTATCTCTGGATCTCCAGCTCTTGAACTGTTCCACCTGAGGCAGAACTGGTACTTGTCACATTTCAACGAGTTGAAGATTGTGCGAAACTCTCGAGTTATCCAACTGTTCCAACGCAAATGGTTTTACAACCTTGTTATACAAAGTGATCGTTATTATGATTTTGTCCCAGACTACTTGGAAAGTGGTAGTAGGTCAAACGTTGTTAAAGCCAAAGTTTATATGACAGTGTTTGGTGGAATCAAGGATTTTTATGCTAACCAGTTTGTTTGTGAGACTCTGAAAGAATTATGCAACGTTGAGTTTCTGTCTTTGGGTGATTTTAGGTTAGAGACATACCCTTTTAGTCTTGATCTTCCACTGTTAAAGAATCTAGTTGAGCTAAGATTGTCTCTTGAAAATAGGGACTCCTTGTATATGGAACTTCCTGGGAAGTGTCCTAAGCTTGAAGTTCTTGAAGTTAATATCATGGATGATCGCTGTGGTGCTAATCAAAGGTGTAAATATCGTATTAGAGGCGGAGTGAGGGAACACGACTTGTCTATTGTTCCTTTTTCACCAGAGACAACATTGCTGGAAAGTTGAGACAGAGTCCATAAGAGATATTATTCGGTTGTTCTTTGTTATGTTTTCTGTTTAAGAGAAACTAATTTAGGGGACTTTTCTTCTTGTTTTCCTGGTTTTATATTACTAGGATCAAGTGAAATAGCCAGCGAATTTGAGTCTTTACTCCATGAATTCTGTGTTATTTACTTTGTATCTGGATTGGATTTTACATGTAACTATAATTTGTATATAATATATATAAAATCTGCTGAAAGCATGTGGCCCATTCTCTGTAATCAAACTTGCAGTTGTTGCGTGTGTAAGAGCAATCCGTGTTCAAGGCAGCGTAATAACCCCCTTTTTGTTTGTGTCTGTTTCTTTATATACACTTTTCACAGTGTAGAACATTAATGTAAGTCATAAATACGTTAGTTGCAAAAAATGAAAAAAGCTCACAGTTTCACAGCTATGTTTGCTAACAAAGGAGAGAAAAGGAAGAATATAATGAGTGTGTTTTCATTCAGATAGACTTGAAGTTCATAAACTATTACACTTATTAGATTACACACACACACACACACACATATATATATATATATATTATAATGAATATAACTATTTTTTATGACAAAATACAGAATGCACAACACAGCAGATAGATAGAAGACATGTACTAGTATTACAACATTATATTAAGCATCAGCCCATGTAATTTGCAATCCACCCCACTGACTGTGAGGCACTCCTAAGGCTTTCCAGACAGCCTTGGAGGCATCAACAATGTTGTTGGGACAAGGAGGTTGATAATCATGGTCTTGATCACATCCCATGGTAGAGTCACACTCGTCAACGACCATGGCCACAACACTTTTGCCATTTGCAGTGATGGTAACATTGTGGAGGCATCTACTCATGTTGTTAAACCATCCGGTGGAAAGTGCAACCACTGGTGTATCATCAGAATGGTACTTGTTGTCACATGCTGAAGGCCCTCCTCCATCTCCACCCTTTTCAAAACTGTTGAGAGTGAGTTCTGCCTTGGTGTTTCTTGACACTGCTGGAGAACATTTGTATGTTGTGTACGTCTTCCCTTCCACACAGCACTCTGAATCATTCTCTTGGTTGCATTCTCCTGCTGGTGGTTTCTTCCCTATGATTCTCCCACTTGGACGACACTGTTGTGCTTCACAACACAAGCTATTTGCTGAAATCAGAATCAGCAGCACAACCAAGGATGCCGTTGAGATACAAACATTCATTTTCTATATCTTTTCTTTCTCACTGTGTTGTTTTGCTTGGTGCTTGGTGGCCAAAGGGGTGGCTTTAGATGGTAATTTATAGAAAGAGATGTTCATAGTAAGGGTTGGATTCTGCTAGAAAAGGAGCACCATGGTACTAACATCCAATGCAAGGTTCCATTCACATTGAACTGTAGTGGTGAGAAAATTTTTACTGTACGTGCCGTGGAAAGTAAGTTTCCTTGCTTATAGCAACCATATATTTGGTCAAAGTTTGAGATCAATGCTGCAATGAGATGGAAATTATCAAGCTAAATTATGACTCATGAATTTTGTAGCTAAAAGTCTCTCTTTTGTCACTTTGCTTGATATTCAATAGTCTTTGAACCATATAATACGGCATAAAGGCATATTTGGGTTAAATGTGTTTATTATTTTTAAATTATATTACTAAAGTTGCATTTTGTTCCTATTTTAAAGTATGTATAAATTCTGTTTCTACACTTATAAAAAAAAAAACTATAAAGTATTATCAGCATCAAATGATAGCATCTAAGAAGTGCTGTAGTTTCTATGTGTGGTCGGTGTTACTGTATGTGTTTATGCTTTGAAATATATGATTAAGTTACAATAAAATTCAGTTTAGAAAGTGTATATCTTACTTTTAACTTATTAGGCAGGGAATGATATTCCAAATGTAGATTGTCAAGGCCATATATGGTTTGAAGCAGAGACCAAGGGCTTGGTTTGATAAACTAAGATACACACTTTTAGAGTTTTCAAAACACCAGAAGTGATTCTTCTGTATTCATTCTTGAAGGTACAAATTATACCACATTCCTTCTCATTTATGTTGATGACATTATTGTAACAGAAAACAATTACCAATGTTTAGAAATATTAATCAATAAATTGAATGTTGTTTTTTCACTGAAAGACTTAAGACATATACACTACTTTCTTGGCATTGAAGTACGAAGGAATGGTAGTGGAATGTATATAAGGCAAACTAAGTACATAAAATATATTCTGAAGAAGTTCAACATGGAGACAGTTTATGCCTATCAACACCAATGGTGGCTGGTAGACAATTCACTATAAAAGGGGAACCAATTACCAATGCTACTTTGTATAGACAAGCCATATGTGCATTGTATATTTGACTAATACAAGGCCATACATTGTTTTTGCTATCAAGAAACTCAGTCAATACATGAGTAAACCTACATGGATCACCAGCAAGGAATAAAAAGAATACTAAAATATTTTCAAGCCACAATGAACCTATGTTTCACATAAAACCTTCCAATGATCTTGACATAATGGGGTATTCTGATGCAGATTGAACAACTAGTATTGATGACAAAAAATCCATGGCAGGACAATGTGTGTTTCTTGGAGAAACTCTTGTTTCCAGGTCTTCAAGAAAATAAAAGGTAGTGTCACGATCAAGAACAAAATCAAAATACAGAGTCTTGGTTGATCTGTCTATTGAAGTATCTTGGATTAGATATCTCATGATAGAACTAAAAATACAAATGCTCAGAAAACTAATTATGTGGTGTGATAACCTAAGTGCCAAGTCAATTGCTTCTAATCTAGTCATGTATACACAGTCTAAACACATTGAGATAGATGTGTAATACATACGTGATCAAGTCCAACAAAATGAAGTAATTGTGGCCTATGTTCCTACTACCGATCAAGTTGTAGACTGTTTGACTAAACCTCTCACTCATACCAGATTCAACTACTAAGAGACAAACTTTGCATGATCATGTCACAACTAGTTTGAGAGGGGGAGTTAAACATAATAAGATATTTTGTCAAATATCTTATCCTTTATGACTCTTGATTTAAGTGATTCATAATATTAATTTTAGTTTATGGTGTAATATTGCAGTAATTACTGTAATTATTCATCAGCATCCTATTTAAGAAAGTATTTGTTTGTATTACCATGATTATAGGATCTTGATTGTACATTACTACTTGTATTTAAACAGTACATGATCAATACAAATTATTATATTTAATACCATTTTCTATTTGGCTGCACTATATTTACCTCAAGACAATATTGTATATTCTAGTAAAACATTCTTTCATTACACAACATCCAACAATCATTTTCTAAACATTTTAGCTCAAAGATACTCTTTTAAAGCAAGAAACTGATTTCATTATAGTCTTTGAAACCTTGAATAGTTTTGCAATTAACACAAGGCAAGGTAGAAATAATTTAGAAAAATGTTAGCATTTTGAAAAAATATCTCAAAAGCAACTGAAGTAGAGCTTACGAGGTTTTATTTTTTTTTAACCATACAGTGTAATTTTGTATATTTATGAACTTAGGATAAGTAATATATACATGACCAAATCACAGTTTTCCACAAAACAGATACATAAAATATAAATAAAGACACATTACTAAGCATCACACCAAGTAATCTGTAATCCAACCCACACAGCCTTTGATGCATCAATTATGAGATAAACTTAAATTAAGGTGTTATAGTAATTTAATTTGAGTCAAACTTTATTTGGTATATGATTATCATGTTACCGTTTTCCAATTATTGTCGCAATATGCTTTGATTTGATTCTGTCATTATTACTGGTTTTATTCTCAAAATATTATGGTTACTGTATTCAGCATGGTAAACAACTCGTATTATCTAGTCAACAGATTGATCTTGTTCCTCTTTACTTTGTTGGATCCTTCGTACGTGATTACCAATGTGTCCCACATCTTTTTTACACCTTTGTAGGCGTGAAATTTCATGTCCTATTCAAAAAGAGCACACATAAGTGAATTCCAAGCTTTCGAGTTCATAAGATATCCCTATTTCTAGTTGTTTGAACATTAGCTTCTTGCTAGGGACTCTCCCTCTTTATCAAGGAGTATACAGAGTTATCAAGGAGTATATATCGACGTGGCAGGACCCAAAGAATGCAATCATTCTTTTTTTTTCAATAGTCAAACTTTTCCCCCTTGAATAGAGGAGGGTGATTTATGGCAAATCATTCGTTCTCCATTGCGTTATGTATCGTTTCTTTGATTCCGGCTAAGAATTAACCCTAGATCTTAACTCTAATACCAATTGAAATCACATGTATACTCTAGAAAAAAAAGGGAAGGGGGAACGGTAGTTTGAATAGAGTTTACAAATTTTTCGCAATATAGTGCTAGGTGCTATTTGTAGTCTGCAAATAACATTGAACACTTAAGGATTTTAATAAGTGTTTAGAAAACCTTTTGGTATAAGGTTAGATACTATGTTGCTTTTCCTGAGCAAACTGTGTTTCTTGTATGGATACGTTAGACAAAAGGTATTGAGGAAACATTCCCATAATGTCTTCCTATCTCTTAATGTTCTTCTAAATCAATGTGGAACTTTTGAATAAATCTTTGTCCTTTATGATCTGTAGAGATAAAGCGAGACAACACAACAAGCAAGAAAGTACTATTCGTACATATATTTAACCATTAGATGTTCATTAGCATTTAACTTGATATGTGTACTATAGCATTTATGGGACGTTTGTTTTAGAGTAATGTATGTGTTTAGGATATGTTTACACACGTATAACGTTTAGTGTGTTATCCTAAACGGTTCCTTTTTAATATACACTATTTCATTAGACACTATTGTTAAACTTCAAAACAAGGGTTGCTAAATGATCTTATCGTAATAGTAAGTTTAATCATGAAACATATCCCAAGATTCACCTCATTGTTTGCAACGTTTCAAAGAAGGTCGCACCCATTATTTCCTTTTTGTAGTGTTTCCCCTTCTCAACACAAAAACAAAGTGCAACAAAAGTAGAAAAAAAAAAAGAAAAATAACCAGCGTGGGTCAGTGAGTTTTCCATCTTCCTCTTCAATCTGAATCATTATGGTGATATTTTCATGATCTTTGCCGGTTTTTGACAAAGCTCACGTTGATCTGCATAGGGTGGAACTCGCGATTTGATGCTTTCTAACAAGGTGAGACGTGATAGGTGTAAACTTATGTTATGTTTTGAGTTCATGGTGGCTCACATTTGTGTTCTCTTATGGCATCAACGTCTATGCCAACTTCGGTGTGAGCACTATGGTGATGGCAAGCAGTGGCTGTGAATCCTATTTTCACGTCTTGAACGTAAAACCTCTCGCGCAAGTTCGGAAGTGCTTGTGTACGACTTCGAATGGGCGATTAAACCAAGTTCAAATTATTTTTGCTTGCTAATAAGTGAGTCGGATTGAATTGACTTATTAAATAGCTAACCGATGATAGGTCGAACTGAGTTGAACATGAGGATGATGCATTTTGACAAGACTAATTTATAATATTAAAAGTTATATTTTTTGATTCATATTAAAAGAATATTTTTATATGTGTAGTAATTTTAAAAAGTTGATCTAAAAGAATTTGGTTCTCTTAGCCAATTGTTACACGATGTTAACTGATTATTATAATTAAATTTTGAAGAAAACACTAGAATGTGTATTAGATGACCCTCGGACGGTCCCAGATAGAACACGTTGGACGTCTGGCCGGACTCAAGCACTCAACCCGGGCGACCATGACAGGTAGGTTTACGAAGGTGATTAAGGTAAAACACCGATTAGAGGGTTGGGCTCGAGATTGGGCCGTGATTAAGGTCCTGCTAATCCTAGGCCCATGACCAAAACTATAAATACAAGTCAAAGGTTAGAGGTAGGCAGATTCATTAATTGCATATTTATTGCAGTACTAAAACAATCGATCGAACCTTTTACTGACTTAAGCATCAGAGCACCTTTAACTGGTACCCTCCTAGGCGTACAAGACGGACGAACATCGACCTACGGAAGGAAGGATCACGAGATGAGACCGGACGGATGTGACCGAGAGCCCACAAATTTAGGTGACTCGACCCCAAACAGGAACATTTTGGCGCCCACCGTGGAGTCGAGTGACTAAACCCAATGGTGACCACGAGAAACATGAGCAGCGAGGACCCGATCGAGATGACAAGGATGTTACAACAATAGATGGAGGAGTTACAACAGTGACATGAAGCGGATATGGTGGCCGTGTGGGCCGAATGCTCAGCCCGCATAGCACAGGAAAAAAGATTAGAGGAGGGAGACAAAAATGAGGAGGAGCGTGGCAAGGCCGCTTAGGAAGGTGTCTCGAAACACAACAACATGCCCGATCCAACCTGGAAACAGCCCGGGTTAGAGGTCAAGGGAAGTAAGGTTAAGGCCGACCAAGGGCAGAGCACGACCCTAAGAAAGCAGCTGGTGATCAAGGTCGAGGATACCTCCGATCACCTACCTTTCGTCCAAGCTATCATGGACTCCACATATCCGAGCATTTCGTCCCACCGCAACTCAGAATTTATGATGGGACGACTGAGCCTGACGACCATGTGAAAGCGTTCACTACCCGGATGGCATTTCAGACTAGGGACCGGGTAATCTGGTGCCGGGCGTTTTTTTTATCCCTCGAGGGAGAGGCCCTGGAGTGGTTCAACTCTCTACCCCCAATTCTATAGAAAGTTTTGAGGGCCTCAAGGCCATGTTCGGATGACAGTTTCCTAGCTGCCGTTCCGAGGATTTAACCATATTTGAATTGTCCGCCCTCAGGCAAGGATGAAACATTGAAAGCGTTCATGGACTACTACCAAAAAATGGTTTGGCGAGAGCTCAAGCTGGGACCATTCAAGGAAAGCGTCTGTCGACGGGTGCCGAAGACTTTAGAGGAGTTGCGTGAACGGGCAACGAATGAAATAAGGGTGGAGGAAATGAGATAGTCCTACCGAAAGGAGACCTAGGAAGCGAAGGAAAAATTGGAGGGTAGGAGCCAGGGGGGACAATCTGGAAAATCCGGGGTTCAGACCGAAGGAGCCCACCATGGTTGCACGTTTCCAACAGTACACCCCACTGAACGCCCCCCCGAGCGAAGATGTTACAAGAAGCCTTGAGCATTGAGCTCATATAGGCGCCCAAGAGGCGTCCTACCCTGCTCGGCGCTGACGGGAACAAGCACTGCCTATGGCATCAAAACTTGGGTCACAATACAGAGGAGTGTGTGACTCTCAAGGATCGAATCGAGAAGCTGATCCAGGCTGGGCAATTGAAGAGGTATGTCAAGAGCGAACGTCTTGAACGCCACGTTGGCTCTTTGGCATGATCGCGTAGTCGTCGCAGGAGTCCGCGAAGGCAGGGTGGCAGGGGACGATTAAGAGGCTATGGAGGTAATTGTTCCCGTCAGGAAAGGTGCAAAAGCAGAAATAGAAGTAGGAGTAATGACCGATCGCTACGAGGTCACATTAACACCATTTTCTGAGGGTTTGTTGGGGGAGGATCTTCCTCATCAGCGCAGAAACGTCACGTTAGGGTCAAGAGATCCATACCGACAATCACATTCACGGATGACGATTTCCATGCTCCAGACGCGGAGCAGGACGACCCCCTGGTGATCACGACGAAGATCGCTCCATACGTGGTGAGTAAGGTGTTGATTGATCAGGGAAGCTCCGCCAACATCTTATATTGGAAGACCTTCTGGAAGACCTTCCAGCGCATGGACCTGTCAGAGGACTTGATTATGCCCTACAACAAACAAATAATGGGATTCACAGGAGAGCGGGTGGACACGCGTGGTTATGTTGATCTCCGCACTCGTTTAGGCACCGGGCAGGAAGGCGACGAGAAAAAAATGTTCGGTATCTGTCGGTAGACGCCAACACGTCTTACAATGTCCCCATAAGGTGACCATGTCTAAACGCGTTTAGAGTGATAATGTCCACCCCCCATCTAACCATGAAGTACCCATCAGAGAGGGGAACCATCTACATTGTCAAGGCCGACCAGAAGACGACCAGAGAATGCTACGCAGTAGGATTAAAGCTCCAGCCCCAGGTGATACGACGACGAACGGTGAGCTCTAAGGTGGCGATGGTCGACCTTGACCCTCGTACAAACACGGATGATCGGATTGAACCGATTGGGGAATTGCGCGAAGCGAAGGTAGGGCACAGTGAGGAGCAGACTACCCGCATTGCGGGGCTTGGAGCCGGGAGCAGAGCAGGAATTACGGGCGATCGTTTGGCGCAATCGCGGCCTATTCGCTTGGGCTGCATCTGACATGCCGGGCATTCACCCCTCGGTGATGTCGCACAAATTGGCTCTATTAAAAGAGGCCAAGTCGATCGCCTAGAAGAAGAGGAGGCTAGGTGCAGAGAAGAGCGCAACTATTAGCGAAGAAGTGCATTAGTTGAAAGAGGCCAGTTTCATTTGAAAAGTGACATACACCACCTGGTTGGCGAACATCGTTATGATCAAGAAGGCTACTGGAAAATGGTGAATGACGAGTTCATAAATAGAACCACTGCCACCCGAAAGCTAACTACGCCGAACAAGTGGTGAATGACGAGTTCATAAATAGAACCACTGCCACCCGAAAGCTAACTACGCCGAACGGGTGGTGAAGGGCGAGTTCATAAATAGAACCACTGCCACCCGAAAGCAAAACTTACCGGACGGTCGGAACCTAACGAAAAAACTCTTAGCAGCATAATTTCCCAAAAAGCATATATGACAAATATCGTAGGTAAAAGATAAAGTGAACGCTCGGAGGATAAAACACAGTTTAAACACTTCAAAAGTTCATTAATAAAATTCAAGTTTGTAGTTACATTCAGGAGTGAACGGCCACCGGCCGGTATACAAAATGTTGTAATTTCCACAAAAAGCAAAAAGGAAAAACACTCTCCCCCACACTCAATCATTCATCATTCAACATTGTCCTTGTCAGGCTGCACCTCTTCATCGCCCGCCACCTCTTCGTTGACCGGCGAAGCATCTACCAGCATCATCTTGTCGTCATAAACATCTTGGCCAATGTCGAAACCAGCAGCCAAAGGGTCCGCCACCAATAGAAAGGCGGGCTAATGTAGAGCCTTGTTGAAACCTTCTTCATGCTCAATATGAACACTGTTGTTCAAAGTAACAATGGCCTCGTTGGCCTTCACCAGTTCGCCGGCCAAGCGATCTACTTGCTTTTGTAGCTCTTTTTCGCTGGCGGTCAGCCTCTTCGCCTCCAGTTTTAATTGTCCAGCCTCCTCAACCAATCGGTTGTGTCCAGTTTGGGTATCCTTCAGTTGTTGGACGGTCGCGCTCAGCTCAAGACTTGCTTCGTCCAATATCTCTTGTAACGCCGACCGTTTCTTCTCGCATTCCTGATGCTCAAGAGTGAGAGCTTCCATCCGAGTTTGAAGATCTCCAACTGTCTTTTTTTCGGCGACCAGCTCTGCTTGGACATCCCCGGCACTCCTACGGTCAGCAAACTCGCGATACCAGGCCAGCATAGGCCCCCGGCTCGCGAACTCCAGGGTAGCCTCAGTGATGTCCTTTTCTGACATAGGCTCCACCACCGCTAGTTGCAACGAGCTCATATGAAAGCTCATGTGACCGCTAACATTGAAAGCCATGTCGAAAAAACCGCCCAGCATAGGGTGAGGAGTGCTACCGTCTTGGCGACTCTTCTTTGAGGACGACTTCTCTCCCTCTTTGGATTTCCTCTTCTTATCCAAAGGGGTAGCGACGAGGATGACGACCGCCTCAGAAGTCTCCAGGCTTACCACGGGAGGCGGTTGAGTGACAACTGTCACGGGAGGATCCGACTGCGGCGTCATCCTCGATTGAGAGTCGGTCAACGCATGGCTTGATCTGGCCGACCGGGGATCCCTCCTTCGAGAAGACGACACTTAACTTGTCTTGTGGGGCGCTGGGAGAGACGTGATATCTGGAAAGGAAACATAAATTTAGTTAAGTCAATAGGAAAATAACAAGTAGATAGTGGCAAACGCCGTGCGGAACGCCATTTGGTCAAAATCCTAATGCCCAAGGCATTCGACTAGGTCTCGGGCAGGGAGGCGGCGGGATAAGGCGTCGATGGTCTTAACCACCTCTATTTCAACAGGGGTCATAGAACCGACCAGCACAACATTTATCTTGGCAGGATCCCTTGTCCAATAAAAGGGGAACAAGGGACCGCCCACCTCAATATGAAATTGGGAGCAACCGCCTTCTTTGATTATTACTTTGAAATAGTGGTGCTTGAAATTTTTGAAAGACTTTGAGTACGACTTGAACAGACAGCCATCATGGACGGATGTTAAAGAGACCTAGCTCGGCTTGGCAATCGACCGGACGTTAAAGTAGTCGAAAAAGATGGGAACAGTGGGAGTAATCGTCAGCGCCAAACACATCGCTACGAACGCTTGAATATAGGCTCAACCGTTAGGGTGTAGTTGTGAGGGGGCAACGTTTAGCGTTCGAAGCACGGTTGACAGGAACGTAGTGAACGACACCCGAACGAACATCTGGTTGAACATATACGTATATACAAAGAAAAAGTCTTCGGTATGAGTCCCATTTCCGTGAAAGACTCACTTGTTAGGATGACTAACGCCAAGAAGGAACAAACAGGCATCTTCCCCATCCCTCTCTATGTATGAACGTTCCGCCCACAATTGTAACTCCTCCCTGGTAGAAAAGTTAAACTCATAGGATCCCACTTCGTGGGAAGCCCAGTCATATCCCCCGATTACTGGCTACCCACCGGCTGGTTCAGCCCATTCAACGTCTGTGACTTCGCCCCCCTCAAGAAGGAAGAGCGATATCCCGTTTATAACCCTCTCGCCGCCACCTGCGGAAGACTTCGGCCCTGATTCCCACCCCCCTCCCCTTGCTCGGGCCTTTTGAGATAAGACGAAGACACCGAGTTGGGAGACGACGACCGCTCCTGTCGGATGACTCCCCACCTCCCTTGCTTGTCGACTCATCGGAAGAAGAAACACGAACAATAAACATTAATTAATTACCTTGGATAAAGAATTTTCAGCCGAACGATAACAATTGAAGAAAAAGAGTGTGTGAAAGTGACTGAGCCCCACACTCCTATTTATAGCAAAATTTTTGAAATCGCTGATCCACATCCACCGTCCAAATCTGGCACGATCAACGGGCTTAGATCAAATGACGATCCCGCTACTCGAGGCAAACGGCCTATGATAGTTTGACACGTGTTTTCTCGCCCAAAGTCAAATTCAAAAAGCGCCGACCGACCACTCCTTATTATAAAACCCAAAGACAACTAGTTGTCTAGGTCTTGGGGGCCTAATGTATTAGATGACCCCTGGACGGTTCTAGGCAAAACATGTTGGACGTCCAGCCGGACTTGAGCACTCAACCTGGACGACCATGACAGGTAGGTTTGCAGAGGTGATTAAGGTAAAACACCAATTAGAGGGTTGAGCTCGGGAGTGGGCTGTGATTAAGGCCTTGCTAATCCTACGCTCATGACCAAAACTATAAATACAAGTCAAAGGTAAGAGGGAGGCAGATTCATTAATTGCAGTACTAAAACAACCGATCGGACCTTTTACTGATTTAAGCATCGGAACACCTTTAACAGGTACCCTTCCAGGCAGGACGGACGAACATAGACCTACAGAAAGAAGAATCACGAGAAGAGACTAGACAGACGTGACCGAGAGCCCTGAATTTAGGTGACTCGACCCCGAAGATAATGCCTTTATCTTTTAATCGATTATACTATTCTAAAATCTCCAATCAACCGTTTAATTGACTGTTTGAAAACTTAATCGATTAGTAATGCTACCAAACATTTTTCTCAATTTGACTAAGACCTTTGTCATATCTCATGCAACGCCCCGAAAAACCAAGACACCTAAGGTGGCATTTTTTGCAACCACATTATGCCAATATCATCTAATTAACTTCGAGATTGTCATTAAAGCAATACTAATTCATGGAATACAGTAGTTCAAGAAAAAAGAAAAGAAAACAATCATCATAATCATAATATTTATTAAAAAACCTCTGAATCACATTGTGCAATACTAACTATCTTGAATCTAACAATCATGACTTTCTTAAAATAGATTTTAATTAAAGATTCATATTTCTCATCTCTCAGCAAAAAAATAAAAAAACAACCAGAAATGGCTAACTAACATCACATGCTCCTTAATAAAGCAGGCAAGCTTCAAAGAAGCCGCCTAATTTGCTTTATTTATTTATTACTAACAACTAAAAGGTCTGTTTGGATGGAAAGTAGTAAAAATGTTTGATAGTTTCTCCACTGAAAAAGCTCTCAAAAACACTTCTCTACTTGGCAATAGGTGCATTCTACAGTTTGTGTAAAATGATATGAGCACCACGCTCAGGCTGCAGAGTAATAATAAAGGAGGGAGCATGAGTATAAGAAGGAGAAAACTGGAGGGAGAAACGCTGCAGGATCATTGACACTGCTACTTTTGCTTCTAACAGACCAAAGTTTTGTCCTATACAGAGTCGAGGACCCCATCCAAATGGCAAGTATGAAAGCTTCCCTTTCGTTGCCTTTGAAACACCTTCTGAGAATCTTTCCGGATTGAACTCTCCTGCATCATCGCCCCAATACTCCTTTTCCTGATGTAGTATTGACACAGGCACTACAAGCTCCACTCCTGCAGGAATTGTCAACTCTCCAAGTTTTGTATCTTTACGAAGATACCGAGCGAACATAACCACAGGTGGATATAATCTCAGACTCTCCTGTAGAATCATTGACACCTATTCGATACAATACAGAGTAAATGATGTTATCTTTTATAATCTGATTTTATCATAACCACAGGTGGGTGTGATAGGAATACTAAAAAACTTACAACTTTAAGCTGTCCAAGCCTTTCATAATCTGGTTTTTCATTACCGAAGACCTGCAAAACCTCTTCCCTGGCCTTTGCTTGCCAATCAGGATGCTTGCTTAATAATAACAGAGTCCAGACCAATAACTCTGCATTTGCTTCCTGTCCTGCCAAGTAAAATAGCTTCACTTCTTCAACTACTTCTCTTAAACTCATTCCTCCACCACTACTTTTTTCAGATTCTTTGTAATTTGACTCCAAGAGTATGCCCAACAAGTCATTGTTTGTAGGCTCCCCAGCTTCCATTGCTTTCAATCTTCGGTTGATGATTCCCATAAGTGATGCTCTTATTTCGTTGTCAATTGCTTTCATCCTCCTATTGGTATGCGTTGGCAGAAACCTAGCACAAGCAAGAAAAAAATTACACTCTTTGAACCTTTCCTCTCTTATTTTTTTTCACAAACAATAAACATTTATTCTGTATAACGGTACAGTATGACCTTCCAGTCAACCACGAGCAATCAACACCCCTTGATCCATTGTAAAATATTCAGTCTATCCGTGGACATTAGCAATAAGATTAATGATGTTAACCCTAAATTTCAATCATTATGGAATTGGACCTAAATCCTTGTCATTATCGAATTGGACCGTAGTTCCAGATTACTTATCTCAAAATCTATAATTACATATTTGATGTGAGATAGTTGTTATTTTTACTACACATCTATTATCAATCTACACATTTATATTATCAAAGTGTTCTAACAAATACTGATTTTAGCACCTGGCTCAACCTGTCCCACCTAATCAGACCGAACCAAAAAGAAAATTGAAGATTGAATTACGAGATTATTTGTGTAAGAAAACTTAATCTCAATCCCGTAAACAGAAATAATAACTATATGGTGTCTAGTGAATGTGTCAGAAAGTTCGTAAATGTAATATTACCTGTAACCTGGAATGAAAGCAAACTTAAAAAGCGTCATTGTAAGTTGAAGCATTTCCCTTTGAAGTTCGAATACTTTCTTTCCTTCTTGATAGCTGCTTCCAAAGCCTGCACGAGCAAGGACATCGCTTGACACGTTTTGGACGAAAGGCCATAAATCTAACTCAGACGACCCATTGGACGAAGATAACGCACTCTCCAATTGCCTAATCATCTCATCACAACTCTCGCAAAATATCGGTACTAAAATCTGTTCAATTTTTCACCAATCATAAACACAACCTTAACCTTCAAATAATAATAATAATAACACAATTGAACATAAACCACAAACTAACCTTCAATTTCTCTACATTGAATGCCGGACTCACTATCTTTCTGTGTTTAGCCCACTTGTCACCGTCATAATTTGCAAATCCTGAAGCCAGGAGCTTGAAAAGTGGACTTGTGTCGGGCTTTTGAAAGTCATAGACTTTTGTAGCCATTTCTTTGAACTTTTCTGGATCCAAGACGAATAGCCTTGGTCTTGGTCCAAGCCACATAAATGAATTCTTACCTGTAAAAAGTATGCATGAGTTGATTAGGTGCAGTTCATTCCGTTTTAACTTTCATTTTTGACAAAGTATGCATGAGTTGATTAGGTGCAGTTCATTCCGTTTTAACTTTCATTTTTGACAGTTATAAGATTGTCGATAAAAACAGAAAAGAATGATACGAGAATCGACCATATTTAGCGATGGTGTGAACTACATAAGGCAATACACGAGGTGCAATGTCATTAGAGTGAGGATCCATGGGTTTGGATTTGACTTCCTTGATCATTTTAACCATATCTCTGATATCTCCGATGAAGGGACGGTAGGAATTGCCTAGGATACCCTGCTCCTTCAGACGTCTCTCTATTCTCTTCGGTCTCAGCCACACCCAGTTGAGTGCATTCCAGAACCACCATATCAGCACCGTCGCAATCAAAGTAACTATGACATATGTTGATGGGTTCAAATTCAGAGATGATATTGCTAAAGTTCCCATATTCACCGTTTCTGTAGTACTAAGTCTGTCTGTGCTAAGGTCAGAGATTATATAATGAAAACACTATGTGTTTTGAGAAATAAAAACATGAAAGCTGTACCACGAGATCCTCGCATGTTATTATAATATAATGACAATAATGAGAACGAGGTCACTCTTTCTCAAAACCCCTTATTAAAAAACATAAAAAAAAATCCTCGCATTGAGCATGTAAGAGTGGCTGATTGCTGTTGCACTATTATAACTTTTAACATACTCTATTTATCTTATTGTTCTATTTGAAAGCTTGCTCCTCTTTTCTTTGTAGTTTTCTTCCAATTTACCTGTGTGTAATGTCTGAGAATTGAAAATATTGATTTTTTTTTACTATAATAGGTTTTATTTCAAATTTTGCAATAATAAATAAATTAAAATAAATGAATTTAGTTAATTCGTGATAATTTACAATTTTATTATGAAAAATTTGAATTAATATTAGACTACTTTATTTTAATATATTTTTAAAGTTTTAGTCATTATAAGATAACACTATTTTAATTTAGTATATTTTAAACTGAAATGTGATAATATATATAATTTTAGTTTAATTATGATAGAAGTTGGATTATACTTCAGCTGAGAATGTTCATGCTCTGAAGTATACTCATGTTATTTTAAAATGATTTAAGCTTTAAATGTTTTAAATTCAAGTTATGATAAGTTGAAGTAGTTGAAACAACTAACATGTATTTACAAATATTTGTAAAATTTTTAAAAATTACCTATATTTTAATAAATTTTACAAACAAGTTACATGACTTTAATAAAATACAGACAAATATATTATGATCTTATGATTAAAAGAAATGAAAATTTTATAAATTGTACAAATTTTTTTATATTAAGGTAGTTACTTCCAACTTACATTAAATTTATATATCATGTAATAGTAATGACATATATTTATTTTTGGTATCATAATTAATATTTTATTTTATTTTTTATAGTAGATTTTTTTAGTTATTTGTTTGGATATATTATTATAAGGGTTAAATATGTTTTTGGTCCCTTAACTTTCAGCTAGCGAAAATTGGAATTAGTCCCTCTTCAAAACTTTGGACTAATTTAGTCTCCAAACTTTAGAAATGTGTGAATTTAGTCCTTTTAACCAAATTTTTTGAACTTTATTTGATGTTTCAAACGCATTTTTTAGTGAACATTGAAGCAAAAATGTGTCAAACGGTGTAAACAACTCAAATGCTATCATAAAATGCACTTGAAACATCAAATAAACCTAACAAAATTTAGTTAAAAGGACTAAATTCACACATTTCAAAAGTTTGGGAACTAAATTAGACCAAAATTTTGAACAGGGACTAATTCCAATTTTTGGTAAAAGTTAAAGAATAAAAAACATATTTAACCCTTATTATAACAAAAGTCTTTCCAGTTATAGATTTTTAAAGTGTCATAAATTTTTTATAATTTGTTAAATAATAGATTTTTCGACTAATATAGTTTAGTACAAATAAATAATTTAAAAATTAACAGAAATCTCATTTTTGTACCTTTTCCAGAATTTGTATAGTTATAAACCATGAGAAAAGGACTAATTTTATGTATTTTAAAATCATTTTTTTATAATTTACCAAATACGGTAAAAGAAATACATCAATTTTATGTAATTTTGGTATTATTTCATCTACATAATGTAGACTATAAAAATTGTAATCTTTCCTCGCTTTCTTCTTTATAAATTGATTAGTTCTCTATTACTAAATCCAAAAGAAAATCACTTTATATTTAATTATATTTGTTACAAAATTAAATTTTATACACAAAATCAAATTTTGAATATAAAATTAATATAAAGTTATAGTTAACTGATCAAACATCTTCATATCTTCATAACTGAATATAAAGTTATAGTTAAAATCACGTTATATATAAATGGATAAGGATAATGATACTTTGACAACATTTTTTTGACAACATTTTAACACTGTCTACGTGTCATTCTGTGATTGGTCTATATTGGTGTTTATGATTATTATTATTGATTGTGGAATAATTTTGAACTAATAACAGGATGACACGTAGACAATGTTAAAATGTTGTCAAAAAAATGTTGTCAAAGTATCATTATCCAATGGATAATGATATTTTGACACCCAATTTTGACAAGCTTTTGATACGCCACGTGTTACATTGTAAGTGGTCCATTTGTACAACAAATTAGAAAAGGAAAATGACGTAGAAATGAAGGGTCCAGAGGTTTCAAGTGGGGAGCTTCATTTTGCGATTTCAAAAACAAAATATATGTTTGGGTTGGAGAGAACCCTAGAGAGAAGGAGCAGCTAGTAGAAGTGCGTCGTGGTGAGCAGAAGCATCGTTAGACAAAGTTTTGAGCGTTTCGCGAACCAGCGTTGTTCACCGGAGGACATTCTGCCATCGTTTCGTGTTTGGAAGCATCGGCCACCAAAAGCGTTGCCTTTTCGTCGTTCCGTTGCTGTTGGACCGTTCGTTTGGGCAATCGTTTGTTGTTGTTCGATGGGTTTGAGTTGTTTTAAAAAGTTTCTTACCATTTAGGGGTATTGTTGTTTCATTGGTCTTACTGAAATTTTTTTGTACCATTTAGGGGTTTTATTAGTCTTATTGAGATATTGTTTAACCTTATTTGGTGTAGTGTAATGGAGGAACTGGGTTAACAACCTGGAGCTTCTCATAGGAGGAAGAAGGTATGTGAGGTTATATTAGATTTGCATAAATTTAGGGTTTTTATCTATTTAAATAGAAACGATGTTTTTGTATGCAACTAATCTTTAGACACTTCTGCAAGACGAAGTTGATTGGTGCTTTGAACCAAAGGTTGACTTCTAAATAGAAGGGTTACATTGAGAAGATTTTTTTTGTTGATTCTTATTTTTGCCAGAGTGTATTAAGATAGGTAGGAATTTGTTATCTGAGTTATGTGGTCGATGGGTAGATAACATGAGTGAGTTTTTTTTTGGGACAAAATCCTTGAATTTAATGAATTCGATATTTGTTTATCCTTAGGGTTGCCTATTGTTGGTGAACTGATAGATTTAAATAAAGTTGGCCATCATAGTGTGTGTAGGGACTACTTCCCTAATGGGAAAGTAGATGTTTACATGTTATATGAATTTTTGTTACAGGAACATGAAAATTTTGCAATAGAAAATTTTTGCAGCTTGTATATGTTGGTAAGGATATCCAAGTTCTTACTTCCCAATCGAATGAAGTAGTTTTTCCAATTATTTTTTACCTTGTTTCTGAGTTGGGGTGTGTAGGTAACTACAACTGGGGCAATTTAATTTTTGAGTACTTTGTTGAAAATGTGTCTAGTGCTTCAACAACAATGAATAATGAAATAAGCAGAAGCCATTTTCATCTTGTTGGAAGTGCTTACTTGTTGCAGGAACATGTTTTGTATGTAATTGTTAATGACAATGATTTGTTATGGTTTTTTTTCAATTTTGATGTGAATGTTGTTTGATTTATATTTTGCAGGTATGGTTTTGTCACCATTTTGTGACATCAAAGTCAACGTACAATACCAAGGTAACAAAATTCCCAAGGTTGTTGAACTGGATTGATATCAATATTGAAGAGAAGTTCATTAGAAGTGTTTTGGCTAAGGAATCAATGAGGAGTTGCTGATTTGAGGAACGTGTTGTTGTAATGTATTTTAGACCGTTTGTCATTTTTTGTAATGAAAATTGTTGATTCTTTTAAGTTGTTATTGATATTGGGGTGTCCAAAGAAGAGCTTTGTTATGCTATGGTGAAAGAAGTTGCTCAGAAATATGGTGTGCCATTTAACAAGAAAAATAGAGGACATAAAGACCAAATACTGTGTTGTAGAAGAACAAATGAGGGTTATTGCCGACATGCAAAGTATTATTCATCATTTAAGAAAGTTGGTTGAAGAGAAAAATGAAGATAATGGTAAAGAGTTTGGGGAGAAAGCATATTGAGGAAGTGAATATCATTGTCAAAGTACGTCGATTCAACACCACCACCAAACCTTAGGGTTTGAAGGTCATGATGAAATGTAGGAAAGCACTATGTATGATCGAATGAAGGTTGTACCTTGAAGACGGTTCAAGAGTTGGGTCTACATAACTCAATTTACCATAGATGGTAGAAGAAAACAATGAGTAATAGAATAAGATGTAGTTATATTTAAATGTTAAAATCTTCAGTTCACTTTCTTCAAGTAGAATAGCAAATGTTAATTTAGTTAATATGTTCATGTACAAAGAATTGTTCTTTCCCATTAATTTCAATTTAATTTCATTATGTGAAAGTGGTTGAATGAGATTTCTTTTATGTTTTGTGTTTGTCCACATTCTACGAAGGTTGTTGAAATTAAGTTTGTATGGAGACGATACTGAATTTGGTAATTGGGAAAAACCATTTGAAGTATGGACATGATACATAGTTATTTGAACTTTGGTCGCAAAGGTGTATTTGAAGGAAGTTGTCTTCATTATAGATCATGATTGTTTAAATTAATGGAGTATGGGACAAAACTGTGTGATGTTCATTCTGTGATGGTAGCCATCCTTGTTGAAAATAAAGGTGTGTAGACATAATTATAAAATTTTTAAGTACCAAATATGTATTCAGAACAAAGTCTACCTTCAAGTGCAAAAGTCATAACTCAACTTCCCAATTATTTGAACTATGTTACCAATGGGTTATTGAACCTACATTTCTTGTTTTTCAAGTTCATTATGTGACTTAAGATGTATGTTTTGTTCATGGTAGAGCATTCTTGTTGAAAATAAAGGTGCGGGGACATCATTATTAATTTTTTAAATAGGAAAGATGTATTCAGAACAAAGTCTACCTTCATGTGTAGAAGTCATAACTAAACTCCCTAATTATTTGAACTATGGTACCAATGATGTATTGAACCTACATTTCTTGTTTTTGAAGTTCATTCCGTGACTTAGGATGTATGTTTTGTTAATGGTAGAGCATCCTTGTTGAAAATAAAGGTGTGTGGATATCATTCTAGATTTTGAATTGGAAAATTGAAATCCACCACTTCAAACATACCAACATCATAATTATGCATTTCACTGTCATTGCCTCCCTGATGTGGAGAATCAACATAAAAAAATTCATGCTCATTATATGTCACATCCATAGAAATATAAAATTTCTTTGATGGTGGATGGTAAGCACAATAACCTTTTTGAGTTGATCCATACCCAACAAAAACACATTTGATCGCTCCTTCTTCAAGCTTTGTACTGTGAGTGTAAGTGAACATATATAACACATCCAAAAATATGAGGTGGTAAATAAACTATGGGAGGAAGGATACAATGATCACACAACACATCAAAAGGCCTTCGAAAGTTAAGCACACTAGAAGGGGTTCGATTAATTAAATAAATGGCAGAGCTCACAGCCTCACCCCATAAATGAGATAGGACATTACCATCTATCAAAACTGATCTTGTCACTTCTAATATATGTATATTTTTCCTCTCAGCCACTCCATTTTGTTGTGGTGAATAAGGACATGTAGTTTGATGCAAGATGCCTTTAGAGTTCATGAACTCTATTAATTCAGTCTTAAAATATTCTCCTCCATTGTATGATCGAATGACCTTAATAGATGTGTTAAATTGTGTAACAATCAAATTATAGAAGGAACGAACCACATCACATACATCACTTTTATGTTTAAGCAAATATACCCATGTTATCCGAGTACAATCATCAACAAAATTGATAAACCATTTCTTTCCATTATGTGTAGAATGCAGGGCAAGACCCCAAACATCTATGTGAATTAATAAAAAAGGAAAATCATTTTTGTTATTGCTTAAAGGAAACACAACACGATGTTGTTTTTCCAAAACAAAAGTTTCACAAAAATATCAGAAATATTGTATTTATGAAATAGTGATGGAAATATTTTTTTTTAAATAACCAAAAGAGGGATGTCCCAACCGTCTATGCCACAACCAAATTTCTTTTTTGTTTTTATTTTGTATGTGATCGTTCGCAAGACAAGCCAACCCTCTTTTATGGTTTGATTGTGAGACATTTTCAAGATAATACAGTCCTTCACTCTTTCTACCACTAGCAATCTTCTCCTTGGAATGGATGTTCTAAAAAAGACAATGGATTGGGTAAAACAAGACAACACAAGAATGTGATTTGGTTAACTTGCTGACGGAGATAAGATTACAGTTTAATGTAGGAACAGATAAAACATGAGGAATCGATAAGGAGGGTGGGAGGGATGTAGTACCTATACCTTCAATAGGAGATAAGACCCCATTGGCATTAATAAGAACAGTTTTAGAACAATTAGAGGAAAAATTAGTAAATATATGAGGATCACAAGTCATATGATAAGTAGCACCCGAATCAATTATAACTAACATAATATTTGATTGTCTAATATCCTTTAATAGAATATTTGACATATCTTAACGTGCTAAAGAAAATTCAGTGCTGAAAGGTAGATATGGTTCTAGTATCTAAGCAACACGGTTATTTTTCATTCTTTGCTTCAACATATTACTCGTGTAAGATCTTAAAATCTAATCAATGCCCTATTATATCCAGTTTCAGAAATCACGACACTTTGAACCATATCTATATACAGATTCACTAATTGCTTTATATGAAAAGCAGTTGCAGCACCCAAACGAGACCTGAAGAACACAAAGGCAGCTCGAACCTTCTTCAATATTCAACAAGAACAGAGATTAGTGGATGTAGCATGCACTTTTATACAAGAAAAATGTAAACAGCTTGATTTAAAACATTAAGAGACTACTTTTAAATGAGTCCCAATTCTCTTCTCAGTTTTTACTGCTGACCCTCTACTAGCCTTTGAAATACACTAATGTTTCTTTTGGAAAAAGCTCAACAGATCCTTTTAAATTGTTTCCTTTGGAAAAAGATTGAAAAATTACCACATACTTTTCCTGCCAATGAAGCCTCTGATTGCGTTAAAGTTATCATCTAACACTATATTAGATGATTTGAAATCACGGTATATGATAGGTGTATCTTCACTGCTATGCAAATATTCAAGTCCTTTAGAAGCTGTGTCTTCCAATCTAAAGGCTCCTTACCTTCACCTATGTCTGACATCACACCTAGAAGCTGATTTTCCAAACTCCCATTGGCCAGGAATTCATAAACCAAAATCCTATAATGGTCATCTGCACAACAGCCAATGAGCCTCACAAGGTTTTGGTGTTGAACCATACTTAACATCAAAATTTCTGCAAAATATTCTCGTGTTCCTTGTGCTCCGTCCCTGTTCAGTACCTTCACAGCTACAGTTTGAACACAAAATACTTCACATTAGATTTTCACATCCTTGTGAAAAGCTCAAAGCATTATTAGAAAATGAAAATTCATTTTCTTCGACCTTTAATATATGGAGTTTGTTTTTTTTAAATTTTGGTTGTATGGCTAGAAGGACAAACATCTGCAATTGAATTTAATAACACAATATTACATCAAATAGAGAAAAAATCTTACCTTTGTATTCACAATTGTAAGGCTATAATACTACTACAATATGGTTACAATTTTAAAGAGAATTAATGTATTAGTCATTACAGTTTTATGAATAATTAACGTGATAGCCTTTTTTTATTTATTTTTTAGTACATCGGTTAATAATTTATTGTTTTTAATGGTGTTTCATAGTTAACAGTTAGTAAGACTTGAAGAAAAAAAATCAAATGTAAGTCTAATCCAAAAACAAAGGTAAATCAGTTTATCACATAATAAAACTGTTGTCAATAACTCTAGCTATCATTTGATGCCGATGATACTTCATAGGTTTCTATGAAGTGTAAAAACAAAATTGATACATACTTTAAAATAGAAACAAAATACAATTTTAGGAAAATAATTTAAAAATAACAACACACTTAGCCCAAATATGCCTTTATGCCGTATTATATGGTTCAAAGACTATTGAATATTCTATCGTATGTAGTCCGGCCGAACGGTAACAATCCAGGACCCTTCGGTCAAGACGTCACACCAACTAAGTTCAACCAAGTTAAATAATGTTGGGTCATAATTGGATTAGTTATTATTGGACCAAATGTTAAGCGGATGATAAAATAATCAAAGGTATCTGATTAAAGATATTGATAAGTTGTTTATGAGCAAATGACCAAATCTAAAGGTAAGTCTGTTTTTATTTTATTGGATTTGTGCTAGATTAGATCCATGAAACGACTTATAAGTACAATGACAGGGCCAAAGGCCAGGTACGTTCTACGTACGTTCAACGCACACTCCACTACGCTCTACTTACATCCGATCAAGACTTAAATATTCATAAAATCGCTCCTAACTTGAGTGTCGGAGCACCTTTTATAGTTACCCCCCTTCGATCAAGAGTACAACCGATCGGAGTCGGTGACGACCGATCAGAGAGGTTGGCAAGCGAGCGATCCAGAAGGCAACTAAGCGGTCCAAACTGAAGGCAGGCAAGCGGAGCACACGATTCTAGCGCTGAAAAGCAGCAGAGCCACTTCAAAAAGGTTAGTCTCTCGGTCCTACAAAATCCCTACCGAAACATTTTGGTGTCCACCGTGGGGCTGAGAGCAAGCTAAAGAAACCCAATGGTGACCACGAGAAACATGGAGGAGCACGCAGAGGAGATTGCAGCGCTAAGGGCAAAACGAGTCCCTCTGAGCAATCCGCTTCAAACCGACATAATTGCAATGAAGCAAGCCATAATCACACCAACCCGAACGGTCGAGATAGAAGGGAACCTAAACCCTGCAAACTGTTCGACTTACCAACCAGACAGTTTCCATTAAATCACAAGTATTCGACCATCAAGTATTCGGTCATTTGGCCTCACAGGTATTCGGCCACTCGGCCTCGCAGCACAGATGACAAGATCATATACACAAATCACTTGGTCAATCTAGAGCTTACAGGTCGAGCAACATCCCGTTGAAACCGCAAGGAACCAGACAAGGATGCAGTCTCAACATCATCATGACGACCAGGCTACTACATATTGATCATGATTGAAGAAACTCTCACCATCAACGTCAACAAGCTTCCACGGCTTTACAGATAACTATTTTGATATAACAATCTTAAATTCATTTTACTATTTAATTTATATTATAGTACTATTTTTAAACCATTTGGAATATTTGTGTTACCCATCTCAACATCACATGGTAAAAGACTCACCAAGAACATCAAAACAATCTTATTGGTCTTCAATATTCACTTACTACCAATGGGTTTCACACCTTCTGATAATGAGACAAGTTCTCAAACTTTATTATTTTGCATAAACTTATACTTCTCATGAAGCACAGGTTTCTCAGGATCTTTTGAGTTTTTTTTCTTATAGAGTTTGTAAACTTGCTAGAGGTTTTGAACTTGCTTCACCATAAGTAATTGTATGAATCAAATATGGAACTTTCACTAATTCTTCCTCTAAGACCGTCTCTAACCTTATACTTCCTCCAAACTCAATATCCTCAAAGAATGTGGTTGTTCATGTCTCAAAAAAATATATCTTTAATTTAGGATCATAAAATTTATAGTCCTTGAACTTGATATATAAGTATGTTTACTTTTAACGCATTCAACACAAACAACAAGGTTTGTTAAATCAATTTTATGCTTAGTACCATGTAATTCCGTATTTAAGGATTCAGTATAAGAAGTCACTGTATCAAGCATATATATATTATCATTAGCTAAAAGTTAACTGGTTCCAACAACTTTTGAATTTAAAGACAATATGAATTCATTATTTCACAATGAACACAATTAACATAATTTGTCCAAACAAAAAAAATCAAATCAAATCCTGCATAAATTATAATACAACTAAAGTGTCTTTCAAATCTAAACAAAAAACTAGTATACAATAATAATTTAAAATATCTTACAACTTTTATCTTTACCAATTTTCCATCTCCAACATAGATCCATCTTTCAGAATCAATTAGCTTCCAATAGCTTAGGCAACCTTTTTTTTGCATACCAAGCATGATATTTTGAACAATCCTTTTTTATATGTCCAACTTTTTTACAAAAGAAACATTTATCAAACTCTTTTTTTGTGGTGAACCTTCTTTTTTTGTGGTGAACCTTTAGCAGTTTCATTCTTATGATTCTCAGTTTCTTCCTTTTGCCCTTGTTATTAGAGGTAGTAGTTAAGTGAGCACTTTCAACCTTTTATTGCTTCAGTCTCTCCTCTTCTTGTACACAATATGAAATGAGTTCTTTAAGAGACTATTTCTCTTTCTCACAGTTATAAGAAACCTTAAATTGTCTAAATTGTAAAGGAAGAAAGATCAAAACTAAGTGTACAAGTAAATCTTCTTATAACTCAAGTTTCAACGCGTTCAGTTTTTAAGCAATATGGTGTACTTTCACATTTCCTTTGCCTTTGATACTTTATGGAAATCAAACTCTAAAGAAGCATATTTATTTTCGCCTTATGGATTTTTGCAAAACGCTTTTTAGTAAGGAAATTTTTAGCACTTGTAATTTCTTTAGATATAACACCTTTAAAGACCTCTGGAATGTCACACTTACTAATTATCAAACTCATGCGATTTGAGCAGTCTCACTTCTTATAATATCTCCTTTCATCAGTGGTACTTGAGTATGTAAAAGAATGTTTGTCAATCATTAATGCGAGTTCGAGATCCATGTAACCATGAACTATCTCTATGTTCTCTTTCTCGTCTTTAAAATTTATACCGTTGAGGACCAGAACCGAATTTATGTTGACAAATATTGAAGCAATTGTAATTGTATTTAGTATAAGAAAAACAAAGGAATTAAGCACACATCGTAGAATTAATAATTATAAATATATTTAAATAATGGTTTACCTCATCTCAAGACACCTAATACAACATTACTATAAAGTCTTTGGATAATAATATTAACTTCTAAGATATCTTGATGTAATGATCAAAAATTGATAACAAAACATGTTCAACAACAAACCTATTTTTGGATTAATTTATCATTGGTATGCAAAGTCTTATCATTACAAGTGTGTATGCAATCTGACCAAATATTAATCTTAACTTAAGTGACCAATATTTATATATATATATATATATATATATATATATATATATATATATATATATATATATATAAACATAAACATTTAAAATATCATAATAAAAAGATTCGTGATTTCTTAATTTTCATTCAAAGTTATAAACAATACCAAAAATTAAATATTTATTATCTATTCAAACTCAAATTAATTATTTATTTTATTTTATTTCAAAAATCAAATTATTTTATATTTATTTATCATGATTACACAACCTAACGTCCTGACCCAAACTAAGAAACAGCTACATGAGCCAACACCAATGCTCGACCTAACCTAAAATAACCTACCACAGTGTTACCATAGTGTGACACGTAACCACGAGTACAACAACAGCAACGTAGTTGTCCCAACTACAACACTCCTAGCAGACCCAAAAAAACATATATGCACAGGTTCATCCAGATTTGTCAACACTACCTTTTACATTTCACCAGACCCAAAACCATCACTGCGACACAGAACCAAAATCAACGTTGCACCAGCTCGTAAGGTGACTATGCTAAATTATCTATTTCAATCTCTCCAAAACATGAAAGAAAACCGTCATTGCACAAGCCACCACACCTAATAAACATAAAACTTTAACAAGAATTCAGTTGAAAATATAAATTTATTAAATATTCAATTGACCAGAAAAATTATTAAGAATTCAATTAAAATTAATTTGTTTTTAAATTTATTAGGAACTTAAACCTTTATCATTTTATATTTTCAACCGTTTCAACTATTTTTTTAATTTAAAGTGCCTTTTTCAGTTTCTGCTAGATTTTGTCAAATGTAACTATTATAATAATAATAATAATAATAATAATAATAATAATAATAATAATAATAATTTAATCACAATTGATAGAAGCGATGATAAAGCGATTAATTAATAACAATAATCCTAGCAATGATATGGCAGTGATTGATTAGAGATTTGGGCCACATGAAAATCACATAAAAATTAATTTATTTATTGTTATGAGTTTCATAGAAATAAACAAAATGAACTATACATATATTTATAAAAAAATACGTAGAAACTTGTTATCTTAAAATTTTGGGGAAAAAAATAATCTGTTTAATATTCTCCTGTTTCATAGAACGAAAGTTTCATTTTGGAGTTAACAACTCACTTTCGTGTTCCTTTAGATTGACCGGAAAAAAAATATAGAAAGTTTCATTTGATTGCAATACTTACAAAATGTTGTACAACAACATTTCCGTACTCTTAAAAGGACAATTTAGTTGCAGATATTTGACTTGACAGATTATTGAACAGAGACAAGAGCCATTCAAGCATGCATAGAACAAAAGTTCAAAACGCCGATTAACGTGAAAACTACATTGGAGTTTACCACACACCAAAGATACATTTGCATGCACTGTGTGAACACTTGACGAACAAAACTAAGTGAGATCGCTCCAATGATTTTACAACCACTGCCAAAAATGAATGCCATATTGAAAACACTGACAGCAGCAGCAAATAAGTTCTGAAAGAACATACAAGACTGTCCATTTACAGCATGCTATCGGTGAGAGCCGGCAACCTGCGGAAGAAGTTAACTGGCGCCGGCGGCACCTTGCTCCGGAGCATGGGGTGCCTCATAAAGTAAAATCCGGTGAGAAGAATAGGCAGCTGGAAGGGTGTCACATACAACACAATGGCAGACACAAAGCAGAATACCATGAACATGGTGGTGGCACGAGGATCACGCCAGTTCACAAGGGCTTGGATCCTCTCACCTTGAGTAGCTAAATCTCCAACAACACTCTGAATCCTCCCAGCCACGCTTCTCAATCGATCATACCGCCACCGAATGACGTCGGCTCCCTTGGAGGAGGGAAAGGTGTCAAATTCCTCATCAAGCTCATCTGGGCTCACAGCTTCTGCATAAGAGAGTCTGGTGTTCATGTGAGGAGGGCACCTAGGACGGAACCTCCAATTCCACATGCCGATAACAAACATGTATAGAAACACTGTTGGCAAAAGAAGTTCAGGGAAACACACAAGCATCAGAAAAAGAACATGCACCAGCACTGTTGTTATAGGATGCTTCCATGTGGAAACCTCCCCCAACCATCGCACAACCGAGAGAATTCCAGAAAACACTGTCATCAACCGGTAGAAGTTGGCCTTGCTGCGCCTCATACTCCAAAGATGAGAATCTGTATCAGACATGTATTCAACTACCTCCTTTCTAAGTGGTGGCTCTGCCCTACTCAGTCGTGCAGCAACAACATTGACTGCTTGGTGTCGCAGCTTTTCCTGCTCCATGATGTTAAGGGGCCTTTTGTAGTGCATTTTTGGCAAGTGAGGCTTGAAATATTGCTGCATCAAGTCAACCATTGAGAAACAGGAGAATCTAATGGCCAAGTGCAACTCGCCCATCTTCTTGACACCTGAAGGATGTAGCACTAGTAACGGGTATACATTTGTGTATACACGGCCAGCTTCCAGGGTTGAGATCCGAATCCGAACTTTACCGACGATTAGATCTTTGTTACCATCTGGGTTACTGAGTTGTCCATTATCAAACACCCCCACAGTGAGAACTGTAGATGGATCATAAACCTCCCAAGTGTACTGCTCATTGTATTTAGGACTTAGACTGTCACTGATGGTTCTAGTACGAACCCATTTATGCCCATATTTTGCCACACAGTATGTATCTGTTGTTCCCCTTCCATCCCTGGTTTTCATTGGATGAAGTCCATGAACACTTAAAATGCCAATTTCTAATACACCAATTGGCTTCTTCCAGAGCTGCTTTGATGTGGCTCTGAGATCACTGCTATAGTAAGTTGACCCATCAAAAACATGGTAACCACCATCAAGACAGACGCTGAGGTGAATTCTACTAAAGAATTTATCTTTCTCCTTTTTCTCATGTTCCCCATCCATTGCAGATGACATTGATTCTTCAAGGTGATACCACCTGGAATGGATACCTCTATCATCAGCCCTCTTGTCAGCTTGGCTTAAAGGAATAGCAACAACTCCGATAGTCTCATCCTTGTCGGGACCAACCCGATTTTCAACTGATACAATCAGATGTTCATCAAAGGGTTCAGCAGCAACAAACATCAGCTCTTGATCCCAGCGTAGAGACATGCTCCTTGATTGAACTGGTTTTGTCCTCAAAATCTGGTTACCAATCTGGAGCTTAACATAGGCATCATGGATTTGGGAGTTCTCTGATGCATGCAAGTCTTGTGCCTCGATCACTTTAACCCGTAAATACCATAATCTCGGTGAATGGTAAACCTTTGATCGCATATGAGCATACGCAGACGAAGAGAGCTCAGCGGGAGTGAGAGCATCAGAATGCCAGGCATCAGGAAAAGCTTCATCAGCTTGTGTACCAAACCATACAGCTAGCATCAACTCCCCCTTCTTCTTGTCCTTACCCTTGTCAAGCCTATACCATTCAGGAGCCAATGGACTATTTGGTGGAACACGGGTAGGAACATCATGCAGATCAAACCTCACAGCGCCGACAACTCCATCTAGTAACATATTCTTGTCTTTGACTACAACTTCAAGCGAAGTTGACTGCTGATTCTCCCTAGCAAAGGCAAACACCTGATTCCATTCAGGATCTTGAGTTTTCTCATAGTGCTTAGTCACTCCTTTGAAATTCCCAACCTTTACCTCCACGTAAGGATCAAGGCCACCAGTCACACTTTTTGAAGGAAGGTCCCGAGCTTTTACAACTCGAACAAATAGGTATTGCATTGGCTCAACAAGGTCATAGGAGCTGGCTGGCCCATATCCTCGTTTAACTCGCCCACCAACTACTTGACCCCCTCCAAGATAAGGGCTTGTCTCTTTGAGTGCATAATCCATTGGAGAGGACAAACCTGGATATGCATGGAAAACTCTAGGAGGAGGCAGTGCAGATTTAATCTCATGCTTCCCATGGTCTACTACACCAGCCTTTGCAGATTCTGAAGAAGATTTATGCTGCTTTTCTTCATTTGAATTTGGAAGGTTGTGAAATGTGTGCCTTGTGTCATTCTTCTTACGTGAAAAAACATTCAGGATTGAATTTGTGAATGAGACTGGTGATTGATCTGGGGTTGAGCGTTGAACTGCGTCCGCAGAGGGTTCAACCTCATGAAGAGGGTGTGAGGATTTTACTGAGGGGTCATCAGTGACAAATACCTTCAAACCAAGCTCCCCTTTTATGCGGGAAAACACGTTTTTCTTTTCCAGAGGGTAGTGAAGAACAACAGCATCAGAATATGGGACAAATGAGGGTCCAGTGAGGTGGACCTTACCAAGGAAGACTTTGGAATTATTGCTCTTGCTATAGTGATACACACAGGCATCAAGAGTGAGAGTCTGCAATTTGTTAGGATCGGTAACATTGAAATAAAATTTCTCATTCCAAACAGGACTCAGATCTTTCTCTTTAGTCGAAGTCCGAAATTTCTGACCATCAAATTGAAGTTCGACATAAGTACTACATGATCCCTGCCCATCTTTGGGCATGAGGTCATGAGCACCCACAACTTCCACACCTAGCTTCAGATTGCTCATTGCCAATAACTAACTAGATTCCAGAAAAACTTGAGAGATGTTTCACCTGAAAAGAAAGGAAGAAACAAGGTTCATGCTTATTACTGTATCAGATATAGATTTCAATATATCTATGTAACTTGGTCATGTCCTCTGTATTATCATTGTCAATAGTTAAAGAAATAGTAACATCATTGTTTTCGTAAGGATTTAAGATACATTGCACTGTATGGTTTGCTTTTGATGTATAACTAGTTACCCTGACATTGGATGAAAATCCAAAGCTTAAATAATGAAAGTTTAGCTTCAAATCCATAGACAAAAGAGAAGCATATCTTTAATCCATCAATTTTTTCATATTCTTTATCAATGTTCAAAGATGCATTCTATCATACATCTAAGCTTCAAAAGCTTACTTTATAGGCAGACAAATTCTCAGAAGTCCTAACAAAGAAAGCAAGACAGCATCTGTAAAGTGTAGACCTAACTGGCTACAACATTACCATATTGGCCAAGCTCAACTTTATTTGAAAACCTTTGAGTTCATATCAAAATATTCAAAGTCAACAATGTGGAAATTCCCAAGAGATAAACATTACTTAAACAAAAACATTCTCTTTGACTGAATTATCAAAGAAAGGCAAGAAGCTTTATGTGGCATTTTATTTATTTAATAATAAAAATTGACCAAGGATGTCAAATATAAATGAAATACTGCTAAATAGATACTTTTTTTGTGTGCGTGTGCAAAGGAAAGCAACAGGATTTATTATTTTATTTTTATGCATGGGTTGTAAATTATTACTCAGTTGGTTTCTGTCATAAATAATACAAGGTATGACATGATTCACCCCGCTGATATGAAAAAAAATGGAAAATAAAAATAAAATAAAATCCTTCAGACAAATGGAAAGAAATGTAAAAAAAGATGGATATCAAATCATTATCAAAAACAAGTTATTCTTAAAACTCAAGCAAGAAAAAGAAAAATTCTAAAAGTTTCAACTACCACGCCCACAATATCTTCTGCACATAAAGAAGCAAGACTAAAATCAAAAACAAGGATTAAATTCTTTTTATTCCAACTTCCAAGTATAAAAATGTATTTCCAAGATTGCAAAAGAACAGAACACAGCAACATCATAGAACAGGGAAAAAGGTATGACTCCTTGTACCACAGTACATGAGATCGTGTGAAAGGAACCTTCAGAAGAAAATGAAAATCTCAAATGAAAAAGAAAAAAAAAATCCATTGATCCGTGAATCATGAAACCGCCAGTGTTTATGTATACCCATGCAGGTTCTTATTATCAAAATTCAGGCTTTCAGCTGAAAAGCAACCATAAGACCTAATCATTTATCAAATACTTACAAAATTAAGAGGGAAAAAACAAATTTTTTGACAGAAGAAAAGCTGATATTCTGAGGAACCTTACCCAAATTTCCAATTAAAATAAAAAATTTCCAAGGTAAGAAAAAAAGCACAAAAAGAGACCCGGATTTTCTGCTACAGGTTGGCCAAAATCCCAATACCAGAAGATTTCAACAAATAAAAAACAGACTTTTGAGGCCACAGCAGTGAACTTAAAAAATAATAATAAAATCCCAAAAAAGCTTTTAAAAATAAACCCCTTTCCTACAAAATCGAACAAAAAAACATCAAAAACATTCCACAGATACTCACAGAAAAACAAACACATAGAAATAAAACCAAAAACAAAACAAACCCATGACAAAGAAGAAGAGGAAGAAACACACCTGAAATTTCAAACTTTGAGACTTCCCTGTAAGACCCAGAACAGAAAAACTTAAAAAGAAGTGAGATTGAGGTGGCAACAGAGGAGTTAGAAGAGAAAGGGAGGGAAACTAGAAAGGAAAATAAAATGGGGGTTTCTGAGAAGGTTAAGAGAGAGAAAATGGTCAAGTCTCAAGTGGCACACATAAATTGACGTTTTACAAGGTCGGTTTCGGATTGTTCAGTAGTTATAGGAGTGTTTTTGTTGTGAACTGTGCCGTGGGGTGTCTGTCCAAGAACTCAAAACACGGTTTTGATACCGTGCTGTTGGGTTGGGTGAGTTTAGCTTCGGCCCCACTTTCCACTCACACCACTCGTCAATGGCTGAAATTCCAAACACTCTCTTTCTCTCTCTTCTTTTCACTGTCACAAGTTTATGTGTTCATGTTTAGTTGTTTAATCATTTTCTTCTTCAAATCTACTCTAAAATTTTTTATTTAGTTTTGTTGTATTTGTAATCTTTATCATTTTAAAAACTAATATGTTAATGTTTTCTGTAAGAATTGTCTGTGATGTCTTCAAAACACTAAATAATTATTTTCAAGCATGTAAACCAGTATTATGCAATCATTTACTTGAGTAAAATTAATTGTTTTTTAATAAAATTGCAAATTTAACTTTTTAATTACAAATGTAATGGAAAAGAGAAAATATAAATATATACATTCTTTAATAAAGATTAGGCACCAATAAAGTCTATTGATTGTTTACATCGAAAATTCAGTAAAAAGATACTGAATAGTCAATTAATAATCAAAAGTGATATGGATAGTGAATTAATTAATCATATCAATTTTACTAGATTATCCAATTATAATTAGCAAGGTTTTTCATCTCATTAGATATGAAAATTTAAATTTTCTTAGTAAATATGTTTCATCCTTCCTTGCATTTTGTATCATGTTTCTCTCATTATTTAAGTTTACTCATTTTGTTGTAAGTTTAATAGTATAAATTATCTATGGATTTCTTTTAATAATTAATTTATATTAGAGAGTTGAATTTTAATTTAATTGTGCAAACTAAGTCAAATAATCATTATAATGTGGAAAAAAAAAATAGGGGTTACACCTTTTATGACTAATTTAGTCGGAGACTCAAATGAAACCTAAATTTTGGTGTACATAATTTGGAGTCATGCCTTTATTTTATATTTTATTTATCACATACTCGTTACGGGATAGGAAAAAACCAGTTTTAGTAAAACACTATATACTATAATTTTTTATACCAAAAAGATTTATATGTGATTTTTTTTTATTTTATAGTTTTAGGATGCACGAATAAGAGAGACAGAGAAAATATATTGTGATTTTTTTTATTCGTGCGTCCTCTTTACATGCATTAACTTTGTTAAAACTTATGGTAAGGGACAAATGACAAATGTGTCTTTAAAAAATGATAATTGTCATTAAAAAATGATAAAAATATAATAATTACATGCTTTGAAAATATGTATCTTTAAATTTACATTTTTTTTTTCTGAATTACCATCATGTCATAACACGAAACAATCTTATATGTCAATTCTCTTCCAACTAGTTTAAAAAATATGAAAAATAATGATATTTATTACAAAAAAAAAATAGTACTGTATTTTCTGTGTATTGTCATATGGAATAAATTAAAACTCTTGTATAAAATGAAATATAATTAATAAGTAATAATATACATCTTAATGACTAATATTATAAGCTTCGTTTAAGTCACTAGTATATTTTATGTATTTAACAATGATTTAAAAGTACTAAAAATCGTGGAAGGTGAACAGATCAAATAAGTATAAAATAAATTTAGTATACCTCAAAATTAAAAAAAAAATTCTTTAACATGTTTTTTCTTCAAACACCTAAATATTTTATCTCGTCTTTTAATTTATTTTTGAACCATTTTGTAGTTATAACATTATAGTTAATTATGAACTTGATGGACAATCTTACAACATGTAAACAAGCCAAAGGTCAAACAATTAGAAAAGTAAACTACTAGTGATCAAGGCAATTAATTTTATAACTAGTTAAATTAGAAGTAGTTAAATTAGAAGTAAAGTGTAATTATGTAATTAGGTTATTTTTAATCAAAGTTTACTCCAAAATTTATAAATATAAATTTGAGGTAAGGAAGTATGTAATATGCATTTACTGTACCATTAATATTTGAACAGTCAACTTTGAGTTAACTTTAGTATCAAAGTGTCTCCTGCATGTACCTTTTGAATAGTTTGAATGAATGACTACGAAATGACTTGGAGTTAAAGACAGTTTTTGAACTCTTGAAAAACTCACTTGACATTGGACCATTGACTTTGACCCTAACATGTTCCAACAAACTATCTAAATGAAAAAAGTACGAAGCAATTAATTTTATTTTGTCTACTTAGACTCAGTAGATAGTTGTTGTTTTTATCGTTATTTTCTTATATTATCATTTCAAATTTTGCTTTCACTTGGAAAAGCACACACATCCCTCCTTGATTATTTTCTTTTTCAAGAACCATACGGTGGTGTTATAATAAGGTAATGTTTCCACAATTATCTTTCAAGCCTATTGTCAACCAAAAACTTCTTAAAAAATATAAAATTGGAATTTTATACCTTTCTTCCTCTTATTTGGTTTGAAGTAAGATGGCAAAATAACCTGTGTTCGCGGGTATTTGCAGATAAAATCAGTTGTGGATAGATAGTACATATGAGTAATAGATACACGCGGATAGCAGGTAACAGGTAATTTAATACTCGCTCATTAACGGGTCAGGTTCGGATATTGTACTACCTGTACCCGCGAGTATCATTACTCATTTAAAAAATGAAATTATACTTTTATCCCCATTAAGTTATCTTTTTCACTGTGCACTTCTTCTTTTTGGCTTCTATGTATCTCTTTGTCGTAAGGTTCTCTATGAAGATTCAATAGAAAACTCTAGGTGAGCCACCAACAGGTAAGCAATGAAGTGACGAACCATTCAAATTCGTTCTGGGTTAGCTAAACTTTAATGAAGTGACAAACATTACTTAGAAACTTTTTGTTTTCGATTTCACTTCAATGCAAGTGGGAAGCTCGTTTGTAGAGCACCAAGAAGAGGGTTAACGGACCCAAGTGCCCCATCACTAGCAAAAGGATTCGGGGGGTGTGCTTTCTGTTACCCTTTCCCTTTTTTTATGATAATTTTAAGTGTTTCGTTATTGCAATGTGTTAGATATTCAATGTTTGGCCAGATGAGTATATGTTCTTTCTTGCTTTAAAATTTTTTTATATTACAATTTCATGTTTGTTATGCTTTACCTTTCAAATCTTCGGGTTATGAATGTTTTGAGGTGTTTGAACCACGATGAGTTTCTTGCATTTGAAGATTCGTGTTGTAATTGTTATTCCTTAGTGTCTTAATCCTTTGTACCATGAAATAAATCTTTATTATAGTTTGAGATAAGTATTGCATGTTTGCATTGAGTTATATCAACTTTCAAAAAGCACAAGATTTTAGTTCTTAAAGAAATTAAGTCTCTTCTTGATATGTTACATCCTAGCTAATGGATGATATGAAGCAGCAGAATGATGGATTAAACCATGAGCAGAGATGATGTTCGCACATGGGAATCAAATGGCAATGGAAGACTTGGGTTTAGTGGATGATTTTGGTGGAAGAAGAGCTTAAGGTGGGGGGAACACTAGCTCAGACGACCTTCACTAGAAGGAAGCTAAATGGAGAGGAAAGCTCAAGATAAAGTGACTTTTGGGCAGAGTTTGGTTGCTGGAAATGCTTCAGCATGATAAACTCTCATTTCATTCAAAAGTGTCTTTACAATGAGAAGAGGAAACATTTATAGCAATCCTAGCTCAACATGGTGCCTCCCCTACGCAGCTGATGATCAGCCGATTTTCGTGGATCAAACGCCATTTGTGCGTCACATGGATCATGTTGAAGCAGATTCTGGAAGGTCAGTTGTTGGCTTGTGGGTGTTGCTGGCGTGGACAACTCCTAGAGCGCTAAGAGGTAGCGAGATTGGGCTGGTGCGGCCCAATCCGGAAGTCAATTTCAACCTTGCTCCAGATGATGCAATTCTTCATCTTATGATGGCTTGATCTGTGATAGGCTTTGATGGCATATGCCCTAGCCATGGTTAAGCATACTTAAGAAGAGTTGGATTCATCTATGAAAGGTGGGTTCGAGCTCTAATCATCATGAGCCATCAACATGTTCTTAGTAAAATTGTGTGTATTTTAGACCTTGTATTAAGGGTCAAATAGTATAGTATTTAATTTTAGGCCTTGTATTAAGGGCTAAGTATTGTATGATTTGTAAACTTAATTTTAAAGAGTGTGTCCCACCATGGGACATGATGGCCACATGGCAAACTCTTAAGTGAAGAGTTTTTCTTAAGAAGGAAGTGGCCATGTGTCATTTTCTAAGTGGAGAAACTCTTCCTAAAGTGGATTGCCATATGTCACTCTAAGAGTGGAGAAACTTTGCAAAAGTGGATTGTCACATGGCACTTTAAGAGTGGAGGAACTTTACAAAAGTGGATTGCCACATGCCACTTTAAGAGTGGAGGAACTTTGCAAAAGTGGATTGCCACATGCTACTTCAAGAGTGGAGAAGACTTTACAAAAGGGGATTGCCACATGGCACTCTAAGAGTGGAGAAACTTTGTAAAAGAGGATTGCCACATGTCTCTTTAAGAGTGGATAGTTTTTAGAGTTTCTTGTCTACTTTGGAGACACCTTTCTCTATAAATAGAAGGGTCTCCTTCCTTGTAAAATCACTTGATGAATTTGAATGCTATTATGCCAAAATGTGTGCAAACATATCTTGTCTCAAGTCAAGGCTAGAGCATCCCATGAGGTCCCTCTAACCACCCTTCTCTAGAGTTGGCCCAACCTCTCCGGAGATCCATCAAACACCTCCATCCTACCACAAATACTCACCAAAACCTCACCAATATTGTGAGCCCACCACCATATCCATTACTTTCGCACAAATTCCACCTCCATAGCTTCATCTTCGCGCTTTGGCCCAACCTAGCTCGAGGAGGACGCTATCATTTGGTATCAAGAGCTTTGGGTCTACAAGAGCTAAGTATCTTGGTCCTTTACCTATCTTTGTGTATTTCTTGTTGTTATTGTGTTGTTCTTTATTGTCTTCCATTGTTTACATCCATATATGTTATTTTTATGGTTCTAGTTTGTTCTTTAGCGGAACCATTCGGTTTTTACCACTAAGTTTCCATATACATGTGTTGTGGTGTGCTTTTATATTTTTTTTGAGTCTTTCTTCATATATTTGGTTCTGTTTTAATGTCATTTTTGGGTTATTTTTTTATTTTTAATTCCATCCATGTTGTCTAGAGTCATGTGTAGTCATTTTTATGTCATTTTCTCTTAGTTCGGGCTTTGCAAAAATCATAAAAAAATATGTCCCATTGGGATTTCGAAATTACACTATATACATCCATTTGAGTGCTTTTTTTTCTTTCATATTTGAGTTCATGCTTGTCATTAGATCATTGTCAAGTTCTTAGAGTTAAGTTTCTCTTGTGTTTCTTTGAGTTTCATACTCTATTTTTTATTCTAGTAAGATTTCTTCCATTGTTTTTTTAGTCATGAACTTTGAGCTACCCAAACAAATTGTCCAGATCTAATTTGTGTTGAAAAACAAAAGTGTAGACAAAAGTAAAAAGCCAAAGTAAAAAAAAAAGTAAAAGTACAAGCAAAAGCAAAAGTGAAAAAAAAAAGTTACTTTGACTTGAGACTTTGACATGAGACTTTACCATGACACTTGGAGATGATACTTGGACATAATACCTTGACATGACACTTGGACATGACCCTTGGACATGAGACTTGGACATGACACTTTTGACAAAATATTGTCTCTACCTACATTGCAGCATTAGCTAAGTGTTTGTAAGGATAAGAAGTAATAATTCCCTATTCTAATTGTTTTTGGTTTTATTCATCTATTCTAGTGTCTTTCTTTAGGTAATTCTTTTGAGTGCCTAGCCTTTGTTTTTAAGCTTTATTTTCTTGATTGTCTTGTTCATTACTCTTTGTTTTGTCTCAACATAACTCCTTTTGAAGAGCTATTGTTCAAATTGGCCCTTGATTTGCATTCTCTTTGGATTCCTACCTTTCGGATTTGGTTTGATATTTGGTGTAGGATATTTTTTTGGAGGAAAAACGAAATTGGACATAGTATATTGGGTGATCGGAGACCTCTTTGGACCTTGAAACCTTGAGGAAGAGACAAGAAGAAAAGGAGTGAAACACTTTAGAGAGGAACACACATTATTTATTTGTATTACGCATTTTTGAGTTGTAAAATTGTATTGCTTTTGGATTTGTAACTCATAACCTTGTTAGGTATCTTGGGGTAGTCTGTGATACTCAATCCCATATCCTAACAAAGACTTGTAAACCATATTGAAAACGTTTTTAGTTGGTTAAAGTTTGAAGGTTCCAAAGTGCCTTCTAACTTTACCATTAGGCCGCATAGTCTAGTTTAATTGTTGTCTTTAACTGCTTATAATTTATTGTGTGTTTACTTGTATATCAAACCTAATTCCATTTGAGAAGTTTGGTGCAAGAAAACTTGAGGTAAACTTTGGCTAGGAAAGACTTGGATTTTAAGTGATCCTTAGTGATTCTCCTCTCTTTCCTGGAAGTGAACTTGAGATTATTTTGCCTCCTTAAATCTCTAAAGGAATTTACTTTTGAAATACAAGTTTGTGTGTGCATTACATATTTTGAATTTTTTTTAAGAATGTCTAAGGAACCTTCTTACCAAATTGATAGTGATTATAGTGAAGAGGCCCAACCAAATTTAGAACAAATGGCCAAGGAACTAAAATCACTAAAACTTTGGCAAAAGCAAGAATCCATTTTGAAAGAAAAAGAAAGAGTTGAAAGAGAACAATATCTTGAAACCTTAGAAGAAGAGCTTAGAGTTCTAGCCCAAAAACAAGAAAAGGTCCAAGAAGAGATAAAGAAAAGTAGGAGTAGGAGTCACTCAAGGAGGAGTTCAAAAACTCCCACAGAAAACACATACCCTGAACAAGATAGTAGGACCGCTGCCCAATTCTACCAACATCCTCCACCTAGAAGGTATAGAAAGGAGAGTGAACAACCACCAAGAGAGATTAGGCTAGACCTTCCTCATTTCCATGGGAAAGAAGATGTTGAGGCATACCTAGATTGGGAAATGAAAGTAGAACAACTTTTTGAGTGTCATCAAATAATAGAGGAAAGGAAAGTTTCCCTAGCCACCTTAAGCTTTCAAGGGAATGCCATGTATTGGTGGACTGCCCTAGTGAGAGAAAGAAGACTCTCTAATTCCCCTCAAGTCCAATATTGGAATGACTTGAAGAGTGCTCTAAGAAGAAGACACATACCTTCCTACTACCATAGAGAGCTTATGGATAAACTCCAAAGACTCCAACAAAGAACCATGAGTGTGGAAGAGTATAGGCAAAAGATGGAACTCTACATGATGAGGGCGGGAATTAGGGAAGAAGAAGGAACCACAATTTCTAGATTTCTAAGTGGTCTTAATCTTGATATTAGAGATAAAGTGGAGTTGTTGCCCTATCAAGATCTCAATGATTTGGTACAAATTTGCATAAAAGTTGAGCAACAACATTTGAGAAAAGGTTTGAAAATTGACCACTCTAACTCTAGTGTTAAGAAAGACTATAGGAGGGAAGGTAAGCAAGTGATGGAAGAGGAACCCTCTAGGAATCTATGGAAGGAGAAAGAAAAAGATAGATCAAGGGAGGGAACATCATTACACACTCGTACTAGTGAAATTAAATGTTTTAAGTGTCAAGGTAGAGGTCATATTGCATCACAATGTCCCACCAAAAGGATCATAATCTTAAGGGGTGTTGACTCATATAGTAGTGAAGAAGAGGAAGAGAAAGGTGCAAGTGAGGAGGAGAATGAAGTAGAAGATTCCTACCCTTGTGATGGAGATCTCCTCATGATGAGAAGAGTTCTCAAGAATCAACCCAGTCCCCAAGTCCAAACCCAAAGAGAGAACATCTTTCATACAAGATGTCAAGTTTTAGAAAACACGTGTTCTCTTATTATGGATAGTGGCTCATGTTGCAATTGTTGTAGCACTAGGTTGGTTGAAAAGTTAGCCTTAACTATATTGCCTCACCCCAAACCTTACAAACTTCAATGGCTTAATGATGGTGAAGACATGATAGTTAATCAACAAGTGAAGGTTAAGTTTTCCATAGGGAATTATGAAAATAGTGTGCTATGTGACATAGTACCTATGGAAGTTTGTCACATCTTGTTAGGAAGGCCTTGGCTTTTTGAAAAGGAAACCATACATCATGGCCGTACCAATGAGATAACCTTCAACCATAAAGATAGAAAGTTTGTACTTCATCCTCTAACACCATCTCAAGTTGAAACAGACCAAGTACAAATGAAAAATAAGAGAGAAAAGGAAAGAGATGACACTAACATATACAAAATCAAATGTTCAGAGTGTCAAAGCAATACACACATGTCCAATGAGTGTCCGAATAAAAGAGTCTTCATGTTAAGGGCCACAGGCTTGTGTGAAGATTCAAAAGGGGTATTCTTTCCATCTTCCTTTAGTAGATTGGAAAGACAAGACCAAATGAGACTTGGTGATAAAAAAGGAAGTCACTCCAAATGCATATGCATTCAACACAAGATAAGCTGGGACTTAAAAGGAAACTACATAATTGGATTGATTATTCTAATAACACTTACTTTATCTCTTGTTTTTTGCAGAAAGTTATTTGACCCCGGAGGGTTTTGTTGATACATAAGTTGATCAATATGAAGAAGAGGGTTTTTGAAGAAACTTAAAGATTTGAGGACAAATCCTTTTTAAGAGGGAGGGTATGATGGCATATGCCCTAGCCATGGTTAAGCATACTTAAGAAGAGTTGGATTCATCTATGAAAGGTGGGTTCGAGCTCTAATCATCATGAGCCATCAACATGTTCTTAGTAAAATTGTGTGTATTTTAGACCTTGTATTAAGGGTCAAATAGTATAGTATTTAATTTTAGGCCTTGTATTAAGGGCTAAGTATTGTATGATTTGTAATCTTAATTTTAAAGAGTGTGTCCCACCATGGGACATGATGGCCACATGGCAAACTCTTAAGTGAAGAGTTTTTCTTAAGAAGGAAGTGGCCATGTGTCATTTTCTAAGTGGAGAAACTCTTCCTAAAGTGGATTGACATATGTCACTCTAAGAGTGGAGAAACTTTGCAAAAGTGGATTGTCACATGGCACTTTAAGAGTGGAGGAACTTTACAAAAGTGGATTGCCACATGCCACTTTAAGAGTGGAGGAACTTTGCAAAAGTGGATTGCCACATGCTACTTCAAGAGTGGAGAAGACTTTACAAAAGGGGATTGCCACATGGCACTCTAAGAGTGGAGAAACTTTGTAAAAGAGGATTGCCACATGTCTCTTTAAGAGTGGATAGTTTTTAGAGTTTCTTGTCTACTTTGGAGACACCTTTCTCTATAAATAGAAGGGTCTCCTTCCTTGTAAAATCACTTGATGAATTTGAATGTTATTATGCCAAAATGTGTGCAAACATATCTTGTCTCAAGTCAAGGCTAGAGCATCCCATGAGGTCCCTCTAACCACCCTTCTCTAGAGTTGGCCCAACCTCTCCGGAGATCCATCAAACACCTCCATCCTACCACAAATACTCACCAAAACCTCACCAATATTGTGAGCCCACCACCATATCCATTACTTCCGCACAAATTCCACCTCCATAGCTTCATCTTCGCGCTTTGGCCCAACCTAGCTCGAGGAGGACGCTATCAGGCTTGTTGGATGCTCCTAAAGTTTTTCCATTGAATTGTGTAAAGAGGTGTTGGCTTGCTTTCAAGGTCATTGTGAAACCTTCTTTGTTATTCTTTAAGTAAATGGTTCCTTGACTAATTGATGGGCTTGGGCCCATCTATCACTTCTCCAAGTCCAAACCTCTACAAAGGTACCATCATAGCCTTATGGTGTATTATTTAAAAAAATTTTAGAGCTATCCAAAATTAGAATCGAACAAGTTTAGATAGAAAAAACTTCAAGAGAACTAACATCTCTAGTTCTTGCCTCAAATAAAAAAATTATAAAATGAATATATTTCCCAGTTCAATTTCAATGTGTCCAAAAAAGAAAACATCGTTCTAATCTAAGTCCTTGTTAACTCCTATTTTTTTGTGAGGATTGGGAAAACATCTTTAACCATATACTTAAAAGGAAAACATTGCATTAGTTTTCTTATCGATATATATTATTATTCTCCTTTGTTGACAGATAATATTATTTGGTGTTTTTTTGAAATTTATTTTGAATCTCATATAAAAACTCATAAAATAATATTTTTTTTTTAAATATTCGCGTGTAGAAAATGAGTATCTAACGGGGTAATTGTAAATTGAAAAAAATCCGTGATTTTTTCAATATGGATATCTAGCTAGTAATGGGACGAGTAATGGTACAATTTTTTTTGCAGGACGAATATCGTACCGATCCAATCCATTATCATCCCTAATTTGAAGTCATAAGTAAGAGAAAAAAGGTATATCATAGAAAGAAATTCATTTGAAAACATATTCCAAATAAAATTATATACGGATTTGATTTTTCTAAGAAAAATTAAATAAATTAATCCATAAATGTAGGTTTTAAAAAATTATTATTTTTTAAAATAATTTCAATTTTATAGACCTAATAGAAACATTATCTTATATATATATATATATATATATATATATATATATATATATATATATATATATATATATATATATTTCAACGAACTAAAATATTTTTGAATATTATTACTCATTAATGTAATATCCAATATAAATTTTAGAGTTAAATATGTTTTTGTTCTTCAATTATAATACAAAATTGAAGTTGGTCTGTGTTTGAAATTTTGATTATATTTGATTCCCTAACTTTAGAAATGATTAGTCCCAATTTTTTTTCCAAGAATCCCTTTTATTTCAAACCCTAGTTTCCCTTAATGATCTTTCTTTTGTCACCCAAATCTCTAACACATCCATACTCTCTTTTTTTATGATGCAACACCACATGAGTGATGTACGTGAAGAACACTATCAAAGTTCCTAGTTGATCTCTTTTAAGAGAGTTTGAATTTATGTTTTTTTTTCTCTCTATATAGAACAATTTGGTTTTTGTCACATGCAAGTTCCTTTTGACTATATCTTGTCTCTCTTCGTTCTTGATGAAACTTCCTCTGATTGAGATCCTAAAATTGTATCTTAATTGTTGTTTGGACCTTCTATTATGTAGATAAAGTGATTTTATGAGTGAAAGTCATTTAGGGGAAAAAAACAATGCTAGAAAAAGTCTACAAGGTAAGGGAAGCTAGTCATATATAAATAAAATTAATGTTTTTGCATGTTTCTTTTTGAAAAAATAAATTTGTTAAGATGATTGAGAAAGAATGAGATCAATAACATGAAGATTTACTTTAAACCATTGTTCAATTTTGTAATAAGGGTGATTTTCTTGAATGAGTTATGTGAAATTAATGATGAAATCTTATTGTTTAAATGTGATAGTGATTAGAATTTATATTGAATTTTAATGGTGTTGTGAATTATGATAGAAAGGTATTGAGATGGTGGGTTATGTTGGGTTTACATATTATGTGATTTGAGTTATTTGTTTGATTGGTATAATTGAATTGGATTTGTGAATCATGAGAATGTGTTTTGAAGTGATAAGAAGTTTTAGCATGATTTGGATAACTTATAATAGCAATATGAAAGATAATATTATTTTGAGATTGAATGAATAAGTGTAATTAAATTAAGATAAAATAAGGGTGTTGGATTGATGCTTTGATTTATGATTGGTATTGATGTGGATTGATTATATGAAACACATTTTGATACTTCATAAAAAATTTACTGTCACACATTTTGATACTTCATAAAAAACTTATTGTCATTCAGTAGGAGAAATTATATTCAATAATTTCTAAAATAAAATTAAGAAACCAAACAAAATTAAGTTTCAAATAAAAATCACTTCCACTACAAAAAAGAAGGGCATTACCGAAGACCAGGAGCCCTCGGAAACAACCCAAAACCGTCGGTAAAAGGTAATTACAGACGACTTATCGACGGCTAAAGAGCCCTCGGTAAATCCCTTGTCGCTAACATTTACCGAGGGCTTCCGTCCTTTGGTAATTATCAAGGGCAAAAAGCCTTCGGTAATTACCGAAGGGCGAAAGCCTTCGGTACGGTAATTACCGAAGGGCAAAAGCCTTCGGTAATTACCGAAGGGCAAAAGTCTTTGGTAATTACCGAGGGCCAAAAGCCTTTGGTAATTACCGAAGGGCAAAAACCTTCGGTAATTACCTAACGTGGGTAATTACCGAAGGGCAAAAGCCTTCTGTAAGTTGGAGGCAGATCTAAGGCACAATTGTATTAATTATGAAACCAAACTGATCACAACACAAACAGACCTGCATAACATTTTCCAACCACATATAGACCTGCATAATGTGCATCTCAATGATGCAGTCATTTATCAGAAAAACAATATAACATTTGAATCATCCATTAATCCATAGAACATGTATTTATATTTAAAACATAAAACAATGTAACATAATGATGTTTTAACATCCAAATCATCCAATTGATCTAACATCCAAATGATTTAAACTCCAAATGTTCTAATATCCAAAAGTTTCTATAACAACTAATAACAAAATGAAACTAATAATGTACATAGTTATCATCAGAATGATCTTCATCATCCTGCTCCACTATAAAAGGCTGGATGGGTTGGAATGATGTCAGCTGGACTGCTGAGGGTTGGACTGATGTGGGCTGCTGAGGGACAGCGGGTGACGAAGAGGGTCGTGGCTGGGTCAGAGGGATACTGAATTCATCCTGTGAAGTTTGTAAACTCAGCTCTCAAATCAGTGATTTCCTGGTCATGTTGCTCCAGTGCCTGCGTGAGGCGGATAATGGCCTCGTCAGCAGTAGTAGTGGAAGAAGAAAGTTGGTGCTTTAGAATACCTCTTCTCGATGTTGTATAGTTTGTATAATTTGGATTGATTATATAAAACACATTTTGATACTTTATAGAAGAAATTACTGTCATTCCGTAGGAGAAAATATATTCACTAATTTCTAAAATAATTAAAAAACCAAACAGAATTAAGTTTCAAATAAAAATACTTCCAATAAAAATAAAAAAACATATTTGACTTTAAATTCTATTACCACAAATTTTCTTTTCATTCATATAAGTAATTCAGAAAAAAATAACTAAAAATAGTTGCATGATAGGAAGAAACCTAATTTCCACGTAGATAAACTGGAATAACCACTTTTAATAAGATTTTATTTATTTTTAATTACCTACAAATATTAGTACCACTGAAATTGACAACTTAGTATAAACATAATTGGCGACGTCAATACAAAAAACATATGGTGATTCGAACAAAATAAAATTAACCCACATGAGTGCTGAATAAATTGATTTTTACATTAAAAAAATTGAATTATTTTAAAAGGTAACTGAGTTAAATCATTATTCTAATTTGGGTTATTAGTAAAAAAGGAATTACTTGTTTGGATAAATTCATTAACAAATAATTTAAACAATTTAGATAACTTGAACTGGTTCTTCCATTAAAAGAAAAAGACAAAAATTTCGTAATAGAGAATAATGCGAACACGACCAAACAAACAATATAGTTGTTTTATAAGGTCCATGTGTCCTTGTTGAATGCTATTTTATGTGAATAAAAAATTCAGCAAAGTTTTAAAACATGCTTATCTGCTAGACACGTACGTGCATGTGCCAAGAAGATTTTTGCTTCTGTAACACGTTTAAGCTTATTTTGTATAATGTTGACACATGTACAAACTAATTAGCATTACGCATCTTGACCACATCATTATTTTATGGTATGATTAATATAATGCTACCTGAAAGTAGTTTTATTAAATGCTACAATTAACAAGACCATTTTCGACATATCAAAATACTATAATTTTTTAACTTTCATCATTAGTATGGTTTTGTCACCACAAATACTTTTTCAACTTTCATAATTTTTCTCCTGCACTTTTATCAATATAAAAAGTTTTTTTCTATTTTTAGATTTTTGTAATATGAAAGTCATAAAATGAATTTTCAATTATGTTATCTGAAATTTATAAATTACTTTTAGTTATTTAATTTAGAAATGAAAAATATTTTTGGATCACAAATAATTATAAAATGTCATTTTTCCACTAGTGACACAAATAATTTTTTTTAAAAGGGACTTCTGAATTGTTTAATAAAGTAAAATAGAATAAGATTATGCAGTCTATAAATTAATTACTATTTTGTAATTCAGAAGTCAAACATAACTTTCAAATTATACAATTTTTTTTTTAACTTTCTCTAACTTTTAAAAGTTATTTTTGATTTACAAATTGCATAATTAGAAGTTATATTTAAATTTTGAATTATATAATCTGAAAATTATTTTTATTTTTTGAATGTTAATGTTAAAAATGAATTTTAGATTGTATAATCTAAAAGTTATTTTTTTTTCAAATTAATAATTTTAAAAAAATTATATATTCATGGAATAGAAAATGAATTTGGCTTTTTCACCATGACGGAATGAAAATTTGTTGGGCAAAGCTTTCTGCATCCATCAAATTTCTCCTTCCACCCCATAAAAAACTTCCAGAAAATATTTTCCATAAAAGAAGGGATGATTGATTTTCGAAAAAAAATCCGAAATTATTTATTATGTTCCGGAAAATAAATTCAGGAGGAAATAGGAAATATGATAAGGTGTATGAAGAAAATGTTGGAATGCAGGAAGTAATTGCCTAATTTGTTTTGCATTGCGTAAAGAGTTTGAGCCCATTCATATATTGCACAGTGATCCTTTCTGGCCCAATTACATTTAGCTTTCGACCATGACTAGGTTATTTAATTTTTCAATTTATTAATTAATAATATTCTAAATGTTTAAACGCATATTACTGTCAAGATGTAATAACACCTACATACATAAATTACGTATTTTTATTCACAATTTCATCAACGGTGTCGGGACGGGTACCCTACACGGTCAGTGAACATCATGGTCGGTCAGTAGTTGACAGCAAGCAAAATTGTGTCATGATTAAGTAAAACGTTGATTATGAGTGATTGGATTGTGATTGAGCCTAGATTAAGATTTGTTGATCCAAAACCCATAATGAAAACTGTAAATATAAGTCAAAGGTAAGAAGTAGGTGATTTGTATTTACTATGCATTTATTGCTGATTTAAACCTACAGAACGAACTATCTACTAACTTAAGCATCAGAGAACCTTTGGCAGGTGCACCTCCGAACGGAAGAGTGAAGAAGGAGATCCAGGAGCGAAACCGGACGACACAGTGGGACATGGATATTGTCAGGCCATTTCCTCCAAACGGTCTCAGAAGAAGTTTCTCTTAATCGCCATCGACTTTTTTATTAAGTGGGAGGAAACACTAGCATCAATAACCGCACACCAGGTGCAAAAATTTGTGTGGAAGCTAATTTGCCGGTTTGGACTTCCCAGAACAGTCGTTACTAACACTAGAAGGCAATTCATTGATAAAAGACTAGGTGAGTTTTATCAAGGATTGGGAATAAAATATGTGACCAGCTCGGTCAAACACCCTCAACTAAACGGCCAGGTTGAGGCTCTAAAATAAACGATCGTGGCAGAGCTGAAGAGGCGATTGGGAGAGAAAAAGAGAGCTTGGGTTGACGAGCTCCCAGAGGTCTTATGGGCATACAAATGCACCCTACACTAACGTCATGTTACCAGTTGAGTTGGGAGAACCTTCTTTACAACGACAACTAGAGGATATCTGCCTGAATAAGGAGGAACTAAGGGTAGAACTTGACACCATGGACGAGTGAAGAGACCGAGCAGTATTGAGAGCGGAAGCATCTAAGAGAATGGTTGAGAGACGGTACAATACCAAAGTGCGGCCCAGAAGCTTTTAGGAAGGAGACTTGGAGTGGAGAAAAACAAGTGAAGCACGCCGGACGGCAGCCCACAGAAAGCTGATGGCGAAATGGGAAGGACCTTTTAAGGTCACCGAAGCCCTTGGGAATGGCGCTTACCGTCTCACCAATCCGGACGGACTACCAATCCCAAACACTTGGAATGCATCACATTTAAAATTTTACTTCAGTTAAATCTTTGTATTGTATTCCTCTTTTTAGTTAATACAGTATCCATAATGCTCCAATTAGTACTCTCGCAACACTTTTAAACCAGACGACTAGCACACCAACAGATAAAAAACCAAGTTGATGAACAGAGACTTCCCAATGGAACCACTGTCAACTTGCTTGGGCGGTGAACGACGAGTTCATCAAATGAATCATTGTCGCCGGTCCAACTAAAAAACCAAGTTGATGAACGGAGAGTTCCTAATGGAACCACTATCAATTTGACCGGGCGGTGAACGGAGAGTTCATCAAATGAACCACTGTCGCCTGATCCAGCTAAAAACCAAGTTGATGAACAGAGAGTTCCTAATGGAACCATTGCCAACTTGGTCAGGCAGTGAACGACAAGTTCACCAAAAGAACCACTACCGCCCAGCTATTATGAGCAAGTCAATTCTCCATGTGTCTATCGATTTATGATCATAATTCAAAGCCAAACGACGATTCTAAAATAACTTAAGAAAGATATACTATAGATGTCAGAGGCGAACGGTCAATGGTCGATCGAAATAACAAGAACTATATAAGTAAAGAGAAACAAACTTGTATTAAAATATTGATAGGAGGGGATGTGCACTGAACAATATCAACAGGCTGGCGAGACACACTAACAAAACCTAAGTGTCTGGCCCCCGACCACGCTTAACAAAAAGCAAAAATAAACCCTCCTTCCACTAAATTAAACTATTCATTTCCACCATCATCAACAAGACGATCTTCAACGTTGGCCACCCCCGCATCCTCACCAGGAGAGTCTTCAATGGGAAGCATGATCTCGTCAAATACATCTTTCATAATATCGAACCCGGAGGCCAGAGTGTTGACCCCCCAGGAGGTAGGCAACTTGGTGAAGCGCTTTATTAAAACCCTTTTCGTGCTCAATTTGCACGTTATAGTTCAAAACGCCAATCATCTTGTTGGCCTTGACCAATTTGGCTGTCAAACTCTTGTTCTGTTCCGATAGCTCCTCCTCTCTCTTTCCCAACCTCTTCACCTCCACCTTCAGTTGGTCGGCCTCCTCTACTACTCGGTCACTTGTTGCCTAGGCGTCCTTCAACTGTTGGACAGTCAACACGAGCTCCCGGCGCGCCTCATCCAATTTCTCTTGTAAGGTGGACTGTTGTTTCTCACACCCACTATGTTGGAGGGTGAGTGCCTCCAACTGGGCTTGAAGGTCTTCAACAGTCTTCATCTCTTCATTTAGTTAAGCTTGGAGATCTTTAGCACCACTCTTGTCGCCAAATTCGCAAAGATATCAGGTAAGCATAGCTCCCCTAGTAATCAGCTCCAGCGCGGCATTGGTTATGTCCCTTTCGGACAACGACTCAACAACCGCCCATAGCGAGGAGCTCATATGAAAGTTGACTTGATCGCCCATAGCAAACAATTGGTCAAAAATGTCGCCCGACATAGGACGAGGAACACTTCCCTCCCAGCGGCTCTTCTTGGAAGAGACTTCTCCCCTTCTTTGGATTTTCTCTTTTTCTCTATGGCAGGAACGACCATAATAGCAGCCACACCGGACGACTCTAAATTTACAATAGGCGTAGGTTGTGCAACCTTCACCACTGCCACATCATGGACCAGCTTCGCCACTATGCGAGACTGGGTGACTGTTGTCGCATGGCTAGAACCGGTCGATCGAGGATCCCTGATCTTCGAGCCAGTAAGTCCTTTTTGTTTTGTAGAGGTGATGTAGCTGGTCTTCCAGGGAGCGAGGAGACACATGATGCTTGGAAGGAAAACAAAAATTTAGCTAAGTTAATATCAAAACAACACAACTAGTGGCAAATGTCATACCGAAAGCCATCTAATCAAAATTCTCATGGTAGAGGCATTCAACAAAGGCCTGGGCAGGAAGGCGTCGGGGCAAGTCGTTAATCATTCTAACGGTCTCTACTTCGACGGGGTCATTATGCCGACCGACGTAGCATTTATTTTACGAGGGTCCCTTGTCCAATGAAAGGGGAACAAGGAAACGTCCCTTTCATCATAAAACTCTGACCGACTAGCCTCCTCAATTATTATTTTGAAGTATCTTTTCTTGAAATTCTTAAAAGACTCCGAGTACGACCTAAATAAACAACAATCCTGGACAGAGGTCAATGATACCCAACCCTTTTTAGTGAGCGGTCGGACGTGGACATAATGAAGGAACACAGACATCGAACGGGTGATCCCTAGAGCGGAACAGACGACCACGAAGGCCTGCACGTAAGCCAAATCGTTCAGGTGCAGTTGAGAAGGAGCCACATTCAACTTGCGAAGTATGGTCGACTAAAATGACGTGAAGGGCACCCGAACGAACAATTGGTTGAACAAATAAGTGTATACGAAGAAAAAATCTTCGATGCTGGATCCTTTTCTGTGAAAAACGCGTTCATTGGGGGGACTAACCCCCAATCGAATCAAACAAGCGTCCTATTTGTCTCGCACCACGAATGAACGGTCAACCCACCATTGCAACTCTTCCTTAGTCTTGTAGTCGGATACATATAAGCCCACATCATGTGAGGCCCACCCGTATCCCTTTATGACTGTCCAACCGCCTTCTGATTCGGATCTCTCACTATCGACGTCGACTCCCCCTTGAAGAAGGAAGAGTGAGACTCCATTTATGACCTTCTCGTCGCCATAAACACGGGAACCTGATTCCGATCCGCCTTCCCAGTCAGTCCTCTCAAGAAAGGACGACGACACAGAACTAGGGGAGGAAGACCCATCACTGTCGGACGAACCACCGTTGTCCCTGCCCGCTAACCCATCTGAAGAACTCACACGAATAGTATTCATTTATTAATTACCTTCGAAAAAGAATATTGTACCGAACAATATACAAAGGAGTGAGTAGAGAAGTTTGAAAATGACGGCACCACACACCCATATTTATAGTAAAATTTTAAGAAAACTGCCACTGCATCGTAGCCATTAGAACCAGGCACGATCAACGGTCCAGATTTAATGATGCTTCCACTACCCGAGGACGACAGCTTGCCCTAGAGCGACACTGTGTTTCCCGCCAAAACATCTTTTAAACAGACCGAATGAGATCTATTCTCTTTTCAAACCCCAACGAATATTAATTGTCTAGGGCTTGGGGAGCCTAGTGTATCAGGGTGTCCGGACGGGTACCCTGGACGGTTGGTGAACATCGAGCATGGTCGGCCGGCCGTTGACAGCAAGCAAAACTTTGTGTCATGATTAAGGTAAAACGTTGAGTATGGGTGATTGGGTTGTGATTGGGCTGTGATTGGGTCTAGATTAAGGTTCGTTGATCCAAAGCCCATAACGAAAACTATAAATACAGGTCAAAGGTAAGAGGTAGGTGATTCAAATTTACTGTGCATTTATTGTTGAATTAAACTTACCAAACGGACTATCTACTGACTTAAGCATCGGGAACCTTTGGCAGGAGCACCTCCGGACGGAAGAGTGAAGAAGGAGATCCAAGAGCGAAACCGGACGACACATGAGAGAAGATTGTGAAGGTATTAGAAGTGACTCGACCTCACAACCAAAACCTTATGTATATTTATAAGATTTTATTTTATTACTTACTTATAATAAATAATAAATCATTAATTTTTTATACTAAATCTTATTTAAGATACTTAAAATTAAAAAATTCAAATTATAAAAAAAAAGTGTTCATGTGATATATCTTTTTAATATGGAATAGGTTCATCCACCTTAGCATATTTAATGTGTTAATATGGAAACTAAAATACCAATAAATTATATTTTCTCTATCAATTTTTTCCTTTATGTTAAAATGATATATCAATTGTTCATTAGTTTATAAACTTATAGAAAGAGAATGATATATTAATTCTTTAATCTTTTGGTATTGGTTAGACCAAACTTGGTAGTGTTGAGCTAAGGCATTGCACTTTATATTTATGTAATATTCAAAATTTACAAGATGAAACTAAAAATTTTGAACAAATTGACAAAAAAATGCTCCTTTAATCAAAATAATGAAACTCGTTTTGAGAAGTTGAATTTGTTACACTAACATGCTATTGACACCTTTTTTCTTCACTTGTTCGATTAGATTTTCCTTTTCTTGCAGAAATTGTTTGAGAGTTTGGGGTGTATGAGGAGAAGGCATTGCACATGGAGGTGTATCACTTGGTGAATTCACCATGGACTCTTCCATGAAACTTTTCTGTAAACCCATCACAGGACATGCCATACTTTCAGAACAAATCTCAATAGCTCCTTCTGGTATGGTTGGCTTGAATTTCAAGAGCTTTGCATAATCATTTAACAAATGAAACATGTAATCATACACATACTTCATCTTTAAATTCTCTAATATGTAGTCAGTCCCTCCATTGCCAATCACCTGCGCCTGCAACATTTCAAATTCAAAACATCATTAGTATACAAAATATCAATGAGACAAAGGTAACGAGTTTATAGGTATTTGGTTATTACTTATTGTTAGGTTTATTAAGAAAAGGTTTATCGAAAAGACACAATACCAATGAATTATGAACTCAATCACATGAGGGATTGATACTACTCTTTATCCAAAATCTTAAGGCAATGTGTTAATAGGTCTTTTACTATTATCTAGTGTTTTACTTTCTCAATCCAATGTGAGACTTAAACTCATACTTATATTCTCAACACTTATGAGTTTTCTGAGAAGAATTAGTTGAAAGACAACTCTTACAAGGTTTTAATCCAATTTATGTAAGAAATTGATATTATTTTTAACTTAAAACTTTAAAACAATGAATAATAGTGGAGGAAAGTGATTACATTTTGAAGGTGAGAATTCCCCCAATCCACAGCATATTTAATGTCTTCACACATGTTTCTGGGGCTGATGGGCCAATAGTGTTGTAAAGGTACCATATTTCTTGTATAGAAGTCATAATATGTAGGCTCTACTAACAAGGTCATTGAGTCACACAATATTATGTACTTTTCACTCACAGACCATGCAGCTCCTTCTATATAGATCTTATATCTTTCATCACAAAAATTTCAAGAGTTATTAAGTAAGATATATGTATCAATGGATTCAAAAGAAAGCACAAAATATTTACCTATGGGTACACTGATTTTCTAGTTTTGCATTCGCATAATTACTTGCTTTCTCCCTGTTCCATTGCTGAAAAGGGAAAGAAAAATGTTAATTTGAATTTGACATCACTAGTGAAGTATATGAACCTAAATAAAGAATCATAAAGTTATATATTTACTATGCTTTCTATTCTTGCATTCCAATCATGTTGTTTTGTAGGGTTGCACTTCATGAGTTCTCTCCTAATATTAGCCACTGCCGGGTTTCCCTTCCAAAAAGCATAGGGTACCCTATCTATCCATTTGGTCTTCTTGTTGCCTTCTAGTATACTATGTAATGTTCTTTCCCATGGTCCTATATTGATCTCAGGCCTAGTAACAAAAACAAAAATATATGAAATCATGTTATATCTTCAAAACTGGAATTAAAAAACATGTAATTGATTGAAAGACTAACACCAATAAGACAAGAGTTCATCCATATACATAATTAATATCACCTTTGAAGTAATATAATAAACTTATAGGTAGTTTTTTCATAAAGTATTTATCTTTTGTTAGAAATTCAAGTGTGAATCTAAATCTTATATTGAGTATAAAGATAAAGTTGAATACCATGAAAAGAAAAACACTAATAAACTCATTATCTTAAGATTTTAAGTTAAGATTAAGTTAAAAATGGTGTCAATAGTGTGAATTAGACTCATATTTTAATGGTGTTACATATTCTCATTTTTATGGAACTTAAACTCATTAATAATCTAAGAAAATTAGAAGAGATAAAGGAATAAAGTATGACTAAAGGGAATAGAAATTTTACCAACCCCAGAAGGACCAATCAGGGAAGACAATGTCATGTGAAATTTCATCTCCACAGTAATGGAACACTGGAGGGGGTGACAAGGCTTGTGGTCCTTGGAAATTTTTTTTCAGTATAACAGTCTTGTCTCCACACTGAAACATTAGATCCAAATCTGGTATCTTTCCAGGGTACAACCTCAGAAGTTGTAAAACTCCCCATATTGTGAACACATCCCTTGTCTGATACACTCTGCCAAGTTTTTGTACATAAACTTTTCCATTTACAATTACAAGCCTAAAATGTGAAACATTTTTGCCTCTTTCAACCATGTCCCTTGTGATTCCTGTGCTCTTCCAAGGTTTCAGATCTTCATGTATCCATCTAAAGTAATCTGGACATGATGTAGTTGAATCACCATCAAACTCCAATGTTGTTGGATAGTACGATGAACATGTTGCTGCTGAGTTTTTATCAGTGCAGTTAAGTGGAAATTGGAGTTGTGGCTTATTATTGAATATTATAATTGTCTTCAGAAGAGTAGTGTTTGTTATTCTTGACTGCAAAAACTCAAGAGATACATCTACATCAATCAAGAGAATGCTTCCAAGAAAAAAAGAAAGAACAATAAAAATTCATATAATTTCTCTGAATTTTTATTTTAAAATTTTACATAAACTAATTTTAATTTATGCAAAATTTATTGTTTTTTTTCTTAGAATGTCCTATAAAATGTGCCCATATATATAATCAAAGAACAAACAAAAACAATTTTGAAAACCTACTCCTTTTTATCAATAGAATAAAAAATCAATAAATATAAGTATCATTTGGTACTCCAACCTCTTACATTCATACGAGTGTATATCTTAAGTTTATAAAACATATAGTGTATAATTTCTATGTAAAATATTTAAATCAATAACATGTAATTCGAGTATGTATAATTAAACTCTATATGTCATGAAAAATAATTCTATTTGGGAGTAAGGAGACAAACCAATCGATTAAAAGAAATTGATAAGAAATGAATATGAAGGAGAGAAATTTTAAAAACACATACAAAATTTGTTTTAATCAAGACATAGATCAAAGTATAAAGATAAAGGATAACAAAAAGCTACTTACAAAATCAGCTTCCAAGAAGAAAGAGCTTGCAACAAAAACGATCAAGATGATGATGGAGAAGAAAATCCATTTGATCATCTTGCTAAATCAAATGGGAGGAGTTAGCCTTAGAATTTTATAAGATATTGTTGCTGACTATTAATACTAAAACTCATGTCAGTGCACCTTCTTAAGAATACATGGTTAATTAAAGTCATTGATTCATAATTAATTATATTAACCACTCAAGACTTTTTTTAATTGCTATCTCAACATTAAGTAGATATTTATCTTTTTATTATGAAGTATAATGTTCTTAATGAAGAATTTAATGCTTTTAGGTAAAAATCGTGTAGCATACCGTATATATAAGGGTAAGGCCTTAAGCATCTAGCAAAGTTACAGTTAAAAGTTTGGTCAAAATGAATTTGGATGCCATTTTTTTTTTTGGTATCCTTATTTATTTTTACAATATTTTAGTCTTTTGATTTAAAAAAAAACATTTTTTTATCAAATTCTCAATTTTTACACCTGGTTTATTTATTTTTCACTTTTATTCAAATTAAATCTAAACCTAATATATTCATTTAAGTTATTCAAGAAATAATTTAACTAATTAAAATGTAAAAAAGAATTAAATATATTAGACTGAAATTATGGATATTTGAAAATATAGTGACTAAATTAAATAAAATCCAAAATTAGGGGACCAAATACAACTTGGGCTTAAAGTTTTTAGGGAACGTAATTTGAAAACTAAATGTTCTGTTTAACAAAGTGCTTTAAGGGAATAACCGTGTAATCAACAGTAAATATACTTTATTGAAAGTCTTGAATTATTTTGAAAAACTATTCGTTAAATTAAGTAGTTTAGGTTTTTTAATATAATAAAAATGTTAATTTTCCTTGTAAGTGTCATAAAACACTATTTAGCATTTCTCTTTGAAAAATAACTTAAATAAATATTTGCATTAATAGGTTACAAATTTAACAATTCATATGTAGTAAGATTTTTTTTTTTTGGCGATGATGTCAGTTAAGAAAAATTAAAAGTATAGACTTAATAAAATACACATCCTTTTAATTAATAATTTAACAACTTTAAAAAAATAATTCTTGAAAAAATATTACCAAATTTGATTATTTAATTGAGCTGATGTCGAAATTCCAGACCAAAAACTGTGTTTGGTTTTAAAAGAAAATAAATCATTTTTATAATTATGTGAAAGAATTTAAATTAATAAATTGTCATGTTTTCAAAATTAATCTTAGAGTTCGTTAGGAGAGAAATATAAAAATAATTTATTTACGTTTTCCTAAAAGAAAATTAGTATATGCACTAGTTAAAAATACTAAAGAAATTATATGAAAAAATATTTATAAATTAGCTTATGAAATAAGTTATTTTATTTTTTCTCTTCAGAAAAAAAATATAGAGAAGTTCATCTAAAGACGTTTTTGATGTATTTAAACAAATCTCTTCAAAAACTTCTAAAAGAGAAAAGTAAAAATTGTTTTTAATTTTGGTATAAATATAAATGTTTATTTTGACAAACCTAATAAAAAATTATTTTTATAAACTAGTTTACGTATAAAATAACATTAAATTAAAAATTACATCTATATAAAAGAAATTAATGCCAATAGGTCTCAATTTCTTTGAAACAGGTAATTAGTGCGTAACTTTGAAATAGTATATTAATTCGTGCTTTAACGTTTGGCTGCCTATAATCGTATACCTAGGTTAGGTTGGTTTGCTAGAAAAGAAAGAAACAATTATGATGGGATAAAAGGGAATGAAAATTTAAAAAATTGTAAACATAAATAAAACAATAATGAGAGAAATAAAAGAAATGAGAAATAAAATAGAAAAGTATGTAATAATAAACCATATATATCCTCCCTGTACTTAACTGAATAAACAGTATTATTTTCACTGATATTTACTTGAAATTCAACATGAAAAGCTATTATTTTTTAGATTCTGAGAGACAGAATTTGGCTCAAAGATATTGAATTTTATTACATATAGTTGAAAAATATAATTATTTAGGCTCTATTTTTTTTTCTACCTCTCTCGAATCTTCATTATTTATAGTCATTAGTTGTTTCATGAATTTAAACATGCACTCAAATTCATGGATTCATAATTACACACCAACCAAGTCAAATTTCAATATTATTTTAATACAAAAGTTATTACGTGGGAGTGACTTTAATCTCATTTTTACGTAATCCATTTTAATTATCTCCCCCTAAACCTACTCTAACCCTACCTTTTCATTCATCTTTCTCTCTCAGTTAAAAAAAAGAAGTTATAAAAGAAACATTCACCCTTTTAGGTATTTATATATTTTCATTTTTCAAAATTAATATATATGATATATTTACTTGATACGAAGAAGTAAAAAAGTAAAAATTTCAAGACCACTAAAAATAAAATAATAATAATAATAATAACAATTCAAATTGAAGTCAAATTCAGTTTATAAATCATCAATAACACCTTTAGCTTGATGCAAAGGGATATTGAATCATTCGTGAAGAAGATAGGGAGAGTGAGAAAAGAAGGAAAAGCTAAAAGAAGTGATTATATAGTTAATCAGAAAGAGAGAAATTAACACTAATTAAGAAGATGAATATTGATTAAGATGAGATTACGTACAAGATCAACCCAGTTGACAAAGAAATTGGTTGTAGCAAAGAAGAAGAGGAAGGAGAGGGAGAAGAAGCCATAGGTTGAAACCCACTTTCTCTCTTTGCTCAATGATTGATTCTTAGCCATCATCAATGGAGTTCTTCAACTCCTGCAAATTTTGTCATGGTGTATCACTACATATATGCACCAACTACCTCAAATATTGGATCTTAATAATATTTTTATATTCAAGTTCAAACCTTGCTTAACAATGGAATATACAACATATTTTTATCTAGTCAAGGTTCAACCATGTATAAACAATCGTATCTATAGCTTTTAACAAATCACAAGGACCATATAATATAACTTTAATAAATTACCAGTTGTGGGTGTGCTTTAAACATAAGTTGTTGTAGTCTAACATAAGTGGCTCTTAACTTTAGCTTCTGAAAAAAATAAACTTAATTAAATTAATCGTATCATGAATGTTTGGCTTATGAAAATAAGGTGTTATTTTGTTGGGAAAATCTTATGTTGTAAAAGAATAGTGCAGCCGTCCGTATGTTAAATTAAGTAAATAAATTTTCGTGTTGTTATTATTTTGAAATATTATAAGCAAGTTTTTTTTTCTTTTAAAAAATTATGTAAACTATATGTATATATAATTTCTCTTGTTACATTTTGTTTTTCAATTTTATTCTTTAAGTAAAAATGTTTTAACTTAAAATAATTGTTATCGTTGCTTTAAATTTTAATCTTCTATAACATCTTTTTTAATTTAACTATATTTAACTAAATAAAAAATGTTTATAAAATTTATTTACAAGTGGTATTATATAATTTTATCTATTTACAAGTGGTATTAAATTTAACTATATTTAACTAAATAAATTAAGAATGAAAGTTCTATCTATATAATAATTTTATCTAATTGAACAAAATTCTTTTCAGTAAAAAATATTTTTAGTCCCAAAAAATGTGGAGTAATATTTTTTTTATGTAATTGAATGCCATTATCTATTTTACATAATTTATTGTATAAAGATAACGATGAAGTCAACATTACTCGAATTATAGGATATATGAAAACTACTGACACTTTTTTGGGCTACAAGATTTCATTGCTTAAAACCCAATCTAATCATCTATAAAATCCTGTTTGTCAAAACATAAAAAATTTGTTTTTTTTTTAATTTTTTTAATTTATATTTATTAAATTAATAATATTTACAAAAATTAAAATAGCATGATTAAATATTAAAATTTTATATTTTTAACTTTGTCATTGCTTGCATTTTAATTTTCATTGTCTCCTTTATATTATCATTAAAGTTATTTGGTTGGTGATAAAATATATAAATGCTTATTTTGAAGGTGAATGCATTTTTACGTATCATTTTTTTCTATTTTATATGTGTGGTATTAAAGTAATTTATTTTCTTATAACTCAAGAAACTGTGTGTGAGATCCGTCTTAGTGCAATGAAACTGGGGTTTCATTGAAGACATTTTTCTTATTTTATTTTTATCAATATTATTTTTACACCAAACAAGTCCTAAGAAATGGAAAGCCTAATCATGGTTTGACTAATCACATCTTAATTTCGTCATAAACGAAATATATTATTAATTTCGTTACTTAAAAGAGAAACAATTAACTCTCTTGGCACATGGCATGAAACAATTATTATTAAACCTTTATAAACGAAATTCATCTTTTTCTAGTAGTTAACAATGTCACTTTTTCACGGAAACATTTTTTTATACGAAAAAAACACCAATTTTACTGTATTGTTTTTTTTTAAGGCTTAATACCCTATTTTATCCTCAGTTTCGTTTGAAAATGTTAAATTAGTCCATTCTTTTAAAAATGTGTCAATTACACCCTTACTTAATAAAATTTGCATCAATAAAATTCCTTCCGTCGGATTTAACAAAAGGGATTTCATTGATGCAAATTTTATTAAGTGAGGACGTAATTGACGCATTTTTTAGAGGATGAACTAATTTGACATTTTCGAGCGAAACTGGAACAAAATAGGACGTTAAGCCTATGTGTTTTTCAAAATAATGAAATCCGATAAGATATGTTTAATTGCTTTGAGAAAACTTTAGCTGTTCTAGATATAAAAAATTTAGTTAAATGTTTAAATAAAACACACACAATTTATAGAGGTGCTTATTTCGTTGAGAAAAGCAAAATTTTGGTGGGTAAAATTCATTGGTGATTACAAAAGTTTGTTTTGTAAATTAAAATTATTGCACTAGTACAAAAAGAGGATTTAAAATCGCTATATACGCTTCGGTTTAAGTAAAACCGAAGCATATAAAAGCGCGGTGGCAGAATCGTAAATAAAGCTAATATATATGCCTCGGTTAAGCTAAGACCCGCTGTAGAATAATGATATTGCACCGGTTAATTTAAAACCCGAAGCCTATATCACTGCCACGTCAGACTTAAAGACATCGGTTCACTAGGAACCGAAACCGTAAATGGTTTCGAGGGCTTTATGCCTCGGGTTGGCCATTTAACCGGTGCCAAAGCATTAGCTTATTTTCCCTACCACTCTACACTTCGCAACATTCCACGACTTCTCCTTCCTCAGCTTCTCCTTCCTCCACGGCTTCTCCTTCCTCAGCTTCTCCTTCCCCCTGCTCTCCATTCTTTCTCTGCGTCGCGGGTTCCTCCACCTCTTCCACGGCTGCCTCTGCGTCGCGGGTTTCATCCACCTCTTCCACGGCTGCCTCTGCGTCGCGGGTTTCATCCACCGCTCCAGATCGCGACCTCTGCGTCGCGGGTTCCTCCAGATCGCGACCTCTGCCTCTGCCTCTGCCGGAAATAGGGTTCCTCCACCGCGCCACCGTCACCGCTGCGTCTGCCTCCGACAGTGCTCCAGATCGCGACCTCTGCGTCGCGGGTTCCTCCAGATCGCGACTCTGCCTCTGCCTCTGCAGGAAATAGGGTTCCTCCACCGCGCCACCGTCACCGCTGCGTCTGCCTCCGACAGTGCTCCAGATCGCGACCTCTGCGTCGCGGGTTCCTCCAGATCGCGACCTCTCTGCCTCCGACAGTGCTCCAGATCGCGAAGCCCCAAATCGCGAAGCCCAGATCGCGAGTGGGTCGCCTCCGGCCCGGCACCATCGCGCGTTTCTCTCTCAACGGCGACTGGGTCGCCTCCACCTCCGGTACCGACACGATCTGGGGCAGGCGATCTTCAGTCCCGACGGCCACCGCGAAACTTCTGATTTGTTGATGATGTATATTGTGCTATGAAGCTTCTGCGTTGTGCATTTCTGTTTGTTTTTGCTGTGAATGCATCTCTGAACTGTTGTTGTTTTTGCTTTGAATCCCAAATGGCTGGACGTCTCTGGACGGCTGAGGACGCCTGAGAACGGTTGAGAACGGTTGTGGATGGCTGAAAAAAAAAATAATACGTTACCGCCTCGGTTCCCTGAGAACCGAGGCATAATCCTATTCCTTTTTAACTCGACCAACAACCGGGGCATAAAACCTATTATTTTTTATCTCGTTCGGATACGCCTCGGTTGTAGAACCGGGGCCTATAAGGAAAAGCAACCGGTGCCATTTCCTTTTATTGTACTGGTGTTGGCACTCAATAAATTTGTATTAAATTTGTATTGATAAATAAATAAAATTCGTCACTAATTATTGACAAATAAATAATTATTTATTAATAACTATTTATCGTTAATTAATATTGTAATTTGATTTTTTTTTCTTTTCTTTTTTCCTTTTCTTTCTCTTCATTTGTTATTGTAGTCGTTGATTCTTCTCTCTCGACCTCTTCCTCATTCTACTTTTTTAATGTTGTTATGATTTTTGCTATTACCATTTGTCATGGCAGCCCCTTTTTCTCTCACTCTTCGTCTTTTTCTGGTTTTCTCACTCATCTCTTATAGCAAATATTTTATCAGATTTATTGTAAAATTTAATATCCATTTTATTGTTAAATTAAAAAAATAAAATAAATAAGTCTCTTTTAAACATCTTAAGAAAAAAAATGCAAGAACACCATTTATGAACCCAGCCACATATCAATTTTTTTTTTCTCAAAGGAAGTTGATGGATTTTTTTTTAAAAAGTATAACATGATTTAAACCAACCATGCAATGGATATCAATTTCATAAAATTTATCAAGTAGAACAAGTTTTAATCGTATTCTTATTAATAATAACTTATCTTGATATGGGCAAGTTACAACTATGTCAATCGAACACTATTATTGTTTTTAATGAGTAATACAAAATCAGAAAAAAAGAATCACTTTTTTAAAATATATAATTTTTTGAAATATATATATATATATATATATACCAAATCATATGATTTTTACCAATCCTCTAATTGGGTTAAAACAAACAACATCAAGATATTTTCCTTTACTTTATTTATCTCTCTTAAACATTACAAAATATGTCATATCTAAGTTTTATTCAATTTTAATTATAACAATACACACCTATACCTAATCTTTATTAATTTCCCTTAAGGTTAAATGGTTGATCCTAACACTTTAAAAATTATAAAATTTCTTACACTAATCAAGAATTAAAACATAATGGCAAAACGAAGAGTATGATAAAATGATATGATTAAATAGAAGAAGCTATATTCAATATGATTAAAATGAATTTTTTGTTTTCCTAATATAAAATCACAAAAAAAAATGTTCTTTTAAAGAATATTCAATCAACTTTTGATAGGTTGAATTTACACTACAACTATCTGATAATGTGACATGCATTAAGAATGTTGCATTTGTGCAACAACTACATCTACATATACATATATAGAGTACAACACGATCAAGTGACCTTCCTTTATTCATTTATATCTATCGTCCTTGTCTTCACTTGATTCAACAGATTTTGCTTCTTTTGCAGAAAGTCTTTCAAAGTTTGTGGTGTATAAGGAGGAGGTATTGTACATGGAGGTGTCTCACTTGGTGAAGTCACAATGGACTCAACAAAAAGACGTTTCTTTAAACCACGCACAGAACAAATCATACTTTCAGCGCAAGTTTCAACAACTTCTGTAGGTATAATTGGTTTGAATTTCATGAGCTTTGCATACTCATTCAATAGATGAAACATGTAATCATACACAAATTTCATCTTTAAATTCTCTACAACGTAGTTTGTTCCTCTCTTGCCAATCACCTCTGCCTGCAATTCATCAAAATTGACAGTTTTTTACTTTAAGTGTTAATGTTAAAAATGATGTCATATGTATAGCTAGAAATTAAGTGCATGTTTCATTATGAAATTAGCATACTTTCAACTTAAGAGTAATTTGTTTAAAGCATAGAAATGATTTAAAAACAAATTAAGGGAGAGAGTGATTACAATGTGAAGGTGAGAATTTCCCCAATCCACTGCATACTTAATCTCTTCACACATGTTTCTGATGCTGATAGGCCAATAGTGTTGTAAAGGTAACATGTTTCTTGTAAAAAAATCATAATACTTAGGCTCTATGAACATGGTCATTGAGTCACATGCTATTATGTACTTTTCACTCACTGACCATGTGGCCCCTTCTGTGTAGATCTTGTATCTAAACAGTAAAAAACCCAACATGAACAAAGTTTAAAATTTAGAAACGAAAAACTCGAGAAGATTACGTGCAACATATTCAAAAGGCAAACTAAACCTGACTATAATAATTATATAGTGTTTGAAAACATTAGTACCTAAAGGTACATTGATTTTCTAGTTTTGCGTTCTCGAAATGACTTGCTTTCTCGTTCTGCCATTGCTGAAAAAAAAGAGAAAAATGTTAGTTTCGTCTTGAAGAAATCACCGCATTAGTTTACCTAATTGACAAAAAGTTAGGGTTTAGATTATTTACTATGCCATATATTCTTGCATTCCAATCATGATTTTCTGTGGCATTGCACTTGCCTAGTTCTCCCCTGACATAGGACACTTTGGGGTTGCCTTTCCAAAAAGCATAGGGTATCCTATCCTTCCATTTCACTATTTTGTTGCCTTCTTGTATATTATGTAACGTAGTTTCCCATGGTCTTATGTTAAGCTCAGGCCTAGTAAGAAGAAAAAAAAGAAGATAAAATTATGACATTTTTTCCCTTTTCCTTTCGTTTTCTTAAAAAAAAAAAAAGGTAATCAAGTCATGCTTTCAAACATGATATTCATGATAAAAGTTTATAGAAGAAAGAAATTTATTCATGAAAAGTTGGAATGAAAAAGGTTCCCACCCATATTTAGGTTAAACAAAATTAATGAATATATAAAATTGATGAATTTTTCAAGAAATATTTATAGAGAAGCCACTACAATAATAAAATCACAGTCCGACACATAAAACATTAACACAATTTTCAATCAAAAACTTTAAAATAATAAATTTTAGAAAAAAATATATAAAACTATGATATGTTTTCCTTAGCTTTTATTTTCTTTAAAGAAAAAGTTTATAGAAGAAACAAATTTATGAAAAGTTGGGATGAAACACAATGTAACTGAATTCAATACATACAATAAATCAAGACAACCTCCAACTCAAAATCTTAAATAATATGTTTACAAGTTTTTTACTTTATAAAATATTCAACTTTTTTATTTTTATCTAATATAAAATTTAGACCTATAGTTAGATTTTTAATCATCTTTCCTTATCGATAATCCTGTAAAAATAAAAATATTTGTAAGTGTATTACTATAAAGACAATATATAAACTTTACCAGCCCCAGAAGGTCCAATCAGGGAAGACAATATCATATGACTGTTCATTTCCACAGTAATGGAAAACGGGTGGTGGTGAAATTTGTGGTTCTTGGAAATCTTTTTTGTTGACCACAGTTTTGTCTCCACATTGAAACATTAACTCCAAATCTGGTATTTTTCCTGGATACAACCTTAGGAGCTGCAAAATTCCCCATATTGTGAACATATCTCTTGTTTGAAACACTTTGCCATGCTTTTCTATGTAAGCTTTTCCATTTACAATTACAAGCCTAATATGTGAAATGTTTTTCCCTCTTTCAACCATTTCCCTTGTGATTCCTGTATTCTTCCATGGTTTTAGATCTTCATGAATCCATCTAAAGTATTCTGGACATGATGTTGTCGGTGAATCATCTTCAAACTCAATGTTTGTTGGATAGTACGATGAACATGTTTCTGTTGAGTTCCCATCAGAGCAACTAATTGAGAATTGATTTGGTTGGTTATTGAATATAATAATTCTCCTAAGAGTACTGCCTCCTATTCTGGACTGAAAAACAAAAGGTAAAACGATTATTATTTATATATATAGAAGTTTCAATATTTATATAAGTGCTATATAAATATATCTTTGAGACACCAATAATAAATTAGTACTGCCTCCTATAGAAGTTTCTCCTTCTGGTTTAAACATGATTCAAAGAAGGGTTAATAATAAATTGACATTTGAAGAGGGTAGCAAATTGATGAATTTAAGGATGAAAATTACACGAATTCTTAAAAAATGAAAATGATTTTTGTATAAAGGTCATGGAGAAAAAGAAAGAAATAGATAAGATAAGAAAAAAAGATTGAAAAAGAAGAAATTAGCACTTACAAGATCGATTTCGAGGATAAAAGAGCTTGCAACAAAAAGAACCAAGACGATGATGGAGACGAAAATCCATTTGATCATTGTGGTAAACAACTCATAGCCAGCGTGAATGAAATGAGAGATATTAGCCCTAGAATTCTACACAAGCTGTTGTTGTTGTTTACTATTAGCAATAACTAACTGCACCTTATTCAAGGAATGCTGTGCCAATTGCATGACGCAACTATACTTTGCTCATTGCCTTTCGGATGGAAGACTAGTTTTAAGGGGTATACACTATATATAGTATATTTGGTTATCTTAAAGAAGATTAATTAAGACACTGAAATTATGTTAATTAACTTTTATTTTTTTATTTAAAATAATATATACTTCAAGATGGTCTTTAGTTTTTCTTCCGTGAAATACTTTAAAATTTATTCTTTCGATTTCTCTCAATAACTTCCATATTTGTATTTCTTCATTTGAAGTCTTCAAATCATATGATCGTTGAAACCCTTGAAACAAATAAACTTTTGATTCAATCTTCAAATCTTTATCCTTTGAATGGTAATGTTATGATTAAGTCTTCAACGCAATTTTCAAATATTCTTTAGTTTTTTATTATTATATTCGATTTTTAGATCATAGATTGCTTGATATAAAATCGTTTGATGTTGTTCTCTCAATATTCACAACGTTTTTCCGTGAATAGAAACTTTTCAAGTTATTAATTGTAAATATAATGCTAATAGTATTCACAACATAATAAGATATAACTAAATCAAAACAAATCATAGTGTTAAAATCCTTTTAGGGCAAATAGAATACTTTTAGATTGAAAGATAAAGTTATCGTTGATAACCTTTCTCAATTCAAGATATAAAATTTGTTCATAATTTTTTTTTTGTTTATATTTAATCATCTAGAAATATTTAGTTAAGTTTGGAACGTTGATGATACATCTTAAAATAAGTTTCTTAATTTTTAAATTCACATATTTCGAAATATTGTCAATCCTATTAATTAATAAATATGTTATTTTTGAAATAGTTGATCTTTAGATTTGGGTTGATTTTTTGATAATTTTTTTAGTTTTTTATTTTCATTTCCCTTTTACCACATAAATAACTAACACATTAGTTTATATTATATATATATATATATATATATATATATATATATATATATATATATATATATATATATATATATATATATTAAAAGCATGTTATTTTTTACCATTTTTTCAAGTTTTTTTTTATTTTATTTTATAGGTTGAGTTATTAATTTTTTTTACAATAATAGGATGATACACCTACATTTATTTACCCTGACTTTTATAATAGAAAAGTGAGAAATAATGTGTGAAATGTAAAAGTGTGAAAAATATATTTTTTAATTTTTTTACTTTGAAATATGTAATAAAAATATTTCTCATATATAAACACAGTATTTTATTTTTTGGTAAGAGTCTGGGTAGCATAATACATGAATTTCATAATTTAAAAAAACAGGGACATTATTGGAAATACAAATTTTGAAGGGGTTAAAATGTGATTACAACAAAATGATCTCACTAAACCGCTTGGCCTCCATCTCATTCCTTTCAGTTCTGAGTGGCAGAGCGACTCAGAAAACAACGAAGATGGCTTTGAAGAAGATGTTGGCTGCAGCGATCAATCAAGGAGTGCCGGAAGCACGAGCAAGGATCTTCGGCCACCAATTGAATCCCTCTGGCAAGAAATCTCCACACAAGATTCTCCGCATGAAGCTCTTCGGTGAAAAAGTCGCTCAGTGGTACCCTCACGACATCAATAAAGACGACCCTCTTGTCATGGCTCGTCAAGAACAAGAGTATTCTCTCTCACAACTCTGTCTCACTTTGTTGTCCATCGTAATTTGGTTGCACACGCCCGCACGGGAATGCCCACCATCTGTTTGTGTTTATGCCTCTCTGATGGTGTTTTTTGTTCTGGTTTCTTCTTGAGTTTCCTGTGGTTTTGTAGCCTGTGAGAGTTTATGTGGTTTTCTTATCTTGATTAATGAATGAAATGTTATTATCAAGTTTTTCTTTTCTGTGGAGGAGTTCGGTTTGCAGTTTTTGTCGTTCTGTGTTTCCTTTAATCGAGAAGATGTTAAAATGTCTGTTGGCCAAAATCCAGTTGACACGATTGGTGTGTGTGGACGGCATAATGTTGTTCTGCATTTGGTATGAATTTCATAATTTGTTGACACATGAGAAATGCTTGTAATACTTTTATTATTAGCTGAAATTGATTAAGAAGTATAAAGTTATGTAGGTTCCGCACTTTAGTTAATGAGTCTTCACTTGTGATTTGTAACATTTTTATTAATAGTGAAATGTCTGTTAGAAGGATGATTTATGGAGTGTCTTGTTAGCATCCCTCTTCCCTGAATACGTGGATATTAGTAGTCTACTGTTTTGTTGGTGGGATTGTTTCCACACTGAAGGGTAAATTCTACCCTTTAAAATTTTGTCCATTTTGTGTATATGTTTGTCATCCCTGTCTATTGTATGCCTTTGAACTTGGTTTACAGCTTTTCAAAATAGAAATGTAGAAAGTGCAGGTCTGATATGCAAACTATATTCTTTTTAAGCAACCGTAGAATAAACTTTATATTGAAGATGGTGGCTGATGACTATGTCTGTTAAGTTTGAGTGAGAGTTAGTAGAATATGACTATGTTTAAAATCAGGTGATGTTTGTTTTTTATTTTCGCTGTGCTGTGAATATGCTTATGTTGTCTTGCATCAAGTGGTACATTAAGTCAGTAGAGGGATGTCTTTTATGTTCCAGTCAGAATCTCTGGTAACTTCACAAGTTATCTTACATGGACTTCCAGGATTCAACATCATTTGTTATCTTGTGTTTTTCTAGACGTCTATCCAAGCTTGAAATGTTGAAGCGGCGAGGGAAAGGACCACCAAAGAAGGGCCAAGGAAGGCGTGCTGCCAAACGCAACAAATAAATGAAACTTTCACCAGTCACTGGAATCTTGTTGTGGACACTCTTTTGAGTTAAAGACAACTAGTAGTTCATGTGATAACACCATGAATTTAACTTTTGTTATCAGATTGTAAACCAAGCATTTGAGAATTGAAACCTAATTTGGTTGAAGTTTGTGTCCTCTATTTGCAATTAGTTTTTCCGGAATTGCTTGCAAGCTGGAATGCAACCATAAGATTACAAAGTAGCCACTTTCTTATTGACTTTGATATTATATCCTATCTCATCTTTATCGCATTTTATGGGTTGTGAGAAATTCATTATTAACATCTTCTTCCACTTTTTAAAACTTAATCTACTAAAACATGTATAAGTAATTTATAAATTCAATTAACAAGTATAATTTAATTAAATAACATGAGATTAAATATGTTTTTAAGTTCGTAAACTTAAATATGAATTTATAATGATTCTGTTCCAAACTTTGATAGATTGATTTTTAAACTTTAAAAGTAAATAAAAGGCTTAATTACCTACTTAGTCCCCATGTTAGGAGGTAATTTGCTCTTTAGTACCCGGTTTTAAAAATGTAGGCATTTGGTACCTATGTTTTGAAATTTGTATCAATTCAATCCTATCCAGTTAACGGCGTTATAATTGATGCGAGAAATTAAGGACGTTAACGAAGATGCATTCAAACATTTGATAGCTATTCCACCCAGGCTATCATTAACATCCTTAATTTCTCGCATAAATTATAACGCCGTTAACTGGATAGGATTGAATTGATACAAATTTCAAAACATAGGTATCAAATGCCTACATTTTTAAAACCGGGTACTAAACAGCAAATTACCTCCTAACATGGGGACTAAGTAGGTAATTAAGCCTAAATAAAAATAATCATTTCAATTCAAGGTTATTAAACTTGTCGACATTAGAAAAACAATATTGTCGTTGATATACAATGATTATATTTATTTATTTTTAAAATTTAAAAATAAAATTGTATTAAAATTTTGAATGATTATATTTATTTATTTTTAAAGTTTAAAAATTAAAATTGTATTAAAATTTTGAATATCAAAGTTTAAAGACTAAAAATATATATGATTTAATATTGCATAAAATTTAAAAATTATCAAAAATATATAAAATAAAAATTGTTTTATTATAAATTTATTTATAATTTGAAAATTGTTGTTTTATTATTATTATTATTATTATTATTATTATTATTATTATTATTATTTAAATTAGTTAACTATTAAACTTAATTATATACTTAAATTACTTAATCTAAAAAGTTATTAAAATATATTAGAATTTATATATGTATTTCTTAATCTAAAAAGTAAAATTGCTTATATTGATGTTACATAAATTTAAAATATATATTTACTTTTTTATTTTATTTAACCTTTTATTTAATAATATAAATTATTAAATAAAACATCAATATTTCACAATATATAGATAATTAGCATACACATTATCAATACAAGTGGTTTAAATAATAATATTAACATTGAATAAGTTCAAGACAAAAAAATATTACACAAGTTCTACAAAAGAGAAATAGCAACAATTGAAACATTAACTAAAAGTCTCAAGAGATCACTTAGCAGCAACATTGCCTCTACTAAAGACATGACATCGCCTACTCACTAGTAAAAAATTGGGTTTTTACAGCGCACATTATGCCACGGTTCAACGAAAACCGCAGCATAATGGTGCGCGGTGGTAGTTTTGTAAATAAATCGAAAATATATGCCGCGGTTCTGCTCCAAACCGCGGCATATACTCCAGTCAACCATTGCCTTTGACGCCACGTATGAATAAAGAATTAAATAACAGAGTATATGCCGCGGTTCTATGGACAACCGCGGCATATACCCCTGCGAATTTATTGCAGGTGCTGACTGGGTCAGAGAATTTGAAAAGTTACAGGGGTATATGCCGCGGTTCTCTGGGCAACCGCGGCATATACTCCCTGTAACGTCTCAACTTCCCTGCCAGTCAGAGAATTTCAGAAGTTACAGGGGGTATATGCCGCGGTTCTCTGGGCAACCGCGGCATATACCCCCTGTAACTTCTGAAATTCCCCAGAAGGCAGTTGGGGAGCAGTTGTGTTGAGCACGTTACAGGGGTATATGCCGCGGTTCTACGAGCAACCACGGCATATTCTCCTATCTGAAATTAATTTAATATTAATTTGAAATATTTCGAGGTATATACCGCGGTTGCCCGCTGAACCGCGGCATATAGTTTGAAAATAATTTCAAAAATGCCATTTAGTATTATTTTTTTAATCAGTATATGCCGCGGTTGGTCGTGAAACCGCGGCATATACCCCTATTATACCGCGGTTAAGTAGTGAACCGCGGTAGATTCCCCCCTTCAGAGTTAAAAATTAAAACTTGGAACAGTGTCGTCTTCCTCGCGTCTCTGTTTCGCGTTTTCGCTCCCTCCGACTCTGTTCATCTCCGTTTGCCCATTTTTCACCGTTTAAACCTTATATTGTTCGGTCATTATTCATTTTTGACGAGAAAAAACAGTTTTAGCCGATCAAAATTGTTTGAAACGCGTCATTCCCTCTCCGGTGCGATTTCGTTTTCTTTGCACCAAGCGTTTTCGCCGTTCGTCTTCGAGGTATTTATGCTCTTTTACATTCTTAACGTGATTTCTTCATTAGTTTTTGCATAATGCTATAGTTTTGGTAATGTATGGTATAATTTTTGCTTTAATTTTGATAATGCATGAAATTGTTATAGTTTTGGTAATGTATGGTATGGTTTTTGCTATAGTTTTGGTAATGTGTGTTGTAGTTCTTGTATTATTTATAAACCTTAAAATATTATTCACTAAGTTTCAATGATATGTATGAAATTGCAAGTTTGATTTTTAGTAGCTTATCGTTTTATGCAATATTTAGGTATATGGATCGAAATTGGATTAATTTACCACGTATTAGTGCTGAGTACGAGAGAGGTGTAGAGGAATTTATACAATTTGCGCAACGTAATGAGGGGAGAACTGATGATGAAGTGAAGTTTAGATGTCCTTGTGTGAACTGTTTGAATGGGAGAAAGTTGAACGCAACTCAAATTAGAGAACATCTTATATGTGATGGTTTTCTAAGATGCTATACAACATGGATCTGGCACGGCGAAGAAATGGATTTTCCCACTGACTCTCAAAGTGTAAATGTTACTGATTCCACCATGGAAGAAGATCGACCGGATGAAGACAAATTGGAGGACATGATCCGCGATGTTGGAGCAGAAAATTTTGCCAAAGCTCATGTGTATGAGACGATGTCAACTGATGCAGAAAACACTGCAGCTCATCAATTGAAACATGGAAGAAAGACGGTGTATCTGCGTCATCGGAGATTTCTAAAACGTAAACATCCATATCGAAGGTTAAAAAAAGCATTCAATGGAGATGAAGAGAGGGACGAAGCACCAAATCCACTTACTGGCCTTGAAGTTCTTGAAAAAGTTAATAAAATACATCATGTATTTGGGAAAACATCGAAGAAGTCATCTGTAACGACCCCTTGGAAGAAGAAATCAATATTCTTTGATCTTCCATATTGGTCAAAGTTAGATGTTCGACATTGCATAGATGTGATGCATGTAGAAAAGAATGTGTGTGATAGCTTGATTGGTACATTACTCAACATTCAGGGAAAGACAAAAGATGGAGTGAATGCTCGTTTGGATTTGGTTGACATGAATATCCGAGAAGAGTTGGCACCCAAGGAGATTGGTAAACGTACTTATTTGCCCCCTGCATGTTACACAATGTCTAGACAAGAGAAGATAAGTTTTTGTGTATGTTTAAAGAGTATCAAAGTACCACAAGGATACTCTTCAAATATGAAGAGTTTAGTGTCAATGCAAGACTTAAAGCTTGTTGGCATGAAGTCTCACGATTGTCACGTCTTAATGCAACAGTTGTTACCGGTGGCTATTCGTGGAATTTTGCCCAAAAATGTTAGGCACACCATAAACAGGTTGTGTTCATTTTTCTCGTCAATATGTAGTAAAGCCATCGATCCTACAAAGTTAGATGAACTTCAAGGCGAGATTGTTATCATCTTGTGTCAACTAGAGATGTTTTTCCCTCCATCTTTTTTTGACATCATGGTACATTTACTTGTTCATTTGGTTAGAGAAATCAAGCTGTGCGGACCGGTATACTTAAGATGGATGTATCCTATTGAGCGTTATATGAAGATTTTGAAAGGGTACGTTAAAAATCCATATCGTCCTGAAGGTTCGATGATTGAAAGGTATATTGCTGAAGAAAGTATCGAGTTTTGTTCAGATTACATGACATCAACTAATCCAATAGGAGTTCCTCGCACAGCATGGTTGAATAAATTTTCTACAAGTAAAAGCATCCGAGGTGTCAATGTGGTGACAAAAGATCGCGAAGAATTGTTGCAAGCGCATCTTTATATATTGAACAACACAGATGAGGTGATCCCTTTTTTGGAGGCACACAAAGCCATTGTTAAGAATAAAAATCCAAGACAATCAGAGAAATGGCAATTGATGGAGCATAACAAAACATTTATGTCTTGGTTCAAATCTGAAATTGACAAAGAGCCACATTCTTCTGAAACTTTATTGTGGCTTGCAAATGGTTTGAAGTTTGATGTCGTGTGTTGTACAGGTTATGAAGTCAATAATTGCACATTCTATACGAAGACTTTGGATGATAAAAACACAGTACAAAATAGTGGAGTCAGTTTAGAAGCTGAGTCACTTCAATTTTCCACATCAAAAGATCAATCTCCTGTACTTGGATCAATGAGATATTATGGTATAATAGAAGAGATATGAGAGGTTGATTACACCAAGTTTTCTGTTCCATTGTTCAAGTGTAAGTGGTTTGACAATAAGAGTGGTGTGAAAATAGATGACTCGGGTATGACACTGGTTGATTTTCGCAAGGTGGGTTATCGAGACGAACCGTTTATCATGGTACATCAAGCATCTCAAGTTTTTTATGTCAAAGATCCTGCGTCTGACCATTGGTATGTTGCTCTTCAAGGCAAAAAACAAATTGAAGTTAACGAAGACAATCTGATTAATATTGATATTGCTGACAACCATTCATTTCAAACTACAACAAATTTGGATGACCAATCTGTAGTTGACGATGATGTACATGCAATTCGGTCAGATCATGATGAGGGAATATACATATGATGAATCCATATCTTTATGTATGAATTTTCAATTTCTGTACTATTACATGTTTTGTTAATTTATATGATATTACGTAAGTCTTGAAAGAAAATTTAATGTTGTTATTTATTTTGACAGATATATGGCTGATCATCCACATTCTTCAGGGGATGAGGCTCCCCCAACCAGATCCACTAGAGGACCCACTAGGATGAAACAACTATTAATGAGGAAAAATAGTGGTGAAAGAACTCCGGTGAATGTGAATGTCACCACGGGTGTGGCAACTGGCCCCCATGCAGATGACTTCCGATCATACCTTGGAGTAGTGGCACGTGATAGGATTAGCATTCTCATTCCATCTTTTGATCATGTGTCCGAGGGTGATCGGAACATTATTTGGCAAGATATATTGGTAAGTTAGTTAATAGCATTTGAATTAAAATTTGTTTATATTGATAATTTTGTACTTATACAACTTTATTATGTTTTTTTCAGATGACATTTGACATTCCAAATGTCCCAACACTTAGAAATAAGTGTTTGTCAACTGTTGCAGAAAATTTCAGAAACTTTAAAAGCAAGTTGACATCAAGGTACATCTTTGGACACCTTAAACATAAAAGTCCATGTAGTTCATATAAGTCCATTGATGAGGAGACTTGGCGGCTTTTTAAAGAGAGTCGGATGTCAGAGGAATGGCAGGTTAGTGTAGTTCATATTATTCAATTCCTCATTAACAAATATATATCATATGAACTGATTAATTAATGTGTATGTGACAGGCAATTAGAAGCAAAGCACAAGGAACAAGTGCTAAGAACAAAAACCCCCACCTATTATCTCGTGGTGGGTATAGGAAGCTTGAGGAGAAAATCCTCAAGCAAAAGGCAGATGCTATACCACCATCTCAGAGTGGTAGCCCTCCTCAGCCTCCTTCTCCACCGTCTAGACATGAGAAATGGAAGTTGGCCCGTATGCGACCATCGGGCACCTACTCTTCCGACACTGCACGAGAGATTTCTGAAAGAATTGTAAGTTATCACTGTCCCTAAAATAATAAATATTGTCATTATACATACTACATTAAACTATTTAAAGAATAATGGTGTTTTGTAATGTTACAGGACGCCTTGGTTGAGCAGAGCTCCCAAGGCCAATTCACTCCAGAGGGTCGCCAGGATATTCTTGCTGCTGCAATTGGACGACCTGAGCACCCTGGACGTGTACGTGCTGCAGGTCCTGGAGTAGGAATTACAGATTATTTTGGGAGCTCTTCTCGTCAGCCTTCATATTCATACAGCGATACACAAAGGATGACAGAAGAGATCACAAAAAAGGTCCGACAAGACCTTATGCAGGAGATCAGGGCCGAGGTGAGGGCTGAATTCCAGATGCTATACCAGGAGCAGTTTCAGAGCATGCGCCCGGTGCAGTCTCCTATAGAGGAACATGTTATCCCTCCCCCTCCCACAGGTAAACTTAGTAAACATTAATGTGCAATTATTTCTATCTCTTGTATAATCTAACATTTACTCTGACAGGGTGAAGCGGCAAAGGAAGTTGTTCCGCATCAGCCATCCCAGAGGTTGACATGGACGATGGTAGTCCATGTCTGCTATACATTTTAGAAGATACTGAGATGGTGCTGGTAGCTCGTGGAACAGAGTTTAGGTCAGCGACTGTATGTCATGGTATGCAACTATTAGAGGATGAGGTGAAGGTCTCAGTGGATGAAATGATCATGCCAGATGCCTCGGTTCCACTGTCCACGGAAGAGATTTTCACTGTGGAACAAGCATATAAGTCGTTTATCACTTGGCCTAAATTTTTGGTTAAACCAGTTCCTGACCCCTCGGTATGAAATTCTTCTTTACACTTCTCAATTTTAAAGGTTTTTTATGTCAAAACTTATCTTATCTTTTCATGTAACAACAGACGCAGGCACAACAGAAGATTCCTCTATCTGAGGATGACCCTCTTTCTTCATTGCATCTACTTGCTGACATCCTTGATGATAAGCCTTTGGAGGTTGAGTATGATGCTAATGTATTTGGGCATGGCTCTGAGGTCCCAATATACCTTAATAGCCAAGATGTCCGTGAGCTTGCGTCGGGAACACAAGACTTGAATATTTCAATTATTCAACTATGGACTATGTAAGTCTATGACCAATTATTTATATATAAAATTGATTTATATATCAAGTATCCTTATATCAAAGTTAATTTTTGATTTCAGGTATATGTCTGGGGTCACTAATAAGTTGGGGCATTCTGATGATTATGGATTCATTGATCCCCAAGAAATTCATGAATCAAATGATTTTGACCATATCAACATGAGTCTGATAAGAAGTTTTGGAAGGGGCAAGAAAATATACTTTTTGCCTTATATATCCGGGTAAGTCAACTTTGTTAACATAATAATGTTCCATATGTGATTTTAATATTTAATAGTTACGTTATTATGAATTTCAGGCACCATTGGCAACTTCTTGTTATGTCTGTGCAAGACAACTATGCTTTGTGGTTCTGCTCATTGCACAGGCCTCCTCCCACGCAACTCAAACAAGCAATTGATTGGTAAGAACCTCAATGTTTGGACTTTCTTTGTTATATAACTGAATGCTAAAACCTTTTTTTATATACAGTTCTATTCCAGCAAGTATGATGATGGACGGGAGATCAATTGTTAAGAGTAGAAAGATTGCTTGGATTTCTCTCAAGGTTTGACATATGCTAAAGTCATACTTTGTTATAATTGTTTTATAACAAATGTTATTCACTAACTATTATCAACTGTGATGATATATTGTAGTGTAACAGACAAAATGGGTCATATGAGTGTGGATACTATGTAATGTATTGGATGACCCATATTGTTCGTTCTCACATCACAAGAAGCTGGGAAACGGTAATATTTAACTTTAACAAATTTTGATTTTTTAACAAATGTTGAATTCATATACACTAATTAAAATGAATTGTCTTTTGCAGAGATTCAAGACTACTACACCAGTTCCTGAGAAGTCACTATTATTCATTAGGAACGCTGCTGCGAAGTATATAGTTAGATTATACAATAGCTCTTAGATTTAGATTTAAACAATGCATTTGATTAGATAGAATTTTCCTAGACTCTGTACTTTATTTGATGTTGAAATACATTTGAACATGTGTTTGTTATGTTGAAATTGAATTTCTGTACATGTTTTTATATGCAGGTCTGTTTTTGTGGTAGTGGATATCACAAAAACAGACCTGCAATTTTAAAAAACTGCAGGGAATATGCCGCGGTTCTAACCACAACCGCGGCATATAGTGCTTCGTTTTTTTTTAAAATCGAGACATATGGCCGCGGTTTTGACACTAACCGCGGCATATAGTGCATTTTTTAATTTTTTTTTTAAAAAAAATGACTTTAGGCAGCGGTTCCCTAGACAACCGCGGCATATTCCGCAATCTATATACCGCGGTTAGAACCGCGGCATAAAGTGTCTGACTTACTACCGCGGCTGAAATGGCCGCGGTTCAAGAACCGCGACGTATAGTGAAAATGAACCGCGGTAAAAGCCCCTCGCTGCACTAGTGACTTTATCCGCTACTCACACCAAAATGTGATTATTACAAAAGAGAAACAACACATACATATAAAGAAGAAGATTAGGTAAACTAGTATTCAAAAGGAATTTCATAAAGCAGTTTAACATATGACATTATTTCAACATTTATAACATTTTATAAATCACATAATATATAAGCAGTTGAATCTAAACTCAATTATCTGAATACATGTTTTGTTATAGAGCTTTACTATAGATATGTACCCGTAGTAGTATTTCTACATAGTTATAAATACAAGAGTTATCACCTTACTACTTACGAGGTTAATCTTTAAGTCTAGAGTAAAGACTTCATGTTATTTTCTCTCACCATCATTAAACTCTATTTGAGTTCAATGGTTGTTAGTATATCATGATATCTACTTTTTGAACTTTCTTATGATAAAGCATACACTAACCGTTCACCCAGTCATAGAATTTCTTCTTGCAATTCTTCTCACATTACATACCATTCATAATCATAGTCATGTTTACAATTCATAAAGCATTAACAATTCAAAATAAGCATGCATTGAATCCATATAAACCACTTTAAAACAACAAGAATTAAAAAAATCATAAAAAACACGCATTGACTTCACAATAGGGAAATCTCTACGCAAGGTGGCGCTCAGCACCAAAACTTTCGTATTTTCTCTCGCTCAACGCAAGAAACCTCATGCTCAACAAAATTATTATGAATTAAGTTCCATGTCTGCAGAGGTAATTGACGTTTAATGGTGCCCTGTCACCGTTCAACGCCAGACCATTCACAAAATGGTCGCTCAATGCCATACAGTGCACTCAATGCCACATCAATAACTAATACACTCCATTCTATGATTTTGGAGAAACAAGGACCTCTTCAGATGACAAAATTGTTATTCCTGACTTAGAGTTTGGTTCAAAAATATATTTCAATATCAAATTTGCATACCAATTTACTTGAATGGCCAGATTCTTCTTTCTTCAATTCAACATCAATTTAAACAATTACAATTCAAATACAATCAATTCAATCAACAGAAATTCAACAAGTTTAACCACCAATATCAGAATTTCAACAAATCTTAGACATATTAAATATGCAGTTCAAACTTTCAAAAAGCATAAGAACTTAAAACTGGATAACTAGCTTCTCTTACCTCGTAAATGTCCCAAAACACACCAAGAACATCTAAGCACCCTTAAACGTATAGATAATCCAAATTGCCCATATGAAACAACACAAACATGATCAAGGCACAAACACTAGGACCATTGATCAATGAGGATTCATAGATCAAGCATAAATGTCACATGCAAGCTAATCAAGAGCTACATGCGGGAGAAAGAATAACTAATCAAGAAATTGGCAGAGAATCAACGTACTTTATTGCAGAAATTAATCAGATGATTTTGTAGAGTTCACCACCATAAGATATCCTACGGTCTCTAACCTTCACAGGACAAGTGGTTGATAAGATAACTTAAAGAGAAGGGTTATAGTTTTAAAAAAGGATTTTTTTTATCAAAAAATATGTATTTTAAAATAATTAAACCCATTTATAAAATTTCTATTTATACTTTACATTTTAAATATTAAAATAAATGAGTTCATTATTTTAATCACACTTTTAATTCTAAAAAATAAAATTTCTAGACTCTCATAATATATAAATCTCATAATATATATTATTGTTATTTTTATTTTCCTAAAATCCTTCTTTATCCCTGTTAAACATAGAAAAAAAATATATTATAATTTTTAAAATGAAATCCGTCTATAATTTATTTCTCCTACACATTGGTATCAAAAAGGAACGCTAGAAATGGAATTAGTGAATAATTATTCAGAAAATACTATTAAAATAAATTTAAAATTTCATTATATTTATGTATTCTTGCATGGGACGTTTGATTATGACACTGTTTTGGTTTCTTTCAAATGAGTGTAGGGTTAGTCAATGGTAGCAGTGAAAGGTTGAGGTTTAATGGTTTAAATAAAAAAAAAGGAAGGGAAATTGGTGGAGTTAAAAGGTGGAGTGAGGCGTTGAATAGAGAAAAAAGGGTAGTACGAGTTAGTATTGTGAGTTGAAGGAGAAGGTTAGGGTTTTACGTGGAGAATGAGATATTGTGAGTTGGTGGTTGGCTTTGTGAAAGGAGAAGAGGGAGAGGATAGAAGTGTTTAAAGTGGTCAGTTGTAGGGAGTTAAGTGAGGGTGGATTCAATAATATAAGAAGAAAGGGAGGGAAGGTTAAAGTTTTAAACGGGAAGTGTGGGGTGTCTTAGTCTGACAGTAATCCGAAGATAGAAGTGGTGTTGGTGAAACTTTGCTTGAAGGAAGAAGGTATTAATCAATAGGTGAGTGAGTGTAGGAGTTGGAAGTGAAGAAGGAAGAATAGAAGGGGTTTTTTATTTCTACGTAGCTTTGTATTGGTGTGCGCGAAATAGGAGAAAGAAGAAGAAGCAAAAGATTATGAGAGTTGGATTTCTATAAATGATGAGGGTGGTCTGTCAAGAAAGTGAGAGGTTATTAATATAAGTGCAGAAGCATGGGGAGTAATTATAGTAATGTGATAGTTTGGTGGTGTGCTATGAATTATTGGGAAAAGGAAGAAAGAAAAATGATTTAACTATTATATGGATGCTTGTAGTTGCAAGGAATTATAGGGTAGAAATCCAATGCAGAGGATGAAATTAGCTTCCCAGGAATTTGGTGAATGATGGGTTAGTACTCTGTGAAACCCGTGGTTTAGGAAAAGTGAAAGGGAATCTAATACAAGTGTGCAGAGTTCTTTGTTTCCTTTTATTTTCTTGGGTAATTTAGTTGTTCCATGGCCACTTGGTTGGAATTTATCATACTAAATGGTATTAAAAATTAAAAAGGGCGTGATTGTAACAAGTTAATAAATTTCTTACAATTGTATAAGTATTACGTAAATTGCTTTTACGTTAATTTGTTTTGGGTGAGTAATGAACATAATCTCACACTTGATAATTTATAATTGATATATTATAACATTACATTTAAGGTAACATCTCATAATATCACACTTGATAATTCATAGTTGATATATATATATATATATATATATATATATATATATATATATATATATATATATATATATATATATATATATATATATATATGTATGTATGTATGTATGTGTATGTATGTATACATACATACATATGTATGTATGTATGTTTATATGTATACATACATACATACATATGTATACATACATACATACATATATGTGTATGTATATATGTATGATGTATACATATATACATATATGTATACATATATATACATATGTATACATATATATACACTACAGGAAAAGCACGTTTTTCCGGCGGCTTTTTACCGACGGCTTAGAGGCCTTCGGTAATGTCTTCGAAGAATTTTAAGTTGTTCCCTCTCTGCAATTCATTTTCCCACCAGCCTTATTATTCGTCGTATTCTTCGTTGCCTAAAACCCTTCCCTCCAACCCTCCTCTTTGCTCCTTCAACTATACGAAAGCCATAATCTTCCTCTCCTCTGCCCAAATTTCAGAAATTCCCCCTCTCCTCTGCCAAATTTCAGAAATTCCTCCAGAGATACTAAAGCCCTACTCCGTTTTTGGTCACCCTAACGCGTTCTCCCGCGGAGCGGTGGTCGTTGGTAGTCCGATGTTTCCGGTAGGGTGGTGGGTGGTGGTAGTCGGCGTATTGCGGTAGTGGTGGTGGGTCATCGAGGTTCGCTTGACGGCAGCGAGGTGTTGTGGGCTTATTAAGTTCGTGGTCGGGGTCTGCAGAGGCTGGCATCTTCGTCCATTTTGCTTTGGAGGTAAGTATTTTTTGAAAATTGAATTTTTGTCGAGAACAAATTGTACTTGAATGATGCTTGTTTTCTTTGTTTTTTTCGTTTTCATGTTGTTTTGTGTCTGTCATTGTCTGTGTGGTAGAAATTGTGTTCTTTTTGTGTGGCCTTAGAGTTTTTGAAGGTGCCAACATTCTTTGGATATTGATGGTTGAGGATATTTGAATGAATAGATTCTTGGATGCTTAACTGGAAACAATGATTAAATACAATGATTAAATTCAACTGCTTCCTTCTTTAGGCACCACTAGTGTGAGTAACTGACTAGTATATTCATTGTTTACTGTAGTGCTAAGAGCTTTTATTGCTCTGTGTATAATGTTAGTATTGACTTTCAATAACTGGAAAATTGCAATTATTAATTATAAGTCTTCCCATTGTTAGCTTGGTAATTGGATCATTGAAACTGGAGCCTTTCAGCCCCTATGCTGGACATGAGCTATTTGCTCTGTGTATGAAACACACTAAGTTTTCTTATAGCTTTTCCATAATGACGTAGATGATCTAGCTACTGTGTTGTGTTCTTACCTTTTCATTTAACTAAATTTCCTTGTAGGAAAGTACAATATGTGAACATTGATCTTCTATCCAGTAGTGAACCTGTATAGCCTGCATTGGTGTCTTAATAATCATGGGAGAACCACACCATAAAAAGTTAGTTGTTGTAGTTGGAAAGCTCAACAAGGTCTAGCTAACCTAGCTTTAAAATCCTTAACGTTTATGGGACTCAAGTCCTATACCAACTGGGTTCTAACATCCCATCACAGTCCATTATAATCATGTTGGTTTGTTATGCACTTTTCTTTTGACTACCCTGGTGAGTAGTGTAAGACCTATTTAGCTTGTTTGCTGTTGACAAACATTTTTTACACTCTTGTACTAATTAATAAGAACCTTTGGTGAATCATACCACAAAATCTAGCTACTGTAGTTGAAGAGCCATTGAACCTGACAGTCCATACTAGAGTCCTTACTTGAAATATGGGACGGAACTCCCATACTTTGCAATTGGATCCTAACATCACTTTTCACTATTTTTGGGGTTCCCTTGTGAAGTGCTTAAAACTGTGTATGTTGCAGACTGAAGGTGAGGTTCTTTTGCATTGAGCATGAATTGAGTAATGAGACTAACTGGATGTTATATGCCTTGGCAATGTTTAAACAAATCAGTCTTCTAGCCATCTTTGGTTCATTTTTTTGTCTACTGCAGGTTTTACTTTAACTTCCTAGCTTATGCTTGATATCAATGGAGTAGGGACTTGCTTCCATCCAATTTATTTTGTTTCCATCCATAAATCTGTTTCATTTTGTAAAAATACGAAGATCTCTTTGGTGGACCGTGCCGCTTCAAATTTCCAAATTCTTTCATCTAGAAATCCTGCATCAGTCTCTGCATCAAATATTCTTTTTCTTTTCATCATTCCCAGCTGCTGTGATGTCATCATTATATCCCTCTCTTTTTCATTCAATCTGACCTCAAAAAACAAAAGTACTACTGTCAATCATCTCTTATCAAATCAACTTCTCCACGATTACGTGATATCAAATATAATGAGTATCTTTTCTGTTTTGTATTTGCTTCTGGATACATCTAACATTCTGCTTTTTATTTCCGTCTCAAACTACCAAATTACTTATTTCCACACAAAGTGATAAGGATCGGCATGACAAATCATTGCAAAAACTCATATCCAAGTATCCCATTTTGCAATGCTTTTTCTCTGTTTCCACTGTCTACGTTCTAAGCAACCCCTTCCTTTCGCACTATACTACTCACATGCTTCATAATTATGTTTTAAATTTTAATAAAGTAATACAATTTAGATTGCTAGGATTCATTCCGTCATAACATTAAATTGATAATAATTATGAAAGCTAATTAAGTGTGTTGTGGAATGAGGATGAAAAAAATATATATTGTACCTTACTTTTTCTATGATAAACTGTCCTTGTAGATAAAATCTTAATTGTTGATGAGGATAGGTGATGAGAGGGTCGCACCTCCCAACAAAAGTTGTGCATAAAAGAACGCAGTACAGTACTAGGAAGTGACTCCTAGGTCGTCTCTCAAGGACCAATTTGGGTTCAGTCTTAGATCAACACGTAGTGGGGGGGGTTTGTGATTTGTCTGGTTGCGGTAAAATTAAATTAAACTGGAAATTAAATAAACACGACCGAATATAATTGAAAGCATTAAGGTGCATGAAAACATTTAAAGAAAACGATACAATAAATAAATATGCAAACACAATTCACATTATAAAAATGCAACACTTAAGCTAAAACATTAAATGCAACCCGAGAATAAAGACACCAATTTAAAATTAAATACACTGCTCCAAATTAAATCACCTCATACACTAAAAGCAAAAACGAATTGTCCCGCTTAGTGGATTGGCAGCTGCGTGCACTTTCTCTCCATGTGCCATCCTTCCAGCCGTGTTATCATTTTCCAACTCCACGTGCTCCTTTCTTCAATTTTTATTCATAACCGTATGAACTATGCTTCTAGACAATCCCTTTTCTAATTTTTTTATGCAAATGGATATTCTTTTCAGCAATTGCCGTGACCACTTCCTACACATTACAGCTGCAAAATACCTCTGCACCATCAATCAACACTATCACCGTTCATTCACCAAACCGTAACACATGCTGCACCGATTTTTCAATTGAAAAGCAAAGTGAATCTTTTTCATTTCATTGAGAAACTCAAATAGATCATTCCAGCCTCTTCCCTATTCATAACAACGTGCTCCTTATCCAAGAATCAAATCCCGTGAGCTGCTGCAATAAACCAACATTCACTTCCAAATTGCTGCTGGACCGCCCACCTAATCTCCTTGCTATTCTCCACCAAAAATCATCATTTGCTACCCTTTAATGCTTTCAGCTGTTACCCTTCATTCCAGCACCGTTCACACCATTTTTTTTCTTCAAATCAGCTTCTCATGTGCCGAGAATCACCGCTCCCCACAATCAATTGAACAACATAAGAAAAAAAATCAAAACCGAGAGCTCTTATCACTTCTCCCTGCTTCCAGCTCCTTCCGTGCACACCATCAACTCCCGTGACAGCTGCTGCCCATTCTCCATTCAACATGCACCTTCTAAGCCGTGCCAGCTCAAGAGAAAATGAATCATGCGGGAGATCCCATTCCAGCACACCGTATGCACTTCCTATTCTCAAAGCCAAAACCATTCAAATGAAGATACATCCTCCGCTGGACGTGTTAGCGTGCACCGCTTCTCCCTTCATTCATTCCAAACTCAAAAATAAATAAAACGTTCCAGAGAAAAGCCCATGTGCATAAAGGTAGGCGTAATCAAACTGAAATGAAAAACCAATGCCAAACAATATGACCGTGACAGCATCAAGCAACAACACATCCCAACCGTGAATGCACCAAGCTTAATTCAAGGCTAGCTTTCATAATAAAAACTAAGAAAATATTGCTCATGAATCCAGCATTTGCAAAAACGAAATAGAGAACTTGAAAGTGTTTTCTTCATTCATCGTTCAGAATAGCGTTCTCTGCCAAAACATCAAAAAAAAAACTCCAAACCAAAAAGCTGGACCGAGTTAGTGAGAGAGTATTTTTCAAGTGGCGGCTAGGGCTCCCTCTAAGGACGTGTGTCCCTTTTTTAGGGTAGGGTCCACACACTAAAACCCTAGGGTCCAAGTCATTAATTTCTAATTTTGGGTCTAATCTAATTTACCAAAAATTGACCCAAAATATAAGAGTTGATACAGAAATTTTTAAACTACTGAATTACGATTTAATTAATTCAAAAATGTCTGTCTGGAGAGTCTTGAATTTATTTGGCATTCTTCCTGATGTCCCAAAATGTATTTCCGAAATTTTCCTGCATTTCAAAATTGCACTTAATCAGCTCAGAAAATCCAAATTAGCACAATTACAAGTTTCCGACCAAATTAAGCGGAATTAGGAAAACTGGGAAATAACAAACAATTAAACACAATTCCCTGGTTTATTTAAGTGCAATAAACTAAATATAATTCGAGAAATAACGACTCATCAAAATAGACCACACTTAGTCTTTTGCACTCCTGGGCAAAACCAAAACGAAAACCAGGGAACTACTCAAACATCAGGAAGCTGACACAGACTCAAAAGACAGACAACAAAGACTCCAAAACAGAAACACAGTTGCACAATTCTCACAAAATTCTGGACGGTAAAAGGTATAGGCAGAATCCCATACAGAGTCAATGAAAGCAAATACTCAAAGAATCATCCAAACAGTTCAGTACAAGGAAAACATTCAATTAGTTCAAGAGATGAATCAAAAGCAACAGAGCCTCACAGATGCACACAATCAGTGTTTCTCTCAAGTGTTTAAGGTAAATCAATGTCACTCAATGCACTCAAGAAAGCAATCACAAACAGACTTGGCAAGCCTCTAATATCAACACTCAAGCACATACGCATGTTCAAATCAAAAGGTCTTTCATGGTTGTAATGGGGCCAAGGACAAGGGAGGATATATCTGGATAAGAAGCTACAACCATAAGGAACAGAGGAGCAATGGGGAACAAGTGTAAACACATTCAAACACACCCACAACCTCTAATTTCATCCTCTTCTTGACTCCATTATTCACATTTTTTTTTCTCATTTTTCTCTACTTTTTTTTTTCATCGTGTCTCTTTTCTTTTCCCTCTAAAATTGTAAAAGACAAGATACACATATATTTACCAAAACAAAACAAGAAGAGGAACCAACTAGCCAACTCATCAGAAACCCCCAAGAGACCACACTTGTTCCCAAAACACTTCCAAAGCTCCAAAGTTCCCTAAGGTTAAGGTAATCATTGTTTTTCACTGAGGGCTAGTGTATGAGCTTCAAAACAAAGAAATGGTGGAAATTATAGGCTCAAAATGGGTTATCAAAGAATTAAAACAAGGTAAGCGTATTTGGCTAGAGAGGCTCAAGAACAAAATTGCCTTTATCACTTCCAAACATGCATATCAATCAAGAGTTATCAACAAGAGTCAAGCCAAGGCATATGTGCAAGCAATCAAGAGACATATCACACACAAGAAAGAACATAAAGTGGCTCAAATTCTCACACAGGGCATTTGTGTCACAATCAATTCAACTCTCAAACATCATGATCATCTTCCAAGCAAAGAAAAGCAAGGAATCCAACATCTCAGAGTATCAATGAAGTGAAGGAAAACTGACAACCTAACCACAATCCAGAATTCACGAAAAGCATGCAAAACTGTACACAAGACACAACAAAAACTACCTAGAAAAGAAAAAAAAATGTAACCAAGAAAACAAAAACTAACAGAAAAATCAGAATCTCCCCCAATAGACCACACTTAAACTACACAGTGTCCTCAATGTGTCATAAGCATAAGATCGAAAATCAAAACAGTGAACAGATCATGGACAAGTGCAATAAAAGTAGGGAAAGGGGGAGAAGAAAGAAAGAAAACTCCCCTGATCATGGTGGCAGTTGCCAATTTTGGACTTTCAGGGAGATGTCTTCCACCACAGGATTCAGCAAACAAGTTTTGAGGAGGAACAACTTCATCAGTACTGCCATATCATCCACAACGAGATGTTTCTTCTTTCTTTTCCCAGCAAACTGTTCCATCAGTAGCTTTCCTTCCACTGGCAGTTGTTCAGTATGTGACACCGGAACGGAGATCTCTGGCTCAGTCAAAGAAGTAGCAGTACACTCTCCTTCATTAATCATGATTTCCTTAATGTCAGCACCTGTATTCGCATTTAATCCTCCAGCATGGTCATCGAACTCACAATTAATAGCATCTGTTATACGCTTAGAATCTGTCTGTAACACATAATCAATTTCAATACAAATCGGGCAAGAACCAGATTCACAATCACATTCAAAGTTCTCAGAGAACTATGTCAGATCAAAGTTCAGTCCTAACTCTATAGAGTTATCAGATTGCACAGTTTCCACCTCAAAATCAATATTGATATATGCATCATCAACAGAATCAAAGGTCAGTTCAAGGCTATAATCATTCAAAATTTCATCACGGCAATCATGTCCATTCAAAACAACCTTTAGACCAATGCGTTCAATGGCTGATACTGAATCAAAAATTTTAGAATGGTTAATCAAATCTGTATCAGTATCAGTCATGAGTCCTATAGAATCAGTGTGCATCAAATCACAGGCATTTGAATGTATAAGCAAATCAGGTAAAGTGTTTGGAATCTCAAGTTCAGAATAAACCTGTTTTTGCTCATTGAAAATTTTCTTACCAATCTCCAAGTCATCAGCTGCATCCTCAAGGCTATCATTTAAATCAAGATCAGTGCAAGGATATTGAACATCAGGTATGTCAATGTGCTCTACAGGGAATAATGAATCCACAACATGAGTGTGCACATGTATATCAATATTAGAATCCAGAACAGGCTTGAATGGTTCAAGTTTTACCAATTCAAAAGAATTAAAATTTACTTGAACCTCAGATACATGAGTAGGGATTTCAAGTTTACAGTAAACCTGCTCAAGTTTTTCTTTTACTACCTCACTTGGATTTTGACCCGCCAGCTTGCAGAGCAACTTCTTTGCCTCTGTTGGAGTTCTGTCCATCAAAGATCCACCAGCAGCTACATCCACTAATATCCTTTCCTTGTCCAGGAGCCCTTCATAAAAGTAAATCAAGAGCAAATGCTCTGAAATTTGGTGGTTTGAACAGGTTGTGCAGAGCCTGTTAAACCTCTCCCAATAATCTGCCAGGCTTTCTTCTTGAAATTGCTCAATGGTAGTGATCTCCCTCCTAATGCTGATTACCTTTGCTGCTGGAAAGAACTTGTTGAGGAATCTCTGTTGTGTTTCCTGCCAACTATCAAAAGGATACTGGTATAGGAACCAGTCTCTTGCTGCACCTTGAAGGGACATTGGAAACACTTTCATCAACACTGTCTCCTTTGAAACACCAGGAGGCCTCATCGACAAACACACCAAACAAAACTCCTTGAGGTGCCTGTATGGATCTTCATGTGTCAACCCATGGAATTTGGGAAGACTCTTGATCAGATCATATATCCAGTCTTGAGAATCTGTCATCTCCTCTATTGTAGTGCAAAACCTGTCTTAGACCTGGACTTCCACTTCAAACAAAGATTAAACCAAACATATAGAAACATAACATGGGGGAAAACCATTATTTACATAAGTTGAAACTTCCAGAAACAACAACTAAATGCACAAAATACAAAAAATGATAAAAATCTAAAAACACAAAAATCGATAAAAGAAGTAAACCCAAACAAGACTAACTAAACATCCTAAAACACATCACGCAACACAAGACAAAACACAACACACACTGACACAACAAAAAGACCTAAGACCGAACCGTTGGTCCCCGGCAACGGCGCCATTTTGATGAGAGGGTCGCACCTCCCAACAAAAGTTGTGCATAAAAGAATGCAGTACAGTACTAGGAAGTGACTCCTAGGTCGTCTCTCAAGGACCAATTTGGGTTCAGTCTTAGATCAACACGTAGTGGGGGGGGGGTTTGTGATTTTTCTGGTTGCGGTAAAATTAAATTAAACTGGAAATTAAATAAACACGACCGAATATAATTGAAAGCATTAAGGTGCATGAAAACATTTAAAGAAAACGATACAATAAATAAATATGCAAACACAATTCAAATTATAAAAATGCAACACTTAAGCTAAAACATTAAATGCAACCCGAGAATAAAGACACCAATTTAAAATTAAATACACTGCTCCAAATTAAATCACCTCATACACTAAAAGCAAAAACAAATTGTCCCGCTTGGTGGATTGGCAGTTGCGTGCACTTTCTCTCCATGTGCCATCCTTCCAGCCGTGTTATCATTTTCCAACTCCACGTGCTCCTTTCTTCAATTTTTATTCATAACCGTATGAACTATGCTTCTAGACAATCCCTTTTCTAATTTTTTTATGCAAATGGATATTCTTTTCAGCAATTGCCGTGACCACTTCCTACACATTACAACTGCAAAATACCTCTGCACCATCAATCAACACTATCACCGTTCATTCACCAAACCGTAACACATGCTACACCGATTTTTCAATTGAAAAGCAAAGTGAATCTTTTTCATTTCATCGAGAAACTCAAATAGATCATTCCAGCCTCTTCCCTATTCATAACAACGTGCTCCTTATCCAAGAATCAAATCCCGTGAGCTGCTGCAATAAATCAACATTCACTTCCAAATTGCTGCTGGACCGCCCACCTAATCTCCTTGCTATTCTCCACCAAAAATCATCATTTGCTACCCTTTAATGCTTTCAGCTGTTACCCTTCATTCCAGCACTGTTCACACCATTTTTTTTTCTTCAAATCAGCTTCTCATGTGCCGAGAATCACCGCTCCCCACAATCAATTGAACAACATAAGAAAAAAAATCAAAACCGAGAGCTCTTATCACTTCTCCCTGCTTCCAGCTCCTTCCGTGCACACCATCAACTCCCGTGACAGCTGCTGCCCATTCTCCATTCAACATGCACCTTCTAAGCCGTGCCAGCTCGAGAAAATGAATCATGCGGGAGATCCCATTCCAGCACACCGTATGCACTTCCTATTCTCAAAGCCAAAACCATTCAAATGAAGATACATCCTCCGCTGGACGTGTTAGCGTGCACCGCTTCTCCCTTCATTCATTCCAAACTCAAAAATAAATAAAACGTTCCAGAGAAAAGCCCATGTGCATAAAGGTAGGTGTAATCAAACTGAAATGAAAAACCAATGCCAAACAATATGACCGTGACAGCATCAAGCAACAGCACATCCCAACCGTGAATGCACCAAGCTTAATTCAAGGCTAGCTTTCATAATAAAAACTAAGAAAATATTGCTCATGAATCCAGCATTTGCAAAAACGAAATAGAGAACTTGAAAGTGTTTTCTTCATTCATCGTTCAGAATAGCGTTCTCTGCCAAAACATCAACAAAAAACTCCAAACCAAAAAGCTGGACCGAGTTAGTGAGAGAGTATTTTTCAAGTGGCGGCTAGGGCTCCCTCTAAGGATGTGTGTCCCTTTTTTAGGGTAGGGTCCACACACTAAAACCCTAAGGTCCAAGTCATTAATTTCTAATTTTGGGTCTAATCTAATTTACCAAAAATTGACCCAAAATATAAGAGTTGATACAGAAATTTTTAAACTACTGAATTACGATTTAATTAATTCAAAAATGTCTGTCTGGAGAGTCTTGAATTTATTTGGCATTCTTCCTGATGTCCCAAAATGTATTTCCGAAATTTTCCTGCATTTCAAAATTGCACTTAATCAGCTCAGAAAATCCAAATTAGCACAATTACAAATTTCCGACCAAATTAAGCGGAATTCAGAAAACTGGGAAATAACAAACAATTAAACACAATTCCCTGGTTTATTTAAGTGCAATAAACTAAATATAATTCGAAAAATAACGACTCATCAATAGGACAGAAGAGAGTTATAAAATAAACTCCTATTTTAACCCAGTGTTTGAGAGTGAAAACAACTTCTTTTATTAGAAGTAGTAAGATCAACTTTTGTCAATTATCTCACTTTCTGCAATACATATTACATAGTGTACTTAACTTTTTTTAGTTTATGTATATACCTCACATATAACCGGCAGCCACGTGACCTTTGGATTACTATTTGTGACAATGTGGACAAATAATTATGTCACAGGCTGTGCGTTTTCTTAATTGAGAAGGCATTGAGTGAGCTTCCAACTGGGAAATAAAAACTACTTGGACAAATAATTCAAACTATTTGAGGATTCACCTTTTGTTTTTAAGCCAATTTGGCAGCTAGCCAAACCCTTGTTAAAATCATATGCTTCCCTGGTAAGTGATTCTTGTCTTAAATGCCTGTTTTTAATATGAAAAGAGTTGTTCTTCCCTTTATGTTTAAGGGTTGAGTGCTTGAGATGCCTTGAGTTTTCTGAAGGGTTACCACGTAGTATAACCTGACCCTATGTGTTGAAACTCAAAATTTGAGGGGGGAAAAGGGAGTTATCTGGTGGAAATTGTGGGCTTGGACCAAAAGGGTTTGTGTTGTACCTTACTCATCTTTTTTAATTTCTTTGGAATGTGAACTGGATTACTTGGTCCTAAGATAAGATAAAAGTTAATGTTGTTCATTGTAATTTGATCTAATATCACAGAAATAGGAGGCAATTGCCTGGTGAAGAGTAGCTATAGTGGTTGTAGCTGACCACGCATTTCACCTTCTCAATCTGAGGTTGAGGGCTCCTCCTGTCTTAGACCCTTCCCTTTAGGTTCAGTCACTTTGGTGTGATTTTTGCCAGGGGTGTAGTGACAATGTGTAGGTGATTGGGTAAAGTTGCTGGATTAGAGGCCAGGAATATTGCCTTTGGAGAATAATGAGAGAAAAGAGAGTGGAAAGAGAGAAAAAGTATAAAAGAAATATGCTACATAAAAGACTAACCAGGTGGCTTGATTTGAGGCTCGTCCGAGCGTGCCTTGGGAGGTGTTTGCTCCTGCTGTTGTGCAGGAGATGCCTTCAGCTGTTCCTTTGTAATCTTAAGATATTCCTTAGAGCTGTATGCATTCTTAGGATGTGGCGTTTCGTCTGCATTATCAGAGATATAAATGGGAAATCATGACAAACCAATGTCATCACAATAGGCACAAATAGTCACCAAACCCACTTAGCTTTCTGACCTGGCAGCTGATAATTGCAAAAGGAAAAAGAAAGCAAGTAAAAGTAATTTGGAGAAATGACTACTAAGTATATTAAGACAATGCTTTATGAAATAAGAAAAAAGTACCCTTATATATATATATATATATATATATATATAAAATACATAAATGTTTCACCGTTTCCTTATCACATCATCCATTCATTTAACATGCCAACAGAATTATATTGAAGGACTTATTTACATAAAAAGTTTACACAGTAACTTATCAGTGAGCTGCTCAATCTTTCATTTTCTTTGCAGAATTTAGTTATATCCCTGATAAAGTCTTTGCTTGGAGTGAGAAAACGGATGTACTTATAACCATTCTCCATCTTCTCTCTGTTTCTTTTCCTTTGAACCTTCCTCTCATATTTCTGAAACCTAACATTTTTTTCTTTTTCCTTGTAATTTTCATTTCTATTCTTCTATTTTAAGAAAACTCCAAAATATGCAAAAACAGGTTCTTTGATTTTTTTTGGCATCTGTATCAGTTCTATTTTTTGGGTTATCAACTCAATAACTGATATGGTTGATAAAGATCATTGTAGTTGTAATGTGAACTTAATTGTTTGCAAGCGTAAGATGGTACTTGTATGAGGAGACCAATCATACACACTATATAAGGAAAATAAAATTTGTCCAGATTATACTTCTAAATTCAATAGCAAATAAGTTTAAAAAAACAATTTTTTTGTAATTGTATAGAAATTGTAATAATAAAATAACTTATTATCCATAAATCATGATAAGTTTATCAATTTTACTATAATTATTTGAAAGTATTATTTGATTAAAGGGGAAAACAGAGAGAAATGAATTAATTTCTCCACTTCAGTTCCCTCGTCTTCTTTCCCTTTTTTATCCATCACTTCTTCACCTATATACATTCCTCAATTTTTAATCTTTTTCTGTATTGCTGGTTCATTCATTTAATTACCTTTTTGTGTTGTTTTCTTTTCCGAAAACAAAAGCGAAAGTTTTTCTTTAATATATGAAACTTTGCACGTGGCTCCAACTTAATCTAACTTCCTCGGACGAAATAAGATTGTTTGAGAATTGAAGTTTCCTTTTTTTCTATTTATGTTGCTGGAGTATTTTTTATGTCCTTGGAAGTGGTCCCCGTGCTTTGTGCCAACTGTTGTAAATAGGTTGTTTCTTGCTTGTGTTGTTGACTATATAGGTTTTGTCTCAACTATATGTGAAAGTTGTTCTGTTGTTCATAATTGAACTTTAATTGGTTGTCCGCATCTGATTTAGAGTTTATCTTCAGGAGTTAGTCTGTTGTGTTGCTCATTACCTTTCTCTAAGTCGTATGTTTGCAAATATATTTTTTTGCAGAGTTTTTCTATCAAATGTGTGTAGCCCACCAGCCATCGGTCTCCTGATTGTGATTTTGGAGTTGCTTCTTGACCAAATTTAGTTTGTTAGTAGATAATTAAATAACTATTGTTATTGTGTATATTTATTGTATACTTGACTTGACTGTTTGAACTAAGTTCACTTTGAAATGATGGGATGACACTAGCTAAAATTACACTAGTTAAAACCTTAAACTATGTACTAAAAAGTACCTAATTGTGGATTTTAGCCTAATGTAGGCTAAGAATATGTGCTTTTTGATATCCTATTCAAAAGTAATCAACTACCTAATACTTAAAATAGGTGTAAGTATGTGTAAGTATTATGGTAGTACCTAATAACTCCTTTGAGAGTTTAAACACAATTAAAATAATCAAATCAAGTTGTTTGAACCTTAAGTTTAGTGTTTGAAACACTTGCATACGTTTTTGGTTGTCAAATGACTAATTGAAGAACTTTTTCTCGTGCATTAATCATTTTAAGCTACTGTTTGATTATAATATGTAAGATTATTATATGTTGGTATTTAAAGATTATTATATGTTGCAAATGTAGGTTTTTGGAGGAAGACCCAGTGTTCGATTATTAGAAGTTGGAGTCAGATTTTGAGGTGTTGCAAATTACGAGAAGTTAAGCATCTTCAAAAAGTATGTAGTCAATGATATTTAATTATATTTTTCAAAGTCCTGTTATTGTTGCCTAAATGTGCATTTATTGTAAACCTTGTTAGGTATGTGCTTATTGTAGATAACCTTATTGGAATATTTTGAACTGTGGACTTCTATTTCATTTAAAATATGATTTGTATGGTAAAAGGGCAGTGAATCAGAGTCATTCCCTGTCACAACGTGTTGCCAATTTTTCAGTGCTGGTCCATCAATGTTTTGTCATATTTACGTTAAATATTATACTACTTTAATCCCTCAAGCATTAAAATATAGATTAGTTATGTATTATTGTTTATCTCACATATTATATACATTAGTTTCCAGTGCTGGTCCATCCAAACTGTTACTATAAAACACCTTGCCAGTTCCCAGTTTTGACTGAATTTTGATAGTTTTGTATACTATTATGCACTTAGACCATTATATCAGTAATTGAAGTCTGCTACTAACTTTTAAAGATCACTTTAGAGTTGCTCAAACTGTGACACAACATACAAATGGTAGACTTTGAAATCTGACTTTGTTATGGCCAAAACTGCAGAATAATCACTCCCTCACACCACCAAAAGTGAGTTTATAACATTCAATTAAGTAGGCAATGTTAAAAGTGAATGTAGAATGTGTAAGTGCACAAGACCAACCCGGAAAACAGCAACAAGGTGGAGTTAAACAGAAATTACATGAAATAGCTAAATATCACTACTTAAAACTGGAAAATATTGTACTAATTTTGCAAACTACACTAAACTAGGAAAATATACTACAAATAAATTATCCCAACAAGTTAAGAATGGTAGAACGTAGCTATTTAAGCACTCACACTACATAAAATACCTAGAACTCAAAATTTGTCAACTTAGAAACCTAAAAGTAGTACCTAAAATACACTACAATTCCAAAGACCGAAAAGTATATTAAAGTAGTCACGAAAACAGTAAACTAACTATCTACACCACTTTTAAAAGATAAAAGAAAGATAAAATTGAAGTGTCAATTGAAAAATAAAAAGAAAAACAGAATTTGACTATTGAACACTATAAATAGACTAAAGTAGGTGAAAATTTTATTTCCTTGGACAAATTTGTTATCAAACCTGCATTTAGACCACCAGTGAATGTTCATTTATATGTTGTACGTTGAGGTATATATTGTATGCTGCTGTATATTGTATGTTCATTTATTAGGGTACTCCTTGATTAAGTTAAGTAGTCATTTAAAGTCCTATGTTACTAAAAACATTCTCAATAGAATGAGAAGGATATTAGTACCTTAAACACTTACAATGTACAAAATATGTGAAAGTACTCTATAAAAGAGAACTTTAGTAATGTCAGATTATTGACTCCCCCAAATTGTATACACAACCACTTAGGATGTCAAAGACATTTCAATACTGAGGACTTCTCTTTGGATGCCCTTATTGAATGCCTATGACAATAGTATTGAAATTGCCTTCCATGTTTGACTTGAGTAGTAATAGGTTTATTACTTATGTCACATGGAGTGTTGCTTTTTTGGCTAAATTTTTATATGTTTGGCTTGTCACAGAACATGGCCCATTTGCTCAACCATCGTGGATGGATGTACGATCGTTGTTATAGTGGAAGGAGAGGTTTGAAGGAATCTTTTGTCATCGGAGTTGAAGAGTTTGTGAAGACGGCCCGACGATATCAATATTATGCTGTTGATGGAGGGATTCGATGTCCATGCATGAAGTGCGAATGTACAAGGATTTTGAAAGATGAAGTCGTCAAACTTCACCTATACCAGAAAGGGTTCATGCCTAATTACACGGTTTGGACTTTTCATGGAGAAGAAATTCCTTCGACCTCCACTGCAGCTGAAAAGCGGCTTGCATCAGGTTCGAATAGTAGTGTACATACATCTGAGATAGATCAATTTGCCGATATGCAAGAGATAGTCAACAATGCTCTTCGTCGCCACGCTGAACAAGAAGCAAACCATAGTCATTATGAAGAGCCTCCAAATGAAACCACACAGAGGTTTTTCAATTTATTGACAGAGGCAAATCTACCTGTATTTGAAGGTTCAACTGAGTCAAAATTATCAGTGTGCATTAGACTCATGGCTGGCAAATCTAATTGGAACGTGTCCATTGAAGCAGTGGACTTTTATACAAAATTGATGTTAGATTTGACACCACCAAACAATTTTATGCCGAAGAATTATTACCAAGCCAAAAAATGTGTTTCAAAGTTGGGATTGGAAGTCAAGAAGATTGATTGTTGTGTTAATGGATGTATGTTATTCTACGACAATGACAGTGGTAAAAATGATGCATTGTTGGTTGAATGCAAATTTTGTGGCTCACCAAGATATCATACGATGCATGCTGGCCGGAGGCAAAAAAACCCCATTCCCTTAAAGTCCATGTTCTACTTGCCTATAATTCCAAGATTACAAAGAATGTTTACTTCAATGCAAACATCAGAACACATGACATGGCATGATGGTAACAAAACTGAAGGATTTTTGCGTCATTCTTCCGATGGTGAAGCTTGGAAGCACTTCAATCGTAAACATCCTTCCTTTGCAAGTGAACCATGTAACGTCAGACTTGGTCTATGCTTTGATGGGTTTACCCCATACATTTAGGCCTCGGCATCACCATATTCATGTTGGCCCGTGATAGTTACCCCATACAATCTACCACCCGAGATGTGTATGACAAAGCCGTACATGTTTTTATCGTGTATAATACTAGGTCCATCTAATCCCAAATCATTGATTGATGTTTATTTGGAGCCTTTGATTGATGATTTGAAGAAGTTATGGAATGGTGTTTGGACGTATGACGTTTCAAGGAAGCAAAATTTCCTTATTAGGGCAGCGTTGATGTGGACTATTAATGACTTCCTAGCGTACGACATGTTATCTGGTTGGAGCACGCATGGTCGATTAGTTTGTCCACATTGCATGGAACATACAAAGTCATTCCAATTGAGTCATGGCCGGAAAAGTAGTTGGTTTGACTGTCATCGACGGTTCTTGCCCATTGATCACCCTTTTAGAAGAAACAAAAAGGCATTTCGCAAAGGACAAGTTGAAACGGATATGCCCCCGCCAAAGTTGACTGGATCACACGTGTGGAGAAGAGTGAAAGACTATCCAAAAGTCACTGAATCTGGTCATAATAGGATAGAAGGGTTTGGAGAATGGCATAATTGGACAAAAAGAAGCATATTCTGGGAACTTCCCTATTGGAAGGACAACTTGCTAAGACACAACCTCGATGTCATGCACACAGAAAAAAATTTCTTTGAGAATGTCTTCAACACAGTTATGAATGTTAAAGGTAAGACAAGAGATAATGACAAAGCAAGAAAAAATTTACCTTTGTATTGTGGACAAAAAAACTTAGAGTTGAAGGCGCAAGGTAACGGTCGATTATTTAAACCAAAAGCAAATTACACCATGTCAAAAGACGAGACAAGAATAGTGTATGGATGGATCAAGGAGCTTAAAATGCCAGATGGATATGCTTCTAACTTGTCCAGATGTGCCAATGTTCAGAACGGTACTATTCAAGGGTTGAAGGGTCATGATTGTCATGTATTCATGGAGACTTTCATCCCTCTTGCGTTCAGTTGTTTGCCAATGCACGTGTTAAATCCACTTATAGAAATGAGTAACTTCTTTAAAGATTTGTGCTGCACGACACTAAAGGAGAATTCCCTTAAAAAGATGGATGAAAATATCCCGATTATTCTCTGCAAATTGTAAAGAATATTCCCTCCTGCATTCTTTGATTCAATGGAACATATTCCAATTCATCTAGCATATGAAGCTTGGCTTGGGGGACCGGTGCAGTATAGGTGGATGTATCCATTTGAAAGGTTTATGGGTGAATCCAAACGTTCAGTTAAAAACAAAGCTAGAGTAGAAGGCTCAATTTGTGCACCTTACTTGCACAGAGAGACAACTTATTTTTGTTCACATTATTTCAAAAACTTCATGTTGTCCCCCACTCATGTCAGAAATGAAATGCAATGGAAAGTTCAACCACGTGAAGGTGCATTATCAGTTTTCCAACAATCTGGCCGTCACGCAGGGAAAGAGTTCACACATTGGTTAACTGATGCTGAATTCAATTCTGCTCATGTCCATGTCTTAATCAATTGCACTGAAGTGAAGCCATACCTTGAGTATGTCATCATCCATCTCTTATCTTTTCAACGACACAATTGTTATACACTAACGAATTTCGTTTGTACCAGCTCATTTCTTGTCGTCGAGCAAGTCACAGAAGGAAATACATCTGCTAGAATACACTCTGAGTTTCCCCATTGGTTTAGAAATCAGGTCTGTATTTTTTCGTACATTTAGAAATCGGTTAATTTGACTCTTGCTGTCATAATTTTTGTAGTGTATTTGTAGGTTTTTAATCAGGCATTAACTCCCACAGTTCAAGAGTTAAGACATCTCTCGAATTGGCCAACGAGATGTGTCAAAGAATGGCACACTTACTTCACCAATGGTTACAAATTCCATCACAAGAATAGTCTAAAGGAAAGAAAACATCAAATTGTGGTGTGTATGTGAAAGGCCTAACAGAGGGTTGTTATGATGATTTCTACGGCATCATTCATAAAATATATGAGCTAGAGTACAACAACACTACTTCTCCAAACAGAGTAGTACTTTTTTATTGTGAATGGTTTGATCCTTCTAGAGCTGGTACTAGAATTGATCCACGCTTTAATATTGTCGAACTCAATCAGAGATTAAGATATCAACCGTTTGATCCTTTCATTCTATCAACTAATGTCGGACAGGTTTATTATGTGCCATATCCACCATTCTGCAATATTGACAAACGTGGTTGGGTTGTAGCAATACAAACCAAGCCTAGAGGTCGCATTGACTCAAATGAGGTTGAGGAAGATGTTGCTTACCAACTTGACCAAATGTCACAACCACAAGACATTATTGAAGTTGAACGTATAACCGCATTGGTCGACCCTGATGGTGATGGCGATGAATTACAAGGTGATGAAGAACAAGAGGAAGAAGAAGAAGGAGGAGAAGAAGAAGATGAAGAGGATGATGAAGAAGAAGAAGATGAAGATGATGATCATGATGTCGATGAAGAAGAAGATGATGAAGATGAAGATGACGACGATTGAATGTTGGATATCTATTGTAGCAAATTGAACTATCATTTCAATACAGTTATCTAAAATACTATGTTAAAAGTTGTATGCAATTATTTAGACATTGACTTTAAAAAACATTGATCCTTCCTTATTCATTTCTTTTTTCTCCCTTTATTTGTAACCATTCCAATGCAGTAATGACAAGACAAGGTTCAGAACGTCCTGATAAAGGAAAGGGGGTAGCAAGGCCTAAAAAGAGGCAACGGCAGGCACCAAAGTATGTACTTAGGGTGCCTGGTAGACTACCTAGCATTGCTGCCCCCGGTACATCATCTGTAGCGCCTCCTCCTACCCCTACAGTACAGCCTTCTCCTACCCCTACAGTACAGCCTTCTCCTACTCCTGCAGCACACCCTTCTACTACCCCTCCAACAGACCCTCTTCCTCCTCCTGTGATTATAAACCCCACTCCTTCCCCTGTGGTTACTACCCCCACTCCTCTCCCTAACCCTACTTCGATACCTTCCTCATCTACTATACCGCCTTCTCAGACTGTCACACCATCTGCTGATCCAGATTCAAGTGGTGATGGTGATGGTCTTGACCCGCCCCTCCATGATCGACCATGGATTGAGCCGTATGGTAAAAGGTAAGATATTAATCTCTTCACATAATTTGATGTTTATACCTTACTGTAATTGAAATGACTTCTATTATGCAGGTTTATTCCATCTAGGGTTGCTTCCCAGGCCATCACACGTTCAATTAAGCAACAGCTTTTAAGTCCATGGCCTACTTGGGGAGCAATACCTGACGACGATAGAAAGCCATTCTGGGAGCGTTTTCAGGTGAACAATGCACTAAACTAATTGTCCCTCTTATTTTAGTATGTTCTGTAATCAATGTTTGTTCTCTTTAATGTTACAGATGAAGGTGCAGTGGAAACCTGAACATGAAAGTCAGATACACACAAATTTCCACATGAAAGCATCTCATCAGCTTTCAGAGATGTTTAGGGATGCCCGCAATGTAGGACAGCGCCCTTACTGGCTAGGTGAACAAATTTGGAACTCTTTACTGGCTCATTGGAATACAGTAGAGTTTCGCAATAAGTGTGCCAAAGCCCAAAGGAACAGAGCATCTGAAAATGATGGCACCCTGCATACTGGTGGGTCGATAACCATTCATGAGCATGCCATTCGTATGGTAAAATTTCATTCACTAACTTTAGCTTTCATGGCCCCACTTATGTATTTTTTATTTCATATGTACAGTTATAATTGTAAATTTTGTTACAGGCACAAGCTCTGGGACGGGCGGTCCATGTTGATGAGGTCTTTGCACAGACTCATGTTCGGAAGGGCACTAATCAATTTGTTGATGAAAGATCTCGGAAGACTCATGTAAGCAAATAACACTATTACTATTACTAATTTTTCATTTATGTTATGTCATTCCCTAACATTGCTTTTAATGTTTCAATAGGAAGAATTTTCTACGAGACTTTCACAGGTTAGATCTGAACATGAGTCAGCTCCTACACCGGATGATGCGAGTAATGCAGAAGACGACATCCGTAGGACGCAGTGCTGGGTCGACATCGTCGGTGGCAAGAAAAAGGGTCGCTTGTACGGTGCAGGACAACTTGCTGCAAACTACACAACATCGAGAGGAGGTACTCTGAAGCACCAACCTTCTTCTTCCACCACTGCTCCTGACGGGGTTGTTGTCCGCCTCACGCAAGCACTAGAGCAACGTGACCAGGAGCTCACTGATCTCAGAGCAGAGTTTACAAACTTTAAGGCCCTGGTCATGAGAGTGTTGCCTGAGACCTCACAGGACGTACAACATATCCCTTCAACACAGCCACGACCCTCCTCGTCATCACCCATTGCCCCTCAGCAGCCCACATCAGTCCAGCAACCCTCATCAGTCCAACCTACACCAGTCCAGCCATCAATACAAGAGCAGGATGATGAAGATCATTCTGATGAAGAATATGTACATTATTAGTTTGATTTTGTTTTTACTTCTTATAGAAACTGTTGGATATTACAAACATTTGGAATTTAGATCATTTCGATGTTATAAAACTAGATGACTTTGGATGTTAGGACATCAATATGGTTTTATGTTTTAACTATAAATTACATGTTATATGGATTAATGCATGTTCTATTTCTTAATGGATGTTCTATGGATATTGATTAGTGATTGCATCTTTGAGATGCACATTATGCAGATCTGTATATACTTGAAAACTGTTATCCAGGTCTGTTTGTGTTTGAAACTGTTATGCAGGTCTGTTTGCGTGGTTGGTTTCATAAAAAATAGAGTAAACTGTTATTTTTTTCGTGCCACTTACCGAAGGCTTTTGCCCCTCGGTAAATACCCATCTCATGTCATTACCGAAGGCTCGTGGCCCTCGGTAATTACCGACGGCTTGTGGCCCTCGTTAATTACCGAAGGGCAAAAGCCGTCGGTAATTGTTAGCGAAAAGGGATTTACCGACGGCTCGATGGCCGTTGGTAGGCCATCTGTAAATGTATTTTTCCGACGGCTTTCGGCTGTTTCCGAGGGATTTTGGCCTTCGGTAATGCCCTTTTTTTTTTGTAGTGATATACATATACACACACACACACACACACACACACACACACACACACACACACACACACAATATATATATATATATATATATATATATATATATATATATATATGGGGTTTGCTAACGTGCGTACGCCTGTTTTATAGTTGGTACATTTTAGCAATGTGTACCGGGTTTTAGTAGACAAAAATATCCTTATATATAATGAATTCTAAGTTTTAAGGTTAAGGGTATTTTAATAATTTTCATTCTCAAAACTAAAAAAAAAAAAGAAACCCCCACAAACCCTTAGTCACCTCTCTCATTCCTCTCAACCCTTTCTCTTTCATCTTTCTCACTCCAATCTTTTTTCTGTCATTCCTACTGTAACCCCAATTGAAAAAATTTGAAACACTTGTCGTTAAAAAATCTTACAAAAAAATGATTTTATAATGAGTTTTCATCTTATAATTTTTGTCTTATCTAATTTTATCCAATTTTCACAAGCATAAAGGAATTGGTAATTGACCTGGAAAAAATCAGAAATATTCGCTGTTAAACAATTTCTTACAAAAAATGATTTTATAATGAGTTTTTATTTTAATTTTTGTCTTATCTAATTTTATGTAATTTTCACAAGCATGATGACATCAAAGGAATTGGTAATTGGCCTGGAAAAAATCAGAAACACTCATTGTTAAACAATTTCTTACAAAAAATGACTTTATAATGAGTTTTTATTTTATAATTTTTGTTGTGTATAATTTTATCTAATTTTTACAAGCATAATGACATCGAAAAGAATTGGTAATTGGCCTGAAGGGTTTTTTTAGAGATGATGATTCAACATATGCAGATGATGAAATTAGAGAGGTTAGTGAAGATGGTGAAATTGAAGAGATCTTGAATGAACCTTTGCCTGAAGGTGAATATGTCAATGACTCAACTCTTTACAAAAGCAAATTGTTTAAAAGCAAGTGTTTTTTATTTTTCCAATTGGGGCTACAGTAGGAATGACAGAAAAAGTTGGAGTGAGAGAGATGAAAGAGAAAGGATTGAGAGGAATGAGAGAGGTGAGTAAGGGTTTGGGGGGTTTCTTTTTTTTTTTTTTAAGTTTTGAGAATGAAAATTATTAAAATACCCTTAACCTTAAAACTTAGAATCCATATATATAAGGGTATTTTTGTCTACTAAAATCCAGTACACATTGCTAAAATGTACCAACTGAAAAACAGGCGTACGCGCGTTAGCAAACCCCTTTATATATATATATATATATATATATATATATATATATATATATATATATATATATATATATATATATTTTAGTCACATATCTCAACTACAAATTCATAAATCTAACTCGAATTCTTCTATTTTAGTCTTCTATCTCTCTTCATTGGCACTGAATCAAACGACATTCCTTCATCTGCTCCCGTATAACGAATTATACGATCATCGCACATACACAAACACAAACAAGTAGGGTGAGCTAACGTGCAACAAATCATTTATAAAACATGCATAATTACTTTGATACACTCAACAAACATCATATAATAATTATGTCAGACACCCTCGTACCATCATACCACAATTCCTAATAGATGCTCCTCCCACAATATCCTATAAACACTTATCCCACAATACTCAATAGACATTCATTCCACAATACCCAATAGACACTCATCCCACAATACCCAATAGACATTCATTCGGATGATACGTTGATGAGCGGTCACGGGAGGTTATGCACTTGTGATGATTTCTACTTCTTCTTACAAATACACTTCCAAAAATACTCCATACCATCCATAAGATTAGTTCTCAACACTATGTCCAAAACTGACACATAGACCAGGACCTCCTGCCCCTCTCACATATAATTCATCCTTTTCTACTTGAGACTAGATGATCGTTAGAGTATCAGGATAACCTCCAACAACAGGACCCTCAACATCAACATATACACAAATACCATATCATTATAGGATCTCTCCATGAGACTCATACCATGCTCATATTCCTCAACTCATATTATACCATTACAAAATCTCCCCATAATACTAGTATCATGTTCAGATGCATAAATTCAAATCCAATATACAATCATCATAGAAATCATACAAAATGAATATATAAATTAACAGTACTAAAATATTACCATAAATGGTCATCGGAGAAGAATAAAATGTTTGACGAATCAAACTCACCATGTACGCCAGTACATATGACTAGTCACAACTTACTGGATTTGACCAGGGCTTGTGAGGACCGTGTTTTAAGGAAATGGTGGGGACGGTGGTCACCCACCATTCCTCATTCTGGGGCAATTATTGGGAGGAGGGGCTGCGTAGAAAAGAAAGGGGGGGCGGCTGGGTCTCTTTTGTAAGGGGGTGTGTTTCGTTTTTTTTGGGAGTGAGGGAGAGGAGTGAGAGGGAGAGAGAGCAGCAACAAAGGGAGCCTTCCTCCCTCCGTTCCAGCCGTCCAAACAAGCCACCGTGAGATGCTGTATCAACTTCAGAAGTGTTGAGAGGAAGATTTGGGTTGAGTATCTGGTGAGAGTGAAGCTTCTGCAGTAAGATATGGGAGAAGAAGTGAAGAACTCTTAAAGATTGGAAGAAGATCAAACTCTTTAGAAGTGATTCAAGGAGATCTTCAAGAGGTAAGGGGAGCTAGATATTTTGTGTGATTAATTGTATGTGCTTTGTATGATGCAAATCTGGGTAAAAATCTGGGAAGAAAGGGTTGAATTTGATGTTTCTGGAAATCTGCAATTCTGCAGAAATTCTGCAGAACCGTTCGTCCAATTTGGTTTCAAATTGGACGTTCGTCCTAAAATGGCTTAGCCAATTTTTGAACGTTCGGTTATTTGTTGAACGTTCGTCCAAATAGATAAATTTGTGAACGTTCGTTATTTTTCTGAACGTTCGTCTAATTCTAGTGAAATTAGACGTTCGTCCACCGGAGTGAGTGTTCGGTTATGAACGAACGTCCGCGTATGTTCGTTTTTGAGGTATGAGCGTTCGTCCGCAAAAGCTTGCCGTGCGTTCGTCCAAGCTTCGTTGTTGCGCGTTCGTCCAAGCTTCGTTGTGGCGCGTTCGTCCAAGCGGCCTGTTGTTGAGCGGTCGTCCTAAGTGAGCGTTCGGCCTGTTCTTGAGCGTTCGGCCAGATTACCATAACGTCCGTCCATTCGGTTAAAATAGCATTCGGCCTAAATATCAAAATCAGCGTTCGTCCAGTTTGATTAAAAGAGCGTTCGTCCGTTCTTAAATTGTCGTTCGTCCAAATTGGTTAAAAAGCGTTCGTCCGTCCGAAAATGAACGTTCGTCCGTCCGAAAGTGAGCGTTCGTCCAATTTGGTCTGGCCCTCGGGAAATGACGTTCGTCCAATTTTTGGCAGGTGTTCGGAAAAACGACGTTCGTCCTGGGACGTTCGTTCAAAACTGTTAGGTGCTTGGAAAGTACGTTCAAATAGTGTTTTGTATAAGTTGGATTTTTTTTTAGTATTATTTTCTCTTGAATTGATTTTTGTGTATTAATGTGTGGAATATATGTGGTGATGTGATCTGTGAGAAAATATGAGAATGTATGAAATATAATAAATTATTGTGATTATCTGATGTAAATGTTGAAATTTGAGAATTGTATGGAATATATGTGATTATATGAGCTATGAGAAATATGAGAATGCATGAAATATGATAAATTACTGTGATTATATGATGGGAATGATGAATGTGAGTATGATTCGGAAATCTCAGGGAGAGATGGATGAAAGTGGTTATGTGAAATATTGTAGTTGTGTCTGTATAATTGTAGGGGCTTTGAAATGGTTGTCTATCCCTAAACTCAAAGCATTGTTCACACTCAAGTAGAGAAGAACAATGTGAGTGGTGAGAGTAGAGGGAGGTCCTCGCCTATGGTCTTTGAATTTAGACATAGGCAGCTTGGGGGATTTATGTTGCTAGTGTTGGAGAAAGACCAGCAGAACTAGCAGGTGTAGAGACGACCAATAGTCCGACAATTATACAAAATCCGGATGAGTCGTGTGAGTATGTAGATTGTGGTTTAATAAGCATGACTAAGTATTTCTATATTTAAATCTATGTATGATGACGTGAATTAAATGTGCTAGGAGATAACATGCTTTTTATATCTAGCTCACCCTTGCATTGTTTGTGTTGTGTGCCAATTTGGATACGTTATTCGGCGATGATCATCCACTTGGATGGGAGCAGATGTCGTCGAAGAGTTCCCCTTGGAGCAGGAGCCGGAGGTTGCTGATGTTGCAGAGTAATCTTCTTAGAAGTTTCCTGATTGATCACTTGTAGCGATCAATCCTTTCAAACTGTTCAAGTTTAAATTTTCGCTCATTTTATCTGGATGATTGTAATTTAACAATTAAATTACACGTCATATTCTGACTGTTCTCTATATTTGAATGTTGACGTCTTTATTATGTAATATTATTATTATATAATCGGGATGTTACAGGGCTGCTTTATGATTAGGGATGTACCAACTCCGGTTTTTAAGATTCCTCTATCCTACCATCACAATTATAATTCATAATTCCATATATACCACAATAACATGAATTCATCAGAAATTTTCATTCCAACAAGATATATTGCACAATAATTTAACAGTACATAATCTGTTCAACAAAATTTAAGTTAAAAGCTTGTCGAGTAGACTTCCAGGAAAGAGAGGTGTGTCACAATGGACAACTTAATACTAAGTCTTTCCTTAGCCAAAATGTTCCTCAACTAGTTTTAACAAATCTCTTATTTACAAATTCAAAACAACGACATATAATATTAACGCATAAATTCAATATAGATAGATATACAGTAAGCATTAACAGTATTCACACAGAATTTCAAGACATGAATAGTAATAAAACAATACTAAATCATAATATAAAAGCTTAGAAAGGTTAGTTCCCCTACCTCTATTCCAGACTTAATCTCTTGCTCAGAATTTGTTTTCCCGAAAACCCTCATGAACCTCTACTCTTCTTGCAACTAAAAATTTCTTCCTAACTCTTTCTTCTCTATTTCTCAAGCTCTCACTTGATTCTTCCCCTCTTTGTGCAAAATAATCTCCCATCTTATGGCTATTTATAGTCCAAAAATTTTACTATTTAATAATTTTTTAATATTATTTATTATTTTAGTATTATCTTATTATATTAATATTTTATCACCACTTGGCATATTTTATTCCTCAATAATGTCTTCAAACGTGGAGTGTTAATCCATTATCAATATTTTAAATTTTTTTTTAACAAAAGGGTAGAAAAGAGTTTGAACCCATGTTCTTGAAATCACCACAATTTTCTACCATTTAAGCTACCAAAATTTCTTATTTAACTTATTAATTATATTTTTCATTCATAAAGAAATTTATTACTACTAGTAATAGAATTGTTACAATTAAGGTAAATATTTTTCATGGGTCTTACAATGGACCTTGCGGTGTCCATTTGAAGCTAGTGGTAAATAATTCTAGTTTTCTGTTTTAATGTAAATATTGAGAAGTATTAGAAATAATGTTTGGAGGCTAGACAAAAATTAACAAGATTTGTATTATAAGTGTTGTGATTGGTTGAAAGATGTATATTATTGAAATTAAATATGGAGTGTATTGAGATTGTGATATCAGCCTTCCGATTAGTGAGTAATGCATGCTATTGATGAATTAACGTTTATTACTGAGTTTAAAGGTGAAATGTAATGAGAATTGTATTTAAATTTTGTGATTAGTTGTATAATACATGTTGTTGAGAATGTGTATTGATATGCAACATGGACATGAAACTCTGTTATCTTCTCGTACTGTTATCGGTCATGTTGGAGTCTCATGTAGAGACAAAGATTCGGGTGTCGCTTCCTTTTGCGCAAGGAGGTGAATGTCTCGCCCAAAAGGCTTCGGCTCGTCCCGAGTATAGTGCTAGCCCTTGAAAAGTCGGGGAGATTGGTCGGAAGTTGCGATGGAAGACAACTCAAATCGCCCTGTTTTGTGAAACAGGTTATGACGATACAGTAGAAGGAAATGACATTGTGTCATAAATGGTGTGGCTGTGATGTCAATGCTGTGATGAAATATGTTTATGTAGAGCTGTCAAAATGGGTCACAACCCGTGGGCCAACTCGGCCCACCACGGGTTTGAGCCGAGTTGGGTTTGAAAAATTGGTATTCTTTTTATGCGGGTCAAATTTCAACCCGGCTCATGCGGGTTGAACCCGTGGTGGGCCGGGTTGGCCCACCAATCCACCTACTTAATTTTATTTTATTAAAATTTAATTTTATAAAAAAATATTTATTATTTTGTTTTTACTTGAAAAAATTATTTAAGTTCCTTATTTTCATAATTAATTAAACATTCATGTTGGGAGTGAAATTTGTTTAGATTTGAATAATAGAAAGTTTGTAATTTTTTTATATAAAAAAATGTAATTAAGTGAGCCAGTGAGCCAACCCGTTTACCCACCAACCTGTGGTGGGTCGGGCTGGGTTCAAATTTTTCTAGCCCGCTAATAAATGAGCCGGATTGAGTTGGCTCACTAAGTAACCAACCCATGGTGGGCCGGACCGGGTGGCCCGTTTTGACAGCTCTATGTTTATGAATATATTATTATGTGCTTAAATAATCATTGAATATTGTATGTTATGATATTTATGGTTGTTCACCCTTGCATGTTGTGATTGTGGTTTCCACCTACGATGATCGTATTTGTATGGGAGTAGATGACGTTGCAAATACAACCGGATCAAAGTAGCTTATGAGAGTTGGAATCTTTTTATTTCGGGATGATTATTTATACTATTATAAAGGTTTTCAGACTTGGTATTTTTATGTAAAAGTGATATTCTAAACATTTCAGACAATGTTTATAATTATGTTTAGTTTCCGCATTTTAATCGAATAAAGCTTGTCATCTTTAATGAATATTTTATGTAGATGTTATGTTTAAAAAAAAATTACATCGTGACATCTCGAAAATCAAGGTGTTAAATCATGATTATCCCAATCATGAATAACACTACAAGCACCACCAAACCATGAACTCCATCATGACTAAACCTACTCACACTCTTGTACCCAACCTCACCCTCCCATATAATCTGTGTTATAAACTCTCTATCTTTTCTGTCAACAAGGGTGATTGCAGCTTAATGTTAGAAAGAAGATTTCTCTAAAGAAGGACCGAAGGGACGATATTGAAATGAAATGTTTGCCTTAGATTATGACTCTCTCTTATTATGTGATCTTGTCTTTCTTGCTGCTAATGTGTGAAGGTCTTACTCGAGTCTTCCTCTATAGGCATACTTGAGTCATCCCTCTTCTGGCTTTGGACCTGTTCCCCTATCACACAAGGTGGAACATACCAAAGAAGATTCAACACTCGAATACCATTCTCTTTTCTATAACTATTTTTCAAAAAGAACATCACTCCTTTTTCAAAAACTAATACCAAAGAGAGTCACCCATTTTCAACAACCAATGTCAAAGGGAATACCCTTCCTTTTTAACAACCAATGCCAAAGGGAGCACCTATCTGCAGATAGTCTCAAGATTTACTTGGTACAACAAGTACACTATCCCCAACACTTACCCATGCTTCAATCTTAATCACAAGTCAAACCTAATCCTAATCATAACCACTATTCATTCTCTGATTATCACCACGTTCTACAACTCCTTAAGCTTGATCCACATTCTTACTTCATTAAATTCACCATTTTTAATAAAAATGCACTAGGATAATCAATTATTCCGGCGAAGTTCACCTTTACATAAATTGGACTGTGATAATCGATTACACTTAAGATAATCAATTATCTTAGTGGCCTTGGCACACAAAACTTCTAGAATCGTCATACATGAAGGGATAATCGATTATCATCCCAGATAATCGATTATGCCCGAACAAAAACTCAAAACCAATAATTGATGATAATTAGTGATAATCGATTATTAACGAATCGAAACACATTCTAGACAAAATTCAAGTATTCAAAACACACATGCATCAACCCTGAATCACGAAGAAACATACCTAATGCATCATGCATGCATTCAAGCCTCACATACCCTTATGAACAGACCTTAATACATATATTACATCACTTGAATAATCCAAAACTTATCATTATGCAAATTATAATCCAAACAAACCCAAAATTCTACATATGATTATCATACCAACTTTATAACATATATTTGCATGGTAAAAACCCCAAGCATCATAGCTTTGTTCTCCTTTAGCATCACAACCTTTTATCATGGGATAACCCAACAAAGCATACATACTTACATAGGAAAATCCCAACACAACATGATATACCCCTATCAACATGTGGAACATATTCTCATACATACACATACATCAAAACAACATTACCTTTCAAGATAATCAAGAGTGAACCCTATTCATCATACAAACAATTAAGAAAACAAATAATTAAGAAAACAAAATAAGGCAAGCTTCCTCATTACCCTCAAGAAAATCAAGAATATACCCACACTCACCATACAATAAAACAAAGGTAAGTTTCCTCATACCTTGGCTAATACTAGGGCTTTATCTATACTCCAAAAACATCACAAATCTCTTGCACTAAGGTTTGCTGCAAATTTTTCTCTCCTCTCCCAAAAATGTCCCTCTCCTATCTTTCTCTATGTTTCTCTCTTTGATGTAGGGTTTCTAGGGTTTCTATCAACAATCTGACCCATCACATTTGGTGTTATCAAACACATACATCATCAAATCAACAACATATCAATCATGTGTTGTACTTAAATAAAATAACATTAAAGAATTAACATAATTATGTTTTAACAAAGATATTCACACACAACACCTTATTAGACATATCAACTTTCCCCAGGTCTTACAAACATAAAAAACCCTAAATTTCACATCATAGTTCACACATCAACATGATTAAATCAATACAAACACTAGCATTTTAGTTTTACTATACTAGTCACAATTTCACAATTAGTTCATGAGATTAAACTGTAATTTTATAGAACTATTTAAACTTAGTCTAGCTTCCCTTACCTGGATAGGCACTTTTAGACTCTCAAAAGGTACTCTACATAGACTTAAATCTCACAAGCTTTATAGACTTTTTACCTCACACAAGTTGATCAACATGCACATTGAGAACTCTAATCAACGAACATAACACATCTTATTAATTCTAACTAAACTAAGATTCATCCTGAGCCTTTAAATGCCACATGCAAGCCTAAAACACCTCACATGCAATAAATTTCTTAAAAGACCAAAAAGAAAAGACAAAAAATATGAACTTACTCTATTTAAGATTTTTATTGGGTAAGATTATAGACCTCAATGCCAGAAGTTCTATTACGTACTCTGATTCAAACAAGTGAAGGATAAAGTCAAAGATATAGAAATAATGTAGAGAAAGAGTTTAGAAAAAAAAAATGAGAGAGATTATGGTTCTTATGAAATGTAACTAGATTAATAGAAAATTCTTTATAGTTGAACTTTTTATAAATAAAATAATTCAATGTTATTACTCTTAAATTATTTTCTAAGTCCTTAAAATTTATGTATATTTTGTATTATTATACATTTTATACAAATATTTTAATAAGTTATAAATAATAATTGTTTTAAATTTTAGGACGTTACACTTATAAGTGAAACATTCATAAACATATAGAGTATCGAGCATAGAAAAATTAAGGAGTAAGTGTGTACGAATGGAAATAAATCTAAGAAGTTGTCTCTTATATTTTTTTATGATAAAAATTTTCATATTAAAACCAAGGAGGGTAGAGTGATTTCATTTATGAATGCAATATGACAAATCTCATATGTTAATGGCTTAAGGTGAATACTGATGGTGTTACAAAGGATTGTCCTAGTTTGACTTAATGATGTGTTAGTATTTTTAGAGAAAGTGAGGGTGAATATGTGGGTAGTTTTTCAGCATTTTTAGGAGTACATACTTCTATTTATGCTGGGTTTATGGGGATCATTTACTGTTGGAGCATACTTGGAAGGAGGAGTTTAGCTTTGGTTGAAAAGTGATTCTTCTTCAGTTTGTCATGATTTTTTGGACCAACAAGTGGTTCCTTAGAGTTTTAAAGGGAAATGGCGTCAATGCTTGCATTTTTGTACATATATGTAGTTTAACATTCCTAGTGTTTTTCAGAAGGAAATTGTGTTGATAAGTTAGCTATTTTTAGATTTCTTTAACAATATAGATGGTTTAATGTTTTATCTCCATGTATTTAGGGTTAAATATATTTTTAGTCCGTGAACTTTGATGCAAAATTAGAATTTGTCACTATCTAAGTTAGAATTCAAAATTTTGATAGAATTCTTGTTCTTAAATGGTTAATTTGAAGAGGATTTGTGACGATTATCTTTATCGGATTTGGGAATTAAAAAGGTTTGACAAATATTTTAAGTTTCATAAATTATTCTTGGATATTCTAAAGTTTATTTGTGCAGTTGAAGTTAAAGTTTTATCCATTTAAAGTATGAAATTAATTGAGTCAAAGTTGGTCAAATCTGCTTGAATATGGTCAAACAATCAAACCTGGTCAAATCATGTCAACTAATCGACTAAAGAGCAATTTTGGAAAAGGAAGAAAGGACTAAAGTGCAAATATTGAAATTTTTTGAGCTTCTGTGCAATTTTGAATAAAATAAAAAGGGTTGAAATTTAGTGTTTTACAAGATTAAATCTCTTAGATATTTTAGAAGATAATTAAATCTAGAAACATCAACAGAAAATATATTTCAAATATGTTTATAATTATCTAAATCTATTAATTATGTGGAAGATATAAGATAAAGATCTTATCAACCGAATATTCAAAATTCAAGATCAATCAAGCCGTATACAAAGAGACCTAGGGGAAGTAGAACTGATCACTCATCCGTTCATTGAGACTCCTCCATTAAAAGCAATCATCCACCATTCCTCTCATTTTATTTTACCATTATTTCACTCTATTCATGGAGAGCTAAGCTTTTATGGCTATTCCACTTTAATTTTATTGTAAATTTTGAAGTTAAGTTGAATTAATGTATTTCTTTCTTTTGATTATTGATTTGAGTTATCCTTCTTCTATGTCTTTCATCTTTCAATCACGTTAAAAACAATGATTTTTGCATCAGAAGGTTATGAGATTTAAGAATAAACATGATTAAACACAGCAGAATTCGATTCAGAATGTACTTTTGTTGAATTCAGTATGAATAATACAGAAAGGTCTTGCTTTTGATTGAGAATCTACTTTAATTAATTGTAAGATCGTCATCAAGTTAATTAAGAATATACTTTAATTAATTTGAAACTCGAACAATAATAAATTGAACAATAATCAATGGATAACCGATGATAACTCTATCTTGAAAAAGTAGTGGAATTAGCCTATTTCATTATAATTGTTTCTAAGTTTTTTATTTATTCTTCAATTAGACTCAAACATTCTTCAAACATAAATTTCATTAGCATAGCTTTTTACTTTTATTTTTAAGCATTGCATAGCATTTACTAATCTTTCAGTCTTCATAAGAACCAAATATTGAAAAATAATTTTGTATTCATTGGAAAACGTCTCAAGGTTACTTTAACCCTATTTATTTTCTTGAATACTAATTTGGCAATACTCAAGTTGCATTGTGAAGTAGTATTAATTAGATATAATTATTTTAAACCAATTACATTAACGTTTTATGTGGGTGTGTGTGTCAAACACGTTTCCTAATTGGTATTGAAGTGGGAACATGTGTAAATAACTCAAATACTAACATGAAACTAGTTTGACACGTTAGATTTGAGTTAATGGGACTATATCCATTCATTTTTAAATTTGGGGACCAAAATATATAATAGTTTTGAACAGAAACGAATTCCAATTTTGCAACAAAATTTAAGGAATAAAAATATATTTAATCATGTATCTATTTATTTTATAATAGATATAGTTTGTCTATATTTCGTGAAATATAAATTTTATATTATTTTATTTTTTCTTTGTTTTAATAAATTTTGTATGTAATGACAATTTATTAATGAGTTTTGATATATAAGTTGAAATATCAAATTCATAATAATGTATAACGTAATCTTATATTGAACATAAAAAAAAAATCTTTCACTGTGAAGTTTTGTGAACTAATGTTTAGGAAGCCAAAATCACCATTTCCAATAACAAATTAATCTTTTGTTGCAACGCTTAAAATAACTATAACGTGTTATCATTTTGATGAAAAAATTAAAAATTAAACGTTTAATAAACATTAATTAAATGTATAAAAAGCAATAAAATATTATATTAATGAACATTCAATATAAAAAAATATAATTAATGGAATTTAATGTAAACAATCTTTAACTATTCTAACATTACTGTTACTTTTAAAATATTTTTATATTTAAACTTATGCACTATCTCCAATAAATATAACTTAAATAAGTTGATTAAAAGTAATTTACAAAAAAAATTATGTTTAATGAAATTTTGAACGTTAAGTCAACTTTACTAACATTCTTCCTTAGTGTGAAAATAGAATATATAATTTTAATTATATTTGTAATATATTATACTTTTGATTGAATTATCGATTGGAAATAGTAAAAAAAGAGAAGATGAAGAGAATGAAGAGATTTCTTAGATAAAACGTTGCTTATTTCATAAAACATTCAATATCTCCGAATATTTTTATATTGTTTTCTAACAATAGAATATCATGAGCATTTGTATTTTGTATATACAAAATTTAGGTTTTATTAAGTTCTAATTTTCTATTTTTAATTAAGTTTTTATTATATTCTTTTATTGAGAATTCAAAATTTCATATATTTTAATTAAATTCTTGCGGTTTAATTACTCCGTCAACATAATTGTTGTATTGTCTTATTATTTTTACTTATTTTTTTTCATGTGTTAAAAAATATAAACTGAGATTATATAACTAATATAAAATGATATTATGATTTATTTAAAATAATACATGAATTTTATTAAATAGTAATGAAACTCAAAAATGAGCTTTTTTAAAATAATTCCTTTGTGTGTGAACTCTTTGATATACTAACAATATATTAAATATGATAAATTATTGTATGTTATTGATTTACATTTGAATTGGTGATTCATATAATTTTAAGTTAAAATAGAACTAATGTAATCTTAATTAATATAAATTATCTTTATTAACTGTTGTTTATTCATTTCCTTACACATTTATCTTTATTAATATAAATTATTTTATTATATAACTTTTTAAACTTTACAATTACATTTTAAATTTAATTTACTGGTTATAATAAAAAGCAACATCACTAAATTATACTTTGTCTAATAATGTAAATTTGTTAATCTGTTTATAACTTTAATCAATTTATTTTCATATTTTAAACGACATAAATTTAACTTTAACTACTTAAAATATTCAAAAATAATTTATAAAATTAAAAGTATTTTTAAAATATTTATTTTTTAAAAATCAAATTATTAAAAATTTTATTCAAATAAATTTTTTAAACATAAAATCAATTAAAAATCTAAAATTAAAACTTAAACGAGAAAGCACTCATATACATTTTTGTCTTAAATAATTACTTTAATAGAAACAACTACTTATACAATAAAAATATCTTTTTGGTAATAAAATAATAAAATATATTTAATTTTATAATTACTTTTTATAAAATTCATCTTATAATTTAATATTGTTTTTTATTGTAATAATTATTATAATATTAATTTCTTTAGTTAAGATAGAGTGTATTTTCACTGGTGAAAATATCACGTGACTAATATTATATATATATATATATATATATATATATATATATATATATATATATATATATATATATATATATATATATATATATATATGAAATATTTTTATATTTACATTTATATATTATCTTCACATATAAACTAAGATAATTTGAATTAACACTAAAATATAAAATTATCTACAAAAATATATAATAATTGCAAGCATTTATGATATATAAAGTCACATATTTATTAAATATGTATTACATTTATGAAAGTAATAAATTACTTTTAATGAATATAAGAGATTTTTTAATTGTTTCATAATATTAATAAATGCAATCAGTTATATATTTATTTTTAAAAGATAGAATATTTATAAAAAAATTGTATTACATTTAAAAATAATAAATATATTTCATTAATGAATGTAATATTTTTTAGAAGAAATTTAATTATATATTATATTTATTAAGTATAATTATATTTTAAAAAATATGCAATTTTTTGTATAAAACTTTAATAAACATGCACTTTGAATTTAAAGACATTTTTACAGCAAAGTAAATAATTTGTTGTTCCAAATAAATTTTGAGATAATTATAACATGTAATAAATATACTATATATAAAAGTCTCTTTAATATAACAAGAAACAAATCAATTTTGCAGGGCCATGCACAGCTAAAGTAAATAATTACTCTATTATGGCAACTTATTTTGTTTTGTAATAAAATAAATATTTATTTTGAGAATTGCATTTAATATAATTGAAGGTATGAAAAAGAAATGGGGAACTTTGGAGAATAAAAGGAAGAAGAGGGACCATAAAATAATAGTTGGAAAATAAATAAACAAAGAGTTGGTATACCATAGAAAAAAGAAGAGGGAAGTAAGAAGGAAATTGGAGGTTTCTTCTGCATTCATTATTTTTCTGAGTTTCTGTGTTTTGTTTGCTTCTTCTCTTCCTTTCTACCTTAACCCTTCCAAGCCAAGATATAAATAAGACAAATCCTCTCTTCTTTTCTCTGCTGGTTGAAACACCAAGAACCTTACAAAACCCTCTTTCTTTCTAGATCTGTAGGAATTCCCAACCCTTTCGGCTCCGATTTTCATTTCACCGGACAAGACCAAACCCTAACCCTTTCTTGCTGTATGATATCAGATTGAGACGTAGTTTTCGTGTTAATTTGTAAATTCTTTCGGTAGTTTAGGTTAGATTGAGTTTCTTGGGTTTTGAATCGGAAAGATGAACCACCACAACAACAGAGCGAGGTACCCTCCCGGAATGGGGCTTGGACGAGGAGGTTTTCATCCTAACGTCGGCCACAACCCCAACCTCAACCAGAACCCTGGCCTGAACCAGAATCAGGCGTTTCAGCCTCGGCCATCATACCAGCAACAGCCGCATTACGTGCAGAGGCATTTGATGCAACAGCCACAGCAGCAGCAGCAGTGGCTGAGAAGAGACGCCAATGCCGTTGACGAGGTCGAGAAGACCGTGCAGTCTGAACCCGTGGATTCGAGGTTTGTGTGTTGTCATTTTTGTTATTTGGCCTCAATTTTTGTTGTGTTGTAATTAGGGTTAGAGTTGAGGTGCTATCTTTGTTTTTTCTTGTTGGTTCTTTGTGGTGTTTCTGCAATGTGCTTGATTGATGTTGTTTGCTGTTCCAATGGTGGCCTGAATTATTACCATAGTGCATTGTTCTGTACTGTTAAATAGTCACTATATTGCTATTGTATTGTTGAATTCTTGGGAACTGTGATTGTGGCTGCTGTGGGTGTTGTGTTTGAAGCATACCTCCTGTATCCTCTTGTCATCTTCAATAAGGCTTTGGCCTGTGAAATTTTTGAGTAATATTATTTCAATTTTATTTGCATGCAACATGAGTTTGATTTTTATTTTCTATACAAACATAATTGTGTGTGTATGTGTGTAGGTATATTATTTCAATCACTAAGTGAATGTGACTTGTGGTATTTGCCCACTATGTATGGTGGATTATTGGTTTTCTGCAATATTATGCATTTGATAACAATGGTATTGCTGGAACTTGTATTCTTTTATTGTGTCTAGATCAGAGATCCCTTTGTCTGTTCAGTCCGATCATGAAGTTTTGTTCCCAGCCCTCTTTCCATGTTTCTTCTGCCTGTGTTCTTTTCAGAACTGAATTGTTCACCATTTTTACTTTGTTTTGCATGATTCATTGTCTGTTCGGTCCACCCTCTGAATTATTTTACTTGAGTGAACAACTCACCATAAGAGGAATTGACATCAATGATCTATTTTTATTTGGTAAGGTAATTTTGTTGCCCTTGGAAGTTATCGCCACTTTCCTTTTTCTATAGGCAATTGGTGAACTTCTTATTCATTTATGCTTGTTAGATACTTGTTTTCATATTTAGTTTTTTCATTAACTTTCAGCATAATCACAAATGAATGTGTCCTATACTTTATTATTGAAACTTTGGTCAGTGATTTGGAATTTGAATCCTGAAAATTGACTAAGAGAAAAACAGTGACTGCACAAACTTAGCCCTATATATGGTCCCTCACGAAAAAGAGATACAGCCATTTTCTACTTCAAATGTGGTCTGAATTGGTGTCTCAGAATTGAATCAAACGACATAATCTGTTATACAATTTATACAATTTTAATAATGATATTTGGAACATGTATTATTGTTTATATGTTTTATGGTAAAAAATATTTAAACCGTTAGTATATTAATTACAGAGTTATTTTGGTGATATTATGGGTCTACAATAGGTTATCACAATGTGTGATTGTTTTCTTTTACTACTAGATGAAATTATTTTCTTTTTTGGGTTCTATTATTCCCAAAGAAAAGTGTGTTCTCATGTTACCGTCATTTGCTTTTTTCTTGTCCTGTTAGCTCACAAGATTGGAAAGCAAGACTCAAGATTCCACCAGCTGATACACGCTATAAGACTGAGGTAAGGTCATGGAATACCATTATGTTATACCTCAAGTTATTGGTTATGTATATTTTGCATGAATCACATCTTTGAGATCCTTGGTAACACCTTGGTTGTGATATTTCTAATTCTTACTTTTTGTTTCTGCATATTCTTGTTAGTATGGAGCTGTTTTTCATACATTAATATATTATAAATGATTTATGAAAATCATTATTGTCATAGAATGTAACTGGCACAATATCAATGTATTCATGTCTTTTCTTAGTGCCTTGTGCTCTATTAAACATTTGGTAATTTACTGTCAGTTATTTAGAACACAATTGTACCTGTAAAATTTACAAACTACTTGAATCATTTATATCTCGTGTAGAGATTGAGATGTATTTAGTTTTATTCCTTGTAACTAGTGCAGTCTGTGGCGTATACCCTTAATGTTATATTTCTGATTGTTATGTTATTAGATTTTACATATATTTCACTTTATATTTCTTATACTCGAAAGGTATAGTAAAATTATACCATTCACAGATCAGTCATTTTAGCTACTATGATTGTGGGGTTTGTCTTTATTAACTTTTGTTACATATTTACGTGCTAGTCTTGATCTGCTTCGTTTTTTCTCTCCAGGATGTAACAGCAACAAAAGGAAATGAATTTGAGGATTACTTTTTGAAGCGTGAGCTGCTCATGGGAATATATGAGAAGGGTTTTGAAAGGCCTTCTCCCATCCAAGAAGAAAGCATTCCAATTGCTCTTACTGGTAGTGACATTCTTGCTAGGGCTAAAAATGGAACTGGCAAAACTGCTGCATTTTGCATTCCTGCGTTGGAAAAAATTGACCAAGATAATAATGTTATTCAAGGTTTGATCTGTTCCTCCAGTTCTCGATTCTCATAACCTTGTTGAAAGAAATGTATATACTGCTGCATATTCAAGGTTTTATTACTATTCTCTTTATTCTCTACTGGACATCTGGTTTTAGCGGAAGATCTATGTTTATAAACACAAGATTTTGGAATTTCAACTAAACTAATGGATACCCTGTTTTGCCTAGTTGATTCCCTTGAAAAGTTATTTTATATGAGGGACACAATTTGATTTTATTGCTATAGTTGAAAATAGTTGTGATATATGATTGTGACATTGCTGAATAATGGTTTAATTGTGCATTATCTTTAGCTATTTCATGGTTGTTGACTATTTGAAGAAGCATGATGATGATTGGCTTTACACGTTCTGAATGTTTTCTATGTATTTTTATGTCCTGCAGTTGTTATACTGGTCCCAACCCGAGAACTGGCTTTGCAGACTTCTCAAGTGTGTAAAGAACTTGGAAAACACTTGAACATTCAAGTTATGGTTACAACAGGTGGTACCAGCCTGAAAGATGATATAATGCGCTTATACCAACCAGTTCATTTACTAGTTGGAACTCCAGGAAGAATATTAGATCTTGCTAAGAAAGGTGTTTGTATTATGAAAGATTGCTCTATGCTTGTTATGGATGAGGTAAATATATTTAACCTAGATGACATTTGTCTATCAAATTTCTGAGAGTATAAAACAGTTTGTAAATATTTCATATATAAAGAGGTTTAGGAAGTTGAAACTGAGAATAATGATTGAATGTCAATTACACATGATCTGATGTGCATGCATGTTTTAAAGTTTTGTTGAATCTCCTAAATGTTGTCAAACCGGTTGTAAAAGGAAATGCCTGTGTTAATTGATCTTCTCATTTATGTTTTAAATATTGACAAAATATTTTTCTCATCCATCATTTGTGTATGTTCGTTTTTTCTGTGGTATTTTTAACGTCTATGTTTTTTAGTGGTTACAGTTACTTATCTATCTGAAGCATTACATACATAGCTTTGTGTATTTGTCAGGCTGATAAGCTTCTGTCCCCAGAGTTCCAACCTTCAATAGAGCAGCTGATTCATTTTCTTCCTTCAAACCGTCAAATCTTGATGTTTTCAGCAACATTTCCTGTTACTGTAAAGGATTTCAAAGATAGGTATCTTCATAAACCTTATGTCATCAACCTTATGGATGAGCTAACTCTGAAGGGTATTACACAATATTATGCATTTGTGGAAGAGAGGCAGAAAGTCCATTGCTTAAATACTCTATTTTCTAAGGTTTGCTTTTTATTTGTTCTCTTGGTTTTTCTTATATGCAGCCTGTGAATATGTTGATGATGTTGATGTCTTCTATTTCAGCTGCAAATAAACCAGTCTATCATTTTCTGCAACTCAGTGAATCGAGTAGAACTCCTTGCCAAGAAAATCACAGAACTTGGGTATTCATGTTTCTATATTCATGCAAAGATGTTGCAAGACCATCGTAACAGAGTGTTTCATGACTTCCGCAATGGTGCATGTCGAAATCTTGTTTGTACTGGTATGTTACTGACACTGTAGCACAACCCTAATAATGATCACATTTTTCTCTGTTGCATGTGAAGAATACTTGTCCTACCAGTTATGGTTATGTGCAACATTTGTTAGGTTTTGGTTGATTTCTTTTTTCGGATATTATATTATGTTTTATTCTCAAAAGCAAATTTAGTTGTCATTAATTGAATAATCTTTATTTTTTTGATGTTGTGCTCTCAAGTCGTGGTATATTAATTTCTGTGTTTAATCAAACTTATGGTTAGATATTATGCTTTTACATATATTGTAATGATTGAAGTTTTTCATGCTTCTTTATGTGAAACAATTGCAGATCTTTTTACTAGAGGAATAGACATTCAGGCAGTTAATGTTGTTATTAATTTTGATTTTCCCAAGAACTCAGAGACTTATTTGCACAGGGTATGTATGATTTGTGGTCACTTCCTCTCTAACTCATTTTCTTGGATACTAGTTATCTGTAAATGTTCTAAAGGGTGCTCTGCTGATGATAGGTTGGTCGTTCAGGGAGGTTTGGGCACCTTGGATTGGCAGTGAACTTGATTACTTACGAGGATCGCTTTAATTTGTATGTAATTTACATTTGAATGATTTTTTGAGATACTCGCTGCAGTGTCTGATGCATTTCTACTTTCGTTCAGATATAGGATTGAACAAGAACTTGGAACTGAAATAAAGCAGATTCCACCGCAAATTGATCAGGCAATTTATTGCCGGTAATTGGTTGTAAATACCGGGATTGTGTTTACAATTGTGGCTAATAGCAGTGGTGAGTGACAGGATTTTTGTTTTCCGTATTTATGATGCGAATTTTCTAAATCCAAACTAGAGCAAAATGTGGAAATAAATATGAATAATTTGATGTCTAATACTTTGGAAGAGCAACTTTTCCAGGAAGACAAATTATTCCTTTATCGGAAAAGGACTTTCATATTGTAATTAATTTCTATAAAGGGTGACAAATCCGTTGTGATAAGCCAATAAAAGTTTTGTGCGTATCTTCATTTTTATTAAAATTTGATTAAGTTTTTTTCTGGATACCTTGTATTAATTCATGTAGTGGTATAAGCCTGCTTGTTTTAGCTCAAATATGAATTGTAGCTGCTTTTGCTGATGCTGACGTTTGTATTTCTTACAGGTTAGTGTGACTGTGACACAAGCAGGTGCATGGGAGGATTTGCTAAGCTAGTGAATAGTGTATTATTGGACCCTGGCATGAGAGGATGCACTTTCAAAACTGGGTATTATTGGACCCATTATTGAGTGCTTTTCGATAAATTCTGGTTTTGAGAGCCCTGAAACATTATTGGAACATTTTGAGTTTAGTTTTGGCTTTTAATTGCCAGATAGTGACTGGGTCCAGTTTGGGTTTCCGTTAATTACATTTGCAGATTATTGTCATTACATGTTTGAGTACTCTAGTTTTATATTATGGTTTAGGGATGATATACCTTGTTATGAACATGTCCCTTCCTGCAATTATGGCTTCTCTTATAAATTGTGGATTCTTAGCGTAGAAATCTCAAGCTGGGCATATGGTTCATGCCGGTGATGTTAATTGCCTGTCGCCAGGATTTTCATGGCCATTGCCGTTGAAGTCTCGAAGGCCTTACCAAGTTTCTGGAGCCTTTCTTTTTGGTTGTTTTTAGTTTTACGAGTACCTCGTTGGGATCCTAATCAATTTTTAATTTCTTGAGTTTTGAACTCATGCTATCTGCTTGGTGGGTGGTATATGTTCACGGATTTTTATACCCGTGGCACTGCTAGAATGCATATTTTCTTTTAGGTTCCTTTTAAGGGCTTCTTTGGTATGCATCTCACCTTCTTTTGTTTTTTTGTTTAAAGTTTTTTCCTAAAACAGTTACTATGTATCAATGAAATGTTTTTTGCAAGTGGTTTTTAAAAATTATTACAAGCTCGTGAAATTAAGGGTCTTTGTTTTAACTGTTCACGAGTGACTTTTATAAAACATGTTCGAAGACAGTTTTTAAAAACATTCAGAAAATATAAGTATTTTATTCAGAAAAGTAATCAACAGAGCCTATATAACTTGTATTATCTATGATTTTAATAAGTCAAACCTTTCTCTCGATACTTGTTTCATTTTTTAGTTTTCGTCCTACTCATATCATAGAATTGGGACTAGGACGTGGTTCTTTTTTCTATGTTCAGATTTGAGAGTTGATATTGAAATTTGGAAAACCTTAAAGATAGTATTAGTCCTTTCAACGGGAATTGAAATTTTTGCAAGTAAAACTATTTGTTGGAATAGAAGATGCAGGTACAAAATGACTTGAAACAAAGTATAAAATTCGGTTCCCATCCTCTTTTCTGGTTTATGATTTGAATGAATCATTTGATCCTTGCTGACTTCTTGGTTGCTCTTCCTTGTAGACTGGGCTGCCTGGTCGTGTGTTCATATGTTTTGAAAAAACAATAAGGCAAAACTGAATTACATGAGAGTAGAACGCAATTTGCCTTATTTAAAGTAATTTTCGATCCCAATTTTACAGGATTTTACAAACATTAACTTTTGGACTGAGCTTTCCAAGTTATAATTTCTTCATTATAACTCGGTTGATTCCGTGGTCATTTTCTCTTGTTTAAGTACCACACCTTCAAACTCGTTTTCTATTTGGTTGATGAAGTTGTGATGTTCAGAGATTTTGAACAATACCTCTTTGAACAAATTAGTGATGATTGAGAAAATCTGGGAGCAACCTTTTCTCTTCAGAACATTAAAATGGGATGTATTTGTTGCCAACATTCAAAGATTAATATCTTTTGAGGTAAGTCTCCAAACAAAATAATTTCCACATATAGCTAGGAATTAAATCCTTTATTTTTCATTGACAAGGACTAAACGGTATCATATTGTTCTCAACTTTATTGTTTGTTTTGGATGATTACTACAAGCAGTGCATTGATTATTCACTCTGCCTACGCATAATTTCCATAATATGAACGCACATTTTTCGAAATGATACAATGTTTGACATACTTCTTTAACACTCTCCCCACGTACCAACCGATACATTACTTTAACCTGCCATATAGTTAACAAAAATGGAAACCATATTTTGACACACCCTTAGATACAGTTTATGTGTTCTTTTAAATGAATTTTGAGTATTATTTTTGCGATTGCTGACAGCTGGCTTTCGAAATTTGAATGGTGCGACTACAGCGTGAGGTGCATTAGAAAAATTGTAGCATTTCGCACTTCTGTTTCTATGTGCCTTCCTAGATTTTTCCTTGTTTGCGGTGTGCCTCCTTTTTGTTGTTGTGGATTCATTGCTTTCGTTGCATTTTGTTGTTAGTTCCTCTCGGTCATCGTTTGGGTGTGACTTCTTCGTTTTATGGTTTTGTATTTTGTTCCATTCTTTGTTAGTGGAGTCCATTTGTTGATAAATATTTTTAATTTTTTTGTTCTGGTTAGGTTAAATTAAAGAAGTTTTATTTCTTTTAAGAGTTGGTTTGGGATTGGGAATGAGATTATGATATATTTGGTGATTTCTATGTTATCGTGGTGATTGTTTATTTGTGAATATTGGTGGATATGTTGATATTCAATTTGTGTGTGACTTTGATGTATTGTAGTTGAACAAAGTTTAATTTCAAATCGGGTGAAGTGTTGACTTATGTTTCAAATATATATTGATGTATTTGTGTTATTTTTTTAGCATAGTATTGGCTCATTAAATCTACATTTTTATTTTGAAGGTTGTAAGTATGAGTGTATATGGTTGTGTGAGTGTTGCTTGGTCATGGTTCTAAAAGTGATTGAGTTGTGGGATGATGTACTAAAATATAAGGGAAAAAACACACATGAATAAACCGTTGTAGGTAGGACAATATTAAATACTTTTAATCGTTGTTAAATATTTTTATGTTGTTTTGTGTTTTTCCAATTTACTACAACTTGGTATGATTGAATAATACTTTGTGCAAGAATGACTACAACAAATTAGGGAGAAATATGTGTTTGATTGAGTACTAGATCAAGATAATATTAAGAGGAAATTTCAAGACTTAGATTTATTTATTCCAACTTACTATTGTAGATGATTATTTATTCAAACATAATAATGCAATTGTAGAAGATGTAAATTTATGTTTTGTTGATTTATATTTCATAGTTAAAGAAAAATTGGTTTCAAGTTATATAAAAAGTCTTCATATGCTCGCTAAATATTTGTGTTCTATGTATCAATTATGAATCAGACGTGATAAACCTCTTTTTATGCAAGGCAATATCCCAATGGAAGGTTTTTAACCTTGTTATTTGTCAATTGTAGCTACATTTGTGGTATATAACAACTACAAATCATTCGTAGTTGAAAAAACTTTTATTGGATGGAAGTTTTTTAAAATTGTATAAAAAGTCTTAAGCTACTTGCCAGTTATTGGTGTAGTGTGTGCCAGTTTTGTATCAAACTTGGTAGCCCGTTATTTTGCAAAACAAGTTATTGGAGTGAAATAGTCAACCATGTCATTAGTCATTTTTAGTCACATTCGTGGTAGATAAAAATTATAAGCCTTTGGTGTCTAAAACAACATTTGCTTTAGTATCGATTTTCTTTCGTACCTTGTAGGCCTTTTTTCTTGTAAACCATTTTGAGAACGGAGGTGGTTAACCTTGTCATCTATAAATTGTAGTCACATTCTTAGTAGATAAGAAGTAGAAACACTTGGTGGACCAAAAAACCTTTTGTGAAGAAAATCCCTTAAAATTGTATAAAAAGTTTTAAGCTGCTAGCCAATTGTTTGTGTAGTGTGTACCAGTTTTGTGTCAGACCTGGTAGACCTATTTTTTTTTGCAAAACAAGTTATCGGAGTGAAATAGTTAACCATCTTATTAGTCATTTTTCGTCACATTTGTGGTAAATAAGAAAAAGAAACATTTAGTTAAAAAAACTTTTAGTGGAGAGAAGTATTTAAAATTGTACAAAAAGTCTTAAACAACTAATCAATTATTTCTGTTGTGTATACCAATTTTATGTCGAAGTAGTAATATTTGTTTGCAAAACAAGTTACTGGAGTGAAATAGTTAACAATGCTATTAGTCATTTTTAGTCACATGTGTGGTAGATAAGAACAAGAAACGCTTTGTGGTCAAAAAACCTTTAGTGGAGCATAATATCTTAAAAGTATACAAAAAATATTAAGTAACTAGCCAATTAATTGTGGATTGTGTACTAGTTTTTTGTCAGACCTGGTAGGCATATTTGTTTCCAAAACAAGTTATTAGACAGAAATAATTAACCATGTTATTAGTAATTTGTAGTCACATTTGTGGTAGATAAGAACAAAAAACACTTGGTGGTCTAGGGAGACTAGTCCTTTAAAATTGTACAAAAAGTCTTAAGTTTCTAGCCATTTATATTTTTAGCATGTACCAATTTTTTCTTAGATCTAGAGTGAAATGATTAGCCACGTTATTAGTCACATTTGTGGTAGATAAGAACAAGAAACACTTGGTAGTCCAAAAAACCTTTAGTGGATACTAGTCCCTTAAAATTGTGAAAAAAGTCTTAAGCTACTAGTCAGTTATTTGGGTAGTGTGCACTAATTTTGATTTACGCATGGTAGACATGTTTTCTTGTAAAACAAGCTACTGGAGTGAAAGTATTAATTATGTTATTAGGTTTTTTAGTCATATTCGTGGTAGATAAGAACAAGAAACAATTTGTGGTCCAAAAAACTTTTAATGGAGACTAGTCCTTTAAATTGTACAAAGCATCTTCAGCGAAATAGTTAGTAATGTTATAAGTCATTTTTGGTCACATTCATGGTAGATAAGAACAAAAAACACTTGTTGGCCCAAAAAAACCTTTAGTGTGGAGTGGTCCTTTAAAATTGTAAAAGAAGACTTAAGTTATTACCTAATATTTGTACAACATGTATTACTTTTGTGTCGAACCTGACAAGCTTATTTTTTTTGTAAAACAAGTTATTGAAGTGAAATTGTTAATCATGTTATTAGTCATTTTTAGTCACATAAGTGGTAGATAAGAACAAGAAACATGTCCAAAAACCTTTTAGTGGAGACAAAAAGTCTTAAGCTACTAGCCAATTATTTGTGCAATGTGTATCAATTTTGTATCAAATGTGGTAGGAATTTTTTCATACAAAAGAAGTTACTAGCGAAATAATTAACTATGTTATTAGTAATTTTAGTCACATTAGTGATGAAAAAAAAAATTAAAAACCATTGGTGGACCACAAATTGTTTATAAAATACAATGGTATTAGAGAACAAATATATCATAATAAGTCTTAAATACTTGTCTCAATAAATTCTCTCATATCAAATTACATATTAAACATTACATAAGGACATATACTAAACAACATCACAAAAACATTTATTGGTATAAACTTCAATAATAGGAATGGTTCCTTCCTTGTCTATTTCAAACACCAAATTATTTCCTTCCTTCAAGCCATTCTTATTGCAAAATTGCTTCTAACCTTTCCCAAACTTTGTCAACCTTTGTGAATCCGACAATTAGAAGTTTGTACTAAACTTCACTCTTCTCTACTAGAAGAATAACCTCATTTTCCTTTATTTCTTATGAAGTTTGCAAAACTAGTCACCAAGTCTTGCATGAATGACAACAGAAATATTTTGAAGTAATTCTATTGTGTTTTGTATTTGGAGTTACATAAAATTAACACTTTGTTTTCATTCCCTAAAAAATGAAGGAAGACATACTTGTATTGAACTTTACAATGATGTTAGCAACATCTAACTAATTGAGATCCTTTTTTCTCCCACACCCTGTAATTGGAGTTTTGATGTAACTTGTATTTCTTTCATTTCATAAATATACACATCCAATAATATGGAAGTGCCTTATATTTATTTCATTCCTCAATACCAATGAAGCACTGCAGAAGCTTCCAATCAAATATTTCATGTAGTAAATTACTCTAATTATATTTACCTAGACTTTGTAAGTCATTCACAATCTTAAAAAGTATGAGGACAATTGTTGCATTTCGATTTTACGGTAAAAACTCATATGTCTAACAAAATATAAAGGATGCAAAAATCTTCTATAAGAACATACATCTTCATGTTCTTCCAACAGAAAATCATATATCACATTCACATGAACTTTTTTCAGATGAAAATACTTCTTACATTGATTACGTCAACCTCATTTAAATCAATTTTATCTCCGACTATCCTTAGAACCCTAGACATACATATAATAAATTAAATCCAATTAATTATGCACCAAAGTAAAAAAATACTCATACTACATAACTCAATTAAAAGATTCCTACTTATCTTGATAGAGTCGTTCAAATGGAAACCTAAACAATGAGCCTTCAATAAATGTTTTTTGTTTCATATTTAACTTTTAATTCAAAGCACACAAACATTTTGGTTTGTAGTAATGACAGAAAGAACTCTACCATTACTCACGGTAGAAAAAAAAAATAAAACTTAGGTTAAAAATTTTAAACCTAAATAAAAATGTCTATGATACAAATATACATATCTTTGTGTCATGAGTACATTCACCAACTTCAGCACCTTTACCTATCATTGTTATCCTCACATGCCACCTAAAATCAACACACTACTTCACTACGTTTATGACAAACAACAATGGCGATTGAAGGAATGAAAATGACAATTGAAGGGAGAATATTTTGTTTTAAAGAGAAGAAATAAGAATGTCACCAATCATTTCAACAAGGACGGATCACCATGTCACCAACCTAGGTTTTTTGTGTCGGGTTCAATTGAGAATATGATGTTGCAATTTGGAATTTCAGCATAGACAAAAAAACATCTCGATGAGTAACTTAAAAAATAATTTAAAATTCAATTTAGAAATTGTAAAAGAAATGTGTCAAAATATCATTTGTGTAACAAAAATTAAGATGATTGATTCAATGTTGTTATTCTCACTCTTTTGCTTGAGTATTTCCTGTTAATTTGTTTGAATGAATGATTAAATTTCTCCTTATAAAATATTAGTCTTGTTTTTGGGTGGTCAAACTCACACTTCATTTCACAATGCAATAGTTAATAAATAGTTAAAGACTCTCTCTTAAAAGTAATATTTTAATTGCAAACAAAGGAGTAAGCAAAGAATCTACTTCCTAAAAGGAAGATATTCTTATTTCTCTCACCTAATATTTTCGTCTATTATTTTAGAGTAACTTTTCAAATTCCTCTTAAAATTCTTAAAATTTTCAAAAGGTTTAATCTAATTCAAAATCTTTCAAATTACATGTTTCGAAAATATTTAAAAAAAAATGTTTCAAGATATATAAATTAGAATTTGTTTTCCACACATTAGAGTAATCATTCCATATAATATCACATAATATAACTTTTAACCACACAACAACATTTCCAAACCAATTTAAAGTATTTATTTTAAGAGTGTCTCTCCTTACACCTCACTAAGTTCATCATGTACCTCCAATTTTTTTAATTCCAAATGTACCCCTGTTAGCAACGTCAGTCAGAATATTTTGGTTTTATAAAAAAGTTGACCCATCTTCAAACCTTCCTCTACCATATCTCACGCTTCAAACCCTACACCCCCTTTCTAAAACACTATTCTTTTGTTTCTGCCCTCCTATGCCGCATTTGAAGCTGTCTCTACGCTCCTCTCGTGCTCCCCTCCTCCATCGTTTTTGCTCTTCCTTCTGCCTCCTCCCTGATGTTGGTGTCCTTGTGGGCTGTTGTAGCAGGGTATCTTCTTCTCATACATCTCACGTACATCAAGTTTTTTGGCATCCAGGTTAGTATTTTAGATTTCGTTAGAGTTGTAGTATACAATGCATGATGCATGATGCTATGATAAAACATATGCATGTGCTTGTTTTCTGGTTGATCTGCTTGAGTTCGGGTTTATCTGTGCTGGGTTTTTTTTTGCTTCGTCATTGTTGGCCGGCGATGGGAGGAGTTGTAGGCTTAACCACAATTGGACTTGCGGTTAAAGCCTGTCGTAGTTAGAAGTGCGGATAAGTGTCCTCCTAGTTCAATTTCCAACTACAGTTGGATCAACGGTTGGGTATTTCAGAGAATGACGGTGTGGGTTATTGTTAGGTGATTTCGGCAAGTGCACCAAATTGTTTCAAGTAATAAACCATAGTAAAACTAGTTATTGTTTTCCCAAGAGACTCGTAATACTAAAGAATTGTGCAATTAACAACTCATCCTAACTCAATATAACAACATTCATTTACAAGCATGTGCAAAGAGATAAATTCACAAATATACAATGGTTGGACTTTGGTCATTAAAGGCACTTAGATAAGGATAAGCAAAAATGGTATGAAATGACAATGCTAAGGTTATTTTTCGCCTATTTCACTCTTGTGCTTACCCTATTTCATCTCCTCTCCATCAATTTACTAAAGTCAATCCACAAAAACACTTTAACCCTAATCCCTTAGGTGGAAGAGCCTAGGTTTTCCCTATTAAACTCCAATCCCTTGGAAAATCTAACAAGCAAACCTGCATTAAAGAGCTAGGATCTTAAGACAATATGTGAATCATCTTCCATCCCTAGAATCAATAACCACAAGGACTCTTGTTTTAGTTCAAGGTTTCATCTTACGTCCCCATAATCCATGAAACCCCAAAACCAAGTCATGAACATTCCTATTACATGCAAGCTTTAAGATTGGAAACAAGAATACTAGGAATTGATAGAAAAGGCATATATATAATCAAATCAATTATCCATTACACAAGAATTCATAGGCTGTAACAATCCCTAACAAGATAAATTTGGTTCTCCACTTCCATGGAGAACCCTAAAGCTTACAAAATGGAAGATGGAAGAAGAAGGAGACCCAAAGGAAGAGGAGGAGATGTTCCCACAAGCTCCTCACAGCCTCCATGAGCTCCAACAGTGAAATCGTGCCTCCAAAGAACCAAAGACTAGAAGCTCTTCGCGTTTCTGAGTTAAATAGAGCAAATCTGCCATGTTAGAAAAAATGACGCTCAAGCGCCCCTAAAGAGTGGGGGCTCGGGCGTGCGTCAATCAAACTCAGCAGCTGGTGCACTGGCGCTCAAGCCCCCATGGAAAAAAGGGGGCCCGAGCTTGACTCTGTTGCACTGCTTCTTTTTCTGGTTTTTTTTTTTTGCAAATATGCTTGCCTTTGTGGCTGGTTCAGTTCTTTACATTGTTGGATATTCTTCCAAGCACATTATTAGCTACAAAATAAAGGGATTATAGTTGAAATTACATCAAAGTAGCCCAAAACACAATTATTCATAAAACTAAGATAAAAGAGAGAATTAAGCAAGTTACAAGCTAGAAAAGAGTTGATTTTGCTACTAAATTCATGCTTAGAGAATGATAAGAATTAACATTATCAGCTATCCGCAGTTGGAACTGCAACTGAGACTAACCGCACTTGGATCTGCGGTTAGTTGTTGTCGCACATGGAGTTGCGGTTTGGGTTATCATTTATCGTTTTTTGTTTTTTTATTACGTTAGTATATTTTATTTATTTTTAACATAATGTTTGTTTGTAAAATTTCATATTGATATATTCTTTAATTCTAATTTTTATGTTAGTTGTTAAATAAAATGTAATATATTTTCGAAGTATATTTTGAATTATTTTATTTGTTTGTTAAACTTTGTTGAAATTGTTATTTTTTTAAAATTTTTAAATTTTTATATATTATTTATTATGTATATAATTTTATTTATTTTTTAAATTTTTTTATGAAATTGCAATATTTATTAAATTTTTTATTTAATTAAATAATTATTATCATCCGTAAATTTTATTTTCTTACATATTATTTTTTATTTATTTCTAATTATTTATTATATATGTAATTTTTTTAGAATTTTATATTTTTTTATTACTTATTATTTGTTTGAATATTTTTTATTATATAATTATTTATTTTTTTGTATATAATATGTTAATAATATAATTAGTTAATAGGAATTGTTAGAACTAGAGGTTCATCATCTTATCGTGGTGAGACTTCATCCTCTCGTGGTGAGCCATTATCTTCATCACATATGAAAGGAGACGATCTACGACATCTGCTCGTAGAAGACGGGTAGAAGAATATCGAGTGGACGTCATTGATGAGCATGATTATGAGGAGCAGAAGGAGTTTATACAACATGGACATGGTGAGGATGATTATGTTGAGCAGGAGGATGTTCAGTAGCAGGATGACTCTAGTGAGGAAGAACATGAAGCTGAAGGTGAAGATGAAGATGAAGATGGTGGATTCCCAAGAGGTCCACATGACACCTCCTTACTTATCCACTATACCCAGCATGTTGCATTTGCCATATGGCAAGGTCGAGTTAGTCATCAACCTAAATGTTAATTGTTTAATAATTGTTAGATTATTTTTTTATATAATTGTGTGTTTTTTTTAAGGATAGAAGGGGGATAAAGGTGGTCTCCCATGGCACAAAATTGAAGCATTTTGGAATGTACCATGAGGCCATTGAGCCTTATATCTCCATGTCGGGGTTGGGTTCTTTAGTGAACCTCTCATACGAGTATGTCGATCACAGATTGATCGTTGCCCTTTTGGAGACGGTCGGCTGAGCTAGGATTGTTGGTATGTATTGAAACTAACTGATATGATTTTTTTCATCAATTATTGTTCTTGTTTACTTAATACATTTTTTTTGTTATCTTAATTTCAGGGGCGTATGAGGCGTGTGATCAGGATGCTGCAAGGCATATTAACCTGTCGAGAGGTCACAGAGGACATTGTAGCTTATCAACGTACTACTGAGACACTGCAGGTAGCTCGTAGGTCTGTTGAGGAGTATGAGTCTAGTACTAGAAGAGGTGGTCGTCGTGTGCTTGGACATGCATCATTTTCTTGAAAGGACATTGTTATATATGTTTACCTTTTTATTGGTTATTTATGTAAAGTTTATTTATACTTTAAGTATTTAAATTGCATAATTATGTATGGATTTAATACTTGACTAATTATAATATATTTAACAAATTTTATGAATCGCCTTTTGTTGAATCAAATTATATAACGAAAAGTATTTACAATTGAAAAAAAAAAGTTACATAACAAACTTAATTTTAGTCTTCTCCAAGATCTATATAAGTCGAATTAACTCTCATTAACTCCATAAATGATTGCATTCTATGTGTATAAATAAAGACCATGCTTGCGCCTGTGGGTAACAATGGTTTGAAGAAATTATGTCCACCATGGGTAAGGGACAACCCTGTTGTAACTGAACTTGAAAAATTAATATTAGTAAGTGAATCATAATGGGTAATGGTTCACTTTTGATACGGAGGTTAACTTGTATGAAATGACATCCATTAACAAATCCAATGGTTATATGAGGTAAATAAGAAATACCTGTGGTTGATCGTGGACAATCAATGATTTTCGTAGTTCTTCCAATCGATCGTAGCTTCCTACTAGTTTTGCGTATTCATCACGCCACTGAGTTAATTCTTAGTAGAGGTCATGTTGGATAACAGGCCATACCTCTTCACCTAGGCCCAACATAGCAACAAGACATCGATAACCGCAATGACCATCGACAACAACATAAAAAAGATCTACAATGTATGGATGACAGATTAGATGAAATTGATTTAACATCGGTATTGTCCTTCGCGTTTCTTCTTTGGCCTTCGATTTCACTTTTGATTTTCGTGATGAAGACTCTGTCATCGAATGTAAAGTGTCAACGTGTTCAAAATATGATGGGTCACGTTTCGTAGACCTCTCATGTTGTGCAACTTTAGTCTTCTGTGCACCTTTTGTTTTCACTTTATGCGAAGGAGTAACCATAGATGTCATCTCTAGGCAAGCAATTTTGAGTATCTTTTGCTTTATGTTGAATTTTTCACCAATGTCAACCTTCTTGAATCTTTCTTGTACCAATTCAACTTCACGATCAATGCTAAACTCTGGAAGTGATTCATTAGACACAATACTTAAAATGCTTAAACGGGTCCACATAACATGAATTTCACCAAGAGGAATTAATCCAGGATGATATTGTGCTAATACACAAGCACATGGTAGGTCATACGTTCAACTTAAAATGCATCCACAATGAGCACTGTCCATACCTATTTGATTCACTCGCTCAATTTCATCAGCAATAAGTCCTAGAGCATATCGTGAAACACGTCCAACAAGTCTTCTATATATCAATCCTTTGTAAGCATCACTCATTACGTTAAGACTTTTTTCAAAGTACTGTCCTCTGATGTCAATAATAATCCTTTGAACCTTTCCAATGCCCAAGTGAAATTATTTTGCCGTTCACTTGAAAGAATGCAAAGGCGATTGTGAATGTCAAACCAGTTGATGTGACTCCCACAAAATCCAGCAACGGAAGTCGATATTTGTTCGCCTTGTACGTTGTATCCATTAAGAAAACAATATTAAATGAATTGAACAAGTGCACTGAATCGAGATGTGTCCAAACCAAGTCACTTACCACGTCAGAATCGTCCAAACATCTACTTCTCTGGATGTATTTGTCTCTATCTAACAAAATCATCAACTACTGCATTTCAGTTCTCGACACTCTCAAAGATCGTTTGTAAGTGTACCTCGCATTATATATTTGCTTTATCGTGGTCACGTTATCTTCATTATGTTCTTTCATAATCAAAAGAATATTTGACGGATTTACTTGACTATTAGTCATGTCCACAAGAATTGACTGTTCAACAACATTTAACCTCCCCGCGAGAGGATGACCGACCAAAGTCTCTGCTAATTCATGGTTGTGATAGCCACACATAACCTTTAACACTCAACCCTATCCTTCATGTTTACCCCTCAACCTAAACGGACACTCACATTTGCTTGTGCCAAATACACTAGGTTGAACATCTGCCTTATACTTCCTATACTTCCTGCTTCTTTCATAGCCTAACAAAATAAATGTCTTTCTACCAGCTTCACTAGTTGCTGTGTCAGATCTTATAATGACGACAACAAATCCAAGATCAAATGCAATCTTTCAAACCTATTCAATTAAGTCAGCGCGAGATGAGAATATTTGATCGATGGAAAATTGATCTTTGTAATCACCCTCACCCATTTCATTTAAAAAAGAAGAAAACTCTAACATAAAATTAAAATGTATTTGAGAATCGAAAAATGGATAGTGATCCATCATATATAATTAAATACGACCTACAATAAATATTACAATATTAAAATTTAAAAAATAACAAATAAAAAATTAAGGAAAACTTTTAAAATTAAAATCAAACTATAAAGAAGTTGTTTAAGTTAATCTTAGTGAAAACTTATATTTTTAGAACTAGAAATAGTGATTATGCTCCCGGAACGAGATAGAGTATCTTTCTTTTCGAAGTGGACCTTAAGTCCAATTTCCAGAATCAAAATATACTACATTTCTCATCTTAAAGTCGCACCAATAATACAGAAATAAAAAGATATATACTATTTGCTTTTACTAAGGGGCAAGAGAAAGATAATTAGAGAAGGACATGAAAATCAACTAATCTAAAAATTACCCAGGAGGTTTTCCCCAACTTCGTAAAATGGAGGTCATTCATAACTAAAACTATGACTAATAACTAATACATCTAGTATAATCCATAAATAACAAATATTAAATCAAAAATCATATACCATAATACATAAAACACAAAGGAAATTAGGCTGCACAGTGGAAACACACTTGAAAATGCGACCCTTCAAAACCGTATATCGAAGTACGGTTACAAGCAGCCAAAAATCGAAGTGTGATTGTCTATAACCGACGTTCGAACGACGGCAATCTAAAACCGCAGGTCCTCTCGTCCAATGCCACAACACCACCACCAAGGATTACCGTGCACAGATCACCGCCACTACAAATCAGAACCACCAACTCAAAACACTCACCCAGTGAACAAAATGCCAGTAACAGTGAACAAAATGCCAGTAACAGTGAAAAAAAATGCTATGCTACAGTGACTGAAATAATGGGAACGAAGAAGAGAGGTGCATTTTAGGGTTTATACAATCAGAAAAATATTTGGGTTGTTGGTAGTTAGGAAAATTTTTGGTTGTTAGAAATTATTAAGTAATCATTAATTATATTTTGACTTTATTAAATGAAGGACAAAGATGTAAAATTGGAAATGCAGGATGAAAGAGGTGAAATGATGATAGAATCACTCTTATTTTAAATATGAAAACTTTACTAACATTCCAAATTACTTTATTGAGTACTCTCATAAATTCAAGAGGAGTGATGAACAGAAAGGAAAGTGAGCTTTGGAGTGGTCGTATAAAAGATGACCAATGATTGTTTAGGCTTCCATCACCAATTGCTTCACTTATACATATGAAAGAAAGGCCAAAATTGTTGAGCCATTCATGTTCATATAAATTAATGTTCTATCCTCCGACAGGGATGTTCACTACTATTAAATGCTCTCAAATCATTCACAAATTATATTTTCCCAATCTTATCTTCTCCTCAATAAAAAATATTTATTTTCTTATTATTTAGTTCAGAAATTAATATAAAAAAAAGTGCTCTTTACCTTTATTGTTTTGGAATTTATATTGAATGCGTGTTTTTTCCATATAAAGTAATCCCAAGTTGTGAATTTTAAAACTTATAGACACAATCTTACTTTTCAGATAACGCTTTTGAAAAATCTAATTCAAAAGTTATGCTTAAAAAAGAGTATTATATTATTTTTTTTTTATATTGTGAAATGTTACAAGAAAATAAAATATAGGGTGAAGAAGAAAAAGTTGGAAGCTGCTTTTGAATGATGAATGGGTCAAATTTCATATATTAATTTTAAACATATACAATATTCATTGATTGATTGTTATTTAAATTATAGTTAACTATTCTATTATTATATTATATGATATATAGATTTAGTTTATTATAATTTTTATTATATATATCGTTGAAAAGTGTGTATTATTTTTCTTATTCACCAATATAGTTAATCCCTTGCCTTCAATCTCTCTCACTTTTTCCCCTAAATACAAGAAGATTATTACACTGATTCTAGTTAAGTAACCTCATTTAGAGTCATAATGTTTTGCTTATTATTCTGACATTATTCATTTTACTACCAATTTTTATCTGCATAATGGTTTACATAAACCAATTTTTTACTTTGATCCTGTTTCTATTCACAAACTAACTAATTCTTTTGATTGTAAATTGGTTTTCTTACTAAACATTTGTGATATATGTTGTAAATTGATTTTTTATAATACAGGACATATCTTTCTTGAAAATATTTAACATATATATAACAATTTGCACGTAGACTTAAAGAATAACTTAAATTTATGGAAAAATTATATTTTTAGTCTCTAAATTTGGAAATAAAATTGGATTTTCTTCATGTTCGAAACTACAATACATTTTAGATCCTAAATTTTAAAAGTAAATAGATATACTCATTTTAATATAACGAAGTTATTATTTTTACATCTTAAACAAGGTTTTAGACTAACATTTTAATGGAAATGTGTCAAATGGTGTAAAGAGTTCAAATGTCATTATAAAACATCATTTAACATGTTAAACTATATCAAAATTTAAAACATTGATGAATTCCAATTTTACGTTCCAAGTTTAGAGAGTAAAATTATATTTAACCCTAAATTTATTATGTGCAATGATTAATGAAAATAGATATCTACTTATACTTTTTTATTTGTGGCATTATACACTAGTGCAAGTTTTTATACCGATTACATAACTAGTATAAATACAAACAATATAGAAAGTGTCCCTTTTCATACTAATTAAGGTCACAACTGGTACTTCACTTAAAATCGTTATAAACCTAGGAAGGGTCCCTTACATTCCAAATTCAGCTTTTGAAAAGTAGTCGTTGTAATTGTTGACAAATCAAACAGTGGGAGATCCAAATCATACACATGTTTCAAAGTTATTTTCTAGCTTTGAATTTACCATTTTTATTCATCGAGATGTAGATTAAATTAAAGTAATTTTCCCAGGGATCTTAATATCAAAAAGGTGTATTTGCAACATAGTCGATATGTCCCAAATTACACAACAACAAAGCACATTCTAAAACCAATTCATGCATTATTCACCTCTCAAAATTACATTCAATTACAAAACTCAATGCCCAAAATAATGGTATTTGGCAAACATCTTTCCATTAGTGTCAAAAACATAACAAGTGTTGTACAAACAATCTCCATAATATTCTAAAATGGAACCACCGACGATGGTTATTTTCAAGAGACAAGAAAGTTCATATAGCATATACCTTCAACCTCTACTGATGGAAAATGGTGAATGATGTTAGGGAGAACTACATCTTCAATTGTGGCTTGCTAGAGGCAAATATGGGATGTTGGAGAAGCTTAAGCGCGAATTGGAGAATGGTAAGGATAAGGCTCCCACGAGAGGGAAAGACTTGTCGATGGTGCAAATCCATGGTTGCAGGTATTGTAGATCCATGGTTATGGACTCATCAACGGTTGTGGTTGCAGGTGTTGTGGCGGCGGACTTGTCGATGGTGTAAATCCATGGTTGCAGATATTGTAGATCCATGGTTATAAACTCATCAACGATCGTGGTTGCAGGTGTTAGGAGTATGAATGGAGTAAAAAGGTATCCACGCATGCTTTGGAAGTGTAAATGAAGAAAGAAGGTGTTCAAACAAGTGTTACAACTAGGATATATGAAAAGTTTAGGGTTTCAATGTATCCTAATTTGAAAGAAAAAGTAAGAAACTATTTTCTATATTAATTTTAACTAAAATCGTTATAAAAAATTTTCTTTTTTTATTAAAAACTATAACCACTATAGAAATTTTTTTTGTTTATTATAAAATTTTTATTACACAATTTTTTATACCAATTATAATTAGAATTGGTATAAAAAAATATTAACTTTTTACAATTTTATCACTATTTTATTATTATATTGAATTAGTTATTATAAAATTTCAACCGATACAAAGGAAATTTTACAGTGATAAATTAGGATAGATATCTTGTAATTTTGTCTTATAATACTTCCTTTTTCTTATATTATTTCTAATAAAGATGTAGTTTGTAATTGTCATTACATTTCTTCTTTTCATGGACGCCATATTTATTAACTACATGATTGTAATAGGTGCAGTGGATTTTCTGGATGAAAGTAAATTGGAAACTAGGCTATGAATGACGAATTTGATTAGTTTTATCTCAAATCAATATTTCACCAGAGTTAAGATCATTATAATTGATAATGACATTGAATATCATATACCTTTTTATTCTTCTTCTCTTAGCATTCTATATATTAAACCTAATGTGTTCAAATGCTTTAATTAAACTCTACAGTTGAAATGAAACATAGATACTTATTGACGGCTTCGTTCCTTATTGATTATTTCAATATAAATTAAAGTGTAAAGTATTTCTTCTATCTCTCACATATATTATTAATAAAGGGACATATCTTTAATACATATGTCAGGATATTAAATATATATATATATATATATATATATATATATATATATATATATATAAATTCATGTCAAGTATATAAAATATATTAACAATAAATTAAAATTTTAAAAGAATATCTTAAATTATATATTAATTTATATAAATATAAAAAAAATAATTTAGCAGACAAAATTCATCCTATTACCGTTAAAGTCTGCCGCTACTAATAATAGACTTCATATTCCTTGAACACAGAAAAAATTTTCATATGAAATGTTACGTCTTACTTTTATTTTTTCTTTTTATATATAAAGGTTTTTTCTTTTTTATGATATATCACTATATCAATCCATAAAAAAATATTTCTAGGAATATCATCTTCTATGCATTTGTTTTCCTTATTTTTCAAGCAACTATGTTCATAATATTGCCTACATTCCTTTGTTTATTCCTTCTTACTCATCCTTTTATTTGATTTTCCTACTATGATTCAACCAAGTACTACTGCATAATATACCTCTTATTTATTTATTGACGTAAAACCTCAATAAAACTATATATTTTTAAATATAATTTTTATAATAATTTAAGTATAAAAAATATATTTAAATCAATAAAAAAACATTATTTTTTGAAAAGATTTAATTTGTATAAAAAATTGCAACGGTTTCCTGTAATAGAAGAGAGTGTCTTAATTAATGGTGGTGAATCCGTACACTGAGTGGCATTAATTGGAGCTTCATTGATGCTTCTTTTCGGCTCAGTCTATCCTTTGAAATATCTGAACATGTTCATTGCTCAATCTTTATTATTTTCTTTTTCTTTTTCATTCTCTAACTAATGCAATCACCATCGTCTTCATTGCTTCCCATTTTCTCTGTCATTCCATTTATGTGCAAAACAAAAAACCTCTATTCAACCCAACACACCCTTTTCCTCCTTTATCATGCATCTCTTATTTTTCCTATTTTATGTGTCACTGTGTCTTTAATATTTTCAATTTAAAAATTATTCAGATAATAAATTATGTCACATATTTTTATATAGATATAATGATTTTTCACCATCCAAACATTGCAGGTTCTTTAGGTGAATCCTCTTACTTAGGCACCAATTATTTGTATATATTATACAAGTTAAACTTAATTAATTAATCAAAACTCAAACCAACTTAAAAACTATTTCTTGGCCTTTGTAGCAAGAGAGATAAAGATGATCTTGCAACTTTATAGGTTATGCAATACATTGTTGATTAAGTATGTTATGGATTCATTCATCTGATTGATCACTCACAATAAAATATTCTTCTTTCAATCACAACAAAACATTTGAAAAAGCAAGAAAATAAATAAATAAGGACAATGTGTGTGCAATAAATATGAATGAATATGAGCAGACTATGATTCAAGTTCTGAATTACTGAGCACATTTATTGCATAAAGCCAGCTTGAAAGTCGCCTATAGTCCTTGCAAGCCCAATCAATAAATACTGTCTCCTCAAATAGCCATAATGATCATACACATTTTCTTTATACTTTAAAATCCTTCCAAATTTATGTCATAGCCACTTCCGGGCTTAAAGTGTGTATGTAGTACAGGGATCTCACTCACTCACTTGAAGGTGTTTGTGTGTTTGTGTGTGTGAGAAATTAAAAAAAAACATATGCTGTTGTTTTTGTCTGGTTTATTATGAATGTTGGTTTGGTTTTTATTGTGATGATTTTCACTTTGTTGGTGTGTTGTGGTAAGGATGGGAAGGAAACCCTGTTGTGACAAGATGGGTATGAAGAAGGGTCCTTGGACTGCTGAAGAGGATGAGATTCTTGTCAATTATATCAACAAGAATGGTGGCCATGGAAGTTGGCGTTCTCTTCCCAAGTTAGCAGGTTTTCATGCCCTTTTTCTTTCTACTTTACTTGCTTCAGGGAACTGATTTTTGCTGGTTTTGTTTTGAAACTCTACTTCAACAATCACTTTTCTTTCTTTGAATCAGAGGTTTCCCTCATTGTGTTGCACTAAGAAAAATGTTACTTTTCTGTTTATATGAAGCATATGTTTCTTGCATTAATTTAGCTTCTTTTTAAAAAAATCTGCAGCTTTATTATAGTTGTTTTTCTTTGAAATCTGCTGTAACAGGTGTTTTTATTTACCCTCTAACTTGTTGTTTGAACAAGTTTGTTGAAGGGAAGGGGAAAGTTTTCCCTTCGTTATAAATTTGTGTTGTAGTTTGTAAGTATTGCATAACTTCAAATGTTTTATTATATCTACTGGTTTTCTGTTTTTTTTTTCCTTCTACCATGTCATTACAATCTTAATTTTTTTACTTTCCTCCTTAATAGCTATGCTTTTAAGCATTGAATATGACTGAAATATGTACTCAAGTCAAGTTTAATTAGTTATAGAATGTACGTTAATGTCCATTTTGTTTCCCAATATGTTTCTGTTTATTTTCTCTTGTTCTTTTTGTGTTCTTAACCGAAAACTTAGCCTTCATTTTTATAAGGTTTGCTACACATATGTAGGCAAGTGCCAAATCACTCATGCATTTGGAGGCTTTTCTTTACATGGAAATTTGTTTTGTATTGGCCACATAACTTACCTTTTAACTCTCACTTTTTCAGGTCTTCTTCGTTGTGGTAAGAGTTGTAGGCTAAGATGGACCAACTACCTCAGACCAGATATTAAACGAGGTTCCTTCACTTTTGAGGAGGAAAAACTAATCATACAGCTTCATGGTATCCTTGGAAATAGGTACTTAATGCTGACTAAATGAGACACAGAATTACGTTATGAACAATGTTTTCTTTCAAGTTACACTTGCCTCATTAAAGAAGTGTATGTTTAGGCCAAAACTCAATTAATGGCAGATTTTTTGGAATTGAAAGTTTTGACATGCTGTGTTTAAAATACCATGTTGTTGTTCTCTTTGCACTGTGAAATGAGGAACGAAAGACACAAGGTTTAGTTTAGGTGACAAATTGATGTTACTGAATGTTAGTGTCTTTCTCTTTCACCAAACAGTTCTAAAAAAGTATCCAAACTTCATGCTGCTATGTTTACATAAAAATAAAATGATAAATTCTTGTGTAATTATCAAGCTTGTTTGCAACCAGAAAACTTGTCCTATAAATGAAATATGCAGTCTTGTTAGAATTAAAGCCTAAATTATTTTTACTCCTAAGAAGTCAATCAAATTAGTTCTTGAATGTACATTTGATTAGTCAAATGAATCCATAAAACTAAATTTGAATGACAAAATACATGTTAAAACATAGATTAATATTAACAAAAGAAGTATACTAAATTCCTTACTTACCAGTTGTCCTTTGTTAAGACTATTTTACATGCTTTTATTTCTTCAACCAAATGAAAGACATATTGGACCATCTGCATATGAGCAGCAGTAAAACATAATTAGAGGCTATTGTTATTTTCAAATTTCATTGTAGTTAATAACAAATACATGTACTTATTTCAGAGAAATTATTAGATAATATAAGATTTTCACATATCTATAGTTATACATTCTTTTTTAGAAATTATTATAGATATTGATGCATACATAACTGTTGCAAACCGTTTATACAAATTTCATTGGTACAATTTTCAACAAACGAACCAATTCACAGGTGGGCTGCTATAGCCTCTCAGCTACCAGGACGAACAGACAATGAGATCAAGAACTTATGGAACACCCATTTGAAGAAACGTCTCATTTGCATGGGCCTGGACCCTCAAACCCACCAGCCACTCTCCTCTTCATGCAACCCTGATGGCAAGGCCCATGCAGCATCCACCTCAACCCGCCACATGGCCCAGTGGGAGAGTGCAAGGCTTGAAGCAGAGGCCAGGCTCTCAAGGGAGCCCTATTTGTTCAACAACTTCAACAAAACTGACTCTGACTACTTCCTCAGAATGTGGAACTCTGAAGTTGGGCAATCTTTTCGTGGTGTGCACAAATCAGACAACAAAGGTAGCTGCCAAAGTCCCATTTCTCTAGGGTCATTGTCTGCTACCACCACCACAGATTTGGCTTCCAACCCTACAAGCATTGTGAAAGAGGATTTGGTGTGGGGTGGTAGCAAGAAAATTGCCTCTGATTCATCAAGCTCTAGTGAACTAGAAGAAGACTCGTGTGACACTTCATTGCAGCTCTTGTTAGACTTCCCTATAAACAATGACATGAGCTTCTTAGAATGAGACACCAACCCTTAAGTGCATGTATCATGTTGATATGCTGACATGTAGGTTTTTATTCTCTATTTTGTTTTGTAGACTTGGTATATCAGAAGACAAACTAGTAACTAATGACATTGCGTAGAGTTTAATGGATATGCTGTGTAAGCTAGTTCTTTGCTCAATATGGTTTCTATAAATTTCTCAGATACATGTTGAAAAAGACATCAATGTTTTCGTTAACATTGTTGATTCATTGGTGGTTTATGATTTGATGGTGTAATGTTTACACTATTTAAAGACTTCATGGAACAATGAATAAAGAGCATGTAACACTTCATCTTAGCAGAAGATCTGTTGCACAAACTTTCATAATGTTACCTTTTTCCATTTCTTACACACAAACGACATTTGAAAGCAAACAAGAAAAATTATAGACAAAATTTAATAATTGCTAGGACATGATCAGACCCAAAAAACAAAACAAAAATGAAAATTAAAAGCATCCAAAGGCCTTCTTTGGAGTGGTTCCAGTTGCACGATATTTTGCAGCTGCTTCCTCAGCATTCAGAAATTCTTCCCCACGATTGGCTATAACCATTCCTCTCTTCTCCTCTGCTTGCTTGTGAACTAAGGCTATCTTGTTTTTCATTTTTTCAGCATATTCTGCTTTCTTTTTCTCTAATTGTTCCTGCTTAGACATGATAAGAGTGTTAAAAAGTTTAATGTGATAATACTCCTGAATGCTTCTATGTTTTTGTAAACCTACTTCATTTACCATGTTTGATTAAGATTTTAAAAAGAAAACCTGTCGGAAAATGATGTTTTTTTTCTTCTAAGAATGGTTTGGTTGTTAGTCAAGTTTTTTACAAAAATCACTTTTATGCGTAAAAATGAGAATCTGCATTTCTTAGATTAAAATAAAAGTTTTACTTTGTAAAAAAAAAATATTATCTTATTCTTATCAAATAATTTATGTGATAAAAATAATACATTACTCTTTAATTCTTAGAAAGTTCATTCAAATATTTTGAATAATATATTTGACCAATCAAACCAATTTTAGCCATTTATAAGAATTACAATTCTTAGAATTTATCACCTTAAAAGTTTGGTCTACCCCCATCATAATTTATCAGAAATAGTTAAATGGTTGACTTTTGAAATGATTTATTCAGTGATATTTAGAGAAAAATTTAATTAATTAACTTGTCTCAAAATTAAACTCGTAAAATAATTGTGTTGAAAAATGTTTCTGCTTTCACTTTGATCAATTGAATGGAAGGAAACATGGGGTCCCCTTCGAGGAGAAACCATGTTTAATTTGTGCTGTCAAATTTGGAGTTTTTTGAGACACTTTGTATTCTTATGATTGAAAAAGATAGGACACCTATGACATGGATATGGCCAAATTCTATCTATAAAAAAAGTATTAACTTTTGTACATTCCAGACTGTAGTTGCTCATTTCATTGAAAAAAGCATGATTATTTATGTAAAAGGATTCGATTAGGGACACCATTGGTATTTGATACCATTTTTGACAAAAGCAAGAGAGCAATTGGATAAAGATTCCACATGTCTAGTGAGAATTTGACAAGGGTGAAGAATAGAGAATTTGTTGGATAAAAATCTATTTAGATATGAATAGAGAATTTTTTTTAAATTACAGATTTAAAAAAAGAAGTTTTATTCTGTGTGCAGTGCCAACATGCATCATGATATCATTAATAGTAGAAAAATCAAAGTCATAGTGTTAACTAATAGCTGAACAACAAGTATTACCTCAATTTTTCTCAGCTGAGCTTCAAGAGCTGCTTTCTTGCTGTTTTCCCAAGCAGCAATAGCAGAGAGCTGCTTTTGGGCTCTGTTAACATATAAGAAAAAATTCTATTAGTACAGGAAAAACTGAACATAAGAACACAAGCCATAAAAAAGATCCTCAAATGAACACTTTAAATTTGTAGAAATATTCCTCCTATGACATATTGGCCTACAGCTCACAATCATCTTAAATATAAGCCTCATAATTAATCTTGAATCATATGAAATTATGAAGGGTTAGTGTGCCATGCCAACCGTTTCAACACTGAAATTATCTAGATCTTCTCAATTTTTCTTTTTCTTTTTGCAATGTAACTTGGTTTCACTTTTATGCTTGTAATGGTAAAGTGCAAAAATGAAATTAAAATAAAGGCTCACTTATTCTCTGCTTTGGATTTTTCACTTTCTTCCCATGCCTTCACATTAGACAACCTTTTCTCTTTCTCTATTTCTGCAAGAGCAATATCTGTTCACCATAGAATTGCATCAGTCATTTGTTAATGAAGATACATGCTATCCAGAAAAATTAATAAGTCAACAATCATCTCTAGAAGCCTTTTTGGAAAGAGATTTCTTAACATAAGTTGGTATAAGCACACACTCATCTTACATAAATAAACAGCGAAGTATCAACTAGAAATCAATTCATGTCTATTTGCCATGAGTCTAGAAACTAGATGGTTCATCTCAAATTGACTAATTCAAGCAGTTATAAAACAAAAAGCACCATATATTATGTGTAAATTACTATATAATCAAGATAAAAAAAAATTAAAAAATAAACAAGAATATGAGAGAAGTCTAACACTAACCTCTATCAAGGGATCCACCTGAGACCTTTTTCACAGGTTCTGGTGGGGTCTCTGTAGACAAAAAGAAAAATGGTAAAGAAAGGCAATGATCTCAAAGGTAAAATTGCATTAATGTTAAAGATTGAAGGTTGGACTTTATTATCAGATTCTAATTAAGGTGAGCACTTTCTCATTATGTTCTTTAAATTAAAGAAAGCCAGCTGGAAAAAGAAACAAATTTGGAATAACTTTTCCTGTTAATCAAAGCATCATTAACCAAAGTGGAAAAAGACCTTTCTCCTCACAACATTTGAGACAGTGTTTTATGATATAACTTGGAGGACCTGATTTACTGGGGCAGTGTAAACATTGAACATTAAGGTATAGAACAAGGAATTATTGACATGCTTTTTGTTGAAAGATAATTGCTTTAGTAACAGTGGATCCTTGTTAGAAATGTATAAATTATTAGAAGAGAAGAGAAGAGAATATGCCACAAAAACAGTTCAGTTAGCTTGACGGAGAAACTATTACAGCTAAGTAGATAAACAATTATGCTTCTAAACTAAGCATAAAAAATGGGTGGAGCCAACTTTGAAAGCCAAAAGGAAAGTGAGGTTACTCTAAAAAGAAGAAACATGAAAAAAAAAAAAAAAAAGCATACTCGCATCTAATCATTGAAAGGAAACCCTAGAAGATAACTCTAATGGGGAGAGCCATGAACAGAGTAATCAAATAAGTGAGGAAAATTATTCTTATAATTTACATACAAAATGAAAACTTTTCCCTGAATTTTTCCTATCCACACTCTTAAATGCTCTCAAAGGATAAATCAAATTAATCCCATACTAAATAATCCTTAATGAAAGAGAAAACAAGATCACAACATCACAAAACATAACACAGATAAGAAACATTTCAATACTAAAATGCAGCAACACCAACTTCGTAGCCCTTGTAAGTAAGAATTAGCACAAACCAAGAGCCATATCTCTTTAATTCTATTTCTTTTCATTTCCCATTTACCAACGTTTTCTCATAAAACAAGGAAAAATCAAGAACAATCACAAACACCACACTCAACTCTACAATAGTACCGACCAAAACCAGACAAGTCAATCGCAAAAAGCTGCAAATTTCATGACAACCGACAATCATTCCCATGGAAGCCAATCAGCACCAAAACGAAGCACCGAGCAGTACGGCATAGAAACTTGAACATGAATGAATAGAAACTGAGCCAACAGTGCAAATCAATTCCAAGAACTTATCGATGAAAAAGAAAAACTATATCCATATAACCAACAAGAGAAATTCAAGCAATAATACCAATTAAACCATCTAACAGATCATGCCATACAATTAAAAAACACTATTCACGTTCCTTCATCTTTCCATCTTTTTCTCATCATGTAGTTGTAAAAGTTGGATCTTGACTACAACCCATGATTCAGATAAAGCAAAAGTATGAAACTTTGATCAACGAAAAAAAGAAAAACTCACTCTCACTGTCCTTCTCCTTCTCCACAACAGCAAGAGCTTTGGTTTCCGCTGGCGGAGCAGGCGCCGCCGCCACCACCGCTTTCTTGTCAGCAGCGTCAAGTGTCGACGCCTCAGCCAGCGGAGGCTGGGGTTCCACCGCAGCCGGAGCCGGAACAGAAGCTGGTTCAGCCTTGGTTTGGAGCTCTGCCATAGGTTGGGAGTTTGGTTCCGTTGAAATTCTGAGAGTTGGAACGATAGATAGTCACGTGTTTATCTGGAAACAACAACAACAACGACAACGTTTGTATGTAGCAACGTTCCGATAAACAAGTGTGCCCTTCAACTCCAAGTACCTTTCAATTTAAAGCAACACAAAACTCTTCATTCATGTAACATCATCGATCACAATTAAATTACTAAGTGAAACTTAAACTCTATTAGCTTGTGATAGCACCTAATTAAATTATATCTTTGACAATAGTTTTAATTGTTAAGCTAGATTCTTTTTCTTTATACATATTCATTTCTTGAAATTTAACAATTTTTTGTTATTTTTAGTTAAGTTAGTTTAAAATAATTCAGCAAATTCAAAAATATTAATTATATATGACTTTTCACTCAACGTTGACTAATTTTACCGTTACTCCAGCCTGAACGAAAAGCGTGGAACCCGCGTGAGGCAATGGCCGTGGACGTAGGAGATTTTGGACCGTTGATCGCAGGCGTGGTTTGATTGTGCGGTAGATGTGAGTGCCGACACGTAATACAGGTAAAAAAGTAGCCCACGTATGCATGGATGAAAATGAATGGAGTTTATCTGTTTATTTATGCATTTAATGAATGGGATGGAGCATGTGTCATGTGTATGTATGTATTAATTTAGAATCGTATTCTTCTTGTGGTGGGTTCCACCTTGGATTTCATTGACGTGGCACCATCTTTCAAAAGAGATCTGGTAGATAAGTGGTAAGTGATATCAGCACATTTTGTTTATACAAAATTAGATAGCTCCAAATATGTTAAAACAGTTAAGGGTAATTCGGTAAAATGAATTTGTTTTCTAGTGGTGGTGATTATAAATTGAAACTAAATATAATTCAGTAAAATTTAAATCCATCTTAATTAAATGAAAATTATTTGGATTTTTAAATTTAATTTAAATTAGTTTAAATTTAAATTAAATTTGGCCTATTAATTTGATTAAATTTAAAATATTTTTTAAATTATATTTAAATATAAATTTAAATTGACTTGACTTGAGCACTCACTTAAATGCAATTTCAATTTCGATTAACTTAATATGACACAAGTTTCGATAGTCAAATTCAATTTATCTTAAATTAATCCAATTTGATTTGAGTATGGTTTTACTCTACTAAGTTCGACCTAAGTTTGACCAATATTGATTGAGGCTCAACCTAACTTAGTTTGAGCTTAATTTGAGCTTCGATTCAATCTAAATTGTGTGGGTTTAACTTGACCTATTTTGAGCTTAACTCAACCTAACTTAATCTTGCATTACTTGGTTCCAACCCTACTCGACTTTCTTTGACATGGCCTTAACTTGATCTAGACCAAACCTGACTTAGTTTGAGTTGGGTCCTACCCAACTCAACCTTACTTAGGAGTAAATCTACCTAATATAGGTTTGACCCAACTTAAACAAACATTAATTTAACTTGACTTACCCTAACTTATGTCGAGTGTGAGTTGACTTTGTCAATAAGTGAACTTTAAATTTAACTCAACCTTACAAAACTAGCTTGTAAGGTGATGTTCTACACCCACTTGTATATTGTAAATTGACTTTATTTTTAGTTGATATGGAACTTTCGACACCCTCACATTGAGATAAATGCATCTCTAACGTGATACTAGACTTTAATGGACGATCTAATAATAATTTGATAGTGGATGAAATAATAAACCTAACAAAAAAACAAACTTTGTTGAATATACTTTAACTTATTATAAGACCATGTTAAGAAGTGAACTTTAAGTCTAACTCAATCTTATAAAACTAACTTATAAGCTAAGACTACCTAATATACTATAAATTGGCATTATCTTTAATTGATGTGAAACTTCTAACAAACTTGATTCAAGTTGAATAGTGATATTGACTCAATGCGATTTTAAATTCTCATTGATTTGTTATAATGTTGACTAGATTTGACTTAGTTTGACCTAGTTCCAACTTGATTTATTTTGAATTGACACAATGTGGGATCAACTAACTTAACTTTATATCAATATGACTATTATAGTCTCAATTTGACTTGACCTACCTAGCTCAACTTATCTTAGCCTCATACAAGCCCAACTTAACTAAACTCAATTTAGGCTTAAGCCAACTTGACTAAACTCAATTTAGGCTTAAGCCAACTTGGCCTATCTTGGGTCCAACCTTACCTAATCTCAACCTAATTAATCTGATGTGGGATTGATCCAACTGAGTAGGACATGGGTTTGCCCTTATATCAACATGGGTCCAATTTGACTTAGTTTAAGCTATATCAAGGTTGATTCAACTGACATAGACTCAAGCTTATTTAGCCTAACCTTAACTAAATTTGACTCAACCAATGTGGACTAAAACCCACTTCACCATGCATGGACACTCATTGATTTAGCTCAACTTGAATCTTATTCTACTTAACTCAACATGGATTCAATTCGTTTTGCCTCAACCTAAGTCTCATCGAATTGAATTGATTAATTTGACTTGATGTGGACTTGATTAACATAGTCTAATTTTGACTCAAATCAATTTAATCATAAATAAATTTAAACTAATTTAGCTTAAAGGTGATCTATATTGGTTTTGTCTTAAATAAATTCGAGAAAACTTTATAACTTAAATTTAAACTTATTCAAATCTATAGGTCAACTTGTATTCCTTTCAATTAAATTTAATATGAGCTACTCGGAACTTAATTTGAATCTTAAATTTTGAATTTTCAAAACCAAATTTTGTAGTATATTCAAATTTAACTAAATTAATTGAACTTAAAATAAATATAAAAAATATATATTTAAATACAAAATTAATTTAATAAAATCATTCTAAAATAATATAAACTTGAATAATTATATATTGATTTAAATATTAATCCAGTTATATTTTTAGTGAATGAAAACAAAATTGCTAAAATTTTGAATAACTATCTCCGTCAAATAAAATAAAGTAGCCTTTTCACACGATAAAATGAACTTGTTTGTAAATTAAAATAAAAAAATTAAATAATTATGTCTCGTAAATCAGTTTACATACAATATATATATATATATATATATATATATATATATATATATATATATATATATATATATATTTCATATAAAAGGCTAATTTCAAGATGTTCTTCTATTTTTTACTTTTCTAAATAAACACTCGTTGTAACATATCAAAAATATAGTGTAAAACTATATAATAGAACGATCACATATAATAATATTACAGCTCAGTTCTTACAAAAGATAGGTCGTACGGTTAAGACCGAACAACCTTATAAAAATAGTAGGAAGTTAAAATTTTACAAATATACAATCCTAGACCGAACGGTTTACAAAATACTTATACCGAACGATCCTTTAAGATAATAAAACAGCAGATGACCGAACGGTTCTATTGTTCGACCTTAACATCTACCTCTACCAAATTTTCTTCTTCCAACGCCTCTTCCGGCAACGCTTCTCCTTCTGCTCACATCCACACGGATGATCATTGCAACAGAAGAACAACCACCGAATGTACAAAACGGACAAGACAGGAAGTAGGGTAAGCTTATGTAATTTAATTCAAGTATCAACATATATTTCACACAATCAACTAAACAATATAAATCATTAACTCTTTCATGCAAAGCCCAATACTAGGCTCTGACTGTCCGGACTGTATGAATTATGTGTAGCTACGACGTTCATGCACCCGGGTGATGTAGTAACTAGGATACCCTCAACAGCTGCCACCCGAGGTTAGTCATATCTGTCCAAATTAACCATAAGGATTAGGACCTCCTGCCATTCCCACACATGACTTACCCTTCTCTATGTGAGAACGAGTAATCACGGAATATCAGGATGAACCGCCAGCTTAGCATGCCCACATTCATACTTTACCAATTCCAATATCCATTCATGAGATACTCTTTCTCGGAATACTCTTTCATAATCAAAGTCATTTCGTCCATATCATATTACATCATCTTTCATCATTAAAACTTCAACTTAACCAATTTGAATAAAGATCTCGTAGGATACCAAATATTGAACGTTAGTTTTTAACTCAGAACGAGATTGAAAACTTGGAGTGAGACCAAAAGGTCTTCAGTTCCAAAACAGATCAAAACCAAGAGAGTTACTATCGGGGTTGAGAAAGAGACCGATTATAATAATATTTCTCAAAGACTAATAGAATCAAGCGTTATTTACAAGGTGAGCCAATTTAATGAATTGACTCATGAGAGTTTAGACCAAACGCCAATAAGTCTAGGCCGAGCACTAAGACTCTAGGTCGAACACCATAGAAACTGATACTGTAGGACATCGAATAATAATAAGTGACGGAATTATATGAAGAAACCAAACGTTATAAATACTTAGCTTATTTATGAGTTTAACCTCAAGGAGAACGAGTGATAGTCGAAGACCAAGCACTGTAGAGACCAAACGCTATTGAGTTTTGCCGAATGCTCTTATTTTAAAAATCATATTACTGAATCAAGGTCGAGCGATTGGTTTAAGACCGAGCACCACTTAGTACGAGTACTTGGTGTAAGACCGAGCACTACTTAGTACGAGCGCTTGGTGCAAAGCCAAGCATTACTAAGTGCGAGCGCTTAGTGTAAGACCGAGCACTACTTAATTTATAGAATAAAAGGCTTGATAAATATAAGATATCATTTAACTAATGTTCAAGAACGAACGAAATATACAAATACATATAGATATACTGAAGTTTATAATCAAATACCAAGGAATGAATATCCTTGGTTGAACGCTTAAGTACAAATATTACAGAACGAAACAAAGACGCTAGTCTTCAACTAGAACTCTCTCCAAATGAAAGGATCCAGTTCCAACCGAGTCCACAAGAAAATCGAATACTATATCGAACGAGCACTAGTCTAATACCAAACACTTATTAAGAACGAACGCTACTGAGAATGAACACTTGTATAATTGAATGGTCAATTACTGACTCTCGACAACATGGTCTAATACCAAACACTTATGAAGAACGAACGCTTGATCCAATACCGAATTCTCAAGTATAACTAAATGGTCAAAGACCATTCAGTGACGAACATAAATTTTCATATGAAATTTCATACTTAGAATTCTTTATATCACTTCATTTCTCAACATCTATCTCCATAAATTCATACATCCATATCATAGTAAATCTTCATACTTCATACAATCAAAACATAGCAACAATCATATTCATTCAGCAATTCAACGAACATGCATTCATTCAAAAAGAACATAAAATCAAATTATATAAGTTTCTCTTACATTTAAGCGTAACTGAACATTGACTAATGCAACATATGGTTCGCCTCTACCAGAGAACTTAGCGTTCTACGCCTTAAGAAACTAAATCAAACACAAGACCAGAAATACTCAGAATGAGAGGATCAAATCATGCAACCAAAAATTTGGGCTTGCATGCGACAGAAAACTCACGACTGAGGGAGAGATGAACTTACCAGCTCGGAATCAAAAACTGATTGGTTCAAACGAACGCCCTCGATGCCGGGAGTACTCAGGTGTGGTTTGTTTGATGATCGGAGGAAGAAAAGAGTAAGATTTTGTAGAGGGAGATGAAGAAATCTTATAGAGAAGGAGGAGATTTCAGAAGGTTGAAGATGGATGGTGCATGCAGAGAAGTGGCATGAAAATTTGAAAGTTTCAGTTTTACTCCTACTGTCAAAATCATTCGTCCAATCTGCATCACACACCTGTCTTCCATTTTCTGAACTACAGATGTTCCGATCGATTACACTTGACATCCACTCGAATGAGATTTTTAGTGGGTTTTAAATAGGTTCTGACACTCGTAAACTAATACAGTTTTATGTTTTCATGTTTTTATTATAAAAATAAGTTTGCAGTAAATCTTTGTACTTTTTTATCTAACACAAAAAGTTGCATAAATTCAAAATTCATTATGAATCTATAATAATTTCTTCAATGTTTTACAAAAGAATCACGTTAATTGGCACTTTAATGTTGTTATATAGGATTGACGGAGAAATATTAACTTTTCCCAAAATTGGACCATACCGATTTTAGGTTTATTAACCAAATCAGCATTAATAAAAAAAATACAAACAGTATATAAAATAACTTTAGAAAAATATAATAATATAGATTATAATATTAAGAACAAAAAAATAGTATATTAATAAATACTGATGTTTTTTTTTCTAAATCAAAACAAACATTTTATTTTTCATTGAAAAGGTTGTTGATCCACTTTGAACCATTAAATATTTTATATTTTTTTAAGAACTACAGAGAAAGTTAAAAAAAAGACGTGATTTTCGGAAAAAAATTACATAAACATAAATAGAAACGCACAGTAATCATTATATTAATTAAATCTAAAGAAATTTAAGTAAAAAAATATCTGTGAGGATTGGTTTATTAACTAGTATCATGGATAATATTTTTAACTTAAAATGCTGAAATAATTTATTATAAAGAAGAGAAATATATTTTACTCGGCAATTATATGATGATAAAGACGTAAAGTGAATTATTCTCGATAACTTGTCTTTAATTATTAATAATTAATCACTGTTCTTAGCACTTGATAATGACAAATGACAATGATTCATCTCACCCTTTCAAAAATTTAACGTTGCCAAAACCTTTCAATTCATTCAAAAAAAAGAAAGTGACACAAAGAAAGAAAAATCTTGCCATTCTCTTTTAGGTACAATATCAACAATAAACAATGGATTATTTAATTCATTTTTTTAAAGGGAAAGTTGTTTTTAAGGACTAACCTAAATCATCATAAATTATTGATTAAAAAAAGTCCAAATAAGATTTGAAAAATTACAATGATCAAATTATAAATGTCCAACCAATATATTAACAGTGAAATAGAAATTGGAAACTTTCAAGAATGTTTCAGGATCCAACTTTATGCGTAAAAAAAATGTAATGAAAGTAATAATAATGTTTTTCAGAGGAAATGGATCATGATATTGTGAAATATACGAGTGTGCAATTTAATTACAAATTTAACTAAATATCATCAATTAATAATTATTGTCCCTCTCGAATATATATAATTTTTTTGGCACTATCTCTTGATCGATGGTACAAAATCATGTTTTATTCAAGAGATTAATCACTTTCAATATATTTTTATTTATTTATATAATTTTGACAAATAACGCCAGTTACTACTTTGATTAAAAAGTTATAAAAAAATTATTAAAAAGTTTATATAAATTTAAATTTTATATTTAACTCAATTTAATACAATAAAATACAATAAGGTTAATTTGCACTTATTTATACTATAATTTAATATTGTATCTGATACAAAATCTCTAACATCAAATTAAATATGTTTTCTTGTGGCTTTTAAATGCGTTTTAATTTTATTTTAGAAAAATAAAATTATTTAACTAATATCCCAAATATATTATTAAATAAAATTGTAATAAATAAATAATTTTGTTCTAAAATAATAAAAATTATTCTGACTTCAAAATCGTTTGAGATAATATTACTAAAATTAATTATCATATTTAGCGATCGTTTTGAAGCTTAAAATTTCTCATAGTGTTATCTACAGAAAATGTCTTTTAAAATTTTAAAAATTAAATATTATTAATCCTAACTCACACACAAACACATGTGTGTACATATATATATATATATATATATATATATATATATATATATATATATATATATATATATATATATAAACAATATCCAACTATTTAGATCTCACTTTTACAGTAATTGTTAATAATCTATGAAACCCTAACAAAATAAAAAAAGGGGGAAGAAAATAATCATAAAACGGTGGGTTTGCCGCGTGTGGTTTACGATTGTTGTGTCGGTAATTACACAGCAGCGTAAGAACAGCGTAAGATAGATGGGTCACGTCACTTGTGTCTTTTTCTCAATATTTATTTTAGTAGGTAACTCATCGGTCGGATTCACGGAGTGCAATCCAATTTATATGAATACTTAAAATAGTGAATAAAGGTTATGGTGCCATTCGGAAAAATTCCTACAAAGACTGATTAGTTAATGCAATAACGGATCAGCCACATAGTATGGTTAAGAAGACCTACGTATATTAGTATAAATGATAATTATAATTACAAGGTGATTGGATCATAATTAAATTGATTGTAGGTAAAAACTCATTATAATTTATATAAATAGGAGTACATGTAAATAGTTGGACACGTATTTATGCTTAATATAAGTTTTGGTTCCTATATTGATTAACTTTGTTCAATGTAAGAAATATTCGATGTAATTATTAATTTTGTAACTTTTGTTCAATTTGGTCTTTTTGTCTGACGATGTCTAAATCAATAACGACATAGTATTTAGATATTCAGGTCTGCCATCAGTGAATGAGTGGTTAATTTTTATATATGCGTGGCAACTTAAAAGAAAATATAGTATTTGGAAGTTATTTTATTAGAACCCTAACCCTCAAAATTGCAAGAAATAGAACCTAAAAATGCAAATGTCAAATTCGAAACCCTAACCCACAAATCGCATCAATAATCTGCAGATGAGCATCAAGAATACATGAAATTCCCAAACCAAAATATCAAGAACACGAGGACTTCTCAAAACAACACCTAATTTCAAATTTCAATTTGAAACCCTAATATGAAATGTGAAAACATAAAGGAACCCAAATTTCCCAAATCAGAAAACAAGATCAGAAACCCTAAATTACAAGATTGGAACCACAATTCCCTCTACTATCATCGCAGGTACCCCTCGCAACGCATCATCACTGCCTTCGCCAGCCACCGCGACATTGTTCGCGCCCAAACCGCATCCACCTTCGCGGGTTGCTTTAAAAGGGAAAACTGTACCACTATGAGAACACGTCTTCGCGCCGCATAGACATCACCGTTGTGGCACCTATTGAAATGAGGGAAACACTGTGCCGGAGCCACTAAACCTGGCCTTTCCTTCTTGCGAGAATCCCATGCTAGAACAGGGAAAGAAGGGAGGGAAGAAGGGTTACTTGATGAGTCGAACCCACAATAGAGAAAAGGAAGGAGAAGAATATCTCCCTGTGCGATGAAAGGAAGGAGGTGGGGGAGTTCACGGTGATGCGGCGACAATGGAGTTGTAGCGACAGAGGGTTATGGACTCTAGCGCAGTAGTGGCGTGGATAGAAGTTTGTTCCAACAAAACCACTTTCAAATACCAGATTTCCTTTTAATTTGCCACGCATATAAAAAAACTAACAACTCATTCACTTATGACTGACCTAGATAATGTGTCGTTAATGATTTGGATGCCGTCAAGGAAAATGATCAAATTTGAAACAAAATTAAAAAATTAGGGACTACATTGAACATTTGAAAAAAATGAGTCTCACATTAAACAAAGTTGACGAATACAGGGACAAAAAATGATATTAAACCTTTCATTTAATTAGATCTTTTTTTACTTAAGTATCAAAGTACTTTTTACAGGTGTCAATCAAATGATTTTAAACGAATAGTAAACTCAAATCATCGAATAAACTGAAGATACTAACAAAAAGACAAGAAAAAGGAAGTGAATAATCAAATTATCTTGGAGTTGTGGATACTCAACCGATCCAGCAGAAACATTTTGATACCCACCGTAAGCCGAACAAGCAATTTTAAACTCACATGATGACCATAAGGAACATGACGAGATACATTGTTTTAGAAGAGGCTTCAAATGACTAGTTGGATCTTAGGGAGATGATGCAGAACCTATAGAAGTGGATGAATAAGATGTAGAAGTGATATGAGGAAGAGTTGAGAATCCTACGTGTTGAAAACATAGTCATTTCACAAGGACGAGGTATGAATGGTCCTATGCCTTCCACCCTAACCCATCTAGGATCAACTAAACAACCACGTGATAAACTAGACTACACAGTTCTGGTGAGCAACTCAGAGCAACCAAAGATTATAACTTTTCATGCTACCAATTGACATGATCATGATGCTCTTGTTCACCAAAAGAATTGCAAAGACCACTTCTACCCAACAATTGAAGGATGCTTGTATTAGAGAAATATGATGGATCCACTCACCCTGACAAACACATAAGGATGTTCATGAACCATACAATGTTGTATATGATGAGCAATGCCATTTGGTGTAGAGCACATATGGAAGTCGACACTTTGAAGGTTGTTGCTACCCTAAAGTCGGTGATTGATGTTAGATGCTTCTCTAACATCTTATAAAAGTCCACCTTGTTTGGATTCGTGCAAGCCATTATATCTGTAACACAGACAAGAATTAGGCCAAGTTAAAAGTCAGACGATGAAATAACTGAATGAGGAAGGATTGTTCACCGAGAACATCTTGCAAGTATTGCGAGATTTATAAAATTTTAAGAGTGCCCCAGTCCATAGTTTGTGAGGGAGTTCCTCCAACACTTTAAGAGCATATTACTCCTCGCATTAGTGCAGAAAAGGCCTTTAACGTCACCCTTTAGACGTCTGACTCTCGAATATCCAATGTAAAAAATGACCAGTGGCATTTTCTGTAAATAAAACAACCATATAGACGTCTGTTCTAGAGGGAACAAACGTCTAAAGCCATATAGACGTTTGATGTGGGGGAACAAACTTCTATATATTCATTTTTGAAATCTAAAAATTCACTTTTTAACTCCATTTAGGCGTCCGATCCCGCCAATCTGACTTCTACAGCCATATAGACGTCCGATGTGGGGGGAACCGACTTCTATATACTCACTTTTGAAATCTAAAAAGTCACTTTTTAACTCCATTTAGACGTCCTATCCCGCCTATCCGACTTCTAGAGCCATATAGACGTCCGATGTGGGGGGAACCGACTTCTATATACTCATTTTTTTATATCTAAAAAGTCATTTTTTAACTTCATTTAGGCGTCTGATCCCACTTATCCGACTTCTACAGCCATATAGACATCTGATGTGGGGGGAATCGACTTCTATATACTCATTTTTTAGATCTAAAAAGTCACTTTCTAACTCCAATTAGACGTCCAATCCCGCAAATCCGACTTTTATAGCCATATAGACGTCTGATGTGGGGGGAACCGACTTCTATATACTCATTTTTGAAATCTGAAAAGTCACTTTTTAACTCCATTTAGACGTCTGATCCCGCCAATTTGACTTATACAGCCATATAAATGTCCGATGTGGGGGGAACCGACTTTTATATACTCATTTTTTATCTCTAAAAAGTCGCTTTTTGACTCCATTTAGACGTCTGATCCCGTCAATCCAACTTCTACAGCCATATAGACGTCTGATGTGGGGGGGAACCGACTTCTATATGTAACATCCCAAAAATTCATCCTAAAAAAAATAAATTTTTCAAAACTTAAATGTTGTAATAATACATAACATCCCATACATAAACTAAAATCTATACATCAGTTTTAAGCTCAGACGCAACTGGAAAGATAACCTTGAGTCCTTCTAAATAGATCTTCCATCTCTTCCTCCATTTGCACAGGATCACGTGACAATCCTTCAACTGCTCCCGTATAACACCACACATTATACGATCATCACATTCACATGCACAAACAACCAAAGTAAGGGTGAGCTAACCTGAAACACATCATTTATAAAACGTGCATAGATATTCCAATACAAATATCATATAATAATTAAATCAGACATCCTCAAACCAACGTACCACAATTCCTGTTGGACACTCATTCCATAGTACCTAATAATCAACCCAGTACACAATAAACTCTCATCCGGATGATACGATGATGAGCAAATCAACGGAAGGTGCCCCATTTGTAATATCATTCTTAGTCCCCTCAATATATCCACAATCAACCACAGATCAAGACATCCTACTACAGTGCCCTCAACCTCAATACATACCCAGATATCATATCATTACTGAATCAAACGATAAATCAACAAACTTATATTACATCGGATACTGTTTATACGAACATTAAGATTGATCACTTAAGCTCGAAACTAAACATCAACGCTATTATATACCGAATACCATTAGGTCGAATACCAAAAGATCAAACGCTGATTAAGATCAAGTACTTAGACTTCACGTTAAGACAGTGTACTCTACTAGAACAATTACTATTATTTCAAACACTATTCGAACGATTGCTTAAAGATCAAATCTCGCGCACCACAGATTAAGTACCATTCGGGCGAACACTTAATTGATCACTTTACTGGATTTAACACTATTTGAGGGTAACCTCATCGAGACCGGATGTTCCATATGTACAACCACTAATTGTTAACAATCCTTATCTGAGTCAAGCATCATCCACCCCGAACACTACTGGAGAATGATCACTTCCTGAATCATGCATCATCACGACTGATCACTACTTATTAATCGATCGCTACCTCAACGAATATCAAGGTCGGTCACTCACCGTAAATGATTACAGCCTCAGAGCAACATCACCAATAAAGATCATTCCCTAAGAACCATCGCTACGAGACAGAACACTATAATAAAGAACGCTTGAGTCTGGGTTAAACGCCTAGAGTACTCTGCTGAACACCTCAGTACTGACCGAACGTAATCAAACTAAAACCTCAGGTTACCAAATTAAGATCGGACGCTAGCTACCTCAGATCCACTAACATCAAGATCAACTGTTACCTAATAACACTCGCTACCTGAAAATAATTAACACCAAGACCGAACTTCGCTAGTAAGAACGCTCGTTACTACCTATAGATCCAACAAGTTTTACTTCCCGTCTCTCTCTCGAAGTATTTCAAATCCAACTTTATCTGCACTACCATCTCTCCCGTATCCGTCCGACTATCACAGTTAGAAACCACAGCCACAACATGCAGATGAATAACCATAATTATCACATTATAAACCCACTACATATACTATAACAATCCTCATGATAAATTGACTCACATGACTCTGCAGACTAGTCTTTCATAAACTGATGTCGTTTACTTGTAATTCGTCGTCATAACCTGCTCTCAATAACAGGCGACCCGAGCCATCATCCATCGCGACTTCAGACCTATCTCCCCGACTCCTCAAGGACTAACGAGTAAAAACATCGATACTACGCGTAACGATGCACTATACTCAACACGAGCCGAAGTCAGTGGGCGAGACATTCACCTCCTCGCGCAGAAGAAGGTGACACTCGAATCTCCGTCTCACGCGTGAGACTAGCAAAAATGCTAAAAAGACCGACGAAGTTACAAGTAAATAACATAGTGTATGTACCACCTCCAACCGAATAAACGTGCTCAATCACGAAGTCATACATATTCTCAATAATATGTATAACTAGAATAAACGTGCTCAATCACGAAGTCATACATATTCTCAATAATATGTATAACTAGAAATAACGTGCTCAATCACGATGTCATACATATTCTCAATAATATGTATAACTAAACCAATATTGGATCAAGGAAAATAACAACAATTCTCAATAGTTGCTTCAAAATACTCCACGGATTCATGCATTATTACCGAATGCTATTTCCAACTCTGATGCTGTCTGAACGAACGTTCTGAAATCAATCCTCATAAAAGGCCGAACGCTGTCGATGAACACCAAACCTAACCGAGCTCCAAGGACGAACGCTCACAGACCAAGGACGAACGTTCACAAATTAAAGGACGAACGTTCACAAACCAAGGACGAACGCTCCCCAAAACCAAGGCCGAACGCTCCCAGAGCCAAGGACGAACGCTCCCAAAAACCAAGGCCGAACGCTCAACTAGTTAGCCGAACGCTATGATTAATCACTTAGGCCGAACGCTAAGATCAATCACTTAGGCCGAACGCCAAACCCTTGTGTGCCATACTGAATTCATCACTGCTTGGACGAGCGCTTAAAGATCAAACATCCTCAAAGAACGAACGTTCGTTAACCATAGTACGACCGAACGCTCTTTACAACCTATGGACGTTCGTATGTTAAAGATCAAGTTAAGGTCGGACGCTCATTAATTCACTGTACGATTTGGACGAGCGTCTCATATTACTGACTTGAAGGACGAACACGGACGTTCGTTCAAAACCGAACGCACGACCACTGAGTATTTTGGACGAACGTCCAATTTCACTTGGACGAACGTTCTGAATTTGGCCGACCACTATTTGATCGAGCACTGTTGGGATGAACGTCCAATTTTGACTCTCCAAAATTGGACGATCGCGCATTCTGCAGAAATTCTGCAGAATCGCAGAAACCCAGAAAACCCTCCCCTTTCATCCAGATTTTTCACAGATTTGCAGTAAGCTAAAATATCTCAACAATCAATGAAATAAATCAAGCTCCCCTTACCTCTTGTAGACTTTCTTTGTAAAATTTTGGGATCCATCTCCTCCCAGACGTGCAGATCAAGATCTTCCAGGAATTTCAGCAGCTCTTCACTTCCTCTTCCAGCTCTTGGTGCAAGAACTTCATCCTCACCAGATGCCCAACTCAGATCCTCCTCTAAGCCCCTTCTAAGGTTGGAACAGCTTCCTATGGGTGCTCTTTGGACCGCTGAAAACGGGAGAAAGGGTTCCCCTCCCTCTGGCTGCTCACACTCTCTCTCTTTCTCATGCCGAAAATGCCTCCCCCACTTTGTGCAAAGCTTCCCGTAAATGCACCAACAATAATTGCATTCTGATAGTCAAAGGTGGGTGACCACCATGCCCCACTATGTCCCCCACCATAAAAATTACGGGTCTTACACTATACACTCATTTTTGAAATCTAAAAAGTCACTTTCTAACCTATTTAGACGTCTGATCCCGCCAATCCGACTTTTACAGCCATATAGACGTCTGATATGGGGGGAACCGACTTCTATATACTCATTTTTTAAATCTAAAAGGTCACTTTTTAAGTATATTTACACGTCCGATCCCGCTAATCCGACTTTTACAGCCATATAGACGTCGGATGTAGGGGGAACCGACTTCTATATACTCATTTTTCAAATCTAAAAAGTCACTTTTTAACTTCATTTAGACGTTCGATCCCGCCAATCCGACTTCTACAGCCATATAGACGTCCAATGTGGGGGGAACCGACTTCTATATACTCATTTTTGAAATCTAAAAGTTACTTTTTAACTCCATTTAGACGTCCGATCCCGCCAACACGACTTCTACAGCGATATAGACGTCTAATGTGGGGGAACCAACTTCTATATGGCTGCATTAAAACACCGTGAATACGAGGCAGTAGTTACGCGCACTTAATGTTCATCATCTTCCTCGGGTTTTCTCTCTACGGGTTATGCTTTTCAGGTTCGCTTTCTAACTTTTGCACCGTTTTAAATTAATTTTACTCCAATTACACCACTCTTTGATGCATTATCTTTCATTTGAACCGATTAAAATGCATTTTCATTTTGGTGCAATTTTGCTTGTGTCCTTGAGCGACGTTCTTGGGAGGCCATTTCTTGGATTTTGCACTCCTATAATTTTCTCCACAACGTTTTTAAAATCATCCAATACAAAAAAAAAAACGTACAATCCATTTCTTCAACTAAATTATAAAGTTGTAAACTCAAATCACCATGAGCCAGGAGTAACCCGAGAGGCCTCAAGCGGAAAAAGATGCAATCAAATACGACAACGTTTTAGACGTCTGATCTATAGTGTCAGACGTCTATATAGACGTCTGACCTGTATGGATCAGACGTCTATATAGGGTCAGACGTCTCATTAACGTCATCCATATAGACGTGGGACATAGATCAGACGTTAAAAGCTCAAAATAACAGACGTATAAAGCCCTTTCTGCACTAGTGTTGGGAACATCAAGGTATCAAACTAGGAGGTAATTTGGTTGGGATTCCTAGTCCAGTGGAGAAGGACTTTTGGCCAATCGTTCTCATCAAAAAAGAACTTAAGACCTTTGGCCTTAATGTCTACTTTTACGCATCCTTGAAATTCTTATACGACGAAGCGACGCAAAAGTTGGAAGAGCCACTTGTTGGACTCACTTGTTAAAGACAACTACCCCACCTTGGTTGGGTGTGAAAGTGGTGAAGAAATAAGGTATGAGTAGGGGCTAAATTGCCTTATATACTATTCTGAAAGCTTGAATGGCTGCATAGGCATTTGAATAAAGCTAGATAGGAGCAATGTTCAATTCCTGTAATGCCCCCACTTGGAAGTCGTCGAACGGAAGAACAAGTTCATAAAGAAACAAGAAAACACAAAAAAGAAGTCTAGCTTTGAGTCTCCCCAACCGTGAGATACTCATTCATTTCCTTTGCAAACCAGGAGATTAATGACATAATAATCAATGTTATCCCTAATTATATACATCCGTTCGACTAAGTCAACCAGATCGTTGTCCCATCGGTATCGAGTACAATATTCATGAACATCATGAAAGACCTAGTCATAACACAAAAATTTTTGGCAGTTTTAACTCATTCCCCTTCGTTGACTCATTAACTTCAACCTCATTGGTCGCACTCTAGAAAGACCCTTCGATGTTTGTTTCTTATTTTCAACTTCATTATTTACATTCGTAGTGCTGATGTTGACCAATGGAACACTCCTCTTGGTTGATCTTTGGTTCCCCGAAGATTACTCGAGCAGTGACGACGACGACACATCATCGACATACCCACCATCCCGACTAGAGGACTCCCTTGAAGGAGAAATGCATACCTCAGATAAAAGGTGAAAGGTGAAAATGACAAGTCAACGTCAAGCTTATCTATAGGAAATGAAGTCAAAAAATCGCACCTTTTGGAGCGTTAGATCGAGACATATCCAACGACTGAGGAAATTTGACGTCTCATATTCGATACGAGGCATCACAACTCCTCGAGCTCTAACGATCACTTTTTCAACCTTGAGCGATACTACCAAATCACTTTCTACCAACATTAACTCCATGGTAGTGAGTCCTCCACTTGCTCGAGCTTAGGAAACCTGTGTAAAATAAGTACTCGACCAGTCCAACACAAATCAATAGTGTCAACTACAACTTCAGAAACCCAGTCTGATCTATCTGAACACTTTGGACATTGAATAAAACCCATGACACCTCCTGGACAAATTCCTATGAAGGCCGACTAGTCGATGGAATGATCGATCGAACACACAACTATCATGATTAAATAGGCCTACAAAGATTAATGCAAATTAATATGATAATTGCAATTAAAGGGTGATTGGATAATAATTAGGCTAATGATAAGTAAAAGTTCATTACAATTTGTATAAATAGAGAGTTCAAATAGGTACCTGGACACATTGTTATTATATTTAATACTTAAGCGCTCATACTCTTTCTAATTTAAGCATCAGACTACTTTTTACAAGTCTCATACAGATGATTTTGAATAAACATGAAACTCAAATTATCGAAAGAATTGAAAACACTAACAAACAAATACAAGAAAAAGAAGCAAATAACCGAATTACCTTGGAATTATGGATATTAGATTGGTCCAACATAAACAATATAAATTTAATTATATAATTAAACATTTTCTATTGAAATCCAAAGTTTTAGATAGGATGTAAGTTTCAAATTTAAGTTTTTTATTATATCATACCAACTTGATTTAATAAAAATCTAAATCTTGCTTAAGATGCTTACTAGAGATGCTTCACGACTCAATTTGAGTTTATTTTAGGTCCAAACATTGTTATTTGCCTTTCAAATGGCAACACAATCATTACTTATTTACTCTAATTACAAAACGCAAACAAACACTTTAGCTAATTTGTCTGGACTTTTTATCTTTTGGATCTTTTATAAAGTTTTTTGTTCCAATCACATTATTAATCTCCATATTAAAGTTATGGAAAATGTTTTACTCCAAAGAATAATTTTTTTAACAGTATATGTGGAAGCTGAATGTAACTAACAAATACTTTATAATTTCAAGATTAGTTTTAAATTAAGCAAAATATACTCTATCATGCTCAAATTTATAGATATCGTTACAATATTGTCCATTTATTCAATAATTTCATTACAATTTATCCCAAGATGTTTTGATGAGTTAAAAAAGAAAAATACTTATAAACTATTACTGTCAATTCTTAAATTGGGTAATTTTTTTTTTGGAAATACTAAGATACTCGACTTAACAAATGAGAATTGAAAAAATGATTTAAATTCAATTTTGTTAAAACAAATGATTGTTAGATGAATAATCGTAAATACCTTTTTTTTCTCTTAATTTTTTTTACATGTTTCTTAAAAATAAAACTTTGAGGAAAACATTAAACTCTGAACGAATCATACTTCAAAAATAGTAATGGCTTTAGATATGTGATCTTTAACATAATTGATTTAAAAACATTTACTCATTTGATAGTAAGAAACGTACACATAATTTTTCTATCTTAGTCTTTCAATGTAAACTTACTTTAATAGTACTGAAAATTTTCTAAAAACTTCATAGGTAAATAGTTAATTCAGTATAATAAATATTGATATATTTTGTTTTTATATTAATGAAAAAAAATATAATTATAATAATAAATTTGATCACATTAATTTCGATTGAACTTATTTTGACGTAATTAAACAAATATTTAATTTATAGTAATTGTCGTATTTAGTTACATACCAAGTTTAATTGTTTTTAATAAATACATAACAATTTCTAAATATCAAAGAATTGTCTTAATTATTAAATTCAACCAAAATTAATTTGTGTTACTAATAATATAATTTTTTTTCTTAGGGTTAAATATGTTTTTAGTCCTTTAACTATCAAGCGATTTTGGATTTAGTCCCTATTCGAAAGTTTTGATCATTTTAGTCCTCTTAGTTTTAAAAATTTTATGTTTAGTCTTGAACGACGTTATATTTTGGCTAACGGTGAGCCATATGTAATGCCAGTTTTCTCTTGTAGCTCATAATTGTATGCTACGTTGCTCTTTACTGTGGACTACAAACAGCGTCATAACCTTCATAACCATCGTGAAATCAACTCCATCACTGTCGCACATTCATCTTCACCTAAAACTAGAAATAAAAAAATCCCAATTGCCAAGAAACCCTAGAATTCCATCCTTCTCGCGAACCACCATGTTGTCACCAGCAACCACCTTGCATCGCATCACGGGCCTCCACATCGAAATCCAGCAACCTGCAAAATGAAAATCACAAGTTCGTGAACCCTACTCGCGCAAGATTCACCTAAATCAGAAATTAAAAACAGAAACAACAATGTCTTCATCTTCACGGAAAACCCATAATTGTGCCACTTGGGGGCTTTCTGCTAGGTTTACTATGAGTCGGAGACCCACCACCAGTGATGATAAAAGGAGGCGAAGGTGGAGGGGTTGAGCGGCATAAGCCGAAGCCGATGGAGGTGTTGGCTTTGAAGGCATCATTGAAACCACATTATCTTGCAAAGGAGGAACATTGTGTTGCCATTGACGCAGCAGACCACCGTAATCATCTAAAAATTATGAACAGAACACCAACCCTTTTGCTAGCTAGCTGTTGGGGAGAGGTCCCCAGATCCCTCTCGCACTGCACGTGACTAACGCCCTCCCTCTTCCTTCCCTTCTCCTCTCTCTCTCTCTCTTTCTCTGTCTCACTCTCTCCTTAGCAGCTCTAAAACAAAAAGCAAATAATCAATTTCTTCTTCCATCAATCCAAAACTCAAATATATCTCTCTCTCTGTCTCTCGTTTCTTGGTCTCTCTCACTTTCTTCTTTATCTATCTTTGCTTTGGTTTGTATGCGTTAAGACGATTTCGTGCTATTAACAGCTGAATTAGATTCAAATGCTATTGGATGTCAATCCATATTCAGACTAAATGCTTGGATCTGTTGTCGGTTACATGAACTTCCGCCTGAAGCAGTTGGGTCACTAAAATATTTATATCAATGATTTTGTATAATAAGAACTACCTTTAGCCTGAATATCTCTCTTATGGGTTAATAATTATGGCAAAATGGTTTTTCATTCCAAATATATAAGAACATGGAGGAGACACGAGAAGATGCAGGGCCAATAGAGCAAGGGCCATCTAATGTGTCGTGGTGGCCTTCAGATTTTGCTGAAAACTTTAGATTTGTTTCTTTGGATTCTCATGATAAGGAGAACTCAATGGTGGAGTGGTTGACGATAGGGATGAAGTCGAAGGAGTAGACAGTGGAGGAGCAGACTAAGTCGTGGCAGCTAGTGAAGATGGAAGCTGACATAAGACGTGGCTTTGCCGTTTGCCACGTCAAACAAAAGTTAACGCCGTTTAATTTTAAGGACTAATAGTAATAGTTTCAAAACCACAAGGATTAAAAACAATCAAAGTTTTTAAGTACGGACTAAATCCAAAATCTTGTGATATTTTAAGAACGAAAACATATTTAACCATTTTTCTTATTATACTAAAAGGTATATTTGTTTATGTTTAATATTGAAGTAAATTGATTATCTATTCAAAACCAAAATTATCTATAAACACTCTTATTTCTTAACTACTAAGCCATCTTTTAAAAAAATAAAAGTGTGACTAAAATATTAAACTTCAAAACAAATAATACTTAAGATATTACACTACTGAAATGAAATTAAAAAAAATATTTTACCAGAGAATCAATTATTAAAGATTTAGTTTAATTAGAAAGTAAAGAATGGTTGTGCCAACTAGTTTAGTGAAGTTAGACAGCTATGTTATGTTTGATTTGTTTACTTTTAGCTAGAAAAACCATGTTATTAAGCTGTAATAATAGTGCCATTTTGTTTTTCTTTTCTGCCATTATTCTCATGCTTCTCACAAGTTACGTGCAAGCACTTATTAATAATTGATGTTGACCACTTCAAAAGAATAAGAAAAAGAAAAGTAGCAGTAATGTGGTTGGAGACAGAAAAATTGCGTTGGAAAAATGTGGAATTATTAGATTCGAAGAGTGTTTTGTTTGAGTTCCCACTTGTTTCGCCGTTTGTTGTTGGCTTTAGTATAAACTATCAACACAACTTTCCCTACGTGCCCTGCATCATCATCATCATCAAAATCTTAGTTTTCCTTTCAACTTCTTCTCTTTCCTTTCAACAAAAATAATAATAAACAAAGTATTCTTATCATATTCAATAATTTTACATCGTTTATGAATCAAAAGATTTGATTGTTTAATTTTATTTTTCTTCTCTTTCTAGTATTTAAGATGTATTTTAAAGATAATAATGTGATACAACTTCTAATTTCAAAGTGGACAAATTTTTTAATAATATTATTTGATAAACTTTATATCAGAAACTTAATGACTGTCAACAAAATCTCCATGAAAGTTGAAGAACAAGTTGAGGAACAAGTTGGAGAAATATATTGAAAGTTATATGAAGAGTTGACGAACAACGAAGAAAACAAAACAAAAGAATGAGAAACTATTTTTCAGGTTTTTATTTTTTTGGCTTTTAGAATATCCTTTTTATATAATTTTAAAATTTTATATTAATTATCAATAGGAACAATTTTCAAAGTATATTTTTGTTTTATACTTTGCTTTTTTTTTTTAAAGCTAAAAATTGTCCACCAAACTTTGTAATTAAAAATTGTGATTTGTGATTTTGCTAGTATGATTTAAGAAGAATTATGTAAACCTCAATTACGGGATTTACTTTATGCACCCACAATTTTTTCGTGCACTTCCCAAATTTTCAAAATGACCTTTTTATCTTTCGAAAGTGACTATTGTGTGTTTCGAAAACTTTCTCAAACAAGTTTTTTGAAATTTCTGAAAAAAAAATTTTGAAATAAAATTTTAGAAGTGATATTTTTCAGAAGATTATTTTTGAAATAAATTTTTTGAAATGTGTTTTGGAATAAACTTTCCCAAATATATATACAATGCATTTTGGAATGCGTTTTCCAAAACATGTTTATATGAAATATGTTCTAGAACACAGAAAAATCATTACTGGGAGTGCTTTTTAAATAGGTTTTTTTCTTCTTTTTTGGACTGTTCTCTATCTCTTCTTCCTGTAGATAATGCTTGAATCTTTTTCTATTATTGTGAGGTTGCATTTAGTAATTGTGGGAGTGTAAGAAAGAAACAATGCTATGGGTTACTTTTGAATTCAGCCCAGAGAGGGAGAAAAGGATATTTTTCCTGCGTTTGAATAAAAAACATGCTATCTTGTTTCTATTTGGTTTAATTGCTTCCTTTGTCCCCAGTTTGGTTGAATTGTGTCAAATTCATCCTCATTTTTAAAAAAGTTTCATTGTCATCCTCACGTGATGTAAAAGTGTCAATTGAATCCAAACATAGAAAAAATTTGTGTCAAAGTAGTCATTTTTCCTATATCTCTGTGTCTTCCTTTCATACAATCAAGTACAGATATTCATTTTACCTTATCCAATTTAAGGCTTTTCATAACTCCAGAGAAGTGACATATGAAAGGAAGACACAGAGATATAGGAAAAATGACTACTTTGACACAAATTTTTTCTATGTTTGGATTCAATTGACACTTTTACACCACGTGAGGACGACAATGAAACTTTTTTTTAGAATGAGGATGAATTTGACACAATTCAACCAAACTGGAGACAAAGGAAGCAATTAAACCTTTCTATTTCTACTAAAGAAGCAAGAAAAGACTTTGACTAAATTGCCCCTCCATTAATTTACAATGGGATAAAAAGAACTAATTATAATTTTCCGGTTAATTACAATGAATCGCTTGATTTTTAAAGTAAAATATTTTGAAGGTTCAAGTCAACTACACTTAGCAAGAGTTTTAGAAATAATGATAAAACTTAATGTTAGGTATCTTTTCTTGTCAGAATTTTAAATAAATAAAAATGATATTTTAACACATACATTTTTTATATTTATTTTATACTATTGTTTCTTACTTTTTATTTTTTTTAAAATTCAAAAATTTATTTTTTTATAATCATTTTATATTTATATTATATATCAAATAAATATAAACTTATATTACTTTCATATGAGGTCATTGAGTAGAAGTCCAAAACTCTGTGCATAACTAGTTAATTAAACTAAAAAAATTAGTCTTAAACATTTTCCAAGCAAAAGTGTTACTAGAAAAGAGGATTAAATTAAATAATTCATTCACAAGAGGTTAGATTTTAGAGTTCAGTTGTTATTTTTTACACTAACTATTTTAAAAAATATATTAATAATATGTGATAAAAATGTCCAACGAATAAGTTTTGTATATATTTTCTTTGAAAAGGATACTAATTAATTAACATTAACATTTAATTTAATAATTAATTAAAAAAAAGTAGAGGTTTAACCCAATGCTGTTGGGGTTTTATTCCCTGTTTTGTCATTACAGAGTACAGTCGCACTGCACTGGTTTGGTGAACCTCAACCATGTCTATGGCGGTTTCAGTTTCATCTTCCGAGGAAAGTGATTGGGGCCAAAGGGTATCGGAAAAGGTTCTTTCTTTCTACGCTTCTCTTCCCAAAAAGGGCAAACCTCAAGGCCGTGAAATCACTGTTCTAGCTGCTTTCCTTCTCTCTTCTCCTTCTAATGGTTCTCTTCTTCCTCTTTTCATTATAACAATCACCCACTAACCAAGTTTCAATTTTTTTTTAATTTCTCAATAATAGAAGAAAAAAAAAGCCTTCTTTCGAGTCAAGGAGTTCACTAGTTCATTGTTTTTTCTCCCAAGACTTAAGGGTTGTTGCAATTGGAACGGGAACAAAGTGCATTGGGCGTTCTCTCTTGCGAACTTGTGGTGATGTTGTTCATGATTCGCATGCTGAAGTCATTGCTAGAAGAGCTTTGATGAGGTTTCATTGCTATCCTTTTGAAACTGCTTTGTCGTTTTTTTAAGAACCTTTTTGTTTTCTTTTGTACCATAAGTATGCAGCACTTTATATCCATTGATGTGTCAGTTTTTAATACCGATACTGAAGGTTTGTTTTCGTGTCATGATTGAAGTACATTTTACTTAAATTTTTGTAAAATTGTAATGCAGGGTACTACCACTCTTTGTGATGAATTATATGGTCAAAACATCTATACGATTCCTTAGGTTGTTTATAATGTTCTCTAATTAGAATTGAAGTTTTATCTCGAATTTTTGCGTAATAAAGGTGTGCAGAATTACGTGGATTGTTGTGATGAACCTCCGATTGTTATTGGAGAGTATGCAAACAATACAATGAAAATGTATATAACTTTTGTCCTTAATATAATGTCTTGCTATGTAAGGAGATGTTATTTCATTTGTTTCTATTCACACCAGGTTCTTCTATACACAGATTCAACATCTTACTGAAACCAGTGGTAACCACGGACCTACCAATGGAGGCAAACGGTTTAAATTTGATGATGGTAACTTGCCATTTGAGTTGGATACAGGGTGTCTTAATAAAGGGAAATATACTTTGAGGAAGGATTGGAAATTACATATGTACATATCACAGTTACCATGTAATTTATCTTTCTCTCGTTTTCACTCTATCTGATCATCAATGTTCCTCCTTTATTTATGACTGTATGTTGGTTAGGTTCAAGGGTAATTGACAGTTGTGTTTCATTTGTAGGTGGAGATGCTTCACTCAGTTCGGTTGTCTCTCCTTTGGAAACTGTTCATTTAGGAGAAAGAGATTCAGCTTCACCTTTGGGTAAGCTAGTCGATTCCATGGTTAAGTTTTACAACATGTGAAAATTATGAAGTGTCTAAGGACTAGAGGAACCTTAAAGACAGATGAGACTAAGAAAAGTTTAAAACATCTAAGAGCTTTTTAATAGAAATTATATTTGCCGAACTCTCTTTCCTTCTATACTTCAATTATTGATTTATGATCATTTTTTATCAATTTGTGATTTTTATATTTCATGGATAATTGAAATATTGCTGCTGTTTATTTTGGTCTGACTGTCTGAAGAGAAATACTTTTCTCATCAATTCCAGACAACGGTTTAAGCCAACCCGGGATGGTCCAGAGGAAGCCGGGTCGTGGTGATACAACGCTGTCAGTTAGTTGCTCTGACAAGATAGCCCGTTGGAATGTTGTTGGTGTTCAAGGTTATATATGCTTAAACCATGGATGTTTACATGTTGGTAGTTCTTGCTTGAAAATTAATTGTGATGTGATATTTACGTACCCCTGTTCTACAACAATTTAATACAGCAAACGAAACATCATGGAGATTGACATTTTTATTGTTTGTATACTTGTAAATATTCTGCATCAACTATACTTTACTGTATGATTTTGACACTTGTTTTATATTAATTGTTTGTTTTCTTATAAATCTTGTAATTATATTGCTCGTGCCTAGGAATTTGATTATAACCACAATACTAAGGTTTCATGTATGTCAACTTAGTCAATTTTGCAAACATAAAAGTTAGAGTTTCTGGTTAGTGTGATAGTGTTAGATATGTGGATATGACATGAATTATGTTGGAGTCAAGCGCGAGTTGGAGTCTCACATAGGGTAAAAATATGTATGAACAATAACATATAAGGAGAAAAGACTCACAAACCTGTTGTCTTAAGATTTTTGGTTGAAGGTGGTGTCATGATTCCTTATATGGGTTTGCTCATGAACTGATATGTCTCAAATTTCACGAGACCAACAAATTAGAATAGTGTGGTTTGATTGTATTTCAATCAAGTTAGTTAAGTGTTGTGACATTGTTACTCTTAGTGCAGGAGCTTTGCTTTCCTACTTTCTTCAACCTGTATATCTTTCTTCAATCACTGTTGGTCTTCCCATTAACAGTCCCGGGAATTTTTATTTGGAGGATAACATGAAAAGAGCCTTGTATGAACGGATCCTGCCCTTATCGAGTGAACTGACGGCTCCATTTCTGGTGAACCAGGTCTGTGGAATATTTGGTATCTTAGTGAGAAAGAAAAGTTCACTGTTGGATGCTGACTTTTATGTCTTTTTTCATTTCATAGCCGATATTTCACGCTGCACCAGTACCACCAAAGGACTTTCAGCAATCTGAGAGTGCAGCCGACACTTTAACATGCGGGTACACGCCAAATGTTGGAGAATTGTAAAGTTAATGCAGCTTTATGGAAAAATGTTTCATTTAGTTGAATGATTAACTTTGCAGATATTCTATATGCTGGAATGAATGTGGGTTGCACGAAGTCATACTGGGAACCACTGGAAGAAAGCAAGGCACCTCTGCAAAAGGGGCACTCTACCCATCCACGCAGTCATCTTTGTGCAAGTGAGTGCCACTGACGTGTCTGTGGTAGAAATCTTTGTGAAGCACTGATAATATTACAATTACTGCTACCTCCAAACCTATATAAACAAGTAACTAATTTATCAAGATCAATAAAAATAGTTAAGTTAATTAATTTTAACGAAAGATCAGAGGTGGTAATAAATTTATTATTTTCCAGACACAGGCTGCTAGAGGTTTTCTTGCCATTGAGAAGGGAAAAATTGAGCAGTTCTCTGGTCAATGGGATTACCTACCGAGAACTTAAGGTATTTTTGATGTTCTTCACATTCTCTTTTTCATTTTGATGGTGTAAATTGTCTTGTTTGATCGGCATTATGAAGTTTATGTGAGAAGAATAAGAAGCAGATTTGGATTCACTTGGCCTGAATTATTGCTATTTTTAGTAATAGTAACTGTGTCTTGTTTTGCATGGTTAATCATTGACTAATGGTACGGTGACACATTTTTACATTCATTTGACACACACTATAAAAGTAAAATGTTCATAAAGAAGTGAACTTTTGTATGTGTTAAAAAAGGATAATGTCGAATGTAAAATATCTGTATGTGTAATAGTATCATTTCTCTTAATCATTTGCAGGATGGAGCTGAAGAATATAATCTGGCTTCCAAAATTTTCAAAGGGAAGCCACCTTTTAACAGGTGGTTCTTGAAACCCTTAGATTGTGAGGCATTCCCCGTTTCAGAATAATAGAGTCCTTCTTTGGTTTTGTCATCCAACTTCTGTAATCTGAGAATGTAGCTCAATTGGACATGGTTGCACATTCCAAGAGACAGTCAAAAAATGGGGTGGGAAGATGAAAAGTGGAGGGGGTGTTCAGAAAGTCATTGTCCAATGTAGGAGACTGATATCTCACTATGGGCTTGCTGTGAAGCCTGTATTTTTGGGCCAACAAGGAGTTGATTATCTATTTCTTTCATTATTGCTAAATGAATCCGTATCATTACTATCGGAAACTCTTGGGGGTATTTCTTTTATAGCACTTCCATACCTTCTCTCTGCATCTTCATAGGTGTAAAAAAAGTTTAAATTATACATGGACTGTAAACATTTTTTAATGCATAATTTGGAAATTTATTTTGAATTGTATAATTCTAAACTCAGAAATGTGTTTTAGATTGTATAATCCAGAAATGTATTATGGATTGAATAAATCAGAATATAGTTTTGAATTTGAAAATATATTTTGGATTATATAATTTGAGATGGTTTTGGATTGTGAACTGAAAATGCTTTTTAAAGTGTGCAATATGAAGTATATTTTTGGATTGTGCGATTTTTAAATCTATTTTAGATTATGTAATATGAATTTCTAGTTATGTATTTTGTTAGGAATGACAAATGAACCGATGTTCTGGGTATGTTTAAATTTGTTTCGATTTTGATGAGAAATTTTTGTTCTTGTATTCATACCATCTCTATTTTCATATTCTTCTCTATCTTAAATTTACTAAAATATTTTTAATTTATTTGATTACCTAAAAAGTTTATATTAATTTTTATTTGATCTTTAGTTTTGCAATTTATTTATAAAATATATAATTGATTATTTTTTATTTTTTTATACTTCTTTGACTTTTATGTAATTATTACTTGATATTTATGTAATGTATTTAGCATTGGTTAATAAATATGGATCTTTTTTATATTGAATATTATTATGTTTTTCTTTTGTTGATGTTCTTTTAAAAAAAGTTTAATTGATATTTGGAAGAGTAAAGGAGCATTTGGGCATATTTGTGAGACAAAAATTTCATTAGGTATGATGATGAAGATAAGAACGCATTTTTAATTTGGAAATGAGGGTGGAGAAGTGAAATTTGCATTCATATGACCTCGTTGCAATTCTATGTTCTAAATTATATAACGTGAAACTATATTATATCACTTACTTGAAACTATATACATAACCTATAACTTCCTATTAGATTATGCAATTTTGAAATATGAGAATGTATTTTGAATTGTGTAATTTTAAATATATTTTTTATTTACATAATCTCAAAAGTATATGTGAATCAATAAATACATTTTACATTGTGTATTCCAAAATATTTTCTTAAGACTTAATTAACTTTGATATGTTTAGTTGAGCTCTAATTAGATTTTTTATGTTAATGGAGTATTAAAAAATCATATATTTTCAATTAAGTTCCTATTTAATTTTTCTATTAACTGGATTATGTGAATATCATTTTGTACTATCACCTTGTTTAGTTGTTGCCACATGTTTCTTTATAATTTTATAATTTTAGAACTTCAGAATTTTATAATTTAACTATCATTTATGTCACAATTTTCATAAGTGATTTCAACTATTATAATTTCCTCCTTCTTTTACAACCCAATATCAATTAAGTCTCAACCTCAACCATAGTCTTTTAACTGCAATGCAAAAATTCTCAACCACCTATGTTGAAACAAAACTAGTAAAAATGTTTTCAAAAATATCAAGGACTTCTACAACAACGTCGCGCCTGTCAACCATGAGATAAATCGGACATGAACAATGTAATTCTCTTTAACATCTAAAACCTTCAAAACAATGCGTATTCTCCACTTTGTGACACAGAAAACCCTCTCAAGGAGTTAACTACCAGTTTCATGCTTTGTAGGTGTGCGTTGGAGAATATGAAGGTGGAGACAAAATTAGAAAGTGGGTTCTACAAAAGTGAAAAACACTTTTTGGCATGGTTCTAAAAATGAGAAAGTAGAACACGGTATAAAAATGAAAAATCCATTAACTCATTGTTTTAAGGTGTTAAGTAGAGAGTGATGTTAATCCCTTGTATGGTTGGGTTCAGATCTCATTGGTATTGTGTCTCCCGGTGAACCTCCTCCTTGTTAAACCTAACAGTGGTATCTCGAAAGTTTTCCTGACAAAGAGTATAACAACGGTTGGAAAGCCATTGACTCATTGTCTTAATGTTTTGAGTAAAGAATAATGTTAATATCTTATATAATTGGACTCAGATCTCATTTGTGTTTGTGTATCTTTGTTAAACCTTCTTTTCGATAGATTCAACTGTGAAAGTGTTATTCTTTATGCAAAGGTGCAAGAGTTAACAATAGTCGAAGATATGATTTTATAAATATAGTTGGAATCAAATTAGATATGTTACAAATTTTGCAACTCTATTTCGATTCGTCTCTTTCTCCCAGTCTCTTTGTGTAACTGCTTTTATGTGAAAGAGACCAGGAAAAAGGAATAACTTTTTTTTTAAATGAAAATAGAACTAGTGTCATTTATAGCAAACAAGAAAGGTGGTTCGTTTGTAAATTATTTTTACACTAAGCCAATTGTAAGAGAGCTCGATGATAGTACCGCGCCTAAGAAGGCATCAAAATATTTCTTGGTGAAGAGATCTACTAAAAATGGATTAGAATAAAAATGGAAAAAAAATTCTAATAATTGATGAAAATTATGACATAATTAATAGTTGTTAAATTATAAAATTATATGTGATGATAACTAAATTACGAGACTGAACAAGTGTGAGACCTCGAAAAATGCACACCCTTAATTACCTGTCACATCCCTTAATTAATCCCGAAAACCCCTTTGCAGTGCATTAAAAACGCACTTTCATTCTCTCTGTCTCCTTGCCAAGTGTCGCGGTGGAAGGTTCTGAAGTCAGTATTGGAAGCCAGGTGTCGGTATGGGAGAGTGCGTCCGTTTGACTTGGGAAGAAAACTGATTTCCTGAAAAACCTTCTCCCCATTCTCCGCATGCACCTTTCTTCTTCCTCTGAACTCAGACCTTGCATTTTCTCCACCTTCTCTCTAAAACCACTTCATCTTCTCTCTACTGTAACTCATCGTCTTCTTCTCCGATCACGTTTCAGAACCGTAGAAACGTTCCCTGAGACGTGAGCGTTATTCTGGACTGAACAGAATTGGGATCTGAGCTGGTAAGTTCTCGTCTCTGACCGTTCGTCCATTTAGTTTCATGCGAACCAAGTTCTGGTTGCATGCATGGGTTATAGGTCTGAGTTGTTTCTGATTTTTGGTGTTTTAGATTAAGTGAAAATTGTTGAGTGAATCTGAGGGTAGAACGCTGTAAGAGGACAAACTAAACCCTTGCATTTGGACGTTCACTACTGAACCAGGTAAGGGAAGCTTAGTAATTTAATTGATACTTGTATGTTGAGTGTGAAAGCATGAAGTGAACTGGATGTATGAAATGTATGATGTTTAAGTATGCATGAACAAGCATTGTTGTACTGAATGTATATGGTTGATATTGTTTGAACTGTATGTTGATGATGAAACGTATGAATTGGAAAATGGATGATTTCGGTAGAGTATGAGATGATAATATGAATTCTATAAAGTATGTGATTTATGTTGGATATGAAATTATAAGATATGAATCGTATGAAAAATGTTGAGTTAAGATAGATGAAAAATCTGAAAAAATGATATTCCTTACCTTGATAATGTATGCTCGTCAGCGAACGGTCTTATACCGTTCGACTTTCTAATAAATGGTTAAATGGAATTCTTTCATTTGGAAAGAACTCCGCTCGAGAACGAGCGTCCTCTTGTGAAAGGCTAGGTTTGAGCGTTCGGCTCAGCCTAGTGGTACCCAACGATCGTAATTAATTGAAGTTATATTAGTAACGTTCGGTTTTATATCCAGCGTTCGTCATAGGTAGCGCTTAGTCTTATACTAAGCGTTCGTCCAAATCGGTGTTCGGTCTTATACCGAGCGTTCGTTCTAATTAGTGCTCGGTCATCTACCTAGCGTTCGTCCTAAGTAGTGTTCGGTTTTATATCGAACGCTCGTCCTTACCTTTGATTCCTGAACGGACGTAAATAGCGTTCGTCCAAATTGTATAATTGGCGTTCAGTCATTGACTGACAGTCGGTCTACTCTAATTAAATTGCTCTTGGTACATTTACTACTATTCTTTTGTATTTTTATCCAGTGGGTTTTGACCTTGAATATTGGTACTTAATTTATTCTAAGTATAAATTGAATCGTTCTAGAGTCAGTTCATTCAACTGATTCAAATTGTCATGTCACTCGTAATGAAAAGTGTGTCAGCTTTATTCTTTCGGAAAAGAGAATCTTTTGGTCTCGCTTTTAACGTTCGTCCTCATTATGAAGAGGATTGAACGCTCGTCATTTTATGAAAGTGGAACTAAGAATGAAAATGTGATTTAGAGGAAATATTATAATGTGCGAACAGTATAAGAGGTGAAACTATGATTATGGATTTTGAACGAGCGTTCCAAGGAGGAACGTCTCTATGATTTGAATGTGGGAAGTGGTGTAGTATGACCATGGTAAAGCTGCTGATGGCTGTTCATCCTGATGTTCCGTGATTTGCATATGTTAATTTGTATGTTGGTTGTATGAATTAAATTACCTAAGCTTACCCTTGCGTTTTCCTTGTGTTGTCTATTGTTTATGTACGTCCGTCCTGTCAATGCAATGATCATCCGTGTGGATGTGAGCAGATGGAGATACTCTTTTGGAGGAAGTGGTTGAAGAAGAAAACCTGGTGGACGTTGAAGTGAAGTCCGAGACTTAGATCGTCCAGTAGGATTAGTCTGTTTAGAATTTTTGTGACGTTCGGTTATTGGTTTTTGTAAAACTGTTCGTCTTGGACCTTAGTTATTCTGTATTGATTTTCGTAACCCTGTATCTGTTTAACGTTCGGCTTTTGATAGCTGATTTTATTTAAGACTGCATTGTTTGATTATGTAAATATAATTAATTCTAATTTATGGTAATTACTATATTTTGACATGTTACAACAAGATAACAATTATATGATCCAATAAGAAAAATTAAATAGTAAAAACTCAAATGGAAAATATTAAATTTTGTAATACTCAATTAAACTTTTTTTTTAATTCTACAATTAAAAAATCTTTGAGATGCAGAAATGAAATTAGCGGTGCAAAAAGCAATTTCCCAGTATTAGTTAAAAGACATGGATGATTAACATGGCCGAGGACCACCTTGTATGAAAATCTCCTTGGCACACGAAGTCTGCATTGATGTCGATGTCCAAAATTTAAAGTCTATTCGTCGTTTGCATAATTTCCTTTCTAGTTTGGTGCACGTTACTGTCCACTGACTCTGCATTTCAAGTCAATCAATAAATTAAAAAAAATATCCCAAACATCATGTCATCTCCTCAATCCCCAATCTCACGAAACACTGTATGCTTCCATTAAAATTTCTAAACTCAAAAGTTAACGTGTAAACGTACTTTTGAAGGCAATTAGGTTTGCTACAAAATTAAGTTTACGGAAAAATGAAACAAAATTCTGAGTTATTAAACAAGATATTATAAATATCATGACCAAAAATAAAATCAATTTACAGTGTATAAATGGATATAAACACCGTTTATCAATAAGTTTTAAATCACTTCTTAACAAATGGTGTAAAATTAACCTATAAAAAATATATGGCTTAATATTCTATTTTGTCTCCGTTCGAAAATATAATTAGTCCATCTTTTAAAAAATGCGTCAATTATGTCCTCACTTAATAAAATTTGCATCAATAAAATCTTTTCCGTTAAATCCGTACAAACAATGTTAATTATTTTTCTCTTTCTTTAATTAACGTCGTTTGTACGGATTTAACGGAAGAGATTTCATTGATGTAAATTTTATTAAATGAGGACGTAATTGACGCATTTTTTAAAAGATAGATTAATTTGACATTTTCTAACAAAACTGAGAACAAAATAGGGTATTAAGCCAAAATATATCAATCAAATACATTTGTAACTAGAATGTTTTTTAGCCTCATTATATGGTGGTCCTCGACTGATTCTTGCAACTTCTGCAGAGTCTCTGCTTTTTAATTGATACTGTTCCCCAGTTAGGTTAAAAGAATCTAAACATAGGTTCTATTATTCAATAACTTTGGTGAAATGCATAATTAACGAACCTAACTATTGAATGAATATTCTCATTATCTTTCTTTCATGTGCATAAAATTAACATTGAAAGTTGAATCGAATGGGATGTGAGCACGTGGTTGCTGAACTATAGAGGAGGCCATAGGCAGAGTTTGTAGTTCATAAACTAATAATATGTTACATTATTTCCCTCATTATTCGCCCCACTTTCTAAGTAATTGACCACTTACAACTAATTAATTACTTGAATTTGCTACCTAGTTTGGTACTCTTCCTCTCACATTATTATATTAATCAAATTAACATTCGATGCTGACTTTTTATTCTTCCCTCTCCCTTTTCTTCCAACTCACTCTTCCCACTCTAATGTATGTGTGTCTTTCTCTTTCACGGAGAAAAATGTGGGTCAAAACAAAATAATAATATTAACCATTTAACTCTTTATCTTTTCAATTTATATCGATAATTAAAATATTATAGTTATAGATTGTCCAACTAAATATAAAACGATACTAGTTTAAAATATATAAATGGATTTAAATTTTATTTTATATTAATCTAAAATGTGCTTACGATATATAAATTGATGTAAATTTTATTTTAAAAAATCAATTTTATAAAAGTGAATTAAACTTAAATTTACTTCTTAACACTTATTTTTGAATAAGATTCATCGTATAAATATACAACTAACATTAATTTACATAAATCTTTTGAAAAGAAATTTATTAAAAAGAAATTATATAAAATTAATTTAAGTCCAACTCACGCAAAAGAAATTGATCCCGATTATAAATTTAAAATCTTAAGACAAAAAATTTGTAAATTTTTCTCTTTTATATGATCACCTTCCTTATATATTTAATATGAAATATAAACTTATAATTAGAATTCTATAAACAAATTTAGATATAAATTATTATAAAAATAGTGATATTGTGAATTTCTATGTACTAGACTTGTTTTGAGGCTGAAAATGAGTGTTTGAGTCTTCTACGTCCCTTTGAAACGATGGAAAATTACCTGATTAAGTTGAAGAGCAAATCACGGGGATGAATGTGGAATTGCCTTTATGAACAAGTTATATCATAATACCATCACCTTTCTATTAGTAAATTCATAAACTATAAACAACTATTTCTATTCTTTTTACTTCCTATTTAAGATTAATTAGCAAAGAAAATTTCTGAATCCTAATAGTAAATAGAATATAATTGTTGGGATTCCAAGTGTGAGTTTAAGTCCCACATTGGAGAGAAATGAGAAAGTAGAGTGGTTTATAAGTGGGAAGACACATTAACTCATTGCCTTAAGGTTTTGGGTGAAGAGTGGTGTCAACTACTTATAAGGTTGGACTCACATCTCATTGCTCATTGACTTCCCGGTCAAAAACCTCCCCCTTGATACTCCTAACAGTGGTATCAGAGCCGATGGTTGGTATTGGTGACCAAGGCTCGGACGAGGGTAATGACCCCTATATCGAAAGTCTGTGTGACCCGTTAAGATGAACGACGATATAGAGGGCTAAACTCGTGGTTAAAGGGGATGCTTCCCCTGAAGGGGGAGCTGTGGAGGGAGTGTACCAATGACTCACCATTGAGGGGGAGATTGTTGGGATTCCAAGTGTTCCACATTGGAGAGAAATGAGAAAGTAGAGTGGTTTATAAGTGGGAAGACACATTAACTCATTGCCTTAAGGTTTTGGGTGAAGAGTGGTGTCAACTACTTATAAGGTTGGACTCACATCTCATTGCTCATTGGTGATCATATTTGAATCAAGAATTTTCTTCGATGGAAAGTTTTTATGATTTATACCAAAAACACAACTGTAATAATAATAGCAACAAAAAAATTGCACTTATTACATTCAATAAATAAATAAATATATATATATATATATATATAATATTTCATTAATATATCATTTATCAATATTAGTAAAATTAATTATTGTTTAGTTGTTATATGTATGCTTTTTTTATCAGTTTGTCATTTGAAATATAAATAATTGCATACATTTATGTGTGTTGTAAAAAAAATTGAAACTGTTATTTTAATAAGTGATGGAAATAAATTTTTATTAATTATAGACGCGTATTTATTAAAGTATATAAGTACTTGTGTTGAATACAAGCAGAAAGACGTATAATACATCGTGTCTTTGGTTTGGAAATAATTTTGAGGAAAAATATAAGTTAATTATGATACATATAAAATATAAAATATGAAGACATATATTTATCATATTTTTAATTATATAAGATGAATATTATGTAAAGGCTAAGAATATTAATGTTTCACATAATTCATGAATCATATATTAAAGATTTTTTTCCATATAAGACTTTAAAAGGGTTCAAATGTCTTAATATTAATTATATAGCTAGCATTTATTTAATCATAAATACTCAAAGTTTGACAAGTTGAAGGAAGTATTTCAATTTCAGTATACATCCAATCCAATGGTTCTTGCTTCCTCTTTCACACACTATCTCTATCTATCAAGCATGGCTACAGAAACCAACCAGCACAGTTTGTGAGAAGAAACATCATTCAAAATCCATGATCAAACATTATCAATGGTTATTATTCTGAGGTGAACTTCAAAAGCTTCTTCAATTAAAGGGTTTCTGAAAGTGATTGAAGATGGACAAGGACAACGAGACATATCTGAAACTCTTCTTGGGGCGATCGAATCATCAGAGACAGAGTTTGTTGTCGAAGAAGGGCAAATCCAGAACAATGGTGTTTGTCATGGTTTGCTTTGCAGCCACTTTCCTTGCTTTCACTGTCTGGAACATTAACGTGAGTCATGCAAATTGAAAGACTCTTTCTTTCTGCTTTTTGTTTCTTCACACATGCATGGAGATATTGAACACAGAAAATAAACTCTAACATGGTGATTTTGGTTTTTTGAAGTCGACGTTTTCTGGAGGTTCTTCTATTTTAATGAAGAAGAAAGTCTCCCCCATGCCAATACCGGAAGTCCAAGAAGAAGAGTTCCCACTTAGGTGCACCCAACCACACGTGCCAGAAAAGTGCCCTAGAGACTACCCTATTTCACATAAGCCCACGGGCCCGGCCCGGACGTGCCCCTCGTACTTCAAATGGATCCATGAGGACCTGAAGGCATGGAGAGAGAGAGGGATAACGAGGGAGATGGTGGAAGGAGCAAGGAGAACAGCACACTTCAGGGTAGTGATCGTGGACGGGAGGGTGTACGTGGAGAAGTATAAGAAGTCGATCCAGACCAGAGATGTGTTCACTTTGTGGGGCATCATGCAACTGCTGAGGATGTATCCCGGTAAAGTTCCTGATTTGGAGCTCTTATTTGATTGTGATGATAGGCCCGTTATACCCAAGGGAAGGTTTCAAGGCCCAAATGCTGCTACTCCACCGTTGTTTCGCTATTGCTCTGACCAGTGGAGCTTTGACATTGTCTTCCCTGATTGGTCCTTTTGGGGATGGTAAGTGCTAAAACCAAAATTTTCTTCCTCTTTTTAATTAAAAATAATATATTCTTTTCCTTCTTAGATTTACATTATTTTAGTTTTAGGAAATCATACAAACTTTTATTTTAATTAGAAACTGTTAAAGAGATACAATCTAATTTAACTTTATAATTTAATCAGAAACGGTTAAAAAGATGCATTTTAAATTTAATTTAATTCCATAAAACTAGACGACGATGCTTTAGACGTCGGATCTGTAGTGTCAGACGTCTATATAAACGTCTGACAGTGTAAACCGACGTCCTATTAACGTCACCTATAAAAACATCAGGTCAGGATCGGACGTAAAAAAAAGTCCAAAATAACATACGTTTAAAGTCTTTTCTACACTAGTATAACCATTTATATAATTGATTTTATTTCTAACAGAAAACAAATACATTAATTATTTTTTAACATAAACAAATACATTCATTATTTTGTAAAAGAAACAAATATATTCATTATTTAATTAATGACTATGTGATGAGAATACATTTTTAATTATATTTTAAATTAGAAAAGGAGTTTTTTTATTCAAATACAAAAAGTATATATATAAAATTCAAGTACAAACTCACTGTAAATTACATTCATCTTGAACAACATAATATTTCATACACCACCCACTACTTTTATATAACTACTATTACCAATTTTATTTTCTTTGAAATACCTCTTTTGTGTCAAGATAAATTTTTATAACCACATCACATCTTTTTATTATATGTTTGTTTTAATACATATTAAACTGTATGTTATAAATTCTTAAAAATTACAAAAATTAAGAGATTTATTAAATAAAAAGTGAAAATCACAAAAGATAAATTTTCAATAAATTTTGGTTATCAGTAAAAATAATGTGTTAGAAAGTGCTTTTATTAAATATATAATTAGGTTCTGAATGCATGTATCTTAACCTTTTTTTTATACAAGTGAAAGATTGATTTCAACACTAGTAAGAAATTTATTTGCTTATCCTGTAAATAAATAAATAAATATATGTTTACTTAGTAAAAGGGAAATGGAGTTCATAAAGGTGAATAAGAATTTAAAATTAATTAAACTAATTAAAACAATATAACAAAAGTGTCTTTGATCCTAATAACATTTTGGCAGTTTCTAGTTGTAATTTCATAATTTTGTTCCTTTTTATTATATAAAACGAATTTTCATTTTCCTCTAGATTACATAATTTAGATTTCTTTTTACTTTCAAAATTTAAAACTAAAATAATTTTTAGACTGTGTAATTAAAACATATTTCTCTCTCTTAAGAAAATATTGTTGGATACGAAAACCACTTTTCAACTAAATAAAATCTCTAAATAATAAATTTTAAAGACAAAAATAATTAGTTATTAAATATATTTTATAAACTAAAAATTATTATATCTAAAATAATTTTTATTATAAATAAAAAAGTATAACTAATTTTAACTTAACAGCTAAATAATTTTTAATTTAAAATCAATAATTTATTAAATGATATCTAACTTAGTCAATATAATAATTAATTATTTTTATTTATAAAATTGTTTGTTATTTAATGATAATATGATAATATTATTTTTAAATTACATAATTAAAAAAATTAATTGTATAATTAAAATAATATTTTTAACTTTTAAATTACATAATTCAATTTTTATTTTTGAATTATACAATCTAAAAATCATTTTTAAAATTTTGGACTGCACAAAGGACAAAATAGGAAGTTTAATTTTTTTATATAGAATAGTATCAGGAAGAAACTGCCTAACATTGTTTCTACCTGGTTGAAATTGATTGTACACATAACTTAACCCAATATCTTGTTCCATCAGTTATACAAGAACTGTAATCTGGATTTTCTTATAACAGGGCTGAAATAAACATAAAGCCATGGAAATATGTACTAGAAGATATTAAAAATGGGAACAAGAAGACAAAGTGGAAAGAAAGAGTGCCATATGCCTACTGGAAGGGTAACCCTTATGTGACTCCAACAAGGAAAAACCTTATGAAATGCAATCTCACAGAGAAAGATGACTGGAACACTCGCCTATACATACAGGTTTTTCTCACTTTTTTACCATTTTTTTGCTCTGTAATTCACTTAAAAAAAAAGGGAAAACTTGTATTTTGCTTACATGCTTTGTTTTGGTTACAGGACTGGGAACAAGAATCCCATCAAGGGTTCAAGCAATCCAACTTAGGGGACCAATGCACACATAGGTAAGATTCAAACACCAAACGTTTATTGTATTTACATCTATCTGTGACATTCTGATAAATTGTTGTGTGAAATATATGTCAATGATGCTGACACAGGTACAAAATATATGTAGAAGGTTGGGCTTGGTCTGTGAGTGAAAAGTACATTTTGGCATGCGATTCTACAAACTTATATGTTAGGTCTCGGTTCCATGATTTTTTTATCCGAGGCATGGTGCCATTGGAACACTATTGGCCCATTAGAGACAATAGCAAGTGCACTTCTCTTAAATTTGCCGTGGAATGGGGCAACAACCACACTGACAAGGTATTCTCTCACTCTCAATCTTGTTAAGATACAAACACGAGACCGATTTGGTGGAATGTTCTGGGTTCGCTTCCGTTATTAAAGGAAATCCTTGTTAGTTTCTCTTCCTTCGTTTATTGATATGCTTAAATTTAATTAATAGCCCGTCTGACTTGAAGTCTCGTTAAAAACGTGTTTATTTTCTGTTAAGAACTCAATAGGACCTTATCGATTAGATTGCCGAGTCTCCACGACCACAATTGATCTCGAGCATTGCTCATCCACCGTTTAATCGCAAAGTCTCATTAAATAAAACAATAAACATAAATTTATATACACATAAGATACTTTCATGGTTAAAAAACCTTCTTAGAATAATTAAAAAAACAAATTTGTGAAAACTTAACTCAAAACGAACCATATCTTACTTGAATTTTTTGCAAATCTTACATATGGAATGATGAAACTTTCTTATTGTATTGTACACAAAACTATGTGTCTTAGCATCACTCAAATTTGCAGGCAGAAGCGATAGGGGAGGCTGCAAGCAAATTCATTCATGAGGACATGGACATGGACCATGTGTATGATTACATGTTTCACCTGCTAAATGAATATGCAAAGCTTCTAAGGTTCAAACCAGTTATACCTCCAAAAGCTGTGGAGTATTGTCCTGAAACAATGGCATGTGCTTTAAATGGTACAGAGAGAAGGTTCATGGAAGATTCAATGGTGAAGTTTCCTAGTGATTCAAATCCATGCACTATTCCTCCTCCATATGATGCCACAAGCCTACAACAATTTCTAGACAGAAAAGCTAATTCAATAAGACAGGTAGAAACTTGGGAAGATGAATATTGGGAGAGTAAAAAGAAGGTACAATAGTAAACACATTCTGCAGATAGCAAGATTTTGCTGTGTTTTCTTTTATTTCTTGTCTTGTGACAAATGATATCTTTACTGAGTCTAAATTCTCTACTAAATTTTCTGCTGCACTTTCAAAATGCATTGATATTAATATATTAAAAAAGATTTTAATATACTTTATAATATCAAAATTAATGTTTGTTAATATATTTTAAAGTTACAGCAGAAAACAGAGAGAATGGTTAGAAACTCAGTAAAGAATTCAAATATACTTACCTCCAAATACACAGAGTTGATGTTGTCTCTTGCCACATTCATATTTATTCTCATTCTTCTTCTTTGATTTTCTTCTGAATAAAGCTTCATGATTAATGTAATTCTAATTGCCTCCAGTTTGTAATTGACTTGTTTGATTTAAAGCACTAAATGAAATAACTTACTGTTCTTTTTTCTCTTACGTATCTTATTGTGTTTTGGCATGCTGAAGAAGTTGAATAAGAGTAGAGCAATAGAAGTGAAAAGGCCAAAGTTAAATAAAACTTTACAAATCTTGTTTTAATAGTGGTTGATTCAATTACACACTTTTTTTTATTATTTTTTTCATCAATTTTCTTCCTCTAATTTTTTCACTTATTTTTTATTTCTTTTCATTTATTTTCTTCGTTTAATTAGCACACATTTTTTTTCTATTAGTTTTCTTTATCCATTTTTTTCATCTAATTTCTTTATTTATTATTTTATTATTTTTCCACCTATTTTCTCCATATAATTTCTTTATTCATTTTCTACATTCATCACTCTATATAAATACTCATACATCGTTGACTTCTACACAATATCATTCCATTTCAACGTATCAACCATTCTATAATCCTCGTAAATCCATTAGCTTCATCAAATTTTAACCACTCTATCTCCTATATCCAACCCCTTCATTACGGGACTTAACTTTTGTTTTGATATTCATCTTCTCCGTCACCCTTGCATCTTCTGTAATTTCTAAGGTAAAGAAAACAAACATTTATCATTTTACATACACAAACATTACTTTTTTATTTATATTTATTTTATTCGGTGAAATGTTTTAACCCATTTTTATTTATTTATCTTTATTATTTAGATTTATTTCATTCAGGTGTTCATAGCTTCATTTATATTTATATTTATTTTATTTAATGAAGTATTCTTAATTTATTTTTACTTATTTATCTTTATTTTTCAAATTTATTTTATCAGTGTCTTATTTTCATTTATATTTCTACTCATATTTATTTTATTTAGTGATATGTCCATAACTTTATTTTTGTTTATTTATATTCATATCTATTTTAGTCAGTGATGTTATTAATCTCATTTTTTATTTATTCATTTTCATCATTTAGATTAATTTTATTCAATGAGATGTCTACAATCTTATTTTTATCTTTTTATATACATATTTATTTTATTTAATGAAGTGTCTCTAATCTCATTTTTATATCTCATTTTTTGCATCGATCCTAATTATTTGTCTATAATACTTGATTTTCATATTTATTAGGATCAATGCATAGTAAAAGATATAAAAACGAGACATCTCACTACAAAATAAATATAATTAAATAAAAATGAAGTTAGATAAATCGTATTAAATATAAATATAAATAAATAAAAATAAAATTATGAATACTTGAATAATAAAATACATCCAAATAATAAAGATAAATAAATAAAAAATAAGATTAAGTACACTCTGTGAATAAAATAAATATAAATAAAAATGAAGTTATGGACACCTTAATAATAAAATAAATATAAAAAAAAGATGTTATAGATACTCACTCAATAAAATAAATCTGAATAATAAAAATAAATAAATAAATATAAAGTTAAAAATATTTTTTCAAATAAAATAAATATGAATATAAATATAAATGAAAATGAGGTTATGATACTTCATTAAATAAAATAAATAAAATAAATCTGAATTATAAAAATATATAAATAAAATTGAGGTTAATAACACCTGATAAAAATGAATATGAATATATATAAAAGCTAATATATATATATATATATATATATATATATATATATATAATAATAATAATAATAATGATAAATGTATGTTTTCCTTACCTTATAAATTATAAGAGTAATTTCTATCTTTTATTTGTATTAACTTTTGTGAATAAAATCAACTCTTGCTTAATTTTTATTTTGTTTAATTTTCAAGTTTATTTTGTTTTTGTTACTATTTATGTTTTAGTTATTTTGTATTTGTTTGACCTCTAATATCATTTTGAGTGTTTGAAATAAATGAATAGGAACTAATTATGGTGTAGGATAGCAAGCTAGACTTCAATGAAGCATGATTGAATAACAAAATATGATTTTTTTAAGAAAATACTCATGTCGGGATGCGGTTTATTGGGTAGCGAAGCTGGAACAACTAGTGTTGGGCGGTGATGAAATGGTGTTGGGCGATGCAAACTCAAAGAGCCTCTTTTTCGCATTTTAACGGGTGTGCCAAATGGTTCTAGGATGGGGTCAGGCAGTGTCGACACTAAGTTGTCAAAAATCAGTATTTATCCATGCTTCTCACGAGGGTTTTGGCTCATTCTTGTTGTAAAAAGACTGATAGAATCACGAACAAAATTTTCTGAGACGTGTAGTTTCACTATCATTAAGGACTTATACGTGGTGATTGCGCAAGTCCCTAGAATACAACATGAACTTCCCAGAATATTTCTGAGGATCTCAAAACTAGTAAGGATCTCTCAAAAGAGTATAAAATAACCCAGAATAATTTTTGGAAGAGAAAAAGACCTAAAGAATGAAACTAAGAAGAGAGGAGAATGAGAAAGATTGCTTTTGATGTGTCTTGGAATGGGGAAAATCTTTCTATTTATAGAGTTGGGAAAGAATAAAAGAAATAAAATACAATAAAAGCAAAATAATTAACATTGAAGGACTTTAAAAATTTTTGATTGTTGCTCAATGAAGCTTTTTCCATTGCCAATTAAAATACTAACGTTGTAATACAACGTTCTGAAATTCAACCTCACAATTAATGTTTTTAAACCAAACATTAACTTTTGCAATATTATAATATTAATATATTATAACAATTCTCTCACTCCTACACTTTATTTCCACCTTGTGCAATTGAGAAAGTTCCTTGGAGGTTGCTACGGGTGTTGGGAAGCTTTCCCTTCTCTTCCTTGGTCTCAATCTTCATTCATAGTGTTTTCTTCTTTTTCGGGGTTGAAGAGGGAGATGATCTACAAATTTGAGATGTGGATGTGGATGTGATGTGCAAATGGAGCTTGGAGAAACTGCTAGGTGCCTTGGGAAATGAACTTCTCCTTTTTTTGTTCCAAATTCTTACTTATCTTTTCAATTTGTAAACCCTAAGTTCTCCATTATGGATAGCTAAAGCTATTTGTTGATATTATACGTAATTATATGATTTATTGTGTATTATGTGATGTTAATACATATGTTTTTTCACTTCAATGTTAGTATTTGATTTCTATTCTTAATGTTTGTTGTGGAAAGGTCACTCATGGCTTGATTGTTTATTCTTCTAGTGTTGAAGAATGTCTTTTAAGCGTAGAACTAAAATTAAGCACTTAATGGATCTTGTATCTAAGGATAGAACATGATTCATTAGTAATCTTAAGACTTTTGAAGTGAATGCATGTTTTTTTGTTGAGGATTCAAGGAATTGGACCTTAATAAGTATTCATAGACTCAAAGCCACTAGGAATAAGATTTGCGTAAACTTAGGAGTTGATTGTAACATGAAATATGAATTGTGTTGATGCTCCAATGCAATCAGTTTTCTAGCAAGTATTTTGGGTAACTTTTAATATAACAAGTGTCGTATCTACAAAGATTTAGTAGAATACAAAATGTTTAAATTGGTTTGATTTGAATAAAATAGGATATTAATTGTGTAAGAAGGATGGAAACATAATAAATGTATACAAGTTTTGCTTTAGTATAATAAAGATGTGTTGAAAAAGTATTAAGTAGAAAGATTGGTTTCAATAGGATAAAGATGGGTTGAGGTTAGATTTCACCACTTTATCCCTCACTTTTACTTAAGCTATTATTTACAAAGGTGCAATTGATTATGTCTTGAGAGTGTTCTTAAATGTAATTTTAGGTTCATTCCTCACACCTAGAGTAAAAAATCTATAATTCTTCAATGATTGCTTGAATGAATCACTTGTTTTAAGATCAGAACTCTATAACTAACTAAAGTCTTTCTAGCATCTAAAAGCAGAAGATTTGGACTACAATTTTGAACCAATTCCTACTCAATCCCAAACAACAAACATAAATTGATTCACAAACATATAACAAAAGCATACTTTGATAAATAAAACAGTATCGATACATGTTTCAAAGAGTTACATCTTGTCCTCAACACAAGAGAGACTTAACTCCTCATAATGGATGCAAACTTTACAATGCTTTGAATGACCATGCTCTCTAAGAATATTGAATGAGTACAGAGAAATGTGTTTTCAAAAGATCGCTGAAAAATACTTAAAAAGGTGCTTCCAAAAGTCAGTCTAAAACAAAGGTACAACTCTGTTTTTATAAATTGTCTAGGGTGGTACTCAATAATGCACTTGTGGCTTGGAAGCAAAGGTTTCCTTCCTATGTAGGTTTGCTTTTGTGGCATAACCACATCCTTTGATGCTCAGTTCCTAAGGTAACTTATTTGAGAATGAGTCTTCATGGCTTAGCCTCAAGTGCTTGAGGTTTCCTCTTCAAAGGGGGTTACTCTTTGTGACTCAGTCTCAATTATGTCGCTTAACTGCACTAGTCACAATTTGCCTAATATTGTTTAAATTTCATCCAATTTCTCTATTTTGTCTTTCACTTTGACTCTCTTTTGGGTACAAATTGACTTCACCTATTCAATTAGTACATGCTTTAAATGAATGCAATTATATTTATGGAATAACATGAGATATTTGATGAATAAGATGCATAAATGTAGATTAGAAGCCACTAATAATGAACACAAACTCTAATAACTATACAATTGCACCAAAGGAATTATATTCAGTTAAAGATATAAGTTCAAAAACTTATTTGGATGTAGACTCCCGACGAAGGTATGGAACATGGAAGTTGGTACAACGAATGAAAAGGAGATGATGCCACTTGGATTGGAACGATCCAAGATGATTGTACGAAAAGAGTCGCTACTTGAGTTCACCTCCAAGAGAAGACTCCAATGAAGACACTCAATATCTCTAAATTTCATAAGAGTTTCTTTAACATTTCAATACGAGAAAACTTATAAATGTGATGCCTTTATTTATAGGCATATGCTATCCTAATCAAAGTAGTTAATGAATAACTAATCATAATTTAAGAAAAGAGTATCAAGTAAGCTATTCTAATAACTAGCGTACAAAGGAAGCTAAAGGTCAAACGTGCTCCCCAAGTTCCAGCTTCCTCTAGTTTAGATGCGAGGATTATGAATTGCCTAGAGTTTTGGCTAAAATATGTTCACACAGGCGCTCAGTGCCAACACCCTGTCATTGGGCACCCCTTATATGCTATTTACTAGTGCACACTCCTATTTTCCTTGCGCTTATGTGTTCAAAATAATGAATGTTTAATCCATTGTTGCATCACTTTTGGTGTTGGAATCTACAAAACAAATTAAATTGGGGTGAATTTAACAAAACCTTAACATAGTCAAAAGAAGATAAGTGTTAAATTCATCTCAAAAAATTAACTCAAGTTGGACACGTATCAAAATTGAGATAATTGTGAATACATGAAAAAAAAAATAGATGAAATCTAGTCTTGATAATTGTAAATACTCTATATTAGATTTTAGTCGCACACCAACTGTTTCATAAAATAGTAAAAGAGTTTATTATGTTTTTGTAAACTTTGTTATGTCACGTGACTTTATTAGTTTTTATTGTTTTAAAATAAAACTGGTTTATAAAACCAGTTCGTACTGTTCCGCTTTTATTGGTTAGTTGGCATACAACGTGGTTTTGTTTACCACAAAATATGCAGAAACATTTCATTCAGTTTATCCATTCTGTTATTCTCCTAGGCTTATATAAGCCACGCTCAATGCATTAATAAAAACAGAGTGTCTTGTTTCCTTTAAGTGTGAGTGTCTTTACTGCATTTAACAATTGGTATCAGAGCTCCAAAAGGGGCCTGATACAGGGGTGAGAGCGTAAGGAGTGGAAACACTGTGAGTGTGAAAGTGCAGACAGCGAACCAGCCATGTCGTCTGAAAAGTTTGCTCAGCCAGCCATTCCAAAGTTTGATGCATCTTATTGAAGAAGGTATTCCAGTCTTTGTACCTGGAACTGTATTGACAGAGGCGCAACAGAAGATTATTGAAGAAGCCAAGCTCAAGGACTTGAAAGTCAAGAATTTCTTGTTTCAAGCTATTGACAGAGAAATTCTTGAAACTATTATTAATAAATCAACTTCAAAAGAAATATGGAGCTCCATGCAGACAAAATATCAAGGGTCCACGCGAGTAAAAAGAGCAAACCTTCAAGCACTAAGAAGAGAGTTTGAATTACATACTATGAAAGAAGGAGAATCAGTTGACAACTACATAGGTAGACTTCTCCATATAGTTACCAAGATGAAATCAAATGGTGAAGAAATGAAAGAGAACACCATTGTCAGCAAAATACTCAGATCTTTGACATCGAAATTCAACTATGTTGTATGTTCGATAGAAGAGTCAAATGACTTGGATGTTTTAACCATAGATGAACTACACGGCAGTCTTTTGGTGCATGAACAACGCATGCAAGACTTTCAAATAGAAGAACACGTTCTGAAGGTCACACATACAAATGACAATGGATCTTCTAGGGGTAGGGGTGGCAGAGGTGCATTTAGAGGAGGAGGCCGCAACAGAACAGGACGTGGAAGAGGTAGACAATCACTGAATAAATCACTCATTGAGTGCTTTAAATGTCACAAATTGGGTCACTTCCAATATGAGTGTCCAGATTGGGAGAGACAGGCTCATTATGCAGAACTTGATGAAGAAGACGAAGAACTTCTATTAGTGGCATATGAAGAACTTCATCACACCACACATGAGGACGTATGGTTTCTAGATTCCGGCTGCAGCAACCATATGACGGGAAGCAAGGAATGGTTTTCTGATTTTGAGGAAGGACTATGCAAAACTGTGAAACTTGGAAATAATACAACAATGAAAGTAGTTGGAAAAGGATGTATCCGAGTAAAAATACATGGTTTTACTCAGGTAATATCAGATGTTTATCTCGTCCCAGAGTTGAAGAATAATTTACTCAGTTTAGGCCAACTTCAAGAGAAGGGTTTATCCATCTTAATCCAGCAAGGCAGCTGTAAGATATTCCATCCAGAGAAGGGTTTGATTATACACTCTAAAATGAAGAGTAATAGAATGTTTTACGTGACAGCATGTGCAACACCCAAAGAGTCAATGTGTATGCAAACGAATAGCAGTTTCGATCAAGAAACACATCTATGGAACTGTCGGTTTGGTCATCTTAGCTATGGAGGGTTAAACACACTTGCAAGCAAAGAGATGGTCACAGGCCTTCCACCACTAAAATTCCAAAACAGAATTTGTGAAACATGTCTCATTGGCAAACAGCAAAGGGAGCCAATACCAAAGAAATGCTTATGGAGAGCTTCAAAACAACTTCAGCTCATTCATGCTGACATTTGCGGTCCTATCACACCATCCTCGAATAGCAACAAGAAGTACATATTAACCTTCATTGATGATTTTTCTCGCAAAACTTGGATCTACTTTTTGCAAGAAAAATCTGAGGCTTTGACTATGTTCAAAAGATTCAAAGCAAGTGTTGAAAAGGAAGCCGATATGTGCATCACGTGTTTGAGGACCGATCGAGGAGGTGAGTTTACATCAATGGAGTTTGAAGAATTTTGCAAAACTCAAGGAATTTCTAGACAATTAACTGCTGCCTACACGCCTCAGCAAAACGGAGTTGCTGAAAGGAAGAACAAGACAATCATGAATGCAGTACGGGCAACACTGAATGGGAAACAAGTTCCTAAAGCGTTTTGGCCTGAAGCAGCTAGATGGTGTGTGCATGTACAAAATAGAAGTCCAACCTCAGCAGTGGAACAGAAAACTCCCGAAGAAGTCTGGTGTGGTAAAAAGCCAAGAGTAGATTATTTTCGAGTCTTTGGTTGTGTAGCTCATGCTCACATACCCAATCAAAAGCGAAGCAAGCTCGACGACAAAAGCAAGCGCTGCGTGTTCTTGGGCGTTAGTGATGAATCCAAAGCTTACAAATTGTTTGATCCTTTAACAAAGAAGGTCATCATAAGTCGAGATGTCATCTTTGAAGAAGACAAAAGCTGGGACTGGGATGAACATATGTTTGAAGCTAGAAGAGAAGATTCAAGATCTGCACAACAGGAAGGAAATGGGAGTATCACGATCGGAGTATCCTCGAGCGATCCAAATGACAACTCAAATGAAACTATTCTTCCACTAGGAGAGGATGTTGATGAACGTGCAACACAAGTCCAAGGGAGGGCAACGCGACAGAGAAGAGAACCAGTTTGGATGGCAGATTACACCCATTTTTCTGAAGAAGCTGATCTCATGGCATTAATGTTGGCTGAACATGGAGGTGATCCTCATTCTTACAAGGAAGCTTCTCAAAGTATAAAGTGGAGAGAAGCAATGAATGCAGAGATCCAAGCAATTGAGAAAAACAAAACATGGGAACTCACTGATGCTCCAACAGGAATCACACCTATTGGGGTCAAATGGGTATTTAAAACAAAACTCAATGAACATGGGAATATTGAGAAACACAAGGCTCGGTTGGTAGCAAAAGGGTACTCACAGCAGTATGGCGTGGATTACACTGAAGTTTTTGCTCCCGTAGCAAGGCTTGATACCGTGCGAGTACTTTTAGCCATAGCAGCCCAACATAAATGGGAGGTATTTCAACTAGATGTCAAGAGTGCATTTCTTCATGGTGAGCTCAAAGAAGAAGTGTACATACAACAACCCGAAGGTTTTGTTAAGGAAGGCAAAGAAGATAAAGTATATAGATTGAGAAAGGCATTATATGGTCTTAAACAAGCTCCAAGAGCTTGGTACAGCAGAATTGAGGCATACTTTGTCAAAGAACAGTTTGAAAAATGTCCCAGTGAGCACACCTTGTTTACCAAGAAAAGTGGAGACAACATCCTAATAGTTAGTCTTTATGTAGATGATTTGATTTATGCTGGAAGTGATAGAAGCATGTGTGAACAATTTAAAGGCTCAATGATGCTGGAGTTTGATATGACTGACTTGGGAAGAATGAGATACTTTCTCGGCATAGAAGTAATTCAGAGTAAAGCTGGTCTCTTTATTTGTCAACGTAGATATGCTCAAACAATATTGGCACGATTCAACATGGCAAATTGCAATTCAGTAAGAAATCCTATTGTTCCTGGGACAAATCTATCAAAAGATGAGGAAGGCACTAGAGTGGATGCCATGCAGTATAGACAAGCAGTAGGTTGCCTCATGTACTTAACTGTAACTCGCCCAGACTTAATGTTTGGAGTAAGTTTGATCAGCAGGTTTATGGCAGATCCAAAAGAGTCACACTGGTCAGCAATAAAACGACTTCTACGATATGTAAAAGGGACCACAGAGTATGGGATTTTTTATAAAACAGAAACAGGAAACACAAGTCTTATAGCCTATACGGATAGTAATTATGCAGGGGATCTGGATGATCGCAGAAGCACCTCAGGTCTAGTATTAAAGATTGGATCTGGAGCTATATCATGGGCCTCCAAGAAGCAGCCTATTGTCAGCTTATCCACCACAGAAGCTGAATATATTGCTGCAGCTTCTTGTGCTTGCCAATGTATTTGGATAAGAAGAATTCTAGATCAGCTTGGAACAGAAGAACAAGAAGCAACCAGCACAATTATACTTTGTGACAACAGCTCTACCATTCAGTTGTCTAAGAATCCAGTCTTTCATGGGAAAAGCAAACACATTGCAGTGAGATTCCATTTTCTCAGAGATCTAGTAAGGGATGAAGTTGTGAAGTTAAGTTATTGTAAATCAGAAGATCAAGTTGCAGACATCATGACAAAGCCAGTGAAACTTGACAGGTTTGAGAAGCTCTGAGACATGCTTGGAGTAATGCGAGTCAGTGAAATAAGCTAGATGCATATGCATCTAGCTTAAGGGAGGGATTGTCACGTGACTTTATTAGTTTTTATTGTTTTAAAATAAAACTGGTTTATAAAACCAGTTCGTACTGTTCCGCTTTTATTGGTTAGTTGGCATACAACGTGGTTTTGTTTACCACAAAATATGCAGAAACATTTCATTCAGTTTATCCATTCTGTTATTCTCCTAGGCTTATATAAGCCACGCTCAATGCATTAATAAAAACAGAGTGTCTTGTTTCCTTTAAGCGTGAGTGTCTTTACTGCATTTAACATGTTATCTAATTGAGTTGTGAATGAAAAATATGTTTCACAAGTTTCTTGGAAAAGAACGATAAATACTTATTATTTGCTATGTTGCAACTGATACATTATAATTTTGCCTTAACAAAGATACAAGTAATGAATGATGGAAAGATGAATATGAAAACATAAATTGGGTCCTATGATGAAGGGGTTCGTAGAAAATTTGATGAAGATAGGACATGATAAAATGATGAGTAGAAGGAGAAGTTGCGTGTGTTGGAATGAAATGATAATGTGTACAAGAGGAAAAATGTGTGTATTTATAGAGTGATGAGAAAATTGATAGAGAAAATAATTAAAAATGATGGATGGAGAAATTAAATGGCGATACTAGATAGAAAAAACAATAAAAAAATGAATTGAGAAATTGGAGGAAAAAATTTAGTGAAAAAGAATAATAAAAAAATGAAATAATTAGACGAAGAAAATGAATAAAAAAATAATAATAAAATGAGTGCAAAACTAGATGAAAAAAAAACGGTTTTGCAACTTCCCAGTGTCAGCCTCGTTAAGCTTTTGCCTTTATTTTCTCTGATTACTTTCTACTTTCTCTTTCATAACAAAGGAGCATATATGCATTGCTTCCAGCTGGAGATTTCTTTTCTACGTAACTGTGATATTAAAATGGTTAAAATATTGCTATTTAAATACTGTTTAGCGATTTTTGGGTGGATGAGGTTGCTACTGATTTGGCAATTTGCAGCATCTTTGGGGTGAGAAAAAATAAAGCAAGAAAAGAAAAACACTACAACATGTGAGATGAAGTTATGAACTTTAGTTGCATTAGAGAATGTCTACATCTTACAATGAGATGCATTCTTTTCCATAAGGGGCATTATAGAATAAGTGAAGTCTGTAGGATTTTTCTTTATAACATCAGCATTATCTGCTCCTATACTAAACTGGAAAAAGATCAATTTTTTTTTTCAAAGTTGGTTCACAGAGTAATCATGCCTTCTACTTTGTTCAGTCTTGTAGCTTAAGATTTATTTTATTCTTAAACACATATTAAGTATAATTTAACACAATTTGGGTTGCTTCCCGTGACCAATGAAGCTTAGCAGGCAGTGCATAGGAACTGATAACTTGAGATTTAAGATTGCCAAGTGTGCCACGATTTTGATACAATTAAACTTTGTAAACAATAAATGCAAAAATATATTCAATTCAAAAATTTCACAAAATTGCTTCAATTCATAACAGTTTTCGATTCAAAGTTAAACTTTCATATGTTGATATTAAATTTTTATTATTAATTTTGATTTGATGTTAAACTGCAAAATTCAGAAACCGACACTAGTAAAAAATTGGGTTTTTACAGCGCATATTATGCCACGGTTCACTAGAAACCGCAGCATAATGGTGCGCGGTGGCAGTTTTGTAAATAGAAACCATCCCTTTTGACGTCACGTCTGAAAAAAAAATTAAATAACAGCGTATATGCCGCGGTTCTATGGATAACCGCGGCATATACCCCTGCCAATTTATTGCAGGAGCTGACTGAGTCAGAGAATTTCAGAAGTTACAAGAATATATGCCGCGGTTCGCTGGGAAACCGCGACATATACCGCAGTAACTTCTGAACTTCTCCGTCAGTCAGAGAATATCAGAAGTTACAGGGGTATATGCCGCGGTTTCTCAGAGCAACCGCGGCATATACCCCCTGTCATCTACTGATATTCCCCAAAAGGCAGTTGGGGAGACAGTAGTATTCAGCACGTTACAGGGGTATAGGCCGCGGTTCTCAGAGTAACCGCGACCTATTCTCCTACCTGAAATAAATTTAAAATGAATTTGAAATATTTAGAGGAATATACCGCGGTTGCCTGCTGAACCGCGACATATAGTTTAAAAATAATTTCAAAAATGCCATTTAGGTTATTTTTTCAATGAGTATAGGCCGCTGTTCGTTGTGAAACCGTGGCATATAACCATCTTATACCGCGGTTAAGTAGTGAACCGCGGTAGATTCACGAGTCAGAGTTAAAAAATAAAACTTTGGAACAGTATCGTCTTGTTCGCGCAGACGCTGCGAGCTTTCTTCTCCCGCCGACCACCCATCTCAGTTCCCTCGTTTCTTCACCGTTTAAACTCAAAATTGTTCGGTCATTTCTCATTTTTGACGATAAGAAACAGTTTTAGCCGATCAAAATCGTTTGAAACGCCTGTCATTCCTCTCCGCTGCCATTTCCCTTTGTTGCACCAAGCTTTTTCGCCGCCCCTGTTCCAGGTATTTATGCCCTTTTGCATTCTTAACATGATTTCTTCATTAGTTTTTGCATAATAACAATTGCTATAGTTTTGGTAAAATATGAAATTACTATAGTTTTGGTAATGTATGGTATAGTTTTTGCTAAAATTTTGGTAATGCATGAAATTGCTATAGTTTTGGTAATGTATGGTATAGTTTTGGTAATGTGTGTTGTAGTTCTTGCATTATTTATAAACCTTAAAATATTATTCACTAAGTTTCAATGATATGTATGAAATTGCAAGTTTGATTTTTAGTAGCTTATCTTTTTATGTAATATTTAGGAATATGGATCGAAATTGGATTAATTTACCACGTATTAGTGCTGAGTACGAGAGAGGTGTAGAGGAATTTATACAATTTGCGCAACGTAATGAGGGGAAAAGTGATGATGAAGTGAAGTTTAGATGTCCTTGTGTGAACTGTTGGAATGGGAGAAAGTTGAACGCAACTCAAATTAGAGAACATCTTATATGTGATGGTTTTCTAAGATGCTATACAACATGGATATGGCACGACGAAGAAATGCATTTTCCCACTGACTCTCAAACTGTAAATGTTACTGATTCCAACATGGAAGAAGATCGACCGGATGAAGACAAATTGGAGGACATGATCCGCGATGTTGGAGCAGAAAATTTTTCCAAAGCTCATGTGTATGAGACGATGTCGACTGATGCAGAAACACCTTTGTATGTCGGTTCAACTAAGTTCACACGTTTGTCAGCGGTGTTAAGGCTCATGAATTTGAAGGTGAGCAATGGATGGACTGATAAGAGTTTTATAGAACTGTTGACGTTGTTGAATGAAATGTTGCCAGATGGAAATACACTGCCCACTCGTAATTATGATGCGAAGAAAATTCTTTGTCCAATGGGTATGGAGTATAAAATGATACATGCTTGACCCAATGACTGCATTTTGTATAGAAAAGAGTTTGAATTTTTGACAAAGTGTCCAAAATGTGGCTTATCACAATACAAGTCAAAAAACAATAGTGAAGATAATGGTCAGATAGAAAAAAATGGATCTGCTTTGAAAGTAGTTTGGTACCTTCCAATAGTGCCCAGACTTAAGCGTTTGTTTGCGAATCCCAAAGATGCTAAAAACCTTAGATGGCATGCAGATGAGAGAAAAATTGACGGGCTGCTTCGTCATCCAGCTGATTCAAAGCAATGGAAAAATATTGATCGACAATTCCCCGAATTTGGTAAAGAGTGTAGAAATCTTAGGCTTGGTTTAGCTACTGATGGAATGAACCCATTTGGTAATCTGAGTACCAATCACAGTTGTTGGCCAGTTATATTGATAATTTACAACTTATCTCCTGCATTGTGCATGAAGAGGAAGTACATGATGTTGTCTATGATGATATCTGGTCCAAAGCAGCCTGGAAATGACATAGATGTTTATCTAAGCCCACTAGTTGAAGACTTGAAGGTTTTGTGGGTTGATGGGGTTGAAATAAATGATGCATTCGCTTCAGAGACTTTTATGATGCGTGCAATGTTATTTTGCACCATTAATGACTTTCCTGCTTATGGTAATTTGTCAGGATACAGTGTTAAGGGTCATAAAGCGTGTCCTATATGTGAAGAAAACACTGCAGCTCATCAATTGAAACATGGAAGAAAGACGGTGTATCTGCGTCATCGGAGATTTCTAAAACGTAATCATCCATATCGAAGGTTAAAAAAAGCATTCAATGGAGATCAAGAGAGGGACGAAGCACCAAATCCACTTACTGGCCTTCAAGTTCTTGAAAAAGTTAATAAAATACATCATGTATTTGGGAAAACATCCAAGAAGTCATTTGTAACGACCCCTTGAAAGAAGAAATCAATATTCTTTGATCTTCCATATTGGTCAAAGTTAGATGTTCGACATTGCATAGATGTGATGCATGTAGAAAAGAATGTGTGTGATAGCTTGATTGGTACATTACTCAACATTCAGGGAAAGACAAAAGATGGAGTGAATGCTCGTTTAGATTTGGTTGACATGAATATCCGAGAAGAGTTGGCACCCAAGGAGATTGTAAACGTACTTATTTGCCCCCTGCATGTTACACAATGTCTAGACAAGAGAAGATAAGTTTTTATGTATGTTTATAGAGTATCAAAGTACCACAAGGATACTCTTCAAATATGAAGAGTTTAATGTCAATGCAGGACTTAAAGCTTGTTGGCATGAAGTCTCACGATTGTCACGTCTTAATGCAACAGTTGTTACCGGTGGCTATTCGTGGAATTTTGCCCAAAAATGTTAGGCACACCATAAACAGGTTGTGTTCATTTTTCTCGTCAATATGTAGTAAAGCCATCGATCCTACAAAGTTAGATGAACTTCAAGGCGAGATTGTTATCATCTTGTGTCAACTAGAGATGTTTTTCCCTCCATCTTTTTTTGACATCATGGTACATTTACTTGTTCATTTGGTTAGAGAAATCAAGTTGTGCGGACCGGTATACTTAAGATGGATGTATCCTATTAAGCGTTATATGAAGATTTTGAAAGGGTACGTTAAAAATCCATATCGTCCTGAAGGTTCGATGATTGAAAGGTATATTGCTGAAGAAAGTATCGAGTTTTGTTCAGATTACATGACATCAACGAATCCAATAGGAGTTCCTCGCACAGCATGGTTGAATAAATTTTCTACAAGTAAAAGCATCCGAGGTGTCAATGTGGTGACAAAAGATCGCGAAGAATTGTTGCAAGCGCATCTTTATATATTGAACAACACAGATGAGGTGATCCCTTTTTTGGAAGCACACAAAGCCATTGTTAAGAATAAAAATCCAAGACAATCAGAGAAATGGCAATTGATGGAGCATAACCAAACATTTATGTCTTGGTTCAAATCTGAAATTGACAAAGAGCCACATTCTTCTGAAACTTTATTGTGGCTTGCAAATGGTTTGAAGTTTGATGTCGTGTGTTGTACAGGTTATGAAGTCAATAATTGCACATTCTATACGAAGACTTTGGATAATAAAAGCACAGTACAAAATAGTGGAGTCAGTTTAGAAGCTGAGTCACTTCAATTTTCCACATCAAAAGATCAATCTCCTGTACTTGGATCAATGAGATATTATGGTATAGTAGAAGAGATATGGGAGGTTGATTACACCAAGTTTTTTGTTCCATTGTTCAAGTGTAAGTGGTTTGACAATAAGAGTGGTGTGAAAATAGATGACTCGGGTATAACACTGGTTGATTTTCGCAAGGTGGGTTACCGAGACGAACCGTTTATCATGGTACATCAAGCATCTCAAGTTTTTTATGTCAAAGATCCTGCGTCTGACCATTGGTATGTTGCTCTTCAAGGCAAAAAACAAATTGAAGTTAACGAAGACAATCTGATTAATATTTATATTGCTGACAACCATTCATTTCAAACTACAACAAATTTGGATGACCAATCTCTAGTTGACGATGATGTACATGCAATTCGGTCAGATCATGATGAGGGAATATACATATGATGAATCCATATCTTTATGTATGAATTTTCAATTTCTGTATAAGTATTTTATTAATATAACATAAGTTTTCCTTTTATACATTTCCTATGATTACTATTACATGTTTTGTTAATTTATATGATATTACATAAGTCTTGAAATAAAATTTAATGTTGTTATTTATTTTGACAGATATATGGCTGATCATCCACATTCTTTAGGGGATGAGGCTCCCCCAACCAGATCCACTAGAGGACCCACTAGGATGAAACAACTATTGATCAGGAAAAATAGTGGTGAAAGAACTCTGGTGAATGTGAATGTCACCACGGGTGTGGCAACTGGCCCCCATGCCGATGACTTCCGATCATACCTTGGAGTAGTGGCACGTGATAAGATTAGCATTCTCATTCCATCTTTTGATCATGTGTCCGAGGTTGATCGGAAAGATATATTGGTAAGTTAGTTAATAGCGTTTGAATTAAAATTTGTTTATATTGATAATTTTGTACTAATACAACTTTATTATGTTTTTTTCAGCTGACATTTGACATTCCAAATGTCACAACACTTAGAAATAAGTGTTTGTCAACTGTTGCAGAAAATTTCAGAAACTTTAAAAGCAAGTTGACATCAAGATACATCTTTGGACACCTTAAACATAAAAGTCCATGTAGTTCATATAAGTCCATTGATGAGGAGACTTGGCGGCATTTTAAAGAGAGTCGGATGTCAGAGGAATGGCAGGTTAGTGTAGTTCATATTATTCAATTCCTCATTAACAAATATATATCATATGAACTAATTAATTAATGTGTATGTGACAGGCAATTAGAAGCAAAGCACAAGGAACAAGTGCTCACAACAAAACCCCCGACCTATTATCTCGTGGTGAGTATAGGAAGCTTGAGGAGAAAATCCTCAAGCAAAAGGCAGATGCTATACTACCATCTCAGGGTGGTAGCCCTCCTCAGCCTCCTTCTCCACCGTCTAGACATGAGAAATGGAAGTTGGCCCGTATGCGACCATCGGGCACCTACTCTTCCGACACTGCACGAGAGATTTCTGAAAGAATTGTAAGTTATCACTGTTCCTAAAATAATAAGTATTGTCATTATACATACTACATTAAACTATTTAAAGAATAATGGTGTTTTGTAATGTTACAGGACGCCTTGGTTGGGCATAGCTCCCAAGGCCAATTCACTCCAGAGGGTCGCCAGGATATTTTTGCTGCTGCGATTGGATGACCTGAGCACACTGGACGTGTACGTGCTGCAGGTCCCGGAGTAGGAATTAAAGATTATTTTGAGAGCTCTTCTCGTCAGCCTTCAAATTCATACAACGATACACAAAGGATGACAGAAGAGATCACAAAAAAGGTCCGAGAAGACCTTAGAGAGGAGATCAGGGCCGAGGTGAGGGCTGAATTCCACGTCATGTTCCAGCAGCAGTTTCAGAGCATGCGCCCGGTGCCGTCTCCTATAGAGGAACATGTTATCCCTCCCCCTCCCACAGGTAAACTTAATAAACATTTATGTGTAATTATTTCTATCTTTTGTATAATCTAACATTTACTCTAACAGGGAGAAGCGGAAAAGGAAGTTGTTCCGCATCAGCCATCCCAGAGGATGACATGGACGATGGTAGTCCATGTCTGCTATACATTTTAGAGGATACTGAGATGGTGTTGGTAGCTCGTGGAACAGAGTTTAGGTCAGCGACTGTATGTCATGGTATGCAACTATTAGAGGATGAGGTGAAGGTCTCAGTGGATGAAATGATCATACCAGATGCCTCGGTTCCTCTGTCCACGGAAGAGATTTTCACTGTGGAACAAGCATATAAGTCGTTTATCACTTGGCCTAAATTTTTGGTTAAACCAGTTTCTCACCCCTCGGTATGAAATTCTTCTTTACACTTCTCAATTTTAAAGGTTTTTGATGTCAAAACTTATCTTATCTTTTCATGTAACAACAGAAGCAGGCACAAGAGAAGATTCCTCTATCTGAGGATGACCCTCTTTCTTCATTGCATCTACTTGCTGACATCCTTGATGATAAGCCTTTGGAGGTTGAGTATGATGCTAATGTATTTGGGACAGGCTCTGAGGTCCCAATATACCTTAATAGCCAAGATGTCCGTGAGCTTGCGTCGGGAACACAAGAGTTGAATATTTCAATTATTCAACTATGGACGATGTAAGTCTATGACCAATTATTTATATATAAAATTGATTTATATATCAAGTATCCTTATATCAAAGTTAATTTTTGATTTCAGGTATATGTCTGGGGTCAGTAATAAGTTGGGGCATTCTGATGATTATGGATTCATTGATCCCCAATCAATTCATGAATCAAATGATTTTGAGTAGATCAACATGAATCTGATAAGAAGTTTTGGAAAGGGCAAGAAAATATACTTTTTGCCTTATATATCCGGGTAAGTGAACTTTGTTAACATAATAATGTTCCATATGTGATTTTAATATTTAATAGTTACGTTATTATGAATTTCAGGCGCCATTGACAACTTCTTGTTATGTCTATGCAAGACAACTATGCTTTGTGGTTCTATTCATTGCACAGGCCTCCTCCCACACAACTCAAACAAGCAATTGATTGGTAAGAACCTCAATGTTTGGACTTTCTTTGTTCTATAAATGAATGCTAAAACCTTTTTTTATATACAGTTCTATTCCAGCAAGTATGATGATGGGTGGGAGATCAATTGTTAATAGTAGAAAGATTGCTTGGATTTCTCTCAAGGTTTGACATATGCTAAAGCCATACTTTGTTATAATTGTTTTATTTTAATGTTATTCACTAACTATTATCAACTGTGATGATATATTGTAGTGTAACAGACAAAATGGGTCATATGAGTGCGGATACTATGTAATGTATTAGATGACCCATATTGTTCGTTCTCACATCACAAGTCGCTGGGAAACGGTAATATTTAACTTTCACAAATTTTGATTTTTTCCCAAATGTTGAATTCATATACACTAATTAATATGAATTGTCTTTTGCAGAGATTCAAGACTACTACACCAGTTCCTGAGAAGTCACTATTATTCATTAGGAACGCTGCTGCGAAGTATATAATTAGATTATACAATAGCTCTTAGATTTAAACATTGCATTTGATTAGATTGAATTTTCTTAGACTTTGTACTTTATTTGATGTTGAAATACATTTGAACATGTGTTTGTTATGTTCAAATTGAATTTGTGTACATGTTTTTATATGCAGGTCTGTTTTTGTGATAGTGGATATCACAAAAACAGACCTGCAATTTTAAAAAACTGCAGGGGAATATGCGGCGGTTGTAACCACAACCGCGACATATATTTTTTTTAAAATGAGACATATGGCCGCGGTTAGTGCTAAAGCCGCGGCATATACTGGAGTCTTTTGCCGCGGTTCAACCGCGACATATCGTGGACAATTTTTTTTTTTTAAAAATGGATTTAGGCAGCGGTTCCTTGGACAACCGCGGCATATTCCGCAACCTATATACCGCGGTCATAACCGCGGCCTAAAGTCTCTGACTTACTACCGCGACTGAATATGCCGCGTTTCGTAAACCGTGACGTATAGTGAAAAATAACCGCAGTAAAATCCCCTCGCTGCACTAGTGCGATTTTTGGTTATTGTTGTCTACAGCTTGTTAAATGCTGCAAAAATAATGTAGACGTGTTAATCAAGTTTTGTTTTGCTACAAGAATCTTAAACAGTTTTCATTCTTAAACAATCTTGGGATGAACAATCTTGGTAAATATTGATTTTACCTGTGACAACTAGGGAATCATTAAACAGTTTTCATTCTTAAATACTATAAGGTATAACTTTATCACCTGTATTAGTTCTGGTAGATTTGAGCAGAATTGCCTCTCATAGGTGATACCGTTGGTCTTAAACCAAAACCAGTTACTAATCTCAATCAGTACTAAAATTTAATTATGAAATTCAATGCCAACTTCTGATTGGATTACATTGCTTTTAGCTGTTTTCCCTGTTTGCATCTGTCATGACAATCTTATTCTTGTCATTGTGTTTTTTAATTTTAAAAAAATATATAGTGTAATTGAAACAAGTTAATGACTTTCCATGTTCCTTTTGCATTTTTACTGTTGTTATTTATGTTTTCTAATTCCACACCTATTTTTAACTAGGTACAAGTATTTTACATTTTACCACATTTTACCACAACCAACCTGATTTAGTCAGCTTGTGAGAGTAACAAAACTACCTACACCTTGCAGCTCAGACATTTCAAATTTCTTCAGCACCTTTCTTTTGTCGAGAAGCCAAAGGTGTTTTCCCTTTTAACTTTTGTTCTTTTACTTTCAATTTCAATTCCATTGTATAAGAAGGCCTTTAAGTGAAATGAATTTGGAGAATTGTTAGTTTTCTTCCTTTCTAAGTGAAAGCACATGCACACTATTGTTTGTACAAACATTACTGATTCATGGAATAAGGTATTAAAAAACTAACTAAATACTTATCTAACTGTTCATTACAAAATTGTTCTAACTTAATTATTTTATTTGTAAATCTTTAATGATTCATCTCCAATGGAAACTCCAGACATTGAAGACATTAGAACTAAGTGTACTTATTTTATTTTAAGTGTTAGTAAATTATATAAACTTGACTACAATGTAGTGTAGATCAATGTTATATTTGGATTTAATATATAGTTTGATGTACAAATTATGTATTATATTATTAGACAATTTAATGTTTGAAATGAATTTCATTATGTTAGTTTAATTGAATATGTTCATTTCATGTTATATTGATTATAAATTGATTCATGAGATGATAATACAGAAAACTAATTGTAAATTGATTGGATATGTCAAATGTAATAATGAATTTTTTGTTTAACAAAACAAGTTTTTATGATAGGTGAAAAAATCTATCATAAAACGCTACATATTATAGGTAAATCCAGTAATAAATTCACTATATTATGATTGATAAGTGAAAATTTGTCATAATACACTGCACCTAATAAGATAGGTGACAAAAAGTACGTCATAATATGCTGAAACTATTATGACGTAATTTTCTGCTACGTCATAAAATGCACATACCTATTACGATGTACAGAACTATGATGTCAGGTTACCTATCATAATAGGTCATTTGGACTTATCATAAAAAACGATTTTTTCTACTATTGAATTAAAAGATAGATAGTATGATTAAATGCACAAAATGTGGAGAGAAATATTAAAAAAGAAATGTAGAAATTAAACAAAGGAAATGTTTGGAGAAAAAAAAAATAGATGGGATAAGTAGGGGTGTTAATAGAAAAACAAGGCAAAATGTGGTTGTTAAAAATAGACTTGGACTGTTAGCCTAATAGGAAAGAGACAAGATGTTGTGGATAACAAATGGTGTAAAAAGAGACGTGGGAGAGATGTTAAAACATAGAATGATCTTTATTTTTCTTTTAAAAAATGTAATTGGGTGTTCACATTATACATAGAATGCTATTAAATTCTCACATGTTACACATTGTAAAGACGTAGGTGTTACAATTCTCTCCTAGTTACCAAAATATATTAATATACAATTAATTTAATTTATTTGAAGTATATTTTATGAATAACTCGTAAAAATGTATCTTAAATAATAATTAAACATTACAATAAATAGATATTCTATATTTTGTCAATTTTTATGTATTAGTTAACACACATGTATATGTATGTTTTTCATTTAAAAATATTTTTTATTTTATTTATAAGTAATAGCTGTAAAGTTTAGAGTGTATATTTTTAGCAATTAAAATTTTCATAATATTTACTTTTAAAATTAATAATTCAGAAACTTAATTTATTAAATATATTATATTTTAAAAAATAGCTCTTCATATTTTCTTATAATAAGTTATTACATTTAATAAATATTGTATTCAAAACTGTTGTATATAATAAACTTACATGTATATCTGTTTTATTAAAATTATTTTCTTCCAAATTCAATCTTATCCAAACATGCTGACGAAGGCTTGTACTAAGATATGATTCATGTCAATTGATGCACGGAACCATCGTACAAACGTTACCTAGACTAGTTAAGCCTGCGTTAGGTGGGTCCTTAAATGGAGGAACTAACTCCACCATCTTATTCTGATTGTCACTTTTCACTAAAGGATTTTAATTTCGTTGGGTTTCCTTTCTCACACCCACCAATCATTTTCTTCATATTTTTACATTGTTGAGTGGATTTTGCACAATCGTTATCAATTTTTCCTTCATTTGTAAGTGGGCATGTCATTGTGAACTTATGTATATGCTGAATCTGAGCTACATGAAAAATGTCTCTTTTTTCTGCATGTTGTGATATAATTATTTCATCCCACATTTTCTCTCATTGAATTGGAAATAGTATGCTAATTGCTTGCAGCTCTGTGTCATCTCTCCGTGGGGTTATGGTTTAGTACACGTTTTGATTTCGATCAATGGTTCAAGTGTCAAGTTTGATTTGATTCTTCATGCTATCCTTGTAGTTGGATACGGTAGCCTACTGTTGATAATATTTTGGTTTGAATTTGATGTTATTGTTCAATCATTCAAAACAGAAAAACCGAGAAGAAGATGGTGAAACTGGTTTGAATTTAAGGTGTTTGATGAATAGTTCACACACTTCTTTTTCAAGTTCAAACGTGCCCACGTCTCATATTTGAATTTAAGACATTGATTAAAGAAACATTATCTTGAATTCCTTTCTTGTGAATGAAAATGTCTCTTGGGACTTTTTTGTGTTACAATTTAGTAGATTCTTTCTCTTGAGGTAAAAGGGCTCTTGGTTTCTTTTCTTTTTCATTTGGTTAGTCGTTTTAGCTAGCAGAATCAAAGGTGCAAGAGGAACTTGAAGTGATGGAACCCCAGGATGAAGAAGAGATCCATAACTGTTTAATCAAGCTGGTTGTCTTATTATTCCTTACCTTTGCTTATCTTTATGGCTACTGTCTCAAATGCAGCATCAGCTAGTGAGTGATTAACTGTGTTGATGTTGCATTACAGAGAAGTAATCCTCGAAGGCGAAGGGATAAGGTTTACATTGGCTGTGGAGCAGGGTTTGGTGGTGACAGGCCTTTGGCTGCTCTTAAGCTGCTTCAAAGAGTTCAAGAACTAAATTATCTGGTTCTGGAATGCCTGGCTGAGCGGACTCTCGTTGATCGTTATCAAATCATGATGTCTGGTGGTGATGGTTACGATTCTCAGAGTATGCGTTTCCTGTTCAAATAAATTGTTTAGTTTCATTATTTGGTCTATATCTACTAACTAAGTCTCATATTGTACTATCTATGGTGCTACATTCCAATTCTTAAGTTTTTTTAAGATGTGTAATGCACCTGTAGGAATAATTTCTCAGTTATGTTTTAGACAGGAAACTGAAATTTATATTTATTAAAAAGCATGTTAACCATTTATTTGAGTATATGACATTGAAGCCATTAGTAGTGATCCGGTGGTTTGTGTCCTGCTCTTGTGTTTTTTCCAATCTTATTCTAAGTTTAACATCTGTAAATTTTTTCTGCAGTTTCTAACTGGATGCGTATGCTGCTGCCTCTGGCTTTGGAAAGAGGAACTTGCATAATTACCAATATGGGTGCAAGTAAGTATTTTCTGATGCTGCATCAGATGTAATGAATGACAACAACTATTGATTTTCCAAAGATAGTATGTTCAACATTGTTTTTAGTATTGATATATATGACTTCCCGTTTTTTTTCTAACTTCGCTAACTCTTTGGTTTTAATAGTGGATCCTCTGGGTGCTCAACACAAGGTCTTAGAAATTGCTGATAGCTTGGGTCTCAACGTTTCTGTTGCTGTGGCTCATGAGGTGTCTGTCACTAATACAGGTAGGTATTTGGATTTTCCTGTAAACTTTCTTTTGTAATTTGAGATAATATCTTTAGAATCTTCCTAGAGGAAATAGATATATAATCTTTATTTTATTTTACTTTCCTAGTTTCCCTATTTCTCTTTATTTTACTTTCCTAGTTTCCCTATTTCCCTTTTTAGGAGAATTAGATTATTACAAATAGAAAGTATGAAAATGTATTTTTTATGATTGAGAATAATAAACAAGTCTTATTTTCAACTTGGTATCAGAGCTCCTGATCTTGGGGCTCGATTCCGCTGCAACAAGTCGCACCTCCGCTGCTGTCCGACCACCGCCGCTGCCGCTGTCGTCGGTTGGAGTCGTTGATAGGGCAGAAAGGTGCGCCCAACACCGGCGATCACAATGTCGGAAGTCGCTCCGTGAGAGGAGCCGCCACCGTCGCTGGCGCATGTAGCCCACTGACCTGTCTCCACCATTCTCTCGACGCCATTGCATCACATTTCTTCTTAGGCTCAAGTTTAGTATGTCCTTCTTGTGTGAGTACAAAGCTAAGCATTTAGGAGTGGTCCAACAGAGAACTTTGGACCTCCAACCTGTCTTTGGCTTTTCTGATGCCATCATAAGTCCCAATCTTTGGTGTTTTTGGTTTCTGCCAATGCCTTGTTGTAACAAATCACTGAGAGTTGTTCTATGAGACCGCTCGCTGATTTGGCTCGTTCGATGTTAGGGGTTTCAAATTTGTCCCCAAGTACGGATCGGTTCTCACCAGTTCTTCCACCTTCCCATTTTGTCATTGACGTGCATATGCTGTTCAGTCGTGAGGGGAAGAAAAGTTTCAGCCGCCGTAGGTTAGTTAGTCCATGAAGGTTTGTTGCTGTTTCAGTCGCTATAGGTGGTTAAGTCCCTATAGGTTTGTTGTTGTTAGCCAATGCAGACTGTTCAATTCCTACAGGTTTGTTGCTGTTCAGGGCAGTTAAGTCCCTAAAGGTTCATTGTTGTAAGGGCAGTTAAGTCCCTTAAAGTTTGTTGTTGTTCAGGGTGGTTAAAGTCCCTACAGGTTTGTGGTTGTTAGCTTTGAAGGCCTCCCATATGTTACTCATGGAAATCATGTTCTTGAAGTTTTGTTGTTGTTCGCCACTATTGATGGCAATCCAGTCCCTGGAGTTTGTTGTTGTTCGCCACTGGAGGCCCTTCATCTGTTCTTGTAGTTTGTTGTTGTTTGCTGCTGCAAGTCATCATCCATTTTTGATGGAAATCTCCCTCGTCCATTACTGTACAAGTTGAAGTTTCATGGTGCTAGTTCGCCCTCGTCCATTGCTGTCCAATTTGGTTTATTGACGTTCTCTACAATTGAGTTTGACTATACCAAGCTTGGTTCATACAATCTTGTATGATCCAACTTGAGGGAGAGTGTTGTAATTTGAGATAATATCTTTAGAATCTTCCTAATTAGAGGAAATAAATATATAATCTTTATTTTATTTTACTTTCCTAGTTTCCCTATTTTCCTTTTTAGGAGAATTAGATTATTACAAATAGAAATTATCAGAATGTATTTTTTTATGATTGAGAATAATAAATAAGTCTTATTTTCAACTCTTTCCTTTAGCCTATGTTGTAGTCAAATTTTAAATGAATGTTTAAATTTCATCTGTTCAATTTATTTGTCTCATACATTTTGTTTTTACCCTCCTTACAATTCTTCTTCTCATTTTGTTTGTATGTTGGGAGATCTCACCTTTGGTAAAGGTTCTCCGCCTAGAAAGATTGAGTTGCTGTAATTGGATGACATCGAGAGTTCTACTTCTATCTAATGTATAAACAAACAATAGGAGTGTTCTAATAAGGAGATTTTTCCGGCTAACAGAATGATAGCTATTAACATTATGAGCTTTATATTTATTTACTCTTTAATTAAGATTAAAAAGGCATATGTTTTTACTTTCCAATGTTTTTCCTAGTCTTAGCTCTTTGCAAGGTGCTTTTCTGAAATTGTTGGAGCATCTGGTTGTACTGTTCTTCCACCTTTTAATAATATATTTATATATTAAAAAATAAATTAAATTTTGGGATTTTTAATTTAATTAGTCTCTGTACTTAGTTTCACAACTTATACATACACAATCTTTCAGGTTCAGGATTTTCACCAGCAAAATCATATTCCATGGATGGAGTAAGAATATTTTCTCACGAGGCTGTTTGTGATATATAAAGTCATTCTCTAATTAAAACTGTTTTTATTTACTGTTGTGATACGTTCCCCACCAATTTGTGAGAAATTCATTCACCAACCAACCACCTGCCTGCACCAAATGTGACAAGTTTAGTTTTTAGCCCTTTTTTGACTACCTATTTGGGGTGTGTTTGGATTCCTATTCAAACAACCGTAACAAACTATTGAAAGGATTATTTGTAATTGTGTGTTGTGTACACATGAATATTCTTACTTATAACAAAGATATCATAACAAGGAACAAAATCAATAATTAATAATGAGCAATATTTGCTAAGATATTTCCTTATTTAATATAATAAAGTCATATCTTTAACACTCTCCTTCAAGCCAAACATATGTGTTATGAGTTAAACTTGTTACAAATGTCATGAAGAGGAGGCCATTTGAGAAACTTTGTGAACATGTTAGTGAGTTGGTTGTTGGAGCTAATAAAGCTTCACATTAATCTGGTGAAGGTATGTCAAGATGGCATGCCAGGAAGCTTGTGGCACATGATAATGTTGCCCATGAGTCAGGTAGCATAGTGGTTTACAGAGAAAGGCACATCCAATGTCAAGGTTGAGTTAGAGATCAAACGACATATGGGATATCAGAGAGCAAAAATCTTGGAGAGCATAATGGCTACCGGGAGAAGAATATGCCAGGGAAACTTTCCATACAAGGAATCCATAAACTTAGGATTTCATCTCCTACTCATAACATACTCATCCAAGCTGGTCACCAAGACCAATTTAACTCTTTATACTGCTTGTGGGTTCTTTGAGGAGAAACATTGGAGAGATTTGATACAAATGAGTCCTGAACAAATCCATATAAAGGATCAAGATACCATTTTCAACCCAAAATTTTAAGACAATGAGTTTGTACATCCTTCTCATTGTATATATTGCTTATCTTGCTTATTTCTACCCAATGTGAGATTTCCTATGAATTCCTAATACCATGATAAAGCAGTCAATATCATAGGAGACGAGGACAAAAAATGTGCAAAACTTTGCATCTTCTATTTTAAATAATTTCTGGCTACTTGTCTTCTATTACTCTTTTGTATGTAATACATCCTCAATTACAGTTGTTACTGACAATTTAGTATAGAACCTAATTTGTATAAGCTAAAAGATGGGAATATAACAACATACAATTATTAGGTAGATTCTATTAATCAAATAAAAGGAAATAATAGTAATATTAAGGAACTTTGATCAGATAACAAACACTCTAGAGTTTGATTCTTGCCCCGTGCATCATTTTAAATAAGAGAAAGTTCAATTTCAAAATAAGGTAGGATGGGGCGTTTTCATGCCTTAAATCAAAAGTGGCTTGCATGAAAGGGCGATCAAGATCAAATCTCTCATGTATCACTTTACAATATAAGCTTTTTGGAGAGTTGGTTTTTGATATTACTGATTCCTTCTGTAATTATTCTTCAGTTCTAGACTTATAAGGCTGCAGTCTGATTCAAACTAATGGACCAAGATATTTCACTTTGTCTGTAGTTTTAATATTTTAGTGAGCATAATCTGATCAAATTTAGTTATCCACACATGTTTTATTCACTTTACCACACTTCTGTTAATCTGGATGTTAATTTTGGCTGTAATTTGCGAAGGGTATCAGCACATACTTGGGAGCCGCTCCCATTGTTCGTTGTCTTGAAAATTACCAACCAAATGTAATAATCACTTCGAGAATTGCAGATGCTGCTTTATTTCTGGCGCCTATGGTATGATCTGTTCTTTCCTTCATATTTCCCATCTTAATCAATACTTTCTTTTTAGTGACTTAATTTATTCTTCATATCTTCAATATAGTTTTTCATAAGTTATAGGGAAATTTATAGAGTTCAATTTGATACTTGATTCTTTATTTTAACGAAGTCAGTACAGTTAGAATTAACTTGTGTATGCTTAGGATAATTCTTCAAAAAGTACTTCGCTCTCGTTCTCTTAGAGTGTGATGCTAATGATGAATCACAGCACATGGAGTCCTCTCCTTATCTTTCTTTCAACTAAGATAGGATGATGTAGATGGAAGTGGCTTGAACACTGTTTTTTCTTTTCATTTTTATTCTTTTTAAGGGAACCAAAATGTACCTCCTTTTAATCTCATGTACTGTTCTCTTTTTTTCAAAAATATATACCAATCATAAAGTAAAACTCATATGTTATGTTCTGTTCTGTTCTAATATGCCTTTGAAACATCTCCCACAATTTTTTTCTTGAAAGATAAGGAGATAATTTGTTGATAATGTTTCATTTGTAGAACTATTCATGGAATGTGATTATCATCAATTCAGTCACTGAATCAATAGTAACTACTCATTGAACTTTCTGAGTTAACATACATTGCTGACTAAAACTTTTTATGCTCAATAACTGAAGCTATTGATAGAGTTGACAATTCGCACGGTATGAAATCCTATATGACCTAATGGTTTTTAGAGATCAACCTTTGCCACTCCCATTCTTCCATATAAAAGTTGAACTTTAGCACATAGCAGGTTTGATTGTCCATGATTGATTCCCTAAACATCCTTGTGACAGGTGACATGCTAGACCTTAGAACTATTCATACTTCTTCCCCGCTCATATTTCATCCCCTGACAGCTTAAGGCATTTTGAAAATTTGGTATATGACAGGTAGACTTTGTTGAAGTAGCTAAAGACACTGATAAAAAAAGTAACATTGTGAGAACAGAAAATAACTCATTATCCGGTTATTAAAAATTTTCACATTAATTAATATTCTATTTCAGAAAAGTTCTAGACTTTTCTTACAGAGCATATTAACTTTTTTTATAATGTGACAAATATTCTATGCTAGCAAACAAAGACAGAATCATAAGTATTCTATAATTAAAGATATTATTAGCTGTTCATCCTCAATCTCTTACATTTTTGAATAATACTATTCAGTCATTTGTAACTTAGTATGGAACATAATTCTGAAGGATTAACCTGGTGAATGAGTAGGTTTATGAACTAGGATGGAACTGGGATGAATTAGATCATCTAGCTCAAGGTTCTCTGGCTGGCCATCTTCTAGAATGTGGTTGCCAACTCACAGGAGGATATTTCATGCATCCAGGTCTGCTAATATAGCTTATCGCTACCCTTCGTTTGATATAAAATATGTGTGGATAAGTTGTGTCAATGAGATGATACTCTTTAAACGCTATCTTGTTTGGTTTAGGAGACCAGTACCGAGATATGTCCTTCCCGCAACTACTGGATTTATCACTTCCATTTGCTGAAATCTGTTTTGATGGCCAAGTGTGTGTAGCAAAGGCCGAAGGTAGTGGTGGAGTTTTAAATTTCAGTACATGTGCTGAACAATTATTGTATGAGGTTGGAGACCCAGAGGCTTATGTAACCCCTGATGTGGTAAGCTAAATGTTAGTTGTGAAGTCCTGAACATTTATATCACTAGATGGTAGAATATACAACAAAAAAGGAAGAAAAAAAAAACTCACTGTGTTCTTCCACAGGTGATTAATTTTCAGGATGTTTCTTTCAGTCCACTATCAAGCTCTAGAGTTCTCTGTCTTGGGGCGAAACCATCTACTGTATCAGTTCCAGATAAACTTTTGCAGCTGGTTCCGCTGGTAGATATCTTAATCATTCGCTGTTCATTCACTGAATTTACCTTTACATTGATGCTTTAAATACTTTTTGCAGGACTGTGGATGGAAAGGATGGGGAGAGATATCTTACGGGGGTTATGAATGTGTTAAACGTGCTAAAGCAGCAGAATATCTGGTAACGTTTAAAAGCTTACAAGGAACACTTAGATCAGTGATCTAGCTTTATTTTTTTTATAATTTATGTTGACTCTACTGTTTGATAAGACTTATAGGTACATCTATTATTATCAATTAATATTGGTCAATTCATATGCTTAATTAGGTTAGATCATGGATGGAAGAAATATTTCCTGGTCTTAATCACCGTATACTTTCTTATATAATTGGGTTTGATAGTCTTAAAGCTACCAGCAGCAATGGAAATGAGCAGTCACAAATAACTAGTGAAGATGTCAGGCTACGCATGGATGGCCTTTTTGAGCAGAAGGAACAAGCCCTCCAATTTACCAGAGAATTTATAGCATTGTATACAAATGGACCAGCTGGTGGTGGTGGTATAAGGTTGATGTTACTGAAGATTTTCTTCTGCATTCATTTCATTAAAATTATTAATGGCCAATTTTTGAAGTGTAGGATTATAACTCTGTTGAATTAACAATCAATGTTCTTCTAATTTGATGATTGCTGGTGAAATTGTAATTTTGTCAAAATTGTTCTTCACATTGCTTTGGTTATCAGAGTCTGCACTTTGTATTAGAATTGTAATGTTATAAAACAAACTTGATATTCAAGACTTGGAAAACACTAATTGTGAATGGAGTTGGAACAATAAGTTGAAACTAGGTTGTTAAACTTTGAAGAGCTAGCTATGATGTACTAGACATCTGCATATTGGTTCTTCATTTTGTTTTGAATGCTGTTATGTTTGAGACACAGTATTACTTCTGCAGTAGATCTTTAGTGACGTTGACATATCTTTTATTTAAATGCAGTACTGGATATAAGAAGGAGAATCTTCTAGAGAAACATTTGGTATACTCTCCTCCCCCTTCCTCTCTCATGGATTTACTCACAGTGGTGTATATGCATGTACTTGAACAATACTTAAACACGTGGATGTGGCAGACTCCATCGGGCTATATCAAACGCAAATTTTCAGTAAAACAATTTGTAGAGAAGTTCTTTTTAATAGAATAAGGCTTAGTTGTTCAATCAACATTATACCTTGAGGAATGAGAACTAAAGGAAATTAATAGTCAAAATGGTGTTGAGAAATGTAGCATTTCATTTTACGGAAGTGTTCCTTCTGAACTGCTGAAGTCAGATAATAAACTTGAACGTTCAATAAAACTTGCTATGTCTTGAAGACCTTTATTTAATCTTACTGCAAAATTCATAACCATTATGCTAGAAATATTCATCATAGCTAGATTTATTTTCAGGTTAACCGCGAAGAAGTTTTTTGGCGAACTGGGGTAAAGAGGAACACAGTGAGTGAGCTAAATGAAGTAGTTAATCATGAACACAATCTGAGGCACACATTGACAGTGGCAGCAAAACTACAAACTGAAATTGACAAATCCTCTTCAGAATTTGCTTTTCTTGGTAGTAGTTTCTCACATTCACCTGCTCCATCTGGCCAGAAGATTCCACTTTACAAGGTAGCACACAGCAGAGCTGGAGATAAAGGAAATGACATAAATTTTTCCCTCATCCCTCATTTTCCTCCTGATTATAAGAGGTTGAAACTAATTATTACATCTCAGTGGGTAAAATCAGTGGTCTCCCATCTTCTGGATTTGTCTCTTTCTTCTGATCTAGATGCAAGAAATCAAACAGAGAAAAGGGTCAATGAAAATGTTACAGTGGAGATATATGAAGTCAAAGGAATCCAGTCATTGAACATTGTTGTCAGGAACATCCTGGATGGTGGTGTCAACTGTTCTCGAAGAATTGATAGGCATGGAAAGACCATTTCAGATCTCATTCTGAGTCAACAAGTTGTGCTACCTCCTTGATTGTGCGATTCACTATGTGCTAATGGTCTCATGATTGGAATAGAATTAAAAACATTGGAAAACAAGAGTGATAAAATTTATTGAAGCTAGGAACTACTTTAATTGAAGTAGGACTCTAATTTTTCCATAATTTTGTGCTCTTTAATCTCTACACAGACTTCTGATTTATCTAGTAGAATAAGACTTTGTTGTGGTTGGATACTTTATATTGGCACCATGACCTATGAATCAATGTGTATAAGAAAATATAACAATTTTTTGTTGAAAGTTTTAAGATGATGAGTATGTACGTCTTTTTTCTTAGTTCAATTTTCTTCTTTCTACTTAATGTGAAATTTAAATTTATATTTAGATTCCTAATAATATGAAATGTTTATATAAATTTAATGATATGTTTGATTTAGGAGAACAAATCCCAAAAAACCACAGATGTAGAAAATTAAATAATTTTCTAAGTTTGTTAGTAGAAGAAGAAAAAAAAGAGAAGAAAATATTTTGTTCTCATGTTTGTTTGTAAATAAAGTAAAAGAAAAGAAATGAAGATAGTATTGCATTTTTATTAGCATGAATATCCTTATTGTTAAAGTATAGGTTTTTTTTAGCAACGCTAACAAAATCCTCATTAATACCCATGTTCAAACACATATACAAGCAATCCTTTCAATAGCTAATTAAATATAATTGTTGATAAAGTATTGATATTATTAATACTGAATTTGAAAATACAATAATTCATGTAAGGAGATAAAACACTCAAGAAAAAACAAAAACTTGAAAAATTAGAAAAGAAGTTGGCGAAAGGGTACAAAGATGTACTGAGAAGAGCACAGGTAGAAGTTTGATTAAGAAACAAATTATACTTGAACTAATAAGATGAACTTAAATGAGTTTGAAACTAAATAGATAGAGTTGAATAATATATAGATAAGAACGAAGATCTGTAAAGATGAGTTTAAATAATATTATAATCTCATGAATTCTTTAAAGCATGAACATAATATAAGCACAAGAAGAAATTGTAAAAAACAAAAAATATTAATGATTGGAATTTTATTTTTATTATCTAAGGATCTATGGAACAATTTTACTTCTAAGAATTTATTATTTGTACAACTTTTCTACATACTCAGTCTATAATTTTCTTTAATGGATATAATTCACACATTATCTCTAAAAGCTGATTATCAAAAACTAATTCAAAGAAGTGGAACGTGAATTTTGCAAAAAAAAAAAAGCTATTTCAACCTAGATCTATATTTAATTCGCAGATTCTATAATTATTTCTTCGATAAATAAATACTAGTTTAAATTACTGTTTACAATATTTTCTTTCTAGATTCAAGATTGGAGAAGAGAAGTCGGAGCCTAATGACTATAGATTTGACCAAAATTAAAACATGCTAAAGATAAAAATAGTCTCTTAATTTACAAAGATCAATGAGTTTAACATTTTTTATTAACCTCTTAATTATGAAATCCACATCTTAATCACCAGAATAGTATAAACCAAAGAAAAGTTGGAAATAACTATTTTTGTTCCATCCAATAATCTCTTCTAATTAAAGTGGTCAAACCAACCAGCCTCTTTTCTCTCCATTCAATTAGATCATATCCACAAATAACACATAGCTTTTCCATTTTTGTTTCACAATTTTAGGGTCTATAATCACTTGTTAACCACTTACAAAGAAACCTATGTGTTGATATAAGTCACTTTCTGCTGAGACATATCCAAGACTTTGTTCAGTTCCCTTTTGTCTGAGGCGAGCATTCTTGTTCAACCCCTCTTTGTTCCTCAGACATCCCCAAAGGGAATAAAAAACACAAAAAAGAAAAACACAAGCAATAAAGGAAGGGGAGGAAAAAAAACATGTCTTTCACTGGAACTCTAGACAAATGCAATGCATGCGACAAGACTGTTTATGTGGTTGACCTGTTAACTCTTGAAGGCACTCCTTACCATAAGAACTGCTTCAAATGCAGTCACTGCAAGGGATGTCTCACGGTATAACACCCTTCATTCTCTTCATTTTTTCCTTCATGATTTTACTATTATCTATTTGTAATTCCAATGTGGAATCAGAGACATCATAGTTAAGAGGGTCAAAGAAAATTTATCTTAAATCATTCTACAAAGATGGTAATTTGTTCTGATATGAGGAGGTTTAGGAATGCCACTTTTATACAAAAGATTTAAAACCAAGATTCTGCTTTGTGGGATATTTCTTCTCACACATTATATTAAAAAGTTGTCCTTTAAACATTGTTCACAACTCAATGTTGATCAGATGAGCACATACTCCTCAATGGATGGAGTTCTCTACTGCAAGACACATTTTGAACAACTCTTCAAGGAATCTGGCAATTTCAGCAAGAACTTCGGTATGAGGAAGAGCATCTTTTGGCTAAACTTTTCGTGTTATGAATTTGGCTAAACATATGATCATGTCACTTCCTGTTATTTACACTGATGAAGCTATGTTGTTTTCTTGATTCTAAATGTTGCAGCAAAGTCGGCTGAGAAACAAAATGAAATAGTATGTTACCTATCCTTTCTTGACACACACTTTACCAATTAATTATACTACCATACAGTTTCCTATGTATGATTACGTATTCTTGTATTCTCCATCTAACATACAAGTTATATCATGATCAATAGCAGAACAGAACTCCCAGCAAGCTATCTTCCATGTTCAGTGGAACCCTGGACAAATGTGCAGTATGCGCTAAAACAGTCTATCCTCTTGAAAAGGTCTGTGATCTCTCATATCTTCACCATGAAACATGAAAAAGTGAGAACAAGTTTGCACTGTCATATTTCTCAGAAATACTAGTATTGTTCATAAAGAAGTCACTGGATACTTCACATCTATATCATGTAAATAACATTGATGGGTCTTTTTTGAGTGAGGATTCATCATGGAGAGATTTTATAAATGTAATTTGAATTCAACACACATAAAAAGATTGACACCACTTTTAAACAAACACCTCTAAGACAATAGGTTTATGAATTTTCAATTTTCTCATTTTATATAGAACTTAGACTTAATTTTTTCCAAAAACACATAAAAACTAATAAGACCATTGAATTTAGAATGATTTCAAATCACTTTAAACAGGATTTTGTTTGACATGACTAAACTAATCATGCATGTAAATTTGGTTTTGTTGATGAAATAGGTAACACTGGAAGGAGAATGCTACCACAAGACTTGTTTCAGGTGTGCTCATGCAGGGTGCCCTCTGACACATTCAAGCTATGCTGCCCTTGATGGTGTCCTCTACTGCAGAGTCCACTTTCAACAACTGTTCATGGAGAAAGGGAACTACAGCCATGTCCTCCAAGCTGCTGCACACAAGAGGACTGGTTCTTCTACACCTCCTGAGCCTCTATTTGAGGAGCCATCACATCCACCAGTAGCATCTGAGGAACCTAAAGTAGTGGAAGATGAAGAAAAAAATGAAGAACAAAGTGAAGAAAAAAGTGAAGAAAAAAGTGAAGAAAAAGAAGAAGAAGAAGAAGAAGAAAGCTCTTGAAGGAAATCCATTCCCCTCCCCCACCTTCTTTCAGTTTGAGCAGGGTCTTTTGTTTCAAGTCTTTACTCTCAAAATTTCCTACAAATTCTTTTTTGGTTTCCTTGTAAACTAACTTGAGAGTTTTGTTAATGTATTTGAAATAAAACAAAAGTTTGAGTAACCCATGTTTTCTTTAATTTCTTCTGTGAAAAATTATCCATTCCATTTGAAGTAATCAATATATATATATTTTTAAATTATGTAACTAATAAATTCATTACATTAATTGTTATAATCCGATATGGACTTAAACATAAAAATAAGCACACAAAATTCCACAAATCTCACAAATCCAGGCTGAATCATGTATTTGATATTTGATTTATTCAAAGTTTATCCTTAAAAAGTGTATATTAATTGTATTGCCTTATCGATTGTTGAATTACGATATATAAGTTGTGATGAAATTAAACTTAAAAATTATCACTTTTTAAGATTGATTTTTTTAATAAATAGAAAATAGATTTCCTTTCACGTTTTTTTAAGTAAGATATTATTTATAATTAGTAAAAAGTTTAATTGTCAAAATTTTAAGTAAAGTTATAACTTCTAAAATAACTAATTTTGTTGTTTAAATAGTTTTTGTTAAAAGATGGTTTAAACCGTTATATGGTTTTTATTTGTTCTAAAATATCGAATTCGTTATTAGATTTTAAGTAATTTTAATTGTGTTTTTATTTTAAAAAATGTGTAATAAATAGATCCAAATTGTTAACCATGCTTAAATCTAAATGGTGGTGTACATTAAACATGGTAATATTATTATGTGGAATTTAATTGTGTTTATCTCACTATAATATTGTTAGGGTGAGAGAACTATTTTGAAAACAAATTATCTCACTATAATATTCTCATTTATCAGCAAAGTGATGTTTATTAACATAATTTTTCCATTGAGAAAGGTGAATGGACTTAGGTGACACATATGTCAAAATATGCACACTATTTACCATGAAAATATTGAATTTGAAATCACTCAGAACTTCCACTTGTATCAAACACTTAATTTTTTTTTTTAAATTATTCATTCGACTAGAAACAAAAAAATTTAGCATGCTTCACATTTTTTTTTATCAAAATAAAGAATCATGAAAATTATCAACAATAATTTAAACTTTTTTTTTCAAAATTTTATGGCTTTCTTTTAGAAATTGAGTTTAATGAAAAACATATATATATCATTTGTATGAATGAAGATAACCATCGATCCCAAAAATGACCAATTTATGTACATGCCATGAATTTCTTTCCTTTGTAATATTTACAGTGTAGAAAATATTCAAAAATCAATGATGTGTTCAAAAACTTAAAAAAATGGAAAAATTATTAATTCAATTATTTTTTTACTTTCCTTCTTATGATTTTCAAATATGTTAAAAGATTTTATTTTATTTTTTTATTTTTCATTATCATTTTCTTCAAAGGAAACCACATATGGTTGGTTCTATTGGGCTAAAAAAGGTTTCTCTTTAGTGTTACAATGAATCTTAAAAGTAAATGAGTTTAAAATCTTCTCTTTTTTTTCAAATTCTTTATTTTTTTTAATGAATATATAGGTCACAATGAAGGACCATCAATCCGAAAAATATTCAGAAAACAAATTTGTACTTGTGAATTTTGTATTAAATATTATCTTGTTCACAATCAAATGGCACTAGGCGGCTCAAAAACTGATTTCAAATAATTTTATAAAATAATGTGATGTGATGTGAAAATTATGAAAGTGTAAAAAGAATCTTTTTATTGTTTTCTTTTAAGAAAAGGGCTCCAAGGGAGACCATGAAAAGTGAGCTTAATGAGCTTAAGAATTGCAAACATAAAGAAAAATTTTGGAAAATATGAGCTTTTCATAATTTTTTTTAAAAATTTATTTATTTGATTTTAATTTTAATTTTTTTTTAAACTTTTATAGAAATTAGATCCGAGGAAAACTATGTGCATGGCAACTGGGGTCTGATGGACTCAAACAATTATTCCCTATGTTATCATAGTGAGAAAACTTAGAAAAATATGATTTAAGTTTTTTTAATTGATTTTTTTTTTTGTGATATTATTATTATGAATCAGTTTGAAAATATGAAAATATAAATTTATGTACATGTTGGGAAACCCTTTGTTAAATATTTACAATGTAGAACATTTTATAGAACAATCATCATCACATGAAAAAAATGATTAAATTATGCATTTGATCATTATTTTTTACTTTGAATTAATTAAAATAACTTAAAAGAAAAAAAAACTTTTTATATATGTTTTTTAATTTTTTTGTTTCTTTTAATTAAAAAAAGCAAAAATTGGGCTTAAAGTAGCCCAACATGGAAATCGGCCCAATGTACATGAATTTAGTATTTTTATTGATTTTCATTTTTCATCACCATTTTTTTAAATTCAAGAAAAATAAATTTATATACATACAACAATAATTAATTAATTTTATTTACAAAGAAGAATATTGTATGTTCAAAGCATATTTTTATTTCACAAAAGAAAGAAAAAAAAATAGAGGAAAATGTTTTATCAATTTTCATATTCTTTAATTTTTTTTTCAAAAACTAATACTATTGAAGCCTATGATATCAATGACGGAGACTATTGATACAATGTAATTTTTTGGCTATCAAAGGAGGAGTGGACTACGACACTTTGCTTTCTGAGATCTGAGCGTGTGAGCTTTGAGAGTTTATGAGAGTTTCTAAGTGAGAGAGTCTTTAGTGTTCTTGAGGGCTACTGAGTGTTGTGCGAGAGAGATTGTGAGCCTAGTGAGTTTTCTTGAGAGTTTCTGAGTGAAAGAGCCTCCGAGTGCGCATCCTTCTTGCTTCTGCGTTTTGTAAGCCCTCATTCTCTCAACCTTCCTTCTCTTTATGTTTATTCTTTACTCTTGCTTTTTTTGTTTTTGTTATTTTCTCTTCTCTTATTTGCTTCTCCTCTCATCTCTATTTTTTTTTCATGTCTTTTATTTCATATTAATGTATGTACTATTACTTAAACATGAGATATATAGGCTGGAAAACTCTTGTTGATCTCTCTTCGTTTGAAGGTATGAAAGAGATGGGTAGAACAACGCCACGTACCCGTTTAAAAAAAAAACTTTAAAACTAATATGAACAAAATATGGACTCTTTTGGACTTAGATCTAGTTAGGATATCTTGTGAGGACCATGAACCTAATCTATTACGAGACATCAAAACTAGACCCCAAAACTAGACAATGGACAAAAAAGAAAAAAAATTATTGTATAAAACACTTGACCTGAACATAATAACTCTTTCACTTTTGCATGTTTTCTTTATCTTTTGGATTTCTTTTAAATAGAATAAGAATGAACAAAAAAATTGGAAAAACTGGGGATCGAAGCTAAGACAAGCTATAAATGTTGGTGGCCTACTGAAGAGCAAGTTGATATATTTAATGACTATCTTCAACCATGGGATAGTAAATCACAGTCGAAAGCAGGTACGTGAAATTGTAACACGGTTTAGGGATTATGGAGAAATTGGGGAGTACAACGTCTAAAACTATGGATATCGAGTAAAACAACGACGTTTGCGGCAGGATGTCACTGGTGCATCTACCCATTCCTATTGCTTCCTACCGCCTTTTATGCATGGTAAGCTTCCTCTATGTTTTCCTTCCTTTCTTTTTTGTTTGATTTTTGTATTTTTTTTTCTAACTCTTATTTCTCTTTATTATATAACTGGAGATCTTACATGGGTAACTCCATCGACTCCAAATCTGTTAGACCTCTTTTTGATCCCTTTGTACACAATGAAAGAGAGGTCTTTCATCCCATACCTTTTCGCGTAAAGCTCTCTTAATCGAGTTTTTCTTAAGATATTATCCGATCAAAAGCCTCCTTAAAGAGATAACTTTTTATTTATATATATATATGTAATTTTTGTTTTATGAAATTTTTTTATCTGTTTATGTTTTTATCAGCTACTTGTGGTCAAATTTGGACAATGTTTGTAAAATATGTATACTTGATTTTTTTTGCATTTTATTTTTATTATTTTGACATCATATTTTTTTTGTTTATTAAATCTGTGATTTACATCTATCATTATTGATGTCCTTGATTGTCAACTCACCAATTCTTTCATAGTAGGGATAAGAACATCGAAGATCTTTTACTTTCACTTTACTTTTTTATTTTATGTTTTTGTTTTTTTGTATTTTTTTGTCACCCACTTGATGAAGTTGTTATCTTTGTAATAATTCAGAGTATAATTGTAAAGGTGAATGTATTTTTTTTTTCTATTATTATTTTTTATGTACATACCGTATTGTGAAAATAAATGTATATTTTTATTTTATTTACATGTTTAAAAATCATTTTACATTTTGTTGTCATCTTAGTTTATGGAATCATTCTCGTTCATCTCTTTCGTTTTTTTAATTACTTGATCCAAACAGTTTTTTTAAAAAGAAAATATTTAATTTATCATGAATTTAGAAATATCATTTGAATAACATGTATGAAACTGTTGAAGATCTTTGAAAAAGTTCAATAGTGGATGGTTGACGAGGTAATGAACAAATGAACATGGTTATGCCCCCAATTTGAAAGCAACTTATGGCCTCTCAACCTAAAGTTAATCTGGGTATGCCTCTGTTTAAAAATGAGGTAAAAATGTGAACAATGCTCCTAATTTGAGGGTGAATAGGCCTTCAAAAATGGTTGTGACATGAATGAGGTAAAACAATGAAGGGATTTACTCCTAATAACCGCGGTATGAAAAAATATTAACAATCTTAACCGTTGACAGTAATTACGATATGAAACATTGTAAAAAGGGAAAATTGGACAGGGTTTATACATGAAGGTTTAGGCTTTAGACTGGACGAAGTTTGGATTCAAGAATGTCCCTCATGAATGAATGAACAATTATTTTTTAGAGACTCTTGAAACCGGTAATCATTTAGAAACATACCCAATTATTTGCAAGCAAATCTCAACACAATTTTATTAAAAAAAATTATTTTTTATTTTTTAAATTTAGAGCACACTTGTACGCACGAATTTTTTTTAATTTTTTTTAAAGATAACAACAATAAATCTTTGATTGGTATGAACCTTATTGAACTTGTAAAACATTAAAGACAAAAACAAGATGATGGTTATTCGAAACAAGGATCTATGTTTTGTTCTCTTCATTCTCTTTTTTTTTTTCAATTAAAACATTTTCTTTCCTTCCTTATCGTTTTTGCAAATTTTTTTATCATTTGTCAGATAATTAGAAGTAAACATTATATCAACTTTCAAGATAAAGGTAACCTTTGTTTAAGGTAATTTAAAAGATTTTTTAATTTATTATATATATATATATATATATATATATATATATATATATATATATATATATATATATATATATATTAAGAATCCAATTAAAATTACTTCTGAGAATCAAATTGAAATTCCAAGATAAATATGAGAAAGGGTTTAATTCTTAAAATATAGTACATAAGCCCCTCAAGCCCAAGCAAGCTCTTTTATTCGAAAGAAGTGCGTAGGGATTATTACAAGCTTTAAAAGAGGTCCCTCACGTTGTATTTAGGGAGTATATCTTTGATGCTTTAAGTCTTCATTGCTTTTTGTACCGAGCGGCGAACTCTAGGAGTTCTCTTTGGATTTGTTCCATAGACTGAACAGAAAATGCTAAGAGTTCTCTTTGACACTTTTTCTAGTGCAAGAGATTTTCGCTCCAAAAAATATGCTTTTAAATAAAATAAAGTAAACGCTTCAATATTTTATAATTTATTTTTATAATGAAAAGGCATTGGAACCTAACAAAGCTGAACTTGTTGAATAGTTGACTGATAAGAGTTCTTTTTCAAACTTCCTGCGTTGAGCGAGGATTTCTGAAGCCCTTTTTCGGACTTCCCTCGAGCGGCTTAAGGAGGCAGGAGTTATTTTTCTAACTTCTTGCGTTGAGCGGGGATTTCTGAAGTCATTTGTTTGACTTCCCCCGAGCGGTCTTGAGGCAAAAGTCATTTTCCTGACTTCCTGCGTTGGGCGGGGATTTTTGAAGTAATTTTACTGACTTCCCCCCGAGCGGCTTGAGGCAGGAGTCACTTTTCTGACTTCCTGCGTTGAGCGGAGATTTCTGAAGTCATTTTTCTGACTTCCCCCGAGTGGTCTTGAAGCACGAGTCATTTTTCTGACTTCTTACGTTGAGCGGAGATTTCTGAAGTAATCTTTCTGACTTCCCCCGAGCGGTTTTGAGGCAGGAGTCATTTTTTTGACTTCCTACGTTGATTTTCTGACTTCCCCCGATCGGTCTTGAGGCAGGAGTCATTTTTCTGACTTCCTGCGTTGAGCGGGGATTTCTAAGGTCATTTTTCTAACTTCCTCCGAGCGGCTTGAGGCAGGAGTCATTTTTCTGACTTCCTGCGTTGAGCAGTGATTTTTGAAGTCATTTTTCTGACTTCCCCCGAGCGGCCATTATAACCTGACAGTTGAAGGTAGGTCTGAACCTTTCTGTACATGATATTTTATAATTTATAATTTAAAATTAAGAGTTGGTAGAACTTGACCTAGTGGAGGTCTGAACCTTCCTGCACATAATATTTTATAATTTATAATTTAAAACTAAGACTCGGTAGAACCTGACAAGGTTAAACGCAGTTCTGAACCATCTTGTGCATAATATTTTATTATTTAAAATTAATAGTCGGTAGAACCTGACAAGGTTGAACGCATTTCTGAACCATCCTATGCATAATATTTTATAATTTAAAATTAAGAGTCGGTACAAGGTTGAACGCATTTCTGAACCATCCTGTGCATATTATATATTATTTTATAATTTATAATTTAGAATTAAGAGTCGGTAGAACCTAACAAGGTTGAACGCAGCTCTGAACCATCCTGTGCATAATATTTTATAATTTAAAATTAAGAGTCGTTAGAACCTGACAAGGTTGAACGCATTTCTGAACCATCCTGCGGATAATATTTTATAATTTATAAATTAAAATTAAGAGTTGGTAGAACCTGGCCCAGTGGAGGTCTGAACCTTCCTGCACATAATATTTTATAGTTTATAATTTAAAACTAAGAGTCGGTAGAACCTGACAAGGTTGAGCGCAGCTCTGAACCATTCTGTGCATAATACTTAATAATTTAAAATTAAGAGTTGGTAGAACCTGACAAGGTTGAACGCATTTCTGAACCATCCTGTGCATAATATTTTATAATTTATAATTTAAAATTAAGAGTCGGTAGAACCTGACAAGGTTGAACGCATTTATGAACCCTCCTGTGTAGGCATATTTTTACTCTGTAAGATATTTTTACTCACAAAAATATATGACTTAAACAAATATATTATAATTTATAAATTATAATGAAAAGTGGAACCTGCCAAGGATGAACGTAGGACCGAACTTTCCTGAAAGTTCTCAAAACAAAAGACATGCCTTTAGGAATTATTACGGAATTTTTTACTCTTGTTGCAAAACTTGGTGTTATTCGAAGTAGCGATGTCGAGACCGAGCGCGCGTTTGGTTCTTCGTGGCTTCATAGGGATGCCGCTCGACCCCACGGTGGGTGCCAAAATGTTTCAGTTAAATGGGTCTGAGGGTTGGTCGTCCTTCCTTGCTCTGCTCTCTTTTGATCTTCAATCCTCTCTTAGAATGCAATCCACTGTGATGAGTTGTTGACATGCAGAAGACACTCCGACGCTCAAGTCAGACATGTTTCATAAAGAGAGGTCACTATTTTATTATGATAGAAAATGATGATTGTACCTAACATCAGTTGTATTATTTATAGAGTTTGTAGCAGTCAAGTCCATTGATTAGTTATCAGTATATTTTTAAGGAATCAAACCCAATAATCAATAATTAATACTGTATATTTGTAAAGCGTAAGGTAATCTGACCTATTAATACCTGATAATTGTTCATGAATGACCATTAACTCTGATCGGTATATTTCATATAGTACACTCTTTTTATCAAAATTATATTTTTCAAAATAAAGCCTCACAATAGCTTAATATTAACATATAATTTCTTTTATATATTTGTTACAAATGTACACTACATTTTGTGACTATTTTATTTATTTAAAAAAGTTATTAACTTCTTTTTCTAAGGAAAATAATAGTATTTAACCTAATTTGTAATTTACTCATATACGGTTAATTAGAATTATCATTGTAAGAACTTAGAAAATATAGTACTAGAGTTGATAAACGTTTTAAAATAATGAGACTAAATGTTTTAAAGTTAAATAATTCAATAAATAGATTTTCTTAAACTCGTTTAATTACTTAAAACACAAATAATCTCTCTAACACTCTTTCTCTTAACTTCCTCTCGCTTCTTTATAAAATTTCTAACTCCTCAATCATCTGTTTGCGATGAGGAAGTTTTTAGGAGATCATAGTGGAGTAATCTCCACTTCAACCCGATCAATTTCTAGTATGGAGAAAGTAAGTTTTGATCACATTTTCTCTTTCGTTCTTAGTTTGAGATCATGTATAATGATCTCATATCACATGTGCTTTAGGATATTTCTTTCGAGTTCATTGTATAATTGTGGTCCTAAAGACTCTTTTCTATCAGAATTTGGTGATCCATAAGTGTTTCTAGAAGTTTCTTGCGTGAAAAGTAAAATGGGTGTGTTCTTAGAGTTGTATAACTTTCGTGTAAGATAAGAGAAACTAGATGTCTACTTTTAAATGATGTTTGTTAAGTAAGTTTGACAGTTGTATGTATTTTAAATTGATTAAGATAGAACTTCAAGAATTTTGTTATGTTAATTTATGTAAGTAAGTATGTTTAGTTAATTGATGATCTGTTCTGAATGTGATTAAATTTGGGATGTCATTGTTGTTATGAATTGCATGTTATAAAGTTATTTTGATGTTATATTTGACTGCAAGGTGGTTGGAGTGGTGAGTAACCAAATATTTGAGTTTCAAGGCTACAAAGGGAGCTTTTTGTTAAAAAAGGAGTGCTTAGTTTCTCACACCAAGAGGGGGGGTGTGAATTGGTGATGCGTAAAAACGTTTGCTTTCAAAATCTTTTTCGCAAAGAAGGATATCTTTGAACTTTTCTTGAAATGCAAGTAAGTTTGTATGTAATGCAACGGTAAGCTTAATCGAATGCAATGACAGATTAATCGATTATATGCAGAGATAGGGATCAGAAAAATATATGCAGAGATAGGGATCAGAGAAATCAAACACTGGTTTTTATATTGGTTCGGCCAAGCCTACATCCAGTGTCCTTCCAATCAATCTGAGTTGGAAGCCAATGCACTATAAAGATCTAGGTTTTTACAAAAAGGTTTTTACAACGACCGCACGTCAAAATCTAAAATATTTCTCTAACCCACTAATCTAAATATAGGCAGTACAACAAGACACATAACAAGAACACCCTCTTCTGTTGTCAAACCCTTTGAGACACTCTCAAAGTCAAGAACATAGTTCTTCTTCCTGTATGCACCACAGGGAACTCCATCAATTCTAAGTGTTTGGCCATGCTTTCCTAATCACGTACAAAATACCTTTGAGCACAGAAAGATTAGACGTTTCCAAAGGAGTTCAACCTTGCTACACAAGAAACCTTCAAGACTTCGATCACCACGGTTGTTCTTGGTTCTTGGAGTTTTTCTCACTTCTCAAAAATCACACATAGTACATTGAAAAATATGAAAGTGTAAAGATCAATTCTCTTCTTCTCTTTTTTTTCTTTCAGAAATCAAATCATCCATCAATATATAATATTTCACCAAACAAACGCATTTTAATCGATTAAACTGTTAATGTAGTCGAATATATTTGACAGTTGTAACAGAATAATAGCAGTCAAATGCATTAATTGAATGCGCAATTAATATAATCAATTTGTCATAAATGTTTGGTCAACACATTTAAAAATATGACCATTGTGACAGTTATGTCAAACATCTAAATAGTTTTCAAATCAATAACAAACTTAGTCGAATACAAGTTGTATGTAATCGATTAAGTAGAAACACTTAGCTCATTTTTGAAAACTTTTCTTCACAAAATTCATCACAACACACCTAAAAAATATTTATGCAAACCCACGAGTTTTAATCGATTTCACCCATAATGTAATTGCCTTAAAAACTGTTGTTTTTCCACACTTTAAAGTCCAACAAAAGTGCTTGTGGTTTTTCATTTCTGAAATGCATACACAGATAAAATCACATATCAATAACAATGGTATTCTATAATAATCAACACAATAATGTTCATATATATGCTTTTACAGATATAACAAAGTCAGCATAAGCATATGACATGTATAACACAGTACATACATGTGTTATTATTAAGGCTTTAATGTTTATTCCGTCCCCATGTTAAGTGGTGAATTTCTATTTAGTATCCAAATTTAAAAATACATCTATTGAGTTCCAAAGTTGTAAAAATTGTATAAATGAAGTCCCCTCCATTAAATTGATTTAAACGGAGTTAACTCCGCACTCACATGGCTAAAAAATCTGACTTTTTTTCTCTCTCCTCTGCAAGGCAATGCCCAACTTTTTCTCTCTCTTCTATTTCTAATTCGGGTAACTTATCATCTTCCACAACATTTGAAACTTCACTAACCGATTCATACTCAATTTCCTTATTCCCCTTATCTTGTTTTTTTCCTTGTGCACGAAACTTCTCATCCATTTCAGTTTCGTCATGATCACCTACTTCCTCACTATCACTCGTTCCAGATTCTAGATCCATTTGAGACACCGAGTGAGAACTCATCTCTTCTTTCAACTTATCTAAATTCTCAGTTGATGTTAGGTGTCTTTTTTCGTCTTATATTGATGGTTGTGCTCTCCTTTGTAGATAATTGCAGTTACATGACCCTCAAGAGATCGCTTAAGAATTTTCTTAACAGGACAATTTGGATGTGTGCATTTGTAATAACTTCGAGAAAAGTCACTACCCTTTACATGTTTCTGCCCATACTTCCTCCAATTGTAGCCATCATCATTGGGCTTGTCAACAATGACAGTAGAAGAGTGGAGTTTTTTTTATCAAAGTGAGAAAAACCAAAGGATTCTGTCACCCTAGAAGCTGACACAATGGTGGAAATAGTTGTAGGAACCTGTGTCAATGAGGTAGCAAGAACTGCTGCAGAGAATGGATCTTCAGCTTGAATTTCCACATTGGAGTGGGATGTGACCTATGCTAGCATTTGTTGTTGTGTCATTCCAAAGTGTCCCTATATATTATAGGCTTTAAATATGTTATGGAAAATATTGATTAGGATCTCAAAAAGAGATGATGCATAATTTTATAATAATTTTTGTGTAGATAGATATACATGTTAATCTCATACAATAATTTCTCTTACTTTTGGTAGGTGTCACTTGAAACGAATGATAAATACAAGAAACTTCTACCTTATAGTGGTAATTTCCATCATATAGGCTTTGATCTTTTGGGTGTATTTGGGGGAGATGATTTGAATGGATTTGAGTGGATTTGAGGGTAATTTTGTAGTTATTTTTTTGAGTGGATTTGTGGGTAATTGAGAGTGGATTTGGAAGTAAAGTTTGTGAGAATTAGTGTAGGATTTAATTGATGTGATAGATTTAAAAAAGTTTGGTAGAAATTAAAGATTACCAAAATGCCCCTAGTTATTAAAGTAATATAAAATGTTATTTATTAATGTTATATTTAATTGTAAAATGTTTATAAAGAGACAAAAATTATAAATAATTTATAAAATTAATTTTTAAAAATTATAAAAATTATAATGTAGTAAAATGAATTTATTTTTAAATGTAGTATTTGTTTGTAATATAATTTACTACCAAGTAGTATCAATTTATTTGTTACGGAAGTGAGAACGATTAATTTTAAACAAACAAATAATTAAAGGAAGTTATAATATTACATGTCCTAAAGAAAAGTGACAACATTTAAACATACAAATATATTTGTAATAGTTCATGATGCATTGCTTCAGTAAGGTATCGTTACAATGCATTGAAACGATATTGTATTGGCATCCCTATTAGACGTCTTGTATGGGATGGATGCACAGATAAAAAGTCGAAGCACTGTCTGAATAAATTATGATCTTCAATATTCGTAGTCCGTAATAAGTTTTCAATTTCTTCTATAATTGGATTAGATGATTGAATCCTAGCATTTACTAGGGATATTCGACTCTCCATGGCCTGTGTATATCGTTCAAGAGCAGCACATAGTCTTCTTGATTGATTAATTTGTTTTTGCAGTTCATCAATGATTAAAGAGTCCATCTAATTTGCAGATGTCAGGCTCACAATAAATAAAACTAGCAAAGCTGATGTGAAAGATAATAACATTGAAAAATAGATAATGTAATATTTGAAACACATAAGTCAATTTAAGCAAAAAAAGTCATGTAATACATTATCGGAATAAAAATTAACTCAATCATCTAAATGGTGAAGAATCAAGTTAACATTCTGATTGAGGTGAGCAAATTGGCGGTTCATGTCGAGGGAAAGGTTTGCCAAGTTATCTTCAATACGTTGAACTCGCACCTGCATTTGTTCCATACCCTGCATTCTGTGTTGCAAGTCTTGTATCCTTTCCCACATTTGAGTCATCATATTAGGATTTGAAAGAGGTGAAGGAGGTTGCACAGGGTTGTCATGATGGTCTGGTTGCTCTTCTTCTTCATCATCACCGACAGCGTGTTGCCAAACACCGTTGACATTAACAATATTCAACCTCTTCAAAGAATTAATTGAAAAAGGATGTTGGGTCCCAATATGAGTGTTGGCATCGGCATCAACATGAACTCCACAATATTGCATGATATGTGTGATAAGGACACCGTATGGTAGGGGTGTGTCACTGGCCTTGCATTTAAGCATATGCTGCATGATGTGATGAGGCCAATTGATAGCTTCCTGCAATAACGTAGCAAAATTCCCTGGTCGTGGAGTCAACATGTGCACAATGACATAATGCAGAAGTCTATCATTAATATTCAAACAACCAACTGTTTTAACACGGTGACCCTGCATTTCTGGTATAACCATAGTAGCTAATACCATCTACCGGTCATATGGAAAGTCCTCTAGGATATTTGAAAAACACAATTTTTGGCCCTCATACTTCATATTAGCTACATTCAACCAATCAGCATGTTTCAATCTTATTCTTCTCTTGTTTACCTCAATGAGCAAATAACCATTTCCAAAAATCTTCAAATTTGAATAAAAAACTTTGATTAAATCCGGATAGTAGGGTCCCTACAATGTAAGAAATTCAACCACCCCTTGAAATAGAAGATGATTTTGGAAAAATAACCCTGAACCGGCAAATGATTCAAAATTCATTATCTTTGGACCAACAATACTCCTTGTATAGAAATCAGCTGCATAGTTTTCCATTTGATGGTTGTGAGTGAAGAAACGACACTGATATAATTGTTCCTTCACAAATGGTTTGACATGGGCTACATCTTTTGCCTCAGTGAGGATTTCTTTTCCCTTACGAATTTTTCTTGGTCTTTTGGTTGATGATGAGGCCATTTTATTATTTCTTCAACAAAGGAAATGATGAAAACAATAACAAAGTAAGTTATTTGAAATTATTAATATTTGAAAATAATAACAAGGAAGGACAAACCATAACATCTTTACCATAACCATAACTTAAAAATTCAAGATGGATGGAAAATCAATAAGTCATCATTACATCACAGATACATTATTGAATATAATAGTCATACAATTAGTCAGATAAGACTTCCTAACAGTCACCTCCCGAGATCATTTTACATAATTTATTCCACCACTTGTGTGGTGGAAGTCCCAAAAACCTCTTTGTACATGTGGGGTTTCCACATAAGAAATCATAACATTGCTTTATCAAATTTTCATTAGCAATGTTCATAGCACTCAACATTTCATAAATGTTTGCCTCTGTATATGTGTAATTCGGGGTGCGACGAAGGATCTCCATTTGGGAACGTAGTATTGATTTCTATCTTCCATTGTTGAGACTTAACGCACAGTTGCATCAGAAATTACACCAAAATGCACATTTGATGAGCTTAGGACATTTGCGAAACCATGAGGTTGGTCGTCAACTTATCAAATTGAGAATCAATTACATCGATAATAGGTGCCTTCCTTTTGGATCCTCGTGAGGATGAAGTTCCACCGGATGGGACGCAAGGCACAGATTGAGTCTGTCCTGGACTGTATTCGTCCACAGATGGAGGAGGTGATGGTGGAGTTGGGTCTCTATACCCCGTCCACTCAGGCTGTTCTGGAATGTACTAAATATTTTGATTCAAATCAACACTGACACGAGGCCCAACCCGCTGCCGACGTGCTTGACGAGCGGTCCGAACACCACTCCCAGTAGCTCGATCAGCAGACCATAACTCCACCATTAAATCGTAGTGTTTCATACTATTAACTCTCTACTTTGCGACAGTTGGCCTCGACTAAAACAACAAATAGAACAAACACCTAGTTCATATTATGTATTATAAGGATCCACAACATCTTAGTATTTTTAAAAATACATGAATCAGGTCCATCAAAACTTCGTCCTTAGCATGAAAGGTCATACTAATCGGGTTCCACGCAAATCCACTAAATCTAGAAAACATATCATGTACTTCACACCATTTATCTTTCAACACTTTCTGACGATTTTTAACATTATTTTTCGTAATTGTGACATACCTAGAGCTATGAAGATGATCAACTATGTTATTATATGCTTGGGATGTCCAACTTCCGTCAACCCTATTACCGATTCGTGATTCCTCAATCATAGAGTGTAGAAGACGTGCGTCCATGTCCTCTGTCCACTTCATGAACTCTCTAGTAGGATCAGAGGACTCAATGGCGGCTGCCTTACCTCTATTCATTTTATACCTATTTCATAAACAAAATTGTAAGAAGTTAACATTAAACATCCTTTATATATAATTTAACTTGTCATACCCATTACATGAAATACTCATACAACACAATAAAATACAATAACTACGAGTTTTGATAATCTCACCACATATGATCTATTATAGAATTCCTAATACTACTACCAATCATATGGTCCTCTTCTCTAACTTGACATGATGAAACATTATGGTGTTCCCTTTCATTCAACTCATTATCAACTTCATCAAGTAATGAGTCATCGTTATCCACGCCACGAAGGAAGTTGTGTAAGATACAACAAGCTAATATAATGTTTATCATTGTCTCCAATCCATAGTGTGGTTCAGTGCCACTTGCAATGATAGGGAATCGTTTTTTTAAAACACCAAATGTTCTTTCAATAACATTTCTCAACGATGAATGTCTATGATTAAACAACTCCCGTGGATTTTGTGGTCCTCTACGTTTATATTCTTTAAGGTGATATCTTACGCCTCTATATGGAGTTAAAACTGTGCTTTTCAACATAAATCCAGCATCACCGAGGTAGTATTTTCCTATAATTTTGCGCATATACACGTAATTAGTCACTACTAAATAAAATCTTCAACATCGCAATGTACATACTAACCTTCGGGGATAACCAACGGATCATCTCGATCAAGAGCATTTTTTAAAATTCTTGAATTAGATGCAATGCCTTCCCACCCGGCAAGAACATATGTGAATTTCATGTCAAAATCACACGCCGCAAACACATTTTGAGTTGGCCAATCTTTTCTTCCTCAAAATCTCGGAGCTTCACATCTTGGCACCTTTAGCCGAACATGAGTACCGTCTATGGTCCGTAAACAATCCTAAACATAAAAATAAGAAGTCATCATGTTAATCAAAATTTCTTATCATCTTTTGATCAAATAACATCTACAAATATGTTCAAATGAGTACCTTAAAGTACGGGTAAAATCGATTGTTGTTCAAGACATATGGATGAACCTCATTTCCTGATGGTTGAATTAGAAATTCAGATTCCAAAGTTAAGATAGCATCCAAGACATTGTGAAAGTGTCTGCTAACTGTCGAACCAGATCGATGAAAGAAAAATGCGACACTTTGATTCTTAACATTATGACTAATTATATGAAGAAGTTGAGCAACTTGTTGCTCCACTGTCGACCAAATGGCGTCCTTAACTAACGCAGTTGATCTTAGTCTCTCACAAAGATGAATAAATGCCTATGGACCCATCCTAATAATGTCGCGGCACCGATTAGTATGCACAAGATATGACATTAATTGCTCCCTACGACGGTCTCTGTCTGGTAGGTAATTGCTTACACTACTCGAATCACTAGAGTACATTTTCAAGATACTCAACGTGTGTGCAACAATGCATAACATTGTTAGTGCAGCCAATGAAGTGGTTATTTGTAATTGTTGACGTATCATTACGATAATATTGAAGTCTACACCAACCACATCATCATCTATATATTTGCGGTCCAAATATGATAAATCTATATATTCTTCCATCTAGATTTACTTAAACAATTACACATACTATAATCAAAATCATGCATTCATATAATCATTAAACATAATTCATATATACATTAATACATACAACAACATTTCATATCTTTATTATCAACTACATACATATACATATAACAAATCAAATTCTTATTTAAAATAATTATACATTCATATATTAAATAACTTAGAAATATAAATCAACATAATACATTCCATTCATATATTGAACCCCGTGAAGTTACTAATAACCACTACTGATTCCATGATTCATATATATATATATATATATATATATATATATATATATATATATATATATATATATATATTATAGCCAACTTAACTTTAGAACACTTGCCTCTTCAAGACCTTCAACACGTATGCACACTTGAAGCTGGATTAAGCAAAAAAATTCCACAAATGACGGGCACTAGGATTTTTCCTCCAATCACGTAACCAATTTGTCCTTATGTAGATGCTACATTCAATTCTCAATTTACAAAATCACTCTTAAGCAAACCTAACCTGCAAACATAAATATATCAGATAAGAACCCCATTTTCAATGCTTGCACAAGATTGAAAATAAGTTTGAATGTTACATTTGCAAATGTACCACTTTGCTCCACTGATGCACCACAGTCCCCCACTTTCACAACCAACCACACAGCCACGTCTTTTCTACCAATGCAACTGTATCAAAAGTGTTTAAAAAGTGGTTAAGAACTCATACTTAAACTATCCAAGGTCATGAGCATTTGCTTTCATTTTCAACAAACAAAAACAAAACACCAATACAATACCAAGTATGGTGTTGATGAACCTCCACCACCTTTGGTAGCTCACACCGCTGCACCATGTTGTCAATCTCCACCACCTTCACGCACGTACATCCACCACGATCACGATAGTGCAACCACTCAACACCTGCATCACAAACGCACTGTCAGAGGTCATCGTTATTCAACCACCCCCAGCCACTCCTCTGCATGGACGACACATGTTTCACTCCTCATCTGCGGTCTCTTGCTTCATTCTCCACCTTCGTTTCTCATCAAATCGTTGCTTCATTCTCCACCTTCTTATCTCGCAGATGGCCTTTGCCACCTTCACCACCTCCTCCATAACAGCCTCCACCGAAAACTTCTCATTGCCTACGAAGAAGACTGTTTGCTAAGCTTCTGTTCACCACACAACCGCTCACCTCCCCGTAACCAAATTTGGAAAAATTTTCCTTGCCATGTAACCAGATACTGCTTTGAGGTAACCAAATACCACTATAACCGCATAAATTCATACCACTATAATCGCACACTTCTCTACTGTAACCGATTACACTACCCTCCTACTGTTCATCGTCTTCTTCGCCTCTCAAACACGCGAATTCATCTTCATCTTCAACCCCCAGCTTCTTCATGCCATCAACACGCACAACGTCCTTCTTCTGTAACTGATTAGGCCACCCTTTGCGTACTGTTCATCGTCTTCTTCGCCTCTCAAAGACACAGATTCATATTCCTCTTCAAGCTGCAACTTCTTTATGCCATCAACACGTATAATGTCCTTCTTCCTCCCCGTCTACAACCTTACAAATGAAAACCAAAAACATGTGCTTGGAAATTCATCACACTATCTTACTAACCTCACCACTTTGTCTTCTTCGACTCAGCAAAACACCCAACAACGCTCGCTTCGCACACTACTTTCAACACTAGAAACCAATATATTATGCTTCTGATCACTCAATAAATAAAATGAGCTACCTACTAGCAACTACATATATGAAGTTTGTCTTTTGGTCAATGGCGCATACTGCACTTTCACTGTGTCTGGCTGTAGGAATCTTTGATGTTCAATGGTTGTATGAAGCAAGGTAACATCAACTGAGGAAAGCTTCAGGAATATTTCTGTAAGCACGCCACCACGTCTTCCCAAGCACTCTCGTGCATGTACAATAGTAAAGGTAAAAGCCTGATGTTATCAAATTTTTTAATATTAACCCCTTGGAATCGGTTTTGGTTAATGCATTGTGCTAGGGAATCGGTTGTAAACTGTAAATTCATAAACAGGGATGGCATTTAGGAAATAGGACGAGGGCACACATGACTTTTCGTTGACAATCCTCGCAAAACTCTTCTCATACGCGGGTGACGAAAATTCGATGAATCCTCTAAATCCATCGTCGCTGATCCCTCGTAATCCTCTCATACGAACAACACATGGTGTTGAATTCATCGCTCATAATTTTGCATGAACAGTGTCATCCGTTCATGCGAACACGAAGATATAGATTTCCCCAAAAGGGACCTTACCCCATGTCGCCTAATCAATTCAGTGAACTTTAAAGACAACTTTCTCAAAGTCATACTTAAGAAAACCTATATGCAGTAACCAAAATTCAAGGCTATATGTTTATTATGAAACATTTATCCTAACTAAAATCTACTTAACCACGCATTTTATTTAATCGTGTTTCTTAATTTAAAAATGAAGATCAATTATATAAAAATCTAAGATACATAAATTTAGGAAAGGCATAAATATGCGATTGGAAGAAATATAGCAAATGAGATGTGTTACTTGAGAAGGTGAATCGGATAAGAACCGAGGAGGGGTGGGGTCCATCATAGCGTTGACGAGGAACTCCGAGAACGACTTATACTCATCGACATCACCAAACAGGCTAGAAAGCAGAGTCATGGGACCGGGGCTATACCCCACAGCGTCCCCGCTGTTGAAAACGCTTTCTTTGGTAGCGCGTGGGCGGAGATCACTTCTTGGACGCGTCGTCGTCAGGGTAGAGCTCCCTCTCCATTTCCACCGTCAACCATTCACCTTGAGTGAACCAAGACTTTAAAAAGTCTTTCTTTTTTTTCTATCTTCAACCAAACCTAATCAAAATATCCAACCTTTATGCTCTGTGCAGGTTATACGATGATTCTGGTGTTCTGGTAGGAAGATTTGACTTTTTTTGGTTTCGCGAAAAGAGCGAGTCCCTATGGCAGCCATTGAGGCCATCAGGAGGTTTTCTGTCAATACAGTTCTTGGAGGAAGAAAATTGCAAGGTGTAGATTAGGGATGGAGAAGAAGCATATCCAGATGAGATTGGAAGAGAGAGAAAAAGTTGAACCGGGGAGAGAAAAAGTTGCACAATAGAGAGGAAAGAAGAGAAAAAGTTAGCATGGAGTTAACGTCGTTATTGTCAACTTAACACACAGGATCTTATTCATACAATTTTCATAACATTGGGACTCAATGTCTTCATTTTTAAAACCGAATACTAAATAGAAATTCACTTCATAACATGGGGACATTGGACGAAGTAAACATTTAAGCCTATTATTAATTATTTGTTGTTATCATTAAAAACATAGTTATCACTGAGATTGTGGGTTCAGCTAAACCAGTGCTCCCCTATCAACAATCTCAACAATTTTAATATGTGAGTTTGTGAGATAGGTATTGGTGTGAGAAAACAGTTAGGTGATCATTTGAGACTTGTTAGACCGGTGGTTTTGGAGGGTTTTAAGTGTGTATTTAGAGTTTGGAGTGGTGGAATTCTAAAGTAAGGGGTTGGGACAAAATTGGGGAGTTTGAGGTTCTTGTTTGAGGCATATATGACTGGTTTAAGTTATTGAATTGCTGAAATTGGTGTTATAAGTATTGGATTGGAGTTTGAAGGATTTTAAATAGTCAAAGGGTTTGAGGTAGCTAATTGGAGTTAAAGATGTGTTTTTGGATGTCTCTCAGTGACTAGAGGGTCTTATGAGTTAGTTAAACTTATATAAAGGGTAAGAAACACTAGTACAAAAGTCGCGTACAACGTCGTATATTTTGGGCTTTTAACAGCGAATTCGTGAACAACGTTATATCAGGAGACATTAAATTTACGTCGAATTTAAAAATTTGACGTTAAATTAATGTCGAATTTTGTTAATATATGACGTTAACTTAACGTTGAATTTTGTCAATATTCGACGTTAATTAAATTTTTTTTGTTTTTTTTTAATTAATTGTGATCCTTTTTTACAACTCTACGAGACCTTAAAAGCAAAAAAACAATAAAATTCAGTTTTTGGTATTTTATAAAGCATGAACTATGAACATATAGTGTAGTATCAACAACAAATAATAGTAACCAACAACAAACAAGTTCAATCAAACAACAACAACAAACAAGTTCAACTAAACAACAACAACAAACAAGTTCAAAAAAAAATAATAAACAAGTTCAACAAATAAGTTCTTCAAAACGAAAATGAAAGCGAAAACTAACCTTCAAAAGGTGGGTTCATTGGAATAAAGTTTCGTCACAATGAGAGAGAAAGTACAATGCGCCTATGAAGGACAAGAGCACGAAAATAATCGGTTAAAACAAACAAAAATCATACATAAAGTAATTAATTAACATGCATTTGTATCAAATGAAAAAAAAGATTACATGTGATGCTCGTCAAACTTCGTTCGAGAAAAGTTTGAGAAGAGAAGAGGGTATCGCGCGCTAAGATAAAGTGAATGAATTTTCAATCTCCCGCTCAAATTTTTATTGAATTCACTAACCTTTTGATGTCGAATTTAAAAGTCATTCGACGTTTTATATCCTTTTATGTCAAATTACAATTCTAAACGACGTTTAATAATTGCATTTATTTACGAAAATGTCACCGCTCCTTTTTTTAACATTGATTGTTCAGTGATTGGACGTTGAACACGTGACGTTATACACTATTTTTTTTGTACTAGTGAAAGATCATATTATAGGTGTACTAAGTTATGGTACGACACTGAATGCCCCCTGGGCACCCCTTGAGCACCCTTTTTGTGCAAGCTTAGGGCTTGAGTGCCTCCTAGGTGCCCTTTTTGCAAGAAGAATTCGCCCGAGCACCCCTAGGCGCCCCCAGGTGCACCATTCCAGTGAGTTTGGCACTTGGGTACTCCTTTTTGGGGGCTGAGCGCCCCTTAGCCAGTTTTTGGGTTTTTTGTCTTGGTTTATCCTGTGTTTTCTGATGCACTGTGTTGGATTCTTTGATGTATATGAAATGGTTTATTATGAGTTCTATAGTGATATATGAATGGTATGTTTACTTGTATATTCAATGAAAAAGTTATGGAAATGAGTTCCAAGGAGGAACTTCTGTTTGGAGGTTTCAAGTATTGTTAGTATGAATGTAAGAAGCTCAGTCTTGGGGGTTATCCCGTCACTCTAATGGTCAATCATTCTCAAGTAAAGAAGATCGACACATGTGGTGAGAATAACAAGATGTCTTAGTTTAAGTGCTTCTAGTATGGCCTAAGATGCGTTATAGACTAACCTTGTGAGCGTGGTAGGGTGAAACCCATGACAATGACTTTGTAAAGTATTAGAGGCCACTGTAAGTGCACAACCCGCCATAAATTAACATTCATACTAAATCTAGATAAGCCCAGTTTAGGTCCTTGCATGGTAGGATGTTTAATTTATGTGTTATGTAACATCTGATCAAATTATGAAATGTTTGTTGTATATTATCAATGATTCTTGCATCACTAGCTTACCCTTTGTTTGTATTTTTGTTGTTGGCTTGTTGTGCTTGGTATATCTGGGCTACTATGATCATTCGATGAGTATGAGTAGAGGGCGATGAGGCATTTGTAGAGTGAGTTTTGAATGGAGATGTTCCTGATGCTTAGATAGTTTAATAGTTTCATTTGTAGTAGCCTTGTCTTCTTTTGGTAGTTGAGACAATAAATGTTGTTTATAGCTTTGACCATCTTTATATATAAAGTTTGCTTTATGATTATTGTGGATAACTATAAATTTTACTTTTTAATACTATCTTTAATTAATCTATTTTATTAAACGTGTGATAGTTTCATTTTTAATTTTAATACTATATTTTAGAATGCTATAATCAACTTGTATTAAACTAGACTATTGTCAATATTTCTTACTCTTTTTCGGCGAGAGGTATATTTTAATTTTAGTTTTAATTTATGTACTTGATTTTCTTAACTATCTATATATATTATTTTCAATTTAAAAATAATTCTATATAATTTGAATTATTTATTATAGATATAAAGTGTAATAATTTATATATTTTAAAATATTGTTGATTACGAGTTTTAATCATCATATGATTTATATATTTAAAATGTTTATCTATTATTTAATTATATAGAAACAAAAAATCGTGAAAAGCATATACAAATTAAAACACTAGTTTAAATAGATATGAACATACCTAAATTAAGCACGTTTTTAAAACAAACTTGACCAACAGCAAAATCCAAAACCAAACTTTAAAAGCTTTATTATTGGTTATTAACTACACCATCTCACTTAAACTCAGTTAAAAAAATGATAGTAAGTTATTTTTTCATAAACAGTATTGTTAAGAGAAAAATTCTATTTTGTTTTATCATTAATGTAATGGATGTATGCAGGAGAGAAATAATATATCTTATCATAAATTGTTAATATAAATAATTTTAAATACTTTAATATTATTTTATCAAAATACAAAAATATTAATAATTTTTTTCGGATATGAGAATGAAGTGAACGAATATGCTTTAGATATTTCTTTGAAATTGCAGTGTCCATTCATCACAGAATTTTATTTTTTGCATATATATCCCCGAGTGATCATAAAATAAATACAAAAAATATATCCCCAATGTTTGACCACACTTTCTTCACACGCTACCGTATATTTCACTAATTTCTTTATTTTAAAATGAAATACACAATTTTATTTTTCTCTAACTCTTTATTAATTAATCACATCTTTAATTTAAAACTCACCTATTCATAATAGTTTCATTAAAAGTATAAAACATATTTCATCCAAAGAATATTACCTTTCCTCCTAAACAGTCTCCAAAGTAGTAAAACTACTTTTTGAAATTATAAATCTTTAAAATAAGGTATTCGAAAAGGTTTTACGATAAGATTTTTTTTAATATTTAGAGATTATATTATTTTTAATATTCTTAAATTAGTTAAAAAAGTTACAATGAAATTGATAGCTTATTTTACATAAAAAAGTTATATAAGGTTTAATTTAAACACAGAAATATTATAAAGATATTTTATATTATTTATTCAATAAAAATCATAATTAGTAAAATTTATGAGTTGTTGACAATGCAATTTTTAATTAATACATAAATAAAAATAACACGTTCTCTATTTTTTATTATTACTTAAATTACGTCACTACTTCAAACAGTAAAAAACATGATAAATCTAGTTAAATAAAAAAAAGACCGAAAATTTTCTGACTTGTAATAAATTTAGAAATTTAGAATAATATTAATTTTAGAGAGCTACAATAAAGGCCCACGCGCGTTAACCGGAGGTGAAGACAAAGCTTGGTTTTGTGAATAAATATCTTCTCCCTCCTTGTGTATCTGCTTACTCACTTCGCTGACCGTTTTAACAGAACACGCAAGCAACACATTCATTCATTTTCATCCGTCTTCAACTGGACGCAAATTTGTAAATTCCATTTCCATTTCTCTGCTCGAAGCTTTCTGTTCATTTCTCTACGTTTCGGTAGTTTCATCTACGTTTAGCCTTGCAATAATGCTTCTCTTCGTTTTGTTTATTTCTAAATATCTTTCTGTTGAATTGAATGAATGCGAGAAAACGAAAATGCTATTGGTTATAGCATGCACTCTCTGAAACGAATGATATTCAGTGATAGTATAATATATTTGCCAAAATCGCTAGTGAGCTGTGTTTGAACGTGATTTTGAGTTGTGTTGAATCTTGTGGAGCTTTCTGATTCTTTTTTGGACTCTTTCGTTTCAGTTTTTTCGAGGAATTGGTGGTGGAGTGCATTGAAGAGAAGTGGTTCCGTGAGAGTGTTTTGTTTGGGGAGAGAACATGGATGTAGCTTTTAGGTTACCGCAGTCAAATGTGGTATTAGATGGTTTGGATTCTTGCACTGTATTTGGCGGGAGAGGTTTTTGTTGCGCTTTTCTCGGCAAGTCGAGGACTATTTCGAAGGCTCGTTTTAGTGGAACGAACAAGATAGGTAGTTGGAGTTGTTCGAGAGTAGACTGTTTCGGAGAGTTGAAAGTTTCGAGTGGGAAGAGGAGTATGTGTTGGAAGAGAAATAAACTTTTTAGAGGGAGTAGGAAAATTTGGACAAAGTGTCAGGGTAACGATTCTTTATCATATGTCAATGGCAATGGGCGGAATGTTGATAGGGTGGAAAGTGCGGATGAGGACTCTGGTTCCAGTTCTGAATCTTGTGAATCTTTGGGTGAAAAAGGGCAAGAAGGGAGGAAAGAAGCTGGGGGTGAAGTTGCGGAGGATCAAAATGTGGATGAATTGAAAGAACAGCTGCAAAAGGCCAAGAAAGAATTAGAAGCCGCTCGAGAAAACAGCGTTGTGTTTGAGGAAAAGGTTAAGAAGATATCAGAGACTGCGATTTTCTTGCAAGATGAAGCAGCAAGTGCTTGGAACAATGTTACTTCTACCCTTGATATCATCCAAGATATTGTGGGTCAAGAATTTGTTGCCAAAGAAGCTGTTCAGAAAGCAACTATGGCCCTTTCTCTGGCTGAGGCAAGGCTTCAAGTAGCCATAGAGTCTTACGAGGCTACAAAAGAAGCTTACGATTCCTCACAAGGTTCTAACAACATTAATGATGATAAAGACATAATGCAGGAAGCGAAGGAACTTTTGGATGCTCAGGAAGATATCAAGGAATGCCAGACAAATTTATCAAATTGCGAGGATGAGCTGAGAGGCTTGCAATGTAGAAAGGAGGAGTTGCAGAGTGAAGTGAACAATTTGCATGAAGTTGCAGAACAGGAGCAGCTGAAAGCAGCAAAAGCAGATGAAGATGTTGCAAGCATAATGCTTTTAGCGGAAAAAGCTGTTGCTGCCGAAATTGATGCTGCACAACAGGTGAATGATGCAGAGATTGCATTACAGAAAGCAGAAAAAATTGCCTCTAGTCTTAAAGCTGATACCAAAGACAGTCTACAAGTACAAGAGATTGTAGCTATTCCCGAGGACGAGGAAGTGGGTCAAGGCTTTTCTGGTGATGATGTCGTTAAAAGGGAGGCTGATCTTTCAAATGATGATGAGCTTTTGCTGACCGAAACAAAATCTGACAACAGTAGGCAAAGTTTGGAAGACATGGCACAGTCTGATTATCTGAGTGATCGTGAGAACGGACAATTAAGCTTAGACTCTTCTAAAGAAGCTGAAGTTGAAACAGAGAAGTCAAAGAATGTAGTACAAACAAAAAAGCAGGAAACACAAAAAGATTTGACTAGAGATAATTCATCCTTTTTTCCAAAGGCATTATTGAAGAAATCTTCCCGATTTTTTCCCGCATCATTCTTCTCTTTTACTGCCGATGAGACTGATTACTCACCTGCATCAGTTTTCCATGGTCTTATGGAGTCTGCACAGAAGCAACTAGCCAAGCTAATTGTTGGGTTATTGCTAATTGGAGCAGGGTGTGTATGACCTTTGTTTAACCTGATCCTATTTTTGCTGTTAGTTTTATTTCAACCTTTTTGGAAACAATCTTGAAGTATATAGATCATATGACTGGCATAAATATTTATGGTATAGGAGTAAAACATGTTAAAAATTAGTATGATAATTTTTGGCTTTTGTGTGAGATAATAGCAAGTTATCAAGTCTAAAATATTCACTGGCTTGTTTTAAAACTGTTTGGGAAATTAAATTCCTACTCTGGAAGTTTATACTTTTCTACATGACATGCCAATTAGATGTGCTGATCAACATGAGGTTTTACTATGTTTTTTGAAGATGAGGTGGAATTTTATTTCAGGCTTGTACTCTATAGCAATAGAGCCGAGAGGGGTGCTCAGCTGCTTCAGCAACCAGAAGTCATTGCAACCACTGTTGAAGAAGTTTCTTCAACTGCAAAGCCTCTGATTAGAAGGCTTCAGGATCTTCCCAGGAGAATTAAGAAAATCATTGCATCATTACCTGATCAAGAGGTATGTTTTACTTATTCATATTCTTTACTATTAAGTTTTATCTAACCTTGGAATGTATTAATCGTAGGTGGATGAGGAGGAAGCCTCCCTCTTTGACATGCTCTGGTTACTCCTTGCAAGTGTTGTATTTGTACCAATTTTTCAAAAGATTCCTGGAGGTAACTAGGTTGCCATCTTAATGTTGGATTGAAAGAATAAAGAAGTTGTTTATCTAAATGTTATACTTAAGCTTGAATTCAATCAGGCACCAAACTTTATATATTGCTTACGTGAAAATTTTGATATGTAGTTTATAGCTGCTTCCTTTTGTTAGCTAACGCTTCTTTTCCTATGTCACTATTTGTTGGTTTGATTATGATAATTGATTCCCTTTGTTTATTGAGTTATGATAATAAATGAAGTTTCTATGCTTGAAAAAAATTTGGTTGCTTGAATTGAATAAAAAAAGTGTTATCACAGGCTTCCAATCATGATCTGAATTAGTTTTGGGATAGGGAATTCTTTTAAGTCATAACTTGATAAAATTGATTGTCTAACAATCATCTCTATCTGGAACAATGTTTAGGCAGTCCTGTTCTTGGCTACTTGGCTGCTGGTATCTTGATTGGGCCATATGGTCTTTCCATTATTCGTCATGTACATGGGACAAAAGCAATAGCCGAGTTTGGAGTTGTTTTCCTGTTATTCAATATTGGCTTGGAGGTGGAGTTTCCTATAATATCTTCTTTTTCCTTAGCTTGGATAATCTCTGTAATTATAAAAAACTGAAGTTCTGAACTCTATTTTTATAGCTTTCTGTTGAAAGGCTTAGTTCAATGAAGAAGTATGTCTTTGGATTGGGATCTGCTCAGGTGATGGGAAAACTTCGTCTTCCATCCTTATTATTGTTGTTTATGTTAGGCTACACAAACTAACAGTTCTTAGCATGTATGGAAAAATGTAGGTTTTGGTGACTGCTGTAGTTGTTGGCTTGGTAGCTCATTATATTTGTGGTCAAGCTGGCCCTGCTGCTATTGTCATTGGGAATGGTCTAGCATTATCATCAACTGCTGTTGTTTTGCAAGTAAGTAACTTTAGATCTCGTTTTTAAAAAAAATTCTCTGTACAAAACATTCACATACTACACTTCAACTTTTAATGCAAATTCAAATAAGGTGACAGCTACCTTTCTGAAGATATTAACTGTGACTGGATTTTCATTTGTAGTTTGCCCGTATTAAGAATGTCATTACTTAATAAGCTTGACACCTATAGCTTTGACAGATATACCACTCTGAAAGATTTTGAGACTGTTCTTTCTTGCTGTATAGTCTGCCAAGTCTTTCATGTGGAAATAATTCAAATGAACTTGTTTTGCAGGTGTTACAGGAGAGAGGTGAAAGCACATCACGGCATGGAAGGGCTACGTTCTCGGTTTTACTTTTTCAGGTCAACTTATAATCTTAATCATCTATCTAGAAACTGCAAAATTTTCATTTCAGATTCAGAATTTTTTTTTTATGAAATTGACATACTTACACTAGGGTGTAAGCATGTTAGAAATAGATATACTTATAAAAATGAAATGAAATGTGTAGAGTCACTCCAAGTAACTAATGTATCAGAAATCATGAGGTTCTTTATGAGGATGGTCTAGAAGGAAAAACCTTCTAGGAATGCAAAACTCTAGAATTTGAGGCATATATTGTGGCGTGTTACCCATAGTAGAAACTGCAGAAGCAATTAGAAATAGAGATAGACTTGCTGAAAAGAAAGATCTAGATCTTTCAAAACAGAGTTTTTAAGCATATCCCAGATAACCGAAACAACATGGATAACGACTAAAGAATCCATATCTTTGACCTGATCCTTATATTTGACTTGAAGAATCTCAATAATGAATTTTTAAGAGATGGGGACATTGTGATAATCAAATAAAAACTGCGCCCAGCTCCAATTTTTTGTTGAAGTCAAAAACTAGAAAAAAGATGTGTTGTAGTTTCCTTGAATAAATTACAAGTCTACAACACAATACCATCCATAACCCCTCCTATGTAGGTGGTCTTCTATTGTCATGTGATAATGCATGAGGCTCCATGTGATAAAAGGTTTGTCTGGGGACACGTAGGTGTTCCATATTAATTTGTACCATGCAACTTGGTGCGACGGTTTCGGGGCTGCTTTAGTTAGGTTTTTGTGCTTCATGTTATAGTTAATTGGTTTGAGTACTCATAAAATCTAGCAAACACAGATAAAATACATACCTATTGTAATTTGAAATAAGTAGTTCTTATCCTTTGACAGATACTAAACAGGCATCCTCCTAGTGAAGGAGGATGAAATTGTGAATTTTAAATCTGCTATAGATTTGGGGTATAGATTTTAAATTGCTGTGCATACACATATATATTTGGCATTTTTTTAATATACTGGTATAGATTCTCATTGTCTCTATCCTTGTTGTCAATTATTATGTCTGTTGTTTATGACATTAATTTTTTTTCTTTTTTATCTTAAGCAAGTTTGATATTGCAATATTTTCACCAAAACTGACTGACTTCGTTTCTATTCAGGATTTGGCAGTGGTTGTCTTGCTAATACTCATACCTCTAATTTCACCTAATTCTTCCAAAGGAGGGGTAATATTGTCTAATATTCTCTCTTAAACTCTTATTAGATAATAGACAATGTCATGGTCATGAGATTTAGAACATGGCTACTTAAATTTGCATCAGTTCTTGTGTAGCGGGAGATACTTTATGACAAGGGTGTTTGGCTATGGTCAACTCCATCAATACTCAATATGGGAGTTCTTTATTGTTTAGAAGACATGCATGTAACTTGATTATTTCATTTTTATAATTTTATGATATATGCATTAAGAGGACTTAAGCACAGTTTGATCTTTCTAATTAAAGGTGGTCCATGTTGATTTTGCCTTACTTCTGTAATTGGAATCGTGATTGTTGCCCTTGTATACAATGGTCATTACCTATGTTGTCTTTATTGTGAAACATCATTCTTTGTCTTCAGGTTGGCTTTCAAGCCATTGCTGAAGCACTTGGTTTGGCCGCTGTTAAGGCATTGATTGCCATTGCTGCCATAATTGCAGGTGGACGATTGGTAAGTATCAGAATTTAAGATGTAGACCTGTCAGTTTTATTAATTAAAATATACTCCTAAAGTGTAGAACTGATGGTTAATTTTTTCTGATTGATTAAGATATTTGCATATTCTTATTTGTTCATCTATTTTGGTTAGTTATTCTCAGAATTTAGAAAGAATAATATATTTCTTCTATATTACAATAATGAGGTCATTGGAGCTATAAATATGAGTCTGTTGTTTATTTTAGAAAATATAGAGAGCTAATTCTAAAGAAACAAATCATTGTAATTATGGGGTTGTTTTTAAATATATAATCCTAGTTTTAATAGCAAGATACACATGTAATAAAGATTAAAAATATAACAAGGATAAAATAAAAAACTTCCTAAAAAATGAGCAGCACTGTTTCAATAATTATTTAAAAAGGTACATTCTTAAATCATCATATAAGACATGAAGAGTAACAATAAACCACTGATTCTATTATTCAGGGTAGATATGCTGACATCTTAAGGTTGATATGGGGTAGAGTTTTGGTACAAATTACTGACCATGTACCACAGATTGTATATTATACAAAGAAATTTGATTTATAATCTGGTATTGTGCACATTTAGATATTCTACTTAACATTTGTTCATTGAGGACTTGGGTGAACTCTCTTGGGCTGCAGGGATTAAATGGACCTGGAATTTAACATAGTTATTGTCAAATGTATCCAAATCCTATATATGATATAAAGTTTTTTTTTTTAAAGTCCTGAGCTATATATTTGGATCCTTGGGAAGTCATCTTATGACATTTCTTTATTTGACTCTAACTTTTTCTATATAATTTTGCTCACCCCTCTTTGCAAGCTCCTGCGACCCATATATAAGCAGATTGCAGAGAATCAAAATGCAGAAATATTTTCTGCCAATACACTCTTCGTTATTCTTGGGACTAGCCTTCTCACAGCCAGGGTAGGTGTTTTCTGTCAATTTTTTCTATTTCTTTTTTTCCCCTTTGTTTTTGGTTTTGAGTCAAGCTGAGGTTTGGTAGTTTTCTTGAAGTTATTCTTCTGCCCGTTGAAGTGAACCTTTTTGTTGTTGTGTTAGCCAGACTTTTTTTACCTTTGTTAATATGGTTTTTCTCACTTAAAACAGGCTGGACTTTCAATGGCATTGGGGGCATTTTTGGCTGGTTTACTATTGGCAGAAACAGAGTTTTCCTTACAGGTTGAATCTGATATTGCCCCGTACCGTGGCCTTCTTCTGGGTCTCTTCTTTATGACGGTTTGTGCTTAATACTCCAATTTAATAGTTAGCTAGTTGTTTTGTTTATTTTTCAACATATTTTATTTTGTATTTTTTTAACTGCTGTTAATTGCTTATGTTCAAGTAATTCTTAGTGGGTTTTGTCTTTGATTTTTGTAGAGATCTCCCATATTATAGATTTTCTTAATGGGTTTTGGTTTGGCTGCCCCGTTTCTGTATTCCTTTTTGCTTTTAATTTTATTAAGAATGCTGCATATGGTAGAGGTAGAGGTTGTAGTGTTAAACTGGTTAGGATGGTAAACAATATAGGGATGCAATAACATTCTTCTTTTTTATGTAAAAAAATGTTAGAATAATCCTTTTGTAAGTCTTCTACAACAAGGAATATCTGTCTTTACATTTATCACTTTCTGAGCAAGCTAACTTCAATCCTTGAAATTAATGGAAATTAATTTGTGGATTTTCAGGTTGGAATGTCAATTGATCCAAAACTTCTTGTTTCAAACTTTTCAGTCGTTACTGGGACCTTGGGACTTTTGATATTTGGCAAGACTTTGTTGGTTTCTTTAATTGGTAGAATATTTGGTATTTCTCTCATTTCTGCTATTAGAGTTGGCCTTCTTCTTGCTCCTGGGGGAGAATTTGCATTTGTGGCTTTTGGTGAAGCTGTTAATCAGGTTTTTATCCCTGAAAACTTTTTTGCTTTCGCAGGGTTTATCTGTTATAAATAATTATTCTGTTTATTTCAAATATATCATTCTGCTTGCCGTGGCTTTTAACTAATGCATCTTTATGTTTGTTACTTCAACTTATATTTTTTTATCTTTTAAAAAGATGAAATTTGAAAATACTAATCGATTAATTTACTGATAGTTAAGAATTTTTCGCTCATTGAATTTTAACATGTTATAGAAACTAAAATATTCTTGGCATTTGATACTTACGCAGGGCATAATGTCTTCCCAGATGTCCTCCTTACTGTTTCTTGTTGTGGGGATTTCAATGGCCCTCACTCCTTGGCTAGCTGCAGGAGGGCAGTTCCTTGCTTCCCGTTTCGAGGTGCATGATGTGCGAAGATTATTACCTGTAGAAAGTGAGGTAAGACATTGAAATTTATAGCTATAGCACCAACTTTATAATTTATATCTTCATAATTGTAATAATGATCTGAAACTCTCGTCAGCTAAATTAAATTGTATTTCTTCCATTGGAAATATTATCTTCTCCGCGCTCTTTTAATCACATGATTAAACTTTTCCAATTAATTATCCTTATTTATTATCTCAAATTCAGAATGGTTTAGTTTAGTAAATTCCACAGTAACTCATCTATGCCTTCGTTTGTAGACAATGCAGGCAGTTAAACCAAATTGATTCAGCATTTGCTGTTTTTTTTTTTATTTAGTTTTGAATTGTACAATTAGTTGTTGACTTCCTTTTGGAGGCATCTTTTACAGACAGACGATTTGCAAAATCATATCATTATTTGTGGATTTGGGCGAGTTGGGCAAGTGAGTTCTTTCTGTTTTGGTTTAATGAGTTAATTTTAATAATTTTCTCATTGTTATTCAAATATAACAGTTTACAATTTTGTTATTTCAAGATCATCGCACAACTTCTTTCTGAACAACTTATTCCTTTTGTTGCACTAGACGTGAGAAGGTAAGTCAATACTATCTGAAAATATTGTTTTTCTTGTAACCATATTTTTTGTCCAACAACTGCAATTGTATTTATTGGGTAAATGCTACTATAAGATAATTTTTAAGATTCTATCATATAATTTTATCGAAAAATGTGTGATGTATGATGTATATAGTGTTGTATAAGAATAGCATATGCTAACCTAATCTGTCTTCATGTTTGATAATGTCTCCAGTGATAGAGTGGCAATTGGACGTGCCCTGGATCTCCCTGTGTATTTTGGAGATGCTGGTAGTCGAGAGGTAGTATATATGACTTGAATACTTGAGCTTGCATGCATCTTCGTTACTTGACGTGCTTTCGATTCTATTATAAGGTCCTACATAAGGTTGGAGCTGAAAGAGCAAGTGCCGCTGCAATAACTCTGGATTCACCAGGAGCTAATTATAGAACAGTTTGGGCTTTGAGCAAATACTTCCCAAACGTCAAAACTTTTGTTCGCGCTCACGATGTTGATCATGGATTGAATTTGGAAAAGGCTGGAGCTACCGCTGTAATATTCTATTAACTATTGTATTATTAATCTTATGATAGTCTTTCTTGTCTATTATTTATGTCTGTTCCACCTGTTTTTCAGGTTGTCCCAGAGACCTTGGAACCAAGCCTTCAACTAGCTGCTGCAGTTCTTGCTCAGGTAACTATCATATTGTTTGGGCAGACATATTTACCACTGAATAAACTTTTTACGTCCTAATTCCTATCTGAGAGGACACACCGTATTGAGGTAAAAGATCATGTTTGTTGTTAATCTGTGACACAATTTTTGAACCACTGATTATTTTTTCAACATCGTATAACTGATTTACTTAGTTTTTGTTCAATCTTTCTGACATAGTAAAATTGGTAATAAGACTCAGAGTCTGGATGTTATTGCAATTTAAAAGTGGGGAAACTGAAAATAAAATAACCAGATGTCTAATTTAACCTTAAATGAGAATAGGAGCACACAAAAGGTTCTCATCATACTATTTTTCTAATTGATGAAGCCTTTTAATCAATGCTATAACATGGTCCATGGATATGACACTAAGCATTATCTCTTCAGGCTAAACTTCCTACATCAGAGATTGCAGCAACCATAAACGAATTCAGATCCCGCCATCTGTCTGAGCTCACTGAAGTAAGTGTTTCTTTTAATGAATATCTATTGACTTTGCATTTAATTTGTTGGGATAAACTTAAATTTGAGAGATTTATTAATAATTTTGTTTTTGAGTCTGTTAGGATATTTATCGTATTTTATCATCATTATAGTGTGTCAAGGGTTACCCTATTTATCATGATTATATTGTGTCAAGGGTTACCCTATTTATCATGATTATATTGTGTCTAGGATTACCCTATTTATCATGATTATATTGTGTCTAGGGTTATCCTATTTATAATGTACTTGTGTATCAATTTATTTCTACAAATAGAAGATTGGGAGAGGGATCGATTAAGTCCTCTATAATTATTTTACAGTTTCAATCTTAAGTCGGCATCAGAGCGAGTCGATCCCGCTCTGGTTTCTGTCTCGTAATATATATTTGTCCGACGCCACAGTTCTTTGTTGCCCGCCACCGTCGGCCACTGCCCGCCGTCGGCCACCGTCCACCGCCGGCCACTGTCTGCCAATTGTCGCCGCCGACCATCGCCCGCCGTTGCGGGCCACTGTCGTCCATCACTGTTACAGTTTCCTTCGTCTAAACCCTTAGGGTTTTCTTGTTCCTCGCTAGTACTATTCGTCTTCTTCATAAATGGGGTCTGGCAGTACTCTTTCCTTCTCCGAAAGTCCATCAATTACCTCCGAGAAGCTAAATGGAAAAAATTATCTATCATGGTCTGCTGCCGTTGAAATGTGGTTCGTTGGCCAAGGGCATTATGACCACCTTGAGTGAGATGGAAGCCATGTGCCTACTGAAAAAGCTTATCAGTGGAGACAAGCAGATTTCTAGTTGTGTGCCCTGTTATGGCAATCAGTGGAACCCAAACTTCTTGTATCTGTGAGGCTTTCAAAACTTGTCACTCCTTTTGGAAGAAAGCCCAAAGCATTTATGCCAACGATATTCAACTTCTCTATGACACTACGAACAAGCTTGCATCTCTTACTAAAATGACAGACCATGACGGCTGAAGTCCAATCTGCTGTCGAAGAACTTAGGATGTTTTTGGAAGTAAATCTATTAGAAGATATAAAAAAGAAATTAAACAAATTTTACATGGTGTTGATCCTTCGTGTCCTACATCCCGATTTTGATCATCTCAGAGATCAACTTCTAACTAGTCATGAGGTCCCCTCTATGGAAACATTGACCACTCGCCTTCTGCGTGTCCCGGTACCTCAAACTCAAGAAGCGCATGAACTAGTGGAACTATCTGTCATGGTTGTCACACGAGGAAGAGGAGGACGTGGCACTAGAGGAAGAGGACGAGGAGGTTGGGGACGTCCTCAATGCACAAAGTGTAAAAAGGATGAGCCATACTCAAAAGAATTGCTACTCCTTACATGGTTTTCCTTCCAAAACTGCTAATATTTCGAAGACTAAAATTTTCACTTCGAAGACTGAAAATTCCATTTCTATGTTTTCTGAGGATGAATATCAAGAGTATTTAAGGTTAAAGTCTAACAGCTTGGCACAACCATCTCAATCTCCTAATACATCAACAACTTGCGTTTCTGAATCTATGAAAGGTCAAAATTCATGGGTAATTGACTCAGGTGCTTTTGATCACAATTTCTGGTAATACCTCTTTGTTCTCACCTATTTCCTTTCGAGAAAAACCTCATTTCTTAACCTTTGATCATAAATCTTTTGTTATACAGGAGCGTGGTTCAGGGAGACAGATTGGAGAAGGATATGAAGCTGGGGGATTATACCATTTTGGATCTCGTTTAAGGATGTCTTGTGTTGCTGCTCCTAATCCTTAAGTTCTACATGATCGATTTGGTCATCCTCATTTGTCCAAATTAAAAAAGATGTGTCCTAAACTTAGTGATCTCCAAACCTTAGAATGTGAGTCATGTCAAATAAGAAAACATGTTAGATATTCCTTTCCTAAAAGGTCTCAATTAATATGTAATTCTAGTTTTTCTATCATCCATTCTGATATATGGGGACCTAGTCGTATCTCCTCCTTTGGTTTTAAATATTTTGTTTCCTTTATTGATGAATATTCAAGATGTACTTAAGTTTATCTTACGAAAAATCGTTCTGAATTGTTAGCTATCTTTACATCCTTTTTGAATGAAATCAAGAATCAATTTGGTCAAGTAATCAAAATATTAAGAAGTGATAATGCAAAAGAGTATTTCTCATCCTCCTTTTCTGCCATCTTGAGTTCACATGGTATCTTACATCAGTCTACTTGTTCTCATACACCACAACAAAATGGTATAGCAGAACGAAAAATTAGACACTTGGTTGAAACTGCTCGTACCCTTTTGCTTGGTGCCCATATTCCTGTCCATCACTGGGGGATGCCATCTTAACTGCATGTTATCTTATTAATAGGATGTCCTCCTCCTCTCTTTATAATAAAGTCTCTTTCTCCATTTTGTTTCCTAATGATCCTCTCTTTCATACATCTATATCCCCGAGTGTTTGGTCGTGTATGTTTTGTTCATGACATGTTTCCAGATCTAGACAAACTCTCCGCTCGCGCTCTCAAATGTGTCTTCTTAGGCTATTCTTGACTTAAAAAAGGATATAGGTGTTACTATCTTAAAACTAAGAAGTATTACATGTCTGCCAATGTCACATTCTTTGAACATACTCTTTACTTCTCTCCATCTGTTCAGGATGTTTCTATCCTCCAACAGGTCCTTCCTATTCCAATGGCTGAGTCAAATAGCTCCACTGTCTCTGTCATTCCAAGTCTTGATCACAATCCTTCTACACATGTTTCTCCACATACTAAGATCATCCCACACAGGGCCCCAATGGATAGTCCACATCCCCAAGACAATGGTGAATCTCTTACTTCAGATTCTTCTCTCTCGTCACCTCCTCCCACGCTTCCTGGTGCAAATGATTCAGCATGGCCTATTGCCCTCAGAAAAGGTACTCGTTTCACTCGAAACCCTCATCCCATTTATAGTTTTCTAAGCTATCATCGATTGTCGCCCTCCTATTTTTCTCTTTTATCCTCAGTGTCCTCTGTTGTTATATCAAAGAATGTGAAAGAAGCACTTGATCATCCGGGATGGCGACAAGCTATGATTGCGGAAATGCAGACTCTTGACCAGTCTTATTTTATTTGTTTGAGTCTACTAAATATTTAGTTTGATTTTGATAGAGATAAAATAATGATTAGTAGTTTTGATTTTCCATTTATTTAGGTGTAATATTATTTTATTTTTTTGATGTAAGATAAAGATAGATTAAGTAGTTGTTTTTATGTTGAGTCAATTGATATTTTATTTTTATTTTTTATTATTTGTATTTGGTCCAAGACCTATTTACGCACCTATTTAAAAGTTGTCAATATTCAATAAAATCACTGCAGTAATTTAGAGTCAAATACTCATTTATGCGTCATGTTTTTTTTAACAATGTGGTAGCACAGCTTTATGCTTTGAGTACTGAGAGAACAAAAAAAAGGAGGATAGTCAAACACTATGAGGAAAACTGCGAGTGCTTAAATGTTTTGTGAGAGATGACAAAAGTAATCAACAAAATGAGTGTGCCACAATTGTCAAAAAATATCAATTATGACAATTGGTGTTTGCAGATGAAGGTTCTTCTTGAATCCCAAGTTGTATGGGACATAGTGGAGGATGAGTACAATGAACTTGCGGAGGATGAACTACATACAATGACCTAGATTGTTGCATTTAAAAAGACACGAGTGACATATCGGCTTTGTACTTTTTGTACAATAGTGTGGATGAATTGGTATTCGAGAAAATAGCTAATGCGATTGGAAAATTCTGGAAGTGACATACAGAGGAGATATCCATGTGAGGCAGGTCTGAGTATAAGTTCTCAGAAGAGAGTTGGAACATTTGGAGATGGATGAAAAGGAGAGAATTGTTGAGTTTATAGCTTGAGTGTAGAAGATGACCAACCAATCCTAAATGAACGGAGAAGAGGTGTCTCCTAACTAGATCGTGGAAAAAATCTTGAGAAATCTAACGGATGATTTTGAAACTATCATGGTCATGATTGAAGAGACTAATGATCTGTTAACTCTCACTGTGGAGGAGTTAGTTAGGTCATTAAAGGCCCATGAACAGAGGAAGAAAAAGAAAAAAAAGGAATCCGATGATCAAGCACTACATGCATAGTTTGACTCAAATCGGACTCAAGGTCATGGAGGCAAAGGACGAGGAGGCCAAGGATGAAGTGGACGTGGTCGAGGTAATTTTGAGGGTGATAATAAAGAGAAAATTGGTCAGCAAAATTAGCGTGGTCGAAGACAAAGGAAAGGTTGAGGAGATCGGTCATGAGTGAAGTGTTTTAAGTTTGCAAGCAAAACCACTATGCAACCGAGTGCAGATCGAGGAAATGCGACAATTGTGGTAAGGCTGGACACATTGCAAAGTATTGCAAAGCTGAGACAAATGGGGAGTAAAATCTCCTTACTTAAGATGTGAAGGAAGAGTGTGGAATCTTGTTGATGGCAAAGAGCTTGGATGCAGAGAGTGTGGACATGTAGAGTTCGGTCCCAATAATGGATAAAGTGATCTTGGTAAATGGTGCAACAAATGTGGAGAAGGCAAACTTGAAGAAGAAACTCAAACAAAAAAGATGAAGAGATTCAACATATAGAGAGGCTTTTGGATGAAGCTAATTAGGTTATGAATAAATAGAGGGCTGAACTTGAGGAGAGAAAGAAGCCAACTGAAGACAAGGAGGAGGAAACATCTAGTGTTATTGAATAAAATAAAAACAGGAAAAAAGATGAAGATGTTGAGAAGAACTATCATATGAGAAGTTCGAATAATGAGATAGTAAAAAATGAGTGTCGACTAAATATGAGAAGTCCAAACTCAGAGTAAAATTTTAGACAAGATGAAGAAGTCAGCCAATGTTGCTGAGAGGTCGGCCAAGATTGTTGAGAAATCATCTAAAATTAGAAACTAGTTGGTTGAGGTTACTGAGAAGTTGGATAGAACAAAGAACAACCAACATGAAAAAAATGAAGAATCCAAATCTGGTTGAAAAAAGCGAGCATGATGCGGAGTGATGCACTTGGAAAGCCAAATAAAGGATGAAAAATTTAAGTTTATGGAAAAGTTTTGTTGAGATAAACTTAAATTTTAGGGGTTTATTAATAATTTTGTTTGAATTTTATTTTATTAGTTTGTGTCTAGTAATATTTATTTTGATTTTGATAGAAACAAAATAGGGATTGATAATTTGATTTTCTATTTATTTAGGTGAAGTATTATTTTATTTTGTTGTTATAAGATAGATATAGATTAAGTATTTGTTTTATTTTGAGTCCATTGATATTTTGTTTATAATTTTTATTATTTATATTTGTTCCAAGATTTTATTTGCATATATTTAAAAGTAAAAAACAGCACAGTAATTTAAAGTCAAATACTCATTTGTGTGTCACGTTTTTAACGTAATTTACTCTAGTATATCATTGATGTCCATAACTTATATGGTTTGTTTATTCAGCTATCTGAAACAAACGGAAGTTCTTTTGCATATGGATACAATAAAATTGCAATCAAACCCAATTCGTCAGACGATACTCAGTTCTCGGAAGGGAAACCGGCGACATGAAGACTACAAAATATATATTTGTGAAAATTTGTATAGCAACAGGTATACACTGTACAGAAATATATCCTTATTCAAATTTTGATTAATCATTCTTTAAACAAATTTTAAACACTAAATTGTTAGCAGGAGCTGTAGTGTAACTAATATTTCTTATCATAACCAAAAATTGCATACAATTTAGCCATCAAATCGTCGATCTAATATATAAGATCACTTTTATAAAAAAGTTTAACCACAAAAAATAGTCATACTTCAATCATAAAATCCAGTGCCTCTATTGACTTAATATTTATAAATAGCTACATGATCTTAGCTTCATTAACATAATGAAGTTGGAAAGAATTAGCATAATAAGGGAGATGACTAGCACAATGATTAAAAAGATGCCCCCCAAGCTGAATTTTTTTAATTCCCCATATATGTTTCATATGCGTCTAATTGCCAAAATACTTAATTTTAAAGCATCATCTAATTTTTTTCTTGGTCAAAATATCAAGACAACAAAGAGTATAAGAGAGATTTCTTTACTTAAAATTTATTGCTTATATTTTCTAGTTATATTTTCTTAAGTAGGTATCAGAAAATATTTTTACATTAATATTAGAGATTCTAAGAGATATGCTATGGAAGGAAAGATTATTGGAGATTTCCTATTTATAGTGAGTAAACATGAATAAATCCTAATAGCAATTTATTAAAGGTAGAAAATAATAATCTAATAAAGACAATCAAATAATTAACATCCCTTCAAATTGATATTGGTAACTAACAACAATTTGCCAACAAGAAATTAATGGTGTTGTAGAGATAAGGCTATGGTAGATATATCACTAACTTGAAGATCAGTAGAGATGTAAGATAAAGAGATGATAATGTTGATCAATGCTTTTCACATATAATAATAATCTATTTCAATATATTTGGTATGTTTATGAAACACTAGATTTGTAACAATAAAAAATTAAATAAAAAAATTTATTATTTAATAAATTTAAAATTAAAAAATATATTGTATTTTTATTTCTTAAAATAATATTATTTCAATATATATGTATTCACAGTACAAATTGTTTAACACTTTTATATAAAGAAAACAGTCATGTAACAAATTTATCTTACAAAAACCTGTTAATAAAAAATTACATTTATCATTTATAGGGTAGATAATATTACAAAAAATTTCTTTTTAACATTTTACATCATCAATGTACTCTTTTCCTTATTTATTTTGCTAATGTTACTTGAGAGTTAATTTTCTCTTTTACTCATTTATATATATATATATATATATATATATATATATATATATATATATATATATATATATATATATATATATATTTAAATATATTTTTAGTCTCTAAATTTATCTATAAAATTAAAACTTATTTTTTCCAAAAATTTTATATAAAACTCATAACTTAACTTTATTAAAGCATAAAATAGAAAATAGATTCTTCTTAGTTAAACTTTTTTTATTGTATGAAAGATAATATTGAGTGTATTGAAACGTCTGAACATTGACACATAATTAATACATGTAATTTTAAAAAAATCTACTTTTTTTTTCTTCTTTTTTTTTCTTTCCGTCTTTCATCCTAATACCTGTATAAATTTTTTTTAATTGTATTCATTATTTTTGTGGCCTAAATTTTCAATAATAATAATAAAGAATAATTTTTATTTCATGTATACGTTTCATATATTTTTTTATATTTTAAAATTAAAAAAATGAACATAACTATTTAGATATTAAAATTATTACAAGTATATTTCTACACTTTTTGTCTATTTAAATTGCAATTCAGGTTAAGATGAACTTTCTGGTTGATCTTGATTACATATAAGAATGAAATTTGACTAGTTTTTTTGGCCCACCATTAGTACGTCAAAAACTCATTGCGTTGGAATCGTCCACTGTAATAAAACTTACCAAAATTTGTAACCCCTACCTACTAAAGGACCCGTGGGATGGTCTTCTTTCTTTACTTTTAAAAATTTGTTTATATATGCAAATAAATAAATTAAAAATATATTTAAGTAAATAAGTATTTTAAAATTTGTAATTATAAAATGTATTATTTTTACTTAGATAAATTAAAATAATTATTATATTTATATATTAAATTACTTTTATGACTAATAATTAAAATTTAATGATTTAAGTTACAATAATATTATATATTTACATATTAAAAGTAATATAATATAAAAAAAAGTTAATCTTTTAATTCTTTTATATTTTAATTTATAATTAAAAAAAATTAGCGAGTTAATTCATCTCACTATTTCTATGTCTGTCAATTTGATGAATTAGATGAATCATACCTAAGTTGATTCAAAAAATTGATTGACAAATTGAATGTATAAAACAATATTGAAACACATGGTAGAGGAAATTATTTTAATAAAAAATTCAATTAAAAATACGTATAATGCATTTGGAAAGGTTATTTTTAAGAAAATAATTATATTTTAAAATAATTTAAAATGTTTTATGACAAAATATATGATTTTGGTTAGAAATTTAAAAAGAAGTTAAAATTCTAAATTTATATTAGAGTAATTGGATGACCTAAAATTAAAAAATTATAAATTCTACTCCAGTTTTTTTTCCTTCAAACATAGAAATTTAATGAGTTAATTAAGAATTAAAAACATGAAAAGCATGTAATGTTACCACATTTATGTAAATTCATAAGGAAATTGAATTCCTTTTGTTCAATTCTTCCAATGAGACTGAAGAAACACATTACACTGAGTCCCTCACATTAACCAGTCAAGTGGATCCCTCCCACTTTACTGACAGTTACACATGCATGCATTGAGTTAAAAGTATAGAACCGATGTAAATACTGCATTATAGAATGTAAAATCCAAAATATATATTTTATTTTGTATTTTAAAATATAGTTATTAACTTGACTTACAAAAATATTCAATCTAAAATGTATTTTATACATTAATTTTAACATTACTGGTTTGCTTGATAGAAACTAAAACAAGTTTAAACCTAATGAATAACATTATTGGATGGATATAATGATTTATTTTTGTTAAGAAGCCAAAACTTAACTCAATCTTATAAAATCAAGTTTTTAAAGTAAAGTTTTCGTCCACTTATATATTATAAATTAAAGGTTTAATCCTTTACTACATTCCTATTTATGTACGAATGTCTCAATTGGGTCCTCGTTTTTTAAATTGTATCAAAATGGTCCTTAATTTTGAAAATTCATATCAATTAAATCCTTCCCGTTAAGTTGGCTGGACGGCGTTAAAAAAATTAATGAGTGGAATACTGAGATGAGGAAATGTTACTGACGTGGCATTGACGTGGGTTTATGGTGAGTTTTTTAGATTTAAAAAAGTGAAATGGTGAGTTTGTTAGATTTACAGCATCAAGCGTTCCAACCGTTCGACAATTTCCTCCCAGCACCTCAACACTGAACGGCCAGCACCTATCTTCTTCAATCACCTCCAACATTCACGGCTACTGAAAATTCAATTCTCCACCCCTCACAATACTCACTTGTATTCACTGGAAATTATCAAGAACCACTCGGACAAACCCACCACCGAAAGCATCACCATTTTGTCTACACTGTAACCCAATCAAAACAATCAAGCACAGAAACAGAAAATAGATAAATGAGAATAGGAGAGCCCATCGGTGGCGGCCTCCAAGGCTGACGGCGCCACGGTTGGAAACGGATCCGGTGGCGTTTGGGTTTGCCACCGACGCCCAGATCGGAAAAGATGGTGGTTGGGTCGCGGTGGTGAGCGGCGGCCAGTTAGGCAGTGACGCGGCGGCCATTAACGTTGCGGTGGCTAGTCTGGTTCGCGGTGGTCAATCGAAAGAAGACGTGGTCGTTGAACGGTAAGGATGCGACAGAGTTGAAACCCCGCCCGGTGGCTAGTCTTCTTCTGTGCATTACTCCTGATAGATCCGTGCTTGTTGCAGGTTTCGTTGTGGGATTTGAGATTTGCATTCTTGGGCCCCCTTCGGATCTGGGTTTTGAAAGAACGCGTCTTGGTGATTTCATCTGGCGGTTTATGGACTATTGAAGAAGCTAAAATGGTGAAGATGGAACTCATGAGATGGGTTCCCTTGGTCTTGGTTGTTGTTTTTCTAGTTTTGGTTAATGGGTCGTTTTCCTTATACACTCCTCCTGATAGCTATCTAATTGCATGTGGTTCTTCTCAAAACATCACCTTTCAAGGACGCACTTTTGTTCCTGACTCAGCATTCTTCACTTGTAATGAAAACTGGGAATTCTTTTGTTGCTAGCACCAATTCTAGTGCCCCTTTTCCCATTTACCAATCGACTCGGGTTTTCACCGAGAAAGCTTCTTATAGGTTTGAGATTCAGCAAGAAGGTAGGCACTGGGTTAGGCTATACTTTTCCCCTCTTCCAAACTCTAGCCACAACTTGACTTCAGCTTCTTTGACAGTGGTTAATTGATAGAGTAATGCACAGAAGAAGACATTTCATCAACCCAAACAAACACATACAGTGCTTCTTTCTTATTGCTATCCTTGTGTGGTTGATGAAATGGGGGACAAGCACCATCTGGACGACAACAGCGATTTCACCTCCGAGGACGAAGGCACCGAGGATTACCGTCGCGGTGGCTACCACGCTATCCGAATCGGCGACACCTTCAACGCCAGTTGCTATGTCGTTCAGTCTAAGCTCGGTTGGGGGAGGGGGAGGGGGAGGGGGAGGGGGAGGGGGAGAGGAGGAGAGGAGAGAAGGAGAGTACTGGACGGTGCTGTAGGTCCACGTGAAAATGAATTTGATCCACGTAATTAAAATTTCGTCAGCGTGCCACGACTCAATAAATTTAACGCCGTCTATTGAAATTAACGGCAAGGTTTCAATTGACTCAATTTTACAAAAATAGGGAACTAATTGAGATAAAAATAAATACAAGGACCTATTTGAGACAACCCAACACAAATAGGGATGTAGTAAAGGATTAAACCTAAATTAAATTATTGATCTTATATCTAGTTAACTTGGGACTTCCAAAGTGAAAAAACTAAGTTAAAGCATGTCAATCAAAAACTAATGTGAAGAAGGTTTTGAAAGTGTAATAACAACCATGACTTCATGTATTACCCATAATTTATTCTGGTTTTGGAGGAACAATTCATGATCAAAATGGTTTCTCTTCACTTCTAATGAAAAAAAGGCCAGAAGGGCTACCATCTGGTAGCAGTGCCAATCTCACTGCAGCTTCAGCACCTTCATCAGGTGTGAGAAAACCTGTATTGTAGTTTATATCTGTTTTCACATAGCCTGGACAAACAGCATTGATGCAGAATGAGGGATACTTCTTTGCCAGAATCCTTGTGTAGGCATTAAGAGCAGCTTTTGAGACACTATATGCAGACATTGCCTGAGGCCAACCTTTGCTTTCTAGTGAACCCTCTTTAAAGGCCTTCAAAAATTCATCCAAAATCTCATCAATCTTTTCTTCTGTAAGGTTTTCAGCATCACTAAGTACTTCTTTAGGCCTTCCATCCTTCATATCCTGCAAAAAGTGAACAAGCACCATTTTCAACTGCACTAATCAACAGTAAATCTATTAATTGAATCAAGTAATTATTTATCTGATTACAAACACAATCAGAACAAATAGCATTGATATGTTCAGAAGTTCAGTATCCAATTGAAAGTTAATTGCTGGTATCAGTGCATCTCACTCACATACCTCAAGCTTTCCCATGGATGAGGAAACATTCACAATTCTTGGAGAGCTTGAAAACTGAAGAAGGGGAATAAGTGTTTTGGTTAATTCCTTGACTCCATAGTAGTTTGTTTTAAGACCTGCTTCAGCTAATTCATAGGTTTCAGTCATTATTTTACTCCAATCAACACGACCAGCATTTTCCTGCACCAAACAACTCAACAATAAACCTGATTTCTTTGATGAATTGATTAAGGGAAACATCTATAAGTGCAAGCCATGATGTGAAGTTTTAAATGCTTGATTCAAGTTATGCACACTTCATCAATCTCGTTCTTTACACATATATGGGGAAAATAATTCACAAAAATTAATTAACATGATTATCGGCTACAGTTGTGAACACTAGAACATAATGTTCTTTGCACAAACAAATACACTAATTCCATTTCCAACACTAAAAAATTTGCTGAGAAAACTGTTAAAACTGGGGAAATACAATCATACCATAATGCCAGCAGCAGACAAAGCCTCACGGTCCACATGTGCTCCAGGAATTCCAGCATTGTTTACCTACACAATTCCCATGCTTCCAATATGTTTATGTTACTCTATCAACTGATTTAGAAAAAAAGGTTGATGACAAGATTACAACCAAAAAAAATTAGAAGTTTTTTCTTACCAAGATATCCAGTTTCCCATACTGGTTTTTGATGAAATCTGCCAGCGATGTTATACTTTTGGGATCAGTAACATCAAGTTGATGAAAAACCACATGGCCAGGGAGACCAAGTTCTTTGAGTTTCTCAACAGCTTCAACACCCCTCTTCTCATCTCTGGCTGTGAGTACCACAGTGAACCCATTTGAAGCCAATTGCTTGCATATTGCGAATCCAATTCCCTTATTTGCTCCCGTCACAACAGCATACCTACAAAACAGTGTCTCAAGTTAAGCTAACATGGATACGATTCACTGAAGTTATATTCATATGAAAATTGTGGCTAAATTCAGAGTATGTTGAAGAAAAAGAAGATTTTTTTTTACCCTTTTGTTGTTTCTGCCATTACACTTGAAAGAGGGAAGTAGCTGATGAAAAAATAGAGGTCGAAAACGAGCTGCTGATAAATGATTTTGAACAACTGTTCTAATGGCCAAATGATTAAATGCTTTTGAACTTTGTGTTGAACGAAAAATTCACGATAGGTTCTATGAGATTCAGTGTTATGGCCCACATTTTTGGTTGGTTTCAGCACAAAGAAGTGTCCTCTCATATCTTATTTTGTGTTTTCACTTCGAACCTTGTCTTCATGAATCGGCATACACCATAGCAACAAAATTGTGGTTTTTTTATTAGATGGACAAATATCTTATTACATTAAAAAAATATAATGAGACACTTTTACCTTCATATTTATTTAAATATAGTAAAAAATAAAATAATCATAAAAATATAAACTTTTATATATTTTTTTAATAAAAAATAAAAAAATTAATATTAAATAAATATAAAAAATTACCGTTCGGTGGAGATGCAACCAGTTAGCATTGTTGAGAGCCGAACTAAGTACTTCAAGGAAAAGGTCATCAAATTAGTTAAAGTTGTCTAGGACAAGAAGACAAGCGACTGTACATGGAAAGTGGAAGATGCAATGAGAGACTTGTATCCTTGTCTATTTTCTGGTAAGCCTTAATTTTCAAGGACGAAAATTTTTGTAGTTAGGGAGAATGTCAGAACCACTAAAATTCACGCATGTACCGTCTTAGTGGATTACATGTGTTAAGAAGGGAGTCCGACACTCAGATGGTGGAAGGCAGGTGTAAGAAACTGAGTGGACGTTCTTTTTGACGTTGGAAGGAAAACACTGATTTTCAGAAATTCACGTCACTCTCTGCATGCACCCTTCTTCCCAGATTTCTGAAAAACTCCATTCTCTCCTCCTTCTCTCTACATCTCCTTCATCTATTCTCTCTAAGAAAGTCTCACCGTTTCTTCCTCCGATCATCACTCAGGCACCATTTCTACTCCTTCGGTGTCAAGAGTTGTAGTTTGAACCGATTGGTTTCGAGTTCTGAGCTGGTAAATTCTTCTCTTCACTCAGCCGTGCGGTTTTCTTTTACATGCAAACCAAGTTCTGATTTCATGTGTTGATCGTTCTTCTAAAATAAGAGGTTCTGATAGTGTTTTGGTTTTACTTGGTTTAGTTTGGAAATTGTTGAACGTTGAGGGTAGAAGAACTTGTAGTGGTGTGAACCGTATTCTGACTCTGTGAACGTTCGGTCACGCTCAGAGGTAAGGGAAGCTTATATAATTTAATTTGTATGTTGCTTGTGTTGCATGTACGTTCGTTGAGTTGTTGAATTAATATGAAATATGATTGTTGCTATGTTCTGATTGTATGAAGTATGGAAATTCACTATGATATGGATGTATGAAATTTTGAAGATAAATAATTCTAAGTATGAAATTCCCTATGATAATGTATGTTCGTTACTGAATGGTCTTTGACTGTTCTGTTTTTCTCGAGGACTCGTTTAGAATTGGACTCTTTCAGTTTGAAGGAATTTATGTCGAGGACGAGCGTCTTCGTCTAGTACAATTTGTGTACAGGCGTTCCACCAAGGATATTCTTTTCTTAGCATTCTGATATAAATTTAAGTATGTCTATATGTAGTAGTATGTTCGTTCATTCTTGAACATTAATTAAATAATATCTTATATCTACCAAGAGCTCGTACGATTTAGTGCTAGGTCTTTCACCAAGTGATCGTACTATTTACTCATAGGTCTTTCACCAAGCGCTCATTCACTTTTCTATAATCTACCTTGATGAAAATAGCGTTCATCCAAACTTAATGGTGTTCACTCTCTACCGTGCTCGGTCTTCGACTGACATTCAGTTTTCTTGAGGATAAATTTATAAATAAGCTAAGTATTTATAGCGTTCGGTTTCTTCATATGATTCTTTTAAGTACTATTATTTGAATGTCTTGTAGTGTCTGTCTCCATTGGTTTCAGACTAGAGTCTTAGTACTCGGTCTAGGCTTTAAGGTGTTCAGTCTAAACGCTCATGGGTCAGTTCATCAAATTAACTCACTTTGTAAATAACGTCCGATCCTTTTAATCTTGCGAAATATTATTGAACTCGGTCTCTTCCCAATCCCGATGGTAATTCTCTCTCAGTTTTGATCTGTTCTGGAACTGGAAACCTCTCGGTCTCAGTCCAAGTGTTCGGTCTCGTTAGGGGTTGAAGTTTTATGTTCGGTATTTGGTATCCTAAGGGATCTTCGTTAAAATTGAAGTTTGAAAATGAAAGATGATGGAATATGATGTAGATGAAATGAGTATGATTATGAACAAGTATTCCAGGGAGGAATATCTCATGAATGAATATTGGAATTTGGTAAAGTATGAATGTGGGCATGCTAAGCTGGCGGTTCATCCTGATGTTCCGTGATTACTCGTTTTCATGTAGAGAAGAGTAAGTTATGTGTGGGAACGGCAAGAGGTCCTAGTTCTTATGGTTAATTTGGACAGATAGGACTAACCTCGGGTGGCAGCTTTTGAGGGCATCCCAGTTACTACATCACCCGGGGCATGAACGTCGTAGCTACACAGAATTCATACAGTCCGGACAGTCAGAGTCTAGTATTAGGCTTTGCATGAAAGAATTAATGACTTATCTTGTTTGGTTGAATTGTGTGAAATATATGTTGATACATGAATTAAATTACATAAGCTTACCCTACGTTTCCTGTCTTGTCTGTTTTGTACGTTCAGTTGTCTTTCTGTTGCAATGATCATCCATGTGGATGTGAGCAGAAGGAGAGAACTGTTGGAAGAAGCGCTGAAAGAAAAGAATTTAGTTGAGGTAGAAATTAAGACCGAACAGTAGAACCGTTAGGTCAGTATTTTTAGTTTAGTTGTAAGATGATCGTTCGATCATCTTTTCCCTCTTCTTTTGAACGACCGTTCGGTATAGGTCTTTTCTAAACCGTTCGGTCAGACTTGTATCTTTGTACAGTTTTAATTTTCTTGTCTTTCTGTAAGGTCGTTCGGCCACAAACGTACATTCTCTATTTTGCAAGACTGAGCTGTAATATTATTAGATATGATTATTCTATGGTATGATTTTATACTGTATTTTTGAGATGTTACAGTAACTAACAACAATTTGCCAACAAGAAATTAATGGTGTTGTAGAGACAAGACTATGGTAGATATATCACTAACTTGAAGATCAAGATGACAATGTTGATCAATACTTTCCAAATATAATGATAATCTATTTTAATATGTTTGGTATGTTCATCAAACACTATATTTGTAACAATAAAAAATTAAATATATTTTTTTATTATTTAATAAGTTAAAATTTAAAAAATATATTATATTTTTATTTCTTAAAATAATATTATTTCAATATATATATATATATATATATATATATATATATATATATATATATTCACAGTACAAATTGTTTGACACTTTTATATAAAGAAAACAGTCATGTAACAATTTTATCTTACAAAAACCTATTAATTAAAAATTACATTTATCTTTTTTAGGGTAGATAATATTACAAAAAAATTCTTTTTAACATTTTACATCATTAATGTACTCTTTTACCTTATTTATTTTGCTAATGTTACTTGAGAGTTAATTTTCTCTTTGACTCGTTTATATATATATAATTAAATATATTTTTAGTCTCTAAATTTATATATAAAATTAAAACTTATTTTTTCCAAAATTTTATATAAAACTCATAACTCAACTTTATTAAAGCATAAAATAGATTCTTCTTATTCAACAACGTTAAACTTTTTTTATTGTATGAAGATAATATTGAGTGTATTAAAACGTCTGAACATTGACACATAATTAATAAATGTAATTTTAAAAAAATCTAGTTTTTTTTACACTTTTTTTCTTCTTGTTTTTCTTTCCGTCTTTCATACTAATACCTGTATCAAAATTTTTTAATTGTATTTATTATTTTTCTGGCCTAAATTTTCAATAATAATAATAAAGAATAATTCTTATTTCATGTATACGTTTCATATTTTTTTATATTTTAAAATTAAAAAAATGAACATAACTTTTTCGATATTAAAATTATTACACGTATATTTCTACACTTTTTGTCTATTTAAATTGCAATTCAGGTTAACATGAACTTTCTGGTTGATCTTGATTACATATAAGAATGAAATTTGACTCGTTTTTTGGCCCACCATTAGTATGTCAAAATCTGATTGGTTGGAATCGTCCACTGTAATAAAACTTACCAAAATTTGTAACCCCTACCAAAGGACCCATGGGATGGTCTTCCTTTCTTTACTTTTAAAAATTTGTTTATATATGTAAATAAATAAATTAAAAATATATTTAAGTAAATAAATATTTTAAATTTTTTAATTATAAAATGTATTATTTTTACTTAAATAAATTAAATTAATTATTATATTTATATATTAAATTACTTTTATGACTAATAATTAAAATTTAATGATTTAAGTTACAATAATATTATATATTTACATATTAAAAGTAATATAATATAAAAACAAGTTAATCTTTTAATTTTTTTTATATTTTAATTTATAATTAAAAAAATTAGCCAGTTAATTCATCTCACTATTTTTGTCTGTCAATTTGATGAATTAGACGAATCATACCTAAGTTGATTCAAAAAATTGATTGACAAATTGAAAATATCAATTCAATTATCTTATTTTGAATACTAGCAAACCTACCCATAAAATTAAGTGTTTTATACCATCACATGGAACATACAAATGAAAAAACATTTGAACAAATATGTGAGAACTAGAATTGAAAATGAAATTCCAAGCACCAAAAAAATGTACTTTATGTTAAGCAGAAAAGAAGGAATATGTTATAGGATTCAATCTCTTGCTTACAAAAACTAATTAACGTATTAATAATAATAACTTATTAAAAAAATAATTAAATGGTTCATACAATTAAAAGTGTTTTCTAAACAAATTGGTTCATTGAATGTATAAAACAATATTCAAACACATGGTAGAGGAAATTATTTTAATAAAAAAATTCAATTAAAAATACTTATAATGTATTTGGAAAAGTTATTTTTAAGAAAATAATTATATTTTAAAATAATTTAAAATGTTTTGTGACAAAATATATGATTTTGGTTAGAAATTTAAAAAGAAGTTAAAATTCTAAATTTATATTAGAGTAACTGGATGACCTAAAATTAAAAAATTATAAATTCTACTCCAGTTTTTTTTCCTTCAAACATAGAATTTTAATGAGTTAATTAAGAATTAAAAACATGAAAAGCATGTAATGTTACCACATTTATATAAATTCATAAGGAAATTGAATTCCTTTTGTTCAATTCTTCCTATGAGACTATGAAGAAACACATTACACTGAGTCCCTCATATTAACCAGTCAAGTGGATCCTCCCACTTTATCGATTAAGTGTCATTGAAAAAGAAGAAAAATCATTATTTCAACAAATGGTGAGTGATGTTAGATTTTCAATGAGAGTTACACATGCATTGAGTTAAAAGTATAGAACCCATGTAAATATTGTAGAATGTAAAATCCAAAATATAAATTTTATTTTATATTTTAATATATAGTTATTAACTTGACAGAAGAAATATACAAAAATATTCAATCTGAAATATATTTTATACATTAATTTTAACATTACTCGTTTACTTGATAGAAACTAAAACAAATTTAAACATGATAAATAGTATTATTGGATCAACATAATTATTTATTTTTGTTAAGAAGCTAGTTTTAAACTTAACTCAATCTTACAATTAGTTTATAAAATAAGATTTAGATTCACTTATATATTATAAATTAAATTATTGATTTTATATTTAATCGATTTAGATCTACTTATATATTATAAATTAAACTATTAATTTTATATTTAGTTGATGTGAGAATTTTAACAATTTTTACTACAAGAACTAAGTTAAATTTATAATATATTACTCATAATGTATTACCCATAATTTATTGAACGTGTAATAACAAACATGACTTCATGTATTACCCATAATTTATTCTGGTTTTGAGGAACAATTCATGATCAAAATGGTTTCTCTTCACTTCGAATGAAAAAAAGGCCAGAAGGGCTACCATCTGGTAGCAGTGCCAATCTCACTGCAGCTTCAGCACCTTCATCAGGTGTGAAAAAACCTGTATTGTAGTTTATATCTGTTTTCACAAAGCCTGGACAAACAGCATTGATGCAGAATGAGGGATACTTCTTAGCAAGAATCCTTGTGTAGGCATTAAGAGCAGCTTTTGAGACAATATATGCAGACATTGCCTGAGGCCAACCTTTGCTTTCTAGTGAACCCTCTTTAAAGGCCTTCAAAAATTCATCCAAAATCTCATCAATCTTTTCTTCTGTAAGGTTTTCAGCATCACTAAGTACTTCTTTAGGCCTTCCATCCTTCATATTCTGCAAAAAATGAACAAGCACCATTTTCAACTGCACTAATCAACAGTAAATAAATAAATTCACTGGAAAATATATTTTTCTATAGCCATTTTTTATACTTTTATACTAGTTCTAGAATGGTATAAAAAGTCTTTTTTAACTGATAAAAAAAAGAGTCTATTTTGGCCTAATGATTGAATCAAGTAATAAACAGCATTGATATGTTCAGAAGTTCAGTATCCAATTGAAAGTTAATTGCTGGTATCAGTGCATCTCACTCACATACCTTTAGTTTTCCCACGGATGAGGAAACATTCACAATTCTTGGAGAGCTTGAAAACTGAAGAAAAGGAATAAGTGTTTTGGTTAATTCCTTGACTCCATAGTAGTTTGTTTTAAGACCTGCTTCAGTTAATTCATAGGTTTCAGTCATTATTTTACTCCAATCAACACGATCAGCATTTTCCTGCACCAAACAACTCAACAATAAACCTGATTTCTTTGATGAATTGATTAAGGGAAACATCTATAAATGCAAGCCATGATGTTATTTTTTAATGCTTGATTCAAGTTATGGACACTTCATCAATCTCTTTCTTTACACATATATGGGGAAAATAATTCACAAAAATTAACATGATTATCGGCTACAGTTGTGAACACTAGAACATAATGCCGCTATAATGCTCTTTGCACTAACAAATACACTAATTCCATTTCCAACACTAAAAATTTTGCTGAGAAAACTGTTAAAACTGGGGAAATACAGTCATACCATAATGCCAGCAGCAGTCAAAGCCTCACCGTCCACATGTGCTCCAGGAATTCCAGCATTGTTTACCTACGCAATTCCCATGTTTCCAATATGTTTATGTTTATGTTACTCTATCAACAGATTTATAAAAAAGGTTGATGAGACAAGATTACAACCAACAAAAATCAGAAGTTTTTTCTTACCAAGATGTCCAGTTTCCCACACTGGTTTTTGATGAAATCTGCCAGCGATGTTATACTTTTGGAATCAGTAACATCAAGTTGATGAAAAACCACATGGCCAGGGAGACCAAGTTCTTTGAGTTTCTCAACAGCTTCAACACCCCTCTTCTCATCTCTGGCTGTGAGTACCACAGTGAACCCATTTGAAGCCAATTGCTTGCATATTGCAAATCCAATTCCCTTATTTGCTCCCGTCACAACAGCATACCTACAAAACAGTTTCTCAAGTTAAGCTAACATGGATACGATTCACTCAAGTTATATTCTTATGAAAATTGTGGCTAAATTCAAAGTATGTTGAAGAAAAAGAAGATTTTTTTTTACCCTTTTGTTGTTTCTGCCATTACACTTGAATGAGGGAAGTAGCTGATGAAAAAATAGTGGTCGAAAAAGAGCTGCTGATAAATGATTTTGAACAACTGTGCTAATGACCAAATGATTTAAATGCTTTGGATTGAACTTTGTGTTGAACGATAGGTGTGTTATGGCCCACATTTTTTGAACTTTGTGTTGAACAATAGGTGTGTTATGGCCCACATTTTTGGTTTGTTTCAGCACAAAGAACTGCCCTCTCATATCTTATTGGATCGGGATATTCCGACAACGAATTTGAACACTTTTTTGACAACATTAGGTGTCGCATGTATATTGGTTTAATTTAAAATTATTTTTTTTTAAAAACCGTCGAAATAGAAGTACCTAAGTTTTGTTTTAAGTGAGAATCTCAAAATACCCCTGTTTGTTTCATTGGAAATGAAGGTCTTGTTTCCCTGCCTCTTCATTTTGCTTTCTCTGTGATGGTTCTGTGTGCGTCGTGTTGTCTCCCTCCCTTTTCGTAAATGTGGTGTTTTTCGTAGATGTTATAGTGCGCAATGGCAAGGTCCGGTGAGCATTGTTCGACGACGAAGGTAAGTGGTTTGTCGTTCCATTTCGTTCCATGGTTTTTTGGTTTGGGTTTAGGTTTGGGGTTCATATCGTTTTGTTTTGGTTATTGGGTTTAGTAGTTTTTCTTATTTTATTTTGGTTGATGCAGTTGACCGTTTGTCACTCTTTTTCGACAAAGTATATATGTACTTTGAATGAACGCTTGACAGACGAGCATCGGTCATTGATTGCGAAGACTCCATTTGCATGGTTTTTAGATGTGAATGTAAATGTTAAATTAGGTAGAAATATATTGAGTGAGTTATTGGGTAAGTAGGACGACTCGAGTAGTGGTTTTTTTGTTGGAAATAAAGTTTTGAATATAAATGAAAATTATTTTTATTTAGGGTTGGGATTGAGTACATATGGTGAAAATATTAACTTCAAGGAGGAAATGAGAAATATTCAATGTGTGAAATACATAGGTAAAGGAACAAAAGATTTGAATTCGATATACAAAATTCTAATGCGAACACAAGAAAAAGATCCCTTGTTCTCATTTTTGTAGCCTTTACTATTGGTAGGGATATGTGAGATTTTATTTCCAAAACGTAGCGGAAATGTGTTTCCCGTAATGTTTAATATTATTGACAACTTCAGTGGTTTGGGTAGTTATTGTTGGGATAGTCTAGTTTATCGTTTTTTGTTACGTAGTTTGTGCAAAGCTCCAAAAGGCTTGAAGAAAGGCAAAGGTACAACAAACGTTTACGTGGATGGTTGTGTTTACATGTTGCAGGTAATTATTACTTGTTGATGTAAAATATAAATTGTTTGTTTATTGTTTTGTGATTTTAGTTTTTTACTACAAGTTAAGATGATTTATTTTTCTTAGGTATGGTTTTTTGAACATTTTGTTCCACCCGAAGGTCCAATTGATAAATTTCCACGAATATTGCATTGGATGAATAGAAGTGTTGGAGACAAGTTCATAAAACGGTGTATGGAGACATGTTTTGTATGTGGTTTGTTATCCGAAGTTTTGTTATGTTTTGATATATGAACAAAACTTGTGTAGTCTAAAATATATGGTTAAATTTCAGGTTGTTGATGATGTTTATGTTGGTGCTTCAACCAAGGATAAGAAGGAATACAGACCAACACCAACAAGAAAGGATGCCCAACCAATACCAAAAAAGATACAAAAAAGAAATCGAAGAGAAACTTTTATACGTGCCTTAGAGGACCAAAAATTTCTAACTAAAGAACTTAAAAGGAGCGTTGCAGGTTTGGAGGCACAATTGGCTGAAGAGAAGGAAAAACGACAAAATAAAGATCACGGTGGACAAAGTGTGCCTCGTACAGAACCATCCATGAACACTGGTTTTGTATCCCCTAATGACATTGACACAAATCAACAACCTTTGAAGACGCATGTTAGGGTTGGATCACGAAGGCGTTACAAGGGAAGAGCACTTAGGACTCCATACACCGGAACCGTAGTGCTTAGAATAAAAAATGAGTGATATGTGTATTGAGTTGATTAATGGAAAGTAAATGATCATTGTAAATGGATCAAGAAAACAAAGTGTAATGTATCGAATTTAATTGAATAATATAAAATTTGAGTTTTTGGTTTGGTCACATATTTTTTTTTTCAATACAATTGTTATTATGATTTGTGGGTTTGTGGATTTGAGTATCTGCTGAAGTTTTGTGTTCGATATGTTGCAGCTGTGTTTGTAAGATGTTAGTGTTTGAGTGGTCTTACAGGGTAGTAGGTGATGTGATGTCACCCCAAGCAGTGGGGAAGAACCCATTCTCAGTGGGGGGAACAAAGTTGGGCAAGGTCTAAGTTAGTCGTGTGAAAAAACTATGCAGTAATCGTTTACAGTTTCCCGGTAAAGGATTACGCGTTTTAATTCCAGGTTTTGTACAAAAATTTCACCTGAAGTAGTCAGTCAGGGTAACATGGGTGACCATTGTCAAAAATAATGTTTCAATCACATTTGCACTTGTGTTTGGAAGATGTTGGTGTTTGACTGTTTTTAGATGATGCTTGGTTATGTGATTTGACCCCAAGTACTGGGGAGTGACCCATTTTCAGTACGGGGACCAAGTTGTGGGAGGGATGAATCAGAGTGGTCAAAAAACCCTGTTGTAATCGTTTACACAGTCCTGGTAAACGATTACGTGAGAGAAAATTATGTTTTGTACAGAAACTTCAACTGAAGTAGTCAATTAGGGTAACGTGAGTGACCATTGTCAAAACTAGTATGTTTGACTCACATTTGCACTTGTGTTTGGAACATATTGGTGTTTGACTGTTGGTAGATGGTGCTTGGTCATGTGATGTGACCCTAAGTAGTGGGGAATGACCCATTTTGAGTGGGGGGACCAAGTTGTGGAAGGGCTGAATCAAACTGGTCAAAAAACCTTGTTGTAATCGTTTACACAAGTGTGGTAAACAATTACGCGAGAGAAAATCATGTTTTGTACAGAAACTTCAACCGAAGTAGTTAGTCAGGGTAACGTGGGTGACCTTGTCAAAACCAGTATGTTTGAGTCACATTTGCACTTGTCTTTGGAACATGTTGATGTTTGACTGTTGGTAGGTGGCGCTTGGTCATGTGATGTGACCCCAAGTAGTGGGGAATGACCCATTTTGAGTGGGGGGACGAAGTTGTGCAAGGGTTGAATCAGACTGCTCCAAAAACCCTCTTGTAGTCGTTTACATAGTCCGGGTAAACGATTACGCGAGAGAAAACAAGGTTTTGTACAGAAACTTCAACTGAAGTAGTCAATCAGGGTAACGTGGATGACCATTGTCAAAACCAGTATGTTTGACTCACATTTGCACTTTTCTTTGGAAGTTGTTAGTCTTTGACTGTTTGTAGATGGTGCTTGGTAATGTGATGTGACACCAAGGAGTGGGGAGTGAACTATTTTGAGTGGAGGGACCAAGTTGTGGAAGGGCTGACTCAGACTGCTAAAAAAACCCTGCTGTAATCGTTTACATAGTCTTGGTAAACGATTACGCGAGAGAATTTAACGTTTTGTACACAAACTTCAACTGAAGTAGTTAGTCATGTATTGGTATGTCACGTATGGACAAAAAAATTTAATTTTAGCCACAGATCCAGTGCTATGGAGTTCATGTTGGTATTACAGTTGTGGTAGAGGGTGGGAATTGATAACAAAGCATGCCAACAATTAACTTCAAAACATTTGTATAACACAATCAAATTCATCATAAGACAACATTAATAGAAATTAAGCTACACACCATACACAACAATAATACATTCTAGGTTTGAAATATTACAGTTATCCGTTACATATTTATAACGGTCTTAATATAAACAATTATCCAAAACCCACTACTGGTTGTCTGGTTGTTTGGACGTTGATGGTTGGTCAGATGGAGGTACAAATTTCCGAAGGATGTCATCCACATTGAGTTTCTTCTCTGCCCACATAGGGAGTCGAATGACAGGTTTTTGGGTCCCCTTAACGAGGTCAATTGTTGGAGGACAAACATGAGCTGAAAAAACCTTGACTATAGAGCGATGCGTAATATTGAGGTAGTAGTTTTGCCGAAATGTAGTGAAGGGGTGGACCTAAATGTACAAACCAAATTAGTGAGAAGAAGAACATTGAAAGACCAAGAAAATAATTATGCTAGTTAAGTACAAAATGGATGGGTTACAAGATTGAGTAGCATAACGGAACCAACTCCGATATTGTCTGCAATTTGAAGATCTTCAAGAACTTTCTTGTGCAAGGAAGCCTTCATCGTGGCAGTTGCATCCTTCAAACATATAATAAGTTATTAATCTACCATAACATGTACTGTTGTTGAATAAAGGAAATAATACCTTAACATTCAACTGCATATCTCCCAACCCATTTGGCTTGCACTCTTTCAATATGCAAGCAACAAATGAAAGGACCTCTGCTGATTTTGCCTCTTGGAGGGAGTTGACATTTTCGAATTTTTCATCCGTTACGAGACCTCCAATGACAAAAAGTATATGAAAAGAGATTACAACTCATGAACGTAATAATGTTGTTTGAACCGTGTATGAGATTCAGTGTACCGTGGTATTCAATAAACATTTGTGCCCATTTCCAAGCATTGAAGTTGAAATCTCGTTCATAAATTGCCTGAGCAACATCACGAGCAAATTCTTGTGTCGATTTGGGTTCTTCTGTTCCCGTTCTATTAAGGAAAGCTGCTTGGATTTTACCTGCAGGACCAGGTATAAGCGATGCCAACGCATCACATTTTTTCAAAAACGATTCAAGGACATCATCATCATAAACAAGGTCTTGTCATGCATCCATGATTATGCTGAAATTTTCTGTCCAAATTAAAATACGACGGTAATGAGGCAAAATGAATGTGATCATTACACAAGTAACTAAGAATTCAAAGAATGATAAATGGGTTAGAAATACAGTCACCTGATTCAAGTGTAGACATTGGATTTGTCCCCGATATTTAAAGAGAAGTACATGGACAAACACATTACATGAAATCAATATTTTATAATGCAAAAAAAAATTATTTTATAACTATTTCCATTATGAATGACGAGATGTTGGTTGATGGATGTGGATGAAACTTTATTTCAACAAAAGATTAAGAAATAATTCGTTAACTTGTTAAAATGAAGTTGCATTAATTATGGGGAAATCTTGATTTGATAGGAAATCTTTAAAAGTGAAAATCATTGATTGTGGGTTATGAGAGAGAGAAACTTTATGCTGACAACATTGAATGCATGGTTTGTCAACGTAAGCAAATTACTGCTTCAGAAGGCAAAAATAATAGCTTTGGCGGTACTAAACACCTACATCAACGTCCAACGTTAACATTTTGCTCCATTAACCAACAACTTTCAGAAAACTTACTTTGGTTTTCATTAAAGAGAAGGGGTACAAGCATCCTCAGAAGTTTGGTGACAACCACATAAGGTTCATTTATGGTGGACGTAAATGTTGAAGAGGAGGTTGGTAAGGACCATTTGACCTTCATTAAAGGGCACCACCATTCCAGCACGGTACGTATTACTTTACTTTTTCAATATGGGTTTATTTACATATTTTTTTTAGTTGACAGTGGTAATTGTCGTAAGTTTGATGAGTGAATATCATTTGGTTTATCTTTAAATCTGGGTCTAATGTCGAAGCACACAATTGATGTGGATGAAGTGAATGAGTATAATCAGAATGTTCATGATCGTAATGAAAGTTTATTGGAAATGGACCCAACAACGCATATGTGTTTTGAATCAATGATTGAAGCTAGAAAATTTTACACAAACTACGCCATTAGATGTGGGTTTGTCGTGCGGACTAGAACTTCTAAAAAAGATAAAGACAACAACGTGTACTACTTGAGAATAGTTTGTTCAAGGAAAGACAAATATGTGTCTTCCGTCAAACCAGTGGTCAAAACACTTCCAAGTCAAACTAACCAATGTCCTACTGAGATAACCATTGCAAAGAAGTGTTAGCAAAATGATGAAGATGAAGTTTTGATGATGTCCAAATCAAGTCAAGAGAAATCAAGATTCAAGATGTTATGAAGACTTGTATTGCTATGGAAAGCTTTTGTAATAATTGTAGTTTAGTGTCTAGGACTTAGATTTTTAGTGGTTTTGATTCCATGTAATTTTATATTATATAATTAATGTCCAGAGTCAAAATCGCACTGTTTTAATCGATTAAAACAAGTATTAATCGATTAAAACGTGTAAAAGCTGAAAACTCAACCTTTTCTGTTTTAATAGATTAAAACTTGTTTTAATCTATTAGCTAATCGATTAAAATACATTTTAATCGATTAAAGCTGACCGTTGGGGATTTCAGATTTGAAAAACTAGCCGTTGTACTCATTTTAATCGATTAATACTTATGTTAATCGATTAAATGCGTTAGATGGCACATTTTCGAAGAATGGAAGGGTATTAGGCTGAGTCTATAAATTGGCTCACTATTTCTCTCGAAAAGAACTCTTCCCTTGTGCTCTAGTACTCTGAACTCTTTTGAGAACTCTGTGAATTTGCTGAAGCTAAGGAAACTCTTGTCTGCAAAGTCCTGAAGTGGTACTGCGGTGACGGAGGAATAGCTTGATCATCCTTGGTGTGTCTGAGGAAGTGTTTGGAAGAGAATCATCCTTCGTGAAGCATTCGAAGGAGGTGATCATCCTTTGTGAAGATTCAAAGGAGGTGTAAGTTCATCTCTTGTGGTTTCAAGAGAGGTGGTAATTTCTAAACTGTTACAAATTATTTTTCTGTGTGACTAATATTTGTAATTGTTTTGTGATAGTGAAAAAGGTTTATCTTGTTTGAGATAAGCGACTGGACGTAGGATCCTAGTGATCTGAACCAGGATAAAATACCTGTGCAATTTTTCTCTTTCCCTTACTCTCTTATTTACGTTTAATTATCTGCTTAGTAAGAAATTAAGAGAAAAATATTAAAAAGGCACAATTAAAGGATATAACCAATTCACCCCCCCTCTTGGTTTGTTACCACGCTAATAATTCTGCTGCAGCGATTCTAAGAAGAAGGACGACAAGTGGCTTATAAGAACCGTTGTTCTGGACCACAACCATTATCTTTGCCCGAATAACTCCAACCTATTTGTAGCGAATAGAAAGTTAAGCATGCAAGCAAAATACACCTTGCAGGTAAACCATGATTTTGGAGTTAGGTTAAATAAGAGTTTCCTTAACATTGTCAACGATGCTGGGGGCTATGAAAACATGGACTTCGTCGAGCGGTACACGAGAAACATTGGCCAACACAGAAGATCTTTATGTAAGGATGGGGATGGTCATGCACTCCTACGACACTTTTCTTCAATGAAAGATAGAAATAACGAGTTCTTCTATGACATTGCACTGGATGAAGGGAATAAAATCTGTAGTGTGTTTTGGGCTGATGCAAGAAGTCTTGCTGCATGTGAAGAATTTGATGTTGTTTCGTTTGACACGACTTACTTAACAAATAAGTACGACATACCATTTGCGCCTTTTGTGGGAGTTAACCATCATTGACACTCCATTTTACTTGGTTGTGGATTGTTGTCTTCGGAAGACACTGTCTCATTTGTATGGTTGTTCCAATGTTGGCTTAGATGCATGCGTAATAAGAGTCCTGAAGGTATTATTACTGACCAATGCAGGGCAATGGCCAATGCTATTGAACAAGTGTTTTCTGATACGAGGCACAGGTGTGTTTATGCACATCCTGAAGAAGTTGCCTGAAAAATTCCACGGCTATAGAAATAATCCCGCTATCAAAAGCGAACTACATGCGCTTATATATGATTGTGGTTGTCCAATAGAATTTGAAAATGTTTGGGAGGAACTACATACCAAACATGGATTGGAGCAAAATGAATGGCTATGTAATTTGTACGAAGAGAGACATAAATGGGTTCCGTGTTACTTGAAAAAAAAATTTGGACCAGCATGTCTACCACTCAGAGAAGTGAGGGAATGAATGCTTTTTTTGATGGATTTATTAATTCCACAACCACACTTCAACAATTTATGCTTCAATACGACAATGTCGTTAGGGTAAAGGCCCAGAAGGAAATACAAGCGGACTTCTCCTCCATGAACACCGTTGTTGCATGTGGCTCTCAGTCACCGATTGAGAGACAATTTCAAGTCGAATACACACATGAAAAGTTTGAGGAGGTCCAAACAGAGTTCCGTTCAAGGATTAATTGTTTCATCAAAGACACCTTAAAGGACGACTTATGGAACACTTACACTATAAAAGAGGAACGAATGTGGGAGGGTAATCGTTTACCAGATAAATTTTACAAAGTTCAATTTGATCCCCTGACACAGACAAACACTTACTCTTGCCAACTATTTCAGTTTAGAGGCATTATATGTCGTCATTCCCTATTGGTATTTGGTCAAGAAGATGTATACAGTGTTCCCTCACAATACATTTTGCGGCGTTGGAGCTAAAATATCCGAAGAAGACACACACTAATAACAACATCGTATAGTAATTCCACTAATGAACCACGCATGGAAAGATACAAAATGTTGTGCAAACGTTTTTATGAAATTGCTGAAGTTGCATGTGAGTCTGAGATTGCTAGTACTCAATTGGAAAAAGAAATTATATGTCTTGGTCAAAATTTTGGGTTCAGTTCATCCATGAAAAATAACATCATTAGTGATGCAGGCCAACTAAGATACGATATTGGTGCATGCACGTCAATACCACATAGTCCAGTTCGAACATCTGATGTCCTTGTTCACAGTCCTACAACTGTTAAGAGAAAAGGACGTCCACGCACAAACATGTTGAAGTCCACCGTTGAGAAAAGAACTCAAAGAAGAAAGTCGGCTTCATGCAGAAAGACTTCAACACCACCACCGAACAATGCGTGAGTCATTAATTACGTTGAAAATATGGATTAAATACTTTATTTTGTATGAATTTAGTTATAATTAATAATTTTGTTGTTGTAGGGGGCAAGGGCATCTAATGTTGTTGAACGTGATGACCATGTTCAGTTTCAAGCCGACTCTATCCAACTATCACAAGATACCGAAATGGGTCATCACGTTCAACAATTAAATGGGTGATCGTGCAACCAAGAAACAAAAGGCATCTTCTTCCGTTGGTGGACGTCGACGACGTCGTAGTCCAACCCCATCACCATCTTCATCCCCTCCAACGCCTAACAATGATCTCTTCTCCTCGGATGAGCAACAGGAGAAATATGCCCAACATTTTGTCAATCGTGAAATATTGGAAAGTAAGTATTTAGATTACGGTTACTTTGAAGGAAAAAACTTTCAATTCTATGACATATTGGCCGAAGCTGGGCTCACTGAATTTGTGTCTTTAAGAAGACATTACCACCCAGAATTAGTGAGAGTGTTCTACAACAACATGTCAATATTGGATAATGGGGTTATTCGAAGCGAGGTAAAAGGTGTAAAAATTAGGGTGAGCCCTAAGCTTTTTCAACAACTCACTAATTTCCCCCCTCATGGTGTTCGTTATGAAGGAAAACTTGTAGATAAGTGGAAAGAACAATACGATTCTGTTATTGCAAGGCAACTAGTCTGTATAGATGATGCAGTCATACAATCCAGAATACTAGCGGGCCAAATGAAGGTTCAACCAAGGATACTTCATTACGTTCTCACTCGAGTATTAATTCCTCGTGCAACCAATATTGGTCAGGCATCCGAAGAGGATATTATGATGATATGGGCATTTTTAAATTCCATTCACATTAACTGAGGACATCTTATTAGATATAAGATGAAAAGAGCATTAAGGGAGAACGCCAAGTTGCCATATCCACATTTGCTAACCATCTTCATGGAACACTTTCAAGTGCCTATTGACACTGATCCTATTTCAGAAGTGAAGTTCAAGAAAAAATTGGTAGTGAAGTTGTAGCATCATTTGGTTATGTGCAAAATGATGATGGAGAATCCTCATCCCCTCTTACAACAAGGTCAAGATCAACAAGGAGAAGATGATGAACAAGGCAGTTCATCTACAACACTAAATAATGTCATGAACCGCATAGAACAACTTCAGACCTTCGTTGGTACAAGATTTGATGCCTTTGAAACTCAATTTGATGCCCTTGAAACTCGATTTGGAAACATGGACATGGTCATCACTACAAGGTTTGATGCGTTGCAATTGCGAGTTGGGAACATTGAAGAACAACTGTAACACTTGCAAAGTGGTTCTGAAAACAATCCTCAGACTTAGAATTGCTTGTTTAGGCTTTATCTTCTGCATTATAAAAAAACTATGTATCACACTTCCTATTTTCATAATTTGAAGTCTTTAATTTAATGAAGTTCTTTACTGTCAAACTAGTTCCTCAATTTTCGTCATTTAATATGTAATGTTTAATTTATGATACACTAAATACAATTGCAGTTGTGAGTAAAACACCGACACCACTTACTAAATATTACCTCCCTATCCACTTAGAGGTGGACTTCTGCCTGAAATGAACTGGTTTTGACAATGGTCACCCACGTTACCCTGACTGACTACTTCAGTTGAAATTTCTGTACAAAACCTTGTTTTCTCTCGCGTAATCGTTCACCAAGACTGTGTAAATGATTACAACATGGTTTTTTGACCACTCTGATTCAGCCCTTGCACAACTTGGTCCCCCCACTCAAAATGGGTCATTCCCCACTACTTGGGGTCACATCACATGACCAAGCGCCATCTACCAACACTCAAACACCAACATGTTCCAAAGACAAGTGCAAATGTGACTCAAACATACTGGTTTTGAAAATGGTTCACCCACGTTACCCTGACTGACTACTTCAGTTGAAGTTTCTGTACAAAACATAATTTTCTCTCGCGTAATCGTTTACCAGACCTGTGTAAACGATTACAACAAGGTTTTTTGACCAGTCTGATTAAGCTCTTCCATAACTTGGTCCCCCCACTCAAAATAGGTCACTCCCCACTCGTTGGTGTCACATCACATTACCAAGCACCATCTACAAACAGTCATACACTAACAACTTCCAAAAATAAGTGCAAATGTGATTGAAACATATTATTTTTGACAGTGGTCACCCATGTTACCCTGACTGACTACTTCAGGTGAAATTTTTGTACAAAACCTGGAATTAAAACGCGTAATCCTTTACCGAAAAACTGTAAACGATTACCGCATAGTTTTTTCACACGACTAACTTAGACCTTGCCCAACTTTGTTCCCCCACTGAGAATGGGTTCTTCCCCACTGCTTGGGGTGACATCACATCACCTACTACCCTGTAAGACCACTCAAACACCAACATCTTACAAACACAACTGCAACATATCGAACACAAAACTTCAGCAGATACTCAAATCCACAAACCCACAAATCATAATAACAATGGTATTGAAAAAAAATATGTGACCAAACCAAAAACTCAAATTTTATATTATTCAATTAAATCTGATACATTACACTTTGTTTTCTTGATCTATTTACAATGATCATTTACTTTCCATTAATCAACTCAATACACATATCACTCATTTTTTATTCTAAGCACTACGGTTCCGGTGTATGGAGTCCTAAGTGCTCTTCTCTTGTAACGCCTTCGTGATCCAACCTTAACATACGTCTTCAAAGGTTGTTGATTTGTGTCAATGTCATTAGGGGATACAAAACCAGTGTTCATGGATGGTTCTGTACGAGGCACACTTTGTCCACCTGATCTTTATTTTGTCGTCTTGCCTTCTCTTCAGCCAATTGTGCCTCCAAACCTGCAACGCTCCTTTTAAGTTCTTTAGTTAGAAATTTTGGTCCTCTAAGGCACGTATAAAAGTTTCTCTTCGATTTCTTTTTTGTATCTTTTTTGGTCTTGGTTGGGCATCCTTTCTTGTTGGTGTTGGTCTGTATTCCTTCTTATCCTTGGTTGAAGCACCAACATAAACATCATCAACAACCTGAAATTTAACCATATATTTTAGACTACACAAGTTTTGTTCATATATCAAAATATAACAAAACTTCGGATAACAAACCACATACAAAAATTTAAGAAGAAAGAAGGAGAATAGGAGAGGGGTGCAGGGCGTATGTTTATTATAAAATGCTTTACTTGTTTATTCATATGCTAAGTGACGAAGAAAAAGTAACTTTTTTTTACGTAAATGAATTGATAATTTCAAAGTAAAGAAATAATTCACCAACCTATATTATATAATATTTTGTATCACTTTATTCATATGTGCAAAGGAAAAAGTACTGATAAACAGCTTTGCATAAAATAGTAGAAGAGAAAGAAAAAAAATTTAACACCGTGTATAAGCATTTAACGGGATACAATTGAGACAAATTTTATCAAATAGAGATACAATTGACACTTTTTGAAAAGAAGGAACTTAATTGACACAACTCACCATAACTGAGGACAAAATAAGCTATTAAGCCTTTTTTAAATATTTTGTTGTTGTTACGATTTTATATATATATATATATATATATATATATATATATATATATATTATTTTAATTGTGTTATGATTTTTTATATATATTATACTATTTCATTTGTTTTTTTTACATATTATACGTATTAAGTTTTTAATTTTTACATGTAACATAAAACTAATATACGGGAGGAGGGCCTAAAGACCGCAGAAACAAAGGTGAATTGCGTCAAAGAGGAGGAAGGGAAAAGACACGGGTGTAGGATTTTCAAACCTGAAATGTGGCACAGGAAGCTCGTGCTTCATTTTTATTTTTTAATGGTAAGTTTTTTTGAAAACCAAAAGATTCTTTGTAAAACTGTCAAAATGGGTCATAACCCACGAGCCAATCCGACTCAACACATATTTGAGTCGGGTTGGGTTTGAAAAAATTGTACTTTTTTATGCGAGTCAGATTTCAACCCGACTCATTTAAATCCGGCTAATGCGGATTGAACCCGTGATGGGTCACTTGACCCACCAACCTACCTACTTAATTTTATTTTATTAAAATTTAATTTTAATTTTATAAAAAAATATTTATTATTATTTTTTGTTTGAAAAGTTATTTAAGTTCTTTATTTTCAAAATTAATTAAACATGTTGGGAGTGAAATTTGGGAATAAAATTTGTTTAGATTTGAATTATAGAAAGTTTGTAATTCTTTTTATTTAAATTTTTTTTAAAATTTTAGACTAATTTAATTTTTCATCTTATGAATTTAGTTTTTTAACCACATTTTATTAATTTTATTTGAGGTTTAAAATACATTTTTCAAATAATATTGAAAAAAATGTGTGAAAGAGTAAAAATAACTCAAATATTTATTTAAATTATTAAATAAATTTAATAAAATTTGGTTAAAAAATTAAATCTACGTATTTTAAAATTAAAGTTAAGAAACTACGTTAAATCAAAGTTTGAAAATTAAAGAAACAAAGAGATAGTTGGATATGTCTAGAATAATATTGATTCAGATAATAGAACAGACAGACAGTTTGATCGAAGCAGAAATACATGGAAAAGAGTAATAAAACTTGATTTAGAAAAAGGAAAGTACTTGATTCTTTAAGAAAAAGAGACCAGAAGGACCATCATCTGGTAACAGAGCTAATCTGACAGGGCACTCAGCACCTTCATCAATGGTTAAAAACCCAACATTCTGGTTTAGATCAGTCTTGACAAAGTCAGGGCACAAACAGTTTATGCGAAAACGAGGAAAGTTCTTAGCCAACATTCTTGTGTAGGAATTTAAGGCTGTTTTGGACATGGTGTAGCCAGAAAGAACAGGTGGCCACTTCTTCGATTCCAATGATCCTTCCTTGTAATCTTTCAGAAACTCCCTTAACACCACATGAAGCTTTTTGTTTGTAAGGTTATCGATGTCACTCAGCACTCCTCTTGCCCACTCATTTGGTATATTCTGAAACAACAAACAATCAAAAGTAATATAACTTTATGTTCATAAAAAAAGTGTAATAATTATTTGATATATATATATATATATATATATATGTGTGTGTGTGTGTGTGTGTGTGTATTTCAATTTTAGTATATAATAAAACAAAAAATAATATTTTTTGTATAAAAATTTTAGTTACATTAATTTTATTTGAATTTTGTTGATATTTAAAGTAATTAAATACGCATTTATTTTTAATAATTATCTTATGCATTTATTTGAAATAAAAATAATAGTTAATAACATATTAAATTTTGAATAAAGGTTTGAGATAATTATTAGACATTAAACATGTACGAATTACTTTAATTATTAATAAAAATTTAAATGGTAAAACTAATAAAATAAAAAAATTTCTATCAAGGTTTTTCTATTATATTTATTATAAAATCAAAGTTTGTTTATATTCAAAATTTTGACATATTTTGATTTTTAAATTTAAAAAATGAATAAATATAATTTTTGTATTTCAAAAAATTTTAAATGTTAAATAAGTTTCTTAATTAATATTAAAACGTTTTAAATAATATAAATAATTTAAGTATTGACATAGAAGTTTGGAAATCAAAATATATAAACAAATTTTAATTTTATATAAAATTTCAAAGACTGAAAATATACTTGACCTAATTTCAAATAATTAATCTTGAATACTATTTAACATACGTGCTTAACAGTTTATTTAAATTTATCATTAGTAAACACTTTCCAATAGACTATCCATCTTTCTCTTTTATCAAACTCATGATTTGAGGCAATAATCAAATAAATAAAATGAAATATTAAGATGGAATTTAACTATAAACGATGAAATGATTTTACCTTCAATACACCTCTTCTAGAGGAGACATTGACAATCCTAGGAGATGTAGATCGTTGAAGGAGTGGAAGAAGAGCTTCTGTTACTCTTTCTGCACCAAAAAAGTTTATTTCAACACATTCTTCTGCTAACTCATAATTTTGTGGAACTATTATATTCCAATCTGATATTTCTCCCCTTTTCTACAATAACAAACAAAAACACACACCATTAAACCACATAAATTCATATATATAGGATTAATCAATAATTTAAACAAACTATAACTCTTGAGAGTTGTTAAAGTATTTAATTTTAGAATTTGAATTTGCTTTCCTCATATGATTTATTTTTGGAGAAAGATTTGATATATTTAACTTTTATTTTGTTCTAGAAATAACTTTTTTCCCTATATTTACTTTAAACGTATCTTCCGAAGATATTGTAGGGAGTTTTTACTATTATATAAAATATACTAATCAAATATGTATTTAATCAATTTAAAAACACAAAACACCACGACCAAATTAATACCATTGACCAGTAACTATTGTTCATAGTTATTTTATCGACTATTTAAACAAGCACCCAATAAAATTATACACCACACCCTCTGATTTCTACTTCATAAGAATACAAAATGTATACCTTATATTCATCTTTTTGTAACCTTCTAGCAACCTCAATCTCGAGGCATGCACATGCAAAATATACAATTGTTATTCCAAATAGTTCATTCACATGCAGTGTTTCAAATCATGAACTATACCATGTGATAATCCTGTACTTAACATTGCAACAGTCAACTCAGCTTCTAAACAATGTTTCATAATTGAAATTATTTGTATGTGACACTAACATCAAGGTTTTAAAAATTTCTATGCTTTTCATTATTGTTGTATACATCTTTATTTGGAAAAATGACACAAATATTGTTGATTCTTAACTAGTATAAATGAGTAACAAAATAAACTAATATAAAAATAAAGAATTATTTTGAAGATTGTCTCGTGACTAAATGAATTTTGTTAAAAGAAATTGTATTCGAAGGTGTCAATTTTTTTAGGAAATTTGTATGAGAAATTATATTTTTTGTTACAAAAATTGTACGAATATTCGTAGTTTTTATAAAAAAAAATAAATATCAATATTATTTTTATTAAATATCTCTGAATGTACGAAAAAAAATTAAACTCATATTATGCTTTTATTTCTTATTTGTAGATAGAAATATATCGAGTTAAATTTATGTAGTACTTTTATTTTCAGTTTTATTTATAAATGTGCTTATGCTAAAAAATGATTAATTTCCTAATGCTAAATTCTCACCTAACCAATGTAATTGGTTGTCATGTTTTTGTAAAGACATGAAAGCAATTAACCATACCTTTCTAAGAACATTCTCTCCATTTACCAGTCCCCCAGGAACACCTGCATTGTTCACCTGCACCCAATAAATGAAAGAAAATGAAATATATCAAGAAAACACTTTGGTTCTTTGTTCCTTAAAAGAGTGAGAAAATTAATAATATATTAAAAAAACAATGGAAATATCATATATAAACTGGTACCAAGATGTCAAGTCTTCCAAATCTGGTTTTGATGAATTGTGCCAAAGCAGCAACACTAGGAGGGTCAGTGACATCAAGTTGATGAAAAACCAGAAGGTCTGAGAGACCAAACTCTTTCAATCTTTCCACTGCTTCCAAACCCCTTTTCTCATTTCTAGCTGTTAGCACCACCACTGTCCCATTCAAACCCAGTTTCTTGCATATTCCATAACCGATTCCCTTGTTAGCTCCTGTCACCACTGCATACCTGTATATCCAACTCAATGAATAGATCTGCAGTTCATGTTTTTGAGATTCATATGTGCAACCATTTTCATTTGCTTTTACAGGTCCAAACTCACACATATATAATAACAAATTCAAGGTTACGTATACATTCAAACACAAAAACTTTATGAGTATCATTTAATTTCTTCTTACCTTTGTGCTTCTTCTCCCATGTTGATAATGTTCCCTGTATGTAGTAGAGCTTGTGTTTATCTTGCAGAGCGTCTGGTATATGAAATGCTTCACATGTTCGTCTTGTATATCCTTCTTTAAATTATATATTCCTACACTGCGAATTCTCATCACGTGTCCACGTATGATATATAATGTTAATTTAGTTTCATTAGTGATTAAATGTTGGTAGATATGATATTATTAATTACAAATGTATAATTTATAATTTACTCCTTGTATTGATTGTTACATAGGTATCACACTTGTCACAGGATCTTTAATAATGATATGACTGTTAGTTGTATGCATACATTAATATTTTTTTTTTTGAAGTTTTAAAACCCAAGAAAAATGAGAATTGATGCCATAAAATAAAAATTATAACTTCGTTAATTTCTAATTACTAAAATATAGGTTTCTTATTGAAAATGAGATAAATCATTTATGCTTGGAAATTGATTTTATTGATATAAATAAATAAAAAATGATACAATTCATGTATGCGGACAAACAGGATTGGCATACATTCCACATTCTCTAAGCAATATTCAGGATATATTAGTAACATCAATTTCTTAGTTATTATTGATAAGGTTGATAAAGTGGTCTCGATTATGGATACTTAATATAAGATTGTTCATGTATTTACTCATACCAGTTTTTGTTTTTTGTTCATGGAGGAAATTATGTGATCTAATGTGATTTCATCAACTAAATCTTTACTTTTTTTGAAAGTTACTGCATAATTGTTTATTAATTGTCTCAAACATTTTTTTGTAAGAGACATTAGTTTGTGTGTTATCCAATTTTCATGAGGAAATTTTGACTCATATTTGAGTCAAAATTTATAAACATTTATATTTTGACATTAGTGTAAGTTAGAACTTTGACAACATTTATATTTAATGAAACCAATGAGATAATTATATCTAAAAACACAACTAATGAGACAAGAATCAAATTTATATATATAAGAAATTCACACAATTTTCAAATTAAAACCTTAAACAATAAGTTGATGAATCTTTATTGAAAAATCTGATTTTTACTTAATGTGAGATTTAGACAACTTACACTACTTAAACTCAGTTAAATTCTTAACACTTATTACTTTCAAGCAACAACCATAATGTATTTTTACACACTATTTGTACACAAATTATTGTCTGAGATTATCAGTGTGAGAAACATTGTAGATCAAAACGGAATGACTTGATCCATTGAGAAAAAGAGGCCAGAAGGACCGTCTTCTGGCAACAGTGCTAGCCTAACAGGATTTTCAACACCTTCATCAATGCTTAACAAGCCTTGGTTGTGGTTTATATCAGTTTTGACAGAGCCCGGGCATATACAATTTATTGAAAAATGAGGGAACTTCTTAGCTAGCATCCTTGTGTAAGCATTTATACCTGCTTTTGCCATGGTCACACCAGAAACCCCAGCTGGCCAATTTTTCGATTCTAATGATCCTTCTTTGTAATCTTTCAGAAATTCTCTAAGCACTTCATAAAGTTTTTCATTTGTCAGATTCTCAATGTCACTCAAAACTCCTCTTGCCCACTCATTTGGTATGTGCTGAAACCAGAGGAAGAGCAGCAATAAGAACTTATCTTGTTTCATTGCTTCCTTCATTCTCAAAGAAAGAATGTGAACAAAACTATGCAACACTTAACAGTAAACCATACTCATTTATGTTTTGAATTTAACTTTACCTTCAATAGTCCTATTTGACCAGAAATATTGACAATCCTTGGTGAAGTTGAGAGTTGGAGCAGAGGAAGAAGAGCTTCAGTTACTCTCTCTGTACCAAAGAAATCAGTTTCAACACATTCTTCGGCTAACTCATAATTTTGATACACTATCAGATTCCAATCCGATATTTCACCCCTTTTCTACAAGAACAAACAAAGCTAACCATTATACATAGAAAACCAGGAATATAAAGATAGATATAACATGAAACCTTACCCTTCTAAGGTAATTCTCTGCATTAACTATTCCCCCAGGAACACCTGCGTTATTCACCTGCAACACTAATCATTATGTCAAATGTATCACATGCAAAGATCTAAACGAAACCCAGAAATTTTTTTTTGTTCTTTCTTCTTCAAGAATTTGAAAAACTCAGGTGTACCACTGTGGAAGGAGATAGTAACACTCACCAATATATCAAGTTTTCCAAATCTGGTTTTCATGAAATGTGATAAGGAAGTAACACTGGAAGGGTCTGTCACATCAAGTTGATGAAAAAGCACAAAGTCTGATAGTCCAAACTCTTTCAATCTTTCCACTGCTTCCAAACCCCTTTTTTCATTTCTTGCTGTTAGCACCACCACAGTTCCATTCAAAGCCAGTTTCTTGCATATTCCATAACCAATCCCCTTGTTAGCTCCTGTCACTACTGCATACCTATATATCCAAGTCAATACATGCATCCTTTGCACAATTGTGTTGATGATTTACATAAATTTTGTTTACACTTATTTCATATTTGGTCTGTGCATGGATAAACACAGAGTCAAGGACTAATGATTTTCTTAACATGTTTTCTGAGTTTTATATCTATAGATTTTAGCTGTGATTTTCTATTCATGTTCTGCTACCTGTTTCATGACAGTGATTCTTGACAAATTCAAGCTCAATAACTTCTTTAGCTACCTTAATAGACATGTAACAGAATAACTTTAAAAGCATGCATAAATGAAACACAACAAAATTTGAGTATAATTTCTTTTCTCTGTACCTTTTTGCTGCTTCTCCCATGATGATGATTCCTGGTGTCTGTATGAACTGGTTTTGGTCCGTTTTATCATCAGATCATTATAGCCTCTGAATTATTTTTTGGAGAAACTATGATACAGTTTTGTTCTTAAAATTGTGAAAGGAAGATACATACACTAATAGTGAAATAAAATATGTATATTCTGTGCATAAAAAACAATTGGATCGTTAGAAAGTCACATATTTGAAATAGCCAAATGCAATAAATTAAACTGAAAATTGGGAATTGTTTTTAGTACTTAGTTGTAAATAAAAATTAATAATTAGCCACGCCTCACTGCTTAAATAAAAAATGAGAAAGTTTTTGGAACTAAGTAATAATTAACAAGAGTGACCTATCTCGTTTTGTATTTTCAGTGCTGCCAATTAGGAAAAGGTCAGTAAGGACCACTATCCACTGTTGCCAAATTTGTATGGATTTGCTGTGTTTTTTAGGGTTGTGTTGAATAATTTCTTCTAATTTATATTTGAAATCAATGATGTAATTTTGTTTATTTATATTTGTCCTTCGATATATTATTTCGTTTACATACTTGACTCACCTACACATGACGTAACATTAACATTTACTTCTCAAAAATCAATTCCATCGTAAAGAATTACAAATTGATATATTGATGTTGGTAAACAATTTTTGCTGCATATTATTGTCCATAATTATACAGTACCAGAATTGTTTAAGGGGTAAACAACTATTTAAATTTTTTTTAATAAATATGAGTTAGTACCAAACTTCATTCAAATTAAAACATTGGAAACAGTTCTTTTATTCTAAAATAGTTTGCAGAATTTTGTTAATTCTTTTGTTGTGAGTAGTTAAAAGAATGCATAACCTTAGGAGAAATCATGTCTTTGATATAAAAAATAGGTTTAATACCTATTTTGGTACCTTCGTAAATTTGTTCAAATGGTTTTCAATGTTTATAGTTGTTTCATATTTTGTAAAAACATTAACTGTGTAATTGTCTTCTGCGTGAATGAGTTTCGTTATTGATTGTGTGGTCGTGACAATGTTAAAAGTTTTTATTTTACTTTTTATATTTTTCTTTTTTTTTCTTTTATTCTTAATAAATTCTAATCTTCTTTGTTCGGACCACCATCACCAATACAACAATCAACATCTCCCTTGGGTTACCACCATGCAGCCACTATGAAAGCTTCCTCGTTTCTCTCTCTAGTGCAAAAACCATACCCAAATTACAACCACCAATAACCTTGTTCCAGAATCACCATCATGAATTCCCTTCTCCTTAGGATATGCAAGAGCGAGAGAAACCTATGTTCAAACCTCCATGGCCACGATTCAACCTGCAAGAAACCGCCACAAAACCCCAAACCGAGAACGCGAAACCCTAATCGCGATCATCCTCTTCTCGCGAACAACAACCAAGCCACAACATTGCAATCCTAAAATCCCAAATCAGAAAATCCTAAAATCCTAAATTAGACAACCCTACAATCCCAAATCAGAAAACCCTAAAATCTCAAATTAGAAAACCCCTAATATTCAAAAACCCAAATTGCACCATCACTCCACCATGTTTGTCTTCTACACCTTGAGACAGCTTGGTTCTTCATCATGAGAAACATAGGAAATTCAAAACCATCCTTAGCTTAAATTTAACTTTAACTTTTAACCTTGCCACGTCAATTGGACTGATTATTTCCACATATTGTAAAACTGCACAAGTCACTCAACATTGGCCAGGGGGCACGTTTGTAACGTAGAAAGCAAAAAGGACAAACTTGAACTATTTTTACAAAAATGGGATATCTGAAAAAAGGTAGGACCACTTTAAATAAACCTTTATTAAATATCAATGTTATACGGTACGACCTTTACTTGAGGATATATCAATATCGATCATTACGAGAGACAAAGTTCACATTATTCTATGTATGTTAAAATCTTGTTTGAGCAATACATTATCCTCCAAGGAGAATCATACTGCAATTTAACTCGTTCAAGCGAGTAAATTTTCGATTTGGTGACATTTTTTGTGTGTTAGGTATCTTGAAAAAATTATAATCTTTGTTTCATTAATTATCAGGTCAAACTGAAATTTCAACAACTTGTTGTAGACATATTTTTATTTACTTTGACAAGTTGGATCTTGAATTGAAAGTCTGTAATTATAAAAGTTTTTCACTTAACTTTTCATGTAGTTTAAATGTTGACAACTTTGACCTCTGTTACTTGTTCAATATTCAATATTGTTGATTTTTTTTTGCCTTTAATTTTAATGAAAGAACATAAATTTTTAAGTTCTCTAGAAGTTGCAATTTTTTTTTTCTAAAATACCAAATAGTTCATACATGTTAAGTTGTTGTGTAATTGTACTTGAGGAAGTGATATGAGAAATTATGATGATTGTACTTTATTGTAGGGCTGGTGGCATATATGTTTGGTGTAATTGCAAGGGTCTCGTATGTTGATTCTCTAGTGGTGTATGTGTTTGACATAATTTCAGGAGTCTCGTGTGTAGATTTTCTCGTGGTGTATGTGTTTGGTGTAACTTTTAGATTCTTTATTGTTATATATGATTAGCGTAATTTGAGGGATCTCATGTGTAAATTCTTTGGTGGCGTATGTGTTTGACGTAATTTCGTGAGACTCATGCGTAGATTCTGCGGTAATGCATGTGTTTGGCGTAATTCCAAGGGTCTTGTGTGTAGATTCTCTGATGACATATGACGTAATTCCAACGGTCTCGTGTATAGTTCCTTTAGTGAATTTGGATATCAAGTCAAGCATTATAATTTTCTTAGGTGTTTATGAATGGTGTGATGTCGTAATTCCAAGGGTCTTGTGTGTAGATTCTCTGATGACATATGGCGTAATTCCAACGGTCTCGTGTATAGTTCCTTTAGTGAATTTGGATATCAAGTCAAGCATTATAATTTTCTTAGGTGTTTATGAACGATGTGATTACTGCATCATTAAATCTTGTGTTTTGAATTGGTTTAGATATTAAGCTATAAATTGTGTATGTATGTTCATGTTAGCATTAGTTTGCCCTCTTTTATTTGTGGTTGTGTGTTTTCTATTTTGCGATGATAATCATTTCGATGTGAATAAGAGATGTTTCAAGAACTAGTGGAAATAGCTAGTAAGAATGGATTTTCACAAGATAGTGTATTTCCTTGGTTTTGATGGATGTATATAATATAAAATTTTTAGTATAGTTCATTGTTTGATGGTTCCTTTAATAAAAAGAGAAGATATTTATATAAGGCTTTTTAGGAACTTAATTTTGAAAGACCATGACTATTACTATGTTTAATCTCATCTTCATCTTTATGAGTAAGTTTTGTTCTATACTATATCATGTAATGACCTGAGATAATAATAACTCTTATTTCCTTGAGGTGTTACATATATAATATCCGTAGGTAAATGATATTTTACCAACAAATATAAATTTGTAGTTAAAATTATTTGTAGATAAATGCAAAATTTCTTGTAGTGTGTAGTTTTCCTTTTTGGATTAAGTTGTTCAGTTTGTGAAGTTTTCTTGTATTCTTTTACTAAAAGTGACTAAATTAGTTGTCATTATTGTGATTATCTAGATGCTGTGGAGAATGGCAAATCATAGTAGATTTCAAGATCCAACTGTTTTTACTTTTGTTATTTTTCAAATTAAGGAGGTTGTGTGTATGTTGAAAATTTTCAATATTAAAATGAGGAAGAAATGGTTTCGTTTAAGGATGTAATAAGACAAGTTCCATATGTTAATTGGCTTAAGGTGAATATTGATGGTGCTGTTAATGGTTGTCCATGTTTAGCTTCATGTGTTGGTATTTTTAGAAGAAGCAGAATAAATTTGTGAATAATTTTTCTGCTTGTTTAGGGGAACAAACTTCTATTTATATTGAGTTTATAGAGTCCATTTATGCTTAGGAGCATCCTTGGAGGAGGGTTTTCAAAGGCTTTGGTTTGAGAGTGATTATATTTTTATTTTTCATGATTTCTTAGATCAACAAGTAGTTTCTTGGAGTCTTAGAGGGAGATGTGTCGGTGTTTGCATTTTTATAAGTATATGTATTTCAAAATTTCTAAGGTTTTTCATAATAAAGGAAAATTGTGGTGATAAGTTAGCTAATTTGACTTTTTATTCATAGAAGAACCATATAACTGATTTAATGTTTTATTTTCATGTATTTATTTAGATTTTTTTTTCATAATAGATATAATTTGTTTATGTTATGAGGTGTAATTTTTATTATGGGTTTGATATAATTTTTTACGCTTTGTATTCATTTATTATATTTTTTTTATTTTAATAAGTTTTAATGTGATGATGACAAATGATTGATGAATTTTGAGATATTAATATATTTCAAAGTTTATAGTAATATTTAAGATGACTTGTTTAGAGAAAATAAATAAGAATATATTTTTCAATTATACACTATAGTATTTATTTGAAATGTTAGTTTTCCTTAAAAGTTTTCTATCTAAACAATATATTTATTTTATTGACACATTTTAAAAGTATTATCATGAAAGAATTCCCCATTAAAACACAATCTAAGTTACTAAAATGTTCAAAAAATTTACAATATTTACTAATACAATTCATTAGATAAAATAATGATAAATTTTATCATTCAAATGTCACCATTTTACCTTTCTTTTACAAAGTTTATCATATTTTTTAATTTTAACGTACTGTTTATTTGTTAAATTCTGCAGAATTTAATAGAAAAACAACGTTATTTTTAGTTTTATTTTTTAACTATACTGGAAATTTAACAAATAAGTGAAAGATTTGAAAATTGAAAAGATTAAAATTTTACAATTTTTAATTATTCAGAAAAGAAAGAAGAATTATAAAGTTGATTTATTGGTAAAAGTTATATGTTTAATTTTTCTTTTCCATTAACAAAATACTATGGGTTGTCTCATAATTTTACAATATCAAATTATCGTAAAATAATCTTTTTAAAATATCATAAAAAATTATCTTTAATCAAAATTAAAATATATTTTTCATTTTTAGAATCGCTAAACAAATTTTTAAATTATACGTAGTATAAAAAATTGTCAACACTTTTTTCTTTAATTATTTTTTATATACTAATATAAGGATTAAATATGTTTTTAATCTCTAAATTAATATTAGTTTTAGTCATTCTTTCAAAGTTGGGTGTAATTAGGTTTTTATCCTTTCAAAATTTATAGAATTAGTCATCAATGACTAATGCATTTCTTTTGTGACGTGTGAAAATTTATTTAATTTAAAAATTATTTTTGTTTATTTTTCATTTCATTTTTGTTTGTTCCATTTTCATACTGTGTAAAGTGTTCACGTTGTCTTTGACGTACAAGTGCAGTATAAGTTAGGAGAATGACTCCTAGATCGTCTCTTAAGGATAAAATATTAGTTCAGTCATTATATCGAACACTTGGTGGGGTTGGTTTATGGACAACTTTGTAAATGTAAATGAACTAAATTAAAACACGAATTGAACTACTAATTAAAAACGGTTGATCACTAGCTCAATTACAATGCTTCAAATCACAGATTAACAACAATTACACACTACTTTAACCCCTAATCAAACATGAATTAACCAACTAAGTGAAGACTAATCATGCTTTCATAAAAGCAAATTAAGTAAACACAATGCTATCATTTAATCATGTCCATGCTACCACAAATTAAGCAAAATACAATTTGTCCCAATGATGCTACCACAAATTTTGCCAAAGCTCTGAAATTTTCTGCAACAGTTGACAAACACTTATTTCTAAGTGTTGGGACATTTGGAATGTCAAATGTCATCTGAAAAAAACATAATAAAGTTGTATAAGTACAAAATTATCAATATAAACAAATTTTAATTCAAATGCTATTAACTAACTTACCAATATATCTTGCCAAATAATGTTCCGATCACCCTCGGACACATGATCAAAAGATGGAATGAGAATGCTAATCCTATCACGTGCCACTACTCCAAGGTATGATCGGAAGTCATCTGCATGGGGGCCAGTTGCCACACCCGTGGTGACATTCACATTCACCGGAGTTCTTTCACCACTATTTTTCCTCATTAATAGTTGTTTCATCCTAGTGGGTCCTCTAGTGGATCTGGTTGGGGGAGCCTCATCCCCTGAAGAATGTGGATGATCAGCCATATATCTGTCAAAATAAATAACAACATTAAATTTTCTTTCAAGACTTATGTAATATCATATAAATTAACAAAACATGTAATAGTACAGAAATTGAAAATTCATACATAAAGATATGGATTCATCATATGTATATTCCCTCATCATGATCTGACCGAATTGCATGTACATCATCGTCAACTACAGATTGGTCATCCAAATTTGTTGTAGTTTGAAATGAATGGTTGTCAGCAATATCAATATTAATCAGATTGTCTTCGTTAACTTCAATTTGTTTTTTGCCTTGAAGAGCAACATACCAATGGTCAGACGCAGGATCTTTGACATAAAAAACTTGAGATGCTTGATGTACCATGATAAACGGTTCGTCTCGATAACCCACCTTGCGAAAATCAACCAGTGTCATACCCGAGTCATCTATTTTCACACCACTCTTATTGTCAAACCACTTACACTTGAACAATGGAACAGAAAACTTGGTGTAATCAACCTCCCATATCTCTTCTATTATACCATAATATCTCATTGATCCAAGTACAGGAGATTGATCTTTTGATGTGGAAAATTGAAGTGACTCAGCTTCTAAACTGACTCCACTATTTTGTACTGTGCTTTTATCATCCAAAGTCTTCGTATAGAATGTGCAATTATTGACTTCATAACCTGTACAACACACGACATCAAACTTCAAACCATTTGCAAGCCACAATAAAGTTTCAGAAGAATGTGGCTCTTTGTCAATTTCAGATTTGAACCAAGACATAAATGTTTTGTTATGCTCCATCAATTGCCATTTCTCTGATTGTCTTGGATTTTTATTCTTAACAATGGCTTTGTGTGCCTCCAAAAAAGGGATCACCTCATCTGTGTTGTTCAATATATAAAGATGCACTTGCAACAATTCTTCGCGATCTTTTGTCACCACATTGACACCTCGGATGCTTTTACTTGTAGAAAATTTATTCAACCATGCTGTGCGAGGAACTCCTATTGGATTAGTTGATGTCATGTAATCTGAACAAAACTCGATACTTTCTTCAGCAATATACCTTTCAATCATCGAACCTTCAGGACGATATGGATTTTTAACGTACCCTTTCAAAATCTTCATATAACGCTCAATAGGATACATCCATCCAAGGGGTCGTTACAGATGACTTCTTCGATGTTTTCCCAAATACATGATGTATTTTATTAACTTTTTGAAGAACTTCAAGGCCAGTAAGTGGATTTGGTGCTTCGTCCCTCTCTTGATCTCCATTGAATGCTTTTTTTAACCTTCGATATGGATGATTACGTTTTAGAAATCTCCGATGACGCAGATACACCGTCTTTCTTCCATGTTTCAATTGATGAGCTGCAGTGTTTTCTTCACATATAGGACACGCTTTATGACCCTTGACACTGTATCCTGACAAATTACCATAAGCAGGAAAGTCATTAATGGTGCAAAATAACATTGCACGCATCATAAAAGTCTCTGAAGCGAATGCATCAAATATTTCAACCCCATCAACCCACAAAACCTTCAAGTCTTCAACTAGTGGGCTTAGATAAACATCTATGTCATTTCCAGGCTGCTTTGGACCAGATATCATCATAGACAACATCATGTACTTCCTCTTCATGCACAATGCAGGAGATAAGTTGTAAATTATCAATATAACTGGCCAACAACTGTGATTGGTACTCAGATTACCAAATGGGTTCATTCCATCAGTGGCTAAACCAAGCCTAAGATTTCTACACTCTTTACCAAATTCGGGGAATTGTCGATCAATATTTTTCCATTGCTTTGAATCAGCTGGATGACGAAGCAGCCCGTCAATTTTTCTCTCATCTGCATGCCATCTAAGATTTTTAGCATCTTTGGGATTCGCAAACAAACGCTTAAGTCTGGGCACTATTGGAAGGTACCAAACTACTTTCAAAGCAGATCCATTTTTTTCTATCTGACCATTATCTTCACTACTGTTTTTTGACTTGTATCGTGATAAGCCACATTTTGGACACTTTGTCAAAAATTCAAACTCTTTCCTATACAAAATGCAGTCATTGGGACAAGCATGTATCCTTTTATACTCCATACCCATTGGACAAAGAATTTTCTTCGCATCATAATTACGAGTGACTAAGTGAAGATTAAATACAATTAGGCAACTAAGTGTTTACCCAATTGCAAGCACAAAACATAATTAAATATGGGACAAGGTCAGAACAACAAATTCACCATGATAGACCAACAATCTCAAGGAAAACATTAAAATCTCACTGACCAACCAAACATGATTTAAGCTTCCATCAAATACGAGTTCAAACATAGAAAACTAACTATAAACATCAACACAAGAAGGGGGGGAGAGGTGGAAAACGCCCAATGCTTTAAAACCTAAGAAGAAAATGTGAAAATGAGGGGAGGAACTTTCCCAAATCCGATTTGTTTTTTTAAAAGAGAAAAAGACGAAAATGCTCTTGTCGCAACCGGGATCGCGACGGGACGACGATCCGAAAAAGAAATAAACGGTTTTGGAAAAAAAAGATTTTGGAGTCGCCACCATAGTTTATTCTGGAAAACTACGGAAAAACCATCAAATGATAAGGCATGGTCTGCGAAACTGAGATTCTTGGTTCGGGAGTCGGTTACGTGTAGGGAAGGTATTAGCACCCTACAACGCCTGCCCTAGGGCAGTACCTTTAACTAAATATTCGAATGTGATGTGGTTTTCAAAATGTTTAACTTCCCCCTAAAATAAAACTTCTAAATAAAAAAAAATATATTTTTTAATTTTTTGTGCCCGACAAGGATTGACCTTGCTCCTACGTATTCTCATTTAGAATGAGAAATCAGGGTTACGTAGTTCTTTTAGAAAACTGCTTGAAAATTTGTTTGAAAATTGTTTAGAAAATTTGTTTGGAAAATGATTATGGATAAATTTAGATTTTTGGGAAAGTGAACCTGACAAGGACTGGCCTTGCTCCTACGTATCTCCACTTTTGATGGAGAATCAAGGATCACGTAGTTCTGGCAGAAAGATTATTTGTTGTTTGAAAATGTGGATGTTTTTGGGTTTTGAAAGATTTTGTATTTTTTTGGTATTTTTATAAAATAAACAAAGAATGTTTTCAGCACAAAGACGATGCGTGCGATCACACATGTGCTTAACCTTTAAAAAATTTTTGGTATTTTTATAAAATATTTAGATTTTTGCATGATGAGCACTAGGCTGATGCGGACGATCGCACGAGTACTCACACGGCTTTTTTTTTTATTGTTTGCGTAATGAGCACTAGGCTGATGCGTACGATCGCACGAGCACTCACACGGCTTTTTTTGTTTATTTTAGATTTTGGGTAATGAGTACTAGGTTGATGCGTACGATCGCACGAGTACTCATACCGATATTTATATTATTACATGTTTTTAAAGTTTTATATTTTTTTATTAAGAAGGATAGATGGGTTGAAATGTGAAAAGCATAAAGAAAAATTGTAATAGAAAACACAATGAATTTATAAACTAAAAAAATGATCAAAATGCATATATAAATAGAATGAAGAGAAAATGTATACCTTGTTGAAGATTTGTGTGATGAAATAAAACTCTACTTGTAATAAGTTGTGAGAAAGATAGATGGAAGATGAAGAAGATAACTTTATGGTAGAAATGGGGTACGGGATTTATTATGTATAGAGAGATAGTAAAATGTGAGGGAGAAATGAAGTAGAGTTTCAGGATGGAATGAAGAGATTTTGAGAGAGAAGATATGGATATTATGTAAATTGTGTGTGTGAAGTGAAGAGAATGTAGGTATTTATAGAGTTAAGGATGAAGAAAGTTGATGAACAAAAATAGTATAATAAGTTGGTGGAAAATTTAGATGAAATAAAAATTAATCACAAAAATACAATAAAATAAATAAGTAAAGAAATAAAACGTTTGGGGAAACAAGAAGTTGAATCTGGCAGAGCCGGTTAGACAACTTCTAATCCTTCCAAAATGCAATAAAATAAATAAGTAAAGAAATAAAACGTTTGGGGAAACAAGAAGTTGAATCTGGCAGAGCCGGTTAGACAACTTCTAATCCTTCCAAAATGCAATAAAATAAATAACTAAAGAAATAAAACGTTTGGGGAAACAAGAAGTTGAATCTGGCAGAGCCGGTTAGACAACTTCTAATCCTTCCAAAATGTAATAAAATAAATAAGTAAAGAAATAAAGCGTTTGGGGAAATAAGAAGTTGAATCTGGCAGAGCCGGTTAGACAACTTCTAATCCTTCCAAAATGCAATAAAATAAATAAGTAAAGAAATAAAGCGTTTGGGGAAATAAGAAGTTGAATCTGGCGGAGCCGGTTAGACAACTTCTAATCCTTCCAAAATGCAATAAAATAAATAAGTAAAGAAATAAAGCGTTTGGGGAAATAAGAAGTTGAATCTGGCAGAGCCGGTTAGACAACTTCTAATCCTTCCAAAATACAAAAATAAACAACTAATAACATACAAATGGCATAACATAATCAATATCACGTTTTACAACTATCACACTTGGATATCAACACAAAAGCATACTCTCATTTAAATTCAAAATCATACAGAAACAAAATACTCCATAATCAAGATTTAAGATCAGACAAAAGCAAAATATAGCACATTCAAGGCTCAAGATAATACAAAAGGAGATACTCAAGGTTAGCTTCCCTTACCTCTATTACAGACTTAATCTCCTCGCTCTCTGAAAACTTCCAGAATATCCCCTTTGAAATTAGAAATTCTTCCAACTCTCTTCTCTCAAAAATTTTCTCAATTCTTTTGTGTAAATTTTCAGCCTCCCCCCTTGACTATTTATAGTAAAAAAAATTTACTATTCATTTGTACTATTCATTTTTACTATTCATTTTTTTATTCATTTTACTATTACAAAAATAATTTTTTATTTGCAAATTGGTGAATTCTGATCTCAAAGCTACGTGGAACACTTATCCTTTCCAAAAATAATTTTTTTTTTTACTATTCACTTTTTACTATTCACAATTTACTATTCACTATTTACTTTTTTTTTTTTTTGTGATTAATTTTATTTACCCGGACGAAATTTGGTATTGACAGCTGCCCCTCTTTACTTAGATTTTACTAGATAATATGACAAATAATGTTTTTATATTATCAGAGTAAAAGATAAGTAAAGATAGAAATACTAATTTCGTCCATATTTCAAAATGAACAAGGAACTTAAAAAAAAAGAACAAGGCTGGGAGAATTGAGGTGTGTAGACATTGCGGAGGGTGTAACCACCCTATGGATGAAGTAAATGATTTGAGTTTGATCATTGGGTCTGACCATTGTCTTACAGAGGGCCGAAATACAATTAGCAGAAAGTAATATTGGGCTTGACCATTGTCTTACAGAGGGCCGAGATACCAATGACAAAAAGTAAAATTGGGCTCGACCATTGCCTTGCAGAGGGTCGTTTGACAATCTGGACTTGACCATTGCCTTGCAGAGGGTCATTTGACAATCTGGACTTGACCATTGTCTTGTAGAGAGTCGTTGGACAATCTGGACTTGACCATTGCCTTGCAGAGGGCCAAGATTGCAGAGGAAAACTTAAATTCGACCATTGCCATGCAGAGGGTCGTTTGACAATCTGGACTTGACCATTGCCTTGCAGAGGGCCAAGATCGCAGAGGAAAAATTAAATTTGACCATTGCCATGCAGAGGGTCATTTGACAATCTGGACTTGACCATTGCCTTGCAGAGGGCCAAGAATCTGGACTTGACCATTGCCTTGCAGAGGGCCAAGATCGCAGAGGAAAACCTAAATTCGACCATTGCCCTGCAGAGGGTCGTTTGACAATCTGGACTTGACCATTGCCTTGCAGAGGGCCAAGATCGCAGAGGAAAACTTAAATTCGACCATTGCCATGCAGAGGGTCATTTGACAATCTGGACTTGACCATTGCCTTGCAGAGGGCCAAGATCGCAGAGGAAAAATTAAATTTGACCATTGCCATGCAGAGGGTCATTTGACAATCTGGACTTGACCATTGCCTTGCAGAGGGCCGAGATACTAATGACAAAAAGTAAAATTTTGTGGTTGTTTTGAATTGGAAACTTTTGCATTTGTTTTTTTTCCGATTTTTTAGACAACAATGAGTGTCCATGTTTATGAAATGAGCAAACAAGGCTTTAAAAATTTTGCATAATGTTGAAATCAATGAATCAGGAGTTGTATTATGTAAATTTTGAAATTTGGAGAAGCAAACTTTGATGTATGTTGATTTTTTTTGTCTTTTTGAAGAAAGAAGATTTGATGTAATTTTGTAATTGGAAGAGAAAACTTTGATGCATGTTGATTTTTTTTTGTCTTTTTGCAAGGAAGAAGATTTGGTAAACATTCATTTAAATTCAAAGTTCATGAAAATATGTACACGATGTGATTTGTTTTTGTAATGGAAAACTATGACATATTTTTTTTTTTGAGTCAATTTGTTTTCTTTGAAATCATCAAAATTATGAAAATTTAAACCTTCATTTTCCTTTTTTACCATGAATGTCGAATTATAAAGTCAAATGTTCAAAATGAAACTTATGTGTTGGATATTTCTTGATGAAATACTAATGTGTACATGCTTGATATGAGAGGATGGTTAAAATGGTAAGAGATATTTGGAGGGGTTTAGAGGAGACTGAAATGGCTTTTTGGGTACATCATTCCTTATACAATCATCAATGAAGATGCAATATATGAATGTCAATGTGAAATAGGATATACCCAAAGGTTACTTTGGTTTGGTGTCTGGGAAAAGGAATGCGAGGGGATACGTTATGAATCAGGGACTGAGAATATCATGTGAGATTTATAAAATAAACCCAATTTTGGTGGTGGTAGATTTTTTTTGAAATTTAGGGCGAACCAAGATCATGCGAGGCCTAACAAGGGATGCCCCAGTCTTGGTATGAGCTTTGTGAGATTAATAAACTTTGCTCAATATCTTGAAGGGGCCAAAACATATGAAACTTACAAAGTTGCCTTAGTTTTGGAGAACGAGTGAAAAAAGTTATGCAAAACCTACAAAGTTGCCCCTAGTTTGGGAATTGGGGGAAGAGTTTGAATGTGATATGAATTTGTTCAAAAATTTGTGATGAATATGGAAATGATTGGCTTGAAAAGATTGCCTCAATATGCTTGATTTTCCTTCCTATAATTCTGATCAATAGGGAGTTTCCTTTCTTCCGAGGACATTTTTTTTCATCATTTTTTTACAACTGTATTGTTAGTCATTTTGTCTTGTCTCAAAATTTAGCTTTATGAAAATTTAAGCAACCATCATTCAATTTGTGTGGACTTTTATTGAGCTTGTAATGTGGCTTGGGCTGAAGGGTATTGAAAGAAAAGATATGAAGGCCCAAATAAATGTTTGTGGGTTATTTATTTATTTATTTATTTTTGTTTTTGAAACAAGAGTTACCATCTACACCTTGCATCGGCTATTCGTCAAATCTGTTTTGACTATTTTTCATTCTTCAAATTTCATTCTTTGTTTGTCATCACTTTGTGATTCTTTCTATTTTTTTTTCTTTGCTTTCGATTAATTCTCTTCATTTGATCACTAAGTGTGTTTTTTATTTGTTTGCAATTTGAGTTGACTTCTACTGTGCTGGTAACCCTTGCTTAGGTAAATTTTGAAAAGAAGTTTCTTATTGGCTCAAATTTGGTATCAATGGATATATTTTTGGATGAAGAAATATGGCCACACATCATTTCAAATTTTGGTTGTTTTATTTTCACAAGATTAATTAGAAGACAAGAGTCATTCATTTTTTTTGTTTTTGTTTTGTCCTAACGGATTCAAGGATCTCCCAAATTAAAGCTAATGAAGGTAATCTTAACATGGAAAATCTGCCCCAATGTAAAAGTTTGTGTTTATTTGGACTCAAGAACATGATTTGGGTCAATATTTGGTTTAGTGAAGGTTGAAGGATGATGTTTCCAAGCAATGCACACACAAATACTTCTTAAGAATACGTGATTTAATCATTTGACTATAGGAGATTATGACATCCATCACATTTTTATGAAATGTCATAAAATTGATTATTTGCATCGAAAATAATTGACTCAACATTTAATATGATATGCTTATTTTTGGTTGTAATATGAAGTAAAATGATGATGCTAGTTGAAAAAAAGATTTTTTTTTTTTATTATTGTTTGTTTTTCTTCACGACATCCTTCAGGAACGAGTTTGTGCTCATTGGATATACCCGTGATGCTTAAATTATTATTACCTTCCCTTTTACTTTAAAAGTCAATGCGATATGAATCGTGTTGAAAGGCAAAAGCGTAAAAGTTGAATAAAACCATATGGTATTTATTGAATTAACACAAAATACAACAGAATTCAAAAACAGTGTTAATATCCCTTAGTAGCATCCCTTATCGCGAAATCATCATGCGTAAAACTTTTTTACCGCATCAGAATTAACCGGCAAAGGTAACTCTTCTCCGTCCATCCTTGTGAGGATTAACGCCCCTCCAGAGAATGCCTTCTTTACTACAAATGGCCCTTCATAATTTGGGGTCCATTTGCCCCTGTGATCCTTTTGTGTAGGTAAAATCTTTTTTAGCACCATTTCGCCTTCATGGAACTCCCTTGGGCGCACCCTTTTGTCGAAAGCCTTCTTCATCCTTCTTTGGTATAATTGTCCGTGGCATGCTGCTGTTAGTCTCTTTTCTTCGATGAGATTGAGCTGGTCAAACCGAGTTTGAACCCACTCAGCTTCCTCTAATTGTGTTTTCATTAAAACTCGTAAAGATGGGATTTCCACCTCAAATGGAAGTACTGCTTCCATCCCATACACAAGCGAGAAAGGTGTTGCCCCAGTTGATGTTCGTATTGATGTACGATATCCATGTAAAGCAAAAGGAAGCATTTCACGCCAATCTTTATAGGTGACCACCATCTTTTGTACAATCTTCTTGATATTCTTATTAGCAGCCTCTACTGCCCCATTCATTTTTGGACGGTAAGGAGAAGAATTAAGATGATGAATTTTGAACTCCTCACATAACTCCGTCATCATCCGGTTGTTCAGGTTGGTGGCATTATCAGTGATAATCTTGTTAGGTAGCCCATATCTACAGATCAACTCCCTTTTTATGAATTTGGTCACCACCTTTCTAGTCACATTGGCATAAGAAACGGCTTCGACCCACTTGGTGAAATAATCAATTGCGACTAGTATGAAGCGGTGTCCATTTGAAGCTTTTGGCTCTATAGCTCCAATAACATCTATCCCCCACATCGAAAATGGCCATGGTGCAGATAATACGTTCAAGGTCGTGGGCGGTACATTGATATTGTCTTCAAACATCTGACATTTCTCGCACTTTCTCACGTGTGTACAACAATCATTTTCCATGGTCAACCAGAAGTAACCAGCTCTCAAGATCTTCCTGGCCATTGAGTGCCCATTCATGTGGGTGCCAAATGTACCTTCGTGCACTTCTTTCAATATCAGCTCGGCTTCCTTTGCATCCACACATCTGAGGAGAACCATGTCATGATTTCTCTTGTATAAAATATCCCCATTCAAGATAAAGCTGCCAGCCAACCTCCTTAACGACCTTTTATCATTTTCAGATGCCTTCTCAGGATATTTTCGGGTCTTGAGAAAGTGCTTGATATCAAAATACCAGGGTTTACCATCTACCTCTTCCTCGATGAGGTGACAATATGCTGGCTCCGCATGGCTGTTCATTTCAATCATTGGTAACTCTGCATCTTGGTCAACTTCAAACATGGATGACAAAGTAGCCAACGCGTCTGCTAATTGGTTATCTTCCCGCGGTAGGTGGTTAAATGTGATGACGTCAAAATACATCATTAATCCCTTGATGTATGCTTGGTAAGGGATTAATTTTGCATTCCTAGTTTCCCATTCTCCCTTTAATTGGTGGATGACTAAAGCTGAATCCCCATATACGTCCAGAATTTTCACTTTGGACTCTATTACCGCTCGAATACCCATAGCGCAAGCCTCATATTCTGCAATGTTATTTGTGCAATTAAAACACAACCTCGCTGTCATTGGCGTGTACTGCCGCTCTGGAGAGATAAGAACTGCCCCTATGCCATGCCCCATCACATTCGAGGCTCCGTCAAATAATAATATCCACGTTTCTTCGCCTCGAATTTTTCCGTTTTCTTCGAATAGAGCCATGATATCTTCATCGGGAAATTCGGGTTGCATTGGCTGATAATCACTGATGGGTTGATGAGCCAGGTATTCTGCTAACGCACTGCCCTTGACAGATTTTTGAGTGACGTATACGATGTCATATCCTGACAATAGCACCTGCCACCGAGCTATTCTTCCAGTAAGAGCGGGCTTTTCAAAAATATACTTGATGGGATCCATCTTAGATATCAACCAGGTAGAGTGACTTAACATATACTGCCTTAAACGATGAGCAGCCCATGCCAATGCACAACAAGTTCGCTCTAACGACGAATATCGCTTTTCGCAGTCTGTGAACTTCTTGCTCAAATAATATATAGCATGCTCTATTTTCCCATCTTCTTCGTGCTGACCTAATACACAACCCATTGACTCATCCAACACAGTCAAATACAAAAGGAGCGGTCTTCCTGGCTCAGGTGGACGCAACACCGGAGCGTCCTGTAGATATTGTTTAATCTTTTCAAAAGCGGCCTGACAATCTTCATTCCAAACCAAAGCCTGATTCTTACGCAATAACTTGAATATCGGTTCACAGGTGGCGGTTAATTGCGAGATGAATCTAGCGATGTAGTTTAATCTACCTAGAAAGCCTCGAACCTCTTTTTCTGTCCTAGGGGCAGGCATCTCTACTATTGCTCGTACCTTGTCAGGATCCACTTCTATCCCCTTTGGCTAACAATAAAACCTAGCAATTTTCCAGATTTTACTCCGAACGTGCATTTAACGGGGTTTAACCTGAGTTTAAACTTTCTCAGTCTTTCAAATAATTTCCTTAAGTTGAGAATATGCTTTTCTTCTGATTCAGACTTAGCAATCATGTCATCCACATACACTTCGATCTCTTTGTGCATCATATCATGAAAAAGTGTCACCATCGCCCTTTGATATGTTGCCCCAGCATTCTTGAGCCCAAAAGACATCACCTTATAACAAAATGTTCCCCATAATGTGATAAAGGTAGTCTTTTCCATGTCTTCAGGTGCCATCTTGATCTGATTATATCCCGAGAAACCATCCATGAACGAAAATAGTGAAAACTTGGCTGTATTATCAACTAGAGTGTCGATGTGCGGTAGTGGGAAATTGTCTTTTGGACTTGCACGATTCAAATCACGGTAATCAACGCACATCCGAACTTTACCATCTTTCTTGGGTACTGGTACTACGTTCGCCACCCATTGCGGGTATTTTACCACAGCCAAAAATCCTGCATCAAATTGTTTCTCTACCTCTTCCTTGATTTTCAAGGACATCTCCGGTTTCATTCTTCTTAGTTTCTGTTTGACCGGGAGGCATTCTGGTTTAAGAGGGAGTTTATGCTGCACAATATCGGTATCCAAACCGGGCATATCGTTGTACGACCAAGCGAAAACGTCCTTAAATTCCTTCAATAGGACTCGCAACCTTTCTCTCACTTCCTCTTTCATGGTAGTGCCGATCTTTACTTCTTTTATCTCGTCTTCCTCACCCAAGTTGAGAATTTCAATCTCTTCCTGATGGGGTTTTATCTCTTTAGACTCTTGTTCCACTAATCTCAATAGCTCTGGAGAGGGTTCCGGATCATCTTCACAATCATCTTCCGTATTATTGACAGGGTGCTCCCACTTAGGGATATCAACATTATTATTTTCAAAACATTCATTGTCATATCTGCATTATTTAAGTTTGCGAATAAATAAATAGGAAAAACAGTGAAAAAGGCTAAATGATGATAGAAATGAGAACAAACACGATTCAATTATCACATTGAAAGCAAAATAAAAGCATCAACCCGTAAGTCATGAATCCCAAAGCTCCGGGTAAAGCAATAGGGTTAATTAACATATTACATTTCATTTGAATTAAACATCACGGGTAAATCCAAAGTCTTCCAATTGTTGAGTTGTGCATCTGGGGAGCAAACCCACATGAAGTTTGAGCTTTCAGATCTAGCTTCCTCTTCCACAACCGCTATATGGCTAGTGTTCACCCATCCAGCACTGCGAAAACTCTCTTTGATACTACAAATGTGGATCGTCCTCGTCCTTGGTTCCCGTTTCTCCATCCGAGCCAAACTGCGCTCCTTCCTTTCCTCAATCAACCTCTTCTTATCCCCCTTGCTGGGCTTGTACCCCAGGCCATATCTGTTTTTGTTCTCAATCACCTCCAATGGGAATGTACGTCCTTGTCCATACTTCCCTAACCCGTTCCCGTACTTATAACCTTCTTTCAGCATGACCTTTGCCATCATGATAGAGGTGCCTGATAAATGTGGATTCACAAGAAATGGTTCGACATAGGTGTTTCCCACGATCTCTAATGATTGAAAAGCTGTCTCGAGAGCTTCCTCGACTGCCTCTATGTAACGGGTGGAGGATGGCCCACTCACAAGGAGATCCTCCTCTCCAGAAACTATTACCAGCTTATCTCCCATGATATATTTCAGTTTTTGGTGCAGTGTGGAAGGCACAACTCCTGCAGAATGGATCCATGGGCGACCCAATAGACAACTATAAGCTGGGAGGATATCCATGACCTGGAAGGTTATTTGAAAAACACATGGGCCAATTTGGACCGGCAACTCTATTTCTCCCATGACTTCCCTCTTGCTACCGTCAAATGCTCTCACAATCATAGAACTTGGCTTCATCTGCATTCCGTCACAAGGTAGCCTCTCTAATGTCATTTTGGGCATGACATTTAGGGAGGAGCCGTTGTCTATCAACACACGTGCTATGCCGTAGTCAAAACATTTTACGGAGACATGGAGAGCCTTGTTATGCCCTCTCCCTTCCTCAGGTATTTCCTCATCAGTAAAGGTGAGGTAATTATTAGCAGTGATGTTGCTGACAATGCCCTTGAAACTTTTTAGGGAAATACCTTGTTCTACATGGGCATCGCTCAGTATCTTCATCAACAGTTTTCTATGGGAGGTTGAGTGCATGAGCAATTCTAATAAGGAGATTCGAGCTGGCGTACGATTCAATTGCTCCACCACTTTGTACTCACTTTGTTGTATGAATTTCAAAAACTCGCAAGCCTCTTCCTCAGAGATTTCTTTCTTGTCTTCCTTGTCAGGGGTCTCCTCTATCTGCACCTCTTTCCCCTTTAAGTGCTCCTTAGCATTTGCTGCCACTGGTGTTTCATTATTGCTAGTTCCTTTTCCCATCAAGTTTGGTGGCGTGAAGATTCGACCACTCCTTGTTATTTCGCCGATGCCTGATATATTCTCAATAGCTGGATCCTGACTGGAGAATTGACTTTCAATGCACTGTCCTTCGTCGATTATATGTGTTCCATACCTCCACGGGACAGCTTTCCTGCTCTTGTAAGGAAAAGGAACTGGTGTATGGATGACAACGGACGATCTTCCTTGAATTACTGGTGCAGGGGTGGTTCGAGTGAAACGGATTACCAACGGCTCTGGCAGAGTTACATCAGACTCCATACTAGTTTGTGCAAACACCTCCTCATCCTTGTTCTCGTAACACACTTGTATCAAATTCCTATCAAGCAGATCTTGCAGCAACTCTTCAAATTCAACACATTCATCGATAGAGTGTTCCGCGCATGGATGGAGTCCACATGCTCTTCCTAAATCATAATCCCAGTTTAAAAAGCCCAACTTCAATAATTCCTTGAAAATAAACCTTCTGCAACTCCGAATCTTACTTGCATCCCTTATAAGTTCATGCTTCTTAACCTCAATGGCATTTGTTGAGGCACTACCATGCCCGGATAATGGATTAGCATCAATACTAGGTTTATCTTCTTGAAATTTCAGCCACCCCGCGTCGATTAGAGCTTGCACTTTATGTTTGAAGGACATACACCTCTCAGTTGAGTGACCCACGCCTTCCCCATGATAACTACACTTGGCTTCGGCATCATAACCCCTAGGGTATGGAGGCTGCATAGGCATCATCGGACATATAGCAACCAGGCCCTTTTTGACGAGGTGAGGTAATAACTCAGTGTAAGTCATAGGAATGGGGGTGAAGTGAACAAAGTTTCTTTCCTGGGTTTTCCTCGGGTAAGTGCCTTGACCTGCATTCGGATTTGGATTCACGCTTGACGCAGTCCTCCAAGCGTTGCTTGGGATAGGTTGCGGTTGATAAGATCCTTGTTGCTGTTGAGGCCTAATTTGATGAGCAAACGCCGCATTAGTTGCATAAGGAGGTTGACCCAAGTATGGTCGGAAGCTATGAGTGGGAGCTTGACTTCTCCACACAGGCATTGCCGATACCGCATGCACATCCCCTTCCTTCTTCTTTCCCGCATTGAAATTGGGTTTTTTGTAATTTGCCGTTGCGGGCGAACTGTATGCAATTTTCCCACTTTTAACCCCAATTTCTATCCTTTCGCCTATTATAATGATATCAGCGAAATTGGCAGACACGTTCCCGACCATGTGCTCGTAAAATGGCGGTTGGAGAGTGTTCACAAACATTGTCACTACCTCCCTGTCATACAAAGGTGGTTCAACTTGTGCAGCTAACTCTCTCCACCGTTGGGCATATCCCTTGAAAGTTTCGTTGTCCCTCTTTGACATATTTTGCAACTGCAGTCGGTCCGGTGCGATGTGCGTGTTGTATATATACTGCTTTACAAAGGCGTCTGCCAGGTCTGCCCAGCAACGGATTCGGGACGGCTCAAGGTGGGTGTACCAGTTCAATGCTACCCCAGCCAAACTGTCTTGAAAAAAATGGATGAGTAGCTTATCATCGTAAGCGTACGCAGCCATCTTTCTACAGTACATGGTCAGATGGCTTTTCGGGCAGGTATTGCCCTTGTATTTCTCGAACTCCGGTGCTTTAAATTTGTGTGGTATCATCACCCCGGGAACCAAGCTCAGTCTCGCAACATCTCCAAATCCATAGCTCTCGACCCCTTCAATGGCCCTCAATCTCTCCTCTAGAATCTCTAATCTACTCTTGGCCCCATCAGCACTGCTAACTACCCCCTGCAACACAGTGTGTGGTATGACTTTGGCTGAAGAGCCCTCTCCAGTACCCATATGGGGTGGTACAGTTACTCGCGTTCCTTCAACCGTGTTTGCCCCAGTCATCCCTATACTCGCCATGGGAGCCGTCACTGAAACAGGTCCTTGAGTGCCGGTCAGTACTACATTAGCCGTTTGGGGAAGGGAGACTGAAGTTTGCTCTACTTCTGCGTACTCTCCTGTAGGAGGAGTATAACCTGGAGGTAAGCCATATATCGGGAAAGGGACTGATTGGCTTACAGCGTTGAACATCGGGGGATAATAGTGGGCATCCCCCTCAACTCGTGCAGATGAAGACTCCCTAGTAGTCTTCAGGGATTCAAGGGCAGCCAAGATTTGGCCAACCTGATCTTTCAACTCGCTCACATCAGCTTTGATGGATTCTTGTGACTCTTCCCAGCTTTCCATGATCCTTGAATTGGCTCGAGTCCAGTAGGGATGTCGCGGAAAATTGGCCGTTGTTTTTCTTACTTGTATTCTGTTATTATTTTTTTGAATTTAGATGAGAATAAAAGAAAACATGATGCACGCTAGTAATAGGTGGAAATCACAGGATCACGATGACGTTAATGATGGAAATTAATACAAATCGATATCATACAAAACATCACAGGTCCTTCATATAGAGAAGTCTAATGCATTACATTGTTGGAAGAGAACAAGACATAAACAAATTATCACTCCCTGGCTCGAGCGATGAAGGCTTTCATTTCGCCTACTAACCATTTACAATGGCTGATAAAAAGTTTTATCTCTTCAGGCGGATTATAAAAGTGAGTTATCGCTTCGGCGTCTGACACCATCCTTGGAACATTCTCAATTGCTCCGTTCGCTAAGGCAGCCAGTTGGGAGAAACTTTCCTTCCAATGATCCACAACCCTTTCTTGTTCTACAATGCGATCTTCCATCCATTTAATCAAGGCTTGATGACTCTCTTCGCACTCCATCATTTTCCATCGCTCCTCTTGCTCCTTAATATAACCCTCCATCTGTTTTAACATGTCCCGATGCTCTCCTTCGGCTCTTGCTCGCTTCCACCGTTCCTGGTTCAAATCTGCCTCAAACGACGTAGCCATTTCCTTCATCTGATGCCCTACTTCTTCTACTTGAATTTGGGCATCTCTTAGTCTTTTCAGGGCTTCTCGTTTACCTCTTTTGGCTTCTTCGTAGAGGTGTTCCCACTGTTTCCCTTCTTCCAAAGCTGCATTCTTCTCTTTTATTCTCACGGCTAGTTCTTTGCTTGCGATCGCCAGATCCTGCTTCAATCGGAGTGTATATCCTCTTTCAGCTTCTCGACTTTTAATCATTTCTTCGTAGGCTCGCGACTTATCCTCTTTATCATTCTTTATATTCACAAAATCATTGTGCATCCTTTGTAGTTCGATTTCTAACCTGGCATTCCTCTCTCTTAGTTCTTCCATCTCCGCTTTCAATTGCCTCACCTCTTCACTCTCTACGTCCTGAGGTTGTCCTTCCTTGGCCAGATGATCATTGATTGTCTTGAAAGGGAGTTTGACTTCATTTACCCTTTCTAAAATCCAAGTGTGGTAACTGACCTTGCTATCTACTACTCCAACCCTTAAATCCCTTTCAGCCCGCACCACGCTTTCCCAAGCATTTCTGACCTTCCTTAACATTTCAGCAAAACGCCCGTCCTCATAGTAGATGAATAGTGTAGTAAGACAGTCCGGTGAAGGCGCCCCTCTTATGGGATGCCCGAATTGCCTTTGGACTAAAACGGGGTTGTAGTTGACACAATATCTGGTACCTATGAGGGGTACATTGGGAAAGCTGCCACAATGATGGATGGAAGGTTTAAGCTCGAGCCAAGGAAGACGCCACTTTATCTTTTCCCCATTCAAACCAGCAAAGAAATGGGCCCACTCATTTCCTCCTCTGTCTTTAAGCCTCTGGTGTGACGGACCTTCCAACGGACAATCAACTACCCCTTTACCCACGCGCGCAGTCATCCACGCATATAGCACCGGCAAACAACAAAGAATTTTCTTTCCGTTCCTTTCATGACAAAAACTCATGGTCCCATAAACATCTGCGAGGACTGCTGTTACAGGGTTCTCTGATCTTGTCTTTTTTGCTACGAAGACATCTATTGCGGTATAATCCACAAAGCCTTCTACTTTGGGAAACAAAACGACGCCATACACGGTAAGGGCTAATACGTCCATGAAAGTCTCTCACTCTTCTTTATCAGCTAGATGATGTAGGTACTGCTCCAAATATTTTTGTGTCAGTCCACACACTTGATTCCTCGTTACCAACCTGTGTTCAAGTTCTTTGGGATGTATTTTCATTATGGCGGCAATGGTGGGGATAGAGGCGTGATGTTCCAGGTGCTGATACGGAGTGGTACCCTCTAGTGGCAATCCGAGTATATACTCAAATTCCTCTATAGTTGGCGCCAGCTGAAAATCCTGAAAGGTGAAGCATCTTAGTGGAGAGTCGTAATACTGTGCAAGGGCTGTGACGGCTGGCAATTGTACTTCCACCTCCATTAGACTCAACAAATTTCCATATTTTTTCTTGAAGGTTTCCCTCTTTATGGTCTTTAACCTTTTGGCTAATTTTATCAGACTTGTCAAGTTCCCACCATGAGTCCTCAGGCGAGATTTATTTCTTAACATGACAGAATCAGTATGTTGTGTAGCACCAGATCTTGTATCAACTTCCATCTTTGTATGATATCAAGTGAACGCTAGTGATTTCCCCTAAAACCAGTATATTATCGAATGATGAATGATGCATAAAGTGACAAAAAAAATGCATGCATGGTAGGAGAATAAAAAATCATTATTTTCGAAGAAGAACAAACAGCGTGAGAGTTACAAGAACATACATTCTCCCTTTTGTGCTTTATCAAAGGTTGAATAACTTAAAGTTCTAAGGCCAAAGATATGCATTCACAAGGATAGCTCCCTATTACTTAAATGAAGGCCACCAGAGCTATGGCTCTTTTCACTGTCTCTCCACAACAGTCAGAGTAATCAACACAAATGAAGAGAACAGACTCTAGCTGGGGTTCTCACGATAGCCAAACAGGAAGTACATCCCAGAGTGACACCGCTACACAACCCCTCTAATTCTAAGTTGCGCTCAGACCCGGGTATAGGGCCCCACTCATGATATGCATAAAGTGTGTGGAGATTATAATGTAAAACAACAATTGCAAAAATAAACACAAATAAGTAGACATATCAAACATAGGTAAGGAACAAATATTTCAAACATAAAGAACAAGTAAAAGAAACTCACATGCAATTATTTCAAATATCAATCATAGATAAGGAAAAAGGGAAAAAACATAAAGAAAAACCACGTCGAATTCGCATACCTAATTAAATGGCCTGACTCTCAGAGTTTCCCCAGCGGAGTCGCCATCTGTCGCAACCGGGATCGCGACGGGACGACGATCCGAAAAAGAAATAAACGGTTTTGGAAAAAAAAGATTTTGGAGTCGCCACCATAGTTTATTCTGGAAAACTACGGAAAAACCATCAAATGATAAGGCATGGTCTGCGAAACTGAGATTCTTGGTTCGGGAGTCGGTTACGTGTAGGGAAGGTATTAGCACCCTACAACGCCTGCCCTAGGGCAGTACCTTTAACTAAATATGCGAATGTGATGTGGTTTTCAAAATGTTTAACTTCCCCCTAAAATAAAACTTCTAAATAAAAAAAAATATATTTTTTAATTTTTTGTGCCCGACAAGGATTGACCTTGCTCCTACGTATTCATCAGTCGTATCTCCATCTTTGTTGAGCTCACATCGCTGTCGTTGTTGCTACATCCATAGCAGTGGACGACGTCGGAACCACCGCTCATACGACTGTTATTTCAACTACACCCAAAAATAGCCACTACGTCTCTCTTCAATTTTTGGTCTTTCTATATTTTTAATTGTGTAAAACATGTTGGATAATGGATGTAGAGAATGGTCACTTATATGTGAGCACATATCTGGGGAACATCATATCTTCGTTTTCATTTTTCTTTTCAAATTGGGGACAAAGGATTTGAAATGGTGGTGTAGGTGTTGATTTGCATGGGTGGAGGGTGAAGAAGACGATGTTGGGTGATACATTGGTGGTTCTAATATTTGGGGAGAAAAGCAAGCTTTAGAAAGTAGAAAATGAATTAAAAAATAAAAAATATTATATGAAATCAATAATTTTCCACATGTCACAAACAAAGAGTTGATGTGAATTATCGTTCACGTCAAAGAAAAAACTAAGGCTCTTGGTAATTGAGAACTCAATCAATAAATTTTGAAAGTAGAACGATTTAATTAGGCCAAAGTTTGAAAAGTAGACTAAAATCAAAATCGTTGAATAGTTAGGGATAAAAAAACATAATTAATTATTAAGATAAATATAAAATAATAGTCTAAATAGTTAAGCAAAATAAGATATTTTGTTTGATATTCTATCAATTTTTATTTATTGTGTAATATTACTATAATTACTGCAATCGTTCATGAGCATTAGGATAATATTTGTCTTTATTATAACAATTATAGGTTACTATTTTTTGTAAGTTACTTTTTTATTTATTTGTTGGAAGTCACTCTTATATTTAAACACATATACATGATTTTTGCAAATCACACAATTCAATATCCTTTTCTATCTTGATATCCAAGTAGTTGATCCATAACCACAACAATCATGTGCAATCTACAATCTTTTTCATCTACAATCTCGGTCATCTACAATCTCTGTCAGGTTGGAGACAATTGTCCACTATGAAAATCTCTAGTATTACCAATAATTAGAGGCTGCAAACTTGATCTCTATATGTTAGGAACAATAGAATGTCATGATCAATTCATTGTTGCCAATAACATGACAACATAAGTCAATCCTAGTTATTAGGATTGACAAACCCAAAATCAAGCCATTTTAGGATGACGGATGAATCCTATGTTAATTAACATTGCAACTCAATTGATTAATTGTGAAACATTTAAACAGGTTTGAGCTGAAGCTCAAAGTTTGCCGGTGCGCATACTAAATCTAGAATTGTCTATTTTAAATGTGAATTTCACGTCACACGAAAAAGAGACATAAATATGAAGCAAAATCTTGACAAGATGAGGAACCTTACTGATAAGTTAAAGTTGGCATATTTATTAATTTCTAACTTTGATTTAGTGATTAAAATATTAATTGGTTTGGATTATGATTCCAATCCAATAGTTATCAAAATGTCTTATTATATTAAAAGTTGAATTCCAAACCTAATTGTTAACCTTTGACAACTTATTAGATCAACATAATAATTTCAACATCCTTTATATGAGTCGAAACGCAATAAATTTAGATTCCAAAATGATTGGAGAGATTCTAATTTCAGAAATACAACCGATAACAAAAGTAGAATATCTAAACCAATATATCGGGTATGGAGAAGGATTTGTCACACTGCTATCTTATTATAGATTTGATAAGTCCTATAAAAATCTTCCTGACAATGAAAAACAAAAAACACACTGCATTCCTAGCTTCATCTTATCAACTTTAAGTTCCTAATAGGCCCTATTTTTACTTTAATATTTATCATTTTTATTATTTTAATTAATTATAACAATGACAAGAACATTTTGACTTGATTTTCCAACCAGTTTAAATATATTTTTCAAAATGGTATAGAGGGATTGACTAAAGAAAATGAAGCTACATAAACGAAAGTTTTACTATAATAAATAATTTTAATTTCACATAAAATAACCTTTAAACACTAAAAGAAAGTTTATCACTAAATATCTTATTTTATTACTGACGAGATTAGAGAAAACAAAAAATAATAAAAATGTTTTCAACCACAATCATTATATTTAACCCTTCAATATTTTCAAAAACTAAACAAAACAATTATTCAGACCACATCTGTCAATTCTTCTAAGAAGTCGAGATCTGCAAAAATAGCTTGGTCAACTTGGTAATCTGGAACATAGACATCGTCATTTTGCACATCAACTGGGTAATCTGGAACATAGACGGCGTCATTTTTCATATGAACTTGATCATTTTGCACATCAACTTGGTAATCTGAAACATTGACATCGTCATTTTGCATATGAACTTGATCATGAGAATGAGAAAGAAAGGCATCCCTGTTGTCTGATGTTTTCGCGTCGTAAAAACTTTTTCTTTTGCCTTTATTGAGTGCGGCCAAATGTTTGTAGTAATGCTGTGCATGGCTGGAAACTTGTGCTGGAGTCCTGGTTTTCACCACATACCTTGAAATTTTGGTCCATTGTCCCTTTTTGTATATCTCGAGTCCTTTAAGGAACAACCTATTAGAAACAAAATCGTAAATAAGACTTGATTAAGCATTTAAGCAGTAGTAAAAATAAAATAAAATAAAAATAAAATAAGAACGATGTACTTACTTGTGTTCTTCTTCACTCCATTTCTTGTAACTATTAGTTTGAGTCGGAGTTGATCCTATAGATGAAGACGAAGATGATGATGATGATGGAGGAAACTCATTGCTTTCAAACTGGTTGTTCATATCTTTCGACATTCTTTGCTTCTTTCTTCTCTGATCCTGTGTGATTCTTTTCACTGTAATCCTTGTTTTATAGGAAGAACCTTGAACTTAAAAGATAAATGATAAAGTAATTTGTAGATATATTATATCTATAGATAGATATATAATCTCCCAATAAACAACAGCTATATCTTAAATAATCTATTTTAACTGTATACGTGTTCTGTAGATTTCACCTAAGATTCTTTTTAAGAGAATAATTTATCTTTCTAACTGTAAAATAAAGATATGCTATTTGATTATAAAAATAAACACAAGCCTAAATTATAATACTTGGAATATATATTGTAGAATAATTTGTTTTCACTTAAAATCTCTCTCATCTTATAGCTGTAAATAATCATTCTATAAATCTTGATTGGTTAAGGTCGTTTATAAATTTGATTATTATCTAAATAAATAAAATTCAATCTTATAAAAAATAAGACTAGTATTACCTACGATCCCCCGAAAAAAAAGTAGAGTTTAAATCAATGTTTTAAGTTTGATCATTACATTTATCGTAATTAAACATTAAGAAATAACCAGTAATAATTTAGATCTTATATAAAATAGTAAGTATAATATAATATATAACCAATCATGGAAAATATTATTAACAATAATAAAATTAATAAAATAACTAATAATAATAAAATAATAATTATGAAATAAAACATAGTTCACACTAAAAATTTAAAATGTATGTATTTATATAAATTTTGACATTTAAAAGTACATATATAAAAACAAATTTATTATAATGTTAGGGGTAAATTTTAAATAATGCATTTATTAACAAAAGAACAAGTTTAAATATAAAATGAAAAGGAAAGTGATAAATCCTGCAAATTAAAAATGCCATTGTATTAAGCATTTTTTTATTATAATTTTAACAAAAACAAGTTTAAATATAAAATGAAAATGGAAGTGATAAATCTGCAAATTAAAAATGACATTGTATTAAGCATTTTATACTTTTATAATAAGTAATCACTTTTTTAAACCTGCAAATTACAATTTAAATTTACAATAAATAATAATATGACATTCTTAAATAATAATAACTCGTAAAATCATTATACAGAAGAAAATCTCAAAAGCATTCTTATAAAACTTACAATATTGACATTTTGACTTTCTTGTAATTTTGGAATGCTTCCAATAGTAAAACAAACACTTGCTTCACTAAAAAAACACACACATTTCAGATCAATTTTCTTTGAAAACTTTATTTTAGAAAATATTTATAACTTTTATTATGAATAAATAAAAATTTGCAAGAAATTATTATTTTTTTTGCAAAATATTCTGCACAAAATATTTCTCACAAAAAAATGTAAAAATTTTTACAGAAAATTTTGTAAGAAATAATTGTAAATTTTATAGGAAATAATTATTTGTTAATTAAAATTCTTAGAAAAAAAATCTTATATACAAAATTTTATAATAAATTTGTAAGAAAAATTCTATAAAATATGTGAAATTGTAGTGTCTACTCAGAATATAAGTGGCCAAGTTTTTTATTTGCAAATAAAATTCTTCACAGCAAGATAGTAGATACTCCCTTCTAAAGGCAATTAGATATTTGTTTTCTATTAATAGTGTATAATTTTGAAGAACAAAATAGTTGTAAAATAACCATCAGCCAGCTAAAGACAATTAAATACTATTTTATTTGGGATTTAACTAATGGTAAACATATTACACCCAAACATATTAGTAATTTCTGAATCCAACTAGGAAGAATATAAAATAATAAAGCAAAATATAAAAAATAAAAAATAAAAGTTTCTACAATAGTAATCTTAGACTCTCAATCCAATTAACCTAAGCTACACATTGGTTTGAACAAGCTGGAACCACTGGCTTTGAGGATCATCAAGACATTCAGAATCATCTTTTATGCAGATACACTTTGCAGTCACAATGGTGGATGAGTTAGAATCCTTCTGCAAGCAAAGTTGTTCCTCATGTTCATTCATTGCCAAGTGAAGTTTAGAAAGAGATTCAGATTTCCATGAACTGTTCTTCCTTTCACAATCAGAAACTACAACCGGAAGCCCTTCACCAGTTGCTGTTAAACACTTCTCAGAGCCATGTAAAAGCATTTTAGTCTCATCTTCTCCACGAACCCATCTGTGTTTGCTCTCACAGCTTCCAAGTTCAACTTCATTCCTCTCATTCACTTGAGCACATTGACCAGATAGTGGGTGGTACAAGATATTTACAATGGGGGCCATGGAGTTAGGTTCTGCATCAAGAACAAGCAATGTCAACCTTTATGCACATATGCTTCAAAGAATAGTAACTGATATAAATCATCTTATGAGTGATGTTTTATTGGTGATCAATCTAATAGTGCATGATAACTGAACTCAAAAAGCTTACCAATATTCTTTCTTTGCAAAAGCTGGAACTTGTCGGTGAAATTGGGATATCTAAGGTTACGCCATGTTGCATCCATTACACCAAATGACTCCTCAACTTGGACCTGGTCTTTCTTCAAATAGTAGCTACCTTGGAAAGCCCAAAATCCCCAGTCCATATCCTTTCCAAGAAGATAGGTTTGAAGGCATGTCAAGAACCTGTTGTCTTCTTCTGAAGAACCTGCCTCATTGAATCCAAACTCTGTAAAAATCAAAGGAGCTGCATTCTCGCCAGTGGTAAGGAATCCAGCTCTGTAGTCTATGGCTTTAACGTTGTTGGCACATATCCTATTCAATGGTTGCTTTGTCCATATCTCTTTCAATTTGAGGGTTCCAATTCCAGACCATGAGTACAAATGTGTCTCAAACACCATTTTCTTACCCAAGTCTATCTTCAATGGTTTTTTCCTTAAAAACTGCAACTCAGTGTCATAGTTCAAACCTGAGATAAGCACAAGCACATTTGGATTTGCCTTGTGAATAGCTACTGCTCCTTGGCTCATGTACCTGTACCAATCCTTCAAATTTTGGCGAGGGCCATGCAGCTCATTCCTCAAACTCATTGCCACAACCTGTTAGAAAACCAGAAGTAATAACAAAATCATCTTACTGTATTCAATCTTAGCCAAAGAGAGGATAAAAAAAGCGAAACTATTAACATAGCCTCTTAGATTATCTCTAAGTTCAATCCTGTCCAGGAAAACTACGAACTTTTAGTCTATAAATATAAAAGTTAGGTAGATGATTTTGGCAACAGGTACAGAAACTTTCTGCGTAAAGACTAAAATTTCTACTTCTTGTTGACAGGAGTTAAAACCAAAGAAATCTAAACAGGTTATGATCACAGTTCATATATATAATTGAGCCAAAAAGGAAAAAAGGAAAAATACGTACAGCAGGGTTTCCATTGAAGTGTTCAGCAGCCATAGTAAGGCCATGCACCCATTCCTGAGGATTGAAATGTCTGTCATGGAAGAAGCCATTCTCATCATCATCATTGCAGCACCACATTGGCTCACTGACATGGTTATCAAGCAACACTTTCACATTCTGAGCTCCAAGTTCTTGAACAACAGCATGAAAGGTCTGAATGTGTGTCATGGACAACACAGAAGGGTTGTTCTTGGCAATGCCTTCGACCACTTCTGGTACATCCAAAGAGGCTAAGTTGGCACTCACATTCTCATGAGAAAAGCGTGTCCACATGTAGATTGCATAGGTGAGACGCACGCAGTTGAAGTTACGCTTCACAAGCTCACCAACAATTTCCTTCAAGGGTCTTTTGTCAAGACCCTCAGGCATCATTGGTTGAAGGTGGCCAGCCCAATTGGCACACACCAACTTCACACGTTGTCCTGTTGCTTCATCTATGATCCATCTGTTCTGCGTTGATAAAGGGTATGCATTTGAATGCGTTGCAGAGATGACTACAAGGAGGAGGAGAAAGAGAAAACGTGAAGACATTTTCGCTTTCAATGGAAAATAACTTTGATGTTGGAGAAGAAAGCGTGAGAATAAATATATAGGGTTTTCTGTTTAAGTTTAGCAACCACATTAACAAAAGTTTTGCCTGTTTTCTCTTAAAGTTTCATCATAACTTATTAACTATTTGTTTTTCTATTATTATATTATTCATGTTGAAAGACAGACTTTTATCCTTTGTTTATGTATTTAACGTTATATTTGGCATTCGAAGTCGTAGGTTTCAATTATGTAACAGAGTCTCTCAAAATATCAATGATATTGTTTGTTTGTTAGATTCCACTGCCATCAGTTCAATCAGTTAAATGTTTATGGAATTTTACATTATAGGGCTAATTATCAAAATTGTAGAGCATTTAATAAATATACAACTTTGAAATTTGTGTAAAATATTTATGATTATTTGTTTCTTTAAGAATTTAAAATATAGGTTTAAACCCTTGGATGATCCTCGTATTTATTTGGAAATCTCAGATGCGTCATCGTTTTTTTTTCCGGTCTCAATTGGGTCATATTTTTTGTAAAAATGAGCCAATTTTACCCTAACCGTTAAATGCTTTCAGACGGCGTTAAGTTTAGCTGAGCTGTATTTTATATTTTGATGGCGTGGCATTGTTCATTAAAATTGAATGGCTGTGTTTTAAAATTGTTCACGTCACATCTCAAATCAACTTCTTCTTCTTATGTCTCACCACTTTCTCTCTCTCCCATCTCTTCCAACACTCAAAAGCTGCAATCTTATTTTGTTTTTTCCTCTTGTACTTCATCTTCCAACTTTTCCAGTCCTTCTCCATTGTTTTCCATTCTACAATGACACCACACTGCAACAAAAACCATTTTGATATTTGTATTGACAGGTCCTCCCGGCACAGACCGAGCGAGCGGTTAACACAATGCCGCCCACCAAGGTCACAATCAAGACTGAGCGTCAAGCCATTCAGGAACCGAACGTCCGCCCAAGATGGCAATCAAGACCGAGTGTCTAGCCATTCAGGAACCGAACGTCCGCCTAAGATGGCACGTCCGCCCAAGATGGCAATTAGGACCGAGCGTCCAGCTATTCATGAACCGAACGTCCGCTCAAGATGGCACGTCCGCCCAAGATGGCAATCAGGACCGAGCGTCCAGCCATTCATGAACCGAACATCCGCCCAAGATGGCAATCAGGACCAAGCGTCCGTCCAGTGTGACCAGACAGTAGAACTAGATGGACGCCCACCTAGGTTGACCTCCCTGGCCGACCATCACTCCCAACCGACCCGCACTCTGTCGACTACACGGTTAAACGCTAATGACTCATTAGAGCCCTTAACGAATACTAAGGTATGATTGGGTCGTTATCAGGCCCACGAAAGGTACAAGCCCATTACAATCAGTATAAATAAATGTTCCAGGTATGAGTTCCAAACAGATTGCTTAGAACGCAACATTTGCATGCATTACAAAATGCTCTGTCATATAACTTGTTGGTATCAGAGGGGGTATTTTTCGAAGAGTATAGCGCAGCGGAATTAAAACTCAGAGAGCGGAAAGCGTATTCGATCACAATTAAAATTAATTTGGTCCTTTTAGTAAAAATAATTTTCTTTCATAAAATTAATCAAAAAGTTGATATACGTAAAATAATATGAGTGTAGGGAATAGAAAAATCACACAGATATTTTTATACTGGTTCGATTCAACAGAATCTACGTCCAGTCGTTAATCACTATAAATAGTGATTAACAATTTCACTAAAATTGGTTTAACAAATTACAATCAAATGAACAGGAAAAAAACGAAAAGAACCACTCTACCAACTTGAAGAGAACCGCTCCAACAATCGACAACCGATTCACAAGCTTCTCCTTTCACAAGACCAGGCAGAGTACCTTGCTAACTTGAAGAGAGTCTGCTCCGACTATCGACACACGATACGCGAGCCTCTCCTTTCACAAGACCAAGCAAGGGAACAATGAACAAAAAGCTATCTAAGAACGTTCCTCTGACACACAGTGTTCTAAGCTTTCTCAGTTCAAAAAAAACGTTACCTTCTAATTTCTCCAAATCAAATTATATAGCCAAGTACACTGAGTGCCAAAGGTCAGCTCTCAACTGCCATGAATAATCAATTATTGTAAGTGATAATCGATTATTCAAGTCCGTTACAGGCTTTCAAAAATGTGATAATCGATTATATGAAGTGATAATCGATTATTCAAGTATGACTTGTGATAATCGATTATTGCTTAACCATAATCGATTATACTAGTAAAAATTACAATGTTTAACATTTTCCTACAACATTCAAAATCTACAAGTTGCTTTTTTAAATATTTTCCTACTACATCCAAAATCTATAAGTTGCAGCATCATCAAAACACATCTTCAGGTTTTACCAATACTCCTTATTGGTAACATAACTTACTTGAGCGTCGGAGTGTCTTTGGCAGGTACCCGACCACCCGGCTTGGAGTAGGAGGGTAACCATCTGGAGCACATAGGGAGAAACCCTACACAGCGCATCCAATCCTCGGCAGAGAGGTGACCGTCTGTCCAGATTTGGTCCGGCCTTCTTCAGCTTATGGGATTCAGCAGCGTCCGCCAAGCTCTCGTCAGCTCCAAGTGCCACCGAGCGCCAAAGCCGCTCGATCTGTGCCCGTCCGGTTTTCAGCAGCGCTGTCAATACTGAATTTCGTCCGGATTGATTTTTGACTTTACTTTAATGTGTTCTTCTATGTTTATTATTTATTTAGTTTTATTTCTTTATCAATTTTATTTTTATTTTTATTTTCGTTTTATCCCTTTTTACTATTTATTTATTTTTTTGTTATCTATTATTATTTTGTTTTTATTCTATCTTTATTTATATAAATTATCTTATTTTATTTTGTTCTCTCTTTTATTTATTATTTCCTTTTTTTGTTTTGTTTTACCTCTTTATATTTTATTTTATTTTAATATAATTAATATAACTAAAAAAAACAAGAAGAAAAAGGCATTTTTGTCTTTTAGTAAAAAGAAAAAAAGGAGAAAGGAATGTTTGGGGTTAGGAGACAGGATACGGGGTGTGCGTGTTGGAAGGGAAGAGCAGAAAACCGTGGCTGCGAGTGGCGGGGGTGGCAGAAACGTTTTGGTTTTTACGTACGAAATCAGTACGAGATTTTGGCACACAGAGAATTGGCACAAGAAAAAAACAAACACTCAGAGAAGCAGAGAGTGGGCGGTTATTTTTCGGAGACGAAAAAAAGCAATAAGGAAAGGAGGCTTCTTCATCTTGAAGCATTGTCCACTGCTGATAAGGAGGACTCCATTTTACACGAGGAAGAAAAGGAGGAAGCCAGTCAAAAGAAGGAGAATCCATCCGAGATACAAGGTTAACCAAGAACGAACCAAGCTCCAGCAGGTAAACTGCCTTGCACCTCTGGGTTGATTACTGCATTCAATATCTCGGCTTTTGCTTGTTAGGTTGTGTGGGTCGTATATGATTGTTGTGTGTGTTGCATAAGATTGTTGTGTGAATACATGTTCACAAGAGCTTCATTATCACTCCATTATCACTATCGTTCCCCATCATTCTCAACCAAGGCCCTTCGAACCTCCATCACAGCCACCACCACCATTGTCATCAACCTCGCCAGATCATTCAACCTCCACTGTCAAACAGCCTCCATCCCAGCCACCATCAACTTCTTCTCTCGTCACCACGAAACCCACAACCTTCACGCTCCCACTTCAAACTTCCACCATCTTCATATTCATCTCCCTCATCTTCATCTCCGAATCAGCCTTCACCTTCGTCATCACCGAACAACATCCACACACATAGCCCATTGTACAGTCAAGAAAACAACAAGAGGAAAGAGAGGAAGGGTTGGAACGAGAGGTGGTGGCGTGGTGACTGGGTCGCGGTGGTGAACGGCGGCCAGTTAGGCAGGCGCGGTGCAGAGACGCCGGAGAGGAACCCCTCCCTGGGTGGCCGGATCGAGGCGCAACGTGACGTGGTGGCTGGTCCAGAAGGGGCAGTAACGCGGTGCCCGTCTTCGTCGCGGTGGCTGGTTTGGTTCGGAGGTGGCCGTGGCCGGTTCCAGCCGAGGTGGCGGCGGCGTGCCTCCCAGCCCTAGGTTTTCCTGGTCAGAGAGAAAGAGACCCGGGTCTCGATGGAGGGAGGCAGCATTGAGTGCAGAGTGAGAGAACCCCTAAGGGAATTCTAGGTTAGAAAACACCCGGGTGGGCCAAGCCCAGAACGAGCGCACGTTATTTGGCCTTTTTCGAACGTTCGTTACCCATTTCCCACATCTTCCCAACGAACGCTCGTCCATAACGAGCGTTCGTCATCCAGCCTCATCTTCCCAACGAACGCTCGTCCATAACGAGCGTTCATCATCCATTTCCCACATCTTCCCAACAAACGCTCGTCCATAACGAGCGTTCGTCATCCATCCTCATCTTCCCAACGAACGCTCGTCCAAAAACGAGCGTTCGTCATCCAGCCTCATTTTCCCAACGAACGCTCGTCCATAACGAGCGTTCGTCATCCATTTCCCACATCTTTCCAACGAACGCTCGTCCATAACAAGCGTTCGTCATCCAGCCTCATCTTCCCGACGAACGCTCGTCCATAACGAGCGTTCGTCATCCATTTCCCACATCTTCCCAACGAACGCTCGTCCATAACGAGCGTTCGTCATCCATCCTCATCTTCCCAACGAACGCTCGTTATGATGAGCGTTCGTCATCCAGCCTCATCTTCCCAACGAACGCTTGTCCATAACGAGCGTTCGTCATCCATTTCCCACATCTTCCCAACGAACGCTCGTCCATAAAGAGCGTTCGTCATCCAGCCTCATCTTCCCAATGAACGCTCGTCCAAAACGAGCGCTCGTCATCCAGCCTCCTCTTCTCAACGTCCGCTCGTCATTCTGCCTCCGTTTCTCAGCGTCCGTTCGTCATATCATCCAATGAGCGCTCGTCATCTGCACTCCCGTACTCAACGTACGTTCGTCATATCACTCAACGAACGCTCGTCATCCAGGCTATTTTTCTCAACGTACGTTCGTCAACTCTCCCCAACGAGCGCTCGTGATTCTGAATTCTTTCCCAACGTACGTTCGGTCTCTACCACGGACCGATCGTTAATCAAGCTTTTCGACTGACCGTTCGACCCCTTTTTTTTATTTTTTTTATTTTATTTTGGCACCCCCATTTCGTTGTTTTTATTTATTATTTATTTATTTGTTTGTATATTTATTTGCCTTTTTATTTATCTTATTTCGTTTTATTTTATTTTATTTTATTACTTTATTTTATTTATTTCTTTTAATATCCACTTATTTCAAAATATATAATAATTTTACTTATATACACAAAATAAAATAAAAATAAAATTCAAAAAAATATGTTTTAAAGGTTTAGGCACATGTGTGATCGCACGCATCGTCCTTGTGCTAAAAACCTTTTCTTTTTCTAAATTAAAATCACAAAAATATGTTTTAAAGGTTTAGGCACATGTGTGATCGCACGCATCGTCCTTGTGCTAAAAACCTTTTCTCTTTCTAAATTAAAAATACCAAAAATATGTTTTGAAGGTTTAGGCACATGTGTGATCGCACGCATCGTCCTTGTGTTGAAAACCTTTTCTCTTTCTTAGTTAAAATCATAAAAATATGTTTTAAAGATTTAGGCACATGTGTGATCGCACGCATCGTCCTTGTGCTAAAAACCTTTTCTTTTCCTTAAGTAAAATTAACAAAAAATATGTTTTAAAGGTTTATGCACATGTGTGATCGCACGCATCGTCCTTGCGCTAACAACCTTTTCTCTTTCTTAAACTAAATACAAAAAAAGTATAAGATCTTCAAAAAAACCCAAAAACATCAGCAATTTTAAACAACAAACAATCTTCCTAGCTAGAACTACGTGATCCTTGATTCTCCATAAAAAATGGAGATACGTAGGAGCAAGGCCAGTCCTTGTCGGGTTCACTTCCCCAAAAATCCAAATTTTCTAAACAATTTTCAAACGAATTTCTCAAACAGTTTCTAAAGAACTACGTAACCCTGATTTCTCATTCTGAATGAGAATACGTAGGAGCAAGGTCAATCCTTCTCGGGCCCAAAAAACCAAAAAATATACTTTGTGTATTTTAAGGGATAGTTAAACATTTTTTAAGACCACATCATATTTGTGCATTTAGTTAAAGGTACTGCCCTAGGGCAGGCGTTGTAGGGTGCTAACACCTTCCCTACACGTAACCGACTCCCGAACCCAGAATCTGGTTTTCGTGGACCGTGTCTGTTGTTTATGGTTTTTCCGTAGTTTTCCATAATAAACTATGGTGGCGACTCCAAAATCTCTTTTCGAAACCCGTTTCTTTTTGGATCGTCGTCCCGTCGCGATTCCGGTTGCGACAAGCGCCTAGAGCCACTGGAGATAGAGTCGTTCGGTCTATTTCAGCTTGCGAGAAAGCGTCCGTCCGTCGACCAGACGTCCGCCCGGTCCATGGCAGCTTCATTGCTCGTCCGCCAGCCTCTACCGTTTGCGTCCGTCCGTCCGATCTTCGACAAGCTTGTGTGTTTTAACAAGGTCCACACGGATTCGGTCGAAACAATATCAAAACAACAAAACCCAATTAAAACCCAAAATTCATGAGACATAAAAAAACATTGTTATCTTTGAGAAAAATTGAAATTGGAATTGAATGGATTTGGAAACTACAGAGGTGCGAGAATGGCAGTTAGATCAAGACTGAAATTTCACAATTTTAGCTCAACTTGCCAATCAAAGGGAAAAACTTTTTCTTTATGATAAAAAACCCTGAAATTTCTCTCAAAATTTTTCTTTTTAATTTGTGGCGCCACGTTTATAGGCGAGACGATGCTAGGGCTCCTTCACAAGCAACCCTTTGATCAAATCTCTGGCAGCAAAGCTAACAGTTGGAGATTCTGGAAACCTTAGAGGCTCACCAATTACATTGAACAGAGTTGCACGTTTTGCAGGACCTTTGAATGGTGTTCTACCAAACAGAAGCTCATACAGGAATATCCCAAATGTCCACCAGTCCACAACACTTCCATGCCCTTCACCCTTAATGATCTCTGGTGGGAGAGGCGAAAAAGTGGATGGTGAAGGGAATCGTTCGGTGCGGCATAGTGGCAACGATCGACAATGAAGGCGCGACGAGGAGGACTCGCTCAATGGTTTTTATCTTTTTAATTACCCAATCAATGCATGTCTGCTAATGACTTGCGTCGGCAAAGCTCCGAGGTCCATGGGAGAGGAGTCCAGTGAAGTGGGTGGTGAAGGGAATCAGATTTGGATGAGCCACGTCAAAAAACTCTTAATTTTAAAAAGAAAATTCCACGTAATAAAACACTTCTACATCAGTGTGCATAGGTCAGCAACTGCTAAGCCGTCAGAGAGCACTTAACGGTTAGGGTAAAATGTGTTCATTTTTACAAAAAATACGACCCAATTGAGACAGTTGAAAAATGATGACTTAACTGAAATTTTCATACAAAAATTAGGACCAAATAAGGGTTTAAACCTAAAATATATAATAAAAACATTTTTACATCAAAGTAATTAAATATATGGATGGAGATATATGTATATAGTTATTCTGTTTAAAAGTGAGTAAGAACAATGTTAATAAATCTTAATCTAAATTTATAATATCAATACAAAAACATTTTCTAAGTCCTCATGCGCTTTCATTGATAATTATATGTTAGTAAACGTTGTTTGACTCAACTAGGAATAGAGACATATTATTCAATTATTCAATAAGTATACATTTATTAATTTTTATAAAATATTTATGATTATGTGTTTTCATAATTATCTGTTCGTTAATATATAGTTTGACTCAATTAGGAATAGAGACATATTATTCAATTATTCAGTAAGTATACATTTATTATTTTTTATAAAATATTTATGATTATGTGTTTTTTTTTGGTAGAACTTAAGTATATATAGTAAAAACAAGTTTAATATGTTTTAAGTATATATTTAATTATTTTACAAAAAATAATTAAATAATTTGAAAAGGAATCAAAATGATCCCAAATTATATCAATTATAACATCTTTAATAACTTTAATTCTTTTACAAATTTGACTCTTTGCATTAAAAGTTCTAATTAAATCAAAACATATATATATATATATATATATATATATATATATATATATATATATATATGAAATATGTGCTGGTCATTTTTTTCTATTGTTGTTATTTTCTTATAAAACTAAAATTTGACGAACACGTACTATATAATTATAATATAATTTAATAGTTAACTAAACAATACAATTTTTTTATAGTTTTATGATTAGGTAAGATCCTTTCTATTTTTAAAATATATGATTGTAAATATATTTTTATATATGTGTTTTCACTTCTTTTCATGATAATAAAACAATTTTTATAATTTTGAAATACAGTGTAACTTTCTCTAATAAAAAAGATTTATTTTGATATTTTATTTATATTTATTAAATTTTCTTTGTTTCTTTTAGATTTGGTAACTATACATTTGGTGAGGCAGGATGTGGAAAGAAGTGAAAAGGTGTAGGATTTCTTTGTTTGATTTGGCCATATGAAAAAAAAGCCAAAATTTTGAGGAGAAAAGGAAGGAAGAAAATTTCTTTATTAAGAAAAAGTGTGAAAAGTTACCATAATTTTGTTATGTAAATAATTGTTTATGCATACTTAAGTATATTATAAATATTTTGTAATGTTACATATATAAGTACAAAAATTAATATTATAGTTTTATCTGATATTTTTATAGTAACAAATTTTAATAGTGATTAATGATATAAATTGTTAGATTTATATTACCATAAATATATGAAATAAGTTGAGGCAGTAAAATATGAAATATTATGGATAAAGTCAAATTACAAAATTCCTTATTAACAGAAAAAAAAATGAACCAATTCAGTTTATTCGTTTTTAACATAAAACATGTTGATATCTTTGAGTAACAAACATTTATTAAATCAATATAATTAATAAAAACTGTGGAAGAAAAAGCGATTAGGTAACACATAAATATATTATAATGACATTATATCACTCCAAAATCTGTTAAATTTATTTATTTGGTTTTTATAACCACTTTAGCAACCACAATCCTGACTCCGTTTATTTTACGCAACAATTAATTTTCTAAATTTGCTCTAGAAATATTTATTTTAATTCTTACCATCGATACTATAAAATATTAAAATTAGTTAAAATATTTTTTCTTACCCTAGACTAAATTTCAACAAATAAACTGAAATACAATAAATGAATAATGATTGATATTTCTTTTTTTTTAATCCCTTTAGTTGTCCCGTTTTTTCTTATCTCCGTTTTTTTAAAATCCTCGATTGAGTTCTAAATATTACTAATTTATAACGAGGTTAAGTTTTTCTGAGGTGGGAGGTTGACGTGTCAATTTTTTTAAACTAGCATTCACATAGTTGTACGTGGAATTTAAAAATATTTTAACATTTTCATCAAAAATTTAAAAAAAAAAGTCATCTTCCATTACAATCAAACACCACCCGGAATTGTTTTTCCTGTCCATCACCCAGACCCTAAATTCAACAATAGTTTCCTTTCCAAATATGTAATTCCTGCACATTACACAACAACAATGTCCTGTTAATAATAAAAGGTAAGGTTGAATATATGAACCCTAATTTGGTTTCAATTTTTAGAATTTTTTTTTAATTATATATTTCATGTATACAGAGTAAAGAATCTCACGTTTAAAAAAATTGACACGTCAATCTTCTATTTCAACAAAAACTCCCATTGAGCCAATTTAACGTGGCCAATTGATTCAAATTAACACTATTTAGGACTCAATTGAGGATTTTAAAAAAACAGAGATGAAACTAAAAAAACTGGGAAAATTAAAGGGGTTTAACTTTTTTTTTTATAGTTAGTACTTTATCACAATCAATTTAGTCTTTTGACTGATTTAGATAATAAAGAGATAAAAAATAGAAGATATGGAATATGCAAAAATATATTTAACTGGTAATTTAACTTATATTTAGGTGTTTATTTTTTTTAATATTCTTTTCTATTCAATCAACTTTCTATTTTTTGTAAAAAAAAACTTAATATGTTTTATTAAATTAAATTAACATTAATATTATTTAAAAATGTAAGTGTCAAAATCTAATCAATTTTTATCTTATAATTTTTTTAATTATAACACGTGATATTTTCAAAACAAAATATATCTAGATTATGAGTTTCATTAAATTTGTTTTTAAAAAACAAAAACTCAAATAACTAGTTTTCAAGAAAAGGAATATAAAAACTTAAAAAACAAAGTATTATAGTTGATAAATGTTTTAAAATAATGAGACAAAATATCATAAAATTTAAAATAAATTAATTAAATAAATATAATTTCTTAAACTCGTCTCATTAATACTTAAATTCTTTCTAATGATGTATTCACTTGAACATAATTTACTCTTAAGTGGTGATTGAGAGCGAGGAATTGAGGTGAGTTCTGTGTTCACTTTAGAAGTAATGGAAGGAACGATTTGATAGGATTTATAGGATTTGCGGGATGTGTCGTTTTTTTATCACTTGCGCAAAATGGAGAGATTGGTTATGCGTTGTAATTTATAATTCTAGCTCTAATTATCACATTCCAATTACAAAGAATCCAGTCTAAGATTTTGATTAATAATAAAAACATGAGAAGAACAGTGATTTATATGGTCACTGTAGACTCACAATGAAGAAGAAACTGGTTGAAATATGAAGACGACTTTTGAAGCTGAAGAAGATGAAAAATAGTGATTTGTTAGAGGCGTATTCAGTTCCTAGACCACCTGTATTTCGGTTCCAGGCGTATGAGGAATTTACATGGAACCTGTATTCAGTTCCTACTTCCTTTTATTCGGTTCCAAGCATCATGTATTCGGTTCTCAAAATATGTTATTTGGTTCCAGCATAATGGATTAAGTGAGAGCATCGAAGGTGATGGCAAGAAGGAAGCGGAGGACGCGCTTTGGAAGAAGCGTGGGTCAAAAGGTTGCTAAGGGTTGTGATGGTGCTGCTATTGTGATGATGGGTTGAAGGGGTGGTGAATCGAGAAACCAATGGTGGTTGTTGGTGTCCAGTCATGTAGAATGAGTCAATTAACATGGTAAAGTTGTGGTCGAAAATTTGCCCAAACGTTTTGGTCGGGTTCGCCAACGGTGACTTTATTTCTGGCAAGAAGTATTATTGATGAGTTCCATTCTAAAGGTTTCTGTAAGTGGAGTATTGCAGTGTAAAAGTGATAGAGAAAAGTAAGATTGGGTTTAGATTTTTTAAATATCCAAAAGCCTAATTTGTAGGGTTTGACTAAGTACTAATCTTAATAATAATAATAATAACAATAATAATAAATAATAATGATAATAGTAATAGTAATAATAATAATAATAATAATTAATAATAACTAATAATAATAAAAATAAATAATAATAATAACAAATAATAATAATAATAATAAATAATGATAATAATAATAATAATAAAAGAAAATCGATTATAATAATAATAATAAATAATAATAATAAATAATAATAATAAATAATAATAATAAATAATAATAATAGTAATTATAAAAATTCATAATAATAATATTAATAATAATAATAAAATAATAATAATAATTATTATTATTATTATTATATTATTAATAATAAAAATAATTTATTTTTATTATTATTATTTCAATTTTGTAAGTTACCAACTTTTACATTTTAAAAATTAATTTTTATTTCTTTTTACTTATAAACATTTTTACTGGAGTTGTCAAAATTGGTCATAACTCGCGAGTTAACTTGGTCCACCACGAGTTTGAATCGAGTTGAGTTTGAAAATATTATATTTTTTTATGCGGATTAGATTTCAACCCAACTCATTTAAACCCGGCTCATGTGGGTTGAATCCATGGTGGGCCAACCCACCTACCTAGCTAAAGACATAAGACATAAGCAATCCTAAAGTTATAGACAAATGTACATTGATTTGGATGAAAGAGTGCTAAATGCTTTTCAGGAAGACATCCTGTACAAATTTAAACTCACTCTGGATGTTGGTTCTTGTTGGAGAACCTGATTTAGCACTCCACACTCATTCATCTAACTAATTTACCAAACACCTAACTCGAGACTTTTAATTTCAGTCATATTAAGACAACAAAGTATTAGCAAAAGCATGATCCAAAGAAAACCTATCTAGAATAAAATCAAAGATACATTCCTAATTTCAATTCAAAGTAAACCTAAACTAACTCAACCGGAGCATCAAATTTTATCCTAATCTAAGTAAATGGAAAAGCAATGGCCTAATCTACAAGCACTACTATGACCAATTACAATTGGAAACATAAAATCAAAAACAAATAGAAATCATTACTCAATCCTAGAACCTAATTCATCACGAAAGAATAAAAAAGAGACATACATCTACCTAAACTAATTGCAATTCAAAAACACTAAACAAACTGCCATATCATAAGCTCAATATTAAATACAAAATCGTTTATACGAACAAACGATATCATGTTTTGAAGTTTAACCAAATAATATTAAAATAGGTTAATGATCAACAAGCAACCTAGGGTAAAAACATAGAGCCAAAACCCAAACAAACAAAAACTAGAACCTGAACCCCAAACTTAGAAAACGTAAGAAAACACTTAGATCCTATAAAATAGAAAAACACTTAGGCTAGAACAACGAGATGCATAACTAGACGATGTCTTGTCTAAAGGTGTTTGAGAGAGATCTGAGCTAAATGCTCAATGCTTAAAATATCTGAAGTAGACATTTGGCTTTTCTCGAAAACAAAAACAAATCGAGACAATGTCGTCAACTAAACAATTAAAAGACTTAATTATCAAAAGGTTTAAAGAAGCCTGAGCAAGCTAAACACTCTTTGAAAAGAGACAAATGCCAAAGAAGCATTTACTTGGATCAAGACGATGCCATGAGCTAAACAGATATGTCATCTTGTTATAAAGTTTCTATACGTTTGGTATCTTCAAATTAAAAGAGCTTAATTGTAAAATGCTACCTAACGGTAGGAAATCAAAAAACACTTTTTTGTTCTGAGCAACCATTAAATGACATTAAATGTTCAATGTTCAAAAACAATAAATGTGATAACAAAACTCATTTATGATGCATGCACAATTTACTCTAATTTTTTTAAAATAAGCTATTTTATACGCATCCACGATGCTTCAGATCAAATACCAAATGTGGACGTTAGAGAGAAAGAGATAACCATGGAATGTTCCTCTCTTGAAGAAAAGTCTAAAAATATCGTACAACCTACTTCAAGCTAAGGACTAAAAAAGCATGTCTGCTATAACAAAGTTGACTTACACAACGATTGCTAAGAAAAAGAAGAAAAAGAAAACAGAAGCATCAAGGCTGCAAACTGCAAACATAGTCTAACAAACAAATATTCATGAAGCCTATAAATAAAAGATCTCTCAAGAAGAAAATCAAGAGGATAGAATATAGGATAGAGAAGGTACAAAAAACATACAATGACATATTCATCCTAAAGAGAAGAAGAGATAAAAGAGATCAAAGAAAAGAATACATCTAAGCTCAAGAAAAGAGAAGAAAAGAAAAAGAAAGAGATACTCTCCAGCTTAAGCATAAAATCTTTAATGTTGTAAGATTATAGAGAGAAACACCTAGGAGTGTTTAGACTACATTGTATTGTAATCAAATCCTCTCGTAGAGAGATTTAGTCTAAACTGTTTGTAAGCAATCATTGATTGCAATTATGTAGATAATTAAAACACTTACAACTAAACTCTTTTGAGTTTAGGAATCTAGGCACGATAGTCTAGTAACAAGAGTGAGTCGAATACTCAAGGAAATCTTGGTGGGTAGTGAGTACCAGGAGTGATACAAATACTCAAACATAATCTCGGCGAGATAGCTGAGTACCAAGAGTGATGTTAATACTCATTTGTAATTGTGTGAAGATTATAGTAGAACCATCTACGGAGGAGACTAAATGTAGCTCAGTTGGAGCAAACCAGTATAAAATCTCGTGTTATTCTCTCTTCTCTTTATTAAACGATCCTATTAGAAAACTTGCAGTCAAGCTTTATATTTGAAAATATAAGAACTTCCAAGCTAAATGATTCTTTATTTCTAAAGGGAGTTCTTACAAACGATGTAGTAGAAATATTCTGAATAACACGTCAATCTTATCAACTCATATATTTCAAGTCGAGCGCCTAAGCGTTTGAAATAGTATTTCTCACATTCGATAACGTGCTATATCAGAAGAGTAGCGAAAAACTTTTTCCATAAACACTATTCAACATCTCTCTCCCTTAGAGTGTTTTTCAGGTACTTCACTCAGCACTAAACAGAATCATCATGAAAATTTCAAAAGTAAAACTTAAAATCTAAAACAGACATAAAGAAAACTCATTTTCAGAATGATAACATCAGAAGTCAAACCACAAGTCCAATCAAAACTGTAAATCATAATGGAGAATCAAAAATTGCAGAAAAAGTAAATAAAAAATAGAGATTAACTCTAACCTAGTCCAAATATCACTAGAAATCAATGAGAGCAAGATTTGTAATTGAAACAGAGAGATTTATATAGAAATGAAAGTTCTATTACATCTGAAACAAGGATTACAAAAGGTTAACTACCAGAATTCACCACACAAGAGGCTCATAGATTGTCACGGTTCCATGAACCTCGTCAATCAAATCCAAGATCAAGTAAGCTCTAATATATGAAAGCAAATAAACCGAAAGCTAAGTTCATGAAACCGAAAAACCCTAACTACTTGCAATCACGACCTCTCTCTCTACTCTACCCTGTACATACATTGTCCAACCCCCCTCTAACTGTCTAAAAACCCCTTTACAGCAAAGAGAAAACCCCTTTTAAAGGCTTTTGGTCGCATAAAAGTCTTCAAACCTAAATTCCCCACTAATGTAGTATAGGGACAACCTAGGGTCTAATCCGTAGACTTAGTACTTATTAAGTTTTAGAAATGTAAAATGATAACCTATTTACTTATTTACTAAAACTAAAACTAGGTGGGGAAAGAAAATGAATTATTAAAAATAAAAGAAACTAAATGCAAATGCATGATTAAACATATCTAAATGATGTATGAAAAACAAATAAAGAAAACAAATGCCTAATCCTAGAAAGCATATGCAACGAAGGAAGGGTGTATAAAACCTAAGAAGCTAAAACCTGAATATGGAAAACCAAAGAAATTAAAGGGTAAATACATGACAACCAGTAAAAGCATGATTATGAATTGAAAATGCAAAGAGTAATATGTAAAGAAAATCAAAATCTAATTCATAAATGATATGCTAAAGATCAAAACAGAATTGACAAAGAAAAATAACCAGGGAACAATGGGTAAAAGCTAAATCATAATTGAATGTGAAATGATGTAGAAATGTGTAAAACTATGTAAAAAAGCATTTAAAAGCAAAACAAAATAACCCCAGAATTGCTTACTTGATCCATTTGATGAGAGTGAATCTCAACCTGTCTCAAGAAGACATCTTGGTTCAACAAGCCCACTTTGGGGTCTTGCAAAGTCTGATTCAGAGACTGAATATTGCAGATTCTCATTCACACTCTCAAACAGGTTAAGCAATTAACCTGAAATTTGCTAAAATCAAAATAGCACAATTTAATTAAACTATTTAAGGAGAACCTAACTCTACGTAAAAGGAAAGAAACAAATTCAAAAAAAATACTAGATACAAATTCACTAATCAACAATGCTAGAAAACTAAAAAGAATGGAACAGATCCCTAAAATATTATTCCTAATCATACAATATCCAAATCAAATGCTGGAATCATAAAGGAGCAATGAACAAACCTAAAAAAAAACTTAGAATATAAAACTGAAATGTAAAATCGCTGAATGATAAGGCAAGGAAATAAACTCAAATGCAAGAAACAATTAAAAAACAGAATTGTAAAATTGGATCAAGAACAGTAAAAGTAAACATCAGATTTCAATTAACATTTAAGAACAAAATACAAGTTTGGAATTGCAAGAAGTTATATGCTACTAAAGCTTTGAAATCTAAACTAAAGCAGGAATTTGAGACTTCCGGGAAAGTCTAAAATAGAAAAGGAAAGAAATAGGGGAAGGGAAACTAACTTTAGAAGATAAGATATATACTATCACTGTAATTTTTTTATTAGTTGAGGTTTCGTCAGTTGGTTACGTTTTTGGGAGAGAAAATCAAGAACTATTCTTGGGATGGATTGAAGAGGGCTTTGGAATATGATTCAGAGAGGAACGGTTTATGAGACATTGAATTGTTTGTTGACAGGTTCTGACATGTGAAAAGGATTAAGCCTCTGATTCTTTATAGATATTGTGAATAATACTATTTTTTTCTATCTTTCTTTTGTGTCTTTTGGTGAGACCAATTTAGGAACGTAACAACTTTTAGAAGATTATTTATAAATAAAAATATTTTAATTTTTTTATTTTATATTTTAAATATTATAGAATATAATAATTAATTATTACATTGTTTATTTATTAATTTTTTATTATATTACTTTTATTTATTTTTTCTGATAATTTTACAAAATAAACTTCTTATAAACATATTTGGTTATAAAATATGTTCCTCTTATTAAAAAATATATTTAATGAAAAACTTTGTAAAATATATTTAGATGATGATTTACATTATATAGTTTTGTATTTTGTAAGCTTAACATAAATATTACTTTCAACCATTGAAAATTACAATAATAACTTAAATAATCATATATAACTATTTAAATATTAATAATTTTAATAAAAGTATTTAAATGTAACATTATGTAATATAAACCTACTATTGATTAATATATGATATAACATAGAATTACTCAAAAGAAACCTACAAACAAGAAAAAAGAAAAAAAAAAAGAAAGAGTGAAGCATTGTGAAAGTCAATTTTGTTCATAAGAGTAAAATAATATATAAAAGAGTTATCTCATCTATATATTAAAACCTACAAATAAGAAAAAAAAGAAAGAGTGAAACATTGTGAAAGTCATTTTTTCATAAGAGTAAAATAATATATAAAAGAGTTATCTTTATGTTCATCTATATATTAAAACCTACAAAAAAAAAAGAAAAAAAGAAACAGTGAAGCATTGTGAAAGTCATTTTAGTTCATAAAAGTAAAATAATATATAAAAGAGTTATCTTTATGTTCATCTATATATTAAAACATCATACCATAAAAATGTAAAAAAATACACATACAAACAAAATGACACGTTCTAGTTACACTCTAAGAGCATGAGTAAAGGTAGTTGGAATGGAACGCACAATTAATGTGAAGAAGATTTGTTGACGTGTCAATTTTGTATTGGATTGATTTTCCAACTCTTCATTTTTTTATATTCATGTTGGTAAACTAACATCTTTTCTAGAAACTCAAATTATTTTTGAAAATTCTTACAAACTTAACTTCAACCCAAATTAAATTTGTAAATTCTCATTTGAGCATGGATTAACGTTTGATAAGATCCACTGATATATTACAGATAATAATATTATGTTACAGAAGATGGACACGAATGATGGTATGTCGTGTTACAATAGTCGTATTTTTCTGAAATCTCGACATCCATTATTGCTGCTTTGCTATCAGCAGTGCTTTAGCATTGCACGTGTGTTGAAAGTTTGAAGTCCAAGAGCACTGTGATTCACACCTAAGATGACAGGGACAGACATAATAATGATCCATTGTTGATAATTTCCTCTGCCGAAAGTTTCATGTCCTGCCATATGATACAGTCCAAAAATCACTGCAACTTGAACTTTGACCATTTGAAGAGCCAACAATGTGAGAAGATAAAAGAACCAAGTAACTCAGATGCATTTCCCCACATGATATTATGTCACAAAAAAGACTAAGGGTAAAACTTTCATCCAATCCAAGCCACATAACATCTTCTATCAAACTTTTTTCTCATTCCATCTGCAATTTGTAAGCAACAGGTCCTGTTTGGATAAATTCTTTACCAATACTTTTTGCAAAAGAAGAGAAGTAAAACAATTGAGTTTCTTTCAACTGATATAGCAGTTACTTCAATTCAACTCATATGTATAAGTTGATTTTACTTTTGCAGAAATTTTTTCACTTTTTCTTTACAAGTATTTATGAAAAAAATTATCCAATCATGACCTTAAAATGCTTTCAAAAGCTTGACACTTCTTGTCGAGTAAAGAAGTGGCCAGAAGGGGAACCATTAGGCAAAAGTGCTAATCTGACAACACTAGCAGCACCATTTTCAACAGATAAGATGCCAGTGTTTTTGTTAATGTCTGTCTTAACAAAACCAGGACAGACACAATTGATGCACAGTTTTGGGTATCTATAGGCTAAAAGCCTTGTGTATGAATTCATGGCTGCTTTTGAGACCATATATGCAGACAAGTAGGTTGGCCACCCTTTGTTTTCTAGACAACCTGCTTTCAAGTCTTTCATGTACTCCCTCAGCACCTCATCTATTAGCTCTTCAGTCAGATTTTCAGTGTCATCAAGCACCCTCCTTGCCCATCCATTTGATATGTACTGAAACACACCATATTATAACATCAGATTTCAAATTAGTATGATTTCTGATTAGTGTACTGTGTAAAAATCTTGTTTAAAGTAATTCAAAATTATGTTGTTTTTATACCTTTAAAAGTCCTGCTTCAGATGAAACATTAACAATCATGGGTAAATTGGACAACTGAAGAAGGGGAAGAAATGCCTCAGTTGTTTCCTTAGCACCATAGTAGTTTGTTCTTAGGCATTTCTTAGCCATCTCACAAGTTTGAGGTAGCTCCTTCCAGTTAATTTTTGATGGCACCATGCCATCTGTGTTGAATCCATTGATTCCTGCATTGTTCACCTGCACATGAATTTTAAAATTGTTTAGTTATCCTTCATCTAAAGAGAAACAAACACAGTTATTGCTATGGTGAAGTCATTCAGATTTTTCAACATCATCAATATAAATCATGGAAAGTCTTTTATACTATGTCTAATAAACTCTGAATCAGGTTGGTGTCAGCCAGATCAGGCACTTTTCACCGATACAAACTCATTGATTTTGCAGATCAAAATCAAAATATGTTGCAAGCACGTAGAATTGTAAGCATCATTATAGGAAAACTTATTAGGGGAAAAGATGGAGAATTGGACAACTAAGAAGATGCATAAGAAGAGTTAAAATGAAAAATATTAGATAAACACTGTTCATCACTAGTGTTCTGCATCAGAATCACCAGACAAAAATGGTATTTGTGAATCATATTATTCAATTGAAACAACTGAGTGGAGGCACAATGCAAGATTCCATTCACTGTCATATATATAAAAAGCTTGACAAACTCCCTTTAGACACAAAAAAGGAGAAAGTAGTAAAAAAAAGGAAAAGCATAGCTCAGAACATTAAACATAACATCAAAATCTTACCAATATATCAAGTCTCCCAAACTGGTTCTTCACAAACTCAACCAAAGATGCAATACTAGCAGGGTCAGTGACATCAAGCTGGTGAAAAAGCACAAGGCCAGAAAAGCCAAATTCTTTCTGCAATTCCTCAACAGCTTGATAACCCCTCTTCACATCCCTGGCTGTCAGCACCACCTTGATTCCATTTGAGGCCAACCCTTTCACAGTCTCCAATCCTATCCCTTTGTTGGCACCTGTCACAACAGCATATCTGAAAAAGAAAACACAAACATCATTAAAATGTTAATCACCAAATACAAATTATATACACTAGAAGCAAAAGGGTATGTGAATATCATGTTGGATCCACAACTTCATGAAGAGAGAAAGTGCTACCTTTCTTTTGCATCTGCCATACCCATAGTTGTTGTTGAATCTGAATGAATTGGATGCAGAAAGCAGAAAGCAGAGGATAATATTTAAAGTGAAAGATGGCTATAAAATAATGTAAGCTCAATTTTCAGAATATGAAATATAAAAGTTAGTGCCGTATTATATAGTCATGTGGGTTGAAACATATTTTAGAAGCTGTGTAAAATATTACTTTGACCTTTTGTCAGTGATGTGATATTGTCTATATCATAAATGATGATCTATTTCTTCTGGATGTTTGCGACAAAGTAAAAAAAGATAATGGTTATTTATATCTTCTGGATTCTTTTAAAGTATAATACCACAATTCGGTCATCTAGAAAAAAGTTGAAAAACTGAGTATTATTACAGACAGAAGAGGAAGTGGTGGAGACAATAGACAGAGATGAGATCTGCAAAATGGCTTGAGAGGTTTACCTAACATAACAGTGATTGCACACCGCAAAAGACTTTTGTTATAGATTGACTTTGAGTTATCTGTTAATTATTATTTACTTTGTGTTTTTTAGTACAGAAACACAGCACAGAGAAAGAAGAACTGCAAAAAGGTAACATTTTGAAATTATTACAATGTTGTTTGCAGTTTTCTAAAGAAAAAAATAAATAGAATCACGTTAATTGAAGTTGTTATTTTGGTATTTACTTCCCATATTCTATTCCTGTTACTTTTAGTTTACGTTAATGGAAGTTTATGAAAAACGGAACATTTAATTGAAGGTCAAATCACCCGTTTAAGATTTGCAGGGTGGAACAGTGATTGCTAAATTATGATTGAGTTTGTGTTAATAAAATAATACTGATAGTTAAAATACATATATAATAATGTCATAAAAAATATACTATCGTAATTTAATAATATTAAAAACTTCAAATAACATATTTGATAAAAAAAAAAATCACATTTAAAATACACATGAAAAATCAAATATTTCGTAACATTTAAGTTTAAGATTTTAACAATACATAATAATGTCATTTATAAATAAAATGTTTCTTAGAAAGAAAGTGATAAATATTTCCAGATTTTATATATTTTCAATACGAAAGATTTTCAACATTTGATTTTATCAATTGATGTAAATTTATTTTATTTTATTTAGCAGTATTTTGGTTCCAAATCGATCAAATGACTTTAGAATTAATTATATATTTGATGTATTATTTATTTTAGAGTTTTGTGTGTCACGATTTTATTTTAAAAAATATGTCAAAAAAATAAAAAAAGAAAAAAAAATTATTTAAATTAAGTTTGATTTTGATTTCGTATGAAATTATTGAATATGATAAAAATAAATAAAAAGTTAAAGATACATAATAATGACATCCATATTAATTACAATATATAATATTTCATTATGATAGGAAAATAATTATGGAGTCATATTATCAAAACTAAAAATTAATTTATTATGTTATATCTCATCATTATAATTACTAAATATAACTTTTCGGACTTTAAAATATGATATATAGTAATGGCAAAAGGTCTTCAAAACATGTTTTGAAGTTATTTGAAAATAAATCATTATTTTGAGATTAAAATGTATCATACACTATTAAATAAAGCTAGCCTAATTAATTTTACTGAATTTGAAAACCTTTTTCCCCACCAACATGTAAATGTGATTGACGAACAAATACATGCATCCAATTACCTTAATGTAAATGCACCAAATCAACTTAAAAGGTGGTGTTTTTCTAGCTACACTACATCAGGTCAAAGAAAAACACAATAACAACTTTCGAATTATGGCACAATTGAAAGGTTCAAATATCTTTAAAATGTTAAATCGCTATGCAATTGATGGCTAAAACCCTACATACTACATAATAATCCTAATAATTTTGTTATAAAAGTGGTCAAAACATAAAAAATAAAAATAAAAAATCACTAATGCATTAATTATGTGCAACTCTTTCAAGGTTGTTCCAACTAATAAAATCTGCATGCAATTTCACAACCCACTTGAGAAAGTTGGTCAAAAAGATAGGATATAAATGCCTTGTCTTCGTTGAATAAACTGCCTTGCCTTCTCTTGTCTTATTTTCAAATTTACCTTTTTATTTATTTAATAATAAAGCGTGGTTGATTTAATGTTTAAATGCATTTTTTTATTTATTTTAAATAAATTTAAACTGAAATCCGCAATCAAATTTTGTTATTATTGTACATATTTTTATAATTATGCCTTTATATTTTATTTAGAGAGGTAAAAAAGGTAATTTGATTCGATCTGGTCCGGCTCAGCACGGGTTAGTCACTTAGTGAGCTAACCCAACTCGACTCACTTATTAGCAAACTAAAAAAATTCGAACTCGGCCCAATCCACCATAGGTTGGTGGATTAAACGTGTTGGTTCACTTAATTATAAGTTTTTTTAAAATAAAAAAAATTACAATTTCTTTTAATTCAAATCTAAATAAATTTCACTTTAAAATGATGTTAAACTCCAAGGAAAATTCAAAATAAAAAAAATATCATACCATTTAAGCGTAATCCAAAAATAAGTAAAAAGACAAATAAATAAGTTTTTAATATTGATAACTTTTGTATCACTTGCTCATTTATAATATTAGAGTCTTGAATAAATAAATTTATAATATTTTTCTCTCTTGAAACATATTTTTTTTTATCATCATCTACAATATAATAAAAAAATCTAACTAATAGTATTAAAACACAAAATAATAAATAATTAAATTAAATTAAGTGAGTTGGTGACTCAATCATCTCATCACGGGTTCAACTCGAATGAGTCAGGTTCTAAGTAAACCGAATTGAAAATTAACCCACATAAAAAAATTACAATTTTTTCAAATTTAATCCGACTCAAACCCACGATGAATCAGGTTAACTCGCTGGTTACAACCTATTTTCACGGTACTAATTTTATTCAATCAAATGACATCTGAAAATTTTCAATGTTTATAATTTTTTATGTTTTTTTTTCTGCTTTCTAGTGGGCCGTTCCATTTAAAATTGATTTAATTTTCATATCTCAAATTTAATAGACTGAGCAAGGGAATTTGAATAACATAAAAGATTAATGAGTCTTTATTGTTGCTGTGAAATTCCATTCTTATATAGTTTTTAAAATACGTATTAATTATATGTAATATTTTATATCTGAGTCTTTTCTTAGCGTAATTATAAGTTTATGTTAAATTTAGAAATCATGTTAAAATCAATAAAGATTTGATTGTTCAAATAATTAATATATATTAAATATTATTATCTATCTTTTTAAATTAAATTATATTTATAAAATTTGAAATAAGTTTTAAATTAATAATAATTTAATCATAATCTAATTAATAATAATTATATTTTATCTATATTTGACACAATCTCAGAAAGTGTGATGCAATTATGTTGGTTTCGGATAAAAACGTTTGAATCATCAAATCGGATTGTCATATACTACACAGATGAAAATAAATAATTTTTTATTAAAAACGAAAAATTATAAAGAATAAAACTTGTAAACTGAAAAAACGGTTGAATGAGCCAATTAAATAGAGCTAATCTAGGGCTTAATGTGGCAATCAAAAACTCGTATTTTGCGGTTTCTTTCTTGTTGACTTGGAAGAGCGCATGGGAAACTGGTGGACCCGCCTACAGCGGAGTCCTATGGTCCAGAACTCAACACCGTCACCGCTCTCGTATTCCAATCCAAACAAATCTTAATTTCAATAAATTAATTAATTAGTTTCCCATTCTATCTTCTTAATTTTTTTTTTCTGTTCTTCTAGACTTCCACAAAAAAGAAATCCCAAATTTGACTTTTAGGTGCTTTTGAAATTTTCGAATTACAATGCATGTTGGAGAGGTATTTGCCAAATGTCAAGTGGCAGTTGCAACGACAATATATTTAAATAAATCATTTTGTTAAAATTTTAATATATATATATATATATATATATATATATATATATATATATATATATAATATTAAAAATCATACTTTTAATAAATATATTTACGTGATATATTTTTATTTTGAATTGAATATAATTTAATTCAAGGAATGGTTTATTTGAGAAAGAATGTTTTAAATTAAAATATAGTCTAACTTTCACTTTATCTTTTAGTTTCTATACGGAATATTTTTATTCATTAATATTTTATTTTTCTTCTCTTACTCATAATTCTTTAATCAATTCCTCGTTTATTTTCACCTTTAATAACATATAAATAACTAAAACTCTACTTACCTAAACACTCATCGTTTCACAAAAAAAGAAAATACAATTGAAAATTAATGTTTTTTCTTTATATTATTTCACATCATTAGTTAATTTTACCAAAAAATATTAAATAAACTAGCTCAATTAACAATTTAATTTTAATTATTTTCTTATTTAATTTTTTCAAATATAACTTAAGTTATTATGTCGAAAAATGAACGAGAAAAGTACAATATGTTAAAATAATTTATCGATTAAAATTTCAAATGTTTCCGTTCATGCTCACCATATATTAGTTGAACCTGCATTAGGGTTTTGATGATTTCTTTATTAGTATTAGAAATTGTTCTAGATTGCCGTAATCGCATGAAATTTTCATTGTTCTAGATAGAATGACAAAAGCACAAAATTGTTGTAAGAAGGTCAAAAGCTAAAAAATCCAATTGTATTATATATAACATGCATGAAGCAAACGTGCAAAGTTAAAAATCAATTTATTGAAATAAAAAAATGGACCTAAATCATCTTAGTTTCTTTATTTGAAAAAGAAAAAGCTATAAAGAATGAAGAGAAAAGAAGATGAATGGCAATGAAAGAGAGAGCGTGAGAAAATGGTGGTTAGAATTTATGAAGCAAACTTTGCGTTGACTTTGGTGGCATTTATGTGGGAAACTGTTGACCACTCATGCTGTATAGAACCGAGTCTAGGTTCCAGAACATCTCTTCATGAGTTCATCAATCACTGTCACTTGCTGTAGGTTATAATCTCATAAGTAAAAACATTATGTTCTTGCCCACGTTGTAACGCAATTGTTGTTTTAAAAATCTTCTAGAAAGTCTCTCTTTTGACCTATATTTATATTCCAAGAAAATTGTAGAGATAGAAAAGAGTATATTAATTTAAGAAATAAAAGAAATGCAAGAAAACAAAGAAAAGTTAAGTTTTTTATTTATTTGAATGATTAAATTGTTATTTTTCTTATTACAAGAAAAAATTCTCACATTTAAAATTTTCATCTATGTTTACTTATTTATGAATTATCTGTTTATATATTATTGATGAGTATTTTAAGAAGAATTTATAAAAAAGATATAAAAATAATTGATATCAATTTAATAAAAAACATTAACATTATGTTTATCAACCTTCTTTCTTATAAAGTGTTTAATTTCATGACCGAATTTTCAAAATTATTTAGTTTCTTTTCTAATAAGATAACTTATGCAAAATCTAATATTTTTCATTTCTTTATTTCATTTCTTAGTCATCAAATCATTTGAAAACACTGTTTCTGATTTAGGTATTTCCTTTCCAATAAATGTTTTTAGTACCAAACAAGGCATAACTTACCAACCCATATAGCATCTCCATACCTATTGGTTCTAAATATGAGTTGATATTGTGTGTTCTAATTTTAGGTCATTGTTTTTCTTATTTTTCACTGTTATATTCATTCTTCCTTTTTCTTTATTAATTTAAAAAGAAATCCATTTCCTATCATCATTCTCTAAGAAGCCTCCACATTCACAGTAAACTTGAAGATACCATATTTCTTTTATATGAAAAACTTTCAAAAAACTATATGAATATTTTTTTTATATAGTATAGAAGAATTCGTGATGAGGAAGATCTTTCATGTTTTTTACATAGGAAACTTCAAAAGAATATTATAATTATTAAATAGAACAGAAAAATTCATAGCGGGGTCATTGCACAAAGTACTTAATTCTCCACATTAGAGATCTCTGAAAGAGTTTCTTTTAAAAACCTTTTTTTAGTCCCCACGGTATTCGTGGTATTAATTACATATCATTTTTTAAGAAAACTCAGCTAGTTTTGCTAAGAAATCTCAATAAACTCACTTTTATATATTTTTTTACTTTCATTTAATTATGTTTCAAATAAATTCTACTTGAAAATTTGTTTAGATATACATAAGAATCCAATGTTTTACTCTAATGGAAGTGTGTCTTATATGCAATAAAATAAGTTCATTAAAGTGAGTCTACCATTGAAGTGGTATATTTCTTAAAAATTTGATTTCTTCAAGTCAAGCAACTCTTAGAAAATCAGCTTTGGATATACCTTTTAAACATAAAAAAATAAATCATTTTGTCTAAGATATTTTATTTTTTGGGATTTATTAACACATTCTGTTGAATTTTGAGTCCAAAGATTATGTCGATATCGATAGAGAATGATTTCATCTTTTCTGTATTTGATAACATGATTTTAAGCGAATTTACATCTTCATTAATTTAAAAGGAAAATATATCTGATATTTATACAAATGTTTGCAATTATACACTCATATATATATATATATATATATATACATATATATATATATATAAGAAATCTTATATCATTTTGAACTAAAAATAATAAGATAACTCCAAACTTAAATTTCTTGTAATTTCTTTCTTGAATACGAGAAAGATCCGTGGCTTTGAGTGCATATTCATATTCCTTGATTATTTTATAGAGGTGAATATGTATATTCATATTCCGTGATCGGTGTATATGGAATCAGTTCACATGAACTTTGATTTTTTTTAATTTTTTAATTTGATTGTTGATCTACTAATCATAATCAAGATTCTATTGTTTTCCATCTAGTCGCGGTTCCTTTGAAGAAGACATTCTTAATAATTAAAAACAAGTTATCTTTAAAAACAAATAAAATATCACAAAGCAATATTTAGTCTTCTCCCTCGGCAAAGTGCAGCTTCCAACGTGCTACTTAATTGCCCCTTGTTGTTGTAATCATTCTTAGTTGAAAAAATAATCGTATAATTTACAATAAGTACAACATGTAAAAGTGAAGGATTTGATTTCTCTAAATTGTACACTGTATGTAATAACGTTGGGAGTAATAATTGTTGATTCATCAACTATTTATTGAGATTATAATAAATTTATTTTCATACATTTCATACTTTGTTTAATGTTGTTATGCAGTTATGTCAAAGCCAATTATGTCCATTAGGTAAGTTGCTTGCTTCAATCGGTTAGTTATCGCTCCATTGGAATAAAATTTGTAATTGTTAGGAAAATGACACATTACTTCTTTATTTGTGTGTCACTTCGTTATGTATGAATTAAACATTTTTAATTTATAGATTTATATATTGATTTCATCTCCAAAATCATAAATTCTAAGTTCAAATATTATTATTATTTATTATTGTTTCATAATCATTACATTAAATTACTGACAATTGCACTCTAAAACAGATAAATATTTTTTACATTGGTCAATTTTTCAGTAACCTTAACAAACTTGTTTTTATCTTAATCGTCTATTAACCATGGTCGGCTCGTTAGTAATTGAGTTCCTCTCTACATCTTTATCTTCATCTTTTCCATTCACCAAGATATTATCCATGTCAGTGAACATATGGTTCAAATTCTCAATCTCAAATCGCAGCGCGTTGAGTTCCTTCATCATTCCTTCTAGTTGCTTTTTCGTCTCCTTCTTCTCATGAACAACATTGTCTCGTAGGCAACCAAATTTATCGCACTTCTTTGTAGACTCATGAGCCAACGTCTTCAATTGGTTGAATGAAACCTGCAATTTTGACTTTGACACTCTCGATCAAGTTCTACGAGAACCTCCTAGAGTTTCCAATTATCCTCTAGTTCAAAAACACTAGATGCTTCTTCCTCCTTGACCTCAATTGGTGCTTTCATTGCCATTCTAGCCAAATTTCCCGCTTTTGCTTTCATAAATCCACATTAGGTATCTCCTTCACTCCCATTCGCTTCATTAAAACAAGACCCATTATGCAGCTTCAGCTACTGTAAGATATGCAATCAACAAGCCTGAAACCTCTTTTCGATGGAGGACCTCGATTATCATCTTGATAAAAATAAGCTCGAAGACTTCTTTGGGCAATTTCCAAATGCTTATCTTCCTTATTTTTATCCTCTAAAGCATCCTCTTCATTATCATTGTCATCATCATTTGCAGTATACAAGAAAACACTAGAGGTAGTGAATATTATTTCAAAATATTTTCGCAAAGTACTGTTTAATGATTTATTATAAGAGCATACATAAGTGAACTATGTTTAGACGTTGGGTATGTAAGATAAGTAAATAAGTATTCTTTCAGACGATGACATAGAAGTTTAACTAGATTTTGAAAGATGAACACATTAAGGCACAATATTTACATTGGTTCACTCAAACTTGAGCTATGTTCAGTTCTTCCTTAAGTAATTTTAAGGGTTTCCATTAATCTTTTCAAGATTACAATGAGTTTAACCCACTCCTAGTTAAGTACTTTTCACCATTCCTGGTCCCGAGTATAACCTACTCCTATTTGAGTATTCTTTCACCATTCTTGTTCCCGAGTATAACCCACTTCTGGTTGAGTATTCTATGTCACTCTTTTCACCTCTAGACAACACGTCTAGTTCGAGTTTAGCATCTCTAGGATCTATCCCTAAACAACTATCTAAACCGAGTTCATCCACTCTTGGTCGAGTATTATAGTCACTCCTAGCACTGAGTATAACACACTCCTTGTTTACAAGTGTATGATTAGAGAAGGAATAACTCTCTTAGAGAGGATGTTTAGTCAATACAACATATTCCTAACTTTTTGTAATTGTTCTCTCTTTTTTCTTTATGGTTGAAAGCATAAGATGATATGTGTTTAGAGCAAAACACTTGATTTCTTGTGGCTCTCTTGTCTTCCCTCACTTCTCTTCTTTGAGCATTTGAGTTAGACGGTATGTGCTTAGAGATGAACTTTAGAGCAAATTTTCAACAAGGCTTTCTTTTCTTCTTTTCTATTTTCTATTTTCTTCTTTCTTCCTTCTTTATTGCTTTTTTTTTCTTTTCTTCTTCATTTTTCATGTCTTCATCATATTTTTTATTTGAAGAGCATCAAATTGTATATGCACTGAGGTGGAGTAGAGTAGACCATTCTTGAATGTATTTCTTCATTTGCTCTCTCTTTTTCACCTTTTCTCTCTTTTATATTTTTAATTGCTCCTCTACATCTTTCTCAATAGCAGCAAGCTATCTTCTCTTCTATTGATCTTCTTTATATAGGCCCTTTTGAAATATGATCATTGAATGTTGAGTTGATTTTCAAAAGAGTAGACAACCTTTAGGTGAGAGATCAAACTTTAGTCTTTTCATCAGAGGACAATGCTTTATCAGAGTTTTCATTGAAGAGTGGCTTGTATGAATTTGTTAGAGTAGAAGTCTTAAAGAAATTTACTTCATAATATTCTTTGCTTCTCTCAACGTCTTTATCCAATGTGTGCAAATATTTTGATTAATCATTTATGTGTTCCTGTTTTGCATAGATAATAAGGACAAGGTATGCAAAAAAAAAAATAACACTTTCAAATGCATGCATTAAATGTTTTGGAAGCTTATAGCCGTGAATTTGTATTGCTTGTTCAAAACGTATTGTCGGTAATTAATGCATTGTTCGAGTATATCATTTAAGAAGAGTTGGATGATGTATAACACTTTTGACAATATATGACATAAGACATTATACTCTTGTGAAAATTTGTTTTGGTTGTATATTTTAGCACGCTTTTCACTAGATGATATTCTTTATGGAATACTTTCACTTACAAAATTGCTTTTTTATGTAAGACATTTAAGCTTCATTGTTATTATGATTCTCGTGAAAAGATATTTCAATTTGAGAGCTTAAAAGTATATCATATTGTTTTGCACACATTCTTAAAACAGTTCCTTCATAACATATTTTCTCTTTTCATCTCTTCATGAGTACAAATCCGTAAGGCTATTATATTAAAAGCTTTCATGTAGTTTTTTTTTCTTTATCAAACGTTTCCTACAAACAATGTGTTAGACAATATAAACTTCAGAGAATTGTTGTTACGTATGTCCTTATTTTGAGAAGGCTTTGTATTAGCATTTGGATGTTTTTGCATAACTTCGCGTATAAAACCTTAGGTTTCCATTTGACTTAAGCAAGTGTTTAGATGTTATAGGTCAAGTAAGCACTTCTCTTCTTGAAAGGATATTTCGTTTACTACTTATTGTTAAACATAAAAACTTGGGTTGCTAAGTCTAGTCTCTCTAGACGATCTTGTCTTAACATCATTGTCATCTTCAACCTCACTCAAAAGTTTGATCACATTCTCCTCCACTTACACATCCAAATCCTCTTTGACCTTCACCACATGATCTACCGAGCTAACCTCATTCATCATCAGGCTCTCTATGTTCCATTTTGGGTTATTCAAGATCTCCACACTTTCTGCTAAGCTTTATAGGCTTCAAGTTGAGTAGACTTGCCTTATGCTCCACCGAGCTCCCTACATTCTCCTTCGACTATGTAAAGGGACCACCAAGCTAACCAGGTTGGTCTCACGTTCTATCGATCTACTTAGTCTAAACAAAGAGGTATTAGAGCTTCCCACACGTTGCTATAAGATACTTGAGCTCCCCACTAAGCTATCAACATACTTTATCGATCTTTTTACATGCTCGTCCGAGATGTCTACACATTCTTCCAAACTCAGCAATGAGTAATCCAGAAAACTCTCCACTAAGCTTTGCATCGAGCTCTTCACCGAACTCACAACCAAGCTCTACATCGATTTCTTCACCAAAATCTCCACCGAGTTTTATGACCTCTTCAGGCATCTTTCCATCAGTTCTTCTAAGCTTCACTAAAACCTCTCGAGGTTACTTAATTGTTTGTCCGAGCTCTCTACACTACTTGGTTGTTTTGTCAAGTTCTTATTTCCACTCAACAAACTTACAGAGCTCTCCTTTCTACTCAGCGTTCTTGTCGAGCTCTTTCTTTTACTCGACAATGTTGTCTTTTACTCGACAATGTTGTCAAGCTCTCTTTTCTATTTGGCAAACATGCCAAATTATCGTTGTGCTCAACACTTGATCTTCTGTTCGAACACAACTTGACCTCTAATCTCCTTGTCATCATACAGCTCGACATTCGGTCTCCTCGACATTACACAACTTGGATATAAATTAGACTTCAGTCTCCTGGAATTTACACAACTCGGATGCAACTTGGCTTCTGGCCTCCAACTTGGTAGCTCAGCGTCTAAGCTCTAGCTCGACAACTCGGCGTCCAAGCTCCAGCTTAGTAGCTCAGTGTCCAGGTTTCTTGCCATCATCAACATTCTTGTTTCTTTATTAACTTCTTTAGTAAGGAAATGTGTCTTCTCCTTTCTCTTATCCTAATAGTATTTTGTTTTGTGATCGACCTTGCCATAGTTATAGCATTTGGCCAACCTACAATCATTTGCATAGTATTTGTGCTTGCCACACTTAAAACATTCAACACCAAAGTTATTCAACTAACCTCCACGACCTCTTCCTTGTCCACGTACACATCAATTCTACAAACCGGTTTATTCTTTGTCGTCTTCAAAATCATCTTGGCCTCTTCCACCAGGACCTCGACCTTAAGTGTTCTAAGCTCCTCCCTTAAGGTCAAGCTTTGCCTGAAGTGTTTGATCAAGTGGCTCATAGGTCGTCCTCATTTGCTGCTCATGTGCCTCTAAGGAGTTGGCAAGCTTTTGAACCAAGAGCATGGATAAATCCTTGGACTCCTGAATGGTTTACACTATATTCACAAAGTCTTGAGTCAACCACCCTAAGATCTTCTCCATAATTCGATTGACAGGTAACTCCTCTTTATTTCTCCTAAGTTGATTAGCCACGACCTCCACCCGAGTTATATACTCGGCTACTTGTTCTTTCTCCTTCATTCTTAAGCTTTCAAACCCGTCTTTGAGAGTTTGAAGTCAGACTTGCTTAACACAAGTGTCGTCTTTGTATATCTTCTCCAAGATCTCTCATGCTTATCTTAAAGTTTTAGTGTTTACTATCTTCTCAAAATCAATTTTTTTCATAAGTCGATACAATATGTACAAGGCTAATGTTTCCTTCACTCACGTTTCTCTCAACACAACAACCTGGGCAACCTTCTGCTCTTCATTTTTTGTAGGCTTTTCGTATCCATTCTCACTACATCCCACACATCTTGGGATCCAATAATATCTCTCATTTGTACACTCAATTTATAAAAATTGACCTTCTTTATCAATTGAGACAAAGACACACTATTTGCAAGGTTGGTCGTCTCACACTCTTTCTTTCTCAAACAATCTCTACATTTTCTTTTGAAACATTGGTGTATGCATGCTTGAATTCACAGGAAAGTCAAAAGCAATAAATATTTAAAATGATTTAAAAGATATTGGGATAACCATGTTGGTGTGTCATTCCTCAGATACTCTTCAAAGGAGATATAATATGTAAATATCAACGTGAAATGACATACCAAAATGATGTTGGTGTTTGGGAGAAAGAGTATGGGGATATGGATCCATGAGTGTCAAAGTTGTCTTAATTTTTAGGCATGTGTTTTGTTCAAGATAGGGAACATGTACAAAAAGGATTGACCCAATTGGTTTTATTTCTTTTACATGCTTTTGGCTAGTTAAAAGGGAGTTTCCCTCTTCCTAAGACATCATTTTGCTTTTGGGTTTTTCCTTCATTTATTCATCGTTGTTGATCATTTTGCCTTATCACAAAATTAAACTTTATGAAAGTTTGAGCAACCATTATTCAATGTGTGTAGACTTATCAAACTTGTAATGTGCTTACAGGTTGAAAGGTATTAAAAAAACGATATAAAGGTCTAAATGAATGTTTGTAGCTTATTTGAAACCTGAGTTACCATCTCCGCATCGCATAATCTATTTGTCAAAAGTTTTAAAAACCTTTTTTTTTTAATTTCAATTTTCATTTGTCATCACTTTTTCTTTTTATTTATTTTTTCTTTCTTAATGTATTCTTTATCTTTAATCACTCAGTGCTTTTTGTGTGCATCTTAAGTTGACTTCTAAAGTAATGATAACCTTTGCATGGGAATTTTTGTTCTTAAAGAATTTATTTCTTTTGGCTAAAAAATGTGGTAGCATTGGATATTTTTTATTCTTTTTAGATAAAGAAAGACGACCACACATAATTTTAAAAAGAAATAAAGGGAAAAGGAAAATGTAAAGAGAAACCACATCAATTTGCACATCTACATCCTGTTTTCCTATCTTACTAACCCCACCCAGAGTCTGTTCTCTTCACCTGCAGTTTCATACCTAGTTGTGTCTCAATTGTTGTTGAAAGTGATGTGAAAAGGACCATAACTCTAGTGGCCTTGATTTTATGTTTAGGAAATTATTCTTGTGAGGTTGCATATATAATGCCTAGACCTTAAAACATTGGTCCTGCCTTAAGGCATAAAAAGGGAAAAAGCATGTGGTCTTTTAACTATTATTTGACATATACATCTTCATACATCATATGCATTAGTAGGATTTTTTACTAGTCCTAGCACAAATCATAAGATGGTTTGATTAATCTCGTAAAGGTTGGAACTTAACATGGAACCTAAAACTATGCAACAAGTTGATTCTACCATGTTGAGAAGAAAATCACACCTTAAAGTCTCTAATATGAATTTGGCAGGACTGATAAAATTGGGAAGGCAAATGAAGACTATGACAAGAGAAGCGTTCAGGAAGAGGTATGGAAATCTACTCAATCTAATAGAGGTAGGCATACAGTTACCCTCTATCACTACCATTTCCCAATACTATGACTCTCCACTCAGATGCTTTACATTTCAAGATTTTCAGTTGACACCAACTATAGAAGAGTTTGAGCATATCCTAGGCTTATCACTAGAAGGTACAACTTCGTACCAACACTTGAAGCATCATGCTTCTATTACTACCATCATTGCCATTATGAAATTACCTCCTAGAGAGTTGGAAGATAGGTTGGTAACAAGAAACCAAGTATGGGAACTTAGTTAAGGGTATTTGGAGCAATACCTACATTGTTTGGCTAATACTGAAGAGTGAAAAACCTTTATGGATGTGTTGGCGCTTACCTTATATGGCATTATGTCGTTTCCTAAGGTTAAGGATTTTATGGATTATGTTGCAATGATGCTTTTGTGGAACGTAAGACAAGAGAATCATGTCACTACAATTCTCGTTGATGTTTATGAGACAATAAACTTCTGCCATGAAAGGAAATGAAATCAGATTTTCTATTGTTTGTCAGCATCATAACTGTGGTTGACTTCTCACATGTTCAAGGGAGTAGTTGATGTTACATGTCCAATAGAGGAAATAATAGAGAATATCTTTCCTTGAACATGTAACATCAATTGCTCCTTTGAACATGTGAGAAGTCAACCACATATATAATGTTGGAAAACAATAAATAATCTTCTTTCCTTTCTTTTCATGGAGAAAGTTCATTGTCCCATAAACATCAACGAGAATTGCAGTGACATGATTCTCTAATCTTGTCTTACATGCCACAAAAACATCCATTGCAACATAATTCACAAAATCCTCAACCTTAGGAAACAACATAATGTCATATAAGGTAAAGGCCAACACATCCATAAAGGTTTCCCATTTTTCACTATTAGCTAGATGATGTACGTATTGCTCCAAATATCATTAAATAAGTCCCCGCACTTGGTTTCAATTTACCAACCTGTCTTCCAAATCTCTAGGATGTAATTTGATAATGACAGTAATAGAAGCATGATGATATAAGTGTTGGTATGAAGTTGTACCTTCTAGTGGTAAGCCCCAGATATGCTCAAACTCTTCTATAGTTGGGACCAATTGGAAATCTTGAAATGTTAAAGCATTTGACTAGAGAGTCATAGTATTAGGAAAGGGTAGTGATAGAAAGTAACCTTTGCATAGTTTCAAGTTCCATGTTAAGTTCCAACCTTTACGAGATCAATCAAACAATCTTGTGATTTCCGCTAGGACCAGTAAAAAAAGTGTTGCTAATGCATATAACATATGAAGATGTATATGTCAAATAATAATTAAAAGACCACACTTTTTTTCCCTTTTTATGCTTTAAGGCAGGTCCAATATTTTAAGGTCTAAGCATTGTATATGCAACCTCATGGTGATAACATGCTAAACCTAAAATCAAGGCCACCAAAGTTGTGGTCCTTTTCACAACACTTTCCACAACAGTTGACGCGCAACAAGGTGTGAAATTACAAGTGAATAGAACAGACTCTGGTTGGGGTTCTCACGATAGCCAAATAGGATATAGTCTTAAGTGACACTACTAGACAATCCCTCTAATTCTATGTTACACTCAGACCTAGGTATAGGGTCCTACTCATGGTATGCACAGTAATAATTATTTCAATAATAAAAAATAAGAATACAGATAAAATTATAAAAATGAATAAGAACCAATCATATAGACAAATAAAGTGAAAATGAAAATATAAAGAGAAATCACATCAATATGCACATCTAATTAACAAGGTCTGATTCCCTAGCATCCCTAGTAGAGTCGCAATCAGTCGCAACCGGGATCACGACGGGACAACAAACAGAAAATAAATGGGTTTAAGGAAGTCGTCGCCATAATTTATTCTATAAAAATAATGGAAAACCATAAAATAAGATATGATCTACAAAAACTGAATTTTGGGTTCGAAAATCAGTTACGTGTAAGAAAGGTATTAACACTCTATTGCACCTGTCCAAAGGCAAAACTATACAAAGTTGACATGGTTTTCAAAATATTTAAATTTTCCCTAAAAATAATACTATAAAGAAACAAAAATATTTTTTTTTGTTTTATAGGCCCGACAAGGATTGACCTCGCTTCTACGTATTCTAGGATTATGTAGTTCTTAAAAAAATTAACAATATTTATGTTTTTGGCTTTAAAAATTTTTGTACTTTTTTTGGTATGTTAGGAATGGTGGGAAAAAGAAAAGAAATAAGTAATAGGCCGATGCGGGTGGTCACAGGAGTACTTATACAATATTTAATTATTTAGAGAAAAAATAAACACTAGGATGTCGATATATATGAAAACATCTTTATCTCTTATTTTATGATTTATTAATTTTTTAAAATAGAAAATATGTAATAAGAAAATATTCTTTATTTTTTCAAATTGTTTATTTAATATATATTTTTTAAGAAAATTTGAAAATAGATAGCACGTGATGCAAGGGATCACAGGAATACAAAAAAACGAACACCTTTTTTTTTTATGATTTAAAACAAGATATTTACTAATAGTAAAAATAATATTCTTAGAAGAAAATTACTAAAGTTATAAAATAAAAGTGCGTACAAAATAATATAATACCTAATCAAAAGAAAAAGAGTGGAGATGACATACTTTCCTAACTTTTGGTACTCCCGCTAGTTCTTCCTTAGTAGTTGTAGTTGACAGAGCCCCTTTTTTGCGTGAGAATTTATTCTCCTCTATACTTTTTTTGTATGTTTCTATCTCTCTATTATTTTTGCGTGTCTCTCCCAATTTTTTGCTTCTTTTTTCTATGATAAGGTGCGTATTTATATACACATATTGCAATATTACGGTAATTTAACTTTAATTGTGAATTAATTCATAATGAACAAAATAGGGAAATCAATGGTCTTCCAATATATTTCAAAAAAAAATCAAATGATATAATATCTAAGACGTTGATTATAATTATTGTCAAAAATCTTGTCAATTTTTAGGATCACATCGTTATCTTTAAAAAGGAAAAAGAAAATATCACTTTTTTGCTCCTCTGTAGGGATCATCGGCTCTGATACCACTTTTGGGTCTATCAAGGAGGGGCACCTTGATAAGAGATCGACACCATTCTTTACCCAAAACTTTAAGACAATGAGTTAATGGGTCTTTCATCTTTATATATTGCTCTACTTTCTCATTTCTATCCAATGTGGGACTTAGACTCACACTTGGATTCCCAACATATAATCATTAATGTACGAGGGGTATGCATAAAACTCTTAGGCTAAATTAAAATTTGAAAATTTATTTTATTTTTTTTCTTTTTTTTACCGACCATTAATTATTGTGCTTTTATTTTTTTTTATTTTCTTACTTTTTATTTTTATTGAGTTATGTAGATGAAATTGAGTGTTGATAAACACACAGACTATTAATAAGTGGATTTTAAGCCTAACTCAACTCCAGACAACTAGTTTGTAAGGTAAGGTTTGCACTCACTTATATATATTATAAATTGGTCTCATATCCAATTAATGTGTGACTTTCAACACACACCCCCCCCCCCTTACGCCGAAATATATACATCTCAAGTGTGAGACTAGACATTAATGGGTGGTCTGATAGTGGCCCGATAACAGGTAGAACAATATGTCCACACACATATCGCTAGGATAGACTCTAACTTATCTCTGATACCATGTTAATAAGCGGACTTTAAGCCTAACTCAACCCTACAAAACCGATTTGTATATATATTATAAATTGACCTTATATATAATCGATGTTTGACTTCCAACACAAACTCTTTTAACTCTTATGTCAATTTGTTAGAAAAATGACACGCACTCCTATATTATGAATATACTTTATATGTGTTATTTCATTGTGTCAACTAGACACTTACCGTTTATAGACTTACATCTTGACTTTTGATCTCTAAAGTCATAAACTTTACTATTAAGAGATCATTATTATTTATTATTATCTAATAATCAATATATTAAACTACTGATGATTAAACTCTAAAAAAAGACAAAACTCCTAAAAGAATAAACAACTCATTTAATCTTGTTGCATCTAAGTTTATCTTAATAGTAATTTCATGACTATTTTCTTATTCGGTACCCTTTGTTTGTTTTTGGAAAAAGATTAAGCACGGATTAAGGTGTTATTATTTCTCTAGAAAACATGAAACCTTTTTCGTTCTTGAACTCTCACTTTTTTTTTTATATTTTATTTTCCAGTTTTATGAATTGTAGTCCAATTCATTGATTAAGGTATAAATCTCTCAGTTCTTTTGTTTAGGTTGTTGTTGGCCAACAACATAACCATTTTTTTTTTCATATTCAAATTGAATTGTTATTACTTTTTTGGTGATAAGATTGTTTAAATACCTTTTGCCTCTGTTCATTATGCAAACAATACTTGGTCAGATATATATTGTACGATGTTCTTTCTTTTTGTGTTTGAAATTTAAAATTAAAATTCTGGTACAACATTCTCTTCGTTCCATTATTTATGAGTCTTGAATGATCCTTATTTGAGGATAGCCTTTATATGTATTCTTCTATTCTTGGTCTATATTCTCTGATGCGGGAATATGAGATATCTTTTTGGACAAAAAGCGGGCAATGGTCATATGTAAGCGGCTTAATTTTATCCATTTTTTTTAATGGCTTTTTTAACATTTGGGCCTCCAAAAGTTTGTGGTGCTTAGTGATTATGTAATTGGAATGGAGGCTTTTTCCTTCTACTTCCAAGTTTTCTTTTTGCACCTCCAAACTTTCTCTCAATATTTACCTTTTTTTTTTATAAGGGTAATTTTTTTTTCTCTTATAATTATCCCACTTACCTAACATTTACTTTTTCTTAATCTAAACTTAGCACCACACCTCCCTTCACTTAACAGGTTTTTAAAATCCAACTTAAAAAATCATAGAATTTCCAAATTCAATTTAAGAGTTTACTAAATTTTGAAATTCATTTTAAGAACTCACTCAATTTTGAAATCTAGTTTAAGATTTTAAAATTCATCAAATTTCAAAATATGGTAAAGGAACTTAAGAATTTCAAAATTCAGTTCAAAATTTTAAAACTCACCTAATTTTAAAATTTGATTAAAAAATTTATCGAATTTTGAAATCTAGTAAATAAATTGATCGAAATCTAATTAATAAACTCACCAATATTTTGAAATCTCCTTGAAGGAACTAAAATTTTGAAATCTCCTTAAAAATTTCCTTAGATTGCGAAATTCACTTAAGAAACTCATTTTGAAATTTGATAAAAATATTTTTTAATTTTTGAAATTTGATAACCATTTTCTTTTTGAAATCCAGTTAACATTTCGCCCGAATTTCTAGATTTGATATTGATACCTCTATTCAATTCGTACTGCATCCCCAAATTTAAGCAATAATAATAAATTATACTACTTAAAATGATACTAATTAACATGCATTAAATAATAATAATAAAAAAATATAATAATAATAGTAATAATAATAATAATAATCTTTGTTCAAAACTTCACCAAGTATATATATCTGAAAAAATAAATATCAGATTTACAAAAATTTGAGAATAGTATTTATTCAATTTTGAAATTTAGTGATTTTTTAACTAAATTTCGTTTGCTTTTAAAATTGAATTATGAAATTTTTTGGTTTTCTAAATAGAATTTCGGTAATTTTTTAATCAGATTTTAAAATGTTGTCAGTTTTGAAATTTGGTGAATTTTTTTAAGTGAGTTTCAAAATGAAAGATAAGTATTAACTAAATTTTAAAATTTGATTACTTCTTAATTTAGATTTTCAAAAATCTAGTGAGTTCCTTGCTTAGATTTCAAAATTTAACGGATTCGATTTGAAATTCGATAACTGAATTTCAAAATCCAATAACTTTCTTAAAATCTGATTAATTTTAAAACTTTGATAAATTTTTGAAATAGATTTTGAAATTTAGTAAGTTTTTTTAAGGTTTAATACCCTATTTGGTCCCAAGATATGGTGAGTTGTATCAATTAAGTTCCTTCTTTTAAAAAAGTGTCAATTGTATTCCCATTTGGTAAAATTTGTCTCAATCAAGTCCCTTCCTTCCGTAATAAAGTGATACAATTACTTTTTCTTTATCATTTAGCATATGAATATTCTCATTAGTAAAAAAGTTACTTTTTCTTCATCATTTAGCATTTGAATATTGAAAAAAAAAAATAATCACTTGATTTATAGCCAAGGTCTTTGGATTTTTTTTCATTTATTATATATATACTATTATATATCCCCATTTTCCTTATTCTCACTTCTCCCACTCTCAATCTCTCTGCAAGTTATGATAATTTATTCCGGCGACAGCTCCTCCTTGGACCTCATGTTTTCCAGCACCAGTCTACAGTCACTCCTCTCTCTCAACCCTTCCCTTTTCGCAGATGGCTTCCCCACCTTGGCTTCCCTAACCAACGACCCAACCCTAATCCCGCAAACCGCAGAGCCTCCAAAAATCCTTGTCCCTAAAATCGAACCCTCTCAACCTTTCAAATTCTTCCCCAATACCATCCCACCCCCTTTCTCCGCCTCCCACAGTTCCACTCCCCGGAGCAGCCCCAGCCGAAACGACAGTGTTTGGAGTATCCGGTGATCCCACAGAGCAACCTGGCTCGGCAACCTGTTAGTGGTGGCTCGCGATGTTTGCTTGAGGATTAAGAATAAGATATGTCCCACAACAACCCATTTTAGAAATATGAAATAGAGTGGTGGTGGCAGGTTGCTTGGTTCCAACAAAGACAGGAACATGAGAAGAAGTTACTAGTGAAAGAGTAGAGTGTGGCAAAAGAGAAAGAGAAAGTGGAAGGATTGCTCCATTAGATATGTTGCAATATTGTAGTGAGAAGTAGCAGTAGTTGAAGAGGGAGAGAACGAGAGAAGAAACAGAAAATGATGAAATGAAGAGCGAAGATTTGCAGAGGTCAATGGAAAGACATTTATTGAAAATTAATGATAAGTTTAATTTATAATAATTTTTATATATGTTTATTAAGTAAAAAGTTAATGATAATATAATTATTTTTGAGAGTTCTCTCCTCTGTATGTTTTTTAAATAAATTTATAATTCTATGTAGTTATTTTAATTATATATTAACGTGTTAATTTTTTATTTAATAAGTTTATGTATGTAAAATTATTAAAAATTGAATCTGTTTAGTTATATTAATAATTAATAGAATTAAAATTACAATCTTAAAAGTGTAAATGATGAAGAAAAAGTAACTTTTTTACTAATGAGAATATTCATATGCTAAATGATAAAGAAAAAGTAATTGTATCACTTTATTGATATGTGCACAGAAAGAAGTAGTGACAATCAGCTTTGCCCAGAAAAGTAGAAGAGAGAGAAAAAAATTTTAACACCGTTTGTAAGTATTTAACGGAAGGGACTTGATTGAGACAAATTTTACCAAATGGGGATACAATCGACACTTTTTTAAAAGAAGAAACTTAATTGACACAACTCACCATATCTGGGGACCAAAGAGGGTATTAAGCCTTTTTTTAATATCAAAATCTGATTTTTTAAAATAGATTTCAAAATTTGGTAACTTTCTACATATGGTTTCAAAATTCAGTAACTTTCTAAATTGATTACGAAATGTCGTTTGTTTCCTAAACGATTCGGTTAGAAATATTATATCTTTTATCTTTATCTTTCAGTTAGTTTGTTATTATTTATTATTTATATGTTGGACTTAGCCCATATTTTTTCTATTATAAATAGAGAACCCTATGTGTGTTTAATACAAGGGAGATTAATCCCATATATAATTTTCACTATATTTAACATGATATCAGAGCATGTTTTCTGATATCTTCCGGTGGTCTTTGCTATCTGCCGGCGGTCAACTGTTATGGTCGTCAGCAGCCCCTAAAAATTTCATAAGATTCATTTTCTCTTCTTAAATCTCAGCACCCAGAATCATAGAGACAAGTCTCTTGGGAACCACTGCCTCCTCTGAACCAGTCATCGCTCAATCGATCGCTGCTCTCTGCTGCCATCGACCATACGCCGTCGGCCACCGTCACAGTTCTAACCGGTGACCAGTGGATCTGGACCGTCTCTTCAAGCACAACCTAACCTTGGCGGTCGCCGTCTTTGTCTCGTCTGCATGCGCTGTCACGCGCCTCCACTCTCCGGTAGATCTCAAACCTCCCTCTCTTTGTTCAGACCTTCCAGAACAGTCATTGCTGCCATCGACGTCTGTCTTTTTCTTGTCGCATGCTTCCGCATCTTCGGACCTCCTTCTTCTTTCTGTGTTTTTTTGTGTTTCGTCTCCACCGTTGATGCACCAACGTCTAGTCTTATCTTTTTCGCTTTCGTCATCCTCCAGCTCTGCCGTAGAGGGTTTCGCCTTTGTGTTGTTGTTCTTGCCTTGTTTTTCCTTTCTCATTGTATCTGTCGTAGAGGGTTTCGTCTCTGTGTTGCTGTTCTTTCCTTGTTCTTCCTTTCTTATTGTATCTACCGCACAGATCTGAAGTGTTTATTGCCTCCTTCTCCGCTGCTCTCCTTCATCCACTTTTGAAGTTGAAGTGTTTATTGCCTCATTCTCCTCTCCTTCATCCACTTTTGAAGTTGAAGTTTCACAAGCTACTGTTTGTTCATTGACATGTGATAACCCATCTCTGTTTGCCTCACACTCTTGAAGACAAATCATCTAGTTCAAAACCAAGTTCAATTATTTCAAGTTTGGTTCATACAGTTTGTATGCTCCAACTTGAGGGAGGGTGTTAGAAATATTATATCTTTTATCTTTATTTTTTATCTTTCAGTTAGTTTGTTATTATTTATTATTTGTATGTTGGGCTTAGCCCATATTTTTTCTATTATAAATAGAGAACCTTATGTGTGTTTAACACAAGGGAGATTAATCCCATATATAATTTTCACTATATTTAACAGATTCAAAATCCAGGACATGACAAATGAAAGATAAACTTGTACAGAGTAAAGCATTGGAGAGGTCGAGAGGTTTTGTCATTGACAACTACCAAAGAAACAAAGACACGAGAGGAAAATACAAAACACGTGAAGACTTGGGGATAAATGACACACTAGATACGATTTTTACTAAAAGACAAATCTATGAACTTAGTAATACAGAGAGAAACCTTGAAGATACAAGGAGAAGCCTCATTGGAATGTTATTTAGTTGTCAAATTGGTCATAAAATTAGTGTTGTAAGAATGTTTTTCTATCACCTATAATCCTCTACTTTTTCTTTCCTATGCTGAATACAACTTGGATTTTTGCATGTTGGGTTGCAAAAACTTCTTCTAGATGAACACAATGCTATTCTTAATGTAAAGTAGGAATTTAAGTTGGAATTGAATGAGAAAAGAAAATTCTTCAATTAAAGGATAAATTGGCAGAATTGGAGAAAAAAGAAACTGAAATGAAACACATAGAGGAGAAAATTGGAAGATGGGAACAAGTCTTGGAAGAGACAACAGAGAAGTTTGAAGAGGAAAAAAGAGTGTGTGAAAAAAAGTCTTGCTCCTTCCCACCCAGCCAACCTGCCTCTTCCCAGAAACGTGTCGGTACAAGCGTAGTCTGTCGGAGTTCCACGTGAGGAAGTGTGACCGTTCCGTTAATCGGCGACGTTGGAAGCTTTGGTTGGAACCGCCACCGACAAAGGTGCGTTTTGAGCTACTATCGTTTACGTCTACTCACCCACCCAGTCATTGTGGTTCATCTTCCTCGGAGCGTCGCGGCACGGAGCAAGATGAGTGGGTGGGTAAACTGTTGGAAGTCCTACATCGACTAGAGATAAGGCCAAATTATAATATAAGTGAGGTGCAAAACCTCACCTTACAAGCCAATTTTGTGGGGTTGAGTTAGGCTTAAACCCACTTTCTAATATGGTATCAGAGCCATAGTTGGAGTCTATCCTAGCAAGTTCTAAGTGCGCATTCTATTCTTCTATTCCACCCGCTATCGGGCCGTTATCGGACCACCCAATTTCTACTATCACGCACAAGATGTTTATACCTCGGCATGAAGGGGGTGTGTTGGAAATCTCACATCGACTAGAGATAAGACCAAAGTATAATATATAAGTGAGGTGCATACCTGACCTTACAAGCTGGTTTTGTGGGGTCGAGTTAGGCTTAAACTCACTTTCTAATATAAACATCGACGGCGGCACTCCGACAGACAAAGGATCGCGACGCTTCAAGGAAGACGAACCACAATGACTGGGTGGGCGAGTAGACGTAAACGAGAGTAGCTCAAAACGTGCTTTTGTCGGTGGCGCTTCCAATCAAAGCTTCCAACGCCGACGGACACCACTTCCTCATACGGAATTCCTGGGTAAGCTTCCAATCAAAACTTCCCCTAATTCTCTTTTCACGTCATTCTCATTTTTAAATGTATTTTTTCACGTGAACTACTCACATTTTGACACGTGGTTAATGTCAAAATGTTGTTGTTAAAGTATCATTATCCTTGTTTTATATACTTGTTTTATATACGTTGAAATATAAATGTTCACATGATGTAATCAAAACCATTATCAAAATGAATAGGATTTTCAATCCTAAGGTTGCTGTATGAATAAAAACTCATATAAATGCAATATTTTTCATATTTCTTGCACAATCAAATTTATGATGAAAGTGCAACCATGCACCTCACCCATTTTGTTAGTTAGTAAAAATTGAAACATTTATATACATTTATATGTAAACTAAAAATTTATGTTTTCTTAAGTTTAATACCCTATTTTGTCTCTAGTTTCGCTCGAAAATGTCAAATTAGTCCATTCTTTAAAAAATGCGTCAATTACGTCCTCACTTAATAAAATTTGCATCAATGAAATTACTTTCGTTAAATCCGTACAAACGGCGTTAATTAAAGAAAGAGAAAAATAATTAACGCTGTTTGTACGGATTTAACAGAAGGGATTTCATTGATGCAAATTTTATTAAGTAAGGACGTAATTGACGCATTTTTTAAAAGATGGACTAATTTGACATTTTCGGACGAAACTGGGAACAAAATAGGATATTAAGCCTTTTCTTAATATTTTTACTATTATTTTTCTTTGTATTTTTGAAGTAAAATTGATCGCCAATTCTTTTTAATTAAGATCCGGTTAAAAAATATTTATTAATATGTAGGGAACATGATTCTAATAACTTACCTATGATTTGCATTGCCAAAGTCCCACGTCGATAGAAATTGAAAGTTAAAATACGTTTATAAAGTTTTACGCCTGACCAAATAGTAACTCTGGATTAGGGGAGATGTGATTGGGCCTATGCTTCTTGCCGGGCTTAGGAAAGTCCCCGGGCCCTTACTGCAGAAATGCAGGCCCTCTAAAGGGTCACTACGAGCTGGAACTTGCGGCTGAGAAATGTGTGCACGGTCATCCACATGGTCATAATGACTAACAGAACGGGGCTTATCCCCTACTAATCCCTATTTCCTATTTAATTAAAATTAAATTTTAATTTATTTTTATATTATATTATATATATTTTTTATAATTGTATTTATAAAATTTATTTTTTTTTATTTTTTGCGGTAATTATGGGTACCTACGGATTTTAAAATATCTGTCGGTATTTTCTAAGCAGGTAGCAAGTGGATTGTGGGACGAATATTTTTTTACGGGTCGGGTTGCGAGTAGGTACTATCCGTATCCGACCCAACCTGTTGTCATCCTTAGTTAATTATATGTATATCAGGTCAAATTGGTAAGTTTTGTTAAATTTAGCGTAAAAATGCAAACAATGTGAACCGAATTCACATTGATTGCTTGTAAATTTTAACGTTTTTTTTATATGTTGTCATGATGATATATAGGATGTCGTAATATTTTTATAAGATGTGAAGTTATAATAATAGTGTTTTTATAGGAAATTATAGTACTTTTATTTGAGGTTGTGAGTTTCTCTATAAAGTTGTTCTATTTGTTGTTGTGTTATTTTATATGATGCCATGTGGTATGAGTTGTGGTGGTGGATTGACATATTTGTTGTATAAACTTGGTTAGTTGTTGGTCAAGTTATTATAAATGTTCAATGTGGTGTTTGATATGATTATCATGTTATTGTGATTAGGTGTTGAATTTTTGTAGTATTTATCGTGTTAATTAGATTATATTTTAAAGTTTATCATGAGATAAACATTGTGACGGGGATTGTTCATGAGAATGAGTTTTGGACATAAGGCGTTACACATGTGTAGTGTATATTGAATACACTTTTGAGTTTGGACATATTTATTGTGTGTGTATATGCACCGGGCAAGAGACTTGTTTTGAATACACATTAAATCATCCGTACTAAAATCTCAATAATCATTATCCAAATTAAGATGTTAATACACAATCATCCAGAATCATTTCATCATACATATATGATCTCTCAAAAATCAATTAATAGAATTTATCCCTAAATGTTTGACCCCTTATATAAAATTTATTAATATTAGGGTTACTATTCTGATGGTGTTTCATTCTTCACACTCAAGAATGGTTTGAACATTAACAGTATCCCAAGTCCTTCAACAACATTCAGGGTCAGGAACACTATATGGGTGCCTGTAGTTAAATGTAGAAAGTGAGTTTCTATGCATTGTCCAAAAATACTAAGCACAAATGAAAATGTTAGAGTAGACTTTGCTTTTATGGCATATTATGTTCTTGTTTTAGTTAAGAAAAAAAAAAGTGAAACAAAAATAACTAAGGATTTCATATTTAACATTTGGAATAAGAAGCATACATGGAAGAAAAGAACCATTAACATGCTTTTTTGACCAAGATAATCTACAATGACCAAAACAAAAAATTAGAAATCTAGTAGATTTATCTATAGAAGTAGGTAACTCAGAAAACATGAATTTCAGAAACCTAGAATCAATGGATGACAGGACCATGTCCCATACTTCTCCCTAACCTGTTGCAATTCCTCTTGCAAAGAGATAAATGCACAACATATCAATAAAATGAAACATCTTCTATCAAAGCTCCAAAAATGAAAATTTTTATAACTTACAGTTGCATAGGTGGACATTGTGTTGCCTTCGTATTTCTCAACGCCATCCCACAACTCCATACATTTCAAAACAATAACTCCACTATCATATCTACATCAAACAAAGTCCAACATACAAATAATGTTATTTAACATATCAATGAAACAATAACATTTTTTATTTGAAGAAATAAACATTAAAAACTTACAAGTTTGGTTGGCTTGGAGTGTGCAAGTGTTGTACCTGCAAGTATTTGACCTGGTTGTGCAAAATATTTGCTTGAAGTCCCCACTTATTTTGCCTTTGCTACCATTGCAATTTCTGCACCATGAGTTTTACAAAGAATGGTTCCTTGGACATGAAATTGTATATAAATGGCATAATAATTGCGTCGAAAGAACTAAACCAGTAAATAGTCAAAAAAATTAGAAAAGAATTTCATACTTTCCACCCAAAAATGCCATCAACCACTAAATCTTCTACAGAACTTCCACCCACACTAAACCATACCTTGAAAAATACCCAAAAAACACAACAACACATAAATGCCCTAACAATTTTAAACAAACTAAACCAACTTTTAATGAACAAAGAGAGTCCGATCACGCTTTAATTGGTTGGCACAGAGCAAGATGGGTGGGTGGGTAAACGTCGACGACGGCACTCTGGCAAACAAAGGACCGCGACACTCCGAGGAAGACAAACCACAATGACTGGGTGGGTGAGTAGACGTAAAAGGCGGTAGCTCAAAACACGCCTTTGTCGTTGGCAGTTCCAATCAAAGCTTTCAACACCACTGATCGTTACAGAAGGCCTAAATCTTGCAACACTTCACCCCTGCACACATTGTCCACATCCAAAATCCAATCACAAACATACTTCTTCCTAACGTGTTGTTGTTCCTCCTGAAAAGTGATAAATGCACAACATATCAATAAAATGCAACATCTTCTATCAAAGCTCCAAAAAATGAAAATTTTTATAACTTACAATTTTGTAGGTGGGCATTGTGTTGCAATCGTATTTCTCAACGCTATCCCACAACTCCATAAATTTCAAAACAATAACTCCACACTCATATATACATCAAACAAAGTCCAACATAAAAATAATGTTATTTAACATATCAATGAAACAATAAAATTTTATATTTTCATAAATAAACATTAAAAACTTACAAGTATGGTTGACTTGGAGTGTGCAAGTGTTGTACCTGCAACGTAGTTGACCTGGTTGTGCAAAACCTTTGACTGAAGTCCCCACTTATTTTGCCTTTGCTACCACTGCAGTTTCTGCACCATGAATTTTACAAAGAATGGTTCCTCGGACATGAAATTGTATATAAATGGCATAATAATTGTGTTAAAAGAACTAAACCAGTAAATGATCAAAAAATTAGAAAAGAACTAAAACACACCGAACAAGAACAAACAAATTTCCAAACGAACGCTCCAATGACGACAGAACGGAGAGAACGCATCCCATTTGGTGCTCGTTGCTTCCAAAGGTTCCAACGACGGTGGATGTTCAACCGATAAACATCACTGGTCGACAAAACAGTCAAAACTTCCTCAAACGATGCTTTTCCTCTTCGTCATGCGACTTTGCTAGGTTATCATTCTCTCTAGGGTTCTCTCAAACCCAAACTCAGATTCTAATTTTGAAATCACAAAATAAACCTCACCACTTGAAACCCTGCTTTTCTTTCCACATCATTTTTCTATTTCTAATTTCTTTTCCATCTAGTTCACTGAAATCTTGACATGTGGCCGTGTCAAAATGTTGTCAAAGTATCATTATCCTAATTTCTTAGAGTTTATAAATTAAACCACTACTTAAAATTAGTTTTATTTTTAATTTAAAATTAAACAAAATACTTAGTTTAAAATTATAATTTTTTCAAAATTTGATCAAAATGTCTATCTTATCTGATTTGACATTATTGCATAAACAGTTTAGACTTTAAGATACAAACAACACAGTTTAATACAACATGATATAATGTTTTTGAAATAGGTTCAACAATTGAGAAGCAAAAGCACTGGTTTTGTCCTCAAACTAGAAAATTGCATATCACCGGAAATCAAAAGGAAGCGACATCGGTTCTGTAATAGAAGAGACCAGATGGAGAGCCATTGGGAAGCAATGCAAGCTTGACAGGACTAGCAGCACCTTCTTCAACTGTTAGAAAACCAGTGTTTGATGTTATATCTGTCTTCACATAACCAGGGCAAACACTGTTTATGCAGAATGAAGGATGTTTCTTGGCAAGGATTCTGGTGTAGCCATTCATAGCAGCTTTTGACACAATATAGGCACCTAGATACCTTGGCCACCCTTTACTCTCTAATGATCCTTCTTTGAAATCACTTAGAAACTTCTTCACTATTTCATCCACTTTCTCTTCTGTCAGCTTATCACCATCACTCAACACTCCTCTTGCCCATGATTCTTTAGGGAAACTCTGAATTTTACATCAACAAGCAACAACACCTTCAGAAAATTAAAGGAAACAAGATGCAACAATAAACTAATATCTGTTACAAGAAATTTTGTATAATGTTAAGAAGAGATGGATTGGCTATTTATCAGATCGATATAGACTTAACTAGGATTTTAAGTCAAGAAGAGGAGGTATGTAAAACTTTAAACTTAACTCAACTTTACAAAATTAGTTTGTAAGATAAGATTTACTCCCTTTCAACTATAAAATTAAGAATTTCAAAGTTCAATCTCCCATTATCCTTTCCAGTCAGATTTCATGCAAAACCATTAAGAATTTATTGGCACAAGAAGCTATTATTGCCAACCTCTAATTTCCCCAAAGAGGACGAAACATTCACAATTCTTGGTGAATCAGATAATTGAAGGAGGGGCATGAGTGATTCTACAGTTATTTTAGTGCCATAGTAATTTATTTGCAAGCATTCTTCAGCTAGCTCGTATGTTTGAGTTATTGCCTTTGTTCCATCTTCTTCTGATACAGCCTGCAGAATATTCACAACACTCTATCAAGAAAGTTTTTCAAACCTCTAATAATGTCCCCTGATCCTATATAAAACAATCACAACCTTTCTAAGAGCTACATTTCTAATGTTCTATGACTTCAACATTGCAAAAAGGGGAAACTTCAACATTCTGAATACTATCAAGATGAGCATGATAATCTAAATTGAGAAATTAATCATTTCTGAAATGCCTAAGCTCCAGCCAGAATTGATAGAAGTTTTCACCATGTTATCAAGTTAAGAATAGGCTGTTTAATAGAGAAATATTGTAGTTCAGAGAGCTTGAACAGTATAAAGTCTTCCATTAACTAGCATTTGGAAAAGGCCTAGACACTCACCCCACGGCTAAGGAGAACTGAAGGCAATAAACCAACGTCTTTGATTACTGTTCCAGCAATCCCTGCATTGTTAACCTGCATTGTACAATTTTCCTTAATGAAATATGCAAATATCTAAAATCACAGATTATGAGATTCCCTTTGAAGCAATCAAGAAAAATTATCACAACTCAATACTAGATATGAAAGAAATCTTTCAAGTTGGTAAATCGAAACTGAATCATACTTAATACATAATGGAAGATGGAAAAGAGCATAACCTGATGCATAATGAAGACGGTTTACATCAAACAAAGAGCAAAATAAAACAATATCTCATACATTCTTAACATCCAGAACCTCAACTAACATTCTAACAACGAATAACAGCCGTAGCAACATGATTACACCGACATGCAAATGGAAAGAACTAAGAAAAAAAGTAAATTTCATGTTCAGAATGATACAAAAAGAAGAACTAACTGCATACATTTCTTTGACAGACTTTCATTTACAACCAAACTAAAAAGGGAGATGAGAATCAAAGTTGAATTTTACCAGAATATCAAGTTTTCCAAACTTAGATTTGATGAAATCAGCCAGATTAGCTACACTGGTTGCATCAGCCACATCCAGCTGATGAAACATTACAAGGTGAGATAGAGCTGAGGCTTTTATTGTTTCCATTGCATGCAGACCCCTCTCTTCATTTCTTGCTGTGAGCACAACCTTGATCCCTGCTGAGGCTAACTGCTTAACTATCTCCAATCCGATTCCTTTGTTTGCACCTGTCACAACTGCATACCTGATAAACTCAAACCCACAAAGATCAAAAGGAATTCGCAAAATGTAAGATTTCAGTTCAACAACAAAATTGAAAGTTGAATAACAGAACTGAAAAACAACAAAGAATGCCAATGTTCTACCTTTCTGTTGCCTCTCCCATCTTCAGTTTCAACTTTCAAGTCTGTTGCTGCAAACCTGTTGAGCTTGTTAATGTCATATTCTTTTTATAATGAGAAAATTTTGACGGTAATAATGCCCCATCAGTATGTCTGCAATTCTTGTTAAATATGAAAATGACAAATGCTGCATTTCCTTGTAATTTGTGTATCCTTGTATTAATGATTCTCTTTTTGTGTAAAGATGAAAATACAGAACAGAAGGTTGTGAAAAAGAAAAATTCTAAATTCAGAAGGTCTTTATTTTATTTTATTATTATAAATGAATGAATGAGTAACGAACACAGAATAAATCTAAGAACGATTAATACCAATTTTAGTTAAAAAAAAAAGAAAGAGATAGTCTATGATTTATTTTGAGATAGAGAATTTTGAGGGCACTAAACAGAAAAGAAATGCAGCAAAAGATTAAGAAAAACTACCAAATTTTGATTCCTGACTTTCTACTCTTCTAAATTGATTGCCAGTTTTTATAGTATTTCTTAGTGCAAATTTGGCATGCCAATTTTCAAATTAAGGGAGCAGAATCTTATGATAATTGTTGAACTCAATTTTCAAAGTTATGGGGGAATATTGGAAAAAATGACTATGAAGATGAGTATGTCGATAACTAGAGGACTTTGCCTCTTTTTTTGTTGACTTTTTCACTCATGATGCATGAATTACATAGAATAAAATCATATCAAAATGCTTATTTATACTAAATGCTTGTCATTTCAACTCATGTGATATTTAACTCTTCAACTTTTCAACTTATGTCGACAGTGCACACAGTAAGAAACTCCTACTGAATCATAATTATAATTATAAATAGGTTAAAAATTATAATAAATTTTAATATTTTTAGTAGATTTTTTGGTTTATTAATTGTTTCAAATTTTAATATTTTTTTAATAAAGTTTCTACTGTTTGATTTATTTTGTTAATTGAATGATGTGGTGATTATGGCATATTTTGTGATTAATATAAACAATGAAATGATAAATAACTTTTATTGTTATTATTAAAAATGCATTGGCTAAGAAGATCTTCATGTTTTTATGATTTTCATGTTATAATGATCCATAGAAAACAACACAAAAGTTTTGTCTTAATATTTGATTGACAAAGTACGAATTGATAACCAATTCAAGAGAATCGTTACCCAAAAATTAGAAGAGTCTAGCTTTTTATGTTAAAAGTAAATAAATAAATAGCTCATTTTTCTTGTATACAAAATTTTAAAAATAAATAAAAAAATAAAAAGTGTCATGTCCTATCCCTTTTCTAATTAACATTAAGGATTTAATAAAAAATTATAAAAACAAAATAAAAAACTAAAAAGATAATATTATATATATGCACCTAAAATTAGAGTTGTCAAAATGGGTAACCCGGCCCGACCCTACCCACCATAGGTTGGTAACTTAGTGAGTCAACCCAACCCGACTCATTTATTAGCGAGTCAAAAAAATTTGAACCCGATCCGACCCACCACGAGTTGATGGATTAAACGGATTGGCTCATTGTTTCACTTAATTAACTTTTTTTCACCCTCTTCTTTTGAGATTCTTATAACATATTATTTTGAGCCATTAAAATGAAACAAAAGAAATATATTGTTATATATATTCTAAGCTATAAGCATAAAATCTTGCCAATTTAGTTTAACGAGACATACCCAACCGTTTGACCAAGAAACTACATATAGCCTTTAACAAAAATATATAACACAAGATAAAACTGTCATGCTTCTAGATAGGTCTAAAAACAAGATAAAACAAATGATATATTCTTGAATTATCCAATCTATAATATTATCCATCTATTAAATTGGAAGCACAATATAAAACTGTCATGCTTCTAGATAGGTCTAAAAACAAGATAAAACAAATGATATATTCTTGAATTATCCAATCTATAATATTATCCATCTATTAAATTGCAGTCCTCAATGAATAAATCACAATATTATGCTCTCTTGAAGCATTTTCTTCTTTATCTCCCTCTATAATATTATCTAATCTATAATTTTAGGGTTTTATTTGTAGAGGAAAACTTTTGGAAACACAACAACGCGAAAGACTCTATTACTAAGTAAAGGTTGTGTGTTTTGAATAATTAATTTAATTTCAATAAAAAAATTAGATTTGAATAATTAATTTAATTAAAAAAAATAGGTGGGTTGGTGAGTCAACCAGACTCACCACGAGTTCAACCCGTGTGAGCTGGGTTCTTAGTGAGCCGGGTCAAAATTGGCTCGCATAAAAAATTTTGCATTTTTTTCCAACCCAACCCGGCTCAAACCCGTAGTGAGCCGAATTGGCTCACGAGTTTCAACCCATTTTGACGGCACTACCTAGAATGGATGAAAGAAAATATCCCATATATATATATATATATATATATATATATATATATATATATATATAAGTGTAAACTTATACATCAATCTACGTCAAACTTATACAAATCATGAAACAAAATTTGTTGCTCAAAATTTATCTCTCACAAAAAAAGAAAGAAATATCTTAGAAAAATGAGGAAAATAGTGGTCCTCGCAGAACCATTATTGAAAGTCATCTTATCTTGAAAGCAACATGAGAAGAACTAAGAAGCATATAAGCAAGTAATTCTAAAAGTTTAGTATGAAACTATAAAGATTCAGCCATTGATACGAATATGTGCATGAATAAGAAGAAGAAGAACTGAATAAACGTACCTTCTTTCCAATCTTAGAACCTTTATCTTCACCCTTTTCTCTTCTCTTTCCTTTCAACATCTTCTTTGTACCTTCTTTTCTTTTATACCACAAAATGAAACGATTATTCCTGCTTTTACTTCTGAAAGGTAAGCCTACCCTACCATTACCATATTCTAGTCAGAATGGTGTAAAAGAAAGTAGAATTTAAATCAAATTGCATACCATTCTAAACCACTACTTTTAATAACTTTCAATTTTTTTATATATATTTTAAACATTATAAAAATTTCAAACTTTCATATTACATATTTCTACCATAAATAAAATTATATAATTTATATGATTAATATATAAAATTTAAATCTAACTCAAACTCACAAATTTCATATAAAAAATAAATTTTACAATAAATAAATAAATAAATATATATATATATATAATATAATATAATATAATATAATATAATATAATATAATATAATATAATATAATATGGCCTATATATAGTTTGAATATTATTCGAAGCAAATGAAATTTAAATTTAATATAATTTTATAAAATTGTTTCAGTAACGTGATACTCAGATCTACCTCTTGTGAAGATATAAAAATTTAGATAAGATATACAATGTTGTTAAGAAGTTACTTGAATATTTTATTAGTGAGAGGCTAACCTATAAATAGGTTTCATTATATAAAGTTCATATAAAAAACTTATTCATCTTTTTGAAACCATTTTTTCCTTAATCTTCTTTGAGTCTCTTTAAGCTCTCTCAGTCATACTTCATATGTTCTTCAATCAGAAATCACCTGATGATAAATCTCCTAGCCATAGTCAAGCACTTTCAAGAAAGTGGAAGTTATCCACGAAGATAACATCAACTCTACCTTGTGGGCCACCTTTGGAGCCATCATAGAGCATGAACTTAAGAGTAGTGTAGGATATCTAGGCCATTGTATTCGTTCATGTGTGTAAGTTTGTTTAAAGCTTGTATTAAGGCCTAAGTAGCATAGGATTTTCCTAAAGTTAGACATCTAAACCAAGTGGAAAGTGTGTGTCACATGTCATGCTTCAGTTGGAGAGAATTTTATTTTTAGAAGTGGTCTCATGGCACCTTAGGAGTGGAGAGGACTTCTTTTTGGTAGTGGCTACATGTTCCTCCATCATTGGAGAGGATTTGCTTTTAGTGATGGCCACATGATACTCTAGGAATGGAGATGATTGTGTTTTGTGAGTGGCCACATGTCCTTCCATCATTGGAGAGGATTTGTGGACATTTGTCCACTCCTTAGAAGGCCTCATCTTTGGCCAATTAGAGCAAAGATGGAAGATCATGCTTTTAGGTTCAGGAGACACCCTTAGCCTATAAATAGAGGTGTCTTCACCCTTGTATTTCATCTTGGATTAATGTAATGTTATGCTGCCAAATTATGGTCATACACTTCCTAGATCAAGACTAGAGAAACCCTACGCTCCTCTAATCACCTTCCTCCTTGAGTTGGCCTCACCTTTCTTGGAGCCACCAAACACTACACCATCACCATCATACCTCCTAAAGGTCATGAGTTTCTACACCATCCACACCTTAGATCATCATCCTTGGACCATTTACCACCACTTTTCCGCATCATCCATCCAAGGAAACACACCTTCATGCACATTTCCTAGTTTTGGTCTAACCTAGCTAAGGAGGTTGCCATCACCACCTTTGAGTTCAATGAAGAATCTTACACATTCGTCTGATTGGAATAACAATTAGAGTAAGTTTTTCCTTTACCCCTTTTCTAGAAATTCAAACCGTTTGTTTTGTGCATGTGAGCTTGACAAGCTACATGTAGCTCAATCTTCCTCAATTTGGTCCTTTGCATACTTGTGATTCTAGTGGTAGTTTCGGATCATTGATATGAAGTTATTTTGTGTAGATTGAGTCGTTGATACAAGTGGACTGTGGAGGAAGAATCTATGGAGCAATAAAAGTCCAAATTCAAGGTAAGGGAAGCTAACATTGAAATTTTTTCAGTGCCTTAATTGTGTTTTTTTCACTGATTGGTTTTCGTCCAAGGGCATTCCAAAGGCTTCAAGGACACCTTCAAACAATGGTAACGAGGCTTAAAGGTGACCTTCCGTCGACAACAACGAGGTTGCTTTCGCTGCTCTGGTGTTCCTCTTTCTTTTTCGCTCAATACTTAGTTCTCATTAATTGATTTTTAATTATAAGGTTAGTTTTGGTTTCCATACATTCTACTTTGTCCCTTTTCTTTTCGTGTGATGGAATTTGGTATATTTTTTCTTTCCCATTATCTTAGATTATATTGCTACTAACGTATGTTTTCAATTTAATTAGAATTGTGGATAAGTCCAAATCAATGCAAATTCAAGTAATATGTGCAAAGGTCGGAATTCTCTTGATATGTAAGTTATTAATTTTGACACGTCAATTTATATCCTTAATATATGATTATTTTCTAACATATTTAGTGTAACAAGCATAAAAATTCATTTGGATGTGGCTATTACGTTATGATGAAAACCATTATTTCAACATGAATATCAAAGATGATTGGACAATAATAATAATATATATGTTTAACATATTAGAAATCATATCAAACTTTAAACATTAATATATATATATATATATATATATATATATATATATATATATATATATATATATATATATATATATATATATATATATATATATATAATGAAGTTATATAATTCTTTCAGCGATCCAATAATTCATCATCTACAACAAAACGAGACAATGAAGAAAATAAGACAAGAATGAGTAATATTTTTACTTGAACAATGAAGTTAGGTTTAAGTTTAACATTAGTGAATTTGATTGAAAACTGTCTAAGATATAATTTTTGGATTATGAAATGTACATTTTGTGTTACAATAGTTTTAGTTTTGAATTACATACTATTCTGGGAAATTTTATGAGATATAACTATGTTGGAAAATTTTCTATTTTTTAGGTTGAAACCAACTGTAAATATAAATGAAACTTAAGAGAAAAAGGCAGCATTTAACGTTTGTTAAAAACATTAACAAACACTAAATATTTACCAATTATTGTTCTCCAACTTGGCATTGGTGCAATATGATGTCAACATTAAGTGACATCCGCCTTTGAGTGTAATTGACATTAAAACACATTAATTTTTAACTCTAACCTCAATTTAATGTCACTAACTCTAACATTGAATTTTATCCTAACGTTAAAAGTGGAAAATAATATAAGTTAAAATAATTTTAGGTTAGTGGAATGATACCGTCAAATGTAAAAAAAAAAAATTAGATGTCAAAATATAATGAAAAAAAATCCATTTATTTTATCTATGGTACCCAAAATACATTATTCATTTTCTTTTTGTTATATCCATGTATAAGATTATTTTAACTTATGATAATTTATTTAAAATATTACAATTTTAATTTGAACACGAAAATAAAATATAAGATAATAAAAGTAATCAAAACAATTAAGAGTATTAATTTGAGTTAGTGGTAGAAAAAAGTGATATGTGGATGTAACCTTTTGATTAGATGATAAATCTTGACGCAACTCCTTACTTTTTCTTAAAAGATATTAATAAGCCTATTATGAATTAAGATGTTCCAATCTATTTACTAAGCTCAAGTGAGTGGTTCAAAGACTTCACTGAATGAATTTGGAAAAGATAAACAAATATGGATGTATATTATTTTTTATAATTAATATTACTATTTAGATATTTTATGTGAACTAATATTTTTCACAAAATTTGATGTATATTTATAGTGAAATGATATCTTGCTTTTATATCTAAAAATAAATCTACTTTTATTCCTCAAATATTCAAAAAATATTTTGATGTCTCAAAAGTAAAACAAATGCCTATAGTACTTAAATATTAACTTTATTGCATACACAGTTTAGACTTTAAGATACAAACAACACAAGTTTAATACAACATGATATAATGTGCTTGAAACAGGTTCAACAATTGAGAAGTAAAATCACTGGTTTTATCCGCAAACCAGAAAATTGCATAAATAGATATCAAAAGGAAGCGACATCAGTTCTGTAATAGAAGAGACCAGATGGAGAGCCATTGGGAAGCAATGCAAGCTTGACAGGACTAGCAGCACCTTCTTCAACTGTTAAAACACCAGTGTTTGATGTTATATCTGTCTTCACATAACCAGGGCAAACACTGTTTATGCAGAATGAAGGATGTTTCTTAGCAAGGATTCTCGTGTAGCCATTCACAGCAGCTTTCGACACAATATATGCACCTAGATACCTTGGCCACCCTTTACTCTCTAATGAACCTTCTTTGAAATCACTTAGAAATTTCTTCACTATTTCATCCACTTTCTCTTCTGTCAGCTTATCACCATCACTCAACACTCCTCTTGCCCATGATTCTTTAGGGAAACTCTGAATTTTACATCAACAAGCAACAACACCTTCAGAAAATTAAAGGAAACAAGATGCAATAGTAAACTAATATCTGTTACAGGAAAGTTTTGAAACACTCAAGGTTACATTGCATAACATATGATTGGCTATTCATTAACTATTCAGATGAGATGAAGTTATTTGCAGAAGAAGTTGTTGCCTACCTCTAATTGCCCGAGAGTGGATGATACATTCACAATTCTTGGATAGTCAGATAATTGCAAGAGGGGCATAAGGGATTCTATAGTTATTTTAGCGCCATAGTAATTTATTTGCAAGCATTCTTCTGCTAATTCATATGTTTGAGTCACTGCCCTTGTTGCTTCCTCATCTGGTATCACCTGAAAACAGTGGCAGCTCAATGACTGTTTGCAAATCCTACAATTACACATAACTTTTTAAGTCTCTTGTACATTCAAGAAATCTATGGAGTTGTAGTAACAATATGCAGGATAACCTAATCATTAACACTGCAAAAGAAGAGCCAATTCCAAAATCCTTAACTGTTGTTAAAATGCTTTCATAATTCCTTGACTTTGTGTTGGGCTTAACAACAAATGCAAGTTCATGAGATGAGAATTTTCCAAGCCTTTATAAGCTCTACATTTACCATTTCAATAGTTGACATGGGATGGGATCTAGATTTTCAAATTGTCTAGAAAAGTTGCAGACTTTAGGTCTCTTTTAGACACTGCAACTTTCCATGTCTATTAATTAGATTTCAGAACACGCTTATATTCTTACCCCACGATTCACGATGACTGTAGTGATTAAGTCTCTGTCTTCAATTACAATTCCATTGATTCCCGCATTGTTAACCTGCATAGAACAACATTTCATATTGAAACATGCTAACACAAAAAGTTACCATATGAAAAGAATTGATTCCCTTCAAGCCATTACAAAAATTTATCCTAATCAAATGACTAGATGTAAAAGGAATCTGTCAAATTGATTCAATGAAATCTCTTTTTAACTTCTAGTGCCTCTACTATCTTAAAAGTATCATTAAAAGTAATGGTTAATGCACACACCAACAGGTTTGAACAATTTCTATCCAAATCCAATGAATTAGTTTAACAAATGAGAAAAACAGAAGACTTTAGTTGGAGATGAGATTATCATGAAAAGTTAGAAAGAGAAATAATAAGAAATATTCAAGTCTTAATTAAATAAACTTGAAATATTTATCTCAATTGGCTTAGTAAGTGATATGATAGCAGAAGATAAGAGAAGCACGACAAAACAAATCTTGTTAGAATATAGATTTTAGATTGTTCTGAGAACATCTAAAAAGTAAACTATAATAAAATAATTGTCTTACAAAATAGACTTATAATATTAAGTTTTCATCTCACCTTAAATTTAACCTATTTGTAGTTAAAGTCTAACAAAAGAAGTATGATTTCATACTCACATAACTAACATTCTAAAAATGGGTAAATGACAGCAGTAGTAGAATTAGCACACCAAACAAACAAACTTTCACTTTTAACTGAAGCTTAAGCACGGAAGATTTCTGAGACAAACTTGAACTTAGAACAAACAAAAGAGAGAAGCATGAAAGTTTGATTTTACCAGAATATCAAGTTTACCAAATTTGGATTTGATAAAATCTGCAAAAGCAGCTACACTTGCAGCATGAGCCACATCTAGCTGATGAAACAACAGTAGATGAGAAAGACCAGAGGCTTTGAGTGTTTCCAATGCTTGAAGACCCCTCTCTTCATTCCTTGCAGTGAGTACCACCTTTATTCCTTCTGAAGCTAACTGCCTAACTATCTCTAATCCAATCCCTTTATTTGCTCCTGTAACCACTGCATACCTGTTAAATTCAACCACATCCCAAAGGTCAAAAGGACCCAGAAAATGTAAATTTTGAGGGCAGCAATATAATTGGTATTTGAAACTTGCGAGAAAAAAAAGCAAGAATACCTCTGTGTAGCTTCCCCCATCTTCAGTTTCAACTCTGAACTGTGGTATGCAGCTTATTACAAACCTGTTATGGTTACCAAGTTGTTATTTATGCATATCTTTGAGCTCTTAATATGAATTCCACAAATTATGGTTTCCTATTCATTACTAAGAATACCAATGCTAAGGCCGGCGTGTCTGTAACTACAATATTTTACAGTGCTTGTCGATTATGTCTTGCTTCTTTCCATGCCAAATGAAAAGGACAAAAAAGTTGAAAATAAATTTCATAGAAAAAGAATAAAATATTTACTATTTGCAAGAAAAGTTTTTCTCTCGAGAACATCATGAATCTTTATACAATAAATATATAAATTAAAAGAAATATTTAATAATTATAATGTTTTAAAATAAAAAACAATTATTGATAAAGTTATAGTGCATGGGTTTGGAAAAAGTCACTATCCAACTTAAAATATATTTGATGGAGTCAAGTTAAATTTCTTTGTTTTTTTATGTTAAAATCAATCCAATTCAATCTATTTTTTTTTACCTTAGTGGAAATGGGACAAATACCCATGAATTTTGTTACCCATTTACCATGCACGGTTAGAGATCATAATGCGATTTGGGTGATTGTGGATAGGTTGACCAAGAGTGCCCATTTCTTAGCGATTAATTTGAGGATGTCGATGTCAAAGTTGGCGCAGTTGTACATCAAGGAGATTGTGAGACTACATGGAGTACCTTCTAGCATCGTATCAGATAGAGATCCGCGATTCACATCTCGCTTTTGGCAAACACTTCAAAGTGAGATGGGCAGTAGGCTGCAGATGAGTTCAACGTATCATCCCCAGATCGACGGACAATCAGAAAGGACGATCCAATCACTTGAGGACTTGTTGAGGACATGTATTTTGGATCACTTGGGAGTCTGGGATGAGGTGTTGCCGTTGGTGGAGTTCACCTTCAACAATAACTATCAGGCTAGTATTGGTATGGCTCTGTTTGAAGCCCCGTATGGAAGACGCTGCAGAACACCTTTGTGTTAGTTTCAGGAGGGAGAATATGTGTTAACAGGGCCCGAGTTAGTACAATAGACTACGAAGAAGGTGAAGCTGATTCAAGAGCGGATGTGTGCTTCTCAAAGTAGACAGAAGTCATATGCTAACCAGAGACGTAAACCCTTGGAGTTTGAGGTTGGGGATCATGTCTTCCTCCGAGTAACTCCTACTACTGGTGTGGGTAGAGCTATTCGTGCTAGGAAGTTGTCTCCTAGGTACCTTGGTCCTTATCATATCTTGAGACGTATAGGGTCAGTTGCCTATGAGATAGCCATGCCACCCCGACTTGCAAACCTTCATCCAGTGTTTCATGTCTCACAGCTTAGGAAATATGTGCCAAATCTGTCTCATGTGCTAGAAGCTGAGAATGTTCCAGTTAGAGAAGATCTGTCTGTGGAAGTGCAGCGTGTCAGAATTGAGGAGAGCCGGAACAAACAACTCAGAGGCAAAACCATCAGTCTAGTCAAAGTCATATGGGATAGTAGGACTGGTGACTCTACTTGGGAGTTAAAGGGAGTCATGAGGGAGTCTTATCCTCACCTTTTCACTGGTAAGTATAATTTTCGAGGTTGAAAATTTTTTTATGAGTGGGAGAATGTAAGGGCCTGAAAATATATGGCAGTTGGGCCTTATGTTGAAGTAGCCAGGCCCATAACACTAAGGGCACTATGACCTTAGGAGGGACTTTTCAGATCTGAGTTCATTATGTCAACTTCCTATTCTCTCTCTAAAAAGCTTGTTCTTGCATTTCTCTTTGCCTTCTCTCTACCTTTCCCTCACGTTTAGTGGTTACATGTTGGTTTAGGTGGTACTATCCGAATAGATTTTCATTCTTCAGCGGGTAAGTAGCTCTTCATTGTTCCGCGCTGTTTGGGACCTAGGGCAAGTTGCATGTGCCTAGTGTACCCTTCTTTATGTTTTCCTCCGTTCATTCTAGCTCTAAGAGTTGTTCTTGGTCACCGCATTGCGGGTTATAGGGTGTTGTCTAGATTATTCGCGTGTGGCGTACTGGAGCTGGGGGTCTTTGAGCTGAGCAAAGAAGTTTCAAGGTAAGGGGAGCTAGAATGTTTCTTTAATTGGTTGCATGAACTATATGTTGAGTGTTGTGCTGCTGGACTGTTGATATTGTGTTTTGATTTGGAAAGACTTAGTTGCATGTGTTGGGTCGAATGACTATGAAACTGGATTCTAATGTATGTAAATTGTTTTGAGATGTATTTAAATTCTATAATGTCTATGTTGATGCGTTTGGGCTGAGAGACATGTTGTAATAGTGAATGGATGGAAAAATTGGTATTATGTAAGGGTTTTTGGTCACTTGAGAGGAAGTGAGGTAGTGATTTTGGGAAGTAGGGGTTCTAGGCACAATTGGGCTGTGGGGACATCTTAGGCAAGTCATTTGTGACTTGTTAGGAACATAAAACTTGACTAGAACATGTTAGAAGTGGTAAAATTCGAAATTGGGTCTTTAAGTTGTGGAAATTGATGTTCAAAAGATAAAACTTGATCTTAATCACTTTAGAATGGTAGTAGGAATGTTCAGAACCATTTAGATGAGTTTAGTCAAGTATAAAACAAGAATTAAGGGTGTTAGAAGTTAGTAAAAATGGTTAGGAATAGTTGGGTTAAGTGTTGTTTCTGCAGAATTATGCAGTTTTGCAACTCATAACCGTTCGGTCGTAATAGCATTCGGTCTGAGCGTTCAGTCCGAGGTGGAGTTCGGCCTTAGTGCTCTGTCTTGTTGAGCGTTTGGTCTTAGCGTCTGTCTTAGTGTTCGGTCTGAGGTGGAGTTCGGCCTTAGTGCTCTGTCTTGTTGAGCGTTCGGTCTTAGTGGATGGTCTCAGGTAGCGTTCGGTTTCTTAAAGAGAGTTTGGTCTCTTAAGTAGCATGCGGTCTTAGTGGGTGGTCTTGGTAGCATTCGGTCTTAGTGGATGGTCTCTTAAGTAGCGTTTGGTCCAGGTAGCGCTCGATCTCTTAAGGAGAGTTTGGTCTCTTAAGTAGCGTACGGTCTTAGTGGGTGGTCTTGGTAGCATTCGGTCTTAGTGGATGGTCTCTTAAGTAGCGTTTGGTCTTAGGTAGCGTTCAGTCTCTCTTAGTGAGCGGTCCTGAATAATGTTCGGTCACTCCTCAGTCTTACCATTTATGGGCCGTTCGGTCCTGTCCTTTGGGAAGTGAGATACCGTTTGGTCTCCACCATTCACAGGGTGTTCGATCTTGCCCATTATGGGTTGCTGTTTTCTGTTCGGCCTATATTCCTGTTTATTCCAGTATGCTATGTTACTTAATTGTTTTAGTTGCTTTTAGGGTTTATGTATGCATGAACATGTTGGTGTTAAAGTGGAAAGTATTAGTATTGGATGTAATTCCATGATCCTCAAGGGGGATACATGGTGGTGCCCTTTCAGTGTGTTTAGAATGATTTACATGGTAGCTCAGTCTTGGGGGTTTTCCTGACGCTCCAATGGTCCTTCATTCCCAAGTAGAGAGGATTGAACCATGTGGTGAGGAGTAGCAGAAGGTCCTAGTCTTGGGTGCTTCCAGTATGGCACAAGGTGAGTCATAACGAATTAACCTCGTAAGTATGGTAGAGTGAAACCCATTGGCAATGGCTTTGCAAAGCAGTAAAAGTCACCACGAGTGCTTAACCAGCCATAGCTCGACAATCATTCTAAGTCCGAACGAGTTAAGTTTAAGTGCAACAAGTTATGTTTGTATAGTATAATATATTCGCCCTTACTTGCATGTTACCTATGACTATTACAACATTATTTTTATATCTAGCTCACCCTTGCTTGTGTGTTTGTGTTTGCTTGGGTATGCTTTTTTTTGCAATGATCATCCACTTGGATGTGAGTAGAGATGGATGAGGTGCCTCTAGAGCAGGCTTTGGAGGAAGGCGATGTTGCGGCTTAGTCTCCTTAGGACTCTCTTAGTATTTCTTGTATTTTGAATTACTATTTAGTTGTTAAGGATTTTCCCGGTGATCCCTATCCTTTTGAAACACTCTACTTGCGTTTAAGTTTTAAATTATGCCTCATTATGGGATGACTGTAAGCTTAACTACTTTGTTTACAATCTACTCTAACTGTTCTCTTTTATTTAAATGTGGACTTACTATGTTATATGCTTCTATATAATCTGGGATGTTACATTTATTATTTATTTTATTAAAGATTTCATTATCGATCAAAACATTAAATTATAATTTAGTTAATAGTTCAGAAATTTAATCTAAACAAAAATATTAATTTTTATAAAATTATATACAAAAAAGTCCTATAACTTCATAAATTAAAAAGTTCTGACAAATAAAAAAGACATTGGGCGCACTATAGAAGGTGAGCCCTAATGGTTTTGATGTTGGGTGTTGGGTGTTGTAGTGAGACCGTTGTGCACCATCTTGATTAGTAGCATCAGAGGTCACACTCGGCGCTTGGGACTACCAATGAGAGTTGTTTGGGATTTTTGTAGTAGATTGTTTGTCCAAAGGCAATCAATTTTCTAACAAATACATTGACTAGTTTGTAGTACAATGTTATATTCACAGAGATTTAGTAGAATACAAAATGTTTAAATGGATTTGATTTAGATAAAATAGTGTTTGGTTTATGTGATAAGCTTGTAAAACACATTTGTTGTAATAAGAAATTGAATAAAGACATGTTGAAACATATTTCATTAAAAATGTTGGTTTCAATATGATGGATATATGTTGAGGTTAGATTTCACCACTTTGTCCATCTCTTATATCATTCCAGATATTATTTATAAAGTTGCAATTGTTCATATCTTAGAAGTAGCTTTAGGTCCATTCCTGACACTTAAAACCTAAGATCATCAAACTTCAGTATAATATCTCAATGAATGCTTGAATGAATGATTTGTATTCATATCAATACTTTATAACCAATTAAAACCTTAGATCCATTCTATGTAAAAGTAGGAGGAGACTAAAAACATCTCTCAAAAGTATCTAAAAAATATCTTCCAAAAGTCTTTTATTTATTAGATTTTTTATTATTACTAGGTTCATTGTTATTTTATATTAAGATGTAGGTTTAATGTCTAGGTAGGTCCCTATTTTGCTCTGGAGTCTCAAATAGGTCCATTTTCTTTTCAACCTCTCAATTGGGTTCTTGATTTTGTAAAATTGAAACAATCAGAGGTCTGCCGTTAAATTGGACAAACGACCGTTTAAGTTTGGGTTACGTGACATGGTCAGTGTATACATTAATCACACGTGGCATTATCTAAGAGTTTTTATATCTTGGCATGCATTTGGCTACAGTATGAGCTCCAGATTTAACTGATAACATAGTCCATGTAATTAAATTTGGAAAATGAATGGAAAGTGACCATGTCCTCTAAATATCCATGCAGAAAGGAAGGGATTTAAATTACAATGGAAAAAGAGAAGAAGAAAATGACGAAGAATGTGAAGGGCTAGGACCAATTAATATATTAAATATTTTACATTTAACTCCATTAATGTATACACTTCTTTTGAACTATATGTGAGATGAACAGTGTTACCAATGGTAAATCTTGAAGAAAATTGTTTTGATGATACTGCAAAAAGTTTTAGTTGAAGAAGATATTAGAATTATTTAAAAGCAATTTGTAGAAATTAAATATAGTAGGAAAGTCTTGTAAACTTTGTAAAACTTGCATTTTTAACTGCAATAATCGATTATGGAATGACAATAATCGATTATCACAAAGTCATCTAGGAACAATCGATTATCACCTCATATAATCGATTATCACATTTTTTGAAAAACCTGTAACGGACTTGAATAATCGATTATCACTTACAATAATCGATTATTCGTGGCAGTTGGGACTTAACCTTAGATATTCAGAACAACTGGCTATATATTGGGTTTCTGTGAAGTTCAAAGTAACAAAGTTGAACAGAAGCTCTTGCAGAATACTGTTTGTCAGAGGAAGTTCTCAGAAGCTATAGTTCAAGTTCCCTTGCTTGATCTCGTGAACAGGAGAGGCTCGCGTTTCGTGTGTCGATAGTCGGAGCAAGATCTCTTCGAGTTAGCAAGGTGTTGTGCCTGGTCTCGTGAATAGGAGAAGCTCGTGTTTCGTTTGTCGATAGTCGGAGTGGTTCTCTTCGAGTTGGCAGAGTGTTCTTCTTCCGGTTCGTTCGTCGAAGGAAGGTTTATTTATTTGTTTTATTCACTATTTGTTGTAATCTGTGAAACATCTTTTAAATGGAACTGTTAATCATCTTTTATAGTGATTAACGAATGGATGTAGATTCTGTTGAATCGAACCAGTATAAAAATTACTCGTGTGATTTTCTATTCCCTACATTTTTTATCTGTTCGATAAATTTTCTTAAAGAAAATTTGATTTTCTAAAAACAGACCAAATTATTTTAAAAAGGTGACCGAACACGCTTTCTGCTACTCTAGATTTATTTCGTTGCGTTACACTCTGTCTGGTACCAACCAACAATTGGTATCAGAGCTTGCTTTGATAGTTTTTCAAAATTTGAGAAAATGGCTGGTCACAACCAACACCTTGTATATGTCGAGGGTGCTTCTATTAACAGACCACCACACTTTACTGGTGATAACTATGCGTTCTGAAAAGTCAGAATGGAATTTTTTATGGGGTCTGTTGACAGAGGCATCTGGGAAGCCGTACAAAATGGTCCTTATATTCCTAAAAACAGAGTTGAAGGTGTAGAAGTAGAAAAACCATTTTTTAAGTGGACAAATGAAGAAAATAGATGAGCCCAGTTTGATATTAAAGCTCGTAATATTATTTCATCTGTTGTTGTGCTTGATGAATTTTATAGAATTTCAGTGTGTAAGACAACACATGAAATGTGGGAAGTTCTCAAAGTCACACATGAAGGAACAGAGGACGTGAAACGTGCAAGGAAGAACACTCTCATTCAGGAGTATGAGATGTTCAAAATGCAACCTGGAGAAACAATTTATGATGTCCAAAAGTGTTTCACTCACATAGTGAACCACTTGATAGGGTTGGGTAAGACTTTTGATACTGATGAATTGAATGTAAAAATTTTGAAATCATTGGACAGGTCGTGGCAACCAAAGGTGACTGCCATCTCTGAGTCTCAAAATCTCACTCAAATGTCAATGCCAATTTTGTTTGGGAAACTCCGTGAGCATGATCTTGAGTTGAGAAGATTGACGGCTGAAGAAGATCAAGGCAAAAGAAAGACACTAGCCTTCAAGTCCGAGATCTCCAAAGGAAAGAACTCTAAAAGGATTGAAGATGATGATTCTGATGATGAGGAGAACACAAGCCTCATGATAAAGAAATTTGCCAAGTTTATGAAGGCAAAAGGAAAGGACAAATTTCGTAAAGAAAGGAGAGAAAATCAAGAATCTCCTTCAAGTGTTAAATGCTATGGATGTGGAGAAAGAGGGCACATGAAAACTGAATGTCCAAAGAACAAGAAAAGTGAAGAAAAGAAAGAAAGAAAATTCCCAAATAAGAAGAAAGCTTACATAGCTTGGGAAGACAATGCATCTAGCTCAACAAGCTCAAGTGATTCAGATGAAGAAGCCAATATTTGTCTAATGGCTGACTCAGAAGATACTGGAAGCCAAGTAAGTGATTCCAGCTTTGAATTTAGTGAATTAGACTTGCAAAAGGCCTTCTGTGAATTGTTGACTGAATCTGAAAAACTTGATGCTGCACATAAAAAACTGAAGAAAGAGCACAATGAATTAAAATTGCATTATGAAAAGTTGCTTGATGATGAAGTTGTCTTAAAGAAATAAAGTTAGTTCTTTAAAACAAAATTATCGGATGCAAATGCAACTGTTGAACCTGTTGAGTGCTTGTCTTGTAAAAGTTATATGTTTGATATTGACATACTTGAAAACTTACTTGCAAAGGAAATCAAGACTAGTTCACATGCTAAGACAAACCTTAATAGGAGCAATGTTGAAAATATAAATATGCATCAAATAAATAAGTCCAAAGTAAGGAGAACTCGTAGAGTTTGGGTTGAAAAAGGGACTTTTGTTAAAAACAAAGTAAGTAATGCTTGTTGTTTTTACTGTATGAAGCATGGACACACATCAAACAAATGAAACATTAAACATTTTGGTGTTCCAAATGGTAAATATGCATGGGTTAAAGTTGTGAAATGATTTATACTCGCATGAACTAACCCCAAGGACCCATAATTAGATTGGGGACCTAAAACTCTTGCTAATTTGTTTTGTAGGAATCTACTAAGTCAAAGAAGTCATTATGGTATCTTGACAGTGGATGTTCAAGACACATGACCGGTGACAAGAAAAAGATTTATCTCTTTTGAGAAGAAAAAGCAAGGATTTGTGACTTATGGGGATAACAACAAAGGTAGAATCATGGGTACCGGAGACATTGGAGGAGGAAAAACATTGACTATAAGAGATGTGCTATATGTTGAAGGCCTCAAGTATAACCTCTTAAGCATAAGTCAATTATGCGACAAAGGTCTCAAGGTAACTTTTGAAAGTGATAAATGCACTGTTTACTTTAAAGATTCTACTGATATTGCTTTGCAAGGTGTTAGACATAACAATATTTATTTGATTGATATTGAAAGTGCTTCTAATCATACTATAACATGCTTAGTTGCTATAGAAGAAATCCTTGGCTATGGCATAAAAGAGCTGCACATATTCATATGCAACATTTGAATAAATTGATTTCAAAAGATTTTGTGATTGGTTTGCCTAAACTGAAATTTGAAAAAGAGAAATTATGCACTGCATGTCAAAAAGGTAAACAAACCAAATCTTCATTTTCATCCAAAAGCATGATTTCAACATCAAAACCTTTAGAACTTTTGCATATGGACTTATTTGGTCCATCTAGAATTAAAGGTTTTGGTGGAAATTATTATGCTCTTGTAATTGTTGATGATTACACAAGATTCACTTGGACCTTCTTTTTAAATTTGAAAAGTGAAGCTTTCAAAGCCTTTAAATATTTTGCAAAACGTATTTGTCGCAACCGGAATCGCGACGGGACGACGATCCGTGGAAAAATAAATCGTTTTTGAAAAAAGAAATTTGGAGTCGCCACCATAGTTTATTCTGGAAAACTACGGAAAAACCATAAAATGATAAAGCATGGTCTGCGAAACTGAGATTCTAAGTTCGGGAGTCGGTTACGTGTAGGGAAGGTATTAGCACCCTACAACGCCTGCCCTAAGGCGGTACCTTTAACTAAATATGCGAATATGATGTGGTTTTCAAAATGTTTAACTATCCCCTAAAATAAAATTCTAAAGAAACAAAATGTATTTTTTAGTTTTTTAGGCCCGACAAGGATTGACCTTGCTCCTACGTATTCTCATTAAGAATGAGAAATCAGGGTTCCGTAGTTCTTTTAGAAAACTGCTTTAAAACTTGTTTGAGAAATTTGTTTAAGAAAATGACTTTGGATTTTTGGGAAAATGAACCTGACAAGGACTGGCCTTGCTCCTACGTATCTCCACTTTTGATAGAGAATCAAGGATCACGTAGTTCTGGCTGACAAGACTGTCTATTGTTTGAAAATGTGAATGTTTTTAGTTTTTGAAGGTTTTTATATTTTTTGGTATTTTTTTGATGTAATATTTAGATTTTTTTTTTGCGTAATGAGCACTAGGCTGATGCGTACGATCGCACGAGCACTCACACGGCTTTTTTGTTTATTTTATATTTTGGGTAATGAGTGTAAGATCCTTGAAAATATTTGTAAGTCAGATACTAAATTTAAAAAAAAAAAGTAAATAGTGAATAGTAAATAGTGAATAGTAAAAAGTGAATAGTAAAAAAAAAAATTAAAAAAAAAATTATTTTTGGAAAGGATAAGTGTTCCACGTAGCTTTGAGATCAGAATTCACCAATTTGCAAATAAAAAATTATTTTTGTAATAGTAAAATGAATAAAAAAAATGAATAGTAAAAATGAATAGTAAAAATGAATAGTAAATTTTTTTACTATAAATAGCCAAGGGGGAGGCTGAAAATTTACACCAAAGAACTTAGAAAATTTTTGAGAGAAGAGAGTTGGAAGAATTTCTAATTTCAAAGGGGATATTCTGGAAGTTTTCAGAGAGCGAGGAGATTAAGTCTGTAATAGAGGTAAGGGAAGCTAACCTTGAGTATCTCCTTTTGTATTATCTTGAGTCTTGAATATGCTATATTTTGCTTTTGTTTGATCTTAAATCTTGATTATGGAGTATTTTGTTTCTGTATGATTTTGAATTTAAATGAGAGTATGCTTTTGTGTTGATATCCAAGTGTGATAGTTGTAAAACGTGATATTGATTATGTTATGCCATTTGTATGTTATTAGTTGTTTATTTTTGTATTTTGGAAGGATTAGAAATTGTCTAACCGGCTCTGCCAGATTCAATTTCTTGTTTCCCCAAATGTTTTATTTCTTTACTTATTTATTTTATTGTATTTTGGAAGGATTAGAAGTTGTCTAACCGGCTCTGCCAGATTCAACTTCTTGTTTCCCCAAACTATTTATTGCTTTACTTATTTATTTTATTGCATTTTTGGAAGGATTAGAAGTTGTCTAACCGGCTCTGCCAGATTCAACTTCTTATTTCCCCATACATGTTATTGTTCTTGTTATTTAATTATATTGTATTTTTGGATGGATTAGAAGTTGTCTAACCGGCTCTGCCAGATTCAACTTCTTGTTTCCCCATGAATTTTTATATTAAGATTATTTTTATGATTGTCAAATATTGTATTCTTCTATGACCATTTATTGTAATGTTTTATTATTGTTAATTGTTTATAATTATCTTGTATGAATTCTATTATGGTTGTTTATTGTGATGAATTTATTGAATGAGTTTGTTGGCTGAAATTGATCTTGTTGGGAGGTTTGGAATAAGGGTTCTGTAATAACTTGTATATGGGTATTAAATAGATATACAGATACTGGTTGAGGTTGTTGTGAGAGGAAGTAAAATTAAGCATTTTAAGATTTAGAGCATAAGAAAATAAGGTAGATAAATTAAATAAATAAATTGTTAATTATTGAGGACCTCCCTTTGTTGGTAGGATAGAGGAACCTTAAAAACCTGAGTTGGCACATCCCTGATCATAGAGCAGCCCTGGCCTGGTCCAGTCAGTTGTGACTAGTCATATGTGCTGGCGTCGAAGGTGAGTTTGATGCGTTCAGACATCTGGGTCCTCTCCGGTGACCAATTGGGGTAAAGAAAAATCTATAATAGAATGAAAATAAAATAAAACAAGTTGATTGTAGATGCATAATATTATCATGGTAAAAATTTCATATATATTTTATTTATCATTACATTGAGCCCAGACTTTAATATGTAGTTCTTAAGATATGTTGATATATTTTGGTTGATCCATGATCTTTGTTTGGTGAAAATATGTTGAGTTATACTCGTTATGGGCAAAATGAGTTTATAATATGAAGCATGATATCTGGCAATATGTTTGATTTATTGATACCAAAACGGGTGATTATGAATTCATGATTAAAGAATGAACATGATTGAGTTAGGTGGATAAGAGGGTATGAATTGTTGGTTTTATGAAATGTTGGGGTGGATATGAGAAATCATTACTTATGAAATGATGTTTACTACCGGGAGTAGTTTGTTCGAGTTATACCATGAGAGTTTGGTATGAGCAAAGTAACACTTGAGGTTTATGAAAGCAGGCAGAAAGTGGTCTGACCATAAGGCTTTGACATAAACATATGATTCGTAAGTTTTATAGAAGCAGGCAGAGAGGGGTCTGACCATAAGGCTTCAGAAAGTAAGACATAGTATATAAGTGAGGCTTAAGGAAGCAGGCAGAGAGCGGTCTGACCATAAGGCTTCATGAGTAAGCATGGAACACTTGTAAGATTTATGGAAATGAGAAAGATGATTTTGATAAAGATGAATTAATGACATCGGAATAATGATATTTTATCAATTGCAGAAATACATGATTATAATATTTTTATTACAAGTTTAATGATTTTATGATATGGTTGGCTTACCCTTATTTGTTTGTGCTATGATCATATAACTCATGTTATATGTGAATAGATAATGTCGCAGATGCGGTTGAAAAAGCTTAGAGATGAGAGAGACGCGGGGAAAAACTTTCAGGGATATTTTGTAAAAAGAATAAATTTGTATTGAAAAAATTATGTTGTGTAAAACTTATAAGTTGAAATTCGAATTTATGTTAAGTGGTGAAGACTATATTGTTTGAAGTTTGTAAGTTTGGTATTGTACTTTGGGAGAATTGAAATAAAGTTTGATGGTTTATAAAATATATCAAATTAATTTAGTCTCTACTATCAGTAATACCCTTTAAAATATTAGGGTGTTACATTTTGGTATCAGAGCAATGGTTTTCGAAAATATTTTGGGACTTTGGGGAGTGAAATTATTATTCTTAGTAAAATATCAATTGAGTTGATTCTTGTTTTATTGGAAACTAGACTCAAAGAGTTTCAATCTGACTACTCCTACGCATATTTTGGACTTCGGGAAGGGGTCTAACCGAGTTGGGGAAAACGTGACAGTTTTGCTGTCCAAGGGCTAGCGTCCAACCTTAATTTTAGGTGTATTTTTACAAGTTGCGACTTTTTGGAGTGGGTAGGTTGTGTTCTGGACTAGGAGAACATTTTGGGACCCTTTGGAGACTTTCCTACCATGTTTTAGGGCTGGAAAATGGTTTAGGATGGTCCATTGGTTGTTTATTATTGCTAAGTGCCAAGTGCATGGGTCCTTAGTTGTCTAAGACATCTTCTTTCAATTCCAAATCAGATTTGGAGTTTTGGGGGAGAGTAGAGAGGTCCTTGGTGGGCGGTGAACGAAATCCTAAGTGTCCTAAGAGTGGAGGCTGACTTGGTCTAGCAAGGAGGAGAGGAGTTGCTCTCTTTGAAGAAGAGTTTAAGGTGTTTTAAGTCTTCATGAGGTAAGGGGAGCTAACTCAACTTAATTTCTAGAATTTTGTGGTTAGAAATATGGTTCCAATTGCTTGATTTTGATGAAGGGGAGCTAATCCTTTCTTGTTATGATCATGAATATGAATATGAATATGTTAAAAATTTGGTAATGGTAGTTATCTATTGACTTGTGTAAAATTTGGTTTTCATGATTATAATTTCTTATTTTCGAGTTACTGTGGTAATAAATTTCTATTAATTTTTTTCACCGTTGGATTTAGTTAAAATTTTAATATGTGAATCCTAAGACATATTACTAAACTTTGACGGTTCGGATTTGAAAATAAAAGTCTGCACTTGGATAAATAAATCCTATACGTTTGAGTAATTTAATTACCTCTGTAGTTCTGTTACTAAGTTGTCTCAGTAAAATATAGATTCTGACCTATTTGACTGTTAGATCAACCTCAAAAATTTGATATAGGATCCCTAAGACATATTAATACACTGTGACCGATCGGATTTGTAATTGAAGGTCTATGCTTAGAGAAAGAAATTTCGAAAGTTGGAAATATTTGATGAACACTGTAATTCTGTTCTTAAGTTATAATGGTAAAAATTTCATAGATATTTCATTTACCGTTAGATTGAGCCCAAACTTTAGTATCTAGTTCATAAGACATATTAGGTGATCTTGACCATTAAGATTTGGAATTAGATGTCTGTGCTTAGAGGAATTCATTCCGCATTTTGAGTTTAACCGAGAACCACTTAAAATTCTGTCTCTGAGTTACCTCGGTAAAATCTTCATATCTATTTAGATAACCGTTAGATTAATCTGAAAGTTTAGTATGTTGTTCTTAAGAGATAGTGGTATACTTCGACCGTTCGGATTTTAGATCGGAGTTACAGATTTAGAGATATTAATTTCGTACCTTCTGAGGGATCTCAATACTATTTAATTTATGTTTTGGATCATTTATACAAAATTGATGATTTCCGCCTCATTAACCGTTGGATTGGACTGAAAAGCTTACCATATGATCTAAACAGGATGTTGATTAGTTTGATTGGTTTAGATCGCCGATAAATAATATGTTAAAAAAAGGTAATTTGGTTAATTTGTGCTACTTTGGTAAGTAGGCAGGATTGAAACTGAGATATGTTGATTGGTTATTATGTGCTTGTTGAGCATGATTGGTTCAGGATTAGTGGTTAAGATGGCATGTGATTGGTTATGAATGATATGTTAGGAAAATGTAATTTGGTTAATTTATGCTACATTGGTAAGTAGACAGAAGGGAATTGAGAAAAGTTCACTGGTTCTCTTATGCTTGTTGAATATGATTAGTTTTGGATGGGTTGTGCTTGATTATGAATAATTTGTTGAAATAATATAAATGATGTTGGTTTGCGCTACTTTGGTAAGTAGGCGAGTAGATGTTGGGTCTGCGTTACTTTGGTAAGTAAGCAGGGTGATTTGCGCTACTTTGATAAGTAGGCAGGATGAGATGATGAATGAAGAGATAAAGAGAATGATATAAATCGGGCTACTTTGATAAGTAGGCAGATTAACTATACTGTGCTACTTTGGTAAGTAGACAGAAGATCTTGTTTTATGCTACTTTGGTAAGTAGGCGAATTAATTATACTGTGCTGCTTTGATAAGTAGACAGTATTGTCTTGCGGTGCTACTTTGATAAGTAGAGAGAATAACTTGGTTTGTACTACTTTGGTAAGTAGGTCGGATGAGGTGAAGTTGTAATACTTTGATAAGTGGAATAGTAAAATTGTTGAGCAATGATATTGTGATAATGCTTAACTGTATTGAATACTGTGGATGTATTATTAACGGATTGTGAATGGATTGTATGCTTGTTTCAGTTAGCTCACCCTATTGTTTGTGTTTGTGTATGTGAATGCAATGATCGTATAATGTGTGATATTATACGGGAGCAGAAACTATTTAAGATGAATTAGCAGATGGTTCTGGACTTGCTTAGAAGATGAGAGATTTGTGAAAAAAAAAAAAAAAAGAGAGACATGGGGGATTTCTAAATAAATATGTTTTGAAATTTCAAACTGTGTGAAATTTTAAATTTCAGAAGTTTATGAATTGTGTGAAATTTTATTTCAGAAGACTTGTGTTGTAATAAAGCACTTAATATTTTGTTGGTGTTGAAAATTGTTAAAGAAAAGTTATATATGTATTTTTGTGGAAAAATAAATTGTAACGCCTAAATCGGGGTTTTACACTGTTGGGTATCAGAGCAATGGTTTTTGAAAATCCATATCTCTTTTGTAAGTATTCTTTTGTTAAATAGTCTTTGTTTAAATAAATAATTTTCGAGGGCGAAAATAATTGTTGTTGGGGAGATTGTAAGATCCTTGAAAATATTTGTAAGTCAGATACTAAATTTAAAAAAAAAAAAAAAGTAAATAGTGAATAGTAAATAGTGAATAGTAAAAAGTGAATAGTAAAAAAAAAAATTAAAAAAAAATTTATTTTTGGAAAGGATAAGTGTTCCACGTAGCTTTGAGATCAGAATTCACCAATTTGCAAATAAAAAATTATTTTTGTAATAGTAAAATGAATAAAAAAAATGAATAGTAAAAATGAATAGTAAAAATGAATAGTAAATTTTTTTACTATAAATAGCCAAGGGGGAGGCTGAAAATTTACACCAAAGAACTTAGAAAATTTTTGAGAGAAGAGAGTTGGAAGAATTTCTAATTTCAAAGGGGATATTCTGGAAGTTTTCAGAGAGCGAGGAGATTAAGTCTGTAATAGAGGTAAGGGAAGCTAACCTTGAGTATCTCCTTTTGTATTATCTTGAGTCTTGAATATGCTATATTTTGCTTTTGTTTGATCTTAAATCTTGATTATGGAGTATTTTGTTTCTGTATGATTTTGAATTTAAATGAGAGTATGCTTTTGTGTTGATATCCAAGTGTGATAGTTGTAAAACGTGATATTGATTATGTTATGCCATTTGTATGTTATTAGTTGTTTATTTTTGTATTTTGGAAGGATTAGAAATTGTCTAACCGGCTCTGCCAGATTCAATTTCTTGTTTCCCCAAATGTTTTATTTCTTTACTTATTTATTTTATTGCATTTTGGAAGGATTAGAAGTTGTCTAACCGGCTCTGCCAGATTCAACTTCTTGTTTCCCCAAACTATTTATTGCTTTACTTATTTATTTTATTGCATTTTTGGAAGGATTAGAAGTTGTCTAACCGGCTCTGCCAGATTCAACTTCTTATTTCCCCATACATGTTATTGTTCTTGTTATTTAATTATATTGTATTTTTGGATGGATTAGAAGTTGTCTAACCGGCTCTGCCAGATTCAACTTCTTGTTTCCCCATGAATTTTTATATTAAGATTATTTTTATGATTGTCAAATATTGTATTCTTCTATGACCATTTATTGTAATGTTTTATTATTGTTAATTGTTTATAATTATCTTGTATGAATTCTATTATGGTTGTTTATTGTGATGAATTTATTGAATGAGTTTGTTGGCTGAAATTGATCTTGTTGGGAGGTTTGGAATAAGGGTTCTGTAATAACTTGTATATGGGTATTAAATAGATATACAGATACTGGTTGAGGTTGTTGTGAGAGGAAGTAAAATTAAGCATTTTAAGATTTAGAGCATAAGAAAATAAGGTAGATAAATTAAATAAATAAATTGTTAATTATTGAGGACCTCCCTTTGTTGGTAGGATAGAGGAACCTTAAAAACCTGAGTTGGCACATCCCTGATCATAGAGCAGCCCTGGCCTGGTCCAGTCAGTTGTGACTAGTCATATGTGCTGGCGTCGAAGGTGAGTTTGATGCGTTCAGACATCTGGGTCCTCTCCGGTGACCAATTGGGGTAAAGAAAAATCTATAATAGAATGAAAATAAAATAAAACAAGTTGATTGTAGATGCATAATATTATCATGGTAAAAATTTCATATATATTTTATTTATCATTACATTGAGCCCAGACTTTAATATGTAGTTCTTAAGATATGTTGATATATTTTGGTTGATCCATGATCTTTGTTTGGTGAAAATATGTTGAGTTATACTCGTTATGGGCAAAATGAGTTTATAATATGAAGCATGATATCTGGCAATATGTTTGATTTATTGATACCAAAACGGGTGATTATGAATTCATGATTAAAGAATGAACATGATTGAGTTAGGTGGATAAGAGGGTATGAATTGTTGGTTTTATGAAATGTTGGGGTGGATATGAGAAATCATTACTTATGAAATGATGTTTACTACCGGGAGTAGTTTGTTCGAGTTATACCATGAGAGTTTGGTATGAGCAAAGTAACACTTGAGGTTTATGAAAGCAGGCAGAAAGTGGTCTGACCATAAGGCTTTGACATAAACATATGATTCGTAAGTTTTATAGAAGCAGGCAGAGAGGGGTCTGACCATAAGGCTTCAGAAAGTAAGACATAGTATATAAGTGAGGCTTAAGGAAGCAGGCAGAGAGCGGTCTGACCATAAGGCTTCATGAGTAAGCATGGAACACTTGTAAGATTTATGGAAATGAGAAAGATGATTTTGATAAAGATGAATTAATGACATCGGAATAATGATATTTTATCAATTGCAGAAATACATGATTATAATATTTTTATTACAAGTTTAATGATTTTATGATATGGTTGGCTTACCCTTATTTGTTTGTGCTATGATCATATAACTCATGTTATATGTGAATAGATAATGTCGCAGATGCGGTTGAAAAAGCTTAGAGATGAGAGAGACGCGGGGAAAAACTTTCAGGGATATTTTGTAAAAAGAATAAATTTGTATTGAAAAAATTATGTTGTGTAAAACTTATAAGTTGAAATTCGAATTTATGTTAAGTGGTGAAGACTATATTGTTTGAAGTTTGTAAGTTTGGTATTGTACTTTGGGAGAATTGAAATAAAGTTTGATGGTTTATAAAATATATCAAATTAATTTAGTCTCTACTATCAGTAATACCCTTTAAAATATTAGGGTGTTACAATGAGTATTAGACTGATGCGTACGATCACACGAGTACTCACACCGATATTTATATCATTACATGTTTTTTAAAGTTTTATATTTTTTTTTTATTTTTTATTAAGAAGAGAGGTGAATAAAAATATCAAAAAGCATAGGATAAAATTGTAGTAGAAAATAGGATAAATTTATTAACTAAAAAAAATTATCAAAATGAACATAAATAGAATGAAAAGGAAATGTGTACCTTGTTGAAGATTTGAAAGATGAAGCAAGACTTTGCTTGTGATAAGTTGTGAGAAGAGGTAGATTGATGGTGAAGAAGATGAATTTATAGTAGAAGTGTGGTATGAGATTTACTATGTATAGAGGGATTGGGAAATAGTAAAATATGAGAGAAAAATTAAGTAGAGTTTTGGGATGGAATGAAGAGATTTTGAGAGAGAAGATATGGATATTATGTAATTGTGTGTGTGAAGTGAAGGAAATGTAGGTATTTATAGAGTTAAGGATGAAGAAAGTTGATGAATAAAAATAATATAATAAGTTGGTGGAAAATTTAGAGGAAATAAAATATAATTAAAAAAAGATGAATAGAAAAAGTTAATGTGGAAAATAAGTAAAAGAAATAATATAAAAAGTTGGTGGAGAAAGTAGGTGAAATAAAATATAGTAAATAGTAAAAGTTAATGTGGAAAATAAATGAAAGAAATAATATAAAAAGTTGGTGGATAAATTAGGTGTGGAAATTAAGTGAAAGAAATAATATAAAAAGTTGGTGGAGAAATTAGGTGTGGAAATTAAGTGAAAGAAATAATATAAAAAGTTGGTGGAGAAAGTAGGTGAAATAAAATATAGTGAATAGTAAAAGGTAATGTGGAAAATAAGTGAAAAAAATAATATAAAAAGTTAGTGGAGAAATTAGGTGTGGAAATTAAGTGAAAGAAATAATATAAAAAGTTGGTGGAGAAATTAGGTGAAATAAAATATAGTGAATAGTAAAAGTTAATGTGGAAAATAAGTGAAAGAAATAATATAAAAAGTGGGTGGAGAAATAAGGTGGAGAAAAATGGATAATAAAAAATGTTGATGGAGAAGATATAATTAAAAAAAGTAAGTGGAAAAAATTAGAAAAGTTGATATATAAAATTAATATGGAAATGATGTGGAAAAAGTAAATAAAAAAGGTAGATGATGTGGAATGAGATGTGGAGGGTGAGGTGGATGGTGATGTGGAGAATGAGGTGTGATAAGAAAAGATGGGTGGTGAGGAAGTAAAAAAGTGAGATTATTTTGGGCCATTGGATTAAGTGTTTAAAAGAAAATTTGGCGGTGCAAAAAGTAAAATAAATAGTATTTTTCATTTTGTTTTTTTTTTGTATTATTTTTTTTTTTATGAATTATATTTATCCGGACGAAATTGGGTGTTGACAGCTGCCCCTCTTTACTTAGATATTGCTGAATAATATGAAAATTTTGAGTTTTCGTATTATTGGAGTAAAAGCTAAGTAAAGAAAGAAACACTAATTTCGTTTGGATTTCAAATGGACAATGAACAACAGGAAAATTTAAAATAAATATGAACAAGGCTAACAGAATTGAGGTGTGTAGACATTGTGGAGGTTGTAACAACCCTATGGATGAGAATGAGGTAATTTTATTTTATTTTATTTTATTTTATTTTTTTATTATTATTATTTTTGTTTGAGTGCATAAATAAAATAAACAAGATTAAGTGAATGTGAAATTTGACTTTGATTGGGTTCGACCATTATCTTGCAGATGGCCGAGAGAAAAATAAGACTGAAAAACTGGTCTCGACCATTATCTAGCAGATGGCCTAGATAAAACAAAACTGAAAAGTGCTTTCGACCATTATCTTGCAGATGGCCGAGATAAAACAAAGCTGAAAAGTGCGTTCGACCATTATCTAGCAGATGGCCGAAATAAAAACAAAGCTGAAAAGTGCTTTCGACCATTATCTTGCAGATGGTCGAGATAAAACAAAACTGAAAAGTGCGTTCGACCATTATCTAGCAGATGGCCGAAATAAAACAAAACTGAAAAGTGCGTTCGACCATTATCTAGCAGATGGCCGAAATAAAACAAAACTGAAAAGTACGTTCGACCATTATCTAGCAGATGGCCGAAATAAAACAAAACTGAAAAGTGCTTTCGACCATTATCTAGCAGATGGCCGAGATAAAACAAAATTGAAAAGTGCATTCGACCATTATCTAGCAGATGGCCGAGATAAAAATGTTTGAAAAGTGCATTCGACCATTATCTTGCAGATGGCCGAGATAAAAATGTTTGATTGCTTTGAATTTGAAAATTGGAATTGGTTGAAATTTTGAGATGTTGAAAAAATATTTTGATTGATTTTTTTTAGATAGAAATGAGTATCCATCCTTTTTTGAAACAAGGTTTTGTATAAGATTGAAATATGGTTGATGTAAATTACGAAATGGAGAAGAAAACTTTGATGCATTTTTTTTTGTCTTTTTGAAGGAAGAAAATTTGATGTAATGTACATGGAGGGGAAAACTTCGATGCATTTTTTGTCTTTTTGAAGGAAGAAAATTTGATGAATACACATGGAGGCAAATTCAAAGTTGATGAAAATATGTATATGATGTATTGGAAGATTATGAAATTATGACATTTTTTCACTGAGTCAATTTGCTTTCTTTGAAATCATCAAATTTATGACGATCTAGATTTCCAATTTCCTTTCAATGGATGTCCAATTCTAAAGTTAATTGTTCAAAATGAAGCTTGTATGCTACACATTTCTTGACGAGATACTAGTGTGTATATGCTTGATACCAGGGGTTAGTTAAAATGAAAGGTTTCCCACACATTTTTTGGGCATTCCATTCCTCATACAATCATCCATGAATGATGTAATATGTGAATGTGAATGTCAATGTGAAACAATGATATACCCAAAGGTTACCCCGGTTTGGTGTTTGGGAAAAGGAGTGTGAGAATGTCATGTGAGATTTGCAAAAATTTACCCCAATTTTGGTGGTAATGGATTTATGAAATTTGGGGCGAATCAAGATCATGCAAGGCCCAACAAGGGATGCCCCAGCCTTTGTATGAGCTTTGAAGTTCAGGGCGGACCAAGATCATGCAAGGCCCAACAAGGGATGCCCCAGTCTTTGTATGAGCTTTGAATGCTCAGATGAAAAAAATTTGAGATTTAACCAAGTTGCTCAATACTCTGAATGGGCCGAAGCATATGAAAGACACGCCTTGGTTTTGGGTATGAGTCAATTAAGCGAGGTTCAAAAAGAAGTTGCCCCCCATTCTGGGTTTACGAATGATAAGATGGACTCAAAATCATACAGAGCCCCAAAGTGCCTACCCTTATTTTGAGGGTGGATCTATGAATTTCAATGCGGACAAATTTGAGAGGCCCAACAAGGGATTCCCCGGTCTTGGTACGAACTTTGAATATACAGATGAAACAAATGTGAAATTAACAAAGTCGTCCAATATTCTGAATGGGCCAAAACACATGAAATAAAGTTGCCCAAAAATTGCCCCCTAGTTTGTGAATCGGGGGAAGAGTTTGAATGGGATTTGAATGTGTTCAGGAATTTGTGATGGATATGGAAAGGATTGGCTTGAAAAAGAATGCCCCAATTGGATTGATTTTCCTTTGTATAATCTCAATCAAAAGGGAGTTCCCTTCATCCGAGGACATTTATTTTTCATCATCATCATTTTTTTTAAAACTGCATTGTTGGTCATTTTTGTCTTGTCTCAAAATTAAGCTTTATGAAAATTTAAGCAACCATTATTCAATCTGCGTGGACTTTTATTGGGCTTGTAATGTGGCTTGGGCTAAGGGGTATTGAAGGAAAGGATATAAAGGCCCAAATAAATGTTTGTGGGTAATTTGAGACAAGAGTTACCATCTGCACCTTTATCAACTGCTTGTCAAATCTGTTTTGACCATTTTGCCCTTTCTCAAATTTCATTCTTTGCTTGCCATCACTTTGTGATTCTTTGTATTTTTGCTTCACTTTTGAGGAATTATCTTCAGTTGATCACTAAGTGTGTTCTTCCTGCAATTTGAGTCGACTTCTACCGTGATGGTAACCCTTGTTTGGGTAAAATTTTGGAAAGAAATTTCTCATTGGCTCAAATTTGGTATCAAAGGATATATTTTTGTTTTTTTTTTTTGGATGAAGAAAGATGGCCACACATCATTTCAAATTTTGGTTGTTTCATTTTCAAAAGATTAATTAGGAGAAGAATAAATGATCTCAACAAGAGTCATTTTTCATTCTTTTTTTTTTATTGTCATAACGGATTCCAGGATCTCCCAAATGAAAGTCAGTGGAGGTAATGGAAAATCTGCCCCAGTATAAAACTTGGTGTTTATTATCTGGGCTCAAGAACATGATTGGGCCAATCTCTTGGTATAGCGAGGGCTGAAGGATGATGTTTTCAAGCAATGCACGCACAGATATCTCTTAAGAATATGTAACCTGATCATTTGACTACAGGAGATTATGACATCCATTTTTTTTGAAATCTCATAAAATGGATAATTTGCATCGAAAACAAAATGACTCCACTTTTGCGTATTTTTTTTTTGGTTTTATGCATGAAGAAAAGTAATATGAAATGAAAATGATGATACTAGTTGAAAAACAGATTTTTTGTTGTTTTTTTTTGTTTTTTTTTTTTTGAAAAATTGGGCTTTGCAGACCAGCCTAGAAAATTAGGCTTTGCAAGCCATTATGAAAAATGAACTTTCTGGGCTAATATGGAAAATGAGCTTGGGAGCCAGTGCAGAAACTCGGCTTGGTGAGCAATGCAAAAAATTGATATGAGAAAACTTGATTTTAGAAAAACATTTGAAAAATAAAAATGTTTTTTTTTTCAATCATTTTTTATTTATTTATACAATGTGAAAAATATTAAGCATATTAGAAAAATGTTTTTGTGTTTTTTATCTTTTAGAAATAGAAATTAATGAGAAATATGCATGTAATGGGCCGAGTTGGGCCAAAAACGTTTGAACATCTTCAAAAAACATATTTCGATTTGATTATTTTTTTGGTTTTTACTTTCCGACATGGGAAAATCCAGATCGGATTGGACCTGAGGAGAAATAACATAGAAGGAAGTTGGACTTACCAGGCACATTGACCCAATGGATCAGATGACCTGAGTCGTGTGAACTTGACACAAGAAGATGACCAAGAAAACATTTTTTTTCAACGTTTATGGAACAAGCTAAAAGAAATTCATTCTTTTCATTTTTGTTATGAGAGGATTTCACAATCATTGAACTGAAGAAAAATTTTGCAACACTACTAGACTCAATGGGCCCAACACTATTCTTTTTGCAACCATGACAAAAACTTCAGACAAAGGTCTGGATTCCTCTATCTTTATTCTTTTGCACAAATGCTTTTTCACACAAATGGAAAGGGAAATTATGAATTGAAAACACAAAATCTGCATAATCATGTATTTTTTCCAGAAATTCAGATGCACTGGTTCAAGAGAAACCACAAATGACAAAGGGGCCTAATGGGCTCAAAAGCTGTTCATCTTTCATAATCAGATTTTTTTTTTGCAAATTCAAGGAAAATCACACAGGACCATTTGAACAAATATACTAAACATCATTCAACAGCAAAATGTGAAAACAAAATATTTTTGACATATTTTCAAAAGAAGTAGACTCGAGAGAAAACCATGAAGGCCATTGGGCCTAATGGGCTCGAGCACTGTTTTTTTTTATTTTTTTTTTTAGATTTATTCAAAATGTAGAAGGAAAAGAAATTAAATCAAACAAATTGGTGTGATGTGAAAATTATGAACATTTCCAAAATAATTTTTCACTCAAATTTATATTTCAGAAGAATTGGGTTCAAAGAAGGCTAACCTGACACTAAGGCCCAATGAACCTGAAAAATGTCCTTTATCGTGCAGATGAAAAAGAATTTTGAACACTTCAAATTTTACATCACTCCACTTATTATTTTTGAAGATTTTCTTATTTATCATATTTTTTTATATTTTGTTTTATTATTTTTGGTAAAATCGGATCATCTAAGAAGTCTTGTATTGGGCCGGATTGACCCAACAAAACCCTACCCGTTTTCATTTTTCAATTTTTTTCAATTTTTTTTTTATTTTTATTTTTGAATTCAGAAAGACCGGGACTGTGGACGTCCCCGGTAGCAATGACCGGAATTGTGGACACAGTGGCAGAATCCTTGGCTATAAATAGGCTACCCTTCAGCGTTGGCCGACGTTTCATTCTGCTCTCCCTCTCTCTCGTTCTCCCTTTCTCTCTCTATCTTCCTCCTTCTCTCTCCCTCTTAAGCGTCTCTGGACTTCTGTGAGGAACCTCTGCCCAGTGTGCCTTCGGAGCGTCTAAGATCAGCGAGGAGCCTCTGCAAGCCCTACTGCTTCCGGGTAAGTCCTCTTTCCTCTAGATCTTCCATTCTTTCCTTTAAGCTTTCTGTTTTTGCTTTTCCTTTTACTCTTTAGCTTTCTGTTTTTTCATTTAAGCTTTCTCTTCCCTTTCCTTTTCTGTTATTCCTTTCCTTTATGCTTTACTTTCCGTTTGTTGCTCTTTCTGCTTTCTGATCTTGTTATTCCTTACTGCTTTCCGTTCATCTTTTGTGTTTTTTTTTGTTTTTTTTTTGTTATGCTTTTTGCGTTATTTACTTTTGCTCCTTTATTTGCTTTCTTGTTCCTCTTTTATTTTTCTCTCTAAAAAAAAAAACTCTAAGAACACACTGTCTTAACAAAGATAAGGGGTATATAGGCTGGAAACCAGACGCTAATCTCCCTTCGTTTGAAGGTATGACAGAGACAATCGGGTAGAACAACGCCACGTACCCCATTAAAAACAGAAAACTTAAAAAGAATATTACTCGTATGAATACAAGGACATGGACATGGACAATCTGGACGTAGATCCGTTTAGGAACCTTTGCGAGGACCATGAAACAGATCACAAACTGGACAACGAGACTCGAAAGACCCAATACAAAGAACAAAATTAGCTTAAAAGAAACACAATGGAAGAAAACATTAGACTATGAACATAGTATTTTTGTTATTTATGGTTTGTTTTTTTTTATTTATTATTTATTTAGACAAATTAGGGAAATGGATGAGAAGGAAATGGAAATGGAGAGACCGACCTGCCCAAAGTGGCGTCCGACAGAAGACCAAATCAGGATAATGACCAACATTTACAATTACGGAGTCACTCACCCAAGTCGAGCTCAGATTTTTGAGATCACTACTCGAATCAGGGCATTCGGAGAAGCGGGGGAGTACAATGTCCAGTGTTGGTTTAGCAATCATGGGAATAGAGTAAGACGTTGGCAAGCGGAATTGGATCCCACCGGCGCCCTCTTTTCTCTACTACCCCTGTACATGTATGGTAAAACCCTAACTTCATCCTTGTCTTTTTAATTTTTTTCCTCTCTTCCTTCCTTTGACACAATTATTTCTTTTTATTATTTTTTTTTTACCCTTTTTTTTTATTTATTTTTTTTTTTGAGAAACCGGTTGGGTAATCATGAAGGCTCCGAAGCTTCTGGACCTCTTCCCCATTCCCATCATAATCGATGGAGAAACAGAGATTCCTCCGCCTCCGCCAGTGACTTTTCGTGCTAGAGCTCCCTCAACGGAGCTCTCCATTAGACCACCACAACCAGCTCGAGAATTCTTTTTTCACTGAAAACGTTTTTTTTTTGTTTTTGTTGGCCGAGTGTGGCCAGAATTTGAATAAGGACTGTAATATGGACACTTAATATTTTTGTTTTTGTTTTATCTTTTCCCTGGACTGTAATCCTAACGATCACCAGTGGTCGAACCCTGCACATCTTTTATTTTCCTATGTTTTTTTTTAATCGTTTTTTTTTATTTGAAACCTTGGTGTGGTTAGGTAACTTTGTATCCTATCTGTTAGATCTACCTGTTTTTTTTTATCCTGATGTCAAGACCGTTTCAATATATTCAAATTGGTATCCTTGTTCAAAATCTTCCCTCCGACCTTATTGTAAATCTTGCTCGAATGATGAAATAAATTAGATTTTTATGTTTTCCTTTGATTCAAACGGTCTAAACAAGATTTTCCATCAATTATCTCTAAAAAAAATAGGCTAAAATAATTTATTTACAAGAAAATAAGGGAAAAATGACTTTGAATAAAAACATGAGATCTGAAGTAAAAGGGATAAGCAAAATTTCAATGAATTATGTGTACGAAACAACGAAAAATTGGCTCAAGACAAGCCTCTGATGGAAAACATGCTGAAATACACGCTGAAATAACTGTATGGGTGGAAAACACGTCTCGCGAGAAAACATCAAAATTCGGGAAAATCTGACACTGTAACCTTGTTTTTGATTATCAAATTTGATATTTTCGAAAAACAGGAGTTTGACAATTTGCAAGAAAGACAAGTGACTCAAGATTTTTTTTTTTAATTTTTTCTATTAATTTTTTCTTTTTCCGCAATACCCTTTCAGAACTCGATTTCCAGCACTGCTTTGAGAAACCCTATAGTGAATATTCACATTGAAAGTCATGGATGAAATTGCTATATCGATGTGCATACCTCTCCGGTAGTAAGACACTCCACAGCATCAAAATCTCTTGTATAATGACTTATGTTTTCCTAAAGCCCAATTCATTTATTTTGGTGTCATCAGAGACATCCTTAAGCGCCGCCTTACCGTTGGGTTGACTTTCTTCGAACTTTAACCATCTCGAATCAATTAGAGTTTGGCTTTGTGCTGGAACACCTAACACTTTCGATGGAATCATAAGTCCTGGATCATGGAGGTTTAACAGGCTTCACAAAACCAGTATAGACAAGGCCTTTTCGTAGGAGACTTGGTAGCATCACGCGTAAGTCATAAGCATTTTTCTGCCCAGTGATTTGGTGAGAAATTGAGTTTGGATCTTGTTTCCAATTATGTTTTGGAAACATTTGAGATGGTGGGTAGGCCAATGGCATTTGAGCGGTGAGAAACGGTTAAACTCTTCCTTCTGCTCACTTCTTAGGCTTAGACCCGAACTTGTTAACATTTACCGTCTTGGTGAGATCGTGCGGGATTAATTTCAATTCTTTCTCCAAGTATCCTCAAGTCTAGGCCATCACTTCAAATGAAAATGGAATAAAAGATGCTTCAAGAATTCTTCTTAGCCGTGACCTCCTCGCCATCTGTCCAAACACACCTCTATTGGACCTGCTATCCATTTCTCTCCAAGCACCTCCCCAATTGAATCCGCATGCACCACTTCTTCCCAAGCTGCAGGATGCGTGCACTGCCAATTGCTGGATGCCACCTCTCTGCTGGGATCCCGTGTGCACCCCCTCCAAATGAATCCAACCCATTGCCTTTTGAAGACGTGGCATGAGCCTTGCTGGACGCGGGAGTGGAATTCTGGCAGCACCACTTGGATGTGAGCACCCCCTTCACGCTGGACTGTGGAATTCTATGCTGTTGGACGTGCGTTGGATGGACGTCGCTGCCTTCTTTCTGCTGGATGTGCGCTTCTTTGCTAGAAAATGAAGCCTCCTTCCTTCATGCTGAAATGAATGCGTGTAGGCCGGACGCTCCCTCCAAGCTGTTGGACGAACGCTGGAAGCGTGAATGAAGAATGTTGGGCCTGCCACCCTTCTTCGTGCACCTCCTTCTTTGGTACCAATTTCCATTTCTCATTTAATCTCCAGATGTCCCAAAATTTATCCAACAATTTCCCTTTTGCTCATAGAAGGGTGATTGTAGAGTTTTTAAGAGCATGACAACTACCTCCTTGTCACTCGAAGGATACCCTACTTGAGCGGCAATCGTTTTCCACCTTTGGGCATACTCTTTGAACGATTTGAACTCTCTCACCATGCTCTGCAATTGCAATCTACCAGGTGCTACATCCAGGTTGTACTTGTGCTAGCTCAAGAAAACATCCACCAGATCCACGAAGATTCAAGATGAGTGCCCCAATTATAGTCATGCCATCCAAACTCTCGAAAGAAAAGAATTAGCAACTTTTCATCACATGCATGAACAACCATTTCCTTGCCATACATCATGAGATGGCTCTTGGGACAAGCAGTCCTTCTATATTTCTTAAATTCTAGCAACTTGAACCTTCAAATAGCGCTCCATCCATCTTTTATGGCTTTCACAATTTTTCTAGCACCTCAAATTTGTTCCTGACAACCTCAACATTGACATGGTGAGAAGATTTTGTCCTCATCATGCTCACAATAATTGGCTTAATAATTTCCCTAAGGACCATGCAAGTGGTTGTCCCAAACTTGTTTCCTCCTTCAAATGTGTTCTCTTCGGTCTTTTGTGGGCTTCATGCCCCAAGTCTGCCCCTCAGGGCGGAGTGTAATACGAGGAAAGACCAATAAGGAGGGAAAGTTTGTGCCATTCACACTCTCTATTGTAATTGTGGTGCGTGCAAATCTCCAGGTCTTTGTAAGGCGTTTAGGGCCTCTAAGATTAAGCTCGTTTGTTCCTTCAGTTGTTGGATATCGACTTTCATTCCTTCTTTTGGTTCTCCAAGATTTGTTAACTGGTTCGAGTCCTTTAGGGTATCTTAGATGTTTAGCTGTATTTTTTTTTTTTGAAACAAATTAAGAAAAAGAAAATAAAAACAAAAAATAAAAAAATAAAAAAGAAAAGAAAAGACAACATAGTTCAAATTCTCTAGTCAGAAATTATAAAGCTGTGAAAATATTGCCCCGGTATAATTTGGAAATTAACACGAAACAGAGTCAATAAGGTGGTTCATCATTTAGAATTTCCCCAGACATAGGAAAACATCTCAAGCTTTAGTCATCACATTCTTCATTTCTCTAATCAATTTCTTGCAGCAATTGGGGAATGTTTCAATCCCCTTAGACGGGTTAAGGATTGGCAATGTAGACTCAACATCAGCTAAGAACTCAAGGATGATTTCAATAGCTCCATTGGCAAGGGAAGCTAGCTATGAGAGACTTCTCTTCCAATTCTTTGTAACTTGTCCTTGTTCAAAGACATACTCTTTCATATAGATCATTATTTACAGATGTCTCCTCTTTAGCTTGATGCTACATTTTTCCAACTTCTCAACTGCTGCTCCCATCTGCTGCTCAGCACTACGAAGTTTTTGCTTTGGTAAGGAGGGATTGACTTGAATGGTAACTTGATTGTCCTAACCCTCTCTGTGATTCATTGGCCAAGGGAATCTTTATTAAAAGTCCATGATCTTGGGTCTCCCTTGAAATGAACAACATTTTTGTAGGTGTTCTTAACTCGATGAAGCATTTTAGCAAAAGTTCATTCATCACAAGATAAAATGGCCATGGAAGAAGATGAAGAACTCAAAAGGAAGAAGGGAGTGTTCCCACGTGCCCTAGCATCCCTCCAAGTTCTCCTCTGAGTGAGATGCACCTCCAAAGAACCAAAGACCGTAACCCCTTCGCGTTTCTGGGTTAAATAGACACATTAGCAAAAGTAAGGCCCGACGCCCCTTCTGTCTCGCGCCCGGGCGCGAGACTCTCTCGAAAAGTCGAAAGTGGACGAGGGTCCACTAAAATCGGGACGAGCGTCTTCTTCTCTGGCCTGGACGAGCGTTCCAAATCTTGGACGAGCGCCCTCTTCTGCTCTAGGACGAGCGTCGTCTTCAGAGAGCTAGACGAACGTTCACTTGGCGTCACTCCGACGACGAGCGTTTCTGCATGTGTGACGGGCGTTTCTGCGTGCCTTGTTGGTTCATCTCTACATTTTGTTGGAGACTCTTCCAAGCTCATTTTTAGCTCCCGCAATGATATATAATTTGCGATCTATGCTGCCAAGGGACACACCATTTAATTTTGTCTTCGTTTAAATTTGCACAAAGTTGCGCCCATTCATTTGCTCCTTTCACATTTGGTTTGCACTACAATAGCTCGTCCATGGGGTACGGGGAATTTAAGGCGTCTCCAACCTCACGGGAAATGAACCATATATATAACACTGGTAGACAACATAACATCTTTCCTCCCTTAAGTTCATAACAACGATTAAAGGTCCCATAAACTTCAGCCAGGACGGCAGTGACTGGATCCTCACAACGCTCTTTGTATCCCACAAATGGTTCATAGCGGCATAATCGACGAGGTCCTTGACATTTAGGAGAAAGCATGACACCATAGAGGAGAAGAGCTAATACATCCGTAAACGTTTCCCAATTTTCCTCTTAAGCCAAACGAGGTAGGTATTCCTATAAGTATCTTTAAGGAAAGCCCCTCACTTTGCCCTTGATTGTGAACTCGCTTTCCAACTTCATTGGGTGTACTTTCCTGATTCGCACTAGTTATGAGTAGGGGTATATTTCCCGAGGTAAATGTAGGCACCTTGCATCCGAGAAGTGTATCTAAGATTTACTCAAATTCCTCCACTCTGGCAGGTTCAACAAATTCTTATACTCCACCAATATTACCCTCCTTTGTTTGGCGTGCATTTTTTCAACAACATATATGAACTCGAATGCCCCTTGACTCAAAATTCCATGTTAATTCCCATCTTTAGCTTAAAGGCCTTAATCACAACTTTATAATTTTTGACTAGAATCCACAAAATGTGACAAGACTGTAAAAAAACATGAGCTAAGAAAGAAGAAAAAACATAAAGAAAAAAAAAAGTATAAAGAGACATGATGATATGTACAAGGTGCGTGATTTTTATTAAGCGAACATGAGGGTTATAAGAATACACGTTTCTCCCTTTTGTGCCTTATCAAAGGTTGAATGACTGAAGTTCTAAGGCCCAAATATATGCACTCACAAGGATAGCTTCCTAATTCTTAAGTCAGGCCACCAGAGCTATGGCTCTTTTCACTGTTTCTCCACAACAGTCAGAGTAATCAACTAGATGTGGAGACACAAATGAAGAGAACAGACTCTGGCTGGGGTTCTCACGATAGCCAAACAGGAAGTACATCCCAGAGTGACACCGCTACACAACCCCTCTATTTCTAAGTTGCGCTCAGACCCGGGTATAGGGCCTCACTCATGATATGCATACAATGTGTGTGTGTGAAGGGAGAATGCAATGGTACACCCCAAACCTTCACCTGCAAAACAACCAGAAGATTCCCAGGCAGACATAACATGTTTTCTATCCTAGGGTTCAATATAATCAAAACAAACACACATACAATTATGACAAATATCAAATAAAAGATAAAGAAAAAGGAGAAGAAAAACACAAAGAAAAACCACATTGAATTCGCACATCTAATTAAATGGCCTGACTCTCTGGCAGTCCCCAGTGGAGTCGCCATCTGTCGCAACCGGAATCGCGACGGGACGACGATCCGTGGAAAAATAAATCGTTTTTGAAAAAAGAAATTTGGAGTCGCCACCATAGTTTATTCTGGAAAACTACGGAAAAACCATAAAATGATAAAGCATGGTCTGCGAAACTGAGATTCTAAGTTCGGGAGTCGGTTACGTGTAGGGAAGGTATTAGCACCCTACAACGCCTGCCCTAAGGCGGTACCTTTAACTAAATATGCGAATATGATGTGGTTTTCAAAATGTTTAACTATCCCCTAAAATAAAATTCTAAAGAAACAAAATGTATTTTTTAGTTTTTTAGGCCCGACAAGGATTGACCTTGCTCCTACGTATTCTCATTAAGAATGAGAAATCAGGGTTCCGTAGTTCTTTTAGAAAACTGCTTTAAAACTTGTTTGAGAAATTTGTTTAAGAAAATGACTTTGGATTTTTGGGAAAATGAACCTGACAAGGACTGGCCTTGCTCCTACGTATCTCCACTTTTGATAGAGAATCAAGGATCACGTAGTTCTGGCTGACAAGACTGTCTATTGTTTGAAAATGTGAATGTTTTTAGTTTTTGAAGGTTTTTATATTTTTTGGTATTTTTTTGATGTAATATTTAGATTTTTTTTTTGCGTAATGAGCACTAGGCTGATGCGTACGATCGCACGAGCACTCACACGGCTTTTTCCTTGTTTTTGTTGTTTTGCGTAATGAGCACTAGGCTGATGCGTACGATCGCACGAGAACTCACACGGCTTTTTTGTTTATTTTATATTTTGGGTAATGAGTACTAGACTGATGCGTACGATCACACGAGTACTCACACCGATATTTATATCATTACATGTTTTTTAAAGTTTTATATTTTTTTTATTTTTTATTAAGAAGAGAGGTGAATAAAAATATCAAAAAGCATAGGATAAAATTGTAGTAGAAAATAGGATAAATTTATTAACTAAAAAAAATTATCAAAATGAACATAAATAGAATGAAAAGGAAATGTGTACCTTGTTGAAGATTTGAAAGATGAAGCAAGACTTTGCTTGTGATAAGTTGTGAGAAGAGGTAGATTGATGGTGAAGAAGATGAATTTATAGTAGAAGTGTGGTATGGGATTTACTATGTATAGAGGGATTGAGAAATAGTAAAATATGAGAGAAAAATTAAGTAGAGTTTTGGGATGGAATGAAGAGATTTTGAGAGAGAAGATATGGATATTATGTAATTGTGTGTGTGAAGTGAAGGAAATGTAGGTATTTATAGAGTTAAGGATGAAGAAAGTTGATGAATAAAAATAATATAATAAGTTGGTGGAAAATTTAGAGGAAATAAAATATAATTAAAAAAAGATGAATAGAAAAAGTTAATGTGGAAAATAAGTAAAAGAAATAATATAAAAAGTTGGTGGAGAAAGTAGGTGAAATAAAATATAGTAAATAGTAAAAGTTAATGTGGAAAATAAATGAAAGAAATAATATAAAAAGTTGGTGGAGAAATTAGGTGTGGAAATTAAGTGAAAGAAATAATATAAAAAGTTGGTGGAGAAATTAGGTGTGGAAATTAAGTGAAAGAAATAATATAAAAAGTTGGTGGAGAAAGTAGGTGAAATAAAATATAGTGAATAGTAAAAGTTAATGTGGAAAATAAGTGAAAAAAATAATATAAAAAGTTAGTGGAGAAATTAGGTGTGGAAATTAAGTGAAAGAAATAATATAAAAAGTTGGTGGAGAAATTAGGTGAAATAAAATATAGTGAATAGTAAAAGTTAATGTGGAAAATAAGTGAAAGAAATAATATAAAAAGTGGGTGGAGAAATAAGGTGGAGAAAAATGGATAATAAAAAATGTTGATGGAGAAGATATAATTAAAAAAAGTAAGTGGAAAAATTAGAAAAGTTGATATATAAAATTAATATGGAAATGATGTGGAAAAAGTAAATAAAAAAGGTAGATGATGTGGAATGAGATGTGGAGGGTGAGGTGGATGGTGATGTGGAGAATGAGGTGTGATAAGAAAAGATGGGTGGTGAGGAAGTAAAAAAGTGAGATTATTTTGGGCCATTGGATTAAGTGTTTTTTTTTTGTATTATTTTTTTTTTGATGAATTATATTTATCCGGACGAAATTGGGTGTTGACAATCTGTCGCAACCGGAATCGCGACGGGACGACGATCCGAAAAAGAAACGTACGAGTTTGTGAAAAGAGATTTTGGAGTCGCCACCATAGTTTATTCTGGAAAACTACGGAAAAACCATAAAATGATAAGGCATGGTCAATTAGAACCAGATTCTTGGTTCGGGAGTCGGTTACGTGTAGGGAAGGTATTAGCACCCTACGACGCCTGCCCTGGGGCAGTACCTTTAACTAAATATGCGAATATGATGTGGTTTTCAAAATGTTTAACTTTCCCCTAAAATAAAACTCCAAAGAAACAAAATGTATTTTTTAGTTTTTTGGGCCCGACAAGGATTGACCTTGCTCCTACGAATTCTCATTAAGAATGAGAAATCAGGGTTCCGTAGTTCTTTTAGAAAACTGCTTGAAAATTTGTTTGAGAAATTTGTTTGAGAAAATGACTTTGGATTTTTGGGAAAGTGAACCTGACAAGGACTGGCCTTGCTCCTACGTATCTCCACTTTTGATGGAGAATCAAGGATCACGTAGTTCTGGCTGAAAAATTGTTTGTTTGCTTGAAAGTGTTGATGTTTTTGGTTTTTTGAAGATTTTATATTTTTTTTGGTATTTTTTGATGTAATATTTAGATTTTTTGCGTAATGAGCACTAGGCTGATGCGTACGATCGCACGAGCACTCACACGGCTTTTTCTTTGTTTTTTATTATTTTGCGTAATGAGTACTAGGCTGATGCGTACGATCGCACGAGCACTCACACGGCTTTTTTATAGTTTTTTATTGTTTTGCGTAATGAGTACTAGGCTGATGCGTACGATCGCACGAGCACTCATACGGCTTTTTTGTTTATTTTATATTTTGGGTAACGAGTACTAGGCTGATGCGTACGATCGCACGAGTACTCATACCGCTTTTATTACATTACATGTTTTTTACAGTTTTACATTTTTTTTATTTTCTTTTTATTAAGAAAGAGAGGTGAGTTGAGATAGATTAATGGTGGAGAAGATGAATTTATAGTAAAAATATGGTATGAAATTTACTATGTTTGAAGGGAATAGGAAACGGTAAAGTGTGAGAGAAAAATTGAGTAGAGTTTTGGGATGAAATGAAGAGATTTTGAGAGAGAATAGATGGATATTATGTAAAAATAATGTGTATTGTTTCCTTTTTTTTTTAGATTTTTTACAATATTAAAATAAATTTTTCATGCATATTTAAAATAAAGTCTAATAATTACTTAGTTATTTACATAACACAAAATGATATTTAGCTATTTGAAACAAAAATAGTAAAATTGTTTACACAAGTATTTTTAAGAAAGTCAAAATAAATAGAAAACAAAAATAAACCATATTTGCTAAACGTAAGAAAAACACACTAAAACCATTTCTTAATTTTAATCTTATATATTTTAGGAAAAAAAAAACAATTGCTTAAAGGAATAACGTTACTAAAAAATTTCTAAAACCATTTTATAATGCTGCAATTTTATATATTTATTTCTTTTGTATCTTTTTCATTTTTTTTAGGTTGTTGTTTTTTTTTATGGTTGTGTCATTTTCTATTAACAAATAAAATTGAAGTTTAAAATAAACAAATCCAATTAATAAAAATAAAATACAAAACACGAGAAATATATTATAATTGTGAGACAAATACTAAAAGAGTGAAGAAAATAAAAAATAAAACAAATGAAGCAACCAATACGGAACCAAACAAATACTAAGAGCATAAAAACCAATTAAATAAGGATAGGGGTGTATAGAAAAAAAACCAGGTGTGTCGGAAGACTCCGGTTCTCAGGCCCAACGGACGGTAGGAGTGCAACTGTGAGGTTTAGGGGTGTCGCATAGCAGGTGCTGGTCAGGTCGGAGGCCCTTTTCTTGTTGTTTGCAGGGGTGTAAAGATGCAAAGTGGGGTGTGCGCCTAGGAGAGAAAAGGTTTAAAACCGAATGGGCCAAAGCCTAATGGGGTTCAAAATATGAATAAAAGGGTGTAGGAAAAGAATTTTCTCTTGTTTTTTTGTTTTGGGGTGGAAATGAAAAGGTTTGGTGTGAGAGAAAAAAAAGATGGATCTTGTGTAAAAAAATGTGTGTGTGAAATGAAAGGAATGTAGGTATTTATAGAGTTAAGGATGAAGAAAGTTGATGAATAAAAATAATATAATAAGTTGGTGGAAAATTTAGATGAAATAAAATATAATGAATAGTAAAAGTTAATGTGGAAAATAAATGAAAGATATAATATAAAAAGTTGGTGGAGAAAGTAGGTGAAATAAAATATAGTAAATAGTAAAAGTTAATGTGGAAAATAAGTGAAAGAAATAATATAAAAAAGTTGGTGGAAATTTTAGATGAAATAAAATATAGTGAATAGTAAAAGTTAATGTGGAAAATAAATGAAAGATATAATATAAAAAGTGGTGGAGAAATTAGGTGTGGAAATTAAGTGAAAGAAATAATATAAAAAGTTGGTGGAGAAATTAGGTAAAATAAAATATAGTAAATAGTAAAAGTTAATGTGGAAAATAAATGAAAGATATAATATAAAAAGTTGGTGGAGAAATTAGGTGTGGAAATTAAGTGAAAGAAATAATATAAAAAGTTGGTGGAGAAATTAGGTAAAATAAAATATAGTGAATAGTAAAAGTTAATGTGGAAAATAAGTGAAAGAAATAATATAAAAAGTTGGTGGAGAAATTAGGTGTGGAAATTAAGTGGAAGAAATAATATAAAAAGTTGGTGGAGAAATTAGGTGAAGAAGAATGGATAATAAAAAATGTTGATGGAGAAGATATAATTAAAAAATGTAAGTGGAATAATTAGAAAAGTTGATATATAAAATTAATATGGAAATGATGTGGAAAAAGTAAATGAAAAAGGTAGATGATGTGGAGGATGAGGTGGATGGTGATGTGGAGAATGGGGTGTGATAAGAAAAGATTGGTGGTGAGGAAGTAAAAAAGTGAGATTATTTTGGGCCAATTGATTAAGTTTTTTTAAAAGAAAATTTAGGGGTGCAAAAAGTAAAATAAATAGTATTTTTCATTTTTTTTTTTTTGTATTTATTTTTTTTTTTGATGAATTATATTTATCCGGACGAAATTGGGTGTTGACAGTATTCAAAATGTAAAAGACTTGAAAATCAAAACATTGAGAAGTGATCATGATGGAGAATTTGAAAATGAATCTTTTGAAAAATTTTGTGAAGAATATGGCATAACACATAACTTTTCTGCACCTAGAACTCCCCAACAAAATGGTGTTGTTGAAAGGAAAAATAGATCATTAGAAGAGTTAGCTAGAACCCTTATGAATGAATCTAATGTGCCAAAATATTTTTGGACTGATGCAATTAGTACTGCTTGTTATGTGTTAAACAGGATGCTTATTAGGCCAATTCTAAAATTAACTCCATATGAACTGTTGAATGGTAGAAAACCAAATGTATCTCACTTAAAAATATTTAGGTGCAAATGCTTTGTCTTGAATAATGGAAAAGATAATTTAGGTAAATTTGATGCAAAATCTGATGAAGCAATTTTCCTAGGATATTCTTTGACCAATAAAGCATATAGAGTATTTAATAGAAGAACTTTGAAAATTGAAGAATCAATGCATGTTGTCTTTGATGAGATTGTGGACCTTGAGAAAAACCCTCTTGAGTTAATAAAACCTATTGCAGATGATGAGGATTATTTGAAGAAAGCTCTTGAAGAGATGTATCTAAATGAGAACTATCCTCCAGAACTTCAAGAAACACCTCAAGCTGTTGATTCTAAAAGCTATCAACAACCAAGAGAACTCTCCTTGGACAACATCATTGTAGACATTTCAAAATGAGTAACTACTAGACATAATCTTAATAATTTTTGTCTAACTATAGCTTTTGTGTCTCAGATAGAACCTAAGAATATAAAGGAAGCTCTTCAAGATGATAAGTGGTGCGTTGTTATGCAAGAAGAGCTAAACCAATTTGAAAGGAATGAAGTCTGGGAACTTATTCCAAAGCAAGATAATTATCAAGTCATAGGAACCAAATGGGTATTCAGGAACAAGCTTGATGAGGATGGAAACATCACAAAGAACAAAGCAGGGCTAGTTGCAAAGGGCTACTGTTAAGAGAAAGGTATAGACTATGATGAAACATATGCACCAGTGGCCAGGTTAGAAGCAATTGGATTGTTGCTTGCATATGCATCTTTGATGAAATTTAAATTATATCAAATGAATGTGAAAAGTGCGTTTTTAAATGGTTTCATAAAAGAAAAGGTATATGTTAGTCAACCTCCTAGTTTTGAGGATTTCAAATTTCCTGATCATGTTTATAAGTTGAAAAAGGCCTTGTATGGTCTTAAACAGGCACCTAGGTCTTGGTATGAAAGACTTAGTACCTTCTTAATTGATAATGATTTTTCTAGAGGTAAGGTTGATTCAACCTTATTTATAAAGAAAGTAGGAAAATACATCTTGATTGTACAAGTTTATCTAGATGATATTATCTTTGGGTCAACTAATGACTCCTTATGTGAAGAATTTGCAAAAATAATGCAAGGTGAGTTTGAGATGTCTATGATGGGTGAGATGAATTTCTTTTTAGGACTACAGATAAAACAGATGAATAGAGGTACTCTTATTTCCCAAACAAAATATTGTAGAGAAATTCTTAAGAAATTTGGTATGGATACGTGTAAAGAAGCTAGTACACCTATGGGTACTTCATGCTATTTAGATAAGGATGAATATGGAAAAGGAGTAAATGAAACTATGTTTAGAGGCATGATAGGATCTTTATTGTACTTAAGTGCTAGTAGACCAGATATTACGCAAAGTGTATGTATGTGTGCTAGGTACCAAGCAAATCCTAAAGCAATACCTTAAGGGAACCACTTCTTTTGGACTTTGGTATCCATCTAATGCTTCACTTAGTTTAATAGGTTATTCTGATGCAGACTATGGTGGTTGTAAAATTGATAGGAAAAGTACTAATGGTACTTGTCATTTTCTGGGTTGTTCTTTGGTATCCTGGAATTCAAAGAAACAAGCGTGTGTAGCCTTGTGTACCACTAAAGCTGAATATATTGCTGCTGGAAATTATTGTGCCCAAATTTTGTGGATGAAACAGCAACTGGAAGACTTTGATATCTTCCTTGATAATATTCCTTTAAAATGTGATAATACTAGTGCTATAAATTTAACTAAGAATCTCATAATGCACTCAAGGACTAAGCACATTGAGATTAGACATCATTTCTTGAGAGACCATATTCAAAAGGGGGATTGTCAAATTGAATATGTTGAAACCTTACATCAATTAGCTGATATTTTCACCAAGGTGCTACCTAAGGATAGATTTTTTGAGCTTAGAAGAGAGTTAGGAGAATTAGACATGTCTTAGAATCAACGCTTATAAAAATTTTCACATTTTCGTAATATTTACTCTTTATAATCAATTATCACAAGGCAATAATCGATTATTCCAACTTAAAACTCAAATCTGGGAACTTTTGAACGAATAATCGATTATCACGCTGACAGTTTCAAAAATAAAGTCGTTGAAGCATCCCACAACGGCTAGTTTTTCCATTCTTCTTATAAATAGCCTCCTATAATCGATTATTAGACACTTCTTTGCACCCAGAAACTACTGAAATCAAATCTTGAGCTCAAAAGCTCTCCATTTTTATTCACTTTCTCAAAATCTCACTACCCCAAACTTTCTCCATGGCAGATTCAAGAAGACATCGTCGTAGAGCTGCTGGAGCATCCTCTTCCTCTCAACCACGTCCTGCAACCATTGATGGGTGGATTTAAGATCCAGGAAAACATGTGGACTATGTTAATTCTTGGCAAGAAAGAAGAATCATGGCGGTAAAGTATATTCGCCTTGATTTTTTCCGTTTCTATGGATTTCAATTTCCAGATCCTTTTGCTGTTCAAGGACTCACGAATCTGATGGAGCAAAAAGGTTGCATTTATCCCAATCTCATAAGAGTTTTCTACTTCAACTTGAGATATCGAGATGGGATTATATCCACTAAAGTAAAGGGTGTCCGCATAATTTTAGATGATGATGTGTGGACCAACGTTGCTCAACTTACCATCTGGGATGATGCTGTAAAAGTTCATCTAGGACTTCAAGATTTCAATAGGTTGATGACTTTCCAATCCTTCTTGCGTCACCCTGAACAGTAGACTAATCGAAGGCAATTGCTTGTTGGAGGTTTCAAGGTTGAAGAAAGGATGATTCACTACTTGATTATCTGGATACTGTGTCCTAGAGCAACCAATCATGCTCAATGCTCTGAGCAGGATCTACTTCTTCTGTATGGGATCCTAAATCACATACACATCGATTGGCCTGCTCTCATTGCTGACACAATGGTAAAAGCTAAGAAATCTCATTCTTATCAATTTCCCTATTCTCTTCTTATTTCTAGGATTTTGGAGTACAAAGGTGTAAATGTTGAAGGAGAACTTGTCCAAGCCATTCAAGCTGTTGGCTCAGAAATTGGAGATACTACCTTTCGTCAGATGGGATTCATTACTAGAGGACGAGTTCTCATTCACAAAGATGATGACCATCCTGATGAAGATGAAGATGATGACATCGATACTCATATGGCAGAACCAGTTAGTGCTGCTGCTCCTTCTGATGCTGGTCCATCTAACATACCCTCATCCTCCTCACTCTCATGGAAGAACATTTTGCTAGATTATCTAAGCAATTAGAGGATATGAGTCTAGCACAAAGAACACATTTTGAGGAGATTTATGAGTGGCAACAATCTATTGATGAGTACATGGTTGATCAATTTCTTGATCTTGATGTTCGCCTATCTAACATCGAGAATCATCTCAACCTTCAACCTCCAGAAAGATCTCCTAGTCCTGAGTTTTAGATATAGATTCTATGTTTTGTTGTTTGCTTGCTATTTCATCTATGTTATAATTCTGTCTTTTATGTTTCTTCTTATAATGTAATCCTTCTTTTCATAAATAAAATGATCTCTTGATTATATGCATACTTTGTTTAATTGAGGGGGAGATCGTATTTAGGGGGAGCTTTTTACATCAAATCTTTTTGCTTCTGATCAAAAAAGGGGGAGAAGAATAATATAAGGGGAGAAGTATAAATTAATACAGGTATTGCTAACTCTATTGTTGTCTGTTAGCTTGAATGTTTTGCAGGTAAGCCAAAATTGCTTTTAAAATTGAATTTTTTGATCATCATCAAAAAGGGGGAGATTGTTACCAATAAGGAGTATTGGTAAATCTTGAAGAAAAATGTTTTGATGATGCTGCAAGAAGTTTTAGTTGAAGAAGATATTAGAATTATTTAAAAGCAATTTGTAGAAATTAAATATAGTAGGAAAGTCTTGTAAACTTTGTAAAACTTGCATTTTTAACTGCAATAATCGATTATGGAATGACAATAATCGATTATCACAAAGTCCTCCAGGAATAATCGATTATCACCTCATATAATCGATTATCACATTTTTTGAAAAACCTGTAATGGACTTGAATAATCGATTATCACTTACAATAATCGATTATTCGTGGCAGTTGGGACTTAACCTTAGATATTCAGAACAACTGGCTATATATTGGGTTTCTGTGAAGTTCAAAGTAACAAAGTTGAACAGAAGCTCTTGCAGAATATTGTTTGTCAGAGGAAGTTCTCAGAAGCTATAGTTCAAGTTCCCTTGCTTGATCTCGTGAATAGGAGAGGCTCGCGTTTCGTGTGTCGATTCGTAGCAAGCTCTCTTCGAGTTAGCAAGGTGTTGTGTCTGGTCTCGTGAATAGGAGAAGCTCGCGTTTCATTTGTCGATAGTCGGAGCGGTTCTCTTCGAGTTGGCAGAGTGTTCTTCTTCCGGTTCGTTCGTCGAAGGAAGGTTTATTTATTTGTTTTATTCACTATTTGTTGTAATATGTGAAACATCGTTTTAGTGGAACTGTTAATCATTTTTTATAGTGATTAACGACTGGATGTAGATTCTGTTGAATCGAACCAGTATAAAAATTACTCGTATGATTTTCTATTCCCTACATTTTTTATCTTTTATGCATATCAATTGTTCGATAAATTTTCTGAAAGAAAATTTGATTTTCTAAAAACAGACCAAATTATTTTAAAAAGGTGACCGAACACGCTTTCTGCTACTCTAGATTTATTCCGCTGCGTTACACTCTGTCTGGTACCAACCAACAAACAGTTATAGAGATGAACAGTCAAAGAGGGTGTTGAAGGAGAAAGCTCCAAATGCAATCCACATCCTCCACTTCATGTTCTACCATATCACTCTGAAATGGTTGCCATGCAATGTGCTCCAACTTCTCTTATGGACTCTCAAACAAACCATATGCCTTCAACAAATCAACACTAGAATTACCTTTCCAGGATGCGTCTTCTTCTTCAAGCAACGATGAGAAATTGTCTTCAAAATCCAAAAAGTACTCCTCTGATTTACACCTCACACCATCTTTTAGCCATGGGAAATCAAACTGAACAACAATCCTCCTTCTCCCTAATAAAGAACAAAGAAAGAAAGAATGTGGTTTTTTCCCTCACACGAACCCTAATTTTTTCCCCAATCTCATTTGCATTTCTGAATTAAAGGAGGTTGCACTTAAATTTTTAATTTTTCCCACTTTGTCCTTTCCTAAAGCTGATTTCACCTCTATGCATTCAAAATTTTTAATATAAAACTCGGTTTTAATGCCACGTGTAATTAATGTATACACTGACCATGCCACGTAACCCAAATTTAAACGATTGTTTGTCCAATTTGACGACAGACCTCTAATTTGTTCAATTTTACAAAAACAATGACTCAATTGAGATGCAGAAAAGAAATAGGACCTATTTGAGATTTTAGACCAAAATAGGGACCTACCGAGACATTAAACCTAAGATTTATTATAATTTTAGTTAAACATTTAGTGAACCTTAGTTCCAATTAAGATTTACTACAAATGATTAACCTTTTTTCATATAAGTGTTAGCAAATTATGAAAAAACATTTATTCCAAATGGGTAGCGCCTCATATCGTAAGAGTTAAAAATTTAAGATTGATTGAATTTTTTATGAATGTATTATGAATCGAAGTTAAAATGAAGGTTTAATGTTTTGGTAGGTCCCTATTTTTATCCAGAATCTCAAATAGGTCTCATACTTGTTCGGTGTCTCAATTGAATCCTTATTTTGTGAAAATTGTAACAATTAGACCCTTGTCGTTAAATTGGACTCAATGACAGTTAGTATATGTTTGACGTGGCACGGTGGACTATGGTTTAATTGAGATGAACTATATTACTCGATATATGTGATTTTGATGTGGATATTTTATTTTATTTTTAAAAAAGAAATTGGAAAGAATGAATGAAATATTGGGAATGAATTAGGGATTTAAATTGTTCGAATTAGGGATTGAGATTGGGAGAATTTCGTTATGAAATTGTAGGGGTTCATGGAAATTGGGAATCAATTGCATAGATTGGACATTTAATTTGAAAAATTAGGGTTCATTCACAGCTAACATTGATACAATCACGAAGTATGCATCACGATTTTTGCAGGCTGAGTTGACATCCTTGCTGGTTAAAAAGATGTTTCGGGTGACTTGGAGATTGTTCTCAATGGTGCTTTTACCTTCCGCTCAGCTTCTTGTGATGTTGGTTCAGATCATTTTTTTCTTTTCTTCTTCAGAGGTGTCGTTGCCATCCCCAGTCACCGTGACCCGTGGTCACACCTACCAGCGTCTCCATTGATGCCACCACCATCAACCACCACTGAGAATCCGGAATCGCGATAAATAGAACCCAAAATGTGAATCAAAAACCTAAATCTCAATTTGAAAACCAATCCCCAAATGCAAGATCAAATTACAAGCACAGAGAAACCCAAATAAAAACCCTAGCCCAAATCACGAAATCAAAAATCTGTAGAGAAGATTCAAGAAACCCAAATCAAAACCTTTGTTGCGACATCGCCGGAAAATCAATTTCACAGCTACAACACTCACTGCGAAATGAGAAGGGAGGACACGCCATTGTCACGTCATCGTAGCGCCAACACAATGTCGTTGCCGTCGGAGCTTGCCTCCCTCTCACGAAACCCAACCCCAAAGAAGAATAAAGGAGAAATTTCTCCCTGTGTCGTGAGCTGAACTAGAAGGAATAGGAAGAAGAAAGTCCTCCCCTAAGTGAGAAACTTGCAGTAGACTAACCAAAAGAGAATTGGCCCTTCAAAGCTGGTCCATTTACAAAAAAGAAACTCAAAGGAAAGAATAAATTCTCTAAATAGGGTATTGTGAAAGTGATTAAAAACATGTCACATCAACCATGCCACGTCAATTAAAAACATACATCACCATGCACATCAACCTTCCATTAACGTTGTTAGGTCCAATTTAATGGCAAGGATCTAATTGTTACAATTTTCACAAAATAAGAACTCAATTAAGACACCGAACAAGTAAGGAACCTATTTGAGATTCTGAACGAAAATAAGATCTACCGAAACATTAAACCTTAAATAAATGAAGATCACATTAGTGAAAAATTTAAATGAAATTTTTAAGTTATTGCAATATGCTCAACAACACACAATAAAAAAACTCACCTCACACTCACAATGTATATTTAGTACAATACAAGTATTATATATATATATATATATATATATATATATATATATATATATAATTGGGTTGTTACTCTTTAAGTAATTAACCATTCTTTTAATTAAAATAATTATCTTGTCATTTTTACTCTTATTTAAATTTAACCGTTTTGTAAACTAAAATATCTTACTATTTCATCCTTTTAAGTTATTGTTTATTTAAATTTAAATATTTTTAAACTAAATTAATTACATATAATAAGAAAAAAGAGACACACATACGTAGTACATGTATTTTATTAGTATATTATATTTTTATTTTTAATCCGTGTAAGATATATTTTATTGTATTATTAAGTTAGTTCAAATTTATCTCTCTTGTTTAACTTATAATAAATAGGTATATAAATATATACATTCTATATTACATAGTATAATAATTCAAATTACGTATGTATATTTTATAATAATAATAATCTTGCAATAGCTTCATTCTGAAATATAGGTAAATACATACAAATATTTTACTATTTGTCTCAATCTATGATGCTCAAATATGATACGACTATTAGGTACGACCCGTATCTCTTACGCAATAGGATATAGATATGATATATGATATATGCGTATTGAAAAGTATACAATAATTCTTACTAACATGATAAATATATGATTGTTATGGTACGAATTCAAATTAAAATCATACGTATCAATGTTATCAACATAAAAAATAATAAATTATTGTCATCATAAAAGTATTATTATTTTATAGATTAATACTGATAAGTATTGATAAATCCTAAAGTATTATATATATATATATATGTGAGATACAGGTATGTTATCTAAATTGAAGTATTGATGTATCATAAATCTCAATATTTAAATGATAAAATAGATTGAAAAGGAAAAATGATATTTTGATCCAAAGTCACCTAGTTGAAAACCTACTTTTAGAAGTAAAATAGTTATTTAAGTGAATTTTTGTATTTGTATAAAAAACAGGTTGAGCACTAATATAGAAAAGGCATTTAACGTCAAGAAGTAAATACTCCATAACATTTTTTAAATATCATATCAAAATTAATGTCGGGTCCGGTTGTATCTGATGTAAAATTCAATTTGAACTTCGACCCACCTTAAAATCAACGTCAAGTAACATTGACTCTTCTTCCTCCAATGTCGAATGCCTTTGTAATGTCAGTCATTCTCCCCATTCGACATCAAACATGTTTTAAAAAAATAAAAGAAATAGTGCAAGACTCGTTTAGCTCTTTATTGTTCTTTTGTGCAAGCTTCCAAGGTGTTCTTCATTGTTCTTTCGCGCGAGCTTCCAAGGTGATCCAGTGACTGTGACGAGTCTATAAGGTGAATTTCACTTCCTTTCATTCATATTGAAATTGTTTTAGTGTCCTAATTTGGTTTCCCTTCATTCACTTAAGAAAAAAAGGACAACTGTTACAGCATTAACAAACGTTAAATGTTGCCAAATTCTTATTTGAAGTGGCTCTAACTTGAGGTTGATGTGACATGATGTTTGACATTAAGTGTCATCGGCCTTGAGTATAACCAACATTAACACATGTTAGTATTTAGGTTCGATGCAAATTTAACTTCATCTACTATAATAATAAATTTTCTCTCATGTTGTAAGTCCAAAATATCATACATTAAAAATTGTGTTAGTGTAATGATAATATCAAATAAATATAAAAAGAAAAGAAAAATAGATGACAAAATATCATTATTTATAAAAAAGAAGAACTCATTTATTTTATCCACGGTACCAAGTAAAATATTCGTTTTCTTTTTGTTATATCCATGTATAAGATTATTTTAGCCTATGATAATTTATTTAAAATGTTACAATTTTAATTTGAACACGAAAATAAAACAAAAGATAATAAAAGTAATCAAAACAATTAAGAGTATTAATTTGAGTTGGTGGTAGAAAAAATTCATATGTGGATTTAACCTTATTGATTAGATGATAAATCTTTACGCAACGCCCTACTTTTTCTTAAAAGAAATTAATAAGCTTATTATGAATTATGATGTTCCAATCTACTCTAAGCTCAACTGAATGGTTCAAACACTTCACTGTATGAATTTGGAAAAGATAAACAAATATTGATGTGTTTTTTTTATAATTAATAATTGCTATTTTAGATATTTACTATTGCAGAATTGGCTTTTAATGTCACCTCATATACGTCCGTCCACAAAAGTTCCAACGTAAATAATTGACCGGTGGCATATTCGTAAATAAGTGAAACTGTAGACGTCCGTTGGGGAAGGAGACGGACGTCTATAATATTATAGACGTCCGTGGGAGGGGACCGGACGTCTAAGAGGCTGAACAAATGAACGCTTCAACTCCCCTTGTCAGTCCATTAAACGTCCGTTGGGGAGGGGGACGGACGTCTATATTATAGACGTCTGTCCCCCAATATCGGACGTTTAAAAGGCTGACGGGGGTTGAAGAGTTGATTGTTTCAGCCTTTTAAACGTCCGTTCTGGAGTCCGGCCCCCATCCAGAACAGACGTTTAATGGGCTGACAAGGGGAGTTCAGGCGTTCATTTGTTCAGCCTTTTAAACGTCCGTTCTGGAGGGGCTCTAGAACAGACGTTTAAAAGGCTGAACAAATGAACGCTTCAACTCCCCTTGTCAGCCTTTTAAACGTCCGTTCTAGAGGGGGCTGAATGTCTATAATATTATAAATGTCCGGCCTCCTCCAGAACGGACGTTTAAAAGGCTGACAGGGTAGTTGAAAAGTTGATTGCGTTCAACCTTTTAAACGTCCGTTTTGGAGGGGCTCCAGAATGGACGCTTAAAAGGCTGAAGCAATCAACTCTTCAACCCCCCGTCAGCCTTTTAAACGTTCGTTAGAAGGGGATGGACGTCTATAATATTATAGACGTCCGGCCCCCTTCAGAACAGACGTTTAAAAGGCTGACAGGGTAGTTGAAGAGTTGATTGCGTTCAGCCTTTTAAACGTCCGTTCTGGAGGGGGCCAAACGTCTACAATATTATAGACGTCCGACCCCCTCCAGAATGGACATTTAAAAGACGTTTAAAAGACGGACATATATACCAAAACGCGAACCCGTGAGAGTTCCCTCTACGCCTTGCATTTCCAGGTTGGTTTTTATTTGTTTTGGACCATTTAATCTTACTTTTATTCCGATTAAATTGTTCAGTGATGAAATATCTTTCATTTGGACCGATTAAAAATCGTTTTCGATGTGTTTTGGTGCAGTTTGTTGCGTGTTCTTGGGCGGCGGTTTTTGCCCTACGTTTTAGGTCTTGCACTTCAGGTTAGTTTTCGAATCTGCTCTTCAGGTTAGTTTCTTCGTTAATAATTTTTTGATAGGGTTTTGTGTATGCATGTTTTTGACGTGTTATTTCCATTTCCCTTAGACGTCTGGCAGTGCACAAACAGACATCAAAACCCCATAATCCTAAATAACCCGTTCAGCCATATAGACGTCTGTTGTGTCGGAACGGACGTCTATATAGACGTCCGACCTAGAACAACAGACGTCTGGTTAACGTCACCCACAAAGACGTCGGGTGCAGATCGAACGTCAAAAGGCCAAAATAACAGACGTCTAAAGCCCTTTCTGCACTAATGATTTTATGTGAACTAATATTTTTCACAAAATTATATTTATGGTGAAATGATATCCATCTTTTATAACTAAAAATAAATCTAGTTTTATTCCTCAATTATAAAAAAATATTTTGATGTCTCAAATTGAAAACAAATGTCGGTGGTACTTAAATATTAACTTTATTGCATAAACAGTTTAGACTTAAGATACAAACAACACAAGTTTAATACAACAGGATATAATGTTTCTGAAATAGGTTCAACAATTGAGAAGCAAAAGCACTAGTTTTGTCCTCAAACAAGAAAATTGCATATCACTGGAAATCAAAAGGAAGCCACATCAGTTCTGAAATAGAAGAGACCAGATGGAGATCCATTGGGAAGAAGTGAAAGCTTGACAGGACTAGCAGCACCTTCTTCAACTGTTAGAAAACCAGTGTTTGATGTTATATCTGTCTTCACATAACCAGGGCAAACACTGTTTATGCAGAATGAAGGATGTTTCTTGGCAAGGATTCTGGTGTAGCCATTCATAACAGCTTTTGACACAATATAGGCACCTAGATACCTTGGCCACCCTTTACTCTCTAATGAACCTTCTTTGAAATCACTTAGAAATTTCTTCACTATTTCATCCACTTTCTCTTCTGTCAGCTTATCATCATCACTCAACACTCCTCTTGCCCATGATTCTTTAGGGAAACTCTGAATTTACATCATTAAGCAACAACACCTTAAGAAAACTAAAAGTAACAAGATGCAATAATAAACTACTATCTGTTATAGGAAAGTTTTCAATAAACTCAAGGTTAGATTGCACAACATACGATTGGCTATTCATATTAAATATTCAGAAGAGATGAAGTTGTTGCCTACCTCTAACTGCCCCTGAGTGGATGATACATTCACAATTCTTGGCGAGTCAGATAATTGCAGGAGGGGCATAAGGGATTCTACAGTTATTTTAGCGCCATAGTAATTTATTTGCAAGCATTCTTCTGCTAACTCATATGTTTGAGTCACGGCCCTTGTTCCTTCCTCATCTGATATCACCTGAAAATAGTGGCAGCTCAATGACTGTTTGCAAATTCTACAATTACACACACCTATTTTAAGTCTCTTGTGCATTCAAGAAATCTATTGACTTGTACTAAATATTTGCAGGATAAAAATCATTAACATTACAAAAGAAGAGCCAAGTCCAAAAATCCTTGACTTTGTGTTGGGCTTAACAACAAATGCAAGTTCTTGAGATGGGATGGGATCTACTTTTACCATTTCAATAGTTGACATGGGATGGGATCTAGAATTTCAAATGCTCTAGAAAAGTTGCAAGCTTTAGGTCCTTTTACACACACTGCAACTTTCCATGTCTGTTAATTAGATTTCAGAACACGCTAATATTCTTACCCCACGATTCGCAATGACTGTAGTGAATAAGTCTCTGTCTTTAATTACAATTCCACTGATTCCCGCATTGTTAACCTACATCGAACAAAAAACTACTATATGTAAAGAATTGATTCTCTTCAAGTCATTAACAAAATTTATCCTAATCAAATTATGACTAGATGTAAAAGGAATCTGTCAAATTGATTCAATGAAATCTCTTTTTAACCTCTGGTGCCTTAACTATCTTGAAAGTATGATTAACAATTGTAGATTACGGTCTTTGATATTTATCCTCAGTAAACAGCGCAAGTCCCCTAAGATATAACAAGAATTTTTATAAAATTTCTTAGAATCTCAGAACTAGTAAGCAATTCTAAAAATTAGTAGAAAAGAAAGCCATAATATTTTATAAAAAGAAAAGAAAGAAAGAAGAAAACAAAAAGGATAAAAGAATGAGAGAAAGAAATGAATGGGTGAGTTTGTGTCTTTGGAACAAACAAAGCCACACGTTATTTATAGAGTGCGAAACAAACGAAGATTGGCCCAAGGTCCAAATCCAACAGGAAAAAATCCTGAGCCTGGTAGGAGTGGTTTTGATCATGAAAAGAGTGCAACAGAAAAATTCCAATGTGAATCCATTTCTTTCGAAAGAAGGATGCAACATAAAAATTGCATGTGAATCCATTTCTTTAAAAAGAGATATTTCAATATAACCAAGGCATAAGTTGCTCTACAATCCCCCACATATTGCAAAAGATGAGAAAGAATATTGAAAGAAAGAAAAGAAGAATTTTCCTAGGTTTTATAAGATGTATTACATCAGAGCTAGTATAACAAGCTATATGAACCAGTTCTAGATCGAGAAACTTAGCACACAATATAGTTGTTATAGCAAGCTATATGAACCAAAAACACTTGACGTGTGTTGGTGGTTTATCAATCACAATATACCCCCACAATCCTTACTATTATCGTTGTGTTGCGCTTACTAGATCATGCGCGTGTCCGATATTCATGAATGCTCTAGAGATCATGCCAAGATCTCATGCAAGCAACCTCACTTGACACTCATATACGTGATTTCATCAAGTGTATGCTGCAAATCATACACCACCCGTAAGGGATATGAGAATCATTAAAATTTTGTTTAAACTAAAATTCTTTCACTATATAGAATAATTACAAAGTTAACCTCTTAATAATGCAGTCTCTAGCACTTTCAGACACACCATAGGAATGGACATATTTGATATAAAATCAAATTAGTGGTATCATAACTAATAAGTGACTTGTTTTTATCCATATGATTGTTATTCATGGGATCTCCAATCACAAAGGCTAGGTTACCATCGCTTGTTTGTTTTCTAGTGGCTTAAGTCTCGTTCTCCTCGATGTTTCTAAGATCATATTTTTTTCCCAGGGGTTTAGTCAGAGGATCTGTTAGATTCCGTTTTGACTTATCACATAGTCAATGGAAATAGTTCCACTCTTTAAAAGCTACTTCACCAAATTGTGTCGCAATTGTATATGTCTTTCTTTCCATTGTAATTCTTGTTTTTAGCTATAGCTATTGTCGATTGACAATCACAGTGTATTGACACTGATGGGGATGGTTTCATTCGTAATAGAATGTTTGTTAAGAAGTTTTTCAACCACTCAGCCTCAATACCAATCATCTCAAGAGCGACAAACTCAGATTCCATTCTTGATCTTGCAATAATTTTTTTTCTGGTTGATCTCATGTAATCGCACCACCCCCAAGTGTGAATACATAACCACTAGTGGATTTTGTCTCATCTAAATCAGAGATCCAGTTAGCAACATTGTATCCTTTTAGTACAGCGCAAAATCCACTATATTAAATGGCCTAATCCATTGAACCTATTAAGTATATCATAAGCCTAAAAAGTGCATCTCAATGTTCTTGATTTGGACATTGTGTGTACCTACTCAATCTACCTACTACATAAGCAATATCAGGTCTAGAAAAGCTCATCAAGTGTAGTAAGCTCCCAATCATCTAGGCATATTGAGGTTGAGATATAAATTTTCCTTTATTTTTCATTAATTTAGAGTTAACATCATAAGGGGTACTCAAAGGTTTGAAGCCATAATACCCAATCTTCTTAACACCTAAAAAGGGTACTTAGATTCTAACACCTAAAATTACATTGGCTTCACCCATGTCTTTCATTTCAAAGTTCAATCCTAGAAATAGTTTAGTTATAGCAACACTCGAACAGAGGAAATCCTAGTCATAAGAGCAAAGGTATCAAAGTAGTCTAAGTTGATTTTTTAAGTAAAACCTTTTTTCTACTAAGCATGCCTTATACTTCTCTATAGATCCATCAGGGTGATATTTTTTCTTAAAGATCCACTTACAGCCAATGAGTTTTGCTCCTTTAGGCAAACCTACTAAGGTCCAAGTATTATTTTTCTAAATTGATTCAATTTCAATCTTATTGGCTTTATCCAACTGTTTTGCATCAAGACCACTAATAGCTTCTACAAAGCTACTTGGAACATGTTCAAAAAACTCAACATTTTTCGTCTCCATTATAGAAGTACTTTCAAGTATATCACTTTTAAGAATTAGAAACCTATAGGCAACACTTTGCTTAGCATAGACTAAGAACATGCAATCAAAGGTTTTAGAGCCTATTTTCCTTTTCTTGGGATCAGGTAACATCACCTTAGCTAGGCATACCTACACTCTTAGATATTTAAGGTTAGGTTGATAACCTCTCAATAGCTCATAAGGAGTTTTACCAGTTTTCTTATGAGGTATTCTATTTTGTAAAAAACATGTAGTAAGCAAGGCTTCTCCCCAAAGGTTATCAAGTGCATCAAAACTAATAAGCATAGTATTCATCGTCTTCTTAAGAGTTTTATTTTTTCTCTCAGCTACTCCATTAGACTCAGGTGAATATGGTGGGGTTACTTCATGGATGATACCTTCTTTAGCACAAAAAACACTAAACAATACATATTCACCTCCTCTATCTTATTTAATCTTCTTAATTTTCTTATTTAATTGTTTCACATCAAAGACTTCATCTTTATGTTTGATTAAATACACGTTAGTGTATATGGAATAATCATTTATAGGTGTGAGCTTGAGAAGAACTTTAGCACATGTAGCACATCACTCAAGGCCAAAGTCTTTCAAGGTGTGAGCTTGAGAAGAACTTTCTCTTTTCCCAAAATAGGAGTGATCTTGGAATCACCGAGGTAGACGTGTACTTCTCCATCCCCTACATTAATGTAATAGTTAAAGGCACTTCTATTTGCACAGATATACCTGGTAGCACCAGAGTTTACCACTCATTTGCTCACATTGGTCATCAGATTTACTTGAGAAACGATCGCAACAATAATGTCATCTCCTTCGGCTATATTTTCCCTAGGAAGATTATCCTTTCTTGCTCTGCACCTGCACTGTGGTGCATGATGGCCCGACTTCCTACATACAAAGCAATTTCCTTTCTTCTTAAAGGTGGGGTTAGATTCGTTGGGATGAGATTTTTGAAAATTTACTTGTAATAAGGTTTATGTCCGTACCTTTTTGGAGCAGGTACGTCTTCTACCACGTTTGCTTTTGCAAACAAAGCATTGGCCCTTGTTGTAGCACACTCTTTCCTATCGGTATCTTTAATAATTATGTGAGTGATGAGCTCTGAAAGTGACATCTGCTTGTGTTTGTGTTTCAGTTGTTGCTTGTAATCAGTCCAGGAAGGCGACAATTTATTGATCAGAAACTCTGAAAAAAATTCATCCGATAGAAGAACGTTCTCTTCTATGATGTCTTTGAGCAACTTGTGGTACTCATTGATTTACGACTTTATGTCCCTGTCTTCGACCATTTCCCAGCAATATTAATTCCCAATAATGAACCTTTGTCTGATGACATCTTCAGCAGTGTATTTAAGAATCAACGAATCCCAAATGTATTGATCGCCTCCTTATAGGAATAGTACACATCGAACAAATCATTAGATAGTGCACTAAGTAAACTATACTAGCATACCTTGTTTGCATGAACCCAATCTTTAACTTGTTTTTAATTTGGAGGGAGACTAGAATCGGGTTTTGGAGATGAAATAGCAAAGGCGACTCCGTACATGTCTAACAAGGTTGACACACGTTTTTGCCAGTGTCAGAAATTCTGACCAGAGAAGACTTTGATTTTTGATACATCTGGGAAAGGTTTCATGAAGATCGTCTAAGTTCCGAAAACAATATTCTGATTCTCCACGATTGAGTTGTTGATGTCATTCATAAGTCCTTAAGATTGTTGTAGAAATGCTAACAAAATCATGAATAAAAATTTCTCGAGGCTTTTAAATCATTGTCCTTAAGGACTTATCTGCAGTGTATTTAGCAAGCCCTCTACGATACAATAGGAACTTCTTAGAAATTTCTAAGGATCTCAGAACTAGCAAGAAACTTTAAAAAGAGTAGAAAACAAACCTAGAATATTTTTAGGAAAGAAAAGAAAGAAGAGAGAAAAGAAAAAGGATAAAAGAATGAAAGAAAGAAAAGAGTGTGTAAGTTTCTGTCCTTGGAATAAACAAGCCACTCTATTTATAGAGTGAGAGACAATCGAAGATTGACCCAAGGTCCAAAACCAATGGGAAAAAATCTCAAGTCTTGCAGTTTCCATGAAACGTTCTCATTGTGAGGAAATCCCGAGCCTTGTGGAAGTGGTTTTGACCACGAAAAGATTACAACAGAAAAATTGCAACGTGAATCCATTTCTTTCGGAAGAGATTTTGCAATATAACCAAGGCACGAATTACACTATAAAAGTAATGGTTAATGCACACACCAACAATATTGAACAATTTCTATCCAAATCCAATAAACTTGTTTAACAAAGAGTAAAAACAGAAGACTTTGGTTGGAGATGAGATCATCATGAAAATTTAGTAAGAGAAATAATAAGAAATATACAAAAATCTTAATGAAATAAACTTTAAAAGTCTAACTACACTTGTTTATAAGATGAAATTTGTATTCATTTATATATAAAAATTTGTTTTATCTTTAATCAATATAATCTCCAACATACTTCTAAATATTGGTGATGTATAATAACAAAAAAAAAGACATGACATAACAAATGTTGTTAGAATATAGTTTCAGACTTATAATAAAATAACTTTTGTCTTATAATATTAAGTTTTCATTCACTTGTCTTATAATCTTTCATCAACGTAAGATCTCCAACATACTTCTAAATATTGGTGGATGTATAATGTAAGGGCCTCGTTTTTTCTTAAAGGGAATGGGGAAGCATTTAATGCTGGGGAGCACTAGCTGACATAGAGGGAGGTAGGTTTTGTTTTATTGGGAAAAATGGGGAGCTTAGATGTTGAAAAACAGCAGCAAAAGGGGAGCAAACGTCCGGGTCTTACTCTCTTTGCTGACACCTTTCAAAAAAAGCTGGAGACGTGGGAGATAAAAGGAAGTGCTGGCTTCTGAAATGGGAGAGAAGTTCTGCTGCAAAGTTTGTGAAAGAGGTGAAGCTTAGAGTGTTGGAATTGCTTGGTGCTGCAAGTCTTGGAGAAGTTAGATTCAAAGATTCACAAAGGAAGTCTTCAAGAGGTAAGGGGAGCTAGATCTTTTGTTTGATTGATGATATATGTTGTGTTTGATGCAAATCTGGGAAGGAAGGGATGAAAAATTTGGGATTTCTGGGTTTCTGGTTTTCTGGGTTCTGGATTTCGCGATTCTGCAGAACGCGCGTTCGTCCAATTTGATGCCAAATTGGACGTTCGTTCAACAAAAATTCTGAACGTTCGGTTGATGTACTGAACGTTCGTCCAAATTGAAAATTGGGATGTTCGTCCAAATGGCTCGACCAAGTAGTGGTCGGCCAAAATAACCTGAGCGTTCGGTTCCGTGTTAACGAGCGTTCGTTCGTTACAGTGACATATTAGACGTTCGTCCCAACTGTATACAGGAATTAGTAATTTTAGGCGTTCGTCCCTAAATTGATATTTACGTGATCTTGAGCGTTCGGCATTTGGTATTAGAAATTGCAGTCGTTCGTCCTTAATGGATTCTTAAGTTTAATCTTGATCGTTCGACCTTAAGTGGATACTATTAAGTCTGGATCTTTAAACGTTCGGTTTCGGTGTACTAGTCAGCGTTCGGCCTTGGTTAAATTATAATTGTGAGCGTTCGGCAGTTAGTTGGTATTCTTAGGTTGGATTTTGAGCGTTCGGTCATAGTTTAATTCTCATAATGAGCGTTCGGTTTTGGTTTAAATCTGATTGTGAGCGTTCGGTCTTGGCTTGATAGTCTTAAGTTTAGAATTTTGAGCGTTCGGTCCCGTTTTGTTGAGCGTTCGATTTTGATAAGGTATTCTGATTGTGAGCGTTCGGCCATCATTAAATTCTAATTGTGAGCGTTCGTCTTATTTAGTATTCTAAGTTTGAATCTTAGTCGTTCGGCATTGGTATGGTTGAGATGTGAGCGTTCGGCCTTGGTATTGCTGTGATTATGAGCGTTCGGCCTAGGATATGATAACGTCCGTTCTTGCAGTATTCAGGAATTAGCGTTCGGAAGAGAGCGTTCGTTCAAATGAGGTTCGGCCTTGATAGTTTAGCATTCGGCCAAATATTGTTGAATCCAATATGACGTTCGGCCTAATTGTGTTCAAGCGTTCGGTCAAATTTTGTTAAAACTCTTAGCGTTCGTCCTAGGTGTCAATATAAGCGTTCGGCCTAATGGTGTGATCAGTGAAATAGCGTTCGGCCTGTTAGTAAATAGCGTTCGTCCTACGTATTAATCAGCGTTCGGCCTAGTGGTGTGAAATAGCGTTCGGCCTGTTATGAGATAACGTTCGTCCTAAGTTTAATCAGCGTTCGGCCAAATAGTGGTGAATCCAATATGACGTTCGGTTTTAGCATTCGGCCAAATAGTGTTGAATCCAATATGACGTTCGGTTTTAGCGTTCGGACTAGTGATTCAGCGTTCGGTTTTAGCGTTCATCCAAATCTCTGAGCGTTCGTTCAATTGGCACAGTTTGCGTTCGGTTATAACGCTCGGTGAATAGTGTTCGTCCATCCAATGGTTTGCAAATGGTGATGGGTTTTAAGTTCATTTCTCTTGAATTGAATTATGTGCAAAATGTTTGGAAAATATATAAATGGGGATTATGTGAATGTATGAAATACATTGGATTTAATGTGATATTATGGAGGTATCTGGTTATTCATGGCTTGGGATAAGGTTTAAAGTAAGAGTATGATTCATGAACGTAATTCCATGATCCTCAAGGAGAGGATACATGGTGGTGTTTTGGGGTTGTATAGAATGATTGCATGGTAGCTCAGTTTTGGGGGTCATCCTGAATCTCCAATGGTCTTTCTTCTCATGTAGAGAGGATTGAACATGTGGTGAGGAGTAGCAGGAGGTCCTAGTCTTGGATGCTTCCATATGATCCAAGGTGAGTAATAACGGATTAACCTCGTGATTGTGGCCGGGCGGGAGTGCCCAAATGTTCCATCAGGCGGTAGTGCATAAAGTTTCACAAGGCGGGAGTGCCCAAGTTTCATAAAGCCACCACGAGTGCAAGACCCGCCATAACTCGGTAATCATTCTAGTCCGGACGAGTCGGTCTATAAAGGAACGAGTCGGGGTATAAAGTAACAAGTCTTGTGATGTCAGTTTACCATGTTTGGATGAATGTTTACATGTCATGGGAGTGTGTGAAATATGGATCAATGAGTATGCTTTAATTGTTATTTTATATGAATCTATGAATGATTGCATGAATTAACTGTGTTGTATGTATAACATGCTTTTTATATCTAGCTCACCCTTGCATTGTTTGTGTTATGTGCTGTTTGGGTATGTTTCTTTGGCAATGATCATCCACTTGGATGGGAGCAGATGACGGAGAGGATACTTTGGAAGCAGCCCTTGATGGAGACGGTAGTGTTGCAGCTTAGATTAGCTAGTCTTATTTCGTAATTCTTAATGTTTGGAAGAACTCATGTGTGTTTTAAGTTTTAAATTCTCCGTGATTTTCATGGAGAAATTCTAATACTCTTGTTGTCAATTCCGCACTATTTTGAGGATGACTGTAATCCTTAAATTATTCTTGACTGCTTTCCTATATTATGCATGATGACGTCTTTATTATATATGAATGATGTATATAATTGGGACGTTACATATAATAACAAGAAAAAAAGAGACACGACAAAACAAAAGTTAGAATATAGTTTCAGACTTATAATAAAATAATTTTTGTCTTATAATATTAAGTTTTCATTCACTTGTATTTGTAAATTTAACTTTCTCTCTAGTTTAACTCTAACAAAAGAAATACGCTTTCATACTCACATAACTAACATTCTAAAAATGGATAAATGACAGCATAGTAGAATGAGCTCACCAAACAAACAAACTTTCACTTTTAACTGAAGCCTAAGCACCGAAGATTTCTGAGACAAACTTTAACATAGAACAAACAAAAGAGAGAAGCATGAAAGTCTGATTTTACCAGAATATCAAGTTTACCAAATTTGGATTTGATAAAATCTGCAAAAGCAGCTACACTTGCAGCATGAGCCACATCTAGCTGATGAAACAACACAAGATGAGAAAGACCAGAGGCTTTGAGTGTTTCCAATGCTTGGAGACCCCTCTCTTCATTCCTTGCAGTGAGTACCACCTTTATTCCTTCTGAAGCTAACTGCCTAACTATCTCTAATCCAATTCCTTTATTTGCTCCTGTCACGACTGCATACCTGTTAAATTCAACCACATCCCAAAGGGCAAAAGGACTCAGAAAATGTAAACTTTGAGTGCTGCAATATAATTGGTATTTGAAACTTGTGAGAGAAAAAGCAAGAATACCTCTCTGTAGCTTCCCCCATCTTCAGTTTCAACTCTGCACTGTGATATGCAGCTTATTACAAACCTGTTATGGTTACCAAGTTGTTATTTATGCATATCTTTGAGCTCTGAATATGAATTCCACAAATTATGGTTTCCTATTCATTACTAAGAATACCAATGCTCAAGCCGGCATGTCTGTAACTACAATCTTTTACAGTACTTGTCGATTATGTCTTGCTTCTTTCCATGCCAAATAAAGGACCGAAAAGTTGAAAATAGATTTCGCAGAAAAAGCACCGCCGTGACTCTTTATCCAAAAAATATATAAATTAAAAGAAATATTTAATAATTATAATGTTTTTAAAGTAAACAAATAATTACTGATAAAGTTATAGTGCATAGGTTTGGAAAAAGTCACTATCCAACTTAAAATATATTTGAAGAGTCAAGTTAAATTTCTTTGTTTTTTTTAATGTTAACATCAATCCAATTTAATCTATTTTTGAGCGAATTGGACTTAGATCAGACAAATTGAACTAAGGTTTTGGAATTTTATTTTTTTTTTTTGAAAATTACAATTTTCAAGTATTAATTTAATTAAAAAAATAACATTGTTTTTTTTCAAATTTTGTGACTTGTAACTTCCCATTTTAATAGCATTCAACAACTAAAAGAATTTTATGATAGTTATCCTTATACAACTATAATAACAGAATCATGTGTATACAAGATATGTACTACTAAGAGTTACATTGCATTGAAACTAAAAGTGTAATAAAGTTTTACAAAAATCACTATACACTGAAACTAAATATCCTACTATGCGATTCAGCACCATCACCAACTAGCACCTGATCAACATAAACATCTTCCTTTGCTCAGACAATTAAAGTGATCATCGCAAATAAGAAGAAACAAACAAACATATAAACAAAGAAGAAATGGTAAGCTAATGTGCCAAAAGAGGTTTCATAACATTTATATAGATTTTAACACACATAAACATCCATATCGATGAATTCTAACACATGTACTCATAAATACTAGACTTGACCATTTGAATACATGTATTGATGTCAGACTCTAACGAGTTCTGCAGTTGGTGGTGAAACACTTTGTTCACCCAAGCTATCACACAAGGTTAATCCATCTACCACCTATGGCCAAGAAATCAAACCATAGACTTGGACCTCTAATTACTCCTCACGACATAATCCCCTTTCTCTACTTGAGATGGGTTGGTTAGTAGAGTATCAGGATAACCTCCAAAACGAAATTCCTACATCAATACATTACACTACTGAACACCATCATAGAAACTCTCCATGAGATCCATGGAATTATGCCAAGCACATATATCATGCACATAACCAATATCATAATCACCATATCATGTATGAAATATATACCCAACATACTCACATTCGGATTATAGTCCATCAAACATCACCAGTCTAATAATACACATGCATAGGATACCAAATGACGTAATTTAAACAAAGAATCAGAAAGAAACATACAAAGACTTGAAAACAGGGTGCAATTAGCACCCATTTCTAGCATTCAGCATCAAGCTCAAGCAAACATGCTCGTGCAACGAGTCTATCCTCTCGCCCAAAAAATTTAGAGAAAAGAGGTTCGGTCCTCCAGTAGAAAAGTCACACTCAGCGCCACTCAATACAACTCAACACCCAACAAAAAGAGAGTCCATTATTTTCGCAACGCTCAACGACCTAGTGTGGCCCTCAACGCCACACCAAAAACCAACAACTCTGATTCTTGATCTATGTGAACTCCAGCCTTATCCAATTGACCAAATTGGTATCCTTGACCTTGTGATTGTTTGGAAAACATGTTTAAACCTTGGATTGGATATCAATTTGCGCAATTGGTCAATGACTCAGTCCATTAGATCAAACCAATGACTTACCACAATCCAACTACAACTTAGCAAACTTAAATATCATATTTCAACAAAACTAGAAGCTAACCAAGTCTTACATGACACAAACTTGAACTCTTAACCACAAACTAACTCTAGGAACAACTCCCATAGGATTTCACGGTCAAACCCCCACTATTAAACCCATTTTTAACCAATTACCCTAACCTTTTACCCATTTAAATATCCAACAACAAAACCACTATTTATGCCTTAATCACGTCACGTCAGACCATCAAAACAAGTGAAATTCAACAATAAACTTCATTAAAATTTTCTCGTACCAAATAATAAGATTCCAAATATAAAAACTCAAATAATTATACAATAACATGGCAGCATTTTAGCAACAATTCTAGTTAACTAAAAAACATTCCTAACTCTCATAGTTCATCCAAAACCAGTACATTCAGCAAGCAATCATAATAGTATTTCATCACACCAAACTATCAATTTCACATCATTTCAAATATATAACACAAATTATGAACATCATAATGTGGTAGTTAGTTTCCCTCATCTGACAGAAATGCTCTTGCGAACAATAGAAACACAATCATGATACATTGTTAGAACCACTTATCAGCAAAGACTCAAACTGATGACTCAAAAGACACACTCAAGTTGAGTCATCCCAAATGCAACATATATGAGAAAAGACTAAAAAAAGGGTTAAAACTCAGCTTATTCATGTTGGGTCTATCTAGGAGAAGATTCACCGGAGAGACACAAACACCAATAACATATGAGTCCAACCATATAAGGGATTGACACCACTCTCTACCCAAAACCTTAAGGCAATGAGTAATGGGTCTTTCATCTTTATATAGTACTCTACTTTCTAATTTCTATCCATGGAACTTAGACTCACACTTGGATTCCCAATAATCTTTCCCTCAAGGTTGAGTCTCTTCCATAAAGGTACACTTCTCCTCCAGTGGAAGCATTATTAACCAACCACAACCACGAGTAGCCATTTCCAATCGTCGTTAATCTTTATATAGTGTTCTAATTTCTCATTTCTATCCAATGTGGAACTTAAACTCACACTTGGATTCCCAATAATTCAAACGGAGAAACTGATAAGTCTAAATTAAAAAACTCACCACAAGGACCAATCTTACGACCTCGGTTCTTCAATAAAATAACAGAGGACGAAAACTCAAAAATGATATATTTTAAAACTATGAAATTCATTAATAACAAAATTATTTATATTAAAACATTTTAATATTCATTAATTTTAAATCATTACCACTTCTAAAATATCATTTTCTAAGTCTTTACATTACTATTTTAAGTAAATTAATAAATCAAATTATAATAAATTTATCCAAATTAATTTAATATATAATAAAAATAACACAAGTATAAAATATTATTTTGTTAAAGAAAACTATTACTTTTAATTAGTTACATTAACTTTAAATATTATTTTAGTTTTATATTTGCAACATAATAATGAAATGGTAAATATTATTACTTTTAAAAAGAAAAGAAAAAAAATATATGTAGAACTTATATGTTCGAAATAGTCCTAATTTTTTTTTCTGTTCAATGTAATCTTAGAGATCGTAATTGTGTTCAATTTAGTCTTTTTTACAAATATCATTTAAATCGTTAACGGCCAAATGTCTAGTTCTGCAGTTAGTAAGTGAAATGGTTATGTTCTTAAGCGTCGTAAGGTGGATTTATGATATCGAGAACACACTGAAAGCTTTGAAAACACAATTTCAGAAACAAGAACAAAGATCCTAAAAGAAATTCCCAAACCAGAAATCCCAATTTCAAGATCGAAAAACCTAAATTCCCAATTCTCAATTTCAGAAACCATAACTATTTTGCCACCACCTGCAGGGGAAGAACAGAGAAAACCCAATTCAAAAAGGCGATGTCGTTGCTGCCCTCGCCATCTTCATGCACTAAGAATCGCGAGCTCTTCACACAGAAATTGAAACCCCAATATCATAATCGAAAACAAGAACAAAAAACCCCAAAACCAAAAAACACGAAACAAAGAACAATGCCTCCCCTTCCCTCAAGACGAACCGAAAAAGGAGAAGAGGAAGGGAGCCTCCATCCTTGCGCCACGAACAAAAACGGAGAGAAGGAGAGTTTTCTGAAATTGTCGAACTAAAACAGGGGGAAGAGGAAGAAGACAAATGTCTCCTTGCGCGACGAAAGAGCCCTACCCAGATCGCACCTTCACAGTGTTGTTGCCTCCTTCGAACAAACAGGGTCACGAGCTCTTCACTAAGGGCCTAAAGCCACTCTATGAGTTACAAGCCCAGATTCTCGCTACTACAAAGCCACGAACAACAAAAGCTATCTCCCCCAATCTGAGTTTTGATTTGAGAAGAGTAATTCAAATATTTAAGGTTCGTCAGATTAGTCTGAGCTCATTATTCATAACTTAACAAAAGGAAAATAACTAGGATTTAGGAAACTAAATTTTAGGGCTTAATCCTAATATATTAATTAGGATTTAGAATTTAATAAATAATTAAAAATTTAAAAAAATGTTATTTACTAAAGGAAACTTTATGCCACGTGACATAAATTTACCTCATTATGCCTGAAACAGTCCACATCAGCTAAAAGCATGACATCTCATACACTAATTGCAGTGTTGGAGAGTGTTTCCAAAAAGGACTAAATTGAACACAAATTACGATCTTTAGGATTACATTGAACAGAAAAAAAAAATTGGGACCATTTCGAACATAGCCAACCAAAATTGGGACCAATAATGGTATTAAGCCTTTATCTTTTAATTATTTTCTTATAAATATAAAAATTTATTTTTTAATGATTATTTTACTCCAAAATTATATTGTCAAGTGGCTCTTTAAATAATTTGTACTTTTTGTTAGATTTTTCTGAATGGTTACACTTCAAAATATATTTATAATCACTGATTTTAATATTTTAAAATATATTAAAAAATTCAATATAGTAACATCATTATATTTTAAATAGACAAAAAAACTAAAATAATATAATTTCTGATTGTTCATATTCTCACTATGTTATATTAACAGTTGCAGCCATGTTGTAGTGACCTTACAGTGGATGGAGGTGTCAGCACTCTAATCAAGTTGAACTTCTCATCATAGTTTTTTAATAAAAGCGGCCTTGTTGCTAAGTTTGAGAATGACGGTAATAAAATGTTGTTAAAACACAGTTGGAAGGTTTTAAGTAAACTTAAAAATAATATTTTTATTATTAAATTTATTTTTGAAATTCTTTCCTATAAAATTATTTATTAAACTGTTGTAATTAATTTTTATATTTTTTTTAGTTTTAATTTATATTTATTATTTATTTTATTAGAGATTATATTTATGTTAAATCCTACTTTAGTTAATTGTTTTGTAATTTAATTTAAATAAATATTTTAATTATTTGTGAAAATATGTAAAAAAAACCTTTCAAAATTCATAAATTAAAGAATTTTAAAAATTAAATGAAACAATAAAATACATTTATAATCGTAATACAAATTTAACAAATTGAATAAAAATTTTACAAAATTTAACAAAAATGAAATAAAAATATTGGTATATAGAAGTATTATGATATTAATCAAATCTCTTAAATTCATTTAAAAAATATAACTTTAGAATAAAAAGAAATAGAAAAAGACAAAGAATAAAATTAATAGAAGAAAAGTCACATAGAAATAGAAAGAAAAATCAAAATCAAAATTGAATGAAATCTAAAAAATAACTTTAGAATAGAAAGAAACAAAAATGACAGAGTAAAATTAATACACAAACATCACATAAAAATAAAAGAAAAAATAAAAATAAAAATTAATTATAAAAAAAAAATATTTTTAGTTTTTTCTTAAATAAAATTATAATTTATAGAAAAAAATTTAACTCTTAAAATATCATTTTTAATATTAATAAAGATTAACCGATTCTCTAAATAATTTAACTAAAATTTATTAATTAATTTAATAGGCATATATTAATATTAAAAAAAATTAAAAAAGTTCTTAAACATAATTTTATAATTAATAAAGATATATTAGTAAAAAAATTGAAACTTTTTTAACATAATTTTATAATTAATTTAATAAAAATATTAATATTATAAAAAATATTTTAATTTTTTTTAAATATTTAAAACGAGTGTTTTACTTGGCTTAAAGGCTTTAAACATGGACACTTGAAACACTAAAAGTCACCATTGAAATATATTATAAGAAAAGTATGGGGTGTATGTAGTAATTATGAGAGTGCAGGTAATAATTATAAAATTATAATTTAAAAATACATTCTGAATAAAATTTGAAAATCTTTAAAAAAAATGCAGTTTAAATAGAAATACATTTCAATTATGCAGTTGTAGAAAGGAAAATAGATTTTGAATTATAAATCCTGTGGTCCAAAATAAATTTTTATATCTCATAACACGGAGATGATAACAACTCGGATTGGGTTTGGATAGTGTCTATTCACAACCCACGTAGATATCGGTTTCAAAAAAAATCGTAGATATTTTAAAACATGCGGGTACCCGTATAACACAATCATACGATCATCACCGATAATTTCATTCACAAACACACAAACACAAACATGTATGAGGTAAGCTACCAATAAAACAATCAAAACAACAAGATACATAATTATATCAACTATAATCAAATACACAACAAGATACATATCTTTTGATTATACCAACCATAATCAAACACACAACAAGATACATATATTCTTATTATATCAATCATAATCAAACACCCCATATATAGTAGTAATAACAATAGGATTCATAATCCTTTAACATGAACAATTCAATCATGAATTACTCGATCCCCGATCCTTGAACTTCGATCATCGATCCTTGATCTCTAACCCTTGATCTCTAACCCTTGATATCATCACTAATATCTCACACATAGACTCTTGGTCTATCTATTCATTATCACTCTTGCTAACTACTTACTATAACCAATATAGTAACACAATTATTGATAAGTGTGAAAAAGAGTTGTTTTTATACTTATAAATGAACTCAATCTTGTAATTTTTCATGTTGTTCCTCGTTGAAAAGTTGTAATAGGTAGTAGATTGTTATGTAAAATATTGTACAGGAAATGATATATTATTTAGACTCTGTCAGCCAATTTTCGCAAAGCGAAAGCCAAAATTCGCACTGCCAGAAAAAGAAAATTCGCATAGCGCACCAGTACATGTCCGCTAAGCGAATTAATGAATTTAAGTGGCTTTAAAAGACGTGACAGAGCGACAGAAACATTCCCTTCGAACAGAAGTTCCAGACAAAAGAAAGAAACGAAAACATCTCAGGAACTTTTGGAGACTACCTCGAGGCATCAAGACACCATTGTTGCAAGGGATTGCTTCAAATGTGTATGTTTAAATGATTAGGAGTAGTTTTTCTTTCGTTGGAATTGGATGTAATGAACTTACTCTGATGTAATTTTCCTGTTCAATATATCGTTGTTCGTTCATATGCTTTTTCTTGTATTTACTATCATTGTATGGAAATATAATGTTATTTGAATGTCTCTGATTACTGGAAAGTAATTTTGAACATGAACATAGATAGAGCACCTAAGTGATTTGTGATCTAGGGATAGACTCAATAACTTGGTCATTCTTAACATCGGCCTTAATGCAAATTGTATGTTAAATTGACTAAGGGATTAGCATTTTAATATATTAATTTAGAACTATTTGCTAAGGGATTAGGACCAGTATGCCTTGATGTGAATGTTTGAATGAAGTAATGAAATATTGAACAGAGTTTTATATTCATATGATTCATGAAACCCAATTCCAACAAAGTTTCTTTTAAATATAATTCCTTGCACACCAGTTGTTTGATAAAAATACCAAAAAGAGTTTCTTGTGTTTTTTTGTACACTTTGATGTCTAATTGAGTTATAAAAGGAAGAATTGTCATGTGTTGCACAAGTCCCTTGGGAGAACGATACTTTTACTTATTCACTGTATTACTTGGAACGATTTGGTATACTTGCCAAAAAGTTATCAAGTTTTTGGCGCCGTTGCCGGGGACTTGTGTTCCAACACAAGGCAATTTGGGCATTTATGACTCTTTTAGACTTTGTTGTGAATTTTCCTTTTTAATGTTGTTGTTGGGTATGCAGTTGGCTTTAGTTTTTTAAGACTTTCCATTGATTTAGTTTGAACTTAATGCCTGTCTCGGGGTACGCTTTAGAGCTTGATGTTGTTATTGAAAGTTCTTAGGAATGAGATTTCAGTAGCGGAACTAACTAAATCAAACCAAATGTGCAAATCACCAGGGGTGGGGTTGTGTGTTTGGATTCACTGTTTTGGAACTTAAGGCAAGTTTGATGGACTTCTTACACCAAGGGATTGAGTGAGGATTTGTCATACTTAGGTAGGCACAACAAGAGGGATCTGAGTGTTCTAACTTTAGAAAACAGGGAAAGTGGAATTCTTTGTCAATTGTATGTCTCTTTTTGTTTGAATTTCTTTATGCAGTTTGCCTACAGATGTTTCTAGTTGTTGGAAGATCCTAGGGATGGGATTCCAACAGCTGAAAGGGGAGTACTAAGTGATCTTGCAACAAGAGGGATCTGAGTGAGGTTATTTAGGAAATCCATTTCAATCATTTTGCATATTGGAATTGTTGTTTGGTTGGTGTGCTCATGTTCTGCAATTTTTTTTTCTTCTTTTCGTTATTTCTTTGTTTGTGTTTTTATTTAATTTTTCTATTTCACTTCTCTCTATGTTACTTTTTGCAAGTGCAGGTGCAGATGATGTTATCTTCAATGTTTAGTTATGTTATTTATGTTTTGTAATATGTTTTGAAATATGTGTTAGTTGTAAAGACATGTGACTTTGTGATTTAATGATTATGCATTGTCTTGATTAAGTTGATGTGATTCTTGAAAATGATAACACATATGACTGTGGTTGCAATGTGCTTCATATATTTTTATTTGTGTGTGAGTATGTATGACCAGATCTGTGAGTGTTGAAAGCATATATTGATTGAGAGATATTGAGTTGTCTAGATATGGAATTGGTTTTTGCATGATTTTGATGCTAGGTAGATACGCACACTTTTTGGTTAAGGATGAAAAAGGTCGTGTTTATTATTGATTATATAGCTACTTGGCCAGATAGCCAACCTTTAGACACTGTGATACATTTGTGAACCTTTTTGAGCCTTGAAAATTTTTTCCTTCCACCTTGAGCCTATTAGATGATATCCTACCTTACACTCTAGAAGAGAACATGTATTATGTTTTAAAAGAGGTTAAGGTTGAATTCAAGTTTGTGGAAAGAAAAGATCAATAAAAGAAAATATGAAAAAAAAAGCTCAAAATGAAAGAAAAGGTTGAGTTGTGAAAGAAAATGGTATGTGATGAATGATATATTTTGGGATTTGAGTACTGGATTGGGAATTGAAGTTGTTCTCTTCTTAATAGGTGTCTTTGAATCCAAGAAAAACCATTATTCTTTTTCTAGCCAAGCCAAGCTTTAACCTGAAAAGACCTTTGGACTTAACCAATAGTGTGTGGATTGTGTGAATCAAATGAAATGCAAAAGCTGATGAAGTTCTATGTCAATTCTACTGTCATGAGAGGACAAACACTTGAGTGTGAGTAATGATAAATGTTGATCTGGTTGTTCATATTCTATGCACAGATGATTTTATGAGTGATGCACCATGTCATACTTGTTTGAAATCTTTAGCAATGCATATGATTATTCTGATGTGGAGTCATTTTATCAAAATGTCAAATGTCTGTTGTGATGTTCATTTTCTTATGTGATTTCATGAGGGCATGAAATAGTTCAAGTTTGGGGGAGTTGATAAGTGTGAAAAAAAGTTGTTTTTATACTTATAAATGAACTCAATCTTGTAATTTTTCATGTTGTTCCTCGTTGAAAAGTTGTAATAGGTAGTAGATTGTTATGTAAAATATTGTACAGGAAATGATATATTATTTAGACTCTGTCAGCCAATTTTCGCAAAGCGAAAGCCAAAATTCGCACTGTCAGAAAAAAAAAATTCGCATAGCGCACCAGTACCTGTGCGCTGAGCGAATAACATCAGAAAATACAGCAGTTAAGAAAATTCGCATAGCGCACCAGTACATGTGCGCTAAGCGAATTAATGAATTTAAGTGGCTTTAAAAGACGTGACAGAGCGACAGAAACATTCCCTTCGAACAGAAGTTCCAGACAAAAGAAAGGAACGAAAACATCTCAGGAACTTCTAGAGACTACCTCGAGGCATCAAGACACCATGGTTGCAAGGGATTGCTTCAAATGTGTATGTTTAGATGATTAGGAGTAGTTTTTCTTTCGTTGGAATTGGATGTAATGAACTTACTCTGATGTAATTTTCCTGTTCAATATATCGTTGTTCGTTCATATGCTCTTTCTTGTATTTACTATCATTGTATGGAAGTATAATGTTAGTTGAATGTCTCTGATTACTGGAAAGTAATTTTGAACATGAACATAGATAGAGCACCTAAGTGATTTGTGATCTAGGGATAGACTCAATAACTTGGTCATTCTTAACATCGGCCTTAATGCAAATTGTATGTTAAATTGACTAAGGGATTAGCATTTTAATATATTAATTTAGAACTAGTTGCTAAGGGATTAGGACTAGTATGTCTTGATGTGAATGTTTGAATGAAGTAATGAAATATTGAACAGAGTTTTATATTCATATGATTCATGAAACCCAATTCCAACAAAGTTTCTTTTAAATATAATTCCTTGCACACCAACTGTTTGATAAAAATACCAAAAAGAGTTTCTTGTGTTTTTTTGTACACTTTGATGTCTAATTGAGTTATAAAAGGAAGAATTGTCATGTGTTGCACAAGTTCCTTGGGAGAACGATACTTTTACTTATTCACTGTATTACTTGGAACGATTTGGTATACTTGCCAAAAAGTTATCAATTATCAACATAACATAACCTGAACCATCTCAAGTATCATGATCATCATCATAGATACACCATCATCATGACTATCCCAGTCATGAACAACACCATGAGCATCACCGTACCATAACACCATAGTGGAAAGAGTTCATCTCACTCTTGTACCCTACCTCACCGACTATAACCGCTCCTACAATCCACCTATAGCCTCCTCTACAGGACATTTATAGCCTCCCCTACAAATCTTCTCCTTCCAATGCACACAAGTCAATAGGAAGCACCTATCCGTAGATAGAATCAGGATTTACAAGGTACAATAAGTAGACTTATCATCCACTCTCATACTCATCAATCACATACTCAGGTACATCCCAACACTAACTCATGCTCCACTTTCAACCACAAGTCAAACTGACCATAAACATAACCATTAATCTCAATCGCTAATTATCATCATGTTTCACAACTCCTCAGGCTTTGTTCACGTCCATTCTTCATCAAATTCGCCATTTTTCACCAAAATGCACTGTGATAATCGATTATCACTTAAGATAATCGATTATCTCATTGAAACTTACCCATAAACATCATGCAGGAAGGGATAATCGATTATCATCCAGATAATCGATTATCATCGCAGATAATCAATTATAACTAATGATAATCGATTATTGTCGAATCGAAACACATCAAGGACATGATTCAAGCATTCAAACATGCATACATCAACCCTAGATCACATGGAAACATAATTAACACATCATATATGCATTCAAGCATCACATACCCATGTAAACATACTCAAACACATATAATACATCACTTGAATCATCTAGATCCAATCATTGACATGTTATACCCCAATAATAGGGTGCAAAAGAGTCTTCGATAAGAACACCAAATAGGATTTTCAATCACCCAAACTAAGCATAATTCTCACAAATGAGAACCAAGAATATGAAAATTCTCCAAAACAGAGTTGTTGATGTGAGACTATTTTCTCCCAAACTAGACTTCTGATTGACGATCCGAATGATCAGAATGAAGAACCATACGTCTAGAATTGAATGTCCAAAAATCAGCCCGATCCAATGATAAACAAATTTACAACGACGAAAACACCAGTGCAGGTTTTAGAAATTCTCCAAAATAGAGCTGCTAATGCGAGGTTGTTTTCTCCCAAACTAGACCTCCGATTGACAATCCTAACATTTAGAATAAAGAACCATAAGTCTGGAACCCACTTTCCAGAAATCAGCCCGATCCAACAATGAACGACTTCACAACGACGAAAACACCAATGCAGGTTTTATGTTATGCGGGAATGACTTCTTCTCTTCCTTTCTCTCTCACTTAGTTTTTCCCTCTCTTCAAATGACTCTAATGTGCCTTACTAATTTGACTCATCTCCACTAAAACAAAGTGAGACATAATGGTCCATATTATTTGGCATATTCTCCACATAGAAAGGAAACCAAATAACCTAACACTTACAACATATATTTGTATGGAAACCCCTAAGCATCATAACTTTGTTCTCCCTAAGCATTAAAGTCTTTGTTGGGATAACCCAACAAAACATACATAATACATTCAAAGAGAAAACTCATCACAAATATTACATAAACTTTATGCTCATTCATACACAAACTCTTACCTAACAATAACCACAAATAATCATAATCATATATACATGTATAAAAACAAGGATTACCAATCAGGATAATCAACAACACATATAACATACAACCATAAACAAACAAAGGTAAGATTTTCCATACCTTGGCCAATCATAAGGTTTTATCTACAATCCTACAACACCATCAATCTTCCTTTACACTAAGAGTTTCTCGTTGCTATCTCTCTCTTCTTCTCCTAAAACCCAATGTCCTCTCTTCCTCTGTTTTCTCTCTTTGATTTAGAGTTTCTAGGGTTTCTAAACACCAAACCACCCCTTAATTAATTTCTACACCAATTAAATAAAGGTAAAAGACCCTTTTGCCCCTAGGAAAAAATATAAAAATAAAGAAACAACATAACAATTACGTTCTAACAAAATATACACTCAAGAACATTAATTTCCAAACAAAAACCCAAAGTCTCAAAAGTAATTTATTTTTAAATCCTTTATTTTCCTGGATCTTATATTTGTTCCTACCATTTAGGGTGATCATCGCAAACAAGAAGGTGACAAACAAATAGATAAACACAAAAGCAAGGGTAAGCTAGTGATAAAAAGAATTCAAAATGGTATATTAAGATATCATTATATATCACATTTCAGACAGAGTTAATCAAACATCCTAGTCATGCCATAAACTTGATCATCCGAATATAGTGTAAATGTCAAGCCATGACGGGTTTTGCACTTATGTGGTGGAGCAGCTGACCCACTCAAAGATATCACACAAGGTTAGTCCGTTAAAATGTCCTTTAACAAAAAGAGAAAGGCCTCCAGGCTAGGACCTCCTATTACTCTCACGACATGAGTCACCTCTCTCTATTTGAGCATAGAGAGCCCTTGAGCGCCACACCAGAACTTAAAACACCTCTAATCTAACCTTGGTTACCCTTTACACATATTTAACTGATTCCTATGACCTCCTAAGCATTATGAATTATCCAAAAACACGTTTCTAACTCAAAGTAGTTACCCCAAACCAACTTGACAACTCCAGACTATTTAATCTCACTTATACTCTTTTTAATCTATAAATTAACAACCTAGGGGTCTAAACCAGTCATAAATGATCCAACTACAACCCCAAAACCTTTACTTCAGCCCAGACCTACTACATTGAAACTTCACTAGTCAAAACGCCCTTAACTGAACAAACATTATACAATTACACACTCTAATTGCAGCAATTCAATTCTACTTTACATTTCTCCTATTTCAAAGTCCAAACAAGTTATAAGTGACTCTAGGACAGACCTGAAAACCCATTCAACCTTTACTTCAAACTCTCACCCATCCAAACACCTTTTTAGACCAAAATAACCCATGACTCAACTTACTTCTTATTCCTCCCATCATACCAAATGTATAGCTTCCCTTACCTTTTAGAAGACTAATCGCTTTAGAGAACCTTATTCAGCTCACACAGCTCAAGGAGTTCTATTTGTACCTACAGACAACAAAAACACGATCAAGGTATATCATTAGTACCAATGATCAACAGAGTCTTAAAAAAGACTCAAACATTACATGAAAAAACAGTGGGGCCCACATGTAACAAAACAAAGAAAGGGTCAGAGAAAAGTGGTCAAACTTAATTAACTCATATAGAGAAAGTAGTCGATCTGAAATGAAGAGTTCGCCGCCAGAATCACTCTTACGGTCTCAATTCTTCAATTAGATGAGTAGAGAAGAAGAACTCCTAGAAAGAAGTCAAAAAACTCTAGAAAAGTGGTTTCTAGAGACACAGTATATTTTAAAATAATAAAATTCGTTTATAACAAATCCATTTATATTAAAATCTTTTATTATTAAATTAATTGAGTCTCACTATTTTTAATCCACTACCACTTTTAAAATACCATTTTCAAGGTCTTCACATTCTCCCGAACAAGAAAATGAAATTTCCTCGAAAATTCTCTCATCAGGTAGAAAGAAAAGCTTGATCTCTTTACTTTCTCTATCACAACCACTTAACTTGACTAAGATACTACTCACCAACAACCTTACTAATACAAAAACTTTGTCTTTATGCTAAAATGTTCTAATGTTTAATAGTGTAGATTGATCTAGCCACTACTCTCAAAACAACTTCTCAACCTCTAAACCTCAGCTTTTAAGGATCCTTCTTTCTGATAATCAACCAAATTTGTATCTGCTAAACTGAAATCACTACCCATTTGTCTTCCATTACCTCGTGTAAATTCCTTCTAAAACTTTAACTAGCCTTGACTTCATATTGAAACCTAACTAATATCACCTCACATTCTCTTGCTTCCTCTATGAAACACCATACAATTGACTTGATCACTCACGACTTCTAATTTACTACCAATTATGAACACATTTGATCACCCTTAAACACAACCATTCTGATGACTTCACATTTCTTTATTGATCTCCACCCTCGAGTAACATAGTTTCCAACTATGTTATTCCATTATCAAAGTAAACACTTCCTCACTTCAAGATTAACACTACAACTTGAAACCATAGCTTACTTCATCACCTTCTTCTAGTGACCCACTTTCTTGATTCAACATTCATTAATACCCTATCACTTCAAAGTTGACACTGAAGTTTGAAATCATATGCTCACTCCATCTTCTTTGTCTATTGTTCAAAAATTCCTCGTCTTAAGCTTTAAATGATCACTAACCACACTTAACTTCTTCATAGAAACAACATCAGTTCGTTTAAATGATCTTAAAATAATATTATTTAAAAATAATATATATTTATTAATAACAAAAATTGTTTGTATTATCATATAAAAAATTTTCTTCCATAGAAATTTTTTTCTTAATCAACTTAAATTATGATAGACATTTCTAAAAATTACTTTACAAATTAGTTAATTTATAAAATAAATAAATAATTACTTCTTTTAATTTGTATCCTTAATATATTTTAGCCATAATTAAAATTTTTTATTTAATGTATTTTTAATATATTTATTATTAAAAATAACTTATATTTAAAGTATTAATTATTTTTCTATGTTATTTCTTTCGTTCTTAATTTTATCTTTTCATAATTTTTAATTACTTGGTCATTTAATAAGTTATTAATGATTAACTTATACTCAAAGTATTAATTCTCTTTTCATACTATTTTTAATTATTAATTTTATCCTTTATGATTTTTAATTACTTTGTCATATAATAAAACTAAATTTACAAAAAGTATATTTTAGTTTTATGTCTTAAAATAGTATTATTTAAAAAATTAATATAAATTTATTAATTATTGTCATACAAAGGACATTTCAGTAATAGTTTTATCTTAAAAAAGTTATCAATAAAAAAATATTTATTATTATTATATTAAATTATTATATAAATATTTTTATTGTTGAATATTCTTTATAATTTTATTATATAAAAACTAAATTCATATTATTTAGTAAAAAAGGGTAGCATGAATTATGAATACATATAATTTCATAAAATGTTTATATAACAGTTAAGTATGTGTTTAGTCCTGAACGCAAAATTCAAATTAGTTTCTACTTAAATTTTGATACATTTTGTTCTCCTAGTTCTTTCAATTCAAAGGTGTTAAGTTTTTTTATATGTGAAATTGTGAGACATTTGAGCTAGAATGTATGAAACGGTATAAACAGTTTAAACACCAACTTGAAAAACCACTTACATGTAAAAATAAATAAAATTAATGAAATTGAGTTAGAATGATTATATTTATTCATTTTAAAAGTTTGAGAATCAAAATAAGTCAAAGTTTAATACAAAAATAAATTACAATTATTAAAGACTAAAAAAATATTTAACTCTTTAAATAATTATATTTGCCACAAAATAAATTAAAAGATTGTATTAATAGTTCATTTCAAAGGTTTAGTTAAAAAAATCACACTTCTTAATATATAAACTTTGTTTTATATTCACTGAATTTGTTTTTTACTCCAACTTCAAATTGTTAAAGCTTGTGACTTTAATAAAACCAAAATAAAAAGTAAAAGTTAATAAATTAATTATATTTAAATATATTACTAATATATTTATATTGTTATTAGATAAGTCTTATATTATATATATATATATATATATATATATATATATATATATATATATATATATATATATATATATATATATATATATTCTAATTATTATATTATAGACAAGTTTAACGATTAACGTAATATAAAAAACATTAAATAAAAATAACTTATATTTAAGGTATTAAACTTTTTTTATACTATTTTTTTCATTTTTAATTCTATCATTTTGTGATTTTAATTGCTAGATCATTTAATAAAATAAAATTTAAAAAAAATATATTTTACTTTTATTTCTTAAAAGAAAAAAATTTAAATAATATATATTTATTAATAATACAAATTTTTTATACTATAATGTAAAATAGATTGTAATGTAATAATTTTGCCTTAAAAAAATTACATTTATCTTTTTTATTTTAATTTATAATATAAATATTCTTATTTATTTTTCATATTTTTAGTATGTACATAGAAATTGGCATAAATTTTTAAATAATTATATGTGTAACAAAATAGATTAAAATATTGTACTTAATAGTTATTTTAAAGGTTTAAATTAGATATTTGTAATAACAAAATCATATTTCTTAATATTATAATTTTTTTATATTTTCTGCATTCACTTTTTACAATTTTTAACTTAAAAATGTAGAGTTTAAGACTTTAGTATGATCAAAAGAAAAAGTAAAAAGAAATAAACTAATTGTTTTAAAATATACAACTAATGTATTCATATGGTCATTACTTGAGTCTACAAATATATATTAGACATACATTGATTAGACGAGTCTAGCCATACACACTAGATAAATATAGCAAAAAATATTATATGAGTTTAATAATATACTCATTAAACGAGTTTGAACATATATTGATTAGAAAAGTATAACAAAAACTATTAGATAAGTCTAACAATACACAATAAAGTAGTTTGTCCATACATTAATTAAATGAGTATAACAAAAAAATTAGATGGGGTATTTCATATACATTGATTAAACGACTCTAAGCGTACATTGATTATTAGGCAAGTATAAACAAATATTAAACGAGTTTGTCGATGCACTGATAAGACAAGTTTAACCGTATACATTAGATGAATTTATCCACACAATTACTAAAAAGTATGGCAAAAAATATTAGATGAGTTATTCCACACATTGATTAGACAGGTCTAGGAATATTCGTTAGACAAATATATTCATACACTAATTAAACAAATTTAACAACAAACATTAAACAAGTTTGTCCACACAGTGATAAGAAAAGTCTGGCAATATACATTGCATAAATATGTTTCTCCATACCTAAATTATGAGTCTATTAATACACATTAGACAAGTTTGTCTATTCACTAGTTAAACAAGTCTTAAAATAGAATTAAATGAGTTTGCAGATATATTGGTTGGACGACTATGTCCACACACTAATTAAATTATTCTAGCAACAAACACTAGATGAGTATATCTATACACTGACTAGACAAGTCTAACAGTAGACATTAGAAAAAGTTTCTTTATACACAAATTAGATGAGTTTATTAATACACATTAGACGAGTTTGTTCACTCACTAATTAGACGAGTCTTGCAATACACATTACACGAGTTTGAATACACACTTATTAGGCGAGTATAACAATACATATTATACGAGTGTACTCATATATTGATTAAATAAGTTTAACAATACATATTAGGTGAGTATATCGATGTATTGACTAGACGAGTCTAGCAATACACATCATATGAGTATTTCCATATACTAATTAGAAAAATATAACAAATAAATTACACGAGATTGTTCATACAATAATTATATGAGTATAACAAAAAATATTAGACAAATCATTTCATACACTGATTAGACGATTATAACAAAAATTATTAAATAAGTCTGGAAATACATTGATTAGATGGCAAAGCAAAAAACATTAGACAAGATTGTCAATATATTGATTAAAGGAGTCTAACAATACACATTAGACGAGTCATTCATATATTTATTAGACAATTTTAGCAATATACATTAGACAAGCCTTTTGACACATAAATTAGACTAGTCTATTAATAAACACTGAAAAAGTTTGTTCATTTACTGCTTATATGAATCTTGCAATACACATTAGATGAGTTTATTCATATATTGATTATATGAGTATAGAAAAAAAACATTACACAAGTCTAGCAATACACATTAGACGAGTTTGTCCATATACCGATTAGATGCATATTACAAAAAATATCATGAGTCATTCCATACATTGATTAGATGAATCTAAGAATACACATTAGACGAATATGTCCATACACTGATCAAATGAGTCTTATAACACACATTAGACAAGTTTGTTCATATATTAATTACACCAATCTAACCATATACGTTGAACGAGTCTATTCATACATATACTAGATGAATTTATTAATACATATTAGACGACTATATCCATTCTATAATTAAAAGAGTCTTACAATATACATACACAAGTTTGTCTATATATTAATTAGAAGAGTCTAACAAAACACATTAAACGAATATGTCCATATACTGATTAGATGAGTTTAAAGATACCTATTACATAAATGTGTCTATATACTAATTAGACAAGTCTAACAATACATATTAAACAAATTTATACACTAGATGAGTTTAACAATTCACATTACATCATTATATTAATACACTAATTTATATTTTTCACGAGTCAACTCTACATATTTTTGTATATCCTTTATACTTTTAGAGAATTTACTTTATTTTTACACATGTTTTATCCTTTACTTTTTTACAAAATATATTATTTATATTTTTATAAACATATTAGCTTTTTAAACCTATAAATTATTTTTAAAATTAATTATATTCAAAACTTAATTATAAACTTAAAAATATTTATTATTATTTTCTCAATCTCTAATTCTCTTTTAGTAAAAACACAATCAAACATCGAGACATAGAGAGACGAACTAAAACAATTATTGTATAAAAGATGTTACATTAGTGTCAAGAAAGAAACCATCCACCGAAGCAGTCATCAAAATTACACACACTAATATAACTATTAAAACATGTCTCCAACATAAAATCTATAACACATACTGAACTTTGTAAAGTTAAATTTCAATACTTGTACAACAATTCATGGCAGAAACTAATGAAGACATATTTCCTCTTTTCGCTACTTGTCTTCCAATACTCAAGGGCTGCTAGTAATAAGCATGAACTAAGAACATAGCATAACATTAAAAAGCCACAGATAGAAAAGGCTTGGCTGCAGCACTCTGAGACATGAATTGCAAAAGTCCTCCAAAAAATTACACATACTGATGGGAAATCATTTCTCGTGAACAAGAGGAGAATACACAGGATACCACATATTACTTCGGACGTACTCCACGGTCTCATCCTGCAACAATAATCACCAGTTAGAAATGCCGCCAATGCTTGTTAAAAAATTTCATTGTTCAGATCTCGATACATGCTAGGCTGGTAGGATGTAAAACTTATAGGTATAATCCATTAGGATTTGTTTCCAAACAGTTGTTTTTCTTCAAAACAGCTGAAATTGAAGGAAGAAAAAAAGAACTTTTCTAGACATGCTCTTGTATATCGTAAAGGATGAAACTTTTCATACTTTTGACATATGGGAAAGTTCTCTGGGCCCCACATCACCATGTCCTTCTGCCAGTTCTTCTTCAACTGCTGCTCGAAGGACAGCAGCCCCAACCTCGGCTGTAACATCTCGTATGCTGCATCAAGCAAGTTGCATTAATAGTGAGGGTCATCATATCAGTTCATGAGACTTTTTTTAGCTTCAAAACAAACAACCAAATCAACTAGATCATTTATTCTTATAACAAAAAAGTGTATATCTTTTAAACATTGTTACTGTTAGAAGCTTTTATATTTAGGAAATGAATGGGAAAACCTTTGACGAGAGAAATGTGTATCAACACTTATATATATTGCTAGATATTGGCGCCGAACTCGGCATCTGAATCCTAGATAATAGTATTCACCAGATCACAGTTTTAAGTTATAAAATTTTTACAATTTAATTTGTTTTGGTCATTACAAAAGGCAATAGGAAAAACAAAGCCAGAAGAAAATGAAATGCAGAAGATAGAAAATAAGGAATAACACCTGTCAACAGATGGGTATAAAACTCCGTTTGAGATATCTTCCTCAGCCATGTATGAAGCAAGGCTGTAAGGATATCAGTATGTCAGTAATTTATTTAAAACAAGCATCAACTGACATCTCGTCAGAGCTGGGAAAATTAAAAAAGATGCAATTTTACCAGATGGAAATAGTGATATATAATTTTCGTCATATTCTCATCATACAAGTCACAAAAGATATATAAGTCACAATCCAAGAATTCATGAAGACAATGTGGGACTTTCCAAAAGAAACGCACTAAAGAAAAATAGTACTTCAAAACCAATGGTAAATACATGTGATTACCAAGTAGTAAACATGTTTATTTTTTTCTGGACAAGAACATAAAGAATGAATATCAAAACAATGAAATGTAGAAAACAGGAAATATGTTGAGCAACACATAAGACAAGGACAAACAGTTCAATGATTATAGCAACCTAGTGAATTCTATTATGATATGACTACAAATGTCAAAAGACATGTTATTTTTGCCAAATTTCCACGGGTGCTAGCACCAATAGCTTTTGGTTAACAAAAAAAGAAACAATTCTCCAAATTAAAATCATACCATTCAGCAGCTGCCTGCAACATTCCATCTGTTATAAGGTGAGAACCTGACAAAAGAGTTCCCAAACCAATTCTGAAAGAAAATGGTTAAACTAGAAGTTACACCAGTAATTCAACTGACAGGTATAATGCACGAAAATATACAAGCCAAGTAGATCTACCCTACCCTGGGAATAGGTACATGTTGTTTGCTTGATTTACATGGCCCACTTTTCCGTTACCTGCACAAGATTTAAATCAATAAATTATGCAAGACTCGAGGAATATCGGAACTATACAAGTTACTTCTAAATCAAAGAAAGTGATAATTACCAAGATCTACATTTTCGAAAGGGCTTCCACTGGCAAACACTATATTTTCCCCAGCATGCTTGAATGCATCAATAGCAGTGCACTCAGCTGTCCACATAATACATAGAAAAAAAAAGTCAATGAAAATACATAAACATTATTAAGGAATTATGAGTGCTTAATGAGCCTTGTACAAACAAACCATTCATGGTAGGGTTAGACATGGCAAAGATAGCAGGTTTTGTTGAAACAGATTCTCTCATTGCCTTAAGCACCTGAGTCGAATCTCAACCATTAATATTAACAAATTCAATAGCAGAAAAGCTCATACAGTACTGAAGATGTCCACTATATATATATATATATATATTTATTTATTTAATATTCCTTATTGAGGGATGTGACATGATAGAAGTTAGATTGTAGAAGGTAATTACCTCATCATTGAAAATGCCACCAACACCAGATAAACCAAGGAGAACATGTGGCTTAATCTTCTTAACCTAAATATCAATAGGTTTAAGAATTAAAGGATGTACAAGAAAGTATGCATAATCTTTAAAATTAGCATTAATAAAGTGAAGAGGTTTAATCCTTCTATATCAAAATAACTCTTTTCAGTGTTGTAAAGTAGATCCTTGAGCCAAACAAATTTTCCTACATGAATCCTGTAACATTTACCACTTCAATTATGCTAGAACCCTCAGTAAGCCCCTCTAACTCTCTTGGATTTTTAGCAAATGGAGCTGCAGCTGGATCTAGATTGTTCCTGTCAGTTGTGACTAGACCCTGCATACAAAAAATGGCAATGTTATCAGACTAAACCTAAGTTTTTATGAAATAAACTAAACCTCCTACCTACTAATATGAAATAGTAGCATAACAATTATATATGCACACTACTAGTAATTCTTTTCTTATGCCATCAACATTGATTGCAAAGACAAATCAAGACAAAGAATATGATAAAAAAAATATGCTTAGATTGAATGAGTTCATTCAGAGTCACATCTGAAAGGGATTGGATAAGTCAAAACAATTATGTGACTTGCAGGACTAACAATGCTAGTAAAGTTCATGAAAGCATACGTCTTTATCGATCAAATAGAATAGGCTTTTGGCAGCTAAATCACTGCACCCAGATATCTTTGCAACTGCCTTGATGGCCATTTTTAGAACCCCAAGCCCAGCACTGCAATCCAGGCAAAAAAAGATGTTGAGGCAGAAAGTAGCTATAATGAAGGACTGTAATAGACAACAATCAACAAAAGAAAATGGAAAATATGATGTTCGTCATAATCAATTTTGCTAGTGAATTACCTCCCAGCTCCAACCACAACTATCTTTTGGTTCACAAAGTCAGTCAATGGTCGACCTTGGGCTCTTACAGTTCCCAATAATCCAGCAAGTGCAACTCCAGCAGTCCCCTATAGGACATGAAGTAAATATGAACTTTCAGTAGATTCTTAAACAGTGCACTGTTAGGTTATACGTTCAACATTTTCTACATTAACATTACTTTCTCACCTGTATATCATCATTAAACATGCAAAACCTTTTCTGATATCTTTCCAGGGTTTCAAAAGCCCACTTCATTTGGAAGTCCTCAAACTGACATAATTAAAACAAAAATCTAATTACAAAATTGATAAAAGAATGTGCTAGAATAAATACAGACAAACACATATCAGTGGGGAAAGGAGAAAAAATTTAACAGACCTACCTGCACAATAGCCTTGGGCCATCGAGCATGAACCGCTTCCATGAATTCATCTACAATTGATAGATACTCTTCACCTTCCAACCTTGGTTGACGTAGTCCTAAATCTGCCATGTAAAAATGTCAAAAAAAGTCAATTCCTTCTGATATCAACAATATGATATATTTGAATACTGATAAGAAAAACAAGATAAATTAGAATGCTAGCTGTTGGCCCAAACCTTCCATTGTGAGAAAAAATTACAATTCAATGATAAAATATTCAAGAACACATCCCAAAGCTCAAAACATAAAAAGTTTATCTAATTGATTGGTTCCTTTCCAGTGTTGAAGTTAGAGACAACTTAATGGCAGAAATGGCTATGTCCTATGGCAATTTATTCTTTTATAATTGTTTTAATTTTTGGATAAGCTTTTGCATAATCAGAGTTTTAGTGGAGCCAAAACTCTGAATTTTCATAGCTAGCCTGGGTGAGATGAGCACATATGTGCAAGGTGAAGAGCAAGGTAGCTTAATTCTGAAGATTCTAAAGCTTCCAAAGTTTCTATTCTAGTTATTGTCGATGGAAGGTGATGATTGATGAGTCTGAATCTTTCACACTTGTTTGGCAATTTTAAAGCCTTGATGCCTATGATATGAAACTGTATTCCACGTAGTGTATTAATCCTGATCTTGGATATGGAAGCTTAAAAAGTCATGGTTCTAAATGAAAAAAATATATATTTGGTCCTCCCATTATGATATTTCTAGCTCCATCTTTGTCCCCAAATAAATTAATGACAAAAGTAAAAGCTATAAATAAGTAGTCAAAAGATTGAAAAGAACAGAGTTTACTCACAAAGGCGGTCTTCAAGTAGCTTTTGATTGTTGGTGCCAACGTCCAACATAACTGGAAGTATCTGCAGTTGGAAAAACATGAGTTAACAATAGAGAATTTATCAATTGTTATTAATGATCCTACATTAAAAGAATCAAAAGACATATCATTCTACATTAATGATTCTAATGAAGTCAGAAGATCATGAACACATTGTCATGTAATTTATAGATGTCACATGTAACTACACATGATAAAATTGCCCGCACTAACGAAATTGTGTCTATCCTAGCATAATTATCCTGTTCACTGCTTAAATGTTAAGAAAGCTCTTAGCCCAAGCCTAGGCCACCAGCATAAGATCCATGGGTGACGATCAGATGTATATCAGCTAACAATGAAACAAAAACAGCAAGAAATTGGAATGAAAGTAGTTTGAGAGACAAAAGAAGAAGCATACTCTTTGTGGGTTGATACCAGCGGCAGCAACATACACATCAAGTTTACCTATGGGAATTCCAATTCCCTGAACTCCAAGGTCGCCTAAGCCAAGAATTCGACTTCCATCTGTTAAGACAATCATGTCTACCTGCAACAGGAGCAAGAAAATGATGACCAAACATAATGAATGAACAATTGCAAGCCAATTTTGTCACTTAATGAACCAAAACACATCACACCAAAGTCGTGGCAAGGGTTTTGTTTGGCTAACAAATAGATAAGTTGGCTGATATCTTATATATTTGTTTAGGCTTTAGGAAAATGTTTGGTAAAACTAACCTTTGAACTGGCTGATAAGCATAAAATAATATTAAAAAAAAACATTAATTACTTGGCCATAACCTGAAATTTGATAACCATGAGTTTTCAAATAATTATCATTTTTCAAATTTTAGTTCATTTCAAATAATTTAACATCTTAAAAGTTAATATAATGTCTTTTTAATGTTATTCTCATTTTTAAATATTTTCATTTAAGAAAATGAGATAATTAAATGGGTTTATATTATAACTGTGATGATCTTATATTATAAAAAATTATATTCCATCATGATTAGTGAGAATGTTAAGGATTTTTGCACATAAGAAGGATAAAATAGAATTTTAATAAGATAACGAACATAAAAATTAAAAGAAAAATAAAATAAATAAGGAAATTTAAGCTTAAATGCTACATAAAGTAGTGTTTAAAAAATGCTTCTGACTAATGCAATAAGCTCCTTTAGCAAACAACTCCACCTTATCCAAATAAGCTTATAAAAAGGTCAAATAGATGGTAAGTTATTTGTCTTGCCAAACACACGGTAATTGGTAACCACAATTAGAGATATAAGACCAAAACTTTTGAAAATTCAATACAAACTTAAAAATCAGTATCACTTTTAATTATATAAGAGTCTCCCTTTCAATAAAAGAAAAAAAAGAGCCAAATACTCCAACCTCCCCTGACTTTTTCCAGATGTTTCACAAACATATCCTCAAGTTAGAACCTTCAAGTTAAGCGTATTATTTACACAATGAGTTTCTTCTGTGGAAGTCCCCTCTTGTTCTTTGAGATCTATGGTCTATGGCCACATCAATTAAGTGTTAATTTGTTCTCACTTTTCTATTTCTACACCAGCTTTCCATAAGAGGAAATATTTGTGAAAATTTTAAAAGAAAGTATGAGAACCTTTATGTTATAGAAAAAACAAAAATCATCAATGACAAACTAAACAAAAATACCTTTTGATAAATTAATCTGGATCCATACAAACTGTAAAAAGAAAACCATATTGCATTTTTGGATAAATTAATCTGATCAATACAAACTGAAACAAGAAACACATGTTGCATTATATAATTACCGTTCCTTTCCCATGATTCCAAATTTTAACTTAAAACATAACTGATAGTTTTCTTATACTGAACTACAATAGAATAGAATATCAATTCCGAGCCAACTGAATATCTGTTTATCACTCAAGGAATGGAGATTGACTAACTCAGGGTTAAGAGTAAGACAATTCAAGGAGATCTTTCATTTTCAAAATGTCACAATGTGATTAATTAGAAGGGAAGAATATAAGGTAAATGGCTATTTCCAATAATGAGCAAAAGGAAAATGGTACTGAACTTTAAAAATTAATGCAATACCTCGTGAGCTGGCCAGTTATAAATCATAGACATCATCTCCCCTTTATCTTTGGCACTAAAGTACATCCCCCGTGGACGTCTAAATAACCCCGAATAATTTTGACACACTAATCCAACTGTAGGAGTATATATTATTGGAGCAAACTCTTTAATATTATCAATAAGAACCTGAAAAGAAAAAATGTAATATAGCAACGGATGAATCACATAACAGAAATTTGATCATATTCTTTCATAAAAAAAAAAAAAACAAAAGCTCAAAAACACAAAAAAGCAAACATCATGGTCTAACTCACTCTGTAGTACAAAGTCTCGTTCCTGTCATGCAGTCTATTTAAGATCCTCCATTTTGCCAAGGAAACAACTTTATCTGATTGCCCCTGAGTATTATTCTCCAAAGATCGGAATGAATTCACTGGAAAACAAATATAACAATCCAATATTACCAAACAATAAAATAAAACAGGGCAAAAAGCCTGAGAACCCAAACACACTACTCTAGCGAACTAAGTTTTCAGAAGTTAGGCAAAGTGACTAGTTCTACAACTAAAACACCCCATACCAATGGATAAATATAAGAAAAGTAGTTGTCAAACTTACTAAAGCGATCATATTGCTGCTCAAAGGATATAACACGTGGAGGAAGGAGGCCGCGAAGCCCCAATCTATCCCTTTCAGTCAAAGGAAACCCAGTATCCTGCATTCCCAGCATTAAAAAGGAGCAAAAACAAAAAGGTTCACAGATTCAGGATCCAGAAGAAGACCGTGAAAGAAGGTTTCATGACCAAGTTGAAATCATCCCAAAGATTTTGTAAGAAAAGAAAAAGACCCGTGAGAAGCCCCATTTTTGTCAAGCGTTCAACTCAACCAAACTCCAGTGACATACCATGGAGAATATCAATGACACCAAACAGAATTAGCTTCCATCATTCTTCCCTCCTATTATTATTTTTTTCTCTTTTGCTTGGAAGAAAAACCAAAGAAAAAAAATCATATAACCATGACAAAAACAAAAACAAAAAGTTCCGGCTTTCAAGCACCAGTTTACAAACTGCGAGAACCTTCTGAAACTAAAAAAATTTACAAAAAAAAAACGAAAGCTAAACACTTTCTGCTAAATTAAAGTGAATTAGAAACTCTCAAGATTGAGACACAGGTAGAAAAAGCGAAGCTAAAGTGTTGTGATGTGAATTATGAGAAACCTTGTTGAACCAAGGATCGTGGAGTATGTCAGCACCGCGTTTGTGGACAATGCACGGACCGGGAATCGCGGCGGAGAACAGCCGCGATCGGGCGATGTTGGAAGCGGCGGCGAATCGGGCGAGTTTCCACATCCTCCTTTGTTTTTGTCTGTATGTGGAAAATTCACCACTGTGAGCGTGTCCACAGAGTTGAGCTTAGATTTGTCGAGAAAAATCAAACACGTCTATAACTATGCTATGCTATTGACATTTTCTAAGGTAGAAGCACATTTTCCCGAGAAAATTAAACTGTGAGAAAGCGGTAATAAGTGTTGAAATGAAGAGTCCGAAGCATTTATAGTGGAACCAGGTGCTGTCTGCTTGCATCAGTAGATGAATTCAGCTTCCGCTTCAATCAGCTCATTTTTTCCTTTTTCATCATGTTAAAACAACTGTCGCTTTATATTAGAAATAAAATCAATATTTAATTAAGTTTTAATTAATCTATAAATTTTTAGTCAACTTGAACGTGTATTGAGATCTATTCTTATAAATATTTAAATATAGATCTAATAGTATAAATGAGATGAAATATAAATATTTCATTATTTAAATATACAAAAAGTTAATTATTTAAATTTCAGAAAAAATGTTATTTCTGTAAAATAGTTTTTTTTATTTTAACATGAGATATAACTAATGTGTTGATGTTATTACACAATAACAGATTGTAACCCGTGAGTCAACCCAGCTTACCCGTGAGTTTTAGTCGGATTGGGTTGGTTTGAAAAAAATGTAACTTTTTATGCGGGTTAGTTTTCAACTACTCATCCGTATTAAACTCGTGATGAGTTGGTTTGACTCACTAACCCACCTAATTTAATTTAATTATTTTTTTTGTTTGAATATTATTAGTTAACATTTTTTTATTATATTGTAGATGGGATAAAAAAAGATGTAAGATAGAAAAATATTACACATTTATCTATTCGAGATTCTAATATTATACATGGACAAGTGATAAAAAATTATCAATATTAAAAACTTATTTGTTTGACTTTAGTGCTTGTTTTTGGATTACGTTTGAATTGTGTGATATTTTTTTTTATTTTGAATTATTTTTGAAGTTTAACATCTAAACATGAAATTTATTTAGATTTGAATTAAAAAATATTTTTTTTAATTTAAAAAAACTTATAATTAACTGAGCTAGTGAGTTAACTTGTCTAATCCATCAACTCGTGATGGATCGAGCCAGGTTTGAATTTGTTCAGCTCACTAATAAGAAAATCGGGTTGAGTTGACTCATTAAGTGACAAAATCATGATGGATCGGACCGAATCGATTTAGACTACCCGTTTTGATAGCTCTAATTAGACACTTGATTTTATTGTCAATTTATTCATTGAATTGAATTTTTATTATAGAGATGTGGTTGTAATATGTTTATAATTTGATATAAACATTTGCCAATCTTTAAAAATCATTATTTATCTTGTTTGATGTGTTTATACCTTGTTTAACAACTATGATGAAGCAGCTTGTGTTTATAGATGAAAAATCTCTTAAACTACTAATTTTTTAACATAATTTCTTGAAACAATCACTTTCTAATTTAAGTATAAATTAATCATTGGTTAAGAAGTTTAGTTTATTTTATTTTTTTTAATTATTTAAAACAATTTGTGAACATATGCCTAAGGACGAAAAATGAATTTGTCCTCATAGTATGTTCGTATGAACCCGTTTCAAGTTTTTATAGAAAATTTTCACATTAACTGAATATATTATCAATAACATTCAATTTTTTAAATTAAATATAAAAATAAGATGATTACATATATAGTCGTTTTATATCAATTAAATAAATAAATATGCAGCAAGGCCTCCTTTCATACAGCTAAAAATAAAACAAAAAAATTATATGAATTAAATATGAGATAAAAGTGACCTATTCCTGTGGCTTGATATTTTATGCGCACTTGAAGTCAAATGGAGAATGAGAGTGTGAGCATGGGGCACACACGCTTCTCACATACCAACCTTCGTATAATATTTAATTATTTATGAGGCACGATGCTTTCATTTTTTTATTTTTTTTTTATTCTCAAATTTTGTTAGTTCTAATGATATTGATTCTGAAAATTTCAGTTGATATTATTAGAAACATCATGTCATTGATCGAGACTAAAACTTTTAAAAATATATTTCTAGAATTTAAAATAAAAAGCGTTTTATTTGTGAAGACTATAGTAAAAACATTATATGTTTCTTTATATTAAGATTAAAATATTTCTAGAAATTAAAAATATATATAGAATATTTATAAAGGTTAAAAAATAAATATTTACAAAGTTATAAAAACAAAATAATATATAATATCTATATGTTACTCAAAAAGTAATTTATAACTATTAAATATTTTAAACATCTTATAACTATGAAATATTACCATGTCCCCCTCTTGCTTTCTTCAATTTGCAATTACACTATTTAACATATTCATATAAATTAATTTTCTTAAAGTTTTGATTTATTAAATGTAATATTAATCTTTTATGAAAATTTAGATTTATATTTCATTATTGTTGTATTTTTAAGTAGTCCTTCGATCCGTCATTTATTTATTATATTTTGTGATGTTATGGTAAAAAACAAAGTGGTGACCCACTTTTTCACCTTCAAATATTTGCTTTTTGTCCACTTGGAAGAGATATTCGATTTGTTAATTTCCAAAGGATGAAGTTAAGAATATGCCATTTCCACCTTACATGGCCCCAACAATATGAACTTGTTGGAATAGATGTCACCCATAAAATTATGCAACAAAATAACATATTTAAGTGACAGAATAATAAACAATTTTTTAGTTACATAATTAAGAGAATTGAAATCAAAGAATTTGATTCCATATATGAGAGCAGTGGGTGGAAATCAATTCATCCGTTGGAACAAAATCCACAACTTTCATTCTCTTGGAAGGGCATCGATTCCTCTTATTACACCGCGTAATCTTTTCTTTCTAACATAATACAAATAATATTCATAAAAAAACTTCATATAATACTACTTTTCTGTTAATTTTATTTAATTATTGTTTATTACATCACATTGTAATAATATATAAAGAATTTGTATCACAAGGGTAAAAACATAGGTACTGAGAAAATGATAAAGGTTCATATGTATATTTTTATCGGAGTGAGATTTTAATTCGACTCATTTAAACTCGATTCATGCAGGTTAAATTTGTAGTAGGTCGGATTGGTTTAAGCCCATTTACCTAATTTTATTTTATTAAAATTTAATTTTAATTTTATAAAAAAATATTTATTATTTTATTTTTGTTTGAAAAAATTATTTAACTTTCTTATTTTAAAAATTAATTAAACATTCATTAAGAGTTAAATTTGGAAATAAAATTTGTTTAGATTTGAATTATAGAAAGTTTGTAATTCTTTTTTATTTAAAAAAATTGTGATTAAGAGAGCTAAGTCAACTTGTTTACTCATCAATCCATGGTGAGTCGGATCAGATTCGAATTTTTCTGTCTCATTAATAAATAAACTGGATTGGATTGATTCACTAAATGACCAACTCATAGTAGGCCGAACCAGATATCCGTTTTGACAACTCTAAATAATATTCATATAAAAAGTTCATATAATAATACTACTTTTCTTGTTAATTTTTTTTAATTATTATTTATTACATCTCAGGGGTATATGATAGTCAAAAAATGTTTTTACAACATACATATGAATGATGACAAAAACAGGGGTACAGAAAGAATGACAAGAGGTTCATACAATAATATTGCATGATCTACAAGTCAAGTTTTTATTAACACAAAAATTAATAGCACCTATTTCTTGAAAAGTTATGAAAACCTTTAGTAGGTTTTGTCCTTAAATTATGATGTTATTTTGATATTTTTATTTATTTTAAAGTTTGATTATGTTAAGTCTTTATTTTATTATTAAGAAATAAATAGTTATTTTCGGACAACGTCTCAATTGGTAACGTAATTTATTGTTTTTCACGTCAAAAAAAACAGCTAATATCGTTGGATGGGAAGAAGAACTCATACATTTTTTTAAGTATTAAAACATAATAGAATCAAAGTTTAATATAAAGAAAAACTAAAACTGTGTTATAGTTTGAATTAAAAAACTAGTCCTTTTATTTTTTTTTTTTAAGACATAACATTAAAGCAATCTCAAATATAGAGCACATGGTTTTGAAATTAACTCTGAAATTGTTGTGTAATAAATAAGATATTCCCAGTGGCGGAAGGCATTTTGTGAATAAGGAAAAACGCAGCATTGTCATAAATGGAGTTAGTGACCCTCCTTTTCCTTTCTACCCTCATGTTGGAATTACTTCTATTTCAGATCATAAAGTACAACCTAAATTTGTTAACAGCAAACTTTAACAATTTCTTTTCTCCCCTGAACCTGGTTTCGAGCCAGCTCAATTTAAAAAAAATGGTGGATCTAAGTATAATTGAATCTTATAAAATTAATTTTTAAAATAAGATTTCTATTTACTTATATATTATCTAAGTAACACAGATGTATTGATACAAACATTGGACACGACTCAGATAGAAACACTTCTATATATATAATCTTCAAAATGTAGGGTATCAGAACATAAATATATATTACATCATTATGAATTATTTAAGTTAAGAATTAAATATATTTTTAGTTTCTAAACTGCAAAATTGAAAATTGTCATGAAATTTTGACATATCTTTGGTTTTTAAATTTTAAAAATAAATGGGTAGAGACTTTTCAACTTAATTACATCAAATTATTTTTATGAGTGAAAAATATTTTCAAATAACATTGAAATGAGAATCTTCAAATGGTATAAACAATTAAAATGGTACTATAAAATACCACGTAAAAAAAAGTAAAAGAAGATTAGCATAATTGAGTTAAAAAGGAAATATACATTCATTTTTAAAGTTTGAGGAATAAAATATATCAAAGTTTTAAATAATGGAAATTTTTAATTTTGTTTTAAACTTTAAAGACTTAAAAATATTTAACTATTAATTTAACAATCAATATTGTCAGAATCATTAAAAACGCACCTAAAACCCCTCTGAACGGATGTCAGATGTCAAGTAACAAGGAATTGAAAATCAGATAGTAGAACGCAGGTGTCAGCAGATGAGCGGACGTTCATTTGAACGTGGGAAGCAAAACTGATTTTTCTGAAAAACACTGTTTCACTCTCTGCATGCACCTTCTTCCCCAGAACCTGATCTTTCAAATTCTCCTTCTTCTCTCTAAAAAGTCCTCTCTTCTCTCTAAGAAATCTCACCCTTTCTCTACTCCGATCTACGTTCAGGCACCGTAGAAGCGTTCCCGGCGTCCTAAGCTTCATTTTGAACCGAACAAGTTTCAAGTTTGAACGGGTAAGTGTATCTGTTTTTAGTCGTTCGTCTTCTGCTACATGCAAACCAAGTTCTGGTCGCATGCGGTCATGTAGTCTAAGTTATTTTTGGTTTCATGTTGTTTGGTTTAGTTTGAAGAATTGTTAATCGTTGAGAGTAGAAAGATTTGTAGTCGAACGCACCCAAAACCTACCTTTAGGAAGTTCATTCACGTATCGAGGTAAGGGAAACTTATTAATTTAATTTACATGTTTATATACTAAATAAACGTTCGTTGACTTGATGATGGTATATGAAAATGATTGAGTTATGTTATGATGCATGAAATGTATGAAATCTCTATGTTTGGATGTTATGAAATGTGAAAATGATTATGATATGAATGTGAAAGATTATGAAGTTATATGATAAGAAATGAGTTAGAATATAAATACTTCTGGAATGAAATTTCCACTATGAAATTGTACGTTCGATACTGAACGGTCCTCAACCGTTCAGTATTTCTAGTAAGCTTGGTTGAAATTAGATTCTTTCATTTGGAAAGAATCCTAGTTGAGGACGAGCGTCTTCGTGTGGTAATACTATGCTTGAGCGTTCGGCCAAGCGTAGTTACATCTGAGCAGTCTGTGATAAACTTAAAATTTGGTAAATATATGTATTTGTATATTTAGTCATTTTAAACACTATTCCAATAGTATCTAAGTATAATTATCAAGCTTCTTTTCTTTAAGTTTTGTAGCACCTGGTCTTAGACCAAGTGTTCGTCCTAAGCGAGTGTTTGGTCTTATACTAGGCCTTCGTTCTATCTCCTTAAATTAAACTTTATAATAAGAGCGTTCGTTCAAGCCCTCTAGGGTTAGCTCACTATAGTATTCAGTCTTTGACTGACATTTTGGATTCTTTGATACTAAACTCAGTTAAACTAAGCTTTCATAATCGTTCGGTTTCTTCATGTGAATTATCCTAAGTCTTCTTCTTGGAAAGTCTCGAAGTATCTGTATTCATTGGTTATAGCATAGAGCCATAGTACTGGGCATGGTTATTTCGATGTTCGGTTGAAGTCCTCAGAGTTCATCTAATTGACTCACTTTTAAATAACGCTCGTTCCATTCGTTTATTGTGATAATTGATTTTACTAGGATTCTATCTCAACCCGAAAATACCCTTTAGCCTAAATACCTTCTGGAACTGAAGACTTCTAAGTCTCGCTTCAAGTGTTCGGTCTCGCCTATGTGTTCGGCTCAGTTTTAAGTTCGGGTTGAACGTTCGTCATTTGACATTTTACGAACCGTTCTACGAAGTGATTAAATAGAATATTCATCAATGAAAGATGAAGAAAATATGATATGGAAAGGTTGTGGTTTATGGACGAACATTCCGGGGAGGAACGACTCATGAATGAATTTGGAATTTGTAAAGTATGACTGTGGGCATGCTAAGCTGGCTGTTCATCCTGATGTTCTATGGGTACTCGTCTTTACGTAAAGGAGGGTAGGTCATGTGTGGGAACGGCAGGAGGTCCTAGTCCTTAGGGGTACTTTGGACAGATAGGGCTAACCTCGGGTGGCAGCTGATGAGAGTATTCCAGTTACAACATCACTTGGGTGCACGAACGCCTGTAGCTACGCAGATTTCATACAGTCCGGATAGTCAGTCTAGTGATAGGCTTTGTATGATACTTATGATCAAATTTATCTTGTGTGTTGTATTGTTTGAAATGAATGTGTGTGTATGAATTAAATTACATAAGCTTACCCTGTATTTTTCCTTGTGTTGTCTGGTTTTGTACGCCCGTCCTTATCGTTGTAATGAACATCCGTGTGGATATGAGCAGAAGGGGACGCGCTGTTGGAGGATACACTAGAAGAAGAAAATTTGGTGGAAGTTGAAGTTAAGACCGAACCCTAGGACGTTCGGTCGTTAGAGTAGTTTTGTAAGAAGGCGACCGTTCGATCACCTCCCCTTTCTCTTTCTATCTGACCGTTCGATAATTTCTTTTGTAAACCGTTCAGTCATGTTTTCCTTATCATGTATAGTTCTAAACGAAAACCTTTATGTAAGGTCGTTCGGCCATGAACGTGCGTTGATTAGTGTAAGACTGAACTGATATATTATTAAATGTAATTATTTCTATTATATGGTTTATTACTGTATTTTTGGGATGTTAAAAATATTTATATATTAAATGCATCTATAAATAATATTAATCAAATATAATAATCTAAACATATAATAAAAATGATCCTAAACTATTTATCTAATATAAAAAAAAATAAATAGAAATCATATAAGATTTGTTTTTATTTATCTAATATAAAAAAAATAAATAGAAATCATATAAGATTTGTTTTTATTTATATAATCATAATAAAAATTTATGTATAAGTTTATGAATTTTTAAAAAATCATTATATTTGTCATTATTAATATTGTGTTGGAACCATTTTAAAATTATGTCAATGAAAAAATAAATGTGTTTTAAACTTCACAGTTCACATATAAGTGTGGTATGAATGTTTGATACATGTCAAACACGGTAATACTTTCGAATTTCATAATCTTATATAATTGGTACGATATGTGTCAGACCCCTTAAAAACCCACTCAAAATTCTAAGTAGTGGGATCCATGTGCCAAGGAGTGAGTGATCGTTTCAGTTAGTGGAAAACAGGTGGCTGTGGGAGAGTGACCATTCGGTTTGGGTGACGGCAGTCCTTAATGCAAAATTTCAAATGTCGTGCCACTTCTCTACATGCCTTACTTCTTCTCTAAACTGCTGAAACCATTTTCTCCTCCTTCTCTCTAAAATCTACATATTCTCTCTAAGAAAACCTCACATTTTCTTCTTCCGATCACCTCTCAGGCATCGTTTGAACACTTCCGACGTCAAGAGCTTTCGTATAAACTGATTGGTTTGTGATTCTGAGCCGATGAGTTTCCTTCTCTTTAGCATGTTCGTTTATTTTCGTGTGCCAACCTTCATTTCTGGTCGCTTGAATGAATCGTATAATTCTGAGTGTTTTTGGTTTTCTATTTGGTTCAGTACTCCTAAAACGTGACTATCGCATGTTAAGTCTTTGGTAGTGGGGAGCTCTATTATGCCTCGTTGAGCGTTCGGTTACGTATAGAGGTAAGGGAAGCTTATATAATTTGATTAAATTCTGGTTTTGAACTTTGTTATGTTTGCATGATATGTTGTGTGATTATTTGATGAGTATGAAATATGTGTGTACTGCTTGTTTGGACGTGTGGGTGGATGACGGATACATGTTGTGAACTTAGTTGAGATAGGGCTTGAAATTCAAACTGTAGCATTCTGCGTAAAGGTGAGAGTATGGTTGAGCGTCACTAGCGAGCGTTCAGTTCTTCTTGGAAGTGCATGGTCTTAACTTAGTTCTCATGCTTTATGGATATTGTCTAAGAGTCAGCCAGTAATACTTTGTAGGATTAGGGAAACTGTGATCGAGAGTTAGTATTAACCATTCAGTTTTTCTTTGAACGTTCGTCTACATTAAGTTCTTCTTCTACAAGGAAGTTCGTTAATGAAGATCGTGTTATAATATTAGTTATGTATAAATGAGTGTTCAGCCTAAGTGTAGTCCTTCTTTAGGTTTCCTAAACAGTTTAGTTAATGTATTATATACTACTTAACGTCGTAGATGTTATCGTTCTTTTTCATTAAAAATAAGTGTGGCACAATTATATATATATATATATATATATATATATATATATATATATATATATATATATATATATATATATATATATATATATATATATATACTCATTTATGTTATGTAAGTTTATTAGTGCTCGGTCTTGGACCAAGCGTTCGATCTCAGTAGCGCTTGTCCCTGACAAGTACTTGGTCTTGGACCAATGCTCGTTCGATAGTGCTCGGTTTCTACAGGGCTTAATCTTAAATCAAGCGTTTAGTCTGAATTTCTGTAATATATTATTACCGTTTTTAGAATAAGAGTCTTCATTCAAACTCGATAGCATTGTTACTTCATAGTTTCCATCAGTATTAGTATTGGGTGTCAAACAGTGTTGGTCTTTAAAAGGTGTTCAGCCTATAGTCTTAGTAATCGGCCTAGGCTTCGTGGCGTCCATTTTGAATTCTTAGTGGTCTGTTTATTGAAGTGAATAAGTAACGCTCAAGCATGTTAGTCTCTAAGAAGTGTTATTCCAGTCGAACTTATGAGATGATGAGAGAGTGTGATCGTATTTCAGTCGAATGTATTAATGATGAATTGTAAGGAAATTTGAAATGTGATGTGAATGAAATAGTTTGATTATGAACCAGTATTCCAGGAGGAATATCTTAGAAAGTGGTTATTGATTGGTAAAGTATGAATGTGGGCAAAGCTTAGCGGACGTTCATCCTGATATTCCATGATTACTTATTCTCATGTAGAGAGGAGTAAGTCACGTGTGGGAATGGCAGAAGGTCCTAGTCCATAAGGTTAACTTGGACGAAACGGATCAACCTCGGGTGGCAACTGTTGAGGGTATCCTAGTTACTACATCACCCGAGTGCACGAACGTTGTAGCTACACAGGATTCATATAGTCCGGACAGTCAGAGTCACGTGGTCGTTAATTTTATGCATTGATGTATGAATTATGATGTGATTGTTGTTGGTTTAATTATGAATGTTGTATGTTGTTATTGAATAAATTAAATTACATAAGCTTACGTTGTTTATCATTTTGTTTGTGTTGTGCGTCCTGTCATTCTCCTATTGCAATGATCATCCGTGTGGATGTGAGTAGAAGGAGAAGAGTTGCAGGAAGAAGTATTGGAAGATGCGACGGAAGTGAAGGTCGAACCTTAGGGACGTTCGGTCTGTTATTAGCTTTATATTTTGTAAGACCATTTGGTATAAGTTATTTTGTAGAACGTTCGATCTAGTGGTAGCTAGCGTACGGTCTTAAATTTCCTGCTGATATGTAAGGTCGTTCGGCCATAATCGTATCTCGCTGAGTGTTGAACTGATCTGTAAATTGTTAATATGTGATTATTCTCTTATATGATTTTACACTGTATTTTTTTTTTTTGATGTTACAATATGTCGAACACAAACTCTCATTTTAAGGCATAATAAGTCACTTATATATAGTATATAATTTTAATTTAATTTGTCTAACGGAGTCAAACAAGAACAGTGCCGATTATAAATGTTTCAAAAGACGTATATGGGAGAAGTAAACATCCAACGAACCCGGTAACACTGGCAGTTGGGTTCATAGGGCTGCACAACAGCTTAGTAATGGCGTTGTAATAAATTTTGATAGATAAACTTTTCAATAAGGGAAAGAAAAAGAAACTTTCTTAAAACGGTATATCTTAAAATCAGTTATTTCTTTGTAAAAATTGTTTTTTATTGTGATAAGTATAAATTAACTTTACTTTTAATTTTTAAAAAAATCCCTTGATGATTTCATATCAAAATCAACAAAGTGAGAAGCTAAAATGAATTGGACCACTGAACTAATTATCTAAATGAAATGTGTTACAAAATTAATGTATACACTATCTTAAATATTAAATTCATAATTCAATATATATTTTGTAAGATCCAAAACTAATGAAGGATTTCTAAGTATCTTTTGTTCGGGTGTGTAAAAGAAAAAATACCCTTAACATTCATCTAATTCTGTGTTTTGTTATTGGTCCTACCTTGTTTTCTTCCACGCATTTTGATGGAAGTTCTGCTCTTTGTAATAACTTTGCAATTGTGCAATTTAAAAATGACTTTTAAATGTCACGATCTAGAAGTTCTTTTAATTAAAAAAATGATTTATAAACTTCGCATTTTGAAAGACATTGTTAAATTATATATTCTGGGAGTTTGTTTATATAAAAATGATTCTCGTATTATATAATTTAGTTTATTTATAAAATGAATTCTAAATTATGTAATTTATAAATATATATATTTTTTAAAATAGAAGGTCAAACCCATTTTCATAAAGAAATCTCCCTTTTGCTCTCGTGGTGCTGGTCATATTGAAAGTAGATTGAAGGTGTACTAAATATAATAATAGTTAAAATCATGCTCTTAGTCATATATGTCTAATATGAAATGTTTATAAAGAAAGGATTTCCGTATCCTCCATTCAATCAAAATGCTGAAATTCGTCCACTGATCCCACCTCATCATTTATTTATTTTGTCCTTACTTTTACCCTAAATCATCAAAGGGAAACTCAATTCGTTCTAAAAAAGAATGGTTTATTAAATACAACATTTTTTAATGCAAACAAGTAACACCCTTTTGTCTAAAAGAATAATATAGGTTAATCTTCGCAGGACAACTTCCAAAATATAATTATGATTTAGATCATGTTGCATATTTGTAAAACTTACATAATAAATAAGAGCACATAACATGAAGTAGCAGTTAGTGCCCTGGAGGATTCAATGGAAGAAGCGATTGGGAATCCTCTTTGGGCTCGTGATGAAAAACTAGGGGAATGATTTGAGGGTTGGTAAAGCTATAATTTCACCTTTGTAGGGGTTTTTAATGCCTACAATTTCCGATCAGAACTGTCAATGTAGTCTCTTCAAGGCTATAAAGATGCCATTACCTTATGATGATAGAGTACATTTTCAGGATGAAAGTGTTCCACATGTTCCCTCTTTCAACCTATTTGAACCTAAAATAGATCATCAGGCTATAACTAAAAAGCTACAGGAGAGATTACTTATTTTAAGAACGAGACTTCGTGAGGGAAAAGGAATAAAATTTTGTCCATGTTTTAAAAAATAGGGTAAGCATAACCTTTCTGGAAAAATATCTGTAAAATTATACCAGAATAAACATTTTTTTTCAAAATAAACTAAGCCTAAAATGCAGAATTTTTAAATTAATATATATATTATTTTACTTTAAAAAGTAATATTTATTATTTAAATCTATGTCATGTTTTAGAGTCTATGATATGACACATTATTTTACAACTGATCTAATATGGAATGAACACTATCATATTTGTAAGCTGCCTACAAATTTGACCTGTGCAATATCTTTCTTTTCCAGTAATCCAGTAATCTAAAAAACTATAGCAACTTTAACAAATAAAAGAAGCTTTCACTTGTGTATGCTGGTTTACATGAAATCCTAAAATAAGTTGAATTAAAAAAACTGTTATTTCCAAATTATATTGTCTTGACGTTTCAGCTGTCTTACACGTACATGCATCTTAATTTTAGTGTGAACATGAAATATTTGTCTATTTGATTGGCAAGGAAAGAGAAGCTAAATATGCAACTAGCTGGTCTTTCTCCCTGGCCAAAATTACTTACCTAGATTTGTTGTTCAAAATATTCAGCATTTGCTTAATGAAGAGTAAACACATTAGGCCAAATTCCGAGCTATGTTAACCCCCCGAAGGTCCCAAGACTCTGTGCCAGCAATCTAGTCAGAGACGAAAATGGGTTTCCATTGAATAATATAAACTCAATCACATCACAGGATCACATTCACTACGCGATACAGGATATTGTACTAAATATATTCAACAACTTCTGAAAATTTTGGTTAGTGCAAAATTTTACCTAATGGCTCAGTTATGTATACAATTCTATTCATCCCCGTATTTTAGCTTTTTCTTCTGCTTTCTACGCTGATCACGCAAACCTGGAACAACATGCCAGAATTTTTAGTTTTTTCCTACCGTGAAGCATTAATAACTACTTTGGTAAGGAAAAGACATTCAAGATTAAAACTCACGTTTTTTCTCCTCTTTTCGCTTTCTTTTTAAATTCTCTATATTTCTCTGTTTTCCGGCCAACTCCTTGATATCCATTCGCACCTGCGAGGAAAAAGGGTGATGAGTAAAATTTCAATCAAGTCACAAGATAGTTGGATTTGAAGATCTGTTTTAGGCTTAGTAATTAACTCTAGTCCATGTTTTTTTCAGTTACAAGTTGGTGTGATGCCTTTAAATTTTAATGAAGTTACTGTTTATGATAAGAATCAGATGTGTGATTTTGTTTTAGGCAAGCTAATTACCAAGGAAAAGGTCGGAAGTTTGACTCGATGCCAAAAAAATAAAACTGGAAGCCAATTAAATTGAATTAAGTAGGGATTACTCTTCGCCTATTTTGCACATGGCAACCAAATCGCAATGCCATGACACACAACACGCATGCTAAATTTGTTTACTGACCAAGTACTATCTAGTGTCAGCATCCAAATGCGTGCCAGGGCAGTTACCTTCAAATTCACTATTGTGAAAGAGCAGGAAATAAATAAAAAATAAAAAAAGAGAAATAATTAGTCTCCCTATTGTTTTTGCAGCCTCCAATACTGGAATACACGTTTTAGAAACTCTAGTTTTGCAGTACCTTGAGCGTGAAGAAGGAAGTAGAAGAATCGCTCATCATCACTCATATTCACAAGGTTTCTTGAATTCATATTTAGTTTAAGCTCTCTTTACGAGGGCATGAAGTTATTTGGTTATTGATGATGTTTTAACCTTGATTGAATTATTCTATATACATTTTACCTTGTTTTGGCTATCAATTGTTATGCTGCATGTTAAGCTAGGAATAGTGAGATATGAGTATGCTTGCATTTGGTGCCAGGAATGAAGTGAATCTAGGTATAGATAGCTGTGTGGTAAGGTATTTTATTAATTTCAATTGGATTTATAAACTTGTGTTGTTATTTTGACAAAGGGAATTAGGCTTGTTAACATAGTTTTGGACTTCACAGGTAGTTTCACCAAAGGAAGCGGTTCATAGCATAGTCAAGCGTAATTCAAATAGTAATTTATCTATTATGAAGTCTTGGATCATAATCAACTAATCAAGTGAAATAGGACCCTATTATTTTTATCCTTATTAACGCCTTCTTATTGTTTGCTTAAATTCCTAAATGAAAATTTCCAAAAAGATGTAATCTTTAAAATTGCATTTTTATGATTTGAGCTTCCTTCATACCAAACATAAAAGTCTGTAGATAGTTGTTCAACTTAAGAAGCGGTACTTAAACATAATACTTAAGGAAAATACTTACTACTAATAATTTTACTATACACAACTTTATACAGTTACCAATTTCCACATATTAACAAGGGGCAAAAGGATAAACAAAACGAACAAAAACATTAGCTCAATCTTAAAGTAAGCTGAACATTATACTACTACTATACATAAATTCCAGACATTTCTGACCCAAGAAGCTAGAATCCACTCTTTCAAATCATTAAACTATTTTAATGATTTGGGTACGAAGAAAATGTTTGAAGGTTTGGAAGGGAGGGTGGGAAAGGTTGTGGGTTCAACTCCTCCTACTAACAAAATCTTACAACTAGCATTTGCTGTAAAAAAAAAATAGTCAAATCAAATTTTGTGTGCATCTACCATGCTTCCTAGAATTAACCACTTCAGTAAATAGCATTTCTTATATCCAAGAGTATGAAAAAAAGCCAAATGTAGACAAGGGAGAAGGGATAAAAAATACAAGTTTCACAATAAAGACAAAAGAATCTTGAAATTTAGACATCAGGCAAGCAAATGTTATTTGATGTCAGAATTTCATCATCCACAACACAACTCAATGCAGAAAACAATTGTTAGAGTATGAAAATTGTTAAAATATTAGTCTACCTCTTCACCACCGCTTCGAAGAGCTTGAAGTGCATCCATGCAATCTTGACCAATCACAACCAATTTTCCCTTTTTGCCTAGACTAGAACCCTGGTGATCACTTAATTTTTGCCTTGCTAACTGTTGCAATTGCTCCTGCATGAGGGGTGTGACACCAGACTGGGAAGAGAGTATTACATTAGAGTCTTATCCTAAATCCTTCAAGGTAAAAGTTGAAAGGAAAAGAAACTATGGAAAAACATGTTCAAAATAATATCTAAACAATTTTGAAATATTAAGGCATATATGACAATTATCAGTGAACACGCCAACCTTAGGCATTATCCGATTCTAAAGTGCCAACAATCCTTTTTCATTCTAAAATAATATTAAACCTATACAGATTGAATACAGAGAGATAAGGTAACAAGTGGACTGGTATTTAGAATATAATTATAATTTTTTAAGACACTGGAACGTATATGGGCCACATCCTAGTAGCATGGTAGAAGTTTTTATTTAAGTCCTTGGATAACTAGCATCTTCCAACCAATTTGCAACTTCAGCCATATTACCAGAAGCAGCCCAATCCAACTTTTAGGATAAGTTGAACTAAAACATATGATCAAATGCATTATAAAATTTTAAAATCAATATCCTCATGCTCACTACCTCCTGCCTTCCCTTTGCACCAGCCAGGCAATCACTATTACTCCTAAAGTAACATAAAAAAGCAAGTGCATAGTGAAATAAAAACAAAATAAGAATAATACCCCTGCTAAATACCGATGTGAAAATGATTTTGATTGTAATGGGCGAGAAATCAGCATTTTGAGCTCCTGAAATTTGTGAGATTTATAAAGCATTAAATAATTTGGAACACGTGGGGATAAAACTAGACATAATTTCAATTTTTTAGGTGAGTTTCAAACCTCCTGCAATTTCTTCAATTGTCTAGAGCTGGCCTTTATTTCCTTATGTTTGTTCACTTGCTCCTCTTCACTGTCATAATTTTCAGTAACTAATTCAACTGAGCTAGCATTCCGATCAAACCAGTTTTTCTCAGCCTTTACCTACAATAAGAAAAATATAGACAAAGATAAAATCCATAACAATGAAACATAGAAAAGGATAAGATAACCTAATAAATCTACAACTATACTCATCATAAACTCAATATAGAGGGAAAGTAAAAATGGAGGTAACAAAGAAAAACATAAATTTAACTGTTTAGCCAGGAAAAGTAATGACATGTAGGAAAATATGCCAGAGGGTAATTGACTTCAAAATCAATTTCAATCATATACACAAAAACGAAAAATTCAAAGGTGACTTGACTTAATTTGTTCATGTAACTAACAGGAGTTGCATGAATAAGTCCAAAAACTAATCAGCGTGAATTTAGGTGAGAATCAGTATACCTGGGAATCCTTCCTTGTTATCTTGTCTATTTGTCGTGCAAGAGACAGTCTTTTTAGGACCTCTGGCATGTAAGAGTTCTCTAAAGGAAACCGCTGAAAGTTATCCTGTACATATATGACCGAGACCGTGAAACAGCATGAATTACTGACTTATTTCATGCAAAGAATATGTAAATTTATTTTATTTTCTTCAAAATCATTTCTTATCTAATTTTCATGAACTGTTTAGTGCCTCTACTATAGATGCTTGAATTTAAACCAAAAGGCACCTTAGAAAATGATTTGCACAGTGAAGCAAACTTGGACGTATCTTTTGGTGATATTAAAGCAATGCTACAACCTTCGGCGGAAGCTCTGGCTGTTCTTCCACTTCTATGAACATAAACCTAAAAATAAGAAACACGTTTGAGATATCACATATATAAATATAAGAATCAAAGAAACAAGGTATTGCATACCTCTGCTGAATGTGGAAGCTGATAATGGACAACAGTTCTAACACCTGGAATATCAAGACCCCTGGCAGCAACATCTGTAGCAACAAGTATGCCATTTTCATTTTCCCGAAAGCGATCAATGGCCTACATTAAACAAGCATGCAGACAACAACAAAATGGTGAGGGAAATAAAATGCAATTCAATTAAACGGATAAATTACTCAATAATAAGATAATTAATTTCATCACAATTTCAAGGATCTAAGTGTCATGCCCCATGAAAGAAGAGACAAAGTAGACCCACACAATGCTCATATGGATGGATAATACACAGTCAAGATACAATAACTAGGCTCACTTTATTTGTAGAAAAAAAAAACGGGAAAATAAGTCAAAGAGCATTAGTTGATTAAATCCTCAAAACAAGAATTTGGACTTAGGATCTGTTAGAATAATTACTGTTACATATCATCATTAAGCCTAGTCTGCTAGACCAGTTATGAGTAGTACCTAGTTTTTTACCTAGAGGTCTAGTGTTGTACCTAGAGGTCTAGTGTTGTACCTAGAGGTCTAGTGTTGTACCTAGAGGTCTAGTGTTGTACCTAGAGGTCTAGTGCAGACTCTTGGTGTTCCATGTACTCTTGCTTTTTCAGTATATATAGAAGATAATGAGAGGGATCAGTTAAGCCCTCAAGAATATATTTTTACAGTTCTTAATCTCAAATGGATCTTATAGTTTATTTTCTTTAATTACTCACTATCAAAGATTTCTTTCAAAATCATATGAACATATAAAAAGCTCTGAAGCCAAGTCTTTTTATCATAAACCTTACTTTAAGGAGAATCACATCATGCAATTAATTGGAGCAATTGCAGTTGGATATTCTGTTTTTGTTTCACTTCAGTATTTTTGGGATTCCTAAATAATTTTGAGAATACACTATAAATAATTCTTCATGCTCTTCTATTATGGTATCAAGGGCAGGTTCTTCGTAGAAAAAAACTATCACAGTTAATGGACGTCCAACCCCAGAAAATATTGAACAGTCTGTCATTCATAAGCCAAATAGGTACCCAATATCAATGACACTTGCTCTTACCTTTTTCCCTGTGCAATGATGTTTAATAGGAATAGGATTAACACAAACGAACTTCAGCAAGAGGCTTCACATTGATCATTATATTGATGTTTGTCATGTGTTGTACTACTTCAGAATCTATTGAAATTTGTAACAATTGTTTAAGATGGCTTATGAAATAATTGATATTACAGGGATTTTGGGGATAGAGGAAGAAGACAGAAGAAATGAAAATAAAACACTAAACTGATTTTAACCTAGATGTATTTCACTACGATAAATGCAAATAAAATCAGAGATGAGCCCAGGCAAGTGACAGAGTTGTGCTTTGGCAACCGGTTGGTCATGGATTTAAATCCAGACATCCCCTTTGCTGTATGCAAGAGTACCACTGCATACAATGACCCTACAACATAGTGAGGAGCCTTCTAGCTGAGGGGTACATTAGTTTTTCCCATACACTAATAAAATCCAGAGCATTTATCCTTATTTATGCTTCTTAGTTAAATTGTAATCTAAATTAATTATGCAAACAAATCTTGATAAGGAAACACATTAACCCATCCTAAAAAAAAGAAAAATAGGAAATAGAACTAACCCTAGTGAATGTTTATAAGACATTTTTATATATTCTCCAGAATAATATTGAGGTTTTATCATCCCATGGCATGTCATGTCCTACGTTAGAAGGGCTTTCAGTGGTACTAAAACCTTGCTATCAAGGAGGCCAAACTACGTGACACCGAGAATAGTTTGGAGTCCTTCGGTACATTTAGTTGGAGTGGAATATGCACCCTTATTTGAAGATACCTTGCTGCTTATCAACTTTAAAGGAGACCAGATGTGTTTCTGACCTCTTTACCGATGTGCAAATGGTTTTTATTGAAGGAAGTTTCAATTTCTGATGAGTATAACGATTCACGAATGGTTTGACATCTGTTCATTCTTTTAATGGTATGTATAGTGCAAAAAATTAAAAATAAAATACAACTCTATTGCAGATGCAACATTCAACCAATGATAAAATAGAACATTGCATTCTATTGAGAAACAGAATTGTACCTGATGACTCAAAGATTATGTATGCTGCTAAGAATTCAAGAGCATAACTCTATTGCAGATGCAACATTCAACGAACAACAAAAAGTAACTTTTCATTCTATCAAGAAATAGAATGCTACCTGATGACTAAAGCTGATCTATACCATCTAGACGACCTTGATGCATAGAACTTAGGTAGAATGGCAGGGATATGGGAGAAGATAGCCCAATCTTACAAGGAATATTTTGGCCATATTCCTATGCAATGTGAGGAGGGTTGCCTAAGGTTTAAAAAGAGAAACTGTCACATAACACAGCCCTCTTACCCAAGCCTAGACACTGGGTGCTCTAACATTAAGACTGGAATCATATTATGAACCAACCAAGCTTGAACTATTAGGTTAAGACACAAATAACTGTATATTATAATTCTATCATGATGTAGAGCTTTTATTGTTTGAAGAATGAAAAACAATAAAGGATCAACTTCTGGACAACCACAAAGGTTCTAATACCATATTAGAAACTAACCAAGACTAACTCAAGAACGAAAGCTAGATCTAGGAGGTAGGATTGCTCAAGTCTTTCAAGGAGTATTTTGGCTGTATGCCAAACCAATGTGGAGAAATCTTATAACAAATATTTTGATTGCATTCTAAATCAATGAGGTTAATCTCAACACACCTCCTCTTATTCCTAGAATTTGGACATGTATGACATGATATTAGCAAAAATGAGAATCTGCAAATGACCCCATATCAGAACCAGATAGGCTCTAAGCTAGATCTATGAGGTACGATTGCTCAAGTCTTTCAAGGAGTATTTTGGATGTATGCCAAACCAATGTGGAGAAGATCATCAAATCTTATAACAAGTATTTTGATTGCATTCTAAATCAATGAGGCTAATCTCAACACACCCTCCTCTTATTCCTAGAATTTGGACATGTATGACATGATATTAGCAAAAATGAGAATCTGCAAATGACCCCATATCAAAACCAGATAGGCTCTAATACCGACCATCCCATAAACTATTTGGATGATGAGAGTGGTTTAATATTACACTTAACAGGACACATACCTTCAATCGTGCTCGCTGCTGCATTTGAGCATGAAGAGTCCAAACATTGATTCCAAGAATCCGTAATATGGAAGAAATATGACGTAAAGCTGCAATTGACGTGCAGAAAACTATGGTGCGACCTTGTCCATGGACAGTCAAAATATAATACAAATATGCATCTTTATCTTCTTCTCTGCATCTGTAAGAAACCATTAATGCCGATCATCAAACAAAAACTGACATTTCATGTCATAGTAAACAATTAAGGTTTAGCAAAAATGCTTAACAAGAGACTTTGGAATTTAGAAAAAATGCTCAATGATAAAGTAAAACTTTATTTGCACAAGGAGGAAAAAATAGCATGTGGCCCACCAGGTTATGTAATCCAACACAAGAGTAGGCATAAAATAACAGCACCAAATTCAATAGCAAATTCAGGCTGATGAAAAAAAAGTAGCAAATTCAATAAAAAATTATTTTATGTCACTAAAATAATATGTATTCTAAATAACTCAAGTTCTAGTTCTAGAGTTTAGATATGAGTCTACATACTCAATAAATGACTCCTCAAGCTTAGCTGCTAATATAGATGGATTTGTAAGATCAATAATTGCAGCATTGGATCTCATTCCTGCGCGCTCAGAAAGAGTTTCGATAGAATTCAATCCATCTGTTGATGATTGCTTTTTTTGACCTGAGCCACGTTTTAGCTTCTTGCGAAAATCAGCAGACAGTGCAACAGTAGCTGAAAAAACAAGTGTTTGTCTTTTCTTTCTTTGATAACTAGAAACTGTAACACAACCTTTTTGTACATTTTTAGAATTATCTTCAGTAGAGATGTTGGACATGGGAAGCATATCTATTATAGACTGCAACTCCTTAAAATGACCACTCTGTACCATCCGATCGGCCTCATCAAGCACAAAGAAAGAGAGTGAATGTAACTGCAAATAAACATGGTTAACATCACAAATGACTTTCAATCAATACAATATGAAGTACATTAATACAATTTTATTTTATCAGATTGCATCAATCCTGCAGCAGTCATGTATCAATAATGAAACAGGCATTTGTAAAAATGATATCAAACAACAACCAGCATGCAAAAATTGTCATCAAACAGTATAACTTTTAGCTAGGAATGAGCAACATACTACTCCTGCAATGATCTAAGTAATACATACTGGCATGCTTAATCATGGCTTGTAAGGATAAAAAAATTGTGCAAGAGCCTATTACTTAGGGGCTCTTTGTATTCTTTTGATTTTATTGTTTTTCTATTTAATCGTGCAGATAAGTATTTTACAGTTTTCTAAAGTACTTTTCCGCTTGTCAAGTATATAATGCATTATTATTCATCAAAACAATTATTTGATTCACACAAATACAAATGCATTGATACTCTAACTTCTCAATGCATGGCATTGGCAGTTACCTCAACTAGATGTTTTTCTCCAGTTGACATAAGTTCCCATAACCTCCCTGGAGTTCCGACAACAATCTCAGGCTTTGCTTTTAAAAGTCTCTCCTGCTTTTCTGCTAAAATCCCCCCAACTATAGGGGTCACCCTAACATTAATATACTTTGCAACAGCTTTCAGATGATCAGTGACCTGAAAACAAAATTAAAAAATGAGCAAGCCATTGTCAAAGGATCGGTATACTATATATCCTTATCTTATCATGATTTGCTTCCCTGTTTAAATGGGATTAGTGAACATATTGTAAGTAACTTGGGTTTTATGAACATAGTAAACAGAACAATACATTGTAACTTAGTTTGGGTACTATATTTCCTTATCTTTTCATCGGTGGCACTTAATTAAGCTTTTAAACATTTGAAATCCAATATACCAGAACTTTTGGATGACCCACATTTTAATATAACTACGAAAATCTCCCACCAGTTACTACCAGTGTTCTTAACGTCTACGTCGGTATTCTTTGATTGAATCCAAATTCCAGATTACACAAATACCAGTTGCCAGCGACCAGGAGGCTCCATTTTGTTATATTCCATTAGATAACTATGACCCACCAACCCTAATAAAAGTTTTATAGTAAGGATTGCTATCAATAAATCCCATCTGAGTTACTCCTTCTAACGGACATAGAAAATGCTGAGTTAAACCATATCAGAGTGTTAGTAAGTTTGTAACTACTACAAAACTACAAACCCAACATAAAAGTTCTCACTTCTCCCCTTATTAGTCCTATAAAACAAATATATAAACCTCACTGCAACAATCAAGTATTTTTTTGAGAATTATGAAAAGTTGAGAAAAGCCTTGCAATTACCTGAAGTGCAAGTTCTCTAGTTGGAGCAATAATGAGAGCCCTCAAAACTCCTTTAGGAGAATACTTTCCAGGTTCTTCAACCATGTTTGCATCCTTTTCTCTCTCCTCCAAAATGCGTTGCAAAATGGGCAAACCAAACGCTAATGTTTTACCAGATCCGGTCTCTGCAGCCCCAACAACATCCTATCAAATGAACACAGAAGAATTTTAATAAATTTAATTGGATTGAAACCAAAACAGCACCCAGAAGAATAGCTTCAAACAACCTTCCCTTGATGAGCAGCAGCTGGAATGCAAGCCTTCTGTATTGGTGTTGGTTCCTTGAAGCCAAGCTTGCATATTGCTTTCATTAGGAGAGGGTGAAGCCTCAACTCACTCCATGCATAAAATTCAGCTTCATCATTGTCCTCTTCACCTTTACCATCTTCAACATTAGCATCTAAACCTAGAAGCATATATAACCATTAGCAAAATGCATCTTTCTTCTCTTCAATTTATAACATTGCACAAGCAATTCCAATTTCAGTAATCTACAAACACGCATTCAACCATTCTAACACATACACGTACACACACACATACATAGAATTTCAAATTAATAGATTAATTTGAAATTAAACAAGAAATTACCAGCATCTGGTTGCTCAAATTTCGGGCCATCCGTAGCATCCTTCTTTTTCGTCTTCTTCTTCTTCTTCTTTTTCTTCTCTTTAGCCTTCACACTCTCGTCCAACTCAGCTTCGACCTCGTCACTACTAACACCATCACCTCCATCTTGCTGTTGTTTCATCACATCTTCATTCTGTATAGACTTCTTCTTCGTCTTCCTCTTGCCATCTTCAGGCTCAGGAATATTCAAACCATACTCCGCCTCATCAATCTCCTCGAGCGAAAGAAAACCTGCACAACGAAAAAACACGAACAAAATAAAACAAGCAGAAAATCGCAAACCTACAACGAACACTGTTCTTTCAAGGACACCAATGTAAACAAACTAAACATTCCACTGAATCAGCTAGAATACAAATGCTTAAATCTCAAGCTTATTTAATAAAATCCACACATTAAATTTAAAAAAGTAAAAAAGAAAAACGATAATTTGAGAAGTGAAATGGAAGGTGATTGCTTATGAGAGCAAACCTCCTTCGAGTTCGTTGGTGCCAATGAACAAGGAGAAAGCGTCATCGTCATCGTTTTGAGGAAGAGAAGAGTTCCACGGAAGAGAGTTGAGTCGTTCGAGTTCAGGATCGCTTTTTCCCAGGTTGCGCTTCCGCTTCAATTTCTTCAGAGAAGAGGTTGCTAGCGTTGCTGCTTCCATGGCCAACGACTAGGAGTGGGCAAACTGTCCTATAGTGCACTGCACTATAAAAGTTTATAGTTATCTATAAACCAGTTTAGGAAAACTGCACTGAACTAAAAAATAGTTTAGAGTAACTAAACCAAACTATTTTTTAGTTCAGTTATAGTGCAGTGCGGTTGAACTATTTTTATAATGCAGTATACTGCTCACGGTCTAGCCAATTCTTTCAACACATCAAGAGTTTCCCTTCCTTTCAAGCTCAGTTCTTTCTCCAATACTGAAGCCTGCTCCTCCAGTGTTTCAGCGCTGAGCTCTGCTGAGTGCTGCTGCTAACAAAGATGGGGATAGGTGAGATACTTGAAAATTTAACTCAACCAAATACTTAAAAAGGAAATTTAACGAAAACCCAATATTAAGAGATAAAGTAAGTATAATGCCAAGGACAAAACGTAGATAGAAATCCCTTAGTGCTTTTTGGTGTTCTCTGATCAAAATTAAAGTTTCAATTTAGTAATTGGCATAATATATGTTTGGGTTGAAGATCGACACAGTTACTGAAGTATTTAAATTTTTTCCTTAAAACACCAATAGTTTCATTCCAATTTACCAATCAAGAAATCAATACAAAGATAGCATTTTTATCTTTTTTCCTTAGATTTTAACAATATTCTCCATAAATGACTTAAACTACAGTTCATGGAATCCAATCCTCGTACAACACAGATATAAAAACAAGGAAGGAGAGAGGGATTTGAATAAAATTTGTTGTTTGCTTCAAAGGTTTAGAGGGAAGGGAAAACCCAGTTTCTCCCACTCCACACAAGTAAAACAACAGATACACCCATCAAAATTCCATCAAAAGAGGTACACCTTTTCCACGGAAAAGGGAGAGGGACATACCAAAACAAAGAAATGGCAGCATTTCAGCTTGTGCGGTGCTATTCGTAGCAATGCCACAACTCAATTAGAGAGACAGCGGCGAACCTTCGATGGCGACGAACCTTCGACGGCGACAAACCTTCGACGATGGTAGTAAAGCCTTTGACAGTTAGGCAACGGCAGAATGCGGAAAAGCCTTCGATAGCGGTGAGTCTTCAACGGCGTCAAACCTTCGACGGCTACGAGCCTTCAACGGCGGCAAGCTTTCAACAGGGCGCGAGTTGAGAAAGCATGTAAGAGGCGGGGAGAAAATTGAGATAAATTATAGTTTAGAGTTTTTCAATTGTGCCTAGCCCTATCAACGCCACCAACGACACCGCCGCGTTCGTTTTTCGTAAGTGCGTTTATTTCTCTTCGGTGAACAAAGCCACTGTGCATCAAGCAAAGTTGGGCCCTATATCTGGTTTTGGTCTTTATTGGGCTTTAATTCGTTGGCTACTATTTACACTTCCCTCGCAGAATGGGATGTATTGGAATAAAATGTGAGTGTAAATAGTAACACCCTCCACTATCTCTACCCACCATTTCACTATTTTTTTTTACGTCATATTTTTGTTTCCGACAATTTTTCCCTGCATTTCCATAAATTTCTTCTTGCAATCCCACAAATTTTTATATCTCAAATTGTGTGCAATTCATAATATTGATTTTGTATTTTGAATTATATAATCTAAATTTTATTCCTTTATTTTATATTCTGAAACATATAATCAAAAATATAACCTTTTGTATTTCAGAATATATAATCTGAAAATGAAATAATTATATTTTGGGTTGTATAATAAAAAAAAAATATTGATTTAATAGTGCTTTTTGTCAATTATTCAAATTTTTTACATTTTGTATTGAATATGATTTCTATATTTTTAAAAGAAGATTTGATGTGATATTTTTTCACTATATTAACATTAATGTCATTTAGAGAATAATGAGGTAATATTTTTGTTTTTTAAGGATTGAAATATGTTTAGATTTGGTCTACAAAAGAAACATCTTGATCCTCTTTTTATATCGTAAATTCGAGATATATTATTTTACTCATGATAAAATCTAAAATGTGTCATAGAAAGATCTTTTTGGACGGAATGCCTCTTATACTCAAATTAGATGTGTACATAAATGCTAAAGTAAATATATAATAATTACTTCATAAAAAGTACTATTTTTATTAGTTTTAGAGATTTTTGCTTACTTAGACCTAGATTATCTAGATTGACTTTAGAATTTTGCTAATTTATCTTCTGTAATTTTTTTATAAGTCGATTAATCTTTTCTAAGAATCCAATATGATCGAAGTATATCATATTACTATGATCAAAGATATTCACAATGACACGATCTCCTCTTGGATTGACTATATCACTTTGGTCATATATCACACAATTTTCTAATATTCTAACAATTACTCTTCTTTACAAGTTTATTATCCAATGTCAAGTACAAAATGAAAAAAAAAAACATTAACTTACAAAAAGATATTTGCTAAAAAGGTACATAAGACCATATTGAATAAAAAAGTATTAATATAAATATAGGAACTAAAAATGGTAAAAAATATTTAAAAAAAAAAAAAAAAACTGTTCAAGACATATAAACCATGTACGTGGTTGTCTCTTGTAATCAACCTTCACCATTGCACGTGCACCTCTTGTTTGTTGCTGATAAAGACAATTGCAAATAATCAGTTTTTCTTTCTCTGAAATAGAATAAAATGTAGAAAAGAAACATACAAGAAGTGATTTTTTATACATTTGGCTGAAAAAGTAGAACAAGAAAAGGAAATGATGATTCATGGATCAATAATTTGGAACAAGAATGAAAGTGAGAGTGATAATGTCCATACCCATATGTCTGATTAATGAGTGTATGTACTAAAGAGCAACATGCAGAGATATATATTTATTCTCATTCATACCTTCTTCACACAGTGCTTGTCTGTGGTTAAGAAAATGTTCATTGCATATGTTTAATCAATACTCAATTAATAGCCTCCAAATTAATGGAATCAGATCATATTGATGCAAAAACCAGAAAACAGATTTGGCCTCAAGACAAGTTGTTCTCCATGTCAGTTTCACACTCTGCAACATATGCATGTTCATTTTCCTAGCTTCTATTTCTCTAGCATGCCTCTTCTGACATTATACTGTTCCTTTTGAAATAAGACCAAACATTCAACACTTATATTAAAATGCAGTTAAATCTATGTTTTTCAACTTCTCATCAATTTCTGTGCAAAAGAAAATGTTAAAGATGTTTCAAATAATTTATATTTATTGGATGTTGCAATCTATTACCATCTTCACATATATAATAATATCATTACTAGGTTGTACTTTCGTAAAAAAGTCTCAACTCATGAGACTGCATCCGTTATTTGCTTTTTAGAAAAAAGTATTATTACTTTTAAATTTCTGGTAATTGATAGTTTTTTTAACGTTATTATTAAAATTAATAATATAAGTATAATAATTGAGGTAACAATATTTTTGAAATGATAATAAATATATTTTTAAGTATGTAATTCAATTACCTAATAAATAAGATGATTATATAATGTTTTTAACAAAAATGTAATATAGTATACGAATCTTGATTTATTTTTTCTACCTCTCTTAAAGAATTACTACCTTGTCGTTTACAAAATATTAGTGGAAGAATATGATATATATTTTTTGTTTTATATTATATGATAAAATGTGTTTTTAATTAATGTAAAAGTTAAGAAACTAGAAAATAGAGTATTAGAGTTGGTATGAAACTAATTATATTATTTTAAAATAATTTAATAATATAAATAGAATTTCTTAAACTCTTCTCATTATTTAAAATACATTATATCTTTCTGAAGCTCTTTCTCTTAATCTCTTCTCACATCTCTCTAAGATTTCCAATCTCGTGATCATGTGCTTAATGATCAGAAAGTTCCTATGAGATCACAGTTGAGTTATCTACACATCTATACGATCAATTTTTGTTATAGATCAAGTAAGTTTCGACTCACATCTTTTATTCTTAATTTGATATTAGAAGAAGAATTCCAAGGTCCTAAGTACTCTTTCCATTTTCAATTCGGTGTTTTGTAGGTGTTTGTAGAATTTTCTTACGTTCTAAGGTATTGAGGAGACGTTCTTAGAGTTGATAATTCCTTGTGAGGTAAGGGAAGCTAGAACTTACTTATATTATGTTTGTCGTGCTAAAATAGTATATATGAGAATAGTATGATGAATTGAATGCATTTGTGCTAGTAGTGTAGTACTCTTTATACAAGGTTAATCTCTACCGCGTCGTAGGATATAGTGGAAGCACCTAGACTAAGACCTCCTCCTATTACCCTCACCACATGCATCAAACATCTTTATTTGAGAATGTATGACCATTAGAGTGTCAGGAAAATCCCCAAGATTGAGCTACCTGCATTAGTTCTAATAACACTTGAACCACACCAAGAAGTTCCAACATGGAACCAACTTTCCAAACCTTGAAATCATTTGAAATCATATACATATTCATTCACTTTAACATTTGTAATACCAACATATAACATCATTGATCATACTTCCAAGAACCATAAACAACCCAACAAGTTATCAAAAATCACTTAAAACAACATAATAGGAACATACAGGGTGACGTTCTTAGGCGCCCTAAAGTTGCCCTAGCTTATATTTTCTGGCACTCAACACTAGGAGGCTGGCGCTCAACGCCTGACCCTTGGAATGGGGCGCACAACGCCCTATTTGGGTGCTAAAGCGCTATCAGTAAAACTATACACTTTTTGGATCCCTTTACACACTTTTCCCACAACTTTGAATGGTTCCTAAGACCTTCTAAACATTGAAGATCTTCTGGAATCACCACGCTAACTCAAATTGACTCATTGAAACCAAAATCATTCCTCTAAGATAAACTCAACATTACACCTCCTAACATCCATGTCAGTCCACCAACTGCATAAACCAATCTAAAAACACTTGATAGCACACCTCAACACCTCATATTACTCACAACCCTTCTATTTCAATTTCTCACTGTGTAAAACCTCAAAATTTGACCAAAAACACCTAAGAATTTACACTAAGATGACCCTAACAGTTCTACACCAGATTTTTCTCATTTAAAAGCCTAGACAAGTCATCATAGGTATAGTAGCAGACCTCTAATTAACTTCCCAAAAGAATTTACATTCATTGCTTCAAAATCCTACTAAACCTCTTTTTTACAATAAAAACACTCCAAAACCATCCTAATGAACTGCCTCTTTGTTCCATATTAGTTTTCAGTCAAAGAACACTTCTAACAAGTCTCAAATAACCATATAATAGTATTAAACAAGTTACTTCCTCACTCTTACACCTATCTCTCAAACTCACTCATTAAAACCTTTATTTTTTACCTTAAAACATAAAAAATTGACTCTTCCTTACTCCAAACACTTTAAATTCAATCAGTTTCAAACCATAATACCACTTCATCACACACAACCATGACAACATAGAACATCAATTTCACATCATTTCAAATTATGCACACATCATACTCCCACATATCATTATCTAAACTCTGAGTTGAAACCCATTTGGCAAGAGTTTTGCAAAGTAGTAGAAGTCACCATAAATGCATAATCCGTTATAACTCGACATTCATTATAAGTATGGAAAGTCCAGTCTAGGTCATTGTATGTTAAGATATTTGACTTGAATTATATTACAATTGATCTTTGTATGAAATGTGTTAAGTATACATGAATTGTCTATGAATCTAGCTTACCCGTTTCTCTGTGATTGTGTGTATGTTATTTGATTTTTTCTTGGCTATGATCATTTGGTGGGTGTGAGTAGAGGATGATGAGGCTACTCTTGAACAGATGTTCAATGGAGCGGTTGCATATGTTTAATTTTTATAGTTAGCTATTATGTTCATATTTTTAGTTAATTTGTTTGTATATAAAGTTTCCTTTTATGGTTATTTTTGAATTACTGTAAATCGTACTTTATATTTCTGTCAATATCTAATCTATTATATTATATTTGTGATGACTAATATATAGTGAAAAACTATATTTTTGAGATTTTACATAGTCTTAATGTTTTAGTTTTTATAATTCCTTTGAAACTTCTATAATTGAAAATTAAAACTTTTAATTCTTAATATTATAGGATATTAATCAACTATTTAAACATTAAACATTGATGAATAATTGTTTTTACTTGATAAATACTAATATTAGAATATAACATTGGTATACAAAATAGTTTTTTAAGATTAATAAGATGAATACTTTTCATATATATTAAAAGAATACTAATATCTAAAATAGTAAATACAAAATTTTGGAAGGTATCAAATAAAAAAAATGATTTAGAAAATCTAAAACCAAAATTCAAATATTTTTATAAAATAGTTACTTCAAATTTTATAAAGATAAAAAAATACTGAGTCAAAATTAGATTTAGTTAATTCTAGATAGAAATACATTTAACTCTTATATATAATAATAATTATTGTTACATAATAAAAATATATATGTATTTGTTTACTTTTAGACTAGTGAAAGTTTTAAAATAAAATATATCATGAATAAATTATTTTTATATTACTTTTCAATATAAAAGATAGAAAAAATAAAAGAAATTTTTTTATACTACCTTATATAGTTTTCAATATACTACTATCAGTATAATAATTTTATTAGTTTTTTTCTTTGGAAATAAAATCATTTTTTTATATATCAAAAATTAAATTTTATTACAATCTTACAAAGTTATTTAAATAAAATTTCAAATAATATAAAAATAATCCATTGAAATACTAATAATAAGATTCTAAATAATAAATATATATTAAAAATATATAGTGTTAAAAATTAAATTGTTGAACAGAAATGTAAAAATAAATTAAAATGGTAAACAGCTTATAATATATTGCAATAAAAAATATAAAAGTAAAATATTTGTTAATTACATTATTTATATGAAAAAAAGTAAATATATCATTTAAAAATAAACACCTCAAACTAATTTTTATCATCTTTATATAAAATATATATCTTGCAATAATAAATAAAAATAAGAAAGTATTTGAGATTTCAAAAGTAGTCTTAATGAATACAATAAGATAATATTTAAAAAAATCATTATTCACCATCAAACTATAACCACATTCCTTTCTGGTTAAAATGCTCAATCCAAACAAACGATTGAAATTAATTTTTCATATTTGAGAATCAAGATTTTATAAAATTAAAAAAGGTAATGTGATATATTCATAAAAAAAATCCTAATTATTTATCCCATTAAACAGTCTAGGGAGAAGCCTAATATTTTTGTATATAAAAACATTATATCTAAAAAAAATTCATACAAAAAATCATTAGTTTGGTTTGTCACAAATATATATTTTACAAGAGTGTGTGTGTGTATATATATATATATATATATATAGTGTTTAAATTAGTGCAATTTGTAATCTTTAAGTCTATCTAATATTTTAAATTTGGATTTCATCTAAATTTTCTATATATTTTTGTTAAAGTATTTTTAAATATTTATTAGATGAATTTTCATCTTGATAATTAATGGTTTTCTATCAATACTTTGACAATGATGAGTGAGAACTTAAAAAGGGATAAAAAGAAACTCCATTAAGCATAACACTACAAAACAAAAATTTGATAAATAGTTTCAGTATTAGTCTTCAATCAAGATTACAATGATTATTAACCATATAGAAAACATAAATTTTAAGATTAAAATTTAAGATTATTCTTCTAAATTAACTGATATTGAACATAATTGAGAGATGATATGAAAAACCTATTTCTTCTCACTTAATTATAAATATTCTATTAGGCATGCAAAATGAAGAGCAGCTATTAGCCTATTACACAGTTCACATCAGAAATACACTACAATAATTTAAGCTACACCTCTGATTATAAATCTACCACAAAAATCAAATTAACACTAATAATGACAAAAATCAAATTAACCTACAACAATCTATAACTAAGAAGAGACAATTCAAAAAATATATAAGGATAGGTGATTTTGTAAAGACAAAAATTAAATATATTTTATAAAGACAAATATATAGAATATATTTTATAAAATTAAATTAGTCTTTTTTTTAAATATAATACTAAAATTATCTAAAACCTTTTCTAATCAGATTTATTGTCTGTAAAATCCATTATGTCATCCTTTATCATTTAATATATATAAATGTAAAATGGTACATTGAAAATTCTATATAAACTAAAAATAGAATAAAAATTACAATATATAAATCAATACAAACTTTATTTTATAAATTAATTTATAAAATTGAATTATATTTAAAATTCATTCTTAATAATAATATCTTAATTTTTGAAAAAAAAAATTGTATGTGTGTATCATAAAGTATATACATGTGTATGAATGTTTTGGATGTATATTTGCAAGAGATTATCAAGTGGGTATTGTAATCTCTTCATCTTTACAAATGACATTATGTTTACACTTTTCCTTTATTTAGTTTCCAAAATATCATAAATGTCTCTAGAACACTGTAAAGCAAAGTAGTCAAATTAATACAACCTAGAAGCTGCTACACTTGGTTAGAAAATACATATATTGTTAAGTTTAACATTTCTCTAAGATCTAAGCCTATCTTTCACATTAAGTACCACAAAACAAACATCTACATGTCTTTCACATCACTGTTCTATGCAGATGACAACTTTTCTCACATCAAATTGCTCAGAAAAACTTCTGTCACATCATACCTAATTAAGAATTAAAAAGACTAAACTCTATCTTTTTAAAATAAGAAAACCATAGTATTCAAACCTTAAAAAGTGTTAACTTTATTTAAAACAAAGAATCAAACCTTAAAACACATTAACTTTGTTTAGAAGGAACATGTATCTAATAAAAGAGTTACCCATCACCTGGTGTCTTCTTTGAGGAATGTTGAGAAAGAAAGGTATGTTAATTTTGTTAAGTTACTACAATGGTAGATTAACTTGGATCTACTGCAATTTTTAGCTGACTCAGTATCGAGTAGACACAAGATATGAAAAATCAGAGGTTCAACACAGTGACAAACTAAACCTCTTAACAATTTTGTTCCTATTATGCAGTGTTTGTAAATGTCCCCCATCATCATTTCTTTTGTTCGTTAGCCAAAATATAGTTTGGTTATAAAAGACTTAGGACACAACTATATATTCATCCACCTACTTAATTATGTCCTTATATTGGTTATGGTGCATTGAAAAATGTAAAACTTCCTTTATTATTTCCTTAGCTTTGCATGGAATCTCGTCTATGCCACTGACATAAATATTAACGTCAAGCGAACGTGAAATTTAAAAAAGGACCACATCGGACAGTGATAACTTTCTGCTTTTCGTTAAAATTAAAACACAAAAAGATGTTCTCTAGGTTTCGGGAAGAGCACCATATCTTCTTGTCACAGAGAGAACATAGATACCTTAACTCAATTTTATACTATTCCAATTAATCACTATCTAATGCTAAGATTAAATATTAATCTCAAACAATTAGACTTTGTCAAAAAGTTTAGTTTTTCATTGTTAGAATATTGGTACTTCTACTTAAGAGCATAAAACAATAAGATTGAGTTCTACTTGAATTAACCCTTATGCTTGATAAAGAATGTTAGAAACAAACTACCCTTCTGTTTTTTATTTTGTATTTGCTTGTTGTGATACAGATTTCAGATCTAGCCAAAAAATTCAGTGTCACATGCTACCTTTATGTGGGTTGGAATAGTTTTTAGTAAGATGTATTTTTCATTTTTCACCATGTTTAGCTAATAAATTACAGAGTTCAAACCAGTTGAAATTGCAGAAGACTCTTATGTCAGAAGGAACAAAGGGAGATATTTGGAGACAAAGGGTTATGTGCACAACATTAAGACATCAGTCACAAGAGGAAACACCTAGTTAAGGTTCCATTCCTGTGGGACATAAACCCAATGGCACATATATAGTGTCTCCTTTTCTATTTCTGATGAAAACTTCTAGATATTCATAGCAAGGAAATAAAATATCTTTGTGAAGAAACACATTTTCATATAGTTGTCAGAATAGTGGCTCTTTTTATCTTAAATGTTATCTTTGTCTATAATCATTTTATCATTTAAGGTTCATATGATTTTTTTCTTTCCAAACAATAGTAAATATAATCTTAAAAGCTTATAATGATTTTTTCTTTCCAAACAATTTAATTAGCTCATAAATAACAATGGTTGTTGACACTCCAAACAAGGACTAGGTTTAAGAATATTGTGTAACTAACCTCTATGAAAAATGCTGTCAAAGATCAGATGCACAGAGTGATGAAAAAGACCCTACAACACAACTTGTACACAGAACAAATTTCTAAAATCTTACACTTAGTGGAATTCAGAATCTTTTAGTCCGTTCTAATTCTACTTGCATGTGATATTGATAAGTTTAATACTCAGTTTTGTTGAAAATTTTATGCGCAGCTTAATACATCATCAGTGCATTACACATTCTAGCATTCTCTACATAAGATTTTTATTAAAACAAATCAAAATTCTTTCAAAGTCTATAAAATGATCAGCAGCTCTTGCAAAAAAAAAAAATCTCTTTCTACCCGAGGTCCAGCTTTTGTTTTGTAAGTTCTTTCTCTTTTGAAGTAGGACATAAAAATGAGGAGTGGGGCCCAAGAAGCAAACAGATTCAGAGAAAAAATGGCTCTTGCTTCGATGCCTAAAGTGATGACTGAAAACAATTTCAGTTATGTCTGTATGTTGTGCATGTAAGTTAAAGCTAGAACCTTTATTTTTATTAACTAATGATGGCTTGTTGGTGTCATTAAAATGGTTTGAATCCAAATTGAGCCCACACTTCTAGCATCCCAATTCAATGATTTTGGTCCTAGCTCTCTTTAAAAGCTCAGCACAATTCATTTTTTACTCTAATTTACTTTTCTTTGTGTTCTTCCACTGGTTTTCCACAACCAACCCTCTCTTATTCCCTCTTCTTCCCTTAGACTTCCCTCATCCAAAACAAAATGAACAAACTCAATCTATTACTTAGTAAATGCAAGAGTTTGTCAAGGCGTCTAGGAAGGTCTTCATCATATAATAGCCTAAGGTCCAAGTTTGTGAAGGAAGATTCATGGAAAGTGCATGACATGCAAGAAGATGAACATTGTGAAACTGTACTTGTTGGCAGCACAAGAAAACAGTATGTGATCAGCTCTAAGTATCTGAATAACCCTCTTCTGAAAGCTCTAATTAACAAGTCAAATCAAGAGGGCAACGATAAAAGTATTTTGATTATCAACTGTGAGGTGGTTCTCTTTGATCATCTGTTATGGATGCTAGAAAATGCAGATCCAGTGTTTGGTTCTGACTCTTTGGAGGAATTGGCTGATCTCTATGTGTTTTAAAGGTTTTGATCCTCAGAGTTTTAGTTGCATGCAGAACTCTAATGTATGTAAGTGTATGTTGTGTTTGTGTTTGCATTCTGCAAGAGTCTAGTTTTCTTGAGAGTCAATTTTGTTTCCTTTGGTTCATGACTTCTATGGTCCTTCAACTGTTCTGTAATTGCATATCTGATTTCTGTTCTAACTTAGTGTTTTCAAGTGTCATGTGTTTGATTAATGCAATAAAACTGTTGTTTAGGTAAGTGATGTAGATGCATGACTCTAAGGGAGAGGGTATCATATCATAACACTGTAAGAACGAAATCACAGCTAGTTTTGTATGACAGCTAGAAATTTTTTATTGAAGGTCAAAATAGAAAGATTAAAAGAATTAGAACTAATAATTGGAAGAGTTATGATGTTTTATTTTTTAAAGTTCTTAATAGAAATCAGTTAAGACTGTAAATCCACTCACAACACATTTAGAATCTTTCCTTAATTATTTATTAGAATGAAAATAAATACAGTTTTCATCTTTCCTGATGGAATCAGATTTATCACTTTTTTTCAATGGAAGGAAAATACTAGAAGAGTAAAAAAGGTGAACAAAAGATTAAAGATGGAGTTAGACTAGGAAGAATGTTATAAATATATGATAATTTGTTACTAAATAAATCATTTATAAAAATGAATGATGTAGGTTTTTGTAATCATTTTTTTTTTATTTTTAGACTGTGTAAAATATATATATATAAAAAATACTTTCCAAAGCTGACCATATCAACACACAACTCCCATAGAACACAGTGTAGCAAACTTAGATACCATAAAGATGACTCCATGGAATTGCGGTTTAAACTCAGATTCATGTTTTCTCACAAAAGATAAAATCCAGTTTCACATCATGTCACCAACTTTATGAGTAATAAATGACTAAATATGTTCACAACTATATTTAGGAGTAAAAAATGAGTGAATATGTTCACAACTATAGTTCCACTGTTCCATTTATCCTTTTCCGATATGTACATTTTTGTCCTGCTACAAAAAATCTAAAATTTTATGTTGTCCCTGGTCATATTTTGTTGTGTCCTTTATATTTAACAAATCAAACGAGACCCAGAATTTAATTCAATTACTACCTTTTTTTGTTGGATCCTTCTGTCATACAGAAAATATCATATAGGATAAATAAAACTTGAAGTACAAGAAAGCATTATTTTTTGTCCTTCTAGACTTAAATATAAAACTTTCACTACAATTTAACTTTACTGACAAAAAAAAACCCTTCTCTTTTAAGTTCCATAGTTGTGCATCTAGAATGAAAATTTTATATTTTAAAATTACATTTTTATAATAAAAATATAAATTGGTATTGCTGAAGTGCAGAGAGAAAATATAAATACTGGCATTTGTGTGGAAACGATAAATCCCACAAACACAAAATCACAATGTGTCTGTTCAATTTGATAATATACATATACGTTTGCAAAAGTAAATATCCTGCAAGGGTAAAAATGTAAACAAAGATAACCGCTTCAAAAGAAAATTTATTACAAATTTCATACCGAACTACATTCCCAAACTCCACGCAATTACTGTAAAAATTAAAATGTACTCTTAATTCAAGCAAATCAATATGAGTTACTCCTTAATCCCACACAATTACAATATGAAACCTATTACAATATGAAACCTATCAGCTTACAAGGTTTTTGTTGTGTGTCTCCAAGTTGAAAGAAAAGCCAAGGTACTAATCTCTTAAAATACACAAGGGCATATGAATTAATATTACTTTATATCGATTCTTGATGATTTCATGTTGAATTGATACAGACATCTAATACTAAAAAAATTGAAATAAATATCACTACGATGTTGTTTATAATCAATCCATGGAAAAACATTTTTTAGTAACAAAATTTGCCCAAAATCGAATTACACAAGTTGCATGACCACTCAGTCTATCCTCAAATTTCCATGGCTTCATCTGATTCATTCATCTGCCCCTTAATACACTCACAGTCAGTTATATGACTTCATCTTCTAAACTTTTTGGATGATTTTCCATCCTTGAGACCCAAGTACTTGTCGATATCTTCCCCATCATTATATTCCTCACCTCTCCGTTTCTTCTTCCCTCCAGTCTCCTTCATTTTCTACACAACCAAACATACAAACATTTAAGTATTATCTACTATAGTATTTAAAATCACATAAACATTAGCTGATGACTAATCCTTCATCATATTTAATCCCAGGAGGAGTAATGACTATACAAACACAAGTCATATAAAACAAGTTTCTTCCGTTTGTTGTAAGATGAGATTAGAACCTATGACCTAATGCATTATTACCCATACAGTTTTTTTTACCACAATCCATAGTTCTCGGAAAATAAATAATACCTGAAAACTGTAAACAATAAAAACTAGATTCAACTCATTGAAATATCTCCCATTAATTTTGTTATGCTTCTAAGAAGAAATAGACAAAATAATTTAAATATAACAGCTTAATACAAAATTTTACCGTCGCAGCTAATCTTTTTGCTTCACTAACACGTTCTTCCAAAAGGAGAACTTCCTCTTCTTGTGCAGGGTACTCAGGTAGCTTTTTGCCTGAAATACACACGTATTTCTCAAAGTGAGAAACTTTTTTCCCTTTACAAGTTAAAGCTAAGATGGCTTAGCTATATACTCTACTCACCTATAAGCTTCTCTATTTGAATGTACCACTCCAGTTCATACTGATTTACAAGGGAAATGGCAACTCCAGAGCGTCCTGCTCGAGCAGTTCTTCCCACGCGATGTATATAATCCTGTAGCTAACAAGGTCAGGAATCCAGGGAATATAAAACTGAAAATTCCAAAATCGTTGATCTAGACTCTAGGTCTTGTGTTAATTTAGATGCATCATGTATTACCACGAAAACAAATTATAATAATTACAGGAAATCTGTGAACTTTTGATTTAGTATACATTTATAAATATAATAGAACATGTTAGAAAAGAACAAAGGAAATACATAACACGCCTTACTTGGGAATATCATAGTTAATAGAAAAGAACAAAGGAAATACATAACACGCCTTACTTTGGAATTTGTGGGAATATCATAGTTAATCACCATATCTACAGTGGGAATATCCAGTCCTCTGCTAGCCACATCAGTACAAAGGAGAATATTGCACTCCCCAGATTTGAACTTGTTCAAAGCTCCAAGTCTCTTTGGCTGTCAAAACATTATTAGAATAAAAATTAATATGCTTGATTGGCTCCCACGTAAATAATGAAAATATATGGCAGAGAGGGTCCTTTATTCCATCCTACCATCCCCTACCAATACCAAGGAAAGAATAGTTGACAACAAATTACAACAACAAATTATATCAGGAGATACGTAGTACAATTACCTGGCTCATATGACCATTAATAGGTATCGCTTTTAAACCAAGATTCCTAAGGATCAATGCTAGAAGTCGAGTTGAATCACAGGTACGAGTAAACACCATTGATGTACTTCCAGTCATTTCAGTGAGGATATATACTAGGTAGCAGTCCTACGAGAGAAACACAATTACTTAACAGAATCATCATATGCAAAAAATTATAATAGACATGTTTCATGAAATCCAAAAAATATGAATTTATAATAATTTCATTCCAAATAGCTAAATTATCATAAGTGTTCATACAAACATTGTACTCCCTAAAATAGTAGTATTATATGGTATTAGATTAAATAAAATACTTTCACTCAGCTAAATCAGAAGAATGAGAAGAATTAATTTACAGTTGGAGTTCATCACAAGAAACAGACTTCTTTTGGAGGAAAATAATGACAATATCAGATTTGTAGTTAGCAGTCGTCCACTCATGAAATTTATTTTCTAATATATCTTGTGTTAATAGCCTTTACCATCTCCTTCGGACCAAGAAGATGTGAGTGCTAAGAAAATTAATGTACAATTGCTGGCATTTCTTGCTTTTAAAATCCAAGATGTTGCTGAATAAGGGAGAATGGGAAGAATTAATTTACAGTTGGAGTTTGTCGCAAGCAACAGACTTTATTGAAGGAAAACAATGACAATATCAAATTTGTACTTCGTGCTCATCCATCCATAAAGTTTCTTTTGTAATATATCTTTAGTTAGTAACCTTTACAGTATCCATTGGACCAAGTGATGATTGTTAAGGAAATTAATGTACAATTGATATGGTCATTTCTTTTTTCCAAGATGTTGCTGAACAAGGGAGTGGGAAGAATTAATTTACAGTTAAGTTTGTTGCAAGCAACAAACCTTTTTTTAAGGAAAACAATGATAATGTTGGATTTGTAGTTAGTGGTCTTCTACTCATGAAATTTCTTTAGTAAGATATCTTTAGTTAGTAGCCTTTACAGTCTCCATTGGACAAAGAAGTGATGAGTGTTAAAAAAGTTAATGTACAATTGGCCATGTCTTGTTATTAAAATCCAAGATGTTACTGAATAAGGGAGAAGAGAAACCTTGTGTTTGGCGGGCAAGAATCGATACTGCTGCTTCAATGTGTCAACAGTGGAATATTTAGACGCTGCTTCAATCTAAAATGAAATAAACAAATTGAGTAACATCAGAACAGAAGAATTTATATATACAAGTACAATAAGTAACAAATAGTCCTCTCGTTTGAGAGATGCTTGAATATATTGCCTTTACTTCTAATTTTTATGTTACACAGTCCCTTAAGAGAATAAATAAGCTATGTTTGATAGTCTGTTTTAAAGTAAATGAATCTCTAGGCAATGGTGAGAAACTTTGGATGAGTCTCCCACTGAGCTAATCTTGAAAACCCTATTGTCGATTTTAAGAGCTTTAAAACATCAAAGAAGTTTCATTACTTTCGACTTTGGAAGTTGGAACTTTAACAAAAATCTTAGATACATCTCTTGCAATTCAAAATTAAGGGACTAAACCTAGATATCGCTGGTACTGTAAATGGAAGAGGGAAACTTGAGCCCAGGTAGTATGTTTATGTTAAAATGGATTAAGTGAAAGATACCATCGTCTAAATTGAAGCGTGCATATTTGTTCAAAATAGATAACAGGGCATGGTAATTTAAGCATCTCTCAAAATGAAGAATGTAATTTAGCCAATGGATAAACATTTTAATTATGACAATTGTACCTTCACAGGATTCCTTAAACAAACTCTCTGGAGCTTCTGGACCTGCAACAGTGAGTGCAACTTGATCTATTAGCTACGTAAATATAGAACCACGTGAGAAGTCAGCAATCAAGTATCTACAGCATATAAGAAAGTAACAGAAACCAATTTTTTCATTCAATCTGCACCATAATATATTGAAGAACATGCATGAAAAATTATGTTGCGAACAAACAATAATAAATTTGTGATTTATCCTAAAATAACAAGAAAAATGCTTTTGATAATCTATAAAAAGATTCTATACCAACAATCAGAATTTATGTTAAATTCCAATAAACTCTCCCCAATGACCAGCCTTAAAAAATAGGGTTCCATATCTCATAATATAAAATAAATACCTTCTTAGTCATTGTAGCAGAAAACAGAAACGTTCTACGCTCACGAGGAATCATTTGTAAAATCTCATTAAGTGATTCCTCAAAGTCCTCGTTCAACAACCTATCTGCCTCATCTAAGACCTGCTCAAAATATAGAGTAACCATGTTAGTCCAAGCACATGTATGGCATGGAAATGTAGAAAAGAGTCTCCTCGTGAAAATAGAAGGTATGCCCCTCTTTCTCTTTGCTTGTTTTTTGAACTATGACATAACCATAAAAAACATTCACCGATATTAATCAAGGTAAAAAAATGGAATCTAGGAAGGAAGCATATGAACACTTATGATGCAGAAAGTAACATCAATAACTCAGTATATAAAAAAATGTAGAAACTGTACCAGGTATTTTAATCTACTAAGAGAAAATCCTTTTGTATGTTTTAGGTGATCCAAAACTCGTCCAGGGGTCCCAACCTGCATGCATATCAAATTCAACATAAATAAATAACAAAAAAATACAACACTGCTAAATTGTGACGACCAAAAATTAACAGAAAACTAAAGACCACACTTAATTAAAAACACACTATCAATGTTAGGTTCCTAATTTGGGAACCTAATCAAGAACTCTTCTCACACAAGCAACAGAGAAACACAGAAGAGAAAAAGAAATCTATAGTATATTATTCACAAAGAATTGAATACTCAGCAATGATACAAGAGGCTTAACCCTCCTCCACAGGACTTAACCTGTTAACCAACTAACTGTCCAAAATTCCCTCTTCTGCCAACTAACCAACTCCTATTTATACTAACACCTCCTCAACTCCCTTAACTGTACGAATTATTAAGTACCCACAACTAACCCCTCTAACTCGCCCTCCTATTTCTCCTCTCATATACAATCCACCCCTGTTTATCCTTAGGTCTATCAATACCCGCCTCTTGAAGTCCAATCTTGTCCCCAAGGTTAAAGTCAGGGTATTGTTCCCTGATTGTAACTTCATCTTCCCGGGTTGCACCGTCTGGGCCTCCTACTTGTCCCCAAGGTTAAAGGCAGGGACCCATTACTAGAAGTATGGCTAGAAGAATCCAAGAAGAGCTTGAAGATATGGATACAACACGGCAAGTTCTTTTCCTTCATTTTAAGTGGAATTTGGGAGATACCAAGAGAAGGGGCAAATCTGTCCATATGAATGTCTAAGTTGCTAGCTGCACCACCACTCTTTGCTAAGCACACCATAGCAACATCAACAATTTTTAGCACATTTTTAATAAGTATCTGTAGAAGACTTTCACATTTTACACATGGGCCACCACATGGCAGCTGATCCACCATTCTCGGATCATGATTTCCTTACTGCAGCTCCATAGATAGTCTATAAAATCATGGAAGCTATCTTTGTAGAAACACTTTTGAGAATATTGATTTTTACTCTGCTGAAGCATTTGCAGCACCTAAAACTCTGTCCAAAAGTCATCCCAATGAGCTTCCCTTCTCCATCTAGCTTCCTTCCAGTGGAAGGCCGTCTGAGCTAGCTCTCCATCTTCCAAACAGTTCTACGACCATCTCTTACACCACAGATTTTCAACCTGCATTTCCACTGCCATCTCTGGAATTCATGTTTTGCTGTGTCAACCTGTCACTCTTGCTGGAGCAACTTCATCACTTCCACATCTCCTTGTTGTATCTGCCGCTTTCCCAACACGTTAACTGGCCAGAACCCCTTGTAGCTCCTGCGGCAGCTCCTTCTCCACCCCTTGCATGCCTACAACTTTCTTTAACTGTGAAACGTGGAAGACGGGGTGTATCCTTGCTGTCTCTGGAAGCTGCAGCTTGTATGTTGCCTCCCAAACCTTCTGAACTATTTGAAAAGGGCCGAAATACCTAGCTGCCAACTTTGAGTGAAGTCTGGTTGGCATTGAAGACTGCCTATGAGGTCTTATCTTCAAAAAAACCCAATCTCCCACTTCAACATTCGCTGGTCTTCGCCTCTTGTTTGCATGTCGCACCATTAGTTCCTGGGCCCTCTCCAAATGAAACCGCAATTGTCTAAAACGCTTCATCACGGGTTTGAAGCTCCTGGCTCAGTGCTTCTACCAGAGTCTCGCCCAGAATAAATCGATGCAGAGAGGGGGGTGGTCTCCCATAAACTGCTTCAAACGGAGTGCACCTTATAGCCCCCTGAAAGCTGGTATTATACCAGTACTCCGCCCACGGTAAAAATGTCATCCACCCTTTTGGTTGCTCAGAGCAAAAGCATCGAAGATATCCCTCCAACACCCGATTCACCACCTATGTCTGCCCATCGATTTCGGGGTGATACGCAGTACTCATTTTTAGTTGCGTCCCCTGCCCTTTGAATAATTCCCTCCAAAAAATGCTAAGAAATAATGGATCTCGATCACTCACAATGGACTGAGGTACCCTATGTAACCGGACGCCTTCTCGAATGAAAACTTTCGCCACTGTTATGGCTGAGTAAGGATGTTTAAGCGTAAGGAAATGACCGTATTTGCTCAAACGGTCCACAACCACCAATATCGCATCGTACCCCTATGATTTCGGTAGCCGCACCATAAAATCCATGCTCAATTCCTCCCACACAGCATTCGAAATTGGCAACGGCTGTAACAGCCCTTGAGGAGAAGAAGAGAGATATTTATGTTGTTGACATACAACACACCTGGCTACAAACTCCGTCACTTCTTTCTTCATCGTCTTCAGACCAATTGTTAGGTTCCTAATTTGGGAACCTAATCAAGAACTCTTCTCACACAAGCAACAGAGAAACACGGAAGAGAAAAAGAATAGTATCGTATATTATTCACAAAGAATTGAATACTCAACAATGATACAAGAGGCTTAACCCTCCTCCACAGGACTTAACCTGTTAACCAACTAACTGTCCAAAATTCCCTCTTTTGCCAACTAACCAACTCATATTTATACTAACACCTCCTCAACTCCCTTAACTGTACGAATTATTAAGTACCCACAACTAACCCCTCTAACTCGCCCTCCTATTTCTCCTCTCATATACAATCCACCCCTGTTTATCCTTAGGTCTATCAATCAATCTTGTACAAGCAGAGTGTGCATAAATTCATCTTTCTCTGGTTAAATGAATAATATTCTATCATTCAAGAGCAAAGTTTCAACCCATAAAGAGTCTCACTTAGCCACTGTAATGCTTTTTAACAATGAATGCAATGATTATATATGTTCTTCCTCATGATAAAGACCTAGTTGAATTCCAAGATATTCATTGAAAAAACAAAATCAATCCTAGTAAACATAGGACTTGTACAAGATACAAGAGTTAAGAGGAACACAAACTTCAACTTAATTCTTTGTGGGATGAAAATTGTTAGAAGTTTCATATCAACTAGAGATAAGACCAATTTATAGTATATAAGTGGGTGCAAACCTCACCTTACAAGCTGGTTTTGTGGAGTTGAGTTAGACTTAAAATTCACTTCTTAACATGGTATTAGAGCTATAGGTTAAAGTCTATTCTAGCAAGATTTGTGTTTGTTGAACATATTGTTCCACCTGCTATCGGACCAGAGGAGGGTATGTTGGAAATCCCACATAGATTAGAGATAAGACCAATTTTTAGTATATAAGCGGGGTGCAAACCTTACCTTACAAGTCAATTTTGTGAGATTACGTTAGGCTTAAAGTTCACTTCTTAACAAAAATGACCGGAGTTGTAACTAGAGTTCATTCATGCAATTAAATTGTGGAGGGGGGTAAATATAAAGTTACTAATCAATTTATCAATATAGGATGATGAAAAATCAAGTTATGAAGCAAAAAAGGAATGGAAGTCATCATTCAAAGTAGTATAAAAGCATGATCCAAAAAAGATTTAGAACTGTTACGGGTGCTGATAGGTACACTCCTAAGTTTCCCTTATGTTGTTTGAGTTGCCAATTGCAAGGGGGAAATCGTATTTAGAACTTTGTAGCATATACAGCCAGAATGTAAAAAAACTCGGAAAAAACAAAAAAAGAAAGATAAATCGTTACCAAGACACATTGATCAAGAATTTGGAATTCCAAATCAGTTGGATCAATATTCATTTTAGAATATTATAGTCCAATGAATCTCCTCATATATAGATGGTACACCTCTAGAGATGAAATATGATAGGTTTAGTGGCAAGGTTTATGTGAGAAGAAATAGAGGAGGCAGGTAGTTATAACTTCCTAGTAGGTAGTTATAACCTCCTACAGTTGTGTTGGGTAATTATTTTTTATATTTTGTTTATGTTAGATTATGGTAGGCAGTTTTTAGTTGGTTGTAAAAGGGAAATTATGGAGAGACCGGTCCTCTCGAAAGACCTGCAGCATTGTATGTTAATGTTCTTCGGTTTTTACCACCTTGGTATAACAGTTTGTGGTTTCTAATTAAGTTCTTCTGTGTAATCTATTTTTACATCTATTTAGTGAATTCTGGATACCTATCAAAAATATAAATAATATTATCCCATTTGCCGTGAAGAGGCTTGTTCTTTTAAGTTAACCAACCATATGACATTACAGACTGAGAAGGTTAACCACACCTTGGCTTTAAGGAAGACAATTAATGGATGAAGTAAAAAACTACACGATCAGCTTAACAAAGCTGGAGTCTATAATAGTACAATCCTCTTAAAAATTTCCCAAGTAACTAAAAATATTTTTAAGTTTCCAAAACATCAAAAAGATGGTATTTGATCAATCATTTCCCTTGCATGGACTAAGAGTCAAATTTTACCAAGGACCATAACTAAATTAAAGTGAGTGTTAAAGGAACCTGTGAGCACCTTAACAATAATATTTGAAAGCAAACATGCTAAAACCAAAAGAAGGAAAAACCAACAATTGGAATTCGTTCCAGCAATAAAATATATCTTTTTAGGCCAATACTCTAACATAATTGGAATTTGATAGCCTACCAACTACAAACATTATACATATCTCTCCAGGTGTATTTATATTGAAGGCAGTAGATAATCATATAATTAACACAATGTTTATGAAATATTCTGACCAAAAATTAGTAAGATAAGTCAGTAATTGATTTAGAAACCGACAAACAATAATATAGAAAAATGCATTTCTTTAGTGAAACATTAGTGATATATTATTATTGAATTTCGGTTCTCATTCAACTATTACCTAACTCTCTTCAAGTACAACAAACAAATATTATCAAAGGATGCTTACAGGAATGGCGAAACTTACAATAATATGAGGTTGCTTTGCTATCTTGATGGATTGTTGCACCATGTCAATTCCTCCAACAAGCTAGAGAAAAAGGAAAAGATGTTCATCAAAAATATTGTATAATATTCATGTACTAAATATAACATTAACACAGTGCCTAACCATCCTATAACACTATGTATCAAGCTGATTCGGGTCAGACGGGGACAAAATCAAAGTTATGCAGTAAAAAGGAAGCAATCAAACTCAAATAATGAATCATTTTAGAAAAATAGATAGAAACTCACCACAGCGCACTTGACACCAATTTCTGAACCTAGAGCTTCAAACTGCTCGGCAATTTGAATAGCAAGTTCTCTGAATTTATAAAATGATGAATAAAGAAAATAGACTTGCTAAGATATCAATCAGGATTATTACAATAAACAAAATTTGAATTATATAATGATGAAACCCATAATTAGGTATGAAGTTTCAAACCTAGTGGGAGACAGCACGCAAGCAAAGAAATCTTTTGGACGAGGTGCGTCTAAGAGGGCATGCAATATAGGAAGAGCAAAAGCTCCTGTCTTCCCAGAACCAGTTTGGGCAAGCCCTATCACATCTTTACCTAAAAGAGACAACCCCGAAAAAATAATAAGCAATACCATTGTAGAATATATTGAAGTTAAAATGGGAAACTACTTAAAAGAATAATGCAATTAGTAAAAGCAATTATTTTTATATATTATATATTAAAAGTTTCATGTTGAAAATCTAAATACTATCATTTTTTTGCCTTCCTATTTTACAATCAAAATAAAATATGCAAATATCAGATTGAATTACAAAACTCAATTAAATGACAACCTTCTAATGCAAGAGGAATAGCTTCTGTCTGTATCTTCAGTGGAGTTTTCCAACCCAATTTTTCACAAGCTTCAACCAGTGATTCAGATAAGCCCAAATCCTTAAATGTTTTTATTCCTTCATTTTCTTCTGCCATTGGTAGTTTCTCACCTGTTTATAATTTTGAACTTAAAACTTAAATAACACCACATGGTCAAAAATCAAAAACATCAAAAGCAAGCAAACAAAATAACTACCGAGGCCATAAAAGAATAAGAAGAAATAATAGAAGAATAAATATCAAATCAGAACTCATCCAACAACTACCAAAATCCAGCTATACAGGAACAATTGACGGTAATAGATGGGAGATTGTTGAAATTTGTAATTCTTTTATAATAGAGTACAAGAAATCAAAGATTGTGTAGTATAAATATGATAAGGCTTGAATTGTTGATGTGAACAGCTTATTTTCGTGTTAGCAAAGAAACCGCTGGACCCATTCTCATATTTTCATTCCGAATTACATAAAACTACTCTCGTTTTGTAAGTCCCCCATTGAGTCTGTGAGAGCGAGATTCTGGAGAAGATGCAACTCTAGCTGCCATGTTTCAGTGAGGCAGGCTTTATGCATGTTTCACAAGTGGTGTATCCAATATATGTATTAAAATTTTCCCATGAATGTAGAAAATCCAATTTACTAAGGCACAAATAAAGGATTAGATCATCAATCCTTCCAATCCAACTGTTTTTTTCTGAACACCTTGGTTTTTACAAAGGAAAGCATTGAAGAGGAAGATAAATCCATATATCTCACATTAAGCACACTCGGTTTTCTTTGTCACACATTAACAGGATTCACAGTCCTCAAACATATTTTTATGGTTCTTAAATAAATAAAAAATCTAAAATCATATGAACTAACAAAACCTAATGGAAACTGGTACTATTGAAAGGAAATAGATGATCTTCTAGGAAAACAACTCATTTACAGCAGCAATATAACTCCAGCTTAGAAGGAAAAAAAAAACAGATAATGGCAATTAAGAAAAGAAGACAACAACTATAGTTGCAAGACGGAAACTCTGTCCCCAAAGCAATTGCCTAGTCAATTCCTCACCCAATTTCCGCCCTCCCCTTTTGGTACTCTCCCCTTTCTTATTCTCTCCCCTACCTTATATAAACACGTCCTTCATGGACAATGATCACAGGATATCTCCTTGTTGAGATACACATTAGCTTCTCCATATACCCAACGTATTTCGTAATTATTGGGTTTAAGTGTATCTCAATGAGAAAACCCTAAAAAGTAAATGTTAACATGTCTAAAGTGGCACCAACTGGCTCCAAAATCAAACACAGTTTTCCATAACTGTTAGGGATGGAGTTTCGGTGAAAGAACATATTCTACACTGAAACATTCTCTGGAAAGCTAAAACAGAAACAGAGTGAAAAATGAAAAGGTTTACAGTAAAATTGAGGCATAAGCACAAAGAAAAAAACATAGACCCTCAGAAGAAGTAAGATTGGAAACCTGAAATCGCACAGGTCGGTGACGACAAGGAGCAGCGGACGGAGGACTGCACAAGATGGTAGTTAATTTAATTTAAAAGAAGAAATCTGAAGGGAACTGAAAGGGGATTCAATTGAAAACATATATTTCCTTTTATGGTCATTTGCTTGTGTACCTTGAGTTGAGTTCGGGAGGTGTCGAACAATGAAATTTAGGGTTGTTGAGAAAGGAAGCGTAACAGAGTATGTCTCGGTGCAAAAGGGGAAAATTTATAACAGAGCTTCGAAGAATAACATCAGCAGAGAACAATGAAGCTTGTTGGAGTCGTAATTGTAGAGATGGCGAGGAACTTGAGAAGGTAGCAATTTAGAATTTGGGTGGAATTAGGGTTTTTACGATAATTAGGGGTTTAGACAATCTTAACCCGTTTTAAAAAAATAATATATATATATATATATATATATATATATATAAGTAGATTTTATTTTCATCAATAAATTGATTTGGTTTCTCAAAGTTGATCTATTTGTTCTTATTTCTCTAATTTAAGTTCTATTTTTTAAAATGTGATATGATTTGGTTCTTTTTAGTACTTTACTAATCATATTAAAGATAGATAATGTGTTATGTTTTTTCTTAGAATTTAATCTTTATATTGTTCGTTTTAATTCGATTAGGTCTCATTTTTCAGGAAAATAATAATTTTATCTATTTCTAACTTTAAATCAAATTTAATTTTTATATAATGGTATATTTATATTTTTATTAAAATTTATATTTTTATTAAATGTATTTAGAAAAATTAAGTTTACTTAAATTTATAATTTAGATTGAATTTTATTTAAATTTGTTTTAAAATTTTAAATTAACATTGAACTTTATTTATATTAATATTTTATTTCGTAATATTTTAATGTTGTTTTTTCAATTGAATTTATATTTCAAATGATATATTTTTAAAATGTTTAAAATTTAATCATTTATATATAATCAGTTTACTTAAAAAAATATTTTATAAACTCAACTATAAATTTTTTAAATAATTGTATAATAATTTAAAACAAATAAATTTAAAATTTTAAAATAATTTTAAATAAATTTTAGTGTAAAATATAAATTTAAATTAATTAAATATTGTTAAAAATATTTAATAAAAATGTAAATTTTAATAAAAATATTAATATAACATTTATATAAAAATTAAATGTAATTTTAATTTAAATAAATATAAAATTGTTTAATTTAAAATAAAATTAAGATAAAATTAAATAAAAATAACAAATATATAAACAAACACAATGTAGTTTGGTGTTGATGTCCCACACTCTCACGCAGGGTCATATTATATTTTTATTATGACTATAAGATCTGGGAAAATAAGAGTTTTGAAAATAAAATAGTTTTAAGACTTTGAGTTTTTGTTTAGAAATTAATGTTTTTGAGTGTATATTTTTTTTATAACATAATTGTTATATTATTTTTTTATTTTTATATCTTTTGCTCAAGGATAAAAGAGTCTTTTATCTTTATTTAATTAGTGTATAAATTAATTAAGAAGGGTGTAGAAAGGAGAAACATGCAAATTAAATGGTCTTGATATTTAATAAAAAGATATTATGTAAATCTTTTAAGAGATTTAGTTGTTAGTTATTTTAAAAATTAGTTAAATGAAAACATGGGATATGATCTTGCTCAGTTTAAAAATTAAAAGAGATATTATTATTAAAAAAAATTACTATTAAATGGTTTAAACTCTCGGACGGTTCTCATATTTATATGGGAATCTTAAGCGGATAATCGTATTTACAATTGTCTGAATTGGGTCCTGTAAAATTAAGTCAATTTTTGTCATATTCATTAAATTGTCACGTACAAAGTTAATTTTTATGACGTGTTTATGCTGATGTGATTAGGAAAAGGTTGTGCTGTAACACGTAGTGGAGTCGCGAAGGAGATTGATTTTAAGGTGAAATGTTCTCACGCATTGCTTACACAACGGTGAAACTAAACTCGTGTCGAGGTGACTATATCTTCACGATGGTCTCTTGCGATAATGGTGAAGAGCGAAGTAACGTTGTGATTTGGTTGGTTATTGGGGGTTTCTCTGTTATGATTTTCTGCAGGTCTGTGTGTTTATGTTTTGATTTATTGCAAGCTGATTAATGTTGTTGGCATCGTTGTTGCAGTTGATTCCTTTTCACAACCCAATTGCAGAAAACAGAGAAAAGTGATGGCCCACAACATACAGTGGATGGTTCGTGAATGGTGAAGGAGTTTAGGCATATAATGCAGGAGTCTCCGAGAGAGTCGTCGAAAGGAGCTGAAGAAGATGGAGCTTATATGGATGGAATGGGTGACAGAGAAGAACAAGAGGTGAAGTTTTCCATTGTTAACTGCACAATAGTGTGAGATGTAGAAGGGTTTTCGGTGAAGAAGAAGAAGAAGAAACCCTAGAAATGAAGATGAGGGAGTTTGAAATGAAGGAATACAATTACATATAAAACCGAAGGAGCGAAGGGAGGAGAAAATCCTGGGATAATCCTATTCAGCCGCTTTGAAGAAATCAATTGTGGCCTCACATACATTTTTTTCTTTAACTTTTCGCAAATCTCAACTCTATTTTCTGCATTTTGGCAATCGTTGGAGCAAAAGGTGGGCTCAAAATTGAAGCCTTGGGATGAAAAGGAATCAGATTCCCATACTATTTCCTACCTCCGAAGAGTGTTGAAGCTTGTTCTTCTTTTCTTGTCTCAAACAGACCTTTAATTGCATTGTTTTTAATATTCGTTTGAGTGCTTTAATATCCTTAAGCTTTGTTAACTTGAATGGATTTAGGGGAGAGTGATTGAGGAGATTTGAGAAGATTTGAAGGTAAATTTTTTTGTTGTTTATTTGAGTGAATTTGGAGGTAAATGAGAGTGAATTTGGAAGTAATTTTTTGTAATCTGTCACGTCAATCAAATCTTACACTAATTTTCACAAACTTTACTTCCAAATTCATTCTCACTTACCTTCAAATCCACTCAAATAAACAACAAACAAAATTTACTTTCAAATCCCCTCAATCACTCTTCCTCCAAATTTATTCAAGTAAACAAGGCTTTAGAGATTGTTTAAATTCAAGATTCTTTAATCTATTTTCAATCTCACTATAAACTACATTTATTCCTCCAACTACAAGTGTAAACCCTCTTACAACAAAGATGAAGAACACGAAGAGTTGAGGAGTGATTGCCGCCGGCGAAGCTCGACCGGCAGTCGGTGGCGAGGCCCATGGCCTAACTGAATGAAGAACGCATGGTGGTTAAACCAATTCAATTTTGCCATGTCATAATTATTTAATTTAAATAAAATTCTACCTAATCAAACCATGCACATCAGCATAAACACATCATCAAAAATTAACGTCGTCTGTGACAACTTAACGAATATGACAAAATTGGGTCAATTTTACAAATATTATGACTCAATTGAGACAGTTGCAAATACGATGACTGACTTGAGATTCCCATAGAAATATGAGGACCATCTGAGGGTTTAAACCTTATTAAACATTGTTAGATATTTTAAAAGATTATATGGATTTTAAAAAAATTTGGTGGTTGATGATATTTTAAAAAGTAGTTAAGAGAGAATAAGAGATAAAATGTTACTAGTTTTAGAGATAACTGGGATATTTTATTAAAACTAAAAACATACAAATATAATGGAAGAAGATAAAAGTGAGAAGAGTAAAAAGGGATCTACAATTTGTTACCCTAAAATAAATAAACGAAAATTAGAATTATAAGGAGAGAAAAAAAGTTTTATAAGAAAAAAGAGGAAGAACTGAAAAAAACCTTAGTGCGAAGGAGGATTTGTGGTGTTTTTGAAGTTAGATTAAAACACTAGTATTGGCCTAGGTATGAGAAAACTTATCATTGTTTGTTGTATGCTATGCATTCTCGATTTACTTGCATGAAATATTTTTGATACGTGTTATATGATTATGATTATGATTATCTATTGGTATTGTTGGGCAAAAGTTTCTGTACTCATAAGAATATGTTTTTGGTAATATTTGTGATGAGTTTTTCTTATGAATGTTTTGTTGGGTTATGTCAATAAATAGTTTAATGCTAAGAGAACAGATTTGTGATGCTTAGGGATTTCAATGCAAATATATGTTGTAAGTGTTGGGTTATTGAGCTCACTTCCTCTATGAAGAATAGGCCAAATAATGTAGACCATCATGTTTCACTTTGTTTTAGTGGAATTGGTCAAATTAGTAGGACATTATTAGAGTAATTTGAAGATGTTTCAGAGACATGATATATTCATGAAATGAAGAAAGAAAGATTAGAATTCCTTTTAAAAAGTTCTTTTGGTATAGATTTTTGAAACTATATAATTGTAGTTGTTTTGTTCCCTTAGTCATTTTAATTATCTTAGAATAATATAATTAGAAAATGTTTTTAGAACTATCATGTTTTGAATAAATTATGTATATTAAAATGTTAATGTTTTTGAAAAATATGTTTCTACCCTATGCTAAAGTTTGAAATTTTTGACTTTTGTAAAACCGTGTCATCCTATAAATAAGGTGTTACAATCACATAATACAAGTTGATCAACTTGTGCCAAATTTTTTAGAATAATAATAATAAATGTTTAAATAAAAATACAAAGATCAATTAATTTTCGTATAAAGATTGAAATTGATGAATATATATATATATATATATATATATATATATATATATTCTCATTAAATATTTAATTTTAAATTTTTAATTGAATTTTTGTGACTAAAAAATTGATTTAATAAAAATTTGTGTAATTAGGATTATTGGAATAAAAATATTTAAAAAAATATTTTTTAGTTACATTTTCTTTGATGTGATGATGTTATTTTAAGTGATTTTTTATAAGTGTGAAAATAATTTTTTTCCGAAACTACATAAATAAGAACATAATTGAAATAATAAATAATACACACACCTTTAAAATTTTAGTACAAAAATAAGGTTAAAATAGAATTTAGTAAAAATTTATAAGGAAAAGGTTAAAACTGTAAATATCACAAAGAGATAATCAATTATTTATTTGTTTTATGATTAACTATTATTGATATTTATATTTCTATTATAATAAAATAAAATTATTTAAATACTAAATTACGTTAAATAATTGAGTGTTCTATAAAATATTTTTTCTTAATATTATTATTTAAATATATTGTTTAATTTTTAAATATTTTATATTATTTGTATTTTAATATTATTATTTTAAAATATAAATTTTCTTTTTTATTGCACCTAATGTAAATATGAAATAGATTAGGGTTAAGGTGACTGATAAATCTAATTATTTTTTGTTTTCTCTCTTTATCAATCATTTATTTCTCTCTCCTGTCTCCACTTCCAATCTCTCTCTATTCTCCCTCACAATATGATGCTTCACATTTTCAAGGTACCATTTTTATTCATGCCACTTATTATAATATCGTTTATTATTATTATTATTATTATTATTATTATTATTATTATTATTATTAGAATTAGGTTTAATAAACTTTTTCAGTCTCTTTTACTTTATTTTTTACCTTTACATGAATTTGGCAAAAGAAATAAATAAACATCACGCCCTAGTTCATAATTTGAATCTTGTGCTCTGGTATTTTGTGCAGTGAGGGAATCTGAGCCCTCTCCATTTGCAATGGCTTTCCCTCCTTACCGAAGATCCCATTTGCGTAGCAACACTTACCATGCTCTTGTTCACCTACTCTCTCACTTTGCTGAGTACAACTCTTCACATGAAACTTCAACCCAACCCTTCAACATTCCGGGTACGTGTTTCAATTTCAAAAGGCCATTTTTTTTTCTTTTAATTTATAACTGTTTTTGTCATTATTATACGCCTCTATGAATTGTTGTTCGAGACTTGGAGCTTTGACTCTGTGGTTATAAACTAATTTTTTGTTTTTTCAATTTAATTATCCATTTCTCAATTATGTGAATGCTGATAAAATAATCAGTTTATATGAGTTTTTGGTGAATTAATATCATAAGGGAATTTTTAGAAAAATGTTTTTCCTTTTGGATTTAAGTTCCTATTTGGTTTAGAAATTTAAATTTGAAGGTTTTTAAGGTTAGGCTGGGGTTATGGATCGATCTGTTCGTAGTTTCAATGATACTGCGTTTTTCTGATATCTATTTATTTTATGTTGTATCAATTCAATATTTTTAAAATTTCGGTAAACATAAATCGAAAAGATGTTTTTTTTTTTTTTTTTTTAAGTTTCCACTTGGGTTAAGAATTTGAGTTTAAGAAAGACTTTTGGCTATGGATGAAATTGCTGTTGGTTTCAATTTAATTTGTGCTCACATTTTTTTACCACTCGCTGAAAAAAAGATTTTCCTTTTTAAAGATGATGGCATTGGTAGAATGGATAGAGTAAACCAAGAAAAGAGGCCCAAGTGCTCTGAAGTTGTTGATTCTGATTTTTTGAGTCCCACGGATCCTATTAGCCAGAAGGATATGGTGGAGGTTCAGGAGATCATTGAGGGGGTTGGAGACAAGGATACGGATTTTACTTCCAACAAGATTGTCCTAGATGATATAGAACATTTGATGGAAATAGAGGACATGCCTACCCAAGTAAATGGGTTTGATAAGGAGCATGAGCTGATGAATGAGTTTGAACTTGTTATGAAAGGAACCGAAGATCTTATTTGTGATAGTGATTTAATTCCCATGAACACTGAATTTGATGAGAAACATAATGATGGCCGTGAAGTTGGGTTGATGGACTCTCAAGTAGACATGGAAGAGGGAGAAATTTCTGGAGACTTGGGAAAGGATGGCAATTCATGTGATGTTCCGTCTGCAGATGCTTTAATTTTACCGCAGAAGCAGGTAGATGACCTTCAGGAGCCTGTAAATGTTACTAGAAATATGATGTATCCTTCTACGATTGTGAACCAAGAAAAGGAGAAAGATTGTGAGCCTACTTCCTCTGCGGTAAATTGTCTTCAAGATGGCAATGATAGTGGACAAGTGGAGCCTATAACTGGTGACAACAAAAGAATTGCATGCAGAGTTGAAGTAGCAATTTCTGAAAAAACTTTTGAATGTAAGAAGGAAGATAAAATGAAGGTATTCTTTAGTCCAGATCCTCTACTGATTGTTTTGAATTGTATCTCTGTTATTTTTCATATTTGAGCTGGGAAAATTAACTAATTTAGAAATATGATGAGAATTAAATGTTCAACCAGCCTTGTAGTGACTATCTAATGATTTTATGACTAGTTGCATGGAATTTCCTTTTGCTAATTTTTTATTGGATATTGCAGTCGATGAATGCCAGTAAAAGGAATAAGCGTGGTGGAAAGAAAGACAAAAAAAAGGTATTCTACTGATATTTTGTTATTCATTTTCTTTCTTGGTGCTATATAATTGTTAACTTCTTAAATGAATTTGAAGTTGGTGAAGTTAATTAATATTCTATTATTTGTTAAGAATAAATCTGTATGTTTTCAGCAAGTCACTAATTTATTTATTTGATAAAACTTTATTTTGTAGAAGGCTTATAGAATGAAGAGAGCAGAAAAGAACAGAGAGCTAGGTGTTAAAAGTTTGCAATTTCAGAAGTTTGTACAGAAACCAAAAGCTGTCTCACATTGTCGGCATTATATTATGGGAAGGTGCTATGAGGTATTTTTTACCCAAATTATATTAAACTATGAAATATGTTTTACTTCATACATATATGAAAAATACCATCTTTTTTCTTGTTGATTTTTATTGTTGTGATTAATTGCACAATACATACTACTGTTTGTTTTTCTGGTGTTGAAGCTTTATTTAACTTTGATTTAAGAGCTAATTGATATATTTAACTTCTTTTAACTTGCACGAAGTTCATTTATAATATATATGAGGTAATGTAAGAGAATAATCGTCTCGAGTATTGATCTGATGTATTTTTCTTTGTTTTCTCTTACATATCACTCTCTCTATTTCTTTCTGTTGTCCATGCCACTTATACTGACTCTTTTGGCGATTGCTGAGAGTATATGTTGGGATTTAAGTCGGTGACTAAAATGACTTTTGTTACATTTTCATCAACTCCGTTTAATTTCACTTTTATAAAATTCTCTCCTATTAGGTAAAATGTAATATTTGTTAGAAAAAAAAATTCCATTTTGAATATTACATTAAAACTCTTGTGCAAGTTCTTCATTTTCAATGTTTATGTTATGTGATATTTGAATTGCCATGAGCCCGTGATAATTTGTTTGTTACGTTTATGTCAAACACGTCATTATTGTACTACTAGTGTGTTTTTGCAGTTTCTGCAATATAGTTGTGTATATGATACCCGAATGAGAAAAATATCAAATAATTTACTTCCTTTTCTCCCTCCCAATTCCCAAACAAATTTGGCAGGGTGACAAATGTCAGTTTTCACATGATGTGGTGCCTCGAACAAAATCCAAGGTATTGACCATTTTTAAAATTTGCTAAAGCTTTCATATTTGTTCCCCAGAACCAGGAGAAATTCACAAGATCTTGTATTGATTTTGAAATTGCAGCCATGTGGTCACTTTGCTCATAACTCTTGCATGAAAGGGAATGATTGCCCATTTGATCACGAACTCTCAAAGTATCCTTGTAACAATATTCTATCCCAAGGCTTTTGTAGAAGAGGTGAATCTTGCTTGTTTTCACACCAGGTACACCACATCCTATGTCACTTCATTTCACTTGTTGTAAATGACTGCCTCGATGGACTTGATATAAACTTGATATCAATCTTAATTTTTATAGGCATGAGTGCATCTGAACTATAACTTTTCTCAAATTAAAATGGGAACTTTCTGATGCAGGTATCCAAAGAAGATATCCCTTCAAATATCCCTACCCCTTCAAATATGCGCAGACCAGTGTTGTCTACTCTTCAGTCGGGAAATGCAAATTCCAGTACACCAGTTAGCAATAATCATGGCTCTGGTACTATGCAGCAAAATCTCTTAACTCATTCTTCTGGAATTCATTCTCGGGTGAATGTTGAACATAAGGCAGCAAACACTGCACAAAAACAGCCTACACCACCTAAAGGAATCAGTTTCATCAATCTTGCAAAATTCACGCCCAGCCCTTCTGCACTAAAACAAGGCACAGTAACAATCAAGGAAAGTCCTTTACAAACAGGGATTCATGAAGAACAACGTGCATTTAACAAAAGTCAAAACAAGGTGGAGATTGCAAAGAAACTGCCATCTGTGACACCTAAAGGAGTAAACTTTCTTTCTTTTGGCAAAGGCTCTGTCTCTGGCTCTAAAACTCATATTCATCCTAATTTGAGTACAGAAAATGGTTTCAATTTGCCTCGGTTACTCAATTTTGGTTTGCCTGAGCAGATAAAGAAGGATGTCCATGACAAACCTAGTGACAGGACACAACAAAGTGTATCACTGTCTGACATATTCTTAAATGAGATTTTAGGAAAAAATCAATCTGTGTCAGAGGGAGTAAAATCCAAGTTTCCAGATAAAACCTCTGTAACTCCAAGTCCTTTTGATTCAATCCAGTCTTCTGAACACCTAAAATCTGATTATCATAAGCATGCATCAAACTCAAGTCAAAAGGCACTCTTGTCAACTTTAGCATTTGCAGCAGAGCATGAATCTGACATTAAGATGAAATGCCCTTCTGTTGATTCATCAGCATGATCAGAGGACTCTGCAAAAAAAGTTCTGTTGAAGTTTCAAACCATGCAGCCCTTGGTGATTGGAACCAAGGCTATGATAGAAGGTATAATAACATTCATTTACAGTTAATGGAGTATCAATGGCAAATTTACTCATGTACATGGGTTCTTTTTTCCCTTTGTGCTAATCGTCATCTTATGTAACATTTACATCTTCCAAACCTTTTCAAGCTGCACAAGTTGTTTTTAATTTCTAGTGTTATATGACGATAATTAAGTATGTATATATTGAGAAAAACGTTAAATGATTGTATTATAAATTATGAATGTTAATGGGTTTATATAATGATGTTAAGTCCTATTTTGTCATATTTTTCGTTGTTAAAAACACTTCTTTTGGGCATTCTTTGGCTTTAATTCTTTGATTTTAATTCATTTTCAATTTTTCTTGTAAAAATGTTAGTTTTTATGAAAATGCGTTAATATACTGATTTTAGATAGTTTTTCTTGTTAGTTGTAATTTTTTAGATTTTTATCTTTGGTCAATAATAAAATACAGCTGTGAATTCCAGTGCACATTTCATTTCTTGATTTCTAGGTGCAAAGTTGAAGAGCTGAGTTGAATCACTCATTATTGGTGCTACCTGCTTGAACCTTACTGGACCTGACAAGCAACTTGGTGCTGGCTGTTTTGGAAGTTATAAACACTGGATCAATGATCAGAGTAACCTGCTCCTGCCAGTGGATTAAAGTTTGGACCGAAGCTGCCAATCTAGTAGCTCAACTGAACTTGGAGCAGGCTGGATATGTGATTTAAAACTTGCTGAACCAGTAAATGCAGCCTGTTGCTACCAGTTACTATTGCACAAGGATTTCAAGAGCGGGAAGAGTCACTTAACTGTTTTACCTGTCAGACTAGGTTTGTTGTAGTTAGTTTAGTTAGTTAATAGACAATGTAACCTGGAATAACCAGTTCTGTCCCTTCTGTTTCCAGTTTCACAGTTCTGTTCATAGCCTATAAATAGAGTACTCCAGCTTTGTAGAAACTTGTTTACAATATTGACTTTCTTAGTAGTAGGTTAGTTTAGGAATCAGATGCACTTTTCTCTTTGCTTTCTCTGGACAACTCCTGTTCTACGTTCAAGTTTTTCAAGTTTCAAGATGTGCAAATGCTTCAATACAGATTTGGATTCTCTTCTCCCATCATCTTGTTCTTCATAGTTATTTCATTGTTTGATTCATTTTCTGCCCTGTAACTACTATTTCTGTTTCCATTTAGTTTAGCATCCATGTTTCATATTCTTGAATGTAATTCTGAACCTAAAATGATATTACCGCAATCGTATGCTGGCTATTTTCAAACCTTGCAAGTTTTACTCACATTTTAAGATAGAAATTGTGTTTTAGTGGTCTGATTGATCTCCTATCTTCTAAGAACTCATGAATTGAGTTTTTAGTAGTCAACTTCGGGGAAAGAAAGTCAATGATTGAGTTTATTATTGTTTTAATTCAGATTACACATCTCAATACACCACTCACATTCCATTTCAGTTCTGTTAATTCTGTTTTTACTGTTAATGCTGTCAGTCATAGGTCTACAATGCAATTTTTCATTTCAGTTGTGATTTCTGAAATTTTAGTACAATTTCTTTATTGTTCTAGCTTTAGAAACTTGTTCGAGACATATTCTCTTCCTTTGATTCAAGTTTTGCATGATTGAATCATATTTTCCATTTTAACAGTTTATTTTGTTATTGCTTCCGTGCATTAGTTCTAACTTTGGGTTTTAACATTGTTTTTTAATTCTGCTATCTTTTTCCAGTTTTAATTACTATTTTATGATTGTTTCCACCTTTGATTCATGTTTGTGCATTAGATTTCAGTTTTAATTCTCTGTTTCCAGTTCCTACCACTTAAGTTTTGTAGTTGGTAATTTTAGGAAGTTTGGTTTGTACTTGTTCTTTCTGTAAACTCTCAGTTTTAATGTCCAATTAGCATTGGTTTACACTTGTTTGCGTATTCGTATCATGTTCACATTCATAGCATAGCATATCAATTCTACATAAATATGCATAATAACCTTGCTGTCAAAGTCTGCCATCACGCTGAGCAAAAATCACGATGTGTATTTTTTCAAACACCTAGCATACATACTATTTTCTCTAGGCATTTTAACAAACAGTTTTCATTTTCATATATCTGCATCAATTTAGCTAGTTTTAAAGTTTAGAATAGGTTTAAGATCATTTGTTGACTCATTCCATGCATATATATCTCATTTCCATTTATTAGAACTTATTTTAGAAGATTAAACTATTGCATTTAAAATTGTAGAACCATGCATGATGTCCATGTCTTAGTTTAACTTTAGACGTAGTTCATCATTTCATTGGCATTTTAGTTTAGTTTAGAGAATTATATTGCATTCTCCCATTGTTCTGAACACATTTCAGATAGTTGATCCCTACTCTAAATTAGGGAAAACAACTGATATTTTTGTTTAATTCCTATCCGAGGTTAACAATGGTATATATATCGACTAAAAAAGTCTTAAGATTTTTAGATAAATATTATTCATCTATTTTAAAGTAAATATTATTAGTGATGAAAATATTTTATTTTTATGTTTTTTCAACTCTTAACGAATGCGTAACAACTTTTTTCAAAATGAAAATTTTCCGCTGAACTTATCTAAAAGTATATTGATATCTAAAAAGTAATATGATTGTTTAATTTGTTTATAAAATTTTTATTGACATAGTAATTGATATATTTTTATTATTATAACTAACTTTATAATCAATATGTTCATAACTCTTATTAGCATGTATATAAAAAATAATTTATTTTTAGATTGTTAACTAATTTCATATTTTATGAATTATGAAAAATTGAAACTAGTTTTCATTTTATAAGATATTCTTAGAAAGCATATATTATTTTAGATTTAAAATTTCAAACTATTTTATAAATATTTATAAACTTTCAAACTATTTTATTTTCAAAAGTTTAATTCAATTATTTGGAGATGTGTTTATAAATATCCAAATTGATTTAAAAAAATATAAAGTTAAATGTAATTTCAATTCAATTATGTGGATTTAGATTATATTTAGATTGAATTTTAAAAAATCAAATTAATGTTTATTTCTACTGACATTTAAACTCTAAACTGTCAATAAATATACTATTTACCCTTGTTAAGAAGTGATTCATGCACTTACATTAAAGAATCAAAGATGCATATCAAACATTTTCGTTTTACATAAAATACGTATCAAATATTACAAAATGATTTTTTAAATTATTAATTAATTACACACTTTAAGAATATTTTCATTCTAAAATATATTATTCGAAAATATAAAATAAATTTACATTATTTTTATTTGAAATTGATTTTGAAAAAAAAAATACCAATTTCAAAATTAGTATCATAGTTATTTATAAACAGTGAAGTTCTATCACATCAAACACCTGCATAAGGTAAAAAAAAATAAAAAAATATTAGAATAACTGATCGAAAAAGAATTATAAAAACTAATTATATATATTTTTTAAAAAACGAGAAAATCAAAAAATATTTAGAAGAGATAAAAAAATATATATATTAAACCTTAAAATATGCTAATTCATTTAAAGAAATGAAAAAAAAGAAAAAACTTTGCAAGCTTCAGCCAATTATTTCTTCATTCTATTTCATTTATAGTTTCTAACATGTGAATAATTTTCAACTTAAATTTAACTTATGTATGGTAAAAAAATATAAAAATCAAAAGGAATAAAGCAAAGAAATATTTTGAACGTGGTGCTTCTGAGAGTCCTATCACATCTTTTCCTGAAAAACAGAAACCACAAAAAATAATAAACAATTTTCATAGGGATAATATTGAAGATGGAATGCGACAGACACTACTGAAAACATAATGCAATCAATAAAAACCATAATATCTATGTATTATATAATTTCATGTTGAAAGTCATGATTAATCTTTTTTTTTTCTGGAGATAACAGTTCTACAGCTGATTCTTGAGAAGGATAAGCCAAAGATCATTAAGCTAACATAGAATTTTAAGTCTTTATTCACTTAAATAAATTTGGAGAAAAATAATTGAAGAGATATGAAAATAAATTTTATTGTTATTTATTTAAGTGAATTTAAAAGTAATCGAGAACGAGAAGAAATCTTTTCAAATTATACAACTTTTTTTCTTTTACATGAGTTTATACAAATATACATGTTCAGCATAAGGAGGTTCTTTTCTTCTTAGAATTTCAACAAAGAAAGAACATTAAGCAGTAGCTTTAATTCTCAGCTGTGCTAGATTTGTCAGAAAGGCAGACACATACATATGTGACACAAAAGTGAACATCATTGGCAAGTTGAAACAAAGTGCTGAACTATGATTTCTTTTCTAGAAACGGTTCAAGCACAGCAGACTTGGGGTTCTTCATTGGAGGGCCTTTTTCTCTGCGCTCAAGTTCTTCCAATCTGAAAGTGATCAACTTGTCCCAGTTGCCTCCTTCAAAGAGAACTCCTGCTTTCCCATCTGTGATTCTTTGTACAATCCCACAGTACATGTAAAAAGGGTTATTTGGGTTCTTCACAATGGCAATCATTCCTGGCAACAACAGAGGCAGTTCTGGTGGTTTTGGCTTCTCTGATAGTGCCACTTTCAGACTTTTGCTCCTTTGAACTGGTTTTGGAGGAGGGTTTTCCTGAATGAACTTTTTTAACCCCTTCTCACCCCCTGGAAATCCCCCAGTCAACCCCATCAGTTCCTTCTCAAAACCATCTTCCACAGCAACACTTGCCAAGTTCTCCTCTTGTTCCTTCTCACTTGCTGTTGATGATGGTGTCTTCTCATCAGCACCGACTTGCTTATTCAGCTCTTGCTTAAGGCCTTCTTCTCCATTGCACAGTCCTCTTCCCCCCAGGCTTTGCAGCAGGTCAAGTTTAGCACATGGTTGTGTTGTTACTGGTTTGGTGTGAATGTTGGAAGCCTTTCTGCGAGGGTAAAGATGAGTGAGGTTTTCCTGGCCTAGGAACTGTGATTTAAGAAGAGAGCCATGCAGGCCATGAAGAGCAATAAAAGAAGACATCGTTAACTGTTTTGTAAAGTTGTCACCTGCAGCATTAATGAGAGAAGAGGGACTGATTGATGTTTGGAAAAAACACAATCCTGGAATAATGCTGACCACAGGCTATTGGATAGCCCTATCTATTTTGTTTTTAATGAACAATAACCATCAGAAGAAGTGGCTTCATGCCGTTTAATTCTGACCACAGCTTATTTAGTAGGCCAAACTCGTGTGTTTAACCATTGAGCCAACTTCTGTGTACCTAGTCCAAACGTATGCTTTACCACTATTTAAGATTAGCATAAATTAAACCAGTCATAAAATTTTGAAGCCAAATGGATTAACACGGTGCTTTCATATAAGTGTTTGTTTTTCCATTTCAAAACTGGTTGAACATCACAACATTTTCTTTCTTTCACCTTCATTTACATTAGAAAGTGGGATAACTGATACAAACACAACTTGCAATCAGAAGGCAATTCCTATAGTAATGACACGAGTATTTTTCCCATCATTGAACATGCATAAAAACGTTCAGTATGTTATTACACTGACTTTTAATAATACTTACACGAGTGTAAATGTGTATCTTAAAAATGACTGGGAGAACGACAGGGATGGAAAGTCAAAACCAACTTGTTGGAGTCTGGGGAAAGGGATGAATGACAATTGGTGATTGTTTTTGTGACTTGGGTTGCAACTTGCCCTTTTTATAATCCCCTTTTGGTCCAACAAATTCGCTTCACTGGACCTTTTTGAGATTTCTACTTATATTTATTTTACAACAATCCAAATATAGGAAGAGCTGTTGAGAACACATTTCAGTCTTAATGCTAAGAAAAAAAGACTCAAATGCTAACAAGGATGCCTTGTTTGATATCTTTGTTGCCTCATTGCCTAGCTTCGGTTGCAAATGTTGATCTCACGCCATCTTTAAATGAAACAGGATGAATTTTTAGGGTTTGAACCAATCTAGAGATGTCCATAGATATGTCAGCTGGGGACTTCACACCTCGATCAACCTGAAACAGAAGACAAAAGGACATGCCAATAAAACACAATCTGGGAAAGAAGATAAACTATATGAGGCTAAGAAACGGCCATAAAAAAAGTGATAAAAACCTTTGATAGCCTGGGCTTGGAAGAAACAAAATCTTGAATTTTTTTATCATGGAGTAGCATGTTAATTTTGTATACAATGATAATGCAGATAAACAAAGAAAGACAGTTACTAATTGAATGTCACAACACGTACCGAAGAGGCAGACACTGGTTTGATTAATGAGGTATCATGCCCTCTAACTTGTGCAACGGCCTCAGCCATTTGAACACGGGAAACCCTATCAGCTCCACCAACATTAAGTAACAATTGCATTTGCTTGCCCTCTATTACAAGAATCAGAAAGTTGAATTCATAATAGCAAATTTGGGATACAGCAGCTTTATGTTATACATGAAAGTATAATACGGGCATTACAATGAAAAGGTTTGGAACAGCCAAATGAAATTATAATTAATGAACAAGAGGGGACAATTTTTATGTAAGGCCATATTCAGTTTTGGTATAGAAACAATTCAATAGATTTTTCTAATCTTATTTTGCAACCTTAAAACGAGTCTATGAAAATCAGCCTCATTAATATATGGAATTATTGTTGCAGCTTACCATTATCTAACTTATACCTGAGCATCTGTAGTAAAAGTCCTATACCTGAAATCCATTGACTTGTTAAAGCTAGTACGATAGCTACAAGATCCTTAACATAAATTGGGCAGCGGAACTCGTCATGAAAGAACTGAACTTCTTCTCTTTTAGCAAGGGCACCATCAATCCACTGAAACAATCAGATAGTATTTTAGTAATGAGAACAGAACACACATAAATGAGGATAAATGTACTGTACTGTAATATTATTCTGAAAATACTGATACAAGTGGACGGACTTAATAAACTAAAGATAGCACAGGGTATCTACAGACCCTGCACTCCCCTCATTGATCCTTAATATCTAATTCTTACCTGCTCACTCTTTTCCTTATCCCCCTTTTGCATAGTCTTACGACTACTATACACGTAAACTTCCACCACCTAATTCCCTTGATTGACTCTCTAGAAATATCACAAGCTACTCAATTCCCACTAATTGCTTATCATGGAATCTGTTACATTAGGCTTTCCAATTCACCATGACGGTCTATTTGGATGGTTTCTTAATGTTAAAAGTGGACTTTAGACCTAATTCAATCCCACAAAACAAACTTATAAGGTGAGATTTGTTAGATTGTAAGCCGAGTTAGTTAGTTTGTTAGCCTAGACAGCTATTGGTTAACTGTCTTAGCAATTGTATTTTTTCTAGTATAAAAGAACCCAACTCCTGTACATTTTGAAGAGTTAGAGAGTAAGAAAGATTAGTGAATAATACACAGTTTTCAGTGCATTGTGAGTTTTGTTCTTTTCTTTCTCTGGTCACTTCATTGACCATGCGGTGCAACGGTACTTGGCTGTTCGGTTATTCGTGCTCTGTTGGTTTGTTCCCAGGCATCTGGTGCAGACGTTCATTAGCGTCGATGCTGTAGCGCTCTGCTTCACTAGTTTTCGGTGAAGGCATTCTCTGGCATTTGGTGGGACATTCACAGGCATCCGGTACAGGCTTCACAAATCGTTCGGTTAGGCGCACTGGGTTCAAACTCTCGTTCTCTTCCTTTTCTAACAGTGGTATCCAGAGCCAGGTTCGAGACTTGGGAGCTTCAAAAATCATTAAGGCTTGGCGAAAGGGTGGTTGAAGCATGAAGAAGATCAAGACTGTGTTTCTTGGTGAAAGATCGAGGGTGTAAAGAATGGCCAGCAGTGATATGTCGTCCGCTAATCTACCAATTCTCACGGAGAAAAATTGGAGTAGATGGAGTACACAAATGTGGGTCCTATTCAGATACCAAGATGTGCTTGAAGTGGTTGAAGGCAATCATCAAGAGTCTCCTGCGGGTGCAACTGATGATCAGAGGGCCGAGGAGAGAAAGAAAGATAATAAAGCACTGTTCATTATTCACCAATGTGTAGACGATGCTCACTTTGAGAAGATCCAACATGCAAAGACTGCAAGGGAAGCTTGGAGTATCTTGATCAGGTGTCATACTGGAGGTGAAAAGATCAAGAAGGTCAAGTTGCAGACACTAAGGAGGCAGTATGAGTTGATGGAGATGATGGAAGGAGATAGAGTTAGAGAGTACTTTGACCAAGTGATTGCAATCACCAATCAAATGAAGGGATGCGGAGAAGTCATCTCGGACTTAATGATCACTGAAAAGATCATGAGGTCTTTGCCTCAGAAATTTGACTACATAGTTGTGGCTATAGAAGAGTCAAGAGAGCTGGATAAGATGAAGATAGAAGAATTGCAAAGTTCCCTAGAGGCATACGAGATGAGGCTGCTTGACAGAAATCCAATCAGAAGGGATGATCAAGCATTGAAGGTGCATCATTCCAAGAATGAAGAGAAGAAGACATTCAAGAAATGGAAAAAGAAACGTGGTAAAGGGAAGTGGAGAAATGATAAGAGCAGTGAAGATCAAGATGAGTCTTCAACAAAGGAAGAAGGCCAACCAGATAAGAACTTCCGCAAGAAAGACAGAAGGAATGTTGAATGTTTCAAATGTCATAAGTACGAGCACTACTCTTATGAGTGCCATGCTGAAAAGGAAGAGCAAAATAAGGGTGAAGGAAAGGAGGCCTACGTAGCTCAAGAAGAGTCTGATTCAGAACCCCTCACATTGATGGCAACTACATCTACAGTAAGCTCATACTCTCAAGATCAACTGTGGTATTTGGATTCGGGATGTTCAAATCATATGACGTGCCACAGAGAATGGTTGGTGAATTTTGATGAAACCAAGAAGAGTAGGGTGAAATTTGCTGATGACAACACTTCAAAGGTAGAGGGAATTGGTGATGTTGTTATCAGAAGGAAGAATGGCGCGCGTCCCATTATAACTAATGTGTTGTTTGTGCCTGCAATGAGGTGCAATCTTTTGAGTATTGGTCAGTTAATTCAAAAGGGCTTTACAGTAGTAATGGGAGGCTTCAATAAGGTTGAGTTGTTTGATAAAAGCAAAAACCTAATCTTGAGGAGCAAGATCTCAAAGAATAGAACATTTCAGATCAGCCTAGTGAAGTCTACAATGTGTGGAGAATCTGGCAATACAGCAGAGCCAAAATTAAATTTTGGAAGCAAGGGTGTCCAATCTGGAAGCAGTGGAGACGTGCAAAACAATGAGCATCACTCTAAAGCTGCTAAACCACGAAGGAGACACAAGCTGGCACAGAGACTTCCTGAATGTGAGGTGAATACTGATACACAGACTGGTGATGAGGAAGATTTGGTGCACATAGCTATGTTTGCAGGTGCATAACCGATCGGTCAAACAGAAGCCTTGAAGAAATCCGTGTGGAGGGAGACAATGAAAGAAGAAGTTGATTCTATTGGGAAAAATGGAACCTGGAAGTTAGTTGATCTTCCAACTGGGAAGAAAAGCGTTGAAGGGAGTGCCGCCAAAGAGGCAGGGAGTCGCACAGGAGCGCCAAACTGGCATTTGCGCACTGAGTTCATGCACTCACGTCACGTCACTCGGTCGCTCTTTCGCACCGATCGGTCTCGGTCGCATAGCTCGCTCAAATTGGCATTTGCCTTTGCCACGTGACTGGCAGGGACAGTTGCTCAGTGGACTGGCAAGTGCAGTTCTACATGTCAGCGAACACACCCTTCAGTCACACACCGTTCGGTATAGATGCTGCTCGAGATAGATTGGCGTTTCTCGAAGATAAGGATGGGTGCTACCTTCCTAGGTGCTCGGCTTAGAGGGGAGTGTTAGACTGTAAGCCGAGTCAATTAGTTTGTTAGCCTAGACAGCTGTTGCTTAACTGTCTTAGCAGTTGTATTTTTTCGAGTATAAAAGAACCCAACTCCTGTCCATTTTGAAGAGTTAGAGAGTAAGTGAGATTAGTGAATAATACACAATTTTCAATGCATTGTGAGTTTTGTTCTTTTCTTTCTCTGGTCACTTCATTGACCGTGCGGTGCAACGATACTTGGCTGTTCAGTGCTGTTCATGCTCTGTTGGTTTGTTCCCAGGTGTCTGTTGCAGATGTTCATTAGCGTTCGGTGTTGTAGCGCTCTGCTTCACTGGTGTTCGGTGAAGGCATTCTCTGGCATTTGGTGGGACATTCATAGGCATCCGGTATAGGCTTCACAAACCGTTCAGTTAGGCGCACTAGGTTCAAACTCTCGTTCTCTTCCTTTCCTAACAATGTTTACATTCACTTATATAGTTATGCGACTTTCAACACTTAACATAATATGAATGAATAAAACAGCAAGCAAACTCCCCATAGACACATCTTCCCATTAATGAACTCCTGTATTTAAGTGGATTCTAGGAGAATAGAAGAAGAACCTAACAAGTGACAAAGGAAAATTATAACCTTTGTAAGCAAAGTCAAAGCAAAAAATAATGAAAATCCCAGTATTGTGAGGTTTTCACATTCAAAGAAGGGAATCAGGCACTAAAAGGAACAACACACAAGAAATCATGTACGATGGATTTTTTTTTAATACTATAGATTAAAAAAGGTTAGCACAGCACTACCAGCATCTTTTAAGAAAGAAATACCATGGACATCATGCGATAAGAAGCAAAATTCACAAGACATCCACCTCTAGAGTTTGATCGACCTAAATGCTTAAGCATTGATTTTGCATTGAAGTCTATGATACAAATTACATACATTACACAAGCACCTGAATAGGGAGAGATTTGGGAACTGGAGAGATTGTTTGTGGCCCATAGATGATACTGCTTCTCAAAATTGCAAAGTTTGGAAAATTTTCTGAAATGAACTGCTCTGCTGTCACTTTAGTTTTTCCATAAACATTTACTGGTACAGTAATGTCTTCCTCCTTGTAAAAGGACTTCTCCCCTTCATAAACTGATGAGAAGAAACAAAAATTACAATTATACTAAAAGAAAGTGTATATGGATATGGATATGGACATGGACAGTAAACACGATATATGGAGAAATTTTTTTTTACCCCAAACATGATTCATCCCTTGGTAGTGCTATAAACAAAATGTTCTAAAATTTAAACGATGATAATGTTAGATTTTACTTAAGAATGACAGACACTAAAAAGAGGGAAACATAAAGAAGGAAGAAGTGAGTACGGGTTCAAGAAGGTTATGAAAATATTTTCCTTTTTCATAGTGCTCATTCATTTACCTTCATTTATCATTGTACGATTGGGTTACCTTGATCTGTGGAAAGATGAATGAGAAGAGTACTTCTCTTTTCAAAGCTTTGCAACCATTTTACAAGAGATGATGGCACGTTAATAGCATGTGCAGTAGCAGGATCAATTTCACATGCACGAGGAACTGAGATGGCAGCACAGTTGACAACCACATCAGGCTGCCATTAATAAACAAACAGAACTGTCAATAATGAAACAGATCACAGTATTGTTTTATTCACTATGAAATGCTAACATGTGATGCTTTATCCTCATGTTTTCTTCCAATAATTTTCTATTTGTATAAGGCTATACCCTTAAGATACACTAATGGATGAAAGACTCATACATTGGCATGGGTATTCATCAAACTGAGAGAAAACATTGGCCAAAAACAAGTTGGCAATTTGCAATCTAAATCCTTTTATGACAATCTCGAAGATTTGTTCATGAAAGATGCACTACAGAGTTTAACAATGAAGCAACAAATAAAAAACATACAAAAAAAAAGGCCCAAACTTTATTCCAAAAAGGTAGGTCATAAAATGACCCATTAATCAAAATCATGTTTCTTTCCTCACCCAATTGAAATTAAAAACAACAACATTAACATAACCAAGTTCAGCCAAGAGGGTGATAACAGAACCTGACCAAAAGTGTTGGAAATGGCTTCAAATCCAACTCCAGTTTTCAAATCTACTTGGAAATAAATGGATGAAGGAATGGCATCGACGAGAAGGTGGGGAGGAGGAGAGGAGTGGTGGGTGAAAGCGAGATCGAAAGCATAAGGATTTCCATTGGCATTGGGAATGGCATGAGCATAGGCTTGTAGCAAATGCTGACCCAAGTACCCTGTTCCTCCCACCACCAAAACCTTCACCTTCTTCATCTTTTCTGTGGCGAGAAATTGTAAAATCAACCACACTAAAACAATAGAATCAGATGTTTACCAGTACTTTTAGAATTCTAGCTAAGAAATTAAATATAAGACATGCAAATAAAGGCAATTTTATTATAATTTTTCAATGTGTTACAAATTCACTCTTGTAAATTATTTCATAAATATCTATACTTGTTACCGTAAAAAGTTAAACAATACTTTTTTTTAATGATAAAAAATGCTATAATAGATATAAAAAAAATCACTTGTTTCTTTACTAAATATGAGTAGAAACACAAGATCTTGATATTATTTATCATCTCAAACAACATAGCTTTTTCTTGAACCAATTTTTTTATAACCATGAACAACACATAACTTTGATCAAGTCTATCTCTTACATCTATGGAATTTATTTGAAGTGTGTCGTCTTTTACAAGATGAAACATAAAATTTTCATAATGTCATGCTTGTATTATTTAAAACTTATTAATGTACTTGGATGTAAAATTTTATGAGTATAATTATTTTTATAAAATAATTCAAATGGTTTATAATATAATAAAGGATTAAATATAATTTTGATCTTTTAATTAATTAACAAATAATTATAACCAATTTTTATTCCAAACTTTGTTTGATTTCGTTTTTTTTTCTAAAACTTTGGTTTCACGTGAGAAATTGTATTTTACATAAACATCTGCATAACCATATATATAATTATTTAAGCAAATAATTTTAAAATAATTTATAAAATTATATGAAAATCATTAGAATACTTAAACGTAGATTTTAACTTTTTATTAAAAAATAGGAAAATAATTTTTATATATATTTATAATTTTAAATGTTTTCTCTTTGTATTTTCTTCTTAGTTTTATTTTTGTTAACACGATCTCGATTTAACACTGTAATGTCTGTTTTTTTGACCAAAAGGTAATTTTATTTAAATTGTTAGGAGAATTTATTTGATAAATTACTTTTATTTTCATTCCAAACTATGATTTTTTTCACTTAATGCTAAAGAGGTTACTTTTTTCTTCAGATATAGAATATAGTTTTTTAAATTTTTTATGTCTATAATATTTTTTTGGATTAGATATATTTTTATCCCTTAATTTTTAATAAAAATTCAAATTATTTATTTTTCAAAATTTTAACTTAATTTAGTTTTCTAATTTAAAAAATTGTAGATTTCAAATTTTATTAAAGTTATATATGTTTCATAATAGCATTAAAGTTATTAATACTGTTTGATATTAATTAAAAAATACGTTTAGAACTTTATCCTTAACAATTTTTTAAAATGATTAAATTTATGTATTTTTAAAATTAAAAAAATTAAATTTGATTAAAATTTTAAAAATAAACTAATTTTAATTTTTATATTTAAAGTCACAAAAACATATTTAACTCTATTTTTATATAATTGACACCAATATTAGTATTTATGTTTGCTAGGATTTTTTTATTTGAAAAAGTTTAAATTATTATTAATTAATTTTTTTTAATGTCTTGTGAAAACATTTTGACAAGAAAAACGGTAACCAATCATGTTTTAAAATTGTTATGAGTTGATTGTAGTTAAATAATTATGAATAACTTCAATTAAAAGAATTCCAATTAATATAAATTTGGACAAAACCTCATTCGAAAAAATCTTAATAAATTTTAATAAAAATAGAATAAATAAATATCAACTAAAAAAATTAATTTGAAGTTATTAACAATTACGTGAAATTAAAATATATTTTTTGTATTTATAATAATTAAAATACTTAATTCAAATATATGATTTAAATAAAATCGTTTTAAAGGAAACAATTTAAAAGTAAATGAATTCCAGTTTTATGTATTTAAATATATTAAAAATTATTAAATTCTCATTGCAAATCCAAGCTAATTATAACCAACTGGGTGGATTATTTTATTTCTTTCAATCTGGTTCAACGTCACGCTCTTAATAAAACTATCTTTTTAAATAATTATGTATTAATAATACAATATGTTTTGTTTAACATAGTACTGTATCAATATTAATATTATTGATTTTAAGATATATTATAACATATTCATATTGATATTTTTATTTCTATAATTAATTATATATAATATTAAGACTAACATAATAGGTCAATAAATCAAATCGATCTTCCCGTCTCATTCTGAGTTTTAATGGAATAACTTTAGAATTACATTTTCCTCAATTAAGTTACTCCTTAATAATAATAATAATAATAATAATCTTAATAATAATCATTATAATGAAAATATCATTGCTCTTAAAATGTTCACTGCATAAAAGAAAACATGTCAAGCAAAATGTATTTTTGTATGGCAGAAAGGCAAGCAAACAGCAAAACACCATTGGATTTTCACACCAGAAAGCACAATAATTAAAATTTCCAAAATGTGACCCAAAAATGCTTTGTTTCTCATTGTAAAATTAACTATGCGCCAAGCCAAAGAAGTATGTAAGCATTTCTTTCACTCTAGAATTCCCCACTTGATTCTTTCCATCCACCATAGCTCTCATCTCCTACACTGTATTCCTGCTCTTCGTTTCTCTGCAACCAGATATCAAAATGGTACATTATTTATTCAGTTCTGAAGAAAAAAGTATTATGCTACAATCTCATCAAATAAAAAATCAGCATTTATATATAAGTCTGATGAAATTTGCAATAGATAACAAATATCTTTGCAGCCATTTATAATGTTTTACATTTCATGATTGTCGAGCTCTTGGCTATATGGTATATATTATTTGAATGGAGAGAAAAGAAAAATAATAGGAAAAAAGATTCCAGTATTACCTCAGGAGTGAAAGTGAGAGCCACCTTAATCTCTCCACAATATTCTTCGTCCTTCACAACCTTGTGAACAGTTTCTGGAAGGCTACCCACTTCAAACAATGGACCTAAATCAATGCTGCAGAATGCATATAAAAATGAATGCATTAGTATGAAAAAAGTGAAAGGTACAATATGTTTGGTCTATTTCTTCAGTCTCTCTATTGAATTCAGTCCTATCTTCAGTGAAGTTTCACTGACAAGGTAAGCAAAATGTAGAAGTTAAAGGAGAATTTAACTCACTTTGTCTCGCCAAGAGAATCATCCTGAGTAAAGTTATCTTTATCCATGATCTTGAGATTCAGTTCAGAAGTACTGTCAGAAACAGTGAAAAGAAAGCTCTCGTTCCATTGAGGTTTGGATCCAGCATCTGGTATTCATATAGCAAACTAATCAATTCAAGCCACAAAACATAAAATGGTACATAAATTAGCAAATATTGAGTTAAGTTGGTCAGAGATGCACCTTCTTGCACAGTGCTCTTGTGCTCCTGTGTCCTGTATGTGAGAATCACATAAGGATCTATGCTGGCTGCTCATTGAAGAACAAAATCAAGCAGTTAGAGAGTGTTATATCTTGACCAATATGAATTGTTGTCACCCAAAAACCAGATCAAAGAAAAAGGTCAACTGATATGATTCCAATGTTCAATTTGAATACAAGAGAGACTCAATTAACATAGCTATACGAACCAAACAAATTAGATGAGAAAATCAATTGTTGGTATTCAAAAACATTCATACCTAATTATGCATATAGATGTGACACTGAACATTGATTTTCTCATCAACAGCTAAAATTACTTACTTTACCCTCTAAAGTGATTTGTTGACTTTATAGAAGCTGGATCCAAACAGAACATACCAAGATCAGACCACAATATGCCCGTTTTGCAATTTAATCTCCAAATAAGAGAGATTTATACAATAACAAAGATCTAAACCAAACCCTCATATAGTGAGAGAATTCTGATGCAGCTAAAAGTAAAAAAAAAAAAAAACTTTCTGATCACAGTTTCATAATTCATGAAATATCTATGAAGAGGAAATCATTGCTACGAACAGTTTCTTATCAGCTGAGCATAAACTTAGAGTTAGCTTACAGAGAAAATCATTGTCATCAAGGCCTTTTGCGCTGATCAAAATAACTTCAAGCGTTCCACGAGGCATCTTTGAAATTGAAGTTTGGACACACAACACTTGACAGATTCTATTTGACTCAAGATGCTTCTTCTGTGAAGTCTTAATATAGTTGAAAAAATGGTGAAAATCACTGTACCAGAAAGTGCCTGAACCGAATAGTGCCAATTGGAGATGGATTTTTCCTGGATCCAACTTTCCTCAAAACGTTTCTCTCCTTTATTTCAAAAGGTTGCCGTTAAACAAACGGTTACCGGAAAAATTATTACATAACTCGGACTAAACGCTCGCTCCCAGTTAATATTAATATAAATGTCATTAATTGTTTTCTTAGATACTTGAATACATCTTAACAAAATAATAAAAGATATTGAATTTTTCTAAGTATTGTTGATTAATTTTGTCATGTTGTGGCAATATTACAGTTGCTTTTGTTGGCCAGCTAATCTATTTAAGATTAAATATGTTTTTATCTCTAAATCATTATAAAATTTGTGTTTTGTTCTTAAATTAACTTATAAATTTATGTAATTTGGTGTTCAGGTTAATTATCCAATTTTTTTATATTTATTTTTTACTGAATTGAGTCTTTGTTTCTTTTAAAAAATTCAATATGGTTTTACCATTAAGATAGTTTAGAGAGAGTCGTGGTTCTTTAAGGATAAATTTGAACTGTGGAAGTATTTCTTTTATTGTTTTTCTCTTCTTTTATTTCTTGTTTTATAGTGTTACCATTCAATATTTCGTTCAACCTTCTAATATCTCATTAAATCTTGCAAAAGTTAAAAAAATGATATTTAATCACCTTTTAAAATAGTGTTAACACCAACAAATCACAAGTGAATGGTTTCTAACGTGATAAACAAGTTCTACTTTGAATTATAGTGTAGAATTATTCATCATTTGTTAAAGAAATGTTTTATCTAACTTTCATATAGTGTTTGAAAAAAATATTTTATATATGATTTTCATAATCTGCAAAGACAATACTTTATAATTTAAATTAGTTATAAAACGCAATTAGGAGGCTCTTTGCACACTAATCTCCAAATAGTTGATAAAAGTTTTTATATTATAATAATTATAATTAATTAATGAATTAGAATCTAAATTAATCTCTAACATTATTTATGAATTATGAAGGTCTAAACTAAATGAATGTCTAAACTAAGCTATTACACCTATGTCTCTTTAACCAGATCCTATCTGAAAAAAAAAACTTTTAATTACCAAAATCTATATATTAATGACAATCAACTTAGCTAAAATTCATTATATCAATAACATAAACATATCAAAATAGAAACATAAAATAATTTTGAAAAATCAATATCCATTTCAACAAATCATCACTTATCTAACTTCATAATCAAACCTTGTTTAAATAAAAAAAAATAGAATACCTTATTTTATATTAATTAACAAAATCATCAAATTTTGATTTTTTTTTTCAAATACAAGTCTAAAATCTCAAAACCTACATATATTTAAATAAAGGCTTAATACCTGTTTTTGTTCCTCTTTCTAAGGGAAATGTTTACTTTCGTCCTACCTTTTTCAAAAAGTTCAATGTGGTCCCACGTTGTGAAAAAAGTGTTCAAGTTAATCCTTTTTGGTCACGGCGTTAAATATTTAACGATCCTGCTGCCAGCTAGGACTGATGTGTGCAACGTGGCTTTTTACCTGCGTAACGTGGCAGTTGACGTGGCAATGACTTGGAGAGAAATTGGTAATTTGGGATTTATCATAGTGGAGGAAGTGTCTTGAAATCTGAAGTCCCCCTTCGAAGTCCAGCCCTGGGACTTCGGATCCCTCCACTTCAAGTTTGTCCTCGGCGGCGCGCCGCCCAGTCCCTGGGAGGACTTTCAGTCGAACCGCAAAACTCTCGGCGTCGTCGGCATCGTCCACTGTCCTTCCTCCTCCGATCTCGACGCTGTCGTCGACCTTTTCACCAATGTTTGCAAGTCCTTCCCCTCTTCCCTTGTTGATCGCTGTTTCGCCTTCTGCCCTAATGATTCGCAGGTCGTGCTTCGCTTTCTTGTTCAATTTCTTATTTTCGTGTCGATTTGGTGAAGAAATGGGTAAAATACGAAATAATAACGTAATATTTCTTTGGTTTAATTTCTCCGAGGACCTCGAGCCCGCTGGGAGATCCTCCCGGCAATTCAGTCCAATGCGCCTCAGTTTCGCGTAGTTTTCTGATTTCATCTCTCTCTTCTACTTGTGCCATGGGATTCAATTTTGCCTGAAACAGTTTTGCCTGAAACCGGTTCAAAATACTTAAGGAAGAATTTGACTTCTTAATTGATGGACAGATAATTTCTTTTATGTGATTACTTCGTATAAGTGAGTGTTATGCAAGATTTTTTCGTATTGAACTCTCAGGACTTTTGATGTCTCTGGTAAAGTAGAATCACTGTTATCTTCATTACAAAATGAGCTCAGCATTTATATATATATTACTCTTTGTACAAACACTTGTGATCAAATATTAAATTACATGCCCACTTTATTATTGCTGTTGTATGTATGTTACTCATGAGGACTAAGGGAATGAAATTTGTATTTGGAATTTTATTTTCGTTTTTATAAACAACTTCAATGTTTCAACTTTAAATCTATTGAAATGCCATCGTGAAAGTCGATTATGGCATTTGAAGAATTATTGAACGTACCGTTTGCTTACAATGTCTCCTTTTCAAAATTCAACGTTAATGCTTTCCTCTTACAGGTGATATCAAGGATTTCATGCAAACAGGGATATGCTCAATTCAGAATGTAAAGGTTGACCAAAAAAGAAAAAGAAAGGGCGGCATGCATCCAAGGATAATCCACCTTTCAAGTTATCACTCAAATTGAAGAATAAACTTTCTGTTGGTGCTACTTGATTATAACTTTTTATTAACCCTTCTTTTAGAGGAATTGCAAGAAATTTTCATTTTGACGTTCATATTCCATTTTCAGCCACAAATACCCTTTAATCTCAATAAATCTACAAACTAAAAGATTCTTTCACTGTTTTTCTTTTCTGTTCAAAGATGCAGGACAACTTTATCTATATCATTATAATGCACGTTATCTTTTAATCAAATAATTTTAATTTTCAATAAAAAAAAATTGTTTTTTAATAATAAAATAAGCTTTTTTGTTTTAAAATAGTTAAATATTTTCTTTATTTAAAAGTAAAAGTGTATAATTTTTATAATACTATTTTTACAAAATTATATATATTTAAATTATATTAATTTTCTATTTTTAAGTAGTTATTCATAAAAATAATAAAATTATATTTGTTAATGCAATAAAACTATAAATATAAATATACATGACAATACTCGTATGTATTCTGCTAGTTATAATAAGGTTATTATCTCACAAACAACTAAAATCCAAAATCCAGATCATAAAAATTTCGTTACCATAATCAGGCATAAATACTCAAGACTGGATCCTTAAACAATCAGTTGCTAGCAGCTGCAACCAAATTCCCCCACAATAAAATATATATCCCCTACCAGCAACACTAACACCCTAACAAAATGAGGGAGACTATTTGAGAATTATATGTTTATGTCATAAACATCAAGGATAAATGGTCCTTCACGATTTGTCTGCAAACAACTTTATTTCAGGGTTCAATCCACAAAATTTGTTGTAATACAATGTGTCACACTAGAAATGCTTGACTAAAACAGCAATTACCATGGGATGCAGAAGCTAGTGTTCATGCATGCATTGCAAAATTAGAACATTTTACATAGAAGTAAAGCAGATAACTGCAATTTGGGCAAATGTAATCAAGTAAATCTCTCTACTCTGCTAAATCTTCAAAGCACAGCCAATCAGAAGTGTGCTAAACTGTAAACTAGAATCCAGGAAAGCTGCACATATATTAAGTTGAAGTCAGACTGTCGAACCATAAAAGCCTCATTTTCTACAGTATATAAAGCAATGAACAACAGAGCATAGTACCAGGAAAAGAGTTACAGAAGCAAATAGCCCCTCTTGAAGGAGGGCTCCATGACCACCAAACTCTTCCTCGTCAACCTTTAATATTACTGCATAATAACTATATATAATCCCGGTGGATAGTGCCAAAAAGCTGCAAGACACAGAAAAATATTTAACAAATGAACTCAGAACTTTAGTGTGTTAAGACTAGGTCCCGCATTTCATTCTTAATGATACAAAAATGCAATGGAAGAAATTACTAACTAAGGATTTCAATTTGGACAAAGATAACTTATATGATGTTAAAAAATCAATATGACATCAACGATTCATGTAAGAGAAAAATTATATTTAGGAAAGTCGCAACAATTCATCAATTATTCTGTTTATAAAATTGATGATTGCACAAAGCATAACTGATCTTTGCAATAAAAGTTAACTTCATTACTGCAGCCTAAAGCTCGTTAAACCAAAGAAATATTACGTTATTATTTCGTATTTTACCCATTTCTTCACCAAATCAACACGAAAATAAGAAATTGAACAAGAAAGCGAAGCACGACCTGCGAATCGTTAGGGCAGAAGGCGAAACAGCGATCAACAAGGGAAGAGGGGAAGGACTTGCAGACATTGGTGAAAAGGTCGACGGCAGCGTCGAGATCGGAGGAGGAAGGACAGTGGACGATGCCGACGACGCCGAGAGTTTTGCGGTTCGACTGAAAGTCCTCCCAAGGACTGGGCGGCGCACCGCCGAGGACAAACTTGAAGCGGAGGGATCCGGAGTCCCAGGGCTGGACTTCGAAGGGGGACTTCAGATTTCAAGACACTTCCTCCACGATGATAAATCCCAAATTACCAATTTCTCTCCAAGTCACTGCCACGTCAACTGCCACGTTACGCAGGTAAAAAGCCACGTTGCACACATCAGTCCTAGCTGGCAACAAGATCGTTAAATATTTAACGCCGTGACCAAAAAGGATTAACTTGAACACTTTTTTCACAACGTGGGACCACATTGAACTTTTTGAAAAAGGTAGGACGAAAGTGAACATTTCCCTTAAAAAGAGGGACAAAAACAGGTATTAAGCCTTAAATAAAAGTAAAAATAAAATTAGTTTTCCTTCCCTTCAATTTTAAAAAAATAAAATTTCAATAAAATATTAAATAACAACAACATACATAAGAGTTTATTGGTTAATTAAAAAAATTCAAACCATGATTCATCAAACACCAACTCAAAACATCTCTAACACCCACCAAGATTGAAGAGAAAACATTGTTAGCTGAAGAAACTTAGTAAATGATTTCTTTCCTAGTGTTTCATATTAGGGCATGGAGAGAGGAAAAATGAAAAGAAGTGAAAAAGAATTGGAGAAAAAGGGATTCTTTTGTTTTTGTTCTAGAAAAATCAAATTATTTCATTGAATTGCTATATGCACCCTTACCTTCATAATCTCACCCAAGTTTTTTGTTATTTTTTATTGCAGCCCAAACCTCGCGACCAAACTCTTTTTAATATATACACTTAAAAATCACTATCTCCAGCCCTCAATTAATAAATCTTTTATCTTCTAGGTTTAATAGCCAATTTAGTCCTCACTTTGGTTGAAAAATCTCAATTTAGTCCCTCGTTATAAAAGTGTTTTGAATTAGTCCTAACTTTTAAAATAGTGGGTCAGATTGGTCCTTTTTGTTAAATATAAGTTAACAAAATTAATGGATGATGATGTGACACAACTTAAAGCTAACGAGGGACCAATCTAACACATCAGCTTTAAGCTGTGTCACATCATCATCCATTAATTTCGTTAACTTAAATTTAACGAAAGGGACCAATCTGACCCACTATTTTAAAAGTTAGGACTAATGTAAAATACTTTTATAACGAGGGACTAAATTGAGATTTTTCAACCAAAGTGGGGACTAAATTGGCTATTAAACCTATCTTCTAATACAATTTCTAAACCTAATTCATAAATATTACATATACACTTTAAATACAAAAAAAATTAAATAAAGTTTAAGCATACATTAATTGAGACACTGTGTAAAAAGGAAAAGAACAAAGGCAAGTAGAAATAATACAATGTATTATGATAACTAAAAACTGAGTATGCAATTTATTTATCTTATGAATAAAACCACGAAGAAAATGAATATAATTGATTATTTGAATGCAATATTTTTCTCTCATTTTACCAAAAAATTGCTATGATAGCTTTCACAGTTTTTTTTAAATAATTTTCGTTATTTAATTCTTTTTGACCATTTATCTTGTCTTATTTTCATTTTGTTATTTGTTTTCTTCCTCCTTTTTCATATCCATTCGTAGGTTAAGTGACGAGTTTTTATTGAGTTTGATTTTTAGAGGTGGAATTTAGTATCTAATCCACAAGAGATGGTTTTGTAACGTAACAATATCTTCCAATATCTTCCAATTTCACAGAGAAACATTTCTATCAACTTGCAAGAAACGAATCTTCAACAACCAACTCATCATCTAATTATTCATCCACTAATGAATGACATTATCATTCATCACTTCATCTTTCGTCTTTTACATGAAAACCAACAACAATTTTTTTTTTAATTTTTTTAAATCTAAAAAGCGAAACAATCTTGAGAATGAATTATACAAATATCTTGTGATAAACAGTTTTCTAATATCAACCAATCAAATATACTTTATACTTTTATCCGCATTTACTCTATTATTAATTAATAATCAAATTGAATACATTGGACTTAATTGATTGTGTCACTAGAGTAATTAGTTATATGAATTAAAGAAGGGTTAAATATGTTTTTCGTCCCTTAATTATCACACGTTTTTTGTTTTAGTCCATACTCAAAACTTTGATGGTTTTTAGTCCTTATAATTTTGAAACTTTGAGTTTCAGTCCTTCAAATTGAACGGTGTTAAGTTTTAGTAGAGGTGGCAAACGGCGTTGCCACGTGAAATACAAGCTGCCCTCTTCTTTTTTTGTCACGTTCTTGATTGAAATCAAATTAACAATTATTGGGCAATTAGGGTTCTTAATTGGGGAAAAGTTAATTAGGATTCTTAATTGGGGCAAAATAAATTTTTTCAATTGGAGAAAATTTCAAGAGCACCAGAACGACCACCGCAAGGAAACCTCGTTTCATCAAACGCCACATTTGAGCTAGGCTTCTTTTCTCCTGGCGAAAAAAGTGGAGGGAAATATCTAGGGATTTGGTATCACGGCTTGAAACAACAAACAGTGGTGTGGGTTGCCAACAAAGAAGATCCTGTTGCCGATTACAGTGGAGTTTTTCGAATTGCGGAGGATGGAAGTCTGGTGGTGGAAGATGCATTCAAAAGTCGCTGGTCTTCTGAACTTGGACCATCCACGTCCTCAAACAGAACACTACAGCTCCTAGATTCGGGGAATCTAGTACTAATACAAGATGACTCTGAAACGACATACCTGTGGCAAAGCATTCAAAACCCAACAGACACTTTCTTCTCTTCTCTAATTTCCTTTTCAACTTGTTGTTCTTAAGATGTTGGGAAAATGATATTGAAAAGAACACCAACTCCAACCTTCAATGTACCCAAGTTCTTTGCTCTCAGCTGCAGCCACGAAGAAGAACCCAACTTTTTCAAATCTCATTTATAAAAGATGATGAAGTGGTCTTAACTTAATCTCAGTTCAACACTTAAACATCCAACGTGGTAGAAAGTGAACAAAGCAGATAAGTGATCATGTGGATCGTCGTTTGTCGTATCCACTAAAACTTAACACCGTCTAATTTTAAGGACTAATAGTTAGAGTTTCAAAACAATAAGGACTAAAAACCATCAAAGTTCTGAGTAGGGACTAAAAACAAAATCGTCTCATACTTAAGGACTAAAAACATATTTAACCCATAAAAGAATTTATAAACAGTACTAAAAAATTTAAATTTAATAAAAAAGTATTAAAATAAATTAAATAATTTACAAATATATATTTTATAGAAAATATATTAAATACTATAAATATACAAATAATAAAAAATAAATAATAAACTAAATGACATTATTATTAGTTAGTAAATAAAAATAATGTGTAATTAGAATGATAAATTTACAATCATACGATTCTTTATAATTATTTACCATATTTTATATTTTTAAAATAATTTAATTCTTTTATTAAATATATTAATTTAATATTTTATTATTAAAAGGAAAAGAAAGCCATTTGAATTCAAAGAAAAATTTGGTTGTAGGAAAAAAGCTGAGAAATGGGAAGTGAGAAAGGAGAAAGCTCGTGCGCGCCGCCATGGCTGAAAATCTCGAAGGAAGTTGACCCTGCAGCTGCCTCCCAGACCTTGCGCTTCGTTGATCGCATGGGAGCTTCCACCGCCATTCCCCCTAAGTGGGAAGCGCGTGGCACCTACGGCCACCTCTATCGGAACTTCATCAAAGTCCTTCACATCCAACCAGGACGAATTTCGATCTCCGTTCACGCCAAACCCCCCATCTGTGTATGTAAACCGTTATGTATCACAAAATTTAGATTCAAGATTCGATGTTGTTACCACTGTTCTCCAATTATAACTTGGAACTCGGGTTGTACCTCGTAATTTGTTCGGTAGAAACTAACACATTAGTATGTGTTTTTTTTTTCTTTACTGGAATTGCAGAATGGCTATGGAACTCTGCATGGGGGTTCTGTTGGGACTTTGGCTGAGATTCTGTCAATTGCTTGTGCTAGAACGGTAGTTGCTGAAGACAAGGAACTTTTTCTTGGGGAAATTAGCATTTCTTACATGTCTGCCACTCCAGTAAATGTGAGTATATAATCTGTCTTTATGCTTTCCATGGTTGTCTATTGCGATACATCGTTTTTACTTCAAACAATTAGATGCTGGATAAATGATAGAGTCCGCCAGTAGAATAGTTCGGTGGTGTGCTGCATGAGGAAATGCAGTTCTTTATCTTGAATTGTATTTTGAAACAGCATAGCAAAGCTTGAGGACATTAGAAAAGAAAGCAAACCACTTAAAACTTTAAGTAATTAGTTTGAGATGTTTGGACTCTTATAGTTATAAAGAATGTTGCTCAGCATCATTCAACTTCTGTTGCTCGGTTTCTTATCATTCGCTTAGGGGATTGCTTTGGATCAGTGTGATTAGGACCTCATTGACAATACTTCAAAGATAACTATGCCTGCAATAGGATAACAGAATTTTAATAAGACAACTACAGACAACCATGAAAGCCTGATCCAAAATTCTGGAATTTCTTGTTATTATTGTCTTTATTTGAACTCTTGAGAACTTGTAAAACTGACCTTAAAAGAACTGCTCCCACAATTTCGATTATTATCCCCATTCCCAAACAAGAAGCTGAAAGGCAATAAGTTTAGGACTTCTGGCACATCAGGAACAAGTTTCCTAGTCATTCAATGTGTTTTACAGGTGATCATGAATTGGATTTTTCAAAATTCAGATCCATTTTAACTTAATGGAATTGAATTGGACTTTTCCAATCCAATTTAAATTAGATCAATTCCAGTTTGTTTAGTTTTTCCAAATTAGATTTAAATTTTAATTGGCATGACTTGGACTCAACTAGGCCATACCTAACCTAACATGGACTCAGCTCCGCTAAACCTACCTTGACCGGACGAAGCCTAGCATGGGGTCAACCTAACCCAACCTGGCTAGACTTGACTCAAACTAATTTGGGCTCAACCTAACTAAGTCCCAACCTGATTTGGCCATACCCAATCCATTTCAATTAGACTTAGGGCCTAAGCCTGACCTAACCTGCATAGGCCTAGCTTGAGCCAACTTGACTTTGGCTCAATCTGACTGAACTTTTATTAACTTGGATCCAACCCAGTGTTGGCCTAGGTCGACTCTGCTTGACTAGGGCCTAGGTTGAGTTGGCTCAACATGGACTGGGGCCAATTGGATCCCAACTAGGCTCGGGGCCGTCTTGGCTCAACAGGGGCCCTACTTTACTAGGCATGATGTGGGATGCATTAATATGGCTTGATGTGAACCTAGGCCAACCCGAGTCGACTCAATTCGATTTGAGCCTATGTTTGTGTGTTCAGGCAAATTTGGCCTGATGTAGACCCAAGCTGATTCATTTTGACCTAGGCTCATATTGACTCGACTAGACATGGACCTGACTTACTTCGTTTGATATGAGCCTTACTTGACTCAACTTAGAACTGGGCTTGTCTAAGCTTAACTTAGGCCACCTTGGCCTCAACTCGATTAAACATGAAGTGAACTTGCCTCAAATTAGCTTGATATGACCCAACCTGTCTCAAGCTTATCTATATGGACTAGGTGCTTGAAGTGCTCAACCGGGTCAACTTGATCTTGACCTAGCCTGACTTGGGTCTAACTCAATCAAACATAACATGGGCTCAATTCTATTAACTTGACATATAACTGGCCTGACATGACTTGGGCCGAACTTGATCCCATTTCAGACAAAGCTTGTCTTGTCCTAGGCTAGCTTGACTCGAGTTTGGCTTGGCCTAGCATAGCTTGGGTTTGGCTTGGCCTAGCCTAACTTGGGTTTAGCTTGTGCTAACTTGGGTTTGATCCAGACTAGCTTAACTTTAGTGTGACCCACTTCGATTGTCCTGGACTGAGCCCAATCTAACCTTGCATTACTTGGGCTAGTTGGCTCTACCTTTCTTGAGTTGGAGCCAACTTGACCCGATCTTGCCTTTTCATAACTTGAACTAACCTATATTCATCTTGATTTTGGATTTTTAAAATTCGAAAAGTTATTTAATGTATAATCTCTAATCCAAATCCAGTTAAACAGATTCGACTTAAAATCCAAGAATAGGAATTTGGATTTGAGATAAATATATTAAAATAGACTTAAAGTAATATGGATTGGGTTTGAAAATTTGAATTTTTTGCCCACACTATAATATGTGATGTTGGTGAGTTGCATTAACACTTTTGGTGGATGACTATTACATTTCATATTAAGGTTTCCTGAATTGCCCTTGAGTTTGTGATATTATATTTGGATGAAGATCCTCTAGAGTTCACGGTTCAGCTTAGACGTGAACCAATTAAAATTCAAATTTAAATTTTGATTGAATAGACAAAAGTGCACGGATAACAAACTTTACATTTGTAATAAATCAATAAGCCCTTGGTTGCTTTCAATAGTAATTACCTCCTTCAGTTTACTTTCGAGTGCACTTTGCATTTTATAGCCTCCATATATATTAATACTCATATCACATGATGCTTCTCTTGCCAACTTTTGTCATCTATTTATACTGTGCCATTTTCATGTTCATAAGCCATCTTCATGCTTGAATCCTTTGATAAATATATTTTTGCACTTTACGTTTATCCAGGAAGAAGTGTTAGCAAATGCCTCCGTAGTGAAGTCCGGCAGAAATTTGACTGTAATCGCAGTTGAGTTCAAATTGAAGAAATCTGGGAATATGGCATATAGCACTCGCGCTACCTTCTATAACATGCCTCTTTCCAGTTTATGAATAATTTGGATTCCGTTTAAACGGAATAAATGTATTCTAACGAATCATATATTATTTTACTTATAATATTATTTGTTTTACATTGATAGCCAACAATTATTTAAGAATAATTTGCTTTTAGATGTTTAAAAAGTAGGGTAAAAATATTATAATGGCCTTGAAAGCAATTTTTATCGAAGTTCTTATACATCTAATTGGATTGCTTCTCCATAGTTTATATGGGACATATTTGAATTCATGTACTTGAGAATGTATCATATTTCATAGTTTTATTACATTCCTAAATATGTTCACATGGTTTAATAGTTACGATTAGAAATAAGAGATATTGAAGATAAGTGTCTCACTTGCCAACTATTTTAATGTGCTATTGAAAGGGGAAAACGGTGAAGAATACAAAAAAAAATAAAAATTAGAAATGGGAAGTGTGAAAATCGGTTGTAGGAAAAAGGAATGAATGCCATTTGAATACATAGTGTTTGTCAAAGAAAAAATCGGTTGTAGGAAAAAGGCTGAGAAATGGGAAGTGAGAATGGAGAAGGCTCGTGCGCGTCGCCATGGCTGAAAATCTCGGAGGAGGTTGATCCTGCAGGTGCCTCCGAGGCCTTGCGCTTAGTTGATCGTATGGGAGCTTCCACCGCCGTTCCCCCTAAGTGGAACGCGCGTGGCACCTACGACCCCTTCTTTCGGAACTTCATCAAAATCCTTCATATCCAACCAGGACGAATTTCTATCTCCGTTCACGCCAAACCACCCATCTGCGTATGTAAAACGTTATGTAAGCACAAAATTTAGATTCAACATTCATGAAAGATTCTATTCATATGATTGGAGAATATTTCAATGTTTATTTTCTTATGGAACTACATCTCTAAGTGTTGTGATTTGGTAGTGATTGCTTCTACCATTGTTATGAGAAGATGAGAAAATTGGAAATGGGGGATTTGAGGAGTATTAAAGATTAATTATATATTATAGAACATGTTTCTAATTTTTTTTTTAATTTTGAACTTTCACTTTTTATTTTTCAAATGATATGAATTTAATTTTTTTAACTTTTAACTAAATTTTGTTACATTGATGTTTTAAAGACTTTTCTAAATTAACTTAATAACCTTGTAGTGAAAATGTGTCTATAAATAATTATAATACTATTTTAAAACGTTAAATAAACTTAATAAAATTTAATTAAAAAAATTAAACGAGACACGTCTAAAGTTAGAATACTAAATTTTGTCAAGAAATTTTAAGGAAAAATTATTTTCTAATTTTCAAGGAAAAAAATATATTCTATATTATAATCTTACTTTATTTTTATTGGATATCTTCTTCAAAAGTGATGTGAGGTGGTTGTGTTTTTTTTTTTATTTGAAGTGTTTCATTATTCAATGTGGGGCAACGAACATATGTTAGTTATTAGAAATCGAGTTATTTGATTATGCTGTGTTCTGGAGGCTGAAAATGAAAAGGTTTTGTTGCTTAGGGTGATCTTTTCTTTTTTAGCCTAGGAAATTAAGAAGATCTATATATCTATGCTTTGAATGTTTTGTTGGTTGGATGATGGCATTTGCTGATGAGTTCCTTGCCCTTTGAATGGAAGTTAGTAATACACTCTTCTAAATACACTGTCAACTGCTGATTAACATTTACTGGAAATAAAAAAGTTGTGAGTCTCACATTCATAATTCTATAGTTTCTTATAAATTCCAATTAGCAATATATAGTAGAGTGATGAAATGAGTGTTTACTAAATATCACTCATCTGGAGTTCTAGTGGCTCTTTCATTTTAGGAAGGGTTTTCTGTTGATTTTGAATTGCAGAAAACACTACGTTTGTTTACTTTGTTTCTAGAACTCAAAAGTTTGCACAAAAACACATGTCTGACAAGGTTTCGTGAACAGACTCTTGAAGATCAGAAACAAAGTCAAAATGAGGTGACAGTTTTGTAATTAAAAGTGAAAATAAGATATAAAAAACAGAATCCCCCTCCTTTTATATTATATATATATATATATATATATATATATATATATATATATATATATATATATATATTGATCAAGCATGATTTTGTTTGTACGAAATGTTTTTGGTTCGTTGCAAATTACAGTCAAGGGCTGTCATTTGGGTTTGTTATAGTTTCATTTTATATGAGAGCAAATAAATTCACTTTTCTCTATTCAAAGTTAACATTTTGTTCTGTGGAAACTAACAGAAAAGTATTAAGTGATAGTATGTGGATTTTGTTTTTCATTTTCCTTACCTCGTAATTTGTTCGGTAGAAACTAAAACATTAGTATGTGTTTTTTTTTTTTTTCCATTTTCTTTACCGGAATTGCAGAATGGCTATGGAACTCTGCATGGGGGTTCTGTTGGGACTTTGACTGAGATTCTGTCAACTGCTTGTGTTAGAACGGTCGTTGCTGAAGACAAGGAACTTTTTCTTGGGGAAATTAGCATTTCTTACATGTCTGCCACTCCAGTAAATGTGAGTATATATAATCAGTCTTTATGCTTTCCATGGCTGTCTATTGCGATACAACGTTTTTCCTACAAACAATTAGATGCTGTATAAATGATAGAATCCGACCAGTAGAATGGTTCGGTGGTGTGCTGCATGAGGAAATGCGGTGCTTTATCTTGAATTTTATTTTGAAACAGCATAGCAAAGCCTTGACGACATTACAAAAAAATTAATTTGGGCTCAACCCAACTAAGTCATAACCTGACCTCCGTTAGACCCAACCCAATTCAATCAAATTTGGGCCCTAGCCTTAATCTAACCTAACTTGTCTAAGTCTACAAACAAATTTGACTTATCGACTCAACCTGAACTTGGATGATATTGGTCCAATTTGACTTTTACTAACTCAGATCCAACCAGATGTGAATTTAGATTGATTCGCTTGACCAAGACCCAAGTAGGCTTAGCCCGACATGGACTTAGGCCAATTTGAACCCATCTAAACTTGGGTCATCTCAGCTCGACAAGAGTCCACTTTACTAGGCATGACATGGACCCATATTGACTTGGATTTATGTGAGCCTAATCCAACTTGCACTTGTGTTGAATCAGAACAAATTAGGTCTAGGCCGATTTCACCTAATGTAGATCCTAGCTGACTTGTTCTGACCTTGGCTCATATTGACTCGATCAAATGTAGACCTAGGCTTAACTCGATCAACTTGACTAAGATCCATCTGACTTAGGTCCAACTCAACCCAACATGACATTAGTCCATCCATAATTTTGTCTTAGGCCCAAGCTAACCTGATTTGAGGTAAAGCTTGTCCTATCTTGTGCCAGCTAGACTCGGATCTATTTTAACTTAGCCTAACTTGAATTGGATCTAGCCTGACTTAACTTTAGCATGATATAGTTTGACTTGTCTTGGACCTGATCCAACCTAACCTTCTTGGACTCAATACAACCTAACCTTGCATTACTTGGACTCAATACAACCTAACCTTGCATTACTTAGGCTCAAGTCGACTTTACCTTGCAAACTTGATATGGTCTTGTTTTCACCTAATTTTGCATAACTTAAACTAACCTAGACTCATAATTTTGGATTTTCAAAATTCAAAAAGTTATTTAATCTATAATATTTAATCCAAGTCCAATGGATTGGACTTAAAATCCAGTAATATGGATTTGGATTTCAAATAAATATATTAAAACAGACTTAAAATAAAATTAATTTGGAAAATTATGGGTTGGATTTAAAAATTTGGATCTTTTGTCCACCCTACAATACTTTTGGTGAGTTGCATTGACATTTTTGGTGGATGAATATTACATTTCATATTAAGGTTCTTTGCCCTTTGTGATATTATTTTTGGATGAAGATCCTTTATTTTACACGGTTCGGCTTAGACGAGAACAGATTAAAAATCAAATTTAAATCTTGATTGAAAAGATAAAATGTGCTTGGATAACAAACTTTACTTTTGTTATAACTTATACGCCGTGGTTGTTTTGAATAGTAATTGCCACCTGCTCTTTACGTTCGAGTGCACTTTTCACTTAAAGCATCCAAATCCTTCAATATTTCATGTTACGTGATGCTTCTCTTGCCAACTTTGTCATCTAATTCTAATGTTCCATTTTCATGTTTATATGCCATCTTCATGCTTAAATCCTTTGATAAATTTGTTTTTCACTTTTCGTTTATACAGGAAGAAGTGTTAGCAAATGCCTCCGTAGTGAAGTCCGGAAGAAATTTGACTGTAGTCGCAGTTGAGTTCAAATTGAAGAAATCTGGGAATATGGCATATAGCACTCGTGCTACCTTCTACAACATGCCTCTTTCCAGTTTATGAATAATTTGTATTCAGTTTAAACCGAATAAAAGTATACCAAAGTATATTACATATAATAATATTATTTATTTTACATTGATAACCAATTACTATTTAAGAATAAATTACTTTTAGATGGTTAAAAAGAAGGGGGGGAAATATTATGATGGCCTTGAAAGCAATTTTTATCAAAGTTCTTATCCATCTGATAGGATTGGTTCTCCAAAGTTTATATGGAACATATTTGAATTCATGTTCTTGAAAATGTATCATAATTCATTTCAAGTTGTCAATCTCTTCTATAACATTACTAAATATGTTCACATGGTAAGAGCTAATAATTAGTCTGCAATTTTAAATAAATTGTAATAAAAAAAATACGATAAAGCACAAGCTAATAAATCATAATATTATTCTCAAATAGCCATAACTAATTATAAGAAAAAGTATTAAAGTTAAAAAGAAAAATTCCCAGATTTTATTTACAGAATAGAAGAACAAAATTATCTTCACAAAAAGAATATGAAAAGAAAAAGGAAAGAATGTTACTATTTTCTAAATGAAAACTAAAAAAGAATATTATATTCACACTAAACACTAATAAAAATAATTATCCTTAAATTAAGTACTATTGAGGGGGAAAGAGAGAGCAACAAATACTGCGTTGGGAAAACAATGAGGGAGAGTGGGAGAGGAGAAGGAACGGATATGGAAGAAAAAGAAGAGGAAAGGAGGATACATGTATCAGTAATTTAAAGGTCATGTATGAAAACCTGATAAAAATAAAATTTTAAACAAAAGTAAAAATAAAGTGCTTTATAAATTTATATATAAAATAAGAAATCAAATTCTTTTACTTAATTAAATACATCTTATTAAATACTGAGATATTTTTTCTGTTGCCCATATTTATCCTAGCCCACGTGACATTATTAGTAAAATATAAAAGGACAGCTTCTTTCTGTTTCTCTATAACTTTTTTTCATGCACCCCATAAATTCTTATATTTCAGATTATGCAATTCAAAATCTAAGTTTCATATTCTCAAAACTATAAAAATCAAATTACATTTTTTATTTATTTTATACATACAGTCCAACATGTATTTTCTATTTTATATTTCAAAACATAATCTAAAATATAATTTGTATTTTAAATTGTACATTTCAAAATTAAAAAATTTACAGAAAAAGTACACAAAATAGTGCTTATTTGATTTAACAATTAGAGTCATAAACTACTCAAAATAGCTTTAACTTAAATGCAGATCTCAGATTCAGGTTTACTATTATTTAATGTAAAACCAAACATGCACGTTTCTCAAGGATGTATTTGTATGGACAATCGCCTAAATGTCAGATGCTAAGCACGATCAAAGAGTGAGAACATGTTAAGATTTTGAAATGTAAAACAAAATAACAAATATTCAATTCTATTTATTAGTTACCTGGTTGATGCTTGTGTTGACAGACAATGGAGGATGTTTACTGTTTACATTTGCCTTCAAGCATAATCTATACAGGCACACCACAATGAAATGCTTTGGTTCATAAAAGGAGTGAATATAAACCTCGTGTCCCAATTGCACTGTCAGAAACTGCTTCCAGCCACAGCATGCAAAAGGAAGATTATATACACTCAGCGTGTCTCCAGAGCCAAATAGCTCTGGCACTTCAAAATCATGTCAACAAATTTGCAATGCCTGGCCACTCCCAAGAAGTGTTCCATAAGAAAGTGGCATTTTTTCCTATGAACTGGTGTTGCTATGGAAGAAGATTGTATGGATGACATTCAACTGCAAAAAAGTTCGAAAACAATTCAAACTCGATTCTGAAAAGAATGAAAAGGACAAGTCGTGATGCACATACCAAAGCCACAATATTGGTTTACATAAAAATGGCTGGTTTACATAAAAATGGCATTCACAAAGGCATCCGCATCAAAGGGTTGAAGGTCTTCAACACCTTCACCAACACCTACAAATTTTACAGGGATTCCAAGCTCATCAACCACGCTGACCTGCCAACATAAATTAGTCCTTAGCATGATCACCCCACCCCAGAAACGAATAGTACTACCAATAGTGAAAAAATCATTCCAAAAACTGTTAAATATCCATTAAGAGAAAAATAAAATGAAGAGAATACCACACAGCCACCTCTTGCAGAGCCATCCAATTTGGTCAAAATTAAACCAGTGACACCCACAACCTGTCTCAAGGTCAAAGGATTCAGAGAAATTTTTTGAATAAAGCTCACAGCAAGTTAATACGGAACCATGAGGCAAATATAATACTAAATGTTGAGATACTATGAGCGAGAATATCTAAAAATATGTAAGGCAATGAATAATAAGACTGAGTGAGGAACTCGTATACCTGAAAACTACAACATATTAGTGACTGACCACCACTCGTTTGGCCGTAGTATGTTTGCTAAATAAATAAACCTCTAAATCTTCATTCCCTTACTGATATTTTTTTTCAAAGATGTATTATGCTTTATATTCTAATGTATTCCTTTAGTCCCCATTTCAGGGTGTGTTTATACTTTTTCTTTCCAGATTGAATTGTGCACTACATCTATTAACTCTAATATCACAATTGCATGTTTAAACCATAACCGTGATTTGGCCTCAGAAAGCATTGCACAAGAAGGACCAGAAGGTATCATAGTATACATATTTTATATTCCCTAGTTTTAAGAGGGAAAAAAGTTAAAAGTTGGCATTTAGAAATAAATTAAGAAACTGAATTCCATTACTACATAAATGTTCCCCCAGCATCAAATGATCCAGTGACACTACCGACGAATTTGTATATATTTAACTCTAGGTACAAAGAAAGCACAACTCATGACTACCGGTTGCAAGATTTGATCTAGATTTGTTCTACAATCTCTTCCCATTTTCTGTTTCAATTACAATATTGAAATGCAATCTTTAGTTTGAATGTCAAAGATCCAATAACTCTCCCAAAGAAACAATCTAAATATCAAATGGTATTCTCATATACTGATAGGAGGGATTAAAGAAAATTTTCCCCAAACTCAACAAATATAAAATTTAAAAGGCAGAAGTAGAATTTACATCATTGAATTCTCTTGCTTGTGGCAACATATTCAGACCAGTGGTCCCATCCAGAACCAGTAGGACCTCCTGCAATCATTGTCAAACCCTCGTTTTATGATATACTTCTGAGTTTGTTCGGCAAGAGTGAAAAAGAGAAATGGAAAACACGTTCAAGGAAAGACGATTTTATTCACACACATCATGATTTACTAAACTAAGAGAACTAAGGACAAATAAATAAGTACTACATAAAACATACACAGTAGTTATATTAAGAGATGTAGCAAAGGATGCTACAAAGATAATATAATAATAATAATAAAGAAAAAAAGGTGTTAGTTTATGTCAGGTTTAATAATGCTGTTCAACAATCGAACGAAGAATAAATTTAACAGAAAACGAAGTAGGTGTATTAGTATAAATCCTTTGACACCATCTCACCAAAACAGACAAAAGAAAAATACCATCCACGTTATAATTGTTCATCAACTTCCACCTAAAGGTCTAAAAGCTTACTCCAAAAAGTTGCCAGAAAATAAAAGAAGATAAAACGTTTTTAAGATATTTAACCATAAGTATATACAAAAAACAAGCATAGATAATCGAGTGCTCAGCAGTTCCCAAACATTTACCAGCAGCAAGATTAAGTTGAGGGAAAAGTGTAAAAAACTTGGCTTACATTGGGTGCACCGGGAATGACTTTAGCAACAGATTTTTTACAGGAAATCAACTCTTCCATTAAGCTGTAATTAGTGTGTAAACCTGAGAACATAACGTGATCCCCATTGCTAATATATCTAGATAGTTCATTAAACACAAAGAGCAAGTGTAAAACTTGTACTTACGACCAGATGTATCACATAAAACTATATCAAAACCGAGCTCTTTTCCCTTTTTTACAGCCTGTGAAAGCACTGCAAGTAATACAGTAGGAAGAAAATTTAATATCAAAGCCAACGCAAAATATATCCAAATAAAGATGCTATAAAATTTAAAAGTGATCAACAGCAGATCCAAGATCCAAATTTAACTCCTTTTGTACCTGATGATGCTTTTGCTTTCTGTGATTCAGCCACAACAATCTCACATCCAGTCCTTTCTGCCCATATTTCCAACTGATCACTAGCAGCAGCTCTAAATGTATCACCAGCCGCCATCAATATCTGGAAGATTTTTAAAAGTAAGAAAGGAAGACCACCATGGAATTCTAAATCCTAAATTGTGAAGCATAAATATGTGACAAAAGGTAATATGATACAACAAAAGATATTAAAGCTCAAACAAGAGAACACCAAAATCCATCAATTCCTTTCAATCTTGAAACGATAAATTGATTTTAAAATTATAACAGGTACATAGGAACATAAACAACATTTTCTATATTTAAAAAATGCAGACCAAGGAGTTTTAATGCATTCTCTTCTCTGAATAAAAAGAGGTTGATCCCTGGGGCAACAGTAGAGTTGCTTCCTTGTGACCAGGAGATCATGGATTAATCTTCATGCACCAACTAAGACCAACTTCATATATTTTGATAATATCAAACCACGGAGGACTAAATATAAGTAATTAATAGTCTTCAAGGACTTCACTGGGGAATTGGAAGTATGATCACAACCAAACATTATCCCATAAGATAGTGTCTGATAAACTAATTCCAGTGGTTTCTGTTAAAAACCAAATTTCAGGAAAGTAATTAAGAAGAGTATTTTTTTTTTAATGGTTTCTACAAATATTTTCTTAGTTCTTCATTATCCCCCTGTGATTGCATTCTCTTCCTTATGATCCATTTTTCTTATTTGAGATACTCGGCATCTTTCAAGAATCCAAAGAGAAAGTTTTACTCCTGACTCCTGAATTAATAAAAGAAATAGTCATTCTGGATAAGGGCAAGGTATTGTCTACAATCAAACAAAATATACTTGAAGAAATGGAAGGAAAGAGAAAATTAATATTAATGAAGGATGGGCTAATCTCTCTGCAAGTCAGAAGTGGGAACCTCAAAAAAATAGTGGGCAGAAGATCAAAGAGAGGTGTAAAAGGTTCTTGTTCAAGTCATTGTTTATGATATTTATCTGAATAGTTGATAGGTACTCATTGACTCCCCAATGACATCACTATACAAGCTCTTAAAATTCAGAGAAGAGAAATCCCAGCAGGTCCTGTTGACCAACAAACTTTCAGTTGGAGATCAAAACAAAGACCAAAGCAACACTCAGATAATATAATACATAATCTAACCTTAGCCCCTTCATTCTTCAATCTATAGGCCAGCTTTCCTGCAAATAAAAGCTGAACAAGTTGGCATGGTTTTGGATATCTAAACAGCCAAAGAGAATTTGATTGATTATTGGAAGAGGGAGGAAGAGTTTCATCAAATGATTTTATGAATTTATAATGTATGCATAATAACACTAACAATAGTCTCGGTGATCCATAGTTTTATTCTTTTATAATTTTACATCCAATTGACACAATATAACCTTTGTAGGCATATTCATTAACTCTGGAGAAATAAATCTGACGTGGAACATAGAGAAAGAAAAAAACTGCATGTTGTCTAATGTCCCAATTATTTATTTCAATTATCACGGAATGGAATCAACAACTTAAGAACTTTTCTTACCCAAAGATGTTGTTTTCCCTCCACCATTAACACCAACAATCATTATTACAGCTGGCTTCCTAAACACGAAAAAAAAATTAACCCAATATAAAGCACAAAAGTGAAGACAATAAAATTTAGTCTCATAGCAAAAGTAGAAAATGCTCACACCTGAATCCAAGTTGAAGTTCGGTTTTACTTCCCTTGGAGGTTAACAGTTCCAAAACATTCCTCTTCAATGCTTCCTAATGCCATTCAAATTAATGCACAACACATTCCATTTCATAAAATTAGAAAATGCCTGATATATTATCAACTAACCTGATGAAATAGGGGAAGGGAGATTTCAGTAACTAGTTCTGACCATGTTAAGGCCCAACCACAACCCAGCAAAAACAGCATATCAAACATTGTTAAACTCCGAGACAGAAATAAATCAAAATTACAAACTCATAATATAAGGTAAAATAGGAAGAACTACATAAAAAGTAAAGCATTAGGTACATTAGGAGCACACAAAAATGCCCTTCCAATAATAATAAACATTTATAAAGAATTATCCTCTAATATATTAAATGTTCATCAACCATTTCAGCCCTTTTTCTCAAAATCTAATTTATTTTCAAAAACTCTTTCCCTCCATAGAATCGAATTCATACACACAACCAACAAACTCTTAAGCACGTGCTGAAAACAATAACATAACCTTGAGTCCTTTAAGCCATTTGAAGCACATTTGAGGCGTGTTAGCAATTAATAAAATTCAAAGACTGACTCTCTTCAATCAACTCTGTTCAATTTATACCTTTATCTCATTCCCTGATTTAAGCTTCCCTGAAAATATATCCTCGCGCAAATTCTCTACAATCTTAATAGTGATTCTCGGGCCAAAATCAGACACTAAAAGAGCCTGCAATAAACAAATAAATAATTTAGTTAAAATGCAAAATTTTTGGTAAAATCCTAACTCTGTAGTTTATGAAAACTATACTCAAAGAAAATAATTTAATTAGCATGCAATGCGTGTTTACATGAATTTTAAGATTGTCGAGTTTTATGATAGCTTTTGTGAAAATTCTTATAATTAGGATAATCTTTTTACTATGATATCAATTAATGTTGCATGAGAATCAATTTGGATCAACCGAAGTTAGACTACTTTAAACAACAAAGTTTAAATTCTCCATAAGAGTGATCAATGCAACTGCACACTCAGAAACTTGCAACTGAACTCGAAACCATTAATTGAGCTAGGAATTACATGCTAGTTAATTCATAAGGTTGGATAATTTTTTCCATAAACTACATATAAAAAAAATAAAACAAGGTTTACTATGACCAAAATTAACTTATGCATAAGAACTAAAAATAAATTCATTAAAGAATTTAGTCGAGAGAATTTATACACATAAATTAATATCAATTTATAAAGAAATTCTTAAAAATACAAACATGTTCCGTTCAGCGTTGCACACACACAGTATTTAGGATAACGGGAATGCATGAAAATTAAATTCTAAATATATATATAAAACTAAAAAAAATGTTTAGAAATGAATGAGAGGAACCTCTTCGAGTTCGTCAAGGACTCGGTCCGTGTCGGCGAGGTTCCAGTAGAGCAGAAGCTCGTCGATGACGGCGAGGTTGTTGCGGGTCTTGGAGAATCCCGTAAACACCTTCTCCACGTCACTCTTCGCCTTCTCCTTAATCAAACGCCCCAGTTTCGTGAAGAACCCGGTCTGTCCCGCTGAACACCTGAACCGAGCCGAGCCGGTTCTAAAATTGGGGGCTCCGGTTCGAGGAGTGACGTTGAAGAGGATACATTGTGAATTGGAGGAAGGTTGCGAGATAACGGGGAAGCGAGCGAGGGAAGAAGAAATGGTAGCCATTTCTGCAACTGCTGAGTTCTGCGCGCTGAACCAGAAGAAGATAAAGTGAGCCAAAGTGACGCCGTTTTGAAATCTTTTATAAACGTCCTTGTTACATAGTTTCTTTCTTATGTCTTAAATTTTGACATAAACAGCATTTAATCTAATCTTTTAATAAATTATTTATTCTCTATAATTTAAAATATATTATTTTAGCTTGATTTTTTTTAATTGGAGACTGAAAACTATTTTTATTCAAATATCTTTATCTCTTAAATTTAGCATATTTTTAATTTAATAACATTTGAATAAATAAAAAAAATCATACATTTAAATATTTGAAAGTTCATTTTCTTTGTATGAATCTTCTCATTGTGGTGTGTTAGAAACACTAATATCATATTGGTATGACATGGAGTTTTAAGTGGGTTTGGTTGTAAAGTAGTTTTAAATTTTTTATTATTTTAAAAATTGAATTGGTTGATTTTATTGATTGGAAAATAGAAATGGTTACTACCACACCACCCATGGTTGTAATGATTGCTTATTTTGAACAATGGACGATGGTTGTCGTTGTATACATTATAATAGGCAAATAATATTGGAAGAATTTTACTAATATTTTGAAAAATAATGTCTAGCTTCTTAATGCATTTTTCTCTCTTCTTCTTACACTTTCCAAAATTAAATGTTATTTTATGTAGTAAATTTTGACCAACTAAATTAAATGAACTTCCTATATTTATTTGTATTTTTTATCGTTCATATGCTCTTGTTTTCACATTTTTCTTCTCTTCATGGTTACTTTAATGGTTGTGTTTGTTACTATGGTAGTGGTTCTGCTTCTTCAAGGTGCGATCTGTTATCTATGATAGTTCTTGTTGGTGTGACCTTTGTGATGGTCTTTGTGTTCGTGAGGTCCAAAAACTTTTATGGATTCTGAAAATCATAAAACTCTTAATGAGTTTTCGAAATTCGATTAAGAAATTATTGGATTTTGAAAGTCAATTAGAAAATCAACAAATTTCAAAAATCGTTGAATCCTTATTCAGTTTTCAAAAGCTCACAAGCTCTATCGAATGTTGAAAGTCGATTTAAAGTTTAACGAATTTTAAAAAACCATTGAATCTTTAACTAGTTTTCAAAAGTTGACTAGCTTCAAACCAAATTTCAGAAACTCTTAACCAAATTTCAAAAATCGGTTAAGAATTTATTGATTTTCGAAAACGGTTTTAACTGTTTTTTAAATCTGTTAATCTCCTTAATTTTTTTATTTAATTTAAATTTTTTGTTATTTAATTTTTAATATCTAAACCTTTTATTATTAGTATTAATATTATTATTAGTATTTAGTGAGATATTGAGTAGTAAATATGTTTATCATGATGTATTATTTGAGAAACTAACTCTCAACAATTATTGTCCATATAAATTTAAATATATGAGATAAGAACCTTATAAAGATTTGATGCAAATGAGTAACTGATTCCAAGAAGCACCAGTGGTCTAGTGGTAGAATAGTACCCTGCCACGGTACAGACCCGGGTTCGATTCCCGGCTGGTGCATAGTTCTGAGAGCTGTGATGATAAAAGCATATGATCGATGGGTCGATCACTGTTTCATCTCAAAAACATAGATGAAACATATGCACACCTGAGCTCTTTCTTTTTACTCTCTTTCTCTTTCTTTTTATGTGTCTGTTCTGACAGATTAAGGATGTTCAGTACATTAACATTAGAAGCTCAGAGAGAATATATAGAGGGATTAGTTCATGGATCTGTATTAATGACATATAGTATGACAGTACTCCAACCTAAAAGCTTACTTAACACTAAGTGTTTTTGGATTATTTTTATGTTACTTAACTTTCACATCTCTATTTAATATTAGACTTTCAATTCATATTTTATAACATGTCATATTCTTAAAAAAAATTCAAAATCATTTAAGTAATAATATTCTTCACCATGGTTTGTTTAGATCATAACTCTCTTTTTGTTTTTCTCTTTTATGACAATTCCAAACAATTAATATCTCATGCAACCTGAGCTTTTTTTTTTTTTTCTTCTGTTTACTTGGTGTTGCTTCAAAATCTGCACTAGTGGTCTACTGGTAGAATAATGCCCTTACTCATGTTTCTGTTTTCAAAATAATTTCAGTATTGCTAAGTCAGTATTCAAGAAAGTAAATATGGTTAAAGTAACCTTAAATCGTCTCTCAACGAATACAAAATTGATTTTTAATATTTGAATCTTATGAATGTTATACAATGTTGAAGAATGAAAGTGAGAAATTATGCTAATGGAATTAATGTTTGAAGAATGTTTGCAGAACAAAAAGGAAACTTAGAAACAATTATGATGAAATAAGCTAATTTTACTATTTTTTCAAGATAGATTCATCATCGGTTATACACATATAATTGTTCAATTGATTATTGTTCAAGTTTCAAATTAATTAAAGTACATTCTTAATTAATTTGAGGGCGATCATGTAGTTAACCAAATTAGATTATCAATCAAATGCAAGACTTTCTAGATTATTCACAATGAATACATTCTGAATCAAATTAATCATGTATATTCTTAAATCTCCTAACCAAATTAAAAATTAATTAATCAAAATAAATTCTCAATTAATTATAGATAAAATTATTACCACCAATCAAAGTACATTATCAATTGATAGCAAAAACTCCTTTAATCAAATGAAAGTTCCTAAATTCAATCAAAGTAAATTCTCGATCAAACCTAGAAACCCTTGAACTCATATGATTAATATGCATGTAGATTCAAACACCTTATGATGCAAAAATTATTGCTTTTAATTATAACTCAAGTCAATAATCAAAAGAAACAATTGCATTAATTCAACTTAACCTCATAATCCATAATGAAATTATGGTGGAATAGCCCTAGGAGCTTAGCCCTTCATGAATGGAGTAAAATACATGATGAAATAAAAGTGAGAGGAGTGGTGGATGAATGCTTCCAAGTGGAGAAGTCTAAGAATGAATTGTGCATCCCCTGAGTCTCTTTACATAGGCATGATTGGACTTGCACTCTAAATCTTCTATTGATAAGATCTTTTATCTTATATCTAATATCTTTTAAATATTCAACAGATTTAATCAGTTTTAGAGAATATTTTGATAATATCTTTTCTAGATTCAAAAAGATTTGACAAATATTATATTGATATAGTTAAATAAGGTAATTATTTAACAATATCAAATAAAAGATCTTAAGATATATTTTCTCCAAATTATCTTTTAAAATAAATTTGCCCAAAAGTACATTTCAACCCTTTTTATTTTATTTAAAATTACATAGAAGTCTAGAATTTTCCTCTAATTGCACTTTAGTCATTTCTTTCTTTTCAAAATTGCATAGGAGCCATGAGTTGACCAGATTGAACCGGCTTCGGCTTTGACCATTCAAATTCTTCTTTAAATGAATAAAATTTTAACTTCAGCTACACAAATAAACATCAGAATATCCAAATAATTTATGCAACTAAGCATCGCATTTTAAGCATCTTTAATTCTCCAACCCAATAAATTCAATCGTCACAAATTCACTTTAAAACAATCATTTAAGCACAAGAATCTCTTCAAAAATTTGAATGAATTTTAAAACATAAATGTGGGTATAAATATGCACTCATCACACCACCACACTTATCCTTTTGCACTCTTGGGCAAAACTGACTAATTTCAAGACTTTGTTCTGGGTCATTTTATTCCATATTTGCATTTGGAGCAAAAGAATGAACAACATCAGACATAGATCAATCATCTAGAGATCACTTTGTAATGGACATGCAAATGAAATTGCTTTATTCTTCACACATGAATTAACATTTTTGTGTTCTAACTCTTAAATAATAAATAGACCACATATTTATCATAGGTTAAAATTAGATAATATACCTCAAAATAAAATAACAAATACATGTGTAAAGAAAATGAAAAAATATAAAATTAAATAAGATGGTTTTGAACAAAAATATTTATAATTATTGTCACATCATAAAATTAAGTTCTATTCATATTACATGATTTAAAAATTATTTGATGGCATGTTTATAGTTAAATGATTGATAATTATTAACTTAAAATTAACTTGTTTAATGAACACCCTATTTTTTTTAACACATTCTCTTATTATTATATGTAGATACTTTACCTTTTGCCCTTGTCATTTTTTTGCAATAGATTTTCCCAGAAGGCTATAAAAATTCAACTTTAATGATATAGTAATATAGTCGACAAATCTAAACCGGGACATAAAACTCTTCAATCCTATGTCATAATTAAAATAACACTTAAGGTTTATTTTATACTCTTTTAATATTCAATTTCACAAATTAGCATAAAATATAACCAAGTGTATTTTTTCTATTACTAGTGCCATCAATGATGTCTAGATTAAAGTAGTTTATCTCATCCAAGTCATTACTTTATATATATAAACATGTAATCCTTTGCTCCTTGAAGATATTTCATTTTATTTGTAGTTTTTCAATGATCAACCTCATAATTACTCTTCCAAAACTCCAATTGTAAATGAAAGATTAACATAAACCAAAATATACATAAAACTTTCAACAACTTAATCATATGAAATATTTTCATATGTTCCTACGAAAGGTCATCTTTCAAGACACTGACCTTATCCAAATCTACTTTTCACAATGAAAGTCACATATGGTGAATAAGATCTTATATTAAATCTCTTTAAAACTTTGTTGATATAAGTATTAAGACAAATCCAACATACCTTGAGACATTTCTCAATGGATCTTAACGTCAATGGTATAACATGTTTCACTCATTGATGACATACCCCATAATCATGACCAATCATACTCAAGAAGAGTTAGAGTCATATGTGGAAGGTAGGCCCAAACTCTTATCATCATGGGCCATGAGTGAGTTATTAGTTTATTAGGTTTATTTTAGACCTTGTATAATGGTTCAAGTAGGTTTTTTGGACCTTGTTTTTGAGCCTTAGGTTGTAGTGTAGGGTTTTGGACCTAAAGGAAATGGTCCTATGGAGACACATGGATCTAGGTTAAAATCTCTAGCTTAGAGAGCAAACCTTATAAAAGCTTATGAGTCCTTGGCTAGAATGGTCTCTAAGTTGCTTTCTTTTTATGAGACACATGCTCTTGTCATGGCATGCTCCTAATGGAGAGAACTTCTCCTTATTAGTGGTAATGTGTCATGCTCCTAATGGAAATAATTTCTCCTTAGTACTAACCATGTGTCATGTTCCTAATGGAGATGATCTCTCCTTAGTAGTGGTCATATGTCATCCTCCTAATGGAGAGGATTTTACTTTGGTCCTTAAGTTAGAGTATTAAAGTTTTGCTTTTAGAATTTGGAGACACCTTTAGGGTTATCTAAGCTTATAAATAGCGGTGTCTTCCCTCGTGTAAATTCACCTTTGAATTTATTATTGTTATGCTACTAAATTTGTGTCATATTACTCAACTTACGTCACCAATGTTAGAGCACCCGATCTAAGTTTTCTCTAATCACCCTTCCTTCTTAAGAATTGACCAACCCAACCTCTTTTGAGAGACCTAAACACCGCCATATATCCTTGCTTGAGTTATATAGCTTGGAGGAGGAGTTACCATCTCACTACATCAAACCTACCATATGTGCATAATATTCCCACTGCCATTAAGTTTTCACAATCGCCGACCCATTTGGAAGTATTCTTGCTTGAGTCATATAACTTGGAAGAACTTATTCCATCATTTGGTAATCAAAGCTTAGGTTATTTTTGTTAACCATTGTGTTTTTCTAATTTTGTCTTGCTATTACTATCTTGAAATGATCTAAATCAAGATCTCTTTTTTGTGGTGTAATTAGATTTTAAAATAGAAGAGAATTTGAGATAAAAAAAATTGTAAGTGAAGAGAAAGGTGAAAAAGTTATAAAAGCTTAAGAGAGAGAAACGAAAAAAAGAAAGAAAAAAAAATAGAGAGTGAATGGTTGCGCTTGTTACTGTTTTTCCAGTGTGTCTTTGTGGCTTCTGAATGTCTGGGACGCTTGCTTTTCCTCAATTGTTGTCCTTCATACTTGCCAAAGGAGGGGGAGGTACCTGCAAAGATACTCCGACGCTCAAGTCAGATGTGAGTTATGGAGCCTCAGCTCTAAAGATAGTGATTATAATATCGCTCTGAAATATTATTTAGGGTCTCTAGAACATAGAGGGAACGTACCTGAACTTTTTCCCTGTCATTGTATTTATAAGCCAAATAAAAATAACCGTACCTAAAAATGTGGTTAGTTACTCATAAATATCTTAACTGCTTAAAATATCTAAGATATTTTATCTAATAAATATCTTACTACATAACATGCCCCCCAAGTCCGAGTTAACCGTTCTGTTTTATGGACGTGGTAACTATAGGACTTATGAGTTTGAGGGAGGCTGTATTTGCTGTGTTAGGGAGCGTGTTTGTTGTTCATCTGTGGACTGAACGACGGGTTTTATGGGTTTTCTTTTTGCCCTAGACTGAGCAGTTGAACGTTTTAAACCAAGGATGACCGACCGGTTAAGTTCGAAGGACCAAAAAGATGCAAAGCCGAACGGCAAGAAAGCTGGAATACTTAAGGCCGCGATCGGTTTGAACGATTGAGTGTTTGAACACGTGAGACCATGCATGGCTGAGCGCTAGAGACCGAACATCAATAAGAAAGGGCGAACGGTCAAGGCCAAGCTGCCGAACGTCGATGAGACGGATGGCCGAACAGTTGAGTCCAAGAGTCTGAACGTCATTGAGACGCAAAGCCGAACGATTGAGGACGAAGGGTTGAGGTCAAGCGGACGAACGTCATTGAGGCCGAATGGACAACATCAGTGGCGTCGAACGGCCGAATGCTTGAGCGCTCGTGGTCATGGATTGTCGAGCTATTGAAGCCAAGGGGACGAATACCTTTGAGGCCGAAAGGCCGAATATCAGTAGGGTCGAACGGCTGACTGCTTGAGTGCTCGTGGCGATGGTCGAGCGATTGAGACCAATGGCGGGTCGAGCGGTTGAGACCAAAGGGCGAATACCTTTGAGGGCGAACGGCCGAATGTTTGAATGCTCGTGGCCATGGAAGGTCGAGCGGTTGAGACCAAAGGGGGAATACCTTTAAGGCCGAACGGCCGAATGCTTGAACGCTCGTGGCCATGGATGGTCGAGCGGTTGAGACCAAAGGGCGAATACTTTTGAGGCCGAACGGCCGAATGTTTGAACGCTCGTGGACATGGATTGTCGAGCGGTTTGAAACCAAAGGGCGAATACTTTTGAGGCCAAACGGCCGAATGTTTGAACGCTCGTGGACATGGATTGTCGAGCGGTTGAAACCAAAGGGCGAATACCTTTGAGGCCGAACGGCCGAAAGCTTGAAAATTTGATGTTCTGGGTGTTCTAGGGCGAACATCTACCAGCAGGAGTGTATCCCCTTATTTAATGCACTTGGGTGTTCTAGGGCGAACATCTACCAGGTCTAGGAGTGTTTTCCCGGTTTTGAATGCTTTAGCATGGACGAATCTCTGGTGTCCGCCTATGCATGCAAGATGTGCTTATCTGCACTGTAGAATTAGAGAAAAAGAGTAGCGAGACAAACCAATGCATTTACAAGGTTTGGAAAATTAATATAAAAAACATATTATATTAAAAGGCTGATCGGTTTTGATAGTAAGATCACTCGGTCTTCGGTTGACCGTCTCTTGTGACTTGTGTAAGATACATAATATCAAAAATATAGGTGAGACCGTTCGATCGAGATTTAAACCTGGCGGTCGAACGTCAGTAGGACCGAATGGTGGAGCGCTCGTGTCGATGGATGGTCGAGCCGTAGAGGCCGAGTTGCCGAACGTCATTGAGGCTGAGTGCTGGACGCTTGATGCCGAACGTTCGTGAGAACGAATGCTGGAACGCTTGAGACGCAAATGGCCGAGCGGTATAGGCCGAGTTGCCGAATGTCAGTGAGGCTGAGTGCCGGATGCTTTAGGCCGAACGGCCGTGAGAACGAATGCTGGAACGGTTGAGACGCAAATGGCTGAGCCGTAGAGGCCGAGTTGCCGAACGTCAATGAGGCTGAGAGCCGGACGCTTTAAGCCGAACGGTCGTGAGAATAAATGCTGGAACGCTTGAGTGGCCGAACGTCAATGAGCCTGAATTTTGGACGCTTGAGGCCGAACATCAATTAGACCAAATAGTTGATGAACCGAATGGCCGAATGTCATGGAGGCTCAATAACCGAGCATCAGTTTGGTCGAATGACCGAACGCTGGTGGAGCCGAGTGTCCGCATGTTGGAGTATTTGAGGACGAAGAACCGACAATATGTGAGGCCAGACGGACGAGTGGTGGAACGCTTGTGGCCACAGAATGGTCGTGAGGCCCGGTCAGAAGGGTGAGCGACCAAGGATATCAATCCTGGGTGGGTAGCCACTCGGTTCTGCCGATCGGTCACGATATACACTCGGTCTTGTCGGTCGACCTAGATGGACGACCTTGGAGTGCGGCTCGTTCTTGATGGTCGACCTGGAGATTGTCGAACGACAATGAGGAAGAATGGGAGTGGCCGAACATCAGTTAGGCAAAATGCTGGACGCTTGAGGCCACGGAAAGCTGAACGATTGAGGCCAAAGAGGTTGAGGTCTAGCTGCCGAACGGTTAAGGCCTAGATGCCGAACCTCAGGGAGGCCGAATGGCTGAACGTTGGAAAGCTTGAGGCAATGGGTGGCCGAGTGATATGGGCCGAAAGGCCGAGAGTCCGTGAGACTGAGTGGCCGAAAGCAGGAATGCTTGAGGCTGAAAATTGTCAAATTGCAATGAGACCGAACGTCAATGAGATCGAATGGTTGAACGGTTGAGGCCAAGCGAACGTCATTGAAGCCGAATATCCGAGCATCATTGGGGTCGAACGTCGAACGCTGGAACGCTCGTAGCCATGGATGGTCGAGCGGCTGAAGCCGAATGGTCGAATGCTTGAAAATTTGAGGCCACGAATGCCTGGTGGTTGAGGTCGAACGAATGGCCTGGTGGTTGAGTTCGAAAGGCCGAACGCTCGTGAGGATGAGTAGGAGAATGAAGGAATGCTTGAAGTCACGGGTGGCCGAGCGGTAGAGGTTGTGTGCCGAACGTCAATGAGACCTAATGGCCGAACGATTGAAGCCAAGAGGACGAACGTCATTGGGGCCCAATAACCGAGCATCAGTTTGGTCGAATGACCGAACGCTGGTGGAGTCGAATGGCCGAACGGTTGAGGACGAAGGGCAAATACCATTGAGGCTTAAAGACCGAACGCTTAAAAATTTGAGGCCACGAATGGCCTTGTGGTTGAGGTCGAAGGACCAAAAACTTGCGAGGCCGAACGACCAAATGCTTGAACGTTCTAGTGCCGAGAACGCCGAACGTATAGGTAGATTGCCCTTATACTTGCGTGCGCTAGGTGTTCTTGATGGTCGACCTGGTTGGACGACCTTGAGGGATCGTTCGGTCTATGTGTCGCACAGATCGGACGGTTTAGTATCTCACCCTTAAAAATAGGGTTCAGGCCAAGGTGTTGGAAGTGTTAGTTACCGCCTGCATTTTTATAATGGACGACAGTGACATCGAGTTTGCACGAAGACTGTACTAAATGATGCTGGAGGATGACGTGAGGCTGGATCGGATGACGTGGGTGCTGCGGAAGATGCGGAGGATGATGCATCCCTAGGTTTGGGATGGACGAACGACACCTCAGTGACAGTGGTGCCTGGTGGCGCGACAAAGGCTGATGGACGGACCCGATTTGGGGGTTGTCTCTGCGCTGGGTCTGACCCGCAAAAGGGGTGCGATTTCACAAAGGTGCTCGTGGTAGCGTCAATGGCTCGCGGAGGAGACTCCTGGCGGTGGTGCGGCAGCTTCATCTTGATGGAGTAGCTTTATCAGAAGTGATTCGTCGAGGCCGAGGCTCCTCTTGTGGCTTGCGTGGGATGGCACTCGGCCCTACGGTGGGCGCCAAAATGTTTCGGTGTAGAAGTTTTCCAGTGTGTCTTTGTGGCTTCTGAATGTCTGGGACGCTTGCTTTTCCTCAATTGTTGTCCTTCTTACTTGCCAAAGGAGGGGGAGGTACCTGCAAAGATACTCCGACGCTCAAGTCAGATGTGAGTTATGGAGCCTCAGCTCTCAAGAGAGTGATTATAATATCGCTTTGAAATATTATTTAGGGTCTCTAGAACATAGAGAGAACGTACCTGAACTTTTGTCCTGTCATTGTATTTATAAGCCAAATAAAAATAATCGTACCTAAAAATGTGGTTAGTTAGTCATAAATATCTTAACTGCTTAAAATATCTAAGATATTTTATCTAATAAATATCTTACTACATAATATATATATATATATATATATATATATATATATATATATATATATATATATATATATATATATATATATATATATATATATATTTACAAGACTTTTTATTTTGATACTTTTAGACATCAAAATGAATGAAAATTTTCAAGACTAAACTTATAAGTTATAACATAAGAATACTTATTTTGGAATTGAATTCAGTTGTGAACTAAGTTGATCTTGATTTTATGTAATCATTATAGTAAATTCTAAATATAATATTTTGTGACTTAAATATATATTTTTGTTTTAAATTATTTTTAAAAAGTTGTATGTTAATTTTAAGTTAAATTGTATTTTTTAGTTTTTATATGTTGTGAAATTTATATAAAACATTTGTTTAATAAATAATATGTAAAGTTTATATTATAGTTTATTGTGTAATTTCGTTTATCAAATAAAAAAAAACAACTCATACCGTTTGCTTGAAAGTATTGTATATAATTTTCATGAAATACATAAACAAAATAAATATATAATTTAGTCTAAAAGTGAAACAAATTTTTTGAAAATAATTTGAAACGCATCTAATTTGAAAATAATTTGAGTTTTTTTTTAATTTTTCTCTTGGATTAATGTTATTATTAACTGTGAAAGGAATTAAATTGCACGATATCTACGTATTATTCAAATTATCGGCATTAGTCATCATATATGTCCTAATGGAAATTACTCTAGACATTTTAGTTGAAGAACTTGTCTGTGACAAATGTAAGTAACATTGAAATATTTTTTTCCTATTTTGTGACGTATTTAATCTGGGATTTAAAATGTCTCCATCATCATAGAAAAATAGACATTTAATTATCTTTTTAGTCAAATAAAATTTTATTAGATACGACTAAAATAAAATAAATTTTATTAACATTTGTTTATAATATAACATAATGTTTATTGGTAATTGCAAACAAAAGCACCAGTGGTCTAGTGGTAGAATAGTACCCTGCCACGGTACAGACCCGGGTTCGATTCTCGGCTGGTGCATTGTTGTGGGAGCTGTGATGATAAAAGCATATGATTGATGGGTCAATCACTAATTCGTCTCATAAACGTAGATGAAATGCATGCAGTTCTGAGCTCTCTATTTTTCTTCTTTTGTGTTTTCTTGGTGTTGGTTCAGAATCTGCAGCTAAATTGTAAATTGGTATACAGTTTGGTGGATCAAACATTAAACAATTATAATGATGGAGAAACCAAGCTGGCCAAACTTGACTTGCGAGCTAGCTTGCCAGGCAACCAGGCATGGTGTGCCTGATAGGTGCGGCTTTCCAAATTGTAGATGTTGTTCCAGCCTAAATTTTTTGGTCGGGCTGGCGGACTAGTATGCGAGATCTCATTTTTTTGTCATCCATAATATTATATATCATTTATCTTAAACTAAATGTTAAAAAATAATATTTATACTTAATAACTAAATAATCAATGTCAAATCGAGGACCAATGATGACAGAAAAAAATATATATTGAGGTTTCTCTTTGGAAACTAAGTTATAGCTGGCTAAAACAACTTTCGTTCCATATTGAAAGTTTATTTTATAGTTGTGTATGATAATTCTATAAGAATCACTATTATCGAAAAGACTGATAATTAGATGAATAATAATACTTTGATAACATTTTTTTTGACAACATTTTAACATAATCTACGTTTTTTTGACAACATTTTAACATAATTTACGTGTCATTCTGTAATTTGTCCAAAATTACTCCACAATAATAATAATAATAATCATCATCATAAACACCAACATGGACCAATCACAGAATAACACGTAGATGGTGTTAAAATGTTGTCAAAGTATCATTATCCTTATTGGATGAAGTAAACATTTTTTTCATTAATTTCAAATTGGAATTTGTATATAGTATGTATCATCCTACAATCACATTTTCAGATCAAATTTGTAAGTTGACAGTTTGTATTACAATATACCTCTTTGTCTTGGAGTATAATCTCCACTAAAAAGGGAGGTTTGATTTTAGTATAATCATTAATGAAAATTATCACTTCAGCAATGATATTTCAATTTTTTCTTTCAGGATTCAATTTGGCTATGGTGTGACATTGTTTTTGCACAATAAACATAATAAATAGTGAATGCAAATCGTTAATTTTGCAATGCAAATGATTTCCACAAATGTATATATAGAGTAAGAGAATAGATAATAGGCGCCAAACAACCAGTAGTGGTTTGATTTTTAATTTGAATTGGTTTATGAATTCCTAAACGATTTCTGTATTGTGGTCAACAATTTGCTAAAGAAAATACCAAAGCAGGCATGCAAACGATGCATAAAAACCTTTTTGAACCTTTATATATCACTATAAATGATTAACTATGCCTACAAAACAATGCACATAAAACAGAATAGTCTCAATCAGAATAGTTTCTTCAAAAAAGATTTTTTTAAAACTACTTTATTAAATGTCAGATGCAGATCTTTTAAATATGCATTGATTAAGAAGGTTGCATTAAAGATCTTTCGCAACGAAAATGCAAAAACTTTCTGTATGGCCATTAACATACACAAATGTTGTAAAAAAACCTTAAACAAATTGGGAATAAATTAAACCCTAAACAAACCTATTTGTAAAAAAAAAGTAGAATTTATGGTGGGTCGACTTTATGTTGTTATAAATGGGTGGAACTTGTCTCCACGTTTGTCCTGTCAAGCTTGTTTCTTGTTGTGTATATTGAGATTGTTTCTTATTAAGCTTGTGTTTACGTTTCTCTTGTTGAGCTTGTGACACTAGTACAATATTTACTTTTAAACTCGCACAATATACCTTATTTTACTCTAAACCGTTGCCTATCAAAACGCGGTGGCATAAGTGAAATTAAGGGAACCTTATAGGTCTCGGTTTCATGCAGGACCGAAGTAGAACAACACTACGACCTCGGTTGCAGGAAGAACCGATGCCTAAAACCCACCTACCAGCCAGGCTTTTGGGCTGATAGGTTTTTGAAAAGGTGATACTACCTCGATGACATACAGAATCGAGGCATAAAGCCTTTGCCACACCTGCAACTCCCTGAACACGCATTGAATACATTTCTACGACATCGGTCCCTCTTAGACCCGGTGTCAAAAGGTACTTCGACCTCGTTTTGACTGAGGCATACAAGCCTTCTTGGGCTTGGACCTTGGGAAAATTTTCCCAAATACCTCTTTCAAACCAGAAAAACCTAACACCTCTCCCAGTTTTCTCTATGCTAAAATCTCGCTCCTTGCGCTGCCTGCCCCGTCGTATAAGAGACAAAATCATATAAAATACAAACAGGTTCAAGTTTGTTTTTCATAAAATATAATTAAAGATAAAAGTATAAAATGTAATTAAGTTTGGTTTCGTTTAAATTAAATATAAAATCTGATATTAAATATTTTGGTTTAAATCAACTTTTGCATCATTGTATAATTGTTAAACATCTTTTATCTAAAAAGTTGTAAAATATTAAATATTTAATAATGAAAAGTTGTCGGAAGAAAATACATATACTAGTTTTTTTATAATTTCTACATTATCTCTTATTTATATAAACAAATAAGATGATCTTATAGTTATAAAGCACAGTTTCTATCAAATGGCAAGAAGCACCAGTGGTCTAGTGGTAGAATATATAATATATGCACATCTGAGCTTTCTCTTTTTTCCTTTCTTTTTGTTACTTATCTGTCAAATGACACAGTTGGAATATGAGATGAGACACAAATGCAATACACGTGATATAATAATTACTCACTTTTATTATCCATTAATGTCACTAAATATTTGTCGATCGATTCCTTCCTACTGAGCATGCTGACCACTTCCGGTAGGTCTTCCACACCATGTAGTACAATATTCTTTGAGCCTGAAATTTCATGTTTTCTAATACGAACAGTGATTGGTGTAAGAAAAAAATAATGAAAATAACAAAGAATAGTTTTCTAAAATTCTCATCTTCCAAAATATTTTTCCGAATAAGTTATACAATTCTTCTATATTTGTTCATGTTAGTAAATAATACTTTAACAATTAAAATAATCATTTGACCATACAATAATATGAATAAATGATTGATAGGTTAAACGAAGTTATATCTTTATATTATTCCTCAATCAGCCATTATTGTTCTAAATCAAGATTCTTCATCCCACCATGAGCACAACCATGGTGCGAACTCCCATAATGACGTTCACATTCCAAATCATAAGTCGTTTCCAACAAGAAAGACACACTTTGATCTTCCCATATTTGACAATTTGGATGCCCTCAACTGGATATTTAAACTCCTTCATATCCCACCTCTCAAAATCCAAATTAATCCCAACGACAATAAAGAGACTCAACCAAAACATGTTAGGAGGGACAAGGGACTTTGCTTTTTGTGCTATGAGAAATTTACTCCCGAGTACATGTGTCATAACAAGCATTTCATGCTATACCAACTAGAAGAAGGCAACGAAGGGACATATCTAAATCAGGAACAAAATATGATTAAGGAGCAAAGGATAATAATATGCAGTACCTGGAACACCGTTAGAACATCATCTCTCTTTAAATGCAATAAAGTGAACACTAGGATCAGGCACTATCAAATTAAAAGCTCTTGTGCATGGTATGTAGGTACAGGTGTTGATTGATGATGGTAGCTCAACAACTTTATTCGACCTAGAATTGCTAAGTTCGTGAAACTACATGTGCATCCAACCCCTTAATTTAGGGTCACGGTAGGAAATTTTGATGTTATACAGGTTGAGGGTCGTCTACCTTCTCTAAAGGTATCAATGCAAGGACATTCAATTCAAGTCCCATATGTTTATGTTTTGCATGAGGGAACCTAGTTATAGGAGCTACTTGGTTGAAAACCCTTAAAGCACACATTGCAGATTATGATGCTTTGTTGATCAGGTTTCTACATGAAGTCAAATTTATCACTATAAGAGGAAATAAGGGAGCTAGTCCCCCAACAAGCTCAATTCAACCATATTAAAAGGTTTTTTAATACTGGTGTTGTTGTTGAAGTTTTCATACTCCAACTTTCCAGGGAAGAATGTAATGAACCACCACAACGGAAGCTGCCTCCAAACTTGGAACTTGAATTGCTCCTATTATTACACACATATGCAAGTGTGTTTGACCAACCCTCAAGTTTGCCCCCATCAAAGGGAACAAGATTACTCAATTCCTTTAATGGAAAGAGCTCAACCAATTAAGATTAAACCTTATAGATATTCACACATCCAAAAAGAACAAATTAAGTCCATGATACAACACATATTGGTTAACGACATAATTCAACCAAGTAAGAGTCCTTTCTCTTCACCAATATTATTAGTTATAAAGAAAGATGACACTTAGAGATTTTGCACTCATTATAGAGCACTAAATGCAATGACTGTGGATTTACGATCGAGCTACCACCAAATCCTTGTAAGACTAGAGGATAGGCATAAGACAAGTCTTAGAACTCACCAAGGGCACTATGAATGTTTGGTCATGCCCTTTGGTTTAACCAATTCCCCAACTACATTTCAAAGCCTAATGAGTGATGTGTTCCAACCTTTCTTGAGGAAATTTGTTTTGGTGTTTTTTGATGACATTTTAGTTTTCAGTAATTTTTCGAATGCTCACTTGCATCACTTGAAACTAGTACTACAAGTCTTACAAAGATAAAGGTTTAATGCCAAACTTTCAAAATGCTTATTTAGAACTAAAAAGATTAAGGTTTAATTGTTTTCTTTGTCCCTAGTTTGATGGTAGTGTGTCAAGTTCGTCCACCCTTTTAAAAAAGTTTTTATTTTGTCCAAAATTTGGTTTAAAAGTTTCAATTTCTTCCAAACATGGTAAAATTTTTCTTAATCAAGTCCCTTTTGTTAAATACAAACTAACAGGAATAAGTGTTGTTAGCTCATTGACAAGTATACCAAATCGTTCCAAGTAATAAAGAGTAAGTTCATAGTATCGTTCTTCCAAGGGACTTGTGTAACACATGACAATTCTTCCTTTTATAACTCAATTAGACATCAAAATGTACAAAACAACACAAGAAACTATTTTTGGTATTTTATCAAATAATTGGTGTGCAAGAAATTTATATTTAAAAGAAAATTCATTGGAATTGGGTTTCATGAATCATATAAATATAGTTCAATATTTCATTATTTCATTCAAACATTCACAACAAGACATACTAGTCCTAATCTCTTAGCAACTAGTTCTAAAATAATATATCAAACTGTTAATCTCTTAGTCAATTTAACATACCATTTGCATTAAGTCTATGCTAAAAATGACCAAGTTATTGAGTCTATCCCTAGATACCAAACCACTTAGGTGTTCTATCTATGTCCATGTTCAAAGTTACTTCCCAATGAACAGAGACATTCAAATAACATTATATTTTCATACAATGATAGTAAATTCAAGAAAGAGCATATGAATGAGCAACGATATATTGAAGAAGAAAATTACATCAGAGTGAGTTTACATCCAATTCTAATGAAAGAGAAATTTAACTACTCCTAGTAATCTATAATGTACAAATTTGAAGCAATCGCTAGCAAAAATGATGTGTTGATGCCTTGAAGTAGTCTCCTGACAATGCCGAGATGTTTTCGTTTCTTTTTTTCTATTTAGAACTTCTGTCAACCCTCTTTCTATAAAAGCCAATTCTGATTTAATTAATTCGCTCAATGCACAGTTATCATACATTGAGCAAATTATCAACTGCATATCCTTTAACTATTCATAATTTGCTCAGCGAATTGTTTTGGTACGTTGAGCGAATAATAATCTTTTTAGCTGAACGATTTAATGATGGCTTAGCGAGAAACATCTCCACTAATGTGTAAGTTCCTGTACAATTACTTAAACAACTTTTCTACTTCCTATTACAACTTTTCAACGTGAAAAACACATTATTTCATGAATAATTACAAATGTGAACTCATTTATATGTATGAAACAAGTATTTTTCACACTTATCAATTATTTGATGGATGATGTGACGGAAGACAATTAAAACATGGCAAAAAAAAGGTATACATGGATGTCCCAAGGGAAGAGGAAATTTGAAAAAAGAAAATTGGAAGAGAATATAACAATAACGGTAGGGTTTTCATCCAATTATAACTAGAATTATTACGAAATATAATTTTCTCTAAATTAGCTTTTTTTTAATTTCTAATTTTTCCTAAACGGGGATTCCAAAAAAAGAAAAAGAAAGCTCAGGTGTGCATATGTTTCATCTATGTTTTTAAGATGAATCAGTGATCGACCCATCGATCATATGCTTTTATCATCACAGCTCTCAGAACTATGCACCAGCCGAGAATCGAACCCGAGTCTGTACCGTGGCAAGGTACTATTCTACCACTAGACCACTGGTGCTGCTTGTTAATTGGCAGAAACTTTACTTTATATATATAATTATAATATCATCTAATTTGTTTACAAATAAAAGAAAATGTAGAAATTATAAACAATCCAGTATATGTATTTTCATGATCAAAATTTAATATTTTACAAGTTTTTTTATTTATAAAAGATGTTTAAAAATTTTATAATGATGAAAAAGTTGATTTAAACCAAAATACAAACCATTGATTTTTTTCTTTCAGATTTTATATTTAATTTAAACCAAACCAAACGTAATTATGTTTTATGAAAAGCAAAAAACCTTGAACCTCTTATTTATTTTGTATTTTATATGATTTTGTCTCTTAAAATATCAATAATTTGAGTAACTATCGATAATTTGATTCAATACAATCAAACACTTAAAATTTAAACTTTAATGTAGTTATTATAAATTTTGATTTTATTAATACTACTCTAATAGCGATTTTAGTTTTAAATAATTAATTTCTATATTTTCATATGAATTTTCTCTGTTTAATTAATAAATGATTACATATTATATTATATAAGTATTTTAGTTAGTTTGTTATAAGGACAAATTTTTGAATATTTTCAAAGTTTTTAAGGATGAACACTTAGCCCTGAACTATAGCTCATTCAGCACTGACTCTTACTCTAAAAATTGGTGACTTCCACAACAAAAAGACTTATCTGGAATTCTTCACACTATCTCATGATTTTACCCCAAATTTCTTATCCCCTTGCGTTCTCCATGAATGTCATGTAACCCTTGTTTAACACATTTTGTGAATTTTTCTTTTGAAGCCAAACCTAGTGCTCTTCTGAATCCTAGTTATCTATTCGCCTCGTCAAGACCTCGTTTCGTTCACCCTTACCTGTCGCACACTGGAACTTCTGCAAGAAACTTCAAGGTAATTTGAGTTTTATGTTTTCATGTACCAGATTGTGATTTTAGGCCTTTGTTTTAATGGAGAGATTGAATGCATTGCTGAAAACAGTAATTACATATTGATTACATACGTTAGTTTGAGTCTATGAAATCATACCTTAGTGGTCTAATCACAGTAGGAGAAACCCTGCTTTCTTCGGAGAAACAATTTCGAACTATTGAGAGGCTATTTGGAAAGACAGTAAGTATACTATTTTATATTAAACTTCTAAACTATATTTAGTTATCATAATCTTGAAATATAAGACATGAATTAAGAACCATAATTAGATTTTTTACAATAACAATATAATATATTTTTAAACCTAGATTAGGATCTAATTAGAGTTGCTAATTAAGGTTAATGAAACCATACCCGTGAGAAACAACCACTTAGGATAACTTCAACAACAAAGAAGGAGCCACTGTCTTGCACTCTACCCGTCAGTTGCAAAAGGAGAAAGAGTGTGTGTGTGTGCGAGTGAGCGAGACCAACTTGAAATTTTTCCTTCTCTTCGAAGGTAGGGAATGGGTTATCCCTCTCTTTTTGCTTTTCTTTTTTCTTCCCTTCATCTCAAAATCTGCTCATGGAAATAATTTCTAACCGAAGGCTGTTTTTTGTTGTTTTTCCTGTTTCACTTGGTGTTATTGTCCTTTGAAAAGTAGTGGATGATATTTAAATTTTAGTGTTGTTCCTTTTGTTTTGTTTAGTTACATGGTCAAACCTAATTAGTTGAATTTGTTTTCTTCAGGTGAGGTATGGAAGGGTTATGGAATTCCTTGCTTAACCAAAGTTGCTTAAAACCCTTTGGTTTCACTCCAAGACTTGGTTATACTTTCCCAGTGGTTACAACTAGAACTGGGAGTTTAAATCGAAAACCTGAATCCTGCACCCTGAGAAGTAACTGCACACAATTGGGTAGAGACACTGGCGCTAGTTCCCAGAGGGTTGGAGTTGATGCACTGGATAATGGTGGTGATGGAGAGGAATCTAATGTGGAGTGGGAATCTGAGTTTCTTGGGGAAGTTGATCCGTTGGGTTACCGGGCTCCCTCTAAAACAAGGGAAAAAGTGCAGAGGTCAAAGTTGCTTGAAGAAACTGATGAAATGGATTGGTGTGTGAGGGCGAGAAAGAGGGCCCTGAAATCAATTGAAGCAAGGGGCATGAGTCATCTGATTGAAGATTTGGTTACTGTTAAGAAGAAAAAGAAGGACAAGAAGAAGTTGGAAAGCAAGAAGAAAATAATAGTAAAGAAAATTGAGAATATAGAAGATCTTGACTTTAGCTTAGAGGACGAGTTCCCACAGCCTATCAATCCTCTGAATGATGTTGACGATCTGAAAAGGAGAGTGAGTATGTTTTCCAATGGAGTGTTTATAGAAAAGAAGGAAAAAACAAAGGAAGAATTTGTCAATAGGCTTTCTCAATTCTCTGGACCATCTGATCATAGAAAAGAAGTCAATCTGAACAAAGCAATCACTGAAGCACAGACTGCAGATGATGTTTTAGAGATAACTTATGAAACAATTGTTGCAGTTGCAAAAGGCCTAAGCCCTTCTCCTCTGTCCCCCTTGAACATTGCCACCGCTCTTCATCGCATTGCTAAGAATATGGAGAAGGTTACTATGACGAGAACTCGAAGATTGGCTTTTGCTCGACAAAAAGAGATGTCTATGCTTGTTAGTGTTGCGATGACAGCCTTACCTGAGTGCTCTGCACAAGGAATCTCGAACATATCTTGGGCACTGTCCAAAATTGGAGGTGAACTGCTTTATCTTTCAGAAATGGATAGAATTGCAGAGGTTGCACTGACCAAGGTTGGGGATTTCAACTCCCAAAACATTGCTAATATAGCAGGTGCATTTGCTGCAATGCAGCATTCTGCTCCTGATCTTTTCTCAGAGTTGTCGAAAAGGGCTTCAATCATAATTCACACTTTTCAAGAACAAGAGCTAGCTCAACTTTTATGGGCTTTTGCTTCGCTATATGAGCCAGCTGACCTTGTATTTGATTCTTTAGACATAGTCTTCAAAGATAGTTTCCAATTGATAGGTTGCACAAGGGAAAAGACATCAAGTAATGATGAACAAATCAGTGTTGACAGAACTGGTGCCTTAAATGGATCTCTGAGCTCTCCTGTACTCACTTTAACGAGGGACCAGCTTGGGACAATAGCTTGGTCCTATGCTGTCTTTGGACAAATGGACAGGAGTTTCTTCTCTCATGTCTGGAAAACTCTCCGCAATTATGAGGAGCAAAGGGTTTCCGAGTTTTACAGGGAGGATATCATGTTTGCTTCTCAAGTTCATCTTGTAAACCAGTGCTTGAAGCTTGAATTCCCACATCTTCAGTTGTCCTTATGTGGTGAGTTTGAGGAGAAAGTTGCCCTTGCTGGAAAAACTAAAAGGTTTAATCAGAAAATAACTTCATCGTTTCAAAAAGAGGTTGGACGCCTACTCATAAGCACTGGCCTTGAATGGGTCAAAGAATATGTTGTGGATGGTTACACTTTGGATGCTGTGCTTGTTGATAAGAAGCTTGCTTTGGAGATTGATGGTCCAACTCATTTCTCGAGAAATACTGGTGTGTATGTCAAATTTGTAACCTTTTGTTCTATAAGATCTAGTTGAATCTTAGCTAATGGGTTTGTTATTTTATATCTCTGCCTATTAGGTGTTCCATTAGGACATACCATGTTAAAACGTCGATACATCACTGCTTGTGGTTGGAAAGTCGCTTCTGTATCCCATCTGGAGGTAAGATCTCTTATTTCATAGATCAAACATATCTCATCTACTTAAATTCCCTGGTATTTTTCTCATACAAAATTAAGAAAAAAAAACATATATCTGTGAAGCTGTCATAGTTTAACTCACATCTTTATTAGTTAGCACACATGTGGGATACGAAACAAGGTATTGTTTGAAAAAAAATTATTCCTGGCAATGTAAATGCCTTTTGGCATATTGTTGGAGGGATTATCTTTCAAATTGCACCCAGCAGAAACATTTTATCATAACCCTCTTGCATCTATATACACCTTTCATTATTCTAAATTTTGTTGAGGAATAACCAATCAAGTTCATCCCAGATGCACCCTAAATTGTCATTTTGTGTATCAAAAACACATTACCTCTTTAACGCTCATTTCTAGAGTAGGAGTTGTTCCTCAGCCAGACAATTTAAGTGTTTTTTATTCATAGGATATTGATTTGTCCCAAAAGAATTTATTGATGATAGTGTTCTTTCTTGCAGTGGGAGGAAACTCAAGGGGCGTTTGAACAAGTAGAGTACCTTAGGAACATCCTAAAAAATCATCTAGATGAGGGATACGCCGAAACTACTCTGACTGGGGTAAAGTGATTGGCCAATGCTGCTTGTCAAGTGTAAGGAGATATCAGATATGTATTTTTTACCAAGCTCCTCTGATAAATTTTAGTAAAGGGGGTTGTATATTTCTTAGAAATATTTCATTTCAAAAGCATAAATTCCATTTCTCCCCATTTTGTTTTGCACTAAAATCACTCTAGTCTCTAAGTTCAACACCAAAATGAATTTGCTTCATAATATTACACAAGATCCAATTTGACAATTGACAATTCTTAATCAATTTGCTATTCAAGTTAAAATTGCCTGTAATTTGGACCCTAATATTACCAATTACCAAATTAATCTATTTCGTGTATTTAGTCCTTTGGAAACAAAGGATAGCTAGACCATTGTGTTCATTGCAATTTTATAGAGATACTTAAATATTAGACGAGAATATGTAATCAAGAAGAGTACCAGTGGTAGAATAGAACCCTGACACGGTTTAGACTCAGATTCGTTTCCTGTCTGGTGCACATTCAAAAGAGCTTTGATGAAAAATTCTGTCCAATTTGTGGGTCAATTGTTGGTCATCGTACTCAGGTCAATGAAGATAATGTTTCTGAGCTCTCTTATTTTTTTTTTTCTTGAGTTGTCTTTTTTTCACGCACACAACTCTGACAATATCTCAGGTCACAGTCAAAAGATAATCCATGTTTCTGGAGTGCAACTTCTCCTTACCAAACACTATTTTAACATTGCAGAAATCTGTCATAAGACCATCTTTTATTTTGTCTGGATGTTGCTTGAGATTTTCCATGATTAAACATATTTTCTAGTAGGCCATTATTTCTTTACTTGGTAGGGGATATAATTGTTGTCATAATGACACAATGGTGCCTACCAAATTCCAGAATACAAGCATACATTACTTTCAATTTTGTTGTAGCTTGAAGCATGGGAGGAAAGGATTGGCTTTGAATTAACCCTTTAACTTCGTTTACGTTTAAGCCTAAGTAAAATTAGTTCCATAGTTTGATTGGGTTAAAGAAGAATATAAAAGAAGTGAAAAATATTATTTCAGAGTGGTTATTAAGAAACAAAGGAAGAAGCGACTTAAAGTTTTTGCTTAAATTTAGTACCTTAAATTTGGGACAATTTTTATTTCAGTCCCTCAATTTAAATTTTGTAGTTTTTAGACCCTCTACTGGAAAAATGTTATTTTTGGTTCTTTTTAGTCTTTCAAACTCATTTGGGATGACTAAAGACAGTATTTCGTGAATTTGAAATACTAAAATCGGCAAATTTTAAATTAGGGAACAGAAACTAAAACTAGTCTAAATTTGTGAGATTAAAAATAGGATTTTATTAGTTTTGGGTACCTTCAAAATTAATTTGTTTTGAAATTGGCACCATAAAAAATTATTTAGTATTTTTATACTTAACATTTAATAGATATATAAATTTGATTTTTTAGTAACTTAATGTAATCATCCAAAATAATTATTTGTAAGTATGTTGGTTTTTGGAGTTCAAGATTGCCATGTTAACACCATTTATTCAAAATACCTAGAAAAATTACTATCTAAACCGACTTTATTTTGTTAACACCTCCCTACTAATGGTTTTATTTTAGTCCTTTATCTATTGTAATATATGTTAGTCTATCGTTAGACACAGTCAGAGGGCTTGCACAATGACAATGCCTAGCCATGCTCATAACATGACCTACTCGTATCTACTAAAATCTACACTCATCTGCATTACCATTGTTGTTTCTCTTGGCTCCTCCATTTGCTTCATTTTGCGACTATGAGCTTAGATTAGAACTAAGGTAAGAACTGGATCTCTCCATTTTTGTATTTGTATTATGTTTATTATATTTTTCTTCAATATTTTATCACGTTCTCTTGTTTTGTAACAAGTGAGTGAATCGGTTTAGTATTGGTCCTTCATATTATTTTCCCCGTCAATTTTCCTTCTTCCATGGACCGTTGGACTGCCAATCTATTCCACCCCTGATGGCAAACCTGCAGTCGCTCTCACTTTCTCACGTGGCAATGCTCTCACCCATGTAGGTTCTATTCCTTCAGCTCTCAAGTAAAGCTTCTGCCTACTGAACTTTTTTCGTTGATGTTATTTTGTTTGTTTTTTTTTTCTTTTTTCTTTTCTGTTGGATGCTCTACCCATGCACTAGAAGCAGCGCCATCTTACCAAATTCCGAACTTTATTGTTGCTTTTAATTATATTCTTTCAATTTCAATAACGCACGTGAATTTATTGAAACCTGATCATGAACACCGTTTCATGAAGTGGGCTCATTCAGTTTCGATGCTATGCTAAGAAACTGAATCTGCTATGTTTTTATTCGTATTCTGATATTTCAATTAAATTTTTATGGTGTTTAATAAAATAGGTAATTTGGGAGGTGGTTACATTTGTGAATTTAAACGTAATATCTGATATTGATATATGGTTCTGGCCTGGGTCTTGCATAATATATCCCCTTCTCTGTGCTGATAATGGGTAAAAAGCTAAAAAGCAACCAAAGTTTGCTATTGTGAAAAAGGTTGTCACTTCCAGGAAAATCTATAGGTTAGGTTTTTCTTTCTCTCGCCGAATGCTGATTCCTTCATTGTTCTTGGTTTTGTTCTATTATCAATTCTTGAAATCCTATCTAATTCAGCTACAAAGAAGAGGTTTTGAACTCAAGAAAAATCTTATGAAGGAAAAGTTACCCAGAGACAAATAAGGTTCGATTCTCACTCCTTGCCTCCCCTTTTAATTGGTTCTGAATTTATTGCTTTCTCCCTTTCTCCGTTGGTTTGAATTTGTATTATTTAGTCCTAGTCATTCTGCGGCAACTTGCGTACCGGATTTTGCTGGATACCAATTTCTAAATCCAGATTAGAGTGAGTGTGCTTTGTTTTGCCTTAATATATTCCTTTTGTTTCTCTCTTTCAATTAAACAAATGATCATTCTGGTTATACATACGCAATTTTCCATGGAATACACAGTTCAAATTTGCAGTCTGTGATATGTTTACAACTGTATGTAGATAGCTTGCGCTCATGCATATGACGTTCATGATCTAACACTAACACTATTACGGGATAAAAATACTAAAGCATTTCAGTTATGTATGGCAGACTTTTGTAGTGTATGTCTGTTTCTCACACAACCTTTTATCAAATTCTCTTCAGATCAGTAGGGGCTCAGGTACAAATTTGAATAAATCACCTAGGGAATAACATCTTTTTAAACAAATTTACGAAGGTTGTCTCTTAATCTAGTAGAGGAAAGAAGTTATATTACTATCGTTTTATATGTCCCTTTTATGCATAACATGATTGCCAAGTATCCTCAATTTGAGAGAAGACTAATAAATGTACCTATGCTGACAACGGCCTTTTTTAGAGTTTTACTCAGGTGTCTTTTTTTTTTTTTGAGCTAAATTCCAGAAGCACCTGGTAGCAATTTGATTACTGATAAATGGGCTCTTCAGGCTGGATGAGAAATAGTCTATTTACTGTTCTTTTTACTTGAATTAGGATCCTGAGTTTTTACTTGAATTAGGATCCTGAGGAATGGTAAAACAAATTTTCATTTATTTTTTGTTCAACAGTGAAGGCAAGAGCCTTCATAATAAGATGATGGTAAATTTTTCTGAACCTTGTAAATTTCCTACCATTTGGGTTTATGATATCTTTTTAGATCTCAACAGTATATGGTCATCTACATCAGTAAACAAATGATTATTTCTACACTGAGATGTAAATTGAATAATTGGTAGTAATAACATATCTTTATATCTGCTCTCCAGTGTTGTGATTTGGAACTATGAAAAATGTAGCAATTTTTTTATCACAATATTGATTTCATAACCAAGACATACGTATCAGTGAGGATTACTCTCTTCATTCTTTATGGTAATGGAACTCCCCCAAATCCTTTGGTTTTGCAATGTATATTCAATAATCATTTAAGTGAACCATTTTGTTAATTAAAACACATTTGCTGCTTATTTATTGTGTTCCCCCTTTTATTTATGCAAACTATTTTCTAGGAAACAGGCACAAGTGCTAATTGTTGCAACATGTGATCGGGACTTGAAGAGTAGAATTCGGAAGGTAACGTCATTTTTTACTTTTCATGTCTGTTTTGTTTTGATATTTGGATTTCTGTATTACAGATTCCTGGTGTTCCAATAATGTTCATTGCTAAATACAGATGCTCTATTGAGAACTAACAATTGGTGGTGGTAGATATTCTTTGGTGAAATTTATAACACGCTTAACTACAAATTTTTGAACTTAGTTACCCAAATTTGCATAGCTTTTTTAAATAAACTATAGGTTTAAACCCTCATTTGGTCCTCGTATTTGTGTGTCAATCGCAAGAGGGTCATCGTGTTTTTTTCGGTTTCAATCAGGTCCATGAACTTGTAAAAATGAGTCAATTAAGCCATCTCCGTTAAGTTTTCGATGACGCCGTTTACAGTTGCTGATATGGTGTCCACTTAATATGTTGATGTGTATTGTTTGATTACGTAGAATTTTTATTTAAATTAAAAGATTATGAAATGACGAAATTTAATTGGTTAATGTTAAAATTATAGGGTTTCCTCTTTGTGATTGGGGTTTCGAATTTGTGTGCAGGTTTCAAATGGAGGTGCAAGCTGTCATGGTTGCGTGAGATTGATGATGGAGGTCGCAATTGAGAAGATGTTTGCGGTCTGGTTCTCTCTACAAATGTGTGTTTACGGTGATGTGCGAAGATGGTGTTCAGGCATGGTAGAGATCGCGAGTAGGGTGGTCTCTACAACGACGACTTCTACTTCAATTGGGTTTTTAGATTTCTGTATTTCTCTTGCAGATTAAAGGCTTGTGTGCAAAGGAAAGATAATTGTTGGTAGCGTTAGAGCAGCAGATTGGTTCTTTACCAATATCTGGGAGGAGTTCGCCAAACTCTGAGGATGAAAATTCCAAACATTAAAAGCTCCCATAACTGAACATTAATATCAATAACTCAACATTAATATTCAAATTCTTTTCTTATCTGCATGTGGCTTTTGGGTGAATAAGAAAAGTGACAATTCCTCCCTGGGAACAACTTTCTTTGCCTCAACCTAGCGATAGACGAAACAGTATTGAAGATGACCCAATATCATAATATAAAAAAGTGTTGAAGATTTATAATCCTTGTTCTCTAACAAACTATAATTGGTATGAACAAAACTTGGATACAGTTTTCCAAGTGTTAAACACAACGTAAGTCCAGTATCTAAACCACAAGTTTAATTTGATAGTTAAACTTCTGTCAATCCATGATTGTAATTTTGTATTATCAATTTATCAACCCAGTTCATACCTTACTATCAATACTTAATTGTAATATCAGCTTTCTGCATCAGGTGACATTCTGCATTTCTGATATCATAATTGTATTTATACAATTCGCAGAAAAGCTTTTGTTTTGATGTGGTTTTGTTTTCATAATGTCTAGATTTCATTTAGTATTTAAATTCAAAGAAACCATTTAATTTAATTTTAATCATGATTTGCTTATTAATTTAAGCCAAATAAAAATGAGGCATATCTGCTAAATTAAATGAATGTGGTAACTGGTATATCAGTATTTTTTTTTTCTATGAACAATATGTACGATCAGAACTCTTCAAATTACAACTTAGAGAAACCAGTATATGGCCAACATAATTGCAATTAACACACCAAACTGTGAATTCAAATTAATTGTACTTGTAGTATATCCCTTAAAGTGGCAAGGAATTTTGACTAGTTTTGGCTTCTGAAATCTCCATGTACATATGTTTTTGCACTTGTAGTATTTCTTTTTGCAACTTCTATCAATGACTGACTGTACTCATCAGCTCAATTTTGATTATAATGTATGATTGAATTGATCAACTAGGAAGAAGCAAAGATGTGATTGATCAACTAGGAAGAAGCAAAGATGTGATTAGTTCAGGATTCCCAAGTGTTGATTCTTTGTTGGGAGACCAAGCAAATACACCAAGCAAAAAACGGAAAGGGAAAATCCCCAAAATCTCGCTTCGTCTTTCCTTTCGAAAACGATACAGTTCTGTTGTGACCAGCGGCGAGCTTGGCAGCGACCGATAGCGCCCTGGCTCGTGGCTCGCGACGGCCAGCCTCGCTCAAGAGGCAATTGATGGAGGAACGAGAGAGCTTCTCTCTCACGCGTGAAGAGAAGAAGGAGAAGGAATGATTGATTATACAACAGAACACTCATTCAATTTAATACACATTACCACGTCAACTAAACAGTCCAACATCTATAGACGGCGTCAACGAAAACTTAACGGAGATGACTTAATTGACTTATTTTTACAAGTTTATGAACCTGATTGAGACCGAAAAAAACACGATGATCCACTTGAAATTGACACACAAATACAAGGAAGAAATGAGGGTTTAAACCTAAACTATATTAATTAAGCTTCGTTGACGTTTGTTCGTGAACTCCAAAGCTGTTTCGTAAATACACAACATATTTGGCAATTTTGAACAATGTAACGTTCACGATGACTTTTGAAAGCAACACTTTATTGTGTAGAGCATTGTGTGAACCAAAAGCTGGGCGCTTTACTTTGAGATGTTGAGTTGTTGCTTCATTTTTTCCAGGAAAGTTCTATCATGCATCAATTGCAAGAAGACTTTTTGTGATGACACAATGGTACTGACTTTAATAAGTTCCCTTTTAATTTGGATGCACATGCCAACAAACAAATGTGTCATAATAACTCTTTCGAAAAGAAGGAATATATATATATATATATATATATATATATATATATATATATATATATATATATATATATATATTCTCTTTTAGATGTAATTTAGTTTCAAGATCCTCATAAATTATATATTTTTAATTGAGTTATTATTATTATTATTATTATGGTAATTTAAATATTAAATTTTGGTATTTTTTAGTTACAAAATAAATCAGTAAATCCTAAATCATCCATTGGGGTTCCATATTTAATCACATCTTACATGCACAAATCCCAAACTAAATACCAAAACTTTTATTAACAAAATTTACAATAATCTCATTCTCAAACAAAAGAACACAATTTTGTTAATAGGATCTGTCACGTCCCATTAATGTATGTGCTGAGTCACCACTGTGCTTCCATAAATGCACCTCGTCACGCGTACACTCCATTAACACGCACACGCACTCACTTTGCATGCAACTGCCAGATGTCATTTTGGAACGTTCTAAAACGTTAATGGAATCCAAGTGGCAACAGGCGGTTGGGCGATCGTCCTGTGTGGGGAAAGAAATGATTTTCTGAAAAACACTCTTCACATTCCTCTGCACACTTCATCTTCTTTCTCAAACTCTTGATTTCCAAACTCTCCTCCATCTCTCTAGAACCTCCATCTTCTCTCTACCATAACTCACGTTCTCCTTCTCCGATCAAATTTCAGAAACCGTAGAAGAGATCCAGACGTCCTAAGCTTTCCATCAAACCGAACCATTTCCAGTTCTGGTAAGTTCACTTGGACGTTCGTTTCTGGAATCTCTGCAAACCTTGATTCCGCTGCATGCATGGGCGTGAACTCAGTTCTTTCGTTTTCTTTTTGTAAATTTTAGTTGAAGAGTTTAAGAGGAACGTTGAGAATAGAGAGTCACCTTGGACGAGTAGAAACCACTCATCTTAGAACATTCACTACTGAATCCGGGTAAGGGAAGCTTATTAGATTTAATTCATGTGATTTTCTGTACTGCATGTGCGTTTATGTGATGTTTGAAGTATGATTTATGATATGTGGATTTTTGGTGTATGAATATGATATTGGATTGAATGTATGGAAATGATGAAATGTTCTATGGTTGGATTAAACTGAAATGTGAGCTGTATGATGAGATGATGCATGAACATTATAGATTTTTGCTATGATATGCTTAATTAAATGTTTGAAAGTTATACTGGAAAATGAGTTTACTGGAAATGAAAAATTGAAAATGAGACTTGTATGATAAAACACGTTCGTTATCGAACGGTCCTTGACCGTTCGGTATTCTCTGTAACTTTTCTGAAAAGCTGAATCCTTTCATTTGGAAAGAATTCGCGTGGAGGACGAACGCCCTCTATTATAACTTTACGTTTGTGCGTTCGGCCAGACGTAAACATCTTGAGTATTGTGTGAGAATTGAGAAGCCTGATAATATCCCTTTGAACACTTAGTCAAATTGTAAGACATAAATTTCAAGTATCTTATCTTATATAAATCCCAAACTTCTTTGATTTTGAATCAGTGAAAAGTCTTGACCTAAAAGCGTACGTCCTTAAGTGACGCTCGGTCTTATACCGAACGCTCGTCCCAAAGAGTAAGTAATAAGTAGCGTTCGGTCTTATACCGAACGCTCGTCCAAATGAGTATATGGTAAAAGAACGCTCGGTCCTATACCGAACGTTCGTTCCTTCCTAAATTATCAACGAGCGGTAATAGCGTTCGTCCCAAATTTGAAATAGCATTCGTCCTTAAAATCTAAATAGCGTTCGTCCAATAATTCTAGTAACGTTCGTCCAAGACTTCAGTGACGTTCGTCCAAAAGTTTCATTTTAGCGCTCGGTCATTGACTGTCGGTTGTCTCTTGAATTAAATCGTGTTCAGATTCTTTATCTAAACAATTTGTGATATATCTATCCATTGGATTCGTTCCAGAGTTATTGAATTTAAATTATTCTAAGTAAATTCCATATCATTCTAGATTCAGTTCATCTAACTGATTCAAGTTCGTGAACGAGCCTTTCTTGGTATTGCATTAACGTTCGTCCTCTATTACAAAGAGGGCTGGACGTTCGTTCTTTTATGGAAGTGAAACTAAGAATGAAAGTGTGAGTAAGATGAAAGATTAAGATGTGCGAACACCATGAGAAATGAAATTGTGATTGTTAGTTTTGAACGAGCGTTCCAGGGAGGAACGACTCTTGGTTGGAAATTGAGATTTGTAAGTATGAACGTGGTAAGCTTAGATGGTGGTTCATCCTGATATTCCGTGAGTGCTCGTTCTCAAGTAGAGAGGAGTATGTCATGCGTGGGAATGACAGGAGGTCTAGTCCATAACTGTAACTTGGACAGAAAGACTAACCTCAGGTGGCTACTGATGAGTATTCCAGTTACCCCACCTGGGTGCACGGACGCCTTAGCTACACAGGATTCATACAGTCCGGACGGTCGTCTAGTATCAGGAATTGAATGGAATTGATGTATGAGTTGTATGTATATGTTGTGAATTTAATTGCTGAATTTGATAAGTATGAATTATCTGTTTGACTTGAATTAAATTCAATAAGCTTACCCTTGCATTTCCATTGTGTTGTCCGGTTGTGTATATCCGTCTTGTCAAATGCAATGATCATCCGTGTGGATGTGAGCAGAGGGAGATGCGTCTCTGGAGCAAACACTTGAAGAGGAAGTTATTACTGAAGATAACTTAGTAGAAGTTGAGGTGAAGACCGAACAGTAAAGGCGTTCGGTTATTTAAGTTAGTGTAGTTAGAATAGCGAGCGGCTGTGAGCGAGCGCTCTTTTGTTTGTTGTAAATAGTTGGACGTTCGGTCATTGTTTTGTAAACCGTTTGTCCTTATCATTTTTGTGAACGCTCGTTGTATTGTATCTAAGTAAGGCCGCTCGGCCATTTATTTAAATCTGTTTCCTTTACTTTTAAAACTGTTTTGGGTTATTGATACATGTAATTATTCTAAGTATATAGTTGATGACTGTATAATTTTGGGATGTTACATTTTTGGTATCAGAGCAGTTTTGTTCTCTTAAGGACGCTATAGGTTATGAGTGCATTGCGTTTTTGCTGTGTGCTTATTGTGTGCTTAATGAGTTATTATTTTAACTCTGGCACCTTGCTAACGTTCGTTTTCTCTGGTCCAGAGAACGATGGCGCCTAGACTCCCTCCACCCTCACAGCCTAACGAACCTGATGCACCCAATCATGCTAGATTGTTGGAAACCGTGATCGAACGGCTCCAACAACAAAACACTACTCTGATGGAGCAGAACGCAGCTGCTCTAAGAAGCCTTGAGGCAGCACGCGAAAACTCTGAGTCTACTTAGAGACAATTGATGGAGCTTATTGCCGCCACCCGAGGCACGCCAGGAGCGTCCTCTTCAAATGCTGTACATCATACCGAATGGAGTTTGGAGAGCTTTCTTCAACACCATCCGGCCAAATTCAATGGGAAGGGTCTCCCTGATGAGGCAGACCAGTGGCTGCAGGACATGGAAAGAATTTACAACGCTAAGAGGTGTCCAGATGAGAACCGCTTAGCTTTCACAGAATATTTACTCACTGGAGAAGCAAGCCACTGGTGGGCGAGCGCGAAGGCTATACTGACGGACGCTCACAGACCTATCACTTGGGAAGTTTTCAGAAGCAAATTCTATGAGGAGTACTTTCCAGATAGCGTCCGTTTTGCTAAGGAAGTGGAATTTTTGCAATTGGTGCAAGGAGGAATGTCAGTTTCAGAATATACAAATAAGTTCAAGCACTTGGTGAGATTCAACACTATGGCGACAAGTGAGGAGTGGCAGTGTAGAAAGTTTGAAAACGGACTGAGAAGTGATCTTAAGGTATTGATCTCTAGCTTGTGCATTTGGTCGTTCCCAGCCATGGTTGAGAGGGCCAAAGTGTTAGAGAAAAATATGGCTGAGGCGGAACAACATAAGAAACTACAGGCATCAAGAGGACCAGTTCTGTCGAGACCTAATGTGAATCGGAACAGGACCCCATACGCTCGTCCAGCTCAGTCAAGTGGTTCGCAAGCTATGGTAGTTGCTGGACAAGCAAACCAACAGGGGCCGATTAGATGTTTCTAGTGTGGAGGACCCCATTTCAGATCATCATGCCCTCAATTGGTTGGAGTAAAGTATTGTAATCGGTGCAGAAGGAATGGACATCTTGATAGTGAATGTAATATGGGCGGACGCGCTGTGATGAGGCCGCCGAACGCTGGAAGGAACCAGCAAGGCAGAGGTGGTCGAACCCAAGCTGTTGGGCGTGTATATGCAATTACTGGAGCGGAAGCAGCGAGCTCAGGTACACTTATCACCAGCACGTGCTTATTATATGGAATGCAATGTTGTGTATTGTTTGATTCGAGGGCGACACACTCCTTCATCTCGAAGGCGTGCGTTGATAAGTTGGGGATAATGGAGAGCGAGATGCAGTTTGATTTGGTGGTATCAACACCAGCAGCTGGTGAGGTTAGGACGTCTACCATGTGTGTTAGATGTCCTATTGAGGTAGAAGGGCGTAGGTACAAGGTGAATCTCATCTGTTTGCCTCTAAAGGACTTAGAAATAATTTTGGGGATGGATTGGTTGAATACCAATCGCATTCTCATAGATTGTGGAGCCAAGGAATTAATTTTTCCTGAAGGTTATGAAGAAGACTTGAGTGTGACGCTCGGTCAATTGAAGGAGGATATAATGGAAGGCGCCAGTTGCTTTCTGATCATGACTCACGCGGATAATGAGTGTGAAGGTTTTGAGCGAACGCACTCTAAGTGGAGAGAAGCACGTTCGGTAGTAGATGAATTTCCGGACGTCTTCCCGGATGAGATGCCTGGATTGCCTCCTGTTCGTGAAGTGGAATTCACGATTGACTTGGTAACGACAGCAGCACCAATCTCCGTTCAGCCTTACCGTATGGCACCTGCTGAATTGGTTGAGCTCAAGAAACAAATTGAAGACTTAATGGACAAGAAGTTCATTCGTCCAAGCGTGTCACCTTGGGGAGCGCCCGTATTATTGGTGAAGAAGAAGGATGGCAGTTGTCGGCTTTGTATTGATTACCGTCAATTGAATAAGCTGACCATCAAGAATAAATATCCCCTGCCTCGGATTGACGATCTACTGGATCAATTGCATGGAGCGAGCGTCTTCTCAAAGATTGATCTAAGATCGGGTTACCATCAGATTAGAGTTAAAGATGAGGACATTCAGAAGACAGCCTTTAGATCTCGGTACGGACACTATGAGTACGTAGTGATGCCGTTCGGCGTGACGAACGCTCCAGCTGTTTTTATGGACTACATGAACCGCATCTTTAGGCCGTATTTGGATAAGTTCGTAGTGGTATTTATTGATGATATTCTCATCTACTCCAACAGCTGTGAGGAGCACGAAGAGCATTTGAGGTTGGTACTTGGAGTGTTGAGAGAAAAAGAGTTGTACGCTAAGTTATCCAAGTGCGAATTCTGGATGAAGGAAGTGCAGTTCTTGGGCCACGTAGTATCCGCGGGTGGAATTTCAGTTGATCCGGCCAAAGTGCGAGCGGTCTTGGAGTGGGAGAGTCCGCGCTCGGTCACGGAAGTTAGGAGTTTTGTTGGACTGGCGGGCTACTACAGGCGTTTCATAGAGGGATTTTCTAAGATAGTAGCCCCGTTAACACAACTGACCAGGAAAGATCACCCGTTCGCTTGGACCGATCGGTGTGAATCCAGCTTTCAAGAGCTGAAGCAGAAGTTAACGAGCGCTACAGTTTTGGTAATTCCGGACACGGCCAAGCCATTTGAAGTTTACTGTGATGCATCCTACCAAGGTTTGGGGTGCGTTCTTATGCAAGAAAGACGAGCAGTGGCGTACGCCTCTCGACAATTGAAGATACATGAGAGGAATTATCCAACGCACGACCTTGAGCTGGCAGCGGTCGTCTTTGCCTTGAAGATTTGGAGACATTACTTGTATGGATCCGTTTTCCAAGTCTTCAGTGATCATAAGAGTCTCAAGTACCTCTTTGATCAAAAGGAGTTGAATATGAGGCAGCGGAGGTGGCTGGAATTCCTAAAGGATTACGACTTCGAGTTGCTTTATCATCCTGGTAAAGCGAACGTTGTGGCGGACGCATTGAGGAAGAAGGTGGTGCATGTCTCGTCCATGATGGTGCGTGAGATAAGCTTAGTGGAAAGCTTTAGGGACTTAAGGTTGCAGTTTAACTTAGAGCCAGACAGCATCAAATGCTGCAACCTTAGAGTATCCAGTGACGTTTTTTAGCGGATAAGAATGAAGCAGTTGAAGAAGAAGAACTAATGAAGATAAGAGGCGCGCTCGGCACAGATCAGACAAAGGAGTTCAACGCTGGGACGGACGACCTACTACGTTATATGGGTAGGACGTGCGTTCCGAATGATGGAGATTTGAAGCGGATCATCTTAGCTGAAGGACATCACAGCCGTCTTAGCATGCATCCAGGCATGACTAAGATGTGCCACGATCTTAAGCAATCGTTCTGGTGGCCAGGGATGAAGAATGATGTCGCACGCTTTGTGGCATCATGTCTAACCTGTCAACGTGCTAAGGCTGAACATCAAAGACCGGGCGGCCTACTGCAACCCTTGGAGATTCCAGAATGGAAGTGGGACAACATCTCAATGGACTTCGTGACACACTTGCCTCGCACATTCAAGAACCACGATTCCATTTGGGTGATAGTGGATCGTTTAACAAAGAGTGCTCACTTCCTAGCTGTCAACCTGAAGATGTCATTGACCAACTTGGCCAAGCTTTACATTAAAGAGATCGTTCGTCTGCATGGAGTGCCGTCCAGCATCATCTCTGACCGAGACACAAGGTTCACCTCTCGGTTTTGGCAGTCGTTGCAAAATGAACTGGGTAGCAAGCTCCAAATGAGTTCAGCGTATCATCCTCAGACGGATGGTCAATCCGAGATAACGATCCAGACGCTCGAGGACTTATTGAGGACGTGCGTGCTAGATCATATGGGCGTTTGGGACGAAGTCTTGCCGTTAGTAGAGTTCACCTACAACAACAACTTCCAGTCCAGCATTGGAATGGCTCCCTTCGAAGCACTCTACGGACGCAAATGCCGCACACCACTTTGCTGGTTTCAAGAAGGAGAGAATGTATTAACAGGACCAGAGCTCGTTCAACAAACGACTGAAAAGGTGAAGTTGATTCAAGAGAGATTGAAGACGTCCAGAAGCAGGCAAAAGTCATACGCAGATAAGAGGAGACGACTCTTGGAGTTCAAAGCTGGCGATCATGTTTTTCTAAGGTTAAATCCAACTACTGGAGTGGGCAGAGCATTAAGATCAAAGAAGTTGTCTCCCAAGTTCGTGGGGCCATATCAGATTTTGAGAAGGATTGAACCTGTTGCATACGAGCTAGCCTTGCCTCCACAATTGTCCAACCTTCATCCAGTGTTTCACGTCTCTCAACTTCGAAAGTACGTAGCTGATTCCTCGCACATATTGGAGCTGGAGGACGTTCGTCTTCGACAAGACCGAACGCTAGAGATGAAGCCGATTCACATTGAAGACGAACGCACTAAGTTATACAAAGGGAAGGACGTTCATTTGGTGAAAGTGGTGTGGGATGAAAAGACGGGCGACTCTACATGGGAAGTTGAAGATGCCGTGAAGGATTTATACCCTCATCTATTCCCTGGTAAGTCTTAAATTTTCGAGGACGAAAATTTTTGTAGTTAGGGGGATTGTCACGTCCCATTAATGTATGTGCTGAGTCACCACTGTGCTTCCATAAATGCACCTCGCCACGCGTACACTCCATTAACACGCACACGCACTCACTTTGCATGCAACTGCCAGATGTCATTTTGGAACGTTCTAAAACGTTAATGGAATCCAAGTGGCAACAGGCGGTTGGGCGATCGTCCTGTGTGGGGAAAGAAATGATTTTCTGAAAAACACTCTTCACATTCCTCTGCACACTTCATCTTCTTTCTCAAACTCTTGATTTCCAAACTCTCCTCCATCTCTCTAGAACCTCCATCTTCTCTCTACCATAACTCACGTTCTCCTTCTCCGATCAAATTTCAGAAACCGTAGAAGAGATCCAGACGTCCTAAGCTTTCCATCAAACCGAACCATTTCCAGTTTTGGTAAGTTCACTTGGACGTTCGTTTCTGGAATCTCTGCAAACCTTGATTCCGCTGCATGCATGGGCGTGAACTCAGTTCTTTCGTTTTCTTTTTGTAAATTTTAGTTGAAGAGTTTAAGAGGAACGTTGAGAATAGAGAGTCACCTTGGACGAGTAGAAACCACTCATCTTAGAACGTTCACTACTGAATCCGGGTAAGGGATGTAAGATCCTTGAAAATATTTGTAAGTCAGATACTAAATTAAAAAAAAAAAGTAAATAGTGAATAGTAAATTGTGAATAGTAAAAAGTGAATAGTAAAAAAAAAAATTATTTTTGGAAAGGATAAGTGTTCCACGTAGCTTTGAGATCAGAATTCACCAATTTGCAAATAAAAAATTATTTTTGTAATAGTAAAATGAATAAAAAAATGAATAGTAAAAATGAATAGTAAAAATGAATAGTAAAATTTTTTACTATAAATAGCCAAGGGGGGAGGCTGAAAATTTACACCAAAGAACTTAGAAAATTTTTGAGAGAAGAGAGTTGGAAGAATTTCTAATTTCAAAGGGGATATTCTGGAAGTTTTCAGAGAGCGAGGAGATTAAGTCTGTAATAGAGGTAAGGGAAGCTAACCTTGAGTATCTCCTTTTGTATTATCTTGAGTCTTGAATATGCTATATTTTGCTTTTGTCTGATCTTAAATCTTGATTATGGAGTATTTTGTTTCTGTATGATTTTGAATTTAAATGAGAGTATGCTTTTGTGTTGATATCCAAGTGTGATAGTTGTAAAACGTGATATTGATTATGTTATGCCATTTGTATGTTATTAGTTGTTTATTTTTGTATTTTGGAAGGATTAGAAATTGTCTAACCGGCTCTGCCAGATTCAATTTCTTGTTTCCCCAAACGTTTTATTTCTTTACTTATTTATTTTATTGCATTTTGGAAGGATTAGAAGTTGTCTAACCGGCTCTGCCAGATTCAACTTCTTGTTTCCCCAAACTATTTATTGCTTTACTTATTTATTTTATTGCATTTTTGGAAGGATTAGAAGTTGTCTAACCGGCTCTGCCAGATTCAACTTCTTATTTCCCCATACATGTTATTGTTCTTGTTATTTAATTATATTGTATTTTTGGATGGATTAGAAGTTGTCTAACCGGCTCTGCCAGATTCAACTTCTTGTTTCCCCATGAATTTTTATATTAAGATTATTTTTATGATTGTCAAATATTGTATTCTTCTATGACCATTTATTGTAATGTTTTATTATTGTTAATTGTTTATAATTATCTTGTATGAATTCTATTATGGATGTTTATTGTGATGAATTTATTGAATGAGTTTGTCGGCTGAAATTGATCTTGTTGGGAGGTTTGGAATAAGGGTTCTGTAATAACTTGTATATGGGTATTAAATAGATATACAAATACTGGTTGAGGTTGTTGTGAGAGGAAGTAAAATTAAGCATTTTAAGATTTAGAGCATAAGAAAATAAGGTAGATAAATTAAATAAATAAATTGTTAATTATTGAGGACCTCCCTTTGTTGGTAGGATAGAGGAACCTTAAAAACCTGAGTTGGCACATCCCTGATCATAGAGCAGCCCTGGCCTGGTCCAGTCAGTTGTGACTAGTCATATGTGCTGGCGTCGAAGGTGAGTTTGATGCGTTCAGACATCTGGGTCCTCTCCGGTGACCAATTGGGGTAAAGAAAAATCTATAATAGGATGAAAATAAAATAAAACAAGTTGATTGTAGATGCATAATATTATCATGGTAAAAATTTCATATATATTTTATTTATCATTACATTGAGCCCAGACTTTAATATGTAGTTCTTAAGATATGTTGATATATTTTGGTTGATCCATGATCTTTGTTTGGTGAAAATATGTTGAGTTATACTCGTTATGGGCAAAATGAGTTTATAATATGAAGCATGATATCTGGCAATATGTTTGATTTATTGATACCAAAACGGGTGATTATGAATTCATGATTAAAGAATGAACATGATTGAGTTAGGTGGATAAGAGGGTATGAATTGTTGGTTTTATGAAATGTTGGGGTGGATATGAGAAATCATTACTTATGAAATGATGTTTACTACCGGGAGTAGTTTGTTCGAGTTATACCATGAGAGTTTGGTATGAGCAAAGTAACACTTGAGGTTTATGAAAGCAGGCAGAAAGTGGTCTGACCATAAGGCTTTGACATAAACATATGATTCGTAAGTTTTATAGAAGCAGGCAGAGAGGGGTCTGACCATAAGGCTTCAGAAAGTAAGACATAGTATATAAGTGAGGCTTAAGGAAGCAGGCAGAGAGCGGTCTGACCATAAGGGTTCATGAGTAAGCATGGAACACTTGTAAGATTTATGGAAATGAGAAAGATGATTTTGATAATGATGAATTAATGACATCGGAATAATGATATTTTATCAATTGCAGAAATACATGATTATAATATTTTTATTACAAGTTTAATGATTTTATGATATGGTTGGCTTACCCTTATTTGTTTGTGCTATGATCATATAACTCATGTTATATGTGAATAGATAATGTCGCAGATGCGGTTGAAAAAGCTTAGAGATGAGAGAGACGCGGGGAAAAACTTTCAGGGATATTTTGTAAAAAGAATAAATTTGTATTGGAAAAATTATGTTGTGTAAAACTTATAAGTTGAAATTCGAATTTATGTTAAGTGGTGAAGACTATATTGTTTGAAGTTTGTAAGTTTGGTATTGTACTTTTGGGAGAATTGAAATAAAGTTTGATGGTTTATAAAATATATCAAATTAATTTAGTCTCTACTATCAGTAATACCCTTTAAAATATTAGGGTGTTACAAGGGAAGCTTATTAGATTTAATTCATGTGATTTTCTGTACTGCATGTGCGTTTATGTGATGTTTGAAGTATGATTTATGATATGTGGATTTTTGGTGTATGAATATGATATTGGATTGAATGTATGGAAATGATGAAATGTTCTATGGTTGGATTAAACTGAAATGTGAGCTGTATGATGAGATGATGCATGAACATTATAGATTTTTGCTATGATATGCTTAATTAAATGTTTAAAAGTTATACTGGAAAATGAGTTTACTGGAAATGAGAAATTGAAAATGAGACTTGTATGATAAAACACGTTCGTTATCGAACGGTCCTTGACCGTTCGGTATTCTCTGTAACTTTTCTGAAAAGCTGAATCCTTTCATTTGGAAAGAATTCGCGTGGAGGACGAACGCCCTCTATTATAACTTTACGTTTATGCGTTCGGCCAGACGTAAACATCTTGAGTATTGTGTGAGAATTGAGAAGCCTGATAATATCCCTTTGAACACTTAGTCAAATTGTAAGACATAAATTTCAAGTATCTTATCTTATATAAATCCCAAACTTCTTTGATTTTGAATCAGTGAAAAGTCTTGACCTAAAAGCGTACGTCCTTAAGTGGCGCTCGGTCTTATACCGAACGCTCGTCCCAAAGAGTAAGTAATAAGTAGCGCTCGGTCTTATACCGAACGCTCGTCCAAATGAGTATATGGTAAAAGAACGCTCGGTCCTATACCGAACGTTTGTTCCTTCCTAAATTATCAACGAGCCGTAATAGCGTTCGTCCCAAATTTGAAATAGCATTCGTCCTTAAAATCTAAATAGCGTTCGTCCAATAATTCTAGTAACGTTCGTCCAAGACTTCAGTGACGTTCGTCCAAAAGTTTCATTTTAGCGCTCGGTCATTGACTGGCGGTTGTCTCTTGAATTAAATCGTGTTCAGATTCTTTATCTAAACAATTTGTGATATATCTATCCATTGGATTCGTTCCAGAGTTATTGAATTTAAATTATTCTAAGTAAATTCCATATCATTCTAGATTCAGTTCATCTAACTGATTCAAGTTCGTGAACGAGCCTTTCTTGGTATTGCATTAACGTTCGTCCTCTATTACAAAGAGGGCTGGACGTTCGTTCTTTTATGGAAGTGAAACTAAGAATGAAAGTGTGAGTAAGATGAAAGATTAAGATGTGCGAACACCATGAGAAATGAAATTGTGATTGTTAGTTTTGAACGAGCATTCCAGGGAGGAACGACTCTTGGTTGGAAATTGAGATTTGTAAGTATGAACGTGGTAAGCTTAGATGGTGGTTCATCCTGATATTCCGTGAGTGCTCGTTCTCAAGTAGAGAGGAGTATGTCATGCGTGGGAATGGCAGGAGGTCTAGTCCATAACTGTAACTTGGACAGAAAGACTAACCTCAGGTGGCTACTGATGAGTATTCCAGTTACCCCACCTGGGTGCACGGACGCCTTAGCTACACAGGATTCATACAGTCCGGACGGTCGTCTAGTATCAGGAATTGAATGGAATTGATGTATGAGTTGTATGTATATGTTGTGAATTTAATTGCTGAATTTGATAAGTATGAATTATCTGTTTGACTTGAATTAAATTCAATAAGCTTACCCTTGCATTTCCATTGTGTTGTCCGGTTGTGTATATCCGTCTTGTCAAATGCAATGATCATCCGTGTGGATGTGAGCAGAGGGAGATGCATCTCTGGAGCAAACACTTGAAGAGGAAGTTATTACTGAAGATAACTTAGTAGAAGTTGAGGTGAAGGCCGAATAGTAAAGGCGTTCGGTTATTTAAGTTAGTATAGTTAGAATAGCGAGCGGCTGTGAGCGAGCGCTCTTTTGTTTGTTGTAAATAGTTGGACGTTCGGTCATTGTTTTGTAAACCGTTTGTCCTTATCATTTTTGTGAACGCTCGTTGTATTGTATCTAAGTAAGGCCGTTCGGCCATTTATTTAAATCTGTTTCCTTTACTTTTAAAACTGTTTTGGGTTATTGATACATGTAATTATTCTAAGTATATAGTTGATGACTGTATAATTTTGAGATGTTACATTATCTAAAAGATAGAATTACATAATAAATCATTATACAATAAATATTGTAGCATTTGAAAGCAATTAATCACTTGTTTTGGATGCTCATACCCCTTAAAACATTTATAGTATAATTATAGTGTGACTCTTGTCTCTTTACTCATCATTCTTATAAACATTTACATATGACACATTTTCATTCATTCTCTTATTTCGAACCAAGATATGGAACACTCCCATATGGTTAATCTGGTTTCCCTTATAATTTACTTAAAAGGCAAGAAATTGAATAATCTCCTATTTATATGCTAACAAGTTCTTTTTTTCTCATTTTTAACAGTCTAACTTTGTTATTTTTTTATTTTATGAAAAAAAAAGATGTACATTTTTTGGTTTAGTTCCTAAAGTAATTTGAAAAGTGCTTGTTATGTAGGTGAATGAAGAACAAAAAAAAAAGGTTGTATAAAAATAGGGCCATACGACCGTCTGGAAAACAGGTGTTTGGTTTTCAAGAATATGCCTTTTTAGAAAATGAATTAAAAATAATAAAAGTTTTATTTGTTAGTCATAAATTATTTTTAAATGTCCACATAAGTTTCTTATTACAAAAAAATGTGATTTTACTACAATATATATATATATATATATATATATATATATATATATATATATATATATATATATATATCACATTAAATGATTTTATAAAAGGAAATGGTATTTTTTTAATTTAAATACAATTTTTTTTTAAATTCGGAAACAAGATTAATAAATATTTCTTAAGAACATTTTCTAAACGTTAAATTAAAAAACATAAAAAAGAAAATATTCTTATTTTCAAATTTTAAGGAAACTAAATGTTTTTTTATAAAGTACCAAACACCACAATCACATCCTCCCAATATTAAAATTTTCATCTTCAGTAAAATTCGTACGTAAATAATTAAATACTAAAAAGTTATGAAAGTAATCACTATATTTACAAAGCAATTTATCTTATAATATATTTTAATTTTAATAAATACTTTTATTAATTTCCATAGTCAATATTTTAATAGTATTCGTGGTTTTTGTTTTTTAGTTTTGAGATAAACACATCATAAAAGAGAGTTTTTCTTTCTTTTTTTAAGAAGAGGGTATTTTTAGAAATACATATCCAAGCATACATATCTAGAAATCCATATGTAAATGCATAAATATTAAAATATTACTTACCCAAAGATTTATATTGATTTACAAGGAAGTATTATTTTCAAAGGACATAAATAATTGTTATTAGGTGTCAAACTTCGACCCTAATCACATAATAAAATAACATTAATGTATTGAACACGTAAGTTATTTGAAAATATGTTTGAAACAATGTTTATCATACTTTTGGTATATAAATTGGATATTTGTTAGTGACTGAAGATGCAAAACCTTATTTTAGTTGTGATTCATGGTAAACACAATGGGAATGTAGAAAGCAATTCAAAGAGAAGACGTAAAAGCTTTTTTATTTTTCATTCATACTTAGCTGAATGAGTCATCTCCTACTCAAAAGCTGACAAAATGTTAAAAGTTCAGATAATGTTAAAAAATTCAAAACAAATATTGTGCCGACATTTTTTTTTTCTTATTTTGTTTCCCTATGTTAATAATATGATATTTATTTTTTAGAGCGAGTTAGTATAACATTAATGCTATCAAATTACAATTAGATACTTATATATAACAAATAATAATTAAATGAAATGACAAGTAAAGTTCTGAAAGATATAATGAAAGATAATAAATAAATACACTTTTAAAGAATTGTAAGAGATTCAGGCATCTTTTAGGAAATTTTTCATAAAATTTATGTGTAAATTACGAAAATGAGATAACTAACTTAAAATTTATGAAAGTTATCATGAATTCTGACGATTTATCGATTAAAGTTATCAGAGTTCTGAGAATTTATCGATTAAAGTTATCTGACAAATTTTTCATAAAATTATAAAATATGAAGTTATTACAACTCATAATAATTATTTTATAAATATATAGATGAAAGTCATTAACAATAATGATAATTTTTAATTTATAAGATATCGTGACAATTGAAACAAAAATAATTCAAATTTATAATAACTTTTCTTTAATATATTTATAAAGAAATTCTACAGTAACTTCACATTTTCATAATTTTATAAAAAAAAAACATAATTAGCAACTTCAGTTAAAAAAATGTGACGTACTCCTAATGTGTAATTTTAAATTAACTATCTCTTTTTTATAATTTACAGAAGAATGACCCAATTTCTTTTAATTTGCCGGTAAATTTAGCTATCTCCATTCTTACAAAAAAAAAGAAAAAGCCTATATATATATAGGCTTTAAACAAGGAGAAAATGCGGCGCAACGGTCGGCAGTTTGAAATTAGAAGTAAAAAAGCTTGGCTTCAAAAAAGAGGATTCTTTCTCTTATTCCCTTTCTCACATTATCCGAACAAACAAAACCACTTCTCATGGCCACCCAATCAACTACTATCCAGCTCACCCTTCTCTCAGCGGAAGGTCTTCACGTCAGGGGAAAACCGGCCAACACCAACGTCTTCGCGGTGGTTCGCGCCGACTCCATTGCCAGCCACACGACGGCGACGGCGACGGCCACGGGGAGCAACGGGTCGCTGTCCTGGGAGGAGACGTTTTCGTTGGAGGTGGGGCCTTACGCGAGGTGCCTGACGATTGAAGTGAAGTGCAGGACGGGAGCGGGAGAGAGAGACGTCGGCGTGGCAAGAATCGCGCTTTCCGATTTTCTTGGAAGGTCAGTGCCCGGCAATAGATTGCAGTTGTGCTACAGGTTGAGGGACTGGGATGGGAGAGAAAACGGTACCGTTACTTTCTCCGTCAGAGTGGTGGCGCAGCCACAGCCTCACGCCGCCGCCGACGAGAACGGTTGTGAGTCGTCGTTGGGTGGAGTTGTTACCGGCATTCCCGTTTGTTTGGAAGAGTCATAGACAAGTAGCAATATTTGATTCGTTGAATGTGGTTGAAATGTTTGGTATCTTTTAGGTTTTGAGTTGATGGACAACAAACAAGTTGGTCGTTTTGTTTCTGTTTATTTGACTTTGAATATGTCGGAGCTTTCTAGGAGTTCCTTTAGTCTATTTTTAACTCCTTCTGTTCTGACTTTCTAGTTTTAAGTTAAAAATGATTATTTGATCTACACCTTTTTTTTTCACTTGATATTATTCTTTTTACATTTTTTTTAAAATATAAAAGTTCTTTTCTAAAAAAAAATTGTAATGTATCAATGAATATAAATGTGTGTTATTATTACTTTTCTAAGTTTTAGTTTATATTTCACTTTTATTTATTTTTAAATAAATAAATAATTTTTTACATTTATTTAAAATTACTCTTTCTTAATTATTTTTCAAAAATATAAAAAATTATTCTTGTGATATATGTGACGTTTAAATCTAATCCAACGATAATTTTATTAAGTACTGACATCAACAACAAAGTATAACATGTAAGTTTATTTATGGCTTGATACTTGAGAGAGAGAATTTGATACTATTTTCTCTTCTTGGTGTGAATATGTTAGTTCAAGGTTTTGAGATTCGATAACATGTAATATGGTGTGATTGATGTTTTTGAATTGGTTGAATTCTATAATAAGTAATATCGTTTAAGGGGCTAAGATGATGTTTAAATAATAGGTTAAGATTCAATGAGGGATAAATATAATCATATTTTTTCTTTTCTGAAGATGGTCATGTAAGTAGCAAAAAATTACTCAGATTTTTATCAATTCTCTTTTTTGAAGTAGATATTGTTTATACAAATTGTTCTAGTGAATAAGTTTTTCGGTCAAATTTAAGCAATGTGTTTTTAGTGGCGAGGTGTGAGTGTGTTGGTTTATACAAGATGTTATGAGTTAGGATGCATAGAGACTATGATACGATTGTATTATTATTGATGATTATTTGATAAAAGAAATGTATTTGTATGATATATATTTTTTATATTCTATGTGATGTTTATGATGTGAAAGATTTTTACACGATGATCCTTCCTTAGTTGTGTATAGTAGTTTTTTTATAAATATGTAATGAGAGATTTTGAAATAATATAATATTTGTATTACATAGTTTAAAAATTAAGATTTAAAATTATTTAAATATTTTTTGAAACGATTTTTAAAACCAAAATCGTAATGGAGTTTTTATTTTATATTTAATTAATGTAAGACTTAAAAAATTAAATGATAAAACAAACAAATTCGACAAGTTTAAGTGGTCTGTCAAAAATGAGTTGGATCGGATTAACTTATTAATTGAAAATGAATTGAATTTTACAATTCAGTTTGGACGACTATCGAACTGATATATCTGTTTTTTTTTGTCATTGAAAGTTTAATATCACATAGAAATGGAATGAAATTGTTCATTTTTTACATGAAAATTAGTTGATCATCGACTATCAAACTAATTTTAAACTGAAAGGGCGGTCGTCCAAGTTGTTTTAGATTTTGACCAAGTTATATCAAATACCGACTAAATCAGACATTGACCAAACTGTATTAGAGCTGACTCCACTATTAGATAGCAATTTTTTTTTTATAAAGTTGTATTAAAAGGTTGATTCGACTATCTGCGAAGTTAACTTGCCAAGCTCTCAGATTTAGCAAGCCGAGTTAATTTGGACCATCAAATTCAAATATTATGATTCACTTGGAGTTGATGGACTAATAATCAAATTTGACCACATGCTGTGTCCACATGCTGTCAGATTGATGTTTACAATTTCTTTATGTATAAATGTGACTTTAATTTTTTTTCGTAATATATTTAAATTTGTTATGATGAGTACATGATAAACTACTGTATTAAAAAGATAAACTTTGTAAAACATTTTTTTGACATTATAATTTTGATATTTTTATCTTAATTTTACGTAACTTATGTTGATTAATTATTGAAACTTTCATTTGTGTTTTCATTTTTATAAAATGTTATTTATTAAATTTAGATTTTAATAATTTAGTTAAAAATATTATTTTTAGTTTTTTTAATTTTAATTTATTTATATCATGAAAGACAATCTTATTTATTTAATTAAGATTGTATATTATGCGACTTATTTGTTTTGAATTGGAGTAAGATGTTAAAAGAAAAAAATTATTTTTTAAATACGATAAATAAATGATATTATCAAATTTATGATTAGTATAAAAGTTTTTTAGATTTTGTTATATTTAAGTTTAGAGGAAACATAAAAATATTAATATATTATACTAATCATGAAGGTATTATATCATATGAATAATATGTATATGTATATTTTTGTCGGTGACATTATTTTTAGTGTCTATACATGAGGAGCTTATGTATTTAATTTTGGTGAATCTGGATGAATTTTACAATTGGTTTAAAGATTAATTTCCAAAAAAAATATAAATTTTTGTAGTTAAAAAGGACTCTTTCATACGAAGATTGATGTCTCTGAACAATCTAATTCAGAATTGATTATAGAAAACTTTGACTGATACCTCAGTTATGAACACAATTTTGAACAATGTGAGAAGATTCAATGCTACCTAACAAAGTAGAAAGTGAAGTTTTTAAATATGGCAAATCATCATTCCTTTACAAACCTAGTTGCGATTTTCATATCTTTGACCACCTTTCAAGTTCACATTTGAAGAATCAAAATCACATTTTAATTCTGATAAACTCAACTCAAAAGCTAAAACAAAATGCACCTTTTACTTATATTATCCAACATATATATTAATGTACATAATTGTTTCACATAAATTTTGGCACTTTTAAGTTTAGTTTTGTTTTATAAAACCTACTTATCGGCAGGCACTATTAAAAAAAAAGTGGAATTTAACGCGTCACTTCGGTTACGCAAAACCCGAAACGTAAAAGGCTATATACCTCGGTTACACCTTGACCCGAGGCAGAATGGTGATATTGTCTCGGTTAAAAGAAAACCGAAACCTATATCTCTATACTAAGCACACTTTTTCTGTGAAAAGATTCTATGGCCTCGGGTTGTCAGACGACCGTTGCCTATACACACGTTTTGATTTTTTTATTTGCACATTTGCACAACCAAAGACTTCTTCTTTCTCGTGCTCTCTCTCTTCCCCTCCGTGCTCTCCCATTCTTCTCCTCTCTCGCTGCTGTAGCCTCCGCCGCTGCCTCCTCCAGATCCACTGCTCCAGATCGCCAAACCCAAATCGCCAAGCCGCTCCAAATCCGCTTCAGATCCACTTCAGATCCGCTCCAGATCCGCTCCACAACGTCATCGTCGCTGCCTCCCCGCTGCGTCCGCAACGTCACCACCGCTGCCTCCCTGCTGCGTCCACAACGTCATCGCCACTACCTCCCTACTGCTGCCTTGCTGTCGTGTGGTGAAGACAGTGTTGTCGCCGCATTGCCGCCATCGTCGCGTAGTCTTCCTGGGTTCTTGCTGCACCGTCGTGGCGCGTTGTCTCTGTTGCCGCAATCGCTCCCACGGTCCTAGTCATCGCGGCAGTGGTCCTCCGTGGCTTGGTAAGTGAAATTTTTTTGGATCTTGTCTTGGTCTTCTTTCTGGATCCAGAGACATTGAAAACACCATTTTCAAATAGAACCCTCCACTGTCAATCTCGTTCTTGGTCTTCTAACATGCACATTTTTGTTGTTCAATTTTTCAGTTATGGACTCGTGGACCACAAAGGAGGGGAAACACATGCCAGATTCATCATCCATCTTTGACCCTGTTCTGAATTGAACGAAATCGTGGGTTTTTGGTCTTTTTGCGGATGAAACATGTTACAAAAATAATGAGGGTTGTGTTTATGCTTCTGTGGTTGGTTTCGAAACGGTGGGAAAGTGTAGCAGGATTAATAAAAAAAACAAAACCTTACGACATCGGTTACAATGAATCGAGGCGTAATCGTATCCTTTATGTCGCGGTTCATAACCGAGGCATAAAATGTACACCTTTTTATCTCGTTTGAATATGCCTCAGTTGTACAACGGGTGCCTATAAGCAAAAGCAACTGGTGCCATTTACTCTTACTGCACTAGTGAGGTATTTCAAAGAAAAATTATTGAGAAGACACAATATTAATCAAATTCTGAATTTATGACCACAATATGAACACAATTGATTATATAAGACCATAAATTTATGAATCTTTTTGATATTTAACTTTATTATTTTCACTTAATATAAAACTTAGATTTATATTTAAATTTTCAATATTTATATGTGTCTTATTTTTAATTGATATGATGTATTAATAAATAATTCAATAATAATAACATAATAAGTCTAACAAATAACAAATTTTATTAGAATAAGTTTTATATAATTTTAATATTATTTTAAAAAATAATTTTACATCTAATTTAATTATATAAAATTACAACTTGTTATCCAAGATTTTCATGTATAGTAAATCTGTCTTATTTTTAGTTGAAAGGAGATTTGCAACATAAATAATTGTATTTTTGGATTTGAAAAAATTTAACCATAATATCATATAACACGTGAATATTAATCAGTGCTGAAAACTACAAAGTTTTAATAAGTGATGTAATGACATTTCGTGAAAAAGTAGTCTTGTAAATTATATTTTTCGGAACAATGATATTTTGACAACATTTTAACATTATCTATGTGTCATTCTGTGATTGGTCCAAAATTACTCCACAATCAATAATAATAATCATAAATATCAATATAATCCAATCACAGAATAACACGTACATGATGTTAAAATATTATCAAAATATCATTATCTTATTTCTCGTACCCATGGGACAGAGTAACTACTCGAATTGATTTTGTGTTTTGCATAATAGGCAGCCATTATTTAAGTGTCTATTGTTATTTGACCTTTGAATATTCTAGAAATTTTAATAGTCTAAAAGAAAATAAATAAACGAAGGTAATTGTTATACATAGAGTTTGAACGATGCACTTCAAAGGAAATTGCAGAAAAATGTATCAGAAATTTCGGATATAGAAAGGTTGACAATGCAAGCATGCACGTCACGAAACCATACCACTTTGCCCTATATGAACAAATTAAAAAGCTAAGTAATTACGTGAGAATTTGGTAGAGATTAGATAAACTTTGATTATGATAAATAAAGTGTTAAGTTTTAATCAAAATTTATGTCATTTTCAAGATAAGATCCTTTAAAATAGGACGTCCTTTATTATATGTTAATTACATATATGAATACAAAAATTAGTTTACTGATATTAGTTACATACGTAACTAACACTTTTCATATTTAATCAAGAATAAAATGACGGCTCAACAACTTAATCTCATTAGAAATTATCCATATGAAATAGATAATTTATTTTAAGATACTAAAAGCACTTTTACACGTGAAAGACTTTTGAAATTTTTTTGAACAGTGCATGTGACTATTTTATTTATTTTTTGTTTAAACTGGGAGGAAAATAGTTATATTCAGATAATTACTCATAATTTGAAAAACAAAAATTACACGAAAACGGTACAACATATGAACTACTCATTTATTAATCACACGACATGTTTATCTTGCTTTACATAGAATATTGGTTCTTGAGTGAATATATATATATATATATATGTCAACTTTTTATTATTATTTGAATTATAAATATGAAAAAAAAATCTCATTCTCTTTTATTTTCAAAACTGGTCTTCTTTTTTGAAAGATTAAGGAATAGTGACAGGATGGATTTGAAATAGAATAGAGAATAAAGTGATGTTATTTTGTGATTTGGTGCTGAAAGTAAAAAGATTTGAAAGTAAAAATTATAGAAGTTTATGAATGATTTGATAGATATGGAAGATAAAAAATATAATAGATTAAGTAGTAAAATTATATACTTGTTCTTAACAGAAAATAAAATGTAATTAATTAAAATTAATTTAAAATAAAATCTGAATGATATTTTATAAAAAATTAATAGTGTAACTAATTTAAAATAAAATATGATTGATTAAATATAATTTTAATGAAATATTGAATTATAAAATAATTAATACTATTATTAACTAATTAATTTTGTCATTATAACTTTTATTATTATTTTATTTAACTGTTGTATGATTTTTTCCATTAATATTTTTTTTGAATACTTTACATTTTATTATTATTATTTTTTATTATGATTATTAGTTATCATAGATAAAAAAAATTTGAAAAAATCAAGGATCATTTGTTAACGGCATTCTCCATACCCTCAAAACATCTCATGTTAATTAAGAGAGATACAATCTCATCTCTCTCAAAAACAGTAAATACGAAACAAGACTATGTAAGATATGAATTGCAATGATTATTAGTGTAAGAGAATTAGACTAATATTTATTTTATAATTATTTTAACTTTTATTGTAAATTTGTATGTATAATTAAATTTCTATTTTTTTTTACTAAATGAAATTACTCATATCTCTTAATATATAGATGTCATGAGAAAATAATATGATCATATAATACTAATTAGGGTGGGTAAAATGAATTTCACCGTTAAAAATTACACTGAACCAAAAACTAATTTATCTGAACTCAATCAAACTCAGAATTAGTTTATAAGAACTTAAATGAATTATTTCTTTTTATCAAATTGTACATAACTAAACTGCATTAAATATATATAAATTGAATTGAAATGTTGTGTACCTTATCTTGTTTTCAAACTACACTGATCTTGAATTGGACTATACTATTTTTGAATCGTACTAAATTAATTTTAAACTGAACTACGATATTTATAATTAAAAAATAAAAAAAGATATATTTACATTCATTATTCATAATATAGGTTCTCGTAAAAAAAACATAAAACTAAATAAAGAGAAAATGTTTGTCTCAACTAAAAAAACATAGGTTCATAACAAGAAATATTTGTTTTCACTCAGGAATATTAAAAAAAAATAAAAAAGTTTGAAAATATGGGAGAGGAGGTATTGTTGCTTACAATTTGAGATTTGAAAAGGGAAAGAAGGGAGAAAAGACAGGTGAGGTTTATTTACTGTCCCAAACTGACCACTGACCAACGAGGATTCCATTATTTTCATTAATATTAGGTATATTTTATTTTATAATCTAATTTAATGCTGGCTTATTTAATTGTAGTGGTCTAACACAACCACTACCAACTTCTATATTGATGTAGAAACATATTTATTCAAGCTTACTTTTTGTGTATTACAAAGTATTTTCGTAATTACAGTCATCAAATTTAGTATTATTTAAACTATATAATTTTTCATGAGATGGGATTTACATAAGTTATGGAGCTATAATATAATTATGAACAAATGAATAGTTAAACCAGCATCTTACAATTCATTCAGAAACTTTTTTCTAACAAACTAAGAAATTTTATTAAAAATAATAATAAAAAAACTTGTATTTATTTTTATAATTCTAATAAACATGTTTTTAATTAAATAAATACAATTTATTTTCAAAATAACCCAGGCTATTGAATATCTTATTTATTAATAGTTACATGACTCTTCAAACTTCGCAAATATTTTACCTTTCATTTCAAGGGCGGCTGAAAAACAAAAAAAAAAGTTTTTAGATCTTGTTCATGACAAATATCTAAACATCAAATTAGAAGCATGACTAATTTGAGCCATATATATATATATATATATATATATATATATATATATATATATATATATATATATATATATATATATATATATATATATATATATATATATATATATATATAATGATACCGTTTTTTCATTAAATAATGTTTATAGCAACTCCATTTATATCACTCAAGCTTCCTAACAACTTTAGGACAAGCCTCAGAATTTATTTAACATATTTAGGAGTGTAAATGGTGTTTGGTAAGAGAAATATTAATAACAAAATATATTTAATCATAAAAATCACTTTTTCCAACATATACTATTGTATGAACCAACCAGTTTCTTTTAGATGGAAACCAAGATAAAAAAATTAAACTTAGCTTATTGGAGATTACACATTTGTATCATTTGCTTACTGGATCATTTTAAATCTAACAAAATAATAATAATAATAATAATAATAATAATAATAATAATAATATCTTAGTTTGAATCTAACAAATAGTAATAATAATATTATAATAAATGACCAATAATTATTGAAACTTAACATGGTGAAGAGCAAGACTAGTGTGGAAAACAATCCACGAACAATAATTATTGAAACTTATAAATGGCTAAACTCCTAAAATAATTATATAGATTATTGGGTGGGTATGGATAGAAATGATACAAGTATTTGGGTTTATCCGTAGATTTTACAACGGTTGATTGAGATCGATAGATATTTATAAATTTTAAGTAGTGTTGTGGACAGAAAATATTTTAATATCTGTTTATAAATGTTGTATCATATTATTTATATTTGCGTTATTTATAAAAATTTAAAATTAAAATTATATTTTATTAAGTTAAATTTAATTAAAATTAATTTATATTTTATTAGATTAACTTTAATTAAAATTAAAATTAAATTTATATTTAATTTAATTAATATTATATTATATTATATATTTCTTTTTGAAATTTTAAGATTTTATTTAAAAAAATTCTAAAATATCTTTTTAAAATATTTGCAAATACCTACAAATTTTAAAATATTTGTGAATAACTTTTAAACGAATAATGGATAGATAACGATACGTGTGACAAGTAGGTTTTTTTTGTAATAATCTAGATAGTGAATAAACATTATTTATGTCCAACCAGATCCGTCATCATGAATAAAGAAAGCATCGTACACAGTAAAATTTACATACAATACTCTATAAGGTAATATAAAAAGGATAATAAAGCATTGAAAAGCTTGTAAAGTTTAAATGTGATTCTAGACAAAAATATTAGTGTGAAGAGTAACGATGGATAAAGTAAGAAGAAAGATAAAGCTTGCAAGAAAAGGAATAGCATTAGAAAATCTGACCTGACTAAAACTATGTTGGATATGTGTGATAGGCGTGTGGATGTAAATACAATGCATCACAAAAAACCTTCTGTTAATTTCCAACATTTTCATCTTATACAAATAAATGAAAAGCAAAATAAAGTATGGAAATATTTTTTATATAAAAATGGAGTAATTTTAAATAGTCAAAAGAAATATTTTTTTATGACAAATTACCATGTTTAAAGATAATCAATCTATTTAAAGAAAATCAACCCTCAACCTTCAAAAGTTTAGCAAACCAATTAACTGGAATGCCAACGACAACACGATTTGATTTGTTAGGGTTCATACGAAATCCTATGACTTCCCTGTCAATTCCTGTAGAATTCACCATCTTTACGTCTTTCTCTTGCTCCGTTTCCAAACACAAATTATCCACCATCTTCACTGAGAAATGAATAACTCCGTTTCGTTGACCATCCCAGCCCCTCAAACCATAGCAAAAACTTTGAGGAACATTTTCAGACAAAACACTCTGATTTTTTACAGTAACTAAATCCGAAAGAGCAATCCTTGCTACTCCGACAGGACGAACTTCTTTGTATTTCTTGCATTGCACCTCAAACGTAACAGACCTTGCATACGAAGGAACCTCCAACAGCAATTTCTCATTCCATGCATGCACTCCATCATTTCCATTCACCATTTTGGTCGTGCAACAGTTCAAAGACTCAGCACGAACGACAACACAGACCTCGGAAACTGAATTTCGATCCAGTCTTATGTTTTCTCCGGACACAACGGTGATCTCCAAGGTGCGTTTTTTCTGGTATGCCTCCATATCTAGGAGAAATTTAGACTACGTAATTACGTATGTGTTTGTATGTTAAGGAAAGATTGTTTGAGATGAAAGAGTAGGAAAACCGTGAGGGCCTTAAATAGAAGAGTTTTATAGGAAAAGATGTGGAAAGAAAGGATGAAAGAACACAGTTTTTCCTATATAACAATGGGTGAAAACTTAACTATTTGAAATCGTGTACAATTTAATAAAGACGAGATGTTGACCTTGACTTAGACCTTGAATTTTGTTGTGGTAATTTACGTGAAAACGTGCTTTGCCCAGTCATTAATTTCCACGAAGAGTTTTGTACTATAGAAGACCTTTTCCACACGTTTACGTGTGGAAAAGTATTAAGTTCTTTAGGTGTGTTTTTTTTTTAAACGTGTGTTGACTTTTTGACTACCGACTTTGACTTTCCGCCACCGCAAAATTTTACTGCGATGATGACGCCACATGATACTCTGTTACGATGCGGAATTATGGTTTTTGAAATTGAACGGTGATTTGCGTGGACGAACCTTCGGGAACACGTTTCCTCGTTTTCACTGTTTATGGTATTTATGGGTGTGTTCACGTTAAATGATTTTTGAAAGAAATTAAATGAATTTGAGAAAATCTGAGAGGATAATTTTTTATTGTATCCTAATCTAGAAAACATATTATTTTTTATAATTATATATCGCATTTTTTATTTATCACATTATGGTATGTGTATTATTAGTTAATTTTCTTTTTTCTTTGAGAACAAAATGTATTAGCAAAATAAAATATTTTCAATAACGATTGCTGAAAAAAAACAAAACTCATCACCAAAAGTTTATTTGAAAAGAGATTATTGATTCCGTTTTGTGGTTATTGAACTTGTGTATAGATTGTAGAAGTTTAATAATATCGACTCAGATTTTTAATTTAAACCTATCTCAATTCTAAAATTTAACTTATAAAATAAGGATATTCCTAATTTCATTCAATGTTGATATATTTAAATCGTAAAATATTATATGAATAGATGGTGTAAAATGTTTTTACACTTTCATTTAATCATAGTGTATCACGTATGATAAAATAATTAATTTAATAATAACTATATCTTAAAAATTATAATTGTGATATAAGCTTTAAAACTATTGATGGGAAACACAACAATGAAAAATATGCAGCAGAAATATTTTTTTCTAAGAATATACGAAAATACCAATATTTCTAATGTAAGATAATTTTTTTTTTGTTAAAAATGCACGAGCAAAGTTAATAAATCAAAATCTAGTAAAATCAAATATAAATATAAGAAAGTGAACTTAAAAACACTAACCATTATTTACAATCAACTACTGTCAGAGTCCATTTAAAACGCACTCAGGATTCGTTTTAGTGGAGTTCATGTGTCAAGAGGATGGCTCGACACTCAGATGGTGGACGACAGGTGTTGGAAGCTGAGCGGACGTCCGTTTTTGACATTGAAAGGAAAACTTTGAGTTTTCAGAAATCCACGCCACTCTCTGCATATGTTACTTGTATTGCATGAACGTTTGTTGAATTGACTGAATTAATATGAAATATGATGGTTGTTATGCTTTGATTGTATGAAGTATGGAAATTTACTATGATATGAATGTATGAAATTATGAAAATATATGTTGAGAAATGAGTTAAAGATAAATAATTCTAGTATGAAATTTCCCCTATGAAAGTGTACGTTCGTCACTAAACAGTCCTTGACCGTTCGGTTTTTCTAGTGAACATGGTTGGAATTGGATTCTTTCACTTGGGAAGAATCATAGTTGAAGACGAGCATCTTTGTTTTCAAATACTGTGCATGAGCGTTCGGCCAAACATAGTTGTTTCTTGGTATTCGACTATAAACTTAAGTATATATATATATATATATATATATATATATATATATATATATATATATATATATATATATATATATACATGTATTTGTATATATATATACATGTATTTGTAAATTTTCGTTTGTTCTTAAACACTACTACTAATGGTATCTTATTATATTTATCAAGCCTTCTACTATAAGGTTAATAGTGTTTGGTCTTACACCAAACGCTCATTCTCTTTTCTTTTATAATCTATCTTGATGAAAATAGTGTTCGTCCAACTACAATAGAGTTTTCTCTCTACTGTGCTCGGTCATTGATTGACATTCGGTTGTCTTGATTGCTAAATTCAAAATAAGCTAAGTATTTATAAGCGTACGGTTTCATCATGTGAATTTTTCTAAGTATTATTCTTTGAAGTGTCCGTATTCATTGGTTTTGGCCTAGAGTCTTAGCACTTTGAATGGTCTTTGCGGTGTTCGGTTTGAGCTCTAAGGAGTCAATTCATTTAATTGGCTCACTTTGTAAGTAATGTTCGTTCTAGTCGTTCTTGTGATATATGATTGTACTCGGTTTCTTTCTCAACCCGACAGTAACTCTCTCGGTCTTAATCTGTTCTGAAATTGGAGACCTCTAAGTGTTCGTTCTCGTTCTGAGTTAGGATTGAACGTTCGGTATTTGGTGTCCTTAATAATCTTTGTACGAAGGTGAAATTGAGATGATTAATAATGAAAGATGAAGAAAATATGATATGGATGAAATGTTTTGAATTATGGATGAGCGTTCCGGGGAGGAATGACTCATGAATGTATATTGGAATTGGTAAAGTATGAATGTGGGCATGCTAAGCTGGCGGTTCATCCTGATGTTCCGTGATTACTCGTCCTCACGTAGAGGAGGGTAAGTCATGTGTGGGAACGACAGGAGGTCCTAGTCCTTATGGTTAATTTGGACAAATAGGACTAACCTCGGGTGGCAGCTGTTGAGGGTATCGCAGTTACTACATCACCCGGGTGCACGAACATCGTAGCTACACAGATTTCATATAGTCCGGACAGTCAGTCTAGTATTAGGCTTTGCATGAACGAATGATGAATTATCTTGTTTGGTTGATTGTGTGAAATATATGTTGATACATGAATTAAATTACATAAGCTTACCCTGTGTTTCCTGTCTTGTCTGTTTTGTACGTTCGATTGTCCTTCTGTTGCAATGATCATCCATGTAGATGTGAGCAGAAGAAGAAGAGCTGCTGGAAGAGGCGCTGAAGGAAGATAGCTTAGTGAAAGTAGAAGTTAAGACCGAACAGTAGAATCGTTCGGTCAGTAGTATAGTCTGATAGTAAAGTGATCGCTCGATCACCTTTTCCCTTTGTTTTTGCATGATCATTTGATATGGACTGTTATAAACCGTTCGGTAGGGATTTTTCTTATGTCGTTTGGTTTTAATTTTTCTAGTCTTTCTTTCGGTCACAACCGTACGTTCTCTTTAATGTAAGACTAATATGTAATATTATTCAATGTAATTATTTTATCATATAGTTTCACTACAAAAAAGAAGGGCATTACCGAAGGCCAGAAGCCCTCGGAAACAGCCAAAAACCGTCGGTAAAAGGTAATTACCGAAGGCTTATCGACGGCCAAAGAGCCCTCGGTAAATCCCTTGTCGCTAACATTTACCGAGGGCTTTTGCCCTTCGGTAATTACCGAGGGCCAAAAACCTTCGGTAATTACCGTGGGCCAAAAGCCTTCGGTAATAACCGAAGGACATTCTGAACCTAGTCCTTTCATGCACCACTGGACTTTCATCAAACAAAGTTGCAGGATTTTCCAACAAATTAAATAAAGCAATTAATAGGCTTGCAACAAAAGGTGGCACTCAAAATGAACTTAGGAGAGATTCTAAAGTGGATTTAAAAAGCAAGAAACAATTATAAGTTGCAGATATAGCTAATTTGAACTCAATTTTAAAATAGGCAAAAGTGTTTGATGAAATGCCTAAGAGAGCTACTGTAAAATGTGCATCAGATTTTGAAAATTTGGCTTAGCACTAGTTCACTCGTTTTTTACAATGCAGGCTGTTTGTTAATTTTGAATTGTGCACTTCTTTTTAATCAATTTAACCAAGCTGTTGCTAATAATTTAAGATGAAATTCAGTGCAATAATCACAGCAACACAGATTCAAAAAATTCTGCAACTCATATCAGAAAAGTGTTGAAAAATTGATGGTTTGAATGACAATTTTGCTCAAACGAGTTTGGACACTTAATTTTATGATTTGAGCAACTTTGTTTTACCAAGTAAGACTTGTTTAAGCTGCCATGAGAGGCTAAATACTTGCAAATCAGAATTTCACTGTTTGAGTTGCTCTTAACACCAAAATTTAAGCTAATTCACCAACCAAAATTCAATAGATGAATCAAACTGATTTGGAAACTATTAATATGACTCTAGGACAATGATTAAAAGTTGAACAAGACTCTAGGAATGAATTAAAAGATGTCCAGCAGGAAGTTCTAAACTGGACATATTCAAGTTAACTTTTGTCACCTTTTAAAGTGAACTTTTTGGTTCAAACTACTCAAACTTTGAGTTATAGGTAGTTGTTTGCTTTTGAGTAGTTTCTTACCTTCATTTGACTACTTTAGACTTATTAGGATATTAACATTAGTTATTGTTATTCTACTTTTGGTGAATTGTCATTTTCTCACCCTTTTAGTAGACTTTTTTAGGTTCTACATACTCAAACTTTGAGTTTGAGGTAATCCTTTGCTTTTGACAAGTTTCCTAGCTTCATTCCACTAGTTTAGACATGTTAGGATGTTCACATACCTTAGAATGAGTCTACATTAGGTTAAATGGAAATTTCTCACCTTATAAGTACACTTTTTAAGTATTAAATACTCAAACTTTGATTTTAGGTTATTCTTTTACTTTTTATAGAATTTTTACAATGTTTTAGTCATATCTTTACATTTGGAAACATAAATCTGCACATGCCAACCCAGAATCAAAAATTGGAGCAAACAAATTTTCAAACACCACTTGATTTGAACATTGCACTAGGAAAATGCTTATAATTTGGTGGTTTTAAACCCAATATTAGCAACTTAACTATGCTTTTTGCACTTTAGTGATTAATAGAGGTTGCTATTACTTGGAACATGTTTAATATCATTAAACAAACTTGCACATTGCTTAAGAAACAAAAAATTTCCACTGAAACAGATTTATGAGATTGCACCAGATTTATTCCATTTTGTGCAGAATTTTTGAAACAGAATCATGTTTTAACTGATGTAGCACATATAATCAAGGCTAGACATTGTCTCATTGCCTTATATGATTCATAAATGACTACAAATGCACTGCAACTAGAGAAAACAATCAAACCTTAGCTGGAAAACAAATTCTGCAGTAGAGAAAGTCCCTAGTTTGGTGGTTGAATACTAAAAAGCATATGGAATTGATTTAAACACACAACTGAATGTTCAAGAAACTTTGTTTGATGATTTTAATTGTCTTTAAACTCTAAAATGAGTTATAAACAGCCTGCAACTCAAAATCACTACTCCACTTCCATTTTAACACAAAAAGTGATGGTTTAGAAATAAAATCTTCATATAAGGCATTAGCATCAGCATGCCATTGACATGAAGACTTTATATTAAATCCCTGCACAATGCTAGGTAAACCAAATGAGCAATGAAATGAAAAAGCATAGTTCGGTTACCTAAAACTAGTAGCATATTTTTTCTATTTTGGTCAAATTTGTAGCTTTTCACAGTGTTAAATGTCCTTGCAATGTCCAGTTTGAGTTTGATCATGCTTAGTTGTTGTTTTCAAGCTTAGTTTAGTGTGTTTACACTTTCTATAGTCATTTGCATTGATAGCTAGTTGTTTGAATCATTATAACTTAGAATGAGGTGTGTAATTGTTTAATTTGCTACATTATTAGCTGTTATAAGGTCAAATTTTGGAATCTACTATTTCTATGCCAAATAATAGCTCAAAAGACTTTGTTTTGATGATTTAAAGTTGTTCTAAAATTCTAATTTGACTTATAACCACTGTTGTGCAATTTCACAATCAAAACCTCAATTTACAGTTCATTTTTTCTAGTGCAAAGTTGAATCCAACTCTGATTTTTGAATTTGTGCATTCGAAATTGGTTTTGGGTTGTAACAAAAGCTAGGTTGTGATTTGAATTGAAACTTGTGAAAAAGAAACATTATACAGGTGCTAAAAGGCATTTACTCTAATCCTGTAACATTAGACGGGTCCTAATTGATGGTTGACAAAGATGTCACACCAATGCAGGTATTATTTGTATAATGACATTTTCACTTATGTTTTCTGATCCTAAAAGAATTCCTGTTTGAATGCATTCTAGTGTTCTGGTTTACTGCTATATGGCTTCAATGAGTGGTTGGAGTGGGTGCCCATATATATGTATCTGAATCTGTGTATGTTTTCCCACCTTTTACAGATTAGAGTGGGTGCCCATATATATATCCGCAAAATCCAGTTCTTCACATAGGAAGTCCTCTTAACTTAAGCATAAAAGGTGTGGACATTTTGGATGGTTGCTACTAATTTATTTTTCTAACAATGTCTTATCTCTTGAAAAAAATTCTTTTCTAAAAGGTTGTACTTGTTACAGATGTAATGAAACCATTTTTAGCTTTGTCTAACATGATTTCTAGAGTTACTTTGTTAACCCAGCACTAGAGCAGACAGTTATTTCAATTGCTTGACTGAGTTTTGAGTTCAGGGCATTTCATCTTTTCCTTTTACAAAATTATTCCATAGTGGTAATGGATTTTACCTTTAAGTTTCAGGTTTGAGTGATACAGTTTACAGACAGTGGTTTACTACAAATAGAAGTGTAGTATCCGTTGATACACTATCTGGGACGGCCAAAGCTATCGGGCAAGGTTCAACCCAAGGTGCTAGATTATATATCCACCCCTGCCTGACGAACCCAAGGCTGAAGGAACCCAAGCCTTCCCAACTCTATTATTTCGGTGACTTGGGACTGAGTTCATGTTCATTACAGGGTTAAATTATCAGACTGAGAACATCAGATTGGTGATTCCTATCAATATGACCCTTTTTTCATCTTTTAATGAAGATGTTTATGTTCAAAGAAAAGGTTATTATAAACCACGAATCTGAATGATGGGTTAAACAAAGTTAATGAAAATATATTAACGTTGTTAATATCCTCTCAGACCACAACCAATCACAACATTCAACATTCAACATTCAACATTCAACATTCAACATTCAATTACCACAACCAATCACAACTTACAAACATCAAACATTAGCAAGATTGAAATTACATTGCAAATAGGCATTTTCTTAAATAAAACTAACCTGGTTCGATTTGTAGAGAATGAGACGACTTATTCGTCCAAGCCCAGAGCTGCACCAAACCTCCACCTCGCTGAACAGACCAGCGAGCCTTTCCTCAACATTGTCGCCTCCTCACGCCAACGTCGACGAACCACGAAGCCTCCACCAACCACCAAACCCTCGTCCTACCACGATTCAACTCTAATGGAGCTTCCTACCCACCACGATTCCGCAAGACATTGGTCAAACTGGGGGAAAACACACAAATTAAAAAGAGGTTTCGTGTAAGGAATTGACAAAAAATGTGAACGCAAACACTAACCACGTCGTCACAGAAATCACAGCAAAGCACTCGTCCAACGATTTCCTAGCTAGCATTGATGCGAAAACCAAGTCTTCGAGCAAGTGTTTCGTGCAATGGAGAAGGGTTTAGCGTTTTCGATTTTGGAGAAGGGACGAGCTGTTGGTGGGAAATGAATTGCAGAGAGGGAATACGGTGATTTGGGGCAAAATTAATCGAAGAGATTACCGAAGGCTCTTAGGCCGTCGGTACTTTAATTCACCAACTCATTACCGAAGGCTTTAAGGCCGTCGATAAATTGCCGCCGGTAATCAGTACTTTTCCTGTAGTGTTTTAGACTATTTAATTATCTATCTTCAATTGACGATCCAATGATAAAAATAATAAATTATGATTAAAATTTTAACTTAATTTAACAGTTAACAAAGTATAAATCACATTTATACTAAGGTGTTTCCATAAATATTTTAATAAATTTTCTCTCAGTTTTCTTTATTTTAAAGACTGAGAGTTTTACTCATATTTTAAAACTAGGTTAAAAGAAAGTAGGTTAAGTGATGCAAATTGAAATTTACAATTTTCTATATTTCAAAAGTACAAAGGTGAGAACTATTAATGCTATATATTACGATGTTAGAAAATCCAACGAGCTTCAACTTGCCCAACACGTACTTAAAAGTCATTATGAAAGAACGAAGATTAAACAAAACAAATTTATTTAGATATTTCCATTACCTGCCACATTCAATTCCTTGCAAGTAACGTTTTGACAGATTTATACAGAAATTGAAGAGCTCAGCAACAACGACAAAACATTAAGGTGACAAGATCGAGGACCCTAATTAATAAAACATTAACTTAAATGAACATAATTAAGGTGACAGTTTATTTTGTTCTGTCGTGTACGAGACTCCTTAACTTAAGTTTTTGGGGAGAAAAAAATTATGTTCATAAGTAGTCAACTATGTAGTTGGTGCTATATATATATATATATATCAAACTGAAATTAATTATTATAGGACAATTACTCATAATTTGCCCAGAAACTATTAGGTTGAAATAATTTGATTACCTACAAATCACGACAGCTGAGTTATTAAAAATCTGAAGTTTAACTCTCACGCTTTCCCATTTTGGATTAGCACACACAGAAAAGAAAGAAGAAGATGATTCTTTTTTTAAATAAATTCTCACACAGGAAGTTTTCATGAGATTGTTTGTCTCATCAATTTTCTCTGTCCAAAAATTTATTTGGAGTTCAGAGTTTGAGAAAATTACAACTATAGGATGTATTTTTACAAGGAATCTGAGTTATATTATATATATATATATATATATATATATATATATATATATATATATATATATATATATATATATTAACATGTTGATAATTCTAAGTTTTACATGTAATAAAAATATAAAAATTAAACACTTTATAAAAAATATTATTAAATTATTATTGTCGAAAACCCTTTTGTTAAAAATAATGTCATTTTTTTTATATAAAATGGACTTTCGTGTTATCTCTTCTATAAACTCATTTCTAAAAGTTCCTCTCAACAATAATGTAATATTGTTTTTGTATATTATGAGAGTGGAGATGAAGCATTGATTTTTGCAACCTGTTTTTCAAAATTACAACTAAATATTATTTTTTTTACATTCTAATTTTACATTTTAATTCTAGCCAAATGAATTTATATTAAAATATACAGATTCGGATATTATGTAATATTTAATGTTTTTAAATAAGTTATTCTTAGTGGTTAATAATTTTAATCCACAACTGCATTATAATGTTATAATTTCTTCAACATGACTTCATTTAATCTAGTGAGACTATTAAAAGAACTAAACTTATTGTATTAATATTGCTCTTTTTTATTGTACTAAAAAAATAAAAGTTCTGATACTTAATTGCTATTATACTGAAAACATATTTTATATTATCTAACATAAGCATTATAAAATATGTCTTGACTATAAATTTATACTTACTTATCTACTCTTTAACTATAATAATAGGAATAGTTTTCATTTATCGAAAACCGGAGTTATTTAATCTTGCCTTACATATTTTGAAATGTTTACTAGGTCAAATTCAGCGTAATCCTATGAAGACTTCACCCTGGAAAAGTATAAGAAAAGTTATGACCATCATCTTATAAAACCTTTCTACATTTGATAATAGCTCGTGTTTAAATGACTTCGTTTTAGATAGTATATAAGGTTGGAGAAAATTAATCTTATAAAGTAAAAGAATGAGATTATTTTTATTTTTATATATTTTTATTGAAGAATTATGTTGAAAGAAACTATACATTTGAAAATAAGAAATGAGATTTCACTATCAAAGTAAAAATTAATTTTATTCTCAAGTATGATATTTTTGTCTCATCTCTACTCAATCAATGAATAAACATAAATATAAAATATTTATTATTTATTATTTTATAAAAATAAAGATAATATCATTTTATTGAGTATTAAATGTTAAAATGGTACAAATTTTTCTTCACATAAGAAAACAACATTCAAAGAACAATTTGGTTAGTGCACCAATTAATTGGAATGGCAGCATCACTTGATTTCTTAACTTCATTCTCAATTCCTCTGCAATTCACCATCTTTACGTCTTTCTCTGCCTTTGTTTCTGCAGATAAATTATCAACTACCTTTACTGAGAAATGAAGAACCCCGTTACGTCCACCGTCCCAGCTTCTCAAACCATAACAAAACATCTGAGACACATTTTCGGATAAAACATTGTCATTTTTTGCAACAACTAAACCCGAAAGAGCAATCCTTGCTACCCCAACAGGACGAAATCCTTTGTATTTCTTGCATTGGACCTCAAACGTCACAGACCTTGCATACGAAGGAACCTCCAACAACAATTTCTCATTCCATGCATGCACTCCATCATCTCCATTCTTCATTTTGGTCCTGCAACATTTCAATGACTCTGCACGAACAACAACATACATCTCCGCAGCTGAATTTCGATCCACACTTATGTTTTCTCCCGACATAACTGTTATCTCCAAGGTCATTTTTTGCTGTCTAGCTTCCATATCTATGACACTTTTACAGTACCTAACAAGTTTTGCACACAACTAAGCAATTTATTTAGTGTTAGAAAACTAGTAAGAAAGTGTGTAGTGATATTTTGAATAGGTAGTGTTTGGGATGAAAGGATTGGAAGAGTGGAAGGGGCTATAAGTAAGAGGTTTTGCATATGAACAAGTGAAGAAACAACTTACGAAATGCAACTATGTTTGTTACCGCGTATTTGCACACGGAGAACGAGAGGTTGACGTTGACCATGAACTTTCTAATGTTCAAACTCATATAAGACTATTTTTTTACGTTAAAGCCTACGAAATTTCATGATGTGTGTACAAATTTAATTGAAAAAAATATTTTGATATAAATTTTTTGACAATATTTTAAAACAGAACACCTGTCCATTCTTCACTAATTTTCTTATTTATTTATTGTTATATTGACTTACTCTAAATTTAATAAAAAATAATATATATACTGTATTAAAATATTATAAAAAATTTATGTTAAGATGTAACTTTAATATCTAAATGAAAAGTGACATGTGCCTGCGATGTCATTGTGTTAGGTTGAAGTAACTATAAAATTGTATATATTTTTTGTAGGATAAAAATAAGGCAAAAACTACGTTTACTTCCATTGATCTTATAAAAACTGGATTCAAACTTTTAATAAAATAATAATTATATTTCCTTTAGTTTTTAATTTACATTCATACTTTTCCATGTTTTAATAAACGGTGCACTTTTTTTATATTTTAATAGAACCTACCATCACCTCCCTGGTTTTACTTCAAACTATTATATCAACTAAAAATTACGAAATTATAAAAGTTAAAAATAAAGATTATTTTAAAAAAAGTGAACTTTCTAATTATTACGTATTAAAAATATCGTAAAATCGTATTGTGATTAAATTATAAATTGCCTTATTAATATATAATCATATAGTTTAATATATAAATATATATAAGATAAACAAAATATGATTATTATTTTTTATTAAATTAATAATATAGGATTATAAATATATTTTTATCAATAAACGTTAGTTTTAGTATTTTGTTATTAGGAGAGTTAAATCCACAATTTCATTAAACTAAAATTAATAATATAAGGTTGTGAGTATTTACTTTAAAGATAAAATGTTCTGTTAGATATTATTCTAAAATTAGAATGTGAGGTCAACATTAATCTATTTGACAAAATTTTCAAACACATGATGATAGAAGAAGTCCTTCATTACAAGAACCGTTTTCACAATATGTGCATGGGTTTTTTGGAATATATTAAAAGATAAAAAAATAATTTTTCCAAAGTTGAATCATTCAATTTCTTATCTACCAATTCATTAATCTTTTATTTTCAATTTATACTACTATTTATTTAACTTTCAATTAATACATATATTTATAATATATATATATATATATATATATATATATATATATATATATATATATATATAATCTAACTTTTGCCACATGCTATAATTAGAAAATTTTAAAGAAAAAATTAAAAAAATGAAAAGGATAGAAACTTTGCTAAAAAAAACCTAACACTTCTCAAACACACTTCATTTTTCCTTCTCTCTGTCTTCACAGTTTAGTCTTCTCACTCTTTAAACTTTCTAAACACACTTCTCAAAGTTTTCAATTAAAACTTTAATATAATTTTATATTTTCTATCATTTTACTTTCTTTTATTAATATTTATTTTTATAAGGAAATAAAATTAAATCATGAATATATTTAAAATATAATAGTTAAGTAGAAAATTTGTAACAACATAGAAAATAAAGTATTATAGCTTATAGTTATTTTAAAATAATGAGGCTAAGTGTTTTAAAATTAAAATAATTCAATATATAAATATGATTTCTTAAATTTGTTTCATTATTCAAAACACAAATCATCTCTCTAGAATTTTTCCTTAAGTTCTCTCTATTTTCTCTCTAAGATATCTTACTCATCGATCATCTATTTGACACTAGGAGATCACGATCAAGTAATCTCTAACATCTACCTACATTTCTGCAATAGGGTAAATAAGTTTAGACTCATTTTTGCTTTTCACTCTTTAGTTGAGATCAAGCATAGAAATTTTTGTTGCATGCGAGTGTTAATTAAATCTCTTGGTTTCTTGTTAATCAAAGGTCCGAAGGACTCTCTCTAATCTCTTTTCGATGTTTCGTAGGTATTTTTAGAGTTTCTTAAGTCGGAAGCAACGAGTGTGCAATTCTAAAGCTTGATAAGTTTGTAAGGTAAGATAATCTGGCATTATTTTTTTATGATTGGTTTATTTAGTATTGAAAGATATTTTATAGTTTGTGATACTAATAACTCTTGTTGATTTTGTTAAAATGATTGTTATTAACTTTTGAGTGTTTCAAATGATGACTCTTGGTTGAATAATGTTGGTATTTCTTGTCGATGTTGTTTGTGGATAGTTCTTGTTATGAATAATATTGTTGTGGAGTTTTAGCAATATCATTTTGGTTGTCTTTATTTAAAGTTTTATTTACATTTGCAATAATTACCAAACTTGAAAAGCAACAAATATTTTAGTATAACACATAAAATTTATCAATACAAAGTATATATAAAAATTAAAACTGTTAAAAAAAAGTACTATTAATATTAGAGTTATCAAAACTAAAACTTTCATAATCAAAATGTCCTAGACCGTTTTCAAGTAAGTCCTGATACTATTATGAGTTCTAACTTCATCATTCCATAAATTCGTTGTCTACTTCTATCTCATTTTCTTCATAGTTTTAGTGTCACTTGTCACTAATACTAATTTGATAGGTGACACTAATAACTTACACTAGGAATGACAAAAACATCTGCACATGCAGATACCCGTAAATAAAATCTGCGATAGGTAATTGGTATATGTGGGTTAACGAATAACGGATATTTTAATATCTGTTTATAAACAGGTTGACTATGGATAGTGAATATGTGTTACCTGCAAAAAAAATAAAAATAATAATTTAATTTAAAATAAAATCAATTTATATTTTATTATATTAAATTTAATTAAAATTAAATTTTATTTTATGTTTTATTGATATTAAATTTATATATTTGTTTTCAAATTTTATTTTAAAAATATATAAAATATATATTTTTTAATATTTACGGTTGTGAGTTTTAAAATATTTACAAATTTTTTTAAACGAATAAATGCCTTGGTTGCCAGTAGCCAAGGGTAAAGTTTTCATTTTGCTGACCTATTATTATCTCTACTTACACGTGACATTGACATTGTACATAACAAACCATGACAAATAAACAATTTTTTATAAAATTAAAATAATATTTATATATATAGATTAAAAATTAAAACAATAAACTAATAGGTAGCATATCCGGATCATCCTTCGTGTGTGATTAAAAAAATAAAATTAAACATAATTTAAAAAAATAAAAATCATATTATATATTTAAAAAAAAACAAAATCAATGAAAATGAAAATGAGAATAAATTTTTTTTTAAATATACTATATATTTTAATTTCTTATAATTGTTGAGTGTATTTCAAATAATAAGTATATTTTAATATCTGATTTTAGTTATCTTCTCCTTGGTTTTCATTATAAATGCATAATGCATGTACATTCACTATCGCAATCGGTATATTTCCCTCATATAGGCTCATGCAAATCATCATTCGATTTCAACAAACGGGTGTTGGCCCTCCATCACCTCAAGTGCTTCTGCACCTCTCTACTATTTTCTTTTATTCTAAAAATACTCTACACTTCTCTACTATTTTATTTTATTCTAAAATTACTCTACACCTCCCCCACTATATTCAATAATCTTTCTCTTTCTCTCTCCACATTAATGGAGCATTCATATGATTATATTCAATAATCTTTCTCTTTCTCTCTCCACATTAATAGAGCATTCACATGGTTTCAGATTTAAACTTGACATATATTGTAAAATTTTATTCAATCTTATTTTCACTGTTCAATATTTTTTTTCTTCAAATCACTTAACAAATGGTAAAATTTTGTTTTAAATTTCTAAAAAAATGTTTATGTATGCGTTTTTTTTGCATTTAATATCTATAATTTTTAACATTATATTATGTTTTAACTTACCGACATGTTTGACTCAAATAACTTGAATAAAGTATTTAATTTATTAGATAAATAATATAAAAATATTATTAAATATTTAAAATATAACAGAAAAGTTATTTGTTAAAGATTTGGTATTTATTTAGTTTTTTCGTCATTATAAAGTTAGTATATAATAATAATATATTATTTACTATTAATATCATTATGTTTATTATTTTATATTTGCATCTAACCTTTAAGTTTATAAAATGGAAGTGGTAAAAGTACTAATATTAAAGTTTCTTCTAAATTTTATATTTTGCAATATATCACAAGTTTAAATTTAAGTCATATAAATGCTCCATTAATGTAGAGAGAGAAAGAGAAAGATAATGCTCCATTAATGTAGAGAGAGAAAGAGAAAGATTGTTGATGATAGTAAGGAAGTGTAAAATACTTTTAAAATAAAAATAATAATGAAAATGTATAAAATATTTTCAAAATAAAAAAAATAATAAAAAAATGCCCAAATACTTGAGTGGTGGAGGGAGCAACACCCTCAACAAACGTACCAACATTGCACATTCTTTGCTCCCATCGTCAAAGCAAAAAAATCACACGCGTCACAGAAAAAACACCGAAAGAAACTCAACATTTTCCGTGTTTTCCTCGTTCTTCTTCGTGTTCGCAGAACTATTATGACACATAACAGGTTCTGCTAATATTGCAAAAACAAATACTGTCTCTTCTTATAACAACAACCCATAACATAACTTAAATAATCATATTTACACTTAGATAATCATAATTAGTTATACAAAATTTATTACACTAATTCCCACTCTATGAAGTTTGGACACATTTCTTAAATAGTGTATCCCAACATCTCACTCTACTACCACACTTATTACGGAAATCTACAATTTAAAAAACATTTTTATGGGTTTTATATAGCTCTAATAAAATGTCAATAGATATTTATTCTTTAAGTTTTTATTATAATTATAAAAATAAGGTATAGATCTTATATAATTAGAAATATTTAAATTATTTGTATATATCTATTATTTTATTGGGCATGTTTATTTAATCTCATTCCATATATTTTATAATTAATGTGATTTTTTTAAAATTTTAATTTATTTTTAAATAAAGTTTAACTAAAGTATTCGTTTCCAATAATGATGATCAAGAAAGGAATCAAATGTTTTACGTTTGTTTTTTCACTTTTTGGATATCAGATAAATTTATTAGATTTTTTTTTATGTAAGTGACAATAATACTTAAATTGTTATATTTGACTGATGTTATTTATAATTCATTTTGAATACCTAAATCTTAACCGTAAATTTAAATGATTAATAATGATGTAATATATAGATCTGTATATTCGTATCTGTATTTTAGATGTTAGACATGTTGAAGCATATATGTGATGTTCGTGTTAATATTCCTCCCACATAGCTCCTACTATTTTGTTTTCTGTGAGCTTAAGCTCGGTTACAATGTCAGACATCATAATTATACGTTATGAAACCTTGGTATGAGAATGAATTTTGTTGAAGATCCATCTTGACTTATGAAAAAATAAATGTATTCTAAATATATGAATGTAAATCTTAATATACAAATTTAAGATTATTACATTTAAAATTCATTTTTTTAATAGTATAAATCATCCTAGTCTATATATATTGAAAATCTCGCATAGACTAAGTAATATAAATTTATAATATATAAATAAATAAAAATGTCATATTTGTTTTATGAATTGAATTTTCAGTAGACTTGCTTATGCATGCGCGCTTTATCATGTGGGAGGTTGGTGTAGTAGAACAAGTTGGAAAGTAAGAAATGCAGCGATGAGTTTGTTGAAAATTTCAATTGTAATGAAGTTGTTGATGTTATCTTTGTATGAACTGTAATGCTTATTATATATCTTTTGTTTCTTTAATTGGTAAGGTATGTCTACGTCCAAACTTTTATTTATTGGTGAAGAAGTTGCGAAAAAGTAAGGTTGATTGAGTAATATATTGTGAGAAGGTTGATATTATTTTATGGAAATTTGTGTTCAACTCTACATAACCCCACTTAATGTAAAAACAAACAAATAAAAATAGAATGAAAAATATTTTTTTATGCTAGAAGAGTTACTTGACAATTCACTTTCAAAAATAAAATAATAAAAAAGAAAGAAAATTTTTATATTTATAAAAAGAAAGAGATTTAGATGTAAGTATAACAGCACCCAAAATATAAAGGGAATGCAATATAATATTTATTTGCCTTCCTACTTTCTATTTCCTACAAACACTAGGGCAAAAAATTATTTTTTCAATAACATTTTGTATCAATTATATATTATTTATTATAAAATGTGATGCGGTCACATAATTATAAATATTGTAAAACTTTTTATAGTGGTGATAGTTATAATATGTATATAAAGCAGATATAATAATATTTTTATAATAAAAAAAATTGTACCAATTATAATTATAATTGATGTAGAAAATAAATGTATTGACATTTTTGTAAGAAAAAATTATATATATTCTAATTATAATCAATATAAAAATATATATTGTGATATTTTTGTACTAAGAAAACTTTCTAGTTTTAATTATAACCAATATAAAAAATATATTTTTATAATAAATAAAAAATCTTGTGACAATTTAGTTCTATCCACAAACACCAAAATATAACTCCACAAATTAAGGTTATCCACAATATGTTTCAACGCAACCTAATCCTTCCCTCATCCAGTGCAAGAAGTGGATAGTCACTTCTGGTCATTTCACTATTCTCCATTTCTTCCATAACCATAATCACATTCAGATTCAAACTCTTCGCCATGGTCACTGTGATCACTACCCTTCTACCAAAGTGGCTATTGTTGTCATTGTCAATATTAGAAGAGTAGGAAGGATTTTGCAATACATGACCTCCTCGTTCGTCGAGGGAGTCTATGCTGCTTGATTTTGAAGGTTCCTTTTTTTGTGAACGAGGAACAATGATCTTAAGTTCGTGCTTCAATCTACATCACATTATTAATGGAAAGGTGAGTCTCATATTCTGATTTTGTTGTTAGGTTGTTGGTGAGTTATTGATGGTAGCTCAAATTTAGAAGAATGAAATGGTGGAGGCATGACTTTGGAGGAAAGGGTTGAAGAATGTACACCAAGTGTCTGCTTATTTTGCCATGTTGAAAATTGGAAAAACTCTTATTGATGAAAGAAATGATACTAGTTGTTATTATGCATGCAAAATTAACCAAATAATCTAGTAAACATGCTTGAAAGTTGTTTGAAAGAGTAGGAAAAGAGGATGTTATTGTTTCATATACCTTTTTACATTGTGCGCTTAACAGTTATGAAAATTTTATAAAAAGTTGAATACTTTTTATACTACTTCGATATCGATTCTAAAATTAATATAAATTTTTTTTTAACAAGTATAAAAGGATTTTTTTAACACGGTGCAATATTGACAACTAAGAAATCAATTAATATAATATCCAAAAGAAGATGGCACGTGATAAAATACAATCATTCAATAATTTAATATATTAATATTTAATTATTATATATATATGTGTATATATATATATATATATATATATATATATATTATTAGAATTGGTTATAAAGTGAATGTATTTAGTTTATTTCATATAAAAAATATTAATACATTATTTTTTTAGTACTTAATAACAAATTGTAATATACTTTTTGCATGTGTTTGTTTTCAAATTTTCCTCATCACCACTTGAAAATGATTGTCTAACACCCTTAATTTTAAATTTATATTAAATACATTCATTCAATTTATTATTTTTTTAAAGAAAACAGAGAGAAAAAATGTAGATGAAAGATATGAGAAAAATAATGTATATGAATGAACATGATAAAAATGAATAAAACACATAAATGTATGTGAAAAGGAGATTAATTTGAATGAAAGACATAATTGTCATAATATTTATGTGTATAAATAAAAAATATGATTGCTAAAAATTTATATGAAAAGGAAAAAAATATTAAAAAATTTGTTATTTTAATATTAAATCATTAAATTAAAAATAACTTACAATTATATTCATTTTTACGGATGCAAATAAATCCATAATATATATTTTAATATTGATTAAATTGACACTAACTTAAATAAATATAAATGTTAAAAAAATAAAATCAGTGTTTCTTGAAATATACATTAATTATATTTATTTTTAATATTTACTTTTAGTCTTCACTTATTAACTCTATTTATTTTTAATATTTATTTTAATTAATGTTTAAAACAGCATTAATTATTTACTTTTAGTAATTTTGTTATGTTGATATTAATTTATTTTATGTTGATGATTATTTATTTTAATTAATTTTTTTATGTTGATATTAATTTATTTAGTTTTAATTAATTAAATTGATATGAACACAAAATTAATTTTATATATGATATATACCATTATAATGTATAAAATACATTATTATATATTAAATATAACAATAATTTACTTAAAAAAATTCTGTGTGAATTTGTGTGCTCTTTAATTTTGTAAGGAAGGTTTCTGTTTTAATATATTTGGAGTTGCATGAGAGCGATTGTGATGTAAAGTTAAAGGTATTTCCTACAATAAGAGTTGAAAGGGTCAACGCGATTGCTTTATAACTTGTAAAACAAGTTAAACAGATTAGTCAACACTTATATATATTGCATTCTCTTGTTCCTTACCATGCTGACTTGGTAGGGATTCATATTTAAAGATAGAGAAAAATATTCATTTTTATTTTGTTTGTTAAATTTAATTAATATTATATTTTATACTTTTAGAATTTTATTTAAATTTTATAAATTAATATTTTAATATTTATGTGTATTTATGAGTACCTATAAATTTTATAAAAAAACCCTATTAATATTTTTTAAATATATATAAACAAAATAGGTAAAAGTTGATTTTTTTATTGAATACTGAATAGACTTATTCATACCTAACCTGTAATCATCTTTATTACTGGTTTAAAATAAATTAAATTCATTAATAAACTACTTTTTAAAGATAATTTTCCATTCTTTGGATTCAAAATAACATCGTAATTAAGACATTGAAATGAATTAATTTTAAACTAAGTTTAAAGCAAAAGTTTTATTATCAGTGAATTTAAAATAGCACTAAAGAACAAAAAAATATCCTTGGTTTTGGCTTTGACACGTAGATTACACGAAGCACACCATCCTTTCTTAAAAAAAAATTGCAAATTTTATATTTTCAGAGGGTGTTAAAGTAAAATAATTTTGATAATTGGTTGTCGGCACCGGCCTGCATGTGAATCCTCCCTTAATCATGCTTTTTTGCACACTCAAATTTTCCGTACCAATAATAATAACACCAAACTCTTATATTGTTTTTAAATACTGAATTTGAATATGGACTGGTATGAGACTTCATGAGATAGGTTAGTCACAATTTTACAAGAGGAATATATAATACAATAAAAAATGAATTTTTAAATTCAGTATTTCACTTAAAATATTAAGCATTGTCATATATTATTTTTTGACAATATTATGTGTCATATAATTTTTATATTTATTTAAAATTCTATGAATTTAATACAATTTCACAATTTAGTGTTGAATTATTCTTATATGTTATCTAGTGTCAAAATCATTAAAAACACACTCAAAATCCCTCTGAGTTCAGGCACCGTAGAAGCGTTCCCGGCGTCCTAAGTTTCATTCTGAATCGAACAGTTTCGAGTTCTGATCTAATAAGTCTTTTTCTCCTTTAGTCGTTCGTTTCCTGACACATGCAAACCAACTCCTGGTTGCATGAGTTCATAGTATTTTTCTGAAACAGTTTGTCTGTCGTTTGTTTTGGTTTGAAGAATCGTTGAGCGTTGAGGGTAGAAGAAATTTCAGTCAGGCTAAACGTATTCTGCCTCTAGGACGATCGTTCACGCTAGAGGTAAGGGAAATTTATTTAATTTAATTTGTATGATTATGTGATGTATGCGCGCTCGTTGGTTTGACTGAATGAATATGTTGTATGATGATTGATATGTTCTAACTATATGGAGTATGAAAAATTGATTGTGCTATGAATGTGTAAAATTATGAAGTTATACGTTAAGAAATGAAATTGATTATATATGAATTCTGAATATGAGATTCCCCTAAGATAGTATATGTTCGTTACCGAATAGTCTTCGACCGTTCGGTTTTCTGAGTGAACTTGGTTAGAATTGGATTCGTTCATTTGGAAAGAATCCTAGTTGAGGATGAGCGTCTTCACTTCGTAATATTGTGCATGAGCGTTCGGCCAAGCACTATTGGGTATTAACGTTCGGTTATAAATCTAAGGATATATGTAATTGTATATTTTGTTGTTCGCAAACACTACTTCAATAGTATAGTACTATAATTATCAAGACTGTTTATTATAAAGTTTATTAGTGTTCGGTCTTATACCAAGCGCTCGTACTGAGTAGTGCTCAGTCTTACACTTGGCACTCGTCCTATTTCCTTAAGATAAATTCCTTATATGAGTGTTCGTTCAAGCCCTCTAGGGTTCGCTCACTATAGTGTTTAGTATTTGACTGTCACTTGGGTTCTTGATACTAAATCAATTAAACTAAGTATTCACAAGCGTTCGGTTTCTTCATATGAGACAATTCTAAGTATTATTTTCGTGCCTTGAAATATTCTTATTCATTGGTTTCTAGAGTCGTCAAAATGGGTTGAAACCCGTGAGCCAACCCGGCTCACCACGGGTTTGAGCCGGGTTGGGTTGGAAAAAAATGTCAAATTTTTTATGCGAGCCAATTTTGACCCGGCTCACTAAGAACTCGGCTCACATGGGTTGAACCCGTGGTGGGTCGGGTTGGCTCACCAACCCACCTACTTTTTTTAATTAAATCAAATTAATTAAATTAATTATTTAAATTCTATTTTTTTATTAAAATTAAATTTCAAGAGAGCATAATCTTATGGATTTATAATAGATGTTTCATTTTCTTTTATATTAATTGATCATATTATTACTGTTTCAATTTGATGGATCAGATCTAAGAATCTCGGAAGAAGAGAATGAAAAAGAACTTAATTAAGTGAGCCAATGAGCCAACCCGTTTAACCCACCAACCCGTGGTGGGTCGAGTCGGGTTCGAATTTTTTCGGCTCGCTAATAAATGAGCCGGGTTGGGTTGGCTCACTAAGTGACCAACCCGTGGTGGGTCGGGTTGGGTCGGGCCGGGTTACCCGTTTTGACAGCTCTATTGGTTTCACTCTGGAGTCCTCGTTCTTGGTCTGGTCTTTTGATGTTCAGATGGAGTTCTCAAGAGTCAGTTCATCAAACTGGCTCAGCGTTGAAATCGACGTTCGTTCCATTAGTTTCTTGGAAAATATCATTGTGCTTGCTATCTTTCTTAAAACCCGATGTCAACCCTTGGTCTTAATCTATTCTCAGATTTGAAGATCTCTCGGTCTCGCCCTATGTGTTCGGCCTAGTTTTAAGTTCGGGTTGAACGTTCGTTATTTGTAATCCTCATGAATCTTTGTACGAGGTGATTAAATGAAATAATTATTAGTGAAAGATGAAGAAAATGTGATATGGAAATGTTATGGTTTATGGACGAGCGTTCCGGGGAGGAACGACTCATGAGTGAATATTGGAATTGGTAAAGTATGACTGTGGGTAACGCTAAGCTGGTTGTTCATCCTAATGTTCCGTGAGTACTCGTCTTCACATAGAGGAGGGTAGATCATGTGTGGGAACGGCAGGAGGTCCTAGTCCTTAGGGGTACTTTGGACAGATAGGGCTAACCTCAGGTGGCAGCTGTTGAGGGCATCCCAGTTACAACATCACCCGGGTGCACGAACGCCTGTAGCTACACAGATTTCATACAGTCCGGAGAGTCAGTCTAGTGATAGGCTTTGTATGATACTTATGATGAAATTTATCTTGTGTGATGGATTGTTTGAAATGTATGTGTATCTATGAATTAAATTACATAAGCTTACCCTGTGTTTTCTTGTGTTGTCTCGCTTGTACGTTCGTCTCGTCGTTGCAATGATCATCTGTGTGGATGTGAGCAGAAGGAGACGCACTGTTGAAAGATGCGCTGGAAAAAGAAAATTTGGTGGAAATTGAAGTTAAGACCGAACCATAGGACGTTCGGTCATTAGAGTAGTTTTGTAAGGAGGCGGTCGTTTGATCACCTCACCTTTTTTCTTTTTATCTGACCGTTCGGTAAGTTCTTTTGTAAACCGTTCGGTCATGTTTTCTCATATCATGTATAGTTTTAAATGGAAACTTTTATGTAAGGCCGTTTGACCACGAGCGTATGTTGCTTAGTGTAAGACTTAACTGAGATAATATTAAATGTAATTATTCTATTACATGATTTATTACTGTATTTTTGAGATGTTAGATCTAGTATTAATATTTCATGTCTTGGAGTACTATATTTTAACTTTACTGAAAATTTTATGAATTTACTACTATTATATTTACCATAATTTAGTGAGTAAACACTGAATTAATCTAATTATTGGAAATAAGTATATGAATTTTATAAATCTGATGCAAAATCATGTTAGCTATATTCAAGAAGAGAGAAAAAAGTTAAAGGAAGATTAGATTGTTAAAAATAAAAAGTATACACCACAATTAGAACAAAGTCCCTTTAATAACAAGTTAAGCTTGATTAATACGATATTATTGGAGGAAATGTTATGGAAAGTTTCCCCAGCTCCCAGGCACACGCAATGGCCACGATAACAGAAGTGTTGCGAAAGCGATGAATAAAAAGAGTGAAAGACGATGCGAGTTAAGGTCAAAGTCCATACACGCATATTTTCAAACCATCCAATGGTGCAAGTAGTCAAATATTAATAATTATTATATCATAAAAATAATTAAATATTATTATTAACGTAAACACAATTCTTCCAACTCATATAATATCATTGATTAATCACTATTTTTTATCTTGGAGTCAGAAATTTTTAGATATATAAAAAACTTTTTAGATATATAAAAAAATTCAAAGAAAATCTAAAAGAGTTTGTGTTTTTCCTATAAAATAATTAAAAATAACAAAAAAAAATTGTGTCTGGAGCAAATAAAATCTATTATAAGTGATATTTTAAACATATATGAATTGGATCACGGATAACAAATAATTTAATATTCACTTATAAATAAATAATATAATATTACCGGTTCATGTTTACTATTTGAAAAAGTTAAAATTAAAATTTAATATATATTTAATTCAAATTGTATCATATTTTATATTTTTTTAATTTTATTTTATATTTTGTTTTAAAAATGTATAATTTTTTTAAATATTTAAATATATTTATAAATACTTGTAAAATTAGAAAAATAAGTAATCTAATTTTATATTACAAGTTAAATAATAAATAAAGGTGGATCCGATCCATTTTCATCTATCACTCTTTCAATATCAAATATGTTAATCATAACATTGATATATTTTGAAATTTAAAACTTCCATTATCCCTGAAAAGCAGCATCGATGACTAGAGAAAAAAAAGAATTTGATTGTCCTTGACCTTGAAAAGTTTCATTTTAGCTTGAAAATATTAGTTTTTAACTAATTACGAAAATAATTTTACATTAAGATTTTTGCTTAAGATATTATTTCTTAAAAGATAAACAAAAGTATATAGATAATTTTAAACTTTTGTAAAATTTAAGAGAAAATCTTTTATATATGCTTTCTAAAATTTCGCGTACATAATTAAGATGCTATACAATTATAATTCAACCGTTAAAGTCAATAACTTCTCTTCTAAACGTATGGCCTTTTTTTCTTAATAAACGTTATGAGACTAATCTTCCATGAACATTCATTGAATTCCTGCATCTTTTCACTGTGAAAATATTTCGCCTCTACCATTAATATTTCTTAAAAAAGTAAAGATTTTCATGACTGAGCTTCTAAAACATAAAGATTATCGATGAGATTATTCTTCTGAAAATATGCAAATTATTGAAATAAATTTTATTTATCCTTACAGCTTTTTGTATATTGATCTAGGAATTGAAACTTTGTTATCATATTTATAAAATTTAGTTATGGCTTAATTAGTCAAATGATATTTACTTTGGTAGGAGTGTTTGGTTTTTGTTCTTAAAAAATATTTAATTGTCTTTTAACTTTTGAAAAAATATATCAATTAGATTTTCTTAAAAGAAATTACTCAATATGGAATTTTAAAAAACTCAAACTAATATGTTTCTCATTCATTCACGTATTATTAACTATTTAAACAACATTAAAAAAGCACGTTAAAAAAATAATATTTAAACTTAAATACAATAAATTCATAAATTTACATAATACTTAACTTTCTTATAAGTAATAAGCGTGAAATTTAAATTTACACTCAAAATTTTCTAATAATTTTAATATTGTTAAAAGACTAAATATTTGTTAATGTCAAGTTGGGCGGATTGCTCCACCTAAAAGTTTCTGTGCAATCTTCAAGAAAAAACACAGATATAAACTAATTACAATGTGTGAACTTGACTGGCTGAACATAGAATTTCTTATAGTTATTAATTTAAATTAAAAGACCACATAACAGTGTTTCACTTAAAAAATGAACATACGTTCACCTTCAGCAAATTTAAGAATGTTGCTGTCTGCGCCTATTTTTGTATTGTCACAGTGCTGAGTTTCTGCGACTCTGCACAAGCAATTAATTCTTAGGAAAATTTCGAAAACGTAAATAAAGGGTAATGAGCTTAAGTGTATGTTCTTCTGTGATTTCAAGAATCACTTAAAATTGTTTGGTTGCAACTTCCATTAGTGGACTTTCGCGTTGTTTTTGTCTTTTCTTTTCTTTTAGGAAAAACAGAAATTCCTTAGCACCATACAAAAACCTGAGATATCATTTTGCGGCTTAATCTTTAATTTACAAAAAGAAGAAAAATAATTATTAATTTTATTTTCATTATTTAGAAAGGATATTAATGAACTAATTATACGTTGTTGAGTATTTATTTCCTACAACCTTCGTATTACATCATTGAATATACGTCCACGTCTCCAAAAACAAGTACTTCTCACACACGTTATTAGAGTAAAGAAGAAGGTCAAAGTCAAAAGTCAAAAACCAAAAGTTAAATACTGAAACCGCAAACCAATTTCGCTCTTTCTTTCTACGTTCCATAATCCAAACCAATCCTATATATAATCACCTAAGAAGAAACCCAACAACAAAACATACAGATTTTCAGAACTGAATATTTACATTACTTCATTCTTTTTCATCATCTTTTACAAACCTTAAAACATAAACATGACAGTGAGATCACGTACGCTAGAAATCACCGTTATCTCCGGCGAAAACATAAGCATAACAGAGGACGATTACGTCGTCGTTCGAGCTGAGTCGTTGAACTGCTGCACTACCAGAACGGCCAAAGACGATGGCACCAACTTCCTCTCGTGGAACGACAAGTTCCTGTTGGAAATTCCCGTCCATGCAAGATCGATAACATTCGAGGTCCAATGCAGCAAATTCAAGGGTTTTCGCCCACTTGGGGTGGCCAGAATCGCTGCCTCTGACTTCCTCGGTGGCGCCGCCGGCCCGGTGAATCAGTTGCAACAGTTGAGTTACGGGTTGAGGGACTGGGAAGGAAAGCGAAACGGAGTCATTCACTTCTCCGTGAGAGTGGCACCTCCGCCGCCGCCGTCGACACCGGTGGAGAAATGTCTTAAGCCCATCGTGGAACAGGCGGTGACCAGAATGGGTTGCGGTGATCGAATCAAGGTCGGTGACAAGACCAAGGCAGTTGTCGTTGGAGTCCCGTTTTGGTGTAACGTTGTTTAGAAATTAATTCACATTTTTTTATTCATTATAATTATTGATACCATTATTTGTATAACGGTCAAATATCGTTTTCATTGTGAGAAAGATTATCAATCTAGATTTATTTCTACATATGTTATAAATTTAATTTTTTGAAAGTTTTCTTCCCTCCCTCGTAACATACACTAGAACGCGCGTTGGATATGTAATGTATAATTTATTGCATTTTTTTCGTGGTTAAAAGATGTTGTGTAGTAGAAAATGATGTTATCGATTCGAATTATTACTCGAAGAAAAATAGGTTGAAGTTCCATGTGGTGCAAACGTGTGATTTTGTTGGATATGTGGGGTCCACGTACTTAGCTCTAATAGTATTGAAGCATAGGACGCAAAATTTATAGAAAGATGTAGTAAAAGCAAGATTGTCATAGTTGAAAAGGTTGGTGAAAGAGGCGTTAAGAAAGCGCATTAAGGGTGAGACCAATTCAAAATTTTGCAAGCTTTTGACTAGGTATGCTTCAGAACATGATTACGTAAACATACACATGTTTGTTTTCTTGTACTTTACGTATACATATACTTTATCAAAAGCTAAGGCGGTGGGAATATCAATATGTAATATGAACAAGAAAATCATAAATTTATGGATTCACTCGACAAGGTTTGATGGGTCGAATAAGGTCAAATTAATCCAACCAATTTTGAATCATCATTTTCACAATTTAAACATTAACCTTATCTCAAAGCATAATCAAACATAAACAATTACTTTAATACCATTTATTGTTCACATAATATTTGAAAATCTCATTAATGTAGTTTCATTTTACTTGGCAATTTTATATCTAAAAAGAGGTTCCGTTTTTTGTTAATTGTATATATCATTACAAAAAAAATTAAATAATTAATAATTCTGCCATTAAAATATTCAAGCTTTTAAAGTAAACCAACTAACACCTAATTAGTGAAACGCATACATATTTTTAATTAAAAGCAAGAGTAAATTATATAACTTTAAATATTATATATAAAATGCCCCAAAATTTATTACATATACTCAAAGATTTGTCGATACACGGAAGAATGCTTTGGTTTAATCTCTTATATGCTTTACGCTTTTATGTAAAATTATGACAGAAGAAGCAACTACATATCGACTGAAAATTTGACATCAAATTTAAATTGAAGAGACGACAATTGAAGGATAAAGTTTTAACAAGTAGAAAAACTTTTATAATGTGCGAATATTTGGTAAAAATGTAAAATACGTGGATATTAAAGAGAAAGATACGACACTTATATTTAACTTAGGTTTATAAATAATTTTATCAAACAAACATTAAGATATATATACATGATAGATTTTTATTCCATTTTCTATACATCGTAGATATATCTTAGGCAACACACAACAGTTTTGGTTTATTTTTCCAGATATATATGCTGTATAATTTAGATTGCTTATTTACTTTTAATTGCGTTTTTCAGATAGATAATAATTTAGACAACGACTTAATGTTTACTAATTATATTATGTTTGATAACAGATAACATGAAGCACCAGTGGTCTAGTGGTAGAATAGTACCCTGCCACGGTACAGACCCGGGTTCGATTCCCGGCTGGTGCATTGTTCTGAGAGCTTTGATGATAAAAGCATACGATTGATGGGTCAATCACTAATTCGTCTCATAAACGTAGATGAAATAAATGCAGTTCTGAGCTCTCTTTCTTTTATGGGTAAGCTACTAAAACTGTATTGCAAGGATGGGATTTTCTATTCCAATTCTTAAATTATAATCCTGTACTTTTGTTTATTTAAATTCAAACTACATATATATATTGACCATTTTTAAAAATGTTTTTTATCTGAATTCATAATAACGATTTTGGAAAAACCTTCTACATGAAATTGATATGCTGGGTAAAGTAAAATAAGATAGAAAATGAGGTTAAATAATATTACATATACCTTAGTTTGTATGCCCTCATGCACTTCTCATATGTTGCTATTTTCTTTTGAATTTTTATATTCTTTGTTACGGGTAATGTAAAGACCTGAAAAATAGAGTGTTCTAGAGGAGATAGATATGTTAAAATAATGAGACAGATTATTTTAATTTAAAATAATCTTATAAAATAAATAGAATTTTATAAACACTTCTCATTATTATAAGAACACTTCATCTTTCTAGAACTCAATTCCTCAGAGTTCTCTGACTTCTCTCTACAATCTCTCTTTGTTGAGTTATCTGTTCAACGATCAGGAGGTGCCTAGGCGATCCTGGCATTGAGGACTTCATTTTGGAACATGCATTGTTTCCCCTTTGCATGTGGTTAACAGTTCTTCCTTCCATTTGCTAGCTCAATTTAGGTTCTAAGTGTTGTTCTCTATCACCAATTGGTGAGTTGTAGGTTTCTGTTGAATTCCCTTGCGGTGCAAGCTACAATTGAGGTATTTGTGAGTTGAATTGTCTGTCCTTGAGGTAAGGGGAGCTAGAAACTTTATCTCAATTGATTATATGATATGCGTGTATGATAAATTCTAAATTAGTATGTTGTTTTGTGTCACTGGTTGTATCCTGAGTAATTAAATAGTATGTACTGGAATGTGAAATGTATGAAACTGTAATGTGTTGTTGAGGAACTGTTTTGGATGAATTCTAAGTGATGTAATTGAGTATGTTGGAGGTAGTTGATGTGAGCAATCTATTGTGATAGTGATGAATTATGAAGTGAAGTAAATTATGCTTGTTTAAAGTCAATTTATAGGAAATGAGGTAGTGAATTTAAGTATTAGAGGTCAAGTGGTGTTAGAGGATGCTTGGGTAGTTTAGACAGGTTATTTGTGACTTGTTTGAATCAACAAACTAGTTAAAATCAGGTTCAAAGTGGTCAATTAGGATTTGGGTATCTAAGTTGATGAAATTGAGGTTTTAGGGTGGGATTTGATGCATAAATACTTTAAATGGAGGTTAGGAAGGTCTAAAATCACTTATTCAAGTCTAAGTAAGTATATACAACGAATTAGGAGTGTTAGAAGTTGGGAAAGTTGAGTGGATATGGTAAAGAGACGTTGAGTTGCATAATTATGCAGAATTTCGTTCTGCAGATTATGCAGACTCGTTGTGGAATGGATTCGCATAGCGAGTCATCTTGGCGAGGTGCCCTCTGCCAAGGCACTCGCATAGCAATGGGTGCGTTGTGCGAGTAAAGTGAGAGGGTTGCTCTCTGTTTGTTAATCCGCATAGCGAATCAAAATGTTATGCGAATGGTTGGGGTCTAGAACCATTATTCTTTTTATTCGAACAACGAGTGGGTTTCACTTTGCGAGTGTTTAAGAAGTCTGAGTATCTGTCTAAGGTTCTCGCATAGCGAGTTAGGACGCTATGCGAGGGGTTGGGGTCTGTTACATTCACAGTTTATTTGCATAGCTAGTTTAGTCGTTATGCGAGTGGTTATGAGGAGTTGGTCTATGTCTAATGATTTCGCAAGGCGAGTTAGGTCGTTGTGCGAGAAGCTTATGGCTTCGCTGTGCGAAAGTGTGCGCTATGCGAGGGGTTCATTTCTACTTCGGTTCTCTTGTGATCTTAAGTTGTTTTAAATGAACAATTGAGTGTTGTATGAAGTAAGTTGAAGTTGTATCATGTAATATCCGTGGTGATTGATGTATTTTGTAATTAAAAGTGTAAAGTTCAAGTGTGGTTAATGGATGTAATTCCATGATCCTCAAGGAGAGGAGACATGGCGGTGCCCTATGTTGTGATTCAAAGCGAAATCTCTAGTTCAGATTCAAGTAAGTTTAGAATGGATGCAGGAGCTTAGTCTTGGGGGTTATCTTGAAACTCCAATGGTCTTTCATTCTCAAGTAGAGAGGATTGATTCATGTCGTGAGGAGTAGCAGGAGGTCCTAGTCTTGGGTGCTTCCGGTATGGCCCAAGGTGAGTGATAACGGACTAACCTCGTGAGTGTGGTAGGGTGAAACCCATTGGCAACGACTTTGCAAAGCAGCAGAAGTCACCACGAGTGCACGAACCACCACAGCTCGGCAATCATTCTAAGTCTGGACAGTCAAAGTCAATTTGGTGTTATGTGTAAAGGGTTTAAGTGATGTGAATGAATAATATGTTTGTATGAAGTTAAATAAATTGACGTATGATTAATCTTTGTTTAAACTAGCTTACCCTGTTGTGTGCTTGTGTTTTGTATGTTTTGTTGTTCTTCTTCTGCAATAACCATACTTTGGATGTGAGCAACAGAAGAAGAAGTCTCTCTAGAGAAAGCATTGGATGGAGGTGATGCTGCTGAGTAGTTGGATTAATTATTAGTGATCGTGTGTATAGTTTTGAGTTTCCTTTGGTTTGTCTGTATATAAAGTTTTAAATTTATAGTAGTTTTTGGATGATTATAAAGGAAATACTTTATACTCTAGATGGATAATTGTATTACTTTATCATATATGTAGCTTCTCTTTAATATAGTCTAAGATGTTACACGTAATATTTGTTTGTATGAAGTTAAATGAATTGACGTATGATTAATCTTTGTTTAAACTAGCTTACCCTATTGTGTGCTTGTGTTTTGTATGTTTTGGTTTTCTTCTTCTGCAATGACCATACTTTGGATATGAGCAGCAGAAGAAAAAGTCTCTCTGGAGAAAGCATTGGATGAAGATGATGTTGTTGAGTAGTTGGATTAATTATTAGTGATCGTGTGTATAGTTTTGAGTTTCCTTTGGTTTGTCTGTATATAAAGTTTTAAATTTATAGTAGTTTTTGGATGACTATAAAGGAAACACTTTATACTCTAGATGGATAATTGTATTACTTTATCATATATATAGCTTCTCTTTAATATAGTCTAAGATGTTACACGTAATATTAAAAATTCTGTTTTTCTTCATTTTTTTTGTGTGATGGTATTTTGTTCCATCACTACAAGGGTATTTGTAAGAATTAAAGTATTAAAAGGTGTAAAAATGAAAAAGTTAGCTGACAAAAGAAATTTACAAATGCTTAGTCTTAAGATTTTAGCTAAAGATGATGTGATGATTAATTTTGTTATTATGAAATTTTAGTTATGTGTAACTATTTAGTATTTATATAATTCTTTGAATTTTTTTAGTTGTTATTTGATACTTTAATTTAATATTTATATAATTATAATACTTTTCTTAATATTTGACATTCTAAAAAAAAGATAATATGTTATTTTAATATTGTATATCTTGATACTATCATGATTTTTTTTTGTTTGTGGTTTTTAATTTTTTTATAAAAATAATTTAATTGATATTTGGAATAGTAAAAAAGTGGATATGGATGTACAGTTATATCCTTTATCTGATAGGAATGACGTGGGACTTTCTAACACTTAGGTATGGGTGATGTGAGACTTTGCAATACTCCAAATGTATACCGAATCAAACGAGCATACTAAATTTTACGTATATTATAGAAAATATAATTTTACGTATAATTGTGATTTTATGAAAACTATAACATCAATATTTTTCAAATGTTTAGAGGGAAAGTACATTGGAGATAGAAGCACTTGGTAAATATTAAAAAATTATTGAGAGAATAAAAAAAATATGTAAAGAAATATGACTTTTTAAAATGAAACAAACCTAAAAATATTAGAAAACAAAATATTACTTTTTTATGTTACGTGAACTAAGCGAGATTAATAATTAAACATTTCACATGACAAAACATAAACAACAAACAAAAATATAAAAATATCCTAAAAATGATTTAAATCAATAATATTAATGTTTACAATTTACTGTTGAACAGCCACATTGATTCAAAATTGCCTAGGTCAATTGAGTTGTTCTAGGTTCATAAGTATTATTTTTTTGTAAAAGGTTTATAATATTAAATTACATGTGCCATTAATCAACTTTGATAGGAACTTGGTCTTCAAATAAATCTTCCAAAAGCTATACCGTGTCTCTTCAGTTTAATGTGTTAGTATCTGATATATCAGGAATCTTGTTACTTACTATTCTTCAACACTTGTGATGCCTATGATTTAATAAAAGAAAATTGTGTTGCTATTAGAATTGATAGTTTTCTCAATGAACACAACAATTCATAGATTTAAAAAAGTGTACATATGCAGGTAGAAAAAACAAAAATATAGTACAAAAGGTTTAGTGGTAGAACAGTGCACTACTGCATTGTAGTCACAGGTTTGATTCTGAGAAGGTACTGAAGAAAGCAACTGTAATGGGGGTCCATCATTTTCCTGATTCCATGGACGATAGATAGATGATACATCTGAGCACCATCATAATTATTGTCCTTTAATTTTCATCACTAACTTAAGAACCCTACCACGTTCAACATTTAGAAGTTATGCATCTTATCACTGACACTTGAATTATTGGGGAAAGAACAGTCACATTTTTTTTTCATTCCACTATGGACCTTCTTTTCAATAATTTCAATTAGAGCTGGTAAAGGTAGGCAGGGTAGATATGGACAATTCAACTTATTTCATGACATTAACCACTGAACAACATTGAAGAAACCTTTCATTGCTGAGTAATGGGCGGCTGGCTGGTGCAATAATGAGCCTTAACTATCAGCATCATTCATTTAGCAGCTTGTTTCATAATATAATAATATGTACATCGCCAGTTGTCCCTGCATCTTATTGGCATAATTTCATGTTGTTTCATATCATGGTAATTTTATCTACAAAGCTTCATGCTATTTGGAATCAGTAATTATAGTTATTGAACATTATGGGAAAAGGAAATGTCTTTTTTTTATAAATGAAGAAAAATATAGAATAAAGGGTAGTGGAAAAACTGAGCCTTTTCAATTGAGGATTCCACTTAGTCCACTTCAAGGAATAAAGTAATAAACGAACTTGAACTATATGGAAATATGATTACAGAACAGTTAGAAATCATTATCTTTCACAACAGAGGCACCAAATTATAAACTACTTAAAAGGGTTTCTACCCTGTAAACCAGGCAGTGACATTTTATCCATTTTGAGTCACCTGCAGGTCTTTTATACATGTTCCTTGATAAAACTTTCAAGGGTTTGTTCAGGTTTCTCACTTGTGTAGTCACAGTTGTGACTTGTGCAGAAGAGGCTGAAGAACAGACCTGGTTGTGATGCCGGTGAGGGTATCTCTATTCATTCAAAACACATTTACAATGCCCTGGATATGTTTAATCTTTCAGGTTGATTCAGCTCCTTGCATGTTCAGGAATGAGACGGCGCCGCAACTCTTCAGGTGCATTTGCCAGTTCTGCATTTTTTTCCTTACATCAGCAGCCATACACATTAAAAGTACCACGTAAGTTTAAGAGTTCATAACTATATTACCATGAGATGTGAAGTTGAACAAAGGAGGTAGGGGTCGCCCATTTGGCAAGCATGCATTTGGATCCCGCAGATCATCAAAAAATGGATGTGCACAAGCAGCCAACTGTAAAAAGAAACCATTAGGACACAGATTAACAGCAGTGCTAAATATTTTCTCACAGCTACTATATACTTGGGTAGGTAATGGACAATCTAAATCATAAACAATTACTATCACATGTAAGAATGGCCCATCTTTCTTTTAGTGTAGCATAAAAATGTAGTGTGGTTGAATACACATTATGCAATCTAGATACAGTAGGTAACATTTTTTAAAACAAATCAACTTACAGCAGTGCAACGTAGATTTGGAGAATACTGAAGCAGCCTTGACACCAGATCCACAGCTTCAGGTGGCATTCTCTTGTGAAAAACCTGCAAGCACTTTTCAGTCAGGTTTGAATGGAAGTACTCATCATTTATGGATTACATTGTACTTTAGCAGGCAGCAGCGGAGAAAAAATTGTTAACCTTGTGCCATGGATGAGCTTTAATCTGAGGAAACTTAAATTCATTGTAGTTGGGATTCATGCACCTTATTTCTTCTCTGGTTGGAGTTCCCAAGATCTATTCAGTATAAAATAAAAAAGCTGAGATTGAAGAAATAGACAGACTGTAACTGCGAAAAGTAAGCTCATAAGGCAAAACAAGGGGACCAGATATTAAAGAGCAAAAGAAAATGTACCTTGATTATCTCTACTAACTGATCAACCCCACTTTCACCAGGAAACAATGGCTGCAAATAATACAACATAGATCAGTTTAATTGGAAACTTTCTCACAATAAACAAACTAATGGAAATTTAAAATTTTGACAACTGTTATAAAAGCTCCTCAACATGCGAGAGAAATAACAAAAAGGCCTTTTCCAACATCGTTACAAGAATCAAATGATCTCATTGTATACTGTAATGGACCGAATCCACTGGAAGTCCATCAAGTGTGAGAGAGAAGAAAAATAACAGAGTCTTGCATATGCTCACCTGTCCTAGAAGTAGCTCGGCTAAAACACAACCAACAGACCACATATCAATGGCGGTAGTGTATTCAGTTGCCCCAAATATAAGTTCTGGAGCTCTATAATATCGAGAGCAAATGTATGATATGTTGGGTTCACCAGGCACCTGAAAAAGAAATAGTGTCATAAACCCGGGAGTATAGCATCAAAAGCTCAGTCAGAAGGTAAAGAAACTTACCAACATCTTTGCACTCCCAAAATCACATATCTTTAACTGATGTGTCTGCGGATTTACCTATCATATGAATCACATGTCAAGACAAGTTTTAAGAAGTATGAATCACATCACATGTTAAACAAGCATGCAACACTGTTTCGTTTGCAGGCTCTTGTTCTCCTTCTAAAAATACATTATCTACATCTCAAAAATTGTTTACCACCGCTCCCCCCAAAAAATTTAATGAAGTTGAACAATCCATACATCAGAATAATCTGGAAATCCAAAGGATAAACCTTTGCATGTAACAAAAATATTGCAGAAATAAAGGAAACTTTTAAAACATAAAAGCGGACAGAAGAAGTATCACTCAGAACCAACTGTTGAAATGAACTTACCAATAGATTCTGGGGTTTGATGTCACGGTGACAGACACCGATAACTTGATGTAAATAATTCAATGCACGGCATATCTACAAGATGGGAGTATCGGGGCAAATCAATATAGACACAAAAACAAAAATCTCAAGCAATTAACACAATTACAAATCCTGCAGAAAAAGTCAGAACAGATCAAACTGTTATCAACTCCATTACAAAACTTACCTGGTATGTATACAGTTGCACATAAATAATGGGCATATGTTGGTGCATCCTAACATAGTGTTTTGAAACTTTGTAGACAGTTTCAGGTACATACTCCTGAACTAAGTTAAGGTATAATTCATCTTTCTCGGTGGTTGAAAAGAAGCAGTGCTTTAGTTTAACAACGTTTGGATGGTCAACTGTGCGCATAACCTGGAGTTCCCTATTCTTATATCTCTTGTCTTGCAGCACTTTCTTTATGGCAACTGCTTCACCAGTCTCAAGGCATTTAGCCTACAACAAATAAAGAATACTGTAAGCCAACAAGTATATGACAAGCCCGAAGCGCACAATGAAGTAAAGGAAAACTACATAATAAAATGACTGCAAAATAATATAAATACCTGAAAAACGACACCAAAAGAACCAGTGCCAACAACACGTTCAGCCATGTATGAGATTGTCTGAAACCAATAAAATATAACTATATAAGTGAATAAAGTAACAAACCATTGTTAAGGTTTATAAATTATCATTTACCAGTGCAAATAAAGCGTACAGATGCAACAAACATAAAGTAATCACCTGCTTTGGTTGTCCATCCCGACCACCAATGGCAGTTGTTATTATTTGACCTGTTTCTGTTCCATTACCACTCACAACAGTTGCTTCTATATCCTGCACGCAACAATTTCAGTAAAATCAACAACTGATGGCATTTAAAAGACAAATGAAATTGTTAAACACAAAAGTAATTTGCTGTGTATTCACTTGTAATGAAATTGCTAAACACAAAAGTAGTTATGAGATGAAGTTGCTGTGTATTCACTTGTAATGAACAAGAAATATCTAGATATGATATCACATATATAGATTAACACGGAGGTGACCAAAATAAGCACAACTTGGAAGATTAAGGAAAGATGAATGGCATTAAATACCTTGTCATTGTTGTTCTTGCTTTTCTCATCTCTAATTTTCATTTCATTTAATTCTTTGGGAAGTTCATCATAGCCTGACTTCTCAGTTCTAGCTACTGTAGATACATCGGATAAGCCAACTGTAGTTTCTTTTGGTGCATCAACAGGCTGATCCTGGTCTGTGATGATTGTCTCAACAATATTTGATTTCTCAACAGGCTTCACTTCAGTTTCTTGTTCAAACTTGGCTCTTTTCGAGTTAGAATCCCCTCCCTGAAAAGAAACAGCTTGCACTTCACTTAAAATATTCAAGACATGAGTTATTCCAAGAGTGTTAGTGGAGGGAGGAAAAAAGATTCACATTCCACATTTGATATGACACAGTCAAATAAATTTCTTTACTCAACCACTTATTCAGGTTTATTATCTTTAGGTTTCACCATAATTAATTAAAGAGCTTAATAACAAAAACAGATTAAGTAATCAAACAACTAGTACGCATCCCAAATAAATTCTTCTTCGAGGTGAAACACCAACAGGTAATGTAACCTATCTTTAAGTTCAATTTATCATTTAATCTACGTAATGTATTTTGCAATGAAGGCAAAACTTCCCTTTTAATAGGCACACGTAACTGACCAGTGTCAAGATCATGTTTACATAGAAAAACAGCATGAGGATATGCATCAGATGCAGACTATATATAGTAAGATCATAAAACTCGTTAATCCCAACACCTAAATCTTCCAAAATAGGAAAGAAAATATCAACAATCACCAGTACTCAGAAAAAAGGGGCAAACATTCACATACATCTAAGATAATAACAAAAGGAATGGTAAATAAAAGATATATCACAACAAACAAATCTAAAAGAAAAGGAAAAAACAAAATATTTTAAGAAATAGAGGAAACCTTCCAAAGCAGCATCCTCAATAGTTCCAAAAATCCCAGAAACCTAAAACAATTAACATGATCCTCTCTCTCAAAACCTAACGGCTTCCATTTTCCGAGCAACCAAACAAAAACAGTTCCCCTACCAACATAATAATTAAAACAAAAACTTTTTGACCCAAGAAAAAGCATATCTTACAGGATCTGAAGAAATGGAAGTCCTCCCAGAAGCAATGCTCTTCAACCTTCGCATCATATTCATGGTTGCTGACTCCACTCACAACCCACCAATCCAAACCCTAAATCCCTCAAACCCCACAAGAAAAAATCAAAACTTTTTCAAGTTAGAAGAAAGAGAACCCCAACTTTCTTTCCCCCACACCCCGTTTCCCAGCACCAAACCAACAAACAAATGAAAAACCAACACAACACAACCCTGTTAAAAATAACCCTCTCTCAGTCTCTATCTCTCTCTAGATTCTCTCTCTCTCTTACTCAAATACAGAACTTCCCAGGTAGTCTCTTCAGTTTATTTATGTTAATGGAAAAGTTTTCTCAAATTTCTATGGTCAAACCCAATCATTCCACCTTCAAAGTGCGTACCTCAGTCAAACGCGGAATCGTGGCCGTCAGTTAGTCATTGATGGAAGATGAACGGCAGTGATCTTCTGATTCGAGATAAAGTAAAGGTTGGGTTTGGTGGCTTGCGGATATGAAAATGCCCTTAGTTTTGGCGTTTATTTACGAAAAGGGGACCACAATTTCAATGCTTAAACGGAATATCCTGTGACTCAAAAACTGTGTTCAAATTCTAATATAAACCAATCATATTTGGAAAACGAAAATGTTTATTTGACAAGATATATTTACCAACATTTTGAGAACGTCAGGTGGCGGCTTTGTATTGGCCAAAAATAATAAAAAAAAACGAAAAATGTTGAGTGGAAAGGCAAAATAGGAAGGGAAAGATTACGAAATTGTTTTCGCGCTTTTGAAATTCCTAACAACGTTCTGTCCAGCAATCGTTGCCTCTACACTTCGTTGAAAACTATCATTGTGTCATCCAACATTTTTATCTTGTCCGTCATTGGAACCCTAGTGTCGATTTGGGGGTGGTGACAATTTTGTGGACTTTCGTCTTGCCTTCTTTCATCTTCGTCGTTGTGTCATCTATTCTTCCATCTTCTCTATCGTTCAAAGGCTCGTGTCATTTTGGTTTTCGTGATAGAGTTGTGGACTTCCGACTGTTCGACGTGGCTGTGGCGCATTGTTCTTTTCCTTTGTTGTTGTGGTTGTGTTTTTGTTGTAAGTCAAACTGCGCGAACCCTAACTGTATTTTGTACATTTGTGTTATAGTGTTTCATTAAGCGTAATGATTTAACCTGTGTGGAATGTTGTTTTGTTGGTGCAGGTGCAATGGAAGCCCAAAAACGAAGTGTGAGATAAAATTTAATTTTGCTTTTATAGATTATGTTTTATCCACATAAGTTTTGTAATTAATAAAGTGATCATAATTTTATGTAGTGGCGGCTTCTTACCTCGATGGACTCATCGATCATTATTGAAATGAATCACTTACTAGGAAAGGGTCATGTAGAGTGTGCATTAGGATGACTCCATTTAGGTGGTGTTTGAACATTCTAAGCCCTTTGGATGTCAATTTGAAATTATTGAAGGTGATGGTGTGCCGGTGGGCCGGGCATGATAATAGTTTTAGAGTTAGTCAACAATTGGTGCCATTTTCTGTTATTGATGTGTTCATGAGCACATGTTTAGAAATAGGTGGTTTAGAGATTCCCTTTGATGAATCAGTAGTTGGATTGGTTGGTGAAATGTTTAATTCAAAAATCATCAGTTTGAAGGATTTGACGGACATGTTTAATGTGATTGTGCATGATAAAAACATTGAGGTTGATGTAGTATGTAGGTTATATATATATATATTAGTCTGTTTGGTTGCTTTTTATTTTCCTAGGAAGTCAAGGCATGTTTGTAACATGCCTTTTGATGTGTTAGATGACTCAGACAGTTTGTGTCTATACGATTGGTGCACCGGTATACATAAATATATTGTACATAATTTTAAATAAATGTATGAAGAAAATTACGAAAGGAGGTATCGTGCAAGTCACTCACTCTTAGTGGCAATGTGACCGTGTTGCAGGTAACATGATTTATAGTTTATTATGTTAATGGAATGAAGAACATTATTTAATAGGTGTCATTAAATAATATTATGATATTGTAGGCTTGGGCGGTTGAAAGACTTTCTTTGCATGGTCATGCTTCTCACAGGATGTTCCCGCGCATAATGTGATGGTTCCCGTATAATTCAAGGACTAAAAAAATTGAACATATATTTCAGACCCATGTTTTATGTCAATATTGATGGTCGTATCTGCGAAATTTTCTTGTGTGTGTTTGGTGCAGTTAAATCTGGAGTGGTATGTAAGAAAGGAAGATCGTGATCTGGCCGAAATCTGTGTTGCTTTCCACATGGATGACGGAGGGATGGGTGAAGGATCGTTGGCTGAACGATCCAGGGTTGACAAAGATGATGATGAAAGCTCTGATGACGATACATGGGAAGCAGGTGCCGAGGAAAGATTGAGGAAAAACAATCGAGATATCATAGCATTGAATGCCAAGATTGGAGTTCTTACGAGGGAGTTATTTGATATTTGTCAAACTCCAATCTTTAATGAAGAAGATGCATGTGGTAGCGATGAAGAAGTTGGTGGTGGACTTCATGAAGCACCTAAAGTTGGAGGTCATGAAGAGCTTGCAGGTGCACATGATTGTGGATTTGAAGAAGAAGGTGATGGTGGAGCAGCTGAAGACCCTGTAAATGCATATACGGAAGTAGGAGGGGACGATAAAACTGCGCATGAAGATGAGATAGTTTCAGGAAGTCATCATCGAAGTGTTTGTATTGAAATTGATGATGATGGTGATGATGGTAATGATGATGAACGGGAGGTCGTACCATTGGTGATCCCCCATTGCACAGTTTTGTTGGTGATCCAAGCAGCACTGTTGATGTTAACCAATTGTACAATGCAATCAGCGTAAGAGACATCACTGTATATAGGTAATTGTTGTGAATTGTATTTGTGGTTGGCGAAAATTTATTGTTTGTGATGGACTAATATTTCTATGTTTAGGGTTGTATGCGAGATAATTGGGTAGACATTGAGCACCACTTCATTTTACACTTTAGCGCCAATCAAATACGTTGATAACATGGTAAGTATTATGTGACATTGGTCTGTGTTTAATGTTGTAGTTTATGTTAATAATTTGTTAAATTTTGATTGTGTATGTGGTGTTATTTGCTTGTACGATATTTATGTACTTTGAGAAAAGGTTGTCCGATGTTGTTAAGATGATTCATTTTAGTCCATTATACTCGGTAAATATAATTTCATATCATATCATATATTTGATTGTAGAAATTATGTGTAAGTGATTTTGGATTGATGAATTCGAAATTGTCCACAGCACCATATTATTACTAATTATAGGAGACGTCCACAGAATCGTCATGCTTTCACGCTTCATAACTACAACACTTATTTGCGTTCTGATCATTTTGGACTTGGAGACATTGCCACAACTGACTTTGTGAGTAACCTTTAATGTGCGATGTTTGTCCAGTTTTTCTTGTTCATGTGTTTATAATATTGTTTTCTTTTTTTGTAGTTATTTATGCCATTTGTCCACGATGATCATTGGTGGTGTTATTCAGTGAAATTGAGTTCATTAGAGATATTTGTGATTGACTCATTGGGTAGGGGGATCAGAGACCGGAAAAGGATTGACACAGCTATTGTAAGATTCCACAACTTTAAGCCTTTATAACCTTGTTATTGTCATATAACCCTGTATTATTTAACATGTTATTGTATCTGTTAACTAGTAGGCTGAAAATATGGAAAGATTTTTTTGCATCTTGTTGAATAGACCGGAAGGTAGTATTGGCCCTTTGTCTGTTAAACAAGCAAATATCTCATCCCAACCAAACTTGTAAGTTGTATGAATTGTAGTGTTCTAATATTTGGTGTTGTCATGAATATATGATGTGAAAAGTGATTTTTTTTTTGTGGGTGTATTATTTCAGACATGATTATGGAATGATAATGTTGAAAGCAATGGAAATTTGGGATGGAGAGAAAAAATACAATGGGAAAAGCATGCCTCAATATAAAAAATGTAAGTACCATTTTGAGTGTTTGTTAAAATTGTTTATTGTGTTGGTTTGTAATGTGCAAAATGTTGGTTTCATGAGGAGTTGCTTGGGATTAGAAAGAAATTTGTATGTGAATGGATCCTAGACAAAGACAACATTAGAAGAATGGAAGCGCTAGCAGAATATGGAATTTTTTGATTGTAACGCACAATGTTTATATATGTACAGATTGTAATTTGACTATGTAGACATTGTTTTTGGAATAAGATGATTGGTTTCATTTTCAATTTAATATTTTTTACGTTGTCTATGTTATAATGAATAAAGGTGTTATATTGAAAAAAGAACACAGAATATTAATAAGTATTTGAAATGTAGGTAATGGTTTTAGAAGTGAATTTAAATTGTGGACAAGTTTTGGGTTGATTTCTTGCAAAAACACTGCGGTAATCGTTTATGGAAGCCTGGTAAACGATTACGCGAGAGAAATGAGTGTGTTTTTACACAAAGCTCAACTAAAGTAGTCAGTTGTGGTAACCTGGGTGATCATTGGCAAAAAGTGTTAGTTTCACGCACAAGTTAAGTTTTATTTAGTTTCTTTTGGTGTTTCAGTGGTGTTAGAGGATGGAGGTGATGTTTGGTGACCCCAAGAAGTGTGGAACAAGCCATTCTTAGTGAGGTGACCAACTTGGACAACTTTTGGGTTGATCACCTGGAAAAACATTGTGGTAACAATTTACGGGAGCCTGGTAAACGATTATGCGAGAGAAATGAGTGTTTTGTACAGAAAGCTCAACAGAAGTAGTCAGTTGTGGTGACTTGGGTGATCATTGGCAAAAACTATTAGTTTAAGGCACAATTTCACTTCTATTTAGTTTCTTTTGGTGTTTCAGTGGTGGTAGAGGGTGGGGGGTGATGATTCGCGACCCCAAGAAGTGTGGAACAAGCCATTCTTACTGAGGTGACCAACTTGGACAATTTTTGGGTTGATCACCTGGAAAAACACTTGGATAATCGTTTACGGGGGCCTGCTAAACGATTACGCGAGAGAAATGAGTCTTTTGTACAGAAAGCTTAACTGAAGTAGTCAGCTGTGATGACCTGGGTGATCATTGGCAAAAAGTGTTAGTTTCAGGCACAAGTTAAGTTCTATTTAGTTTATTTTGGTGTTTCAGTGGTGCTAGAGGGTGGGGGGTGATGTTTGGTGACCCCAAGAAGTGGGGAACAAGCCAATCTTACGGAGGTGACCAACTTGGACAAGTTTTGGGTTCATCTCCTGCAAAAACACTGTGGTAGTCGTTTACGAGTGCTGGTAAACGATTACGCGAGAGAAATGAGTGTTTTGTACAGAAAGCTCTGCTGGAGTCAGTTGTGCTGACCTGGGTGATCATTGAAAAAAACTGTTAGTTTCAGGCACAAGTTAAGTTCTATTTAGTTTCTTTTAGTGTTTCAGTGGTGGTAGAGGGGTGACGGGTGATGTTTGGTGACCCCAAGAAGTGGGGAACAAGCCATTCTTAGTGAGGTGACCAACTTGGACAAGTTTTGGGTTCATCTCCAGGAAAAACACTATGGTAATCGTTTACGAGGGTTGATAATTGATTACGCGAGAGAAATGAGTGTTTTGTACAGACAGCTCTGCTGAAGTAGTCAATTGTGGTGATCAGGGTGATCATTGGCAAAAAGTGTCATGTTCAGGTACAAGTTAAGTTCTATTTAGTTTCTTTTGGTATTTCAGTGGTGCTAGAGGATGGGGGTGATGTTTGGTGACCCCAAGAAGTAGAGAACAAGCCATTCTTACGGAGGTGACCAACTTGGACACGTTTTAGGTTCATCTCCTGCAAAAACACTGTGGTAATCGTTTAGGGGGGCTGGTAAACGATTACGCGAGAGAAATGAGTGTTTTGTACAGAAAGCTCAACTAAAGTAGTCAACTGTGGTGACCTGGGTGATCATTGGCAAAAACTGTTAGTTTCAGGCATAATTTCACTTCTATTTAGTTTCTTTTGGTGTTTTAGTGGTGCTAGAGGGTGGGGGTGATGTTTGGTGACCCCAAGAAGTGGGGAACAAACCATTCTTACTAAGGTGACAAACTTGGACAAGTTTTGGGTTGATCACCTGGAAAAACACTGTGGTAATCGTTTACGGGGGCCTGGTAAACGATTACGCGGGAGAAATGAGTGTTTTGTACAAAAAGCTCTGCTGGAGTAGTCAGCTCTCCTGACCTAGGTGATCATAGGCAAAAACTGTTAGTTTCAGGCACAAGTTAAGTTCTATTTAGTTTCTTTTGGTGTTTCAGTGGTGGTAGAGGGTGAGGGGTGATGTTTGGTGACCCCAAGAAGTGGGGAACAAGCCATTCTTAGTGAGGTGACCAACTTGGACAAGTTTTGGGTTCATCTCCAGGAAAAGCACTATGGTAATAGTTTACGGGGTTAAGTAATTGATTACGCGAGAGAAATGAGTGTTTTGTACAAAAAGCTCTGCTGGAGTAGTCAGCTGTGGTGATCAGGGTGATCATTGGCAAAAAGTGTTAGTTTCAGGCAGAAGTTAAGTTCTATTTAGTTTCTTTTGGTGTTTCAGTGGTGCTAGAGGGTGGAGGGTGATGTTTAGTGACCCCAAGAAGTGGGGAACAAGCCATTCTTACGGAGGTGACCAACTTGGACAACTTTTGGGTTCATCTCCTGCAAAAACACTGTGGTAATCGTTTACGGGGGCTGGTAAACGATTACGCAAGACAAATTAGTGTTTTGTAGAGAAAGCTCAACTGAAGTAGTCAGCTGTGGTGACCTGGGTGATCATTGGCAAAAACTGTTAGTTTCAGGCATAGTTTCAATTCTATTTAGTTTCTTTTGGTGTTTTAGTGGTGCTAGAGGGTGGGGGGTGATGTTTGGTGACTCCAAGAAGTGTGGAACAAGCCATTCTTACATGGATGACCAACTCGGAGAAGTTTTGGGTTGATCACCTGGAAAAACACTGTGGTAATCGTTTACGGGGGCTGATAAACGATTACGCGAGAGAAATGAGTGTTTTGTACAAAAAGCTTTGCTGGAGTAGTCAGCTGTGCTGACCTGGGTGATCATTGGCAAAAAGTGTTAGTTTTAGGCACAAATTAAGTTCTATTTAGTTTCTTTTGGTGTTTCAGTGGTGGTAGAGGGTGGGGGGTGATGTTTGGTGACCCCAAGAAGTGGGGAACAAGTCGTTGTTACTGAGGTGCCAACTTGGGCAAGTTTTGGGTTGATCACCTGGAAAAACACTTGGGTAATCGTTTACGGGGTCTGGTAAACGATTACGCGAGAGAAATGATTGTTTTGTACATAAAGGTTAACTAAAGTGGTCAGCTGTGGTGACCTGGGTGATCATTGGTAAAAAGTGTTAGTTTCAGGCACAAGTTAAGTTCTATTTAGTTTCTTTTGGTGTTTCAGTGGTGTTAGAGGGTGGGGGTGATGTTTTGTGACCCCAAGAAGTGGGGAACAAGCCATTCTTACTGAGGTGACCAACTTGGACAAGTTTTGGGTTGATCACTTGGAAAAACACTGTGGTAATCGTTTACGGGGTCCTAGTAAACGATTACGCGAGAGAAATCAGTGTTTTGTACAGAAAGCTCTGCTGAAGTAGTCAGGTGTGGTGACTTGGGTGATCATTGACAAAAAGTGTTAGTTTCAGGCACAAGTTCACTTCTATTTTGTTTCTTTTGGTGTTTCAGTGATGGTAGAGGGTTGGGGGTGATAACAAACCATGGCAACATATAACTTTAAAACATTTCATTAACATCAAGAAAATTCAGCATAAGACAACATTAATAACAATTAAGATAGATAAAGTACACAACATTATGCACTCTAGATTTACCTATTTGTGTCCATATCGACAAAATCAATGATCATGCAATTGAATGAGTTAAACAAAGCATGCATAGAGTGTAGAGGAAAAACCTAACAATTAATGAAGTAAAGCATATATAATCAACAATCAATTCAATACATGAGAGTTTACAAAGGTTACATCAATCCCCAACAACAATGGAGGTTTAGTTCACCATAGACATGGTGAAACTAGATGAACAATGGAATGGAAGAATGAAAGAGATAAAAAAACCCTAGAAAGAGAAGAGGAGACTCTCGCATCCCCAAATCTACCTCCAAGGGGTGAAAAGTGTATTTTTGTGCTCAAGCCATCAAAAGAGACAATCGCTAGGACGTGCAAGTCCTTAAATAGAACATAGAAATAATAGAAAACATGTCCACGCCCATAAAAATAACAGAAAACAAGTCCAAGCCCACATCGTCGGCACTCAAACTGGCGCTCAGCACTACTTTTTCTGCACATTGGTTTACTTTTCTGCACTCTGGTTGACTGGTTGACTTTTCTGCACCCTGTTGACTTTTCTGCACCCTGTTGATTTTTGTGCATTCCAACCATTCGGTACTTTAACTCTTCTTTCAAATAATTCCAATAGCCTACAAAATCAAGGGAATCTAGCACAAAACCATTAAATTCACCTTCAACTCTCTTATTCACAAAACTAAAGCAAAAACATGAGCTAAAGCAAGTTTCTAAGTCAGAAGGTGTGTTTTTAATATTAAAATTAAGTATAAAAATAACGATTTTGCAACCGTTATCAAAGCTCAAACCTATGCAGTTTTTGCATTACAAGCCTTAAAATTGCAAGGTCCTCTTGTGTTTAAAAAGGCATTGCAAGTGGACCTCATCCTACCACCCAAGAAGTCTTAGAACCCATGAAACTCTTACATGAACAAATATTGTAAGTTTCATCGCAATAATGGACATACCATGGATGAACATGTTGCGCTAAGGGATAAATCTGAAGAGTTAATCCGGGTCAACCACATTAAACGGTTTGTAAGGCGCAACAATGAGAGAAGTTTGCATTGTGGGTATCGAAGGTCTGATGTCGAAGGGAGAGTTGACCAGATACAAAAAAGGAAGAGAAGAAAAAGGAATTGACCCAATGCGTTCAGATGCTAAAGCCCATATAAAAGGCACAATCTATATTATATCTGGAGGGTTCGCATGAGACGAATCCTCATCTTCGCGTAGAAAGAAGCATCTAAGGGTCATGTAGTGAGTCAACACAATATCTTGGAGCTTTCAAAGAAAAAGGATGCCTCATATTACATTCAAGATGACCCTATGATCATAACAGTGGAGTTAGAGAACTTTGTCGTTAGAAAGATCATAGTCGACTAGGGTAGTTCAGTAGATATATTCTACTAAAGACTTACAAGAAGTTAGAGTTGCTAAAAAAAGCAATGACTTCTTGTGATGAACCCATGTATGGTTTTTCTAAAGAAAGGGTGTCCACCAAAACCTATATCGACCTCGACACCACCTTTGGAGAAGGCAGTTTGACAAAGACCATACCAATCTGATACTTGGTCATAGATGCAAGCATGTCTTATAACATCTTGTTAGGACGACTATAAATTACCTGCTAGGTGTTGTGGTGTCCACCCCTTATATTTCTATGAAGCTCTCATCCCTGTTAAGATATTATCACGGTAATTTATGACCAAAAGATGGCCCAAGAATGTTACATTTCGAGCTTGCGGCTCCCAATTCTCCCGTTTAGTACCAACAATGTTGAATGAGCAAGGGTACTTGGCACAACAATAAAAGATTATGACCTCAACCCTAGAATAGACAATTATGTAAGAATAGAACCTGTTGGAGAAACCAAAATGTTTTCTTTACAAGAGGACTAAAGTCTAAAGCTAGGAGCGGTAATAAGTGAAGAAGGAGACAAAGCAATAGGTCAAGTCTTATTTGACAATGCTAATTTTTAAGCATTCACGACAACCGACCTCTATAATCAACCCTAGGGTAGCTTCCCACAGGTTATCCATCTTCAACGAAGTCAAGCCAATTTTGCAAAAGAAGGGAAAGTTAGGAGAGAATAGAATGTTGGTGTCAATACCTAATTTCGTCCGGGTAAATATAATTCACCACAAAAATAAATAAAAAAAAACATAAAAAAACCAAAATGAAAAAATACTATTTATTTTAATTTTTGCACCCCCAAATTTTCTTTTAAACACTTAATCCAATGGCCCAAAATAATCTCATTTTTTTTACTTCCTCACCACCCATTTTTTCTTATCACACCCCATTCTCTACATCACCCTCCACATCATCTACCTTTTTCATTTACTTTTTCCACATCATTTCCATATTAATTTTATATATCAACTTTTCTAATTATTCCACTTACATTTTTTAATTATATCTTCTCCATCAAACATTTTTTATTATCCATTTTTCTCCACCTTATTTTTCCATTCACTTTTTATATTATTTCTTTCACTTATTTTCCACATTAACTTTTACTATTCACTATATTTTATTTTACCTAATTTCTCCACCAACTTTTTATATTATTTCTTCCACTTAATTTCCACACCTAATTTCTCCACCAACTTTTTATATTATTTCTTTCACTTATTTTCCACATTAACTTTTACTATTCACTATATTTTATTTTACCTAATTTCTCCACCAACTTTTTATATTATTTCTTCCACTTAATTTCCACACCTAATTTCTCCACCAACTTTTTATATTATTTCTTTCACTTATTTTCCACATTAACTTTTACTATTCACTATATTTTATTTTACCTACTTTCTCCACCAACTTTTTATATTATTTCTTTCACTTAATTTCCATACCTAATTTCTCCACCACCTTTTTATATTATTTCTTTCACTTAATTTCCACACCTAATTTCTCCACCAACTTTTTATATTATTTCTTTCACTTATTTTCCACATTAACTTTTACTATTCACTATATTTTATTTCACCTAATTTTTCCACAAACTTTTTATATTATTTCTTTCACTTATTTTCCACATTAACTTTTTCTATTCATCTTTTTTTTTATTATATTTTATTTCATCTAATTTTTCCACCAACTTATTATATTATTTTTATTCATCAACTTTCTTCATCCTTAACTCTATAAATACCTACATTCTCTTCACTTCACACACACATTATTTTTACATAATATCCATCTATTCTCTCTCAAAATCTCTTCATTTCATCCCAAAACTCTACTCAATTTTTCTCTCACACTTTACCGTTTCCTATTCCCTTCAAACATAGTAAATTTCATACCATATTTTTACTATAAATTCATTTTCTCCACCATTAATCTATCTCTGCTCACAACTTATTACGAGCAAGGTTTTATTTCATCACACAAATCTTCAACAAGGTACACATTTTCTCTTCATTCTATTTATATATGCATTTTGATCATTTTTTTAGTCTATGAATTTATCCTGTTTTCTACCACAATTTTTTTTTTGTGTCTTTTCATATTTTTATGTCATAGATATCTCAACTCACCTCTCTTTCTTAATAAAAAGAAAATAAAAAAATGTAAAACTGTAAAAAACATGTAATGTAATAAAAGCGGTATGAGTACTCGTGCGATCGTACGCATCAGCCTAGTACTCGTTACCCAAAATATAAAATAAACAAAAAAAGTCGTATGAGTGCTCGTGCGATCGTACGCATCAGCCTAGTACTCATTACGCAAAACAATAAAAAACTATAAAAAAGCCGTGTGAGTGCTCGTGCGATCGTACGCATCAGCCTAGTACTCATTACGCAAAACAATAAAAAACAAAGAAAAAGCCGTGTGAGTGCTCGTGCAATCGTACGCATCAGCCTAGTGCTCATTACGCAAAAAATCTAAATATTACATCAAAAAATACCAAAAAAAAAAATATAAAATCTTCAAAAACCAAAAACATCAACACTTTCAAGCCAACAAACAATCTTTCTAGCCAGAACTACGTGATCCTTGATTCTCCATCAAAAGTGGAGATACGTAGGAGCAAGGCCAGTCCTTGTCAGGTTCACTTTCCCAAAAATCCAAAATCATTTTACAAACAAAATTCTCAATCAATTTTCAAACAAATTTTCAAGCAGTTTTCTAAAAGAACTACGGAACCCTGATTTCTCATTCTTAATGAGAATACGTAGGAGCAAGGTCAATCCTTGTCGGGCCCAAAAAACTAAAAAAAATACATGTTGTTTCTTTAGAATCTTATTTTAGGGGATAGTTAAACATTTTGAAAACCACATCATATTCGCATATTTAGTTAAAGGTACTGCCTTAGGGCAGACGTTGTAGGGTGCTAATACCTTCCCTACACGTAACCGACTCCCGAACTTAGAATCTCATTTTCGCAGACCATGCCTTATCATTTTATGGTTTTTCCGTAGTTTTCCAGAATAAACTATGGTGGCGACTCCAAATCTCTTTTTTCGAAATCATTTCTTTATTTTCCACGGATCGTCGTCCAGTCGCGATCCCGGTTGCGACAGATGGCGACTCCACTGGGGATACTGAGAGTCAGGCCATTTAATTATATGCGTGAATTCGATGTGGTTTTTCTTCATATTGTTATTCCTTTTTTCCTTATCTATGTTTAATATTTGAATAATTGCATGTGAATATTCTTTTACTTTTTCTTTATGTTTGAAATAATTGTTCCTTATCTATGTTATCTATGCCTGCTTATTTGTGCAATTGTTTTACATTATAATCTCCTTCTACACACTATGCATATCATGAGTGGGGCCCTATACCCGGGTCTGAGCGCAACAGAGAAATAGAGGGGTTGTGTAGCGGTGTCACTCTGGGATGTACTTCCTGTCTGACTATCGTGAGAACTCCAGCTAGAGTCTGTTCTTTCATTTGTGTCTCCACATCTAGTTGATTACTCTGACTGTTGTGGAGAGACATTGAAAAGAGCCATAGCTCTGGTGGCCTTGATTTAAGAATTAGGAAACCATCCTGGTGAGTGCATGTATGTGGTCTTAGAACTTTAAGTACCATCCTTCGATTAAGACACGAAAGGGAGATCGTTTTTGGCATTTCTTTTTCATCTTTTCTTTGTATACAGCAAATAAATGTACCATAATAAAAAAATAAAATAAAATTAGAGCAATAAAAATGTACATGTTCTGATTCATATGTATTTGTTTCGCATTTATCTTGTTATCGAGTTCATGGAATAATTCTCACGAAAATAAAATAAAATTTTCAAATAAAAATGTTTTTGAAGTAAAATGAAGATTTTTGGTCCTATCGTTCAATTCAATTTTATCATTGATTTGAAATGTTCATCCGGCTTTCATGATATGAAAATGTTTAAGATCATCATTTGTCCACTGATCCATCGCCCATTTTAGTTCGTAAAAGTAAAAACGTCATACAAGGGGCATTTCTTAGGTTCACCAGTTCAACCTTGTCTAACCCATTGTGAAGCCCAAATCATGATCCATTATGAGTTTAAACCTTGTCTGTCTTAACCCAAGTCGTGTCGAGCCTGGCCCATCACTCGTGTCTAGGTATGGACCTTGTTCACATTGTGTTTGTCATCAACCTCGTGTTCTAACCGAGTCATGTCCAACCTTAAACCTTCATTCATTAACATGTCTCATTATTGGTTATCAACTTCTCTGTGTTTAAGCCCGAATGCATCGCCCGTTTATAAGTGTCATTCGTTTTCAAGGTCATTAAGAGTCAACCCAATCTTCCATTTCTACCTCCATTCAAGTCATGTTAAACATGTGTTTTGTGTAGGGGCATATTTTCGTGTTTGTCTTAGTGTGAGTCCATATTTAGTCTCTGGGCGCATAAGCTTTTCCAGAATGGGGCAAATTCGTGTTCATGACTGTTTACCTCAAAAAAAAATGTTGAAGCATTTTTAAAATCTTGAACAATTTTACACATGATTATTCAGATGTTTTTTCCAAATTCAATGATAAATTAATTATTTTTCTTTCGGACCAAGTAAAAGCAGAGGAAAATTTTGAGAAGAGTTCCATGAACCCAGATTGCATAATATGTGTAAACTAATTTGTGAACATGTACGTAAAACAAAAAAAAATACATTTAAATTTGCATTATTACAAATAAAGGCCTTCAGGTGGCCGAAACAGAAAAATAAAAATTACAAAAAAATTAAAAAATTATAAAGCGTTTGGAGATCTCTTTGGTTATTGTCTTCTGCCAACACTCTCGAGTTCGATAGAATGACAATCTGCACAAAAGGGGGTTAGATCTCAAACAACAAAAATATAACAAAAAACACATAATGATAAAGGAAACATTAAAAATACATATTACAGAATTCGTTCAAGTTCGACCTCCGTTAAACAAAAACAAAAAAAATAAAATTAAGTGTCCATATTACAGTCCTTATTCTGGCCACACTAGGCCAACAAAAAAAACAAAACAAACAAAAAAATTCTTCAAAGAAAAAAGAATTCTCGAGCTGGTTGTGGTGGTCTAAGGGAAAGCTCTATTGAGGGACCTCTGGTACGAAAAGTTGTGGACGGAGGCGGAGGAATCTCTGTTTCTCCATCGATTATGATGGGAATGGGGAAGAGGTCCAGAAGCTTCGGAGCCTTCATGATTACCCAACCGGGTTCTCCAAAAAAAAAAATATAAATAAATAATTGTGCCAAAAGAAGGAAGAGAGGGAGAAAATTAAAAAGACAAGGTTGAAGTTAGGGTTTTACCATACATATACAGGGGTAGTAGAGAAAAGATGGTGCCGGTGGGGTCCAATTCCGCTTGCCAACGTCTTACTCTATTCCCATGGTTGCTAAACCAGCACTGGACATTGTACTCTCCCGCTTCTCCGAATGCCTTGAGTCGAGTAGTGATCTCAAAAACCTGAGTTCGACTTGGGTGAGTGACTCCGTAATTGTAAATGTTGGTCATTATCCTGATCTGGTCGTCTGTCGGACGCCACTTTGAGCAAGTCTGTCTCTCCATCTCCATTCCCTTCTCATTCATTTCTCTTCTATAATTTGTCTAAATAAATAATAAAAAACAAAAAAAACAAAACAAACCATAAATAACAAAAATACTATGTTCATATTCTAATGTCTTCTTCCATTGTGTTTCTTTTATGCTAATTTTGTTCGTTGTACTGGGTCTTTCGAGTCTTATTGTCCAATCAGTCTTTGATGTTTCAGTGTTTAGTCTCAGATCTGTTTCATGGTCCTCGCAAAGGTTCCTAAACGGATCTATGTCCATATTGTCCATGTCCAGTTCATACAAATAAAATTCTATGTCCATATTGTCCATGTCCGGTTCATACAAATAGATTTTTCTTTTTAAGTTTTCTGTTTTTATGGGGTACGTGGCGTTGTTCTACCCGATTGTCTCTGCCATACCTTCAAACGAAGGGAGATTAACGTCTGGTTTCCAGCCTTTATACCCCTTAGTTTAAGACAGTGTGTTCTTGTTTTTTTTTAAGTTAAGAAAGAAAAATAGAAGGTGAAGGGGAAAGCGAATAAAAGCTAAAAATAAAGCGCGAGAAGGAAATAAGGTAAAAAAAAAGAACATAAAGCTTAAAAGAAAAACTGAACAGAAACATGAAAGCAGAAAGAGCAACAAACGGAAAGCAAAGGAAGGAAAGCGGAGAAATCATAAAGGAAAGCAGGAAAAGGGGAAGAGGTAAAGAAGAAAAGAAAGCTTAAATGAAGGAACGAAAAACTTAAAGGGGAGTAAGGAAAGAAATAACAAGATGGAAAGGAAGATCTAGAGGAAAGAGGACTTACCCGGAAGCAGAGGGACTTACAGACAGAAGGTCGTCGCAGGAGTCGGACGCCTTCGAAGGCACACTGGGCAGAGGCTCCTCGCAGACGTCCAGACGCTCAAGGGGGAGAGAAAAGAAGAAAGAGAAGAGAGAAAGAGAGGGATAGAGAGAGAGTGGGCAGGTCGAGAAATACCGCTCAGACGCTGAAGGGTAGCCTATTTATAGCCAAAAATTCTGCCACTGTGTCCACAGGTCCGGTCATTGCTACCGGAGACATCCACAGTCCCGGTGTTTCAGAATTCAAAAAGTAAAAAAAAAATGAAAAATGAAAAAATGAAAAAATGAAAACGGGTAGTGTTTTGTTGGGTTAATCCGGCCCAATACAAGACTTCTTAGATGATCCGATTTCACCAAGAAAATAATAAAACAAAAAATAAAAAACATGATAAATAAAAAATTTTCAAAAATAATAAATGGAGTGATGTAAAATTTGAAGTGTTCAAAATTGTTTTTCATTTGCATATTTTTCAGGTTCATTGGGCCTCATTGTCATGTCAGCCTTCTTTGAACCCATTTCTTCTGAAATATAAATTTGAGTGAAAAATTATTTTGGAAATGTTCATAATTTTCACATCACACCAATTTGTTTGATTTATTTCCTTTTTCTTCTACATTTTGAATAAATCTAAAATTAAAAAAAAAACAGTGCTCGAGCCCAATAGGCCCAATGGCCTTTGTTTTTTTTTCTTCTCTCGAGTCCACTTCATTGTTTCATACATTTGTTCAAATTGTCCTGTGTGATTTTCTTTGAGTTTGTAGTTAAAAAGATTTTGAAAAAAAGGAACAGTGTTCAAGCCCATTAGGCCCAATGGCCTTCGTGGTTTTCTCTCGAGTCTACTTCTTTTGAAAATATGTCAAAAATATTTTGTTTTCACATTTTTGCTGTTGAATAATGTATCATTCTGAGATGTGTCAAAAAAAAAAGAATTCAAGTTAGATTTCAATTTTTTCAGGGTGATAGTATGAATAGTTGTCATTGAACCCATCTGGGCCCATTTTCAAGTGTAAAGTTTATCTCAGTTTTGTTTCCTCAGAATTGAAAATAAAAAAATATTTCCCTCATCATGTTTCATAATTTTCATAATGTCATTCTCAAATAAAGATTTGTAAAAAAAAAATGTAAAAAATTTGATCAATTTCTTGAGTCGCATTGGCAGTTGGGTCTGTCCGGTCCATTAAGCTCACACTACCTTGCATTCATTTCAATTTGTTTCAGGTCCAAGTTTGACTCAAGTTTCTCTGTGGTCTTATAAAATAAAAGTCAAATAAAACATTGAAAAATCAAAATCAAATCTCAAATTACAAATTTCAACAGTATCTTTCCAATACATTTATCCAAATTGTCCTGTGTGATTTTCTCTGAATTTTGTTGTCAAAAATCTGAGAATTAAAGATGAACAGTTTGTGACCCCATTAGGCCCCGTTGTCATATATGGTTTCTCTTGAACCAGTGTATCTGAATTTCTGAAAAAATAAAAATACATGTTTATGTAGATTTTGTGTTTTCAATTCATAATTTCCCTTTCCATTCGTGTGAACAAGTATTTGTGCAAAAACAAAATAAAAAAATAGAGGAATTCAGACCCTTGTCTGAAGATTTTTGTCGTGGTTGTAACAAGAATAGTGTTGGGCCCATTGAATCTAGTAGTGTTGCAAAATTTTCTTTAGTTCAATCTTGTGAAATCCTCTCATAATGAAAAATGAAAAAATGTGTTTTCTTTGTCCTCTTCTTGTGTCAAGTTCACACGGCTCAGGTCATCTGATCCATTGGGTCAATGTGCCTGGTAAGTCCAACTTCCTTCTATGTTATTTCTCCTCAGGTCCAATCCGATCTGGATTTTCCCGTGTCGGAAAGTAAAAAAAAAACAAAAAAAAAGAGAAAGGACTGCTTCGGAGCCCGTTGAGTCCAATTGTCCTTCTCTGTAAAAAAAAATAATACAAAAAGATTTCTTTCCGTAAATTGCATAATTTTCCTTCAGTAATATATTTGTCAAATAAAAAAAAAAGCAGCATAATTGTGGAGGATACAGATTGTTAACAATGTGTTTTAAGTACAGTCTTCCAAATTATCATGCATGATTTTCTTGGAATTTATTGTAAAAAAAAATTTTTAAAAAACCCATTTCCCATACTGGCCTGCAAAGCCCAGATCCCATGCTGACCCGCAAGGCCCAGATTCCACATTGGCTGAGAAATCCCAATTTCCTCAATAGCTCATAAAGCCCATTTCCCATACTAGATTGCAAAGCCCAGATCCCATGCTGGCCCGCAAGGCCCAATTTCCATTGGTCGAAAAATCCCAGATTCCACACTGGCCCATAAAAGCCCAGTTCCTACACTGGTCCAAAAGCCCAGTTCCTACACTGGCCCACCAAAGCCCAGTTCCTACACTGGCCCACAAAAGCTCAGTTCCTACACTGGCCCCTAAGCCCAGTTCTCACACTGGCCCCCTAATCCTAGTTCTCACACTGGCCCCCAAGCCAAGTTTTCATACTGGCCACCAAAACCTAATTTTCTCTAAGAAAAAAAAATCTGTTTTTCAACTAGTATCATCATTTTCATTTCATATTACTTTTCTTCATGCATAAAACCAAAAAAATACACAAAAGTTGAGTCATTTGTTTTTGATGCAAATCATCCATTTTATGAGATTTCAAAAAAAAAATGTAATGGATGTCATAATCTCCTGGAGTCAAATGATCAAGTCACATATTCTTAAGAGATATCTGTGTGTGCATTGCTTGAAAACATCATCCTTCAACCCTCGCCAAACCAAAGATTGACCCAATCATATTCTTGAGCCCAAATAATAAACACCAAGTTTTACACTGCGGCAGATTTTCCATTACCTCCACTGGTTTTCATTTGGGAAACTCCTGAATCCGTTAGGACAAAAAAAAAGGAAAAATAGAAGAAAAAGGACGAAAAATGACTCTTGTTGAGATCATTTAATCTTGTCTCTTAATTAATCTTTCGAAAATAAAGTAACCAAAATTTGAAATGACGTGTGGCCATCTTTCTTCATCCAAAAAAAAAACAACAAAAATATATCCTTTTGATACCAAATTTGAGCCAATGAGAAATTTCTTTTCAAATCTACCCATACAAGGGTTACCATCACAATAAAAGACGACTCAAATTGCAAACAATAAAGAACACACTTAGTGATCAAATGAAGAAAATTTCTCAAAAGTGAAGCAAAAACGGAAAGAATCACAAAGTGATGACAAACAAAGAGAGAAGTTTGCAAATTAGCAAGGAAAGTCAAAACATATTTGACAAATAGCTGATACAAAGTGTAGATGGTAACTCTTGTTTCCAATAACCCGCAAACATTTATTTGAGCCTTTATATCCTTTCTTTCAATACCCTTCAGCCCAAGCCACATTACAAGCCCAATAAAAGTCCACACGGATTGAATAATGGTTGCTTAAATTTTCATAAAGATTAATTTTCAGACAAGACAAAAATGACTAACAATGCAGTTGTAAAAAAAAAATGATGATGAAAATGAATGTCCTCGGAAGAAGGGAACTCCCTGTTGATCAAAATTACAAAGGAAAATCAAGCCAATTTGGGCAATCCTTTCAAGCCAATCATTTCCATATCCATCACAAATTTCTGAACAAATTCATATCTCATTCAAACTCTTCCCCCGAGTCCCAAACTTGGGGCAACTTTGTAAGCTTTTCATAACCTTTTCGCCTGTTCTTCAAAACCAGGGCAACTATGTGAGTTTCATATGTTTCGGCTCATTCAGAATATTGAGCAACTTTGTTAGATCTCAATTTTTTTCATCTGAATATTCAAAGCTCATACAAAGACCGGGGCATCCCTTGATTGGGCCTTGCATGATCTTGGTCCGCCCTGAACTTCAAAGCTCATACAAAGGCTGGGGCATCCCTTGTTGGGCCTTGCATGATCTTGATTCGCCCCAAATTTCATAAATCCATTACCACCAAAATTGGGGCAATTTGTAAATCTCACATGATATTCTCACTCCCTGATTCATGACTTATTCCCTCACAATTCACAGATACATTTGTCCATACCTACCTTTTTACCATGCCCTAAACTGGAACAGCTTCTGAGTGTCTACTACCTCACATTGGCATTTGTAGCCATTTTAATGAGTAAGAGGCCCAAGTAGCCAACTCGGTACTCTCCAAATCCTTCCACATATTTGTCCCAACCCTTGATATCAAGCATGTACGCACTAATATTTCGTCAAGAAATTTCTAGCACAGAAGCTTCATTTTGAACATTTAACTTTAGAATTTGACATCCATTAAAAAAAATGATGAAAGTCTAAATCTTCATAGATCGGATGATTTCAAAGAAAAACAACTTGACTCAGTAAAAAGTGTCATAGCTTCAAAATCTTCCATCACGGATCAAGAGTCAACATCATGTACACATTTTCATGAATGTTCATCAAATCTTATTCCTTCAAAAAAGACAAAAAAATCAAATTGCATCATGTACACATTCAATTTCTTGTTTCCCCAAACATTCTATTGTTTTCCTTATTTATTTTTATTGTATTTTGGAAGGATTAGAAATTGTCTAACCGGCTCTGCCAGATTCAATTTCTTGTTTCCCCAAACATTCTATTGTTTTCCTTATTTATTTTTATTGTATTTTGGAAGGATTAGAAATTGTCTAACCGGCTCTGCCAGATTCAATTTCTTGTTTCCCCAAACTTTCTATTGCTTCAGTTATTTATTTTATTGCACTTTTGGAAGGATTAGAAGTTGTCTAACCGGCTCTGCCAGATTCAGCTTCTTGTTTCCCCAAACTATTTATTGCTTTACTTATTTATTTTATTGCATTTTTGGAAGGATTAGAAGTTGTCTAACCGGCTCTGCCAGATTCAACTTCTTATTTCCCCAGACATGTGTTGCTCTTGTTACTTAATTATATTGTATTTTTGGATGGATTAGAAGTTGTCTAACCGGCTCTGCCAGATTCAACTTCTTGTTTCCCATGAATTTTTATATTAAGATTATTCTTATGATTGTCAAATATTGTATTCTTCTATGACCATTTATAGTAATATCTTATTATGGTTAATTGTTTATAATTATCTTGTATGAATTCTATCATGAATGAGTTTCTTGGCTGAAATTGATCTTGTTGGAAGGTCTAGAGTAAGGATTCTGTAATAACTTGGAAATGAGTATTAAATAGATGTAGTGATACTATTTGAGGTTGTTGTAAGAGGAAGTAAAAATATTAAAATTAGGCATTTTAGATTTAGAGCATAAGAGAACAAGGTAGATAATTTAAGTAAATAAATTGTTAATTATTGAAGGCCTCCCTTTGTTGGTAGGATAGAGGAACCTTAAAAACCTGAGTTGGCACATCCCTGATCATAGAGCAGCCCTGGCCTGGTCCAGTCAGTTGTGACTAGTCATATGTGTTGGCGTCGAAGGTGAGTTTGATGCGTTCAGACATCTGGGTCCTCTCCGGTGACCAATTGGGGTAAAGAAAGATCTCTATTAGGATGAAATTAAAATAAAATAAGTTAATTGGAGATGTATAAAGTTATCATGGTAAAAACTTCATATATATTTTATTTATCGTTACATTGAGCTCAGACTTTAATACGTAGTGGCTAAGATATGATGAAATGTTTTGGCTGATCTATGAATCTTTGATTGGTGAAAATATGTTGAATTATACTCGTTATGGTCAAAAATGAGTTTATAATATGAATTATGATAGCTGGCGATATGTTTAATTTATTGACACCAAAATAAGTTATTGTCAAATTATGATTAGAGAATGAACATGATTGAGTTATGTGGAGAAGAGGTTATGAATTGTTGATTTGATGAAATGTTGGAGTGGATAAGAGAGTATGAAATGTTGACGTGATGAAATGTTGGAGTGGATATAAGAAATTATTGCTTATGAAATGATGTTTCCTACGGGAAGTAATATGTTCGGTTATACCATGAGAGCTTGGTATGAGCAAAGTAACACCTGAGGTTAATGAAAGCAGGCAGCAAGTGGTCTGACCATAAGGCTTTGACATAAATATGTGGTTCATAAGTTTTATAGAAGCAGGCAGAGAGCGGTCTGACCATAAGGCTTCAGAGAGTAAGACATAGTATACAGGTGAGGCTTAAGGAAGCAGGCAGAGAGCGGTCTGACCATAAGGCTTCGTGAGTAAGCATAGTATAAATTGTAAGGTTTATGAAATTGAGGAAGATGATTTTGATAATGATGAATTAATGACATCGGGGTAATGATATTTGAGTAATTGTAGAAATAAATGATTGAACTATTCTTATTACAAGTTTAATGATTGATTTGATATGGTTGGCTTACCCTTATTTGTTTGTGCTATGATCATATAACTCATGTTATATGTGATTAGATAATGTTGCAGATGTGGTTGAAAAAGCTTAGAGATGAGAGAGATGCGGGGAAAACCTTTCAGGGATTTTTGTAAAAAGAATAAATTTGTATTGGGAAGATTATGTTGTGTAAAATTTAAAAGTTGAAATGTCAACGGTGAAGACTATATTGTTTAAAGTTTGTAAGTTTGGTATTGTACTTTGGAGTAATTGAAATAAAGTTTGATTGTTTATATGAGGTATCAAATTAATTTAGTCTCTACTATCAGTAATACCCTTTAAATTATTTGGGTGTTACATTATGGTATCAGAGCAATGGTTTTCGAAAGTATTTTGGGACTATGGGGAGTGAAATTATTATTCTTAGTAAAACTATTAATTGTTATGATGAAAATGACTATTGGAGGAAATTGATATCATATGCTAAATTGTATTGTTATCTTTTTGAAGAAATCATTTAAACTCGACAAAGATGCAGCAACAACAAGTTGATCAAGTACCTCAAAATCATTCTAGCTTGAATGACTTCTTAAGGCATGATCCAACTAAATTTAATGGGGAGGCTACTCCTGATGAGGCTGACTCTTGGCTAAGGCAGAACGAGAAGATTTTTCGGGTAATAACTTGCTCAGAAGAACAAAAATTAACTTATGCATCATTTCTTTTGGTCGGGGAGGCTGAATATTGGTAGGAAAGTATGCAACAGTTGATGACGGTTCGTGGTGAGGCTGTGAATTGGGAGAACTTTAAGATAAGGTTCTTGGAAAAATATTTTCCAAACAGTGCAAAATTTGCAAGGGAGGCGGAGTTTCTGACCTTACAACAAAGGAGGTTATCAGTACAAGAGTACGTAGTAAAATTTAATTATCTCTCGAGGTTTTATACTCAGAATATCACAGAAGAATGGAGATGTCGAAAATTCGATGGAGGACTAAGGAATGAACTGAAGAAGGTACTTATGCCATTGGAAATACAAGAGTTTCCAGCATTGGTAGAGAAAGCCAGAATGATAGAATTATTGGAGTTTGATCCAAGTAGAGTTTCCAGACTTGCCAAGGGAGAATCTTCAATGAAATTCAACAAAAAACCTTATGAAAAACCACAATTATCATATCGAGGAACAGTGAAGTGTTTTGAGTGTGGATGGGCACATTTCAGACGTGACTGTCCTAAACTTATTGGGGAAAAAGTTGAAGGGAAGAGATGTTTCATCTGCAATGATCCGGGACACTTTGCTAATGTTTGTCCAAAGAAAAAGAAGGTGGGAGAACCACAACAACAAGATTCTGCTGAAGTAAAGCCCCGGGCAACAGGAAGAGTATTCGCAATGTCTGCAGAAGAGGCTACTAAGCCAGGTACATTAATCTTACACACCTGTATGTTGTTAGGAGAATGCGTATATGTTTTGTTTGACTCTGGAGCCACACACTCCTTTATATCCCTAGCATGTTTAGAAAGACTCGGATTACCGATGCTTGATCTAGGGTGTGAATTAGTAGTTTCTACACCAGCATCGGGACCAGTTACGACCAGTTCAGTCTATGTCGGATGCCCGATCCAAATTGCAGGACGCAAGTTCAAAGTGAACTTGATCTGCTTACCCCTTCAAAATCTAGACATTATTTTGGGAATGGATTGGTTGACTGCCAATCACGTTCTTATTGATTGTGGGAAACAAAAGATAGAGTTTCTAAATTTGAACGATTTAGAACTAAGCTCAACTCGAGTAGTTGCGAAGGATATCAAAGATGGAGCTACCTGCTATGTGGTGTTAGCTCAGGAGAAAAGAGAGAATACTGAAGAACAAATCATCGGAATACCGGTGGTAGAAGAATATGTTGATGTTTTTCCAGAACAAGTACCAGGTTTACCACCTAGTCGAGAGATCGATTTCACAATAGATCTAATGCCCGGAGCTGGCCCAGTTTCTATGGCTCCATACAGAATGGCTCCTGCCGAACTAGTAGAGTTGAAAAAGCAAATCGAAGATCTGCTGGAGAAGAAGTTTATCCGTCCAAGTGTGTCTCCATGGGGAGCTCCTGTATTGCTGGTGAAGAAGAAGGATGGAAGTTCAAGGTTGTGCGTGGATTATCGACAGCTGAACAAGGTTACAATAAAGAACAAATATCCTTTGCCAAGAATCGATGATCTATTAGATCAGTTGAGAGGAGCAGAGGTGTTTTCAAAAATTGATCTCAGATCTGGGTACCATCAGATTCTGGTCAAGACGGAAGATGTGCAAAAGACGGCTTTCAGATCTCGCTACGGACACTTTGAGTACGTGGTAATGCCGTTTGGCGTGACGAATGCTCCTGCGATTTTTATGGACTACATGAACAGAATATTTCGGTCATGTTTAGATAAGTTCGTGGTAGTATTTATAGACGATATTCTTATCTATTCAGAGAATAAGGAAAAGCATGCAGAACACTTGAGGGTGGCGTTGGAAATTTTAAGAAAACATCAACTGTATGGGAAACTGTCAAAGTGTGAGTTCTGGATAGAGAAAGTACAATTTTTGGGTCATGTGATTTCTGCTCAAGGAATCTCAGTGGATCCAGCAAAAGTGGAAGCTGTGCTAAAGTGGGAGCGGCCGAAAACTGTAACTGAAGTACGAAGTTTTGTAGGATTAGCCGGTTATTACCGACGTTTTGTCGAAGGGTTTTCCAAGATTGTAGGTCCTCTAACTCAGTTAACTCGTAAAGATCAACCATTTCTATGGACTGACAAGTGCGAAGCCAGTTTTGAGGATATGAAGCAACGACTAACGTCAGCACCAGTATTAATCATTCCAGACTCTAGCAAATCTTTTGAGGTGTACTGCGATGCGTCATATCAAGGATTGGGGTGCGTCCTAATGCAAGGAAGGAGACCTGTAGCTTATGCATCTAGGCAGCTAAAGGCGCATGAGAAGAACTACCCAACGCATGACATAGAACTTGCAGCAGTAGTATTTGCATTAAAGACATGGAGACACTACCTCTATGGGGCAAGTTTCCAAGTTTTTAGTGACCATAAGAGTCTAAAGTATTTGTTCGATCAAAAGGAGCTGAACATGCGACAAAGAAGATGGATGGAATATATGAAGGACTATGATTTCGAGCTTTTATATCACCCAGGAAAAGCCAATGTGGTGGCAGATGCATTGAGTAGGAGACAAGCTCAAATAACAACAATGATGGTGAAGGAATTAGAACTGTTAGAAAAGTTACGTGATATGAACTTGGGGTTGCAGTTAACCCCAGATCATATATGGTGTGGTCATTTAGTAATCACTAGTGACTTCTTAGAACAAGTGAAGGTTGAGCAGTCGATGGATCAAGAGTTGCAGCAAAAGATCAGGTTGTTGGACACCGATCAAGCTAAGGACTTCGTTCTAAGTAAAGATGGCATCCTTCGATTTAAGAACAGAGTGTGTATACCTGCAAAGAGTGAATTAAAACATTTAATTTTAGACGAAGGCCATAAAAGTCGTCTTAGCATACATCCAGGTATGACTAAGATGTATAAGGACCTGAAAGAGTCATTTTGGTGGAATGGAATGAAGAGGGATGTGGCCGAGTTTGTAGCAGCCTGCTTGGTGTGTCAGAAGGCAAAAGTGGAGCATCAAAAACCGGGAGGGATGTTACGACAGTTAGACATTCCTCAATGGAAGTGGGACAGTATCTCGATGGACTTTGTAACACATTTACCAAAATCATCAAAAGGTCACGATTCTATCTGGGTTATCGTTGATAGACTAACCAAGAGCGCTCACTTTTTGCCCATTAATCAACGTATGTCTCTAGAAAAGCTGACGGAGTTATACATCAGGGAAGTAGTGAGGTTGCATGGAATACCTACAAGCATTGTGTCAGACAGAGATCCAAGGTTTACTTCAAGGTTTTGGCAAACGCTACAGAAGGCTCTGGGAACGCAGTTGAGGATGAGTTCGGCTTATCACCCTCAGACTGATGGTCAAACAGAAAGGACTATTCAGTCTTTGGAGGATTTGCTAAGGACTTGTGTATTAGATCATCTTGGAAGTTGGAATGAGATACTACCATTAGTAGAATTTACTTACAACAACAGTTATCATTCCAGTATTGGTATGCCACCATATGAAGCTTTATATGGAAGAAGATGTAGAACCCCGTTGTGTTGGTTTCAAGATGGGGAAGCACTAACAGTGGGACCCGAGCTATTACAGCGAACCACAGAAAAAATAAAATTAATCCAAGATCGGATGAAAGCAACTCAAAGTAGACAAAAGTCATATGCCGACAAAAGAAGAAGACCGTTAGAATTTGAAGAAGGAGATCATGTATTCTTACGAGTAACACCAACTACAGGAGTCGGGAGAGCTATCAAGATGAGGAAACTGACACCAAAATTTCTCGGACCGTATCAAATTCTCAAAAAGATTGGGCCAGTGGCTTATGAGGTAGCATTACCACCTGGATTGGCAAATTTGCATAACGTTTTTCATGTATCCCAACTGAGGAAGTATATTCCAGATCCAAAGCATGTGTTAGAAGTTGATGAAATTCAGGTCAAGGAAAATTTAACAGTGGAAGTTGGACCAGTGCGTATACTAGATGTTCAAATGAAAAAGCTAAGAGGGAAAGATATTCGCACAGTAAAAGTACTTTGGAATGAAGACACACAGGAAATGACTTGGGAATTGGAAGAATTTATGATAAAGGAATATCCATATCTCTTTTGTAAGTAATCTTTTGTTAGATAGTCTTTGTTTAAATAAATAATTTTCGAGGGCGAAAATAATTGTTGTTGGGGAGATTGTAAGATCCTTGAAAATATTTGTAAGTTAAAATACTAGATAAAAAAAAAGTGAATAGTAAATTGTGAATAGTAAAAAGTGAATAGTAAAAAGTGAATAGTAAAACGTGAATAGTAAAAAAAAAAATATATATTTTTGGAAAGGATAAGTGTTCCACGTAGCTTTGAGATCAGAATTTATCAAATTGCAAATAAAAAATTATTTTTGTAATAGTAAAATGAATAAAAAAATGAATAGTTAAAATGAATAGTAAAAATGAATAGTAAATTTTTTTGCTATAAATAGCCAAGGGGGGAGGCTGAAAATTCACACCAAAGAACTTAGAAAATTTTTGAGAGAAAAGAGTTGGAAGAATTTCAAATTTTGCAAAGGGGATATTCTGGAAGTTTTCAGAGGGCGAGGGGATTAAGTCTGTAATAGAGGTAAGGGGAGCTAACTTTGAGTATTTCCTTTTGTATTATCTTGAGTCTTGAATATGTTATATTTTGCTTTTTCTGATCTTATATCTTGAATATGGAGTATTTTGTTTCTGTATGATCTTAAATTTTAAATGAGAGTATGCTTTTGTGTTGATATCCAAGTGTGATAGTTGTAAAATGTAATGTTGATTATGTTATGCCACTTGTATGTTATTAGTTGTTTATTTTTGTATTTTGGAAGGATTAGAAATTGTCTAACCGGCTCTGCCAGATTCAATTTCTTGTTTCCCCAAACATTCTATTGTTTTCCTTATTTATTTTTATTGTATTTTGGAAGGATTAGAAATTGTCTAACCGGCTCTGCCAGATTCAATTTCTTGTTTCCCCAAACATTCTATTGTTTTCCTTATTTATTTTTATTGTATTTTGGAAGGATTAGAAATTGTCTAACCGGCTCTGCCAGATTCAATTTCTTGTTTCCCCAAACTTTCTATTGCTTCAGTTATTTATTTTATTGCACTTTTGGAAGGATTAGAAGTTGTCTAACCGGCTCTGCCAGATTCAGCTTCTTGTTTCCCCAAACTATTTATTGCTTTACTTATTTATTTTATTGCATTTTTGGAAGGATTAGAAGTTGTCTAACCGGCTCTGCCAGATTCAACTTCTTATTTCCCCAGACATGTGTTGCTCTTGTTACTTAATTATATTGTATTTTTGGATGGATTAGAAGTTGTCTAACCGGCTCTGCCAGATTCAATTTCTTGTTTCCCATGAATTTTTATATTAAGATTATTCTTATGATTGTCAAATATTGTATTCTTCTATGACCATTTATAGTAATATCTTATTATGGTTAATTGTTTATAATTATCTTGTATGAATTCTATCATGAATGAGTTTCTTGGCTGAAATTGATCTTGTTGGAAGGTCTAGAGTAAGGATTCTGTAATAACTTGGAAATGAGTATTAAATAGATGTAGTGATACTATTTGAGGTTGTTGTAAGAGGAAGTAAAAATATTAAAATTAGGCATTTTAGATTTAGAGCATAAGAGAACAAGGTAGATAATTTAAGTAAATAAATTGTTAATTATTGAAGGCCTCCCTTTGTTGGTAGGATAGAGGAACCTTAAAAACCTGAGTTGGCACATCCCTGATCATAGAGCAGCCCTGGCCTGGTCCAGTCAGTTGTGACTAGTCATATGTGTTGGCGTCGAAGGTGAGTTTGATGCGTTCAGACATCTGGGTCCTCTCCGGTGACCAATTGGGGTAAAGAAAGATCTCTATTAGGATGAAATTAAAATAAAATAAGTTAATTGGAGATGTATAAAGTTATCATGGTAAAAACTTCATATATATTTTATTTATCGTTACATTGAGCTCAGACTTTAATACGTAGTGGCTAAGATATGATGAAATGTTTTGGCTGATCTATGAATCTTTGATTGGTGAAAATATGTTGAATTATACTCGTTATGGTCAAAAATGAGTTTATAATATGAATTATGATAGCTGGCGATATGTTTAATTTATTGACACCAAAATAAGTTATTGTCAAATTATGATTAGAGAATGAACATGATTGAGTTATGTGGAGAAGAGGTTATGAATTGTTGATTTGATGAAATGTTGGAGTGGATAAGAGAGTATGAAATGTTGACGTGATGAAATGTTGGAGTGGATATAAGAAATTATTGCTTATGAAATGATGTTTCCTACGGGAAGTAATATGTTCGGTTATACCATGAGAGCTTGGTATGAGCAAAGTAACACCTGAGGTTAATGAAAGCAGGCAGCAAGTGGTCTGACCATAAGGCTTTGACATAAATATGTGGTTCATAAGTTTTATAGAAGCAGGCAGAGAGCGGTCTGACCATAAGGCTTCAGAGAGTAAGACATAGTATACAGGTGAGGCTTAAGGAAGCAGGCAGAGAGCGGTCTGACCATAAGGCTTCGTGAGTAAGCATAGTATAAATTGTAAGGTTTATGAAATTGAGGAAGATGATTTTGATAATGATGAATTAATGACATCGGGGTAATGATATTTGAGTAATTGTAGAAATAAATGATTGAACTATTCTTATTACAAGTTTAATGATTGATTTGATATGGTTGGCTTACCCTTATTTGTTTGTGCTATGATCATATAACTCATGTTATATGTGATTAGATAATGTTGCAGATGTGGTTGAAAAAGCTTAGAGATGAGAGAGATGCGGGGAAAACCTTTCAGGGATTTTTGTAAAAAGAATAAATTTGTATTGGGAAGATTATGTTGTGTAAAATTTAAAAGTTGAAATGTCAACGGTGAAGACTATATTGTTTAAAGTTTGTAAGTTTGGTATTGTACTTTGGAGTAATTGAAATAAAGTTTGATTGTTTATATGAGGTATCAAATTAATTTAGTCTCTACTATCAGTAATACCCTTTAAATTATTTGGGTGTTACAGGTACACCCTCCACGAGGTTATTACACCTCATTCACTTCCATAGGGTGGGTACACCTTCCACGAGGTTTTTACACCTCATCAACTTCATCCATAGGGTTGATACACCCTCCACGAGGTTTCTACACCTCATCAGCTTCATCCATAGGGTTGGTACACCCTCCACGAGGTTTCTACACCTCATCAACTTCATCCATAGAGTTGGTACACCCTCCACGAGGTTAGTACACCTCATTCACTTCCATAGGGTTGGTACACCCTCCACGAGGTTTCTACACCTCATCAACTTCATCCATAGGGTTGGTACACCCTCCACGAGGTTAGTACACCTCATTCACTTCCACAGGGTTGGTACACCCTCCACAAGGTTTCTACACCTCATCAACTTCATCCATAGGGTTGGTACACCCTCCACGAGGTTAGTACACCTCATTCACTTCCATAGGGTTGGTACACCCTCCACGAGGTTTCTACACCTCATCAACTTCATCCATAGGGTTGGTACACCCTCCACGAGGTTAGTACACCTCATTCACTTTCACAGGGTTGGTACACCCTCCACAAGGTTTCTACACCTCATCAACTTCACCCATAGGGTTGGTACACCCTCTACGAGCTCTACACACCTTAATTCTCTCAATCTTGTTCATTTTGTTTAATTTTCCCTATTATTTCTCGTTCATTTTGAAATACGGACGAAATTAATATTTCTATCTTTACTTATCTTTTACTCTGATAATATGTTTTCATATTATCTATTAAAATCTAAGTAAAGAGGGGCAGCTGTCAATACCTAATTTCGTCCGGGTAAATATAATTCATCACAAAAATAAATAAAAAAAAAACATAAAAAAAACCAAAATGAAAAAATACTATTTATTTTAATTTTTGCACCCCCAAATTTTCTTTTAAACACTTAATCCAATGACCCAAAATAATCTCATTTTTTTTACTTCCTCACCACCCATTTTTTCTTATCACACCCCATTCTCTACATCACCCTCCACATCATCTACCTTTTTCATTTACTTTTTCCACATCATTTCCATATTAATTTTATATATCAACTTTTCTAATTATTCCACTTACATTTTTTAATTATATCTTCTTCATCAAACATTTTTTATTATCCATTTTTCTCCACCTTATTTTTCCATTCACTTTTTATATTATTTCTTTCACTTATTTTCCACATTAACTTTTACTATTCACTATATTTTATTTTACCTAATTTCTCCACCAACTTTTTATATTATTTATTCCACTTAATTTCCACACCTAATTTCTCCACCAACTTTTTATATTATTTCTTTCACTTATTTTCCACATTAACTTTTACTATTCACTATATTTTATTTTACCTAATTTCTCCACCAACGTTTTATATTATTTCTTCCACTTAATTTCCACACCTAATTTCTCCACCAACTTTTTATATTATTTCTTTCACTTATTTTCCACATTAACTTTTACTATTCACTATATTTTATTTTACCTACTTTCTCCACCAACTTTTTATATTATTTCTTTCACTTAATTTCCATACCTAATTTCTCCACCACCTTTTTATATTATTTCTTTCACTTAATTTCCACACCTAATTTCTCCACCAACTTTTTATATTATTTCTTTCACTTATTTTCCACATTAACTTTTACTATTCACTATATTTTATTTCACCTAATTTTTCCACAAACTTTTTATATTATTTCTTTCACTTATTTTCCACATTAACTTTTTATATTCATCTTTTTTTTTTATTATATTTTATTTCATCTAATTTTTCCACCAACTTATTATATTATTTTTATTCATCAACTTTCTTCATCCTTAACTCTATAAATACCTACATTCTCTTCACTTCACACACACATTATTTTTACATAATATCCATCTATTCTCTCTCAAAATCTCTTCATTTCATCCCAAAACTCTACTCAATTTTTCTCTCACACTTTACCGTTTCCTATTCCCTTCAAACATAGTAAATTTCATACCATATTTTTACTATAAATTCATTTTCTCCACCATTAATCTATCTCTGCTCACAACTTATTACGAGCAAGGTTTTATTTCATCACACAAATCTTCAACAAGGTACACATTTTCTCTTCATTCTATTTATATATGCATTTTGATCATTTTTTTAGTCTATGAATTTATCCTGTTTTCTACCACAATTTTTTTTTTGTGTCTTTTCATATTTTTATGTCATAGATATCTCAACTCACCTCTCTTTCTTAATAAAAAGAAAATAAAAAAATGTAAAACTGTAAAAAACATGTAATGTAATAAAAGCGGTATGAGTACTCGTGCGATTGTACGCATCAGCCTAGTACTCGTTACCCAAAATATAAAATAAACAAAAAAAGCCGTATGAGTGCTCGTGCGATCGTACGCATCAGCCTAGTACTCATTACGCAAAACAATAAAAAAAACTATAAAAAAGCCGTGTGAGTGCTCGTGCGATCGTACGCATCAGCCTAGTACTCATTACGCAAAACAATAAAAAACAAAGAAAAAGTCGTGTGAGTGCTCGTGCGATCGTACGCATCAGCCTAGTGCTCATTACGCAAAAAATCTAAATATTACATCAAAAAATACCAAAAAAAGTTATAAAATCTTCAAAAACCAAAAACATCAACACTTTCAAGCCAACAAACAATCTTTCTAGCCAGAACTATGTGATCCTTGATTCTCCATCAAAAGTGGAGATACGTAGGAGCAAGGCCAGTCCTTGTCAGGTTCACTTTCCCAAAAATCCAAAATCATTTTACAAACAAAATTCTCAATCAATTTTCAAACAAATTTTCAAGCAGTTTTCTAAAAGAACTACGGAACCCTGATTTCTCATTCTTAATGAGAATACGTAGGAGCAAGGTCAATCCTTGTCGGGCCCAAAAAACTAAAAAAAATACATGTTGTTTCTTTAGAATCTTATTTTAGGGGATAGTTAAACATTTTGAAAACCACATCATATTCGCATATTTAGTTAAAGGTACTGCCTTAGGGCAGACGTTGTAGGGTGCTAATACCTTCCCTACACGTAACCGACTCCCGAACTTAGAATCTCATTTTCGCAGACCATGCCTTATCATTTTATGGTTTTTCCGTAGTTTTCCAGAATAAACTATGGTGGCAACTCCAAATCTCTTTTTTCGAAATCATTTCTTTATTTTCCACGGATCGTCGTCCAGTCGCGATCCCGGTTGCGACAGTTGGCCACCAAGGCCGAGGCAGAGAAACTGTTATAGGCTAGGTTCATCAAGGAAGCATGTTACATAATATAGTTGGCTAATGTTGTGTTGGTAAATAAGGCTAATGGAAAATGGAAAAATTGTGTGGACTACAAAGACCATAATAAAGGCATGTCTTGAAGACACGTATGATTAGTTGGTAGATGAAGCGGTTGGCTACAACATTTTAAGCTTTTTATAAGTCTACTCAAGTAAAAAACAGATTCCTATGACTAAGAGTGACAAGCTGAAAACCACCTTTTGGCCTAAAAAGTTTATAGCAACATATCAAAGACTTATGGACATCGTGTTCAAACACCTATTTAGCAAGAGCATTGAGGTATACAAAGACGACATGGTGGTAAAATGCCCCACATTGATTCAACATTCCCAAGACCTATCTGGTGTATTCTTAGCCCTACAGGCATATAACTTACGGTTGAACCCAAAGATGTGTCAGAGGTAGTGACGACAAGTTCCTAGGATTCTTTCTCACACATAGAGAGATAAAGACAAACCCTGAAAAATGTCAAGTAGTCATTAATATTAGGAGTCTCAAGAATGTTAAAGGAATCATAATGCCTCATTGATAGGGATGTCAACGACTTGGGTCGGACACGGATAATGCTTACCCGTAACCCAACCCGCATGACAAAATTGTATCTGTTACCCGCCCCGCTATCCGTTAGATATCCACATAAAAAAAACCCGCGGATTTTTTTCATTCCACGAATACCCATTGAATACTAGTTTTCAACCCGTGATTATTTAAAAAAAATTATCTTATAAGTTTTTAAATGAAATCCAAATTAAATTGCAAAAACAATACAACTAAAATTTAAAACATATATGAGTAAAGTCAATGGATAAGTAAAAAAAAGTTTAAACATAAATTCAAATTAATATAAATTAGTAGCATATATCCGAATACAAGTAATTTTAAAAATAATTCTTCTAAAAATAACACTATAAAATTTATGTTTCTTCTCCCATATCTTCATTTTGATCACTTAATTCCTAAAACAAATAACATACAAATAAAGTCATTAATCAATGACATAATGGCACTATTAATAAAATTATATTAAAATATATAAAGAAAACTACTAACATCATCATTAATTATCCCCTATAGTATTGTATTAACATTCATGTTATCCACTTTCAGTTTTGAAGAACCTGAAAAAGGAAAATAAATTCATGTCATAACCAATCAATTAAATGAATATAAATATGTAATTTGAAGTGTTCATTTAATTAGCTTGTATGTCACAACATAGCCAATATTCAACACACATCAATGCCTCTAAAATGTCTGGGTATAATCTACTAAGATTTGGAATAAGAAGTCGGCCACCAGTACTAAAAGAAGACTCAAAAGCAACTGTTGAGATAGGAATGGCTAGAAAATATCTTGCAATCATTTGTAAGATTAGATATTTTAATCCAATAGTCTTCCACCAAGTTAAAATGTCAATTTCTTCATCTGAATCATGTAATGTCGGTTCCTCCAAGTAATAATCAAGTTCTAACTTATAATTTGGTAGTTCATTTTTCTTTGCAATCTGATGTCTTGCAAAATCTCTCCTCCAAGCATATTTTCTTCAATCAACAATCTGGCCTACATTTATGTTTGGATTTTGACATGAAGAAACTGACTTCTTACCTTTCATGTATATTTCATACTCTCTTACCAAATCCTTAAAAAGAATTTTAATCTTTTCAATTTCACAATCAGATTCCTTTATCTCATCAGCGTCCATCATACAACCCTTGAAGATGCCTTTATTCACGTCAAATCTTGCATCCTTGGAAGAAACCTCTTGGAACAAGAACTTGGCTTGCCTAATCACCTTATTGAAGCCATTACTATGCTCGATTATTATATATTTTTGTAGACCAAGCATGTCTCGAGCCCTGCTCGAGCCTTCTTTTCATCAGCGATCTCCTTCATCAAAGCATTTTTTTTCCCTTCTTTAGTTCCTTCTATTTGTTCTTGGCCTTTATCTCATAATCTAGGCACCTTATCTTCCAAGTTTTTAACTACTTTACATTCTCCTCAAGGACCTTCTTCTCCTCGGTCCAAGCGTACTTATCATCTTCATAATTTTTCTACAGACTTGCCAACTCCTTGGCCAATTTAGTCTTTTCCCGTCGGCTAGCTCCCTCCATAACAGATCAGCTACTTTGCAGTCAAGCACCAAAGACCAACTTTGGAATTCTAAAAGTGCACGTACCAAGATGATTTGCTCGGTCTCTTTAACCACTTTAAGTTCATTCTCTTTCAATCCTATTTGCACCCCAGTTGCGCATATAATGAAGGGGCCTTCCAACCCATCTAGTTCGATAATCTTGCTCCCAAAATGGAGCTACTACCTTTCGCATGGAGCTAAGCCCTTAGCTTCTTCCTATCCTTGCCAACACCATATTGCTTAGAAGACACAATCATTTTTCTACTGTTCTCAGGATGGTGATTGTCCACCACCAGGCCTCTTAGGTTGGGAACCATGGTCTTTCTAGCCTTCTACGCCTCCTCGACCAGTTGGTTCCTTAACTTGTGAAACATATCTTCATCTGTCCCTACTTTAATTAAGCCATATAAACACCACATAATTTTCAAGTTAGCTCAAAAATATTCAAGTTACATAAAAAAATTTACACTTACTTTGTAGATTAATAATTGGTTGGGCGGACGAATACACCTTAACAATGTTTCTAATAGGTAATTTATGAGGAAGCTTCTTCAGAATTCCAATGACCCTCTTATCCTCTTCAGACAAAATGTCCTTCGGTCACTCGTTATAACTCAAAGGATTGTTTGTCCAGTAGGATGGAAACTTTGGCTTGTCGTCTTTGTCATAGAATTGTGATCGTCCGACAAGGTTCATACCACCCTACAAAATCCATTTTTGAACTTCTTGAATGATGGTGAGCATGCTTTAAGCACATAGATGCTCAACCTACTCACTAAAAATATCCAAGTAATTGAATCTTATGATCGAGTAAGGTAAAAATGTAAGAAACATTCAAGTGACGTCGATAAATAAAGTGTCTGACATACAAATCTGAACGCTTGAAGACAACCCCAACTATTTGAATGGAGTTATGTCGGTGCAACATTTAAAAGATGTAGAACACTTATGGTGAACTCGTTAAATGGTAATCGAACATGGAGCTATAGAAATAAACACATGTACACATAAATAAACTCTTGCTCATACCTCTCTCGGCCATTACAAACATTATCTATACCACCCACCTTCCTCAACGATACTATATCTTGGGATACCCCTTTCACACACACACACACACACATATGCTATTTAGCCAAGAATTTAAAATCGTCGACCATCTAAACTTTGAAAAGTCTTATTTCACTAAGGGATTTACCTACTCATACCCCCTCCTTACAAGGCAACCAAGTCTCAGCATAATCCTCGGTAGGATCCTCCCTATTCTCGGTTATTGTCTCCATCACCATCCCGATAGCCTTGGATGACAACCCATCAGAGCGTTAAAGACTAACTACTACCACTACTATTATATGACTTCTCCCCGAAACCCATATTTGAACCACTATGAGACATTCCTTTTAGTAATCAACAAATACAAGACTTGTCTCACAAAAGATACCCCTTTCACACACACACACATATATGCTATTTAGCCAAGAATTTAAAATCGTCGACCATCTAAACTTTGAAAAGTCTTATTTCACTAAGGGATTTACCTACTCATACCCCCTCCTTACAAGGCAACCAAGTCTCAGCATAATCCTCGGTAGGATCCTCCCTATTCTCGGTTATTGTCTCCATCACCACCCCGATAGCCTTAGATGAAAACCCATCAGAGCGTTAAAGACTGACTACTACCACTACTATTATATGACTTCTCCCCGAAACCCATATTTGAACCACTATGAGACATTCCTTTTAGTAATCAACAAATACAAGACTTGTCTAACAAAAGATATCAACAATAGAGAAAATTTCTCGATAGCTTGGTGTCTGAATGAAGCAAATGAACCTCTTATTTATAGTAAATTTTTGTGACCTTTTATCTTCTAACCCCTTCTCCTTAACCATAAAGTATTTTTAAATTTGAGGTCCAAGAGTCATGACCCTGCACCTATCCAGCATCACCTCATTTCTTGTGCAACACATTAGCTTCACACCTCTTCATCTCCCCCATCATGTCATCTCTAACACTTCATCATTATAACTTCTTTGTCACTACACTTCTCGAGGTTGAGGGGTTACTATACCTACTACATAACCAAAGAAATTCAACTTTTCTTTGCAAATAACATAATAACTGACTACCGATATCATGATCAATATGCCCAGTACCGGCAACTGACTCTTAATACATGACACATTGACGTTCTTTACAAGACTTTAATATATAACATGTAAAGCTTGGAGAACTAGTGTACTGTATATAACCAAATACCCCTTAACAATACCAATATAGGACTTCTACTTAGTTGAGTATGTGTTGGACTACTAAGTTGACATGTACTCGACTCATCCCTACTCGGTCAGCACAACATAACACAAGCTACCTACCCACAATAATCCTTGGTTAATCTTGATAATTCAGAAACTAACATGTATTTGGGATTGACATTGATGGACGTAATTCCATGATCCTCACGGAGAGGTTACATAGTAGTGTGTTGTGTTGTTGTTGTGTGAATGTAAGGAGCTTTGTATGAGGAGTTTATCCTGACACTCTCAATAACCCCAACTCAAGTAGTGGTGGTTGGTTATGTCGTGGAGAGTAGCAGGAGGTCTAGTCTAGGAGCTTTACTTTGGCCAAAGACATTTACAAACTAACCTTATATGGTAGCTTGGAGTAGATCAATCAAGTGCATAAACTACCCTAGTTCGACATTCATACTCTATCTGGATGAGTCAAGTATAAGGTAGTGATATGATTTAGGGTGTATGCTTTATCATGTATGTAATATATTGTATGATTGAATTTTTAGTTTATTTATGATGAACTGTTTTACCACTATCTTACCCTTGCTTTTGTGTTGTGTGTTGTGTGTTGTTTTCTCTTTTGCGATGATACCTTAATGGTGTGAGCTTAGGGAGACAATCTTTCCAGTTGTTCTAGTTAGAGCTAAGGATGAAGCAGTTGAGAAGTCAGATGTTTCTACAAGTGTAAATCTTGTCTTTCATAGGTTGGTTTTCTTATAATGGTTCCATTACTATATATACAATATTTCATTTTAGTAGTATTTTACTATTAAAAATGAGATGTTCCGACTAAAACCAAACACAAACAATTACGTCAATTATTATTAAAGTTCAAATAAAATTAGGCTTAATACCCTATTTTGTCCCTAGTTTCGCTCGACAATGTCAAATTAGTCCATCCTTTAAAAAGTGCGTCAATTACGTCCTTACTTAATAAAATTTATATAAATGAAATCCCTTCCGTTAAATCCGTACAAACGGCGTTAATAGAAGAGAGAGAAAAATAATTAACGCTGTTTGTACGGATTTAACGGAAGGGATTTCATTGATATAAATTTTAGGGTTAAATATGTTTTTGATCCCTTAACTTTCACTGAAAATTGGAATTAGTCTCTCTTCAAAACTTTGGACTAATTTAGTCCCCAAACTTTAGAAATGTGTGAATTTAATCCTTTTAACCAAATTTTGTTAACTTTATTTGATGTTTCAAACGCATTTCTCAGTTAACATTGAAGCAAAAATGTGTCAAACGGTATAAACAACTCAAATACTATCATGAAACGCACTTGAAACATCAAATAAAGTTAACAAAATTTGGTTTAAATGACTAAATTTACACATTTCTAAAGTTTGGGGACTAAATTAGGTCAAAGTTTTGAAGAGGGACTAATTTTAATTTTCACTAAAAATTAAGGGACCAAAAACATATTTAACCCTAAATTTTATTAAGTAAGGACATAATTGACGCACTTTTTAAAGGATGGACTAATTTGACATTGTCGAGCGAAACTGGAGACAAAATAAGGTATTAAGCCATAAAATTAATAAAATTAAAATTTTTGTAAAAAGATTATAATTATAATTAATTTTCTTTTTACACTAAAAACAAAACATGTTAATATTTGTTGTACTAAATATTCTATTTATCTTTTTTTCCTTCATCATAGTAAATTTTATTTAGCTGTAAACTTCTTGATCCACTTTTTTTTTGTCACTTATTTGGATTAAACATATAGCGAAAATAATGAAAAGAAAAAAAATGGAAAAAAATATTTTTTATTAATACATTTTATTTTCTTTTATTATTATTTTAATATATATTTTTACTTGTTATAATAATAAAAACATAAATTAATAAAATATTTACAATATAATTAATTATATAACATAAATGTTATTAAAAATTACTATCATATTGAGTGTTTTTCTTATGATTGTTGTGTGGAAAGAGACAATAAATGAAGTGAAAATGGATAAAACTAATATATATTTTTATTATAAAATTTATTATTTTCTCAATATATTATTTTTGGGCATTTATTATTATTATTAAAAATATAAATGTTAATAAAGTATTTATGTACCATAAATATTATTAAAATATTTATTAGATAATTGAGTAACGTAAATATTATTTATAATATAGTTGAATATGTAGACTTTTAAGGTATTTTTATTTTGTTTATTTTTACATATAAAGTTGACATTTTCTTTTATCAATATGTTTTCTGCTCATACTAAGAAAAAAAAGGAGAAGAAATGACTTTGTGTGACAATCCAAGTTCCCTTTTTCCACATCATGATGCAAACATACATTATTGCAATTGAAAATTCTAATTAGTTTCAAGGACTTGTTAAAGTTATTCAAATATTATTTGATAGGTTTTTTCTTTCACAAATTAGATTTATGGTTTTTAATTTTTCTAATCTACAACCATAAAATATAATCGATCATGTCTTTTCGAATAATAGTATTTATTTTAATTTATTTAAAGAGTAAATTACATTGTATTGCAATTCTACTGATTCATTGAAGAAAATAAATTAAATATATTACATAGTTATTCCAGTCTTGATCATATATGTAATTTTTACTATGCAATAACTCATGTCGTAACATCTAATTTTAATAGTATAAAACTATCTAAATAAAACGTTACACAGATGTTAAAAGAATAACTAGGTAAAACAAATCTCCCTCAAAGAAGAGATATATTTCTATAGATCTATCCAACAACTCATCTGTTTCTCCCTCACCTCTAGCTGGTACAACTGAAAAGATGAATCCTTACACTCACACCATTAGGTGATCATCGCAAAAGAGAAACAACATACAAAGACAGACAACAAAAAAGCAAGGGTAAGCTAGATTACAACAATTTATGATATATATTAACATGATGGTAACATTTACACAATAATCCTAATACATCAAACCAAACAACCACTTGTTATGCATGACAACCATTTTTACTTGACCATCCGGATTAGTATAAATATGTAGCTTTGGCAGTTCGTGCACTTGTTGTCACCTCACTTAGGCCACGGTAAAGCCCTTAGGCTAAGACCTCCTGTTATTCTCACGACATGCCTCACCCCTCTCTACTTGAGAATAGGTGACCATTAGAATGTCATGATGAATTCCAAGACTTTGCTTCCCATATTCATACTTACAAACTTTGAAACCACCACTGAGAAATTCCTCCTTGGAATTCTCTTCCACACCATTTGAAACCATGAATAAAACCATATACTTCTACTTTAATACTCATACAAACTCATACACAATCATATATTAAATACATACATAACTTCAAGAATAAACCATCATAAAATACTATAGATATTTCTACAACATCCTCAAAGTCAAAGCATAGCTTAAAGTTATCAAAGAACAAAGAAAGAAATACTCAAAACAGGTTCTAAACCAGTCGCTCAGCACACCAAACTCATTGTGCGAAAACAGAAACAATGGATTCTACTCATTCACCTCTTGCTCAGCGCACCAAGTCTGTTCGCTCAACGAGACTACATAATTCTGCATCAGCAAAACTGCAGATTTTGCGCATCTCAACCACTCCTGACCACTTTTATGCACTTTTCCCAACTTCTAACACTCCTAGATTGTATTATACCATCAATTATACTCAACCAAGTGTGTTTAAACATTTCTTACAAGATCTCAACCAAAAACTCACAAAAACTCAACTTAGAGACTCAAATTAAATTATACCACTTGTGGCACAATTTCAAGCAACTTAGGGACTCTAACAAGACCCAAATGACTTACTAAGACTATCCTAACTGACCATTTGAGCACAAAACTCCTAATTCAAGTTTTCATTAGTTCATTTCCTCAAATTGAGTTTAAACCAAGTAGAATTTCTACACATTCACAACCACACACTCCTAATTCCAATTTCTATCATTTTAAAGTGGTGAACATGTCCCAAACTAGTTCCTAACCAACCCTAACTTCATCCAATCAGTTCATCTACCATTTATCACCATTTCACTGCCTTAGACCCTATTTTAGACCCAATAACCAACAGCCAAGATTACCCTTTTTCTTTAAGGGTTCAATTAGCATAATTCACTTCATCAACATCATAAACATACACATAACAAATTTCACATGTTTACAACATCCATCAACATATAGAGCATGAATTTCATCCAATTACTTAAATTATTATTAACACAAAACAATATTTTCCAACTAATCAGTTTAATTCTCATATACCATCAAACTCACACCACATACTTCAATTAAAAGCAATTTCTAATTTAGTTAAAAGTAAGCTTTAATTAACTGTATAATATTTTTTCCTAAGTAGCTGGATTTTTATTTAAATGTTAAGTAACCACCACCTCAATTTGGTAATAATAAAATTAAATTCCAAATATTTAACAAATAAACTATTTTTTTAATAAAACTGAAATAAATATATCCAAATTTATAAAGTATTTAAAACTTAATTAAAATAAAAATACTTACTCTAATTTATTTATTTTAATTTGTAATGTTAATCTTAAAAATAATCTTCTATTAATTAAACTCCTTTTCGAGTCATTTCAAAACTGAGAGATTTTATGCCAAAAAAATCATGCATCTAATAATTAATATTCTCTTAATTATTTTTAACAAAAGTATTCTTTTATAATTTACTTATGTTTACCATCATTTACTAATCTTAGTTTCCTTTGTGCCACAAGCAATATATTTTCAAGTATTCCAACTATTGTATTGTTCTTCCTTATGGAAAGTCTTTCTTTCAAATTCTCTCGTAGTTTCTCTTTCTTTTTCTTTGATTTTTTCTTATCTTTATTCTTCATTCAAAGTCACCAACCTTATATTTATATTATTTTGGTCAGTGGTCAATGATGGCTCCATTGACTTTGTATCCCAAAATATTATAGTCGCTTCATCTTCTATCCCATTAAATTTCTTTCTATACCTCCATCAACCTCATTTTGTTTTCCAAAACAAACTATGCCAATTCCGAAAACATATCATCACATCAAAATATATACATTTTTATATATAAACCAAACATTAGTGGGTAATTCAATAAAATAATACATTTAAAAAATAATAAATTTTATTATAACAGATGATAAACTATGAATTTTGACATCATATTTAAAGTTATTATAGTAAATGATAAACTATGATTCTGATATCGTTAAGAAGTAAATTTTAAGTATAATAATTTATAGAAATTGACTCATAAAATAAAGTTTGCACTAATTATATATATATATATATATATATATATATATATATATATTCTAAATTGATAATATAAAACTTCTAATCGTCTTTCTTTCTTATATATACAAAATAAAAAATATAGCAACCTGCACATTACAATCATATTTAGCTCATATTGTTCACGGAGCCCAATAATAGTAACTTTCTTAAGCCCACTCATTTTGTGTTATTATCCTTCACTTAATGAGGGATTTCTTTTAACACTCATAACTTTCTTTTGAATTGCTATGAATACGACAATCTCCAGTTTATCCTTCTGTTCATATTTTCTTTTTCGAATTTCGCAATACAGGACTTTTTTGGTTTTTTTAATTTGAAACCTTAAAGTGTCTTCCAAATTATACAATTTATAAATCATTTTTCGTAAATAATGTTTAATGTAATTTTGACTTTTGGATTATAAAATTAAGAAGTCATTTTCTGTAATTTTCTTTTTTAGATAGTACAATTTAAAAGTTACTTTTTACATGAAAAACTTTTGTATTGTATAACTTAAAAGTCATTTTTTATAATGTTTTTGAATTGTACAATGAAAAGATTATTTTTTACATAAAGAAAGCTTCAAGGTTAATCTAGAGTTCGTTGTTGGGGAATGGAAATACTTCCATCAAATATGTTGAACTCTTAAAAATAATATAGGATCAGAAAGAAAAAAGGCATGGTGTTGAGGAAGGACCACGGGAGGTGTTAGAAGAAAATACGGGGGTGCAAAACGAAATTCTCGCCAATAAGTGTAGGCCCTTTACAATTTCGATTACTTTCTCTGGGTCCAACACAATAAGTGTAGAACCTGATTTAAAAGAATAAATGATAATAAAAAATAAATGAAAACAGTTTTTTTTTTAAAAAAAAAAACATAAGGGATCAGGGTAAGCCAAGTATGATTACTACGAAATGGGAAAAAAATCTTGAAGAATGATAAAAAAAAAATTTAAGTAATGATGTTATGATTTAATCTTCTTATAATGATTTTGTGTTAAGTTCAAAATAATTCAGAGTTGAAGCCAGACATGTAGTAATTGATTACATGTGATCATATAAACATCTTCAGTTCTTTCTAGAAGAAAATAAAAAAAAATGTTTTTTCTATAAACTTGTGTTGAAACTCTTCCATAGAAATTTATCTAAAATTAAAAAAAAAAATCAATTTCTACAAAAACCAATTTATCTTACACGTATACATTAATTTTACTAGATGTTTTTTTTCAAAAATTGTTTACAAGAAACTATAGTAATTATACCTTGTTTTCGAACTGCCAAAAGTATATATTCAAATATTAGAAAAAAATGAAAGCAATGAATATATCTTAAATGAACCCATTAATGATTGCAATGAGTTGCAAACATTATAATATATCTTTAACATTTTACCACAAGTGTAGAGAGTGGGGAAATTTGCAATGCGAGTAACAAATGCCTTTTTTATGTTGATTTCGCTTATATAATAATTATAAGAATAAATGCTTTTAACAAAGTTATAAATGTTAAATTGAATAACCTATTACCAGATATTATTTATCGGTATCAAAATTAAATACTCTTTTTTTTTTCTTGGAAAGGCCTAAGATAATTAGATTATGAAACTTAAAATTTCAGGAAAATTAATTTTCCCTCGTTTTCTATACTCCAAGAATATTTAATGTTTGGTTTAAGATAAGCATTATCTGAAACTATGGAGAAAAACGTATGGGCGATAAGGCATGCATGGAAGGAAAAGAAGCAGCTATTATAATAGCGAAGGCAGATGATTTGGTGTTATAGTGATATTGGATTCCTAAATCAACACAAACACATAGCAAAGTTCTTGAAGATGAATTAAGGTTTTTGTTAGTAAAATGTTAAACAAGAGTTTAATTTATTGTGTTGGGATTACTTAGAATAATGAATGGAGGAGGTAAAAGGGCATGATAATGAATGGATAAAGCTTTGAAGTGGTAGTTTTTGGACAATCCCATCAAAGTGAGCTCATAGTTCACATTGACATTTTGCAAAAGGGTTTTGAAGATAGAGAGGAAGCTAATAATGTCTAAGTTGTAGTTTTCTAATCCCTTCTAATAGCTCCAAAAGTTGGCATCATTGTCTTGACATAATGTTTGAAGGGTGTGGGGAATGATGGGACCCATGGCCATGTGTTAGAAAGAAGATCATAACACAAAGGAGAATGAGAAAGAAAGGATGGTGAGGTAGCTCATCCAATATAGCAAGAAAGAGGCCCATAAGATAATGTCCTAAAGCAAGCAAAATTGCCATTCCTTCTTTCTCCTATCCTTTCATTTTCTTGACTTTATTACCTTTGTCCACACCTAGTATTGGGATTTCATCCATCACACCTCACGTGTATCCATCCCCCTTTCTTTATGCATAATATTAATCATTTGACTTATGTCATACCCCTAATCAGACAATTTATGTTATCTATAATAATCCTTTTCTCGATAATTCTTATACTAGAAGTCAATTTTGTTCATTTTCATTCTAATACTAGTAGTTGGATTCAACATTTATTATTAGTTCACAAACTAATTTATTTTAATAATTTATTTTTTAAGTTAGAGTTTTTTCATTTTGATATTTCTCCACAATTTGCATTGCCATTTTTATTATAATAGAACTAGTAATCAATCCGTGATACAATAGATCAGATCGGGTCAAGTGACCTGTTTTGGCAACACTAAATAGAATACATTTATATTAAACTTTTTGTGAGACTCGTATATTAAATTCATGCTCACTACACCATTTTGTTGGAGTTTTTATTAGAAAAACTGTGAAGAAAAATTTGACACCAATATATGATAAACAATTCATATAAGAAAACCAATACACCACTTCCAAACAATAGGTAACCCTACTTTCTTTCTAATAAACTACTACTCAATTGTAACGTGAGCTCGTTAATGAGACTTACAACAATGTTCATGCATGAAAAAGAGAAAAAGGTGAATCATGGAAAAAGTATCATGAGGTACAATACATGTACATAACCCAAGTTCAGTCAATTGTTTGATAGAGCTATAAAATCCAAAGTGGGGTCCTTGAACGTGTATGCACTAATGATGAATGAAAGGGTGGAGTTGTGACATTGAGCATATATGGTTTATTATTAGTAGTGGTAAGTAGATGTATATTTTGAAATGGGTGAGATTGTATATATGTATACCTTGTGACACATGGTGAGAAAAGTTTGGTTGAATTGAAGCTTGATGGGGAGAGGCATAGAATGAAATGTTGGAAGGAGGGCCGAAAGGTGTGGAATTGGGAGTGTGTGAGGTCTGGGATTGTGGTGAAATGTCTGCAATAATATTGGCATTGATTGAAAGCAATTGAAAGTTTGCTTGCGTAGGTGCACTAGAAGTGGCCAAAAGAGCTTTTTACCCACACATTCATCCTCACTCTTATAAGATATACTCTCATATCCATTCTTCACATTATTACCAAATATCATACACACATGGAACCTCTCAATTTCTTCACACCATCACTCGCTTTCCAACTTCCCTAGTCATTCTAATCTTCCAAACTTCACACTGTTCACAACACAGTAACAATTTCATATTCTATTCATCTTTTCTTTCAACATTTACATTCAAAGGCTCTGATTAAAAACCCCAAAATCAAATCTTCTTCTGCTTTCAATAACTCAAAAAGTCATATCATATTCTATTTTACCACTTCTTACAAATTTTAATCTCATGTTAAAATGTTTAAAATCCCCTTGGATTTGAACCAAATGAGAAAAAGTTTTAAATTTAAAAATAGATAATATTTCATCATGTTTAAATTTTTAAAATTCCCTTATTCACACACGGACTATTATTATCATACTTTATAAATAATCATATATAACAATTGATTTTAATGGTGTTATTTTAACGGATTTAAGTCTAAAACGTTTAAAATTGATATAATTTTTATTATTAAAGGTTTTTTTATTTATCACATTAATATTGTATGTGAAAATCTTTTAACGAGGTCATCATCTATTTATTGTGAGATGGGTTTTAAAGTAGTGTGTTTGTTTTTTTCTTTGAGAAGAAAATTATTGTTTATATAAATGCAATTTTTAAAATTTTGTGACATTAATTGAGGAAGATAAGTTGCATGTGTGTGGTCTACATCATATTTAAATCCAATCAATTAGGATAGCATTTCATTTAAATATTTAAAGTATATATATTTATGATAGAATAACAACATTTTCTCTCTCTATTTGTATATGTTAGAACCAATTCACACTATTCTATGTTAATTTCTTGAACACTTCCTTTGTAATGATTATTATAACTCTATATATGGTATCATTAAGCAACATTTGTCAACCTTAGTCATAAGAGTAGCGAAACAGCAGTGTCATAATTGTATGTCCCATAATGTGTTATTAATATCTTTCCTACTAATAAAAGATATTCATGTTGTACATTTTATACTTAATTATTACTATTTTATAAATTTTGTGACTAAACTTTTTTTAAAGTATATTTTACTATTTTGCTTTTCAATTTTCATTTATTTAATTATTCCATTAAATATTTAAAATTTAGTTGACTGCATATACAATCAAATAGTGAAAGCTTCTGAAAGTTAGTTTTTTGTTTTTTCACTTTCAATTGTTCTGTTATCATAGCATTGGCTTTATCCAGTTTGACTTTAAATTAAACCTCTTTCTTTCTCTAATTTAAATATAATTTGTACATAGAATTTTAAATGTGTATATTTAATTTTAAATGTATTGAATAAAGTGTTTTGCTACTAGAAATAGAAATAGTTTAACTCATCTAATAAATATAACAACAATCTTTCCTTAATAATTACTGTGACAATTCCTCTTCTAGCAATTATTGGGTTAAGAATACAATATATATATATATATATATATATATATATATATATATATATATATATATATATATATATATATATATAATTGTTGAACTCATCATTTATTGTTAAATAAAAAAAAACTCTAGTTAATAGTGATAAAATAATTTCCTTTTATTTAAAAATACTTACACCTTTGATTGAATTATACCTTAATCAATCAATCTTATTCATAGAACCATTCATGCAAACCTACACCAAAATTAATATACATTTTCCTGTTATTGATTTAATTTACACTCTTCTTACACAAGTTAAATAATATTTTTTCCTTTTGTTGTTTCTCTAATTAAAAAAGGTTGGTTGTAGAAAACAAAATTAAAAAATAAGATAGGGGTGAGATTTTAATCACATGTCATTTTCTGATACAGACAAAAAGGGATGAGCTTTTAATCACATGTCATTTTCTAATACAGGCAAAAAGGATGATTGATTTGAATGCCTTGCCTCAAACTCTCATTGCATGTCTCTATTTTTCATTATGGGTATAGATTCTTGAAATAGTTCTATGGATGATTTATATTTGTTTATTATTGTTGTATATATATTTAGATTAAAAAAGAAGACTAGTTATTAAACTCAAAGAATCTTGTAACATATAATTTATTAAAAGATTATAATTGTTTAGGTATACTTAATAGACTTCCATAGTTTAGAAGTTGAAACAATAATAATTTAAATATATATTATTCTAATTATTTAAGATGAATAAAATCATAACATTCTAAATTCAAAATCGTACACTATGTCGACACACATTAACAATATTATTTAATAAAAAAAACTTGATTTGAGAACATAAACATTATATTGAAACAATTAATATGATTTTTAGACCATTATTTGAAAAGTTTATTTAATATAATTTATTACACTCATTTAACAACTCTAAAATAATAATATTTTAATCATATTTATATTATTTTTAATTTAAAATTATAATATATATCATTCTATTATTAAAAAATAATGCTAAAGGAATGTATTTTTAAAAAGAGTAAAGAAACTTTTTCTATAGAATATAATATGGCTGTTTAATTAAATTATCATTCATGATTAAATTAGTATTTTCATACTATTTGGTAGACTCCACTTCTTTATATTTATTTGCTGTTTTTACTTAAGACAATTGTAAAGATAGATAAAAACAAAAAGAGTGAAAATTAAAGAAATCTAAAATTACTGATGCAATTAGTTTTCCAATAATACCAACACTAATTTAAATAGATGATATTAAATTTTCAAATAAAATAAAAACTGAATAAAAAAAGTAATATTTAAATTTTTTAAAAGAAAACAATTAAGTCTGTATGGAAATAATGGGAGGAAGTTAACAATGAAATAGGGAAAGGGAAAGGTACAGATATAGGCAATAGTATGTATGATGACGATGGTATGGTAGGCACAGTGGTAACGGATTAACATCAAATCAAACGGGTGGATGATGGTGCCAAAACGGCGTTCTCTTGAAAATCCCCACTGTTGTTTCACTGTCAGATAATGCTCCTAACTAAGGTGGTCGTGTAAGATGGTTATTGGATGAATCAACAAAATGCCATAACCTTTGCATTTAATGATGCCAACGCTTCCTCCAACACCTTCTGCACACTCATTTAATGCATACCAGACACCCTCACTCTCCTCCACCACCATTTTTATACCTATTTATCTCATCACATATTATAAAAATATTTACAAAATAAAAATACTTAAAAACTGATTTCCCAATATTAACCAAAATCATGGATTAAATATATCTACCAATCGATATTCAAGGAAAAACTTTTCCATACCATACGTCAATCTAAAAACTCCACAATAATATTTTAACTAATAAATACTAACAAAACCTTTTATTTTCATGTTTCTTCTCTATTCTTTCTTCTACTCGAGCAAACAAAAGGTCTGACCCGAGTCAATACCCGAACCACGACCCTTGCCTTGTGCTAAGGAACCTCATCCGATCCGACCAGTTTCGGATCCTTATCACCATGCAAGGAGCTTTTTCTTTTTTTCCATGCGCGGTTCGTTCTTGACTCAAACAACCATCCGTCATTCACACGCGCCCCACTCATTACATGTTTCAATGTTTAAACCTTCAAAATCTCAACAAATGAGGAAAAAGAAAAAAAAAACACACTCACGTGACTTAGAGATGACAATGACATGATCGATCACGTGATGGTGATGGTTAACTTTCGCAGTGCAGAGCAGCTTTGATTTTTTGAACGGTGCATGATATGAGGTTGTTCACGGTTTCCACGGACTCTACTGTGAGCTTGGCTGTAGGAAGACTATTCACAAGGATCTGAAAGGCAACCGTTAAAAGGGACCCACTCACGCGTGCCACACCATTATCACCACCGTTTGTTGCGGCAGTAGGCCCGTTCTGTGACCCACGAGATCCGGGCCCATCAGGAACAATAGCAAATCCCGATGGCAACAGTGCCACGTAAGCCGAATCACCACCGTTCATAACGACATGCATGGCCGGGATATCTACCGGAGCGTACACCACAAGCGACCCTGCCTCGTCTATGCATGTCTCCTGTAGTATCAGCATGCTGCTCTGGCTAGAGTTTATGGCCTGCAACACAAGAAGAAAAAAAAAACACTAATTAAATAAAACCCAGTTCAAAGTGAAATAATATAACTAGTGTGTTGTCATTTTCCAGAGGCTAGTCAAACCTGAATCTAAATTTTTTATTTTCACTTCTTTAAATTTTCATGTTTATTTTTTTTAAATTGAATAAAAAACAAGAAGTCAGAAACAGACGTCTTATATTTTGACTTTTTTTTTATTTTAGTGATTCATCAAAATCTGCCTCCATTGATACTTCCAAAACTTCCATCGTTGTCCTTCTCAAAGTTTCAGCAGGTCTCATCCAAAAACTAAACGACAACCAACGCCATTTCCAATCCAAACACTAATGAAAACAAAAACATTAACACAAACTTTGCATGCCCTAACAAAGAAATTTTCGCAAAAGCATTCACACATCTAAAATCACAAAAAAAAATACATCTTTGTAACGAAGATGATAGGAGTGAGAAGAAGCATACACTGGCTCGGAGGAGAGAGACGCAGTTGCCGTGGTCTTGGCCCTTGGCGATGTGGGCCATCTCCTGCATGGGCCCACCGTTGGAGAGTATGTCCCACTCGCTTCGGAGGCGCTCGTCCCGAAGGAAGTCAAAGAGCCTCTGCGGCGACACCGGGAGCCAAACGGAGGTGGCGGCGCTCAGCACAATCCCCGGCGGCTCGCCGGGATCATCCACGCTCTTCCTTGTCATCACCCTCACGTCCTCATCCACGTTCCCGGGGTTGAGCTTGTTCCACTTGTGCACCGTGGACGCACACACTCCGGCGCAGAAGTTGTTGGTCATTCGCTGCGCCAGCTTCACCATGCTCCGCCTCCCCCCTGCCGTTATTGCTGCACCCACCATCAAAATCATGAATCTTAACGACAAAACATTTGTCATGTAAAAAAATATTGATCTTTTAGAATGCCCATATCAAAATACCTGAATGGTCTCGAGAGGGTGCTGCTGAGGACATTAAGATCGCAAGACACTCGCATTGCCGTTGAAGGGTAGCCACCCAACGCTGAGCACCGAACCCCATGCCTGAGTTCAACGATGGTCTATAAACCTGGTGAATTTGGCTCTCATCGTATTCTGCGTGCTCCACCCATGTCACCTTCAAGCCACATGCAACCAACCATGTCAAAATTCATGCATGTCACAAAATATTTCAAAACCACTGTTCTCTTAATTAATTAATTAAGTTCATCGTGTTGACTAATTGAAGTGTATGCATAATAAAATAAGGTTATGTATGTATGTTTGTTTATGGCGACAGTATATAAAAAAATGTGTAAAAGCAAATCTTAAAAAGCCTGAAGACTGGGCTCGGCAACAGACATAGGTATCTCTCATGGACCTCGACAAGTACATAAAATATTGGTACTATATAAAGTCAAGATGCAGTATTTACAGGAGCAATGGGGTACTGTGAGCATCGAGATTTACAACCAAACAAAAACTCAGAGGAAACAGACAAAGTACTCAGTCTCTGATTTTTTACTCCAAGGGTTTTCATTCAATATTATATGCAACAGCCCTATCCGATCATAGGTCTGGAACTAGGCCACATTCGATCTCGTGAATTAAATAATGCTACAAGATACTTATTGTGTGGTGTCAAAGATTGGAATAGAAACATCATATGTATTTTTTATAGAATCAGAAAGTGCGTGCAAGATCATATGGCCGATTTCATACAAATGGATATCTTATTAATGTCTTCAAGATGGCATAAATTTAAGTGATGGAGATTTTTGTGAATAAATTAATGGATTGATTTGGATTTTATACCACACAGGGAATACTCTCTATTCCAAAACTAACACTGCTATCATATGAGGAATCTATAGATAGATTAAAAAATTATCAGCTGATGCGTGCATGTTTCGATTAAAACACCTTTAGTACTTTATTGATAGTTGAGATATTTATAAATTGATTATTTTGTCAAAGGATTTCTGAAATGGTAATAATAAAAAATGTCAAAGAGTCTATGGGATTGAAGATCAAACGTTGAAAACTCCACATTGGAATATAATTGTTAAATTGAGATCCGACTCTGCTGCAATGATATTATGTAAACTTTTGGAAAAAATGAAATGAATTTTGTGTGAAAATCATCACTGACAGAATAGTTATATAGAGAGTAGTCACTAGACTAGCCAAGTTACTTTGAAACAGGAGCTCATAAAAAGCTTCGAAAAGCAAAGCCCCGTGATTCCTTGGCATGGTGTTTTGTTTCTCTTGAATATTCTGTACTTGGCTCCAACGACCAGTAACTTCCATGAACAAATGTGATTAAAAACCAAAGGGAAAGATACCCACTTCGGAAGTCATAATAAATTCAATATAAAAATGAAAGCTATTAAATACTAGTGTATATTTTGGTAATAACAGTGGCTGCATGGTCAATAGTTTCTATGGAGGAATATAAATCATTTTTGCAGTCCTCAAAGATTAGGATTCTGAAGAAAAGCACATAATAATATTTTTGCAGTCAATTATTGTAAAAAACCCTCCTTTCTTCTAACCCTTTTATGCTAAGGAGGATATAGTAGTATAATCATTACTCTTTTGTACTAGGGAGTAGGAGTTAGAATAGAATCATCCCACACTAAAAACTAGAAAGAGTGTTTCAGTTTACCTTGGAGTAACCATTGGGCATGTCTTGCACAACGCAACCAGAAGGAAGCCTCCTACAGTTGACAAAAGTGGATGGTGCTCCTGAACTTTCTCTGATGCTATCTATGGACACATCGACCACTGCCCAAACCCCTTCTGCGTGCTGCTTGCAAAACCTTAGGAAATTGACCTCACGAACAGGAACCAAAGGCGAAAGAACTTGAAGTTCGGCATGCATCTGAGCACCAAATTTAAAGGGTCAGAAACCAAAATCACACCCCATTTCCCTTCACCAAGAAATTAAAAAGAACTTGAAACAACATAAACCAAACTTACTAATTGAAGTGCTCCATTTCTTGATCCATTTATCCCGTTAGATATCACCTCAGTAGTGGAGGTTCTTGCAATGATACAAGGAAACATTTCTGCCCATCGATTCTGTTGAGGCAAAATGCAATTCAGTCATGCATTTCTAGGTGCATTTTCAGCATTTCACCATTTTCTAAGTTTAGGCCAAGTTTTACGTGCTTCACACACTATTTTCTAATTAAAATTGGAGTTTAGTGAGATGAAATTTCAATTGGCTTACCGCGTCCATGAGAGTCTCAACAAGTGCCAAACTGTTAATGATGACCATGCCATTTTCCCTAGAGGCTTCGGACACAAACCCATTTGGTCTCAAACCAATACAAGGAGTGAAGGTTCTCGCGTACTCCTCATGGTTCATGATTTCCCTCCCACCTTCAACATTCCTCACCCAAAGAGGCTCCCCAGTTTGAGCCATCTTCACCAACTCATCCATGGCAGCCAAAGCAAGCTCAAGAAACATGGACCTTTCCATGGACCTATCAAACCCACCCACAACAGAAGTTGGTCGGGTACTAGTGGGAGACACCATAGCCAAAGGGTTGTTAGACACAGACATCGACATTCCCATTCCAAAATCTTGTCCCAAAGGCAATGTAGTGCCTATGCTCATTCCACCAAATCCGTTCCCCCCAACGCCAAGCTCCAAACTTGAATTCGGTAACGAAGAAACGGGGCGACCCAGAAACTTGCCCGTGAGTGCACATACGCGATCGAGCTCGTCCTTCAACCGGGCGTTCTCAATCCGAAGGTGCTGCTCCTCCAGCGAAATCTCGCCGATGATGGCAGGGCCACCGCAATTGGAGCACATGGGGTTCCTCATTGCGTCCCTGATAGACACGTTCTCCGCTCTCAGCTTGTCGTTCTCTTGCCTTAGCAAAGTGTTCTCGTGCCGCTCCAACTGGGTCTGGTACAACCGTACGTAAGAAGGCAAAAGTTTCAAACTGCATCAGAAACCTCAAAAAGGAAGAAAAGGAGTGTGAAAGTGACTTTGTGAGAGTTTGAAGCGTGCCACACCTTCATTTGGGTTCTCCGGTTTTGGAACCAAAACTTCACCTGTCGAGTTTCCAAGCACAGTCTCTTGCTAAGTTCGAGTCTTTGCTTCTCATCTGGATGAGGACACTCCTTGAACAACCTGAACCCCATTAAAAAAAATTCAAAAAAAATCATCCACCATTCAAATCACAAATAACATACACGTACAACGTGTTTAGGAAGTAAGAAACTGTTTTGGAACCAAGGTTATAACCATTAGGCTTATAGAATTGCATGTTAGTATGCATAAGAGTGAAGAAGAAGAAGAATAAGAAGAATAGAAGGATTGAATGGTGAAATGAAAATGAAAATACGCTTCGAGTTCTTGTATCTGCTGAGGGGTGTGTCGGTGATAGCGTTTTTTCCTGGGAGGGTTGTCGGCGGCATCTTGTTCATCGCCGGAAGCGCCGTCGATGTTGTCGCTGCCAGATCTGCTTTCATGTTCTTCTTCTCTGCTTCTTCGCAAACCGTTTGGTTCGAAGCTATTTTCGACCATTCTATTCACATCTTCTTGTCCATCTATATTGGTTTGCTGCTTTTGTTTCATTTTTTGCAAACAAGAAAGGAAAAGTAATAAGGAAACACAGTACAACATGGTACCAACACGTTAGTTTTTAAAGTAAAGTGACAAGATCTCTCACAAGTGCCAGAGATAGTCCTGGGGAGTTGAACATGGATTTGGCCAGGGTTGGAGTGGTGGTGGTCACCAGGCGTGGCTGAGAGATTGCACCAAAGGGCATTCTATCGTCTTCGTTGGTGTTGGTATGGGTGGTGGTGGTAACGTTGTTGTAAGGAATATCCGAAAGGTCGTGTCTGGCTGCGCCACTACCTGATTTATTCTCAAGAAAACCCCCAAAACTCATCAAAGAAGCCACTTTTCTCTTCAACAGAAGTACCCCAACAAGCCTAAAAATTTTACCCTGAAACCCCTTGAACTCACTTCTTCTTAAGCATCGAATTGCTTCATCGGTGAGAATTCAGGCGTCAATTAGCTACCCCAGAATTTTGAAACTCAAGAAAGACTCAAAAGATGAAGTGGGAAGGTCAGAAAGAGACTTATATACTCTGGGAGAGTGATCAAAAAAGAAACTTTCAAGGTAAAGGGGGAAAGAATAGAGACAGAGAGATAGAGGAGACAAAAGGATAAAACCCCAATGTCTCAGCTTTCTCTCTGTAGCAGAAAGAAAAAAAAATGCTGTCTTTTTCTTTTCTTCTATTATTTGTAGAGAAAGAAAGGAAGCCTAGAAACCCTTATGCTATTACAGCAGCCTCCTTCTTCTTTCTCTATTCCTCTCTTAGTAGTGACCCTTTGAGAGTGGCACTTTGTGGCACAGACACAGTTGAATTGTAGCTTCAATCCATTGGCTTGGGGTTAAATGGAAAAGGGATATAAGAACCCTACTGTCTTTGCGTGTATGTGCCTCATTCTCTGCATGCTTGACTCTTGTAAAGCCTAAAAGGAAAAAGACAGAAAACAAAATAAAAAAAAAGATGCAGTTTTTAATTATTGTTTTAATCAAGTAACATGTTTATATTTAATCTATGAAGGCTCTTAAAAAGTGACACTCTGGTTTTAATCAAAAGCTTTGTGTTTGACTTTTGTAATTGAATAACAGTATGACACTATTATGCTAAGGAAAAGGGTGAAAGATTGAAGAAAATGAAAATGGTTATAGATTGTACAGAGAATGATGAGAGAGAGAGAGAGAGAGAGAGAGAGAGAGAGAGAGGAAAAAGGTGAAGATAAAACGTAACGTGTGGACTATTGGAAGCCTTACAAATAGATGGATCCAAAAAGGGTCGGTTGACTCTTACTGTGATGGCTGATGGTATTTGCACAGTATCCCCAGAAAGCCTGTGAGTGACTGTGAAAATTGCAAAGTGCCTTTTTGATGAGCTTTTGTGGAGAAGAAAGTAAACCAAGTTATAGAATGATGATGATAGGGTCCTATGGTGTTTGTGTGTGTTTGGGTATGAGATCCATAGGATAGGACTCTTTCACACAAATCTCAACCTTTCTTCACAAACCGTCCTAGGGATTCTCAATAATTGGACTAAGCTTGCTTTAATCACTCCTTAGAAGACAAAAATCACACCACTTTTTACACTTTTCTCCCTTCCTTTCTTTCTTTTTTTTTTCTTATAAAATTAGAAAAAATATATATTTTTTCTATAACTTTTAATCTAAGTTTGAATTCCTTTCTTCTTTTTCAGTTAAAGGTTTATTTTTTTTATTTGGGTAATTATGAAAATAATTGATGTTGTAGTTAAAGTTATTGGCTAAATAATAAAAATGAATGAACAAAGCGTTTTAGTGATAAAAGAAATACAAAAGAGAAATGGGTTTGAAAAAGTAACTTGGGATCATTAATCATATGAGCTAAACAATTATTTCGTTTTTTTTTCCTTTTTAATGAATCTCGAATCAATTCTCATCATATTAGAAAAGAATATATATTTTTTCTATAACTGTTAATGTAAGTTTGAATTTCTTTCTTCTTTTTAAGTTAAAGTTTTATTTTTTTATTTGGGTAATTATGAAAAGAATTAATGTTGTAGTTAAAGTCATCTGGCTAAATAATAAAAACGAATGAACAAAGCCGTTTTAGTGATAAAAGAAATACAAAATAGAAATCGGTTTGAAAAAGTAACTTGGAATCATTAATCATATGAGCTAAACATTTAATTGCATTTATAAACAAATTAAAGTAAACAGTTCCCAAATTACGGTTACTAAGAATACTGATTTTTAAATTGAAGGAAAATGAATTTATTTGGGATTTGAAGAAGTAATCTCGTGGCCCACCAACTCTTAAAATTTCATAGCATCCTTTGTCAGTTGGGCTATTGAGAAAAAAAGTAAAACGGATTGAAACTTATATTTAAATTCGTTACATTAAAAAAATTAATTTGAATTTGTTCTGAATTTAATTTCTAGAGATTGTTAGGAGTGATTATTATATATTTAAACTATTATCACATTTGGAGTGAAAAATTCTATCATAACTTCATTTTTAAAAGAGATGAAAGAAGAAAAATATATTTAAATTATGTTTAATCTCAACTTCTGAATGTTGGATATGGTAAAAAGAGTTTAGGTCAACAAACTTGGAATCAGAACCGTGAAAGAATAAAGAAATATTTAAACTGCGTTGATCTTTATTCCTAAAAATGTGACACGATTAGATGTGGTAGAAACATAAGTTCATTAATCGGAGTATAAAAAAAATAATTGAATGTTCTTGACGAAGGCTTGAGGACCGAATATTCCATTATTGGTACCACTTTTATATCCCAAGTCCGTTAAGTGACATCATTACAATCAATCACTATATATTTAAGGTCGGCTTTAAAACATGGATCTTGAACGCATATTTGTAGACATGTGACAAAATCCTAGCAATAGGTGAAATGTTCTTGATAAGTGTAATCAAATCTTCTAATGTTGAGAGAGGAAATCTCTTTTCAAAAGACTTTACGACGTTAAAATTAGTAAGAGAGTTAAGATTTTTATAAATAGGATGAGTATGAGTATTTATAAAGTGAATATTACTTTAAAATACTAATCATAGATTACATAATAACATAATTTCTTTATATATATTTATATATATATATATATATATATATATATATATAATTTCTTTTTTATTTTTATTATATATTTTGAAGTCATTAATATATCTAAAGAGAGTTTTAAATCCATTCATTAAATGGATTAACAATGTGAGTGATTAATTTTAGGTTTAATATTAAATTTTAAGTTTATTATATTTAATTTAAATTTTATTAAAAAAATATATTTAATGAATAGTTAAAAATTTTAAAATTTTGAATTGAATATTTGCTGTTTAATTTTTTTTAACTGGAATATATGTTTTTTTCCTTTTTTTTATTCATTTTGCTTATTTTTGTATTGCAAAATAGTTAATATAAAATAATTTTACTTAGTTTATATAAATTTATTGTGAAATCTAAAGTTTTATAGTTAATTAATATAACATGATATTATAATTAATATAAAATAACAAATGATTTGACGTATAGGTTGGATAATAATATACAGCGGTTCTCGACAACTTTTTTGTTATCACTTACAATTATTAAAAGATTATAGTTATTATTAGTGTTAGGTTTTGTTTACTTGAATAGATTTGGGAAAGAATGATTAAATGAATTTAAGATAATTTGAAAGTAAATCTTTTGTTGTTTATTTGAGTGGATTGGAGGTAAGTAAAAGTGAATTTGAAAGTAAAATTGGTAAGAATTAATGAAAGATTTGATTAATGTGACCGATTAAACAACAAAAATTTACCTTCAAATTCATTCAATCAGTTTTCACCAAATTCATTCGTTCAAATGAACAAAGTTTAATGTTGAAAATAATATCTTGTCATCCTAAATGTTTTCAATAAACATCATTTACTGTATAATATTAATTACAACATCACTTTATATTAATTGCAAATTTAACGTTTTTTTTAACGCATTAAGATAAATAATAAAGATAATGAAACGAGATAATAACTACATAAATTAATTAATAAAAAAAATATTTAATTGAAAAATAAACAAAATTTTGAATATTTAATAAACAAAACAAATGAATAAAAGCTCAATTTAAAATACTCAAATTAAATTTAAGACAAATTAAAAATTTTAGTCACCTTAATTCTTTTTAACCGTTGATTAATGTACATATTACTTAATAATAATTTTTATTAAGTATTTTTATTGAAAAATTCATTGTGTGATGTATGAGTTTCATATTATCATATCACTTTTTTATTTATTAACTTTCATTTAATTAAATAATTTACAGCACTCACACTTTTTAATTAATGTTTAATATTTTCAAAACTAAAATATATTATTTTTTAATGATCAATAAATATCTTAAATTTTTTTATTATATATCATTATGTCTTATTACTATAGTTACCTATTCAATAAATAATAAAAGTAACTCCCTCTCATTCATTGCAACCCTTTGCTAGCCTATATGCACCATGTTCATAGAATTAAATTTCCAAAATATATGTTTTAATGAATCAAAATTTGAAAGATGATAAATATTTAATTAACATTTTCATTGTAGTTAATGCTGATTAAAATTAATGATACCCGCATTTATAAATAATTAATTAATATTTACATTGTAGTTAATGCTTGCTTTAAAATTAATGATACCCACATTTATAAATATTATTAATATTTACATTGTAGTTAATGCTTGATTTAAAATTAATGATACCCACATTTATAAATATTGTTAATATTTACATTGTAGTTAATGCTTGATTTAAAATTAATGATACCCACATTTATTTCCGGATTTTTATTTTTTAAAATTCTTCACATCTCTATCTATATAATTAGGAGTTAAAATTTTCCTTATAATTAAATCTACTATTCACCTTTGCATTGAGTATAGATAATTTTATATAAAATAAATTATATGTAATAATAAAGATGTAGATCATTAACAGAAAGATGTTTTTCTGTTTATGTAATAATGTAAGTCACAATAGCACAATAGTAGATTTGTAAGCCTCAATAATTCCAACTAAAATATCACCTATCAATTTTATCTACAATTATTTTAATAGATAATATTTAAATTTTATTACACTTGAACATCTTATAAATAAATAGGTTATGTTAAAACATGTATTATATATGATTTGGTAAATTATTGAAACTTCACTTAAATATTTATCAATTTTATTTTTTTTATCACAACTAGTATTTAAGGCTCTAGTTCTGTACTCAATGTATAGGTCAGTAAAATTACAATTATTTTATTATATTTAACCTACACAGAGATCCTTAATTAAATCAGTGTTGTTGTCGTCATTCTTATTACTATTAGTGTTTATTATAGTAGTCATAATCAATTACAAAAAAAATTATCAATCATGTTTAATATAATTATTTTATAATTTTTTTTGTGATAATTTCAAGGTTTATAATACATATATTAGCAATAGCATGATGAGTGTTTAATCCTTAATTAGATCTTTGATCAGGTAAATATTTCTTAATTTTTTTAATTCCTTCTATTTTCTTTTTCCTTTCAAACCATTCACAGCAACTAGTATTAAAGTTACGTAGTCTCATACAATACCACCATTGTATATAAATTTGTTCTAATTTAAGGTATTTATTATGTTATATAAAGTTCAGGATTCTAACTTACTTTACCACTTCCTTAACATTAATTATTTTTTACATCGATTAATGATTTTAAATCTAATATCTCATTTTACTAGTATATAATTATTAAAAGAGATATTACACAAAAATGATTAAAATAATAGATAATTCTTAAACAAAAGATACATAAGACTATTACAATTATCTCATACATAACCATAAGATCTAGGATCTTATACCTCTAAGAGTTTTATTACATTGAAGATAAAAATGTAATACTAATTTCCAAGACTGATGAAACTGAAAGCGAAAATTGTCTACTTCTAAGCTTCGACACCACTCTCGTTTTGCACTGGATCAACTGGAACGTCTTCATCTGCTCACACTATTAAGTTGATAATCGCAAACAAAAAGAAACAGACAGATGAACAAACAAAAAGGAAATGGTAAGCTAATGTACCAAAATCAAGCATATATCAATTTTGTAGAAGTAAGCATATAGCACAAATAAATCAATCAATTCTAAGACGTACAATCATTCACTTTAGACTTGATCATCCAGATACATCTATTATGTCAAACTATTAGGGGATATGCGCTTATGTGTGGTAAAAAAAACTCATCCACATCAAACTATCACACAATCAAACTACCACATACCAAGGTTAATCTGTTAAACATCTATGGCCAAGAAACAACCACTAGACTAATAACCTATTGTTACTCTTCATGACATACCTCACCCTCTCTACTTGAAACTAGATGGTTATTAAGAGTTGTCAAGATCATCTCTCATTTCAAAGCCCCAACATTAATACATTACACTATAGATCACAAAAATAGAATTTTTCAATGAGATCCATGAAATTACACCCATCACATATGCCATGCACATAACCGATAACACTCACCATATCCACCATATCATGTATGAAATAAATACCAAACATACTCACATTCATCACAAGTATGTTATTAACCAAGCATGGTTTCATCATTTACATAATCACATACAATAAGCACATCAGAAGAGGTATAGGTAAACTTAGTTAAAATTATGATATTTTCGCTTAGCCACCAGATCTACTCGATCGGCTAGTAGTACCTGATAGTACACTTGCTCAACTAGTAGTACCTGACGGTACACTCGCTCAACAACTAAATATGCTCGCTTAGCTAAAAGTGTCTCACAACACACTTCCTTAGCGACCAAATATGGTCGCTCAACGAGAAAACAACTGGAACTTACAGACTTAAAATTCTCCAAAATGTCGCCTAACGAGTATATTCTCGTCCATCAAATATCAAGACGGTGAACTCTCTGACTTTTACTTCACCCAACGAGAATAAACTCGCCCAACAAATATCAATTTAGTGAAATATTTGACTTTGACTTCGTCCAACGAGAATAAGCTCGCTCAACGAGTCTGCATATTTATTCAAAATAGGATTCTACATATTTATGTCATTCCATTCATGCAAGACTAGTTTAGCTCTAGCCGTAGATGCTCAAAACAACTATACATCAGATTATACATAATTCAATGACTCAAATCACCTCAAATGACATATCAAATATACAACATACCTCTAATTCAACATACGATCACTAAGGATAATTCAACTCGCATAACCCAACTCAATAGGTCATATTTCACCAGTCATGTCAATTACACAAACCAACTATCATACAAACATACAATCAATAATTAAAAGGTGTTTATTAGTTAAAATTTAAGGTAATTAGTTTCCCTTACCTTATAGAAGACCAAATCGGTATAGAAAGCCTAAAACAATTCCATAAGCATAGAAAGTCCTATATGCTCTTACGAACCATATAAACATGATCAAGGTACATTGTTAGGACCACCTATTTTACTAAAAAAATTTAATATCAAACTTTTTGATGAACTCATATGCATTATGCAACTTAAGTCACAGATCTAACATGAACTAAAGAAATTTTACTACTTTTATTTTCAATATTTTTCTTGTTCTAGTAACAATTGAAATCTTGTCCCACTAATGGCACTTAAACATTAATTAAACATCCATAAAGAACAAACCACATTTAATTATCAAGGTAATCATGTTTGATACCATTGAATGAGAATTTATGAAGAAAAGAAGCTGTAAAATTTACATTTGAAAGGGTTGAATGGAGTTGCAACATAAATGGTAATAAATATAAAAGCTCTTCCAACTGTTGAAGAAGAAAAGAAAAAAGAAAAATAAAAAATAAAACATGAATGCAACATCATCATGATGATCATCATCAGTGTGTGTCCCACCACATTATAAAAAGAGTTTTATTTTCTTCCATCTATTAAATATCTAAAATATAAATATCAGAAACAATCATGCACACTGAAAATGTAGGCATGTGATCCCATCAAACTTTTTGAATTTTGATTGGTCTTTCATGTTCCGACATATTACTTGGCCCCAAAAAAAGAAGACAAAAATAGCTCTCAGAGAAACATGGCTTTCAAATTTTCTCCTTCTCTAATCCAAATCATGATGGTCTATAATATTATTAAAGCTAGAGATGAAAACATATGTTTTTCATAATTTTAATCAAACTTAATTTTTTTTATCATGATATATGGAGTTATTTAAGAAGAAGTTTGACTGGAGAATAATTTTTTTATAAAAAATGAAGAAATTTTAATATAATTGAGTTAAGTTTGTAAATTTACTTTTTAAAATGATATAAAAATTATTTAAAATTTATTATAATAGAATTTATTATTTATTGAATTTATTATGTTCACTTGTATATAACCTTATATATATAAATTCACCTTCAAAAATGAACATAGTATAAAAAGAATATGTTGGAATCTATACATAAGCTTACATTATATAATATGATACTCATCTCATTTAATAATTTTACAAGTTATATCCTTAACTCACTTTTCAAAACTGAAATATGAACACAAAAGAGTGTAAAAATATTAGTATAGACTAAAACATTATATTCAATTTAAAATCTTAAATGGTGAATCTTTCTTCTTACATATTGATTATTTTATTGTTTTTTCTTTACTTAAAGTAAAATATCCCGTTTACTTTGAATCTTTAAGAATTAAATTTATGTGATGTTTATATGGAATAACTAAATATAAAATAAAAAAAAAACTAAACTTAAAAGATTAAAATTGTTATTGAATAGCTTAAAATTAGATTTTTAGATGAAAAGAGATGGGATGAAAGCGACAAAATAGGCACAGGGTAAGGAAATAGGATCACCAATAATAGCTGAATGGGACCTTTCTATTTACAGGACTGGAAAATAGAACAACAAACAAAGTGTTTTTTTGAACATCCTCACCATCTTTTCAATCTCAATTTTCCCCCCTTTTTATTATCAAATCACTCACCTCAACATACAAAACAAGTATTTACAAGTGTACATATAATAATTTTCATGCTCTTATGATATTTATTCCAAACTTGGGATAGGTACCGTAATTTTATTAAAAGGAAAATAGAATGAAGGACAATAATAAAAAAATTATGTTGTTAGTGGATTTCAGTGTTTTAAAATTATTTTAAAAATTTAAGGATTAAATTAAAGTAGAAGCAAGACTATAAATAATGATAAAATGGAAAATTTCATATTTTCAATAAATGTTTAGTAGATGCAAAACTAACAAGAGTGAATAAATTTATATATATATATATATATATATATATATATATATATATATATCATTCAATATGCACTGCTACAATAAGTGCAGTCATAAATTATTTCCCCACTGGTATTCTTCAATCAGTTAGTATATATACTTGTGAGTTATTTTTAACTGTTATTAAGGTTTTTTCTTTTGAAAAAATAAAAATATAAAAAATGATATCATATTTTTCTATCTTATAGTAAAATGTTTATAAGATTTCTATTTTGCTCTTTTTATTTTTACTCTGGGTAAAAAACTAAATCTCATATAGACAAGAAAACAGTAATTAATACTATCTTAAACATTACAAATAATAATTAAATAAACAATTAAAAAAATAGATAAAATAACTAAGCAACATATAATAACGAGTATATACCCTATACTCTTATCGCATACAAGTTTACCCAAGTATCTTTACTAGCTAATATGCAACCCATAACAAAAAGATAATCTACATCATTATCACAGGAACATAATTTAATCACAAAATAAAATTTAACATTATTATCATCAGCTTCTAATCAACACAATCTTTCCTTTTTATCACTATCAACTAGAATAAATAGCACAAGCTATACAATTTTGTTGGGTCTTACAAAAGGACAAATAGAGATTGAAATGTTCAAAGCAAAATCAGAACCAAAGAATTAAAATAATCAGCAACCCACAATATTCATAATACTGACAATCACACAATTAACTAACCTGGTGCTTTAGACAGAAGAATAGGGCAGAAGAAGAGGACTTAATGTTTGAAGCCCAGCGACACACCAACCCTACACCGTGCTTAACTCACCAACAATCCACGAACCCTCCACAGCCCACAAAACTATCCTCCTGAAGGAACCTTAACACCAATGAATGAGACCCTCTATGTTTACGAATTGGGGAACCCGAAATTGAAGAAGAAGATCATTTAAACCCAAACAAAGCGCAACCAGTGGAAGTTCTACGAATGGTTGGGCGAATGACGGAGAAGATGTTTGTTACTAAAAGACGAGCCTAAAACGCCAATCACCTCAAGCTACTGTTCTCTGGTTCGAAGCACTAAAATATAGTTTTTTGTTTCGAAGAATGAAAGTTGTGGGAGAGAAACTCAAGTTTTAGGAATTAAATATCGAGTAACTTATAGATGGTCATATATCCGCGATAAGTAAATTGGTCATGGAATTAGCAAGGGCCTAAGTGTCGTCAGTAATATTCCACCGAAAATTTTCACATTTTCCTGTAGTGGAATTACATAATTGGTATCATTAAAAAATATTGGATTTAAAGACACTTAATTATAAAAAAACATTATTTGTTATAAATATTTTCTCTCTTTTTAGTTTCATAAATTTTTTTTTTTATATTTTTAAGATTTGAGTCCTTCCTAGTGACCGATGGCGGTAAAGAGAAAGGGATAACTTATAGATAAATTTTATGTATAGAACAAATTTGTCTTTTACTTTTTTCTTTTTCTCTTAGTTGCAATATTGGGTTATTTGCATATCTATATATGTAATTACATGTGCAATTTTATGGATAAAGATTTTACTAGCTTAGTACCTTCAATTTTGGATTATGGATTTTTGTGGTTTAATCTTCATGCCTTAAAGCATAAGCTTTGTTTAGAGTAATAAGCATTTTAAGTAAGAGAAAATCATCTTCAATGCTATTTTGATGTAGAAATGAAATGAAGTTTTGATTAGTTGGAAGAGTTTGGGTTAGAAAGTTAGGGTAGTATGCATGAAATGAGAACTGATGGAGTATTGTTGTCAAGGTTTTGGTTCCATACAGTAGATAATGACTTATAATTAATTATTATATTTTTAAATAGATTCTCCCTTTAAGCTAGTTTGAGGAGAAGGTAATTTCATTGATTGTTTTTGGAAGAAACTGTGATATGTGTTGGAGTGAGAATATAATAAATAGATGTGGTTTTGACATGAATGAGTATTGTTTGTGTAGTTTATGTGTGGATTTAAAGATTATAACTTGATTTGGCACATACAGTAAAAAGGAATGATTAGAAGAGTGCATGATTGGTGATCCTTTTATGTGAGAAACATAATGATAAGTGTTAATTAGGGCATGAAAAGGTCAAAGGAAGAAACCTGAGAAAGAGATGTTAATGAGGGTGGGTTGAAGAAAGTGAATTTGAGGAAACTTGTGCAGTAGGGTTTTGTTTTTTCAACCATTGATGCATCAACTGCCTCTTCAGTATATGGACAACACTTTTCTAACTAACACCTTTTCATGTGCATCAAAATCAAGAACAACTTGTGGAGATTATTGCACCAATAAGTGTTACAATAATGATCAACAAAGAATAATTGAAGACCTTCTGCTTTCTTGATTTGATACTTCAACCATCATAATTTTACTAACACTCACCTTCTGTAACTTCTTATTTTAATTCATTTTGTTAAAATTTTCAATTGTTTGTTTGTGCTCTTCAAATTTATATTCATTTAATTAAGTTTCAAATTTTTATAAATTTCAATTAAATTTTTATTGTAATAATTTATATACAATTATCTGAAATTTTTATATTTTTTGATTAAGTTTTTATTGTTTATTTATTTTTTGTTAACTAGATGACTTGCATCGTCATCTTACTTGTTTGCTTATATCTACGTATTAATAAATATAAAGTTCTATAGTGAATATAAAAATAATATTATAGTTATAATATGATAGATGACTTTTATTTTATTAGATCTTGGATAACAAAGTTGTTATGTTTTTTAATGACACAAATTATTTAAGACATTAAAATATGTATGTAAGATGACAAGACAAAATAACAATGACTGAAAAATATTATACATCGATTCAATTGAAAAATTTAAGAAAAATAGATAAAAGAAATTCAATAAAAAAGCTTCATAGACTGATTTATTTTTATTTTTAAAATTTTTACAGTTTTTTGTTTCTATATAAGTTAATATTTCTTCTCGAAGTGTTATCTCGTTGATTCTGTTTTTTCACCTTTGAAACGCAGTGCGAGAGAAGGATTGGAAGAAAACAAGCCAAATAGAAGACAGACTAATTAAGTTAAATTAATTCAGAGTTATTTGGATTTGCAGTTTTAAGTATTTGATCAATGTTGGTTTCTTTAATTTAATGATGTTTGGTTTAATAAATAGGTTTAATATTGTCTCCGGTCGTGTTTAATATTTAATTAGACTGTTACAGTTTTGTTTAGCTAATTAAAAACTCTACTGTTAAAAAAAAAAACGTTAAAGTTTCTATGTCATTATCTTAGGTTTGAGATTAATTAGTTCATATTTTTAAAAATTATCTACAGAAATAAATTAAATTTGAAACTTTAGTCCTAATTCTCATGAAACCATGTATTATTATATATCCAATAATAAATATCTATTTTGTAACATATATATGTCATAAATTTGTTTCTAAAGAAGTGTAAGAAGTTTTTACTACATTCAAACAAATATTAACTTATTTGTTAATTAGATATTTAAATAAAGAATATTCTTACTTTTCATGATTTTATTTCAAGATTTAAATCTATATATTGAGCAAAAGAGTAGTTTGAAATCATCGAATACCATTTCACTTTTTAATTCGATTTATTTGAATAATTAGTCGTTGAAATAATTTTTATTTATAATTCAAACATAAATATAAAATTCTTAATTTATAATTCAAACAAAATATATATAGAAGACAATTTGTTATTTTGGCAAATTTAAAGTTGGAAGCTAAATGTGTTGAAAATTCCACATGATGTGTTTGGTTAGTAGCAATGAATAAGTAAATGTTGTTATACCTATAGCTACCTTACTTAATTGATCTTAAATAATTTCTTAGGTTGACGGGTATTAAAACCTTGTCAAAGCATTGCTTAATTTGTCCTAACTTTCACAGCATTTATTAATCCATTTATTCAACCGTTAATATATGTAAGATTAAATTTATATTCTTTCAAAATTAGAGACTAGTATTTTGGATTATTTCTTATTAATATATACCACTCAAAATTTATCTACACAATTATGTGCTTTATTTCATGCCTAAGAATATATAGCACGAATGCTTTTACATATGATAATTGTTTGATTAAGACTAGATTATCCACAGTAAAAAAAATGACAATTAAACTATTTAAGATAGAGCTGTTGGACCTATGGATCAAACAATTATTTTTAAACAATAATTAAACTTAATGATTATTAACTTATACCAATATATGGTCATTATCAGTTAGACAGTGATTAGGAAGTTGAAAATCTGAAACTCATTATGAAAATGTATAAAATAAATTTGAGATAATAAAATAGGTAATTGAATTTATTATGTATTAACTGGTGAGCTTATCAAATATTGACTGATTTCGACGTCACTTTCAATTTGAAAACAGTATGAAGAAGGAACAACAACAATTTTAAGTATCAAAATACTAAAGATTTAGTAAATTTATAACCTCAACACTGAAATAGTAAATATACTTAATTTTATTAAAAAACATATAAAAATTTTCATTTAATAAATAAAAAGGATTTTTTAAATTGTATATTGGAGGAAATTATTCTATATAAACTAATAGAAATTTTAAAATTATGTACTTGATGTTCAACTTGTTTTTCTTCATCTAAGCAGAGTGATTAGACATAGGTATCATCAACTGATTAATAAAAGATTTTAAACACAGAACATAACAAGTTTTAAAATATATTTATTTAATCTATTTCTTAATATTTTACAATTATTATTAATTGGTAGAAAAAAATCAAATCAGTAACAAAATATGATTCCTCGCGGAAAGAAACCACTTTTTTTTTTTTTTACGGAGAAAGAGAATTTTGTGACTGAATCGAAGTTGTTATTTAATGATTCAATAAGCGATAAATTTAATTTCCACTTAATAATGTTACTAAATTAAATTTTAAAATACTTTTATTTATTTTTAAAAAAGCCTTTGATTATGAGAAACTAAATTTAAAGACGTTATATATTGTAATTTGTAATTCAAATACTATTTATTGAAACTTGGGATTCTTCTAATAAATTTAATATTCTCAGACATTGTTTTCAACAGAGGTTAAATCTTATTTATAAACATCTTCGTCTCTGAATTATTTGAGAAGTTTTTTAAAAATGACATTGTAATTGAGTTTTAAGTTTCAAAACAGATAATATATAGATTTGATGATTAATCGTAATAAATCGTTTTTCTTAGTTTCAACCGATCGACTTTACAGTATTATTACATATAGACTGGTTGAGAAACACTATAATAATGGTTATGTGATATTATCTAAGTACTTACATAATTAATTTTATTTTTGTCATTGTATTTTTATTTTAAGGGTATAAAAACTTAGAAAAAAATTTTGCAATTACTTATCTTATGCATGCTAACCTTATTTAACATGTATTTTTAAATCAAGTCACAAACAACGGCAACCTATCCACATAAAAGAAATGTTCTGAACTGGAAATAGCAACTCCACTCTGTTATTTTCTTAGGGTTCCTTTTTGTTTACTGTTGTTATAGTTCATGTGGTTATTGCATAGAACATGGTAAGTGATTGAAGGTTCTTAGCATAAAGCCAAAGAAGAATGATCCTTCTATTTTCATGTTGCTAACTGTTGTCCATAAAGCATTATCAACAGTGCATCTATTTGTTTTCTTGCCCCACTGCATGCTTTCCAACTATGCCAACTTTCTATGTGATTTTTAGATTATGTATGCCACATTCTTTTATTAATCAAAGGAGGCTTCGTTTTAATGTATGTATAATAAGATGAATGAGTTCATACATCATGTTATATGTACAATACAATCGTCTGGGTATATTACAGACCAAACAATCCACTTCTTTTTTTTGAGTTCTTTTAGTTACCGTGAAGCTAAGAGACAAGACCGAATAGTCAGTCCACGGAGAGATTATCTTAATTTTGATTAATTAAATATAAAGTGTGATTATTACCCATTAAATTGTAATTAGGCTGTTATTAATAAAAAACTCATTCTAAAATTTATAAATATATATAAAAGGTGATAACAGATATACCGTTCGATTATAATGCTGTGTCGATCACTCTTGTATATTGTGTTGATCGCTCTTGAACCGTTCGGTTATACTACTGTGCCGATCGCTCTTGTATTGTGTCGATTGCTCTTGTATTGTGTCGACCGCTCTTGTACCGTTTGGTTATACTGTTGTGCCGATCACTCTTGTACCGTTTGGTTATACTGTTGCACCGATCGCTCTTGTATTGTGACGATCGCTCTTTTATTGACTCAATGCACCGTTCGATACCATTGACCTAAACCGCCTGGTTGTGTTGATTCCTTACACCGTTCGGTCTCACTGACCTGCACTACTTGGTTTACAGTTAGGATTGTAGTTTCTGTTATTCTGTTTCTGTTTCAGTTTCCTTTCCTATATATTTCTTTCCTTGTATCTTTTTCCAGAATAATAAAAACTTCATATCTTTTTCAGCCTACTTTTCTCTGGCTTCTCTTTTCTCTTTTCTCATTTTTATCAACTTTCTTTTCCACTATTGCATAGTAATTCTATGATGGTATTAGAAGAAATTTCTGATGCTCTCTGATTTCTGCATCGCTGTTCTTGTTTCTTCTCCCTGCAATGGCTACCATTCACACATCCACCCATCTCTGACCCTACACATTCATATCTTTACCTTCATCCAAACGAAAACCCAGCCATATCCCTTGTTTCTCCCGTTCTCAACACCGCAAACTATCATTCATGGAGCAAATCTTTTGTCACGACGTTTTCTGCAAAGAACAAGGTAGAATTCGTTCTTGGATCAGCCCCTCAACCCGCCAAGACTGATGCTTCTTTTTCGGCCTGGTTTCGGTGCAACAACATGGTCGTTTCCTGGCTGTTGCATTCTGTTTCTACTAACATTCGTGAAAGCATCATATGGATGGATCATGCTCTCGACATATGGAATGATCTAAAAGAACCGCTTTGCTCACAATGATCTAGCTAGAATCTCCACTTTGCAAATGGAAGCCGCTACGTTATCTCAAGGCGAGCTTTCTGTTAGAGAATTTTTCACGAAACTTCCTTATACTGTAGCACATCTCATTCACTGAGTTCTTTTGATTTATTCCATATTAACATATGGGATCCTAGTACTGCTTCCATGAATGGTTTTAAATACTTGCTAACCATCATTGATGATTTCTCTCGTTATACTTGGATTGTACTTATGTTAGATAAATCTTCTGTCAAAACTCACATACTCAATTTCCTTTGCTATATAGAAAATCAATTCCATAAAAAAGTTAAAACTATACGCACTGACAATGGTGTTGAATTCATTATGCATGACCTTTTCTCAAGCAAAGGCATTAATCATCGAACTACTTATGTGGAAACCCCTGAACAGAATGGAGTGGTTGAACATAAACATCAACACATCTTAAATACCACTCGTGCATTACTTTTTCACTCACATATGCCAATTGCTTTCTGGTGTTATGCAGGTCAACATGCTATTTTTTTGATAAATCATATCCCTATACTTGTCCTACAGAATGATACACCTCACAAACGACTTCATGGATGTCCTTGTGATCTCTCAATGTTACGAATTTTTGGCTGCCTTTGCTATGCCAACACAATTACTGCTCACAGAAAGAAGTTTGATGATCATGATGTCCCTAGCATTTTCTTAGGTTTTAAACAACACACAAAAAGTTACCTCTTTCTGTTGTTTTTCATGAAAATGTTTTTCCCTATCATCATACTCATAAAATCGACAACTCTTTATCTTTACCACTGCCCAATCATTACACAAATAATTATGATGATCTTTTACCATTCATTTCTACTCATACTGATATTTTAGCGTTCGGTTCTACTAATAATCATAATTTACTGTTCGGTTCTTACACTAATGATACCCTTCATAGCACATTCACATATATCAATCAAATAGATGACACTGGTAGTGACACCTCCGCTAATATAAGACGATCCTCTAGATCACGTAAGATCCCTGCTTATTTAAAAGATTTTCAAAATAACAGCATTGTTCGATATCCCATTACGAATTACCTTAGCTACGATCGACTCTCTACTCATTTCAAGCATACCATTTTATCTATTTTGTCTAATGTTGAACCAACATGTTATTCTGCTGCTTCCAAACAACCCCAATGGATTACTGCCATGCGTGCCGAACTTGATGCCCTGTAGGCTAATGACACTTGGAAGCTAACGACTTTACCCCTAACAAAACAACTATTGGTTGTGGTTGGGTTTACAAAATCAAATACAATTCTGATGGATCTGTTGAACGATACAAAGCACGCCTGGTCGCCAAAGGATATAACCAGATTGAAGGACTGGATTATTTAGATACCTTCGCACTCGTCGCCAAACTCACTACTGTTCGACTTCTTCTTGCCATAACTGCATCTCAGTGTTGGTCACTCAAACAATTGGATGTTAACAATGCTTTCTTACATGGTGATCTTCATGAAGATGTCTATATGAAAGTTCCTCCTGGTCTTACCACTTCAACCAAAAATCAGGTTTGTAAACTCCAACACTCTTTGTATGGTCTTAAACAGGCTGGCCGACAATGGTATGCTAAACTCCATCATTGTTTACTTTCACACAATTATACTTGTTCCACTTCTGACAATTTTCTTTTTCTGAAATATGATGATAATCACACTACGACACTTCTCATTTATGTTGATGATATCATCATAACCGGTAACAATGATGGAGAAATACAACGTATTACCAACCTCCTTCATTCTACCTTTCGTATAAAGAATCTTGGTGATCTAACTTACTTCCTTGGTCTTGAGGTCGCACGCAACTCCAAAGGGATACATCTTAGTCAATGTAAGTATGTTCTGGATCTCCTTACTGAAACTGGCATGGTTAATAGCTCCCATGTCCCTACTTCCATGGTTCCCAAACAATCCTCTACCAATATCGATCGGTATTTGGATGGTCTTGTTGTTGCTTCCTATCACCGTCTCATTGGAAACCTCATCTACCTTACCACCACCCGTCCGGATATTAGTTTTGCTGTCAATCACCTCAGTCAGTTCATGTCTGCTCCTACATATGCTCATCAACAAGCTACTACTCGTATCCTAGGATATCTCAAAGGTACACCTGGTGCTGGTATTTTTCTCTCACACAATTCTCCGTTCAGCTAAAAGCCTTCTATGACTCTGATTGGGCCACCTGTCATGATACTCGTCGTTCGGTCACTGGATTCGCTATCTACCTCGGAAGCTCACTCATTTTATGGTGTTCCAAGAAACAACCGATTGTTTCTTGTAGCTATTCTAAGGTTGAATACCGCTCGCTAGCCAACACAGTGTGTGAACTTCAAATGCTCACTTACTTACTTCATGATCTACACGTTCCTTATATTTCTCCTGCTCTTGTCTACTTTGACAATCAATCTGCAATACAAATCGCTTCTAATCAAGTTTTTCATGAACGCACAAAGCATATTGATATTGACTGCCACCTTGTTCGTGAAAAGGTTGATGTTGGATTGATCAAATTACTTCCTATCTCCACAACCATGCAGATAACTGACATATTAACTAAACCTTTACCTCCTCTTGTTTTTCAACTTTTGGGTTCTAAGTTGGGTCTTGAAAATATTTACCACCAGCTTGAGGGGGGCTGATAATAGATATACCGTTCGGTTGTACTGCTGTGCCGATCGTTCTTGTACAGTTCAGTTATACTGTTGTGCCGATCGCTCTTGTATTGTGTCGATCGCTCTTGTACCGTTTGACTATACTGTTGTGTCGATCGCTCTTGTACCGTTCGGTTATATTGTTGTGTCGATCGCTCTTGTATTGTGACGATCACTCTTGTATTGAATCAATGCATCGTTCGGTACCATTGACCTGAACTGCTCGGTTGTGTTGATTCATTACACCGTTCGGTCTCACTGACCTGCACTGCTTGGTTTATAGTTAGGTTATTCTGTTTTAGTTTCTGTTATTCTGTTTCTGTTTCCTTTCCTATATATTTCTTTCCTTCTGTCTTTGAACAGAATAATAAAAACTTCATATCTTTCTCAGCCTACTTTTCTCTAGCTTCTCTTTTCTCTTCTTTATCAGGTTTCTTTTTCACTATTGCATAGTAATTCTAAGAAAATGTAAGGTAGATTATTACATTTAATAAACTTAATTAGCTAAATCTTTACATCAAAGTACCTTTTACATATAACTTTTTAACTCAACAAACGAACATAACATATGAATGATATCACTTAACAATAATTTAGAGATTAGAAGTTGGACATACCATTGACCTTGATCTCTAACTTGAAACTGTAAAAATATTTTTACTGTCTCATATAAAAAATAAAAGGTTATATAATTATTTGGATATGAGTTTTCTTTATCAATAAATAATAATATATAAAATGGAAAACACTTTAAGTGTTCTAATCCTTCCATTAAACCTTATAAAACTCGTGATCTTGACCAAAAGTAACTTGTTGTTAATGAGTTGTATTAGTTCCATTTCCTAAAGTTGCAGAAGAATGGGATTGTAGAGATAGTTTCATTTGTCCTATTTCTAAATAATTTTGTTACTTTTATTGAATACATTTGTTATTGTTGATAAAAGTAATTAAAATCTTGATAAAATGTGAATATAAGTATTTTTTACTTATTTCATAACAAAATAAGGAGAATAATATTTGAAAATAGAAGTGAAATTCGAATGTTATAGGATTTGGAAGCACATGTTTGTTTTTCAAAGATTTATTGTAAAAAATTATTTAGTTTTAATTGATTCTTAAGTATATATATGATAAAAAAAAAAAAACTGATGAGTTTAGGGTTACTTCTTTTCAATAATGAAAATACATTTTTAATAAGATTGTAGTAATCACGTGAAAAAAAGTAAACAAATATAGAAAGAGGAGAAACAAAGGCATAAGTTAGTTATAAAAAAAGGAGCAATTTTATTAATAACAGTAACTTTTTACTTTAGAAAAATTAAGCATATTGCTTTGTTTTCCCTTTAGTTTATATTAATGGTTGTGTTTTTAACCCATTTTCAACCAAGTTATTTCTTTGCAAATTATGTTACATTTTTTTTTTCAATTATTTCTCGTGAACTAATGTTAACGAGTTTATTTAAACTTTTAAAAAATACTTCGGAAAACCATAAAGTTTTGAATATTTTGAGAAATTGTTTTGAGTAGTAAAAAAAAAAATAAATAAATAAAAGTTATGATTAACTACCACCTAAAATCGGAAACAATAATCGACTACATTCAATAAATTCATTCGGGATTTTGAATACATTTGCAGAATTAATGAGATTTGAATGTTGAATCTTATTCAAAATTTTCATTATTATAGTGACCCTACTATCTAAGCTAATTCATAATACTTTCATGTCTAATAAGATATGTCACATGGGAAGGAAGTAATGATAAGGATGTATCAATATAACAAAATAATAATGAAATAAGCAGTAGAAATAATTCTCTTTTGAAAGAATATGTGGAAAAAAATCATAAAAGGAAAATTTTCTACAATAAAAGACACATTTTTTTACATTAACTAGGAAATGTCAATATAAGATAATAAATTATGAGTTGCCCACGTAAAAAATTCATTTATATTCAATAATATAAGAGAGTTTTATTATATATAGAAACAATGTATACAACTAGACAAAAACAAATCAAATTGTTCCTTCTCTCAAAATAATAAAAATATGACAAAATGTAAAAACAGAAATTACGAAACTTTATTTTTATATCTCAAATTAATGGTCCAACCATTCAAAATAACCCACCACCCTTGATAATTTTTTTTCTTTAATTCTTCTTTGATGCTTAAAAATCTACTGTAATTTCTCTACTTAAATCAATAAGTAAATAAAATTTATATATTTGAATTCATTCTTTAAGAGGAAAGCCGAAAAAGTCAACCGGTAAACTAATTATTATATTGAAGAAGAATTGACAGCTTGATGAATTTTAGGTTCACTTGTATAATGTTGAAGTTTATAATTATATAAATGAAAAATAAACATACAATTAATTTATATTAGTATAAAATTATATTAAATTCTTTAACCTAACAAAAGTTGCAAATAAAAACATCTCACATTTTGCTTTCATCTTCATTACTACTCTAGAATATAATATATATAAGAACTAACAGGTAGAAATAAGTACTGAATAACGTGTATTGATACAGGTACACATATCCCTATATGTGTACGACTTGACCTTTAAGAGTGCCCTAATTTGTAGGTCATTGTTCACTACCATAGAAGCCTAGCTATTTTATATTGTGTATTTGATAAAGGGACAAAAGAAAACTATAAAGATGAATAGAGATGGATCTGAGATGGTATAAACTTCAAAACTGGTATGAAATATGAACCAAAAGATGAAGCTATATACATATGAAGAAATTAATGGAATGGAATATGCTGACAGCCTTGTTGTTCTGGTTGGGAAATTGAAACCACAAAACTGAATAATGTTTATAGCACAGAAATGGGAACTCATGATAGTGAAGATATGTGAGGGCCTGCGTTGAGTTTTCCATTCAAAGAGCAACAATCCCACATGACCTTTTCAGACTCAACTTAGCCACATAGGAAACAGACAGCTTCATCATCTTTCCATGCTCTGCCTTATCTATCTTAGATTTGACTATTGTAAGAGAGAGAGAGTCCAATAAGCTTTGTTTATTATGGTGTAGACGAAGGACCACCATTATTTGCTTATTTACTTTGCTCTTTTGTGCTTGCATTTATATGCATGCATGCCAATGCCGTGTTTCGGTACACATCTCCTCTTTTCATTATTTTTTTTTATTGAAAATTTAAACGGTCTAAGTTTTGTTGGTAATTTTATCCTGAGTCTAAGTTTTACATTAAATAAAAAATTAAAATGTAAAATATCATGAATGAAAACCTTATTAATTTGTTGTCTTAAGTTTTTGAGTAAGAAGTGATATCAATTCACGTTTTATTATTGTTGTGTCTTCTTAGCAATTTTTTTTTTCGTAAAACTAACAAGTGATTGAGTTTCATTGTACACAATTATTCTTTTTATTATTTTTATTGAAAATTTTGTCAACAATTTAATTGTGAATGTAAGTTTCGTGTTGAACATAAAAAAACAACAAGAATAAAGATACATTAACTTATTATCTAAGTTTTTAGATATGAAAAATGATATTCATCCTTATATACATGATAAGATTCAATTGTTATGTTTGTTTAGTGAACTTTCTTTTTTGTAAACTAAAACATAAAAAATCAATAAATTTATTGTTTTAAAATTTTAGATAAAAAATTCATAAATTTGTCTGTGTTGCATTGATATTGTATTTTTGAACAGTGAAATGTGAGTGTGTTCAAGTTCAACTTTGTTAGTAGCATCCACTTTCATCATGCTTCCAGCCTATTCTCTGCCTGTTTCTGCTTTTAACAAGGGCCAGCAAAATTTCATGTGTTTTATTCTGCTTCGTGATATCTGATGCAACTAAGATAGTTCAAACTTTACATCTGAATTTCTCTTCCAAACTGATATATATATATATATATAATTGGTATAGTTATACTTAGGATCTTTATCTATGTGATGTTGGTGTCTTCTTGTAGTACTATAGTTGTGGTTTGATCCTTTATGCACACAACATCATGTGAAAACATAATGAACGTAGGCTCCTATAGCTAACATCATGCACATATCCCATTTCTTCTTCTTTCTGGAAATTTCTTATTCAAGATGTAGGTGTTTTAATGCAGAACATGTGCATCTGTCTGAATTTCAAACTTTAGTTTTTGATCCTATGGAGCAGTAACATCTTTTTCTAAATCTTTCATTTTAGATGATGATATAGAAACATTCCAATTTTTCACTCAACATTAATCTAATACTAATTAAATAATATTTTTATTTTAAAATATAAATAATTTGTAATAAAACCACTCGAAAAGTAAAAATAGCTTTTGTTAAATATTATTAAAATATAAATTTTAATCTTAATTTAATTTTACAAAATCAATTTATAAGATAAAATTTATATTCATAAATTTATCTTACGTCTGGGGATCTCTTATATATAATTCATCACATTCAGAAAAAAATACGTATCATAGTAAAACTAAAGTAATCTAATAAAACATATTTCATTACGTATCTCGTTTTACACTATTAACAATTTTAACAAAAGTAATTAACGAATCCAATAATTATGGATTTAAAAACCATTTAAAATAGTTTATATTTACTTTAAATTTAAAAAGATATAAAAATTAAGATGAAAATTAAATATAACTAAAGTATCTAACATGTGAAATCACATGTTACATAATTAATATTTTGATTTACTTTTATTTTAAACAAATTTGAATTTTCGTCTATTTAAAATTAAAATAAATTAATTAAATATTAAGGATTTATTTATTTATTTTTAAATAACATTAATAAAATAAACTAAATTTATATAGAAGTATAAAGTTACATATATAAAAAATTTAATTGTTTTTTAAACCTGCATAAATTGATGAAATGTTATTATCAAAATAAATTTAAATATTATTTTAATTTTATAAATTAATTATTTTAAAATTTTAATTCATACTCACTCTTAAATATAAATTTATCATAACTCATAATATTACTTAATTATTGTTTTTTCTACACTCACTTTTCTCCTATTTGTTTCTTAAATCAATTAAAATCATTTTTAATTTTTTTTTTTACCTTCACCTCCCATCCAAAAACAAGGCAATGATGATCTTTTCAAAGAAGAAAAACATTATGGGAGAATGAAAAGTTGAGATTCATTGTCTGAGAAGGTTGAGACACTCATAACACAGGTGACCTAAATGACCATGTCATCATTCATGTTGTGCATCTCACTTTTTGTTCATTAACATTATTCAAAGCATTGACACATGGAATATTGAATAGGGAAACAAAAGGTGAATCAATTTTGAAGTCATAAAATACTTTCTCCAACTTACGTATATGCAATCATAACTTCTTTTGATGCCTATCCTTTTTCAACAAGAGATCATCACAAAGAAGTAGAAAAATTTTAAAAACTAATGCCAATCACAAAGTTAATTATGAGACCTTTTTTTCATGACCTAATCCTTATTAAAGACGTGAAAAGCATACACATCCATGTGTTACTTGAATTCTACACTTAAAAAAATTAACATAGTTGAGTTATAACGATTATACCTATTATTTTTAAAGTTTGAAGATGATCAAACAATATCAAAATTTGAGATATAAATATGAGTGAATTCCAATTTTATTTTGGATCAAAAATATATTTAATTATTTGATTAAATTATTTTTTATTAACAAAAGAATAAATTAATTATATGTATAAAAGACTTTAAGTGTCTCAACTCATAAAAATATATTCAAAACTTAAACCGTTATAATATAGAGAGTCAAACCTTAACATATTCTCACTATAATGTAAAAAAAGAAGACCTTTTAAATATGTGAATTTAATTCTTTTCAGAAAAAAAAAAACATATTAAGAAAAAGTAGATGGGGAGAGTTTGATAAGTAAAAGTTAGTTATTGAAATCTTTTATTGACTAGTAAACTTAAATAAATATATTTTTACACCTATTATCTTCCTAATAGGCTTAAATTAGTATTTTTAAATATAATAATTGTTGAACAAACTTAAATAAACGTTTAAACTTACCCAAAAATCTTATACAATTCACATTTTCACTAGCCGAACCCTTGAATCATTTTCACTTCTCAACATTTTTCACTCTAACAACCAACTCGACGATTGGTGTTACAATAATAAACTCATGTTTGCAACATTCAAATACATCATCAAATAAACACAGATGAATGATTTTAAGTTTGTCAAACATACTAAAAATTTAAATTTATTTGATTAACAACAAACTTAAAATTTAAGTCTTTTGAATTTAAGTCTACTTTGAGATCAGCTTCGAAATAATAAACTTAAAAAAAAACATGTTTTATGGTAGTATATCCTATAATAATAGTAGAAAATTAATCCTGTTTGACATATATTACAAACTATTAAATCATATTTTTTGTTAAATTAATATATTTTTTTGGTTAACTTCACATTTAAACTGATATAACACATTCAAGATATTTATATAACAAAGACATTCTTAATTAATGTAATAAAATAAAAAAAATTATATTAACTCTCATAACCATCACCATTGTAATAATATAAAAAATCAACTGTCACATACTTACTACGCATGGAAATACATGAATCTAAAACTTTTTTCATAACAAGAATATTTTAATTAAAGAATAAAATATATTAGTTAAATGAATAGAATATATTCAGTTTTAATGATGTATGTGAATTAACGTTGGATTTTTGTTAAACAGTGAAAGAAAAAGTTTTTGTATGTGTTAGAAAGGTGAGACAAATCACATGCATATAGAAGAATTAATATGGCATGAGAAGGTCCTTCTTGATTTGCAGCAATGGCACAGAATGTTAAACCTAACGTGAGCGTGTGTTGAAGAAGAAGATGACAAGAGTTAATGCTTCACCATATCTGAACTGTGTTGTGTTGCTTCTCATATTTCAAAACATAATTTCGCCATGCCTCGTGTAATACATAATGTTACTCATGTCAATTCAATCCTAACTTTTAAAAAAATTATATTTTGATACATAATTTTTTTTATATTCATATATTATCCTTTCTTACTTTTTCCCTCTTTTTTTATACGAAAAACTACAAAAAAATTATTTTTTTAAGACCATTTTATCTTGTTAGATAATAAATGTTAATATGCATCATACTATCTTATTTTAATATGCATCTTATTTTAACTTGAAAGTTTTAAAAAAAATTAATTATTTAAAAATAAAAACTAAAATAAAAAATAAAATTATTTAGAGAAACTTGTAAAGAAACAACAATAAAAACTAAAAAAATTGTTCAACGTATGTATTCTCGCTTTTCCATTATTAATAATAATATGAGTATAGGTGTGTTAACTTAACAGCGTTATTTCAATAAAAAATAATCATAAATCCACTTGGTCTTCAGTTCAATAATCTTCTCTTGAGCTTTTACAAAATAAATCACATCACACTTATATCTCTTTAATTTTAAAAGAAATATTTATCTCCCAATTTTTTGTTAATAAAAAAACTATTTAATTTATAAAAGTATTTATCTCACAAATTTACTAATAAAAACTTAATTTAATAAAATAAATTTTTATAATAAAATAATATCTTTATTATTATTATTATTTTGCAGAGGATGTAAAAAATAAAAAATAGGAAGGTGATTAGATGCTCCCAACAGGTTCTGCATTGTTGCAGAGCTTTGAATTTTCAAGTTCCTTACACTGTGATTTCTGCAACAAAAACCAGTTCTCTGCAGTATTAACTATGTGATATGAATTTGGATGAAAAGGGTAGAAAGTTTTTCACAATAATTTGCCTTCCCTTTATGTTTTTATGCATATCACCTTCAACCTCCTTCTGCACTATCTTATGTGTAGCTTTCAAGTACCCTACTTTTTTTTGGGATCATGTTTCCCAGTATATATATATATATATATATATATATATATATATATATATACTCTTCTCACTTCACATCAACTTATTATGATTCAGTTCAATCACTTCACACATTTTGTTGTTATGTGCAGTTCACTTATGAACAAGTTCACCAATGTTCTTCGCCATTATTACAATTTACAACAATATCAGTTAATCAAATCTGTACCTCAAGGATTAAGGGTTCTTCTCTGATGAGTTGAGATGTCGAATATCAAATCATGAATTTAGTAAATCTTGTTAGAAATTTAAAAGTAAGTATAAGATTTATACTGGATAAAAATGAAAAGTTAAATAATATATAAAAGTGAAAATTTATTAGTTTAAGTAGAGCAATGTCAATATTTTAGTGGCTGGACTCAAATCTTATATAAATGTGTATAACTTTGTTGTTTTTATTTAAAATTTAAATTCATATTTAAATTATTTTTAACAGCTCATACTTAAAAATGTTATGACATAATGTTAGCTTATTCATTTACAATAGACCAGAATCAAAAGCAATTATGTTTGCATTATTGACCTACCCCGTTTGACAATATGAAAAAAACGTTATGATAAATAACAGTATTGTCAAAATGGGTTGTAACTTACATGTCAAATTTGGCTTACACGGGTTTGAATTGGGTTGGGTTTGAAAAAAAATGTAATTTTTTATGTGTGCTAGTTTTTAACCTGATTCACTTAGAGCCCGGCTTACCAGTCGAGTTGACTCATCGATCCTCTTAATTTAATTTAATTATTTATTATTTTGTGTTTCAATATTATTAGTTAGCATTTTTTTATTATATTGTAGATGGTGATAAAAAAGATGTTTCAAGAGAGAAAAATATTATAGATTTATCAAGACTCTAATATTATAAATGGACAAGTGATACAAAAATTATCAATATTAAAAACTTATTTGTTCGCCTTTTGTACATGTTTTTGAATTACGCTTAGATTATATGATATTTTTTTATTTTGAATTATCTTTGGAGTTTAATATCATTTTATTATAATTTTTTTATAATTTTTTTTATTTTGAAAAAAAACTTATAATTAAATGAGCTAGTGAGTCAACCCGTTTAACCCACCAACCTGTGGTGGGTCGGGGTGAGTTCGAAATTTTTCAGCTTGCTAATAAGTGAGCCGGATTAGATTGCCTTGGTGGGTCGGGCTGGGTCAAATCTGATTACGCGTTTTGACAACTCTAGTAATTAAATATCTATAAATTAATAATTATTGATAAAATGTATTAAAGAAGCCCTTATGGTCTAGTACTACAATAATATTAGTCCCAGGTTCGATTTTCGGTTGGGTCAATTGTTAGTCATCATAGTTCACATACTGATAATGAATAAAATATTTTTTAGCTCTCTTTTTTTTCCTTCATTTTTTTTAGATTAATAAATCTTCTGAGGAGACGTTCCAAAAATCTTAACATTCATTTATGAAGGTTGAGAAAAAAAAATTCTAACATTTTTCTCTGAGTATATTCTTCTATTAACAACAAATCAAATAATTATGATTACAAATTCTCGTTATAAGAATCGAGAAATTTGAGTATATAAACTAGATGTGTGTTTTATTTTAAGGAGACTAATCACTACAAGAATGATTGAGATTACCGACGGTCATAATTCGTCGATAATGTATAAAATCTGTCGGTAATTAGCATTTATCGACGGCTTACCGATGACCAACATACCGTCGGTAAAAACGTTATCGATAAACTTTACCGACGGATCTTTTGTCCGTCGGTAATTACTGAAGGCTTTTGGCCGTCGGTAAAGCCTTCGGTAATTACCGAAGGACCTAGGTCTTCGGTAAATGTCGCGACCTGGTTCATCTTCTTCCTCTTCCTTCGTCACTGTGTCAATTTTTTTTTCATGCCCACGAACTCTACCACCAAAACAGCATCACGCGAATAACCATAGGGAATCATGGAGAGTTGAGCTCGCCAGAAAAGTTTAGGACCGGTGATGTTGTGTCATTTTATCACAGAGAGTTGAGCTCGCCGAAAAAATTTAGGACCGATGATGTTGTGTCATTTTATCATGCAGAGTTGAGCTCGCCGGAAAAGTTTAGCACCGGTGATGTTCCTAATCGCACAAATGAACTCTACAACAGCCCACCAAAAAACTTGAGCTTGCCGGAAAAGTGAAGCTCGCCGAAAAAGTTAAGAGCATCCCGTGATGGTGGAGATTATCCTGCGATGGTGGAGAGCAACCAACAATGGTAGAGAGTTGAAGCCACAAGACGATGGAGAGCAACCAGAAATGAGAAGTGGTGGTGTGAAACTGAGTTGGTAAAGAAAATGAGGAGTAATGAGCGTCTTTGCCACATATATTGACACTGGAGGCAGAATTTAGGCGGGAAAATTCCCGCTCTTTTTACCGACGGACGTGGACCTTCGGTAAATTCGTCGGTAATGTGTATGTCAGTTATTGACGGATTTACCGAAGGTTTTTGGTCATCGGTAAATAAAATTCAAAATCCGTCGATAATACTTTCGATAATGAAAATTTACCGACGGAAATGTATTCGTCGGTAAAAATCCGTCAGTAATATTAAAAATTTTTGTAGTGAATTTATTTTAGGTTTAATAGCCAACTTTATCCCTAGTTTGGTTGACAAATCTCAATTTAATCCCTCTTTAGAAAATTGTTTGAAATTGGTCCTTACTTTTAAATTTTTGAGTAAAAATAGTCCCTTCCGTTAAGTATAACCAAACGGAGTTAATGGGTTAATGATGTGGCACTACTTATTGATTACGTGTCAAAAAATGTGCTTACGTGTTGGTTAATTAGGAAATAAATTAGGGAAGAAAGGATTTTATTCAGAAAGGATTTTTTAATTGGGGAAATAAAATAATTTGCAACTGTTTCATTCTTTTTTTCTAAAAAAAAAAATAATATCTCTTGTATCTCAGCCCATAATTCCAATCTATCTTCATCCTCTTCTCCCCCTGCACCACCCATATCAACACAGAACCATCATCATTTTCATACCCCTTCTTATGCTGCCATCAACCATCACACTCTTCATCTTTACGTACCTTCATTCACCAACATCTCTTTAACCTGCACTTAGAAAGCAAAGCAATATCCAGAGAAGAAAAACATTAAGTGGAGAAGACTAGCCAATAAACATCACACTCCCCAAAAATCAAATCCAATCTGCTTCATTTTCTTAATCCAATAAAAAATGAGGCAGAATCTACTCCCATCATCTTCATCAATGTTTGAGAAGGCAACATGGTTCGATATATCATCAATGTTGAGATCTGAAGAAGACGAGTGGTGGAAAATTTAAGGTTAAAGCTAAGAAATAAATAAGAATTTAAAGTGGACAAAGGGGAACCAATCTTTATAAAAGAAGAATAAGGTTAAGAAGAGGTTGAGGAGCAGTGGTGTAGGGTCGACTTTCTATGAAAGAAAATGAAGTCTTTGAGAAAAATGAAGTATTGTAAAAGTCTTAAGTTAAGTATCTAATCAGAAGGAAATGATTAAATCTTGTCAGCAAGTGGATATTGTAGAGTGAGGTTTAGAATGATGTTTCAAGATTAGTGGTTCTCATAAAGGAAATGTTTGATCATAGGTTAAGATGAAAGATTTCAAGTGTTGAAGGAATAAGTACATTAGAACATCAGTTTAGTAAGGAAAGGTAAGGTTAGAGAATTAAAAGCATGATGAATAAGGAAAAGAGAAGAAAGGTTTGGGAAGTAGATGAAAAATGGTATTTACAGTATAATCGGCTAAAGTGGTTTCCAAATTCCATCTCTAGTGTCAATTGTAAGAAAAGAAATGCCTTATATTTCAAGCCAAAAGAGGGGTGAATTGGATTAGGCCTTTTAAGATGATCTTTTCAAAATCTTTTTGAGTTCTTTAGCTTTCTTGAAATCAATAAATAAAGATGATGAATCAACAAGAGAAAAGATTTAGAGAAAGATCAACACAGACAATCTATACTGGTTTGGCTAATCCCAAGCCTACATCTAGTCCTCCTTCAACAACCTGAGTTAAATATTCAGTTTACAGAAATACAGAGATACCCCTCCCAATGCTCTCCTTTCAACTCAAAATCAATATAGCTACCCAAGAGATGAACAATCCTCAATCTCTTAATATAAGAGCACTCACAGCTCTTAAACCATTGGCAAATTCGCACAAGAACACAATAAAAAGATTGTCAATGAAGAACCTGATCTCTAAGATATACTCCTCCAGTGTAGATCAAATCAAAACAACTTTAGCACACTTCTCTTGAAAGAATCTTGATGTATAAGCAACCAATGTAGCCTTGATTCTCCAAGATCACTTCTGGAATGCTCCTGTAATCAAAACTCAATTAAAACGTTAGTTTTTCAAAATGATATCAGTTCTTGTTTTGAAACAGGTCTCAAGATGCATGTATATTGGATTTTTCAAATCCTGATGCATTATAATCGATTAAGGTTTTTATGTAATCTGTTAAGCTTTTGCTTCTGTTTTAACAGATTATCTTGAGCATGTAATCGATTATAAGTTATTGATTCAATTGACAGCTATAATTGATCAAGCTATTAAATGAACTGGATTAAACAAAGTAAACTGATTTAATAAGGATCATACTACGAAGTCAAAAGTTGTTAAAGAATGTTTTTAAGTGATAGGTTGTAAGTTGAGAACCAACTATGAAGTCAAAAGTAGTCATATAGAAAATATTAATGAAAATTTTTTAACTTATATAACCTCTAGTTAATAAGGGTCATACTAGTTGAAAGGTTCTTTTAGGTACATTATTTAACTTAATCGAAATTAACATAGATATTTTATTTGAATAACTTGTTTGTGATGATGAATGTAAATTTAATTGTTTATTTAAAAAAATGAGTAATTTTGGAATAAATAATAATATTGTTTTTAAGGTGTCTATTTATTATGGAGTGTCAAATGCCTCCATCATTAAAAAAATGTGAGTAAAATAACATATATTTAATTCGAATAATAAAACTATAGAGACCAAAGTAATTTAAACCAGGTTTAATTAATTGAATGAGTATAATAGAAACGGATGAGACAGAATGTTATAGAATGTTTATCTAAATGAGAGAAGAAAATCAATAAGCACCAGTGGTCTAGTGGTAGAATAGTACCCTGCCACGGTACAGACCCGGGTTCGATTCCCGGCTGGTGCATTGCTTTCAAGGGAACTGTGATGACTATTCTGGTGTTTGATGGATCAAACACTTTCATCGCCTAAAGATAGATGAAGAAACCTGTCTGAGTTCCTTAGGTTTTTTCCAATCTTTTTTTTACGAATTTATTTGTCAATGTGTCTTCATATGAATGAAGTCAACCTGAAAATGAAGTAAAAAGATCAGCTTTTTAAATTAGGTTGAAACTTATTATGAATAATTATTACTAAAGATAAAAATATATATTTAATTATTTCAATCATTACCAAAGTTCTTTAATTTTTATAAGATTAAATATATTTACGAACGAAAAACATATTTTACAATTACATTTTCCCTCTACAGCTTTTGTAATTATTTTACTCCACCCCTCCTCCCATATGAGAGAAATGTGATATAAGAAATATTAACATTCTAATAATAAAAAAATAGTCTCTAAGTTCTTGTGATATATTTAAAAATTTATGTACCTTTCTTTTGGGTAAAATCTGATTTCTAGGCCTTTTATTTCTTTTTTTCTTAAAAAAAAAAAGGAGTTGTAACTTCTCTTGTTTGGATTAACAACTTCTGAATTTTTAAATTTATACGATGGACAAAAATAAATAAATTTATAGAAAAAAATTTATATGATGACATTTTTAATCAATTTCAGTCCAATTTATTCCACTCTATTATGTTCTGATCCATTTTCTATCATCGAACATTGACTACAATTTTCATAAGAAAAAACATTGACTAAAGCTTGTAATCGAAGAGCACAGCCTCTACTGAGAATCTTGAAAAAAATGCAGTAGTAGTTGTAAACAAAATGAGGGAAGAAGTCCTCATAGACATGGGAATGGGGGTTGAGTTAGATAGCCAATTAGATCAGTGATGGATGTTTCCAATAAATAAACAATGATAAATAAAAGTACTGAATTACAAGTTATCCTTATGGCTATAGAGAAAATATAACACTAGCTTGTGCTTTCCATATAAAACTGCACAAAATCCTCACATCTTTTTCATTTTCTCAGATCCTAACCTTACGCTCTCTTAATATAAACACTGAACAGGAAAGGAAACTGCATCCCTTTGATGCACAGAGAAGGTAGCCTTAAAAACCTCATTCACCGAAACGGTGGGAAGGAAATTTTACCTAAATTACGCAGCTATGTTAGTGGGATGAGCATTAGAGCTTCCACAAGGTCTTGGTTGCAACTAGAATGTTCTCCCTGCCGTGTGATTCGGGTTCTTTATTGTATATAGTGGGCTTCCACCTCACTGCATGTGCAACACGAGCTACTCTTTCAATTACTTCAGGGGTATCCCTCACCACCACAGTTCCTTCTGGGCGTAAAATTCGATCCAATTCCACCATCAAATCAACAAGGTTACATCTGTAATGAAATCATGAGCCAATCAAGGTGAGTTCATAACTTATGTGAACAGTTGTGTCTGCAAGGATGATACAGTATGACAAATACTCTCACTTTTTGTTTGTTAGTATCTGAAACTTAGAAATACATTTGACTGTAATCTTTTGTTTATTAAGTAGTAAAACTATGACTGTAAGCACATGCATACTTGACTTTGGTACAAAACTAAGATGAAACTAACGAGCTACACGTCAATTAAGGTAGCAAGTTTTTGCTAACGCTTTATCCAATTATTCATGTTAACAGAAGCATCGATTGAAATTTAAAATTCATAAACGAAAATTCAATCACATCATCATGACCCCAAAAAGTCCCATGACCAGTATAGAAAATGTAGAAGAAGCCAGGTCTGTGAATTCAAATTAGCACTTTAGAATGAAAATACCTGTTTTTGGCAGTGGCGGGATCCTTTATAAGTGATTCGATGTTTGTTACATGGATCAGATCATAGGTGCGAGGATATGTTGAGAAAGGTTCACACCTGGGAACATTAATCAAACAACTCAAATTTCAAATAAGAGTCTAAAATAAGAGGTCAGTTACTTCAGTTTTCATTTTCATAACAAAAACTACAAGATTATCACTATTTTTTTAAAGAGAACTCCCTAAAATGCAAAGAATTATAAGATCAGTTAAATAATTATTCACTGTCTCGTGCTGTTCAATATTTAGCTTAACTGAGCAGAAGTAAAGAGCAATCTAGATCCAAGATGCTAAAACTGAACGAGAACTGGATCACGTATATAAATTCTGATGCATGCAGAGACGCATAGAAAAACACAAGATAAAATATAGAAGTAGTAAGTGCCAGGAAAAGAAAAAGCCGCTAAACAAGTCAAACTTTATAACAGGAATCAACTTGTAAGCAAAATAATTTCAGCGAAACAGAAGTCGAATTAAATAGTCTACGGTATGAAAAATCTGTATCATGAAGTACAATGATATTTCCCACACTAAAGTAAATTTTAAGTCAAACACTTGTGAAGTATATAAGGTAAGGTATTTACCATTGATTAACAAAAGTTAAATGATACAACAAAAAGGCCTTTCAAGAGAAACGACATGAAATATGCAGCAAAAAACTCACCAATCATGATAGACTCCAATAAGGCCTCTATCAAAGATTGCATCAAGAGTTGGTGGCTTGTGAGATGGAACAACATTCATTACCCACACAGGATCAGAATTCAGTGCTGCCGCAAATCCCCCAAAAAATGCATTCATGTCCATAACATTGCGTATTGCTGGAGTCCCCAACTTTATTTTTAGAGAATTCTTATAGAATGCAACTCTTCTTACCCATCGCTTAGTGTCAGCCTCATATACATCAGCACCATTTTTTAGGAACGTGGACCTTACTGGAGGAGCAGTGAGCCTTTCTGGCCATTTGGAAATTGTACCAACAGTATATTCACCTTTGATAGAAGACACCCTAGTGACACATTTCTTCAATTTGAAGTACCTGCGAAATAAATCATCTTAATTGCGGAATCTCATTTAAACACTATGAGAAGTCAGTAAACAAATAACAACAGCATTCTCCCAAGTGCTATTACACCATGTCCGGATGAAACAGATGCGTAGCAAGCACAAATAATGGATGTTCAACACATTATCAATGTCAACCAATGTGAAGCAAAGATAGTTAGAGGAAAAATTAACTATCAATAACATATTGGAAATTACCATGCCAAATTTGGGTCATCTGAATCATCACACATGCCAAGACCAAATTCATTTTGGTTGGGGAGACACATGTCCCTTGCTGGCTTTTTCCAGATCACAGTGTTACCATCTACAGCAATCAGTTCATAACACAAAGCTCTTGCCACAGCCTGAAGATCTGACCATTCTTTATCTTGCTTAGGCCACTGAACGGGGGGACCAGAAATGACTAAATATCCACCAGGGCGAAGTAATCTGTCCACTTCAATGAAATAACTTGCATCTGCAAGGCAAGGTTTCTGCATTAGGGTAGTGACGCCAATTTAGAAGATTGCAAGATATGCAAAGGTCAGCTTCGATAATGAACTTACTGTAGGCTGTAAAAGGGATTAAACACCGAGAGCAATGGACCAAGTCAAAGCCAAATGCAGGAAATGGTAGTCTGCGAGTACCAAGCATGGCAACAAAAGCCGGTACTCCTCTTTCAAGAGCGAATTGTATCTGTGATTTGTGTGAGTCTCTTGGAGCAAAAGACATGGTTAATATGTTTTGAGCTAGTAAATATCCTCCAAAACTGGCAACCTGGAAAACATGAGAAACATTTTCAAGCTAAATAACAACAGATTCTAGTAATAAAAGGTCTCAAGGAAACAGAAAAATAGATCCTACCCCACATCCCATATCAAGAGCAGTCCTCAGAACACCACCATTCATTGGAATGTATTGACCAAGTTTTTCAATGTACTGCTCTGCTCCATCTGGAAACATTGTGCCACCTCCAGGGAATATAAAGTACGGACCTTCAATCTTCATCCATCCCTGGTGACCTTTCCTGTCAGCAATCTTGTTGTATGGCATGTTGCTATGCCATATCTACAGAAATCGCATGAGTTCTTTCAGAAAGGTGGATCACTGATGACAAATATAAAAAACATTTTTCTGAAACTCATAATTGCCTATGTCCAGGAGGCAGACATTTTATTTTATCGTAGGTTGCTCCAAAACTTGGTTTCCAAATAATTTTACTAAATGCAAACAGTTAAACCCAAACCAGTCACATGCCTGAAAACACTAAAAAACGACTCCAATCTTCCAAACGTGAAAATTATTCAGTTGTCAAACACTGACATAATAGCTCCCTTAGTAGAACTAGTGCAAGGCACCATAAGTGAAAAAGTGTCCTTCTATTGACTGCCCTAAAGTAAAAAGGAACTTTCTATTAGAAATCTCCTGTCGTTTTATGCCACATTCTACTCAAAATATAGAGCTTTCATTGCAATGTAGTTATTATAATGAACAGATTTTTACTTTTATGCTACCATTCTCGTAAGATTGTTAACTTTTTGTATTATCCATTCTATAAGTTTTTTTACGACAGCTCTCAGTCAGGAGTTAAAGACTAAAGCTGTGTTTGGATAAAAGTTAGAAACACGCTTTTTGAAATCAATGAACATTCCCCAATCTTAAGGATAAATACTCCACATATTTACACTAACCTTCCATAAGATTTCACCTCCATAGTAATTATTATAAAATCAACAAACTTCCTAATATGGTGGAATATATAAAACTATTTTGAACTTTGTATAACCTATTTTCTCAAGCTCTTAATACACTTGTAATTAACAAATTAATCTCAAGATTAAGAACACTGCACATACCTTGTGCAAGCTCTCCGGCCACTGCACCGACACCTTGTACCCACGGGGCGGCGGGACGAGGCAGAGCGGCGTGTTCTCCAGCGGCGGGCAGTGCCTCTCTCGGTAGTAATTCATCTCCCTGCTCAGCTGGCTGTTCAACCTCGGATCTTCGCACGGCATGTGGTCGGCGGTGTCAGCGGGGCAGGCCTCGATTACGTGCGGCTGCCCGGCCTCGATGACCGCCGACACGCGGGGGCGCCGAAGCGGATCGGAAGCGGAGAGGTTCAGCGTCTGGCGGCCTGAGGCGGCGAGCGAGTCCCCCAGGGACGTGAAGACGAGGACGAAGAAGAGGAAGACGAGGCCGAAGAACGCCGCGGTGACGGCGTCCAGCAGGCGCCACTGGCGAGGGCCACCCACGCGCTTTGAGGCTGGGAGGTTAACGTGACCCATCGGAAACCGTATTGAATGGGATCAAAACGGCATTGGGGTCTGGCGTTTTGGAGCTGGGCGCGTTGACGAATGCAAGTGGAAATGAATGAATGTTTGTTTGATGAGAGTGAAGAAGGGTTTACTGGAAGATGAAGAGTGTGAATGCTTTATTGTTTTGCATGTTTTGAGATGAGACTAAAGCTTAAAGATCACTCTTTCACCGGTCGGCAACGTGGGATGCAGATCTCATTGCAAAACCACATCTTCCATACACATACACTCCCCCACACACTATATTATTAATTAAGATCATAAAATTTTGAAACAATTTTAAATTCTAAATTTTAATCTATAATTAAAAATTTTAAACTTATTTTAGTTCCTCGTATATAATATTTAAAGATCTATTTATTAAATTTAAGGGATTAGAAACAAAAAAAATTATTTGAAAAATAAGATCAGAGATGGTCTAAATTTCAAGGATTAAAAATAATTAAACTACAATTTTATTTTCATAACTATAATTTAAATTATTATAGAAAATTACTTTTAAATCATGATTTACTATTATTTTTAAATTTAAATAAATAAGTACAAATGAACTGGTCTAATATTACTGACAAATATTTATTGGTAGCTGAGTCTTGGAAGAGAAATTTTAATTGAGAGTTTGTACATGAACAGAGGAACAGATAAATGAAGGAAATAAATATAAAGTAGGTGTGATGAAATGGAGAGACCCTTCAAGCTTAAGTGCATGCTTCGGAAGCTGGACATCATGTGCTTCAGAACTGTCATAAAAAATGCCACCATTTTCTCAAATAAAAGTTAGGTGTTAGCCGAGAAATTAAAAATTTATTTATATTTAAAACTTTGATATATTTTTAATCTTAAATTTTAAAAATAAAATAATATAATTTTTTTAATTTAATTATGTAAAGAAATTTTAATGTATTAAATACATTTCATGTTAAAAATTGTATCGTTTATATAATTCACACATTCTCATTTTAAAGTTTTGAATACTAAAATATATCAATATTTTAATAAAAACAATTTTTAATTTGATATTAAAGTCTCCAGACAAATATCACATTTATTCTATAAAAATTAAAATCATCCTAAAAAAAGAAAAAAAGAAGTTCATAAATCATTTAGAATTTTGGATTTTGTTATGTTTTTTATTTACCACGTTGATCTTATGTTTCGGAAATAGAAACAAAACTATATATATAAGGAAGGACAAGAAAACTGTGAGAATTGTAGATATTCCTTTCTCGTCCTCGTCCAGCAATACAAATTTCTATTTTAAAATATGTGTGGGTGCGAGTAAGATTAAAAGTTAATTTATATGTTTACATTAATTTTTAAATTTCAAAAGAAATCATTTAAATAGTTACGCTCAAGTAAAATCAATATACTAAATTACAAAGAATCCATTTAGTATGTCTTTTTTGGTGGATACGGGTAATAGTAAACCCGTAATATCTATGTCAGATTTTATCCAGATGTCTGTATTTTTTTCTCAGGGTTTTCCTTCATAATACTCTTATACTAAGGAGAAGACATGAGAAACGCAATAGTAATTTAGAATTGAGAAATATCAAACAGTTTAGATTTTTAGTCTAAGTGTGAGTCAGCTATTCACTCTAAATGTCAAAATCATTTATACTACCAGAAGTGCATGAAATTATATCCTAAAATTGTCCTTTCAATTCTGGAAAACCTTTCTAACATGATTATAATTAAACTACAATTCTAAATTTCATTTGCATACTCAGTCAGAATTATAATAACAGTACCTAATTCCAAAATTGTAGTCCCTAAAATTGTAGTACCTAATTCTAACATTAACGGTACGTACAAAATTGTAGTCACTAAAACATTTTACCGTCAAAGCTTAGCTGTGTAACTATACATACCATTTTAGTATATTAGTGAAAAATAAACTTCAATAAAAGTATTAAGATTTCCCTTTTATGAAAAAATATACGAAATTCCTGAGTAAGCGGTTAGTTTTGCTTTCTTTTCTATAGTACGATAACTTCACTTTTCAGTATTTGATGATATAACCTCACATTAAACTCCTTTATTAGTAAAAATAATATACCCCTAGTACGTAACAATATATATATATGCACCTGTCAACAAAACATGAAATGAGACACACTTGAACCAAATCAATCAGATTTTGACCATCTATAGTGAGTATAAAGTCCCATGATAACTGATTCCTTATATTTCCATAAAACATTAAAAGAAGTAAAACTACAAAAATTGGACCAAATAACTACTCTACCATGATTAAGAATCATCAGACAATTAAAACTAGCCCCTCCAAGATAATCAGCCAACACTACCCCTATTCCCCACAACAGTTTTGATAGGTAAGAAAAGGGATACTTAGTCGGAAACTTCAAACTTTCCTGCCAAAATAGGCTAGTTAAAGGAGTTGAAATGACAGCTCATGAGAATGATTTTGGACCAGCAAGACTCAGTCTTACGCAACGGAGTTGCCGAAAAAGAGATGCGGGGTTAAATCCAGAAAATGAATATCTTGTGACAAAATAATCGAAATTATGAAAGAGTATATACAAAAAGAGCATAATATGCCGTTAAATGTTTGCACAAACGTACGTTTTGCAACGTTGATTGAATCCAGCATGAGGTAAGGCAATCTTACCTTCACTCTAGAAACTTGCTCCATCATAGCTGACCATGCCTGTGCCCGGTGATATATATAAAACCACAACTTCATTCCCTTATCTTCGGTTCACAATCAAAGTTTCCTTAATGCTCGAAGATTGTAATCATGCTTGATAAGATTTGATCTCAGTAACATGGAACGAACATCACGATCAAATTCTCTTCCAGTTTCTAGAACCCTTTGGAAGGTGGCATTCCGTTGATCCGCATGCCGTGCATACAAAATTTTGTTGTGTGAATCAATTCGAGCCTGCAAAAGGTTCCACCAATAATACTGTTTAAATCCTGTTTTATTGTAAAGGTACAAAAAAAATTTGTTACCCCCAACCACTAGGCCGACCCTAGTGTGCTAAAGGTATAAAAAAATATATGTTGACTTTTTTCATCATAAACTCAACATAATCGATGTATTGACCAATCGAGGCAAATTAAGTCAACCAGACCTGTATCTGATTATCAGTAATCAATGCTTCTAGCTCTTTCTCAAGTCCAGCAACAGTTGTCTTGAATGCATTAGCCATCATGTTCAAATCAACAGAAACAAATGGGTGTGTGTACTGGATAAGGGCTTTGTGACGAATTTGATCATAAAGTGTCTCAACATGGTCATGCAAATGTATATCAAGCAATAGGTTTGCTTTGAGGTTCCCGAGGTATTCCAGACATGAAGCATAGTGGCTGTTAAAAGGAAGCAAAGAGATCGAAATAAATATATTCTCCACAAAACCACAGAAAAGACATTTGAGGACAGGAAAGTAAGCCACTGCAAAGAAACAATTTCAGCAAGATATACATATTAAAATATACATAAATATTTTAACGCAAAACAATTAAGAATAAAATAAATATTAAAATATGTAATCACGTAACAAGCCCTTTCTCAGATTTCATCAATTCCAAAATATTAAAAAATGAGAAATTAATTTGTATGCACAGCACTCAGACAGTAATCATATTGTCATGTATGATAAGTTTATTGACTTATGTCATGGTTGAGACGATTTCTAAGTAGTTGACAGTACAAATTTTATTACATTGAAAACACATGAAAATTGAATTCTTAAAATACAATGTCTTAATTTGTAGAACACAACTCAAAAGGGCAACAATAATATGACTTGAACCATAACCAACCACTTATTAAGCCCAAAAGAAAAGGTTTAATTGATAATCAATATAACACATAGCTAACCTCGCAGCAATCAATTACCGTCTAACTGTCTAACAAATTGATGTTATACTCTCCATGCAAACCTTCCAAACCAACTTTTTAAAAATCCCGTATTCTTTTTCAGACAACTTAGCACAGCGCATGAAGAACTTCATGTACCTACCCCCTACCAGTGTTTTTTTGTATTTTAATTCGAATTAAGTTAACCTAAAAAACAAAAAGTGATGCCGAGTGACTAGTTCCAACTACGTGAGATAATAGAACAACAATAAGGGAATGAGAAGACCAACTTACCTCGAGTAAAAATCATTTATCAGTTCCCTTACTTCGGGTACTAGCTCTAAGAAATTGCGAAAGTTGGAATTGTCTATAACTTTGCTCTGCCAAGCATTGAAAAAGTAAATAAATAAAGACGACATCATCAATGTCTCCGAGAAGTCATTGATAAGAAGAAACATCATAAAAATATATTGGAGTACTTGCCTTTAACTCTGCCCTATCAAATGTAGCAAGTGCACAAAGTCCTCCATATGTTGCAACATCTTGAGGTGCGATTACATCATTATAGTGACTTCCCAGTTCAGGTCCTGTTTCTAGAAACTGCATTAATAAATGAAAATGAGGTTCACAGAGTTATAAGCAATTATGTTAATAGGTTCACACATAAAAAATAATAAATGAATAGTTGAATCCTTAAATCCAAGTCAGGGATTTAATAAATCTAGATTGGTCTAAGTCTAGATTGACTCTGAGCAAAAGTAGAGTTAAAAGAGCAGCTAAGGAGCAAGACCTTTCGGGCAGCAAGTTTGTACTTTTTGGCCTCTAGATTAGCCAATCCAGCAGCACATCGTAGCTTTGCAACAATTATTGAGTCATGGACATCCAGTGCCTGTTCTGCCTTGCTAACATAGCTTGTAACATGAGGAAATTGACCCATCTCTATGCTGACAAGAATTGCACTCATACACATGTGAATAATGTGCTTTGATGTGGTGCAATAATCCCGAGTTCGGACATAACTTTTAAAAGCTTCCCCCAATTGACCATGAGCATAATAAAAGTCTCCAAAATCATTGTATCCCATTCTAATGCTTTCTTTAATCAAGTTTGTCTGCAAAAATGAAATTCAAGATGAAAAAATTGACAGGATAAGCAAGCAATGGCAGTTTAAGAAAAAGTGGGCCTAATAAAAACATCATACAAGGGAATGTCATCACAAGTGAACATGACTAAATCACGAAACCTATCTAATATCCACTTAGCTTCATATTTTTATTCATTTATACCTTTGTTTGGGAGGAGTCCAACTAGATTCTTTACCATGTCAATTATAGGGACAAAACACATTCACGTGACAAACATAGGGTGAAGCTCCACTGGGAAACTACTTCAGGATCCACAACCATGTCAAACAGAAATGAAATGAAACAACAATTTGTTTCAACATAATATTCATTGAGACACTGGTGTTGCTTCTTCAATTTCTATCTTGGAATGTAAAAATGTACCATTTTAGTCACTCAAACAGCAATCCAAAGACATTATAATATTTAAATATTGCATGTTGAGCACATTTCAACCAAGCCAAATGCAGCCACCAAATACAAGATACTTCAGAGTTTGCTGTCCAATAGCACACAACTGCACACAACAGCCGTCCTCCATGAACCGTGAACAAGACTATTTGCACATAAAAACACGCACCTCTTCAATGCTTATTGCTCATAAATAAGCCCCAGAGTACAAAACCAGTTGAAAGCAAAGCAATACATAGTAATCACCAGACAAAAAACTAATCCGTGAATGTGAAAAAAACACAATAGTTGGCAGCAGAAGACCACCACATACAAATGTTATAATCAAACTCAAAATTCCAGCAAACGGCCAAGAGAAGTGCTTGAAAGAAACAAGGAAATTCACAAAAAATAGATTAGAAAAAAAAAACTATTCAGTCTCCACTACAAGGTTTTAAGAAAACCAGTTTAAGACCACGTTTTAGTAATCACAACATCAATGTTTGTTCGCGTAATTGCACTATATCAACAATAGCCACGAAACTCCAACCACGATTTAAAACCTTAGCTTGCAATTGCAGCGAAGGTCGCATCATTTCCCCTTATAATTTCAAATCATAGCATTCACAAACTTTAACTATCATCAACTACACGAGCGTTTAAAACATCCTAAGATCAAAATCTAAAAACAAGTTTAGTGACACCTAAATTCCAAAAATTAATAACCTAGATTCAGATAAGCTGAAATAAATATGAGATTATATTTTAAAATAAATTACTAAATCAACCAAAGATACGAGGACAAAAGCAAAAATCAAAACGAACCCGATACGCATTGAGTTCATTCTCCAGTTTCTCCTTCTTCTGCTCCGCTCTCCGATCCACGGCTTCACACCACGCTGTGTCCATGCCATAACTCGCTCCCAACCTTCCATCGATCTTCTGCACTACCTCCCTGAACAGCTGCGTGTTCTCTCCCTTCTTAATCTCGTCGTAGGCCATGCGCAGCGCCTCGAGCTGCGTCGCCGCGTTGTTCATCTTGTCGGCGATGAAGATGAGCCGCATGATCTTCGTACGCCCCGAGTACAGCGCCGCGTACGCCTCGACATCGAGCTGGTCGCCGCTCATGATCGCGCGACGGCTCCGCTTGTCTCCATCGTCGCCCCCGCCGTTGGCATAGAATTCGTCGATCATCGGACCCGAGGTCTCGTCGTCGCCGTCCATGTTGGTCGGAGCTAGGGTTAGAGCTAGGGTTTTCGGGAGCAGGGGTTTGTTTCGGTGCGGGGGGGTTCACCGGGTAAGGGTGGGTCGCGCAGGAGTGGTTTCTACTTCCTTTGTGTCACTATCTATGTATGCACGGAGATAGCTAAGTAACGCTTTCCGTGCTATATTGTTCTACTTCTAAGAACTGTCAACGCAGCACGGCGTCGTTTCCTGCGTTTTCGGTGACATTGTAGTATAATAGCCAAGTATTTTATAAATAAAAATGAACTAGTTTCTCCTTAATTACAACTCTATATTTTATTTCACCTACTTTTTTTATCCATTTTTTATATTATTTTTTTAACTTAATTTTATTTTTCCTAATCCCTCTACCAACTTTTTACATTATTTCTTTTACTTATTTTTTACTTTAACTTTCTTTATTTTACACAATTACACAATATCCATTATTTTTCTATCATGGGAAAACCTTTTCCTGCACCCTTTGTTCCCATTTCGTACCCTTATTTTGTTTGGGCTTAAGCCCATTCGTTTCTTCAAACAAGAAAGGAGAGGTTTGGATATTGGACTTATTTCATTTATGGCACCTCCAATTTTACTGTTGTACCCCTACCCTTGGGCCGGATCCAGATATTTTTTAAGAAAAACAAAAGAAAACTTTATTCTCCCTTTGCACACACCCATCTCCCATTCACAACCCCGTTTGGGTTTAAGCCCATTAGATTTCTACTAAACCTCACACCCTCATATTTTTTGTTTCATTTCTCCCTTTTATTTAGATTTGCTTGTATTTTATTTGCACTTTGTTATTTTGTTCTTTTTATTTTATTTTACTTTTTTTTTATTATTTTATTTTAAAAATAATGACAAAAGAAAATATTTTAAAGGTTAAGCACATGTGTGATTGCTTGCATCGTCCTTGTACTAAAATCTTTTTCTCTTTCTTTTATAAAAAATATAAAATCTTCAAAAACTAAAAACATCAACACTTTCAAGCAAACAAATAATCTTTCAGTCAGAACTACGTGATCCTTGATTCTCCATCAAAAGTGGAGATACGTAGGAGCAAGGCTAGTCCTTGTCAGGTTCACTTCCCAAAAATCCAAATTTATCCATAATCAATTTCTCAAACAAATTTCTCAAACAATTCTTCAAACAAACTTTTCAAGCAGTTTCTAAACGAACTACGTAACCCTGATTTCTCATTTTGAATGAGAATACGTAGGAGCGAGGTCAATCCTTGTCGGGCCCAAAAAACTAAAAAATATATTTTGTTTCTTTAGAGTTTTATTTTAGGGGATAGTTAAACATTTTGAAAACCACATCACATTCGCGTATTTAGTTAAAGGTACTACCTTCGGGCAGGCATTGTAGGGTGTTAATACCTTCCCTATGCGTAACCGAGTCCCGAACCAAAAATCTCATTTTCGTAGACCATGCCTTATCATTTTATGGTTTTTCCGTAGTTTTTTAGAATAAACTATGGTGGCGACTCCAAATCTCTTTTTTCTAAACCCGTTCCTTTTTTTGGTTCGTCGTCCCATCGCGATTCCGGTTGCGACAGATGGCGACTCCACTGGGAGTCTAGAGAGTCAGGCCATTTAATTAGATGCGCGAATTCGACGTGGTTTTGCTTTATGTTTTTCTTCCCTTTTTCTTTATCTATGTTTGATATTTGGAATAATTGCATGTGAGTTCTTTTACTTGTTCTTTATGTTTGAAATAATTGTTGGATATTGAATCCTAGAATAGATGACATGCTTATATCTGCTTGGGAGAATTTTCTGGTTGTTTGGCAGATGAGTGTTTGGGTATGCATTGCATTCTCCCTTCACACACAGACACTATGCATATCATGAGTGGGGCCCTATACCCGGGTCTGAGTGTAATTTAGAAATAGAGGGGTTGTGTAGCGGTGCCATTTGGGACATACTTCCTGTTTGACTATCGTGAGAACCCCAGTTGGAGTTTGTTCTCTTCACTTGTATCTCCGCATCTAGTTGATTACTCTGACCGTTGTGGAGATGCACTGAAAAGAGTCATAGCTCTGGTGGCCTTGATTTAAGCATTATGGAGTTATCCTTGTGAGTGCATATATTTGACCTTAAAACTTTAGTCACTCAACCTTTGATAAAGCACAAAAGGGAGATTATTTGTTTAAGTTTGTCTTTCATTCTTTTTCTTTCTATTTTACAATAAATGTGTCATGTTTCTTTTGATAAAAAAATAAAAAATAGGGAAATAAATAAATAAATTTTGAATTCATAATTAATTTTGTTTACTATTAAATTCTCGGAATCATTCTAAAAAACGAAAAAAATTAGATTTTCTTAAAATAATTTTTGGGGCATGAAAAATCTTTGAAAGAAAATAAAAAAAAATGAAAAAATGAAATTGCACATATTTTGGGCAATATAAATCATTGTTTCGAATGTCTATTCATACAAATAAAATGTGAATTGTTGTTATCTTTCAAAAAAATTGATAAAACATTTTTGTTTTGAATGTGCAATATTTTCCTTTCAAATAAAAATTAATTAATTGTTCTCACATGTATATATATTTATTTATCTTAAATTTAAAAATTAAAAAAAATTTAACTCATTAAAAAAAACTGAAATCATATTTTTCTTCAAGCTTTGAGAATAGTTCTTGGATTCGTTAGATTGACGTGCATGCTTTTGCTTGAGTCCGATTTCATTAAAAAACATAGAACCAAATGAAAATCATAATAAATAAAAGGAAGATTTAAAAAAAAAAAAGGGTCATTGAAAATTCGAATTCATATTGTTCAATATTGTTTTTCGTAGTTCATGAGTTCATTGGTCCTCATTTCCATCAAAGGCTTACCTTGAACCCATTTCTTCATTGTTTCATACGAATAATTGATTGAAAATTTTGTTTATCATGTTCATGATTTTCACTTAAGATCTCATTTTTTTAATTATTTGAAGTCAATTTACCTTATTTTCCTTCATTCTAAATGAATATAATTTTTTTCTTGAGCCCATTTCTTCATTGTTTCATACAAATAATTGATTGGAAATTTTGTTTAGACTGAATAAATCAAGGAAAGACATAAGATTTAATTAATTTCATCATCAGAGTAAAAATTTACAGTAATAGATTTTCCTTCCTAAGCCTCTGAGAATTTCACTTTTGGCTTGAGTCTTGTAAATACCCAAAAATCAATACAACTCTTCAAGTGTCCAATTTTACCTTAGTATAGGCCGAGGAAAGAAGATTGAACATCTATAGAATTATTGAGAAAGAAATACCAAATTGAGTACAGTTATTGAAAAACCAAATACACCGAAGATGGTCCTACCCTTGTGATAAATAAAATCTATCTTACACTACTTAAATAAAATAAATAAATTAATTAATGCTCCTAGATAAAAACAAACTAACAAATTTGACAATAAAGACGCAAAGTTACCTTACCGTGAATCAAGAAATCAACTTTAAACCACAAAAAAAAATATAATAATAATAATAATAATAACAATAATAATAATAATAACAATAATAATAATGATAATAATAATAATGATAATGATGTTCAAGAGTCGATCACTAGTGATCGTTAAAGATTACAGTCCAAAAAACAAATTACATAAAGACAATTGTAATCTCCTCGAGAGACTATTCATCGGTGGAAGGCAATCGTAAGGAAAGTTCAACAGAAGGAGCCTTCACCTCGAACTGTAGGGGAGGAGAAATCTCTTTTTTCTCAGGCACGGGAGGGATTGGAAAAAGATCTAACGTCACCCGATCTAAAACCGACAGCGCTATCCATGGAAGATCTCCAAAAAAAAATTAGAAATGTTAAAAAATAAATAAATGAAAATATATACAACATATCTTACCATTCATAAAAGGCGGCAAGAGGGGCAGCGGAGAGTAAGATGTGGTGGCGGTGTTTTGCTTCAAGCATCGTTGCTTTTCACGATACCCATAATTTTGAAACCAACAATAAACGCTATACTCTCCAATTTCCTCATAAACTTTAAGTCTCGTTGCAATCTTGTGCACTTGCTCTCTATTTAGATTTCGTATCCCAAATGCAAAAAGGGCCTCTATTAGAGCAACTTGTTCTCTAGTAGGACTCCATCGTTTATATCCTACCTTGTCTTGAACTTCCAAATTTCTTAAATTTTGGTTCATTTTTCTAAAGGCAAAAGTGAAGGAATATTATGTTTGTGTCAAAGAGGGCTGATACAATTAGTTTTCTTTTAACTCAAATTTGTCCATAGTATAGTTTGAAGTCCAGTTTAGGTGTATCATCCGGTCCTCGCAAAGGATCTTACTAGATCTAAGTCCAACAAGTTTATATCCATAATTTGTTTAAGTTAAAATAATTTTTAGGTTACCCAGCATACGAAGGGAGGTTAACAACAGTTTTCCAGCTTATATACCCCATTTAGTTCATTAGTATAAAAAAAGGGTGAAGAGTGGTGAAATAACAAAACAAATAAACAAATATAACAAGAACAAGGAGTGAACGTAAATGCAAAAAAAAAATAAATAAAAGAAAAAAACATGAAAGCTTAAAGGAAAGAAGGAAAGATTGAGAGGGTGAAACACTTACATGGATGCGAAAGGCACACAGAGAGAGAGGCTCCTCACAGAATTAGGACACCCTCACTCAAGGAGAGTAAACTCGCGCTCCACTATGAGACTCAAATGTCGCTCAACGTGGAGGAATACCCTATTTATAGCCAAACATTTTCACTATAGCAACAGTTTCGGTTGTGTCACAATATCGGTTTTTTTTAAATAATAATAATAATAATAATAATAATAATAATAATAATAATAATAATAATATTGGTATACGTGAGGAGTATGAGAAATTATTGGATAAATTTCTTGTGTATTGTATTTTGATTTGTGAAAGTGCTAGATGCTTGTTATATATAAAAAAAATTTAAAATATTGATAGTGGAATAAACACTCAGATTTTAAGGCATTATTGAGGAATCCATTATGTAAGTGGTGATAAATCCAGTTCATCTAACATTCAAACCCAAATTTATTCCAACCTAATTCCTTTCAAATTTGATTCAATTTAGTTTTTGCAGTCTTAGAAGGAATAAAAATCAATCAAAATGTCAAAAAATAAAATCAAAACTTCAAAATATAAAAAATGAAAAAATGTTCGAACAATTTTCGAGTTCATTTTGGCCCAGTTACGTACATGATTTTCAATGAAAACACAAAAAATTTTCTAATAATATGTTTAATATTTTTCATTTTATTGTAAATAAATAAATGCAAAAAAACAACATTTTGTTTTTTTCCAAACGTCAAGCTTTCTCATATTAGTTTTTGCATTGTTTACAAAGCCTAGTTTCCATACTGACCCCAAAGCCTAGTTTCTACACTGGCCCCCAAGCCCAGTTTCCACACTGACCCCCAAAGCCCAGTTTCCACACTGGTCCCCAAAGTCCAGTTTCCACACTGGCCCCCAAAGCCTAGTTTCCATACTGGCCCACAAAGCCCAATTTTCACATTGGCCCCAAGCCTAGTTTCCATATTGGTCCCCAAAGCCTAGTTTCCACACTGGCCCCCCAAAACCCAGTTTACACACTGGCCCACAAAGCCCAGTTTTCACATTGGCCCCCAAAGCCCAGTTTACACACTGGTCCCCAAAGCCCAGTTTACACACTGGCCCACAAAGCCCAGTTTCCATACTGGCCCCAAAGCCCATTTTCCACACTCGCCCCCAAAGCCCAATTTACACACTGGCCCACAAAGCCTAATTTTTCACATTGGCCCCCCTAGACCAGTTTCCACACTGGCCCTAAGCCTAGTTTCTACACTGGCCCACAAAGCCCAGTTTCCACACTGACCCCAAAGCCCAGTTTCCACACTGGCCCCAAAGCCTAGTTTCCACACTGGCCCCCAAAGCCCAGTTTCCATACTGGCCCCCAAAGCCCAGTTTCCATACTAGCCCCCAAAGCCTAGTTTTCACACTGGCCCCAAAGCCCAGTTTCCACACTGGCCCCAAAGCCCAGTTTCCATACTGGCCCCCAAGCCTAGTTTTCACACTAGCCCACAAAGCCCAGCTTGCCTGGCCCCAAGCCTAGTTTCCACACTGGTCCCCAAAGCCTAGTTTCCACTTGGCCCTTAAGCCTAGTTTTTGTCTAGCCCTTAAACCGAATTTTCTCTAGTAAAAAAAATCTTTCTTTCAGCTAGTATCATCATTTTACTTCACATTACATTTCTTCATAAAACAAATATAAATGTTGTCAACACCCAATTTCGTCCGGATTGACTAATAGAGTGTAAAATAAAAAATAAAAAAAAATAATAAAAAAAAAATAATAAAAAAAAATAAAAAAAAAACATTCAAAAGAAAAGAACGTTCGTCCTCCACCGTTCGTCCTTTGCCTTATTCGACCGTTCGTCCATTCCTACCTCTAGGACGTTCGGCAATTCTCAGCTTCAACCGTTCGGTCGTCCTCAAGCGTTCATAATTCGACCGTTCATCCATTCATTCCTCTAGGACGTTCGGTCTTAAGTCAACCGTTCGGTCTTCATTTGAACGTTCGGTCTTGGTGATGTTATTCTCATTTGAACGCTCGGTCATCCATAATCAGCCTTCAGCCATTCTCATTGACGTTCGGCAATCTTTACCATTTAGCGTTCCACCTTTAGATCGCTCGTCCTATACCGTTCGTCCATCCCTCACCATAAGCGTTCGTCCTGCACCGTGCGCGTTCGTTTTCTACTCTTTCAAACGTTCGTCATCTATCCTACGTGACCGTTCGTCATGTACTGTGCCCGTTCGTCCTATATTAACGTTCGTCCTATTAGGGAGCGAGCGTCGATAGGTAGCTTTTGGTCTTGATGATGTATATTCTCATAAAGCAATTTCGAGCGTTCGGTCTTGATGATTGTGGGCGTTCGTCCTTAAATTGGTAAATCTTAAGCGTTCGATCCTGTTTTGTTTTGGTAACTCTTAAGCGTTCGACCTATTTACCTAGTGAATGTTCGGTCTGAACGTTCGTTCATTTTATGTGAACGGTCATTCACTTTCGCTTGCGTTTCCCGTATTCACCGAGCGTCTAAAAGCAGTGGTGGTTGCGTTTTTAATTTGGTCTGAGCATTACACCAGGGATCCCCACCTTGACCAACTAACGAATTTGCAGTATGGGTTTCTGCAAGAGAATATTTTTGGCAGGCTTTCACTTTTTGATTTGGATAAAGGTGGTTGGCTGGAAGCAGACATGTTGGAAGCATGGGGAGCAACACGCTGGCAGCAGCATGGGCAGCTCCATATTCACGGCCTGGCTGGAAGGGAAGCATACCAACGCGGCAGAGCAATTGTTGGAGGCACATGGTGAAGCAAACACACGTCCAAAGTGAAAGCTAGCTCATAGTACGGGTTTCTGCAGAAGAGGGGAATCATTTTCTGACACATTCGTTTTTGGGTTTGTCTCCCACGAGCACCCATCCGGAGGCTTCTCTGATTTTTTTTCATCCTTACACCTTACGGCCAACATCAATCTTCAATCAATACTCCCCACAAAAAAAGTTCTCAATTCCTTCAATACACAAAAAAGCCACAGAACCCACCATTTGTTTTCTCTCCTATCTTCCATTCACTCTCACATTCTTCTCTATTCACTCAACAAAATCACACCCTCCAAAACCAGGGCATAAACGATCATCTTGATCATTATACTGGCCTTCATCTCCAACACTATCACACGACCATCATCATTCATACACAGCCAATATACTCTCCAACCCCTCTGCTCCTCCCATCCGCAACCATCCCAACCATTTCCTCTTCACAACTCACTCACTACCTCCACTACATTTCCCGTCATCATCCTTATTCTCTCGAACATCATCATCTTCATCACATCATCTTCATCTTACTCTTCATTTATCTGGAACACCTGGTGACCACGGCTAGGGGGGCACTGGTTCCCCCGCGACACCCTTCCAGCCACCTTTTCCTTCCACTACCACTTTTCACAGACCAGGGAACCAAGCTTTCAAACCTCCCTTCATCTCCAACGCTCACGGCTACTAGGAGCACCCATCACCTCCAACATCCATCTCTTCATTCCTACGCCCACTGCTACTAGTAACTGCCCATCCTCTATATTCACTCACTACCATAGCCATCTTGACACGGCCAAACACCCACGGCTACTGGAGGACCATCATCATTCACACAACCAACATGATGACCATCATCTAGAACACACTTTCTACACCTTATACTCGGCCACTACCAACACCTCACGGCCACCACCTATCCTCACCCAGTCGTCATCTTCATCCATACTCACCCATTGTCATAGCCACCCTCGAGCACCCACTATCACCTTCATCTAGAACCTCACGACCAACTTCATCATCTTCTTCCTTATTACCTCACCCAACATCATCACCTTACACACGGCCAACACCTCATGCCCACGGCCTAGGGTCGTTGGCTCCCTCTGCTACTCTTGTCCGCAACCACCTAAACCCCACATCTTCCTCTACTGATACCGTGCCTTAGCCCTTTCTCCGAAGTCACCGAACCACCATCACCCACCTCATTACCTTCGCCTCGCGCCATCCACGCGTTACCCTCTATGAGGTCTGCGAGCGGGCGCCCGCGAATGTCACCTGCAAGGCCGACGCCGTCTCGCTCTGCCTCGCCCGCTACCGCGACGTCCGTCCGCTACCGCGACGTCCGTCCGCTACCGCGACGTCCGTCCGCCAACCCGTATGGCCGGCGGATGGAACGTGAGGTGGGAGGTGGCTGTCAACGCTGGGATCAAAGGGACTGTGTTTACACCCCTAGCAGATCCAAAGTTGGAGAAGAAGAGTATTGGCCCAAACAAAGGAGCTTCAATTTCACTCGGCACCCCTGGTTTTTATCTTTGTACCCCTATTCGTGTTAGGCTTTTTCTCTTGTTTTGTTTCTTATGCTCGTTTCTTTATTTGATTATTTGGTCTTTATTGCATGTAACCCCTTGTATAGTTTCCCCACCTCTTTCGTTTTATTTTTATCTACTGGCTTCTTTGTTTCGTTTTACATAAAAATTACAAATACAAAAAATATGTTTTAAAGGTTTAGGCACATGTGTGATCGCACACATCGTCCTTGTGCTAAAAACCTTTTCTGTTTTTTTAATAAAATTACAAAAGTATGTTTTAAAGGTTTAGGCACATGTGTGATCGCACGTATCGTCCTTGTGATAAAAACCTTTTCTTCTTTCTTAAATAAAATTTACAAAAATACGTTTAAAAGTTTAGGCACACGTGTGACCACTCGCGTCGTCCTTGTGCTAAAAACCTTTTCTTCTTCCTTATAAAAAATTACATAAATACGTTTAAAGGTTAAGCACACGTGTGACCGCTCGCGTCGTCCTTGTGCTAACAACCTTTTCTTCTTTCTTAAATAAAATTACAAAAAATACATTTTGAAGGTTAAGCACACGTGTGACCGCTCGCGTCATCCTTGTGCTAAAAACATTTTCTTCTTTCTTAAATAAAATTACAAAAATATTTTAAAGGTTGAGCACACGTGTGATCGCACGCATCGTCCTTGTGCTAAATACCTTTTCCGTTTATTTTATAAAAATATCAAAAAATATAAAATCTTCAAAAACTAAAAACATCAACAATTTCAAGGCAACAGACAATTTCTAGCCAGAACTACGTGATCCTTGATTCTCCATCAAAAGTGGAGATACGTAGGAGCAAGGCTAGTCCTTGTCAGGTTCACTTCCCAAAAAAATTCAAAATCATTTCAGAACAAATTTTCAAACAATTTCCAAACAAACATCTCAAACAGTTTCCAAAAGAACTACGTAACCCTGATTTCTCATTCTGAATGAGAATACGTAGGAGCAAGGTCAATCCTTGTCGGGCCCAAAAAAGTAAAAAATATATTTTGTTTCTTTAGAGTTTTATTTTTGGGATAGTTAAACATTTTGAAAACCACATCATATTCGCGTATTTAGTTAAAGGTATTGCCTTAGGGCAGGCCTTGTAGGGTGCTAACACCTTCCCTACACGTAACCGACTCCCGAACCCAGAATCTGGTTTTCGTGGACCGTGTCTGTTTTTTATGGTTTTTCCGTAGTTTTCCAAAATAAACTATGGTGGCGACTCCAAAATCTTCTTTTCGAAACCCAATTTCCTTCTTTGGATCGTCGTCCCGTCGCGATTCCGGTTGCAACAGATGGCGACTCCACTGGGGACTTTTTTTAGAGAGTCAAGCCATTTAACTATATGCGCGAATTCAATGTGGTTTTTCTTTATGTTTTTCTTTCCTTTTTCTTTATCTATCTTTGATATTTGAATAATCGCATGTGAGTAAATTTGCCTGTTGGATATTGAACCCTAGGGTAGAAACCATGTTTATATCTGTCTGGGAATTTTTCTGGTTGTTTTGCAGGTGAGGGTTTGGGTATGCATTGCATTTCCCTTCACACACACACCTTATGCATATCATGAGTGAGGCCCTATACCCGGGTCTGAGCGCAACTTAGAATTAGAGGGGTTGTGTAGCGGTGTCACTCTGGGATGTACTTCCTGTTTGGCTATCGTGAGAACCCCAGCTAGAGTCTGTTCTCTTCATTTGTGTCTTCACACCTAGTTGATTACTCGACTGTTGTGGGGATGCTATGAAGGGGGCCATAGCTCTAGTGACCATTGATCTTTAGGTTCAGGGTACCATGCTTGTGAGATTGCATATACTTGACCTTGAATCTTTAGCGTTGAACCTTATCTAGGGCACAAAGGGAGATCTGTGCAGCCTTATAATCCTCATTTTTTTGCTTAATAAAATCAAGCACCTTGTACATATCTTTATACCTTTTTTTATATATACCTTTTTCTTTTATTTCTTTCTTTCTCTCATGCATTTTTACGGTCTTGTCACTGGTTCTAGTCAGAAAATTATAAATTTGTGATTGAGTCCTTAAGGTAAAGATGGAGATTAACATGGATTTTGAGTCGAGGGGTATTCGAGTTCATACATTCTGATGAAAAGACACCCATCAAGCAATGGAGGATAATACGGGTGGATCAAGGGATCTGGTGATAAAAAGATAGATCTGAAAGATGCATTCAAGAAGTGGTATAAGAATTTGATGAGCCTGTCAGAGGTGAAGAGTTTGGGCAAATCTTAAATACACATCCCGAGGGAAAAACTCTATGCAACTATATTAGGTAGTATACCCATGTCTTGCAGCGAGCGAGAATGATAAAAGTACCCCTATGAAGTTGGAGGGTGAATTCACACTTAAGGGTAAGGTGAAGGGCCTTTGTCAAGGATACCTAGAGTGGTACTTGCGTTGAAAATTGGAAACAATTACGAATGTACTAGCTCTTATCCTCTATGGTGTCATGCTCTTTTCTAATATCATGAATTTTGTCGGCTACGTTATCATGAATGTGTTTGTGGGATAGAAAGTTCGCTCTAAAGAATCCAGTCAGTATTGTCCTAACTGAAGTTTCCAAGACCCTTAGTCAAGGTAATGAGCCATGCAGAAAGAAGATCTCTCGCATAAGTAAGGCCATTTTGAATGCCACATGTCACATGGAGGAGTAATTGCGGTGTAAACCGAAGATGAAAGAGGCAAACGAATGAGCGCAACTCTGTGCAGCCTCAGAGGAGGAAAAGTTTAAATGATGTGTTCCTGGCAGCGAAGACCGCATATCATATATCATTGCAGGAAGTTCCCTAATGTACCCCTCATGGGTATTCGATGTTGTACTAATCACAATACTGTGTTAGCACAAAAGCAATCTGGGTAAGGCCCACGCCTGCATCTCTTGCCACATTGCAGATCTTATGAGGAATGAACCTTTGTTGAAATGCTTCATCAAGTTAGGGACGCTTGGGGCAATGTTCTTCACTGCGAGAGAGGCCCAAGATCATGGACTGTTAATGAAAGATTCCCTTAGCCAATGGATCACAGAGAGGGTTAAGACAGTCAAGTTGTCATTCAATGTAATTTCTCCAGACCCAAATTGTGAAGAGCAATTTCACACTACTAAGCAACGTGTGAAAGCAGCAGTGGGAAAACTAAATAAGGAATGTTGACATCGAGCTAAAAAGGAGACATAAAGAATTGATAACTCAAATGAAGATGCATATTGTTGAGCAAGGGGGAATTGAAAAAGAAGTCTCTCACAACTAGCTTCCCTCGCCAATGAAGCCATTGAAGGCGTTATGAAGTTATTAACTAATGTTGAGTCCGCAGTGTCGATCTTTGACTTACCTAAGGGGATTGAACATTCCTCAATTGCTGCAAGAAACTGATCGGAGAAATGAAGAATCTGATGGATGAGGCCCGAGTCAGTTGACCAAGACTGCCTATGACTCACTTTTTCGGAACTTCTGAATAATGAGCCACCCTATTGACTCTGTTTCATGTTAATTTCCAAACTATACCGGGGCAATATTTTCATAACTTTATAATTTCCGACTAGAGTATTTGAACTACATTGTCTCTTCTTTTTCTTTTCATTTTTATTTTCTTTTTCTTAATTTGTTTCATCTAATAAAAAAAAACTTGAAAAAAAAAATACGGCTAAACATCTAAGATACCCTAAAGGACTCGAACCGTTTATCAAATCTTGGAGAACCAAGGAGAAGTTCAAGAAGGGATGAAAGTCGGTGTCCAACAATTGAATGAGCAAATGAGTTGAATTCTAGAGCTTCTGAATGCCTTGCAAAGCCTTGTAGATTTGCGCGCATCATGAGCGCAACAAAGAGTTCCAGGAGCACAAACTTTCCCTCCTTATGGTCTTCCTGAATTACACTACACCCTTGGGAATGGACTCGGGACAACTTTGCATTCAAAAGGCCAAAACTAATACAATGAAGGAGGAAACAAGCTTAGGACAACCACTTTCATGGTCCTTACATAAATGATTCAGCCCAGTGTAGTGAGCAAGACAATGACAAAGCAACCCGAGTTGAAATCTTCTCCTCATATCGTTACGCCAATGGATGTTGAGGTTGACAGATGTAAATTGGAAATGCTGGAAAAGGGCGAGAGTCATAGAAGTTGGAGAAAGCCTTAAGTTTGAAAATGTTGTAGGGCTATGCTTAGTCCCAGATGTGGTGATACCTCCTAAAGCGTAGATGAAAAAGAGAGACCATTTGTCTTAAGACCCATCTCATGACATATGGGAAGAAAATGGTTGTTCACGCATGTGATGAAAAGTTGCTAATTCATTTTTCCCAAGATAGTTTGGTTGACATGGCACCAAACTGAGGCACTCATCTTGAATCTTCGTGCATCCGGTCTTGGGAGGATCTGGTGGATGTTTTCTTGAGGCAGTACAAGTACAATCTAGATGTAGCACCTGATAGATTTCAATTGTAGAGCGTGATGAGGGAGTTCAAATCGTTCAAAGAGTACGCCCGAGGGTGGAAAGAGATTGCTGCTCAAGTAGGGTATCCTATGAGTGAGAAGGAAATGGTTGTCATGTTCTTAAAAACTTTACAATCACCCTTCTATGAGCATATGGTGAGCAGTATTTCCTCAAACTTTGCAGGCTTGAGGATGCTTGGAGAAAGAATTGACATTAATGTGAGGGAAAATCCGCTCAAGGTCCTACCATGGCAGTGAATGTGAACGAGTCTGGTCTAAGCTTGGGATGAGGAGAGAAGAAAGAGCTCAATCACATCCCACCGCTCAAATACCGTTGGCCTACCCTTTGAAACCAGCCTGAGGAAAAATTGGAGACTCGACCCAAACTCAACTTCCTACCAAGTCGCCAGGCAAAAATGTTGATCAAGACGAAAGGCATATGAGTTTCACTCCTAACCTTCTAACTTATGCAACATTTCTTCCAAGTCTCTTGCATGACAAGGCTTGGTCTCTACTTGTTACATGAAGCCTTTAAAGCCTCAATACCTAAAGACTCGTGATGCAAAAGGTGATTACCATGGAGTGACTATCTGTCATTCCACCAAAAGTGCTGGTTGTTCAAGCGTAAAGGCAAACTTTGATTCATTCAAGATGATTAAAGTGTGAAGAAAGTTAACCCAGACACTGAGGCAAGGCTTGATAATGCCTCTACAAATGCCATGAAGAAACGAAGTGGGCTTTAAGATCACACAAGAAATCATAAGTCATTGTACAAGTGAATTTGATGTTGTGGAGTGTCTTGCTACTGGGAAGTATGCTCATCGGTATCACGTCTTCATCCATGACTTTGGATGCGAGCATTCACTACAGGGTTTCTCCAAGTAGTGCTGGGAGTCGAGTCCTGAAAGGGTATCGTGGGAAAAAGGAAAAACAAAATTAAAACAAAAAAATGAAATGAAATCAATCTTGAGTCACTTATCTTTCTTGCAAATCGTCAAACTTTTGTTTTTCGAAAATATAAAAGAGCAAAAGAAAAAATGATGAATAATCAAAAGGAAAATTGGGATGTCAAGTTTTTCTAAGGTCAAGTGTTTAATCAAAAAATAACAATTTGACGCTTTCTCCCGAGACGTTTGTGCGCATTTTGCTTGAAAACCTTCACCCTTCAATGTTCCAAAATAAAGGATGTTCCCCAACAAACACTGTCACTGCCCTTAGTAATGATGTAAGCCTTTACACTGGGGCAGATTGGCCTGGCCAAAATTTTTCCTTGCTTGCGCTAGTTGGGTGATCCCCGAATCCATTGAGACAAACAGAGGAACTTCCAAAAAGAGAATAAGTCCACTAGATTGAAAACCCGAAAGGGCAGTCTAGAAAGGAAAGGAAAGGGAAAAATCACTCATGTTGAGGTCATCTAGTCGTAGAATTAATCTTTTGAAAAGAAAGCAATCAGAATTTGAAATGATGTGTGGCCATCTTTTCTTTACCAAAAAAAACAAAATATATCCATTGTCACCCTGTTTTGAGCCAAAAATAAATCCTTTTTCAAAATTATTCCCAAGCAAGGGTTGTCATCAGTATGAGTCAACTTAGGAAGCAGTTGAAGAGCACTCAATGATCAAACGGAGGAATCCTTCAAAATGGTAAACAAAAACAAAAAAAAAAGAGAACAAAAAAATCACAAAGTGATGATGAAAAAATAAAAAATGGAGTTCAAGAAAAGCAAAGTGCTCAAAAGGTCAAATAGTTGACACAATGCCAGATGACAACCCTTGCTTCAAAAAAATGTATCCGACAAACATTCATTTGGGCCTTTATACCCCTTCCTTTCAATACCTTCTAGCCCTGGCCACATTACAAGCCTAATAAAGTCCACGCAGATTGAATAATGTTTGCTCAAATTTTCATAAAGCTTAATTTTGCGATAAGACAAAATGACTTGCAATGTGTCCAAAAAAAAAACAAAAAAAACAAAAACTTTGAAAATGAAAGAAAAAAGAGAAAAAGTAATGTCTCAGGAAAAAGGGATCTCTTTGCCAACTAAGCAAAAGCATGCAAAAGAAAATCAGACCAATTGGGGTCATCCTTTTAGCTTATCCTTTACATGCCCACTACTCTTCCAGGTAAGAACCCATACCCGAAAAACTGGGGCAGATTTGTGAATCTCACACGAATTCTTCGCCTTGCAACTCGTTGACACATAATCCCAGACTGGAACAGCTTTGCGGGTCTCACCTGAACTATCATGAATCCAAACCCAATGCTCATTTTCCCAAACACCAAACTGGGGCAGCTTTTGGGTGTCTCGTTTCCTTTAAGCAATGTATAAGGAATGATGTTCTTATGTGGCTGTCCCAGACTTCTCCAAACCATTCTAAATAGCTCTCATTCTTCACTTGCCAGTAAATTCAAGCATGTGTGCGTCGATGTCTCGAAAGAAAAAGTCAAAATGTAATCATATCAAACATTAGACCTCGAATGTATGACATTCCTCAATTTCACAAAACATTGAAAATAAAGATCAGTTTGATGATGATTGCAAGTAAGATGAATGACTCAAAAAAAAAAAGAAAAAAAAGGAAGAAGAAACACAAAATAAAGCAAATGTTTTCCATATGTATGCATCCATCCATCAAAAGAATATCTTTCAGATCGAAACCCTCTTCATTCATATGAATGGTTATCGAATCCTTCTTCGAAAATACAAAAAGAATAACATTATGGTCTTTTCTTCAAGTCATGTTGTTTCATGTTGATCATGTTTTTTCTCTCATTTCGTGGTTTTGACACTCACAACTTTACACATTGTTCATCGCTTTTAAGTTAAGTTTCAACATTCTACCGTGGTCTTTACACTTTGTTTCTCCTATTCGCATATTAAGACCTTCTCTTTGGAAATGGTCACTAATGCCTTTTCAAAAATCAATTTTTTGTCAAAAATTACAAAATAAAAAAAAACCATTTCACAAAACTACAAGTTTCACTAATTTCCAAATTTGAAAGCCCAGTTTCTACACTGGCCCCCAAAGCCCAGTTTCTACACTGGCCCACCAAGCCCAGTTCCACACTGGCCCACCAAGCCCATTTTCCACCAACCCACCAAGCCCAGTTTCGCCTGGCACTCTAAACTCAAGTTTTTTCTTTCGACCCTCTGCTCGGCAATGGTCAAATTCAGCTCGTTATTCTTTGTTGTCAACCCACTGCTAAGCAATGGTCAAATTCCAGTTTTTGTTGTATTACTGACCCTCTGCTCGGCAATGGTCAAATTCAGCTCGTTATTCTATGTTGACGAGCCTCTGCTTGGCACTGGTCGAATTTAAGTTTTCTTCTGCGATATTGACCTTCTGCAAGGCAATGGTCAAGTCCAGATTGTCAAAGGCCCTCTGCATGGCAACGGTCGAATTTAAGTTTTCTTCTGTGATATTGACCCTCTACAAGGCAATGGTCAAATCCAGATTTTAGTTATTCCAACGGCCCTCTGCTTGGCAATGGTCGAACCCAATGATCATTCACTTCATCCATAGGGTTGGTACACCCTCCACGAGGTTAGTACACCTCACATCATTCATCCACCACAGGGTTTGTACACCCTCCACGAGGTTGGTACGCCTCACATCATTCATCCATAGGGTTCGTACACTCTCCACGAGGTTGGTACGCCTCACATCATTCATCCATAGGGTTTGTACACCCTCCACGAGGTTAGTACACCTCACATCATTCATCCATAGGGTTTGTACACCCTCCACGAGGTTAGTACACCTCATATCATTCATCTACAGGGTTTGTACACCCTCTACGAGGTTAGAACACCTCATTCACTTCTTCCATAAGGTTTGTACACTCCCCACGAGGTTAGTACACCTCACATCGTTCATCCATAGGGTTTGTACACCCTCCACGAGGTTAGTACACCTCACATCATTCATCCACAGGGCTGGTACACCCTCCACAATGTCTACACACCGCAATTCTCTTAGCCTTGTTCATTTTGTTTAGATTTCCCTGTTTGTTTCTCGCTCATTTTGAAATCCGGACGAAATTACTGTCTTTTTCTTTACTTAGCTGTTACTCTAATAATATGAAAATGTCAAAATTTCATATTATTCAGTAATATCTAAGTAAGGAGGGGCAGCTGTCAACACCCAATTTCGTCCGGATTGACTAATAGAGTGTAAAATAAATAAAAAATAAAATAAAAAATAATAATAAAAATAATAAAAAAAATTAAAAATAAAAAAAAACATTCAAAAGAAAAGAACGTTCGTCCTCCACCGTTCGTCCTTTGCCTTATTCGACCATTCATCCATTCCTACCTCTAGGACGTTCGGCAATTCTCAGCTTCAACCGTTCGGTCGTCCTCAAGAGTTCATAATTCGACCGTTCGTCCATTCATTCCTCTAGGACGTTCGGTCTTAAGTCAACCTTTCGGTCTTCATTTGAACGTTCGGTCTTGGTGATGTTATTCTCATTTGAACGCTCGGTCATCCATAATCAGCCTTCAGCCATTCTCATTGACGTTCGACAATCTTTACCATTTAGCGTTCCACCTTTAGATCGCTCGTCCTATACCGTTCGTCCATCCCTCACCATAAGCGTTCATCCTGCACCGTGCGCGTTCGTTTTCTACTCTTTCAAACGTTCGTCATCTATCCTACGTGACCGTTCGTCATGTACTGTGCCCGTTCGTCCTATATTATCGTTCGTCCTATTAGGGAGCGAGCGTCGATAGGTAGCTTTTGGTCTTGATGATGTATATTCTCATAAAGCAATTTCGAGCGTTCGGTCTTGATGATTGTGGGCGTTCGTCCTTAAATTGGTAAATCTTAAGCGTTCGATCCTGTTTTGTTTTGGTAACTCTTAAGCGTTCGACCTATTTACCTAGTGAATGTTCGGTCTGAACGTTCGTTCATTTTATGTGAACGGTCGTTCACTTTCGCTTGCGTTTCCCGTATTCACCGAGCGTCTAAAAGCAGTGGTGGTTGCGTTTTTAATTTGGTCTGAGCATTACACCAGGGATCCCCACCTTGACCAACTAACGAATTTGCAGTATGGGTTTCTGCAAGAGAATATTTTTGGCAGGCTTTCACTTTTTGATTTGGATAAAGGTAGATGGTTGGCTGGAAGCAGACACGGTTGGAAGCATGGGGAGCAACACGCTGGCAGCAGCATGGGCAGCTCCATATTCACGGCCTGGCTGGAAGGGAAGCATACCAACGCGGCAGAGCAATTGTTGGAGGCACATGGTGAAGCAAAACCGCGTCCAAAGTGAAAGCTAACTCATAGTACGGGTTTCTGCAGAAGAGGGGAATCATTTTCTGACACATTCGCTTTTGGGTTTGTCTCCCACGAGCACCCATCCGGAGGCTTCTCTGATTTTTTTTCATCCTTACACCTTACGGCCAACATCAATCTTCAATCAATACTCCCCACAAAAAAAGTTCTCAATTCCTTCAGTACACAAAAAAGCCACAGAACCCACCATTTTTTTTCTCTCCTATCTTCCATTCACTCTCACACTCTTCTCTATTCACTCAACAAAATCACACCCTCCAAAACCAGGGCATAAACGATCATCTTGATCATTATACTGGCCTTCATCTCCAACACTATCACACGACCATCATCATTTATACACAGCCAATATACTCTCCAACCCCTCTGCTCCTCCCATCCGCAACCATCCCAACCATTTCCTCTTCACAACTCACTCACTACCTCCACTACATTTCCCGTCATCATCCTTATTCTCTCGAACATCATCATCTTCATCACATCATCTTCATCTTACTCTTCATTCATCTGGAACACCTGGTGACCATGGCTAGGGGGGGCACTGGCTCCCCCGCGACACCCTTCCAGCCACCTTTTCCTTCCACCACCACTTTTCACAGACCAGGGAACCAAGCTTTCAAACCTCCCTTCATCTCCAACGCTCACGGCTACTAGGAGCACCCATTACCTCCAACATCCATCTCTTCATCCCTACGCCCACTGCTACTAGTAACTGCCCATCCTCTATATTCACTCACTACCATAGCCATCTTGACACGGCCAAACACCCACGGCTACTGGAGGACCATCATCATTCACACAACCAACATGATGACCATCATCTAGAACACACTTTCTACACCTTATACTCGGCCACTACCAACACCTCACGGCCACCACCTATCCTCACCCAGTCGTCATCTTCATCCATACTCACCCATTGTCATAGCCACCCTCGAGCACCCACTATCACCTTCATCTGGAACCTCACGACCAACTTCATCATCTTCTTCCTTATTACCTCACCCAACATCATCATCCTTACACACGGCCAACACCTCATGCCCACGGCCTAGGGTAGTTGGCTCCCTCTGCTACTCTTGTCCGCAACCACCTAACCCCCACATCTTCCTCTACTGATACCGTGCCTTAGCCCTTTCTCCGAAGTTACCGAACCACCATCACCCACCTCATTACCTTCGCCTCGCGCCATCCACGCGTTACCCTCTGTGAGGTCTGCGAGCGGGCGCCCGCAAATGTCACCTGCAACGCCGACGCCGTCTCGCTCTGCCTCGCTCGCTACCGCGACGTCCGTCCGCCAACCCGCATGGCCGGCGGCAAGAACGTGAGGTGGGAGGTGGCTGTCAACGTTGGGATCAGAGGGACTGTGTTTACACCCCTAGCAGATCCAAAGTTGGAGAAGAAGAGTATTGGCCCAAACAAAGGAGCTTCAATTTCACTCGGCACCCCTGGTTTTTATCTTTGTACCCCTATTCGTGTTAGGGTTTTTCTCTTGTTTTGTTTCTTATGCTCGTTTCTTTATTTGATTATTTGGTCTTTATTGCATGTAACCCCTTGTATAGTTTCCCCACCTCTTTCGTTTTATTTTTATCTATTGGCTTCTTTGTTTCGTTTTACATAAAAATTACAAATAAAAAAAATTATTATTAAAAATACAAAAAATATGTTTTAAAGGTTTAGGCACATGTGTGATCGCACGCATCGTCCTTGTGCTAAAAACCTTTTCTATAAATAAAATTACAAAAAAAAATGTTCTAAAGGTTTAAGCACACGTGTGACCGTTCGCGTCGTCCTTGTGCTAAAAACCTTTTCTTCTTTCTTAAATAAAATTTACAAAAATACGTTTAAAAGTTTAGGCACACGTGTGACCGCTCTCGTCGTCCTTGTGCTAAAATCCTTTTCTTCTTCCTTATAAAAAATTACATAAATACGTTTAAAGGTTAAGCACACGTGTGACCGCTCGCGTCGTCCTTGTGCTAACAACCGTTTCTTCTTTCTTAAATAAAATTACAAAAAATACATTTTGAAGGTTAAGCACATGTGTGACCGCTCGCGTCGTCCTTGTGCTAAAAACATTTTCTTCTTTCTTAAATAAAATTACAAAAATATTTTAAAGGTTGAGCACACGTGTGATCGCACGCATCGTCCTTGTGCTAAATACCTTTTCCATTTATTTTATAAAAATATCAAAAAATATAAAATCTTCAAAAACTAAAAACATCAACAATTTCAAGGCAACAGACAATTTCTAGCCAGAACTACGTGATCCTTGATTCTCCATCAAAAGTGGAGATACGTAGGAGCAAGGCTAGTCCTTGTCAGGTTCACTTCCCAAAAAAATTCAAAATCATTTCAGAACAAATTTTCAAACAATTTCCAAACAAACATCTCAAACAGTTTCCAAAAGAACTACGTAACCCTGATTTCTCATTTTGAATGAGAATACGTAGGAGCAAGGTCAATCCTTGTGGGGCCCAAAAAACTAAAAAATATATTTTGTTTCTTTAGAGTTTTATTTTTGGGATAGTTAAACATTTTGAAAACCACATCATATTCGCGTATTTAGTTAAAGGTAATGCCTTAGGGCAGGCGTTGTAGGGTGCTAACACCTTCCCTACACGTAACCGACTCCTGAACCCAGAATCTGGTTTTCGTGGACCGTGTCTATTTTTTATGGTTTTTCCGTAGTTTTCCAAAATAAACTATGGTGGCGACTCCAAAATCTTCTTTTCGAAACCCAATTTCCTTTTTCGGATCGTCGTCCCGTCGCGATTCCGGTTGCGACAAATGTGAAAATTACAAAAAGAAATTTCAGTTTAGTTGCATCGTCTTTCCTTAATGAAACAAAACATAAATTTCTCTCAGTAACGTACATCATTTTCACTTCATATTACATTTCTTCATTCATAAAAAAAAGGCATATCATATCAAATGTTGAGTCAATTATTTTCGATGCAAATCATCCATTTTATGACATTTCATAAAAAATGTAATGGATGTCATAATCTCCTACAATCAAATGATTAAATCACGTATTCTTAAGAGATATTTGTGTGTGCATTGCTTGAAAACATCATCCTTCAACCTTTACTAAACCAAAGATTGACCCCAATCATGTTCTTGAATCCAAATAATAAACGCAAAGTTTTACACTGGGACAGTTTTTCCATGTTAAGATTACCTTCACTAGCCTTCATTTGGAAGATCCTTGAATCCGTTGGGACAAAAAAATAAAAAAAAAATAAAACAAAAGAAAAAGAAAAATGACTCTTGTTGAGATCATTTAGTTTTGTCTCCTAATTAATTTTGTGAAAATAAAAAAATCAAAATTTGAAATGATGTGTGACCATCTTTCTTCATCCAAAAACAAAAAACTAAAAGATATATCCATTGATACCAAATTTGAGCCAATAAGAAATTTCTTTTAAAAAATGTACCGAAACAAGGGTTACCATCACAATAGAAGTCAACTCAAATTGCAAACAATAAAAAACACACTTAGTGATCAAATGAAGAGAATTCATCAAAAGTAAATCAAAAATAGAAAGAATCACAAAGTGATGATAAACAAAGAATGAAATTTGAGAAATAGCAAAATAGTCAAAACAGATTTGACGAATAGCTGATACAAGGTGTAGATGGTAACTTTTGTTTCAAATAATCCACAAACATTTATTTGGGCCTTTATATCTTTTCTTTCAATACCCTTCAGCCTAAGCCACATTACAAGCTCAATAAAAGTCCACACAGATTGAATAATGGTTGCTTAAATTTTCATAAAGCTTAATTTTGAGACAAGACAAAATGACTAACAATGCAGTTGTAAAAAATGATGAAAAAAAATAAATGTCCTCGGAAGAATGGAACTCCCTATTGATTAAGATTATATGAAGGAAAATCAAGCCAATTGGGGAAATCCTTTCAAGCCAATCATTTCCATATCCATCACAAATTTTTGAACAAATTCATATCCCATTCAAACTCTTCCCCCGATTCCCAAACTAGAGGGCAACTTTGTAGGTTTTACATAACCTTTCCGCCCGTTCTCCAAAACTAAGGCAACTTTGTGAGTTTCATATGTTTTGGCTTATTCAAAATATTGGGCAACTTTGTTAATCTCACAATTTTTTTCATCTTTATATTCAAAGCTCATACCAAGACTAGGGCATCCCTTGTTGGGCCTCGCATGATCTTGGTTCGCCCTGGATTTCATAAATCTATTACCACCAAAATTGGGGCAATTTTTGTAAATCTCACATGATTTTCTCACTCCTTGATTCATAACTTATTCCCTCACATTCCTTTTCCAAAATACCAAACTGGGGTAACCTTTGGGTATATAATATTTCACATTGACATTCACATATTACGTCTTCATTGATGATTGTATGAGGAATGATGTGCCCAAAAAGCCATCTCAGTCTCCTCTAAACCCTTCGAAAATCTTTCTTACCATTTTAACCAATCTCTGATATCAAGCATGTATACACTAGTATTTCATCAGAAAATGTCTAGCACACAAGCTTCATTTTGAACATTTGACTTTTGAATTTGGCATCCGTTGTAAAAAAAAGAAAATGAAGGTCTAAATCTTCATAAATTTGATTATTTCAAAGAAAACAAATTGACTCAGTAAAAAAAAAGTGTCATAGTTTCATAATCTTCCATTATGGACAAAAAAATCACAAGTCAACATCATGTACATATTTTCATAAACTTTGAATTTGTTTTCATGAATGTGTATCAAATCTTCTTCCTTCAAAAAGACAAAAAAAATCAACATGCATCAAAGTTTTCTCCTCCAATTTCAAAATTTACATCAACCATGTTTCTCTTGCATATTGAGGCTTCAAAATCCTAATCCTTGTACAAAAATGCAACAGCTTGTTTATTGATTTTAAGTCATAGTTTCAACATTATGCAAAATTTTTAAAACCTTGTTTCTCATTTCATAAAAAAAAATGGACACTCATTTTTATCTCAAGAAAAAAATCAAAACAAATTCAACATCTCAAAATTTCAAAACTTAAAAAAAATAAAAATAAAAATAAACAAATTCAAAAGTTTCCAATTCAAAAGAATCAAACAATTCATTTTCTTCCATCAGTATCTCGGCCCTCTGCAAGGCAATGGTCAAGTCCAAATTTTAGTTTTTCTAAACGGCCCTCTGCTTGGCAATGGTTGAATTTAAGTTTTCTTCTGTGATATTGGCCCTCTGCAAGGCAATGGTCAAGTCCAGATTTTAGTTTTTCTAACGGCCCTCTGCTTGGCAATGGTCAAATTTAAGTTTTCTTCTGCAATGTTGGCCCTCTCCAAGGCAATGGTCAAGTTCAGGTTGTTGTTCTGTGATATTGACCCTCTGCAAGGCAATGGTCAAGTCCATATTTTAGTTTTTCTAACGGCCCTCTGCTTGGCAATGGTCGAATTTAAGTTTTCTTCTGCGATATTAGCCCTCTACAAGGCAATGGTCAAGTCCAAATTTTAGTTTGTCTAACGGCCCTCTGTTTGGCAATGGTTGAATTTAAGTTTTCTTCTGTGGTATTGGCCCTCTACAAGGCAATGGTCAAATCCAGGTTGTTGTTCTGCGATATTGGCCCTCTACAAGGCAATGGTCAAGTTCAAATTTTAGTTTTTCTAACGGCCCTCTACAAGGCAATGGTCAAGTTCAAATTTTAGTTTTTCTAACGGCCCTCTGCTTGGCAATGGTCGAATTTAAGTTTTCTTATGCGATATTGGCCCTCTGCAAGGCAATGGTCAAGTCCATAGTTTTAGTTTGTCTAACGGCCCTCTGCTTGGCAATGGTCGAATTTAAGTTTTCTTCTGCGATATTGGCCCTCGACAAGGCAATGGTCAAGTCCAGGTTTTAGTTTTTCTAACGACCCTTTGCTTGGTAATGGTCGAATCCAAGTTTTTGTTTGGTGAATCGCCTCTCTTTGGGCATTGGCCAAGCTTTTTGTTGCGTTGTAATCTCATTCCTGAATTCGGTCATTATATGCCTGAATTGGTTGTTATCCTCCCTCTTTCTCTTTGAAACCCAAACGAAATTAGTATTTCTATCTTTACTTATCTTTTACTCTAATAATATAAAAATTTTATTTTCATATTATCTAGTAAAATCTAAGTAAAGAGGGGCAGTTGTCAATACCTAATTTCGTTCGGGTAAATAAAATTCATCACAAAAATAAATAAAAAAAAGAACAGAATAAAAAAAAATATTATTTGTTTTACTTCCTTAATTCAATGGCCCAAAATAATCCCACACTTTTTTTACTTCCTCACCACCCATTTTCTCTTATCACACCCCACTCTTCACATCACCATCCACCTCACCCTCCATATCACATTCCACATCATCTACCTTTTTCATTTACTTTTTCCACCTCATTTCCTTATTAATTTTTATATACCAACTTTCCTAATTATTCTACTTACATTTTTTAATTATATCTTCTTCATCAACATTATTTCACCTACTTTCTCCACTCACTTTTTATATTATTTCTTTCACTTATTTCCACATTAACTTTTAACTATTTCCTAATTTTATTTCACCCATTTTCTCCACCCACTTTTTATATTATTTCTTTCACTTATTTTTCACATTAACTTTTACTATTTCCTATATTTATTTCACCTACTTTCTCCACCCACCTTTTTATATTATTTCTTTCACTTATTTTCCATATTAATTTTTACTATTTCCTATATTTTATTTTACCTACTTTCTCCACCAACTTTTTATATTATTTCTTTCACTTATTTTCCACATTAACTTTTACTATTTACTATATTTTATTTCACCTACTTTATCCACTCACTTTTTATATTATTTCTTTAACTTAATTTTATTTTACCTAATATCTCCACCAACTTTTTATATTATTTTTTTTACTTATTTTTCACTTTAACTTTCTTTATTTTCCACTCATTTTAAAAAAAATTATATTTTATTTAATACTCTCTTCATCCTTAACTCTATAAATATCCACATTCTCTTCACTCCAAAAACACACAATTACACAATATCCATCTTTTTTCTCTCACACCAAACCTCTTCATTTCCACCCCAAAACAAAAATCAAGAGAAAACTCTTTTCCTGCACCCCTTTGTTCCCATTTCGCACCCCTATTCCGTTTGGGCTTAAGCCCATTCGTTTCTTCAAACAAAAAAGGAGAGGTTTATGGCACCTCTCCTTTCGTTTATGGCACCTCCAATTTTACTGTTGTACCCCTACCCTTGGGCCGGATCCAGATATTTTTTAAAAAAAACAAAAAAAAACTCTATTCTCTCTTTGCACACACCCATCTCCCATTCACATCCCTGTTTGGGTCTAAGCCCATTCGATTTCTGCTAAACCTCACACCCCCATATTTTTTGTTTCATTTCTCCCTTTTACTTAGATTTGCTTGTATTTTATTTGCACTTTGTTATTTTGTTCTTTTTATTTTATTTTACTTTATTTTTTTTGTATTATTTTATTTTAAAAATAATGACAAAAGAAAATATTTTAAAGGTTAAGCACATGTGTGATCTCTCGCATCGTCCTTGTGCTAAAGACCTTTTCTCTTTCTTTTATAAAAAATACAAAAATATAATTTAAAGGTTAAGCACATGTGTGATCGCTCGCATTGTCCTTGTGCTGAAAACCTTTTCTCTTTCTTTCATAAAAATACAAAAAAAAATATTTTAAAGGTTAAGCACATGTGTGATCGCTCGCATCGTCTTTGTGCTAAAATCCTTTTCTCTTTCTTTTATAAAAAATACCAAAAAATATAAAATCTTCAAAAACTAAAAACATCAAAAACTAAAAACATCAAAAGTGGAGATACGTAGGAGCAAGGCTAGTCCTTGTCAGGTTCACTTCCCCAAAAATCCAAATTTATCCATAATCAATTCCTCAAACAAACTTTTCAAGCAATTTCTAAAAGAACTACGTAACCCTGATTTCTCATTCTGAATGAGAATACGTAGGAGTGAGGTCAATCCTTGTCGGGCCCAAAAAACAAAAATATATTTGGTTTCTTTAGAGTTTTATTTTAGGGGACAATTAAACATTTTGAAAACCACATCACATTCGTGTATTTAGTTAAAAGGTATTACCTTCGGGCAGGCGTTGTAGGATGTTAATACCTTCCCTACGCGTAACCGAGTCCCGAACCAAGAATCTCATTTTCGTAGACCATGCCTTATCATTTTATGGTTTTTCCGTAGTTTTTCAGAATAAACTATGGTGGCGACTCCAAATCTCTTTTTTCTAAACCCGTTCCTTTTTTTGGATTGTCGTCCCGTCGCGATTCTGGTTGCGACATCTACAAACGTGCATTAAAGATAATCTTGAAATTGGGTCCTCGACATGATAGGGTCATGTGGTACGTTTGGAGATGATAAGGACATGTTGTGTATATAATCCATGATGGAAGTTTGTCCTTACTTTATAGCATGTTGGGCTTGCCAAATATCCTTTGTCCTATTACATAATCTAGACATGCTTATTACAAAGTCAACCTCTATGAGTTTTGTCAAAATGGATTGTAACCCGCAAGCCAACCTTGCCCGTCACGGGTTTAAGTCAGGTTGGGTTTGAAAAGAATGTAATTTTTTTATGCGGGTTAGTTTTCAACCCGGCTCACTTAGAACTCGGCTCACCCGGGTTGAACCTGTGGTGAGTCGGGTTGACTCACCAACCTATCTAATTTAATTTAATTATTTATTATTTTGTGTTACAGTATTATTAGTTAGCATTTTTTATTATATTTAGATAGGGATAAAAATAAAGATGTTTCAAGAGAGAAAAATACTATAGATTTATCTATTCAAGACTCTAATATTATAAATGGACAAGTGATACAAAATTATTAATATTAAAAACTTATTTGTTCGTCTTTTGTGCTTATTTTTGGATTACGCTTGGATTGTATGATATATATATATATATATATTGAATTGTCTTTGGAGTTTAACATCATTTTAGAGTGAAATTTATTTAGATTTGAATTAAAAAAAATATAATTTTTTTTATTTAAAAAAAAAAACTTATTATTAAAAGAGCTAGTGAGTCAACCCGTTTAACCCACCAACCCGTGGTGGGTCGGGCCGAGTTCGAATTTTTTCAACTCGCTAATAAGTGAGTCGGGTTGGGTTGACTTACTAAGTGACCAATCCGTGATGGGTCGGGCCAGGTTATCCCTTTTGACAACTCTAACCTCTATAACATAAGGGGCAGAGTTAATAAAAGATCTTAATGGCCTTATTGTGTTGTGAACAGGATATGATAGGGTTATGCTCCACCTTGTTGATGCAACACTTTATTATGAAGTTTTTATCAATTGGTGGTTGAAGAATGAGTAATATTGACATGTTAGAAACCACACTTTTCTCCTTGTAGAGCAATTATCAAAGTAAGGAAGCCTAATTTAGATATAGTCACATATTGATGTCTAACTAGGTTAAATTCGACATCCATTTTACGTCTCACCCTACTTTCAGTGGACGTCAAAACCTCCTTTAAATCCTACCAGGCATTGTGCATTTAGTCATATATTAGACATCAGACTTTGTATTGGCCGACATGTTATGTAAACTGTAAGATCCATGAAAAATATTTATAATAGTAAATTTTAGCATTTTATTAGTAATAATAATTTTAATGGATAGAAAAATGAAAATGTTGGATATAAAATTATAGTAATTCTAGAAGGAGAGGTTCAAATTTTTGATAACTTATTTAGGATTTTTTTAAAAAAAATTGAATAGTAAAAAGTGAATAGTGAATAGTAAAGAGTGAATAGTACAAAAAAAATTAAAAAAATGAATAGTGCCAAAGTGATAAGAAAGTCACGTTGGTGCAAAGAGGATCAGATAGAATTTGAATTAAAATAATATTTTAATAAAATAAGGAATAGTAAAAAAAAAAAACAAATAGTGCCAAAATTTTGGCCTATAAATAGAAATCAGAGGAATGAAGTTTTTGCACCAAGAAGTAGAGAGAATTATGAGAAAAGAAGAAATTAGGAAGTTTATGGAGTAGGAAGAAATTTTAGAGTAGAGGTTCTGAAGAGTTTTCGGGGAAACAAATTCGGAGCAAGAGAAGTCTGCAATAGGGGTAGGGGAGCTAACCTTTCTAAGCTTTTATATTCTGATTTAGTATTGTTTTATTACTATTCATGTTTTGAAATTCTGTGTGAATACTGTAAATGCTTACTGTATATTTTTATATTGAATTTCTGTGTCAATATTATATGTTGTTATTTTGAATCTGTAAATAAGAAATTTGTTAAAACTAGTTGAGGAACGCTTTGGCTAAGGAAAGACTTGGTACTTAAGTTGTCCATTGACGCACCTCTCTTTCTTGGAAGTCTACTCGACAAGCTTTTAACTTATATCTTGTTGAACAGATTATGTAGTGTTAAACTATTGTGCAATATATCTCGTTGGAATGAATTCATGTTATTGTGGTAGATACGAAATTATGAATTTTAATTGTGATGATTGTAATTTATTATATTGGATTTAAATTTATGCGTCTGAACATGATATGAGTATTATGGGGAGATTTCACAATGGTATAATATGAGTTGAGGAAGGTGAGCATTGTATGAATCTCGTGGAGAGATTCTGTAATGATGTGGTAATTGTGTATATGTTGATGTTGAGGGTCCTGTAGTTGGAGGTTATCCTGATACTCTAATAATCATCTAGTCTCAAGTAGAGAGGGATGAATTATGTGGTGAGAGGAGCATGAGGTCCTGGTCTATGTGCCGGTTTTGGACATAGTGTTGAGGACTAACCTTGTGAATGGTATGAAGTATTTTGGAAGTGTATTTGTAAGAAGAAGTAGAAGTCATCACAAGTGCATAACCTCCCGTGACCGCTCATCAACGTATCATCCGGATGAGTGTCTTTTGGGTATTGTGGTGTTCATTGGGTATTGTGGAACGAGTGTCTAATAGGAATTATGATATGATGGTTTGAGGGTGTCTGACATAATTATTATATGATGTTAGTATCAAAGCAATTATGCATGTTTTATAAATGATTTGTTGCATGTTAGCTCACCCTACTTGTTTGTGTTTGGGTATGTACAATGATCGTATAATTTGTTATACGGGATTAGATGAAGGAATGTCGTCTGATCCAGTACCAATGAAGAAAGAGATCGAAGAATAAGTTAGAAGAATTCGAGTTATATTTAGGAGTTTATAGTTGAAATCTGAGTTTAAAATATGTATAGACATATATCAACTATGAATTTTTAAGTATGAGATTACGGGATGTTACCGTAAATGTAATGTTACAATATATAAATTATGAATTATCCAGTGTGAGATATCGGGATGTTACATAAACCATTAACGTCAGCCTGTATAATTCGATGTTAATTTAACGTCCCTCGATATAACGTCGGCCTCAAGTACGCCGTTAAAATCCCAACTCACCAATGTTGTACGTTGTTTTTGTACTGGTGTACATCACTCTCCATACCAGTCATTATCCCAAAAATGAGATATGATATTTCCAAGTTAATTTCTGAGGTATAGGTATTTGGACTAAGCTTGTTGAAAAAGATTACACTCCATATTTGGGCCAATGATCTCAAATGTTTCCTAAGTAAGCACATTAGAGCACCAGAAAACTCCCAACATGTATGAATGACCAAGAATACACAAAGTTTAGGTTGTCTCCTCACGATCTTTGTCCCCTTGCAAGAATCTTCCAAAATGAGTGACCTCCAAATGGAGGTGAAGGGAGTCTGAAGAAAGTATTCAAAGTCCTTCTGTAAGATTGAATCAATTGACCTCTCACCTGGGATTGACGAGGTAAGGTGTCATCTTGGCTATAGGCATTGGCATAGAATTCTTCACCAACACCTCATCAATTTCATTAGGGAGATTCCCCAAGACCCTATTCCATTGCTTCTACTCCAATTAATGCTTCAATTCATCAAATTCTCCTTGTCTTAAAATGACTTTCCTCTCTAGCAAAAGACCTCTTGTCATAATGTCTTTGAATCTCCATGTAATTACTTAATAAGAGAACCTAATTTGATCATAGTTGAGGATAAAGTCTTGGTCCATTAAGTCCAAAGATGCAGGAAAGGAAGATCCTAGTTGATCTTCTTCTTATTTATCTATTTGAGAGGATTTTGGTGGAGCCATTTGTAAAATAAAAAAGAATTTATGAATGTATATTTATGCCCTTGTTTAGCTTTTAATCTTGAATTCTTAATTAGTTTTTGTGCTTTAAAAGAATGTTTCAATTAGGATTGTAATAGTTGGTTTTATTCAGCATGAGATACAAAAATATGTTAAAAACAACTTTTTAGATGCAAAAATGTTATTTGGATATTTTGAGGTAGGTGTGTTAGTGTAACTGCTACTAAGTTAAGCTCATATGTGAAAATAAATTGATTAAAGTTTCATGATACCTTAAAGATAAATTCAAGAAAGGCAAATAATCAAAACCACAGGAAGCCAAGACAAGTATAACATGAAGAAGACAAAAAAAATATGAAAAAGTGAAGAAAATTGGCTAAATCAAGGAAACGAGCAATAAAAATTAGACCTTGCTATTTTATCTATTTTTCTACAATAATGCTTTGATAATTGATAAATATTTATGATAAAAGATAATTTGGTTAAAATATTGCTTTAAATATTTATTTGACATTTTTAAATAGTTAAATTATTTAATAATATAAGTAATATCAAAATATAATATATGTTAGATTTTTTTGAATCTCGCAAAATCTGCTTAAATCTTTTTAGATCTCCACAACAATAAAATATATATTGCAGATATTTGATTATTTAGAAGATAATTGAAGGATGTTACATTATTAGAAAGAAGATTGCACAACGAAAAAACTCAAAACAAAACTCAATCCAATTTTTATATAAAAAGACTTGGACAAACACATTAGAGGAGTTTATGAACCTTTTGGGGGGCTTAATTTCGTCTTCTCCACCATCTTTCATGTTTTCCATCATCTCGTCTTCTATTTTTATGTTATTTTCTACAATCAGTGGAGTGCTAAAACTATAAGGTTGATTTTACTTAATTTCTTAACTGGATTTTGAGGTTAGAGTGTAATAATTGGTTTGTTCTTTTGATTATTGTTGTAATTTACTTTTATCTATGTTTTTTTTCTTCTTAATCAAGTAAAAGTAATGATTTTTAAATTATAGCAAGTTAGTATGATTCTAAATCTACATAACAGATACATGATATGGGTCCAAAAGTATTTAATTTTAATTGAGAATATACTTTAATTAAATTTAGAAACTTTTATGTCATTGAATGAGTTTTTGCCAATAATTGAGAATATACTTTGATGAAAGGTGAAAACTTTAACAAGAATTAATCAATATACTTTGGTTAATTGACTTTTTACTTGATATAAAAGGTAAAATAATAGACATAAGTAGACATAATATTTAATTGAGAATGTATTTTTGTTAATAGTAAAAACACCAACAAATTAATTGAGAAATTGAATAACCAATGACGAATCTTATTTTGAAAAATAGTGAACTCAACATATTTTCTTTATTATTATTTTTTTATCTCTTTTTATCTTTTACTAACTTTATTCATTTCTTTATTTAAATTTTGTTATCTAATTTCTTATTTATTTTGTTTATCTCTATCTTCTTTTATTACATTTGTTAGTTTATTTGACCATAATAATGTCTTGACGGACTTGGGATTGAAACATTGCTCGTTTGTAGGATTGAAAATTCTCTTTGCCTTTGACTAGGGGTTTGTTTTGATACACTCAATAGTCCATCATTTGTTAGTTTATTTGACCATAATAATGTCTTGAAAGACTTGGGATTGAAACATCTACGTCGTTTGTAGGATTGAAAATTCTCTTTGCCTTTGACTAGGGGTTTGTTTTGATACACTCAATAGTCCATCATCGCTTAAGAGTCTAGGTTAAAAATAGTTTAAATATCTCTTCTTACTTCTACCGTCTAAAATGTATTTTAAGGACAAAACTGTTATAAAGCTCTAGCCTTGAAAATAGATAATATCTTAAATAAAGTGATTAATCCTAACAATATATCTAGTGGACTTGAAACTAAAACCTACATAAAAAAGAAAAAGAAAAACTCTCCACACCTAAACTTAACTAAAAGGATTTCAAGAATGTAAAAATTGGTTACATAATACCACAACTTGTCTCTTTTCTCTTGCACTACCAACTCCCCCTTTGGTTTTTTAGGAGAAAAATGAAACTTGGAAGGCCAAACTCTTAATTTATAATAACTATCAAATAATAGGAAATTAATACAAGGTTTCGTCAATGAGTTTCCTAATTAATTGGAGGGTAAGATTTCAAATGATAAGAAGATGCTATATGATGATTCACCAAGAAGCAACATGTTTCGCTATATTAGTTTTTTCATTTCTTTACTAAAACAATTTAGATTTAAGTCAAAAATGGATACATTGCTTTTTACCAAAAGTAATAAATAATATAATTAGTCTAGCTAGTGGTACTAATTACTAGAGTTGTCAAAACGGGTCACTCGGCTCGACCTGATCCGGCCCACTACGGGTTGGTCACTTAGTGAGCCAACCCAACCTGGCTCATTTATTAGTGAGTCAGAAAAATTCGAACCCGGCTCGACCCACCATGAGTTTATGGGTAAACGGGTTGACTCACTGGCTCACTTAATTACAATTTTTTTAAACAAAAAAAATTACAAATTTTCTATAATACAAATCTAAACAAATTTCACTCCCAACATGAGTGCTTAATTATTTTTGAAAATAAGGAACTTAAATAATTTTTTCAAGCAAAAATAAAATAATAAATATTTTTTTATAAAATTAAAATTAAATTTTAATAAAATAAAATTAGATAGGTGGGTTGGTGGGCCAACCTGACCCACCACGGGTTCAATCCGCATGAGCCGTGTTGAAATCTGACCCGCATAAAAAACTACAATTTTTTCTAACCCAATCCGGTTCAAACCCGTGGTGAACCGGGTTAGCTCGCGGGTTGTGACCTATTTTGACAGTTCTACTAATTACCTCGCTTAATTACAATTAGCTATGCAAAAGTGCTATTTTCTAATTTGATATAGTTTGATTTTATGGGAATTAATTTTCTAAATATATTACCACTTTGGTTAAGTTTTAATTTTTACAAAGTAAACTATAACAATGCAATACACAGCAAGCACCGATATCTATTTAATTATCAAGTTAAACTTATTGAAGGTTAAATCGAATTTTTTATAAAGTAACTATGATAAGTAATGCATTTAATTCGTAATTTTTAATAAATGGTTAGCCTAAATAAAAATAATTCATACATTTCTTTTACTTTCTATTAAAGTAATTTACTTCTAATTATCAAATTGCCACAAAAACCAAGTCTGTACCCATAAATTGTGGATAAAAAATTCTAATGTCGGTTGCTTAGTTGGTGTGTGTAATATAGGCATTAATGATCATGATATTGGAGAATATGAGTTAAAAGGGAATAGGAAACAGTTAAAGAAAATAAAATATTATTTGTGATGATACGAGTCACCTCTTCCCTTTCAATATATAACTCATACTTCAGGAAAATAGTTATTTTTTTTTTCTATAATTTTTAGTAAATAGTAAACTTTTTATCCTTATTAGAGTAAATATATATGTTATCATAATGAAGGTATTTTTTAAATATTTATGAAGTATTTAAATTTTAAAAATAATAATTAAAAGAATAAAATTAAAAAAATAAAGAGGTATATAATTATAGATATATAATTATAGTTACAAATAAAATATTATAAGTAATATTGTGCAAATAATTTTTTATTATAAATCACTATTTAAATTTTAAAAAATAGTTATTAAAATAATAAAAAAAGTAAATAATATTTTTTTTATAATAAACAATTATTTGAATTTATAAAAATAATTATTGAAATGATAAAATTGAAAAATCATTTTTAATATAAATAATTATTTAAATTTAAAATATAATAATTAAAACAGTAAAATTAATACAACAAAATACAACTATCGTAGATATATATCCTGTTTGTATATAGTTATAGAATAAATAATGTGTTTTCAATGGATTTATAATGTTATTGAAAAAGAAAATTCCAATTATGTTTTTTTTATTTAGACTAACAATTTTAAAGATTTTCAACTTGAATGGAATAAAAATAGTATAAAATAAATTAAAATAATGTAAAAGAAATAAATTTCAATGAAACAATTATATTCTAAAAGTATAACTTTTACTTTCATTCTCATAGAAGTTTCGGTTTTCTAAATAAACATAAAAATAAATGTTACAAATATTTTAGACTTTTCTGTGCCAGAAGAAAATTGCAAGAAATTACCAGATATGGTAATATTGAAATTGATATGACTTAGAAAAAATAAAAGCGACTAGGATTAAAATACTTTTAAAACTAATACAAAATAAGGAAAAGAAAGACCCGTCAATAATTAAATATCTGATAAAAAAAATTGATGATTGAAAATATGAATGATGTTATATATCATTAATTCTTCTAGTTACATATAATTTACTTATATATAATGTGTTATTGTTTTAGCATCGTTACCTTTTAATTTGATGAAATTCGTTTCTTATAAATGAAAAAAAAAATCTGAAAAATTATGTTAGAGAAAAGAAAAAAACTACATTAAAAGCTAATTATTTATTTTGAATAGAAAACAGTGCAGTTTTTCTTTTTCATCAAGAACAGTACAGAGTGTTGAGTTGCGTTGCGTCACAAGTTGAATCGAAGTATATAAGGTGGCGCGCATTACATAAAGATCCTGTACAAAGACACTTCACTGCACAATCAAACAATACCTTTTGGGTTTCTTCCAGAGATCCACCCACCCATGGCCACGCCGGAAGCCGTCGCAGCCTTCCAACGCATTACCGGAGCACCGGAGTTCGTCGCCGTTCAGAAATTAGAGGTCCACCTCTTCACATTCCCACTCTTTATTTTTTTTCCTTTCACGTTTTCTATTATTTCTCGTTCTTTAAGCTTCATTTTCCGAATGCGAAGAGTCTCGCGCTGTTCTTGCTAGAAGAAGCGCTGATCTAAAAGAAATAAAAGAAACGTTTAAAAGGAAAAACTATAAATAATTTTTAATTATTTATCGTATTTTAAGCTGCTTAATTGCTGAACTTAGTTGGTTCAACGTATAATTTGGTCTCATGTTAATGTAAAACCCTTTTAAATTTCACCTATTATCGGTTTGGTCCAGCTGTCGTGCATATTTTTACTTTCCTTTTAGGAGAGAAAAATAATAATAAAAAAATGAAATGTGTTTGAGTTTAGTTTCTTTAAACTCCTATTTTTAACTTGTACATAAACTAACCGTTTTAGTTTAGTCATTTCATTTCTTTCTATTTTTTTTCTCCTAAAAATGGTTTGGATGAAATTTATTCACATTGGTCATTTGTACTTTTAATTTTTAATATGGTCCTTGTACATAGAGTGATCTTGATTAATTTTGGACACAGACAATGTTAAGAAGGCAATGCACTATATCTACATACATAATTCGTGACATGCTGTGCATTTTCATGAATAAAATGGCAGACCTTTATATTATTTTGACCTTTTGTTTAACTGGTTGCAGGAATATGGGGGCAATCTAAATGAAGCTATTAATGCCCATTTTCTTGAAGGGGATAGGCACATGTATGGCAAAGTGGTTTATAGTTTTTCTTTTGTTCTGTCATCTTAATTGGAAATGAGAATCTTTAATGATATTACTAAACATGCTCTACAGTAGCGGAGTTTTCTTTGAAGTGGTATTGTCCTTTTACTCAGTTTGTTTGATTCCTGGACTAGATTATCAGGTCAAGGGCAAAATCCTGCTGCTGCCCCACGATATAATAACACTGGCGCAAGTAATCAAGACCGTGGCAGTGGATCAAATGGAATCTTGCCTTTTCTTAATGCTGCTAGAAGATTTCGACCTTCACTCTTACTTGACCCAAATTATAGGAGAGAGCTTAGAGATCTATATAAGGGGACTGGTGGTGCTGGTGGTACTGCATATACAAACCGCCCACAGCCTCTTACTTCCCATCCGGCAGAGGTGAGGGACGTTCCTGCATGGATCAATAATCCGTTTGAGCCGCATTATCAACCAGGATTGGGCACTACAGGTGAAGATTTATCTTCTCATAGTTTAGGAATTCGTGGGACAGATGGTTATCAGAACAAATACCCTTTAGCTCAGTCAAATGCCTCACACGGTCCTGATACTGAAACAGAGGAAGCAATGCTTCAGGCAGCTATAGAGGCCTCGAAAATGGAGACGAGAGGAGGTTCTTCATGGGAGCGAATTGATGTTGTCAATGTATACTCAGTGAAATTTACTATATTGTTTTTACTTCTATTTCTATATGCTTTCTAAAGTTCCCCTGCTTTCAATAAATCATTGTTTCAGAATTCATCTAATGGCGGGCTTCCTCAAACTCTTCAACAAGAAGATGATGATTTGGCCCGTGCAATAGCGTCATCCTTAGAGGTTTTATAAATATTTATTATATTTGTACAATTCAATTTCTTCGTTTCCAATATTTCTGATTCTTAGCTGTGTTGAATTTAGACAGCACAGCAAGAGAAAAACAGTCGTGAAAAGGAAGGGCAGCTTGGAGGTCACTTTTTATTAGACAAGGGAAAGAAAACTAACAGTAGCAGAAACCAATTAGAGGTGTGTATCCTGTAAGCCCGTCTATATTTTTCACACACATATACAAGAGATGCACGGGTGTTAGGGAAGAAATGTATGCTTGCATTAAGTGAATCTACATTGACGATTCAGGGGGCCATTGTGGTCACAAAGTTTGCAAAAAAATTCAATTATGTTTTATTTTCTTTCGTGTTTTGGCCATTGTCCACTCCCACTGACATGTTTTACTTAAAAGCCTATAGGGTTATGTAATCTGGTTCAGACTCCTCCAACTTTCTCTACGTAGGTTTGCTAATGTACATTTCTGTTTTCTAATCAGTACTGTATTATTTAAAATGCATAGAAAATTCTTCTGCACCATTTCAGGTTACAGATTTGTCATAGTTTGTTGAAAATGCTTTATAGTAAATTTACAGAACTCGAAATTTTCGAGTATATCAATTAAACATGAAATGATTTGAGTTGGCGTATATCATTTTTTCAACATGAATTTGAATACAATCAAATAAGTAGTTTTTGGGAGGACTTGTACAATTACATAGTCCATTTTCACTTCGAAAGACAACTTGTATGATTGGCTAGCTTATTATGGCAAATAGTATTTGATGGAAAATAAGTTACCAGTGGTGTTTGATCTGATAGTTTTTTTTTTCTTTTTTTTGAAATGCTACTAGGTTAAAAACATTGATCTGATAAGCTTGTACCGGTAGTGTATGACTGGGCTAGGAGATCCTGCAACTGCACATATATTTTTTTCAATTTTGACTTTTTGATCATATTAAAAATCAATGTCTGGTAACTTGTAAGAGTGGAATCTCATGTTCATAAATTTATTTCTTTTTGGTAAGATGCTTTGATAAAAAAGATTACAAGGATTATGAGGTGAAATATGGGAGAGTTTTTTTGAACGACATGGGGTCTTGATTATCGGTATCCGTTGTAAGAGCTGTAAACAGAAAACTTGACATGTTATAAACCCAAAGATCAAGTGGTGGCTCAAGGGTGACATAGGATTTTTAAAGATAAATTATTGGAGGAAGGTAATTGAGAATTACAAGGTAAAGTTATCCTCATTTGGGGTGACATGTCTAAGAAAGATAGGAAGGTTGTGTAAACAATTTTGGGTAAGGGAGGCAAAACGGGCTAACCCAGCCTGACTTTAGCTTGCCATGGGTTGGCCCGTCACTTAAGAACATGTTGACTTTTATTGCTCGACCCATTGTGCTGTCGGCCTATCAGGCTGGCGGGCTAGCCTGCTTATTTTTAATTTTTGACTTTTTACATGAAAATGGGCCGATGATGGACTTCCAGGTTGATACCGAGTTGAAAGGGTGGAAACAACCTGTAAACAGATCTTAGTTGAGTTGTATAAAATCTCAGTTGAGTTATATCAAACTTCGGTTGAGCTGTATCAAACTTCAGTCGAGCTGTGTTAGACAGCGGTTGAGCTGTGTCAGACCTCGGTCACGCTGGCGGGCTAATCCATAGGGCTGGATGCCAAGTTGAAGAGGTCGTCTTGATTCACTCTTTTTGACCAGGCTGGCCTGCCAGGCTCGACCCATTTTCCCAATCCCTAATTTTGGTTAATCAATGCTTTTGGACTAAGAGATAAGAAAATTCAGTGGTGGTGGTAGGAAAGTGTTCAAGAAAAAGAAGTAAACAATAAGTCAAATAAATTATGAGGATGCAAGGACGTTGAAAGTTGAGTAAAGGTGTCGAAAGGTTAGAAATTAGTCAACAAAAGTGCTGACAGAGACTTATGAGGAGTTTCCCTTAAATCTTGGAACAAAGAACTTTGGATGTAAATAAATAAGTGTAGAAAAACAGGGAATAAAACTTTATCCTCTCATACTTTTAAAGACAGGATAGATGGGGTGGAAGATAAAGTTTACTTCCTCAAAACGATGATCTAGAAAAGGAAAAAAAAATCTCTACAAATAAGCTAATATATAAAGAATAAAAATAATGGAGATTTGATAAAATAACTACCACTTTCGTTTTAGCTTAGAAAAATATCCTCCTAATAACTCAATATTTCCGGAGGGATTCTTCAAATAATTTCTATTAATTTTGACTGATTTCTACAATAATAGGCTTTGCCAAAATTAGGGACACGAAATCAAGATATTTTGACCAAGATGTGTTAGATATAAAGAAGAAAAGTTAGAAAGTTGAGAGAACGATGAAAATTTGACTTAATAATATCGCATAGTTCAAGTTATAGCAGTAAAAATATCCCTTAGAACTGTGGAGAAAGTTGAAGTTTCCATTTGTATTAATTCCTATTGAAGTTTGGAAGAGGAACAAAGTACCATTTACTTGACTACGCTATTCATGAGAGTAACCATCTAGTTCTACTATAAACCAATCTCAATCATGCGTACTTCACTCAGCTGAATGAGATACATACACTAAGATCCACAAAGAACAAATGTAAATGTATTATCGGACAACCTTCTTATACAACAAGCTGAACAAATTTTACTAGACCAATTTTCAACACTAAACCTATTCATCCTAAATTCTTTCATGAAATAAAGAATGTACTTTTGTTGAGAATAAAGGGGGGTCACGTGATAGAGGAGCAAATCATCTTTCTCATCAAGAACTTCTCGACTGAAAACAAAGGGGCTCGTGTTTCAAATGCGGTGGGGTGTACGGTCCCCTTCATCAATGTCCTCTTAAGTAGCTGAGGGTGGTCATGGTGAATGAGGAAAGTTGAAGTTTCCATTTGTAATAATTCCTATTGAAGTTTGGAAGTGTCTAGAGGAACAAAGTACCATTTACTTGACTATGCTATTCATGAGAGTTTGAAGTAACCATCTAGTTCTACTATAAACCAATCTCAATCATGCGTACTTCACTTAGCTGAATGAGATACATACACTAAGATCCACAAAGAACAAATGTAAATGTATTATCGGACAACCTTCTTATACAACAAGCTGAACAAATTTTACTAGACCAATTTTAAACACTAAACTTATTCATCCTAAATTCTTTCATGAAATAAACAATGTACTTTTGTTGAGAATAAAGGGGGGTCACATGATAGAGGAGCAAATCATCTTTCTTATCAAGAACTTCTCGACCGAAAACAAAGGGGCTTGTGTTTCAAATGTGGTGGGGTGTACGGTCCCCTTCATCAATGTCCTATTAAGCAGCTGAGGGTGGTCATGTTGTTCTTAGTCGATAGCGGAGCCACGCATAATTTTATTTCGCGAAAGCTTGTGGAAGCTTTGGGTTGGCAGTGGGATAGAACCAAACAAATGAAGATTCTGATGGGAGATGGGCACAAATCTGAGACTCAAGGGATTTGTCGAGGTATCAAAGTAAGGATTGATGATGGTGAGTTTGAAATTGATGCTTTTCTCTTTGATTTGGAGGACATGGATGTGATATTGGGGATGTCGTGGTTAACGACGTTGGGAGAGACCACTGTGGATTGGAAAAAATAGAGAATGAAGATCCAGACCCAACAAGGAGAGAAACTGCTAAGAGGGGTCCCTCATGGGGATTCATTGTTAATTTCAATGTGCGGGGTGTTGGAGGAAAGAGAGAAGATGGAAGTTGCAGAGTTGGGTCCAGAGCAACGGAGTATCTTAAACCACTTGCTACAACATTTCAAAGATATGTTTGAAGAACCTAAGGGGCTACCTTCTATCCGTGTAAAGGAACACAAAATTCATCTCAAACCAGGACAAGAACCCATTAACGTGAGGCCTTACATATATTCGTATCATCAGAAGAATGAAATTGAGAGACAAGTGCAAGAGTTGATTGAAGTGGGTCATATCAGGCATAGCCAGAGTGCTTATTCGAGCCCTGTCATTTTGGTGAAGAAGAAAAATAACAAATGGCGCATGTGTGTTGATTATAGAGCTTTGAACAAGGCCACTATTCCAGATAAATTTTCAATCCCAGTTATTGAGGAGTTACTGGATGAGTTGCACGGGGCCGAATATTTCTCTAAATTGGACCTCCGTTCATGATATCATCAAGTCAGAATGAGGGAGGAAGACATTCCAAAGACAACATTCCGAACCCATGAAGGTCACTATGAGTACCTTGTGATGCCCTTTGGACTTATGAACGTGCCGTCGACATTCCAAGCTCTCATGAATGAAGTTTTTTGGGCGCTGTTGAGATGAGGGGTAATGATGTTTTTTGATGACATACTCGTGTACAACAATAGTTGGGAAGAGCATATGCAGTTGCTTGAGAAGGTGCTGGAAGTGTTGAAAGATCACCAATTATTTGCGATCAAGGAAATATGTTTGTTTGGCCATGAGAAGGTGGAGTATTTGGGTCATATTATTTCCATACATGGAGTTGCAGTGGACCCAGCAAAGGTTAGTAGTGTGTTAGAGTGGCCAATTCTCAAGAACGTAAAGGGAGTTCGTGGATTTTTGGGTTTCACAGGCTATTATCGTAAGTTCATAAAAGATTATGGTAAGATAGCTAAACCACTAACAGAGCTGACTAGAAAGGATGGATTTGGGTGGAATGAACGAGCTCAAGAAGCATTTGATGAGCTCAAACAAAGGGTCACGTCAGCACTAGTGTTGAGGCTCCCTAATTTTGAAGAAGAGTTCGTCCTGGAATGTGATGCCTTTGGGACTGAGATTGGAGCGATCCTAATGCAGGGAAAAAGACTTGTGGCGTACTATAGCAAGGCCTTGAGTTCACGCAACTTGATGAAGTCAGCCTACGAAAAAAAGTTGATGGCAGTGGCATTGGCTATCCAACATTGGAGGCCTTATCTTTTGGAACGCAAATTTACTGTTTTTTCAGACAGAAGAGTTTTAAGCAATTAATGCAGCAAAGGATAACAACAGGTGGACAACAAAACTGGTTGGCGAGACTATTAGGCTATAATTTTGAGATTGCTTATACGCCTGGCAAAGAAAATCAGGGGGCAGATGCTCTATCGCGAAGTAGAGATGAAGGAGAAATGAAGAGCATGGTGTCTTTTCCAGTTTGGTTAGATTTGCATCGGTTAGATTTGCAAGAGCTTAATGCAGCAGTACATGTTGATGGTAAATTGAAGAAGATAATAGAAGAAATGAAGGCTGGAAAAGTTTATGTGGGATATGAATATAAACAAGGTGTTTTATATTATAAGAATCGCTTAGTGGTACCAGAGAAATCTGTGTGGGTCAATAGGTTATTGGAAGAAGCTCACTCTACTCCGCAAGGGGGTCATTCAGGGTTCTACCAAACCTATAGAAGGATTGCAGCCAATGTGTACTGGAAAGGAATGAAGAAAGATGTCCAACAATTTGTCCAAGCCTGTGATACATGTCAGAGGCAGAAATACATAACAGCAGCTCCTAATGGTTTATTACAGCCTTTACAGATTTCGGAAAGAGTTTGGGATGATATCAGTATGGATTTCATTACTGGATTGCCCCGGTCTAAAGGATTTGAAGCAATTTTGGTAGTGGTGGATTATTTAACAAAATATTGCCATTTTGTTCCCCTTAAACATCCTTATACAGCAAAGTCCTTGGCTGAGATTTTTGTAAAAGAAATAGTAAGGCTGCATGGAGTACCGAATTCGGTGGTGAGTGATAGGGATCCAATATTCATGAGCTTGTTTTGGAGGGAGCTCTTTAAGATGCAAGGAACGAAGCTGAAAATGAGCACGGCGTATCATCCGCAATCGGACGAATAGAATGAGGTAACTAATCAATGTCTAGAGACTTACCTCAAATGTTTTATTACTGATCAACCCAAAACGTGGGTGATTTGGATGCCATGGGCAGAGTTGTGGTTTAATACCACTTATCACAGCTCCATGCAAATCACTCCTTTTGAAGCGGTGTACGGAAGACCTCCTCCGAAGATTGTACAGGTGGTTCAAGGAGAGATGAGGGTTAGCAGCTGTTCAAAAGGATCTTTTAGAGAGGGATGAAGCACTAAGACAGTTGAAGTCTCATTTATTGCGTGCCCAAGACAGAATGACTATTCAAGCTAATAAGCATCGAAGGGAAAGACATTTTTCTGTGGGAGATCTTGTGTTTTTGAAGTTGCAACAGAATAGACAACAGTCGGTCATAAGCAGAATTAATCATAAATTAAGTGCTAAATACTATGGACCATTTGAAGTAGAGGAGAAAGTAGGAGGTGGCATATCGTATGTGTGAGAAATAGAGAAGATTGGAAAAAAATATCCCTTGTGTGTTTAGCATACACATAGGGTAATTTATTTATATTGTAAGATATGGGTCAATGCCTTTAACACAGAATAGGCTGAGCCCAAATAACAGAAACACACATCTTAACATCTAACACTTTCCCTCAAGCTAGAGCATATAAATCATATGTTCCAAGTTTGTTACAAAGATAATCAATTCTAGGTCCTCGTAAGGACTTAGTGAATATGTCTGCCAACTGGTTGCTTGAATTAACGAACTTAGTCTTGATATCTCCGGATATGATTTTTTTTCGAATAAAGTGACAATCAACTTCAATATGCTTGGTTCTCTCATGGAAGACAGGGTTAGAACTAATATGGAGAGCAACTTGATTATCACATATAAGTGTCATGTGAGTGACATCTCCAAATTTCAATTCACTAAGCAATTGTTTAAGCCACACAAGCTCGCAAGTAGCTGATGCCATAACTCTATATTCTGCTTCTGCACTGGACCTTGCCACAACACTTTGCTTCTTACTTTTCCAAGATATTAGGTTGCCACCAATAGAGATACAATATCCAAAAGTAGACCTCTATCAGAAGGGGAACCAGCCCAATCAGCATCTGAATAGCAAATGATTTTTGTATCTTTGTTAGGGCCATATAGCAAACCTTTTCTAGGTGATCCTTTAATATACTTCAGTATGCGAACAACTGCATCCCAATGGTCTTCACATGGGGAGTTTAGAAATTGACTCACCACACTAACTGCGAAGGAAATGTCAGGACACGTAACAGTAAGATAGTTTAATTTACCAACTAATCTTCTGTACCGCTCAGGATCTGAGAAAGGCTCCCCCTGATTTGGTAGGAGTTTGATGTTAGGGTCCATAGGTGTCTCAACAGATTTACAGTTCATTAACCCTGTTTCCTCCAAGATGTCTAACGCATACTTCCTCTGAGATATGACAATAACATCATTGGATTGTGCTACTTCAATACCCAAAAAGTATCAGAGTTTGCCAAGATCTTTGGTTTGAAAATGATGACAAAGTTGTTGTTTCATCTGAGAAATGCCAAGATAGTCGCTTCCTGTGAGAACAATATCATCGACATACACTATTAAGTAGATACATCGAGCACTTGAGTGGCGATAGAACACTGAATGATCCGCTTCACTGCGAGACATATCAAATTGTTGAACAACACAGCTGAATTTACCAAACCAGGCCTGAGGAGACTGTTTTAGGCCATATAAGGATTTGCGAAGACGACATACCAATCCAGATGACTCCCTCTGAGCAACAAAGCCAGGCGGTTGCTCCATATAAATTTCTTCATGCAAATCACCATTTAGGAAAGCATTTTTGACATCAAGTTGGTAAAGAGGCCATTGGCGAAGAGCGGCCATGGCAATGAATAGGCGAACAAAGGTCATTTTTGCCATTGGAGAAAAAGTATCACCATAATCAAAACCAAAAATCTGTGTGTAGCCTTTGGCAACCAGACGAGCTTTTAGACGATCAATTGTGCCATCAGGGCCAACCTTAATAGCATACACCCACCTGCAACCAACAACAGACTTTCCAGATGGTAATTGGACAAGCTCCCAAGTTCTACTTTTTTGTAAAACACTTAATTCATCCAGCATAGCTTGATGCCAAACAAAATGAGTTAAGGCATCACGCACAGATTTAGGAATTGACACAGAAGAAATGGATGAGAGACAAGTGTAAAAAGATGGAGATAATCTGTGGTAACTAAGAACAGTATAATGGGGGGAAGGGTTACGGGTAGAGCGTATACCTTTACGGAGGGCAATAGGCAAGTCAAACTCATTTGTTGGAGCCGGAGGAGACACACGAGGCGGCATTGGAAGTGAGTCATGAGGGAGACAATTGCGGCGACTATAAACCTGAAGGGGTGGTGGTGAAGGACGATCCTGTGGTGAATGAGAGTCTAAAGAAGGAGGAAACAAAATGGGTGGAGCATCACCAGGAAGATCACAGATAAGAGGAATATCAGCAGTAACAGGGAGAGGTACAAAACTAGAAGATAGATGTGAAAAGTAAAAAGAAGATTCATCAAAAGTGACATCAGCAGAGATAAAATGACGATTGAGGGAAGGGGAAAAACACTTATAGCCCTTTTGTGACCGTGGAAATCCTAAGAAGACACATTTGTGAGACCTAGGAGATAACTTATCAAGACCAGGACTAAAATCATGAACAAAACATGTAGACCCAAAAAACTCTAAGAGGTAATGGATGTAGAGGGTCTTGAGGAAATAAGATAGAATGAGGGATTATGTTATCTAGGACGGAAGATGGCATGCGGTTGATAAGATAACATGCCGTGAGAACAGCATCACCCCAAAAACGTGAGGGTACTTGACCATGAATGAGAAGGGTACGAGTTGTTTCAATAAGGTGTCTATTCTTGCGCTCAGCCACCCCATTTTGTTGACGGGTATAAGCACATGAGGTTTGGTGAAGAATGCCATGAGAAGCCATAAAATGTTTAAATGGTTGAGAAAGGTATTCACGGCCATTATCACTACGTAAATTTTGAATAGAAACCCCAAACTGTGTTTTTATTTCATTAAAAAAAGATTGGAAAATAGAAAACAACTTAGAACGATTCTTCATTAAAAACAACCAAGTACATCTGGAATAGTCATAAATAAAGGTAACAAAATACTGAAAACCTAAAGTGGACTTAACACGACTAGGTCCCCAATGTCAGAATGAACCAATGAAAAGGGGGACGACGCCCGTTGTGAGACACTACTAGGAAAGGAACTACGAGTATGCTTCCTTAACTGACAAGACTCACACGACAAACTTGACAATTTTGACAACTTCGGGACAAATTGTTGTAGTTTGGCAAGACTAGGATGACCTAACTGAGCATGAAGAAGGGATGGTGACTCCATGATTACGCCAACATGTGGAGAAGGGCGGAGATGATAAAGGCCATGAGAATCACATCCTGTGCCAATCATGTGTTTCGAACTCCGGTCCTGCAACCAAACAGAATCTTTAGTAAATGAAATAACACAATTAAGAGTATGAGTTAGACGACTAATGGACAATAAATTGAAGGGAGACCCAGGGACATAAAGTACATGATCAATGGATATGGATGGAAAAATATTAACAGTACCAACACCATGAGATGAAACTCTAGACCCATCAGCCATTGTTACCGAGGGTAAATTATCCGGACACGACAAGGAAGAAAACAAGGACTTGTTACCAGTTATGAGAAATAGAGAAGATTGGGAGAAAATATCCCTTGTGTGTTTAACATACACATAGGGTAGTTTATTTATATTGTAAGATATGGGCCAATGCCCTTAATACAGAATAGACTAAGCCCAAATAACAGAAACACACATCTTAATATCTAACACTCCCCCTCAAGCTGGAGCATATAAATCATATGTTCCAAGCTTGTTACAAAGATAATCAATTCTAGGTCCTCGTAAGGACTTAGTGAATATGTCTGCCAACTGGTTGCTTGAATTAACAAACTCAGTCTTGATATCTCCAGATATGATTTTTTCTCGAATGAAATGGCAATCAACTTCAATGTGTTTGGTTCTCTCATGGAAGACAGGATTAGAGCTAATATGGAGAGCAGCTTGATTATCACATATAAGTATCATGTGAGTGACATCTCCAAATTTCAATTCACTCAACAATTGTTTAAGCCACACAAGCTCGCAAGTAGCTGATGCCATAGCTCTATATTCTGCTTCTGCACTGGACCTTGCCACAACACTTTGCTTCTTACTTTTCCAAGATATCAGGTTGCCACCAATAGAGACACAATATCCAGAAGTAGACCTCCTATCAGAAGGGGAACCAGCCCAATCAGCATCTGAATAACAAACGATTTTTGTATCGTTGTTAGGGCCATATAGCAAACCTTTCCCAGGTGATCTTTTAATATACTTCAGTATGCGAACAACTGCATCCCAATGGTCTTCACATGGGGAGTTTAGAAATTGACTCACCACACTAACTGCGAAGGAAATGTCAGGACGCGTAACAGTAAGATAGTTTAATTTACCAACTAGTCTTCTGTACCGTTCAGGATCTGAGAAAGGCTCCCCCTGATTTGGTAGGAGTTTGATGTTAGGGTCCATAGGTGTCTCAACAGATTTACAGTTCATTAACCCTGTTTCCTCCAAGATGTCTAATGCATACTTCCTCTGAGATATGACAATACCATCACTGGATTGTGCTACTTCAATACCCAAAAAGTACCGAAGTTTGCCAAGATCTTTGGTTTGAAAATGATGACAAAGGTGTTGTTTCATCTGAGAGATGCCAAGATAGTCGCTTCCTGTGAGAACAATATCATCGACATACACTATTAAGTAGATACATCCAGCACTCGAGTGGCGATAGAACACTGAATGATCCGCTTCACTGCGAGACATACCAAATTGTTGAACAACACAACTGAATTTACCAAACCAGGCCCGAGGAGACTGTTTTAGGCCATATAAGGATTTGCGAAGACGACATACCAATCCAGATGACTCCCCCTGAGCAACAAAGCCAGGCGGTTGCTCCATATAAATTTCTTCATGCAAATCACCATTGAGAAAAGCATTTTTGACATCAAGTTGGTAAAGAGGCCATTGTCGAAGAGCGGCCATGGCAATGAATAGGCGAACAGAGGTCATCTTTGCCACTGGAGAAAAAGTATCACCATAATCCAAACCAAAAATCTGTGTGTAGCCTTTGGCAACCAGTCGAGCTTTCAGACGATCAATTGTACCATCAGGACCAACCTTGATAGCATACACCCACCTGCAACCAACAACAGACTTTCCAGATGGTAATTGGACAAGCTCCCAAGTTCCACTTTCCTGTAAGGCACTTAATTCATCCATCATAGCTTGACGCCAACCAGGATGAGTTAAGGCATCACCAACAGATTTGGGAATTGACACAGAAGAAATGGATGAGAGACAAGTATAAAATGATGGAGATAATCTGTGGTAATTAAGAACAGTATAATGGGGGGAAGGGTTACGGGTAGAGCGTATACCTTTACGGAGGGCAATAGGCAAGTCAGACTCAGTTGCTGGAGCCGGAGGAGACACATGAGGCGGCACCGGAAGTGAGTCATGAGGTAGGCAATTACGGCGACTATAAACCTGAAGTGGTGGAGGTGAAGGATGAGCCTGTGGTGAATGAGAGTCTAAAGAAGGAGAAGACAAAAGGGGTGGAGTATCACCAGGAGGATCACAGACAAGAGGAATATCAACAGTAACAGGGAGAGGTACAGAACTAGAAGATAGATGTGAAAAGTAAAAAGAAGACTCATCAAAAGTGACATCAGCAGAGATAAAATGACGATTGAGAGATGGGGAAAAACACTTATAGCCCTTTTGTGACCGGGGAAATCCTAAGAAGACACATTTGTGAGATCTAGGAGACAACTTATCAAGACCAGGACTAAAATCATGAACAAAACACGTAGACCCAAAAACTCGAAGAGGTAATGGATGCAGAGGGTCTTGAGGAAATAAGATAGAATGAGGGATTTTGTTATCTAGGACGGAAGATGGCATGCGGTTGATAAGATAACATGCTGTGAGAACTGCATCACCCCAAAAGCGTGAGGGTACTTGACCATGTATCAGAAGTGTACGAGTTGTTTCAATAAGGTGTCTATTCTTGCGCTCAGCCACCCCATTTTGTTGAGGGGTATAAGCACATGAGGTTTGGTGAAGAATGCCATGAGAAGCCATAAACTGTTTAAACTGTTGAGAAAGGTATTCACGGCCATTATCACTACGTAAATGTCGAATAGAAACCCCAAACTGTGTTTTTATTTCATTGAAAAAAGATTGGAAAATAGAAAACAACTCAGAACGATTCTTCATTAAAAACAGCCAAGTACATCTGGAATAGTCATCAATAAAAGTAACAAAATACTGAAAACCTAAAATGGACTTAACACGACTAGGTCCCCAAATGTCAGAATGAACCAATGAAAAGGGAGACGACGCCCGTTGTGAGACACTACGAGGAAAGGAACTACGAGTATGCTTCCCTAACTGACAAGACTCACACGACAAACTTGATAATGTGGACAACCTCGGGACAAGTTGTTGTAGTTTGGCAAGACTAGGATGACCGAACTGAGCATGAAGAAGGGATGGTGACTCCATGACTACGCCAACATGTGGAGAAGGACGAAGATGATAAAGGCCATGAGACTCACATCCTGTGCCAATCATGTGTTTCGAACTCCGGTCCTGCAACCAAACAGAATCTTTAGTAAATGAAATAACACAATTAAGAGTGCGAGTTAAACGACTAATGGACAGTAAGTTGAAGGGAGACCCAGGGACATAAAGTACATGATCAATGGATATGGATGGAAAAATATTAACAGTACCAATACCATGAGATGAGACTCTAGACCCATCAGCCATTGTTACCAAGGGTAAATTATCAGGACATGACAAGGAAGAAAACAAAGACTTGTTACCGGTGATGTGATCAGTGGCGCCTGAGTCAAGGACCCAAGGTCCGAGAGAGTGAGTTAGACCAACAAAAGGTGTACCTGTACGTGCAACAGATGCAGATGTAGTGGAACCAGAGTGCTGATGATCCTCATACCATCTGAGAAATTCGTTGAAGAGTGCAGGTTTGTCTATGGTATTAGATGAAGTAGGATGGTCTGCAGACGGTGATCGGGGAGGTGGATCAGAATTTGCCATTGCTACAGATCGAGGAGGACGTCCATGGAGAGCATAACATTTATCAATCTTGTGGCCTAACTTGCCACAATGGTCACATTTTGGACGTCCTTTACTTGGCTTGCGAGACCGACTTCGATCATCACGTTGAGCAGCCATAACAGAGGAATCATCAGTATGGGAGGATGTCTCAGTGACAGGTTTGCTCGGTATACGCAAAAGAGCAGAACAAGTAGAAGTAAAGTTGGGTATGACAGGAGAACCCAAAATCTGATCACGGACATGAGAAACATCATCAGAGAGTCCGTATAATGCCAACAACATGAAGAACTTTGATCGTTGTTCCAATTCTTCAGCAGGAGTGGAAGCAGGAGGTAATATATCATTAAAGTCATGAAGAAGGGCATGAATTTTACCCAAATAATCTGCCATGGGACCAGGATTGCGAGGACCAATAACAGTTAATAGGTCCTGACAAACACCATAAAGACGCTGAGTGTCATTGGTGTATAACAACTTCGCTTGTGCCCATACTTCTGAACATGTTTCATAGGATCGAAACATTTGTTTCAGTGAGGAGTGAATGGTGGACTTTATAACAATACATAACTGAGCATCAATTTTCATCCAGCGGGAAGTGTCATCTATGGGAGCAATAGTCACATTTTGAGTAAGATGATCTAAGTACCCCTGACTCTTCAACCAAAGTTTGATGTCGGACGCCCATGTTGCATAATTTGTGCCATCTAACTTGTCAATGGACAAGTGTACATTCACATAATTGGTATATATTGAGGGATTAGAAGATGAGCCACCAACAGAGGTGTTTGTAGACGAGGAAGACGCCATAGAGAGGGAGAAACCCTAAAAATTCAAAGTGCTCCGATTGACGCAACGACCACAGATCCGGAAAGAGGGCGAGGAGGCGATCACGGCGGTGCTGATCGGCGGCGGAAAGCTCCGGCGACGCGCCGGCACGCGCGGCGGCAGCGGCGAATCTTGCGGCGGCCCGTGGCGGCGCGTGGGTGCTCCGATCGCCGCGATCTTCGTGCGACGGTGGTCGCCCGGCCGAGACGATCCCGATGGTGTGGTCGCCGGTCGATTCTGGAACTCCGGCGACGGCGACGGCGACGGCGGCGGCGGCGGCGGCGACGGCAGCGGCGGTGACGACGGCGACAGTGATAGGTGCCGGAGACCGTGGAGTTGACTGGAACTATTCCTGTGCTCTAGATACCATATGAGAAATAGAGAAGATTGGGAGAAAATATCCCTTGTGTGTTTAACATACACATAGGGTAGTTTATTTATATTGTAAGATATGGGCCAATGCCCTTAATACAGAATAGACTAAGCCCAAATAACAGAAACACACATCTTAATATCTAACACCAGTGATATGCGGTGGCGCCTGAGTCAAGGACCCAAGGTCCGAGGGAGTGAGAGTGAGTCAGACCAACAAAAGGTGTACCTTTACGTTCAATAGATGCAAATGTAGTGGAACTAGAGTGTTGACGATCCTCGTACCATTTGAGAAATTCGTTAAAGATTGCAGGTTGTTCTACGGTATTAGATGAAGTAGGATGGTCTGCAGACGGTGATCGGGGAGGTGGATCAGAATTAGCCATTGCTACAGGTCGAGGAGGACGTCCATGAAGCGCATAACATCTATCAATTTTGTGGCCTAACTTGCCACAGTGGTCACATTTTGGACGTCCTTTACTTGGCTTGCGAGACCGACTTCGATCATCACGTTGGGCAGCCATAACAGAGGAATCATCAGTACGAGGGGATGTCTCAGTGACGGGTTTGCTGGGTATACGCAAAAGAGCAGAACAAGTAGAAGTAAAGTTGGGTATGACAGGAGAACCCAAAATCTGATCACGGACATGAGAGACATTATCAGAGAGTCCGTATAATGCCAACAACATGAAGAACTTTGATTGTTGCTCCAATTCTTCAACAGGAGTGGAAGCAGGAGGTAATATATCATTAAAATCATGAAGAAGGGCATGAATTTTATCTAAATAGTCTGCCATGGGACCAGGATTGTGTGGATCAATAACAGTTAATAGGTCCTGACAAACACCATAAAGACGCTGAGTATCATTTGTGTATAACAACTTCGCTTGTGCCCATACTTCTGAACATGTTTCATATGATCGAAACATTTGTTTCAGTGAGGAGTGAATGGTGGACTTTATAACAATGCATAACTGAGCATCAATTTTCATCCAGCGGGAAGTGTCATCTATGTTAGGAGTAGTCACATTTTGAGTAAGGTGATCTAGGTACCCCTGACTCTTCAACCAAATTTGATGTCGGATGCCCATGTTGCATAATTTGTGCCATCTAACTTGTCAATGGACAAGTGTACATTCACAAAATTGGTGTATATTGAGGGATCAGAAGATGAGCCACCAACAGAGGTGTTTGTAGACGAGGAAGACGCCATGGAGAGGGAGAAACCCTAAAAATCCAAAGTGCTCCGATTGACGCAACGACCACAGATCCAGAAAGAGTGCGAGGAGGCGATCACGGCGGTTCTGATCGGCGGCGGAACTCTTTGGCGACGTGCCGGCACGCGCGGCAGGAAGCGGCAGCAGTGACTGTTGCGGCGGCGCGTGGGTGGTCTGTTCGCCGCGATCTTTGTACCACGGTGGTCGCCTGGCTGAGACGATTCTGATGGTGTGGTCGTCGGTTGATTCTGGAACTCCGGCAGCGACGACTGCAGCGATAGCGGCGGTGATGGTACCAGAGACCATGGAGTTGGCGGGAACTATTCTTGTGCTCTAGATACCATGTGAGAAATAGAGAAGATTGGAAAAAAATATCTCTTGTGTGTTTAGCATACACATAGGGTAATTTATTTATATTGTAAAATATGAGCCAATGTCCTTAATACATAATAGACTGAGCCCAAATAATAGAAACACACATCTTAACATCTAACAGTATGAAATTACCACCTACTTCAAAGATCCATCTTGTTTTTCATGTATCTTTGCTGAAGAAGGCGGTGGAAAAGAGAATGGGTTGTTATCTGAGGTGTAGGAGGTGAGGGGGGACACGTTTTGTTTTCAGTGGATTGGGAGGAGAAGAATTATTACTATTCTTCTCAGGAGCTTGGCTCTGGCAGAGGGTCCTGGAACCTTCTGAGTTTTCTGGTTTAAAATAATATTGAATTTGCATCACTTCCCTTTTCACAGTTTATACTTTTGATTATTCCGTTTATTAGTAAACTGTAATACTCAACAGTACACCACACTCCTTCACCTCTCTTCTCCATATTGGCTATTCCCCCTTTTCTGGTCTACCATCATGGCCGACCGAAAGCTACCATGGTTGAATTTTCCATGGTTGGGGTTTCTAGCATTATTCCCCTAGAATTTTCCATGGTTGGGGTTTCTAGCATTATTTCGCTTTTGCTTTCTTCACTTCTGACCATAGCTACTATCTCAATAATTCCTGTAATTTTTTCTTAACAGAATCTTAGGCTCTAATGCCATGTTGAATATAGTAAAATTAGGTATGAGAATAATTTTCCTTTGTGTTGAATATACACATAGGGTATTGTATTTATAATAAAAGAAATATAGACTAAGTCTAAAATACAAATAAAGAATAATAACAAACTAACTAAAGATAATAAATAAATAAGATAAGGATAATATATCTAACACTCTCCATAAAAATTAGGAACTTTCCTTCTGATATAGTGGCTTCTATGAGGATTTTTTTTCCTTTCTGCCTCCACATTTTTTTAGGGGAATATAGTTACCAAACTTTGGTGAAAATCCCTTTTTCTGCAAAACATTAACTGAACGCAACAGACCCTTGTAAGATCAATAAATGTAATGAGCCAACCTCTTTTAGAAACGGTTTAAAATTTTTTACAAGGTTGAGATGGAAAAACAGCACGATAGTGTTTTGGTAGTTCGCACTTTTCATTTTAATGAGCTAGGTTTCAGTTTTGAGCTCCTAGTTTCTTAGCTTTTAATTGCTAGATTTTCAGTTATTATTGTTATTTTTAACAAGTTATGCCAATTAGAGCCAATATATCTTTGTTTGACAAATTATATCTATTTTCTAAATCAAGTTAGGAACATCATCTGATGAAAATGTAGTTCAAGATGTTGCACAACCAGTCAGCAGTCATTTGTCAATTGACAGTGCTGGTGGTCATAGTCAACAAAATGAAGATGTTTTTCTTTCTAACAAGGTAACCATTAGAGACCCAATATTCTTTTATGTACGCATGAGGCTTTATCCATAAACTGATGATTATTATGCTCAATAATCTCGCCTTATTTCTCGTTGTAGTGGGGTGGTATTTCTGCCGAAGAGATTAATGAAGCATTGTTGGTTGAAACTGCACTTTTTGGTGAAATTTCCACTCACAGTGTTCCATCCTTGCCTAATCTGCAACATCGTCCAAAAGAAACGCAGTGCATGTCCACTTCTATGTCACAATTATTAACTGACTCTCGGTTGCTTAAACAACAACAGGTTTAGATTCTTGCGATGATGCCTGTGTGATCAAGGTTTATGACATGATACCTAATTTGTCGTAATTTTGTGCAGGATGCTGACTATCTAGCATCACTGCGAGCTGATAAACAAAAGGAATTGAACTCTTTCAATAAAACTGAAAGCCAGTCCTCACAGAAAGAAGAATCATGCAAAAAGATGCTTGAAGAAAAGGTAATACATTTAGAAAACATGTTTTCCGGGATTTTTTTTATATTTATAATGTTCGATTTCACCTTTACATGTTTTAAAATATAACATTACTGCTGCAAATCATGTTTTCTGGGATTTTTTTAGCTACCATTTCCCACAAAATTCTTCTCAAAGGGGATATGAGAATATAAAATATACAAAAAGGTTTTACTATATAAAATATAAATACCATATTATTCTTCTTAGATAGTTTAATGTGGTCAATAATTAAAATTGTTGATAAAGATGTCGTGTAACTATTTGATTCCCAGGAAACTTGTATATTTTTTCCATCAATATTTATGACAAACCAAATAGATTTTAGTCATCTATAGGAATCATGATTCCTCAGATTTGTAGTTACTAAGAGTCATGATCTCTTGGTAAGAAAAGCTTTTCTTGAACGTGACTTGTATTTTTTTTTAATGTTTTTTTTTTTTTTTATTTCTTTGTACGGTGTATGCCATTCCTTGTTTTTAAAAGCACTATTGAATTTTGTGTGGCTCGTGATTGCAGGAATTGATGAAAATACTTGACAAGAAAAAACTTAGGCTCTCCAAGGAACCACTGTTGTCTGATGAAGTAGTTACTATTGTTGTTCGAATGCCAGATGGTGGTCGCTGTGAACGTCGCTTTCTCAAAACTGACAAACTGGAGGTAAAATTAGTTTTAGAATATGATGAAAACTAAATTCTAAATAATTCTCAGCTTAAAGGAATGGAGCTCAGCTCCTTACAGAGAGATATCTCTGCGGAAGTAGTGAATGCAGCTCTGAAACAGAAATAACAACAGGAAAGAGAAACCAGAATAATTACTCGAGAATATAGGAACCAACCAACACTACAAAACAGTAAACATTTCCCAAGCCAATGCCACCTCCAATTCCAGATATGCTTGGATACCCTCCTAAAACTACAAGACAGCATACACTTATTATTCTCCATGTCTCTTCCCCAAATCTCCTCTTGGTAGCTGTCCTTTTTTTTATTCAGCATTTCACTTTCAGTCACGACAGATTTCTACACTTGTTCACTCCCTTCTTTCATTAGATTTCCTTCATTTCCCCTTTTTCTCTGTTCACTCGTGCACCAACCGGCATTTATTGCCCTTAGGCCCATTTTTTTTCTTTTGTTTGGAGAAGTGAGGAATTTTTCCTAAATTCATTTTTAATGCCGGATGAGATCAAAATCCTGGTAGTATTTCTGCATTTTAATTAAGATATACTTTTTTGAAAGTTTATTTCAAAATCATTGATGTTCTCTCACAAGAACATAGAGTAAAATAATTTCTCACTTCAGTTTGTCAGTTACTTTCTTTAAAAACTCAAACAAGTCTTTTGTATTTTTCTCTTATTCTCTTCATGAATGCACGCATATGAAATAGGTGTTACACGTGACAAACATTATTAGGAGTAATATTCCTATTTTACATTATTATGAAAGTATGGATAGTTGGCTAACGAATTGTCATTTTGTTACCTTCGGTAGCTTCTTTTTGATTTCATAGACGTATCTGGAGCACAGAAGCCTGGAACCTATAGATTTGTGAGTGTCCCTTTTCCTTCCCACTTGATTTCTCGATTCAACCTTTGTGTGTCGTTGAAATGTTTTCTGACATACCACTTTTTTCCAAAAAGGAAATTATAATCAGTATTATGTGTCTAATGTTTACCAATACCACACTTATTTTAGGCTAGAGTTCGGTTCTCAGATACACTTATGTTTTAACTTTTACTTTTTCTTTTAGAGAAAAAAAACCGATGGATTATTCGACAATTAAATTCTGGCCCATATTTTGATGTTGGTGCATCAAAATGAAGACAAGAATTTGGGTTTCGAAAATCAAATTTTGATCTAAAAAAGAGTGTATGTTGTCAAATATTTGGCTCACTAGGATAGTTGCCTAACTTAGAAAAAGCTGCTATGTCTGAATAAAACTTCGTATGTTGTTATACTATTTGAAATGATTTCTGTGATTGGTGTAACTTAAGGTGTCAATGATCGTTACTTATTTGTTAAGGTTATCGAGCAACATGCTTCGTACGTGATATGTTTTAAACATGTCATTAGTTATACTAGTTTCAACTTCCATAAGTGATTCTAATTAGGATTTGGGGAATGCAATTAACTTGTATATTTGATAATATTTAAAACATGATAATGTGGCATTTAACTTGTATATTTGATAATAGTTAAAACATGATCAGAGCCAATGGATCTTTAGTACACATTCAATTTTAATTTACAAAATTAGATATTAAACATATTTATACCAATACCTATACCTAGTCAATGAGTTTGGGCAACATCGGTAGTTATTTGCCATCCTTGTATCAGAAATTATTAGTTTTCATATCACTCAATTTTGTGATCCGTTACATTGGTTGTACATTCTAACTATATATCAAAAGATTATTTTTTTAACCTTGGGTTTAAGTATGTAATGCAGGTACATTAGTTACATTGTTTAATTATGTTCAACCAACTTCAATTTCCTTCAATTTTGAACAGGTGAAGTCATACCCGCGTCGTGCTTACAGTATTAACGATTGCTCGTCAACCTTCAATGAAGTAGGCCTTAACAAAAGTAATGAAGCTTTGTTTCTGGAGTTGATTTAGTTTCACCTATTTTCCTTTCACCATCTTAATCTTTAGTTTTCTACCTTATAGATTTGGACCTAAACATCCTTTTGAGACTTTTGATAAAAAAGAAAAATGTAATCTTCTTGGCTTGGTTGGTTGGTCTTTTTTTTTCTTCTTAAATTTTGTTCGGTTAAACTCAGGGACTGAAAGAAGTGGTAAGCTAATCTTACTTCTCAACAACTTCCATTTTAGAATATATTTCAATTAATTGTCACAATTGTTTATACTTCTAATTACTTTCGGAATATTCATGATATATGTGGCAATATGTATAGGAAGGTAAATTTTTTATATTGTTTAATTTGTTTTCTACATCTTTCTTATTAATGGGCTACCGTGTCTTAGAACATTATGGTTGATATTTTTTGTATTGTTTAATTGGTTTTCTGCTTCTTTCTTTATATTTTCTTTAAATTTATATTCTTTATTATTATTTTTTTTATTATTTTCTGTCACTTGTTTCTTATGTTGGGTATTTCATTAACAAGAAAAATCATTCAAATATAATTAGTTTTCATGTTAATTATTCATTAATGTTTATTTTAATTGTTTGTATATTCTCATTAAGGCTTTACTATTGTTTGATTTTCTATTCGTAAAAGTAAACATTGGTCCTATTCCCTTCAAACGACCTTCAAACGAGTTTTTGCAATTGTTGTAAAGTTTAAAGATAAATTAGCACTATTCTCATTATTTTATTTTTTCTTTTCAATTAATAAATTAAAAAATAGTATTGAAAAAAAAACATATTTTTATAATAAGTTAATTTTTTAAATAATAATAATAATAATTTATTAGTGTAAAACGTATTAGTTGAATATAAAATTTGTACAAAAAGTGATACCAGGTGCATTACCAGTGGCACATAGGAAAAAATGAAGCTAAACTTGGCTAAAACTGAGATAAAATAGTTATCATTTATTAGTGGTAGATGGCAGAGTTTCGATCAAACCTACCTTGAAAAATACATTACCGATAGCTAGATTAACCTCCCGAGAAAACTTAAAAACGTGTAATTATTTGGAAGCAATGATCTAGCAGTTGATATTCACAGTCAGACGTATAGAACACATATCCATTGTATTGGGGACGGATAATGAAAAAAGTAACCTAATATTTCTTAACTTTTTATGCGTTGAATAATCATCTTTAATTAAAAATAAATACAAAAGAAACCAATTAAAAATTAAGCAAAATTACTTGAAAAAAGTTAATGAATCCGTTCCATTATATGATACTTATGAAACTTTTGAAATCAAATAAAATTTGTTTAAAAAATTCAAAACAGTTATAAACAAACCTTAAAACTTACCAGAAACAGTAATGAAATGACAACAGAATATCGGAACCTCATTAAAGTTAGCGGTTAGAATTCAGTTAAACGTTTGGTCCCATCACACAGCCCAACCATAAATTTTGCATGCATTCCTCAAATCCTTATAGTAGTCATAATAAAATATCACAGTAACACTTCACACTTCTCTGCACCAATACAAATTTAACCACGGACGACGTCGCAAAATTCATCAAGATCATTGGAGCACCGGAGTCTCTCGCCGTCATAAATTTGAAGTTCGTTTTCTCTACCTAGTCTAGAAAATATTAGATTAAATAGTAAACTTTAAATTAATTCAATCTTATTGGTTTGTATAACGATTTTTGAATATATATATATATATATATATATATATATATATATATATATATATATATATCTTTAGTCGATGTGTGACTTCCAATACATCTTTTATATATCTTTGCGTGAGACTAGATATCAATAGATAATCTAATAGGGGACCGATAGTGAGTGAAATAATAGACTCAACAAATATTAAATTTCGTAAAATAGACTATAATCTATGACTTTGATACCATGTTGAAAAGTGAACTTTAAATCTAACTCAACTCTACAAAATTAACTTGTAAGATGAGGTTTATAACCATATATATACTATAAAATTGCCTTATCTATAGTAGATATAGGATCTCCAACACATCTCCTCACGCCAAGATATATACATCACCGGTGTAGGACTAAACATTAATGGTTGATCGGATAACAATTTGATAGCGGGTGACACGATAAGTCCAACAAACAATTGATCTCACTAAGATAGGCTCAAACTCATGCCTGTGAACCATATTAAGAAATGAATTTTAAGCCTTACTTGACTCTAAAATATTGGCTTATAAGGTGAGGTTTTCACCCTTTTATATACTCAAAATAACCTTATTTCTAGTAAATGTGAGACTTTCAAACACCCATTCACGCTGAGGTATATATATCTCAAGCGTGGGACTAGCCATTAGTGGATGGTTTGATAACAGGTGAAATAGTATGCCCGATAAACAAAAATCTCGTAGGATTATAATCTAATGCAAGGCTCTCTGATATTATGCTTAGAAGTGAATTTTAAATCTAATTCACCCCACAAAATTAGCTGGTAACATGAGGTTTGCACCCACTTATATGCTTTAAATAACCTTATTTCTAGTCGATTTGAAACTTCCAACACAATCCCTCACGTTAAGCTATATACATCTCGAGTGTGAAACTAGATATTAATGGATGATCAAATAACGACCAGATAACGAGTAGAATGATATTATCTTAAGAAGTAGATTTTAAGTCAAACTCGATGTATAAAATTGACTTTTAAAGTGAAGTTTGCACTCACTTATATACTATAAACTTATCTTTAGTTAATTTGGGAATTCGAATATATTGTGTTTTTCTCATATCTTCTAACTCTTTGCTTCACTGTTTTACATGAACATCAGGTCAATTTGAATGAAGCTAAGAATACCCATTTTCTTGAAGAGAATAAATAGGACAACTTGGTTCATAGAGGCTTTTTTTTCCTTTAATCTTAATGATTTTCTTGGAAATTGAAAATGTACTAAACATGTTATGAGAATCTGTGACTAAGTTTTTCGATGAAGGGAAAATTTTTGCAGCTACTGCACAATATGTTAAAAGTAATGAATAATCGGTGAAAATTGACAATTTATGTACTAACAACAAGAACATTTAACATATTGTTTGAGACTTCTGTTCTTACATGTTTTCTAAAGTTTACCTTGCTTTCAATGAAAAATGAAGATGGAAGTACCCTGTATGCAATGTATACTCATAGATCGAAACATACCACTTTTTTTTTTTTAATTTTATTCTATATGATTTCTCAAGTTTCTCTCACTTTCAATAAAATATTGTTTCAGGATTCATGTAAAGGTTGACTTGGTCAGACTTGTGCTCAACAAGAAGATAAAGAATTGGCAGGTTCAATTTCAACTAAGGTTTTCAAATATTCATTATATTTGTACAATTGAATTTCTTCTTTTCCAATCTTTCAAATTCATTTTACTGTGTTGAATTTAGACACAAAGAAAGAGAAAGCTATATGTGAGATTTGTGATGATTCTAGAGTCATCACAAAATAACATCTCTATATGTGAGATTTCTTGTCTTTTCATTTAAAAGCAGATTTTTTTGTCGGGATAATAAGAACGTGGATTGTTAAACTATCGAACAAACTGTATTCAGTTTACTATGGGCAACATAGTGTATCTGTTTGTAGCTCATGATGACATTATGTTCGTTTTTAGCAGATACAAAAAGTATGATTTATCTCTTCTTTCAATCTCCAAGCCTCAAACCCAAGAAAAAAAAAAGATGAAAAGAATTCAAACATTTTATTGTAGCAATCTTAAACTATCAGAAACAGGCAAAACAGGCAATGAAGCAATGATCTGACAGGAGACTGACTAAAACAATGGATTGACTAATAAGAAAATGTACTGTCAAAATTAACAAGAGAATGACAAGAAAAATTAGAAATCGGTGTTTATTTATGCCGTGATAGAAGTAGAAGCCACGGTAACTATTTTGTTTGAGTGGAGAAAGGATCTAACTGTGAGTTACTGACCATTGCATCTTGCATAGATAGACAATGGTTTAGGGTTAAAGTCATGCAACCTTTAATTAGGTTGTTATATTGACCACCCAAAGATGATCCGATGGTTTAGGGTTATGCTTTATATTCATATCAACTGACAGCAGAAGCAAATATTCATGTCACAAGGACAGGAACAAAGCCAACAGCTCAGAAACCCGTCAACAGAAGTATTACCTTTTCTTCAACAGCTTGTGGTGACACAAGGTCATCGTCAGTGACCTGAAAAGAATTAGGAAAAGCAACATCAGCCATCACAGGCAAGTGGACAGACATTGAATTCTACAGGTAAAATGAATATTCAAAAAACTTCAGAGGGTAACATTGTTTCTTTTAATAATAAAAACTGATCTTGTATGTGTATGAAAAAAACTATCGGGCTTACAGGAATACACACCTCTAATGGGTTTCTGCTACTGTTGATTTTCTTTCTATTTTCTACAAAATCATGAACTTGAAGCTCTTCCTCTTCTTCCATAATCTCACGTACTGCTTTCTCTTTCTTTGCCATGTAAATTCAACTCAGCAAAAAGAATCAGAAAGATTGGAAAAGAAGAAATTCAATTATACAAATATAATGAATATTAGAAAACCTACAGAAAAGTTGTTAAAAAAACATTTTCCTTCTATAGATTGCAAACAGTTTACTTCCATCTTCGTTGATTTTTATTGAAAGCCAGGTGAATTCTAGAAAACTGTAACAGAACTCCCAAACAATATGTTAAAGATTCTTGATGTTAGTATACAGAAAGTCAATTTTCACCAATTATTCCTTATTTCCAACAGTGCAAGATTTTTCCCTTCACCGGAAAAAGTAGTAAGAGACATGTTTAGTATATTTTCAATTTCCAAGAAATATTTAACATTAAAGAAAACAGAAGAAGCTTTATGAACCAAGTTCTCATACTTCTGCAAAATGGGCATTCTTAGCTTCATTCAAATTGATGTTCCTGCAAAACAGTGAAGCAAAGAGTAAGAAGATATGAAAAAGGCACATTTTCTGGATTATGCAGAGGAAAACGAAGAGTGGATGAATTCTGCGACAGAAAAACAGCATTGCCATGGTTAAGTTTGAATTTGGAGCAGAGAAGTGTGAAGCGTTACTCTGATACTTTTTTATGATTACGATAATGAATTGGCGAATGCATGGCAAATATATAGTTTCGCTTTGTGATACGACCCAACGTTTACATGAATCCTAACCGCTAACGTTTTAACGAGGTTGTGTTATTTTGTTTTCATGTCATGATTGTTTCTGGTAAGTTTTAAGGTTTGTTTCTGGCAACTTTTATAAGGTCTGTTTCTGGTAAGTCTTAACAAAAAAAAAATCACTCATTACTTAAACTATTTTAAGAAAAAACAGGAAATTAAAATTAACTGAAAATGACTTTTTTTCATAAGCCACTTCAAATAACTAGTTAAAATAAATGTTGTGGAAGTTACTTTTAAAGAAACATATTTAATTAAAAAAAAACACTTTATATACATAGTAATTTTTGTTGTATAAAAGTCACTTATCATTAAAACATTTCATTTTGAAAGGAAATGATTGGCTATTGAACAAAAATACATTATCATTTGATGCATCTGATTTTCTGTTTCCTATTTTCATCTTTCGTTTATAGTGCAATGAAAAGATCTGAGATTTTAGTTTGAGATTGGTTGGATGAATATGTGCACCCTCTTACCTTTTTGACTTCCTAAATTTATTCTGTCGAAGCTTAGGGATTGAAAAGAGATTAATCACATTTTTTATCTCTAGTCAAATCGCGCTTTTCAATCATTATGCTTGAATTGAACAAAAAATTCATCGTGAACTGCAAAGCAAATTCATCATGTCCACAAGTGAATTCAAAATAATGCATGCAAACTCTAATTATGCATCAAACAAAAATGCAACATTAAATATGAAACACAGTTTTTTGATAAGTTGTGTAATCCATCTCGGGAACTACCAAGTACGACCACACTGACAGAAAAATCAGAGTCACGAGAACATTGTAATATGTCATGCAGTAAAAACTATTTCACCTATCTTTCCCACTAATTACAAAAACACTTGAAGAGTATTTTCAGCTTGAAATGGTTTTCACTTTGAATGGCGTTTTACTATGAATTTTCAAAACATCGGCGGTCATTAACTTGGTCAAATCAGTAGGTCAATGCATCAATGGATAGATTCCATTCATCTACCTTCATTCCTGTAAATATGATGGTGCTTTGGAAAAACCAAAACTCATCATAACTTGTCAATGTTAGAGTTAGAGAACCTGAACTTCACTACACTCATAGAGACACCAAGCGAATTTTATATCCAGTTTTTGCTTTCAGTGACATTGGGCTTGGTGCTTGCAAGTTATGTATAATATGTATTTTTCTGATGTTATTTGGTTAAACATGTTAAACCAGATGAAAGTATTGAATTGTAAACAGGATCAAGGGTATGAAATTGCAGACAATATGTTAAGATCTAGGATGATAGGATAGATTTGGGTTTAGAAGTTTAGGACATGCGGGGTGTTGGTGTTGGTTGTGTCAGTTGTAAAAAGGGGATGAGTTCGAACTGCTATAAATAGAGCTTTTATAACTCTGTAAAGGATATAGAGTATATTTTGTGTAAAGTCAGGTCTTTAACTTGTAGAAGATTATGTCTTCAATCAGGAAGGTTATGCTTGCAACCTATTCTTTATAAAAAGGATTCTTTTATGGTAAATAATAGAAAAACCCATTCTTCCATATCTTCTGAGTGTGTTCTTGTTAGGTTTCAAGCCCAAGTACCTAACACAATATTTTTTATACTTCATGGCATGGAGATAAATAGAACCGATATGTTAGGACATTATGATATTCAATACTTAATAGCTTTTGAATGAGGGAACAAAAGTAATCAAACATTAAAAAATGTCGGATGTCATTCTATGTAAGGAGACAAGACGCATGTTATGGCAACATACGGAGACAACATGAGAAACATTACAATTGGTATTTACTCATCACCAGTTCCTTTTCCTGTTCCTATCAATTTACATCCCTTACCTTTATATTAAAATTTGATGAAAGAATGCCTCAACATTCCAGGGGCCATAATTTTGCAAAGAAAGTTTCACCTTGCACCACTCACAAAAATCGGGGTTTGAAAGAATTGATTCGTGAGAAAATTGACATGAAAAGAATAGAATCAAACTAGTGCTTGCTCTGTTGGTCTCTCTCTGGAGGAGGGGCTGTCCAATACTCCTTAACTGCTATCAGTACCTTTTGTCTCTCATAAGGTCCTTCTTCATGGTCTGTAATTCTGACATCCCATTGCATTTCATCTGCAATGCTTTTCACCTTCGTCAACACATCCACATCATCTCTCAAAATCACACTACCTTCTGGCCTCAAAATCCGGTCCATCTCTAGAAGAATGTCCACCATATCACATCTGTAGCACATTAATTCAAAAACTTAGTAAAATTTCACAGTTTTTGACTTATAGTCTGTTAGTCACATTTTTTGACTTAAGGTTTTTCTTAAGGTAACTAGAAACACAGGTTGTGTTATTTAGGATTGGTTTGTGTTTAATGATTTGTAGAACTTGAGTTTTCCCCAATTCATGTTGTCCGTGACCTATAATACTTCATTCAAGTTGAGAACCTGATTGGTCTAACTCAATCCAATTACATTGAGTGTGAAATCTGTAAAACTAAATATGAATATGGTCTAATAACAACTTCATAATTTATTGAAAATAGTACAATGATTAGACTATGCTCTGATATCATATTAAAGTTAAAAATTATGTTCTAATATCATATTAAATATGAGTAGAAATAACTTATACAGATTATTTTTCATATTAATCAGGAGATTTGTTTGTCAGTATTGCACTAGAAAACTGATTAATTTGAGAAAAAAAGATTTAGAAACATATTAGAGTAAACAAGTTCTCTAGATTTGGCCATTACATATAATCGGTTCTTAGTGTTACCTGTTCTGGTAGAGGCTAAAAACTGAATCACCGTGTATGAAGTCATATGTTCGGGGGTAAGTGGACATGGCTTCACACCTGAAAGAAGAACAAAATAGTGAGTTATGGATTTTAACCATACCATCCATATACAGAATTTTAAATTTAATTTTTGTAGTACAAGATAAAAGGATTGGATCCGTGAAACAGTGTTCTGTCTATAGTAAAAGACAACAAAGGATAGAAAATAAGGTGTGTGGCACTGGCACACATAAGCAGGTATTATTTAAACTCCCATTGTCATAATGTTGCTGTCGGTGGTATAAGCTGTGAAAGATGGATTTTGTCACGGACACGCAACACAACACAGTAAATGTACAAAACATCATGACAAAGGATACCCTACAAGCCCACACCCTAACACAAGAAACAATTTATGTATTCATTACCTTTTGAAAATGAGCGTTACAAAAATTAAGAGGCATTATTTCATAACATGTTTAAGAAAATAGCAAGAGTGTTATAAGAATAATGAATGACTCATTATATAAATAAATTATCCAAACAGAACCATAATGTCATAATTACACGATGTTATCCTTTTAAATTATCTTGACACATTTGTTTTCTAGAACCTAACATAAAGAGTGTAATATATACAATCCACAAAATATTATTACTAGCAAACTTATATTCAACTAAACAATTCATCAAAATCTAAAATAAATAAAAAAATGGGCAAATCGTTATGTCATCCACAATCCATGTAATAAAAGGGGTTGAATAAATTGACCTACCACGTTAACCAATTTTGACCTACCTAAAAATGGTACATTTATTTCTCAAACTAGCTTACTAGGTTTTGTAATTATCCTATGAGAATGAGACTAAAACAAGTGAAACATAATTTTGAATATTTGTAAAAGGGTATGAACCAATAAAAACGATTTTATAATTAAATATTTAATTAGAATCTAAAAGTGTCTGATCATTGATTTATATCAGACAAGTGTTAGTGGCAGTGTGAAAAACATATCTGAACTGTGACACTTCAACAGAGGTGTAATTAATCTATAAGTGATATAGGTCCTTGACCACATAAAAAGTTTCAATCTATCAACTAAGACAATGCTTGCTGCTCATCTAATTATGCATACAAAAATGTTGCTTTTTGTATTGCTTCTCTTTTAACAAACAACTCAGATTTCCTTTGCAAAGGAAGAAAAGCATACCAGTTTTGATAGGTTCCAATCAATCCACGTTCGTATACAACACCAAGGGTGTTGATTTCAGACTCAACAGGGACAATGTTCATAACCCACACAGGATCATCAACCAGTGCAGCTGCAAAGCCTCCCAAGTAAGAATTCATATCAAGCAGGTTTCTATATCTTCCACGTTCTGCTAGCTGATGGTCCAATCTCTTGTAGTACGCCACTCTCTTTTTCCATAACCGAGTGTTTTCTGTGAACATCTCAGCTGTTATTCCTTCCAAACTTTCACTCCTAATCCTTGGGGGAATTGAAGTTAGTCTCTTAGGCCATTTAGACAGCCCTCCACCACTAATTTCTTTGATGTCCTTTACCTCAGGAAGTGGGGTCAAACATGTATCCAGCTTAGTGTACCTGCAACGAAAATGGCTTGATGAAGAAAAAACATAAAGGAAAGTGTTCATTAAAGTAAAAACAAGGTTGAACTTTTATAATCAAAATAAAAATCAGAAACTGTTTTGTTCCAACCAAACAACCCCTAACATTATATATGACAATTACTAATATGCCAGCCCAATATGTTAATCTAGTTTGTTCAACTTATTAGCCTTGATGAGATGAACATCAAAATCTGAAAAAAAAAATTGTGATATTACCATGCTGTGTCAGGATCCTGTGCCACACCACAGAAGGGTCTACTAGTCTTGAAGATCTTTCGCTTGAGTTTGCAGTGTACATGATTGGTTGGCTTCTGCCATACTGCAAGGTCATCCTTCTGCACCAACTTTTTCCAGCATAGACTCTTTGCCACATCCTCAATCTCATCTTGTTCATCTCTGAGACTCTCACGAGTTCTTTCCCACCCTCTCCAATGATTCTGATAGTTTATTGGTGGCCCTGATAGAATCCAATACCCCCCTGGACGTAAAACTCTATCTACTTCAGTCAAGTATACTCCTTCTGCCAATACCACAAACAATAATGCACTGTCACTTTCACTCACACAAAATCATTGGCACTCTGAGAAAAATTCTACAGATTACATATGATCTAATTTTCATTCATACAAAAAATTTAATTAGTTCAGCTTTCTATTTTTTATAGTTGTTGAAAAATTCATCAAAATATGACCTTGGAGTGTTTAGGGACTAATGGGTGTACCATACTTGCCCCAGGGAATGAGGCAGCGTGAGCAATGAGCCAAGTCAAAGGCTCTTGAAGGGTATGGAAGCCTGATTGAGGCAAGGATTCCAATCAATGCAGGAACACCTCGTTCAAGAGCAAACTGAACCTGTGATATATGAGTATCTCTTGGTGCAAATGACACTGTTAAAATGTCACGTGATAGAAGATAAGCTCCGAAGCTTGCAACCTGATAGTTTTAAATATCACACAGCAAAATTCTAGATATGAGTTTTAAAGATATTAATACAAAAATCAATAATTTTATCTTGTAAAATAATTTATGATTACATGATAATAAAATTATTATTTTTACTATTTCTAGGAAGGTGTGAACTTGTGAAGTCTGGGTAGGTAACTTGTAGATTAGGAAATGGAATGCATGATTGAGATGGTTAGGTTGCAATGTGTCAATTTCTTATTGTGCTTTTTCCTCTCACATGCATTTCAACAAACAACTTAAAGACAAATAGAAAAGCAGATTATGATTGCCATAAAGTGAACCAAAGGCAAGTTTGGACTGTCTAGTAATTTAATATTGCAATGTATAGTTAAATCATTGAGCCAGAAAAGGCCCATGCTTTCCGATAAGATAGCAAATTTTCTATCTCAATAATTATGCTTTTCTTTGATTTGAAGGTAAAGGATTAGAAGATTTTTCTTTTATTATTCTCTTTCTCATTTGGGAAAAAGAAAAGTGAAAAAAAAAAGTAAATTTTGATGTAACTAATACACATTAATCTGTATCCATTTATACATTATACTATGTTTCAGCGTATATAAGATGTCGCCAGCGTATAAATAGCTTGACTTTCCAACTTTTCACTTATTTTGAAGTCATTTTGTAAGACCAACAAGAAAAATGAAAAAAATAAAAGTAACATAGACAAATAAGATCTCATCGTAACTTTTTGTTTATAAATTTTGACATGTTAAAAACTTTAATACAATTTAATTTTAAAATTTAAAAAATAAATATATATATTTTTTAAGTTAGCTATATTAAATTTGTTTACATGTCAATTAAAAAACACGTTTTATATATCAAAAATATTTAAAATAATTATATTTCTTAAATTTAAAAACTAAAATATATCAAAATTTTAATCAAAAATAAATTTTAATTTCATGTCAAATTTTAAAAATTAAAAACATATTTCACCGATTTTTTTCCTAACTATTCTTCTTCTTAGGAAACTTCGTCAAACCATTTACGAAACGACGAGCCGTTCGTCCACAAGAATATGATATTCCCAAAATAAGTCAACTCACTTAGGAACTTTCGTCAAAGACATTTTATTCTATTCTACGTTTTATTTATTAAAAATATAATAAAATTATAAGCTTATTTTAAAATAATAATTAAAAATTATATATAATAAATAAATAAGTTAGTCTGTCCTACATTACCATGTTTACACTCCTAGTTTCTTGTAAAAATATATAAAAAAGCAAATTGAAAATAAAATGATATTTTCGCAAAAAGAAAATACAAGTAAGCATCCCAATCACATATTTAATATCACCATGAACCCACATTACCATTTCAAATTTTTAAAATGAAAAATCGAATTATTCCTAAAATTCATCATAAAATATGAAGGGGGAAATACCATTCTTGCATACCGAGAGTTCAGTATTCCTTGAACTAAGAACAAAAGTAAACCCGGTTCATCATAAACCGGTCTACTCAACCTTCGTCATAAACCTAAATTTTCTAACCTACAAAATCCATAAAAAATTATACTACTTTTCAAGATTTTAAGTAAAAATTTCTCAAAAACTATTGTAATCAATTGACATTTTTAAAAGATTTTTCATATTACTGATGAAACAAAGAGATTTATTTATAAATTTTTGCTAAAATTTAAATAATAGTCTTGTATTAAAAGTGTTAAAAATCATGTTAATTATGCATTGAACATTAGCCAAATGACAAATACTGGAGTTAATGCATGATATTAAGGAATGGCTCTGGCTGAGGAAAAAGAAAGAGTTTGAGACGGAACCGGTTCGGGAAGAGGCGAACCGGGATTCCGGTTGAAGAAATAACATGAACGTACCCCACAACCGGTGTCGATAGCGGTTCGGATAGACCCATCTCGGAGATTAACAAGCTTTCCAATGTCATCAATGTAGCGGTCTGCGCCACGTGGAAACATAGTCCCACCACCGGGGAACTTGAACCGGTCCCCCTCCACCCGGACCCAGTTCTGCCCCTTCTTCTCCACGGTCAACTCCTTGTGCGGGGCGTTCGCGAACCACGCGGCGTCGCGGCTTGCCGGCCATCGCAGCGGCTGTTTGTATCCGTACGGCGCCGGAATCCGGCACCGGAGTACATCCTCCACCGCCGGACAGTGCCGCTCACGGTAGGCGAGTCGGGCCCTCGGGAACTGGAGAGAGCGCTTCTGGTCCTCGCAGGGGGTGTACTCGTAGTAGGACCACGCGCAGGGAGGGAGGTGTGGTCCACGCGCCGCGGTGGGGGGCGGGTCCGGCATGTTATGGTGGGCAGCGAATTCGAGGTTGGTGAATGATGGGACGGCGGAGGTGGTGGTAGTGGTGGAGTTGGTGGTGGGATTGAAGCAGAGGTTGGAGGCGGTGGCTACGGTGGCAGTGGTGACGGTGGTGGTGGGGTAGTTGTGCCATAGACCAAGGAAGTAACAGAGGGTGAAGAGGAAGGTGGCGAAGGTGCAGAAATAGAGGTTGGTGAGTAAAGTATTTGGCTTTTTTGAAGTGCAGTTTAAAAATTGGGTTAAGAAGTTATTAGTGTTTGCCATGGCTTTTGAGTTTGTTCTTGAGTTGAAGTGAAGAAAGAGAGAAGAAGGTTGAAGTTATGAAGACGATAATGAAGTACCTTTCGTTTGGTTGTTGATTATTGGTTAGGTTCATTTGTTTGTAACAGTTTGTATTTGAACTTTTATGTTCAAGTTGATGTCCAATCACTACGGATATCTTTTCTTCTTCCTTTTTCTTTCTCTCTCTCTATTTCATCTTCTTCATTTTCGTCTTTTCATTTTTCTGAAAAGAAAAATATATTATGTTAAAATATCTTTTAAGATTGAAAAATCATGTATAACACTGTGCCTCTAGAGATCTTGAAAAAGAAAGGGACATCAATTCAACTGTGCAAAATTATATATATATATATATATATATATATATATATATATATATATATATATATATATATATATATATATATATATATATATATTATATATGTATATATATATATATATATATATATATATATATATATATATATATATATATGTATTACACGCCGGCATTGTCCAAAATTTTATTTCAAGAAAGGGTAATGTTAAAATATTTAACATGTCTGATTATTGAGAATTTAATTTAAATTCAAATTAGCAAGGCATAAATACATTACAAAAGAACTAAAATATCAAAAATATATTAAAAAGAAGGAAAAGAATAAAATAGCCTGTCACTTCAATAATTAATATGGTTGTTAATTTTTTTAGGCAATTTTTTTGGTGTTATTCAAAAAAGTATGATTAATTAGTAATTTATAACTGGTTTAATATCTCTTTTTGATCTCTCGAAAGGGGACAAATGTTCAATTGGGTTCTACTTTTTTTTAGAAGTTCAATGTGGTCCCAAATTTTATAAAAAGTGTGCAATCAAATCCTTTTTGGAAACGGCGTTGATTTTTAATGGAGCAGCTGACAGGGTGGACTGAAGTTAGCTACGTGGCTGTGAGAGGGTAATATGTGGCTGTGTGAGGCTGATACGTGGCATTCATCTTGTTCTTGTCACCCAAAATGATCACGGCATTCAGGAATCATGTTATTTAGAAGGAATAGAATCTGCTAGTCAAATTTCATACGCAAACATACAGAGATGAATCTATTGTTAGCAAACATAGTATACTTGAATTTTTTTTTTTTGCTTGAGTTCCCCTCATTCCAAGACCAAAGACCACCGTTGAAGGAATAAACCAGAAGCTCCGTCCTTCGCCGCCGACGAACCAGGTCGAAGAAGTCGAACCATACCGCGAGGCCAGCCCTCCACCTGCAGAAAACCAGAACCAAAAACAAAAACCAAAACCCAGAGATCCAGCGGCCAACCTCGGCGAAGTTTCGTTGATCTCCGCAAACCTGTCGCTCGAGACCCACCGCGCGAACCACCATCCAAACCCCAAGGGTCGCGCCTCTACAACTGTGTCGCTCACAAGCTCCGCCGCTGCGGACCACCCCAAAGCTGTCGCGAGTTGTCCCAACGTGAGAGAAAGGAAGCTGCCATATGGTTGCAGAGCAGCGCCGAAGGAGAAGAAGAGAAGGGAAAACTATATCTTTCCCTCACATGAGCGTGACGAAGCAGACATAAGAAGAAGATGGTAGAAAGAAATTGGGATTTCCAATTTAGGGTTCATAATCCTTTCAGATTGGGAGTTTTCCCTCTTAATTCTAATTTTAATTAGGTTCCTAATTTTCAAATTTAGGATTTTTCGAATTAGGAAAACCACGTATTACCCTCACACAGCCACGTAGCAAACTTCAGTCCACCCTGTCAGCTGCTCCGTTAAAAAATTAACGCCGTTTCCAAAAAGAACTTAATTGCACACTTTTTACAAAATTTGAGACCACATTGAACTTCTAAAAAAAGGTAAGACCCAATTGAACATTTGCCCCCTTTCGAGGGACCAAAAGAGGTATTAAACCTTTATATTTATATTTATTTTAATTTTTTCTTTTATTCATTTAAATCTCCATCCTTAATAGATAGAACACTAGTGCAGAAAAGACTTTAGACGTATGTTATTTTTTATTTTTAGTGTCAGATCCTGATCCGACGCCTTTATGGATGACTTTAATTGGATGTTGGACCTATAGAGTCCGACGTCTATAAAGACGTCATATTACACCAAAACCGACATCTAAGGGCACTATAGACGTCAGACATAACATCAATCGACGTTTACTGCAGTTCGTGTCTTTGGATATCGTAGTAGCACTTTCTTCCTTGTTTCCTCATAAGAAAAGCTTGTGTCTTTTGGATCTCTTATGACATTTCAACCGAAAATCGAATCTGGGTCCTTGCCCAGTTCCATTCCAACTGCCAATGAAAAAGAATACGGTGACATGAGAACCAGACAAGGACCCAGGTTTGGTTTTGGGTTGAAATGCTATAAGAGATCTAAAAGATGCAAGCGTTTCTTAAGACAAAACTAGCAAAGGGAGAATGTGCTACTACGCTACCCAAAGACTAATGTCGTCAAAATGGGTTGAAACCCGTAAGCCAACCCGACTCACCATGGGTTTGAGCTAGGTTGGGTTGGAAAAAAATGCAAATATTTTGATGCAAGCCAATTTTGACCTGGCTCACTAAGAACCTGACTCACACGGGTTGAACCCATGGTGGGTCGGGTTGGCTCACCAACCCACCTATTTTTTTTGAATTAAATTAAATTAATTATTCAAATCCTATTTTTTTATTGAAATCAAATTAATTATTCAAAATGCACAACCTTTACTTAGCAATAGAGCCTTTCGCGCTGCTGTCTTTCCAAAAGTTTTCCTCTGCAAATAAAACCCTAAGATTATAGATTGGAGAATATTATAGATGGAGATAAAGAAGAAGATGCTTCAAGAAAGCATAATATTGTGGATTTATCCATTCAAAACTCCAATTTAATAGATGGATAATATTATAGATTGGATAATTCAGTAATATATCATTTGTTTTATCTTGTTTTTAGACCTATCTACAAGCATGACAGTTTTGTCTTGTGCTATATATGTTTGTTAACGGCTATATGTAGTTTCTTGGTCAAACGGTTGTGTATGTCTCATTCAACTAAATTGGCAAAAATTTTATGCCTGATAATTTAGAATATATATAACAATACATTTCTTTTGTTTCATTTTTTTTTATAACAATTAGTCCAATTATTACTGTTTCAATTTGATTGATCAAAAGAACATGTTATAAGAATCTGAGAAGAATAGGGTGAAAAAAAAGTTAATTAAATGAGTCAATGAGCCAACCCGTTTAACCTACCAACCCGTGGTGGGTCAAGTCAGGTTCGAATTTTTTTGGCTCACTAATAAATGAGTCGGGTTGGGTTTGCTCACTAAGTGACCAACTGGTGGTGGATCGGGTTGGGTCGGGCCGGGTTACCCGTTTTGACAACTCTACCAAAGACACGAGAAAAACTGCACCAAAACACAACGAAAACTCATTTTAATCGGTTCAAATGGAAGATAATCCATCAAAGACTAATTTAGTTGGAGGAAAAGTAAGTTTAAACGATTCAAAAGAGATAAGATGCACTTGGAAATGCAATATCGTAGAGAGAAAAGGCGAGGAGAAAGACGATGAAGTGCGCGTAACCGCGGATTCGTGATTTCTGATTTAACAAGAATCAAGATGTTGGTGCCCTCACTAATTTGACGTCCATTCGATTTAAAAATTAGGTTTAATAGCCTGTTTTGTCCCCAGTTTTGCTGAATAATGTCAATTCAGTCCCTCATTTTAAAAGTGTTTGAAAGTGGTATTCAGTTATTAAATTTTGTGTCCAAATCGTCCCTTCTGTTAAATAGAACCAAACGGCGTTAATGGATTGATGATTTGGCAACATATAATGCTTACATGTCATTATTGGGCTGCCACAATAGAGATGCTTGTTCCCACTCGTGCAAGAGTTTGGCTAGAGAAGCTTCCCCATCTAGGTTCAACCCGGATTAGCCTAAGGATTCAATGTCATCCATACCTCGAAGGTGGACATCCCCATGGTCAAACCCAATGTAGACGCAACAAAGCTCTCAAAGAAACTCAAACGCAAATCAAACAAAACTCCCAAACCCAAACTCAAAATGGAAAATCTCACATTCGCAAACTGCAAAACGAAATAGAACAAAATCACAACCTTAATTTCATTCATTGCAATTGCAGATACACAAGAAATTCCCATTTAAGAACACAAGAACAAGACCCCAAAGTCCCAAATTGAAACCCTAATTCGCACTGCCGATCTGCAAAGAAGAAGAACCCCAAACTTAAACATCCTATCCAAGACCGGTAGAAAAGAGCAAAGGAACAACCCAAAATTACTCGCGCATTAAACCGTGGCCAGCTCCAGCGCCAAGTAACCCAGCGTCCCCACCACTCGTGTGGTGTTGGGAACCTCCCCGTGTTGTGTTCAGCTCCCTCGCTAGCTGGTGTCAAATTCGACGACGACAAGGGGGAAAAAGGTGGGGGAGGTGGCGTTGGTGAATAGGCCGAAGTACTATCTGGCGAGGGCCCCGGGAGGGTTGGTGGTGTTGTAGAGGACGAAGGCGAGGCCAGAGCCAGGACTGGTAGTGATTTCGGCAAGACAGAGAAGACAAAAGAGGTTGAGAATGAAGTGATGGATGAGGATGAGGAATTGGAAGAAGTTTTTTGATGATAACTTTTGTGGGATAGAAGACGGGTCCATAAGAGTATTGGTTGGAGTCGTTGGTCATCACTACTAACCCCTTCTACACTCCGAAGGAGGTGGCCAAGCAAGCCACGACCTTCAACGCCAAACACATCATAACACAGGCGTCCTACGGTGATTGTTGCAGCAGTAGTACATGTTTGCAACACATAAAGAGGACAACTTGTTGCGGCCAAAGGACAGAGAACAAGCCAATAACACCTGCCATTGTCAAGCAGAATCACACATGGAAGTGGGTTTCTCAATTCTCTTTCTCACGGATCTTCTTTCAAATGGGTTATCTCATTGCCAAGAAAAAAAATAAAATGGAATTCGCCTTGTTTTGAGTAATCAGTGGCAAGAAAACAAAAGAACATGATGGGTGGGTTGCTCTCAAGTGCCTCAAAAGGAGATTATTAACAGAGATACATGCTTCAAAAGTTGCCAAAGAACAAGCAGAATCATTATGCAACAAGGTCATTTTCATATGTTGTTTCTTGTTTCCTTCAGATAATTTAGATTACGGAAACAAAATGACATAACTTTCTGGTTTCTACTTGATAAATTTTATTTTTGTGAATTTACTTTTGTCTCCCTAAAATTGAAAATAAAAATCTTGGGTTTTAGCAGTTTAATGAGCTGGAAAAGAAGCTTAAAAGAAGAGATTAAACTAAGAGACAAAGCAGAAAGAAAGCTTAAGCTTTTAAAGAAGAAGCTTGAATGTTTCAAGGGGCTAGCGGTGGTGACGGTGGCGCCGTAGAAGGAGGAGCCCAGGAATGTGAAGATGAACTGGGGGCAGTTTTGGAGGAGAAGGAGTTTGACGTGGCGGTGCCCTAAATTAATTTTTTTTCCAATTAAAGAAACTCTACACGTTAACGTATAATTGTCACCATGATACAACTTTAAATTGACATGTTATCACTGCACTATTCCAGATCATCAATACTTTAAATCGCCAAGGCCAACTTATTTACTAAAATGCCAACAATCAATTTTTTATGTTAAATATTGTATGATCCGACATTTAAGGGGTGACGTTAAACGTTATTTCTATACTAGTAGAACTAGTTTTTTTTTTTCCTTTTCACGTTAACATTTAGAAATTTTACTTATCAAAATTTGGATGATGTTTCTATTTTAGAACCCTTTTATTTTTCTTTTCTTCCCTTACCTTCTTTCATCTTCTATTATCATTTAAATTTTAACATATAAAAATTATATTAATTTAACGAAAAATATTAAATTAGCTTTATTTAATAAATATTATAACTACATTTAAATTTATAAAGCAAATTTTTTAATCAAAACATTATGCTAAACACATTCTCATATCAGGGACAAAATACTATCATATATCTAATGTATTAAAAATGTTTAATACTTATTTTGGTCCCTGAGTTTGTAGGGTGTGTGTCAAAGTTGTCCTCCTTTTTTTTTCAAAAGTTCATAATCGTCCTATATTTTACAAAAACGATTCACGTTAGTCATTTTTGCTTATGGTGTTAAAAAATTAACGGCAGAATTGCTTATCTGGCGAAACCTGAATGAGCTATACAGTTTATTTATTACGTGGCATTCTCGGTTTCTTTGTTCTGCATTTCTCTTACTCTTCTACAATTTCCTTCTCCTCCTCTTCTCTCTGGTGGAAAACCTTTTTGTCTCTACTTCCTCAAACTCCACCATTTCTTCCTACCTCTACGCCCTCACCCTGCACCCTCACCTTGCCAGAACAAATCAAATTCCAAATTTGTGTTTTAAAATATACCAAGGTTATTAAAAGGGATAAACACAACCATACATTTTTCACTATTCTGTTTAATTATTCATTTACACATAATAGTTCATGGGTTTGTTCATCATCTGCTAAACCCAAGCATATGAATTATGCTACTTCATCTTATAAGCCAGGAGCTGCAAATAAAAATTGTGCAAAAGGGCAGGGAGATGGGCGTGGTGCAGTAGTGGAGAGAGTGGAGGCGCACGAGGCGACGACGATGTTGGTTTATGGCAAGGGTGAGACACTAGGATTAGAAGATAGTGAGGTTTTTTATCCCAGTAAAACAAAATTGAATAAACATAAATAAAAATAGGTTAAATTATGTCTGAAGCAGCATGCGATTAGGGTTTGGGAAAAGGGGATTAGGGTTTGGGAAGCAACGTGCGATTATGGATTTCACAGAAGAGAAGAAGGAACAGAGAAAAACAACACCAATAACCCCGAAAATGCTCATCAAACTTTAGTCTCAATTAGCGTCGACACTTGATTCAAGCAGTAAAGAAACCAAAGAACAGCAATCTCATGAACTCAAAGCTGGTCTTCACCCTTTGAAGGTTTTTCTCCCTCACTTTAATTTTGTGTTTCTTGGCAACTGAATTACAGTGTGATTTGTTAATGGTGACAATGATTACAGTGATTAAAGAAGATGAAGAAGTATGATAAAGCTTTTGAGTGGAAAGGGGAGCTGCCACGTGGCAGTCTCTTATTGGTTGAGCTTGCCAACTAATTGGCCTAATTGGATAGATTATTTAATTTTGGCCACCAGAGCAACTCTGCCGTCAGTCTTTTAACACCGTAAGCAAAAAAGAACAATTTAAACTGTTTTTGCAAAATATAGGATGTTTGTGAACTTTTGAAAAAAATGAGGACAACTTTAAACACATCCTAAAAACCGAGGGACCAAAATAGATATTAAACCTATTAAAAACTATAATATTACAAAACCAACAAATCATTACATAAAGGTCATAAAATTTGACATTATAAATATTTAATCATATAAGAATTATAAATTACGGTATAAGAAATAATAATCTCCCAAAGTGGAAGAAGTAAAAAGTTTGAAGTTTTCACTTATATATTAGGAAGGGATTAGCTTTATGTGAGGAACATTTAGAGAATTAGGTAAAAGAATATAAAGAATAGCTTAAAGAGGTGGCATTTGATTAGAAAACTAACAAAAAATAAGTATTATAAAGATAGAAATATTAGCATAGTGCTTACTAAACAGGGCAAAAATACAAACAATTTTTCCACGGCTGGCGAGACATACGAAGAATATCACATTCTATATTCATCGGATGAGATGTTTTTTTATAAATGGAAGATGTTTCGTAGCCATGTTAATGCTTTGGATGTTACTGGTTTTGCACAAACTAGGGATGTAAGTATATGAGTGAGGGTTATGACTATTTTATCTTCTTTGTCTTAGTTTGTCAAGAAATTGTTTTTGGGAGTTATGAATGGTGTTGGATTCAGAATATACTATGTATATATGAAGCATCTGAATGGGTCAACATTCCCCACAACTGCACATGGGACCCATGTGAATTTCATAATTCATTATCAAATCATAGTCACGGGCTCGTCAATTACAACCATGATGAAAACTTCAATGAGTCACTATACTATCATTTTCAATCATGGTTATTACACTAGATATCATATGTAAATTAGGTTAAATTATTACAGGAAAGACATATAATAACATTAAGACGAGTTCAATTTATATAAGATCAATATTACTTTTAACTAAAAATTAGAGAAAAAAATTTATTTTTTTTATCTTAATTCAATTAGTAATTTCAATTCTATATTTCATTTTATAATTTATTTTGATTTCTATATTATTTTTTAATAATTAAGTTTTAAAATTTATTAAATTAGTAGTGCAAAATGAATTTGTTACGTCTCTCGTTCAACCGTTAACTCAACAAAAGTCAAACATTAAAAATATCGATAACTTTTCAGAACATAAAGTTTTATAATTGATAATGTGTTTATACTTTATTACTTTAATAATAAAAGTTAAAAAGATAAATATAATTTTTATAAAAGAGTTTGATTAAAAATACATTATTTCTTTAAATTTTTTTTTCTTTTAGAATTTTTTTTCCTTTTTCTAAAGTTTATAACCGTTCGTGTATATGTTTGAAGATCATAGACTACTATGATGATTTTTAAGGTGAACTATTCACTTTTGTCTGAACAGTTTTTTTGATAAAGTAAATTTGTTTTCTACTTCTTTTCTTAGTTTGGTTGTTCTTTTATGCATATGGGCTACTTGGCTTGCATGTAGTGTCTAGTATTCTATAAGAGTCTTAATTGGTCAATGGCTATAATGGTGTGCCCTAATCGTGTTTATATTGTTCATAGGGGTATATAAGCCTTCTTATGTATCTGTAGGTGTTTTTAGAATTTCTTAAGCATTCGGTTGTCTTTAAGGTAAGGAAAACTAATTAAATTGTTTTCAAGTGATAGATAACTTGTAATTACTTATTGTATGCTTATATCATAATTGGTTAAGTTGTCTAATGAAATATGACATGTGGAGTTGAGTGAGCGATTTGATTTGTTTTTAGTTATATGTGTTGAAATTCAATATGCTTTATGGTTGAGATTGTAATTAAAGTGAATTGAGTCATTTAGTTGTGTATAATCTAGGAATGATTAGTGTATTTTGACATTTGTAGTTATTGTTAAACTGATTTATAGGGCCTGAATGACATAAATCTACAGAATTATGTTATGCAAAATTATGTAGGTTCGTTGGACAAAATCAAAATAAGAGATCTACTAACTTAGTAGTCATTGGCAATAATACACTCATTTGGGCGAGACCAAAGTAAAAAAAAAAACTCATTGACTTGACAAACACTAGATGAGAACATATTTCCTATGCGAGGTAAAAGTCAGAGAGTTATTGACTTGGTACTCACTGGGCGAGAATACCCTCGTTGGGCGAGACCAAAGTCACAGAACTTGCTAACTTGGAAGTAGCTGGGCGAGACAAGTCTCGCTGGGTGGCTTTTGTGGGAATTTAATTCGGTAAGCTCTAATGATATTATCGTTGGGCAAGCTATCTGGTTGTTGGGTGAGTGTGCTTCTAGGCACTAGTCATTGAGCAAGTAGATATTTTCATTGAACAAAAGTATTAGAGTTTAACTTAAATTTCATGTGTCTTTTATGATATGTTTAATGTGTTTGATTTTGTGAATGTAATATGTGAAAGGTTGGTACCAATCCAAAAGGATTGGTGGTGATTAAAGTAGTATATGTATTGATATATAGATTCCATATTGAAAGTTATAGTGTCGCTTTAATAATCATCCAATCTCAAGTAGATAAGAGTGAAATATGTGGCGAGAGGAGAATGAGATCTTAGTTTAGGGGCTTTATCTTGACCAAAGATGTTAACGGACTAACTTTATTGTGATAGGGTAAAATCTATTCACAATAATTATTTTTATTCCTTTATTAAATCCATCGAAAAGTCTTTTATTATCTATATATGTCTTATTCTTATATAATAATTATTATTTATTTTAATTATTTTCTTAACAAGAACTCATTGTTTTCTCCCTCTACCTTCTTCCACGTACATTATTCACCTCTCATTAAATATTTTTTTTAATCATTATGAAAGAATAAAATACCACAATATAAAAAAGGTAATCATATTTATATAATACCAAAAGTAAAATTGTCATATGGAATCTCTCCTCCATGTAAGAATTGACATTAGAAGATAAACAAAATTTTCAATATAAAAAAATGTGGTGGAAAGTGAAAGAATGTGATGAGAAGTGGAGATATTTAAAAGAAGATGGTGAGAGATGGAGAGTGAAGGAAAATCGAAGAAGGAAATATAAATAAAAGAATACACAAGGATTCCTAAAGTAAAAAATAATTCAGATTTTAACATATAATACTTTTAAACATGTTTAATGCAAATTTAACAGAAAAAAAATCAAATTTACTCCCTTTAACCAATATTAAAATTCAATTAAAAAGAAAATATATAAAGTTAAATAAATCATACATAAATCTTTTTTACGTAAATCTAATGACATTATTAACTAAGTATTTATTAACCTTTTCATCATATCCAAAACAAAACCTAAACTCATATTTATATTTTAAATAATTAATTCCAGTACAAGGATGGAGATAAAACACATATTATATTAACCGGTAATTTCTATGTTTACTTATGTGCTTTTATTAAATCAATTGACCACGTGAAGCTGACGCCATGCTTATATTCCCTTTTCTCTTTCTGATTCAGTTTCCAAATCCAGCGTAGGCCCAATGATCTTGCGTGACTTCTGTTTTTCTTGTTGTTTCTGTATTCCTTGTTTAAACCTCGAGGCTATTAAGAAAAAAACAAGGTAAAAAACAAGTAACATAAAAGAATAAAACAAAGGAATACAACGTTAAAATAATCTCTTGTTTTTCCCCAGAAGGACTCTCATCACACAGCCATTGCACTCTGACCAATGTTGCACGACTTGACTGATTCTCACACACTTCCAACACTCAGCCACGCCTCTGCATGTGGAGGTACCCTACACACTACTATAGGACTATACACCAATTCAAACATTAAGGTACAACTTTGTTCCTACATAAATAATCGAAATAAAGGTACAAAATAAATCCCAGAGAAATTGTCCCACTTGTTAACATTCTGTAAAAAAATAATCTTTGAAGAAAAGCAATGGATGCGTGTCCCCACAGGTTTTCCATTAACTTATATCCTTATTTGGTTTGAAACTTCAACAGCTTCAACTTAACTTTAGATAAAGTATATTAGTTTTCAGATATAGTTTAATTGTATAATTAAAGTGTGTATACTAAATTAGGGTATATTTTATATACATTATTGCATATTTTAAAAATAACTATATAAGTACAATATCATGTCAGCCAAAAACAAAGCATGTGGATTTACGCTAGATGCTGCTGGCTTTAGCCTGGTTTCTAAACTAAATCCGCTTCTTCTTCTTCTTACACCCTCATAATTTCTAACTTCACCTCCTTAACTTTTAAACGTTGTTTCTGAAATATCTATTCTGGAAATCTTAGTAAATTTTTTGGAATTTCTATAAAATTATTTATGAAGTAGGATTTTCAGAAAAAAAAAGATTTATAATAAGATTTTTGAAATAACTTTTCAAAACACATGGAATACATTCTGAAATCTTTGCATAATAAAATTTTCAAAATAAGCTTTTTAAAACTTATATAATACCTTATGGAAAGAGCTTTTTTCTAAAGTGAGTTATCTCTCTGCTTCTTCCTCTCAAAGATTGCATTGGAGAATAGAGGTTGTGTGGTGCAATGAGGAGGGTATTTAGTCTTTTTCTGTTAGTTTGATAATACACTTAGTAATTATAGGGTGCAAGAAGTAAACTCTTGATAAATCTATTTTTATATCGGGGTTCAGCCACTCGTTTGCACCATAGCCCAAATCATTTGTGGGTAGTGCTCCCTCTACTACCACCCCTTGCTCCCTCCACCTTCTCATTCCTCTTTTACCCCTCCCTTCACCTCTTCCTCTTTAACGTTCCACTCCATCCTCTCATTGTTTCTGTTTCATTGTGCTTTTCTTCTTGTTTAACGAATTCTTCCTCATCTCTTTCTTTCATTGTGGTGTGAGAGTGTGGTGAGTGAGAGGTTGTAGGTGGTGGTGGAAGGAATTGTTCCAGGGGTGCCAGAGGTCGGTCTTGGTGGTGCTTCAAGGTGCAAAGGGGTGAAGGTGCACTGCGTAATCAACATCCTTTAATTAAATGTAAAAAGTTGACGTGGTTTTTCAAAATATTTAATTTTTCCTAAAAAAATAATATAAAGAAACCAATAAGAAACAAAAATATATTGTTTTGGTTTTATGAACCCGACAAGGATTGACTTTTCTCCTACGTATATCCATTTATGATGGACAATCAAGGATCACATAGTTCTTTATCTAGAAAAAAGGTTTATGAATTTGTTTAAAAATTATTATGGATTGTTTGGGATTTTTGAAACGTGAACCCGACAAGGATTGACCTTGCTCCTATGTATATCCATTTATGATGAACAATCAGGGATCACGTAGTTATGGTATAAAAGGGTTTGGTTTAAAAAAATTGACTTTTCTTGGTTTTAAATATTTTGTATTTTTTTTATTTCAAGAATGGTGGGAAAAAGGAAAGAAATTGGCCATAGGCCGACGTGTACTTATGCTCCAAAATTTATGTTTTAAAAAAAACATTATTTGTGTAGTGAAAAAAAATAAAACCTTTAGAAAAACCTTCAAAGTACAATAAAAAGAGAAAAAGAAGGGTGCAGAGGTGACATACCTTTCAGCTTTTAGTACTCCCCTAGTTCTTCGTTGGTAGTCTTTGTTGGTAGAGTCTCTCTAGCATGATAACTTATTTTTCTCTCACTCTTTCTATCTATCATTTCTGAGTATCTCTCTATTTTTTTTGTCCCCCTTTTTATATGACAGGGTGCCTATTTATACACACATTGTAATATTATGGTAATATGACCTTAATTGTGAATTAATTGACAACGAACAAGACATTGATTATAATTATTGTCAGAAACTTTGTTAATTTTTAAAATCATATCTTTTTCCTTAAAAAGAAACTGACACAACAAATAATATCAATATATTATTTTTAATTATTGCTTATAATTATTGACATAATATTGATTAAAATTATTACCATATTAAACATTCCTTTTACTAGAAACTAAATATTTCAGAAATTGTGTCATGTATTACGTATACATTTTTTTAAGGAAATTTATTTTATTATTTTATTCTTCCTTTTTTCTTTGAACCCATCATTAAATTTTAATCTTTATTTTTATTTATTTACTTACCCAGACGAAATTGGGTGTTGACAACTGCCCCTCTTTATTTAAATTTTTGCTAAATAACATGAACCTTAGAGCTTTTGTGTTATCATAGTAAAAGCCAAATAAAGATAAAGACACTAATTTCGTTCAGGTCTAAAGAGAAGGAAAAAGATTACCTTGAAGCGTACCTGATAGAGAGTGTAGTAACTTGTGGTTATGGCTGAAGAGGTGCGTGAAACCTCTGGAGGGTGTGTCACCTTTGATTTCGCTTCAGAGGTAAACATACCCTATGAATTTCGCTAGAGAGGTGTATGAACCTCATGGATGGGGTATCACCTTTGAGTTCGCTTAGGATGTGTACTTACCCTATGAATTTCGCTAGAGAGGTGTATGAACCTCGTGGATGGGGTATCACCTTTGAGTTCGCTTAGAATGTGTACTTACCCTATGAATTTCGCTAGAGAGGTGTATGAATCTCGTGGAGGGGGTGTCACCTTTGATTTTGCTTAAGAGGTGTACTTACCCTATGAATTTTGCTGAAGAGGTGTATGAACTTCATGGAGGACGTATCACCTTTGATTTCGCCTAGGAGGTGTACTTACCCTATAAATTTTGCTAGAGAGGTGTATGAACCTCGTGGAGGGGGTATCACCTTTGATTTCGCTTAGGAGGTGTACTTACCAAATGGATTTCGTTGAGAGCTGTATGAACCTCGTGGGCGGGGTATCACCTTTGATTTCGCTTAATAAGTGTACTTAGCCTATAAATTTTCGCTAAAGAAGTGTGTGAACCTCGTGGAGGAGGTATCACCTTTGATTTCTCTTAAGAGGTGTACTTACCCTATGATTTTCGCTGAAGAGGTGTGTGAACCTCGTGGAGGGGGTATCACCTTTAATTTCGCTTAAGAGGTGTACTTACCCTATGAATTTCGCTGGAGAGGTGTATGAACCTCGTGGAGGGGTATACCTTTGATTTCGCTTAAGACGTGTACTTACCCTATAAATTTCGCTGGACAGGTGTATGATAATGACATATTTTACCATGATTCCAGTAGTGAATTAAGATAAAATGTCAACCATTCCTTAACTTTTTTCCTTGTTGATGACAATGTTCTAGCTAGGACAAGCCAAATCTAGAAGCAATCAAGCCATGTACTCAAGATGCTCATGGTTTTGATGATAGTTTGCGGAATGGTGGTGGATGAAGATAAAAGGCTCACGATTTTGGTGTGTTGAATGGTGAAGGATGAAGTGTTTAGGTTTCTCTAAGAGAGGTTGGGCCAACTCTTGGAGGAAGGTAGCTAGAGGAAGCCAATTGGATTGCTCTAGCCTAGGGTGACCTTAGAAGAGGTTGTGTGCACAAAATGACAGCATAACCTTACTATATTTTCCAAGGTGATTACATGATGGAGAGCACCTCTATTTATAGGCTAAGGTGTCTCAAAATGGGCTGAAACTTTAACCTAAAAGATCCACCTTGGTTGTCTTGGAGAGCAAGGAGAAATCCTTTCCAATAGGAGGGAGACAAGTGGCAAAAATCCTCTCAAATGAGAGAGTGACATGTGGCCACTACCTATGGAAAAACTCTCCATTCCTAGAGTGACACATGGACACTAACTAAGAGGAAAAACTCTCCAATGGGAAGCTTCCACATGTCTAAATCGAAATTCTTCTCCCTTGTTCTCCAAGCTTAGCCAAAATGTTCACCCCTTGGTCAACACACCCATTTTGGAGGGCCAAGCATAGTCAACTTTGGGCCTTGACCCTTTGTTGACTTGTTTGGTCAAAATCCTATTCTACTTGGCCCAAAATACAAGGCCTAATTGAAAGGCTACACTACTAGGCCCATAATACCAAGCCCAAATAAAATCTATACTACTTGGCTCATAATACAAAGCCCAAATAAGATCTAAACTACTTAGCCCAAAATTATTCTTACTCTACTAAATCTTCATGATGACTTAAGATGGCCCAAGAGAAAGAGTCTAGGTCCATCTTCCATAGATGCCTCCAACACTTCATGAATGTGCTAGGTCTTGGCAAGAAGTATGCCATCACTTGTAAATCCTAGTTTTCTTTTAGCTTGTTAAGTGGTTACACCTTAAGCTTTAATGAGATATTTTGATCACTAATCCATGCTTTTATGTGTTTAATTTAATTGGAAGAAGTCTATGCATCAAATGAAGACATTGGAAACCAAGGAAAGCAAGAAAAACAACAAAAATGAAGAACCAGAATTCTGCTGAAGCTAGCCCGGGCGCCCCTGGTTTATGGGGGCTTGAGCGCCAGTGCATCATGACTGTCGTGCGCCTGAGCCCCCCTCCTTTTGGGGGCTTGAGCACCAACTATGTTGACAGTAAAGAATTGCCCTATTTAACTCAGAGGTGCGAAGAGCTTGACATCTTTTGTTGCCCAAACACGACTTCTCTCATTTGGAGCTCTTGGAGGCGAGCTAGGAGCTGTGGGAACAATCCTTCTTCATCCTTGGGTCTTCTTCCTTCTTCCATTTCCACCATTGTTGTAAGCTTGAGTTCTCCATTCATGGAGATATAGTTTCATTGTTGTTGGGGGATTGATGTAGCAAATGAACTCTTATGTAAACTACTGTGTTTTGAATGAATATATGACTCTTTCATTGATTGTTAGTGTTTAATTCTTTCTCTTAATGCTTGTTGTGAAGTTGCTACCCATGACATGATTTTAGGGTTTTCTTGATATTGGGAAATGTTGTGTAAATCTAGACTTGGATTAAACACCTAAAGGAAATAGTATCTAGGGATATAACTAGGACCTTTGGTTCTCTTAAATCTCACTTCTTAATGCGAAAATACTTGTTAGGTTTTCCAAGGGATTAGAGCCTAATGAGGAAGTCTAGGCTCTTTCTACCAAGGGATTGAGTTTGAGTAAATTAGTAGATTGACATTGGCATATTAATGAAGAGGAAGTGAGTTACCATACATAAGAGTGAAGTAGGTGAAATCATACCCCCAACAATACCATTCCATATCATTTCTAATCTTTCCATTTCCAAGTGTTTGAGTATCTAATATCACTTTTATGATTTATGTTGAATGTTTACTTTAATTGCACAAAAACCCAAATTATGGAATCATTCTTTAGTCTAAGTTAGTTGGAAATTACACGATTGTTTGGTGACACGAGTCTCTTGGGAAATGATATCCGGTCTTACCGGTTTATTACTTGAAACGATTTGGTACACTTGTCAAAGTCTTAACAGTGTATGAACCTCTTTTTTTTTTTTTTTAAGAAAAACGAGTTTGGGTGCTAGTGTGAAAACTGGGCTTGGGTGCCAGTGTGGAAAACTGGGCTTGGGTGCCAGTGTGAAAAACTGGGCTTTGGGGTGCCAGCGTGTAAAACTAGGCTTTGGTGTGCCAGTTGTGGAAAACTAGGCTTGGGTGCCAGGGTGAAAACTAGGCTTTGGGATGTCAGTGTGAAAACTGGGTTTGGGACCAGTGTGAAAACTTGACTTTGGGGTGCGAGTGTGGAAAACTGGGCTTTGGGATGCCAGTGTGGAAAACTGGGCTTTGGGGTGCTAGTTGTGGAAAATTGGGCTTTCCTCTTTGAATTTTGGTTTTGAGTCAACCCTACATTGTGCGCCATGCTAATGCATGCTTGATGTATTGATGTATGGGTGGGAAATCGTGTGAACCCTCATTCACCTTTTTTTTAATTCTGAATTTTCTCATCGATGTACTTTTTGAATTGATTTCCATCGAAATCATGAATTCCTGTTGGATGTTGGTGATGCATGGTGTATTATGCTTCTTCTTTGAACCCCTATGATGATGCATGCATGATGCATAATGCATGAATGTATGGACCTATAATGAAAAACTTTGCTTCGACCATTGCCTAGTAGAAGACTGATATAGAAAGACTTGGCTTCGTAGGGTGCCACATAAACGAAACTTTGAAAGAGGACACCTAGATGTATGTTGATCTTTTTGTATTTTTGAATGAAAGAGATTTGATAACCATTCATGAAAAAAGTTCCAAATAAGTATCTCATTGACGAAGATATATACATGATAGTTATTTATGCAGGTAAATTGTTATGATTTTTTCCCATGATTCAATACTGTGCAACTAGGTTTTTTGAAAAAATGTAATGTCTTGCCTTTGATTTCTTTTGTCTTGTTTTATTACTTTATTTTTGCGGAGTCAATTTGAAATCATCAAATTCATGTATGTCTTACATTTTTTTTAAAAAACAATGGATGTTAAAAATTCTGAAGTCAAATATTCAAAATAATGCTTGACATTTTCTTTTGAAACATTGGTGTGTGCATGGCGGTAAATATTTAAAAGGATTTAAAGGACATTGGGATAGCAACGTTGGCGTGTCATTCTTCATATACCCTTTAAAGGAGATGTAATATGCGAATATCACTATAAATATGACACACCAAAAAGATGTTAGTGTTTGGTAAACTGAGTATGGAGATATGAATCCGTGAATGTCAAAGCTGCCCCAGTTTTTAGGCATGAGTTTTGTTCAAGATAGAGAATGGGTATGGAAAGGATTTACTGAAAAAGGATTGTCTCAATTGGTTTGATTTTCTTTTGCATGCTTCTGGCTAGTTAGAGAGTTCCCAAATAGCACAAGCGAGAATAACTTTGGCAAGACAAATATGCTCTAGTCTCAGGATTTGTGTTTATTATTATGGGTAGCATTAGTGTTTGTTAGAGCCAATCTCCTTTTCTTTTGGGGGATGGCTGGAGGATGAATATTTTCAAACAATGCGCACACGCATATCTCAACAGAAAATGCTATTAGTTATTTAAAATCTTTGATCACAAAAACGTATGATAATAAATTACTCAAAATATAATGATTTCCTTTTCTATTTTTTTGGTTGAAATGAAAATGATAAAACTTTTTGAGAAATATTTTTCTTGTATTTTCCTCTTTTTGCATTCACTTTTTTTTTTTGGAAAAACTATGTACAACAACTGGGCCTAATGGGCTTAAAAAATATTCTTGTTACAGTGAATGAAAATCTTCAAAAGTTAAGTTTGTCATTTTCACTTTTCTTTTGTGTTCTAAAATTTTGATTCTTTTTTTTTTCAAAAACATTTCTTTCTTTTTCATACGCAAGAAAAAATTATTGGTGAACTATTTCTTAAATAACATTATGTCAACCTGACTTATTCAAGGGAAGTTGAGAAAAAAATTTAAGACTCAAAATAGGTTATAAAGAATGATTTTTTTAATGAAGAAACATGCCCACATATTAAATCATGATCGCTTTATTTTCCAAACTCTTAACTTAGAGGAAAAACAAAGTTCAAATGCGATAAGTGCCCCTAGTTTTTTTTATTCATTCATATTTTTTTATGCTGAAAGATTGCTTGCGATCACTTCAAGATAGTGCCCCTTGATTTTTTAAGAATAAAATGGATGATGGAAAATGATGAAGAAGGAAATTATTTTCACGATTTCGTCATAAATGCTTCAAAATAAGGTTTTGTTAAATAGTTTTTATCTTGCCTTATTTATTTATTTTCCCTTTTTGATCATAAGAATAATTTCATGGAAAAATATGAATTTATTAAAGCACAGTACAGGAAAGATCATAATTACCGATGGGAATTTCCCGACGACGTTTAGGCCTTCTATAAAGTGTTGGTCACATAATATACCGAAGGCATGTAGGCCTTCGGTACTGTCAGGGATTAGAAATTTGGTTTTTTTGTCCTGAATTCCCCAATTTCAGAATTCTCTCGTCTCCCCTTCCCTCGTCTCTTCAATTTCAGAAATCCCTCTCTCCTCTTCCCTGGTCTGTTCGTCATTATCGTAAGCCGAAGTTGGTCACCCTGAGCCATTGATGGTTGCTAACGCGGAGGTGGGTTCGTTGGTGGCTATTACTTTGGAGGGTGGTGACTCGTGGAAGTTGGCATTTGCGTTAGGGGTGGTGGGGGTCAGTCGGTTCGACACTGCGGTTTGACGGTGCGAGTTTAGTGGTGTGGACGCTGGCAGAGGTTCGTTGCTGGGTGGCGCTCTTCCATTCCCTACTCTCTTTTCGAAGCAGTTCGTTGGATTGAAGCGTGAGGTTGTTGTCCTAAGGCGGTTTGAAGTGGTTGTTGTTGCAGACACTGACGGCGATTCGTTGGTGGCTGGTTTGCGGCTAGGGTTCGTGTTTTGGTCCTTGTGAGTGTTGCGACAGGGGTAGGGGTTGTTGGGAGTTGGCGTGTCAAGGGTGTTGCAGTGAAGTGGTGTTGGCTGATGCGTAGTGCCCAATTGCCACAACAAAAGGTCGTGTTGACTGAAATTAACTAGATGCTATCCAACGTTGGACTGAAATTGACTGAAAGAGGAAGGTTATTGGGTTTGGCTCCAGCGATGCTGATTCAAATTAATAGAACAAGAAGATGGGCGAATCCAACATTGGTAGTGAGAGTGTTGGTGCTGGTGGAGGGAGACCAAGGCTTGTTCTGCAACCTCGGTCTCTGTTGGTGTCCAATAAAGAGGGAGATGGGAATGTGGGGAAACCTAAGGGGTTAGTCTATTCGGAGAAGCGAGGCAAAGGGAGAAAACCTGATGGGATTGCCTCAAGGATTGTATTTCTTGGTGAGGAATAAAAATCACTTTGATGAATTGAAGAAAGCTATGCTACCTGACTTTTTGTGGACCAAACCTGAGGGTTTCCCAAATGAGCTTCCACTGTATGAACTGCTCAGATCTGATTGTCGGCAGCTTGCGAAGTAGCTTTCGTGCCACCAGGTATGTGGCAATTGGTGATTGCCTACATGTCTTTTGAATTTTGCATTGGTTTATGGAGTTTCTTAAAGTCTGTGAATTATGTTGTACATGATCAAATGTTTTCTAGTTAGATTGTAAAATGAAACACAGTCAGTGAGGGTTTATGCTACTGTTTTTAATAGATAACTGTGTTAAATTTGGATTTTGCTTTGCAGCAGGAATTATTATTTAAACACAGTTTATTTGGTTTGTATAAAGTAATAATATATCCATGCGCTTCACAATTATCACATATTGTCTGGTACTTTTGTCTCTACTGAATAAGTGAACAAAATGTTGTTTATTCCTAATAGCATCATAGTATGGGATTTGTGTATCTGGGTATCAAAGCTTTGACTTATTTCTGTGCTTTATTATCTTAATATCTACTGGTTGAGTTACAAAATTAGTTTAGCTTTTGATTGATTCTATATATGGATAAGTCTAATGTACAATGATATTATACCATTAATTGTGTAACACTAATATCAGTCTTATTTCTAATTAGAATCTGAACTGATACTCCATGAATATTGTATATCCTGTTTTACAAGTGTATCACGTTCTTGAAGGACATTGCAAGTGATGGTTGCTTCAGCCTTGGTATCTTGGCCCGTATGGAACCTACTTTGCGTGAAAAGAATGTCCGGATGTATCCACGATTATTTCGGGAAACTGGAGTCCTTGGACAGGTGTTGTACCTTGAAGCACATGCTATTGGAATCTCAACAACTGGAATTAGTTGCTTCTTTAATGACCCTGATATGATTCTTTGTTCACCACTGCTTTGAGAACTTTTATGGTTTGCTTTCAGGATTATGTTATTGGTAGTTTCATTTGGATGAAGCAAAAGCCATATTAATTCGTATAAGTTGCAATTTTAATTGGAAATTATAAGGGCTTATGTGTTATGTAGAGTTTATGAATGTTTTGGGTGATTTGATTGAAATGAATTGGATGATGTTCCAAAAACTATGGCCTTATATAAGTGCTATTGGATGCATCTCTGTTTCGAAATCTAAAAGCCTTGGATTAAATGCAATTGAAAAAACAATACTTATTTTTCCCATGATTTGAAAAGTCCACACATCTTTTCACTTTTGATCAATTATTGATGTGGTTGAACGTTTATCTTAATTGTTTTTTTGTATGAATAATTGGAAGCATTGTACTGTAAATATCAATTCCAACTGTAATTGATTTGATTGGCATGGTTATAGATAGATGTACATGATTCATAGGTCAAAATTAACCTGCGAAATACTAAATGAGTTTATTTATATAAATGAAGTTTGAAGAAATTTATTTGCTTAAATTTCTATAAAAATAGATTTATTCAAGAAGAAGTATATTAATAAATTAAGATGTTTGGCATATTATCGAGAAAAGACCTATTCATATATTAATGGAAAGATATTTATAATGCATCATTAATCTTATTTTTAAAAGTAAAAGTAAAACGAAATTGATTGGTTGCATCATTAATCATTAATCTTATTAATGGAAAGATATTTAACTCGTATGGAATATTGAACTTTTTTGACTTTATCAAAGTAAAAGTAACTAAATCTTATAATAAATATGAAAAACGAAATTGATTGGTTGCATATGCTTCTCTTGTGTATCGTTTGATTAATTGTAGGTGTAGTGCATTAGGAATTCAATTTTACATGTTGTTATTATTCAGTCAAATTGACCTGTCTGTTTAAGCTGGTCAGTGAACTTATTCTAGTGCACTCACAAATTTTGTTTTCTTTAATTGGATAAGTGCAGATTACCGAAGGCTTATGTCCTTCGGTAATTACCGAAGGCTTTTGTTTTTCGGTAATTACCAAGGGCCATAGGCCGTCGGTAATGGTTAGCGACAACATGTTTACCGACGGTCTAATAGCCGTCGCTAATCCCTCTGTAAATTATCATTATCGATGGCTTTTGGATGCTACCAAAGGATTCCGGCCTTCGGTAATGCCCTCTTTTTTGTAGTGGCATGACATTTTTTGTTTTTGTTTTTTTTTTAAATGTGACGCATTTAATGTTATGCATAAAGAAAATGAAGAGAAAATGATAAAAATTGCTAGTGCTGAAGCTGCATGTGCCAAATAATGATTAAAAGACAACATGGTTTTTTTTTATGCTTTTAAGGTAGATCCAATGTCTTAAGGTCTAAGCATTTTATATGCAATCTCACAAGGATGACTTTCTAAACCTAAAATCAAGGTCACCAGAGCTATGGTCCTTTTCACAACATTTTCCACAATAGTTGAAATGCATCTAGGTGTGAAATTACATGTGAAGAGAACAGACACTGGCTAGGGTTTTCACGATAGCCAAACTAGAAATAGTCCAGACATGACACCGCTACGCAACCCCTCTAATTCTATGTTACACTCAGACCCGGATATAGGGTCCCACTCATAATATGCACACTAATAATTATTCCAATAATAATAAAAAAGAATATAAATAAATTACCAAAATGAAAAAAAAAATCAGCCACATAGACAAATAAAGGAAAAATAAATATATAATGAGAAACTACGTCAATTTGCACATTTAATTAACAAGGCCTGATACTCTAGCGTCCCCAATGAAGTCGTCATCTGTCGCAACTAGGATCGCGATGAGACGACAAAACGAAAACAAAACAGATTTAAGAGAAGATTTTGGGAGTCGCCACTATAAGTTATTTTGGAAAAACTATGTAAAAACCGTAAAATAAGACATGATCTACGAAAACTAGATTTTAGGTTCGATAATCAGTTACACTAAGGAAGGTATTATCACCCTATTGCGCCTGTTCAAAAGCAGTACCTTTAATTAAATGTATAAAGTTGACATGGTTTTTCAAAATATTTAATTTTCCCTAAAAATAATAATATAAAGATACTAATAAGAAACAAAAAATATATTTTTTTGTTTTATGAACTCGACAAGGATTGACCTTACTTCTACGTATATCCATTTATGATGAACAATTAGGGATCACGTAGTTATGGTAAAAAAAATGCTTGGTTTAACAAAATTGACATTTTTTGGTTTTAATATTTTGTATTTTTTTTATTTCAAGAATGGTGGGAAAAAAAGAAAGGAACCGACCATAGGTCGACGCATGCTTATACTCCAAAATGTATGATTTTAAAAAAACATTATTTGTGTGTAGTAAAAAAAATTAAAACCTTTAGAAAAAACTTCAAAGTACAATAAAAAGAGAAAAAGAAGGGTGCAGATGTGATATACCTTTCAACTTTTAGTATTCCCTAGTTCTTCCTTGGGAGTCTTTGTTGGCAGAGTTTCTCTAGCATGATAACTTATATTCCTCTCACTCTTTTTATCTATTATTTCTGAGTATCTCTCTATTCTTTTTTCCGTCCCCCCTTTTTCCATGGCAGAGTGCGTATTTATAAACACACATTGTAATAAATATTATGGTAATTGTGAATTAATTGACAATGAACAAAATAGGCAAATAAGTGGTTTTGGTTGCAAGAAAAACAAATAAAATAATGTTCTATTGATTATAATTATTGTCAGAAACTTTGTTAATTTTTAAAATCATATTTTTTTTCTTAAAAAGAAACTGACACAACAAATAATATCAATATATTATTTTTAATTATTGCTCATAATTATTGACATAATATTGATTCAAATTATTACCATATTAAACATTCCTTTATCTAGAAACTAAATATTTCAAAAATTGTGTCATGTATTACGTATAAATTTTTTAAGAAAATTTATTTTATTATTTTCTTCTTCCTTTTTCTTTAAATCTACCATTAATTTTTATTCTTTATTTTTATTTATTTACTTATCCAGACAAAATTGGGTGTTAACAGAAATATAAAGACTTTGAGAAAAATAAATACTAGAAGCAAATACTACTATTTTATTTTGTGAGTAAAAATGAATGAACTTATATCTTACTAAAAAAACAAGGTTTAATACCTATTTTGGTCCCTCTTTTTGTAGGGTCTGTTCAAAGTTGTCCTCCTTTTTTTTAAAAGTTCACTAACATCCTACTTCTCGCAAAAACAGTTTAAGTGGATCCTTTTTGCTTACGGCGTTAAAAAATTAACGGCAAAGTTGCTCTGCTGGCCAAAATTAAATGACATGTCCAATTAATCCAATTAGTTGGCAAATTCAGCTAATAAGAGACTGCCACGTGGTAGTCCCCTTTCCACCCAAACCCTAATTCCCTTTTCCCCACTACGCTACTACGCCGCGCCCTATTAACCTTAATGCCTCTTCCACAGTTTCAGACAAATTCTCACAGTAAACACCAACATGGTCCCCTGTTTCATATCTGTGTAATGAAACAGGCATAAAAATATGGAAAATGTAGGAAATTATATAAACAAGTGTGTATCACCGCAGGTTTATTCTCACAAGCAAATACTTACGCAACTCTAGTTCCTGAAATCTCAAATTCCAAATGAGTACAAGATCGATCAGATGCAGGAGTGTGAAGCTCCTTACGCACAGCCACATTTGCTCTGCACACACATAGGAATTTATGTCCTGACTGGATGTTGAGCATCCACAACAACGTGACCATTTACATTATGCCACTTCTTTTTGTCAGAGCGGCTGCAGCGGATGGGTTAGCGTGGAACAACAAACCAAGAGGGGGGTGAATTGGTTCTTACTAAAAACGTGTGCCTTAAACATTTCTACTCAATTAAACTTACTTAGCGATTAATAAAGACAAATAAAATAGAGTAAGGTTGAGAGAAATTTGCACAGATGATTTTATCCTGGTTCGGATCTTACCAATCCTACGTCCAGTCGCTTATCTCAAAACAAGATAAACAATTCACTAATCACAAAACAATTACAAACTACAATCACACAGATACAATTTGTAAGAGTTTAGAAAACACCTCTCTTGATGCCACAAGAGATGAACCAACACCTCCTTTGAATCTTCACAAAGGATGAAACACTTCCTCCGAATACTTCACGAAGGATGACTTCCTCTTCCAAACACCTCCTTAGATACACCAAGGATGAACCAGCTATTCCTCTATCACCGTAGCAGTATTTCACCAACTCTACAGACAGAGTTTCCTTAGTTGAGTAAGATCACACAATTCTCAAGAGTTTCTGAGTATTTGAGCACAAGGGAAGAGTTGTAGTTCTGTTCTTGAGAGGAAATGAGAGTCTATTTATAGACTCATCCAAAGGCTCTTCCATTTTTCGTTTTCAGCCTTTCACACTGTGTTAATCGATTAGCTACAGTGGTTAATCGATTAACACCCCAACGGATAGTCCAACGGCTCTAAAAACGGCTAGTTTTTCAAACGTTCACTTTGTTAATCGATTAACACTGCAGTGTTGTGCTTCGCCATTCGTCTCTGGAACAATCGATTAACACCCTCTGTTAATCGATTAACGCTAATCGATTAACACCCTCTGTTAATCGATTAACACTGCACATAATTTTGCTTTTGATTTATTTTTACATCACTTTTGAATGCATACATAAAACTACTAATTCTCCTATGTTTATACAATTATTACAAAAGGTTACAAGTCTTCAAAGATCATTCTTCATGAGTCTTCATGAGTCTTGGTTGTTCTTGACTTGATTTGGACATCATCAAAACTTCATCTTCATCATTTTGCTAACAATCTCCCCCTTTTTGATGATGATCAAAACCTTCTTGATTTAAAGCTTTTGGTAATAAACTGTATTTAGAAAACAACTTAAGGAAGAAACAATTGTTAGTGAACTTAGAAATAAGTTTTAAGGCTTTAAATATTTCTCCCCCTTTTTGATCATTATTAAAAAGTGATGTAGAATAGCTCCCCCTAAATTTATTACAAATTATACTCCCCCTTAATAAAAGCATGTATGCATAGAAATAGGAAGAAAAACAACATACATTTTATTTGAATTTTAAAGAGGCAAGCATACAATGAAATATAAAGAGCACACACTAATAAAAATATAGAAACATACATTGCCTATGACTCATCATCACTATCGGGAACATAGAGTTTTGCAAGTTTGTCATCAATCTCCTTAAGATGACTGTCAATACCAAATTTCGTCCGGGTAAATAAAATTAATCACAAAAAAAAAAGTAAATAGTGAATAGTAAATTGTGAATAGTAAAAAGTGAATAGTAAAAAAAAAAAAATTATTTTTGGAAAGGATAAGTGTTCCACGTAGCTTTGAGATCAGAATTCACCAATTTACAAATAAAAAATTATTTTTGTAATAGTAAAATGAATAAAAAAATGAATAGTAAAAATGAATAGTGCAAATGAATAGTAAATTTTTTTTACTATAAATAGCCAAGAGGGGAGGCTGAAAATTGACACAAAAGAACTTAAAAAATTTTTGAGAGAAGAGAGTTGGAAGAATTTCTAATTTCAAAGGGGATATTCTGGAAGTTTTCAGAGAGCGAGGAGATTAAGTCTGTAATAGAGGTAAGGGAAGCTAACCTTGAGTATCTCCTTTTGTATTATCTTGAGTCTTGAATATGCTATATTTTGCTTTTATCTGATCTTAAATCTTGATTATGGAGTATTTTGTTTCTGTATGATTTTGAATTTAAATGAGAGTATGCTTTTGTGTTGATATCCAAGTGTGATAGTTGTAAAACGTGATATTGATTATGTTATGCCATTTGTATGTTAAGGTATCCTTGTTTATTTTTGAATTTTGGAAGGATTAGAAGTTGTCTAACCGGCTCTGCCAGATTCAACTTCTTGTTTCCCCAAACGTTTTATTTCTTTACTTATTTATTTTATTGCATTTTGGAAGGATTAGAAGTTGTCTAACCGGCTCTGCCAGATTCAACTTCTTGTTTCCCCAAACTATTTATTGCTTTACTTATTTATTTTATTGCATTTTTGGAAGGAATAGAAGTTGTCTAACCGGCTCTGCCAGATTCAACTTCTTATTTCCCCATACATGTTATTGTTCTTGTTATTTAATTATATTGTATTTTTGGATGGATTAGAAGTTGTCTAACCGGCTCTGCCAGATTCAACTTCTTGTTTCCCCATGATTTTTTATATTAAGATTATTTTTATGATTGTCAAATATTGTATTCTTCTATGACCATTTATTGTAATGTTTTATTATTGTTAATTGTTTATAATTATCTTGTATGAATTCTATTATGGATGTTTATTGTGATTGTCAATACCAAATTTCGTCCGGGTAAATAAAATTAATCAAAAAAAAAAGCAACACAAAAACACCAAAATGAAAAACACTATTTATTTTACTTTTTGCACCCTTAAATTTTCTATTAAACACTTAATCCAATGGTCCAAAATAATCTCATTTTTTTTTACTTCCTCACCACCCATCTTTTCTTATCACACCCCATTCTCCACATCACCATCCACATCACCCTCCACATCATCTACCTTTTTCTTTTATTTTTTCCACATCATTTTTATATTAATTTTATATATCAACTTTTCTAATTATTCCACTACATTTTTTTATTATATCCTCTCCATCAACATTTTTTATTATCCATTTTTTTTTTCACCTTATTTTTCCACCCACTTTTTATATTATTTCTTTCCTTTATTTTCCACATTAACTTTTACTATTCACTATATTTTATTTTACCTAATTTCTCCACCAACTTTTTATATTATTTCTTTCACTTATTTTCCACATTAACTTTTTCTATTCATCTTTTTTAATTATATTTTATTTCATCTAAATTTTCCACCAACTTATTATATTTTTTATTCATCAACTTTCTTCATCCTTAACTCTATAAATACCTACATTCTCTTCACTTCACACACACATTTTTTTACATAATATCCATCTTCTTTCTCTCACACACCAAACCTCTTCATCCCAAAACTCTACTTCATTTTTCTCTCACATTTTACTATCTCTCTATACATATAAAATCCCATACCACATTTCTACTATAAATTCATCTTCTTCACCATCAATCTATCTTTTCTCACAACTTATTACAAGCAAGGTTTTCATCATTCAAATTTTCAGCAAGGTACATATTTTCTTTTCATTCTATTTATATGCATTTTGATCTTTTTTTTTAGTTTATAAATTTATCCTATTTTCTACCACAATTTTATCCTATGCTTTTTTCACAATTTTATGTCATAGATATTTCAACTCATCTCTCTTCTTAATAAAAAAAATATAAAAATATAAAACTTAAAGATAAAAAGAAAAATACAAAATTAAAAAATTAAAAATTACAAAAATATGTTTTAAAGGGTTAAGCACATGTGTGATCGCTCGCATCGTCCTTGTGCTAAAACCCTTTTCTTTTTTTTTCTCTCAAATAAAATTATAAAAAATACCAAAAATATTAAGCACATGTGTGATCGCACGCATCGTCCTTGTGCTGAAAACATTTTCTGTTTATTTTGTAAAAATACCAAAAAATATAAAATCTTCAAAAAAACTAAAAACATCCACATTTTCAAACAACAAACAATATCGCCTGGCCAGAACTACGTGATCCTTGATTCTCCATCAAAAGTGGAGATACGTAGGAGCAAGGCCAGTCCTTGTCAGGTTCACTTTCCCAAAAATCCAAATTTATCCATAATCATTTTCTCAAACAAATTTTAAAGCAGTTTTCTAAAAGAACTACGGAACCCTGATTTCTCATTCTTAATGAGAATACGTAGGAGCAAGGTCAATCCTTGTCGGGCCCAAAAAACTAAAAAATATTTTGTTTCTTTAGAATTTTATTTTTAGGGGAAAGTTAAACATTTTGAAAACCACATCATATTCGCATATTTAGTTAAAGGTACTGCCTTAGGGCAGGCGTTGTAGGGTGCTAATACCTTCTCTACACGTAACCGACTCCCGAACCAAGAATCTCAGTTTCGCAGACCATGCCTTATCATTTTATGGTTTTTCCGTAGTTTTCCAGAATAAACTATGGTGGCGACTCCAAATCTCTTTTTCAAAACTTTGTAACGTTTTTCTTTTTCGGATCGTCGTCCCGTCGCGATCCCGGTTGCGACAGATGACGACTCCACTGGGGACGTCAGAGAGTCAGGCCATTTAATTAGATATGCGAATTCGATGTGGTTTTTCTTTGTGTTTTTTTTTCTCCTTATCTGATTGATATTTCAAATAATTGCATGTGAGTTTCTTTTACTTGTTCTTTATGTTTGAAATAATTGTTCCTTACCTATGTTTGATATGTCTATTTATTTGTGTTTATTTTTGCAATCGTTGTTTTACATTGTAATCTTCCTCTACACATATGCATATCATGAGTGAGGCCCTATACCCGGGTCTGAGCGCAACTTAGAATTAGAGGGGTTGTGTAGCGGTGTCACTCTGGGATGTACTTCCTGTCTGGCTATCGTGAGAACCCCAGCTAGAGTCTGTTCTCTTCATTTGTGTCTCCACATCTAGTTGATTACTCTGACTGTTGTGGAGAGACAGTGAAAAGAGCCATAGCTCTGGTGGCCTTGATTTAAGCATTAGGGAACCATCCTTGTGAATGCATATATTCGACCTTAGAACTTTAAGTTATTCAACCTTTGATACGGCACAAAAGGGAGATTACATTGTTTCAGTTTGTCTGTCATTTCCTATTTTATAAAAAAAAATAAAAAATTAAAAAAATGTACATGTTCTAATTCATATGTATTTGTTTCGCATTTATCTTGTTATCGAGTTCATGGAATAATTCAAAAAAAAAAATAAAATAAAATAAAATTTTCAAATAAAAATGCTTTTGAAGCAAAATAAAGATTTTTGGTCCAATCGTTCAATTCAATTTTATCATTAATTTGAAATGTTCATCCGGCTTTCATGATATGAAACTGTTCAAGATCATCATTTGTCCATGATCCCCATCGCCCATTTTAGTTCGTAAAAGTAAAATCGTCATACAAGGGGCATTTCTTAGGTTCACCAGTTCAACCTTGTCTAACCCAGTGTGAAGCCCAAATCATGATCCATTATGAGTTTAAACCTTGTCTGTCTTAACCCAAGTCGTGTCGAGCCTGACCCATCACTCGTGTCTAGGTATGAACCTTGTTCACATTGTATTTGTCATCAACCTCATGTTCTAACCGAGTCATGTCCAACCTTAAACCTTCATTCATTAACATGTCTCATTATTGGTTACCAACCTCTCTGTGTTTAAGCCCGAATGCGTCTCCCGTTTACAAGTGTCATTCGCTTTCAAGGTCATTAATAGTCCACCCAATCTTCCATTTCCACCTCCATTCAAGTCATGTTAAACATGTGTAGGGGCATATTTCCACGTCTGTTTTAATGTGAGTTCATATTGGTCAATTTTTAGTCTCTGGGCGCATAAGCTTTTCCAGATTAGGGGCAAATTCGTGTTCATGTCCGTTTACCTCAAAAAAAAAAATGTTGAAGCATTTTTAAAATCTTGAACAATTTTATACACGATTATTCAGATGTTTTTCAAATTCAATGATAAATTAATTGTTTTTCTTTCGAACCAAGTAAAAGCAGAGAAAAATTTTGAGAAGAGTTCCATGAACCCAGATTGCATAATATGTGTAAATTAATTTGTGAACATGTACGTAAAACAAAAAAAATACATTACTACAAATAAAAGCCTTCATGTGGTCGAAACATAAAAACAAAATTACAAAAAAAATAATAAGGAAAGAAAATTACAAAAAATTAAAAAAATTACAAAGCGTTTGGAGATCTCTCAGGTTATTGTCTTCTGCCAACCCTCTCGAGTTCGGTAGAATGACAATCTGCACAAAAAAGGGTTAGATCTCAAACAACAAAAATATAACAAAAAACACGTAATAATAAAGGAAACATTACGGATTTCGTTCAAGTTCGACTACCGTAAAAAAAAAAAAAACAAAGAAAAAAAATTAATTAAGTGTCCATGTTACAGTCCTTATTCAAATTCTGGCCACACTCGGCCAACAAAAACGAACAAAAAAAAATTCAATGAAAAAAATTCTCGAGCTGGTTGTGGTGGTCTAAGGGAGAGCTCTGTTGAGGGAGCTCTGGTACGAAAAGTCACGAGCAGAGGCGGAGGAATCTCTGTTTCTCCATCGATTATGATGGGAATGGGGAAGAGGTCCAGAAGCCTCGGAGTCCTCATGATTACCCAACCGGTTTCTCCAAAAAAAAAATATAAAATAAAAAAATAATAAAAAAGGAAATAATTGTGTCAAAAGAAGGGAGAGAGAGAGAAAATTAAAAAGACAAGGATGAAGTTAGGGTTTTACCATACATGTACTGGGGCAGTAGAGAAAAGATGGTGCCGGTGGGGTCCAATTCTGCTTGCCAACGTCTTACTCTATTCCCATGGTTGTTAAACCAGCACTGGACATTGTACTCCCCTGCTTCTCCGAATGCCCTGAGTCGAGCAGCGATCTCAAAAATCTGAGCTCGACTTGGGTGAGAGACTCCGTAATTATAAATGTTTGTCATTATCCTGATTTGGTCGTCTGTCGGACGCCACCTTGGGCAAGTCTGTCTCTCCATCTCCATTCCCTTCTCATTCATTTCTCTTCTATAATTTGTCTAAATAAATAATAAAATAAAAAAAAAACAAAAAAAAACATAAACTTAACAACATTAAAAATAAAGATGTGCAAGGGTCGATCACTGGTGATCTTTAGGGTTACAGTCCAACTAAAAAAAAAACATAAAAAAAAAATAACAAACATAGAAAATAAAAGATGTGCAGAGTTCGACCATTGGTGATCGTTAGGATTACAGTCCAGAGAAAAAGATAAAACAACAAAAACAAAAAAATAAATAAGGTACATAAGGGGCAAATTTCAGTCTCTTGAAGGAGACTACTCGTCAGCCGAGGGCAGTCGCAGCTTGAGTTCAACAGAAGGAGGTCTCAGCTGGAACCGAAAGGGGGTCGGGACCTCAACTTTTACAGGAACTGGAGGAATAGGGAAGAGATCAAGCGTCACCCGATCTGGCTCTAGCGACAATGTCTTTGTTATATCTAAAAAAAAATAATAATAAAAAAGGAACAAAAAAAATTAGAAAAGTTAAAATGTAAAAAATAATAATAATAATAATAATAATAATAATAATAATAATGCATTTTTTTACCTTCCATGAAAGGCGGCAGGAGGGGTATTGGAGAGTAGGATGAAGTAGCGGCGCTTCGTCTCTGACATCTCTGTTTCTCACGGTATCCATAATTCTGGAACCAGCAATAGACACTATATTCCCCTATCTCCCCATAAACCCTAAGCTTTGTCGCGATTTCACAAACTTGTTCTCTGTTCGGGTTCCTTATTGATGAGTCTATATTAATTCACTACACTTAACTTATTGTGCTAGTATTAGTCAGGAAATTGTGCTTAATTGTCCAGTATTTTCCCATTTTTCATAATTGTGCTTAATTTGATAGATAATTCTTATTTTGATTAAATTTGAATTATCTATGATTAATTATTTACTTATTAATTCTAGGAAAATTATTGGATAATATTTTTGACATGGAAAGCATATGGCTGCCGTATCTAGCTTTAGGAGAACAAAATTTTTGGATCAATTTATTTTGTTTTAGAAAATGGGTGCTGCTGATTCATATATTTGAAAGTGATTCATTTATTCTTTGCATACTATACGGTTCTGGATAAGAGGATCTCATGAGCTATTTTCTTCCTTTCTTTGACAATCTGTTATGGTAATTTTGGAAGCACACAAATCATTGTAATTCTGGAAGCACTTGTTGGAGTAGCCACCATGATTAAATTTGGAAGTGACCAAGAAGAGAATGTGGACGTTGGAATGAAGAAGTGGGTTGTCCTACACGCACTCTAGGCTGCAGAAGGAATTAATGGAAAGCACATGGTGTAATGGTCATGGCATGGGAGGAAGTCACGTGTGCCTTTAATTTTGAAAGGAAGTGGGCTGCCATTAAAAGAGAAGAATATTATTCTTCAATTAAAAAGCATGACAAAAGAGAAGAGGGGGCCACGTTGTTGGAAGAGGAGCACGTAATGGAATTCAATTCACATTTCATTTATTAATTAAAGACATAATGAAGGGGCCACCACTTTGAAAAGCTTACGTGAAGATGTTACACATGGCCATGGACACGTTGGCAAACACCAAAAGCATGGACTTGAAGTGAAATAAGGAGGGGGCCACACTTGTTGAAGCTCACGGCCGTGAGAGAAGTTACAAAATGAAGTGGCTGAAATTTATTAAATTAGTATTATTAAGGGAATCAAGATACAAGTCCAGAGAAAAGATGTTGGAGAATAGAGTGGTCCACAAAGGAATTAAGTTTAGTCTAGGTTGCAGAGGTGCACACGTGAAGGGGCTGCATTTCCACAAGGCAAAGATGAAGAATCAATTTGGCTGGAATAAGAAGCATGCCAGCACCCTCACGGTCCAGCAAAGAGAAGCCACCAAGAGGAGAAGTGTTTGGACAGCAGCACAGCCTGCAACATCCAGAGCTTGGGAGGCACTCACAGTCCACGTGAAGAAGCAATGATCTTAAAATTCCAGCAGCTGAAGGTGCAGCATGAGAGACCAACACCAGAAGGTGCTGTCACGGTTTTGTTGGAGAGGCATCCAGCAGCCACATCCAAGTTCAAGTATTCACACGGTCCAGTAGAACACACACGGAGACCACTCACGATTTTCTCTGGCTTGGCAGTAGCTTGGAGTGGAGCTCTCGGTCACTCCCCATGGCAGTTGAAGCTCACGGTTCTTGACCCAGCATGTTGGCAGCAATCCAGAAGCAGAGATGACACACGGTCTAAAAACCACCGAGAGCAAGAAAGAACTCAGCTTCCATCTAGCACATCCAGCAACTTCTCGGCCTTGCTGGAAATAGAAGGGATGGAGAAGCTAGTCCATGCAAATGAAAAAAAAATGACAAGATTAGGTGATGATGGAGGGGCCCTCACCCTATTTTCTCACGGCCAAGTAACTATTTTCTCACAAGGCAAGGAAAAGATACTCACTCAAAGACAAGAACCATCACGGGAGTAGCTTCAGAGAATTGGTTATAAAAGAGCAGCATGCAGTAAGTGAAGATTCAGTAGATTTAGGAGTAGGAGTAGTGTAGTGTAGAGAGCAATTTACGTGAGCTTTCATTTTTCCCCCTCCCCTTTGGGGAGGTTTTGGGTTTGTTTTCCAGATTGTTTTCTAGTTTGTTTTTCAGTTGAATATTAATTTGCAGTGTGTTTTTCAGTCAATGTTCTTGAACTCTATTTTCGTATGCGAATTTGCAATTTATAATTTCATCTGCACGTTAGCTTTGATCAAATCCTGCAAGTTTCTGCTCAAATTAGTTTCATCTCAGTTCATGCCTTATTTCATACTGCGCATTTTAAATTCTGTCAAAAGTTTATTGATTTTTGCAAATTACCATTTTCTGAATTTACCGTTTTTGTTTTTACCGTTTTCTGAATTTTACTATTTCTGCGATTTACGTTTTTCAGTTTTACTTTTACTGCATTGCCTGATTTACATTTCCATCAACTTTATTTTCATTGCATTTATTTAATTTTCCTCATCAAAACATTCACAACCCCCCCCCCCCTTTGTGTAAAAAAATCTGAGACTGAACCGACAAAATTGGTCCTTGAGAGACGACCTAGGAGTCACTTCCTAGTTATACTGCATTTCTATTATGCTCAACTTTTGTGTGCGGTGCGACCCGTTTATCACTTATCCCGAACGCGAACAGTGCCTCCAATAAGGCCACTTGTTCTCTAGTTGGTGCCCATCTTTTATACGCTATCTTGTCCTTAGCTTGTGGGTTTGTTAAGTTTTGTTCCATTTTTCTTTTCTAAAAAAAAAAAAACAAATAAAAAAAATATTTTTAGTTTTTCTTTTAACTCAGGTCTGTCCATTTTCCAGTTTTTGGGTCCATCAGTGTCTTTGTCCAGTTTGTGATCTGTTTCATGGTCCTCGCAAAGGTTCCTAAACGGATCTATGTCCATATTGTCCATGTCCAGTTCATACAAATAAAATTCTCTTTTAAGTTTTCTGTTTTTATGGGGTACGTGGCGTTGTTCTACCCGATTGTCTATGCCATACCCTCAAACGAAGGGAGATTAACGTCTGGTTTCCAGCCGATATACCCCTTAAGTTTTAAGACAGTTGTGTTTTAAGTGTTTTACGTTTAGAAAAATGAAAAAAATTAAAAGGAGAAGAATATAGAAAAGAAAAGAAAGCAGGGAAAGCGTAAAGGAAAGCATAAAAAAAATAAAATAAATAAAAGCATAAAAGAACATAAAAGCTTAAAAGAAAATGGAATAGCATAAGGAAAGGATGGAAAAGTCACGAAAGCATAAAAGAAAGAAGCAAAAACTGGAAAGCATAAGGGAGCGTAAAAAGTAAAAAAAAAAACATGAAAGAGGAACAGAAAGCTTAAAAGGGAGAAAAGAAAAAGAAAGCATGAAAGAAAGAAGAGAAGGAAAGACGGTAAAGACTTACCCGGAGAAGAAGGGCTTGCAGAGGCTCCTCGCTGATCTTAGACGCTCCGAAGGCACACTGGGAAAGAGGCTCCTCGCTGATCTTAGACGCTCCGAAGGCACACTGGGTCAGAGGCTCCTCGCAGAAATCCAGAGGCTCAAGGAAGAGAGAGAAGAGAAAGAAGAGAGAGAAAGGGAGAGCAAGAGAGAGAGTGATCAGACTGAAATGTCGGCTAACGCGGAGGAGCGCTCGATTTGTAGCCAAAGTTTCCCACTGTGGCCACAGTTTCGGTCGTTGCCACCGTCTGATGTCACAGTCCCGGTCTTTCTGAATTCAAAAATAAAAATAAAAAAATTGAAAAAAATTGAAAATCTGAAAATGGGTAGGGTTTTGTTGGGTCAATCCGGCCCAATACAAGACTTCTTAGATGATCCGATTTCACCAAAAAAATAATAAAACAAAATATAAAAAATATGATAAATAGAAAATTTTCAAAAATAATAAATGAAGTGATGTAAAATTTGATGTGTTCAAAATTGTTTTTCATTTGCATAATAAAGGACATTTTTCAGGTTCATTGGGCCTCATTGTCATGTTAGCCCTCTTTGAACCCAATTCTTCTGAAATATAAATTTGAGTGAAGAATTATTTTGGTATGTTTGTAATTTCACATCACACCATTTTGTTTGATTTTACTCCTTCTTCTTCTACATTTTGAATAAATCTAAAAATAAAAAAATATTGAAAAAAGGGAACAGTGCTCGAGCCCATTAGGTCCAATGGCCTTCGTGGTTTTCTCTCGAGTCTACTTCTTTTGAAAATATGTCAAAAATATTTTGTTTTCACATTTTTGTTGTTGAATAATGTATCATTCTGAGATTTGTCAAATAAAAAAAAATTCAAGTTGGATTTCAATTTTTTCAGTGTGATAGTGGGAAAAGTTATCGTTGAGCCCATCTGGGCCCATTTTCAGTGTAATGTTTTCCTTAGTTTTGTTTTCTCAAATAAATCAATAAAGAAAAATAAAAAATATTTCCCTCATCATGTTTCATAATTTTTACATAATGTCAGACTTCACTTTAAAAAAAAAATAATAATAATAAAAAAATATTTTCAGTTCCTTGAGTCGCTTTGGTATTGGGTTTGTCCGGCCCATTAAGCTCACACTACCTTGCATTCATTTCAATTTGTTTCAGGTCCAAGTTTGACCCAAGTTTCTCTGTAGCCTCGTAAAATAAAGGTCGAATAAAACATTGAAAAATCAAAATCATATCTCAAAATACAAATTTTCAACAGTATCTTTCCAATACAATTATCCAAATTATCCTATGTGATTTTCTCTGAATTTTTTGTCAAAAACTGAGAATGAAAGATGAACAGTTTTTGAGCCCATTAGGCCCCGTTGTCATATGTGATTTCTCTTGAACCAGTGCATCTGAATTTCTGAAAAATAAAAAATACATGTTTATGTAGATTTTGTGTTTTCAATTCATGATTTCCCTTTCCATTTGTGTGAACAAGTATTTGTGCAAAAAATAAAAATAGAGGAATTCAGACCCTTGTCTGAAGATTTTGTCATGGTTGTAAAAAGAATAGTGTTGGGCCCATTGAGTCTAGTAGTGTTGCAAAATTTTCTTTAGTTCAATCTTGTGAAATCCTCTCATAACAAAAAATGAAAAAAATGAATTTCTTTTAGCTTGTTCCATAAACTATGAAAAAAAAATGTTTTCTTTGTCATCTTCTTGTGTCAAGCTTTCACGGCTCAGGTCATCTGATCCATTGGGTCAATGTGCCTGGTAAGTCCAACTTCCTTCTATGTCCATTCTCTTCAGATCCAATCCGATTTGGATTTTTCCCGTGTAAAAAAGAAAAGTCTAATTCTAAGCTCATTAAGTCCATTTCTCGTTCTCTATAAAAAGAAATATACAAAAATATTTCCTTCAATAAACTGCATAATTTTTCCTCATTAACACATTTTTCATTCAAAAAATAAAATGCAGCATAAGTTTGAAAGTACAAAAAGATTTCTTTCAGTGAATTGCATAATTTTCCCTTATTAGCATATCTTTCATTCGTTAAATAAAGAGGAATATAAGTGAAAAATACAAAAATATTTCTTTCAATAAGTGCATCAGTTTTCGTTTCATGATGCATATTTGCATTCAAAAAAAAAAGGATAGCCCAAGTGAAAAAATACAAAAAATATGTTTGAATGATTCGCATGATTTCTTCATAAAAGAATGATGCACAATTTTGAAAATTCAAAAAGATTTATTTCAGTTAGTTTCATCATTACATTTCTGTATTCATAAAAAAAAAAGAGAACACAAATTTGAAAAATTCAAAAAGATAATTGAGTCAATTGTTTTTGAGGTAAGTCATCAAGTTTATGTTATTCTAAGAATAAAAAGAAAATGAATGTCATTCTTTGTTGGGTCAGATAATTGGGTCACATTTGCCATTTGAACCTCAGTGTGTGCATTGCTTGAGAATACTCATTCCTTAGTCATATCCATAATCAGCCTTCCTTGAACCTTTGTTTGTAAACATCTACCTGTTAGCCTTAGTTGGGCCTTTGTTTGAAAACATCCATCCTCCGGCCCTCATTGTACAAAAGGATTGACCCCGATCATTACCCAAGATGAACAAAATTATGTTTTGGGGCAAATGTGCCTGTCCATAATTTTGTCAGTTAGGTGATCCCTGAATCCTTCAAAGACAAAAAAAGAGTTTCAAAAAGAAAATAAAAAGAAAAAACAACTCGTGTTGAAGTCAATTAATTGATTTGTCATAGAGTTAATCTTTCGAAAATAAAGTGACCAGAATTCAAGATGATGTGTGGCCATTTTCCTTCATCCAAAAAGATCCAAAAAAATATATCCATTGATACCCATTTGAGCCAAGAAATAATTCTCTTTCAAATTTACCCGAGTAAGAGTTACCATTACAATAGAAGTCGACTCAGGATGCAAACAAAAGACACTTAGTGATCAAAGAAGGAAAGTTCATCAAGAAGAGCAAATAGAAAGAAGAAACACTGAGTGATGATCTTAAGAAGAGAAAAGCATTGAGGAGGTTGACAAATAGCAAATTCAGGACCAAAATGGTAACTCTTGTTTCAAAAAAATAATAACCTGAAAACATTTTTTTGGGCCTTATCCGTTGTTTGAATACCCTTCAGCCCACAACATCATTACAAGCCGAATAAAAGCCCACACTGATTGAATGATGATTTCTTTAATTTTCATAAAGATTAATTGTGTGTTAAGTTGAAATGACTTGCAATGTAGTTGTAAAAAAAGAGAAAATAAAAATGAAGAAACAAAATGTCTTAGGAAGAGGGGATTTTCTGGCTAACTGGCTAAAAAGAAAGGTCATTTAAGGGCATCCTTTTGTTCAATCCTTTCCAAACCCATCCTCAGACGAGGGGCAGCCCTGTTGAGCCTCATTCATCCTGACGTTCATCAATCCATTCACCCAACTGGGTCATCCCTTGCTGGGCCTCGCATGATTTTGGTTCGCCCCGAACTCCAAAAATCCTTCACCACCAAAATTGGGGCAATCCTTTCAAGCCAATCATTTCCATATCCATCACAAATTTTTGAACAAATTCATTCGAGCTCTTCCCCCGATTCCCAAACTAGGGGGCAACTTTGTATGTTTTACATAACCTTTTCGCCCGTTCTCTAAAATTAGGGCAACTTTATGAAGTTCATATGTTTTGGCCCATTCAGAACCTGGGGCAACTTTGTTAATCTCACATTTGTTTCATCTGTATATTCAAGGTTCGTACCAAGACCAGGGCATCCCTTGTTGGGCCTCTCAGATTTGTCCGCACTAAAATTCATAAATCCACCCTCAAAACAGGGGCAGACACTTTGGGGCTCTGAGTCCATTATTCGTAAACCCGAAATGGGGGGCAACTTCTTTTTGAACCTCACTTAAGTGACTCATACCCAAAACCAGGGGCAATTTTGCAAAAGTTATATGAATTTCACACACTCACAATTCACAGATACATTTGTCCATACCTATCTTTTTATCATGCCCCCAAACTGGGGCAACTTCTGAGTATCTACGACTTCACATTGGCATTTGTATTTGTTTTAAGGAGTAAGAGGCCCAAGTAGCCAACCCGGTACTCTCCAAATCCTTCCACATATTTGTCCCAACCCTTGATATCAAGCATGTACGCACTAATATTTCGTCAAGAAATTTCTAGCACAGAAGCTTCATTTTGAACATTTGACTTTAGAATTGGACATCCATTGTAAAAAAAAGAAAATGAACGTCTAAAACTTCATAAAATTGATGATTTCAAAGAAAACAAATTGACTCAGTAAAAAAAAAAAGTGTCATAGTTTCATAATCTTCCATCACGGGTCAAAAGTCAACATCATGTACATATTTTCATGAATGTTCATCAAATCTTCTCATCAACATGCGTCAAAGTTTTCTTCTCCAGTTTCAAAATTACATAGTTTCATCAAATCTTTTTCTTTCCAAAAGACAAAAAAAAAAAAAGATGTGAAGTCTCCCCGTCAATCAAGAATCGCCAAATTGGGACAATCCTTCTTACCCGAACCTTTCCACCTCTCCAAATCAAGTTTACTATACGCAACAAAGTTGGGGCAGCCCTTGCGGGCCATGCATGTGTAGATACTAACAACACCTCCCAAAATAAGAAAAATTCAAATGCTAACGTTACCCACAGGTAATCATTCAACTCTCCCGCACCTTTTCAAGTTCAAGCTAGTGCTAGAGGGAATTTGAACCCCTAGTTACGTCCTCTTCCTTTCATCAAAGAACCCACTACTTCTTGACATTATTTTGATTGAATGCATTTCGAACGTACATCGCGTTTGACATCAACATTGACAACGGATTCCAAGCATGGAATTTTCAAAAAAAAAAATGTAGGAAAGAGAAAGCGAGAGCAAAAGAAGGGAACGAAACCAATGACTCATATGCATTCATGCACCATAACATCATCTCATAGAAAGCGAAGAAAATTGTTCAAAAATCCGTAAGGGGAAAATGAAGTGGTGAAAAAGGTTAGCAGACATTTATATCTAAATATCTCTATTGTTTTGCTCAGTATTTACCGATGTTTCTTCAAAAAGGAACTGAATCCAAGAGTTTCTTCTACGATAGCACACCTCAAGGCACTTGTTGAGCCTATTGATCCTCAAATCATTCACTTCATGCGTAGGGTTGCGACACCCTCCACGAGGTTATGACACCTCATTCACTTCCATAGGGTTACGACACCCTCCATGAGGTTTGTACACCTCATCAACTTCATCCATAGGGTTGAGACACCCTCCACGAGGTTTGTACACCTCATCAACTTCATCCATAGGGTTGAGACACCCTCCACGAGGCTATGACACCTCATTCACTTCCATAGGGTTACGACACCCTCCACGAGGTTTGTACACCTCATTCACTTCATCCATAGGGTTGCGACACCCTCCACGAGGTTTGTACACCTCATTCACTTCATGCGTAGGGTTGCGACACCCTCCACGAGGTTATGACACCTCATTCACTTCCATAGGGTTACGACACCCTCCACGAGGTTTGTACACCTCATCAACTTCATCCATAGGGTTGAGACACCCTCCACGAGGTTATGACACCTCATTCACTTCCATAGGGTTACGACACCCTCCACGAGGTTTGTACACCTCATTCACTTCATCCATAGGGTTGAGACACCCTCCACGAGGTTTGTACACCTCATTCATTCATCCATAGGGTTGTTACACCCTCCGCGATATTTATACCTCAATTCTCTTAGCCTTATTTTTTAGTTCCTTGTTCATTTTTAAATACGGACGAAATTAGTATTTCTATCTTTACTTATCTTTTACTCTGATAATATAAAAACATTGTTTGTCATATTATCTAGTAAAATCTAAGTAAAGAGGGGCAGCTGTCAATACCAAATTTCGTCCGGGTAAATAAAATTAATCACAAAAAAAAAAGTAAATAGTGAATAGTAAATTGTGAATAGTAAAAAGTGAATAGTAAAAAAAAAAAATTATTTTTGGAAAGGATAAGTGTTCCACGTAGCTTTGAGATCAGAATTAACCAATTTACAAATAAAAAATTATTTTTGTAATAGTAAAATGAATAAAAAAATGAATAGTAAAAATGAATAGTGCAAATGAATAGTAAATTTTTTTACTATAAATAGCCAAGGGGGGAGGCTGAAAATTGACACAAAAGAACTTAGAAAATTTTTGAGAGAAGAGAGTTGGAAGAATTTCTAATTTCAAAGGGGATATTCTGGAAGTTTTCAGAGAGCGAGGAGATTAAGTCTGTAATAGAGGTAAGGGAAGCTAACCTTGAGTATCTCCTTTTGTATTATCTTGAGTCTTGAATATGCTATATTTTGCTTTTATCTGATCTTAAATCTTGATTATGGAGTATTTTGTTTCTGTATGATTTTGAATTTAAATGAGAGTATGCTTTTGTGTTGATATCCAAGTGTGATAGTTGTAAAACGTGATATTGATTATGTTATGCCATTTGTATGTTAAGGTATCCTTGTTTATTTTTGAATTTTGGAAGGATTAGAAGTTGTCTAACCGGCTCTGCCAGATTCAACTTCTTGTTTCCCCAAACGTTTTATTTCTTTACTTATTTATTTTATTGCATTTTGGAAGGATTAGAAGTTGTCTAACCGGCTCTGCCAGATTCAACTTCTTGTTTCCCCAAACTATTTATTGCTTTACTTATTTATTTTATTGCATTTTTGGAAGGAATAGAAGTTGTCTAACCGGCTCTGCCAGATTCAACTTCTTATTTCCCCATACATGTTATTGTTCTTGTTATTTAATTATATTGTATTTTTGGATGGATTAGAAGTTGTCTAACCGGCTCTGCCAGATTCAACTTCTTGTTTCCCCATGATTTTTTATATTAAGATTATTTTTATGATTGTCAAATATTGTATTCTTTTATGACCATTTATTGTAATGTTTTATTATTGTTAATTGTTTATAATTATCTTGTATGAATTCTATTATGGATGTTTATTGTGATTGTCAATACCAAATTTCGTCCGGGTAAATAAAATTAATCAAAAACAAAAAAGCAACACAAAAACACCAAAATGAAAAACACTATTTATTTTACTTTTTGCACCCTTAAATTTTCTATTAAACACTTAATCCAATGGTCCAAAATAATCTCATTTTTTTTTACTTCCTCACCACCCATCTTTTCTTATCACACCCCATTCTCCACATCACCATCCACATCACCCTCCACATCATCTACCTTTTTCTTTTATTTTTTCCACATCATTTTTATATTAATTTTATATATCAACTTTTCTAATTATTCCACTACATTTTTTTATTATATCCTCTCCATCAACATTTTTTATTATCCATTTTTTTTTCACCTTATTTTTCCACCCACTTTTTATATTATTTCTTTCCTTTATTTTCCACATTAACTTTTACTATTCACTATATTTTATTTTACCTAATTTCTCCACCAACTTTTTATATTATTTCTTTCACTTATTTTCCACATTAACTTTTTCTATTCATCTTTTTTAATTATATTTTATTTCATCTAAATTTTCCACCAACTTATTATATTATTTTTATTCATCAACTTTCTTCATCCTTAACTCTATAAATACCTACATTCTCTTCACTTCACACACACATTTTTTTACATAATATCCATCTTCTTTCTCTCACACACCAAACCTCTTCATCCCAAAACTCTACTTCATTTTTCTCTCACATTTTACTATCTCTCTATACATATAAAATCCCATACCACATTTCTACTATAAATTCATCTTCTTCACCATCAATCTATCTTTTCTCACAACTTATTACAAGCAAGGTTTTCATCATTCAAATTTTCAGCAAGGTACATATTTTCTTTTCATTCTATTTATATGCATTTTGATCTTTTTTTTTTTAGTTTATAAATTTATCCTATTTTCTACCACAATTTTATCCTATGCTTTTTTCACAATTTTATGTCATAGATATTTCAACTCATCTCTCTTCTTAATAAAAAAAATATAAAAATATAAAAATTAAAGATAAAAAGAAAAATACAAAATTAAAAAATTAAAAATTACAAAAATATGTTTTAAAGGGTTAAGCACATGTGTGATCGCTCGCATCGTCCTTGTGCTAAAACCCTTTTCTTTTTTTTTCTCTCAAATAAAATTATAAAAAATACCAAAAATATTAAGCACATGTGTGATCGCACGCATCGTCCTTGTGCTGAAAACATTTTCTGTTTATTTTGTAAAAATACCAAAAAATATAAAATCTTCAAAAAAACTAAAAACATCCACATTTTCAAACAACAAACAATATCGCCTGGCCAGAACTACGTGATCCTTGATTCTCCATCAAAAGTGGAGATACGTAGGAGCAAGGCCAGTCCTTGTCAGGTTCACTTTCCCGAAAATCCAAATTTATCCATAATCATTTTCTCAAACAAATTTTAAAGCAGTTTTCTAAAAGAACTACGGAACCCTGATTTCTCATTCTTAATGAGAATACGTAGGAGCAAGGTCAATCCTTGTCGGGCCCAAAAAACTAAAAAATATTTTGTTTCTTTAGAATTTTATTTTTAGGGGAAAGTTAAACATTTTGAAAACCACATCATATTCGCATATTTAGTTAAAGGTACTGCCTTAGGGCAGGCGTTGTAGGGTGCTAATACCTTCTCTACACGTAACCGACTCCCGAACCAAGAATCTCAGTTTCGCAGACCATGCCTTATCATTTTATGGTTTTTCCGTAGTTTTCCAGAATAAACTATGGTGGCGACTCCAAATCTCTTTTTCAAAACTTTGTAACGTTTTTCTTTTTCGGATCGTCGTCCCGTCGCGATCCCGGTTGCGACAATGACTATTAATTTCATCATATCGAAGAGTGTGATAAGCCATCATATCATCCATCCTTGTTTGTTGCATAGAGGCCATTTCTTCAATTTGTCTTGATATACTTTCTAGACTATATTCTTGTGGAGGATTTGATGGTCCAGCAACATTTGTTGGATGAGGCATAGGAATCTCTTCATCTTCTTCTGCGGATGCGTCATCTTCTTGGGCAATATCATCTTCAGCACGGACAAACAGATTTCCTTGTCGTATGAAGCCCATTTGATGTAATGCCGATTCCTCAATTTGATGATTTGGTAAGACAGTGAGAAATTTCTCTCCCGTGACATCAACTCCTTTATAGATACATATTAATGAAATAAGGAGAGGATATGGAAGATGACCTCTGTCATACCTCTTGGCTCGAACCATAGTATCGGAGATGAGGCTTGCCCAATTGATTTTGATATTTTGAGTTATGGCGGACATGAGCATCAAATCGGTTTCAAAACATTGTGCTAAGTTGGTACCTCTTGGACAAAGCATCCATACAATAATGTAATGAAGTACCCTTTCCTCCATTCTAAGATTGCCTACTAGAAGATATCTCCTATTAGGTAGAGGTTGTTGAGGATTTCTCATGAAGGAGCGATAGGCCAAGATTTTGTTAAAATCACCAAAGTCATTTGGCACATTCATGGTATTTTCTAAGAGGGGAAGATGAGCAACATTTGTCCAAATCTCATTATCTAGAATAATATCTACCCCTTTTACACGAGTGTAAACAATACCATTGTGGGATTTCAGATTATAGTAGAATACTCTTACCAAATCTGGATAATAACGTCCTTGAAGTTGCAAGAAATGTTGGACTCCTTGTTCAACTAATTGCCCAGAGAACAGAAATTGATTTGCAGTAAACCAATTTAAATCAACAAATTTTTGGCGAAGAACCTTGCGTTCTTTCCACCATTGCAAATATTCGTCATGCCTTCCAACATCGGAAATCCAACCATGAATATTCGGACCACGTGCGGGAGGCGTGCTTTCCGATCCATAGCTTCTTCTTCTTCTTCTTCTTGATGGTTCAGCCATGATAAGTAGAGAGAATTTTGGGACAGCAAGAAAAACTGGACATCAAAGAATTTTGGACAGCACCAAAATTTGGACAGCAAGGAAATTGAAGAGATTTTGAGTGGGAGAGTGAATGGTAATGTTTGTGGGTAAAATGAGGGATTGTAGGGGTATAAATAGGCTTAAAAACCATCCTCCAACGTGCAAAAATCTCAAAATAGCCGTTTATAGCCGTGACAACGGCTAGTTTTTGCAGTATTTACTGCCTGTAACGGTCGCTAATCGATTAACAGGGTGTGTTAATCGATTAGCTTTAATCGATTAACAGGGTGTGTTAATCGATTAACAGACGCTGATTTTCGAAAAACAGCAAAAATTACCTATTTCCACTTTTTAAGATGTTTTTAATATTCCTAACTCTCTTCTAAGCTCATAGAATCTATCCTTAGGCATTGCTTTGGTGAAAATATCAGCTAATTGATGTTGTGTATCAATATATTCTATCTCACAATCTCCCTTTTGTACATGATCTCTAAGAAAGTGATGCCTAATCTCAATGTGCTTGGTTCTAGAGTGCATTATGGGATTCTTTGTAAGATTTATTGCACTTGTATTATCACACTTAAGTGGAATATGATCTAAATGAATGTCATAATCCTCTAATTGCTGTTTCATCCATAAAATTTGCGCACAACAATTTCCAGCAGCAATATATTCAGCCTCAGTTGTTGATAAGGCTACACAGGCTTGTTTCTTAGAGTGCCAAGAAACTAAGGAACTACCTAGAAGATGACATGTTCCACTAGTGCTTTTTCTATCTATCTTACAACCTCCATAATCTGCATCGGAAAAACCTACAAGATTAGGTTCCGTTCCTGATGGATACCATAAACCAATGTGCAGTTCCCTTAAGATATTTCAATATTCTTTTAATTGCTGTAAGGTGAGATTCTCTAGGACTAGATTGATACCTAGCACACACACAAACACTCTGCATAATATCCGGTCTACTAGCAGTGAGATATAACAAAGAACCTATCATACATCTATATTTAGTTTGATTTACCTCTTTACCTGACTCATCTTTGTCAAGATAGCAAGAGGTTCCCATAGGTGTAGATGCTTCCTTTGCTTTGTCCATTTCAAACTTCTTAAGAATTTCTCTACAATACTTAGTTTGAGAAATGAACGTACCTTCTTTCATTTGCTTAATTTGAAGACCGAGGAAGAATGTTAATTCTCCCATCATAGACATTTCAAATTCACCCTGCATAGTCTTAGCAAATTCTTCACAAAGAGATTTATTAGTTGATCCAAAAATAATATCATCAACATATACTTGAATAATCAAAATATGTTTTCCGACTCTTTTAATAAACAAAGTGGAATCAACTTTTCCTCTATTAAAATTATTTTCTAAAAGAAAATTGCTAAGTCTTTCATACCAAGATCTAGGTGCTTGTTTCAAACCATAAAGTGCTTTCTTTAACTTATAGATGTGATTTGGAAATTTAAAATCTTCAAAACCGGGTGGTTGCTCAACATACACATCTTCTTTTATAAAACCATTTAGAAATGCACTTTTAACATCCATTTGAAATAATTTAAATTTCATTATAGATGCATAAGCAAGAAGTAGGCGTATTACCTCTAACCTGGCAACTGGAGCATATGTCTCATCATAATCTATACCTTCTTCTTGACTATATCCTTGAGCCACAAGCCTAGCTTTATTCTTGGTGATGTTTCCATCTTCATCCAGTTTGTTTCTAAATACCCATTTTGTTCCAATTACTTGATGAGTATCTTCTCTAGGAATCAATTCCCAGACTTGGTTTCTTTCAAACTGGTTGAGTTCTTCTTGCATTGCTATACACCATTGTTCATCTTGAAGAGCTTCCTTAATGTTCTTAGGTTCTATCTGCGACATGAAAGCTACATTCATACAAAAATTAACTAAATTTCTTCTAGTGTTTACCCCTTTTGATATGTCGCCAATGATGTTGTCCAATGATAATCCTCTGGGTTGTTGCCATGTTTTGTTTAGATCTTCATCATCTTGAGGATTATTCATTTTCTCTTCATTTGTTGTCTTTTGCAAGTCTTCATTTTCACCTGCATCTGATTCATCTGACTCAAGAGGTTTTGCCTCAAGGTCCACAATTTCATCAAAGACAACATGCACAGATTCTTCTATTTCAAATGTTTTCCGATTAAAAACTCTGTAAGCTTTGCTAGTGAGAGAATATCCTAGAAAAATAGCTTCATCGGCTTTAGAATCAAATTTTCCTAAATTTTGTTTTCCATTGTTTAGGACAAAACATTTGCATCCAAAAATTCTTAAATGTGAAACATTTGGTTTTCTACCTTTAAAAAGTTCATAAGGAGTACATTTCAAAATTGGCCTAATAAGCATTCTATTCAATACATAACATGCAGTACTTACAGCATCAGCCCAAAATTGTTTAGGAACACTATATTCATTTAACATAGTTCTAGCAAGTTCCTCTAAGGATCTATTCTTTCTTTCTACAACTCCATTTTGTTGAGGAGTTCTAGGTGCAGAAAAATTATGAGAAATGCCATATTCTTCACAAAAAGTTTTAAAAGATTCATTTTGAAATTCACCTCCATGGTCACTTCTAATAGCCTTTATTTTCAAGTCCTTTTCATTTTGAACTAAATTTGCAAACTTTTTAAATTCTTTGAAAGCTTCACTTTTAAGAGTAAGAAAGAAAGTCCAAGTATATCTTGAATAATCATCTACAATAACTAAAGCATAATAATTTCCTCCAAAACTTTTTATCCTAGAGGGACCAAATAAATCCATGTGCAAAAGTTCTAAGGGTTTTAAACTAGAAACAACATTTTTCGAATGAAAAGATGATTTCACTTGTTTTCCCTTTTGACATGCATCACACAATTTATTTTTCACATATTTTAGTTTTGGTAGACCAATTACTAAGTCTTTAGAAATGAGTTTATTCAATTGTTGCATATGAATATGTGAAGCTCTTTTATGCCATAACCATGGATTTTCTTCTTTTACTACCAAACATGAAATATTCCTATTTGATGCATTTTCTAAATCAATCAAATAAATATTGTTATGCCTAATTCCTTTCAAAGCAGTTTCAGAAGAATCATTTTTATAAATAGTGCAAGAATTTTGTTCGAAGGTTACCTTGAATCCTTTATCGCATAATTGACTAATGCTAATTAAGTTGTGCTTTAATCATTCCACATATAGTACATCTTTGATCATCAAGGTATCTTCACTTCCAATATCTCCTATTCCAAGGATTTTTCCTTTGTTGTTGTCACCATAGGTGACAAAGCCTCGTTCCTTTTTACGGAAGCTTGTAAATTTCTTTTTATCTCCGGTCATGTGTTTTGAACATCCACTGTCAAGACACCACATATACTTCCTTGGTTTTGATAATTCTTGGCTTCCAGCGTCATCGTCATCCGCCATTAGACATATGTTTGCTTCTTCATCAGAACTGCTCGAGTCAGAAATTGATTCGTTGTCATTGTCCCATGCGATGTATGCTTTCTTTTTCTTGAAGAATTTCTTTTCTTTCTTTTCTTCACCCTTCTTTTGATTTGGGCAGTCTGCTTTTAAGTGTCCCTTTTCTCCGCAACCATAGCATCTATAGTTTGAGGAAGATCCTTGATTTTCTCTCTTTTCATTTCTGAATCTCCCTTTGCCTTTTGATTTCATGAACCTATTGAACCTTTTGATTAGTAGACTCAAATTTTCATCTTCTTCTGAGTCTTCATCTTCCATTTTGCTTTTGTTCTTTTCTACCTCAGATTTGAAGGCTAGAGTCTTTTTCTTAGTTTTTGCTTCTTCTTCATCTAGTCTTCCGAGGTCAAGTTCATGCTCTCTCAACTTTCCAAATAATGCAGCCATTGTCATTGTGTTGAGATTTTGTGACTCAGAAATTGCAGTCACTTTTGGTTGCCAAGACCTGTCTAAAGATTTCAAAATTTTTATATTAAGCTCATCAGTATCGAAAGACTTACCTAGTCCAATAAGATGATTTACGATGTTGGTGAAGCGTTTCTGAACATCTACTATTGTTTCCCCTTGCTTCATCCTGAACATCTCGTATTCCTGGATTAAGGTATTCTTTCTAGCTCTCTTAACATCATCTGTACCTTCATGGGTTACTCTTAGTACTTCCCACATTTCTTGTGCAGTTTTACAAACAGAAATCCTGTAAAACTCATCAACAGTTAAAGCAGATGAAATAATATTACGAGCTTTTACATCATTACCAAATTTTCTTTTATCTTCAGCAGTCCATTGGTCACGGGGCTTTGGTTCCTGCATATTGTTAGTTGGAACAAAAGGACCAGATGCAACAACATCCCAAATATCTATATCAATAAATTCCATAAAAATTTGCATTCTGACCTTCCAAAATGCGTAATTTTCACCTGTGAATAGTGGTGGTCTATTGATAGAAGCACCCTCTGCGAATGTTTGAAACGATCCCGCCATTTGAATGACTATCAAAGCAAGCTCTGATACCAATTGTCAGAGCGGCTGCAGCGGATGGGTTAGCGTGGAACAACAAACCAAGAGGGGGGGTGAATTGGTTCTTACTAAAAACGTGTGCCTTAAAAATTTCTACTCAATTAAACTTACTTAGCGATTAATAAAGACAAATAAAATAGAGTAAGGTTGAGAGAAATTTGCACAGATGATTTTATCCTAGTTCGGATCTTACCAATCCAACGTCCAGTCGCTTATCTCAAAACAAGATAAACAATTCACTAATCACAAAACAATTACAAACTACAATCACACAGATACAATTTTTAAGAGTTTAGAAAACACCTCTCTTGATGCCACAAGAGATGAACCAACACCTCCTTTGAATCTTCACAAAGGATGAAACACTTCCTCCGAATACTTCACGAAGGATGACTTCCTCTTCCAAACACCTCCTTAGATACACCAAGGATGAACCAGCTATTCCTCTATCACCGTAGCAGTATTTCACCAACTCTACAGACAGAGTTTCCTTAGCTGAGTAAGATCACACAATTCTCAAGAGTTTCTGAGTATTTGAGCACAAGGGAAGAGTTGTAGTTCTGTTCTTGAGAGGAAATGAGAGTCTATTTATAGACTCATCCAAAGGCTCTTCCATTTTTCGTTTTCAGCCTTTCACACTGTGTTAATCGATTAGCTACAGTGGTTAATCGATTAACACCCCAACGGATAGTCCAACGGCTCTAAAAACGGCTAGTTTTTCAAACGTTCACTTTGTTAATCATTAACACCCTCTGTTAATCGATTAACGTTAATCGATTAACACCCTCTGTTAATCGATTAACACTGCAGTGTTGTGCTTCGCCATTCGTCTCTGGAACAATCGATTAACACCCTCTGTTAATCGATTAACACTGCACAGAATTTTGCTTTTGATTTATTTTTACATCACTTTTGAATGCATACATAAAACTACTAATTCTCCTATGTTTATACAATTATTACAAAAGGTTACAAGTCTTCAAAGATCATTCTTCATGAGTCTTCATGAGTCTTGGTTGTTCTTGACTTGATTTGGACATCATCAAAACTTCATCTTCATCATTTTGCTAACACTTTTCATCAACAGACACTTCCAATGGATCATGAATAACAACCCGGTACTCCAAAACAGCAGCAGTATAAGGCGTAGAGGGGAAAAGAGAATTAGGGTTTGGGTGGAAAAGGGACTGCCATGTGGCAGTCTCTTATTAGCTGAACTTGCCAACTAATTGGATTAATTGGACATGTCATTTAATTTTGGCCAGCAGAGCAACTTTGCCGTTAGTTTTTTAACGCCGTAAGCAAAAAGGATCCACTTAAACTGTTTTTGCGAGAAGTAGGATGTTAGTGAACTTTTAAAAAAAAGGAGGACAACTTTGAAGAGACCCTACAAAAAGAGGGACCAAAATAGGTATTAAACCAAAAAACAACTACTCTTTAAGATTTTCTTTAAAGCTTTAAGATTAGTTAGCTTTTAAATGCAAGAAAAGTAAGACCAATCATACATCAAAGTAGCAAATAAGCTTCACATATTGACTTGAAGATTACTTGTTTCTTTAAAATGTTTTTGTTTTATTGTTCTATGGAAATCACTTATTGTTGATGAAAGAAAAATGAAAATCAATGTGTATTTTCTTCTGACATGTTATAGTGTAAACACACGTAAGTATAAGAACCCAAAATGAAATTGATGTCAATAGTTGTATCTGACTCAGCTAAGGATATAGATGATGATGATGAATCATGCTTATTATTTTTTTTATCAAGCATTAATTATGTGACATATCACAACATTACTGCAAGTGGAAGTGGAGAAAAATTATTTGAACATTGTATTTTTCTTCTTTCTCCTAATATATTATAAGATGTCAATCATGTAATATTTGTCTCATTGTTTTAAAAAGAAACCTCCTTTACAGATATTGTTCATGACTTCGGTTTTGTGTAATGGTTTTAAGGTTAACACATGTTAGCTAACTATAGACAAAGTAAGAATACCTTTTAATAATATATTAAAGGATAATAATAATAATAATAATAATAATAATAATAATAATAATAATAATAATAATAATAATAATATATTGAGTTCCTTTATCTTTGAACTAGTATTGCTTAATTATATTTATATAGTTGGAATTTATAAAAAAAACAATAACAGTTTTAGACATATACATTATATTATAATTAAAAAAACCTTTTGATATAGATTTTATTAAGATTTATGAAAATAACTTATAGTGATATACGATTATTTTTAATGCTGATATTTTAAAAGAATCATTGAAATATATTTTAAAAGTCAAGGTGAATATAAATTGAAAGAGATTAAAAATTTAATATGTTAGAGAGAGAGAGAAATAAAAGGTTTAAGAAATTGAGGAAACAAAAATTGTTAAAATTAGAACTTTGAAAAATAAATAAAATATAGAACGTTTAAGATTAGAACACAACACATTCATAAGAATAAGAAAAACTTTTAAAAAGTCTTAAAATTCTTGTTTAATAATACTTTTTTTCAAAATATTTTTTATACGAATTAGTCGATGATAACTTTTTTCTTTTTAAATAACCTTTAGCTTTTTTATCCACTGATTTAATTAAAAGTTCTCATATCAATTATACTAAACTAGTAAGTAATTAACTAATCTTAGATATACTTTTATTTAAAAATCTAAATTAAAGACATATATTCTGATTAAATTTTTAGTTACTTTTCAACCAATTTATTTACATGATGGAATCCGACTAGATGATGTTAATGTACAAATGATATAATATTTCTTTGAACAAAATTTGAATTTTAGTTGATCACGTTAGGTATAATTATTATTATTTTTAGATGAAACCTCGTTGGTTGAAGCATCTTTTCATAACAATATATTACGCGTAAATTTGCATTAGTTATGTCTATGATTGATGCTATCTGGGAAATCTAGGGAAGGTCAACAAAAAAAACCTAGTTTTTGGACAGGAACTTAGATTTCTTTATTGCAATGGATAAGAATGAGGTCAGCCAACATTACATAAACTATTAACTATGTCCTCTTTAGATTATTAAAATATGAATTATGTTTGAACATGTATTTCACAATTGAAACAGTTTGTAGCATGACTAAAGTATTCATTAGCCCACGGATGAGTAATCTATGTACTCTCTGTTCCCACGCAGAATATAAAATAATTAATGTTACACACACTTTATCACTAACATAATTAATGAGTGATTATAGTGGAAAGAATGGTAATTCATTGAGCTGAGATGATATTTCTCATGATTTGTTGGGAAGTTGTTGATAGAAGATTTTTTAATATTCAAATTAGTATATATGATAATATATTAATGAATAAAAGAATTAATTAAGTGTTATATTATGTTTATAGGGCTTTGAACCTCTGGATAAAAGCTGAAAAAATAGGTTTAATATTGAACACCTTGAAGCTAGGTTAGGTTATCAATTCATATATGAATGCATTTAGACAACTTCATTGCAATTAATTACATACGAGGTATCAGAGTCAGATATGTGAAGAGCACTATTCCATTAGCACAAGTTTTTTATTTTTGCTATTTATGTAATAAGTGATCTTTGAGCTTCGTAATAAAGTTTTTACTCTGTAATTGTGCCCAGCGCGCTCTTTCTTTGCTTGGCGCTCATCCCATTGTCTCTAGCGCTTCATTTTCACACACACACACACACACACACACACACACACACACACACACACACACACACACACACACACACACACACACACACACACACACACACACACACACACACACACACACACACACACACACACACACACACACACACACACACACACACACACACACACACACACACACACACACACACACACACACACACACACACACACACACACACACACACACACACACACACACACACACACACACACACACACACACACACACACACACACACACACACACACACACACACACACACACACACACACACACACACACACACACACACACACACACACACACACACACACACACACACACACACACACACACACACACACACACACACACACACACACACACACACACACACACACACACACACACACACACACACACACACACACACACACACACACACACACACACACACACACACACACACACACACACACACACACACACACACACACACACACACACACACACACACACACACACACACACACACACACACACACACACACACACACACACACACACACACACACACACACACACACACACACACACACACACACACACACACACACACACACACACACACACACACACACACACACACACACACACACACACACACACACACACACACACACACACACACACACACACACACACACACACACACACACACACACACACACACACACACACACACACACACACACACACACACACACACACACACACACACACACACACACACACACACACACACACACACACACACACACACACACACACACACACACACACACACACACACACACACACACACACACACACACACACACACACACACACACACACACACACACACACACACACACACACACACACACACACATATATCAGAAGATAGTAATAATAAATTTTATATATTTTTCTTTTTTTTTCTACATAGTGCATTTTTTTCTCTCTATCATATATGGAGTTTATTCCAAACACTATATTTTTAAATTTTTATTTTCAAAGACAACAACACTGTGTGGGTTATCGTATCAAAGCTTTTCAGTTAAATTTTTTGATTTTGTTTTTGTATTTTCTTGTTTTCTTTGTCCATGATAGAAGTCTCGATGATTCAAAATGTTCAATCAACACCAAATGATCCTTCTTTTATGATTTTTTTTCTTTATTCTAGTGAAAATTTTACCACACATTTGGTTACACTCTTTCTTGATGCAACTAATTATCACTCATAGAGCAGGTCCATGATTATAGCTTTGAGCACCAAGAACAAAGTGGAATTTGTTCTTGACACCATTGATCCTCTTGACAAGAACGACTAAGTTTCTTTATTTGGCATCATTGCAACAATAAGGTTGCTTCTTGACTCATACATTTAGTCCATCACCATACGACAAAGCATTATTTGGATGGACAAGACCTTCAACATTTGGAACGATCTAAATAACAGATTCTCGCATAGAGATCTTACATGTATATCTAACCTTCAATTAAAGGTTGCCACCCTTAGTCAAGGAGACAAACATGGATTCCTAAATCAAGAAAATAAAGACATTACAAATCAGAATCCTCACTAGTGCAAAAAAGGTTTTGACATTGATGTCGTTTAATAAGTCACCATAGTAAAAAAATGATCAGTGGCAAAATTACAATTTCTTCAAACTTTTTAACAATGGTTGTCTAAATAACAATGATTGTATAGAAAATAGTCAATAAAACTTTTTTGGGATGGAGAACCGACGATGGTTATATAGAGAACCATCATCGAATGTGCCATATTTTCATAAAAAAAGATGTACTTCTTTCTTTGCATGACTTTCATTTTCTCTTCCCACTTCACTTTCATTTTTCTTCACCCTGCACTTTCATTTTCTCTTTCCTTGCATTTTAAAAGCCATCACTACCTTGAATGGTGAACCTCCACGAGCCTCTACCAATTGCAAACTGCTTCACGTAAACCTTTATCATTCTCAAAACACTACTGATCTCACTACACATTGCAAATTTTCATCGCATTGTGTTGTAAAACCCATGTTGCAAGGCTCCTCCATGAAGCTCTACACTTCGCGCCGTAAGGATCCTCCGTGAAGCTCTCCACATAGCATCACAAAACCCTCACCACAAGTCTCATACTCACCTATGGTTTGTACTTTACATTTTATTTAAGGATTTATTGTTTCTGATTTATCTCTACGACTTAACAACTTATCCACCTTTTTTAACACAGATAAATATGTTTTTATGCTCTACTTTGGTGGATTTGCCTTTGTTAATCCCATCATGATATGCAACAAGTTATTTTTTTGGATGATTTTTAACGATGATTCAAGAACAATTGTCATCGTTTAAGACTTTTAATGACAATCATTATTTTAACCGTCATCGTTTTTCTTTCCTGACTTTTAACGATGTTGACATCTACGACGGTTTGAAAATTATTATTGGAGGGCTATTTTAACCATCATGAAAATCCCATTTTGTAGTAGTGTTTGCTTTCAAGAAGGTGTGCACGTGTTGTGGAAGAAGTGACCACACCATTGAGATATGCTATAAAAAGCATGGTTGCCTTCTCAGTCACAAACTACACAACAAGTCCTCTCAACACAATACATTGATACTCCTAAAGACATTCGGCTAACACCTTAACAATTCTAAATTATATTTGCTTTTGTTCAATAACTTTACTTCAACAAATGTAAACCAAATATGATCCCTCTTCTCAACTAATTCTTCATAAGGTAATATCAATTCATTCCTTAGTTTTGCCAATACATGAAAAGGTATTTAAAGAGAAAAATACAAAAACAAAATATAAACATAGATCAAACCAAACTCATGATAAGAAAAACAAAAAAAAAAACTTCATGCAAAAAAACTAAACAACCCTAAACATAGGAAGTTGATATCTAAAATGAAAATAAAAATAAAGTCGTTATAGAATCTTACCATAAATGTTATTGGATTTAATTTATTTTTCGTTCATATATGTGCATTTATCTTTATATATTTATATTATGTTTTTATATTTATATTCCATTTTTATATTGTTTTAAAAAGTTATTATATATATATATATATATATATATATATATATATATATATATATATATATATATATATATATATATATATATATATATATATATATATATATATATATCAATTGTACTATCTCCTTATATGATGGAATAATATACACAATTTTCATCCTTTCTTTTTACGTAACATGGTATCAGAAGAAAATTAATTCTTGCTCACGTTCTTCTGTAACCAATTCTATTACTGCCAAGATCTATCTTCTACCTTTTGTTTTGGCCTTCCTACAATTTCTTCTCCTTCTATGTCTACTCCCTCTGTTACTCTCGCATCGTTATGTTTTTTGTTTTGACTTTGCTTTCTAGGGTTTTCAATGAGAAACAATTGGGTGCTTTAATCACTGGTAACCCTGGATTGATTTTTGAGGAATCTGGAGAAGTTTATGGAGATTCGGGTTGTGAAATTTTTTGTCCAATTTGAGGTTGTGAAATTCAATAGCTTCTATAGTTGTTCCTTCTTCTACTAATTCTTAGGCGCAACCACATTCCTCAACTCTGGGACTTTCTCAATAGCAAATTCATGGTCTATTGGCACTTCTTCCTCAATCTAATCCCACAGTCACACATTCTACCTATCTAGTGAGTTCTCATAATGTTTCCACTTCTTCTCAGGATCAAGGTAATATCTATTCCCAATGGATTCTAGACACAAGTGCTACTGATCATATATCTAGTTCTTTGTCTCATTTTATTTCTTATCATAGAATCTCACCAATTATAGTATCACTACCCAACAAGAACTCTTCATTTGCTCATTATTCTGGCACAATTTCTCTTAGCCCACACCTTACTTTACATAATGTTTTGTTTGTTCCTAATTTTTCAGTCAATATTATTTCGGTCACAAAGTTAACTAAGTCTCTATCTTGTAAAATTACCATTTCTGAATTTTCATGTGAAATACAGGACAAGTCAACGCTGTAGATGATTGGGAAAGCTGAAGAAAGAGATGGCTTGTATATCATGATAGTTCCTGCATCCACACCCCTTGGTTCACCAACTCTATTACTCCTGAGAATTTCATTGCTTGTTCTACAATAGGACCTAACTCTATAGATATTTGGCACTCTAGACTAGGGCATCCTTCTTCTTCTTGTTATATCAAATTACGCACCATGTATGCCACTTTACCTGATATAAAATACACTCATTGTGATACTTGTCACTATTCTAAGCAAAGGAAATTACCTTTTCAATTAAGTACTATTGTTTCAAAAGCTCCTTTTGATTTAATTCATGTTGATATTTGGGGGCTCTATTCTACTTCTTCTGTTGATGGTTTCAAATATTTCTTAGCTATAGTGGATGATATGTCTAGACACACATGGATTAAATTGATGACAAGTAAGTCAGATACAAGATCACAACTTATTGGCTTTGTTTCTTATATTAAAACACAATTTGGCATTGATATAAAAGCCGTTAGATCAGATAATGGTAATGAGTTTGCAATGACAATTTTTTATAAATAAAAAGGTATACAACAACAATTATCTTGTTTTGAATCACCTCAACAAAATGGAGTTGTTGAGCGAAAACATCAACACATTCTCAATGTTGCTAGATCTTTAATGTTCCAATCCCATTTGCCCATAACTTTATGGTCTTTTGCTGTTTGTTATGCTGTGCAACTCATTAATATTTTACCTTCCAAAGTTTTGGCATATTCTCCATCTCAGCTATTACACATTGTTAAACCTGACATTACTTACTTATAAGTTTTTGGCTCACTTTGCTATGTTTCAACTCTTCAAGTTTATAGAACAAAATTTCAACCTCGTGCAAGAAAATGTGTTTTACTTGGTTTTAAAATAGGAGTGAAAGGCTACCTTTTGCTAGATTTAAACTCTAGGGAAATTTTTCTATCAATAAATGTAGTATTTTATGAAAACATATTTCCTTTTGTTACTAGTGACAAACACTCACTTATTGACACACAAAATTCCTTGGATTTTGTCACCAAAATCATTTCCTCTCCATCACCTATTTTCTCAGAAGTTCCTGATCAACCCTCTTTACCACCTACATCTCCTCCTTCTATTGTTCCAGACCCTGTTATTTTTTCTTCTCAACATGTTTCTGTTGAACCTGCCACTACTACTCCACAAAGGAAATCAACCAAGCCAAAACATAAACCATCTTATCTGCAGGACTATCATTGCAACATGTTATCTACTTCTTCCGTCACTTAGTCATCCACAGGTACCTTATATCCTATCTTTTCATATTTCTCTTATGATGCATTATCATCTCTTCATAAGTCATATATCCTTAATCTTTCCCAAGTTAGTGAACCTAAAACCTATATCCAAGCCATCAAACATGATTGTTGGAGAAATGCCATGGATCAAGAAATTACAGCTCTAGAAAATTCCGAAACTTGGGCTTTGACTGATCTACCTATTGGAAAGCAATCTATCGGATGTAAGTGGGTGTACAAAATAAAGAGGCATGCTGATGGGAGTATTAAACGATACAAGGCAAGGTTAGTAGTCAAAGGCTACACATAACAAGAAGGCTTAGATTACTTTGAGACTTTTTTACTTGTTGTTAAACTCACAACAGTAAGATTGGTTCTGGCTTTAGCAACCTCCAAACATTGGTATTTACATCAACTAGATGTAAATAATGCTTTTTTACATGGTGTCGCAACCGGGATCGCGACGGGACGACGATCCATGGAAAATAAAAACGCGGGTTTTGAAAAAAAGAGATTTGGAGTCGCCACCATAGTTTATTATGGAAAACTACGGAAAAACCATAAAATGATAAGGCATGTCTGCGAAACTGAGATTCTTGGTTCGGGAGTCGGTTACGTGTAGGGAAGGTATTAGCACCCTACAACGCCTGCCCTAAGGCAGTACCTTTAACTAAATATGCGAATATGATGTGGTTTTCAAAATGTTTAACTTTCCCCTAAAAATAAAATTCTAAAGAAACAAAATATTTTTAGTTTTTTTGGGCCCAATAAGGATTGACCTTACTCCTACGTATTCTCATTAAGAATGAGAAATCAGGGTTCCGTAGTTCTTTTTGGAAATTGCTTGAAAATTTGTTTGAAAATTGATTGAGAATTTTGTTTGTAAAATGATTTTGGATTTTTGGGAAAGTGAACCTGACAAGGACTGGCCTTGCTCCTACGTATCTCCACTTTTGATGGAGAATCAAGGATCACGTAGTTCTGGCTAGCAAGACTGTTTGTTGTTTGAAATTGTCGATATTTTTAGTTTTTGATGATTTTATATTTTTTTGGTGTTTTCATAAAAGACAATGTTTTCAGCACAAGGACGATGCGTGCGATCACACATGTGCTTAATATTTTTATAAAAAGGAAAGATGTCTAGCACAAGGACGATGCGAGCGACCACACATGTGCTTGACCTTTAAAACATATTTTTTTTATTTTTAATTTGTCTTTTGATTTTGCGTAATGAGCACTAGGCTGATGCGTATGATCGCACGAGTACTCACACGACTTTTTTCTTATTATTTGCGTAATGAGCACTAGGCTGATGCGTACGATCGCACGAGTACTCACACGGCTTTGTTTGTTTTATTTTATATTTTTATTTATATTTTTTATGAACAAATCCAATCAAAATATAAGATGCAATATACAAAAGTGGAGTTATCACACAAAGGGCTACATACAGGAAAAAAACAAATAATAAAGAAATAAAAATTTAAGAACAAAGCGAGAGAAACAAACCAACAAGAATAGGGGTGCAGAGATAAAACCTTGGGTGCGTGCTGAGGTTCTTTTAATTGGGCCAAAATCTTTCTCTTCAACCAACTGATGTCTGTCAGGAGTGTAAACATGAAAATGGAGGTACAACCTGAAATAGTGCGCTCAGCCTAACTCTTCTTCCTCTTATATTTTTTTTTAAAAAAAACAACAAAACTTAAGCCCAAATTGAAGGGGAGTGCAAGTGAGAAACGGGGGTGTGTGAAAGAGAAATGATTTTTATTTTATTTTATTTGTTTTATTAGTGAGAGTTGGGTCAAAGGTGGATGATGAATGGGAAATATGGTGAAGCAGAGGTTTATGAAGAGGAAAGGGATGAAGATCCCCCCGTTCTTTGGAGGTCGGCCTGCAACCATTAAATTGGTAGAAGGAACGTGAGTGTCGGTAGCTCTGATTGGTGGAATGTGAAATTATTGGGTTGGTGAAGTGGGGAAAGGTAGAACTGGGGAAGGTAAAAGTGGACCCTTCGAAGATTTTGGAAGATTGTGGAAATGGAAAAATCTGGACGAGCGGCAGGAGTGATTAGGACGAGCGGTAAAATGGAGTGATTTGGACGAGCGCGGAGTGACCTGGACGAGCGTTTAAAAAGTGTGAGTCATTAGGACGAGCGGTCGGGAGGTGAGGTGATGGACGAACGAACGCTCAATAGAGAATGAACGTTCAATAGAGAACGAACGCTCAATAGAGAACGAACGTACACTAAAAACAAATATCAAGACCGAGCGTCCTCTAAGGATGAAAATGACCGAACGTTTAACAATAAAGACATCAAACCGAACAAGGACGAACATTCAATTCATCACGACCGGACGTTAACTAAGAATGAACACATTCACAACCGAACGCTCAAACATCAAAACCGAACGTTCAACTAAGAATAATCAAATCAAGGCCGAACAATCAAAACATAGAGACCGAACGTTCGGTAATAAACAAAAATACCGAACGTTCTGTGATAAGCGAAAAAACCGAACGTTCATTTTCAAGAACGAACGTTAAACAATAAAATTCAACCAGACGAACGTTCCATTCATGGACGAACGTTCAGTTCAAGGACGAACGTTCGACATTACGACCAAAAATTATGGACGAACGGTTGCGCTGGGTAAAGAACGAACGGTCGCGCTGGGCAGGGGACGAACGGTCATATAGCTACAGTCAAAGGCCGATCGTTTTCTTCTTCTTCTTTTTTTTTATTATATTTTTTTATTTGTTTCTTTGATGAAAAATAAATTTAATCAACCCGGACGAAATTGGGTGTTGACACATGGGGATCTAGATGAAGAAGTATACATGTCTCTTCCTCTTGGCTACAAAACAAAAAAACCAAGGCAAGTTTGCAAGTTGTTGAAGTCTTTATATGGACTCAAGCAGGCATCTAGACAATGGAATTACAAGTTGACAACTACTTTACTTTCTTTGGGCTACATACAATCAAAATCAGATTATTCACTTTTTGTCAAAAGTGATTCTGCTCATATCACCATCTTACTTGTTTATGTAGATGATATAGTCTTGGTAGGTGATGACATCCAGGAAATCCAAAATGTGAAGGCTCTATTGAATGCAAAATTCAACATTAAAGACCTAGGCCAACTCAAGTATTTTTTGGGCTTAGAAATTGCAAGATCTCAACAGGGCATTAATTTGTCACAAAGGAAGTATGCTCTAGGGTTACTAGAAGATGCAGGATTGTTGGGATGTCAACCTGTTTCTACTCCCATACAATTATGCACAAAATTTTCCAAGACAGAAGGGAAACCCTATTCAGATGTGCATGCCTATAGAAGACTTCTTAGCAGGTAATTATATCTAACCAACACAAGACCAGATTTATGTTTTGTTGTTAGTACTCTCAGTCAATTTCTTTCCAATCCTTTGGAAGATCACTATGCAGTAGCAATAAGGATCCTAAGATATATCAAGAACAATCCAGGATAAAGATTATTTTTTCCCTCCAACACAGAACATGCTCTCAGGCTTTTAGTGATTATGATTGGGCTGCTTGCCCTAACACTAGAAGGTCTGTGACTGGTTTTAATGTGTTCTATGGTGCATCCTTAATCAGCTGAAAATCCAAGAAGCAAGGTACTATATCTAGATCATCAACCGAAGTAGAATATAGAACCTTAGCTTCCACAACATGTGAAATTTAATGGCTTTTGTATTTGCTCCATGATTTGAAACAACCTCTACCACAATCAGATCCTCTGTTTTGTGACAATCAATCTGCTATACAAATTACACAAAATCTAGCCATGCATGAGAGGACAAAACATATTGAAATTGATTGTCATCTCATAAGGTATAAAGTTCAAGCTGGTGTAATTAAGCTCCTGCCCATTTCTACTTCAGCCCAACTTGTAGACATTCATACTAAGGCTTTATATCCAGCACAATTTCAATCTTTGTTGTCCAAGCTGAACATTAAGGATATATATGCTGCAACTTGAGGAGATATTGGATTTAATTTATTTTCTGTTCATATCTGTGCATTTATGTTCATATATTTATATTCTGTTTTTATATTTATATTCTATTTTTATATTGTTTTAAACAGTTATATACATATATATCAATTGTATTCTCTCCTTATGATGGAATAATATACACAATTTTCATCCTTTCTTTTTTCGTAACAAATGTCAAATCTTATTTTCTAGACCTATATATTCCAACTTATCCACACAATGATTCTTGTCTATAAACATGAGAGTGTTCAAACCATACATATCTCTTTACAAAATTCTAAACACTTTCTCCATCTTACTTTGAGAGAGTAAGAAACAACTTATATAGTAAAAAATGCTGGACATAGAAGCACACTAGTACATTAAAAGGAAATAGCACCGGTTAATTTTGGTTATACGCATCGGTTCTGGAACCGAAGCGTATACGGACGAGGTAAAAAGGGGGCGACTTTATGCCTCGGTTCTGAACCGGGTTAAAACCGAAATCAGATTATGCCTCGGTTCTTAGATAACCGAGACAATAGCGATATCAGATTATGCCTCGGTTCTTAGATAACCGAGGCAATAGCGTGTTTTTTTTTTGCGTCCGCTTCTCCCTCTTCGTTCCATAGTCTCCTTCTCCGTTTTCTTTGCACAGTCCACTTCGCACAGTCCACAGTTCAACAACACAGTCCATAGTGCAAATTCAAGCAAAACAATAAACCATCCATAGTGCAAAACAATAAACAATCCACGGTTCAGCAACACAGTCCACAGTTCAAGCAAGTTATTGAATTTTCCTTGGTCAGAAGATACAGAACCACATCTCAGTAGGAAGCACACGCTAACAGCAACTACAAAAAATCGCTACAATCACAGGCCAAACCAGAGAGAAGAAAAGTGGGAAGAAGAGAGGCTCCTGCAATCACAGTCCACAAGCACTTCCCTACAAAGACACTGATAACCCCAAAAACACCAAACTCCAATCCCCCATACCCATCAATCGATCCCACACCCTTCTTTCAAAAAAACCACATCTTCACAAAAACACCACAACCCTTCTGAAGCGGGCATTGAGGACGCGCTCTTCTCGGACGCGCTCTTCTCGGACCCTGCATCAACCCAACATAAAGCACACAGGTGAGCAAAGGTGGGAACTTTGCAAAGCGGGCATTGAGGAAAAGGAAGAGGGTGTGCAAAGGTGGGAACTTTGCGAAGCGGGCATTGAGGAAAAGGAAGAGGGTATGCAAAGGTGGGAACTTTGCGAAGGTGGTTTTGACAGCGTGCTTGGCTTCTCGATTCAGCTCGTTCCGGCTCTTCATGGCCTCGAGAGATCCGCGTCAGAGGTGGATGATAATGGAGAGTTGGGTGTTCGAAGTTTCGGACGAGACGAAGCGAGCGTCGCAAACGAGAAGCGGTGAGAGATTGGCGGTTTTTAGATGTACTGGGGTGAGGTGGTGGAGGAGAAAGAAGGTGGTTGTCGTGGTGGTGGTGGAGGGGAAGGGTGACACAAGTGCGGTGGTGGTGGAACCATAGGCAACAAGGACGCAGGCGAGCCAAGGAGTGGCAGTCGTGGACGCAAATGAAGAATGGGAGAGAACGAGGAAGAAGAAGCTACACAGAGGAATGAGAGAGCACGAGAGGAAGAGGAAGAGGCTGTTGGGCGGAAATGAAACGTGTGTAGGATTTTCAGAAGATGAATAATGCTACTGCCTCGGTTATTAACGAAACCCGAGGTAATATAACCATATAGCACCGGTTAAGAGCAGAACCCGAGGTATAAAGTGGCACTCAGAGGGGTGTATAGGCATCGGTTGCCTAGAAAACCGAGGTAATAACGCTTTTCAAAAAGTTGTCAGACAGAAAAGTCTAATTTGCAGTTCTGGTGCATAGTTATAGGTCTCGGGTCTTTTAATGACCGAGGCAATATCACCATTACGTCTCGGGTAAGATGTCACCGAGGTATATAGTTTTATACGCTTCGGGTTTTGCGTAACCGAAGCGTATATAACGCGTCAAAAGCTACTTTTTTTACTAGTAGCACTAAATCACTCTCTAACGAAAGATACATGTAACCAACCATCGGTGAGTGTTCAATATCCAAGAAAGAACCCATCAATTTTTTATTAATAGAATTATATTGTAAAACCAACTATGCCACCCGTTCTTGCCCCCACCTCTTTTCATTTTTTTTCTTCTCTTCTTATAATCCTTTTCTCCCTTCTCTCAGATTTTTTTCTCCATATCCCATATTTTAATAATCTGATCAAACCTCATCACAGCAAAGAGCTTAGAAACATTTCCATCTTATCAGTTTTTCAAACCAAGTTCCTATTTACTCTAAAGTTTCTTTGATTTCTCCTTTTTCTTATGCTTTTGTCAATAATATTGGTGGGACAAATTAAGAAAAACGATTCTCTTAATTTGTTTTATGACATACTAAAATTTATTAATTTCTTTGGTAATCAAAACCTTAATAGCTAATTTTAGAAACTAATTTAAAGTTTAATTCACAAACCAATTACAACTTTTTATTCATGACAGAGACTATTTTAAATATTAATAATTTTTTTAGTAGTTTATAAATTTATATCTAAATTAGTCATTATAGCAACTAATTATTTTTTATTTCTAAAATTGATTGTTATTTAATTTTTTTTTTATAGTGATCGTTCTAACTCCCTAGATTTTGTAATGATCTTATTGTTCGTTTAGAAAATTGATTTGAAATTGAGCATTTTAAGTAAAGGAAGTTAAGTTAATTTTGATAGTACTTAGGTCAGTTATTTGGTTATAGAAGTGGTATGGCCAGTAAATATGTATTTTATGAAAGTTTGATGGGCTGAGTGAAATTAATATGTTTTGGCTTGTTTTGCTTTGTTAAGTATTGTAAATAGTTTAAATTTTGTTCTTTTAAGTCAAGTTCAACATGATGTTGTTTAAACTATATATGTGGATTTTGACATTAGAAATGAAGAAAAAAAAACTTAATATAAGTCAATTTTATAATCAAATATGTCCTTTTACTTTTTAAATTATATAGATTCATTGGACAACTCATTTACTTACTGAGCTAAACTATTATTATTATTTTTTTAAATCAAGAGAACTTAGATTTCTTTACTTGTTAGACGAACTAAAATTTGAATGGATGAAGCTTTAAACTTGATTTATATAAGTTTAAGTTGTATTTGTATTAATATAAGTTTTGTACAAGTCATATAATGACTTGATACTGCAGTTGATAATTTTATTCTTTTTAGGTGTTATATCTGCAATCCCAAAAAACCAGAGAAACCTCTCACATATTCTTATTTTCTTTGCACACATATCACCTCATCTGCGTTAACTTTGATTCGTGTATTTATATAAAAACATTTATGCTGATTATATATAAATTTAATAATACTTACGTCAATTTTAATGGTACCATATTACCAAAATATTACCAGTTTTGATATATATGCAGCATTCAATTTTGAGTTTATTTTTCAAAATATGCATGAACTTGTGTTGTTTACGTCTAACCCTAGTTACATACGTGAAGAAAATGAAGTATTTTTCTCAAACCACTCACTATCCTATAACTATTTCACGATCAACATGTCAACTGCAATGATGTAAATGATTTGAGTGATCTGATGATTATGACACTCATCATGATGAATGCGAATTTGAAAAAAAAAATTCATACATAATTTTATTAAAACTAATTCATGATTAATTTGGTTATAAGAATCACAGTTTTTAAATTTAATGCTATTTTAAGATAAGATAAGATAAAGTAGTGTTTTTATTGTTCACGTATTATATTTTATTGATTAGAATCACACGGTGATTCTGAAACGTTGTAATAGTTTTTTTTTTTCTTATCACTGTCATGTAATATTGTAGAATATTTTATTCATCCACAAACTTAAATAATGATTTGATAGGTTTAGAGTGAAAGAATAGTAAAATTATTCGTTAATCTCTTTTCATTAACAAATATTAACTATTAAAAAATTCCTATAAAAAAACGATAGTTAATAGTTTTTATGTAAATTTATTCCATTCTCAAGCTTATAAATTGGTAAATAATTACCCTCTTTTGACCCATTGTTAGGAATAACAATATAATCAAATTATTATGCTTCTTCAAATAATATAATATCTTAGGTATAATAATTAACTATGACAATATTATGATAACATAACGGATTTGAGACTAGCTAGAATAAATTTTAAATAGCTTTTTACTTTACAAACGAATGCTGTTTTTTTTTTTAATCCATTGTATTTTTACTCTTTCAAAATAAGAACAAATTAAAAAATGTTAATGCAACTTTTGAAAAAAAAACACTAAAAATTAACGTTTTATTATATGGAGTAAATTTGAAAAGATGTAAAAATTAAAATACATTATGGATATACGTGCGCGTTCCAACCCGCAGCAAGTCATCTTCTTAACGAATGCAATCGTATAAATACAATTATTCTACACTGTATCTCCGTATAATATGTTCATTTGTCGTAGTTCAATTTCCGATCACATCTAACATAAAAGAAAAAAAAAACACAAACAAACAAAAAACTAAACTTCGAATCCACAGCTAAGTCATCTTCTTCACGTATGCAATCATATAAATACAATCATTCTACATTGTATCTGCCGTATAATATTATAATTTCATTTGCCTTAGTTCAAATTCAAATCACATGTAACTTAAAACAAAATATAAAATGAAAATAAAACAAAACTTCCACCATCAATATGCCTTCAGCCCTCAAATTGCTCACCACAAAAAAAAAATAATTAAAAAATTATCATTTTTCTAAAAAATCATAATACGCATAATTGTGGGTTCTTCAAAATATCATTGCAAAAAGAAAAAAAAAAAGAGAGGGGAAGAAATCAAATGATCCTGTTAAAGGTGCTTAATTTTAGAAGTATTTTCAGATTTTGTTAAATTAATTTAAAAAATGAAATTATTTTCCTTTGATTGTCCATACTTTTTCACATATTTTTAATTATTATATTTTCAATTAAATTTAAAAAAAATCTTAAAGAGTAAAATTGTGAAAAAATATGGAGAACCAAAAAGAGAAAACCTCTTATATAATAATATAGATATATTTATATTTATCAAAACATCGTACCAAATTTTTATGGTAGTTTTTTACTGTAAAATTAAGTACTTTAATTATGAATGCGAGACAAAATTATAATTATAAGTTTAACAACAATTATAAAAGAAATTATAGCATTTTTTATTTGATATATTTTATTGTCAAATATTTAATAATTTATCTATACAAATATTTTATATTCTTTGGTAAGAAAGTGCTTAAGAATTTTATTATAATAAAAATTGGGAAACTAATATGAATCACAAAATATTAGTTTTATTTGAAATTTATATTATTTGGAAGCTACTAAAATAAACCAAAGTGCATTTTACTTTTATATTTTCTTCAGCTTCCCATCTTTAAAACAAATAAACTGAGTTTTATATATCTTAATATATTATTACTATTATCTTACTAACATGGAATTGGTTTTTTTTTTTAATTATTAGAAGAACGATTAAACTATATAACATACAAATTTACGGTATATTTGGTTTTAAGTAGAGAAATAAAAAATTAAAATATAGAAGAAATAAGTTGAAAAAAGAGGATAGAAAATAAAATTGATGTCAAATTATTTAACAAAATAAAAATAAAAATAATTTTTTTAAATAATAAAACTTGAAAAAGAACAAAAATAAATTATATAAATAATATATTATTATTATATCCTTAACCTTATACTTAACATCCAAATGTAGAGGAAGCATTACATAGTAAATAAGATAGATCAGTTAACTAACTGAAAAAGAAAATAAAGTCATTTTTATAGTCATATAAAGAAAACTATAAATCTAACTTTATATACAATATGTAATAGTATCAAAATTTTAACACTGGTGTATCAAAAGTCCACCAAGAAACTATAAATACTATAAAAAAAATAGTCTAAAAACATTGCGCATCAGAAGCCCCTCCGCCTAATGCTTGCTCGACAAACACATCATCTTGCTCTGCTCACACCCACCAGATGATCATCGCCAAAGAAAAATACACATAGAACAAATAACCAAGAAACATGCAAGAAGGGTAAGCTAGTTGAAAAATAATCATTCATATTAAAGTAAATACAATATACAAGTTCAAACACACAAAAAATTTCACATTTGTTACTCCTCACACATATTGCCTCAGGCTTGGCCAAACCCTTTAATATTTATTATAACTGTTGAGTCATGAATAGTTTTGCACTTGTGTGGTGAAACAGCTGACCGAGTCAAAGCTGTCACACAAGGTTAGTGCTTAAAACGCCATTTGCTACCATGAAGAAAGGCCCACAGGCTAGGACCTCCTGCTTCTCTCACGAGATAACTCATCACTCTTTAATTAAGCACATATGATCATTAAAGATTCAGAAGAACCATTATATCGGCTTCTTACAATTTATATTAGTCTCCCATAAAATCACCAATAAGAGATTCCTCCTTGGAACTATTTTCACAACTTTGAAACCATATACTTTGCATATTTCATTATAATCGAAACATATTACATGGTATATAATAACATAAAACTTTTAAAACAATTCAAAGGGTCAAACATACCCAAGATCATCAAAGACTTGTACTAAAAACTAAAATACAACCCAACCCTAAACTAGTCGTTCAATAACCATACTTGTTGGGCGACCAAAGAGTCTTCTCGCTCAACGACCCAACTCGCTCTGCGTATACACTGATAGTGGACCAATGATGACATATCCGTAAAAATTAACTTTTGTGTTGGAATGGATAGTCTTTCAAAATTATACATCTAACACAAGACAAATACAAACTTCAAAGATGCTCCTACTCTCCAAGACCTTGATCATTCATTTGATTTAAGGTGTATCATTGTTGGGAGCTATATTCTTCATTTACTCACTATTATAACATTTGTTCTAACTTGTGTTATAAAATGGGTATTTGACCTTGGTGGAGAAACACACAAAACTCCAAAGAAGATAAGGAAGTTTGCCTTGTTTCATGTTGAAGATTTGAGGCAAATCCTTTTCAAGAGGGAGGAAATGATGGCATACCCCTTGCCATGACCTAGCACATTCATGAAGAGTTGGAGACATCTATGGAAAATGGGCCTAGACTCTAATCTTGGGCCATCTTAAGTCATCATGAAGATTTAGTAGAGTAAGAATAATTTTGGGCCTTGTATTTTGGGCCAAGTAGTCTAGATTTTATTTGGGCTTTGTATTATGAGCCTAGTAGTGTAGGATTTCAATTGGGCCTTGTATTTTGGGCCAAGTAGAATAAGATTTGACCAAACAAGTCAACAAAGGGTCAAGGCCCAAAGTTGACTAGCTTGGACATCCAAAATGGGTGTGTTGACCAAGGAGTCAACATTTTGGCTAAGTTTGGAGGACAAAGGAGCAATATTTCGTCCAAGGCATGTGGAGGCTTCCCATTAGAGAGTTTTCCTACTAGTTAGTGGCCATGTGTCACTCTAAGAATGGAGAGTTTTTCCATAGGTAGTGGTCACATGTCTCTCTCTCATTTGAGATGATTTTTGCCATTCCTCCTATTGGAGAGGATTTCTCCTTGCTCTCCAAGACAACTAAGGTGGCTCTGTTAGGTTAAAGTTTCAACCCATTTTGAGATACCTTAGCGTATAAATAGAGGTGCTCTCTATTATGTAATCACTTTTGATTTAGAGTAAAGTTATGTTGTCATTTTTGTGTCATAATACTCTTTTAAGGTCACCCTAGTCTAGAGCAACCCAAGTGACCTCCTCTAGCCACCTTCCTCCAAGAGTTGGTCCAACCTATCTTAGAGAACCCTTAAACACATCTTCCCTCACCATACAACTCACTAAAACCATGAGCTATCAACACCTTTCACCACCACAAAATTCCACAATCTTCATCCATGAACTTATGGTTTGATTTGCTTCTATATTTGGCTTGTCCTAGCTAGAGCATTGCCATCAACCAGACTCTTCAACCTCTCGCTCAATGACCAGGCTCGTTGTGTGAATAAACTAACATTAAAGCCAGACCTCAACCTCTCGCTCAACGACCCTGCTCGTTGTGTGATTAAACAGATAGTGGTCCAGACCTCCCAACCTCTCGTTCAACGACCTTGTCGTGCGAATCCAAAGACAGTGGTTCAAAGCCCTCAACCACTCGCTCAGCGACCCAACTCGCTAGGCAAATAAGAAAACAATGGTCCAGACCCCTCAACCACTCGCTCAACGACCGAACTCACAAGGCGAATAAAATGACAGTGATTCAGACCCTTAGCCTCTTGTTGAATGACTCCACTCACTCAACGAGTCTGCATAATTCTGCACCACAAAAACTGCAGAATTTGCACCACTAACCACTCTTGACCAATTTGATATATTTTTCCCAACTTCTAACTCTCCTAGATCGTGTTATACCATCAATTTAACTTAAACAACTTCCTACAAACCATCCTCAAATCATTTTTAAGTGATTATTTACAAGATTCCACTCTAACATTTCACAAATCTCAACCTATAGACCCAAAATGAATTATACCATTTTCAACTCATACTTGTGCAACTTAGGGATCAGAATAAGTCACAATTGACTTTATTACTAACCCCAACCACTCAAATTTCTCTCAGAACATTCCCGTCAAAATTTCACTACTCAAGACCCCAAATTTGCATTTAAAACCATCCAAATCATTACCAAACTACTAATACCATCTTTCTAAACAAATTTCAACTAATTGACAACCCTAGCAAGTCACAATTCACATCTAGACAAACTTTGAAACTAACTTTACCCTAACAATCTTAAATCAAAAACTCGCCCACTAAAACCCCCCTTTTTAACGTTAAAATACTAATAATTCATCTATATTTTGATTCCTCTCTGTTGTAAACATTTTATACTGTCATCCTTTACCATACCAATCACATATTCAAGCCAATAATCACCTTTAACTAGATTCATACAATCATTTTCATTCAATCACTCATGCATATTAAAACAACACACAAATCAAACATCCAAGGTTAACATACATTAAATTTTCATACTATTACATACCCACACATACTTTGCAATTCAAATGAAAAGAAAAACACTAGTTTCCCTTACTTCTAAATCGACTGCCCAATTTTTCAAACGCTCCATCGATTGCTTGTAACACAAGAAACTTCTAAAAACACTTACAAATCACTGATTGGTGATTGAAGACCAACTTTAGAACCTCAATTGAACTAAGAATCAAGGAAGAGAGATTCTAGACCCATGCAAAATCAGAATCACCTTGCATGATCATGAACCCTAAAATACCAAAGGGTAGGGATTATCAACTTACTTGCTCTAAATAGCGAATTAATTGGTTAGACTTGTAGACCTTGATGCAATAATCGTCTAGGTTCCTTCTGATCGTCAAACAAATGATCAAGGAGTTAGACTGCTTAGAAAGATGGTAAAGAGGTTAAGAGAATAGTGTTTTAGAGAGATAAAATGTGTTTTAGATAATGAGATGAGTTTAGAAAATTCTATTTATATTATGATATTATTTTATAATATAATACTCGGTCTCATTATTTTAACACACCTATCAACTCTAATGCTCTATTTTCTAGGTTCTTACATTCTCCCCAACAACAAAAAATTTCGACCTCGAAAATTAGACTTACAAGATAACAGGTGAGGATACGACTTTTTCATGACCCCCTCTAACTATAAAGTAGTCACTTGTCCTACTAACCTAGACAACTATGACTAGACCGATGGTCTTTCCTCTAAGTTGCATGGTCTGACTGTCCACAATCTCTACAGGCTAAACATCCACTAAGAGATCATCTCTAACATGTACATCTTCTACTTCTAACATATGTGAGGGATCATGCACGTACTTCCTAAGCTGTGAGACATGAAACATAGGATGTAGATTTGACAATTGAGGATGCATGGTTATCTCGTAGGCCATTGTCCCTACATGTCTTAGAATCTGATATGGGCTAATAAACCTCAAAGATAACTTTCTAGAACGAATGGTTCTGCCTACACCAGTAGTAGAAGTCACTCTAGGAAAATGTGGTCCCCAACTACAAACTCTAATGGTCTCCGTCTCTGATCAGCACATAAATTTTGCCTATTCTGGGAAGCCTTATTCCTTTCCTGTATAAGCTTCACTTTCTCAGTGGTTTGCTGAATCAGCTCAGGTCCAACTAATACCGATTCTCCCTCTTGAAATCAACAAAGAGGCGTTTGACAACGTTTACCATACAATGCTTCAAACAGTGTCATACCAATGCTGGTCTGACTATTGTTGTTGATGAACTCCACCAATGACAACACTTCATCCCAGACTCCCAAATGATCCAATACACATGTCCTCAGCAAATCCTCTAGTGATTGGATCGTCCTCTTTAACTGACCATCTGTTTGGGAATGATAAGCTGAACTCATCTGCAATTAACTGCCCAACTCACTTTGTAAAGTCTGCCAAAACTTGGATGTAAATCACGGATCTCTATCAGACACTATGCTCGATGGTACTCCATGCAGCCTTACTATTTCTCTGATATACAATTGAGCAAGCTTTGCCATAGACATCCTCAAATTCACTGCCAAGAAATGAGCACTCTTAATTAACCTATCAATTATAACCCAAATAGTATCATGACCTCTAACCATCTGTGGTAAATGGGTAACAAAATCCATGGATATGCTATCCCACTTCCACTCAGAAATCTCCAACTGATGCAACAATCCTCTAGGTCATTGATGCTCCACCTTTGCTCTCTGACAGGTCAAAGAAGCAGAAATAAAGTGTGTTACATCTCTTTTCATCTCTAACCACCAAAAAGATTCTTTAAGATCTTGGTACATCTTAGTCATGCCAAGATGCATGCTAAAATGACTATGGTGTCCCTCCTCAAGAATCAATCTCTTCATTTCAACGTCATTAGGAACACAAACTCTGCCTTTGAATCTCAAAATACAATCAGCTCCTAAAACAAACTCCTTACCCTAATCTATATCCAACAAACCCACTTATTTATGTAGCTCGATGTCAGATAACTGTATCTCTCTGATACGACTCAGAACACCACTAAAAACTACTATATTACTGCACTTGATAACATTTGACTCAAATTCCACTTATAGTCTCAGATCTCTGAATTTCTTCACTAACTACAACTCTCTGACCATCAATGTAGACATATGAGTTGTCTTTCTACTTAATGCATCCGCTACAACATTAGTTGACCCCAGATGATAAAGAAGATCAAATTCATATTCTTTTAAAAACTCCATCCATCTTCTTTGTCTCATATTCAGTTCCTTTTGATCAAAAAGATACTTTAGACTTGTATGATCACTAAACACCTAAAATTGTGCACCTTATAGATAGTGCCTCTAAATCTTCAAGGCAAAAACAATAGCCGTCAATTCTAAGTCATGAGTAGGATAATTCTTCTCATGAATCTTAAGTTGCATCGAAGCATAAGCAACTACCTTCTTTTCTTGCAACAACACACATCCTAGTCCTTAGTAGGAAGCATCACAATAAACCTCAAAAGGTTTACCTGTGTCAGGGATCACCAACATCAGGGCACTCGTCAACCTCTGCTTTAACTTTTGAAAGTTAGACTCACACCTGTCCATCCAAGCAAAAGGTTGATATTTCCTTGTCAATTGTGTCAATGGTGACACTATCTTAGAAAATCCTTCTATGAACCTGCGATAGTAGCCCATCAACCCAATAAAGCTCCTAATCTCCGTAGCAGACTTGGGTCTCTCCCAAAGCAACACTGCTTGTACCTTTGCAGGATCCACTAATATACCATCAACTGAAATCACATGCCCTAGAAATTGAACTTCTTCCATCCAAAACTCACACTTGGACAACTTGACATACAACTTTTTCTTCCTCAACACCCCAAGCACCGTCCTAAGATGATCAACATGCTCCTTACGAGCCTTGGAGTAGGTAAGAATGTCGTTAATGAAGACGACAACAAACTTTACTAGGAACAACCGAAAGATTTTGTTCATATAGTCCATGAATATGGCTGGAACGTTAGTCACACCAAAAGGCATTACCACATACTCATAATGACCATATCTAGACCTAAAAGCAGTCTTCTGCACATCACCTACCTTAACCAGAATATGATGGTAACCCGACCTCAGAATATCGTAGCTCCATGCAGCTGATCTATTAAGTCATCAATTATGGGCAATGAATACTTGTTTTTGATAGTCAATTTATTCAACTACCGGTAGTTCACACACAACCTGGAGCTACCATCCTTCTTTTTGACTAACAATACCAGTGCACCCCAAGGTGAGACACTTGGTGGGATAAACTGATTCTCAAGCATCTCCTCAATTTGCTTTTTCAATTCCACAAACTCTACAGGAGCCATCCTATAAGGGGAAATTGATACTGGCCCTACATCAGGCACTAGATGAATAGAGAACTCAACCTCCCTCCGAGGAGGTAATCCAAAAACTTCCTTCGGGAATACGTATAAGAAATCACTCAGTGACCTAAGCTCTGTCCAGACTGATCAACCTCCACATGCGTTAAAACTAAGAAACAACACGAACCTTCAATTACCTCATGTCTCACCTGTCCTGCTGACAACAACTTAGACTCTATTGTATCAGAAAACAACAACTTCTTCTCACCACATTCTATAAGAATGTGATTGGCAGATGCCCAATCCATTCATAAGATCACATCCAAACCCAACAGAGGCAAACATATAAGATTGACTCTAAACTGCCGCCCCTCAATACTCAAAGGACATGTAGAACACATAGAAGATGTCTTAACCAACTCAGATGTTGGAGTAGACACTACAAGGTCATACTATAACTCTCTAACTGGTAGCCCTAACTCTTGCACACAAGCCTCTGACACAAAGAAGTGCGTCGCTCTAGAATCAAATAATACATAACAAACTGTACCAAGCAACACACTACTACTGACAATAAGATTACCTGATCCTGCTACCTCTGCCCCAAACATGGCGTAAACTCTGCTCGTAGCTTGAGGTCTGCCACCTCCCCTCTGCTATGACTATATGGGTCTAGGTCTTGATCTCCCAATTGCTGGACAATCTCTCTCAAAATGTCTATCCCTGCCACACATATTGCATCTCCTAAAACCGACCAACTAAGGATAAACCCTGTTCACATGTGGCCCACCACATTGATAACATTGCACTCCACCCGCCTGCCCTAACTAACTACTCTGATGAGAAGAAGACCCTCTAGACCCATGAGATGGAGGCCTAGAATAAGGTTTTTAAGTGATTATTTACAAACCATCCTCAAATCGTTTTTAAGTGATTATTTACAAGATTCCACCTAACATTTCACAAATCTCAACTTATAGACCCAAAATGAATTATACCATTTTCAGCTCATACTTTTGCAACTTAGGGATCAGAACAAATCACAATTGACTTCATTACAGACCTCAACCACTCAAATTTGTCTCAGAACATTCCCATCAAAGTTTTATTACTCAAAACCCCAATTTTGCACCTAAAACCATCTAAATCATCACCAAACTACTAATACCATCTTTCTAAACAAATTTCAACTAATTAACAACCCTAGCAAGTCACAATTCACATCTAAACATGCTTTAAAACTGACTTTACCCTAATAAACTCTTAACTCACCCACCAAACCCCTTTTTTAACATTAAAATACTAATAGTTCATCGTATATTTTGATTCCTCTCTACTGTAAACATTTTAAACTATCATCCTTCACCACACCAATCACACGTACAAGCTAATAATCACCTTTAACCAAATTCATACAACCATTTTCATTCAATCACTCATGCATATCTAAACAACACACAAATCAAACATCAAAAGTTAACATACATTAAATTTCCTTACTATTACATACCAACACATACTTTGCAACTCAAATTAAAAGAAAAACACTAGCTTCCCTTACCTTTAACCCGATCGCCCAATTTCTCAAAATGCTCCATCGATTGCCTACAACGCAAGGAACTTCTAAAAACACCTACAAATCACCAATTGGTGATTGGAGACCAACTTTAGAACCTCAATTGAACCAAGAATCAAGGAAGAAAGATTCTGGAGCCATGCAAAATCAGAATCACCTTGCATGATCATGAGCCCTAAAATACAAAAGGGAAGGGATTATCAACTTACTTGCTCTAAATAACGAATTGATTGGTTGAAGTTGTAAACTTTGACGTTGTGATCGTCTAGGTACCTCCTGATAGTCAAATAGATGATCAAGGAGTTAGAATACTTGGCGAGATGGTAGAGAGGTTAAGAGAATAATGTTTTAGAGAGATAAAATGTGTTTTAGATAATAAGATGAGTTTAGAAAATTTTATTTATATTATGATATTATTTTATAATAAAATACTCGGTCTTATTATTTTAATATACCTATCAACTCTAATACTTTATTTTCGAGGTTCTTACATTATACCAAACAATAAAATATATAACTCAGATTATTAGATTCTCATTTAAGAGTTATGGAAGTTTTTATCTTGTTGACAATGTCAATATTTCGATTTCAAAATTTGTTGAATATTATTTGGTCAAATCTTCACATAAATTAAAATTTCATAATAATTTTGCCTTAAGGTGCCTCGGAAGGTGAAAAAAAAATATGTAAAATTATTTAATGTAATAAAACAAATTTTATATATTTTAAATTGATTTTTGGATATGATTTTTGTTTTATTAAAAAGATTATATTTTTTAATTGAGTATTTATATTTGATTCCATCCTTAATTAATGTTATATGACTTTTAAATTACATTGCTTTTTCTTATGTATCCATACTTTAAAAAGAAGTGACATAATTATGTTTTAAGTATCTTATTAATAATATTTATATCTTTCAATTAAGTGTTTATTTTGCCTTTAACTAAAGTTGAATTAAATGACTATTTTATTTGGTAGTCTCAAATACAATCCCAGAAACTTCAATAGTAATAAAAGTCAATGAGATGAAATATCTCTTATTTATCTTTATGAAAATTACATACTTTTTTTTACACAAATTCGTACCGAGTATGTAAAGACACAAAACAGTATCGATCGATAAAGATGAACTATCATATATTCTAATTGTAATTTGATTGAATTTGGATTTTCCAATAGTTGTTATTAATTATCATTCTTTTTCTTGTCTTTAAAATACACTAATATATATTTAATATTTTAAAATTTATTAAAAAGTTTTCTAGTACAACAACATGAGTATAATTTAAAGAATAAGTAGAGGAATCTAGATACTTCTGATTAGTGAATCAAACTCAATTAATAATATATTTTAATTAAAATATATAAAATTTTACACACTTAATAATATAATTTTTTAGGATAAACCAATTAAAAATACTAAAATTTATAATAATCATCTTAAAAAAGTATTTTTCTAATAAAAACTTCATTAAAAATAAAGAATAATTCATTTAAGATTTTTATGCATCTATCAAACAAACAACTTTAATTCGTTCATGTATGTCCATTCATGGTCCCTACCATACATAAGATCTGAGATTGGTAACGATTTAAAAATGGTGCAAGTGAGTGACTTCAGCTGACAAACGAGTAATCCTTTGTACTGGATAAGAACCGTCCACCTCGTATTCAGATCATCCCAACTCGCACTTCGTGCTTCTTAAGATTTGCAGCCATCTGAGTTCAACTGATTACTCTGATCATTCCATGTCGTTTCCGTACGAGATCTCGTTTTCACGACACTTAGGACTCCCCGAACACGTGTTGTAAAAGTCTCGACCCTAAAGAATCCCCAAAAGAGACACCCAAGATCTCAATCTTGGCCTCTCAATTCTCTTCAAAATCTCATGAATTTGACTCCAATTTCTGCTCTCTTCACTTTTCCCTCTCTAGCCCTTTCTCAGAAGATCGACAAGTTCAGGTTCAAACTCAAGTTCTGAGGCCGATTCAGATTCTGGGTGTGTGCAATTGATAAATTCAGGTTCAAGATCAGGTTTTGAGTTCAATTCATTTTCTGGGTGTGTGAAATCGGAGAGAAAAAAAAAGAGACATTTTGAAATTTGGGGTGCAAAAACAGTGGTTTAATTTGGTTAGGTTTGTGTTAACATGGGTGGTAGTTTTTCCTCTTGTGTCTGTGATGGAGATGCTACCCCCTTGAGGCCAAGGCTTGGGGATTTACCCGAGAGCTGTGTGGCACTGATGTTGATGTATTTGGACCCACCAGATATTTGCAAGCTTGCACGACTGAACAGGGCGTTTCGTGATGCTTCGTTAGCTGATTTCATTTGGGAATCGAAGTTACCTTTGAATTATAAGTTCATCGTGGAGAAAGCTTTGAAGGATGCTTGCGTAGAAGAACTGGGGAAGAGGGATACTTATGCTAGACTATGCAGGCCTAATTTGGTAGACAACGGGACCAAGGTAAGTTTTTATATATTTTCTGTTTTAGATCAGACTCAGAGTTGAACTTTAATGCGAACTTTTTTTTCATGTGAATTATTTTTGGTAAAACTCCGATTGTAATGGGATTATATGTACCCAAAATACTCATACAACTGCATATTATCTTTGTCCTTGTTTATACTCATTCTTTGTATTTACTCTTCAAGTGCTTGTTGTTTACTTGTCAAAAAATGTGATGATGGTATAGGAAATTTGGCTAGACAAGAGGACGGGTGGATTGTGTTTGGCGATTTCTTCCAAAGCGTTGAGGATTACAGGGATAGATGATCGGAGATACTGGAGTCGCATTTCGACAGAAGAGTCAAGGTGAGATAATTGTAAGTAAAAGTATGTTTATGTTACTCGGACTTTGTTTTGTTGTGTTTACATCTTAATGAGTTGAAACAAAACATTGCTCTTGCTGGATTTTTGTTTGTGTTCCCTTTTGAGGATTACTGTCAAAGATTAATCACCTTCTGGCTTTGTTATTTAACTTGTTAACAAACTCGAAGATTGGATTTTTCTACTCCAAAATCATTTTACAAATATTCAAGGTTATATCTAATGCCAAATCTCTAATGTAAGGGTCTGAATGAGTTTAGTTGCCAGTTAATTAATCGAACCTGGTATGTTAAACGTTCGTCTGAGTTTGTTTTTTTAACTAAATGAATGGCTATAAATGAACTAAACTAAAAATTTGTACGTTTTACATTAATACTTTGCCAATAACTGCTTTATGTATGTATGCTTTGGACAATTGTAATTTCGTTTATTATATTTATTTAACATTGCAAACCTGTTTATTATCTTTTAACGTATACACAACTTACTAAATGTCAGCTTTCAAGAGTCTTACTTTAAATAAATGGCAACTTTTTGTAACATTCATTTTTATCTTCAAAGGTTTCATCTCTAATCTGAAGTCATTTCAGGAATACAAAACTATACTTTATTACGATATCTCCCCTGCTTTCTAGCATGAAATTGATAACAGTTTAGTCATGGTTCTGTGAATGTTCTTAGAGCAGCTTTTCCTGTGGCTGCTCAATTTTGTAGATTTAGCTACCTTCTGCTGGAACACATGAAATTAATCATTTTAAAATTGCATGACCCCCTCTTTTAAGTTATGACATTTTCTATGCTCTAGATGATGAAACTTGATGTATTATGCTATTTATTTCCATAACAGATTCCACACAGTTGCTTATCTTCAACAAATTTGGTGGCTTGAAGTGGAAGGAGAAGTTGATTTTCAATTTCCACCTGGGACTTACAGTGTGTTCTTCAGACTCCAGCTCGGCCGATCTTCGAAGAGGTTAGGTCGTCGAGTTTGTAAGACTGATCACGTTCATGGCTGGGATATAAAACCTGTAAAATTTCAGCTAACATCTTCTGATGGTCAACATGCTGTATCCAAAACTCATTTGGATAACCATGGAAATTGGGTTCTCTACCATGCAGGAAACTTTGTTTCTAAGAATCCTAATGATCTGATGAAGGTCAAATTTTCATTGGCTCAGATCGATTGTACACATACCAAAGGTGGTTTGTGTGTAGATTCTGTTTTTATATGCAATAGTGATGTAAAACTAGAGGTGTAGGTTGTTTTTGTAGGAAGGGAATCTGTGTATATAGTGGAAATGAGTCAATTTTTGTCATTTGAGTTGCAGGGAAGTAAGTAGAAACCATTCTATCAAATATTGTTGAAAGTTTCACGTCGACTGGAGAAAAGACCAATTCATAGTTTATAAGTGAGTGCAAACCATACCTTATAAGCTAGTTTTGTGGGATTGAGTTAAGCTTAAAGTCTACTTTTAACAAATATGTCACAACTACACTTCCCTTTTAGAGTTTTCAGGAGTAGGTTTGCTTGCACACATGTTTTACCCCTTTTTGGCATAATATATGTGTGATTTGTGCATGTTTCTCCGTATATAAACAATACCAAAAAATTAGTAGGGAATTTGTACTCTCTTTCAATACATACATGAATATAAGCATTATTGTTTGTAATAAAGAGATGTACGTATTGGGTTGAATACTTTTGGTGAATTTTTTCCTAAATTAAAGCTTCTTATCTAAAACATTTAAGATTATTTTTGGACATTTGTAAATGTTGATTTTTTTTTTCATGAATTTGGCTCACTATCAGTTAACTTGGTAAGAAGATAAGAATACTCTTATACAATACTGTTTATATCAAGGATCGAACAAGTGCAGGGTAAGACCTATTCAACCTTGAATATTACATGTTAATTAATTGGGTCTAAGTCTTTGATTTTTGAAATATTGATTCAAAAGTATGATGTGGTATGATTATCATTTAAAAAGTATTTACTATATTTAAAAGCAATCAATCGAAGTCAAATACAAGGTTAAGAATTCAAAGGGAATTCTTTTGATCAAAGTCTTTAGTCACAGCTGGGCCTAGAAAGAAGGAAATAACATAAATACTTTGTCAAATTACAAGCCGAATCAAACAGTTGGCTTTTGGAAAAAAAAAAATTCAAATCAATTAATTTTATTTTTCGATTTTAATATGTTATTGATTTTTTTATTGGGTTTCAGTTATTTTTTGGGTTTATTCGTTTCTGAATACCTCTAACATGTGTGATCTTTAGTAATTAAGCCAGATACCACTTAATATGATTATTCACACTTCAAACAAAGAAAAGTTGTGATAATTCACAATCAATCCATACTATTAAGGACTAATTTCAGTTTAGTGAAGAAAACGTGGAACTGAAGAATATATATATATATATATATATATATATATATATATATATATATATATATATATATATATATATATATATATATATATATATATATATATATATATATATATATATACTCTTTTTAAGAATTTAAATATATTTTGAAAGCCTTACCTTCACCGAAAATAATAAATATTTAGATTTTGAGTTATAAATAATGTTATTATCTTTTATGTAGTTTGGTCTTCATTAATTGTTAATGAATCACCTCAATGTATCTATTAGAAAAATCCAACATTTTTCTAATCTAATAATTGGAAAAATAGTTCAAAATTTACTATAACTTAGTTTGATCTAGTGTATCATATTGATATTTTTATCACTTGCACATCAATCACACATGAAAAAAAATGTATAAACTTTTCCCACCCTTATGAATGAATGACGAGGGCTGAGGAAGAATGAGAAGGTCGATGGAAGGAATTCAGTCCAGAAACTTTGCAAATATTTTTATTTAAAGTTTCGGACTTACGAAAGATATCTTTAAATTTGAAAATATTTTTAATAATTTAGATTAAGTGTTTCGAAACATATTTTTAAATCTGAAAATATTTTTCAGAATGCATAACCCAGAAAATACTTTTATATTTTGGATTGGATATAGTTCCAGAGATATTTTCAAATCTAACAATATCTCTCAAAATATTTAATCTGAAATATATAAAAAAATATATACCGCGCAGAGTATTCTATAATATATTTCTAAATTTGGAAATACTTTTTAAAATGCCCAGTCCACAAAATATTAAAAAAAAGTGTAAGAATTTTTATTATAATTTTAGTGAGGAGTAATCGAGAGATTACATGTTTTATGGGGTGAAGGAAAAAAAAAGGAAAGTCCAGGAAGAAAAGCCCTTGTCAACCAGATACCATTGTTATTAAAATTAGGAATTCTACTTATTTTCATCTTATACCAACAAATACTTGTTTATGCCGAAGGACAAGAGAATCAACATTAACTATAGAAGCACAGGTTCCATGAGCACCACCTGAGATCAAACTTGTGCATACTCATATCATTAAGATCACACAAAAATTTGATGAGACAATCATCTTTCCATTCTTTCTTTAGCTTTGAAATAAGTCCATAAACTTAAATTGTCAAACATGTAACAAGAAAAATGCATATATACATTTCTAACTATTTTAGTAGGATCTTAAGATAAGTATATCACTCAGAAATGCTCAAATTATCTTGTCGAAAATTCTTGATTTTCTTAAATATCTTCAATGCGAAACTTACCCGAATGTGAAAAATGATCCCGAAGATCTTTCCACATTTAAGAGATTATAGCCATCGATTGTTTGATGGGAGCACTTATGGATCAACTGAGCCATGACCATTCCATGGCATTTTTTCCAAACTTCATGCATGTTTCCAGTGTATGCGATTAAATGTTACTTAAAACAATTTTCTTCTCATTTTTTAGCTTTCTTTTCTTTTGTTTATATAGTTGAATCTTCAATCGATCAAATATATTGGTTAAAGAAACTCCGATGTTTGAATCAGTTCAGTTTGATCAGTTAAGCAATTAATGATGTAATAAATGTGTTATAAAAGTCTCAACAATTATACTTTTAACCTATATTTATAGATTTCTCCATAGACTTTTGAATAGGGTTGACCTAATCATGACCCAATTTTGTCAGACCTGATTGCTGACCTGTTTAAATTAGCTGAATGATTAATTGGTTTTGGTTGTCACCAATCGGACTTCCAAGCTTGGACGATCGGTTGGGGCTACCGATCGTCCAAGCTTGGAAGTCCGATTGGTGACAACCAAAACCAGTTAATCATCCAGCTAATTTAAACAGGTCAGCAATCAGATCTGACAAAACATAGGTCCCAAATCCTTGAGCTTGAACTAAGGCCAAAAGTGATGAAAGAATGTGTCGTTCCGTGAATCACACTAATGCCCCCACAAACCATTATGTCCATTTATTTTGTTCGTCTTCAAAATTGTAACCATTAGGCCAAGAATATAGCCATTAAAGATGAAGGGTCGCACCGCCTCGTCAAGCGTGTTGTCAATTCTAACTGTTATGAAAGCATTACATGTCCTTTGCCATTGGATGTTGTCAAATCTGACTGTTATGAAAGCACTACATGTCTTAAAAATTTTCTATAAATAACAACCTATTGGTTCTGTCATTTTCACCATTTTTTCTTTAACGTCCATATGCATAGTTCGGTTTCAAATTCTTTTTTCTCAAGGTAATAATGTTTGCCAATAAGATCTCTTCGGAAGGATCTTCTGGTCGGGAGGGCAAGGGGTATGCCGATGAGGGTCATTATCTAGGGATTGAGGGTCATCCAAGCAGAGTCTAACATTTGTAGATAGCGTTACAACATGCATTCAAGTTGCCAAGAAAGGTCCAATCAAGGACCATGGTCTGATGAGGAAACAAGGTCTGAGAAAGGAGGCCACGAGGGAAAAGAGTGGTAACAAATGAAAGCGTTTTATAAAGTACCGTTTAATGAAAAGCACGATAAACGCTACAACAAAAACAACTTTTCATATATAAGCATCTAATGCTCCACAACGTTTGATAATTAGTGAACGTTTGCTTAAACGAAGTATTTATTAATGATTTGAAAAATGACAAAATTTTGAACACACAATGCAAATTAACGTTATAAACGTTCAAAACATTAAATGTCATTAAATGTGTGTACTATAAAGTTCTTTTACGCTTGTATGCTTTGTCCTTATTATTTTTGCAAATCATGAAAACTCAAAGGATGGTTCAGATTACCTGTACATGTAAGGATACCAATGGATTGGGTCGGACATGTATAGTGCCGAACCTATAACCGACTAGCAACAAACAACTCCGCCCGCTACCCGCGCGGATATCCATTTAAAAATACTTGCGGGTATTTTAAAACTCGTTGGTACCCCCATAAATACTCACGAATATTTTAAAACATATATTTTATAAGTTTTTAAAATAAAATTACAAAAAAATATAAAACATAATATAAATTAAATATAAATTAAAATTTAATTTCATTAAATTTAACTTGTTAAAATATAAATTAATTTTAATTTTAATTAAATTTAACTTAATAAAATATAAATTAAATATTTATTTTTATTTTTTGCGGGCAGTGGATACCTGTGGATATGGATAGTGTAATACTCACACTCGACCCGTTTAGAAGTGGTATTAAAATACCTGCTACCCGTGGGTACCAAGTATCCGTCACCGATTTTATCCATGGATACTCGCGAGCACCAATATTTTTGTCATCTTTATGCACACGTTGATAAAGACGTTAAGAGAAGTGAAGAACATTCTAAGAATATTTCTCTTGAAGTCTTATGCTCTGGCACATTGTATAAGCTGCTTTTTGTTGTAATTTGAGATAATATCTTTAGAATATTTCTAATTAGAGGAAATAGATACATAATCTTTGATTTTATTTTATTTTCCTATTCCTAGTTTTCCTAGTTTCCGTATTTCCCTTTTTAGGAGAATTACATTATTACAAATAGAGGGTATAAGAATGTATTTTTCATTATTGAGAATAATGAAATAAGTCTTATTTTCAACTTGGTGTCAGAGCTCCTAATCTTGGGGCTCCATTCCGCTGCAATAGTCGCACCGCCGCCGCTGTTCGACCTCCACCGCTGCCACCGTCACCGGTTGAGGTTGTTGATAGGGCAGAAAGGTGCGGCCAACACCGACGATCACAACGCCGGAAGTCGATCCGTGAGAGGAGCCGCCACGCACCGCCATCGGCACCAGCGAGTGCAACCCACGCGCCCACCTCTGGCAAGACCTACTCGCCGTCGTCACTTCGCTGGAGCCTCCTGAGTCTATTCCTAGGGTCGGTGACGACTCGTTTGGGCTATATTTGAGTAGATCTGAGTTTTAAGTTTTGCCCCTTTTTTTCTCGGTGTGACCCACTCGTCGCTGCTGCCACAGAGGAGTACCCGAAGCCTCTTAAGTCTGTTTTTAGGGTTGGTGACGACCCGTTTGGCCTATATTTGAGTAGATCTGAGTTTGAAGGTTTTGTTCCTTTTCTTAGGTACGGGATGTCTGAAGTAAAAAGTATTCCTTTGGGGGTACCTAATGACCTACCAAGTAGAGGAAGTACCTGTTGGTTGGATGGTCATAATTACTTACAATGGAGCCAATTTATTCGAAGGGTTTTCAAGGGTCGTTCAAAACTTGATCACATAGAGGTAGGAGGACCAAGACCAGTCGACACTCATTTTTCAATTTGGGACAATAAAGATTAATTAATTATGACTTGGATGTGGCAATCCATGATTCCTAAGATAAAGAAAAATTATATGTTTCATTCTTAAAGCAAAAGAAATATGGGATGATTTACAGAGTACATTTTCTTTAAAAAAGATCTTGTTGCTTATTGACATCAAGAATAGGATAATAATACAAAACATGGCTTCCTTTCCGTATTAGAATATCACAAAATCCTGAATGGTCTTTCGATGGAACTCGATCAGATCCAAACAATAAGATGTGTAAAACAGATTTTGCCGCTCTTGCTGAATTCATGGAAAGGGAAAGAATCTTTAAATTTCTCCAGGGCCTGAATCATGAGTACGACCAAATCCGGGTTTAGATTTTTGAAAGAGAAAAATTACCATCCTTGTCAGAAGTGTTTTTATGGTAAGAGGAGAAGAAACTCGGAGAACTGTCATGCTTAATGGAGGGATCTCCAACACAAGCTCTGCCATGATAACTGGAAAGGGATTCCGGAAGGGTACAAATGTTGGGGGAAAGATGATTGAAAAGGGTACCATGGGGACTATTATTCATATTGTAAAAGATCTGGACATACCAAGGAAATATGCTTCAAACTCCATGAAAGAAAGAATGTTCTCGAGCGCATGGGAAAAAACAAAGGGTCTACTCAAAGATGGGTAAATCATACTACCTCAGAACGGGAAGCCACCAATCCATCTAGTCCTTCACACACACCACCAGATCTTGATATGAAAGCTTATAAGGAGCAACTCAAACGCTTGGAAGAAATGGTTGAATCAATAAGTAAGCCCTCTGAATCATGTACTTTGTCCATAAAAGATAAGATTTGTCTCAATACTATTGATAATGTGTCTCAAGGTATTTGGATCCTTGATTCGGGTGCAACTGATCATATGATACCTTTTAGTGGGTCTTTTAACTTATATGGAAAAAGGAATAAAGAACAACTTATTACAATTGCGAATAGTCAGGGTATACCTATATGCGACTCTAGGAATATAACTTTGGACTCATCTATTATATTAAAGGATGTTTTACATGTTTCTCAATTAGCTAATAGTCTTATCTCTGTGCAAAAACTCACAAAAGATTTAAATTGTTCAGTAACATTTTTTCCAACTTATTGTTTTTTTTAGGACCTTGCCACAGAGAAGACGATTTTAACGTTTAAGGAACAAAGTAGGTTGTATTTTTTAGAGTTTGATGACCAAAGCAACACACAAATCATACAACATATTCTTAATTACACAAATTAAACAACCTGAAAACCAATAACAAAAATTGTATCCTAATCAATCATATTTCATGGACATCATGTTCAATATGTACATCAATCAAATCATGTTGACCTTTTATTACAAGTTCTTTCCCTTCTTCAGTGTATCCAACTTGTTCATGTTCCCCTACTTCATGACTTCATCATTGCCTATAGCATCCCACATTTCTTCATAACCATATTTCGATGAAGATTTTCTTCGTGTAATACCCACTGACAAACCATTTGTTGTCTAAGAAGTTGTAATTGTTCCTGCAATAATATTACTCTTGTCAAATATTACAGTTAAAAACCTCTTATCATAAATCATATTAAAATAAACATATACATAAATAATACAAACAATTGTGTAAGTGGGCATTTTACTCCCATCAAATGTAGGTTTGTCGTCCCATAACTCTATATATTTAATCACCAATAAATCATAACCATACCTACACATTAAACAAAGATTAGAAACATCACTTATATCACACAACCCAATAAATTGACTTAATAGCATAAATAGTATGTATTTAATAGCATGTATTTAACTAAGTTTTTTTACTATTAGTATTTGTATATAAATAGATTCTCTTGACTTAATGGAAATTAATAAGAGAACATGAATTATTTCTCTTTTCTCTTTTTTTTTTGTTTCCTCTTATTTATTACTGTGTATTTTGTATGAAGAATGAATTCTTAATATAATTTCATTCTGGACAAGGGCAACTTGCTCCTTGTGATTCCCTACATAAATAGAAAATCAATTGTGACTCCCTACTTAAATAGAAAATCAACAAACAAATTATAAAAGAACTAGTACTGCAGGAGCACAATAATCTGTTTTTCGGGGCTTGTGAACTCATTCAGGTTCCTTCTATTTTCTTTTTAATATTTTCCGAAGGACCAACCTCTACCTAGCTTTTAATAGCTTTATAGATCGAGTAACAAGAACTTCCAAAGAGTCAAAGATAAGGCAAATAAAACAAAATTAATTATAAGCACCACCAAAAACAAACATTACATGCACGTATATTTCTCACAAACTTAACAACAAGCTCCCACCATCTTCATCATTGCTAAAATTGGCAACTTGTAGTTTAAAATGTACGGAGAAAATACTTATCATTCCTCGTCATATCCAAAACTATATCCTCCCTACCTAGACAAATAAAGCAATTAGAAAAAACAACAAAATTCATGGTAAAGTTCACATATCTTAATTACCATGGATTTTTTTTTAATGGGCATCTTATCTTTAGACGCACTTAACAACTATAGTAGCTTTTTTTTTTTAAATATCTAAAAAGACATTATATAATATAAAAACGAGTGAGACACGATATAATGCACAAAAAAGGGTATCTCTAAGTAATCCCGAATGACCAAGTGATGGCATTGAAGAAGCACCACAACAATTCCTTATTTTGGATATAAATAGAGAAAAATATTGCAGAAATAAGGAACGTGCAACTAGGGAGGATAAGATATCCTCCTAAACATCGAAAGTATGTACACATGAGATGCTGGAATCTTCGATTCTAGGTCATGCATCTTGGCTGTTGCAGATCAGAAAACACTGGGTTGAAATTAGAATTTCCGATAACGTAATCATGTTTTCTTTGCCAATTAGAAAAGATGTAACGTAAGCTGTATCATTTCGAGTGTAGGTTCATTTTTATTTATGATGAAATTTAAATGTAGGTCTAAATCTTATAACAGATGAGAAATAAAAATATTATATAAAGATGTAAAAGCCATTAACTTATTAGTGGAGTCTGAGTTCTGTGTGTGTTGTATTTGTTTGTTCTGATTAGCTATTTAGCCCTATAAATGTATAATTAAGAAGAGGAGTTAATTAAGCTCCTCTAGGACTTCCACATAATTTCTTTCTCTATTGTTTTCAGTATATGAAATAGAATACACCGTAAAGTTTTTCGGTGATATTTGATAGCTAAATGAAAGAGGATTTAATTTTGAAGACATGGTTTTACACTTAATGACCTACATTTTATCTAGTCAACAACTGTTCAGCTTCTCCACTTTTCAACTGCAGTTCCTGCAAGAAAACTACAACTCTTTATCCTTGAACCAGCCTCCTTCTGCCGTCCACCCTCTTTCTAACTAAGAACCTTCATGATAAATTTAACTCCTTTGCTGACTTCTCATGGTTTTGTGAAAATGATAATTAAGCTTATGAAGTTAATAGGCTAATTAACCCCTCCCATGCGTACCCTCATCACTTTTATGAAAGTGACATTGAGCTTCGAAAGTTAGTAGCTAATTAACTCCTTCCCTGCTTACCCATCATTTGTTTTATGAAAGTGACACCAAGCTTCTGTACTTTTTAGGATAAATTACTCTACCCCTGCTTAACCTTCATTAGATTTATGCATGCTTCTGAACTTTATAGACTAAGTTCATATGGTCCTTACTGAGCAGGATGAGGAGCCTTGAAACAGTGGAAGTTGGTACATTATTTTTTAGAATAATAAAATAAATAAATGCAGTAACTAAATCCTGTTAAAGTAAATATATTCCTTTGTGAAATATTTTGTGACCAGTGAGCTACCCACTAAAATGTAGCTAAATATAAAACATGATCTAGCCTAGAATTAAAAATGTAGCTAATTAAAAAGCTAGGGAGTACTTGCTGATATCCTAGAACCAATAATGGGGAAAGGACTCATACCAGCAGACCTTCATACTTGGAAGCAAAGGAGAAGAGGTGCACAAACTATATTTAAAATCTTTGTCACTTATATTTTCTTGAAAAAGTGTTTGTGATTGGAAATTACAATTAATTAAATTGATGAATTATTAAACTGGTAAATATTGTGATTTAAGAATAATATATCATGGTATTGTTTAATGAAATGATTGTTAAGGTATAGTAGAATTGTCTCGATGAACCAATATTATTGAGATGAGAAATGGAATATTTTAGATTGTGTTATAAGCCTTGTGATTGGTGATCAATGCATATTATTGAGAATGTTTATGGAATTGTGATGTGAGTGTGAAATTATGTTATTTCTCTGTATTGTCGTTAGTCATGTGGGAGCTTTTCGTATTGCGTTATGATAAGGATGTTGAGTCTCGTATAGAGACAGAAATTCGAGTGTCACTTTCTTTTGCGCAAGGAGGTGAATGTCTTGCCCAAAAGGCTTCCTTGAGAAGTCGGGAAGATAGGTCTGAAATTACGATGGGAGACGACTCAAATCGTCCTGTTTTGCGTAATAGGTTGGGACGACAAAGTGCAAGGAAATGACATTGGTCTATAGATGGATTGGTGTGATATTGTTTAAGCGTTGAGATATGATACTATTACTTGGTATATCCTGTGTTTAATGTTGTTTTACTGTATTATATTCTATGATGTTGTTTTTGGTTGCTCACCCTGGCATGTTGTGGTTGTGGTTTTCCACCTACGATGATCGTACTTGTACGGGAGTAGATGACATTGCAGATAAGACTGGAACAAAGTAGTTGACGCGAAAGTTGGGATGTTTTATTTCGGGAATGAGTATTTATTCTATTCAAAAGGTTGAGACTTGATACTTTTACTACAAAAGAGATTATTGGATATTTTTTGCAATAGACAATGTTTATAATTATGTTTTGCTTCCGCATTTTAATTAAATAAAATTGGGTTAAATATGTTTTTAATCCCTAAACTATCAAGCAAATTTATTTTTAGTCCCTCTTTCAAAGTAAGGTACATTTTAGTCATCCTCCTTAAGGAAATCTTAATTTTTTATCCTCCAAAACTAACACCGTTAAAAACCAGCTGAGCTGGCTAATGATGTAGTGCCACATAATTTTTTTTCTAACATCTTTCCTGCCAGATTTTCTCCCCTTCCACCAACCCAACCCCATTCCCTTACCATGGACCTCAACCCCCACACGGCGCAACGCCCCCCATCCCCGCCGCGCTTGAGATGTTCCCACCGTCCCTCAGCCACCGACAACCCTCCCCTCCCTTCCGAATTTCCTCCTCACGGTTTTATCCGTCTGTGTCCTCGTCTCCTCCTCTAAGCCCAACATCGCTTCCACCCGCTGCCCCTTCCCGCGCTGCTTCCTCAAATTCCCCGCCATGTAAACAATAAGTTTAATACCTGGATTATACCGGCATGATCACCTTTAGAGTGCTCGGATGAAGGATTCAACCAAGTCCCTGGCTAGTGAGTTCCATCAGCCATCCATGTGGCTTTTGGAATCTTTACCGGTTCTATAGGTTCATCTACCTTAGTTTGTCTTTGCAGTTCCATAGCCCTCAATTCCTCTCTTGCATGAAAGGCATCCGACCGGTGCCGGATAGAATCGGGTCGACCATTGATCCTGACCTTGAACTCATCATACTCATGCTTCACTCATCTACGATCCTTGACGAAATCCGGTTTCACTTTGTTTTTGTAGGGATCTCTCTTTAAGTTGAAATATGATTCAGGATTCCTAAGCTCTATATTATGATTACGGCAGAATGGAACCCACGCATTAGCAAAGCTAGCAGCTTCATCCATTGCCTCAAATGTCAAGAGTGCACCTCCATCATCACAAACATAGCAAGAAAGTTTATCAACTGGATAGTCTGCAACTAGGATTGATAAGATGGTGTTTGCAGTGACAAGAGGTGGTACCTTCTAAGGATCAGCAACAGTAGAAACAAAGACATCTATGCTTAGAAGATTTGATTTTCCAGTAGGATTGTTGGGACTTGGCACTTCAAATTTTTGCTTCAGAACATTGAGATCTGTGGAACGATTTATCGGGCATAACTTGGGTAGTTGATCCAGAAGCCAAGAAAAGGCAAACCATATCTCAAAAACCACAAACATGCCCCATATTCCTCCAAGCCCGACACCAAAAACGTGCACAACCTCTGGCTTGATCCTCGTCGTCCTCGTCCCTGTCACCACCAAACACCATCATAGAATTGCAATCAATTCACAAAATTAATAACATCAAACCTTGTAAAAAAACAAAAATTGGGAGGAAATTGTCCCAAAAGAATAGAGTTAATTGAGGGGAAACCCTGTAAGATGAGAAACTGAAAATGGAGACCAAGATGGAGAATGACAGCCTCATCGACGCTGAAGAAGCAATTAGGATGAACCTCAAGCATGTCTTTGGCGAGATCAATGGTGATGATGTCGGCGCTGCAGCCCATGCCGCCAAGGTTGAAGCTTTTGACATTGCCACAGAGCTTGTACTTGTTGACAATCATGGCGGAAAGGGAAGGCATGGGGTTGACGACGAGGATGCTGATGTCCTTGGCTTTGACACAGGTGTTGGCAAAGAGGTTGTCAAGGGTGCCGAACATGACCTGCTCGACCTCTTCCCTGGTGTGGTGTGGTGGGAGGAAGTGGACGGTGAGGTGATTTGGGAGATGGTAGCCGGAGAAGTCAAGGAGAAGTCGAGGAGGTAGATGAAGGTGGGGCGTGTAATACCCTAATATTTTAAAGAGTATTACTTTTAGTAGAGACTAAATTAACTTATCTTCAATCCAACTTTATTTCAATTCTCCCAAAGTACAATACCAAACTTACAAACTTCAAACAATATAGTCTTCACCACTTAACATAAATTCAAATTTCAACTTATAAGTTTTACACAACATAATTTTTCCAATACAAATTTATTTTTTTTACAAAATATCCCTGAAAGTTTTTCCCCGCATCTCTCTCATCTCTAAGCTTTTTCAACCGCATCTGCAACATTATCTATTCACATATAACATGAGTTATATGATCATAGCACAAACAAATAAGGGTAAGCCAACCATATCATATCAATCATTAAACTTGTAATAAAAATATTTCAATCATGTATTTCTACAATTACTAAAATATCATTACCCCGATGTCATTAATTCATCATTATCAAAATCATCTTCCTCAATTTCATAAACATTACAATTTTACCATGCTTACTCACGAAGCCTTATGGTCAGACCGCTCTCTGCCTGCTTCCTTAAGCCTCACCTGTATACTATGTCCTACTTTCTGAAGCCTTATGGTCAGACCCCTCTCTGCCTGCTTCTATAAAACTTACGAATCATATGTTTATGTCAAAGCCTTATGGTCAGACCACTTTCTGCCTGCTTTCATAAACCTCAGGTGTTACTTTGCTCATACCAAACTCTCATGGTATAATTCGAACATACTACTCCCGGTAGTAAACCTCATTTCATAAGTAATGATTTCTCATATCCATTCCAACATTTCATAAAATCAACAATTCATACCCTCTTATCCACCTAACTCAATCATGTTCATTCTTTAATCATAAATTCATAATAACCCGTTTTGGTATCAATAAATTAAACATATTGCCAGATATCATGCTTCATATTATAAACTCATTTTGCCCATAACGAGTATAACTCAACATATTTTCACCAGACAAAGATCATGGATCAACCAAAATATATCAACATATCTTAGGAACTACATACTAAAGTCTGGGCTCAATGTAATGATAAATAAAATATATGATATTTTTACCATGATAATATTATGCATCTACAATCAACTTGTTTTATTTTATTTTCATCCTAGTAGAGATTTTTCTTTACCCCAATTGGTCACCGGAGAGGACCCAGATGTCTGAACGCATCAAACTCACCTTCGACGCCAGCACATATGACTAGTCACAACTGACTGGACCAGGCCAGGGCTGCTCTATGATCAGGGATGTGCCAACTCAGGTTTTTAAGGTTCCTCTATCCTACCAACAAAGAAGGGCCCTCAATAATTAACAATTGATTTATTTAAATTATCTACCATGTTCTCTTATGCTCTAAATTTGAAATGCCAAATTTTAATATTTTCACTTCCTCTCACAGCAACCTCAAACAATATCTATACATTTATTTCATACCCATATACAAGCTTTTACAGAACCTTTACTTCAGACCTTCCAACAAGATCAATTTCAACTAACAAACTCATTCAAAACAGATTAAATTCATCACATCACAACATGTACAATTTCACAGTTTCAGTTATCACACCCAATATAATAAAAGTCATGAAATAGTTTCACAAGAGCACACTAGTTCAACATTCATATGCAAATATTTTATAAAATAAATACATACAAAAATAATTAGCTCTTATTACCATCAAAATAATATTAATATAAAAATTCAGGGGAAACAAGAAGTTGAATCTGGCAGAGCCGGTTAGACAACTTCTCATCCTTCCAGAAAGATGCAATAAAAAAAATAGATAAAACAATAAAATTTCTGGGGAAACAAGAAGTTGAATCTGGAAATAAAAGGTTTGGGGAAACAAGAAGTTGAATCTGGCAGAGCCGGTTAGACTACTTCTCATCCTTCCAAAAATACAATATAAATAAGAAATAAAAGGTGTGGGGAATCTGGCAGAGCCGGTTAGACAACTTCTCGTCCTTCCAAAAATACAATATAAATAAGAAATAAAAGGTGTGGGGAAACAAGAAGTTGAATCTGGCAGAGCCGGTTAGACAACTTCTCGTCCTTCCAAAAATACAATATAAATAAGAAATAAAAGGTGTGGGGAAACAAGAAGTTGAATCTGGCAGAGCCGGTTAGACAACTTCTCGTCCTCCCAAAAATACAAAAGAAACAAATAAATGTTCTCATTCAAAATTCAAGACCATACAACAACAAAATACTACATATTCAAGATTTAGGATTTGAGCAAAGCAAAGTATAAGAGTGGCTTCCCTTACCTCTATTACAGACTTAATCTCCTCGCTCTCTGAAAACTTCCAGAATATCCCCTTTGAAATTAGAAATTCTTCCAACTCTCTTCTCTCAAAAATTTTCTAAGTTCTTTGGTGTAAATTTTCAACCTCCCCCCTTGGCTATTTATAGCAAAAAAATTTACTATTCATTTTTTACTATTCATTTTAACTATTCATTTTTTTATTCATTTTACTATTACAAAAATAATTTTTTTATTTGCAATTTGATGAATTCTGATCTTAAAGCTACGTGGAACACTTATCCTTTCCAAATATTATTTTTTTTTTAACTATTCACTTTTTACTATTCACTTTTTACTATTCACAATTTACTATTCACAATTTACTATTCATCATTTTTTTTTTTAGCATTTAACTTACAAATATTTCCAAGGATCTTACAGGGCGGGTCATGATGTAGAGGGTGGATCTGTGTCATCACACGTGCCAAGAGTTAGGAAGGAAAAAGGTGAACACACGTGGCAAGACGTTAGCCAGCTCAGTTGGTTTTTAACGGTGTTAGCTTTGGGGGACTAAAAATTAAGGTTTCCTTAAGGAGGATGACTAAAATGTACCTTACTTTGAAAGAGGGACTAAAAACAAATTAGCTTGATAGTTTAGGGACTAAAAACATATTTAACCCAATAAAGTTTGATTGTCTAAAGGATTGATTTATGCAAATAGTTTAGGAAAAAATTTTACACCATGACATCTCAAAAATTGAGGTGTTACACTGATGAAACACTGTATGTTTGCAGATAAGACCCGAGTCTGACTTCGCACCTAGAAAAGCTATCAACCCTACACAAATTCAAATCTCTTTATCTAATAGACATTTTGATCGATATGTAATGTTCGGTACATATACAATACAAATGGGATCTTAGTTTAGAAGTCAGGCAAGAGTACCATATAAAAAATTTCTCTTTGTGCTTTTCTACTACCAACATTAATTCAAATGACATGGAAAGTCTATTAACATAATAAGTAACGCTTTCTGTGTGAATTTTAACAACAATTGGAAAAATGAAACAAAATACATAAGAGTATGAACAAACACAAACCCAATAGAAAATAATACATAACACCAAGTGACAACAATTTAATGTTCAAGGAAGAAAGACATGTATCTAAGATATGTCTACATCTTATCTTAACTTGACAGAGTAAATTAAACAAAAATTGATAAACCATGATTTTAACCCATGATAAGAAAAACTCTTTGTATGTTATCCATGAAAGAACATTGAAATGAGATATGAACATTGCTCATGGTGAAACCAAAGAATGACGACTCAAAAGATTATTAGACTTGTCAATTTGGTCCCCTTCACATGGTTTGATCTGACTCACATGGGTTGCGGTAAAAAAAACTCATTATGCTAAGAAATCCTCCATTGAAAAAGTCCATGAGCCAAAATATCCATAAAAACCCTATGATCCAGGACCAACCCATGAACCTTCCTTTTAGAAAAAAAAATATTCATTTTGAATACAAGAAAAATACAATTCACTCCTAATTTGTCACAAATCTAAATTCTTATAAAATGTCAAAGAACTATATACAAACATTTTATAATAGACTTTGTAAGATGTTTTAATAAACTTGATTGTTTGCTTATATAAAAAAATTAGGCAACAACATAGTACGTTGAATCTTTGGTTGGCTTAACATATTTAATTTTTCTTGACTTACTAAACATATTTTTAAAGTATATAAGATAATCATTTAATTTTATTGTATGGAAAATTCATCTAGATCTGAATCAAAACTAAATAAGACGTCTTAACTTGAAAGTTAAAAATAATAAATTTATGAATAATAAGTTTATGCATTTTTTTTATCATATTTTGTTTATTTTTTTCTTTTAATGTATGACTTAAATTTATACTTAAATTCTATCAATTATTTATTTTTATTTAATAATCAATATATATATATATATATATATATATATAATAAATATATATTTAATAATTATAAAAAAAACTTTAGTGTAACTTTATTAGAATTAATCTAATATTCTCACATTTTCCTTAAACTCCATAAGTCATTATGTTGTGTTTGAGAATTTATCACAATATATTACGTCTCCTTTATTAAATGTTATAAGTTTTTTTTTTCAAAAAAATTGATAAAATTAATAAATAGATTATAGTTAATAAATGAATTAAATTATATATTAAATATTTTTTAATAACATAGTATAAAAATATTAATTTAAATATTATAACATATTAAATTAGGTAATAATATATATATATATATATATATATATATATATATAATATGTTTTAACTTATATTTTAAGTTATTATGTTTTAAATATGATATGTTATAAATTATGATATATATAAAATATGATATGTTACAAATTAACTAATATAATAAAAAATTATTAATATTCATATTAATTATATTAAAATTGTATATTTTCTTCAATAATTAACTTAATACATTACTATTAAAATATATATATATATATATATATATATATATATATATATATATATATATATATATATATATATATATATAACTTAATATGGTCTGTTAATTTATATAATCTCTTAAAAGTGTACTAAATTTTAGTTAATAAAAATATCTTCTTATATATATTATGAATTTTAAGTTTTAAAAGTAAGGGTATTTAAAATTTTTTTAATTTTTTTATTTTAAATTAAAAATAAAAATTATTAAAATATTTTTATATTTATAATATGTTTCTTTTATGAATAAGAATTTTTTGTAAACTAAAATTTGATATACTTTATTATATAAATTAGTCAACCCATATATATATATATATATATATATATATATATATATATATATAATTTTTAATTAGATAAGTTGGTATTTCATTTAAAAGAATTATGTAAGAAAATGAAAAACATAGGTAAATTAATATTAGGAGACTAGTCTCACCCAAATTCTATCATAACTCCCTTTACATGGGTTAACGGGGCTAGAACTTTAAAAAAATTCCAATTAAATGAACTAAAAAAATAGAGTCTATTTTGTAGAGGGAATTAGGATTAACCTATGGGTTATAAACCTAAATGACACTTCTAAAGATTAGACATTCTTGCCAAGTACCATTTTCCAAGAATAAAGGATCATTCATCTAAATCCTGTGAATATTTCCTAATAGGAAAAAGGATCTTAAATATCGTTAATTTAAATTCTTCCTCAACATTTCAAAAATATTTAGTGGAGTCTAGTACTTTGTTACCTTCGTATCACTCTAGAAAGATGGGGAAATGTATTTTTCAAACACTTAATTTTGTTCGATTAAAGAAAAATTATAAAATCTAAAAGAAATAGTTGTCTCATTAATTTCAAAAAATGAAAAACAAAAAAGATGAAATAAATATTTCAAAAAATTCAAAAAAATTAATTAGTTTTTTATTTAAAATTTAATAAGGAAAAATTAGTACAAATTTAATTAAAAAATAAAAAATTAGAATTTTCCTTTTTTTAGTAACAATTTTGATACTAAAATCAGAAAATTAAAAATTGTTAAAAAATTTCCTTAAAATAAAAATTGATTTATAAACAAAATAAAAATAAAAATGAAATAATAAAATCCTCTCATTTCTCTCTTTGACACGTGGCATCGTTTTATCTCTCCCTAACTAATTTTCCATTCAGCACACAAGACAGAGTGGGGGACTGGTTTTCTTCACAATCCATCAAACACTCAATCACCCACCACACAGAAAACGCCTCACACTGACATTTTTTTACCATGACGCACAATCCCCTACCCAATGATTTTCTTTTTCCTCTCTACCAACGCCGCTTAACCTCGACATTATTGAGCCCATTGGACTCGCGCTCGCGTTTGGATCATCGGAGCTCACCTCGTCACTGCGTTACGAAGTCGTCTTGCCACAACCATCTCCAGCGAGACCACCGCTGTCGGCGTCGTAATTAAGTGTTTATATTTCATAGACAGGTGATTGGCGTAGTTATTTTGGTTTCTCTGGCTTTCATCCGTGAAAAGTAAGTGTGTAATTAAGGATCTGTTTTTCTTTCCTAGTGTTTTGTTTGATTTTCCGTATGGATATAGTACTGTTGCATGCTTAATATATATATATATATATATATATATATATATATATATATATATATATATATATATATATATATATATATCACTGACATTTATTTTATTATAATATGTTCCAGAAAAAGGGTAGTGTCAGTGTTACTTTCTTTCAAACCTTTTGCAGATTTTGGGTCTTTATTTTCCAGGTATGGTTTTATTATTTTTTTATGTGATTTGTCATAAAATGTTACTTTGAGAGGGAAGCTTTGGTATGTATATATGACCTATATTTGTTGCTTTTCAGACTAACTTTGACTCCAAATAAGCAAGTTATTGCCCTTGATTACACGTCTGCCACTTTGGTTGCTGCAATTGTGAATTCCCTCCCCGCATCTACATTTTTCTTTGTTGTGTTGCTCAGGTAATATTTGTGATATGTATCAATTTTTACCTCTTTCTGTTGTTATAGTTAGGACCTGTCACTGGAAACACATCTTACGAGTAAAAAGTTAGTTTTGGCCTTTTAGTCTTACAATAGCACTGGTAAAAGAAAGACTTACAATTAGTTACCATAACTGGAAAAGAATAATGATATGGATTAAACCCCAAATTAACTAACCCTGTCCATTTCATCTCAAGTACTATATGCATTTTATATTATTTATGTCTTGGTTTTGACTGTTATAATCATGCTATATGTGGATCAAATACTAATTTACCTTTCTAGGATTAAATTTAATCAAATGAAAAACGAAAAAGTTATCATAAAATACATATGAAACCACAAATTATTTGTCATAATTGTACTACATAAAGTTGAAAAACTCTTCCATTCCACTCGTGACATTCTTAGTGAAAAGTGATTGGTCCTTCTAAACTACTCACTAAGATTTTTACAAAAGTGAATGTGTCAGTAGCACCGTTATGGATTTTATTATTTAAAAATAAGCATTAACATACTGATATACGTTTTTATAAAATATTTGATAATTTTATTTATTTAAGCACTATCATAAGCATATATTCATTAAAGGCGTGGTGCAGTATGAGTAGTATAGAAAATTAGATATTAGCTACTGTATACAATAGTTAATATTGGGAGAGAGTAGAAACTACTACTGGTTTGATAAGCTTATCACTATCAAGACTGTTAAGTGGAGAGATACAAGAACAATGTCTCTCTTCTGAGTTTTGCTGATTTTATAATTCTTTTTATTGATTTATAGTAGTATAACACATTTCGTCATGGTATGCTATTGCTCTTTACGGAAAATACAGTTTCATGCAAACCATATTCTAAGAGACTTCAAAAGGTAGTCATAAAGAATAATCTAAAACCTAATGTTTAAGTAATGAAACATGTTTTATTATACACCAACAATCCATTTCACACCACATCACGCTCAGAATTTTATAGTATTATTCCAATAAATATAAGAAAATTGTATAACAACCAAAACAAAGATTATAAAAGTCAAATTCAACGCATTTGGAGGGTGCTGCCAGACTGTAACGTAACATCAACACAGGTTGTATTTCGTATACATTAAAAGCAGATTTCCTTTCAGTGAGTTCTCACAACTTCGTTTTCATTGTGATCTCAATGTTTTGAAGTGATTGAAAGAAGCTGGGATTCTTTGTCTATATTGTTCATCAGATTTTCTGGTTGTCTTTGTCTTCATTGGTGTCAGGTAAACACTATAATGACTACTTGGTCCTTCGTATTTGAAGTTTAGGTTTGTTCCATATCCATGGAATAATGCATTTACGTTATCTATAATCTAAATCTTCTTAGTATCTTAAACTCGTTCCTCTAACTTTCCTGCTACTATAATTTTCACAGTTCACTTAAGTTCACCAAAAAAAGTTGTTCTAATTTCATATTATATGAATGAAACTAAGTATATACTGTTAGAAGTTGTTGTTAGAAGTCCCACATCTAAAGTGGGCAAAGACTTCCCTCCCTCGTTTGCATATAAATAGAGGTGTAAGGGAAGGTGTAAAATGCACCAAATTTACTAGTATCCTCCTTGCTCTAAAGAGAGGGTGTTGTAATCTCTTCTATCTAGTAAATATTTTTCTTGACCTTGCCCTTGGTCTTGTGTTAGTCATAAAATTATTCTCATCCTTGTGCGTGCTTGTGCTATATGACTGATACCCAACATATACTGCACGATATAACATCCGGATTCATAAACACTAATATTACATAAATAAAATTATCACCGAATAATATATCCTGTATTATGATAAATTTATATAATTTTTGTAAACTCAAAATATTACAAAATATTATCCAAAATATACATTTTTCTATCTAGTGTCTGTGTATATAAAATATCTAACAATAGAAAACATAAGATATTTTGTGAAATCGATATAAAATAAAGATAATACCATGAAGTGCATCGGACATTTTATTATAACATGTTGGAGTAAATTTGCCCTAGTCAAAACCTCTGCTATTAACTTTATTTTTTTTTTTCAAATCACACGCAAAAAGTTAGTTTCAAGATATCATTTTCTTGTCAGTATTTTATGAAGAAATATCATTTTTCTTTATAAAAAACTTGAATAACTTAAGATCATAAGATATATGAAAATTGTTAACAGATAAAAATAACAAGATAGAATAAACTTTTGGGATTTTAGCTGCCCATTTAAAATTAAAAGGTAAATTTCTTGAGGTACTTGAGTATTCCTAGAAATATTTCATTAGATAATGTATAATGATTGTTGGAAAGCAGTGGTTGAGAATTTTACCTTTGATTTTAGGCCTATACTGAATTGTTGGAAATAGTATAAACATTTATAAATTAATAAACGGGAGCGATTTAATCTAAATTTGTATAAATTAAATATTTCCAAATGAGTATGAAAAAAAATCTTAAATTTCTAAAATTTTGGAACGAAAAGAATAAAAGTTTATATAATGAGGTTAGAAGTGGACTTAGCTCTAGTAAGAAATAGAAGAATAGAATGTCTACTTAAAACTCACTTTGATAGCTTCTAACCATGACTCTAATACCATATTAGAAGTACACTTTAAGCCTAAGTTAATCCCACAAAACCGGTTAGTAGGATGAGGTTTGCACCCACTTACACTTATAAACTATGAATTGACCTTATTTCTAGTCGACGTAGAACTTCTAACAAATAATTGATTGAAATAATTTTATTGAATCATATTTTATATCACGTATTTGTCTTTTCAAGTGAAGTAATATCACCTTATTGAAGTAATTGTTAAGCACGAGACGCTGTGGATAATCTCCAATGTAAATGGTAATGTATTTCTGTTCGTCTATGAAATTCATTTAAGTATTCGTTGATCAATCATAAGTAGTAAATAGATTTTATATTAAACTATTAATTTTGGTTCTCCATGATTTGCAACTTTAATCCTTTATTTTTCTTGTACAATTTTAGAGCAAGTATATTGTATATTTGCTTAAGAACATCTATATCCATTACTTTTTATTTTAATTTTGAAATTTATGGGTATAAATCCTTCAAAATCTACCTACTAATGTAAAATATTTTCTCCATGATCCTATGTACCTGTAAACTTTTTAAGCAATAGTTTATTATACAAAACAGTAATAATATTGCATAAACAATTTCACGCCATGTGCTCTTGCACGAAATTTTATTAATAAACTTTGTTTTTTCTTAAGTCAACTTTCGTATAATAACAACTCCATGTGACCTAAACAAGTTGTTTATATTAAATTATTTTATCTTCTAAATTCTCTCAAGCATAACTCTTTTAAGTAACATGGGTTATACAAGCAATGCACGTTATGTTATGAGATCTATCAAACATTGTTTAGCTTTAAACAATATTTGTGAACAATTACGTTGAAGATGACTTTTAGTCTTTAGTTTTAAAAAATATATAATTTTAGTTTATTTTTTAATTTGTTATACATTTATTTGCTTTCAACATCATTTGAATACATGTTAGATTAGATTTAAGGTTCAATAAAAAAAAATATAGCAAAATTGTAAATTTTTTAAAATGGGGATTTGAAATCATGAAAAAAAAAATATGGATTCTATCAAAATTATGGAAACTAATTTAATCCAATTACGTATAAATAGTGGAAATATATGTAAGATACTTAATACCACTCTCAACATAAAGCTTTAAGGTTTAGGTTTATGAGTCTTGTTTTTCTTATATACACTATCACAATAAGATATACTTGTTCCTCCTATTTGTCTCAAAACAGATCTACTAACGTTAATTGTGCTTTATATTTATTTTTGTCTAAGTGAGACATAAGACAAACTTGGTATAAATGAAGCATATATAATGATCAAATTTATGACATTTAAAACATTCTACCTAAGATATGTTATACTTTATTTCGTTGTTAAGATTGATCATTATGTCTCCAGAAATTGTTATTGCGCAAAGGATGTTTAATATGTCATTTGCTACTGCAAAGAATCTCGTAAAAAACCTTACTCTTGATTCTACTAATGGAAATTTTACTATACTTTTTTTTATATATTTTAATGAGAATGATAGTCTCTTAGATGGACAAGTCACAAAACTTTAAATATTCCAAGACCCTATATTAAGTTTGTTTACAAGAAAGCATGAAAGAATCATTGGGCCTTTATAGTATTTTAATTCTATTGACTATGCAGAAGGTGAGTACATCCTAAGAACTATTCCAGATGTTGAGCACAACCCAAGTATTACCCTAAATGCTGAGCACAACCTAAGTAATGTTCCATATGCTTCAATTAACCTTTCTAAGAGGGTTATTCGTCAAACAATTTATCTTAAGGATTTTATTACTAAGTGAAGTGTCACCCTTGCCTAAAAAGGGGGAAACCGTTATATCCATGTGAAGGAGTATTAATTGTAATGAGTAGTGCCTATATAGAACACCTTGTGTTGAACACTGAAGGCAATAAAGGAATTATTATGTATTCTCTCCTTATATTCTTCTTATTTTTCCTACTTTTCTAGATTATTTCCTTCTCTCTGTTTTATTTCTTATATTTGGTGCTTTTAATGAGTCTTACTCCCTCCATCCATTGTCGACTCACTTGACCCATTCAAATCTTACTAGCCCAAGACAATTTTTCCAACATCCTCATGGACATTGACAATCGTACATCCCACCTTGAGAACCAACTCTTACTCATCCCTCAACCACTCAACATCCCTTACCGACTGATGAAAATTGGACCTCCCATCCTTTGATGGCACTGATCCCCTTAATTAGATCTTCAAAGCCAACCAGTTCTTCACCTTCCACCAAACTCCCTTAGAGCAACGCATTCAACTCACTTCCTTTTCTCTTGAAGGAAAAGCCCTTGCTTGGTTTTAGTGGATGCACAACAATGAGTTACTTACTTCGTGGGACTCTTTCCTCCGAGCGATAGAGCTTCAATTTTCCCTTTTGAAATTCGACGATCCTATCGCATCCCTGTGTAAGCTCTCTCAAACTCACTCCTTGCAAGACTACCTCTTTGAGCTTGAAACACTCTCCAATAGGATCTCTAGTTACCCCACCAACTTTTATCTGAGTTGTTTTATCTCCAGCCTCAAACCCTACATGCGTTGAGAGGTCATAGTCCTCCAACCCTTATACCTAAACCAAGCTATAGCATTTTCCAAGCTCCATGAGGACAAACACTTTAGCAACCTTCCATGCAACTGCTTCCCTTGTTCATCTCCTCTAACAAACACACCACCACTTCCCTCCCCAAAACCTTTGCCACCTCTCTTAACCACACCCCCAATAAGTTACCCATCAAATGATTAACAAAGACAGAGATTCAGGCAAGGAGGGAGAAGAATTTATGCTATAATTGCAATGAACGTTATAAGTGTGGGCATCGTTATAAGTCTCAATTTCTCCTTCTAGTATCCACCGAACCAGATGATGACCCAGATACACCAACTGATCCGGATTCATGGTTACTAGATGACCCATCTCCCGAATCAAGCCTCATCAGTCTACAAGCACTTGGGAGTCAATGGGACCCTCGCACCCTCTGTTTGATGAGATCCATTAATGGGTACAAATTCTAAGTTTTGGTGGATGGTGGAGCTACAAATAATTTCATACAGAGTTGGGTGACCCACACTAGTACAAAAACACTGTATAACGTTGGTGTTTCTTGGTCTTTCACATCGAACTCGAGGCTAACATCATACAGGGAGATGTTAAATTGACGTCGACCCATAAGCACTTTTACGTCGAATTTGTGATCAATGGTCATTGCTTCTATTGGATGTAAAGGAGGATCTGACGTGGAATTGACGTCGAATATAGGTAGAGGACGACATCAATCTCGCTAAGCCATAAAGAATTTTGCCTAGCGATACTTTACCTTGGGTGTGCACTAGAAGGAATTTGACGTCGTTTAGTGCATAGGCTGACGTCAATATACCCATATTGACGTTGCTCAGTGCATAGGTCGACGTTAAATTCAGGGTTTTTTTTAAATTGATTCATTTTTCTTAATTTTACCACACCTGAAAATTAGAAAACCAATTTTTCCAATCTATATATATATATATATATATATATATCCATAATTCATCTATTTAGAGTTGAAACCATATCAAAACTAAAAACTAACACTATCAATATCAAAACAAAAAGAACTTAAAGTAAAGTAAATTATGCTAGCCTATTTAATTTTTTTATTAAGATATCTTGCCCATTCTTATCTTAGTTTCCTTATTGTGACATTTGTCAATGAAGATGAATTGTTAAACAGTTGTAAAATCAAGGAAACTTTACTATTATTTTCATTCTAATGTGTAAAGTTGATTGAGATTTCTAAGATTTGAAATGTAAATTATTAGCTCAGTCCAATCTTCTCTGATTCCTTCTTGGATGATTGTCTTCATCCATGACATGATGTAGTACCCGCATGCCCAGGAATCTATCTACTTGTTACATTAAACATGGGAAAGAAAATAGTCAAATATGATGGTTTAAATTTAACTACGAAAATTAATAAGTTAAAGATCAATGAATTCCAACTTTAGGTAAACTATTTCAATCTGTTGTCCTCTGTGCCTACCCATAACTCTAAAAAAATTTGAAACATTAGAAACATAAGTTAATATATTAATATCATAATGAATTGAAATGAAAGAATATAATACTTACGTTTGTAATAAGGATTTCAAGTCAGATTTCATATTCCTATGTAGGGAAAAAAGTCATACAACTTGTGTTTTTCTTGGTATGATCACCATCATTTGCCAATGGCCCCTAACATGTACTAACAACTAGTGAGTCTATGAATTAAATTTTGATAAAAGTGGACAATATTGAGTAACACATAGCCTTCAATGTATGACACAATATACGACTCTCTTTTAGACTTAGCCATCCATGTTTGCATATATTATTGCTTGTCTTCTAGTGTGTTTCCAGATGGTTGAATGGTCTGAGGTTCAAGAAAGTCATACATGGTTACCCGACCTTGTCTTAGGTTCCTTTATGCAGGGAATCGTAACAGATGATTCTCCTTTCTCATCACACTCAAAAGAGTTGAAAAGATATGAATGTATACGTATTTCATTAATTTTGTAAAGTATGCAAAACAAAATTTGCAGGTAAGTGTCACAAGGAAGTCTCCCTTCCTCCACTGGAAAATGTCCAGTCTATTCCAAAAGTAAAATATCTGATGGTCTCTCTCCCGTATTGTATTTGTTATTTATACTTCCTCTCTCTCTTCTAACAACTAACCACCTTTCCCGCTACTTATTTCCTTCCTTTTTATTCTTTCGCATGTACACCTTTAATTACCTAACATTACCTCCTTCCCTAACATCAACCTTGTCCTCAAGGTTGAAGTTATGAAACTGTTGTTTGATATAGTGATCCTCCTCCCAAGTAGCTCCTTCAACACCACTCTCTTGCCACTGCATGAGGACTTGGGGTATCTTCTCCCCTTGGCGTTGTTGGTTCTTGCATTGTAGCACCTTAATCGGGGTATATCGAGGGCTTTTATCCTGTAGTTCAGTTGGAAGATCACCTTCAACTGGATGTGTTCCAATAGCTAACTTCAGCTGGGACACATGGAACACAAGGTGTATTTTGGACGTTTCTGGTAACTACAGTTGAAAAGCTACTGGACCTATTTGTTTCTCCACGAGGAACAAACTATAATATCTTGTTGAGAGCTTTAAATGGAGTCTTGTAGGCATAGATGTTTGCTTATGAGGTCTGATTTTCAAAAATACTCAATCTCCTTCCTTGATTTGTGTCTTCACTCTCTTCTTATTAGCACAGTGTGTCATCTGTGCTTGGGCCCTGGTTAGATGATATCTAAGTTGTTGTAAAGCCTCGTCTCGGGTCTACAAGTCTTGGGCGACTGCTTCTACCATTGTTTCCTGCGGAATGAAACGTGTTAGTGTGGGGGAAAGTCTGCCATAAAATTTTTCAAAGGATGTGCACTTAGAGGCCCCCTAATAGCTGGTATTATACTAGTATTCCGCCCAAGGTAACACCAAACTCCAACTCTTGGGTTGTTATGAACTAAAACAACGCAAGTAGGTTCCTAACACCCTGTCTAACACTTTAATCTGTCCATCTGTCTACGAATGGTAAGCAATACTCATCCTAAGCTGTGTGCCCTGTAATCTAAAAATATCTTGCCAAAATATACTAAAAAATGTTAAGTCCCTATTACTTACACTGGTCATAGGTATGCGATGTAATCTAATCACCTCCTTCACAAACACTTGAGCTATATATCTTGTTGTATACGAATGTTTAATTGGAATGAAATGCCCATATTTGCTAAGCATGTTCACCACCACCAATATAATGTCAAAGCCTTGCGATTTAGGTAACTTTACCACAAAATCCATACTTATGTCCTCCCATACAACTTTTGGAATAAGTAAAGGTTGCAAGAGACCTTTGGGTGAGGATGCCAAGTATTTATGTTGTTGGCATACTAGGCATGCAGCCACGTAGTCTGTGAGTGTCTTCTTCATTCCCGGCCAATACAAGGACTGTGCCACCCTTCTATAAGTCCTATAGACTCCGGAATGCCCTCCGGTAACTGTGTTATGAAACTTACCAATAATTGTGGTATCCAAGAAGATTGTGCTGATAAAACAAGCCGCCCCTTGTAATGTAATCTCCCATGTTCTAGGGTATAAGCAAGATGGGAATTCGAATCTATCCGTATGTCTTCCATCACTTTCTTTAAAGTCTCATCCTTCTCAACTTCTTCCATAATTTCCTGAAAATTTGCCTAATAGGGTATGGATATCAGGTGTATAGCTTTGTCTTCTTCCTACCACTCACCCCATTTTCTAGATATAGTCCATCTGCCACGTGATTTGAAGCTCCTATTCTGTATTTAATTTTAAACTCATACCCCAACAATTTAGCTAGACAATTTTTCTAGCTTTGAGTAGTAATGCACTGCTCCAATAAGTATTTTAGGTTTCTTTAGTCGGTGTAAACAACAAATTTCTAACCCACTAAGTATGGCCTCTAATGTTGGATAGCAAGCACTAGTGCCATCAATTCCTTCTCATAGATGGACTTAGGTAGAGAGGATTCAGACAAAGCCTTACTGAAAAAGGCTCTGGGCCTTTTGTTTTGTGACAGTACAACTCCTACCCCTGAGCCCGAAGCATCACACTCCACACAAAACAATTGATTGAAATCAGGTAAGGCCAAAACCGGAGCTGTAGTTAGAGCCTTTTTGAGCTGTTGCATAGCTTCGATTCCTGTTGCAGACCACTTAAATCTCCCCTTTCTAAGAAAATCCATAAGGGGTTTTGCCATCCTCCCATAGTTTATGATAAATCTTCTATAATAACCGGTCAGTCCCAAGAACCCCCTCAATTCTTTGATACTTTTTGGCTCCAGCCCGTCTAGCACGGCTGTAATCGTTTTTTTATCCATTTCCACTTGTACTGTAGATATTTTGTGTCCTAGATAACGCACCTATCTTCTGCCAAATTCTCATTTTTTTGTAGTTGGCAAAAAGTGTGTTTTCAGCTAACACTTTAAAGACTTGCACTGGGTGTTGTGAATGCTCCGCCCATGTCTTACTATATAGACAAAGATATCATCAAAGAACACCAATACAAACTGTATCTGAAAAGGTCTTAAAATTGAGTTCATCATGTCTTGGAAAGTAGCCGGTGCATTTGTGAGCCCAAAAGGCATAACTAGGAATTCATAATGGCCTTGGTGGGTCTTGAAGGCAGTCTTATGAACATCGTCACTCCTCATCCTAATCTGATGATATCTAGCCTTCAGATCCACTTTTGAGAAATAGGATGCCCCTTAAAGTTCATCCAGTAACTCCTCAATAATTGGTATGAGATATTTATTAGCCACTGTCACTTTATTCAATGCCCTATAATCTGCACAAAATCGCTAGCTCCCATCTTTCTTCTTCACCAAAATTACAAGGCTAGAGTAAGGGCTATTACTGGTCTAATAAGGCCTAAGTGTAACATCTATTCCACCTGTCTTTCTATTTCTTTTTTTTTATCCCATGAGGATAGCGATATGGTCTTACATTTATGGGTTCACTACCTTCCTTCAAAGGAATTTTGTGATCTACTCTCCTTTCTGGTGGCAGCCCTTGAGGATCTTAAAATATCCCTTCAAAGTTTCTCAAAATTCGCCTCAACCTTACCTCTTCATCTTGAGTTAAACCACTCTCCTCTTTCTCCCCTTCCATCAATTCAGTTTGACTTAAACTCCACACTAGAGTAATTATTTCAATCCCCTTTTCCTTGAGAAGGGCTTATGGGATCACAACATGTGTCAAATTAGGATCCCCCTTTATCTCCACTTCCTTCCCTCCTTGCTCCACCTTCATAATGACCTTTCCCTAGTCCACTTTAATCTCTCCCAGGGAAGCCAACCAAGTTACTCCTATTATCACATCCACCCCCTATATCAAAGAGATACAACTTATCTTTGACTTCCAAACCTTCCAGCGTCATTGGAACTCCCAAACAACACCCTCGGGCCACCTTCTTCTACCCATCTCCTAAGCACACCTTATAAGGAGGTGTATCGGTGCTTTCCAGCCCCAATTCCTCCATCAATCTGGTGGCTATAAAGTTGTGACTCACTGCGTTATCAATTACTACCAAAACCTTCCTTCCTTGTACCCAACCTTGTAACTTCTTGGTATTAGATTGTGTCAATCCTCCAGTAGAGAAAACCGACAACTCCATATTTGTTTGCTCCATTTTGATCTTCTCTTCAGCCTCTTCTTCATCTTCTTTCGCCAAAATCATCACCCTCATACTCTTTTAAGCACACTTATGGCCCGGGCTGTTAGGGCCTCCACAATGGAAGCAACACCCTTTTTCGTGCCTCTTAATATATTCAGGATAAGGCAAAGTCCTTACTCGTCTTCCTTGAGCATTCCCTCATCTGCTACTACCTGCTCGGGAGACTAAATTGCTGGAAATGCCTTCTTTCTTCATTCCTGACCCACCACCGGCATTCACCGACCCCTCTGTCGACCCGCGATAGGTCTCCATCCTCGAGACAATACCTGAACTCGAGGAATATCTTCCCCAGGTCGTCCCTCCTTTTCCTCTCGTTTCGTTATTACCTCGCGATACATATCCTGCCTGCTCGACATTGCGAGCTCGCTCCATCGCTGTCAACAGATCTCGTGGGTCATGGGGCCTCACCAGATTTCTTAATCCTTCCTACAGCCCAGCAAAAACGTATCCCAATAGTTGTTCCTCATTTACTTCAGCTGCTTGTGCCACCAGGGATTCAAGCTCCTGTATATATTCGTCGACATTTCCCATTTGTCACACAGCGACCAATTTCTCATAAACGGAGCCCTTGTTTAATCCACCAAACCTCCGTGTTAAAGCGGCAATGAACATGCTCCAAGTTGGGTGTCTGGTCTTCTTCCACCAGAAGACGAACCAATAACTAGCGCCTCCCTCCATACAAATGTATACCAGCTTCATATTCTCCCTCTCCGTTACGTTCTGGAGATCAAAAAATGTCTCGGTCTTCGCTATCCACCCCTTGGGATCTGTTCCTTCGAACGTTGGTAGTTCAACGTGCTTCATCCAACTTCGTTGCACGTCTCCTCCGTCCTCTTCCACTTCGTCCTGTGAACTTTCTGGTGGTCGCCTTTCACGTTGAGCATTGATAGAATCGTGACTTCCTTCGGAGCTCCACTCATGGTTCCTGGAGCGTCGTCCTAAGGCTCGTTGAAACACGAGAGTCATCGCTCACACCTCCGCTTTCAGTTCCTCCATTGTCGATTCTATTGCCACTATTCGTCCCTCCATGTTTTTTTTTTGCTACAACTCCTTCTTCCCTCCGCAACAGATCGGGGAGGTCTGACCAAATATGTTAGGTTCCTTTATGCAGGAAAACGTAACAGATGATTCTTCTTTCTCACCACACTCAAAACAGTTGAAAAGATTTGAATGTATACGTATTTCATTAATTCTGTAAAGTATGCAAAACAAAATTTACAAGTAAGTGTCCCAAGGAAGCCTCCCTTCCTCCACTGGAAAATGTCTAGTCTATTCCAAAAGTAAAATATCTAATGCTCTCTCTCCCCTATTATGTTTGTTATTTATACTCTCTCTCTCTTCTAACAACTAACCACCTTTCCCGCTACTTATTTCCTCCCTTTTTATTCTTTCGCACATACACCTTTAATTGCCTAACACCTTGGTCCACTATGATGATGTCTATGTGCCTATAACAATAAAGTTAAGTATATATATTAAAAAGTAATAATACTAATATTTAAAAAGTGAAAGAAAATTAAAAAACTTACATGCACCATTGTTGTATGACTGAAATGTTTAACATTCTTTCTCCACCAACGACCTCCAATGCATCATTTAGAACAATATAAAATGGCCATGACACTGGAGGCCAAATACTCTCAATTCTTAGTACAACTTTATCGGTCCTTTATTCAACTTGTATAGTTTTTTCATCAATATGGCTAGAGGATCATCATCATCTTTTATTGTCTCATGATCTTACTGGCTTACTAGTTTAGTCATTGGTTGTTTGTCAGGACTGGTAGAAATGAAAAACACATTTATAAAAGTTAGGAATAATTTATTTATAACTTAAAGATAAAATAAGAATAACAATATAATATCACTAGTTGGCCAAATAATGGCATGATCATAGCCTTAGGCCAAGCTATAAATGTGCCTAAGGCCTCCCCCCTGAATTGGATTTTAGATGTTGGCACAGACACTCGAGCACGGGGCTTTCTGACTTCATCAATCGTGACCCGTACGTGAGTGGGCAATAAAGGGGTACCAAGAAGGGTTTGGCCTCCCGCAATCTGTCGTCCCACGATCACTACGCATGGAGGATCCTCATAAGCCAAAAACTCATACTGACAAGTGTAATCAGTAGGATCAGCAATAGAGCATAAGCCTTTGGTGCTCACACGAGGTGCGGTAAAATCTTCAATGGGGATGTCCTCCTGTTGTTGTTGGAACATCATTTGAATTTTTTCTTCAAGAAGCTTTTGATATGCTTCTTGCTGTTGGAAGTGTTCCATGACAATTCTCATGCGCTCCTTTATTTGAAGCTCAATTTCTTGCTTTAGGTTACTCAACGTCTCTTGACTCGGGACCTCTATGCTTTTTGGTTAGTGCCAAAGTAGTCCCTCAATCTAATAGATCCTCTAACAGCACACACACGACCTAAGTGGTCTAGCTGACCTGTGGCTGATGCTAGGAGGTCCTCACTACCTTGACTCACAAATGTGTCCTAAGACTATTGCTCAACCAACTCATCCTGCATATCATAATGAACTTCGATACATAAAAAAGTTTGTTACATAAAATTGATATGAACTATGATAATAGGTTAAAAGTGTCTACTCACAATTTTCTAAGATATAACTTGAACGGTATGGAAAACGGAGAATCTTTATAATGATTGGGTACTATGGATATGGATACAAGGATGAGTATCTACATATTTGTTACCTCTTCATATTTGTTACCTCTTCATATTTGTTGTGACATCCATCCCATCATGGTTTTAACTTATTAACACACCTTTATTAGCTAATTTTAAAAACTTATATTAACTTCTCTTTAATCTTTAATTTCGTAACTTATTTATATGATAAAAATTTGATCATGGTTTACTCTTTTCTAATAATTATTTGGGCTTTATACAATTTTTTAATACTCTTATTTAATATTTATAAATTATAATTTATTTTTGATATTTGATAATAGAGTACTACTTTATAATATCATGTTTTCATGTTTTATTGTTGTGACTTACTTTTTTTTAAATTAATTAATATTTGAAATAGTGAAGAGTGGTTATGAATGCTGGTAATGGGGATATAGATTCATTTATTTGTGAGAAAAATTTCATACCTTTTTTAAGTATAGTTGATGGAGATGAGAATGGATTTTTACAACAAAAAAGAATTAGACAGTTAAATTTGGTCAGCCCACCTCGTTACCAACTCATGATAAGATAGTTACATTTGTCTTGTCTGGTCCTCTGGATATGTGTTCATATTTTTTATTATAATAAAAAAATTAATTAAGAAATTTATTATTGTTATTATTATTTATTATCATCGTAATTATTAAAATAACAAATATTATTAAATTTATAAAATGTATATACATAGAAATAATTATATTCTATTAATTATTATAATATTTATGATTTAATTTTTATGGTGAGTAATATTTATCAATTACTAAATTAATAAAAAATATGGTTTATAAAGATAAAAATGTTAAAAGAACATGGACATAAACTAGTATTTATAACACAATCTCATCTAATATTGTTGATTAGTTAACTTCAACTATACTCTCCCTTAATTAATATTACTCTGATTTACTTGTATGCATGCAGAAAAGATGTAGTTGAGATGTAGAATGGCTGCTCTAATCGCGTGTTTTCAATTCTTGACATCGTCACCTCGAGCAAAGGCGTGGCTAAAGAAGCAATTGATTCAATTGCACTTGTACGAGACAAGAGTTGGTGAAGTAAAAGATGTTGTGGAGAAGCTCAAGAACAAGAAAGATGCTATTCAGCATACAGTTGATGAGGAAGAACGCCGACATGGAAGAAGAATTCACGATGAAGTTAAAGAATGGATGGAGAGTGTGGATAAACTCATTCGCGCATATGAGGATTTCCACAATGATGAAATATGCCATAAATGTGCGGTGTTTGACTTTTTCGACAGTGGTTACCTTCCGAAGCCAGGGATAAGGTATCGTCGAAGTAGAAAAGCAAATGATATCACAAAGCAGGCAAATTGGTTACTGCAAAATGCAAAGTTTGACATTTTATCTTATTGGTCTGGTCCACCCTCAATGGCTACCTTTTTTTCAAACCTTGGTTATGAAAGTTATTCATCAAGAAAAGAAACTGTGAAAAAGATTACTGCTGAATTTCAAAAGCCAGATGTTAGAATGATCGGTCTTCATGGGTTGAGTGGCGTTGGCAAGACATCTTTAGTCAAAGAGGTTGTGAAGAAAGCCTTGAAAGATAAGATGTTCAAAGTGGTGACCATGGCAAGTGTGACAAAAAACCCTGATGTAAGAAAAATCCAGGGACAAATTGCTGATATGTTGGGGGTTGTATTGGAGGAGGAAAGTGACATTGCAAGAGCTGCTAGGATACACCAGATATTGAATAATGAGAATAATAGCACGCTCATAATCCTAGACGATCTTTGGGAACAAGTGAACTTCAACTTGCTGGGGATTCCTGGTGAAATAGGGAAAGAAGATGGCGTAACAAATGTCCAAGGAAAATCCCTTGACGTTGATAGCTTGAAGAATGTTAGTGATGGAAAATCCCTTGATATCTTGAAGAATGTTGGCGGTGATGGAAAATCCCCCACCCTTGGTAGTTCGACAAGTTTTAGAAAAGGAATGTTACAAGGAGTTGATGGTTCTAAGAATGTAAATAAAGGAAAATCCCTCGGTACTGCTGACTCGGTAAATGTCAAGAAAGGAGGATTCCTGGGTGGTAGTTTGAAGAATGTCAATGAAGGAAAATCCTCCCTTGATGCTTCTGAACTTGTTAAAGCAGATAATTCTGTTCCTCAGTACAAAGGGTGCAAGATTTTGATGATTTCTGAAATTAAACAAGTGTTGTTAAGTCAAATGGAAGGGAAAGAAGAGTGTATTTTCCCCGTGGAAGTCTTAGAGGAGGAGGAAGCAGAGAAGTTGTTCAAGAAAAAGGCAGGAATAAGTGGTAAGAATTCTGAATTTGACAAATTAGCAGCTCAAATTGCTAGCAAGTGTAAAGGGTTGCCAATGACAATAGTTACGACTGCAAGGGCATTGAAAAATAAGAGTCTTTCTGTATGGGACGAAACTAATCGAAAATTTGAATCTCAAAAGTTAACTGGAGCACCTGAATTTTCTACGAAGTTGAGTTATGAGCTCTTAGAAGATGAGGATCTCAAGTACACTTTCTTGCTTTGTGCTGGTATGGGTCATGATGCATTGATTATGGACTTGGTGAAATATTGTATTGGTATCGGTTTTCTTCGAGGAATCAACACAGCAAGGCAAACCAGAGACAGAGTATATACATTGGTCGCAAAGTTAAAAGAGTCAGGTCTGTTGTCTGACAGTTATTCAAGTGACCATTTTACCATGCCAGATACTGTTCGCGGAGCAGCTTTGTCCATAGCACATAAGGGAAATCAATTGTTTACAATGACAAAGGGTAAGCTAGATGAATGGCCCGATAAACTTGAAAGGTATGCTGCAATTTCATTACATCATTGTGACTTCATTGAAGATTTTTCTGGGAGAATAAAGTATCCAAGACTTAGAGTGCTTCAAATTGTCAATAATATTCCACGTCCGAAAATACCGAAAAACTTCTTCAAAGGAATGAAAGAACTTAGAGTGTTGATATTGACTGGTATTCATCTCCCCCTCATTGATTCTTCAATTTCATCGTTGCATAAACTTAGAATGCTTTGTTTGGAGCAATGCTGCATGCTAGATGAGGAATTATCCATCCTAGGAGGGCTGAAAAGGTTAAGAGTTCTTAGTTTTTCAGGATCTGATATTAAAAGTTTGCCAGGTGAGTTGAATGAGTTAAAAATGCTACAAATTTTTGACATAAGTAATTGCTCTAAACTTAAAAAAATTCCACGTGGTGTCATATCTAGCTTCGTAAGTCTGGAGGAGTTGTATATGAGAAATACCTCGATTCAATGGGAGGATGAAGAACAAACATGTCGAAGTAAAACAGCTCTTCTTTCTGATTTGAAACATTTGAATCAATTGACAACTCTAGACATACAAATCCCAAATGTTTCGTATTTGCCAAAGAATTTGTTTTTTGACAAGTTGGATAGTTACAAGATTGTTATTGGAGATTTGAGTTCATTTTTAGAGACTGGTTTCCAGATGCCAGAGAGATATGAAACATTGAAATTTTTGGCTGTACAATTGGAAAATGGATCTGACATTCATTCTCTAATGGGGATAAAAATGCTGTTTGAAGGAGTTGAAAATTTGTTTCTAGAACTCAATACTGTCCATGAAAAGCACAATAGTGTCCGTGAAGCCCGTAATATTGTCCATGACCTTTTTTATAGATTGAATTTAAAAGGATTTCCATATCTCAGACATTTGTGGATTGTAAATAATTCTACCATTCAATCTCTCATACATCCAAAGGACAGGCAGGACCCTGAGAAAGCTTTTCCAAAATTGGAGTCATTGAATCTCTATAATCTCAAGATGGATGAAATATGCTCATGTAAACTTTCAGAACCCTCCTTTGGTAAACTGAAAGTCATTAAGATCAATCTCTGTGGTGCATTGAACAGTGTATTCTCAATTTCCATGGTTGGACTTTTAAAAGTTCTAGAAACAATTGAAGTTTCTGAATGTAGCTCTTTGAAGGAAATAATCCATGTCAACCTTGAAAATGCTGAGCTTGTTATGCTTCCTGAATTACGCTATTTGAAGCTACAATCTTTGTCTGAGTTCATTGGGTTTGATGCCATTCCTCATATAGAAGAAGGGGAAAGAAAACTCTTCCACGAAAAGGTTCGTTTAAAATTATTCTCTAAATTTCTTTATCTTTTAGAATTAAAACTTCTTTTTTCACATTTTGTTCTGTTAAACTAAAAATAGGAAAGAGTTTGTAAAGAGTTAAACTTTAAAAAGAGAAGAAGGTTGTTTATCTTTTGAGAACATTAAGTTGAGAAAGACAAAATCAATTCCTTAGTTTTTTTGAGACATTAATAACGTGTGTCTCTTTGTAGGTTGGAGTTTCAAAATTAGAGAGACTGGAGTTGTCCTCAATCCAGATTGACGTAATATGGAGTGTCAGAAATGTCAACCAATCTTCAGAAAGATTATCTTTTGAAAATTTGACACATTTGGACGTGAATGGTTGTTGGAAATTAAAATCTTTGATGTCATTTACAATGGCGAAGAGTCTGGTGAATCTTCAAAGCCTTTATGTAAGTGAATGTGGGAAGATGACAAGCATCTTCCTCTCTGAACAAGATACAGAAAAGGATATTATGGTAAGAAGATTGGTCTGATTAGATTCAATTCTACGATTTGAAATTGCACACCCACAATCGATGCTTCGAATAGTACAATAACTGATGTTGATTGTTTGTAGATCTATAAATGTTATATTAGTTCATTTAAAATTTTGAGAGGTTTTAATGTCGTTATAACCAAAATACTTTTTGCTTTTTCTGTTTATTGATTTGGTTTCTCTATTTTATAAATAATTCGATTAACTTATGGCTACTGTGTACCAAAACAGGGTAACTTCTTTCCAGAATTGAAGAATATGAAACTTCGCAATATGAACAGTCTGAGTAAGATATGGAATCCGAAACTCCCATCGGACTACTTTAACAAACTAGAGACTCTAATCATTGAGGACTGTCACAGACTTGAAAATGCATTGGAGGGAAGATTTGGGAGTCTATGCAACTTGAGAGTTAGAAATTGCAGGTCCATGCAAGCAATATTTAATATACCTGAGCAAGTTGGGGATGTAGCTAATAAATTGCAAGATGTTCATTTAGAAACACTCCCAAAATTGGAGCTTGTATGGAAAATGAATAATAAAGACCTCGTAGGGATTCCTAAGTTTAACAATCTGAAGAGGATATTGTTGGAATAAAACAAAATATGATGGAAAGCATTTGATTTTGTCTGCCACCTTCACCCAAAAGCACCACTCACTCCCGTAAAATGCTCCAAGCCACCAACCTTCTATTTGGACTCTTGCACTTCTTTGCTTCATAAATTGAGAAGCAAAGCAGCGTGCAACACAACCCCAAGAAACAGAGAAGGAGAAGTGAAACCACACACCAACAGAGAAGAAGAATACCACCGTGAAGAGAAGAGAGCCACGGTGAAGGAGAGAAATAGATATGGTTGTGTGAGAGATTTATACAGAGAGAGTCTGTTATTGTGAGTGTGAGTGAAAAGTGAGAGAGTTTTGTATACCATCCGAGAGGGTGAGATTTACACTGAGAGATCCTCAGAGAGTGAGAGAAACACTGTAATCCACTTTTATAGTGGAGATATTTTTCTGGACTAGGTCCCGTGGTTTTTTCCGAGAGGATTTTCCACGTTAAAATTTTCCAGTGTTAATTTTCTCCTTTCCTACGCTTTCATTTTTACGCTTCCGCACAGTGCCCATTTTGGGGTTCACAGAGGAGGGAACAAGTACCGCTGTTTCCCAACAGATATGGACTCAAGGTTGTGAGAGCTTGGAATGTATATTTCCATTTTATGTAGCCAAGAATCTTGATAATCTTGAATCTCTTGTGGTTTGCGATTGCGATGGATTGAGTAAAATTGTTGCTGAAAAGGAAGTTACTAACCCGGATACAGCCAAATTTAACTTTCCTAAACTAAGCACCATCAAATTTTCACACCTGCCAAGACTTACGAGTTTTTATCCGACAACTTATGATTTATCATGTCCGTTGAATGAGCTGTCTATTGAATTTTGTGACAATTTGGAACCATTCAACAACGGAACCGAGCATGCACAAACAAATCCTGTGCATTCATTCTTTCCTGAAGAGGTACTGCTCCCCTCAACTCTTCATTATCACTTTCTAATTCTTGTAAAATTAAGTAGAAAATAATCAAAATGGAAACAAATTCTTCCATTTTTATTTAAATATATGTACATTTATATGAATATAGTCATCCTTTTCTTTACATGTTTGTCAATTATAGGTAATCAATAACTTGAAGTCCATGCAAATCGAGTTTTGGCACGCGAAGTCACCAAGCAGCTATATGGGTAAAGGGAAACATCGAAGGGATAACTTAGAAGTGCTTTCCTTATCTAGATTAATGAATACTGAGATTTTATACTCTTTCCTATATAGAAATCCTAATTTGAAAAGCCTATCACTGAATAATTGTTTCTTTGAAAAGATAGTGCCTCCAAAGGAAGATACTGAAATTGAAAACTTGGGAGTAGTTCCAAATCTGAAAAGCTTGATGTTGATAGACTTGTTGAATCTCAAAGAGATAAGCTTTGAACCAGACATAATTCTTGAAAGGTTAGAGTCCTTGATTTTGAAGAACTGTCGTCTTATGATTACTATAGCACCTTCCTTTGTATCTTTTACTCGCTTGACAAATCTAGAAGTGGTCAATTGTAATCGATTGCTAAGTCTAATGTCAGCATCTACGGCAAAAAGTTTGGTTCAGCTGAACACCATGAAGGTAGTGAAATGTGAATCCCTTATGGAAATAGTAAGAAAGGATGGAGAAAAATCTGACAGAATTGTTTTTCAACAATTGAAAACCCTAGAGCTTGTTTCACTGAAGAACCTCGAGAGTTTCTGTATCTCTGATTGTGACTTTGAATTCCTATCTTTGGAAAAATTAGTTGTGAGCGCATGTCATAATATGGATAAATTTTCAAAAACAGTCACCAGGTCACCAATTTTACAAAATGTACATGTTGTACATGGAAAAGAGAACAAACGATGCTGCTGGGAAGGAGATATAAATGCTACAATACAAAAAATATTTGAGGAAATGGTATGTAATCATGTATCTTTTCTTGGCTAAATTTTTCTTTTCTGTTTTGTTATTTTTAAAAGTTAACTCAAAGCAATGAAATTACTTAAAAATTTATGTGAATTTCTGGGCAATAGAAAACAAGAGAAATAATTATGTTTTTGGCTTCAGTTATCATTTTAAAGAATCACAAACTAAAAAACGCTACCCAGCTATCATCTAGCCAAATAACTTACACAATATATATTCGCAGAAATTTTTTGAAGGCATGGAGGAGATAAGCCTTTCGGAACATCAAGAACTACAAGAAACTTGGCAACAAGGAGCTGGTCTGCAAAAGAAAAATAGCTGGTTTTATAGTTTGAAAATTTTGAAGCTTGAGAAATGTGTGATTCAACCATTTGCAATTCCATCTAATATTCTTCCTTATTTGAGGAGCTTAAAGGAACTGCAGGTACAAGGTTGCAACAATGTAGAGGTAATTTTTGAGATGAATGCAGAAGAGGGTACTGGATCTACATTTCACTTGCAGAAATTGACTTTACAAGAGCTACCAAAACTTAAGGATGTGTGGGAAAGAAACGGTAAAGGAACCGAGAGCTTTCAAAATCTGAAGCTAGTCAATGTCAGGAACTGTGAAAATCTGCAAACTGTGTTTCCTTTGACCTTGGCAAAAAGTCTTAAGAAGCTTGACGAACTTCAAATAATAGATTGTCAAGGATTTCTTGAAATTGTTAGAAAAGAAGAGGACACAGCAGCGGTGTTTGTGTTCCCTTGCTTAACTACACTGACTCTTGCTGACCTGCCAGAGCTCATTTACTTTTACCCAGAATCATTTACTTTGGAATGCTCTGCGTTACATAAAATGATCGTGTGGAATTGTCCAGCGTTGGAGCTATTTGGAAGTCCTAACACACATGCCATTTTCTTTGATCTGAAGGTAATTAACATGCAATACGCACCTTTTGTTTGTCTTTCTCTCTCTACGTATATATTTTAGGTTTCACCTTTTAATCCTCAGTCCTTGCTTTTTATTTGATTTTCTTTCACTAGCACATTTGCAACCTTGAAGTACTAGTACTTGGCTGGGAACACACATTGGGGTTAAGGACAGTGTTGGGAGAACCAATGGACAACCTCGAATATTTAAATGATATTCAACTTGTATTTGTTGTTGATGAGAACGGAAGACATGATTTGCCCATTCAAATACTCAAGAAGATGCCCAATTTAACAAAAATGAGTATACGCCATTGCAGTTGCCTCGAGATATTTCAAACTCAAATCCCAGAAATTGTTGAGAAAAGGGTGCTTACACACTTGAAAACATTGAAACTGAATGATGTGTCGAAACTCCAGTCCATTGGGTCAGAGAACTCACCATGGTTAAACGTGATTTGTGACAGTGAAAGGCTTCAACAATTATATGTTCTCGATTGTCCTGATTTGAAAACATTAGTGCATTCTACTCCTTCAGTGTCTTTCAGGTATGTGAAAGAAATATACATAGACAACTGCCAAGATATGAAGTATTTATTCACACTGTCAGCAGTGAATAAGTTAGAGAACCTTGAGTATATATTAGTCAAGAACTGTGAATCAATGGAAGCAATAGTCTTGAAAGATAAGGATGACATTTCAGAAGAGATCAAATTACAGCAGCTAAAGTGCATAGATCTATATATTTTATCGAACTTGGAATGCTTCTATTCAGACAATGACACTTTGCAGTTACCCTCCTTGATGCAAGTGGACATATGGATGTGCCCCAAGATGAAGTTTTTCTCTAGAGGAGACATACAACTGAATTCATCATTTAGAGGGATTCAAGCTTTAAACTTCTCAAGTGATGAATTGGTCTTCTATCATAATCTTAACTTTTCGGTAGAAAAGGTGTTCTTGCAAGAGGTAACAACTTCCGATTCTGAATCAATTAATTTTGACTCTTGTTTGCGTGAATTTAAACAATATAAAACAAGAACCATTATTTGAAGCGATGTTTTACAGGTAAACAGCAGGAAATGGATATATCTGATGATAAATGTTTTGTAATATTTACAGGAGTTTTTTAATGCCGTGGACACGGACTGTTATGATCTTAATATAAAATGTGAACCGGTTTCTGAAATTGGTGTGGAAAACAATTTGTTTGCCAATTTGGAAACTATGAAGCTGAAGAACTGCACTCAATCATATGCAATTCCATCTTTTATTCTTGCTCTTTTAAAGAACTTAAAAGAGTTAGAAGTACGAGATAGCGACCAAGTAGAGGCAATTTTTGATATAAATGATGACACTGAGATTAAAGAAACAGAATTCCATTTGAAGATATTGACTTTAAATGGGCTATCAAAGCTGAAGCGTGTGTGGGAAAAGGACACTCACAAAATTTTCATCTTTCGTAATCTGCAAGAGGTTGTTGTTAGTGATTGTGCAAAGCTGCAAACTTTATTTCCTACTTCCCTGGCAAAATGTCTCAAGGATCTTAAAAGGCTTAAAATAGATAACTGTGAAAACTTTCAAGACTTTGTTGAACAGGAGGAAACAACATTTGTAACAGAAAAGTTTGTGTTCCCTTGTCTAGAGGATTTGAATCTCAATGACTTGCCACACGTAACTTGCCCTAAAATATTCACTCTGGAATTCCCCTCTGTAAAATTCTTATCTGTGAGGGATTGTGATGGGTTAGGGTTATTTCAAAGTGTATATGATCCCATGGGTGAGGGTACTTCAAGCAGGACACTTCCTCTTATCTCAGACCCAAATGTAAGTAAAGCATCATAGAATTGTTTTTGTTTTTCATCTTTTTATCTAATTCACATACCTTTTCAATGCTATTTGGTTTTGGCTCTAACTGTTAGGTCATTTCCAACCTGGAGAAACTGACTCTTGATTGGAAACAAATTTTGGCATTAAGCTTATGGTTTAAGTCACAACAATCTACAAAAGGCCTCACAAATTTAAACAGCCTTTCCTTGTGTTTCTTTCGTGCCAAGGAGAATGAAATGCCCATGTTGCCTGTTGAAATACTCAAGGCTCCAATTTTAATTGAAATGGATATAAGCAATTGTGAAAGTCTGAAGAATTTCCTTGCTCAAAACCCTAAAATTGGCGAGGAGGAGATGCTGGGACAGTTAACAATATTGAAGATATGCAATGTGTCCATTACACAGTTGTTTGAGTTAGAGTACTCCTCATGCTTAAACATGTTTGAGAGGCTCCACAAATTATCTGTTTCCCACTGTCCCCATTTGACAACATTAGGAGTACATTCTACTTCTACAATGTCTTTCTCTTGTCTGAAGGAAGTGAATATATACAAATGTCCTAACTTGAAGAATTTATTTACATCTTCATCTGCCAAAATGTTAATGAACCTTCAGGAGATTAGTGTCATCGAATGCGAATTATTAACAGAAATAGTGGTTAAAGAGGGAGATGAAACTTCTGAAGCCATTGAATTTGAGCGACTCCACACCATTTATCTACAGTCTTTAACAAGTTTAATATGCTTTTATTCTGGGAGAGACACTGTGCAATTACCATCTTTGAAAACTGTGACAATATGGAGTTGCCCTAACATGGAGATTTTCTCCCAAGGAATTGAATCCCTTATGGGAATTACGTTATCCATAGACCTGGAACCAGACGATTTACCCCCTCCACAAGATCTTAACACCAGAATAAAAGGGATCTCACAACGAAAGGTAAAAATTTGAAGGATGTGTTTGGAAAGATATTTATAACCTTATCATATTTAATGCATATTCAGAAGTAATTTATAAAATTTATAAAAGTAAACTTTTGTTATATTTTCAGAAGTTTATTGAAGCAGTGGACAAGGAGTGTTTTTCTGATTATCTTGACCTACAAGAAGATCCACATTGTAACTTTCGCCTGCAAAACCAATGGTTGGGCGATTTGGTTAGTTTGAAGCTTCAGAACTGTACTCTGCCATGTGCAATTCCATCTGCTATTCTTGCTCTTCTAAAGAGCTTAAAAGAGTTGGAAGTACGGGATAGTGCAACAGTAGATGTACTTTTTTATATGAATGACACTGAAACTTCACAAATATCATCGCAGTTGAAGATGTTGACCATAGAAGGGCTATCAAAGATGACACGTGTTTGGGAAAAGAAGAAAAATGGAGTTGTCATCTTTCCGAATCTGCAACAGGTCATTGTTAGAAGTTGTGAAAACCTGCAAACTCTATTTCCTGCTTCCCTGGCAAAATATCTAAAAAGTCTAAAAAGCCTTAAAATAAAATATTGTGCTAAGTTCCATGAAATTGTAGAAAAAGAAGATACAGAAGCAAAGTTTTTGCTTCCTTGTTTAGAGAAGTTGAATCTTTTTTCCTTGCCACAACTCACTTGCTTTCACGCTCAAACATTCATTTTGGAGTGCTCAGCCTTAAATAAAATATCTGTGGCAGAGTGTGACAAATTAGAGTTATTTGAAAGTGCACATTCCATGGGTGAGGGTACTTCAGTTAACAGAAAGCCTCTTATTTCAAGTCTAGAGGTAAGTGCGCATCAAAGAATCAGCACTCTAAATTTTTTTCTCTTTTTTTGTCTATTATTACAGACCTTAATTTCTATTGAATTTGATTGCTTTAATTGTTAGGTCATTTCTGTTAGTATTTGAAGGTTGTGAAAGGAGTAGTTGATGGGATAGAGAAAATGTAGAGATAGTTGAATGTAGAAGTAGTAGTTGAAAGAAGTGTTGTAGTTGTCTTTAGTTGTAGTAGTTGTTGGTTCATACAAATGATAGATGTTGGCTACATACATCAAATGGTAGAGTTCATGGGTATTTATAGACCCATAGATTATTCTAGAACATACTAGTCACACCTTATGTGGAATGTTCTAGATTTTTACCTATGTAGAATATTCTTGATTTTTCTTCCTATCTTAGGTTTTTCTAGAATATTCTAGAACTTGTATTACATTTCAATTCTTCTATCTAAGGAGCTTCTACATTCTTCTAGAATTTGCATTACACTTTAATACTCCTCCTTAATGCAAATTCGGTAACTCCAAGCATTGTGCGCAGTAGTTCAAATCTTGGTCTTGGTAATGCCTTCGTAAATATATCTGCAATTTGGTCTTCTGTTGGACAGTACTCGAGTCGAATTTGTTTAGTTGTCTCTTCATCTCGAATGAAGTGATATTTAATGGCTATATGTTTTGTTCTTTGATGATGGACTGGATTTTTTTGTTATTGCTATTGCCGATTTGTTATCGCAATAGATAATAGTCGGTCCATCTTGTGGTTCACCCATTTCTTCAAGTATTCTTCTTAGCCATATTGCTTGACTTGTGGTTTCAGCAGCTGCTACATACTCTGCTTCTGCTGTTGATTGTGCCACGGTTGCTTGCTTCTTTGATGCCCAAGATAAAATACCCGATCCTAGTGAGAAAGCATATCCTGACGTACTCTTCATGTCGTCCACTGATCCTGCCCAATCACTATCTGTGTAGCCAATCATCCTTGAGTTAGTCACGGTTTTGTACCATATACCAAACTCCTTTGTGCCTTGTAGATATCTTAAAATTCTTTTTCCTACTCCATAATGAATCTGACTTGGGTTTTGCATGAATCTTGATAGAAGACTTGTAGCATACATAATGTCTGGTCGTGTGGCTGTGAGATACAGGAGACTTCCAATTAAACTCCTGTAGCGTGATGCATCTGCCTCTTGTGATCCATCATCTTTCTGTAGCTTCTCGTTTACCACCAGTGGAGTAGTGACAGGTTTACAACCATTCATCTTGAACTTCTTTAATAGAGCTTCAATATATTTCTTTTGAGAGATAAATATACCTTCCTTTTCTTGTTTCACCTCTATACCGAGGAAATAGTTCATCAAGCCAAGGTCGGTCATTTCAAATGTCTTCATCATGTCTTCTTTAAATTCTATCATCATCTCTATATTATTTCCTGTATAGATAAGATCATCGACATATATAGAGACAATGAGATGGTACTGACCTTGTGCCTTAATATATAGTGTTGGCTCACTCTTGCTCCTCCTGAATCCTTGATCGATGAAGTATTTATCAATCTTGCTATACCATGCTCGAGGAGCTTGCTTCAGGCCATATAATGCTTTTTTAAGTCTTAGTACTTTGCCTTCATTGCCTTCGTTGATGAAGCCTTGTGGTTGTTCAACATAAATCTCTTCTTCGAGCACCCCATTTAGAAAGGCTGACTTGACATCCAGTTGATAGATGTTCCATCCTTTTTGTGCTGCAAGAGCTATTAAAACTCTAATTGTATCTAAGCGAGCAACTGGAGCAAATGTCTCATTGTAGTCTATTCCTGGTTGCTGTGAGTAGCCTTTGGCAACCAATCTTGCTTTATGCTTTTGTATAGTTCCATCAGGATTGAGCTTTGTTTTATATATCCATTTGACTCCAATAATGTCTTTTCCATGAGGGCAATTTACGAGTTCCCAAGTGTTATTCTTCTCAATCATTTTAATCTCTTCTTCCATAGCCTTGACCCATACTTCTTGCTTTGATGCTTCTTCATAACAGTTAGGCTCAATCATGGCCATATTGCAAGTTTCATATATGTCTACCAAAGATTTTACTCTTCTTGGACTAGATTCAGGTGAAGAATCTTGTTGTTGTGGAGGTGGAGAAAGCATACCTGAATTTTCTTCCTCTTCTTGAGTTTCTTCTTGATATTGTTGCACTGGAAGTAGAATGTTGCTTTTAACAACTTTTTCTTCTTCCCAATTCCAAGAAGCATTTTCATCAACTTCAACATCTCGACTGATGATGAGCTTTTTCGTTTGTAGGTTGTAGACTCGATAGCCTTTTGATTGTGTGCTATATCCCAAGAATATTCCTCGTATAGTTTTGTCTTCAAGCTTGTGCCTCCTTTGATCAGGAACATGTATGTAGCAAATAGATCCAAATACTCGTAGGTGTTTAGCGGATGGCTTTCTCCCACTCCAAGCTTCAATAGGAGTCTTGTCTTGGACTGCTTTAGTTGGACATCTGTTTAGAATATAAACTGCAGTGTAGACTGCTTCAGCCCAAAAAGTGTTAGGCATACTTTTCTCTTTCAGCATTGATCTTGCCATCTCCATAACTGTGCGATTCTTTCTCTCTGACACGCCATTTTGTTGTGGAGTATATGCGACTGTAAGTTGTCGCTCTATGCCTTCATCTTCACAGAATTTGTCAAACTCGCGAGATGTGTACTCCTTGCCACGATCACTTCTAAGTACTTTTAGCTGTTTTCCACTTTGCTTCTCAACAAGGGCCTTGAATTTCTTGAATACTCCAAAAACTTCTGACTTTGCCTTTAAGAAATAGACCCATGTCATTCTAGAGAAGTCATCAATGAAAAGGATGAAATACCTGTTGTTATGATGTGAAGGAGTTCTCATCGGTCCGCAAACATCGGTATGAATCAACTCCAATAAGTCTTTTGCTCTCCATGCTTTGTCTGTCGAGAATGGTAATCGATGTTGTTTTCCGAGGAGACATCCTTCACATGATTCATTATTCTCCTTCAAGCATGGAAGATCTCTCATCATGTTTTTCGTATATAGAAGCTTTAAGGCATGTGTGTTGAAGTGGCCAAATCTCCTATGCCAAAGCCATGAGTCATCAACTTCTACCTTCATGGCAATATTAGTTCCAGGTTTGAAGCTTATAGGAAAGCTTCTATTTCTCTTCTCCATTTTTACTTGGCCTATTTCTATCATTTTACTATCATAAATTTTGCATGTATCTTTCTCAAAATGAAGAGAATATCCATTCTCCATCATTTGGCCAATACTTAAAAGATTCTCTTTAAGATTTGGAACTAGTAAAACATCCTTGATGAATTTCGTACCTTTTTTTGTCTCCACCATGACAGTTCCTTTGCCTCGAGACTCCACTGTGGTGCCATTTCCTAGGCGAACTTTGACATTGACAGATTTATCAATGTCTTTGAAGATACTTTGATCTTTTGCCATGTGATTACTGCATCCACTATCCAAGTACCAACATCCTTCTCTACCAGAAGATTCTTGATTGGCGTAGAATAAGAGTTTCTCTTGATTATCTTCTTCCGCAAAGTTTGCTTGATGCTTATTTTTATTACGACAATACTTTTCTATGTGACCAAATTTCTTGCAATAGTGACATTGAGGTTTTCCATGATGCCAACAATCTTTTTCCAAGTGACTTGTCTTTTTACATATGCCACATGGAGGATATTTTTCTTGACGAGTCTTAGAGAAGCTTCTAGGATTTTCTTTATTTCTAGAAATTTCTTCTCTACTTTTATTTCCTTCATATTCTTTATTCTGAGACCGTAATTTTAGTTTTGATTGAAAGGCATTTTCAACCGAGTCTTCTTCATGCCTTTTCAATCTTTGTTCATAAGCTTCAAGAGAGCCCAGTAGTTGTGTGACTGACAATGTACCCAAATCTTTTGTTTGTTCAATCGCGGTTGCGATTGCATCGTACTTTTGGGGAATAGAAATTAAAATTTTCTCAACGATCTTTTTGTCAAGAATATTTTCCCCATAGGCTCTCATCTGACTAACTATTTCTTTTATTCTAGAATAGTAGTCTTTAATGGTCTCAGATTCTTTCATTCTTAATAATTCAAACTCTCGTCTTAAAGAATGAAGTTTAATATTGCGTACCTCGTCACTTCCTTGAAACTCCTCTTGTATTGTTTTCCAAGCTTGTTTTGCACTTGTGGCACCAATTATCCTTGGAAAAATTGTGTCATCAACTGCTTGTTGAAGAACAAATAAAGCCCTTGAATCCTTCTGCTTGTTTTCTTTCAACTCCTTCTTTTGAGCTGCAGTAAGAGTAGAGGTGTCTTCTGGAATAGTGAATCCCTCTTCTATGATATCCCATAAATTTTGAGAGCGGAAGAATGTCTTCATTTTGACACTCCAAAAATCATAATTTTCTCCTTTGAAAATAGGTACTGGAATTGATGATGTTTGATTAGTAGTAGCCATTGTTGAGAATATATTTGGGAGTAGTAGAATGAGTTATAGTTTTGTTTGAGGTACTTGAAAATTTTATCTACGCCCAGTAGATGACCGAACGTAGCTCTGATACCACTGTTAGTATTTTAAGGTTGTGAAAGGAGTAGATGGGATAGAGAAAATGTAGAGATAGTTGAATGTAGAAGTAGTAGTTGGAAGAAGTGTTGTAGTTGTCTTTAGTTGTAGTAGATCTTGGTTCATACAAATGATAGATGTTGGCTACATACATCAAATGGTAGAGTTCATGGGTATTTATAGACCCATAGATTATTCTAGAACATACTAGTCACACCTTATGTGGAATGTTCTAGATTTTTACCTATGTAGAATATTCTTGATTTTTCTTCCTATCTTAGGTTTTTCTAGAATATTCTAGAACTTGTATTACATTTCAATTCTTCTATCTAAGGAGCTTCTACATTCTTCTAGAATTTGCATTACACTTTAATAATTTCAAACCTGAGAGAATTGAAACTTGATTGGAAACATATTCTGGCATTAAGATCAAGGCTTAGGTCTGAAAAATTTACTGGAGTCTTCAAATTTGTAAATAAAATGAAGCTGTTGTTGGACGGTGATGTGAGTGAGATGCCTATAGTGCTCAATGAAATAGTCCATACAACACCCAACTTAATAGAAATGACAATGATTATAGACAAATGCAATAGTACGGAGATTTTCCTTGCTCAAAACCCCAAAGTTATTGAGGATGGGATGCTATTACATTTAAGAATATTGACACTAGCCTTTGTATCTACCATCCGGTCCATCCAGTCAGAGAACTCATCATGGTTAAATACAATCTGTGAGAAGGTTCATGAATTAACTGTCTACCAATGCCCTCATATTGAAACAATTGGAGTGCATTCTACTTCTACACTGAACTTCTCTCTTTTGACAAAAGTGTGTGCATACCAATGTCCGCAATTGCAGTATTTATTTACATATTCAGTCGCAAAAAAGTTAGTGAGCCTCAAAGAGATCATAGTCATAGAATGTCCATTACTAAAAGAAATAGTGACCAAAGAGAGAGGTGAAGATGAACCCAAAGGAGAAGGTCAAGATAAATATGAAAATGAGATGATATTCATGAAGCTTGAGAGTTTGACTCTTGCCTTACTAGACAAATTGGAAAGCTTTTACACGGGGAGTTCCACTTTGAATTTCCCATCCCTGAGAAGCGTGTGGGTTGACAAATGCTTCACGACCAAAATTTTCCGTCGTCATGATAGAGTGCCTCCGAAATTTAGGGTTGATATAGATGGAATCCGTTGTAAAGGTGATAAAAAAGCTCTGATCATGCAACAGTTCGAGGAGGAGGCATCCTGAGGTGGCAAGTTCCCTTGAATTGTAAGTACATTATTTCATTATCTATTCCTCTTGGAAATGGAATTAGCATGGTGATCAAGTGCTATTGACTTAGTGTGGAGGCATCCATCATCGAATAACTTTTCTTTGTTTCTGCATTTTACATAAATAAAAAATATGAAATGTTAAATCAAAATATATTTTTCCCCAATCTATGTTTTCCTCACCTTTTGTAATTAATTTGCTTTAGGAAATTGTGTCAGCTAAAAGAAACTTATTGCCATTGCGTTCCCTTTATGGGTTGTTTTATGGTAGTTAATTTGTTTACAAATTTTGTTAGCTTTATAGTGCAAGGGTCAGAAGTTTATTGTTTTGGTTAATAGATAATAATTGTATCTTAATAGCATAGTTTAAGGCTTGAAGATGAAAAGCCAAAATAGAGTCTATAAATTTTAATGTTTTGTTTGCAAGAAATACAAAGGAAGCGACTAAATTTTTTCACATAAAGGTTTATTTTGCTAACAAAGTGATATTAAAGCATTTTAGCTTGAGTGTCTAAGGAAAAAAAAAGAGATTAAGAGGTGACCAATCTTACAAACAATGTGCCCTTGCAAAAGTTGACAAAGACAGTCAACTACGACAATTGGAGTCTCAAGATGAAGACCCTTCTTAGTTCTTAAGAAAATCGAAAGGTGGTGGAAAAAGGTCATGTAGAAGCAGAAAACATTACAAATTGGTCGAATGCTCAAATAAATGCATTAAAAGTAGCACCCACAAAGGATAGGGCAGTATAACAAGTTGTGGAAGAATCAAGCTTTGAGAAGATTGAAAGTGCAAAATTTTCAAAAGAATTTTGAGATATTCTGAAGAAGGCATATAAGGGTGATGACATAATGAAGCAGATGAAGGCTTCTGACACTCAGAGGAGAGTTAGAGAGCATGAGAATAAAAGAGAGTAAGAGAGTAGCAAAGTAGATTACTTGGGTTGAGATAGTGGTGAACCAACTCTATAGAAATGGAGAGATCGACAACTTTGAGAATGTGGTGTGCACGATTGAGGAGTCCAAAGACCTGTCAATACTCATGGTTGAAGAGCTTGTCAGGTCCCTCGAGAAGCACGAGCAACGAAAGAAGAAGTGAGAGCCACTTGAAAAATAATTACTCCAAATGAAGGGAGAGGCTACAAAACACTCAAGGCTAAGGACGATACCGAGGATGTAGAGGATGTGATCCTAGTGATAGAAGCTGAGGACAAGAAGAAGAGAAAGCATAGTCTGGTCAACAAAAATGGCATTGAAGCGGACGAGGTCTTGGAGAGGAAATCAGTGAAGCAACTCAAATGCTGAGTGCTTCAAATGTGGCAAGTATGACCATTATTACAAAGGATTGTTATTCAAAGGATTGTTATTCAGGAAAGTGTTTCGGTTATGGTAAGGTCCTACATTTTGTAAGAAATTGTCTATATGAGAATGAAAGAGGGGATAATTAACCTCCTAGAAGAAGATTAAGAAGAAGTGACGTTGTTGATGATGGGGTAAAGCTCGACTAGACCAGGAAGGTGCCTAGACAACTCACATAGATCGGAAGAGCATGTGGAGATCTTGGAAGAACATGTGGAAACCTTGGTAGATCATGTAGATAGCTCGGTGAGAGAGTCGAGTAGCTTGGCGGAGAGTCTAGATTGTCTGAATATATAGCTAAGTGGAGCGAGTGGACAACATAAAAGGAACTCTGGACTATTGATATGTGTTAGAAAATTGCTTTAGGACTGCACCTTTTAATTTTGTTTTATTTTTTTTATTTCCCTAGTTTTAAGGAATCAGTTTAGGTTTGTTATTTTGATTCATGCATTTTATTTAATGGCTTAATTCTAGGAACACATTGTTAGTGGGTAGTTATTTTTAAATTTTATAAATTGTAACTTTTCCTGATTCAATGAAATAAGTTTTTATTGTTCTCCTTCCATATATTCTCCTTCAATATATTTTCCCGTTCCTTTTTTGTTCATTTTTGTTCTTTGTTAAAGAAACTTTGCTTTCTTATAAACACCAACAATATGAACCTAGGTAAGAATAGGTTAGATGCTGAGATAACAAAGAACCCGATTAAGAACAAGTTAGCCACTGAAAATTCAAAGAACAAGTCGACCGTATTGAAAGCGAATTACAAGTCATCAAAAGAGAAGAATAAGTGGGCCAAAGAGAAGAGCAAGTCATGAGCTACGAAGATAGTGAAGAGCCCAACTATTATTGAAAGGAGCAAGCATAATGCGCACTAATGTTGGCAAAACGGATGAAGAGTAAAAGAACCGAAAGGAAGAAACATTTAAGTTTATGGAAGAGTTTTGTTAGGTAAACTTAAATAGGTTGTTTTATGGTAGTTAATCTGTTCAGGAGTTTTATCAGTTCTAGTGTATAAGGGTCCCAAGTTTATTGTATTGGTTAATAGGTAATAATTGTATCTTGATAGTATAGTTTAAGGGTTGGAGATGAAAAACTAAAATAAAGTCTAAAAATTGTAGTGTTTTTGTTTCCAGGAAATACATTGGAAGTGAGTAAGTTTCTTCACATAAAGGTTTATTTTGCTAAGAAAAACACGTTTTCTTCCTTTTATTAAGCACATCAGTAATCACGCCAACAGAGAACACATGGAATGTTAGTGAGTTTTATTTTCCTTCTTGTATTTAAGCATGGATCTTAATATAATAAATGATAACATTGCAAGTTTATTCTAAAAGATTGAAAGGAAAGGAAAGTTCAGACATCAAAGGTTGATAAAGCATTGACGCTAACTAGAATTTTAATACTTATGAACAAATTTACATTGTTCCACTCTCTAAACATAGTTCTTTTAAAAATATTCAAGTTGCAGGGAATCAGGAGACCCAAAGAAGGAACTGATAGCGACATGACTACAACTATCAATAAATAGAGGGCTTTTTCTTTGTGTAGAAGTGCATTGTTCATGAATAAAGTTTTCCTATATACCTATAGGAAACGTGAATGGTTCTCAACATAAAGTTGTTTGTGAATAAGCGTTGTTCTTGTATTCATACAGGAGCAGATGCATGTTGCTTTTAAATTATGAATAAATTTGACATGAGTTTATTTTTAGAGAAAGATGTTCCATGAATAAGTTGGAAATTAAGCATTGCATCTCTAGACATGTCATTTGTCGTTTCCTGCTTATGCTGAGACGTATTTGTGTGCATGTACTATGGTTTTTAAGTTGTAAAATGAGTGTTATGATAATCTCTTATATGTCTTTAGTACTAAGTATCCTTAATCTCTCCCATGAACTAAACTCTATGTATTCTCTATGAGCTTGTTAATGTTCTTTTATAAGACAACAGTAACAAACAATAGCTGATTCTGTTTTTATCGGTTACCTTTCTTTCCTATATTTATTTCTTTCCTATATATGTATAGGTTAAGACTCTGGTATTCTTTCGTAATTGACAATAATCAGATTAACAGTTTTCCTTCTTCTCTCTCGATCCTCTCTATCTTACATGGTATCAGAGCTGAGCGCAGAAGAAGAATTTTCAGAGATCATGTATTCAACTCTATATGTAACTAAGATAGAGAGCAGCTTACGCTCTTAAATTCTATTTTTCACTTCTATACATCACACTTTTGTATGATTTGTATCTTCCATACTATCTTCTGACTGATTTTCTTACATAGTAAAAATGGTATTTTATATTTTAAATAATTTTGAACAACTTAGAAACTTTGTATTCGTAGAAAAGTGATTTTTTTTAAAATTTCTGTGCAAAATATTTTTGACGAATTTTCAGAAAAATATTTCGTAGAAAAGCTTTTACAAAATTTTCTGCAAAATATAATTCGCAATAAATATTTGTAAATTTTTCTTGCAAATTTTTTTCGTTCGAAAAGTTAAGTTAAAGCAATTTTAAATTATTAGCTACGAAAACATTATGATAACTTAAACAATAGATATTATTTTATTAAATTAGATATAGCTCAATATTTTTCAAGTAAATATTAACTAAACTAAATGCAATTTTATACGTTCAAAGCAAAAGGATTTGTTAAATTCCTTGTGTTCGCTTTTTTTTTTCTAATAAAATTATTATATAAAAGTAAATTTAAATAATTTTTATAATTTTATTTTAGGTAATGTTAGTTTTTTTTAGATAATTCTTTCATCATAATAGTTACTTTAGTTAAAAATAGTTAAATTTAAAAAAAGTAAAAAAAATGGTTAAATTTAGAAAAAAAAAGTTATTAAAAAGTAAAATTGGTAAAATAATTATATTGATTTGAAAAATACTTAGAACCAAATATGTACACCAAAAGAGAAATCCTTTTTATATAATATTATATATAGTGTAGATACTTTTTTATTTTAAAATTTATATAATATCATTTTTAAAACTTAGACTGGTTATATATTATATTATTGATCATACTTAAAATATAAAAAATTAAAAAGACGCAATTGAAAATTAACCTTTCGGTTACCACAACAAACACCAAAAATCACCCACTTTGACAACCACCCTCCATCGCCAAATGCACACTATGCAACACACAACAAGACTTTAAAAAATAATGGATACAGAACATGAGAATCGATTCCATGCAAACAGAATTGATTCCCCAACAACATCAACGCACCCACTTCTAGAGAATCGGTTCCCTCATGAAGATGCAAGCCATAGAACTAGAGAACCAGCCACGGATTTCCCTCTCACGCGACCTTTCCTCTCTCGCGAACCCATGGAATTGTAGAGAACCAGTTCCAATTGATTCCAAGGCAAGAGAATCGGTTCTAGCATTTACCTTACCAGGCAAAATCGATTCCCTCACATGAAATTGATTCCCTCCATCAATGACCCACACCAATGGCATGCAACTTATATCCTTAACCCTCATCTTCCATCCGACTTCGATTCTCACCTCAAACACGAGTAGACTACGAACAACACATTCCAATACATTCCATGGTCATTAGATCACCACACCTCACAACAACACAAGTATTTCACAATTATCACAAATAAATGCAGTCCACCAACTTCACATTCATTTCTATTTAACAGCTCATTCAAAACTCAGTTGTGCCTGGTCAATATTCGTCAAGAATCTTCGTTGTTCATGGAGAATCTCACCAGACTAATCCTTGCCTTACTACTTTTGCTACCATGTAAAGGAAAAGCTTCATGTACATAATGAAAAGAAAACCAAAAAGTTAGGATTTGTAATTGTTATAAAATTGCCAAGTGTATCAAATAATTATGTTTATTCACTAAGGCTAAGATAAACTTTGAAGTAATAAAAAGTATTGATTTTTAATTATAAAAATAATTCTAAAATTGTAGAAAATAATTAAATTGATTTAAGTTTAAATGTTTATTTCGTATTCATATTAAGATGTAATTTTCAGTTTAGTATTCGGTTTTAAAAATGAAGACATTGAGTTATTATGTTATGAAAATTTTATAAATAAGGTCTTGTCCTTTACATTTTTCTATTCTCCCGCTTACAATTATTATATATATATATATATATATATATATATATATATATATATATATATATATATATATTCTCGTTTATATTAGGTGAAGGAATTAAGACTTCGGGAAAAGTCGATTTCAAAGAAGTAAAACTACATTAACAAATCTAGAAACGTGGAAAGTAATATGAACCATTAAAAAATTTCTCCATTCAGTTTTGAACTCTGGTCCTCGAAATAACCACAGATAACTTAGCCAAGCACACCATCAACCAAACTTACACAAAAACAAAAAATAAAAAAGATAGAAGGCTAGTGAGAAAAGAACTGAAAAAGTGCTAGATCCATATTCATATACCACCCAAACCAAAGCAACCACAAAAGAACCAAACTCTTAAGATACAAAGTGATTAATTAGGAGCATTATTATGCTACTGTGTAACAGGAAAAGAAAATTTAAGCGATGAACAAAATAGAGAGAAAAATAGTTATTTATATTATGGATATGCACCGACGCCATTCATTGTTGGAAGATCAGACAACGAAAAGGTTGGAGTGTTCCAGTATCCGAATTCACCCCAAGCTACTGATGTTGTTGGATACAGAAGAGGAATAATTAGAAGCCATGTCCCCCATAAACTGTTGGGAGAAAACTTTAAAGGCTAGAAGGAAGTGTTTAAGATTGGGAGAGGTTGGAAGATTTTGAGAGAAGAGGAAAGGCTTGTATTGAGTGCTTCTAAACTTTTTTGGCTTGTTTTCAAATGATACAATCATTCCCTATTTATACTAATGGCACCTCCTTAACCAATGGTTAGGATCTTGCCACCACAACATTCATCTAAGGGTTATAATTTATTCTCTAGAACTTTCTAAAATATTCCTGTAATTCTAAACTTATCTAGAGACATCTTATGGATAAGTATCTCTAGATATTTTTGTGGAACATTCTAGAGTCCTTCTAGATAGGATTTTCTAGAATGTTATTTGGGCCTTTACTAATATTGGGCTTTTATCTTTTAGGCCCAACATACAAAATCAATTTATATTCCAACACCCCCTCTTAAACTTGATTTTGTACTCCAAGCAAACTTCTCAACTTCATGAAGACTTCTTTCTTTAGCGGTTTGGTGAAGATATCTGCTACCTGATCATGTGTCTTCACATATTCCATTTGCACATCCTTGTTGCTGATGCATTCTCTAATGTAATGGTAACGGGTGTGGATGTGCTTACTTCGATCATGGAAGACTGGGTTTTTTGCTAATGCTATTGCCGACTTGTTGTCTACGAAAATCTTTGTTGGCTCCACTTGTGGCAAGCTTAACTCCTTCAATAGGTTGCGTAGCCAAACAGCATGGCAAACACATGAAGTTGCAGCTACATACTCTGCTTCACATGTAGACAAAGTGACAATAGGCTGCTTCTTGGACATCCAAGTAAAGGCTGTGTCTCCCATGTAGAACACAAATCCACTTGTGCTCTTTCGGTCATCCATATCTCCACTCCAATCGCTATCACTATATCCAACAAGTTTGTAATCGTTAGAAATGGAGTAATATAGGCCATAGCTTGTCGTACCTTGGATATATCAAAGAATCCTCTTCGCAGACTTGAAGTGAGTAGTTGTTGGAGCTTCCATGTACCGACTCACGACTCCAACGGCATAAAGAATGTCTGGTCTTGTACAAGTTAAATAGCGCAAACTTCCAACAAGACTTTTATAGAGGGTTGGATCCACTTTTTCTCCCTCTTCATCCTTACTCAACTTTATGCCGCATTCCATAGGAGTACCAACTGGATTAGCATCATCCATCTTGAACTTCTTGAGGAGGTCTTTGGCATAACTTTCTTGAGTAATAAAAATTCCTTTGTTTCCTTATTTTACTTCAATTCCAAGATAATATGCCATAAGCCCCATGTCGGTCATTTCAAATTCCATTGTCATATCCTTCTTGAATTCCTCAAACATGCTTGGATTGTTCCCTGTATAAATCAAGTCATCGACATACAAGCATACAATCAAAATATCTTTACCTTGAGCTTTGATATAGAGTGCATGCTCATATGGACACTTGATGAAACTCGCTGCTTTGAAGTACTTGTCAATCCGAACATTCCAAGCTCTCGGGGCTTGTTTCAACCCATAAAGAGCCTTCTTTAATTTCAAGACTTTATCTTCTTCACCTTTGACTTCATATCCTTGTGGCTGCTCAATGTAGACTTCTTCTTCAAGAACTCCATTTAAGAAGGCGGATTTGACATCCATTTGATGTATCTTCCAATTATTTTGAGCTGCTAATGATATAATAAGTCTTACAGTTTCTAGTCGAGCAACTGGAGCAAATACCTCGTCATAGTCGATGCCAGCCCTTTGACTGTAGCCCTTCGCCACCAATCTTGCTTTGTATCTCTGAACTTCTCCTTTGGAGTCTTTCTTTGCTTTGTAGACCCACTTTACACCAATTGCTTTGTGCCCTTTTGGAAGCGAGGCTAGCTCCCAAGTATCATTCTTCTTTATTGCCTCGATCTCTTCATCCATTGCTTTTCTCCAACTCTTCTTTTCAATTGCTTCTTGGAAGTTCATGGGCTCACAGTCTGCAAATAGACAGAATAAGGTAACATTGTCTAGATTTTCAGTTACCTCATAAATTTCTTGGAGACTTCGGAAACGTGGCATTCTTTCACTTGAGCTTTCATCATCTTGAATGGTTGTATTTGGTGAAGTGGGTGGAGTAGCAGGTGCCTCTTGCGGTTGTTGTTGTTGTTCCACATCCTCTTCTTCAATGCACGGGAAGAAGGTATGATCTTCACAGTTTGTCGACCAATCCCATTCTCCTTCTTCGTCAAACACTACATTCCGGCTGATGATTGTTTTCCTTGAATCAGGATTGTAGAGTTTGTACCCTTTGGAGTTGGCGTCATAACCAATGAAGATGTATTTTTCACTTTTGTCATCAAGCTTACTTCGTTTTTCATCTGGCACATGCACATGGGCTATGCTTCCAAAAACTCTAAGATGAGAAATACCTGGTTTTCTTCCGCTCCATGCTTCTTGTGGTGTTTTTCCACTAACGCTTCTTGTTGGAGAGCGGTTGATTAGATAGACTGCACATGCAACAGCTTCAGCCCAAAACTCCTTTGGAAGTTTCTTGCTTTTAAGCATGCTCCTTGCCATCTCCAGGATAGTTCTATTCTTCCTTTCAGCCACTCCATTTTGTTGAGGGGATCTTGGCACTGTCAATTGTCGTCTGATTCCATTGTCTTCACAATACTTCTGAAACTCTTTTGATGTGAACTCTCCTCCACGATCGGATCTCAAAGCTTTGATCAGAAGGCCACTTTCCTTCTCAACATGGGCTTTAAACTTCTTGAAGTTCTCAAACACTTCTGATTTTTCTTTTAAGAAATATACCCATGTTTTTCTTGAAAAATCATCAATGAAGAGAAGGAAATAATTGCTCTTACCGAGTGATCTTGGCTTGATTGGTCCGCACACATCTGTGTGTATGAGTTCTAATGGCTTTTGAGCTCTTGAGTCCGACTCATTTGGGAAACTCAATCGAAATTGTTTTCCAAGTAGACATCCTTCACAAACTTGGTTGGGGTGAGTAATATGAGGCAGTCCTCTCACCATTGCTTTCTTGAAGAGCAACTCTAATCCTTTAAAATTAAGATGGCCAAATCGAAGATGCCAAAGCCATGATTGGTCTTTGTAGCACATCTTAAGACATTGTGGGCCATCACTTTGAATGTTGAGCACGAACATTCTATTTCTTGTCATTGGCACCTTTGCAATGAACCTACTTGTATTATCTCTTATAGAAAGGTTATTATTCTTAAGTTGAATATCATAACCTTTCTCTAAGAGTTGTCCTAAGCTCAAGATGTTGCTCTTCATGCTTGGCACATAATATACGTTGGAAATAAATTGATGTTCTCCATTCTTTAGTCGGATGAGGACATTACCTTTTCCTTTCACTGCCACCTTTGATTCATCTCCAAAAGCCACGTTTCCCTTTACTGATTCATCAAGCTCCACAAACATGCTTCTTTTCCCACACATATGGTTACTTGCTCCACTGTCAAGGTACCAATGATTATCCTCGCCTCTATCTTGGCCCTTGTAAGCCAATAGCAAGGTACCATCTTCTTGACACCTTTCTTCAGCATAATTGGCTTTCTCTTCGACTTTATTTTTGTTAGGGGCTCTACATTCAGAAGCATAATGTCCAAACTTATCACAATTGTAACACTTGATTCGTGTCTTGTCATACCTTGAATTCGGATTTCCTCTCCCACGACCTCTGTTAGAGCTTTCTCCTCTTTGGTTATTGTTGTTAGGCCTTCGTCCTTGTCCACGTCCATATGCACGCCATCGTCCTTGTTCTTGACTATAACTTCGCCTTGATTGGTTGTGTGTATTTTCTTCTTTTCTTGAATCAATGTGTGCCTTGAGGACTTGCTCCGTGATCTCTTCCTTCTTCTTTTTCTTTTCTTCATAAGCTTGCAACGAACCAAGAAGTTGCTCTATTGACATGGCCTCCAAGTCTTTTGTTTCTTCGGTAATGGTGACAATATGTTCGAACTTTGGATCTAATGATCTAAGAATTTTCTCCATAATTCTTACATCATCTAGCTTCTCACCATTTCTTTTTAGGTTATTAGTAACCGTTAAAACTCTTGAAAAGTAATCAGAGACTAGTTCACCTTCCTTCATATGCAAAGCTTCAAACTCTCCTCTCAAAGTTTGAAGACGTACCTTTTTGACTTGATCTGCTCCCTTGTAAGAAATCTTAAGCTTCTCCCATGCTTCCTTGGCTGACTTGACTCCAGAAATCTTCTCAAAAGTATCTTCATCTAATCCTTGATAGATTAGATAGAGAGCTTTCTTGTCTCTCTTCCTTGAGTCTCTCAAGTTATCCTTTTGAGCTTGAGAAAGACTCTCTAGATTCTCTGGCTCAATGTGGCCCTTCTCGACCACCTCCCAGACATCATGTGCACCAAGGAGAGCTATCATCCTTAAGCTCCAATTGTCATAGTTGCTCTTAGTGAGCATTGGGACTTGAAAGGGAACTCCAGTATTTGCCATTTCTATGAAGATCTTATGGCTCTTGATACCACTTTGTTGGGAGAAAACTTTAAAGGCTAGAAGGAAGTGTTTAAGATTGGGAGAGGTTGGAAGATTTTGAGAGAAGAGGAAAGGCTTGTATTGAGTGCTTCTAAACTTTTTTGGCTTGTTTTCAAATGATACAATCATTCCCTATTTATACTAATGGCACCTCCTTAACCAATGGTTAGGATCTTGCCACCACAACATTCATCTAAGGGTTATAATTTATTCTCTAGAACTTTCTAAAATATTCCTGTAATTCTAAACTTATCTAGAGACATCTTATGGATAAGTATCTCTAGATATTTTTGTGGAACATTCTAGAGTCCTTCTAGATAGGATTTTCTAGAATGTTATTTGGGCCTTTACTAATATTGGGCTTTTATCTTTTAGGCCCAACATACAAAATCAATTTATATTCCAACATAAACACTTGTGACGAGTTATCACCGTAATAATTATTAGCTTGTGTTCAACTTCAAACCCACCGAAACTTGGTGATTTTCCAAGCTCAGATGCAACAACTTTCATATTGGTTGAGGCTGTCCTTGCCATTGAGTTTGCCACGTCAATATTTTTGTTTTTCTAGCAGCGGCCGCCGATGGAATAAACAATTTTCTAAGGCAATAAGGCAATAAGAAAAAAATGAAATTAGAAACCATTAATATGGAAGAGAGAGATAAAGCTGAAGAGGAGAGATAAAAAGCTGGACAACAAAGGAGACACTACAAAAATAATATAATATACTGGAGGTTTATTTTCGGCGGTTTAGAAAACCTCCCCAACTTTCCGACGGTTTTAAGGAAACCGCCTGCAAATGTTAAATATATCTCGGTCGCTGATTTGTGCTTCCTTCAATTAAGTTCTTTTTCATTTCACAGGTTTTTCTTCTGCATTTGTGTTTCTTCTTCAGTTAAGTTCTTCTTCATTTCACAAGCTCTTCTTCCTTTCACAAGTCTTTCTTCTTCGTTTCACTTATGGAAATTGATTGGTTATTTACCCTATGCCCTCCGTCCTTCGTTACTGAGTGTGCGTCGTTCGCCCCGTGGCTCGTCATTGTCGCTTGAGTTTCCATAAATCGTTGCGTGTGGGCGTCTTCGTTCGTTGCCTGTGAGAGCAAAATCGTTGAGCAATGCGAGGAGGGAGCGAGGATCGGATGTGCCGTCAACACTTCCAGGAACTATAAGCCTACATGGTGGAAGGCTCTAGCGGGCCTCACACTTCACAATCTGAAGGAGCGGGAGGAGTGCGAAGTGCGGGATAGGGTGGATTGTTTCGCCGTGGCTAAGGAGAAATGCGCTGGCTTCGCCAGGGAGAAGTGTTTGGTTCCCTTTAGGGATGCAAGGATTAGGGTTGCGAAAGGGGTTTTGAGTTCCAAGGGTGTTGGGAAGTTGATTGGTTGGGGATCGGTGCCTGTGAATGGGAGGAACATGTGGTTGATGAATCAAATGGGTCTGATTGGTGGTGATTTGGGAAAAAAAATGTTTCTATCAGAGGGTTTATCAAGGTTCATCAACAGATACCAATATACGGTGAAGTTGAGAAACGATTTATTCATGATCCATTACTTCCTCAGGTAAACAACAGGTTTCTGCTGTCTGTATATATAATTTTAACATATATCACATTATTTGATGATCAATTTTACTTAGATGTTTCTAATTCCTTTGAAGGATTCATATACTTTAAAGTTCTGCTTGTGGAAAATGATTGATTGGATCGTGAAAATTTGTGATGCCAAAGGGTAAGGCTACACGTCCAGTGGTGACCTACAGGATCATCCGATTGTAGGTAGAATTAGCATCTTTAACATGTTTTTTGTGTGAGTTTATTTGGGAAAACTTGATTTAACAAATGGCCAATCTTGTTATCTAATAGTTGTTCAAGTAGAATACATTGTGTTACCATTAATTGATACTTTACTAATTAGTTTATTTTTCTTCCATTCATTTTATGTTGTGCTTTACACTTTTCATACCATTTATTTTAAGCTGGAACAATATCGGTGAACATCTTTTTATGTTGTTTTGCCTTGCACAATTATGGTTCAAATTTGTCATAATAAGGTGCAGATTTTATTTACTCTTGTTATATTTAAATGCTTAAACCTGACCATAATGTCCATTGACTTCTGCACTTTGCGTAAGAATGTGAATGTTAACTACCATCATTTAAATTACTTTGTTTGGTCCTTGTGCTAAATTAACTTTACCTTTTGATCCACGTACTTAAAAACCATCACTTAAAATTATATGTATAACGACTAAAATAAATTATTTAATTGGTTTTTTACTTTTATGATTAATTTGTTAGATATTATTTTTCTTACCTTTTAAATAATTTTTTCTATTACAAGTATCTTCAACTGGGTCCATTGCCTTCACAGTTTGTCACATTTCAACCATCACCGGTAATAATTGCTAAATTTATTTGTATGATTCTTTTTATTAAATATATTATCGATTAACTATTATATTATATTGTAGGTATCCGATCAAACAAGCATGTAATGAAGAAGAACAAAATTAGACATAGTTTCTCTTTTAGTAATGTAATGAACATCTCAATCATATTTTTAGTATTTTAATTTAGTATTGAACATCTTTCTTTTTATTATATGAACAATTAGTTGTAAGATCATATTAATATGTTGAACAATGTAGTTTATTTTATATATAATATTTAGTTTTAGTTTATATTATTTCATTGTTTGTATGATTAATAAAATTAATTTTATCATAATCCCATTTTATTACAATCAAAAACTAAAAAGAAAAATATGTATAAATTTTTGGCGCTTTTAAAACCCCGGTTAGGTAAACTCCTATTAGTATCGGTGTTTTTAACAAACCTAGGTTAGTTTCGGCAGTTTCAGCAAAACCCTCGCTAATTCTGGCGGTTTCAGCATAAGTCCCGTTAATTCTGGCGATTTTTGCAAAGCCTCGCTATTTCCGGCGGTTTTGACAAAACCCCCGCTCTTTCCGGCGGTTTTTGCAAAACCCCCACTATTTTCGGCGGTTTTTGCAAAACCCCCACTATTTCCGGCGGTTTTTGCAAAACCCCCGCTATTTCCGGCGGTTTTGGAAAATCCCCGCTATTTCCGACGGTTTCTCAAAAAACCGTCGGTAATTACTTAGCGACGCAGCTTTTCCCAGCGATTTTTCTAACCGCGGGTAACATACTTTCCGGGGGTTAAAATCGCCGGAAATGAAAAAATTAACCCCCGAAAAAAATCTAAAATTTTGTAGTGAGAGAAGAGAAAAAGTACGCCACATCAACATGGAGTTAACATCGTTGTTGTCAACTTAACGGATAAAACCTTATTCATACAATTTTCATAGCATAGGGACCCATTGTCTTCATTTTTAAAACCGGGTACTAAACTGAAAATTACCCCTTAACATGAAGACGAAGTAAGCATTTAAGCCATTGATTTAATGAAATATATGGTACAAACTTCAGTGGGATTAGATTTCATACATTAAATCAATATGAAAAACACTAAACAATATACTTTGAATTCTTACTCTAGCATACTAATTAACAAGTTCTAATGTCTTAGAGATAAGTATAAACTTATTAATTAGAACCCTAATGTATTAGACCTTTTCTTATTAAAGGTTCACATTAAGGGTTAAATGGACGTTATGAATGACTAACTATGTGTCCAGATGCTAAATCAATTAATTATTCTATTGATGACATACCCCTTAGTCATGGTTAAGCATATTCAAGAAGAGTTAAGGTCATTTGGGAAAGATGGGTCTAAACTCTCTCTTCTTGGGTCATCATGGAACTTCGAGTAAAGTACAAATAATTTTGGCCTTGTATTTTAGGCCAAGTAATCTAGGATTTATTTGAGTTTTGTATTATGAACCAAATAGTGTAGGATTTAATTTAGGTCTTATATTTTGGACCAAGTAGTGTAGGGTTTTTATACCACTTGGGTCAACAAATGATGCAATCCTGCCCGAGTAGTCTTCCTTTTGTATTTTTACCTTTCATAGCTTAGCTTGTAAGGAGCATGAGTTACTATAAATACCTAGTTCTTCTATTGTAATTGGGACTTTTGAGCTCAGTGAAATGCTGCAGAAATTGTTTTTCAGCCCTATTGCTCTTGAATCACTCCTTCTGCTCACTTTCTCTACCCTTTCCTCTAGCTTCCTTCCATAGTAGGAAGGCCTTCTAAGTTGAGAGGTCTCTACACACACTCCTTCCATCAAAAACACACAAAAACACCCTTTATCCACTTCCATTCCGCTGCACTTTCCTGGCTTGCTGTTTGGAGTTGCAACCTGCGAGTTCCAAGCCTGGCAAGCTTCCATCAATTGGCACCAGAGCTTAGGTTGCGTCCACACGTCAAAGGTAATTATTGCATTTCTGTTTTGTTCATTTGATTTTGAGTCGCATTTCTGTTTCGTGTCTCTGTTTCGAGTTTTCTTTGGTTCTTGTGTTGTTTCAACTTTTCTTGTGTTCATTCATCTTGTTTTGTCTCGGTTTGATTTTGATTTTGAGTTTTTTGTGTTGTTTCTTTCCATTTCTGAGTTGTTCATCATTTTCCTTTTTTGTCTTGTGTTTAACTTTTGTTCGTCATTGAATCAATTCAATATTTTTGTTCTTGTTTGATATTGAATTAGTCTATGTTTCGTGCATTTCCATTCAGTGAAATTTGTTTTCATGTGTTTAGGTTTCCAAATTTTGATATGGTTGATTGATTTGTGCTTGTTGTGCTTTGAGTAAGTGTTTCCATCATTTTGTTCGGTTCAATTTAATTTTTGAGTCATTTTAGTTTTGAATTCCAATTATGTTTTGTCATAGTCATGTTTGTTGATTTTTCTTGTTCATAACTTCAAGTTGTACTTCTATTTGAGTTGTGTTTGTGGTGATCTGATTGTATGTTCAATGTGCATACCGTATGAGCTATGACATTCAATACTAAGAGCTCGGATGCATGAAATGAGCAACATATCTTATTTGAATTTTCTGTTGTGAACTTCTGGTTTTAATAAGCTGTTGAATATGAACATTGAAGCTATTATGCACTTTTAAAATTGAGTTGGAATGTTGAGATGACTAGTAACAAAGTGCCAACCAGAAAAGCCGTGATATGCTCAACATTAGCTTGGTTGTTAGTTTGAAAGTCACAACAGAAATTACTTGCAAGTAGTAGGCCAAATTGCATATTTCCTTGCTTGAGTCATTTGCTTTGTTTTTGTTAATTTCAGTAGTAGATCATTGTTGGAATTCTGTGTATTCAATCCTAGAGTCTTTGCAAACCGTTTTTTTTACAGTTTCTAAAATGCAGAACTAAGTTGTTTCATTGCTTGTTAATCACTGTTTTAGTCCAAAACAAAATAAAGGCATATGAGTTGAGTAAATCAGTTCAAAAGAGGCAAATTCTGAAAAGAAAAACAAGGAACTGAACATGTGAATTTGAGTAAAAGCCTATGAAATTGTGTAAACTGACCTTGAATGATCAAAACAAGCATCATTAAACTTGCTCGAGTGGATTTTAGTGTGCAATTGTGTCCATAATTAAAAATGCTAAAAATAGCTATTGGACAAGTTCAATTTTGCATCTGAAACCTGTTTTCAACAACCAGTTATGCAATTCCTTGTTGCATTTTTTTTATTTCCTTTCTTAATCTGTTCTAGATCCCTTGTTAGGTTTTGTTTGTGTGCTCACCTTATTCTTTGCTTTGTTTCTTGTTTGTCTAGCTTTACTTTCCTGGTTTTGTCTCAATGCATGTGCAATTTGTTTGTTGTTCATAATTGAAGCTTTTAATTGCTCTATTAATCTAGTTTAGAGTTGATCTTGAGTCAGTTTCTCTATTGTGCTGTCAGTTTCATTATCTGGTGCTTATGTTGCTTTGTTGTTGTCCTGTTCTGATTTCTGATTTTGACCTTAGCCTAGCTTATTCTGGTTTGAGAAGCTTTTATACTTTGGTTTCTGGATTTTGAAAGAAGGTTTGTGTTCTTGGAAGCATCTTAGGTGGTGGTCTGAAAGATTCTCCAGCTTTATACTGCCAAGGGAGAATCTCCCTTCCAAACCTTTCCATTTTGAGTGCTTTAAGCTTTTAGAGAGAAACCTGAGTCTATGAGCTTTGTGTGGCTACATCTAAAGCCAAATATCCTTGTTGAGAGCGTGTTATTACTTTAGCTCTAAATCTGAATTGTGCTCACCAATTAGATTTGTGCAGTTTTTGTTTTGATTGCCATTTATAGGTGGGGTTGTGTAAAGAGTGAATTACAAACAGCTGCAACAGTGAAGAAGTTGAACAAGGAGTCTCATGAAACTTGAATTGAATGGGCTTTGGGAGTGCATACCAGAACCTTCACTGATACAGTTGTAGAATTTCAACAGAGTCTAGCTTAAGCAACCAGAGGCATAAACACTTCATGTGGGAGTGTTGAACTAAAGGGAGTCTTTTACCTTAAATTGCTTCTGTTTTAGTTAAACTATTCATGTAGCTTGTCATTGATTAACATTATTTGAAGTGTTGATCTGGTACGATAGTTTTTGTAGACTAGGATTAGCCAATCTAAATTCTGACTTGGAATTGTTTTTGCATTGCATTGGATTGGTCAGGTTTTGATTAGTTTGGATGGTTGTTTAATCAGTTTGGTTTCAGCCCTGAATCACATCCAATTGCATCTGGTTAAATGTACATTTTCATGTGTGTTTTGTGGGATTTTGATGTGACAATGTGTGTGCATAGTTGAACTGTTTGGAGTTTAGTTTGAGCAGAGAATTACTGAACAAACAGTATCAGAAACACCTCACATGGGAGATTTGAAATTAAGGGAGTTGATTGCTTAAATTGTTTTCTTTGTTATGACTTGCAATTTTTGGGATTGGAATTGTTTGATCTACTGATTTAGTTGGAATTGTTTGTGCAGTATAAGTTGAGACCATTAATTGAGAGCAACAAGGATCTTTTGTTGCACCAACTGGACCAATCCGAGAGAAAGAGAGGAATCTTTTATATTGTGTAATTTCCTCTTGCTATCTGTGTGTAGATAAGGTGCATTGATTACAATTGTGATTTGTGATTGTAGAATTATACTGGCTAGGAGATTCAAAAGCATTGATTCCAGAAGCAACAAAGTTGAACCAAGACTAAGTTGTCAAGAAGCCAGATTGGACACATGATTTTCCTGCATGATGAACATGACCGTAGCATAGGATTGTTTGCTTTTGTAATTATTTTCTTCAATTTTTTTGTAATAGGCCTATGTTAGCCTACTGCTAGCTTTAGCTTGTTTTGTAAAAGGCCTTTTATAAAGTCCAAGTTCTTTGGAAGATTCCTTGGTGCTCTTTCAAACTCTTGGCAACTTTACTTGCTTTAATTTTAGCATAGCTAGACAGGTGAGTGTATTTTGTTAGCTAAATCTACAAGCCTCACCATAGGAGTAGAATTTTCTATTGATTGTGTGATTTGTGTTCCATGTTTAGATGTCATTAGAGTCCGCTAGTCTTTTTATTGTATTGCCTTTGATTGTGTTTGTTTTTTAGTGGTGTCCTTTGATTTTAAAGGTGATTTTAGTTTAAGGGGTAATTAGTTAGTAGCCTAAGACATTTCTGGCAAGGCAAGACTTGGTACTTAAGCAGCTCTTTAGCTCACCTCTCTTACCTGGAACTTGTGTAAGTGGAAGCTTTTAACCCTTTAGATTAAGAAAACATTTAAAAGCAAATATGCTTGTTATAGTTCATATAGGTCATCTAGGTCTTCTAGGATAGAAAATTGTGATGAAATGTTTAATGAAGTTAGGAATCTTCCATTCTTTGGTAAAGACATAGGTGCATTAACATACCTAGCTTGGGAAAAAGAAATTGATAAAATAAATCCTTGGTTTTATAATGAGAGTGAATCTTATGTTCTTAGCATATATCTCTCTAAGTTAGAAGAGCATGCAAGTGAGTGGTGGGATGAAAGACAATATCATGTTAGAAAAAGTAGAACGTCCTCCATTCGTGATTGGTATGAATTAAAAGCTTGCATGAGAAGAAAGTTTGTGCCTTCAAGCATTAAAAGAAACTTAGAATTAATTAGAGATTGCATTGAAGATGGAAAAATATTTCTTGAGAGTCTAAATGATCATGGGTTTCTTCGTAGAGAACTACAATTTGGGGCAAGACTTAAAGAGATCAAGGATAAGAAAAGAGAAAGAGAGATTGAGAGAAAAGAAGAGGAAGAAAGGAAAGAAGAAGAGAAGAGAGAGAAGAAAAAGAGAAAAGACAATAAGAGAGGAATTAAGAAGAGAAGAATTAAGAAGAGAAGAAGAGAGAAGAAGAGAAAAAGAAAAGGAGAAATTGCTACTTATGGCAACTTTGACTCCAATCATGGAACCTAAATTTAAAAGGGAAGGTTTCCAATCTCTTAAATCTTTTCCAATCATTTTTAACTCTTCTAATTTTAATTTCTCTTTCAAACCAATTGTCATTATATATTCTATGAAAACATTTTCAAAATATGACAATTCAAATCTTGAGTTATTATTATCTTTAAGAATACAAGTAACTTAATACAAAATTGAATTTGGACTTCTAAAATTTTCAAAGATTCAAAAAAACATATTAGAAGTTCTTATTCTCTTGTTTTTATAAAAAAATTCTTTTTTGGTTTGATATTAATTGAAGAGATATTTGATGTGTATTGCAATTTGTGTTTGATCTAGGAGGAAGAAAAGTCGATCTAAAGGAATAAGGCAACTTCATGGCTCTGCTCCCAAGACTGTGTGGAGCTTCTCCATAAGGCGGTGTCAGATTTGAGGATAAATCTTTTTTTAAGAGGGAGGATATGATGCAATCCTTCCCGACGTAGACCTGCTTTTGTATTTTTATATTTCATAGCTTAGCTTGTAAGGACAATGAGTTACTATAAATACCCAACTCCTCTATTGTAATTGGGACTTTTGAGCTTAGTGAAATGCTGCAAAAAATGTTTTCCAGCCCTATTGCTCTTGAGTCACTCCTTCTCTTCACTTTCTCTACCCTTTCCTCTAGCTTCCTTCCATAATAGGAAGACCTTCTGAGCTGAGAGGTCTCTACATACATTCCTTCCATTAAAAACACACCAAAACACCCTTTATCCACTTTCATTCCGTTGCACTTTCCTGGCTTGCTGTCTAGAGTTGCAACCTACAAGTTCCAGGCCTGACAAGCTTCCATCAACAAAGGTCAAGCCCAATGTTAACCTAAAGTGGATGTCCATGAACTCAGGTTGATCATGTGATCAAAGTTTTAACCTAGCTTGGTGGACAAGGGTATGAGAGTGGCCTTGTGTTATGCTCACATTGGAGAGGTTTTCTCATAGTTAGTGGCCACATGTCACTCTAGGAATGGGGAGAATTCTCCATAGGTATAGTATGTTGGAATCATTGGAAAAGAACTCTAAAAAGATGAAAATGGAGTTAATTACAATGATTCCTATGATTATGTCGTATTATCTTATATACAGTAACATATGGTATCAGAGCCTAAAGTATAGCCCACTTACTTCCTTGACTTCTCTAAAAGCAGAAACCATGATATAATATTAAATAGGGTGAGTAGAGGGAGACATCTAACCCATAAACAACTATCGAATCACAACCCGTTCTCCTAAACTTCTCCTTATCTCTCTACCAGATAATATCTCCAGAACGTTCTCTTCAAAAATTGAAAACCTAATAGAATACTCACATGTCCCTGAAGATTGCGCAAATTTCTAAGTCCTCCACTCCTCTACTTAATCTGTACAATATTTTCAAAAGACGAAGATCTTCCATTAGATCTATCGCCAGACTCATAACCTCCTGAAAAAGAATATATTCAATCCTCTAGGATGGAACAATGTTATTTTGTAGCTACACCTGAAGAACAATATGTTACAATAGATATACCTAAAGAATTAATCAGGCATTGGCAACATGAAGGATACACTCACCTTCATTACGAAGCCATGAGACTTATTCTTTCCCTTCATGGAAGAAGAGGTCTTCCTGTCTTTGCCAGAGTTTCTCGGTGGGATTCCAGCTTTCTCCACTATTAAAATGCTATCATAGGAACAATTCTGACTACCTTACATGCAGGAAGTATAGTTCTCACTATTTTTCCTAACTACAATGTTAGCCTAAGAGATCCTACACTTCCTAAAAGACTCAAAGTCCAAGTTCAGATAATGAGAGTCGGACAAGTAGTTGAAGCCCTTTGTGCAACACTACATCATCAGATTATCTATTGGTTACAGAATCATGCAGTCAACTTATCCTTACCCTCCAGTAGTAAAGGCGCTTTATTTGTTATGGCTAGCCCTCATGAAGAAAACCCATCAATAATCCAGATCCCCAGAAACATTACTAGATATCAATTAAAGCAACTGATTCCTCTACAATGGGTGACTAATTATGAGAAGTTACATGAAAATAGAAAACCTCTCCAAACCTCTGAAGCCACTTTTAGAAGGTATGTAGATGGGACAGTTAGAACCATCTTTAAGCAATTAAGAGATGAAGCTAGTACCAGCTCCTCCCAGATTTTTCAGTCTATGATGATCCGACCAATTACAAAGGAAAGGAAAATCCTCATTTAGGGAGTTCTTCTTAATGGAAAGCCCATATTCACAAACAAAGTCAATGGTCATTTCATATGGGATATTGATCCATCTATGTGTGACCCAGATTGTGAATGCAGCAAAGATGATGATAGCTCCAATGATGGCGAGTCAGATGAGGACGATAAAGATATAGACCATGAAGACTATTGTGGACCATTTCCTTCTCCTTGGAGAAGATCTGGTCCTAATTTCGGACCATGGATTGGCCTACATAAGCCCAAAGAATTAGATCCTTTGTGGTTTCAAAAAAGATGTGCAGAAATCCTGAGAAAAGAAGGAAGGTTCTCTTTCCCTCCAAAGATCCCTCAAACTCAGATCCCCTATTTTATGATTTCTAATTCCAACTATGAACAAGAATTTCCCTCTCTGGAAAGAACAGTAGATCCTACCACCAGGATCAACACCAAGCCAAATATCTCTCCCTTAGAAATAGGACCTAATGGGAGATCTAAGCCTTTAACCCAAGCTTAAGAAGTGCTCAATTGGCAGACATTGTTAGTATTTTAAGGTTGTGAAAGGAATAGTTGATTATAGAGAAAATGTAGAGATAGTTGAATGTAGAGATAGTAGTTGTCTTTAGTTGTAGTAGATGTTGGCTTCTTACAAATGGTAGATGTTGGCTACTTCTTACATCAAATGGTAGAGTTCATGGGTATTTATAGACCCATAGATTATTCTAGAACATACTAGTCACACCTTATGTGGAATGTTCTAGATTTTTACCTATGTAGAATATTCTTGATTTTTCTTCCTATCTTAGGTTTTTCTAGAATATTCTAGAACTTGTATTACATTTCAATTCTTCTATCTAAGGAGCTTCTACATTCTTCTAGAATTTGCATTACACTTTAATACTCCTCCTTAATGCAAATTCGGTAACTCCAAGCATTGTGCGCAGTAGTTCAAATCTTGGTCTTGGTAATGCCTTCGTAAATATATCTGCAATTTGGTCTTCTGTTGGACAGTACTCGAGTCGAATTTGTTTAGTTGTCTCTTCATCTCGAATGAAGTGATATTTAATGGCTATATGTTTTGTTCTTTGATGATGGACTGGATTTTTTGTTATTGCTATTGCCGATTTGTTATCGCAATAGATAATAGTCGGTCCATCTTGTGGTTCACCCATTTCTTCAAGTATTCTTCTTAGCCATATTGCTTGACTTGTGGTTTCAGCAGCTGCTACATACTCTGCTTCTGCTGTTGATTGTGCCACAGTTGCTTGCTTCTTTGATGCCCAAGATAAAATACCCGATCCTAGTGAGAAAGCATATCCTGACGTACTCTTCATGTCGTCCACTGATCCTGCCCAATCACTATCTGTGTAGCCAATCATCCTTGAGTTAGTCACGGTTTTGTACCATATACCAAACTCCTTTGTGCCTTGTAGATATCTTAAAATTCTTTTTCCTACTCCATAATGAATCTGACTTGGGTTTTGCATGAATCTTGATAGAAGACTTGTAGCATACATAATGTCTGGTCGTGTGGCTGTGAGATACAGGAGACTTCCAATTAAACTCCTGTAGCGTGATGCATCTGCCTCTTGTGATCCATCATCTTTCTGTAGCTTCTCGTTTACCACCAGTGGAGTAGTGACAGGTTTACAACCATTCATCTTGAACTTCTTTAATAGAGCTTCAATATATTTCTTTTAAGAGATAAATATACCTTCCTTTTCTTGTTTCACCTCTATACCGAGGAAATAGTTCATCAAGCCAAGGTCGGTCATTTCAAATGTCTTCATCATGTCTTCTTTAAATTCTATCATCATCTCTATATTATTTCCTGTATAGATAAGATCATCGACATATATAGAGACAATGAGATGGTACTGACCTTGTGCCTTAATATATAGTGTTGGCTCACTCTTGCTCCTCCTGAATCCTTGATCGATGAAGTATTTATCAATCTTGCTATACCATGCTCGAGGAGCTTGCTTCAGGCCATATAATGCTTTTTTAAGTCTTAGTACTTTGCCTTCATTGCCTTCGTTGATGAAGCCTTGTGGTTGTTCAACATAAATCTCTTCTTCGAGCACCCCATTTAGAAAGGCTGACTTGACATCCAGTTGATAGATGTTCCATCCTTTTTGTGCTGCAAGAGCTATTAAAACTCTAATTGTATCTAAGCGAGCAACTGGAGCAAATGTCTCATTGTAGTCTATTCCTGGTTGCTGTGAGTAGCCTTTGGCAACCAATCTTGCTTTATGCTTTTGTATAGTTCCATCAGGATTGAGCTTTGTTTTATATATCCATTTGACTCCAATGATGTCTTTTCCATGAGGGCAATTTACGAGTTCCCAAGTGTTATTCTTCTCAATCATTTTAATCTCTTCTTCCATAGCCTTGACCCATACTTCTTGCTTTGATGCTTCTTCATAACAGTTAGGCTCAATCATGGCCATATTGCAAGTTTCATATATGTCTACCAAAGATTTTACTCTTCTTGGACTAGATTCAGGTGAAGAATCTTGTTGTTGTGGAGGTGGAGAAAGCATACCTGAATTTTCTTCCTCTTCTTGAGTTTCTTCTTGATATTGTTGCACTGGAAGTAGAATGTTGCTTTTAACAACTTTTTCTTCTTCCCAATTCCAAGAAGCATTTTCATCAACTTCAACATCTCGACTGATGATGAGCTTTTTCGTTTGTAGGTTGTAGACTCGATAGCCTTTTGATTGTGTGCTATATCCCAAGAATATTCCTCGTATAGTTTTGTCTTCAAGCTTGTGCCTCCTTTGATCAGGAACATGTATGTAGCAAATAGATCCAAATACTCGTAGGTGTTTAGCGGATGGCTTTCTCCCACTCCAAGCTTCAATAGGAGTCTTGTCTTGGACTGCTTTAGTTGGACATCTGTTTAGAATATAAACTGCAGTGTAGACTGCTTCAGCCCAAAAAGTGTTAGGCATACTTTTCTCTTTCAGCATTGATCTTGCCATCTCCATAACTGTGCGATTCTTTCTCTCTGACACGCCATTTTGTTGTGGAGTATATGCGACTGTAAGTTGTCGCTCTATGCCTTCATCTTCACAGAATTTGTCAAACTCGCGAGATGTGTACTCCTTGCCACGATCACTTCTAAGTACTTTTAGCTGTTTTCCACTTTGCTTCTCAACAAGGGCCTTGAATTTCTTGAATACTCCAAAAACTTCTGACTTTGCCTTTAAGAAATAGACCCATGTCATTCTAGAGAAGTCATCGATGAAGAGGATGAAATACCTGTTGTTATGATTTGAAGGTGTTCTCATCGGTCCGCAAACATCGGTATGAATCAACTCCAATAAGTCTTTTGCTCTCCATGCTTTGTCTGTCGAGAATGGTAATCGATGTTGTTTTCCGAGGAGACATCCTTCACATGATTCATTATTCTCCTTCAAGCATGGAAGATCTCTCATCATGTTTTTCGTATATAGAAGCTTTAAGGCATGTGTGTTGAAGTGGCCAAATCTCCTATGCCAAAGCCATGAGTCATCAACTTCTACCTTCATGGCAATATTAGTTCCAGGTTTGAAGCTTATAGGAAAGCTTCTATTTCTCTTCTCCATTTTTACTTGGCCTATTTCTATCATTTTACTGTCATAAATTTTGCATGTATCTTTCTCAAAATGAAGAGAATATCCATTCTCCATCATTTGGCCAATACTTAAAAGATTCTCTTTAAGATTTGGAACTAGTAAAACATCCTTGATGAATTTCGTACCTTTTTTTGTCTCCACCATGACAGTTCCTTTGCCTCGAGACTCCACTGTGGTGCCATTTCCTAGGCGAACTTTGACATTGACAGATTTATCAATGTCTTTGAAGATACTTTGATCTTTTGCCATGTGATTACTGCATCCACTATCCAAGTACCAACTTCCTTCTATACCAGAAGATTCTTGATTGGCGTAGAATAAGAGTTTCTCTTGATTATCTTCTTCCGCAAAGTTTGCTTGATGCTTATTTTTATTACGACAATACTTTTCTATGTGACCAAATTTCTTGCAATAGTGACATTGAGGTTTTCCATGATGCCAACAATCTTTTTCCAAGTGACTTGTCTTTTTACATATGCCACATGGAGGATATTTTTCTTGACGAGTCTTAGAGAAGCTTCTAGGATTTTCTTTATTTCTAGAAATTTCTTCTCTACTTTTATTTCCTTCATATTCTTTATTCTGAGACCGTAATTTTAGTTTTGATTGAAAGGCATTTTCAACCGAGTCTTCTTCATGCCTTTTCAATCTTTGTTCATAAGCTTCAAGAGAGCCCAGTAGTTGTGTGACTGACAATGTACCCAAATCTTTTGTTTGTTCAATCGCGGTTGCGATTGCATCGTACTTTTGGGGAATAGAAATTAAAATTTTCTCAACGATCTTTTTGTCAAGAATATTTTCCCCATAGGCTCTCATCTGACTAACTATTTCTTTTATTCTAGAATAGTAGTCTTTAATGGTCTCAGATTCTTTCATTCTTAATAATTCAAACTCTCGTCTTAAAGAATGAAGTTTAATATTGCGTACCTCGTCACTTCCTTGAAACTCCTCTTGTATTGTTTTCCAAGCTTGTTTTGCACTTGTGGCACCAATTATCCTTGGAAAAATTGTGTCATCAACTGCTTGTTGAAGAACAAATAAAGCCCTTGAATCCTTCTGCTTGTTTTCTTTCAACTCCTTCTTTTGAGCTGCAGTAAGAGTAGAGGTGTCTTCTGGAATAGTGAATCCCTCTTCTATGATATCCCATAAATCTTGAGAGCGGAAGAATGTCTTCATTTTGACACTCCAAAAATCATAATTTTCTCCTTTGAAAATAGGTACTGGAATTGATGATGTTTGATTAGTAGTAGCCATGTGTTGAGAATATATTTGGAAGTAGTAGAATGAGTTATAGTTTTGTTTGAGGTAGTTGAAAATTTTATCTACGCCCAATAGATGACCGAACGTAGCTCTGATACCACTGTTAGTATTTTAAGGTTGTGAAAGGAATAGTTGATTATAGAGAAAATGTAGAGATAGTTGAATGTAGAGATAGTAGTTGTCTTTAGTTGTAGTAGATGTTGGCTTCTTACAAATGGTAGATGTTGGCTACTTCTTACATCAAATGGTAGAGTTCATGGGTATTTATAGACCCATAGATTATTCTAGAACATACTAGTCACACCTTATGTGGAATGTTCTAGATTTTTACCTATGTAGAATATTCTTGATTTTTCTTCCTATCTTAGGTTTTTCTAGAATATTCTAGAACTTGTATTACATTTCAATTCTTCTATCTAAGGAGCTTCTACATTCTTCTAGAATTTGCATTACACTTTAATAGACATAAAACGCTAAAGTTCAAAACTTTATGCTGAGAAGAATTGATCAAAAGATAGATGGACTTTCATTACAAATGAAGAATACAGATGCCCAATTAAAGCATCTTTCTGAAAGAATGAAAGAACACTATGTCTATCTTACATCGAAAATTTCCCTCTTGGAAGAAGAATGGAGAAGGACTACTTTTGGCGAAACCTCTCAGGCCAAAGAAAGAGAAATCAAGAAGCAGAAAGCACAACTCCAAGATTCGGACCATTACATAGAATAAAATATGAAAGAGAAACAATTATCTTTTTCTGATCCTTTCAGTCCTCCTCCCTTCACCCCATTTCGGCCTCTTTCCCAACTTTCTTCTTCTATGATCCATATGTCCAAACAAACCTATTCATTACCAACTGCTTTAGCCTTTAGAACCAAACTAAAAACCAGAACCTCGGTACCCTCAACACAAGAAACTAAAAAAAAATACTTCCCACACTCAATCAGAGTTCCCTAGAAATCTAACTGAAAAGGAAGACTATTTCCAAGATTCCCAGGATTCGTACTCACAATTCACTATTGGAATCACTAGCATAAGATCTTTAGAATACACTTCTTCGGATAGTGACACTGAAAACCTCTCTGATGGTAACTTAGAGTTTTCTGATGAATATGCATATGTATTCATGGCCAATACGACAATTTCCATTACAAGACAAGAACCCATATATGAATCTCCAAATTGACCCACCCTTGAGAGACAATCCTTCCAAACCTAATATTGGGCCATGGTTTTACATAGATGACCTTCCTCCCAATAAGTGGAGAGCAAGACCTATTGAGTTTGGAGCTTGGCTGGACACTAAACTCATTAAGGACTCAAATTCCTACAAAGTTATAGAAGAATTCTGCTGTCGAATGACTGGAACTTTGAAGGAATAGTATCACAACCTAGGGCCAGTTCGACAGGATCAATATCATAACCTAGGGACAACTGTTGCAATATTGGGAGCTCTCCGTGAAGAATTTATTGGAGATGGAGCCATCATTGACAGGAAGACGGGACAAGAATTTTTTGAGATGAAGTGTTGTTCCATAAATATGAAAGATTTAGACAGGCATTTCAAACGAATGTTACAAAGATTCTATCTGCTAAATGGAGCAAATGATGTCAATCTCAAAAATACTTACGTGCCTTCTCTTCATGCCCAGTAACAACCAGAATTAAATCGAATGGCCATGACAGCTCAAAAAGACTTCTCTAACATGACTATGGGACAAATCCACCAGATGACCAAGGAGGTTGTTGATAAATTATGCCGGCAACACCAATATTTCTCTGATTTAATGAATAATAAGGGGAAAGTTGGAAGAGCCTGCAAGAAATCATATCTAGAGATAAAATGCAAGGACAAGTGCAGTTGTAAAAAAAGAAAAAAAAGGGGATAAGCCCTCCAAAAGGAAGGAGAAAAATCTCAAGTTTTTCAAGAAAAATAATTTTAGAAAAAAGTCCCAAGGACAAAGATGCTATTTGTGCGCAAAAAAAGATACTTTGCAAAATCTTGTCCTAACAAAGCTGATAAAGCCATTAAGCTTGTTACATCTCTAAAATTAGGGATGCAGAAGTTGAATCTTTGTATTCAGAAAAATCTTCACCAGATGAAGATACAGTCTTTGCAGTAAGAAATTCTTCTAAAGAAGAACTTTTTGAAGAAGAATCACTTCAGATCTTTTCTTCAGAAGCAATAACTAGCATCAATTTATCTCCTCCTCAACCCAACATTGAAATCAAAATCTTGCCAACAAAGTTCAACAAGCGTGTTAAAGCAATTGCATACATTGACACTGGATCACAAAAAACGATGATGAATCTTGACATTCTTCCTGAAGAACTCTGGTAAAAAAAGACATCATTTTTCATAGCTGCTGATGGGAAAATATTTAGAACTGATTACCAAAACCTTTATTAGGATCAAATATTTTCCTGAATCCACCATTTGGGCTAAAGTAATAGGAAGCAAACTTCCTAGAAAAGATATTTTGATAGGCATGGACATATTCTCAGAAGCAGACAAATTGCAGATACTGCCCACTGGTTTAAAATACAAAAGAGAGTTCAAACCTTTTGTAGAAACCTCTACACTATTTTCTCTTTCAGAATCCCCCCTAGAGATAGAACAGGTCAAGAAGAAGCTACTCTCATTATGTGCTGATAATCATGGAGGATTTTCTCATCCTAGACCCTTATGGAAAAAATCCAAACTTCTTTATCAAACTTCCATTCAAACTGAATTAAGATGTCAATCCTATGAAAGCAACTCGTCCTGGAATGACACCATCTGATCTGTAATTGGCCAGACAAGAATTTCAAGAACTTTTAAAGCAGGGCTTGATAGAACCAACACATTCAAATTGGGCATGTCAAGCCTTTTATGTGGAAAAAAGATCAGAAAGAGTAAGAGGGAAAAAGAGGTTAGTAATTGACTATAAACCCCTAAATCATTTTCTTCAGGATGATAAATTTTCTATTCCAAAAGCCTCTTCTCTTCCTATCCTATTAAAAGAATCCAATATCTTTTCAAAGTTCGACCTAAAATCTGGATTCTAGCAATTAGGTATCGATCCATCTGAAAGTAGCACCCTCTCTTTTCCAAAAGGCCATGACCAAGATTTTTGAACCAATCCTAGAAAATGTTATCATCTACATTGATGATATTCTTCTTTTTTCCAAAGATATGATGACCAATAAGAAATTATTGGACCATTTCTTCACTATAGCTGATAAATATGGGATAATGATTGCTGAAAAGAAAATCCACCTAGCACAATCTGAGATTGATTTTTTAGGAATGCATTTCTCTAAGGGTTTCTATCATTCACAAAAGCATATAGCAAAAGAACCCCTTAAATTCCCAGATCCCTCATTGACCATAAAACATATCATACAATTTTTACGTATTTTCAACTACACTCGAGACTTCATTCCAAAAGCTTCCAGGTATACCAGTCCTCTTTCTAGATTGCTAAAGAAGAATCATCCATCATGGGGGGTTGAACAAATTGAAGTTGTCCAACAGATAAAAAGGATAGCCCAAAATCCTCTTGCTCTTAAGATCCTAGGAGAAGGGGACAAAATTATCCAAACCGATGCAAGTGATAGATACTAGGGAGCAGTTTTGATAGAAGAAATTCATGGAAAGAAATTTTACTATGGACATGCAAGTGGGATATTTAAAGAAGCTGAGGTCCATTATCACATCACATACAAGGAAGATCTCACAGTAAAAAATGGAATAAAAAAGTTTGATTTCCATCTCAGAGGTTTCCAGTTTGAAGTGCAAATGGATAACTCCTCTATTCCAAAAATTCTTGAATTTAAAAACAAGATGCCTCCAGATCCTCAGATATTGAGATTGAAAAATTATTTCTCCCTATATGATTTCACCGTAAAACATATCAAAGGAAACAAAAACCTTATCCCAGACTTTTTATCTCGACCAACAAAAGTTATACAAATCATCACCAAAACTCATAACTTTCCATTGATCTTCATGGTGAAACCTTTACCAAATCATGCCAAAACTCAAAAGTTCTATCCTCCAGGATTATATCCTAGAACTCTAACAGATATCTTAAACTATGCAAAATCCAGATACTTCTTTTTTGTCCATGAGATCTTTGTGAATTACTTCTCCTTGTGCATTTGATGCCACAAACCCAAATGGAAATATTTTTTAATTATTCTGTGACATTGGATGAGATCTTTGTGAACCTACATTATGGGCCATCTGGTGTAAGACAGTACAACATCCCACTCTCGTAGCTTTGCAGACAAAAATGGCTTATCAAATCTTGATAAATCCTCTTAAGCATGAATATTTGTTCTGGACTTTACTCGAATGGTTTAGTCCCATTACTTGGTGGAGATCCGAACTAGAACAAATAATCTCATTTCAAGAAAATCAAAGAAGGTCAAAAGGTCAAACATTAGTCTCCATTTTTATTGTCTATAGGCCTTATGCAAGTGACTCCTCCGGACAATTGTTTTCACGAAATCATGTATATACTTGGGGGACCTTTGAAGAATATCCTTTAAATGAGAGTTACAAAATGCAATTGAAACAACACCGAAAAGAAGTAAATATCGGCGATGATTCTCCTTTCAATAGACTAATTCCCTCTAGCTCCGGAAGTCAGCAAACCATTGCTTTCTCTGAGTATTATATCCCAAGACAAATGTTTCAAAAAGTCGAGGATCTTGTATCTCTTGAAGAAGAAGAAGACCCATATGACTTAATGGAAAAAGACTCAGACAGTTCAGACCCTAATCTCTCTCCTAGCCATGAGCCTATCTACAGATAAAGAAAGATTCTTGCAAAAAGTAAAAGCCATTACTTTCTGACAAAGCAAGATAAGGTTGTTTGTACTGTAAAGGTCCCAAATAATGTTGTAAGATAATGTGGACCTAATGTAATCTAGATATATGTACTGTAAGGGTCCCAAATAATGTTGTAAGATAATGTGGACCTAATGTAATGTAGATATGATAAGGTGGACCCAATGTAATCCAGATAAGCCAATCCCCTTGGAGAAAAATCTTATCTGATAGGATGTAAGATAAAGTGTGTAATCCTCTTCTCCTATATATAAGGAGACCAGTTTTTTGTATGGAGGCAGGAGACCCTAAATAAAATCCTTTCAGTTCTTCTAAGAACCATGAGTTTCTAAACTCTCTCCCTCTCTATCGAACATTCTTTTCTTTATTATGTCCTGGTTTTAGTAGATTAGGGAAGGCAAGGAAGTAGCTAATCTCAGAGTTAGTATGCTCTACACTTGCCTCTATATGAGGATCCTTTGCATTAGAAAACTCCAAATATGATCCTTGGATGATATCATACTCTGTTTATAGGCAGGAGATTGTAACATTTAAGCAGGCCTAGGTTTACAGGTGCTTTTGGTGAGCCAAGCTGCCACGTTACAATATTTGGATAACCATGTCACAAATAGAAAGTATCTTGTTCTGCTGAATCCAAGACAATAAGGTATAGTTTGTTGGAATCGTTGGAAAAGAACTCTAACAGGATGAAAATGGAGTTAAGTACATGATTCCTATGATTATGTCGTATTATCTTAGATATAGTAACATATGGTATCAGAGCCTAAAGTATAGCCAGCTTACTTCCTTGACTTCTCTATTTATTAGTTTTTAGGTTTAATAGTCTTTTTTGTCCCCATATTTGCTTATTTTTCTCAATTAGGTTCATTCTTTTAAAAGTGTGTCAAATTGGACTTCACTTATTAAATTTTGCGTCAACGTCGTCCCTTTCTTTAAATATTTACAAACAGCGTTAACTTTTTATTCTCGCTCCTTTACTTTTTTTTAACACAACAGCTTTTGTCAGTTTTTGTAGCATAAAATGATTATTTTTCATTTCAAAATATTGTAAAAACAGCACCACTCTTAATTCATTTATTTAATGTTTTCTTAATTCATATATTATATAAAACTATATTATATAATTATATATATATATATATATATATATATATATATATATATATATATATATATATATTAACTTAATACATCATCCTCTACACCTAAACAGATCTTAGATCTCTACTTTTATTCGCAACACAAATATACTTCTAACCCCTTTTTTTTTAATAAAATAATTTCCAATCCAAAAGACCCAAAAATTCCTCCCTTCCAAGACAATCATGGACCTATGGCAGGACTGCCTTCACCCTTCTTCACCTTCTCTTTCCATGCGAGGCAGCCATGGAGCAGCACCAACCTTTGAGCATCCTCCACCGGGCAAAAGCCATTGCATTATGTTTTCGATGTCAATGACATCATCAACACCACCTTCTTATTCACCTTCCAAAAACGTGTAAGGCTTCTTTCTCCTCTTCTCCATTTTCTCTACTTGGATTGACAGAAGTCGCGACTTTATTTTCAATCACGGCCATGACCAGGGTGGCACAACATCAGCGTTGGATTAAGAGCTTTTCCATTGTCGATTTTGAGGCTGATCTGACTCTAGACCAGTTGCATTGTTTCAAAATCTCAGGGAGAATGGTTGAAGATAGGATTGAAAATGAAGGCCAACGTGAAGGTGTATGTTGTCGTGGAAGAAGACGCATAATGAGTTCTTGGTTTTGTATTATGAGGTATGAGATTAAAGAAGAAGAAGAAGAAGAAAAAGACTGTGTTGAGCGTGTGCAATTAAAGAAGTAGATGAAACATTTGTGTTATTGCTGCAGTGAAAAAATGAAGAATGTTTTTCACGTTTTAAGGAGTGAAAATGGAGTTGTATTGTATGCATCACTATCATTCCATTTTAATTCTAGTATTTTAATTATTATTATTTATTCTTTTATCTCAAATATTTAATGTTTGGTTTAATAGATTTTAAAAGTGAGGACTGCTACGTTGCAGAAAATTGCAGAACAGAAAGGTTTGTTGCGTTGCAGAAAAGCAGAAGAGAGAAAAAAAAATTAACGTCGTTTGCGTGTATTTAACGGAAGAGACGACATTGACACAAAATTTACTAAGTGAAGACCAATCTAACACACTTTTAAGAGGAATGACCTAATTGAGAAAAATAAGCAAATCTGGGAAAAAAAAAGCTATTAAACCTAGTTTTTATTGTGATGAAAAGTAAATAAGGGCCATAAATAAATATGATTAAGATTAAAAGTTTTAATAATTACGATTTAAAAAGTGATATTACTGTTTCTACTTTTAGGTGACTTCCGTAAAAGTCATATTAAGTCACATTATGTTTACTGCATTATTTTGAGACATTCTTAATACTTTTGCTTTAATCCTAATAAATCTCATTTTTTATAAATTTTTATTCACTCTTTAATACAAGTTCAATCTTTAAATATCACGATCCACAGTCTTAAATTTTAGATTCAATGAGAACTGAATGAAGAAGGAGGAGAGGATTTAAAAAAGAGTGAAAAAACAAGAGAAAGATGGTAAAATAAGAAGATGAAGAGATAAAAAATAAATTGAAAGAAAAATTTACAAGAGGAGGAAGAAAAAAAAATAAAGAAGAAATTAAAAATCAAAGTCATTTCTATTTTTTATGAGATTTTAAAATATTCTAGATTGTGTAAGAATGGTTAGAATCTCCTAGAAGTTCAAAAGGTAGATGACAGAGAGGTTAAAGAAGCACGGGTTCATATAACTTTCTTCGTATGTCACTTGGAAGTGCATGTGTACTTCACATATCTTCTAATTCCATGGACGTTCCAAATATGTTTAACACATGATTAGTTTGTTAACATTATATCATTTCACATTCTATATTCACCGAAAACTATAATGCATAGTCATTAATTACATTATTTTTGTGAAAACTCAGCTTTTATTTAAAAAGTGTCCTAAACATACTCTACCAATATATATATATATATATATATATATATATATATATATATATATATAGTATACTCCTCTGGTGATCAAATAATAATTTTACAAAAAAAATATTCTTGCAGCAATTTGTATTTATTAAAGTTGATGATACATGCTATGATAGCTCCATCTTGTATTGCAAAAAATTTGTTATAGCACCGGGTGAAACAGCTTATGCTGTGCCCTCAAATGACAACCCATTTGTTTTACAAAACTTGAGATTTCTTGCTCAAAGATGAACAAAAGAAAACCAAATTCATCTTTGGATGACAATGTAAAATTTCTTACAATCTGAGTGAGCACTGATATGAATTGAATTACTTGGTTGAATCTCTATTTATATACATGCAGAAGAAGATGTAGTTGAGATGTAGCATGGACTCTCTAATAGCTGGTTTGCATAAGTTCCTTACGTCGCCTCTTTTAAAGGCATGGCTAAATGAGCAATTGATTCACCTCAAGTCGTATGAAGCAAGAGTTGGTGAACTAAAAGGTGTTGACGAGAACCTCAAGAATGTGAGAGATGAAATTCAGCACAAAGTTGATGAGGAAGAATTACGACGTGGAAGAGAAATTCTTGTTGAAGAGAAAGAATGGATAGAACAGGTGGAGGAACTAATTTCTGAATATGTGGATTTCATCAAGGACCCAGACCATAAACTTGCGTTTACAAGGAAGGCCAATGGTTTATTGCAAAGGGAAAATTTTGACACATTTTCTTACTGGTCTGGTCCACCTTCCATGGCTGCCTTTTTTTCTAACGTTGGTTATGAAAGCTTTCCGTCCAGAGAAGAAACGATGAGAAAAATCATTGCAGAATTGGAAAAGCCAAGTGTTAGAATGATTGGTCTTCATGGGTTAAGTGGCATGGGCAAGACTACTTTAGTCAAAGAAGTTGTTAAAAGTAGCCTTAGAAGCTAAGAAAATCGATGTAGTGACCATAGCAAGCGTGACAAGAAATCCTGACATAAGAAAAATCCAGGGACAAATTGCTGACTCGTTGGGGACTATATTGGATGAGGAAAGTGACGTTGCAAGAGCTGCTAGAATACACAAGAGATTAAAGAATGAGAAGGAGAAGACGCTTATAATCCTAGATGATATTTGGGAAAAGGTGGACATCAATATGCTTGGGATCCCATATGAAATACATAATCATACAGGACTAAAAAATGTTAAAGGAAAATCCGTCGATGTTGATAGCTTGATGAAGCAAAACGGAGGAAGTCCTAAAGAACCCCATGGTGCTTGGGATGAGTTGAAGACTGAAGAAACTCGTAGTCAATATAAGGGTGCAAAGTTTTGTTGATTTCTGAAAGCAAAACGGTATTATTAACTCAAATGGGAAGGAAAGATATAGATGAGTTAATCATTTATCGAAGGAGAAAATGAATGAACAGAATACTACTAGTTTCTATATGAATGAACATACCTTGTCACTCGGAGGACAACAGAAGCAACCCCAGAAGGTATCAAGAGTGAAAGAAGAAACAAACAGAAAACAGAACTGAGAAGGTGTTACGAGTGAGAGACGTAATTAAAGTAGGTAGAAAAGATAATCAATCGAACAACAAGGAAGGAATGAATTTCTTTTATTGAAAATAATATTTAAATAAACAAAAATAAACAAAATAATTAAAAACATAACCTCCTTCATAGTCGATCAACAAAACTTAATAATCAAAAATATATCCCAAACAATACATCTAGCTTTATTTATATTAAATATTTCTTTAAAATATAATTTTATTTACTATCATTAACTTTGAATATTTTCTTAGAAAATAATTCTATTTACTATAACTAAAATATTTTTCTTAAGATATAATTTTATTTACTGTAATCAACTTGTCTAGGATAATCATTTTTCAATGGATCAGTTCCAGTTATTCATCATTTTCTGTTCGGCTTTATTTTCCTTTACCTTGTATCGTTCGGCTCCAATTTTTTATCACCTTCCACCATTTGACTTGCTTCCTCCTGCTTTCTATCTCTTCACTGTCTATCACTGTTCGGCTTGCTTCCCTTTGCCTCCGACCGTTCGCTCTCCTGGCTTCTATCCTATCACCCAATGTGCTATCAGAAGGCACAATCACTTCAAAGCTTTTTTGAAAACGAATTAGGGAACTTTGAGGACTGTAGCTAAATGGGATGCGTGGAATCGAGATTTACTTTGAAGATGTATTAACTTTATTATGTGTTTCTTGTGCTCAAGCTACAGCTCCTTCCATCGATGTCCTTGGTCAACGTTGCTTATCTTGTTGGTATATTAAACAAGTAATGTGATCCAACAGCACCAAGGGTTTTCGGTATGTAATAAACTGTGTTTCACTATGAAACATCAATTTTGTACTGATAAATAAAATTTATCACAAAAATAGGTAAATAAAAAAAAGAAAAAAGAAAATAAAATTAAAAAATACGGTTTGCACCCGAATTAACTTTTAAACTTTTAGGAGATTTCATCCTGTAACTCCAACTGCACCTCCAAATTTTTAAATAATTCCTAAATCACCCTTATTTAAAATTATTTAATATTTAAAAAAATAAAAAAAGAAATGATCAAAGATTCCTCTTATAATAGCTTTTTCAGTATGCAAGTGCAAATGTCTGAGCACACATATTTCTTTAATTAAATTAAAAAAGTCATATCATTTATTTTATAACAAAATTAAAAACTAATAGAATAAATTAAATATTTATAATTAAATTATAAAATAAAAAAATAATCTGATAAACTTAAAAATGAAAACACAAAAAAAAATAATACTTAAAACTACATAATAATATTTATAATTTTTTTATGTGAATTTTAAATAAATTTATATTTTTAATAAATTTAAAATATTCATACAAATTATCTATTATATTCAAACATTTATAAATAATATAATTAAACATTTTAAATTAATCTATATTGAAAATAAATAAACTTTGAAATTTTAAAATAATATAATAAAGGTTTAATACCCTCTTTGGTCCCTATTTTCATGGGATAATGTCCTCTTAACGGAAGGGATAAATTAGACGCAAATTTTACTAACTCTAGACATATTTATAATACTTTTAAAAATGGGAACTGATTTGACAATATCCAACGAAAGTGGAAACCAAAGAGGCATTAAACCTATAATAGAATATTTTAAGAAAACAAAATTTTATAGGGTTAAATATGTTTTTTTAGTCCCTGAACTATTATACTATTTTGGATTTCATCCATTTTTCAAAGATTTATTCATTTTCATCATCTTAGTTAAAAAAAACTCGTATTTTTAGTCTTTAACAAATAATAGCATTCAATTTAATCTGACGTGGCTAATGGTGTGTCACGTCACTTTATTTTTTATTTTTTTTTCTAAAACGTGTCAATCATTAATTGACCTAAAGGTTGCCGTTACTACCATTGCCGACAACCTTAATGCAAGAACACCACCACCACCACCCACTACCATCATCTAGATAACCCGCTCCAACGGTGTCACCTACCCTACAAAACCAGGCTCTTGTAAAACGACTTTGTGTACAAAACCCACATTTAGTTCGTGTAATCATTTACCAAGATCTTGTAAATGATTACCGCTTTCATTTTGGCTGTAGATGCTGCAGGACTTCACTTCACCTAGCATGTTCATCTCCTAATAATGATTGTTCCTTTCCTTCATCATGGGGTCCCAATGCATTATCTCCAACACTGTAAACACACTTCAACAACAACATCCACTCAAAACCACTGGACTTGGGCTAAAATATATTAAACTTATCCTATGGTCACCTACCCTATAAAAGTTGGCTCCTGCAGAAGGACTTTGTGTACAAAATCCACATTCAGTTCGTGTTATCGTTTACCAAGCTCTTGTAAACTATTATCGCTTTCATTTTGCCTGCAGATGCTGTAGGATTTGACTTCACTTGGTCAACCGCTTTAATTGAATATATTTATTAATACAGCGCTTTCTTCTATCAACAAAACACACACAACGTCAATAAAAGTGACATTTCACATATCATTTATTTAAATAACAATATGTACATATATATCTTTGTTTGTAACAATGACTACATTTAAGAATGTAATTGGGGGAAATCCAACTTTCTCTAAATACATAACAAAATCCAACTTAAACTAAACAATCCTACAACAATCCATATTCAGCTAGCGCCTCAATTCTTCGAATGTTGTCGTCGTCTAGGATCAAATCCCTTACATAATTCTTTGTAATTACACGTAACTCCTCCTGAAACCAAAATTTTGTAGTTTATACATTAACAAAATCATGAACTATTTGTACCAATCAAAATCATACTTACATTCGTATATTAAAGCATGCTCTTGCCATTGTATTTGTCCTCTCCATCCCAAATTTCCATTGCTTTTAACATTATAACTCCATAGTCATGTCTGAAAAAATACAATCACAAAATATACAAATTATGACAATCAACAATAATGACAAAATCAAATATTTAAATAGAATGGTTATAACAACTTACAAGTTTGGTTGGGAGGGGATATTTGCTTGTACAATTGCCAAAGGTCCAATACTCCCTTCCGGTATATTGTTCAAGATGAAAAAAAAATCTAGCAATATTTTCAGCCTACCAAACAAGAAGTACATTAACCAGTTAAAAAAGACCACATTAAATGACAATAATCAATTTATTTGCAAACATCAATTATGCAATCGTACAACAAAATTGTCAATCATTTTTCGATCTCTAACACCTTTGTCCAATGAGTCAATCACAAATAATTGTAATGTGCTAAGTTTAACTGAATAGCACCACCAATGGTCATCATGGACAAATGGCAAAAACAACTGCAAACAAAGAAAAACAAATGTCAAATCATGCACAAACAAAAATTGACAAACATAATCCTTACAAATTACACCTAACTCACATAGTCAACTTTGCCAATGTCTCCAAGTTCAAAATGATCAAAACGCATATAGCTCTGGTAATTATGAAAGGTACACACATGTTTATTTTGTGGACGTTTCCTAAAATCACTAATAACATGGTTTTATGGACAATTTCAAATTCATCAATCCACATTGCCTTACATATTATTTCATGAAATGAAATATATTGTAATTTACCGCATATAATGAACTGAAATAAATCATCTTAACATTACCGCTCAACCTTTTCTCAAAGTGCATAAAAATTGTAGCAGCAAATAACACCACATACACATTAAAATTTGTCCAAATCAATAACATAACCCCCAACATTACACAATAACACATGTCACATAATAGTTACCATGTTATCAACATATTGGAATGACGCTAAAGTGTGAACTGAAGTTGTGCTCAAGGTCTGCCCAATGATTTCACATACAATTCTGAAAAAATTCAAATAACATTTAATCACAAAGGATCACCTTTCAACAATGACAAATCAAATTCATAACAATTACCTATATCGACTGTCTCTTATGCTAACTGCATAGTACAATTGGTCAACATCGACAATACTAAATGGGTCACCAACATAACTACGCAAAGGGGGGATCGCCAGTGGTACCACCGCTTCATCAACATCATCATCGCCATCATCAATTTCAATACAAACATGATGATGCTTCTTCATCTTAATGTCCTGAGATGCGGCGAGTTTGTCATCTTCATGTGGTGGTTCTTCATCCCCTGCTTCTTCATTATAGGGACCTCCAGGTTGTTCATCATCTCCACCAGCATCTTCTTCATCACCGCCACTTATTGGTGCTTCCTCTGCACCACCAACACCTTCTTCATCATGACCAAATTGAGATTCTTCATTAAAGATTGGAGTTTGACGAATGTCAATTAACTCCCACGTAATGGCTCCAATCTTTGCATTCAGTGTCATAATATCATGATTGTTTTTCCTCATTCTCTCCTCAGCACTTGCTAACCACGTACTGTCATCAGAATTTTCATCATCTCTTTCTTGAACCCAAGATCGTTCAGGCATCGATCCTTCACCCATCCCTCCATCATCCATGTGGAATGCAGCACGGATTTCAACCACTTCACAATCTTTCTTACTTACATACCACTTCAAATTTAACTATACCATACACAAAGAACCAAAGTAATCAAATAAGAACATCATTATTTAAAACAAAATTATAACAAATGTTCAAACACTTACATCTCCGATCTTAAAAATATTATCAATTTCTTTTGTCATTTTCGTATAAGGGAACCATCGCAATATGCACGGGAACCTCCAATGAGAATAATGACCATGCAAAGCCAGTATTTCAACCGCCTAAGCCTTAAAATATGAAAATAAATAGTTACCCAAATTTCAAAATGTTGTACATTCCATTTACTAAATCAATTATAAATCATGTCACCTGCAACACGGCCACATTGCCACTAAGACTGAGTAGGCGGGCGATTCCTCCAGACATTATTTTCTTCATGCATTTATTTAAATTTTACACAATATGTTTATGTACATCAGTCGCCCAATCGTATAGACATAAACTATCTAAGTCATCTAACACTTGACAAGGCATGTTAGAAATATACTTAGACTTCCTAGGAAAATAAAATGAAAACAAAGACACTAATATATATAACCTACACACTATATCAACCTCTATGTTTTCATTCTGAACAACCAAACGAAACATGTCCATGACCTCCTTCAATGTAGTGGTTTTTGGATTAAACATATCACCAACCACTCCAACAACTGATTCGTCAAAAGGGATCTCTAAACCACCTATATCTAAACCTATGGTCATGAACACATCAAGAACACTAAATGAGACCAATTCTTGACTAACTCTAAAACTGACATCATTACCAGCCCATCGTTGGACCATCATCTTCAATAATTTCAAATTCACCTCCAAGGGCTCCACAATGTGCAAACACCACCTAAAAAGAGTCATCCTAATGTGCTCTACATGAGCGTCTCCTACTAACCTATTCATTTCAACAATGCTCGATGATTCCATTGAGATACAAAGGCGCCACTACAAAACAATAACAAAAATTTATTATTCACTAACAGTCACAGGCTAAATAATCATTACTATAAATAACAAATTACATTTCATCTTACATTTGCTTGTTTGGATGCCACTGGACCTACAATTATAACATAAACAAAACAACAATGTTCGACAACATCGTTAGGGTTCACCAAAGAAATAAAGGTCAATGGTGGAGAAGATGGTTAGGATTTACGCAGTTCTACTTACCAAAACACACCACGACACCGAGAACGCCAATGCTCGACAGCGTCATCCAACAGGGCTTCAATCCTGCACAACACCTACGACCAAGAAAGCGACAACGAACAACTCCAAATGTCGACTACAACGATTCGTTTTTAGGGATAGAACACAGGAGAGGTGAGAGCACTGACAGAGACAAAGGAATGCCACAAAAGAGAAAAGGCGAGAGGTGAAAGAAGAATACGATAACCGCGAAAATGAAATTTTGTAATTTTTCCTTTCAATTATACCCTCTTCGGATGAAATACCTATTTCATTCTTTATTTAAAACAACAGCCAATGGACAATCGCCAAGTGGCACAGTAAAAAATGTGTCAAAAAAATGGGTGTTAAAGAAGCATTTTCGTTAAATATTTTCTATATAGTTGTTAATTTAATTAAATTTATTGACGTTTTGAAAGCAGGAAAGCGTCTTTCCGAAGTTAAAGAATATCAGCCTTGGAAGCATGAAGAGATTGAAAGAGATATGGCATCCCAATTTTCCTTTACATTCCTTTGGCAAATTGGATGCATTGATCATTGAGGGATGTAGCAAACTTAAAAATGTTTTTCCTGCTTATATGATTGGAAGATTCCATAGTCTATGCAACTTGGAGGTTACTAATTGCATGTCAATGAATATTTGACCTAAAAGATTGCCATAAAACAAGATATTGAAGATATGACCAGATTGCAAAATGTTAATGCAGAAGCATTGCCAAATTTGCAGCATGTATGGAATAAGGACCCGAAAGGCATTCTTCATTTCAAAAATCTGAAAAAAATATGGATTCAAGAATGTCTGAACTTGAAACATATATTTCCAGTTTCAACGGCCATGAGCCTCGAAGAACTAGAATACCTTGAGGTCCGGAATTGTGGTGAGTTGAAGGAAATTGTTTCCAGAAGAGAAACAAACAATGCAAGTAGCATTTCATTTGAGTTTCCAAAATTAACCACCGTCAGATTTTCGAAACTACCAAGTCTTGAGGGATTTTATGGGGGAGCACATGAATTGCACTGTTCAGCACTGATTAACTTGTGTGTGGAACGTTGTCATAAGCTCAAACTTTTGAGTAAAGAAAACAGAAATTCAGAAATAAAGTCAGTCTTCTTACCTGAAAAGGTACTAATCAACTATTCATCTCCCATTCATTCTTTGTACTTCATATATGTAGAGTGAGAACTATAACAGGGTAAAACGAAACAAAACAAATTTCTCAATAACAAAGAAGAATTTTCTTATATATCTTTTACATTAATAACAAACCTTCTTTTCTTAGGTTATCTACACCTTGAAGTCCATACAAATAGGCTCACAAGATACAAATTTGTTGAGGAGTTATGTGGGAAACCGGATGCACAAATTAGAAGAGTTTCAATTATCTAGGCTATCGGATACTCACATTCTATACTTTTTCCTCCACAGAAATCCAAATGTGAAAAGCTTGTTGTTGAGTAATTGTTATTTTGAGCAGTTAGTGCCTCCTATAAGCCATGGTGAAAATAAGACGGGTTGTTCCAAAGCTATAGGCTTTGAAGATGACACAATACTTTTTCAAAGGTTAGAGTGCTTGATTTTAAAGGAATGTCCAAGCCTGAACGCCATAGCACCTTCTTCGGTAACTTTCACGTAACAATTTTGGAAGTGGATAATTGTAATAAATTAGTTTTTCTAATGACACCATGAACTGCAAAAAGTTTGGTTCAACTGACCACAATGAAGGTAATTCAATGCGAACGAATAGAGACCATTATATCACAACATGAACATAAAGAACATATCATCTTCAAAAAGTTGAAGGAAATAGAACTAGTGCTCTACAAAATCTTCTAAGCTTTTGTAGCTCCCATATGTGTACCTTTCACTTTCCATTGTTGGAAAAATTTGTGGTAAGTGCATGCCTTAATATGAAAAGTTCTTGGTTTTTTCAAGATGCCAATTCGACACAAATTTTACAACAATATTACTTCAAAATGGAAAGAAGGAGAAAAGATGTCATGGGAAAGGTGATTTGAATGTTGTGACATCAAACATGCGTCAGATTTTGGTAAGTATGCCATTCATGATTATTGACTAGATTCTTAGTTTCGTATTTATTGGTTAAAGATTTTTCTGAGAAAATGGTTTTTGAGCTTTCTGTCATTGTTCTTCTTACACATGAAGGATTTCCCGAATTCAAATACCATGTTATTTTTGTATTTAATTTTAAGAAACTGTATCAATATATACCAGTCATTTTTTCTTTTGGACTTGTGTCAAAATTTTAATTAAATTAATTATTTCTTGAACTTCATAATTTTATTCTTGATATGCTAATAGTAAAAAGCATTTTAAAGAATTTTTAGCAGGCAATGATGTGTCTATTTATGGACATATTTACAATTTTACAGGCTCTTGATCCAACCAAGGTAGTAGCCTCCAATCCTTACAAGCCACTCGAGAACTCTCGATTGAAGATTTTGAAGCTGGTAAATTGTGAACTTGGATCGCATGCCATTCCAACTGATGTTTTTCCCAGTATGAAGAACTTGGAAGAATTGGAATTTAGCTACACAAATGTAGAGGCAATATTTGATATAATGAAGGATAAGATGAAGGGATATATTGTCATTGAAGAAGATGACTTTAGATAAACTGGCAAAATTGACACAAGTATGGGAAGATAAGAATCCTCAAGCAAATTTTAATTTTCAAAATTTACGAGAAGTGATGGTTAATAATTGTGAAATTCTTGAAACACTCTTTCCTGTAGAGCTGGCTAAAAGAGTTAAGAAGCTTGAAAAACTTGAAATAAGCTACTGTAAAAAGTTTTCAAGAATTGTTGAAGAGGAGAATGCAATCACAGAAGCAACAAGGGAATTTTCATTCCCTCGTTTAACCTCACTGAATTTGTGTATGTTACCACAACTCAGTTGCCTTTATCCTGAAAGGTTTAATCTGGAGTGCCCCCATTTGAAGCATTTAGAGGTGTTATTTTGTGGTGACTTTGAGACATTTCAAATTCATCAAGATGCACAAAGTTCTACTTCAGTTCATAGACAACCTCTTTTCTATGAAGAAAAGGTTTGTGATTGAATCTGCTTCTTTTTTTATGCCCTTCTTTTTCTATTTTTCTTAATTTGCTTGCCCTTTGTTCTTCCCTAGGCTAATTTCATTTTGGAGTCCGTGAAGCTGGATTGGAAAAACACTATGATGCTACTTAATGGAAAATTTCCAGTTGAGATGCTTCATCAATCAGTCCAATTTGAAATACATTTTTCTGATGCTAATGAGGTACAGAATTTCCCTGTGGAGTTACTTGAAAAGATTCCTAATGGAAAAAGTTTAGAAATAAGTATTCTAGTTTTGAGGAGTTATCCTCATCTCATCCTGAACAAGGTGACTCATCTCATCCTGAACAAGGTGAAATCAAAACCCTTGCACACTGAAAAAACTCTTTTCCTTACTTATGTGTTCTCGGTATCCTGAATTGACGTTGAAATGCATTTTAGCATTATTCATTTGGGTCTATTTAGATTAATTCCTCCTTTTGTGCTATTGTACATAAAATAATATTTCTGGATACACAAGATTTATTGTATTAGAATTTAGAATGTATTTTATTTTATGCATAAGCTGAATTTATAGACAATTTCTCTCATTTTTTTTCTCTATTATATAAAGTTAGGTTTTGGTAGGCATCTATATGAAGAAAAATTTAAATAAATCTCTTCAAAAGTAAAACTTAACTTCTACATAAATTAAAAATAAATTTTAGAAAATTTATTATGTGTTTTTACAAACTAATCTGTATATAGATTTGTTTTAGCAGGTGAAAAGTTAGTTTTTTTTTATTTTATTTTCCTCTTGTAGAAATGTTTATGTTGTATTAATTTATTCAAAACCTTATTTATTTTACACATAAATTAATTTTAATTTACGAAGAACATTTTTCACTTATTATCTTTACTTTCTATATAAGTAGAGAAGTTTATTCAAACAAATAATTTTTTAAGACTCAAGCATATCCAAATTGCAAATATTTATGCATGTAGTTCATATTTTGTTTCATTTTTATGTAGGAAGGAGAAATCAAAATCCGGGAAGACCACGTGAGAATAAGAAGATAGAAAAATAGAAAATATTATCTTCATGTAAACGCGAACCACTTTTGGCGCACCAATAAAATAGCGGATAATTTTTATATTTTGTCTCCTTTCGAACTTAATTAGGAACCTCTAATTTATTTATGTATTGATATTCAATTAAAGTCCTTTTTATTTATATTTTATAGTGACTTTCAAACCCTAATTTTATATATATATTATCATTCAACAAATACACAAGAATTCAAAAGCTACAACTAACCCCAACAAGATGGGTTTGACTTTTCATTTCCATGGAGAGCCTTTAAGCTTACAACATGACCATGGAAGAAGAAGAAGAAAAACCCAAAGAGGAAGAAGATAGTGTTCCCAGAAATCCTAGCCGCCCCTCAAGCTCTCCTTTAAGTGAAATCGTGCCTCCAAACCACCAAACCACAAAAGACCTAAACCCCTTCGCGTTTTAGGTTTAAATAAGTTCAAACTGTCACATCAATAAAGGTCGTGCTCAACGCCCCTGGAAGGGGCGCCCAGGCAAAATTGTGAGGTTGTGGCGCTCAACGACCTTAGGGGGGGCGCCCAGGCGAGAGATTCTAACAGCATAATGGCGCTAAGCACCCTCTGCTAAAGGGCGTTCAGCGCGAGCACATCAAAAATCAAATTTTATGCAGGTGGTGCTTTGCGCCCCTGACCTAGGGGCCCTCAGCTTAACTCTGCTACATTGCATCTTTTTCTCTTTTTGTCCACATCTGCTTGCTTCTATGGTTGGTTGAGTTCTTTACATTGTTGGAGATTCTTCCAAGCACATTATTAGCTACAAAATAAAGGAATTATAGATGAATTTACATAAAACTAGCCTAAAACACAGTTATTCATAAAAGGTTTAATTCGTATTTTGGTCTCTCTTTTCGTAGGGTCTGTTCAAATTGGTCCTACTTTTTTTCAAAAGTTCACTAAGATCCCACTTTTCGCAAAAACGATGCACGTTAGTCCTTTTTGGTTACGTTTTTGGTTACGGCGTTAAAAAGACTAACGGCACAGCTGCCCAGCTGGCACAAAACTGATGAGCTGTACATTTTTTTGTTGAAGTGGCACTGTGAATTGGTGATTCATCCGGAGAGCAGAGGATTCATGTTGTTTTTCCCAAATTAAAAAGCAAAGTTAGGGTTGTTGGTGATTCGTGCTACATTTGTTCTGAAATCTAAAAGCAAAGGTTAGGAATATTATTGGACATTCGTGGTACTGTTGTTGTGAAATTTAAAAGCAGAGGTTTAGGGTTAGGGATGACTTCATCACAGAGTTGTTCTTCCTGTTCGAAGGCAACATCCAAAGGATTTTCGCAATCCTCACACGGTGTTGTTTCCAGGGGAGTTGGATAACCCCTATTTGCCAGGGGGGTTATCCTTCAGAATCCATGTACCCAGGGCCAAAATACACGGGTTCTCCCCATCCAAAATCTGCATCCTTGAAAGAGAAATTCATCCAACTCACAACAAAAAGATTCGGGTTCCCCTTGTATGCTCCCTTATGAACACTTGGGGCTGGGTAGTGAAAGTTATACCTAATCAAATTCATGTCTTTTTCCCTATCTATGTGATCAAGTGCAGACTCCACACACTCCCCCGTCACTCTTTCAAGCGCCGCCCTCACGCTCCCGACCGCATAACTCAATGGCCTCTGCATGATTTCACCAAAAGAGCTTGTTGTCACTGTAGGAAATGTTGTGTTCCCTGCGTAATCTTCTGGAAGAGGTGGCTTCATTCGATGCCTACAATTAACCAAAGTGCTCAACCTCATAGGTTGCTCCCTTTTCCCTGCATAACGTGCTTTACTCACACACCTCCACAAGTGCCCTGAAATAACCTCAAATGTTGAATAACGTTGTGAACTAGATCCAGAATCCCCCTTGTGCTTGAGCTTCTTCACTTGTTCACCCGTCAGTTTCACTATTGCAACCGCCACCTTGCTGTCTTTCCCCAATGGACCTAACCAAGAAGGAGGAGGGTGAAACTCGGAATGATCGTGCAACCCCGAATGAGCCTTGTACGAATTCAAAACATTTCGATCATGGCACGGTGCCGTTTCCATGTTCTCTCCCCGAGCCAACTTGGCCCACGTGTTCATGTCACAGTGCCACGTCAACAAAAAATGTACAGCTCATCAGTTTTCTGCCAGCTGGGCAGCTGTGCCGTTAGTCTTTTTAACGCCGTAACCAAAAAGGACTAACGTGCATCGTTTTTGCGAAAAGTGGGATCTTAGTGAACTTTTGAAAAAAAGTAGGACCAATTTGAACAGACCCTACGAAAAGAGGGATCAAAATACGAATTAAACCTTCATAAAACTAAGATAAAAGAGAGGTTAAACAAGTTACAAGCTAGAAAAGAGTTGATTTTGATACTAAATTGATGTTTAGATAATGGTAAGAAATAGCATTATCACTTAGTAAGTATTGTTGTCAACTTATCCTTCCAAATTGTTTTTAATAGTTGTATATCACATACTTTCTCATAAGATTTCATTTTATTGTGTCATATATGCTACTTCATCTGTCGACTTTTCTTCGAAATAAATATGTAAATTATAAATTATTTCAAAGGGGTCAACCTTGCCAAACATTAGAAGTTCAATGTTTTATTACTTGATGTGCAAGTAAAGATGTAGTTAATGACAGACACAAAAAATCAAAAGTGAATTATGTTAAATTGTTTGGTCCCTTGTTCGGTCCCACGTGACCATATCTAATGTCATTTTTGTATAAATTTGTGCCTTACGAAATCAGAGATGGACACCTAGCCAAAGATGTTAATAAGTTGTGAAGGGTGAAAAGCAGGGTGCAACATAAAGTTAGCAATAAAGAAAATCGAATTGAGAGAGTTATTGTTAGTGGTGTCATAAAATGGTTGGATGAGGTACATGGGATCATATTTGACTATGACTATGAGATAAAAGCTCTGATACCACTATTATGTTATTATGCAGAGGTGGGATTATTCAGGGAAGTATAATAGGGAAAATAGGGTTAGAAAGTGAGGTAGTTTTCTCATTAAAGATAAATGAATACAATCAGTGTATATAAACTGAAAACAATAAATGAAACTAACTGTCAAAGACAATTATTACAGTTATAAAATTCAAATTAATATCAACACAAGACCGACCCTATGTCTTATACTATGATGGTTACTTTCCTAAAACCTCCCTATGGTATGATCTAAGCAAAATGCAAGTAGGGTCAATGTACAACTACAGACCTCAAATGATGATGAATTTTGTTTGATAACATTAGGTATGAATTTTTTGAATCATGAAATTAAACAATGGGTGATATTATGAAAGCATTTATAGACTCGAGTGTTGAAATGCTTTGAGTTTATGGGTGAAGGGGTGTGGGGAAGACTAGTTTGATCAAAGAAGTTGTTAAGAAAATAAAAGGCAAGATGTTCAATTTGGTGATCATGGTGAACATAACAAGTTGTCTTGACATAAGAAGAATTCAAGGACAAATTGTTAAGAAGTTGGACATGAAATTGGAAGCGCAATCTAAAAGTGAAAGTGCAGCTAACTCACTTACGAGAGATTGAAGGATCCAAAGTAGAAAACCCTTACAGTCCTAGATAATATGGGGTGAAACTGGATTTCAACATGTTGAGAATTCCAACCGAGAATGAATGATCTTTGAAAAATGAATGATTTTTAAGCTCGTCCCAATTATGCATTGAAAAATGAATAATATAATGGTTCCATATTGAATAAGGCAGATGATCCTCTTATTAGATACAAAGGATGCAAAATGGTTTTGCAGTTTTTTTCAAAAAAATTATAAGATTTTGCACGTTTGTTCATAAAAAATTGCACATTTGTAGGAAAAAATTGCTCATTTGTTCATAAAAATTGTACATTGGTAGAAAAAAATTTAATGTTTTGTCCAAAAAAATTGCATAAAAAGAATTTGAATTTTGTCCATAAAGAAATTTCACGAAAAAAGTTTGGACTTTCTTCCGCACAAAATTGCACGAGAAGACATTTTATCAGTTTTGTTCATAAAAAAATTACATCTTTACAATATTGGCCATAAAAAATTTCACATTTACAATTTGTTAAAAAAATTCAAAAAAGTTTTTTCTCTATTCCTTACTCTTTATTATTGTTTTAATTATTCGTTATAGAAATTAAAATTAAGAGAAATTTATTAAAGACACACATTTGCGATAAAAAGTCAATTCACTCTCTCTTACTTTATTGTTCATGTTAACCATTCCAATACACCCTCTAACCATTGGTATCAGAGTTTACTTTAATAGTAATTCAAATGGTAGGATTCACACAGCAGGCGACTTTGCCCAAATTTCACTTCCATCATTCTCCAAATTCTCTTTCTCCTCAGCTCTTTGGATCACACTCGTCTCACCAATGTCATTGCCATCTTTGTCAAACTCTGCAAACTCACAAAACATGATACATTTTTTCTCCCACCCCTCTTAAGAAAATATGCTGACATCAACCCTTTTTTGCCTTCTTGCCAAATTCCCTTTTTTTGGCATAAGTCCATGAGGACTTTATTGATACTATGGTTAAGAATGGTGCTATCCAAACTCTAGTGAGACTACTTCATCTACCGGATGAGGTTGCGAAAGATAGTAGTGACCGATTTCTCCAAGCTCGTCTTTATCAACCAAAGAAAGGGTACACGTTCATCCTTGGAACTTTTGCTAGAAAAGTAATTAACTGACTTGTTGTTAATAAAAATCAAAAATTTTTATTTTTTTCTTGTTATTTGAATCGTGAAACATCTAAATTCTTTTGTCTTTATCATAACAGTTGGGGTATCAACGACTTATCATTGATGATTATAAAAAGTAATGAGTGACAGTAGAAATTTTCATGTAGTTTGAAGATGGTTCATTGGACTTTTTATCGTGGTTATTATAGGGAAATTGTAGGGACACAAGTCTAGTATTTTACCTTATTTAATACGATGAAACTAAGGACAATTGTTATCCTCATATTGGAAATTATCTAGAATATTTGAATGATATGGCGCATTTTTTTCACAACAAATGCTAATTTTTTTAATATTTATTTCCAGGAAGAATACTTGTGTGTGGGAGACTTGAGGAGTTGTGTGTTAACGGAAGGTGTGCAATTTTATTTTAGAAAAATCTTACAAGTAGGAGATTTCTATTTTTTCCAAAAGAAATTGGAAGATAAGAGTTTCCAACTTTTCATAACAAATTTTATCCACAAAAAATTACACATTTTCAATTATCTACTTACATTCTCCATTTTTTTTTCCTTCATAGAAAGTTGAATCTGAAAAACTTATTGTTGAGTAATAATTTGTGATAGCTGTGTTAATGGAAGATTTTCAATATTTTGTTAGAAAAATTTTACATTAAAAGATTCATTGTTTTTCGCAAGAAATTGCAAAATACGAGTTTGCAATTTTTGTCCGTGAAAAATTTCACATCTTACATTTTGTCCACAAAAAAATTACACTTTTCAATTATCTATTGAAATTCTCCATTTTTTTCCTTTATAGAAATTGTAGTTTTGGTAACGGAAAGTCTGTAAGAGAAGAAGTTGTAATTTTTTTTTCCATAAAACGTCTGTTTCGTTCCCAAAAAAATTACACATTTTTAATAATCTAGACTACTGAATAGTGATGGTTAGGGCTGGACATGATTAACCTAACTGTACTAAACTATAGATTATCTATACTATATTATACTATAAAAATTGAACTATTTTTATTAAAAACTGAATTATACTATTTTGTAGTTCAATTTAAAAAAACTGAATTTTCTTATTAGTAGTTCAGTTAACTCAATTAACTGTTTTAGAACAGTAAGAAAATACAACTTCATTAAAACAAACTCCAGTTCCACCCAAACATAACGAAGACATATTAATTATTTTTTTTATCAAATAACTTATTGAAAAGTGATTTTAAATAAACAAATATTCTAAATTAAATTTCTAACCGAACAATTTTAAGTGTTAGTTTTAAAAAAAAATACTCTAAGAATTTAGATAAACTTTTCAAACTTGTTTCGAAATAGTTTTAAGACAAAAAAACATATTTAATACTATTTACAAACTGGTATGAATTATTTTTTTCTCATAAAACATGCAACTTAGTTATTTATATTTGTATATCCTACTGTTCATAATTATATATCATATTCGTTTATTATTATTTTTATTTTTACTAAAAATTATTATACTATTAAAATTTATAAATGGATAGATTTTGACTAAGGTTTTTCTTATCAATTTTTTTTTAATGTAATCTATACAATTAAATTTTATTTAAGTTAAAAGAATTTAAATAAACTTTTCAAACTTATTCTAAAATAGTTTTAAGATAAATAGAAAAGAAAAAACACATTTAATACTATTTACAAATTGTTATGAATTATTTTATTCTCATAACTTAGTTATTTGTATTAATTTATATTTGTATATCCTACTTTTTCATAATTATATATCATGTTTATTATTATTTTTATTTTTACTAAAAATATTATACTGTTGAAATTTATAGATGAATAGATTTTGACCAAGGTTTTTCTTATCAATTTTTTTTAATGTAATCAATGCAATTAAATTTTATTTAAGTTAAGAATTTAAATAAACTTTTAAAACTTATTCTGAAATAGTTTTAAGATAAAAAAAAAAGAAAAACATGCAGTTTCTGTACGCTGTTTTATTAATATGTATCATTTAGGTTTTAGGCTTTAGCTTTAATTTTAAACTCTTTTCACATTGAAAAACAGTTTACTAAACTATATTTTAGTTAATTGAACTAAAAAATAGTTCAATTCAGTTATTTTAAACTATTTTCTAGTTCAATCCAATTTATTTGAACCATTTTATAGTTAACTATACTTGGTTTGTAGTACAGTGCAAACAATGCAGTTTGCCCACCCTTGGTGATAGTCTACATTTTTTTCTCCATAGAAATTCAGATCTGAAAAAGCTTATTATTGAGTAATGTACCGTAGGATATCTAAATTCACCAATGGTCGATCAGTAACCCGCGCCACAGTTAAAACCAACAATAAGGGTACACAATACCGAGCCTTCTTACGATCGTAATGTCACGATCGTATGTATGTCGAACACATCACAACACCAGCGTTGAACCTGCAACTTGCCCTCTAAGCATCAATCGTTAAAACGATCGCATTATAGCGTTTGCATGTTGGTGTTGATACATTAACGATCGACAATCAAACAACGATGTCATGACATATAGCGCTCGCATGTTTGTATCGATACACCAGACGATCGACAATTAATCAGCGGTGTCATGACACATCCGGTCAACTCTAGTCAAATTGAACATATTAAATCTTAATAAGCGGTTAGAAATATCAGTTTAATACCACGAATCACGGGATTAACTGATCCAGTGTTAAGCACGATCTAACAGTTACAATTTCCAAGTGGGCAACTTCTATAACTAACCGGATTTTCAGGTAAACGGTTTATTTTACTATTTTAAATATGAAAAGCATAGAGAAAAAAAAGGTACGTTTTTCCCTGGAGAGAAATTGAGATTATCACTGTTATTGAACTAAAAAAGTTCTTCAAGCACACATTTTTCTGACTTGAGCGTCGGAGTGCCTTTGCAGGTACTCACCTCATTCTCCCTGAAGCTGGTTGAAAAGGTAAAGGACGTGAAGGTAGAGACATCATAAGAGAAGTAGAGGCGACTCAATAGATTCACATCTCGGTCCCAACATTTGTACTGAAACATTTTGGCGCCCACCGTGGGGCCGAGGTTTGATATCCCAACGACGATCACCGGAGCTATGGACGACGCAAACACCCACGATTTGATCAAGCAATTGCAAATACAGATCGAGGCGCAGGCACAAACTATAAGGGAACAACAAGAAATTCAGCGCAAACAAGCCGAGGAGCTGGCGGCACTTAGGGCACGGCGTCCTCCGCCGGAAGTGTCGGCATCCAACCGACAAAATGATAATGAGGGGAGCCACCATGGAGGACCGTCCGAACCTATTGGCGGAGGAAGGAGAGGGACCACTTCTATGCGCCTCACCAACTTACTTCCATTCACGGAAGCCATCATGCAAGCGCATATGCCGGAAAAGTCCCCCCCCCCCCCCAACGTTAGAACGCTATGATGGCTCCGCCGACCCAGACAATCATCTCCGAAACTTTATAGATGCCATGGCATTCTACACGAACAATGACCCCGTCATTTGCAGAGCTATCTCATTATCCCTTAAGGATGAGGCGCTAGAGTGGTTCCACACTTTTCCTCAAAATTCAGTAGATTGCTTCGCCACAGTTGAAACTTTGTTCCGAAAACAATACGCTACCAACAGAAGACCGGAGATGACTCCCGCTGAGCTCGTAAACACTAAACAGGAGAAGGATGAAATCCTAAAAGCTTTCATGCAACGATACAATGAGACGGCTCGACGTGTGAAAGATGTAAATCATACCTTCATTATCAGCAACCTACCTTCGTGCTTAAGGCCAGGGTATTTCGCGGAACAGTTATATGCTGACCCGCCAACATCTATGTAGGAGCTCCAATCCACAATTGTGAAATTCATCCGCATTGAAGATCTCCGAAATTCCAGAAAGAAACAACAACAGGAAAACCCAAACCAAGAGGCCAAGAAAACCACAAAACGATCGACCAATGACTACAAAACAGATCGCCCACCCCGAAAAGAATCAGGGTGGACGTCCAAGTATGATCGCTACACATCTCTCAACGCGCCTAGGGCAAAGGTGCTTGAAGAGGCGTTGCACGCTGAACTCCTGACTGTTCGACGAAAAGCCACTCCAAAGAACGCGGACAACAGTAAAGCCTGCCGGTTTCATATGAACCATGGGCATGATACGGAAGAATGCAACATGGTGAAAGATGAGCTGGAAAGACTCATCCAAGCAGGCTACCTCCAAAACTATGTTAAGGACAGGATCTCCACCAGAGCGATAACTCCCCACCGCAAAGACTCCTCCAGACGAAGCCCCGAACGATCGCCTCCCAGGGACGACCGACGTCGCAGGCGATCGCGCAGCCAACCCCGGCGTTCGGAGAGAGAGCGTTCGGTTCGAGGTCGAATCGACACCATATCAGGTGGTTTCGCCGGGGGGAGCGTCAGCCTCCGCCCGGAAACGACATTTGAGACATTTAAAGTCGGAGCACATGGTAGATCGGCAGCCTCGGTCTATACCTGATATCACGTTCACCGACGTAGATTTTCACGCACCCGACCCTGATCATGATGACCCCGTGGTCATCACGGCCGAAATAGCTCGATACGGTGTCAACAAGGTTCTCGTCGATCAGGGTAGTTCGGTCAACATCTTATATTGGTCCACCTTCAAAAAGATGGACTTATCCGAGGACATCATAGCCCCTTTCAACAAACAAATTGTAGGCTTCTTAGGGGAAAGAGTCGATACCCGGGGGTGCCTCGACCTGTGAACTCGGCTCGGCACAGGCCGTGAGGCGCCAGAACTTAGAGTCTGATTCCTGTTGGTAGAAGCCAATACCTTGTATAACGCCTTATTAGGAAGACCTTGCTTGAACGCATTTGGAGCTATTGTGTCCACCCCTCACCTGACCATGAAGTTTCCCACGGAGCGTGGCACTATCTGTACTGTAAGGGCTGATCAACGAACGGCTCGACAATGTTACGTTGCCGGAAGTCACCCCTTTTGTACCAACCAGGAGGGCGAGAGGGGCTGAAACGGCGGCGATCGACTTGGACCCCAGAACCAACATAGACGAACGTCTCCATCCACAAGGCGATGTCAAACCCCTTTCGTTGGGAGCGGACACTTCCAGAACCACGACCATTGGCGGGAGCCTCACTTTGAACGATGAGCAGGATCTGGCACATATGCTACGAACCAACGCCGACTTGTTCGCATGGACGGCTGCTGATATGCCGGGGATTCACCCCAGAATTATGGCCCATAAATTGTCCATCTTTAGAGAGGCGCGCCCGGTTGCGCAAAAGAAGCGACGGTTCGGAGAAGAAAAACGCGAAGCCATACAGGTCGAGGTCAAGAAGTTGATGAACGCCTAGTTCATTAGAGAATTAACTTACACTACGTGGTTGTCGAACGTAGTCATGGCCAAGAAGTTTAACGGCTAGTGGAGAATGTGTGTAGACTTCACCGACCTCAACAAGGCATGCCCTAAAGATTCATATCCCTTGCCTAGCATCGATCGGTTGGTAGATGGAACTTCCGGTCATGTTGTACTCAGCTTTTTCGACGCGTACTCGGGATACAACCAAATCTCCATGTACGCGCCTGATCAGAGCAAAACAGCTTTCATTACCGAACGCGCTAATTATTGCTATGAAGTAATGTCGTTCGGCCTGAAGAATGTCGGTGCCACATATCAACGCCTCATGGATAAAGTTTTCCATCGTCAAATCGGACGATGCATGGATGTTTATGTCGACGACATGGTTATCTGGAGCCAATCTATGGAGCAACATCTAAAGGATTTGGAGGAAGTGTTTGGCCATATCAGAAAATAGAACATGCGCCTTAACCCTTCCAAATGTACCTTCGGAGTCCCGGCTAGTAAGTTTTTGGGTTTCATGCTTACGCGCAGAGGCATCGAAGCCAACCCAGACAAGTGCAAAGCCGTACTCGACATGGCAAGTCCAAAAACCCTGAGGGAGGTACAATGTTTGGTCGGTAGGCTCACAACCCTGTCTCGCTTCATTCCGAAACTAGCTGAGCACATCAAACCCATCCTAAAGAACATGAAGAAGGGCACCACCCAACACTGGGACGATGATTGTGAAACGGCCATCAACGCTGTCAAACACATTCTCACCAGCCCTCCGATCATGGCGAGATCGGAAGCTGGATCCGACTTACAGCTATATATCGCAGCATCCCATCAGGCTGTCAGTGCTGCTTTAGTACAAGAGACCCCCTCCCTTAAATTAATTTACTTTATCAGTCATACACTGCAGGAAGCAGAAGAAGGATATTCTCGAATTAAGAAGATAGCATTAGCCCTGCTCACGGCTTCACGTCAACTCCGACCGTATTTCCAAAGTCATCAGGTGGTAATCCGCACTAATCACCCGATCGCCAAAATCCTCCGCAAACCCGACTTAGCAGGGCGGATGGTCTCCTGGTCAGTGAAGCTCTCAGAATTTGGACTCCGTTACGAACCTCGGGGATCCGTTAAGGGTCAGCACTTGGCAGACGTTGCAGCTGAGTTAATGCCCACACCCGATGATTCGACACCAAAGTGGCTCCTCAGCGTGGACGGATCCTCGGACAAAAGAGGGGGAGGAGCCGGTATTGTTCTGGAAGGACTAGACGGTCTAATCATGGAGCAAGCCATCACATTCAGATTTCCCGCCAGCAACAACCAGGCCGAGTATGAAGCTCTGATTGCTGGCCTATCCCTGGCCAAAGAACTCACGGTCGCTCGTCTAGAGTGTAGGATGGATTCACAGTTGGTGGTCGGACATATGAACGGGACGTATCAAGTTAAGGATAATCAATTACTGAGCTACTTCCACAAAGCTCACGCCCTACTTCAAGACTTTGTCGAAATTAGCATTATCCACATACGCAGGGAACAAAACACAAGAGCAGATCTCTTAACTAAGTTAACTCACTCCAAGGAGCGAACACAACTATCTTCAATCATTAAAATGACGCTCGACCACCCAATCGTGGAAGCTTTTGTCACCGATGTTTCGTCACCGCCAACAGACTGGCGACAGAGAATTAGGGATTTAATGATGAAACAGGAGCGAGGAGAAAACATTACTGTGAGTGATTCAAAACGCATAGAACGTTTTTTTGTACATAGGCGACGACCTATACCGCCTCGGCCATAGCACTCCTTTGTTGAAATGCGTATCAGAGGATGAAGCTGCTATGTCCTGCGCGAACTTCACACCGGGATATGCGGGTTTCATTCGGGTAAGCGTACACTCAAAGCACGTATACTTCGCACAGGATATTACTGGCCAACGATCGATCAAGATTGCGAGACATTTGTCAGAAAATGCATCTCCTGTCAGGCCCACGGTCACGACATCCACGCTCCTCCAGAAGAGTTGCATGGTATCGTCTCTCCTTGGCCTTTCGCTCAATGGGGACTCGACATAGTCGGACCATTACCCCTCGCCAAAGCACAAAACAAATTCCTCCTAGTGGCGGTCGACTATTTCACCAAATGGATAGAAGCTGAACCATTGTCCGTTATCAGTGTCCAGCGAGTGCAGAAGTTCATCTGACGTCTGATCTGTCGATTCGGTCTACCACAGAAAATCATCACCGACAACGGTCGCTAATTCGTCGAGCGAAAATTGGAGGAATTCCTCAGCAGTTTGGGCATTAAACATGTCACCAGCTCGGTCGAACATCCACAATCGAATGGACAAGTCGAGGCCGTGAATAAAGTCATACTCACTGAATTAAAGAAGCGACAAGGCGAGGCCAAAGGTTTGTGGGTGGATGAACTGCCCGAAGTCTTATGGGCTTACAGATGTACTCCGCACGGATCCACCGGGGACACTCCATTCAACTTAACTTATGGCACTGACGCCATGCTCCCGGTCGAGGTCGGGGAGCCCTCGCTAAGACGAGACATCACCAATATGACACTTAATGATGAATAATTACGGATGAATCTCGACACCCTGCCCGAGCGTCGAGAAGTCGCCACTGTTCGTGCAGAAGGTCAATAGAGAATGCTCTCACGCCGTTATAACACTAAGGTCAAAGCCTGAGCATTCAAAAACGGCGATCTTGTGTGGCGGAAACGGGGAGAAGCCAGGAAGGATCGAATGCATGGCAAGCTAGCAGCCAACTGGGAGGGACCATTCCGCATCGTCGAGGATATGATGAATGGAGCATACCGCCTCCAACTCCTCAACGGACAACCTGTCCCCAACACATGGAATGCTACTCATCTCAAATATTATTTTACTTAACGTTCATTTATATTCTTGGCACATTATTCATCTCAATTCCAAATAAAGGGCATATTTCATATTTTATTATTATTTCACTTCATTTATAATTTCTCACATGTCGAGTCCCAGGGCTACATTCTTCTGACTTTATTCGGCAAGTTACACGGTCATCCTCGATCACCCCAAACACATCCATGTCTAAACGAGTTGGGATACACTCCCTTTGGTAGATGTTCTCCCTCGAACACCCAATCCGTTCGGGATACACTCCCTCTGGTAGATGTTCTTTCTTGAACACCCAGTTTCATTCGGGATACACTCCCTCGGGTAGATGTTCTCCCTTGAACACCCAATGCAATTCAGGACATTATTTCCCTACAATGCAATTCAGGACATTATTTCCCTACTCGATCCTCACCCTCGACGGTCGTTCACAACATTGTTAGTAAATTCGACTTAGACGCTCGTTCATCTAAACGAACGTTCAACACATCATGACATCAAAAGTCATCACGTCAAAAGTTCACGAAGTTCACAAATACTCAAAAGTTCACGAAGTTCACAAATACTCAAAAGTCATCACGTCAAACGTTCACGAAGTTCACAGATACTCAAAAGTCATCACGTCAAGTTCATAAATTCGTGCCAAAACAAAAACCATGTTTATCTTTACACCCAAATTCAAAATCCTAATCTATTACAATGTTTGGGGATCCAGCAACAGCTTCCTCCGCCTCCACAACATTTGGCTCCTCATCCGCGACCACTTCCGCGGCCACTTCAGGAGGTCCTTCTGCAACGACCGTTGCATCCTCGGCGTCATCTTCAGCTTCCATGAAGGCATCAGCTAGAATCTCCGCAAGAGGTAGCATCTGACCCTCATATACATCTTTACGTACGTCAAATGCTACCCCCTCGGTCGACACTTGAAGAAGATGGGTGACTTGCCTCAGCGCCTTCTTGAAACCTCTGGTATGCTCTACCACTATGGCTTCGCGCATCTCTTCCCTTTCCTCTTGGTCTTCGGCAGCCGCGACAACCAACTCATCCCTCACCTTCATCAAGTTGTCTCTTTCCTGCGATACCTCCACCACAGTCTTTCTTAGCTGCGCCTATTCAGAGACCGCCTGATCCTTTGCCAATTGCAGCTCGTCCCTCTCCCTCTTCAACTTTGCGCCAGCTGCCCGAGTGGAGTCCAGCAAAGCCTGTCCTTCACGCAACAGCTGCTCCGATCGTCTTAGTTGTTGTTCGCAGGCGGCATGGGCATCGGTCCTCTCTTTCAGTTGTGTTCGCGCCTTGTCCAACTCAGCCCTCAAAGCGCCTCTGTCGGAAGCGTACGCCATGTGCCAGGCTGCCATCGTTATTCGACTTGCCATCTCTAACATGTCATCGGCTATCTGTTGCTCCGTCATCCCCTCCACCACCTTCTTCTCAGAGTCCTCAAAATTGAAATCAATTTTGTGACGCAAGTTGAAGGAGGGATCCCATAAACTCGTCGGAAGGGGACGATCTGACTCCACGACAGTCTCCTTTGTTCTTTTCGACGCTCCCCCAGTAGTGTCGACCGCTTTTCCCTTGCGTTTCCTTATCAATGGCTGCTCCTCAACAACCACTACTTCGTCGGATACCGCCACTCGCACGCTTGGAACAGACGGTTGGATTCGAATAGGTTTTGAAGAAGGGCCTGAACGAATAGCACCCGCCTTACCAGCATCCTGGTCAGTGTCGATGGCTTGGAACCAATTGCGAACGGATCCTTTTCTCTCCATTATCTCTGTCGAACACAAAATTCCTCCAACACAGTCAACAACAATCCAATATCATACACGAATAACAGTAAGTGAAACATACCAAATACCCTCGAGCTGAAATCATCATGCTCAAGGCAATTTATGAGCCTACGGGAAGAAAAGGGGCGTGGCAATGTCGTCAACACATTCAAAGCCTCCAATTCTTCGATCGTCATTTTATCCTCGTCCCACGAAGTAAACCTCAAGGGATCCTGTGTCCAATACAGAGGCAATTTCGGATTTCCATCCTCCTCAAAAAAGTATGTTCGTCCTGCCTCAAGGATTGACACTTTAAAAAACTTCTCTTTTAAACCCCTATACAACTGCAAGTAGAGTTCTAGGAGAGCGTCACCCGGTTCGAAAATTAAAGACACCCAGCCCCTCTTAGCAACTGGGCGACACCTAAAGAAACGCAAAAATAATGCCACTGTCGGCCTAATCGCCAAAACTTGGCAGACAACGGCGAATGCCTGCATATATCCCCAACTGTTAGGATGCAGTTGGGTAGGGGCCACGTTTAAGGTTTTCAACACCGCCATTTGAAAGGTTGTCAGGGGCAATCTAAGATACAAATCATAAAACGGAGGAGAATAGCAGTAGAAAAAATTGTTGGTGGCATTTTCTCTTCAATGGAAAACTCTCTCATCCTTACGACAGGCCACCAATTTTACACACGACCTATAACCTAGGGTTCTCAAGATACAACTATTTTCTACCCAATCGGCTAACATTATTTCGCTTCTAAACATACTACGGATTTCACTTACTTCCCGTGAAGCCCAGTCATAACCACCGCTACTAGTCGTGGGCTCAGCACGATTCTCAGGACCTTCACTCACCACGCCACCGTACCAGAAAGCATCTTCACCACCCGGAATGGTAGTGATTTCATGGCACTCCGTCACCGGCAACGAGTCCGATGTGCCGGAATGAACATTCTGCCCCTTTTCTTCCATTATCAGCAAAAAACCACACTAGGACGAAGAAAAGATTGAGTGTTTACCTGGCAAATTTTGTATGAAGGAAGATTCAACTCGTAAAGAGCAGGATAACTATCACCGGCAGGAAAAGGAAACTCTTAGGTTTTGGTAAACACAGCACGTCTTTTCACCTTCGTTTCGTATTAAAGAAGCCAAGAAAGCCAATACATCATGCGCCGTCAGATCAACTCGAATCCAGCGGCTGTAGTTTCATGTCTTTCCGCTTCCCCAAATAAGCGAGAAACCCTAAAACGCTTAACGCCAAAACGGTGCGTATCACTTCCCCAATAAAGAAGCACTCAACGTCCTATAGTAAACTCGCAAGCAAAACCTGCGCTCGTTTACTCGGACTCGAGGGGCTTGTACCGTAGGATACCTGAATTCACCAATGGTCGACCAGTAACCCGCGCCACAGTTAAAACCAACAATAAGGGTACACAATACCGAGCCTTCTTACGATCCTAATGTCGCGATCGTATGTATGTCGAACACATCACAACGCCAACGTCGAACCCGTAACTTGCCCTCTAAGCATCAATCGTTAAAACGATCGCATTATAGCGTTTGCATCTTGGTGTCGATACATTAACGATCGACAATCAAACAGCGATGTCGCGACGTATAGCGTTCGCATGTTTGTGTCGATACACCAGACAATCGACAATTAATCAGCGATGTCATGACACATCCGGTCAACTCTAGTCAAATTGAACATATTAAATCTTAATAAGCGGTTAGAAATATCAGTTTAATGCCATGAATCACGGGATTAACTGATCCAATGTTAAGCACGATCTAACATTTACAATTTCCAGGTGGTCAATTTCTATAACTAACCGGATTTTCAGGTAAACGGTTTATTTTACTGTTTTAAATATGAAAAGCATAGAGGAAAAAAAGGTACGTTTTTCCGTGGAGAGAAATTGAGATTATCACTATTATTGAACTAAAAAAGTTCTTCAAGCACACATTTTTCTGACTTGAGCGTCGGAGTGTCTTTGCAGGTACTCACCCCATTCTCCTTTAAGCTGGTTGAAAAGGTAAAGGACATGAAGGTAGAGACATCATTAGAGAAGTAGAGGAGACTCAATAGATTCACATCTCGGTCCTAAGATTTGTCCTGAAACAAGTAATTATTTCTGTTAGTGGGGCTAATGGAAGGATGGCAATATTTCGTTAGTTTTTTTCACAAGAAATTTCAAGAAGAGAGTTTACAGTTTCTTCCAAAATAAATTGCACGAAAAGGCAGTATAAAAAATTACATGTTTGCAATATTTGCCAAAAAAAAATTCACGTTTACAATTTTGTTAAAAGTAATTCACAAAAAGCTTTACAGTTTTGTCCAAAAAAATGTATGAGAAGATTTTGAAGGTTTTTCCATAAAAAATTGCATGAGAAAAGTTCAGAGGTTTATTAATAAAAAATTGCACAATAAGGATTTATAAATTTGTATAAAAGCCTAAGGTTACTTAAGAAAGTAGAAGATTTCCAAAGGAAGGAAAAAACAAAAATGACAAAGAATAAAATTTAAAATAAAATTGTAATGGATCTGCTTAAAATATAAATATTATATATTTATCAAAAAAATGATCGTCCGAGGGTAGGCTTTTGCTTCCTGCACTCACACTAATAGAATAAAATTAAACTATATTTTATCGACCATTGTTTTTGCCATTATCATCTGCGATAGAGGGGACACTGGAAAGGAAGAGAGAGAATTTGAAAAAGCTTGTTTCGAAAAGCTTTTTTCATGATGCATTTCATATGTTCTGAAAAACTTCTTTTTCGAAATGGGAGTGTTTTGGAAAACTCATTAAGACATTACATACATTTCATAAATTTTGTTCTAGAAATCTTATTCCGAAAAGTGTGTTATGGAAATATTATTCTGGAAATTTTCATAAAGTTTGTTCCAAATCATAGTTTACTATGTTAACATTTTTTTTATTTGGATGAAATTAAATGTTATATATGGCTCTTTTTTGAGTGATTATAGTTTCTTCAAAAGTCAGTTGTAGGCGTGGAAAGACAATTTAAGGGAGGTCGTTATTCATATTTATAACATTCTTATAGAAATGAATAATTACGTGCAACTTTATTAGATGGTTTATAAAAGAAAATATGATAATTTGAGACAAAGTGTTCATGTATTTCACTCTACGTTTTTTCTTTCTACTGTAATTTATATTTGATTCCGAAGGTTGAAAGAATCGTTGCATTGCATGCAATGGTGCCACTAGAAAGGGATAAAAAAATAATCTTATGCTTCGAGATTTTTCACATGTTGACCAGAGTTCTAATGCTACCAAAATTAGAAGTTTCTAGAAATATAACAAATGATGATACAGAAAGACAACAGATTATATCAGCTAAACATTGATTACACAGATTACCAAACTTCTCATTCCACAGTTTACACTCTAAGCTACTTGTTTCATATAGACAATGAAACAACATTGACAAGAACAAAAGTAACAAAGAAAAGCTTCATGATACAAATCACGATAGTTCCTCTACTTTCTGCTGAACAAGCTTCTCAGTTTCCCTCTTTCCAACCTCTCAAGAAGCTTTTTAGCTCCTGGAATGTCCATCTCTGTAAGCTTCTTCAGATACCCGATTGCTCCATACGAAATCATCAGTTTCTTACACTTCTTACATGGAGAAAGTGATCCAAGGCATGAAACTGCGTACTTTTTGGCAGTGTTCTGAGAGCTTGGATCAAGCAACTGGACAAGATTTGGAACACTTTTATCATCTTTCTTAACCTCTCTCCGATTCTGAGACAGAACCATGAGGCTTGAAATTGCTTGAGCAGCAATCTCTCTAGCAGTATTTGTTTTAGCCTCAAGCATCTTTATAAGAAGAGGGATGCACCCAGCTTCACCCACCATTTTCTTCATCTCCATTGAGCTGCAAACTCTGCAGATGACAGAAGCTGCAGCTTGTTGAGCACCCAAAGATCCAGACTTCAGAACGTGAACCAAACAAGGAAGCAAACCAAGAGATACCAAAGTTTCCTCAGAAACTGATCCAACCAGATTCCTCAATGCTCCAACTGCGGATTCTTGAGGAAGTGGACCATCAAGATAGGTCAGAAGACTTCTAACACCACCTTCTGATATAACACACTTTCTCAAATGCTCGTTGCTTGAAGTGAGATTCTGCAAGCACTCAGCTGCATACTCTTTGGAACCTAACAAAATTCCACAACTAAGAAGATTGATCATAACACTTACAATACCTTCTTCAGCCAAAGCCTGTCTCACCTCAGGAACAGCTGATATGTTTGTCAAAGTGCAGGCAGCAGCAGCCTGTGACACAGAATCTCCACTCTCACAAAGCTCGATCAATGGCCGAACACCACCATGTCCAACAATTGCACGAGTTGTTTCTGCTGACATTGACAGTCTCTGAAGAGATACTATAGCCTTCTCTTTACTGACAGCACTACCAGATTCAACAAGTCTAATAAGAGGTGGAAGAACTCCTTCAGAAACTAGCCACTTTTCGCAGCTCCCAGATTCCACCAGAGCGCATATAACAGTAACAGTCTTCTCCCTTATCCTTGGAGATGTTGCTGTGAGCAATTGAACCAAAGCAGCAACATTCCTCCTGCCAAGAACAGCCAAAACATTCTTTTCATCCTCTTTCATAACATCATAGAGTCTGTCTAAGGCTTTGTGCTTTGCTTCCAAGTGACCAATCTGAAGGCGCGCTAGTAGTTCTCTTATATTGTTGTGTGTTGCAATATCTGATTCTGCCATAGAACCTAACACGGTTAATGGCAAAGTAGCTTCACCGAGCACACCGGTCTTGATCAAGAGACCACAATCCTTTAAATTCAAATCCAGTTTCCCAGTTAATGCATCAAGATCACTCTGCATCCTAAGCTTACCCTCGTACTTCTCCATCACACACAACTCAGCCAATTCTTTGGTTTCTTTAAGCGTCTTTGACACAGCCTGCAATTGCTCCTTGCATAGAGCATTCTTGGAGAAACAAGGGTGGCTAGACAAATCCGATAAACAGGAGGGAATCTGCTCCAATTTTGAAATGATCATCTTCCACCTACCAGGGAACACCTTAACCTCTTTCGCCTTAGCAAGAGCCACAGGAACAAGTTCCTGTGCATGCAACAACAAGTTTTCTCTTGAACAGGCATCATCAACTGCTACTGCAGCTTTACTATCTTCCACCATGATTTCAAATTTGGACAGAGTGGTGGTAAAGTAGAATTGAATTGATGTCAACAAAGCTGCAGAATGGAAGAAAACCAAGCTCAGAGAAATGATGGAGATGCCAATTTGTAGAAAGGCAATGATACTATCAGCATAGATAATTAAAAAGTTGTGGAGCAGTTGCAATCATAAAATCCGTAAATTATAAATGAAGACTCCAATAGAAAATTCTCAGACAGTAAAAAGAAATAAAAAGGACAAGACCAACATCAATAACGTCGAGCATCTTATGATCACACACAAATCTTGTTTGAAAGCATGGCTAAACCATCATCAAAACTGAAGTACCTAAAGATGCCCCACGAGGCTTTCTTTCCCTTACTTTAGAGCAAGTAATCATTTAATGCCCTTTGGAAATTCCAAACCATTTTGATGATGAAGGGTGTTGATGAAAGTGAGGGAATTGGCGTGTAACGGCTAACTATTAAGTCCAATTAAGAAGCCGTCGGTGGATAATATTATACAAATCAAACACATTAGACCAAAAAGACCCACCCCACACATGGCATAAAATGTAGTAAAAGACCCTCTCAAGGGGCATTTTGGTCATTGACACAACCTCCTCCAACTTTACTTTCCAACCATGAAAATGGAGGTTGGTTGGAGAGAGTCTTAAAGGTGAAAATTTAGGAAGTTTTGTTTGTCATGTTGATTCCAACCCAAATCAAGGATTCCTGTTTCTAAAAGAGAGGCTCCTCAAAAGTGGAATTCTTCGCAGGGTTTCTCCTTTCTCCTCATAAAGGCTACCGGTTTGAGAAAGGGAAAGGTTTTACTTTGAAGGAAAGACACAAAACAAAAGTCTCTATCTTCAAGTTGTATTACACAACCCAATTATATCCAACGAATACCCATTACTATTTTTATTTATCTTTGTCATTTCTACTGTTAACATTGATGAAAAATCAAAATCATAAATTCAAATAGTAATATACCTCAAACCAACTTGATTTGCTAAATCTTCAAAGAATTGATCCTGTCATAAGCTATCACTGCTGTTCTCGGCTGTTTCTGCAACCCCAAAGGCACGAGAGAAAACATTAAGTTCCAAACCAAAACGGGAAGAAAAAGAACGGAATTCTTGTTATCTGTAGAAATAGAACAAAGCAAAGAAGCAACAAAAACACACGCACACGCAGATGAAGGACCAACCTTTAAGAATGAGTAACTAAGGAAACAGCTAAGACTTTGTATAGCTTAATCTTCAAACTTGACACTCTCTATCACACTGTAGTGTGCTTCAAAAATTGCTACAGAGAGCACCAACCACCCACCAACACTGAAAATTTTAAATGCAATGCTTCCAAACTCATCAATCAAAACACAGCTGGATTCACTCCAAAACCATATCCTTCATTTTCTGAGAATCAAAAATATCTCTGTGTCATATTTGAGAAACAGACACGACACACTTTAGATGAAAATGGTGATCAAGTTTGAATCAGAAACCTGCTACAAAGTGTATTAATAAAAAACTTAGCTTCACAAAACGACACAACGAGTACAATACAAACAACAACGTTCACACACACACATACCCACTATTCAAAAATCAAATTTTCACCAACGTGGAAGCCAGTGTCCGTGCTGAGGGAGAAGGGTGCTTATGTTTAGTGTAAAGAGGCTTAAAGGTCGTGCAGGTTCGATAATCGGACGGTGGAGAATGCGGGTTGGACAGACAAGGTTACCGTTGGGATTTGTTAAAATTTGAAAATGCTTAGGATTTCTTTTGTACGTTGCAATATGATGACGTGTAAGAATTGCCACGTGTGATGTGGGGACAGATGCTACTTTTCAAAGAGATTAAAATGAGAATCCCACGTGTGAAGTAAACGGATCATGAGGAACTGTTCTCTTCAGTTCAGTGTTCAGTGTTATGGATTTTGAATTTGCACACATTTGACATTGTTTTTGCACCAAATTACGAAACTACCACTGATAAGAAGTTTGGTGAAGCAAAGCATGTGAGGTTGTTGGCTTGGTAAGCTCGTAGAAATTGCCACTCAATTGTTAGTTCCAGTTTCTATGCATGGTTCATACATAATTTTTTTTTTATATAAGTATAATATATATAAAATATTATCAATCAGTATGAAATTTTGAAGAACTAATAAAGAAAATATTTTTATTGACAATCATGAAACAAGAAATGATAAAAAATAAAAATAATTAATAAGTTCTAATTAACTAACAGGCCATATATATGTTTAGAAGATGTGGTAAATAATAAACAAATCATTTTCTAATGTTCAGAATGGAGCTTAATTTTAAATGAATTTAAAATATTACATGAAAAAATCATTTTCTAGGACAATCTAAATTCTTTTCAAAATGATGCAAAGTAATATGAAGTTTCTTTTAAGGTAAAATTTTAAATAAAACGTGTAAATAGAAATGGTATACGATGAAAATTAAATTACTTTATCTGAATAAAGAATTTGAAGCACGAGAAAACTCGAAGTGTTTTTTATTAGAACTAAGTATTTTAAAAAAAAGTAAATTGATTGAAATATTACGACAAAGGTTTTGTTAATGACTATGTCGGTATTGATATTTAAAAAACAAATCTCTTCGTATAATACAATTGTTTACTTGGTCTCTAAGAAAAACATAAAAAAAACGTTAGTTAAATATTTAGGAAAGAAAAAAAATTGAACATTTTTCTCATAAATTAAAAACATAAATTCTTTAAATATTATTAAAATAATTATAAAATGATATTTAAAAACTTATCTCGTTTCTTCATAGAGAAATAGCAACAACAAACCAATACAGAGACAGAATGATTGAGGAAGACGTTTATGTTTTGAGTTGTAAATTTCATTGTTGACCAAAATTCTTGAATGTCATTTAAATTGATAAGAATCACAAATTGATGTTTGAATAGCTTTATTGTCGTTATTATATGTTTGGTCAGATTAATTTTGTAGAATTGAAGGTGGAAAAAAAAACTCAGTTTTTCGTTCAAATGTGTTTTGTTTCCACACACGTATCGTTAAAAACTTTTTCCGACAAAAAATAAAATATAAAACAATGTTAGTTTTGCTTATTTTAGCTTTATGCTTTCTGTTATTGACTAATCATATTATTAGTGGATCCCATGTTGTATGTTTGGTGGATTGTTTGTTTGATCTAACATATGAATAATAATTCATTTTTTCAACCTTAGATAATTAATAATATTTCTCTTCTCTGATTATTTTTCTTTTTTTTTTTCAATTTCTATACATAATTTTCACATTGTATCAATTATTATCCGTGTTCCATGCCTTTCAAAATATCTTCAACTTAGTTTTTCTATTTTTATTTTTTAATTTTTAACTTTTAATGTTTGAATTTCTATGAATCGAATAACTAAAACTTGTAATAGTATGTTCAAGAATGATTTGTGACAGGAAATGAAATAGTAGCAAAGTTTAATCTTGAAATTCTTGAATTCTTGAATTGAACAAGATCAATTATTAGTTACATGACTCTTTGGCATTAGTTAGTAAGTATACCAATCCTTACCAAGGAAATATTAGAAGACTTGCATTATTGAAAACCTAGAAAAACATCATAATGTCTCTAAAAAACGAATTAAGATTAGAAAATTGAAGTTGTAGGTATGAGTAATTAAGAAAGATAAATCAATAAATGAATTTCTTTTATCAATGAAGCAAATTGTAGATTCTTTAGTTGCATTGGATTGTCAATTTCTTTAGAGGATCACATGGAGACTATTCTTGATAAGTTCTGAGAAGAATTTGATTCGTTTATCATTTTCATCACATCGTAGTTGGATCCATAAACAATTTATTGGGATCTTACTTGCACAAGAAGAAGATTTGAAAAACAAAAAAGAAAATTGATATCAACTTGACACCATAAAAATGCAACTACAATTAGAAATCATAATACAATTTATGGCAGAGGCAAACTTGAATCTCAAAACTATAGAGAAGGTTACGATGATCATGGAGGAAGAATAAATAATGGAGGTGGTTTTCAATCTAAAAAACGATAAATAAACTTGTTGGTAGAGACATTTTAGCAAAAACATGTGGTTACAAAACTAAACTCAAATTCAAGACCAAGAGGTAAATTTTGTGATAAAATATGGTCATGTAATTAGTATTGTTGACAAAAGTTTAACCATCAATTCTAAGGAACTCCATAAATTAAAAAAAAAACTCAATTTGACACTAAAAATAACATTCATAATAATCAATGATTTCTTGTTACTCTTATTACTATCTCGGATCCATTATGATATCCAATCAATGGTGTTTCTCATCACACTATCAATAATGAAGAAATTTCTCCATCAAAACTACATACAATGGTCCAAACAATGTTAAGATAGGTAATGACATAGGTTTACAAATAAAAATCATTGGTTATTTTGAATTGTTGTTGTTTAATTCCTCTATAAATGTTGCCTTCATTCCTACAATTTATATATCTTGCCAAAAACCATCTTAACAATGAGATTAGAGTTATTCAAACTGATAATGTAAAAAAATGAAATTTGTAACACCCTAATATTTTAAAGGGTATTACTGATAGTAGAGACTAAATTAATTTGATATATTTTATAAACCATCAAACTTTATTTCAATTCTCCCAAAGTACAATACCAAACTTACAAACTTCAAACAATATAGTCTTCACCACTTAACATAAATTCGAATTTCAACTTATAAGTTTTACACAACATAATTTTTCCAATACAAATTTATTCTTTTTACAAAATATCCCTGAAAGTTTTTCCCCGCGTCTCTCTCATCTCTAAGCTTTTTCAACCGCATCTGCGACATTATCTATTCACATATAACATGAGTTATATGATCATAGCACAAATAAATAAGGGTAAGCCAACCATATCATAAAATCATTAAACTTGTAATAAAAATATTATAATCATGTATTTCTGCAATTGATAAAATGTCATTATTCTGATGTCATTAATTCATCATTATCAAAATCATCTTTCTCATTTCCATAAATCTTACAAGTGTTCCATGCTTACTCATGAAGCCTTATGGTCAGACCGCTCTCTGCCTGCTTCCTTAAGCCTCACTTATATACTATGTCTTACTTTCTGAAGCCTTATGGTCAGACCCCTCTCTGCCTGCTTCTATAAAACTTTTGAATCATATGTTTATGTCAAAGCCTTATGGTCAGACCACTTTCTGCCTGCTTTCATAAACCTCAAGTGTTACTTTGCTCATACCAAACTCTCATGGTATAACTCGAACAAACTACTCCCGGTAGTAAACATCATTTCATAAGTAATGATTTCTCATATCCACCCCAACATTTCATAAAACCAACAATTCATACCCTCTTATCCACCTAACTCAATCATGTTCATTCTTTAATCATGAATTCATAATCACCCGTTTTGGTATCAATAAATCAAACATATTGCCAGATATCATGCTTCATATTATAAACTCATTTTGCCCATAACGAGTATAACTCAACATATTTTCACCAAACAAAGATCATGGATCAACCAAAATATATCAACATATCTTAAGAACTACATATTAAAGTCTGGGCTCAAGGTAATGATAAATAAAATATATATGAAATTTTTACCATGATAATATTATGCATCTACAATCAACTTGTTTTATTTTATTTTCATCCTGTTATAGATTTTTCTTTACCCCAATTGGTCACCGGAGAGGACCCAGATGTCTGAACGCATCAAACTCACCTTCGACGCCAGCACATATGACTAGTCTAAACTGACTGGACCAGGCCAGGGCTGCTCTATGATCAGGGATGTGCCAACTCAGGTTTTTAAGGTTCCTCTATCCTACCAACAAAGGGAGGTCCTCAATAATTAACAATTTATTTATTTAATTTATCTACCTTATTTTCTTATGCTCTAAATCTTAAAATGCTTAATTTTACTTCCTCTCACAACAACCTCAACCAGTATCTGTATATCTATTTAATACCCATATACAAGTTATTACAAAACCCTTATTCCAAACCTCCCAACAAGATCAATTTCAGCCAACAAACTCATTCAATAAATTCATCACAATAAACATCCATAATAGAATTCATACAAGATAATTATAAACAATTAACAATAATAAAACATTACAATAAATGGTCATAGAAGAATACAATATTTGACAATCATAAAAATAATCTTAATATAAAAATTCATGGGGAAACAAGAAGTTGAATCTGGCAGAGCCGGTTAGACAACTTCTAATCCATCCAAAAATACAATATAATTAAATAACAAGAACAATAACATGTATGGGGAAATAAGAAGTTGAATCTGGCAGAGCCGGTTAGACAACTTCTAATCCTTCCAAAAATGCAATAAAATAAATAAGTAAAGCAATAAATAGTTTGGGGAAACAAGAAGTTGAATCTGGCAGAGCCGGTTAGACAACTTCTAATCCTTCCAAAATGCAATAAAATAAATAAGTAAAGAAATAAAACGTTTGGGGAAACAAGAAATTGAATCTGGCAGAGCCGGTTAGACAATTTCTAATCCTTCCAAAATACAAAAATAAACAACTAATAACATACAAATGGCATAACATAATCAATATCACGTTTTACAACTATCACACTTGGATATCAACACAAAAGCATACTCTCATTTAAATTCAAAATCATACAGAAACAAAATACTCCATAATCAAGATTTAAGATCAGACAAAAGCAAAATATAGCATATTTAAGACTCAAGATAATACAAAAGAAGATACTCAAGGTTAGCTTCCCTTACCTCTATTACAGACTTAATCTCCTCGCTCTATGAAAACTTCCAGAATATCCCCTTTGAAATTAGAAATTCTTCCAACTCTCTTCTCTCAAAAATTTTCTAAGTTCTTTGGTGTAAATTTTCAGCCTCCCCCCTTGGCTATTTATAGTAAAAAATTTTACTATTCATTTTTACTATTCATTTTTTTATTCATTTTACTATTACAAAAATAATTTTTTATTTGCAAATTGGTGAATTCTGATCTCAAAGCTACGTGGAACACTTATCCTTTCCAAAAATAATTTTTTTTTTTACTATTCACTTTTTACTATTCACAATTTACTATTCACTATTTACTTTTTTTTTTTTTTTAATTTAGTATCTGACTTACAAATATTTTCAAGGATCTTACAATCTCCCCAACAACAATTATTTTCGCCCTCGAAAATCATTTATTTAAACAAAGACTATTTAACAAAAGAATACTTACAAAAGAGATATGGATTTTCAAAAACCATTGCTTTGATACCCAACAGTGTAACACCCCGATTTAGGCGTTACAATTTATTTTTCCACAAAAATACATATATAACTTTTCTTTAACAATTTTCAACACCAACAAAATATTAAGTGCTTTATTACAACACAAGTCTTCTGAAATAAAATTTCACACAATTCATAAACTTCTGAAATTTAAAATTTCACACAGTTTGAAATTTCAAAACATATTTATTTAGAAATCCCCCATGTCTCTCTTTTTTTTTTCTTTTTTTTTTTTTTTCACAGATCTCTCATCTTCTAAGCAAGTCCAGAACCATCTGCTAATTCATCTTAAATAGTTTCTGCTCCCGTATAATATCACACATTATACGATCATTGCATTCACATACACAAACACAAACAATAGGGTGAGCTAACTGAAACAAGCATACAATCCATTCACAATCCGTTAATAATACATCCACAGTATTCAATACAGTTAAGCACACCCACTCAACATATTATCACAATATCATTGCTCAACAATTTTACTATTCCACTTATCAAAGTATTACAACTTCACCTCATCCGACCTACTTACCAAAGTAGTACAAACCAAGTTATTCTCTCTACTTATCAAAGTAGCACCGCAAGACAATACTGTCTACTTATCAAAACAGCACAGTATAATTAATTCGCCTACTTACCAAAGTAGCATAAAACAAGATCTTCTGTCTACTTACCAAAGTAGCACAGTATAGTTAATCTGCCTACTTATCAAAGTAGCCCGATTTATATCATTCTCTTTATCTCTTCATTCATCATCTCATCCTGCCTACTTATCAAAGTAGCGCAAATCACCCTGCTTACTTACCAAAGTAACGCAGACCCAACATCTACTCGCCTACTTACCAAAGTAGCGCAAACCAACATCATTTATGTTATTTCAACAAATTATTCATAATCAGGCACAACCCATCCAAAACTAATCATATTCAACAAGCATAAGAGAACCAATGAACTTTTCTCAATTCCCTTCTGTCTACTTACCAATGTAGCATAAATTAACCAAATTACCTTTTTCAACATATTATTTATCGGCGATCTAAACCAATCAAACTAATCAACAACATGTTTAGATCATATGGTAAGCTTTTCAGTCCAATCCAACGGTTAATGAGGCGGAATCAATTTTGTATAAATGATCCAAAACATAAATTAAACAGTATTGAGATCCCTCAGAAGGTACGAAATTAATATCTCTAAATCTGTAACTCCGATCTAAAATCCGAACGGTCGAAGTATACCACTATCTCTTAAGAACAACATACTAAAATTTTAGATTAATCTAACGGTTATCTAAATAGATATGAAGATTTTACCGAGGTAACTCAGAGACAGAATTTTAAGTGGTTCTCGGTTAAACTCAAAATGCGGAATGAATTCCTCTAAGCACAGACATCTAATTCCAACTCTGAATGGTCAAGATCACCTAATATGTCTTATGAACTACATACTAAAGTTTGGGCTCAATCTAACGGTAAATGAAATATCTATGAAATTTTTACCATTATAACTTAAGAACAGAATTACAGTGTTCATCAAATATTTCCAACTTTCGAAATTTCTTTCTCTAAGCATAGACCTTCAATTACAAATCCGATCGGTCACAGTGTATTAATATGTCTTAGGGATCCTATATCAAATTTTGAGGTTGATCTAACAGTCAAATAGGTCAGAATCTATATTTTACGGAGACAACTTAGTAACAGAACTACAGGGGTAACTAAATTACTCAAACTTATAGGATTTATTTATCCAGGTACAGACTTTTATTTTCAAATCCGAACGGTCAAAGTTTAGTAATATGTCTTAGGATTCCCATATTAAACTTTTAGCTAAATCCAACGGTAAAAAAAATTAATAGAAATTTATTACCACAGTAACTCGAAAATAAGAAATTATAATCATGAAAACCAAATTTTACACCAGTCAATAGATAACTACCATTACCAAATTTTTAACATATTCATATTCATATTCATGATCATAACAAGAAAGGATTAGCTCCCCTTCATCAAAGTCAAGCAATTGGAACCATATTTCTAACCACAAAATTCTAGAAATTAAGTTGAGTTAGCTCCCCTTACCTCATGAAGACTAAAACACCTTAAACTCTTCTTCAAAGAGAGCAACTCCTCTCCTCCTTGCTAGACCAAGTCAGCCTCCACTCTTAGGACACTTAGGATTTCGTTCACCGCCCACCAAGGACCTCTCTACTCTCCCCCAAAACTCCAAATCTGATTTGGAATTGAAAGAAGATATCTTAGACAACTAAGGACCCATGCACTTGGCACTTAGCAATAATAAACAACCAATGGACCATCCTAAACCATTTTCCAACCCTAAAACATGGTAGGAAAGTCTCCAAAGGGTCCCAAAATGTTCTCCTAGTCCAGAACACAACCTACCCACTCCAAAAAGTCGCAACTTGTAAAAATACACCTAAAATTAAGGTTGGACGCTAGCCCTTGGACAGCAAAACTGTCACGTTTTCCCCAGCTCGGTTAGACCCCTTCCCGAAGTCCAAAATATGCGTAGGAGTAGTCAGATTGAAACTCTTTGAGTCTAGTTTCCAATAAAACAAGAATCAACTCAATTGATATTTTACTAAGAATAATAATTTCACTCCCCAAAGTCCCAAAATATTTTCGAAAACCATTGCTCTGATACCAAAATGTAACACCCTAATATTTTAAAGGGTATTACTGATAGTAGAGACTAAATTAATTTGATATATTTTATAAACCATCAAACTTTATTTCAATTCTCCCAAAGTACAATACCAAACTTACAAACTTCAAACAATATAGTCTTCACCACTTAACATAAATTTGAATTTCAACTTATAAGTTTTACACAACATAATTTTTCCAATACAAATTTATTCTTTTTACAAAATATCCCTGAAAGTTTTTCCCCGCGTCTCTCTCATCTCTAAGCTTTTTCAACCGCATCTGCGACATTATCTATTCACATATAACATGAGTTATATGATCATAGCACAAATAAATAAGGGTAAGCCAACCATATCATAAAATCATTAAACTTGTAATAAAAATATTATAATCATGTATTTCTGCAATTGATAAAATATCATTATTCTGATGTCATTAATTCATCATTATCAAAATCATCTTTCTCATTTCCATAAATCTTACAAGTGTTCCATGCTTACTCATGAAGCCTTATGGTCAGACCGCTCTCTGCCTGCTTCCTTAAGCCTCACTTATATACTATGTCTTACTTTCTGAAGCCTTATGGTCAGACCCCTCTCTGCCTGCTTCTATAAAACTTTTGAATCATATGTTTATGTCAAAGCCTTATGGTCAGACCACTTTCTGCCTGCTTTCATAAACCTCAAGTGTTACTTTGCTCATACCAAACTCTCATGGTATAACTCGAACAAACTACTCCCGGTAGTAAACATCATTTCATAAGTAATGATTTCTCATATCCACCCCAACATTTCATAAAACCAACAATTCATACCCTCTTATCCACCTAACTCAATCATGTTCATTCTTTAATCATGAATTCATAATCACCCATTTTGGTATCAATAAATCAAACATATTGCCAGATATCATGCTTCATATTATAAACTCATTTTGCCCATAACGAGTATAACTCAACATATTTTCACCAAACAAAGATCATGGATCAACCAAAATATATCAACATATCTTAAGAACTACATATTAAAGTCTGGGCTCAAGGTAATGATAAATAAAATATATATGAAATTTTTACCATGATAATATTATGCATCTACAATCAACTTGTTTTATTTTATTTTCATCCTATTATAGATTTTTCTTTACCCCAATTGGTCACCGGAGAGGACCCAGATGTCTGAACGCATCAAACTCACCTTCGACGCCAGCACATATGACTAGTCTAAACTGACTGGACCAGGCCAGGGCTGCTCTATGATCAGGGATGTGCCAACTCAGGTTTTTAAGGTTCCTCTATCCTACCAACAAAGGGAGGTCCTCAATAATTAACAATTTATTTATTTAATTTATCTACCTTATTTTCTTATGCTCTAAATCTTAAAATGCTTAATTTTACTTCCTCTCACAACAACCTCAACCAGTATCTGTATATCTATTTAATACCCATATACAAGTTATTACAGAACCCTTATTCCAAACCTCCCAACAAGATCAATTTCAGCCAACAAACTCATTCAATAAATTCATCACAATAAACATCCATAATAGAATTCATACAAGATAATTATAAACAATTAACAATAATAAAACATTACAATAAATGGTCATAGAAGAATACAATATTTGACAATCATAAAAATAATCTTAATATAAAAATTCATGGGGAAACAAGAAGTTGAATCTGGCAGAGCCGGTTAGACAACTTCTAATCCATCCAAAAATACAATATAATTAAATAACAAGAACAATAACATGTATGGGGAAATAAGAAGTTGAATCTGGCAGAGCCGGTTAGACAACTTCTAATCCTTCCAAAAATGCAATAAAATAAATAAGTAAAGCAATAAATAGTTTGGGGAAACAAGAAGTTGAATCTGGCAGAGCCGGTTAGACAACTTCTAATCCTTCCAAAATGCAATAAAATAAATAAGTAAAGAAATAAAACGTTTGGGGAAACAAGAAATTGAATCTGGCAGAGCCGGTTAGACAATTTCTAATCCTTCCAAAATACAAAAATAAACAACTAATAACATACAAATGGCATAACATAATCAATATCACGTTTTACAACTATCACACTTGGATATCAACACAAAAGCATACTCTCATTTAAATTCAAAATCATACAGAAACAAAATACTCCATAATCAAGATTTAAGATCAGACAAAAGCAAAATATAGCATATTTAAGACTCAAGATAATATAAAAGAAGATACTCAAGGTTAGCTTCCCTTACCTCTATTACAGACTTAATCTCCTCGCTCTCTGAAAACTTCCAGAATATCCCCTTTGAAATTAGAAATTCTTCCAACTCTCTTCTCTCAAAAATTTTCTAAGTTCTTTGGTGTAAATTTTCAGCCTCCCCCCTTGGCTATTTATAGTAAAAAATTTTACTATTCATTTTTACTATTCATTTTTACTATTCATTTTTTTATTCATTTTACTATTACAAAAATAATTTTTTATTTGCAAATTGGTGAATTCTGATCTCAAAGCTACGTGGAACACTTATCCTTTCCAAAAATAATTTTTTTTTTACTATTCACTTTTTACTATTCACAATTTACTATTTACTGTTTACTTTTTTTTTTTTTTAATTTAGTATCTGACTTACAAATATTTTCAAGGATCTTACAAAATTCACCACTTATCTTCAAGAGCAAGTCATATAACATGAGCTTTCCTATTCTCACATCGAGCAACAAAAATAGAAATCTTGAGAGGAAACGTTAACACACCATTGAAACTAGTTTAACTTTTCTAGCTTTGGCATCATTTGTTCCTAATTTTTAGGGTGAAGCTTTCATCACAATCACTACTTTGATTAAACAATTACCTACCAGAACTCTAAATTATAAATTCTCACGTGAAATTCTATATCATAACCTTACTTTTGATTCTACTATACATAGAATCTTTAGTTAATACACGTGATTTTATTTTTACATTTGAATCTATCAGCTTTTAGCTATTGAAAAAAAGTTGATGGAGATTAAACTATTATTGGACAAAAGTTATTATAGAAAGGATTATTGTGTGTAGATTTGTTTACTTCTTTCTTTTCTATTTCCCGTTTCTTCTTTGAGAGCATTGGTTGGTGTGTTTTGGTTCATTGTTTGACTCATGTTTTCAAAAACCTTTGTTATTTATTCTGGCATTAACTTTCGCATACCTCCAGTGTTCCTTCATCTTCGTTGTTATGGTGTTGTGCTTATTCATAGTGGTTAATGAGTCAATATCCTTTGATATTGCATCTTTATTGGGTCATATTCTAACAAAAAAGTTTATTATGACAAGTACACAATCAATTATGTTGATAAAAAAAATGACATGATCGTGCATTGTCAGTTGTGTTTTTTTTCTTCACCATAATTAATTATGCATTGACCATAATTGATTATGCATGTGTTTTTCTTGCTTCTTGTTGTATAACCATGGGTGATTACATTTTTATGTAATCAAGTTTACCTTGTTTTCATAGTATATGTGATCTATATGGATTAATAATGTCTATGATGTTTCTGTGCATGAAAGATCTTTGTAGGTTGATTTTGGTTAGGTTAACTGAGTATGGTGATAAATAAATGATATTAATATTAATAGGTTATGGGGTGTTTTCTGGAATGCATGGTTGATTATCATTTGTGTTGTTTGTTTGTGGTTTTGTAAATGTTTATTGTATTTAGCGTCTCCTTCCTTATGGGTATTTCATTATGTGTTTGGGGTGGATTCATTTGTTAATTAGGGTTATATTTGTTTTGATATAGAGGTTCTTTAACCTTTTAGGTATCATTAGTCAAGTAAATTTCTAAATATTTTTACATTTTATTTCGAGGTAGATCATAGGATTAATTTTTTAATTGTTTGTGTAATTGTGATTGTCTAATTTTATTTTCTAAGTACAAATATATTGCTTGAAATTATGGATGAAATAATTAATGGTAACATATTATTTTTAATTAGAAATTATCAAAATATTTACTAATCTAATTTTAATGAAACTGTGCATATTTTTTTTAACAGAGAAGTAATAGTTTTTATGCATAGAAAATTTTGTATTTGTGGTAGTAACTTTGACATGGAAAGAAAAAAAATACTATTGATATAGAAGAGGAAGACATCGATAATAATTTTGTAAGTGTGAGTATAAGTTTAATTTGACACTTACAACAATAATTATAAGTATTTATGCAACTGTAACAATCACAATCATTTGCGACATTGTTTATGGATTACATATGTGGTTTATGTTGAATAGTTTGAAAAAAACAGTTTAAAAACCTTATTTTTCAAAAAAGAGTTACATAGCATTTATTTTATATTATACCTCATTAACATTGAACAATGTTGCAACATTATTTGAATGAGACCAGAATAACTCATCAACTTATGTCAATAATTAAGTGCAACTAACCTAATGAAGTATGCATTTTAGTTGACATTTGAAGAAAAAAGTTACTAACTTTTTGCATCATTAGGCATAATATAAAGAATCAAAGTATTTTTTTTTTTCTTTCCTTGTTCTAGAGAAATAGCATGCCAACACTTTTATAATCCATTGAATATGTGATAATTATGTTCGAGGGAGAATTTTTAGTACAACTATTGAGGAACAATGTGCAACTTCATATCCTAAAAAACAACATATTTACCCATTCTTTAAGGTAATATTATCACAAAAATGGTTGTTCACATACATATATTCTATAAAAAAAATTATTATAAAATATTAGGATCACTTTATTACCCTTTAAAATTATCTATAGGTCATAGACGAAAAAGGTTGACCAACATAGAATGTATAAGCAATTTTTGATTTCGACATGAAATTCACATGTTCTAGGTGAGTTGGAGGAAACAACATCTAATTCAAGAATATTAAAAGATGTCCTCATTAGAAAGAATTCACTTGTAATACCTTAAGGTCAAATAATATAATTCATGTGTCCTGACATAGTTTTTAAATTCTTATAAATATAATTTGAGTGTATATAGATAAATACTACTTTAGATGTCAAATTCATGTTAAAAGGACATTGAATAACATCATATTGAGTAATTCATCACTTAGAAATGTAATTAAAAGAGAGTTTAGTATGTTGAAAAAGATATTTCTCATAATAGTAAGTGAAAGTAAACAATGTTATTCTTATGAGACAATAACAAATATAATCTCAACATGTTGCATTCTTAATATTTTTCTTTGAGGATACATAATGATCAATCACTGTTTGATGAAGTGTATTGAGAATTGATGAAGCAAGAAATGGATAACTCCTTTTTTTGGAAAGATGATTATAAATGATTAACAACAATTATGATATTATAGTTGATGAAAAAGGGAGATTGTGAAAATAATCAAGATTTTGTAATAAATTGTATCATGAATATTTTTTTTATTTGATTGATGTTGTTGGAAGTCTCACATCGATTAGAGATAAGGAAAATTCTTAGTTTATAAGTGGGTGCAAACATCACCCTACAAGCCGGTTTTGTGGGGTTGAGTTAGGCCTAAAACCCACTTACTAATATGGTATCAGAGCCATGGTTAGAGCTTGTCCTCGGCATGAAGGGGGAGTGTTGGAAGTCTCACATCGACTAGAGATAGTGCTGTCAAAATGGGTTGAAACCCGTGAGCCAACCCGGCTCATCACGGGTTTGAGCCGGGTTGGGTTGGAAAAACGTGCAAAAATTTTGATGCGAGCCAATTTTGACCCGGCTCACACGGGTTGAACTCGTGGTGGGTCGGGTTAGCTCACCAACCCACATATTTTTTTTAATTAAATTAAATTAATTATTCAAATCCTATTTTTTTTTAAATCAAATTAATTAAATTAATTATTCAAGATGCACAACATTTACTTAGCAATAGAGCCTTTCGCGCTGTTGTCTTTCCAAAAGTTTCCCTGTGCCAATAAAATCTTAAGATTATAGATTGGATAATATTATAGATGGAGATAAATAAGAAGATGCTTTAAGAGAGCATAATACTATGGATTTATCCATTCAGGACTCCAATTTAATAGATGGAGAATATTATAAATTGGATAACTCAGGAATATATCATTTGTTTTATCTTGTTTTTAGACTTATCTACAAGCATGACAATTTTATCTTGTACTATATATTTTTGTTAACGACTATATATAGTTTCTTGGTCAAACGGTTGTGTATGTCTCATTAAACTGAATTGGCAAAATTTTATGCTTTATAGCTTAGAATATATATAATAATATATTTCTTTTGTTTCATTTTCTTTTATATCAATTGGTCCAATTATTACTGTTTCAATTTGATCAATCAAAGTAACATGTTATAAGAATCAGAGAAGAAGAGGATGAAAAAAAAGTTAATTAAGAGAGCCAATAAGCCAACCCATTTAACCCATCAACCCGTGGTGGGTCGGGTCGGGTTTAAATTTTTTCGGCTCGCTAATAAATGAGTCGGGTTGAGTTGGCTCACTAAGTGGCCAACCCGTGGTGGGTCGGGTCAGGTCGGGTCGGGTTACCCGTTTTTACAGCTGTAACTAGAGATAAGGCTAATTCTTATAAGTGGGTGCAAACCTCACCCTACAAGCCAGTTTTGTGGGGTTGAGTTAGGCTTAAAACCCACTTACTAATATGGTATCAGAGCCATAGTTAGAGCCTATCCTAGCGAGTTCTAAATGAGTATTTTATTCTTCTATTCCAGCCGCTATCGGGTCGTTATCGAACCATCCAATTTCTACTGTCATGCACGAGATGTCTATACCTCGGCTTGAAGGGGTGTGTTGAAAGTCCCACATCGATTAGAGATAAGGCCAAATTATAATATATATATAAGTGAGGTTCAAACCTCACCTTACAAGCCAGTTTTGTGGGGTTAAGTTAGACTTAAAGTGCACTTCTAATATGGTATCAGAGTCATGGTTAGAGCTTATCCTAACGAGTTCTAAGTGGACATTTCTGTTTCCATTCGTTATCGAACCGCTAACGGACCACCCATTAATTTCTACTATCACGCACGAGATGTCTATACCTCGACGTGAAGGGACCTCACCTTACAAACCAGTTTGTGGGGATGACCACCCATTAATTTCTACTATCACGCACGAGATGTCTATACCTCGACGTGAATGAACCTCACCTCACAAACCAGTTTGTGGAAATGAGTTAGGCTTAAAAACTCACATGTCTTAGCTAATTTTCTATATAATGTTATTTTCATTACATGAGTTATCTTTGTAAGTTACAAAATGAATAGAGAAAAAAAAATATAGTATCGAATTCTATCTTACATGTACGAATTCACGAAATGATAAATGACTTAGAATTATGTATATTATGTATATTGATTAATATAGTTGATAACACAATGTTAGATAAATGGATTGATGGAAGTTGAACCATCCAAGCATATACTAATATTATTGAATCACTTAGATAATTTAGTTTTGTTATTATTATAAAAAATAATGTAAAAGTAAATAAATAAATTGAAGGAGAGATGACGCAAGACCCTAATTTGTTTAATAAACTAAATTGATTCATATAACATAAATTCACTTAAGATTTTGAAGCTAAGAAATTTTAAAAATAAATGAAGTGTTTCATTTAAAAAAAAGTATTTTAAAAATAAAATTATTTAATTGAAATGTTACAATATTATTGATTTTTCTAATAACTAAGTGGGGATTGATATTTCTAATAAAAAGTCTCCTTGCTGTCACATTTGTATAAAACGATTGTTTACTTGGTCTTTGGATAAAAAGAAATCACTGATAAAAGACAAGAATTTTAAAATCATGGATTAAATATTTGAGAAAGTTACCATTAGGAAAAATATTTTTCTCATAAATTAAAAACACAAAAAAATCTACAAATAATATTAAAATGTAACTTAAAAACTTACGGAGAGATAGTAACAACAAACAAATACAAACAAAATTAATTGAAGAAAACATCTTTTGAATTGTAAATTTGAGGGTTGTCGAGAATTCTCTAACGTAAATTAAATTGATGAAAATAGCAAATTGATGCTTTGAATAGTTTTGTTGTGATCATATGCTTGGTCATATTAATTTTCTAGTTTTTAAGTTGGAAAAAACTCAATTTCGTTCAATAATTAAAAATATTATTGTACTCTTTGAACTAATGATAATTTTAGTGTCAAAAGGTTATTGTCGTCATATCACACGTGTGAAAATTTTTGGTCACTGTCGCTGTTTTACTTTTTGTTATTGAAATCATTTCTGCAATGTCTTCATTAATTCAAACTCGCTTACAGTTATACGTCTTAGATGCCTTCTCTCTTAATTCAACTTTTTCTGTTCTAAATTAAGTCATCAAATCCAATTATTAAAGAGTTTTAATTCACTTGTAGGTCCTATACTATTTTACAATACACAATTTTAATTTTTATGAAATTTTGATTGGACATTTATTTTTTAATTTTACATAAAAATATTAATATGGATGTGTACGTGGGATATTAAGATTTAATTTGGAACCTTCCTATTGGTAGCATACATGGATAATTACTTTCGTACTATTTATATTCTTATCATTCATTCAATATTTAATTAATTTGAATATATCTTAATAGTAAAGCACAAATAAAAAAAGATAAAATAAATTTCATAAATATTTTTCCGAAGTAAAAATAAATATTGTATTTGATGATTTTTCGAAAAATATATTCGTAACTTGATAATATATCAACGATAGATTGAAAGTGCTTAATTCTAAATATTTAAATGACCATGTACGTAACTAAACGCTATAATAATTAAAATTAAACATGCACAACATAAACTAAAAGGATAAAAATATGAATTTAATCTTAAATAATGTTAGCAGCAATATTTCTTATTATTTATAAAATAGCAACGATATTTAAATATAAATAATTACAATAATTCTTAAACTATTAAAATGTCAACCCAATAAACAAATCAATTTTTGGTGTTATATAAACAATCACAATAAAAGATACATAATAAAATATAGACTCTTAACACAATATTTACTTATCATGTATTCATCAACATAATGAAACTAAGGAATGAAGAGCAGTCTTACCTTCGGTTTAAAATATGGCAAACGAAAGAACATTTTTCAGCAGAAGAAAAATCCATAATTTGACATGCAACACATTTAATAACATCTAGAATGTCTTTACCAATTTAAGGTTCTAACCAAACATAACAATAAATACATAACTAAGTCTGAGTTTTTGCTGCCAAACTATGGACTAAAATAAAAATAAAATGGTCTAACAACAATTTCACAGTCTACAGCTTTTCCTCAAGAACGTGACCTTTCTCGGGGTGGTGGAGACCGGCTGCATGAACAGTATAAAAGTCAGAACATTACGAAATAGCACCAAAACCTATTTTAAGAAAACAAAACAAGTAAATTAGATCAAACCTATCATATCTCCCATTTATCGGACTTTCAGCTCGTTCATACTTGGGGCTTCCTTTTGTTTCTGGTCGGGAAGATGGATTTGATCCATGACCATAATCTGGGCTACCCCTACCTCTACGATACGGACTGGGCGATCTACCACGACCATATCTCCCATCAGGCGAGTCATGAGCTCTTCTTTCAGGACTGTATCCGTTCCTTCTATCTCTGTCATCATCATCTCTTATGGCATACTCCACCGTGATAACACGGTCCATAAACTTGCTGCAAACCAAGGAATAAACAATCAAAAAGAGGTCTAAACAAATAATTAAAAAATATATCCCCTTCCCCCATACCTTCTTTATTCATGTTACTGAATTCAGAGTATTTCAACGGGGTAAAAGTTCGGGGAATGAGGAAACACGAAAACTAGTTAACAATTGAGAAGGCAATTACAACCTCAGGTTGGTCGCCTCCAAAGCTCTAGTAGCATCCTCCTGTGATTCATACTGAATAAAAGCAAAATTCCTTCTGATCCTTATATTTAAAATTTTCCCATAAGGGTCAAAATGTCTCTCCAGATCCTTTGTCCTGGCGTGAACTGGATCAAAATTAATAACAAACAATGTTTTGGATGGCCTTGAATTAGATGAAGGTTTTCTGGAATCACCACCTGACCTTCTACTGTCACGTTCTTGCTACAAATCAAAATAAAAATACAGTGAACGTTAAAAACTTAAATTTTGAACAATAAACCAGAATTACAAAATAAGCAGCAAATATAAGCACAAGTTCCTTTGAATAAACAAGCATGTGTCAACTAGCGAGACTAGGCACAGTTAGTATAGATTTGTAGTATGACAAAAAGTATGTACACAAAGGTAGTATAATAACTATAATTTGGGTCTCACAGTGCAGTTTACTACCTACCACAACCTACCTTAGTCCACTCAACACGAATCCGACGTCCCTTTCTACCAAATTCAGTTCTATCAAGCCTTCTGATTGCATACTCAGCATCTCGTTCATCTTCCATGTAAATGAAAGCAAACCCTGAGAAACAAGAATGTTAAACACAAAACAGCACATAAATACTTAATTTAAACATTTGAAGACTCCTGGCATGATGACAATTTAGGAATGATGGTGTGCATCAACTTTGCTGATGAGATAAAAATTCAACATAAATCGTGAATAAAAACTGTCAAGAAGTACCACAACACCTGCCACAGTTGCGAAATCATCATGGTTTCTATGTTGAAACATGTTGGAAATTGAACACTGAGCAAAAGTCATGAAGAATGAAAAAGCAATGAATGCTGAGGATATGCAGAATGGCAGGGCAAGGACGGATCAGATTATTTCTTCTGGAAAAATACAAGAAGGAGAAGCTGGGGCACATTCTAGAAAAGAAATGCAGAGAGGCACATCCATCCAAGAAGAGCATGGACATTCCAACTTTCCAAGTAATCCTGCCACAAAGAAATGATTGAGTATGGGGGTTCATATCTTAATGACAGTTCTCTTTCTTAAAAAGGAAAAGAAAATGTACATCCATTCAAAAGAAACTAGTCAAAGAACATCATCTTGACCCTTTCAAGAATCAATTGAGGATAGAAGTCACGGTTGACAGTTTTGGGATGGTAAACCTTGGAAGAATCAATGGACTCCGGGTTCTCAAGCATGCTCCAATTCTCGTCCAAGAGCAAAAAAAAGCAAAAAAAAAAAAACAAAAAAACAGAAAGTTTTAAGAGACTAACAAAAAAATGCATCTCATCCGTTACACTCATCCGGTTCGTTAGAATAAAAAATTTTGGTTAACACAAACATGAGGAATTACTACTTATACTCCGCCAAATGTGCAAAGAAAATAAGTGACAACTTAATTTGCTTAACAGTTTCAGAACAATGAATAATTTTCTTCCTTTTGTTTCCTGGTGTATCCAAACCGACATCAGAAAAGGGTCAATGAGTTCTATGATTCATTTCAATGGTTGCACATAACAGTTTCCTGTCCCAAACATATGTGACTCAACCCAAGTGGACAATTTTATCTCAACTTCCACATCCTCAAACACCTCCATTCACTGTGTAACGCCAGCCGACCAGCTTCCTTGCAACAGAACACACTCATCTGTGAAACATCAAATCTTCCAGCTCATAGAACCCATCCAACTACCACGCGGCAAGTTCAGCACAACAACAACCAAAACGTTTAAAAGTATCACAGCAAAATTTAAACTTTGCCACCCAATATACCAAACCTATTATAAAAAATCACAATCCAGAACATATGAAATCAAAATTCACAATGCAACAAAAAATATATCCTGAGAAAGAGCACTAATAAACTAAACAAAATTAAATTAAAAAAAACGAAAACAAAGAATAATATACCAGATTTCATGTCGACTCTATCGACTTTCCCGTATCTTCTTAAGAGCCTCTCCACATCAGATTGACGCGCGTCGAAATCCAGGTTCCCACAGAAAACAGGCCTCATTTTTCCCTTCAGCAAAGTCAAAGCTTCGGAATCTCTTTGCACGCGACCTGCAACAATGCAAGGAAAAACAAGTCATAATCGCATTTCAAAACCGATGAAATCGAAGAAAAAAATTGGAATTGGACGGATCGCAGGTGGAGGAAGAAGGAAGTGAAGTAGATCTGATGTTGGGTGGAAGAATGGTACCTAGCCGGAAGGGCGGAGGGTTTGCGATAGAAACCCTAGGCCTAAGATTGGGAATATTGCGATAAGAGAGAGAGAGAGAGAGCAAGAGAAAGTTGAAAAGTAAAGAGTGAGGAAAAGAAGGTAATCTTCACATGAAATCATACGGCCACGTGGCATGAAGGTCCTTATATACTTAAAAGAACTTTTAAACATTTCTTGTTTTAAAAGATACAATTATGTTAATTATGTCTCTAAGGGTGATGATGTAATTGTTTCATATTTCAAAGTTTGATTCAATATGGTTTTTATTTTCTCTAGCCTAAAGTATAAAAAAACTAATAATATTAAACAAAGCTATATTATTCAAATACTGCATGTGTTTTAATATCTCATATATTATAAAATTTTGAGAACTTTGATGTTCTAAGTCGGCGGACATTCAACAAAGTCATCAATCTCAAATGATGTTATGATTTCCTACTCCACCGTTTTATCTCTATCTCACAATGTAACGACTAATGCAAGTAATTCTCTCTTTCCTTTCTACCATATATAACGTAAGTATAGAATCATGGCAACATGTAAACAATTGCTCATAAATAAAGCCTTCACATTATTTTTATAATAATTAATAATTAGTAATCAATAATTAATAATTAATACTGTAACATCTCATTTTAGTAGAATAAAACCATTAAAATAGAATATTACATAGATGATAACTTACCAAAAACTACTAATTCCTGATAAAGAAGGCTTACACTTGAAGAACAACATCCTATCTATGCGACTGCTTCACTCTCAACATCATATTGAAACCACTGAAAAGACGTTCTCCCTAATCTCATACCATTTAGGTGATCATCGTAAAAGAGAAAACATATACAAAGATAGACAAGAAGAGTAAGCTAGATAAATAAGACAATTCATATATATTATAGGTTTAATACATTTGGTCTCAACTTTTGGAGGTTTGGTTCAAAATGGTCCTACCTTTTGAAAAAGTTCAGTAAGGCCCCATATTTTGTTTTAAAATGTTCAATTCGGTCCTTTTCGTGGACATTGTTAAAAACTTAACGGTGTTGATGCCACTATGGCCAAATCTGAGTGAGGTGTTATGTTGGATGATTACGTGACACTGTGAAGTGAAGTGAGTTGGTGGAAATATTTTAAAAAAATAAAATGACTTAATTTGGGTAAAACATTGTGCTGCAAGTGGTTCCAGATAATTAGGGTTGAGGATTTGGGGATTTGGGGATTTCTTTTAATTATAATTCATTAGGGTTGGGATTTCCTTTTAATCAATTTCTATTAATTTCTGAATTCTTATTGGATGCATTAGGTTTGAACGCTAAATTTAATTCCCAAATGCTTGTTTCACACCTAAAGAACTCTAATAACAACTTTTTCCCAAATCCTTTTCTTGTCTCGAACAAACCGAACTTGGAAGGGTGTTCTTCAGTCATGCGTGAGAGAAGCTCGCTATGGGGAGGCGCTCTTCTTTTTCGTTTCTGGTTCTGTTGTGGCTTTGTAGGAAGGGGGAGATATCATTCTTTGTGTTCCCTTTCTTCTCTGTTTCTGGTTGGTTTTTCGCCGGAAGGAGAAGCAAGTTTCGGTGGCAGAATCATCGTCAATAAAAAAAAATATAATTAAACCCTAATCCCAAATACAACAACATCAACTTATTAGCCTTGATTAGGACCACTTATCTTACGCATGCACGTACGCTGTTCCAATTTCATTTTGAAGGAATCACCAGCCAAAACCACTTGCAGCACAATGTTTTACCCAAAAATGCCTAAATCAGTCTTAGATAAGGGTAATTTTGCTTTAACCCACACTTAAACCTACCACCCAAATTAAGTCATTTTATTTTTTAAAAATATTTTCATCAACTCACTTCACTTCAGAGTTTCATGTAATCATCCAACATAACACCTCACTTAGATTTGGCCATAGTGGCATCAGCACCATTAAGTTTTTAACGGCATCCACGAAAAGGACCGAATTGAACATTTTTAAACAAAATATGGGGTCTTACTGAACTTTTTCAAAAGGTGGGACCATTTTGAACCAAACCCTCAAAAGTTGGGACCAAATGATGTATTAAATTTATATTATATTACAATTTCAAACATTAGTTAAAAAAAATAAACCATAACAATCCATTCATCTTATACATGCCATAACCTAGACAAGACTCATTCAAATTAGGTATAAATGTCGAATTATTGGTAGTCTGTACACTTATAATGGTAATATAGTTGGCTGAAACCAAGCTATCATACAATGTTAGTCCATTTCAATTGCCTAAGGCCATGATCAAAGCCTATAGACAAGAACCTCCCGCTACTCTCACCACATGACTCACCCCCCTCTACTTAAGAATGAATGATTATTAGAGTGTCGGAATAGACCATCAGTCCAAAGCTCCATACATTCATACAATAACAACAACAAGCATGACCATGCAACCTCTCCACTAATCATGGAATTACGTCCAACAACCATTCACTTCATTCACAAACTTTTCTTCATAATATTCATATGCATCATTTCTATTCACACGTAAATCATATACAAATCCATTCATTTTACATTGACTAACATCATATAAGATCACTAATTATAATTCATAGAACCAAAATCAACCAAACAAGTCAAAAGAAGTTACAAAATAACACAATTTTCTTTCAGGCATCTTATTACCCACATTTAGGTAAGGAAAACAGCTTAGGAACCCACACCAACAACTAAAAAAAACATATGTAGTTGAGCTTGAACGCCTGGTGCTTAGTGTTGGCAGCTCTGGAAACGGGCACTTTGCGCCCAATTTAGGCACTCAAGCGCTATCAGTAAGATCAAGACTCAATTTTCTCACTTTGAACACTTTACTCCTAACTTCTAAAGGTCTCTAGGACCCTCCAAACATTGAGAAAACTTTGAAAACCCTATTGTAACTCAATTTGACACTTTAAAACCCAAATTCACTTCCACAAGCTATCTAAGTTCAATTTTACACTTTCTAACCCACATATCAGTTTACCCACTGCATAAACAAGTCTAAATACATTTGTTAGCACCCTCTAACACATCAGTTTCATCCCAGCTTTCTTACTTTCAATTTTGAATACCTAAACCTCTAAAATGAACTAGAAACTCAACCTATGAAGCAATTAACACTTTCATCACAGATTTTTCTGATATAAACCTCTAGACAAGTCATAATTGATCTCAGAATATACTCCAAACTCTCCAAAACAGTTTACATATTTTATTTTAAAATCTCACCACTCAAAACCTCCTTTTGTAGGCTTGAAACCCAAGTAGCTTGATCAATATTTCACACAACCACTTCAATTCAATTTCAAACACTAAAACATTGTTATCACACTCGATCATGATAGTATTAATCTTTACAAACACACCATACCACTTATATTTAACATCACACTATCAAAATCATTAATTAAACATGCATATTATACACACAATCATCACTAGTACAAAAACAGGGTATAATGTCACGCGATAAATGTCGAAGTACTCAATATTCAACGTTAAAAATGACCGGTGGCATTTTTGTAAATAAATTGAATCGCCCCACGTCTTTTCCTAAAATAGTGCGTCATCTAAAATGTATTAACGTCAAACAAGGAGCATAGAATGACGTCAAACAATGACCTTAGAATCACATAACGTCAACTGAAGAAACATCTGACGTTTAATTTAAAATAAAAAATAAAGAAATAGTGGTTTGTTTCTTGCAGTATTACTCCTACCCACATTTGACGTCAACCATGACAAATATTCGACGTTTTATATTCCAACATGAAGCCAAAGAGAGAATCCCTTTTTTATTCTTTATTTCTTTTTTCTTATAAACCATACAGTATGTCAACTTTTTATGGGGTAGACGTTTAAAACAATATCGAACGTCCAACAAGTTGGGGTTGGACATGGTGGTCATAATCACGTAACGTCAATAAGGAAGCAACTGACGTCCGATACAAAATAAATAAATACTAAATATTGATTTAATTAATATGACATCAACCGTAACAAAAGAACGATGTTGTATATTACAGCTAGTAGTTATTTGTTTGTTTTCATTTATATCAACCCATAAAATGTCAGTTTTATACTGGCTTAGGCATTTTGTTATTTAGTTCCTTTTTTATTAATTTTTCTTTTTCTTTTAATATTGTCGAACTCAACCAAAGATTAAGATATGGACCGTTTGATCCTTTCATTCTACCAACTAATGTCAGACAGGTTTATTATGTGCCATATCTACCATTCCGCAATATTGACAAGCGTGGTTGGGCCATAGCAATACAAACCAAGCCTAAAGGTCGCATTGACTCAAATGAGGTTGAGGAAGATGTTGCCTACCAACTTGACCAAATGTCACAACCACAAGAAATTATTGAAGTTGAACGTATAACCAACATTGGTCGACCCTGATGGTGATGGCGATGAATTAGAAGCAACAATACAAGGTGATGAAGAACAAGAAGACGAGGAAGAAGAAGAAGAAGAAGAAGAAGAAGGACAAGAAGATGATGATCATGACAATGAAGAAGAAGATGAAGATGAAGATCATGATGACGATGATGAAGAAGAAGAAGATGAAGATGAAGATCATGATGACGATGATTGAATGTTGGACATCTATTGTAGCAAATTGAACTATCATTTGAATAGAGTTATCTAAAATACTATCTTAAAAGTTGTATTCAATTATTTATACATTCACTTTAAAAACCATTGATCCTTCCTTATTCATTTCTTTTTTTTCCCTTTATTTGTAATCATTTCAATGCAGTAATGACAGGACAAGGTTCATAATGTCTTGATAAAGGAAAGGGGGTAGCAAGGCCTAAAAAGAGGCAACGACAGGCACCAAAGTATGTACTTAGGGTGCCTGCTAGACTACCTACCATTGCTGCCCCCGATACATCATCTGTGGGGCCTCCTCCTACCCCTACATTACAGCCTCTTACCCCTGTAGTAGACCCTTCTCCTACTCCTGCAGCACACCCTTCTACTACCCGTCCAGCAGACTCTCTTCCTCCTCCTGTGATTATAACCCCCACTCCTCCCCTTGTGGTTATTACCCCCAATCCTCTCCTTGACCCTACATCTATACCTTCCTCATCTTCTATACCGCCTTTTGAGACTGTCACACCATCTGCTGATCCATATTCAAGTGGTGATGGTGAAGGTCTTGACCCGCCCCTCCATGATCGACCATGGATTAAGTCGTATGGTAAAGGGTAAGATTTTAATCTCTTTTCATATAATTTGATGTTTATACCTTACTGTAATTGAAATGACTTTTATTATGCATGTTTATTCCATCTAGGGTTGCTTCCCAGGTCATCACACGTTCAATTAAGCAACAGTTTTTAAGTCCATGGCCTACTTGGGAAGCAATACCTGATGATGATAGAAAGCCATTTTGGGAGAGCTGTCAGGTGAACAATCCATTAAACTAATTGTCCCTCTTATTTTAGTATGTTGATTAATCAATGTTTGTTCTGTTTAATGTTACAAATGAAGGTGCAATGGAAACCTGAACATCAAACACAGATACACATAAATTTTCACATGAAAGCATCGCATCGGCTGTCAGAGATGTTTAGGGATGCCCGCAATGTAGGAGAGCGCCCTTACTGGCTGAGCGAACAAATTTGGAACTCTTTATTGGCTCATTGGAATACAGTAGAGTTTCGCAATAAGTGTGCAAAGGCGCAGAGAAACAGAGCATCTGAAAAGGGTGACACCCTACATACTAGTGGGTCGATAACCATTCATGAGCATGTCATTCGTATGGTAAAATTTCATTACATAACTTTTTCTTTCATATATAAGTTATGTATTTTCTATTTCATATGTACACTTCTAATTGTAAATTATGTTACAGGCACAAGCTCTAGGATGGACGGTCCATGTTGATGAGGTATTTGCACAGACTCATGTAAGGAAGGGCACAAATCAATTCGTTGATGAAAGATCTCGGAAGACTCATGTAAGCAAATAACACTATTAATATTACTAATTTTTCATTTATGTTATTCTATCATTCCTTAACATTGCTTTTAATGTTTCAACAGGAAGAATTTTCTACGAGACTTTCACAGGTCAGATCTGAACATGAGTCAGCTCCTACACCGGATGATGGCAATAATGCAGAAGATGACATACGTAGGACACAATGTTGGGTCGACATCGTTGGTAGGAAGAAAAAGGGTCGACTGTATGGTGCAGGACAACTTGTTGCAAACTATACAACATCGAGAGGAGGTACTCTGAAGCACCAACCTTCTTCTTCCACCACTGCTCTTGACGAGGTCGTTCTCCACCTCACGCAGGCACTAGAGCAACGTGACCAGGAAATCACTGATCTGAGAGCAGAGTTTACAAACTTTAAGGCCCTGGTCATGAGAGTGTGTCTGCCGCTTCACAGGATGAATTCAATATCCCTTCGACCCAGCCACGACCCTCCTTGTCATCTGATGCCCCTCAGTAGCCCACATCAGTCCAATCCTCATCAGTCCAACCCACACCAGTGCAGCCATCAATATACGAGCAGGATGATGAAGATCATTCTTATGATAACTATGTACATTATTAGTTTCATTTTGTTATTAGTTGTTATAGAAACATTTGGATATTAGAACATTTGGAGTTTAGATCATTTCGATGTTCGATTAACTAGATGACTTTGGATGTTAGAACGTTGATATGTTACATTGTTTTATGTTTTAACTATAAACACATGTTCTATGGATTAATGGATGTTTTATGGATTAATGGATGTTTTATGGATATTCATCAATGATTGCATCTTTGAGATGCACATTATGCAGGTATGTATGTGCTTGAAAACTGTTATGCAGGTCTGTTTGTGCTTGAAAATTATTATGCAGGTCTGTTTATGTTGTTGGTCCCATAAGAAATACAATTGTCTCTTACATTTCCCTCAAACTTACCGAAGGCTTTTGCCCTTTGGTAAATACCCACGTTAGGTAATTATCGAAGGCTTCTGCCTACCGAAGGCCTTCGCCCTTCGTTAATTACCGAAGGTTTGTGACCTTCGGTAATTACCGAAGGCTTGTGGCCCTCGGTAATTACCGAAGGGCAGAAGCCCTCGGCAATTGTTAGCGACAAAGGATTTATCGAGGGCTTGTTGACCGTTGATAAGTCGTCTGTAAATACCCTTTTTCGACGGCTTCTGGCATTTTTTGAGGGCTTTTGGCCTTAGGTAATGCCCTTCTTTTATGTGGTAGACCATCCAACAAAGACATTGATCAACAAAGATTCAAAAAACACAACACAAAGATACTTGCAAGTAGCCCTGCATGCAATCAGATGAAACAAAGAAGAAGGAGAAAAAGGGTTGAAATCTCCCAAAGAAGAAATTGATGGGTTGATCTTGACGAACTCGCCCCAAGAGAAATCTCACAATTTTTTATCTTCAAAAGGATAAATAGATTGTGAGAAATCTTAGAGAGAAGGGAGAGAGCTCTTAGAGAAGAGTTCTTAGATAGATAAAGTATTTTTAAGTAATAAGACTCTTATATGAGTTTTCTATTTATATAAAAGTGTTTTATCATTAATTCATCACAAATCAAATTCATCAAAATAGTTAAAGTTCATTTCCAACATGAAATCAATGACTAGCATGCATTCGTCAATTTAATAAGGACACTCTAAAAGAGTTAAAGACTAGTTGACTTACCTTGACAAAGTCGTTCAACAACTCAAAAAGTCAAACACCACCTAACTCATAGGGTACCCCCACTCTACACTTAATGAGAACATAAAAATGATCTAACAATACCAACAAAGGCATTGATCAATAGAGATTCAAAAAACACAACACAAAGATACTTGCGAGTAGCCCCGCATGCAATCAGATGAAACAAAGAAGACAAGAAAAGGGGGTTGAAAACTCCCAAAGAAGAAACTGATCAGTTGATCTTGACGAGCTCGTCACAAGGAGAAATCTTACGGTTTCTAATCTTCAAAAGGATAAATAGATTATGAGAAATCTTAGAGAGAAGAGATAGAGCTCTTATAGAAGAGTTCCTAGAAAGATAGAGTATTTTTAAGTAATGAAACTCTTATACGAGTTTTCTATTTATATAAAATTGTTTTATCATTAAAATAAAAAAGTCTCAGTATTTTAAAACACAACCACTCATAAAAGACACTTTCCTAGGTTCTCACACATTCTATCATTTTTACTTCATTTTATAATTATTTGACTATTATTGTTATTTGATAACTCATATTTGATATTTATATGATTATAATTTCTTTTTTAATATTTAACTTTAGAGAAAAGAAAACATAATTTTTTTTGGCATTGAATAGTTAGTAATATCATGTTTTCTTTGTTGTGACTTTTATCTTTTTAAGAAAAATTATTTAATTAACATTTGGAACAGTAAATGAGTGATTACACGTTTGTATCCATTCCCTAATGAAAATAAAAATGAGAAAAGAAATTCATAACCATCAGGTATAAGGATGAAGATGAAATTTTACTTTAGATATGAGAATAAGATAGTCAAACTTCTATTCACCATACCATGTTGTCATCCTTACAAGATACTACTAACACCTATAAGATTATGGATGATAATTCGGACCAACTCACCCTAATTGGCCTGCCAAAACAGCTTAGGTAGATTCACATGGATAAGACTTATGAGTTAGAAGGTTTGGCTCACGCTGGATCATTATAGGTTTGAGAGCTTGTGAGTTAACTTGCACAAATTAAAAAAAATGAATAAAATCTAGATTGTCCTTTATTACAAGTAAATAATTAACATAAAATGAAAAAAAAACTATATTAAAGTGGATCGTGAAAGAAAATATAGATTTATACTCTTATAGATGACATCAATGTGATAATGAATGAAATATTTAATCATATTAAACATACAAGCTATACAATGATTAAAAAAAAAGGCTTAATACCTCTTTTTGTCCCTCTTTATAAGGGAAATGTTCAAGTTCGTCCCACCTTTTTTAAAAAGTTCAATGTGGTCCCAAGTTGTGAAAAAAGTATCTAATTAAATCCTTTTTGGTCACGGCGTTAAATATTTAACAATCCAGCTGACAGCTTGGAGTGATTTGTGCAACGTGGCTGTTTACCTTCATAACGTGGCAGTGACAGTGTTTTTCATTAAAGTTGACATGGCAGGCAGTGATTAAAAAATTCTGAGTTAGGGTTTGGGTATTCGAAATCGCGATTTGGGGATAAACATTTTCATCGGTTGCGTCCCAATGATTGGCAAGATGGCAGTCACCTTTGGTTGGCAAGACTTGTCCAATGATTTTAGAATTTTTACATTTAATTCATCAACATCAAAATTCTTACCCAACCCTGTCAAATGGTTCACAATGTCAGTGAAGTGCTTTTGGACATCATAAATTGTTTCTCCAGGCTGCATCCTAAACATCTCGTACTCTTGGATGAGCTGTTATTCCTTGCCCGTTTCACATCCTCAATAACCTCATGTATGACTCTAAGGACCTCCCACATTTCCTGTGCTATCTTACAAACAGAGATTCTATAGAATTCATCAAGCACAACATCAGATGCACTAATATTACAAGGCTTAATATCAAATTGGGCTATTCTATTTTCCTCAACAATCCAGTTAAAGTATGGTTTTTCTACTTTTACACCATCAATAGTACTTTCAAGAATATAGAGACCGTTTTGTACAGTTTCCCAGATGCCGCTGTTAACAAATCCCATGAAAATTTCCATTTTGAATTTCCAGAATGCATAGTTATCACAAGTAAAAAATGGTGGTCTGTTAATAGAAGCACCCTCAGCATATACTTGATTTTGATGACCGACTATTTTCGAAAATTTGAAAGAATATCAAAGCAAGCTCTGATACCAATTGTTGGTTGATGACAAATTTATGAACACCGAAAAACGGCGCCAAAAAACTTATTTAACCCTCGGCAAGTGTGACCAAATCGTATCAAGTAATAAACTCGGTAAGACCAAGTATCGTTCTCCCAAAGGACTCACGGCCTAGTTAGTCATATGATTTCTTGATTATTTAAGACTTGTGAACAAATTCTTAAGGTTTCAAATGCAAAAGACAATAATTAAAGATGTATGCATGAGTTTTGATCAATGGAAAATAGGAACACAAACACTTTGAACGAAATAGATGGATGAGTATGTTGTTTAGGTAATCAATTTCATCTTATCCACTCTCATATACTTTAGGAATTCATCATTCTTTTCATTAATGTTAATGTCACTCTCTAAATCACCTTGCAAAGAAAGTCTATCCTTAATTACGAGTTCACACAATTCCTAGCATCCCTAATAATTAATTCTGAAGCACAGAAGCTTAACGACAACCAACCCTCATATCCCTATGTCTAGGCAATATGCTATTGACAGAATTTCTCCGGATCTAGATTTCCCCATATGTGAGAGTTTCATAAGATTACATTGATTCCCCAACAACAATACAAAGTTTAGTTCACCATATTCATGGTGAAACTAGATGAGAAATAATGGAAGAATGAAAGAGATAGAAAAACCCTAGAAAGAGAAGAGGAAAGCCGTCACCATCTCCAATTCTACCCCCAAGGGGTAAAAAGTGTGTTTTGCGTCTTCTCTAGCCAAAGATACAAACCCTAGGAAGTCCTATAGCTTGTATATTATTCGAAATATTACAGAAAAGTGGGCCTAAGCCCAAAATACCATCGCTCAGCGGTAAACTGTCGCTCAGCGGTACCAACGCGTAGTGAATTCTCCCCTCAGCTACACTTTCACCCCTCAGCGGAACCAACGGGTGTTCTTGAGTGCCGCTTAGCAGTAAACTAGTGCCGAGCGGTACTTGCGGCTTCTCTTCTTTTGCAATTTTTGAGTTCTTTTTTGATGCCATCTTTGTCCTTCTTCACTTCTTTCATCAAATTCATCTTAAAACCTTCATAAAACACTGAAATTAAGCATAAACCTGTCCAACTCTCTTATTTCTAAAAATATGAACAAAAACATGATTCTAAGCTAGTTTCTAAGTGTTAAAGGTTGCTTTTAGTATCAATTTTAAGCATGAAAATAACAGTTTTTCAAGTGTTATCACAACCCCAAACTTAGAACTTTGCTTGTCCTCAAGCAAACAAGATATAACTCAATCTTCTACCAATCAATACAATGGTTCACTCCATTCAAAATCCTCTTTTCAAGATAAGTAAGTACTCGATTAAGCTCATGACAAAAACTTCAATCAAGACATGCGCATGCTTTAATGTTCACACAATCACCTAATATCCAACAAATGTTATTTTTCATGAATGATCAATCAACTAAGCCTGGATGTTTATGTGCTCATGGAATTTTTCCTCACTAGATAAAGTGTTTCACTCAAACACAAGTGTATAAGAAGTAATCACTCATTCGCTCTACTATCACAATGTCACATGAATTGACTTTGCCTTTCATTTAACCACAATCAAATACATTCACAAGAATGCATCATCACAAGGACTTTTCAATGGCTTATAATGTGGTTGGGCTAACAAGAAAGTTGGTTTTTCTAGATCATAAAACCTTTGAGTTAAGAGAAACATATAAACACAATCATTCTTATTTATTCCCAACTTTCCTTTGCATTGAGCTTTGCTTTTTCTTCTCTTTTCTTTCTCTTTTTCTTTTTCTTTTCACATTCTTAGTTCTTAGTTCTTAGCTCAATGCTTTCAATTTCCCTTTCATAACTTCCCAACAACCCCAAACTTGAACATTCATCAATACCACAAAATATTTTCTACTTAACTCAAGGTAAAGCTTTTCATAAAAGGGTTTTCGAATTATGTTCAAGGCTAAGGGTGCAAAGGATAGAACACCTAGTGCTCTCTTTTGTGGGCTAAACATGCATTTGGCTAATAAAAGGGTTACCAACAAATGGCCTTGATCATATGATGCAAACAAGCAATTGATTAAATCATAGAAAACCTGGGCAAAATCATTCATGCTTTCAAAGTAATAGCATTCAATCACAAAAACTCCGGAGCTCAAAACCTCACATATAAGCTCATTCACATTCCACATATACACATCTTGCTTAGTATCATAATCACAATCACAATATCATGCATTTGTTCACAAAGCTTGTGAATCACCTATATAAGCATATAGTGTGCACATTCTCAAAACATCAATCAATATCAAAGCATCGTCAAGCACTACTTACCACACAACAATCATAAGCAAACCATCATAACAGACAAAGTTTCCAATTGAGTACATCAAACCCTATTCTACTAACATAAGCAAATAAGTTTAGAACAAAACAGAAGATAAAACAAATCATGCTCTAGTGCTGATAGCATCCATCAGTGAATGCTATCTTAGTTCCTCATCAACTCATGCTATCGTCAGAGTCTTCTTCCTCTCCTTCTTCTTGGATCCTATAGTCTTGATTCTTTTTTCCCGATGAGGAGGCCATCCCTACATCAAACATAATTCAAAAACCACAAGATACATTGTTAAGCATTAGTAAACCACAATGAAGAGATCAGCCCATAGCAACAATGCTCTCACCAAACCCCAAACTTGAATGGAAACTTGATGCAAAAATGAATGGAAGAAGGGTTTTATGAAGGGGGAAGAAAAATAAAAATGAAGGGAACTCTTGGGAGATTACTTGAGAGTGTGTGGGAGGACTGAGATCTGAAAATAGAGGCCAAGGCGTGACTAAGGGTATAAAACTACCCTAATGAGCTCGGGTTCCACTAAGGGGCAACCTAAGCCCATCTTACGATACCACCGCTCAGCGACACTTTCGTGTTGTGCTTTTCTTCTCCTAGCTTACCCTAGGTGCCTTCTACTCATGCCCCTCACTTGCTCCCTGCAATTAAGTTCTCAGATCACTCAAACATTCAATCCCTATCATGCAACTAAAGCAGATTCAAAACAAACAATACAGATAAAATCAATCAACTGGGTTGCCTCCCAGGTAGCGCTTGTTTAACGTCACGAGCCTGACCCAAAATCCTTCATCACCCTTCAGTAGATGCAAATATTTCTTACCAACACCCATCAGTAGGTGTATACAAACCTAGTATCCTTCAGTAGATACTCTTCTGCCTAACATCCATCAGTAGATGTAAACCCTGTAACAAATTTATAACAAAAACAAAAATACCCAAAAGTTCAAAATTACATCACCAAACCAAAAATTAAAAGTTCTTAAATCATTGGGTTGCCTCCCAGCAAGCACTCTTTTAACGTCACTAGCTTGACCCAATAAAGCTCTTGTTCCATCTTCTGTTTCTTCTTTCTACTGAACTTCTTCAGAAATTTAATAAAACCAGGAACCTGTTGTAGTGTCTCAATCGTAGGAACTTTAATCTCCAATTTCTTAAAGATTTCCATAAAGCCCTCAAATTCCTTCTTCCTATGATACTTCTTTGGATGAGGAAGAGGTTTTTCATATGATTCTTTCTTTTTTTCTCTCGTCCTCTTTTTCTTTTCTCTCACTTTCTTTTTGCTCTTTTTCTTTTCTCTTATGTTTTTCTTCCCTTCTCTTTTTCTTCTCAACTTCTTTATTTTCACACAAATTTTCTTTCTCTCTTTTCTCTTAACCACTTCTTTCTTTTTTCTCTCTTCTCTTTCTTTTTCTTTCTTTTTTCTCTCTTCTTTTTGTTTCTCTCTTTCTAACTCAACTGTTTCAACATTTAAACTCACTAACACCTTACATTCGTCCCTGGTGTTAACCTTAATATTAGCCCCAAAATTTTTGTCAGGCCTTTCTTCCAACTGCTTAATAATTTAACTCGTTTGCATCTCCAAGTTCTTAATAGTAGCTTCAGTGCTCTTTTGAGTAGATGCAGTTTTTTGTATGAATTGCTGAAGAGTTTCTTCCATCCTTATTGATCTTTCATTAAGTATAGACATTTGTTGCCATAAGGTTGGTTGTTGCTGGTGCTTGTTAAATTGCCCTGCTTGTCCAGCTTGCCCACTTTGTCCTTGACCAATGCTTGGGTGTGGTTTCCATCCTTGATTGAAATTCCCCTGATGGTATGGAAATTGATTGGCCATGAAGTTAACATCCTCTAAAGCTTCCACTGGAAAGGCGCATTGACCATTGATATGGTCACCCCCACATAATTCACATAATTGTTGTTGAATCTGTGCAACAGTCTTTAACTCTTTTGGCAGAGTTGTGCAAGTATATTTGTGAGATTCTCCAATTGTTGAGTTATTATCTTGTTCTGAGCTAACAAGACATCATTGGATTGCAACTGTAGAACTTTTTTTTGTTGAATAGGAGCTCCTCTTTCACTGTTCATCTCATTATCATTAGTAGTCATGTTTTTAATTATTTCCGTGGCTTCCTCTAGAGTCTTCCATTTGATATTGCCTCCAGCTGAGTCGTCAAGCATCAGCTTGGTTTGTGAACCAAGACCTCCAAGGAAGATTAGGACTACTTCTACTTCGTCAAATCCATGCGTGGGAGTCTTTCTTAATAGGCTTTTGTATCTGTCCCATGCATGACTTAGTGATTCCTCCATGCCTTGCCTAAAATATGATATCTCTTGCTTTCCTTTGTTTACCTTGGATTGTGGAAAGTATTTGTTCAAAAACTTTGTCACCACAACTTCCCACTCTGTAAAGCTTCCTTCTGGAAAAGAGTTCAACCAAAGCTTAGCGTTACCTCCTAATGAGAATGGAAACAGGCTAAGTTTGATTGCTTCGTCAGGCACCCCATTTATCTTCACTGTATTGCAAATTTCACTAAAATTTGTTAGAACAAAAAGGTAGAGAAGATATAAAATAAGAGATAAGAAGATAAAATAAAAACAGAAAAATAAAAACAAAAAATAAAAACAGAAAACAAAAAAATAAAAATAGAAAAATAAAATAAAATAAAATAATAACCAAAAAAATAAAAACAGAAAATAAAATAAAATAAGATAAAATAAAAACCGAAAAATAAAAACAGAAAATAAAAACAAAAATTCAAACTTCAAAATTCAAAATTCAAAATTCAAAATTCAAGTCAAAGATAATCAATAATCAGATAAATAAACTAGTTAAACCACGAGTCCCCGACATCGGCACCAAAAACTTGATGACAAATTTATGAACACCAAAAAATGGCACCAAAAAACTTGTTTAACCCTCGGTAAATGTGACCGAATCGTATCAAGTAATAAACTCAGTAAGACCAAATATCGTTCTCCCAAAGGACTCACGGCCTAGTTAGTCATATGATTCCTTGATTATTTAAGACTTCTAAACAAATTCTTGAGGTTTCAAATGCAAAAGACAATAATTAAACATGTATGCATGAGTTTTGATCAATGGAAAATAGGAACACAAACACTTTGAACGAAATAGATGGATGAATATGCTGTTGGGGTAATCAATTTCATCTTATCCACTCTCATATACTTTAGGAATTCATCATTCTTTTCATCAATGTTAATGTCACTCTCTAAATCACCTTGCAAAGAAAGTCTATCCTTAATTACGAGTTCATACAATTCCTAGCATCCCAAATAATTAATTCTGAAGCACAGAAGCTTAATGGCAACTAACCCTCATATCCCTATGTCTAGGCAATATGCTATTGGGTGAATTTCCCCAGATCTAGATTTCCCCGTATGTTCCCTTATCAACAAAATCAATAATCATGACATCAAATGAGTTAAACAATGCATGCTTTGAGCAAAGAAGAAAAACCCTAACTAATGATGAAAGAACGCATGTATCATAAATATGATGTTTAAACACAAAATTTCATATATGAGAGTTTCATAAGATTACATTGATTCCCCAACAACAATACATAGTTTAGTTCACCATATTCATGGTGAAACTAGATGAACAATAATGAAAGAATGAAAGAGATAGAAAAATCCTAGAAAGAGAAGAGGAGAGTCGTCACCATCTCCAATTCTACCCCCAAGGGGTGAAAAGTGTGGTTTGCGTCTTCTCCAGCCAAAGATACAAACCCTAGGAAGTCCTAAAGCTTATATATTATTCGAAATATTACAGAAAAGTGGGCCTAAGCCCAAAATATCACCGCTCAGCGGTACCAGCGCGTAGTGAATTCTCCTCTCAGTTGCATTTTCACCCCTTAGTGGAACCAACGGGTGTTCTTGAGTGCCGCTCAACAGTAACCTAGCGTTGAACGGTACTTGCGACTTCTCTTCTTTTGCACTTTTTGAGTTCTTTTCTGATGCCATCTCTATCCTTCTTCACTTCTTTCATCAAATTCATCTTAAAACCTGCATAAAACACTGAAATCAAGCATAATCCTGTCCAACTCTCTTATTTGTAAAAATATGAACAAAAACATGATTCTAAGCTAGTTTCTAAGTGTTAAAGGTTGCTTTTAGTATGAATTTGAAGCCTGAAAATAACAATATTTCAACTGTTATCATTGGTACCAGCAATCGGTATCGTCGAGTCATGCAACGGAATAAAATAGCGAAAAACATGTTCAGTCAATTTAAAAAATGGTTCCTTTAATTTTCTTATAAACGTTTTATCAAACAGTTGATGTGCAGACAATGTAAAGAGTATAAGGAGTAGAAAAATCACACAAATGATTTTTATCCTGGTTCGAATTAAAAGATTCTACGTCCAGTCATTAATCACTATGAATAATGATTAACTTTTTTCACTAAAAATAGTTTCACAGTTTGTACAGATTACAAGATAGTGAATGTAGATTAAGAAACGAGAACACCTTTCGTTCGACAACTGAACGAAACAGTCTTCCTTTAACAAATGAACTGGAAGCAACTTCCTTCGACAAACGAACCGGAAGCAAGAACACTCAGCCAACTTGAAGAGAACAGCTCCAACCTTTGACACAAAAAGTGTGAGCTTCTCCTATTCACAAGACTTGGCAAAAGTAAGAAATAGCACATGAGAACTTCCTCAGATTTCACTATGTTCTCAAATTCGCAAAGTTACTTTTGAAGGATTTGAAAAAGAATGTATATATAGCCTACTGGTCTGAAACTGAAATGACATATTACAACTATCAGTGGTAATCAATTATTGTAAGGGATAATCAATTATCTGCGAGACTTGAAAATTTTCAAATATTGACTCTTCAAACTAGTCGACTTCAATTCTTCAACTCATTCATCGTTCGGATTGAGCCTTGATCGCCTTCTACCGTTAGGTTTTTTCTTTATTGCCTTTCATCATTCGACTCGAGTCCTTATCACCTTTTTTCGTTCGGCTTGGTTCCTTACAGCTTTCCAGCGTTTGGCTTGATTCCTTATAGTCGTCCATCGTTCGGTGCAAACTTCTCGGTCTCGTTCATACCTCACATGGTCTCGGTCATGCCCTCCACCGCTCGGTCCTTCTTCTTCTATCTCACGGCTTTCCACCATTCGGCTCAATACTTGTATACTTTCCAACTCTTAACATTTTTCTTTTACAGCGTTAGTTGGACACAATATCATTCGACTTGTGTTTGACGTCATTCAGTCTTTAATTGTGTTCGACCTGTGTTCCAACGTCGTTCGGTCTTCAACTGCATTTGGCCAATGATTGTCCTGTGTTCAACTTTGTTCACTCTTCAACTGTTAGTAACCGTTTAGTCTTTAACTACTATAGACCGTTTGGTTTTCCTCGTAGACCAACATACAAAAATGCTTTTAAAACTTAATACAGCAAGGATCTTCCATATTTTTCACTTTGTAGCATCATCAAAATCTTTATCTTCAAGACACCAATGCTCCTTATTGGTAACACATTTTCCTTAATTCTTGGTTAGTTTGTAATTCTAAGGTTGGTTTCATATCATCAATCGGTGAAATTATAGGTTTCCTAGAAATTCATTGTACCACAAGTAATCGACGGAGCGTTTAGAGAATCTTAAGTTGTTGAATTAAGGTAAGGGAAGCCAGATTTACTTTAATTTGTAATTAAGTTTGTTTGTGTGATGAATTTATGAGTATTATGTTATTTGAATGACATTTAGGTTTTCTAGTAGACTTTTCATGTTTAAATTGACTATCTTTGAGTGTGGTTTAATGAATGGTACTTATGAACGAAATTGAATTTTGTTCGAACTGTGATGGAATATATTGTATGCTAAAAATTTGTGATAAGAAGGTTTAGTGCTAAGTATGCATTGTCTACATTTGATTTTGAGTGAGTTTTGAGGAAGTGGAGTAGTGAAATTTTGATTTGGGGGTTGAATACGCAAATGGTCGGTTGTATTAGTTTAGATAAGTCTTTTGGGACTTTCTAGAGCCCCTAAGTTGTTCAAAACTGTGCTTAAAATAGTAGAATGTGATATGGGTCCATAAGTTGATGAATTTTTACTTTTGAAGTAGGAATTGGTTAATAAACACTTTAGAATGATGGTAGTAAGGTTTAGAAACACTTGGTTAAGTATAAATAAGTATATAACACAATTTAAAAGGATTAAAAGTTGGGCAAAATCCTTGGAATTTGTAAATTCTGGGTAGGAAGGGAAATTTCTGCAAAACTAGTGCTGTAGATTATGCAGACTCGCTGAGCGAATGGAGTCGCTCAGCAAGTGGTCGTAGAGGTTGGCTCCCTGTTTGATGATTCGCACAGCGAAAGGGTACGCTGAGTGAGTGGTTGAGGTCTGGGAACACTGCCAATTTTATTCAAATAACGAATGAATGCGCTCAGCGGGTGTTTGAGGGGTCTGGACCACTATCTGGATTTTCGCATAGCGAGTTGCGACGCTAAGCGAAAGGTTGGGGTTTGGAACCCCTATGATTTTAAATTCGCTCAACGAGCTGGGTAGTTGAGCGAATGATTTGGATGCTGGAGTCATTGTTAGTGAATTCGCATAGTGAGCTAGGTTACTATGCGAGACAAGTATGTAGTCGCTCAGTGAGTGTGTGCGTTGAGCAACTAGTCCAGATTGTAATGTACTCTCTTCTTCATTGCTTTTTACTAGTTTGAGTTATGTGATTGATTCAATTGTTGATGATGTATGACTTTGTATGAGTATCAAGGTAAGATTTATGGTTTCGAAGAGAATTCTAAGGAGGAATTTCTTAGTGGTGGTTGTCAAATTTGTAAGTATGAATATGGGAAGGTCAGTCTTGGAGTTTATCCTAACATTCTAATGGTCACTCATTCTCAAGTAGAGAGGGGTGAGGGTTGTCGTAAGAATAGCAGGAGTAAGGTGAGTAATAACAGACTAAGGTGAGTAATAACGGACTAACCTTGTATTGTAGCTTGGGGTGGGCCAGCTGTTTCACCACAACAAGTGCACGATACATATTCATACTAACTCAGATAGTCAAGTCAATGGTTGGTTTAATACAAAGTTATTTTAATTTGATATGTTTGTGCTTACCATATTTGAATGTTTAATTGTATTCATATATCATTACTTGTTTTTCTTCTAGCTTACCCTTCTATTTGTGTTTGTGTTTGTGTTGTATGTTTGCTTGGTTTTCTCTTTGCTATGATCATCCTGTGAGTATGAGTAGATGGAGATGAGGTATCCCTAGAGCATACTCTTGAGGGAGGTGATATTGCAGAGTAGTTATCTTCAAAGTTGTATTTTGTAAATAGTTTTGTATAGGATATTTGTATATAAAGTTTAAATTTTATAGTCTGTTTTGGGATGACGGTAAAACTTTACTTTATATGATAATTAATAACTATTTATCATATATCATTATTGTGATGACTCTTTTATATAGTATTATATTATATTTTTGGAATGTTATGCGTTAATGTTTGTTTCGTTTAAAATAAATTCACAAAAATTATCATTTTTCGACGGTTTAATATAACAAACAAAAATCATTTATTTGTAGTGCATGCAGTCTTTCACGCATTCAACCTTCACAAAAATAAGGTCTAAGCGACACCTACCATTGATTGTGAGAGCTTTTACTTATCACAAAGAAAATGCATAATTACCACAAAACAAATATCACCAAATAAAATAAAATAATTAGCTACATTTGATTCAAAACAATTTCTAGATAATTGTAATATGGAAATAACTTATATTTAAAATGAGAAAGGATATAACTTTTTAAAGAAAAAAAATAAAACTATTTATTCATATTAATCAATTATATAAATAATTTAATCAATTTATATAAAGATAAAAATAATGTTTCAATTTTTATTGGATTAGTCGATTATATCGAAGATTAATAGTAGAGTAAAAAAATCATAATTTCAATTGTACATTAGCATTAATCTGTTATGTAATTAATATAATTGACTTAAAATATTGTTTTTACAATATAATTAAACCGAGATGCATATAACGTGTTAAAAAGACTTTTTTTTATTAGTGTATGTTTTAAAAAATTGTAAAAAAAACAGTCATACTGATAAATACATGTTTATAAAAACATTATCTTTATGAATTTAGTGATTAAATCTTTTCTCTAGTTAATTTGATAGTTAAAACATTATAGTTAGTGATTAGGCATCTTCAAGGCTAATTTAATATGTAATGTATTTGCCGATTCGGTGGCTAAAAATTATATTTAGCACCAAAAGTTTTCGGTCGTTAATACAAATGGTTGTTATTGGAAGCTAAATATTATATTTAGTGATCAACAATTTTTTGTCATTAATTATCATATTAAACATATTTTAGTGACTAATAAGTTTTTAGTGACTGATACAATGATAAATTTGCTCAGCAAGTTTCCATTAGCTGGCTGTAAGCATGTTTAATGACACTTTCTTCAAACCCTAAAATTTCATAATTACATTCCACATGCTTGCTATTAATTTATCCTTTTTATACATGTAAAAGCTCATAATCTCATGTCTTTTCTTTTATCTTTATATAGTGTTAGCATTGGTTAAGGTATAATTAATGCTTTTTAGTTTTACTATATTTATTTTGAAATATGAAATAAGTTTAAGATATAATTAAAGATCCCTCATTCTATTATTAAAATAAGAATAATTAACTCCATTATGATGTTTGAAGACTGTCTCATAGTGAAAGCTTGAAATGTGAAGGCATAAAAAGTGAAGGCTTGAACGTTTGAAAGGTAGAGTTTTTAATATTTGAAAAAGAAAAAATCTCTTTGATATTTTTAGTCTTTTCTAAATTTTTATGTGAGGAAATGATAGTACTTTTTTATAGAAAAAATTATCCTCTTTTCATATTGATTTATGTCACTTCTTTTAATTAATTTTACTTGTTTATTTTGAATATGTATGAATGATAAATAGGAAGTTTATTTTTTTCCATTTCTGTTATTGCTTTTGATTTGGCATAATTGGATTGAAAAAAACAAATCACATAATTACAATTTTCATATTTAATTATTTTTTAATTTTTTATTTTCATCAAATAAATTATTATTTATAACTGTATAACATTAAGAGCATTTTTATCTAAATAAAGTGTAATTTATTAATAATTATTGAAGTCCGAATTTATTTAATGTCACAGTTAATATTTCTTAATTATTTTTAATCAGTGCCCGTATAATGGTTAGAAGGACCTACTATTTAAACTGAAAAAGGGGTGAAATTAAAAAAAAAAAAGAATATATACAGAGTTTGGACAGTAGTTTTCCACAATAAAATAAAATAATTTTCGAAGTATATATAATCTATCATCTTCCTAATTATATGCATAAATAACAACATAATACGTTAAAATCATAATTAATTATATTTGTAAATATTTTATTGTTTTTATTGATTATAAACACAGTTTTTTTTAACAAATATATTATTAATATACTTTGTATTTGAATAAAATAATTATTAAAATGATAAAAATAGAAGTTAATATTATATATATATATATATATATATATATATATATATATATATATATATATATTATAGAAATGAATAATTAGAATAAAATATATTCAAAGAAATGAATAAAATAAATTAATTCAGTATTCTATTACTACTTATATTTTAGATTTCAATAAGATAAATAATTAAAATAAAATATTAAAACAATAAATTAATTAATTAATTTGGACATTAGTTTATTTTAACATATTTTTATTTGACATATACTTTTTTTTACTAAAATTTTCTAATAGTTTTATTTTAACTTTAACTTATATTTTTAAAGTTATTTTTATTCAAATTATTTTTAAAATTTTATTTACACACTAATTTTTTAAATATATTAATATAAAAAAAATGATTGTATTACATCAATTAAATCCATTATAAACTTTCCATTTTTTTGTTCTTTATTTTTTTTTCTCAGATCAACTCAATTGTTTTACCTTTTTTCTTTCTTTTATATCTCCCCTTTCCACTCCATTTCCAAAGTAGATTAGTTATAACAGTGTGCCTTACTCATATACATACATAGCTGAGGTAGTTTATAACTTGAGTGTTTGGTCTCAATCCAGTTTCCACCTTGTTGAAACTTCCCTAAACAACCATAGGAAGCCAAAAGTGAAAAACAAAAAACATGGAATTTTCACAGTACATTTTCATTGTGTGTTTCATTGACTCAAAAGTAATTGCCACTATGTTTTTGATTCAAGGATGTTTATATATTACATACACATATATGAGCACATGTTTCTTTGCCCTTTCATAAACCCAAACCAACCTTTGTTACATCCCAAACAGTGCAAATTTGAAACCAACTTGAAAAGGAGTTATAACTTTGCAGCCAAACTTTCATATCAGTAAAATTTCGTATCCATATAACATAATCTTTTTTTCTCCACTGCCATGTTCTCTTTTGTATATACATGTGATGAAAACTTTCCTTCACCAAACATGTAGTTATTCTCTTAACCTTCTAAATAAGCCAAGCCAGCACCAGCTCCACGATTGTTCTATATATGTGTATGAGCAGATGTGCTATATCGTGCTTTCAATTTCATTCACTTCTTGTTGTAATATGGAGAAACACAACCATTACAAGGGGAGGCACAACCGTTATAGGGGGAAGCATAACCGTTATAGGGAGAAGAATAACCGTTATAAGGGGAGGCATAACCGCTATAAGGGGATCCACAGTCATAAGGAGAAGCAGTGAAAGTTGGAGGTACAAGCACTGAAGAAGATACCTTGAACCTCTTACTCCTTGAACACTCACTTTGATCAGTAACATCAGGGCTTTCAACCCACCCCATCAACTGATCCAAGAACCCTTGATCACCAACACTGAACTCTCCAATATCCGACCCCTCTGACTGATCCAACCCGAGTTTGCCGAATCCGACCCACTCAGAGCTGCAATCAGAGACAGTGGAAGCACTTTCCCAGTTAGCAGCTGAAGCATAATCAACAGCACCTTCCACAGGTGGTACTATAATGCTAGGCTGCACCACTTTCTCAATGTTCCTCATGTCCCCTTCAGGGATTTGGTAGCTCCTGCGGTGGAAGATGTTGGCAAAGGTGAAGTGGTCACTCACCCGACTCTTGGAGGACTTGTTGTGATCACTTGCCCTAGCCATGATGTTCTGAAGATTCTTGCTCAACTTGGCTTTCAAGGAAGCAAAGCTCAAACCATGCTTCCCATCACCAGTTAAAAGGTTAGACCCTGATTGCCCTGTGGCTTGGTTCATTGGAGCAAAGTTGGTTCTGGCATTTTCACCTCTCAGGGCTCTTGCAGCTTCATCATAGGCCCTTGCAGCCTCTTCTGGGGTGTCATAGGTTCCAAGCCACAACCTCACGTGCTGAGAAGAGTCTTTGATCTCAGCCACCCACCTTCCTGAGGGTCTTTGCCTCACCCCAATGAATCTTCTGATCATGGTTGCTGGCTTGCTCGATCTGGTGGCCATGTTGGTGGTAGCAGTGGTTGTAGGACTTGTAGTAGAACCATATTTTGTAGCTTCAGCTCCTGCCATAACAAGAATAATAATAAAAAGGGAAACAAAGAAGAGAATGAGATTTTGGCGTTTTGATTAGGTAGAGTAGCTTGTTTTGGTTTGGGTTGAGTTTGGAGTATTTTTTAGCATATGCTGTGTATGATTGGATAGAGAAAACACGTTGGTGGCTTATGTGATGATACTGATCTATATGAGCTGTATATATATGTGAGTAAAATTTTGGAAGAGCGTGCGTATGAATGTAGGCATATTCCCATCCCCATTTGTAGTTTGTACGTTTCTTCATGCTTCTAATTTTTAATACTTATAATGTGTGCCTCTTGTACTTGCAAGTTGCTCTCCCGGCACATTGGATGGGTTTGATGAGCTTCTGAAAATGCCAACAGTTCATACTATGCTAAATATATCACTCTTACGTAGGTTCATGTGCACAATTTGTGATTTACAAAAGAGTAATGATGGTTTATCATCATTATTTTAAACATTCAACTAACACTTTTCATCTCTCTTTTAATCACATTCTATCTAAATTTTTATACACCCACTTTTCTTTAAACTGATGTAATGTAACAGATGTGTCATTAAGTAATTTTGGGGTGAAAGTTTTACATTTTATGTTTAGAACAAGTCCATAATTTTTATTTATAGATAAATTATATGTTTAATCATTAAAGTACGTTTTTATTTTGAGCATTTGAGATAATTTTAGGGGTCATTGATGATTGTAAAGGTGAAGAATAATAAATGAGTTATAATTATTTCCTCTTTAGGATATAGCATGGTCAATATCTGCTAAATTCCAAATTGAACCGTGTTAATCACTACTAGCCACAAAATCATCCAAGCTCAATTATTTACAATGCATGCCTGCAATATGTGCGTGCAGAAACAGATATATCAGCCAACTTAACTCGATTAATGCTACCTTTGTAATTTTTGTATTTGTAATTTTGCATGACTACACACTTAACTCCATGGTTGACCATTCATACTTTAACATTTTACTCTTTAGCTTCTGCAAAGCCTATCCTAGCAACATATATATATATATATATATATATATATATATATATATATATATATATATATATATATATATATATATATATATGGTTGAATTTCAGATACAAATAATATTTTTCTTCCTAGTGGAGCTCTAAAGACTATATATATATATATGAAGAAAAGTGAGTTAATTTAAGTGCATTCAAGGGACTATGAATCAACAAGTTGAACACAATGTGCTGAACTTAAGATCAATTTGTTCTAACATTAACCTAGTTCATCAGACTTTGTACTTTTCTTTAGACAAGTCAGACCAGTGAAAGATGAAACCTTGGATATGTTCATTGAATAAAAAAAGGGACCATACGCAAAGGTATTTCATGACTCTTGTGGATGTGAGGAGCTACTAGGCATCAAGGTCACGACAGAAAAAGTAAATCTTTTGACAGTCTGTTTTTGCGTGTATGTTGCAAAGTAAATTAAGGGTAGGGAAGATTATTGTTTGTTGCAAAAGGTTGCCATTTTATGTTGTCGAAACACCACATTACACTTGCACTGCTATCACCTTCATATCTAATCTTTGCTCAACGTAAAAGTAATATATTTTAAAATTACTTCTACTTTTACTTTTCTATCTGGCCTTAATATCAGTTTCAGAACAAATTTAAGGAATATAATTGTGTCATTCGTATACAAATATATCATCCAAAACAATTGTTACGGTAAGGTAAGGTGTTGTTGATTTTAATATAGTAACTATAGATATCTTAAAAAAGTATAAATATTATTATTTTCTTACTGGTTGACCAAGTAAATTATTTACACTAATAATATTTAAAAAATATTTGTCCGTATTATATATATCTTTGCAAACTTTTTGCCATATTAAGCTAATTATATTAAGTTTTATCACTCATGTTCGAATAAATATCTTAATTTTTTTTATATAGTACAAAATATTTTCAGAAAAACAATCACCCATTTGTTTAAAGTTGTGAAATTGAAAATATACATGATTATTTAAAAAAAAAATTGAATTAACCAAACGTTTATTCAGTGTGTAAAACTTGTTGGATTAATAATACGTACAAATCAAAGGTGATAATAGTATATAAATACAGTTAGAATGAAACAAAAGAAGGGCCGTCAAAGTTTGTCGTGATGCAAAGAAAGAACGGGTTGGCAACGTTAAATGAAGAACAAAAGAGAAAATTAAGAAAGCAATGATAAAAAGTTTGTTTATAGCTTCTAGTGACGTATTGGAATTTAGCCGTTGTTGATAGAATGATTCATGGGGCTCACCCCTTTGTTTCCCTGTCCCTTCTGCTGTTTCCATGCACCCTTATAATGCTTTCATTACATTTTAATATGGAACAATTAGGGAATATTAATTTGTTGCAATTTGAGTTTAGTGGGTGCAATTAAGATGGCTATTTTGTCCCCATGTTCATGACGTGGTCCATTTGAATTAGGACTAATCACCTAAATGCAGCCAAAGATGCCACTGCTTGTGTTTGTTGTTAACTTGGAGGAATGAGATTTGTCCACTAATATGGTGGAATTTGGGATAATTGTGATTAAAGAATGACACATGGCATGTTTGAGTTTGTGAGTGTATTTGCCACTAACCAAAATGATAACGATGAGGGTATGAGATTGGTTATGTGTACTCATATATGGAGGATCATGAATGGAGGGAATCCTATGAGTTCAAAAGTTTTACTTATTTTATGGCTACTTCAGCATGTTCCCCAAAAGGTTAACTTGTTCAAAACTTCCCAAAGGTTTGTCCAATTTTCAGTGTAAGGTAGCTAAACTCATGTTCTTCTGGGTCGATGAAATCAACAAATTAATGTGTCTGCACCTAGTGATGAAAAGAAGTTGACTTTGTCTAAGGAGTTTTTGATTGGTCAAAAATTCGAGTTCATAATTTAGATCTTTTTAAGTGTTTTGATATAAGTTATATAGTAATTGGCTGGTTCACTTTCGAGATAAAAGTAAATTATTTTTTTAATAAGAACAGCTGAACTTGCTCACACTAAGGATAATTAAACCTTTTTCAAGTAATGTAAATTTATAAATTAACCATAAATGATTAAGTTTTATATGGAATGAATAACCCAAGTTCATGAACTTCTTTTACCATGTTGGATAAAAATATATTGGATCAAACATTTACTACTAAACCAAAAGTAAGTTATTATGTGTACAGTATAAAATATTAACCGAGTGGTTACAAACAACCAACCGGATATTCAGGTAATCTGTTTATATCTTATTCTGTTTATATTTTATTGGGCTTATATCAGCTTAGAAGGGCCAAAAGCCAGGTACGTTCCACTTACGCATTATTTACTCTACATGACTCTCAAATACTGAATAGTGATAACCATTCACTAAATATTCAACTAAGAGCCGAGACTCTTCAAATCACACGCCTAACTTGGGCGTCGGAGTACCTTTTGCAGGTACATCCTCCCACGTCAAGAGGAAGACCGATCAGTTTGTGCCAACACCGATCGGCCAATAGCAGGAGTTTGAAAGCGAGCGAGCGACCCAAACACATCAACAGGTTAGTCTCTCGATCCCAAAATTATCCACCGAAACATTTTGGCGCCCACCATGGGACCGAGCGTCAAACCCAATGATGACCACGAGGAGCATGGAGGAACAACAAAGCACCAGAAAGATGATTAGCAACCACAAGAAACCAAGACGAGCGTTCGGTCTCGATATCACTATTTCATATCAACACCAGAAACTTTCGACAAAGTGAAAACTACACTACATGAATCATCATCTCTACGTGAGACGTCATCAACAAGATAAGTACTTTTTGAAATATAATATTTCATAAAATATCTAATTGATAGTGAATATTATAACAACTATTTTATATAGATATTTTAAATATATACAGTATAATCCATAATATATTATATGCTATATGATATATTATATATAACTATAAATATAGTTATCTAATTATTATAACCGAAACATTTTTTGGCGTGATTAAAATAGTCAAAGAAATTGTTATGTTAGAGATAACTATCAACAGCAATATTATAAAATCTCAAGACGGTTTTGATACCTTGTTTATTATCTATGTGCAATTCATAATATCTGGTTATATACCATAATATATATCATCATGAGAATCTCAACAATACAACATCTTGAAGAAATATATATCAAAATCCACACCATCAACTATGCAAGTGCAGACTAAGATCTAGTCATAAACGAACTTCATGCTTAAAGTATCATGGAATTCAATTAACGAAGGGGAAGTCTCCTATTGCAAATACTGATTGCCAATTTTGTCAGCAAAATTAATAATCAACGATCAAGTCCAAGACCGAGCGGTAAATCACACTCAGCAGAGAGGTAAAGCCCTCTCAATGACCGAACGGTAAAGCCCGTTCACTAGGAAGCACTCCTAGATTAAAGCAGAGAGGTAAAGCCCTCTCAAAGCCGAACAGTAAAGCCCGTTCACTAGGAAGCACTCCTAGATCAAAGCAGAGAGGTAAAGCCCTCTCAAAACTGAACGGTAAAGCCCGTTCACTAGGAAGCACTCCTAGCTCAAAGCAGAGAGGTAAAACCCTCTCAAAACTGAACGGTAAAGCCCGTTCACTAGGAAGCACTCCTAGCTTAAAGCGGAGAGGTAAAGCCCTCTCAAAGCCGAACGGTAAAGCCCGTTCACTAGGAAGCACTCCTAGATCAAAGCAGAGAGGTAAAGCCCTGTCAAAAACCTAACGGTAAAGTCCATTCACTAGGAAGCACTCCTAGATCAAAATTGAAGGACGAGCGGTAAATCCCGCTCGGTTATTGTCGAAGACCGAGAGGTAAAGCCCTCTCAAAGCCGAACGGTAAAGCTCGTTCCCTAGGAAGCACTCCTAGCTCAAAGCAGAGAGGTAAAGCCCTCTCAAAGTCGAACGGTAAAGCCCGTTCACTAGGAAGCACTCCTTGATCAAAGCAGAGAGGTAAAGCCCTCTCGATTAATGTTGAAGACAGAGAGGTAAATTCCTTTCGGTTCCTGTTGAAGGACGAGCGGTAAAATCCCGCTCGGTTAATGTCGAAGGTCGAGAGGTAAAGCCCTCTCGGTTAATGTTGAAGACCGAGAGGTAAATTCCTCTCGGTTCCTGTTGAAGGACGAGCTGTAAATCCCGCTCGGTTAATGTCGAAGGTCGAGAGGTAAAGCCCTCTCGGTTAATGTCGAAGACTGAGAGGTAAATTCCTCTCGGTTCCTGTTGAAGGACGAGCGGTAAATCCCGCTCGGTTAATGTCGAAGGTCGAGAGGTAAAGCCCTCTGGTTAATGTCGAAGACCGAGAGGTAAATTCCTCTCGGTTCCTGTTGAAGGACGAGCGGTAAATCCCGCTCGGTTAATGTTGAAGGTCGAACTGTAAAACGCTTTCAATTCCGCAAACGAAGCCTCCCTCAAACTCATCAGTCCTATAGTTAACCACGGCTAAAGCCAAACGCTTAACTTGGACTTGGGAATGTTTCGATGGATAATTTTGGGACCGAGAGACTAACCTGTTGATGTGTTTGGGTCGCTCGCTCGCTTTCAAACTCCTGCTATTGGCCGATCGGTGTTGGCACAAACCGATCGGTCTTCCTCTTGACGTGGGAGGATGTACCTGCAAAAGGTACTCCGACGCCCAAGTTAGGCGTGTGATTTGAAGAGCCTCGGCTCTTAGTTGAATATTTAGTGAATGGTTATCACTATTCAGTATTTGAGAGTCATGTAGAGTAAATAATGCGTAAGTGGAACGTACCTGGCTTTTGGCCCTTCTAAGCTGATATAAGCCCAATAAAATATAAACAGAATAAGATATAAACATATTACCTGAATATCCGGTTGGTTGTTTGTAACCACTCGGTTAATATTTTATACTGTACATTATGGATAGTTAAGATGTAACTTTGTAACTTAATCCACCTTTATAAACAATTGCTAAGGCGACCTATTATTAAGATAAATTTGTTTATATGTTTAAAGACTCTCATGTTTTGAAATTTAACTGAATAAAATTAAACGAAATAAGAATTTGAAAATATCATAGGATGACATAAGACTTAAGCTAAAAACTTCCCAACATAGAAAAAAATTAGGAAAACTCTTAGGACTATAGAAAACATAAAACCACCTAAATCAAAACACCTAGACGTAATGCTAAATGACTGATAAGTCAAAGCGTCTAAGAAAGTTATGCTAAACGCGTAAGCTTACTATACCTAAGGGATATTCGGTTGAACTCTTGGGAAAATGAAGAAGTGTCAAGAAGTGTCTTCGACAAAAACACTCTAAAAGCTTAAACCTAAAACATAAAAGAAAACATAACATGTTAAACACTATTCTCTAAAAAAAAATTATCATAAGCGTTTACATCAGTCTAGACGATACCATGAGCTAAAGTTGTTACTTTGTCTAACGATGAAGTTCTTACTTAACGCTTAGTATCTTTAGAAGAAAAAGCTTAATTGTTAAACACTACCTCAACGGTAGAAAATGAGAAACACATTTTTGATATACACAATCTACTCTATTATTTGTAGATAACTTACTTTACACGCATCCACATATTCATTTAAAAATCAGAAGTGAACGTTAGAGACAAAAGAGATATTCACGGAATGTTATTCACTTGAAAAGCAATGTCTAAAAGGAAGTACAACCTACTTCAAGCAAAGTACTGAAAAAACAAATTTGCTTTAACAAGTTGACTTTAACAAACGACTGATGTACACGAAGAAAGAAAAGACACAAGAATCAATGTTAAGAGCTTAGTCTAACAGGAATTTCTCCAAGAGCCTTTAAATAAAAGATTATTCCGATGAAGAATAAAAAAGATAGAATACAACAAAAATATCCATCCTAAGAAAAGCGTTCAAAAGAAAAGCATAAAAAAGCTCAAGAAAAGAAAACATTTGAGCAGAAGAAAAGAAAAGAAGTCAAGCAATACTCTCGAGCTTCATTGTAATCTTTGCTTATTGTTGTAAGAAAAAGAGAAAGAGAAAAGAGAGAAACACCTATGAGTGTTTAAACTGTATTATATTGTACTCACATCCTCTCTGCGAGAGGAACAGTCTAAACGACTTGTAAGAAATTGTTAATTTCAATTCTGAAGAAAATTAAAACACTTGTTGAACTCCGTGGAGTTAAGAATATCTAGCAAGGTCGTCTAGTATCAAGAGTGGTGCTAATACTCATCCAGTCTAGGGCAACAAGAGGTTATTCGCTGATTGAGAAGACCAAGAGTGATGCAAATACTCATCTAGTCTAGGATAATAGGAGGTTATTCACTAACTGAGAAGACCAGGATTAGTACGAATACTCAATTGTAATCTTGTTGAAGATTATAATGGAACTCTCTGCGGAGGAGACTGGACGTAGCTTAGTTGGAGGGAACTAATATAAAAATATCTGTGCAATTATTGTTTACCTTTTGTCTAAACACTTTTTTTATAAAACCTACAACTGCATTTTTATTTCTGCATATAAGAAACTTCTGCACTAAATGATTATTCAATGAAGGAAGTTCTTACAAATGTTGTAGTGTACGCTTTAAATAGCACGTTAAAAGAAACTATCATTCATAATCATTTACAAGGTCAAGCATTTAAGTATTCATTTGATAAAACCAAAACTTAATAAACGTGTTATATCATAAGGGTTGCGAAAATAATTTTTTCATTAACATTATTCAACCCCCTTCCTCCTCTTTCTAGTGTTTTTCAACTACTTCACCAACAACACACCAAAGTTGTTTTGAGGTGAAAATGACATGTGTATATTAGACTATTTGATCCATGTGATTTCTCAAGGTTGTTAGTCTTATTCTATCTCTGAGGCAAAATCTTGATTTCTACCTCCTTCTCTACTATCAGTAGTAAGTGTTCTCTCATTTTCTTCCGCCACTTCTTAACTTTGAACTTCTCATTCAACTCTTTCAAGCTTAAAGTCACCTAAACTTATTCAAGATAGAATTTTTCTTCTATACAACAAGGTTTTCTTAAAATGATCATACATATCAAGCAACACACAAACACATTAACATTAGCTCATCGTCATGAACTTGAATGTTAATGCTTCCCATATCCAAAATCAACTTTGAATTCACTAAATCATTCATTGATTGCTTTTTCACTACTTATCTAGTATGAGTACAAGTCTCAAGGTTCATTCATAATCTCATTGTAGTATTCTCCTTGTAAGAATTGCTTAAACATCTCATTATTGAATCTAAGAACAATCTTACTAACAGCCCTATATAACAATGCCTTTTTTGTCCTTCTTCATCGTAGATATATCAAGTATAAATTTACCTCTTAGTATTTCAATGAGATGAGACCTTATTAAACTAAAATAGTACATATATTTAACCGTTGCAATTTAAAATTATTCAAGCCAAAAAAAATTTCAACTTTTATAGAATTCATGATAATTGAAATCTTCATTTATTACCCTAGTTTATTGTGAAATAATCATCACTAGAAATTGTGTACCACATAAACTAAATAATGATAATAGAAAAAAATAATACCTAAGCTATGTTTTGTTTTCATGTATTTACTATTCTTGAAGATGGGAGTGTGAAGAACGTTTACTTTAACTGATTTATACTAAATTGGAAACATAAATTTGAGCTAATACAGGATAAGGGGACACTCACTAGAGTGAAAAAGAGCAATTAAATACATGTCATATGAATTGAAATGACCAATTTTCTCCACTATTTACACTCTTTTTCTTCTTGTTTATTGTGCATTCATGCAACGAGAGGTTGCTAATGCATTTCAAAGTGTTGGTTCTAAAGCGAGAATGTGCTGACTTTGGCGGAATTGTGTGGTTGTTATGGTGAATTTGTGAAGGTTGATGACCTAGGAATGAAGCAAAAATGTGGTGAAAATAAACATTTTAGGCACATACATGAGGGAATCAATTATGGATCAAAGAGAATCAATTTTTCTCTCTTGTTTTCTTACAATCGATTGTTATGTGGATTTGTGGGAGTATCGATTCTAACGCTTAAGTCAATAAGAGAATTTGGATATTTGAGTAAGAAAGAATGAGTCTAAAGTATTTCTAGGTCCTATGATTCATTCGATACAATTGATAATAATAAAGGAATATAAAGTAATATCGCCAAATATAATTACTTATTGTATATATGATAATTAAAAAAATAATAGCGGTAATGTGACATTTTACCTAATATACCAAATATTTATAAATATATGGTTTTAAGGAATATTTGATGTAATCAAACTATCGAGATTTGACCACATATACTATTAATATATAAATATTTGCACCAATAAATATATCTTATAATATCATCTACCTACTTTAGGTTAGTGAAGCTTAATGGGCTTTGTTGAGCCAAATGACTTAGTGTATTGTTGGGTTATGTATGTACATAAGTCTTGGGAGTTTGATTATTGTGCAAGAGGTGCTTGTTGCGATTATGACTACCCCTCTGGTCGAGCTGTGATAGACTTTTAAGGCTTTGCAGGTGGGTTAGTGATAACGGTTGATTTTACTGTTATCTGTGATTCAATTTTGATACTAAATTAACCCTTTTTGAGTTAGAAACTTTCTTAATCTCTCATTTTGAGTTTAATTGTGTGAATAAGAGAGTTGAGGTTATACTTGATGGTTTTTATTACTAATTCCCTTGATTTTGTAGGTTATTGGAATGATTTGGAAGAGGAGTTAAAGTATCAAGGAGTTGGAACCCAGAAAGGACATAGAAGAGAAGGCTACAGAAAGTCGCAGGACGCTTGGTTGCCCTTTTTTGGGGCCCTGTTGGGCGCAAATTCTCACACAATCACACCTAGTTGCCTTTTTCTTGGGGCCCTCAGTGCCATCAGTCACACACCAGCGCCTGCTTGCCCCCTGAGGGGCATTGAGCGCCATACTCCATGTATCGTGGAACGCCTGAGCGCCCTTCTAGGGGCCTTGAGCACCACTGCTGCAAGCTTGTCTGGTTGCCCTAAGTAGGGGCGTTGAACGCTAGTGTGTTGGGCATTGGACTTTGTTTCTGATCTATTTAAGGACCTTTACGCCCTAAGGTTCACATCTTTGGAAGGTTGAAGCGCAAAAACACACTTTTCGACCCTTAGGGGGCAGATTTGGCTACGGAATCTCTCCTTTTTGTTTTCTATGGTTTTTATCTCACTTTCATTTCATTGTACATCAAGGTTCTCCATGACTATGGAGAACTAAACTCATTTTTTGTTGGGAAAGATGTAACCTCTAAACTTTCATATATTTGAATATGACTTGAATTATTTTATGTTTCTCTCCTTTGCTCAATGCTTATTATGTTTTGATCACTCATAGCATGATGTTTGGATTTCTTTGTTATTGGGAAATACCTAGAAACCTTGATCTAGAGACTTTCACCTAAAAGACATATTTCCTAGGGATAGGGATAGGATGTTTGGTTGTCTTAAGCTTCTGTTCGTAATGCATAATTGATTATTAGGGATGCAAGGGATTTTGGTCTAATAATTAAGGATAGGCTTTTTATGTCGAGGGATCGGGTTCTAAGTATTTTAGAAAGTTAAGTTAAGAAATTAATGAAGAAGATGAATTCTTATATACATGAAAGTAAGGAAGGTAAAATCTAAACCCCAACAACATAATTATCTCATATTATCAACACCATTCATTCTTGTGTCAAGCCTCAATTAATCAATTTGCATTCATATTTACTTTTGTTGCATTTGCATTTAAACACCAACAAAATAACTTTTTAGTCTTAATTAGTTAAGTAATTACATGATTGTTCAGTGTCGTTAGTCTTTTGGGATACGATACTTGGTCTTACCATTTATTATTACTTGATACGATTTGGTACACTTACCAATGAGTTAACAAGTTTTTGGCGCTGCTGATGGGGACTTGTGGTTTAAAATATACTTTTGTGTGATTCTTAACCAGTTTTGTCTTTATTCTTATTGTTCTTTAATTTTTTTTGTTTATTTTTTATTTTTAGGCTAATTGGGTGCTCTAGTGTTTTGTTTTCTTATTGGATGCAGGATAAGATTCGCACCAGGAACACAAAATTACTGGATGCAGGATCCCTTTGATAGTGCTGATAAGTGAAGAAGGCAAATTCTTGAGCTTGAAGAGATGTGTTTGCCTGCTTATGATTCTTCCAAGAATTACAAAGAGAAGGTAAAATTTTATCATGACAGGAAGTTGGTAAAGAAGGTCTTTCATCTAGGGCAGTAGGTGTTATTGTTCATCACATTTAAAGCTTTTCCCTGGGAAATTGAAGTCCAACTGGTCTGGGTCGTTTACAATTAAGGATGTCAAACCGCATAGGGCGATTGAGTTGATAGATCTGGATTCTGACTATCCACAAAGAAGTTGGGTGGTTAGTGGACAACGTCTCAAGCATTATTTGGGTGGTGATGTTGAATGACTTTCCACCATTATGAGGTTGGTTGACCCTTGAGCATAATGGTGTCAAGCTAATGATGTTAAACGAGCATTTACTGGGAGGCAACCCAACTTTCTAAACTCGCTTTCTTTACTTTATGACTATTTTAATTCTGTTTATTTTGTTTTTAGTATCAGTATGATGATGTACTTGGTTTAAATGAATAGTGTTGTAATGGTTTGATTATGTGATAAATTTTTTGATGAGTAATATTGTTGTGTGTTGCTTGATTGATTGTGATTGACGTTGAGATAATGGTTGATTTAGCCCTTAAGGCAGGTGGTTGCTCTTAATTGTTTAAAACAGATGCATGATTTAAATGATTGAGATTAATGTGCTGGGAAGGATTGTTATCATAATTATGGGACTTGAGTTAACCTGTGAGAGGTTGGACTCCAGAGTTTTTGTTGATTGAAAATGCTATTGCTTTGGAATCATAAGTGATTTTGCATGATTTTCTATGTTGAACCACTTGCTTGCTTGTTACAAATAATCAAGGTCATCTATTCTTATCCCATGTAAGCCAATACCAATATGTTAGCCCAACAAATAATAATTTTTGTTCTATCCTATGAACCTTGAGTTGAGTTGAGTATGATTGTATGGTATAGGAGAATGGTTTAAAGTTTGGGGTTGTTGAGAAATTGAAAAGAATTGCAGAAAAAAAGTAATGAAAAAGAAAAAGAGCATTGAGAAAAGCAAAAAGAAAAGAAAAGAAAAGAGAAAAAGGAATATATAGATAAGGAAAAGCTCAATGAATAAAAGTTGGGAATGATTTCTCAAGTGAAAAGTAGAAAAAGAGATTAGTTCTATATCATGAAATAAATTGTTGACTCTCTTAACTCAAGGAATTTTGTTGTCCAACAAAACCAGTTTTCTTTAGCCCAGCCATGATACAAGCCTTAAAATATCCTTGTGATGATAACTTGCTTGTGAGTGTGTTTGATGTTGGTTAAATGAAAGGCAAAGTTGATTTATGAGACATTGTGATGGTAGAGTTTGAGCTTGAGTGAAATACTTTCCTTGGTGAGGAATAGTTCCATACACTATAGGATAACAACTTGCTTGGTTGTTGATCATTCATAAGGTTGGCATCTGTTGTATATTCTTTGAGTATGTGAGCACCATAGTTAAGCTTGAGGGACTAAGTCATCATTACATCTTGGCTGATATTTCTATGATGAGAAGACCTGAGTAATTTACTTGTTTGAGAAGAAAATGCTTTTTGGTGTGTTAAACCATTGTAGTGTTGCTATTTTGTGTAGGCTGAGTTACATTTTGTTTTGCTTGAGGACATGCAAAGTTTCAAGTTTGGGATTGTGATAACGGTTGATTTTACAGTTAACTGTGATTTAATTTAATACTAAATTAACACTTTTTGACTTAGAAACTTGCATAATCTCTCGTTTTGAGTTTAATTGTGTGAATAAGAGAGTTGAGGTTATACTTGATTTTTATTACTAATTCCCTTGATTTTGTAGGTTATTGGAATGATTTGGAAGAGGAGTTAAAGTATCAAGGAGTTGGAACCCGAAAAGGATATAAAATGCACTAGAAGAGAAGGCTATAGAAGGTCGTAGGACGCCTAGTTGCCCTTTTCTTGGGCCCTAGGGACAGGTTCTCATGCGACCATGTCTGGTTGCCTTTTTTTAGAGCCCTCAACGCCAACAGTCACGCACCAGTGCCTGCTTGCCCCCTGAGGGGCATTGAGCGCTAGACTCCATGTGTCGTAGGACGCCTAGGCGCCCTTCCAGGGGCCCTGAGCGCCACTCCTACCGCAAGCTCGCCTGGGTTCCCTAAGAACGGGCGCTGCCAGCGTGTTGGGCCTTTGACTTTGTTTATGATCTATTTAAGGATATCTACACCCTAGGGTTCACATCTTTGGAAGACTGAAACACAAAAACACACTTTTCGACCCTTTGGAGGCAGATTTGGATGCGAAAGCTCTCCTCCTTGTTTTATAGGGTTTTTATCTCACTTTCATTCAATTGTACATCAAGGTTCTCCATGACTATGGAGAACTAAACTCATTTGTTGTTGGGGAAGATGTAACCTCTAAACTTTCATGTATTTGAATATGATTTGAATTATTTTATGCTTCTTTCATTTATTGTTAGTGAATTCCTCCTTTGCTCAATGCTTGTTATGTTTTGATCACTCATAGCATGATGTTTGGATTTCTTTCTTATTGGAAAATACCTAGAAACCTTGATTTGGAGAGTTTCACCTAAAAGAAATATTGCCTAGGGATAGGGATAGGATGTTTGGTTCTCTTAAGCTTCTGTTCGTAATGCAGAATTGATTATTAGGGATGCAAGGGATTGTGGTCTAATAATTAAGGATAGGCTTTTTACGCCGAGGGATCGGGTTCTAAGTATTTTAGAAAGTGAAGTTAACAAATTAATGAAGAAGATGAATTCTTATATACATGAAAGTAAGGAAGGTGAAATCTAAACCCCAACAACATAATTATCTCATATTATCAACATCATTCATTCTTGTGTCAAGCCTCAATTGATCAATTTGCATTCATATTTACTTTTGTTGCATTTGCATTTAAACACCAACAAAATAGCTTTTCAGTCTTAATTAGTTCAGTAATTACACGATTGTTTAATGTCGTGAGTCTTCTAGGATACGATAGTTGGTCTTACCATTTATTATTACTTGATACGATTTGGTAAACTTGCCATTGCGTTAACAGTTGGTTGTTGTAAGTGGTTCTCTTTAACCATGTAGGTGAATTGGACAGACCTTGTTTCCACCTTACCTTATCCATCTTTGTCATATGAGTACTCTCGACTTAGGCAGACTTTCCGTGGTGTTGCCAACTTAGGTAAACTGTAGTGTCGGCCTAAGCAGATCTATTCTTAGTGTTGCCAACTTGAGCGAGCTTTGCTAGGTGTTGTCGTCTTAGGCAGGCTTCATCTCATGTTGTCGACTTAGGAAAGCTTTGGTGTCAGCCTGGATAGGCCTATGTTGTCGGCTTGGGAATGCTTTATTGGGTGATGTTAGCTTAGGCAAGCTTTATTCATCCTATTGGCTTAGGTAAACTATGATGATTATCTTACCGAGTTAATGATAACTTTATTGGCGACGATAGGACATTATTGCGAGTTTTTTTTAACTTTCATAATGATTGCCCTAAGGTGCGAAACGTCCCTTCACATTAAATGGTTATGATCTAGGTTGATATGGTTGCATCTTAACGGTTAACTTGAAGAATGAAACATCGGGAGTTACAAACAATTGGGGAAATGGTGCCTGACTAAAAATCATTTTGTTTTGAATTCCTTGAAATTACCTTGCTTCTTCACGTTTGGCATTTCTTTCCTGCATGTTGAACATCTTCTTCATTTGCTACTATGAGTTGCCCTTATTTCCTTATAACCTTCCCTTTTGTTCTTGTGTTTGCTTCCATAGTAGGTATGTCTTTTTATTCCTCCTCCAATATTGATTGTGGTCATCATCACTCCATGTTTGAGAGGGAGATTTGATGGGAACTCCTTTATGGACTTTCATCCAAAGAAGTATCAACTTACACTAAGATTAAGAAAGGGAAGTGAATAGGAACTTTAACAAAAAGTTCATTTCTTTCTATGTCTTAGATAGATTTACTTTGCTAAATATATTTGCTTTGTTTTGTAGGCCTTAAATAAAGGTTGGAAACCATAGTCAATCAACCAAAGAAGCTTGGTGAGCCAAAGGAAGCAAGGGAGGAAAAAGAAGTAATGAAAATGGCATTTTCCGGGTTAGAATAGTTACCTTCCGGATTGGGATAACAAAGGAATTTAGCTTCCAGATTGGAAATCTTGCCCAGCCACTACCAGCCTACGCCTAGCTAAAACGCACCAGAATTCAGCTTTTAAAAACATGTTTTTAATGTGTTCCGTGTGAGACTTGCGAGCCAAGCTTAGATTGCGTCTTCAACACACTTCTTTTGACATTCTTTAGAGCTTATAGATCATATATAGAGTCCTCTCTTCACCTATAAAAGGGAGGCACACTCCTTTGTAAAATTAAACTTTGAAGAGATAATGAAATGCTGTTGATTTTACTCCAGGTTTATCCTCAGAGTTCAAACCTTCTTGTTCTTATTTTGCATTCCTTCCTCTAGCTTCCTTCCCTCTTTGAAGGCATTCTGAGCTTGAGAAATTTCACACACTCACCAAACCTCCATTGAACCATTTCATAAACACTTGAAGTGCACCTGCGTTCCTTCATCAATTCATTTTGCTACATTCATTCTGAATTGTGGAGATCTCTAGCTTGGAGAATGAAGTTACTTCCATAAAGATTACTCCTATGAGTGAGGGTTCCTCTCCTAATTCTCCTCACCCTTCTGATAAGAGGGTAGTAGAGCCCCTCTCTGTCGCCCCTTCTATGGTGGCTCCCAAAGGAAGAAGAATGCAACTAAAAGGAAAAGGGGCTCACCTTTTGTGACGTAGGTTAATTTGCATATACTAGGGGCCAAAAAGTGTGATTGTTTCCTCCTATTAGGGACTCTAAGTATACCTGGATTCAGGACGAGGTAACATTTTATGTCTCTAAGTTCATTATAGAGGCAAAGGTCAAGCTTATGACTACTTTAAACTTTTGCCTGGATGAGCTCACTACCATTTCCCATTCTCTTAGTGGTGAGGTATTCTCCTGACCTAGTGAGAATGAAGATAATTTTGTTTATGTTTATGAGCATTTAGGGATTTTGACATTGCACTCCTTTGTTTGTTTTTAAGAGTGATCTTTTGTCCATTCATTTTGTGGCCCTTAGTCGGCTTCATCCCAATAGTTGGGATTTTGTGAAGTTTTTCAAGATTGTATGTGATCAACTCGACTTGACACTATCTACATGTCATGTTCTTTTATGAAATGAAGCAGGAGACTAAGGTCAACTGAGTATCTGAATGATGTTTAGTGTAGTTCCTTATTCACAACTAAACTCATTCCAAAACAAATTCAGAGATAAAATTTTATTTTAAAAATAAACAATGTTTCATTTTAATATAATTTACACTAATTACACTTTTTGAAAATTACTTTTACCATCAAAAATAAAATAATAATCATCTAATTTTATTAATTAAAAATTATTTTCAATCTATCAAACCCGTAACACTATTCATTAACTTTATCAACTTTTTCTTCTTATTTTCTCATTATTTTTCTTAATCTAAACAACTCAATTTTCATTCATCTTTTCTCTTTAAATATACTCAAATTCATTATTTCAAATTCATCTTAAAAACAAATACAAGCTAAAAATACAAAAATAACTTAACAAAATAAATTAACAAACTGAATTGGTTTTGAGAAATTGGTTTGAAAGAGCATTATAAAGCTAACATGATAATATATTAAATTTAAGATTTTTAATAATGAATCAGAGTTCCAATCACTAAAGTAAAAAGTTACTTTTATTGTATAAAATATACTTTCAGTATAGTTTAAACAAAAAAATTATAAAAAAAAAAGTGATAAAACTCGTATGAAGTAAAAATTAAATTTTTTTTCTTAAAAAGTAACATAACATAATGGAAGCTATATAAAATAAAATAAAATATATTGTAGCATAAGTAAAAAAAATGGAAACCTTTAAAATCACTGACCAAATGATAATCCAGAGGAAATAATAGAATTAGAAAATTACAATTAGAAATTAATGAATCGGAAGTTGCCTCGACTGAACTTTTATTTTCATCCGTTGTTTAAAAAAAATGGAAAGTTTGGATAAGCTAAAATAAAATATTATGATATCCATTACACGTGACATCCTCAAAATATACAGCATGCATGTTTATAGAAAAACTTTTCAAAAGGTCACCTACCTAAATTGTTCCAGGCTAAGCACGCTTAACCATGGAGTTCTTATGAATTAAACTACCGAAAAACAAATGCATTTAGTTATATGATCCATTTAAGCTATCCTTCAAATGTATAGTCTCATACCTGTACAGTCTTTAGATTCTTCTCACTCTGGTGTATGTTCGATTTGTCCATGTACCCCTTTCATTGAAAGACTGCCAGGAACTACTCCTTATCAGTGTCCCTTGCACCATACCTCTTACACCGTTGATCACTCTTCGCCCTCGTTAATGCCCGAATGTCACAAGTTACATAAAAATTAAATTAATTTTATATAAAATTTTAATATTATTTTATAATATTATATACATACACATATATATATATATATATATATATATATATATATATATATATATATATATATATATATATATATATATATATATATATATATATATACATATATATATATATACATATATATATATATACATATATATATACATATATATATATATATATATATATATATATATATATATATACATATATATCTATATATCTATACATATATATATGTATACATATATATATACATGTATATATGTGTATATATACATGTATATATGTGTATATATACATGTATATATGTGTATATATACATGTATATATGTGTATATATACATGTATATATGTATATATATATATATATATATATATATATATATATATATCATACTTCTTTATGTTCATATCTAATACATAAATTTATATAACATTTTAATAACAGTTTGTCATTTAAACATAGTTCATATTATCATAATATTATCTAATTTTTTTATTACATTATCATATGATTTTATTATAATATATTCTCTTTCTTTAAGATATATGTTTACTAAAGGAATCCTGAAATCATTGCACAAAACATTTCTATGAAAATTTTGGCTCTTACTATAGATTCCTAAGAGGATGACACTTATAATAACTTCTACTGCCTAATATTATGATATATTTAAAATTATTTTGATGCTATGAAACTGTTGCTTTAATCTTCATTTTTTTTATACAAATTTAAGACCATGTTAAATATTTACTCATTTATTTAATTAATTAATTAATTTCAATTTATTTACTCATTTTAAATTTTAATTTGAATTATTTATACGAGAGCATCTCTTTTATATATAAAAGTTATATATTCAGTCAACCTATTATATTTTAAAAATCACTATTAATTGGTTAGAGAAGAGTATGTCAAATAGTTATACGAAGAAAAACTTCATGAGTGAATTTGTTTTCGTCGAGCGAATTTTTCTGAATTTGATTTCAGTGTTGAATTTGGTAGGTGAGACACCTAGTCACTAAGCAAGTGAACCTCTAAAAACTATTCACTAAGCGAGTGTGTGATCTCATTGGATTAGTCTATAAATTGTAAAGGTGTTGTATTTGAGAAGAAAATTATAGAGAGATTTATATGATTAAGGTAAATGTTTCAAAGAAGTGTTTAATATAAATGAAATGTGATATAGTGCTTTGATGTTGTGATTGGTTGTACATTTATATCATCCCTGAGAAGAAGGTCATGCCAAGTGAATATAGCGTTATATAACTGATGACACTTATCTTTAAGTTATTCTTATACTCTATTAGACTTTCAGACCTATATAAAGGATGAAGTCTAGGTGGTAAAGAGGAAAGAAGACTCCTATAACTAGATTTGGTGTCATGAATCCCTTCTTTTAACCTATAAGTAAACTCATCTTGTCATGAGAGGGGAAGGAACTAGGTTCCAATATTGGATCGTAAGACTTAAGGATTTTTTTTTTTAAATGTAAGGCAAGACTTTTAGAGTCTGAACGAATGCATAAATCTATATAATTGAGTTTAGGTTAAATATATGTAAATGAGATTGTTTTGTGATGGTGTGAAGCTGATATACTAGCTTGATGTGATATATTATTGCATAGGTCTTTTATGTAAGAGTTAATTAAGTATGCTTAAAGTTATTATTAATTTACACTCGTTTATTTATTAGTTATTTATGTTTATTCTTCAATGACTATTTTTATGACGTGAACAAACACTACAAGAACTGCGCTATTACCAAAGGCCTACTACCGACAGCTTTTGGTCCTTCGGTAAAGTTGATTTACCAAAGGATTTACCGGCAGTCACAGTGTGATGGTGATTACGAACAACTTATGGCCTATGGTAATAGGAAGCGAATTTACCGAAGGCATTTAGTCGTCGATATAGGCATGAACTTAATGAAATAAGGATTTGAGATTTTCCTTTCCCATTCTCCCAAATTTTTTTCCCGCAACTTCCCCCAAAGTCTTCATCTCTCCCTCTACCCTAAGCATGTCAGAGTTCACCTAATCACCTAATTTCCTAAACCCTAACCCCTTTTCTCTTCAATCAGTGTGTCAACGTGAGGAGACTATTGGAGGTGCTAATACAGTTGGGGGTGTCGCTGCCGTAAAGGTGAGTTCTGTATTTTGGAAATGACGGAGATATTGTGTATGAAGTGAATGATGAAGAATTTGATGTCATATTGTTAAATGTATGTAGTGTTATGCATTTTTCTCTGAATTGGTTTGGTGATATGTTGTAAACAATTATCATAACACGGAGTGCCCACCTAGTTGGCATTGCAAAGTGATTTCTTACATACCTTCTTTGTTTTATAAAAAACTTCATATTAATCACACTTTGCACAATAACATAAAAAGCAAGAAGGATGTAGCTAGAATGAACCAAAGGTCCAAAACCATGGCATGGAAAGCCATATCAGGTCTGTATATGCTGTGAACATTTTATGCAGGTTTGTTTGGTTGGATAAGAAATACAAATATGATTTAATTTTCTTAGATTATATCGAACGATTTACCAAAGGCTTTCGCCCTTGGTAATTACCGAAGGGCAAAGGCCATCAGTAATAGGTCATTACCGGCGGATTCTGGCTGTTTCCGAGAAATTGTGACCTTTGGTAATACCCTTCATTTTTGTAATAAAGATAATCAATAAGATAAAGTTAGTACATGAAATCAATTATGTTGCGTATATATATATATATATATATATATATATATATATATATATATATATATATATATATATATATATATATATATGTATACATATATATATACATACATATATATATGTATATATGTATATATATGTATGTATATCTATACATACATATATGTATGTATAGATACATATATATACATACATATATGTATGTATAGATATACATACATATATATACATATATACATATATATATAGATATATATACATACATATATACACATATTTATATATATATATATATATATATATATATATGTGTGTGTGTGTATAGATATACATACATATATATACATACATATATATATATGTATACATATATATATATGTATATATATGTATGTATATATATGTATGTATATCTATACACACACACACACATATATATATATATATATATATATATATATATATATATATGTATGTATATATATCTATATATATATATATATGTATATGTATATATGTATAGATACATATACATACATATATATATAAACACACACACTACAATGTAGTTCATTTGTCTTTATATGTGATAGGATAGATTTTGGTGATTTGTTTAAATTTGTGTTTAGTCCCTCAATTATCAAGCGCTTTTGGGTTTAGTTCCTATTTCAAACTTTGCTTCATTTTCATTCTTCTCCTTAATGAAATTCTAATATTTAGTCCTCGAAATATAACAACGTTAAATTTTAATTGAGCTGGCTAACAGTGTGTCACATTGTACACTTAGAAACTCTTACTCTCTCCACAACCACCACCACCTCCTCTTGTTTTTATCCTTGGTCACCAACGACACCAACATCTCCGATGACAAGATCGGTCCTTTCCTCCCTCCACCGCCAAACCTCCTCTCTCCTCCTCCCACTAGAAAAAGTGTAGCGACGCTGCGCTCTCCTTTCTACTTTATTTTGTTTTCCCCAGCCCTAGATTCCTCACTTTCAAATAATCCAAATGGAGATGAAATATCATCAGGTAGTCTTTTATATTTTGGATTACTGTGGTCTACACTACTTGTCAATGGAAATCCATTGTTGCTATCAAAAGAATCTTTAACATTGAAATCAAAAGCCACACAACCTTCAGATGGGACCTGAACTTCAGATTGGACCTGAACTTCAGATTGCGTGAGGCAACAAAAATTACTTTAACTCTTCGTGAGCGTGAATTTTTAGGTGGTCTCTTACCAACCTACTAGGTCATTGGATGTATAAAAGAACCTATGGATATAAAAAGGCTTTTAATTATTTGTTATACCAACCACTGAGACTTCATATTAGAATTGAAGTCAAGATTGGTCTAGTATTATGGCATTTTGTCATGAGAAGTTTTATGGAGTTTATTATTATAAATATGAAATAATTTCTTAATTGATCTCGTTTTATTATTATTATTATATTGTAACAAAACAATCTTATGAACCATTAGATGGAAACAAATAGCCAATTGGCAAATGAAAATGAATCTCAAGCATAAAAACTAGTTGGATTCATGAGTGAAGTGATCTAAAAAAGCAATTTCATGAAATCCATGTTTGAAGCTTCCTCTATACAACTTTCAGAAAAAATATGGATTTCCAATAACAAGTTTCTCGACATCTCCCGTTTAGTCTAAAAGTGTGTCAAAATTTGTAATCCTAATCACAAGTTTTCTCACCAGAGAAACTCAAACATCATCAGGATCTTGATGCCAACAAGGTTTCAATGAATACATACAAACTTATTGTTAGTACTCTGATGGATTGTTTCACGTGTGATTTCTTGAATAAAAAAAGAAATCAACATTAGTTTCTCTGTTTGTTGATGGTTAAAATTATTTTTTTAAGGGTGTAGGGGAAAAACCTTTTCTTGGAGCAGTGGTACGAGGGTTTGACAAAGGTCGCGACACTTTTTCCAATGGAAGGAGGAGAAAGGAGTTTTGGCGGCATAGGGAGGGAGGAAAGGATCGAACGTGCTGTCGGAGATGCTGGCATCGTTGGTGATGGAGGATAAAAGGAAGAGGAGGTGAAGATGGTTATGGAGAGAGTAGAGTTTCTGAGTGTACAACGTTAGCTAGCTCAGTCAAAATTTAACGTTGTTACATTTTAGGGACTAAACATTACCGTTTCATTAAGGAGAAAGATGAAAATGAAGCAAAGTTTGGAAGATGGATTAAACCCAAAAGTCTTTGATAATTGAGGGACTAAAAACATATTTAACCCTTAAAAAAACTTTGAGATGTAAGGACTTGGGCTACACCCTGCTTATATGTTTATGTTGGGAGTGATGTTTTATCCACCACCCCATCTTCTCCCTACTCCTCCCCAATTTTTTTCAAATTCTAAATTTACCATTTTTACCTTTTACTTTTACCAATTTTACTTTTTATTTTTTAAAACCCTAATCTCAATCCCCTCTCAATTTTACTTTTTAAAAACCCTTTTACTTTTCCTTCCAGTTTTAAAGCCCTCACCCCCATGTCACTTTCTCTCTTTCTCTTAATTTCCATTTCCGTTAACACAAAATTTGATAGAAAAAGTAAATTATGCATGGTATAAATTTAAAACATTTATAACTTTTGATGAGTTTTGAAGTATCATGATTCCATAATATAATTTGCTAAAAAAAATTTCCCCACTTCCTTGTCTTTAAATATCTAAACTTGAAAATTTATGCTTAAACTTGAAACTCTGAACCACCAGGAGATAACCTTGTTGTTGTAAACCAAACTGTTTAGGCCATAGGAGCTTAACTTCTCTTTGATAATCCCTGGGTGTTCGGTGAATCTCGCGGAATTTGAAAGAAAATGAAAAATGTTGTGTTAACGGAAGTTGAAATCAAGATAAAGAGAGAAAGTGATACTGGAGGGGAGGGGGTGGGGGTTGTTGCTAAGAGTGAAAGGAAAAGTGAAAGTGAGAGATGATTGAGATTAGGGTTTTAAAAAATAAAAAATAAAATTGATAAAAGTAAAAAGGGTAAATTTAGAAGTAAAAGAAATTGAAGAGTTGTAAGTAGAGAATAAGACGGTGAAGGGAGTATGTTATTCCCTTTCATTCATTAGTCCTTAATTTGTTAGAATGACTGTTGTATATTTTTTTTTTCTCTTTCAACTAACTTCTTTTTTTCTTATTTTCTTTCACTCAATGAACTTGTTTATTTATATCTCTTTTAAAAATAAGTTAAAAAAATAAAAAAATATATAAATTAATCAATAATTTAAAGATAACAAATCAAAAAATAATAATCATATAATTTTATTCATAATAAAATAAAATCATATTATATTTAAATAAAAGTATTTTAAATATTGAAAAGAATAATATTTTAATATGAATTAAATTAAAAAATAATTATTTCAAATACTTAAAATTTAATTATAAGAATATAAGATATCCTTATGTTATCGCTAATATTAAAAGAAAAATGTTACTAGTAAATAAGCAACATAACATTTTAAATCGAAATTTGTAAAGTTTTTACAAAATGGTTCGGCTGACGGGGCTGAAGGCCCAGCCTGCCAGAGGCCCGATGCCGTTGTCGTGTAACAAGTTCTTAATTCTTACCGACTCTCAGCATGCATTTCCATTCCATTCAGTAACTCACCAACTCACACTCCAACATCGCCGTCGACTACACTCCCGAGGCCTGTTCTCACTGTTCCATCTCCGACACCATCACCCTCACCTACGACATCCGCGGCGGCGCGCGGTGGCGCGCTCCCACGCGCTTCCACTCGGGCACCTTCTCTGCTCTCATCCAGTGCCCCGGTGGCGACACCAACGGTCTCAACTTCAACCTCTACCTCTCCTCCCAGGAGGGCGACAAGTCCCAGGACGAGATCGACTTCGAGTTTCTGGGCCGCGACAGGACCCTCGTACAAACAAACTTCTTCTGTGGGGGCGCGGGGAACAACGAAAGGATCCACCATCTTGGGTTCGACGGCTCCGAGGGGTTCCACGAGTACGCCATTGCGTGGGGGAGCGATGCGATCGAGTGGCGCGTGGATGGAAGGGTGGTTAGGAGGGATGAGAGGAAGGAGGGAAAAACTTTCCCTGAGAAAGCTATGTTTTTGTACGCTTCGATTTGGGACGCTAGTGGGATCGCCGGAGGGAAGTGGTGTGGGAAGTACTCTGGAGCTGACGAGCCTTATGTTTGTGTTTATAAGAACATTCATGTTCCTGTTGGCACTGCTGTTGATGATTAGTGAGTTGTTTTTTTTGTTGTGACAATCTTGTGGGTTTATGTTTTTTTCTTTTCTGCAAGTGATGTTAACGGAGAATGTGAGAATGTGGTAATGTAAGTTCTTTAGGGTATGTTTGGTTAGGCTGGGATTCACTTAAATGTGAAAAATAAGAATTATCTCAGTTTAAATCACTGTTGAAATATGAAAACTAAAATTGTTAAAAGTAATAATCAAGCATGAAACCTAACATGCTGAACGTGATGTTTTTTGATGTGGAAAAGGTATGGATTCGCATATCTGCTTGGACTGTCCAAAACATATTTACATGTTTACCTTGGCTAACTTCAGGTAGTAAGCTAAATCAGTCCAACAATGGTCAATTAGCTATCCAAACCAAAGTGTTCAACTTGTTGGTGAATCAATCCCCTAAAAATGGGACTCTTCTCCAACTTTATGATTTTGATTGGTTACATGGTAATGAATTCTGTGTTTTTCTAGACATTACATTTTGTGAATAATCTTCCATGAGAAACAAAATTAGTATGACATGAGAAAGAGGAAATTATGGTTTGGTGTTGTTAATTTTGCAAGTATTATATTATTCTATAAACCTAATGTTCTTTGTTTGTCTATGTATATGGTTGAGACAATTTTATAATAGAACCAAGTTTAATACCTTTTATGTATATGATTCAAATCAACACAATATTTTCTAACATAATGTTGATCATGATGATGCACATCTGTACCCTGTTGCAGAGAGGAAGTTGAAGTTAGCTAGCTAGCTATATATGCATGCAATGTTAAATTTCTATGCATGATGTATCAACATAATGGCACAATTACTAATTTTATTTTATTACACAAATAATTCTTCAAAAATTTCATCACAATTTGATAAAATAATGAGATTCATAATACTACCTGTTGTTCTTTGTAAAAAATAAATATTGACAATTTTTTTTCAAATTATAAAAAAATGTAGAAGCACTTTTGAATGTGTTGACTGACAATATTGTTTTGTTTTACACTCTTAATTCAAAGAAGGGGATATCATTCATTAATCGTGAGTAAAGTAACACTTAAAATAAGCAAATATTCTTTAAACACTATAGAAAGGCATACCTGAAAGAGAAAAGGAAATTCACATTATTTTAAAAGTTGCAATGATAATCACTTTATTGTACTTTAATTTATGCTTGACAAAAAAAAGGATGGTTTTTTAACTTTCAAAGGAAAGGGTGTTCATCGTTAACAAGCACTTTCTAATTTTAAAGTTGGCTTTCCCGAGTTATTCTTCAACTTACTTTATCACTTAATGAAATTATTAAGACTATCAGATTAAGCAAATATATAAAAATGTGAAGATAAGAATAACTTGACCATCTTCCAAAATATACAACTTGAACAAATGTTACCATTTTTTGACTTACAACTTAGAAACAGTGGAAAACTTTCCCATCATCATTTTATTATTGTTATTATTCGTACTTTCAGGAATGACAGAACTTGAAGAAATTAGCACCACCGCAATTTCTGAACAGTTTATTTATCCTAAAGTTGTGAGACACACAAGCAAATAAAGAAAGAGACGAGCAGAGCAAGGCAAATAAGAGAGTTGTCAGAATCTGAACCTTAAAAACTATGCTGTCCTTTCTTCCACACCGTTGAGATCTATTGCAGCCAAAAACCATAAGATTCGACATCCACCACCTTCTACGTCTCAACCCTTCGATTTGTCGTTAGATGGTCAAATCATGGCGTGTACCCCACCAAGAATATGATTCCAATAAACAACAGAATGAAAAACGAACGTCCTTCTTCCACATCTCTTCCCTCTCTTCCCCACCATCCATCTTCCCTTTGGGTCACACCAAAGCCACTTGGATTCCATAAAAATTAAAAAAGAAATCATTTTTTTTAGTCTTTTATCAAGAGTTCTCATGGTTGAAAAAAACTTAGACTCACAGATAATAATATTCTTTAAAATTAATTTACATTGAACCTTGACAATTTTTAAATAAATACAAATAAAATCTTGACCAAATACAAATAATAAAAATTGACAATAAAATATCAATTAACTTAAAATAAAATCTATTTAATTTATATCTATCTTATATTAATAAAATAAAATAATATTCTATTAAATAAATATTAGTAAACCTAAAATTAATAAACTAAGATTCGAAAGAATCTCTAAAATTCGTTTGGGTGTCAATCGTTTTTTCTGTTTTCTTATTTATCATGCTATTTATCTCTTGAAGCCTGTGGGTTATGTATTTAAGTGATACCAGCGTGCACTCTGCTCTGGTGCGGTTTTATATTTGAAGTGGATGTCAGTGATGTTTTGGTGGTTCTGTCCTTTGTTTTAGCTTCTCAGGTTTGTGGCTTGCTTTTGAAGATTGGTTGTGTGGGTGGATATACCTATAATGGGTATTGATATCAATTTGGTGACTACTATCATTGGGTTTGGGTTGAGTGCAACGTTCATTGTCTTCGTTTGCACAAGAATAATTTGTGGAAGACTACACGAACGAGTTGGAGTACGAACAGTATATGAAATCGAACCAAGAACAGACATAGAACGGGTAATTTCTCTCTTCCTCGTTTCAGTTCATTCTTCTGGTTAACCAACATGATTTGTGGTTGGTAATGAATCAAAATATTGAACTCTTATTAGTAAAGTTATGGATTCTAATTGTATATCATGTTTATCGTTCTAATCTTTAACGATGGCAGCAATGTTATGTGAAGTCCTGTGATAAAATTCTGCAGAGGAAACATGTGATGAAAAATTTCAAATATATAAAGAAATGGATGCTTTGTATTAATTAATTAGCATGTATACTTCCTTTTAATGTATATTTTCATGTCATGAACTTTTACTTTATGTCTGTGTTCTGTTTATGTTGGGTGCTGCTTCAGATTTTAACTTGTGCAGTGTTTACATGACAGTCAGAGTTTCATGGTAATGAGCCTGAACCTGCTTTTGTTGCTGCAATCCCCACTTTGAGTTTCAACCATGAAGCCTTCGTTTCAACGGGAAGCACACAGTTAAGTCTAGTTTATAGTCTCTAATTCGTAGGTATTATTGGACAATGTTCTTAAGAATCCTTTATTTCGAAAAAAGACGTTTTCTGAATTGGGATAAAAATGTTGATAAATTATTGAATTTGACCGTGCAGGTGTGTGATATGTTTGGCAGAGTACAAAGAAAAAGAAGTATTGCGCATCATACCAAAATGTGGCCACACTTTTCACCTTTCTTGCATTGATATGTGGCTGAGAAAACAATCAACTTGTCCAGTGTGTCGTTTGTCACTGCAAAATGCTTCTGAATCAAAACATGTGAGACATGTAACATTTACCATAAGACATTCGCTGGATGAGTCCAATGATATTTCAGAAAGGAACATAGACAGTGAGAGACAGGTTGAAGCTAATTCTAGGATATCTCTACAATCAACTTTGGGAGAGATAGGATGTTAGAAAACTAGTTTGTGTCTAATATTTGTGTATGTAAAGGATCATTGTTTGCAATTCGCTCTAAATACTAACAACACATCTTTTTATACTTTTGTTTGAGTATCCAATAATTTTGGATTACTTTCTATTCATAAATAAAATCCTATAAAATTTATTTAATAATTAGAATTTCTAATCACCTCTCAATGTTTTTGCTCAAATTTTTACTTTTATGTTTTTCTTCTAAAATAAAAAACTCATTTTAAAAATTCAAAATAAGTTAGATGTCTCATATTAGTTAAAAATGAGTAATATAAATAATATATAAGTAGAAAGATCCATTAACCTAATGGTTTAGAGCTTTAGATCGAAATGATGTTCTAATATTTTATATTGACTTATTTAAGATTGTTGATGTTAAATCTCTTACTGTTTTTTTTCTAAAAAAACTCATATATAAGTTAAAAATTGGAAAAAATTAATTGAAAATAGAAAAAAAATGATAAACTAGATAATAGAATTAGAAGTATTTAGTAAATTAATAACTAAATTTATCCCATAAGTATAAAACGAAGTTTAGTATGAATTAAATTTGGTAGATATTCATACTTTTAAAGAATTATTACTTTATATACATTATCTTTGAGATAGCAAAAATTGGATTTTATTTTCATATTTAAGTATATTTAATAAATAGAATGAGACTATATACATGAACTTGTGTTTTAACTTATGACTTGATTATTTTTATACTATAATGTTATATTTGAGGAGGAAAGTTTTTAAAAATGGAAGGGTAAACGAAAGATTATAATAAGATAAACAATTGATATAAAGATATAAATTTAGCCATTTTTACATCATTTATTCCATCAATTTTTATATTACTTATATAGTATTGACATTAATTTTTTTTTAAAAATGTTTGAGCATTGGGAAATAAAAGTTGCCTATAGCTCCACCTCAACAACAATACAAATTAGCATTGTATCTAACAGGCTCCTTTACAACATAAACACTGGGTAGGGAGGTTAATTAATGATTACTCCCTCAACTACCTTATTTTGTGTATATACTTACTTAATTCATGCAACCATTGTAAGGATGAACATTCTAAAGAAACTTGGACAATTTCTTGATATTTGAAGAAAAAAGTAGAACAAGATATCGTTTCATATCAAATTGTATGCTTATTATTATTATTTTGATTGAGCAAGTTGTCATTTTACAAAATAATCTTTAATATATTAATTTAGTATATTCAATTAAAAGTAATAATTCTAGGTTAAATAATTTAAAGTGTTACTATATTGACTATTCAAATCAAATTTGGCTAGGTATATTATTTTTTAATTTTTTTAACAATTTTGTAATGGACTATAATATCCTTCATCTATTTTATAAATTTTAAAACTTGTCACAATTTCGAATATGATAAATAATAATATATAATAATAAATATAAAAATAATAAAACTTAACTAAGATATTTTTAATTTTTTTATCATTTATGTATTTAAAAAAAATATATTTAAGATTTTGTCATAATTTTGAGTGTGACAAATAATAATAATAATAATAATAATAATAATAATAATAATAATAATAATAATAATAATTTAAGGTTTAAGATTTATCTGGATATGGGTTGATAAATGTGTATAGTCTTTACCTTTAATTTTTTTTTTAATTCATTCATTCATTTCATTTTCTCATTATTTTTTTAAGAAACAAATAAAAATAAAAAATAAGATAAACTTTAAAGTGAACCATTAAAATTTCTTTACTTATTAACATGGATAAAAAAAATATAATTCTAAAAACCTAAAATATTTGTGTGTATCAAATAGTCGAAATCTATAAATTTAATTCTTTGAAACCCTAAACGATATATATATATATATATATATATATATATATATATATATATATATATATATATATATATATCCAAAATATGATATGCAATACTTTTTAAAAATTTGAATAATTTAAAGATTGATAAATATAATCATAATTACGTAGAAATAAAGACTATTTTCCACAAAATGTATTATTAAATAATAGGGTTAAATGCTTACTTCGTCCCCATGTTAAGAAGTGAATTTCTATTTAGTATCCGGTTTTAAAAGTGTAGACATTGCATCCTAAAGTTGTTAAAATTGTATGAATGAAGTCCTCTCCGTTAAATTGATTGCAATGGCGTTAACTTCATCTGACGTGGAGCACTTTTTCCCTTCTCTCCTCTACTTTTCTAAAGAGCGTCCTGACGTAGACTTTCGCGGCTCGTATCCAGTGCCTCATTTTGTTCTCGAGATGGTCCCACTAGAGACACTGCACGTCGTTGATGCTGAGCTTCTCGATACCGAGCTTGTGGAAGCTGGCGTTGACGGAGGATTTCCTGACATTGCCATACACCTGGATGCACTCGCGCAAGTAGCCGGAGGAGACCATGCATTCGGTGATGCAACGAAGGTTGTAGACGACGTCGGAGGGGATGAGATCTATCTCACGGATGTTGTTGGTGGAGGGGTAGCTTCCCGTGATGGAGGAAACAACGCTGTCACTGTTGAAACGGAGGAGAGAAGTTTGGATGACGTCATCGCTTTTGTCGTTGTCAGGGTAGCGGAATGAGGAGAGAGAGGAGAGAGAAGAGAGAAAAAGTTGGGTGTTTTATAATCACATGATAAAGAAATAATCTCCCCCTTCCCATAAAGTGTAGGAATGTTAAATTATCTAAGATCCTATGCAATGCTCCCCTTGCCATTATGCATGTTTTATAATCAAAGTCCAAATACACAATGCAGTTTTCACAGAACATTTCGTAGCATGTATGAGCATGTGACAGTATTGTATCAAATCAGAAATTGTGCAAATACAAAAATGTAGCATAGATACAATATCAATCAACAATCTCAATATTATCTCAAGTGAATTCAATTAATTATAAGAACAGATATGCATTGAAAATGAAACAATCAATAATATATGATCAATAAGTAGAATAATCGAATTCCAAATCATGGAATTTATAACCCCTGTTAAACAGTAATCGATTGATCCACTGTTGTAATCGACTTTATTGCTTTCCATTTGAATTGTATCTTCAGTAGCTAATCCAGAAGCAATGTTCCTACAAAACCGATCAAGATCTTTTCTAGATCAAGCATTTTAGAATTATTGTAAAGCAAGAATTAGTACAGATATAATATGTGTGTAAATGTATGATTGCAATGATAAACAGTAATGCAATCAACTTCATACATAACACAATCAATTTTAATCAAACATAATCAAGTACTCAATAATTCTTATTTCATTGATTTAAACCATGATTACAATTAGATAAACCAAAATAGAATGGCACAAAACACCATTAACAAAACATGCTCTAAAAACAGACAAAACATCAAACAAGCAAACAAAACACATGACACTAGACTGTAAACACAAGCCCCTATTATGTTTTATAGGACTCCACAATCTTTTTATCAACATTGTTCTTCCCACTATCAGAATCATCTGCAGAAGTATCTCCAAAAGCATTTATTCTTAGTGCATAGTCCATCTTCCGATGCAGCTCAGTGAATGATCTTTGAAGCATCATCATTTTCTCATCCAATCTTTTGAATCTTTCATCCACAGATTCTTCAAATTTTGTTTCAGGCCTGAACTTATATCTTCACGAGTCAACATTTTGAGGATTCATTTCTTCAATGCTAGGAATATATTCATCCTTGAAAACCCAACCTTCTTTAACTTTTCTGAATCCCACAAAATCTAAGAACAATTTTTCCCAAACGTTCTTCTTGTTGCAGTAAATAGTCTTGATTTATGATATTCACATTCTGCATTCTTAAGATTCCGCTAATAAAGACACCATATGGTAGATGATACTTCATCTGTTTTGCACACTTTAACATATAATCACTTATTACCAAAGATCAATCCTTCAGTTTACAATGCATGAAGTAGGTGGTACACATCTTCACCATTCAGTATGGATCGATCCTCACCCCTTGGAAATAGAATCCAGGTGATCATGCATGCACATAGGCATTCTTTTTTGCGTAAATTCTTAATATCAAAGGATTCATATTTCCCTACCATGTCAAGATTTTTCAAGAAGTTATTATAGATATCAGTTTTGTAGAATCCCGGTATCCCCTGATGTGCATTTAGTCCTCCATGATGAAATCCAACTACATACTTCCAAATGGAATAATCAATACTTATCTCCACACCCTTTACTCTGGACGTGATACAATTACCTTCTTTTTTTCAGATTTGAATAGAAAACCTTCACTAGGTTTGGATAGCAATCCCCTTGGAGTTCAACTAATTTGGTCAGACCAGCTTTCTCCAACCATTCTTGAAACACAAAACTTTCATTGCGGAAAAATAGAATACTCATGCATTTGTGCCTGATCACTTCCTTGTAACTCCACTCACATATGAAATTAGTGTGTTGATCGTCATCATTGAACCACCCAAAAGGATCAGCTTCTCTTCTAGAAGATGCAGAACACTTCCCTGGGCGAGAAGATGAGGTGGCCATCTTGCCAAAACTTTGTAAAGAATGTAGAGACTCTTTGATAAAAGCAAGGGTTTTGCATAATACAACTACAATCATGGTGTGCATATATAAAGCGCAAAAGAGATGTACTTAAATAAGCCCACATTTTAAATTTTCAAAAACAAAAAGTCCAATAACAGAGATATCTAATCGATTTTAATATTTGCAAAGTTGAGTATTGTATGACAAAAAGTTTTCAAAAAACAGAAACATTCATATAGCAACATGAAATCAATTAAGTACTTAATCCAATCAATTAAAAGTCATAAAATTGATTTTCACAGCAAACAATCTCAATCAATCAAACAACAATCATACATTCATCAAACAATCATTCAAACAAATATCATGCATGATGCAATGTGAAAATGATTGTTACCGCTTGTAGATACTCAAGAAATTTGATATCCTTAAGTTAGCTCATCCTTGAGTTCTGCACTGCTACAATAGCTACTACTCCTTTCCTGTATAAAAGTTAAAAGTTTTTTACGTAGGTACCCATTTGAATTTGGGTCCTGTCTTGTTAGTAGCAGAAAGTTGTTCCTTGGGAACCCATTTGTACTTTCCCTTTGGAACACCAATATTTCTAAAATAACAGTTTCTTACTGTGTGACCAAGTGTATTGCAGTAAAAGCATGCATTAGTAATAGGTTTACTCAGATCAATATATTTCTTTGAATTTATCCTATTACTTTTAGCCTTGTAACCAATACCTTGTATGTAGATAGCTCTTCCAGATGATCTCAACACAACATCAAGATTTTCTTTTCCTTGAGTGAATTTTGCCAAAGTGCTGGTTAAGTACTCAATTTTCTCAACATGTAGAGAACAATTATCACACTCTTTCTCAATAACTTGTACTTTAGTCTTTACTGTCTTTGCAAATTTCAAAGGTTCTTCAAGGTCTTTTTCAAGCTTTTCATTATCCTACACAAGATTATCAATTTTGTATTCGTAATCTCTTCTCTCAGATGATAATCGATTGACCTTGTACTGAAGTCGAATGGCCTCTGCATGAACCTCTTGAAATGCATCTAGTAGAATGTGGTACTTGACTTCTATTGGTTAATTGTCAAATTCTTCATCACTATCATAGTCTGATTGTGCAGAGCCTGCCATGAAGCATATATTTGATTCTTCTTCATGATCACAATCTTCATCACTTGAAGAATCTTCATGACTGTTGTCCCAAGCAGTATAAGCTTTCCTCTGTAAGACCCGTATAAAAAAAATGATTTCTTACTTTAAGTATTTTATTTTGTGGTATTATATAATGAATTGTGATATGAGACCATGTTAAGAAATAGTTAAGGAAGGGAAGAAAATCAAATTAATATTGGTTTTATATTAATTTTCGAAAAAGGTTGAAAAAGTATTTAAATATATTTGTTTGCGCTATCATATCAGTGGATGGAGTCTGGTCTAGTGGTTGTTGTGTGCGTGCATGGGAAGGGTGTGTGTTTTGTCTTAAGTTCAAACCCTCCCAAGACCAAAAAGGCTAATTTCTACCTTGGCATGTGGGTCCCACTATCAAGTAAGAAAGATAGAATTTGATGTGTTTGGCCGTGAAGTGTTAATTAGTGTGGGCTGAACGTTCCAAGGGGGAGCTTTTATCTTTCATTCACGTGAAATGTTGCATGGGTGCTTAGGTCAATTCTTTTTTCCATCTTGCTTGGGTGGGCACATGTTTTCTAGACTTAGGAAGCTTGTAAGTGACCTTGGAGTTCTTTGGGAAGGTTCACCATTGCATTGAAAATTGTAAGCTACATAAATATATATTATAGAGGCACTTAAGCACACTTTAAAATTATCATTTAGTCACATTAAAGTGAAGTTTTATTGGGATAATGAAGAGTTAGGAATGAGAATCTAAAGTTAATAGTGTAGGTTGTCCTTGAGAGTAACCTTTAGTGGTTAGTAAAGGGTTGGTGAGGTTTACAGTTAGTTTCTACTTAAGTGTGTAAGTTTAAGTTAGTAGGATTGAAAAACAAATACTTGGAGAGTGGAAAAAGAGAGAGAACAGTGAGTTGGAGAGGCACTTTTGGAGAGCAACCAAGTTGGTGAGAGAAAGGAAGAGCCGCCCTAGCCTTGGAGTTTTTGGACGTCACTTGTAGGAGACCAAGAGGAGTGGAAGCTTGTTGTCTAATGAGGAAAGAAACCTAAGAGCCTTTGGAAGCTAGCTTGGAATTGAGGTAAGGGGTTTAACTTGGGATGTAACATAGTGTATGATGGGTAGAAGGTAACATTATAATGTTGTTGCATGCTTTCTTTCTTGTGTGTTGGAATTAAATTTAACATGTTAATGCATGCACTTTTCTTTTGGGTTTAAGTTTCATGTGTTGTTGCCTGGAGAATGGGTATTCACATGTTCATTTTCGTTTTTCTACTATATGGGGTATATAATGGATTATACATGTTTATATTTTATGAAAAAGTGGTGTTGTTGTAATGGGTATACATGTTGGGTGTATTGGGGTGTTGTTTGTGTATGAAAAAGTGTCATGCGTACACTTTAAAATCATGTATATTTTGTATATCTTGGTTCTTATTACCTTGCAAGAATTATATATTGTTGGGAGCACTTATCTACACTTTTTAACTAAGAGTATGGGTAAGAGGGTATTGAGAATTTTCTTCCATTGTTGGAAGAGAAAAGAATGAGTTATGAGAATGAGAAGAGTGAAAGTGATATTTTGGTGAAGTTGAGTACATGGGATTGATGAAAACAGTGAAGATGAATGGAATTCGTGCCATGGGTGGAAGAAGATCATGTAGGAAGAAGGAAGAAGTGAAGAGTGTATTGTGTGCATGTGTTAAGTGGAAGAGAGAAACGAATGGAAGGAGGTGTGTGTAGGTTGACATAAAGTGAAAAGAAGAGGGTGAGAAAGGAAGGTTAGTGTGCTGCAACTTAAAGTGTGGAGTGTGGAGAAAGTGATTAGAAAAATAAAATAGCACAAGTATAAAGATGTGGGGCCGTGGGCATTGAACAAAAGAGAGAGAAGAGTGAAATGAAAGGAGGGTAGTGTGTGAGGGTGTGTGTACGTAAATGAGGTTGGGAGAGTGAAGAAAGAAGAAAATGAAAATAAAATGATATGTGCAGTGTGTGGGTCGTGAGTTTTAATGAAGGAGGAAGGAGAGAAAATGATGGTGTAGGTGTGGAGAGTGGTGTTACGCAAAGGAAATTGTGCATGGGAGAGAGGTTGGTCATTCTAACATTGAAAGGAGAGTATAAAGTGGTCTAGAATGGGAGTGGGGTCCACGACATTTAGTGAAAAGAGGTGAGTAAAGTGGTATGCTTTAATTAAATGAAAAACAAAAGAGAAAGATAGAAAGAAATAAATGTTACATAAAAGGAAAGAAGAAGGAGAGAGAAAGAGAGAGATTGGTAAGAAATGGGTGGTTCTATGTGCGACCTACCTTGGAAGTGAGAGAAAAGGTAATTTAATGGTCTTAGGTCCACTTAAAAGGGTAGATGTAGAAGGAAGTGTGTTTAGAGTAAATAGGGGGTGTATTGGATATATGTGTTTTTTTATGTTGGGAATTTAGTAAAAAGTGGGGTGCACTAGAAATGTTATTCTAGTTGATGGAAGTGTGAAATTAGTAATTTCACGGGGGTGTGTCAGTTAGAAAAATAATTTAATTAAGTTATTTAATTATTTGTGAATTTTTTTAATTGTTGGTCAATGAATTTGGTTGACGTTGTATACGATGGTGATTTGGGTATGGTTGTAATTTTGAAGTTGTGAGAGCAAGGGTTCTATCATTTCCTTAGAATTTTTGTCGAATCGGTCGTGTTCGAATTGCGATACGATTTTGTGTTGAGTCTTTGTAGAGATTGAGATTCGAGTGTCACCTTTTCCTTGTGCGCGAGGACTAGAGAGGGTTGGATATCTCGCCCAATGACTTCAGCTCGTGTGAGTATAGTGCTCGGTGGGTGCGCCTAACCAAAGTTTTTACTCGTAATTCCTTGAGGAGTCGGGGAGATAGGTCTGAAGTTGCGATGGAAGACGACTTGAATCACCTTGTTTTGTGAAACAGGTTTTGTACGACAAAATTCAAGGAAACAACTGAAGCTTGTGAGAATGATCTGAGTTATTGTTCAGAATACAGAGGTGTATTGTAATGTTATGGCTATGATAGTCTGGGTGGTAATGATCCGGGTTATAAGTTGAATATTGTGATGTATTGTAAGGTTATGACTAAGATAGTCTATGTTATGATGTTTTGACATTGAAATTATATGTTATGTTATGTTCTTAGTTACTCACCCTTTCCTTTTGTGGTTGTGGTTCCACCTGCAATGATCATACTTGTAAGGGGGTAAATGGCGTTGCAGATAAGGCAGGGATGAAGTAGCACGACGAGAGTTATGGGAATAGCTATGGAGAAATTTATCATGTTTTAAAGTTATTTTTATGTTTTTGATTAATGGATTTGACATTTGTAAGGTTTGAACTTTTTGTTGTAAGACGCTGAAACCTTTGAGGTTTTGTTTCCGCGATGTTAATTTTTAAATGAAAAAAATTGGCGTAAATTTCGGATTTTGTTATTTTCTAGTGGCACTCCATTAGGGGTGTTACATCCTCTGCTTCTTGTTCTTGTCCTCGGAATACTTGGAGAATTCTTTTTGCTTGTTCTTCAACTCTGGACAGTTAGGCTTGATATGACCATCCTTTCGACATTCATAACATTGAACAATGTTGCTTCTTGAATTCTTCTTTCCTCTTCTTGAGAAACCTGCATTGTTAGTTACAGAATTTTTATTTTTCATGAATCTGCCAAATTTCTTACCATCATATTCATCATTTCTTTTTCTGGTATATCTTCATCAGATTCAGTTTCAAGTTCATGAATCTTTGTAACTTTCTTGATAGTGGCTTTTAGAGCAATCAATTTCTTCTTCCTTCTTTAGCCTTCCAAGCTCCAATTCATGTTCTCTCAGCTTGCCAAACAAGGTCGTCATATTCATGCTTGTAAGATCTCTTGATTCAGATATAGCAGTGACTTTCGGTTGCCAGCTTCTATTGAGCTTTTTAAAGATCTTTATGTTGATTTCTTCTTTATCAAACACTTTCCCGAGAGCCATGAGGTGATTGACTATGTGTGTGAATCGTTTATGTACCTCATAGATCGTCTCACCAGCCTTCATTCTAAATAACTCATATTCTTGTATAAGAGAATTCTTTCTGGCCCTTTTTACTTCATTCGTTCCTTCATGTGTCACCTCAAGAACCTCTCACATTTCCTTGGCAGTCTTGCACTGTGATATCCTGAAAAATTCATCCATGGTTAGTGCAGAAGCAATAACATTTCTAGCCTTAACATCATACTGAGCTCTTCGGTTCTCATCTTGAGTCCAGTCTGAAAAGTTTTTCAAAACAATTTTTCCCATTTACAACATGAGTTGGCTCAAAATGACCATTTAGAGTTGCATCCCAAACTCCTTTATCCATGGATTCAAGAAAGATTTGCATCCTAATTTTCCAGACAGCATAGTTTTCTCCAGCAAATAGTGGTGGTCTATTCGTGGATGCACCTTCACCAAAGGTTTGAAAAGCTAAACCCATTTTTTAGGATCAGTCGTTTTAAAGAAAAGGCTTAATACCTTTTTTGGTCCTTATTTTGGTGAAGTTTGTTCGTTTTGGTCCCTGTTTATTTTTTGGTTCAATGTTGTCCTAAAGAATGTAAAATTTGTTCAATTTAGTCCTTTTTACAAACGTCGTTTAAATTGTTAATGGCAGACAATCCATGTGTGCACAACAGTGTTGAGATGTCATTTAACTGCCCACGTGGATTCCCTACAGGCAAAGTGAGGTGGATTTTATGTTTTTGTGAAAGTGTATTTCTGATATTTAATGAAACTCATCACTCTCCTTCTCTCCCCTATACTAACCAAACCCCAATCCTCTGGTTTCTTCCGCTTCAGCTTCTCTAACTCCAACTCACCACCTTAAACACCGCCAAAATGCTCCCTCAGTCGCCACAACCCAAGTCTAGCCCAAAAGCTATGGTGGCACTCACATCAAAGTTTCTCCTCTAATCGGGCCTCTTGGAACTGTAGCTCTTGCTCCAAATGGAAAATTCATTGAGAGACAGATTGGCCAAACCAGATTCAAGCCTGAACTGGTCACTGAATTTCCAGAAGTCATTGTTGTTGTCCATGGTCAATAACACCCCAGCAAAGAGAGAAGAAAAGGAAGAATGAACAATTGTTGTTGTTGAGAGAGAGGAGATGATGAGAAGACAGAAGAAAGTTGTTAAATAAAGATTGATGAAAGATGTGAAATTTCCATGAAAGTTAATAAAATGGGCTATTATTTTTTGCACGTGTAATTGTCAAAAGGGTGAATTTGATACAAGGAAACTAGTGAGAACCAAATTTTATATAAAACATTACTCCTTGTTCCGAGCGGCGAACTCTAGGAGTTCTCTTTGGAACTGTTCCCTAGACTGAATAAAAAATGCTAAGAGTTTTCTTTGAAACTTTTTCCTCTGCAAGTGATTTTCACTCCAAAAAATACGTGTTTAAATAAAATAAAGTAAACGCTTCAATATTTTATAATGAAAAGGCATTGGAACCTGACAAAGATGAACCTGTTGAGTAGTTGACTGATTGCTCTTTTTCGAACTTCCTATGTTGATCAGGGATTTTTGAAGTCCTTTTTCGGACTTCCCCCGAGCGGCTTGAGGCATGAGTTATTTTTCTAACTTCCTACGTTGAGCGGGGATTTTTGAAGCCCCTTTTCAGACTTCCCCCCGAGCGGCTTGAGGCAGGAGTTATTTTTCTAACTTCCTGCGTTGAGCTGGGGATTTCTGAAGCTCTTTTTCGGACTTCCCTCGAGCGGCTTGAGGCATGAGTTATTTTTCTATCTTCCTGCGTTCAACGGGGATTTCTGAAGCCCTTTTTCGGACTTCACCCTGAACAGGGAACATGTTGTAGAGGATTGAATCTTCCTATGCAAACTATTTTTACTCACAAAAAGCATGCGTTAAAGCAAAATATTTAATATTTTATTCTTATAACGAGATGGCATTGGAACCTAATAAGATTGAACGTTGGTGTGAACCTTCCTGTGCGAGATATTTTTACTCACAAAAGTAAGCCTTAATATTTTATAATGAGATAACATTAGAACCTGATAAGATTGAAGGTAGGAGTGAACCTTCCTTTGCATATCTCACAAAAATATGAGTTAAACAAATATATTATAATTTATAAATTATAATGAAAAGTGGAACTTGTCAAGGTTGAACGTAGGACTGAACCTTTGTCTGCAGGATATTTTTACTCACAAAAATATGAGTTAAACAAATATATTATAATTAATAAATTATGATGAAAAGTGGAACCTGCCAAGGTTGAACGTAGGACTGAACCTTCATGTGCAAGATATTTTTACTCACAAAAATATGAGTTAAACAAAATAAAATAAATGCTTCAATATATTATAATTTATAAATTATAATAAAAAGTGGAACCTACCAAGGTTGAACGTAAGACTGAACTTTCTTGTGGAGGATATTTTTACTCACAAAAATATGAGTTAAACAAAATAAAATAATTGCTTCAATATATTATAATTTATAAATTATAATAAAAAGTGGAACCTAACAAGGTTGAACGTAAGACTGAACCTTTGGATATTTTTACTCAAAAATATGAGTTAAACAAAATAAAATAAATGTTTCAATATATTATAATTTATAAATTATAATAAAAAGTGGAACTTAACAAGGTTGAACGTAAGACTGAATCTTCATGTAAAGGATATTTTTACTCACAAAAATATGAGTTAAACAAAATAAAATAAATGCTTCAATATATTATAATTTATAAATTATAATAAAAAGTGGAGCTCTCCCATTGTGATCTCAAGTTGGGTTTCTTCTGTACTCCTCGGCCCCACGGTGGGCGGCATTTGTTTCGGTTTAATTGGGTTCCGAGGTTGTCCGTCTTCAATCTTAACCTCTTCTACCTGCAGATATGTCCTTCACTATGTCAATCCGTTTGTCTAATGTTTAAGTTGTCCTCCCGCCCAGGGGTGGTCCTGCAGAAAATACTTTGACGCTCAAGTCAGAAAAAACTACCCCTTGTGTATTCTAATAGTAATTTGGAATAAGATGATTTTACCTAAACATTAATATTGTATTTATTGTCCTCATAATTTTCTAGCCCATTAATTATATTAATTATTCATTAATACAATATATTTGTGCAATATAATCTGTCAATCACCCATAAATACCATATATTTATCTTTGATATGGTCATTAAATATATTAATTGGCCATTAATGACATCCATCTTACCTGACTCGCGATCACTAGATTACCAATTGGTGCCGATGACACTCCCCTCGAACGGTCGGCTACCCAAGTATAGTACATTAAGCCCCCCAAGCCCTAAGCAGCTGTTTAAAGGTGCGAAGGGGTGTATTCTAATAGTAATGTGGAATAAGATGATTTTACCTAAACATTAATATTGTATTTATTGGCCTCATAATTGTCTAGCCCATTAATTATATTAATTATTCATTAATACAATATATTTATGCAATATAATTTATCAATCACCCATAAATACCATATATTTGTCTTTGATATGGTCATTAAATATATTAATTACCTGACTCGCGATCACTAGATTACCGGTTGGTGCGGATGACACTCCCCTCGAACGGTCGGCTACCCAGGTATAGTACATTAAGCCCCCCAAGCTCCAAGCAGCTGTTTGCAGGTGCGAAGGGGTTTTATTAGTCAGGCAGTTAAGTAGTGGTAGGAACAGTTGGACCGAATGCGATTACGGGGTATTGTCTTCTTCTACCAAGGAGCTTTGTGGTCGAAGTAGATTCATTTGTAGTGTCACCGAGTAAGTCGTCATTCTGCTCTGGGTAGAGGTGATTCGTTTGTGAAATCATCAAGCAAGTCGTAGTTTCGCTCTAGGTAGAGGTGATTCGTCTGTGGAATCACCGAGCGGTGCATTTGTTTCACTCTTGGTTGAGATGATTTGTTTGTGGAATCACCGAGCGAGTCGCAATTCCGCTCTAGGTAGAGGTGAGTTTTTGGCTGCAAACAATAAGCTAACAAATATCTAAAAACATCTGGTATTATTTCTTGAATATCATATTACAAATTGTACTTAACTGATATGACCGCTAAGAGGTCGTTCCCTACTCCTATTCCTATTGCGCGAATCGTCATGCCGCCAATAAGCTCTGCCAAGTTGTCGATTGTCTTCCCTCGGGGCCACCATCACGCTCAGCCCTTAAAGCCGCCACCTCTGCCCTTAGTTCTTGCATCTGCCTTTGCATCTCCCGAAGCACCTGTAATTGGAGTTACTCTGCCATTGTGGTCTCAAGCCGGGTTTCTTCTACACGCCTCGGCCCCACGGTGGGTGCCATTTGTTTCGGTTTAATTGGGTTCTGAGGTTATCCGTCTTCAATCCTAACCTCTTCTACCTGCAGATATGCCCTTCACTATGTCAATCCATTTGTCCAGTGTTTAAGTTGTCTTCCCGGCCAGGGGTGATCCTGCAGAAAATACTCTGACGCTCAAGTCAGAAAAAACTGCCCCTTGTGTATACTGATTGTAATTTGGAATAAGATGATGTTAACTGAACATTAATATTGTATTTATTGGCCTCATAATTGTCCAGCCCATTAATTATATTAATTATTTATTAATACAATATATTTGTGCAATATAATCTGCCAATCACTCATAAATACTATATATTTGTCTTTGATATGGTCATTAAATATATTAACTGGCCATTAATGATATCCATCTTACCTGGCTCGCGATCACTGGATTACCGATTGGTATAAATGACACTTCCCTCAAACGGCCGGCTACCCAGGTAGTACATCAATGTTAACCACTTTTAAATATTTGCCGTATATTGTGTTTTTTGTTTTTTGTTGTGAGATACATAGTGAAGTTGGGATATACTGAAAATTTTGATTAAAATATTATAGTTTTGATTATAATAAATAATATTATGTGTTGGTTGTTAAAAAATTTACTAAGACGAAGAAAGTAACTCAAATAAATTATATAACTAAACTTAAGTTTCATAAAAATAAATAAATCGGAAAAAAATTATTTTCAAAACTAAATTAGCTTTATATATTCGATTAAATGTAATAATTTTAGGTTAAATAATTTAATGTGCTAGTATGTTGACTATTCGATTCAAATTTGGTTGAATATACTATTTTTTAATTTCTTTCTATAATTTTTAATGAACTATAATACCTTTTTATTTTTTTTATTGATTTTTAAGATTTTGTCATAATTTTGAGCGTGATAAATAATAATAATAATAAATATGATAATAGTAAATCTTAATTAAGATATTTTTTAATTTATGTTTTTTTATCTTTTTCATAAATTTTTATCTTTATCTTTTATTTTTTTCATAAATATTTAAGATTTTGTCATGATTTTGAATATGACAAATAACAATAATAATAATTTAAATATGTGTCTTTTAATTTTTATTTATTGAGTATTTAAAATTTTTATATTTTTTAATTTAGTTTTTATGATTTAATTGTTTTGGGAAATGTGATTGTTAATAAAATGGAATTATATCATTAATATAAAATAATAAGTAAGTTATACTACATTAACTGAAAGCATCGTGAACAACAAGATCATTAATTATGATATTTAGATAGTTTTCATGTTAGTAATCAAGAGATTGTTACACAAAAGTTATTGTAGTGATGAAGTAAAATGATCTAGTAAGATAATAGGTACATTGTCCAACCAATGAAAATGACTTAATTAAAAAATATAAAAGATTTAAATATTCATTTGATAAAAAAAATTATCAAAGATTCAGTAAAGAAATTTAAATTTCTGGATATTTTAATATTTAAATAAATATAATAATAATAGTTTTATTAAACGAAGAATATAAAATTTATTAGCTGAAAATCATTCAAATTATTATTTATGATAACCCGTAAATTCAAATAAGTAATTATTTAAAAAATTATTGTTCATCCAATATTTCATTTAGTTGATGTTAACATATAAGATATTTGATGACAAATAATATATTTATGTCAGAGCGGCTGCCGAAAATGGTTTTGCATGGTAAATTGGACAATAATCAAGATGATGGGATGAATTGGTTTCTTGCGCTTTAAAATTTTGCTCTCAAATTAAATTTACTAAGCAAATAAAATTAACTAAGAAAAAGAGTGAGGTAGAGAAAAATTTACATTGATGAATTTTATATTGTTTCGGATCAACAGACTCTATATCCAGTTGTTAATCTCTAAAATAAGAGAAATGATTCAGTATCACACAAGAAATGAGACTCACTTCCCTTGACACCCCAAGGGATGAAAACCTCCTATGAATCTTCACAAAGGATGAACACCTCTCCGACACACAGAAGATGACAGCTACCTCAGAACACCTCCTTTAACAAACAACGGATGAACAATTCTTCTACACCTCCTTCGACACACAAAGGATGACAGGTTTTTCCTCAACAACAGCAGTAGCACTTCAACAACTCTGCCAACACCAAGTTTCCCAAGCCTCCAGAGAGTTTCACAAGATCTCTAACTTTTACAAAGTTTCTTAAGTGTTCTTTGTCTCCAAGAATGAGAAATGAGAGTCTATTTATAGACTCAAGCCATGGAGACCTCCAAAATTCATTTTAAGCCATTTCTCTCTGTGTTAATCGATTCATTTAAATGTTAATAGATTAACCACTAAAAGACAAAGTAACGAATAGTTCAACGACTCAAAACGGCTACTAACATAGGCTAGTGTTAATCAATTAACCTAAGTGTTAATCGATTAACCTAAGTGCTAATCGATTAACGTTAATCGATTACTATTCATGTTAACCGATTAACGTTAATCAATTAATGTTCATGTTAATCGATTAACGTTAATCAATTACTATTCATGTTAATTGATTTACTACTATTCACGTGAATAATGATTTTGCTACAGTGATTTACTATAAACACATTTTCTACTCTTAAACTAAGTTCTATACATTAAATTATACTTATTACAAAAGCTTTACAATACAAAACAAGTATTCAAATAAATCTTTTTTATTCTTGATTTTTCTTGACTTGATTTGGACATCATCAAAACTTCATCTTTATCATTTTTCTGACAATAATCTCCTCTTTTTGATGATGATAAAAAAAACTCCTTTGATTTAAAGTTTTAGTAATAATATGCATGTACGCAACTTAGACAAAAAAAAGTGCATTATATGGACTTAGAAAAAATAATTCAAATTTGAAGCAAATTTGAATTGAAATTTTATAAATTTAAACTTTAAACTTTTTCTCCTCTCTTTCTTTGATCATAATAAAAAGAATGTTCTTTTTGTTATCTCTCCCTAATTTAAACAAAATTAAACTCCCCCTAAATCGAACATCTTAGTACAATCCATACTTTACTAAATTTTTAGTACAAATCTTCACTATTGAGCACCCACAAAATTCTTAATTTTGAAATAACCTGCAAAACAGAAAAATAATATTTTGGTCCCAAAAACACTTATTTGGGTCTTTTGAAGTTAAATACAAGTTACTTTCCTTTAGGAATATCAAAATGTTTTATTCTACATTCATTAGAAGTATGTTCCTTCTGCATACGATAAAAACATGTTACACAATTTTTATTCATAGAATAAGACTTATCATTTTCTATCCATATCCTATGTATTCTCTTATTCTTATTCTTAGGAGCTTGTTTGATTTAACTGCAATTGACTTTTCAAGATTATTAATTTTCAATTTCATTGCAAAGTTTACACTTAGCAGATACACTTATATATTATTTTCTAAAATTGAAACTGTATTATTTAAAGTTTCGATTTCTTCTAAGGATTTTTCATATTTCTTTTGCAATTCTTTAAAATCCTTTTTCAACTTTTTATGAACAATATCTAGTTTTTCTGATTCTATCAATAATTCTCTATAAGGATTATGCAATTCATTCTCATCAAAATCTATATCATTAGAATTATCAGAATCGTTAGAAGTACTACTTACTTGGCTTCTAGCTATATCATTGTCTGCGACTAAACAAATATATGCTTGCTTATCAATATTGTCAATGCTTTATGTTGTGCCTCATGAAGAGCTTGAATTATACTCTTCCCTAATTAAAGAATTCTTTCGGACACGATTAACTTCATCTATTCCTTCATGAGTTACTCTTAAAATTTCTCACATTTCCTTAGCGCTTTTACATGCAGAAATTTGGTAAAACCCATCAAGGGTTAAAGCAGATTAAATTATATTTCTGGCCCCAACATCATATTGAGCTCTCCTTTTCTCATCAGAAGTCCATTGTTAAAATGGCTTACTGCATATTATTTATAGTGATAGTAGGAACAAAAGGACGATTTATAACAGCATCCCAAATATCTAAATCGACATACTCTAAAAATATTTGCATTCTTATTTTTCAAAAAACATAATTTTTCCCAACAAAAAGAGAGGAGTTTTCAATTGAAGCACCCTTGACAAATGATTGATATTGTCAAGATATTTTCGAAAAAAATTTGAATGACTATCAAAACAAGCTCTGATACCAATTATAAGAGCGGTCGCAACGAAATAGTTTTATGTGATAAATTGGATAATAACCAAGATCACATGGTGAATTGGTTTTTGTGCTTTAAAAGTTCATCTTCATCATTTAGCTAACAATTTATATTTTTTTCTAAGAAATTGTTCTTTGTGCTAAACTTTTTTTTGTTTAAGATTTTTTTTATCATGATTAATAAAATAATCTAATAAAATTTATGATGTAATTTTAGTATTTTTTTTATATATTCAGACTGATCAATATTTAAAAAAAACTAAATTAAACATTTTAATATCTAAATTGAGAATTTATCTTATGGAGAAAATAATATATTAGAGTATTTAAGTTTTATTTCTGGCATCAACTGACCATATTTGTATTTTTATTTTTATTTTTATTTTTTAGCGTGGGTCAGAACGTGCGATTGTTAGTATAAAGAAGAAAAGATAGAGTAAGGAAGTAGATAGGAGAAGAGAGATGAGATTGATATCCTCTTCGACATGCTTCACTTCACTTCCTCCATGTTTTCCATCTTCTCTCACCAAAACCACTAAATCATCACCAAGTGCGTCCACTGTGTTACTTCAGTACATTCTAATTTCGTTTATTCTACAATACATTGTCAATCACTGTCTAAAACAATTTTATGGGATGTCTATGCATTTGTAGCAAATCACAGTTTTATCTATTACACGCAATTTCTCTCATGAATTTTTCTTTTTTACAGTTCTTATTGCAATTGTTAGAAGGGTATGTACGAAAACGGAAGAAAATTGTATTTTTGTTTGATATTTTTTTTGACAAAATTGTACTTTGGTTTGAGTTATTTAATTTAAATATATATTATTTGATGAAAAATAACTGCGGTTTCTAAGTTTATAGTTCTTTGCTAGAGTTCAGCATGAGCATGAGTGAGGATCCGGTTCGTGAGTGGATTCTTTCAGAAGGGAAAGCTACAAAGATTACCAAAATTAGCCCTGTTGGTGGTGGCTGTATCAATCTTGCTAGTCGCTATGATACTGATGTCGGTTCCTTCTTTGTTAAAACAAACAGGTATAGCGGATGGGGGAATTGGACCTTCTATTTTTGGTTTAGTGGTTGAGTTGATGAGTTTTGCCTTATGATTTAATTTTTGGATTTGAATGTTTTTGTGTTGTTTCAATCATCTTGGATTGGAGCAAAAGCTTCATTCCTTTGCTTCTTATATATGACAAGTTCTATGTGGTTGAATGTTGAAACTCTATGTCAGGAGTATTGGACCATCCATGTTTGAAGCAGAGGCTCTTGGTTTAGGAGCTATGTATGAAACTGGGACTATCTGTGTACCTAAGCCATATAAGGTGAGAATACTTAACATTTGTCTGTGACAGCTATAATTTAGTATTTACTATCTATATCATGCTGGAGCGAGCTTGAGTTCACTTGCTGCTAGGAGTTGTAGTTTGGACCGCTACCTACTGGTGGTTCTTTCATCATCATGGAATTCATACAATTTGGTGCATCTAGAGGCTATCAGGTGAGAAACCTAGAAAGTACTTCTGATTAGGAAAGTGTATGCTCCTTAATTTTCATTTGGAGCTTCTCAGTCTGAACTAGGGAGGAAGCTTGCTGAAATGCATAAAGCTGGAAAGTCCAGTAAAGGCTATGGTTTCGATGTAGATAACACCATTGGCAGGTTTAATGCACCTTCTTCATGAAAATTATCATTGTCGTTGTAAATGTTACTGTTATCAGTTATCATCTTTAGTTTCTTCTAATTGATTGCTGAGAATGTAATGTATATTATGCTGTAGTACTCCACAAATAAACATCTGGTCATCAGATTGGGTTCAATTTTATGGAGAGCATAGATTGGGTTACCAGTTGAAGTTATTATTGGACCAATTCGGTGACAGAACCATTTACGAAAAAGGTCAATTTGTTCTGATACTACTATTCTTCCTATTAATTAATTCTAGCTTGTACATAACATTTTATCCTTGTGAGTCTGTTTAGACGAGTTTTTCCGTAAGTTCTTATAGGGGATATAGAGAAGAAAAAAGTAAATTTGACTTTTCTAAACTTAGTTTATGCAGAGATTATATATTGTTATGGTAAAATCCATATTTGACATCTTAGAAGAATAGGTGGCTTTAAGAATCTCTATTATTATGAAAAGAACAAAAATTACAAAGAAGAATTCTCAATGAATTCTTTATCTCTCTGTGCTCTCTAAGGATTGTTTTTGTCTTCTCTGCTTCATTTGATTTGTTAGAATCCTATTTATCTATTTATATTAGAATACAAGTAAAATAAGCCACTAGTTATGAACGATTCATATCAACCAAACCATTAATTTAATGAATGGTAACTATTGACTATATATATATAAATGGATTTAAGCCATACATTACAAATCTCCATCTTGGCTTGAATTCCATATGTCAAATAGCTTTCCTAGTTCCTCTGTGTTGCTCCACCTACTTCTAATGTCAAGTTACATTTGTAACTCCAACTATGTGCAAACAATGCTTGAACTTTAATGACGGAAGAGCTTTTGTAATCACATCTGCCGGATTATCAGAGAAGAGCTTTTTGTGATTCAGATTACGCGGATGATCTTGATCGTAGAAGGTCCTTGACAGGTTATATTTTCACACTTAGAGGTAGTGCTATTAGTTGGCATGCAACTTTCCTTTAGTGACCATTTCCTGTTTTCACAATTCTTGGAGTAATCGTTATAAAAAATGTCCTTGAGAGTTTAACTGGAAGTAAGAATGTAGTACCTTGAGGGAAGAAATTATTAAGACATTCTAAACATTTAATAATTAATTTAATCTATAATCTAAACCTCGGGTAAGAAATGTATTTATGGCAGAAATATTACATAAGAAACTAAGTACAATCAAGCACTATTAGCTATGTTACTCAAACTTGCCATTTGTTCATGATCTCTGTTCATTACAATTTTTATTCTTTACTAGTATTGTTGACATATAATGTTCTGTTTGTATTGCAACTCTCAAAATGACAACAGACATATTGCTTGACTTGTTCTATAGGACAGAGACTAGTGAAAAGCATGGGACGCCTGTTTGCCAATGTGAAGATAGAACCATGCTTACTACATGGAGACCTCTGGAGTGGAAACATTAGTTCTAACAAAAATGGAGAACCTGTCATATTGGACCCTGCATGTTATTGTAAGTCAAGCATTTACAAAAGGTTTTGTATGGCAGCTCAAGTTTGGAACCAGATTAGCAGTTGAAATTCGTGTCAGGCATAATTTAACTCCCTAAAATACAGCAACAAAAGCCTTGTACCGTAGGAACACAAAAGCACAAAGGAAAAGTAAGAGGGTCTTGTTTGAATTCAGAAATTTGTGACTTTCCATATATGTGACTCACTGTACAATTTGATAGGTTTCTGATAAAGAAACCTTATCTTTCACCCAACTAACACACGCAAACAGAGCAAAAGTTCTGCATAACCTTTGATTTTATTGATCTCCAAGAAAGAATACAAGAATGAAGCAATAAGGGAGCCTAATCTCCCCCCAACAAGACTAAACAGTCTGTTCATACACTTGAATCGCAAAAAGTCCCTCTCCTCTGCTGTCTATGAGCACCACCACCCTCCGTTCACCAATTTTCCCCATCAACTTCAAGGGTCCCGGGTTGGTCCAGCCTTCTGCCAAACACACGGACAGCTCCATCACTTTCTCCTCCTGGTCGTTTACCTCGTTCCTCGCGGGTCCTCCACCCTCTGTTCTTCCAAACGGGTTCGTCGCTGGTTTAGTCGATTTCGATCGCGTCACGATACCCATTGATCGCGCACCGAATGGGTTCATCTTGAATCCACTAGCCTGGCTTCCCTGCGCTTTCATCATCGCATCTTCTACGTCGCGTGCAATCCTCATCGCCTCCATCAACTCCGATGGGTTCTGGATCCGCACCTCACTCTTCACGTCCTCACGTAAACCGGCTAAGAAGTAGCCCATCACCTGTTCCTCTGGAATCCCCGTCGTCTACCCCATCAAGACTTCAAACTGACGCACAAATTCCTCGATTGTTCCTTCCTGATGCAGAGTAACCAGTCGCTCGAATACGGTCCCCCTGAATCCACCACCGAAGCGAGTAATCATGGCTTCTTTCAACCCGTTCCACGTTCGGTTTCTCACTTTCTCTTTCCAGAAAGTGAACCAGTACGCCGCGCTGCCCTCCATGCTTACGTAGGCGACCTCCACCTTTTCTTCATCGTTCGTCACCCTTTGTATATCGAAAAACCTTTATGCCCGATTGAGCCAACTGAGTGGCTCGTCTCCGTCAAAGGTGGGTAACTCAACCCTCTTCCTCCAAGGCTTTTGCGCTCTACTTCTTTCGTCGCTTCCACCGCCTCCGGTCTCCTCATTCCCTCTGTGTCGGTTATCATTCACGGAGCTATCCTCCGAACTGCTCTCCGCGTGATTTCCCTGTTTTTCTAGAATTTTCATAATTTGTTGTAAATCGCGACGTACCTCCGTCGACTTCGCCTTCATTCCCTCCACCGTTATCTCAATCGCTTCTAATCTTGCCTCCGTCGTCGTCTCCATCTCTTCACCGCAGCGTCCACAAAATTTGGATCTGGTAGGTTGGACCAAATTGATAGGTTTCTGATAAAGAAACCTTATCTTTCACCCAACTAACACACGCAAACAGAGCAAAAGTTCTGCATAACCTCTGATTTTATTGATCTCCAAGAAAGAATACAAGAATGAAGCAATAAGGGAGCCTAATCTCCCCCCAACAAGACTAAACAGTCTGGTCATACACTTGAATCGCAAAAAGTCCCTCTCCTCTCCCCATGTCAACAATTTATACAAAGGTATATTCCCGCTCTTCCTAACTGTAAACACACCTCTAACTGTTAACTAACAGTTGACTAACCTCTCTTCCTCCTTACATACACTCCCAACTTCCTATCACAATTGGCTGTCAAAGTAGTTGAAATAAATTTTAAATTGCTGAAACTTGGTGAAGTAGACTTCTAAATGAGTTGTAATGCCATGTGTCTAGGTGAACTTTTCAAAGCCATTCGTGGCCCAAAATTTTAGCCTAATTTAATATCTTATTAAACACATTTTGGAAGACCTTATTGAGTTAAGGATGGGAAGTTGGAAGCAAAGCTCAATTAGGTTACATCCCCAGAACTATTAAGTGCCAGCAAGGTCTTCTAAATTTGGCCATAGTGTGGCTAATGTAAACATGCAATGTAAGACTATAATAATCGTACGAGCTTTGAGAAAAAAAGAACTGACAATTGTTGTTTTATTCTGCAGATGGACACAGTGAAGCAGAATTCGGCATGTCTTGGTGTGCTGGCTTTGGAGGCTCATTCTATGATTCTTATTTTAAGGTGATACTGTTTTCCGACTTATGGTATAAAAGATTCATAATAATATTATACCACATTTTCTCACATATGGTTATCTCAATATTTGAGATTGTTGTAATCAAAGTTATCAAACTCGAGAGTTTACGTAAACTCGTGAAAGTCGAGAAAACTTGACTCGTAAACCCGTAAGAGTTTACTTCAAATGAAAAAATATTATATAAATAATATCTTATTTCAAATAAGTTTACAAAATTATATAACTTTAAATAAATAAAATTTATAGATATATTGTTCATAAAAATAAATATTGTAAAACATAAATAATTGGATTATTGTCATTAATTTTGATGCATTTCATCAAGGAAGTGAGGCAATGGCGATGACCATGGAGAGAGACAGAGGGGCGTGAGAGATAGTGACGATCAAGTCATGAAACCCTAAACCCTAGACGACCGTGTTTTTCTTAATTTTTTCCCTTTTCAAGCTCGCATAATCGCTCCAAACTCGCGATTCTACACGATCCTACCGATTTCACATTTGATTTTACCGAGTTTATGCAGAAAAGAGTTTACTTCCGAGTTAACTCTGAAGCCATGTCTGGAAACGTAAATTGATATGAGTTTACGAGTTAACTTGAGAGTTTGATAACCATGGTTGTAATTATTACATTGATTCTATATAGCAGAGCCTGTGTATTTCGAAAACTCGAATTTGTCTCATGTCTCTTGACATGTCTGCCCAGTTGTCTCATTGTCTACTGATGATTTTTTTTTCTTTTTCTGGTAATTGTGTTTCCACTCGAGTTCCATGTGCCCACATTTGTGTCTGAAAGTTGACACTCTTACTACCTTAGTTGTGTATGTCACTAGTAAGTTCAATCAAAATTTTATTTTGTGGTAAACTTCTTAAATTAGACCAACCACAATTTGTGGCCTTTTTTTTGTTGATGTAAGATCGGATTATATTAAACAAAAGCTTCCAGCAATGTTTCTCAGGCCAACTAAATCGCGTTTTGTCAACAAACATCTATCTATCAAAGTTAGTTATTTTATATGGTTTTTTTGTGAATATGTATTTAGCTTCTCTATCAAACTAGTTCTATCCGGATACAATTACCATGTTTCAAAGAAACACCATCTTGCTTTTGGGTTGGAATGTGAAATGTTGGTTTCATAATCTTCCAAAAGCAACATTTTTCTGAAAACAATTTCACATGCTCTCTGCAGGTGATGCCTAAACAACCAGGCTTTGAGGAGAGGAGAGACCTTTATATGCTGTATCATTATCTAAATCATTATAATCTCTTTGGTTCTGGATATCGATCATCTGCCATGTCTATAATTGATGATTATCTTCGACTTTTAACTGCTTAGAATTAAGTGCATTATCCTCAAAGTTGTGTATGAATGAGGTTGTACAATTGTCTACATTACATTTTCCCAATCACCTCATTCAATGAAATGGAGATATTCACGTATTGTATATTCCATGTCTTTCTTTTTATGCCCCTTGGTCCTTGACTTTGTATTATGCAGTTTTATATAATGCTGTGCAAGGAGACTTAATTGTTTTTCGTCTCTAAACTATTATAATTTTTTTGTTTCATTCCTACACCAAATTATAAAGTATTTAATGTCTGAAAATCATGTAAAACATCCTTTCTAATAAATGACATGTAAGGTGTTTCATGTGAGACTATAATATAACTTTTACATGTTTGCTGAAAATGATATTTTAAATGATTTTCATAAAATTAGAGATGAAATATCCTATAATTTAGTTTAAGAACAAAACACAACCTTTTATAATAGTTTTGGAAATAAAAAATATATTTAATCCTTATTTCAATCAATAAGTAAATATTACGGGGAATACTTTGGCCATACTAAGAAAGTTAAATGGTCAAGAATAATCAAAGTGTTGTTGTCATACACCTTTTAGTTAATAAAAAAAATGTTATATATTGAAATAAAGTTCGGGAAAGGTTATTTTGGACTAATCAGTAAACTATTATCACCTAAAGACAAAAAGTATAAACTTTCGGAAACAACATATTCGAAATCCAAATGGCAGAAGAGAATAAGGTCTTAAATTTCTAAGTTAAAATCCGTTACACTAACTTGTTAAATTGCAAAATTACAAGTGTTTGATGAAATTGCCTCTTCAATTAGTTAATATATGTAAATTAATATAAATAATATAGCTAGAAGATATTTTTATATCAATTTCAATTTTTTATAAAAGAATACTTTTGGATAATTATACTTTTTAATTAATTCAGAACTCTTATAATATTTTAATTAAAAAAGATCGATTATTTTAACTAAATCTTAGTTTAATTGTTTTTTTATGCTGTACATTATGCCATGAATTACTTTTACATCTTAAAATATTTTCAACCAAATTAAACCATATTTTCATCGGGCTAATTAATATGGCAATTACCACTGTAATATAAAACTAATATCTAAATTAAGTAATAAAAGACAGAATGAAATAATAAAGTCCTATCTGTGTAAAACAAGTAAAAGGTTTTTAGTAAACATTTTAAAAAAATAAAATACAGGTCAGGAACCCAAATCCTCAATTGAAATAACATGTCACATGAATGCTTCAAGATAATAAAAACATGTTTGTTATTAAAGATAATTAATATGGTCAAGCAAACTTTTCAATTAGTCATTAATCAAGCCCATAAACAGTGTCAACAATACTCAATCGAGAATCAGGTAAGACAAAAGTATAAATATAAAAGTACAACAAAAAGTCCACAAATCATTATGTGAACTCTATTTTCTTGAAGCTCTCCACAAAGTCCTCCACAGCTCATAACAACAGCATCACTCAGCAATTCTCTACATAATAAGTCAACAAAAAGAAAAGGAAGGATAAGAATGGAGAATAAGCCTGAATGATAATAGGAACCAGACAAAATGTAATATCATGAAGATGCATGCATACTCGTACCATGGATTATTATACATTGATAAGCAGGTATTTAAATCCTCATCACTGAACTTTTGAGTTCCATTTGGAGGATAAAGAATTTCATCTGCTTTGACCTCAGAAATGTTATCTTCTTTTCCATCTGATGGTAGAAGAGGAACGGGAAATGATGGTGGAAATTGCTGACACATTTCGTTAGATGATAGTGTACAAAAATTCATTTCACTTTGTCCTGAAAAATCATCCACACAATAGATGCATGTATCCTCACTGAAAACTTTTCCATCAATATCATTTTCATTGTTCATAAATTCACCAGAGTCAGATGTGTAAAATTGATTTTTTCCAGAAGTTGATGTTTGATCACTTGAATTTAGGAAATCAAGTAAAGGGTTCCGTAAAGAATACTGATGCATGCAATCACAAATATTAATAGGACAGTTTTGCAGTTGACGCCTTTTCCTATTATCATTGTCGGCTTGAAACAGATGTTGTGATCCCATATTCAAATTAGAAGAATGCATATTACTGTGCTGTTGAATTGGACTAGTTTGTCTCAAGTATTGCTGAAATAGATAAATATACATATAGGTTATGATTCTCAATCAAGTGGAGACTAACTAGCAGTGTCTTGAAATAATTACTAGGGCTGCAGTCAGCTAAAACATATATGAATCTAAAAATATAAGTTGCAAATCTAGAAATAGAGTACGACAATTTAGAGAGAGAAAGAAAGAGAGAATATGCTTCTGTCATTAAATCTTGAATGGCGCAAAAGAAAAGGAGAAAATGCTGTCATCCAAAAGTCTCCCCTTCAAAAATTTGTATTAAAGAGAAAATGCTTAGAAATATGAGGGCCTTTCCCTATTATATTTCCTTAATATTGCAGATAATCTTGCAACCATAATCCCACACAAAATCCTATGAATACTTTGTAACTGACTTTATAATTTCCTTACGTCCTGAACACAATCAACATTGAAACAAAACTCCAAACTATAGTATTTAGCAGCTTCATAAAGCTAGGAAATGAAATATAACTGACTTCATAATCCCACACAAAATTCTATGAATACTTTGTAACTGACTTTATAACTTCCTTACGTCCTGAACACAATCAATATTGAAACAAAACTCCAAACTATAGTATTTAGCAGCTTCATAAGCTAGGAAATGAAATATAGCTGAAACCATATTGCCGACTTTTAATAAGCACAACTAATTTTCAAGTATAGTCTGCCTATTTTGAAACACCTTGATGCGGCAGTAAGGTTTCCGTCATATGACTTGGTGATCATAGATTCAATAACAGAAATAAACTCTTCACTCACAGATCATGCCATGGTATAAGCCTGCATACGTAAAAGGGAATTTATTGAAAAGAAAAGAACAAACCTGGAAATGACTTTCAATATTTTGTATTGTAAGTCCTGACACATTCCTAAGCTGGGTTCTTTGATCTGGAAGAGCTTCTCAAAAGAAAAACAGCAAGTGTTACTCTTATAGCTGGCAGCTACAGCATAAATGACAAATAAATAAATAAGCTAAGACCAAACTTACCACTGGTTCCGGCCAATTCAACACCTCCACCTCCTAAGAACTTCACATGTGAATCATAAGTCTGATTGAGCATTTTCCTACCCAGCATTAATGATTCACTTTGTTTTCCCCCTATTTCATGTTTACGTTCTCCAATTATAACACTTTGGAGAGTCTGTCCTCCAGTATTTATGAATGACTCACATTCTCTATTGTTGTTTACAATAGTTTCCTGTGGCTGAAACCTCCCAAAACCCTCTACATCTATAGTTATTACTCTTCCATCTTCTATTCTCCATAATGCGTACTTCCACAGACTGTTTAGATCTGAAATCTTAATTGGTTTTTCAAAACATAGTTTAGATCCAAACAGCTCTCCAAGAGTGTTATTATTAGCCGTCATAACTACAGAAACAATAAACAGGCTGTCAATTAAAGATGGAAATCATGAATGACATTTGTGGTTACAAATAAAACAAGCTAAAGATAATCTGAGAACTTAACGGAAATATGGCATGGTTGTTAATTCTCTTATTTTCTGAGATAGCAAAACTATCCCCATGTCAGGTAAGTGAACCTCGACAAGGGCAAGGTTAAGCTCATTCCTCTTCTCCTTGACAATGGATAATGCCTCAGAAGCAAGTGAAGCAGTCACAACTAGTAGTACAAGAAAGTAGGAAATTTTAAAAAATAAACCAATGATTATATACTGTGAAGGCCATCAAGTTCATTAACTAGTGAGAAGAGGAAATAATACCCTCATAATTTTGGCCTCAACTAATAAAATTAGAAACAACTATTATTGCTACACTACATTATGTAATAAAATCATATGATAATCTTCTAAGAGAAAGATCCATGTACGCACAATTTATATGCATAGTCACGGCCAGAGTTAAGTTTTCTTGAATTTCTTTACTCACTTCATTTTGTATGTATTTTTAGAAGCATCATTTTTTAGCTAAACTTTATTTATTGTGTGACTACAATCGTAGTTGTGGATGTTAGAACCAAGTCATATTGGAGGATCTCTAATCCCTCAAACATTATAAGCTTTGATAACAAAACAGGAGGAAATGATTAACGAACAAGATATTCTGACCTAAGCAAGCATATCTATACATGTTATCTTATCAAGAATCCTTTACGCTATTGCGGAACATCTGAAGTTGAGGTTGCAAAGATATTTCAATGCAATTAAACAGTATATAAGCCACGTATATATAAAAGAAAAATAACTTTTAGCTTTCAGAAATATGTGTTCACTGCCACTTACCTTCATATCCTAGGGCTTGAAGCATTTTTGACACCGCTGCAAGACATTTCAAGTTATTGTCTAGAACTAAAACTTTCAAGCCCAATACTGGACAATAGTATTTCCTTGAATCAGCTGATTGCAACATATTTGAATCCATTTTAAGGAATATAAGACAGAAAGTATATCTGGGTCAAAAAAAATGTCAAGAGTGAGAACAAGAAAGGAGATTTTACATTTATACACATCGCATTAATCAACTATATTGTTTATAAAGAATTTTCAGCAATAAGCTCTTAATTTTGTAACATTAATCAAGCTGTTTTCTCATCCAAACAACAAAAAATCCCTCACAACATTCTGAACTCTCTAACCAACTCTAGAGGGGGGCCCAGGAAATAGTTGAAATCCCTGTACCTGATGTGAGCATGGAGTGTTTTTTTATGCAAAAAAATAAAAATGAGGCAGGAATAACAAGTGACTCTAGAAGACTTCCAAAAATGACACATGAATGAATTGAATACACATCAGAATAAGAGGGATTCAGAGACTGTGTAAGGATAAAACTATACTGTTGAGGATAACTTCAAATATATTTGATTGGTCTACCTAAATTAAAACCCTTCATCTTGAATTTACAATTACATTATGAAGTAATATAATGAATTAAAAATAAGTATGATCTCCCTTACTGCACATTGCCTTTCAAGTTGTCAAAGCATTTTAAATTTTTTGAACTAAAGTATAAACAGTCCAATCCTATGTAAACGACAAAAAAGATCATACCAAAAATACCATGAATGAAAAAAGAAGAAAATTTTAATTCGCTTGTGGATCCAATTTTGAAACCAAACGAAACTTCTATGCACATAGATAACTTTATTCATGAAATTAGCATACATCCAAACCCCTTTTTTATTAAAAGCAAGTATGCTATAGCATCACTATGCTATGTACTATCCTAACTAGGTTAGTACCCCAGATAACATCAATCAGCTGCAACATATTAGATTATTAGAAGGAAAGAAAACCTATACAAGATCATGGGTGGGGGAAACCAAACCCATCAACAAAAAGCAAAAACCTATAAAACAGTAAATGGTATGTGTCCCTAGAAAAACCAATACTAAGAAAAGAAGGCAAGTAAGGCAGCACATCTATTACACTCTCTCTATATATGTAAACCTTCAACCCCATCTCCTTAAGCAGGCCCATACAATTTAACCACCTATTCAAAAGTAGGAATAACGGGAAACACGATCTCTCTTTTCCTTAAATTTTCATAAGTAGGAATATCGGCATGAATTAATCTCCATAAGATTGCTGATTTTGATGGGGAAATAATGGAATACCATATAAATTTATATATTTATGAATACTATATTATTTTTCCTTTTTTACTTTATCTTATTCTCTAAAGTACAGACTACAATTTTTAATGTGTTTATACGTTTATTATCTCTATATCACTGTTAATCAAATACTAGCTTTCTTGATAGGAATCATCATCTCGTAAATCCAAGTTTTCTTCTTTATCATCTGCACTACACTAATATTTGTAGATTTCATGTTCGGAAATTGAAATCCAAAAATTATACCCTCTCCCAAAAAAGCCCAAAATGTCACTATTAAAAGGGTTTTTTTTAACAGAATCAACCCATGGTGTTGCTATCCTGTCTGCTCAGACCACTACAGTAAACCACTTCGCTATGGAATAGCATGCAGGGGTCATTCCACTCCACTGTAGCTCGCTCTTCAAAATCCAATTTTGGATTAATGTATAGTTGATTTTATACTTACACATCGTGTCTTATATAAAAAAAAACTTCATAAAAAAATACATAAAATTAATAGTTAACATAGCATTTATTTAATCGAAACCACTTAGGCCTACATTGAGCCGAATTATAATTGATTTGATTGATTGATACAATGAAAAATAAGAAAAGAAATATGGAAGAGGACGGAGTTGTTTTTCTTCTCCAAATTTATCCAAGCCAACTTACAAACAACACAAGGTTTAACATCATTAGATACTGTTTTGAAGTGATTCTCCAACCACATCATATCACTTTATGTGTCCCACAATAATCACAACACAACATACATGCAAGCACAAGCATAACTTAAAATCTTGTTAACAACAATTGTCAAAGGGAACACCAAAAGAATTGAGAAACTACAGTTTCACCTATATTTCATTCCATACAAATCAACTCAGATTACTTATACTATCAAGGAAACTATTTTAATATTGATACTTAAAGACTATTTGGCTTCTTTTTTTATAAATTCATGTTAGACATCACTCTGTACCTTGACAACTCAGATAAGTTGACATCACGAATATACCAATCATTTGTCATCACATGAAAAATATTATTAGAAGAAAGAAAATAAATACAAAAATGAGGAGACCAAACCAAACCCATGTACATAAAAACAAAGGAAAACTTCCAATCAAAGAACTAAATAACTCTAATGGAGCATCTGGTTAGCAAAACATCACATATTCTTGTTTTGATGCTCTAATAATAGTTTTCATTTCAATATTTGTTTGGCTCATCACTCTTTTCTACCTCCCCACCATTATCAAGCATGTCTAGTGTCATTGCTTACTTCAAACCACCTTCCTCATCAGATACCTCCCTAATTCAAAAAATGTGACTTGAGACCAACTAGCCTCTAGAAAGAAGTTAATGGTTGTCTAGATGATGTCATAGTCATAAACATTGTCACCAGTGGCTTCAAAGCTAGTGTCGGAACCATTAACAACTTTGAGGGGTGATGGTTTGTTAGGGATTTATTAGTCCTGATCAGGGACTCTAATGGTTGCAATTAATGGGAACACACAAAGAAAATAGATAATGAAAAATAAATCCAAATTTTGGCATGTATTTTAAGACATTTTTGAGGAAAATGTTTTCTAATCTTTAATCAAACAATTTTCAACTTCTTTGGAAATGAACACCGTAAATGCTTAAAGCAAATATCTTCTAAAGGTGTCTGAACAACCTTCAAAAGAAAAATAAAGAAATTAGGGAACATACCTCAATTAGTTCAACAAATTGCTACTAAACTCTTTTGAATTTGATAAATCTTGCAAGCTATTCAGATCTTGTGTTCAAGGAAAAGGGCCGATGCGGCAGATCTTATAAAGAGGCGTAGGGTTCCTAGCTTTGCATTTTCATTTAATACCTAAACATTTGTAATTTGATAAAGTGGAGTAAATAAATGCGTAGTTGACTTTAACTAAAAAATACAAACAAACTTTAAATTCGTAACCGAAGGTATGAAATTACCATTAAAATCATGAATTTTTAGCTAATTTTTGAATATGAATCATAAATGATATCAAGTTGTCAATCCAAAAACAATAAATATAAATAATAAATGATATAAATGTAGAGAGAGAGCGTGTTCCTAGCTTTTCACAATGATGCATATCACTTGTTGGGGATCTCATATCGACTAGAGATATAGCCAAAGTGTATTATATAAGAGAGTGCAAGCTCACCTTCTAAGTTGGTTTTGTAGGATTGAATTAGTCCTAAATCTACTTTCCAAGATGGTATCAAAGCCTATCTTGGTAGATTTGCCAAGTTTATCTTACCATCCCCTACTATAATTTGGGGACAAGACTGCTTCACAAGACTAAATATGGGGAAACAGAATACAATGTATAAAAAGAGTGAACATGTTAGGAAGGGAATATTGTTAAGAAGTGGACTTTAAGTCTAATTCAACCCCACAAAACCGGTTTGTAAGGTGATGTCTAGTGGAACTAAACATTAATGGGTGATTCGATAGCGGTCTGATAACGGTGGAATGATATGCCCAACAAACACAAATCTCACTACGATAGGATCTAACTCATGGCTTTGAATCCATGTTAAGAAGTGGACTTTAAATCTAACTCAATACCACAAAACCAACTTGTAAGGTGAGGTTTACACCCACATATAAACTCTAAATTAACCTTATTTCTAGTCGATGTGGGACTTCCATCAAATATCATATAACACATGTCAACACCTGTTTCCATAATTTTTAACTTGAGAGATAGGGAACCCAATGATCAACGATCAGGCTAGCCAATACCTTCATGCATTGGGTTAAATTCATTGAGATCACTTTGTATGATGTGCCTCCTTCAAATTTTAAGATCTAGATCAAGGTCCAAATACATGGTGTAGCATTAGCATTGAAAAATATCACCTAAAGGAGAAACCAAATATCAAACACTTATGTATAGACTCATCAGTATAGACTCATCACTTCTAATCTTCACCCAAATTGTCAACAAAGGTTTGACCATATGTGAAACCCCAAAACTCTTACCACGTCCTTATTTAGACATATGTCATGCTTGAGATGAACCCAACCTCTTCAACTGAGGATTGTAAGACCATGAAATTACAGAGTAACATTATCAGATGAAACTGAAGCACTCATACTAAATTTTAGTTATTTTAAAGCCATTTCAAACCCTGCCAAATAGCTAAAAAAAATAGGTTGAATGATTTGTTGACAGTGCAAATTTTCTTTGATCTGTTGGATTAGTTATCTATAGTTTGATCCAAACTGCTAAACTCCATGATCATTAGACATAGATACCAATGAAAGTTAGGAGTAGGACTAAACTTTGTTACACTTAAATCCCACTATTTTTTTGGTCCTTACCCAATATTATGGTTTAAGTTTTTCAATGAACAAACTTCTGATGGTTAAAAATACCCAGTCAACAACAACATGAAATTTAAAGCTTAAGTTCTTAGATCTTATGTCAGGGCTACCATTACTTGTGAAAAACACTAAAATCTTCAATTTTGTAAAATTAATGTCAATGCCAGTAACTCAATTGATGTTTCATGATTGGTTGAAAAATTAAAAACAATCTAGCAACCATGCAAAGTTTCAATATTAAAACTAATATTTTGGTACAGATCGTAGCAGAACTAACACTAAAAGCAATAATTTGACACAGTATCTTATCATCACTGTATGTTGTTGTTTACACCGTACAAATTCTTCTAAATGCAATCCCCCGGTTCTGGCTTTATAAAAGATATACAGTATAATCTGGATATTAGTTTTAGATGGACTAAGATCAAGAACTTGAAGACTATGAATAACCGCAATTCCGAAAGAGAAAACTATATCCAAACTTGACTAAAAAAATATGGAGAGAAACTGACAAAATAATTGGAACTTGCTTCTGAAACTCATCTAGAGCATGGTAATGAAACTTGGTATTCGATTTCATGCATTCACTAGCCTGAGATTTACTATAACATAATTATAAGATTTTTTCACTCTCACTTGTTAATGTTTCTCCTAAACTCCTAATGGTACTAGGAAATCCAAAGCACATGAGTTAGATAAAAGGAAACACTTCACACATTTTGAAAGGTTAGAGCTTGAGACTTTCCTTGTTTTCCATATCCTTATGAGGCCCATTGCCTTCGTTGTCAAAGTTCTTGGATAGTTCTCTTTTTTTATGACTGACTTGGGTAGAATTTTGTCATGTTTATCTGGTTACATTTTTGTTGGTAATGCAGATTTTTCATTTTCTTGGGAAGCATACTTGAACTCTTTCTTATTTCCAAAAATCCTCCCTGTCCTGCAAATTTAAAGGACCAATAAATACTCTTAGACTCAAACTTGCAACAACATAAAGAATAACAAAGAAACATATAAGTAACTTTAATGTAGACAAACCTTTGACTTAGCAGTAGAACAAATCTAAATCATCTTAACTTCTCTGTTTTTCTCTTTTTTTCCCTTCAATATCATTTTACTAACTGCATCTCCAGAAAGACGTGAATACCATAGTTAACCAGATTTAGCTCACAGTCCAAGAGAGACACATGTGATTCAAAGTTTGTTTTTCACGAATCTATAATGCAACTCCTGTTCCCCTGAACTCAACTACTCGACCCAGAACATAATTATGGAAGCAAAATACGCTCAAACCATCCAAAGAAAATTTTCCAATTTAGAACAAAACAATTAACCAACACTCCTAGAACATGGAAGACCTGTTAAATGATTAAATTATTGTCCCCAAACTGAAAATACTTTTACAATCAATCCCCCTGTACATTTTTTTCCAGCCATCATAATTGAAACCCTTTTACCACCACTTCAAGATCTATTTTCTTATTCAATAAAAGTGGTAGAACAGACACCCTAAGTACTATGGGTGTCAACGACATGCTCAGAGTGCCAGCAAAAGCCCTAACTAACTACAAGCTGTTGTATCCTGTTGCAGCCACCCAACAAGTCTCTAGGCGTCAAAAGATCACCTTCAAGAGGGTTTCCCGCCAAGAGGGAAAAGTGGGCGAGAGGGGATTCGAATCCACACCTTGGAAGGTGAGAGTTTGTTTGGAATCCTTATCATTAATCACTTGCATGAACCCACTGTTGTCACCAACAAATCAAGTTGATCCATTAAACTAAGTTCTCCTCACTAAAATTTTCACAATTAAAGAAAGAAATGCAAATAAAAAGAAGGCTAAATGGAAAAGACTAAACTAAATACCTGTTCATGGCAAAGACAGAGACTTTGCGGTGGAACACAAGCACCCACAAGAGATACTTTGCGGTGGAACAGAAGATCCCAAAAGGAGTCCATTCAAGGGCCCTCATCTTGTTGCTCACATTTTCTCTTGCCACTTTTCAGTATCAACATTGGTGGCATCCATGGTTTTACATAGCATGGTAAAAGTTTCTAAGACTGCACCACGCAAACTGCTATAGCATCAGCCACATTTTTCACAATGTCAAGGATCAACGATGGTTATTTACAACAACCTATGGCAGTAACCCTTTGATCAATCTGAATCCAATGTTTGTGCCTTCTAAATTTGGATTATATTCTTCCACAGGGTGATATAAATGAAATTAAAAAAAAAACGTATTTTTAAGGTATAATATATGTTTCAGAAAAAATCCATCGCATTAATAGAATGAGAGTGAAAGCGAAGGGATATTCTGAGATGTATACGAAGAGAAGAGCATTTGATTTAAGGGCAAACGTGGAAGAATTGGGTAACATTATTTTCAGATTACTGATAGGGTATAGGATTAGGAAAGAGTAATATGCATGTTTCAATTCAATCATATTTTGTTTTAATTTATAAATTTACTACGGATTTTGTTTTAAGTTTATAAATTTAACACGGATTATTTGTAAGTTCTTTGACTTTATTTGATTTTATATATATGTGGATTTTATTTTACTCACATATGTCACTAATTTTTATTTAAAATATACATGTTATTGTCTTCAAATTTTTAAATTATTCTATTTATTTGCAAGATTACTCGATTAGTTAACATATTCACTTTTTTTCTTTTTTTCAATGGGTTGATTAAGTATTTTTAACTCCTTATCTTCAACTATTCCTTTGATTGGTTTGGTAGGCCTTCAAGGTTATTTGTGTGTAGTTTATATTCGATGATATTTGTAGAAAGCATTATAATACTTAAGTTAGAAAGAATCTCAACGCAAAGTATTAAATTCAATCAGGAAAGAAATCAATCATCTGGTTTCGATTTTCTATGTATATAAATTATAAAGGCTTTTTCTTATCATTAACTTAAGGGTTAAATATGTTTTTAGTCTCTAAACTATTGATCATTTTTTGTTTTCGTCCCTCTTTCAAAATAACGTACAATTTGGTCCTCGTTCTTTTTGAAACTTTAGTTTTAGTCCTCAAAACTTTAGTTTTAGTCCTCATTTTGTTGACTAAATGAGGACCAAATTTTTAATGGTGTTAGTTTTCGAGGACTAAAACCAACATTGCGAAAAGAATTAGGACTAAATTGTACCTTATTTTGAAAGAGGGACGAAAATAAAAAACGACCAATAGTTTAGGGACTAAAAACATATTTAACCCTTAACTTAATTACGACCTAAACATTTCTTAAACATAATTACTAAGTTGACTTGAACTAAACTATTTTTAGACTAATTGAACAATACTAACATTTCTATCAGTCAGTATCTCTAATAGTCGATCAATCTTCTTCATCATTAATGTCAGATATTTATGTTTTGGCTCTTGAATAAGTATGTCCTAGATTCCTCGCTTTTAGGTCCTACATGGTTACACTATCTGATGTGGTCGTTCGCTACCCGATGACTCGTCCTTGTGACTTGGAAAAATATTATACATTGGTCTCCCAAACCCAAGCATTTTCGAGAACTAGGTGAAGGGGTTTGTTCTAGTGATTGTCACCTGGTACTATCATCTAGTGATTGGATGCCTTAAAATGGGCGGTTTCAATTTTGACATGTGATGCGAAGCGTAAGATCTTTCCAACCTTTGAATTGGATTAGATCTGATGGTGTATACTACACAACTATTGGCCTTCTGATTCTATAAATAACATTAGGGTTGGGCTTCCATTTTCATCCTTACTCTTGCACTGCTCTACCCACAGTGAATGATTTTTCTTTAAGGTAATAATGTCTGCTGTTAGCATTTCTTTTTCCAAGGGGTTTTATGGTCAAGAGGGTTGAGGGTATGCTAACGATGTCGGTTCATTGGCATCATCGCTTAAGTCATTTGATAGCTTAGGATCAACCGAGTGAAGTGTGTTATGGATCAATACTAGCATGATAAATGTAAATAATTAAGGGGATTAATAATGAGGGTAAGGCTCTAGAGGACCCTACTCATGACACGATGGGTGAAGTTCAAGTTGATGCGTCCGAGGAAAGGGATGAGTTGAACTTGCCTAAAATTTCAAGTTACAACTAGGTTCCTCATGACGTCCGTGGGTAGGCCACATGGTTTCTATGAGGAGCTGATAACATTTTGGCAAGTGAACCAAATCATTTCAAGTAGTAAGTGTAAGTTCCAAATATCGATCGTTCTCCCAAGAGATTTGTGTTTTGTTTGCCTAATCAGAATTATTTACCGAAATCAATTTAGACATAATAACGATTGAATTCATGATTACGGAAATAAATTGTAATAACAAGAAATTTAGATATTTTGGTGGAAAATTTAAGAGAAGCTCGTTGAAATTAGATTTCATGAATCATAGGAAGATAAAACTTTGTACATCATATCATTATTTTATTCAAACATTCACATCAAGGCATATTAGTCATAATCCCTTATCAACTAGTTCTAAATTCATACATCAAAGTGTTAATCCCTTAGTCAAATTAATATACAATTTGCATTAAATCAGATGTTAAGAATGACCAAGTTATTGAGTCTATCCCTAGATTCCAAATTACTTAGGTGTTCCATGTTCAAAGTTACTTTCTAGTAAGCAAAGACATTCAAATATCATTATATTTCCATAAAATGATAGTAAATTCAAGAAAGAGCATATGAACGAACAACGATATATTGCACAGGAATTTTACATCATAGTGAAGTCATTACATCCAATTTCAATGAAAGAGAAATCTAGCTACTCCTAGTCATCTAAAACATACACATTTGATGCAAATCAGTGAAGAATGTTGTCTAGATGTCTTGAAGCAGCCTTCCCGGACTTCCTGGAATGTTTTCGTATTTTTCCCTCTTTAGAATTACTTGTTTTCTGTCTTTCTCGAACTAAAAAACTAATCCAAAATTATATAATTTACTCAGCATACAAATATGCATGTGTTCAGTGAAAAATCAACTGATCATCTCTCAACTAATCCCACTCGTTGAGTGAGTGGTACTAGTGTGTTGAGTGAATGATCTTCCTTGTAGCTTAGTGCATGATGACTGACTTAGCGAGAAACTGCTAACAACACTCAAATGATGTATAAGATTCCTGTACAAAGAACTACACAATTTTCCTACTAACTAATTACATCTTTTCTATGAGGAAAACACATAATTCATAACTTTGAGCTAATTAATAAGTATGAAAACAAGAATTTTCCACACTTATCAAGGGCTTGACTTGGAAGATTTTGCCAAACGAGAGTACATACTCGGTGACAACATTAATGAATATGTTGTGAATATTCGAGTTTGTAAAGGGAATGAATGTATATGTCACATTCAACGGAGTTCCAAGTTCGACTTCTTTTTTGTCTATGCTTGCTTTTTAATTGACATGTTCATAAGGATTCCCTTTGACGACTTCTAAGTGAGGGTATTACAGACATTGAATGTTGCCCCTACCCAATTTCATCCTAACGCATGGGCAACCATTTAGGCTTTTCGGGTCTTATGCACGAGGTTAGGCATAACCCCACACTTGCTTAATTTATCCATCGTTTTCGCACGAGTTTGAATGAGAAGAAGGGTTGATTGTCTTTGATAAGTGAATCAAAGAAATGACTATTCCAACAATTTATCGCTTCATATAAGGGTTTGAAGATGGGCTTTTTCAAGATTGCCATAAAGGAGAGGGTTCATAAGTACTTTTTTTTATGTTGATGATCGACTCAAGTTTCCCTTTTATTGGACTCTTTCTCTCAAGTAGTTGACTTCTTAGTGACTCACTTTGATGACACCTGATAAGCGATTGACATTAGAAGTGCTCGACCAAATCCTTCACCCGCTCTTGATGAGATAACTCCTCAAGTGTTATAGATCTTTAACCCTTTGCAACGATGTGTTTGGTGAGTAGTTTGTAACAACAAAAGTGAGAGAACAACGAACCAAAAAAGATAAATTTAAAAACAGAGTAAGGAGTCACCACCGTCATTTATTATGAAAAATGAAAAAACATAAAGATAAGTTTATTCTCTACAAAATTGGATTTTGGATTCGCGGGCCACGCGTATGAAAAATATTAACTGAACTTAGATAGCTAGTTAAGTTTAAAAAACAATTCAAATCAAAAAAATAGTTAAATTAAAAAAACAATTACTTAAAAAAATAAAATTGATAAAATAATTTTTTGGTTTAAAAAATATTTAAAAGGTAAAATTTGGAAACAAATGTGGACATCAAAAAAGGAATTCATTTTATATATGGACTAGTGGAGACTCATGTGTTATCAAACCTGTATGTCTGCAATTTCTTTTTTAAAATATTAGGATTATAATACATACACGCTCTTGTACACTCATACATCCATACATGCACCAACTCATACATCCACACTATCAATTTACTAATATTAATAACTTATGATATAATATGAAGAAAGCGTACAAACATGGATGATGGAAATGTATGATATTTTTAGTTCATACTTTATTTTTAACAACACACATCCATACATACACATCTATACATGCCCATATACATCCACACGCACTTACATAAACATCCATTCAACACGTACACACACTCATACTATCAATTTACAAATATTAATAACTTATATTATAATATAAAATTTAAAAATGAAAACACAAAAGTGTAGTGATACCCATGTTTTTGTTAGTGTGTTATAGTATATTTAGTATAACATAAGATGGAAGTATAATTATGTTTAATTTGTTGAAATGATATAATAGCTATGTTAAATTAATTAAAGTAGAGAAAAAATGAATTTAATTATCAGAGAGAAAAAAAGTACAAGTATAGTAATCAATGTGTTTATGGTTGTTTTCAATAAACAATAAGTATTTGAAAATAACACATAATAAATCACATTAATATGTTTAAATATAACGAAAATTTTGATAGTACAAATATATTATTGAAAGTTAGAAGATTAATATGAATTTTATATTCAATTTACAGATATCAAAAATACTAAAAAAAAAGTTAAAACATAAACAATAGATTAATAAATATAGTTCGGAGGTGTACCTGCTAAAGGTTTTCTGATGCTAAAGTCAGTACGATGTTCGTTCGATAGCTCAATACAATAGTAATAATGCACAATAAATGCAATCACCTACCTCTTACCTTTAACCTGTATTTATAGTTTTTGGATGTGGGTCTGAGATTAGTGAAACCTTAATCACGGCTCAATCTCATCCCAACACCTTTAATTATTATTTAGCTTAATATAACCTACTTTCTGCCTTCTGCCGGGAGTCCTTAGTTGGCCGGTTGGTCCCGCTATAGTCGGCTCTATCCTGATTTCCTTCTTATATCGTCTGGCTTTGACCAGCATGAAACGTTCTATATAACCGTCTAATTTGTACAGTACACAGGCCCCCGAAGCCTTACGCAACATAGTTGTTGTTGGGTTTTTAGGCGGCGTTTCAATAACTTTAATGAAACCGGTTGGTCTCCCGTTGGAGTGTTGTTTGGGCGAGAAAACACGTGGCGCAACCTCGTGTGCCCTTCTTCTCGGGCAGTGGGAGCATCGTTTAATCAAGGTCGTTGGGCGTGGTGATTTTCAACGGTTGTGATGCGTTAACGACTTTCAAAGTTTTTCTATAAATAGGGGGTGAGGTTGTTGTCACTCTGACCTTTTTCCATTCCTTCTTCTATTTCCGGTTCAGAGCGTTCATTCTTCTTACCAAGGTAATAAATGACCGTCGTTGATGTTGAGTCGTCGTTGGAGTCATCGAGCAGGGGCAGCAGAGGTGTAGCAATCTTCTTCTCCAAGCTCGGTATCGTCCTCCTACCTTGAGAAGTCTGATCAGGACAGGGATTCGAGGCCTTTGACCCCTATACATAGCGGGAAGGAGGGATCGAGGTCTCAGTCTCCTGTATTCGGTGGAGGAAAAGTCATCAACAGGGTAGCCATCCGCCTGCTAAAGGGGGGCCTCGATATCGACCACGTCACTAGGGTGTCGACTGATGAACTGCCGATCGTCCAAGGGTATGATTGGGCCTCACATGACAAGGGTCTTTACGTGTCTAACTATCCCACAAAAAGAAGGCTAAAGTGGCGAGCCGATCGGTCATATATCGTCAGGGATGAGGAGGACGCCCGCCTAATACGGTTGGGCGTTAGCCGAAAGAACGAGTGGGTGTTTCACGAGAAAGAGTCGAGTGCAGATGACTATTTCTTTGTGTATACCTATATGTTCAATCAACTTTTCATTCGGGTGTCTTTCACGGCATTTTAGTCGGTCATCCTTCGAGAGCTTAATGTCACTCCTCCCCAATTGCATCCGAATGCTTGGGCTTCAATTCAGGCATTCGCAACAATGTGCTCCGCCTTAGGGATAAATCCTACTGTCCCCATCCTTTTACATTATTTCGACGTCTTCCCCCTTCCTAAGCGAGGTTGGGTATCCTTGACATTCGTCTAGGATAGATAATTATTCAGGCCGTATTCGGATTTGTTTAAGAATTTTAAGGTTATAATAAGAGAGGTCGGCTAGTCAGAATTCCACGACGAAGCCGGACATCCCCTGTTTGAACCCGACGAACTTGGAGGCCGTAAGGATCATTAATAGCTTACCCCACTATCTCTCTACCCGCGACTTAGTTGAATGCTTTGGCCATGAGGATTTTGACCAAATGACATTCGGTATTGTATTTTTGTTTGATTGCTTTGGTTAGTGCTTTGATGTTAACTTAGCAGTTAAGTTTATGTCTTCGAACGTCATTATTTTCCTCGAACAGTCGTCGGAGGCGATCACCACTTTGACGGTCCCCTTGGATAGGAAAAGAAAGGTCCACAAGGAGGGAGACAAGCCCTCCTCTAAGAAGAACTGCAAGGAAGGGAGCTCCGCCCGGCCTCTTCCGGGTGGGTTGTTTAGAACAATTCAATGTTAGTCACAAGACTAACTTTCATATGAGCTTCCTCCAGTGGACATTTGTGGAACCGCTTTTCGAAGGTGAAGTGACAAACGCTATGTTGGAGTTGTCCACCCGAGCGTCCATGTTGTCGTGGTATCTTCGGGACTTTGCTGATCGACGCGGTGCCAAGCACGTGCTAGGAGAGTTGACGGCCAAAAAGAAGATCTTTGCTGATCTCCGTGTCGAGGTTGAGGCGTTGCGGGCTGCTCACGATGAATGTGAGAAAAAACAAACCGACCTCCAACTTGAAATTGATGAAACAAGGTGGCAGTTGGAGCAGAATGTCGAGTTCCTTCGAGACGCTTGGGCTCGGAATGACCGTTTGACTGAAGAGTGCGGTCAACTGAAGGTGTCCGCCACCCAGCAAGCTGAAAAGGAACAAGAGCTGGTGGCAGAAAACACGACCTTTCTTGGTTGGTTGCGCTGAGCAGATGATAGGATCGTGACGCTAAATGCCTCAGTCGTGTTTAAGCACAAAGAAGGTTTTAACAAGGCCTTACGCTAGATGTCTCTTCTTTTAGGGATCGCCGATCCCTACGCTGAGGGTTTTGACATCGAGAAGGACATTATCGATGGGGAGCTAGTGCAGCTCGAAGACACCTCTGCTGATGAAGAGATTCCTGTTGTAGAGGAGCAATCGACCGAAGAGGAAGAACCGGCCGACGAGGATGATGGTGGTAGAGGCGGGGAGTAGCTTTAGGTTTTGAAGAGTGGGGGATGTTGTTTTTTGTTTAATTAACTTTTTGAGGCTTAGCCGGGCGACAAACATAGGTTCTGTTAGTTTTTTCCCCACCGGCCTGCTTGATGTATACCCTAATGATACTCTGAATACAATGGCTTTTACCTTTGCATTTTAAGGTTGCTTATTATCGCCACCCGATTTTGACTCTTTAAAGCGAAATCTTTGTTGTAACGTTGCTAGGCATCTTGTTCGCGCAATTTTAACTTTTTTGAAACGGACTACGCGGTCGCTATTCTTGTTTGTTTTCTTTTGCCAAGTTGGCAGTTGTTCCTCTCATGGAACTCCCCTTTCTCTAACTTGGGTTTTCTTTGAGCTGGACGGTAGTGGTTCGTTGTATGAACTCGTCGTTCACCATCCAACCAAGTTGACAGTGGTTCCTTTTTGGAGCGCTCCGTTCATCAGTCTGGGCATAAATTGACCCGAGCGGCACTGGTTTGTGGAACGACCTCGTTGTTAACCGTCTGGGCAAGTTGACAGTGGTTCCTTTTCGTAACGCTCTGTTCATCAACTTGGTTTTAAATTGACGTGGACGACAGTGGTTTGTGGAACGAACTCATTGTTCACCGCCCGGCCAAGTTGACAGTGGTTCCTTTTCGAAATGCTTCGTTCATCAACTTGGGGTTTCATTGATTTGGACATTCATCCGATCGAAGAATATCATTTTTGACAACCTTAAATTGCATGGAAGGCCCTATCATTGTATTAAATCTTTACAACATGGGGAGTACATAAGAAAATGACTTTTAACTAAAACAAAATTTGGTTAAACCCCTTTAGTTGTCCTTATTTTTGTGGGTTTTTTCCAGTTCGATCCATGTTGTACTAGAATCCTCAATTTAGTTCTAAAAAATGATAATTTGAGTCAATTGGGCCCCTGCCGTTAAATTGGCTTAACGGGGTTAAGATTTTTATGAGGTGGAAGATTGACGTGGCAAGTTTTTTTAAACATGGCCTTCACAGAGCTCTACGTGGAATTTAAAAATATTTTAACATTTTGATTAAAAATTTTAAAAAAAGTCATCTTCCACTACAGTGAAGCACTACCCAAAAACCCTCTTCCCTGTCCATCACCCAAACCCTAAATTCAGAATTAGCTTTCATTCCATCATCTGGAATTCCTACACATTACACAACAATAACCATCATCAGAGAACCCAATTATGCCTCAAAACCACCATCATCTTCCTCGTGCACCATCAACATGCAATCAAGTAACCACAAAATCAAAACTGTGACTCCGCCATGTTCCCTTTAATTCATCTCCTTTTCGTCCAGCACCGCGAGGGCAAATTGCCACCATGGCCAACGTAACCAGCTGTCAATACCCAATTTCGTCCGGGTAAATAAAATTCATCACAAAAATAAATAATAAAAACATAAAAAAAAACCAAAATGAAAAATACTATTTATTTTACTTTTCGCACCCCAAATTTTCTTTTAAACATTTAACCCAATGGCCCAAAATAATCTCTTACTTTTTTACTTCTTCACCACCCTTTTTCTCTTATCACACCCCACTCTCCACATCATCATCCACATCACCCTCCACATCATCTACCTTTATCATTTATTTTTTCCACATCATTTCCATATTAATTTTATATATCAACTTTTCTAATTATTCCACTTACATTTTTTTATTATATCTTCTCCACCAACTTTTTATATTATTTCTTTCACTTAATTTCCACACCTAATTTCTCCACCAACTTTTTATATTATTTCTTTCACTTAATTTCCACACCTAATTTCTCCACCAACTTTTTATATTATTTTTTTCACTTATTTTCCACATTAACTTTTACTATTTACTATATTTTATTTCACCTACTTTCTCCACCAACTTTTTATATTATTTCTTTCACTTAATTTCCACACCTAATTTCTGCACCAACTTTTTATATTATTTCTTTCACTTAATTTCCACACCTAATTTCTCCACCAACTTTTTATATTATTTCTTTCATTTATTTTCCACATTAACTTTTACTATTTACTATATTTTATTTCACCTACTTTCTCCACCAACTTTTTATATTATTTCTTTCACTTATTTTCCACATTAACTTTTTCTATTCATCTTTTTTTTAATTATATTTTATTTCATCTAAATTTTCCACCAACTTATTATATTGTTTTTATTCATCAACTTTCTTCATCCTTAACTCTATAAATACCCACATTTTCTTCACACACACAATTACATAATATCCATCTCTTCTCTCTCAAAATCTCTTCATTCCATCCCAAAACTCTACTTCATTTTTCTCTCACATTTTACTATTTCTTAATCTCTCTATACATAATAAATCCCATACCCCATTTCTACCATAAAGTTATCTTCTTCATCTTCCATCTATCTTTCTCACAACTTATTACAAGTAAGGTTTTATTTCATCACACAAATCTTCAACAAGGTACACATTTTCTCTTCATTCTATTTATATATGCATTTTGATCATTTTTTTAGTTTATAAATTCATCTTGTTTTCTATCACAATTTTTCTTTATGCTTTTCATATTTCAACTCATCTATCCTTCTTAATAACAAATATAAAACTTTAAAAACATGTAATAATATAAATATCGGTATGAGTACTCGTGCGATCGTACGCATCAGCCTAGTACTCATTACCCAAAATCTAAAATAAACAAAAAAGCCGTGTGAGTGCTCGTGCGATCGTACGCATCAGCCTAGTGCTCATTACGCAAAACAATAAAAAATAAAGAAAAAGCCGTGTGAGTGCTCGTGCGATCGTACGCATCAGCCTAGTGCTCATTACGCAAAACAATAAAAAAACAAGAAAAAAGCCGTGTGAGTGCTCGTGCGATCGTACGCATCAGCCTAGTGCTCATTACGCAAAAAAAAATCTAAATATTACATCAAAAAATACCAAAAATATAAAAATCTTCAAAAAAAACTAAAAACATCCACATTTTCAAACAACAAACAATTTTTCAGCCAGAACTACGTGATCCTTGATTCTCCATCAAAAGTGGAGATACGTAGGAGCAAGGCCAGTCCTTGTCAGGTTCACTTTCCCAAAAATCCAAATTTATCCATAATCATTTTCCAAACAAATTTCTCAAACAAATTTTCAAGCAGTTTTCTAAAAGAACTACGGAACCCTGATTTCTCATTCTGAATGAGAATACGTAGGAGCAAGGTCAATCCTTGTCGGGCCCAAAAAACTAAAAAAGTAGATTTTGTTTCTTTAGAATTTTATTTTTAGGGGAAAGTTAAACATTTTGAAAACCACATCATATTCGCATATTTAGTTAAAGGTACTGCCTTAGGGCAGGCATTGTAGGGTGCTAATACCTTCCCTACACGTAACCGACTCCCGAACCAAGAATCTCAGTTTCGCAGACCATGCCTTATCATTTTATGGTTTTTCCGTAGTTTTCCAGAATAAACTATGGTGGCGACTCCAAATCTCTTTTTCCAAATCTGTCGCAACCGGGATCGCGACGGGACGACGACCCGAAAAGAAATACAAATACAAAGTTTTGAAAAAGAGATTTGGAGTCGCCACCATAGTTTATTCTGGAAAACTACGGAAAAACCATAAAATGATAAGGCATGGTCTGCGAAACTGAGATTCTAAATTCGGGAGTCGGTTACGTGTAGGGAAGGTATTAGCACCCTACAACGCCTGCCCTGGGGCAGTACCTTTAACTAAATATGCGAATATGATGTGGTTTTCAAAATGTTTAACTATCCCCTAAAATAAAACTCCAAAGAAAAACAAAATGTATTTTTTAGTTTTTTGGGCCCGATGATGAATCAATATTTTCTACACTTCACTTAGTTTATTGTGCTAAAATTAATCAAGGAATTGTGCTTAATTGTCCGATATTTTTCCATTTTTGCTAATTGTGCTTAATTTGATCAGAAATTCTTATTTTACTTAATTTGAATTATCTAAGTTAATTATTTGCATTAGTAATTGCAGGGAAAATTGTTGGATAAAATTTGGAGAGTTAAAATGTGACATCAATTATATTTTGAGCCAAAATGTTAAGAGATGTGAATTTCATTTTTTTTAGGAGACTTGCAGTAATGTCTCGGTTTTGGACAATTCATTATGTCACCATTTTACAAAATCACGGCACATGAAGAAGCTCCAAGTTGCAAAACTGAATTCTACTGAATTGATATTATGAAGGCAAAGCACTTCCACGGCCCCATGCAGCTGCCACATAAGGAAGAAGGCATCTTTCACACATCCATTATAGCTCACGATTTTGTTGATTGTGAGAGGCAAGCCAGCACTGTCCAGAGAATGTTTGGGAGAGAGCACATCATGCGGCTACTTTTTGATGCCTTGGAGAATATCAGAAATGTGATGAATTGACTAAAATAGTATTATCAAGTGGTGTCACAGCCCACATCTTTTGAAATTTAAAATGATAAATTGGTATGAGACAAAGACACATATAGCCATACTTCCAAATTCTGAAAAGAAAACTCACAAGGTTCCAAATGCTATATGGGCTGCACATGAAAGAGGCCATACGGCTGCCACTTACATTAAAAAATTACAAATGATTTATGACACACCATATGTAAATTGTCCACTAGCATACAAAAGGAAGCAAAAGCTCTTGGTTATCTGACGGCCTCTTAAGTCAAAATGGAGAAATCTTTTATTCTTTTTGGAAGGAAGTGGGAGACACCAAATTAGAGAAGGGGGCCACTTTGAAGGTCACGTTCACGGGACTCCACAATGCTAAGTGTCATTAATGAAAATGTGAATTAGAAATGAAAGATGTACATGGATGGTGGGGATTCTCGGTTCTTCATTCCAGCAGCACACGCTCCCCACATCTTCATTGTTCCAGCAGCAGCTGGTCCGCACGTCTGGAGGTGCTGCCACGGTCCAGCTGGGAGGCGTCACAACCATGGCCTCCACACAACGTCCACAGTCACGGGAGAAGAAGCCCATCCAGCAGTTGCAGTAGCCAAGTCCGGGTTTGATCAAAGTCATGCACATGGAATGAAGAAGCTTGCTGGAAAAGAAGAGAAGAAAAATCCAGAAAAGCAGCTGGTCCAGTAAAGGAGATGCTCCACAATCTTAGTCTAATTGAAGAAGAAGAAGCCGTGAGCAAGGAGTTGGAATGTGGAAGCAGGGAGGAGAGCACGGAGGTTTGGAATCCAGCAGTGGTATTCTCGGTTGGAATGAAGAAGAAGAAGGGAGCCCACGACCAGAATGGCTCGAAGAATTGGATACACACGGATGGAGGGGATTCTCGGCTCTTCATTCCAGCAAGCCCAGCCACGTGAAGCAGCTTGGAGAAAAGATCAAGGCCTGCTTTCTTTACGCATCCAGTTAAAGATCACCAAACCAGCAGGGTCCAGCTTCAATCACACCAAGAGAAGGAGGCCGTGAGGTGAGAGAATCCAGCAGCTTGGACTTGACTCTTACACATTCTTTGAGCTTGGAGAGGTGCAACACCCATACAAGAGCACAACATGAATCAACCTCAGAAAGCAAAGAAGCAACACCAACCCTTCCATGAGCAGCAACAAAATCTACATCCAGCAGCCACAATCACGGCTTGATGGAAGTAGAAGAATCCAAGGTGTAAAAGATGACAAAATGGAGGGACCTTCACCTATTTTCTCACGGGCAAGAAGCTATTGCTCAGAATTTTGTGCAAGGAACCAAGTTGAATGGAGAAGTCACGGGAGTTTGTCCAGAGGAGAAGTGGCTATAAATGGCATCAGCATCAGAGAACCAAGAGGACATCAGAATTTAGGAGTAGAAATTAGCAGACGTTCTGGTTTTCTCCTCCCCTCTGGGGAGGTTTTGTGATTTAATTCAATTTGCATTTTCCAGTAGCAAACTCTCTCAGTTTTCATTTCCAAACAGTGCACAAATGTAAAATTTTATTTCTGAAGCGTGTAGTTTAATTGTTTCACAGTTTTCTCATTTTCATTTTCATTTTATTTTAAGTGTTTGAACTTCAATTTAAATGTTGAATCCTTGATGAATTTGATTTTTTAAATCCTTGTTGAACTTCAGTTAAATGTTTTTATCTGTTAAAATTACCGTTCATGATTTTCTGCACCATTAAATTTTGTCAATTTATTTTTCTGTTCATTTTATTTTCAGACGTTGTTTTTACCGTTGCGTAATTTTCCATTTTCCATTTTTATTGTCTTTTACCGCTTGTTTTTACCGCCATTAAAATTTATTTTAGTGTTTTTAAATTTAGTTGTCTTATTTAAATTTCAGTCAGTTCCAATTTTATTTTCCGCATCAAAACATTCAAAATCCCCCACCTTCGTGTGTAAATCTGAGACTGAGCCACAATATTGGTCCTTGAGAGACGACCTAGGAGTCACTTCCTAGTACTGTACTGCATTCTTATCTGCAAACAACCTTTGTGAGCGGTGCGACCCGTTCATCAAAAATGGCGCCGCTGCCGGGGACCAATCAATAACGGTTTGGTTTTAGATTTTTGTTGTATAAAGTTTTGTTCTGTTAATATGTGTGTTTTGTCTTGTATATTTCTGTAGGCGACAACGACACCTTCAGCAAATTTTGGCGGCGTTGTCACTTCAGTTCCAGGTTCTTGTTTTAGATTTTTACTGTTTATTTTATTTACGTGGTAATATATGTTTTGTCTTTTATATTTTTGTTGTGTTGTATTTTGTATTTAGCTGTTGTTTAAAAAAAAATTATTCTTTCTTGTTTGTGCGTGTAGCATGTATCAATGTGTTGTGTTTTGTTTAGTGGTTGTTTTTGGAAGTTTTAATTGATGTAAATACTGGTTTTCCCCATGTTATGTTTCTATATTTTTTATAATCCTTGCTTGAAGTGAAAGTCCAGGTCTGAGATAAGTTTTGAACTAGAATAGAGAAAATGACAGATTCTCAAGACTGGATGTATGAGCTAGTCAAGAGTCTTCCCAAATTCCATGGGTTGGCACATGAAGATCCATACAGGCACCTCAAGGAGTTTTGTTTGATGTGTTTATCTATGAGGCCTGCTGATGTTTCAAAGGAGATAGTGTTGATAAAAATGTTTCCCATGTCCCTTCAAGATGAAGCAAGAGACTGGTTCATATACGAGTATCCTTTTAATAGTTGGCAGGAAACACAACGAAAATTCCTCGACAAGTTCTTTCCAACAGCAAGGGTGATCAGCATTTGGAGGAAGATCACTGCCATTGAGCAGTTTCAAGAGGAAAGCCTGACAGATTATTGGGAGAGGTTTAACATGCTCTGCACAACTTGTCCAAACCACCAAATTTCAGAGCATTTGCTCTTGATTTATTTTTATGAAGGGCTCCTGGACAATGAAAGGATACTTGTGGATGTAGCTTCTGGGGGATGTTTGATGGATATAACCCCAACAGAAGCGAGGAAGTTGCTCTCCAAGCTGGCTGGTGAAAGTCCAATTGATGTAGCAAAGGAAGAACCTGAGCAACCTGTTCTGGATTCTAACACTGATAGCCCTGAGGATGCAGCTGATAACTTGGATTTAACACAGTTTTCTAAAAATTTTGAATGTGATTGCGAATTTGGTTCTTGCTCCATTTGTGCTGAAATTGATTATGTGTTACAGTCAGACTCTAAGTTTATAACAGATGCTATTAATTGTGAGTTTGATGATAAGGATGCAGAGTTCAAAAATAATGCAGATGCTGACATTAAGGAATGCATGATTAATGAAGAAGAGTATACTGCTATTTCTTTGAGCGAGTCAGAGATATCTATTCCGGTGTCACACACTCAACAAGTCCCAGTAGAAGAAGAGATACTGCTGCAACAGTTTGCTGTAAGAAGAAAGAAGAAACATCTTGCTATGGATGATAAAACTATACTGATGAAGCAGTTCCTCTTAAAAATTTCTCTGTTGAATCATGTGATGGAAAGCATATCCCTAATTGTCCAAATTTGGCAGCTGCCACCATAACCAGGGGAGTTTTTCTATTCCTTCTTCGCTTAATTTTCTTAATTTGCGAATTAGGGGAGAATTCTGATTTTCTTAGTTTACAAATTATTATTATTAAAAAAAAATTATATAGAAAAATGTGTGTTCTCTTTCAGGTGTGTTATTTTGTTAATGTATGTATTGTAAATATGTGTTTTGTCTGCTGTTTTTGACATTTGCGTTTTGTGTGCTTTGATTTTTTGTGTTCGATATTAGGTCTTTTGTTTTGTTAATTTGTGTTCTGTTTTATTTATTTATTTAGTTTTTGTTTAAAAAAAAAATCAACACAAGTGCATAATTAACTTGTAATGGCAGTGGAATATAGTTTGAGCAGAGATGCTAATTTAAGTGTTTTTATTAATAAATAAAAAAAAAACAACAACAACAAATATAACAAAAATACATAAAAACATAATAAGATGTTCGGGGTTCGATCATTTCTGATCGTTAAATATTACAGACCATTAAAAAACATAAAAAAATAAAAACATAAAAAAAAAACATAAGTGTTCATATTACAGTCCTTAATTCTGGCCACACTCGGCCAACAAAAAAAAAAATAATAATAAAAAAAAAAAAAAAAAAAAAAACATAAAACATTAAAACTGGAAGAATTCTCGAGCTGGTTGTGGTGGTCTAAGGGAGAGCTCCGTTGAGGGAGCTCTGGTTCGAAAAGTCACGAGCGGAGGCTTTGGTGGAGGAATTTCTCGTTCATTTCTGTCGTCATCGATAATGATCGGAACTGGAAACAGATTCAGCAGCCTCGGTGCCCTCATTATCACCCAGTTGTTTTCTTTCAAACAAAAAAAAAAAAATAAATAAATAAAAAATAAAAAACTTGTGTTAATAATAGAAGAGGAATGGAAAATTCAATGGAGGTGTGATCAGAGGTCTTACACATGGAATGAAGAAGCTTGCTGGATAAGAAGAGAAGAAAAATCCAGAAAAGCAGCTGGTCCAGTAAAGGAGATGCTCCACAATCTTAGTCTAATTGAAGAAGAAGAAGCCGTGAGCAAGGAGTTGGAATGTGGAAGCAGGGAGGAGAGCACGGAGGTTTGGAATCCAGCAGTGGTATTCTCGGTTGGAATGAAGAAGAAGAAGGGAGCCCACGACCAGAATGGCTCGAAGAATTGGATACACACGGATGGAGGGGATTCTCGGCTCTTCATTCCAGCAAGCCCAGCCACGTGAAGCAGCTTGGAGAAAAGATCAAGGCCTGCTTTCTTTACGCATCCAGTTAAAGATCACCAAACCAGCAGGGTCCAGCTTCAATCACACCAAGAGAAGGAGGCCGTGAGGTGAGAGAATCCAGCAGCTTGGACTTGACTCTTACACATTCTTTGAGCTTGGAGAGGTGCAACACCCACACAAGAGCACAACATGAATCAACCTCAGAAAGCAAAGAAGCAACACCAACCCTTCCATGAGCAGCAACAAAATCTACATCCAGCAGCCACAATCACGGCTTGATGGAAGTAGAAGAATCCAAGGTGTAAAAGATGACAAAATGGAGGGACCTTCACCTATTTTCTCACGGGCAAGAAGCTATTGCTCAGAATTTTGTGCAAGGAACCAAGTTGAATGGAGAAGTCACGGGAGTTTGTCCAGAGGAGAAGTGGCTATAAATGGCATCAGCATCAGAGAACCAAGAGGACATCATAATTTAGGAGTAGAAATTAGCAGACGTTCTGGTTTTCTCCTCCCCTCTGGGGAGGTTTTGTGATTTAATTCAATTTGCATTTTCCAGTAGCAAACTCTCTCAGTTTTCATTTCCAAACAGTGCACAAATGTAAAATTTTATTTCTGAAGCGTGTAGTTTAATTGTTTCACAGTTTTCTCATTTTCATTTTCATTTTATTTTAAGTGTTTGAACTTCAATTTAAATGTTGAATCCTTGATGAATTTGATTTTTTAAATCCTTGTTGAACTTCAGTTAAATGTTTTTATCTGTTAAAATTACCGTTCATGATTTTCTGCACCATTAAATTCTGTCAATTTATTTTTCTGTTCATTTTATTTTCAGACGTTGTTTTTACCGTTGCGTAATTTTCCATTTTCCATTTTTATTGTCTTTTACCGCTTGTTTTTACCGCCATTAAAATTTATTTTAGTGTTTTTAAATTCAGTTGTCTTATTTAAATTTCAGTCAGTTCCAATTTTATTTTCCGCATCAAAACATTCAAAATCCCCCACCTTCGTGTGTAAATCTGAGACTGAGCCACAATATTGGTCCTTGAGAGACGACCTAGGAGTCACTTCCTAGTACTGTACTGCATTCTTATCTGCAAACAACCTTTGTGAGCGGTGCGACCCGTTCATCACCCGACAAGGATTGACCTTGCTCCTACGTATTCTCATTAAGAATGAGAAATCAGGGTTCCGTAGTTCTTTTTGGAAATTGTTTGAAAAGTTTGTCTAAAGAATTGTTTGAGAATTTTGTTTGGAAAGGATTTTGGATTTTTGGGAGAGTGAACCTGACAAGGACTTGCCTTACTCCTACGTATCTCCACTTTTGATGGAGAATCAAGGATCACGTAGTTCTGGCTGAAAAATTGTTTGTTTGCTTGAAAGTGTTGATTTTTTAGTTTTTTAAAGATTATATATTTTTTTTTATTTTTTATTAAGAAGAGAGGTGAATAAAAATATCAAAAAGCATAGGATAAAATTGTAGTAGAAAATAGGATAAATTTATTAACTAAAAAAAATTATCAAAATGAACATAAATAGAATGAAAAGAAAATGTGTACCTTGTTGAAGATTTGAAAGATGAAGCAAGACTTTGCTTGTGATAAGTTGTGAGAAGAGGTAGATTGATGGTGAAGAAGATGAATTTATAGTAGAAGTGTGGTATGGGATTTACTATGTATAGAGGGATTGGGAAATAGTAAAATATGAGAGAAAAATTAAGTAGAGTTTTGGGATGGAATGAAGAGATTTTGAGAGAGAAGATATGGATATTATGTAATTGTGTGTGTGAAGAAAATGTGGGTATTTATAAAGTTAAGGATGAAGAAAGTTGATGAATAAAAATAATATAATAAGTTAGTGGAAAATTTAGATGAAATAAAATATAATTAAAAAAAAGATGAATAGAAAAAGTTAATGTGGAAAATAAGTGAAAGAAATAATATAAAAAGTTGGTGGAGAAAGTAGGTGAAATAAAATATAGTAAATAGTAAAAGTTAATGTGAAAAATAAATGAAAGAAATAATATAAAAAGTTGGTGGAGAAATTAGGTGTGGAAATTAAGTGAAAGAAATAATATAAAAAGTTGGTGGAGAAATTAGGTGTGGAAATTAAGTGAAAGAAATAATATAAAAAGTTGGTGGAGAAAGTAGGTGAAATAAAATATAGTAAATAGTAAAAGTTAATGTGGAAAATAAGTGAAAAAAATAATATAAAAAGTTGGTGGAGAAATTAGGTGTGGAAATTAAGTGAAAGAAATAATATAAAAAGTTGGTGGAGAAATTAGGTGTGGAAATTAAGTGAAAGAAATAATATAAAAAGTTGGTGGAGAAATTAGGTGTGGAAATTAAGTGAAAGAAATAATATAAAAAGTTGGTGGAGAAGATATAATAAAAAAATGTAAGTGGAATAATTAGAAAAGTTGATATATAAAATTAATATGGAAATGATGTGGAAAAAATAAATGATAAAGGTAGATGATGTGGAGGGTGATGTGGATGATGATGTGGAGAGTGGGGTGTGATAAGAGAAAAAGGGTGGTGAAGAAGTAAAAAAGTAAGAGATTATTTTGGGCCATTGGGTTAAATGTTTAAAAGAAAATTTGGGGTGCGAAAAGTAAAATAAATAATATTTTTCATTTTGGTTTTTTTTTATGTGTTTATTATTTATTTTTGTGATGAATTTCATTTACCCGGACGAAATTGGGTATTGACACCAGCGCTCAAGCTCTTCCCGTAGCAACCGAACTCATCATCATCTATTTTCTTCTGCGTTAAACCATTTGAAACTTATAAAATTCCAAACTAGTTATTTTCCCAACCAGTTCTGTTTCCCCAAAATTTGGTCATGGAGTGCCGATCTCCAAGAGGAGTTTTGTTTCGGAGCACGTAAATTGAACTCAAAATTCTCAAAATAAATGGATTTTTTCTGGTTCTCACACAACGTTGCTTTTAAACTCCTGCAAAGCCAATGTGTAAATATTCTTGATTTTGGCGTAAATAAGTAGAAATGCATTCAACCCAAATGCGGAAACAGGAATTGCTTCCTTTTTTCCTTCTTGATTTTTTCAAATATATGCTCAAAAGCCATTATTAAACCCCCAAATCTGAAATCACATTCGTTTATGAAAAAAGACAAAGATTCTCTATACAGAATCATAAATCTAAAACCCCTAAATTAGCCACGAACCCTAAATCGCGCTAGACACAAAACGCGAGACTTTCGAATCTCCATGGAACCTAAGAAACGCCTTTAACTCCAATCTCGAACCTAATTTGATTTTATTATACCCTAATCTGGTGGTGCTTAATTTCATGAAAACCAAAATTCGTGATGAACACAATTGTTAGGGTTGAAGATAGGGATGGCAAAAAAATCCGCGCCCGCGGATATCTGTGGATAAAATCCGTAACGGATAGTTGATATCCGCGGATATTTACTATCCACGGGTTACGGGTAGGGGATATTTTAATATCCGCTTATAAACGGGTCGGGTGCGGGTACTACAATATCCGATCCGCGGATATCCCGCTAAAAAATTAAAATTAATTTTTTATCTTTAGGTTTAAATTAGATTTTATTCTTTTGTTTGCCTCTTTTTTATCTCTGCAACAGCCTCCTCTACTCCGTGCTAACCTAGTGCCGTCATCCTCGGAAATATAGTTTTGTGTGTCAGCCACCATACGACGGGGTTCAAAATGTCGGACTTACACTTTATCGACCAACAACGGTATTATCTCCGAACTACTTTTTTTTATTTTCTTAATTTTTTCTTGTCTTGAATTCTGTTATGATTTGTCCTTATTTGCGGTTGAAAAGATAAAACCCCTAACTCTTTTTCGAGATATAGAAACAAAAGCTATCATTAACCAATATGCAGGAACAATTTTGGAGAATAATATTAAAATATAGATGTATACGAATAAGTACATGAGTTAAATACTCTAGAAGGCACATTCATAATTTCTGTATAAAGAAATTATAAGACACATTGGACAAGTTTTTGTCCATATTAGGAAGAAATTATAAAACACATTGGACAAGTTTTTGTCTGTATTAGGAAGAAAGAAGGGATTAAATTTTGAGAAGAATTAAATAAATAAATAAAGACATAAACGTCTAAAGTTCATGGATTAGTAGGAAGAGTTCCAAGAAAAATGGAAGCATAAGTTGAGAAAGTTACCAAAGAAGACACAGTTAAGCAACTAGAAAGATAAAAATAAAAAGAAAATAAATATAAATAAGAAATAAACAGTGATTCAATGAAGGAAGGGAAACCGTACTTGTAGTTGCAGACAAGAGTAACAATAGAGTGAATAAAAAAAAATTATTTTGATTATTTTATAGATGAATGAGGGAGGCAATACTTTTGTGAATTGCAAAAAAAGGGAAGTCTGACTTTTAACCTTTTCACATTTTTCAAAAAAAGGCAATATTTCTTTTGGTATTATTATACCAGCACTGTTAATATTGATTTAATGCATTAGTTACTTGAAGAAGTTGTACTTATGTTGTTAGATTTACTAGATTCAGTATTACATTTTAGATAGTCTAACTATTTTACTTCACCGGTAGATATATTTTTATATGTTAGCTTTGATCAAATTATATGTTACATCGGAAGACTTATGCGAATCGATTTTATTTTTAGGATCTCTAGTCAAGATATATTTTCTCCTATAGATGATGGCCAACAAGGACAATTTGTAGAACCTAATATAGGAGATTCAAATCAAATTAATGTTCCTGTAGATTCAAATCAAATTGGAAGTTCAACTCCTATTGTTAACTCGAGAAGATTATTGTCAGAAGTTTGGAATCACTTTAAGAGACAAAAGGTAGATGGAAAATGGAAAGCGATTTGCAATTATTGTTCCAAAAATCTTGTTGGTGATGCAAAGCAAGGTACGTCACATTTGAGAAACCATTTCAAGAGTTGCAAGCTTCGAACAACTCGGGACATCAGGCAATCATTTTTAAAAACTCATAGAGAAAATGGTGAAACCGTAGTTGTTGGAAATTATGTGTTTAATCAACAAATAGCTAGAGATGCACTTCGTAAGATGATAATTCTGCATGAGTATCCAATGTCAATGGTTGATCACATAGGCTTTAAAGAATTTTGTGCTGCTGTACAACCTCTATTTAAAGTGGTTTCTCAAAACACCTTAAAAAAGGATATTATGAAGGATTACAATGTTGAAAAAGAGAAACTGAAATTATTATTTTCAAAGATTCAAGGTCGAGTTGCAATTACAACTGATATGTGGACTGCTAGTAATCAAAATAGAGGCTACATGACTATAACAGCTCACTTTATTGATGATTTATGGAGGCTACAAAGTCGACTTGTGAGGTAATAACACTATACTCTATTTTTAAAGTGTACTTTTTATATTAACATTGTTCTTCACTAAAATAACAAAACATGACTTTCAATTTTAGGTTTATGTATGTGCCTGCTCCTCATACTATCAAGTTCTTGCTGAATTGTTGGTTGAATGTTTAATGGACTGGAATCTAGATAGAAAAGTTTCTACTTTGACAGTTGATAATTGCACTACAAATGATGCTATGATTGATCGCATTTTAGACAAGATTTCACCTAGGTCTCTTATTTTGGGTGGATAATTGTTTCACATGCGTTGTTGTGCACATATATTGAATTTGATTGTGAAGGATGGTTTGTCCATAATTGCTAATGTCATTGAAAAGGTCAGAGAAAGTGTTAATTTTTGGACAGCTACACCTAAAAGAGAAGAGAAGTTTATAGAGACATGTGCTCAATTGAATATTCCATTCAGAAGAAAATTAGTTGTTGATTGCAGAACTAGGTGGAATTCAACATTTTTAATGCTTCAAGTAGCCATACAATACAAAGATGTATTTGATCGTTTATCACAACGAGAGAGTCAATATAAAGTTTTGCCTAACGCAAATGATTGGCAAATGGCACATGAAATTTGTCAAAAGTTGGAAATATTTTATGATGTGACACTATTGTTTTCTGGTACCTCTTATCCAACTGCCAACATTTTCTTTCCAAAGGTATGTGAAATTAAGTTGGCTTTGATGGAATGGCTTAACTCTCCCAATTCTATTATTCACCAAATGGCTGCATCTATGGTTTTAAAGTTTAACAAGTATTGGAGTATGATTAGTGGAGTGATGGCTATAGGTATTGTCTTAGATCCCAGGTACAAAATTGATTTGTTGGATTATTTTTTCCCTCATATATATGGTAATGAATCTGATTGTGAAATTGAAAAGGTGAAGATTCTTTTTAAGGACTTGGTAAGAGAGTATGAAATGTACATGAAAGGTAAGAAGTCAGTTTCTTCATGTCAAAATCTGAACATAAACGTAGGCCAAATTGTTGATGGAAGAAAAGATGCTTGGAGGAGAGATTTTGCAAAGCACCAGATTGCAAAGAAAAATGAACCATCAAATTATAAGTTAGAACTTGATTATTACTTGGAGGAATCGACACTACCTGATTCAGATGAAGAATTTGACATTTTAATTTGGTGGAAGAGTAATGGATTAAAATATCCAATCTTACAAATGATTGCAAGAGATTTTCTAGCCATTCCTATCTCAACAGTTGCTTCTGAGTCTTCTTTTAGTACTGGTGGTCGATTTCTTACTCCACATCGGAGTAGATTACACCCAGACACTTTAGAGGCATTGATGTGTGTTCAAGATTGGCTATGGAGTGACATACAAGGTAATTAAATGAACTATTCAAATTACCTTTTTTTATTTTCATTCAAATGGTTGATTATGACAAATGAATTTATTTTCCTTTTTCAGGTTCTTCAAAATTGAAAATGGATAACATGAAGCTTAATACAATACTAGAGGAGATAATTGATGATGATGTTAGTAGTTTTGTTTATATTATTTTAATTTAATTTTATTAATAGTGTCACACTTGGTCATTGATTGATGACTTTGTTTGTATTTATTTGTTTCAGGAATTAAGTGGTCAAAATGAAGATATGGAAGAAGAAAAATAAATCTTGGAATGTTATTTTTAGAACAATTAATTTTAAAATTAATTGTATTTGGATATATGTTGTCCGGTTAATGTGTATTAATTTGAATTTATGTTTTAACTTTTATTTACTTATCAATTGATTTTATTTGAATATATATTTTAAATATTATTTGTATTTTTTTTTTAAATTTAATTTGGATTTCATTTAAAAACTTATAAAATAATTTTTTTATAATATTCGCGGGTTGAAAACGGATATCCACGGGTTGAAAAAAATCCACGGATTTTTTTTAGGCGGATATCCAGCGGGTAACGGATCGGGTACCGGGTATAATTTTATCCGGCGGGTCGGGTTGCGGGTAAGCACTATCCGTGCCCGACCCGATCCATTGCCATCCCTAGTTGAAGATGATGAATCCTAATTTGGGTTTCAATTTTTAGAAATTTTTTTAATTATATTTTCCACGTATACAACATAGAGAATGCCAAGTTTGAAAAACTTGCCAAGTCAACCTTCCACCTCATAAAAAAACTTAACCCTGTTAAGCCAATTTAACGGCAGGGGCCAAATTGACTCAAATTAACATCTTTTAGGACTAAATTAGGGGTTCTAATAAAACGAGGATCAAATTGGAAAAAACCCACAAAAATAAGGACAACTAAAGGGATTTAACCATAAAATTTCAGTTGCGAGGCATTCCATGTGTTGGGGATTGACCGTCCGTCTAGGAGGGAAAGACGGTAGGCGTCATTTCCGAGGGTGTCTACAACCTTGAAGGGTCATTCCCACTTAGTCGCCAACTTGCCATGAGAATGTGTCCATTGCGCCTCACCCGTTTTCCTCCATACTAAGTCTCCTTCTTGGAAGTTTCTGGGCTGTACTTTGGTATTATAGCATATCTCCACCATTCTCTTACACGCTTCCGCTCTAAACGCTGCCTGGTCTCTTTGCTCATTCACGGTGTCTAGCTCTACCCTTAGTTCTTCCTCGTTCAGGCGGGTGTCCTCCAACTACCGCCGTAAAGAGGGTTCTCCCAACTCAACTGGTAACATGGCGTTAGTGTCGTATGTTAAGTTGAAGGACGTTTCCCCAGTCGTCCCGTGTGGGGTGCATCTGTTCGCCCATAGGACTTCTGGAAGTTCGTCAACCCAAGCTCACTTTTTCTCTCCTTGTCGCCTCTTCAACTCTGCCACGACCATTTTGTTCACCACCTCCACCTAGTCGTTCGTTTGAGGTGTTCGACCGAGCTGGTCACATGTTTTATTCCCAATCCTCGATAAAATTCACTTAGTCTTCTATCAATGAATTGCCTGCCATTATCGGTGACAAGCATTCTGGGTAGTCCAAACCGGCAAATCAGCTTCCAAACAAACTTCTGCGCCTATTGTGCGGTTATTGTTGCCAGCGCTTGCGCCTGTACTCACTTGGTAAAATAGAGGATGGCGACTAAAAGAAACTTTTTCTGAGACCGTCCAGGGGAAAACGGTCCGACGATATCCATTCCCCATTGTGCGAACGACCAAGGAGAAACTATGGTGTGCAAGGCGGTCGGTAAAGCATGGGTGTCGTTGGCGTGAGTTTGGCTTGTTGGGCATCTTTGCACGAATTGCTTGGCGTCTTCTTCCATGGTGGGCCAGTAATAACATGCCCTGACCACCCTTGCCTTCAAGGTTTGCTACTCGGTATCGATGCCACATACTCTATTATGGAGCTTGTCTAACACAAATCGGGCCTCGGGTCCTAAAAGGCACTTAAGAAGGGGGTCGAAAACCCTCTCCTGTAGAGATCTCCCCCTATGACGAGGTAAAGGGCGATTTTCTTAGCGTCCGCTGGGCACAAAATTAGCCCGACATCCTGTTGGTCCATGAGCTTTCTGATCTCCATTCTCCAATCGTTCGACTCTACAGTGGCCGCCGTTAGGCATTCTACTGATGGTTGTGATAGCACTTGTTTGATGATTGTGGTTAGCTTTCCCTTCTCGTTTCCATTGGCGAGCTTGGACAACTTGTTCGCTTGGGCATTATCCCCTCGGGGGATGTGCAATATATTTATTTTTTTGAAGTGCTTGGTCAGAGAGGACCCTTTGTGGAAATATCGCAAAAGATGGCGTTTTTTACCTAGAATTCTCCATTCATCTGCCCCAACACCAGCTGTGAATCGGTTCGACACGTCATCCTTCGCGCCCTCATATCCTTGGCTAGCTCAAGTCCTACCACCAGAGCTTCATATTCCGCCTGGTTGTTAGATGCCTTGAAGTGAAACGTGAGGGAGTGTTCCAGCAGAAATTCGTTTGGCCCTTCTAGAACTATTCCGGCTCCGCTACAGGATCTTTCGGATGCGTCTTCGACGTACAAAACCCACTTAAAGTTAGGGGTTGTTGGGTGTAATTCCGCCATGAAGTCTACCAGATGTTGGCCTTTGATCGAACCTCATGGCTCGTATCGAAGGTCGAATTCCGACAATTCGACCGTGCAACCCATCATATGGCCAACTAGGTCTGGTTTTCTCAAAATTTTTGAGATGGGGTGATCTATTCGAACTACGACTTGGCGGCCTTGCAAGTTCGGTAGTAGCCTCCTCGTCGCGTGAAGTAGCGCCAATGCTAACTTCTCCACTTAAGCGTAGCGAGTCTCAGCGTTATGGAGGGTTCGACTTACAAAGTAGATGAGTCTTGGTTATGGTTTCTCATGGAGGAGGACATCACTAATGGCCTCGTCGGATACTCCCAAGTAAATCCGTAAATCTTCCTTCTCGATCGATCGGTTCATGACTAGAGGGTTGGTCAGCACCTCCTTCACCCTCTATAATGCTTCTTTGCACTTCGGATCCCATTTGTCCACTAACGCCTTCTTCATCTCTTACAGGACTGACTGGATACATTCGGCCAATTTGGGTATGAAACGGGAAAGGACGGTTAGTCTGCCCACTAATCACTGGATTTCCTTCAAGATAGAGGGGCTCTTCATTTCTAATATGGCTAAACATTTGTCCGGATTGGCTTCGATCTCCCGACCGGTTAACATGAAACCTAAAAATTTTCTAGCGCCTACCCCAAATTTTGTTAGGTTCAACCTCATTCGGAAGTGCCGGACACGACTGAGTACTTCCTCAAGGTCCCTCATGTGTTGAACTTCGAATTCAGACCGTACCACCATATCGTCAACGTATACATCCATACATCTCTTGTGTCGCTATAAGTTAGCGGTGGAACGCAGATGAAGATCGAACGACTATAATCAGATGAAGGCCAAACACAGTTAAAGGCATAACACTGTTCATGGCCAAACGCAACTAACAAGACCGAATGATACACTTCATGACCATGACCAAGCGGTTAGGACACGAGCGTTCGTGACCAAGAACATAAGACCCAGCGGTATAGTGATGACCAAGACCGAGCAGTGGAGGGCATGACCGAGCACGTAAGACATGTCGAGACCAAACAGTTCAGACCGAACAATGAAAAGCAGTGAAGAATCAAGCCGAATGTTGAAAAGCTGTAAGGAACCTAGACGAACGACAAAAGGTGATAATGACTTGAGTCGGACCCGAACATAAGTTGAAACATAGACCAAATGACAAAAGGCCATGAGGGCTCAAATCGAACGCTGGAAAGCTGTAAGAAACCAAGTCGAACGACAAAGGGTGATAAGGGGTTGAACCGAACGACATGAGGATTTGTCGAATTAAGTCGAACGGTAGAAGATGATAAGGGTTTAAACCAAACGACAAGAGGCTATGACGAATCAAACCAAGCGGTAGAAGATGAAGAATTTAAGCCGATCGGTTGAAGGGTTAAAAAATCCTAATTCTTCCAAGTCTCGATTATCACTTCCAATAATCGATTATCACTGGCAGTTGTAATGCGTCTTTTCATTTCCAGACCAGTAGGTTATAAATCTCTTTGCCAAACACTTTAGAAGACAACTTTGAGAATTTGAGAATACAATGAAATCTGAGGAAGATCTCAAGTGCTAGTTCCTGCTCTTATCAAGTCTTGTGAATAGGAGAAGCTCGCGCTTTGTGTGTCAAAGATCGGAGCGGATCTCTTCAAGTTGGCAGAGCTGTTGCTTCCGGTTCGTTTGTCGAAGGAAGGTGTTTTTGTTATTGTTATTTTCTATTCACTTTCATTGTAACTGTGAAATTGTTTTAGTGAAAAAGTTAATCACTATTCATAGTGATTAAGGACTGGACGTAGAATCTTTTGATTCGAACCAGGATAAATATCATTTGAGTGATTTTTCTACTCCCTACACTCTTTATATTTTCTACTCATCAACTGTTCGATAAAACGTTTAAGAGAAAATTAAAGGAACCATTTTTTTAATTGACCGAACAAGCTCTTCGCTTTTAAACAATTCGTATCGTACTCTATTTTGATATATCTGCTGCGCATAATCGGTATCGTTTATACCAACACACCCAAGTCAGAAGCCTTGTTCCTGAAACCGAAACTAACAATTTGGCTAAGAAGCTTAACCCGTAGTTTTTTCCTATCCTTGTTGACACCTTGTTGTTTTGGGGCCACATGCTCTTAGGCTAATGTGTGTCCACTACATAGCCTTAGGAACCAGAGTCTCTGTAGCTTTCTCTGCTTGGCTAGTTTGTTTTTTTTTTTTTGTAGAACATATCCTTATTAGTCCCCATTTTGGTGGCATATTGGATCATGTAACTTGCAATCATCACAAAATTTTCATATTAGCTTAAAAATATTCAAGTTATGGGTTACTCTACACTTGCCATGAAGCTTAATAACTAGATTATTGGTAAAATAAACCCTAACAATGTTTTTTACAGGTAATTTATGAGGAAGCTTCTCTAGGATTCCAACAATCCTCCTATCCTTTTGGACAAAATGTCTTTTGGTCACTCTTTATAGCTCAAAGGATTTCCTGTCTAATAGAATAAAAACATTGGCTGGCCATCTAAGTATGATTGATACGACTGTCGCGGTCATACAAATTTGATGTGCACAGAAATTAATGCAGTATAACTAGGATTTGACTCCTAGGTCGTCTCTCAAGGACCAATATTTGTGGTTCGGTCTTAGATTTAACACGAAGTGGGGGGGGTTTGTGGATATTTTTGAATGCAAATAAATTAAAATGAACTGGAATTTAAATAAGACAACAAAATTTAAAAACACTGAAATAAATTTTAACAGTGGTAAAAACTGAACGGTAAAAAAAAATGGTAAAAATAGACAATGGAAAAAATTACAGTGTTGGAATTTAAAATACAGAACAGTAAATATGCAGAAGACAAAATAACAGTGTAATTAAAATTTACCAATAGCTCCAGTAAAAATAAACCGTAAAAACGATTCTTGAAAATAACATGACCAGTACAACACAATGACAGAATTTAACGATGCAGAAAATACTAAATGGTAAAATAATAGAGACAGTAAAAAATAAAAGTACTTAATTGAAAATGGAATTCATCAAAGCATTCAATACTTAAATTAAAATTCTGAACAAAAGATAAAAATTAAATGAAGATACAGCTCCAAACACTGACGAAATAAAATTCCACACTATTGCACTGTTTGAAATGAAAATAACTGAGACATCTACTGGGAGGGAAGAGGCAGAGCCTCTTCCGGGCCGTGCATTAAAACTACCCCTAATTCTAATCTAAAATCCCTTCCAAAGTGTGCTCTGCTGCTGCCAATTTATAACCACTTCTCTTAACAAAGTCTCCTGATTTCCTTCTTCATTTCACGGACCTTGTCTGCTTATGGGTTTGTCCTAATTGGCAGCTCCTGTTTTGGGGAATTTCTCCCACCAATTTGCTCCTAGTCGTGCCAAAAGAGGTCCTCTATGTGGTGTCCGTTTGCTTAGGTTGTGCTTAGGCTTCCCCCATTCACGCAAATTCCTTTCAACCGTGTGCCCCACTCCAAACTGCTGTAGCTTCCTCTGCTGTGCATGGTGGATGTTGTTGTTGCTGCACGTGAAGCTGTTGGACCGTGGCTACTCCAGCTCTTTACCGAGAACTCCCTTCTTCATTCTAAGAATCCACTTTTCTCCCTGGACATGTGCTGGAACGTAACTCTCCAAGTGCTGCTGGTGTTGTTGCCTTTGCTTCCATTTTCCAGCTCCTTGCTCACGGCTTCTTCTTCTTCAACTAGATTAAGATTGTGGAGCATCTCCTTTACTGGACCAGCAGCTGGACATGTGGATCTTCTCTACTGGTGGCTGCTCCAAGCTAGACGTCTTCTTCAATTAGTTGCCACACACTTCTTTATCTCTTTACGGAAATGGTTTTCTGCCGTGGGCTCCCACTCCATTGCTTCTACTTCCATCACTTCTAAAATGAAGATCACCGTGAGCACCTCCTTCCAGCATTTGCCTCTTCCAACCTTGATGCTTCACTCCCTTAACATGGTGGCTGTTTGGACGTGCTGAAAGAGGAGGACCTTCCCTGTGCCATCTCCTTATTTCTCTTCAACATGCTGCTGGACGGTACTGGACTGGATGCTCTTTGCAGCAATGGCCGTGTCTTCTCTTTTTGCTTTTCACCTTTGGTTTGGTACCGTGGAAGTGCAGCCCCTTGTACACCACTCCAAAATTAAGAGAACCATAAGCTTTCTTTCTTCAAAAACGTGGTCCCCTCCATTATCTCACTCCATTATGTGTGGTCTTCTATGTATCATTCCAACAACGTGAGCATGAGTTTTGTTTTGCCAATCATCCATTAAATAACAAAGTGGTGGCCCATGTGTTGTCTCCAACGTGGCCCCTTCTTCAATTCCAATTGATTTGTTCTTTTGTGCTAGCCAATTTACATTGCCGTGGCATATACTCAGAATATGGCTTCCTCCATGATAAAAAAAAATCACAATTGTTATCTTCCACATTTGAGAACCGTGGGCTGAATGCAAGGTGGTCTCTCTCCATCATTTTGCTTCAAATCTACTTTGTTTTCCAAATTATGAGGCCGTGAGGTTGCTTCTTGTTTCTCTTAGAAACCAAAATGAAAACAAAAGTGCCAATATGAGTGTTGAATCCTTGAGTGTTTGGAGGTCTTAGCATCGTCCAATGATCAATTCCAGCTACCACAAGTATGAAACAACAAGCAAACAATGCAAACAAATTAGAAGCCACTTAAACTGTATGAACTTGACTGACACAGGGGAGTAAAACAATTACTGGGAACAACACATAACGAATTTGAACAAAGTAAAAACTATACATGAAAATAGACATCCGTACGAAACTATGAAAAAAAACTGCATGCAAAACGGATAAGAATTGAATTCGAACGAGGACAAACAAGTTGACACAACATTCACGTAGTACTAGGCTGACATAGGAGAGTAAACAAATTACTGGGAACAGTACAGAACGCATTTGAACAAAGTAAAAGTTATACATGAAACTAGACATCTAGACGAAACTATGAAAAAAAATTGCATTGAAAACGGATAAGAATTGATCTCGAACGAAGACACACAAGTTGACACAAAATTCACGCAGCACTGGTAATCGTTTACAGCACCCCTGTAAACGATTACACGAGAGGAATTGCAAATTTGTACAGAAAGTCCAACACAGGTACTCAGTCAGGTGAACACAGGTCACCATTGGCAAAAAAACTGACTTTTAGGCACTTCTGCCCCTGTCTGAGGCTTGTTCAGGTGTTCCAGTGGTGGGAGAGGGTGGATGGTGATGTGATGTGAGGCCAAGGAGTGTGGGGTGACCCTCGTTTACAGCACCCCTGTAAACGATTACCCGAGAGAAATTGGGAATTTGTACAGAAAGTCTAAATGTCCAAAAATATTTTCCAAAATTTTTCCTGCACTCAATAATGTAAATAATTCGTTTCAGATAATTCAAATTAATTAAAATAAGAATTTCTGATCGGATTAGGCTCAATTCAGTAAAATGGGAAAATACTGGACAATTAAGCACAATTCCCTGATTAATTCTAGCACAATAAACTAAATGAAGTGAATAAAATAATGATTCATCAAAATAGACCACACTTAGTCTTTTGCACTCCGGGGCAAAATTAAGACGCAAATCAGGGAATGGTTCAAAGGACTTTGGGAATAATGACACAAACTCAGCAGACAGAAAAATAAAAAACTCGCAAGAAAGCAAACAAAATTTTACACAGTTCTCAAGAATTCTAGACAAATAAAAGAAGTAGAATATATCCAACACAAAATCAAGAAAAGCAGATACTTACAGAAATCATCCAAGCAATTCAAAGCATGGTAAAATAATCAATCAGCTCAAGAGGTGATTCAAAAATGTCAAAACCTCACAGATGCACTCACAGTGTTTCTCTCAAGTGTCTAGGGTAAATAATTTCAACTCAATGCACTCAAGAAAGCAAACACAAGTAGACTTGGCAAGTTTCTAATATCAATACTTAAATCATACACATGTTCAGATCAGAAGGTCTTTACTAGGTTGTAATGGGGCCAAGGACAGGGGAGGATAAATTTGGATAAGTAGCTATAGCTCAGAAGAAATAGAGGTGCACTAGGGAAAAAAATGTAACACAGTGAAATCTCACCCAAACCTCTAATTCAATCCTCTTCTCGACTCCATTATTCACAAAATGATTTTTCAATTTTTTCTTTTTCTCATCAAAATTTTTTTTTCTCATCCTGTCTTCTTCTTCTTTTTTTTTTTTTTCACAACAGGATATAAATTATCATTTCAAAACATGATGAGGAACCAACTAGCCAATTCATCAGAATTCCCAAGGAGACCACACTTATTCTCAAAATACTTCTATAGCTTCAGACTTTCCTAAGGTTAAGGTAATCATTTGTTTTTCACTTAGGATCAGTGTATGAGCTTCAACACAAAGAAATATATACAGTATAGGCTCAAAGGGGTTATCAAAGGATAATAACAAGGTAGGCTTATTTGGCTAAAGAGGCTCAAGAACAAAAATGCCTTTATCACGTCTGAACATGCATATCAATCAAGTATATCAAAAAGAATCAAGCCAAGGCATATGTGCAAGCAATCAAGAGACATATCACACACAAGAAAGAAAATTAAGTAGCTCAAATCTCACTCAGGGTGTTTGTCACAATCAAATCAACCTCTCAAACGTATAATCATCTTTCCAGGCAGAGAAAAGCAAGGATTTCAAACCATAAGTATTAAGTAAGTGAAGGAAAAAATCTACAACTTAAACCTCATCCAGAAATCAAGAGAAAAATGTAAAATTTATTGCACACAAAACTCGATAAAAATAACTTAAAACAGAAAAAAAATTTAACACTCAAAAACAAAAATTTTAACACATAAAATACAAACTAACAGAAAAATCAGAATTTCTTCCCAGTAGACCACACTTAAATCACACAATGTCCTCAGTGTGTTACAATCATCAGATGATCAATTTCAGAGCAGTCAAATAATATAGACAAGTGCAATAAAAAGTAGAAAAAATGGGAAGAAATTTTCAATAACATCCATCAGTAGATGTTATCAGTGACATCCATCAGCAGATGTCTAAAACACCTAGCACCCATCAGTAGATGCTAATTTAATTTTTTCATTTTATTTTATTTTTTTTATTTTTTATTTTATTTTATTTTTTTTTCTGAAAAAGGATACCGGTACTGTGACAACAGTCTCGGTGGGAATGACCGGAACTGTTGCTACAGTGGAAAGCTTTGGCTATAAAAGGCTGCTCCTCCGCGTCCAGCGCCATTTCTGAACGCTCAATCTCTCTCTACTCCTCTGCTCTCTCTCTCTGCTCTCTCAACTCTCTGCTCTCTCTCGACTCTCTCAACTCTCTCGAGCGTCTGGATCTCTGCAGGGAGCCTCTCCTCTAAGCATCTGGAGCTGTGCGGAACCTCTGCCACCGTGCCATCTGAAGAGTCTGAGATCTGCGAGGAGCTTCTCTGCCAGCCTACTACTCCAGGTAAGTCCTTTGCTCCTGGATCTGCCTTTCTTTCCGCTTTTTCTGCTCTCTCTCTCTCTGTATTACCTTTATTTTTCATCTCTGCCCTGCTCTCCCTCTTTATTTCCTGCTTTCCTGTTTATTTTCAGCTTTCTGCTCTGATCTCTTGCCTGCTCTCCCTCTTTATTTCCTGCTTTCCTGTTTCTCCTTTTCCTGCTTTCCAGATCTTTCATTTTCATTTTTTTTTTTTTTTTCCTGCTTTCAGTTCCATCTTTATTTTCAGCTCTTATTCGCTTTATTTTTCACCTGCTAAACACTTAAAACACATAAAACACAATTGTCTTAAAACTTAAGGGGTATATCGGCTGGAAACCAGACGTTAATCTCCCTTCGATTGAAGGTATTGCAGAGACAATCGGGTAGAACAACGCCACGTACCCCACTTAAAAATAAACACATAAACATAATATACAAGAACAATATGGACAAGAACAACCGGACAACTGGACGTAGATCCGTTTAGGACCCTTTGCGAGGACCGTGAAACAGATCTGAGACCAAAAACTGACACATCAAGCAATCAAAGACAGACAGGACAAAATAAATTTAAAAGAAAACAAGAACAAATAAAGAAAACACAGAACTAATCTAAAAAATTTTTTTTTTTTTTTTTTTTTTTAGTTCTTTTTATTTTTTATTTTTTTTATGTTTATTTTTATTTTTCTTGTTTTTGTTCTTTTTATATGTATTTATTTTTTATTTATGTATTTGTATATTACGAGAGGAAGGATGAGTGAAACGGAATCAGAGAGATATACCAGTCAACGGTGGCGTCCAACCGACGATCAGATCACGATGATGACCAAAATATTCAACTATGGGGTCACACACCCAAGCCGAGCGCAAGTCGTCGAGATCGCGTCTCGACTAAGGGCTTTCGGCGAAGCCACTGAATACAACGTACACTGCTGGTTCAACAACCACGGCAATCGGGTCAAGCACTGGCAAGCGGAGATAGACCCCACTGGCACTCTCTTTTCACAACTGCCGCTGTACATGTATGGTAAGACCTCTGATCACACCTCCATTTTTATTGAAATTTTCACTTCCTCTTCTATAATTAACACAAGTTATTTATTTTTTTATTTTTTTATTTTTTTGTTTGAAAGAAAAAAACTGGGTGATAATGAGGGCACCGAGGCTGCTGAATTTGTTTCCAGTTCCGATCATCATCGATGATGACAGAAATGAACGAGAAATTCCTCCACCAAAGCCTCCGCTCGCATTCCGAACCAGAGCTCCCTCAACGGAGCTCTCTCTTAGACCACCACAACCAGCTCGAGAGTTCTTTCAGTTTTAGTGTTTTATTATTTTTTTTTTTTTTTTTTTTATGTTTTAATTGGCCGAGTGTGGCCAGAATATGGGCTGTAATAAGAACACTTATATTTTTGTTGTTTTTATTTTTTTTTTTTTTTATTATGTTTTTATGTTTTTATTTATTATGGTGTGTAATATTAACGATCAGACAAGATCGACCCTCGGACATCTTTATTTTATTTTTATGAATTTTATTTTTATTATTATGTAAGACAGAATGTTTTCTGCGCATATGGTATGTTCAATAAATGCACTCAGATTAGTGTCTCTGCTAAAACTTCACCTCTCTGCCTTACATGTTAAATCTGCTCTTAAAATAATTTTTTTTTTAACAAAAACTAAATAAAAAAATAAAAACAGAACACATAATAACGAAACAAAAGACCTAATACAGAATCAAAATATCAACGCAGATAAAACACATATGTCAAAAACATCAAACAAAGCACATAAACATACATTAAGAGACTTGAAACAAAACACAAAAACTTTTTTTTTTTTTTATTTTTTTTTAGATAACAATTCGAAAACTAAGAAGAAAAGGGAAAAACAAACTTATAAGAAAAACAAAAATCAGAATCTCCCCCAAGACCACACTTAAACTACACTGTCCTAAACGTGTTCTAAGCATAAGATCATCAGTTAAAACACTGAACAGATAAAGGACAAATGCAATAAAAGTAGGAAAACGGGGAAGAAAGAAAAAGAAAACTCCCCTGGTCAGGGTGGCAGTTGCCAATTTTGGACTTGTAGGGAGAGGTTTTCCACTTCATGATCCAGCACGGAAGTTTTGAGGACGAACTGCTTCATCCTCCAGATTTGATCAAGCAGTGAAATGTCTTCCACGGCTGGATCCAAACAATTATTGTTGATGACTAGATTCAATAGGTGCCTGTTGATGTTGAAATCGTTCTGGGTGCTTGCACCTCTGTCTTCAATTGTGGGTGTCTGCTCATCAAATTTATACGTACCTCCTGCAGTATGGTTAGTGCAAAATGGTTCCACAGAAATGTCATGCAGAGGTATAACACCCAATCCCAATTCATCATACTGAGCCTTAGATACAACCTCATAACATGAATCAGTTTGAAATGTAGAAACAATATCTATAACAGGTTTAAATTCATGTTCAGTGCATGGAGAACAAATATTCAGATCTGATAACACAAAATTATTCTCGTCATGCATAGAGGGAAAATTAAAATCATGCTCAGCAACAATATAATTATCAACATACCTCTCAACAGCATAATCATCAAATTGAGGTATGTTGGTGGAAAATGAAAGTGGTCTACCTGGTTCAAAATAGCTGCTTGTACCTGCCTGGTCCTCAAAATATTCATCAGTCTCCTCAGGTGCAAGAGTGGCCATCTGCCTGATCTGATCACTCAGATTCTGTATGGCAGCTTGAGTTTCCTGCTGGAACTCCATGCTCTCTTGCTTGAACTGCATGTTCCCTTTCTGAAACTGAATGTTCTGCATGGTCATCTGCTCCAATAACTCCTTCAATGTAGGTTCAGAAGTTGAAGGCTGAGAAGCTACTTGGGCAGGAACATTATACTGCTGACTCTGATATTGCTGGACTGGTGGAGGCATGAAAGGACTCTCGAATGGTGGTTCTAGATAATGATCTTGTGGGGTATCGTACCATTCGTTGTTAAGATCATTCCACTCAGGATCATTATAATTCTCATTATAGAATTCAGCAGAATTACAATCAGAGTAAGATGCAGAATAAGATTCATAATCACAGACATTGGCAGAATAAGCAGAATTCACATAACCAGAATAGGTAGACATGGAAAAATAAAAATAAAACAAATAAAAACTAAATACTAAAAATTACGAAACAGATAAATCACAACACATTTATACATGCTACAAGCACACACAAGACAGAACATCAATAGTAAAAAATTTTTAATTAATTTTTTTTTTTTTTAATTTTCAATTTTTTTTTTTAATAACAACTAAATACAGAACATAGCACAATAAAAATATAAAAGACAAAACATATATTAACACAGTAAAAATCGAAAAACACAGCAAAAATCTAAAATGAAAAACCTGGAACTGAAGTGACAACGCCGCCAAAATTTGCTGAAGGTGTCGTTGTCGCCTACAGAAATATACAAGACAAAACACACAAAACAAACATATTAACAGAACAAAACTTAATATAACAAAATCTGAAACCGAACCGTTATTGATTGGTCCCCGGCAACGGCGCCAAAATTTTGATACGACTGTCGCGGTCATACAAATTTGATGTGCACAGAAATTAATGCAGTATAACTAGGATTTGACTCCTAGGTCGTCTCTCAAGGACCAATATTTGTGGTTCGGTCTTAGATTTAACACGAAGTGGGGGGGGTTTGTGGATATTTTTGAATGCAAATAAATTAAAATGAACTGGAATTTAAATAAGACAACAAAATTTAAAAACACTGAAATAAATTTTAACAGTGGTAAAAACTGAACGGTAAAAAAAAATGGTAAAAATAGACAATGGAAAAAATTACAGTGTTGGAATTTAAAATACAGAACAGTAAATATGCAGAAGACAAAATAACAGTGTAATTAAAATTTACCAATAGCTCCAGTAAAAATAAACCGTAAAAACGATTCTTGAAAATAACATGACCAGTACAACACAATGACAGAATTTAACGATGCAGAAAATACTAAATGGTAAAATAATAGAGACAGTAAAAAATAAAAGTACTTAATTGAAAATGGAATTCATCAAAGCATTCAATACTTAAATTAAAATTCTGAACAAAAGATAAAAATTAAATGAAGATACAGCTCCAAACACTGACGAAATAAAATTCCACACTATTGCACTGTTTGAAATGAAAATAACTGAGACATCTACTGGGAGGGAAGAGGCAGAGCCTCTTCCGGGCCGTGCATTAAAACTACCCCTAATTCTAATCTAAAATCCCTTCCAAAGTGTGCTCTGCTGCTGCCAATTTATAACCACTTCTCTTAACAAAGTCTCCTGATTTCCTTCTTCATTTCACGGACCTTGTCTGCTTATGGGTTTGTCCTAATTGGCAGCTCCTGTTTTGGGGAATTTCTCCCACCAATTTGCTCCTAGTCGTGCCAAAAGAGGTCCTCTATGTGGTGTCCGTTTGCTTAGGTTGTGCTTAGGCTTCCCCCATTCACGCAAATTCCTTTCAACCGTGTGCCCCACTCCAAACTGCTGTAGCTTCCTCTGCTGTGCATGGTGGATGTTGTTGTTGCTGCACGTGAAGCTGTTGGACCGTGGCTACTCCAGCTCTTTACCGAGAACTCCCTTCTTCATTCTAAGAATCCACTTTTCTCCCTGGACATGTGCTGGAACGTAACTCTCCAAGTGCTGCTGGTGTTGTTGCCTTTGCTTCCATTTTCCAGCTCCTTGCTCACGGCTTCTTCTTCTTCAACTAGATTAAGATTGTGGAGCATCTCCTTTACTGGACCAGCAGCTGGACATGTGGATCTTCTCTACTGGTGGCTGCTCCAAGCTAGACGTCTTCTTCAATTAGTTGCCACACACTTCTTTATCTCTTTACGGAAATGGTTTTCTGCCGTGGGCTCCCACTCCATTGCTTCTACTTCCATCACTTCTAAAATGAAGATCACCGTGAGCACCTCCTTCCAGCATTTGCCTCTTCCAACCTTGATGCTTCACTCCCTTAACATGGTGGCTGTTTGGACGTGCTGAAAGAGGAGGACCTTCCCTGTGCCATCTCCTTATTTCTCTTCAACATGCTGCTGGACGGTACTGGACTGGATGCTCTTTGCAGCAATGGCCGTGTCTTCTCTTTTTGCTTTTCACCTTTGGTTTGGTACCGTGGAAGTGCAGCCCCTTGTACACCACTCCAAAATTAAGAGAACCATAAGCTTTCTTTCTTCAAAAACGTGGTCCCCTCCATTATCTCACTCCATTATGTGTGGTCTTCTATGTATCATTCCAACAACGTGAGCATGAGTTTTGTTTTGCCAATCATCCATTAAATAACAAAGTGGTGGCCCATGTGTTGTCTCCAACGTGGCCCCTTCTTCAATTCCAATTGATTTGTTCTTTTGTGCTAGCCAATTTACATTGCCGTGGCATATACTCAGAATATGGCTTCCTCCATGATAAAAAAAAATCACAATTGTTATCTTCCACATTTGAGAACCGTGGGCTGAATGCAAGGTGGTCTCTCTCCATCATTTTGCTTCAAATCTACTTTGTTTTCCAAATTATGAGGCCGTGAGGTTGCTTCTTGTTTCTCTTAGAAACCAAAATGAAAACAAAAGTGCCAATATGAGTGTTGAATCCTTGAGTGTTTGGAGGTCTTAGCATCGTCCAATGATCAATTCCAGCTACCACAAGTATGAAACAACAAGCAAACAATGCAAACAAATTAGAAGCCACTTAAACTGTATGAACTTGACTGACACAGGGGAGTAAAACAATTACTGGGAACAACACATAACGAATTTGAACAAAGTAAAAACTATACATGAAAATAGACATCCGTACGAAACTATGAAAAAAAACTGCATGCAAAACGGATAAGAATTGAATTCGAACGAGGACAAACAAGTTGACACAACATTCACGTAGTACTAGGCTGACATAGGAGAGTAAACAAATTACTGGGAACAGTACAGAACGCATTTGAACAAAGTAAAAGTTATACATGAAACTAGACATCTAGACGAAACTATGAAAAAAAATTGCATTGAAAACGGATAAGAATTGATCTCGAACGAAGACACACAAGTTGACACAAAATTCACGCAGCACTGGTAATCGTTTACAGCACCCCTGTAAACGATTACACGAGAGGAATTGCAAATTTGTACAGAAAGTCCAACACAGGTACTCAGTCAGGTGAACACAGGTCACCATTGGCAAAAAAACTGACTTTTAGGCACTTCTGCCCCTGTCTGAGGCTTGTTCAGGTGTTCCAGTGGTGGGAGAGGGTGGATGGTGATGTGATGTGAGGCCAAGGAGTGTGGGGTGACCCTCGTTTACAGCACCCCTGTAAACGATTACCCGAGAGAAATTGGGAATTTGTACAGAAAGTCTAAATGTCCAAAAATATTTTCCAAAATTTTTCCTGCACTCAATAATGTAAATAATTCGTTTCAGATAATTCAAATTAATTAAAATAAGAATTTCTGATCGGATTAGGCTCAATTCAGTAAAATGGGAAAATACTGGACAATTAAGCACAATTCCCTGATTAATTCTAGCACAATAAACTAAATGAAGTGAATAAAATAATGATTCATCAATGATCGACCAACCGAATTTACTACTACCCTAAATAAGTCGTTTTGAAACTTCTTGAACGATTGAAGTACGCATCAAGCACGTAAGAGCCTTACTTACTCACTAAAGACAACCAAGTAGTTAGATCTCTTAGTCAAGTTAAATAAAAAGGATGAAACATTCAAGGGAAGACGATAGGTAGAGGGTCTGACATACTAATCTAAACGCTTGAACACAACTCAAATTGTTTGGATGGACTTGCGTTGGCACATCATTTAATGGAGGAAGAACATTCATTGTGAACTCGTCAAACAATAGTCATACATGGAGTTGTAGGAATAAACACATATAAACGTTTTGTGCTGGTCAAAGGCAGACGATATCACTAATTTTGGGCCTATGCCCAAAACCTATAAACACAGGTCAAAGGTAAGAGGTAGGTGATCACATTTACTATGCATTTATTACTATTGCATTGAGCTACCGAACAGACAACTTACTGACTTTAGCATCGGAGAACCTTTGGCAGGTACACCTCCGAGTGATAGATCAAAGAGGAAGACTCGAGTTGAAGACCGAATGCTTGAAGAGCAGGAGTTGTGTATGTATTGGAAGTGAATCGCCCTCATATCTGAAACATTTTGCGCCCATCGTGGGGTTGAGTAACTTGTCAAACCCAATGGTGACCACGAGAAACATGAGCACTGAAGACCCGACAGAGATGACCAGGATGTTGCAACAAAAGATGAAGGAGATGCAACAACGTCATAAGAAGGAGTTGGCGGCCGTCCATGCAGAATGTTCAGCTCGCATCGCAAAGGAAAAGATCCCAGATACGGGAGAGAAGGTAAGGGAAGATCGGGGCATGGCTGCCGAAGAAGAAGGAACAAAATAGAATACCGTCCGGGATGAAATGTGGAAGCCGACCAAAACGGAGGTTAAGGTCAGTTTGAAAAAACCTGCCCCAGCTGAAAGTGTCGTTATCAGCAAACAATTGGTGTTGAAAGCCGAGAGCTCGCTCGTTTTGTTGCCCTTCGTCCAACCAATCATGGACGTCTGTATATTCGAACAATTTGTCCTACCCCAGTTCAAAGTATACGATGAGACGACCGACCCTGAAGCCCACGTCAAAACCTTCACTAATACGATGGCATTACGCACTAACAATTACACCATATGGTGTCGAGCGTTCTCCTTGTCACTCGAGGGAGAAGCCTTAGAATGGTTCAACTTATTGCCCCCTAATTCCATTGAGAACTTTGAGGGATTGAGACATATGTTCAACCGCCAATTTGCAAGCAATAGTACTCAAGACTTGACCATCTTCGAATTAGTGAATCTCAAGCAGGGAAAAGAGGAGACACTGAAGGTGTTCATGGACTGCTACTAGAAGATAGTTCGGCGAGTAAAGGGTCTTAACTCTGAGCTTGCTGATAAGCTATCAAATTAATACTACTTTTGGCAACTTTAGTATTGCCAAGTAGTATCTAAGAAAGTAGATCGGGTTAAAGTAACCCTGAGTCGTCTCCCAACTGTCAATACCAAATTTCGTCCGGGTAAATAAAATTAATAATAAATAAAAAAAAAAGTGAATAGTGAATAGTAAATAGTGAATAGTGAATTGTGAATAGTAAAAAGTGAAAAGTAAAAAAAAAAAATTATTTTTGGAAAGGATAAGTGTTCCACGTAGCTTTGAGATCAGAATTCACCAATTTGCAAATAAAAAATTAATTTTGTAATAGTAAAATGAATAAAAAAATGAATAGTAAAAATGAATAGTACAAATGAATAGTAAATTTTTTTTACTATAAATAGCCAAGGGGGGAGGCTGAAAATTTACAAAAAAGAATTGAGAAAATTTTTGAGAGAAGAGAGTTGGAAGAATTTCTAATTTCAAAGGGGATATTCTGGAAGTTTTCAGAGAGCGAGGAGATTAAGTCTGTAATAGAGGTAAGGGAAGCTAACCTTGAGTATCTCCTTTTGTATTATCTTGAGCCTTGAATATGCTATATTTTGCTTTTGTCTGATCTTAAATCTTGATTATGGAGTATTTTGTTTCTGTATGATTTTGAATTTAAATGAGAGTATGCTTTTGTGCTGATATCCAAGTGTGATAGTTGTAAAACGTGATATTGATTATGTTATGCCATTTGTATGTTATTAGTTGTTTATTTTTGTATTTTGGAAGGATTAGAAATTGTCTAACCGGCTCTGCCAGATTCAACTTCTTATTTCCTCAAACGTTTTATTTCTTTACTTATTTATTTTATTGCATTTTGGAAGGATTAGAAGTTGTCTAACCGGCTCTGCCAGATTCAACTTCTTATTTCCCCAAACGCTTTATTTCTTTACTTATTTATTTTATTGCATTTTGGAAAGATTAGAAGTTGTCTAACCGGCTCTGCCAGATTCAACTTCTTGTTTCCCCAAACGCTTTATTTCTTTACTTATTTATTTTATTGCATTTTGGAAGGATTAGAAGTTATCTAACCGGCTCTGCCAGATTCAACTTCTTGTTTCCCCAAACGTTTTATTTCTTTACTTATTTATTTTATTGCATTTTGGAAGGATTAGAAGTTGTCTAACCGGCTCTGCCAGATTCAACTTCTTGTTTCCCCAAACGTTTTATTTCTTTACTTATTTATTTTATTGCATTTTGGAAGGATTAGAAGTTGTCTAACCGGCTCTGCCAGATTCAACTTCTTGTTTCCCCAAACGTTTTATTTCTTTACTTATTTATTTTATTGTATTTTTGTGATTAATTTTTATTTCATCTAAATTTTCCACCAACTTATTATATTATTTTTGTTCATCAACTTTCTTCATCCTTAACTCTATAAATACCTACATTCTCTTCACTTCACACACACAATTTACATAATATCCATATCTTCTCTCTCAAAATCTCTTCATTCCATCCCGAAACTCTACTTCATTTCTCCCTCACATTTTACTATCTCTCTATACATAATAAATCCCGTACCCCATTTCTACCATAAAGTTATCTTCTTCATCTTCCATCTATCTTTCTCACAACTTATTACAAGTAGAGTTTTATTTCATCACACAAATCTTCAACAAGGTATACATTTTCTCTTCATTCTATTTATATATGCATTTTGATCATTTTTTTAGTTTATAAATTCATCGTGTTTTCTATTACAATTTTTCTTTATGCTTTTCACATTTCAACCCATCTATCATTCTTAATAAAAAAATATAAAACTTTAAAAACATGTAATAATATAAATATCGGTATGAGTACTCGTGCGATCGTACGCATCAACCTAGTACTCATTACCCAAAATCTAAAATAAACAAAAAAAGCCGTGTGAGTGCTCGTGCGATCGTACGCATCAGCCTAGTGCTCATTACGCAAACAATAAGAAAAAAAAAGCCGTGTGAGTACTCGTGCGATCGTCCGCATCAGCCTAGTGCTCATCATGCAAAAATCTAAATATTTTATAAAAATACCAAAAATTTTTTAAAGGTTAAGCACATGTGTGATCGCACGCATCGTCTTTGTGCTGAAAACATTCTTTGTTTATTTTATAAAAATACCAAAAAAATACAAAATCTTTCAAAACCCAAAAACATCCACATTTTCAAACAACAAATAATCTTTCTGTCAGAACTACGTGGTCCTTGATTCTCCATCAAAAGTGGAGATACGTAGGAGCAAGGCCAGTCCTTGTCAGGTTCATTTTCCAAAAAATCCAAATTTATTTATAAACAAATTTTCTAAACAATTTCTCAAACAATATTTTTAAGCAGTTTCTAAAAGAACTACGGAACCCTGATTTCTCATTCTTAATGAGAATACGTAGGAGCAAGGTCAATCCTTGTCGGGCTCAAAAAAAAACTAAAAAATACATGTTGTTTCTTTAGAGTCTTATTTTAGGGGATAGTTAAACATTTTGAAAACCACATCATATTCGCATATTTAGTTAAAGGTACTGCCTTAGGGCAGGAGTTGTAGGGTGCTAATACCTTCCCTACACGTAACCGACTCCCGAACTTAGAATCTCATTTTCGCAGACCAAGTCTTATCATTTTATGGTTTTTCCGTAGTTTTCCAGAATAAACTATGGTGGCGACTCCAAAATTTTTTTTTTTTCCAAAACCCCTGTTTTATTTTTTCGGATCGTCGTCCCGTCGCGATTCCGGTTGCGACAGATGGCGACTCCACTGGGGAATTTAGAAAGTCAAGCCATTTAATTAGATGTGTGAATTCGATGTGGTTTTTCATTATGTTTTCCTTCCTTTTTTTTTCTTTATATATGTTTAATATTTGGCATAATTGCATGTGCGTTTGTTTTGATTGTTCCATATTGAACCCTAGGGTAGATGACATGTTATATATCTACTTATTTGTGTTTATTTTGCAAGTGTTGTTTTGCATTATAATCTCCCTCCACACACATTTTGCATATCATGAGTGAGGCCCTATACCCGGGTCTGAGCGCAACTTAGAATTATAGGGGTTGTGTAGCGGTGTCACTCTGGGATGTACTTCCTGTTTGGCTATCGTGAGAACTCCAACTAGAGTCTGTTCTCTTCATTTATGTCTCCGCATCTAGTTGATTACTCTGACTGTTGTGGAGATGTAGTGAAAAGAGCCATAACTCTGGTGGCCTTGATTTAAGCATTAGGGAACTATCCTTGTGAGATTGCATATATTTAACTTTGAACCTCAAGTCTCGAACCTTATTGATGAGTCGATATTTTATTCACTTCACTTAGTTTATTGTGCTAGAATTAATCAGGAAATTGTGCTTAATTGTCCGATATTTTCCCATTTTCAGTAATTGTGCTTAAATTGATCAGAAATTCTTATTTTAATTAATTTGGATTGACTGAGTTAATTATTTGCATTAATAATTGTAGGAAAATTTTGGAAATATAAATTGGGACATTTAGAAGAAATTATGCTGCATTGATTTAATTTGTGTGTTGATGAATGAAAAATTAAGCACAATTGTCTTAGCACCATTATACCATTCACAGTCACACTTTTGTTTTTGCCTTCAAGCTACTGAAAAGAAAGAAAAGCGCATGGTCACTTTGGTTGGAATGCAGATTTTTTTATGATTGGATAAATTGTGTATGGGAGCAACTGTTGGAGGATTCTCTTTGATTTAGGAGAATGACATGTAATAACACGTGAAGGTGGATGGAAAAGAGGAAGGCCACACTTTTCAGAAAAAGTCACGTCCAAGTGGAAGAAAATACACTGCCATATTGAAATAAAAGTGGGAACCATCACTTAAATAAGTTCACGGTTTTGCACAAGAAAAAAAGCATATAAGCATAGAGAGAAGAAGCACATAATGGAGGGGACCACCTTTTGAAAGCTCATGACCAAAAAGAAAACATCATTCGGCAATGTAGATGAAGTAGAAATTTTCTTCCTTTAATACACCAAGGGACCACCTCATTGTTCATAAATGAAGTAATAATGATTTAATATTGGTAAGGGAAATGTGTTACGGCCATATGCTTGCAAGCCAACAAATCACATATTTTGATGGAAAAGAGGGGGCCACCACTCATGGTTCTTAATTGATGTCTTGCAAAATTCATGACCAATTGGAGACACACCACGTGAAGAAGCAGCAGACTTGGTGTGACATTCCACGGCTTGGATGATATCTAGGAGCAAAGAAGAAGTGCTATCACGCATGGAGGGAAACCGTGAAGAAGCAGTAGCAGAAGTTCACAGTCCAGCAACCTCCATTTGTCCAGCACGTTGAGCAACCTTCTCGGAGAAGCAGCTGGTCCATCTTGGAGAAGTGCACTCATGGAAGATCACGCTCCAGCAGTACATCCAGCTGATTCAAGTGGCCTTCCAGCAGCTGCACACGGCTCATTAAATTTGATAAGCATCCAGCAAGTAATGTCCAAAGCAAAGCTGGAAGAAATAAAGCTCATGGAATGAAGAGGACGCTCATTTGAGGACCAACAAATCCAGCCAAGGCACGGTGATAAAGAAAAGGAACGTATGGAGTGTTGAAACATGAGAAAAGCTCACGGTTTTCATCAGCAAAGTGGCCCAAGCAAGCAGCTGTAAGGAGATTGAAGGGAGGCTGGAAGTGTTATTTTCGGCCAACATGAAATTGAAGAAGAAGACAAATGAAGGGCCCACCTTTTGCTGATTTTGGCTATTGAAGAAAGAAATCATGAAGCTAGGGAGACGGTCACGGGAAAGGAAGAAGTCACGGGTGTCAGAGGAGTGGCTATAAAATGAGTAGAGCAGCAGCAGTTTCAGGCATCAGAATTTAGATTAGATTTTAGGAGTAGTGTAGGAAGCCACGGCCTAGAGGAGGCTCTTGCCTCTTCCTCTTTCAATAAATCTCTCCGTTTTCATTTCCAAATAGTGCACAAATGTAAAATTTTATTTTTGAAGCGTGTAGTTCAATTGTTTCACAGTTTGCTCATTTTCATTTTCATTTTATTTCAAGAATCTTTGATAAATTTTATTTTCAGTTAAGTGTTTTATTTTTGTTGTCTCTTTTATTTTACCGTTTACTATTTTCTGTACCGTTAAATTCTGTCATTGTGTTTTATCGTTCATTTTATTTTTAGACATTTTCCATTTTTACCGTTCAGTTTTTACCACCGTTAAAATTTATTTCAGTGTTTTTAATTATATTTTATTTAATTTCCAGTCAACTTTAATTTTACCGCATCAAAACCAAAATCACAAACCCCCCCACTTCGTGTTAAATCTAAGACCGAACCACAAATATTGGTCCTTGAGAGACGACCTAGGAGTCACTTCCTAGTACTGTACTGCATTCTTTCATGCACAACTTTTGTGAGCGGTGCGACCCGCATCATCAAAAAATGGCGCCGTTGCCGGGGACCAATAACGGTTTGGTTTTAGATTCTTGTTGTGTAAATTTTTGTTCTGTTAATATGTGTCTTTTGTGTGTTTTGTGTTTTGTATTTTTGTAGGCGACAACGACACCTTCAGCAAATTTTGGCGGCGTTGTCACTTCAGTTCCAGGTTTTTTGTTTTAGATTTTTGCTGTGTTTTTCGATTTTTATTGTGTTAATATATGTTTTGTCTTTTATATTTTTATTGTGTTGTGTTCTGTATTTAGTTACTGTATTTTAAAAAAAAAAGAAAAAAAGAAAAAAAGAAAAAAAAAACGAAAAAAAAAAAAATAATTGTTCTATCTTGTTTGTGCCTATAACATGTTTAATTATTTTGTGTTTTATCTTGTATTGTGATGCGATGTTTTATTTTCTGTATGTGTATCATATGTGTTTTGTCTGTTAATTAATTAAAAAAAATAAAATAAAATAAAAAATTCTTGTGTACGTGTTGCATGTATAAATGTGTTGTGTTTTGTTTGTCTCGTAATTTTTAGTATTTTATTTTTATTTTTATTTTTCATGTCTACCTATTTTGATTTTGTGAATACTTCTTATTCTGCCGATACCTCTAATTATGAATATGATTCTCCGTCTGCATAGCACTCTGAATTTAATTCTGCTGACTTTTATGATGAGAATTATATGGATCATCCTCAAATTCCTGAGAGCGCTCCTAGGGAGCCGGTCCCACCTACAAAGGATGATATTCATTGCGTTCTAAGCGCTGGACTGATATATCTGCTCCCTAAGTTTCATGGATTTGCAGGAGAATGCCCACATGAACATTTGGCAAATTTCTATAGAATTTGTTCTGCAATGAAACCTCCAAATGTCCCAGATGATTACATTTTCTTGACGGCGTTTCAGCATTCATTACAAGGAGCAGCTAAGGATTGGTTGAATTGTCTTCCTCGAGGACTCATTACCAGATGGGAAGATCTTGAGCAAAATTTTCTGATCGAATTTTTCCCTGCACAAGATGGATACAACAACGGTCCTGGAGGGAATGACCCTACCTTGGGATGGTACAGTGCTCCCCAGTATCGATATCAAGAACCACCATTCCAGAATACTTTGATGCCTCCACTAGTCCAACAAGAACAGCAGATGCAGTTCTATGATGCTACTGCTCAATTTACTCCTCAGCCTTCGATTTCTGAGCCTACAATAAAGGAGTTATTGGAGCAGATGACCATGCAGAACATTCAGTTTCAGAAAGGGAACATGCAGTTCAAGCAAGAGAGCATGGAAACTCAAGCTGCCATGCAGAATCTGAGTGATCAGATCGGGCAGATGGCCACTCAACACTTTCAAGATGATAGTGGCATCAACATAGAAGATGGGGAGCAAAGCTATGAGTTTACTACTACACCCACTTTCCTACCTTTCTATGATCCCACTCTTGCACCTGAGACTGTTGATGATTATTTTAAGGACCAGACATGTATGAGTAACACTGTTGAGACAGGTAGACCATTCTTATCTTCCCCCGTGGAGGTAAACGTACCTCAACTTGAATGTGCAGTTGATGAATTGGAAATTCATGAGAAAATTTATTCTGAACAAAAACATGTTTATTCTGAAACTGAGATTACAAGCTCTTTACCAGATCTGCCTATACATTCAATTGCTTGTGATTTGTTGCACAATGATTCTACAGGTTTTAGGATTGAAACTGATACAGACTTGATTGACAATTCTAAAGTTTTTGATTCAGTATTAGTCTCTGAAACCATTGGTATAAATGTTGTGTTGAATGAACATGATTACAGTGATAAATTTTCCATTGATAATAGCTTTGCACTGAATGTGGATTTTGTTGATGATGCATATGTCAATATTGATTTTGAGACAGGAATTTTGCAGTCGCATAACATGATAGAGTTAGAACAAAACATTGATCTGACTCAGTTTTCTGAGAATTGTGAATGTGATTGTGAATCTGGTTCTTGCCCAATTTGTATTGAAATTGATTATGTGTTACAAACAGATTCTAAATTCATAACAAATGCTATTGATTATGAGTTTGATGACCAGGTTACAAAAGTAAATGAGAATACAGGTACTGACATAGAGGAAATAATGATAGATGAAGGAAAGTATACTGCTTTTTCTCTTATTACTCCGGTGTCACAGACTCAACAACTGCTGGTGGACAGAAGGCTCCTGATTTTATTGATTCAACAACTTGCTCGGAGAAGTGGCGTGGCTACTGGGATTTGTCCTGATTCAAGTGAGAGGGCAGTACTGGGCGAGCTGCTCCTGAAGACATCTTCGCCGGATCCTGAGGTGGAAGATATCTCACTGATAGTCCAGAATTGGCAACTGCCACCATGACCAGGGAGCACTCTTTTTCCTCATTATGTACATATTATTTAGCTTTTCTGATGTGTTTTCATGGTTGTGTTTATTTCATTTTTAAATTGTGAGCATGAATTAAAAAAAAAAATTAATAAAAAAAAAAATTGTTCAAATTCATAAAAATTCATAAAAATAAAATAAAGATGTCCGAGGTTCGATCATTATTGATCGTTAATATTACAGTCCAAATAACAAAAAAAAACATAAAACATAAAAAAAATTAAAAACATAAAAATTTAATTGTTCATATTACAGTCCTCATTAATATTCTGGCCACACTCGGCCAACAAAAACATAAAAAAAAAAAAAAAAAAAAAAAAAAAAAAAAAAACCTAAAACATTAAAAATGAAAGAACTCTCGAGCTGGTTGTGGTGGTCTAAGGGAGAGCTCCGTTGAGGGAGCTCTGGTTCGAAAAGTCACGAGCGGAGGCTTTGGTGGAGGAATTTCTCGTTCATTTCTGTCGTCATCGATAATGATCGGAACTGGAAACAAATCCAGCAGCCTCGGTGCCCTCATTATCACCCAGTTGTTTTCAAACAAAAAAATAAAAAATATAAAAAATAAAAAATAAAAAATAAAAAAACTTGTGTTAATAATAGAAGAGGAATGGAAAATTCAATGGAGGTGTGATCAGAGCTCTTACCGTACATATACAACGGCAGTTGTGAAAAGAGAGTGCCAGTGGGGTCTATCTCCGCTTACCAGCGCCTGACCCGATTGCCATGGTTGTTAAACCAGCAGTGCACGTTATATTCGGTGGCATCTGCGAAGGTCCTTAGTCGAGACGCGATCTCGACGACTTGCGCTCGGCTTGGGTGTGTGACCCCATAGTTGTAGATTTTGGTCATCATATTGATCTGATCATCTGTAGGACGCCATCGCTGACTAGTGTATCTCTCTGATTCCATCTCACTCGTCATCATTCCTCTTGAAATATTCTAAAACTTAATAAAAAAAAAATATATAAAAATAAAAAGAACAAAAACATAAAAAAAGAAAAACAAAACATAAAAAAGAAGAAGCATAAAAATATATTAGATCATTAGTTTCAGTGTTTTCTTTATTCGTTTTTGTTTCTTTTTAGATTTATTTTGTCCTGTGAGTCTTTGATATTTCTGTGTCTGGTCTCAGATCTGTTTCACGGTCCTTGCAAAAGGGTCCTAAACGGATCTACGTCCAGTTGTCCGGTTGTTCTTGTCCATATTGTTCTTGTATATTATGTTTCTGTGTTTTATTTTAAGTGGGGTACGTGGCGTTGTTCTACCCGATTGTCTCTGCCATACCTTCAATCGAAGGGAGATTAACGTCTGGTTTCCAGCCGATATACCCCTTAAGTTTTATGACAATTGTGTTTTATGTGTTTTAAGTGTTTTAAGTTTAAAAAAAAAATGAAAAAAATTGTAGGAGAAGAAAGAAGATAGATCGGGTAGGGGGAGAGGACAAGTATTGCAGAAAAAAAAATATAATAAAGATGAGCAAGCAAGCAGGGAAAGCGAAAAGGAAGGATGAACTGAAATGAAAGAACAGAAAGCTTAAAGAAATGAACAAGGGAAAGAGAAGCAGAACAAGCAAGCAGAAAGAGAGGGAGATCCTTAGTGAAGAAGGACTTACCTGGGGAAGTAGGCTTGCAGAGGCTCCTCGCGGATCTCACTCAGACTCTTCAGAAGACGCAGGGACAGGGGCTCTGCGCAGATCTCAGATCTTCAGAAGGCGCGGGGACAGAGCTTCCTCACAGATCCAGACGCTCAGGAGAGAGCAGAGAGAGAAGAGAGGAGAGAGTGAGAGTCAGGAAATGGCGCTCAGATGCGGAGGAGTGGCTTATTTGTAGCCAAAGCTTTCCACTGTAGCAACAGTTCCGGTCTTTGTCACCGAGACTGTTGTCACAGTACCGGTCTCCTTTTTCAATTAAAAAAAAATAAAAAAATAAAAAATAAATAATAATAAATAATAAAAAATTGTTAGCATCTACTGATGGGTGCTAGGTGTTTAAGACATCTGCTGATGGATGTCCCTGATAACATCTACTGATGGATGTTACTGAAAAATTTCTTCCCATTTTTCTACTTTTTATTGCACTTGTCTATATTATTTGACTGCTCTGAAATTGATAATCTGATGATTGTAACACACTGAGGACATTGTGTGATTTAAGTGTGGTATACTGGGGAGAAATTCTGATTTTTCTATTAGATTGTATTTTGTGTGTTAAATTTTTTGTTTTTGAGTGTTAAATTTTTTCTGTTTTAAGTTATTTTTATCGAGTTTTGTGTGCAATAAATTTTACATTTTTCTCTTGATTTCTGGATGATGTTTAAGTTGTAGATTTTTCCTTCACTCACTTAATACTTATGGTTTGGAATCCTTGCTTTTCTTTGCTTGGAAGATGATTATAATGTTTAAGAGGTTGATTTGATTGTGACGAATACCCTGTGTGAGATTTGAGCCACTTTATTTTCTTTCTTGTGTGATATGTATCTTGATTGCTTGCACATATGCCTTGGCTTGATTCTTTTTGATATACTTGATTTATATGCATTTTTGGAAGTGATAAAGGCATTTTTGTTCTTGAGCCTCTTTAGCCAAATAAGCCTACCTTGTTATTATCCTTTGATAACCCCTTTGAGCCTATACTGTATATATTTCTTTGTGTTGAAGCTCATACACTGATCCTAAGTGAAAAACAAATGATTACCTTAACCTTAGGAAAGTCTGGAGCTATAGAAGTATTTTGTGAATAAGTGTGGTCTCCTTGGGAATTCTGATGAATTGGCTAGTTGGTTCCTCATCATGTTTTGAAATGATAATTTATATCCTGTTGTGTGATAAAAAAAAAAAAAGAAGACAGGATAAAAAAAAATGATGAGAAAAAGAGAAAAATTGAAAAATAATTTTGTAAATAATGGAGTCGAGAAGAGGATTGAATTAGAGGTTTGGGTGAGATTTCACTGTGTTTACATTTTTTTCCCTAGTGCACCTCTATTTCTTCTGAGCTGTAGCTACTTATCTATATTTTATCCTCCCCTGTCCTTGGCCCTATTACAACCATTAAAGACCTTTAGATCCGAACATGCATATGTTTTAAGTATTGATAATTAGAAACTTGCCAAGTCTGTTGTGTTTGTTTTCTTGAGTGCATTGAGTTGAAATTAGTTACCCTAGACACTTGAGAGAAACACTGTGAGTGCATCTGTGAGGTTTTGTTATTTTTGAATCTCCTCTTAAGCTGATTGATTATTTTTCCGTGTATTGAATTGCTTGGAAGATTTCTGTAAGTATCTGCTTTATTTGATTTGTGTTGGATAATTTCTACTTCTTTTCTCTGTCCAGACTTCTTGAGAATTCTGTAAATTCTGTGTTTTTTTTTTTTTTCTTCTGAGCCTTTGTTTTCTGTATGCTGCAATTGTGTCACGTCCTTTAATGTCCCTGAACTATTCCCTGATTTACGTCTTGATTTTGCCCAGGAGTGCAAAAGACTAAGTGTGGTCTATTTTGATGAGTCGATATTTTATTCACTTCACTTAGTTTATTGTGCTAGAATTAATCAGGAAATTGTGCTTAATTGTCCGATATTTTCCCATTTTCAGTAATTGTGCTTAAATTGATCAGAAATTCTTATTTTAATTAATTTGGATTGACTGAGTTAATTATTTGCATTAATAATTGTAGGAAAATTTTGGAAATATAAATTGGGACATTTAGAAGAAATTATGCTGCATTGATTTAATTTGTGTGTTGATGAATGAAAAATTAAGCACAATTGTCTTAGCACCATTATACCATTCACAGTCACACTTTTGTTTTTGCCTTCAAGCTACTGAAAAGAAAGAAAAGCGCATGGTCACTTTGGTTGGAATGCAGATTTTTTTATGATTGGATAAATTGTGTATGGGAGCAACCGTTGGAGGATTCTCTTTGATTTAGGAGAATGACATGTAATAACACGTGAAGGTGGATGGAAAAGAGGAAGGCCACACTTTTCAGAAAAAGTCACGTCCAAGTGGAAGAAAATACACTGCCATAGTGAAATAAAAGTGGGAACCATCACTTAAATAAGTTCACGGTTTTGCACAAGAAAAAAAGCATATAAGCATAGAGAGAAGAAGCACATAATGGAGGGGACCACCTTTTGAAAGCTCATGACCAAAAAGAAAACATCATTCGGCAATGTAGATGAAGTAGAAATTTTCTTCCTTTAATACACCAAGGGACCACCTCATTGTTCATAAATGAAGTAATAATGATTTAATATTGGTAAGGGAAATGTGTTACGGCCATATGCTTGCAAGCCAACAAATCACATATTTTGATGGAAAAGAGGGGGCCACCACTCATGGTTCTTAATTGATGTCTTGCAAAATTCATGACCAATTGGAGACACACCACGTGAAGAAGCAGCAGACTTGGAGTGACATTCCACGGCTTGGATGATATCTAGGAGCAAAGAAGAAGTGCTATCACGCATGGAGGGAAACCGTGAAGAAGCAGTAGCAGAAGTTCACAGTCCAGCAACCTCCATTTGTCCAGCACGTTGAGCAACCTTCTCGGAGAAGCAGCTGGTCCATCTTGGAGAAGTGCACTCATGGAAGATCACGCTCCAGCAGTACATCCAGCTGATTCAAGTGGCCTTCCAGCAGCTGCACACGGCTCATTAAATTAGATAAGCATCCAGCAAGTAATGTCCAAAGCAAAGCTGGAAGAAATAAAGCTCATGGAATGAAGAGGACGCTCATTTGAGGACCAGCAAATCCAGCCAAGGCACGGTGATAAAGAAAAGGAACGTATGGAGTGTTGAAACATGAGAAAAGCTCACGGTTTTCATCAGCAAAGTGGCCCAAGCAAGCAGCTGTAAGGAGATTGAAGGGAGGCTGGAAGTGTTATTTTCGGCCAACATGAAATTGAAGAAGAAGACAAATGAAGGGCCCACCTTTTGCTGATTTTGGCTATTGAAGAAAGAAATCATGAAGCTAGGGAGACGGTCACGGGAAAGGAAGAAGTCACGGGTGTCAGAGGAGTGGCTATAAAATGAGTAGAGCAGCAGCAGTTTCAGGCATCAGAATTTAGATTAGATTTTAGGAGTAGTGTAGGAAGCCACGGCCTAGAGGAGGCTCTTGCCTCTTCCTCTTTCAATAAATCTCTCCGTTTTCATTTCCAAATAGTGCACAAATGTAAAATTTTATTTTTGAAGCGTGTAGTTCAATTGTTTCACAGTTTGCTCATTTTCATTTTCATTTTATTTCAAGAATCTTTGATAAATTTTATTTTCAGTTAAGTGTTTTATTTTTGTTGTCTCTTTTATTTTACCGTTTACTATTTTCTGTACCGTTAAATTCTGTCATTGTGTTTTATCGTTCATTTTATTTTTAGACATTTTCCATTTTTACCGTTCAGTTTTTACCACCGTTAAAATTTATTTCAGTGTTTTTAATTATATTTTATTTAATTTCCAGTCAACTTTAATTTTACCGCATCAAAACCAAAATCACAAACCCCCCCACTTCGTGTTAAATCTAAGACCGAACCACAAATATTGGTCCTTGAGAGACGACCTAGGAGTCACTTCCTAGTACTGTACTGCATTCTTTCATGCACAACTTTTGTGAGCGGTGCGACCCGCATCATCAAAAAATGGCGCCGTTGCCGGGGACCAATAACGGTTTGGTTTTAGATTCTTGTTGTGTAAATTTTTGTTCTGTTAATATGTGTCTTTTGTGTGTTTTGTGTTTTGTATTTTTGTAGGCGACAACGACACCTTCAGCAAATTTTGGCGGCGTTGTCACTTCAGTTCCAGGTTTTTTGTTTTAGATTTTTGCTGTGTTTTTCGATTTTTACTGTGTTAATATATGTTTTGTCTTTTATATTTTTATTGTGTTGTGTTCTGTATTTAGTTATTGTATTTTAAAAAAAAAAGAAAAAAAGAAAAAAAGAAAAAAAAAACGAAAAAAAAAAAATAATTGTTCTATCTTGTTTGTGCCTATAACATGTTTAATTATTTTGTGTTTTATCTTGTATTGTGATGCGATGTTTTATTTTCTGTATGTGTATCATATGTGTTTTGTCTGTTAATTAATTAAAAAAAATAAAATAAAATAAAAAATTCTTGTGTACGTGTTGCATGTATAAATGTGTTGTGTTTTGTTTGTCTCGTAATTTTTAGTATTTTATTTTTATTTTTATTTTTCATGTCTACCTATTTTGATTTTGTGAATACTTCTTATTCTGCCGATACCTCTAATTATGAATATGATTCTCCGTCTGCATAGCACTCTGAATTTAATTCTGCTGACTTTTATGATGAGAATTATATGGATCATCCTCAAATTCCTGAGAGCGCTCCTAGGGAGCCGGTCCCACCTACAAAGGATGATATTCATTGCGTTCTAAGCGCTGAACTGATATATCTGCTCCCTAAGTTTCATGGATTTGCAGGAGAATGCCCACATGAACATTTGGCAAATTTCTATAGAATTTGTTCTGCAATGAAACCTCCAAATGTCCCAGATGATTACATTTTCTTGACGGGGTTTCAGCATTCATTACAAGGAGCAGCTAAGGATTGGTTGAATTGTCTTCCTCGAGGACTCATTACCAGATGGGAAGATCTTGAGCAAAATTTTCTGATCGAATTTTTCCCTGCACAAGATGGATACAACAACGGTCCTGGAGGGAATGACCCTACCTTGGGATGGTACAGTGCTCCCCAGTATCGATATCAAGAACCACCATTCCAGAATACTTTGATGCCTCCACTAGTCCAACAAGAACAGCAGATGCAGTTCTATGATGCTACTGCTCAATTTACTCCTCAGCCTTCGATTTCTGAGCCTACAATAAAGGAGTTATTGGAGCAGATGACCATGCAGAACATTCAGTTTCAGAAAGGGAACATGCAGTTCAAGCAAGAGAGCATGGAAACTCAAGCTGCCATGCAGAATCTGAGTGATCAGATCGGGCAGATGGCCACTCAACACTTTCAAGATGATAGTGGCATCAACATAGAAGATGGGGAGCAAAGCTATGAGTTTACTACTACACCCACTTTCCTACCTTTCTATGATCCCACTCTTGCACCTGAGACTGTTGATGATTATTTTAAGGACCAGACATGTATGAGTAACACTGTTGAGACAGGTAGACCATTCTTATCTTCCCCCGTGGAGGTAAACGTACCTCAACTTGAATGTGCAGTTGATGAATTGGAAATTCATGAGAAAATTTATTCTGAACAAAAACATGTTTATTCTGAAACTGAGATTACAAGCTCTTTACCAGATCTGCCTATACATTCAATTGCTTGTGATTTGTTGCACAATGATTCTACAGGTTTTAGGATTGAAACTGATACAGACTTGATTGACAATTCTAAAGTTTTTGATTCAGTATTAGTCTCTGAAACCATTGGTATAAATGTTGTGTTGAATGAACATGATTACAGTGATAAATTTTCCATTGATAATAGCTTTGCACTGAATGTGGATTTTGTTGATGATGCATATGTCAATATTGATTTTGAGACAGAAATTTTGCAGTCGCATAACATGATAGAGTTAGAACAAAACATTGATCTGACTCAGTTTTCTGAGAATTGTGAATGTGATTGTGAATCTGGTTCTTGCCCAATTTGTATTGAAATTGATTATGTGTTACAAACAGATTCTAAATTCATAACAAATGCTATTGATTATGAGTTTGATGACCAGGTTACAAAAGTAAATGAGAATACAGGTACTGACATAGAGGAAATAATGATAGATGAAGGAAAGTATACTGCTTTTTCTCTTATTACTCCGGTGTCACAGACTCAACAACTGCTGGTGGACAGAAGGCTCCTGATTTTATTGATTCAACAACTTGCTCGGAGAAGTGGCGTGGCTACTGGGATTTGTCCTGATTCAAGTGAGAGGGCAGTACTGGGCGAGCTGCTCCTGAAGACATCTTCGCCGGATCCTGAGGTGGAAGATATCTCACTGATAGTCCAGAATTGGCAACTGCCACCATGACCAGGGAGCACTCTTTTTCCTCATTATGTACATATTATTTAGCTTTTCTGATGTGTTTTCATGGTTGTGTTTATTTCATTTTTAAATTGTGAGCATGAATTAAAAAAAAAAATTAATAAAAAAAAAAAATTGTTCAAATTCATAAAAATTCATAAAAATAAAATAAAGATGTCCGAGGTTCGATCATTATTGATCGTTAATATTACAGTCCAAATAAAAAAAAACATAAAACATAAAAAAAATTAAAAACATAAAAATTTAATTGTTCATATTACAGTCCTCATTAATATTCTGGCCACACTCGGCCAACAAAAACATAAAAAAAAAAAAAAAAAAAAAAAAAACCTAAAACATTAAAAATGAAAGAACTCTCGAGCTGGTTGTGGTGGTCTAAGGGAGAGCTCCGTTGAGGGAGCTCTGGTTCGAAAAGTCACGAGCGGAGGCTTTGGTGGAGGAATTTCTCGTTCATTTCTGTCGTCATCGATAATGATCGGAACTGGAAACAAATCCAGCAGCCTCGGTGCCCTCATTATCACCCAGTTGTTTTCAAACAAAAAAATATAAAATATAAAAAATAAAAAATAAAAAATAAAAAAACTTGTGTTAATAATAGAAGAGGAATGGAAAATTCAATGGAGGTGTGATCAGAGCTCTTACCGTACATATACAGCGGCAGTTGTGAAAAGAGAGTGCCAGTGGGGTCTATCTCCGCTTACCAGCGCCTGACCCGATTGCCATGGTTGTTAAACCAGCAGTGCACGTTATATTCGGTGGCATCTGCGAAGGTCCTTAGTCGAGACGCGATCTCGACGACTTGCGCTCGGCTTGGGTGTGTGACCCCATAGTTGTAGATTTTGGTCATCATATTGATCTGATCATCTGTAGGACGCCATCGCTGACTAGTGTATCTCTCTGATTCCATCTCACTCGTCATCATTCCTCTTGAAATATTCTAAAACTTAATAAAAAAAAAATATATAAAAATAAAAAGAACAAAAACATAAAAAAAGAAAAACAAAACATAAAAAAGAAGAAGCATAAAAATATATTAGATCATTAGTTTCAGTGTTTTCTTTATTCGTTTTTGTTTCTTTTTAGATTTATTTTGTCCTGTGAGTCTTTGATATTTCTGTGTCTGGTCTCAGATCTGTTTCACGGTCCTTGCAAAAGGGTCCTAAACGGATCTACGTCCAGTTGTCCGGTTGTTCTTGTCCATATTGTTCTTGTATATTATGTTTCTGTGTTTTATTTTAAGTGGGGTACGTGGCGTTGTTCTACCCGATTGTCTCTGCCATACCTTCAATCGAAGGGAGATTAACGTCTGGTTTCCAGCCGATATACCCCTTAAGTTTTATGACAATTGTGTTTTATGTGTTTTAAGTGTTTTAAGTTTAAAAAAAAATGAAAAAAATTGTAGGAGAAGAAAGAAGATAGATCGGGTAGGGGGAGAGGACAAGTATTGCAGAAAAAAAAAATATAATAAAGATGAGCAAGCAAGCAGGGAAAGCGAAAAGGAAGGATGAACTGAAATGAAAGAACAGAAAGCTTAAAGAAATGAACAAGGGAAAGAGAAGCAGAACAAGCAAGCAGAAAGAGAGGGAGATCCTTAGTGAAGAAGGACTTACCTGGGGAAGTAGGCTTGCAGAGGCTCCTCGCGGATCTCACTCAGACTCTTCAGAAGACGCAGGGACAGGGGCTCTGCGCAGATCTCAGATCTTCAGAAGGCGCGGGGACAGAGCTTCCTCACAGATCCAGACGCTCAGGAGAGAGCAGAGAGAGAAGAGAGGAGAGAGTGAGAGTCAGGAAATGGCGCTCAGATGCGGAGGAGTGGCTTATTTGTAGCCAAAGCTTTCCACTGTAGCAACAGTTCCGGTCTTTGTCACCGAGACTGTTGTCACAGTACCGGTCTCCTTTTTCAATTAAAAAAAAATAAAAAAATAAAAAATAAATAATAATAAATAATAAAAAATTGTTAGCATCTACTGATGGGTGCTAGGTGTTTAAGACATCTGCTGATGGATGTCCCTGATAACATCTACTGATGGATGTTACTGAAAAATTTCTTCCCATTTTTCTACTTTTTATTGCACTTGTCTATATTATTTGACTGCTCTGAAATTGATAATCTGATGATTGTAACACACTGAGGACATTGTGTGATTTAAGTGTGGTCTACTGGGGAGAAATTCTGATTTTTCTATTAGATTGTATTTTGTGTGTTAAATTTTTTGTTTTTGAGTGTTAAATTTTTTCTGTTTTAAGTTATTTTTATCGAGTTTTGTGTGCAATAAATTTTACATTTTTCTCTTGATTTCTGGATGATGTTTAAGTTGTAGATTTTTCCTTCACTCACTTAATACTTATGGTTTGGAATCCTTGCTTTTCTTTGCTTGGAAGATGATTATAATGTTTAAGAGGTTGATTTGATTGTGACGAATACCCTGTGTGAGATTTGAGCCACTTTATTTTCTTTCTTGTGTGATATGTATCTTGATTGCTTGCACATATGCCTTGGCTTGATTCTTTTTGATATACTTGATTTATATGCATTTTTGGAAGTGATAAAGGCATTTTTGTTCTTGAGCCTCTTTAGCCAAATAAGCCTACCTTGTTATTATCCTTTGATAACCCCTTTGAGCCTATACTGTATATATTTCTTTGTGTTGAAGCTCATACACTGATCCTAAGTGAAAAACAAATGATTACCTTAACCTTAGGAAAGTCTGGAGCTATAGAAGTATTTTGTGAATAAGTGTGGTCTCCTTGGGAATTCTGATGAATTGGCTAGTTGGTTCCTCATCATGTTTTGAAATGATAATTTATATCCTGTTGTGTGATAAAAAAAAAAAAAAGAAGACAGGATAAAAAAAAATGATGAGAAAAAGAGAAAAATTGAAAAATAATTTTGTAAATAATGGAGTCGAGAAGAGGATTGAATTAGAGGTTTGGGTGAGATTTCACTGTGTTTACATTTTTTTCCCTAGTGCACCTCTATTTCTTCTGAGCTGTAGCTACTTATCTATATTTTATCCTCCCCTGTCCTTGGCCCTATTACAACCATTAAAGACCTTTAGATCCGAACATGCATATGTTTTAAGTATTGATAATTAGAAACTTGCCAAGTCTGTTGTGTTTGTTTTCTTGAGTGCATTGAGTTGAAATTAGTTACCCTAGACACTTGAGAGAAACACTGTGAGTGCATCTGTGAGGTTTTGTTATTTTTGAATCTCCTCTTAAGCTGATTGATTATTTTTCCGTGTATTGAATTGCTTGGAAGATTTCTGTAAGTATCTGCTTTATTTGATTTGTGTTGGATAATTTCTACTTCTTTTCTCTGTCCAGACTTCTTGAGAATTCTGTAAATTCTGTGTTTTTTTTTTTTTTCTTCTGAGCCTTTGTTTTCTGTATGCTGCAATTGTGTCACGTCCTTTAATGTCCCTGAACTATTCCCTGATTTACGTCTTGATTTTGCCCAGGAGTGCAAAAGACTAAGTGTGGTCTATTTTGATGAGTCGATATTTTATTCACTTCACTTAGTTTATTGTGCTAGAATTAATCAGGAAATTGTGCTTAATTGTCCGATATTTTCCCATTTTCAGTAATTGTGCTTAAATTGATCAGAAATTCTTATTTTAATTAATTTGGATTGACTGAGTTAATTATTTGCATTAATAATTGTAGGAAAATTTTGGAAATATAAATTGGGACATTTAGAAGAAATTATGCTGCATTGATTTAATTTGTGTGTTGATGAATGAAAAATTAAGCACAATTGTCTTAGCACCATTATACCATTCACAGTCACACTTTTGTTTTTGCCTTCAAGCTACTGAAAAGAAAGAAAAGCGCATGGTCACTTTGGTTGGAATGCAGATTTTTTTATGATTGGATAAATTGTGTATGGGAGCAACCGTTGGAGGATTCTCTTTGATTTAGGAGAATGACATGTAATAACACGTGAAGGTGGATGGAAAAGAGGAAGGCCACACTTTTCAGAAAAAGTCACGTCCAAGTGGAAGAAAATACACTGCCATAGTGAAATAAAAGTGGGAACCATCACTTAAATAAGTTCACGGTTTTGCACAAGAAAAAAAGCATATAAGCATAGAGAGAAGAAGCACATAATGGAGGGGACCACCTTTTGAAAGCTCATGACCAAAAAGAAAACATCATTCGGCAATGTAGATGAAGTAGAAATTTTCTTCCTTTAATACACCAAGGGACCACCTCATTGTTCATAAATGAAGTAATAATGATTTAATATTGGTAAGGGAAATGTGTTACGGCCATATGCTTGCAAGCCAACAAATCACATATTTTGATGGAAAAGAGGGGGCCACCACTCATGGTTCTTAATTGATGTCTTGCAAAATTCATGACCAATTGGAGACACACCACGTGAAGAAGCAGCAGACTTGGAGTGACATTCCACGGCTTGGATGATATCTAGGAGCAAAGAAGAAGTGCTATCACGCATGGAGGGAAACCGTGAAGAAGCAGTAGCAGAAGTTCACAGTCCAGCAACCTCCATTTGTCCAGCACGTTGAGCAACCTTCTCGGAGAAGCAGCTGGTCCATCTTGGAGAAGTGCACTCATGGAAGATCACGCTCCAGCAGTACATCCAGCTGATTCAAGTGGCCTTCCAGCAGCTGCACACGGCTCATTAAATTAGATAAGCATCCAGCAAGTAATGTCCAAAGCAAAGCTGGAAGAAATAAAGCTCATGGAATGAAGAGGACGCTCATTTGAGGACCAGCAAATCCAGCCAAGGCACGGTGATAAAGAAAAGGAACGTATGGAGTGTTGAAACATGAGAAAAGCTCACGGTTTTCATCAGCAAAGTGGCCCAAGCAAGCAGCTGTAAGGAGATTGAAGGGAGGCTGGAAGTGTTATTTTCGGCCAACATGAAATTGAAGAAGAAGACAAATGAAGGGCCCACCTTTTGCTGATTTTGGCTATTGAAGAAAGAAATCATGAAGCTAGGGAGACGGTCACGGGAAAGGAAGAAGTCACGGGTGTCAGAGGAGTGGCTATAAAATGAGTAGAGCAGCAGCAGTTTCAGGCATCAGAATTTAGATTAGATTTTAGGAGTAGTGTAGGAAGCCACGGCCTAGAGGAGGCTCTTGCCTCTTCCTCTTTCAATAAATCTCTCCGTTTTCATTTCCAAATAGTGCACAAATGTAAAATTTTATTTTTGAAGCGTGTAGTTCAATTGTTTCACAGTTTGCTCATTTTCATTTTCATTTTATTTCAAGAATCTTTGATAAATTTTATTTTCAGTTAAGTGTTTTATTTTTGTTGTCTCTTTTATTTTACCGTTTACTATTTTCTGTACCGTTAAATTCTGTCATTGTGTTTTATCGTTCATTTTATTTTTAGACATTTTCCATTTTTACCGTTCAGTTTTTACCACCGTTAAAATTTATTTCAGTGTTTTTAATTATATTTTATTTAATTTCCAGTCAACTTTAATTTTACCGCATCAAAACCAAAATCACAAACCCCCCCACTTCGTGTTAAATCTAAGACCGAACCACAAATATTGGTCCTTGAGAGACGACCTAGGAGTCACTTCCTAGTACTGTACTGCATTCTTTCATGCACAACTTTTGTGAGCGGTGCGACCCGCATCATCAAAAAATGGCGCCGTTGCCGGGGACCAATAACGGTTTGGTTTTAGATTCTTGTTGTGTAAATTTTTGTTCTGTTAATATGTGTCTTTTGTGTGTTTTGTGTTTTGTATTTTTGTAGGCGACAACGACACCTTCAGCAAATTTTGGCGGCGTTGTCACTTCAGTTCCAGGTTTTTTGTTTTAGATTTTTGCTGTGTTTTTCGATTTTTACTGTGTTAATATATGTTTTTGTCTTTTATATTTTTATTGTGTTGTGTTCTGTATTTAGTTACTGTATTTTAAAAAAAAAAGAAAAAAAGAAAAAAAGAAAAAAAAAACGAAAAAAAAAAAATAATTGTTCTATCTTGTTTGTGCCTATAACATGTTTAATTATTTTGTGTTTTATCTTGTATTGTGATGCGATGTTTTATTTTCTGTATGTGTATCATATGTGTTTTGTCTGTTAATTAATTAAAAAAAATAAAATAAAATAAAAAATTCTTGTGTACGTGTTGCATGTATAAATGTGTTGTGTTTTGTTTGTCTCGTAATTTTTAGTATTTTATTTTTATTTTTATTTTTCATGTCTACCTATTTTGATTTTGTGAATACTTCTTATTCTGCCGATACCTCTAATTATGAATATGATTCTCCGTCTGCATAGCACTCTGAATTTAATTCTGCTGACTTTTATGATGAGAATTATATGGATCATCCTCAAATTCCTGAGAGCGCTCCTAGGGAGCCGGTCCCACCTACAAAGGATGATATTCATTGCGTTCTAAGCGCTGAACTGATATATCTGCTCCCTAAGTTTCATGGATTTGCAGGAGAATGCCCACATGAACATTTGGCAAATTTCTATAGAATTTGTTCTGCAATGAAACCTCCAAATGTCCCAGATGATTACATTTTCTTGACGGGGTTTCAGCATTCATTACAAGGAGCAGCTAAGGATTGGTTGAATTGTCTTCCTCGAGGACTCATTACCAGATGGGAAGATCTTGAGCAAAATTTTCTGATCGAATTTTTCCCTGCACAAGATGGATACAACAACGGTCCTGGAGGGAATGACCCTACCTTGGGATGGTACAGTGCTCCCCAGTATCGATATCAAGAACCACCATTCCAGAATACTTTGATGCCTCCACTAGTCCAACAAGAACAGCAGATGCAGTTCTATGATGCTACTGCTCAATTTACTCCTCAGCCTTCGATTTCTGAGCCTACAATAAAGGAGTTATTGGAGCAGATGACCATGCAGAACATTCAGTTTCAGAAAGGGAACATGCAGTTCAAGCAAGAGAGCATGGAAACTCAAGCTGCCATGCAGAATCTGAGTGATCAGATCGGGCAGATGGCCACTCAACACTTTCAAGATGATAGTGGCATCAACATAGAAGATGGGGAGCAAAGCTATGAGTTTACTACTACACCCACTTTCCTACCTTTCTATGATCCCACTCTTGCACCTGAGACTGTTGATGATTATTTTAAGGACCAGACATGTATGAGTAACACTGTTGAGACAGGTAGACCATTCTTATCTTCCCCCGTGGAGGTAAACGTACCTCAACTTGAATGTGCAGTTGATGAATTGGAAATTCATGAGAAAATTTATTCTGAACAAAAACATGTTTATTCTGAAACTGAGATTACAAGCTCTTTACCAGATCTGCCTATACATTCAATTGCTTGTGATTTGTTGCACAATGATTCTACAGGTTTTAGGATTGAAACTGATACAGACTTGATTGACAATTCTAAAGTTTTTGATTCAGTATTAGTCTCTGAAACCATTGGTATAAATGTTGTGTTGAATGAACATGATTACAGTGATAAATTTTCCATTGATAATAGCTTTGCACTGAATGTGGATTTTGTTGATGATGCATATGTCAATATTGATTTTGAGACAGGAATTTTGCAGTCGCATAACATGATAGAGTTAGAACAAAACATTGATCTGACTCAGTTTTCTGAGAATTGTGAATGTGATTGTGAATCTGGTTCTTGCCCAATTTGTATTGAAATTGATTATGTGTTACAAACAGATTCTAAATTCATAACAAATGCTATTGATTATGAGTTTGATGACCAGGTTACAAAAGTAAATGAGAATACAGGTACTGACATAGAGGAAATAATGATAGATGAAGGAAAGTATACTGCTTTTTCTCTTATTACTCCGGTGTCACAGACTCAACAACTGCTGGTGGACAGAAGGCTCCTGATTTTATTGATTCAACAACTTGCTCGGAGAAGTGGCGTGGCTACTGGGATTTGTCCTGATTCAAGTGAGAGGGCAGTACTGGGCGAGCTGCTCCTGAAGACATCTTCGCCGGATCCTGAGGTGGAAGATATCTCACTGATAGTCCAGAATTGGCAACTGCCACCATGACCAGGGAGCACTCTTTTTCCTCATTATGTACATATTATTTAGCTTTTCTGATGTGTTTTCATGGTTGTGTTTATTTCATTTTTAAATTGTGAGCATGAATTAAAAAAAAAAAATTAATAAAAAAAAAAAATTGTTCAAATTCATAAAAATTCATAAAAATAAAATAAAGATGTCCGAGGTTCGATCATTATTGATCGTTAATATTACAGTCCAAATAAAAAAAAAACATAAAACATAAAAAAAATTAAAAACATAAAAATTTAATTGTTCATATTACAGTCCTCATTAATATTCTGGCCACACTCGGCCAACAAAAACATAAAAAAAAAAAAAAAAAAAAAAAAAAAAAAAACCTAAAACATTAAAAATGAAAGAACTCTCGAGCTGGTTGTGGTGGTCTAAGGGAGAGCTCCGTTGAGGGAGCTCTGGTTCGAAAAGTCACGAGCGGAGGCTTTGGTGGAGGAATTTCTCGTTCATTTCTGTCGTCATCGATAATGATCGGAACTGGAAACAAATCCAGCAGCCTCGGTGCCCTCATTATCACCCAGTTGTTTTCAAACAAAAAAATAAAAAATAAAAAATATAAAAAATAAAAAATAAAAAAACTTGTGTTAATAATAGAAGAGGAATGGAAAATTCAATGGAGGTGTGATCAGAGCTCTTACCGTACATATACAGCGGCAGTTGTGAAAAGAGAGTGCCAGTGGGGTCTATCTCCGCTTACCAGCGCCTGACCCGATTGCCATGGTTGTTAAACCAGCAGTGCACGTTATATTCGGTGGCATCTGCGAAGGTCCTTAGTCGAGACGCGATCTCGACGACTTGCGCTCGGCTTGGGTGTGTGACCCCATAGTTGTAGATTTTGGTCATCATATTGATCTGATCATCTATAGGACGCCATCGCTGACTAGTGTATCTCTCTGATTCCATCTCACTCGTCATCATTCCTCTTGAAATATTCTAAAACTTAATAATAAAAAAATATATAAAAATAAGAAGAACAAAAACATAAAAAAAGAAAAACAAAACATAAAAAAGAAGAAGCATAAAAATATATTAGATCATTAGTTTCAGTGTTTTCTTTATTCGTTTTTGTTTCTTTTTAGATTTATTTTGTCCTGTGAGTCTTTGATATTTCTGTGTCTGGTCTCAGATCTGTTTCACGGTCCTTGCAAAAGGGTCCTAAACGGATCTACGTCCAGTTGTCCGGTTGTTCTTGTCCATATTGTTCTTGTATATTATGTTTCTGTGTTTTATTTTAAGTGGGGTACGTGGCGTTGTTCTACCCGATTGTCTCTGCCATACCTTCAATCAAAGGGAGATTAACGTCTGGTTTCCAGCCGATATACCCCTTAAGTTTTATGACAATTGTGTTTTATGTGTTTTAAGTGTTTTAAGTTTAAAAAAAAATGAAAAAAATTGTAGGAGAAGAAAGAAGATAGATCGGGTAGGGGGAGAGGACAAGTATTGCAGAAAAAAAAAATATAATAAAGATGAGCAAGCAAGCAGGGAAAGCGAAAAGGAAGGATGAACTGAAATGAAAGAACAGAAAGCTTAAAGAAATGAACAAGGGAAAGAGAAGCAGAACAAGCAAGCAGAAAGAGAGGGAGATCCTTAGTGAAGAAGGACTTACCTGGGGAAGTAGGCTTGCAGAGGCTCCTCGCGGATCTCACTCAGACTCTTCAGAAGACGCAGGGACAGGGGCTCTGCGCAGATCTCAGATCTTCAGAAGGCGCGGGGACAGAGCTTCCTCACAGATCCAGACGCTCAGGAGAGAGCAGAGAGAGAAGAGAGGAGAGAGTGAGAGTCAGGAAATGGCGCTCAGATGCGGAGGAGTGGCTTATTTGTAGCCAAAGCTTTCCACTGTAGCAATAGTTCCGGTCTTTGTCACCGAGACTGTTGTCACAGTACCGGTCTCCTTTTTCAATTAAAAATAAAATAAAAAAATAAAAAATAAATAATAATAAATAATAAAAAATTGTTAGCATCTACTGATGGGTGCTAGGTGTTTAAGACATCTGCTGATGGATGTCCCTGATAACATCTACTGATGGATGTTACTGAAAAATTTCTTCCCATTTTTCTACTTTTTATTGCACTTGTCTATATTATTTGACTGCTCTGAAATTGATAATCTGATGATTGTAACACACTGAGGACATTGTGTGATTTAAGTGTGGTCTACTGGGGAGAAATTCTGATTTTTCTATTAGATTGTATTTTGTGTGTTAAATTTTTTGTTTTTGAGTGTTAAATTTTTTCTGTTTTAAGTTATTTTTATCGAGTTTTGTGTGCAATAAATTTTACATTTTTCTCTTGATTTCTGGATGATGTTTAAGTTGTAGATTTTTCCTTCACTCACTTAATACTTATGGTTTGGAATCCTTGCTTTTCTTTGCTTGGAAGATGATTATAATGTTTAAGAGGTTGATTTGATTGTGACGAATACCCTGTGTGAGATTTGAGCCACTTTATTTTCTTTCTTGTGTGATATGTATCTTGATTGCTTGCACATATGCCTTGGCTTGATTCTTTTTGATATACTTGATTTATATGCATTTTTGGAAGTGATAAAGGCATTTTTGTTCTTGAGCCTCTTTAGCCAAATAAGCCTACCTTGTTATTATCCTTTGATAACCCCTTTGAGCCTATACTGTATATATTTCTTTGTGTTGAAGCTCATACACTGATCCTAAGTGAAAAACAAATGATTACCTTAACCTTAGGAAAGTCTGGAGCTATAGAAGTATTTTGTGAATAAGTGTGGTCTCCTTGGGAATTCTGATGAATTGGCTAGTTGGTTCCTCATCATGTTTTGAAATGATAATTTATATCCTGTTGTGTGATAAAAAAAAAAAAAGAAGACAGGATAAAAAAAAATGATGAGAAAAAGAGAAAAATTGAAAAATAATTTTGTAAATAATGGAGTCGAGAAGAGGATTGAATTAGAGGTTTGGGTGAGATTTCACTGTGTTTACATTTTTTTCCCTAGTGCACCTCTATTTCTTCTGAGCTGTAGCTACTTATCTATATTTTATCCTCCCCTGTCCTTGGCCCTATTACAACCATTAAAGACCTTTAGATCCGAACATGCATATGTTTTAAGTATTGATAATTAGAAACTTGCCAAGTCTGTTGTGTTTGTTTTCTTGAGTGCATTGAGTTGAAATTAGTTACCCTAGACACTTGAGAGAAACACTGTGAGTGCATCTGTGAGGTTTTGTTATTTTTGAATCTCCTCTTAAGCTGATTGATTATTTTTCCGTGTATTGAATTGCTTGGAAGATTTCTGTAAGTATCTGCTTTATTTGATTTGTGTTGGATAATTTCTACTTCTTTTCTCTGTCCAGACTTCTTGAGAATTCTGTAAATTCTGTGTTTTTTTTTTTCTTCTGAGCCTTTGTTTTCTGTATGCTGCAATTGTGTCACGTCCTTTAATGTCCCTGAACTATTCCCTGATTTACGTCTTGATTTTGCCCAGGAGTGCAAAAGACTAAGTGTGGTCTATTTTGATGAGTCGATATTTTATTCACTTCACTTAGTTTATTGTGCTAGAATTAATCAGGAAATTGTGCTTAATTGTCCGATATTTTCCCATTTTCAGTAATTGTGCTTAAATTGATCAGAAATTCTTATTTTAATTAATTTGGATTGACTGAGTTAATTATTTGCATTAATAATTGTAGGAAAATTTTGGAAATATAAATTGGGACATTTAGAAGAAATTATGCTGCATTGATTTAATTTGTGTGTTGATGAATGAAAAATTAAGCACAATTGTCTTAGCACCATTATACCATTCACAGTCACACTTTTGTTTTTGCCTTCAAGCTACTGAAAAGAAAGAAAAGCGCATGGTCACTTTGGTTGGAATGCAGATTTTTTTATGATTGGATAAATTGTGTATGGGAGCAACCGTTGGAGGATTCTCTTTGATTTAGGAGAATGACATGTAATAACACGTGAAGGTGGATGGAAAAGAGGAAGGCCACACTTTTCAGAAAAAGTCACGTCCAAGTGGAAGAAAATACACTGCCATAGTGAAATAAAAGTGGGAACCATCACTTAAATAAGTTCACGGTTTTGCACAAGAAAAAAAGCATATAAGCATAGAGAGAAGAAGCACATAATGGAGGGGACCACCTTTTGAAAGCTCATGACCAAAAAGAAAACATCATTCGGCAATGTAGATGAAGTAGAAATTTTCTTCCTTTAATACACCAAGGGACCACCTCATTGTTCATAAATGAAGTAATAATGATTTAATATTGGTAAGGGAAATGTGTTACGGCCATATGCTTGCAAGCCAACAAATCACATATTTTGATGGAAAAGAGGGGGCCACCACTCATGGTTCTTAATTGATGTCTTGCAAAATTCATGACCAATTGGAGACACACCACGTGAAGAAGCAGCAGACTTGGAGTGACATTCCACGGCTTGGATGATATCTAGGAGCAAAGAAGAAGTGCTATCACGCATGGAGGGAAACCGTGAAGAAGCAGTAGCAGAAGTTCACAGTCCAGCAACCTCCATTTGTCCAGCACGTTGAGCAACCTTCTCGGAGAAGCAGCTGGTCCATCTTGGAGAAGTGCACTCATGGAAGATCACGCTCCAGCAGTACATCCAGCTGATTCAAGTGGCCTTCCAGCAGCTGCACACGGCTCATTAAATTTGATAAGCATCCAGCAAGTAATGTCCAAAGCAAAGCTGGAAGAAATAAAGCTCATGGAATGAAGAGGACGCTCATTTGAGGACCAGCAAATCCAGCCAAGGCACGGTGATAAAGAAAAGGAACGTATGGAGTGTTGAAACATGAGAAAAGCTCACGGTTTTCATCAGCAAAGTGGCCCAAGCAAGCAGCTGTAAGGAGATTGAAGGGAGGCTGGAAGTGTTATTTTCGGCCAACATGAAATTGAAGAAGAAGACAAATGAAGGGCCCACCTTTTGCTGATTTTGGCTATTGAAGAAAGAAATCATGAAGCTAGGGAGACGGTCACGGGAAAGGAAGAAGTCACGGGTGTCAGAGGAGTGGCTATAAAATGAGTAGAGCAGCAGCAGTTTCAGGCATCAGAATTTAGATTAGATTTTAGGAGTAGTGTAGGAAGCCACGGCCTAGAGGAGGCTCTTGCCTCTTCCTCTTTCAATAAATCTCTCCGTTTTCATTTCCAAATAGTGCACAAATGTAAAATTTTATTTTTGAAGCGTGTAGTTCAATTGTTTCACAGTTTGCTCATTTTCATTTTCATTTTATTTCAAGAATCTTTGATAAATTTTATTTTCAGTTAAGTGTTTTATTTTTGTTGTCTCTTTTATTTTACCGTTTACTATTTTCTGTACCGTTAAATTCTGTCATTGTGTTTTATCGTTCATTTTATTTTTAGACATTTTCCATTTTTACCGTTCAGTTTTTACCACCGTTAAAATTTATTTCAGTGTTTTTAATTATATTTTATTTAATTTCCAGTCAACTTTAATTTTACCGCATCAAAACCAAAATCACAAACCCCCCCACTTCGTGTTAAATCTAAGACCGAACCACAAATATTGGTCCTTGAGAGACGACCTAGGAGTCACTTCCTAGTACTGTACTGCATTCTTTCATGCACAACTTTTGTGAGCGGTGCGACCCGCATCACCACTTATCTAGGGCACGAAGGGAGATGTATGTCGTCTTATAACCGTTATTTTTTAATAAAATTAAACATGTTGTATATATCACTATATCATTATGCGTCTTTCTCATGCATTTTTTTTATGGTCTTGTTGGTCCTAGGTAGGAAGTTATAAATTTGTGACTAAGCCGTAGAGGTAAAATGGAAATTAACATGAGATTGGAAGTTGACCGACCTACAAGTTCAAACATTTTAAAGGAAAGGATAGCCATTGAAGCGGAGGAAGGAAATATGAATGGTTTGAGAAAACTGGTAATGAAAATGAAGACATCCCAAAAGGATGCATTCAAGAAGGAGTATGGGAATTTGTTGAGCCTATTAGAGGTGGAGGTCCAAACATCAGCAATTACTACTTTAGCCCAATACTATGATCCACCATTGAGGTGTTTCACTTTTCAAGATTTCCAACTAGTGCCAACAGTGGAAGAATTCGAGCAAATTTTAAATATACCTCTTGAGGGAAAAGCTCCATACAATTACCTTGGGCAGTATGTACCTGTCTTGCAGCTAGCGAGGATCATGAAAGTACACCTTATGAAGTTGGAGAACAAGTTCACAATCAAGGGCAAAGTGAGGGGCCTTCCTCAAGGATACCTAATAGGATACTTGCATCGTTTAGCTGAAGAAGAAAACTGGGAAACATTTATGGATGTATTGGCTCTTCTCTTCTATGGTGTCATGCTTTTTCCTAATGTCAAGAATTTCGTCGACTATGCCGCCATGAACGCATTTGTGGGATACAAAGAGCGCTGTGAGAATCCAGTCACTGCTATCCTGGCTGAAGTTTATGGGACCCTTAATCGTTGTTATGAGCTAAAGGGAGGAAAAATGTTATGTTGTCTGCCAGTGTTGTATATGTGGTTCATCTCCCGTGTGACTGAGGACGCCTTAAATGCCCCGTGCTCTATGGATAAGCTATTGCAGTGTAAACCAAATGTGAAAGGGGCAGATGAATGGGCGCGACTTTGTGCAAGTTTAAATGAAGAACAAGTTAAGTGGTGTGTCCCTTGGCAGCGTAGATCGCAAATTATATATCATTGCGGGAAGTACCCTAATGTACCTCTCATGGGTATCAGGTGTTGTATTAATTACAATCCTGTGTTAGCACAAAGGCAATTTGGGCATCCTATGAGAGGATCACCTACACCTGCATCTCTTGCCATGTTGCAAATCTATTATAAGGAAGGAACCTTTGTTGAAGTACTTCATCAAGTTAGGAATGCTTGGGGCAACATTATTCGTGCAAAAATGGACCCCAGACCATGGACTATTGATGAAGGATATCCTTATAGCCATTGGATCGCAGAAAGGGTTAGGACAGTGAAGTTGCCTTTCAAGAAAATTTCTCCTAATCTAGATTAAGGAAAACAGTTTCATGAAGCTGAAAATGAGGAAATAAAATTGTTGAAGGCAAAATTCGAGCAAATGAAACTAGAAAATATCAAGTTGACCAGTAATCTTCAGAACCTACAACGTGATTATGTGAATCTTAAGCAAGATGGTGTGGAAAACAGCAAAGCATACGAGGAGTTGTTAAGAAGACAAAAGCAAGAGCTGATAGTGGCCAACATTGAGCTGACCTTGAACGACCGGGAGTATGGTATAATTGAGATATCAGAGCGTGTCACGAAGGAATTGTGTGACCAATTCAAGAGGGACAAGCAAAAGGCACTAGAGGAGCTGCACAAAATGCATATTAGAATGAACGACGTCGAGAAACAGGCGAAAGCAGCGGTAACGAAACTGAAGGAGGAACGTTGGCATCGGGCTGAATCAGAGAAGAAACATCAAGAATGGATGAATCAGATGAAGGAGTATACCGTTGAACAAGATCTAGTTACAGAAAATTGGAGGAGAAGTTTCTCACAACTAGCTTCCCTTGCCAATGAAGCCATTAAGGATGTCCCTAAGTTATTAGCTGATGCTGAGTCTGCATTGCCGATCTTTAACCCACCTAAAAAGGTTGAGACTTTCCTCAATTACTGCAAGAAACTGATGAGAGAAATGAAGAATGTGGTGGCTGAGGCTCGTGATAGTTGATCGTGATTTTGCATACCTCACATGTGGTGAACTTAAATGTTATGGATGAATTGTCTTATTGACTTTGTTTCATGTTAATTTCCAGATTATACATTTGGCAATGTTTTCACATCTTTATAATTTCTTACTATAGTAATTGTGTTGCTTTATCTTTTCTCCTTTTCTTTTCGTTTTTATTTCATCTAATAAAATTTAGTTTAAAAATAATAATACGGCTAAGTCTCCAAAACACCCTAAAGGACACGAACCAGTGGCAAAATCATGGAGAACAAAGGGGAAATTCAAGAGGGGATGAAAGCCGATATCCAACAGCTGAAGGGACAAATGAGTCAAATCTTAGAGGCCCTGAATGCCTTACAAAGCCCTGGAGATTCGTGCGCACAACGACCACAACAAAGAGTTCCAGAGGCACAAACTTTCCCTTCCTATGGTCTTTTCCCGGATTACATTCCACCCTCAGGAGTGCGCTTGGAACATCTTGACGCTCAAAAGGACGAAGATAATGCAGTTGAAGTAGAAGATGAGCCTGGGGCAACCACTTTCACAATTCAGGGAAAGACGATCCAACCAGGTATTGAGAGCACGATAATGAAAAAACAACCTGAGACGAAGTCTTCATCTTGTATCGTTACACCTGCAGATTTTAAGGACGACGGGAGTAAATTAGAAGTCTTTGAGAAAAGGTTGAGAGCCATAGAGGGCGAAGGAAGTTCTGAATTTGGAGATGCTAGAAAACTATGTTTAGTTCCTGATGTGATAATACCTCCAAAGTTTAGGTTGCCAGAGTTTGAGAAATATCAGGGAAATACTTGCCCAAGGGGCCATATAACTATGTACTGCAGAAAAATGGCAGCTTATGCCCACAATGAAAAACTTTTGATTCACATCTTCCAAGAAAGTTTAATTGGCGTGGCTCTGACTTGGTACATGCGCTTAGAAACTACTCACATCTACTCATGGAAAAATCTGGTTGATGCATTCCTAAGGCAGTATGAATATAATAAAGATCTAACACCTGATAGAATACAACTGCAAAACATGGTGAAGAAAGAATCTGAATCATTCAGAGAATATGCCCAAAGGTGGAGAGGAATTGCTGCTCAAGTAGAACCGCCTTTGAGCGACAAGGAGATGACTACCATATTTTTGAATACTCTACAACCACCATTTTATGAACACATGATAAGCAATGTCTCCTCAGGTTTTGCTGACATAGTAGTAATTGGAGAGAGGGTCGAGGGTGGCATAAGAAATGGAAAAATTGCACTAGGCCCACAGTTAGTAGCGAGTTTAAATGAATATGGTCCTAGACATGAGAAAGATAAAAAACGAAGAGCTAACTCACATTTTATTGCCTATCCTCAAATGTCACATTCCCATGGGTTCAATCGACCCATTAAGCGAAGAAATTACAATCGTGATGAGAAGGTCGCCAACTTCACTCCTATCCCCATGACTTATACAGAGTTACTGCCAGATCTTCTCCGCAGAAACCTCATAAAGGTTTGTCCAACTAGGCCTATACCACCTCCGTACCCAAAGAGCTATGACATAAATGCCAAGTGTGATTATCATGAAGGAGCGTGTGGACACTCAACAGAGGCATGCAAGGCTCTAAAGCATAAAGTGCAATCTTTGATCGATTCAGGATGTTTAAAGTTTGAAGAAAGTCAATCCAGCACTCTGACAAGGCGCGAGTTCGCCCCTACAAATGCCATGGACAAATGAAGAACTATATGGGAAAGCATAGGTTGTTGTAAAAGGCGAAATTGATGTTGTTCTGTTCATGTTTTGAATTGTCTTGCTGTGAGGGTTATGCTCATGGATATTACGCTTTCATCCGTGACTTTTAATGTGAACTTTCATTATTTGGTATCTCTAAGGTTTATTGGAAATCATGTCCTAATAGGGTGTCGTGGAGAAAACGAAGGCCGAAAATACCAAAATTTTAAAAAAAAAAAAAAAAAAAACAAAAAGGCAATATTGAGTCACTTGTCTTTCTAGCAAATTGTCAAACTCTTGTTTTTTCGAAAATAGCAAAAAAAAATATAAAAATAGAAAATAAAAATAAAATAAAAAATTTGATAACAAAAAGAAAACAAAAGTTGTAGTGTCAGATTTTTTTCGAGGTCAAATGTTGAATCAAAAATAACAATTTGATGTTTTCTCTCGAGACGTTTGTGCGCATGGTGTTTGAAAAATCTCACCCTTCACCTTCCCAAATAAAAGGATTTTCCCCGAACAAATACTGTCACTGCCCTGAGTAACAAAATAAACTTTTACACCGGGGCAAATTGGCATGGCCAAAAGTTTTCTCGCTTACGCTAGTAGGGTGATCCCTGAATCCATTAAAAAAAAACAAAAAAAAAAGTAGAATAAGTCAACTAGATTCAGAAACCCGAAAGGGTGATCTATAAAGAATGAAAAGAAAAGGAAAAAACGGCTCATGTTGAGGTCATCTAATCGTAGAATTAATTTTTGAAAATAAAGCAATCAGAGTTCAAAATGATGTGTGGCCTTCTTTCTTTATCCAAAAAGCAAAAAAAACTATAACCATTGTTACCCCGTTTGAGCCAAAAATAAATTCTTTTTCAAAATGAGTCAACTTGGGATGCAGATGAAGAGTACTCAACGATCAAATGAAGTGAATCCTTCAAAAAGGGTAAAAAAAAAAAAAAATAACAACAACAATAAAACAGACTTAACCAGAGATGAAGGAAAAACGAAGTTCAAGACAAAAGCAAAGTGCTCAAAAGATCAAATAGTTGATACAATGCGTAGATGATAACCCTTGTTTTAAAAAAAATGTATCCGACAAACATTTCATTTGGGCCTTTATACCCCTTTCTTTTAATACCTTTTAGCCCCTAGCCATTGTTACAAGCCTAATAAAGTCCACAGAGATTGACTAATGATTGCTCATATTTTCATAAAGCTTAATTTTGCGATAAGACAAAATAACTTTTAATGTGTCGTAAAAATAAAAAGGGATTTGAAAATGAATAATGTCTCAGGAATAGGGGACCTCTCTACCAACCAGTCAGAAGCATACAAAAGAAAATTGAACCAATTTGATCCATCCTTTTAGCCGACCCTTTCATACCCACTACTTCTTCCAAACAGAACCCCATGCAAAAAAAAAAAAAAAAAACAACGAAAACTGGGGCAGCTTGGTGAACCTCACCTCGCGTCTTTTCCTTGAAATTTCGTCAAACCATGATCTCAAGAATTGGGTAGCTTTGCAGATCTTACTTGAATTTTTCACCAGAATTATCATGGATTCACCACACCAAACTGGGGCAACTTTTTAGATACCTCGTGTTTCGCTTTGGCACTCATCTCCTTTACGGAGCGTATGAGGTGACATGTTAGCATTATCTTCCAAACCATTCTAAACAACTCTCATTCTTCACTTGCGAGTGAATTCAAGCATATGTACGTTGATGTCTCGGGAGAAAAAGTCAAAATGTAATAATCTCAAAGTTAGATCTCGGATGTATGACATTCCTCACTTTTCTAAGCATTGGAAATAATGACCAGTCTTGATGATTGCAAGTAAGACAATTGATTTGAAAAAATAACAAAAAAAAAAACAAACAAACAAAACAAAACAAAGCAAACGTTTTCATATATTTATCAAAAAGAAAGTATTTCTCATCGAAATCCTCTTCATTCACATGAATGGTTATCAATTTCCTTCTTCAAAAAAAAAAAAAAACAAAGAAAAAACAAAGAAAACACAAAAAGAATAACATTCAGATTTTCTCTATCAAGCCATATTGTTTCATGTCGATCGAGCTTTCAAATTTGTGTCAAAATTACAAAACATTTCAAGTTTCAAAAATTTCAAAATTTGAAAGCCCAGTTTCCATACTGGCCCACAAAGCCCAATTTTTACATTGGCCCCAAGCCCAGTTTCCACACTGGCCAACATTTCTCAAATTACAAGTTTCAAGAATTTCAAAATTTGAAAGCCCAGTTTCCATACTAGCCCACAAACCCAATTTTTACATTGGCTCCCAAAGCCCAGTTTTCACACTGGCCCCCAAAGCCCAGTTTCCACGCTGGCCCCCAAGCCCAGTTTTCACACTGGCCCCAAGCCCAGTTTTCACACTGGCCCCAAGCCCAGTTTTCACACTGGCCCCCAAAGCCCAGTTTCCACGCTGGCCCCCAAGCCCAGTTTTCACACTGGCCCCAAGCCCAGTTTTCACACTGGCCCCCAAGCCCAGCTTTCACACTGGCCCCAAGCCCAGTTTTCACACTGGCCCCCAAGCCCAGTTTCCACGCTGGCCCCAAGCCCAGTTTTCACACTGGCCTCAAGCCCAGCTTCCACGCTGGCCCTCAAGCCCAGTTTTCACACTGGCCTCAAGCCCAGCTTCCACGCTGGCCCCCAAGCCCAGTTTTCACGCTGGCCCTTAAGTTTAATTTTTGCCTCGCCCTTAAGTTCAATTTTTGTTGCATCGTGATTCTATTCATCTTATGTACTTGAATCGATTGTTATTCTCCCCCTTTCTCTTTGAAACCCAGACGAAATTAGTATTTCTATCTTTACTTATCTTTTACTCTGATAATATACAAACGTTGTTTGTCATATTATCTAGTAAAATCTAAGTAAAGAGGGGCAGCTGTCAATACCAAATTTCGTCCGGGTAAATAAAATTAATAATAAATAAATAAAAAAAAAGTGAATAGTGAATAGTAAATAGTGAATAGTGAATTGTGAATAGTAAAAAGTGAAAAGTAAAAAAAAAAATTATTTTTGGAAAGGATAAGTGTTCCACGTAGCTTTGAGATCAGAATTCACCAATTTGCAAATAAAAAATTAATTTTGTAATAGTAAAATGAATAAAAAAATGAATAGTAAAAATGAATAGTACAAATGAATAGTAAATTTTTTTTACTATAAATAGCCAAGGGGGGAGGCTGAAAATTTACAAAAAAGAATTGAGAAAATTTTTGAGAGAAGAGAGTTGGAAGAATTTCTAATTTCAAAGGGGATATTCTGGAAGTTTTCAGAGAGCGAGGAGATTAAGTCTGTAATAGAGGTAAGGGAAGCTAACCTTGAGTATCTCCTTTTGTATTATCTTGAGCCTTGAATATGCTATATTTTGCTTTTGTCTGATCTTAAATCTTGATTATGGAGTATTTTGTTTCTGTATGATTTTGAATTTAAATGAGAGTATGCTTTTGTGCTGATATCCAAGTGTGATAGTTGTAAAACGTGATATTGATTATGTTATGCCATTTGTATGTTATTAGTTGTTTATTTTTGTATTTTGGAAGGATTAGAAATTGTCTAACCGGCTCTGCCAGATTCAACTTCTTATTTCCCCAAACGTTTTATTTCTTTACTTATTTATTTTATTGCATTTTGGAAGGATTAGAAGTTGTCTAACCGGCTCTGCCAGATTCAACTTCTTATTTCCCCAAACGCTTTATTTCTTTACTTATTTATTTTATTGCATTTTGGAAGGATTAGAAGTTGTCTAACCGGCTCTGCCAGATTCAACTTCTTGTTTCCCCAAACGCTTTATTTCTTTACTTATTTATTTTATTGCATTTTGGAAGGATTAGAAGTTGTCTAACCGGCTCTGCCAGATTCAACTTCTTGTTTCCCCAAACGTTTTATTTCTTTACTTATTTATTTTATTGCATTTTGGAAGGATTAGAAGTTGTCTAACCGGCTCTGCCAGATTCAACTTCTTGTTTCCCCAAACGTTTTATTTCTTTACTTATTTATTTTATTGCATTTTGGAAGGATTAGAAGTTGTCTAACCGGCTCTGCCAGATTCAACTTCTTGTTTCCCCAAACGTTTTATTTCTTTACTTATTTATTTTATTGTATTTTTGTGATTAATTTTTATTTCATCTAAATTTTCCACCAACTTATTATATTATTTTTGTTCATCAACTTTCTTCATCCTTAACTCTATAAATACCTACATTCTCTTCACTTCACACACACAATTTACATAATATCCATATCTTCTCTCTCAAAATCTCTTCATTCCATCCCGAAACTCTACTTCATTTCTCCCTCACATTTTACTATCTCTCTATACATAATAAATCCCGTACCCCATTTCTACCATAAAGTTATCTTCTTCATCTTCCATCTATCTTTCTCACAACTTATTACAAGTAGAGTTTTATTTCATCACACAAATCTTCAACAAGGTATACATTTTCTCTTCATTCTATTTATATATGCATTTTGATCATTTTTTTAGTTTATAAATTCATCGTGTTTTCTATTACAATTTTTCTTTATGCTTTTCACATTTCAACCCATCTATCATTCTTAATAAAAAAATATAAAACTTTAAAAACATGTAATAATATAAATATCGGTATGAGTACTCGTGCGATCGTACGCATCAACCTAGTACTCATTACCCAAAATCTAAAATAAACAAAAAAAGCCGTGTGAGTGCTCGTGCGATCGTACGCATCAGCCTAGTGCTCATTACGCAAACAATAAGAAAAAAAAAGCCGTGTGAGTACTCGTGCGATCGTCCGCATCAGCCTAGTGCTCATCATGCAAAAATCTAAATATTTTATAAAAATACCAAAAATTTTTTAAAGGTTAAGCACATGTGTGATCGCACGCATCGTCTTTGTGCTGAAAACATTCTTTGTTTATTTTATAAAAATACCAAAAAAATACAAAATCTTTCAAAACCCAAAAACATCCACATTTTCAAACAACAAATAATCTTTCTGTCAGAACTACGTGGTCCTTGATTCTCCATCAAAAGTGGAGATACGTAGGAGCAAGGCCAGTCCTTGTCAGGTTCATTTTCCAAAAAATCCAAATTTATTTATAAACAAATTTTCTAAACAATTTCTCAAACAATATTTTTAAGCAGTTTCTAAAAGAACTACGGAACCCTGATTTCTCATTCTTAATGAGAATACGTAGGAGCAAGGTCAATCCTTGTCGGGCTCAAAAAAAAACTAAAAAATACATGTTGTTTCTTTAGAGTCTTATTTTAGGGGATAGTTAAACATTTTGAAAACCACATCATATTCGCATATTTAGTTAAAGGTACTGCCTTAGGGCAGGCGTTGTAGGGTGCTAATACCTTCCCTACACGTAACCGACTCCCGAACTTAGAATCTCATTTTCGCAGACCAGGTCTTATCATTTTATGGTTTTTCCGTAGTTTTCCAGAATAAACTATGGTGGCGACTCCAAAATTTTTTTTTTTCCAAAACCCCTGTTTTATTTTTTCGGATCGTCGTCCCGTCGCGATTCCGGTTGCGACACCAACGAACACGGAATTGCTTTTGAATATCTGACTCTTATGCTATACAATGATTATGAATAAAAATGATGTTTGGAGAATGTTTAAAGAACAAATAATAAACTTAAAAACAATTATGATTAAATAGGCTAATTCCACTGCTTTTCCAAGATAGATTCGTAATCGGTTATTCACGGATAATTGTTCAATTGATTATTGTTTAAGTTTCAAATTAATTAAAGTACATTCTCAATTAATTTGAAGGCGATCATGCATTTAACCAAAGTAAATTCTCAATCAAATGCAAAACCTTTCTAGATTATTCACAATAAATTCAATCAAAGTACATTCTCAATCAAATTCTATTGTGTTTAATCATGTCTATTCTTAAATCTCCTAACCAAGTTAAAAGGTAATCAATCAAAGTAAATTCTCAATTGATTATAGTTGAAATTATTATTACCAACCAAAGTACATTCTCAATTGATAGTAAAAACCATTTAATCATATGAAAGTTCCTAAATTAAATCAAAGTAAATTATCAATTAAACCTAGAAACCCTAGAACTCATATAATCAATATGCATGTAGATTCAAACACATTACGATGCAACAATCTTTACTTTTAACAAGATAGAGAGATGAAAGACATAGAGAGAACAACTTAAATCAATAATCAAAGTAAACAATTGCATTAACTGAACGTAACCTCAGAATCCGTCATGAAATTACAGTAGAATAGTCCTAGATGCTTAGCTCTCCACGAATGGAGTTGAATACAAGATGAAATAAAAGTGAGAGGAGTACGAGAGAATGAATGAATTAAGTGAAGTCCCCCCTTAGGTCTCTTTATATAGGGCTTGGACTCTTAATATTCAGTTGACAGAATCTTTTATCTTATATCTTCCAAATAATTAAAAGATTTGAATAATTATAACATTATTTGGAAGATATTTTCTGTTGATATTCTCTAATTAAATGAATTTAACAACTGAATTTTATCTTTTAACTTTTCTAACTTTTTTAAAATTGTACAAATGTCCTAAAATTTCCCCTATCTGCACTTTAGCCCCTTCTGAATTTTTGAAATTGCAGGAAAGCCCCTTAGTTTGACCACTTTTGACCAGAGGAGACTTATTGACCTGCTTTGACCAGTTTTAACCCAGCTTGCACGCATCAATCAGGGCTTCACACGTGGCTGCCCTCTTTCTTCCCCAATTAGGGTTTCAGATTGGGGGAAAGGAGAAAGGTTTCCTCCTGTGCCGTCACGAGCGAAGATTCGAGAGGGTTCCGATATCGGTGCAAACTCTTCTTCCTCAGCTTGGTTCTTTTATGTGATTTCCTTGCAGGTTTTGCATTGATTCGAAGAAGGAAAAGATGTCGCAACTGGTTGAGGTTGAACGATGCAGACGCTTGGGGTTGATTTGGGGTTCCTACTGTTTCTGGTTTTCCTGAGTGCAGGTTTGGTTTGACGGGTTGCCATGGTTGATGGTGACGAAGTTGGGTTTGATGGCGGTGCAACATGTGGTTATTGGCCGTGGAAGAAGGTGGTTGATGGCGGGAAGAACTCACAGAGGCGCGATGACGATGAATGTTGCGGCGACTTCGAACCCTTGCACGAAGGAGAATGAAGGTGTCTTGCGGCGTGGTTGCGGTCATGGCAGCGGCGAGGTGGTGATGATTTCAGAGGAGGAGGAGTGCAGTGCTCCGGCAATGGTGGATGAAGAACTCGCCGTTAATGGCGCGATGAAGGTTGGTGGCGGAGTGAAACTCGCGATGAAGGAGGAGGAGTGTCGCGGTTTCATGGCGGCGTGGTTTCACGATGGCGGCACACCATGGTGGTGACGAGCGTGGCTTCTGGTGAGAAAGGAGGGAGAAGAAGTTGGCCGGTAATGAGGATGGTACGGTGGAAGCAGAACGACGGCTTACGACATTGGAGGCATTGGCAGCTAGGGTTTTTGTGGAGAAGGTGGAAAATGATGCTCATGGGTTAGGGCTGAGGTGGCGGCACATGGTTGGCTAGATCTGTGTGGGGAGGATTTGGACACGTGGCATGATCTGGTGGAGTCTAGCTTAGGAGGGGTATGGGTAAGGAAATTTAGGAGGTGTATTTAGAATAGGGTTACTGTTTGACTTAGTATTGGGCCTGTTTAAGAGAAGAGGGATGTATGTAGGGAAATTGGGAGGTGCAAGAGTAAAAGTTGTCTGTTTGGCCCATTTGTACATTATTTTCCAAACAAAATATGATTTTGGGCCTTGAATTGCCATTTGGACCAATAGAACTTATAATTTCAGCTGCACAAATAAACGTAAGAACATCCAAGAATATTTTATGCGCTAAAACTCACTTTTTACGTCTCTTTAATTCTCAAACCCAACAATTCCAATCATCACAAATTCACTTAAAATCAATCATTTAAGCACAATTATTCCATAAAAAATTTGAATTTTAAAGCATAAATGTGGGCATAATAATGCACTCATCACTCGCCCTCCAGTATGTCCTACCGGCCCTCAAACCAAGGCCTTTTAAAGACAGTGTCTACCGGCATACCCCGAAGACCATGGAAGAATTGCGCGAACGAACGGCCAACGAAATACGAGTAGAAGAGATGAAACAAAGCTACAAGAAGGAGAACCAAGAAGCCAAGGGGGAGAAGTCGGACGACAAGAAGCGTGAAACCTCCGAAAAATCTAAAGGATTCAAAACAAGGGAGCCACCTAAGGGGCCTCGCTTCCAATAATACACTCCGCTGAACGCTCCCCGAGCTAGCATATTACAAGAAGTGTTAAGTGTCGAACTGATTCAAGAACCCAAGCGGCGCCCGACACAGTTCGGGGCAGACGACAACAAGCACTGCCTTTACCACAAGAACATGGGTCACACTATTGAGGAATGCGTGACCCTAAAAGACAAAATTGAAGAATTGACCTGGGCGGGTCAACTAAAATAGTATTTCAAGGTTGACCGCCCTTCTGAACCATTACTACGACTGCGTAGCCCACGACGGAGAAGTCCGGTAGGCAGGACGATTGCGGACGCTCGCGATACGGAAGGAGTGATCGCTCCCGATCAAAGCCGCGTAGAAGTCGGAGCTGCAGCAGAAGCAATGAACGGCCTCTACGTGACCACATTAACACGATCTCGGGTGGGTTTGCCGGGGAGGATCTTCCACCTCTGCCAGGAAACGACATGTTAGAGCCCTCCGGTCAGCCCACGTTGTTCATAGGCCGAGACGGACCATGCCTCTCATCACTTTCACGAACGAAGACTTTCACACCCTTGACCTGGACCAAGATGACCAAATGGTTATCACCGTGAGATAGCCAGGTACAACGTAAGTAAAGTGCTGGTTGACTAGGGTAGTTCTATAAATATCCTATATAAGAAGACATTCCGGATAATGGACATTTCAGAAGACCTGATTGTCCCTTACAGCGAACAAATAGTCGGTTTCGTCGGGGAGCGAGTGGACACGAGAGACTATGTGGACCTCCGCACACATCTCGGCACCGGTTGGGATAGTGAAGAAAAGAGGGTGTGCTTCCTGCTGGTTGAAGCAAATACCTCATACAACGTGCTTCTCGGCCGACCGTGTCTCAATGCCTTTGGCGCCATTGTATTCACCTCACATCTCACCATGAAGTACCCGACAGATAGAGGAGTAGTGTGTACCATCCAAGCATATCAAAGTATGGCGTGGGAATGCTATGTCGCGTGATTGAAATTATACCCTCATTCGATTAGAAGGAAGACCTCTAGGTCCGAGGCAACCATGACGGACTTGGACCCTCGGATGAATTTGGACGATCGGATGGAGCCTCTAGGGAAGCTACAGCTAGTTAAACTTAGGAGTGATGACTCTCAAGTCACCATGATAGCAAGGGGCTTGGAGAAGGAAACCGAGCGGGACCTATAGGCGGTCCTCTGGCACAACTGCAATCTCTTCGCGTGGACAGTCGTCGACATGCCAAGAATCCACCCTTCTGTCATGTCTCATGTTATCGTTGTTTAAGGAGGCGCGACCGATCGCCTAGAAGAAGAGGCGCATAGGAAGTGAGAAGGGAAAGGCCATTGAGGAAGAGGTGGCCAAGCTGAAGGGAGCGGGTTTCGTTAGTGAAGTAACGTATACCACTTGGCTGGCCAATGTGGTCATGGTAAAGAAAGCTAATGGGAAATGGTGCATGTGTACTGATTATACAAATTTGAATAAGGCCTGTCCCAAGGACGTCCACCCTTTGCCAAGCATCGACGACATGGTCGACGAGGCGTTCAGCCATAAGATGTTGAGTTTCCTGGATGCATACTCAGGCTACAATCAAATACCCGTGTATGCCTCCGATTGGACGAAAATTGCCTTCATTATTAAGAAGGCCAACTACTATTATGAGGTCATGCCTTTCGACCTCAAAAACGCCGGGTCAACTTATCAGAGGCTGATGGACAAGATATTCGCGAATCAGAGTTCGGTCTTCGTCTACTTATCCACTGTTCGGTCCGAATCTTACTCTTGTTTTTTTTCTTCGCTAATCATTATGCATATATGCTTTTAAACTTGATGCAACAAAAGTCTTCATATTCTTCACTTTGTAGAATCATCAAAATTATTAACTTCAAAACACCAATGCTCCTCATTGGTAACAGGGTGGTTTAGATAGCTCTGTCATTGTCATGTGCAAAGACGTGCATATAGGTTTAAAGGAGAGTGAGCTAAAGATGGTAGAGAAGGCTGAGCCGGTCACCTTTATACGTGCGCTTTTAAAATTCCAGAGTTGATCCTTGGTGCTCGACGTAAGATAGCTAATTTGCTACATAAAGAGTTGACCAATATGAAGAAGACCATGAATTTTTTGGAGTTGGTCAACATGAAGAAGAAATATATGATGATAAGCATGCATGACCAAGGTGAAGAAGGCCCTTGAGGAAAGCGAGAACAAGTTAAAGACCTGGAAAAAAAAGGTGCCTAGATTCCGAAAAGAAGTTTAAGAACAAAGATAAGGAGTTGAAGAAGGAGAATGCCATTTTGAAGAAAGAAGTTGTTGACAAGAAAGAGGCTTGGGCAGGGCTTGGGGCTGACCTGGTTGGTCTACAAAAATACATAATAATTGAGAATACCAACGACTTCAATAAGGCGATTTGGCAGATTTAGTTGTTATACCAAGAATTGTCTTCCAAGGATGCAAGATTTGATGTGAATAAAGGCATCCTTGACCACCAAATGATGGATGTGGATAACATAATGATTGTTAAGACAACAATGATTGAAGATGCTTCTGATGAAACATTTGATGAAGAGACAACCGAAGTGAGCTCTTCTATTGTCGTTGACCCATGATCTAGGATGAGGAGATGACCAACCTTGAAAATGGAGATGACCAATAGAGGGCTTAAAATGTTTCTATCCTTATGTTGTGTTTCCCTTTTTTTATGGGACCAAGATACATATGTGGGCCTATTTTTATAATAGTCGCCCAGATTTGGCATTGCGTAATGAAAAAACACTTTTTCTTGCAATCCTTTTTTGTTATGAAATGTTCATAGGTCCTTAACTAGATGAGTATGAGTCACGTGATCTAATTACCTATTAATATTTTATTATTATAGTTGATTGAGAATAATGTAGTTAACACAATGTTATCTTGACCAAACAAGTAAAGATCATATCCATATAAAGTTAGTAGACCGATATGTACTTGTTGGTGAGAAATAAATTTTATTGAGTTGAAGAATAACTTGGTACACTGTTTACATCAGATAAAGTAAAATATTGTATCTTAGAATTTGTGTTGAAACAAAGGAATTGAAGTTGAAAAAAAAAAGCTATCACTTATTTATGATATCTCTTTTACAAGTGATTTTTTTTTTTTGAATGTTGGTTAGTAAATGATATTTTTAGATTTTTTCTTAACCCACCTATATTAATAAAACTTTCTCAAGACTTTTTTTTTTAACAAGAATAATGGATTATTATGTAAAGTTCAAATCTTGGTTATTTAAAAATTAAAACTTGACCTTATTTTGAGATATACATTATCTAAATTCATAAGTCAGAGACAGATACAAATATATTTTTTTTCAACTATTATTATTGATTGTTAGAGAATGGAAACCGAAGAAAGTAACAAAAGTGAAAAAGATGTTCATGGAATGGATAGGAAGTTGCTGAAGAGCACTTACGAGCCAAATATTTAAAAGGAAAAGACTAAGGAAGAACCCCCTCTATACAAAGGACATAATAGAATAAAGAGATACTAACGCAATTATTGATAAATACGATTTCATCAGCCATAACAACTGTTTAAAATATAATAGGTTTAATACCTTGGTCTCAACTTTTGTAAAAATGGTTCAAAACACAGTCACGTCATAGCCTATGTTAAAAATGACAGGTGGCATTTTTATAGATAAATGTAATTATTAGACGTCGTTTAGAATTGTAATTCGACGTCAATTTGTTATATTGGGTAAATTTTGTAAAAATGTTTGGCGCGTATGATGTTGAATTCCCTAGAATTAGACGTCAAAAACATATAAAATGTCGAATGCCCCAGCGTTAGACGTTAAAAGGTTAGTGAATTCAATAAAAATTTGAGCGGGAGATTGAAAATTCATTCACTTTATCTTAGCACATGATACCCTCTTATCACATGTGATCTTTCTTTCATTTGTTACAAATGCATGTTAATTAACTACTTTCCTTCATAGGCATATTCTGTTTTCTCTCTCACTGATGGCAACACTTTATTCAGACGAACTCACCTTTTGAAGATTAGTTTTCGTTTTCGTATAAGAACTTATTTGTTGAACTTGTTTGTTGTTTTTTTTTTGTTGAATTTGTTTGTTGTTGTTTGGTTGAACTTGTTTGTTGGTGTTGTTTGATTGAACTTGTTTGTTGTTAGTTGTTGATACTACATTACACGTTCGTAATCCATACTTTATAAAATACCAAAAACTAACATTTATTGTTTTTCTGCTTTTCAGGTCTCGTTTGTAAGAAAGATCACAATTAATTAGTTTTTTTTTTAATTAATGTCGAATATTGACAAAATTCGACGTTAATTTTATTTACTGTGAACGTCGAATTGTTTTATGTTTGACGTCAATTTAACATCTCCCGATATAACGTCGATCTCGAATTCGAGGTGAAAGGTCAAAAAACATTAACATTATACTGTGTTTTTGTATTAGTGAATATATAACAGACCCCAATATCACAACCATCTTCAACAACCAACACATTTATCCATTACCATTACAATTTTATGAACCCCATACACGCCAATTCATCGTCATCTTCATCAAAATTTCAATCCCTCCCTCATTTCCAATAATTCTTTATCCCCAATATGGTGAAATTGGTTTTCAATTTGACATGCGAGTTCCTTCGTTCTTCCATCAACCATGAATCCTCCATAACCTGCAGCTAACCCCAGATCTCCAATTTTCAGAAACCTTAAATCCCTAATTTATAGAAACATTCATCGTCAATCATGAGAACCCCCAAATTTGGGAATCAATCTCGTGACTTTCTCCTCCATCAGAAACCAAATCGCGCTCACAAGAACCTCGCGAGCACCACCCTGAACCACTATTCTCCTTCAACCTTCGAGCAACACCGTTCTCATGTGCAACCACCCTTTTCCACCCTTTTCCATCATGAACCCTAACCATTGTCACACCTCCTATTTGCGGTTCAACATGCAAGAAACCACAAAACACAGAAAACCCCAATGTCCAAAACCCAAATTGCTTAAATCGAACAACCAAGAAACAAGAAATTGTCACGGTAATTAGATTGATGTTGTTACTTACATCAAAACTGGATAGCTCATTGAATATTAACTAAGGTGGACATTACACCTTTAGTGTTTTTAAAGATGTTAGCAAAAAGACTAATTTGAATCGTTTTAACAAAAATTGGAATCACTCTAAACAACTCAAAAATAGAAAGATCATTTTGAACTTAACAAGGAACAATAACTTATTTTAAAGTCCAGAAGTGAAAGGAACAGTAGTATTAAGTATCCAAGAGTTGCCCGGAAATGATGTTTCCAACAGTGAAAAGGTTTGACATGAGATGTAATACTGAAAACATGGTAACCTTTCCAAGTGATCCTGTTGGCAGTGTTGGAGCCAGGACCAGTGATTGTATATTCTGCATAGTACAAAGAGTACAAACCATAGTTACCATCACATTCCATCCAGCCAGCAGGGTTGATCAAACTGTCAATGTTGGTCTTCATGAACACTGTTCTTGAGTACTTCTTTCAGGGTCTGTCAATGTATGTTTTCACACAACTAGGGTTGATGATTCCATTGGTTTGATTAAGGTTAGTTCTACCCTGAGCAGTGACTGTGATGGTTCTTGCATAAATGTTATAGTTTTGCACTATTACAGCAGCATAGCCAATGACGAAGTCTATTGTGCTATAGATGTCACAATTTCTGTAAAATTGCCTTATCATATGTCTTGATAACCCTCATAACCGCATCTGTAAAATACTGAGAGATCTGAGCTAGAACGCAATGCCCTACCTGCTGAATTGTTCATGTGCTGTGTTATAATCATTATTAGTATTATACATTTTTTTTATAATTATCTTCAAGTATTTTAATTTCATTGAATCAAAAGATTTCTAGGTTCCATATTTGATTATTTTGGTATATGATAAGTTATTTTAAATATCTAATTTATTTTTTGTCTTATTATAGCATTAATTATATATCTTTTTATGCGATTTTGTTCAGTTGTATTAAATTGTTTTTAAAATATATTTTATTATTATTTTTTTTTAAGTTTAACTTTTTCATGTAAAATAATATTTAGATGATTTTTTATATAATTATTTTTTATTTCTAATTCATTCTTATATTTATATAAAGTCATTTCGTTTATTATATAATAATTTATTATAGTAAATCAACAAAGTGTCAACTTTTTAAAATTTTAAATATATATTTTCTATTTATCATATTCTTAGTTATATTCTTTTTTGTGATTTCATTCATTTATTGTACCATACCAAGTAGTTCGTTTTTATGACATAGATTCAATTATTTTTTATTGTTTTAATATTTATATTTGCTTTTTATTTTTATTCTGTAGAGTATTGTTTCATTAATTTTTTATATAATTATTTTAATTTTTTAACTCATTTTCAATTATTAATTTTATCATAATTATATAAAGATATTTTACTTTAATATATTAATTATTATTATGGATAATATCTTTCCAGATTAAAGTAAGATGAAATATTAATATATAAGTTTTAATTATTATTAATTATTTTTTTATGTGATTTCATTTAAGTAATTTATTATAATTTTTCAATAAGTAAGAGGAAACAATGTGTGAAAATAGAAAGGAAATAAAAAATATTATCAAGGAATATGAAGACTATGATGTGTGATGTGGACAAATATTTTTCTCTTAAATATCTTATATTACAATTATATATATATATATATATATATATATATATATTAATTTTTACATTATTATATATAGGTATATTATCATCTAAATGAATTAAATTTATTTTACAATATAATTATTTATTATTAAAATTAGTGATATTTTATAATTATTTATTAATATAGTTATACGATAATTTAGAATATGACACCCTGTAAATTTATATATTAATGGGTCCGTCAACAGCTTTGAAATTAAGGATGACAATGTTTATGACTATGATATCATACAGGAATATAATATATTTTAATTATTTATTAAATATAGTTATAACATAATTTAAAATATGGCATCCCAAATTTATGAGTTAAATATGTTTTTAGTCCTTAATCTATTGGTTGTTTCTGGTTTTTGTCTCTCTTTCAAAATAAAGTATAATTTGGTAAATCTTATTCTGTTTAAATCTTATTCTATTTATATTTTATTGGGCTTATATCAGCTCAGGATCCATGAGATAAATTATAAATATAAAGTTCAGGATCCATGAGATAAATTATAAATATAAAGCCAGAGCCGAAAGTCATGTACCCGCCCACCCAACTTGGGCAAGAAGAAGGAAGAAAACTTAAAGGAATGAGGATAATTAGAGAGTTCGTCCAATTTTCAAGACAACCTGGAATGCTTTGAGCAACAAAAGTTCGGTCTTCAAATCGACCGAAAGTGCTTTGAGCAGCATTCATCCAATCTTTAAAACAACCTGAATAAGGAATTTCAACCCTATACCGGAAACAATAAGAATTAATAAAGCTCTTGAGAGCCTTGACCCAATAACTTTTGTATCTTCAAAACTTTCCCATGTATCACGTGTGTTTGGATTGATTCGTAAGCGATTTATCTATCTTCATATTCGGGTTCAAGTTGAATCCAGAAAATCTGAAACGGTACAATAACCAATGTAATATGTGTTATAATGATCATAGATCGACTTATAAAGGACATATATCACTTTGGTACTAATTCTTGAATTCACGTTGGTCTAACAATCATGTAAAAAGTGACATAACTAGTGTACTATTTTCATTTTTTTATTATCAAAAAGCATGTTTTAGCACTAGAGAACAAGAATGAATTTCCAACAAAAGTATTTTGATAAAACAATTCATTAAAAGATGGGAGTAACTTTACAAGAGGATGCATAACAATTTCCCAATAATGAAAAAAATGGTTATTAACCCCTCCAACCTAAGTATTAAACCAAAACTCAAGAATAATAAAAAGAAAGTAAGTCACGTTTTAATCAAGTTAATTTTTCTTAAAATAATTCAGACTACCAAGCAATTAAAAAATACAAACACAAGTTATATTGTTTGTGAAAAGTGTAAATCAATAAATAATCATGGCAAAAGCCATACATACATACATATATATATATATATATATATATATATAGATAGATATATAGATATATAGATATTCATGTACATATATATGTATATATGTATAATTATTGCTAAAGTTATACAAGGATTAGAAGCATATGAGAAATGTGACGAAGTGCTAGGTATATTATTAAAGTAAGATCTTGCATGGTCCTGTTCCAAAGCAAATCCCACATATGGACAAAAAGTACAAAATATGAGTCCCTATTAATATACTGTCGTCTAGACAAGGGCATAGTAGATGCAGTGATAAGTAGGTGTGTCTCCAAATTGCTGCATGTGCTCCACTTACCATCACACAGTTCCACATTCATTCTAGTCAACCAGTCTTGTTCTCTACCCCAACATCATTAATAACAAATAACCTTTTTTTACACTTACCTTGTGGTTTTGCTCTTTCAAACATAAATGACCTAAATGCTATTTGATTAGACTCTTTGAAGTTGAATTTTCCAGCGATCGAAAAAGTGACTGGACAGAAAATCTTACTATAAGTAATCCATCATATTCTGACCATTGACAAAGGTACCTATAATATACTATAAAAAGGAGATTAAAACGAAAACCAAATTGTCTAAAATTACTGAAAGACATGCTTCAAGCTCCAAACACTCTTCCAACCTTATCCTGGTTGTCACTATCTCACTCCTGTCATAAAATATTGCCCACCAATTCTTCACAGAACCATCTCTCATCCACTCTTTTGTCTCTTTCCCTTTATCAAAAAAATACCCTTTTTTATTTGTCTTTAATGGTTATATATATTATATTGGTTTCCTTTTTCTTTTGTCTCACTAATATGCATATAGTTTTCCAATGACAATTTATAATTTATGCATTCATATGAAGCTGAACCAATAATCGTACACACATAAATGCAAATAATGCTTTCATTTCAATATTGCACAACAACCAACCACTATAGTTAGTTCCTGATCACTGCTACTTCACAGTCACTTCCAAATGCTTCAAGTAAATATATATATATATTATAGGATAAGATATATACTGAGAACTGAAGTTTAAAACTAAGACTAAACATCAGTAAATAATCTGATTATAAACCTAACAATAAATCTTTCGATGAACATGGTAAGATAAATTTAAATTTATAATTTTAATAAACTTTAAATTTAACTTAACCTAGTTAAAAAGTAGACCTGAAAAGAATATGTATGATATGATTATAGAGATCTCGACCTAGAACCTACCTCTCTCCTTCTTCTCCCACTCTCTCTCCCTATTATATATATAAACTATTCTTATTCCACTCTTCAATTATCCACCGACCCCATTATTTCCAGTTCTTCGTTCTCTTCTCAGTTTCTTCATTGTTTCATTATCACTGCTACAGATTATTGCATTCATTCACTTTTGAAAATGAGCACACAGGTGCAGCAGCTAAGAAGGTTCAACTCGATGGAACGCAGGCCGAGGATGCTGAAGGACTTCCTCAGCGACAACCTAAACTCTTGTTCCTCAAGCGGTTTCAAATCACTTCCAAGAAAACCAACAAGCATGCACACCCTCATAGAAATGGAACTCAAATCATCTTCATCACCACCATCAAACTCACCCTTCCAGACACTCATGAACACCATTAGAAGCATCTCTTTCTTCACCTCAGTGAGAAAATCACCCTCCGTGCTTTCCCTTCCCAGAAGCCTCTCTCGCAAACTCTCATCGTCAAGGAGAAGAACAACAACAAGAAGCAGAAGCCAAGGATGCAACGATATCAGCATCACAACGGTGAAGATCAAGGACATCATGCGGTGGAAATCGTTCAGGGACATCGTCGAACCTCCCCCACCACCTTTGGATTTCATGGTGGACCCCACTGCCACAACCACCACCGCCACCTGGAGTATCAGCACTGGCTCTAGTTGGAGTGAGAGCGACTTTTTAATTTCTTCGAGGGAAGATCCACAAAACGACAGCGTTGAAGCTGGTAAAAAGGTTTCCTTTTCACCCCTCGTTGTCGGCAAGGACCCCATAGCCACGGTGAGCAATAATTTTCTGTCACAATATATTCGTTCATCGATGTTTGGTTGTCTTTTTTTTTTTTTTTAACTTTTCTTTTTGTTGATTTCCCTTTTTAATCTGACAAATAAGGACAAAAAAAAAATGAAGCTTGTAGGAAGTAAAGTTGAAGAACATTTTTCCTCGACAGTATCTTATTTTATTTTATTTTTGTCTGTCGGTGGACGGTAGTTCACTGAGGTTTTTATAAATTTCTGGTTAAGAGAATATTTTTCAGGTTACTTCTCTCATATTTTAATAGTGATTAAGCATATATGGTTTTTATAATTATGTATTGGAATTTTTTCTTCTTTATTTTTCAAATGCTAGTTATATATATACATAATAAACAGAAAATAATATTACATGGATGAGCATATCATCATAATCTAAATTACTGAATGTCTACACATATAACATGTTGTTGAGTGTTAGAAACTCTACTGCATGTGAAAACCATGGATATAGGTACTGATAGCAGACAATCTAATGTTTTCTTTTGTTAAATGGGGTTATTAGTTACAGGGGCTAATCACAATTAATTTACTTTTAATGCTAATTTTCATTCAAATTGTTTATTGGGATTACATTTTTTTTCTGATATAAATATGTAATCTTGATAGGAAGCTTTAACTTGCCAAGAAGAACAAAATAGTCCAGTTTCTGTTCTTCAGGTTGGAGAAGATGAATTCTCACCCTTTGATCAAAGCCTTGCTAATATTCAAAGTAAGTTCCTTCTTTCACTTCAATTGTCTCTTTTAAGTCCTACATGCATGCTTCCTCTCTGCATAAGAAAATGGTGCTAATAATCTTTTCACTTTTGAGTGCAGGGAGAAAGCAGAAGTTCATAGAAACAGTTCAGAAATTGGAGAGTCTTGCAAAACTTGACCTTGTAGACTTAGATCAATGCCTCTCATTGGATGAAAACTCTCTCTATGATGAAGAGTACGAAGATGATGATGATGACGACGACGACGACATTGGAGAAGAAGGTTGGAGTGAGAAAAAGGCAGAGCAACTGCTACATTGTATTAAAGCAAGATGTTCAGCAGATGGTTGTAAAGACCATTTGGATACACTTCTGTTGGATTTTTTCAGTGAAGAACTGAGTGGAAATAGAAAGCAGTATAATGAAGAGGAGTTAAAAACTTTGAGAATAGCTGAGGATTGGATAAATGGATCATTTGCTTTTGATGCAGGGCTTGCTGATAAACAAGCTTACATCAAGGACATGGAAAAGAGAGATCAGTGGAACATGTTTAAGGAGGAGCAAGAAAAACTAGCTTTTGAAATTGAGAAAGCTATATTTCATAGTTTGGTTGCTGATCTTGTTGACTCAGAAGGTTAATAGCTTCTGCTTTCGGAGTTCAACCCTATGATACTTCTTCAAGCAGCCTATAAATATCTTTTTCACTTCAAAAAGAGTAGTTTACAATGTAAATTTCACTTTCAGAATAAAAAAAGTGTGGACCAAGATATTTATGAGGAGCAAAAAGTTAGATCCTGAGCCAAGTTTTGTAAGAACTCTGAGCCTTTAGCTGCTACACTGGCCTACTTGTCCTGATCTTGAGCCTATATCAGAATATGGACCTATAGCAGACAAGCCACAAATGGAATCATAGTTACCAAATGCAGGAGTGCCTTAATTTGTAGTAACAAAAGGAAAAAAGTGAAGATTTTAGTTAGTATTGGAAACTCTGATGAAGAGGTAATAGTTACTGGTGTGAATAGATAAATGGGTTATGGCTTAGATTTTGGACATTGGCATGTAGCATAGTAATTAGTGAATTTCAAGGCATAACTCATGCCTACTTTTGTTAAGGTACAGGTAATTAGGAAGTTAATTTATGGATGGTTGGTTGTTCTGCATATGTAAATAAGAGTTTACAGAAGGCTTCTCTCTCCCTCTCTCTATATAATTTGTAAAACTTATTTAATGTTATTATATGACAATTGTTGCAAATATATTAAAGATTGTATACATGATTTCTTTTCTTATTTTACTTTTCAAACCTTTAGTTTAGCCAAAAGGCATATGTTTTGACAAAAGATATTTATATATTATTATTTATTTGTAAATGTTATCTCACTGATAACTAATATGATCTTCTAGTAAATTTAGAATTTCTTTTCTAGGAATCCTACTATTTGTGCAGTTTCGAAAGACTTGTACAACGAAATGTTGACGGACAAATAAAAACTTTTGTAATGATACAGGGGTTTCACATGATATAACTTACACTAATGTGTGTCAACTTTATTCATAACAATGTTCTAACTATTACTCTTGAATAAATCTCACTTATCAAATGAGGAGTCTTAAAAAATCAAAGTCCCACGAGTTTTCTCATAAAAAGGTTACACTTAGAAGTGAACTTGATCTTATTAAAGTTTTGGTCTTATTAAAGTTTTCATTCATCTTATTATAATTTTTATTTTGAATTCAAAGTAAATTTGGTGTTATTATAATCTTCAGTTTTAGTCAAAGTGAATTTAGTCTTATTATGATCTTTAGTTCGGATAAATGGTTAAGTTGAATCAATCTAGATTGAAGATCGAGACGAGTCGATCTAGGTCGAAGATTAAGCCAAGTCATTTCAAGTCGAAAGATTAAATCTTAGGTATAGGATGACTCGATTATAATCTTTAACCCGCATTGACTCGGGTCAACCTTCAGATTAAACCGACTTGAGTCAACCTTCGGTATTTTATGACTCATTTTGACCTTTACAGGTAAACTTATCTCTACCTCTTCGGCCTAAACTGACACAACTTAATTATCTGGTTTAATTGACTTAAGTTAAACTTAAACATGGTTCGACTCGAGTTAACCTTTGCTTCATGTTGTCTCGTTTCGACCTATAGTGACCTAATTGTCCATCGACCCACACCAACTAAAGTCAATCTTTAACCTTAGTTGGCTTGACTCAACCATCAATATGGGCTAACTCAACCCGGGCTCATTGGACCCAACCTTCGGTCTACACTGAATCAATTCGATTCTTTGGCCTTACTGACTTGACTCAACCTTAAGTCAGCACCGAATCAATTTAACCTTCGGTTAGGTCAACTCTGCTCAACCTTTAGCCAAGGGACTCGACATGATCCTTACTCAGGCCGACTCAGCTCGATCTTCGATTTAAGTTGACTCACCACAACCTTCAATCATAAATGATTCTACTTGACCTTTGGTCAAGGTTAACTTAGTTCAACCTTCAGCCCATTAAGCTTATGTTGGTTTAGCTTGACCTTAAGCCCATTCGACTCAGGCTGGCTCCCCTTGTCCATGATCCCAAACTGACTAGGCTCTTAACCTTCTGCTTGGATGGCCTTGACTCGACCTTCAACTTGGGTCACCTCGACTTGAGCAGACTCGACTTTGCATGAGATGTATCTGACTCAACTCTATCAACCTTGGCTTGACATAAACACAACCTAACCTTAACCCAAGTTGAATGACTTACCTAACTTGGTCTCGACTTCATCCTATCTCTCTTGACCTAAGATTGGCTCACATAGACTCACCCATGGGTTGATCCTGACTCCTTCATCTTTTGTTGCTATTTTGATTCTATAAACTTTTTCTTGTGTGAGCTTTTTGACCTTGTGGGTTTTTTTTTGCCTCCAACCTGTGTGAATAAGGGCCAAGCCTTGTGGATTAGACCAATTTGACAACTCTACTATAACATGTACAAATAATTAAGTCATTTGAGTAATATTGTATAATGTATGGTTAGTATATCAAATTATGCAAGAAACCAAAACTTTTGAGAGAAGGAAAAATGGTTTGTGGTGAAAAACTAAAACTAAAACTAAAACATGTTTTTTATGTCTCTAGATTCAAGTGTAGTTTTCTTATTGTGTGTTAAAGAGACTTTATTATCAAAGATGTCACTCAAATACATGTTCCCAAGAACTTTTAAACATGAAAATTTCATCAAAATTTATTTATTGAGACACCCAAAAGAATAGGTAAGTGAAAAAAAGTCTCATTATCAATATAGTAAGAATTTTGCATTTTCAAGAATGTTAATGTTATGCACATAAATTCTAATAAACATTTTTTTATTTCTTTGATGTTTATGTTATGTCCATTATCATTATCACGAGAAAGACAATTTTTATAATTCATGTAGAGTTATACAATTTGGATAATTAAGAATCTTTTATATTAAAGAATTCTATCTTTATTGAAATAGAGTTTGCATTTTCTAACCATATAACAAATTTTTTAACTACCAACAATGACATTACAAACTACTTTGTAGCTGGCCAAAAATCATGTGCAAATAACAAATTGGAAGAACTACAAACTTCAATCCTAAGTGTGGAAACATGTAATGAATATTAAGAGGAACAATAATGTGGATTTACCTATTGATGTGAACAATATGTAGAAGAAAAAAGTAACAACATAACATATATCTTCCTACTTAAGGAAGTTAGATGAAGAATATACAAAATATCCACTTGATTTTATTTCCTTAATGTCAGGTAAGTTATAACCATATTCAGTGGGCACATTTATGTTGATTTACCAAGTTGATAACATCCAACAATTATGGATTCCAATAGTCATATTATGATTCCCTATTGACTTATAGAGATTAACACATTCAACTAAGCATTCTTATTTATGTCAATAATTTATGTGAGATTTGACTTTAAATTATTGATAATGTTAATTTTTACCATTATCTTAGTAATATTTTATTAATCTTCAATTTTTTCTTGTTTTTGCAAATAATTACATTTTGGGCTACACTAGTCTAATTATACTACTAATCCTGATTACTTGTGCTTAATTTAATGACATAAAGTTTTTGTTAAAAGCCAAGACATATTAGTATCCTTAAGAAGCAAGAAGAATGTAAAATCTTAGAAGAGACGTTGTTTTAGGCGCCATTTGCACTAAGTCAAAAGGCCCAAATCATTTTCAAGGCTCGCAAAAATTCCAATAGTCAGACAGAGCATCTAGTGCCACCCCCTTTTTTGCATAGACTGTGATGGGTAGCATTTAAGGGTGTTATACGCCATCTTCACAGAGAGCTTGAGTTATCCTCAGCACCCAACGGTGGAGGTCGTGTGTCGAGTGGTGCTTATGCTGACTTTGCAACTTTGCCCTATTTCTCCTTTTAGAGTTCAACCCTATGATACTTCTTCAAGCATCCCATAAATATCTTTTTCACTTCAAAAAGAGTAGTTTATAGTGTAAATTTTACTTTCAAAATAAATAAAAAAAGTGTGGACCGAGAAATTTGAGGAGCAAAAAGTTATATCTTAAGCCAACTTTTGTAAAACCTCTAGCCTTCAGTTGCTACATTGGTCTACTTGTCCTTATCTTAAAGCCTAAATCAGAATACGGACCTATAGCACGTAAGCCAGAAAATAAATCATTGTTACCAAATGCAAGAAGTGCCTTAATTTATAGTAATAAAAGAAAAAAAATTAGAGTTTAGTTAGTATTGGATTTTGGACATTGGAGTGTATCATAATAATTAATTAATTTCAAGGCATAACTCATGCCTATATTTGTAGATGTAGAGGTAATTAAGAAGTTTATTTATTGATGGTTGGTTGTTCTACATATGTAAAGTTTAGAAGAGTTCACATAAGGCTTCTCTTTCCCACTCTTTATATAATTTGTCAAAATGTCCTAGCCACAGTTTTAACTTAGAAATGCAAGTAACCTTCTACAATTGGTTGCAACCATAAACAAAGATGATACTAGATGTGTCATTTGGTGGTTCGCTATTTTTCAAGAGCTGAATAAGCGACAACTATCATTGAAAGCATGGCTTCCACTGACTTGGAAAGCCAACATGGGAAAACATCGACATAAAATATGGCAATCCTAAAGTTTACTTCTCATGATTCCCTACTTGCTCAAAACAAACGTCTCTCTTAATAGATGGAACTCCTATACCAACACATGGCTAAGTTGTCTCAATAGTTGTAAGCCATGCAAGTTAATACCCAACAACCTTAACAAGTGATAAAATATGATTTTTGTGAAGGAAAATGGACATTGTCAAGTTCCTAGTGGTTCCCAAAGTGGAGAAGTCAATTATACAACTCCAAAATTTCTTCAACAACCCTTTCCCTAATTCTTCCAATCAAGTGTGGAGAGGAAACAATGTCAACCAAGGGGGAGACAGGAACAAGGAGCCTTAAGCAATAGAAACATTTTGAGGTGTAGGTGAGGCAGTTAGCAAAACAATTGATAAACCAACAAGGAGGATCATTCTCTACAAACACCCAAGTCAACCTAAAAGAGAATTGCAAGGCTATTTTCACTAAAAGTGGAAAAAAAAGTAGAGCTAGACTCTAAGGCCGTGTTTGCATGAACAGATAACATTATTCAATCGAAATTACGGGCGATGAAATACAAACTGTGTGCTATTCGTTTGAGAGGAAAAGGACGGATCGTCGAGGATGGATTTGTAGGATACCCTCAATTTTGGTCACTCGCAAAATCGAAGAGATTTGAGTGGATTGTTGCGGAAAAGTCGTACGTGCCCTCCAATTGTTACGGAACGACGAGGGTGGTGTAACCGGTTACAGCAGAGTCGTAATCGGTTACAGTAGTATGAAGTTTTGGCTGACACATGTGTAATCGGTTATGCAAACGGGTAACCGGTTACAAGGCTATACATTATAATTTTTATAATTTTTAAAAATTGATTTTATAAATTATTCATAATTTTTTTTTCTTTATAAACATTTTTACAATTTAATATAACATTTATAAATAACATTTTATATTACTTTTATAACTAGGGGCATTTTGGTAATATTTAATTTCTACCAATTAAACTATTTTTTAAAATCTATCACATCAATCAAATCCTACATTAATTCTCACAAACTTTACTTCTAAATCCACTCTCAATTATCCACAAATCCACTCAAAAAATAACTAAAAAATTACCCTCAAATTCATTCAAATCATCTCCCCCAAATACACCCAAAAGAACAAAGCCTAAAGAAAATGATGAGGCAGAAGAGAATAAAAACAAGAAAGAAGAATATTAGTAAGAAGAAGTTGATGAATAAATTATAGTAGAGGAGGAAGATAATGAAAGCGAAGAGAAGGAAAAAGACAACAAGAAGAAAGTGATAATAAGGCCACCGATAAAAAATCTGTTAGCATAAAACTAAAAAGCAGAAATTTTGATGATGTCTCAAAGTCTAGTCTCAAGTGCTCTTATTGCAGGAAGATCTTCATGAAAACTTGTTTTTATATTAAAGTTTTTATAATTTAGTAGATTTATGTATAGGATGTGGTTTATAATTGATTCTATGTATTGTTTGTCTTAGGTTGCGTTAAAATTTATTTTAAATCAAAAAACCTCATTTTATACTCAAGATAATTGATTATCAATTTATAATAAATGATTGTCAGTAATCAATTATGGCTTGCCATAATTGATTATAATGAGCAATTATGAGAATTTTTAAGCAAGTTTGTTTACCGTTGTGCATTCATTAAATGCATAATTAATTACCATAATTGGATAATTGATTATCACACGTTAATTAGTTGACAACATATTTTTGGAGGTATCCTTGAATGAGATCTCTCTAAATCAGATTGGGACTCTCATTCTAATATAGAAATACAAAATACGAAATAAATGTATTTTGAAAAATCTTATCTACAGTGTGCGGTGATAAGTGTTTTAGGGTTTGTTGAACCCTTGTGTTGTGGCTTTGAGAATTTGGTGTGTTGGCATAGAGCAAGAACTTTCACAGGGAGTGTGATTGAGTGTTGTTGTTGTTGTTGAGTTAAAAGCCTATTATCCTTCGTGAAGCATTCGGAGGAGGTGTTCATCCCTTGTGGGTTACAGTGGAAGTGACTTTCATCTCTTGGGGTAACAAGAGAGGTGGTTTCTAAACTTTTACAAATTGTTTCTTTGTGATTGTAATTTGTAATTGTTTTGTGAGTAATGAACTATTTATCTTGATTTGAGATAAGCGATTAAATGTAGGATTGGTAAAATCCGAACCAGGATAAAATTATCTGTGCAAATTTCTCTTAACTTTACTCTCTTTATTTGTTATTATTATTTGCTTGGTAAGTTTAATTGAGTAGAAATTAAAAGGCACAAGTTCGTATCAAAAACCCTCTTGGTTTGTTATTCCACGCTAACCATTCCACTGCAGCCGCTCTGACAAAATCTCCCATATCCTCTTGAACCTTTATGAAAAGACAAGGAAATGCAATTTGGATGGTTTCAAGATATTTTCAGGAGGTTATAGATTAATATTTCATTCTTAGATACCTTGGAGCAAATACCTACATATGCAAAGTTTGTGAAGGAGCTGCTATTAAAGAAGAGAATATTTATATAAGAAGAATCTATAGAATTAAAGGTCAATTGTAGTGTTATAATCCAAAATCCTTGCCTTTAAAATCAAAAGATCCAAGAAGGAATTGTTGGATTTGGGGGCTAGCATCAATCTATGGACTAAAAATAGAACATGGAGATAGTTCTTGGCTACATGGATCTCGACCTCATGTTAAGGATTAAAAAACCTCCTTCTCTTACAAACTCAAGTACCACTAACGAGAGGAAAGATTATGAGAAATGGGACAACTTAAATCGCATGAGTTTGATGATCATTAAGCACGACACTCTAGAGATCTTTAGATGTGCTATATCTGAATAAATAACAAGTGTTAAAGACTTTCTCTCTAAAATTGAAAAGTGTTTTGTGATTTTAGATAAGGCGAAAACAAATGCGTTTCTTTAGAGCTTGATTTCCATGAAATATCAAGGCGAAAGAAATGTGAGAAAGTACATCCTGGAGGTGTTGAACACTGCTTCAAAACTTAAGGCATTGAAACTTGAGTTGTAAGAAGACTTACTTATACACTTAATTTGATCTCTTTTCCTTCACAATTTTGATAATTTAATGTTTTGTGTAACTCTCAAAAGGAGAAATGGTCTATTAATAAGCTCATTTCATATTGTGTACAAGAAGAAAACACTAAAAGTTTTCATTTAGTAAGTACCTCTGAAGACAATGGCAAAAGGAAGAAAACTGAGAATCCTAGGAATGAAGCTACTAAAAGTCCACCACAAAAGAAACAAAAACAAGTTGATAAATATTTCTTTTGTAATAAAGTTGGACATTAAAAGAAGAAGTGTACAAAATATCATGCTTGGCATGCAAAGAAATGTACGATAAAAGCAATAAACACATAGTTGTTTTTATATTGGTTTGTTCCACCTAGCTACGTCAAATCTCTTGTAACACCTTAGAGGGTTCTACTCCCGGTATCCTTAGTCACTCCAAGTAACCACCGTTACTATGAATAGAACTGAGTTTCACCCACTCCTGATTGTGCAGTATTCTTCACCACTCCTGGTATCCCTAGACACTCTCGATATCTTCCTGATATACTTGTCCAGTTGAGTTTCACTCACTCTTGATTTCCACTAGACAATCCGTCTAGCTACTTTTTAACTTCACCAAGTTAAACGTTAGAGTTTCACGTACTCCTGGTTTCCACAAGACACACCTGTCTAGCTACAATTTAACTCCTCAAAGTTAAATATAAAATATTTTAATTCTCTTCAGAATTTACAATCAAAGGATTGGTTACATGTCCTTGGACGACAACTCTTGCAAAGAGGATAAGTGTTCAATGCAATTCAATCTAACAAATGCTCTGAATATTTTCTCTCTTCTCTTTTCTTACAAGATAAGCTTATATATCAACGAAGCTTGAAAGTGTTTCTTTTCTTGAGTTTTTCTCTATTAGATATTCTCTTTTGCCTGCGCTTTATGAGCTTTCTCTTGGCATTGTTTGTTTGAGCTTTTTCTTTCTCTATGTTATTCTCTTGATTCTCTTTTGAATAATCTTCTATTTAAAGGCTTCTAAAAAATATTTTGTTAGATAGGTGATAATGCTAATTCTTACCATTATCTAAGCATCAATTTAGTAGCAAAATCAACTCTTTTCTAGCTTGTAACTTGCTTAATCCTCTCTTTTATCTTAGTTTTATGAAGAACTTTGTTTTGGGATACTTTGATGTAATTTTATCTATAATCCCTTTATTTTGTAGCTAATAATGTGCTTGGAAGAATCTCCAACAATGTAAAGAACTGAACCAACCAAAGAAGCAAGCAAATCTACAAAAAAAAGAGAAAAATATGCAATGCAGCAGAGTCAGGGTCAAGGGTGTTGAGCGCCACTTGCACAAACTGCAATGAAGTTGATGTGACAATTTCTTGTTGGGCGCCATTATGTTGTCAGAATTTCTTGCCTAGGTGCCCCCTCTAGGATCACTGAGTGTCGCCTTTGTTGATGTGACAATTTGAGCTTATTTAAACCTAAAACACGAAGGGGTTTGAGTCTTTGGTGCTTTGGAGACGCGATTTCACTTAGAGAAGAGCTTGGAGGGCTGCTAGGATTTGTGGGAACACTCCCTTCTTCCTCATTGGGTTCTTCTTCTTCCATGGTAATTTTGTAAGCTCTAAGGCTCTCCATGGAAATGGAGAGCCAAAGAAGCAAGCATATCTACATAAAAAGAGAAAAATATGTAGTGCAATAGAGTCAAGGTGAGGGGTGTTGACTGCCACTTGCAAAAACTGCATAGAAAATGATTTCTGGTTTACTCGCGTTGAGGGCCCCTTGGCAGAAGGCGCTGGGTGCCATTATGCTTTCAGAATTTCTCGCCTAGGCGCCCCCTCCAGGATCACTGAGCGCCACCTTTGTTCATGTGACAGTTTGAGCTTATTTAAACCTAAAACGCGAAGGGACGCGATTTCACTTAGAGGAAAGCTTGGAGGGCTGCTAGGGTTTGTGGGAATACTCCCTTCTTCCTCATTGGGTTCTTCTTCTTCTTCCATGGTCATTTTGTAAGCTCTAAGGCTCTCCATGGAAATAGAAAGCCAAAGCCATCTTGTTGGGGATAGATGTAACATTTGAACTCTTGTGTATTTGTTGAATGATTCAAATATATATATATATATATATATATATATATATATATATATATATATATATATGTTCTATCAAATGTTAGTATTCTTGTTTCCAATCTTAAAGCTTTCATTTAATATAGATGTTCATGACTTGATCTTTAATTCATGGGTATGGGAATGCATCTTGTGTAATCTAGAACTGAAACAAGAGTCCTAGTGGTTCATTGATTCTAGGAGTGGAAGATGATTCACTTGTTGTCTTACATCCTAGTTCTTAATGCGAGTTTTGCTTGTTAGATTTTCCAAGAAATTGGAGTTTAATAGGGAAAAGCTATGCTAGGCTCTTTCACCTAAGGAATTAGGACTATAGTAATTTTGTGGATTGCCTTTAGTAATTTTATGGAGAGGAGATGAAAGTGTGCATGCACAAGAGTGAATAGGTGAAAACTAACCTTAACAATGTCATTTCATACCATTTCTAGTCTAGTCCATCTTTAAGTGTCTTCAAACACCAAAGTCCAAACTTGTATAGTTGAAATTTTATCTCCTTTGCACTTGTTTTTCAAATTATATGTTGTTCTTGTTGAGTCTTTATGAGTTGTTAATAGTGCAATTAACTAGTGTTACACGAGTCTCTTGGGAAACGATACTTGGTCTTACCATTTTATATTATTTGAACGATTTGGTACACTTGTCAATCAATTAACAATAGGGCTTTGCCTTGATCCTTGAGTCTTTGTAGTCTTGTTGTATGAAGTGGTCATTCGTTAAATTAAACTTGTCAGAGCATGTTTACTTTTTCAGTACTTTGACAAAACTAGGCAATACAATTTTTTTAGCACAACTTCTGATGAAGAGAAAATTTTGTGAATGTCTTCTTTTTTTTCTAACATCCACTTTTGATTTGCATAGGATGAAGGAAGTGAATGTGTATAATGGGAAATCAACACAAAGTAGAGTATATATGCATGTAATAGATATGTTCTTTCTCTTATCACTTTTGTTGTTTTTAAATGTTGAGCATTTAATAACATTTAATGTTTGTTCAAAACTACAAAGTGCTTTTTACTTTCTATCGTCGGTAGGATTTGATTGTTTGAGCTTTTTACTAAGATACCAAGTAATTGATGAAGACTTCATCGTTGGATGAAGTAGATCATTTGACATATGGTATCATCTAGCTTATGTAAACATTTCTTTAAGTTTTTATCTATTTTATTAAAAGATTTGTTTAGCAAGGTGTCTTTCAACACACGTTTTTGTAATATCATTTGAGACTTTTTGTGTGCTTTCCAAAAACATTGTTTGACACTTTTATCTATCAAGATATATCGAGAGTTTGTTTGATCATTGCTTAGTGATGTATAACATTTGTTGCATTCACCAACACTCTCATTGACACATTAATTAGGGAAATTGTTAAGTGGTGTGTTTGTTCATACCTAGGTGTTTTATTAAGGCTTTGCCTAAGATGTATAGGCTTTTTAGAGCATTTTCACAAATCACTTATATTTTAGTTATTTCGTTATTCTAGTGATAACACTGTCATATGCTCATTTCTTTTAAAGTTGTTTGTTAAACTTTAAAACACATGAGAGCGTTTAGACAGTCAGTCTTATAGATGATCTTGTCTTAACAATGAATTCAGGTTGTCGTTAAATTCAAATGTTGTTGGATTCAATTCACTTTTGCTAATGATAATCTTTATATGCTTGATATAGTGAATCCTTAAATACAAAATCACTTGATACTAAGCATAAAATTGACTTCACAAACTTTAATGTTTGTGTTGAATGTATTAAAGGTAAATATACCTAAACAATGAGATCAAACACTATCAATTTTATGATCCCAAATTAAAGATAATTTTTTTTAAATGAGAACTGTCACATTCTTTGTGAATATTAAGTTGGGGGAAGAATAAGGTTAAAGAATACTTAAAGGTACAACTGGAGACAATTTCAAATCTAATTGATACAGCAAGTTCAGAACCTTTAGCAAGTTTAAAATCTCTACAAGAACAAACTCAAGATCATTATGAACTTATGCTTCATGAGCCAATATCTTTGTAGAAATCCATGAGAGAAAGTAGAAGTGTTATTCTAGATGATTATGTGGTATTTCTTCGAGAAAATAAGGAAAATAATGGTATGATGGAAGTTGACTTAGTCAACTTTTGTCAAGCCATGCAAGATACTAATTCAGAAAAATAGATTAAAGTAATTAATGAGGAGTAGAAGTCCATGCAAGATAGCAAGGTTTGGGAACTTGTCCCATTATTAGAAGGTATGAAACACATTGGTTAGAAGTGGATATTTAAGACCAAGAGGGATTCCAAAGATAATGTAGAGAGGTATAAGACTAGTCTTATAGCAAAGAGTTATACTCAAAAGGGAGGAATTGACTTTAAAGAGACTTTCTCTCCAATTTCATTAAAAGAATCTTTTAGAACAACCATGGATCTTGTTCCACATTATGATTTGGAGCTTCGTCAAGTGACTCTCTCATTTGGTTTCTAGATATATGTTGATGATGATTGTGTGTATTTTTTTTGTTCTTGTATGTTGATGACATATTAGTTGCCACCAAATATATAGACACATTGTACGAAACCAAGAGATTTCTATCTATAAATTTTGAAATGAAAGATCTTGGTGATGCCTCATTTGTATTAGGACTTCAAACACACCAAGATCGATATCAAGGTATTATACGATTATCACAAAGAAGTTATCTTAAAAAGATGCTTAAAAGGTTTGGCGTGCGTGATTGTAAATCAGGGTACACTCTAATTGTTAAGGGAGAAAAGTTTACTCTCAATCAATTCCTAAAAGGAAATTCAGACAGTCGAGAAATGCAAAACATTCCATATGCTTCAACTGTAAGGAGTTTGATATATGCCCAAGTATGTATGTGTCTGGATATAACATACATAATTGGGGTTTTAGGAATATATTTAAACAATACAAGAATATATCATTAAAAAGCAGCCAAAAGAGTTATGAGGTATTTCAAGAAAACAAAGGATTTCTTGCTGCAATGTCAAGCAAACCCTTACAGCTTCATCCACTATAGTTGTAGAATTTGTAGCATACTATGAAGTATCAAATCAAGAATTATGGTTGTGAAACTTTGTTACAAGGTTGTGCATTTTGGTAGGAATTGAAAGATTACTTAAGTTATATTTTGACAACAAATCAAGTTCCTTATTGTTAAAGAAAGGGTACATAATGGACAGTTTTCCATAGAACACTTAGGAAAAAACTCCATGATAGCATATGCTTTTATTAAGGGACTTCCACCCAAGGTCTTTCATGAGCATGTTGCTCATATAGATATTTTATTGTTTGAGGAATATTTAGTTTGATGAGAGTTAGTCACTTTAATGTGTTTTGTGTTCTATGTTTGGTTTTATGTATGCATACATTATCTTTTGGACATATTTGGTTTTATAAATATATGGTTTATTATTCAAAAATTACACTTTGTATATTAGGTTATTATATTGATCTCATTTAAATAAAATAAGGATCACTTAAAAATATACGTGTATAGGTCACGTTCACATAATTTTCATAATACTCATTTCATGATGAACCCGTGTCATTGGTTTTGTCCCCATTAGTGATCATTGTCAGGTTTAGTTGCGATTAATGCAAAGAAAAATTATTTTTGTTCTATGTACAAATGGATGAAGTCCTAATATGCTGATGATATAAAATAACAATTTTAAGCTCATATAGCCAAACACATTTATAAGGTTTTATAAGGATATATATATATATATATATATATATATATATATATATATATATATATATATATATATATATATATATATATATATATATATATATATAATATTAAATGTGTTAAACTCATTATATTATTAGTCAAAATATTAAAGTGGTCTAATTAATTATATCTATAATTAATGATATATATGTCATAAAATATTAACAGTGTATATACCATATGTAATATTCATTATAAGGTCAAATTAGGAATATTTATGTTTTAGAAAAAGTAACCCACAAAGATTACCTAAAGAGGTTACGATTTCATATATGAGCACATTAGTATTACTTTTTTTTCTCATCTTAAGGTGCTCTGCAGTTGGAAGATAAAATACTTTTGATCTAAATTGTTTTCAATGATTAATCTAGGTACGCTTAGTGTTCATTTTATAGGGTTCAATTGTTTATTTGTTATTGATATGTATGAGTGCATAATCTAACCTTGTTTATATTATTTGACACTTTTTAATTTTAATGTAAACTAAAAAATACATTGTTAAAAAAATTTAACTTAATTGGTTTATGTCAGACCTTGGAAAACGAACCCAAAACCCCCGTCAGAGTCAATTAAAAACGCACCCAAACTCTCTGCGCTAACGCCAGGTGTCAAGAATTGAAGTTTTAAAAATCAGTTAGTGGATGGCAGGTGTCAACAGGAGAGTGTACGTCCGTTTGGACGTGGGGTAAACAAAAATGATTTTTCTAAAAACCTTGCCTACTCTCCTCTGCATGCACCCTCTTTCCAAAATCTGATATTTCATTTTCCTCCTTCTTCTCTCTAGAAAACCCTCCCTTCTCTCTATTGTAACTTACCCTTCTCTACTCCGATCACCGTTCAGGCACCGTGGGAGCATTCCCGGCGTCCCAAGCTTCATCTTGAACCGATTGAGTTTCAAGTTTGAGCTGGTAAGTCTTCTTCCCTTAGTCGTTCGTTCTTTTGTGACATGCAAACCACGTTTTGGTTTCATGCGAGGGTGTAGTCTAAGTTATCTTGGTTTCTTACTGTTTGGTTTAGTTTGGAAGGGTTAAGTAATCGTGAGGGTAGAAGTTGTAGTCGGACGAACCAAGAACCTACGTTTAGGACGTTCACTCACGGATTCAGGTAAGGGAAGCTTATTAATTTAATTCATTAATTATGTATTTCGTGAAAGTTCGTTGTTTTGATTGGGTATTGAAAATGATTGTGATATGCTGATTGATTGAATGTATGTATAAAGTATGAATGTTGAAATGGTTGTGGATATGAAATATTATTTTTGGTATGATATGGAGGGTATAAAGTAAGTAAAATGATTATGATATGAATTTTATAAAGTAATGAAATTATATATTGAGAAACGATTTGAATATAAAGGAGATCTGATTAGTAAACTTTCACTATGAAAGAATACGTTCGTTACTGAACGGTCATTGACCGTTCGGTTTTCCTAGTAAACATAATAAAATGAGATTCTTTCATTTGGAGAGAACTTCAGGGGAGGACGAGCATCCTCGAGTGGTAATACTATGCTTGAGCGTTCGGTCAAGCACAGTTGTATCTGGGTATCCGTTGATATAGTAAAATTTATATATATATATATATATATATATATATATATATATATATATATATATATATATATATATATATATATATATATATAATGGTATAATTTCGTCGTTCATAAGTGCTCGGTCTCATACCAAGCGCTCGTACTATGTAGTGTTCAGTCTTATACCAAGCGCTCGTATTCAATAGTGTTCGGTCTCATACCAAGCGCTCGTATTGAGTAGTGCTAGGTCTTCCATCAAGCGCTCGTACTCGTTTCTTGTATAATCTATCTTGACGAAAATAGTGTTCGTATAACTTCAATAAGATTTTTCTTCTCTACCGTGCTCGGTCATTTACTGACATTCGGATTTCTTGATGTAAAATCAAATAAGTTAAATACTCATAAGCGTTCGGTTTATTCATGAGAATTCTTCTAAGTATTATTATTGGAATATCTTGAAGTTTTTGTATCGATTGGTTCCAGCATAGAGTCGTAGCCGTTGGCGAGGTCTTTTCAGGAGTTATCAAGAGTCAATTCATAGAATTGATTCACTTTGAAATGAACGTTCGGTTCATTCGTTCCTTACTATATCCATTACACTCGGTTTCTGTCTCAAACCGACAGTAAACCTCTCGGTCTTATTCTATTCGGGAACTAGAGACCTCTTTGTCTCGTTCCAAGCATTCATCCTTGTTCTGAGTGAGGATTGAACGTTTGGTATATGGTGTCTTTACAAACCTTTGAACAAAGATGAAATTTAACTTATTGGCAATGAAAGATGAATTTGAGCAAAATGATAATTAAAGGTGGAATTGAGAATGATTATGAATGAAATGATGTGAAGTTGAACAAGCGTTCAGGGGAGGAACGACTCATGTATTGAATATTGGATTATTGTAAGGTATGACTGTGGGCATGCTAATGCTGGCCGTTCATCCTGATGTTCCGTGAGTACTCGTCCTCATGTAGAGGAGGGTAGGTCATGTGTGGGAACGGCAGGAGGTCCTAGTCCTTAGGGGTACTTTGGACAAATAGGGCTAACCTCGGGTGACAGCTGTTGAGTGTATCCCAGTTACTACATCACCCTGGTGCACAAACGCCTGTAGCTACGCAGATTTCATACAGTCCAGACAGTCAGTCTAGTAATAAGACTTTGTATGTTACGTGAGTTAAAAATTGATTTCGTTTTAGATAATTTGAAATGTATGTTTATGTCTGAATTAAATTACATAAGCTTACCCTGTGTATTTCTTGTGTTGTCTCGTTTTGTACGTTCGTTTTGTCATTGCAATGATCATCCGTGTGGATGTGAGCATAGGGAGACGCATTGTTGGAGGAAGTAATTGAAGAAGAGAATCCGGTGGAAGTTGAAGTCAAGGCCGAACCTTAGGACGTTCGATTATTTAGATAATAGTTGGTTTGAGTTGATCGTTCGGTAAATTGTTCTGTAAAACCGTTCGATCATGACATTCTCATTTCTGTACAGTTTAAGTTAGACCCTGTAGGTAAGGTCGTTCGACATTAGACGTAAGTTATTTTAATGTATGACTGAACTGCTTATTATGAAATGTAATCAACTCTATTATATGGTTTTATTACTGTATTTTTGGGATGTTACAGTTTAAAATTATTATTTAATTTATTTTTTAAATTTAAAAACCAAAATATATCAAAGTATAGAGAATAGACAAATTTCAATTAATGTCTTTATTTGTTATGAGATATTCACATCGAATATTATTAAATTATGAATGTCTTTACATAGTCCTAGTTAAAAAAATATATTTAGTATGAAAACCAAATCCTTAAAATCAAACTATGATTTTGATAAAAAAAAAAGGAGAAAAAAGAAAAATTACCTAAAAAAAACTACGATTTTTTACTTTATGTTGGAGAATAAACAGTCCGAATGATGCTTCCAATTTTTTTTCCAAAATTTTGATTTAATGCTTATATTGAATAAAATTACATCATTTATATATTTTAAGAATCACTTGCTACCGAGAAAATTTATTATCATTTATCATGAAGGATTAAAATCATTAAAGTCATAAGCTATGGTTTTAACATTCTATTGAAGAATAAACAAAGTGTGATTGATTTAAGCTCGTAGTGTTGCCAAAAAGCCGTTTTATTTTATAGGAAATGATCCAACTTTTATTGACTTACTCTAATTCTTTACCTAAAATTGGAGACATAATTAATTTCATTTAACATGATTTTTTAGAGAGATTTGTTTTAATTAAAACGCCATTGTTCAAAAGAAAAAAAGCAACCGTGTTTGAAAATTCTATATTTTCTTTAATAACGTGATTACGACGTTTACCAAATATATAAGATTTCCATTTGTTGGGTAATGCAAGTGGATTATTTGATAAAATTAGTCAAAAACTCTTACTTTAATAAATGAACAAAATATTTGAGCTAATTGAATTATTGAAAAAGCATCTGATAATTAAGATTACAAAAATAAAATAGTTTAATCGTTCAATCATTTTCATTTTATTTTAATTAATAATTAGTTCGTGAAATATTATTTAATAAAGAGAAATAATGGAGAGGAATTTTCACGGTGAAAGAGACCTTTCGAGAGAGGTTTCAATTTCAATGGAAAGTAGAAATATCTGTTTTCTTATTAGATAGAACTCACAGAAGGAAAGAAAAAAAAATAGATATTTATTAATTATGTTGGATAAGTTTTGAATTAATATCCACTTTATGATTTACATTTATCTTTTCTAAGAAAATCTGTGAAAATTATTAAACAAAATTTCAAAGATACATTTATCATACAACAATTCAAAACTTTAATTAGAATGAATCATTAACATATTATTTACATTGTCGTATAGTTTTAAATTATCGTTTTATTAAAAATAGTAGATTATTGCGATGGATATTTTCAAATTTATATCTAAAATCAATTCACTTAAATATTAATATAAAACATTTATATTAAATAAATTAACATGGTGCATTCAAATGGTATTTAAAAGGATTTTGTTTTTTTTTTTTACATTCAAAGTACTGCATAATTTAAAATATTTTATGAGAATATTACAACTTCTTAAAAAGTTTTGTTAATAAGAATTTATAATTTAAATTTTAAGAGATTTGAATTCTTTTTTATAAATTTACAATTTAGAAACTCATATAAACAACTAGTTACACTTATTGTTTTAAGTCCAATTATCAATTTTTATTTTTTTCATTTAAAAAAGAAAAAAAATTGAAAAACAAACTAGGGTTAAATATGTTTTTAGTCCCTAAACTATTGGTCGTTTCTGGTTTTCGTCCCTCTTCCAAAGTAAGGTACAATTTAGTCCTCATTCTTTAAAAAACGTTCGTTTTAGTCGAAAAAACGAACGTTTTGAGGACTAAAACGAGGACTAAAAACAAAATTTTGAGGACTAAAACGAACGTTTTTTTAAAGAATGAAGACCAAATTGTACCTTAGTTTGAAAGAGGGACGAAAACCAGAAACGACCAATAGTTTAGGACTAAAAACATATTTAACCCAACAAACTATTTGAAAAGAATATATATATATATATATATATATATATATATATATATATATATATATATATATATATATATATATATATATTCGAATCCATTTAAATATTGTTTTTAGTTCTTGTGTATTATTTGATGTGTTATTTGACTGGAAAATATCTCTTTCTCAACACGTTCAACTTTCTTTTTAACTTTTTATTTTTCTTCTTCATTAAATAAGATTGTGTTTCCTGAATTTGTTTACTGAAATTCTACGATTCATGAATTTACGAGCTTTCAAGTACATTATTTTTCAACTAGAATATATTGTTATAACTAACAATATTATTAAGAATGATATACAATTAAAAAAAAAATCTGTACAAACAAAAACCATTGCTGCCATGGATATTCACAAATATTTTATATATTTTTTTAAATTTTAAATTAAATTATTTAAAAATAAATATTTAAATTTTAAATTTAATAAAAAAGTTACTTTTTAAATATAATTCTAATCAAATTACTGAAAAAAGTTTAATGTAACTATATTTGTTTTTAAGAAAAATTAAATGAATTGCACTATTTTTTTTTAATGTCAATCTTTTATAAAATAACTTCGATTTCATAAATTTAAATAAAAAATTAAAAATATGTGAAGTCAAATTATTTCCTTATTAATATATTTTTTAATAATTTTATTTTGGTTATTTAAATTTTAAAAAAATACTTAAATAAAAATCAATAAGAACTATTAACAGTTAACAAACATTTAAGAATCGATATCATAATATTTATATTTATTTTATCAAATGAGTAATTAAATATTACTTTTATAATTAAATACTTATTCTTATTACTTTTTGCATGTATCTATTAAAAATATTTATTTAATATTCTATCACATAAATAAGAGCATATATATATATATATATATATATATATATATATATATATATAGGGGTTTGCTAACGCGCCTGTTTTTCAGTTGGTATATTTTAGCAATGTGTATCGAATTTTAGTAGACAAAAATACCCTTATACATATGGATTCTGAGTTTTAAGGTTAAGAGTATTTTAATAATTTTCATTCTAAAAACTTTTTAAAAAAAAAAAAAGAAACCCCCCAAACCCTTATTCACCTCTCTCATTCCTCTCAATCCTTTCTCTTTCATCTCTCTCAGTCCAACTTTTTCTCTGTCATTCTTACTGTAGCCCCAATTGAAAAAATCAAAAACACTTGCCTTTAAACAATTTGATTCACCTTCAGGCAAAGGTTCATTCAAGATCTTTTCAATTTCACCATCTTCACTAACCTCTCTAATTTCATCATCTGCATATGTTGAATCATCATCTCTAAAAAAACCCTCCAGGCCAATTACCAATTCTTTCCGATGTCATTATGCTTGTAAAAATTAGATAAAATTATATACAACAAAGAAATTGTTTAACAATGAGTGTTTCTGATTTTTTCCAGGCCAATTACCAATTCCTTTGATGTCATTATGCTTGTGAAAATTAGATAAAATTAGATAAGACAAAAATTATAAAATAAAAACGCATTATAAAATATTTTTTTGTAAGAAATTGTATAACAGCGAGTATTTGTGATTTTTTCCAGGTTAATTACCAATTCCTTTATGCTTGTGAAAATTGGATAAAATTAGATAAGACAAAAATTATAAGATGAAAATTCATTATAAAATCATTTTTTTGTAAGATTGTTTAACGACAAGTGTTTCAGATTTTTTCAATTGGAGTTACAGTAGGGATGACAGACAAAAGATTGGAGTGAGAAAGATGAAAGAGAAAGGGTTGAGAGGAATGAGAGAGGTGAGTAAGGGTTTGGGGTTTCTTTTTTTTTAGTGTTGAGAATGAAAATTATTAAAATACCCTTAACCTTAAAACTTAAAATCCATATGTATAAGAGTATTTTTGTCTACTAAAATCCGGTACACATTGCTAAAATGTACCAACTACACGTTAGCAAACCCCTATATATATATATATATATATATATATATATATATATATATATATATATATATATATATATATATGAATACTTTATTGTATGAATAAATGCATTAAGATGACGTAAGATGACGCAATTAATAAAACGTGATGATAAGGTGGTTTTCCATGGCTTCTCAAAGTCGTTTTCTTGAAATTTTTCATCCAATTAATTTTTGTTTTAATAACAAACTTTAAACGTTGGTTTGGTACAATTGTAATGATAATTTTAAAATACTCAATTAAACATTCGTACTTAAGAAATCAGGTTTTACTAAAATTTGTATAATTTTGAATTAACTTTGCATACACTTATCTTTTATTCAAAAATATTTATAAAACATTTAAATGAAACGGAATATCTTTTATAAATATATTATATAATACCATTTCTCAATATAATATTCATAAAATTATTATTCATTTTAGGTGTGTAATCTGACCAAAACAAACGTGACTGAAGAGATTTATTCTAGTAGAAAAGCTCAAGGTAAATAAGACACTATGCTTTTGATTTTAACTTAGAATTTAAAAATAAGCAGTTGTTGGTGTCTTTTTATGTATTATTTAACTTTGTCATTTATACAGAAGAAAACATTCAAATTATATATACATTCATAACCTCCATTATATTTTTGTCTGTGTCTGATGTTGGAAAACAAAGTTCACGCATGCAAACCTTCTTTGGTTGAACATTGGCTTTGTGTTTGAGCGTTGTAGAAGAAGCATTGATGTCAAACGCAGAGAAAGCTCGAACTTTATTTGGAATTTCTCTCTCTGACAGACCCAAATGGCAACAATTTTTCATTTGCTCTTCTGGTTTCTTCTTTGGGTACCTTGTTAACGGCATATGTGAGGTACAATATATATGCATACAAACACTTAGCTGCTGTTTTCTACAAAACCACAATATAAGCAATGGTCTTTCATATATTTTCTTCTTGTCTGCATATATTTCCTTTGTTTTTTCATAACAGGGTAACTGGCTAGGAGATTAGTTATGGTTTTGCTCCAAAAAAATTATGTCTTTTGTTTCAATTGCTTCTGGAAACTTCATCGGAAATTTGGGCATTTTCTGTTGGTAACACCAGTCAATCATCCAGATAAATATGCAGTTTTTTCCCCTTTTCTGTGTGATGCCCCTGAATAATTGCAATTTTTGGTATGTGCAAGTTATCCTTGAAATTACTTAGTATTTGGTATTGATTATTCTCCCTCTTATGTCTGACATTCAGGAATATGTGTATAACAGGCTTCATTTTAGGTAAATTTCGTTATCTTTGTAGTTTTATTCTATTGAGTAGTATCTTTTCTTTATGATGAAACGGTTGACAGTTGACTTGGTTTGTTTCAGCTATGGTTGGTATTTCACATTTATCCAAGGATTTGTTTATTTGATTCTGATTTATCTCTATGGCTTCACAAGCAAGCAAATGGTGAATTCATGGAAAACTTATGTGAAGCTTGCTGCTGTGCTTATGGGGTCCCATGGCCTAACAAAGGGATCTTTGGCTTTTCTGAACTACCCTGCACAAATCATGTTCAAATCCACAAAGGCAAGTGACAAAAAGGCACAAGGGGGAAAGATATCAAGAGTTGTGCTTTATGGCCTAGTCCTTTAAGCTGTGTTAATTTAGAATATTAATGAGAATCAACTTTGTTGCTTTAGGTTCTTCCAGTGATGTTGATGGGTTCCTTCATACCAGGTCTAAGAAGGAAATATCCAGTTCATGAATATGTATCTGCTGTTCTTCTAGTGATTGGCTTGATCTTGTTCACTCTAGCAGATGCACAGACATCACCCAATTTTAGTGTCATTGGTGTTCTCATGATATCTGGTGCTTTGATCATGGACTCCTTCTTGGGAAATCTGCAAGAAGCAATCTTTACAGTGAACCCTCAGACCACACAGGTGATTTAATTTATGAGATATTCCACATATTTATGCCATCCATTTTGTAAAATTTGTGACCTTTTGTTTAGTTGCATAACATTAGCATAATAGATGATTTTCTTGTTCTTTGTTAAAACTCAGATGGAGATGCTTTTCTGCTCTACTCTGGTGGGTTTACCTATGTTAATCCCTCCCATGCTTTTTACAGGAGAGTTATTCCAAGCATGGACTTCATGTTCACAGGTGCATTTCAAAATTGGAATGAATTACTCCTTTCATACTTGACTTTTGTTCCTTTCCTCACAAAATTGGAAGACAATTTCAAACACCTTATCCTTTTCTTATTGCAGCATCTGTATGTGTATGGAGTGTTGGTGTTTGAAGCAATGGCAACATTTATTGGCCAAGTTTCTGTGTTGTCACTCATTGCCCTTTTTGGAGCTGCCACTACAGCCATGGTATATTAGTCTCACAAGTTTTCCTATACTTCCATGATGTTTATTTGGACTTGGGACCATTAACATTAATTACTCTTTTATGTCACCATAACCCCATCAAACTGGTAAGAAAATGGTCAATGATTAAAACGTCTTGTAACTTGAAATTATGAATTGGAACAGTGAAATTTGATTTGGTGCAAGATAAGAAAAACACCAAAGTTTTTTAACTAAATATTAAACAATTTATGTGGTCCTAACAGAGTTTGTTTTTTCCATGAAATTTGTCACAGATAACGACAGCTAGAAAGGCTGTGACATTGCTACTGTCATACCTCATATTTACCAAACCAATGACAGAACAACATGCAACTGGACTTCTACTGATAGCTATGGGGATTTCATTGAAGATATTTCTTGATGAAAAATCAAACAAAAAGACCTCAAATTCTTCGCCCATTGTCAATATTCCAAAACCTTCTGAGCACAAAGAACTTACGGCACAGTTAGATTATGCAGGAGAAGATGGAGAAAGAAGACCATTTGTCTAGCACTTTCAGTGCAAAAAAATATGATGTGAAGTTAGAATGTTTTATATATATTTGAACACTCTTTACCATAATAAGCTACTAGAATTCAACAAGGTATGGAGTCATTATATGCCTCATTGCTAATTATTGGAATAAAAAGTTACATTTTTTAATAATCATGATAAGTCTATCTATATATAGTTTGTTCTAAAATCATTCAAGAAGAATATGATTTAGTGACTTCAATTTATTCTTATAAGTTCAAATATGGTTATCTCTTTTAATTCTTAAAACTATGTCATAGATTTTTTTATTTTTGTGATATTAAAATATGTCAAAGTGAGTATATGTTGGTAAAATGATAACTATTCGTTCTAAGATGTGTATATATAAAGTTATATATTATATGTTAAATTAGTAATAATAATATATTGAAATTATATTATGGATATTAAAAATAATAGTTTCACATTATTGGAAACACATCCATCTATGTGCATGTGTATTTTCTTATAATAAAAATACATATTTTTCTTAGAATTATTAAAAAAAATAACATATAAAATAAATAGGCCATATGGTTTTACTATAATTAACTAATTAAATTTTAAAAAATAATTATAAATTTTAATAGATAAAATAATAAAATAACTTGTATTAATGATTCGTGTATACTAAAATCCTTGTGAGAGAGTTATAAAATTATTTTTTTATTAATAGATATAGATTATTATTATTATTATTATTATTATTATTATTATTATTATTATTATTATTATTATTTCATAATTTAATTTAATAAACTTAATATATAATTTTTATATATACACATTTTAGAATTGATATTATTATTTTATTAACCGATAGTATACTACAATTGCTTACTTTTTTTTAATAAGATCATTAATATTTTTAACCAAAAATTTTCTATAGTAAAATCATTAAGAGATTTATTGAAGAATAACATTAATCATATCAATCTTGACTATACATAACATTATATAAGTATATTTGCAAACTTACTTAAGATAAACTTTTCAAAAAATAAAATAAAAACATCTTATTAAAAGGACTTAACTAAACATACAAATATTCATAGCAAATAGCTAGATGGATTTCACTCATTCTTAGCTCATTTAACCGTTGTTCACTATACCACATTTTAACCTAACTGTATTAAACTATATCCATATTATAAAAACTAAACTATTTTTATTAAAAACTAAATTATACTGTGATTCAATTTAAAAAAACTGAACTTTTCTATTAATAATTAAATGCTTCAAATTGTAAAATATACAATAATGACCAAAGCAAACTGCAATTCCACCTGGCATAGCAAACATACAACAAAACTGTGTGTTTTTGTTTGTTTTATAACACTCAAAACTTCAGTAAAATTTAATTGCATAGGTTACATTAAAAAAAATTGACCTTAGTCAAAATCTATGCATGTATAAATTTCAATAATATAATAATTTTTAGTAAAAATAAATACTTAAATTAAAAAAATAATAAATTAGTATGATATATAATTATGAAAAGTAGAATATACAAATATAAATTAATACAAATGACTAAGTTATATGTTTTATGAGAAAAATATAATTCATACCGATTTGTAAATTTTCGTTTTTGTCTTAAAACTATTTCGGAATAAATTTTAAAAATTAATTTAAATTCTTAAAGTATTTTTTTATTAAACTAACGCTTAAAATTGTTCTTTTAGAAATTTAATTTAAGATATTTATTTATTCAAAATCGTTTGTCAATAAGTGTTATTTAATAAGAAAACAAATGGTTCATTTATTTGAATTATGATAATAGTGCGTTTTTGTTATGTTTGCATGGAGTTGCAGATTGCTTTGGTCCTGTTATATGTTCTTACAGTTTAAAGCAATTAACTAAATTGTTAATAGAAAAATTCAAGTTTTTAAATTCAACCACAAAATAATATAATTTAGTTTTTAATAAAAATAATTTAGTTTTTATAGTGTAATATAATATAGATAATCTATAGTTTAGTACATTTAGGCTAATCATGTCCTACTCGAGCCACAAGTATTATTCTTTATCTTTATGTAACACACAATAACAATATATGGAAAAAAATCCTATTCATATTTATATCAACAACATACATCACAATTGTTAAAGTCAAGCGTCTAAGTTTATCAACATGCTTGACTCATTTTCATAATAAATATTCATCAACAATTTAAATAAAATAGACTTTTGATTTTATTTTCAAAAGACTTGTATATCGAATTAAACTTAGAGGTTTTGTATTTGTCATATGATCTCTCACATAGTAGAGTCACATCTTATGAACTAAATCTTTCTCGTATGATAAGATAAATTCATATATCATCCAAGAGACGCAACACATTTTCATGTCGTTCTTCTAGAACATAGGAATCTCCATCAACTTTCACCACATAATATCTTTCTTTATGTGGGTCTAATATTAGTAGAAAGAATATAACTTAATAAATTTTTGGTAAAATCTCAAACTTTACTACACCTGACATTCTTAGTATATTTACCTAAGACTCTACTAAACCAAACATCTCATGCATTTTCATCTCCTAAAACCAATTATATTTCATCACTACTAGGATGTTCCTTTCTCTTACTTAATAAGCATGTACACTCATCAAGCAAGTGTATCATATGGTGAGCATCTTGTTCAATGAGTTTATTTTTTCCCTTTGTGCACTATATTTTTTCATAAGTTTATTTTCTTTTAGTGAGCGAACTAACTTGTCCAATGATAAAGTCCAATAACAAAAGTTCAACAAAATTCGTTTAGTGAACTTAGACCTTGTTCAATGACCCAACCACCTTAAACTCTTTAAAATTTTAATAAAATATTTTCAGTCAACGATAAACAACACTCGTTTAGTGACCAAAACCCTAGGAAGCCAAATCTACTAAGCTTTCTGAATGGGTGTATCTTTTGTAGCTCTCTTTAAAAATTATATTTTTCACTCTTGCTCAATAGGTGTTGGCTCATCCAACGAGTGCATCATTTGTCAAGTATTGTCTACTCGAGTTAGAGACTAATAGATACATTACAAGAAAGTCGCGTATTATTCACAAACATAATTTTTCGGTAAACACCAAATGCAAGAAGAATACTATATTAGTCCCAATATTTATGAAATTTCGACATCACTCTTTCAACCATATCTCTTATAACTACATCTTCATCTTTTGCACTTTCCATTAAAAGACATTGAATTTTACAAACTTGTAAAAAGTACAAGTTGGATGTAGGATAATTTGAGGCAGAAATGAGATTTGTAATATCATAAAATGACAACAAGAAATCACTAATTTTTTTCTCCTTTCCATTTCTCTTCAAATGGACGATACTTGTAATTCTCATCAACTAAGTGTAAACTCTCAAAAAACTAGTTGGTATTTAAGGTCACTTTAAAGCGTCAAATTGAGTTTCACCTTATAGAAACATTTATACACAAAGCATTTGATGCATCAATATCTCCTATTTTTTTAAAGAATTTTTTAAATTTAATCATTTTACTCTCAGAACCCCTAACATACTTGATGTTCTCCCTAATTATCTACAACATCATTAACTCCTAAGTTTTTTATACTCAACAAATTTGAAAGGTAAACCATGTCAAATAATTAAATTAGCACATAATTCATGGGATTCTATTTGATTTTTTTTTTAACTTTGCTCGTATGTCCATAATCATTTGACTTATATCTTTCTATTTGCTTTTACTACATCTTCCAATGTAACATTTTAAATGGGAAGTCCTATATTTTTACTACCAATTATATATTTTTTTTGTTACACCCATTACACCTTGCCCTATCTTTTTCATCATCACATACACCAATTTTAGTAAAGAATTTCAACAATCAGATGTTTCTAACTTATCCCTTTTATTATTAACTTCAACACTTTCATTCTCAAAAACATATTCAATCTTATTTCGGTTACATGATTGTTATCATGGACATGAACATTACCACCAAGTTTACTAATTGACTCATCCATTATTTATATTGTTCAATCATGTTACAAATTAAAAAGTAATCTATCATATAAAAAATGTATTGATTCTCTTTACAATATTAGTGGCAGTAAAAAAAGGGTCAAAGATACTAAAAGTAAACAAAAACTACTAAACCTAAAAGTTTTCTCGTCTCGTCTCATCTTTAAGCTAATTTTAATTTTAAGAATTTGTTGTGGTGTCGTCTCCCTGTTCTATGCTACTTTGATTGACTCTGCCCTCTGATTTGGTCTAAAAAGATGGGGTGAGAATCATCATCGTTGACTTAAGAAGATGTGTGGGTGGGATTTGTCGCTCTTGCTTATTGTGTGTTATGGGTGCTTTCTCTCGTGAGTTATGTATATTGTTGTGTAGGCAAACAAAACTACAACGTTTAATTAGTCACTAGTTGAAGGGTTAGTCCGTCTCTCCCTGCCTGTAATCTAATGGGCTGGTGGGTTAGACTATTTTAGGATTAATGGTTAAAAAAAAACTAGTTCAGTCCCTCACCCAATTTATCATCCTTAATTATAAATAATATATATTTTATCAAATGATGCATTATTTTTATGTCCCTCCAACCCATTTTGTCATTCCTTATTGCAAGATACCAAATGCATAATATATATTTATAAAATGTTGCATTACTTTTATCCAAACAAAGAACCAACATTATTCACAACGAATACATACATATGCGAAACCTTCATAAAAAAAATTAAATATGAAAATTTTCATCAAACACAAGTTTCTAAGTGTAAATATATCATTAATGTCTAAATATTATGCAACCCATTGTTTTAATGATAAAGTACTACAACCTATCATTCGTCAAATATATAACCAAACTAATTTATGGTAATAAATGTACGTGAATCTCGTGCAGTCACAGGGTATGATTCCTAGGTCATGTTATAGACATTTCCCTAGGTACAAGATCGTCTTATATTATGACGAAATTTGGCGACACCCAGGACAACTCCGTTGGTTTTGCACACTCCAATGTTCAAAAGCCATATGAAAAGAAATTTATATGAAAACAAAAAAAATAATGATATGTGGACACAATTTTACACACAGGAATAAAATAATTATAAAAAAATATCTTTTTTGTATTTTTAAAAAAATAATAAGTAAAAGAGATAATATTAAATGAAAGTAAAAATTTGATGTTATTAGAAAGTGGATTTTTAAGCCTAGCTCATCTCCACACAAATGTAAGGTAAGATTTGCACCTCACTTATATATTATAAATTGATTTTATCTTTAGTCAACGTAAAACTTCCAACCGAAAATATCATTTTTAAAAAATAAAAACTGATTCAAAAACCATATGAATTTTTTTTATATAAAAATAAAAAATAATAATAATATGATTATACACTTCTATTCTCATTTGACAAACAGGTAAAATAGTAATAAAAAAATATTTTTTTGTATTTTCACAAAAAAAAAACTTATTAAATTAATGTAAAAAATTTGTATGTCAAGTATTATTTTTCAAATAAAAACGACCTATAGAAAGGTAGTTTGGCTCCCAAGAGAGGTTAATGAATCACGTAACACCACACTTTCCTTATTTTCCTCAACCTCGTTCTTTATTCTAAATAACCGTTAATAACCCTATCTCATTCCTTCTGCCCCATTTTTTTAGTTCACAGGTTTCAAACTCTCATCTCTCACACCCCATTTTTCTTTTTCTTTCTCTCTAAGTGATGGCTTCAGACCCCAGCAGAAAGAGCCTGTTAAGCTCAAAGGCCATAGCTGATGCAGCTTCATGGTACTGTGCCTTTCTTCTTGTGGCCCTTTTGCTCCAAACCATGTTCAGATACAGCTCCATGCTTCCAAGCCACGTAGACAACAACCAACTCATTTCACAGCCATGCGAGGAAATCTATGTTGTTGGAGAAGGTGAGACACTTCACACAATAAGTGACAAGTGTGGTGACCCTTTCATAGTTGAGAACAACCCTCACATCCATGACCCTGATGATGTCTTCCCTGGCCTCGTTATCCATATCATGCCTACAAGTTAAGGTGTTTTATATAAGGAAGAATCGATTCTGTTAGAGGAATATAATAACCTTTCTTGTCAGCATCTTTTTCACTTTATTCCTTTCTTGTATATAATCTCAGAATCAACATGAAGTTGAAAAGCTTTCTATGTTAACGTTTTGTTTTATCATCTGTATCAATAAGGAAAACTTCAAAGTTTATAGTCTTATCTAGAATAGCCTTTCTTGGAGGGTGCTTATGGTCTTTAATAAAACAAAATAGTGTGTAAATTCATTTTTTCTCTACGGTATTAACCTATAAGTAAATGGAATATACTTAATATTGTGTTAATTATACTATTTTTAAGTGAAAGAGTGTTATATATTATGAAGCTTTCAATACATCGATTCTTTAATTGATGTTACAATTTCGTTAATGGAATTGTCAGTGGTATGAAAATTGTGAAGAACAAAAATCCATAGCTTTCATTGTCGTGGTTGAGAAATTATTCCAAATTCACCTATTAGTTAATAGAAACCACGAAAAGAGTATTCTATAAGTCTTTACGCAATTTCTTTCCATAAAAAAAATACATCTCTTAGTTTTATTATTTTTGGTCGAGATTCATTTTCACATGCTTGATTTTGTCTTACACAAAGATGAATTTGGGTTTCCTATGAAACGTCGCCTACCTATCTTGTCATGTTATGACCCTCGCTTTCGTAGCTGGTTGTGATCTCCTTCATTCTATGTTGATAAAGTGCCTTAATTTTTTAGGTTATTTTACGTTAATGAGGGAGTGTTTTTTAAGATCCATATTAAGTATCTTCTCTTCCTCCTCGTTCTTTGACTTCTATCATAGTTGGAATATTAAAACAAAAAGGAAATTTTTCGAAATTGATTAGTTAAGATGGAAACCCCGTGTATGTGTGTGTAATCGAGTTATTTTATTTATAGGAATTGAAACATAGGTTGCTCCTTTTTTTTCTAGTGAAGCACTCCACCAATCTTTAGATGAAGATAAATGGTTTATATCTTCACGTTGTTTTTGGCCAATTTTATCTCTCATATCCAACTCACATCAAAGTTGTACAGGTACAATCTTTTAGGAATGTGTTTTGATAACCATAATAACCATTAGACATTGATACCACATTATACTCAATTTTGTCTTAAAAAAATATTTTAGTATGATAAAAAAATAATGTTAAAAATATTTTAGTTTCAACTCTTAAAAATAGTTTCCATTCTTCTTCGTCCATTTTTTAGTTTTAAATGTGTAGGAGTAGTTAAACTTTCTATTTATTCGAGTTAGATGTAATGTATCTAAACTATACATAGATTCTTCTAATTCACTAACACAAAATGTTTTTAACATCTATTATTTTATATTTTTAGTGTTTTTTGAAGGTTTGACATTGGTCGTCTGAACAAACATTAATTAACGTTAGTTGCGTGTTAATTAATGTTTGTTTCACAAACAACATAAGTCAAATTGTGGGTTTCACTAGTAAAAAATTGGGCTTTTACAGCGCACATTATGCCACGGTTCAACAGAAACCGCAGCATAATGGTGCGCGGTGGCAGTTTTGTAAATAAAACGAACATATATGCCGCGGTTCTCTGGACAACCGCGGCATATACTCCAGTCAACCATTACCTTTGACGCCACATATGAATAAAAAATTAAATAGCAGAGTATCTGCCGCGGTTCTCTGGACAACCGCGGCATATACCCCTGCCAATTTATTGCAGGTGCTGACTGGGTCAGAGAATTTAAAACGTTACAGGGGTATATGCCGCGGTTGTACAGAGAACTGCGGCATATGCCCCCTGTAACTTCTCAACTTCTCTGCCAGTCAGAGAATTTCAGAAGTTACAGGTGGTATATGCCGCGGTTGTCCAGAGAACCGCGACATATACCCTTCTCATCTAGTGAAATTCCCCAAAAGGCAGTTGGGGAGACAGTTTTGTTGAGCACGTTATAGGGGTATATGCCGCGGTTCTACGATCAACCGCGGCATATTCTCCTATCTGAAATTAATTTAATATGAATTTGAAATATTTCGAGGTATATGCCGCGGTTGCCCGCTGAACCGCGGCATATAGTTTGAAAATAATTTCAAAAATGCCATTTAGTATTATTTATTTAATAAGTATATGCCGCGGTTGGGGTGAAACCGCGGCATATACCTATATTATACCGCGATTAAGTAGTGAACCGCGGTAGATTCCTCCGTTCAGAGTTAAAAATTAAAACTTTGAACAGTGATCGTCTTCTTCCCGCAAGCCTCTGTTTCGCGTTTTTTCTTCTCCCTGCGACTCCCATCATCTCCGATACGCTATTTTTCACCGTTTAAACTTGAAATTGTTCGGTCCTTTTCTCATTTGTGACGATAAAAAACAGTTTTAGCCGATCAAAATCGTTTGGAACGCGTCATTCCCTCTCCGCTGCGATTTTGGTTTTTTTGCACCAAGCGTTTTCGCCGTTCCTCTTCCAGGTATTTATGCCCTTTTGCATTCTTAAGATGATTTCTTCATTAGGTTTTGCATAATGATATAGTTTTGGTAATGTATGAAGTTTCTATAGTTTTGGTAATGTATGATATAGTTTTTGCTTTAATTTTGGTAATGCATGAAATTGGTATAGTTTTGGTAATGTATGGTATGGTTTTTGCTATAGTTTTGGTAATGTGTGTTGTAGTTCTTGTATTATTTATAAACCTTAAAATATTTTTCACTAAATTTCAATGATATGTATGAAATTGGAAGTTTGATTTTTAGTAGTTTATCTTTTTATGTAATATTTAGGAATATGGATCGAAATTGGATTAATTTACCACGTATTAGTGCTGAGTACGAGAGAGGTGTAGAGGAATTTATACAATTTGCGCAACGTAATGAGGGGAGAACTGATGATGAAGTGAAGTTTAGATGTCCTTGTGTGAACTGTTTGAATGGGAGAAAGTTGAACGCAACTCAAATTAGAGAACATCTTATATGTGATGGTTTTCTAAGATGCTATACAACATGGATCTGGCACGGCGAAGAAATGGATTTTCCCACTGACTCTCAAAGTGTAAATGTTACTGATTCCACCATGGAAGAAGATCGACCGCATGAAGACAAATTGGAGGACATGATCCGCGATGTTGGAGCAGAAAATTTTGCCAAAGCTCATGTGTATGAGACGATGTCGACTGATGCAGAAACACCTTTGTATGTCGGTTCAACTAAGTTCACACGTTTATCAGCAGTGTTAAGGCTCATGAATTTGAAGGCGAGCAATGGATGGACTGATAAGAGTTTTACAGAACTGTTGACGTTGTTGAATGAAATGTTGCCAGATGGAAATACACTGCCCACTCGTAATTATGATGCGAAGAAAATTCTTTGTCCAATGGGTATGGAGTATAAAAGGATACATGCTTGTCCCAATGACTGCATTTTGTATAGGAAAGAGTTTGAATTTTTGACAAAGTGTCCAAAATGTGGCTTATCACGATACAAGTCAAAAAACAATAGTGAAGATAATGGTCAGATAGAAAAAAATGGATCTGCTTTGAAAGTAGTTTGGTACCTTCCAATAGTGCCCAGACTTAAGCGTTTGTTTGCGAATCCCAAAGATGCTAAAAATCTTAGATGGCATGCAGATGAGAGAAAAATTGACGGGCTGCTTCGTCATCCAGCTGATTCAAAGCAATGGAAAAATATTGATCGACAATTCCCCAAATTTGGTAAAGAGTGTAGAAATCTTAGGCTTGGTTTAGCCACTGATGGAATGAACCCATTTGGTAATCTGAGTACCAATCACAGTTGTTGGCCAGTTATATTGATAATTTACAACTTATCTCCTGCATTGTGCATGAAGAGGAAGTACATGATGTTGTCTATGATGATATCTGGTCCAAAGCAGCCTGGAAATGACATAGATGTTTATCTAAGCCCACTAGTTGAAGACTTGAAGGTTTTGTGGGTTGATGGGGTTGAAATATTTGATGCATTCGCTTCAGAGACTTTTATGATGCGTGCAATGTTATTTTGCACCATTAATGACTTTCCTGCTTATGGTAATTTGTCAGGATACAGTGTCAAGGGTCATAAAGCGTGTCCTATATGTGAAGAAAACACTGCAGCTCATCAATTGAAACATGGAAGAAAGACGGTGTATCTGCATCATCGGAGATTTCTAAAACGTAATCATCCATATCGAAGGTTAAAAAAAGCATTCAATGGAGATCAAGAGAGGGACGAAGCACCAAATCCACTTACTGGCCTTGAAGTTCTTAAAAAAGTTAATAAAATACATCATGTATTTGGGAAAACATCGAAGAAGTCATCTGTAACGACCCCTTGGAAGAAGAAATCAATATTCTTTGATCTTCCATATTGGTCAAAGTTAGATGTTCGACATTGCATAGATGTGATGCATGTAGAAAAGAATGTGTGTGATAGCTTGATTGGTACATTACTCAACATTCAGGGAAAGACAAAAGATGGAGTGAATGCTCGTTTGGATTTGGTTGACATGAATATCCGAGAAGAGTTGGCACCCAAGGAGATTGGTAAACGTACTTATTTGCCCCCTGCATGTTACACAATGTCTAGACAAGAGAAGATAAGTTTTTGTGTATGTTTAAAGAGTATCAAAGTACCACAAGGATACTCTTCAAATATGAAGAGTTTAGTGTCAATGCAGGACTTAAAGCTTGTTGGCATGAAGTCTCACGATTGTCACGTCTTAATGCAACAGTTGTTACCGGTGGCTATTCGTGGAATTTTGCCCAAAAATGTTAGGCACACCATAAACAGGTTGTGTTCATTTTTCTCGTCAATATGTAGTAAAGCCATCGATCCTACAAAGTTAGATGAACTTCAAGGCGAGATTGTTATCATCTTGTGTCAACTAGAGATGTTTTTCCCTCCATCTTTTTTTGACATCATGGTACATTTACTTGTTCATTTGGTTAGAGAAATCAAGTTGTGCGGACCGGTATACTTAAGATGGATGTATCCTATTGAGCGTTATATGAAGATTTTGAAAGGGTACGTTAAAAATCCATATCGTCCTGAAGGTTCGATGATTGAAAGGTATATTGCTGAAGAAAGTATCGAGTTTTGTTCAGATTACATGACATCAACGAATCCAATAGGAGTTCCTCGCACAGCATGGTTGAATAAATTTTCTACAAGTAAAAGCATCCGAGGTGTCAATGTGGTGACAAAAGATCGCGAAGAATTGTTGCAAGCGCATCTTTATATATTGAACAACACAGATGAGGTGATCCCTTTTTTGGAAGCACACAAAGCCATTGTTAAGAATAAAAATCCAAGACAATCAGAGAAATGGCAATTGATGGAGCATAACAAAACATTTATGTCTTGATTCAAATCTGAAATTGACAAAGAGCCACATTCTTCTGAAACTTTATTGTGGCTTGCAAATGGTTTGAAGTTTGATGTCGTGTGTTGTACAGGTTATGAAGTCAATAATTGCACATTCTATACGAAGACTTTGGATGATAAAAGCACAGTACAAAATAGTGGAGTCAGTTTAGAAGCTGAGTCACTTCAATTTTCCACATCAAAAGATCAATCTCCTGTACTTGGATCAATGAGATATTATGGTATAATAGAAGAGATATGGGAGGTTGATTACACCAAGTTTTCTGTTCCATTGTTCAAGTGTAAGTGGTTTGACAATAAGAGTGGTGTGAAAATAGATGACTCGGGTATGACACTGGTTGATTTTCGCAAGGTGGGTTATCGAGACGAACCGTTTATCATGGTACATCAAGCATCTCAAGTTTTTTATGTCAAAGATCCTGCGTCTGACCATTGGTATGTTGCTCTTCAAGGCAAAAAACAAATTGAAGTTAACGAAGACAATCTGATTAATATTGATATTGCTGACAACCATTCATTTCAAATTACAACACATTTGGATGACCAATCTGTAGTTGACGATGATGTACATGCAATTCGGTCAGATCATGATGAGGGAATATACATATGATGAATGCATATCTTTATGTATGAATTTTCAATTTCTGTACTATTACATGTTTTGTTAATTTATATGATATTACATAAGTCTTGAAAGAAAATTTAATGTTGTTATTTATTTTGACAGATATATGGTTGATCATCCACATTCTTCAGGGGATGAGGCTCCCCCAACCAGATCCACTAGAGGACCCACTAGGATGAAACAACTATTAATCAGGAAAAATAGTGGTGAAAGAACTCCGGTGAATGTGAATGTCACCACGGGTGTGGCAACTGGCCCCCATGCAGATGACTTCCGATCATACCTTGGAGTAGTGGCACGTGATAGGATTAGCATTCTCATTCCATCTTTTGATCATGTGTCCGAGGGTGATCGGAACATTATTTGGCAAGATATATTGGTAAGTTAGTTAATAGCATTTGAATTAAAATTTGTTTATATTGATAATTTTGTACTAATACAACTTTATTATGTTTTTTTCAGATGACATTTGACATTCCAAATGTCCCAACACTTAGAAATAAGTGTTTGTCAACTGTTGCAGAAAATTTCAGAAACTTTAAAAGCAAGTTGACATCAAGGTACATCTTTGGACACCTTAAACATAAAAGTCCATGTAGTTCATATAAGTCCATTGATGAGGAGACTTGGCGGCTTTTTAAAGAGAGTCGGATGTCAGAGGAATGGCAGGTTAGTGTAGTTCATATTATTCAATTCCTCATTAACAAATATATATCATATGAACTGATTAATTAATGTGTATGTGACAGGCAATTAGAAGCAAAGCACAAGGAACAAGTGCTAAGAACAAAAACCCCCACCTATTATCTCGTGGTGGGTATAGGAAGCTTGAGGAGAAAATCCTCAAGCAAAAGGCAGATGCTATACCACCATCTCAGAGTGGTAGCCCTCCTCAGCCTCCTTCTCCACCGTCTAGACATGAGAAATGGAAGTTGGCCCGTATGCGACCATCGGGAACCTACTCTTCCGACACTGCACGATAGATTTCTGAAAAAATTGTAAGTTATCACTGTTCCTAAAATAATAAATATTGTCATTATACATACTACATTAAACTATTTAAAGAATAATGGTGTTTTGTAATGTTACAGGACGCCTTGGTTGAGCAGAGCTCCCAAGGCCAATTCACTCCAGAGGGTCGCCAGGATATTCTTGCTGCTGCAATTGGACGACCTGAGCACCCTGGACGTGTACGTGCTGCAGGTCCTGGAGTAGGAATTACAGATTATTTTGGGAGCTCTTCTCGTCAGCCTTCATATTCATACAGCGATACACAAAGGATGACAGAAGAGATCACAAAAAAGGTCCGACAAGACCTTATGCAGGAGATCAGGGCCGAGGTGAGGGCTGAATTCCAGATGCTATACCAGGAGCAGTTTCAGAGCATGCGCCCGGTGCAGTCTCCTATAGAGGAACATGTTATCCCTCCCCCTCCCACAGGTAAACTTAATAAACATTAATGTGCAATTATTTCTATCTCTTGTATAATCTAACATTTACTCTGACAGGGAGAAGCGGTAAAGGAAGTTGTTCCGCATCAGCCATCCCAGAGGATGACATGGACGATGGTAGTCCATGTCTGCTATACATTTTAGAAGATACTGAGATGGTGCTGGTAGCTCGTGGAACAGAGTTTAGGTCAGCGACTGTATGTCATGGTATGCAACTATTAGAGGATGAGGTGAAGGTCTCAGTGGATGAAATGATCATGCCAGATGCCTCAGTTCCACTGTCCACGGAAGAGATTTTCACTGTGGAACAAGCATATAAGTCGTTTATCACTTGGCCTAAATTTTTGGTTAAACCAGTTTCTGACCCAGAGGTATGAAATTCTTCTTTACACTTCTCAATTTTAAAGGTTTTTGATGTCAAAACTTATCTTATCTTTTCATGTAACAACAGACGCAGGCACAACAGAAGATTCCTCTATCTGAGGATGACCCTCTTTCTTCATTGCATCTACTTGCTGACATCCTTGATGATAAGCCTTTGGAGGTTGAGTATGATGCTAATGTATTTGGGCATGGCTCTGAGGTCCCAATATACCTTAATAGCCAAGATGTCCGTGAGCTTGCGTCGGGAACACAAGAGTTGAATATTTCAATTATTCAACTATGGACGATGTAAGTCTATGACCAATTATTTATATATAAAATTGATTTATATATCAAGTATCCTTATATCAAAGTTAATTTTTGATTTCAGGTATATGTCTGAGGTCAGTAATAAGTTGGGGCGTTCTGATGATTATGGATTCATTGATCCCCAATCAATTCATCAATCAAATGATTTTGACCATATCAACATGAGTCTGGTAAGAGGTTTTGGAAGGGGCAAGAAAATACACTTTTTGCCTTATATATCCAGTTAAGTGAACTTTGTTAACATAATAATGTTCCATATGTGATTTTAATATTTAATAGTTACGTTATTATGAATTTCAGGCGCCATTGGCAACTTCTTGTTATGTCTATGCAAGACAACTATGCTTTGTGGTTCTGCTCATTGCACAGGCCTCCTCCCACACAACTCAAACAAGCAATTGATTGGTAAGAACCTCAATGTTTGGACTTTCTTTGTTATATAACTGAATGCTAAAACCTTTTTTTATATACAGTTCTATTCCAACAAGTATGATGATGGGTGGGAGATCAATTGTGAATAGTAGAAAGATTGCTTGGATTTCTCTCAAGGTTTGACATATGCTAAAGTCATACTTTGTTATAATTGTTTTATAACAAATGTTATTCACTAACTATTATCAACTGTGATGATATATTGTAGTGTAACAGACAAAATGGGTCATATGAGTGCGGATACTATGTAATGTATTGGATGGCCCATATTATTCGTTCTCACATCACAAGTCGCTGGGAAACGGTAATATTTAACTTTAACAAATTATATGATATTTTCCAAATGTTGAATTCATATACACTAATTAATATGAATTATCTTTTGCAGAGATTCAAGACTACTACACCAGTTCCTGAGAAGTCACTATTATTCCTAAGGAACGCTGCTGCGAAGTATATCATTAGATTATACAATAGCTCTTAGATTTAGATTTAAACAATGCATTTGATTAGATAGAATTTTCTTAGACTTTGTACTTTATTTGATGTTGAAATACATTTGAACACGTGTTTGTTATGTTGAAATTGAGATTGTGTACATGTTTTTATATGCAGGTCAGTTTTTGTGGTAGTGGATATCACAAAAACAGACCTGCAATTTTAAAAAACTGCAGGGGAATATGCCGCGGTTCTAACCATAACCGCGGCATATAGTTATACGTTTTATTTTAAAACCGAGACATATGGCCGCGGTTTTGACACTAACCGCGGCATATTCTTCGGTCTATATGCCGCGGTTGAACCGCGGCATATAGTGTATTTTTTAATTTTTTTTTTTTAAAAAATGAGTTTATGCCGCGGTTTCCTAGACAACCGCGGCATATTCCTCACGTTATATACCGCGGTTATAACCGCGGCCTAAAGTGTCTGACTTACTACCGCGGCTGAATATGCCGCGGTTCCTAAACCGCGACGTATAGTGAAAATGAACCGCGGTAAAAGCCCCTCGCTGCACTAGTGTTTATTTTTTAAAAAAAGTTGCCAATATTTTTCTTCAGTGAAAACTTGGAAAATTAATGGATAATACAAAAATACATAATAAAAAATTTTAAAATTTTTGAAGAAGTATGCGTAACTAAAATAAAAGTGTAAAGTATAGAAAAATAGGTAAAAAATACTAAGAAAATAAAAAACATACCTTAAACTATGAATTTTTTAAAATTTCATAACATTTTAGAAAAATAATATACCTTATATGATGGTGAGCATGTTCATCACCCCATTTCGAACAACTTTGATTTTTGGATCGTCTTCATTTGAGGTCCATACCAAAAGTTATGACAATTTAAAGTTTACAAACTCAAGGTAGAAACTAAAATCATAAAATCACAATCTTTAGGACACACAACAATGGCTAGTGAATGAAAACACCAACCTGAATGTACTATGTAATAAAAGAGGATGAAAACTTCATAAATGAGCACGACAATGGCAAGATGAATGGAAATGAGTTGAAAAACTTGCTCATACGAGTTTGGCGTCATCGCTACACTTCAGTAGGAGGTTTAGCATAAACGTGAAAGATAAAGATGAGGGTGGTTACGTTGTTTCCGAAATTTTAAAAGAAAAATTGACATCAAACACCCTCACAGCAAACATCAATTTCTAATTTAACGTCAATCCTAGGGCCAACAGATGTTAAATGACGTCGGACCTAGGGTAGTTTAACGTGTGTTGGCCTTAGGGTCAATGTTAAATTTCAAATTGACATTTGTTGTGAATGGATTTGACATTAATTTGGATTCAATATTTACAAAAATGTCATTATACATTTCTAACGTCAAATTTTACTACTTACAACATGGACATGACTCTTATGTTCTTTCATTGTTCTTCATGTGCACGAGTCATTATTTATGCTTTTTTGTAGTATCTAAATATTGGAAAGTGACTTAGAACCTAGTTAAGGATTGAACAATAAAGAGGTTTGGTTCAAAACATAGAATATAATCTCTTAATCATTCTAAGCATCTTCTCTTAATGCAAACTCTATGTTAAAATGACCAAGGGACTAGTATTTTCACCTAGAGGTTTATAACTTGTCTATAAGGAATTAAGAGTTGTGAACTCAGGGTGAATACTTGAGTTTTGTTAGAAATATGTGTAGACTTCTACATTAAGTTTAGTTCATGAAATCCAACCTAGTGAGTCTTTTCCTTGATCACTTCATATAACTTCAATTTAGTAGCTTTAATCAATTGATGTTTACATTCATAGCTTGAATCATAAATATATACATCATTGACCAAACCAATGTAAATCTCTTAAGAAATGATAATTGGACATTTCTGTTTACTACTTGTATGACTTTGTACATTTGTCAAATAGTTAACAGATACCATGATAATTTGAGAAAAAAAAAGCATTGAGATTTATTCATCATTATCACATATAATTATAATTGAAATATGAAATATAAAATTTTATTAAATAGTAAGATAAAAATGGACTAAACTTTACATGAAAGGTGTTTAAAATGAAGCTCAATAGGTATTAAACAATCTTAAAGAAGATGAGAGTATTTGGAAAATTAGTTGCAAATATATAGATTTTCATGTATACATTTCATTTTCTTTAACTATAAAAGTGTACTATTCAATTTTTTTTTCAAAATATATAAAATTGAATTCTAAAATAGTTTGGTCACGCACTCACTTTTGTTATGATTAAGAAAATATTACAACTTGAAAACAATTCCAAACAAAAATTACTCATTTTTGTAAAGTTGACTCATCCCTCCTTATATTTAGTTAAGCAAATTAGTTTCTAAATTTATATTTCATAAACCACATAGGCCTCCAAATCCAAAATTTCTTTGAGTTAAAAATGTCAATGTAGTAAGAATTTTACTAAAAGTTTTCAAGATGCCAGTTTCATTCTTGAAAAGGATTCTTGAGGTTTAGGGAGGAAGAAAGGGGAATTTGACCCACTCCTTAAGAAGTAACTTTGGAACCATTAGCTAAAGTAATAACATAAAGAGTTGTTGGATAAGAAATAAAGGAAAAAGTGAAGCATTTCCAAAGATATGATCAGAGGTGCCTCGATCATTACTCATGAACTTTGACACTTCAATTTGAGATATGAAATTTTTTGACAAAATAGAATGGATGAAAGAAGGTGCTTGACTGCGAGATTTTAACTTGAGATGTTCTTGATATTCTTCATTGGAAAACTTGGGCTACAATACTTATGGAAATATTAGCTACCTAGGAAAACCATGTAGAGAGTAACAATTTTTTTTGGATGTTACAAATTCTCTTACAATGTGTAAATTAAAGACGTACTTCTGCATTGCCACAATCTTCCTTTTTACAAGTAGGCATGTTAAGTATAGATATAGTCCAAAAATGCAATAGTTAAACTTAGGGTTTCAAGACAGAACCTAGGGTTTGAGGGAAAGAAACTATGATTAACACATGAAGACACATTAAATGCTCTCAGAATGAAGAACTGAATATGTCAACTGGATGAGGAAGCTTTGACGAGTCTGATTGTCTTGTCCTGGGAAGGCTACAACTATTGAAAGGCGGTGCGTAAGGCACACACGCTTTACAACGTTAAGAAGAAATGGCAGACAAGATGATGCGTTGGGCAGAGGATGACTCTAGGACCAACAAGGTTGGCCATCGCTTAAGGAGACGCTCCAGATTTGGTAGTTGCTAGTGGAGAACAATTAGGTTTGCTAGCGGCAGACCACGACAAACAACAATAATCAATGATAAGCAGTGAAAAACAACATTGGACAATGGTAGACATTTGTGGACAACTACAAACAATGGCGGCCATTGACATACAACAAGATAATTCTTTTATTGAACAAATATGTTACAAGGCATAAAAACAAAACGAGATCGACCCGCTCTGATACCAACTTCAGATTAGTAACAGAGAAAATATAAAATTGGAGTACTTGCTAGATCCATCTTATAATCTTATATTTATAATGATAGAAAATTGATATAGGATGAATACCAATTTTGGTCCCAATTTTTGTCAGCTTTATTCGAAATGGTCATAATTTTTTTTTCTATTCAATGTTGTCCTAAAGAATGTAATTTATGTTCAATTTAGTCCTTCTTGCAGACAGCGTTTAAATCGTTAATGGCACATTGTCCAACTATGCAATAAGTGAATGTCATGTCATTTAACTGTTGACCTGCCTTGCCACGTGGTAGCCCCTTCCCCACCCAAAAAATTAGGGTTTTTGAATGCAAGGAGGAAAAGCTCATTACACCTGTGCTGCCAGAGGAAAACTGAAGCTTGCGATGGTCCAATTGACCATAGTGGGTCTATCGGAGTTTCGCAGAAACGAGAGCGAACTCCTTTCTCGCGGCGTGGTGAGGGTTGCAGTGGTGGCTCCTCCGCGAAGGTTCAATCTTCGGTGTAGTCGCAATGCAAGAAGCCCACCGTTCTTAGGCGGTTTCGTGGCAATAGGACTCGCGATTGAGGGTTTCGATTTGGGGGTTTTTGTTTTGTTATCTGGTTTTTGTAAATTAGAATATATGATTTTCATTTCAAAATTGATTTCTGTTTTGCGAGTGGTTAGGGATTCTGTTCTTCCCTACAGGTTTGGGTTTGGGTTTTGCGAAGTGGGGGATGAGGGTTCAGATTGAGAATGTTAGGGTTTCTGAACTTGGAATGAGGGTTCTTCTCTGTTGGGGGATAGGGTTCTTCTCTGTTGGGGATGAGGGTTCTTCTCTGTTTTTTCATGAATTTGTTTATTCGTTTTGGGTTCATTTGATTCACGATAATGAGTTCCGTGGTGGTTGTTGTTGGATGCACGGGTATCGCCAATGAAGGTATTGATAGGTGGCTGGGTGGTTGGACGGAGAAGATGATGGAGGTGCGAAGATGGTGGTTGGCCGTGACCGTGGCGACGGTTAGGGTTAGGTGGTGGCTAGGGTTTCTGTGTAGGGGAAATTAGGGCTTGCGAAGGTAGGAGATGATGATGACGTGTCAAGGGTGATGTGTCATTTATTACACAAATGGCAGTGCGCCGTTAACGATTTAAACACCGTCTGCAAAAAGGACTAAATTGAACATAAATTACATTTTTTAGGACAACATTGAAAAGAAAAAAAATTAGGACCATTTCGAATAAAGCTGACAAAAATTGAGACCAAAATTGATATTAAGCCATTGATATAATAGAAAAATCAAAAGATTATTCTAGACTCCTTGGTACAACTCATATAGTGTACTAGGCTCCTAGGTTAGGTAAATGATTCCAAATTCACTACTTATTACTTATTTGAACAAATATACTATAATGCTAAAATCGAATAATATAATAAATCCAACTTTATCAAATACTTATTTAAGTATATTAACAACAAGCTTGATGTATTTGTTGTTAAAATATGTAATGATGAACGAAATGAATCGATTGACAAGAGTAAATAATTTTATAATTGCATGTATTTGTTTAGGTTGTTTGGAGAACTTTTTAGGCTATAATATTAATTATTAAATAAAATTATTTTAATACCTAATAATATTTTACAACCATTTTAGATTTGGTATTTTACTTTTCAATTTCTTCCTTTCTTTAACAATACAAAAGTTAACACTAGTGCAAAAATGATCTTTAACGTCATGCATATAACAATTTGACCACCGAAAATTCAACGTAAAAAATGACCGGTGGAATTTTTGTAAATAAAACGTCAATATAGAAGTCAGTTCCCCAAAGTTAGACGTCAAATCCTTCTTTAGACGTTGGTCCCCTTAGATCAGGCGTCAAAAAGGTCCGAAAATATATCATTTTAAGCGGTAATATTTATTTTTTTACGACATAGATGTCGCCCCCCCCCCCCCCCCCAAATCAGACGTTAAATCCTTCTTTGGAAGACTCCCCCCTGGATCAGACGTTATAAAGGTTTGAAAATATCTCATTTTAAGAGTCAATATTAATTTTTTGTACGACATAGACGCCGAGCCCCCAAAATCAGACGTTAAATCCTTTTTTAGACTTCGACCCCCCAGATCAGACGTTAAAAATGTATGAAAATATCTCATTTTAAGTGACAATATTAATTTTTTCTACGACATAGACGTTGGTGCCCCCTAGATCAGATGTCAAATCCTCTGTCAGAAGCTGCAAAATCAGAATTGAAAGGTTACTTTTGGAAACATTAGACGTCAGATCCCCTTCCCCAGACGTCAATAAGCTGCAAAAATATCCCAAAAGTATAGCAAAAATGAATTTTTTTAGCAATTAGACGTCGGATATAGAGGAGGGTCGACATCAAATGCCCTTTTAAACTCCAAAAACTTAGAATGTGGGCCTCACTTTCTTTCGCGTTTTTGCTTTGTTCACATTCGCCAGTTACGCGTTGTCTCTCTTGCTGCGTTCATCTTCTTCCTCTACTTTCTCTCGTTTGCCATTAACGTTCAAGTAAGTTTTCTTCCACTTTGCGTCGTTTAAAATCATTTTACACCAATTATATTACGTTTGGAACCATTATCTTTCATTTGCATCGATTAAAATTCGTTTTCATTGTCTTTTTGTGCAGTTCTTGGGCGCATTCTAGGACAACTGCGGTGGCAATTTTCGAATTGTTATTGAGCATGTTTTTCTTCTCACCCTCACAATGGCACCTATCTACTCCCTCACCTTCACCGCGACAAAATGTTTTTAAAAAAAAGGTTCATAAATTGATGTTTGTTGTTCTTACAATTGACGTCACTTAACGTCTGTTACAAATGCAATAAACATGAATTGACGTCTGTTCAAACACAACAAACATCAATTTAACGTCTTCTACTATGACGTCAAACATTTAACTAACGTCAAAAAGCCTAAAATAACAAACGTTAAAAACTATTTTTTTTCTTAGTGTAACTTTTTTAATAACCAAAATACATCTCAAATGGTTTGTCAAGGCATCTATTGTTAAAATAACATTTCCTAATCATTATTAATCTTTATATATTCCAAGGATTAACATTTTCACCTTAAAAAAATAATTAGGGTGTATTCTTTTGTGAGAAAGAATTTGAAAGAGTAATTAAATGAATTTAAAGGTAAAGTTTGTGTTATTTCTTTTAAAAGATCTATGAGTGAAAGTGAAGAAATTTGAAGTTTTTGAAAGAACTAATGGATGTGAGAGAATAAAAGAAACATTTTAATAGAATAAAATATAATATTACTATTTTGCCACTATAATTTAAATTAGTATTATATATATATTAATTAGAGACATTTTTGTAAAACATATTTGACACTCGTAAATATCTTTCCTTAAGCGAGTTTGCATATTTCCATGATCTTGCAAATCCATGTATTTTCTCACTTCTAATTACTTGAATAAGAACACAAAATTTACTCACATATCCATAATGATTGCTAATAACTAGAAATCGGTATAAGGAACATAGTGTTAAGAAAAAACTTACTTATAACATGATAAAAAAAATAAAGAGATACAAGGTTCACGAGGTTAAGGGTTTGAATGTAAGTAAAAAAAATATTATCTAGAAGAATTAATTATTTTAAATTCCCAAACAAAAAGGATTTTAGGAAAACTAAGTCATATGTGCAGTTCACAAAAATTGGGTTATATTATGAGTATACTTCATTAGGTTCTCAAAATTATTTTACACAAAAAGTGTAAAACCTTGAAAATGACACCTGGAAGGGAGGGATAGATGTCTCAACCAAAAGAGATTGAACATTATATAGAATTTTCCAAACCACAACTCATCTCATTTTCTCATAAATCTACATTTCTCTAAAAACTCAAACCTCTACCTTTACTCCTTCTTCTCTCTAGAAATTCTTTATCTCCTTTCATCTTTTCCTCAAACAGCCACCGTCTAAGCAATTTGGGAGTCAAGATCTTCAATCTCCACCGATCAAAGTCTGGTTTAGAGTTGGTAAGTCTTGTTTTCTTAGATTATTGTTAGATTATGTAACTTTTAAACACATGCAAGCCAAGTTTCTGGTTGCATGTGTTCATCAGTGTTCTTTTCCCAATTCTGATAACATTTCTGGTCCTTTGGTTGAATTCTTCTCATAAATCGGTGAGCTTTAGGTGTTTATAGAATTTCTGAAATTGGGTACAAATTTTTGGAGGATAGAAGTTGTTCGGTCTGTTTGAGGTAAGGAAAGTTAGTAATTTAATTAACGTTTTATGTATTGGAATTGGTTGTTTAAATGTATGCATGTATGATTGAAAGATTGGGTTGTTGATTTGTATGTATGATCGAGATCCTGTGAACTGTTTGGTTCTTTTTTTGCTGAAATGGTGTTCGGTTGGTACTTGGTTGGAGAAAGTGAATGAGAGGAATTGAGAAGTTGAAGCTAAAAATAAAATTTGGTAATGAATTGTGTCTGAGCATGTTAGTTAGATTGGTTAGAGTCTTTAAGTTCTTTGGTAGGGTATGGAAAGTGAGAAATATGACCTTGGGTTCTTATTTTTGTGTATTTTAAGGAGAAATCTGTTATGAAACTCTTTAGATTAGTGTTATTGAAGTTTAAGTATATCTAATTAGGTGTGTATCGATATACGATTCAAGTTGTGAGGATTTGAAGTTAGCCAAAGTGTTTAGAAATGGTCATGTTGAGTGCTTTTCATAATTCTGCAGAAGTTCTGTAGAATTATGCAAAATGCTGAAATGGTTAGTGTTGACCGTTCGACCTTCTTCTGTGTTTGGTTACTAATTGGGTTTGGTTTCTTTGAAGTTCTCTCAGTTCATGACCATTCGGCCTGAGTAGCGCTTGGTCTCGGTAGTGCTTGTTCTGTACTACCGCTCAGTCTCGGCAATGCTCGGGCAGATGCCAACATTCGGTCTTAGTAGTGCTCGGTGATGCACTAAGCACTTGGTCTTGTACTAGTCGTTATGCTAGTGATAGCACTCGGTCATGTACTGTCTTGGTAGTGCTCAGTCTTGTACTAGCGCTCGTTCTTGGTAAGTGCTTGGTCTTGGACCAGCGTTCTTTTGATATAGTGCTCGGTCTTGTACTGGCACTCGGTCTAGAGAGTGTTCGGTCTTGCACTGGTACTCGGTTTGGTATTTGTGTTTGGTCTTAACTACGTTCGACCTCTGATGCTATTAACGATCTTTCGGTCTCTCTTAGTGGTCGGTCATAAATAGTGTACGACCATTTCTTTAGTCTTATCTGTTATGAACCGTTCGGTCCTGTCCTTTGGGAAGTGAGTAATCGTTTGGTCTCCACCAGTCACAGAGTGTTCGGTCTAAGCCGATAGTGTTCAACATAAGGTAAAAACGTTCGGTTTAACTCTAGTTTTCGGTTGTTCTAGTATTCGATCCTAAAACTGTGTTAGGCTCATGCTTAAGTCTTGCTCTTAAATGACCGTTCGGTTATGTTAGTATGTAGGGAAAGTTTCTCCCGGTCTTATTCAAGAATGTTGGTTGTTTTATTGATCAGTTTGATTATACTTAAATGTGATATGAATGAAATAGTATGGATATGAAGAAGTATGATGTGATTTGTATTATATGGATATGAACGAGTGTTCCAAGGAGGAATATCACAAAAATGGTTATGGAATTGTAAAGTATGAATATGGTCAGACTAAGTTGTCGTTCATCCTTACATTTTAATGGTCATCGAGTCTTAAGTAGAGAATGGTGGCGTATGTGGTGAGAATAGCAGAAGGCCTGGTTGCGTATAGCTTGGGGTTCCAGCTATCGGACTAAACTCATGTGTAGACTTGGGTTTCTAGCTATAGTGAGGGATGAAGGGCTAACCTTGTGTGGCGACTTTGGTTTCCAGCTATGGTAATTCTGATGATTTTCCAGATTACCTTTCCACGAGTGCAAGAACGTCGTAGCTATAGAATTCATACAGTCCGGACAGTTAGAGTAAAGTGAACAGGCATTGCATGCATTGTTGTATGATTATGGATGGAAATGTATGATTGTTTGTTGCATGATGGACTTATTGATTTATATCAGATTTATGTGAGTTATCTGTTTACATAGTTAATTAAATTACACTAGCTTACCCTTATTTTCTTGTCTTGTCATGTTGTCTGTTCGGTCGTCCTTATCTTTGCGATGATCACCCTATGGGTGTGAGTAAAAGGTCCAGAAGCTTCTATGGAGCAGGCGTTGGCAGAAGAGGATGGTCTCCGCTAAAAGTAAGTCCGTTCGGTCTTGACTTTGTTTTGGTATTTAGTATAGGACCGTTCGGTTAATACACTTCTTGTATGATCGATCGGTCTGCCCTTTTGGGTTGTATTAGTGTAGGTTTCTGTAAAGTTTTTAATTTATGGTTATTTTAGGAAAATTGTAAGTTAAATTTTTTTTCCTATAACTGTTCTATTTTTATTGTAAATGTAAGTACTCTTGAATATAGTTTGCAGCTATATTTTTGGGATGTTACAAAAATTTGATTAATGGTTAAAAAGAGATTTACTATACAAAGTTTAATTTCATTAAATATATTTTTATTAATGATTGAAATAATTAAATAGATATTGTAACATTCCAAAAATGTAGTAGTGTACTATATAAAAGAGTAATCACAAGTCCAATATTAACAAAAACAGTTAACAAATATAGAAAAATAAGGTAAGATTTACAACCATCACAAAATAACTATAAAAGTCCACTTTATTTACAAACTAGTGATAACAAAACTATACACAAGATAACCATCCAAGGATGCTACACGTCAGTTGCTCCTCTATCTAATGCTTGCTCAATAGAGACTTTATCACCCTCTACTCATACCCATCGGATGATCATTGCCAAGAAGAGAAACAAAGAACATACAACAAGATCACAAACAAAAGGGTAAGCTAGATATTAAAACAATTCATACAATATTCTAATATATCAAACGCCATAAGTACATCACATATAATAAACAACTCAAAGAAACATCCTAAACACGCCAAGACTTAGACTGGATTGTCCAGACTTAGAATGATTGTCAAGATATGGTAGGTTGTGCAATTGTGGTGGCCTCTACTATTTTGCAAAGTCATTGCCAATGAGTTTCACCCTACCATACGCACAAGGTTAGTATGTTCCACGCCTTGGATCATACTGGAAGCACCCAACACTAAGACCTCCTGCTACTCTTACCATTTGTGTCGATATGCTCTACTTGAGAATGAAAAACCATTAGAGTTTCAAGATAACACCTAAGATTGAGCTTCCTGCACTCATTTTAAAGATACTTGAACCACACCAAGAAGTTCCACCTTGGAACTAACTTTCATAACTTTGAAACCATACTTATATCCATATACTTTCACATTGAATTCCAACCAATAATATTACTGACCCTATCATACCATAGAAACTTTTGCACTATTCCATATATAAAAACATATCTCAAGGTTATCAGAAAACAAAGATAGAAAGAATAAAAACATGTTCTAGACTAGTCGCTCAATGCACCAAGCTCGTTGAGCAACCACAGAAACAATGAAACAAGCTCCCTCGCCTCTCGCTTAACGACTAGTCTCATTGTGCGAACATGGAGACAATGAGCTAAGCTCCCTCACCTCTCGCTTTGCGACTAGTCTCCCTGTGCGAATACAGAGACACCGAGCTAAGCTCCCTCATCTCTCGCTCAACGACTAGTCTCGTTGTACGAACACAGAGACAATGAGCTAAGCTCCCTCATCTCTCGCTCAACGGCTAGTTTCGTTGTGCGAACACAGAGACAGTGAGCTAAGATCCCTCACCTCTCACTTAGTGACTAGTCTCGCTCAACGGAATTGTATAATTCTATAACACTAAAACTGCATAATTTGCATCCCTAACCACTCATAACCTATTTTGTATATCTTTTCCAACTTCTAACACTCCTAGATCGTACTCTAGACCCAAAAGTACCTAAAAAAATGTATCTACACTACCTTAAACACATTTTAAACTCATTAACAACCATATTTTAATCCAAAATCTATGAAAACCTCATTTTAGAGACTCAAATTGAATTCCACCAGTTATGACTTATTTTCAAACAACTTAAGGACTTCAACAAGTCCCAAATGACTTACTAACACTCCCCAAAATGACCATTTAAGCAGAAAACCCATAATTTAAATTCTCACTAGTCCAAACCCTCTTAAATTAGTTCTAAACCATGCTAAACTCTACCTACCCACCACTAAACACTCTTACTTTAGATTTCCTCCATTTTAATACTTAAACAAGTCATGAAACATCCCATAACAGGCCCCAAATGTCTCAAACAAGTTTACTATCCCTTTCACACCATTTCATTACCTAAGACCTCCTTTTTCCTTCAAAACGCTTCTAAACTTCAATTATAAACTTCACTTTCAATATGGCTCAAATTTTAAATCCCCAATATACCCAATAAGTCCCAATCTATCTCAGGATAGTAACTTAGCAATAGTTCATTCTCAAAAGCCTATATTTCTCAAATTCACTCACGTAAGCCCCTTTTCTTAGACTTAAAAACTCAAAGATGTAACCATTTCTCATCACAACCACATTGAATTTAGTTTCTAATAACAACACAACTTCATCAACCACATTCACAACAGTATAACAAATCAAAATCACACAATTACAACTACACTCAACATCATACCATCCAAATTAACAATTAAACACACTTATAAAAACTCAAGCATAGAAAATTCTTCAAAATCAACAACAATTCATAGAAATACCAAATTAGTAATATAATCATAATTAAAGCAAGAATCCTAACTTTCCTTTCCTTAGAAAACCCTTACAGCTCCAAAATCCCCAATCATTGCGTCCACCGCAAAGAACTTATAGAAAAACCTACATATCATCGATTGGTGATTGGAGACAGACCTTAGAACCTTAATTGAAGCAAGAATCAAGGAAGAGAAGTTATTGACACATACATAACAAATTCTCTTTGCATTATCATGAACCGACAAAATACCAAAGAAAATAGTACAAACTTACTTTCTCTAAACAACAAATTGATCGGGTATATAGGTAGACCTTGACGTCGTCACTAGTGCAGCGAAGGGAAACAACTGCAATTGTTTTTGTATATACGTCGTGGTTTTAGAACTGTAGCATATACGGACGAGGTATGTAACACCCTAATATTTTAAAGGGTATTACTGATAGTAGAGACTAAATTAATTTGATATATTTTATAAACCATCAAACTTTATTTCAATTCTCCCAAAGTACAATACCAAACTTACAAACTTCAAACAATATAGTCTTCACCACTTAACATAAATTCGAATTTCAACTTATAAGTTTTACACAACATAATTTTTCCAATACAAATTTATTTTTTTTACAAAATATCCCTGAAAGTTTTTCCCCGCGTCTCTCTCATCTCTAAGCTTTTTCAACCGCATCTGCGACATTATCTATTCACATATAACATGAGTTATATGATCATAGCACAAACAAATAAGGGTAAGCCAACCATATCATAAAATCATTAAACTTGTAATAAAAATATTATAATCATGTATTTCTGCAATTGATAAAATATCATTATTCCGATGTCATTAATTCATCATTATCAAAATCATCTTTCTCATTTCCATAAATCTTACAAGTGTTCCATGCTTACTCATGAAGCCTTATGGTCAGACCGCTCTCTGCCTGCTTCCTTAAGCCTCACTTATATACTATGTCTTACTTTCTGAAGCCTTATGGTCAGACCCCTCTCTGCCTGCTTCTATAAAACTTACGAATCATATGTTTATGTCAAAGCCTTATGGTCAGACCACTTTCTGCCTGCTTTCATAAACCTCAAGTGTTACTTTGCTCATACCAAACTCTCATGGTATAACTCGAACAAACTACTCCCGGTAGTAAACATCATTTCATAAGTAATGATTTCTCATATCCACCCCAACATTTCATAAAACCAACAATTCATACCCTCTTATCCACCTAACTCAATCATGTTCATTCTTTAATCATGAATTCATAATCACCCGTTTCGGTATCAATAAATCAAACATATTGCCAGATATCATGCTTCATATTATAAACTCATTTTGCCCATAACGAGTATAACTCAACATATTTTCACCAAACAAAGATCATGGATCAGCCAAAATATATCAACATATCTTAAGAACTACATATTAAAGTCTGGGCTCAATGTAATGATAAATAAAATATATATGAAATTTTTACCATGATAATATTATGCATCTACAATCAACTTGTTTTATTTTATTTTCATCCTATTATAGATTTTTCTTTACCCCAATTGGTCACCGGAGAGGACCCAGATGTCTGAACGCATCAAACTCACCTTCGACGCCAGCACATATGACTAGTCACAACTGACTGGACCAGGCCAAGGCTGCTCTATGATCAGGGATGTGCCAACTCAGGTTTTTAAGGTTCCTCTATCCTACCAACAAAGGGAGGTCCTCAATAATTAACAATTTATTTATTTAATTTATCTACCTTATTTTCTTATGCTCTAAATCTTAAAATGCTTAATTTTACTTCCTCTCACAACAACCAAAACCAGTATCTGTATATCTATTTAATACCCATATACAAGTTATTACAGAACCCTTATTACAAACCTCCCAACAAGATCAATTTCAGCCAACAAACTCATTCAATAAATTCATCACAATAAACATCCATAATAGAATTCATACAAGATAATTATAAACAATTAACAATAATAAAACATTACAATAAATGGTCATAGAAGAATACAATATTTGACAATCATAAAAATAATCTTAATATAAAAATTCATGGGGAAACAAGAAGTTGAATCTGGCAGAGCCGGTTAGACAACTTCTAATCCATCCAAAAATACAATATAATTAAATAACAAGAACAATAACATGTATGGGGAAATAAGAAGTTGAATCTGGCAGAGCCGGTTAGACAACTTCTAATCCTTCCAAAAATGCAATAAAATAAATAAGTAAAGCAATAAATAGTTTGGGGAAACAAGAAGTTGAATCTGGCAGAGCCGGTTAGACAACTTCTAATCCTTCCAAAATGCAATAAAATAAATAAGTAAAGAAATAAAACGTTTGGGGAAACAAGAAATTGAATCTGGCAGAGCCGGTTAGACAATTTCTAATCCTTCCAAAATACAAAAATAAACAACTAATAACATACAAATGGCATAACATAATCAATATCACGTTTTACAACTATCACACTTGGATATCAACACAAAAGCATACTCTCATTTAAATTCAAAATCATACAGAAACAAAATACTCCATAATCAGGATTTAAGATCAGACAAAAGCAAAATATAGCATATTCAAGACTCAAGATAATACAAAAGGAGATACTCAAGGTTAGCTTCCCTTACCTCTATTACAGACGTAATCTCCTCGCTCTCTGAAAACTTCCAGAATATCCCCTTTGAAATTAGAAATTCTTCCAACTCTCTTCTCTCAAAAATTTTCTAAGTTCTTTGGTGTAAATTTTCAGCCTCCCCCCTTGGCTATTTATAGTAAAAAATTTTACTATTCATTTTTACTATTCATTTTTACTATTCATTTTTTTATTCATTTTACTATTACAAAAATAATTTTTTATTTGCAAATTGGTGAATTCTGATCTCAAAGCTACGTGGAACACTTATCCTTTCCAAAAATAATTTTTTTTTTTAATTTTTTTTTTACTATTCACAATTTACTATTCACTATTTACTTTTTTTTTTTAATTTAGTATCTGACTTACAAATATTTTCAAGGATCTTACAAGGTAAAAGGTCTGAGACTTTAGGTTGCAGTAATAACCTGGGGATATGACAGCAGTTCTTTATTGAACTGCGAATAGAACCCCTTTTTTCAAAAAAAAAAATTTCGTGTAACCTTTGGTCGCGGTTCCAACCGCGGTAATAACCTGGGGATATGACAATGGTTCCTGCTGGAACCGCAGCCAAAACCTTTTTTTTTAATTTTTATCTAACCTTTCTACCTCGATTTTGGCCACAACTGCGGCCTATTCTCCTGCAATTTTTTTAATAGCATGTCTGTTTTTGTGATATCCACTATCACAAAAACAGACTTGCATATCAAACAATATCATAACAACACAGATTCAACACAATAGTCAATATTTACATCACATAATGTACAAATTCTAATAACCATAAATCAACATGTTTTAATGTATTTTAAATCTAATAACTATGAACTATTATATAATCTAACTAAATGTTTTGCAATTGCTTTCCTCAGGAATGTAAGTGGCTTCTTAAGAATTGGAGTAGGAGTCTTGAATCTCTGCTCAAGACAATTGTTATTAATTAGTGTATATGAATTCCAAATGTTGGAGAAAATCAAAATTCATTAAATTTAAATATTACTGTTTCCCAGCCTCTTGTGATATGGGCACGAATAATGTGGGCCATCCAATACATTACATACTATTCACACTCATATGCATATGAAGTCTGACGAGAAGAACTCCCAAAATAGTCTCGAATGCCTACTCTAGTTCCAACAGCACGCACACGACCAAGGTGCTCAGGTCGTCCAATTGCAGTGGTAAGAATATTTTGGCGACCCTTTGGAGTGAATTGACCTTGGGAGCTCTGCTCAACCAAGGAGTCCTGTAACATAACAAAACACCATTATTCTTAAAAAAGTTCAAGGTAGTATGTATAATGAAATTATTATTATTTTAGGAACAGTGATAACTTACAATTCTTTTAGATATTTCTCGTGCAATGTTAGAAGAGTAGGCACCCGATGATTTTAACAAGGCAACTTTCATTTCTCATGCTAACAAACATGTGAACTTAGTTGAACCGACATACAAAGGTGCTTCCGCATCAGTCGACATCGTATCATACATATGAGCTTTGGCAAAAATTTCTACGCCAACATCGTGGATCATGTCCTCTAATTTGTCTTCATTCAATCGATCTTCTTCCATGGTGGAATCAATAACATTTTCAGTTTGGGAGTCAATCGTAAAGTGTATTTCTTCGTCGTGCCATATCCATGTTGTATAGCATCTTAAGAAACCATCACAGATAAGATGTTCTCTAATTTGGGTTGCGTTCAACTTTCTCGCATTCAAACAGTTCACACAAGTACATCTAAACTTCACTTCATCATCACTTCTACCCTCATTACGTTGCGCAAATTATATAAATTCCTCCACCCCTCTCTCGTACTCAGCACTAATGCGTGGTAAATTAATCCAATTTTGATCCATACGTAAATATTCTACAAAATTACAATCATACAGTTATACAATATATTCAACATACAATCAATTCAATCAAACAATTAATAAACATTCAAATTATCAATTCAAACATTCAGTCATATATAATTATTCATATTCAACATACAAAAAATTAAAAATTGAAAAAAATGAAAATTAATAAACAGAATAATACAATCATACAATCAAACAACTAATAAGCATTCAAATTATCAATTCAAACATTTAATCATACATAACTATTCATATTCAACCTACAAAAAATTAAAAATTAACAAAATGAAAATTAATAAACAAAATAATACGAACCTGAGAGCATGAAAAACCACACAATGATGGAGAAAATGGAACAACCCGCGGTCTGAAACGAAACAAATTTCAAAGAAAAAACACAATACCTACAATAAAATACAATAAAACGTAAGTTTGGTAATTCGAATCAATAAAAAAACGTATCAAACCAACCCAAAAACGAAAAAACTTCGGTGACCAAATCCAAATTTGATCGGTTACAAACGTAGGTGATGAAAAATAAGGAAGGAAGTCCTTCTACAGTGAGGACGATGGCGCAACGGAGGCGTAAGGAAGAAGGGAGAGAGTGGCGGCGACAGAGAGAAGTTGTAGAGAGAGATCGCGCTGGAGAAGACAAACTATTCATGCTTTTTCGAATTTTAACCTGTACAGGGGCTACTACCACGATTCACTAGAAAACCGCGGTAAAAAAATTTAAATTGATCTGAAATGACAATTTTTGAAATTTTTTGCACACTTTATGCCGCGGTTCCCCACCCATCCGAGGCTTATTCTCTTAAATATTTAAAATTTATTTAGATTAGGGAATAGACCGCGGTTCCCCAAACAACCGAGGCCTATTCCCTAACGGTCTAACTCCTGTAGGGACAATAGTCTGCGGTTTTGAGGGGAACCGCGACCTATTCCCTGACTCCAAATTTATTTTAGGATTGACTTGGCGGGAATGTCAGAAATTTGCAGGGGAATAGGCCGTGGTTCCCCTCAGAACCGTGGTCTATTCCCTTGCGAATTTATTTCAAGACTGACTTGGCGGGATTGTCAAAAATTTGCAGGGAGAATAGGCCACGGTTCCCCTCATAACCGCGGTCTATTCCCCTGCAAATTTATTTCAAGACTAACTTGGCGGGAATGTCAGAAATTTGTAGGGAGAATAGGTTGCGGTTCTTGGGAGAACCGTGGCCTATTCCCCTGCAAATTTATTTCAGAAATGACTTAGCTGGTATGTCAGAATTTTGTAGGGAGAATAGGCCGCGGTTCCCCTCAGAACCGCGGCCTATATTGTCGATATAATTTCAAAAATGCCACCGTGCAATATTATGCTACGGTTTCTAGTGAACTGATGCATAATGTGCGCGGTAATAAATTAATTTTTTACTAGTGTGTGATCTTCTAGGCATCTTCTGATCGTCAAATAGATGATAGAAGAGTTAGAACACTTAAATAAATGTGAGAGGAAGGAAAGAGAATGAGTTCTAGAGAGATAGAGTATGTTTTAAGTAATGATATGAGTTTAGAAAGTTTTATTTATACTATGAAATTATTTTATAACAAAGTACTTAATCTCATTATTTTAATACACCTAACCTAGGTTCTTACATATATTTAGTAATGGATAAAAATATATAATTATATATACAGAGATACAGTTATATTTTGGTTTTTCAATTTAATCTTCTTAATAATTATTTTTTAAATTTGTAATAAAAAATTATTTTTCAGTTTTATTATTTTAATAATTATTTTTTAATTCAAATAATTATTCGTTATAAATAAAATAATTATTTATTCTTTATCATTTTATTAACTATTTTTTAAAATTTAAATAATTACTCTTAATAAAGAAATTATTTACATAATATCATTTATAATATTTTTTATTTTAATACTGGAATTTATATTATCTATAATTTTATATCTATAAATATATATTTTTTGATTTTTTTTTCAATGTTACCATTTTAATTATTATTTTTAAAATTTAGATAATTTATAAATATTTAAAATTTGTGTGTACATAACATATGTGTCTACGCTAGCATTTATTAAAATAAATTTAACATTTATAATCAATATTAATAGAATTAAGAAAGTTAATCCAATTTAATAATAACGTTACATTATTTTACATAATTCATGCATGCGAATTATAAATATAAGTTGTTATAACATTTGTTTCATTTACTTCATAAGACATGAAAATTCTGAAAACAATTTCTAATGTAACGTTTATCTCTATAATAAACAAATAATTAGAATAGTATTTGACATAGACTTTTTGGTCATAAGAAGTAGTATGTTCCATTTGTTTTTTAATTTATTTAATGAATTAAAGAAAAGAAAGTGATTTGAAAAAGAAATAAAAATAAAAACCCGTATATGTGTGATTGATGAGATCAAGATTTGGATTCGTTTCGTACTCTGGAAAAATGAGTCAAAAAAAACTCTGAAACGAAATTCACATGTTGTTGAAATTGAAGGATAAAGAAACACAGGAAGAAGAGGAAGAAGAAGAAGAAAAAGAGTTGTTGTGTGAATAAAGGGGTGAATTAGGTTTGTGATCGATTGCTTGATCGAAGAGAGAAGAGATAGGGAAATGGGGGATCAAGTTGAGGGAACGGTTCAGAACATTCTGGATCAGGATACTCTGAAGTGGGTCTTCGTCGGTGGCAAAGGCGGCGTTGGTAAAACGACATGCAGTTCGATTATCTCCATTCTCCTTGCAACCGTTCGCTCTTCCGTCCTCATCATCTCCACCGACCCTGCTCATAATCTCAGTGACGCATTTCAGCAGCGTTTCACCAAAATCCCCACTCTCGTCAATGGCTTCTCCAACCTTTATGCCATGGTGATTAATCCCCCTTTTACCTTGGGATGTCTTTTTTTTTTCCTTGTTCAACTGCTTTATCTTATTTATGTATGTATGTTGGGATTGTGGTGTAGGAGGTGGATCCTACCGTTGATCATGAGGATATGGGTGGCGCTGATGGGATGGACAGTTTGTTCTCCGAACTAGCCGGCGCTATTCCCGGAATTGATGAGGCCATGAGCTTTGCTGAGATGTTGAAGTAAGAATCTTGTGGCACTTCAATCTTGCTGAACTTGGTTTTGATACCTGTGTGTATTGTTTGTGACAGGATAAGTTGAGTGATTTAGGTTTTAGGCGTGTGTGCGTGTGTAATGTTTGGGAAAGGATTAGTGGTTGATTTAGGTTTGTTTGAGAGGAAGAGGAGTGATAGTTGATTTTGGATTGGTGGCTCCCTGGTTGTATTTAGTCTTTAAGAACTTGCTTGTTATGAAAATTTTCGGAAAGAAAAACTATCAACAGACACCGCTACCCTAATTAATGTCGAGGAGTTGATAGAGAAAGAATTAGAGAGAAGTGTAGATGTGATAGAGGTATGATGTTGTGATAGAAAGAGATGAATAGAGAAAAGTTTTAAGTGTTGATGGAGTGTATGATATGAAGATCGACAAATATTATTACTCTTTCGGAAAACCTTAGGGAAACAGTTATTGAGATTTGAATCCGGAACATAGGTGCTCTTGTAAAAGGTAAATAGATCTCTAGGTTGGGTTATCTACTTTTACGTGATTGACACAATTCATGTGTGCTCATAATTTCTTACAAGAATCTTGTTATAAGTTTGATACCTATCATTGCAATGGCCACTTTGGTTGTTGACACTGCCCGTGACATAATAAGTTTCCTGATTGAGATCGTAGTTCTTTATTTGTTTCCTGGAATCTTTAAAAGTGACACGCCGAAGGAAACATGTAAAAACTTTGGGATATTGATTTTTCACTTTTTTGATCATTTAAATTTGTGGTGATTAGTTCAGGGAGCCGAAGATTCTTTTTGCTACCCCACAGCCCATTACGAGGAGCCTTTAGACCATCATCAAGATTTTACTTGGTATTTTATAAGTAAAGTTCATTGGGTTTGTTGGAAGGACTGGGACAAAATAGGTCATGGAGGATGGTAATGCTCTGGTTCCATATTGAGTAGAGAGAAACTGGAAAGGAGTATAGTGAATTTTGTGTCTTGTGTACGCATAGTATGATAGTAGACTAAGAGTCTATGAGAGGAGAAGGAAGAGTTAGTTACTCTAACTGTCTTAACAGTTAGAAAGGGCACGGGTTAGACTTGTATATATAGGAAGTAGTTATATGCTGAAAGACACTTTTGACTACTTGTATTCTTTGTACATGATTCGTTATTCATGGAGGGGAGGTTAGGCTCCCATAGCTACCCTGTATCTGATTTTCTTACTGTTAATAATAGTGTGGAGGTTATTCAGTGTTCAGTCGTGTGTTAGTGAGATTTCCTTTAGGTTTCTTGATTGGAAACCTAACAATTTGGTCCGACCTGTCGGATCCGAATTTGGGGGGCATTCCGAGAAATGGAGAGTGCGACGGAGGCGAGATTGGAAGCGATTGAGATAACGATGGAAGGGATGAAGGCGGAATCAGTGGCGGTAAGGCGGGACTTACAACAAATCATGAAGATTTTGGATAAGCAAGTCGATCAGGCAGAAGGGAGCTTCGATGATAGTTCTATAAATGACAATCGACAAAGAGTGGTGAGGGAGAACCGGAGTTGGGAGTGATGAATAGAAACCGTGGAGGAAAAGGGTGGAATTACCCACTTTCGACGGTGCGGAACCCCTGAGTTGGCTCAATAGAGCCAAGAGATTTTTCAATATACAAAAGGTGTCGAGCGACGATGAGAAAGTTGAAATTGCGTACGTCAGTATGGAGGGGAGTGCGGCGTATTGGTTCACCTTTTGGAAGGAAAAAGCGAGAAATCGATCATGGGATGGACTAAAGGCAGCCATGATTAACCGTTTTGGAGGAGGTTTTAGGGGAACGGTGTTCGAGAGGCTGGCGACCTTACGCTAGACGAGTACGATAGAGGAGTTCGTTCGTGATTTTGAGGTGTTGATGGGTCAGACGAGGGGCATACCTGATGAGCAGGTACTGGGTTACTTCCTTGTGGGATTGCGTGACGATGTGAAGGGCCAAGTGCGAATTCAAAAGCCATCGGAGTTGATGGAGGCGATGCGGATTGCTCGGGATGTCGAGGGGGCTATCATGCAAGCACAAGGAGGATACGGGAATGGGTTCAAATTTAACCTACTAGGAACACGATCAACGGGGAGTGTGCTGCGATCGGAACCCAGTCGAAACACTACGCCACAAACGGGGAAAGCGGAGAGTACAGGATCAGTGAGAAGGGATGGGGCGACGACGCATGCAAATGCGAGAGTAGGTGCACCAGCCGGGAACGAAAACAGAGGACGGATGGTGAGAAATCTACCATATCCAGAATTTCTCAAAAGAAAGAAGGAAGGCCGGTGCTTCCGTTGCGGGGGACCGTTTGCACCTGGCCATAGGTGTACTGAGAAGAGCCTGCGCGTGTTGCTGTTAGCGGAGGATGAGGAGGAAGATGCATTCGAAGAAGTGGGTAGCCTAGAGGAGAAACCCATGGAGTTATCCGCCTGCTCTGCTGAAGGGTTAACAACTCCCGAAGACCTTGAAGCTGAGAGGAAGAATCGGAGAAAGGGAAGTAGTGGTGCTCATAGATAGTGGCGCAAGCCACAATTACATTAGCCGAAAGTTGACGGAGGAGTTAGAACTGCCTACGATTGATACGCGGCCATATTCGGTTAGTTTAGGGGACGGACACAAGAGGGTGACACGTGGCTGCTGTGAGAAAATCAGAGTAGAGTTGGGAGAAGCCACAGTAGAGGAGGAGTTCTTTGTTTTCGAACTTGGGGAAGTGGACGTCATTTTAGGTGTTGCATGGCTGGGAAGATTGGGTGAAGTAAGAGTTAACTGGGGGAGATGACCATGATCTACAACGTGGAAGGCAAGAAGATTAAGATAAGGGGTGACCCAATGTTGGCGCCATAGCTGGTGGAGCCCAGAACTTTATCCAAGATAGTGGATGCTGAGTCATGGCATTAGTATGGAGTCTGAATGTGGTGGAGGTGATTTGACGGGAGAGCAGAAAGCAGAGATGGAGGTGCTGTTATATGTGCACTACGGCGTTTTCCAAGAAACAAAAGGGTTACCCCCATCACGTGACAAGGAGCACCGAATTACACTTAAGGAGGGAGTGGATCCTATAAATGTCCGTCCCTATAGGTATCCTCACTTTATGAAAAGCGAGATCGAGAAGCAAGTCGCAGACATGACGAAGGCGGGGCTCATCCGACCCAATTCGAGCCTATTTTCCAGTCCCGTAATATTGGTGAAAAAGAAGGACGGTAGTTGGCGTTTCTGTGTAGACTACCGAGCTTTAAACAGGGCCACCGTCCCTGATAAATTTCCCATTCCGATCATAGAAGAGCTGTTGGAAGAATTGAAGGGGGCGAAGTACTTCTCCAAAATTGATCTAAAAGCGGGTTACCATCAAATCAGAATGAATGAAGACGATGTACCCAAGACTGCTTTCCGCACTCACCAGGGTCATTTTGAATTCTTGGTGACGCCCTTCGGACTCATGAATGCGCCAGCCACGTTTCAAGGAGCGATGAATAAGCTGTTCCAGAATTATCTTAGGAAATTTGTGCTAGTTTTTTTTGATGATATAATGGTGTACAGTCCCACATGGAGAGACCACTTAGAGCAGCTGGAGTTGGTGCTAAGAATACTTGAACAACAACGTTGGGTAGCAAACAGTAAGAAGTGTGAATTCGAGAAGCAACGAATTCACTATCTTGGCCACCAAATTTCTGCAATGGGGTTGAAATGGATGGGGATAAGGTGAGAGCAATGTTAGAGTGGGGCGAGCCGAGGAGTTTGAAGGAGTTGCGTGGGTTCCTGTCCTCACAAGATACTACAGGCGTTTTGTGTCGGGATATGGAAGGATAGCAAAACCACTGACCGATTTATTGAAGAAGGGTCAGTTTGCATGGTCAGAACCAGCAAGCACCGCCATGGCCAAGTTAAAAGCAACTTTGACCACGGCTCCCGTTTTGGCATTACCCGATTTCCAGCAAGCTTTCCACATAGAATGTGTCGCCTTAGGTGGGGGCGTGGGGGCGGTGTTAACTCAGGAGGGCAGACCCATTGCTTTCTACAGCAAAGCATTATCTGAAGGGTCACTGAACAAATCAATTTATGAAAAAGAATTGATGGCTTTAGTCATGGCCATTCAACATTGGCGTCCCTACTTAGTTGGGGAGAAGGTTTATTGTTCATACAGATCAGCAAAGTGTGAAATACTTCCTGGAGCAGCGGATAGTCACCCAAAACCAATATAATTGGTTGGCTAAATTGATGGGATATGACTTTGAAATCGTCTACAAGAAGGGGAGTACAAACAGAGCGGCGGATGCTCTATCTCGGAGAGAAGAGGGTAATACAGAGGAAAGGGAGTTGCACTTGCTGTCCGGGCCGTTCTGGCCAGATTTTAATGACGTTTTGAAGGAAGTGGAGGAGGATGAATTATTGAAAAGGCTGATTGATGATATTAAGAAGAACCCCGATAGTCATCTGACTTATACACTGGAGAATGATAGGCTGCACTACAAGGGTCGAATGGTGATATCTGTGAGTTCAACATGGATCCCTAAGCTGCTAGCTGAATTCCACGTAACTAAAACAGGAGGCCACTCTGGAATGTACCGCACTTATAGAAGAATCGCCCAGTCACTATATTGGGTGGGTATGAAGAAGATGGTTACCGAGTACGTTGCTAGGTGTGAGGTGTGTCAGCAGCATAAATACTTGGCTGCTTCCCCTCAAGGGCTGCTACAACCCTTACCTATTCCACAAGTGGTATGGGAAGAGGTGAGCATGGATTTCATAGTTAAACTTCCAAAATCACACGGCCATGACGCGATTCTTGTGGTCTTAGATAGATTGAGAAAATATGGCCATTTCATTGCACTGAAACACCCTTACTCGGCCAAGACAGTAGCAGAAATATTTGCAAGGGAAGTAGTGAGATTGCATGGGATTCCCGTGTCGATTGTGAGTGATCGAGACCCCATATTCTTAAGCATATTTTGGAAGGAATTGTTTAAGTTGCAAGGAACGCAGCTCAAAATGAGCACTGCATACCATCCCGAAACGGATGGGCAGACAGAGGTGGTGAATAGGATTGTTGAGGGATACCTGCGTTGTTTCTGTTCGGAACAGCCAAAGGGGTGGTATGAAATGTTGTCTTGGGCAAAATACTGGTTCAATACCAGTTACCAGATATCAGCACGTTGCACACCATTTGAAACGGTGTATGGTAGGCCTCCCCCATCATTCAGCAGATTTATTCCGGGAGAAACGGCTGTGGAAGCGGTGGCACAAGACTTGATGACGCGTGACGAGGCACTTAAACAATTAAAATTCCATTTGAGCAGAGCCCAAGACAGAATGGCGCACCAAGCCAACAAGAAAAGAAAGGAGTTCAGCTTTAAGGAAGGTGATATGGTCTACTTGAAAATTAGACCTCATCGCCAGGCCTCCATGTCGACTAGAATACATCCCAAGCTTTCGGCCAGATATTTTGGACCATATCAAGTGTTGCATAGGGTGGGAAATGTGGCCTATAAACTGAAACTACCAGATTCAGCTCGTATACATCCAGTATTTCATGTGTCTCAACTAAAACAAGCGGTGGGAGACAAATTGGCGGAGAGGAATTACCTGTAGAACTGCAGGCAAAAGGGCAAACCTTATGGCCAATTTGGATTATAGAAGAAAGGCAGCTACAGCAAGGAGAAGATGTAGTACACCAAGTCCTGGTCGAATGGCAAGAAGGTGGGAGAGAAGGTGCTACATGGGAAGACAGATTGGTCATCCAAGACCAATATCCAGAGCTCAATCTTGGGGCCAAGATTGTTGAAGAGGGAGGGGGTAATGATAGGAGACTAAGAGTCTATGAGAGGAGAAAGAAGAGTTAGTTACTCTAACTGTCTTACCAGTTAGAAAGGGCGCGTGTTAGACTTGTATATATAGGAAGTAGTTATCTGCTGAAAGACACTTTTGACTACTTGTATTCTTTGTACAAAATTCGTTATTCCTGTAGGAGAGGTTAGGCTCCCATAGCTACCCTGTATCTGATTTTCTTACTATTAATAATAGTGTGGAGGTTATTTAGTGTTCAGTCGTGTGTTAGTGAGATTTCCTTTAGGTTTCTTGATTGGAAACCTAACATAGTATAATTAATTATAATGAAGAAGATGTATAGGAATAAGGAACAAAATCAATATATCGTTTAACAGGAAATATTTGGTAAGATATGTCCCTATCAAATCATATCATATCTCCCTGTTAAATGTAATCAAATTAACAGTTTTGGTAAGTGTCAATTTTGTATATATTCACACCCAAGGAACTGGGTGGATGGAATGAGGGTGTTAGTCGCAATAATAGTATAGGTATGCAGTGAGGGGATGACAATAGTTTCTCGCATCCTAAAAAATGACTTGAATTGAATATTAGAAGGCTGGGAATCCTAATTTAAATCTTACATCAAATTAAATAATGTAGCTACGAAAATTCCTATTGTAGGTTCCTTAAAATCCTGTCTTGGTTTAGCAAGTGCTGAGTTCTTACTGACTCATGTAAAATATTAAAACTGCAGTATTCTGTAGGTATATGGTTAATGAGAGGGGAGTACTCCTATCGCAGGTATTCTGCCTTCATAATTCTAAGGTCAAAACGAACATAAACTTGTAAGTATGACTGTTGATTTTATACAAGAAAAGACTGAACCTTTTTGCTTTTAGAACAAGCCATATCTATGTCAATTTTAGTTACAAATGAATCAATATGCTGTAATATCAAAATCTAAAGTTGGATGCATAATTTTTATCCACAATAAGCTATGTGAATTTTTATTTTTTTGTTGATTTGCAAATCATTATTAAAGGTGCGTGATTTAATCAAGAAACCTGTTAAGCAAGCTTGTAGTGCTTATATTTCTTTATCTTTCTTTGAATTGTAACTTTTCAACTTAATATTTTCATGTTATTTATTGTGTGTTTTGCTCTATAATTATTTTGCAGATTGGTCCAGACCATGGATTATTCTGTTATTGTATTTGATACTGCTCCCACTGGTCATACGCTCAGACTGTTGCAATTCCCAACGGTTTTAGAAAAGGGTCTTGCAAAAGTAATGTCTTTGAAAAATAAATTCGGTGGTTTGTTTAATCAGGTATGAACTTAAGAATAAAGTCTTTTGCATCACGTCATATTTTCTTTCTACTTTAATGTTTTACTCGGCTTAGTTTCAGTATTTAGATAGACTATAATATTCAAATATGATTTTAACGTACCGTGTTTCCTCATAGTAGATCTGGGATCAGTGCAATATAACATCTTTATTTTTTTTTTTAAATTTACATAGAAGACTTATTTAATATAAGATCTTGATACCACTCCGTCCACACCAGTTCCCTCTTAATTAGACGGTTAGCATAAACAGATCCTCATTTAATTTGGAAATGTAAATCTTACTGTTTCATTTTCAACTTCAATCACCTCATTCCATTCCTTGATGTATTTCTTTCCTCCCAGATGCGTCATTCCATAGCAAAATGATGCTTTCTGGTCTTGTACAGCGATCCTACTCTAACTTTTTTGTCTTTCTTTGCACTACAATTCAGGATGGAAAATGTGGATGTCTGTTGTCCATTGTTATAGAACTGAATCACAGGAGACCTCTTTGATGTTCTAAAAAACTACTGATCAGTCTCCTTGCCATTGTTACTTTCACCATATTCAATTAAACAGTTATCATTTGACGCCTTCAGAACAGTGGTATCATTGGTGAAGGCCAAAGTTCCGCATACAAATACTCGCCACAGCCTATGGAATTGTCGATACTAATTTGCACATTTAATAGTTCAGATAGTTTATGAATACAAAACGAATTGTTTCTATTACTCGTGGACAGCATAATCTTTTTCTTTTTGATGATTTTTGGATAGCTTCTATCCCTAATTATAAATTATAGTGCATGACTTGCAGAGTGAGAGAGTGAAACATTCTCCCCATTCTCTCAATTAGACACTTTCAATGTTTTCTCTCTTCTCTCGTTTGGATGTATATTTCACACTTCTACAGATAGTAGGGTAATTTCAATATACCATAATAACCATCTTTTTTTGTACACTTTCTCTTAACCACCACTTTCAATTTAAATAGTTTACTTAAATCTAAATATAAAATAGGGTTAAATATGTTTTTGATCCCTTAACTTTTAGTGAAATTTGGAATTAGTCCCTCTTCAAAACTTTAGCCTAATTTAGTCCCCAAACTTTAAAATGTGTAAATTTAGTCATTTGGACTAAATTTTGTTAGGTTTATTTGATGTTTCAAGTGCATTTCATGATAGCATTTGAGTTGTTTATACCATTTGACACATTTTTGCTTCAATGTTAACTGAGAAATGTGTTTGAAACATCAAATAAAGTTAACAAAATTTGGTTAAAAGGACTAAATTCACACATTCCTAAAGTTTGGGGACTAAATTAGTCCAAAGTTTTGAAGAGGGACTAATTCCAATTTTCACTAAAAGTTAAGGGATCAAAAACATATTTAACCCTATAAAATATTTATCATAGAATTTGTATATAATGTGATTTATCTCAAAATTAGAAGAAAATGATTTCTCTCTTATCCAGTCTCAGTATGAACATGTCATATATATACATACATTGATTGGATAATTTAGGAAACAAGCAATCTGATCTAGGGAACAAAATTCCCTGGTTTTGTGGGATTGATATGCTAGTAATAAAACCAAGATAAAACTAATATACAGAATTAGAACCAATTGGAATTAAATTTGAAACTTTCTAAAATATCTTGACAGAAGAAAGTCTAAAAGTTCCTAAAATATCTGAACAATTTATATATTAAAAAATGCATATTATGAATTTTAATTTTAGAAAATCAATATCTATTCTGGGAAACAGGCTATAGTACTACTTTATATTATTTCTGTAGCATAGATATGTCTGTATCCAACTTGGAAGAAGCTTCTATGATATAACCATGAGACTGTTGTGTTTAATAATCTTTTGTGTAATTGGAATCCCTTTTGAACTTTGACCACAGATGACTCGTATGTTTGGCATGGGTGAGGATTTTGGAGATGATGCAATTCTTGGGAGGCTTGAAGGCATGAAGGATGTAATTGAACAAGTTAATAAGCAATTCAAAGATCCGGTAAGAATTACATTAAATTTCTGTATGGTATTGTTTTAAAGATGTGAATTTCTTGTTTATTTGTCTTGTACTCTTGCTGCTGAATAAACTTTAATTTTTATTTATTTTTCATAACCTTAGTTAAAGGAGCTGGATCAGAAAATGAATGAAGACAGATTCTTTATTGCTTGCATATAAACTAAATTACCCCCCAGTTAATGAGCCCTGCACTCTCCACAACAATAACCAATGCCCTTCCTTATCGGATTGGATTGGATGTCTCTCATCATCTAGAGAATCTCAATTAATAAGAATCCATAACACTACACAAGGAAACTTTGCCAATAGCTGTGCAATGATATTGTCTAATATATGACTAATTTAAAGATATTTAACACTGTCAGATAATAAAATAAAGGATTAAACATGTTTTTAGTCTTTGAACTTACATGCAAACTTGGAATTTGTTTTTCTCGAAAAGTTCTAATAAAATTCATCCTTATACTTTAGTGATGCATGGAATACATCTTCATTGAATGGTGTTAACTGGATTAAAAGGTTTGCACATGTGGCTATCACGTGTGATTTTATAAAAGTAAAAATTCTTATTTTTCTTTTGTCTTGTTATTCTTTTCTGTTACATTTTTTTCTATTTTTTGTTTCCCTCCTTCATCTTCTTCTATGCGGCCCTAAACCCCAACATTAGGGGTCTCATCGCTGCAGCTCCTCCATCCAACCAGACCCACCAGCGGTGATGCTAGCACATTATGTGGCCCTCGCCGCTGGCATTGGACATGTTAGCCATTGTCTAACCCTTTAATTAGTGTGTGCCATTGTCAAACCCTAGCTTCTCACATCGACGCGTTGAATGAGCTCTTGATTCGGTGAACATAGTCATGATTTCACTGCAATCCTGTTAGGTTCTTTATCCAAGAACCTGGAAAATCCCACTCCTGACTCTTCAAACACACACACTTGACAAAGAAATGCTTCTTTTATTCACTTTCCAACAACAGAACGAATACAGAGAGCTTAACCTCTCCCCTCAGGACAATGAGTCCTGATCAACAATTCAATAATGCCAAAAAAAGATCCCTCCCCCAACTAATCATAACTATTTATACAAGTTCAACATCTATTTCCTCGATCCCCCTGACTGCCCAAACAGTTAGACCTTCTAACTATGTTTCTTTCTTCTCTCGTAGACTAATAATGGTCTAACATTACTCCCCCTTCCTTCAGCAACTTTGTCCCCAAGGTTGAATTCTGGATATTGATCCTGCATCGTTTCCACGTCTTCCCACGTGGCTCCATCTCTTCCTCCTTCATGCCATTGCACTAATACTTGGTGTATAGTCTCACTACCCTGCTGTCTGGTTCTCCTTTCTAAGACTTCCACTGGCCAATAACTGGGTCCATCAGCCTGTAACTCTGCAGGCAGCTCCCTTTCTATCCTTTTCTCTCCCACCGCCTTTTTCAATTGGGAAACATGAAAAACAGGGTGTATTCTGGCTGTTTCAGGTAATTGTAAACGATAGGCAACCTTCCCAATTTGCTGAATCACCTGGAATGGTCCATAATACCTAGCTGCAAGTTTTGGATGTAACCTTACAGGCATAGACGATTGCCTGTGGGGTCTGATTTTCAAGTAGACCGAATCCCCTACTTGAATGTCTACCTCTCTCCTTTTTTTATTTGCCTGGCCCACCATCATATCCTGTGCCCTGCGTAAATGGAATTTTAATTGTTGCAGAGCCTCATCCCAAGTTATTAAGTCCTGAGCCACTGTTTCCACCGCTGTCTCTCCCGGAATAAACCTGCTCAATGATGGGGGTGCCCTGCCATAAACAATCTCGAATGGAGAGCACTTGGCAGCGCCCTGGTAACTGGTGTTGTACCAGTGTTCAGCCCATGGTAACATCATTCTCCAGTTTTTGGGCTGCTCAGAGCAGCAACACCTCAAATATCCTTCTACAATGCGATTCAAGACCTCCGTTTGTCCATCAGTCTCGGGATGATATGCTGTACTCATCTTCAATTGTGTTCCTTGCATTTTAAACAATTCTTTCCAGAATATACTAAGGAACAAGGGGTCCCTGTCGCTCACAATCGACACCGGAATCCCATGCAACCTAACCACCTCTTGAACAAACACCTCCGCCACTGTTCTTGCTGAATAGGGATGTTTTAATGCTATAAAATGTCCATACTTACTCAATCTGTCCACCACCACTAAAATTGCATCGTAACTGTGAGATTTTGGTAACTTGACAATGAAATCGATGCTCACCTCTTCCCATACTGCCTGAGGAATAGGCAGAGGTTGGAGTAGACCCTGCGGTGATGCTACCATATATTTATGTTGCTGGCATATTGTGCATCCAGCAACGAAGTCTGTCACTGTTTTCTTCATTCCTCCCCAATATAATGATTGCGCCAGCCTCCTATACGTCCTGAACACACGTGAATGTCCGCCTGTGCTGGTCACATGGAATTCGGCCAATAATTTGGGAATCCAACTAGACGTAGCGGATAGTACCAACCTTCCTCTATAATGGAGTCGTCCATTCTCCAGAGTATATGGTGAGTGACTATTTGGGTCCTCCTTAATCTCCTGAACCACCTTTTGTAGTGCTGCATCTTCCTCAACTTCTTTTAACACCTCGCTGAAATCATACCAATAAGGCCGTGAGATGGCTTGCAGCTCCATATCCTCCGTAACTCCTTCCCCTTTCCTTGAGAGGGCATCAGCCACTTTGTTTGAGCTCCCCACCTTGTATACGATGTCAAAATCATAACCCATGAGCTTAGCTATCCAATTCTGCTGGCTGTGGGTCGTGATTCGTTGTTCCAGGAGGTATTTCAAACTGCGTTGATCAGTATATACTACAAACCGCCGTCCCAATAAGTAGGGCCTCCAGTGTTGAATGGCCATTACCAAAGCCATGAGTTCCTTTTCATATACTGACTTACTCAGAGATCCCACCGATAACGCTTTACTGAAAAAAGCAATAGGTCTTTTATTCTGCATGAGTACTGCTCCCACACCTATTTCTGAGGCATCACATTCCAAATGAAACTCTTGGTTAAAATCTGGAAGAGTCAAAACTGGTGCCGTGGTTATAGCTCTTTTCAAATTCTCCATGGCTGTCTGTGCGGCTGGTGACCACTCAAAACTCCTTTTTTCAGCAAGTCTGTCAGAGGTTTTGCCATTCTCCCATATCCCTTCACAAAACGGCGATAATAACCCGTGAGGCCTAAAAACCCCCTTAAAGCCTTTAAAATTTCTTGGTTCTCCCCACCCTAACACCGCCAGCACCTTCTCCGTGTCCATCTCCACTCCTCTTTCCGATATTATGTGTCCTAAGTAGCCAATGTTGTTCTTCCCGAACTCGCATTTACTTTGGTTAGCTACCCATTTTTGCTGTCCCAGTAACTGCAACACCGAGCCTAGCTGTTCAAGGTGATCTTCCCATGTCCGACTATACACGAGGATGTCATCGAAAAAAACTAGTACAAATCGCCTGAGGAAGGGCTGCAACAGGTTGTTCATGGCGTTCTGGAAAGTTGCTGGAGCGTTGGTGAGACCGAAAGGCATCACCAAAAATTCGAAGTGACCCTGATGGGTGCGGAACGCCGTCTTCGGGATATCTTCCTCTCCCATTCTGATTTGATGATACCCGGCCTTCAAATCTATCTTAGAAAAGTATTTGGCGCCATGCAGCTCGTCCAACAACTCCTCTATCACAGGAATGGGGTACTGATCGGGGACAGTTGCCTTGTTAAGTGCTTGGTAATCGACGCAGAATCGCCAGCTACCATTCTTCTTTTTCACTAGAATAACTGGACTGGAGTATGGGCTTCTGCTGGGACGAATAATCCCCACCTTCAACATATCTGCAACTTGCTTCTCTATCTCCTCCTTAATAAAATACGAATATTTGTATGGCCTCACGTTTACGGGATCCTCACCCTTCTTAAGGACAATCTGATGCTCCAAATCACGTCTCGGAGGCAAGCCTTCTCGCTCCTGAAATACCCTGCAGTGGGTCTGTAACACAGCCTTTAATTCGGCCTGCTGTACCCCCGTGAGCTCTTCGGGACACGTGTCACCTCCCTGCTTTTCCAGCTGTCCCACTTCCCACACAAGGAACCATGAGTCAGCATCCACTACTTTCTTCAGTTCCTGGGGTTCCACCATCTGTCGGGTCAGAGCTGGGTCCCCCTGCACTCTAATCCTCTTGCCTTCCATGGTATATATCATAAACATCTCCCTCCAATTGATAATCACCTCTCCCAACGTTGCCAACCATGCAATTCCCAGTATAATATCTACTCCACCCAACTCAAAGACGTAAAGGTCTGCCACCACCTTATTTTCCCCCATGTTGATCGGTACTCCCTCACAACGCCCTCTTGCCATCCTTCGCCGTCCGTCCCCGAGACTTACCGCGTACGGCGCCGTATCGGTTACCGAAAGTCTCATCTCCTCTGCCACCCATCGGCTCACGAAATTATGGCTGGCCCCGCCATCAATGAGAATTAGCACTGGCTTCTCTCCGATTCTCCCTGCGAGCTTCATGGTTGTCGGCGACGTCATCCCTTCCGCCGAGCACGCCGACAGTTCCATGCAATCCCCCTCCGGGGATCCACCTTCGATACCCACATCCTCCTCGTCTTCTGCCTACAGGAGTACTCTCAAACTTTTCTCCGAGCAGCGATATCCTGGTGCGAAAGGGCCGCCGCATCGGAAACATCGTCCCTCCTCTCGTCTTTTCAAGAATTCCGGATAGGGCAAATTTCGAACCACTCTTCCCCTGTTATCGTTCCCCCCAGCATTTCCGCCTCTCTGGCCCGTCGCCATCAACGACCCTTCTCTTCGATTCGCCGCACTTCCGTCCACTCCTCTCGATCTATTAACGATGGATCGCTCCATTTCTCCGCGAATCACTGTCGTTGTGGGTCGCGATCCTCCCCCACTCATTTTTACGCCATTCCAACCTCCTCCTCGCGTTCGAACCATCGCGTCCTCCACATCTCTCGCAACCCTGATTGCCTCCTCCAATTCCTTGGGGGCCTGGATGCGTACTTGGCCCTTGACCTCTTCCTTCAATCCCGCCAAAAAAAAATCCTAGTGTCAACTCCTCTGTCAATCCTTGCGTCTGCCCCAACAATACCTCAAAATTCCTGGCGAATTCCTCCACCGAACCTTCTTGACGTAAAGTTGCTAGTTGTTTGTACACCGTGCCCCGGAACCCTCCTCCAAAGCGATTAATCAGCGATGCCTTTAATCCCTTCCAAGACCGGTTCTTGGCCTTGTCTTTCCAAATCTTGAACCAGTAGCTCGCACTACCCTCCATGCTGATATATGCGAGTTCAACTTTATCATCATCTGATACCTTCTGAATATCGAAAAAACGCTCTGCCCGATTGATCCAACTGTGCGGATCCTGCCCATCAAACCCAGGTAATTCCACCCTCTTCCTCCAATTTTGATGCACTCCCCTACTGTCGCTATGCTCGATATTGTCATTCACGGACGTACTTCCCTTTTCCGATCCTCCTCCTTGATTATTCGGACCCCCGCTCATCATCCTCATCATATGTTGAATGTCACGCCTTATCGCCGCCGTTTCTTCTTTAATTCCTTCCACCGTTATCTCCAGGTTATCCACCCTATCCTCCGATGACTGTCCGTCCATCACTGATTCTCTCTTCCTTTTGGATCCGGCAGGTCGGACCAAATGTTAGGTTCTTTATCCAAGAACCTGGAAAATCCCACTCCTGACTCTTCAAACACACACACTTGACAAAGAAATGCTTCTTTTATTCACTTTCCAACAACAGAACGAATACAGAGAGCTTAACCTCTCCCCCTCAGGACAATGAGTCCTGATCAACAATTCAATAATGCCAAAAAAAGATCCCTCCCCCAACTAATCATAACTATTTATACAAGTTCAACATCTATTTCCTCGATCCCCCTGACTGCCCAAACAGTTAGACCTTCTAACTATGTTTCTTTCTTCTCTCGTAGACTAATAATGGTCTAACAAATCCACACCTCTATACTTGCAAGTTTGCATGTTTACTCTGGATTTCTGTCACAATTATTCCTGTGTCCCTCCCTCATATTCCTCCTAATGTTGGCTCTCTTAATGTGTGGTCAATTTTCTATAGCATTAAGTGTTGTTTGTATATTCATGAGAGAATTTAACCTTGTAATTCTTAGAAACTATGGTTAGTTAGGATCTAATAATGCGTGAAAGTTGAAGTAGCACATTGCTGGTAGCGCAAATCATGTCTTGACATGTTAATGTGAAAACAGAATGACATTAATATTTTACTTTTAATGGAATACTATATTTACTATTCACACTAAGACTGCTGATTTTCTTTTGCAGAAACTATATTTTCTTAAAGGAGATGCTCTGTTGTGGAGCTTATTAAACTTCTATTCATGAACCATATTCTTTATGCTTATTTATTGAAAGCAGAATGTTGAGTTTGATTTAAAAATTAGGATTATGCTAGTATTTGAATTTTGTATTAGACTTTAGCTCTATATATATGACTTTATTCGTGGACAATGTATATAGAGCTCAAGTCTATATAAATTCCAAATATGAACATTATCGTAATTTTAAAATCAAACTCATGGTGTTCTAAATAAAATGTGATAAGGATAAAATCCTTATACTTGAGATTTGAAACTGTTAAAATATATTTTTGGAGCGGTTGATTGATCCCTCTCATAGTCTTATAAGAATAAATTAATACAACAGTACATGATATTTAGGGTAACCCTAAATATTCTAACAATGATAAACAGGGTAAATATTCTAACACTTCCCCTCAAGCTGCGACATACAAATTGTATATACCAAGCTTGGAACAAATAAACTCAATCCAACAAAATCAACTTGTCTCGAAGGAGACAATAGACATGGTAACTTTGGCTTAGAACAAGATGCACATATGCTTCAGATCAGACCATCGAGAGAGAATGTCTATAAACCAAATTGGACTCACAAACCAGCATAGCCAAAGAGACTCCTCCTGAGATATATGATCCGTCTTCAAGAATGTGTGACAACCAGATGACAATGGTCAGTGGATAGCAAAAGTGCAAACACAAGTGAACGAACAACTCACAACAATTTGGCAGACAAGAGCGAAACTTCAACTAGCACCATGAAACTTCAAGTAGAATGACTTTGACAAAGGAGATTTCCATCAAAGAGTGGATGACGGCCAACAAACAAACTAAAGGGATTGGATTGCCATCAAGTAAGGATGGGGCTTGTAGTCTCTAAAAGAGACAAAACTACTGGGATTGCCATCACTACTGATGGGCTTGCAGTGGCTGAAAGCGGCAAAACTGTAGGGACCGCCATCACAGACGGATTGGGTGATGGTGCCTGCAGTGGTTGGAAGCATACTCCCCCAAATTGTTGACTAAGTTTTTGAATCTTGCTACGACTCCCCTCATGCCATGAGCAACCTTCAACCCATGACTTTGGTATTGAAATTCCTTGTTGTTAACCACTTACTACCCTTGGAGACTTGTAAATAAATAACCATACAAAGCTAAACACGCATCATGGAAAAGGCTAAGGAACAGAGATACAATGTCGAACAACGCACTTTTTTTTTTTAATATTTCTTCCTCGGGAAGACTTTTCGCATCCCATCTTCACTTCCATTCATCAAGAAATCTATGACTCTTCAAAAATACCAACCAAATGACTACAATCAGAAACCACAACTAAATATTTGTTATTATTAGGAGAGCAGGACCATTGAAGTATTTCAGGAAAGATGAAAATTTTAAGGTCGCCAGTGGCAGTGGCCATCGACCACCAGCGACAGAGTAGGAAGAGACGCATACAACATGCTCTGATATCAACTTGAAATTTGAAATTGTAAAAATATATTTCTGGAGGGGTTGATTGATCCCTCTCATAATCTTCTATTTATAAGAATAAATCGATACAAGAGTATATGATATTTAGGGTAACCCTAGACACAATATAATAGGATAAATAGGATAAATATTCTAACAATGATAAATAGGGTAAATATTTTAACAATGATAAATAGGTAAATATTGTAACACTTATCTTTATCTAAACATCTAAAAAATTTTAAACACAACACAAATCCTATAAACTAACATGATCACGTTCTAATTATTGATAATTGTTGGAGATCACATATCGATTATAAATAATACAAATTTATAAGATATAAATGAGTTTAAACCTCACCTTACAAATCGATTTTGTAAGGTAGAATTAGGTTTAAGGTCCACTTCTTAACATGATATTAGAGTCATCCAAAGTTTATCCTAACAAGATTTGTTATTTATTAGGTCTATCTTGTCACTAGCTATCGGACTACTATTAGACCATCCATTAATGTCTAATCTCATACTCACGATGTATATGACTCAATGTAAGGGGTGTGTTGAAGATCATACATCAACTAGAGGTTAGATAGATGCATAGTATATAAGTAACTACAAATCTCACTTTACAATACGGTTTATTAAGGTTGAATTCAGCTTAAAATTCACTTCTTAAAAATAATTTAGTCACATTTCCAACAATTTTTTTTTTCAGTTCCTAGATGGTATTGAAGCTTTGAAAAAATAATGTTACGTGACACAACAGCAAAAAATTAAGTTGAGTACAAGCATCTTTGACTAGTGTTGATTTGATAAATTTCAATGGCTAAGCCAGGTCCTTCCTTGCATAAAAACAGTCTTTCTGTATAATTTTGATAAAAAGAATGAGCTTACATGTTGTCTTGATAACAAGACTTCCATGTTCTTTGAATTTTTAACTTGGAATTGTTTGATAGGTCCTAGCCATTTGTTGTTATTTTTATGTTCCCTTTATTTCGAATGTAGTACGATCAATTAAGATGTATTGATTTTGTCTTTGAAGAAAATATTATGTGCTTACTCTTACTTTTTATTGTACCCAACCCAGCTACCAATCCCTTTCCAATAACTAAATTGTTGTATTTCTTTATTTACAGGACATGACAACCTTCGTCTGTGTTTGTATTCCTGAATTCCTTTCTCTATATGAAACAGAAAGACTGGTTCAGGAACTTGCAAAGTTTGAAATTGACACCCACAATATCATCATTAATCAAGTAATCTTTGATGACGAAGGTAACATTCCTTTCATGTCCTCTATAACTTACATTATTGTTTTTTAATTTCTTTTCCAAATCGTATTATTTTCTTCTAATCCTATCACCCTTGTATTGTAGATGTTGAATCCAAGTTACTTAAGGCAAGAATGAAAATGCAAAAGAAATATCTGGATCAGTTTTACATGTTGTATGATGACTTCAATATTACCAAGCTTCCATTGCTCCCAGAAGAGGTTAGTTGTTGCATTCTTGATACTCAGCAGATTCATACACGTGTAAAAAATCCTAGTATTTACTTTTTAATCCGCTGAAATTGTGAGTAGTTTGCTTTCATTTCCTGCTCGATTGTATCATTATACTTAAATCAACGATCACAAATTAATAGGTTACTGGGGTTGAAGCTCTGAAAGCGTTTTCTAGACATTTTACATCACCATATCAATCCTTAGCTAGTGGAGGAGACCATGTAGAACGGTTACAGCGCAAATTAGCAGTCCTACAACGACAGATACATGAGACTGAGGAAGAATTGGAGAGAATCAGAAGGGGCATCTAGGCTTGACGGTCTCTATCCATGAATAATGTCATTATTGTACGCCTTTTTGTTTAACATTATTTTTTAGCTTACATTTGATAAAGCATCTTTTTCTTAGTTGGCCCGCCAACACAAGTCATTCTCTATATTATATGCTTTCATTTTAAGGTCATAGTGAGCTTTCTTATGTAACTCCAAAAGGTTATTACTGAGGTTAGTCTAATTTGTTTCATGAATATTCTTTACTTGTCTTGTATTTTTATAATTCATATTCTGAGATGGATAATTTCTTATCAATATTCTTCTTTGTTTTGTTTAAACTTTCCTATTAATGATGTGCTTGTTAAAATGTTCAATAAACTGTCCATGATGAAAAACCTTTATGCTTTGGTTGGATAATAAGACGATGATACGATGAAAAGTGAGAGGTAAAAAATGGAAAAAAAGAAGACTTTCAAGTTTTGATAATTTTAGATGTTTTAAATTAAGTTCATATGAAAAGTTTCATTTTATTCAGTATTTAAAATTTTATATTTTTTAATTGGGTTTTTGTTATCCAATGTTGGTGTTAATTAACACGACTGACGTAAATAGTTTGCGTTGTCCTTCTTTATATGATGAAAAACAAAATAAAAGCTTAAATTTTAAATTTATTAAATATTTAAAATTCCCATATTCTTTTAGTTAAATCTCTATAGTTAATTGAAATTTAAAATTTAATACTCAAATTGAAAATGTTCAAATTTATTAGTACTCAAAACTTAATTAAATCTTAAAAAAATTAAAAATAAGTTTAAATATTATAATATTACTTGTTTGTTTTTTATTTTTTATATATTAGTTTAAGAAAAATTATATTTGAAATAAAAATTTAAGACTAAACTTTATAATTGATTATGCGCTTTCTATAATTCATTCTGTAATTTTTATTTTTAATTATGTGATTATTTAAAATGTGAAAAGAGAAAACAGATAAAATATTATATAGTTATTTTTAGCATTCATTTTTACATAATTTTCTTATTTTCGTGGGCAAAGTATGAGGTTTTCTTTTTTCGTTTCGTATATTTATTTTTTCACATGTATAAATAAAACTACTTTTCTTTTCATAAGTCATATTTAAAGAAAAAGTTATTAATCATTTATTAGCGTAGCGTACTTGAGTTTAGAGACTATAATGGAGCGGAAGTAGGTTTCACTTTCTTCGTTTCTATTGTAAAACTTTTTGTTTTATCGTTATCAAAGTTAAAGAATGGGTACAAATCTTTTACCATTTCAAATATTAATTAATTTCTTTATCAAAACAATAAATAAAACACAACATTATTAAATATTTAATAATAAAATAAAATATATTTTTAATATTAAATATTAATATAAATTAAAATTATATAAAACTTTAATGGTAGTCTTTATTTATGTTATGTTTTCTTAAATAGGTTTTTTCTCATTTTTTTAATTAGATTTCTAAAAGTAAAAAATTGAAGCAATTGATTCTCTATCGTTAAATTGGTTAATAGGTTAACTTTCAAGTGACTTGTTGGTGTAAGGTAGAATAATTTAATAATGTGGCATATGTATAGTCTCTTAGGTGAAAAATGTTTAATTAAAAAATAAAAAAAATTATTTTCTGAAATCTATAACAATATTTGATGAAATTAAGGTTGATGAAAGGGAATGAGAGTGTTGGACATTAGAGACACAACAAATCACAAAATGTAGAGTGTTTGTTACTAGAGAAATTTTTTGTGCAATTAGGGCATTGGTGGTTGCAATCCAACATTGTTCATTGGAATTGCGAGGTTAGATGTGAAGCACGAAATCGTTCGACATGTATCGCAAAGTAGCTGAGTGGAAGTGTGTATATATGTAGTATTTGGAGTTTGAATTTATTATTCGGTGCCTTTTGTAGTGATCTGCCAATGCTTTTTTGAATGTGGGGTTGGGGTTGTCCGACTATGTTATGTATGCTTATTTCGGTGTGGTCTCCCTTGTCCTCCATAGTTAAAGTTGCTATGTTGTGTCGTTTTCAATGTGTATTGGTTTTAATATATGGTGTTTTCTGTCCTTATATGGTAATTTATAGGTCTAGAATTTTGTTGATTATTTTGTTTGTGATGGAGATGATATAGAGGTGGTTATTCACCATGGGGTAAGTTTAAGAACGAAGGGTGCCTCAAGTATGAAGGAGAAATTGATACTTTAACTTTTGACCCAGACCTATAGAGTTATTTTGTTGTAGTCAGTGTAGTCAATAGGGCTTGAATATGATGGATTCAAATATTTGTAGTACTCTGTAGGATATGGTTTTGTGTTAGATGATATGTTATAACCTTTGTGTGATGACACTAGAGTCATGCATATGGTGAACTTAGCTAGGTGAAGTAGTAAGGTTCATGTATTTATTGTGCACAATGTGTTTGAACCTCAGGTCATACACATGATTGAATATGATGTTGATGAAAGACGTGAGGAAGTTGCACTAGTATTGCATGAGGATGGTGAGGGTCTAGTGTTGCATGAAGGTGGTGAGGGTATAATTGACAGTGAAAGACAGAGTCCAATGTTTCATGAGGGTGGTGAGGGTATAGTTGACAGTGAAAGACAGGGAAATGATGGTGTAAGTGAACAATTGGGTGAGAGAAGAGAAAAAGATGTTGGTGAAGGGGTATATGGTACTCAATCCAAGGAAGATGTTGGTGTAACTCAAGAGTTGGGTCAGAGGAGAGAAGTATAACATATAAGTTGGAAGACTTGGGTGACGTAGAGGTAGAAGTTCGTGAATATCAACCTACAATATTGGTAGAGGAGGAAGGTATTGTTGGTGATTGGAGTACATCCGATAATGATGATAATGGTGAGGTGAATAGTATGGAGCGATTAGTTAACATAAATGTTGACTGTGACTTCAAAGAATGAGATTGCTCTAGTAATATTCATGTACAAGTTGAATCTGTTTCACATGAAAATGAGAGGTCAAATTGGAGTAATATATCTGACTTGGATTTGGATAATGATGATATAAGTGATAACGATTTCTTCAATGATGAATGAGAATTTGAAGACTTAATTACTCCAAAGAATAATGATGAAGAAAGTATTAGGGAAGGGGGTTATGACAAATTTGTTACGTATGCCTAATACTATGGTTGATTTCAAATGGGAACTTGGAACATATTTTGGTGACAAACAAGCATCTTGGATGCAATCAACACGTATGCACTAAAGAATGGAAGAATAAGGCTGAAATGTGTGGGAGGAAAAAGACAATTTCCTTGGATGACATACTATGGTTATATGGAGGCAATGCATACATGACAATTGAGGACTATTGTGGATACCCACACATGCAGTAGGAGCACAACCTTTGCTGACTCAATGCCAAATAGTTAAGTTAAAAATTGGAAAAAACAGAGAGAAAATCATAATGTTAAGGGAGTTGATATTAGGGAGAAAATGAGTAGAAAATGGAACATAAGAATATCTAAGTGTATGGATTACCGGACGAAAGCCTTGCTTCAAACGAAGTGGATGGGTCATTCACTATGCAAGATAAGAGAATTTATGATTATGCACATAAGCTATTAATAAGAAATTCAAGGTCAATTATCAAGGTCAAAGTTGAAGAGAATAATGGAAAACCAGTTTTCAGAGGTTCTACGCATGCCTGAAGGCATGCAAAGATAACTCTGTGTCATGCAGGCCAATAATGGGCCTTGATAGAGCTTTTTTGAAAGGCAAACATGGTGGAGAATTGTTAACTATTGTTGGTTGAAATGTGAATGATCAAATGTTGCCACTTGCATATGTCGTGGTATAGGTAGAGAAAAAAACACTTGGACATGGTTTAAGGATCTTCTCATTGAAGACCTTAGTAGACTTGAAATTTGTTCTTCAATTACATTTATATTATATCAGATCATGAAAAGATAAATTTCATTCTATTTCAAAATGTTTTACTTCAAATGCATAGTATGAAAACCAAAATCATTTAACTTAATGTTGAATCTGACAGGGATTATTACAAGCTATACAAGATTTGCTTCCTAAAGTTGCACAGAGATGTTGTGTAAGGCACTTGTATGCCAATTTCAGGAAGAAATTCCCTAGAAAAAATCTAAAACGTCTAATGTGGAGAGCAACTACAGCAACCCACCCACAAAATTAGGAGAAGGATATGAGAAGTATAAAAGATGTCAACCAAGACGCGTTTAGACACTTGATAGTTATTCCTCCAAGGTTTACATGGCTAACTTAACTTTTCCTTTAGGTTGTCATTAATGTACATACTAATACTATTGCTTTCATTGTAGATATAGGTCAAGATCAAGGTTCACAAGAACACCTCAATGTGATACCTTGGTTAATAACATGTAGAAGCCTTTAATAGTGTATTGGTTCATACGAGGACAAAACCTATCATTACGATTGTCGCAACCGGGATCGCGACGGGACGACGATCCAAAAAAAAAGGGAGGGGTTTGAGAAAGAGATTTGGAGTCGCCACCATAGTTTATTCTGGAAAACTACGGAAAAACCATAAAATGATAAGGCAATGGTCTGCAAGAACCAGATTCTAGGTTCGGGAGTCGGTTACATGTAGGGAAGGTATTAGCACCCTACAATGTCTGCCCTAAGGCAGTACCTTTAACTAAATACGCGAATATGATGTGGTTTTCAAAATGTTTAACTATCCCCTAAAATAAAATTCTAAAGAAACAAAATATATTTGTTTAGTTTTTCGTGCCCGACAAGGATCGACCTTGCTCCTACGTATTCTCATTAAAATGAGAAATCAGGGTTACGTAGTTCTTTTGGAAATTGTTTGAAAAGTTTGTTTGAGGAATTGTTTGAGAGATTTGTTTAAGAAATTGATTATGGATAGATTTGGATTTTTGGGGAAGTGAACCTGACAAGGAATAGCCTTGCTCCTACATATCTCCACTTTTGATGGAGAATCAAGAATCACGTAGATCTGACTGAGAAATTGTTTGTTGTTTGTGGATGTTTTTAGTTTTCGAAGATTTTATATTTTTTGGTATTCTTTTGAGAAAACGAAGGTCAAAAGGCTTTTTAGCACAAGGACGATGCGAGCGGTCACACATGTGTTCAACCCTTTAAGACGTATTTTTTATAATTTTATTTGAGAAAGAAGAAAAGGTTTTTAGCAAAAGGACGATGCGAGCGATCACACATGTACTTAACCTTTAAAATATATTTTTTTGGGATTTTGATATATAATATTTAGATTTTTGCGTAATGAGCACTAGGCTGATGCATACGATCGCACGAGCACTCACAAAGATTTTTTTATTTTTTTTTTATTTTTTGCGTAATGAGAACTAGGTCGATGCATACGATCGCACAAGTACTCATACGACTTTTTCTTTGTTTATTTTATATTTTGGGTAATGAGTACTAGGTTGATACGTACGATCGCACGAGTACTCATACCAATATTTATATCATTACATGTTTTTTAAAGTTTTATATATATTTTATTTTCTTTTTATTAACAAAGAGAGGTGAGTTGAAATATCTATGACATAAAAATGTGAAAAAGCATAGGATAAAATTGTGGTAGAAAATAGGATAAATTTATAAACTAAAAAAAATGATCAAAATGCATATAAATAGAATGAAAAGAAAATGTGTACCTTGTTGAAGATTTGAATGATAAAGCAAGACTTTGCTTGTAATAAGTTGTGAGAAGAGATAGATTGATGGTGAAGAAGATGAATTTATAGTAGAAATGTGGTATGGGATATACTATGTATAGAGGGATTAAGAAATAGTAAAATGTGAGAGAAAAATGAAGTAGAGTTTTGGGATGGAGTGAAGAGGTTTTGAGAGAGAAGAGATGGATATTATGTAATTGTGTGTGTGTTTTAGGAGTGAAGAGAATGTGGATATTTATAGAGTTAAGGATGGAGAGAGTATTAAATAAAATATAATTTTTTTAAAATGAGTGAAAAAATAAAGAAAGTTAAAGTGAAAAATAAGTAAAAGAAATAATATAAAAAGTTGGTGGAGAGATTAGGTGAAATAAAATTAAGTTAAAGAAATAATATAAAAAGTGGGTGGAGAAAGTAGGTGAAATAAAATATAGTAAATAGTAAAAGTTAATGTGGAAAATAAGTGAAAGAAATAATATAAAAAGTTGGTGGAGAAAGTAGGTGAAATAAAATATAAAAAATAGTAAAAGTTAATGTGGAAAATAAGTGAAAGAAATAATATAAAACGGGGATGGAGAAAGTATGTGAAATAAGATATAGGAAATAGTAAAAGTGAATTGAAAATAAGTGAAAGAAATAATATAAAAAGTTGGTGGAGAAAGTAGGTGAAATAAAATATAGGAAATAGTAAAAGTTAATGTGGAAAATAAGTGAAAGAAATAATATAAAAAGTGGGTGGAGAAAGTAGGTGAAATAAAGTATAGGAAATAGTAAAAGTTAATGTGGAAAATAAGTGAAAGAAATAATATAAAAAGTGGGTGGAGAAAGTAGGTGAAATAATGTTGATGAAGAAGATATAATTAAAAAAAATGTAAGTGGAATAATTAGAAAAGTTTGTATATAAAAATTAATAAGGAAATGAGGTGAAAAAAGTAAATGAAAAAGGTAGATGATGTGGAATGTGATATGGAGGGTGAGGTGGAGAGTGGGGTGTGATAAGAGAAAATGGGTGGTGAGGAAGTAAAAAAGTGTGGGATTATTTTGGGCCATTGGATTAAGTGTTTAAAAGAAAATTTGGGGGTGCAAATAGTAAAACCAATAATATATTTTTTTATTGTTTTGTTCTTTTTTTTATTTATTTTATTTATTTTTGTGAAACCTTATTTATCCGGACGAAATTGGGTATTGACAACGATGTTGAAGGACATCTAAGTTTACATGATGAAGAGATGAACCACTAACAGGTCAATGATAGGTTCATTTGAATCATCAATTTGTCCAAAAGTCATTAATAGACTACGAAGGAGGCACAATTAAAAGAATATTGGATTCTCATGTACTCATCAATTCTGATAAATGTTTTAGTTTGTTCCTAATTTGCATTACATTATTAATTTTTTGTTGTGTTGACAGCTCATATGCAAAAAATCTATTTAAAGTTTGACATGTGTCATAAAGTTGAGACAAGTTTGTGGTCAACATAGATGAATATGCATGCTCGTGCACAAAATGGAGCATCACTGGAATATTGTGTTGTCATGCACTAGAAACAATGAAGTTTCTAAACATAGATGGAGAGGACTACATACCTTTTTGCTTTCGAAAGTCAACCTATTGAGAAATTTACTCTTCCATTATCTATCCTATTAATCGGAACAACCTGTGGGAGATCACCCAATATCCATATGTCATGCCTCCATCAAAAAGAAAGTTGTCAGGTAGACCAAAGAAGAAGAGGAGGTTAGAGTAGTGGAAGATGAGAAATGATTTAACAAGAATGACAAAAGGTGGATTACTGAAAAGACGTAACCTATGTAGGGAAGTGCACCACAACATAATACGTTGTCCCAAAATAATTGAACAACTTGTAATGCAGTCAAACCAAGATCAACAATACACTGTCTTAAGGTGAACCACATGTGGAAGAAGGTCAATCATAGTAAGAGATGATTAATGATTAATGAACAATGGAATACATGAAAGCACATGTAATGGAAGACTATATTAGTGAGCACTGTTTTTCATTACAGTTTTTGTAGAATAGTTTGTGGATGACTATATTTTGGTTCATATCAGATTATGTCCAAGTTCATATGAAATTCTTAACTTTGTTTTACTACACTAGTATTGTACAATGACTTGTAATAGACAACTACATTTTGGTGTTAATATAGCAGATGGTATTATGTCCAAGTTCATATCAGATTTTGAATTGTTGTTTTACTATCAGTCATATCTTGCATATATCATGTGTTCTTAAATTTAATCTTCAAAATAGCTATGGAATTTATTTGTTGTAGTTAATTATACTCTTTCAAAAGTTATTGTCTTGTTAATAGAGTTTAAAAAGACTAAAGACATCAAAAATCAAATATTTATCTGTTATGTAAAAGAACTTTTCCTTCAAAAAGTTAGATAAATGAAATATTTATCTTAGTTGGTAAAGGTCATCATTCTGTTTTAGGAGTCATATTCTTCTCTAGGTATATAATGTGAACTTTAACCATGTAGGAAAACAGAGAGACCATCTCATTAAACATCTGCAAAACCTACAATACATTGCAATACATCTTAATTACATTAAAAAACAATACAATCAACTTGCCTACATTACACCTTCAACAACATGCCCTTCCTATCAACATTGCAACTACAATAATGTTCATTACACATAGAACAATAACACTCCCTATAAACAATTTTGTCCACATTTGAAGACCCAACACAACTTTCTCCAAATGAACTACGATCTTTTTATCACTTTCATTTTCTTCGGTCTTCACCAATCTCTCATCCTTTGTTTCCAATTTCTCATAGCTAACACTTTCGTCAAATTCACCATCCCTACACCATATGAAGTAGTTGCATCTAACATTTTCACTCTATTCAATTTCAAAAAATAATCAAAAACAACAAATCAGAACTCCATTTTCAACCAACCAAACATAACCAATTAGTACTACCAAAAGATTAAACCAAATTTACCTTGTACTTAAGGCAACCCGAGAATTGTTTTCCTTGATTCTTAGTTGTTTTTGCAGTCCTCAAGACAGACTTCTCGCCACAATGGCAAATCAGTGATACGTTGTTCCTTTTCCAGCCTCCATCTCTACGATAACAGTCACTATGGTATTGCTTTCGAAACTCATTGCATGTGGAAGACGAATACAAATGGCCCATAGATATTCTTCAACAACTCACAACATAATTCTGAAAAAAAAAAAATACGAACAATACCACGTCTATCAGATTATGTATGAATCCTAATTTCGCGAGAATGTCATACAACAACAATACCAACAACCTCGTTAAAACCCATCAATCCTAATTTTGTCATGTTCTGATTTTAGATTTCCGAAAACTCTTTCTTTTTAATGTTTTAATTAAACATTTTTCACGTAAGAGGTTGTGCATATGTCACATCATTAAATTATTATAACTCACACTAACAAGTCAGTTAAAAGTTAATCTCGTTAACCCAATTTAACGGCAGGGAGTCAATTATTTCAAATTTTCACTTTTAGGTACCCAATTGAGAAAAAAATAAAAAAATAACTTATTTAAAAAAATGCAACATAAATATAGACTACGAGAATGATTAAATCTTATATAAAATATCAATTGTAAAAATTATAAATATCTGTTTCGGTTTATATTCTTGTGGGACTGAGACACGTGACTTTGTCGCTTCTGGATGACTCTACCACTCGCTCTTCTGCAATATAGACCGCACACTAGTCCTTTGATGGGTCGCTCGCGCTCCTTCAATTTGCATCGTTCATTCTCCTTCACTAGTAAAGGAGGGGGGAGGTACCTGCAAAGACACTATGACGCTCAAGTTAGGCGTTTGTTGAAGGAGTTGCTGCTCACAAATGAATATTATGGTAATCGAGTATTATGAACTGAGTAGAGTGTGAGTAAAATGTGAATGGAACGTACCTGGCTTTTAGCCTTGGTCCTGTATTTATAGGTTATCACAAGCCAAACAGACTTACCTTAAAATTCGGGCGGTTGAAAATAGACTTATCTTAAAATCCGAACGGTTGCTCATAAACAGCTTTATGAATATCTTTTAATCATATATCTTTGATTATTTTATCATTTGCTGAATTATTAGCCCAATAACTTAAATGTTGGTCCAATTGTGGCCCAACATCTTTTAACCTGGTTTGTTCAAGCGTTGTTGTTGACGAGCGTTGTCCCGGTTTGACCTTGTTGACGAGCCCTGCTACAGTACCAAAATCGATCGGTCTTGGATGTTAACCTATCGACCTAGATATCATACTATACAATATCAAATAACTGAATAAATGTTAACAAGTTACAAAACTAATAATTAATGAAAAAATTAAATTACATAATAAATTAATTTAAAGTAAAAAAAAAAAAAAAAGAAAAGAGAGAGAGCTTGAGGATGAGACATAGTGAACATATACTTAGGCTTTGTAATTCCTGGACCGCATATTTTTCTTCGTGCAGCCGCTAATTTACTGTCCTTGACTTAATAATAAAACCTCTAACATTAATTTCATTCCCTTTTATCCTTGCGCCGTACCTCCTTCCCGCAAAATCTGAAATCAAACTTATGATGGTTTCGTAGTTGCCAGCTTCTTTGTGCAGAAATAAAACTCATTTCATAACCATGCCTTCTATCTTTCAGATTTCTTATCAATTCTATTCCTTCTATTTTAAAAACTTTCCAACAAAAGATGACATGTTGAAATGTTCAACTGTCCATCATTAAACAAAATTAAGAAAATTAAGAAAATTAAGAAAGAGGTTTGGTCTTGCACCAGCTTAAGTTTCTATATGTTTTTCGTAGTTGCTTATTTCTTTCTGCAGAAAATTTATCTTTTGGCACTAGGTTGCGGAAATGTTGACTCCAAAAGATACTGTCCTTTCTTGTAAACATAAACATTGAAATTCCCCAGACAACAAACATTTTATAGATTTTCTCGAGGGGAACCATATAAAGATCTTACTGTTACCAAACATTTCTTACTTTTATATTTAAGAAACTTATCTGCAGCAATAATTTTATTCATTATTAATATAAAAACTAAATATTTAAACTAAATAACAAAAAGTTGAGATGGCCGAGTTGGTCTAAGGCGCCAGATTAAGGTTCTGGTCCGAAAGGGCGTGGGTTCAAATCCCACTCTCAACAATTATATAAACGTTTTAATATTTTAATCAAATTTTAATTTTTTTAATTTGGTTCTTTTTTTTGCTAATGATATGAATAATGTATATCATAAGCTACTTTGTGTTTTTTTTCAAATTTTTAATTTATTTTATTTTATTATTTCAATTTTAAAAAATATTCATGTATGAAATCATGTGTTAATGTAACGTTAATATTTTATATTCAAGTTCAATTTTTATTAATTCAATCTCTATTTTTTTTCAAAATAAAACAATTTTGTTTATCTGTATTATATAAATATTATATTCATATTTTTATTAAGTATTTCTAAAATCATATTTAAATTAATTCTAATTATATTATTGTAATATAACTATCACATTTATATTTAACTTTTGCAACGTGTATAATATAGGGTTAGAGTTTATTTAAGAATATATTTAACTTTTGCAACGTGTATAATATAGGGTTAGAGTTTATTTAAGAATAAGGAAGAATAATACAAATTTTAAAAAATAATAATAAATTTAAAAAAAAACAAAAGTAGTGCCAAATAACATATGACATATACAGTTAACATCAATGAACTATTTAAACATCATTAACAAAAATAAAGAACAAATTAAATAAAATTAATAAAAATATAAAGTTGATTGAAAAAAAACTAGGACCACATCAAAAACTGAATGAAAATATAAAGTAAAATAATATTTAACCCTTTAATATATATTCAATCCTTATCAATCAGACCAACTTCTATTTTTATCCTTAAGAACATAATTTAATCATTAATATTAATATCAATTCAATTCATAAATAATCTTGACAACTTAATCTTTTTCTGTTTATATTATTTTGTTTCCAAATTATTTTGCAGAATAAGAATCTACACTCAATTCAATCAAATATTTATAAATATATCTATTTATAGACACAGTTTTTAAAATATTGAATGAATTGATTATACTTTAATCAATAATTAGAGTAAGTTGGGTGAAAGAAAAATTTAAGTAAAACACCTTAAATTTCTAAACAATAATTCATTAAAAATGTCAAATCATGAACTGGTTCTTACATGATAATAACATTTGTAACTATTCATGCTCTCTTAGACCTAATAATTTGTGTGAAAGTCAAACATTCTTAACTCATTAGTAAAAGGTAAAACCATGGATGAAACCTAGTAGTATTAGGGGTGGGCAAAGTGTCTTGTACTGTACTGCACTGTAAAAATTTACAGTTAATTATAAATCAGTTTAGAAAAATTGTACTGAACTAAAAAATATTTCATAGTATCTGAACTGAACTATTTTCTAATTCAATTACAGTTCAGTTAACTAGTTTTTTTGTTTATCACACTACAATTCAATTAACTACATTTTCCGATTTCCCAAACGCTCATACCAACATCAAGCATGAACCATGAAGTGCTGGATTTATAGAATTTCTACCATTGGACTGGGTGGTTAATATTGAAGAACATATGTAAAAGGGTCATGGTAAACATTGAATATCCATATAAAAATATTAACTAGAAAATTAATATCATTAAGGATTTCAGAGTAAACATTCAAATGGAATAACAAGTGAAGACCAATACAATTACAAGTCATGACAGAGAGATCTTAAGAAATGAAATCTTAAAATTTTGGACATGACCATTTACCAAAGAAGAAAATTTAGCAACTGAAGTAAAAATGCGAGCATATAAAAATGGACATTCAAGAGGACCTAGAATAAAAGTGAAAAAATAAGATTAAAAAATCATTACCACGAACACAGTTGCATTCATTGAATCAGAATGGAAGCTTAAACGAGGGTAAGGGAAGAGTTGAAATCAACCTATTAGAGAGTCTATTGCAAAAATATCTAATTTTTACAAACATTCGTCAGCAGCCAAGTAGCACAGACACGATCGAACAAATATTCACGAAATTAAAATTCCATAAACTCTAATTCAAGCATGAACGACCACATGCATGAAAAAGGAAATTGGGATCTCACACAATGAAAATTAAAAATAGGTAAAAAGGAAAATTGATGGTAGATCGGAGCGTACGAGGTTCCTTGGTTGTAGATGTCGATGGAAACTGAGACCCTTTCCGCACCAGACTTGAGTCTGTTAAGGGAGGCCTTCTTGTGTGTGACGATGAAGGGAACGTCAGAGGATGCGTGTGAACACAACACCAAAGAAGCTAAAAGCGCAAATGCCACGTCGGTACACTATGCAGGGCACTTCCCAATCGAAACCAATCACGCCGGTACACTATGCAGAAGGGGTTGAACTGTGTAGAGTTTTCGTTGGAAGAGATCAGAATGAGGTCTTGAAGTGCGTAGGGTTTTCGTTGGGAGAAAGTGGAAATGAGGACTCAGACTTAAAAAAATAAAAACACAGTTCACACTGTAACACCCTAATATTTTAAAAGGTATTACTGATAGTAGAGACTAAATTAATTTGATATATTTTATAAACCATCAAACTTTATTTCAATTCTCCCAAAGTACAATACCAAACTTACAAACTTCAAACAATATAGTCTTCACCGCTTAACATAAATTCGAATTTCAACTTATAAGTTTTACACAACATAATTTTTCCAATACAAATTTATTCTTTTTACAAAATATCCCTGAAAGTTTTTCCCCGCATCTCTCTCATCTCTAAGCTTTTTCAACCGCATCTGCGACATTATCTATTCACATATAACATGAGTTATATGATCATAGCACAAACAAATAAGGGTAAGCCAACCATATCATAAAATTATTAAACTTGTAATAAAAATATTATAATCATGTATTTCTGCAATTGATAAAATATCATTATTCCGATGTCATTAATTCATCATTATCAAAATCATCTTTCTCATTTCCATAAATCTTACAAGTGTTCCATGCTTACTCATGAAGCCTTATGGTCAGACCGCTCTCTGCCTGCTTCCTTAAGCCTCACTTATATACTATGTCTTACTTTCTGAAGCCTTATGGTCAGACCCCTCTCTGCCTGCTTCTATAAAACTTACGAATCATATGTTTATGTCAAAGCCTTATAGTCAGACCACTTTCTGCCTGCTTTCATAAACCTCAAGTGTTACTTTGCTCATACCAAACTCTCATGGTATAACTCGAACAAACTACTCCCGGTAGTAAACATCATTTCATAAGTAATGATTTCTCATATCCACCCCAACATTTCATAAACCCAACAATTCATACCCTCTTATCCACCTAACTCAATCATGTTCATTCTTTAATCATGAATTCATAATCACCCGTTTTGGTATCAATAAATCAAACATATTGCCAGATATCATGCTTCATATTATAAACTCATTTTGCCCATAACGAGTATAACTCAACATATTTTCACCAAACAAAGATCATGGATCAACCAAAATATATCAACATATCTTTCGAACAAACTACTCCCGGTAGTAAACATCATTTCATAAGTAATGATTTCTCATATCCACCCCAACATTTCATAAACCCAACAATTCATACCCTCTTATCCACCTAACTCAATCATGTTCATTCTTTAATCATGAATTCATAATCACCCGTTTTGGTATCAATAAATCAAACATATTGCCAGATATCATGCTTCATATTATAAACTCATTTTGCCCATAACGAGTATAACTCAACATATTTTCACCAAACAAAGATCATGGATCAACCAAAATATATCAACATATCTTAAGAACTACATATTAAAGTTTGGGCTCAATGTAATTATAAATAAAATATATATGAAATTTTTACCATGATAATATTATGCATCTACAATCAACTTGTTTTATTTTATTTTCATCCTATTATAGATTTTTCTTTACCCCAATTGGTCACCGGAGAGGACCCAGATGTCTGAACGCATCAAACTCACCTTCGACGCCAACACATATGACTAGTCACAACTGACTGGACCAGGCCAGGGCTGCTCTATGATCAGGGATGTGCCAACTCAGGTTTTTAAGGTTCCTCTATCCTACCAACAAAGGGAGGTCCTCAATAATTAACAATTTATTTATTTAATTTATCTACCTTATTTTCTTATGCTCTAAATCTTAAAATGCTTAATTTTACTTCCTCTCACAACAACCTCAACCAGTATCTGTATATCTATTTAATACCCATATACAAGTTATTACAGAACCCTTATTCCAAACCTCCCAACAAGATCAATTTCAGCCAACAAACTCATTCAATAAATTCATCACAATAAACATCCATAATAGAATTCATACAAGATAATTATAAACAATTAACAATAATAAAACATTACAATAAATGGTCATAGAAGAATACAATATTTGACAATCATAAAAATAATCTTAATATAAAAATTCATGGGGAAACAAGAAGTTGAATCTGGCAGAGCCGGTTAGACAACTTCTAATCCATCCAAAAATACAATATAATTAAATAACAAGAACAATAACATGTATGGGGAAATAAGAAGTTGAATCTGGCAGAGCCGGTTAGACAACTTCTAATCCTTCCAAAAATGCAATAAAATAAATAAGTAAAGCAATAAATAGTTTGGGGAAACAAGAAGTTGAATCTGGCAGAGCCGGTTAGACAACTTCTAATCCTTCCAAAATGCAATAAAATAAATAAGTAAAGAAATAAAACGTTTGGGGAAACAAGAAATTGAATCTGGCAGAGTCGGTTAGACAATTTCTAATCCTTCCAAAATACAAAAATAAACAACTAATAACATACAAATGGCGTAACATAATCAATATCACGTTTTACAACTATCACACTTGGATATCAACACAAAAGCATACTCTCATTTAAATTCAAAATCATACAGAAACAAAATACTCCATAATCAAGATTTAAGATCAGACAAAAGCAAAATATAGCATATTCAAGACTCAAGATAATACAAAAGGAGATACTCAAGGTTAGCTCCCCTTACCTCTATTACAGACTTAATCTCCTCGCTCTCTGAAAACTTCCAGAATATCCCCTTTGAAATTAGAAATTCTTCCAACTCTCTTCTCTAAAAAATTTTCTAAGTTCTTTGGTGTAAATTTTCAGCCTCCCCCCTTGGCTATTTATAGTAAAAAAAATTTACTATTCATTTGTACTATTCATTTTTACTATTCATTTTATTTATTCATTTTACTATTACAAAAATAATTTTTTATTTGCAAATTGGTGAATTCTGATCTCAAAGCTACGTGGAACACTTATCCTTTCCAAAAATAATTTTTTTTTTACTATTCACTTTTTACTATTCACTATTTACTTTTTTTTTTTAATTTAGTATCTGACTTACAAATATTTTCAAGGATCTTACACACACCAGTTAACTGTACTAAAAGTATAAAAAGTTTAGTTTATTTAAACCGAACCAAAAATAAGTTATTAGTAAAAACAGATTAGTTTATTTTAAGTATAATATAGTACAGTTAATTGTAATTCAGTACAGCACAATTATTTTTGCCCACCCCTAAGTAGTATACAATGCCATATCCAAAGATACACATAATCTCTCTAAACAGATAAAAGACTTTACTTTGTTAGTGTCAGACAAGTAAAATCATTCCTGTTAAAAACTGGAGTTTTGCACCAAACTTGAAAAATTTGCCTACTATATTACGAAAATGGAAAATTTTTTGCCAAATTGGAAGTCGTGGGGCTAGAACAACTTCAAATCAAGAAGTCGTGCCCCTTGCGCGACTTCACACTGTTCATTTGACCAGTGGTGAAGTTGTGCACCCCAAAAACAACTTCAGGGTGTTGTAATCGATTACAAGATCCTGTAATCAATTAAAGCGTGTTGAAGTCGTGTCCCCCTGCACGACTTCACCTTTGTAGGCCAAAATGTTCCTGGTAATCGATTAAGTGTGCAAGAAGCACCCTGGTAAGTGCATACAAGCTTGTTGTCATCGATTACCAGAGTATTTTAGTTGGTTTATGAAAATTTGTATTGTCTTTTAAAGTATTATTAGAGGTTAATTATGTGTAATGATTTGAATATTTGTAAGCATACATTGTTGTTGATGACATTGTGATCTATTGTTATGTGTTGGAAGAGTAATTAATTTAATGTAAATAGAACAAATAAAGTAAAACCATAAGGCAAACTCAAATGAAATTTGAAGTCTTTTATTGAATTCAAAATGCATTACAAAAGCAAGAAGCTTAAATAAAAAAACGAGTACAATAACATTGAAATGTATCTAGGAAAATGATCCACCATGTGGACCAACATGTCGACACAGATAGTTAATGTCGTGCTCCACATGCTTAACTCGAGCATCAATAGTATCAAAGCGGTCACCCATGTTAAGCTTCAGTTGTTCAAATCTTGCATTCATGCTTTCATTCATTGTATTGAAGTTGTCCCCAATAAATGTTCGGAGATTGTTGATTCTCTCATGACGTCATTAAATGAAGTTAATTTGTTGTTGAACAATGGGTGGTGGTTGTAGTTGAGGAGGTGCTTGATTTTGGCGTTGACATGGAGGAGAATTTCTGTGAACCCATCTGTTGTCAGCATTTTTGGTCAATCCAAATGACTGTATCACTCCTCCTGATATTGTTGTATGCCTACTAGGTGTGATAGATATTTCGTCCTCCAATTCCATTTGAAAATGTTTTAGGATCCAGGTGAACAAAAATGGATATGGTAAAGGAGCAGCTGGCCTCAAAGCCTTCTTCATCCTATGTCGGATGAAATGGCTCTAGTTTATCTGCTTTGCCGTCATTATTATCCACATTAAGAGAATATCTTCCTTGGTTGCATGCGCAAAGTTAGAAACACATGGAAACAAAATACGACATATAACATAATTAGCCTCAACTGTTATAAAGCCGACTAGAATTCTACTCGTAGGAGGTTTGTCTGACAAACAAATCAATTCTCTTGCTACGTCCATATTGTATTCATTGGCCCAATCCTCAAATAATTTACCTTCAAAGTTCAAGCCAACAGAGGGGAGGTTGGCTATGGAAGCTAATAGGCTGAGTTTGATAATCATTTTGACATTGTTCACCTCAGTTTTCATTGTTCAATGAATGAAAGCATGAATGAAAGCATGAATGAAAGCATGAATGCAAGATTTGAACAACTGGAGCTTAACATGGGTGACCGCTTTGATACTATTAATGCTCGAGTTGAGCATGTGAAGCACGACATTAACTATCTGCGTCGCCATTTTGGTCCACATGGTGGATCATCTTCCTAGATACATTTCAATGTTATTGGACTCTCGTTTTTTTTTTTAATTTAAGCTTCTTGCTTTTGTAATGCATTTTGAATTCAATAAAAGACTTCAAATTTCATTTGAGTTTGCCTTATGGTTTTACTTTCTTTGTTCTATTTACATTAAATTAATTACTCTTCCAACACATAACAATAAATCACAATGTCATCAACAACAATGTGTGCTTACAAATATTCAAATCATTACACATAATTAACCTCTAATGATGCTTTTCAACACAATACAAATTTTCATAAACCAACCAAAACACTCTGATAATCGATTACAACAAGCTTGTAATTGCTTACGAGGGTGCTTCTTGCACACTTAACACTTTGGTAATCGATTACAGAAGTGTAGTAATTGATTACCAGGAACATTTTTGCCTACAAAGGTGAAGTCGTGCAGGGGGGACACGACTTCAACACGCTGTAATCGATTACAGGATCTTGTAATCGATTACAACACCCTGAAGTCGTTTTTGGGGTACACGACTTCACCACTGGTCAAATGAACAATGTGAAGTCGTGCAACGGGGCATGACTTCTTAATTTGAAGTCGTTTTGGCCCCCACGAGTTCTCCATTTTGGTATTTTGAATAGAATTTACCTATGTTCGTAATATACGATCCATTTTTGCCTATTTTCTTAACAAAGCCTAAAAACTGTAATGCAATACAAATTTGATTTCAGTGAAATTAAGGACTATAAATAGCATTATGCATACTAGACTATTATAAGTTTGTTCATCCAAGAACTTTTTAGTTATCAAGGTTCCAAATGACTTCAACAACTATGTTTAACAATAAGTGATAACCATTAGAAAATCTGTGTTCTAACCACCATGCAGGGTTGATATAAAAACCACCACATCTTTCTCTTCCAGTGATGTGTCCAGCTGACCACTTAGCTCCCAATCACAGTCATTCACCAGGACAAGAACTCCAGGTCTCCTGCATAACAAACCACACAACCAAAACATTAACATTTTTTAGCACTATAATATTACACATATATTCATACGGCAAATATTCAGTATAGTAATCTTAATTAGTTTAAGCATAAACTAATGAGAAAAACTCAGGCTTAATTATATTAAAGTAAGCTATCTCTGGAGTTTGCAATAGAGCATATACAGTAAATCATTCAGTGTGTTAAGATTATGATACCCTTTAGATTAAATTGATGGTAAACATAAACAAGCTAACTTGTTCCTATTACCAATGCTTAAATATAATGTATTTGGATCATAAAACTTACACAGTGTCTCCTTTCATGAACATCTCAGGCCTCTCCTTAATCAAGTTTGTCCGTACCCAAGAAAGCAAATCTTTCATGATTAACTGAGAAAGTAAGGAGAAAATGACAGAAGAATGAAAGAATGTTCCAATGTATCATAGTTATAATATATTTATGGCTGTATACAGTACCTTGCCTTCTCCATTATGTTGCTCAATATTGACATTATGAATCTTCTTAGAGTCACAAAGAAGTTCCAATCCTCCACTGTATGTTTCAGTAATGTTATCAGATCACAAAAAGACTCCATGTTCTAATCTCATATATATATATATATATATATATATATATATATATATATATATATATATATATATATATATATATATATATATATATATATATATATATATATATATATATATATATATATATATATTACGATGGAGTCTAATAGGATACACATCCAAGCACCATGATTAATTGTAAGATTAATTTATATTGCACTCCAAGTTCCATAATTTGCAAATATCACATTCTCTGCCCTATTTCCAACCCCAATGTCACAATTGTCGTATAGAGTTTCTTTCAATAATGTCCTAACTATTATTTCGAATGTGAGTGGGATCATGATGCTAATAAAACACTGTAGCTAAGAACATCATCCCATCACACAAGTTGAATAGATGATAACGGCCATCGACAATGTTAAAAACAACATCAAAATTTCATATGATGATGCTGAAAAAATTCATGTTACTGTTTACCAACCAAACAAACAAATAGAAAAAGATAAACCATACAATTTCTAAAATAACACTCTGTAACTTATAACTTAATTAATACAAAGAGAATATCATCAACAATATTAGATTTAAAAATTTGAATACCTTCTCCAGTTCTTATAATTTTTTCATAAACATACCACTTAAAACCTTTGAAAGAAGAAATTGGTACCAATTAAACTTTACCCGAATTCAAGCGTCAGCTGCATGTTCAACAAAGATCCTCAGAACCCCCAAAACCCTAGAGAGAGAGGAACAATCGAAAGAGGAAAGAGAAAGAGAGAACTCTTCAAATTAAACTTCAAAAGCCCTAAACTTTTATTCCTACGCATCATAAACACATCTAGCACAAACTCTTCGCTGTACAATTAAAAGCTCATCACCAAATCTTAGCCGTCCATATTTTTTAAGAGTAAACAATCTAATCCAACGGTTCAAGAGATAAAAGACTGTACAAATCAACGGTTAAGATTAAATCGTTCCATTCCCCAGAACATGACACGTGATCATATCCCCATGTGCTCCTCCTTTTCTCGTATTGAAATTTTTGAAATCCATCTTCATTACTAGCAACTTGTGTCGAAAGATTAAATCTTGACCAAACTGGGTGTCTTCCAATTCCTTCTGATTTTGCCAGCGAGGTTTGGATTTTGTGCTTTTGTATATTTCCATTGAGTCTTTGAAGCTATGGAGGCTTACAAGAAATGGGTGAGGCAGAACAAAGAGTTTGTGCACTCCTTGGAGTCTTTGGCCAATGTAAGTTTACCTTTTGGATTAACATTTTTACAATATTTTTTTCGTTAAATTAAATGTAATCATTCCGTTGTTAAAATTTCATGAGCCAAAGTGAATTTTTAACTTAGGTCATACTTCTGTGTTGTTTGATACTTCTCATTAATTGTGGCTTGGCAATTGTAACTGCACACAAAATTTTGGGGAAAATGGTTATTCTGATATGAATTTCGTCGGTTTATTTATAATATGGCTATTGCTGTTGCATCTGGTGCTATTTTGTTTTGCTTTTTTCACCGATGATCATGATTTGGTTGTTTCGTTAGTAAAATTGAAAAAAATTGGGATTTTGTAATTACGACTGAAAATATATTTAGTCAGTGGTTTTAGAAAATAAATGAAGCAGCCTGTTTTGCTGTGATTGTTGTTTTGTGTTTGTTCAAGTCTATGAAGGCATTATGTTGAAGCATAGTTTGTTTATTGAGGAGTTGAAAATGTGGACAGGGACTGACATGGCTTCTTCCGGAACGGTTTTCTGAATCAGAGATTGGACCAGAAGCAGGTTTTGTGAATTTTTGTAACTTTTTGCTACTTTTTAGTTTCATTAGAAGCTTAGACGTCCAGTTATCTGTTCATGTTGATCTCGAAGGTGATAACCGGCTAAAAAACTGAATTTACTTTACAAAGCCGTGTGCATCCCTAAACTTAGTTTACCTGTTACATATCCGTATTGCAAATTGCTGCTATTAACTAACTAAATTCTAGTTGCGATTTCAAAGTTCATGTTACTTTCTTCTAGGTCTAGTTACATTTTCTTTAAATTTAACGTCTTCTAATTATCTTATCTATTTTTTAAATTTAACGTCTTCTACTATATTTGGCTATGATATAGAGATTAGTACCTTATTCAGAAGATATATGATTTCTTGCAGTAACAACCGTTCTGGGTATCATCACAGCTCTCAATGAACACATAATTGATACTGCTCCTAAGCAAAATATTTCAGGCTCTGTTACGCCTTATTCATTTCCTTATCCATTATGGTTATCTGCATTAAAGGATTTGGAAACATTAGTTGAAGTTGTGGCACAACATTACTATGGTGATGATAGGAAATGGAATTTCCTTGCTGTTACTGAAGCAACCAAGTAAGCAGAATAATGTAATTTAGTGTATGGCCCTTCCTAATATCCTCTGTCTATTGTTATATTTCTTATATATGTTGCCCATGACCCATCTTTCTTATTATCTTGTGTCACTATAAATCAGGGTACTGTTTCGGTTATCTTTATTTCGTAAGAGTGGATATAAGATGCTGCTACAGGGAGGTGAAACACCTAATGATGAGGAGCATTCAGATAGTTTTACTTCACAACATATAGGCTTAAAACCCGATGTTCATCATAGACCTGGTTATATGAAAAATAATCTTGGTGCAAACCCAATGAATCTTGAAGGAAGAGCACTATCTGCTTTGGTTAGATTTGGAGAAAATGCCAAGGTATCAGATCCAGTGAGATTACACCGAGTTCAACACCAACAACAAACTATGGAGCTTACAAGTAATTTGTTTATAAAAACATTTCTAGCATTAGTGTAATTGATTGTAATGCATCAGATATTCAACTTACATTTGTTTCTTTCAGCTTCAAGAGTAGACAGGCCTACACTTTTCACCATACTGTCAGAAAGGGGTCTGCGTGGGACTCTGCTTTTTATTGGAGAGGTTCTATTTATAAGCAGACCGCTGGTTTATGTTTTATTTATTCGAAAATATGGTATTCGGTCATGGACCCCTTGGTTCTTTTCGCTGGCTATTGATTGCATAGGAAACAGTTTTCTTTCACTTGTTACATCATCAGTGGTTGGTGGGAAGGAGCAAGTGTTTCATCTGTCTGCTCCAGAAAAGGATGAGGTTTGTGTTTCTCTAGACTGAAAATCTTTACCATATAAGATGCACTGAGCTTAAATAGTCTTCTGTATCGAATCTTGGCTGTTAATTCTGCGTTCTGAACCCTTGGATCCTTGTAATGTTCCACCCTCTAAAGGGTTAATGCTTAAATAGTTTTGCTTCAGGTTAAACGACGAAAGCTGCTGTTTGTTCTTTACCTAATGAGAGATCCATTTTTCAGCAAGTACACTAGGTAGCAATGATTTACATTTTATTCCCATTTTTTCCCATTCTTTCACATTTGTAATACCTTACGATTTGCAACTTGCTACTTGTAAGTTGGAGAAAAATTGATAATAAATATTTATAATGTTTTAGGCAAAGACTTGAAAGCACGGAGAAAACTTTGGAACCTATTCCTGTGATAGGCTTTCTTACAGGTTTGCTTCATACTTTTTTTTGTTTCCCTAGTTTTACCTTTTATTGTCTTACTTGCTTGTCATCTTCATCTCAGCTTGGTTGACTCTTTGAGTATTTAATCTGTTTTCCGAATGTATGTTACAGCAAAACTTGTTGAGCTTATGATTGGAGCTCAAACACGATACACTTACATGTCAGGATCGTGATATAAGTCCGGAACGAACACCTAATTGCCCTCCAAGATTTTGGAAAGATAGATATTCTTACTCTTCTTCCATGCCATATCCTGTTACAGATCTTTCAAATGATGAAGAGATATCAAACCAGCTACTGCTATGATTGAAAAATAACAAACCATGCAGGCTTGAACATTTCTCTTGCTAGACAATCCCACACATAGAATGTGTTAGGCTGCAACCCATTTGTTGGACAAGTTGTTTGCAAGGACGGTTTCACTATCTATAACCCTGTATAAGCTGGAATGTTTCCTTGGGAGATTTTGTTTTACTCCTATACACAGCATAGGTTGGTGAGACAGATTACACTTGTAGTTCAGAGCATCAATTCTCTAGTTAATCTGATTCTTGAACTCGGAAAACTGTATTATATTAAAACTTGCTAAGTTTTAAGCTTATCTGCCATCAGCATCCATGTGTGGACAAATGTATGTTAAATTTCTCCTTTTTATCACTAAAGATAAATGAATAACCACCTGAAGCAGCAATGCTGGCCAAAATAACGTATCTTATTAGCTTCATCTTGTAACATTCTTTTTCTTATACATGTTAGTTTCTATCAATTCTTGTGCATCAACATTACGTATCTTATGGTTGGAAGTTGCTGTAAACTATTCAATGTTTTTGTAATACTATAGTTGTTTGGTTCGCAAAAAAATTCAGTTATAGTGTTTAATACTTTCATATTTGAATGAACAAAACGTCTATGGTGTTACAGTGTCATGAAATTGTTCACAATTGTATTGCATTCCCTCTCATAAATATATATATATATATATATATATATATATATATATATATATATATATATATATATATATTTTATAAAGACTCGTTTTTTGAAATACATTTTCTATATTTTATAAATATTGATCTAAATATTTTTGTATTGTATAGTCAGACAGTTACGTAATTATAACCAAACAGAAAAGGTCATTAAGAATGAATGACTGGTGACTTATATCTAAACTTATGAAATTCAGACAAATAATATAAGTATCGGCTAGACGTGAGTAGAGACCACACCCTTAACATTAAACATTTCTAAAGAATTGTTGCAAATCAATAAGTGTTAATTAGTAGATAATGGGTCAGGATTTGGTCGTGATTACAGTTTTACTAATTATAGACACATCTCAAAACTATAAATAGAGTTTAAAGGTAAGAGGTAGATGATCACATTTATTATGAATTTAAGACTTTACTTTAATTATAATTCAAACTAATTATTTATTTAAGTATTAGAGAGTTTTTGACAAGTATTCCAAACAGTTTGGAGTGTTGGCAAGAAAGAATTTTGACTAAAAGACATATAAATTTACTTAAACATACAGGGAGTAAAGTGTAGAAGTGTGTTATGTGAAAATACTTGACCCTACACCCGAAATAATCTTATTTCAAAAGTCATGTTTTGAAAATTTTCAAATTTGAAATATTTTCGAAACAAGTAATATGAAAATATAAAGGGTGTTCCTCCCTACACCACCACAAATTTCTTCCTGCACCATCCCATTCCACAATTGCCCTGAAAATTGAATTACCATAATTAAAACGTTAAAAAAAACAGAAATGAAAAGATCAACATCCGTAGGCACAACCAAACGGATATGAATATCCGTTTAGACCTCCATAGCCAACTGAGTTTTTTTTTTGTTTTTCATGCAGTAAAACACACAACTTTTTCTTAATAATGTTTTAGTAATTAATGAATCTTTTTCATTTTTTTCACATACCAGCACACACATTATATATATATATATATATATATATATATATATATATATATATATATATAGAAAAAAAAGAAGGGGTAGGGTGGTGGGTGTGAAGATGGGTGACGAAAATGAGAAAGAGAAGAAATGGGAGGTGGTGGGTGTGAAGGTGAGTGAGGAAAATGGAAAAGATAAGGAGAAGAGGGAGGGGGGCATGGGTGTGAGGGTGGGTGATGAAAATGGAAAAGAGAAGGAGAAGAGGGGAAGGGGGTGGTGGGTGACGGAAATGGAAAAGAGAAAGAGAAGAGAGAGGGGGGAGGTGGTGTGTGCTGAGGGTATAGAATTAGGATTTTTAATTAAAAATATAAAAAGTTAATTTAAAAGTGAAAAGAAAAATTAACTTAAAGATAATTTTGGAAAAAAAGTAAACTGAGGAGGTGTTGGAAGAAGGAAGTGGTGGTGGAGGGAGCATCTTTCAAATATAAATGGTCATTTTAAAAATTATGGAGGTGCGGGATAGAAGCCTTTGATTAATGGGTTGGCCCAAGGAGATCAAATTAGCCCAATATAAAACCTCGTTTAAAAATTGAATTCACTATATGTAATGAAAACAAAAAACACTGTTTACCAAAAAAATCGATAATAAAAAACTATTAATAGAAAGTTTTGATTGTTAATTAATTTTTTGTGGAAAGGTAATTTCATTCTAGAAAAAAAAATTCTTTTAAAAATATTCAAAGTTGGTACATTCTTAAAACTAAAAAATGCAATAAATGTGTAATATCAAATTCACCCCGTACTCGTTCAATGGGTGAAATTCTTAGTTATTATCATCCATATTCAATCATTATACCAAACATAAAATGTCAAATATAGCATACATTTTTAATTATGCATTTAAGTTATCATTAAATATAAGATATTAATGTATCTGTCTTACCATTTTCCTTAATTTCTAAAGTAGGGACCACACTTAAAGTAGGAAAATACATACTCATACTTATTGATTGAAATTTAAAGAGATTTTAATAACTTCACACATGCCCCCACATACCTACAAGGCATAGATTGTTCCATTAACAAATATAAATTCTTTTTTTTTTCACCATTATCAGTTTAATGAGTCAAATCTACAGTTAGATATGAAGGCATGGAATTTAATAATAATTGATATAGCTTTCATTGGTTTAAAACAGTGTATCAATGTTTAAAAAGATTAAATAAAAGCAGAAAAAACAGAATTTAGAAAAAAATAGTTTGATTAAGAGAAGGAGCGAAAATCTTTTTTCCTACCTAATCTCAATATTAATGTGTTTTGAACCCTAAAAATAACTATACAAGCCATAATCAATTAAAACTTTAAGTTCATATTAAAATAAGTATAATAAGCTTTTTTTCCGGTATATCTCAAAATAATATGCTCTATATAAATAAAATATTTTTTTAATTTGCAAGATTGAGACAGTAATCATTCATTTTAAATATAAATATTATAAAGATAATTTATTTAAAACCGTTAAAATGTTTTTGTTACATTAAATAAAAATTAAAATTAATTTATCTTCGAAACTTTAATCCAATTTAGCCTCTTAATTTTAGAAATATAAGGATTTTGTCTTTTTAATCTAATTTTATTAATTTTATTTGAGGTTTAAAATATTTCTCAACTAACATCAAAGAAAAAATATATCAAATGTTAATAACTTAAATGTTATAATAAAACTAACATTAAAAAGATATGTTAAATAGTATTAATAACTCAAATGCTATCATTAAATATTTTTGAAACATTAAATAAATTTAACAAAATTTAGTTAAAAGGATTAAATTCTCAGGTTAAAGTTGAGGAACAAAATGGATGAAAATTTCAAAGAAAAATTAATTTCAATTTTTACTAAAAATGAAAAACAAAAACATCTTTAACTTGGGTTAAAATTAACAAAAAAATATTTAATCCTCTTTAAAATTTAAATATGTATATAATTTTTAAATTTATAAGTAAAATTAAAGTCTATTTATGAATAAAATTTTTGGCACATGGTTTCAACACTTTATTTTAACTTAACAACGTTATATTTTATATTGAGAAAAAGAAATATTTAAATTACATTATTTAAGTTTTATAAGGGTGTTGAATTATGTTAAAAAGAGAAGTATTTGGAAAAGATGAATAAAAGAAAGAAAAAAGGAGAAAGTATTGATGTTGGTGTGATGGGCATTGATGAGTGAGCAATGAGCATTGTCGAAGAAGCATGATGGACGAAGCTAAGAAGGCCCCCAATCTTAAACAAATGAGAAAACCCCATTCTCATCCAATGGAATAGTTCCTCCCACCATTCACAATAAATAAACACAACCTAAATTAACACACTCTTACGTCATTTCCAGTACCCAAAACTTGCTACCATAATAAACCATCACCAACATTATTAATATAAAAGATAAAAACACCTGTGAGAAATTACAAACTGAGAACTGAGAGACAGTGCCCTACACCATAGGACCCACCTCCTAAGGTCCCCCCATCCAGAACCCAATAGAAGAGTTTGCACTCAATTATAGGAACTAAAACCTTTTTTTTTTATTTCCTCATTCTTATTTAATATTTTTAATCTTGAAATTTAAAAAATGTAAAATCTCTTCAATTGTAAAAATTAATTGACTAATTTTATTAGAGAATAAGTCTACATCTAATTCATTTTCATAAATTTGATGGGTAAAACAAAAATTATTCTTATTATTTTATGAATGATTCAATAATGATATAATGATACGAATGATTGATTAGATAATGATATGATAAGTAATATATTAAGATAAATTATAATATTATATTAAAAAGTAAATTTAAATTCCACCCATTTTCATAAAAATGATTTATAAAATAAGATTATGTAATATTAGAATAAAATTTAATATTATACTAAAAAGTAAATTTTAATTAATTTATTTTCGTAAAGCTGATTTATAAAATAAAATGTTGATTTGAATAAACTGTAATACTTCAGTAAAAATAAATTTAAATTCATTAAAGTGATGTACAGTAAAATTATAAAAGAAAAATTGATTGGGAGATATTTGTAGTTTGAGATATGTTTAAATGTTAATAAAGTTTTTTATATTAAAAAGGTAGAAAAGGAAGAAGCATGTTGGTGAATACCCAAATTGGCACTAGAGAGGGTCCCATGATAAGGGTGAGGGAGGTGTGAGAATGGTGGGTCCCACATAGGGGCCACCACTATTTTTTCTTCCATTGTGGTCCACTTTCAGAGTGAGAGGGGGGCAGGGGCAACCAAACCAGGAAGGGCCATGGACCTATTTGCTTGGGGGTGGTGGGCCCCACGTGGGGGAAGGAGGACCGTTCGATTGGGGGATGGTGGGTCCCACTGGGGGCAGTGTAGGTGCAGAGGCAGTGGGCAACGCAGAGAAAGTGATTTCCAAGATAAAGTGTGTGGGCTGTGGGCCCATCTTCTGATGGTTCGCATCTCAGCGTGCGCACCGCTCACTGTTGCCGCCGCCACCACCACACAGTCCTTCCGCCGGGCCCAAAAGCCTTCTGCCCGGGCCCCCCAAAACCTCCATGCCCAAATATAAATATGTTTATATTATCTATTCGTAGGTCCACTACCGATACATCTCCTTGTCTCTACTTCTACTTCCATAATAGATCTCCTACCGTGTGCAAAATTTAATCAAATAAACACAATAATTAAAAGAAAATTAACTAATTAAACATTAACAAAAATTAAACATTTTGAACCTATACCTAAGAAAGAAACCTAATTATTACCTTAATTCAAATAAGGAATTTGTAAAAAAATGTACAAATATTTTAGGAATGTTCATTAAAAAGTAGATCGTAAAAAAGTGAAAGATAAATTGGATATTTAAATTGTCAACTCATCTAGACTCGTCCCATCTAACTCACAATTCACGTAAGGCAAAGTTTGAGTTAATGTTTCTTACATTTATTTCAATATTTTATTATTGTATAACATGATTCGTGTGTTAAGTATGACTGAATATTTTTATTCAAATACCGTATTTTATAAGTTTTTATTTAAATTTTTCTCGTGTTCTATTTTGAATGTGTATGCTTTTCATAATATACTTCCTCATTTACTTGTAATGAATAAATTATTATTTTTTCAAGTTTTTTTAATTGTTATAGTTGAGTAAAATCTTATTTTTTTTATAAGATATTCAAATTTAGATTTGAAAAACAAATAAATAAATAAAAGGACCTTTCACATCTTTTTAATTAATAGAGACAAATTTATAGATCTACAAACTCGTAATTATGCAGAATAATTTAAACGAAATTAGATTCTCTGTTAAAAAATTAAATGAGATTATCATTCCATTCAGATATAAATATAGAATATTTTATACTTTTAACAAGATTATATATATATATATTATTTTTGTACATTGAATTGATGAGATAGTTTTGTAACATTATACTTTGGTTTATTTTTGGCATTGAATTTAATTAGGATGGTACTCCTAGCTAGCAGCCATAATGTGACTTGTTTTAGGCTTCTTAATTACCAGCAACCGTGTCACATAATAGCTATGAGAATGAGAGCTGAACGCTGTATTTATATCACTCGTGTCATTTTCGGAAATTCTGATTTTTTTTTGTTTGCTCCAAAATATAGTTTTTTTTTTATTCATTCAAATAGGGCGTTGTTCATGCTGCTGGATTTTATTATCCAATTAATTATCAATGTTACTATAAGATTGTAGAGTTGAAAATGGAGACAAATTTGTTTCCTATATGAATATATCTTAATATTGAAAATAATTTCGTCCAATAACATTAGAAAATGGAATAAAAATTGAATTAAGAAGAAAAAAATAAACAAGAAAAGAAAACCACATAAGTGTTGGAAAAAACGGTATCGTTTGTACTTCCAAAATCATCTTACTAACAAATAAATAAAGAAACATATAAACAATATAACATAGAAATTTCAAATAAAGGGAAAAAAACCATAATTATCCAAAAATAATTAGAAAATAACATTATGTGAAAATTTGTACAACATATAAAAAATACTCTCTCAATCTTTTGACCATTGATCTTATGTACACTTATACTTTTCAGAACAAGAATTTATCTACACCTCACAACATTTTACTACAATGATATAAGAAAAATAAAAAATAGCTCAAAGTGTCTTAAACTTAGAACAAGAAACACCATGGACTCAAAATTCATTATATAGTCACCAACATTTACTTCTTTGCTTGTCCTTAGATATGTGTGGGACTTTACAACATACATATTCTCATCATACTCAATAAACTTCACCATGATTAAAATAGATGCATCTTCATTGCCTACACCAACAATCATAATCCTCACTTGGAATTAAACCATTCCAAGAACTTTCATACACCTTGCATTAATGCTAACCTATGTTCATGTATAAATTATAGCTAGAAAAGACTCATCTTAGCACTCACAATCTGGCAAAGCAGGAGCGGTCACATGTCACAATCCTTCACTTTCAAAATTGACCAGCCAAGAATTGTCACATCATCTCATTCTTCCTTCTCAAGCATATTAGAAAAAACAAAAAAGTCTTTGTCTTCATCTTCATCGCAAGCCACTGGTCATGACCAAGCATACTCAAAAAGAATTTAAGTCATTTATGGAAGGTGGATCCAAACCGTTATCATCATGGGTCATTAATGAATTCTCAATAGATTAGGTTTATCTTAAACCTTGTATAATGGACCAAGTAATATAGGGTTTCTTTTATTTGGGTCTCAGGTTATAGTGTAGGATTGTGGACCTAGAGAAAATGGGCCCTAAGGAGACACATGGATCTAGGGTAAAATCCCTAACTTAGAGAGCAAACCTTCTAGAAGCTTATGAGCCATTAGCTAGAGTGGTCTCCAAGTTGCTATCTTTTTGTGAGACACATGCTCTTGTCATGTGCGACATGCTTCAATTGGAGAATATTTATCCTTAATAGTGACCATGTGTCATGCTCCTAATGAAGAAAATTTCTCCTTAGTAGTGGCTATGTGTCATCCTCCTAATGGAAAGGATTTTATTAAAGTTTTGTTTCTACACTTTGGAGATACCTTTAGGGTTACCTAAGGTTATAAATACAAGTGTCTCTCCATGTAAATTCACCTTTGAATTGAGTATTACTATGCTTCCAAATTTGTGTCATACTACTCAACTTAGGTCACCAAGACTAGAGCATCGCATCTAGGTTTCCTCTAGCTACCTTTTCTTAAGAGTTGGTCCAACCTCTCTTGATACCACTCAAACACCACCATAGCCTCTCCTCTTTGAGTCATATAAATTGAAGGAGGACCAACCTCTCACCACATCAAACCCACTATATGTTCACAATATTCTCACACCATCAAGCTTTCACAATCACCAACCCATTTGGAAGTCTCTACCTTATTTGAAGCATATAGCTTAGAGGATATTATGCCATCAAAGGGTAAGGTCTTAGATTCAAATCTTACTCATGATTTTTTTATTTATATTTACTTCCTCAGTTATTGATAAAAACATGAAGAGTAAATGGACTATATGATTGAGAATTTAATTAGGGATCAACCAGAATTAAGGTGTATTTATGAAGTCTTGGAGGGATGAACCTAGACACACTAGAATTAAAGTTAGACATGTCTTCTTATTAAATTAGGTTAAGACAAGAATTTTGCACAATTGGAAAGGGAAGCAGAAACGTGAGTATGATGTGATTCTTGAAAATGATAACACATATGACTGTGGTTGCAATGTGCTTCATATATTTTTATTTGTGTGTGAGTATGTATGACCAGATCTGTTGAGTGTTGAGAACATGTGTTGAGAGTAAGAAATATGATGAGTTGTCTAGATATGGAGTTGACTTTTGCATGATTGTGATTTACATACATACACACTTGTGTGGTTAAGGATGAGAGATGCATTGTTTGATATTGATTATACAACTATTTGGTCAAACAGCCAACCTTAACACATCATGATACATTTGTGAACCCTTTTGAGCCTTGATATTTTTTTCCTTCCACCTTGAGCCTATTAGATGATATCCTACCTTACACCCTAGAAGAGAACATGTATTATGCTTAAAAGAGGTTAAGGTTGAATTCAAGTTTGTGGGAAGAAAAGATAAATAAAAAAAATATATGATAAAAAAATATATGATAAAAAAAAACTCAAAATGAAAGAAAAGGTTGAACTTTGAAAGAAAATGGTATGTGATGAATGATATATTTTGGTATTTGAGCACTGGATTGGGAATTGAAGTTATTCTCTTCTTAATAGGTGTCTTTGAATTCAAGAAAAACCATGATTCTTTTTCTAACCAAGCCAAGCCTTAACCTAAAAAGACCTTTGGACTTAACCAATAGTGTGTGAAGTGTGTGAATCAAATGAAATGCAAAAACTGATGAAGTTCTATGTCAATTCTACTGTCATGTGAGGACAAACACTTGAGTGTGAGTAATGATAAATGCTGATATGGTTGTTCATATTCTATGCACAAATGATTTTGTGAGTGATGCACCATGTCATACTTGTTTGAAATCTTTGGGAATGCATGTGATTATTCTGATGTGCAGAGTCATTTTATCAAAATGTCAAATGTCTGTTGTGATGTTCATTTTCTTATGTGATTTCATGAGGGCATGAAATAGTTCAAGTTTGGGGAAGTTGATAAGTGTGAAAAAGAATTGTTTTTATACTTATAAATGAGTTCACTCTTGTAATTATTCATGTTGTTCCTCATTGAAAAGTTGTAATAGGTAGTAGATTGTTATGTAAAATATTGTACAGAAAATGGTGTATTATTTAGACTCTGTCAGCCAATTTTTGCAAAACGAAAGCCAAAATTCGCACTGCCAAAAGAAGGAAATTCGCATAGCGCACCAATACCTGTGCACTGAGCGAATAACATCAGTTAAAGTGCAGCAGTTAAGAAAATTCGCATAGCGCACCATCACATGTGCGCTGAGCGAATTAATGAAGTTAAGTGACTTTAAAATACGTGACAGAAAGACAGAAACATCTTCTGACAGAAGTTTTGGACAAAAGAAATAAACGAAAACATCTTACGAACTTCCGGAGACTACTTCAAGGCATCAAGACACCATTGTTGCAAGGGATTGCTTCAAATGTGTACGTTTTATATGACTAGGAGTAGTTAAATTTCTCTTTCGTTGGGATTGGATGTAATGAACTCACTGTGATGTAATTTTCTTACTCAATATATTCGTTCATATGCTCTTTCTTGAATTTATTATCATTGTATGAAAATATAATGTTATTTGAATGTCTTTGATTACTGGAAAGTAACTTTGAACATGAACGTAGATAGAGCACTTAAGTGATTTGGGATCTAGGGATAGACTCAATAACTTGATCATTTTTAACATTGGACTTAATGTGAATTGTATATTAAATTGACTAAGGGATTATCATTGTAATATATTAATTTAGAACTAGTTGCTAATGGATTAGGACTAGTATGTATTGATGTGAATGTTTCAATGAAGTAATGAAATATTGAACAAAGTTTTATATTCATATGATTCATGAAACCCAATTTCAACAAAGTTTCTTTTAAATATAAATTCCTTGCACACCAACTATTTGATAAAATACCAAAAATAGTTTCTTGTATTGTTTTGTGCATTTTGATGTTTAATTGAGTTATAAAAGAAAGAATTGTCATGTGTTACACAAGTCCCTTGGGAGACAATACTTTTACTTATACATTGTATTACTTGGAACGATTTGGTATACTTGTCAAAAAGTTATCAATCCTTGATGGCATCTCTTGTGGCAAGCATCATAGGTGTTGGTATTAGCTTTTTTAGTACACATATTGTAAAAGATGAAACCTTTTTAGATTGCTAAAAGAGAAGATGATGGAAAGTTATTTACATTAGGAATATTATTGCAAGATCTAGGAAGTATGGTGCACAGAGGAGTTTTCAATTATACTTGGTTTGTGTTCTTTGGATAATATTTATATGTTATACTTGTTGGGCTCAAACCCTTCTTTAGTCCTAAGGGAATGTTTGAAGACACTTAAGGAAACAACATATCTGATAGCAAAGAGTCGTGGTGAACAAGAAGAATATACACTTAAAAATATTTGTACATTATTAATTAAACTAGAATTTTCAAATACTAGTTGATTTTTTTAATTATTAGTGTATTCATTTAATTATGTTAATATTTTATAGTTGTGCATCAAATAGATTTTGTATCTAAATCCACTTTCTTTAATGCAACCGTAAAGATTGATGCCTTAATTAGTTTATTATTAAACATTTAGATTATTTTGATTTATTATTAAATATTTTTATTTTTAATCAAATCATTTGAATTATAAAAACATTAAATTATTTGCATTACCAGCAGTTTTGAAAACCCCAACTACGTAAATCTAGAACCTACTGACGGTTTCATGCAACTCTCACAAATACTCGTAGTTTTTCACAACTCCAATAAATACCAACGATTTTTCATGAAACCCCTACAAATGACCGTAGTTTTAGGAACCGTGTAAGTAGTGGCGATTTTTTATAAAACCTCTGCAAGTAACGTCGGTTATACACAAAACCACCGAAAATATTTTTCGACGGTGATTTTCGCAACGATTTTTCAAATCGCGGGAAAGGTGTTTACCAGGGTTAAAACCGTCGATAATATAAATAAAAACTCGTGGTAATATATAATATTTTTGTAATGGAAATATCAAACTAAGCTGCAATCATAGAACATACTAAGCAAAATCCTACTGAATCATAAGTTTTGATACCACTTGTTGGGAAAAATCATATCGTCTTTACTTTGAGAATCATCCTACTAATAGATAAATAAATAAATACAATGATACACAAACAATATAACGTGAAAACTCTAAGTAATGAAAAAAAAATAACGATATTTGTCTAAGATAATAAAAGAATAACACGATGTAAAAATTTGTATAACACATAAAAAAACACTCTTAACCTTTTGACCATTAATCCCAAATACACCCACACTTTTCAGAGTAAGAATTTAACTACATCCAACAACACTTAACTATAAAAATATATTTAGTTATCATATTTAGACCTAAAACAAAAATTATTATGAACTTAGGATCATTGTATAGTTATCAATCCTTTGATTATTTTAGGAGTTGTGAAACTAAAAAAAAAATACATATTTTCATCATTGAAGATGGTTTTTCTATAAATGAACAAGAGAGTTAGAATTCGTGTGGCTTTTCCTCATAATATGGGGGCATGCTCATTGATTCGTAAGTGAGTGAGTAGTCCTTATCAATTTATTTCATCCAATAACTATCATTAAATACAATGGATTTTATTATTTTACTTTTCCAAATATGAGTAGCATTACGCTCATGGGTTTTTATACCAAAATATATAATTAAATAATAGTGTTGTAATTCATTAGTAGATTACTGTTTATATTGTCCTCCAAAGTTAAATAATTGGAAAAGTATTTGGAGTTAAAACATAAAACATTAAAAAAAAAATTCCTTGAAACATTGGGTGATAGACCCACACACACCCTGAACCATTCACTATTTCACACGTCCTATGATGTATGTTTGTGTGTTTCTATCCTCTTCCACTGGTTTTCAAAACAAACATGCACGAAGCACACGCTCCATGCTATTGACTTTCCATTTCAAGTCTTCGTCATTGCACGCTGTCTTTTATTATTATTATTATTATTATTATTATTATTATTAATTTTCTTTGGGTGAATATAATTGTTTAACACAAACTTTGTGAGTGGAAAAGGGCAGCCAGATCCACCCTAGGCCAAAGGTAACATCGTTTTTCCCCGTCCTTTTGTATTTTGATAGACAATTTTGATGTTCATGTAATGTTTAGTGTGTTGGCCATGAAATGCATGATTAATTAATGCATTGACGCCTTTAAACTAGTGGGTATGGGCAATGTGCCTTCTTTTAAGATGTTGGGTACGTGTAAGGTGTCTTATTCCAACTCATTTTTAAAATGGTATTGTGAGTGACCCTCCTACAAACAAAACCATCTTTGCATGCAAATATTCTTTATTCTAAACAATTCCAACTTGCCTGGGATCATTTTTCTCTCATCCAACTTTACCATTTTAACTCCCTTTCCCTCACAGCATAAAAATATGAAGTCATGAAGATAATAAGTAAAACATTTTAGCCAAAAAATAAAGAATGATTTACCTTATCCTCAAATGGTTGAGGGCATCATGGATTCATGATGCCAGAATCTTATCAAATTCACTTCCATTCTTCCATTCCAAATTTCTTTTGCCTTTCTTTCTTTTTCTCCTTTTCCATGGCCTCCATCTTTTAACGTTTTTTGCAGTTTCCAAATAAGTGAATCAATTGACCAAAACTCCCCTACCCCAATGCCCACCATGGGACCCATCACGTGCAATAGTTTTACTCTCCACGCCTTCATCAACCATCACCGTTCATTTATTTCCATCTACAAACTCATCCACGGTAAACACAACCAGGGCCCAGGGCCCCCACACAACACATCCACCTTCTCATTCTCCTTTCTCAACTCCTTCTTTCACGTACCTTCACTATATATACTTTTATTCTCACTACCACTCTCATTCTAACGCAACTCAAACACCACCTTCTACCTCATTCTTACATCCTTAAACACTTGTTTCTTCTGTTACGTACGTTCTTCCTTCTTCTTCTTCTTATTCTTCAGACATGGCTGGTGATTCTTCTGGAGACGTTGATCTAAGGTTGGGAGAACCTAAGGGGCCGAAACTGGAGCCCGAGACGGAGGAGGGTTCCGCGATACGTGTGATGCCGGTGGCTGTGCACGTGCCGTCAGGGATGTCCATGTCTGTGTCCAAGGCCCTGGCCCAAGCCCAGGCCCAACCTCAGAAACGGGCCTCCACTAAAGACCGTCACACCAAAGTCGAGGGGCGAGGCAGGAGGATCCGAATGCCCGCCACGTGTGCGGCGCGGATCTTCCAGCTCACCCGAGAGCTAGGTCACAAATCAGACGGTGAAACCATCCGTTGGCTCCTCGAACACGCCGAGCCCGCTATCATAGCCGCCACCGGCACCGGCACCGTCCCCGCCATCGCCATGTCTGTCAACGGCACGCTCAAGATTCCGACCACCTCTCCCTCCGACCCGGAACTCGGAGACCCACCGGAGAGGAAGAAGCGCAAGCGACCTGCAAACAGCGCCTACGTGGACGTAAACGACGGTGCCGTTTCAGTCCCCGCCGGCCTCGCGAGCTCGAACAAGCAAAGCTCAAGGACGATCACGACGACCGCCTCAACGACGACCCCAATTCCGCAGCACACCGCGATTCCGCTGCCGCAGGGCGTGGTCCCCGTGTGGGCCGTGCCTTCAAACGCTGTCGTTCCGACTGCAGGCGCGTTCTTCGTCGTCCCCCAAGCCGCGTCGTTTCAGCACCATCCGCAGTTTTTCACCATAGCACGACCAATCTCCGCGTTTGTCTCCTCCATGGTCACCCCTGTTCAACTCCAACCAACCTCCACATCCTCTTCTGCAAACGCTAACCCTTCCTCCACTGCGCCGTCGTCGAAGTCCCCGGCGAGAGCCACCGTCATGGCTCCCACCACCACCACCACAACACACATGCTGAGAGATTTTTCGTTGGAGATTTACGACAAGCAAGAGTTGCAGTTCATGTCGCGCGCGTCTTCCAAGCATTGAGAGGAGAACGAGGAAGAGAAAGAGAAGGAGAAGGTGAAGGGCGTTGAATCTGGTTTCCGCCCGACGACGTCGTTGGGAGCAAGAGGAAGAGCACGTGCACACGTGATGCTAGGATTAAAAATGGTGGGACCACGTGCATTGATGTGGGACACCACCAAAAGTGGAGGGTATGGTGGGGGACCCAGTGGGGTAATGCAAAACTAGTACCACAAGTTCAGAACTACTAGTACTCAATTTTTTCGTATTTTCCAAAATAATGTTAATAACAATAATAATTAGAATAAATTTTACATTTTAATTTCTGTAATTTTACTGCAAAAGTTTACATTCGTATTTTAGAAAGAGATAATGAATATTTCTTAAAAGAAATAGAGAGAATTACGTGAAAATTTTGATTTGTTTGTTGGTAAGGGGGATGGGTCCACCTAATGGGTGGTCATGTGAGGGTAGAGGTAGGACCCAAAAGGTAGGATTGTGAGGGTAATGGGTGGACCCTACGGGACCGTTTACGCACCGTTCTCGAGCCGGCCTTTTCAAAGTGGTCCCTCTGTTGCGAGAAAGTTCAGAAGGCTACGTGTCGAACTCTGCTTAGTCGACAGGTGGGGCACCACTTTTACCCTTCGACACGTGGGGTTCTCTCTGTCCCACTTCGCTGGACACCAACCACTTTATTGCTATTGCTATGCTCGTTTGAAGAAAACGTGAAACAAAGATTAACACAAACAAGGAAAAGTAATAATATATTATTTTTTATTTTTCAGAATTTCTAATGGTTGACAATAATATATATGTAAGAGAGAATTTAATTAAACTGCATTTTAATCATTTGTGAAAATGTTTTGTCGTATTAGAGTTGAATAGCGAAACAGAACGCGATGTGTTGCTCTAGTTATGGTTTTCCCGATGTTACCATTGTTGTTGTGTTGTACTCAGAATCTTCAACTTTCAATGTCTTCTTCTTCTTCGTCTTTAATTCAATTTCACATACAATGTCTTCTCTTAGAATGGAAACTCGCTAAAAAATTTCATGAGTGTTACTCTTTTTTTCTTAACAAAATAAACCTAATTTGAGCTTTTGGTGCCAATTTATGTTACATTCTTACCCTAAAATTAATTAAACTCTATTTAAGGATCAATTATTTCTTAATCTACGCTTTTTCTTTTCATAGACCAGCAGAAAGGGAGTGTCTTTTACAGTGCTTTAAGAAGAAAGTTCAAAAAGTAGATTTCTTTAGTATCAAGTTTTTTTTTTTTTTTTTAAATCAGTAACGGTGACAGGAAATAGCATAATAATCAGGTAATGATAAGCATGAATATGCACCACTCATTGTGGATCTTGATGCAGTAAATTCAAATGTTGATTTTTTTTAGTGCACTAAATTATTTAATTTAATCCCACGTTCCATTCATACTATGTAATTATCTATAATTTCTCAGATGAAATTTGGTAAGATCAATTTACTTCTTTTATAATACAAAGTTAAGAGTATATGGGATTTGGAAAAGATATTAGTTAAACTTAATACATATTGGCCTAGTTATTTTCTTTACGTTTTAACCTTTTTGTTTTTATTAATAACATAATATTAAAATATTATTTTTTTATTCTTAAGGAGACCATATTTTCCTTTCTTCTCTTAGCCAAACTAAATATCCAATATTTGCTATCTCCTTTCTCATCAGTCTTTCTTGTCCCTATTGTTCTTTCAAATATTCTATAGGAAACATTACAAAATGAATTTCCATTTATTAACGATTGACTTCTACTAACTAATATAGCTTTATCTAACACAATTAAATTATTATTATAACTATTATGAATTCATATTAATCATATGATACACTAACACACTATTCCGTCAATATAAAATATTAATTTAAAAAGCACATCACTTATTACAATGTATATTAGTCCAAGGATTATATTTACTTACATATTTATATGCTCTTTTAAAACACTTTCTTGTACTAAATTTATTGGGTTGAGCTTTCAATTGTTTCACTAAAAAATTTAAATTAATCAAGTTTATTCTATTTTACTTGACATAATGAATAGGAGACTTCTAGGTTAAGAAAGTATGAAAAAATGACCGTTTTTGAAAGAATTTTTTTTAAAAAAAAATTGTTAACACATTATCTAAGTAGCTTAAGTAAAATTACAATTTCTATTTCATTCATTATTAAATCAGACTCAGATTTTGATAGAAGATTCATGACTTATGATCCTTCACAGACTCAAAGTTTGTGCTTTTGATTTAAATTTGTAGTCATATTTAATTTTAGTTGAACTTATTAACTTGTAAACTATTTCTTTATTTCTCACATTATTTCTCTATTAAAAATATTGATAATTTTTTTTTGTAATTATTTTTTTTCATAGACTTTTGCAAATTTTAAAAAAAAATATTTTCACGGTAAAGTTTTTAATATTTGAAAAAATATATATAATGAGAAACGAAAAAGAGTTTGAAAATATATAGAAATAGAAGGAATGGAAAGAAATTAACAAGTGGTGGAGGGGGTCCCATTGACCTAACACCTAATGGTACGTACCTTCGTGGTCCATCCAATGCCTCTCTCTCTGTTTCAAAATACAGCATTAGCACACAAGTTTCAGTAAATCATTCATGTCTCATTCAGGACACATTCTCAATTATATAGTGGATATATGGTGATCACTTACAAATATTATAATTTTCTTAAAATCTACATTAAATTCAACTTGCTTCACTTAACCTATGTGTCTTACCCATACTTGAGTTTCAATTTGAATTGTCTTCCAATTTTTCATTATATTTATTTATCATTATTACTTATTTGGGTCGGTTTTTTAATAACTTTTTCAAAACTGAAATATTGTTTTTAATATTTAAATAATGTAAATCTTCAATTGATTTGATTATTCAATTTTACATGGTAATATTCTCTAACATGACATATAATTTTTGTGCGTGTTATTTTAAGGATAATATTTATGACAAATTTGAAAAACGCAATGATAATCTATTAAGATACACAACACGTTCTATTAAGATATGCAACACATACTAATTTGACTTACAAAAACATTAATATAATTAAAATCACTGCCACAAAACACTTGTATTCACCTCGAAAAATCTATAAGCAAGAAAGAAAAAATTATTGAATTTTTAAAACATAAGTATACTTTCAATGTGAACATTTACATTGTATTTTGTAAGGTTAGACGTAAACGAGACTTTTGCTATCAGATCAACATAAAAAGATTTACTCTTATTTATAAAAATGCCACTTACATTTTTAATATCTGATTTTTAATAATAAGACGTAAATCATGTTACATAAAAAAAATGGTTTAAACCCTCCCTTGGTCCTCAAGTTTGTATGAAAATCTCAGTTGGGTCCTCAAGTTTTTTTCTATCTCAATTGGGTCATATTTTTTGTAAAAGTGAGCACATTGTACTATAACCGTTAAGTGGTGTGAGACGGCGTTAAATTGGTGTGAGCTGGATTTTTTCATTTACTGACATGGCATTGTGCACTAAAATTGAAAGGCCACGTGGTGATGTTTTGACTAGAACCAGATCTTCTCCTCCCTCCCCCTCTGCTTCCTTCCATCGGCGCCACCCACCAAAAATTGTTGTAAATTTGCTAGCTCTTATATCTTCTGGATTGTAAATTAGCAGGTTTTGCACTGTGGGAACTGTTATTCTGTGCAAGAAACTCTCATTTTCAAGTTATCAGTGTTTTGCTTCAAGTGGGTAGGGTAAAGTAGTGATTTTTGTGGCCTCAGGTTTGATTTGTCGAATTGAGGGTTTATCTCATAGTTAGATTCTGTATCTTCTTGGTGTTTTATGGACGGGTTATGTGTTTTGTTTTCTAATTTGTGACCAAATCTGGGTTGCTACTGTAGCTAATGTTGTGATTTATTTTGTGTGACATGAGTTTAGTGATTATGGGTACTGAAGAAGAGGATAATAAGATAGAAATATAGAAATCTGAGATTATGTGGTAACAGTTTCCAGGTTTCCTGCAAAATCGTTCGATTGCTATTGCTTGAATAATAAACCAAAACTAATGAAGTGATATGCTTTTGTTAATCGGTGACTTGAGGCAACATATTAGAATTCTTTCTTCACCAGCATATATTTTGCATTTCCTAAATTGGAGGGCGGTTCGCGGAACTACCCTTCTGCAGGGTCCTCCGCGATGTTGGCTTTACAAGAGGACTACTCAAAAGCGGAGATTGTTGTGTGCGGCGGCGCGCAATCCGGAGCTTTTTTGCTGCGGAGTACGGACTCCCCGGCGCACGGTAGCTGTGGGCGCATACTAGCTCTGGGGGACAACAAAAATCCGAAATGGGAAATGGAGAACATGCCGTTTCGGAGAATAATGGGGGATATGGCGATGCTTCCAAACGGCGACGTTTTGGTTATTAATGGAGCTATGAAGGAACGAAGTTTGATGCTGTTTTCAAAATTAAAATTCTATTTAATTTTATTTACTTTTTGTTTATTGGGCAGCTGGAAAATTAAAATTTAAAATTTAATTTTAGTTCACAATGCCAATGCCACGTCAGTAAATGAAAAAATCCAGCTCACACCAATTTAACGCCGTCTCACACCACTTAACGGTTATGGTACAATGTGCTCACTTTTACAAAAAATATGACCCAATTGAGACAGAAAAAAACTTGAGGACCCAACTGAGATTTTCATACAAACTTGAGGACCAAGGGAGAGTTTAAACCTAAAAAAATCTATTCTTAATAGTAATTTTAATTTTGTCTTATTATTTTTATGATATAATCTTTTAATTATGATTACTTATTGGTAAAATAAGTTAATACTTTATCTTATAAATAAATAAATTGAGTTAATATATTTTTAATATAATGCGCAAGATAGAGATAATAAAATACTTAAAAGAATCAATCTATCTAACTTACTAATACATGGTATTGTAGTAGATAAGACTGAACTAAAATATTTATAACATATCAAAATACGAATTATTATCAAATTACTTTAATTTTAAGTTTTAATGATACTTAGAGTCTTTCTTTATTATGTAAGTTATGTTAGAAAATGGTAATTTAATATATATTCAAACAAAATACCCTCATTTAACAACTAATAACGTACTCATTTGACAATTAAATTTAATTATTATTTTACATAAATTATAAAGGTTCTTGAATATAACTAATAATTTTACTATTTACAATTTATAAATTTAAATTTTATATATTATTAAATAATCATCTATAAAATAGTGTAACTATCCAAATTTAAACAAATAATTTAATTTTCAACTAAATAATGGATAAAAACACATTTTATCTTTTTCTAACCTTAGTAAAATGAAAAAAATTACAATTTATGCATTCACTAGTTTGAAAAAGATTTAATAGCCTATTTTGTCTCAAGTTTTGTTCCATTGTGTCAATTAGGTCCCTGGTTTAAAAAAAGTGTCTAATTAGTCCTTACTTTGTAATTTTTATGTCAACATCGTCTCTTTTGTTAAAAAAAACAAACGGAGTTAATAGTATGATAATATGACAGTACATAGTGGTAACGTGTCATTTTAATGTTATATGTGGTGACATGGTAAGCAATTAAAGGTTGAAGTGGATACTACACATGACAGCCCCTTCTCCCACCCAAAATTAGGGTTTTGATGGAGACGGGAAACTACTTACTCCTGCATCGCGAAGGAAGGTTGCTCGCGATTCTTGGTCATGGATGGAGGCGCGAGTTGCTCGTTGCTACTGGATTGCAATTAGGGTCTTGAACTGCTTTAGGGTTTCTGATTTCTTCTACAGGTTGCAATTTGGCGCGATGAAGGATTCATGGTGTTGATTCAAGAGAACTGCCATGGCTGCGCGAGGAAAACTTCTAGATACGAAGGGGATAAACATGGTTTCGTGATTCTGTTTTTGATGCAAATTGGGTTTGCATTCTTTGTATTTCCCTTTGCAGGTTGAAGGCGGTTACGACAATGTCGTGCTCGTGGTGGATGGCGGTTTGAATGGAGATCGCGATTAGGGTTCACTTGTGTCGCACTGTAATGGTGGTTCAGACGAGTATGGACGAAGCTCGCGATGTTGATGGAGGCATGTTGCGAGGTCATGGTGACGCTAGGAAAAGCTTATGGGTCTCGCAATGGTAGCAGTGCGAATTGAGATGATGCGAGGGTTGTCTGATCTGCACGAATTGGGAGTTCGAAAATTGGGAAATTTTCTGGGTCTTAATTACGAGGAAGAAGATGATGTTGTTGGTGGTGATATGGGTTGTGCGAGATTGATGATGGAGGGTAGGTTCGAACCTGGTTGTGCGATTTTCGGCATGGTGGTAACGACACAACATGGTTCATTGTGGTTGATGGGTTTCACGATATGGGTGGTTGCGACATTTATGGTGAAAGACGATGTGGTAGTTGTAGGTTCTCGTAGAGTGGCGCGATTCTTACGACGGCGATGGCCTGAAGTGAGCTTTGCAACGTGGCAGCGGTGGTGATGCTTCATAGTGGCGATGGCACGAGGTAGTGGCGGTGGTGAGGTCGCACTTGGGTTTGCGATCCTGTTGGGAGAGGCGCTTTGGTGCGATGCGAGTTCCATGGTTGATGCGTCAATGAAGGAGATAACGGCCATGGTGAGGATTGATGTACGTTTGGCAAGTGTACCAATCGTAATTGTAGTAACAAAATATCGTCCTCAAGGATTGAATGAGTTGAGTACTAGTTTTACTAATTTACTTAATTTTGAGCAACAAAGATTGTCAAGTAGAATGATGAACATAAACAAGTGATGGAAATTCAAATAGTATAAACAATGTTAGAGAATTGATTTCATACCTTTTCATATAAATTCCTCCCCTTTTCAATCGATGTGTAAATTATAATTATCCACTTGAGTTTATTTAGAGCTTGTTTACCCCTAATCCCTTAGTAGGCAAACGTATCCCTTGAATTTGAATCCCCAATCCCTTAGGCCAATTACAAATTCAACAAGATCATGAAAAACAATTATATCTCAATTCAAACTAACTAGTCCTGCCCAATTTCCCAATTGTGACAGCATCTAATCTGTTCTATTTATAAACGCAAGCAATTCCCAATCTCCCAACTGTGAAACTGCTCATAGAATAGACATTAAAACATAAATAGAACACTGGGATAATTAAAATGAACTTAACATCAATTGAAAAAGGTTCAGAAAATATAATCCAAAGTACTACATCAATCCACTAACAAAAGGAAATTTAGTTCTGCATAATGGAAAAAGAAAAATCAAAAAGCAAAAGTTCCGCAAAAAGTTGCAGCCAAAAGCTCCCAGAAGAAGACGAAGAAGAAACCCTTTGTTGTGCGTGAATACCCTTTTTGTCTCTCCCTTCCATGTGTTTTCATTCCTCTCCCATCATTTCCACAATTTCCTCCTTTTTAGGAGAGTGGTTTTCCTTTTCCCTAACTTCCTCCAATTTTCCTTTAACTTAATCTCTTTAAATCAGTCATAAAAGAGATCACTATAACTGCTCAATAACTGCTCCTGAAAACTTTCACAGCCCATGGAAAATTCCCCACTCTGCCTGTGTTCTTCTTTGCTTTCATTCTGTTTTCTTACGTGAATCCACAGATTACTCCACAGGTTGTGGGAACTTTCACAGCACAGTTGTTGAACTTTCTGTTTTGCAACTCCATTTAGAAGCAACGTCCACATGTAACTCCACAGGTTGTGAGACTGTTCACAGCTTAGTTGTTGAACTCTCTGGTTTCATCTTGGTATCTTGTACATCAATTCTTCCCAAATTGTGATTTTGGCACTTAGAATCATCAATCTACAATAAAAACACAAAATGCCAATGTATGATCCGAAACAAAGATAATCCATGACTAAATCCTTCAATGAATGCAATTATGCATGGAAATGACCTAAACTAAGACATGAATGCAATTACATTTACTCACACATCAAGGATGCGATTCTGGGTTCTCTATGCCTTTGATTTATGCATTAATCTATGGTGATGTTGATGGTGGAAGCTTGTATTGTGGTGGTTGACGGTTTGTTGCAGCTTTGCGGCATTAACGGTGTTGGTGGTGGCGACAAAGTTGGATAGGGTTTACTTTGGATATGTCTCAGTTTTACACTTTATTTTTTTAAATCGGTAACTAAAAGTTTCCATTAATTTCAAAATTATTAATGGTATTTTTATATTTAATTTTTGGATAGAGGTTTGATTTTCAATTTTACGAATTCGAATAACCGAAATTTAAACATATAGTTTTATGAAATTTCACGTACCAAACATTTCGTCCCTAAAATTATTTTCCCTTCTTCCAACACTCATTCTTTTTTTCCTTCTTCTTTCTTTGTTCTGAGCACCTCCACCCAACCGTTGAACCCGAGTTGTCGTTGATGCTCAACTCAAATGAACGTTGAATGAGTTTTCTTTATTTCCTATTCAATTTGTTTTCTTACATTTGAGTTCGTATTTTTAGTTGAGATTTTATAGCTACAAAATGAATCACGTGGGTGTTGATTGAAATTTTATGTTCTACTAATTTTTGTAAATTGAGATTTATGATTGTCCTTGATTTTTGCATATTGAGATTTTTTAAAATATGGATTTTTGTAATATGTGTTGGGTTTTCAATGCAAAGATGAGATGATAAATCTTGTGTCTTTATTTTTCTTATAGAAGCGAGAATATAATGGAGAAAACAAATATTAATGATAACGAGGAATAACAAAATAGTTAATGGATGGATGAATAGTAACAAAAGATGATTTTGTAAAATATGAAATTCAATTAAACTTGATTGAAATAGTATATTAATGGAAATAATGAAAAGAAAATTATGATTAAGTTCTTCCAAATCCAATATCTAATATAGAAATTTATACTTCAATTTATAATAAAAAAGAAACTATTTTTTAAAACTTTTCCAAGTTTTTTTCCAAATGAACAAAAGTAAAATATAAAAAATAAATGGTTCTAAAATTTTTTCATGCACTTATATGTAACAAACTAAACAATTTTGTGTGTGTCAAAATATGACTACAGTTTAATTTTCCTGTACCAATCCATTTTCCTAGACCTTCAATACTATATTTTGCAGTCATTGCGGCAGAACCAGCAGAATTCAATCTCTTTGTAAATTGCACCAGTTAGTTCGGTTGGATGGGTGAACCGATGAAATAACCGACCTAACAAAAATTCAAAAAATTACCTTAAAATGATACTAAAAGTTCCATAGAAATGGATTCAATTCAATGTGAATTTATTATAATAGTAAATATTGAAAAATATTGAAATTTTAATTTGAGCAGGATGACATATTTTATTTTAATATTATTTAAATATTAAAAGTATATGTTTTTTAATTTTAAAATCATATGATAATTACATTTTTAAATATTGTAATAATGCTATTAATATTTATTTGACTCTTATCATATCACTCTTAACTTTGAATTAGTATCTTAATCAATTCAATAATTTGATTTCGATTTTTAAACATTATATTCTTTTATATATATATATATATATATATATATATATATATATATATATATATATTTTTTTTTTCTTTTCTTTTTCTCCCACACGGATGGAACTAATATAAATAAACGGCAAGATTAATTAATTAAGAAGAAAACATACGGGAACACTCTTTACAATATAAATAATTTTTATTATTTTAAAATTTATTTTAAATAAAAAATAAAATAATATATTATAAGTCACGAATATTTTTTATTGTTTAGATTATCAACTAAATAGCTCGTTTATAACATTATGTATCTTTATTTAACACCTATTTTTGAATGAGTATTTATTAAATCAGTTTTAGTCATTGAATAAGAATCACAATTTTCGATCATAAATTTATATTATTCAATTTTTTTATTAAATAATGTTACCTCAAGATCTATTTTATTTTACAATTATAAATGTTTTTAACTTACCCATTCTAGATATACTTACATACATATAACAAAATAATATAAAATATAAACAAAATAATATAAAATATAAACAAATTAGATCGGTCCATATATAGCTCGAATATATATTAAATTGATTAAACAAGAAATATTTAGTAGTCAAATATATCTTTTAGATATTTTAACTAAGTTTAATAATTTATAAACTCATTGATTATATGTTACTTAATTTTATTTTATTTTGAGTTGATAAATTCTATAATTTTTGTATTTTTTATTGACTTTATTGAAGAATTCCCTGTATTACTAGTCTTTATCAAGGACTAAATGATCAAATTTTTTACAAACTTAATTATCCAATAACCTTTTTTACTTTAAAAAATCACACTCATATTTAGTAAAAATATTTGATGTTTATTAATGGCTTAAGTAAAACTACTTTTAGACCACAAGTCTTATAGATGGACCCATCAGTTGTTAGATTTCTCAAAGCAAAGATGAAGTATCTTTTTCATAAAAATAAGGAGAATCTCCACAATATATTAACTAGCATATAGGAAAAATTTATTAAGAATATAGAATTATTGTAAAACCAAAGTCAGATGTATAGAGTTGAATTGCAAGCTCTTCACGAGCAACCTGTCATACTCAATCAAAACTAAACCACACACTCATTGAGTATAGACTTTAAGTTATAAATGTATCGAGTGTGGAGTTTAGAATCACAATCAAAACACTCCACGTCACACTCTTCTCCAAGCCGTCTAAAAGGTCGTTTTCACAGTCTTAGTTGTAAAGTTCTCTTAAGTCCTTAATACTCTTTCTTCAAGTTTTGTGAAGGTATATGCTGAATGTATTCCGATGCTTAAGTTAGTAATATGACCATTCAGGTAGCACAGTCAAATCTTAAATTCATAATGAATGTAACCACCTATCTCATTACCTCATACTTATATTTATAAGTTTCGAAATGAGTTTTTAACTAGTATAGGCTTAATCATGGTCCAATATCGGTAAACACATTTTCCGGTAAAGTTAATTATTTGGTAATACTTAAGGTGTTTAAATATTTATAACTATTTTGCCATCCCTAGATATGATCAAGCGATTAGCTAATTTAGACTCTAATGTACTTCTATCATAGATCATTCGATCAATAGTTGATCAGACAATTATACAATACAATAAACAAAATGAAAGGTATGTGAAATTCATTATTTAATATATTTTCCATAAAAGAAATAAAAATCCTTTATCTATTTTATATCAACATTATTATTATTTTATATTAACAAAATTTTACATTTTTTAACATAATAAATAAATGAAATTATACTATAGAAAAATAGTATATCACTCAACCAATAAAAAATATTAAATAAAAAAGTCAATTGAAAAAATAAAAGTTTTGAAATACATTTTATATGTAAAAAGTTATATGAATGAAAGTCACCCTTCATATTAAATTATTAATCACTTGTAATTGATATAACTTATAAAAACGAAATTCAATGCATTTGTCTCTCTGTCCACGTATTAGTTTAGAACCACACATAATATGAGAGGATATTATACTGAAAATTGGACTAATCTGAATTGAAGTAAAAGGCATCGAGGGAGAGAGAGAGAGAGAGTTGTCTTTGATCCTCGTAATGTTGTGTTATGATTGTTATCTTTTAAAAAGAAACATGGATCAGTTTGGAATAGCAGAACATACTTAAATTTTGTTTTACGGAACCACTTTAGTACGGCTCTGATATGCAACTGCTACCAAAAGAATTTTACAGAACACATGAATTTGGAGCCTAACTGTGTGATTGGCTATAACAGCTCCACAAAATACAAACTTTTTGGATCTAAAATTGAAAATGTATTTTAAACATATTCAATTTCTTTTATTCCACATCAAATCAAACATACATGTACGGGTAGAAAATTTTGGAACACTACGCTACAAATTTTCATCGCAAGAAAGCGACTGGGGATTTGGTTATAGTTATCACTGTGTCTTAGTTATATTTTTATTGAATAAGAATTGTATTTTTCATCCATTTACTCACTCTTTCTTATTACTCTCAATATTGATTAAATAGTTTTCTACAGAAAAATAAAAATTACAACAAACAAAATATACCATTAAATAATAATTGTACATAATTAAACTTTTATAAAAATTATAATATTTATTATTTTTTCAAATGTTAAAAAAAAAATAGTTCAAAGATTTTAGTAGTAACATCACAAAATTTAACAAAACTAAAATGGGTGAAAATTACGTTTTAGCTCTATTGTTCACTAGCATTTGCTCACCTTTAACATTCTTAAGGTGACACCATTAAGATGATCATTGCAAAAAAAAGAGACAAAAACACACAAATAGACAAAAAGCAAAGGTAAGCTAATATCAAAAGAAATAAATACAAAAATTATCAGAATTCATTATACATATAGTTCATATCAAATTAAAGAAACATCTTAGGCATGTCATGAACCTATACCTGACCATCCGAATAAGGTATGAATGTCGAGTTATGACGGATCATGCACTTGTGGTGACATTTATTGCTCTGCAAAGACATTGCCAATGGGTTTTATCCTACCACACTCACAAGGTTAATCCGTTAAACAATACCTTAGGGTTAAGGTAAAACCCCTAAACTATGACCTCCTACTACTCTCACCACATGTCTCACCTCTCTCTACTTGAGAATGAATGACCATTAGACTGTCAGGATAACCTCCAAGCACTAGTGCAAAAACAACGTATAACATCACGCGTTCAACGTCCAACCACTAAATAACCAACGTTAAAAATGATCAGTGACATTTTTGTAAATAAATTCAATTATTAGATGTCGTTTAGATTGTAAAACGTCAAAGCTCTATACAATTTGACGTTCTATGATGGTAGTTATTTAACCAACACGCCATTCTTTTTCTTCTTTCTTTTAAACCATCAATAGTATATCAAATTTTGTAGGGACTTCGACGTAATATTTGTCAGCCAGAAGGCAAAGAGTCACCCTTTTTAATTCTTTTTTCTTTTAAATCACCAATAGTACGAAAATTCTGAATGGGCTTCGACATATTATTTTTCAGCCAGAAGCCAAAGAGTTACCCCTTTTTAATTCTTTTTTCTTTTTTCTTTTAAACAACAAATAATACGTCAAATTTTGTAGGGGCTTCGATTATTATTTGTCAGCCAGAAGCCAAAAAGTAACCCCATTTTTAATTCTTTTTCTTTTAAACCACATATAATACGTCGAATTCTTTAGGGGCTTCCACGTATTCTGTAGTGAATTCAATAAAAATTTGAGCGGAAGATTGAAAATTCATTCACTTTCTCTTACCGCGCATGACTCTCTTCTCTTCTCAAACTTTTTTCAAACGAAGTTTGATGACTATCGCGTGTAATATTTCTTTCATTTGATGCAAATGCATGTTAATTAACTACTTTATGTATGATTTTAGTTTGTTTTGACCGATTATTTTCGTGTTCTTGTCCTTCATAGGCACGTTCTGCTTTCTCTCTAACTGGTGACGACACTTTATTTTGAAGAACCCACCTTTTGAATGTTAGTTTTTGTTTTCGTTTTGAAGAACTTATTTGTTGAACTTGTTTGTTGTTTTTTTTTTGTTGAACTTGTTTGTTGTTGTTGTTTGGTTGAATTTGTTTGTTGTTGTTGTTGTTTGATTGAACTTGTTTTTTTATTGTTGTTTGTTGTTGATACTATACTACACGTTCATAGTTCATACTTTATAAAATACCAAAAACTGAAATTTATTGTTTTTCTGCTTTTAGGTCTCGTAGAGTTGTAAAAAAATATCACAATTAATTAAAAAAAACAAAAAAATTAATTAACGTCAAATATTGACAAAATTCAACGTTAATTTGATAACGTCAAATTTTTTAAATTCGACGTCAATTTAACGTCTTCCAATATGACATCGACCTCGAATTCGACATAAAAAGCCAAAAAACGACGTTATACGATATTTTTGTACTAGTGAAGACTGAGCTCCCTATATTCATATACCAACAATACTTGAAGAAACCACCAAGAATTTCTCTTTTAGAAACTCTTATTTATCCACACCTTGATAAATACTTAACATCATGCATTAACATTCATAACATTCCATATAATATACCAAACAAACATTTTAGCATTAATGTATCACTCATTCATGAGAAAACAAAACAAAAGAATCAAAAGAACCTAACCCATCATCATGGCGCTCAACGCAACTAACCTAACGCTCAACCCCAACACTACTGGAAAAGTAGCAGTCAGAGCAACAAATCTGGTGCTTAGCATTGACCTGCTCACCCAACGAGCTACTCTTTGTTGCCCAACAAGAGCACAAAAAAATAGTTTTTCAAGCCCAGCTAGAGAGCTCTCCCAACCTCTGAAACCCAATACCAAAACTCATATTTACTCGCTTAAGGACTCTGCATAATTTTGCAGATCACCAATTTTGTAGAATTTACACCTCTCAACCTTACATCTTCAAACTTACTTATCTCCACATGTATCTATTACTTCTAATTAACATTCTACAACCCAATTAAACTTATTCATGTGTTTTTTACTTAACTCAAACCCCATTAGACTTATCTTTCTATGAATTTCTAACTTACTCCAATTAAAATATCATTTTATAGCCCATAACTCAATTCCATCATTTCTAACACAAAACTTGACCACTTAGGTGTCTAAACAGGTCATAAATGACTTAACCACATACCCTAAACTCTCCATTTTAACGTAAACCCTATACTTTATAATCTCACTAATTAAAGTCCCTAAAATAAACCTCACAATACACTTCAAAAATTTTATTGGTGTATGATATTAATAACAGTGGAGCACTAGTTATCTTTCTCTTTAATTGTTGAAAGCTTTGTTCTTCCTAGGTAATTGTGTAAAAGGAATAACTATTTTAGAAAATCCCTCTATGAATCTCCTATAGTAGCCATTTAGTCCTAAGAAACTTCTCACTTTAGTTACAACTTGGGGTCTTTTTCACTTGACCATCGCCTTCACATTGGAGGGATCCACAGAAAGTCCCTCTACTAAAATTAAATGACCTAAAAACTACACCTTTGTTAACTAGAATTCGCATTTTGATAACTTCACATACAATTGTTTTTCCTAAGAATCTCCAATACTATTCTTAGATGCTCTCCATGTTCTTCACATTTTAAAAATAGACAAGAATGTCATCAATAAATACTACCACAAACTTATCCAAGTAGGGGAAACATCCTATTCATATAGTATGTGAATGTCACCGGAGCATTAGTCACCAAGAATGTCATCACTATGTATTCATAAATTCCATATCTATATTTGAAAGCAGTCATCTGCACACTATCTTATGATATCTTGACCTGAAATGTATCTTGACAAACCACTACAGCTCCATGTAGTTGATCCATTAAATCATTTATTCTAGACAAATGACACTTATTCTTGATTGTGTGCTAGTTTAGTAGTCTACGCATAATTTAAAACTTTCATCATTTTTTCTTCACCAAAGATACAAGTGTCCCCGATGTTGAATTAATTGTTTTTTCAATAGCTCCTCAATCTATCCTTTTAACTCTACTAATTTTGTCAGAACTATTTTGTATGGAGTTATCAACACTGGTTCAACTCTTAGCATTAGGTCAATAGAAAACTCTATCTATTTAAGGTGGAAAACTGAGTATTCTTAACAACTCCAAATAAAAACAAGTGAAATAGAATTTGCTTCATCAGTGGAAAAGTAAACCATAAAGGAACAAATCTATCTTTTACATTGATATACTTATTTATTAAAGTGTAGATAATCATTTTATATTTTCTTTTAGCAAACGGTATATTAATATATTAATTTGTGTAGAGGGCTTTTAGAAAATTTTGATTATAGTTATTTTATTTTCAAAATACAAAATTAAAATTCACATTCATATTTATTTTCATTATTGAGTATAAAAGTTGTATTTGATCTCAATCTTGTTGAGTAGTAGGTGTATCTACCATATCGATGCTTATGCTTACATTGTTCTTACTATTAATTAAATATTTTTTAAAATAATAAAATCACAATAAAAACATATTATTAAATAATAATTACACTTAATAAAAATTTTATAACAATTACATTATTTATTATTTTTAACAGAAAAAAATACATAATAGATTTGAGTAGATTTTGTAAATATGGAATGACTTGAACCGTTAAAAGAGAAAATATGAGAGTTCTTCAAATAAATAGAAATAGAAAAAATTGAAGAAAAAGAAAAGATAAGTGTTTTTTTTTGTTACATACAAAAACTAATTATTGATTTATACAGTTTAATAATTTGATTCGATAAAATTAAGATTTACATTCTTTACAATGTTTGAGAAAAAATACATATAAAAAAAATGTATAATTAGAGTTATAATAAAAGAGAAAATATTTTAGAGACTTAAGTGAGCTTGAAGAATATTGAATAAGTTGAATAATTGAGACAGGATGAAAGATTGTATAATAAAAAAAGGATTCTTCAAATAAAATTAAAAAAAATCAAATAGAATAGGAAAAATGCATTTTATAATTTACCTAATAAACTAAAAGAGTTTTAGTAATTTATAGCGTGGACAAAATAAGGCAATACATATGCATCCTAATTAAAAATACAACATCAAAGATAATTCTTGTGTCCTATCATCATAAAAACTCTATAATTTTCAATAATATTCATTAAAGCATATTTATTTACCATTTCTAATATATCACATGAAAAACCGTAAAATATAAACGATAAAAAACATATTCTCAAGAACTCCAAGATGGAAAAAGGTTGAATAGAAATTTGTTTCATGAGTAGCAAAGTAAAGACTTAATGAACATGTTAAACAATTTTGTATTTATATATATAAATGATGTTGGCAAGTGTTGAAACATGTAGAGTACACTGAAAGTACTGAATGTATTTAGGAATAAGAAGCATTATGAGAATACCATGTAAGGCTAATGGCTAACACATCACATGCAGACATCATGGTATAGTTTGATTCATAGGGAGTGTGTTTATGTTTATCTCCACTTTAGCACTGAGCATATAAGCTCAACTGGGATGTCTTTCAATAGCAAACATTGTCAGGGTGCAATATAAGAGACCACATGAAGGATCCTTTATTTGTGGCATAAGATGCTCTCATCTTCTGACACAGACAGTCCTTGAAAATTTAGGAACTTATTTTGAAGAACTCTTGCCTTTGAAGATTGGTTTGCAATTTGTTGAACACAAATTTGACAGGATGGCCCATGTGTGATATCAGAGAATATGCTGGAAAATTGCTGCCATCAGATTGCTTCAGTTATCTTCATCATAAAGTTACACAATTAGCTTTGAGTTGGAGCTTAATTGGTGTGTTGTGTCTTTCCTATTTTGGTTTTCTGGCCTTTGTGCCACTCTTTCTACTGACCATAAAACTTGGTGGATGAACTTTGGGTGCCCCATTCCCTTCTTGCTGTATCACGTCATCTCTGCCACCACCATTTCCACCGTTGTCACCACGGCTCCTACTACACCTTCATTCTCCATCATCATTGCAGGACATTGTTTTGAAACTCATTCTAAAAACTATCATATATGTATGAGAAGGTTGTTCTAGAATTTTTTTTTTCCAAAATCACCGTTTTTGAATGCATCTCTTATGTTTAAATTGGGATTCAAAAAATATCCATACAGAACTTTTTACTGGATTTCATTGTTCAGAAGGTTATTTATAATCCGTACATATATAACCGATAAATTTTATTAGATTTAAAAAGAGATTCAAAAATAAAAAAATATAATTCAATAATTGATAAATAAGTGTAAGATTAATTTGTATATTTCTCATTAAAGATTTTCAAATATTTTTTTAAACTACTTTTGTAATTATAGTGGTTACATTTCTATTTTCATCCTGATTTATTTTTAATCTTTTTTCTATTTCACTCAAAACTACTATTATATACAGTTGTTTATGAGTGAATACGAAACGAAAAAGATAAAGTTCAACTTTTGAAAGAATTTGTCATTGTCTTTTATTTATTGTCATGGTAAAACATACATATATAAGAAATTGTTTCTTTTGAAACTTGAAAAACATGCTATAATCAGAAGTAGTCAAGTTTATTATTGATATGAATATTTTATGACCAACATTTTTCTTGGTATTACTCTAAGATAACATTCTTTTCCAAATCATTAACTTGTAATCTTGTACCATTAAAAAGATTATTTGCTTGATCAATATTTCTTAAAAGCATGATAAGTATATCAACTTTCTTTCAATTTATCATATGATTAGGAATCCTTGAACATTTAATATCATTGTGAAACTTTATAGTAAACTACTCACCTTGAATTTCTTGATATTTATCACATTGGCAAGGAGTGTCTGAACTTAAATAAGTTTGTTCTTCACCAGGTAACAATAAAATGAAGTCACTTACCTAATCAACAAAGTCAATTGTAGGACAAAATATATAACTCCACAATCAAAGAAATAAATGTGTTTCTTTGATAATATTCACTAAAGAAAGTAAAGGTGTATAAGAGTCTTAAATTAAAAGATCTGGTGGTATAAAAATTTGCCTTCACCATTTTTATTCAAATTAGTATGTCCTCCATTTTGTAGAATTCAATAAGAAAATTCTTTTATAGCTTTTGCATTTTGATTTGAAATTGCAATCTTAATTTTGTGAAAGCTTTAGAACTATGAAATGTTGCCACAAATCAAAGTAGTTTATTATGTCTTCACAATATCAAATCTTGATCGCTTTTTGACAATAAGAAAATTTTGTCTGAAATCTCCTCTCAACACCATAACTTTTCCACCAAATGATCTTTCAACATTATCTTCATTTTTAGCTCTCATAATATCTCTCGAGATTTAATTAAAAGCTTCAAAACATAACCTATTCATCATAGATGTTTCATCTCATATAGTCATTTTTTTCCATTTTAAGTTGATTCATCATTGATTGTCAATGGTATGCAAAATGTACAATGAACAATTTTACCTCTAGAAAAGAATAAATATGCAATACTGCTTGAAGTTACATTTAGGACAATCATTCCATGTGATCTAATAGTAGATGAAAATAAAATTTCAAAAAAAAAGTCTTTCATGTATCACCATAACCATATAAGAAAAAGAAGCGACCTACTTTTGAATGCATTGTTGTTGTGATCTATTTGTACAAATGTAGTTGCTCATAAGTTAGTAATTGGAATAGATACTGATGAAGATTCTCCATTTCTTGTTTCTGATAATTCAATTAATCAATAATAATCCTGTTTTGTAATTTCAATGAATATGAAAAATTAGGTTGAGGAAGACAATTGTAGTCTTTTAAGGATCTATCGTTCAAATTTAAGAGTTCATTTACTTCTAGAAGACAAAAATTATGTAAATCTTGTTGTGTGATTTCAAGACCTACATAAGAAAGACATGATACATTTAAAGTAATAATTAATTGTAAATGATTTAAAGTTGGTACGTAGGTTCAATTCCTTTGGTAAATTGCGTACGCTCTTTTTTTAGTTGGTACATTTTAGCAAAGTGTACCAGGTTTTAATAAACAAAAATACCTTCATATATTATGAATTCTAAGTTTTAAGGTCAAGCGTATTTGAATAATTTTCATTCTCAAAACTAAAAAAAAACAAGAAACTCCCAAACCCTTACTCACCTCTCTCATTCCTCTCAACCTTTTCTCTTTCATCTCCCTCACTCCAATCTTTTCTCTGTCATTCCTACTGTAGTCCCCAACGAAAAAAATCAGAAACACTCGTCTAATCCTAATCCACCTTCCTCATTTATCCTACTTGTTTCTCTCTCAACTCCATACTCTCTCCCACCCACACATAGCAACCCACGACATCGCAATTTGTTGCTCTTTCTCTTTTCGTTCATTTGTTTTCCACTTTAATAACAAAATAATTGATGATTTTGATGTTGGTTTTTGATTAGAGGGTTGTGTTATATCTTTTCCCTTTTGATTGTTATTAAATTTCGTTTTTAAATTTTAGAATTAGTAGTTTATCTTCACGAAGATTTGATATTTTGACAATTAAGTTGTTCGAAAGTATTTTCCAAAAGAGAAAAACTGTTATGTGAAAAGGAGATTTCGGAAGGGGTAAAATCGTACTAAATGATTTAACCGGAACAAATTATTGAAGAGAGTTATGAACAGAGAAAATTGTTGTTGTTGACTCTATCCCCTTATTCAGAAAAGAGATCACTGTTCGTTCCTGCTTGAATGTTTCATATTCATAAACATATTTTCATTCACTTTTGTAAAAAGAATACAAATGTTGTAACAAATTACACATCTTCTAGATTTGAGCAGATTATAGAATATTGAGTAATTTTCAAGAAGAACTGCATTGATATACCAACTAATTAAAAATCAATCAAAGATTAGTAAACTAGTCAAAATGAACTTGTTAGCTCTCAGTTGGACAAAAAAATTACATTTCAAAGTAAATCACATATTGTAAGTTTATTTTAAACAATTCACATCTTGAACTTGTTTGGTCAATATAAACATGATGTTGTAATTTATCACTTGCCCTAAAAATGAAATTAAGAAAAACAAAACACATTAAATTTCAAATTGGAATTTAAACTTAATAAATTTGTTACTAAAATCTCATTTGCCACTATCTTATTAAGAAAGTAACGAAGTATTTTTCGAGTTGATTTCGAAGGCAAGTTGGATGACTTCTTCGATAGCATCAATGAATTCCTGATTGTTTGTCAATATTCCTAAACCATAGCAAATCTATTCCTTTGTAGCAAAGTGTTTTCCACTAATTCTCTTTATGCTATCATAATCAATGCAAACTTTTTGCTTTGTCAATAAAATTATCATGTAGTATCATTCATCTAATCCTAAAAGAACATATATAAATTTACCAAAATTACAACTCTGCTTTCTCGATTTCCATTGTTTTTAATTATGTCATCCAAACAAACTTTGTTGGAAATTCAACGTAGGTGAAGTTAATTTCTTTATGATATTTTTGGTTAACATCAAACTAAGCTAATAATAATATTATAAATAACAATAATTTAATAATAATAATAATAATATATAAAAAAATAATAGTAATATTATTATTATTATTTTATAACAATAATAATATATAATAATAATAATAATTACCGTAATAATAATAATAATAAAAATATGAAAAATAACATTTATAATAACAATATTAAATAATAATAATAAAAGTAATAATTATATATATATATATATATTAGTTTTAATAATATTATTAATAACGTATAATAATGGGAATATGTAATATTAGTAATAATATTAATATTGATAATATATTATTATTATTCTATAATAGTACATAATAATAATATACATTAATAATGATAAATAATAATAATAATAATTGTAATTATAAATGTAATAATAACAGTAATAATAATATATACATTAAAAATAATATTAGTAATATTATATAATAAAAATAATAAATATAATAATAGTAATAATTGTAATGATAGAAATAAAAATAGTAAATATAATAATAGTAATAATTGTGATGATAGAAATAAAAATAATAATAATTATCATAATAATAAAATATAATAACAATATACACTAATATTATTAAAAATAAGAATAATACTTTTATTAAGTCTAATAATAATATATAATAATAATAATAGTAGGAATAGAAATAATAATAATGGTAATAATAATAATATTGTTATTATTATTATATAACAATAATAATCTATAATAATAATATTACACGTAATAATAATATGTAATAATAATAGTAATATTATATAATAATAATAAAAATATTATTCTTAGTAATTGTATTTTTCTTATTATTGATAATATGGTTATTATTATTATTATACGTTATTATTATTAATTAATAATATTATAAATAATAATAGTTTAATAACAATAATAATATATATTATTATTATTATTATTATGATTATTGTTGTATAACAATAATAATATAGTAATGATAATAATAGTAATATTGATAATTGTAATAATATTATTAATAATAGTAATAATAGTAGTAGTAATTGTATCAATAATAATATTAATAGTACTAATAATATATAATAACAATAATAATAATGGTGATATTATTAATAATTAGAATAATACTATTACTATTCTTATTAATAATAATAATATAATATTAATTTAATAATATTATTAAGTAATAATAATAATTGTAATTGTAATAATGGTAATAATAATAAAAATTGTAAGAATTATATATATAATAATAGTATTATATAATGATAGCATTATATAATATTAATATAATAATAGTAATAATAATAATAGTAATAATAATATTCTGAGTGACATTTTTGGAAATTAAAAACGATAGTGGGAATATTTATAAGTGATATTTTGTATGTCAAAGTAATAGGAATATTTTAAGAAATGGAATAGTTGTTGGATATGAAAAGACAACAAAACCAAAGAAACGAATAAGTGTCAAAATTTTATAAGTGGTGGTAAATTGATAATTTTCTCATATATTTATTTTGATTGTATCACATGTCAGTTTTAGACTTCGCCAAATGTCAGCATAAAATACAGTCACTTATCAATATTTTAAGTGTGTTGAAATTTCTTCTTTAGTTAATTTTGTTACTTTTGATTTTTTTTTTTGTTTTAGGTTTAAAAAGTTGCTTTTTGTGATGGTGTGAAGTGTATTATTGATAGATTGTACGATGCTTTAGTTTTCGTTGTGTTTGTTTTACCACCTTTCAATTCAATTCATGCAAAGCTCTCAACCCAATTGCATTTAACCAAAATGGAAGGAATGACACTTAGATAATCCATGCCAATATCATAATTAAAAAAAATAATCACATTTAAAAGTGGTTGGAATGAAAACTTGAATTTTATGTGTTGCATCATGACAGATCACTTTTGTTTGATTTTATATAATTCAAGCAACTATTTTTCTCCATTTATGTAACGTTATTGTCTCTTGCCCTTTTTGGTGGCATGCCTAATATCAACTCCTACCTTGACAATAAAGTTTCAACATATAAAAACCACTGAAACTCAAGAAATTGCAACTCTCTTATTCTTCAATGTAAGAAACGGTTCCTTAAGAATGATACTTTACGAGAAAATGTGATTGTTTACTGAGATAAGGTGTTTATGCAACCAGTGAAACAATACAATTTCTCTTTTTTCTTGATAGTAAGATATATCCCTTTGTGAAAGGCATTAAGTTAATATCTCTGAAAATGCAGAAATTAGTAAAGTGAGTTCTGTCTGTTTCAACAAAGTCTTTTTCATGCACAACCAGAGAATAGCAACTATGTATTATTGTTTTGTTTTGTGTTAGCAATGACATTTCAATTTTGCAACATAATATCATTTGCAGTTGGGTTTTCAATTTATGAATCAAAATTCAATGACAGTTGTTAATTGGTGTCTGTTGCTTGTGACTAGTATGATTGTAACTGCATATTGTGATGGAAATCTTAAATTCCGAAGAAAGCTTAAGAAAATCACAATTTCTTCCCCATATAAAATCACTACAGATAGACAATGCGTGTTGTAAGAAAATCATAATTTCAAAGCCAACAACGTAAACCATTCAGAAAAATTGTGCAGAGATTCAGATGTTATTGATGACTTGCAAAGAAGTATGCCAAGATTATCATTGATTCAGTGTTCCTCATAGCTTTAGTTTTCTTAGTCACAATTAGCAAAACATGTTTATAGCAGTAAGCTAGATTGATAGAAAAGGAGGGAGTAATGATATTTAGCAAGTGGTTTGTAAGTATACAAGGAAAAAGGAAAATGAGAGAAAAAGATTTTATCACTATATACAGTGGACAGGTGTTTCTTCAACTACATTGCATTTCAAAATTGTCTCTAATTTACATTCATCGTACATCCTAATGACCAACAATGTGAACATAAAATATGATCAAATGGTTAGATTTTCCTGAATGGCAATAAATGATCCTATAATCTTTCCACCCACATCTGGAAACTCATCCTGACCAGGAAGGGATCTTACCTTACCCTTTCTATCAACTTCTACAGGGTACTTGAGTAGATGCGCTTTCATCTCTGTTGCATCATTTGATGCATATTGTTTCCAGTTCTGTTCACCCATTGTTCTAATCCTCCTAACACATTCAATGCTCTCTGGTTCTGAAAAACAGTCTTCAATAGTACCTGTATGTTCTGCCCAAAGTGACATTCTATATCCATGGATCTTCATGGTATAGTTTAACAAAGAATAACAGTCAGTTCAGGAAATTTGTTAATTCACTTAAATATAAAAGTAACATACTGTCATAACACTATTATACTATTCTAGCTATTCACAACCCATATTCTTTCACTTCATGCATAACAAAACATATATTAGTACATCAGAAGTTAAATAGAGTTCCTTCAAAAGTTATATTCATAAATGCATATTTGTAGAGAATTAGAGAAACCAAAGATGCTGGTTTTTTGGCTGGTTGCTTGAATTTAACTTCCCAAGAGTGAGATGTGGATTTTAGAAGCTAGTGTGTGGAATTACAACTTGTTATACCAGTACATGTAATGTATCAGAACTTCAACTACTGATTTTCCAATCATTTGCCATAAAGGCTTAAGAAAATATGAGAAGTAACAATGTAGTGACTTCAAAAAAGCTTACCTGCCCAAGTGGATAAAACTGTCTTCTTGCCCAGGTATGATAAGGTTGGTATGCACCCATTGCAATCTCAGTGTCCCTTGTTCCTTCCATAGAGCGCTGGTTGATGTTGGCAGACCCCAATATGACATATTCATCATCAACTATCATGCCTTTTGAATGAACATAAATCATGAATCGTCGATTGTTTCTACTAATTGCCTGGACAAAGAGATCCACCCCACAAGTTTACAGTTACATTCATTAAAAAGTGATTGCATGACACAAAAACAGACCCTTTAAGATGCTTATAATGATAGTCAGAATATCTGTCCTAATTGTAAGACAACTTTTTACATGCTAACAAAACAATGCGTTATCTGGAATAAATATAAACTTTTCTTTTATTCATTGGTACCAGATTACTATAACTGTACACAAACTCAAAGTTTCATGACACCGTGCAAGTAGAAAAATGTAATTGAGAAGGGAAAGCATAGCATTCATACTTGTGGACTATTTGCTGCTGGAGGATTTCCAGACACAGTGACATTCTCATACACATCTACTGCCTCCCGATTGCCAAGACAGAAGAAGTTCAAATAGTCTTGTGGAGAGAATGCTCCTTCAAGCCCAACTTCAACCAAAGCCTTGTAAATTGTTTCATACATCATTTGCATTGTTTTGTGCTGAAATTATTAATGAAAGAAAAGAGTGTAAGAAATGCAAGAACCAAGTCCTTTAAGTTCCTATAATTAGCATTGCTTTTGGTCAATGTCAATTGGGGAATATTTTAGTAGACAAAAAAGTTCGGCAAAAAAAGAAATACCCCAACCATTAATGTTCCAAAAATAACCTTGATTGATGTCAGCTTAAATAATTATAGTCAATGTTAATTAAAAACAATCTTTTGTCAATAATATCAATTAAAAAATTCCAGACAAACTATGACAGAAAATAGCATAAATCAAGATCGACCAAAGAAGATCATCAATACTAATATTTTTGAATTACTAACAATGGGTAGATATTTAAATAACTTTTTGCATTTGATTGTAATTGAAATACTTTATCTACACGAAAACATTTAAAATTTAATAACTTTGAATTGTCTTATCCAAACAAAACATGTATAAAATAAATCAATTTGAAACAAGATCAATTCAAATTCAATGTACTTTAATATCTTAGTGAATTTCCCCATCTAACCACTAGGCAAGTGATTTTGATCAAAGTTTGTTTTTTTATGATGCCGAATGGCATGGTTGATCCATGCAGCTGCTTCAATGTAACAAGAAAAGGCTCAGTAGTCTGAAAAAGCAGCTACCTGCTGTGAAGCAGAAAGAATAGAAGAATAAAATGTAATACTGGTCTATGATTAAAATAGAGCTTATATGCAACTAAATGCCAGGGTGAACAATTACAAACCTAAATGAGATTTCAAACACTTCATAAAAGGAAAGCCAGAATAGAAGGCAGTTGAAAAGAGTATTTCTCATAGGCCCTTTCATTTCTACTAAACTAAAAATAATTAATACCATATTTTTTTAAAGCATTCTTACACTTTTTATTAGAAGTTAAAACAGTCAGACTAGTGACCAAGCCAGGATTCTTTTAGAGTATATTCAGGGGCTAGAAGTTGCATAACTACTATGAACTTAAAGGTTTTTCCAGCTTCATAATGTTTTAGTCATTTCTTCTTTTTTCTAATGACTAGAGAAATCAACAGGTCATCTGGGTGTTAAAAATCACGACTCATAGAGCAGGATTCAGGTAGACAATATGAAAGTTCAATCAAACCCTTTTCAGATAAAAATTACTGGACTTTATCTTGTGAATTGAAGTATACCTGCCAAAATAGAATCCTTTGAGTGGCAGCACCTGTTGGAACACCCTCCGGCCACATTGGAATAACAATGTACACTGCAAATCTCTCATTTGCCCTTATCTTTGCAGCAATCTTCAGTGCAATTTCCATTGGAATTAAATTATTAGCACCTGCAGAAACACGGAAGTTTTAATGTCAAAAGGACATATTTGAAACAATCTTATCAACTTTGTTATTCCTCTTCACCCAGTCTGTGATAGAGAAAATCCACCAGGAGTGTAGTGGTGAGAAGTTCAAGTAATTTGCTAGAGGTTGTAGGTTCAAACCTCCTTTGCTATGTAGCCCAAGAAAAAGAGCAACTAAAAGATACAGTTGACATATCATGAATGTATAAAAGGAACTAAACATTTGATAACACCTTGAAAATACAGTTAGAAGAAGTTAAATATTCAATTATTAGCCTTCAAAGGAAACCACAGGGTTTGCCGTATATTTTAGTAAGCTTTGGCTACAAACAATTTAATGATATAGAAAAAATGTACCAGACTGTCTGCTATTATATACTCGTGTAATTTCCAGAGCCTTTGATCTATATAAAATGCTGCAAAATAACATATCATGGATTTGAGAGAAAGTGGTCTTTTTTCTTTTAGATAATTTGTAGATCCTTTAGTTTAATTAGTAAAATATAAATTATGCATAATGAATTTTCCCTTAGGATGCTTGATCCTTATACAAACTAATATACCATAACAGTTTATGCTCTTCAAAATCTTCAGCCAGTAAAAGAAGGAATTCTGGAAATAAAAGGCAAACATGAGAAAGAAGAGTTTCATACCAAGGTCTTTATATTGACTCCAATTATATGAAGACCCAATGAAATATTGATTCTCAATATAAATGTAATGTTGTGCAGCACGAATGGCCTTTATATATGCTGTATGTATACTCATGTCAATCAGTACATTCTTCCCACATACCAGATTCTGCATGAACACAATAATATTTAACTATCCTTTCATCGTACATAAGGTGACTCAAGTTTGATAATTTGAAATCTAGCATAAGAAAGAAAACTTAGAAACATTAAAGCATTTCACTTACAACGCTTGACGCATCTTTTGGATCCTTCGGAAATCCCTTGACCGAATTTGAATCAATTGAACGGAATATCTGTATTCCAAAAGTAAGTATATTCAATGGTTTCCTTTAACTAGTGAAAATAAAAAATAAAAAAAATAAACTGCTTCTAGAAATTCTAAATCAGATGCCATGATGCAGGATTATTATCCATTCAGTGCTAATCAATTGAGCACCTGAACATGCCATGATGCAGGATTATTATCCTCATCAAGATCAAGATCATCAGATGTACTGATAACATCTTTTATTCTGTCTAGCTTAAGTAATGCATCATCATATGAACTTGTAAGCTTTTTTATCCCTTTAGGTTTCGCAGCTCTTAACCAGCGCTCCTCAAAGTTGGTCAAAACATCATAAGCTGCTGGACCATCAATTTTAGAATGTAAGTCATGCCATGGCTCCCGTGGACAACCTCCAGTATTACCCTATCATTGTATAATCAACATCATCAGAACAATATGGTCTTCCAGCCACAAACTATGTTATAAAATTGGAACGTTTTTAGTTCTTAGCTACATACTTCCATTATTTTTTATTGCAAGGCTACAATAAGAGAATATCTGTCATGAATTTGAGGAAAATTTTAGATGTGTCAGAAATATGGAATAGATTTACATGTTCAAAGACCATCTATATAGCAACAACACATTATATTATAGAGTTGTCAAAGTCTATGTGTCAACCTGGCACATTATGGGTTTAAACTGGATTGAATTTAAAAAAACTATAAATTTTGGCACGAGCCAAGATTACACTTGGCCTAGTAAGAACCAGCTTATCCATGTTGAACCTGTGGTGAGCTGGTGGCTCACCAACCATTAATAATTATTTGGATGTTATCTAGAATTTTCATCTAGTGTTTGTTGGTATGCATATTATATGATATTTAGAATTATTATTTACATGTATTATTTTGTTTTTAACATATGTCATGGTCAATATATGCATATTAATATGATGATATTTTTGTGAAGGTTATTCCGGTAATTTGGAATTTGCTTCCAACTTTCATATTAGAAAAAAATAGATTGAAGTAAAAAACACCAAAATTAAAAATTTGCAACTTTTAAATTGAGTGAATCTATTTAACCTACAAACACTAGTGGACCAAACTCATTTCTAAAGCTCACTAATGAGTGAGCTAGGTTGGTCCACCAAGTTGCCAACTCTTGGTGGGTCAGGCCGGATAACCCATTTTGAGAGATCTTATTTATGTGATGTTCTACATATGAGTGGCAATAATTTGGTTTCTTTGTTGTAATTTGGTTTCTTTGTTGTAATTTGGTTTCTTCAAGAACTACAAAAAAATGGAGTTATAAAACTTTGTGGCATTAATTTAAGCATTTACTTTTGTTGCTTACGAAATGATTGATGGAAAAATTAGTAATAATACAACCAAACAAAAATATACTACCGTGAAAGTAGGGTTGTGATAGTCATCCTTATGCAGTGTCTGCAGTGTCCTAAAGAGAGGATGGTAAGGATTATCATATCGCCCATCACACAAATCCAGTCCACCAATAAATGCCACAATTTTTCTTTTGTCATTTCCAGCATCAGCATCCACAATTACAGTTTTCTGATGATGTGTATATATTGTTCCAACTTCCTGATAATTAGAAAGAAAAAATTTATTTTGGAACTCTAAAACTGAAATTGTAGAAGTATGTGAACGTATATATACAGAGAACCAATGCAAAGATGCAGATATAGAAACAGCTACTGAAACTAAACCTTGTCATAAATTTTGACATTCATGACAAGAAGTTAGGCAAACTACCAAATGGAACCACCCCATCAGTAGTAGTATGTCCATCATAAAGTATACCGAACTGGAACAGGAGGAGATTGTTTAAAATCTTTTAAGACAATGAATCAACTTTTCCAGTAAATAAAAATATTTTAACGGTAGAATCATTGTAAAATTACCTTTTGTTTGGCCCAGCTATGTCGTTTTCCGGCAAAGCGAGGACAAAGCAGCACTTGCACAGAAGAGTGCTTGAAAAATCGTCTAGTTTCCTCATCATGAGTTGCCATTACACCATCCTGAATGTAAAACAGAATAAGTTTGCATAATTAAAATAAAATCATATCATAAAACTAAGATTTCAATGAAAAAACCAGAATTTGTTTAAGAGTCTTAAAATTAAAATAAAGCATACTTCATAAATCAAGCTAGAAATGTTATTAAACAAGGAAAAAATAATGACTTTGCAAGATCACATACCATATGGAAACAATTAGATTAGGTCAATAGCAAGTTACCTATTGTTAGTATTACTTGAAGACAGATTAATTGTATATGGAAAAGAAAAACCACAAGCCAATATATATAAAGTCCCATATCCAAATGCAAACAGAGATTGATTTGAAGATAGCTCTGACCTATTTAGGCCCATGTCAGTCCATTGGAAAGACAAAAACAGAGCTTTTACTAAGTGGTACTGAACTATGACCAGAGTATAAAGAAAGCCGTTTCATCTCTGTATTATTTCATACGAGAAATGATACATGTTATAGAAAGAAGGAAGACCACAGAAAAGGAAATTATAAGTAGCATATTCTCAGAATTAACTAAGGACTACAAAATTACAAACAACAAATGAAAATAAAGTGTAGAATGAATGACAGTAATCCTTCAAAAATAATGAGATGCTGCGATTCTCCTAAAATTTAGAGTGCGGCTTCGAAGATGAATAATGAACTCACTTGCCCTTGTTAAATATACAATCAACTCTTGAACAATTTTTACGTTCTTAAGTTTCTATTCACAATAACCAACATCAATCCATTTTTTTCCATCATTAGTTTCAAAGCTGTCACTTGTCACAGTGAAAAAAATTCCAAAAGAAATAGAATGACTTAATTATGATAACAATATGCAGCAAAAACTTCCACATGCAGACATTTGCAAACCATGTTCTACATTGGATATCAATTTCAAATTAATCCATTGGTAACACATACTTTCTTGTTCAGCTGACTTAGAATGACTGCACACAATAAACCAAACACACCTAATCCTCCCCAAAACAGAAATACAGTAATAGGCAACACAAAAGAAACATTACAAACCATTTTGTAACCAAGAATGCTTCTTGATGTAGGGTCATCCCATACAAGTAGAAGCACTCTGACTCCCTCCGATGACTTAGTCCTAAGAAGTTCACCCAGGGTGGAATCTGTTGCATTGTCAGCATCCCTTACCAACCTAACTTTGTGCCACACAGACCAGCCCGTAATGTAAACCAATCTCTGAGCTGCACGTATGGCTTCAAAGATGTCATTCCAACACTTTCCATGATTGTAATACAAGCCATGGTTAAGCTTAACATTAGGTAGAGAACCACTTGGGACATGAGCATCTTGATAAAGATTTACCATTCCACCTTTCCTCAATGGAAAATACGTGCCAGGAACCCCATGATATTCAGGACCAGCTCCAACTCCTTGATGATAAGTGATAAGTTTCTCTATTGGAATGTATTGAATGGATAATATCAAGATAGCACCTGGCTTACATGGCTTCCCACTGCTATTCAGAATAGGGTAGCTCCCATGTATCTTTTCCCCTGAGTATATCTTTTCAGCTGGAATTGACACAACACCAATGAGCTGCGAACCCACCACATCACTGTCCTTCACAACAAAATGAACTTCAGCTACATGATGTGCAACAGGAACATAGAAATGTTGCTCCCACACAGGGTTTTCACTATTGCTAATCACAAAAGTCCTCCCAATAACAGCATTAGACACAGAAACTGTTACATAAGGATCACTCGTAATCTTCCGGCTCACCGTTCCATCCACCTTGTTGACATTTACAGGCAATTTCCCAAACACATCTCCCAAAGTCTTGTGGAACATGTCCATGTTTGGAAGGTGTTTGGCTCGATGAACCCAAATATCTAAATTCCCATGCAGGAGCAGAACTGGCAGAGACGCTTTGTTCTGAATTGGGACAATCTGCAAGCTGTGATCACTCATTGAGTCATCAGATTGAACAGAAGGTCTAGTAGGGTCCTCTTTATCCAAATCTGAGGGGGAGTAGACAGAGAGTCCATAAAACTCATCTCTAAAGTAATTTGAAATTGAAGGGGATCGAGTCAACAATGGAAGTGTATTTGTGGTTTCAGACATCCTGACAATGCTCATGCGATCATCCAAAGGAGGGTAAATAGAAACGGCAGGAGGCTTATAACTATCACTACTTTGAGGTACTTCACCTCCTGTGTTACTCCATTCTGGAGGATCTTGGTGAGGGTAAGGATAAGTATTGGGTGATTGAGGCATAGAAAAGGCAAAGGAATCATGAGGTGGTGGTGGAGGATGAAGAGGAGGAGGGTATGTGTGGCTAGAATAGGGTGCTGAGGGTGGTGGAGAAGGTGGGGGGTATGAGTAGTTGAAGGTATCTGGAGCATTTGGTGGATATGGATATGGATATGGTGGTGGTGCATATGGATCAGGAGGAGGGTATGGAGGGGTGTTGCCAGGGTACAAATAAGGGTTTGGATACCCATATGGAGGTTGTGAAGACCCAGAATTGTCCATTGATGTTGAATTATCGGTTTAACTTCAAGATTTGATCTTTCATTCAAAAGGGTCACACCCCAGATGAATTTAGCCAAAGGGGAATTGATTGCACACAGACGACACAAGAAAACATTGAAAAGAAATGCTGAATTGAAACTGATCGCGTGAAGAATTATTGGGAAATTTTTGGATAATGTTGTTAATACAAATAGAAGGTGCACCAGAGAATTAAGGAAGTTCGGTGAAAAACAATAATTGTTTGAGGAAAGAGAGGGAAAGGTTTATGATTTCGAAGATTCGACGAGGAAGAAGAAGATGCATTACGTTACATTGCATTGCAGGGTATTGAAATGGATCTCTCAGCTTGGTCCCACTGATAACTTCTACCAAGTTAAGTTAAGGAACGCTTTTCTCTCTCTCCTTTTTTTTTCATACTTAATAATGAGAATAATAAATTTAATATCTCCAAAATCAAAATATATTTAATTCTTTCTTTGTTTAATTGATATAAATGATTAAAAAAATTTAAAAATCTAAAATTAAATCTCATTTCTTAAATTCGGTATGAAACATAAAAGTCAAAGAGAGTATACAATTATTTTTCGTTTCAAATCAATTATTTAAACTTGATAAATATTTAATTAAATTTTAATACGCAATTTGGATTGACTTCAAGTATAAATTAAAATTTAAAGTGAACGAATATTAGTCCAACAACATTTATTTCATAAAATAAAGAAAATTTATCTTAAGTTTAAAATCAATTTTGTATTAATATATTTAAAATGTGAGAACTGGACATAAAAACATTTAGCGTATATGTGTAACAACAATAAAGACAGTAAAAGGCTTAGTTATACTTAAAATTAAATGTCATTAATAAATCTTAGCTACATCTAAAATACCATCAGTTTTAAAATTTAAAATTTATCCTACTATTTATTTTATTTAATTTTTCTCTTAATATAATTTTTTCAAATAATAATTCAAGTTGTTTTAATAAAAAATAATAAACTATAAAATAAATGACGTTAACTTTGATGCTTTTAAAAAAGTGAATTAAAATATTACATGAGCAGTCCTTTACCCGAGGACAAGAAGGAAAATAATGATTGGGTTTTGGAATTTGTGAAAGTAGCAAACAAAAAATATCTGATTCTGTGTAATATTTGTTGACATGTAAAAAGTCAAAAGTTCAGAAGTATTAGCAACGGAAATAACGTCCGTTACAGAAAACATAAACTATTTGTGCCTCAAACCGTCATAAATACTACTCCCATGTGTTACCATTGCCAATAACCAAGCTATTGAATTAGATTATCTTTGATGGTATCTATGGTGATGAAAGGTTTCTTATGAGATTTTATTTAGTTCATTTGAAATTGAAATTGAACAATGTGTTTGTATATATGGTTTAGTTTTTATATATAATACTTTTTTAGAGAAAAATAATTTTTAGTTAAGTTTTTTATTCAGCTATATCTATAAAAAAAGTGAGAATTTAATATTTCTAAAGTAAAGTAAAAAAATTCACTACATTAAAATATCCTTTTTATTTGATTATTTATTGCGATAAAAAAATAATTGTTCTTCTTAATGACACTTTTAGCAATAAAATAAGATATAACTATTCCCTTGTATCAAATGTTTCACCAGAATATCCTCCTTGATGTATTTCTTACTTAAAACCAATTTTTAAATTAAAATTAAAACTGAGTAAAAATTATTTGTTAGTTTTTAAAATTTAAAAACTTTTAAAATAAAAGGTTTTTCAAAGAGCTTGTTTAGATGTTTAATATAAATGGTATTTAAAAATGATGAAGATTAACATTTTAAGTTATATTTTAAATATAAATTAAAGTTTCGCTTATTTTATTTCATTTTATAAATTCGTTATCTCTTTGAAATATTTGTCATCACATTTCCTTCATTATTTTTAGCGTTAAACTTTTAGTTTTTTTTTTCTTTTATTTAGAATATAGTAGAAGACAATAGAATAGGACAATCTCGTTTTGTTATATATTTGTTTAAAGCATATTTTCCTTTCTTTAAAATTTTCAAAATTTTTTATTTTTAGATTTGTAAGACATGTGAAATATGAATTAGTTAATAAATTCTTCCTAGTATGTCTAATTTAATTTAATATTTTATAAAAGAAAGTATTAAACTGATAGAATAATCGATTTGACCAGCATAAAATTTTTTGTTTGAGCTACATAAAGTAGAGCTAAAAAAGATTAAAATGTTTCAACTGAAAAAAAATCACAAACGCTAAAATATCTAGTGAACTTTTTTTCAAACATGAAAAAAATATTAAGTTTTTAGATATATTATTAAACATATAAACAATAATTAATAAAAACATGAAAACTTCACTTGAAATCAATTTTAGTCTTAAATTTTTTTGTCTCAACCTTCGATTTAAATCGGTTTATTTCAACTTTCAATCTATGTCCACCAGACTCGGCCTTCAACTCATAACAATTTGGCCAACCTTAGATCCATTACAACCCATTTTTACCCATGAACCAACCTCGACTCGACAACCTTCAACCTTTCATGATCACATAAGGGTTTATTTCAAATTTCATGTGCAATCTTTGTGCCATAAGTCCTAAATTTGGTGTAGTCATATATACAAATGTATTGTCAAAATGGGTGATTAATATGTTATTGTTGTTTTTCTCACTTGATTTACTTAAAAACTTATAATAATGGAGTAGTGTTTTGGAAGATTGAATTAGAAAAGAGGAGGAAAAATGATGGACTTAAGGGGCTTGAAAGTGTCAACTTTTGGTCCAATTCACTTTCTTCTCCCTCTATCTTCTTTGTGGCAATAAATATGAACATGTTAGGTTTTGCTCTTCTTTACTTTTGGTTGTGGAGTGATGTTTATACATTCATTAACCTATTATGATTTGTTACATTAATATTGTAATTAAATTTATAAATGTCTAAGTTATAAATAAGCATATCAAGAATATTGTACATGTTATGATTCGTGACACTAATATTAGAATTGAATTTATAAATACCTAAGTTATAAATAAGGATATAAAGAATATTGGACATATTATGATTTGTGACATTAATATTAAAATTAAATTTATAAATGTATAAGTTATCAATAAGCATAACAAGAATATTTTAGATATTATCATTTGTAACACTTATGTTATAATTAAATTTATAAATGTCCAAATTATAAAATAAACATACCAGGATAGACTCAATTCAAGATTGTGATATTAAAATAATAATAATAATAATAATAATATAACTATTATTCAATTATTTTAATTTTGTTTACCAACAGTATATTTTAAAATTTTTAAACATTAAATAATAATCTTGTTTAAAAAGTTTAAAAATAATGGTTTGAAATATAAATTTAAAGAAAGAAAATATTGAAAAATTATATGATCAAAACTCAATATTAAATCATCTGCCTATGTGAGAAAATAATACCTTAGGAAAAATCTCGAAATGCTACATCTAAAATAACGACACATGTACATTTATTAGGTTTAATTGTCATCTCCATGGTTTGCTTTCATGCCTTTTTTTGAGATTTTTTTTTCGATAGAGGAAGAGATATATCAAAATTAGGTTATTTCTTTATTTGGCGAGAGTAGTGTATATGAAGGACAATTATTTGAAGTCCTTTTTATTTTCTAAATGTTTCATTTAATTTAATGTATTCACTTTCTTATAATTTTAGGATTGTTTTAGTTTTGTTTTTGCTTCCTTCACTTCATCTTTCATAAGGCCTAGTATTATTCTTTTTTTTCGTTTTAATATGTTGTTATTTTTGTTATTATGTTTTTTTTTATTTCTTTTCCTTTTTCCTTCTTACATTGTGGTGGAACCTGAGAAAAGTTCACTGGAGTATGAGAAGAGCTTGGTGAACCATGAAGAGGACTTGGTAGAGCATGAGGAGAGGTAAGTGGAGCATGCTGAGAGCTTAGTGGAGCATGAGGAGAGCTCAATGGAGTTATTTATATGCTCTACCGAGCTACCTAGGCTTCTCTTTTAGTTTTAGCTTTTTAAGACGTTCACTTGCTCCACTGAATAATCTAGACACTTTACTTGTTTCACTGACTTAATCCAGTTATGTATACATTATTGATTGCAAGAAAATGCAGTAGCATAATATCTAAAGTTCAAAAGTGCCAAAGATATAGGTTAACCATAAAACCTTATTCACACTATTGATTGATTTCTTTTGGAATACGACTTTTATTCACTTGATTTTGGAAATATTATAATTATTGTTCTATTTATCATTTTTTTCTAATGAATATTATATTGTACTAGATAGAAAAGTTTTATGCAATTTGTATACCTTGCTCCAATCATCTTTGGAAAAGGAAAATCTTAATAATAGGGATAAGTTTTCTATGACAAGAATGAAAAGAAAAAAAAATTGTGTATTAAACGGAGGACAAGAATTAAAGGACACTGCAACTACAGTAAACAATATCAATATCTTCACAAGAAGACATCTAGCACACCACTTTTGACATAACATTTGCGGTCCTTAACCAAGTTTCTCAACAAAGAGTTTATCTAGAGACAAATCATACTCAACAAGCATCTAGTCATCTTAGTATTCTCAGAAGTAAAAATGTTTCACACAATATTTCATATAGGCAAAACTATTGAATAGGTTTGATTATGTCACACAACATTTAGAACCTCAACAGAGCAAGTGTGCTTAAAAATTTAGTGATGAAGCAAAAGATACTTAATGATTTCTCTTTAACGTATTCAACTTTAGATATTGCATATTCCTCACTATTTTATCCTTAGTAATAGCTATCGTTGATAATTTTATGTTTATACTTGACCACATATATCAAATGATTTACACACAACTTCTAAAGATGAATTCAGTGCAAACTCTATCATGGTTATTCCATCATATTCAAACATAACATCCTACAAAGTTCATATTTCTAATAGCTTAATATTTAAACATTTTTACCATTGTACACTAAAAATCACTTTTTTTTATCTAAGGGATACAATTACATAAGTGATCCTATATATGAATTTCAACATTGAAAAGTTCATATGTGGTATCAAGAAAGAATTAAGAAAGATAAAAATCCTTCAATTCCAAACTTTCAACTATGTTGCAGAAATAGAAAAGTCAGTTCCCACTTTTAAAAGAGCCTCCATCTACATTTCACCAGATGCTTAGTGATACACAATCTATGTAGAGTAAAAATTACCAACAAAACATTAGAACTTACAACCATGATGTTTGCATTCACATTTCCTATAGCAAAGATAGATAGATCCATAAATAATGATAGAGGACCACCTAATCTGAGAATTCTTGGACAATCATGCCATAGAATATGAAGTTTTCTTCCTCTAGTTGCTATGATGCCATAGTTTTCCAACTATATATCAATGATACTGACAATGAGTTACATAACATAATCTAGTCTCTAAGTGACATTTTAATTTTAGTAATAATTGTATTCTACACAAGATTATTGAATGTACATATTGGACCTCTAACTTAATTTATTGCATTCATGTTTGCAAATATCCAAGCTATGTAGATGTGTAGATTGTAAAACAACTGATAAATATGTTGGACAAGTACAATGTACATGCAAAATCTTTTAGAATGGTAAGAGATAGAAATAAGCACCAACCTTTTTGATGATTTGAAATTGAGACTCATTGCAAACAAAAGTAAAGATAATCGAATTTATAATATTTCCAATGTTTTTAGGGTTGTCGTATTAATAGTAGGCGATGTTGATAGTGGATCACCTACGAATATTATAATGGAGAATAGAAGTGGAAAACTCTAAAGAATAAATGATTATCTAGTATTTCAATATCCATTGCTATTTCCTTATGGTGAAGATGGATATAGGCATGATATCAACCATCGTGATACATGATGTGCAAGAACCAGAAAGAGGACACGCTTGACAATAAAAGAGTGGTTTTCGTTTTATATGCAGACAAGGAAGGGAGAAACATGTACTTTACTCAGATCAAGAATGTTTTTCAAAAAAAATTTGTAGATGGATATACAATGGTAGAATTTAAAAGACTAAGTTTTATAAAAAATAATCAATCACAGTGTGCAGCAGCTAAAAGATCATCATCATGTACGAAAAATGGAACATGTTATAGAAATTTTCCTATGAAGTTCCAGGATGAAACTATAATTAATAAAGAAGGTTATTGATAACACTCTAGATTTGCATATTTTTCTAGGTTAAAAATCTTCTTTTTAATTGTTTAGAATTAGGCTAGTTTTAGGTTTTTCCTTGAATTCTTTAGTTTTGTATAAATTTAGTTAAAATTAGGTTTTTAGATATAATTTTTAGTTTTTATTAATAATTAGAAAATTGCTAGAACTAAAATGATTTTTTTTGTATAGTTATCCCTAGCCTCTGAGCGATTACAAAATCTTACTTCAATAGAAATAGAGAAATTGCTAGAAGTAAATGGAAAGAGCATAAATGACTACACATCTATACCTTATTCCAATGGGTTTATAACAAGTCAGTTAGGAAACATGTTGATTTATGCAGAAATAGGTTACAATGTCAATAAACAACAACATCTACTTCAATCAAACTACAATTCATTCACAGGTATTGCCTATTTATTATTATCATCAATTTCTATAGTGATAACTTTTAATAAACTAAAATTAGCTCATACATTTTAGACTTACATACTCTATCTATTGGTTTCTATTTTTGTCGATTTTATGTGACACTCATTTTTTTTTTTCAGATGTTCAATGTGGTCCTAGTTTTGGTAATTTATGTTCATTTTGGAAATTTTTCATGGTGTCATATGAATTTTTAACGGCAAAGTGTACACGTTGAAAGTATTTTAATTAATTGTTCAATTTTTGCTTACATGGCTTGTCATATATTGTGTGAGTCTAATTTAATTGAATTAATCAAGGTTATTGAAATAAAATCATCTACTTTTTTGCTGTTAAAAAACTTGTTTTATTTTGTTTTGTGATTGTGCTATTATTTAGGGTTTCATGTTTTTGAGTAGTGGTGGCATGAAGGATGAGTAATGATATGTGGCTCGAAATGCATATACGAGTTTCATGGTTCATCATGTTTTCAAGTTTGTGGTGGCGCGATTTTGATGTTGTTGTGATGGTTGATTTCTCCTAGGGAGTTGCGTTTATGAGTGGTGGCAGTGTCAAAGTGTTGTCGTGATGGTTGAAGATGACACTATAGTGGTGGTAGCGAAATTTTCGATTTTGAGGAGATCTCGTTATGACTCTATGATTTGGGTGGTGCGTCTTGGTTTGCGATTTAGGGCTTTTCTATATTGTTTTGAGGGCACACAAATATTGTTTTAAGGCTTTGGACGTAAGTTTGAGTGACAATGAGAACAGAAAAATAAAATAACACAATTTTTAGAGGTAAGGTAAGAGTATTTGGTGGTGATTTAAGAAATATCCTTCCAGTAGTTCTAGGAGGAATAAAATCAGATATTCTACATGCAACTATAAATATTTCATGCCTATGGTATCATTGTCAAATACTATATGAAAAAACATGTGTCTATCACAAGGTCATTCAAACAACAACAAAGTAAAATAAATCAAGCAATTCTCTAAATCACTAGTGCAGCATAGGGTAACGACATCGGTTAGTTTTGACAATAGGCTTCGACTTTCGAATCAAAGCATATACCGCCGAGGTATAAAGGTGGGGAACCTTTGGCCTCGATTCAAACCGAGGTAATATGTCAAAGGTTTCTGCTTCGGTTCCCCTACACCCAAAGTAGTAAGAAAGAAAGAAAAAAGGAGGGGGGAGAGGGGTTATTACCTCAGTTGAAACGAGGTAATAACGTGGGCTGATGGCAGCGGTTTAGGCTAGAACCGATGTCAAATCCTTTTGTATTTTTTTTAAAATATCACGTGCACCATATGGCACTGGTTGTGGTTGAATCAGGGCCATAGACAAACATTCTACCTCGGCTCTGGTCACAACCGAGGTCTATTCTCCTGGAATTTTTTTAATAGTAAGTCTGTTTTTGTGATATCGATTATCACAAAAACAAACCTACATATAAAATACGATATATACAACACAAAATCAATATTTAACAACACAATGTTTAAAGGATAATGTACAAAGTCTAATAACTATAAATCAAAATGTGCTAATGTATTTTATATCCTAATAACTATGAACTATTGAATAATCTAATTAAATGCTTTGCAAGTGCATTCCTTAGGTATGAAAGTGGCTTCTCAGGAAGTGGAGTAGGAGTTTTGAATCTCTACACAAGACACATGATATTAATTAGTGTATATGAATTCCAAATGATGGAGAAAAACAAAATTCATTAAATCTAAATATTATCGTTTCCCAGCCTATTGTGATATGGACACAAATAATGTGGGTCATCCAATACATTACGTAGCATCCGCACTCATATGACTCACTCTGTTTGAAATTGATAATAACTTAATTGTTATATATTAAAATCACATATGGAACTTTGAAGTTTACAAACTTCACTTACCCAGATATACAAGGAATAAAATATATGTCCTTCCCACTTGCAAAGTTGCTGGTGGGATATGTTGTGATGTCATTAAAATTATTTGCTTCGAAGATGGAAAATTATTTAAACCTAATATTAATGGTTTAGTAAAAATTCATGTTTCATCAAAGTTTGTAATCTTGGACTTTGATGATCTAACTCTAAAGTTATAATTTGCAACACATACTCAAACCTCATGCATAACTATTGTGATTACAACCTTTTGCAGTCTAGAGTGATTCTAGCAAGCAGAATTGAAACTGTGAATTAAATAAATAGTTATGTTTTATCATTAATTCCAAGTATGTCATTCAACTTAACAGTTAACTATGTCTATACACATCAACACCTTAGACTAACTCATTTTTGTTAGTATTGTGGAGCTTTATTTAGTCTCACAATGTTTAATACTTTGAGATATTGTTCACTTCTTAGCTATATAACCAATCCTCTATAAAGCTTGAGAGATACACCAAAATAGAAATATACTTTCTAGTGTAGTCATGGACGTAGGCATTTGTACGCTGAACCACGTTAAGTTTGTGTCTCACTTATTTCTCTTTTTCTCTTTTATTGTATTGTTCCTAACAACTGGTATCATGAGTCAATTTCTTAGTATGCTTTTTGGTTGCAATTTTGTCTGATCTTCCACATTAGAAAATGTTTGGTTTCCTTTTTTCTTGGGAATCTCGATTTAGAGAATTCGTGGGAGCTTTTTTCAAAAGCGGTGGGAGCAATGACAATGAAGAAGGGAAGGTGAAGATTGGGAAATTTGATGGCAGTGACTTCGGGTTCTGGAAGATGCAGATAGAGGACTACCTATATTAGGAGTTGTTAAATCGGCAGACCCTTGGTGTGATCCGGCTGACATTAGCAAGGAATGTTGCGTTCAACATCATGAACGAGAAAACAACCAAATATTTGATGTAGACGTTGTCAGACATGTATGAGAAGCTCTCTACAGTCAATAAAGTGTATTTGATTCACAGACTTATCAACCTCAAAATGGGTGAAGGCAACTCGTTTACCCATCATATTAACGAATTTAATACAATTATTGCGTAGTTAGCTTTTGATAATGAGGTGAAAGCATTAATCTTATTATTATCTTTGTAGAAAAATGCGCAACGAAATGATTAGAGGGTGGGACAAAAACCAAGAAGAGGGTGAATTGATTCTAGTTAAAATTCGCTTTCTTTTTAACAGGTTTTTGCTTTCAAAAATTTCTTTGATGAAACTAAAAATTTCTTCAAATAAAAACAAAAGATTAACGTTGTTCAAAAGAAAATAAGTAAAGTAGAATAAGAAGAAGAGTAATTACATGAATAATTTTTATACTTGTTCGGAGCAAAAAGACCCTATGTTCAATTGTTAATCTCTCCAAAAGAGGGATTAACCTTTCTACTAATAAGTAACAATTTACAATAGAAAAATAAAGATTGAGATTAGAAGCCACCTCTCTTAAAAGATAAGAGATGAAAGACACCTCCTTTTGACCCACAAGAGGATGAACAACTTGACTCTGCTTTGTAGGTATACTTCACCACTTAAACACGCTAAGAAAAAGCACTTCTCCTACAAGCACCAAGTAACACAAAATTTCTTTTTCAGAAAAAGAGAGTTTCCTTTAAGCGCACAACTCTAATACTCTTAGTGAAAAATTATTTTTAAGCTAATTATTATAGCCTCTTGCATTTGAAAATTAGGTTAGAAAACTAACAGTCAGGTTCGCAACTATCACTGATAATTGATTATCATAAGTGGTAATCGATTATTCCAGAAACATTTTCAAATAATAATTTCTTATTGTGATAATCGATTATCACAAAGATATTTTATGAAAAATAAAACTTTTTTCTCAGTGCTATGATACTTGGGTTCTACCTATTGACTCTTGAACTACTAAATTAATTACAATACACATATTACAAGTCTTTAACAATTAAATTATTGACTCTTCAAAGTATTTCTCAAAACCAAACACTTCTTTAATTCTTCAACACTTCTCTATGAAACATCATCATCAAAATCCTTTATTGAAGCAAGATGTTCATCTTCTTCTTTTGCTAACAATCTCTTTCGGAAAGTTGGGGTGCAACTGTTACTGTAGTTAGTAATTTTGCAAACAACAACAAGTTGAAGTTTAATAACATCTGTGACTTGATTTTAAGCGAAGATGTTCATAGGATAAGTTTAGTGGAATCTTTCAGTTCTAATTCTAGTTCAACATTGAGTGCTGAAAATAGAGGAAGAAATAGCCAGAAAAGTCATAATCAAGGCTAAGGTAGATCAAAGTCCAGAGGGAGACCACAAACAAAAGTACGAAATGATATCACTTGTTCAAATTTTTAGAAAAAGGGTCACTTTAAAATCAATGTTGGCCTTCAAGGAAGAACAACGACAAAAAGAAACAAGATGATGATCAATTAGCAAATGCAGCAATAAATGAAATTGTAGATGCCTTATTATGTAGTTTAGATAGTTTCATTGACTCATGGATTATGGACTCAGGTGCATCATTTCTTACTACACCTTAGAATTAGTTTTTCACAAATTTGGGAAAGTTTACCTTGCAGATGGAAAATCTCTTGATATTGTGGGAAGATGTTATATTAACACCAGAACCTCTAATGGAAACGTGTGAACTTTGAATAATGTCAGACATATTTCTACCTTAAAGAGAAACTTAATATCTATAGGGTAGTTGGATGATGAAGGGCATTACATCACTTTTGAAGATGGACATTTGAAGGTAATGAAAGGTAATCTTGTTGTTGCTCGTGGAACGAAGCAAGGATCTCTTTACATGATTGTAGATGAGGATATGAGATCAGTTGTAGAAGTTGACAACAATTACTCTTTATGGCATCAAAGGCTTGAGCATATGAGTGAGTAAGGAATGAAACTCATGATCTTAAAAGGTAAAGTACATAACTTGAAGCGTGTTGATGTTGGATCTTGTGAACATTTATCTTTGGAAAGCATAAAAAGGTTAGCTTCTCCAAAACATGAAAGACATCTAAAGTTGAAATGCTAGAATTGGTGCATACAAATGTTTGGGGGCCAACTCTAGTGAAATCCCTTAGTCATTCACAATATTATGTAACTTTCGTTGATGACTTTACAAGAAAGGTATGAGTTTATTTTCTTAAAAATAAATCTAATGTGTTTTATGTGTTTAAAGGGTGAAAAAAGGAAGTTGAAACTCAAACATGTTTAAAGGTTAAATGTTTGAAGTCTGATAATGGTGGACAATATGACAGTAGTGAATTCAAGAATTTTTGTTCAGCTAACGGGATTAGTGTGGCAGAAAGAGTGAACAAAACCTTGAATGAGAGAGCAAGATGTATGAGAATTCAGTCAGGACTACCTAAGCTATTTTGGGAAGACTAAATTGGACCCTATGGAAAAACAATGTTATTTCATTGACTATGGATTTGACATATATGGCTATAGATTTTGGGATGACTAAAATAAGAAAATTATCAGAAATAGAAATAGTAATGTTACTTTTAATGAGAACATGTTCTATAAAGACAGGACTGCAGAATTGGTAAATGCATCGCTAAAGCAAGTATCATTAGAAGAAATTTCAGAGAATGATGTAGTCCACAAAAGCCAGAATACAGAGGTAGAACCTGATTCTGAACTAGAACACATAGTAGAGTCAGAAACACCTGAAGTCATATTTAGAAGGTCTAACAAAACAATGGTAGCACCACAAAATTATTCTCTTTCATTACACTACTTATTGTTGATTGATGTTGGTGAGCTAGAACATTTTGTTGAGGCTATGCAGGAAGATGAATCTGTTAAGTGGGAGCTAGCAACGAGAGATGAGATAAAGTCTCTTTAAAAGAATAAAACATGTTCTTTACCCAACCTACCAGAAGAAAAGAAGGTTTTGCAAAATAGGTGGGTCTATAAGTTAAAAGAAAAACCAGACGACAATAAAAGATATAAGGCTAGACTTATAGTGAAAGGGTTCGAACAGAAACAGGGTATTGACTTCACAAAATTCTTCTCTCCTATTGTCAAGATGAATTCCATCAAAGTTATCTTGAGTATAGTACCTATAGAAAATCTTCACCTATAGCAGTTAAATGTCAAAATTGCATTCCTACATGGGGATCTTGAGGACGAAATATTTATGGCACAACCAGAAGGTTTTAAAGCAGAAGGCAATGAGAATCTTGTATGCAAGTTTCATAAAAGCTTGTATAGATTGAAACAAGCATAGAGACAATGGTACAAGAAGTTTAATGAATTTATGAGAAACTTAGGTTTTCACATATGTGAAGAAGATCATTGTTGCTATGTGAAAAAATATGTTGACACTTATATCATCCTTGCTTTAGATGTTGATGACATGTTGATTGCAGGAGCTAATATGGCAAAAACTAACAAGTTCAAGAAATAATTGTTAGAAAATTTTAAATGAAGGATCTTGGCCCAGCCAAACAAATTCTTGGTATAAGAATCTCCAGGGATAGATCTGATGGTATTTTGAACTTATCTTAGGAGAAATATATAGAAAAATCACATAGCAGATTCAATGTTGGAAATGCAAGAACCAGGAATACACCTTTGGGAACTCACTTAAAATTTTCAAAAGGGCAATCTTCTTAGACAGATGAAGAAGAATCTTACATGTCTAAAGTGTCATATGCCTCTAGAGTAGGGAGCTTAATGTATGCTATGGTTTGCACCATACCTAACATAACACGTGCATTGGGAGTTATGAGTAGGTTTTTGTCAACTCCCAAAAAGAAGCATTGGGAAGGTGTGAAGTGGATATTGAGATATTTGAGAGGCACTTCAAAGATGCATTTGTCTTTTACAAGAAGCAATCTTACTTTATAAGGGTTCTCTGATGCAGACTTGGAAGGAGATCCGGATAGTAGAAAGAGCACAACAAGTTACATTTTTATGTTAGGTGGTACAACTATTAGTTGGAAGTCTAAACTTCAAGGAAGAGTCTCCTTCTCAACCTATAAAGTTGAGTATGTAGCTATCTCAGAAGCAATAAAGGAGATAATATGGTTGAAGAACCTTCTAAAAGAATTAGGAAAAGAGCAAGATGGTCCTCTATTATTCAATGATAGTCAAAGTGCTATATATCTTGCTCAAAATATAGTTCTTCATTCTAAATGCAAGCACATTGAATTGAAGTATTATTTTATTAGAAACTTGATAAAAGATGGAGACTTGTCTTTGTCCAAGATTCCAAATGTAGAGAATCCAATTGATATGTTGACCAAGACTATCATAACAAATAAGTTAAGGCTTCGTATTTGCTCAACTGGCCTTCAAGATTAATTGTTGATGAATGCAACTACACTAGGGGATAATGTAAATCAAGCTCTAAGTTAGAGAATTGTTAGTATTGTGGAGCTTCATTTAGTCTCACATCGTTTAATACTATGAGATATTCTTCTCTCTTTAGCTATATAAGCAATCCTTTGTAAAGTTTAAGAGATACACCAAAATATAAATATATTTTCTAGTGTAGTCGTGGACATTAACATTTATACGTTGAACCACGTTAAATTCTTGTCTCCTTTATTTCTCTCTTTCCCTTTTATTGTCTTGTTCCTAACAATTTCAAAATTGCAAGCTTAAAAAGATAATATATTAGCTCTTATAGCATTGATAATACTAAATGATTCAAACTACATATCAACATGTTACACCAGAATTCCTCAATACATTAAACACATTTGGACTGCACAATTATATCATTAGTTTACAGATTAGGACACCAATTTTGCTTTTGAGGAACTTGGATCAAACCAAGGGTTTGTGTAATGATACTAGATTAAGATTTACAAGATTGACAAACCATGTTATCAGAGCAAAGATTATTACTGGAAATAAGACTAGTCATGAAGTATATATACCACAAATGTCTATGTCACCATAGCCTTTTAAGTTTATCAAAAGACAATTTTCAATTATTTTATCCTATATAATGACTATTAACAAATCCCAAGGACAATCACTAGCATCAATAGGATTATACTTACCATATCTAATTTTAAGTCATGGCCAATTATATGTTGTAGTACCTGGAGTACGGAGCAAAGATGGACTGAAAATACTAATCCATGAAAAACAGAAAAGGCCTTTGGACTATACAACAAATGAAGTTTTTAAAGTTTTCCAAAATCTATGACAAGTGAGTACCCAACCAAATGTCTTATGCCTTTATTACCACAATTATCTTTAATTGTTCCATATCAATTTCAGAATAAAACAACACCAATAAAAGGCTTGGTCTGTAGGACTATATCAAAGGACTGCATCCATATTTTTTCTGTGACTTGGTAAATGTACAACTCAAGCACTCTGATTATACCTAATTATGTTATTTTGTTCCTTAAACCTTATTGCAAATAGACAATAATATATTGTTTCTGGAAACTACAATACCGTATTATCAATTATTAGGTTGGGTGCTTCTTCATACTCAAACACTCAACTTCGCCATACAAATCATTCATAAATCCACACCAAGCATAACAAAAAAACTTGTAACATATATGTATCAAGCAACATTTTTTCCCGAGCTAGAGTCGAGCTTATCGAGCCCCAAGATGTAAAATTTGATACCGAGATATACGTTTACCATTATTCTACATCCTCATAACCATCAAACATCTACACATGGGATTTTCTAAGTTTACCTTGCTAATTTTTTTAGAGTGATTCTCCTTGCACCTCACTTATTTCGTCTTGCACCTCCAATTTTTATTTAATTTTTATCTTTGTCCCTGCTGCAATTCGATCACCGGCTACTGCATTTCCAACGCCGGTTGAATGTTACCGTGTTTCGAATTACGGTTCTGACTATATTGAATTCCTTCCATTTTGCTTGCTGCTTCATGCTTGTAGATGCTGGTTTATGAATTTATGTCTAATGGCACATTGAGGATCACCTTTATGGTATAAATTATGCTCTTATTTTCTAATATTATGAATTTATTAAGATTTTGGTTCATTGCATTATTATGATGAATGAGTAGCCAATATATGCTTTGAACATATTACTTGTCTCGAAGCCCAACATACGTAGTTGTGTGCCTAATTTCCTTTTTAAGATGTCTCTCTTGAAAGTAAGCTTATTGTTTATAGTTAGAGCGAAAGAACCCCCTGACTTTTTCCATGAGATTGAAGATTGCACTAGGGGCAGCTAAAGGCCTCTTGTATCTATCTACACACAAAAGTTGATCCTCCAATATTCCACTAAGACGTAAAGGCCAACAACATATTGTTGGACTCTAAATTTTCGGCAAAAGCGACTGATTTTGGACTTTCGTGTCTTGCCCCAGTTCCATATATGGAAGGAGTTATGCCTAGTCATGTATCTAGGGTGGTAAAGGGGGCCCCAGTAAGGGTTTCATGATTGGATTTGGTTTTGCTAAATAGTGAACATGTATAATAATTACAAGATTATAAATCATATTGTTGGATTACTAATCTATCTTGGCACTTATATAATACTATTAGTGTAAGTTGTAATGGATAAACAAGTATAGGAATAACATATCAATGATATCGTAGCAATTATCTATGTACTGTATTATTAACAAGCCAAATTAATAATATAGAAAAAATGAAAAAAAAAGAATCGCAATTCGAAATACAGTGTCATTTAACCGGTGTTGGAAGTTCGGCAGCTGGCGTTGAAAGTGCGCCAGGGAAACAGGTGGAAATTAAATAAAAATTGGAGGTGCAGGACAAAACAGATGAGGTGCAGGGAGGAGCACTCACTTTCCCCTTATCCATTTTACTCAAGCAAGTGTTTCAATTATGATAAAGTCAAACATTTTGTAAAAGATTATCGGTGATCGACCTTCTCATAAAGATGTTGAAAAAGAACTCAGCAAGACAACCAAGTAAAGTGGAAAACTTAAAAATAGAGCCGAATAAAGTGGAGAACTTAAAAATAGAGCAAGTAAAGTGGAGAACTTAATAATATTGTTTAGTAACAAAGAGAACTGGACAAAACAAGTAAGTAGTATGAATAAGCCAACTAAACACCTTAGCAGCCTATATAGATGCAAGAGAAGCTTAGATAGTCCCATAAAAACATGTAAAGCTAGAATAACCAAGAGATTTACAATACTAATATAAAATAACAAAACAATTTTACATAACCTCAATCTGATTATATTTTAAATAAGTATTCTACTGTATACAATTTAACATATTATTTCGTAAAATCAATTACCGACACTATATTATGATATCAATTTCATTTATCATATTTAATACTAAAATTATTGTTATATCACTTCAATTTACTACTTGATTATTCTAATAATAACGATTAAAATAATATAACCTAATCTTTATCATATCTTATTACATAATAATTTCACTACTATATAATTTTTATATACAAAATGAAAACAAAATTAAAAAAGAAATAGGCAACCCGTGCTTACACGCTCAATCGAGTAGTTAAATATAAAAGTAAATAAATTCAATTCAATCAGCACAAAATCCTTTTATTAGAATAGATGAAGAATGATTTGTGAACCCACCATAGCCAGTCTATAAATTGTACACACGGCAAACAAAATAGCTTGAGTGGATTGAATTCCACCGCCCGATCCCCAGTGTTATGTTGTGTTGTTCAAGGCTCATCTTACAGGTGTCGTCTAAAATCATGTCAAAACGAAGTTTAAGCTCATAAATAGTGAGGGAGACCAAGAATTTTAACCTTCTGGGAAGAGCTTTTGTGGACAAATAACGCTTTGTGATAGCAAGAATCATTGGAAAAAACAAGTGCAAAAGCCAAATAGAGATCTATCTTATGTCACATCTGAATGGTACACAAATTATTTGTACATACCATTGGAGGCTAAAGCCAAGCCTCTACAACCATTTACACAAGTTTGATTCTCTAAATTTTACACTCGTCAGCAGCTAAAAAGAATATATATATTTTCTTCATTCTGCCGCTAAAGCAGGACAAAAAAATAAGCAATTAATTTTGGTATGGATGAAACCATTTGTCAGGCCAAGCTCTCTTTTAACCGTAGCTCAAACGGGATTCTGAGGAGCGTGATGATGATGTATGAGTCTGACGCCGTGGAATCCCAATTTCACAGGCATTGACTCTGGCTGCAAAGCGTAGGGAGCAAAGTGACTCACCAGTGGAAGATTGATCAGGAGAGATGTTGACAAACATCAACGTTTTGGAGTCGCCACCGAGACATGGCTGCCATTGAACAAAGCAATTTTAAACTAAGATCTTCCTTTATCAACATACAAAAGTTGATCATACTTAAGTAGTGTAACATTTTCACTCTTTAATTTGAATATGATAACAACCACCACATCAATTCATCAATAATGAAAATTTGAACAGGTTAACAAACCTGGAGAAGGTAAGTCAGCTTTGAATTCCTAAAAGGAACATGGTCTTCTTTCTTTCCTCCCAAAGCAAATATGACATCGCTCAAACAAGATAGACTTCTGTTGATAGCCTGAACGTGACAGTTAATAAAAACGCTGTTAACACAAGAAAAATAGAATTGTTGGCATTCTGCCCAAGTTAACAGCAATGAATACCTGAGTTTCCTTCAACCGGTCTCCAGTTGCCCCACTCTTTGAGAGTCTTTCACTACCAGCAAGATCGATCAGGTTTAAGACACCGTGGACTTGTTGTTCAGTGTTCTATAAAATAGAGAAAGTGCCTCAGGAAATAATGTCAACAGGACAAAAGAACAGAAACAAAATATGTATTAAGAAAGCATGTACCTCATTTTTCCCACTTATACGTAGTGTAAAGACAAAATGGCTTCTGGATGACTGTTCATTCATTTGTGTTCTTCCCACTGACCTGTAAAAAAATGAGTCCCACAATTTCCCATTGTCCTTATTTATACATAGATTGTAGACCAATAACAAGAGCACGTTGTCCCTAATAAATTATTAGATTTTCTAACTGAATCGAGTACACTTATAAACCATAAACGGAAACCTTAGCAGCTTCAACTGATTAGTTGAAAATGAATAACAAATCATCTAAAATTCATATGAATCAGACTTTGCACACTTTTATCCAGACAGTTCATTCAAAACAATCATTTTCATGACCAAAATATTAAAGACCATATACCTGCTTTGTGCTGCCTGTCGTAGGAGGGAGGAAATCTCATCTGCGTTACAAACATCCTTTATTGTGAGGTCCGAAACATGTGTGTTTCCGTTTGCATCATGTTTTATAGTGTACTGCTTGCTGGAAGCATTATTTTCCGTTCGTGCATGATCACTTGACCGATTAGTTAATAACAAATCCCTGATGGTGTCATTATATATTTCCAGAATTGATGCCTGGAATTGTTCAATTAAATTTTTCAGTTTTCATAAGATGTGGCCACATGAAAATTGAAAATCAGGATGCAGTATACTAACCTGCATTGTGTACTTCCACCCTTGATCTTTTAGAGATTGGCTAGTCTGAAATATCTGTTCTAAAGAACGGGGTATCAACCCTTTCAGATCTGGCTCATCAGGCCTACCCATCATAGTATAGGTTTTACCTGAACCCGTCTGTCCATATGCAAATATGCATACCTGTCATAGCAAACCATGGCCCTCTGTATCAAGACACGGCTTAGACCCAAATACACAAACAAAAGTAATAAAAAATATGAATGAAAAAGATAAGCCTCAAGTAAAGCGTATTTAAAATGGTATATAATTCATTCCAACCCACGGCTAAGACAACTTTTCAAGAAATAAACACGACTGAGTTGTCTTCAGCCAGCCATCTTACGAGGCTAGAGTTCATAATAAATAACAAATTTAAAGAATATATACTTCAAGCGTTGATAGCATACTCAAGGAAGATACTGAGATAAAGCGGTCAGTGAACACTTAACAACAACCTATGTAATCACTAATTAGTGATTATTTCCTATGAAGGGAAAAAAACAAACAATCATATACTACAAACAATAATAAAAACATTAATTTTATCTCTCACGCAGTGTTTCATTTAAACAAACAAAAAAGTATCCCAAATGTTAATATAATCACTTAATTTTTTTGGTTTTACCACCACTGCACCCAAGAAATTTGGTAGGATTGCTCAAATGCAAGAAATCTCATCCATGGTATTTTAAAAATAGAAAATCATTGTCCCAAACATAGGCACTGGGATAAGTTGTTTTTTTTTCTTCTGTCCCAAACACCAATGGCTATTTTCTTTTCTTGCTAGCCATTTTGATAATTATTTCCTGTGTACTATGATCTGCTAGAGAAATACTGAAGGGAAAGGAGGCAAACTAGAAATTACCTTGTAGCCATCAAGTGCACTTTGTACCAGTTGTGATATCTCTACAAAAACGTCCTGCTGAGAAGCCTCGTGATTGAACACCTTGTCAAATGTGAAATTGTACTTTTGTCCTGCTCAAAATGAGTGGGATTGTGATGCTTGTCTAAGCATGTATACTGCACTAAACACGTAAATCATAAAATACAAAAGCTGAAGAGTTACAAAAATGTTCGTATATATACCGCTTAGTACTAATTCAATGCCCCGGCCAAGAGCTTCTGTTGAAGTAGGGAATGAAACAACTGTGTGCGCACTGTCATCTGGTAGGAGCGGCCGTACACGGCAGAAAACACGAATATTTCCTTTTAGTTCCTGAAATAGAAATTAATTGGATATCATTGACCTATAAGCGGAGATTTACACCATAAAAATCAAAGAAAATATATATAAGAAGCAAGAAATACCTACCAAAATAGTGTTATGCAGTTTTTTTCGTAGCTTCTCTCCTTCTACTACTTGAAATTCTTTATCTGCCAAACGCTCATGTAGCCCCTGTATAATTCTCTTCTGCTCTTCAAACATTGTTCTTGTGTCTGAAGCTGATAGATCAGCATTCTAACATAAAGAAAATAAGGTTGTTTCAGGTAGTTGTCAAAAACACTAAAGCACACTGCAATAAAATTATATGCTAAGCAACTTTTTTATGCAAAGCATAAAAACCAACTACATTACCTTTAACTTCTCTCTTTCAGCAAACAATTGCTGCTGCAGTATATGTATTTGATCCTTTTGAGATGAACAAGTTTCCTATAAAGAAACCCATCATAACATAAATGCACTAGACACAGAAGTGCACTATTAATGAAATAAAAGAATATATAAAAGTGAACAAAACAAAACAACAAACCTCAAGAGCATTTGTTTTAATCATCAATGCATCCAATTGAGTACATGTTTTCCCAGTATATTCTTTGTGCCTCGCTATTTCTCTAGTTAGGGCATTTACTTGCTCCAACTGACGGTCACGGTCATCTCTAAGTTGCTTTAACTCCTCACGAAGACATTTGAGCTCATTTACTAAAATTTCTTTCTGCTTTATAGTCTCGTCCTGTGAAACCTGAAAAACAGATTAAAAAAAATTTAAGAACAGAGGCGACAAACTCAAAAAGAAGAGCAGCTATCAATATACCGCCATCACTGACAACAGATAGGTAATGCTAATAGTAATAGTACCAGTAAAATGCAATAGGTTCTTTACAACAAGTTTACTTATGAGATTTTAAGAAGTATAAGGTAAGCTATCAGTGCCAGTTAATCACTTCCCTTTCGCATTTAATGTAGCAAAATAATTATCACAATATTCACATAATTCATTTGATTTCAAATATTTATTAAAATTAGTGACAAAAATTCATACAAAACGTGGAACTATAGAGAAAATACAGATACAACTAACCTTAAGAGATACCAACTGATCCTGCAATGCCTTATTGTGGCCTCTTAAATTACTAAGGCTCTCAACAATGGTTGCTTTCTCCGTTTCAAGCCGTTTAAGGGCCTCATTAACTGTTTCAAGATCAAACTGAAGACGACTATTGTACTGCTGCAAGCTCATATTATACTCCTGTGATCGCTTGTACAAATCTTCGTTTGAAATGGCCTGCAAAACTCAATGGTTTCAAAAGGAACAGATCACGAGGGAATCTGTAGGATTCAAATAGCAGAAAACACGAACATCTTTTCAGTGCAGAATTTACCCAAGAGGACATCGATTTTGTATTACTCGGGGGTAAAGTTCAGTAGTCCAATATTTTACAAATAACAATCTTATACAGAATATAGCATTGAATCACCTTCTTCTCAGCAACTGATTTCTCATCCCGAACTTTCTCAAGCTCAGCTGACTTCTCATCCCGAACTTTCTCAGCCTCGGTTCTGGCTTCCTTTTCTTTACCACAAGAATTAATTGCTTCCTAGATTTGAAGCCACAAAAAAAGAGGTCATTGGGAAATAAAGTAAATTCTCTTGACATACTCCACACAACGACGGCAGACAGCGTTACCAATTTATCTGATTCTTCCTTCACAATTCTCTCTTCTAGACAAGAAATTGTCTTCCTCGAATCAGATAGAGCTTCCTTCAACTCATCAATCTTATTCTTCATCTCAGTCACTGAGAAAACAGAATTGTATGAATTTTCTGATAACTAAAGATAAATTCTATCTGGGCATGAAGGCACTATAGACTCCATCATAGAAATTTAAAAAAAAAAAAAAAAGAAACAGGTCTTTAAAATAGAATAAATTAAAACAAAATATATAAACCCTCAACAAGCTAAATACATCACCAAATAATTACAATAACTCCGATAACTATTTCACTGTATATTGAAGAATGAATGTCACTATTTATGTGTAAACTATAATTCACCTAAATCCCCTACTTCTAGCCAAACAGTAAACAATACAAAAATATACGAATTCCTTCTCCCACCCAAGACAGATAGTAGCTACCATGCTTCTAAACACAGTATTAAGAAATTTTCAATAGTATATCAGCATATCAACTCAACTTATTCTCAAAAATCTCCGTAGAGATAAAACACACCAGTATCACTGCACTTCTTCTCAGAAGCCTCTAGCTCAGACTGAAGCTTTTCCTTTTCTTGAACATACCCTTCTTCTATCCTTTTATACCAGCGAACGCAGGCCTTAAGTCGCTTAATAAGATCCGTCATTTGCTCCAACTTTTTCTGCCAAACAAACCACAAAACAATCAAGAACAAAAAGAAGAAAAAATATAGACTAATTGATTAAATCAAGAACATCACAAACCAAACCTTACTATCATATGTATTTCCCTTTTTCTTTTCGTTCAGCAAAGCCTCCACCTCCTCCTTCGTGAAGTCAACTGCCTCGCTGACATCGCTCGTCGTGTTAAGGTCGGAGCGATTTGTGACAACGGAAAACGGTGTTCTGTGCCTCCCAGGAGCAGCGGCACCGCCCTGTCGCTCCATTTTCTCAGCTCCGATGCCCCGGCGACGCTTGTCCAGAGAAGCATCTTCGGGGCGCACCCTTTTCTGCAAGGAAAAACAAAGTGATTTAGAGGAAAAGCTGCATGGACTGCGAGAAAATGAAATAAATATTTGAGTGGGAGGAGAAAAGGCTTTACTTACAGAAGCCATGTGAGGCTTGGGAAATGGAGGTTTTGATTAGAGAAATTGAAGGAATTGGTAGATTAGGTCTCAGAGAGAGAGAGAGAGAGAGAGAGAGAGAGAGGAGCGTGAACTTTTGAATTTGAATTCGAAACTAACGTAACATTGTTTTTTTTTTTCTTTTTTTTTTCTTATTTATCAGCAAAACGTGGCATCTCACATCTTTTTCTTTATCCGATAATATGTCTAAATATTTATTAAATAGTTTTTTATAAAAAATAAAAATTAAAAGAACATAACAAAATATAATATTAAAAACTTGTATATAGTTTTTATTTAATACTAAATAATAATAAAAAGTATAATTACATTATTTAAAATAAATAAACTATCAAGTAAACTAAAAATATTTTAATAGTGTAAAAATTATATGTATTACCATTATAATAGCAAATTAAGTTTAAAAATTCAAATTTGAATAATAACCAACATATAAATTTAGTTCCTGCTTTGATTATCATGATTCCCTATATTAGAAGATTAAATGTGTTGTTTTCTGATATGGCACTGAGCAGGACAGATGTGACATTGAGTATTGACTTGATACTACAAGTCTGGAAACAATTTTGCTTTATGCTCTTGAGTGTCCACTTTTTCACTAAGCGACCATTTTTTTTAATGGTCTAACACTCAGTTGTGGCAAGACAACATTGAGCGTCATTTTTCTTATTGTATGTGTGGAACTAATTTAAGTCCAAGTCGTAGAGCAATAAAATGGTGTCACTAAGCTATACAATGGTGTCATTGAGATATACAATGGTGTCATTGAGTGAGGAATTTTATGAGAAGAATGACATTAAGCGTCAGAGTTTGTTGAGTGTCAGTTTAAATTCCATGTGTTTAAATTCCATGTGTTGGCTTATTTACTTTGGTTGTTTGGTATTGATCTATATTATTCTTAATGTTACTGTTGATTATAATGATTGCATGAATATATATGACAACTTTTGATATGTTGAGGTGTGGCTTGGTTATTGAAAGAACTTCAAGAAGAATATTATGTCTTGGTGATATTTAGTGTATACTTGACATATGAGAGTTTGATAAGTTGTCGTCGAAGCTATCAAATTAATACTTTTCAAGGCAACATCAGTATTGCCAAGTAGTATTCAAGAAGGTAGATAGGGCTAAAGTAACCCTGAGTCGTCTCCCAACGAACACGGAATTGCTTCTGAATATCTGATTCTTATGCTATGCAATGCTTATGAATAAAAATGATGTTTGAAGAATGTTTAAAAAACAAATAATAAAATTAAAAATAGTTATGATTAAATAGGTTAATTCCACTGCTTTTCCAAGATAGATTCGTCATCGGTTATTCATAGATAATTGTTCAATTGATTATTATTTAAGTTTCAAATTAATTAAAGTACATTCTTAATTAATTTGAGGGCGATCATGCATTTAACCAAAGTAAATTCTCAATCAAATGCAAAACCTTTCTAGATTATTCACAATAAATTCAACCAAAGTACATTCTCAATCAAATTTTATTGTGTTTAATCATGTCTATTCTTAAATCTCTTAACCAAATTAAAAGTTAATCAATCAAAGTAAATTCTCAATTGATTATAGTTGAAATTATTACTACCAACCAAAGTACATTCTCAATTGATAGTAAAAACCATTTAATCATATGAAAGTTCCTAAATTAAATCAAAGTAGATTCTCAATTTAAACCTAGAAACCCTAAAACTCATATAATCAATATGCATATAGATTCAAACATATTATGATGCAAAAATCTTTGCTTTTAACAAGATAGAGAGATGAAAGACATAGAGAGAACAACTTAATTCAATAATCAAAGTAAACAATTGCATTAACTGAACATAACCTCAGAATCCGTCTTGGAATTACAGCAGAATAACCCTAGATGCTTAGCTCTCCATGAATGGAGTTGAATACAAGATGAAAGAAAAGTGAGAGGAGTATGAGAGAATGAATGAAGTGCAGTCCCCCCTCTTTCTGCCTCCCTTGGGTCTCTTTATATAGGCTTGATTGAGCTTGGACTTTGAATAGTTTGTTGATAAGATATTTTCTGTTGATATATTATATCTTTCAAATATTTATTAGATTAAATCAGTTTTAAAGAATATTTGATAGATATTAACTCAATTATCTTATATCTTATATCTTCCAAATAATTAACAGATTTAGATAATTATAAAATTATTTGGAAGATATTTTTTGTTGATATTCCCAAATTAAATTCAACAACTGAATTTTATCTTTTAGATTTTCTGACTTTCCAAAATTGCACAAATACGCTGAAATTTCCTCTATTTGCACTTTAGCCCCTTCTGAATTTTCCACATAAAATCTGATTTTGGGCCTTGAATTGCCATTTGGACCAATAAAACTTATATTCTTAGCTGCACAAATAAACATTAGAACATCCAATAATAATTTATGTGCTAAAATTCACTTTTTACGTTTCTTTATTTCCCAAACCCAACAATTCCAATCATCACAAATTCACTGAAATAAACCATTTAAGCACAATTATCCCATCAAAAATTTGAATTTTAAAGCATAAATATGGGCATAAATATGCACTCATCAGAGTTCAAAACGGAGGTATTCTATTATATTACAAGTCATTAAACTCATATAAAGATGAATGCGATGGGAAGAGAATGACAAGAGGTTTTGATGACCCGTCTAAAAGCTTATTAAGGTCATGGTTGCAGTCACAAGCTAAGCAAGCAGAGAAAAAACCATGATGTAACGGAATTGATGGAAGCTTATAGGGAAGGGTGAGGTGAGTGATTGATGAACAAAAGGAGCTCTAGCTCAAGCGGTCATCCATCACTAGAAGGAATTGGTGATAAGCAAAGCAGAGAGACTCTCGGATAGAGGGGTTGGACTGAATGCAACAACATAACTCTAATATTCCAAAAGTACCATACAAGAGAGGTAAGTGTTGAATATATAGTAGACTCAATAATCGCATTTGGTTCCCTATGCTAGGCTGATGATCAACCATGTTTAGGGGATCATAGGCCACGGGTACAGGAGTGAAGCATGTTCTGGGATCAAGAGTTGCACCAAATACATGTGTTAAACGTGAAGAAGGCCTCGTGGCAGGCTGGGTGTACATGCGGTTTGCGTTGGGCGCATCTTCATTGGCCGAAATGAGGCTTTCCTTGGCTAGCCTTCTCCATGGGCTAGAATGGTGGAAGATGGGTCTCCTTTCTAGTCTATGAGCTGCCATTGAAAATGAGCAAATAGGTGTTGGGCTACTTTAGAGGTGTATTCAAGATCTTGTTGTATCTTTTTAGCCATTCCACGTGTAATAGGCCCTTGACTTGTTATTGGGCTTGGGCCTAAGTCATCATCTTCTCCCTCTTGAGAAGAATTTATCCTCAAATTTATAGAACCTTCATCATCTGTCAAATCCCCTATAAAAGGGCAAAAGTCAACCACATTAAATGTAGAATGAACATCATATTCTTGAGGAAGGTCTAATTGATAAGCATTATTATTAACCTTCCTAAGGACCTTGAAAGGACCATCTCCTTTAGGACTTAGTTTGAACTTCCTTTGAGTTGGAAATCTTTCTTTTCTAAGATGAAGTCAAACTAAGTCTCCTTCATTGAAGATTATTTCTTTCTTCCCCTTGTTGTTATACTTGGCATATCTCTCATTTTGTTGTTGAATTTGGTTTCTAATCCTTTCATGTAGTTCTTTAATAAACTTGGATTTAGATACCCCTTCTTGATAAACAAAATCAAATGAAGTAGGAAGAGGTATTAAATACATTGGTGTAAGAGGATTGAAACCATAGACAACTTCAAAAGTAGAGATTTTGTAATCCTATGAACTACTTTATTATAGGCAAGCTCCTCATGGAGAAGATACTCATCCCAAGACTTGTGGTTTCCTTTCAAGACTACCATCAAAAAGGTGGAAAAGATCTATTTACTACTTTTGTTTGGTCATCTATTTGGAAATGAAAAGTAGTAGAAAAATATAGCTTAGTCCTAATCTAGACCATAAGGTCCTCCAAAATTTTGTCTTTATCCGAAATTATAATGTGAAGTAGCCCATGAAGTCTAGTCACATCTATAAGAGTAACTTAGCTATATTGCTTGCATTATCTACTTTGTGGCATGGTATAAAACGAGTCCTTTTACTAAAACGATCCTCTACCACAAAAATATAATCAAAACCCCTTGCAGCTTTTGGGAGTCCTTAGACAAAGTTCATGCTAATTTCCTCCCAAGGGGTTGAAGCAATAGGTAAAGGAGTATAAGGTCCATAAGGCATTGCTCTAGATTTGGCTGCACTTTCTTTCCTCATGTGGGGTAAAAAAAAAACTTTTCTTTCAGCATGCCTAGGGTTTTATCTACCCCAAAATGCCTCATTAGTCCTCCCTCATGCATTTACTTGACAAGGAGTTTCATATATGATCCTTGGGGAATACAAATTTTGCCTTCCTTGAAAAGGTACTCATCTCTCACATAAAAACCTCCTTGTGACTTATGCATACAATCTTTCTTAAATATTAGTAAACTCATTGTCTTGAGCATACAATTTAGTTATGTTATCAAACCCAAGAATTTGAGCACCTAAGGTGGCTAACAAATTGTTTCTTCTTGATAAAGCATCTACCACAATGTTAGATTTTCCTTTCTTGTATTCGATAACATAGGAGAATTGTTCTAAACACTTCAACCATTTGGCATGTCTCTTTTGCAACTTGTGTTGACTCTTCAAATACTTTAGTGATTCATGATCACTATGAATGATGAACTCCTTGGAAACAAGGTAATGTTCCCAAGTTTGAAGAGCCCTCACAAGAGCATAGAGTTCTTTGTCATAGGTGGGATAATTACAAGTGGTCCCATGAAGTTTTTCACTAAAATAAGCAATAGGGTGACCTTCTTGTAATAACACAACACCTATGCCTAGACCCAAAGCATCACATTTTAGCTCAAAAGTTTTGGCAAGGATAGAATGAGTGTTTAGGTCAAATGGCTTTTGTTGTTTTTCTCCCCAATCGAATCTAACATCCTTTTTTCACCAACTCATTGAGTGGTGAAGCAAGACTAACATATCTTTCATAAAAACTTGTTAGGCCATGAAAGCTCAGAACTTCTACATTCTTTGGGGTGGTTCAATCTTGGATGACCTTTATTTTTTCAGGGTCAATATAAACCCAATTTTTATTGACAGCAAAACCAAGAAAGATGGCACTATCTACACAAAAGGTGCATTTATCAATATTTGCAAATAATTGATTGACCCTAAGAATTGATAGGACAACCCTCAAATGCTTATCATCTTCTTACAAACTTTGACTATACACCAAGATGTCATCAAAATAAACTACAACAAATTTCCCAATGCAATCCCTTAAGACATGATTCATAAGTCTCATGAAAGTGCTTGGAGCATTAGTAAGACCAAAATGCCTTACTAGCCATTCATATAGAGCAAATTTAGTCTTAAAAGTAGTTTTCCATTTATCACCTTCTTTGATTCTTATTTGGTGATAACCACTTTTAAGATGAATTTTGGAAAATATTTGGGCTCCATGAAATTCATCCAACATATCATCAAGTATAGGGATTAGATGCCTATACTTTATTGTGATGTTGTTGATGGCCCTACAATCACATCACATGCGTCATTTTCCATCCTTTTTGGGCACCAACAACACAAGCACAACACAAGGGCTTAAGCTCTTTTGACCCTTGTCCAACAAGTCTTATGCTTGTAACTCTATCTCCTTTGTCTCTTGGAGATTTGTTGTTAGAGCGATGCAACAAAATTGTTAGTGTGCTTGGAAAAAAATCACGATGACGGGGTGAATTGATTTCTTATGCTTTGAAAAAAAATTGTCTTCTCACTTTATAAAATTTACTTAACAAATAGTATCAACAATAATAAAGAGTATAAGGAAAGAAATATTTGCACAAGAAATTTTATACTAGTTCAGATCCCAAGGATCCTATGTCCAATTGCTAATCCCAAATAAAGATTAATTATCCACTATCACAAAACCAATAAACTATTACAATCACACAAAAAGAAAAGTTTAAGGATTTAGAAACACCTCTCTTGTTACACCCAAGAGATGATACTCACTTCTCCTGAAAACCATAAGGGATGAACACCTCCTTCGAATTCTTCACAAAGGATGAGCACTTCCTTTGAAGCTTCGTAAAGGATGACAGGTTTCACTCAACAACAACAACAACAACACTCAATCACACTTCCAATGAAAGGTCTCGCTCTATGCCAACACCAAGTTCTCAAAGCCACAACACAAGGGTTACACAAACCCTATATCACACTTTACTTTTTAAGTTCAGTTGTGTGTGTTAGAATGAGAGTTTAAAACATCTTTATAAAGACCTCACTCATTGACACCTCCAAAAATTTGTTGTCACCTATTTAACGTGTGATAATCGATTATCTAAATGAGGTAATCGATTATGCATTTAATGTATGCACAACAGGTAAAAAACATGCTTGAAAACTTTATAATTGCACGTCATAAGCGATTATGGTAAGTCATAATCAATTATGGATAATCAATTATCAAAAGTTGATAATCGATTATTCCAAGGCAAAATGAGTTTTTAGAAAACTTTTAAACACACAATACATGTAATCAAGGATAAATAACACCCTATAAATGAAACTATTGAATTAAAAAAGTTTTAATATAAAACAAGTCTTCATGAAGGTCTTCTTGCAACTTGAACACTTGAGACTTAATTTTGGGCATCATCGAAACTTCTAAACTTCCTCTTTATGCTAACATTTGTCCTATAGGCAGGCTTATTAAGAAGAGTTGCCCTAGGTACAAAACCAATTTAATGCTCTATTCCTCTCAAAGGTGGAAGTCCAATGAGGCCTCCTTGGGAAATACATCATCAAATTCTTTTAAAAGCTTTCTAATATGAGGAGATAGAGTAGAAGTCTTGGATTCACTAGAAGTGAATGTGAGTGTTCCTTGACACATGTGAGAAGACTTAAAGTTTATCTCTTCTAGTCTCACTCATTTTAGACACATAGGCAAGGAATAAAAGAAACAATAAGAGAATGTGGTCTCCTAAGTGAGGCTTGGAACTTTGGTTCCAAGACACACTCATTGTCTAACCAGTTTTAGTGAAAAATTAAAAGAAAAATGTGCAAGTGAAAGGAAGATCACTTGTGAATTCTTCCAAATCAATTGCTTAGAGGCCTTAATACAAGGAATTGTAAAATTGGAAAACAGAAAAAGGAAAGGGAAATTGTAGCTCTGGATTCTTGACAAAAAGTCTGCTTAATGCCGGCAAAATGAAGAAAATCTTGCAACTATAGTGGTGTATAGAAGGTTGGTTCTCCAAACTCACTAAAACTGATCTTGCAAAGGCTGCAAATCAGATTTTCTTGCTACAGTCTAGGCGTGTCTTCGTGTTGGTTGTTTATCACTTTTCCCCACTTCTTAGTAGGCTACCAATGATGATTTGGGGCCTGAGCTGAGCTGCAACTTCAAAAGCACCTCAAACAGATCATATAATTCGCAAAGATTATCACTAATCACATTACTCAGTAAAGAAAAATTAAACCAACAAAGACAAAACACCAAATAGGACTTTCCACAAACAATTTGGTGATTGAATTTCAAAGAAAATGACTAAAGCAAGAAACAGGTTATCATGAAGGCAGACACTCAAATTGAACTTATGAATGACACTAGAACTAGTTAAAAACACAAGAAACAAAAACAAGTTGTAGCAGCATCTAAATTTGAAACTCAAATGCAATTGAATGCAACTGTTTGATGAAATGTCTAAGAAAGAAAACTAGTTTCTGAAGACATTTTCTAATTCTGTGTTTCGAAATTAAGCATACTAGATTGCACTAACCCTGTTTATTTTTCAGCTTATGCAATGATTATTTTGATTGATTATTTTCATCTTTTTATGGTCAAACCTATTGCTATAGTCCAGCTATGAGGTTTCAGAATTCAGAATAAGTATATAGAAATTATGCAATAACTTGTGAAGGAAAAATTATCAAGACTTGGCGGTCTAATGAGTGAAAGTTGGTATGGCAGATAAAACACATAATATCTTTGCTTCAACAAGCTTAGTGCATGAATTTAAACTGGTTTACATTGTCAAAATATGCAAAAACAAAGTATCTCACAATTTCAATGTTCCAACTCCTAAATTCACTCAAACAAGTAACCTAACCACCCAAATTTTGACTCATATGTTTAAACAAGTTGTGACTCACAAATTTATTATTAAAGTTTTGGGTTAGAAATAATATTTAATACTTTATATGATTTAATTCATAACTCATTCGTCTTAAATCTTTTTTATATATATGGATTATCTCATTAGGTCTACTTGAAGAACTCAACTATGATTGGATTAACACAACAATAACAAAAAAGAAATAATAAATAAAAGTGTATGATATATAGTATAGACCGAACGGTTAACACTCAGGATCATTCGGTCCATCCGCTACATCAACAATGGTCAACTAGGTTAAATGATTTTATTAATGTTGGGCCACAATTGGACAATCGTTTAAGTTATTATTGGGCCAATAGTCCAGCAGATGATAAAATAATAGTAGAATGATTAAAATATATGAATTAAAGATATCTGATTAAAGATATTGATAAGATGTTTATAAGTAACTAATCGAATCTAAAGGCAAGTTTGTTTTTATTGGATCTAAGTTAGTTTAGGATCCATGGGATGCCTTATAAATATAAGTCAAGGCCAAAAGCAAGTACGTTCTACTAGATCCAAAATACTCAATTGTGATAAACAATCCACTAAACCACGCCTAACTTGAGCGTTAAAGTAATTTTTGTAGGTACCTCACCCTGAAGAAACTCAATGGTGACCATGAGAAACATGGAGGAGCAACAGAGCACCAGAGAACTGATACGAGATATGAAAGCATAGATGCAGGCTCAGGCACACATGTAGTTGGAGATGCAGCGAAAACACGAGGAGGAGATTGCAACATTGAGGGCAGAACGAGGTCGTCCTATGCAATCTGCTCAGCACTCGGAGTCGACAACCCATATGGATCACAACCTCGAGAATGAAAATGATGCACGTAGTAATCGATAACCATCCCATCACACCAACCCGAACGGTCAAGAAAGAAGGGAACCAACGCCCTTGCAAACTGTTCGCCCTACCAGTTTACTCCCTTTTACATCGATCATCATGCAAACTCCAATGCTAGAAAAAACTCCTCCTGCATTAGATAAATATGATGGATCAACCGATCTAGATGATCACCCTAGGATGTTTATTAACACAATGACATTTTACACGAACAACGACCTAGTCATATGCAGAGCCTTCTCATTATAACTCAAGGAGAAGGCATTCAAATGGTACAACACTCTTCCCCCAAACATAGTGGGTTGTTTCGCTACTGTGGAAACTCTCTTTAGAAGACAATACGTGTCCAATCGGAGACAAGAGATGACACCAGTGGAATTGAAAAATATTAAACAAGAGAAGGAGGAAACTTTGAAGGCCTTTATGAAAAGGTATAATGAAACTGCACGAGTTAAATATGTTAATCACACTTTTATCATCAACAATTTGCCTTCATGCCTAATACCAGGATATTTTGTTGAAAAATTATATGCACGACCGCCTAAAACTATGGACAAACTCTAGGAGAGAGTTGCCGAGTTTATCCGTATTGAAGACATAAGACACTTAAGGAAAAAACAACAAGAAACTGATGTAGAAAGAGAAAAGAAAGATGACAAGGTTGGCAGTAACGATAGGGTTCCTCGTTCAAAGGATTTTTCTCAAACGCCCAGGTTTACTCATTATACAACTCTTAATGCACCAAGAGCAAAAATTATGGATGAAGCCCTTAGTGCTGACCTCCTCTTAGTAAAAAACGCTACTACACCTAGAAACGCGAATGGAAGGAAGCATTGCCAATATCACCATAACCTAGGATATAGTACTCAAGAGTGTTCAACACTAAAAGATGACCTCGAGAAGCTTATCCGGGAGGGTCATCTCCATAAATATGTGAAGCAAGAGAAAACACAAATTAGAAGTTCGTAAAGAAAAAGGTCTCCACGGAGAAGTCCCGAACAATCATACAAAAAAAGAGGAATGAGGACATAGGCAAAGTTGCAGCTACAGTCGTAGCCCTGACCGCGCAGTTCGTGGGCACATCTATAAAGTGTAATACAAAGGTCAAAACGAGAGGTTTCCGAGAAGGTGACCTCAGGTGGCGGAAAAAAGGAGAGGCCAGGATGAACCGAGCACATGGATAGGGAGGTCCACTTCGCATCATAGGATTTGATGAATGGAGCTTGTCCTCTTGATTCAATGAATGGGAAAACCATTCTTAACACTTAGAATGCGACTCGTCTTAAGTTTTATTTTAGTTGAATTTTGATGTCATGTTTTGTTTCGATTAAATTCCTTTGACAAGACTTGTGTTTACACTGTTGGTATGAATAAAACCAGACAGTTTCCATTCAATCACAGGTATTCTGCCATTCGGCCTCACAGTGCAGTTGATAGAATCATGCACACAAATCACTTGGCCAATTGAGAGCTTACCGTTTGAGCCACCTCACAAAACCTAGAGAATGTTATCCGAAAAACTCCTGGTCCAAACCGAGGTGATAAAAGTTCTCAACAAACTGTAACTCTTGTCCAGAAAACCCAGGGAATGTTATCCAAAAAATCTCCTGGTCCAAGTCGAGGTTATAAAAGTTCTCAGCGAACTATCACTCTCGTCCAAAAAACCCAAGGAATGTTATCCAAAAAACTCCTGGTCCAAGCCGAGGTGATAAAAGTTCTCAACGAACTGTCACTCTCGTCCAGAAAACCCAAGGAATGTTATCTAAAAAAACTCCTGGCCCAAACCAAGGTGATAAAAGTTCTTAGAGAACTGTCACTCTCGTCTAGAAAACCCAGGGAATGTTATCCAAAAACTCTTGGTCCAAACCGAGGTGATAAAAGTTCTTAGCGAATTGTCACTCTCGTCCAAATCGAGGTGATAAAAGTTCTTAATGAACTGTCACTCTCTTCCAGAAAACCCAGGAAATGTTATCCGAAAAACTCCTGGTCCAAACCAAGGTGATAAAAGTTTTCAGTGAACTGTCACTCTCGTCTAGGAAACCTCGGGAATGTTATCCGAAAAACTTTGGTCCAGATCGAGGCAATAAAAGTTCTCAGTGAACTGTCACTCTTGTATACAAAACCCAGGGAACGTTGTCCAAAAAACTCCTGGTCTAAAATTGAGTAGCAAAGTCTCGTAAACAAAACCCAGGGAATGTTGTCCAACAAACTCCTAGTCCTAAACCGACCGGTGAGGAACCTTCTCAATGATTGTGCCTATTAATGTTATTACAATCACCTTCTTATCTATTTTGTAGTTCACAAGATAGTAAAGCACCTATAGCTCACCAAGGACACCTCTTAATATAAATTTCTCATTTTGGGCCTCAAACGTCCAATCAAATAACAAGCAGTTTCGCTTGACTGGTGTTCCGGCTTTATAGCTTAAACTAGCTTGTGCTGATAGCATAATCCTAGGGTTTACCGCTCGACCTAGCAAAAAGTTCCAAAGAGAACTTCTAGTGCCTCTGCTCAAAATAAGAATAAGTTCTAAGAGAACTTCTATCACTCACCGCTCTTTTAGCCTTGCCAGGAAGGTTCAGTTAGATAACAGGATCTTAGCGTCTACTGCTCAACATGGGAAAAAGTTCTAAAAAGAACTCCCATTAGTCGCCACTCGGCCTAGAGTCCACCGTTCGAACTAGAGGAGCAATGACTTAAAGCACATTGAAAATAAGCTCCCAATACAACGAGAACGACCCCTCTCAAGCTCATATAAGTCCTATAGTTAACCTTGGCTAAAGTCGAACGGTTAACTCGGACTTCGGGGGCATATGTATAGTATATAGTATAGACCGAACGGTTAATATTCAGGACCGTTCGGTCCATCCGGTACATCAACATTGGTGAACCAAGTTAAATGATTTTATTAATGTTAGGCTATAATTGGGCCAACATTTAAGTTATTATTGGGCCAATAGTCCAGCATATGATAAAATAATAGTAAAATGATTAAAAGATATTAATTAAATATATCTGATTAAAGATATTGATAAGCTGTTTATGAGGAACTAACCGAATCTAAAGGTAAGTTTGTTTTTATTGGAGCTGTGCTAGTTTAGGATTTATGGGATGACTTATAAATATAAGGTCAAGGCCAAAAGCAGGTACGTTCTACTAGATCCAAAATACTCAATTGTGATAAACAATCCACTAAATCACACCTAAGTTGAGCGTCAAAGTACCTTTCGCAGATACCTCACCCCCTGATCAAAAGTGAAAGCGTTCGGAGCAGGTGACTCAAGCACTAGAAGACAAGAAGACTACGTCATAAATTATATCTCTTAGCCCTACACATAGAAAAACAAAAAGGCTGTCTACATACACCTTATATCATGCATTAGTTTTGTATGTTATTTCCATATCAAACTAAACAAACTCTTTCTTTCTAAAGAATTGTTTAAACTCTCTCAATTTATTTTAAAAGAAGGATAATGAACTATTCATAGCCTAAAAAAAATCCAAATGATAAATGTATGTTAAATTCATTACGAATGAAATTCTAAACTCAAGGTTTGTTAGACTCAAATTTTCAATTTTTTTAAAATTCAAAATTTAAAAATTTGGATAATAAAAAGAATTTTTTTTAGTAATTTAGTAAAAAATATTCCCTATGTTTTTCCTAATTCCATCTCTCTTTTTTTTATTATAAGTGATTTTGTATTAACTATCTTTCATTATATACAGACAAAAAGGGTTATTGATTTGGAATGGGGAATAGTATATGATTTTGGTTACATTAAATTTAACTGTAAAAGAATTTCCTTTGTATAATTTATTTTTACCCATTTAAAATATGAAGTTATTATTTCATCTGTAATATCAATTTTAAATAGATAAAAAATATTTATTTTTGGGGTAAGAAAATTTAGAGATAGATATATATTTTTTTAATTTAATCAATTAATGAAGAGCACCTAATAATATAAAACAGTGATTTTAACTTAAAGATGGTACAAATGTTCTTTTATTCAATAAAGCTTAAAGATAGTAATAAAGTTACAGTAATAGTGTGCTGCATCATAATTCTGAGATAAAGCTCCGCTGCTAGTTCTGAGGTTAAAATTTATTTTTCTGCTATAGGAATTCTATTGAAAGACCTTTCTATCATTTCCATGTCACTGCTATAGGGCTTCTCACAGCATATTTACCTGATACCCAAGTAAGTGATCCAAATGATGAGTTTCCAGTAACTGTTGTATTCCCATTTGAAACAAAACTCACCTTATAACTCATTTTTTGACCAGTTTTTCTGAAACTGATATTCCTTGGTTCAACCCTGACAGATACTCCATTTGGTTCTTCCACCTTCACTGCATAAGAAATTTTGGGGTTTCCTACATTTGTAACTACCCTCTTGAATGTCACACTAGCCTTTAGAGCCCTTGTGCCAAATAGCACAGCAAATGAGGGGTAGTTCAAGTCACCAGCTTGAAGAGCTGATTTTTTGGGGCATGTAAAATTACCTTTTGACAATAAAGCAATCTGGGAGGGTGTGTATTTCAGGCTGCACAAGTAATTTAGGTAATCTTTGGTGGTGATGTCATAGACCAATCCTGGATCAGAAGCTCTTTCAGGGTTAACATGGCCTGAACCAAATGCAAAGGGGTCAGCAAGTGCTGAATTTTTTGAACCATAGTCAGCAATTGCAGCACCTTTGTTGTTTGATACAGAAGCAGTAGTCATCAGAGCAGATTTGATGGCTGCAGGTGACCAACCATTGTGCGCAGATTTGATCAAGGCTGCTATACCACTAACATGAGGACATGACATTGAGGTACCTGAGACTATGTTAAATACTGCAGTTGTTTTGTCGCTCTTGAGCATGCTTGGACTAGTTATGGGAGGCCAGGCAGCCAAGATGTTCACACCAGGTGCAGTAACATCTGGTTTGATCACATCTCCTCCTACTGCACTTGGTCCTCTAGAAGAAAATGCTGCCATAGCTGGTGCAGGGTCTCCATATGCTGTCCCTTGGAAGGATATTGAAGCTGTTGGTGCTTTTGCTGAGTGAATGTAGCTTCTGATTATTTTACTTGCAGAGGCCCCTAAAGATGTGCCTGGCAAAACATGATGGTCAGCAAAAAGTTCTTCTCCCTGGTTTTCTGAGTTGAGTAGTATCATTCCTTCTCCACCTGCCATCTTCACTTCTTCTCCCTTTGCAATTCTACTGTTTATTCCACGTTCGCAGGCAACTATTTTTCCTTTGACAACCTTTGGATCAAGAGAACCTTTGGTGCAATACTGTGCTGTCCTATGTTCTTTTGAGGAATTGACATAAACAAGAGGCAATTGGTTAGTTTTCTTGCCCTTGTTCAATGATGACCCTTTGAAAAGCTTTCCATTTCCAAGCTTCACTTGAGTGGGAAAGCTCCTATCAGTGTAGCTAGCAGCAACAGTCATGATCCACGGGGCAACATTTCCAACAGTAGAACTAAAAGGGCCTGAATTGCCTGCCGAGCAAGAAACAAAAACACCGTTTTGTGTTGCTCCAAATGAGGCTATGGCAATGCTATCGCTGTAATAAGGTCTGGCACTGCCACCTAATGAGAGTGACAGTACATCAACACCATCGGCAACAGCTTTGTCAATAGCTGCTAATATGTCAGAGTTAGCACAGCCTAAACGCCAGCATACTTTATAAGCAGCTATTCTTGAGGTATACCTCATTCCAGTGGCTGAACCACTGGCCAAGCCGAAAAAGCTGGCATTCTTCACCATGTTTCCAGCTGCAGTTGAGGCTGTGTGTGATCCATGTCCTTGAGCATCTCTAGCAGAACGATAGTCCATGGTTTCATTGATCCTTCCTGCAAAATTTTCATACCCTTGAAGAAAGACTCTTGCACCAACAAGCTTCTTGTTACAACTTGAGGCAGAGAAATTGGTGCCTGCTTCACAAGCTCCTTTCCACCGAGAGGGTACTTTGGACAAACCAGTGTCTTGGAAACTGATGTGTTCAGGCCATATTCCTGTATCAAGGACTCCTATGATCACATCTGAGGCCAAGTTAGAAGCACTCCAAAGTCCTTCTCCCTCCTGCAGGCCAAGAAAATGGGGGGTGTAGGTTGTGTGAAGGGTCAATAGTTCATCAGGTAATGCTGCAACGAAGCCATCCACTTGGTTCAAGTACTCAAGCTGCTTATTTGAAAGTTGAGCAGCAAAACCAAAAAGGCTGGTTTCATAAACATAAAGGAGTTGAGGTTCTCCTTCTTCTTCTTCGAATGAAGCTTCAGAGATGAAATCAATGATTGATTTGAACCAAGGTTTTGCCAAGCCTTGGGAATGGACTGAGGCTTCCATCTTGGTCTTGTCCATGTGTACTATGTATGTCTGCTTCTCCACTACTGCTACTGACTTTGTCACCATAAAGGCCAGGAAGAGTAGGAGTGCCCTGAAGTTCATGTTGCCTACACAAAAGTGACAGCAGACAAAAAGAAAAACACTTTATATAATATTTTATCTAACAAAATAAAAGTAGTATACTTTTATATAACATGTTCAAACTTCAATGAACTTTTTTTCCTTACTGCATACTTTTTTGTTTGGTTTTTACAGACATAATTCTTAGCAATGCAAACTATCTCTAATCTTTCTTTATGAAGCATATATCCTACTCTAGAAACATATATAACAAACTTACAGGAAAAAATTCCCTATTTGTGTAGATCACACTTTATAAGTATACCATGCAAGCAACATTCTAAACAATACTACTAGAGTAAATGATACATAGCTAATTAGTGTTGACTAAAAAACTAGAAGCTATCAATAAACAGTGACAGAGACAATGGAGGTAGAGGTTCAAACCAATGCTGCAGTTAGCACAAGAACACTAGAGAAAAAGATATGGGGGGTGAAGAATGCTAGTGGTTGCTAACACTGAATCTTTAATAAGCACAAGAAGAAAAAGTTAAAGGCATTAAAATTTTGTGTGTTCATTAAATTGCAGTTCTGCAATGGCAATGAGTCTACCTTTTGTATTCTTATCTTCTACTTCAAGACTGCACCATTTAAGTTTTTATATACTTATTGTGATGGCAACTGGTCCAATGATGGGCCATTGTATATTTAGTGGTGCAAATATTTTTCTCTATTCAGTTGCAAGTTATATTATTGACCATGATAGTTGTTTCCACTTACAACTTTTGCATTATTTTATCCTTTTATGAAGGCCCTTTTAATTTCAGATTGACATTTATAATTCTGACATCATTTCTTCATTATAGAATATTGTGGTATCTTAGAGACAGTTCTAACAATGTTCATGTGGGCCAAAGGCACATCTTATTTTACTTAAGTCAATTAGTGAGCTCTGCAAATGGAAACGAATCTACCCCACCATGGTCTTGCCAACAGAGGATGTTGAATCTGTCAACACCAGTTAATTAAGTTCTAGCTAGTAATTTACATTATGTTGACTAACCAAATACACCTCAGATTGCACCAATGTGGAAGTTCATGCAAAGTTTTTCATCTCTTATCTTTGCAACTGATAACATATCCATTATCTTTTGTTTATTTCCTTTAGCATAAATCTCAGATGAAGTTCCTTACATATTGTTATTGAAATTTCAACTAAAGTGAAACTTAAACCTCTAACTCTGACTGAATTACAGTTTATAAACTGTATCTAACTTTGAATTTTTTTACATTTCATTTTAGTGCAGTTGCACCCATTAAGCCACACTAATATCAGTGTGCTTCAAACTGATCCTTTATTCAGTGTATGAAGCTGAAAAAGTAGTTGATTTGATGGCATTGTGGTTGCCCATTTAGTTCAATTTAGTGGAGTATTGGAAATCTTTTCAGATCCAGAAGGATGGTGAGTCTGAAATTTTATTAGGAGATTTCTAAGTGGGAAGACAACACTTTTGATCAGCACTCTCACATGCTACAACTGTTTACTATTATTGTTTGCTGTTCTAGCTTTCTAAAGAAGGGAATTAGTACGTGTCAGCTAAGCAAGAACAGAAGACTCTTTTGGGACCACAACTTTAGTGCTAGCTAAGTCTTGGAATGTGCTTATGAATGATATGCACTCATTGATGCAAAATTTTAAGAGCTCAAGATACAAAGAGTTCTCCTTAGTTTGTGTTTTAAAGCGTGTATCACATTTTACACTTTGACATCTCATGTCCACTAGAAAGGTAAGATCAAATTATAAAATATAAATAATGATAAATTATTAAGAATCTAAGTGTTATTTTAAATCATTAAATAAAAATGAAAATTTTGAATATTATATTTAGAAAAAGACTAAAAATTTATTGTCTTTAAAATTTTGAATTTCAATATATATATATATATATATATATATATTACAATTTCAAGTGTGAATCTAAGTCCTACACGAGAAAGTAGAATATTATATAAAGGTGAAGATATGTTAACACATTGTTTTAAAGTTTCGGATAAAGAGTGATATTAATCTCTTGTGTGATTGTACTCAAGTTTTATTGATGATTAATTAACATGATGATACAAACCTTCTTTTGAGTCAAATCTAAAAGTATTTCTCACTCACTCATTCATTTGACAAATGAGTGTGTTCTATTAAGAAATTTGTTAATCAATTAACAATTGCTTCTATTTTTCTTGTTAAACCACTTCCGCAGTTCTCATTTATGTTGGGTTTTTCTAAATAGATTTGTTTCTTAATTTTTTCCTCCAATTGAGTCCTTAAAAGTGAAAAATTGACTCAATTAGCTCACTGCCATTAAATTGGGTTAACGAGGTTAAGTTTTTTATGACCTAACAGTTTTACGTGGTAAATTTTTAATACGTGACGTTAACACATGTTGGTACGTGGAATTTCATTATCTTATACATTTAAATATTAGGGTTTGGTGGTGAATTTTAAAATGTGCCATATTTAGAGGGTACTAAATCTAAAGATGAGGAAGTAAGGATTTAGGGTTCGTTCTTATTGGATTAAAATTAGCAACCATTGAAAGCACTTGAAGGTTGAAGACGAAAGTGGCAAGACGTGAGATGAAAGAATGTTTATGAGTCATTCGTGTTTGTCTTCCACTTTCAATGAGTGTCGAAAGCAATTCCGCTCTGTTAGCTCTCACGAAGATGGAGGAAGGAATGACGCATCAGTGATTTGCCATTGTGCAGAGAAGTCTGTGTTGAGGACTGCAAAAACTAGTAAGAATCAAGGAAAACAATTCTGAAGTTGCCCTAAGTATAAGGTTAGAAGTGAAAATGTTGGATGCAACTACTTCAGATGGTGTAACGATGGTGGATTTGACGAAAGTGTTAGTTGTGAGTTGTTGGAAACAAAAGATGAAAGGTTACTGAAGAGTGAACAAAATGAAAGTGATAGTTGATCTGGAGAAAGCTGTGATGAGTCTTCAAACGTGAACGAAATTGTTCGTAAGGATTGTTAGTTGGGATTGTTAGTGTTCTATGTGTAATGAACATTGTTATAGATGTTCATGGGAAGGGCATGATATGCTGTTGTAGGTGTAATGTAGGGCAATTTAAGGTATTCTTCGAGTTTAATGTTATTAAGATGTGTTTCAATGTATTGTTGTTGTTGCAGATGTTTAATGAAATTAAGATTTCCAAACAATGAGATGAAATGATGTGTTTGATTTGATACATTGTGGTTCTGTTTTTTGAAGAAGAAATGAAGGCAATTTGCATTGCTTTTGTTGAGTTAATTCATCAGACATTGAAATGGCAGTACAATCTGTGTAATGAACCAATTAGTAATAACAGTGCATAAAATCTACCATTCATAATTCACCAACGTTAGCTCAGGAAAATGAAATTAACACCAAGCTTTTTAAAGTAAGTGCAACAACATTCCCGACACATCTTTTAACTTATCAATATCAACTTGTAGTAACATTCTGAATTGGTAAAGCTTCAACTTCAGTAATGTCTTCAATTCAAGACCCATTACTCAAAACAAGAATAAGTTATTTCCCATTCTTCTCAATATTCATTTAAAGATAAAAAAACATAAATTTGTGATGGACATAAGTAGTACAACAACAATTAATGACACATAATGTAGTCATCCATTACTGATATCAAGATAAACATAATAACATATGCTATATTAATACCAAAATGTAGTCATCCATTACAAAGCTTTGTTCATAGAAATACCAATATCTAGAATACTAAAATATAAAACATTGCTCATACAATAGTGCTTTAATCTATTAAATTTCCTTTCATGTATTAAAATGTTCATTAGACATGTGGTGCTATGGTTCAGCTTCTTCCACATGTGCTTGACCCTCAGACAATGAAATGGGTTCTTCTCCCTGTAGTTACACAACAAGTTCTTCGTTTCTTTTGGGTCAACGTGTTATGTTGTGGCCCAGTTCCCTACACAACCTACATCTCTTCAATAATCCACCTTTTGTCATTCTTGTTGAATCATTTTTCATCTCTCACTGCTCTAACCTCCTTTTCTTATTAGATCTACATGGAAACTTTCTTTTTGATGGAGGCATGACATCAGGATATTGGGTGATTTCCTAGAGGTTCTTTCCATTAATAGGATAGATAATGGACTAGTAAATTTCTTCATAGGTTGACTTTTGAAACCAAGAAGGTATGTAATCCTCTCCATCTATGTTCAGAAACTTCATTGTTGCCAATGCATGAACACAAAATATTCCACTAATGGTCTATTTTCTACAGGAACATGAATATTCATTTATGTTCACCACAAACTTCTCCCCACTTTGTGACACATGTTTGACTTCAAATAGCTTGTGTACAAACTAAATGTGAACATAACCCAACATTAGTAATGCAGACCAGTTGTGCAAAGAAATGAACAAAGAAAAACATATATCAGAATTGTTCAATACCTGGGAATCCAATATTTTGTTAGTTGTGCCTCCTTTTGTAGTCTATTACCTATTTTTCGATAAATTGATGATTGAAATGACCCTACCCTTGATGTATTAGTGACCCATCTCTTCATCATGTAAATTCTGATTTCCTCTAACATCTCTTCATCATGTTGTACAGTTGGTAACAGTCCCTGTGAATGAGTAGGCAAGTTAATTGATATTTATTTTCAAACTACGCATATGAAATAAAAGACAATAAATTACAGTGCAATTTACCTTATGTTAATCTTTTTGTGTGGCTTGTAAGCCATTTTTTTAGATATTCCTATGTTATATTTCCTACTAATTTTATCTCTAATATCAACTCCCTTAGCATTAGGATTTTCTCTTAGTGTTTTTTCCAATTTTTTACTTAGCCATTTTGCATTCAGTACGCGCAACTTGTGCTCCCTACTACATGTGTGGGTGTCCACAACAGTCCTCAATTGCCACGTATGCATTGCCTCCATGTAACCATAATATGCCATCCAAGGACATAATCCTTTTGCTCCCACAAATTTAAGCCTTATTATTTTCTTATCATTTTTAACAAATTTGATATTTCTTCCATTGTCTAGTGCATAGGTTTTGATTGCATCCAAGATGTCCTGTTTGACTCCAAAATATGTTCTCACTTCTCATTTGAAATTAGCAATAGTTTTAGGCATAGTAAATGTAACAAATTTCCCATAACCCTTTTTATTGATAGGGGAAACACTGTGATAACTGAACCCTATCCCTATGATAGTGATTTTTGATGATGACGACACATTAATAATAAAAACACATGAATATGTACTGTGGTATATGTCGTATGTTGTATGTGTTTATGATTATTGTGAAATATGCACATATTGTGATTGTCACATGTGTTGAACATATATGTTGATTGTTGCATACTGTGTTAGTAAAGTGATCATATTTGTGTATGCATACTGTATGTTTTGGTGATAAGGAAATCATATGCACAAAAACATATATGAATGACTAAATCGATTACAGAGGTGTAATAATCAATTCAGGTCATCAAATAGCTTGTGTTTTTAAACTGAGGCAAAACAACTTGTTTTGAATCAATTACATTAATTAGTGAATCGATTAAAACATATGTGTTTGCACATATATTTTTCAAGTGTGCTGTGTTATGAATTAAAAAGAAAAAGTTTTCAAAAATGTGCTAAGTGTTGAAGCTTAATCAATTACATGGATTATGTATTCAATTAAGTCTGTTATTGATTTGAAAACTGTTTCATGTTTGTCATAATCGTTTCAACGGTTATATTTTTAAATGTGTTATCTAAGCATTAAATGGAAATCGATTGCATTAATTGCGTATTCAGTTAAGGAACTTAATTGGTTATAAATCTGTTACAAGTATTAAATGTAGCCGATTAGATTAAAAGAGTAATTGACTGAATTGCGTCTGAATTGACTAAAACTATATATAGATGCATTGATTGGATTTCAGTAAGACAATTGAGATTAATATTTTCATATCTAATTTAGATTGTGCTAAAAAGTTTTACAGAGGTGATCAAATGCTCCAAGAAACAAGAAATTGAAGTGGTGAACTATTCTTGAAGATTTCTTGAGAGACAAGTTTGATTGATTTGAAGAATTTGATCTTTTTGCACAACTGAGTTGCTTGCTGTGGATCAGGAGAAGTTTCACAATCTGTGTGTTGTTGTTCCCTGTGCGTGTTGCCAGGAAGAAGAACGAGGAGTTCTTGTACTTTGAGAGGGTTCTCAAAGGGGTTACTATAGGAGGGGATTGTACTTGCTGTAAGGTTTTTGTATTTGGCTATATTAGTGAGTTAGTGAGGTGATTTACATTTTGACAGTGTGGGAGTTGTAAAAACTCATATCTCTGTAGTGAAAATTGGCTTTCAATCTCAGGTTGATTGAAAGGACACTGGATGTAGGCATGGAGGCCGAACCAGTATAAAACTTAGAGTTTGGTTTTTCTTCTTCCTATTTCTCTACATTAATCGATTACATATTGTCATCATTTGAATACATGTTAAGAATCTTTGGTAAGTGTACCAAATCATATCAAGTAATATAAAATGGTAAGACTAAGTATTGTATCCTAAAGGACTTACGACACTAAACAGTTATTTGATCACTCAACCAATTAAGACTTAAGAAGAACAATTTTTGGGGTTTTGAATGCAAATGCAATAAAATAAACATAAATTCAATTTGATCAATTTAGGCTAAACACTAGAATGGATGAATGAAGTTGATAATATGAGATGAATATGTTGTTGGAGTTTAGATTTCACCAAGTTTACTCTCATGTATATACAAATTCTACTTCTTCATTAATGTCAATGTCACTATCTAAAATACTTAAAACCCGATTCCTCGATGAAGAAAGCCTATCCTTAATTATTAGTTCATACAATTCCTAGCATTCCTAATAATTAGTTCTGAAGATCAGAAGCTTAAGACAACCAGAACTCATACCCTCATTCTTGAGCAATACTACTTCTGGGAATAATTCTCCATATCATGAATTGTAAGATACCTTCCGGTACTCATGCAAATCATACATCATGCTAAATAATGAGTTAACAAAGCAAGCATCACACGAAGAAGAATTACCCTAACAATTAATAAAAGAAGCATAAATAATTAAAAATCAATTCAAAATACATGAGAGTTCAAGAGGTTACATTTTTCCCCAACAACAAATAAGGTTTAGTTCCCCATCATCATGGAGAAACTAGATCAACAATGAAAGAATGAAAGAGATAGGAAAACCCTAAAAAGAGAAGAGGAGAGTTGTCACATCCCCAAATCTACCCTCAAGGAAAAGGAGAGCTGTCACATCCCAAAAATCTACCCCCAAGGAGTGAAAAGTGTGTTTCTATGCTCAAGCCATCAAAAGATGCAATCCCTAGGACATCCAAATCCTTAAATAGAACATAAAAATAATAGAAAACAGGTTCAAGCCCACTTCGCTGGCACTTAGCGCCCTAAGTGGACCGCCTAGGCGTGGTACGGGTCAAAACTAACGCTCAATGCCCCTGGAAGGGAGCCCGGGCATGGTGCGGGAAGAAAACTAGCGCTCAGTGCCCTTTTTCTACGCTCAACGCCCTTTTTCTGCACTCTGGTTGACTTTTCTACACTATAGTTGACTTTTATGCATTCTAGTTGACTTTTCTACACTCTGGTTGACTTTTTTGCATTTTGGTTGACTTTTCTGTATTCCAACTATTTGGTACTTTAACTATTCTTTCAAATCATTCCAATAGGCTACAAAATCAAGGGAATTTAGTGATAAAATCGTCAAGTATAACCTCAACTCTCTTATTCATAAAACTAAAGCAAAAACATGAGTTAAAACAAGTTTCTAAGTCAAAAATGGGGCATTTAGTATCAAAACTATATTACAGATAATGGTATTTTCAACTATTATCAATACGCACATTGTTATATTGCATACACATTGCATGCTATTAAAAAACGTTTAAAGATTCATCCTATTTGCGAAAAAGATTTGGAAATCAAGTATTTTTATAAAACACCAATTCACCCCCCTCTTAGTGTTGAGAAACAAGGCTCATCATTTCTAACAGTTTTCACCATTACTTTCACTATCACTAATGTCAAGAGTAATTAGAGTCCTCAAATTCTCATTCATCATTCACTAGTACAAAAACAACGTATTACGTCGGTTATTTTTGGCTTTTAACGATGAATTCGAGACCGATGTCATAGCGGGTGACGTAAATTTTACGTCGAATATAATGAATTGATAAGAATGAATGTAATACTTACGTTTGTATCAAGGACTTCAACTCCGCTTTAATCTTCCTATGAAGAGAACAAAACCATACAAGTTGTTTTTTTTTTTTTGGAATGATCACCATGAGTTGCCAATAGCCCCTATCATGTACCAACAACTATTGAGTTAGTTTATTGATTAAAATTTGATAAAAGTTGACAATATTGGGAAACACATACGCATCAATGTATGGCGCGATATCTCTCTCTCTATTAGACTCAGTCATCCATGTTTGAATATATGATTTTCTAGAATCTAATGTGTTTCCAGATGGTTGAATGGTCTGAGGTTCAAGAAAGCCATAAACTGACGCCTGACCTGATTCCACTATGATACTGTCCATTTACTTGTAAGAATAAAGTTAAGTATATTTATTAAAAAGTAATAATACTAATATACAAATTGGAAAATAACAAATAAAAAACTTACATGCACCATAGTTGTATGCATGAAATGTTCAACCTTTTTTCTCCACCAATGATCTCATATGCATCATCAAAATTAATATACAATGGAACATGGCACTCGAGGCCAAATGTTCTTAACTCCCACAACATCTCTACCGGTCCTTTTCTCAACTTATTTAGTCTAGAGGTCAATATGGATATAGCATCATGGTCTTCTGCTTCCTCACGAGCCTCATTCATAGGTTGAGCAATTGGTTGTTTCTCAGGACGGTAGACCTGCAATTCACATTTACAAAAGTCAAGAATTGTTTAATTATAACTTGAAGATTTAAGATAATAAAAAGAAGAATATAATACCACTGGTGGGCCAAAATATGGCATGATCATAGCCTTAGGCCAAGCTATATATGTGCCTAAGGTCTCCCCCACGAATTGGATTTCAGATGTAGGCACTAACACTCGAGCCTGGGGGTCTCTTGGATCATAAATCATTACCCGTGCGTGAGTGGGCAATAAAGGAGCACCATGAATGGTCTGGCCTCCTGCAATCTGTCGTCCCAAGGCCACTACGCGCGGAGGATCCTCATCAACCAAAAACTCGTACTGAATATTGTAATTAGTACGATCTATAGTAGAGCACGAGCCTTTAATGCTCACACGAGGTGCAGTAGGATCATCTATAGGGGCGTCTTCCTGCTGTGGCGGTTGTTGTTGCTCTTGTTGTTCTTGTTCTTGTTGTTGTTGTTGTTGCTGTTGATGTTGTTGTTGTTGCTGTTGTTGGTTGATCATTACAAGTTTTTCTTCGAGCATTCTTAAGCGTTCACTCATGCTTTCCTCTAATTCAACTTACACCTATTGCATGATGCTACAAACGATTTCCTGAGTCACGGCTTCTGTGCTTCTTGGTTTAGGGCCAAAGTAGTCCCTCAATCCAATAGCTCCTCTAACAGCACGCAAACAACCTGGACGGTCTAGCTGACCTGTGACTGCTACTAAGAGGTCCTCCCTACCTTGTGCCTTGACTCTGTTGGTCAACCAATACATCCTGCATATCATAATGAAGTTAGACACAATAAAAAGTTTGTTACATAATTTTTTTATGAACTATGGTAATTAGTTAAAAAAATATTTCTTTTAGGGTTTCTTAGGTGCCTCAAATATTTATACCTATATATAGGGACACGAAATACATACGTAGACTTTTTTGAAGTCATAAAGATGCATTTGTAATGTTGAGAGAGGATTCTTTTGGTTCTTGATTTACAACTCTGATTCTTATCAAAGATTAACATCTTTGTAGCAAATATTTCTTTTAGGGTTTCTAAGGTTGTCTTAAACATTTATACCTATATTCTGCTGTTTCCATCTTTGTCTTATGAACCTCCACATAAAATTTTAAAATGTCGAGACGGACGGGTCAATACATGAAATAGATGGGTCTGTATATTTGAAACGGAACGACCACGACTACCACATAAACGTTTATAAAAAAACTCGAACTTAAAAAGTCGACGACAATAAAAGATCAAACAAACTCTTAGAAAAAATTTTATTGGCCACATTGAAATAAATTATTTTGAATAATTTAATAATTATAATTAGTTATTAGTATAAATTTTTGATATCAAAAAATACTATGAGTAACATTATTAGAAAAACAAATTTGACCCCTCTCAAGCATTATTTCTTCGCTTTTTAGTATGTTAACAAACATGTGATCAATATCCAGCCACATTGTCATTAATATGACCATAAATAATCATTAAAAACTAATTTGCATTTCTTAATTTATAACGCTTTGAATCGATTCATTATTACTTAGAATCGATTATATTAACTTAGCAAAATTGAGAGTGAAATTATATGAATATAGAGTGGCAGATCAAACTTTTTAACTTCAAGCCCTCCAAATCTCCCCTTCTTCGTGGGTGATTGAAAATTAGACAATTTCTGGGGAGCGGGACGTCATTTTGTTTTCAAATGAATCAAACGAAATTTATTGCTTTTTTTCTGAATGATGTTTGAACGTCGAATTCGGCAGGGCTTCGACGTTCATACAAGAAGGTGGAGTGTGGCAATTACTAAGCATAATTACATGATGTACGTCATCGGTTCATCTATAAATATAGCTTGCATTTCACATAATCCCCACCTCCTGTTTCCGTATTGAACATACTAGGATTCATGTTTTTTATATCCTTGGCGTTTTCCTTTCCTTAGATTTCGAAACATGTCTTTTCTTTAAACTGAAATTTGCTCGGTTGAATTTCAAAGTGTCTCATTCATGTCTCAGTTCATATGAAGGTGGCCTTTGAAATTCAAGTGAACAAAATGTTTTTTATAATACAAAAATGATTAAATTATTTTACTGAAAGGAAAGTGCTTGAGAAAAAGAAATATGGTTCACAATATGTTTAATGCTGAAACAATTTTGTGATCTAAAATAATTATATACAAATATTGTTCAACTTCATCATTTACAATTGTATGATTCTTTTTTAAATTGTCCTTAAGTTGCACTCCTCCGTTAGATTTCAGAGCTATCTTTTTTTCTAAGGGAGGATACAACTTAAAGACAATTTAAATTTTAAATCTATTTACATAGTTGACGTCAAATGTTGAGTACCCTTGATGCAAAGACCTGAAGTTTATTCATTGTTCACATCCATTTTATGTGATAAACGACATCATATATCCTCTTAAAACACAACATCTAAAATGAATCTAAAGATATTTATTACTTTTTTTACTGAATGATGTTTTAACGTCGAATGTGGCAGGGAATTGACATACATTTGGATCAAAAAGTACATTTCGATGAAGTACATTTCACTGGATCAAAGTGTACCGTACATTTGGATATATTTTGTTTTTCCCCTCTCATAGAACGTCATAGGCAGCGAGGCAGTGACGTGAAGGGAATTGAATTATGTTGGGAGCATTAATGCTCTTAATTGCACATTAATAGAATGCTTTATTCGATAGGGCTTCGACGTTTTTTTTCTTTTGCAATAGCAAAATGTGGCGCTCTTATGATTCTTTTTTCTTTAAAATCAGACATAAATTTTTTTCTTTTTACTTCTTCCTTAATTGATTCAAGTTAACAGTGTACTGAAATTTGCACTTTTAAATAGTGACCAGTTTTTGATCAATATCAGAACAACATAATCTTCTATTCTCAACTAGATTGAGGGTTAGTCCACATACAATGCAATCAACATTCATAATTCACAGATTGTTTACTAAAATAAATCTTCATTTCATTTCAATCTAAAATCGAAAGAAATACAAAAACCATAGGTGGCTTACTAGCCATGATTACAAAATAAAAAACAAAAATCATAGAAAACTAGGTTCTAAAATAATTATCAAGAAGATTCCATTGAATCTTCATCATCAGAATCTTCAATATGATCTTGATCAAGAGTAGGTGGACTTCCAACAGTTTGCTCATCAATGAAGAACCATCCATTCACAGTCTTTTTCAGCCCAATAGATGACAAACTTGGTATACCAATTTCTTGTAACCTTTTGCACACAATTCTTACTTCTTCAGATACATATAGTCCTTGGAGTTCCAACACCTTGCTGATAAATACTCCATATGGCAATTTGTGTGCATAATCATCTCCTACAGCGATCATGTGGTGTTTTAGTACCACAACCCAGTTGGTTGGGATTCTAGTCTTGATAGCATTCAACAGAAATACATCTTCTGTTGACATTCTGTCCTCGACAAATCTTCCAGGTAGCAGTAGCCAAGTTAGGACATAAGCAATCATTTTCTCCTCCTTGTTTAAGCCATCATGTATGTACTGCTTATCCACCATGTACCTTCCTGGATATCTTAAGCATTTTATATATATAACTCTCTTTGTTAGCCATTTGTTTGACTCAAAATCACGGATATGAGAATCCAAACCTTTAGCTTTCAGTTCAACAATATCTAACCAAACATTATAGTCAATAGTAATATTAACACCTTTGAGCCTTGAGTGAATGATCCCATTTACAACCCTTAGGTTTGTGTAGAAAACCTCAACCAAATTTGGATAGCAATGTCCTTTCATATGCACAAAATCAGTAAGCCCTTGATATGTAATCCATTCTTGAAAAAGGAACCCTTCTTTCTTGAACAATTGCAGGTCTAGACACTTGTGAGGAACTACATTTTTTATATGTTTCCAGTATAAAAACTTTGCTCGCATGTCTCAATCACTTATCCATCCAGACGGGCTTGCATTTCTTGTAACTCGGGAAACCTTCTCTTTTCCTCTTTATGATGACGATGGAGAAGCCATTTCTGAATATAATTCTAGGAACGTCTTTCACAATCTCGACTTCTTAACTTCATAACTCAATTTAAAGAGAATAAAATTTTAGGTTAATAGCCAATTTTGTCCCTAGTTTCGTTGATAAATCTCAATTTAGTCCCTCATTTTAAAAGTTTTTGAAATAGATTCTCACTTTTAAAATTTTGAGTCAAATTAGTCCCTTTCATTAAATATAAAAGAACGACGTTAAGGATTTGATGATTTGACAGAAAAACCGTGCTAACATATTATTTTATAAATATATTTCTCTCCTTTTTTCTCCTTGATTCAAATTTCTAGGTGCATGGAATAGTGTGCCACTTTGGACCATTTATACTTCCCAATAACTCATTTCTCCAGTAACTTTTACTTTTATTAAATATTTATCGTTCATAATATTAAATAATTTTATCTTTTTTTAAATATATATTGTTTTTATTTATAATAAAAAAGATAATGAATGTTATTAAAATCAGATAAAAAAAAAGATTTTGTTTATTATTCATCTTCTTGATTTTAAATTGTTCTTTCTCTTTACTAACATATTCATTACTTTTTTTTCCTGTTACCCTTATAATAACTTTATTTATTTAATTTAGACATGTATTTAATGTATTAGAAGAAGAAAAATGTGTAAGAGAAAAAATTATACTATTTTATTAGAGTGGTTTTTTATTATATTTATAAAAACAACTTTGAATTACACATAAAAATAAGTTGGTAAAATATTATTTAATAATAAAGTCATAAAAAAAGTAATATTAATGATTATAAATAAAATTAATTTTAATTATTTAAGTCTTCATTAAATACATCTAGTAATGTAAATTCAATTTTTTAAATATGAAATTAAATGATGAATTCTAACTTCAACTTATATTTATTTAAAAAATTATTTTTTCGTTCAAAACATTTAATAGAATTAAATTAGCTTAAGTCAAACGTCTTCGGAATATTATTTCATTTAATATATATTTGTGTGGTCCTATAGATTCGTAAACGAAGAAAAAACAGTACACTAATGATTATTTGCAACTCAGATCTTAGTATTTTATAGTCAAACTTATTCAGTCACATTGTGGCCTGAAGATTGTCCGGTCATGGCAGTGACGTGATGGTGATGATTTCAGAGGAGGAGAAGCGTTGTGGTGGTCGCGGTAACGGCGCGACGACTTCGAACTCTTGCGTGAAGGAGAGATTCCTCTTGTGGTGGTGCTGCTGGCGGTGCTTGGTTGCGGCAAGATTTTGACCGACGACGGTTATGTGTGACGGCTCGAAGGCACTGAGGTTGGCGGCGGAGCGGCGCGGCGGCAGTTGACGATGGTACGACGGAAGCGGAACGACGGCTTACGGCATTGGCGGCTAGGGTTTCTGTGGAGAAGGTGGAAGATGATGCTCATGGGTTAGGGCTGAGGTGGCGTGTTCTGACTAGTTTACTAATGAGTGTAAGGATCAGTGATGTGACATCATTTGAGTGGTTCAATATGTTAGTGGTGAACTGCCACGTGGCATGATCTGGTGAAGTTTGGCTTAGGCGGGATGTGTATAGGAAACTTAGGGAGGTGTAGTAGAAATGACTTAGTGTTTGGGCTTGGTCTTTGGCCTGTTTCAGAAATAGGAGTGTATGTAGGGATTTTAAGGGGTGCAAGGGTAAAGTCTGCCTGTTTGGCCCATTTGTACATTATTTTCCGAATAAAACCTGATTTTGGGCCTTGAATTGCCATTTGAACCAATAGAACTTATAATTTCAGATGCACAAATAAACTAAGAATTCCCAAGTATAATTTATCAATTAAAATCACTTTTTAAGTCCCTTTTAATTCCAAACACAATATATCAAATCATCACAAATCCTCTTTAAATCAATCATTCAAGCACAATTATCCCATCAAATATTTGAATTTTAAAGCATAAATGTGGGCACAAATATGCACTCATCTTGGTTCTTGGTTGTGATTTCCTTAAACTCATTGTACGATAGAGTATATGATGCTTGATGGGTGGTTATAGTATGATAAAATGCTTGAACTGTTGTTATTATTGCATTTGTGCTTGATTTGGGCTTGTGCATATTGAATCTGTGAGAGGACGAAGTCGAAGGCCTTAACTACACTTGGAATTGTTGTTAAGGCCCCGCCGCACTTGGAAGTGTGATTCAGAGGGATGTCATAGCTGGAAATGCGGTTGCTCGCCGCACTTGGAGTATGTTGGAGTTGGAATTGCGGTTTAGGGTTTTTGTTTTATTACTTTTTTTTTGCTTTATTATATTTAATTAAATTTTATTTGATTTGGTTTAATTTTAGAATTTGTATTTGTAGCTATTGTATATTATTTAGTATTTTTTATATTTATTTTTTATATTAAATTTGTTTAAAAATATATATATGAAATATTACGTTAGTATATTGAATTTATTTTTGTTTATATTTTATATACTTTTTTATTAATATTTTATATTTATATATTCTGTAATTTTAATTTTTATGTTATGTTTTATGGTTAAATAATATTTAATATCTTTTCGGAGTATCTTTTAATTTTTTATTTGTTTGTTAATTTTTTTTGAATGTTTTTTTTTTAATTTTTAATTTTTTTATATTGTTTATTATGTGTATTTTTTATTACATTTTATTTTATTTGTTTTTGAATTTGTTTTTTTAATTGTAATTTTTATGAAATTATTTATTTAATTAAATAATAATTATTGTGCCTAAATTTTTTATTTTTGACTTATTATTTTGTTTATTAATTTATTTTTTAATTTTTAATGGTTTTTATAATTTGTAATTACTTAAGTATTATTTATTAAGTAAATTTTCTTGTTATTTTTTTATTATTTTATTATTAATATTTTATTTTTATTATTTATTATTTGGTTCAATATTTATTATTATGTAATTATTTCTTTTATATATATATATATATATATATATATATATAAATTGGTTAATAGAAATAGTTAGAACTAGAGGTGCATCATCTTCTCGTAATGAAGCTTCATTTTCTTGTGATGAGCCTTCATCTTTATTACATGATGAAAGGAGACGACCTACGACATCTGCTCATAGAAGACACGTAGAAAAATATTGTGCGGACCTCATTCATGAATATGAGCATGAGGAGGGGGACGAGTTTATACCGCAGGAGTATGGTGAAGATGACTATGTCGAGGAGAGGATGTTCAACAGCAGGATGACTATAGTGAGGAAGAAAATGAAGATGGTGGATTCCCAGGAGGCCCACATGACACCTCCTTACTTGCCTATTATACCTAGCATGTTCCATTTGCCATATGGTAAGACCGGGTTAGTCATCAACATAAATGTTAATTGTTTATTTATTTTTGTTATATAATTTTGTGTTTTTATGTAGGATCAAATGGAGATCTCCTATGGCAAAAAAAAAAACTAAAACATTTTAGAATATACCATGTAGGTATTGAGTCTTATATCTCCATCTCGGAGTTGATCTCCTTAATGAACCTACATGTTGATCATGGATTTCTTAAGAAAAGTTTTTAAAATTAAACTATAAATTACCAAATATAAATGTCTTATAAATTAAATCAAAATTTAAAAAAATTAACACATAAAAAAATGTATACAATAAATAAAAAATAACAAAAAATATTTAAAATTAAATACTAAATAAAAAATTAAACTTATTCAAAATTAAATATAACTTCAAAACATTAACACGTATAAAACATAAAAAACTTAATAAAAAAATTTCATAACAAAATATTAACTATTACCTACAAAATAACACCTAAACTATTAACTAATACATAAAAAATAACATAAAATATTTTAAATTAAATAAATAAATATAATACATATAAAAAGCAAAGCATAATATAGAGTATAATATATATTAAAAATAAAATAACAAATATAGCACTCGAGAAACGTTGTGGTGAGTAGAAGGAAGGGAGAAGGTTGTTTAGGCAAAAGGTTTGCATTGCACCAGGAAAGAAGAAGTTTGGTAATAACACCTAAAACTACTGAACCTAAACTCATACCTAATACATAAAACATATAATCATGGAGATTGTTTAGAAGCTCTCTATCACCACCTTGGTCCTCCACCTTCCTTCTCCAATAATCACAACACCACCACATATCACAATCACCACTATATCACCACTTTACACAACACAAGCTCTCAACTCAAGAAACAATGAACCGTGAAGAAAGTGAAAAAATGGGAAGGGAGTGCAGGTAGGGTTTATACAATCAGAAGGGATTAGGGTTATTGGTTGGTAAGAGATCATTAACTCATCATTGAATTTGTTGATTTTAATAAATGAAGAGAAAATATGTAAAATAGGAGTGTATTGTGAGATAGGTGAGGTGTAGGAACAACACTTTCATGATATAATAAAATAAGTTAATAGGAAAGTTACTTTTTTTATTCATGTATTTTGTATTGATAATTATCTTAATAATCAATTTTTTTTTGTTATTTGATACTTTTTTATATTAATTATTCTTTTTCTATATTCTAATATCTCATTATTTAGTCGCTTAATAAAATTATATTTAAAAAATATATTTTAGTTTTATTTTGAAAAATACTATCATTTAAAAACAATAATAATAATAATTTTATTTTAAAAAATATCAACAATAAAACATTTATATTAAGTTATAATATATACTAATCATGTCTATATAGAATATAGAATTCCATATTAAAATGATATAGAATATAGAATTTCATTCCCAAGACGAGTGTTTAATTAATTTTGAAAATAAAGAATTTAAATAATTTTTCAAGCAAAAAAGTAATAATAAATATTTTTTTATAAAATTAAAATTAAATTTTAATAAAATAAAGTTAGCTAGGCAAATTGGTGGATCAACCTAGCCCACCACAGGTTCAACCCGCATGAGTCGGGTTAAAATCTCACCTGCATAAAAAAAATATAATTTTCCGCGAGTTGTGACCTATTTTAACCATTCTAATAAATATGTTTAGAAATATATGTCAATGAGAAATTAAATTTAGAACTTAAATATACCAAGTCACAAAAATTCAAAATTATTTTTAATATTACAAATTTTCATACACAAGAATAATAATTTACTCAATATCCTTTAGTTGTTTGTTTTGACTACTACTTTTTTTTTATTTGACACTCTAATCTTCTGCACAACTTACGGATATTTAAAGTTCAAATTATTTTCTCAATCAATATAGTTGATAATTAGAAAATAAAATAAAATATTTTAAGTCAATTTCTTTTAAATAATAAATGGAAAATAAAAACTTTAATCCATATTACATTCTTAAAAATTATTTTTAAATTAATTTTATTTTTAAAATAAATAAATAAATAGTTCTTTAAATGCCTGTCCTTGCACACATTAACCATTATAAAATATAAAAATTCTAACATATTTCTATATATTTATTTTGTTAAAAGTGACTTTTATTTAAAATATTATTTTTCTACATACTACTTTTTTATTTTTATGATTTATAATTATTTAGTCATATAATATCATTAAAATTAAAAAACATATTTTACTTTTATTTCTTAAAATAATATTATTCTAAAAAAATATATGTTTATGGATAATAAAATATAAAAAAACAAATAATTTTATCTTCAAAATAATATCAATAAAAAATTATATTTATCATTTTTATATTAAATAATAATATAAATATTCTTATTGAATAATTTATTCTTTTTAGTGTGTAAAAATTATATTAATTTTATCTAATAAAAATTAACATTAATGATGTGTACATAAAACTCTATATAAGATTTTAAATAATTATATTTAAAACAAAATAAATTAAAATTTTGTATTTAATAATTCATTTCAAAGATTTAAAATATATATTTTTAATAAAAAAAATCACATTGTTGTTTTACATAATAGTTTATTTGAAATATTTAAAAAATATATTTGTATTAAAAAATCATATTTCTTAATATTATAATTTTTATTTTATAACTTTTTAAATTATTTTTTACTATTTCCAACTTCGAATGTGATACCTTATAATTTTAGTACGAGTGAAACAAAAGATAAAATCTAATGAATTAATTGTCTTAAAATATAGGCTTAATACCATATTTTATCTCTAGTTTCGTTCGAAAATGTCAAACTAGTCCATCCTTTAAAAAAATGTGTCAATTACGTGCTCACTTAATAAAATTTGCATCAATGAAATAATTAACGCCGTTTGTACGGATTTAACGGAAGAGATTTCATTGATGCAAATTTTATTAAGTGAGGACGTAATTGACGCATTTTTTAAAGGATGAACTAGTTTGACATTTTCAAGCGAAACTGGAAACAAAATAGGGTATTAAGCCTAAAATATATTAATAATATATTTATATTGTTATTAAGTGAGTATAAAATCATACATTAAGACTACATTAATTAGGCGAGTCTATAAATATACATTATTATAAATATACATTGAATAAACACTAGTTAGATGCATATAGGAAAAAATTAAACAAGTTTAGCAATATACATTAGACAAGTCAATGTATATACTAACTAGACAAATATAACAAAAGATGGATTGAACGAGTCATTATGTTTATTAATTAAACGAATATAACAAAAAAATTTAAACGGGTATTGCAATACACATCAGACCAATATGTCCATACATTGATTAGAATAATATGCCAAAAAATCATTAGACAAGTATAGCAATATATTTTATACGAGTGTGCTCAAATACTAATTAGACAAAATTAAGTAAAAAATTAGATAAGTCATTTCATTCATTGGTTAAACAAATATAACAAAAAATATCAAAGAGGTTTATCGATGCACTAATTAAACAAGTCTAACAATACTTATTGAACAATTTATCCATACAATTAGTAAACAAGTATAGCAAAAAATATTAAACGAAACATTTCATACATTGATTACACGAGTCTTGAATAACTTATTATATGAGTCTGTCTAAACATTGATTAGACGAGTTTACCAACAACATACAATGGTAAAATGACCTTATCAATATATATTAGACAAATTTATCTATACACAAATTAGACAAGTCTATTAATATAATACAAGTTTGTTCATTCATTAATTGGATGAGTCTTGTAATATACTTTAGACAAATCTAAACAAACACTCATTATACAACTTTTTTCATACCCTAATTAAATTGATTTAGCAAGAGTCATTAGATGAGTCATTTCATACGTTGATTAGATAAGTCTAAGAATACTAATTAGACAAGTTTATTCATTGATCGAGGTCGTAGCTAAACCAAAATAATGTGCAATTAAGTGCAATATAATATTAGAAAGTGACTCCTAGGTCGTTTCTCAAGGACCAAATGTGATTCAGACAATAGGTCAAACACATGGTGGGAGGGTGTTTTGAAGGTGGTTTTGTGAAATGAAATGAACTAATTAAAACACAATATAAACCCAAATTTAACAACAGGTTGGCAATTGGATCAATTGCAATGCTTCCTATCCTGGATTAACAGCAAATAAATGTTCTTCTTACCCTTAATCCCACACGAATTACCCAACTAAGCGAATGATAATTCATTCATCAAAATTGCGAACTAAGCAACGCAACACACCAATTCAATTGATTCTACACCACACAGATTAATCAACTAAGCGAAGATTAATCACTAATTAGACAATTACGTGTGTACCTAATTGTAAGCGTAGAACAAATTCAATACAATGCAAGGTAAGACAACATAATCAATGACAGCTCAACAAATCTCAAGTAAGCAATGCAATACCCCCAATTACCAACCCGCACAAATTCAAGCTACCATTAATACGGGTTCAACATAGCAAAAAAAAAAATGGAAACATAATGCAACAGAGTCAATGCATAACTAAAACGAAATGCACAAACTAAAGTCGAAATGTAGGTCAGGAATGCAGAATTCAGATTGAAAACGAAATGAAAAAGGGGAACAAAATTGGAACCCATAAGCAGCAAAAGAAAGCACAAAAACGCGATTCAAAGAACTCAAAACGAATTGGAAATACCCTAAGACGAATTTGCAATGCAAGAATGATAATGGAATTTAAATGGGCAGAATCTAAATCGCAAGCTAAAAGCATAAAATGAAATTGTAGAATCAAAATTAGATTGCTCAAATTGAAAATGCATAATGAAAAATCTAAAACCCCAAATTGGGGGAGCTCTCACTTGTTATCCAAAGCTTAGAAAACGTAAATGAGAGAGTGAGAGGTGTGTTTGGGGTCTGCCCCCCTTTTGCACACAATCCTAGGTCAGAATACAAAATGGGCCTAATCTTAAGAATGACCAAAACAACCCAATGTGTTAAATATGTCCAAAAAGCCTCAAAAACGAAATTACAATTGAAATTAAATTAGAAATTCTGATGTGGCAAGTGGAGAATGATGTGACAGCCCTTTAATATCCCAAAATAATAATCCAATAATTTTCCTGCAATTAATAATGACAATAATTATCCTAAGATAATTTAAATTAATTAAAATAAGAATTATTGGTCAAATTAAGCCCAAATACCAAAATTGAGAAAATATTGGACAATTAAGCACAATTTCCTAATCAAATGTAGTAGAAAAAGTTAAGCGAATAGTATAAAATAATGATTCATCATTCATGCATTGATTAGATGAGTCAATCAATAAATACTAGACCAGTTTGTCCATACATTGATAAGTCAAGTTTAACAAAATAAATTACTCAAGTCTTTTCATACATAGATTACACAAGTCTATTAATACACATTAGACGAGTTTGTCCACTCATTGATTAGATGAGTCTTGCAATATACATTAGACTGGTTTGAACATAACGGGTTAGACAAGCCTAAACGTACACATTATACAAGTGTGTCCATATACTTATGAGACAAGTCTAGCAATACGTATTAGAAGAGTTTGTTAATGCATTGATTAGACGAGTCTAGAAATACACATCAAACAAGTCTTTTCATATACTTTTTAAACGAGTATTACAAAAATTATTACATGAATCTAACAAAACACATTATAAGAGACTGTATATATACTAATTAGAAAATTATAACAAAAATATATCAGATGAGCGTTCCATAAGCTGATTAGATGAGTTAAGGAATACTTTGATTAAACGAGTTATCATTTATTTGATCAGATCAGTCTAGCAATACACATTAGACAAGTCATTAATATATTGATTAGACGAGTCTAATAATACACATTAGACAAACTTTTTAATACACATATTAAACGAGTTTATTAATACACATTAGACGAGTATATTCATTCATTGATTAGATAAATCTTACAATATACATTAAACGGGTTTATTCATACACTAATTAGAAGAGTTTAGCAATACACATTAGAATTTTGTGCATAAAACATAAAACAAGTCATTCCCTACATTAATTAGACGAGTCTTAGAATGCGCATTAGGTTAGCCTATCCATCCAATGATTAAACGAGTCTTGCAATACACATTAGATATATTTGTCCATACATTAATTAAATGAGTCTAGTAATATACATTAGACAAGTTTGTTTATATACATATTATACGAGTCTAGTAATAAACATTTGACAACTCTATTCATTCTCTAATTAGATGTCTATACATTATACTTGTCTATTCATACACATTAGATGAATGTCTTCATATACTAATTAGAAAAGTCTAACTTTAGATATTAGATAAATCTATCGATACACTAATTATACGAGTTTAGCAATATACATTATACCAATATGTTCATATATTGATTTTGTCGCAACCGGAATCGCGACGGGACGACGATCCGAAAAATAAAAACTGTTTTTGAAAAAAAAAAAATTTTGGAGTCGCCACCATAGTTTATTCTGGAAAACTACGGAAAAACCATAAAATGATAAGACCTGGTCTGCGAAAATGAGATTCTAAGTTCGGGAGTCGGTTACGTGTAGGGAAGGTATTAACACCCTACAACGCCTGCCCTAAGGCAGTACCTTTAACTAAATATGCGAATATGATGTGGTTTTCAAAATGTTTAACTATCCCCTAAAATAAGACTCTAAAGAAACAACATGTATTTTTTAGTTTTTTTTGAGCCCGACAAGGATTGACCTTGCTCCTACGTATTCTCATTAAGAATGAGAAATCAGGGTTCCGTAGTTCTTTTAGAAAACTGCTTGAAAATTTGTTTGGAAATTGTTTGAGAATTTTGTTTGTAAAATGATTTTGGATTTTTGGGAAAGTGAACCTGACAAGGACTGGCCTTGCTCCTACGTATCTCCACTTTTGATGGAGAATCAAGGATCACGTAGTTCTGGCTAGCCATATTGTATGTTGTTTGAAAATGTGGATGTTTTTGGGTTTTGAAAGATTTTGTATTTTTTTGGTATTTTTATAAAATAAACAAAGAATGTTTTCAGCACAAAGACGATGCGTGTGATCACACATGTGCTTAACCTTTAAAATATTTTTGGTATTTTTATAAAATATTTAGATTTTTGCATGATGAGCACTAGGCTGATGCGTACGATCGCACGAGTACTCACACGGCTTTTTTTTCTTATTGTTTGCTTAATGAGCACTAGGCTGATGCGTACGATCGCACGAGCACTCACACGACTTTTTTTGTTTATTTTATATTTTGGGTAATGAGTACTAGGTTGATGCGTACGATCGCACGAGTACTCATACCGATATTTATATTATTACATGTTTTTAAAGTTTTATATTTTTTTATTAAGAAGGATAGATGGGTTGAAATGTGAAAAGCATAAAGAAAAATTGTAATAGAAAACACGATGAATTTATAAACTAAAAAAATGATCAAAATGCATATATAAATAGAATGAAGAGAAAATGTATACCTTGTTGAAGATTTGTGTGATGAAATAAAACTCTACTTGTAATAAGTTGTGAGAAAGATAGATGGAAGATGAAGAAGATAACTTTATGGTAGAAATGGGGTACGGGATTTATTATGTATAGAGAGATAGTAAAATGTGAGGGAGAAATGAAGTAGAGTTTCGGGATGGAATGAAGAGATTTTGAGAGAGAAGATATGGATATTATGTAAATTGTGTGTGTGAAGTGAAGAGAATGTAGGTATTTATAGAGTTAAGGATGAAGAAAGCTGATGAACAAAAATAATATAATAAGTTGGTGGAAAATTTAGATGAAATAAAAATTAATCACAAAAATGCAATAAAATAAATAAGTAAAGAAATAAAACGTTTGGGGAAACAAGAAGTTGAATCTGGCAGAGCCGGTTAGACAACTTCTAATCCTTCCAAAATGCAATAAAATAAATAAGTAAAGAAATAAAACGTTTGGGGAAACAAGAAGTTGAATCTGGCAGAGCCGGTTAGACAACTTCTAATCCTTCCAAAATGCAATAAAATAAATAAGTAAAGAAATAAAACGTTTGGGGAAACAAGAAGTTGAATCTGGCAGAGCCGGTTAGACAACTTCTAATCCTTCCAAAATGCAATAAAATAAATAAGTAAAGAAATAAAACGTTTGGGGAAACAAGAAGTTGAATCTGGCAGAGCCGGTTAGACAACTTCTAATCCTTCCAAAATGCAATAAAATAAATAAGTAAAGAAATAAAGCGTTTGGGGAAATAAGAAGTTGAATCTGGCAGAGCCGGTTAGACAACTTCTAATCCTTCCAAAATGCAATAAAATAAATAAGTAAAGAAATAAAGCGTTTGGGGAAATAAGAAGTTGAATCTGGCAGAGCCGGTTAGACAACTTCTAATCCTTCCAAAATACAAAAATAAACAACTAATAACATACAAATGGCATAACATAATCAATATCACGTTTTACAACTATCACATTTGGATATCAACACAAAAGCATACTCTCATTTAAATTCAAAATCATACAGAAACAAAATACTCCATAATCAAGATTTAAGATCAGACAAAAGCAAAATATAGCATATTCAAGGCTCAAGATAATACAAAAGGAGATACTCAAGGTTAGCTTCCCTTACCTCTATTACAGACTTAATCTCCTCGCTCTCTGAAAACTTCCAGAATATCCCCTTTGAAATTAGAAATTCTTCCAACTCTCTTCTCTCAAAAATTTTCTCAATTCTTTTGTGTAAATTTTCAGCCTCCCCCCTTGGCTATTTATAGTAAAAAAAATTTACTATTCATTTGTACTATTCATTTTTACTATTCATTTTTTTATTCATTTTACTATTACAAAATTAATTTTTTATTTGCAAATTGGTGAATTCTGATCTCAAAGCTACGTGGAACACTTATCCTTTCCAAAATTTTTTTTTTTTTTTTTACTTTTCACTTTTTACTATTCACAATTCACTATTCACTATTTACTATTCACTATTCACTTTTTTATTTATTTATTTATTTATTTATTTATTTATTATTAATTTTATTTACCCGGACGAAATTGGGTATTGAGAGCTGCCCCTCTTTACTTAGATTTTACTAGATAATATGACAAACAACGTTTGTATATTATCAGAGTAAAAGATAAGTAAAGATAGAAATACTCATTTCGTCTGGGTTTCAAAGAGAAAGGGGGAGAATAACAATCGATTCAAGTACATAAGATGAATAGAATCACGATGCAACAAAAATTGAACTTAAGGGCGAGGCAAAAATTAAACTTAAGGGCCAGCGTGAAAACTGGGCTTGGGGGCCAGCGTGGAAGCTGGGCTTGAGGCCAGTGTGAAAACTGGTCTTGAGGGCCAGCGTGGAAGCTGGGCTTGAGGCCAGTGTGAAAACTGGGCTTGGGGCCAGCATGGAAACTGGGCTTGGGGGCTAGCGTGAAAGCTGGGCTTGGGGGCCAGCGTAAAAACTGGGCTTGGGGGCCAGTGTGAAAACTGGGCTTGGGGCCAGTGTGAAAGCTGGGCTTGGGGGCCAGTGTGAAAACTGGGCTTGGGGGCCAGCGTGGAAACTGGGCTTTGGGGGCCAGTGTGGAAACTGGGCTTTGGGGGCCAGTGTGAAAACTGGGCTTGGGGCCAGTGTGAAAACTGGGCTTGGGGGCCAGCGTGGAAACTGGGCTTGGGGGCCAGCGTGGAAACTGGGCTTTGGGGGCCAGTGTGAAAACTGGGCTTGGGGCCAGTGTGAAAACTGGGCTTGGGGGCCAGTGTGAAAACTGGGCTTGGGGGCCAGTGTGAAAACTGGGCTTTGGGAGCCAATGTAAAAATTGGGTTTTGTGGGCCAGTATGGAAACTGGGCTTTCAAATTTTGAAATTCTTGAAACTTGTAATTTGAGAAATGTTGGCCAGTGTGGAAACTGGGCTTGGGGCCAATGTAAAAATTGGGCTTTGTGGGCCAGTATGAAAACTGGGCTTTCAAATTTTGAAATTTTTGAAACTTGAAATGTTTTGTAATTTTGACACAAATTTGAAAGCTCGATCGACATGAAACAATATGGCTTGATAGAGAAAATCTGAATGTTATTCTTTTTGTGTTTTCTTTGTTTTTTTTTTTTTGAAGAAGGAAATTGATAACCATTCATGTGAATGAAGAGGATTTCGATGAGAAATACTTTCTTTTTGATAAATATATGAAAACGTTTGCTTTGTTTTGTTTTGTTTGTTTGTTTTTTTTTTATTTTTTCGAATCAATTGTCTTACTTGCAATCATCAAGACTGGTCATTATTTCCAATGCTTAGAAAAGTGAGGAATGTCATACATCCGAGATCTAACTTTGAGATTATTACATTTTGACTTTTTCTCCCGAGACATCAACGTACATATGCTTGAATTCACTCGCAAGTGAAGAATGAGAGTTGTTTAGAATGGTTTGGAAGATAATGCTAACATGTCACCTCATACGCTCCGTAAAGGAGATGAGTGCCAAAGCGAAACACGAGGTACCTAAAAAGTTGCCCCAGTTTGGTGTGGTGAATCCATGATAATTCTGGTGAAAAATTTAAGTAAGATCTGCAAAGCTACCCAATTCTTGAGATCATGGTTTGACGAATTTCAAGGAAAAGACGCGAGGTGAGGTTCACCAAGCTGCCCCAGTTTTCGTTGTTTTTTTTTTTTTTTTTTTTTTTTGCATGGGGTTCTGTTTGGAAGAAGTAGTGGGTATGAAAGGGTCGGCTAAAAGGATGGATCAAATTGGTTCAAATTTCTTTTGTATGCTTCTGACTGGTTGGTAGAGAGGTCCCCTATTCCTGAGACATTATTCATTTTCAAATCCCTTTTTATTTTTACGACACATTAAAAGTTATTTTGTCTTATCGCAAAATTAAGCTTTATGAAAATATGAGCAATCATTAGTCAATCTCCGTGGACTTTATTAGGCTTGTAACAATGGCTAGGGGCTAAAAGGTATTAAAAGAAAGGGGTATAAAGGCCCAAATGAAATGTTTGTCGGATACATTTTTTTTTTAAAACAAGGGTTATCATCTACGCATTGTATCAACTATTTGATCTTTTGAGCACTTTGCTTTTGTCTTGAACTTCGTTTTTCCTTCATCTCTGGTTAAGTCTGTTTTATTGTTGTTGTTATTTTTTTTTTTTTTTTACCCTTTTTGAAGGATTCACTTCATTTGATCGTTGAGTACTCTTCATCTGCATCCCAAGTTGACTCATACTAATGATAACCCTTGCTTGGGAATAATTTTGAAAAAGAATTTATTTTTGGCTCAAACGGGGTAACAATGGTTATAGTTTTTTTTGCTTTTTGGATAAAGAAAGAAGGCCACACATCATTTTGAACTCTGATTGCTTTATTTTCAAAAATTAATTCTACGATTAGATGACCTCAACATGAGCCGTTTTTTCCTTTTCTTTTCATTCTTTATAGATCACCCTTTCGGGTTTCTGAATCTAGTTGACTTATTCTACTTTTTTTTTTGTTTTTTTTAATGGATTCAGGGATCACCCTACTAGCGTAAGCGAGAAAACTTTTGGCCATGCCAATTTGCCCCGGTGTAAAAGTTTATTTTGTTACTCAGGGCAGTGACAGTATTTGTTCGGGGAAAATCCTTTTATTTGGGAAGGTGAAGGGTGAGATTTTTCAAACACCATGCGCACAAACGTCTCGAGAGAAAACATCAAATTGTTATTTTTGATTCAACATTTGACCTCGAAAAAAATCTGACACTACAACTTTTGTTATCAAATTTTTTATTTTATTTTTATTTTCTATTTTTATATTTGTTTTTTGCTATTTTCGAAAAAACAAGAGTTTGACAATTTGCTAGAAAGACAAGTGACTCAATATTGCCTTTTTGTTTTTTTGTTTTTTTTTTTAAATTTTGTTATTTGCGGCCTTCGTTTTCTCCACGACACCCTATTAGGACATGATTTCCAATAAACCTTGGAGATACCAAATAATGAAAGTTCACATTAAAAGTCACAGATGAAAGCGTAATATCCATGAGCATAACCCTCACAGCAAGACAATTCAAAACATGAACAGAACAACATCAATTTCGCCTTTTACAACAACCTATGCTTTCCCATATAGTTCTTCATTTGTCCATGGCATTTGTAGGGGCGAACTCGCGCCTTGTCAGAGTGCTGGATTGACTTTCTTCAAACTTTAAACATCCTGAATCGATCAAAGATTGCACTTTATGCTTTAGAGCCTTGCATGCCTCTGTTGAGTGTCCACACGCTCCTTCATGATAATCACACTTGGCATTTGTGTCATAGCTCTTTGGGTACGGAGGTCGTATAGGCCTAGTTGGACAAACCTTTATGAGGTTTCTGCGGAGAAGATCTGGCAGTAACTCTGTATAGGTCATGGGGATAGGAGTGAAGTTGGCGACCTTCTCATCACGATTGTAATTTCTTCGCTTAATGGGTCGATTGAACCCATGGGAATGTGACATTTGAGGATAGGCAATAAAATGTGAGTTAGCTCTTCGTTTTTTATCTTTCTCATGTCTAGGACCATATTCATTTAAACTCGCTACTAACTGTGGGCCTAGTGCAATTTTTCCATTTCTTATGCCACCCTCAACCCTCTCTCCAATTACTACTATGTCAGCAAAACCTGAGGAGACACTGCTTATCATGTGTTCATAAAATGGTGGTTGTAGAGTATTCAAAAATATGGTAGTCCTCTCCTTGTCGCTCAAAGGCGGTTCTACTTGAGCAGCAATTCCTCTCCACCTTTGGGCATATTCTCTGAATGATTCAGATTCTTTCTTCACCATGTTTTGCAGCTGTATTCTATCAGGTGTTAGATCTTTATTATATTCATACTGCCTTAGGAATGCATCAACCGGATTTTTCCATGAGTAGATGTGAGTAGTTTCTAAGCGCATGTACCAAGTCAGAGCCACGCCAATTAAACTTTCTTGGAAGATGTGAATCAAAAGTTTTTCATTGTGGGCATAAGCTGCCATTTTTCTGCAGTACATAGTTATATGGCCCCTTGGGCAAGTATTTCCCTGATATTTCTCAAACTCTGGCAACCTGAACTTTGGAGGTATTATCACATCAGGAACTAAACATAGTTTTCTAGCATCTCCAAATTCAGAACTTCCTTCGCCCTCTATGGCTCTCAACCTTTTCTCAAAGACTTCTAATTTACTCCCGTCGTCCTTAAAATCTGCAGGTGTAACGATACAAGATGAAGACTTCGTCTCAGGTTGTTTTTTCATTATCGTGCTCTCAATACCTGGTTGGATCGTCTTTCCCTGAATTGTGAAAGTGGTTGCCCCAGGCTCATCTTCTACTTCAACTGCATTATCTTCGTCCTTTTGAGCGTCAAGATGTTCCAAGCGCACTCCTGAGGGTGGAATGTAATTCGGGGGAAGACCATAGGAAGGGAAAGTTTGTGCCTCTGGAACTCTTTGTTGTGGTCGTTGTGCGCACGAATCTCCAGGGTTTTGTAAGGCATTCAGGGCCTCTAAGATTTGACTCATTTGTCCCTTCAGCTGTTGGATATCGGCTTTCATCCCCTCTTGAATTTCCCCTTTGTTCTCCATGATTTTGCCACTGGTTCGTGTCCTTTAGGGTGTTTTGGAGACTTAGCCGTATTATTATTTTTAAACTAAATTTTATTAGATGAAATAAAAACGAAAAGAAAAGGAGAAAAGACAAAGCAACACAATTAATATAGTAAGAAATTATAAAGATGTGAAAACATTGCCAAATGTATAATCTGGAAATTAACATGAAACAAAGTCAATAAGACAGTTCATCCATAACATTTAAGTTCACCACATGTGAGGTATGCAAAATCACGATCAACTATCACGAGCCTCAGCCACCACATTCTTCATTTCTCTCATCAGTTTCTTGCAGTAATTGAGGAAAGTCTCAACCTTTTTAGGTGGGTTAAAGATCGGCAATGCAGACTCAGCATCAGCTAATAACTTAGGGACATCCTTAATGGCTTCATTGGCAAGGGAAGCTAGTTGTGAGAAACTTCTCCTCCAATTTTCTGTAACTAGATCTTGTTCAACGGTATACTCCTTCATCTGATTCATCCATTCTTGATGTTTCTTCTCTGATTCAGCCCGATGCCAACGTTCCTCCTTCAGTTTCGTTACCGCTGCTTTCGCCTGTTTCTCGACGTCGTTCATTCTAATATGCATTTTGTGCAGCTCCTCTAGTGCCTTTTGCTTGTCCCTCTTGAATTGGTCACACAATTCCTTCGTGACACGCTCTGATATCTCAATTATACCATACTCTCGGTCTTTCAAGGTCAGCTCAATGTTGGCCACTATCAGCTCTTGCTTTTGTCTTCTTAACAACTCCTCGTATGCTTTGCTGTTTTCCACACCATCTTGCTTAAGATTCACATAATCACGTTGTAGGTTCTGAAGATTACTGGTCAACTTGATATTTTCTAGTTTCATTTGCTCGAATTTTGCCTTCAACAATTTTATTTCCTCATTTTCAGCTTCATGAAACTGTTTTCCATAATCTAGATTAGGAGAAATTTTCTTGAAAGGCAACTTCACTGTCCTAACCCTTTCTGCGATCCAATGGCTATAAGGATATCCTTCATCAATAGTCCATGGTCTGGGGTCCATTTTTGCACGAATAATGTTGCCCCAAGCATTCCTAACTTGATGAAGTACTTCAACAAAGGTTCCTTCCTCATAATAGATTTGCAACATGGCAAGAGATGCAGGTGTAGGTGATCCTCTCATAGGATGCCCAAATTGCCTTTGTGCTAACACAGGATTGTAATTAATACAACACCTGATACCCATGAGAGGTACATTAGGGTACTTCCCGCAATGATATATAATTTGCGATCTACGCTGCCAAGGGACACACCACTTAACTTGTTCTTCATTTAAACTTGCACAAAGTCGCGCCCATTCATCTGCCCCTTTCACATTTGGTTTACACTGCAATAGCTTATCCATGGAGCACGGGGCATTTAAGGCGTCCTCAGTCACACGGGAGATGAACCACATATACAACACTGGCAGACAACATAACATTTTTCCTCCCTTTAGCTCATAACAACGATTAAGGGTCCCATAAACTTCAGCCAGGATAGCAGTGACTGGATTCTCACAGCGCTCTTTGTATCCCACAAATGCGTTCATGGCGGCATAGTCGACGAAATTCTTGACATTAGGAAAAAGCATGACACCATAGAAGAGAAGAGCCAATACATCCATAAATGTTTCCCAGTTTTCTTCTTCAGCTAAACGATGCAAGTATCCTATTAGGTATCCTTGAGGAAGGCCCCTCACTTTGCCCTTGATTGTGAACTTGTTCTCCAACTTCATAGGGTGTACTTTCATGATCCTCGCTAGCTGCAAGACAGGTACATACTGCCCAAAGTAATTGTATGGAGCTTTTCCCTCAAGAGGTATATTTAAAATTTGCTCGAATTCTTCCACTGTTGACACTAGTTGGAAATCTTGAAAAGTGAAACACCTCAATGGTGGATCATAGTATTGGGCTAAAGTAGTAATTGCTGATGTTTGGACCTCCACCTCTAATAGGCTCAACAAATTCCCATACTCCTTCTTGAATGCATCCTTTTGGGATGTCTTCATTTTCATTACCAGTTTTCTCAGACCATTCATATTTCCTTCCTCCGCTTCAATGGCTATCCTTTCCTTTAAAATGTTTGAACTTGTAGGTCGGTCAACTTCCAATCTCATGTTAATTTCCATTTTACCTCTACGGCTTAGTCACAAATTTATAACTTCCTACCTAGGACCAACAAGACCATAAAAAAATGCATGAGAAAGACGCATAATGATATAGTGATATATACAACATGTTTAATTTTATTAAAAAATAACGGTTATAAGACGACATACATCTCCCTTCGTGCCCTAGATAAGGTTCGAGACTTAAGGTTCAAAGTTAAATATATGCAATCTCACAAGGATAGTTCCCTAATGCTTAAATCAAGGCCACCAGAGTTATGGCTCTTTTCACTACATCTCCACAACAGTCAGAGTAATCAACTAGATGCGGAGACATAAATGAAGAGAACAGACTCTAGTTGGAGTTCTCACGATAGCCAAACAGGAAGTACATCCCAGAGTGACACCGCTACACAACCCCTATAATTCTAAGTTGCGCTCAGACCCGGGTATAGGGCCTCACTCATGATATGCAAAATGTGTGTGGAGGGAGATTATAATGCAAAACAACACTTGCAAAATAAACACAAATAAGTAGATATATAACATGTCATCTACCCTAGGGTTCAATATGGAACAATCAAAACAAACGCACATGCAATTATGCCAAATATTAAACATATATAAAGAAAAAAAAAGGAAGGAAAACATAATGAAAAACCACATCGAATTCGCACATCTAATTAAATGGCTTGACTCTCTAAAGTCCCCAGCGGAGTCGCCATCTGTCGCAACCGGAATCGCGACGGGACGACGATCCGAAAAATAAAAACTGTTTTTGAAAAAAAAAAAATTTTGGAGTCGCCACCATAGTTTATTCTGGAAAACTACGGAAAAACCATAAAATGATAAGACCTGGTCTGCGAAAATGAGATTCTAAGTTCGGGAGTCGGTTACGTGTAGGGAAGGTATTAACACCCTACAACGCCTGCCCTAAGGCAGTACCTTTAACTAAATATGCGAATATGATGTGGTTTTCAAAATGTTTAACTATCCCCTAAAATAAGACTCTAAAGAAACAACATGTATTTTTTAGTTTTTTTTGAGCCCGACAAGGATTGACATTGCTCCTACGTATTCTCATTAAGAATGAGAAATCAGGGTTCCGTAGTTCTTTTAGAAAACTGCTTGAAAATTTGTTTGGAAATTGTTTGAGAATTTTGTTTGTAAAATGATTTTGGATTTTTGGGAAAGTGAACCTGACAAGGACTGGCCTTGCTCCTACGTATCTCCACTTTTGATGGAGAATCAAGGATCACGTAGTTCTGGCTAGCCATATTGTATGTTGTTTGAAAATGTGGATGTTTTTGGGTTTTGAAAGATTTTGTATTTTTTTGGTATTTTTATAAAATAAACAAAGAATGTTTTCAGCACAAAGACGATGCGTGCGATCACACATGTGCTTAACCTTTAAAATATTTTTGGTATTTTTATAAAATATTTAGATTTTTGCATGATGAGCACTAGGCTGATGCGTACGATCGCACGAGTACTCACACGGCTTTTTTTCTTATTGTTTGCGTAATGAGCACTAGGCTGATGCGTACGATCGCACGAGCACTCACACTGCTTTTTTTGTTTATTTTATATTTTGGGTAATGAGTACTAGGTTGATGCGTACGATCGCACGAGTACTCATACCGATATTTATATTATTACATGTTTTTAAAGTTTTATATTTTTTTATTAAGAAGGATAGATGGGTTGAAATGTGAAAAGCATAAAGAAAAATTGTAATAGAAAACACGATGAATTTATAAACTAAAAAAATGATCAAAATGCATATATAAATAGAATGAAGAGAAAATGTATACCTTGTTGAAGATTTGTGTGATGAAATAAAACTCTACTTGTAATAAGTTGTGAGAAAGATAGATGGAAGATGAAGAAGATAACTTTATGGTAGAAATGGGGTACGGGATTTATTATGTATAGAGAGATAGTAAAATGTGAGGGAGAAATGAAGTAGAGTTTCGGGATGGAATGAAGAGATTTTGAGAGAGAAGATATGGATATTATGTAAATTGTGTGTGTGAAGTGAAGAGAATGTAGGTATTTATAGAGTTAAGGATGAAGAAAGCTGATGAACAAAAATAATATAATAAGTTGGTGGAAAATTTAGATGAAATAAAAATTAATCACAAAAATGCAATAAAATAAATAAGTAAAGAAATAAAACGTTTGGGGAAACAAGAAGTTGAATCTGGCAGAGCCGGTTAGACAACTTCTAATCCTTCCAAAATGCAATAAAATAAATAAGTAAAGAAATAAAACGTTTGGGGAAACAAGAAGTTGAATCTGGCAGAGCCGGTTGGACAACTTCTAATCCTTCCAAAATGCAATAAAATAAATAAGTAAAGAAATAAAACGTTTGGGGAAACAAGAAGTTGAATCTGGCAGAGCCGGTTAGACAACTTCTAATCCTTCCAAAATGCAATAAAATAAATAAGTAAAGAAATAAAACGTTTGGGGAAACAAGAAGTTGAATCTGGCAGAGCCGGTTATACAACTTCTAATCCTTCCAAAATGCAATAAAATAAATAAGTAAAGAAATAAAGCGTTTGGGGAAATAAGAACTTGAATCTGGCAGAGCCGGTTAGACAACTTCTAATCCTTCCAAAATGCAATAAAATAAATAAGTAAAGAAATAAAGCGTTTGGGGAAATAAGAAGTTGAATCTGGCAGAGCCGGTTAGACAACTTCTAATCCTTCCAAAATACAAAAATAAACAACTAATAACATACAAATGGCATAACATAATCAATATCACGTTTTACAACTATCACATTTGGATATCAACACAAAAGCATACTCTCATTTAAATTCAAAATCATACAGAAACAAAATACTCCATAATCAAGATTTAAGATCAGACAAAAGCAAAATATAGCATATTCAAGGCTCAAGATAATACAAAAGGAGATACTCAAGGTTAGCTTCCCTTACCTCTATTACAGACTTAATCTCCTCGCTCTCTGAAAACTTCCTGAATATCCCCTTTGAAATTAGAAATTCTTCCAACTCTCTTCTCTCAAAAATTTTCTCAATTCTTTTGTGTAAATTTTCAGCCTCCCCCCTTGGCTATTTATAGTAAAAAAAATTTACTATTCATTTGTACTATTCATTTTTACTATTCATTTTTTTATTCATTTTACTATTACAAAATTAATTTTTTATTTGCAAATTGGTGAATTCTGATCTCAAAGCTACGTGGAACACTTATCCTTTCCAAATTTTTTTTTTTTTTTTTACTTTTCACTTTTTACTATTCACAATTCACTATTCACTATTTACTATTCACTATTCACTTTTTTTTTATTTATTTATTTATTTATTATTAATTTTATTTACCCGGACGAAATTGGGTATTGACAGATTTATATAACGAATATACTCAACATATTTTTGTATAGCCTATTTTTTTGTGTTTTTAGAGAGTTTACTCTATATTTTTTCACATGTTATATACTTTGTAGTTTTATAAGATTTACTCTTTACATTTCTATCTATCTATATATATATATATTTTGACTTTATAAACTTATGAATAATTTTTTACATTAATTTTATTCAAAATTTAATCATAAACATAAAATATTATGTTTTTCTTCAACCTCTAAATATCTTTTAATATAATATATATTTACTAACATAATTAGGTTTAATAGCTTATTTTGTATCCAATTTTGCTGAATAATGTCAATTTAGTTTCTTGTTTTAAAAATGTTTGAAATCGATCCCTTTATATGAGCATGTTCTTTCCGTTAAATATCACAAATGGTGTTAACCTTTTCTTTCTCTCTCTTCTGTTTTTCTGTACAATGGAGTGTCTTTTGTTTGTTTGTAAATTAGTTACTTTTCAAATAAACAGTTTTAAATTAATTACTGCAAGGGGACTTCCCCATCCTTCTTTCCCTTCGGGCCCCTAGCTTGCCGGAAAAGGAGCACGCTTTACGAACCTTTTTTGGAGATCCGTTGACCCTTTGACGAGACTCTTTTTGTCGACGAGCGTGGACACGCTCTCGCTCACATTGTAAACTTCAGAAACCCCAGATATCTCTTCAGGCTTGATGAATAACTTCTCCTTCTCGTTCTTAACTTCGGTCTTTATGGGCTTCTCCGCATCGAATTTGGGCTTCCATTTGGGTGTTTTTTACAACACTTCCTTCACTGTCTCTTCCTCTGGTGGCGGTCCTCTGTTTTCTGAACCTTTAGCAGTAGATCTTTGGCTCGTGAGGCTTGCTTGAGGATGAAGAATAAGATCTGTCGGAATTCACACAACAACCCATTTTAGAAATGTGAAGTAGAGTGGTGGTGGCAGGTTGCTTGGTTCCAACAAAGACAGGAACATGAGAAGTTGTTAGTGAAAGAGTAGGGTGTGACAAAAGAGAAAGAGAAAGTAGAACGATTTCGCCATTACAAATGTTGCAGTATTGTAATGAGAAGTAGCAGTAGCAGTATTTCAATCAATTAAGTTAATATGTGTATAAAATGCTGAAAATGAAAATAAGGATGAGAGATTGGGGTTCTCCGTGGATTCGGTGCGCAGATGAAGGTGATGAATATAAAGAAAATGTTGTGTTGCATGGAGGGGTAGCCACGTCCACGTGAACTAGTAGGATGGAGACTTAGTCTAGGGTGCACTGTACGGTCACTAATGTCAAAGGAAGAATTAATATGGAATAGTTTTAGAAGCAGACTTTGCATGGGAGTCTTTTGTTACGTGAATGAGGAAAAGGTGAGAGAAGGGAATAGATAAAGGAAAGGTTCTGATTGCATGAAGAAGGAGAAGATAAAAGGTGAAGATAAAAAGAGAAGAATGAGGGGTGAAAAAGAAGGTATGGAATAGTAGATATTAGGTGAGAGGATGGAGGGCTGGTGGAACCATATGGGTTTCATGAATTTGGAGAGCATAGGTTTATGTAGAAAAATGGTTAGATATGGGAGAAAAACCTGCACGTGAAATTGGAAACCAATGTTGCTGCTTTGGGCACCATGATTTTATACGAGGAGCGAAACAGAGAGGATCATTGCAAGAGCTTCACGTGTGCAGTGGAGTAAGTGGGGTTTTGTAAAATAAATAAGGTTAGGGTTGGATAGTTTTATAAGAAAGGAGAAAGTGAAATAAGTGTGATTTAAATAAAATGAAAGAATAGAGAATAAAGAGGGTAGGGTGGAACGTGAATTTAAAAGAGAGTGCACAAGAGAATGGTCAAAGAGAGGTATTGGGTTTCATTGAACATTCACTAGTTTTGAGTTTGTATGCAGGAAACAATTCATCCTCTCAGTTAGGCTTGGAAGGCAAAGATACGGGTGGATGCGAGATTTTGAAAGAGAAAGAAATAAAAATTATTCATGGTGAAGAACTTCCTGAATGCAACATATATGGGTGAGGGTGGAGTGAAAATTTGCATTGAAACTTTGATTAGAGTATGGGACCCACGGTGTAAGTAAGAATAATGGGGTTTAATAAAAGTGTCCAGAGTCTTAGTGTTTGTGATATTTAATCGAAGGAACACAAAATTTAATAAATGGGATCAATTTCAAATACTTTTAAAACGAGGGATTGTATTAACATTATTCAACAAAACTGAAGATAAAATAGGCTATTAAACCTAAAAAAAATATACAAAGAAACATCAAGACACGAATTTAAAACTAGTTTGTGATTAAAAAAATTAACTTGTTAATTTAAATCCACTTCTCAATAATTCAAATAGTGAAGTTCTTTTCAATCATTCAAATACTAAACTTCTTATAAAAATGTTGTTTCAATGTGCTTTTTAAGTATAGGAATTTTGTGTCTTTCCACATCACCCAATGAAAATATATCATTTGTAACTAGTTTAGTTGATTGTCAAATCACTTGAAGGCACCACTTCTAATTTTTATTTTCTTTTTTGGTAAAGTTGATTGCACTACATCTTAACCCACAATACACATTGGCCAAGTTCAACCAAACTTAGATTATAATGAATATCTCACCACCTTTACTCCCTATTGTGGGTTCTGATGCAGAAGAATTTGTGACGAGCTCAAGTGTTTCCAAATGTTGGGTGTTACTGATATAGGCGTTGGGACGGTGGTTAATTTGAGTTGGTGCTCATGGTTGGACAATGATAAATAAGAAGTCATCGATAGTGGCGGATGAGTGACAAGAGTGGGGGTGTTGCCTAGAATGGTGATAAATATTGATTAGATATGGTTAGTTGCCAACTAAAGTAATGTCACATTATTTAAAATTATTATGACATATTTTTATTGGATTTACAGAAAAGATACTGAATTTTTTTTTCTTTTAAGGGACAACGAAGCAATGTCTAAAATGTTATGAAAATTTTACATTGAATCAAAAGAAAAAAAAAGTGGTATATAAGAAAAACAATTCACATGTAGATTAAATTTTAAGATTTTATATACAAGATGTTGATTCTCTTCTGTTCATTTCTAAGAATTTGGAGTTTGGAGTTTGGAGCCTCTCGACAGCTTGACTTTTGTTGGGTCTTTTGTTTTTTAACTATTCCTTTGCACATTTTAGAGCTAATTAAGGTTTTCCATTGTTATCATAACTAACCATTTGTTCCACCAAACATGCTATTCTATTATAAACTATATCTGTAATTCAAACTAAAATTTGGCTTTAAAAATATAAATGAAGATAATCTTCACTTCTAAAACTAAGTTGTTGGGTTGAATTAAACTCCAAGAAAGAAAAAATAATAAATTTAATTTGTGACGAACGGGTCGCACCGCTCACAAAAGTTGATTGCGAAATTAATGCAGTACAGTACTAGGAAGTGACTCCTAGGTCGTCTCTCAAGGACCAATTTATGGTTCAGTCTTAGATTTAACATGAAGTGGGGGGGGGGGGTTTGTGATTGTTTTTCGTTGAGGTAAAATAAATTAAAACTGGAATTTAAACAAAACAGAATTAAAAATACTAAAATACATTTAAAAGACAATAAAAATTGAACAGTGAAAGACGGTAAAAACGGAACAGTAAATATGCAGAAATGGTAAAAACATTGTAATTAAAATTTACCAAAAGCATCAGTAAAAATAAACGGTAAAAACAACGTCTGAAAATGAGATGAACAGTAAAATACATTGACAGAATTTTAACGTTTCAGAAAACATTAAATTACAAAATAAAAGAGACGATAAAAATAAAAGCACTTGACTAAAATAAAATTCTTCAAAGATTTAATACTTGAAATAAAATTACTGAATAAAAATCAAACCGATCAAATTGCTCCAATTGCTGAGACAAATTACATGCTTTCAGAAATAAAACACTACATTATTTTACTGTTTAAAATGGAAAACAGAGAGGAAGAGGCGAGAGCCTCTTCTCAGCTATCCTAAACTACTCCTAAAACTCTAATGCTAAAATCTAATAAATTCTACTCTGCTGCTGCTCCAATTTATAGCCAAAGCTCAGAATTTTGCTGTTACTGCTGCTGCCTCCCGTGACCTCTTAATTTCATGATTTTGTTTGGCAGCCACTGAATTCTTAATCAAACATTCACCAATCCCTTTGTATGAAAATGGGTGGGGCCCTCTCCAAATTGCTTGTCCGTTTCTTCACTTGTGCCGAGACATGCTCACCCTTCTCCAAGACCATTCCAACGTTTCACTTCTTCTCCCTTCACACATTGCAGCTGCTGGATTCTTCTGTATTACTGTGCTTCATTTCCTCTCCAACTCATGCACGCTTCTTGCATCCAGTGTGCTATGTGGACGCTGCATACTGCGTGAAGCCAAACCAGGCGGTGACCTCCCTCCATGCCTCTCAAATTGCTGGCTGCTCTACGTGTTGCTCTAGGTTGTGGAGTGTGTGTGTGCTTCTTTCTTGACACCACTTGCTTGCTTAATCACCATGCTTCCCACTGCACCTCTTCAGCCGTGTCCTGTGATGCTCCCTTCTTTTTCTCAACATCATCCTCCTTGCTGGACTGCTCCAAGTTTCTTTACGGTGCAGCTCTCATTCTAGTGCACCACCTTCTCCAACCAAGCTGGATGCTTGAAGGCTTTGGTCGTGGCAGCTGCTTCTCTTCATGGAAGTCCATCTTCACCTTGCTGCCAACGTCAAAGTGTTGCTTTCGTGCTGGAACGAGGAGCTTTCTGGACATTTGAATGGAGCCTTGCTGCTGTCCGCATGAAGATGGCAGCACCTCTTCTGCCCATAGTGCAGCTTAAATTCATTTAATATTGATTTCCCATGGCTGTTGTAAAAGAAGACGTGAGTGGTGACTCTTATTCCAGCTTTGTCAATTGTCAGATAGCAGTAGGTGTGAAAGGAACGTGTCCCTCATCATTTCACTTTAAAATGTTTGTCTGGTTATTTGTCAAAATAATGGGACGTAATTTCTTTATGGACCTCCCACTTCTCTAGTAAATTCAAGAAAGTATATTATCTTTGTGTGGTTTGCCGTGAAAGAGGTATATGTCATTTGCTTTTTGTATGTGCAGCTCTTCCACGTTAAATGGTTGCTTTCTCACGTGTTGCAAGAAGGAGTGTGGCGGCCCCACTTCCAAAGAGAAAGAAGTTTTGTTTGATGTTTGCTCCATGGCCGTGGGTTCATTTCAATTGTTATGAATTTTGCAAGCCAAAACCGTGAATAGTATATGGACCCCATTACCTTCTTTTACATATGGCCATTTCTTGCTCCTTTACGTGAGTTACTTGCAAGTGGTCCATTCTTTATTGACTTCCCAAATGAATGGCCATTAATTTCCTACTTTTCAGCACCTCTTTCCAAAATTCTTTGATCAATTTAGGCCAATAGTGGTAGAAGAGGGACATGTGGGCCGTGGCTTTTGAACAAAAATGAAGTGTTGCTCACTTTCAATCAAGCTTCACGTGAATCTCCCATTTTTGCTAATTAATTTTGTCTCTTCTTCAATACCATTCCAGCCGTGGGCTCCTCTTCTTTCCATCAATGAATCACGTGAAGCTTCCACAACTCAGCATGCATCTCTCCATTCAAGCACCTCCATTCAAGCACCTGCATGTTCTTTCCTAACAACACTTCTACTGCCGAGAACACCACTGCTGGATGCCAAATCTCCATGCACTACTGCTGTGTTGCTGGATTAAGATCTCTGGATGCATGGAGGCTGGACGTGAAGGAGTTGCTTAGGACCGAGAACACTCTGCTAGAATACTGTATAGTGCTGCATCCTTCTCTACTTCTTCCAACTCATTCCCGTGACACTCCAAGCTGTTGGAATGAACCATGAATGCTCTCCTACGTTGGACGTGCACCTTCATGCTGGATGACTCCCTTCCATTCCAAGACTCAATTCTTTTCCTTCTTCACGTCCGTAGTTGCTCCTCCAAGATGCTGGCCGAGACATCTCCTGGACGCTGCTGCTATGTTCTCTTATCTTCAAACTGCTGGACTAGGGCCGTGAGTCTCCTTTCCGTAACAGCCGTGGGATCTTCTCATGACATCCAGGCCTTGCTTTCTTTTCTCCCGTAACAGAACCTTGTGCTGCTGCCATGTTAGAAAATAAAACCAAGCACTCCATTTCCGCAACAACCGTCCAAAGGAGAATGAAATGCCTTTTCTCAAAACAATTAGAAACCGAGACAAAGTGTGGTGGCCCTGCAATGTGTTATCTAGCTAAAATGTTGAAAGCTTTTCCATTTGCTTCAATAATTTACTTACATGCAAAAGTGAGTACGGCCCCTCCAAGCATCTACATATTTTAAAGCAAATGTGTGAAGCCTTTCCAATTTAATGTGCACTTTCCAAATTGAAATGAACGTGACCTTTGCTTTCCAAACAAATGATTTAAAAAATCTTTTCTATATTAATGTAGGAGAGCTCCAGCACATGAGATTTCAACCAAGTGGCCCCACTTTTGTTTTGGTGTCTCCATTTCCTTCTAAAAAGAATAAAATATTCCTTCTTCTATTTTTAGGCCGTGAGATGTGATAGTTGAAACGTCTTGCCCAAAATAATTTGCTATGGTCGTGCAGCACTTTAGTAATTTGGAATCCAATTTAGTTGTCCCCTCCATCAATGCCATCTACAAAGAAAATTGATTCCTTAGGTGCTGTGGTGTGTATTGGTTTCAAAACCAATTTTATTTCTTAAAATTAATCAATACAATGTGTATATAAATATTCTTCTAAATGTCCCAAATTGTGTTTCCAAAATTTCCCTTGCAATCACTAATGCAAATAAATAACTCAAATAATTCAAATTAATTGAAATTAGAATTTCTGGTCAAATTAAGTACATTTAGTGAAAACGGGAAAATACCAGACATTTTAGCACAATTCCCTGATCAAATTCGGTACAATAAACTAAGTGAAGTGAGGAAAATATTGGTTCATCAAAATAGACCACACTTAGTCTTTTGCACTCCTGGGCAAAATTAAGACGCAAATCAGGGAATGGTTCAAAGGACTTTTAAGAAGGTGACACAAAACTCAACAGAGAGAAAAATAAAAATTCGCAAGAAAACAAACAGAATTTACACAGTTCTCGAGAATTCTGGATAGAGAAAAGAAGTAGAAATTATCCAACACAAATCAAATAAAGCAGATACTTACAGAAATCTTCCAAGCAATTCAAAGTATGGCAAAAATAATTAATCAGTTCAAGAGGTGATTCAAAAATAACAAAACCTCACAGATGCACTCACAGTGTTTCTCTCAAGTGTCTAGGGTAAATAATTTCAACTCCATGTACTCAAGAAAACAAACACAAGTAGACTTGGCAAGTTTCTAATATCAATACTTAAATCATACACATGTTCAGATCAAAAGGTCTTTTCTGGGTTGTAATGGGGCCAAGGACAGTGGAGGATAAATTTGGATAAGTAGCTATAGCTCAGAAGAAATAGAGGTGCACTAGGGAAAAAAATGTAAACACAGTGAAATCTCACCCAAACCTCTAATTCAATCCTCTTCTCGACTCCATTATTCACAAAATTATTTTTCAATTTTTCTCTTTTTCTCATCATTTTTTTTTATCCTGTCTTCTTTTCTTTTTTTTTCTCTTTATCACGCAACAGGATATAATTCATATTTTCAAAACAAGATGAGGAACCAACTAGCCAATTCATCAGAATCCCCAAGGAGACCACACTTATTCACATAACACTTTTATAGCTCCAGACTTTCCTAAGGTTAAGGTAATAATTTGTTTTTCACTTAGGATCAGTGTATGAGCTTCAACACAAATAAATATATACAGTATAGGCTCAAAGGGGTTATCAAAGGATAATAACAAGGTAGGCTTATTTGGCTAAAGAGGCTCAAGAATAAAATTGCCTTTATCACTTCCAAAAATGCATATAAATCAAGTATATCAAAAAGAATCAAGCCAAGGCATATGTGCAAGCAATCAAGATACATATCACACCAGAAAGAAAATTAAGTGGCTCAAATTCTCACACAGGGCATTCGTTACAATCAAATCAACCTCTTAAACATTATAATCATCTTCCAAGCAGAGAAAAGCAAGGATTTCAAACCATAAGTATTAATTAAGTGAAGGAAAAATCTACAACTTAAACATCATCCAGAAATCAAAAGAAAAATGTAAAATTTATTGCACACAAAACACACTAAAAACCACTTAAAACAGAAAAAATTTAACACTCAAAAACAAAAAATTTAACACACAAAATACAAACTTAACAGAAACTAACAGAAAATCAAAATTTCTCCCCAGTAGACCACACTTAAATCACACAATGTCCTCAGTGTGTTACAATCATCAGATTATCAATTTCAGAGCAGTCAAATAATATAGACAAGTGCAATAAAATGTTAGGAAATGGGAAGAAATTTTTCAGTAACATCAATCAGTAGATGTTATCAGTGACATCCATCAGCAGATGTCTGAAACACCTAGCACCCATCAGTAGATGCTAATTAATAATTTTTTTTTATTTTTTTTATGAAAAAGGAGACCGGTACTGTGACAACAGTCTCGGTGGCAAAGACCGGAACTGTTGCTACAGTGGAAAGCAATCTGGCTATAAATAGGCCGCTCCTCCGCGTCCAGCGCCATTTCCTGACCTAGTCTCTCTCTCTAGTCCTCTCTTCGCTCTCCTCGCTCTCCTCTCTCTCTCTACTCTCTCTGCGTCTGGATCTCTGCAGGGAGCTTCTGCCACCGTGCCTACTGAAGAGTCTGAGATCCGCGAGGAGCTTCTCTGCTAGCTCTACTTCTCCAGGTAAGTCCTCTGCACCTTCCTTCTTTCCTTCTTTCTTATCTTTCTGCTTGCTTTTTCTGCTTTTATTACCATCCTGCTTTCCTGCTTTCCATTTTTTTCTTCTCTGATCTCTTGCCTGCTCTCCCTCTTTTCCATTTTCCTGCTTTCCTTTATTTTTCTTCTGCTGATTATGCTTCTTTCTTCTCCTTTTCAAAATTTTTTTATTTTTATTTTTTTGTAATTTAAACACTTAAACACATAAAACACAACTGTCTAAAAACTTAAGGGGTATATAGGCTGGAAACCAGACGTTAATCTCCCTTCGATTGAAGGTATTGCAGAGACAATCGGGTAGAACAACGCCACGTACCCCACTTAAAAATAAACACAAAATCTTAATTTACAAGAACAACAAGGACAACAGGACAACTGGACGTAGATCCGTTTAGGACCCTTTTGCAAGGACCGTGAAACAGATCTGAGACCAGACACAGAAATATCAAAGACTGATCGGACAAAATAAACTGAAAAGGAAACAAAAACAACCAAATAAAGAAAATACTGAACTAAGAATCTAATATATTTTTATGCTTCTTTTTTTTTATGTTTTGTTTTTCTTTTTTTATGTTTTTGTTCTTTTTATTTTTATATATTTTTTTTATTAAGTTTTAGAATATTTCAAGAGGAATGATGACGAGTGAGATGGAATCAGAGAGATACACTAGTCAGCGATGGCGTCCTACAGATGATCAGATCAAGATGATGACCAACATCTACAACTATGGGGTCACACACCCAAGCCGAGCGCAAGTCGTCGAGATCGCGTCTCGACTAAGGACCTTCGCAGATGCCACCGAATATAACGTGCACTGCTGGTTTAACAACCATGGCAATCGGGTCAGGCGCTGGCAAGCGGAGATAGACCCCACTGGCACTCTCTTTTCACAACTGCCGCTGTATATGTATGGTAAGAACTCTCATCATACCTCCATTTTTATTGAAAATTTTTTTCACTTCCTCTTCTATAATTAACACAATTTTATTTTATTTTATTTTATTTTATTTTTTTTTTGTTTGAAAGAATACAACTGGGTGATAATGAGGGCACCGAGGCTGCTGGATTTGTTTCCAGTTCCGATCATTATCGATGACGACAGAAATGAACGAGAAATTCCTCCACCAAAGCCTCCTGTATTTCGAACCAGAACTCCCTCAACAGAGCTCTCCCTTAGACCACCACAACCAGCTCGAGAATTCTTCCAGTTTTAATGTTTTGTTTATTTATTTTTATGTTTTTGTTGGCCGAGTGTGGCCAAAATTTGAATAAGGCATGTAATCTGAACAATTATATTTTTTTTTTTATGTTTTTAATTTTTTTTTTTATGTTGTTTTTGTTTTTTATTTGGTTTGTAATATTAATGATCACTAAAGATCGACCCCCGAACATCTTTTAATTTCATATATATCTACTGCAATTTCACTAAAGAAAACTCCCCTGGTCAGGGTGGCAGTTGCCAATTTTGGATTTGTAGGGAGATGTTCTTCTCTTCAGGATCCAACATGAAATTGTTGAGGACGAACTGCTTCATCCTCCAGATTTGATCAAGCAGTGAAATGTCCTCCACCGCCGGATCTAAACCACAAATATTGTTACTGAGCGGATTCAGCAGGTGCCTGTTGATCTTCAAACTATCAGTGTCAGCACCTTTGATTTCCACTGTGGGTGTATGTTGATCAAATTTATACGTACCTCCTGCAACATGGTTAGTGCAATGTGGCAGTGCAGAAATTTCATGCAGAGGTATAACACCCCATCCCAATTCATCATACTGAGCCTTAGATAAATCCTCATAACATGAATCAATTTCTAAATTGCATGCAATATTAATCATAGACTCAGATTCATGTTCAGTGCATGAAGAATAACCATTCGAATGTGATAGTAAAAAGCGGTTCTCATCATGCACAGAGGAAAAATTAAAATCAGACTCAGCAAGAATATAGTCATTAGCATACCGATCATCATCACAATTAACATAATAATCAAATTGTGGTATGCTTACCTCCTCTTCCTTGAAGATTTCTAGAGTGTGGGAAGGTGAAGGTGGTCTACCTGGTTCAGCACTACTGCTTATTCTTGCCTGGTCCTCAAAATCTTCAGCATTCTCCTCAGGTGCAAGAGTGGTTATCTGCCTGATCTGATCAGTCATATTCTTCATGGCAGCTTGAGTTTCCTGCTGGATTTGCTCGAACTGAATTCTCTGTATGGTCATCTGCTCCAGTAACTCCTTTAATGTAGGCTCAGAAGTTGAAGGCTGAGGAGTTATTTGGGCAGGAGCATCAAACTACTGATTCTCGTATTGCTGAACTCGTGGAGGCATAAAAGTATCCTGAGATGGTGCTTCCTGATATTCCTGTTGAGCATCAAACCATCCCAAGCTAGGGTCATTCCATCCAGGATCATTGATATATCCATACTGCTCAGGGGAGAATTTGTTCAGAAACTGAAGCTCAAGATATCCCCAATCGGTAACGGATCCTAGAGGAAGAGAGTCTTGCCAATCCTTAGCTGCTCATTGTAATGAATGCGGAAATGCGCTCAAGAAAATGTGATCAAGAGGAACATCTGGAGGCTTTATTGAAGAGCACACCATGTGGAACTCCTCCAAATGTCTATGTGGGCATTCCCCTGCAAAACCATGAAACTTAGGCAGCAAATATGTCAGTCCAGTGCTTAGAACGTAATAAAAATCATCCTCTGTAGGTGGAACCGGCTCCCTAGGAGTGCTCTCAGGAATTTGAGGATGATCCATATAATTCTCATCATAAAATTCAGCAGAATTAAATTCAGAGTACCAAGCAGAAGGAGAATCATGATTATAGGCACTCGCAGAATAAGCACTATTCACATCAAAATAGGTAGACATGGAAAATAAAAAGTAAAAAAACTAAAAACTAAAAATTATAAAACAGATAAAACACAACACACTTATACATGCAATACATACACAAGACAGAATTTTTTTTTTTTTTTGATTAACAGACAAAATACATATGACACGCATACAAAAAAATAGAACATCACAACACAAGATAAAACACAACACAATTAAACATGCTACAGGCATAAACAAGACAGAACATCAACAGTAAAATATTTTTTTTTTTTAAATATAGCAACTAAATACAGAACACAGCACAATAAAATATAAAAGACAAAACATATATTAACACAACATAATCGAAAAACACAACAAAAATCTAAAACGAAAAACCTGGAACTGAAGTGACAACGCCGCCAAAATTTGTTGAAGGTGTCGTTATCGCCTGCAAAAATATACAAGACAAAACACACAAAACAAACATATTAACAGAACAAAACTTTATACAACAAAAATCTAAAACCAAACCGTCATTGATCCCCGGCAACGGCGCCATTTTTTGACGAACGGGTCGCACCGCTCACAAAAGTTGATTGCGAAATTAATGCAGTACAGTACTAGGAAGTGACTCCTAGGTCGTCTCTCAAGGACCAATTTATGGTTCAGTCTTAGATTTAACATGAAGTGGGGGGGGTTTGTGATTGTTTTTCGTTGAGGTAAAATAAATTAAAACTGGAATTTAAACAAAACAGAATTAAAAATACTAAAATACATTTAAAAGACAATAAAAATTGAACAGTGAAAGACGGTAAAAAAGGAACAGTAAATATGCAGAAATGGTAAAAACATTGTAATTAAAATTTACCAAAAGCATCAGTAAAAATAAACGGTAAAAACAACGTCTGAAAATGAGATGAACAGTAAAATACATTGACAGAATTTTAACGTTTCAGAAAACATTAAATTACAAAATAAAAGAGACGATAAAAATAAAAGCACTTGACTAAAATAAAATTCTTCAAAGATTTAATACTTGAAATAAAATTACTGAATAAAAATCAAACCGATCAAATTGCTCCAATTGCTGAGACAAATTACATGCTTTCAGAAATAAAACACTACATTATTTTACTGTTTAAAATGGAAAACAGAGAGGAAGAGGCGAGAGCCTCTTCTCAGCTATCCTAAACTACTCCTAAAACTCTAATGCTAAAATCTAATAAATTCTACTCTGCTGCTGCTCCAATTTATAGCCAAAGCTCAGAATTTTGCTGTTACTGCTGCTGCCTCCCGTGACCTCTTAATTTCATGATTTTGTTTGGCAGCCACTGAATTCTTAATCAAACATTCACCAATCCCTTTGTATGAAAATGGGTGGGGCCCTCTCCAAATTGCTTGTCCGTTTCTTCACTTGTGCCGAGACATGCTCACCCTTCTCCAAGACCATTCCAACGTTTCACTTCTTCTCCCTTCACACATTGCAGCTGTTGGATTCTTCTGTATTACTGTGCTTCATTTCCTCTCCAAGTCATGCACGCTTCTTGCATCCAGTGTGCTATGTGGACGCTGCATACTGCGTGAAGCCAAACCAGGCGGTGACCTCCCTCCATGCCTCTCAAATTGCTGGCTGCTCTACGTGTTGCTCTAGGCTGTGGAGTGTGTGTGTGCTTCTTTCTTGACACCACTTGCTTGCTTAATCACCATGCTTCCCACTGCACCTCTTCAGCCGTGTCCTGTGATGCTCCCTTCTTTTTCTCAACATCATCCTCCTTGCTGGACTGCTCCAAGTTTCTTTACGGTGCAGCTCTCATTCTAGTGCACCACCTTCTCCAACCAAGCTGGATGCTTGAAGGCTTTGGTCGTGGCAGCTGCTTCTCTTCATGGAAGTCCATCTTCACCTTGCTGCCAACGTCAAAGTGTTGCTTCCGTGCTGGAACGAGGAGCTTTCTGGACATTTGAATGGAGCCTTGCTGCTGTCCGCATGAAGATGGCAGCACCTCTTCTGCCCACAGTGCAGCTTAAATTCATTTAATATTGATTTCCCATGGCTGTTGTAAAAGAAGACGTGAGTGGTGACTCTTATTCCAGCTTTGTCAATTGTCAGATAGCAGTAGGTGTGAAAGGAACGTGTCCCTCATCATTTCACTTTAAAATGTTTGTCTGGTTATTTGTCAAAATAATGGGACGTAATTTCTTTATGGACCTCCCACTTCTCTAGTAAATTCAAGAAAGTATATTATCTTTGTGTGGTTTGCCGTGAAAGAGGTATATGTCCTTTGCTTTTTGTATGTGCAGCTCTTCCACGTTAAATGGTTGCTTTCTCACGTGTTGCAAGAAGGAGTGTGGCGGCCCCACTTCCAAAGAGAAAGAAGTTTTGTTTGATGTTTGCTCCATGGCCGTGGGTTCATTTCAATTGTTATGAATTTTGCAAGCCAAAACCGTGAATAGTATATGGACCCCATTACCTTCTTTTACATATGGCCATTTCTTGCTCCTTTACGTGAGTTACTTGCAAGTGGTCCATTCTTTATTGACTTCCCAAATGAATGGCCATTAATTTCCTACTTTTCAGCACCTCTTTCCAAAATTCTTTGATCAATTTAGGCCAATAGTGGTAGAAGAGGGACATGTGGGCCGTGGCTTTTGAACAAAAATGAAGTGTTGCTCACTTTCAATCAAGCTTCACGTGAATCTCCCATTTTTGCTAATTAATTTTGTCTCTTCTTCAATACCATTCCAGCCGTGGGCTCCTCTTCTTTCCATCAATGAATCACGTGAAGCTTCCACAACTCAGCATGCATCTCTCCATTCAAGCACCTCCATTCAAGCACCTGCATGTTCTTTCCTAACAACACTTCTACTGCCGAGAACACCACTGCTGGATGCCAAATCTCCATGCACTACTGCTGTGTTGCTGGATTAAGATCTCTGGATGCATGGAGGCTGGACGTGAAGGAGTTGCTTAGGACCGAGAACACTCTGCTAGAATACTGTATAGTGCTGCATCCTTCTCTGCTTCTTCCAACTCATTCCCGTGACACTCCAAGCTGTTGGAATGAACCATGAATGCTCTCCTACGTTGGACGTGCACCTTCATGCTGGATGACTCCCTTCCATTCCAAGACTCAATTCTTTTCCTTCTTCACGTCCGTAGTTGCTCCTCCAAGATGCTGGCCGAGACATCTCCTGGACGCTGCTGCTATGTTCTCTTATCTTCAAACTGCTGGACTAGCTCCAGCACATGAGATTTCAACCAAGTGGCCCCACTTTTGTTTTGGTGTCTCCATTTCCTTCTAAAAAGAATAAAATATTCCTTCTTCTATTTTTAGGCCGTGAGATGTGATAGTTGAAACGTCTTGCCCAAAATAATTTGCTATGGTCGTGCAGCACTTTAGTAATTTGGAATCCAATTTAGTTGTCCCCTCCATCAATGCCATCTACAAAGAAAATTGATTCCTTAGGTGCTGTGGTGTGTATTGGTTTCAAAACCAATTTTATTTCTTAAAATTAATCAATACAATGTGTATATAAATATTCTTCTAAATGTCCCAAATTGTGTTTCCAAAATTTCCCTTGCAATCACTAATGCAAATAAATAACTCAAATAATTCAAATTAATTGAAATTAGAATTTCTGGTCAAATTAAGTACATTTAGTGAAAACGGGAAAATACCATACATTTTAGCACAATTCCCTGATCAAATTCGGTACAATAAACTAAGTGAAGTGAGGAAAATATTGGTTCATCAATTTGTCATTTCTCTTTTTGTGAAATTAGAACAATTGTTAAGTTCCCATATTACTTTTATCAAGTGGAGTTTAAATCAATATATTTTTTTTCATCTGGAAAATTAACATTTTTTTGACAAATTGAATATCATTTTTTTATAGTCATCAACCTCTACCCAATCACTGGTTGGGAAATAGAGGTATTTGTTTCCTCCTCTACTAACCCAAAATGGACACTATGCGGAAGCGTAAAAATAAAAGTGTATGCGTAGAAAAAAATAATATCGGAAATTTTGATGTGGAAAATCCTCTCAGAAAAAACCACGGGACCTAGTCCAGAAAATCATCTCCACTATGAAAGTAGGATTACAGTGTTTCTCTCACTCTCTGAGGATCTCTCAATAAATCTAACCCTTTAGAGGCTTCAGTCACCGCTACATACTTTGCTTCAGCACTAGACAATGTCACACATTTTTGTAGCTTTGACTGCCAATAAACAGCTCTCCTTGCAAAAGTAATCAAATAACCTGACGTTGACATCCTTGAATCGACATCTCTAGCCATGTCTGAGTCTGAATATCCGATTAGCTTTAGATCTCCATTACCAAAACACAAGCTTCTTTTGACAAATCCTCTTAGATACCTGATACGTTGTCGTTGAGGCTATCAAATTAATACTACTTTTCAAGGCAACTTCAGTATTGCCAAGTAGTATTTAAGAAAGTAGATAGGGTTAACATAACCCTGAGTCGTCTCCCAACGAACACGGAATTGCTTTTGAATATCTGACTCTTATGAATGTTATGCAATGCTTATGAATAAAAGTAATGGTTGAAGAGTTTTTAAAGAATAAATAAGAAACTTAAAAACAATTATGATGAAATAGGCTAATTCAACTGCTTTTCCAAGATAGACTCATCATCGGTTATTCATAGATAATTGTTCAATTGATTATTATTTAAGTTCAAATTAATTAAAGTACATTCTTAATTCATTTGAGGCGATCATGCACATAACCAAAGTAAATTCTCAATCAAATGCAAAACCTTACTAGATTATTCACAATAAATTCAACCAAAGTACATTCTCAATCAAATTCTATTGTGTTTAATCATGTCTATTCTTAAATCTCCCAACCAAATTAAAAGCTAATCAATCAAAGTAAATTCTCAATTGATTATAGTTGAAATTATTACTAATCAATCAAAGTACATTCTCAATTGATAGTAAAAACCATTTAATCATATGAAAGTTCCTAAATTAAATCAAAGTAGATTCTCAATTAAACCTAGAAACCCTAGAACTCATATAATCAATATGCATGTAGATTCAAACACATTATGATGCAAAAATCTTTGCTTATTTGATAGAGAGATGAAAGACATAGAGAGAGAACAACTTAAATCACTAATTAAAGTAAACAATTGCATTAACTGAACGTAACCTCATAATCCGTCATGGAATTACAGCAGAATAGCCCTAGATGCTTAGCTCTCCATGAATGGAGTTGAATACAAGATGAAAGAAAAGTGAGAGGAGTATGAGAGAATGAATGAAGTGAGGTCCCCTTTTCTGCCTCCCTTGGGTCTCTTTATATAGGCTTGATTGGGCTTGAACTCTGAACAGTTTGTTGATAAGATATTTTCTGTTGATATATTATATCTTTCAAATATTCATTAGATTAAATTAGTTTTATAGAATATTTGATAGATATTAACTCAATTATCTTATATCCTATATCTTCCAAATAACTAAAAGATTTAGATAATGATAAAATTATTTGGAAGATATTTTCTGTTGATATTCCCAAATTAAGTTCAACAACTAAATTTTTATCTTTTAGATTTTCTGACTTTCCAAAATTGTACAAATACCCTGAATTTCCTCTATTTGCACTTTAGTCCCTTCAGAATTCTCCAAAATTGCACCAAAACACCTGTTTGACCAACTTTTACCAGCTTTGACTGAGGAAGGGCGTGACCAATGAGAGCTTGCCACGTGACAATCCTCTTTCTCGCCCAGTTAGGATTTCAAATAAAATCTGATTTTGGGCCTTAAATTGCCATTTGGACCAATAAAACTTATATTCTCAGCTGCACAAATAAACATTAGAACATCCAAGAATAATTTATGCGCTAAAACTCACTTTTTACATCTCTTTTAATTCCAAACACAATATATCAAATCATCACAAATCCTCTTTAAATCAATCATTCAAGCACATGAATTTCAACAAAAATTTAAATTTAAAGCATAAATGTGGGCATAAATATGCACTCATCAATACCTTGGTATCCACTTAACAACTTCCCAATGCTCATTTCTTGGATTTGACAGGAATCTGCTCACAACTCCTACAACATAGCCAATATCTGGCCTTGTACAAACCATTGCATATATAAGGCTACCCACGGCAGAAGAGTAGGTCACCTTGTTCATTTCTACTTTTTCTTCTTCATTCTTTGGACATTGCAACTTGCTGAGTTTAAAATGTCCAGCAATTGGAACATGAGCAGATTTGGCATTGTGCATGTTGAACCTTTTGAGAATCTTCTCAATGTAATCTTCTTGAGATACCCATAGCATTCTTCTAGAACGATCTCTGGAGATTTTCATTCCAAGTATCTTCTTCATTGCACCTAGGTCTTTCATGGAGAAAGACTTACTCAATGCCTTCTTGAGAGCAGCTATTTTAATTTTGTCCTTCCCTATAATCAACATATCATCAACATACAAAAGAAGTATGATGGACTCACCATTTTCATAATGCTTCATAAACACGCAATGGTTTGCGGAGGTCTTCTTGAAATTATGTTGGATCATGAAGGAATCAAATTTCTTATACCATTGCCTTGGAGCTTGCTTCAGACCATAGAGACTTTTCTTCAGACGACACACAAAGTGTTCTTTGTCTGGTTCTTCAAAACCCTCTGGTTGCTTCATGTAAATTTCTTCCTCTAGGTCTCCATGTAAGAATGTTGTTTTGACGTCCAGTTGTTCAATCTTCAGGTCTAGTGTTGCTGCCAGACCGAGAATCGCTCTAATGGATGTCATCTTCACTACTGGTGAGAATATTTCATCAAAGTCTATTCCTTTCTTTTGGTTGCACCCCTTCACGACAATTCGTGCTTTGTACCTTGGGCTTGAGTAATTCTCTTCATTCTTGAGCTTGAACACCCATTTGTTCTGCAATGCTCTTCTTTCTTTTGGTAATTCTACCAAATCATAAGTCTGATTTTCCTTTAAGGATTGCATCTCTTCTTCCATGGCTTGCAACCATTTGTCTTTGTCTTTCATCTCCATTGCTTCTACAAAGCTTTGAGATTCACCTTCATTAGTAAAATTAACATATTCATCTAAAAAATACCTTCTTGACGGTTGCTTCTACCTTGTTGATCGCCTCAATTGGGTTTGTTGCGGAGCATTCTCAATTGCTTGATCTTCTACAGTCAGATTAGGTTGATCTGCTTCTTCAGCCATCTCATCAAGTTGTAACTCCTGATTTGTCTCAACTTGACGAGTCTCCCTGATGAATCATTATTTTCTTCACTTCACTTAGTTTATTGTGCTAGATTTAATTAGGGAATTGTGCTTAAATGTCCAGTATTTTCCCATTTTTCTGAATTATGCTTAATTTGACCAGAAATTCTAATTTTAATTAATTTGAATTATTTGAGTTAATTATTTGCATTAGTGATTTCAAGAGAAATTTTTGGAAATATAATTTGGGACATTTGGAGGTAAAATGAGTGAAGAGTTGTCAATTTCATATTTAAGAGTGCACTGGGAGAAGAGGTTGTTGATTTCACGTGGAGTCTTGCCCACACAGATTCAATTTGAATTTTAATAGCACAATGGCCATAGTTGTCACATCCAAAAGTTGAATGCTTTTACTATTCAAGTTTTTATTATTGAAATGTGCTTTCACGTATTGTTTCTCTTTCTTTCTTTAAGTCACATATTCCTTTTCTCTCTTTCTTTAAGGAAAAGTGATTATTAATTGTTAAATGAAAGGCACACGTTCCAGCCTATAAGCAATGAAAAGCTGGCAATAGGCTCAACCAAACACGTCCACGGCCCACACTTGCAGAAAAATTGGTGTGCCAACTTTGGAAGCACAGCCGCTCACCCATTTTCCAGCTTCAAACACGTCCAGCAATATGGTGGCAAGGGGCAGCACTTAGACGTCTAGCTAAGGGATGCAGCAGCCGGTTGGTCCAGGGATAAAATAAAGGCCAGCCGACCACCCTTGAGGGAGGATCATCGTCTTTCACTTAAAAGAAGCACACGGCTGCCACATGGTGAAGGAGTGCTGTCATGGGTGGATAAAGAAGACAGAAAGCATAGGCTTCACACTTTTAACAGCTGAGTCACGGATCTAGCAATCTTGGGAGCTGCAAAATGAAGAAAGCACGCAGCCTGGTTTGGTTTCACAGACAGAAGAAGCAGCTAGAACCAAGGAGCAAGGCTGCTGCATGAAGAGGAAGCAGTCCAACAGTGACCCACCATTCCAGCAAAGAGCACGTACAACAGCTTATGCATCCACCACGTTGAAGGAAAGAACTCAGCTGTAACGGCCTTGGAAGAAGAAAGGAAAGCATCTATTAAAGAAGACCATCCAGCTGGAACCATTGGAGCATCTGCAACCGTGAGTGAAGAAAAGCAACCTCACGGTCCAGCAGCTTGGAGTTGAAACAGCTGCAACCACCTTCACGGTTTAGCTTGGAGCAGCCACGTTGAGAAAGGAGAAGAGGTGCTGATATGTTGAAGTATCATAGCTGGAATGAAGCAGACGGTAGCTGCAGGAAGCCATGGAAGAAAATTCACGTCAATCTTGGTTTGAAAGCAGGAAACGGACACCAAATGGAGGGCCCAACATTATTTCTTTTCTCACGTCCAAGAGGTGCTCACGGGTGAGCTGGAATGTGGAAGCAGTGAAGCTCACGGGCATAACAGCATCTTGTCGTGTGTGCACCACCAATTTGATAAACATCCGTAAAATGGGGAAGCAGAAAATACCAAAATTCGAGGGGCCTTTGCTTATTTTGGCTATGGAAGGAAGGAGTGGAGAGTAAGACAAAATATTTGGCAATATAAAAGAAGGACAGCAAGCAGCAGAGAGTATTAGATTTGAGGATTAGGATTAATTTTAGGAAGCAACGGTTCCTCTCTTCCAGGGGATCTGAGTTTCCATTTCAAATAGTAAAATAATGTAGAATCCAATTTCTGAAAGCGAGTAATCTCTTACAATATTTGGAGCAGTTTGATCAGTTTCGTTTTTTTATCTTCACTGTCCACTAATTTCATTTTAATGTTTAATCTTTGATTAATTTCGTTTTCATGTTAAGTATTTTTATTTTATATGTTAAATTTTACCAGTAATATTTTTCCACATCGTTAAACTCTATCAATGTATTTTTCTATTCATTTTATTTTCAAACGTTGTTTTTACCGTTTATTTACACTGTTATTTTGTTTTCTCACATATTTACTGTTCCGGGTTTTAATTTCAAATACTGCGTAATTTTCCATTGTCTATTTTTATCGTCTTTTACCATTCAGTTTTTACCGTCGTTAAATTTTATTTCAACGTTTTAATCTTTCCACATTAAAACCCAAATCATCATCAAACCCCCCACTAAGTGTTGATCTGAGACTGAACCCAAATTGGTCCTTGTGAGACGACCTAGGAGTCAAATCCTAGTACTGTACTGCATTTTTATCTGCAAACAACTTTTGTGAGCGGTGCGACCCGATCAAAAAAAATGGCGCCGTTGCCGGGGACCAATGAAGGTTCAGTTTTAGATTTTTGTTGTATAAAGTGTTGTTCTGTTAATATGTTTGTTTTGTGTGTTTTGTCTTGTATATTTTTGTAGGCGACAACGACACCTTCAGCAAATTTTGGCGGCGTTGTCACTTCAGTTCCAGGTTTTTCGTTTTAGATTTTTGCTGTGTTTTTCGATTATGTTGTGTTAATATATGTTTTGTCTTTTATATTTTATTGTGCTGTGTTCTGTATTTAGTTGCTATATTTAAAAAAAAAAAATTTTTTTTTTTTTACTTTTGATGTTCTGTCTTGTGTGTGCTTGTAGCATGTATAAATGTGTTTAGTTTATCTGTTTCGTAATTTTTAGTTTTTAGTTTTTATTTTTATTTTCCATGTCCACCTATTTTAATTTTGTGAATAGTGCTTATTCTACAAGTGCCTGTAATTATGATTCTCTTTCTGCATATTACTCTGATTCTTGTGCTGATTTTAATACTGAGAAAAATATGGATCATCCTCAAATTCCTGAGAGCTCCCTTTGGGAGCCGGTTCCACCAGTTCAGCAATATCAGAGTCAGCAGTATGATGCTCCTGCCCAAGTAGCTTCTCAGCCTTCAACTTCTGAACCTACATTGAAGGAGTTATTGGAGCAGATGACCATGCAGAACATTCAGTTTCAGAAAGGGAACATGCAGTTCAAGCAAGAGAGCATGGAAACTCAAGCTGCCATTCAGAAGCTGACTGATCAGATCGGGCAGATGGCCACTCAACACTTTCAAGATGATAGTGGCATCAACATAGAAGATGGGGAGCAAAGCTATGAGTTTACTACTACACCCACTTTCCTACCTTTCTATGATCCCACTCTTGCACCTGAGACTGTTGATGATTATTTTAAGGACCAGGCAGGTACGAGTAACACTGTTGAGACAGGTAGACCATTTTTATCTTCCACCGTGGAGGTAAACGTACCTCAACTTGAATGTGCAGTTGATGAATTGGAAATTCATGAGAAACTTTATTCTGAGCAAAAACATGTGTATTCTGAAACTGAGATTACAAGCTCTTTACCAGATCTACCTATACATTCAATTGCTTGTGATTTGTTGCACAATGATTCTACAGGTTTTAGGATTGAAACTGATACAGACTTGATTGACAATTCTGAAGTTTTTGATTCAGTATTAGTCTCTGAAACCATTGGTATAAATGTTGTGTTGAATGAACATGATTACAGTGATGAAATTTCCATTGATAATAGCTTTGCACTGAATGTGGATTTTGTTGATGATGCATATGTCAATATTGATTTTGAGACAGGAATTTTGCAGTCGCATAACATGATAGAGTTAGAACAAAACATTGATCTGACTCAGTTTTCTGAGAATTGTGAATGTGATTGTGAATCTGGTTCTTGCCCGATTTGTATTGAAATTGATTATGTGTTACAAACAGATTCTAAATTCATAACAGATGCTATTGATTATGAGTTTGATGACCAGGTTACAAAAGTAAATGAGAATACAGGTACTGACATAGAGGAAACAATGATAGATGAAGGAAAGTATACTGCTTTTTCTCTTATTACTCCGGTGTCACAGACTCAACAACTGCTGGTGGACAGAAGGCTCCTGATTTTATTGATTCAACAACTTGCTCGGAGAAGTGGCGTGGCTACTGGGATTTGTCCTGATTCAAGTGAGAGGGCAGTACTGGGCGAGCTGCTCCTGAAGACATCTTCGCCGGATCCTGAGGTGGAAGATATCTCACTGATTGTCCAGAATTGGCAACTGCCACCATGACCAGGGAGCACTCTTTTTCCTCATTATGTACATATTATTTAGCTTTTCTGGTGTGTTTTCATGGTTGTGTTTATTTCATTTTTAAATTGTGAGCATGAATTAAAAAAAAAAAAAAATTGTTCAAATTCATAAAAATACATAAAAACATAAATAAAGATGTTCGGGGGTCGATCATTTCTGATCGTTAATATTACAAACCAAATAAAAAACATAAAACATTAAAACTGGAAGAATTCTCGAGCTGGTTGTGGTGGTCTAAGGGAGAGCTCCGTTGAGGGAGCTCTGGTTCGAAAAGTCACGAGCGGAGGCTTTGGTGGAGGAATTTCTCGTTCATTTCTGTCGTCATCGATAATGATCGGAACTGGAAACAAATTCAGCAGCCTCGGTGCCCTCATTATCACCCAGTTGTTTTCTTTCAAACAAAAAATAAAAAATAAAAAAAAATAAAAAAATAAAAAACATGTGTTAATAATAGAAGAGGAAGTGAAAAAAATTTCAATGGAGGTGTGATCAGGGTCTTACCGTACATATATAGCGGCAGTTGTGAAAAGAGAGTGCCAGTGGGGTCTATCTCCGCTTGCCAGCGCTTGACCCGATTGCCGTGGTTGTTGAACCAGCAGTGTACGTTGTATTCAGTGGCTTCGCCGAAAGCCCTTAGTCGAGACGCGATCTCGACGACTTGCGCTCGGCTTGGGTGTGTGACCCCATAGTTGAATATTTTGGTCATCATCTTGATTTGATCGTCGGTAGGACGCCACCGTTGACTGGTATATCTCTCTGATTCCATATCACTCATCCTTCCTCTCGTAATATACAAATACTTAAATAAAAAATAAAAAAAAAAAGAACAAAAACATAAAAAAAATAAAAATAAAAAGAACTAAAAAAAAAAAAAGAGAAGCATAAAAAAAAAATTAGATTAGTTCTCTGTTTTCTTTATTTGTTCTTGTTTCCTTTTAGATTTATTTTGTCCAGTCTGTATTTGATGTTTCAGTTTTTGGTCTCAGATCTGTTTCACGGTCCTTGCAAAGGGTCCTAAACGGATCTATGTCCAGTTGTCCTGTTGTCCTTGTTCTTGTATATCATGTTTATGTGTTTATTTAGTTTTAAGTGGGGTACGTGGCGTTGTTCTACCCGATTGTCTCTGCAATACCTTCAATCGAAGGGAGATTAACGTCTGGTTTCCAGCCTATATACCCCTTAAGTTTTAAGACAATTGTGTTTTATGTGTTTTAAGTGTTTAGCAGGTGAAAAATAAAGCGAATAAGAGCTGAAAATAAAGAAGGAACTGAAAGCAGGAAAAAGAAAAAAAAATGATAGATCTGAAAGCTGTAAAAGGAGAAGAACTGAAAAGCAAAGAAAAGAGCAGAAAGCTTAAACGGCAGAAAGAAGGAGATCCAAGGTGCAGATGACTTACCCGGAGTAGTAGGGCTTACAGAAGCTTGACGCAGATCTTAGACGCTCCGAAGGCACACAGGCAGAGGCTCCTCACGGATCTCACTCAGACTCTTCAGAAGGCCGGGGACAGAGCTTCCTCGCAGAGGTTCCAGATGCTCAGGTTGAGAGTGAGGAGAGCGGAGAGAGAAGTGAGAAGTAGAGAGAGAGAGCAGAGCAGTCAGAAATGCCGCTCGGGAACCGAAGTTGGCCTATTAATAGCCAAAATTCTGCCACTGTAGCAACAGTTCTGGTCTTTGCCACCGAGACTGTTGCCACAGTACCGGTCTTCTCCTTTTCCAAAAATAAAAAAAAAAAAATTAATAAATAAAATAAAAAAATAAAAAATGTTAGCATCTACTGATGGGTGCTACGTGATTTAGACATCTGCTGATGGATGTCACTGATAACATCTATTGATGGATGTTACTGAAAATTTCTTCCCATTTTTCCTAACTTTTTATTGCACTTGTCTATATTATTTGACTGCTCTGAAATTGATAATCTGATGATTGTAACACACTGAGGACATTGTGTGATTTAAGTGTGGTCTACTGGGGAGAAATTTTGATTTTTCTGTTAGATTGTATTTTGTGTGTTAAATTTTTTTGTTTTTGAGTGTTAAATTTTTTCTCTTTTAAGTTATTTTTATCAAGTTTTGTGTGCAATAAATTTTACATTTTTCTCTTGATTTCTGGATGATGTCTAAGTTGTAGATTTTTCCTTCACTTGATTAATACTTATGGTTTGAAATCCTTGCTTTTCTCTGCTTGGGAAGATTATTATGATGTTTAAGAGGTTGATTTGATTGGAACGAATACCCTGTGTGAGATTTGAGCCACTTTATGTTCTTTCTTGTGTGACATGTCTCTTGATTGCTTGCACATATGCCTTGGCTTGATTCTTTTTGATATACTTGATTTATATGCATTTTTGGAAGTGATAAAGGCAATTTTATTCTTGAGCCTCTTTAGCCAAATAAGCCTACCTTGTTATTATCCTTTGATAACCCCTTTGAGCCTATACTGTATATATTTCTTTGTGTTGAAGCTCATACACTGATCCTAAGTGAAAAACAAATGATTACCTTAACCTTAGGAAAGTCTGGAGCTATAGAAGTATTTTGTGAAAAAGTGTGGTCTCCTTGGGAATTCTGATAAATTGGCTAGTTGGTTCCTCATCATGTTTTGAAAATATGAATTATATCCTGTTGTGTGATAAAAAAAAAAAAAAAAAAAAAAAAAAGAGACAGGATGGAAAAATGATGAGAAAGAAAAAAAAATGATAAAAAAAATATAATATAATTTTGTGAATAATGGAGTCGAGAAGAGGATCGAATTAGAGGTTGGGTTTAATTTTATTGAATTTCCACTTATTCCCCATTGCTCCTCTATTTCTTTTGGGCTATACCTACTTATCCATATTTATCCTCCCCTGTCCTTGGCCCCATTACAACCCTGAAAGACCTTTAGATCTGAACATGCATATGTTTTAAGTATTGATAATTAGAGACTTGCCAAGTCTTCTTGTGTTTGCTTTCTTGAGTGCATTGAGTGACATTGATTTACCTTAAACACTTGAGAGAAACACTGTTAGTGCATCTGTGAGGTTATGTTATTTTTAAATCACCTCTTAAGCTTATTGATTATTTTTCCGTGTATTGAATTGCTTGGATGAATTTCTGTGAGTATATGCTTTCCATGATTTTGTGTTGGATACTGTCTACATATTTTCCTTATCCAGATTTTTCGAGAACTCTGTAAATTTATTTTCTTGCGAGTTTTTGTTTTCTATATGCTGCATTTGTGTCAATTCTTTAAAAGTCCTTTGAACTATTCCCTGATTTGCGTCTTAATTTTGCCCAGGAGTGCAAAAGACTAAGTGTGGTCTATTTTGATGAATCATTATTTTCTTCACTTCACTTAGTTTATTGTGCTAGATTTAATTAGGGAATTGTGCTTAAATGTCCAGTATTTTCCCATTTTTCTGAATTATGCTTAATTTGACCAGAAATTCTAATTTTAATTAATTTGAATTATTTGAGTTAATTATTTGCATTAGTGATTTCAAGAGAAATTTTTGGAAATATAATTTGGGACATTTGGAGGTAAAATGAGTGAAGAGTTGTCAATTTCATATTTAAGAGTGCATTGGGAGAAGAGGTTGTTGATTTCACGTGGAGTCTTGCCCACACAGATTCAATTTGAATTTTAATAGCACAATGGCCATAGTTGTCACATCCAAAAGTTGAATGCTTTTACTATTCAAGTTTTTATTATTGAAATGTGCTTTCACGTATTGTTTCTCTTTCTTTCTTTAAGTCACATATTCCTTTTCTCTCTTTCTTTAAGGAAAAGTGATTATTAATTGTTAAATGAAAGGCACACGTTCCAGCCTATAAGCAATGAAAAGCTGGCAATAGGCTCAACCAAACACGTCCACGGCCCACACTTGCAGAAAAATTGGTGTGCCAACTTTGGAAGCACAGCCGCTCACCCATTTTCCAGCTTCAAACACGTCCAGCAATATGGTGGCAAGGGGCAGCACTTAGACGTCTAGCTAAGGGATGCAGCAGCCGGTTGGTCCAGGGATAAAATAAAGGCCAGCCGACCACCCTTGAGGGAGGATCATCGTCTTTCACTTAAAAGAAGCACACGGCTGCCACATGGTGAAGGAGTGCTGTCATGGGTGGATAAAGAAGACAGAAAGCATAGGCTTCACACTTTTAACAGCTGAGTCACGGATCTAGCAATCTTGGGAGCTGCAAAATGAAGAAAGCACGCAGCCTGGTTTGGTTTCACAGACAGAAGAAGCAGCTAGAACCAAGGAGCAAGGCTGCTGCATGAAGAGGAAGCAGTCCAACAGTGACCCACCATTCCAGCAAAGAGCACGTACAATAGCTTATGCATCCACCACGTTGAAGGAAAGAACTCAGCTGTAACGGCCTTGGAAGAAGAAAGGAAAGCATCTATTAAAGAAGACCATCCAGCTGGAACCATTGGAGCAGCTGCAACCGTGAGTGAAGAAAAGCAACCTCACGGTCCAGCAGCTTGGAGTTGAAACAGCTGCAACCACCTTCACGGTTTAGCTTGGAGCAGCCACGTTGAGAAAGGAGAAGAGGTGCTGATATGTTGAAGTATCATAGCTGGAATGAAGCAGACGGTAGCTGCAGGAAGCCATGGAAGAAAATTCACGTCAATCTTGGTTTGAAAGCAGGAAACGGACACCAAATGGAGGGCCCAACATTATTTCTTTTCTCACGTCCAAGAGGTGCTCACGGGTGAGCTGGAATGTGGAAGCAGTGAAGCTCACGGGCATAACAGCATCTTGTCGTGTGTGCACCACCAATTTGATAAACATCCGTAAAATGGGGAAGCAGAAAATACCAAAATTCGAGGGGCCTTTGCTTATTTTGGCTATGGAAGGAAGGAGTGGAGAGTAAGACAAAATATTTGGCAATATAAAAGAAGGACAGCAAGCAGCAGAGAGTATTAGATTTGAGGATTAGGATTAATTTTAGGAAGCAACGGTTCCTCTCTTCCAGGGGATCTGAGTTTCCATTTCAAATAGTAAAATAATGTAGAATCCAATTTCTGAAAGCGAGTAATCTCTTACAATATTTGGAGCAGTTTGATCAGTTTCGTTTTTTTATCTTCACTGTCCACTAATTTCATTTTAATGTTTAATCTTTGATTAATTTCGTTTTCATGTTAAGTATTTTTATTTTATATGTTAAATTTTACCAGTAATATTTTTCCACATCGTTAAACTCTATCAATGTATTTTTCTATTCATTTTATTTTCAAACGTTGTTTTTACCGTTTATTTACACTGTTATTTTGTTTTCTCACATATTTACTGTTCCGGGTTTTAATTTCAAATACTGCGTAATTTTCCATTGTCTATTTTTATCGTCTTTTACCATTCAGTTTTTACCGTCGTTAAATTTTATTTCAACGTTTTAATCTTTCCACATTAAAACCCAAATCATCATCAAACCCCCCACTAAGTGTTGATCTGAGACTGAACCCAAATTGGTCCTTGTGAGACGACCTAGGAGTCAAATCCTAGTACTGTACTGCATTTTTATCTGCAAACAACTTTTGTGAGTGGTGCGACCCGATCACTCCCCCCCTAAGTTGTTCATCACAATAGGGCTTTGATCACTTATCAGCTTAAGTGTTGGTTTCTCCACTTTCTTGATGTCTTGGATTGTCTGATCTTCAAAGAACACCACATCTCTGCTTCAAACAATCTTTCTATTTGCAGGATCCCATAATCTGAAACCAAATTCATCTTTTGGAGAACCAAGGTATATGCACTCTTTCGCCTTAGCATCAAGCTTTGCTCTTTCATCTTTCGGAATGTGAACTGATGCCTTACATTCGAAGACTCTCAAGTTGCGATATGAGGCTTTTTTACCAGACCATACTTCTTCTGGTATCTTACCGTTTAATGGTCTTGATGGTGATAAGTTGATCAAATGAGTTGTTGTTAACACGGCTTCCCCCCAGAATGACTTGGGAAGTTTTGCGTGAGACAACATGCTTCTGACCTTATCGGCAATCGTTCTATTGAATCTTTCAGCTACACCATTCATTTGAGGTGTCTTAGGAGGTACTTTCTCATGTCTGATCCCATGAGTCTTGCAATAGTGCTCGAATGGACCTCTATACTCTCCACCATTATCACTTCTCAAGCATTTCAACTTTCTACCAGTTTCACGTTCAATTGAGGCATGAAACTCCTTGAAGATTCGTAGAACTTCATCTTTTCTCTTCAAAGGATAGACCCACAATTTTCTAGAGTGGTAATCAATGAAGGTAACAAAATATTGAGCACCACCAAGGGACCTTTCGGATGTTGAACAGACATCCGAATACACAAGATCCAAAATATGCTCTCTTCTTTTTCTATTATCATGTTTATGGAAAGATACTTTGTGCTGCTTACCTGCTAGGCAGTCTTCACATAATTCAAGTGGTTGTCCTTTTATACTCTAGAGATGATCTTTCGCAAGGATCTCTAATCCTTTCTCGCTCATTTGGCCCAGTCTTTTGTGTCATAACTCCTTACTTTCTTCTTGAGCAACATTTGTCTCTCCTTTGCATATCTTTCCTTGTATGACATACAAAGAGCCTTCATTTTTGCCATGAGCAACAATCATGCTTCCTCGGCTAAGTTTCCATTTTCCATCTCCAAACTAGTTGTTTATTCCAACATCATCTAGCTTACCGACTGAGATAATATTTAGTTGCATTTCTGGCACATGTCTTACCTCCTTCAGCACAAGTTTGTTTCCATTTTTTGTCGTCAAAGTCAACTTCTCTTATGCCCACAATTTTGCTTGCGACATGATTACCCATCTTCACTATTCCAAAGTCTTCTTTTTGATAGGATGAGAAGAATCCCTCATGAGGAGTAACATGGAAAGATGCTCCGGTATCTACTATCCAAGTGCAGTCATCAAAAGCAATATTTAGATAGTTTACCTCAATGATAAGGAACACATTCCCATCATTTGATACCACCGTTGTTGTGGTCTTTTCTTCCAACTTCTTTTTGGGATCTATCACATCAGGGTGTATAGTTTCATTCTTCTGATCTCTTTTCAGGAATCTACATTCTTGCTTCTTGTGGCCATCTTTTCCACAATAAAAGCATGTCAAACCTTTGGAACGAGACTTGAATCTTCCTCGTGACTTTTCACGTTTTCCTTTGCTTTTGTGTTCACTCCTTCCTCTATTCTCAACAATGTTGGCTTCTGAGTGACTACTCATTCCTCTTTCTTTTCTTCTGGACTCTTCATTCAGCAAACTGTCTGTAATGTTATCCAGCCTGAGCTTTCCATTTGGTGTTGAGTTACTGAGAGTGACCACCAATGTGTCCCAACTCTCCGGTAGAGAATTGAGTAGAAGAGCTTGTAACTCGTCATCTATCTTCATATCTGCCTTCATTAATTGGTTCACAATACCTTTGAAGGTGTTGAGATGCTCGATCATATTCTGGTTATCAGAATACTCCAACTTTACGAGTTGCCTAACAAAGTGAGCTTTATTTCTCGGAGTCTTCTTTTGAATCATAGATTCAAGCTTTGTCCATAACTCATAGGCATCGGTATAAGTCGATACATGCTCAAACAAGCTTTTGTCAATGTATTTCCGAATCATAGCCATTGTTTTACGATTCAGAATTTCCCAATCTTTTTCGGTCTTCCCTTCTGGAATTTCCGGATTTGTGATCGGCTCATACAAATCCTTGTAGTATAGATGATCTTCCATCATCGGCTTGCAGTAGGAGTAATTATCTGCAATTAGCTTGAACATGTCTCCTTCCATCTTGAGTTTCACAAGATTCTAACTTTTTCGAACTGGTGGCTCTAACACCATTGTTGGGAAACAACGGTATTTGTTCCCTCCTCTACTAACCCAAAATGGGCACTATGCGGAAGCGTAAAAATAAAAGTGTATGCGTAGTGAAAAATAACACTGAAAATTTTAACGTAGAAAATCCTCTCGGAAAAAACCACGGGACCTAGTCTAGAAAATTAGTTCCACTATGAAAGTAGGATTACAATGTTTCTCTCACTCTCTGAGGATCTCTCAATAAATCTCACCCTCGGATGGTATACAAAAAAAAACTATCTTTTGTACACTCACAGTTTCTACTACACGGTGTCTTTCACCTCTCGGTGATGTTTCTCTTTTCATGACATGACAGTACTCGTGGCTTTCTCTCTTTCTCCTCGTAAATTTTTTCTTCACTGTTTAATTCTTAGTAAGTTATATTTTGCTACACTTTTATATTTATTTATATGAATGAAGGAAGAAAGAAAAAAATATTATTAATACATTAGAACAATTTATCGAACTTTAGTCAAGTTGGAAAATATTCTTCCTCAATTTATAGTATATAAAAATAGTGACCCTTCTTTTCAGCACGATGGATCCCCTTTTTATTTTTATACAACATCACTGCCTTGGTCAAATTGTCAAAAAGCTATTGGTTCTTAGAAAAAATACATCTTACTTTTTGTCATTCTTATAAAATAATTATTTCGATGAGACTTGTTCCAAGCAGGAAACTTTGCATGGCTTAGTTTAGAGTGTGAAAGGCTCCACCACCTTTTACATCAGTATGTTTTCAAGACGATTCAATTATGGTGGCTGATATGGTGGCAGACACATCAGAATTTACAACTCCTTGCAATTTTTTATTTATTTTTACTTTATTCTTATTCACTTATTTATTGGTATTATATTCAAATCATAGTGGTTGCAAATTCACACTTCATATTTTCAACATAGTGTAACTTCAGATCAAGATGGATTTATAAACACTTAATAATCAAACTACAGTATTCAACCAGAGAATAAACACTATTTCTCTAAACTGGAGAAAATATCAAGAGGCTAGGAATACACAAATAACAACTAGGAAAATGAAATGTGCAAGAAGAGATTAATCGAGATTAATCAAGAACCGTGTTCATGATTTTGGAGTCTTTCAACGACTTGACTCATGCTAGGTCTCACATCTTTCTCTTCCTCTACACATTCCAAAGCCACTGTTGCCAAAATCTCTAACTGCTTCACGTTGTAATCTGATCCTAAAGTGGGGTCAACAATTTGTTCCACCCAACATGTTCCTTCTGGTGTTTTCCTTCTTTTCTCCCTCACCCATGTTGCCAACCTCTCATTATGCGACTCTTGCCCTGGTTCTGTCACTTGGACTCCAATCATTGGACTCCTCCCGGTTATCATCTCCAACACAACAATTCCATAGCTATAAACATCAACCTTGGAAGTGATTTGCAAGTTGAAAACCCATTCTGGTGCCATGTAACCCCTTGTGCCTCTTATTCTAGAGAAGCTTGAGTTGTTGAGGTTGTTTCTATTCAAGGGCTTGGACAAGCCAAAATCAGCCACCTTGGGTTGGTAATCAGAGTCAAGAAGTATGTTTTGAGGCTTGATATCACAGTGCAAGATCCACTCCAAGCACTCTTCATGTAAATAGGCCAAACCCTTTGCCGTTCCCATTGCAATGTTGTACCTCTTCCTCCAATCAAGTGAATTTGATGGAAGATTATTAGCCAAAGAGCCGTTTTCCATGTACTCATAAACCAGGATCCTGTGTTTTCCTTCCACACAATACCCCCACATGCCGATCAAGTTCATGTGATTGAGCCTTCCAATGATGCTCATTTCAGTGAGGAACTCACTCTCTCCTTGGTCCGCAAATTCGTGCAGCTTTTTTATTGCTGCAACTCGGTTATCTGATAACACAGCCTTGTACACTGTCCCTCCTGCTCCCCTTCCGATCTCTTCACTGAAACCCTTTGTGGCTTGTTTCAGTTCAGAGTATGTGTACCTTCTGAACCCTGTAGCTGCAGCAAGAACATACCCTTGTTGGTCTGCTCTGACCAAATGGTCGCTACTCCTAAACAAGAAACACCACACCATAAAGATGCACACCGCCTCAAACCCTCCTAAGCCAACTGCAAACCAAAGCATGAACTTCACAGACCCATTTTCCTTGCCTTTCACATATGGTCTTTCTAGTAGCATTTCTGCATTTCTCGGACAAACCAAGCCATCATTGTTTTGCAGGTGGTTCTCTTGAGCACTTTCTTTTGGCAGACGCACGAAAAATTGCCCTGGGAAACCGGGTGAATGGTGTCCATTTAGCAACTGCGTCTTTGGGTAACACCAAAAGTTCCCATTCTCTACAGCAAAGCTGTACTGAAAGCCCAAGCACTCGCACACCTCCAAGCACAGTTTCTCACATTGTTTATATGTGTAATTTTGAAAGGAAGTTCCATAGTCATATCCATAAAAGTCCACTTCATAGAGAGGCACTACGCGATATTCTGTCTTGTTATCACAGGTAGTTTTGAATTTTGGTGTGCAACCCAAAGACCAATCTTGGCTATCAACCCAGCTATACCCTTCAAGACACTCACACTTTCTACCAATTGCTTTATCATGACTGCATATACTGTTAGGTCCACAGATCCCATGAATGAAACAAGGTTGTGATTTAAATTGCCCTGCTATTGACCAATCTTCTTGACCGTTTTCTCTGCTATAGATACGAACATTGCCATCATAGTCAAGGGTCAACCTTCGTTGAAGGAGTAACCCATAATCAATTGTCGTTAAACTATATTTATCAGAAACACTGAATAGACCCAAATCATCTAGAACTGCAACTCTGCTACTATTGTACGAGGTTCTTCCGTTACCAAACCCAACGTTGTTGCTAACCAGCCAAGGATCCGGCCAATAAACGCTTGAAACTTGACGACCCTCGTACAAAAGACGGAAAACGTTGTCGTTGTCGAAGAAGAGCTTGTAAAACCCAGAGGAATAGTTGCCCTCACTTCTCGCAGAGACAAGCTTCGTGAACCTGCCATCAAGTTATATTATCAGTGTGAATCAAATCGATTTTGAATTACATAAAAGCATTTTAGCGTGTAATCCAAAAGTTCAACGTGTAATTTCCGTAAAATGAAAGAGAAAGTGTGAAAAAAATTGGTGATATATACCTGGTGAGAAGCTGGCCAGGGAGGAGTGTATCAGTCGGAAAATTAAAGCTTTCCCACAAAACAGAGCTTCTATTGGTCTGTTCCCGGAGCACGAGGTTCCCGGTGTCGTGCAAATGCAACTCCAACGGCTGCTCCGACAGAGTCTTGGTGTCCCAAACGTCGAACTGTCCGGCGTCAGACAACACGAGGTTGCCGTTCTTGAGCAGGGAGAGCGAGGAGCGTTTCCCGTTTACCGGAACGTCGCGGTTGGCCATCCAAACCACGTGCTTCTCCGCCTGCGAGAACCACACGCCGAAGCAGTACGCGTTCTCCCCCACGTTCCTGAACCCCGCCGTGAACGTCCCCTTCGGCGACGAAACTATCACGTCTTCGTCGGGTCTCTCCACGGAGAGGGGGAGCGCCGCCGAAGACTGGAGGTACAAGAGGAGGAGGAGGATGGACATGAAGATTAGTGAAGAAGAAGCCATGAAAACGTTGTTGAAGATTTTGGAAAGTGAGTCGATGAATTTGTAGTAGCCACGTTATATTATACAGTGAAAATAGCAACTGGGTGTGGGAAAAGAAAAAGAAAGTTCGTACCTTGCATGTAGACAAGACACATGTGGGTGATTACGACCTTCGTCGGTTCTTTCGTTCTTCTTTTTTCTCGCTTCACATTCATATTTCTTGTTTACACAAATCTAAAAAAATGATATTTTATTGTTGATCGGTAAAACAGATAACTTTGGAATGAAAAAAGGAAATGGATGCCGTGTACGACAGCGTGTGAGATTTGAAGAATGCAGACTTTCCAATTATAGGAAAAGATAAAGAATGTAAAGTAAAGCAGTACTGCATAGACTGTAGTATTTTATTCGATCCACCACGCCATTTGAAATAAGAAAGTTTGTAAAATCACGAAGTCAAACGTTACGTACTCTTTTGCATCTGAAAATTCACCTCATGGATCAACTCACTCTTTTCATGCTTCAATTTCAAAAAGATAAATAAAGACAACCAAGGAAGTCTTTGTTTAAACACCCTTGTGACCCGTAAAATCATATGCGATAATTGACTTAAAATTTCTAAGAATAAATCTTATGAAATCTTCACCACCTCTAAATTGAAGTCATGTGGAAATAATTTCTTTATAAAATTTAAAAAAGTTGAGGTCGTTATGATTTATATGATTTACTTTTAAACATGAACAAAAATTGTTAGTAGAGTAAAAAATTAAATCAAATCAAATCAAAGTTATTCTAACTCATCACGACTTTCATTATAAAACTGAATATATCAAGTTTTTTTTTATTGTTGAACTTGAAGAGTTCTCCATTGAGTTCTCATCAAATTCTATGTCGAATTCTTCACTAAGTTCTCTACATGCTTATCCAAGCTATGCAAGTTGTCTAAGCTCCTTCCTAGGCTATCCACTTGTTTGGTCAGCCTATTACTTTATTAAACTGTTTTGCCATGTTCACCGCACTACTGAGCAATATTATTTAGTTCTTCATATGTTTCACCTTGCTGTGAGAGATATTTGCATATGTTACCAACCTCTTCAAACTGCTCAATTGTTTAGCTGACATCTTCTTGCTACTGGCAAATTTGTTGAGTTCTCTTTGCTACTTGACAAACTTGTCAAGTTCTCTTTGCTACTCGACAATCTTATTGAGTTTCCAACTCTACTCGACAATCTTGTCTAGTTCTTCACTCGCTCGTTCCTCACTCAACTATATACATTATAACTTTCATTTAACATATTTACAAAAAAATCACCATAAGTCATGATGACTTCAGATTTTTAAAATTTTATGAAGAAATCGTTAGAACTCATAAAGACTTACCTTTAATGTGTAAATTTTTAAGTCAGCTACTCCATGTTTTAATTTATGAGGTACATTACTCTATTTTTAAAAATTTTCCTATTCTTAAGAATCTTGTGTTCAATAAAGTATTATACTAGGAATTTTATTCACTTTACTCATGTTCAATGAAGTTATGCTCTTTCTTGTTTAACTTAGACATTTTGGGATTGTCTTTTTAGTTCTTGAAGTTTCATAAAAAAAAAAAATCAAGAGAAAGGAAATAGTTCATTATTGCTTTTTTTTTTTCTGTTGACTCTATAATTAAATTAACAACTTTTTGCTGATTGTCTATGACTTTTTTAGTGAATATACTAACACTCTCCTTGACCTAAAAGACCATTAGACTAGCTTAAGGTTTAAGTTGGTAAAGTCTTTGCTTTAAAATGGTCTCCAAATTTTTTTTTAGTATTAATATACCTTTATTAAATTAATTGGAAAATTATGTTTGAGAATAAAAATTAAATTAAATTATTACATGTTAATTTGTATATGTATTAAAGAGAATGATTAGTTATCTTTATTTATTCTCTTACTAATCAATTTTGATTTTTATCTTCATATTTTATGTGACATATTTTATCTCTATGTGACTTATCATACAGAGATTCTACTCCTTTGCTTATTGCTTTCTTCTTGAAAATTATTTCATTATTTATTTTGATACATTAGTCAATACTTATTAGTTTATTATCATCTCTTTTATGTAGTTGTCTCATGATCTCCTATGGTACGTTTTAACAAATTATTTTATTACTAAATATAAAAATCTCATTTTTAAGTTTGCTTTACACATTCTAAACCCTTCAACTACCCCTTCATTAAGCACCACCTCCTAGTGATTGCATTGAGAGTCATTTGACTCAAGTTTAGAGAGCTATTTTCTTGCATCTAGGTGTATGCGCCCATTCATAATGAAGTATCTAGCACTAAGTGTTACTTTTGTTTGTGACACTTTTTGCTTATTTTCCTTGCTTCTTCTTTAAAAATATGTCTTTAGGTGATTGAGAAGAGGGTTAAGGTTTTGGGTTCTTAGGGTTATCTTGAAGACCACAATTTTCATAATTAGATCTTCGTGTACTTCCATTGTGCATATTTTTCATTTTGTACTCTTTTTTTTTCATTGGAGTTAGATATTTAATTTATTAAAATCACGTGTAATTTGTATTATCTATATTTATATATCTTTCCATTCAATGTTAATACTTTTTTTCTATGATTAATGTTTGTTGGTTTGATCAACCATTGATATTTGATTTATTGAGTATTGAAAAATATTTTTTATGATTTAGAACTAAAACAAAAATATCTATGAAGCTTTTATCTATGATTGAGTTTGACTAATTATTGTAATTCTTGTGAAAGAAAGTTTTCATAATTGACTTTAAAAAAAATAGACTTTTTCTACTAAGGAATCGGGATGGGAGTAATTAAATTGAAAAAACAAAGTGAGTAATAATTTCCATAATAGTAAAGTTTGATAAAGTTTATATACCATATCCTTTTTAATTTATCTTGAATTTCAATCTTTTGATCCCAAAAAAGAGTGTTATTTGTTTTTTTTTTGCATAATTTTAGTTATTGAATCATTAACACAATTTATGAAAATAATCTTGTGTTTAAATTAGTTATCTTTTTATTTTTTTTTACACTCTTCTACTTTCCATCACTTCTAAAACAAAAATTACATAATTAAAAATTAAATTATTTTATTATTAAACATTACTTATTGATATACTTTTATTACGAATATCCAATATATTTTTTACATGGCTTTCAATTAATAAAAATATATAATTAATTCTTAATAAAAATAAATGCAAAATAAATAAAATTATTCTAACTATTGTCTTTTTTTAGTGGGACCAATTTCTCAATATAAGATTAGCATAAAAGAAAATTCAACCCTAAAGACTAGTGGAGAATATTTAAGTTCAAGTCAACGTGACTTTTAAGTTATTAAGAAAAAGGAAATGAAAAAACGTTTTTAAATTAAAAAGTCATGGCTTTCATAAATACATATTAATATTTCATTTCATTTTCTTTATTTTAAAATGTAAGAAATAAGTGAAGATTTATTAAAAAGAATATCAACATTGAGCTCAAGAAGAGCCATATGTTTTAGCACACAAGCAATGAATGCTACAAGCTTGATTATGGACTATAGATAACAATAGGGCTCCTAACAATGTAACGTGTGCTTCTCCAAATAAGGGAACCTGATACTATTTTCATGCTTGCCATAGATTTTGCCTTCACCACTACCTTGAAGCTCTTCTTCTGCTGAGTATGAGAGAAAATGAGGCTTGCAGGTTTCACTGTGATCTCCACTCCTTTGGGAGATTTGATGGTGGCATTGAAGATGGTTGGAGCAGGACCAACATTGGTCACTCTTCTCCTGAAAACTCCTACTGTTGTGCCTGAGTTGTTTTCCACACTAAGTTGCATGGTGGGGTAGTTGAGAGCATCATGGCCAAGTCCTGGAAGCAAAGAGGTGCAGTTCACAGGAGAGCCAACTAACACTGATAGAGTGGAACCATTATAGCCCTCATGGCATAAAAACTGAACATATGCAAAGTCATCCATGTCATAGACTAAACCAGGGCTCACAGCTCTTGTAGGGCTCACTTGACCAGCACCACAGGCAAATTCTGCCTCCTTGTTAATTCTCTGGCTCATAGGTTTAGCTGAACAAAGAAGTAGATAGACAAGTCAAAAGTCAAGCCTTCTTAAAACATAGTGTTTAATACCTGCTAGTGTCGGTGTCATCAAGCTTGACCAATTAGAAATTGTAGTTGGTAGGTACAACTTTTATGAAAGTCTTTTACACTAATTACTCTATAAGACATGAGACACAAAAGGTTTCAGATTTTGCATATGATGAAACAAAACAACCAGCAAAAGTGGAAATAGGCTTTGACTCTCACCTGTAGTAATAATGGCTGATCTTATTGCAGCAGGAGACCAATTGGGGTGAAATGATTTCACATATGCTGCTACACCAGAAACATGAGGGCATGCCATAGAAGTTCCAGACATAAGTGTAAATTCAGAAAACTGGGTATCTCCTTTCTCTCCAGTAATTGACTTCATAGGTGTATAAGATGCTAAGATGTTAAGGCCAGGAGCTGTAACATCTGGCTGCATCAAAAAGATTGGAAAAAATGTTATTTGACACCATTTGATTACCACCTTACAACTTTTCTAGGAGTGAAATGGTCTTAATAATAGTTAACTTTTGTATTTCTAAAGAAAAAAGAGAGTAATGAGGAATAGTGTTAAATGGGTGTAAAAAAATTTCTGGTGTCAAAGTACCTTATCTGATTAGATTATAAAACTTACTCAGTTCCTCAAATAGTAGCTAAATGGTCAATATACTAACAGATAGCATTATGATTGCTTTGCAGCCTCTGGTACCTTGAGAATATGTTTAGATGCTGGATTTGGACCCCTAGATGAAAATGAAGCAGTAAATGGAGCTGGAATCTTTACTTCGTGGGTCTTATGTATTACTGCTGACGGTGATCTTAGTTTAACAAGAAATTAAAATAAGTTATCTAGAGATGATTAAGTAGAAGAGTGTTGTATTGTAACAATGATTCATTTGTGATAAGCTTGTTAAGGAAAAACAAATAAGTAACCAAATATGGAGAGAGCAATGAAGAGAATCTTATCATACCTTGTGGAGTGTGTATAATTGATAATAATTTGACCTATGCTACTATTCACTATGGTAGCTGGAGCCATGAATATTTGGGCAATTTCAAAAGCTTGGTCAGTTTCCATTATAGTACCAATGCCACCAATTCCTTTCACAACAGATTCACTGCCCCAGCCACTTAAACTACAGTATACAAGTTTTCCTTTCACCTTATTTGGATCCAAGGAGTCTTCAAAGCAGAACCTGTCAATGCATTGAATTGTTCTTTGCTAATATGGAAAGCTTAACAATGTGCTGTCAAAAAAACAAAAAAGAATACCTAGCATTTTCCTTGCTTCCAGAGTTTCTGGCTGCATCAGTCCCATTGACAAGGGGGTACTGTTTTTCTTTTGGATTGAAGGTGGTCAGCCCTCCCCCCTGCATTTTCACACAGTTGGATGTGTAGGAATATAGAGTGAATTTTAGTAACCATAAGGTAAATATATATAGTCCTTTTAACCAAATAAAGTTAATTTTTTTTACATGTTAAACAGTATTTCAAGTTGACATTTGAGCTGTATTTGGTCTGTGTAATGACAAACTACATTATTTGATCTTGGATATTGATGTGTAAACTTTTGTACACCATGTTTCACTTCTGTTTAGCATGCATTTTCTGTTAGACTGTGACCTCATTCCATGATCATTATTTGTTAATTTCTCAAGATGTTTTTATTGCATTAAGTTGTGTATTTCTGGTTTTGAAAAGATTGCTGGTGAACTGAAATAGAGGAAGAGAAACTGGATCGGTGAAATATCATGATACAAGTTCAACGTAGTAACTTGTAAAGGCTTGCAACTTATAACAATGTAGACTCAACTTGAAGTCTATCAGAATCACAGAAATTTCTCAGTTCTCATACAGAAACAATAACTGAAAATCTCCTCTACATTCTCATAATTGATTTCAATGCAAAAATTTCCTCTGTATACATAATTATAGGTGTATATGAAATTAAAAATTGGTTAATTGTGAACACAAGTGTTTTCATTTTAAAATATGGTAAAGTTGCTGTGGTTATGTGGAAGAACATATGTGAATGCCAAAGTAAGAACTTACAGAAAAATTCTTTCCATTTCCCAACTGAATAGTGCTCCTGAAATCCCTATCAATGGCACTAGCAGCCACTGTTACAATCCATGGTGCAGTATTTGTGACAGTTGCCATGAATGGTCCATCATTTCCAGCTGAGGCCACAGTGATTATGCCTTTCCTCATGGCATGAAATGATCCAATTCCTATAGAGTCCTGCACATAATTTGGATTCCCTCCACCAATGGAAATGGATATGACATCAACACCATCATGTATAGCAGCTTCAAATGCTGCAAGTATGTCCATGTCTGCACAATCATCACTCGCCCAGCAGACTTTGTAAACTGCCAATCTGGCTGATGGCACAGCACCACGAGCCGTGCCTTTGGCTATGCCAAAGAGACTTGCATCTGGGACAACAGTTCCTGCTGCTGTTGATGCAGTATGAGTTCCATGACCAACCACATCTATGGGGGATAATATGTCAGATGGATCAGGCCTTCCACCAATCTTGAAGTATCTGGCTCCTATCAGCTTGCTTCAAGTATTCCATGGACAGAATACTAATATTTAATTCAACTATTAAATGATTCCTTTTAGTAGTTATCTTTTAATCTTTTTCTCTGTCCACTTATATCAATAGTTTGAAGTAAATTACTTTCAGATAAGTACACGTAAAATTTAACTAAAGCATGATCACATTCAAAAAACAGTGACAAAAATGTACAGAAGAATAGGGATGTTACTTATTGCAGCCTGAAAAATTTGCATATTTATCACAAGTTCCTTTCCATTTTGCAGGTGGAGGACCAACTCCATCGTCCTTGAAGCTTTGAAGCTGAGGAGTGACCCCTACCTCGTCAATATGGAGAGACACAATGTCAGTTAAACCATGTAAGTTTCACTATGTGTGTGTGTGTGTGATATCAAGAACAAGGATGAAATATTGAAAATGGAATGTGAAGTATGATGAACCTGTATCCAAAAGAGCCACAATTATGTCACTTTCTGATTTCAGTTTTCTCTTAGCAGTCAAAGGTAATCCTATGAAGTCCCATGATCTTGTTGTGTGTAGCTTGCGGTACTGATTTGGAATAACAGAAACTACTTCATCCATGGCTAAATATAGCAAGCAAGAAAGTAAAGAAAGTGAGTAAAACTAAAAGTACTCACTAATTGACAAATAACATGAATAAACTAGAGAAAAATGACCACATGCCAGACAAGTTCTTAGCTTCATCCTCGGACAATTTAGCAGCAAAGGCATTAAAGCTCTTTGTGTAGCTGTATACCATGGATTCTTTGGCTTCAAGGATGCTGCTAAGTAAACACAGTTCAAAACAAGAGCTACACAGTCACTTTTTTTGTGTCTTACGCTTGAAGAGTAAAGAATAAGAAAATGTTTATGATTTTATTAGGCCACCTTCCTTTAACAGCAGAGAGAATATTTAAATGGGCGTCTAGAGCTATGTCTCTACTCCCAGCATGATCTCCCAGGAAAACAATGTAAAAGTTCTGCATACATCTCAAATGTTGTGATCAGGCTCATATACAGTAGGAAACAGAATGACACGTTAGAACCTAAGCATAAATAGTGAATATGTGGTTGGTCTTTCCTTAAAAAAAATAAATGATTAAGTATGTTTTTAGTCACTAAACTTGATACAAAATTGGATTTCGTTCATATCCCAAAATTTGATATATTTTTTAGGTGTTTTTTTGTGACATAGAAGGCACAAAAAAAACACTGCTTTCTTGCCTCTTGGATATCCACATAATATTCCCATTCATGAGAGCAAGCATGCTGTTCAGGAGTTCATCCCAGATTGGTTGATCTTTATCTGGATAGTCATCCCAGATTGGTTGATCTTCTGTGTTTTCTCCTTGGTATAAAGTATAGCCATTTTCAAGGAGAAACTGTTCTAAACTTCAAAAATAAATTAATATAGGGATTTTTAATCCAACAATATCAATTCTTAAACAGTATTGTAAATTGGCATTTGAACAGTAACATGTCAGATGATTTAAACAGTTCAATTATCAGCCTGAAATACAGTTTGAAAGAGGTTGACGTTGTTGAGTTAAAAGTCTGTATAAATTTGAAAAAATGTATCAAAATTTAGAATAGAGATGAATTGCAATTTCGTATCCAATTAACTAAAAACATATTTAACCAAAAATTAAAATAGTATATATGTATTCAGATGTAAAGAATAATTGAGGAGAATAAATTGATTGCCTTTTGTTTGTCGCCATCAGCTGAAGCATTTCTCAGCAGAAGCAGAAACAATGGAAACCAAAGAAAAGGAGTTGGGAAGTTTCTGCATGAACATAGTGACATCTTAGGCTTATAACTCATTAACATACGGATAAACAGTGTACAGCTTCCAAGAAGAACCTTATATACTGTAGAAAAGAAAGAATACAGAAGCAGGTTTCAACCAGTTTTGCTTCTTTCAATTATTAATCAAGGTTTTTGGTGGGGGAAACTTGCAATTCAGATTACAGAATTTCTGATTCCACCTTTGACTACAGTCAACATCACATTGCTTCTTCAGGATAAACTTCCACTAACATTCTCATTTTCATCATCTTTGTTGGTGTTATCATATAGCAGTGTTAATGAAGATTAATAATGCTGAAATCTCCTAGTTTTTTTGTCTTGGGTTCAAAATCAACAGATGATGAGAAATTGAAGAGTTTGAGAAGTTTGATATTGGAAGCTCCAAGACACATGTCACTGTTAAGTGCAGAAGAGACATTGCTTAAAGAAAATAGTCATTTGCATTAAGAACCCTTTATTCCTTGAATTCCAATGCAAGAGAGTTAACCATTTGGAAAATATTATTTGTTTTCCATTAGCATAGCTTGAAGTTTAACCTAAATGAATCACAAGTTGATGATATTAAACAATTGGCAGTGTCCCTCTTAGCTTTTTCTTATTACCTTGTAGAACAACAATGTTTAAGAAATTACTTTGATTTCCTTGTATGGATTAATTCATGATCTTGTTTATTGGTACATTTTTATTAGAAAATAAGTTTAAATCTAATTTATTTTTACAAAATTAATTTATAAGATTTTAATTTAGTAATAGGTGATACAATAGTTTTAATAAATCATATTAAAAAAAATTTAATCTAATATTAGATAAAGTTTATTATCTTAAAACAATATTAGAAAATGAAGTTATACGATAAAAATTATTTTATTTATATATTATTAAAAATATATAATTCTTAATCTGTAATTACGGTAATTTTATTCAATTGCTTTTATAGAAAAGTTTTCACATAGAGAAACAAATCAATTCATGTTTTTAGAAAGAACTTTTTTATTTTTGAAAAAGAAACTATTATTATATCAATTTATTAATATGTATTTAGTAATGTAATAAAATAGTGTTAAAAACCCTTTCAGATAGACCATTAGTCCTTATCACTCCTTTGTTCCCTCCTTAAGATTTAAGATAAAGGTCTCGCATTCTTTTCAACATTCCTTTTAAAGTTTTATAGATATTCTCAAACTATTAATTCCTATAAATGATTTTTTTTATAATGAAATTTATTCTTTTTTTCTAAAATTTCAACCATTTATATTTCTCAAAAAGTTATGTGGCATTTTTTTTACATTAAAGTTTTTCATCAGATTTTTTGTTGACTTATAACTTCCAAATTAATCTCTTTTAAACAAGAGTGGTTTCTTAGTTGTGAGAAAGGACTATGATAGAATGATGAATATTTCATATATCTTTCTCTATTTTGTTTATTTGAATATTAAAGAAATTACAATTAATTAGATAACGGTGCATGTTATTTGAAGCTAATATTAGAATTAACTATATAATGGACCGATAAGATGCATAAAATAAATGTTTATGAGAATATAAAAGTTAAAAGATAATGTAAAATTAAATAATAATAAAAAATTAATAACAATATCAAATAACATCAATTTAAATATATAATAAATTAGTTATGTGTTTACATGAATAGAACATCACCTTTTAAGAAGAAATGTAATTAACTTGAAAGAGTTGTTCTTTACATTTCTATTCCAAAATAGATTCAACCTAGGAAAAAAATATTTCATTAGAAATTAGAAGTTAGGATATTTCAAATAGGGTTTAAGAATTAAAACATTTAACTAACTTAATAAAATATGCTTACAACTTATCATACTAATCATATATGATAGTTGTACCATCTAGGATCATCTCGGTGTTCGATCGACCACCTTAGACACCAGAGAGCATTCCCATGAAAAGATATGAGAATGAAAAGTACATTATCATATTATTTAACCGAACTATGGAAAGTGATGTTCTAATGCCGATGTTTGAACTTAACTTGAAAAAAATAGATCACATGATTATTATTCTCAATGAATTTGCCATACTTTTAACCTGTGAAAAGTTGAACTTATCTTTGCGCGTAAGACAATATCCTTTGGACCGATATCTATCTTTGGGAGAGACTAATGGATCTTGATATTGATAGTCTACTAGTTGAGTCAACCCTCGTATGCGTACAAGACGTTTAGAGACCAACTTAAAGGATTGGTCATAATTTGGGACCCAAGTTCATCTATTAGCTAGTTTAATTTTTATTAATCGATATAGGATTTTTTATATCTAGTTATTATTTTTGTATATTGTTATTATTTTTTGCAACTGAAATATTCTCTTATTTTTTTAGAGAATAAACAAATTGTAACTTATTTACTTAAAAAAATGATAGCTCTCATGACCAATGAACATAATTATTTTGGCCTTAATGGTTATTACTTTGAATTAAGAGACGTTATTGTATTTTTTTTGTCTTCAATTTAACACTCTTAGTTTTTTTTACCGAAAAAATAATCTTAGTATCAAATGCAAAACTTGAAATTTTGTTGCTGCATCTAACATCATATATGGAATTCCACATTGTGGGAACATGAAGACACAATAGCTTTTCACAATCAATTTTTTAAAACTCTATACACTTTATAACGAAGACCTTACAAATTTGACAACATTTCTAATAATTATTGAATTAGGCAACTCTTTTAAGTCATCACTCATAAAAATATTGTCTATCCATTATTAATTCACTCATTCTTTATTTTTTAATATGTAACAACCATATCATTAGATGATTTATTATCAACTTGATACATTCCTAACTCTTCATTCTCTTAAAATTTCCTATTATCTTTATGATTAGATATGATTGAAAAACTAATCTCTAAACATTGTCTAACAATGAGTGTAAGGTAGTTTAAGTTATGAATTGATGTTTAATAATGGATAGTGAGTGCTACTTTTAATATAATTTGACTTAAAGAAGACCTTTATTTTAACCTAAAATGTTCCTCCATATACAACAAAAAAAAATTCTTAATGGAACAAAAAAAATGTTTGAATTAATGTTGGATGAATCGACAAGTGTACCGAATCATACAAGTAATATAAAATGGTAAGACCAAGTCGTTGCCCACAAAGCAATCCAAGAACCTACTCATGAAGCCACCCAACAACCTACTCTATCATCAGAACCAGTCATCCCATCAACACAACCACTCATGCCATCATCACAATTATCTTAAGTTTTTCATGACCATGAAGCTCAACCATAGAAGTGTGTATGAATGACAATGATGCTAAGTTTAAGGATCTTAATATGTAATAGTTCACTTGTAAGGAACAATGTTGGTCATTAAATGACTTCCTTGACTTTTAGCTCTAAAGTAAAGCTTAAAGAGGCTGTCATACTGAAGGTTGACCAAACTTCTAATGATTTGGTGCTGATTTGTTTCCTCTTTTCATTACTTTTTTTCTGTTTTCATGACTTAATAAAAAGTTTCATTGACAGGAAAAAAATGATCCATTTACAATGATATACAAGTTCCTTAATTTCACGAAAACCACTTACAATCATATACAACTTCCTTAATTTGGCATTGTCCTTTCTGTTTTGCTTTCTTAAGGTTTGTGCACCAAATTCAAAGCAATGTATGAGCTATTTTTCACTCGTCTAGTTCCTTTACAGCCATTGGATAAGCTTAAAGTAGCTCAAATTACTTTCCTTGTTAAAACATTGAGTTCATTCTAACCATGTTAAAAATTACTATTAAATTTATTGTAAAATCTAGCACCATGACAATAAAATTGCTATTAACTTTATAGTTGTGTGCTGAACATGACAACAAATACCCGACCCTATTCACCTTATTTTAGTGTCCATACATAATTTGCAGACAACTCTGATTCATTTATCTCAACATGTTTCTCTTCATCAATTTTCATATACCATTAACATCATTCCTTAATTTATTAGGATTCCTACTTGAGTAACACAACTTCATCCATTCAGATAGTCAAATACATTGTTATTTGAGCTTTCATTCACAAACTCACTTTAACATCATCAGTTGCATTCTAACAAAACGAAAAACCCTGCTAATATCCTCCTAACAAAACGACCAACCCTGCTACAAATCAAACAAACCACCCCTATCAACACCTTTATCCATTTTTCGACAACCTTAACAGATTTCTGCAAATCACTCATCATCTTCGTTCCACCTCCCATTTCTTTTGTCTTTGACAAACACTCATGCTTTTCTTCCCACTTCAGATTTGTATAGATTTTCTCAATACCATCATCACAACACCATTTGAAGAAATTACAACCACGTTCTTCATGTCCATTATGTAAAAAAAACCAATTAAAAGGACTTTCTACTAACACAAACAACTACTCATCCACGTTCTTCTACCTTGTACTTAGGGCAGCCCAAAAATTGCTTCCCTTTGTTCTTAGCAGTTCGAGTTGTTCTTACCATTATTTTCTCTCCGCACAAGCAAATGGGTGAGACACCATCAATCCTAGATACTCCACCACCATGAAAAACGATATTAGAGTTTTGATTCCGCCACTCATTGCATGTCGAAGAAGAACAAGAATGTGATTTCTTCATTTGATTATCCATCTCTTTCAATCAAACAAAAACACACTTCTTTTTCTCCCACGAACCCTAATATGAAGCCCCCATCTTCTTTCCCTAATCTTCTTTCCCCAATCTTCTTTCCCCAATCTGTTTTCGATTTCTCAATTGCAAGGGCTACACTTAATTTAATTTGTTTTGCTCACTTTGCCCTTAATTAAATTTGTTTTCCCTAGTTTGATTCCAGTTTTTAATTCACAAATTACAAAATACACTTCACATTCAGGTTTTTAATGTCACGTCAATTTAAACAAAGTCATGTAAGGCTCTCTTAAACGATGTTTGTCGATTTTGATGACAAACTTCTATTTGTTTAAATTTTTCAAAAATAAAAACTCAATTGAGACACAAAATAAGTAAAAGACCTATTTGAGATTCTGAACGAAAAAAGGGACCTAACGAAACATTAAACCTAATATAAAACATTATCGGTCTTAATTTATAATAGTATGAAATTATGATTTAAATTTTAAAAATGATTTCAATTTATTTTATTAATGTACGTTTCAATTTTCAATCATTAGCCTTAACTCTTCAATGTCACGTCCCATTTTTTAAATTATTAATTAACAATAATGTTTTCTTGTTGTTTAATATTTTATATTTACTATTTTTTTAAAATATATTTACGAAAATTAACTTTAATTTTTGAAAAATTGTTAAGCCAAATGTGACATTCGTATTTTTCTAACTATTAATATTGTATAGCCTTTAATTTTTAATTTTTTTATCATTCATTTATTTATTTTAACGTATATTTTTTCTTAAATGATTATGCCTATATAACATATAATCGGACGATCGCTATTACATGACTGGACGGCCAGTAAAGAAAATGAATTGGCTGGTCGACCTCACAAGAATAGATGATTAAGGATTCAGGAGATTAAGGTAAATCACGATTAAGGGTACTGGACCAGGATTGGGCCGAGATTAAAATATCGCTAATCCTAAGTCCATGCTCGAAAATTATAAATGAAAGTTAAAGGTAACAGGTAGGTAGAGGCAATTACTGTACATTTATTATTGTCATTGTCATTTTAGATAACTGGATGATTCAATTACTAACTTTGGCATCAGAGTATCTTTAACAGGTACACACCAGCCGGACTAGCGACCAAGGATTCAAGGAGCAAGACCAGGGATTCAATGTTGATTTCCTTGTATGGATTAATTCATGATCTTGTTTATTGGTACATTTTTATTATTTTTTATTAGAAAATAAGTTTAAATCTAATTTATTCTTACAAATTTAATTTATAAGATTTTAATTTAGTAATAGGTGATACAATAGTTTTAAGGGTTAAATATGTTTTTAGTCCCTCAACTATCAAGCAATTTTGTTTTTCGTCCCTATTTCAAACTTTGTACGATTTGATCCCTCTCCTTAAAGAAATCATAAATTTTGGTCCTCCAAAACTAACACCGTTAAATTTAATCTGACGTGGCTAACGCTATGCCACGTTTCTGTCATGGTAAAAATTGAAAATCTGTAAAAATAGTCTGAGCTGACTAACGACTCTCCTCCCTCTCTCGACCTCCACCCCCGACACCACCACTTCTGCCTCGGCCTTTCACCTCAGCCCCGCCACCCTCCACCGCCCTTCGGTGACCTCCGTTGCCCTCCGCCACCTCTCCGGAAAGCCTCTCATTCCCGTTCTCTCCATCTACATTTTTAACCCATATATATATATATATATATATATATATATATATATATATATATATATATATATATATATATATATATATATTTCTTTATTTATATATTTCTTCGTTAGCTGTTTTTTACAAGAGGTATAAGTACATAGAAGGGGGAAATTGCACCGTTTTTTCTATCAATTTTGTCAAATGAAACTGTCTTTATTTCATGGTATTAATTGGGATGTAATAAAGAGAGTTGAAGAAGATGATAAAAACAAGGTGGTGAGACAGAGACGTTACTACCTCGATTTTTAAGGTGATCTTTATCATACCTCAGGGAGAAAATCTGGAAAAAAAGGAAATTTATTGCCAGGGGGTTAAGGGAAAAGAAAAGGGCATGAAAGATTTTTGAAGCACTGAGGAAGAGACGTTTTAAATAAAAGTTTTAGACTTGAGATGGAAGTGTAAAGACAGGTTAAAAGGCATTTAATATATACACATTTTCGTAGACTGATTTAAACATCATTAATCCCTATTTTCTGATACTATCTTTCAAATTCTCAAATAAATTCTTTCAATATAGCAATATATATCGTCAATTGTGAAGCAAGAGATACTGCTACTAAGTTTTGTAATAGTTTTTTATCGAAAAAGAAAAAAGTGTTTGTCCTGCAGTTTGATAGCTGTTACAATAACTACTCTAAAATAGAAAGAGCAATCATGTCTCTGCAGTTTGATAGTTGTTACAAGGTTCTTCCTTCCCTATTCTGGCAATTTCTTAATGAAGCAATCCCTGCATATATGTGATAAAAAATTAAGAGTAACAGAAAGAAAATGGTTAGGAAATCAGTAATATTTGTAGGCTGTATTTGATTTTACTATTTTCTTCTATCTTAGTTTTTGTTATTATGTTGATATAAAATATTTATTGTTGTAAATAGTGACTAATATTTACAGAGGTTGCAAGCATAAAATGATCATTCTGAGTGAATAAGCATATACTAAAATGTATTTTCTCTGCATACATTTAAACAGAGAAATTTTCAGAATGTAAAACCTGTACTTTTGATAATTGCCAGTTTGCTATTGACATAAAATTTTCACATCAAAATATCCACATTACTACGTTTTATTCTTTCAGTAAAGAGAGGTAAAAAGGATACAAAGTGTCCATTGTTTCATAATCTAAAAAGGAAGTGATGAAAGAAATAATATAAGATTTCTTTTATTGCTGGATGAATCAGATAGTTATGATACCATTGTTAATATTTTGCATTGTCAAATCTTATGTAAATGGGATTGGTACACCAAACCTTTAAGCGAGAGTCAATTATGGATATGATTCCAACTACACCATCCGATATATGACACTGAAACAATTTCGTGAAAGGCATAAAACTGGACCCAAACATCAAAGTGCAGCTGCGATATAGAACCATTCCACCGATCCTTCCGAGACAACACAAAGAAATATCTTTCATAATATCACCCAAACACTCACTGCAATCTTCGCTTGATAGATCTGGTGCAATGAACCAGAGTATGAATTTCTTAGGACCCAAACACGGTAGCGTTTTTTGTTGCAAATTTCATGGTGCCGGCGGAACCAGCGTTCGCCGCCTCATGGTTGGCGACGGCGGCTTGCGCGAGAGGTTGGTGGTGGTGGGCTTGCGTGAGGACGAAGTTGAAGGGGAAGGTGGTGATGGAGGAGGAGAGAAGGAGAAGAGGGTGGTGAATAGTGGCACAAGATTACTGTAAAAGTTGGTATCATATGTGGCACACCGTTAGCCACGTCAGATTAAATTTAACGGTGTTAGTTTTGGAGGACCAAAAGTTATGATTTCTTTAAGGAGAGGGATCAAATCGTACAAAGTTTGAAATATGGACGAAAAACAAAATCGCTTGATAGTTTAGGGACTAAAAACATATTTAACCCTAGTTTTAATAAATCATATTAAAAAAATTTAATCTAATATTAGATGAAGTTTATTATCTTAAAACAATATTAGAAAATGAAGTTATATGATAAAAATTATTTTATTTATATATTATTAAAAATATATAATTCTTAATTTGTAATTACCATACTTTTATTCAATTGCTTTTATAGAAAAGTTTTCACATAGAGAAACAAATCAATTCATGTTTTTAGAAAGAACTTTTTTATTTTTGAAAAAGAAACTATTATTATATCAATTTATTAATATGTATTTAGTAATGTAATAAAATAGTGTTAAAAACCCTTTCAGATAGACAATTAGTCCTTATCACTCCTTTGTTCCCTCCTTAAGAATTAAGGTAAAGATCTCACATTCTTTTCAACATCCTTTTAAACTTTTATAGAAATTCTCAATATATTAATTCCTATAAATGATTTTTTTTATAATGAAATTTATTCTTTTTTTCTAAAATTTCAACCATTTATATTTCTCAAAAAGTTATGTGGCATTTTTTTACATTAAAGTTTTTCTTCAGATTTTTTGTTGACTTATAACTTCCAAATTAATCTCTTTTAAACAAGAGTGGTTTCTTAGTTGTGAGAAAGGATTATGATAGAATGATGAATATTTCATATATCTTTCTCTATTTTGTTTATTTGAATATTAAAGAAATTACAATTAATTAGATAACGGTGCATGTTATTTGAAGTTAATATTAGAATTAACTATACACTAGTAAAAAAAAGATTAGAAAGCGTAATATACGCTTCGGTTTAAGCGAAACCGAAGCGTATAAAAGCACGATGGCAGATTCGTAATAATAGCTTAAGTATATGCTTCGGTTGTCTCATGACCGGTGTCTAAAGTGTGTTATTAACTCGGTTCTACGTAAAACCGACGCATAAACCGGTGTCCAAACCTGCTCCACTTGACAACTGATGGGACTGATAAGAGCTACTAACTCAGTTGCCCAGCAACCGATGCCTAAAGGGCACTACTAACTCGGTTCTAGGCGAAACAGAGGCATACACCTGCACCTGCCAGTTGCTCCTACTAACTCTCCATTTCTCTGATGATATTTTTCACTTCCACCGCCCAACATCTTCTTCTTCCCGCCCTCGTGCTCTCACTTCTCCCAACATCTTTCATGCTCTCACTTCTTCTCTGTCGTGTCGTGCTCTCCCACTCTTCCCTCTATTCTCTCCCATTCTACTGTAGCCTCTGCCACTGCTGCCTCCGTCGCTGCTGCCTCCGCCGCTCCAGATCGCCATTGCCAAGCCGCTCCAGATCGCCAAGCTGCTCCAGATCGGCGAGCCCCCCGTCGTTGCTGCCTCCGCCATTGATGCCTCCGAAAACGAGATCCCTTCGGCTGTTCGCGAAAACCCTACCGCCAGGAGCCATCACCTCGTCGTGCGACGGTTGCGCAGCTTCCACCTCGTCTGAGTGTGTCGCCTTTGGAGGGAAGAGCAAGCGGTGGCCGATAAGGTTGCTGATTTGCAGCGGCCATGGAGGTTGAACAGGTTGCGATTGGGGTTTTTCTGATGTTGATGGTGGTGGTGCGAGTTAGGGTTTGATAATGGCGGAGGAGGAGGAGAAGCGGTAGAGGCAAATGCGGAGGGCGCAGCGGCTCTACAGCAGAGAATGTATCGGTCTGAGAAGGTGAGATTTGGGTTTGGGATTTTTTTTTTATCTGTGTTTGGATTTCTTTGGGATTTTTGCTTGATCTGTGTTTTGGGCGCGACGGCTCTGCGATGGGGAAGTATAGAAAATTGGACGAACAGCAGGGAATAGGGTAGTACATGGACAAAGCTGCCGATTATCTGCACCAGTATCAGGACAAGACTGTTGCACCTTCTCAACCTCCAGATTCCAAACCTAAAGAGGGTGGTGGTTTGGGTGGTCTTGCAAAACTTTAGTGTTGATGTTGTTCTTCTTCTATGTAATAGTGAATAAATATGATATGATCTCGTGTTTGTAGAAGAAAGATCTTTTCTTAGTTCCACAAACATTGAATGGATTTGCCTGTAAGGTGCATTATCAGATTTTGTTTGTGTTCAATGCTTTCTACTTTCAACAGTCAACTTGGTTCAATGCTTTCTGCTCTTACTATACTGCCTCGGTTCAGGTCCCAACCGAGGCAAGAGAATATGAGATATTAACTCGGCTGACAACCGAGGCAAAAAGAGATAGAGTTTTTACCTTATGTGGATATGCACCGATTACAGAACCGATGTTTATAAGCGTAAGTAACGGAGACCATATCCTTTGAATGTACTAGTGATATAATGGACCGATAAGATGTATAAAATAAATGTTTATTAGAACATAAAAGTTAAAAGATAATGTAAAATTAAATAATAATAAAAAATTAATAACAATATCAAATAACATCAATTTAAATATATAATAAATTAGTTATGTTTTTACACTTTGAATAGAACATCACCTTTTAAGAAAATGTAATTAGCTTGAAAGAGTTGTTATCTACATTTCTATTCCAGAATAGATTCAACCTAAGAAAAAAATATTTCATTAGAAATTAAAAATTACGATATTTCAAATAAGGTTTAAGAACTAAAATATCTAACTAACTTAATAGAATATGCTTACAACTTGTCATACTAATCATGCATAATAGTTGTACCATCTAGGATCATCTTGATGTTTGATCGACAACTCTAGACACTAGAGAGCATTCCCACGAAAAGATATGAAAATGAAAAATACATTATCATATTATTTAACCGAACTGTGGAGAGTGATGTCCTAATGTCGATGTTTGAACTTAACTTGAAAAAAATAGATCACATGATTATTATTCTCAATGAATTTGCCATACTTTCAACCTGTGAAAAGTTGAACTTATCTTTGCGTGTAAGACAATGTCCTTTGGGCCGATATCTATCTTTGGGAGAGACTAGTGGATCTTGATATTGATAGTCTACTAGTTGAGTCAACCCTCGTATGCGTATAAGACATTTAGAGACCAACTTAAAGGATTGGTCATAATTTGGGACCCAAGTTCTTCTATTAGCTAGTTTAATTTTTATTAACCAATATAGGATTTTTTATATCTAGTTATTATTTTTGTATATTGTTATTATTTTTTGCAACTGAATCATTCTCTTATTTTTTTAAGAGAATAAACAAATTGTAACTTATTTACTTATAAAATAATGATAGCTCTTATGACCAATGAACATAATTATTTTGGCCTTAATGGTTATTACTTTGAATTAAGAGAGATTATTGTATGTTTTTGTCTTCGATTTAAGACTCTTAGTTTTTTTTAACCGACACAATAATCTTAGTATCAAATGGAAAACTTGAAATTTTGTTGCTGCATCTAACATCATATATGGAATTCCACATTGTGGGAACATGAAGACACATTTTTGCAATCAATTTTTTAAAACTCTATACACTTTGTAATGAAGACCTTACAAATTTGACAACATTTCTAATACTTATTGAATTAGGCAACTCTTTTAAGTCATCACTCATAAAAATATTGTCTATACATTATTAATTCACTCATATTCTTTATTTTTTTAATATGTAACAACCCTATCATTAGATGATTTATTATCAACTTGACACATTCCTAACTCTTCATTCTCTTAAAATTTCCTATTATCTTTATGATTAGATATGACTCAAAACTAATCATCCTTTTTTTATACCTTCAATCATTGTCTAATAATGAGTGTAAGGCAATTTAAGTTATGAATTGATGTCTAATGATGGATAGTGAGTGCTACTTTTAATATAATTTGACTTAAAGAAGACCTTTATTTTAACCTAAAATGTTCCTCCGTATCCCAAAGGACCCTCGGCACTAAACAGTCGTGTGATAACTCGATTAAGTAAGACTTAAAGAAAATGAGATCATTGATTTTAAATGCAAAGACAGAAAATTAAATATGAATGCAGTTTTATCAATAGTAGAAGAGCACAGTGATAAACAGATGTTGTTTAATATGAGATGAGTATGTTGTTGGGGTTAGATTTCACCAAGTTCCCTCTCATGTATGTAAGAATTCTTCTTTATGCATTAATGTTAACATCACTCACTAAATCACTTAAACCCGATCCCTTGACGAAGAAGCTTGTCCTTAATCACCAGTTCATGTAATTCCTAGCATTTCTAATGATTAAATGTGAAGATCAAGAGCTTAAAGATGACCAAGACTCATACCCACATCCCTGAGCAATATTACTCTTGGGAGAACTCAACAAGATCCTGAAGTGTAAAGAACCTCCCGACACTCATGCAATTCATAAATCATGCGATGAATGAGTTAAACAAAGCATGTAATAAACATAGATGAATTACTCTAACAATTAATGAAAAAACATGTTATTAAGAATCAATTCAAATACATGAGAGTTCACAAGGTTACATCATCCCCCGACAACAAATAGAGTTTAGTTCACCATAGACATGATGAAACTAGATGAATAATGGAAATGCATGTGATAGTAAAACCCTGAAAGTAGAGGATGGAAGCTTTCGCATCCAAATCCGCTTTCAGAGAGTGGAAGAGTGTGTTGTTGTGCTGCTCCGGCCAGAGATACAAAACCTAAGACGTCTGGGTCCTTTAAATAGAGCGACAACAGAACAGAAACAAAGCCCAGGCCCGAGTAAGTGGCGCTCAAGCGCCCCACTTAGGGCGCCTGGGTGGCGAGCGGTGGTCTTCCACGCTCAAGCCTCAGAGAGGACACCCAAGCTTCGTGCTTCTAGCGCTCAAGCGCCCAAAAAGGGGCGCCCGAGCGGTGAGCGGTTATCTTATACGCCCAAGCCTCAGAGATGACGCCCAAGCTTCGTGCATCCGGTGCTCAAGCGCCCAAAAAGGGGTGCCCGAGCGGTGAGCAACACTCTTTTGCGCTCAAACCTCCAAAAAGGGCGCCCAAGCTTCAAGCACTCCTCCCTTTTGGTGCTTTTCCAAGCCTTTTTTAGCTCCATCTCCATGGCACTTCATCCCTACTTTCCATATTATCTCATTTTCTATCAAAACAAGGAGAATTAGTCATAAAATCATTAAATTCAACCTCAACTCTCTTATTCACACAACTTAACAAAAAAACATGATTCCAAGCAAGTTTCAAAGCAGAAAAGGGTGCATTTAGTATCAAAATTACATCTCAGATAACGATATTTTCAACCATTATCAATTGCCTGTACAAATTCTTAATATTCTCACCCTCCATTGGTTGTTCATACACAATAATAAAAATAAAATTGCCTCTCAACAAGCTTAAATATTATAAAATCAATATAATATATCCCATCTTATTTTCTCATACATCAAACAATAATATAAATGTTTAGTGTTTCAGTAGGTCCCTTTTTTCGTTCAGAATCTCAAATAAGTTTCATACTTATTCGGTGTCTCAATTGGGTCCTTATTTTTGAAAAATCAAACAAATAGAGGCTTGCTGTTAAATTGGACAAACGTCGTGTAAGAGGGCCTTACGTGGCATGCTGACAATATTGTTTAAATTGACGTGACATTAAAAACCTGATTGTGAAGTGTATTTTGTAATTTGTGAATTAAAGAATTAAGGGCAAATTGGGGAAAAGAAATTAAATTAAGGGCAAATTAGGGAAAAGAAATTAAATTAAGGACAAAGTGGGAAAAACAAATAAAATTAAGTGCAACCCCTTTCTCTGCAATTGACAAATCGAAAAATGATTGAGGAAAGAAAATTGAGGCTTGTATTAGGGTTCATGGGAGAGAAAAAAAAAGATCATTTTTGTTCGATTGGAAGCACGAGAGTTCTTGGGTGAAAAACATCGGCTTGAAATAAGGGTGCATGTGCAACGTTTGGAACAAGTTGAAGCACGAGGTGAGGTGTGGGACCTTGTGTCGTTGGAAGCGCGAGGATGAAGCACGTGGTGAATGGATGTTAATCTAAACAAAGGTCAGTGTTTGTGCTTTATTGTCTTAGTTTTTATAGTTGGGAAACTACATTATTGGGTGGTGGTCCCCCATAGTTTCAATGGTTTGGTCTGTGTTGTTGATTGCGATATGGTGGTCCCCCATGTATGTTTAAAGTTATTCGAGTCTGTGTGAGTGGGTTTTGTTATTGTTTTAATATATATATATATATATATATATATATATATATATATATATATATATATATATATATATATATGTATGTATATATATATATATACATACATATATATATATACATACATATATATGTATGTATACATATATATATGTATATATATATATATATGTATATGTATATATATGTATATGATATATATATATATATATATATATATATATATATATATATATATATATATATATATATATATATATATATATATATATATATATATATATTCGTCGTCATATGTTTGCATAATAGGTGTGTGTAGATATATTTATATTGTGTTGTGCGTAATGGACGACGCTATTGACTATGTTTTCCACCATGGAAGGAAGTTCATTAATGATGGTATCCTGAAGTATGAAGGGGAGACATCTTCTTCACCCTCATGCACCTCTTATGGTTGTTAGTATAGTGAAAGGTTTTGGATATGATAATTTTAAAGATTTATGGTATTGTTTAGGAGGGGGTTTACTGTTGGAAAATAGGTTGGAACAATTGATTGATGACACTGGTGCCATGCATATGGCTAACTTAGCTAGGCTTAATGGTGAGGTTCATTTATACGTCGTACATGTTGTTTCTGAGCCCGAAGTGATACATATGCTTGAATATATTACTAATGATCAAGGACAAGTTGAAGGTCATGGTGAAGTACAAAAATAGGTGCATGAGGGTGAAGAAGATGGTGATGGTGTTGAAGTAGATGTGAAGGTGATGGTCACATACAAGAGGTGCATGAGGGTGAAGAAGATGATGATGGTGTTGAAGTAGAGGGTGAAGTTGATGGTCACGTACAAGAGGTGCATGAGGTTGAAAAAGATAGTGATAGTGTTGAAGTAGAGGGTGAAGGTGATGGTCACGTATAAGAGGTGCATGAGGCTGAAGAAGATGTTCATGGTGTTGAAGTTTAAGTTGAAGGTGATGGTGATGGGGACGAAGAGCAAGAGTTGAATGTGTGTGAATGAGTTGTGAAGGAGGAAGTTGATCTTTGTAGTTGGAGTACATCTATTGATGAAGGTGGTGTACATGGAAATAGTGAGTGCTTAGAGGGGCTAGTTGATGTGAGTATTGAATGTGATATAGATGGTAATGTGGCAGTAGAAATAGAAAGTCTTTCTGACAGTTCAGACAACAAGATTGATGATGATGATGATGATGATAGGGGTTTGTCAGATGAGGAGTGGAAATATGAGGAATTACTTAGTGCAACAGATAGTGACGAAGAGGTTAATGATAGTGAAGGTTATGGGAGGTTTGGTACGTTTTGTATGCCAAAAAGTATGGTAGACTTTACATCATACAAAGATGGGCAAGAAACAAGTCTAAGATATAGTCCTTTGCAGGATCAATTTGTTCAAACATCCATACCAGATTTAGAAAGGAATCCTAGTTAACCAAACACTAGATTCCTAGGTAAACTTTATTCATTACTTCTGAATTGTGTTGAATTATTTTTTTGGTTCGTAAATATTTTTGTTATACTTTGTTCATAACTGGTCAGCAAATAAACTGTTTGGAGTGAGACACATCTCCTACAGTGGAGACAAGTTTGTCGTAAATATAGACGACCTGTCATGCTCCCTGCAGGAGATGGAGCATCACAGGAATTCCAAGTTGTCACTTCCTGGTCGCAATGAAGTTTCTCAATATTGATGGAGAGTAGTCCGTTCCAGCTGGCTTTATGAAGTCCACCTATGAAGAAACATATGCATCAATCGTATACCTCATCAATGGCAACAACATGTAAGAGTTAACACCATATTCGAATGTCATGCCTCCTAAGAAATATGTTATGTCAAGAAGACCTAAAAAGAAAATAAAACTAGAACAGTAGGAGATTAGAAAGGATGATTGTCGACTAAGCAAAGTTGGTTTGCATAAGAGATGCAGGCTATGTAGGGAGGTTGGACACAACAGAAGTTGTTGCCCCCAAAGCAACCCAAGAACCTACTCATGATGTTACCCAACAACCTACTCCAACATCAGAACCAGTCATCCCATCAAAACAACCACTCATGCCATCATCACAATTATCTTAAGTTTTTCATGACCATGAAGCTCAATCATAGAAGTGTGGATGAATGACAATGATGCTAAGTTTAAGGATCTTATTATGTAATAGTTCACTTGTAAGGAACAATGTTTATGATTTTGGATGTATGTACTTTTTTACTACAACTGATTTTATGACTTGTTATAGTAGTAACATATGACTACTATGAAATATCAGAACTACATATACCAAATTCTAAAAAATGAAGATTTATAACTTGTGACTTGTTATATGAGTTTTGACTTCTAATGCTTAATTAATGTGTTTGGTAATCTTATTGATGTAAAAGTTGTGATGAAAGACTTTGAGACTGCAATGGTTGGAGTAGGTATGATCCCATTTGGTCATTAATGACTTTCTTGACTTTTAGATCTAAAGTAAAGCTTAAAGAGGCTGTTATACTAAAGGTTGACCAAACTTCTAATGATTTGGTGTTGATTTTTTTCCTCTTTTCATTACTTTTTTCTGTTTTCAATACTTAATAAAAAGTTTCATTGACAGGAAAAAAATGATCCATTTACAACGATATACAAGTTCCTTAATTTCACGAAAACCACTTACAATCATATACAACTTCCTTAATTTGGCACTGTCCTTTCTGTTTTGCTTTCTTAAGGTTTGTGCATCGAATTCAAAGCAGTGTATGAGCTATTTTTCACTCGTCTAGTTCCTTTACAGCCATTGGATAAGCTTAAAGTGAAAAAGAAAGTTTAAAGTAACTCTAATTACTTTCCTTGTTAAAACATTGAGTTCATTTTAACCATGTTAAAAATTACTATTAACTTTATTGTAAAATCTAGCACCATGACAGTAAAATTGCTATTAACTTTATAATTGTGTGTTGAACATGACAACAAATACCCCACCCTATTCACCTTATTTTAGTGTCCATACATAATTTGCAGACAACTCTGATTCATTGATCTCAACGTGTTTCTCTTCATCAATTTTCATATACCATTAACATCATTCCTTAATTTATTAGGATTCCTACTTGAGTAACACAACTTCATCCATTCAGATAGTCAAATACATTGTTATTTGAGTTTTCATTCACAAACTCACTTTAACATCATCAGTTGCATCCTAACAAAACGAAAAACCCTACTAATATCATCCTAACAAAACGACCAACCCTGCTACAAATCAAACAAACCACCCCTATCAACACCTTTATCCATTTTTCCACAACCTTAACTTTTTTCTGCAAATCACTCATCATCTTCATTCCACCTCCCATTTCTTCTGTCTTTGACAAACACTCATGCTTTTCTTCCCACTTCAGATTTGTATAGTTTTTCTCAATACAATCATCACAACACCAGTTGAAGAAATTGCAACCACCTTCTTCATATCCATTCTGTAAAAAAAAAACCAATTAAAAGGACTTTCTACTAACACAAACAACTACTCATCCACGTTCTTCTACCTTGTACTTATGGCAGCCCAAAAATTGCTTGCCTTTGTTCTTAGCAATTCGAGCTGTTCTTACCACTGTTTTCTCTCCACACAAGCAAAGGGGTGAGAAACCATCAATCCTAGATACTCCACCACTACGAAAAACGATATTAGAGTTTTGATTCCGCCACTCCTTGCATGTCGAAGAAGAACAAGAATGTGACTTCTTCATTTGATTATCCATCTCTTTCAATCAAACAGAAACACTTCTTTTTCTCCCACGAACCCTAATATGAAGCCTCAATCTTCTTTCCCCAATCAGTTTTTGATTTCTCAACTGTAGGGGCTACACTTAATTTAATTTGTTTTGCTCACTTTGTCCTTAATTAAATTTGTTTTCCCTAGTTTGCACTCCAGTTTTTAATTCACAAATTACAAAATACACTTCACATTCAGGTTTTTAATGTCACGTCAATTTAAACAAAGTCATGTATGGCTTTCTTAAACGACGTTTGTCCATTTTAATGACAAGCTTCTATTTGTTTAAATTTTTCAAAAATAAAAACTCAATTGAGACACAAAATAAGTAGAAGACCTATTTAAGATTGCGAACGAAAAAAAGGTACCTAATAAAACACTAAACCTAATATAAAACATTATCGATCTTAATTTATAGTAGTATCAAATTATGATTTAAATTTTAAAAATGATTTCAATTTATTTTATTAATGTACGTTTCATTTTTCAATCATTAGCCTTAACTCTTCAATGCCACGTCCCATTTTTTAAATTATTAATTAACATTAATGTTTTCTTGTTGTTTAATATTTTATATTTACTATTTTTTTTAAATATATTTACGAAAAGTAACTTTAATTTTTGAAAAATTGTTACGCCAAATGTGACATTCGTAATTTTCTAACTATTAATATTGTATAGCCTTTAATTTTTAATTTTTTTTATCATTCATTTATTTATTTTAACGTATATTTTTTCTTAAATGATTATGCCTATATACCATATAATCGGACGACCCCTATTACACGACTGGACGGCCAGTAAAGAAACTGAATTGGCTGGTCGGGACGGCCGACTTCACAAGCATAGATGATTAATGATTCAGGAGATTAAGGTATATTATGATTAAGTGTACTTGATCAGGATTGGGCCGAGATTAAAATATCGCTAATCGTAAGTCCATACTCAAAAACTATAAATGAAAGTTAAAGGTAACAGGTAGGTAGAGGTAATTACTATACATTTATTACTGTCATTGTCGTTTTAGATAACTGGATGATTCAATTACTGACTTTGGCATCAGAGTATCTTTAACAGATACACACCGGTCGGACTAGCAACTAGGGATCCAAGGAGCAAGACCAGACAACGAGGAAGGACAAATTGTGAAGGTGTTTAGTGACTCAGCCCCATAACCGAAACATTTTGGCCCCCACCGTGGGGCCGAGTTTCTTGATAAACCCAATGGTGACCACGAGAAACATAAGCGTTGACGATCCAGTAGAGATGATCCGGATGTTGCAATAGAAGATAGAAGAGATGCAGTAGCACCACGAGGCGGAACTCATAGTCGTAAGGGCCGAATGCTCAGCTCAAATCGCCTAGGAGAAGGATTCGGGGCCAATCATGGATGTTCACATATCAGAACAGTTCGTTCTGCCCCAGTTCAAGATTTACGACGGAACAACAGACCTGGAGGCCCACATCAAGACCTTTACCAACGAAATGGCGTTTCGCACGGGCAATGACGCCATCTGGTGCCGAGCATTTTCCTATTCGCTGGAAGGAGAGGCGTTGGAATGGTTCAATTCCCCGAACTTTAAAGAGAATTTTGCGGGATTGCAACGCATGTTTAACCGTCAGTTTGCAAGTAGTAGTACCTAGAACTTGATTATCTTCGAATTAGTCAACTTGAGGCAAGGAAAGGAGGAAACCTTAAAAGCATTCATTGATCGCTACCAGAAAACCGTACGGTGGGTAAAGGGCTTAAGCCCGGAACTCGCCCTCCAGTACGTCCTGCCCCCCTCAAGCTTGGGCCTTTCAAGGATAGTGTTTGCCGGCGAGCCCCTAAGACCATGGAAGAGCTACGAGAGAGTGTAGCCGATGAAATAAGGGTAGAAGAAATGAAGCAATCGTATAGGAAGGAGGGCCAGGAGGTCAAGGGAGAAAAGGTTGACGGAAGGAGATCGGACAGTCAAATGGGAAAGCCTAGAGGGTTCAAGCAAAGAGAACCCAGGGGACCGCGATTCCAGAAGTATACCTCGCTAAACGCCCCGCGGGTGAGGATATTTCAAGAGGCCTTGAGCGTTGATTTAATCTAGGAACCAAAGAGACCACCAACGTCGCCCGGAGTGGACGATAATAAGAACTATTCTTATCAGAAGAACATGGATCATACCACAGAGTAGTGTGTGACCTTGAAGGATAAGATAGAGGAATTGATCTGGGCAATACAACTAAAGCAATATGTAAAGGTTGACCGCACTAAGGTGCCACACCAACAACCACGAGGTCCCTAATAAGCTACCGAGGATCGGAAGGCCGTGAAAGGTCAAGGCATGGCCGAGCTGACCATTCTAGGTTCGATAGACGACGAATCCATAGCCGAAGTAGGAGTCATAACTGTCCCTTACGGGGCACATTAACACGATCTCAGGTGGATTTGCGGGCGGTGGTTCCTCATCATCCGCCCGAAAACAGCACGTGTGAGCCTTATGATCCGTTCACTTGGTGGACAAGCCAACGGAGAACCATGCCGCCCATAAGCTTCAGTGATGATGATTTCCACTCACCGAATCCCGACCAGAGGATCCCTTGGTGATTACTACAGAAATAGCTCGATATAGCGACAACAAAGTATGGGTCGACCAGGGGAGCTCAGTGAATAGCCTCTATTGGAAAACTTTCCATAAGTTGGATATCTTGGACGACCTAATCATCCCATATAACGAACAGATAGTAGGATTCGCGGGTGAGAGAGTGGATACTCGAGGCTACGTCGATTTGCGTACTCGTCTTGGAATCGATCAGCACAACGAAGAGAAGAGCGTTAGATATTGATAAAAAAAATTTTAATCCCCGAAAGTGGAGTCAAAAACTTGTTAAGACCTCGACAAGTGTACCGAATCGTATTAAGTAATAATAAAATGGTAAGACCAAGTATCGTTTCCCAAGAGACTCACAGCACTAAACAATTATGTGATCACTAAACTAATTAACACTCTAAAGAACAAATTGTGGGGTTTTTGAATGCAAATGCAATAAAATAAACATGAACGCAAATTTGATCAATTGAGGCTAAGCACAAGAATGAATGGATGAAGTTGATAATATGAGATGAATATGTTGTTGGGGTTTAGATTTCATCTAATCTACTCATGCATATATAAATTCATCTTCTTCATTAATGTTAATGTCACTTTCTAATTTACTTTAAACCCGATGTCCCGGTGAAGAAAGTCTATCCTTAATTAGTAGTTTACAATGTCTTGTCTCCCTAGCAATTAATTATGCATTACATTCGCACAGAAGCTTAAAGGCAATCGATCCTCCTATTCCTATGTCTAGATAATATTGCTTCCGGGAGAATTTCCCAGATCGTGATTTGTAAGATATCTCTCAATAACAATCCTAGGGAGAGAAGAGGAGAGTTGTCACATCCCTAGATCGTCCAAACCTAGGAGTACAAAATCTCCTGATACTTACAAATCATAAGATTTATGCCATACATGAATAAAACATCACAAACATCTGCTGGTACTTTAACTCTTCTTTCAAATCATTCAATTAGCCTACAAAATCAAGGGAATTCAGTGATAAAATCATCAAGTATAACCTCAAGTCTCTTATTCACAACACTAAACCAAAAACATGAGTTCAAACAAGCTTCTAAGTAAAAAAGGGTGTTTTTAATATCAAAATTAAGTACAAAAATAACGGTTTTTCAACCGTTATCACAACCCCAAACTTGAAAATTTGTTTGTCCTCAAGCAAAATGTAACTTGGCTTAAATAACATTGTCAAACTACAATGGTCTAGCACACCAAAAAATATTTTTATCTAGAACAAGTTGTCAATACCCAATTTCGTCCGGATTGACTAATAGATTTATTTTATTATATTTTCATCATGAGTAAAAAAAAATAATAATAAAAATAATAAAAAATAAAAAATGAAATAAAAAAGAGAACCACGTTCATCCTCAACCGCTCGTCCTCTGACCTGCTCGATCGTTCGTCCTTTGCATTATTCGACCGTTCGACGTTCGGACGCTAATGTTTAACCGTTCGGTCATCCTCAAGCTTTCACTCTTCAGGCGTTCGGCCATTTGTCCATTTAGGCCGTTCGTCTTCAGCTTAAACCGTTTGGCTCGGTCATTTGGACGTACGTCATCAACCGTTCTGCCTAACAAGTTTACCGTTCGGTCATGTTATTTGTTATCAAACGTTCGTTCTTTATGCGTTGAACGTTCGGTCTTGCTGTCTTTACTGTTGAACGTTCGTTCTTTTTGATTTGAACGTTCGTTCTTAATGAGTTTATTATCTGTACGTTCGTGCTTGATGTTTGTTGAACGTTCGGTCATGTTTTGTGTTAGTCAACGTTCGGTCATGTTTTGTGTCAGTAAGCGTTTGGTTAATGAGCGTTCGGTCTTCACTTGAACGCTCGGTCCTTCATTTGAACGCTCGGTCTCAATGACGTTTATTTTCAGCGTTCGTACTTTTGGTGCCCAGCGTTCGGTTTAAAACGTTCGGCCCTGAAGCAAATAGCGTTCGGCAAAGAGTATGGTTAAGCGTTCGTCCAAATCACACCTGGCCTTTCTGCCGCTCGTCCAACTCTCTTCCTCTGTCAACCGCTCGTCCATCACCTCATCTACCTACCGCTCGTCCTGATCACCCGTCGTTCCTGGCCCCTTTTTCCCACAATCTTCCGACGGTCCACTTCTACCTTCCCCCACTTCACCAACCCTCCAATTATTCCTACAATCTTCCACCAACCCTCCAATTATTCCTACAATCTTCCACCAACCCAATAATTTCTGCATGCACCAATCAAAGCTACCGACAACATCTGCCAATTAAACTTACCGACACTTATCTCCTTCTGCCATTTTTAAACCATTCAACACCACCTCCAGCAGGGGGACCTGGAGGGGGAACACCTAAGATCTTTATCCCTTCTCCATCATCTCATATACCCAGATCACGACCATCTTATATTAGATTCATCATCCATCCTCTGCCGTAACGCCCATCACCATCACGATCATCATCTTCATCCATATACCATCTTCACCACATTTCCTACACCTCACAACAGCCCATCATCTTCATCCCGATAAACAACCCCTTGATCGTCCTCGCCTAACCAATACGGCCCATCATCTTCATCCCTCTCATCCTCCATATTCACAGACAGCCAATAACCATCACCTTCATCTGGAACACCCGTGATGAACATATCCTTTCCCTCTTCGTTTATACCTCACGGCCAAGACCCTTGATCACCTCAAACACCTAAGATCTTTATCCCTTCCCTCTTCGTTTATACCTCACAGCCAACACCCATCATCTTCATTCACTCATTTTTTCCTAGCCCCTGCCCACTGTAACCATAAAAAACCTCAACCTTTGACCTCTCTCACCCGTAACCACCTCAACTCAACGCCTCCATCATCTATCATACACTTCTCACACTACCCACCTGCATTCACTAGTAACCATAAAAAAAAAACCCACAAAAAACAGAGACCATCATACTCGCACTAGCCATCACGATTCATCCTTCATTTTTGCCAACGTATTCTTCAAACCACAGACGAACCTTGATTCCATCTTCACCTAATTGCAACCTTCATCCAACAGAATCACAAATAATTCAACAGTAAAAAAAAAAACAGGAACAGTGAGAAGCATGGTGAGTTTGGTTTTTTCCGGTAACGCTTCAGTCACGTCGGAGGAGAGGAGAAAGCTTGGCGCGACTCGCGGTGGCTGGTTCGGTGGCGCGGTGGCCGGTTTGGCGGAGATGGAGCAAATGGGAGTGGTGACGGTGATGGAAGTGGAGCTAGAGGAGGTGAAGGTGCCGGTCCTGGATATGGGGTTGCGGGTGGTGGACACGGTGGTGGTGGAGAAACGGTGCGGTGTGCGGTTTTGCTTCCAGCATAGGTGAAGACGCCGGCGACTTTCTCGGCCGGCCACGGGGACGCACGGCGGGCTGGTCTCGTCGAGGGCTGATGGCTGCCACGGATGATGAAGAAGCAACTCCCAGCTTTCCTGTTTCTGAATAAACGAAGAAGAAACCCTACTCTGATCTGAAAAAGTTTGGGCCTGGACCAAAACTTGCGTGAGACACCCCTGGTTTACCTCTGCACCCTTTGCTTATTGGATTTTAGTATATGCAATCTTATTTTTATTTTCTTAATCATAATGTTTTATTTTATTATTATCTTTGTGTGCTTCATAATTTTAGCCCCACGTCTGCGTCCCTATGTCTTGTGTTTTACTTATGTTTACTTGTCTTTATTTTATCTCTTAGATATTGATCATTACATATACATTCTTACTGCACCTGTTTTATTGTTCCTTTAGTAATTTTATTTTCTATATAAATCATAAAAAAAAATATAATTATAAAAGTAAAAAAAAAAAACTAAATATAGTTTCTTTTCTATTATTATGTTATATACGTTATTTTTCTTTATGTTATATGGTTTTATTTTAAATACTTAGATAAATATAACTTTTTTATTTTACATTAAAACTTATGGTATAGTTACTGTTTTCACAAATTTTGTTCTATTTTAAACGCTTATGAAAATATTATTTTAGTACTATAAAATTACAAATAAATGAAAGATAAAAAAAAAAGTAAAAGTAAAAAAAATAATAATAATAATAAAATATAAATATTAAATAATGATATGAGTACTTGTGCGATCGTACGCATCAGCCTAGTACTCGTTACCCAAAATATAAAATAAACAAAAAAAGCCGTATGAGTGCTCGTGCGATCATACGCATCAGCCTAATACTCATTACGCAAAACAATAAAAAATAATAAAAAAGCCGTGTGAGTGCTCGTGCGATCGTACGCATCAGCCTAGTACTCATTATGCAAAACAATAAAAAACAAAGAAAAAGTCGTGTGAGTGCTCGTGCGATCGTACGCATCAGCCTAGTGCTCATTACGCAAAAAAAAAATCTAAATATTACATCAAAAAATACCAAAAAAAATATAAAATCTTCAAAAACCAAAAACATCCACACTTTCAAACAACAAACAGTCTTGCTAGCCAGAACTACGTGATCCTTGATTCTCCATCAAAAGTGGAGATACGTAGGAGCAAGGCCAGTCCTTGTCAGGTTCACTTTCCCAAAAATCCAAATTTATCCATAATCATTTACCAAACAAATTTTCCAAACAAATTTCTCAAACAAATTTTAAAGCAGTTTTCTAAAAGAACTACGGAACCCTGATTTCTCATTCTTAATGAGAATACGTAGGAGCAAGGTCAATCCTTGTCGGGCCCACAAAAACTAAAAAATACATTTTGTTTCTTTAGAATTTTATTTTAGGGGAAAGTTAAAGATTTTGAAAACCACATCATATTCGCGTATTTAGTTAAAGGTACTGCCTTAGGGCAGGCGTTGTAGGGTGCTAATACCTTCCCTACACGTAACCGACTCCCGAACCAAGAATCTCAGTTTCGCGGACCATGCCTTATCATTTTATGGTTTTTCCGTAGTTTTCCAGAATAAACTATGGTGGCGACTCCAAATCTCTCTTTTTTTTTTCAAAAGCGTTTTTCTTTTTCCACGGATCGTCGTCCCGTCGCGATTCCGGTTGCGACAGATGGCGACTCCACTGGGGACGCTAGAGAGTCAGGCCATTTAATTATATATACGAATTTGAGGTGGTTTTTCCCCTTTCCCTTATCTACGTTTGATATTTGGAATAATTGCATGTGAGTTTCTTTTACTTTTTCTTTATGTTTGAAATAATTGTTCCTTATCTATGTTTGATATGTCTACTTATTTGTGTTTATTTTTGAAATTGTTGTTATAATCTCCCTCTACACAATATGCATATCATGAGTGAGGCCCTATACCCGGGTCTGAGCGCAACTTAGAAATAGAGGGGTTGTGTAGCGGTGTCACTCTGGGATGTACTTCCTGTCTGGCTATCGTGAGAACTCTAGCTAGAGTCTGTTCTCTTCATTTGTGTCTCCACATCTAGTTGATTACTCTGACTGTTGTGGAGAGACAGTGAACAGAGCCATAGCTCTGGTGGCCTTGATTTAAGAATTAGGAAACCATCCTGGTGAGTGCATGTATGTGGCCTTAGAACTTTAAGTACCATCCTTTGATTAAGACACGAAAGGGAGATCGTTTTGTCATTTCTTTTTCATCTTTTCTTTGTATACAGCAAATAAATGTACCATAATAAAAAAATGTAAAAAAAATTAGAGTACTAAAAATGTGCATGTTCTAATTCATATGTATTTGTTTCGCATTTATCTTGTTATAGAGTTCATGGAATAATTCAAAAAAAAATAAAATAAAATTTTCAAATAAAAATGCTTTTGAAGCAAAATAAAGATTTTTGGTCCAATCGTTCAATTCAATTTTATCATTAATTTGAAATGTTCATCCGGCTTTCATGATATGAAAATGTTCAAGATCATCATTTGTCCATGATCCCCATCGCCCATTTTAGTTCGTAAAAGTAAAATCGTCATACAAGGGGCATTTCTTAGGTTCACCAGTTCAACCTTGTCTAACCCGGTGTGAAGCCCAAATCCTGATCCATTATGAGTTTAAACCTTGTCTGTCTTAACCCAAGTCGTGTCGAGCCTGGCCCATCACTCGTGTCTAGGTATGAACCTTGTCCACATTGTGTTTGTCATCAACCTCGTGTTCTAACCGAGTCATGTCCAACCTTAAACCTTCATTCATTAACATGTCTCGTTATTGGTTATCAACCTCTCTGTGTTTAAGCCCGAATGCGTCTTCCGTTTACAAGTGTCATTCATTTTCATGGTCGTTAAGTGTCAATCTGATTTTCCATTTACACACATTCCGGTCATATCAAACGTCTATTTGTATCTTAAAGACGTCAATATTTTGATAATAGGGGCATTGTTCGTGTCTTTGCCTTAATGTGGATTCGTATTGATTAAGTCTCTCGGCGCATAAACTTTTCCAGATTGGGGCAAATTTGTGTTCATGTCTGTTTACCTCAAAAGTGTTCGATCATTCTTAAAATCTTGAACAATTTTATACACGATTATTCAGATGTTTTTCAAATTCAATGATAAATTAATTGTTTTTCTTTCGAACCAAGTAAAAGCAGAGAAAAATTTTGAGAAGAGTTCCATGAACCCAGATTGCATAATATGTGTAAATTAATTTGTGAACATGTACGTAAAAAAAAATACATTTAAATTTGCATTACTACAAATAAAAGCCTTCATGTGGTCGAAACATAAAAACAAAATTACAAAAAAAATAATAAGGAAAGAAAATTACAAAAAATTAAAAAAAAATTACAAAGCGTTTGGAGATCTCTCAGGTTATTGTCTTCTGCCAACCCTCTCGAGATCGGTAGAATGACAATCTGCACAAAAAGGGGTTAGATCTCAAAAATATAACAAAAAACACGTAATAATAAAGGAAACATTAAAAATACATTTTACGGATTTCGTTCAAGTTCGACTACCGTAAAAAAACAAAGAAAAAAAATTAATTAAGTGTCCATATTACAGTCCTTATTCAAATTCTGGCCACACTCGGCCAACAAAAACAAACAAACAAAAAAATTCAATGGAAAAAAAATTCTCGAGCTGGTTGTGGTGGTCTAAGGGAGAGCTCCGTTGAGGGAGCTCTGGCACGAAAAGTCACGGGTGGAGGCGGAGGAATCTCTGTTTCTCCATCAATTATGATGGGAATGGGGAAGAGGTCCAGAAGCTTCGGAGCCTTCATGATTACCCAACCGGTTTCTCAAAAAAAAAATAAAAATAAAAATAAAAAAGTAAAAAAAAAATAAAAAATAATAATAAAAAGGAAACAATTGTGTCAAAAGAGGGGAGAGTGAGAGAAATAAAAGGACAAGGGTGAAGTTAGGGTTTTACCATACATGTACTGGGGTAGTAGAGAAAAGAGGGTGCCGGTGGGGTCCAATTCCGCTTGCCAACGTCTTACTCTATTCCCATGATTGCTAAACCAGCACTGGACGTTGTACTCCCCCGCTTCTCCGAATGCCCTGATTCGAGTAGTGATCTCAAAAATCTGAGCTCGACTTGGGTGAGTGACTCCGTAATTGTAAATGTTGGTCATTATCCTGATTTGGTCGTCTGTCGGACGCCACTTTGGGCAGGTCGGTCTCTCCATCTCCATTTCCTTCTCATCCATTTCCCTAATTTGTCTAAATAAATAATAAATAAAAAAAAACAAAATAAACCATAAATAACAAAAATACTATGTTCATAGTCTAATGTCTTCTTCCATTGTTTTTCTTTTAAGTTAATTTTGTTCTTTGTATTGGGTCTTTCGAGTCTTATTGTCCAGTTTGTGATCTGTTTCATGGTCCTCGCAAAGGTTCCTAAACGGATCTATGTCCATATTGTCCATGTTCGGTTCGTACAAATAAAATCTATGTCCATCTTGTCCATGTTCGGTTCGTACAAATAAAATCTTCTGTCCATATTGTCCATGCCTGGTTCATACAAATGAAATTCTCTTTTTAAGTTTTCTGTTTTTACGGGGTACGTGGCGTTGTTCTACCCGATTGTCTCTGCCATACCTTCAAACGAAGGGAGATTAACGTCTGGTTTCCAGCCGATATACCCCTTAAGTTTTAAGACAGTTGTGTTTTAAGTGTTTTAAGTTTACAAAAATGAAGAAAATTCAAAAAGAGAAGGGTACAGAAAAGAAAGGAAAGCAGGGGAAGCATAAAGAAAGAAGGAAAAGGGGAAGAGGCAAAGAAGAACAGAAAGCTTAAAAGGAAAAGCTGAACAGCATAACGGAAAGAAAGAAGCAAAAAATGGAAAGCAAAAGGGAACGAAAAAACATGAAGGCAGAAAGAGCAACAAACGGAAAGCAAAGGAAGGAAAGCAGAGAAATCATAAAGGAAAGCAAGAAAAGGGAGAGTAAAAGAGGAACAGAAAGCATAAAGAAAAGGAGAGAAAGGAAAGAAAAGCTTAAAGGAAAGAGAGATTAAGAGTTCAGAAGACTTACCCGGAAGCGGAAGGCACACAGGAAGAAGCTTGTTGGAGGACTCGGAGGCCTTCGAAGGCAGGGACGGAGGAGCCTCGCAGAACTCAGACGCTCTCGAAGGACGCTCAGGGAAGAGAGAGAGAAAGATAGAGAGAGAAGGGGAGAGTAGGAGAGAGAGTGGTCAGACTGAAATGCCGGCCAACGCGGAGGAACGCTTGATTTGTAGCCGAATTTTCCACTGTGTCCACAATTCCGGTCATCGCTACCGGGGACATCCACAGTCCCGGTCTTTCTGATTTCAAATTTCAAAAAATGAAAAAAAAATGAAAACGGGTAGGGTTTTGTTGGGTCAATCCGACCCAACACAAGACTTCTTAGATGATCCGATTTCACAAAAAAATAATAAAACAAAATATAAAAAAAATATGATAAATAAGAAAATCTTCAAAAATAATAAGTGGAGTGATGTAAAATTTGAAGTGTTCAAAATTCTTTTTCATCTGCACGATAAAGGACATTTTTTCAGGTTCATTGGGCCTCATTGTCATGTTAGCCTTCTTTGAACCCAATTCTTCTGAAATATAAATTTGAGTGAAAAATTATTTTGGAAATGTTCATAATTTTCACATCACACCAATTTGTTTTATTTAATTCCTTTTTCTTCTATATTTTGAATAAATCTAAAAAAAATCATAAATAAAAAAACAGTGCTCAAGCCCATTAGGCCCAATGGCTTCTGTTTTTTCTCTCGAGTCTACTTCTTTTGAAAATATGTCAAAAATATTTTGTTTTCACATTTTTGCTGTTGAATAATGTATCCTTCTGAGATTTGTCAAAAAAAAAAGAGAAAACAAAAAAAAAAGAAAAAGAATTCAAGTTAGATTTTTTAGTGCAAGAGCGTGAATAGTAGTTTTCGAACCCATTTGGGCCCATTTTGAATATTAATTTTTCCTTAGCTTGTTTTCTCAAAACAAAAAATATAAAGAATATTTCCCTTGCATAATTTTCACATATGTCATATTTCATTTAAAAATAAAAATCAATCCAAAAATCTCAAAAAAATCCCAAAATACAAATTTTCAACAGTATCTTTCCAATATAATTATCCAAATTATCCTGTGTGATTTTCTCTGATTTTTTTGTCAAAAACTGAGAATGAAATATGAACAGTTTTTGAGCCCATTAGGCCCCGTTGTCATATGTGGTTTCTCTTGAACCAGTGCATCTGAATTTCTGAAAAATAAAAAATACATGTTTATGTAGATTTTGTGTTTTCAATTCATAATTTCCCTTTCCATTTGTGTGAACAAGTATTTGTGCAAAAAATAAAAATAGAGGAATTCAGACCCTTGTCTGAAGATTTTGTCATGGTTGTAAAAAGAATAGTGTTGGGCCCATTGAGTCTAGTAGTGTTGCAAAATTTTCTTTAGTTCAATCTTGTGAAATCCTCCCATAACAAAAAATGAAAAAAATGAATTTCTTTTAGCTTGTTCCATAAACTATGAAAAATGAAAAAAATATTTTCTTTGTCATTTTCTTGTGTCAAGCTTTCACGGCTCAGGTCATCTGATCCATTGGGTCAATGTGCCTGGTAAGTCCAACTTCCTTCTATATCAATTCTCTTCAGGTCCAATCCGATTTTGATTTTTCCCGTGTCAAAAAGAAAAGTCCAATTCTAAGCTCATTAAGTCCATTTCTCGTTCTCTGTTAAAAAAAAATGTACACAAATATTTCCTTCAATAAACTTCATAATTTTTCCTCATTAACACATTTTTCATTCATAAAATAAAATGCAGCATAAGTTTAAAAATACAAAAAGATTTCTTTCAGTGAGTTGCATAATTTTCCCTCATTAGCATATTTTTCATTCATTAAATAAAGAGGAATATAAGTGTGAAAAATACAAAAATATTTCTTTCAATAAGTGCATCAGTTTCGTTTCATGATGCATATTTCCATTCAAAAAAAAAGGATAGCCCAAGTGAAAAAATACAAAAAAAATATGTTTGAATGATTTGCATGATTTTTTCATAAAAGAATGATGCACAATTCTGAAAATTCAAAAAGATTTATCATTACATTTCTGTATTCATAAAAAAAAGAGAACACAAATTTGAAAAATTCAAAAAGATAATTGAGTTAATTGTTTTCGAGCTAAGTCATCAAGTTTATGTTATTCTAAGAATAAAAAGAAAATGGATGTCATTCTTTGTTAGGTCAGATAATTGGGACATATTTGCCATTTGAACCTCAGTGTGTGCATTGCTTGAGAATACTCATTCCTTAGTAATATCTATCCCTCATACTCAGCCTTAATTGAACCTTTGTTTGTAAACATCTACCTGTTAGCCTCCGGCCTTCATTGTACAAAAGGATTGACCCCGATCATTGCCGAAGATGAACAAAATTATATTTTAGGGCAAATGTGCCTGTCTATAATTTTGTCAGTTAGGTGATCCCTGAATCCTTCAAATACAAAAAAAAAAGAGAGAGTTTCAAAAAGAAAATAAAAAGAAAAACAACTCGTGCTGAAGTCAATTGATTTATCATAGAGTTAATCTTTCGAAAATAAAGTGACCAGAGTTCAAGATGATGTGTGGCCATTTTCCTTCATCCAAAAAGAAACAAAAAATATATATCCATTGATTCCCATTTGAGCCAAGAAATAATTCTTTTTCAAATTTACCCAAGTAAGAATTACCATTACAATAGAAGTCGACTCAGGATGCGAACAAAAGACACTTAGTGATCAAAGAAAGAAAGTTCATCAAGAAGAGCAAATAGAAAGAAGAAACACTGAGTGGTGATCTTAAGAAGAGAAAAGCATTGAGGAGGTTGACAAATAGCAAATTCAGGACCAAAATGGTAACTCTTGTTTCAAAAAATAATAACCTGAAAACATTTGTTTGGGCCTTATCCGTTGTTTGAATACCCTTCAGCCCACAGCATCATTACAAGCCGAATAAAAGCCCACACTGATTGAATGATGATTTCTTTAATTTTCATAAAGATTAATTGTGTGATAAGTTGAAATGACTTGCAATATAGTTGTAAAAAAAAAAGAGAAAATAAAAATGAAGAAACAAAATGTCTTAGGAAGAGGGGATTTTCTTGCTAACTGGCTAAAAAGAAAGGTCATTTAAGGGCATCCTTTTGTTCAATCCTTTCCAAACCCATCCTCAGACGAGGGGCAGCCCTGTTGGGCCTCATTCATCCTGAAGTTCATCAATCCATTCACCCAACTGGATCATCCCTTGTTGGGCCTCACATGATTTTGGTTCGCCCCGAACTTCAAAAATCCTTCACCACCAAAATTGGGGCAATCCTTTCAAGCCAATCATTTCCATATCCATTACAAATTTTTGAACAAATTCAGTCAAACTCTTCCCCCGATTCCCAAACTAGGGGGCAACTTTGTAGGTTTTACATAACCTTTTCGCCCGTTCTCTAAAATTAGGGCAACTTTGTGAAGTTCATATGTTTTGGCCCATTCAGAACCTTGGGCAACTTTGTTAATCTCACATTTGTTTCATCTGTATATTCAAGGTTTGTACCAAGACCAGGGCATCCCTTGTTGGACCTCTCATATTTGTCCGCACTACAATTCATAAATCCACCCTCAAAACATGGGCAGACACTTTGGGGCTTTGAGTCCGTCATTCGTAAACCCGAAATGGGGGGCAACTTCTTTTTGAACCTCACTTAAGTGACTCATACCCAAAACCAGGGGCAATTTTGCAAAAGTTATGTGAATTTCACACCCTCACAATTCACAGATACATTTGTCAATACCTATCTTTTTACCATGCCCCCAAACTGGGGCAACTTCTGAGTATCTATGACTTCACATTGGCATTTGTAGTCATTTTAAGGAGTAAGAGGCCCAACTAGCCAATCCGGTACTCTCCAAATCCTTCCAATCATCCTCCACACATTTGTCCCAAACCTTGATATCAGGCATGCATACACTCATGTTTCAAAAGAAAATGTTGAGCACACAAGTTTGAACATTTGACTTTTAGAATTTAACATCCATCGTAAAAATAAAATGAAGATCTAAATCTTCATAAATTTGATGATTTCAAAGAAAACAAATTGACTCAATAAAAAAAGTGTCATAGTTCCATAATCTTCCAGTAAAACAAAAACAAAAAAAAAATCACAAGTCAACATCATGTACATATTTTCATAAACTTTGAATTTGTTTTCGTAAATATTTATCAAAGCTTCTTCCTTCATAAAGACAAAAAAAAAATCATCAAGATATAACAAAATTTTCTCCTCAAATTTCAAAATTTACATCCACCATATCTCTCTTACATACCGAGATTTCAAATCCTTGTACAAAAAAAAAAGGCAACACATTATTTATTGATTTCAAAACTTTCAAAAAATCATCAGAGTCGACATCATGTACATATTTTCATAAACTTTGAATATATTTTCATGAATATTTATCAAATCTTCTTCTTTCAAAAAAGACAAAAAAATCAAAATGCATCAAAGTTTTCTCCTCCAATTTCAAAATTACATATTTTCATCAAATCTTCTTCCTTCAAAAAGACAAAAAAAATCATCATTTATCAAAGCTTTCTCCTGCAATTTCCAAATTTACATCAACCATGCTTCTCATTTCAAAAAAAAATAAAAATGGACACTCAGTTCTATCTAAAAAAAATCAATCAAAAATAAAAAATTTCAACATCTCAAAATTTCAACAAAATCCAAATTTCAAATTCAAAACAATCAAACAATTTTACTTTCTGTCATTGGTATCTCGGCCCTCTGTAAGGCAATGGTCGAGCCCAATTTTACTTTCTGTCATTGGTATCTCGGCCCTCTGTGAGACAATGGTCGAGCCCAGTTTTACTTTCTGTCATTGGCATCTCGGCCCTCTGCAAGGCAATGGTCGAGCCCAATTTTACTTTCTGTCATTGGTATCTCGGCCCTCTGCAAGGCAATGGTCGAGCCCAATTTTACTTTCTGCCATTGGTATCTCGGCCCTCTGCATGACAATGGTCGAATTTAAATTTTTCTTTGCGATCTTGGCCCTCTGCAAGGCAATAGTCAAGTCCAGATTGTCAAACGACCATCTGCATGGCAATGGTCGAATTTAAATTTTCCTCTGCGATCTTGGCCCTCTGCAAGGCAATGGTCAAGTCCAGATTGTCAAACGACCCTCTGCATGGCAATGGTCGAATTTAAATTTTCCTCTGCGATCTTGGCCCTCTGCAAGGCAATGGTCAAGTCCAGATTGTCAAACGACCCTCTGCATGGCAATGGTCGAATTTAAATTTTCCTCTGCGATCTTGGCCCTCTGCAAGGCAATGGTCAAGTCCAGATTGTTAAACGACCCTCTGCATGGCAATGGTCAAGTCCAGATTGTTAAACGAGCCCAATTTTTACTTTCTGCTATTGGTATCTCGGCCCTCTGTAAGACAATGGTCGAGCCCAATTTTAAATTTCTGTTATTGGTATCTCGGCCCTCTGCAAGGCAATGGTCGAGCCCAATTTTTACTTTCTGCTATTGGTATCTCGGCCCTCTGTAAGACAATGGTCGAGCCCAATTTTAAATTTCTGTTATTGGTATCTCGGTCCTCTGCAAGGCAATGGTCGAGCCCAATTTTAAATTTCTGCCATTGGTATCTCGACCCTCTGCAAGGCAATGGTCGAGCCCAATTTTAAATTTCTGCTATTGGTATCTCGGCCCTCTGCAAGGCAATGGTCGAGCCCAATTTTACATTTCTGCTATTGGTATCTCGGCCTCTGCAAGGCAATGGTCGAACCCAATAAAAAAAAAAAACAAAACAAAACAAAATCATTCACTTCCATAGGGTTGGTACACCCTCCACGAGGCTTTTACACCCATCAATTTCATCCATAGGGTTGGTACACCCTCCACGAGGTTTGTACACCTCATTCACTTCCATAGGGTTATGACACCCTCCACGAGGTTTTTACACCTCCTCAACTTCATCCATAGCGTTGTTACACCCTCCACAATGTCTACACATCGCAATTCTGTTAGCCTTGTTCATATTTGTGTTAATTTTTCCTGTTTTTCATTGTCCATTTTGAAATCCAGACGAAATTAGTGTTTCTTTCTTTACTTAGCTTTTACTCCAATAATACGAAAATTCAAAATTTTCATATTATTCAGCAACATCTAAGTAAAGAGGGGTAGCTGTCAATACCCAATTTCGTCCGGATTGACTAATAGATTTATTTTATTATATTTTCATCATGAGTAAAAAAAAAATAATAATAAAAATAATAAAAAATAAAAAATGAAATAAAAAAGAGAACCACGTTCATCCTCAACCGCTCGTCCTCTGACCTGCTCGATCGTTCGTCCTTTGCATTATTCGACCGTTCGACGTTCGGACGCTAATGTTTAACCGTTCGGTCATCCTCAAGCTTTCACTCTTCAGGCGTTCGGCCATTTGTCCATTTAGGCCGTTCGTCTTCAGCTTAAACCGTTTGGCTCGGTCATTTGGACGTACGTCATCAACCGTTCTGCCTAACAAGTTTACCGTTCGGTCATGTTATTTGTTATCAAACGTTCGTTCTTTATGCGTTGAACGTTCGGTCTTGCTGTCTTTACTGTTGAACGTTCGTTCTTTTTGATTTGAACGTTCGTTCTTAATGAGTTTATTATCTGTACGTTCGTGCTTGATGTTTGTTGAACGTTCGGTCATGTTTTGTGTTAGTCAACGTTCGGTCATGTTTTGTGTCAGTAAGCGTTTGGTTAATGAGCGTTCGGTCTTCACTTGAACGCTCGGTCCTTCATTTGAACGCTCGGTCTCAATGACGTTTATTTTCAGCGTTCGTACTTTTGGTGCCCAGCGTTCGGTTTAAAACGTTCGGCCCTGAAGCAAATAGCGTTCGGCAAAGAGTGTGGTTAAGCGTTCGTCCAAATCACACCTGGCCTTTCTGCCGCTCGTCCAACTCTCTTCCTCTGTCAACCGCTCGTCCATCACCTCATCTACCTACCGCTCGTCCTGATCACCCGTCGTTCCTGGCCCCTTTTTCCCACAATCTTCCGATGGTCCACTTCTACCTTCCCCCACTTCACCAACCCTCCAATTATTCCTACAATCTTCCACCAACCCTCCAATTATTCCTACAATCTTCCACCAACCCAATAATTTCTGCATGCACCAATCAAAGCTACCGACAACATCTGCCAATTAAACTTACCGACACTTATCTCCTTCTGCCATTTTTAAACCATTCAACACCACCTCCAGCAGGGGGACCTGGAGGGGGAACACCTAAGATCTTTATCCCTTCTCCATCATCTCATATACCCAGATCACGACCATCTTATATTGGATTCATCATCCATCCTCTGCCGCAACGCCCATCACCATCACGATCATCATCTTCATCCATATACCATCTTCACCACATTTCCTACACCTCACAACAGCCCATCATCTTCATCCCGATAAACAACCCCTTGATCGTCCTCGCCTAACCAATACGGCCCATCATCTTCATCCCTCTCATCCTCCATATTCACAGACAGCCAATAACCATCACCTTCATCTGGAACACCCGTGATGAACATATCCTTTCCCTCTTCGTTTATACCTCACGGCCAAGACCCTTGATCACCTCCAACACCTAAGATCTTTATCCCTTCCCTCTTCGTTTATACCTCACGGCCAACACCCATCATCTTCATTCACTCATTTTTTCCTAGCCCCTGCCCACTGTAACCATAAAAAACCTCAACCTTTGACCTCTCTCACCCGTAACCACCTCAACTCAACGCCTCCATCATCTATCATACACTTCTCACACTACCCACCTGCATTCACTAGTAACCATAAAAAAAAACCCACAAAAAACAGAGACCATCATACTCGCACTAGCCATCACGATTCATCCTTCATTTTTGCCAACGTATTCTTCAAACCACAGACGAACCTTGATTCCATCTTCACCTAATTGCAACCTTCATCCAACAGAATCACAAATAATTCAACAGTAAAAAAAAAACAGGAACAGTGAGAAGCATGGTGAGTTTGGTTTTTTCCGGTAACGCTTCAGTCACGTCGGAGGAGAGGAGAAAGCTTGGCGCGACTCGCGGTGGCTGGTTCGGTGGCGCGGTGGCCGGTTTGGCGGAGATGGAGCAAATGGGAGTGGTGACGGTGATGGAAGTGGAGCTAGAGGAGGTGAAGGTGCCGGTCCTGGATATGGGGTTGCGGGTGGTGGACACGGTGGTGGTGGAGAAACGGTGCGGTGTGCGGTTTTGCTTCCAGCATAGGTGAAGACGCCGGCGACTTTCTCGGCCGGCCACGGGGACGCACGGCGGGCTGGTCTCGTCGAGGGCTGATGGCTGCCACGGATGATGAAGAAGCAACTCCCAGCTTTCCTGTTTCTGAATAAACGAAGAAGAAACCCTACTCTGATCTGAAAAAGTTTGGGCCTGGACCAAAACTTGCGTGAGACACCCCTGGTTTACCTCTGCACCCTTTGCTTATTGGATTTTAGTATATGCAATCTTATTTTTATTTTCTTAATCATAATGTTTTATTTTATTATTATCTTTGTGTGCTTCATAATTTTAGCCCCACGTCTGCGTCCCTATGTCTTGTGTTTTACTTATGTTTACTTGTCTTTATTTTATCTCTTAGATATTGATCATTACATATACATTCTTACTGCACCTGTTTTATTGTTCCTTTAGTGTACTAATTGTTTTATTGTTATTACGCTGTTAATTTTATTTTCTATATAAATCATAAAAAAAAATATAATTATAAAAGTAAAAAAAAAAAAACTAAATATAGTTTCTTTTCTATTATTATGTTATATACGTTATTTTTCTTTATGTTATATGGTTTTATTTTAAATACTTAGATAAATATAACTTTTTTATTTTACATTAAAACTTATGGTATAGTTACTGTTTTCACAAATTTTGTTCTATTTTAAACGCTTATGAAAATATTATTTTAGTACTATAAAATTACAAATAAATGAAAGATAAAAAAAAAGTAAAAGTAAAAAAAATAATAATAATAATAAAATATAAATATTAAATAATGATATGAGTACTTGTGCGATCGTACGCATCAGCCTAGTACTCGTTACCCAAAATATAAAATAAACAAAAAAAGCCGTATGAGTGCTCGTGCGATCATACGCATCAGCCTAGTACTCATTACGCAAAACAATAAAAAATAATAAAAAAGCCGTGTGAGTGCTCGTGCGATCGTACGCATCAGCCTAGTACTCATTATGCAAAACAATAAAAAACAAAGAAAAATTCGTGTGAGTGCTCGTGCGATCGTACGCATCAGCCTAGTGCTCATTACGCAAAAAAAAATCTAAATATTACATCAAAAAATACCAAAAAAAATATAAAATCTTCAAAAACCAAAAACATCAACACTTTCAAAACAACAAACAGTCTTGCTAGCCAGAACTACGTGATCCTTGATTCTCCATCAAAAGTGGAGATAGGTAGGAGCAAGGCCAGTCCTTGTCAGGTTCACTTTCCCAAAAATCCAAATTTATCCATAATCATTTACCAAACAAATTTTCCAAACAAATTTCTCAAACAAATTTTAAAGCAGTTTTCTAAAAGAACTACGGAACCCTGATTTCTCATTCTTAATGAGAATACGTAGGAGCAAGGTCAATCCTTGTCGGGCCCACAAAAACTAAAAAATACATTTTGTTTCTTTAGAATTTTATTTTAGGGGAAAGTTAAACATTTTGAAAACCACATCATATTCGCGTATTTAGTTAAAGGTACTGCCTTAGGGCAGGCGTTGTAGGGTGCTAATACCTTCCCTACACGTAACCGACTCCCGAACCAAGAATCTCAGTTTCGCGGACCATGCCTTATCATTTTATGGTTTTTCCGTAGTTTTCCAGAATAAACTATGGTGGCGACTCCAAATCTCTCTTTTTTTTTTCAAAAGCGTTTTTCTTTTTCCACGGATCGTCGTCCCGTCGCGATTCCGGTTGCGACACAAGTAAATCATTCATGTTTGGTCATCACAGAAAGATTAGTCAAGCTATAATGATGCTTTAGCCAATCAAGCTTCAACTATGGTGCTCACATAATCAAGACATTTGTAACAAATGCAAACCTCATGATTAATCAACAACCAATCAAGAATGTTATCATAAAGTGCATGGAACTATTCCTCACCAAAGATAGTGTTTCACTCAAGCACTCAAAAGTGTTTCACTCAACTCAAAGGTGTATAGTGAGGTGACACTCTTACACTCTACCATCACAATGTCACATGAATCAACTTTGCCTTTCATTTAACCACATATCAAACACACTCACAAACAAGTTATCATCACAAGGACTTTTCAAGGCTTGTATTGAGGTCGGGCTAAGAAGAAAATTGTTTTTTTCTAGAGTAACAAAATCCTTTAGTTAAGAGAGTGCACAGTTCATTTATTCACATTAACAATAATCTCTCTTTCTCCTTTTATGTGAGAAACCAAATCTTCAACTTATTCCCAACTTTCCTTTCATTGAGCTCAACCTTTTCTTTTCTTCTCTTTTCTTTTGCTTTTGCTTTTGCTCAATGCTCTTTGATAAATTTCACAAAGTTCTTTCCGGTTTCTCACCACCCCAAACTTGAACCATTCTCCATTACCACAAAACATACTCTACTTAACTCAAGGTAAGGATTTCAAAAAGGGTTTTTCCACTTTTCAAATTTAAGCTCAAGGTGCAAAAATTAGAGAAAACATTGATCTTTATTGGGTTCACCATAAACACTGGGTCTAAGGGAGAAGAAAAACATGGCCTTGATCATTTGTAACAAGCAACCAAGTGGTTCAATCATAGAAAATTAGGCAAAATCAATCATGCTTCCAAAGCAATAAAACTCAATCAATCAAAAACTCTAGAGCCTAATCTCTCACAGGTTAACTCAAGTTCCTTAATTGGATAACCATCCTGCCCAGCATATTAATCACAATTGAAATCATGCATCTGTTTTTAACATTACTATGAGCAACCACTATCTATGCTTAAAAAGCCTCAACAATCATTAACTCAACATATATCACAGAACAATAGAGCGAACACAAGAATATTACTCATCACAAACAACAGTTTATCACATCATACCAAACCATTGCACACAACTAATTAAACCAAGTACATAAGCAAAAATAAAAATAAAACAAAATTCAAATAAAGCAAAAACATAAAAATCCTGATCCAGCAGCATCCATCAATAGATGTTGTCAGTAACATCCATCAGTAGATGTCTAGTAGCATAGCACTCATCAGTAGATGCTCTCTCATCTGAATCTTCCAACATCCATCAGCAGATGCGAATCCTTCTCATTAGCATCCATCAGTAGATGGTAATCTTTCTCATCTTCATCGACATCCATCAGTAGATGCCTTTAGTAACATCCATCAGTAGATGCTAATCTTTCTCATCTTCATCGACATCCATCAGTAGATGCCTTTAGTAGTATCCATCAGTAGACGCTTAATCACATAGCATCCATCAATAGATGTTATCAATCATCATCCTTATCGTAACAACATCCATCAGTAGATGTTGTCATTTGAGTCCTCATAGCATCCATCAGTAGATGTTGTCCAACATCCATCAGTAGATGTTGTCCAACATCCATCAGTAGATGTTGTCATCTGCAAAGCAAAATCAAATTTAAAAGAAAAATTCAGAATTGGGTTGTCTCCCAATAAGCGCTTGTTTAACATCACGAGCCGGACACCATTAAGCACAATCTGAATCTATGATGTTGGTGTTCCTTTTGCTTTCATCACACCAACTTATCTGCAACATCTTCTTATTCACCATCTTTACCCTCCTTGAATAAGGACCCTCAATCTTAATAACTTCATTCTCTTTGATATTTTTAACCAATTCATGCACAAAACTTGGTGAACATGACACTTGAAGGATCGCGCTCAGCACCCTTAATGAGCGTCCAGGCGTGCCCTGCGACCTTCTTTTTCCTTCTTCTCTTGATGATCTTGTACTCCTAGTACAAATTTTCAAATTTTATCCTACAAACGCTAAAGAACATTGTAGTAGAGCACCCAATTAGAACAAACAGATAAAAAATTAAAAAGATAAAAAGATGAAGAGATAGAAAGATAAAAAGATAGAAAGATAGAAAGATAGAAAAATAAAAAGATAAAAAAGAAAAAAATGAAGAGATAGAAAGATAAAAAATAAAAGGATAAAAAGATAGAAAGATAAAAAAAATGAAAAATGTAAAAAGATAAAAAGATAAAAAAGATGAAAAGAAAGAAAACAAATAAGATGAAAAGATAGAAAGATAAAAAGATGAAAAGATGAAAAGATAAAAAGATGCAAAGATAAAAAGAAGGAAAGATAAAAGGATAAAAAAATAAAAAGATAAAAAGAGAAAAAATAAAAAATAAAAAGATAAAAAGATAAAGTCTAATCGGTTAAGAATCACACAAATAGAATAGTTATACCACGAGTCCCCGGCAACGGCGCCAAAAACATGATAAACAAATTTTTAATCCCCGAAAACGGAGTCAAAAACTTGTTAAGACCTTAACAAGTGTACCAAATCGTATCAAGTAATAATAAATGGTAAGACCAAGTATCGTTTCTCAAGCGACTCATGACACTAAACATTAATGTGATTACTCAACTAATTAAGACTCTAAAAAACAAATTTTGGGGTTTTTGAATGCAAATGGAATAAAATAAACATGAATGCAATTTGATCAATTGAGGCTAAACACAAAAATAAATGGATGAAGTTGATAATATGAGATGAATATGTTGTTGGGGTTTAGATTTCATCTAGTCTACCCTTATCCATATATAAATTCATCTTCTTCATTAATGTTAATGCCACTTTCTAATTTACTTTAAACCTGATGTCTCGGTGAAGAAAGCCTATCCTTAATTACTAGTTTACAATGTCTTGTCTCCCTAGCAATTAATTATGCATTACATTCGCACGAAAGCTTAAAGGCAACCGATCCTCCTATTCCTATGTCTAGGTAATATTGCTTCCGGGAGAATTCCTCAGATCGTGATTTGTAAGATTTCTCTCAATAACAATCCTAGGAAGAGAAGAGGAGAACTGTCACATCCCTAGATCGTCTAACCCTAGGAGTACAAAATCTCCTGATACTTACAAATCATAAGATTTATTCCATACATGAATAAAAAATCACAAGTATTTGAGTAAAGAAGAATATCTCTAACAATTAATGAAAGAAACATATATCAATAATAAGAATCAATTCAAATACAAGAGATTTTAGAAGTTTCATCTTTTCCAACAACAAATAAGGTTTAGTTCTCCATTGTCATGGAAGAACTAGATGAACAATGGAATGAAAGAATGGAAGAGATAGAAAAACCCTAAAGAGAGAAGAGGAGAGCCATCACTATCTCCAAATCTACCCCCAAGGGGTGAAGAGTATGTTTCTGTGCTCAAGCCATCAAAAGATATCATCCCTAGGACATCCAAGTCCTTAAATAGAACATAAAAATAACAGAAAATGGGTACAAGCCCACGAAATTGGTGCTCAGCGGTACTAAAATTGGCGCTCAACCCCACTGCACTGGTTGACTTTTCTACACTGGTTGGATTTTCTACACTCTGGTTGACTTTTATGCATTCCAACTATTTGGTAGTTTAACTCTTCTTTCAAATCATTCAATTAGCCTACAAAATCAAGGGAATTCAGTGATAAAATCATCAAGTATAACCTCAAGTCTCTTATTCACAAAACTAAAGCAAAAACATGAGTTTAAGCAAGCTTCTAAGTCAAAAAGGGTGTTTTTAATATCAAAATTAAGTATAAAAATAATAGTTTTTCAACCGTTATCAGATATCTTTTGGTGGAAGCTAACACCTCCTACAATGTGCTCCTGGGCCGATCGTGTCTAAACGCCTTCGGAGAGATTGTGTCAATACCACACCTTACCTTGAAGTACCTGTATGACAAGGGTACGATTTGCATAGTCCGGGCGAATTAGAGGACGATGAGAAAATGTTACGTGGTTGGCTCGAAGCTCCACAGTTGGATGGTCTGGAGAAGAACAAGTGGGTCGGAAATGGCCATGACAGATCTTGACCCATGAACAAACACCGAGAACCGATTGGAGGCCTTAGGGGAGACACAACCTACTAGATCACAACTATGGCCCGAGGGTTGGAACTAGGGCTAGAAAGGGAACTCAAGTCCGTCCTCTTGCGAAATTGAGACTTATTTGCTTGGATGACCACCGACATGCCTATAATCCATCCCTCGGTCATATCACACAAGCTAGCTTTGTTCAAGGAAGCGCGTCCGGTAGCCCAGAAGAAGCAGCGTGTAGAGGAAGAGAAGAAGAAGGCCGTGGAGGAGGAAGTTAGGAGGTTGAAGAAGGCCAGATTCATCATGGAGGTGATGTATACCACATGGCTCGCCAATGTGGTTATGGTTAAGAAAGCTAGTGGGAAATGGTGTATGTGCACCAACTACACCGACTTGAACAAAATCGTTCCAAAGATTCTCATCCTTTGCCCAACATCGACGCGTTAGTTGATGGAACCTCAGGCCACAAAATGTTGAGTTTCCTGGACGCATATTCTGGCTACAACCAGATCCCTCTGTATGCACCCAACCGGGAGAAGACGACGTTCATCACCAGCAAAGCAAATTTTTGCTACAAAGTCATGCCCTTTGGCTTAAAGAATGTCAGAGCCACATACCAACTCTTAATGGATAGGATCTCTTCTAAGCAAATCAACCAGTGCATGAAGGTGTATGTGGACGACATGGTCGTCCACTCATCAGACGGATGACACCATGTTAAAGACCTAGAAGAAGTCTTCAAGCAGGTCAGGAAGTATGGAATGAGGATAAATCCTATGAAGTGCACTTTCGGGGTAGTGGCCGAAAAATTTCTTGGATTCATGCTTACAGCCAGAGGAATCGAGGCAAACACGGATGAATGTGCGGCCATAGGGGAAATGCAAATCCCGAACACTCTAAAAGGAATCCAAAGACTAGTGGGACGCCTCACCGCGTTATCGCGATTCATCCCCAGGTTGGCCGAGTGCGTGCGTGCAATCCAAAAAAAAAGATTAAGAAGGGATCAAGTGACATTTGGGACGCCGAGTGTGAGACGACATTCCAAGATGTTAAGGCAATCTTGATGACCCACCAGTTATGAATCGGCCGTCACCGGGGGAAGACTTACAGATTTACCTAGGGGTCTCGGAAACGGCGTTCAGTGCTGCCCTACTCCAAGAAAAACCCGAGCCTAATCTTGTGTACTTCGTGAGCCGGACCCTGCAAGACACGGAAACACGGTATAAGTAAGTGGAAAAGGTGGTCCTAGTTTTGCTGAATGCATCCGAGAAACATCGGCCATATTTCTAAACCCACCAGATCATGGTCCGAACGAATTTCCCCATCTCCAAGATATTAAGGAAGCCAGACTTGGCAGGCCGAATGGTAGGTTGGGCGGTAGAGCTATCAGAGTTCGGATTACGATACGAACCTTGGGGGTTAGTGAAGGACCAACACTTAGCTGATTTTGCAGTACAACTGCCCTCAACGGTTAGCGATGTGTGGAATTTGTACACAGATGGGGTGTTCGGGCAATCCGTTAGTGTAGCGGGAGTGGTCTTGGGAGGGTCAAACAACTTCTTGTTAGAGCATTAATTGGTCTTCAAGTTCAAAACTTCCAATAATCAGACAGAGTCTGAAGCTTTGGTGGCCAGATTAGAGCTAGCAAGGGATATGGGAGCACAGAAAGTCTTGTGCCAAACAGACTCCCAACTAGTTGTAGGCAAAATGAACGGAGACTTCTAGGTGAAGGAGCAACATCTTCTCCGGTATTTCCACAAAGTAACGCCTTGACAAAGGAATTTGAAAAGGTAGAGATTTGACACATCCCCCTGAGGATAACAACCGAGCAGACATGCTATCGAAGCTAAGCTCTGCGAAAGAAAAAGGGCAGTTAACTACGATCATCCGCCAGGTGCTGCTGCAACCGTTAGTAGAATGTTTGACCGTGGCGAGGGATGAAGTTGAAGATTGGAGAACGGAAGTCCGAGCATTAATGAGACAGCAAGACGCGGCCCAATTGCTGCAACCGCCTGACGCCAAGAAGATTGTCCGCTACGTAATGATAGGGACGACCTATACCAAAGAGGGTTCTCCACCCCCCTCCTCAAATGCCTTGCCAAGAGATAGGCACAATATGTCATGGACGAGCTTCACAATGGTATTTGCGAATTCCATACCGGTCAACGAGCTTTGAAAGCCCGGGTATTATGAGTCGGGCACTACTGGTCGTCCATGGAGGAAGACACCAAGACATTCGTTCAGAAATGCATAAGCTGTCAGTCCCACGCCAATGCCACACATGCCCCTCTGCATGCCCTACAAACAATGGTGTCGCTGTGGCCGTTCGCTCAGTGGGGAATGGACATTATCGGTCCGTTCTCCACAGGCCAGGCACAAAAGAAGTTTTTTGTTGTCGCGATTGACTTATTTACCAAGTGGGTGGAGGTCGAAGCCTTGGCAACCATAACGGCATCGTAGGTGCAAAAGTTTTGTTGGAAATTGATGTGCCGGTTCGGTCTTTCCCGCACGATCGTTACAGATAATGGACAACAGTTCAATGATAAAAAGTTGGGCGAGTTTTACAAAGTTTGAGAATCAAACACGTGACCAGTTCTATGGAACACCCTCAGACAAACGATCAAGTGGAGGCTATGAATAAAACAATAATGGCCGAATTGAAAAAACATCTGGGAGAGAAGAAAGGAGCATGGGTCGACGAGCTTCTAGAAGTCTTGTGGGCTTACAGATGTACTCCGCACGAAACAACTGGAGAGACGCTCTTTAACTTGACGTATGGTATTGATGCCCTGTTGTCAATCAAATTAGGACAGTCATCTCTATGGCGCCAGATCGAGGATATTCATCTGAATGACGGAGAGTTGAGGGTGGAACTCGATACCCTGGAAGAGTGTAGAGGACGAGCGACGCTAAGAGCAGAAGCGTGCAAGTGGATGGTGGAAAGGAAGTACAACTCCAAAGTCCGGTCTAAAAGCTTCCAAGACGAAGACCTGGTGTGGAGGAAAACTGGTGAAGCCCGCCGGACGGCCTCACATGGCAAGCTTGGTGCTAAGTGGGAGAGGGGCCTTTTTGAATTTCAAAAGCACTGGACAACTAGAGGTATAGACTCACGCATCCAGACGGACGCCAAATCCCGAACACTTGGAACGCCACTCATTTAAAATTTTACTTTAGTTAAATGATCAACTGTTGTACTCCTCTTTTCATTGATTAATACAATATTCAGGACCTCTGTTCCCAATCAAATTATTGAAATGTAGCCAATGAAGAACTAATGAAGGAACAAAAACCAAGTTGATGAACGGAATTCTGAAAAGGATCTGTTGTCAATTTGGCCGAGCGGTGAACGGTAATCCCTGCCGCTAGGTATGAAGAAATCCAAGTTGATGAACAGAGTTCTAGAAAGGAACCACTGTCGACTTGATCGAGTGGTGAACGGTAATCCCTGTTGCTCGGTATGAAGAAATCCAAGTTGATGAATGGAGTTCTGAAAAGGAATTGTTGTCAACTTGGTCGAGTGGTGAACGGTAATCCCTGTCGCTCGGTATGAAGAAATCCATGTTGATGAACGAAGTTCTAGAAAGGAACTGCTACCAACTTGGCCGAGCGGTGAACGGTAATCCCTACCGCTCGGTATGAAGGAATCTAAGTTGATGAACAAAGTTCTGGAAAGAAACTGCCATCAACTTGGTCGGACAGTGAATGACATTTCCTGTCGCTTGGTAACAAGAAAGCCAAGTTGTCGAATGGAACTCCAAAATAACAATCGCTACAAACTTGGCCTCACAGAGGCCATTGCCGCTCGACATGAAAGAGGTACACTTAAAAATAGTTCATTGAATGAGTCGTGGCAAATGAAAAGCTAAAATCAAGACAATATACTTAAGCAAAATATGTTTCATATAATTAGAAGGAGGTGGCCGTTTACAATTGATGATATTAAGAGGTCAATACGAAAACACCTAACAAGCCTAAGTGTTTTATGTTCAGCCTCAGCAAAAAATTAACAAAATATCCCCTCCCCGGGCCGGTAGGCCGTCTACTCGTCCTCCTCGGCCTGGTCCTCCGCCAACGGATCTTCAGGAGCAGCGTTATGGACTTGCTTGGGTTCATCTGGCCCCGCCCCCTCGTCATGGACCTCATCTATTTGAAGCATCTTCCCATTGAACACATCTTGATGGATGCCGAAGTCGGAGGCCAGGGGATCCACGTTCAAGAGGAAGGCCGCTTAGCGCACCGCCTTGTTAAAATCTTCCTTATGTTCGATCACTACATTCGCATTCAGCATCGAGATCGTCTCGTTCGCTTTGAGCAGTTCGATAGTGAGGTTTTTGTTTTTGTCGGTCAACTCCTCCTCTCTCTGTCCCAGCCTCTTGACCTCGACTTTTAGATTGCCGACTTCTTCCGCTGATCGATCTGCCTTCGCCCCGGCGGTCTTTAGTTGATTAGAGATTTTAGCCAACTCCGCACGAGCATCATCCAGCTTCGTTTGTAGACCGGCCCGCCTCTCAGCACATCTAGCATGGTCAATGGCCAAAGATTCTACGTGAGTTCGGAGAGCCTCAAAAGTCTTCTTCTCCTCATCCAACTTAGCTTGAAGATCACGGGATCCCCTACAACCAGCAAGCTCTCGAGCATACTGAGTAAAAATCGCCCCCCGGGCCGTTAGCTCAAGAGCGGCGTTGATCAGCTCCCCCTCGAACATAGACTCAACGATCGCACGCTAAGACGAGCTCATGTGAAAATTCATGCGAGAGCTCACATGAAACTCATGATCAAAAACACCAACGGGAATGGGAAGCGGAAAGCTTCCCCCTTGACGGTTCCTCTTGGAAGAGGATTTCTCCCCTTCCTTCGACTTCCTCTTTTTCTCTAAATAAGGGACGACCATGGCGATCGAAGCGGTCCCGACAGAAGGCTCCAGGTCGACTACCGTAGTGGGTTGAGCAACAGCCACCGTCACTTGCTCCGGACAAATCTTGAGGGACGCGAACGCGCGACTGGATGAAGCCGCCCGAGGGTCCCGAGCCTTGGATTTGCTCCTCCCTTGGCGTTTGTGGGAAGAGCTGAAGCTAGTTTCGCGTGGCGCCGACAGAGACATGTAGCCTGAAAAGAATAAAGAAATTTAGCTAAGTTAAACAATAAGATAATAAACAAATTCATGGAAAACACCATACCGAATGCCATCTAGTCAAAATCCTCATGACCAAGACATTCAACAAAGTCGCGAGCATTAAGGCGGCGGGGTAGGGTATTGATGATCCTCACGGCCTCCAGCTCTTCTGGGGTCATGCGACCGACTGCCCAAGGGTTTATTTTCCGAGGGTTCCTTGTCCAATAAAAAGGGAACAAAGGGAGACCCACTTCGTCATGAAACTCGGAATGACTGGCGTCTCTTATTATCACTTTAAAGTATCGAGTCTTAAAATTCTTAAATGATTCACTGTACGATTTAAGCAGAGTTCGACTATGAACAAAAGAAAGCGACACCCATCCTCGTTTCGCTAATGGCCAGACATTGAAATAATGAAGGAAAACCAGCACCGACAGAGTAATTCCCATAGCAGCACAGATTGTAACAAAGACCTGAATGGCCGCCCAATCATTGGGGTGGAATTGAGAGGGGGCAACATTTAGTTCACAGAGGACGACCATCTGGAAAGCTGTGAACAGTACCCGGAGGAACAGTTGGTTGAACATGTAGGTATACACAGAAAAAGTCTTCTTCGCTGGTCTCCTTTCCATGAAAAACTCGCTCATTTCGATTACACACCCCTAAGCGGATCAAACGGACATCCTTCATATTGCGCACAATATGCGAACTATTGGCCCACCATTGAAGCTCGTCCCAAGTACTATAGTCAGAGCGATAAAGACCGACATGGTGGGAAGCCCATCCGTATTCTTTGATGCGTGGCCAACCCCCGGACGACTCGACGATTTCTTGGTCAATACAAATGCCACCCTTCAGTAGAAAGAGGGACATCCCATTTATGAACCTCTCACCCTCACAGAATGGTGACTCTGGCCCTGAATCTACCTCCCTCTCTATCTTCTCGAAAGAAGACGACACCGAGCTAGAAGATCGAGCATCACCACCTACCGCACCCCCACCACCCTAGTCCACCAGCTCCTCAGATGAAGAAATATTAACTGCAGATATTATTAAGTTACCTGGGAAAAAGAATGCACCAAACGGTTGGAAGAAAGGAAGAATAAAGGGTGAAAATGACGGTTCACGGCATCCTATTTATAGAAATTTTTTTGAAAACTGTCGCGTCATCACAACCGTTGAGATCAACCATGATCAACGATCCAGATTGAGTAACGTTTCCACTACCCGAGAAGATGTCCACGTGCTGTCATGACACATGTTCTCCCGCCAAGCAACATTTTCAAAAACCAGTACGAAGGCTCGGCCTCCAAGCCACTCCTAACGGCCATTTAAACCCAACGTCACCTACGTTGACTAGGGCTTGAAGAGCCTAATGTACCATATAACCGGATGACCGCCATTACACGACTAAACAGCCAGTAAAGAAAATGAATTGGTCGGTCGGGACGACCAGCCTCACAAGCATAGGTGATTAATGATTCAGGAGATTAAGGTAAATCATGATTAAGGGTACTGAACCAGGATTGGGCCGAGATTAAAATATCGCTAATCCTAGGCCTATGCTCGAAAATTATAAATGAAAGTCAAAGGTAACAGGTAGGTAGAGGCAATTATTGTGCATTTATTATTGTCATTGTCGTATTAGATAACCAGACGGTTCAATTACTGACTTTGGCATCAGAGTATCTTTAACAGGTACACACCGGCCGGACTAATGGACCAGAGATCTAAGGAACAAAACTGAACAATGAGAAAGGATAAATTACGAAAGTGTTTAGTGACTCAGCCCCATAACCGAAACACCTATATATATTTTTTAGTTTTAAATAGTTTTCTAGAATGTTTATTTAAATTGTGTTTCGTAAAATTTGAATTGCAACTTGGCCTATTGGCAAAAAAGAGAAAGATTAAAAATCTTACACAAAGTCATACTTCAACTAACCTCCATCACATTATAAATAGCATGTGTTCATTAATTTTTATATGGTTGTGTTTTTATCACTCTTAAATTATTTTTTATATATTACATTAATAATGTTACCTAATTATGCTTAGACTTCAATGAATCGTTCAGCTTAAACTAAAAGAGAACTAAAACATACAAGATAATACAAAAATCAAACCCGTCTTAATAATTATCATAGATGTTCTAAATATTTTACATTAAAAATCAGATACTACAAATTTGTCTTGGATACGAATAATATGTTTGATTAGCATGAGATGCCATAATTAAACTGAGCAGATAAACACTCAAATAACTACAAATATAATCACCAATTTGACTATTAATTTAATTTAAAACAATTAAAGATAGTAAATAGCTTTCCACTGTTTTTCTTAAATGTAAAAACTTGCAACGGGATATGATAAATAAAATTAACAAAATATATTGACTCTAACATAAAATAAATACAACTTTGATAAAACACTTTAGAATGAACTAAAATATAAAGAATAAAACCCAAATAGAGATGTGCATGGAGAAAAACTTTATTCATATGCTTACCTAAACGTAATTCGACCAAATTTAGAAAAAAAAGGAATTAATAATTTTAACTTATTAAAAATGGAGACATGAATAGGGATGAGAAGATATAGTTGCGGGTTTTATCATTTAGTAAAAAAATATTCTTAATATATATCTAATAATGGATATATTTGTTGTCATTTTTTACTGTCTCAAATATTAATTACATGTTTTTTAAAATTAAAAAGAATACTAATATATTATCAAATATTTAATTTAAAAAGTATATTTCATTTTTTTCAATATCAAATAAAAAATAAATCATAATTATATAAATATTAAAGATTAAAGTGTAACATCTCATTTTAATAGTATAAAACTATTCAAATAAGATGTACATAAATGAGAAGTTACAAGAAACTATAGACTATCGATGAAGATCTTACATTTCGAGAACCAAAACTTTATTTATGTTGTTCCTTCGTTCTCAACCTCACTCTCATATGATTGAAAAGACGTTTTCCTTAAGCTCACACCATTCAAGGTGATCATCACAAAAGAAAAAACATACACAAAGACAGACAACACAAAAAGTAAGGGTAAGCTAGTGGATAAACAATTCATCTTAATTAAAGAAAATTCCATCATACATTATATTACACACATAAGATAAACGTCCATCCTAATATGCCACAAACTTAGACTTGACCATCCAGATACAATATGAATGTCGAGATACAGTGGTTCATGCACTTATGGTGGCCTCCAACGATACTCATTCAAATCCAAATACAAACACCAACCTATGTCATCCACAAGGTTAGTCGTCAAACCTATGTCCCTAATCGATGACCATAGGCTAGGATCTCCTGCTACCCTCCACCGCATAACAATCCATCTCCACTTGAGATTGAGGTTATTGAGAGGATAAACCTTGAATTAACTCCATACATTCATACAACAACAACATAGGCACCACTATGTAACCTCTCCACGAGTCATGGAATTACATCCATCAATCATTCAACTCATTCACGAACTACTCATCACAATATTCATATGCATCATTTTCATTCACATAGTATACCAATACACGAGACTGTTGATAATACATTAGAGAAATAGAAACACACTTACAAGTCAACAGAAATCACAACACAACACAACCCAATTTTCTTGATAGCATCTTGATACCCACATTAGGCAAGGAAAATGGTTTTGAAATCCTCATCAACAGTTTCGGAAGGGTCAAAAATCCCAAAAATGACCTAAAGAACGTAAAAAAATTATATCAGAAACACTGAATTTGAGGTTTTCAAAACCTGAAAAAAACCAAAACTGGTGCAGTGGCGCTCGAGCACCCTTAAAAGGGCGCTAAGGCTCCAGAGCCCTAGATAGGGGTGTCTAGGCGAATTCCTCTCTCAAAAAAGGACGCCCAACGCTATACCAGGTTCTAAAACTCTTCTATTTTGAATTTGGTGACCCTCTACACAAGTTTAAAAAATTTCTACCACCTTAGGTACTGAGAAACCTTTAAAAACATACTTCGAACTCAAAATGACCATCCAAAACCCCATATCAATTACCTAAGCTACCCAAACTCAATTCTACATTTTCTAACTTTCATATCAGCAAACTAACATTATGTACACGTCATAATATGCTAATAACTCACTCCAACCTTCTAGTTTACTCCTAGACTTGTTGTTTCAAAAACTCACCATGTAAAACCTTAATTTGAACCAAAAACACCTAATATATCCCTCTAGTGTAACACCCAAATAATTTAAAGGGTATTACTTATAGTAAAGACTAAATTAATTTGATATCTGATATAAACAATCAAACTTTATTTCAATTCTTTCAAAGTACAATTCCAAACTTACAAACTTTAAACATTATAGTCTTCACCACTTAACATAAATTCGAAATTTAACTTGTAAGTCTTACACAACATATTTTTCCAATGCAAATTTATTCTTTTTACAAAAATCCCTGAAAGTTTTTCCCCGCATCTCTCCCATCATCTTTAAGATTTTTCAATCGCATCTGCAACATTATCTGCTCTCATATAACATGAGTTATATGATCATAGCACAAACAAATAAGGGTAAGCCAACCATATCATACAATCATTAAACTTAATTATAATATAAATGTTTCAATCATGTATTTCCGCAATTTATAAATACCATTATCCCGATGTCATTAATCCATTTTTCTTTTAACTTCTTCAAAATCCTCTTTCCCATTTTCATAAACCTTACAAGTATACCATGCTTACTCACGAAGCCTTATGGTCAGACCGCTCTCTGCCTGCTTCCTTAAGCCTTACCTGTATACTATGTATTACTTTCTGAAGCCTTATGGTCAGACCTCTCTCTGCCTGCTTCTATAAAACTTATGAATCATACGTTTATGTCAAAGCCTTATGGTCAGACCACTTTCTGCCTTCTTTCATAAACCTCGGGTGTTACTTTGCTCATATCGAGCTCTCATGGTATAACTCGAACATATTACTCCCGGTAGTAAACATCATTTCATAAGTAATGATTTCTTATATCCACTCCAACATTTCATAAAATCAACAATTCATACCCTCTTATTCACCTAACTCAATCATGTTCATTCTTTAATCATAAATTCATAATAACCCGTTTTGGTGTCAATAAATTAAACATATTGCCAGATATCATGCTTCATATTATAAACTCATTTTGCCCATAACGAGTATATCTCAACATTTTTTTTTTACCAATCAAAGATCATAGATCAGCCAAGATACATCATCATGTCTCATGAACTACATATTAAAGTCTAGCTCAATGTAACGATAAATGAAATATATATGAAGTTTTTTACCATGATAACTTTATGCATCTACAATCAACTTGTTTTATTTTATTTTCATCCTAGTAGAGATCTTTCTTTACCCCAATTTGGTCACCGGAGAGGACCCAGATGTCTGAACGCATCAAACTCACCTTCGACGCCAGCACATATGACTAGTCACAACTGACTGGACCAGGCCAGGGCTGCTCTATGATCAGGGATGTGCCAACTCAGGTTTTTAAGGTTCCTCTATCCTACCAACAAATAAAGGCCCTCAATAATTAATTGATTTATTTAAGTCTATCTTGTTCTCTTATGCTCTAAATTTGAAATGCCAAATTTTAATATTTTCACTTCCTCCCACAACAACCTCAAATAATATCTGTACATCTATTTAATACCCATATACAAGCTATTACAGAACCCTTACTCCAGACCTTCCAACAAGATCAATTTCAGCCAACACTCATTCAAAACAAATTGAATTCATCACATCACAACATGTACAATTTCACAGTTTCAGTTATAACACCCAATATAATAAAAGTCATAAAATAGTTTCACAAGAGCACACCAGTTCAACATTCATATGCATATATTTTTATAAAATAAATTCATACAAAATAATTAGCTCCCCTTACCATCAAAATAATATTAATATAAAAATTCAGGGGAAACAAGAAGTTGAATCTGGCAGAGCCGGTTAGACAACTTCTCATCCTTCCAGAAAGATGCAATAATAAAAAAAATAGATAAAACAATAAAATTTATGGGGAAACAAGAAGTTGAATCTGGCAGAGCCGGTTAGACAACTTCTCATCCTTCCAAAAATACAATATAAATAAGAAATAAAAGGTATGGGGAAACAAGAAGTTGAATCTGGCAGAGCCGGTTAGACAACTTCTCGTCCTTCCAAAAATAAAGATATAAGAAACAACAAAAGCTTTGGGGAAACAAGAAGTTGAATCTGGCAGAGCCGGTTAGACAACTTCTAATCCATCCAAAAATACAAACATAAACAACTAATAATATACAAATGACATAACATAATCAATATCACAATTTTACAACTATCACACTTGGATCTAAACACAAAAGCATGTTCTCGTTCAAATTTCAAGGTCATGCAGAAACAAAATACTTCATATTCAAAATTTAAAATCAGACAAAAGCAAAATATTGCATATTCAAGACTCAAGATAATACGAAACGAAATGCTCAAGGTTAGCTCCCCTTACCTGATTCTCCCTCCTTTATGAATGAAGAGCACTTCTTCAGAAGCTCTCGCTACCTTCTCTACAACTCAGATTCTATTCCTAATATCTCCTTATTTTTGACAAAAGTCTTACTCAATTTCACTCTCCTCCCTTAAAACTTCATTTCTCACTCCTATTTATAGTTGAAGTTAGTGGTTACTGTTGCAGTACTGTAGTTGTACTACAATTACTGTAGCAGTACTGTAGCTGTACTACTATTCACTATAGCGGTATTGTAGCTTGTACTACATTTTTCCTGTAGCAGTACTGTAGCAACACATGATTCACGAGGTATTTTTACTGTAGCACTGTACATATTTTACTGTAGCAATATACGTATTTTACTGTAGCATTTTACTGTAACATTTATACATAAAATTATTTTTTTTTATTTCAAAAATATCTAGTATCTTAATTACAACAATTTTCAAGGGTCTTACATCTAGCATGCTCAAAAACTGTTCTACACTAGATTTTCTTCATTTGACAGCCTAGATAAGTCATAATAGGTCTCCCAATCAGCTTCCAACTATCCAAAAAACCCTCACATCTTATCTTCAATTCTTACTACTCAAAATCCCTTTTTACTCCAAAAACACTATAAAACTTCCATTATAGATTACCTATTCATTCCATATCAGTTTCTAATCAACTAACACCTCTAACAAGTCTCAAATGACCCCATGATAGTACTAATCTAGTTATTTTCTCATTTCAATACCTATCTCTCAAACCCACCTCTCAAAACCTCTCCTTTTGACCTTAAAACTGAAGAGTTTGGTTAATCTTCCTTCCAACCACTTTGAATTCAATATCAATCGTCAATACACTTCATTATACACAAGCATAACAATAGAATCATTACAACCACTCCATACCAAATATCTAACCATCACATAGTCATTAATCATTATTTAAAGGAACTAATACTAACCACAATATTCATATTTTTATCAAATCAAATTATCATACATGCAAGCACTAAATTTACACAACATAATAGAAATACAAACACTAGTTTCTCTTACCTTACACCGATCAACGAAGCTCTAAAATGTCGACTTCCTTGCTTAGAGTTCAAGGAACTTTAGAAACGCCTACAAAACACCAAATTGAAAATGGAAAGAGTCCTTAGGACCACAGATTACAAGAGAATTAGGAAGAGAAACAAAAAGACACATGCGACAAAGAATCACTTCCTGAAATTTCAAATTAGGAACGGAAGAAAAAAAGGAATCTAAAAGTACTTACTCTATTTTACAAATTGATCGGGTAGATATGGAGATTACTCCACCATGATGTCCTAGGAGCTTCCTGATCGTCAAACAGATGATCGATGTGCTATAATCTTTAAAAGAGAAAATAGAAAACTCTAGAAAAATGTTTTCCAGAAAGATGGTACATCTTAAAATAATGAAACTTGTTTATAACAAAACTATTTATAATAAAACCATTCAATATTAAAATAACCAAGTTTCACTAGTTTTAGATAATCACCACTTCTAAAATATCATTTTCTTTACATAGATAATTATAAAAAAAAGTAAATATGTATTTTAGAAATAAATTATGAAATTAAAGATGTTTTTAATAATTTGAAATAAGAAGAAGGATGACAAGAAACCACGTAGAGTCATATGTACATACTCATGTTTTCATATTTAATTTACAGAAATAAATATTATTTATTCATACTCAATTAATAAAATAAAAAACTTTTTGTCAAAATTTATACCAGTTCAAACTATACCCATCCATTTATTTGTTATCTCGGAATGAAAAATCCTATTAAACTAAGAAATGTCTCATATTCACATTCAAAGTTAATTATCCGTGCCATACTTATGTTAAAAAAATAATTGATGAAAGACGGATAAATATGAATTCAATTTTTAAAAATATTATCTAAATTTAAAATTATTATGCAATAAGTATTTACTTAACTAAAAAATTTGAAAAATATATTTCAAATTATATAGACAGTGTAATTTAGAATATAAATTTGGGTTTGATAAAACATTATATATGGTATAGTTTGAAATATATTTCCAAATTTCACAATTCAACGAAGAATATTTTAGACATTTCCGTACTTCTTGGAGGTGCAGGAAGAAATCACGGGGTGCAAAGGTAATTCTGAAATGTACGGCAGGTGTGGAAGGAAAACTATTGAGTGCATAAAGAAGTATTTCATTTACTATTTTATTCAGTTTCACGATAAAATGTCAGAATGACATAGTTAATAATAGCTATTATGTGATCACATGATCTAAACATAGAAAAACCATATCCAACACGATTAGATCAAACAAAATCGCATGCTTCATTTAAATAATTTTCCAACACATACTTTACTTTTACCAATGGACTATTTATTTATTATTTTCCAAACACGAACATCAAAAAGAGATGTACTTTTTTTTTCTTCAAAAAATAATTTAATTTTATTTTTAAGACAAGGAACCATTAAAAAGATACTTATCATGTCACTCTTAAAATTTTCTTTTAAATTGTTTTTCATTATTTCCCCCTTAATTTAAGCAATCTCATATTTTATTAACCACTTTCCAAAGAAAAAAAAAATCAATGCTGATAAATTTTTCTAAATTTCTCATTTCTTCTCTCATATTTCATTTTATTTTTATTTTTAATCAATATTAAACTACGAATAATCTAAAATAAGAGTAAAATGAAATAATACAAAATAAAAATTTTGTGCTTATATTGACTTCTTTTATCAAATAATTCTCACACACGTTTGAATCATCTCTTCTTAAAAAAACTATTTATTAGTTTATAGTATCTATAAATTCAGCATTTACAGACACATTCATTTTGTAAGACATTTTTTTATTGTTCTTTAGTTTTCCAAAATCCAAACTACTAAACAAACTACCATTCCTCCAAGCATCAACAATATTATTTTTTATTACATAATTTATATAATAAAAAAAATAATAATAATAGTAGTAATAATATATATATTATTTTTATTTTTATTTTTTATTTTTTTTTCTCCAAATCCATGGACTAAGGTTTTGAAGAATCCATGTGAAAACCAAGTGAAAGAGACGAAACACGCCGTCCACATCCATGACAACATGCGTAGAACAAGTGGCTACATCGTGTTTCTCTCTGCAAAACGCTTTCTTAAATTAATAATTCTTTTATATATAAACATAAATATATATGCAATAAATATATAATAATAATACCAACATGCCAACTTCCACTTGTCGTCACCCGCACTAAACCGACCTAATTTTTATAAATTATCAACAAGTTTAATTAAAATTTAAATCTAATTTAAGAGATAAGAACACAAAATTAGGAGGTAAATCAAATAATGAAATAATTAAGCCTAAAACAACAAAGGAATAAATAATATATTGAAAAAAAAAGAATTTTAAATAACAGAATGAAATTAATTTTGAATATTTCTGTAAAGCGACAGACAGACGGTACATGCCATCAACGTCGAGAAAAAAAGAAAAGAAAAGAAGGAAATAAAATGATGCACACCACAAACGAGGCACCGTTTCATTCTCTGATTCATCATCACTCGCTTTTTCTTCTTCTTTCTTTCTTTTGCCTCTCTTTTTTCTTCTTAGCCACGTTTCAGTCCACTTCCACTATACAGTATTTATACCGTATCTCTACGGTCATCTACACCGGCCAATGGCGGATGCTGATCTCACCTCCCCGCTTCTCTCCCCCGATCACATCGTACTCACCGTCCACTCCTCCGCCGCTCCCTCCGCCGATGGCAACCCCTACCGCTCGCTCGGATGCGACGACGAGCTCCTCGTGCCGCCGCCCACAACCCTGGACCCCTTCCGCAACGGCACGCCGACGGTGGCAGGGCTCTATGAGTGGGCGAAGACGGTGCTGTGTCTGCCGGTGGCGCTGCTGCGGCTCGTATTGTTCGGGCTCTGCCTCGCCGTCGGGTACGTGGCGACGAAAGTGGCGCTGGAAGGGTGGAAGGACAAGGAGAATCCCATGCCCAAGTGGAGGTGTAGGGTTATGTGGATCACAAGAATGTGCGCCAGATGCATTCTTTTTTCGTTTGGGTACTCTTCTTGACTTCGCTTCTGGTTTTTCTTTCGATTACGAATTTTTCAATTGATTTTAGATCTTAGTTACAGCGACTGGTTTGTTTAGATGTTTTCTTTGTTTTTAGGATTATTTGCTTTCTGGGAAGTTGGAACTGTTCTTTAAAGATTATTTGCAAGAATTGTACTGTTGATTTTGGAGAACGATTATTTATCTAACACGGACTGATTTGTTTGCTTATTTATGTACTATTTTTTTTTTTTCGTAAGAGGGGTTTGGGAAGGAAGTTATTTTTTTCTGGAATTATTAGTGTATGCAAGAAAAAACAATGGTTTAGGGTACGTGCGGTGAGTACGTTTGATGTGGCATTTGGGCACATGCTATTATTGCTCCTTTGGACATGGTAATTTGTTACGTTGTGATGGGAATTGCTTAATATGATTGGATTGAAGTTCATAACTGTGGTTGGTGAGAAAAAGACCGCTTCAAGTTTGGTGAGAATGGGGGAAGGGACTTTTTTTCCGTTGTTAATGGAAATGGGGCGGGTGATTTTCTCGTTATATCAGCAGATATGTTTGTCAGTGATTTTTTTTTATTATTCTTGGGTTGGGACGTGGGAAATGATGGGGGGAAAATAGGTGAATTGCTTGCCAGAGAAATGCTAAAATTGGCTTTCGTGCAAATAGTTTTGGTAATTGCTTTGTTTAAGGGAGGACAGGGACGAGTAAAGAAGAATGAAGTATTCTTTATAGTTTTATGAATAAGAATTGGAGGTTTCCTTGTAACGTTATGTTTTATGGAAGGTAGCATATGGCCATAGAGTGTACCGTGTATTTGTACATGTGTGTATAATTGTATAAGAATTTCATTAGAGAGATCAGTAAAAACTAAAAGTAAATTAGAAAAAAAAAGACTGAAGTAAACAAATAATTGCCATTGCGTATTATATGACCATAAACCTCAGGTAAATACTAGTTTATGTTGTCTCATTCAGGTAAGCATATGATGGTTCGATTGTTTTTACTTGAAGGTTCTTTTTGTTTTCTACATTTGTTTACACCCTTATCTTATTTGGTTCTGAAACATGAATATCTTTGTATTGTTGTCTCCTTCTGCTCATTGCAGCTATCAGTGGATAAAACGGAAAGGAAAACCTGCACCCAGGGAAATTGCTCCTATAATTGTATCCAATCATGTATCATACATTGAACCGATCTTCTATTTCTACGAATTATTTCCCACTATTGTGACATCTGAGTCTCATGACTCCATACCTTTTGTTGGCACCATTATAAGAGCAATGCAGGTAATCTCATTTCTTGGTTGCGTTTTATGCATGCAAATTCACAAATACAAGTACACTTGCCATCCAGCCATTTTCCATTTCTTCCACTTCTATGTTTTCAGGTTATATATGTTAACAGATTCTTACCATCATCACGGAGGCAGGCTATCAGGGAAATAAAGGTAAAACATTTCTTTTTGCACGGCTTTTGTTATTTGATCTATATATGGAGATTGCTGTTGTTTGGTTATTATGTTGTCAATTGATGCTCAATAGCCTATCTATTCTCATTTACCTCTTTTGACACCCCTACTCTTTAGCAAAATCTCTAGAAAAGTTTTGTAAAATATATTTAATGATTTAGGGTGTGTATAACTAATATAAGTAGAGCACGACATGCTAACAGAAAAATTTTTGTTCACGTGCAGTAAAGTGTTTCCTCATTTTTTTTCTTCTGTTGGCCTTTGGTAGGTGTGTTTAAATATGTTATTAGCATAAAATGTGCTATGTTAATTCTTGAGATTGTAAAAATAAGTTAGGAAAAGTCTAGCTGTCTGTAAAATCTTGAAAAAACCATGGAGCCGAGTGAGGGTTGAGCAAGTTGTAAAGTAAAAGTTGCTTCAGATTGTAGAATTGAATAGCAAGAATTATACAAAACTAACTGGGCTGAACAACAGATATGCTGGGCATGAATTACTTTATATAATTTGCATGTTATCAATTTTATAAGCTATTTGATACAGAAATCTGCTTTCAAGGAACTGAATAACAGAGAAGGGCCTCTTGCGATAAATTTCCCCGAGTTCTATTATTTCCTGAGGGAACGACAACCAATGGCAGGAACCTTATCTCCTTCCAACTTGGTGCATTTATCCCAGGATACCCAATCCAGCCTGTAATTGTACGCTATCCTCATGTGCACTTCGACCAATCCTGGTAAATTATTTGTGAAACCCCATGCAATTCATTACTGTTGTTTGTAAGAATAGAATATCACACTAATTGTTTTACATGCAAATTTGTTAGGGGTAATGTTTCTTTGCGGACGCTTATGTTCAGGATGTTCACTCAATTTCACAATTTCTTTGAGGTATACTCTCTTATGGATTGGGTTTTCTTAATAGAGTTTAATCCATCACTTTGGGAAACTTATTATTTTTGAAGTGACTTTGAACTTTTATCTTGAATTGAACAGATAGAATATCTTCCAGTTGTTTATCCCCTGGATGGTAAGGAAACTGCAGTTCATTTTCGGGAGAGGGTGAGTTTTCTGGTTTTGTTGTGCAACATTCATATATTGTCGGAGGATTTTAATATTTACGCTCATATTTGCTAAATGCTGAAAACATTCGTAACTGTATGATCCTAGAAATCTCCATTGGTCTATAAATTTCTGCTGTGAATTGAGTTGAAGAAGATTTGTCTCTGGAAATCTTGGAATCTTCATTTACCTCTGGATTAGTTTGGTGTTTTGGTTTCCTTATGAAGTGGTGAACACATTAAGAGCAAACTTGATGTTAAAGATTGTATAAAATTTATCTTTGAATTTTTTCACCCTAAATTTCAAGGAGGCACTAATCTGATGGATTGCCGGTTCTAGGTCTCTAGGATCCATTTTTCAAAGTGATGGCAAGATTAATGGGGATGATAGGATTCCAGTAGATGGACAGTTTGATTGGTTTAGATATCATAACTCATCTAATATGTATGCAAGAGAAAGTCGGAGTAGCTTCTATCTAAAGGAATTTAATCAAAACTCATCTAATATTTTGTAAATATTGCATCCTTTTCCCTTTTTATCTCTTCTATCACTGTCTTTTGTTACATAGAAGTATACTGCATGATTTGAATTTACTCGTTCCTTGTATTGGTAACTATTCAACAATTAATAAGTGGACAAATGCAGACTAGCCGTGCTCTTGCAACTGCATTGAATGCTGTCCAGACAGGACATTCTTATGGAGACACAATGCTTTATTTGAAAGCACAAGAAGCAAAACAGGTGTGTTTTTTTTATTGGTTTCAATTATATCTTGATTCTAGTTAGTTTATTGTTTTTTCTACTTATAAATTTGTTCGTTTTCTATTATATATAATGGTCAAATTCAAACATGAAAATCAAATGTCAGGACGCGTGTGCATTTTTATATTATTGTGTATGTGATAATGAATATGCAGAGTTTCGCATATTTAAAAACATTTTGATATTTCAGTTACCGTTGTCTACTGCATGTAATCTCTACTAAAGTGAAAACATGGGTATATCCCTTTTTTGCCCTTATCAAAATCCTAAGAGTAAGTCTCTAATCACCTACATAAGTGTCCATGTACATAAAAAAACAACAAAAAAGGGAAGAAAACCAGGAAGTTTGTCACAAATGGAACTTGTGTAGAAGAGACAACCAAGTAAACAATTCTAGCATACTATTTTTTTTACTTACTGTTTTCTTCTTGAAGGTTGATGATTTCAATGTGCTGTGGTATGGGTGAATAACTCCTCTTGCTGTTGAATGGCAATCTGGGTTAAACTGAAATTCTGTTGACGTGTACCAAAAATATTTTTGTTGGCTTGGTATTAGAAATCATTCTTGATGATTGAGACAATTGCCATGGGTTTTGAATGCAGCAACTTGAATTTCTACTATGAAATTGAAATTAAAAAATTTATATGGGAAATAGTTGTTGGCTAATCATATTATTATTCTAATTAAGAGAACAAGCTGGTCAGTTTATAACCTAGTCATGTTATCTCGGTCTAATTCTTTATTACCACTAACATAGATAACACCCAACAGTTATAACATGGCCACATGCTTCCATTGAAGCCCTCCTTTTTCCTCTCAACTTTTTGTTTATTTAATTATTAAAGTGATGTTTAAATAAAATCAAAATTCTCATCGGTTAACTTATCTTTCTTCAAGCTTTACAGTCCCACAACTATTTTCTCAATCTCCACGAGTCCACTCTTCAAGTGACTTGCATGTGTATAGGTCATGCTTTGAGTCTTTTTTTTTTTGGATTGAATCAGTGTATTTCTTTAATTATCCACCTTAAGGAATAAAAGGTAGAGTATTAATGCAAAATATATAAACCTTAGGTATGTAGATTATGTTTAATATTTTCTTTATATTACATCATTGCTTTAAAAAGTTTAAGTTATGCTTAGCATTCGTATTTTGATGTTGCTGACATTTTATCTTGATTGAATTTTTCAGGAGAACCCCTCAAGTTATATGGTTGAAATGACCAAGTTTGAAGCAGTGAGTCCCTTACATAAAACAAGTTTGAATTGATATTCTATTTTTAAATATACCCTTGACTTCTTTTTTTCTTTCCGGATATTATCAAGTCTCTGGTAAATTATATTTTTTGCTCTTATGTAAGCTTTTGAGTTACACTTTTTAAATCTGTTTCTTTTTTAGTATATGCAAATGCCACTGTAACCCTTTGTCTATGCCAGTGGATGCTAGAGGTAACTGATAAGTGGCCAAGATTGGCTCCATAATGTTTGAGCCTAATAGTAATCCTAGTGAAAGGGATAAAATATTATGTATTGTGGTATAACACATCCTATGTCGTTGATTGATATTCCTATGTGGTATTACTGAAATAATAAACATTTTTGTACTTTTCAGTCATTTCATGTCAGCAGCATGGAAGTGGTGGACTTTCTGGATAAATTCTTGGCCATGAATCCTGATCCCAGGTATTAACATCACATTCTTGTAAGTTGTAACTGTAGCTAACTAGAAAAACGTGTATTGCTCTAGTACAGTGGGAGGGTAACATTATTAACTGATGTTTATATTCGGTGGTGAGCAATTAAAATATTGATGAGGATCAATGTTGAGTTTTTACTTGAACTGATGGTGTTAATACATTGTTCACAATGAAATAACCTTAAACCTTCTTTGTGAGACATGGTTGTTGAAATCCTTACGGTTGCTAACTTCATGTATATCTATATCCTTGCATGACGTCTCTTGAAAGAAATTCTTCACAGGAAGTCTTAGGAACCAAGAATTGAAACGAGAAAGAATAATATAAATTTTTTACTGAATATGATCGAAAGAACAAAAAATAGGAAAGCACTTTCTCCGAAGGTTTATCCTTTACAAAGGATTTCTCCTTTCACAAAGAGCGAATGTTCAATTTACAATGTCATCAATTTTGAATTTCTCCTATTATATATATATATATATATATATATATATATATATATCTAACAATCCAACCAATTGGATCTGGTCCAACTAATGTCAGAATCTTCATGGCTCAAATTTTGTGCTTCCGCCATCTCTAACTGACTCTCCCTCAAAGATCTGGCACCAATTTGTTCAAATCTAGAAATGAAAATAGGAAGAAAATGATTTTTTTTTTGTTGAATAGGAGTAAAGAACAAGAAATAGGACACGACTCTTCTCCTATCCATCTTCCCTTACCCCTCTAACTAGCTAAATACCCATTAATTACATTTGCTCAAATTGGAGACCCGGACAAGATGTGTATACTATTGATACACGGATGTGTTGTTTTATGAGATTACCAGTAGCATCTCAAATTCCCTTTATTTTCCTTAAGGTGTCTTAGGTATACAGGCACATGTTGCTCTTTCAAGCTTGGAGATCTTAGATTTTCGTGCATGTAATATTTCCAGATAGATTTTTAAGTTTCCAATTTCAGTCCAATAAGGGCATTACACATGCCTAAGGACATGTAAGACAATTAACATGTCATACAATGGGGATCCTTAACGATAATAATCTATAAGGTACAAGTACACCAAGTACCTCTCTATTGAGCTATAGAAACCTATTGCAAGCTAATCAATCCTTCTGTCCGTGAGTATTGCTGGCAATTCTCAGCTAAAAATCTATCCATCCTTGCATATACGCATTGGGGCGAAGACATTAAAGTAAGATAATGGTTTTTGCATAATAATGTTTTTTTTTTTGCTTTTTTTACTAGCAACTGTAACCTATATATGTGATTGTATTTGGTGAACTTTACCACTTGTATGACGGAGTCTCTATCTTGCTTACAGTGGTCGTGTCCAATATCATGACTTCTTGAGGGTTTTAAGACTTAAGGCTTGCCCGCTATCTGCAAAGGTAAGTCATCAAATAGCTTGAAATTTCTTTAATATTGAGGGATTAAATCAAGATTTGATGTTGCGATCTGCACATTTTGTTACATTCTCTACTTCCATCTGCGTGACATGGTTTTATGGTATATCATTATCAGAATGCTAAAAGATTTTTACTTGGAATTTTGATATAAGTTTTTCTTCCTTTCCTGTGGAATTTTTTCAGCTTAGGAAATTTTTTCTAACTTCCTCTTTTTCAATTGTCTACTTTCTGTTGCCAAACCAGAACTCGAGCTTGACTTGAGAGTTCACTTTGCTGCCTTTTTCATCTTTTGTTGATTATATTATGTTTTATATTTCATTACAGATATTTTCATTCATTGATGTGGAGAAGTGTGGGACCATTACTTTCAGACAGGTAACTATCTGTGATGATGTACCACGTTTCTGTGCTATATAGAAGATTGGAAGTAGCAAAATAATGCTATGACATCTGTATGCACTTTTTTGTGTGTGTGCAAAACCAATAATTGCAACACAAGGTTCAAAATTTTCTTGTTTGATTCCAACACTTATGTTTTGTGCACTCTTGTAATTGCATGTTGCTTCCAGTTCTTGTATGGATCTGCCCATGTGATGTCGCAACCAGGGTTCCATCAAGCCTGTGAAGAAGCCTTTGCTGGGTGTGGTGGTGCAGTAAGGCCATATATTGTAGAACAAGAGGTATGTAATCTTTCACCTTATTCGGCTTTACAAAGTGTATGGTTATCTCTAACATGTTTTCGATTCCCTTCAAAATCAGTTACGAGATTTCATTCAACCTGTTATCACCAGCTGGAATGCGGATGAGGTGATTTATATTTAGTCTTCTCTGCATTGTTTGTCATTAAAAGTTAAAATTCTTAAATTCTTTGTAGCTTGGCTGATTTAAATTGGTTAATTGTAGGTCAATGAACTTTTTATGTTATTTGATGACGATGTTGATGGAAGAGTTGACAAGAATGATTTTACTTCTTGCCTTAGAAGAAATCCTCTTCTCATTGCATTTTTTACACCTCAACCAAAGCAAAAGGAATTTGAAGGTAATGGAGTGATAGAGGTAGTGTGATGGATGGATCTCACATTTGATAAGATACTCTGGCTTTTTAGGATGTTGTCTTTTTTGTGGACTACAAAGAAAAGAAATCAGTAGGGGATTCTTGGTGAATACATACAGTGTAGGTTTTTTTTTTTTCAATTTTTTTATTTTGCTCTGATTAATTACTCATGAAGCTTAAATATAATGCAGATCTAAGCCATCCGTCCTTTGTTTTTTAGTATTTTTAGCTATAGGTGAGTTTTCACAGCTAGATGTGAGTAACCTGGGTGTTGTGATCACACTGATTCAACATATGAGTTTTGGTTCATGGGTTTCGGTGTGGTTCATGTAGAGTTTGAGCCATCGTGTCAATTTGTAACAAACAGTATAACTGTAATTTTCAAAGATGTGAACATGATGAAAGTAATGTACTTGATCTTGAATTTGAGTCTCAATGAAGGACTGAGGCTGCTTTAGAATGTTATACTTTCGTATATTAATTATGTTGAGAAATAACTCTCAGATTAACAACAACCATGCTTTAGAAGTCAAATAATGTTTTATTCTAAACAATGTTAATCCAAATATAACCTACGGAACGCTGTAGACTGCACTCATTTGAAGTGTTGGTCATTTTTGTTGTATTTGAAGATTATACAAGAATACTAAATCTCCCATTTGACATTTTGCATTAACTCCACCTTTTTATCTTTATAGTTTCACGAGTTTACGATTTTGATATTTATAAAATTTTAGAACACTTAATCTAACATATAGTTTTTGTTTTTTGAAAATATATTAATTCCTTATTATTTTAGTAATAATGATGTTAAAATATTATTAGTATTATATGTTAAAATTTATTATTAGTATATGTTAAAATTATTATTTTTATTACATGTTAAAACTATTCAGTTTTAAATTCGTTAAGAAAATTAAAATGTTTTTTTAATAAATCATATAAGAAATGTAAATCATATAATATTTTAAACCCATCTGAAAACAATGTTTTATTTTTAGGTAATTATGGTGAGTAATTTTCGTTAGTTATTTCATAAAACTTAATATCAAAATTTTAAGTTTGAAATATATTATAAAACTTTCATATAGTAAAAACTAAATTGCTATACCAACGTATAAATTTGAATAAAATTATATCCATAATATTTAAAAATACATTTTAAAAAATTTCAATTCCCAATGCTACATGGCCATTATCAAACATTTATTTTTTTTGTAAATATGAAATTCCTTAAATGATCTAGCTGTAACCATAGATTGTAACTGTAATTGCTACATGACCATCATCTAACAACCAAATTGACATGAATGAAGTTGTCCCTCTTTTCCACTACACAAATTAACTGAATTAGATGAAGTATCTTATTCAGTTAAAGTAAGGAATCTTCAATTTATCACCACCACCATTCATTTTTATCAAATGATGTGTGTAAATTTTGATCACACAAATTAACTATTAAATAAACCAAACCAATTCTAATGTGAATACACAAATACCTTGCTCTTATCATAATATATCTGATATAGTGGTTACATTATGAACTTATACTTTATTTCATGATTTAGAATGATTTGAAAGATGTCAATAATGCATATGGTTGATTGATATGCTATGTACAAACAATTATATCCCTTTTAACTAAATCTTATATTTGTTAAATTTGAGGATTAAAATTTCTCATAATTGTTATATTTACTACAAAATGCCTTTTTAGTAAGATAGGCTTATGTTCAAAATATATCAACTGGAATATAAGATAATAATTTTTAATTTCGAAACTAATAAATCCCTATTCACATGAATTTAAATGACAAACAAAGTCAAACAAGGTATAAAAAATTACATTAAAGTTCAAATTACAATAAATAATATATTTGAAAAAAATAAAATTTAAAATCAACATATGCAACAAGTAATATTATGTTTAAATATATGTGGTGAAAATATAATGTATGTACTAGAAAGATAAGAAAATTATGATAGAACAAAGGTGTGAATATATGGATTTATATCTATGAACTTCATGATAACAAACTCTATTTTATTTTTTACATAAATTATTTGTCTTCTCCACTTATGCTATCATTGTCATGTCCTTGTCATCTTTCTCCTTGTACAACCTTCAAATGTAGGTATGACACTTTTTTTTTGGTCTTTTTGGTTTTCATGGTTAGGGTTTGCTTCTTCTTTGTTTGTAGCAATGGCAACCAATTTTTACCAAGATAGTCATTTGTTGGTTTAATTAGATGTGATAAATTTTGTGGCAATTTGAGTTCACTTCACTCACCTACTTTGTTTCTTAACTTAAATATTTAGAAATTTGAATTCTTTACTAAGTTTTTGATGTTGTCTGTAACTTCAAAGTATTGATTGACACTGAATTTAATGTTTTAACTTATATTAAAAACAATTATAATATATTAATATTAACGTATTTTTAATGTTCAAAAGAGAACAACATAATAAAAACCCAGTAGAAAATATAGATAATGTGTCAATTTTATTATTTTATTGAAATCTTAAATATTTATAGATACATTTATATAATTAAATGTTATATATATAAAAATAATATATTTATCACTTCTCAAACAAAAAGAGAAATATTGAAAAAATATGATAATTTTTCCTTCAATCCTGTGATATTAATTTTTTTTTTATGACATGAGTAAGGTTTTTGTAGAGTTTATATATATATATATATATATATATATATATATATATATATATATATATATATATATAATTGAGAGCTTCAGGGTTAAAAACTAAATTAAACTAACCTGAGTTTTACAAAATTGAAACTAGAATTTATTATATCTATTCCAGTATGTACTGTTTTATTTTGTTAGCCAATTAATATTATATGTAGTCCAATCATGCCATTGCAGCTTAATTTGTCTTTTTTAGTGTACTAATCTCCATAAGTGTGAATAAAATATTGTTAAGTTGAGAATTGGTTGATAGATTGTCTTTTCTAAATTGGAATTTGTTGAAACCAAGAGAAACTATCTTCATAATTCTTAAACAATTAGAGAAAAAGATAGTGTTTCGGTAGTGGGTCGAGAACACTCTTCCTTGCTTCGGACTTGTTGTTCCTTTTCTGATATCGATCAGGGTTTTATCTGCACAAAACTTTTCGACGCTCAGGTCAAAATTATGCTATGGCAGACTAACTTAACTATTGATTGTGATGTCTAACCTAGTCATTAATCTTGTATCTATAAGCTCCGTAAAATGGTTAACCCATTAATCATCCATTAATGCTGTATATTATTGTGCCCTGAAATATGCTAATTATCCATAAATGCCGCACTTTTGTTGTTATCGTGATTATTAACCACATTGACTAACCATTAATGATATTTACCTCACCTGAACCCACTACCGATCGACTCAATCGACCCAACTCTCCTTCCTCTTGACCGATCGGTTATTGGGAGGTAGTACATTAAGCTCCACAAGTCCCGATCGCCTATTAATAAGAACGAAGGTGTTTAAAGTTTAAGGCTGTTAAGGTAAAGAGTAACCTTGATGTTAGGACACGTGTAATCGCGTTAGTTGGATTTGAAAGGTTAGCTCTTCTCCAACGTTGGATTTATAAGCCACGAAAGGCTTGGATTTATCGTTGAAACCACTTTTCCAGGATATAAATACGAGGAGGGTCCACCCGTCATTTTCACATCTTTACTCCTCTTTTCTCTCGTCCCCGATCGTCTTTGCTTAAAGGTGATAATGTCTTCTTCGCCTTCCGCCGATGAGGCTGCTGGTGAGGGTCCGAGGTACGCTGACGATGCGGCAGAGTCATCGTCCTCAGTAAGCTCTAATATTCTTGGATCTGAGAACAAAGGTTCCGAATGTGGAACTGAAGGTCGACAACACCCGGGAATGGTTCGACGCCGCTTCTCCTCCTACTATTAAAGGGTACAAATGGACTCCGTATGAGGTAGGCTTGCACGCTCCTTACTTTACTACCAGTGCTTCCATAGAGTTTTTGGCCAGTAGAATGTGCTTACTATCTAATATAAGAGATGCTAAGCGCATTAAGCTAGCAGTTTGTCGAGCAAACGAGCGGGCATGTCATGGGCGTGAAGGTTATGATCTAGATTTCTTTTATATGTACGTCACCTTGGTTCGAGATTTAGGTGTTCGACTTCCCTTTACCGACTTTCAGATGGGCGTTCTGCAAGCCCTGAATGTATGCCAAACTCAACTACACCCGAACGGGTGAGCTTACATGCAGGCCTTTTCTGTGGTTTGCTCCGCCCTCCTCTTAACCCCAACTCTTGCTGCCTTTCTGCACTTCTTCCGAGCTATACCCGTTGCGAGTAAATCCTTGGTGTCCCTCGCCACTATGAAGGATAAGCAATTGTTTACTTTGTTCAATGCGTCATACAAGGATTTCAAGACCAATTTCTTTAAGGTTGCAATGAAAGGACTCCCACTGGTCGGGTTTTTATACTGAGGAAGGTTGGCCGAAATTTCCCTTTTATTGGACGTCATGTCCCAAGAAAGTTATTTATTGGTCTAAAGCTAAAATGTCCCTTGATGAACTAGACGTGGTCAGCCAATTCGATCAGCTACCCCGGAAGATCTTCTCTCGCAAGCTCATCAGTTTCTTGGGCTCTAACACTTTGCGTGCTAGAGTGTTCGGTAAGACTTTTATTATCCCCTTACCGCCACCTGTGACTTATCTAAATTTTTCTTCTTATTTCAGATTTATACGGTGGCATGGAAAAGCATCGGGCTTTCTTAGCAATGATGGCCCACAAGAAAGAAGAGCTGAAGAAAGCCGGAGAAGGCACATCCTCTCCTGATGCTGCCGTTTTGAAGGATCCCCTTCCCGATCGGTCCATTCTACCCCAAAGGTTTCTACTGATCAACCCTCCAAGTTTCCTCATACGAATCCTGGAGAGGTCCACCGTGAGAGTGGTGCAAAGAGAAAAGCTTCTCGAGAGAAATCCACTTCTTCTAATAAGAAAAGCAAGAAGAAGACATTAGAGGGTCATCTGCGCGTTGGTCCCCTAGATCCAAGTTTGAGCATTGTTGAGCGTCTTCAATATCACCTCCAACTCGAGGAGAAGAAACCCTTTAGGAAGATGTCTCCTAGCGAAGCTTTGGATATGGCCTATGAATTCACCGCTCGGGCCAACGTGTGTATGAGTTATGTTGTTGGCGCAGCCAAATCTTTGATGGATGAAGAATTGGAAGTTGCTCGTCAAGATTTAGAAGTTGCCCAAAAGGAAAATGTCAGCCTGTCACTTCGTTTGAGCGAGGCTCTGAAAACTGCGGAAGACGATCATGGGAAAGCCGCCACTGCTCTAACTCAAGCCAAAAATAACAATCACCAACTTAAGTAGGCCAATGACACCTTGAAGGTGGACCTGTAGAAAGAGAGGGACTCCTTGATAGCCGATAAGAAGAAACTTGCTGCAGAGAATGAATACCTAGCCCATGCCGTATGGGACGAGCGCCTTCATGGGTTCGAACAAGGTATCGCACAATGTCATTACTTCTTTGAAACCCCTCTAAATCACCTTGGGTTCGACATCATGAAGGTCTTGGTTGACGGCCAGCTGGTGACATTAACCCTTCCTGACGATAATGCCACCCAGCCTACCATCGACCATAACATTACTAAGGAGACTCTAGTTTCCGAGCGTGTGGGTGATGAAGACGCGACCCTCAACACTTGTTCGTGAACTTTTTCTAAGCTGTACTTTTGACTTTACCTAGTTTTAGACCTGCACTTAGTGTACTTTCCTGTACAAAATGATCAAGACGTTAGTCATATTTTGTATTCCATATTAGCCAACATTAGTGTTAACTGATATCCTCATCGCGATGCTAATCCCAATTTTCTTCATCGTTAAGAAGTAAAAATTGTCCGATATTTATCGAAAACAGACAATAGATAAAGGGAACATGATCTTTGAGCTTGGAGCTCGCAAAGTTATCCGATCGGTAGGGACCCCCTTTTGAGCTTAGCAGCCCGAGGGCCTTCCCTGTGTGAGTAACGAACGACAGGAACCCCCTTTAGAGCTTAAAAGCCCGAGGGCCTTTTCTTGTGTTGAGTGATGAACGACAGGGACCCCCTTTTGAGCTTAACAACCCGATGGCCTTTTCCTGTGTTGAGCGACGAATGACAGGAACCCCCTTTTGAGCTTAACACCCCGAGGGGCTTTTCTCGTGTTGAGCGACGAACGACAGGGACCCCTTTTGAGCTTAACAGCCCGATGGCCTTTTCTTGTGTTGAGCAACGAACAACAGGGACCCCCTTTTGAGCTTAACAGCTCAAGGGCCTTTTCCCACGCGGAGCGTCGAACTGTAGGGACCCCCTTTTGAGCTTAATAAGCCGATGGCCTTTTCCCGCTTTGAGCGACGAACGACAAGGACCCCCTTTTGAGCTTAATAGCCCGATGACCTTTTCCTGTGTTGAGCGACAAACGACAGGGACCCCATTTTGAGCTTAACAGCCCGAGGGCCTTTTCCCACGTTGAGCGACGAACGACAAGGACCCCCTTTTGAGCTTAACAGCCCGAGGGCCTTTTCTCGCATTGAGCGTCGAACAACAGGGACTCCCTTTTGAGATTAACAGCCCGAGGGCCTTTTCCTGTGTTGAGCAACGAACGACAGGGACCCCCTTTTGAGCTTAACAGCCCGAGGGCCTTTTCCTGTGTTGACTAACGAACGGTAGGGACCCCCTTTTGAGCTTAACATCCTGATGGCCTTCTCCCATGTAGAGCGACGAACGACAGGGACCCTCTTTTGAGCTTAACAGCCTGAGGGTCTTTTCCTATGTTGAGCGACGAACGACATGGACCCCTTTTTGAGCTTAACAGCCCGTGGGCCTTTTCCCGCGTACCACAATTAGAAAATGAACATAAATTGCTGAAAAGACCTCCTGATGTTATAAATTTACATGGTTGTAGCTAAAATAAAACTTCAAATGAGTTGCATTCCTAGTATTCGGGACAACTTTGCCATTCAGATGCTCCAACCGATATGCTCCAACCGATATGCTCCATCGCCAACGCTTTCAACTATCTTGATGGCCCCTCCCACATTTATGCTTTAAAATTCAAATTTTTGATGGGATAATTGTGCTTAAATGGTTGATTTTAAGTGAATTTGTGATGATTGGAATTGTTGGGTTTGAGAAATAAAGAGACGTAAAAAGTGAGTTTTAGCGCATAAATTATTCTGGGATGTTCTAATGTTTATTTGTGCAGCTCAGAATTTAAGTTTTATTGGTTCAAATGGCAATTCAAGGCCCAAAATCAGATTTTATTTGAAAAATTCAGAAGGGGCTAAAGTGCAGGTAGAAGAAATTTTAAAGCATTTGTGCAATTTTGGAAAGTTAGAAAAGCTAAAGGATAAAATTCAGTTGTTCAATTAATGTAATTTGGGAATATCAACAGAAAATATCTTCCAAATAATGTTATAATTATCTAAATCTTTTAGTTATTTGGAAGATATAAGATAAAAGATTTTGTCAACTGAATATTCAAAGTCCAAGCCCAATCAAGCCCTATATAAAGAGACCCAGGGAAAACTTGACTTGCTTCATTCATGCTCTCATACTCCTCTCACTTTTCTTTCATCTTGTATTCAACTCCATTCATGGAGAGCTAAACATCTAGGGATATTCTGCTGTAATTCCATTATGGATTCTGAGGTTAGATTGAGTTAATGCAATTGTTTATTTTGATTATTGATTTAAGTTGTTCTCTCTCTCTATGTCTTTCATCTCTTTATCAAATTAAAAGCAAAGATTTTTGCATCATAATGTGTTTGAATCTACATGTATATTGATTATATGAGTTCTACGGTTTTTAGGTTTAATTGAGAATCTACTTTGATTTAATTTAGGAACTTTCATATGATTGAATGATTTTTACTATCAATTGAGAATGTACTTTGATTGATTAGTAATAATTTCAAATATAATCAATTTAGAATTTACTTTGATTAGCTTTTAATTTGGTTAGGAGATTTAAGAATAGACATGATTAAACACAATAGAATTTGATTGAAAATGTACTTTGGTTGAATTTATTGTGAATAATCTAGTAAGGTTTTGCATTTGATTGAGAATTTACTTTGGTTAAATGCATGATCGCCCTCAAATTAATTAAGAATGTACTTTAATTAATTTGAAACTTAAATAATAATCAATTGAACAATTATCTGTGAATAATCGATGATGAATCTATCTTGGAAAAGCAGTGGAATTAGCCTATTTCATCATAACTGTTTTTAAGTTTCTTATTTATTCTTTAAACACTCTTCAACCATTACTTTTATTCATAAGCATTGCATAACATTCATAAGAGTCAGATATTCGAAAGCATTTCCGTGTTCGTTAGGAGACGACTCAGGGTTACGTTAACCCTATCTACTTTCTTAAATACTACTTGACAATACTGAAGTTGCCTTGAAAAGTAGTATTAATTTGATAGCCTCAACGACAGCATATCAAATTTGGCGCCGTTGTCGGGGAATATGTTTAGTATTTTGAATATTTTGATTCTTATTTTTATTTTTTATTTTTGTTTTTATTTTTATTTTTATTTTTATTTTTTATTTTTATTTTTATTTTTATTTTTATTTTTAATTTTTTTTATTTAACACACATACATTTAATTTAATTTGAGTTATTTTGTAGTCTTTAGTCATTCTTGTTTTAGTAAAAATCTTTGTTCTTGTTTTAGTTAAGAATTTCTCTTGAGGAATACTTGAGACTAGTTTGAATATACTCTGGCTAGGAAAGACTTGGTACTTAAGTTGTCCGTTGTGACGCACCTCTCTTTCCTGGGAGTAGACCCAACAAGTCTCTCTTATCTCTTATTTGAAATCTTCCTCTAAAGCAAGAACAAAAGAAAAAGAGAAGTAACAAAGAAACAACTTCAAGCAGATTGCATAGTGCATGACTAGAGCTAACCCGGGAGAATTTTATCAAATTAACTCGGGAGAATTTTATCAAATTAACCCGGAAGTTGAAAGGAATTTGCATAAGCTGGAAGAAGTTTGAAATTTTGGTGTTCTACTGAGGGAACACTTCTTACATCTGAAGCCATACCACCTTCATTATCTCTAGTTATAAACATACCATCCAAGCTTTTACCTGATCCTAACCTAAACAATATGGCACAAAGAACCATTAGACAGTTAGCTACCTTCCACAATACAGCTATCCGAAGTAACGTTGAATACCCTAATGAGGAGTGGGAGTTGAGACCTGACCTGTTAAATGCCTTACCAAAGTTCAATGGGTTATCAAGGGAGAATCCACACAAGCACTTAAGACAATTTCACATGTTGTGTGAAAATTTTAGATCTCCCAGGATCACAATAGAAAGCCTTAAAATGAGAGCTTTTCCATTTACTCTTCAAGGAGCAACTCAAAATTGGTGGTATTATCTCTCTGCACATATTACAAATTAGGAAACTATTGAAAGACTCTTTCTTGAGAAGTATTTTCCTGCATCTAGATTATCAGCTATCCGTAGAGAAATACAAGATATAAGACAGAGAGATAAATAGAATCTTAGTGAGTATTGGGAAAGATTCAAAAAACTATGTTCTTCATGCCCTCAACTCCAAATGGAAGATTTTATTCTAAGCTTTTATGAAGGCTTAAGTCCTACTGATAGGTCATGGGCAGATGCTGCAAGCGGAGGATCTTTCTTAGACAGGTCACCAGAAGATGGTATAGATCTAATAGAACGGAAGGCAGTAGACAATCAACAGTATGGCACAAGAGAAAATTCAGTGACTTTGTTGAAGGGAGTGCATGAAATTGATAATGATGCAGTTGATGGAAAGAGGATAGATGAAAGATTGAATAAGCTAGAAAGCAAACTCGACGAGATTGCAAGTTTGTTTAAAACCTCAACTCCACAAATTCCTAAGAAGTGTGGAATTTGCATTTCAACTAACCATTATACTGATGAATGTCCTAGCTTGGTGGAAACCACTGTGGAAAATCCATCTCAAGCTTTTGCTACAAACATGATTAGAGGAAATAGACCATACCAGAATTATCATGACTCATCCTCCAATAGGTATCAACAGAATAAACAACCTTATGTTCCACCTCAACAAAGGCAGCAACCTCAACCTGAAATGTCACTACAAGATTTCATGAAAACAATACTTGAGCAAAATTCAGAAATCAAGAAATCAATTGTAGAGTTGACTTAGAGGGTGGAAATATTAGAGGCTAAGGAGTCAAATAAACTACCTGCACAAACAGTGATCAACCCGCAAAATGTAAGTGTTATTACTTTGAGAACAGGGTAAGCAAGTAGAAGGCCCTGAAGGGGCCCAAGAGGATGAAGATAAGGAGAAAGAAGGAGAACGAATAAATGACAATGGGGGACCAAGTGAACCATTACCTGAGTCTTCCATTAATAAATCCAGGTTAGTATCCTCTAACTCTTCTAAAAATTCTTCTTCATCTTATTCTCCACCTCCTCCATATCCAAATCGGTTGAAACCGAAAAACAAAAAAAATGGAGGAATTAGACCAAAAGATCTTAAATACTTTCAAAAAGGTGGAGATCAACATTCCCTTGCTAGATGCTGTTAAGCAAATCCCTAAATATGCCAAGTTTTTCAAAGAAATTTGCACAAATAGAAGGCGTTTTAGGGATAATGAGGTTGTGAATTTGGGAAGAAATGTGTCAAGTTTGATTAAGAAGCATATTGAATTACCGCGAAAATGCAAGGATCCAGGTATGTTTTCTGTTCCATGTATTATTGGAAATTCAAAGTTTGACAATGCCATGCTAGATTTAGGGGCTTCCGTAAATGTAATGCCTTTATCAGTGTTTACTTCTCTATCTTTGGGACCTCTTAAGACTCCTGGTGTGGTCATTCAACTGGCCAACTGTAGCACAGTTAACCCTACAGGTGTGCTTGAGGACGTCCTTGTCCGAGTAGACAAGTTAATTTTTCCTGCAAATTTCTATATATTGGACATGAAGGATGATGAAGGAATAAATCCAACAACTATTATCTTGGGCAGACCTTTGATGATGAGAGCACGAACCAAGATAAATGTGCATGCATGATCATTGACAATGGAGATAGGAGACGAGAAGGTGCGGTTCAACGTGTTGGAAGCTGGGAAGCACCAGATTAAAGATCATTCTTTGTTTTGTATTGACTTATCAAGTGATGTTGTAAACAATTTTTCTTTTTCAAATATGTCATGCTTAATTTTGGACGAAAAAGAAAACTATAACGTAGGTGATATTGAGGACGCGATATTGATGGATGATACCTCTGTGGTGTCCGAGTGTGATGTTGAGGTGGCTGAGGGTACCTTAGGCAGTAAAATTTTGCCATCTATGGTACAAGCACCCATTTTGGAGTTGAAACTTTTACCATCCCATTTGAAGTATGCTTATCTTGAGGGAGATCAGAAACTCCCTGTTATTATATCTGCATTGCTTACTGATGAGCAGGAAAAACATCTATTACAGGTTATTAGAGACTACAAGAAAGCAATAGGCTGGACTTTAGCATATATTCCTGGTATTTGCCCTTCTTTTTGCATGCATAGAATACTTTTGGAGGAGGATGCTAAACCAGTGAGACAACCTCAAGGAAGACTAAATCCTTAACTGATGGGGGTTGTAAAGAAAAAGGACATCAAGTTGCTACAAACAGGTCTTATATATTCATATTATGACAGCACTTGGGTGAGCCTTATACATGTGGTTCCCAAGAAATATGGAATCACAATGGTCAAGAATGAGAAGGACAAGTTGACTCCTATTCAAGACGGAAGTGGGTCACATAATGTAGTAGTTGACCATCTTAGTAGGATTGAAAAGGGAAAAGATAACATTCCTATCTAGATGACTTTTCCAATGAAGTCCTACTAGCATTCCTTCCACCATGAAGGAGGTAAGTTCCCTCATACTTTTTCTTTGCATTTTATATATAAGGCAATACATTGAGGACAATGCATAGTTTAAGTGTGGGGGTGTGGGAAAAATTTAATTTTGTTCCCTATTTTGTTTGTTTTTAAATAAATGTTTGCATTGGATTTGAAAGTTTGAATCAGTAACTGGAATGATAATGAATTCAAGAGAAAAAAAAAGAGTCATGTTGATGTGAGTAAATTGCTTCTATGATTTGTTGATTGAGTTGACTTGAGAATTTCCTGATTAAATCTTTTGTGAAAGAAATTTGAACCATGTGAGTTTTGAACTTAATGTTAAGGATGGACCACCATGTGCCACACCTATTTTTCTTGTGTGAATTTCCCATGTTTTGTTGATACTCTAATAGTTAGCTTGATTCTGTGTTGTGCAACTAAGGAGAATATGCATGATTTGATATGATTGAGGCATTTGTTGTTGTAGCTACTTGGCCAAATAAACTTGTCCTAACATTAATCCATTGGAACCCCCTTTGAGCCTTAAGCCTATTTTTCTTGTTTCCAGTCATTGTCAAATGAGAAAAGAAGAAAAATCATATGTTCCTTACCTTAGGAAAGAATAAGGAGTAATGGATTCTGTTAGAAGTAAAGTGATGAATAAGTGTGTGGGTAAGTACCTCACCCACAAAACAATAAAAAGGGTAAAAAGGAAGATGAAAAGTTGAAGTTTTTTAAAGCAAAAAGAAAAAAAAAATCTTCCTTAAAAGAGCAAGAAATATAGTTGTTTTTGAAATCAAGTGTCATTACTCTTTCTATATCAATTTCAAAAGCTCAGAAATTCCAAGAAAATTTCCTACCTTTGCCTTGGCCTCAATACAACCTTTAAAAATCCCTCATGATCAATAATTGCATGTTTTCTGAAGTATGTGAATTATAGAGTCTTGTTAATATCAAGGGTGTCTACTTACATGGGTATTTTGAGTGTAAACACAAGCCAAAAACACTTGAGAGCGTTGGAGAGGAATATATACATATTGACTTGAGTGTTATCTTTCATATTTTATTTTCTTGGGAGTTCAAAAAGGTCAACTTATGTGTGAAGAATAGAGTGATTTCATTTGCATGTCCATGACAAAGTAATGTCTAGATGATTGATCTATGTCTAGTGCTACTCATTCTTTTGATCCAAATGCAAATATGAAATAAAATTACTCAGAACAAAGTCTTGGAATTAATCAATTTTGCCCAGGAGTGCAAAAGGATAAGTGTGGGGGTGTGATGAATGCATATTTATGCTTTAAAATTCAAATTTTTGATGGGATAATTGTGCTTAAATGGTTGATTTTAAGTGAATTTGTGATTATTGGAATTGTTGGGTTTGGGAAATAAAGAGATGTAGAAAGTGAGTTTTAGCACATAAATTATTCTTGGATGTTCTAATGTTTATTTGTGTAGCTGAGAATATAAGTTTTATTGGTCCAAATGGCAATTTAAGGCCCAAAATCAGATTTTATTTGGAAAATTCAGAAGGGACTAAAGTGCAGATAGAAGAAATTTCAGGGCATTTGTGCAATTTTGGAAAGTCAGAAAAGTAAAAGATAAAATTCAGTTGTTCAATTAATGTAATTTGGGAATATCAACAGAAAATATCTTCCAAATAATGTTGTAATTATCTAAATCTTTTAGTTATTTGGAAGATATAAGATAAAAGATTTTGTCAACTAAATATTCAGAGTCCAAGCCCAATCAAGCCCTATATAAAAAGACCCAGGGGGAACTTCACTTGATTCATTCATTCTCTCATACTCCTCTCACTTTTCTTTCATCTTGTATTCAACTCCATTCATGTAGAGATAAGCATCTAGGGCTATTCTCCTGTAATTCCATTATGGATTCTGAGGTTAGATTGAGTTAATGCAATTGTTTATTTTGATTATTGATTTAAGGTTTCCTCTCTCTATGTCTTTCATCTCTTTATCAAATTAAAAGCAAAGATTTTTGCATCATAATGTGTTTGAATCTACATGCATATTGATTATATGAGTTCTAGGGTTTTTAGGTTTAATTGAGAATCTACTTTGATTTAATTTAGGAATTTTCAGATGATTAAATGGGTTTAGGGTTTAGGGTTTAGGGTTTGCATTTGATTGAGAATTTACTTTGGTTAAATGTATGATCGCCCTCAAATTAATTAAGAATGTACTTTAATTAATTTGAAACTTAAATAATAATCAATTGAACAATTATCTGTGAATAGTCGATGATGAATCTATCTTGGAAAAGCAATGAAATTAGCCTATTTCATCATAAATGTTTTTAAGTTTTTTATTTATTCTTTAAACACTCTTCAACCATTACTTTTATTCATAAGCATTGCATAACATTCATAAGAGTTAGATATTCGAAAGCAATTCCGTGTTCGTTGGGAGACGACTCAGGGTTACGTTAACCCTATCTACCTTCTTAAATACTACTTGGCAATACTGAAGTTGCCTTGGAAAGTAGTATTAATTTGATAGCCTCAACGATAGCGTATCAGTTGCGTTCCAAGTATTCAGGACAACTTTGCCATTCAGATGCTCCAACCGATATGCTCCATCGCCAACACTTTCAATTATCTTGAACGACCCTTCCCAGTTGGCAGCGAATTTTCCGTGGGCCCGTTCTTTCCTTGCATATGCTGTTTTATGCCAAACCATATCACCCTCTACAAACTGCCTAGGTCGGACTTTCGTATTGTATCTTCTTGTAATCAGCCTCTTTTGCGGCTCTGACCGGACGACCGACCGTTTTTCTTGCAAGACATCTAACTCAGCCCTCAACGACTCATCATTTCGCTTAGCATCTTTCAACCTTCTTCTGACTGTGGGTTATCCTACCTCTATCAGAAGCATCGCATCGGTGCCATGTGTGAGATTGAAAGGAGATTCCCCTGTGGTGTCGTGCGGCGTACAGCGATAGCTCCACAGGACTTCCAACAACTCATCTGACCATGCGCCCTTCACCTCTCCAAGCCGCCTCTTCAATTCTTAAACAATGGCCTTGTTCACGGCTGCTTCCTGCGCATTAGTCCAGGGATGCTCCACCGAGCTGGTAATGTGCTTTATTCCCAATCCCTGGTAAAAGACTACCAACTTCTTGTCCACGAATTGCCTTCCGTTGTCCGTGATTATAGTCTGCGGTAACCCGAACTTACAGATGAGTTTCCATACAAACTTCTGGACCTGTGCAGCGGATATGGTAGCGAGAGGCTCGACTTCCACTCACTTAGTAAAGTAATCAATGGCTACCAAGAGAAACTTTCTCTGAGCCCTACCGACCGGCATGGGACCTACAATGTCCATTCCCCATTGGGTGAATGGCCATGGGGATACAAGACTATGTAGCTCAGTAGCAAGAGCCTTAAACACATTCCCATGCTTCTAGCAGCTCAGACACTTTTGGACAAAAGTGGCACACAGTCTTTACTCAATGTTGGCCAAAAGTATCTTGCTCTCAATACTCGGGCTTGGAGTGCCCTTTGGCCAGTATGTCTCCTGCACACCCCCTCGTGTAATTCCCTTAAAACATATTCCGCTTCCTCCGGCATTAAACACTTCATCAACGGAGCTGTGAAGCCTCTTCGGTACAGTTCTTCCCCGATCAGAAGATATCGAGCAATTCTCTTAGCGTCTTTCGCTTTCATTGGTCTCCCTTCCTCCTTCCCCTTGATTAACTCTATGATTTCCTTTCTCCAATCAAATTGCTCAGTCGGTTGGAAGGTGGCTGAACATTCTATGATAGGTTTCATCAAGGTCCTTCTAATCACTAAAGACAATTGTCCCTTTTCCTTCCCGCAGGCTAATTGGGATAGCACATCCGCTCGAGTGTTCTCCGCTCAAGGTATATGCTTCACCTCTATTGTTTTGAACAGCTCCCTTAACTCTAAGCTCTGTGAAAATATTGAAGCAACTGATCGTACTTTACTTGGAAGCTTCCATTCATATGTCCCTCGACAAGCTGCGAATCAGTTTGACACTCCAAAGAGAGAACGCCTAAGTCAAGACCAAGCTCCATACCTGCTATCAGGGCCTCATACTCAGCTTGGTTGTTACTTATCTTGAATCTAAGATAAGCGATTGTTCAATTATCACACCGTCTGACCCTTCAAGCATAATTCCCGCTCCTCCTCTGCTCTTACTAGTTGATCCATCGACGAAAAGTTTCCAGAGGAATGGGTTATCCTCGTCATCTACAGGAAGTTCCGCCGCAAACTTTGCCAAGTTTTGTCCTCGTATCGACCCGAGTGGTTCATAACGTAAACCAAACTCTGATAACTCAACGGACCAACCTACTATCCTTCCTGCCAAATCTAGTTTTCGCAGGATTTTTGCTACTGAGTGATCGGTTCTTACCACCACCTGGTGGCTCTGGAAATAAGGCCTCAAGCGCTGCGCTGCATTCAATACTGCCAGCGCTACCTTCTCCAGCTGCTAATACCTTGTCTCTGAATCTTTAATAATTCTATTGACAAAGTAGACTGATTTGAACTCTGGAGGTTCCTATACCAGTGCAACACTAATCGTGACATCAGTCGTAGCTAAATAGAGTTGCGAATCATGCCCACTCTCTGGTCGCCCCATGACAGGTGGGCTAGTTAGTATATGCTTCACTTCTGCAAATGCACCTTCACACTAATCGTTCCACAATCCTTTAACATCCTTCTTCATTATTTTAACGATTAGACTTATCCGTTTGGCCAGTTTAGGGATAAACTTGGATAAGGAAGTTAATCGTCCCACTAACCTTTGCACCTCCTTCAAATTTTGAGGACTTTTCATCTCTAAAACTGCTTGGTACTTCTCTGGATTAGCTTCAATCCCCCATTTAGTCAACATGAAACCCAAGAACTTTCCTGCCGCAACCCAGAACGAGCACTTAGCAGGATTCAATCGCATACCGTATCTCTGGACTTGCCCAAACACTTCTGCCAAGTCCTTCACATGCTCCTCCACCGTGCGGGTTCTTACAACCATATCATCAACATAAACTTCCATACATCTTCCAATTTGCTGCTTGAAGACTTTATCCATCAACCGCTGGTAAGTGGCCCCAGCGCTTTTAAGGCCGAATGACATGACCTCATAACAGTAATTAGACCGCTCTGTGATAAATGTTGTTTTTTCACAATCTGGATGATACATGGGAATTTGATTATACTCAGAGTAGGCATCCAAAACACTCAGAATCTGATATCCCGATGCGCCATCTACTAATCCATCAATGCTAGGAAGTGAATACGCATCTTTCGGACATGCCTGATTCAAATCGTTGAAATCTGTACACATTCGCCATTGCCCGTTCGACTTTTTAACCATTACCACATTAGCTAGTCACATGGTATACTTCACCTCCCAAATGAACCCTGCCTCCATTAACTTCTTAACTTCCTCGTCCACCGCCCTCCTTTTTTTCGACCCTAGTCTTCGTTTCTTTTGTGCCATCGGACGGGCTTTCTGAATAAAGATAATTTGTTCGACTTTATACTGGGATGAATTCCTGGCATATCTGCCGCCATCCATGCAAACAAGTCTTAATTATCCCTCAATGTTCCTCCGATGGCCTCCATCTGATCATCCTCGAGGTTCCTTTCAATCGAAGTATATTGCTCTTCCTTTTCTCCCAAACTCCACGACAGTAGCTCACCGAGCGGTTCCATACGATCCTTGGTGTTCGTCCTAGGATCCAGATCTGCCATAACTACCTCCACTCGTCTTACTCTTGGTGTCCATGTTCCATCTTTAGTCCTGCCACATAACATTCCCGCGCCATCCTCTGATCCGCCCTGACCGTACAAATCCTGCCCTCGTTTCCAAAAGCATTCAAACAAGGTCGACCTAGCAAGACATTGTACGAGGTGTTAGCCTCAACTAACAAGAATCTGACCTTCAATTCTTTGGCCCCCCGCTCCGTCCCCAAACTCGCTATGAGATCTACATACCCCTTTGTATCAATCCTTTCACCAGCAAAACCCAAAATCTGCTCATTAAACGGTGCTATGATATCTTCTGATAGGTTCATTTACTGGAACGTCTTCCAATATAATATATTGGCCGAGCTCCCGTAATCTATCAAAACCTTAGCCACGGTATACTGGGCTATTATCGCCGTTATTACCATCGGGTCGTCTTGATTAGGGTTGGGAGCATGAAAATCTTCGTTCGAGAAGGTAATCCTAGGCATTGATCTCTGCCTCACATATGCTTGATTGACACTTCTTAGGCTACTCAAGTGCCTCTTCCTGGCTGGCGAGGTAGCTTCTCCTCTCGCGAAACCCCCCGAGATGGTATTGATATGACCCTTAAAGGATTGCTCTGTCGTCGTTCATACCCCACGCCGATCTTCCCAGCGCTTTTCATTACCACCTGAGTACTGATTATTTTGCCTCGGATAATTATTCCTTGGCGCCTCCCGACTCTTTTCTTCCTGTACGTATCTCTTGAGATGACCCTCTTTAACTAGTTCTTCCAACTTATCCCTCAGTGTGCCACAATCTTCTGTGTCATGCCCCAAGTTTTATTGATACTTGCAATGCTTCTGTTCATCAGCATTCCTAAGAGTGGGTGTCTGTATCAGGGTTAAAAGATCCGCCCGCAAGGCCTCTTGCATCACCCTCGTTCTTGTTGCACTCAACGGTGTATACCGAGTGTATCGGGGTCCCTTAAGGAATTCTCTTCTTTTGAAGTTCCTCCCTTCATCTTGCTCTCGTGCTTGCTTTCCATCCTTTCGTCCTTGATCGCGACCTACCACCCGCGCATACTCTTCCTTTTGAACCTGCTGATAAGCCCGCATTTCCTCCACACGTATGAACTTGTTGGCCCTGTTTTGTAGCTCCACCATGGTCAATGGTTCTTCAGCATACAAAGTATCTGCCAAAGGTCCCGGTCGTAAAGCCTGTGTGAGACTATTCAGTATGAATTTCCTATCCACATCCTTCACCTACCGAACGGTCCTATTAAACCGATCCATGAAGTCCCTCAAGGTTTCCCCTGTTGCTTGCCTCATTTTTAATAGGGCCAAATACGTCAGCTCTTGGGGCTTGCTTGAGGCATACTGTTGCCCAAATAGATTGTGCAACGTCCCAAAACCATCAATCCTCCTGGGTTCCAACGAATGGAACCAAGCTAAGGCTTCTCCCTTCAATGATAAAGAGAACACCCTACACCACACCAGATTATCATTGGAGTAAACAGTCATCGGATCTATGAAGGATCGTAGATACTCACTTGGGTTAGTCGATCCATCATACTTTTCCATTGTAGGAAGCGCTTTAGTCTCAGGCATAAGCGCCTCCATCACAACCGCCGTAAACGGGTGCAAACCCTCAGCTTCATCTGGTCGTCCCCCCTGATCGACATCAGCTCTTGGGTTACGTCGGCCTCCCTGGTTTCCTGCAGCACTGTTCGCTTCATGGTTTCCACCTCCCCCCTGTGTGTTTCCTCCGTCTCCTACTTGTGTTGTGTTGGGATCACTGACTGTTGGACCGGCTGATCCCTGTATCCGTCCCGTTCAGCTCTTAACGCCTCAATCTCCACCTGCATTGCCTCCATCCTCCTTTGCATTTCTTGCATCAACTTCCCTGGATCCGCCTATTCCGCCATCCTTGTGATCTTAACTGGGTATTTGTCCTCGGCCCCACGGTGGGCGCCAATTGTTTCAGTAGTGGGCCGAGAACACTCTTTCTTGCTTCAGACTTCTGCTCCTTTCCTAATACCGATAGGGGTTTTACCTGCACAAAACACTCCGACGCTCAAGTCAGAATTACGCTATGACAGACTAACTTAACTATTGATTCTGATGCCTAACCTGGTCATTAATCTTGTATTTATAAGCTTCGTAAAATGGCCAGCCCATTAATCATCCATTAATCCTGTATATTATTATGTCCTGAAATCTGTTAATTATCCATAAAATGCCGCATTCTTGTTGTTATCGTGATTATTAATCGCATTGACTAATCATTAATGATATTTATCTCATCATTTACCTCACCTAGACCCACTACTGATCGACTTAATCGGCCCGGCTCTCCTTCCGTGCAACTTTCTTCAACTTCCAAACAAAATAACCTCATGAAATAAAGTTTGAAAAAAGTTCGACTTTAAAGTATATAAAATTATAAACATTTTGTTCAATTAATTTAGATATTCTTTACACCAATGTTGGTATTTTTGGTGTAATTATCTTATAACCCGTATCTTAAAACTTACGTCAATAAATTCTCAGTTTTAATGTAATGTATTATTTTATGCATCATAATTTTATCATTTTTTTTACCATTGAATTCTGAAAAACAAAATGTTCCTCATTACCAGATTTTATTTGTATCAATACAATGTATTGTCATAAATTTTATATTTTTGTGATCTCAATAAAAAATAATATAAAAAACTTAATCAATCGCTAACGGATATAACAAATCTGACATTAGTGGTTCTTTTAATAACCAATATACTTAATTATTCTAGATATTGCCAAAATAGCATCATCAAGTCCTCAAAATGGCCATTGAATTGTCAAATTAATCGTCTAATCTATCAGTAACTAACACCTTCGAATGGTCACAAATTCACTAAATAGAATTTAATCCATCAACAAGTTTTCATCATTCAGTCTTTTGTCAAACTAAACCAATATCTGAATATTAGTGGCCGTTAGTTAATTAAATATTAAATATGTACGTTAAATTAATTATTTTTAAAAATATGAAATCAATTATTTTTATAAATATTTCCATTTTATCAATTAAATTTTAGACTCACACTACAAAAATAATTAATTTTAGGGGGTTATTTTCCAGACGGTTTTAAAAACTTCAAATAATTTTCGCGGTATTTTCTAAAACCGCAGATATCTTTTTTTTATTATTTTTTTTAAAATTATTTTTTTTTTATTTTTAGAATACTTAGGAACCCATCACGCTTTCGGTCATAGAATATTTCATCTAATCTACTTTCAGGAATACTTTGAATCCTAACCTCCCTTCATCGAATTTTCTCCCAAACTCTTCCCCACAGCACAATCTTCTTGTGCTTGGCTTTGTGTTCGTCTTCTCTTCCTTGACTTTGTGTTCGTCTTCTCCTATGAGGTGGAGTGTCGAGGTGGAGGCATCGAGTTGTCGAGGCATTTATGGGTTGAGCGAGTTCGAGGTGCTTTGGCGCGCTCTCGCACTGACTATCAAGGTAAGACTGTGTTCGATCTTGACTCTCCGGTTTTGGCTCTCTCGTTCTTTGTTCGATCTACTGATGTTCAATATTTGTGTTGTAACTCAAAACATTTCGTCTCTGTTTTAAGCTCTCTAGTTTTGGCACTTACGTAAAAGTTAATGAAACTTGTTGAAGGTATCAGGAATCTACTAGGCGATTTCTATCACTACAGTACAAAACATTCTCTTTCCAACCCCTCAAACTGAAATCCTCTATGGTATGTTCATCTTATCTCTTCAATCTGCATGGTTTAGTTGCACCTACATTGTGACGATTTTATTTTGAACAATTGTTCTGCTATATCTGTTTCCTTTAATTTTCTTATCTTTTAGGGATTTTATTGGATGAAATATCGGATTTTATGTCATTAAACTAGCTTCAAACTGGATTAAATTGTGTAACTCTGGTCTTGAGCAAACTGGTTAAAATGTTGAAATATTGCATGGAAAGGACAATCCTGAGTTGAAGGTTTTGACTATGATGCAAAAAAATAGCTCCAAATTACTTATGGTTTTAAGGAAATTTTAGAAAACTTTTAAAAAGTAAGTAGATCGAGAATCAAACACTTTGCACTGGAACTTTATCCTTGCATTTCCCCAGGAAACCAACATCAATATTAATATCTTATATGAAGAAATGTTAATATATACATAATCCTAATTATTATTTTAATCTCCTCCATTTTATGTAGTTCAATTGCTGACCTATTGGTTCAACCTTTAACTGATTAACCCAGTATCTAAACCAAGTTAATGACTATTATTATTTTTTAAACACTGGTTTCATGAATTTATGTGTGATCTAGTATAATAGAATAGCACTCTAGAATCCTTGTAGTTGATCCTGTTTGGTGAGCATAAGTATTGATGTTAAAAGACCATTTCACAATCAGATAGTAAATTTTACAGGAAATATTCGTCAAGTATCCAATGGATCGAAAATTTGTTCCATTTGCTATGTTTTTTGAAAATTCGGACTTGGAATGAAGTCATATATCATTATTGTTATAATTTATAAATGTAAAGAATCTTTCAATTAAAATGTTAAACTTTTAAGTTATTTTGTTTGAGACACGATATCAAAAGTTCAATGTCCAAGTGTTTAGCAGTTCAATCTTTGTTTCCCTTGTTCTTTATAGTTCAATTAATTTATTAGTGTATAGCCTTATAGTAGGCTTTAAGTAGGGAACATATCCCTGTAAGAAATTTGCACTTATCACTGTCAAATAGTTACTTTCAACAGTTAGAATTTACCTCTTGTATCTTGCTCTATATATATGGAGCCTCTGAGTACACTACTCTCATAGTCAATAGTACAACTTTGCAGTTCTACATTCTCATAATTATAACTATTGATTTCTGATTTTTAACTTCAATTCGTTTTTATTTAGATTGAAATGAATTGAAGAAGATAGATATAAATTTTAAAAGATATCAGATAAATTTTTTTGATATCTACAATTTTTTTATTTACTTCTTGTGTATCAGGGAGCCCCATTAGTTGTGTTACAAGATTTAGAGACTCTTCTGCTAAAAAAATTCTCAAGTGGTAAGAAAAAACATGTTGACTTTGTCCCCATTTTTGAAAAACGTTCTTGTAAATTACTTGTATTTCTTTTTGCTTTGTATTATTCTGCTCATATGTCCCTAGTGGCTGAGTGTGTTGCAACTTCCTATAATATGATTTATGTAGATAATATGATTTATGTAGATAAAAAGTGAAACAAAATCAATCCTAATAAAGTAGCTAATATTGAAATTAGCTCCTGAAATAAATCCCTTGATCTAAGGGATTGTGGGTTGACTTTCCCCATAAAAGGAAAGTAGATTGTAAATGATTTTCCTTGGATTAGTTCTCAAAGTTTAGTAAATTCATCTTATGTAGTGTTTCGTTGAATATTGTCACTTTTTTTAACCTTCCAATCCTCTTTGGCATGAACAGAGGTCGTTTTAATGGACAAATCATGGATATACATGTCTCAAAATACAAGTCAATATATGAGAGGATTGAATACCTTGGACTTTGCACTCACTAATAGTGGTGTTAGGGGAAAAATAATATGTCCATGTCCAAAATGAAATTTTAAGAGATGACAAAGTCGTGAAGAAGTAAAAGAGCACCTAATTATTAAACCTTTTCCAAAAGGGTATACATTGTGGCTTCTACATGGGGAGAGAAGAGTAAATGACGAAGCACCTCAAGTAATGGCCGAAGAAGATGGTGAAAGAGTTTAAATTAATGATAATATGTGTGAAATGATTAATGATGTATTTGCACATTATTGTTCTAACAATGACATGACGGATGATGATGAGATGGGTGTAGAGTCAAGCCATACTATAAGTCATGATGGGACATATTTTTTTGGATTAATGCAAGATGGACAACAAAGCTTATATGAAGGACGTGATAAATATTCAAAATTTTCTTTCTTGGTGAAGTTGTATCACATTTATGCAGAATAAGTGACAAAGCTATGTCCATGATACTAGAGTTGCTAGCAGATGCATTTGAACATGCTAAAGTTCCAAACTCATTCTATGAAGCCAAAAAGGTTATTAACAAGCTTGGTCTTCATTACACAAAAATTGATGCTTGCCCGAATGATTGTATGTTGGAGAAGACAAAGATAGAGATTCTTGTAAGAAATGTAAGACATCAAGATGGAAGCCAAAAAAGAGAAATACAATTGGTGACGATGTTGTTGTTAATAAGCAAAAGAAGATTCCTACAAAGGTGTTAAGGTATTTTCCTTTGAAGCCTCGATTACAGAGGATGTTTTTGTCATCTAAAATAGCTGAGCATATGAGATGGCATGCATCAAAAAGTACAGATGAAGGCATGTTAAGAAATCCAAGAGATTCTGAAGCATGGAAGAAATTTGACTTAATGCACCCTCAACTTGCCTTAGACCCTCGAAATGTGAGACTTGGTTTAGCTACTGATGGGTTCAATCCATATGGAAACTTGAGCACCAATCACAGTATTTGGCCAATTGTTCTCATACCATACAACCTTACTCCTTGAATGTGTATGAAACAAAGTTCATTCATTCTCTCCATGATTATTCTTGGAAAGCGAGCACCGGGTAATGATATTGATGTTTACTTACTACCATGAATAGAAGAGTTGAAGGAGTTGTGGAACACTGGCATCAAAACTTTTGATTCATATGAGAATGAAGTATTTGATATGCGTGCAGCCATATTGTGGACTATTAGTGACTTTCCAGGACTTGGAACCTTATCTGGGTGGAACACACATACATGATTGGCATGTCCGAGATGTAATTTTGACACTACTCCTAAGAAGCTTGTCAAAGGTGGGAAATTTTGTTTTATAAGTCATTGTCGGTGGTTAGATGGAAGACATAGGTTTAGATTGACTCATATGAGGTTTGATGGAACTATTGAAAATAGAAGCCAACCAGTGGCAATCTCAGGTCATGATATGTTACAACAACTTGGTAATGTTCATGTTGAATTTGGTAAAGAACCTATAGTTGAAGAAAGATCAAAAAGACAACACAGAGTTTATCATCCTAAGGTAGAGACTCTACAATAACGAAAGAAAAGTATATTTTTTGACCTTCCTTATTGGGTAGATAAGTTATTGCACCACAATCTAGATGTTATGCACATTGAAAAAAATGTTTGTGACAATATATTGTTTACATTGTTGAATGATAGTACAAATAATAAATGCAAAGACAATCTATATGCAAGAAAGGACTTATAACTTTGGGGTATAAGACCAAATTTGTGGCCTGACGAGAATGGTAGATATCTTCCTACTATACATACATTGTCAAATGTAAATAAGGATATGTTTCTGAAAACTTTAAAGAATATAACTGTACCTGATGGTTACTCAAGTAACATCAGTAGATGCGTTGATGTCAAACAACGTAAGATTGGAGGACTAAAAATTCATGACTCACATGTGTTGATGGAGCAACTTCTCCCTTTGGCAATAAGAAAGACACTCTCTAAAGAAGTCTCGTCTATTTTGATTGATCTATGCTCTTTTTTTAAACAATTATGTAATAAAGTTTTGAAGATAGATGAACTTGTCCAATTACAAGATAGAGTTGTCCTCACATTGTGTCACATGGAGATGTTATTCCCTCCTTCTTTTTTCACAGTGATGGTTCATTTGATTGTACATTTAGTAGAAGATGTCAAGCTTGGGGGACCTGCCCAATATCGATGGATGTATCTTATTGAGAGGTACTTGGGAAAATTGAAGTCTTATGTGCGTAATAAGGCACAAGTTGAAGGCTCAATGGCTGAAGCTTACATGGTTGAAGAGTGCTTAACCTTTTGTTCTAGATACTTAGATGGAATTGAGACCGTGCTTAATAGATTGCGTCGTGTTAATGATGAACCAAGCATTGGCTCTTGTACTGTAAGCACTTTACTCCCACCGATCGGAAAACCAGTTGGAGGTTTCACTTAATTCACTCTATCTGCAAAGGAAAAGTTACAGGCACATCTTCATGTCCTAACAAATTGTGCCATAGTTGACCTATTTCTTCAGTAAGTATTTTCACTTGATCAATTCTATTAATTAGTCTTTCATTAGAAAGTAACTATGTATAATTTGGACACTTCGTGTAGGGAATTTAGAGACATTATACAGAGACAATTGAGAAATCGGAGTCGACAATCATCTTTGATAGACAAGAGAGTTCATAAGGAATTTGTAGATTGGTTTTCACGTCGTGTACGTATATTGGGTCCATTGATGATTGGTTTCATTATGTGTTATAATTGATAATTGACTTGGATATGTTATTTTTATTCCTTTTAGATAAGGAATGACTCAACTAGCCTTCACTCAACTGATTTCAAATTCTTAGCCATGGGTCCAGTTGATATTGCAAAGCGATATAGTGCCTACAATGTTAACGGATTCAAGTTTAGGATCTTGGAGCGTGACTTATGGCTTAAAACACAAAATAGTGGAGTATTTGGTACATTTGGGACAAGGAGTTATGCAAGTACTAGTGATAATCAAATGCAATTTGGAGGTGTGCCTTATTATGGTCAATTAATGGACATAATTGAAATAAACTACCATGGTCGTTTCTCAGTTGTGTTGTTCAAATGTATGTAGGCTAATACAACTACTTGTAGGGGGATTGTGACTGATGAGTTGGGATTTACAAGTGTATCTTTTGGATGCTGATTCATACTAGTCATAATGATGATGATGAACCATACATTCAGGCATCACAAGCACAAATGGTATATTATGTAGATGATGAGTTTGATAAAAATTGGTGCATCCCTGTACATATAAAGCCTAGAGACTTGTACAACATGGGTGAAGATGATGTTGACAACTTTCATGAATGTGAACCGTTTCAACAACAAAACTTAGAAACATTATTTCCAGATGATGAAAGAAATATACCATTAACAAGGTTTTAATTTTAATTGTTAGTTATTATATATGTTGTTATTCTGTTTATTTTCTTCTTTATTATATCTTATATAGGTGGTTTAACTTTTATTTATGTAATTGTTTGTAGACCACCTGAAGATGAAGAGACTGACAGTTAAGAAGAAGGAGACAAAACATCATACATAGCAAAGTGCCTCTCATACATGGGTCATAGTTAATCATCCACCAGCAACTCAAAGTGCTGCTCCTCAAGTCCAATCCTCTCCTTCTCTATCTGCCCCTCAAAGAAGTAATCCACTAGCACCTCAAAGTGCTGCTCCTCAAGTCCATTCCTCTCCTTCTCTATCCGCCCCTCAAAGAAGTAAGTTCCCTTTTTTAAATGTCTAATACTTGTTTTATTCATGTTGTTATCATTTTTTGACATTCATTTATTGCAAACCCACTTAGAGTTACTTTAGAATATACACGGTTTCTCAAATACAGTTAAGGCAAGTTCTCAAATACGGTTACCTTATCTAAGCAATATAAATTTGAAGTAGACATAACCTTAGCAAGATTCAAAATATCAACTATTAACTAAAACCATAGTCTGTAGATGCCATAGTTCATTTCTTTACCTTTGATATTCAAATTACATGGACATATCAACAATTTGCTATTATTCTAAAATAACATTTTACTTGCTTGCACCTGTTTTTTATGTAGTCAGCATCATAATAGTGATAATAGAAAGAAATGTTCATTTGATCTATCTAAGGAAACTAGCAAAGCACCAAGGAATATTCATTTGATCTATATTGCTATCAAGTGCATTCATTTGATCTGACACTTAACCTTGTGTAACCCTCAAATGAAGATGCTCTTCATTCACCACCTCAAGTTGGAGAAAATTCTCATGTACAGGATGAACACGAACAAGATGAAAATGAAGATATTCTATTGGAAGTGTAACAAGAAAGGCCATCAACATACAAGAGATCATGGTTGGTTGATGTTATTGGTAAGACACTATTACTTATATCAATAATTATTGTTGAAGTTGTTTGACACAAGGGTATTTGACACAAATTTGATTTCTTCACAGATGACCAATGCAAGATGGCTACCAAACACTTAAAAACAAATGATGTTTGGAATTTGCCTATAAATGAAAAGATTATTGCACGCTGGAATGAAGAGTATAAACCAATTGGAGATGGTGGTGGGTTATTGAATCGATTGTAAGGGAGTATTGCTAGAAACTTTAAGGCATTCCCTATTTGCTATTCTACTTGGAAGAAGATTCCTAAAGATTATAAAGAAGACATAATTCATAATACTATTCAAGTAAGTAATGTAAATTTTCAATTCACAATTGAGTTATTTGATAATTGTTGTTAATTTTGATTAAAATTTGTTTTGAAGACAAAGTTTGCAATCAATTTCGATATTCAAATAAGTTACATCTTGAAAGTGCTTAATCATAAATGGAGAAATTATCAGCAAGAATTGTGGAAACAAAGAGATGATGGCACACATACTAGAGATTAATTGATTGCCATGGCTCCAGAAGGAATAGATAAAGATCATTGAACTTCGTTTGTTGACTATCGACTTGATAAAAGAACAAAGGTCAAACCTAAATTTCTTTTCTTAAAATTATGATATAATTTATTAACTTTATTTATGACAATGTTAGGAGATGTCCCTAAAAAATAAGCGCAATAGGACAAAGCAAACTCTTGCTCACACGGGGGGTCGAAAAGCATTGCAAGAAAGAGGGAAAAAATGGTGAAGTGATATTGTTCTTCAATTTTCTATTTCTCATTATATTTATGACATACTTAATATGCATTTGTTCAATTTCATAGAAAAGAGAATGTGGACACAAAGTTACTAGAGAAGTGTGGATAACTATCCATAAGAAGACCAACGAAGCTTTTGTCAGTAATGAGGCAAGGAAAATTGGTGTAAGTTATCTACGCCTAATTATGGTATAACTACAGTTTAAATATGTCGTGAAGTATTTTTTTTTAGTGGTTGAAAATAGTTTTAACTATTTAAGTTATATACAATTTTCATTTTCTTTGTTGTGTTTTTGCTCCTCTTAACAAAGGAATCTCACTAATTTGTGTTTGACCTTGTTGTTTTGGAATTGTGCACTTGTTTTCTCTGATTTAAACAATTTCACTATTTTATTAAATGTTGAATGTAGGAAAAAATTGAAGCATATGAATCCACAACATCATCTCAATAAAAGCAATATCCAGTTCAGATTCATTGGCTCATGCTATAGGAATCCAAGAGCATTGTGGACGCGATCGTGCTCTAGGTTTGGGTCCTTGCCCATCTAAATTCTTTCGAGTCAAAGCTCATTCTCATAGTGAATCATCTTCAGCTGCCCCTTCTAATGACGAATTACAAACTCATGTTAATGAATATTTTATCAATTACTTGGTTAGTTCCTTTTATGATTAACTTGTTAGGTATCATTTTTCTTTTTAAATAATTTCATTTGTTACATGTATCTTCATTGACATCACAAGTCATTGACATGAAATCACAAGTCAATGAAATGAAATAAATGATCGTAGTTATGTTGCAAAATTATCAAGGTCAATTGCCTTCAAAGTTTGCCGCATTTCAACCATCGGTAATAATTACTAAATTTATTTGTATGATTTTTTTAAAATATATAACCAACTAACTATTATGTTATATTGTAGGTATCTGATCAAGGAAGCGTGCCAAACGATGAATATAATTAAGATGAAGAAAATTCGACATGTATGAACAATTAGTTATGTCTGGATTGATATGGTATGAAGTTTTGAGGATGCAAATATCACATGCCATCCTTTTAGGTGTGTATGTATTGATAGCTGAATTTTTCCTAGGTGCCCTATAAGCATCATTGTTTTTTTCCTTTTCCACCTTTTTAAAGTTTGACTTCTATTTTATGCTTAGCTAAGATAAGCTGACACTATTTGAACTTGTTTTGTATTGAGGAGACTGCATTAAACATAATTCAAGAACTGATTCTATTAGTACACCTATGTATATGTTTTATATTAAAATAAAGTGTGTAAGTCACAGTGCATTTGAATATTGTAGTATAGTTTTAAAATTATGAAGTATTAAAATGTGAAATGAAAGGTAATGATGAATGTGATAAGAAATTTGATTGGGTAGTGTAAAAATTCCTGACAGTAGAGTGAGTCTGTCTGGAATAGTGGTTGGCCCCTCAAAGCAGCTATGGTAGGAGCTAGCTATGCAATGTTCATAGTAGACATAGCCTATGAACATAGTATGTGTTTTGGAGCCATCTTTTTGTACGACTAAATCCTTCAATTTAAAGTGGTACAAGTGTACTCCTTGTAGAGTGTTGGAAATTATCCTTAATTATGGGACCATCTCATTATTACTCCACAACTCTACATGTCTCTTTTGACCCTCTGAATCCTTCCTCGTCATCTTTTACTCTAACCATCCATTATGTTCCGTTCCGTTTGTTCATACAAAACATGTTATATTTCAAGTTCAAAGGGTAAGGAAAAGGAATCGTGTGAAGAGGTAAATCAGTACTGTTTGAACATGCCCTTATTCTAAGCAAAGTGGACCATGAAAAAGTATAAAATAGAGCATGATTAAATACTTTGACTTGTTTTAATATGTTATGATTATAATTTTTTATTCTTTATTAGTGTTTTTGTGTGTTTAGTGTTAGACTTCAAATTATTGGCATTAAGGAATATGTCACTAATGGTTAAGCGACATTAACCCATTGTTGTACTACTCTTTTGGGTGCATAAGGTCTTAGAGTATCGACAATGTGACCTATCGAGACTACCTAGGAGTTGCTCCATGGAGCCATCTATTCTATGTACTTGTGTAGTATGGAATGATGTTGCTTGTTTATGAAGACACAATTTTTGGATAATGTTTGTGAGTTGCTTTTGACTTGATTATGGAATTGAAATGTTTGTGAATGCATGGGAGTGAAGTGGATGAATTCTAGTCTTAAGAATTTGTAAATAATTTATGTTACATTTCCTTGCACACCAACTATTTGATGAAAATATCAAAAAACGTTTTTTGTGAACTTTGTAGTCTAATTAAGTTAGAATGGAAGAGTTGTTGAGTGTTGCACAAGTTCCTTGGAAGAGAAAAATATTTATCACTTGTTACATTTTGACCGATGTACTTGTCGTTGGTTTTCTAGCCAACACCAAAAGTTTGTCATATGTGATAAATTACTAGATGAATAAATCATAATGTTGTTCATAAAATTGATGTTTAAGGGTTCATGGAAGAATGAAAAAAATTGTAGGTTAGCCAACGGGCTAGAACCTATGTGGGTTAGGTCAAACTATTGAGCTCGCATTTTTAAAGCTGGACTGACCAAGTACAATAGAGGTCTAAACGGGCCAATCTAACCCGTATTATCACTCCTAGTTGGAAGTCTAATGTTTGCTTAAGTTTGCACTAGAGCTGAATATATATATATATATATATATATATATATATATATATATATATATATATATATATATATATATATATAATCATTTTAAATATAAAAGGTTAATAATTTATGTGTAGGTCATTAAGAAAATAAATATATAAAATAAATCAATATGTGTGATATTTGATTTATAAATATATTGGATAAAGGTTTATTATAATTATTAATTATATAATTCAAATCATGTATTTGATTTAAGTATATGATAATTTTGTAAAGGTATGAGAAATAAATTACATTACGGCAATTATGAAGACATAGAAAATGATATTTTAGAAATGGTAGTGAGTTAAAAATAATGAGATTATTATTTTAATATAAAAAGATTTTAATATAAAAGGAATTGTTATAAACGAGTTTCATTATTTTAAAATACACTCTCTTCTTAGAAATCACTTTTCTAGAGTCTTCTATCTTCTCTTTAAAGGTTCTTGCACCTTATTCGTTTGTTTGAAGATCGAAGATGAGATCTTCAATTTTGTCTGATTAGTTTCTCAAATAGAGTAAGTTAATTTTCTACCATTTTCTCTAAGTTTCACTTCTTCAATGCATGTGAAGTTTCTCTTTATCGCAATACCTTGGGGCATCAAAGTTATCATTCCTCACATGGTGGTGGTTCAATGAGGGTAGGGATAATCCCCATTTTCAATTGTGGTGAGATGACACTCTAATAAGTCACTTCCTCACTAACATATCCTTTACCAAAGTCCTACTATGGTAGACCACAACATTAAACATCTCGTCAGACATCCCAAATGCAAGCCCACAAAATTAAATTTATGGGCATGTGACCACTGTGTAAACGCTAAAAGTAACTGCTAAAAGGTATGGGAAACCAAAACTAAAAACACAAAACCGACAATCACCCACATACAACCAATTATAATATGTTACATACCAATGGCTTACCCACTGACATCCAAAACATTTTACACAATTGTTCAACAAAATTTAACTTTGGCAAAATCTAACACTAACATTCAAAACATTTTACACAATTGTTCAAGAAAATGTTACAGACCAATGCGATAAAGCATATATTAGGAATACAAACCTGACTTGCCGAAGATCAATGCTTCCAATTTCAACTAGATGTCACTGATGTTTGATTTCTTCTAGATTTCCCTACCAAACCACGATCAAACCTTCACACCTCAAAAACCATAATTTAATTTAGAACCCACTAAACTCCATCTTACGAAAACAATACCTAAAGACTTCAGAAATAAAAACCCTAATATCAGAAATACACTTTCAAAAAACATAAATCCACCTCTTATGCCTTAAAGTGTCCATGTCAGTCAATAAATGGTTGGTCATTCACTGATTTCACTATTGGATATTTAGCCATTAATGATTTAAACGTCGTTTGCCAAAATGAATAAATTGAACATAAAGTACGATATAAGGGACGACATTGAACATTCTAAAAAAATGACCATTTTGAACAAAGTTGATAAAAGTTGGGACCAACATTGATATTAAGCCTAACAAATATAAGTCAAGTAAAAGTAAAAATAAGATAAAATATATGCATTTTACTCTAGCTAAAAAAGAAAGAGAAATATGTTGTGGAAACAAAAGTGAGAGAAAATGTTATACGATAAGTTTTGAAGTTAAAGACTTAATATAAACATAGTAAAATGATAACTGAAATTAATAAAAAAAAATATCATGCATGAGATATAAGCAAGATTAGTCAAATGGAGAAAGGGAACAAAGGTAATTACTTGTGATAATAACATTTAAAAGAACTTGTGTTTTTGGTGTTGTATAATATAAATGTATGAAGTAATTCATGATAAGTAAATTTAATATTGATTAAATTTTAATTAAGTTAGTGAAATTTTGTAGTGTTCTAATGGTGTAATTAGTAAATTAGTTATGGGTTTTAAATTTTTAGATAGAAAATCTAAAGTAAATAGATGAAGGTGAACTTTGAAGGATAGGGTGTCACTAGAAGAATTTCTATTCTCTCATTTCCAAAACAAGAAACACATTCACAATCCTTCTCATTCTTTGTTCTCCCTTTCTTTTTTTATCTTCTCCCAAGACTCTTCTTTCTCATCTTCAATTATCTTATGCCTCCAATAGATTGAATTAGGCACTAAGAGTGAAGTATTTTCTTTTACTAGAATAAGTTCATTCCTTCTCTTTGATTTCATTAATGTTCTTTTTTCAGGTTTTGAATGTAATTGTTTTAGGATTTTGTGGGGATTGGGAGTAATTGAGGTTTAAAATATTATGTTCTTAGATTTAATATTGAGGACTTTTCTCTTGACATTTTTTCTGCATCCTTTCCTTTCGTTTCAAGATTTCTTATATCACTAAGTAATATTAAAGGTAAGAAAAACTAATTAAGATCTAAAATTCATTTTAGGCTTGGATATGAGATTTGGGTTGCTTGTTGGCATAAATGATTTTCATGTGCTAAAATTGTAAATTAAGTTGATGTAGTTGTTAAATAAATTACTTTTGTATGAGGTCTAAACACATGGATGTTTTGGTTTAGATTCTAAATTATATATGATGTTTTGAATCATGTTTTGGATCATAAAAAGTTACAAGACTATAAATGGTTGGAAAGGTAAATTTGAATGGATATATTGAAGCTGATATATTGAGTTCAAATTGTTAGTGAGTTTTATTAAATTCATATAATAACTTGTAATTTGGGATTTTGGATATGTTTTATGCTCTTTCTTTTATTTATCTTAGTTGTTCGATAATTTATAGTCAATCGTGGTAAGGATAAAGTACATATTTGGGTATAACATAAATCATTCAATGTGAATTTTCTCATAAGTTCTTTTTGTGTATAGTACTAGAAATTTGAATCAATGATTTCAATTGATAAAGGAACTCAAGACAACACTAAAAATGTAGAACAAATCATCAAAAACAACAAGAATCAATTAAAATGAAACAAGGTATAGGAGAAATACCATCATATAATATAATATATATATATATATATATATATATATATATTAGATAAAAATATAATTATATGAAAATACATCAACCCAGCTGCTCCACATATTTAAATTGCATTATCATATACATATAATAATATTTAGTTTTGAAAATTTTATTTACATACTTGATATACATGTAATATCATTTCAATTGTTTTGTAAATACATGATATTGTGATTTAATATTGTTCTTTCAGGAAATATTTCCAAACCACACACGTGTGTACTTATGTTTTTTTTTTTATATTTTTGGACTTATTAGTCTTTGATATATTTTGTTTATGTCTTTTTTCAATTTGGTGATGTGAGTCGTCAATCAAGGATTTTGTAAATACACTACAATACTTAAGTGAGTAGTGTGATATATGTATGAAATAATGTAAATAATTGAATTTATTAACACATCTCATGAACATTGAATATTTTATTTTTAGTATGTGTTGTGTTTTTTAAGGTTTCTTTGTGTGATTAATTATTTTTAATCCTTTTTATCTAATATAAGTTTAACCTTTTAAGATAATATCCCATGTTGATATGTTGACCGAGGTGTGATAAGGACATGACCAAGAGTAACGGAAATGATCCACTTGAAGAACTAGTAGAGCCTATGACAAGGGTCAGAGCAAGGAAATAAAAGGAAGATCTTTAATAAGTGTTGTCCATATTAATTGAATACAGCCCAATTTTCAAGGAGAAAAGGCCAAAATGGTGAATTACATTATGGCCCAAATTGAAGAGAACTAAAGCTCCATTTTGCTGTTGTATTATTTTATAAATTAGTTTGTTTTTAAAATAGCTCAATCTTGGCCGACCAAATTATGTCTTTGAGTCAATCAATTAGCGCGCTTTAGTTTGACTTTATTTTCAAGTTGTAATAAAGGTCCAATTTGAAAACTTAGACATCACCCCTTATAAGCTTAACTATTTTCATCAAATGCATAAGCTAGATTTTTATGCAAAGAACTTAGGGTTTTCTCCCTTCTCTCTTAGTCAGAGTGGTTCTTCTAAGTTCTTGAGTGATTCAAGAACCCTTGACTATATCAAAGGACTTTCCATCTTTTGTGTGTTGCCTCCAATGGAAGAGTGATTTTTTCATTCTATTTATCTTAATAAAAAGGACGTGACCAAGAGCAAGGACAATAAAGGAAGCTCTTCAATAAGTGTTATCCATATTAATTGAATACGAGTCCAATTTTCAAGGAGACCGAGATGGTGAATTGCATTATGGCCCAAATTGAACAAAATTAAAGCTCCATTTTGCTGTTGTTTTATTTTAAAAGTTAGTTTATTTTTAAAATAGTCTAATCAAAATAGCCTAATCTTTGTAAAATTGGCTTACCAAATTATTTCTTTGGGCCAATCAAATAACGGGCTTTAGTTTGACTTTATTTTCAAGTTGTAATAAGGAGTCAATTTGAAAACATACACACTAACCCTTATAAGGTTAACTATTTTCATCAAATGCACAAGTTAGATTTTTATGCAGAGAAATTAGGGTTTTTTCCCTTCTTTCTTTGTGAGAGTGATTCTCCTAAGTTCTTGAGTGATTCAAGAACACTTGGCTGTATCAAAGGACTTTTCATCATTTGTGTGTTTCCTCCTGTGGAACATTGATTCTTTCCTTCTATTTATCTTAATAAATAGGACGTGACCAAGAACAAGAAAAGCTAAGGAAGCTCTTCAACAAGTTTTGTCCATATTAATTGAATACAAGCCCATTTCTCATGGAGAAAAGGCCAAAATGGTGAATTGCATTATGGCCAAAAATTAAGCGAACTAAAGCTCCATTTTGCTGCTGTTTTATTTTATAAGTTAGTTTGTTTTTAAAATAGCCCAATCTTTGTAAAATTAACTGACCAAATTATGTCTTTGGCCCAATCAATTAGCGTGCTTTAGTTTGACTTTATTTTCAAGTTGTAATAAGGGTCCAAGTTGAAAACCTAGACATCCAACCCTTATAAGCTTAACTACTTTCATCAAATGCACAAGTCAGATTTTTATGCAAAGAAATTAAGGTTTTCTCCTTTCTATCTTAGTGAGAGTGATTCTCCTAAGTTCTTGAGTGATTTAAGAACCCTTGGTTGTATCAAAGGACTTTCTATCCTTTGTGTGTTACCTCCTATGGAAGAGTGACTCTTTCCTTCTGTTTATCTTTATTTCTTCGTTGTTCTTTCTCCTTCTCGATTTATAGAATCTTTATTTTTGTCCACTTTATCTCATAGTCATAACTTGTGTTCTACACATCCAAATTGAGTGTTTATTGAGCCTAATTGTTAGTTCAAAAACGTGATCTTTTACACCATTTTAGAAACACCAAAATCAGAGTTTCGTTCCCTAGTTTTTACTAAATTTTGAAATTTCTTTCAAGGTTCTAACCCTAAAGATCCTCAATCAACCCTTTCGTAAATAAGGTTCACATCATTTATGCTTAATGGTCCCAAAGGCCTCCTCTAGTTTCTCTTCCCATTTAAAACCTGCATTCTTTTTAATAATTTCATTTAGTGATGAAGCGAAGGTACTAACGTCTTTGAGAAATCTCCTATAGAAACTTGTTAAACCATGAAATCCTCTCACCTCACTCACGATATTAGGTGTAGGCCATTCTTGGATGGCCTTGACCTTTTCCTCATCAACTTGTACACCTTTGGCATTCGCAACAAAACCCAAAAATACCACATGATCAGTACAAAAGATGCATCTACAAAAGGGCTGATGGAGGATCTTTACGGTTTTAACCTTGAAAGAAAATTTTCAAATTTAGTAAACCAAAATGGGGAACAAAACTTTCATAACATCAATATCTTGAGCTACAGAACCCCGATTGAAGTGTTTTCAAAATGGCATGAAAGATCATGTTTTGAACTACAAATTAGGCTAAAGAAACACTGAATTTAGATGTGTAGAACACAAGTTTTGACTATGACATAACTGGAAAAAATAGAGATTCTGTAAATCCAGAAGGAGAAAGAACAACAAAGAAACAAAGATAACGCGAAGGAAATAATATCTCTTGCACAGGAGGCAACACACAAAGGATAGTGCCCAAAAATGATGGTTCATGGAGGATGTGTTCTGATTGCAGAGCCATAAACAACATCACCATCAAGTATAGGCATCAAATTCCCAAGTGAGATTATCTTCTTGATGAACTTTATGGTACATGTGTGTTTTCTAAAATTGACCTTAAAAGCGGCTATAATCAGATTATGACTAGAGAAAGTGATGAATGGAAAACTGCCTCTAAAACAAAATATGGCTTGTATGAATGGTTGGTTATGTCCTTCGATTTGGCTAATACACCTAGTACTTTTATGAGGTTAATGAATCATGTTTTAAGAGAGTTTATTGCTAAATGTATTGTAGTGTACTTTGATGATATTCTGATCTATAACACTAATCTTGAGTTACATGTTGAGCATTTGCAATTTGTTTTGAATGTGCTTAGAAAAGAAAAGTTGTATGTCAATCTGGAAAATGCATCTTTTGTACTGATCATGTGGTATTTTTGAGTTCTTTTGTGAGGGCCAAAGGTGTACAAGTTGGTGAAGAAAAGGTCAAGGCCATCCAAGAATGGCCTATACCTAAGACTGTGAGTGAGGTTAGCAGATTTCATGGTTTAGCAAGTTTCTACAAGAGATTTGACAAAGACTTTAGTACCTTGGCTGCACCTCTAAATAAAATTGTTAAAAGGAATGTGGGTTTTAAATGGGGAGAGAAATAAGAGGAGGCCTTTGTCGCCCTTAAGCAAAGGCTCACTAATGCACCTATCATTTCCATGCCTAATTTTGAAAAATCTTTTGAGATTGAGTGTGATGCATCAAATGTGGGTTTGGGGGTTGTTTTGTTGCAAGATGGACATCCAATTGCTTATTTTAGTGAAAAGTTAAGTGGGCTGCCATTAGCTATTCTACTTGTGATAAGAAATTGTACGATTTAGTTAGAACTTTAAAGACTTGGCAACATTATTTCTTACTGTTAACGGTTGAAAATACCATTATTTGGGATGTAATTTTAATACTAAATACACCCTTTTTCACTTAGAAACTTGCTTGAATTCACGCTTTTTCATTAGGTTGTGTGAATAAGAGAGTTGAGGTTGAATTTGATGATTTTATGACTAACTTCCCTTGTTTTGATAGGTAATGAGCGAATGCGGAAAGAAGAGATGAAGTGCTAAGGAGTTAGAGCTCAGAAAGACCTGGAAAAGAACCAAAAGGAGGAACCGCACGAAGCTTGGGCGCCCTATCTGGAGGCTTGAGCCTCGGAAAAACGACGTCCACCACCTGGGCGCCCTCATAGGTCGCCTGAGCGGCGAACCCTGAAGCCTGTGCGACCAATTGAAGGCTTAAGCCCTACATGAGAACGCTCCACCGCCCAGGTGCCCTAAATGGGGCGCCCGAGTATCGTGCATCGCAAATCCGGCCCTGTTTTTTGCTCTGTTTCGACTCTTTTGGATCGGGCCCTGTTTCTACTCTTTTCCAACTTTATTTAAAGGACCCAGGCGCTCTAGGTTTTGTATCTCTGGCTGAAGCAATACAACAGCACACTCTTCTACTCTTTAAAGGCGAATCTGGAGGTGAGAGCTTCCTCTTCTACTCTTAGGGTTTCACTATCTCATGCTTTTCCATTATTCATCTAGTTTTTCCATGTCTATGGGAAACTAAACTCTATTTGTTGTTGGGGGATGATGAAACCTTGTGAACTCTCATGTATTTGAATTGATTCTTAATTTATATGTTTTTTCATTAATTGTTAGGGAATTCATCTATTTCAATTCTTGCTCTATTTAACTCATTTAGTAGCATGATTTATTAATTGCATAAGTGCTGAGAGGTTCCTTAGAATTCAGGTTCTTGTTGAATTCTCCCAAGAGTAATATTTCTCAGGGATGAAGGTATGAGTACTTGGTCATCTTAAGCTCTTGATCTTTAGACTTAATTTTCTAGGAACGCTAGGAATTGCACGAACTAGGAATTAAGGCAAGCATATTGTGCCGAGGGATCGAGTTCTAAGTAATTTACTGAGAGACGTTAACATTAATGTATAAAGAAGAATTCTTATATACATGAGAGTAAACTTGGTGAAATTAACCCTAACAACATATTCATATCATATTAAAACAACATTCGTTCATCTTTGTGTTAGTCTACTATTGATCAATTTGCATTCATATTTAATTTCATGTCTTTGCATTTGAAACCAACAATCTCGTTTTATTTAAGTCTTAATTAATCGAGTTATCACACAACTGTTTAGTGCCGAGAGTGCTCTAGGATACGATACTTGGTCTTACCATTTTATATTACTTGTGGGATTTAGTACACTTGTCAATGCATCAACAAGTTTTTGACGCCGTTGTCAAGGACTCACGGTTTAAATTATTCTATTTGTGTAATTCTTAATTAATTTTCGCTTTATTATATTTTACTTTATTTTATTTTATTTTATTTTCGTATCTTTTATTTTTATTTTTACTTTTGTGCTAACAATATTTTCTAGGGTTTTGTTTTTAGTTTATGCAGGATACAATTAGAACAAGAAGCAACAGAAGTGCTGAACCTCTTCTTGAAGGACTTGAGACTAGTAGGAGGCCAAGAAGAAGCAAATTATCTAGAGAATTTCACAGGCTTTACAATCTGACCAGGAAAGCATGGACAACAATGGTGCTAGGCGTACTTTGGTAGATTATGCAACAGTGGTTGGCCCTCATCATTTTAACAGCATTGCAAAGTCGAGGGTCAATGCTGCAAGTACGGAGATGAAGCCTGCATTGATCCATCTAGTGAATAGTAACCAATTCAATGGGTTGTCTAATGAAAGTTTATATGAGCATCTGACCACTTTTAATGAGATCTGTAATACTATAAAGCTTAATGGAGTGCCAGATGATGCTATTAGAGTGAGCTTGTTTCCTTTCTCATTGGGAGGAAATGCTAAACTATGGTTGAACTCTTTTCCTGAGAACAGTTTTATTGAGTGGGAGGATGTGGGTACAAAATTTTTGAATAAATACTTCCCACAATCAAATATCAATAAAGGGAAGCAAAAAATCTCTTCTTTCAGACATGGCATGGAGGAGACATTAGGGCAAGCATGGGATAGATACAAAGGCTTGTTAAGAAAGACACCTGCTCATGGTTTTGATGAAGCAACAGTAGTTATTCTTTTCCTTGGAGGTCTTGGATCACAGACCAAATTGATGTTGGATGCCTCAACTAGAGGAAATATCAGGTGCAAGACTCCAGAGGAAGCCTATGAATTGATTGAAAACATGGCTACCAATGACAATGAAATACACAATGAAAGAGGAACTTCATCACAACCTAAGGGAGTGTTACAGTTACAATCTTATGATGCGTTGCTTGCTCAAACTAAGATTATCACTCAACAGTTAGAGGTGTTGACAAAGAAACTTTCTCAGCCACCAAAGGAGTGTCGGAATGTCTCACAAGTTCAACATCAATTTTGTGAACAATGTGGTGGTGATCATATCAATGGTCAATGTGTTGTGCCTGAGAATATCAATGAAGAAGTTAGTCACATGGGTAACCAGTTTCGTCCCAACAATTATAATCAAGGGTGGAAATCTCATCCTAGCAATGGACAAAGTGAGTTTGGGCAAACTGGTCGGCAATTCAATAGACCACCACAGCAGCAACAACAACAGTGGCAACAACAACAGTGGCAACAACAACCCTCTCTATCTGAAAAAACTACAAAGCTTGAGGAGACTCTCCAACAATTCATACAAGTCAGTCTTTCCACTCAAAATAGCAATGAAGTTGCTATAAGGAACCTGGAGATGCAGGTTGGTCGAAATGGCCAAGAAGTTGGAAGAGATGTCTATCAGAAGTTTTGGGGCTATTACTGAAGTTAACCCCAAAGAAGAATGTAAGGCTATTGTGAGTATGAAAGATGAGAGAGAGAAAGAAAAAGAAAAGTTGAGTGAGAAAGAAAAAGAAGAGAGATTGAGTGAAAAAAGAAGAGGTTGAGAGAGAAAAAGAAAAATGTGAGAAAAAGTTCAATCACCTTGAAGAGTGCTTTAGAAGGGAAAAAGAGAAACAATTAGGGTGCATTGAAGAAATTTCTAGAGAATTGGGGATTAGAATTCCTGTGACTGAAGCATTGCAACAGATTCCTGAATATTCTGATTTTTTGAAAAAAATTTCTCAAAAGAAAAGAAAATTTAAAAGAGGAAACAATGGAGGTACAAGAAGAGTGCAGTGTGGTCTTACAAAAGGCACTTCCCCCTATGGTTGAAGATCTAGGAAGTTTCACCATTCCCTGTATTATCGGGAAGCATAAAATAGGGAAAGCCCTAATTGATTTAGGGTCCAATATTAATTTGATGCCCTTATCTCTTCTTGAAAAGATTGGTGGTCATGAAGTCAAACCTGCAAGGATGACTCTGTTTATGGCTGATGGATCTACCAAAAAGCCCTATGGTATGGTGGAAGATATGATGGTTCAAATTGAAAATCTCAGATTCCTGGTAGATTTTGTGATAATGGAGATGGGGGAAGATTTTGAGATCCCTATTATTCTTGGAAGGTCATTCATGAAAACGACCAAGGTGATCATTAATGTTGACAATGGAACTATAGCACTTAAAGACCAAGAAGAGGAGGTGATTTTCATTGTCTTCACTGCTGAGCAGCTAATCCAGGTGAAGAAGACTAGTCTTAGGACTTCAAGTGGAGTTACACCAGAAACTAGTACAAAAGCTGCTAAACCAGGTAAAAAGGGTAAAAAGTGGTTTCTATCACAGGTTAAGGAAGAAGAAAAAGACAACAAAGGAGCAGGTGTTCACCTAGACACTCTGGAAGAACATGAAGGACTGAGACCAGGGATACCAGTGAGATTCAACAAAAAGCTTTGGGTTGTGAAAGAACTCAGAGCTAATGGACTGATAGAGATTGAATCTCTAATTTCAAGGAGAACTAAAAACGTGAACAGGAAGCTGCTGAAGATCAATTGGTGTGGAAAAGGAAAAGGTGACACCAAGATCAAAGATGTGACATGAGCATATTGGGTCAAGCTAGTGACATTAAAGAAGCGCTTGCTGGGAGGCAACCCAGTGTTCTAAAAACTTCTATTTGTTTATTATTTCTTTAAGTTTGTAATTTTTTTGTTTATTTGGTGTGAGCTTATCGAGTCAAGCTAGTGACGTTAAAGAAGCGCTTACTAAGAGGCAACCCAACTTTCTAAACCTTTCTTTTTAATCTTTTATTTTGTTGTTTGTTTTTTTTTAATCAATTGTTTTGTTATTGTACTTTGCTTGAATGAACTACACTGCTTTGATTCAACTATGATGTGTTTTGTGATGAGTATTGCTTTGTGATATTCTAGTGTATTGATTGATGTTGAGATGATGCATGATGTGCTGATATACAGGTGATGGCTCACAATGTATGGAACAGGTGCTTGAGGGAAAATTTGATTGAGATACTGAGCAGGATGTTTTTCTGAATTATGGAACTTGAGAGTTTACCTATGTGAGTTTTGGGCTTCAGAGTTGTTGTGAATAATTGTTATTACTTTGGAAACATGAATGATTTTGTCCAAATTTTCTGTGATTGAACTACTTGCTTGCAGGTTTCATATGATCAAGGCCATCTTTTGTTATCCCTTATTGTTTTTAGCCTACTCATGAATTTTTCCAAATAAAAATAGAACAGTTTATTCCATCCTTTGAACCTCTAGCCTTAAGCATGTTTTGAAAACCCTATTTTAAATTCTTTACCTTGAGTTGAGTTGAGAATATTTGTGAGGTATTGATAAAAAAAATAAGTAGTGAGCACAAAGAAAAAGAAAAAGAGAAATCAAAAGAAAAGAAAAATGAAAAGAAAACAAAGAAAAGCTCACTGCAAGGGAAAAGGTTGGGAATAAGAAAAATATCTTCTTGAAAAGAGAACCTATGTGTAATTGTTAAATTCATAAATATCTCTCTTAACTCAAGGATTTTGTTGACCAGAAAAACCAATTTTCTTCATAGCCCAGCCAAGTTACAAGCCAAGAAAAGCCCTTGTGATGTAAATATGCTTGTGATTATGTTTGATTTTGGTTAAATGAAAGGAAAAATTAATTTGTGTGATATTGTGATAGTAGAGTGAAAGAAACACCAACACCTCACTATACACCTGTGAGTTGAGTGATACACTTTTGAGTGCTTGAGTGAAACACTTTCTTTGGTGAGGAATAGTTCTCTGAATTGTTGACTGCATCTCTGTTTAGTTGATTGATCATTCTTAAGGATAACATCTGTTTAAACATATGAGCATCACATTGATTTTAATTGAATTAAGGCATCTCCACACATTGACTGATATATGTATGTTGAGTTGATAAAAGTGATTGCTTATCTGAAAGAAAAAATTTTCGAAAAAGGTTGAGTCATTGTAGTAATTATTCTGAAGAGCTGAGTTACATTTTATTTTGCTTGAGGACAAGAAAAGTTCTAAGTTTGGGGTTGTGTTAACAATTGAAAATACTGTTATTTGGGATGTGATTTTAATACTAAATACACCCTTTTTCACTTAGAAACTTACTTGGATTCATGCTTTTTCATTGAGTTGTGTGAATAAGAGAGTTGAGATTGAATTTGATGATTTTATGACTAATTTCCCTTGTTTTGATAGGTAATGAGAAAATGCAGAAAGCAAAGATGAAGTGCTAAGGAGTTAGAGCTCAGAAAGGCCTGGAAAAGCACCAAAAGGAGGAACCGCACGAAGCTTGGGCGCCTTATATGGAGGCTTGAGCCTCGGAAAAACGACGTCCACCGCCCGGGCGGAGCGGCGGACCCCAAAGCCTGGGCGACCAATTGAAGGCTCAAGCCCTACATGAGAACCGTCCACTGCCCGGGCGCCCTAAATGGGGCACCCGAGCGTCGTTTGTCGCAGATCCGGCCCAATTTTTTTGCTCTGTTTCGACTCTTTTGGATCAGACCCTGTTTCTACTCTTTTCTAACTTTATTTAAATGACCCAAGTGCTCTAGGTTTTGTATCTTTGGCTGGAGCAACACAACAACATATTCTTCTACTCTCTAAAGGCGGATCTGGAGGCGGGAGCTTCCTCTTCTACTCTTAGGGTTTCACTATCTCATGTTTTTCAATTATTCATCTAGTTTCTCCATGTCTATGGGGAACTAAACTCTATTTGTTGTTGGGAGATGATGTAACCTTGAGAACTCTAGGTTGGGGGATGATGTAACCTTGTGACATTAACATTAATGTAAAAAGAAGAATTTTTATATACATGAGAGTAAACTTGGTGAAATCAAACCCTAACAACATATTCATCTCATATTAAAACAACATCCGTTCATCTTTATGTTACTCTACTATTGATGAATTTGCATTCATATTTAATTTTATGTCTTTACATTTGAAACCAACAATCTCGTTTTATTTAAGTCTTAATTAATCGAGTTATCACACAATTGTTTAATGCCGAGAGTCCTCTAGGATACAATACTTGGTCTTACCATTTTATATTACTTGTGCGATTTGGTACACTTGTCAATCCATCAATAGTTACCTAAAGAATTTATCATTCATAGTGATCATGATTCTTTGAAGTACTTGAAAGGACAAGTTAAACTTAATAAGAGACATTCTAAATGGGTATAGTTTTTAGAGGAATTTCCATACGTCATCAAGTATAAAAAGGGAAATGGAAATATAGTGGCTAATGCACTTTCTAGCAAGCATGCATTGCTTTTTATGCTTGAAACTAAATTGTTGGTCTTGATTTTTGAAAGACATGTATATGCATGATGAGGATTTTGCTGAAATATTTACTGCATGTGAAAAGTTTTATAAAAATGGTTATGTTGAGATTGTTGATAGGTGAAACACAGGATTAGCTAAACCCACAATCTTAGTGATATCTGTGTTTTTTATGATGACAACACATAGTTAATAAAAACACATGTGTATTTACTATGTTACATGTTACATGCTTTGATAACAATTGAATTTAGAGTTATCTGTGATGCACTTTTGATACTAAATCAACCATTTTTGACTTAGAAGCTTGCTTGAACTCATGTTTTTAGTTTAGTTTTGTGAATAAGTGAGTAGAGGGTATAATTAATGATTTTATCACTAAATACCCTTAATTTTGTAGGTTATTGGTATGGTTTGGAAGAAGAGCAAAAGTATCAAGGAGTTGGAACTCAAGAGGGATAGATAAAGTACTAGAGAAGAAGGCTGAAGAAGGTCGCAGGGCGCCTGGTTGCCTCTTTAAAGGGCCCTCAACACAGGATGTCACGCATCACCGCCTGGGCGCCCCATTAAGGGCACTGAGTGCTAGCTTCTTTCTACCACACACCGCCTAGGCGCCTTCTGAGGGGCCCTAAGCGCTAGTTCTCTCACAAGCTCGCCCAATTGCCCTAAGTTTAGGGCACTGAGCGCGAGCGTTATTGGGCTTGGACTTTATTTTTGATCTATTTAAGAACTTTCACGCCCTAGGGTTGGTATCTCTTGATGGCTTGAGCTCAGAAACACATGTTTTGCCCCTTTGGAGGCAGATTTAGGGATGCGAGAGCTCTCCTCTTCAGTTTCTAGGGTTTTTCAAACTCTTTCATTCCATTGTACCCCTAGTTTCTTCATGATGATGGAGAACTAAACCTTATTTGTTGTTGGGGAAGATGTAACCTCTAAACTCCCATATATTTGAATTTGTTTTAATTTATTATATGATTCTTTCATTAACTGTTAGGGATTTTCTCCTTTGCTCTATGTGTATTATATTTGGCTTTCTTTGTTATTGGAAAATACCTAGAAACCAGGATGTGGAGAATTTCTCCCAAAAGCAATATTGCCCAGGGATGGGGATAGGAGGTTTGGTTGTCTTAAGCTTCTATTTGTAATGCAAAATTAATTATTAGGGATGCAAGGGATTGTGGTCTAAAAATTAAGTATAGGCTTTCTTCGTCGAGGGATCGAGTTTTAGTAATTTAGAGAGTGACGTTAACAATTTAATGACGAAGATGAATTCTTATATGCATGAAAGTAAGGATGGTGAAATCTAAGCCCCAACAACATTATCATCTCATATTATCAACATCATCCATTCACTCTTGTGCTTTAGCCTCAATTGATCAAATTGCATTCATATTTACTTTTGTTGCATTTGCATTTAAAAACCAACAAAATATCTTTTCAGTCCTAATTAGTTAAGTAATTACACAATTGTCTAGTTTCGTGAGTCTTCTAGGATATGATACTTGGTCTTATCATTTTATATTACTTGATACGATTTGGTACACTTACCAATGTGTTAACATGCTTATATGCTTATTGTGTTATATTTGTATAAGCATAACTATGAACATATTGCGTTGATTATTGCATACTACTATGTTGGAAATGTGTTTTTTTCTAGGTATGCATAATATGAGTTTTCAGAAATGAAAAACCACAAGCACCAAGCTTCAGCTGTCTGGACTTTTTAACTGTAGAAAAACAACAAGTTTTAAGTTGATTACATTAGTGGTGAAATCGTTTAAAACTCATGTGTTTGCGTAAATTATTTTCAAGTGTGCTGCGATGAATTTTGAGAAGAAAAGTTTTCAAAAAAATGCTAAGTGTTACTACTTAATCGATTGCATGCATCTTGTATTCGACTAAGTTTGTTAAAGATTTGAAAACTCTTTCAATGCTTGACATAACGGTCACAACGGTCATATTTTTAAATATGTTGACCAAGCATTTATTGCAAATCGATTACATTTATTGCGCTTTCAATTAATGCATTTGACTGTTGTTAATATGTTATAACTGTGAAATGCATTCGACTAGATTAATAGTGTAATCGATTAAAACGCGTCTGATTTGACTTATACGATATATAGCCGCATGATTTGATATCTGTAAGAAGAATTAATCTTTACACTTTCATATCTTTTTCAGTGTGTTGTTTGAAATCTTACAGAAGAGAGACAAACTCCAAGAATCAAGAATTAACGTGGTGATAAAGTCTTGAGGATTTCTTGTGAACCAAGATTGTGTGATTGGAAATGTCTGATCATTTTGTACAAGAAGGTGCTTTCTACGTGATCAGGAAAAGCTTTGACAAACGCTGAGAGTTGCTGGTATTCCCTGTGTTGTATATAGGAAGATGAACGTGGTTCTTGACTTTGAGGGGGATCTCAAAGGGGTTGATAGCAGAGAGGATTATTCTTGTTGCTTGTCTGTTTTGTGTATTGCCTATACTTAGATTAATGAGTTATAGAGGTTATTTACATTTTGACGTGAGGTCGCTGTAAAGCCCTTGGTGTAAAAACTCATATCTATATAGTGCATTGGCTTCTATCTCGGGTTGAGTGAATGGACATTGGATTTAGGCTTTGCCGAACCAATATAAAAACTCAGAGTTTGAAATTTCTTATCCCTTCTCTCTACATTAAGTCGATTATACTGTCATTGCATTCGAATACGCTTACTGTTTCATTTCATACAAATTTACTTGCGATTCAAGAAAAGCTTAAAGGCTTCCTATTTTGGGAAAAATATTTTAAAAACAATCATTTTTACACATCACCAATTCACCCCCCCCCCTCCTCTTGGTGTGAGAAACGAAGCACTTCTTTTTTAACATATTACTATAGGCATAATGGATTCTTGTTTAAAGCTAATAAATTATGTATGCCTAAGTGTTCCGTTAGAGAGTTGCTTGTGACTAAATCACATGAGGGGGTTTGATGGGTCATTTTTGGAATCAAAAGACTTTAGAAATCTCGCAAGAGCATTTATTTTGGCCTCATATGAAACGTGATGTGCATAAGTATTGTGATCATTGCATTGTGTGTAAAAAGGCTAAATTTAAGGAGGTTAAGCCTCATGGATTATATACTCCTTTTTATGTTCTTAAATATCCTTAGATTGACATTTCTATGGACTTTGTTATAGGACTGCCTAAAACAAAGAATGGAAATGATTGTGTTTTGCTGTTGTTGATCGATTTTCTAAGATGACACACTTCATACCTCGCAAGAAGGTGGATAATGCTTGTCATGTGGCTTATTTATTTTTCAACGAAATAATAAGACTTCATAGACTATCAAGGAGCATTGTGAGTGATAGGGATAAAAAATTCCTTAGTGACTTTTGGAGAACCTTATGGGGTAAGATTGGTACTAAATTGTTATTTTGTACTACTTATCACCCACAAACTGATGATTAAACTGAAATAGTCAGTAAGACTTTAGGGACATCACTTACATTTGTTTTAAAGAAAAACCTTAAGTCTTGGGAAGCATGTTTGCCTTATGTTGAGTTTTCTTATAATAGGATTGTCCATAGTAGCACAATTAATGTTTCACCTTTTGAGATTGTATATGGATTTAATCCTTTGAATCCTCTTGATTTGTTGTCTTTGCCTAACATTTCTATGTTTAAGCATAAAGAAGCATAAGATAAAGTTGAGTATGTGAAGAAGTTTCATGAGCGAGTGAAAGCTCAAATTGAAAAGAAAAATGAGAACTATACAAAGCAAGCTAACAAAGATAGAAAGAAGGTTGTCTTCCAACCTAGAGATTGGGTTTAGGTACACATGAGAAAGGAAAGGTTTCTAGAACAAAGGAAATCAAAGCTTCAACAAAGGTGGAATGGTCCATTCCAAGTGCTTAAAAGAATAAATGACAATGCCTACAAACTTGACCTATCCATTTAGTATAATGTTACTTCCATATTTAATGTGTCTAACTTATCTCTTTTTGATGTAGATAGAGAATCTGATTTGAGGAGAAACCTTCTCAAGAGGGAGAGAATGATGAGGACGTGACCAAGAGCAAGGGAAATGATCCACTTGAAGGACTTGGAGAATCTATGACAAGGGACATAGCAAGGAAAGCAAGAAAGCTCTTCAACAAGTGTTGTCCATATTAATTGAATACAAGCCCAATTTTCAAGCAGAAAAGACCAAGATGGTGAATTGGATTATGGATAAAATTGAAGAGAACAACAACTCCATTTTGTTGCTGTTTTATTTTATAAGTTAGTTTGTTTTTAAAAATAACCCAATCTTTGTAAAATTGGCTGACCAAATTATCTCTTTGGGCCAATCATTTAGCATACTTTAGCTTGACTTTATTTCAAGTTGTAATAAGGGTCCAGTTTAAAAACTGAGACATCAGCCCTTATAAGCTTAACTATTTTCTTTAAACAAGTAAGATTTTTTATGCAGAGAAATTACGGTTTTATCTCTTTTATCTTAGTGAGAGTGATTCACCTAAGTTCTTGAGTGATTTAAGAATCCTTTGTTGTATCAAAAGGACTTTCCATCCTTTGTGTGTTGCCTCCTATGCAAGAATGATTATTTCTTTCACATTATCTTTGTTTCTTCGTTGTTCTTTCTCCTTCTCAATTTATAGAACCTCTTTATTTCTATCCAGTTTATCACATAGTCAAAACTTGTGTTCTGTACATCCAAAGTGTTTCTTGAGCCTAATTTGTAGTTCAAAATATGATCTTTCACGCCATTTTGGAAACACTCCAATTGAGGTTCTATAATTCAATATATTGACGTTTTGAAAGTTTTGATCTTATTTTTTTTTATCAAGTTTCGAATTTATTTTTAAGATTCTAAATCTAAAGATCCTCAATCATCTCTTTTGTAAGTAAGATTCACATTAAAGTGTCTCCTACAATACTTTCAAGTAATAATACACTGATAGGTTCAATTTTTATCAAACTTCATATATAACATGATATATAACATGATAGTGATAAAGATATATTGTCTATGATTAACCATTGACTTATATTAGATTTCTCTCCTCACATAGCAGGAATAATGTCTTCAGATCCCATGTTAGAGTGAGATATGACAGGTAATAGATATGTGTAGGGATGAGAGTCGTACCTTTCTAATGTCACTTTCCTGCTTTCCAATGCTTGAGTCGCCTGTTCCGCTCGCTTACACTCTTGACCAAGGGGAAGGGTACCTACAAAAGGCACTCCGACGCTCAAGTTAGGCGTGGTTTAGTGAATTGTTATCACAATTGAGTATTTTGGATCTAGTAGAACATACCTGGCTTTTGGCCTTGCCTTATATTTATAAGTTATCCCATGGATCCAAAACTAGCATAGATTCAATAAAATAAAAACAAACTTACCTTTAGATTCGGTTAGTTACTCATAAACAGCTTATCAGTATCTTTAATCAGATATCTTTAATCATTCTACTATTATTTTATCATTTTTTAGACTATTTTACATATGCCCCCCAAGTCTGAGTTAATCGTTCGGCTTTAGCCAAGGTTAACTATAAGACTTATATGAGCTTGAGAGAGGTCGTTCTCGTTATATTGGGAAGCTTATTTTCAATGTGCTTTACGTCTTCATTCCTCTCAACACTAAGACGTAGACTCTAGAAGTTCACTTAGAACATTCCCTGGGTTTTGTGGACGAGAGTGAGAGTTCACGGAGAACGTTCCTCACCGCTCGGTTTAGGACCAAGGGTTCTCGGAGAGCGTTCCCTGGGTTTTGTGGACGAGAGTGAGAGTTCACGAAGAACATTCTTCACCGCTCAGTTTAGGACCAGGGGTTCTTGGAGAGTGTTCCCTAGGTTTTGTGGACGAGAGTGAGATTTCATGGAGAACATTCATCGCCGCTCGGTTTAGGACCAAGGGTTCTTGGAGAGCGTTCCCTAGCTTTCTTAATATCGCCATGCAACCTTTGATTAATGGAAATTGTCTAGCTTTATTTAAGGTACAAGAATTTCAAGAATGTCGAGAAATCTGTTGATAAATCAAAATGTACTTTGATGTCGTTTCATAAACTGGGTTTTTGGGAAGATGAGATCTTGAATTGCTTTTGAACATTTTTGCACTTGAAAATTCATTAGTAGGTAAAAACAGCAATAAAAGCTGTAATGTCAGTATTGAACAAGAAAGGTCATATAGAAATTGCCAAGTTCAGGAAGCATTCACTGCTTTAAGAAGGCAAAAAGATCTGCCTATTAAATTAAATGAATTTGATAGAAATTTAAACCTTGAGAACGAATGCAAATGAAATTAAGGGTTGAGGCTAGTCAGCGGAAGGGATCACATGTATTTGATTATAATAATATATATATATATATATATATATATATATATATATTCATACAAAATATTCATATTCAAAAATACTTGTCTTATTGATGAAATTTCATGTAGAGATGATGACCCATATAGTGTAGTTTGCGCTTTGCTGAAAGTTTCTGGTGTTGATCCGAAGTAGCAATGTCGAAACTGAGCGTTCGTCTTGGTTCCTTGCGATTTCACTAGGATGCTGCTCGGCCCCACGGTGGACGCCAAAATGTTTTTGTATAAATATGTGTAGGGTTTAGAGTAGTACCTTTCTGACGTGACTTTCCTATTTTCTAATGCTTGAGTCGCCTGCTTCGTTCCCTTGCACTCTTGACCAGGGGGAGGGTACTTGAAAAAGGCACTTCGACGCTCAAATTAGTCGTGGTTTAGTGAATTGTTTATCACAATTGATTATTTTGGATCTAGTAGAACGTACCTGGCTTTTAGCCTTGACCTTATATTTATATGTTATCCCAGGGATCCTGAACTAGTACAGATCCAATAAAAAAAACAAATTTTCCTTTAGATTCGATTAGTTACTTATAAACAGCTTATCAGTATCTTTAATCAAATATCTTTAATCAAATATATTTAATCATTCTACTATTATTTTATCATTTTCTAAACTATTGGTCCAATAATAACTTAAACGTTGACCTAATTATAATCCAATCAGTAAAATCATTGAATTTGGTTGAGTATTATTGTTGTAACAAATAAACCCAACGATCCTGAATATTAACCGGGTATAACCTATGTAGGATTTCTCTCCCAAGATCTCGTGTTAAAGTGAGATATGACATGTAATGACCATCGTAAACTGAACCAACATATGATATTAATCAGGTCCATTTGGCATAATATGTTTACACCATGATTGAATATTAAATTATTAAAGTTTGCAAAACTGACATTTATTTCGTGTTCATTTCCACCCATGAGGAAGGGTATTGGGTGGTAATTTTGGCCATAGTAAGACTTAAATATCATTATTATTTTTCTTACTGATTAGATAAGAATGATGCATTGGTACATGCCACCAATTATTCATGATATTAAACTTTTAGCATTACCAAATTATTGAAAATCTATAAGAACACTTACATAAAGCTAAAGTTGGAACCAAAATAATACAAAGATACAACTAATTAAATCCAAAAGAGGCTAGGACAAACATAATTGTGACATTGTCTCTTAAGTAAGGTGACTTTTACAGTATTTTAGTGAATAATTTGGCATCCTTACTTTTTAGTTGTCAATTCGCACAACACTTCTATGAGAACGATTTACTTCTTCGAATTGAGTAGAGATATTATTTAATGATCATTTCTTGTTTCAAGAAAAAAATATAAATATGTTTGAATTCTTTTATTATAAATATGTTAATATAATGTGGCAGTAATAATTATACTCTTTACGCGTTATTCTTCTTAATATTTATAATTCTCACACTTTTCAAAAATATATATATATAAGAAGATAATAACCTTAATTCATAATAGATCCAATAAAATACTTTTTATAATATTTTTTTTGTTCTCTAACCTCCTTTATCCAATCCTAGAGTATTATATTCTTTACCAATTCTTTACACACTATCTTTCTTATGGATCAATAATAATATCTGAATTTTTTTAATGTAATTATTATTACATGCATCACCTAATATAATAAAATTATGTAATAAATGTGCTTAATATATTAAAAAAATAATTTTGAAAAGAAAAATAAAACACTAAGAATGTACAATTAAAAAGAATTGGGAGATACTATTCTCTAATAAGCTAAAAAATTAATAATGGTCTTCAAACATATAATTTATTCTATTTGTCAGAGTATTAAAAACAACTTATCTATATTAATATCAGTTTAGCATATTTTCTATCTCATTGGATAAGATTCATCATCCGGTTCTTTTACAGTTTAGAAAGTTTAACTGTTTGGTGAGGAAAACTTGATTGCATAAGTTAGGAATGTTGTTATTAGGATAATCAATTTTAGCTAGAAAATATTAAAATAAATGTATTATATAATCTTTCTCTCTTTGTATGCAGAAAAGGCTTTAGACGTATGTTATTTTGGACTTTTTATGTCTGATCTTGACCTGACGTCTTTACGGGTAACATTGATGGGACGTCGGTTTGCACTATCATAGACGTCTGACACTACAGATCAAACGTTTATATAGACGTCTGACACTACAGATCAGACGTATGACACTACAGATCAGACGTCTAAAGCGTCGCTATATTTAATTGGATCTTTCTCCGCTTGAGGCCTCTCGGGTTGCTCTTGGCTCATGGTGATTCGAGTTTACAACTTTATATTTTAGTTGAATAGAATGGATTATACGTTTTTTTTGTATTGGATGGTTTTAAAAACGTAGTGGAGGAAATTGAAGGAGTGCAAAATGCAAGAAATTGCAGCCCAAGAACGCCGCCCTAGGGCACGAGCAAAACTGCACCAAAACCCAACGAAAACGCATTTTAATCGGTTCAAATGAAAGATTATTCATCAAAGAGTAATGTAATTAGAGTAAAACTAATTTTAAATAATGCAAAAGTGAGAAAATGAACCTAAAAAACGTAACCTATGGAGAGAAAACACAAGGAAGATGAGGAACATTAAGTGCGCGTAATTGTTGCCTCGTGTTCGCAGTGTTTTAATACAACCATATAGAAGTCTGTACCCCCTACAATAAACGTCTATATGGCTTTAGAAGTCAGACTGACGGGATTTGACGTCTAAATGAGTTAAAAAGTGACTTTTTAGATTTCAAAATTTAGTATATAGAAGTCTATTCCCTCCACATCAAACGTCTATATGGCTTTAGAAGTCAGACTAACAGGATCTGACGTCTAAATGGAGTTAAAAAGTGACTTTTAGATTTCAAAAATTAGTATATAGAAGTCTGTTCCCTCCACATCAAACGTCTATATGGCTTTAGAAGTCGGATTGGCGGGATCTGACATCGAAATAGAGTCAAAAAGTGACTTTTTAGATTTTAAAAATGAGTATATAGAAGTCTATTCCCCCCACATCAGACATCTATATGCCTTTAGAAGTTGGATTGACAAGATCTGACGTCTAAATGGAGTCAAAAAGTGACTTTTTAGATTTCAAAAATGAGTATATAGAAGTTTGTTTCCCCCACATCAGACGTCTATATGACTTTAGAAGTTTGTTCCCTCCAGAAGACGTCTATATGGTTGTTTTATTTATGGAAAATTCACTAGTCATTTTTTACGTTGGATATTCGAGATTCAGACGTCTAAAGAGTAACGTTAAAGGTTTTTTTTGTACTAATAGAGTAAGCACGGTGTTCCTTTTTTATAATTCTTTCATGATAAGAAAATACTTATTCTAAATATGATTTTCTTCTAGATTACGTTATTGGATAATAATTCTCTAAAAAAAAATCAAACATAATCCTCTTAATATTCGTAATTTATGTGAATCACTCATGAAATTATGTATACAATTATCTCTATATAATTCATAATCTAAACTAGCTAGCTAATAGGTGTACAAATATTTTATATAATTTATGTTGCATTCCCTATGATAGAGTAAGACTTTATTGAAATTATATTTTATAGATTAAGGAACCAAATAAGGAGGAAAAAATGGTGAAATATGATTGTTAACTTATTACTTCCGAAGTGTAAGTTGAAATTAAGTATATCTAGATAATAGTATATAATTCCTTTTTCTTGTTGATATAAATATTTATATATATATATATATATATATATATATATATAATATAAATTAAATAGAATGAAAAATAAAATAAAATAAAAGAATACAGTACAAGAGATAAGTGAGGGACCAGAATGCGGTCAAAATAATTGAATTGGTGAAAGGAAGAAGGACCCGCCAGCCGACAAACATTTGAACAGACAATGATATCTGCAGAAACGTTATCTTGTACGCTCACACTTCGCTTTCACAAACAGCCTATAAATGACAAGAGCAACTTAGGTAAACTATTTTTCCAAACTTTCTCTTTTCTTTTAATCAAATTTATATAATCATTATATTTACCTTCTGAATAAAAAATGGATAATTATTGTTGGACCGTTCGTACACAACTTCAAGAATATATTTTCACATTTTCTTCTGTCAGCCTAATGTTATATTCAGTTCGGTCGGTTTGTTATTCCTGTATTTGTTTTAAACTATCAGGATACTTAGGGTCTGAACGCTGAATATTAAATACAATAATCAATATTCTCAACTACTTTTAGATATATTTTCTATTTATATAAATTATAATAAGTTTTTATTTACTACCAACTAAATTATTGTCAAAATCACACTCTAATCCTAATTATTAGGTTGGTTTGTTAATATTTGTAAATATTCTTAATCACATTAAACGTATTTTCTATCAGCTATTAGTTAGATTTTTTTATGAAGATGGTGTAATTTATTTGTTTCACTAAATTTTTGTTGGATCGATTTGATTATCTTATGTCAGGGTTAACTCGACCAGTCTACATTGAACGAACGGGCTCATATTATATACAAGTCCCCCATAACTCAAGTGGTCAAGGATTGGCTGCAATGGGATGAATGTTTTATGAAAGTAATTTGGTAGTATAACTTGGTATTGGCCTTTGATAATTTGTAGTTAAAAAAATTTATCATTGGCTTGAAGAGCTGTGACGCTTTGTGTCAGCTATGAGGCAAAATCTATAGTGTCACATATTCTTAGTCATTAGATGTGTCTAGATCTGACGATCTAGATGACACGACGATTGGCTTTCGTCCACTATAAATAGGAGGGCTCCTGACCTATCATTTTCACACTTCTTCCTACGAGGTTCTACATATATTGATTGATCTTCATATTCTTTTTCTCTTAAGGTAATAATGTCTACTATGCGCATTTCTTCTTCAGCAGAGTCTTCTAGTTGGGAAAGTCAAGGATATGCCAACGACACCTCGTCATTGTCGTGGGTCGTCTTTAGGGAGCCAAGATTTAACTAAATGAATTGTGCCATTGGTTAACACCAACACCACAAATGTGAATAATGTTGATAATAAGGAACATATGCCAAAGGGGGACTTCCCAGAGTGCAACCAACGAGGTCGAAATTGATGTCCATAAAGGGGGACGAGCCAAACCTTCCAAAATTTTGAGTTATGACTGAGTGTCTCATGATGTTCGTGAACATAACTCTCGGTACCAATGGGAAAAGGAGCTGGTGGATCTGGCCAAACAGCCTACATTCTTGGGATAACATCAATGATTTGTCATCAATCTTAGGATGTGCAAAGGAAATGAGCGGTATATCGATTGGGGAGATTCAAAGCTAGACTTATTTTTCGTGTACTTATTTGTTCTCTAACTTTTGCATTGGATTTTGTTTGATGATTTTGAAACAGAAGTATTACGAGTGTTAAACATTGCTCTGACCCAACTTCACCCAAATGTTTGGGCAGCCATTCAGGCTTTTAGAATAGTGTGTAAGGCCTTTCAATTTACCCCTACTTCGACCTTATTTTTTCATCATTTTTGCATTCGACCAAACCCGGAGGTAGGGTGGTTGTCTTTGATAAGCGAGTTTCACAAGTGGGTTTTCCAATTGTTTGTCGCCTTGTACAAAACTTTTAAAGACGAGTACTTCAAGGTGACCATTAAGGCAGAGGCTCATAAATATTTCTTCGACGAGGACGATCGACCTTAGTTCCCTCTTTACAGGACTAGGAATCTCGAATGGGTGATCTCTTAGTGTGATACCCTGATGATGTCTGATGAGCATTCAACATTTAAAGTGTTGGAGGAGCTCCCTTGCCGATTACCAACCAGGGTGCTCCTAATGTGTTATAAGTCTTGCAATATTGGTGAGGATGTTGTTGGTAAGCAGTCTTCCCTCGTTCGCTTATTTTGTTGTCCAACTTTTAACTTGGCTAATTTTTTTTGTGTTATAGATTCATGATCTACACCAATAAAAAAAAGTGGATTTTTATAGAAAATTATTAGGTAACCATCTAGCACCTGGTGACGGCTCTAGTGCATCAAAGGAGCTAGCCTCAACTCATCCGACTATAGTCAAACATTTAATCGAGGCAGTGATTAACTTGGGAAAAAGAAAAAAGATAAAAGGAAGCATGAGAAGAAGTCTTCCTTCACCCTGTCTTCTAAACACATTCGGGGCAAGATGTCTACTTCATTAGCTAGGGGTATATTTGGTACCAAGTTGAAACTTGGTAACAAGGTCTCCTTCAACCTTACCTCCATTGAGAATGACTTGACATAGTTTTGGTGCGTATTGGATGACTTGGCAGTTGCTACCTCTCTACCTCGAGCAATTCATTTGGAAAAGCACCCAAGAAGCTAGGGCTTGCGCAAGTGAGAAGAACCCAAAGCCAGGGCATGTTTGAGTGAGAGAGCTGAAGAGAGGAGTGCATCACTTGCCCGGAGAAGATGACCGGTGAGAAAGAAGATGACCGGAGCTACCACATGGAGAGGATCGAACGGCCGAAGAAAAGCTCGAAGGAGATTTAAAACAGAGACCGTTGGATCAAGAGGAAGCATGAAGCGTCGAAGGTTCTCGACTCATCTTCGTTTTCTCTTTTCTTCCCTTTTCATTTCTTTTCTCTTTTCTTCTTCAACCCTATATAAAGGGGCTTCCACCATGTAAAAATACACTTTCAGATATACAGTATTACATTTTTTAGCTTAGGGTTTAAGCTTTCCATAGAGTAAGTTTTTGTGGTTTTGGAGCGAACACTCACAATGGTGACAACTCGTGGTGGCTCCGATTGCGATTTTCATTCGGTATTTTTTTGTAATCTCGTTTCTTGGCAACAAAATGTTTTGTTTCTTTGTTTTAAGTCTTTGTGATTCTGTTATGTGGATTTTTTTATGTTTCCGTTTTCATGTGTGATTATGTGACTATGTTTCTTATTCTTCCTTGAAAATGAGTTGAACTCTAGAACTCTGCACATCTATGATTCCTTTTAGGAATTAAACGACCTCGAGGTGGGTGTGCATGATCAGGATGTCTTCTCGTGTCAGACATGAGTTCAACAAATAAAAAGTTGATTTTGAAATTGGTTTTGTCAGCTGTTTTACTTTGAAATTTTGATTTGGACTCCATGACTCCACACAATTGAAATTCCTTAGGGAATTACATGACTCCATAGTGAGCATGACTTATCAGGATGTCTTCTCGAGTTGGAGATGAGTCCAATAAAAGAAAAATATTATAATTCGTATTTTGTTTATGTCAGTTCATTTCAATTGGGATTTTATATGTTTTAGAGTAGATTGCATGTTTCAATTGCATTTAGATTAGGTTTTGCATCTGGTGATGATTAAAAACATGAATTAGGAGTTGAATTTGCTGAGATTTGGTATAGTGAGTAGACATTTACACACATTAAGTTCTGATTTGAGCTTAAATACCACACAGTGGGTAGGACTGCACAGGATGTCTTCTTGAGTTGTAAATGATAAATTTTCTACACTATCTTTGGCACTTTTGGTTCTTATTCATGGTTCTAATCAACCAATTTGTTTTTACTCATTAGTTTAGGTGTGTGTTCATTTGATTTCATTTTTAGTTGAGAATATTAACATGACTGTTCTTGATTACTTCTGTTAAGCATAGGATTTGATGATTCATTTTAGGTTTTATGTTTTACGTTTTAATTCAGATTTGATGCTTTGTTTAGGAATCTCTTTTAATTGTTAATGCATTCTTTTATACTTAGGTTTTGCTTCTGTTCTGTAGTTTTGTTTCAAAGATTTTCTTTCCTTCAGTTTTTAGCATTTGAGTTTTGTTTAGATTGTATCATATCTGTTATGTTTCAGTTGAAGGAAGTTATAGTAAATAGGTTTTATTTCTGTTTTGAGTAGTTTAGACTATTATTTTCTTTTCTTTTATTGCATTTCAATTTCTTTATTCTTTTAAACAGATTTTAGTTTAAACTAGTTTTAATTCTTTTATTTTAGTTTCATTCATTTTTAATGTCCCCACCCAATTTAATATTAAATAATTAGTAAATAAATACAAGACATTAACCCTACACTTTAATCTTAATTAGCTGAGTCCTAGGATTGTTATTCTGGTTGCCCTATGCTACATTAGTAGGGACCAGACTTTGTTCTGCCTTAGGCGACTAAAAGGCATTTTAACATGGGCAAACTCTACTTCTGTTACTGTTGCAACTTTGTCAACAAATAGATTCTCTATGCCAATTGGATCTTCGACCTCCTTTCTTAGGCGAATGACTACTCAACAAACTACGCATTTGAGGAGCACTTCTTCCAACGCGTTTGGCTTTCACAAATTTTCTTAAAATCCCTTCTCGAATCAAATCATCAACTTTATCTCTTAGGGCAACACACTCCTCAGTAGTGTGCCCAAGGTTGTAGTGGTAAACATAATGTATGTGTTCGTCTGTGTTTAGAGAGTGACTTTTTTCCTAGGTGGAGGCAAAAGATCCACACTTAAAGTTTCATTCAAGATCTTCACTTGGGGAGCGCTAAAGGGGTGTATTGACCAAAGCACGTTCCTTTAATGTGTTCCTTGGATCATGCACCGCTTTTCCTGGACAGTCTTCCATCACCCTATCACTAGTGGATGACATGGTTCTCATTGGCTTTCAAAAGTCACTCTTCTCCTCCACACCCATGAAATTTGCGGTTCTCTACCTTAGCTCGTCGAGGTTTTCAACAGGATACATGCACAAACTTCATCTTACAACCCAGGTCGAAACATTGTGATCATCTGTTGCATGCCCATGTTAGGACTATGATTTATTCCATTCGCTTTTATGGGTTCCTCATCATCTCCCTTAGGTTCAATTGGTCGTCTGAAGGTTCTTCTAACACAATGTTGCTTGTCATATTTTGTGTGGTCACCATGTGAGTATATAAGTGAACGAATGGTGCGATGGGCACCAAAATGTATTTGCAGGACCAGTTGATTGAACACAACTTGATAGCATCCTCCTCAAGCTAAGTTATGCCAAAGCACGAAGATGAAGTTGTAGAGGTGGAATTGGTGTGGAAGCTATGAATATGCTGGTGGGCTCACGATTTTGGTGAGGTTCTGGTGAGTTGTGATGGGATGAAGGTGTTTGATGGAGATCTTTGAAGAGGTTGGGCCAACTCTAGAGAAGAGTTGCTAGAGGGACCTCATGGGATGCTTTGAGTTCAGACAAGATATGTTTTCACACATTTTGGCATAATAAAATTCTAATTCATTAAGTGCTTTTGCAAGGGGGTGATCCTCTATTTATAGAGAAAGGTGTTTCCAAAGTAGACAAGAAACTCTAAAAACTCTCCACTGATGAACGGGTCGCACCGCTCACAAAAGTTGATTGCAGATATTAATGCAGTATAGTGCTAGGAGGTGACTCCTAGGTCGTCTCTCAAGGACCAAATTTTTGGTTCAGTTTTTAAGTCGATTACGAATTTGGGGGGGGTTTGTGAATGGTTTTGTTGTTTTGATGCGGTAAAATTAAATTAAACTGAAAATTAACTTTAAAACAGTAAACGTGAAAATGGTGAAGTAACATTTAAAACATTAAAAACCGAACGGTAAAAGATATCAAAATAAAATTAACGTGGGAATACTAAACGTAAAACGTTAAACACAAAAATAAAAGCATCAGTAAAAACAAATCGTAAACATAAAACTAAAACGGTAAAACTGAAATTAAAACAGTAAAACGAAATTAAACAGTAAAAACGAATTTGCTACAGTAAAAACGAAAATTCAAAAACATAAAACAGTGAAAATTAAATCTGAAACAGAAAACTAAAATATAGAAAACGAAAATACAGTAAATTGTAAATACAAAAAAAAACAGTAAAAACAGAAGACAGTAAATTTTAGAAAACAGTAAAAACAAAATTTCAGCATCATGAGAAAATAAAAATAAATCTGAAACAGAAAACTGCAGTACAGAAAACAAAAACACAAAAAAAAACAGTAAAAACAGTAAAAACATAAAACAGTAAAAACAGAAAATGAAATTACAGCAGTAAATAATAATAACAGTACAGAAAATACAGATTTTCAGAATCCTAAATTGTAGCAATACAGAAACAGTAAAAACGTAATACAGAAAAATAGTAAATACAGAAAACAGTAAATTACAAAATATGAAAACAGAATCAGAATTACTGCACCAGCATACAAAAAATAAAATTACAGTAAATAATTGAAAGTGAAATATTCAACAGAAGAGTAAAAACAGCAGTAGAAATTAAATTGCAGAAATACAGAATACAGAAATTAAAATACAGCCAAAATTAATTTACAGCAGTTAAATAAAATAGTAAAACAGAAAAACAGAATTTAAATTTCAGAAACAGTAAATGAAACCAAACTTAAATTGAAATTAAATTGTTCATGAATTTATTACAGTAAAGAAATTAAAATTGGAACCTAATGTACACATTGCTCAACCATAGCCTTCCATCTTCGTGCGTTTTTTTTTCACGTTCCAGATGCTGTATTTTCCAGCCCCTTGACTGTCCGTGTGCTTGTTGTCCAGCAGCTGTATTCCCCTATGCTGGACAGTATCCAGCTTATTCTCCACGGGGCACTCCTTCTTCCTCCTGGTTCTCTGATGCTGATGCCATTTATAGCCACTTCTCCTCTGGACAAACTCCCGTGACTTCTCCATTCAACTTGGTTCCTTGCACAAAATTCTGAGCAATAGCTTCTTGCCCGTGAGAAAATTTAATAAAATTCAGCTTTGCATGCCAAGCTATCAACTCCATTTGCCTCTTCTTTCTTCACGTGAGGTGCAGCCACAAAGAAAGTCGTGAGGTGGCCCATGAATTCCCATATGCTTCCTTCTTTCTTCACTAATTGCTCTTTGATGTGCCAAAAGCCATGATGGGGCCCTCCATTTTACTCCTTACGTGACATACATTATTTCTTGTTTGTTTAAGAAACCAAAATGAAAACAAAAAGTATGCTTCCATTATTCTCTCCACCATGACAAGGGGAATGACTTCCCATGACCGTGTGCTTCCAAGCTAATGTGGTCCCTCCTCTTATGTGGCATGCTTTTCAATTTGCCTTATGTTTTGTTCTCTTGTGCTGGCCATCTATATTGCCGTGACATTTATTCACAGTGGCTTCCTCCAAATTAAAAATCACTCTTCCAATAGCTACAAAACCGTGAATTTCACTTCAAAATGGCCCCACTTCATTTCATCAAGTTCCACTTGTTAATTGTTGAATGGATATCTTCCAAATAAATTAGGAAACCGTGAGCTGCAATTTGGGCGTGCTCCCCTCCATTTTGCTTCTTAAAATTAAAAAATATTTCATCACAGATCAATACACAGATTAAATACAGCTTCTTCCCAAATAAAGTGTGTGAATGTTCTTCAAAATGTCCTAGAATATTTTTAGAGTTTTCCCTACAATTTATAATGCAAATAATTAGTCTCACATAATTCAAATTAACTAAAATAAGAATTTCTGATCGATTTAAGAACAATTCAGAAAAATGGGAAAATATTGGACAATTATGCACAATTCCCTAATTAAATCTAGCACAATAAACTAAGTGAAGTGAAGAAAATATTGGTTCATCAAAATAGACCACACTTAGTCTTTTGCACTCCTGGGCAAAATTAAGACGCAAATCAGGGAATAGTTCAAAGGACTTCTAGGAAGGTGACACACACTCAGCACGCAGAAAACAAAGACTCAAGAATTTACAGAATTCTCAAGAATTATGGACCGAGATAAGAAGTAGACAATATCCAACACAGAATCAAAGAAAGCAGATACTTACAGAAATCATCCAAGCAATTCAAAGTATGGCAAAAATAATTAATCAGCTCAAGAGGTGATTCAAAAATAACAAAACCTCACCGATGCACTCACAGTGTTTCTCTCAAGTGTCTAGGGTAAATAATTTCAACTCGATGTACTCAAGAAAACAAACACAAGTAGACTTGGCAAGTTTCTAATATCAATACTTAAATCATACACATGTTCAGATCAAAAGGTCTTTACTAGGTTGTAATGGGGCCAAGGACAGGGGAGGATAAATTTGGATAAGTAGCTATAGCTCAGAAGAAATAGAGGTGCACTAGGGAAAAAAATGTAACACAGTGAAATCTCACCCAAACCTCTAATTCAATCCTCTTCTCGACTCCATTATTCACAAAATGATTTTTCAATTTTTTCTTTTTCTCATCAAAATTTTTTTTTCTCATCCTGTCTTCTTCTTCTTTTTTTTTTTTTTTTCACAACAGGATATAAATTATCATTTCAAAACATGATGAGGAACCAACTAGCCAATTCATCAGAATTCCCAAGGAGACCACACTTATTCTCAAAATACTTCTATAGCTTCAGACTTTCCTAAGGTTAAGGTAATCATTTGTTTTTCACTTAGGATCAGTGTATGAGCTTCAACACAAAGAAATATATACAGTATAGGCTCAAAGGGGTTATCAAAGGATAATAACAAGGTAGGCTTATTTGGCTAAAGAGGCTCAAGAACAAAAATGCCTTTATCACGTCTGAACATGCATATCAATCAATTATATCAAAAAGAATCAAGCCAAGGCATATGTGCAAGCATTCAAGAGACATATCACACACAAGAAAGAAAATTAAGTGGCTCAAATCTCACACAGGGTATTCGTCACAATCAAATCAACCTCTCAAACGTATAATTATCTTTCCAGGCAGAGAAAAGCAAGGATTACAAACTATAAGTATTAAGTAAGTGAAGGAAAAATCTACAACTTAGACCTCATCCAGAAATCAAGAGAAAAATGTAAAATTTATTGCACTCAAGACACACTAAAACAACTTAAAACAGAAAAAATTTAACACTTAAAAACAAAAAAATTTAACACACGAAATAAATACTAACAGAACTAACAGAAAAATCAGAATTTCTCCCCAGTAGACCACACTTAAATCACACAATGTCCTCAGTGTGTCACAATCATCAGATTATCAATTTCAGAGCAGTCAAATAATATAGACAAGTGCAATAAAAATAGAAAAATGGGAAGAAATTTTCAGTAACATCCATCAGTAGATGTTATCAGGGACATCCATCAGCAGATGTCTAAAACACCTAGCACCCATCAGTAGATGCTAATAATTTTTTTTTTTTTTATTATTTATTTTTTATTTTTTTATTTTTTTATTTTTTTATTTTTTTCTGATAAAGGAGACCGGTACTGTGACAACAGTCTCGGTGACAAAGACCGGAACTGTTGCTACAGTGGAAAGCAATCTGGCTATAAATGAGGCACTCCTCCGCGTCCAGCGCCATTTCCTGACTCTCACTCTCTCCTCTCTGCTTCTCTCTCTTCTCTCTCTACTCCTCTGCTCTCTCTCTCTGCTCTCTCAACTCTCTCGAGCGTCTGGATCTCTGCAGGGAGCCTCTCCTCTGAGCATCTGGAGCTGTGCGGAACCTCTGCCACCGTGCCATCTGAAGAGTCTGAGATCCGCGAGGAGCCTCTGCAAGCCCTACTACTCCAGGTAAGTCCTCTACACCTGGATCCCTTTTTCTTTCTGCTTGCTTAACTTTTCCTGCCGTCTCTTTGCTTCATTTTTCTTCTTTCCTTTCATTCTGCTTATTCTGCTGTTATGCCTTCCTGCTTTCCTTCTTCTCCTTTTCCTTTTTTCCAGATCTTTCATTTTTTTTTTTCTTTTTCTGCTTTCATTTAAGCCTTCAGTTCCTTCTTTATTTTCAGCTCTTATTCGCTTTCTTCTTCACCTGCTAAACACTTAAAACACATAAAACACAATTGTCTTAAAACTTAAGGGGTATATCGGCTGGAAACCAGACGTTAATCTCCCTTCGTTTGAAGGTATGGCAGAGACAATCGGGTAGAACAACGCCACGTACCCCACTTAAAACTAAAACACAGAAACTGAATATACAAGAACAATATGGACAAGGACATTGGACGTAGATCCGTTTAGGACCCTTTTGCAAGGACCGTGAAACAGATCTGAGACCAGACACTGAAACATCAAATACAGACTGGACAAAATAAATCTAAAAGGAAACAAGAACAAATAAAGAAAACACTGAATTAAGAATCTAATGTTTTTTTTTTTTTTATTGTTATTTATGTTATGCTTATTTTTCTTGTTTTTGTTCTTTTTACATTTATTTATTTTTTATTTAAGTATTTGTATATTACGAGAGGAAGGATGAGTGATATGGAATCAGAGAGATATACCAGTCAACGATGGCGTCCTACAGATGATCAGATCACGATGATGACCAAAATCTACAACTATGGGGTCACACACCCAAGCCGAGCGCAAGTCGTCGAGATCGCGTCTCGACTAAGGGCTTTCGGCGAAGCCACTGAATACAACGTACACTGCTGGTTCAACAACCACGGCAATCGGGTCAAGCGCTGGCAAGCGGAGATAGACCCCACAGGCACTCTCTTTTCACAACTGCCGCTATATATGTACGGTAAGAACTCTCATCATACCTCCATTGAAATTTTTTCACTTCCTCTTCTATTATTAACACAAGTTTTTTATTTTTTATTTTTTTATTTTTTGTTTGAAAGAAAACAACTGGGTGATAATGAGGGCACCGAGGCTGCTGAATTTGTTTCCAGTTCCGATCATTATCGATGACGACAGAAATGAACGAGAAATTCCTCCACCAAAGCCTCCGCTCGTGACTTTTCGAACCAGAGCTCCCTCAACGGAGCTCTCCCTTAGACCACCACAACCAGCTCGAGAGTTCTTTCATTTTTAAAGTTTTTTTTTTTTTTTTTTTTTTTTTTTTTTTTTTTATGTTTTCGCTGGCCGAGTGTGGCCAGAATATTAATGAGGACTGTAATATGAACACTTATGTTTTTTTATGTTTTTAATTTTTTTTTTTTTTGTTTTTATGTTGTTTTTGTTTTTATTTATTATGGTGTGTAATATTAACGATCAGACATGATCGACCCCTGAACAACCTTATTTTTATATCTACTGCAATTTCATTTTCAGATCTGTTCAAGCTCCTAATCCCCTATTACTGTAATTTTTGTTCTTATGAATGAAATATTTTCTTAGTCTAAAAATTTGCAATCAAAGATCTGTATGAAAACAACTAAGAAATTGTATTTACAGTGAAGGAAAATAAGGAAAATAAATGAGATCTGAAGTGAAAATTTTTAATGAAATATTGGTAAGAAACTGAGGGTCGAAATAAAATCAAAAGAATACGCAAAACAATTTTTGAATTTTTGAATTTTTTTTTTTTATAAGGATAACAATGTGAAAACTAAGAAAAAATAATTATACATATCAGAATACAGATTTGGCACGCTTTTAAACAAAATTTTTTTTTTTTCTTTTTAGTAAAAACACTAAGAATGAGGAAGCAAATAAAACACAAAACACATTTTTTTTTCGTTTTTTAAATATATGAAAAATAAATATATGTACATCTCATAACAATTAAATTTGAAAGGAAAAAAAATTTTTTTTTTTTTTTTGCACACTTAAAAAAAAAAATTATCACAAATAAATTTTTTTTTTTTTTTTTTTAAAAAATAATAACTCGAAAACTAATAAAGAAAAATAAAAGGAAAAATAAACATAAAAGAAAACAAAATTCAGAATCTTCCCGAGACCATACTTAAATTACACTGTCCTAAATGTTTTCTAAGCATAAGATCATCAATTAAAACACTAACAGATAAAGGACAAATGCAATAAAAGTAGGAAAACGGGGAAGAAAGAAAAAGAAAACTCCCCTGGTCAGGGTGGCAGTTGCCAATTTTGGATTTGTAGGGAGATGTTCTTCTCTTTAGGCTCCAGCATGAAATTGTTGAGGACGAACTGCTTCATCCTCCAGATTTGATCAAGTAGGGAAATATCTTCCACCACCGGATCTAAGCAGCAATTATTGTTACTGAGCGGATTCAGCAGGTGCCTGTTGATCTTCAAACTATCAGTGTCAGCACCTTTGTTTTCCACTGTGGGTGTATGTTGATCAAATTTATACGTACCTCCTGCAACATGATTAGTGCAATGTGGCACTGCAGAAATTTCATGCAGAGGTATAACACCCCATCCCAATTCATCATACTGAGCCTTAGATAAATCCTCATAACATGAATCAATTTCTAAATTGCATGCAATATTAATCATAGACTCAGATTCATGTTCAGTGCATGAAGAATAACCATTCGAATGTGATAGTAAAAAGCGGTTCTCATCATGCACAGAGGAAAAATTAAAATCAGACTCAGCAAGAATATAGTCATTAGCATACCGATCATCATCACAATCAACAGAATAATCAAATTGTGGTATGCTTACCTCCTCTTCCTTGAAGATTTCTAGAGTGTGGGAAGGTGAAGGTGGTCTACCTGGTTCAGGATTACTGCTTACTTCTGCCGGGTCCCCAAAATTTTCATCAGTCTCCTCAGGTGCAAGAGTGGCCATCTGCCTGATCTGATCACTCAGATTCTGTATGGCAGCTTGAGTTTCCTGCTGGAACTCCATGCTCTCTTGCTTGAACTGCATGTTCCCTTTCTGAAACTGAATGTTCTGCATTGTCATCTGCTCTAGTAACTCCTTTAATGTAGGTTCAGAAGTAGAAGGCTGAGGAGTTATTTGAATAGGAGAATCATACTGCTGACTCTCATATTGTGGAACTGGCTCCCAAAGAGAGCTCTCAGAAATTGGATGATGGAACATATTGTTCTCATCATAAAAATCAGCAGATTTAAAATCAAAGTAATATGCAGAATAAGAATCATAATCACAGACATTGGCAGAATAAGCATTATTCACAACATTAAAATAGGTAGACATGGAAAAATAAAAAGTAAAAACTAAAAACTAAAAATTACGAATCAGATAAAACAAAACACATTTATACATGCTACAAGCACAAGACAGAATATTTTTTTTTTAATTAACAGACAAAATACATATGACACGCATACAAAACAAATAGAACATCACAACACAAGATAAAACACAACACAATTAAACATGCTACAGGCAAAAACAAGATAAAACAATTTTTTTTTTTAAATAATAACTAAATACAGAACATAACACAATAAAATATAAAAGACAAAACATATATTAACACAACATAATCGAAAAACACAACAAAAATCTAAAACAAGAACCTGGAACTGAAGTGACAACGCCGCCAAAATTTGCTGAAGGTGTCGTTGTCGCCTACAGAAATATACAAGACAAAACACACAAAACAAACATATTAACAGAACAAAACTTTATACAACAAAAATCTAAAACCAAACCTCCATTGGTCCCCGGCAACGGCGCCAAAATTGATGAACGGGTCGCACCGCTCACAAAAGTTGATTGCAGATATTAATGCAGTATAGTGCTAGGAGGTGACTCCTAGGTCGTCTCTCAAGGACCAAATTTTTGGTTCAGTTTTTAAGTCGATTACGAATTTGGGGGGGGTTTGTGAATGGTTTTGTTGTTTTGATGCGGTAAAATTAAATTAAACTGAAAATTAACTTTAAAACAGTAAACGTGAAAATGGTGAAGTAACATTTAAAACATTAAAAACCGAACGGTAAAAGATATCAAAATAAAATTAACGTGGGAATACTAAACGTAAAACGTTAAACACAAAAATAAAAGCATCAGTAAAAACAAATCGTAAACATAAAACTAAAACGGTAAAACTGAAATTAAAACAGTAAAACGAAATTAAACAGTAAAAACGAATTTGCTACAGTAAAAACGAAAATTCAAAAACATAAAACAGTGAAAATTAAATCTGAAACAGAAAACTAAAATATAGAAAACGAAAATACAGTAAATTGTAAATACAAAAAAAAACAGTAAAAACAGAAGACAGTAAATTTTAGAAAACAGTAAAAACAAAATTTCAGCATCATGAGAAAATAAAAATAAATCTGAAACAGAAAACTGCAGTACAGAAAACAAAAACACAAAAAAAACAGTAAAAACAGTAAAAACATAAAACAGTAAAAACAGAAAATGAAATTACAGCAGTAAATAATAATAACAGTACAGAAAATACAGATTTTCAGAATCCTAAATTGTAGCAATACAGAAACAGTAAAAACGTAATACAGAAAAATAGTAAATACAGAAAACAGTAAATTACAAAATATGAAAACAGAATCAGAATTACTGCACCAGCATACAAAAAATAAAATTACAGTAAATAATTGAAAGTGAAATATTCAACAGAAGAGTAAAAACAGCAGTAGAAATTAAATTGCAGAAATACAGAATACAGAAATTAAAATACAGCCAAAATTAATTTACAGCAGTTAAATAAAATAGTAAAACAGAAAAACAGAATTTAAATTTCAGAAACAGTAAATGAAACCAAACTTAAATTGAAATTAAATTGTTCATGAATTTATTACAGTAAAGAAATTAAAATTGGAACCTAATGTACACATTGCTCAACCATAGCCTTCCATCTTCGTGCGTTTTTTTTTCACGTTCCAGATGCTGTATTTTCCAGCCCCTTGACTGTCCGTGTGCTTGCTGTCCAGCAGCTGTATTCCCCTATGCTGGACAGTATCCAGCTTATTCTCCACGGGGCACTCCTTCTTCCTCCTGGTTCTCTGATGCTGATGCCATTTATAGCCACTTCTCCTCTGGACAAACTCCCGTGACTTCTCCATTCAACTTGGTTCCTTGCACAAAATTCTGAGCAATAGCTTCTTGCCCGTGAGAAAATTTAATAAAATTCAGCTTTGCATGCCAAGCTATCAACTCCATTTGCCTCTTCTTTCTTCACGTGAGGTGCAGCCACAAAGAAAGTCGTGAGGTGGCCCATGAATTCCCATATGCTTCCTTCTTTCTTCACTAATTGCTCTTTGATGTGCCAAAAGCCATGATGGGGCCCTCCATTTTACTCCTTACGTGACATACATTATTTCTTGTTTGTTTAAGAAACCAAAATGAAAACAAAAAGTATGCTTCCATTATTCTCTCCACCATGACAAGGGGAATGACTTCCCATGACCGTGTGCTTCCAAGCTAATGTGGTCCCTCCTCTTATGTGGCATGCTTTTCAATTTGCCTTATGTTTTGTTCTCTTGTGCTGGCCATCTATATTGCCGTGACATTTATTCACAGTGGCTTCCTCCAAATTAAAAATCACTCTTCCAATAGCTACAAAACCGTGAATTTCACTTCAAAATGGCCCCACTTCATTTCATCAAGTTCCACTTGTTAATTGTTGAATGGATATCTTCCAAATAAATTAGGAAACCGTGAGCTGCAATTTGGGCGTGCTCCCCTCCATTTTGCTTCTTAAAATTAAAAAATATTTCATCACAGATCAATACACAGATTAAATACAGCTTCTTCCCAAATAAAGTGTGTGAATGTTCTTCAAAATGTCCTAGAATATTTTTAGAGTTTTCCCTACAATTTATAATGCAAATAATTAGTCTCACATAATTCAAATTAACTAAAATAAGAATTTCTGATCGATTTAAGAACAATTCAGAAAAATGGGAAAATATTGGACAATTATGCACAATTCCCTAATTAAATCTAGCACAATAAACTAAGTGAAGTGAAGAAAATATTGGTTCATCATCCACTCTTAGAGTACCATGTGGCAATCAACTTTTACAAAGTTTCTCCACTCGCATGTGGCAATCATTTTTGTAAAGTTTTCTCCACTCTTAGAGTGTCATGTGGCAATCCACTTTTTGCAAAGTTCCTTCACTCTTAAAGTGTCATGCGGCAATCCACTTTTGCAAAGTTTCTCCACTCTTAGAGTGACATGTGGCAATCCACTTTAGCAAATGTTTCTCCACTTATAAAATGACACGTGACCACTTTCTTTTTAAGAAAACTCTTCACTAAGAGCTTGTCATGATCAAACCCCACGGTGGGACACCCTCCATTAAGTTAAGATTACAAACCATACAATACATAACTCAATATATAAGGCCTAAAAGGAAATCTTATACTACTTGACCCTTAATAGAAGGTCTAAAATACACCTAATTTACAAAGAACATACTGATGGCCCATGATGATAAAAGCTCAGACCCACTTTTCACAGATGAATGCAACTCTTCTTAAGTGTGAGAAGACAATTCCTCGATTCCCTTTTCTCGTGTCAGCCCAATCTTATCTTCGGCCTCATCGATCTTGTCCTCAATTTGTTTGTCTCAAATCGCTCGTTTCGTACTACAAAAGGTATTTCGATGCTTAAGTCAAAACAGGGTATGAATACTCAAGTATTAAATGCAACAATCAATTTCATCAACTACCTTAGTGTGACTTCTCATTTATATAAATTGTAATGAGTTTTTACTTACCATTATCTTAATTATGCCTCAATCACATCCTAATCCTAATCACTATGTTGATTTGTGCTAATATCTATAGATATTTTTAATCACGCTAGGCATATGCCCGATTGCTAACTCAAACGACCGGTTGGATTATTTTATAAAGACAATGCAGTTTTATTTGTCTCACCAATTATTCGCTTATATTAATTTAATTATCCGGGTTTTACCCGGTCTACGTCGTACTACCCATACTCATTAAAATTAAAAATATATAATAAAATTAAGAAATGTAATGCCCAATTATGAAGATTTTCAAAATTGAAAAAGAACTAATTTCAAATGAAAAAGATTAATGGACAGACAGTGATCACCTAATATTTAGGACCAATTTCAAATGAAAAATATTTAGGACTAATTTCAAATGTAATATTTTTAATCAGGATTAATTTTATGGATAAATATGATTTTTTTATGATTGAATATTTTTTTTAATGTTATTTATACTCGATCCTCCAATGGGTTATTTACTTGGGAAAAAAAAGAGTGTATATTATTTTATCTGGTCTTATATAATGGAGATGTTTTATCTATAAAAATAATATTCTGCTTGTTTCAATATATATACTATTTCTAATTTCTTCTTCATTAATAATTTTTATCCTATATTATTTATTCCTTTTGATTATAATAATTGTTTGCTTCATCAATTTCATTCATTTCTATATCTAACTTTAGGCTATCAGAAAGTACTAGTAATATTATTCTTGTTAAAGATAAAGAGTATTCATAGTATATAAAGTTAAGTAAGAAATTCATTTTAAAATTTTCATACATACAATTCTAAGAATAATTTCGTAAGGCATGAAATAACACACTCTTAAAAGAACTTCTCTGCAACCCAAAACCTATACGGCAACAATGCAGCAAAAAATCATGACAATTGATAGACTATGACAATGGTCGTTGACAAAGAGAAATAATATGATCAATAATAATTAGCATTCATGCGGAAGAAACTTTCGTTAAAAAATATTAAATTTATTTTTAGTCTTTAAATTTAAATGAAATTAAAATTTATTTTTATTCTAAATTTTAATATAATTTAATTTCTAAATTTTGATATATGTTAATATATATTATTCCATTTCTCTTTGGAAGTAGTAGCTCGACTCCACTTTCAAGAATCTTATTATATCCACTTTGAAGCTCATCTAGTAAGAATAAAATATTTCAGCTTTAAATTTAGAAATTAATTATTAAACTTAAACAGTACATGTATATACATACATATATACATGTATATACATACATATATATACATACATATATATATATATATATATATATATATATATATATATATATATATATATATATATATATATATATATATATATATATATATATATATATATATATATATATATATATATGATTGTTGTTATGCATATACAGGTGGGGCAACCGTGCATAAGGTGGTGGATATTACACAGCTAAGGTCCTCTCACAGTTTGACTTATATTAATATATTCGTGGTTGTTTCCTTCATCTGAATCTTTACCTTATTCCCAACAAAGCGTGGACCCATATTTGCATGCAAATGTTCTTCTCTTACATTTCAGAAAACTGCACATAATTAACTGTTTCCATTTCATTTTTCTGTTACATTTCAGAAAACTGCAAATGTTCTTCTGAATTTCCTCTAACAAGCTGTTATGATTATTAAATGTGAGTTAATTCCTGTTCAAGTGATTTCAGATAGAAAGTGGGGTCATTTATAAGTTCAGAGTTTAAAGGTTAAGTTGAACAAACTAGTAAAGGAGAGAATTGAAGAATAATTAATTAGCACCTAATATCTCTGATATCAACATTTGTTTTATTTTATGATAGAAGTATTGTTCTATAATTATGTTTAGAGAACAAAAATATAGAGAAGAAATCTCCACTAAATCTGATCTCACTAGTGCAATACACAGAAATGGCATTGGTTAGTTTCGTTTATACGCACCGGTTTTACAACCGGTGCATATAGAGGCGAGGTAAAAAGAATACGTTTAATGTCTCGGTTCTAAACCGGGTCAAAAAAGGATCGATTTATGCCTCGGTTATCTTTTGAACCGAGTCAGTATCTTAGAAAATTTAATAAAAAAAAATTTCAGAAAACTGCAGAACCATTTTCTGGGTCTTTTCCTCAATCCTTTAACACAGGAGCATGTCTAACACAGGAGCATGTCTCAATGTAGAATTCGAACTCAAGCATTTTCAGTTACAATTCCAAAACACAAACCAACTCCAAAAATCAGAATAAGATACATCACAGAGCAGATAAAACCAAAAATCAGAGTAGGATACATCAATGAACAGATAAAACCAACATAACAAATGGAAAAAAATGAAAGAAAATCACTGCCATCCTCGGCCCCCATTTCCCAGCATCCTTCCTTCTCCCCCATTTCCCAGTACAAAGAAGTCTCCTTTTCAATCGGTAGAACCCAGCATTCATCCTCATTGACGCTGCCATCCTCGGCCTTCGAAGCGGAGCCGGACGGTCCCACAACAGCTTCATCCACGGAGGTTGAGGGCTCGGAAGGGGCCTGGACCGGGTGCTAGGCTAGCGGCTCCACCACTGGCACGGGCCATACCAGGCGGTCCACGAACAACACTAGATCTGAGATCGCGTCCGCTGGTGGAGTGAGATCGTGTCCGGTTGGTGGTGGGGTTGGGGTTGCGGGGTGGGAGGCGTGTCGGTTTGGGGTTGCGGGGTGGGAGGCGTGACGGGTTGGGGTTGCGGGGTTGGAGGCGTGACAGGTTAGGGTTGCTAGGTGGGATGCAGCCATGGCAAAGCAATAGAGAGAAGAAGAAGAACTGTGAGAAGGAGATTTGAGTGAGAAAGAAGAAGAGGAAAAGTGAGAAGGGTACCTTGAAAGGAGATCTGAGCGGCGGAGCGGCGGAGCGGCGGAGCGGCGGAGCGGCAGAGCGGCGGAGTGAAGGAGATCGCGTGAGCGAGAGAGAAGAAGAGGAAGAGTGAAGGAGAGGAAGAGTGAAGGAAATTGTGTGAGCGAGAGAGAAGAAGAGGAAGAGTGAAGGAGATCGCGTGAGAGAAGAGGAAGAGTTAAGGGGATCTGAGCGTGAGTGAGAGAGCAGAAGAGGAAGAGTTGTAAGATGTATGAGTATACTGCCTCAGTTAATATTTACCTGAGGTAAGAGAGGGATACTGACTCGGTTTTAAGATAACCGGTGCCTAAAGTTTCGAAAAATAATTAAAATTTAAAAACATATACGGGTTATATGCCTCGGTTGGCGCGTAACAGATGTTGAAAATCTTTTTGGCTTCGGTTCTACTGATACCCGAGGCATATAAGTTGTCTAAAACTACGAAAATGCCACCGCGCTTTTATACGCTTCGGTTTCAGTAAAACCGAGGCATATACAGCGCGTTAAAAAGCTTCTTTTTTACTAGTGTCTACCATATTTTTTTATGGTAGTTAAAAGTTAATATAAGATTCTTTATCTAATGAATAAAAATAATAGTTCATGTTTTTTATATTTAAATCTATAATAAGGGCTGTAAAGAGAAAAGAGAAGAAAAAATAATTTATTGATCAAAATTTTGTTTTGAGTAAGTGTTTCTTTATCTTTTTTCTTTATATGATTGCTTGTTTGTGTGTAAATACTTCCATGTGAAGTTTGACTAAAAAAGATGAATATTTACTAGTCAAAGATCATATCAGTATCTTTAGTTTGATGATCGAAGCTTCTTGTTGACATATTTGAGCTACTTTTGTCAATCAAGGGTCAGAGTTTTGTTAGAGTGCTTAGATTTTCCAAATAAGGGAAACTACTCTGAATGATCTTAGTGATGACTATGAAATAAGATCTATTTTATTGGTGAAGGTTCAATAGATCAATGTGTATTACATTTTGAGTTTGAAATTATTTAATTGTACTCAAATCTAAAGTTCTTCAGTTGCATGAGAGTCTATAGTTCATCTTATACATGTGAGTCTAGAATTTGGAGTTCATCTTGCATGTTAGTATGATCTTCTCCAACTATATGTATAATTTTAGGTTCACCTACTATATGTGAGTTTAATGCTCTTTAGCAACATGTTTAATCTAACATTCTTTAGCTGCGTTTTTGAATATGAAATTTTTGCTTAGCATGTTCAAAGAAGGTTTTTCTTTATCAACCTTTGTAGAGTCTTCATCTTGTTTAGTCTTAAAAGTAAATTCATTGTGGTTTCTTAAAGAAGTGATTTTATCAATTGGGATGAGAATGTGTTCCAAGTTTAAGGGAGAGTTTGGCTTTTATTAGTGTCTATGTGACAAGGCAGAAGGTTTTGTCTAAGCCATTAAGTGATAGTATTCTCTTAGTTACTCAAGTAAGTTCTTCATTTAATACAATAGTGTAACAAACGTTTTTAACGTCATCAATTAACAAAAATTATAAAATTTTTGTCATACAAAAAACACAACGATAATTTTGTAATTAACGAGACAATTTTAACGACAGTTACTTTGAAAAAATTGCATAAAAGTGAAATTTTAGAGTTTTAACAATAGTTATAAGAGGAACCCTTGTTAAAAAGTTAGGCAAGAGACTTATAACAACAATTCAAATTGAACCGTATTTAACCGTGTGAGCATAAGACTTTTAATGAGGATTGCATGCAAGAATTGTCACTAAAAGTTTTTTCCCCTCTTAAAAAAGGCTTTACCTTTTCACTTTCTCATGTTGAGTTCGTTTTTTCTTCTTATTTTTTTTGTTCGTCACCACTTATCATATTTTCGTCTTCGTCCCATGGTAGTTTTGCCACTTGTCCTACCTTCGTAAGTCATCACCCTTTGTCGTTAGTGTTGTTGTTCATCATTCACAAACAAAGCTTTTGTACAATTTGGTTTTCGTGCCTTCACTGCCTTTGCATTGTGTTGCCTTTGTCACCACCGAGCATCCACTCGCTTGCTTTGTAGTGTTATGTAATTCTTCCTTTGCATCACTCTTTCGTTTTTATTTCATTACTCTTTTTTATTTTTAAAATTTGAAGTTATAATGATGGTTGTACCCATAGTCAAATTGTTAAGCTTATAACAATGGATGGATTAATAATATTTATGGAACCTTTTTTACAAGTATGTTAAAAGCCTTGTGTGTAGTAATGATACCATCACTGTAGGAAAGGGGACACACTTAAGAGATATTCTCTTAGTCGCTATAATAAATGTTTCATCTGATAGGAAAAGGCAAACTTGTTTAAGTAAAGATATCGTTTGAATAATTTTAATAAGTGTTATCATCTAATACCCTAGTTTAGTGAAATTATTTCCATTCAAGTAAAAATATTGTTTGAATGTCTACTTTAAGTCATTTTTCATAGTTTATTTAGATATGCATGTTATATGTGAAGTTGCAAGGGGAACACTAAAGAGAAGAGGGACGAGGTGAATAGTATTTTAAAAATTCTTTTTACAAATTAATGTCAAATAGTTTATAAAGATGGAGTGCAAGATTTTAAAATGATTAGACACTAGGTTATAATGATATAGGTAAATGAAAAACATTTGAATTTGAATAGAGAAACAACATATCGTAGATTTTTATACTGGTTCACTCAACCTGAGTTACATCCAATTCTCCCTTAAGAACTCTTAAGGGGTTCCAATAATATTTTCTAAGATTACACAATTTTTGCCTCTCCAGAATCCCATCAAGTATTCTCACCGCTCCTAGTTACAACGAGTATTAGCACCACTTCTGATTTCCTAGTCAACTTTACTAGATCAAGTTTAGCCTCTCCAGGATTTAACCCTAGACAATTGTCTAGATATTCAACTGAACCTAAGTTGAACAATCAAGTATTTGAATTCTCTTAAGAACCTACAATAAATCCACAAATGAATTTTCACAAGGTACATATGAATGACTTTTAGTGAGAGGATGTGTACAAATACAATACAATCTGTGACACTTGAAAGTGTTTCTCTCTTTATAAAGATTTATCTCTCAAAATATATTGAGTGTTAGACAATGTAAGATCACTTTGAGCTTTTCTCACTTTTCTTGTTGCTTTTCTTCTCATGTAAATATGTGTTTTTTTCATCAACAACATCTTCTCTTCAAGCTTTATTTTGTATATAGTTTCTCTTGTAAGATGCCTATTGGACCAAAAAGTTAACTTATGAAGAGTTAGTAGTTTTTTATTCAAAGTCTGACTTTAGTCTACTTTGTAAGATCTAGAGCTTTTTATCATAGCCTTAAGCAAAATTTGAACTTGTACGATGTGACAAAGCAAATGGCTTCAATGAAACATTCCCAAAATGTTCTTCTCTCACAACTTCTTTTTCTTGGATGTCGTGATTCTAATCATATCTTTCTGCTTTATTGATATACACGTATATCAAAAAATAAAGTATACAAATATCAAAGTACTATTTTGTACATGCATTAAATATTTTAAACATTAATAAACATCAAGCAGTGTAGCGTTTTTAAGACACTTTGTTACTTGTCATTTCATTAATAAATGAATCGTTTGTGTATATTCATCATGTATGATCATAAAATGCTTTTCTTTAAGACTAAAGCATTTAGTAGTTACTTATCAGACGATATTCTCTATAGAAGGCTTTGCATGATATAACATTGTTTGAATTGAAACATCTCCTTAATTTTTAGTGTTATATAAGAATTGGACTTTCGTTTTCATGAGAGACTAGCTTATTTTGCTCATATACAAGGCTTTGCTTGATATAAAACTGTTTGAATTGAATCATCTCATTAATTCTTAGTGTTATACAAGAATTGAACTTTCGTTCTCTTGGAAGAGTAGCTTATTTTGTGTATATGGTCTATAGAGAGATTTCAGTGAGAGATATTTATCCTTAGACGTTGTTTATGATTTTCTAATCCACTTAAACAGTTTGGTCTAGAAAGCATTGCTTCAGCTTTTGGCTTTAGGCATTATAAAATACTTCTTGACCATACGCTACACTAGTAAAAATAAAGGATTTTAACTCGCGTATTTGACACCGGTTTAGCTGGAACCGAAGCAAAAAATGGTGCGGTGGCATTTTTATAATTTTTCTCAAAGTTATATGCCTTGATTCCAAAAAAATGATGCCTAAAACTGGCATGGTGGCATTTTTATAATTTTTGACAAAGGTATATGTCTCGGTTCAGAAAGAATCGGTGCCTAAAATTGGTGCGATGACATTTTTGTAATTATTGCAAAAGTCTACGACCTCGGTTGTTTAGAGAACTGAGGCATAAAGTAACTGAAATTTATTTTAGAAGGTTTAGGCATGGTTCTTTATAGAACCGAGGTCATAGACCCTTATTGTCCCGGTTAAAAAAATAACCGAGGTAATAACATCTGTTTAGGGTTAAATTTTGCGAACAGATGCATTTTCAAACACAAGCTTTTCTGTTTGTGTTGTGTGCTGCTGCTCTCTTTCTTCCATTTTCACAGCCATCCTCTTCAACTTTTCTTGCTTTTTTTTCTTTCATTTTACGTTGATTAAGTGCTTAGGTATGATTTTTTTTGTTTTGACCGATTGATTCTGTGCACAGGTGTTCTTCAGCTCTTCGAATAGATGTTTTAGGTTCATTTCGTTTCGTTTCAGCCCCAAACTCACCTTCAAGGTTAGTTTTGCTTTAGGTTTTTCAAGTTTTCGTTTGATTGATTGTTCTTCATACACCATACACATCAAAACATAAGTATATGTAAAATTGAGAGTATGCTCAAACGAACTCTAAATGAAATGAAAATTTGTATGAAGAACCAAAAAATCATGAAATCCCTACACAAAAAGTTTCAGCTCAAAATTCAAAATGTAACTATTTTAAATATTTTTTTAAAGTTTGAAAAAAAAATCCCGATAAATAGAAAACAATGTTTTCCGCGTTTATTTGTGTTTCTGGAATTTTTTTCATATGGTTTATGTGATACAGAAACAATAGTTTTTTAAAAAATATATATATATACTTTAGATCGCAGTTCTGGTGAAAAGTGAGGAAAAACAATGGTCTATTACCTCGGTTCTGGATCCAACCAGGGCAATAAACCCTTTAATTAATTAATTGTAAGGGTCTACGACTTCAGTTCAAATTAGAACCGAGGCAATAGACCCAATTTTTTATTTTTTTTAATCGTGTTACTGCTTTGAATTTTTTTAACCGAGACAAAAAGTCATAACTTTTTATCTCGGCTGAATATACATCAGTTGCATAACCATTCTTATAAACCAAAACAATCGAGACAATATCTCTTAGTTACATTAGTGCTACTTATTTCAAACAACTTTTTCTGTGTAATAATATTTTGTTTGTTAAATTTCAAAACTTGAGTAACTTAAATAATCATCTCTCACAAATATTTTTATCTTAACAATATGTATGTTTATATCCCAGAATTATTAAATTGTATACTTTAGGGAGTTATTACTTTGATTAAAGTGGACTGAATACATACCCATGTACTGAAGATATGAATGACATGTTTATGTATAACATATTATTTGAAGTCATCAATATGAGATTATTTATAGAAGGCATCCATAGATATTTCTTAAGTAACATATGATAATGTGTAATCTATATTTATATATACATGTCTCTAATAAATAAAAATGACAGTGTAAAATTATAAATTTCAAAATTAAATTGAATAAATTTAAAATTTGTAATATTTTTTTTAATTTCTCTTGACCCCTTCCTCTTGTATTTGTTACTTTTGAAGTGACCAATTATAATGTATACACGAGTAAACCCACGTAAAATAAATGGGTAATATGTGTGTTTCTTATATTTTAATGACATCCCTCGTTCTTCCTTAATTAGTTTTTAGGACAAACAATATAAGAAGCATACATTATTTTACAAACATTTTCACGTATAAATAAAGTACTAAACAAAAACGTAATTATACTTAATTATTATAAAAATAAGTATATTAGTAAAAGTTATTATATAAAAATAAATAATTATTCTTAACAATCTTTATCAGTCACGTTTGGTCATATATAAAGAAAATATTTAATAAAATTATTCACGAAAACCAAAATAGCATGACACTTAAATAAAGAAATTTTAATTGATGGTATAAAAAACCTTGGTTATATTAATCTTGATGGCTACATTATCACCTTTAACCTTTTTATATAAAAGATTAACAACTTTAGAAATAATACAAATGTAATCTTTCACACTCTTCCCTTTAATGAAACCATTAGGGAAAATAATTATACTAACAATCACCGTAAGCTTATCAACTAATTTTTTTATGATGATTTTGAAATGAAAAATAGTCATTGTTATAAGCAACATATAAATTAGTACAAAAAGACAAAATAAAATCTTCAATTATTTTTTCATCAGAAATAAATCGATCATCATGACAACTTAAAAATATCGTATGTATTATGCCTCTTGCGTACTACAACATGAAAAAAAAAATGAAAGATTCGTATTCCTTTCTTCAAACTAATTTGTATTTTCATTTCAATAAACAATTTGATAATCTAAAAAAAAAAATTAAATCATATTTTATACTGGACTTATGAATTACCAAAACATCAAAATCAGATTAATTAGAAATATTCAAAATACCTTGTTTAATATTAGATAAAAAGTTTAATTGCTTTATTGGTCTCTACATTCAAAGTATTGTTGCTCGTTAGTATTTGCTTTTATAAATCTTTCTATTTGGTTCCAATGTGGTATAAATTATATCAATGAAGTTCTTTCCGTTAAATTGGCATAAACGGTTGTGGTTATAAAATTTGATTTTTTTTCTTCTCTCTTCTATGCTCTTCCTATATGACGTCCAATTTTTCATGCTAATCTTTTCTTAAATCTTGATAAATATTTTCAATAAAAAGAAAATATAGACAAAATTGTTTGTCTTTATGATTATAATTGTTTCATAATATTAAAATATAATATTTTAAATGAGATCTAAATATTTCTTGTTTGATTACTTTTTTATAGAAATGTAAACGTAAAATGGAGATGAACTCAATCTTAGTCCAATTTTTACTCTTGTCCAATATCAGGAAATTTGGAATAGAATAAAGGTGTTTAAACCATTGTATTTAAAAACTAACTAAATTTATCAGTTATAATAAAAATTATAAAAGTATGAAAATAACTAAATTTCTAAAATTTGTCCTCTTCTCCCTTGGAATCAAATCGGAAAAGAGATATCCTATACTGAACTTTCAAAGAATTATCAAATGGTTGTTTTATATGGAAAAAGAATTTTCTAAAACATAATTTCTTTTATTATTTCTTTCTAATTTCCTACTAACAAAATAAATCTTCCTCTTTCTCAACTAAATTCTCTATGTATATATCCCTTTCCTCCTTTTTATTTATTATATGTATATGCATAACAAAAATATTTATATGTTATGTATATGTTAAAAATATTTATTTATAATAAATCTTATTTTATAAATATAATTATAAAAATAAATATAAATAATTTTTAAAATTTTATTACAGTTCTTAATAACTTTGTAGATAATTTTTATTTATTTAATTTTTAAAAATAGTTAAATTTAAAAAAAAAAAGGTAAAATTGGAAAAAAATATAAACACCAAATGTTGAATCTATTTATATATAACAGTACATAATCAATGTAAATAATAATTATATAATAATTAAATATAAAAGTATTCATTCCCACAAATACAACTAACAGTCTCATGGTAGATCGTTCAGTGAGATGTGCTAACAAATTTAATTAATATTTAAACAAGATCGTTGAATTTGAAGATTTACAAATGGCATAAAAAAATCATCAAATGTTCTAGATTAAGGAGTGTACGGTGTAAGGATTTTTTTTTTCTTTTGCGAATTACTTTTTTCAATAATATAGGTTAAAGAACCTGAAAAGTCTAAAAATGAAAAATAAAAAAAGACTTTTAAAAGATTTTATTGATATAATTTATACTAGAGATTAAATAAAGACATTTTTAAAAACAGATACTAAGGAGTAACATATGTAGACCAAGAAAGCAATTAAGTTTAGATATTTTCAATACTTTTTTAATTTTTCAAATAAAAAATACAAAAAAAAATTATAAAATATGGTTTTACTAATAAATTTTCATATTTCTATATTCTTTTAAATAGTTATTGGTTAAAATATATATCTTTGTAAATAATTATTTTATTTAATTATTTTTTACATAAATATTTTTCTAAAAAGGTATTTGTTTTGAAATAATTACTTTTTAAAAATCCAAAATTATAAATTCTATTTCTTTTTAAATAAAAAGCAAAATAAAATCAAAATTGGTCAATGGTATTCCGGTCAAACTTCACGTAGTCTCGTTTAGAATTTTGAATTCTGAATTAGTACAATAAATCATGATATTTAAGTAATGTTTTAATATATTCGTTTTTTGGAATAAAAAAAAGTATGTGGAAAAAGATTATCAAAATTCAGTACTGTATTTGGAAAGAGTATTCTCACATAGAAATGTAAATAAAGAAAAAAACTGTGGCACGAAATAAAAGGAAGAGAAATGTGATGTGAGGAAGTAGTGACATCATGAGATTAGGTTTAGGTTTAGGTTTAGGGTTCAAAAAATGAGATGTTTTTTTTGTGGCGTTGGATGTTGGACACTAAATGCATGTTTGAGTGTGACAGCGCAGCACGCTGAGTGGTCCCCTTCATTCTTACATCGGCACGTGTTCTGTCAGTCTCCACACACGTTTCGTTGCCACATAAACCTAAGTACTTTGACATAAATGGCATATCCCATCTTCTCTCACCTCACCACGCAACCACTACCACATCAAAACTCCATACCTTTCACATGCCATCCTCACAACTTTTTATAAATATTTTTTTTTATATCACTAAATAAATTTCATTTTTATTTCTCTTCTCAACAACACCTTCATCCTTTTCTTTTTCATGTTTGAAGCCAACCATATTTTCATGCATTACTATACTGTGTTAAATTAGTGATTTGTGTGAATGTAGGTAAGATAAATAATAGTTGAGAACTGTAAGATTGATAACAAAATTATGTAGAGAGTAAAGAGAAATTTAATTTAATGAAAAGACAAGGTACTAAGACCTATAATAAAAACAATACTGAGAAATCGGAAGTTAATATCTCATGGAAACATGAGATAAAATCATATATCATGTCAAATAATTTATAAGAATCTTCTCTTGTCCGTGGCAATAATATCTAACAACAAGGAATAGAAAATTAATTATTAAATGTATATACATTTAACTACATAAAGTTCCAGAAATAAATAAATGAACGTATATAAATAAATAAATAAATATAACACTAAAATGTAGTGAATTTTTTCAATATATTATTAAACATTATTTTTTCTATAAATATTTTGTAAACATTATTTTTTCTATAAATATTTTGTAATTATATCATGATGGGATTTGGAGTTGATCCTATAAAGAGCTTCTCTTGGAGTCTATAGTTCATCCTATTATAGTGTATTCTCTTATAGTGTTCATTGGTACTCAACCATAATTTAAGTCAAATCATGATAATATTTGAGTTATGAATGAATTTTTTGTTAAGAATTATAGATGTTTCTACCAGTGGTGGTGTGTTAGTTGATTATGATTCTTTGGTTGATATGTTTTTTCTGGAGGATGTTACTTCCATTGTCAATAATTTACAAGGTTTATAATATTTAGATTCATCTCATTGTAATTCTAAGACAACTTCTAATTTTTCTTTTGACAATTAAAAAAGTTCGGTTTATGAAAGAATTGAAAATAACCTTTAAAGAAGCTAATATACTTGATGAGATAATTATAATTCTGAGAAGGATGTATAAGTCGTTTCAAAACTACAAGAAAACTTTGTCGTGATAAGTTAATATTAAATCTTTCAAAACAAGATTTCTAAAAATCTTCAATAAGTTTTAAAGGTCTTATGTAGATATTGAGCGAATTTATTAACAATAAATTTGTTAATATGTTGAGAAATTTAATTATTGAGCTTTAGTTTTCTGTTGTATGGTTTACTTTTTTTTCATCTATGAATTTACTTAATTTTTTCATAATAGGTGTTTTTTACCCGTGATATATTTTTAAAATGAATTTGGTGTGGTCCATCATTCTTTTATGTTTTTTTCTTTTTCTTTTATATTTTTTGTTTTTAAGAAAATCTTCATGATGGTACGAAAGTTATACCTAGAATAATTCCTTTCTGAAAGTTCATACATAGTTTTCATTAAAATATAATTTATTTATTAAATAATTTTATTTTTAAAATTTAAAATATTTTGTCTTTTTTGAGTTTAAGTTTAAAATATTGAAAAAATTATATTTCTTGGGAAAATCTTATTGACTAAGTGATGAATGATACTTAAATAATGAAGAGTCAATATTTTGAAATAGATTTTGAAATTTGGTGGCTTGATGCAATAAGCTACACTGATCAAACACTGATTTAACACTTGAGCAATAAAGAGTCAACATTTTGAAATAAATTTTGAAATTTGGGTCTCTAGGCCACCAGTCAGCCCTCTGGTCATCACTTGGCCTTCTCGGCCCTCTTGGCCACCACTGGGCCCTCTCAGTCATCACTCGACCTTTCAACATAACGATCCTCAGTGTAATACTTGGCCCTCTCGACCACTACTCAGCTTCTCGGCCACTACTCGGCTTCTTGACCACTACTCAAACTCTCAATATAAAGATATCATCAATGTACTACTTGGTCCTCTTAGCCTATAACACCCTTAGCCTCTAAGCATACTCAACCTCATGAATACCACCATTGCACTCTCTCAATCAACTATTTGAGAAACTAATCAACACTTAACATAATTAAATAGAGATTATACACAAAACAAAATATAAATCATGATTAGGATATGATTGGGCCCTCCTTAATCACCTGAAAGTAAAAGCCCAATAAAAAATGCTATAAATAAGTAAACACCCAAGGTAAATGGAGGTGAGTTTCTCTAAACTATATGACTTGTCTGAGAACAAACTATCAACACAACACTAACTTAAGCTTCAAAGTGTCCTTGCAGGTGTCCCAACCACCCGAGACCAACAACTAAAGTTGAAAATGTAGATCAGAGATTGAAGATCGAAGAAGAGTCCATAATTTGTTAATTCTTTAAGGTTAATCTAGCCTTCTAAAAACATGTGTAGTACCTTAAACTCTTGACCACCACTCGACCCTCTCGGCCACCACTTGGCCAATCCTTTCAACCACCACTCACTAACACAAAAATAGCTTTTAACGTTTGTTATTTTAGGCTTTTGACGTCTATTAAATGTCCGACGTCATAGCGAGAGACATAAATTGACGTCTATTATCTTTGAACAGACGTCAATTTATGTTTGTTGCATTTATATTAGTCGTTAATTGACGTCTGTGGTAAGAACAACATACGTCAATTTGTGGGCTTTTTTAAAAAGAAAATTTTGCTGCCGTGAAGGTGAGGGAGTAGACAGGTGCCGCTATGAGGTGAGGAGGAAAAGGCGCATAATAACGGTTCGAAAATTGTTGCCACAGTTGTGCTAGAATGAGTTCAAGAATTGCACCAAAAGCCAATGAAAACGACTTTTAATCGGTACAAATTAAAGATAAGAGTTCAAAACGTAATATAATCGGTGCAAAATGATTTTAAACGGTGCAAAGTGGAAGAAAACGTACCTGAACATTAATGGCGAACGAGAGAAAGAAGATGAACGCAGCGAGAGAGAAAACGCGTAACTGGCGAACGCGAACAAAGCAAAAACCCAAACGAAAACGTGAATGAAAATGAGGCTCGCATTTTGAGTGTTTGGGGTTTAAAAGGGCATTTGACATCGGCCTCCCTCTAGAACCGACGTCTAATTGGTAAAAAAGTTCATTCTAGCGCTACTGTGTATTAGACGTTTGGGGAAGGGGATTCGATGTCTAATGTGTATTAGACGTCGACCCGTGCTATGTTCGACGTCTAACGTTTGCAAAAGTAACCTTTCAATTTTGATTTTACAACTTCTGGCAGAGGTTTTGACGTCTGATATGGGGGGCACCGACGTTTATGTCATAAAAAAGTTAATATTGGCCCTTAAAATGAGATATTATCAGATCTTTTTGACATCTGATTTAGGAGGCCCGACGTCTAAAGAAGGATTTGACGTTTGATTTGGTGAGCCGATGTCTAAAGGAGGATTTGACGTTTTATTTACAAAAATATCACTATTATACACGTGACGTTAAAGGCTATTTCTGCAATAGTGACTTGGTCTCTCACCATATAGATTCAATTATTTAACGTTTTAAAAATTAATGTTGAATGAAGTATTTTTTAAAATAAAAATTAATCTTTTATACTGTGTTATGATCACTAAGATTGACTAAAGTAACTTCACCAGGATCTAACTTCACTAGAACCAGCTAAGCCAATGATACCAAACAAACGTAAATATTTATTAGTTCAAAAAATTAGAAATATATTTTTAAAATTTAAAAAACTTAAGATTTTGTGTCACAGACTTAACTAAACAAACTCTAACACTCACAATTTAACTGACGTTAATATTTAAAAGTCAATTTAATATTTTATTTTAATGTACTTGTATTGATTAGATATGTAGAAGATGACATTATATGCGCTATTGGTAACAGCGTAATAAAGATGTGATGTTTCGTTTAATATATATATATATATATATATATATATATATAGGAAATGTATGTTGATAGAAATATAGAAATCTTAGTATATAAATGAAGATGTTAGATGATAATTTTATTCTAGTAATATAGATAACGCTTAATATTCTATTTTGTTCCAGTTTTTTGTTCGAAAATATTAAATTAATTTATTTTTAAAAAAATGTGTCAATTACGTGTTTATTTAATAAAATTTATATTAATAAAATCTCTTCTGTTAAATTCATATAAACAGTTTTAATTATTTTTTTTTTCTTTAATTAACGCCGTTTGTATGAATTTAATGGAAAGGATTTCATTGATGCAAATATTTTTAAGTGAGAACGTAATTGACGAAATTTTTAAAAAATTAATTAATTTGACATTTTCAAACGAAACTAGAGATAAAATAAGATATTAAACCTATAGTTAATTGTATAGTAGAACTAATTGACTTTGTGGGCAGGGAGTCAATGCATTTCTTGGCATGTTTCATTCATAACATTCATCATGAGCTTATTTTTATCCTTACTTGGTCACCATTCTCGCATAATACAAAATTAGTACCTGAATATGATTAAACAAGTATTAGACACAAAGTACAGTCTAAATGACGAGTAGGACTTTCCTTGCTCGTATCAACAGTAAAAGGTACAATAAAAAAAGATGAGCTTTTCGAAAGAAATAATTCTTAATCAAATATCACCTTATCAAAGTAAGATTGATGGGTTATACCCAGAAGAACCAAGCATAAATACTGAGCAGTGACGCCTACAAAAATTTAAAAATAATTTATTTAATTATATACATTATGGATATTCTTATAATAAATTTAATTCAGAAACTTTGAAGCAACATTTCCCTAGCAAGCCTATGATATATATATCACCTTATTTGTTTTGTGAAATTATAAAAAAAATGTCATTTATTATTGAAAGCATATTTACCTATAGATTATCAGCATCCCAAAGACAATACTTTCTTTGCCATATCTAACTCAACTTTTCCTAATCTACGTTTAAGAAAATATGTATTATAACAAAAGATGTTAAATTATTTATAGATGACACGTTTCAACATATGATTTAACATATTCACTGTATACGTTAGATAAAATTGCATTTAGTGATGGATCGATCTTGATGATTTCTTATGTATAATCTCAAGGGCTTTTACAGCTAATTAATCTGTCGTTTAATTTCGGGATATTCTATACTTCTATGGTGTATGTCTTAATGAAAATTATCATTAAGTGATTTTGGTTGATATATGAACTTTTAAATAATTGTTATAAAAGTTAATAAATTTAACATTAATAGTATTTTAGGATTAAATGACTAAGTAAAATTTTCACAATATAAAAAAAAATTATCTATTTTCATTTTAAAAAGCATACCTTTAGCCCTGAATTTCCTCCAATGGTGAGCACTAACACGAATTAGTTATTTCAAAAACCCAGAGGAGCGTTTCACACCTCGTTTATTAATAATATTGTTTGACTAAAGTAAATTATATAACTTGATTAAAAATATATTTTAAAGTAAAATGGTCATTGATACTAATTTAAAAAATTTAAACAAGTAGTTTACTTTAGTTTAAATAATTTATACAGTTTAAACAATTTAGAAACCTCAATTTAATTTAATTTACTCAAAATATGATACTATATATTCAGTTCAATTAAATTAAATTATTGCAGGGACAAAAAAACATTAACTGTAGTCTTTTTTTTTTTTGCAAATTTCAAGATAAATTTTACATCCTTAAAAATATAAGAAATCAATATATAGTACAATAACACATCACAATTTTTTTTTAAATAGTATAAGTATCTTATATAAAGTTGTGGAATATATAAAAATAGATGAAAAATACTAAGAAAATATACCATAAATGATGAAATCTTTGAAATTTTATAGGAGATTAGCGAATGCATTTGTGGCTCCACTTTTAACAACTTTTATTTTTGGAGTATCTTTATCCGAGGTTTGTAATAAAAATTATAAAAATTACAAATTTTAAAACCAAATCTTGAAAATTATGAATTTGTGACTAATTAGTTAGATGCGAGCATTTTACATTTCAATAAAACTACCACAAGTTACTACAAAAAATGAGTCAAAAACTATTTTTTAGTTAATTTTAGTGAATTTTATAAAATTGGGATTTAGGGTTTATGGTGAATGAAGATAGCAATCTTAATATAAAATGTAATGAAATATTTGAGTGAAATGAATGGAAGAACTTGCTTTTATGAGTTTGGCATCGTTGTATTTTGGTAGAAGGTTTTGCACAAACGTGAATGAGAAAGGTGAGCACTAATGTTGTTTACTAAAATTTAAAAGGCTAATTGACCTCATGCCACCTCTTAGCAAATGTTAATTCTTTATTTAATGTTGATTATAGTATAGACTGACATTATTTAATGTCTATTGGACTTAGGATCAATGTTAAACAAGAAATTAACGTTTATTAATAGGTGAACCAACATCAATTTGATCGGAATATTTACAAAAATATCATCACATATTTCTAACTCAAAACTTTGCTACACATACATAGAATTTGTGACTTAAAAACCCTTCTTGTGTTAATGTCTTTCACATTTACACAGTAAATTTAAAATTTTAACAAATTATATGTTAAACGGTCCTATAACTATCATAAAAAAGCATTCCTTGATAACTAACTGTTAAATGTTGTGTGTCTTCATCAGTTAAGATCCATTATATATGTCTTTATAGAAGCGGTTTCTTTGTTCTTCTTCCTAATTTGCTTCAATTCTTTGCTTTAATTATCTTTTTTCCACTGAGTTTAGTTATATTATTTCCTATCTCCATTGACAGCAAAGGAAAACGACAACAATTGTTCATAACAATATACGCTTCGGTTTTCGAATTGAGACCTATATTGGCGAGGTAAAAAGGTGGGAGACTTTTGGTCTCGGTTCTAACCGAGGTAATATCCCAAAGGATACTGTTTCGGTTATTTTGCACCCGAAGTAGTAAGGAAGAAAACAAAAGTGGGGACGGGGGGCGAGGGGTTACTACCTGGGCCTATGTCAACAGTTCATGCTAGAACTGATGCCAAAGCCCTTTATTTTTTTGTTTTTAAAAATTCACATGCACCCTATGGCACCGGTTGTGGTTGAATCGAGGCCATAGAAAGGCTTTCTACCTCGATTTTGGCCACAACTGAGGCCTATTCTTCTGAATGTTTTTTAAAAGAAAGTATGTTTTTGTAATACACTATCACAAAAATAGATCTGCATATAAAATGTTGGAACAACCGATACCGATATTGCGCAACGAAAATATTAAAACAGAGTACGATACGGATTGTTAAAAGCAAAGAGCTTGATCGATCAATTTAAAAAATGGTTCCTTTAATTTTCTTATAAACTTTTTATCAAACAGTTAATGAGCAGAAAATATAAAAGTGTAAGGAGCAGGAAAAAAAAAATCAGACAACTGAGTTTTATCCTGGTTTGAATCAAAAGATTCTACGTCCAGTCGTTAATCACTATAATTAATAATTAACTTTTTCATTAAAATATTGTTTATACATATTACAAGATTTCAAATAAAGATTAAGAAATAAGAACACCTTTCGTTCGACAAACGAACGGAATAATGCAGCAAGAAACTTCCTTGACAAACGAACCGAAAGAGCTTCCTTCGACAAATGAACCAGAAACAACAGCTCTACCAACTTGAAGAGAACCGCTCTGACCTTTGACACAAAAAGTGCGAGCTTCTCCTATTCACAAGATTTGACAAGAGCAAGAACTAGCACATGAGAACTTCCTCAGATTGCACTGTATTCTCAAATTCGCAAAGTTAACTTTGAAAGGTTCTGGCAAAGAGATTTATATACTGGCCTGAAAATGAAAAGAGGCATTCCAACTACCAGTGATAATCGATTATTAATAATCGATTATATGCGAGACTTGGACCGGTTAGGATATTTAACTCGTTAACCGGTCGGCTTGAGTTCTTCACCTTTTGCCGCTCGATATGAGCTCTGATTACCTTTTGTCGTTCGACTTGTCTCCTTATTGCTTTTCAATGTTCGATGCTAACTGCTCGGTCTCGGTTATGCTTTCCACCGCTTGGCTCAATAATTGTAAATTTTCCAACTCTTAACATTTTCTCCTACAGTGTTAGTTGGACACAATTTCGTTCGACTTGTGTTAGACACTGTTCGGTCCATAACTTGTGTTCGGCCAGTGTTAGTGACCATTCGGTGCTCAACTTAGTTTCGCCAATGTCAACTTTGTTTGGTCCTAAACTGTGTTCGGCCAGTGTTCATCCTGTGTACGGCCTTGAACTGTTATACATCGTCCAACCTTCAACTATTATATGTTGTTCGGTCTGTTAGCTGTGTTCGACCATGAATAGTCTCCTTTACTTGTGTTTAGCCTTCATCTGATTGTCCGTTCGATCTACATTTGCATTCATTCATTGATTGATAGTGATCGTTTAGTTTCAGACATGCCTCTGCTCGGTTGCCAGGTTCAATTCTTTCTACCACCACTTCACCTTCCAACCGATCGGTCTCATTCATGCCTTCTATCGTTCAATCTTGGTCATGTCGTCTATCGTTCAGTCTTGATGTCTTCTCTTATACAAAAATGCCTTTAAACTCATACATCAAAAGTCTTCTTATTCTTCACTTTGTAACATCATCAAAATCATTATCTTCAGGATACCAATGTTCCTCATTGGGAACAATCTCGCCCTTTTTGATGATAATAAAAAATTCCTTGTTTAAAAGCATCTTTGTGTATCTACATACAATACAAACTTACAAACAGGTTAGTGGTAACTGTTCTACCCCTTTTTGATCATAAGCAAAAAGCAAGTAGAAGTACTCCCCCTCAATTTGTTCTCCCTCTCAACAAATCAAATTATGCAAGAAATGATGAAAAGAGAAACTTAATGTACAAAATGAACCATCCAATTTAATTAAAAGAAGCAAAACCCAATTACTGTGTACTTCTTAAACTCGTTCGGTAACTAATTTACTTCTCCCTGTGTACCATATGAATCGTCTGGTCCATATCACAACTATAACCAAACAATGGATCATGCGTTGTTCGATAAATATACCAGGCAACTGGCTTAACTAAAAGAACGAGCTAGGATAATCGATTATGCCTCTTAATAATCGATTAAATACACTAGACTTACGACAAACTTAAAATTGTTATGAATTTTAATTCTAAGACAGATCTATAACTCCTAACTTTATTCTAAGATCATAAAACCTATCTTTGGGTAATGCTTTTGTGAAAATATTTGCCAATTGATGCAAAGTATCATTATATTACTATGCAATTTTCTTCTTCTGGTAAAAGTCCAGACTTTACAAAAGAATACTCAACCTTCCTCTACACAATACCACACTTTATTTTATACACCCCACAACTGCTCGCCTCACCTAACTTCCGAACGGTCTTACCATTCAAAGGGTTGAACGATCTTACCAGTTAGGAAATTTCGAACAGAAACAACTTCTCAAACAAGATTGGCTAGAATAAGCAATCAGACACTAGAGATAAAACAAGACAGTTTCAAATTTACAAACAAGCTTAGTTAGAATAGAAGGCACACAAACTGAACCTACCAAATGATCTAGATCAGATATTAAAAGCAATGAAAGATAAATAAGAAGCTCCTGACATGTTTAAGGAAAAGTCAGATTAGGGTGCATCAGTTTTCATATTTGATCTTTCACTGGTCTTTGAACTTTTTAGAATGATTTAAAAGTTGCTTTTGAATTGTTTACTTTAGATATCACACATGTACCAAGCTTTTGCTGCAAGTTTACACAAATGTACATGCACCATACAGACCTCATAAATAAGCTATTAATCCAGCAACTTGTTATCAACAAAAGATCTAAAAATGGTGGTTTGGAGGGTAAGAACACATAAGGTTGTTAAATTAAAGATTCTTTGCCATGAAAATGTTTAAATGAGTGAAAAGAACTTGTGATCACATCTAATTGATGCCATATCTCCCTTTGAAAAAGTCTATCAGTTCAAACGTTAGAGTACAAAGCAAAAATGTCAGTTGGAGTAGAGGGGTTTTGACATCGATTCTAAGAATAATCGATGTCAAAAGATCTGCTTAGAGATTTTGTCAGACTGCAGATAGGATTGTTAGTTGGAGCAGGGGGTTTAGCCTCGGTTGCTCTTAGAACCGAGACCAAAAATCGTGCACAGATATCTTCGTCAGCTAAAAAGTCTTTTCTTGGCATGTGTAGCAGACTCTATGGCCTCGGTTACCCTTGCAATCGAGGTCATATGAACTCTATGACTTCGGTTAGGAGAAAACCAAAACATATACTTTTCTAATAATTTTAAAAATATCACCGTATCATGTTATGCTTCGATCAGGTTATGCTTCGATTTCTAGCCAATCAAAGCACAATGGACGCTTTAGTAGTTTTATTACTAGTCATCATTTAACAAAACATAAATAATTAACTTTTTTCTCTTTAGATCATTTAAGAAAGTGTAAAATAGCTTACTTCTAACTAGTTACGTTCCCGTGCCCGTTTTATGACATGTCAACTATCGGTGTTTCGACTAACTTCAACTATCGGTGTTTTGACTAACATCTCTATGTCCTTATATATTAAATCTTTAAAATTAACCACTCATTTTATAAATTTTTAAATTATTGTAGATATTAAAAAAATACTTTTTCTTGACAAATTAAATACTACTTAAAAATGAATTTTAAAGACAAAAAAACATAAAATAAGGAGTGAGAAAACCGTTCAGAATTTTAAGAAGAATCGAATTATGTACTGGTATAACAAATTTTATTTAAACACGATGAATTCTTCTCGAGTTTTGAACCCGAACTTATATCAGTTACAGTAAACGAGTCATTTATGCATTACGAATAAAGAAGAAAAAAAACAGAGTGGTGTGTCAATGCAACATAATGGTCATAATTACTTTTGATGGCAAGTTTCTTTGTTTTCGAGGTATTATTGGTCAGTTTTTGTACGATGTTGTACGGACGAAGTTGACGTGTTTCTAACACTGTACCGTTTTCTCTATTTTTAACTGTGATGCTGTGCCACCACAGTTCCTGCACCACCACCACCCTCCCACGTTCCTTTTCTCCTTTCCCATGTCTCACTTTTCACACTTCCTAAATATCAAACTACCATAACTACAATTTATAAACATTATTATCATGCCATTAAACCAAAACCATTCTTTCACCATTCATCCTCAATGTTTTTCGCTATTTTTATCACCACCTTTACGTAAATACCACTTCATTTTATGTTTCATGTGTTGGGGGTAGCAATGCAAATGCATAATAGTTTACTCTTCTTTCCCAAACGAAAATATCTTCAGAAGCCACTTTTTGAAGGCATCGAATAATTTTTTTCTCCGTTTTTTTATATTATTCATAGTAAAAAGAAGACGAGCAACGAAGCAAATTGAAGCTGCCAGTAATGATATAAATAAAGGTTTCCACATATATGGACTTCCCTGTCGTCCTTTATATGCATATTTTTTACATTTCCCTTTATAGAAAAATCGAAGCATCATTTTCATGTATATTTTTTTATTGATGTGGAAATTTCTTTTTGGGTGGTTGGTGTGTTGTTTTTACTAAATGAAGCAAGGGATGAGGTTTCAATTTTCCATAACCATGTATAAAATAATTTGTTTCTTAATATGGTGTTGGGAACACAAGGTGAATGAATAAGGAAAGATGTTCTGTCTATGTGCTTTCTCTCTTGGCTAAAGATAGGTCAAATCCAACTCATTTTTCTTCAACGTATCTCAATTGTGTAATGTCATTCACTTTTCCTTCTCTTTCTATTATTTATCTGCAGTTTCTGTGCTTTCTCTTTTGGGTTTCTTGCTTTCTTTCTATTCTCCCCTTATTTTCTCTCTTTCCCATTCCTTTTCTAGCCTCTAACCCTTTACTATTCCTAGCTTCTCTTGGTTACCAAGATTTCCTTTGATTTTGCCAATTTGGTGCAAATCTTCTTCCTTTTCCTAGCTCAACTTTTTCCTTTACTTACCCAGAGAGGCCTGCTTGCGTTTTCTTCCTGGTGAGTATCTAAGCAGCAGAAAAAAAAAAAAAACCTTTTCCTCTTTGGTGTTTAGATACTTTGCTGGGAAGAAGCTTGAATTTGCTCATTTTTTCCTTTCATAATGTTTGTAGGAATTTTGTTTCTGTCGTAGTTTATGTTTTCTTCTACTTTTTCTTTGACTTAACTTCCATCCTTCATAAATATTTCACTTGTTTTTTGGAATTTAATGAACCCTTTGACTAGTACCACTTCTAATCTCTTGCATTTTTCTATCTGCTGCAGCTTTCTGTGTCTTCAAGTCTAACTCGGAGGGTTGGTATCTGCTGCAAATCTTTCCATTTTTCCATCATCACAAGGTTCAATTTCTTGGCCTGCTCTCTCTTCTTCACCCAATATAATATGTGTGCGCATAAACTATTTGTCTGGGTGTCTATGGAAGGAATTTTCTAGTTTCATATCTATTTTGGGGTACTGATGATTCTATGACCAGAAAGTAGAAGAGATGGTGAGAGGAAAGACTCAAATGAAGCGTATAGAGAACGCCACAAGCCGGCAAGTAACTTTCTCGAAGCGGCGAAATGGGTTGCTGAAGAAGGCTTTTGAGCTATCAGTTCTTTGTGATGCTGAGGTTTCTCTTATCATCTTCTCTCCAAGAGGGAAGCTCTATGAATTTTCTAGCACCAGGTACCACTATTCTCCTCTTTCAACTTTCCCTTTTCTTGTATGAATGAATCCTTCCGCTTCTGGTAATTTTAGCACCCTTCTTGAAACCAAGATCAGTTACTTTAATCTGTGAGCTAGTAAATTTCATGCATACCTATAAGATACATATGCGTGTATATACTGTTATGTAGCTGTCCTAAACACGAATACACAGTGGTGGACACTGCATATAGGTCTGGTTTTATTTGTTATCTGTACTTTTTGAATTAGTCTTTTGGGGTGGATTATGGGAGCTAAGCAAAGAGATTTTTAGAAAAGACTTGAAATAATGCATGAACCTACACCCTAGAGAGAAGAGAGGGACTATAGTTGTAATAAGATTGAAAGAAGAAGAAAAGAGAAATGGTGTGTCCGTGATTGTCTATACTAATTGGTGATTGTCCAGATATAATTACTTGACATTAAGAGACAAAATTGACTGTAGTTAGCAATGTTTGACATCTTCAATGAACTTGTTTAGAGCTTAACATAATGAAGCAATACTTCAAACCTCCTCAACCAAAGGTTGGTGGAATGAATAGGGGAACCTTGTTCCCTCAGTAACGGGCAAAGAATGAGCTTGTACATGTAGGTTAGTGATTTCTGATGTATCATATGTACTGAAAACTGACATTTACAATATTCATGGGATGGAGAGAGAGATAAAGATATTCTTGTGCAGTACCACAAAACGATGATTTGATTCCTCCTGTAATATCAACTGATCAATAAGTTTTTTATTTAGAATTCACAGTAGGGTCGACCCTACTTTTTATCATCGAACAAAGTGAGGAAAAACCTTAATGTGGTGTTCCAAAAGTAAAGAAAAAGAAAATATAATTCTATCTGCAAGAAGCTAGTGTTGTTCCATGAAATAATGTGCAGTGTGGTTTAGTATCACGAGTTCACACATTCTAAGGTGTATATTATTATTCTTGGATGAAGAATCTATGCATATATAGAAAGTTTTTCTTTTCTGTATGAATCATCGTGCAGGTGCATTCATAACATTAAATACTAACATTATATGAATTATTATAGCCCTCTTATATATGTGTTTGTTTATTTCAAACTGCAAATGTTGAACTTAAGATCTACTCTATTTAGTAATTAAGTCCCAGTCAACAATGTAACTAAGACTCATATGTGAGCTTGGTGTAGCTTTTATTACGTATATAACAACTTTGAAGTGACTTTTTTATGCATATATAGCCTTAAGTGATGTAGACAAGAAGATTTTCTAGTTGGAATTCAAACTTGGAGCTTCTCTTTGTTGGAAAACTTGAAAATTGCACAGTTTTAACATTTCCTATAATAAACTAAGTTAAGGGTGTATGCTTACAAAGCATAATGAAATGCTGCATAAAATAATTGAGTTTCTGCAAACTGATTTAGGAGAAAGAGTTAACAAACAACAGGAAGAGACTTATATATGAATATAACACTTTGCTATGCTTGTTCCTACAATTTTATTCATGTGGTTTTCTGAAATTTAATTTTTTAGTACTGTTCAGTTGTGTCTGTTTTTCCTTTTTTGAGGGGGGCAGAGGGGTATGGTGGTGGTGGTTGTCTCCCTTAATTAACCCTTTCTGAAATGCTAAGGAAATTAAACAAAATGAAAAATTGACTGAAACACAGAATGATGTGAGAAGATATATGCATTCAGATGAACTTATCAGAACTTCTTCTGTTCCTTCTTACAGGAACAATGAGAAATATCAATTGAAAACGGAACTTCTTATACGTAAATAACAAAATTTTACATCTTTTTGCACCAGGAAAAACGATGCATATTCATATATCTTTTGGATCACTATTTTTTTTCCTTAAGTTACTAGTTATCATCACGAACTTTTAAATTATCATTCCAAACAAAAGCTTCTACAGAACCTTGCAAATTATGCTATTGATGAGTATATGACTTAAACTCTCTAGATGCTGTATAGCTCAAACTTTTTTGTTGTAGGAGAAAAGTAGTTGATTATACTCTTTGCCAAGGTAAAATATTTTCCTACATTCATTTGGGACCAAGAAAGAAGATCTTAGTGAGGGTTGATGTCATAACAATGCTCAAATACTAAAATGGTTTCTTTAGTTAAAGCTTACATTCACTTCTATGTTTCTATGTTTTTTACAAATTGTTTACAAACACTTTTTTTGCATTTTCTTTACTGTTAGACTTACAACCATTTTTCTTTCCTTAAGAAGTTAGTCTTTGAATTTTATTTTCTCCTTCTGTCTTCTTTTTGCAGCATTTACAAAACATGTTGAAAGGTTTCAAAATTTGGCAACTAAAATATGGCAAAAAGTTATACATAGGCTTATGTGTTATGTTTTTTCTATGCAGTTTGTTCTTATTATTTACTCAGTACAGATAAAACAACTTCCTTCTTAACTCAACAAATTGAAATGAGTAAACTATATTAGTAAAAGTAAAATGAACTACAACTTAATTTCTTCAACCTCAAAAGACTAGGGTTTCTTTTAACCCTATAAGAAAATATTTGTCCTACAGATTTCTTTCAGTCTTTTATTTTGATGCATTAATTTAATAACATTTATTAACTAAAAGAATATCAACATTTTTCTCTCATGAAAATTATTAAAGGGTTTTTAAAGTACTAAGACTCTAGCACTATATATTCAAGTTAAGGAAAATGTTCTATATTTGTATCTTATAAAAAGTTTACTTTATTTTTACTTTTTGATTCTGATTATAAAAGAGAACTTCTAAAGTAAAACACAAAATAAATTATGTTCAAAATTTCTTGTATAAATGTTTGACATTCTCTTAAGAAAATTGACAATACTATCTTATAGTTTGGTAGAAAGGAGAGGAAAGAAAGAGATAATTAATTTCAGTGGTTTGGTTTAGAGAGGAGATAGAAAAAAAAACATATTTCAATTTTTTTTACTCTCTTTAAAATTGCTTAAATTTAAAACATTTTCTCTTTATTCTTTTTACTTATTTCTATTAAACTAAAAACTAAACAATTAAGTTTATTATTTTAGTTTATTGATACTCTACTTTTACTCTCTTACCTGAGAGAGAGAGAAAAAAAAAACAGTACTCTGAAATCAAACACCGTTATTTTCTTTCCTTGTCATGATGTCACTCTGATTCAAAGAAGTATTTAATTAAATGCAATAGTTCAGCTTTAACACTTAAACCCTCCAAGACTATAACTGCTTTTCTATTATAGTTCTCACAAAGGTGAACATCTTAGCATCTTTAATAGAGTACCTAGTTTCACACAGTAACAAATAAGTGAATAAGTTTAGATTTACTTTTCCATAAAAACTTGTATTATTTAGAAAAGTTATATTTATTGACTAATTAAGATTAAAGAATACATGAAGAAATGAAAAATATTAATTTTTAATTATAAAAATTTTAAAATTGTAGAAAATAATTAAATTGATTTAATGAAATAATTGGTAAAAATTTCATCCATTAAATTAATATTGTCGTATCAATTGTTATTGTAAGTTCGTATTAAGTTCAATATTTTGATGTTACAAATGGTTATGTTAGACGTTCAATGAATTAGTTATTTTATTTTATTCTATGAATTAGTTATTTTATTCTAATATAGGTTATGACATCGTGTTATATTAAGATACCAATAAATATGTAATTAATCAATTCATATAGCTAAGATTGAAAATATAACTCAATAGTAATGAAAAAGAAATATATTGAATAGTAAAAATTACAAAAATTCAAGATACATTGCGTCCAACTCTTGTGGATAAAGGAGTTAGTATATTCCTGTACAATCTCAACACTAGAACAAGATTAATGATTAATGCCTCCAGTCTCCAGAACGAGCCTTTGTCGTATATATCTTAAAGTTAGTTTCCTATAATCTGAGGGTGTGTTTTCTAATTTTGTCAAACTTCCTATTTATAGGATCTAGGCAAGTTTGTTTGAATTAGACTGAACCTGAAATTTGTTCTTGATATTTATAATTAAAGTAACCAAAATATATCGACAATTGATTTTGTTGAGATATTTTTCATTCTTCAATAATTTCTTCTTATTTGCACAATATTTTCACAAATAAGAGTCAGATATTTCTATTTCTCAATTTATTAAATAAAATTTTTAATTCTTTAAATATTAATAATAAAAATATCAGTAAAAGATAAAAATAAACAAAATAAAAACAAAAACAATGATAATATCATTTGACAAAATACCTCAAACTTAGATATTTTCATCTCTTCATAAAAACTCAGGTTAATCTATCATAATAACTCAAAGCAAATGAGTTCTCATTCTTATACAATAGAAGAAAATTACACTTATAGTTCCCAAACTCAAGGATGACATGATTTTCATTTTTTCACTTCATTATCCAAAACGATATAAGAAATAATAACTAGACTATTAAATTTAAAATATCAATAATCACTGACATAAAAACCTTAATTTTCTAAAAAGAAATAATAAAAATAAAAATAAAGAAAATAAAAACAATAATAATGCTAATTATCACAAATCAAAATCTTGGTATATAGGGTTGGAAAAAAGTTTTCCTTTTAATGGTTGTAGTTGAAAAAAAGCTATTGATTCAGATACCCTTTCTGGAATAGTTTAATAGTCTTGTAGCATGTTTGAATCTAATTAGGTTGTTTTCATGTAGTTTATTAGCTGGGTTTTACATCTCTGTATATCTTTCTATTGGAGTTCCCTTAGTGTACTAGTGACTAGGTTTCTTCTTTTGCAGATAAAAAGTAGAAAATGCTTTTGTAAAAGAAAGAGGGGTAGCGTGTGAGGGGGTAGGATGTACTTAAAGGTTTACCCTTGGTTGAAAGAAAGATAAATGATCAAAATAAAAAAGAAATAAGATAAGGGAAGATAAATAAATAAGAAATAAATCGTTGTTTGGTAGAGTAGAAATATGTGAAAAATAGAAAGATTAAAAATAAATGAAAAATAATAAAGTGGGTTCTACCATTTTCTTCTCCTCTCTCTCCTTTAAACCAGATAATTTAATTGTGAAAATGAAAGATAAAGCATGAATATAAAGTTTCTAAAAATTGTAATATTCGTATTTAATATATATTGTGTATATTTTTGTCACATCTTATTTGGTGTAATGATAACTATTTATAGTACTAGTTATATGTTTTTGTGATATGTTTTAAATATTCTATTTAAAAGGTTTTATGTGACAAACAATTCCTCTAGATTGCCACTTGATGTACTTCATTTAGTCTAATATAAACCTAAAAGCATAAACTACTTAATTTATATATACTTCATTAATATACATGTCTATCTATGCTAGTGAATTACATTGGAACAAGCAAAACTAAGTTGAGTTTTAATACTAAAATAACTTATAACAGCATAGTTCTTGATTTTTCTGTGTTAGAATTTGTTGCAGATTTCAAGAAACTATAAGAGTAATGAAGGAAAGAAGAGAAAAGCTTTAACTAAAATAAGTACAATAAAACAATGATACACTTAATGAAATACACTTTTAAAAGCTGTGTAACTTGCCCAGAAAACTTATAAAGATTTTACTAGCAAAAGTATTTTACTTTATTGAAGATTTGAATAAACATTTGACAAAACTAATGTTAGATGGCATTATTGTAAACTTATAAGTAGATATATTCTGTAAATCATTTTTATTAAAAGAATTTAATTTATTTTAAGTAGACATGATTCATGTCCATAAACTTATAAATAGATGCCTTATGACAATTTTTTATCATTAATTAAAATTAATTTATTGAAAATACATATATGCATATATAAGATACAGAAGATATACCTCTACTCTGCCAACCAATGTAAATATAAAGAAAATTGTAATATTCTTTTAATAATGTCATTTTTTTTAATTTAAAACTCCTCCCAAAATCCTTCAGCAAGCTTAAAAATTCTGAAACTCGAAATTATGTATGGTTGGAATTAAGTTCATTTTTATCAAAGTCTTGATATGAAGACATATTATGAAGTATGATTTAAAGGGACTTGGCTAAGTTTTGGTTTGTGATAACACTTTCTATGAAGTAATTTTCAACTTGATCAGTCTAGGGTTTTGCCTATCATGAAGAACCGTAATAAAACTGCTACAAGACACTCCAGAAATAAACCTTGTATGTGTTTGGTTGGATGAAATGAGGATGGAGAAAAATAAATAAATTGAAAATAAGTAAAAAAAAAAGAAGAAAACTTTTGAATTATTTTATAGAAATCAATCTTTCTTTTTTCATTTAGCAATCATAGTTTCCCTTTAACAAAGGGAGGATTTTGGTTTCTTTCCATTCACCCTATCATTACATTAATTTATTTGAATCCATAAAGACTAATAAAAATGTAATTGTTTGTGTTGTTGTTCTTATTTACTTGTATATTCCTTTTAATTGCCTTTGTTTATGTAAAAGTAGGTATGTAAAAAGGTTGGAGATTCTAAATACTCCATATCTATTAATTATTATTGATAAAAAAAAAGAAAACATTTTAATTTCAAATTTAACTTTGGTTAAACATCAGTTACTTTTGAAGAAACAAACTTGATTTTATTTGAGCTAAACCTTGAAAGGTTAAATTTAACCATTATTATGAACAAGAAACTAAATAATACTCATCCACACAAAGCAATACTAGAATCATAAAAGAATATTAAGCAAAACTCAAGAATGAGAATGAATTCTTATAGGGGTCTCTTTTATCTTAGCTGTCAGATTTCTTTTTGGGAATTAGCACTCGAACTTTTATAAAAAGAAAGAAAAATAAATGAGACATTTGAATATGATTTTCCCTAACCTTCACCTAAGGGCCCTTAAACGTTCATTCGTATTCAAATTAAAAGAATTAAATTGAAGATTAGATTAAATGTGATTGAAGTTTAAAATACATAAGCTTTGTCTCGATTAGAAACCTTAATTCCTTAAAAATCCGAAATTAGAAAAAGTATTAAGTTTGAGAATGTGGTTTTATCTTGAATCCTTGCTCCAATTTATCAATTTCCTTTAGAGATTTATCATGTCTCCCATGAATAGTCAAATCATAGGAACATTGGCATTAATCAACATTGACATTCTTTAACTACAAAAATTAGTTACACATAGAATGAGAATCGAAGGTTCCATTACAAGTGATGAACTTTGCAACATCATTTCTATAAAACTGAAGTTTTACTTTAGACAGAAATTTGAGTTCTAATCTCACCTGCAGAACATGAGTTATGAGCTTTAGTTACTAAATATTTATGTGTTTCATAACAAAAATTTGAGTTCTTATCTGCTTGTGTTTCGTAGCTTACTTATTTGTAGTGTTGATGTGTATCTCTTTTGTTTGAGTACATGACTTTCCGTAATGATCTCTATTTATAGTGGTGCTGAATAACTCTATGAAACAATTATCACATATGTAATCATGTTATAATACGTGTGAGTGTACAAAATTTAATTTTAGTTTTTATACAAATGTAATTTGTGTTTTATCCCCAAACATAGAATAATGTAGCCTCAAAATTATGTATGAGATTTTTTTTTTTGTTAAATATATATATAATAATGTATTTATAACAAAAAAAAACTATAGATTAAATTCAAAATACACATAAAGAATAATAACATACTAATTAAAAATAAAAAATAAAAATTAAATATCTGTCTAATATCTCCAAAATAGCTAAATTGTTTCACTAAGGGTTACCAAAACAGAAATTTTTTGTAATTTTAGAGATTGAAAAAAGTGTGATAGGTTTAATCATAAAGTATGTTCCCTTTTTCATTTTTGTGATTAGGGTTTCTAGCTTTCAATAGGAAGGTATTTTCAGAAGCTTTCGTTCTTTGGATGAATTATGCAATTAATCCTTGGTTTAACTTTAAAACTCTTCATCACTGATGGATTTGTACTTCCTTTTTCTGCTTTTATATATATATGTAAAGGGAGAGAATCCCCACATGGTTGAAAAACTCAGTATATTAAGGGGCTAACGAGAAAAATTTATAATGATATAGCATGATAGAAGGGTTAAAAAATCATTTTTGTTTTCTTTGAATGTAGACATGTACAAGTGATTCTGTTAGAAATAGTTTGACTCATTTTAATTTTCAATTTTTCTTCAAGTCATTTTTTTGTCATGGTGTGTTTGTTTTTTTTCATTTGTTTCCTTTCAAACATTGTTTGATCCGTAGTTTATGCTTTCAGTAGCTTTCAAACCAAACACTTATAGTTTAACCAAAGAAGAGATGAGAACAAGAGAAATTCACCCCATTAATATACGCTGATAAAGTATATTTCCTTTGTTTTAAGAATCTGAAATTATTATTCAAAACTAAATATATTCTAATAAGTTGTTATTAATCTTACATTTTATTTGAAATTTAACTATAAATTTTAATCTCACATTAAATATAGATGAAAAAGTTGATCACATCTTCTAAGAAGGATACAGATTTATTCTCTTCAGGTTTTGGATTAAACGTGGTATCAACTTTTATGTGAATAGATTTAGGTTTCATTGTTGTGAATAGAAATGCAAAAGTGAGCTAACTTAACTCATTGATGTTGGTTCATCACCCGTTGAGTATAATTAAAGTACTCACATATTTAATCAAACATTATTAAAAAGATAAATAGTAATTAGAAATTAAAGTGTTAATCTACATAATTTCACAAATAAAATTAAACATTCAAACTATTTTAATATTATTGAACTACATTTTAATCTTTAAGAAAATCAAATTGTTAATCTACGTAATTATAAATAGTAAACAATTATTATAAAAAAAACTTATAAAATATAATAAAAAATAATAAAGCATTATTATTAATAGGTTATCAGTCAATCCATCTTTAAACTAATTCGAACTAGTTTAACCCATCAAAAGTGAGTTTGATTTAGTTTGATTCACATCTAAAAAAACTGTTTTTTTCAAATCCAACCTTGCTCGAAGTTGTGATGAGTCGGGTTGATTAAGTTTAAACCAATTTTAACATCTCTATTGTTGAAACTCTATGATGAATCCTGAAGAAAAAAAAACTCATAATTGTATTAGAGTCTGCTTTCTCTTGCCGACCAGTTCAAACCAATATAATATGAATTAACAATTCTAATTGTGAGGATTCCTAGTATCAAGTTTTCCCAACAAGAGTTTTAAGCAAGTGTATCCTGTTGTAATATAATAGCGATATAAGAATCTTATTATTATATTTGTGGTTGGAAATGCTTCCATTCAAGCTAATGTGGGAGGAATTCACTTTGGAAAATTATTGAAAATCTAAGTCTAATTAGTTTCAGATTTGATAGAGATGAAAAAGTTGAATACTTTATAAGAAATAAATCAAATAAATCTATTATTTTAAAGGTTTTTTGGTTGTAGGTATTGTCAAATATCTTATATGGAGAAGAGACTAAGATCTTATTATTTTTTAATCTTTTTACTTAATCTTCTCGCATCACCTATAGGAAGATGATTACATTGCAAAAGAAAGTATTAAACAAATGTTTTATAACGAAGTCAAGTTATATCACTTTTAACCAATAAGATACACTTATTTCTTATAATAAATCAAATTTTCTAACATAAGCTCATGAATGTATGAAGTAAAAAACATAATATATTTTTTAATCAGGAATAACTAATAATAAAATTAAAGAATGAGACATCAGATATACTTTAACTCGTGTACAAAAGTATAAAAAAAATACAAATATACATAGAAGATCCTGGAAACTAACATTACAAAAGCAACACTATCTCCGCATAACAAATCATGTATTGAATTAAAATTTATAATTCAAATCTAAATCATTACAAAATATTCAAATTATTTATTGTTCCCCTGAAATCTATATACACAAATAAAGATAAAAATATAGAGAACACCAAACATAAAAAAATATTATAGGAACCAGTTTGAGTTACAGTTGTAAAAAAAACCCACTTTCTTTTTTTCCCTAATTTAAACACACACACAAAAATCACCATATGCTTGTATAAAAGTTTAAAGACAAATTTAGAATCTTCAAATTTAGAAGTTTAAAATCTTTAGAAGTTGCTAAGATGTCTTAGAGTACGATATAGGAGAAGTTGAATTAAGAATACAGAACTTCAAATTTAGGTTGTAATTTAACTGAGATTACGAAAGAGTTTTTCCTTTTTTTTAAAGGTCATTTGAATTTTAAATTTATAAGAATATAGAAATTTTAAAAAATTATTAAAAGGATTTTATAATATAAAATTATAGGATTTGAAAGGATTTTATGAATTTTATAACAATTAAAGAATTTTAAGTATTTAAAAATATATATTTTTGCCTTTTTCCAGTAAATTTATTTTTATCTATTATTCTATTATGTAAAATTCCATAAAAGGATGAAGTCGCAATTAGTGTGAATATTATGTTAAATGATCCGAGGTAAATCATTAATAAAAACAATAAATTGTTCTGAGGTATATCAAATGTTAAATATCTAATATAAAAAATTAAGCATTCATTGTCTCTAAAAAGTAAACTGGGTTTGTTAAGTAAGAAACTACAAAATGACTATCACCATCAATAAGAGTTAATGCAAATAAATGATAAGATTTGAATTTAATAAAAGTAAACTGAATTTATTGAATAAGAAATTACGAAATAACTAACACAGTAAACTTTAATGCAAATAAATGATAAGGTTTGAATTTAGAAGTGTAAAACCAATACAAAATATTAGAACTAATTGGTTTTAGTTTATTATATTCTTATATTGTATCTAAAAGTTATAATCTCAATTAATCGATAACTTCGAATAGAAAGATTGGTATACTGATTTAATAGGAAATTTATTACTTTGACAAAACAAAATAATAGAAATGGTTAAAGTAATTATTTTTAACAACTTTTTAATGTATAAAAATACTTAATGATATTTACAACTCTTGATTGCTCAAAGAATAAAAGATTATTTGGTTTGTTTTTTTTTATAAATTTTTTAAAAACATTTATGGATACTCGTTGAAAATTTTGAATTATAGAAAAAGAAATTTGCAGTAGTTTTGAAGTACATATCCATAATACCATTCACAAGAATAATTAAGTTTTTTGGAAGATTCAACAAACTTCTTTTAAAACTTAAACCCTAACCTTTTTAGTGTTAACCTTTTTTAAAAGGCCTTTTCAATGGAAAGAGCTAGGATTTATGTTGTCAAAAAATGCTTGAATTGCAATATATTTTGTTAATTTTAAAAAATAAATCCTCATAGTCGTGATGAAATATTATATTTTTTTATTGTTTAAAAATCTTGATTGAATGTTTTTAAAATTATAGATAACGTAGAGAAATGTTAAAAATGGTGGATTGAACTTTGAAGAATCACCTACTTTCTTCCTGCAACTCATACTCTTGATATGCTAAGGAATATCATATTTCACGTTTTCATCTATTACAGAATTAATTATGTCTATGCAATTTACAATTTGAATTATTTCCTCCTTTACTGTGGAATATTTATTAATTAGTTTGTAAAATTATCAGAAGTTAAATTTATGCAAAATACACCAAAATTGTGTATAGAAAAAGTGGGGTAATGGAAAAAACAGCATATATTAATTGGTTTTTTTCAGTTCAACAAAGTAGAAAGCTGCTTAGTATAATTGTAAGTAAATAAGAACTAAATAAAGTACTGTCTCATCATTAAAAATAAATATTTTGCTGCTAAGTTATAGAAGAAAAATAAAAATTGCTGAGGGAGACATGAAGATAATTTATTTGTTTCAACTATTTATATTGCATTGAAATTGTAAGTAGTAGAAAATTTTAATTTTTTAATTTTCTTAGGTTGTTTTGAAACAGAACATAGCCCTGGAAGATATTGATTATGTGTTTGTGATGATACAGCATACAGCGGTCAATAGAACGTTACCGCAGACATACCAAAAGTGAAACCTCAACTACATTCAGATCAGTTGAACAAAACATGCAGGTTAGTTAACCTCAAATGTGTATCCTTTTAGTTTTATCTGTTTTTGGTTTATTCATTTCTTCTTTCTATGTAAGAATCTGTTTAGATATGTTCAATACAGTGAAAAAATTATCTACTTTTTGTGTCTATAATTTACGTATTTATAATAAAAGAAATATGAAATAAATTCAAAATACAATTAAATAATATTAATCAATTAACTAAAATTATAATATCTAATAATATAATATATCTAATAGATTTAAAAAAAGTGTTTTTTAAGTAAAAAAGCTCTATATTTATGATAAAAAAGGTTTTGAAAGCACTTAGCTTTTATCCAAATAGGTTTGAAGGATAAAACATAGAAGCCTTTGGGTATCAATGATGAACACCAAAAGATAATGGCTGGAAAAAGAGGAAGAGAAAAAAAATAATATATTAACGTTTAAAGATTGAACACATGTCAACAAATTAAAGCAGATTATGGTTTATGTTGGCATAACATAAAGATAAGTTAATTGAAAACACAAACTCAAAACCATTATCATAAAATGAAAGGCTTCCATTCATTTACTTAGGGTTCAACTAGTTCACTAGAAAGACAGGTGTTTCCGTTCAAAAGTGCAAAATGAATAAACTATGCACAAAATGAACTTTTTTATTAGCAATAACTAAGGTATATAAATAAACCGATTTAATATTAGGAATATCTCAATGTAAAATATCATCAAATACATTAGAGATGAGATTTTGAAACTCATAAATATACAACTTTTTAATTAATATCGTACCAGAGTTACGATTGGAGCTAATTTCTTAACGAGATCTATGTAGACATTATGTTCCACCTATTGGATCACTATCGGATCATCCATTAATTCTACTCTCATGCTCGATATGTGTATACCTCGGCATGAAGGGAGTGTGTTGGAAATCACACATTAACTAGAGATAAGACCAAATTATAATATATAAGTGGGATGCAAACCTCACTTTATAAGTCGATTTTGTAGGATAGGATTGAGTTAGGTTTAAAACCACCTTCTAATATATCTCTTCTCCAATATACAGATCTCACATATAACATTCAAACTCCCATAAAACAAAATCAAAATTATGATGCATCTTATAATCTATAGTGATGCAAAACATTACAAACAAAATTATATTTATTTAATATTGTACTAAGATAGATATAACATTCTACATGAAACATAAAATTTGCATAAAAAAAATCTGAGGTCGAAAAAACCTGCCTAAAGCATCGTTTTTCACTAAAGTCTATACGATATAGTTTCGTTTTCAATATAATTCTTTTTGATTATTCTAATATATAACCACCTCCATTACAATAAGATTGCCTAAGAAAATCTTAACCATAACATAGAACCATCATGGATTTCCTTAAAATAACCATCAATTTAAAATCCACCAATCTCAAAACATTCATGAGGTCTTCACCATGTTGTTCAAAAGACAGTGTCCAACCATCACAGTTTCCTTCAAAGACCAGCCAATAAAACCTATGACTCAAAACAACAGTATACCCAAAAGGTAATCCTTCATTGTAAAATTATTCAACACATTAAAAAATATATATAAAAGCTATAGAACTCCAAGTTCAATGAAAAAATGATGTTAATTAAGATAATTACGGATAGCCCACATAATAATATTTCATATCTTAAGAAGTTTGTTCCTCCAATAAAAGAAATAATAATGAAAATGGTCATTAGAAAGTGTAAGTTATGCACTTTCAACTTTGGAGAACCCTTTCAACTAAACATTAGAAAGAAGAAATGGTAAGGTTAATTAAATGAAATCCTCTAAAAGTTATAAGAACCCATCAGAAAAATCTACCAAACATTCTTCTCATTATCATTTTCTTACACAGCCACTACTAAAAATCTCCACTTTTGTACTCATGAAGACACATAACGAAGGAGAAAATGCAAAAAAGTGAGGAGATTTTGCAACAGAGGGAAGAAAAAATGAGGGTTGTGGGTTTTTTTAAAAAAATCCGAGTCTTTACTTTTTTTTCTTTTTTAAACCAAATTTTTCCTCTAAAAGTAGAGGAAGTACTAATTGTAAAAAAAAAATAGAGTTTTGTGGTGAAAGAGAAGTTTTGAAAAGTGGTCTTTAGATTCATTTCTTGATGCAATTATTTCTAAATTCATTTCACACAGATTCATGAGATAAAAAAACATTTAAAGTGGTCTTTCGATGTCTCAATGCAGAAGTAACTTTTTAAGTATTTACAATTTCATCTTCGTGTAAATATATACACTTTGCAGAAGTTAATTTTACTTGCTTACCGTATTTGCTTATCATAACACTCTTTCAACTTAAAGTGCTGAAATTTGAATAACTTGCCTGATATGTTGGCAGCATTTGAAGCAAGAAGCAGCAAACATGATGAAGAAGATTGAACTTCTTGAAGCTGCAAAACGGTGAAGATTTAAAAATTCTATTCACGTTGACAAATGGTTTACTTTCACTCACTCACAATGGAAGAACATGGTGCATTTGTGATTTCATTCCTCCAGGAAATTCTTGGGAGAAGGTGTGGGGTCTTGCTCCGTTGAGGAATTGCTACGGATGGAACAACAGTTGGAGAGGAGTTTAAGTAATGTTCGAGCAAGAAAGGTTAGCATGATTAACAAGCATGTATCATTTTTACTATTAAAATTTCTTTAAGTTATGATAGATATTTAAAAATCTCAACTTTCGATCTTCAGCTCCAGCTTTTCAGGGACCAAATTGAGCAACTGAAAGAAAAGGTAACATGTCTGCATTTCTTCTAAATGGTTGAAGTTATTGCCTGTTTCTATCACTGACAAGGGTAGAGTTCACAGCATTTGTAATTACAGCTTAGTGCAGTGAAAAAATGGATTTTGTGTTAGGTATCATTCATACAGCACAAGCACACACAACTTAAATAGAGAAGAGAGTGAAAGAAATTTACAGCACTTTTCTCTTTCTATACAAAACTTCTCAAAATTATGAGAATACAAGAAATGAGAGAATATGAGAGAATAAGATGTTTAACAAAAAGGGCAAGGAGTTTCTTCTATAGCCACCAAGCCATACACCTTTACAAGTTCGCACCAATGTGGGACTTCATTCCTCACAATCTCCCACTTGAAGATTTTGATGAAACTAATCAAATCTTCACACCATCTTTGCCTTCGTGTTGCTTGTTCTTCTGATAAACTTCAGTAGAATCGAATTAACGTAAATATGCCAATAACCTTTGACACCTAATTCTGATTCTCCGAAATGCAATGCAACACCTGATCAATATTTTACTGCTCTCCACCTAAACCTGCCATGAACCTACTAACCACTCCCACTGCTTGTCCAATGTCTGCTCTTGTACGCATCATAGCAATTATAAGGTTGTCCACCATCGATGCATACGATACTCGAGACTTCTCCATCCTCTCCGCTTCATTGCTAGGACTTATACTTGAGGATAATTGGTAGGAGATGGGGTAAAACTGGCTTCCACTCTTGCATGTAGAAGCGCCGCAAGACTTTCAGTAAGTTTTACTTTTGAAAAAGCCAAATCTTCCTATCTTTTTTTGTCTCGGTGAATTTGCATCCCTAAAATCTTGTTTACCGGTTCCAAGTCCTTTAATATCAAACTCCTTAGCCAATTGTGCCTTCAGTTCTTGGATTAGAGCTTTGTTGGGGCCTACCACCAACATGTCATCCACATACAACAACAAAATGATAAAATCATTATCCTCAAACCTCTTGTACTATGTACAATGGTCTGAACTTAGTTTGTTGTATCTAAGGCTAATGATAAAGGAATCAAATCTCTTATACCAACACCTTGGCGCCTGCTTTAAACCGTATAGAGATTTGTTCAACCTGTAAACCAAGTTTTCTTGTTCTTCAAAGCCTTCTGGTTGGAGCATCATTTCATTCCTGCCTAACAATAACCTTGTGAGCGGTGGAACTCACAGCAATACCTCTTCACATTGTTAGCATAGCCCAAGCACTTAATGCTTTCCCTAGTTTCAAGCTCTACTCGTGCTTTGGTTTCCTTGAACTGGTAATAACAACACATTTGACTTCCTGTTGATTTAATACACCCACAAACTCCTGGAATAAACTTTGCTTCTCCTAGGAATAACTCCGGTGATTCCTTTACATCATAATGAACCAAGTCTTCTTGTGTTTTCTTTTCTGGTAGTCAAACTTGCAAACTTCGATCCATGTTGTTGGCTTATCACACAGTGCTCGCATAAAGGTAAAACAACCTTCTTAAGCCCGAGTACAGATTACATTCTGCCTTGCAAACCTCACTTTGACATATGTCCAAGTACGATGTCACGTCAGCACCGTTTCTTCTTGACTTGCCAATGCAACCATTGCATTAGCTTTCTACAACGTATCTCCCATAAGCACATGTCATGATCTTCTGAGCTTTTATGACTTACTAGATCTCCCCTCTTTCTCACAGAATATCTTCATCCTTTGATGTATTTGCCATACAACCTTGTGAGGTTGATGCATCAGAGTTCTTTCTTCCACTCTTCTCGTGCCAACATTCTTTCTTGACATGCCCCCTTTTGTCACAATTGTAGCATTTGAGATGTTTCTTACTTTGAGATCTATCATGGGACTGACTCCCACTAGACCCATATTTCGTTGATCTTCCTCTCATCATCACCGAAGCTTGTGTTTCGTTTGAACTTTCCAGTATGTCTTCTTTGTTCCTCCGCCTGGATTCTTCTTCAAGAATTGCTCCGGCAACATCCTCAAAGTGTAGACAACCTTCAATATTATTATTCGTAATATTGATGATGAGTTGATCATATGAGTCTGGTAAACTTTGCAGTAGAAGCTCCGTGCGTTCATTTTCAACTATGTTGAAATCTGCCGCTGATAGTTGGGCAAACAGAGTGTTCAGATGGTTGATGTGGTCCGTCACCATTGTGGACTCACTCATCCGAAGAGTGTAGAGTTTCCTCTTCAAGAATATTCTTGTGTGAAGAGACTTTACCTCATATAATTTTATGAGGGCATCCAAATCTCCCTTGTTGTTTCTTTCTCCGCCACACTGGATAACACTGAATCTGCCATTAATAGGTGCAAATTTACGATGACGTTGTTGTCAATTTCTTTCCACTTCTACTCCTTCATTTCTGCGGGTTTTCCTTCAATTGCAGTTATGCAATTGTCCTTTCTCAAAATTGCCTTTATCTTCAATTTCCACAATGAGAAACAAGTAAACCATGAAGTAACAATACTTTCACACTACCAAACGTTTCCACGGAAGATCGGATTAAACCGCAACGACAGTGCATACTCAAAATTTTACCAACACCACTGTTGGGTATCATTCATACAGCACAAGCACACACAACTTAAATAGAGAAGAAAAAATACTAACAATAGGCAAAATTAAAAATTTTATACTGGTGGAAGAAATTTACAGCACCTCTCTCTTTCTATACAAAACTTCTAAAAATTATGAAAATACAAGAAATGAAAGAATAGGAGAGAATGAGAAGTTTAACAAAGGGGACAAGGGTTTTCTTTTATAGCCATCAAGTCATACCCCTTTACAAGTTCCCACCAATGTGGGACTTCATTCCTCACATTTTGCTATGGTTGAGAAAGATTAAAAGTACTTTTATTTCAATTTATGGCTTCAATCGTCTGATTTTGTGTTGAAATTCGTAAAGTACTTTTGTATAGTTAAACCAAACATGCACTTAGAAGCATATTTGTGACCAATTATGACCTGAAGGTTTGTCTTAAAAGCATCACTATTCTGTATTATTCTGTTTATGATGCCTGCAAAAAATTGTTTCAAGGTTCAATTCCTTTTCCATAAGTTCTGAAAGCTTGAAAAACTACCCTGTAAGAATTATATCAAAGAGATTCTGACTAAAGTGTTTGTAAATTTATTCAGGAAAAAGCCCTAGTAGATGAAAATGCCAAGCTCACTGAAAATCTAAGGCTAGCTGAGAAGGTAAAGTCACTGCAAAATTTGGAGTCAGTTCATTTGGAAGAATATTTTAAAACTGTTTTAATTTGAGAATTTTTTTCATTTTTTTCTATTCTTAAAATGGTAACAACAATAGAATAACACGATTTTTTTGTGATTATCAATGAAAATATAAAATATTTTCCCAAATGAGATATGCTCTTAGTCATCCCTATGGATTGTTGAACTTCAAGTTTTTGAGGTGAAATTAATACATGAAACAATACCCCATAAGTTTGCATATGTTTGTTGTATATGCCAAAGTATCATAAAACAGAAATTTTCTGCAGAATGGCATGCATCTACAGCTAGCAACAAAGGATCAGAATGAAAATCAACCCCAAAACTGTGCAGAAAGTAGCCCAAGTTCAGATGTGGTGACTGAATTGTTCATTGGACTTCCAGATACAAGAACAAAAGGCCTCTCTCATCAGGTCTAGTAGAAGATTGTTTAATCTCTGGCTATGCAAAATTGAAATAAGGGTAAGGTCTAATTTTATCATCAATGTATATGTAACCTAGATGTTCTTGAAAAGAGAGTAATAGAATAATTCTAAATCTTCTTACAGTATCTTTCTGATAATCCTTCTAATTATCAATCACATGAAGAAAGTATTAATATTTTTGGTGTTTCAAAAGTGTTAAATGTTTTTGCATTTCTATTTGATACTTTCTTTATGAAGAATGAAGAAAATTATTTGGAAGGATGTTGTAGGATGATATATTATTTTAAGTGATAGTGGTAACTGTGTGGTGGGAGTGATTTGCTTAACTCAACAGTATCCTCAAACCTATGGGCTAAATGACCCTTTGTATTCATACTTATATTTTGGACTCCCCAGTTGTAAGGTTGTTGAATGCATGACTTTCCTTCATCAATTAGTCTTCTTATATGGTACAAGTTCTGTCTGATATGGTATAATGATGAAGAACAAAATAAAATTTTCTGCACATATTTTTTTCTCTTTTTCATTGCTTGTCTTGTCTTTCAAAGTTAAATGAAATTTAAATATTTACAACCATTTATATGTTTCTCTCATGATATAGAATCTATGCAATACACCAAGTTCTGTTGGTTAGTGACAGATCAAATGAAAATAATAATTTAGTTCATAGTTATCACTTTGTGCATGCTCTTAAGATTCCTCAGAAATGAATCCTCTACTAAAGTTTGTACCATTTGGTTCCACCTCCATCTGAAAACCCTAGTTTTAGTTTGCATTTCTGCTGCAACTCTACATTTTTAAGTTTTTTATTCATGGAGGAAACCTTTCACCAGTATTTAAAGCTCCTCATTCACCAAAAAGAAAAAGTAGTTTGCTTCAACTTCCTTTGATTTGGTATTATAGTTGTGAACTTACTTCATCATCAGATTTTTCTTCCTCAATTATTTAATAAATAATGAACATGTATATCAAAAGATGTAGCTTAGCTTGCAGTAAATTAACATGATACTTGAGATCTGGTTTTGGATCAAGTGCTGGAAAGTATTCCACATGCTTACTGCTAACGTGGGACATAATGTTTGGCTGAAGTTATGAATGAAAGACTTAGTTCATTCAATAGACAGATCCTCACAAAATTGTCTTTAATTAGAATTTTGTAGTTTGAGGGTGTTGGTTAACTAATGCCATTTGAAATTATTCTACTGATAAAATTATGAGGTTTTTGAGTTACACTTTAAATTTATTTTTATATCATTCATTACCTTTGTTCTACATTCACCGAAAAAGAATTTCACTTGAATATTACATGTTTTTGGACAAAATTTCATATTTACAAGTTTGCTCACTTGGAGTAGTGTCTCTTGATTAGATTAGATGTATATTTTCTCTTTAATCTCTTTATATAATAAAAATGCGTCCAAAATTTACTTTAGAAATAAAATTTAGTGGATTTAATTATCCTACCTCTTCAACTAAATGTCATTTCGACAAAACAAAATTCTCCAAAAGTGAAGTTGTATTTACTGTATTTTAAAATAACAATATTTTGTGATGACAATTGATGATGAACGTCATATCAATAAGAAATTATATTGAATTTTATAATAAAATTGTGAAGTTTGTGACAAACATTGAATAGTGATTAAGTGTAACGAATTTCGTAGAGAAACTGTATCATCGCTAACTATTTTATCTCAAAAAGTTTCTAAAACTAACATAGGGCATGCATTTAAAATATAATGCATAGACATCCATTACTTCCTTAAGCAATTCCACTTAAAGTAAAAATAAAAAAAGGCCTAACCTACGGTGTTTTAAAAGTTCAATTCTTTATAATTTATCTTCATATTTTGGCTGATTATATTTTATAAGAAATTATGAAATTCAGAATTTAGTTTTATTATTGTTTTTTTATTTTTTGAATAAGATTTTATTTATTTAAATTTTATAAAATAATAATTATGTTATCCCTTTTTATTTCTTTAATTTTAAAAAAATTATATATATATATATATATATATATATATATATATATATATATATATATATATTAAAAGTTTATTAGGAATGTTGCTATTAAATATAGGAGTGGTAAAACGGACTAATTCAATATAATTTTGATCCGTCAAAAATGGATTGAGCGTCAAAAATGGATTGAGCTAGGTTGGCCCACGCACTTAAGAACGGGTTGAATTTTATAATCCGACTTGTCGAGCTGCCAAACTATCGAGTTGTGGGTGTTGCTCCCTCCACCACCACCCTATACTTCCTCCACCTCCCCACATTATTTTAAATACAATTATATCCTTAAGTTAAAAAGATTTTTACTTTTACCCTATTTTAAATAATTTGAAACACTAATTTTACTTTCCCAATACCTACCCACAGAACTCTCTTCCTTTTTTCCCATTTTCGTTTCACCTCCCCACCTCCCGCACTTCCATTCCTTTTTCGTCTCAGTTTTTTTTATTGGTTTGAAAGCTTCCATTGCCATCGTGGTGTGAAGGAGTGTCACCGCCGTGGTGTGGAGGAACATCGAGGAGCGTCCAGAGCATCAACCAGCGTAAGGAAGTATACATCAACGGACGTGACATCCTTCAACGGATGTTCCCTAATAAAACAAACTCTAAAATAAAAAAAATAACCTTTAAACGGAGAGGTGACATCTTCAACGGATGTCAACATCCGTTTAAGGTAAAACGGATGTCGACATCTGTTTTTCCTTAAACGGATGTTGACATCTGTTGAAGGATGTCACCTCCGTTTAAAGGTTACATTTTTTATTTTAGGGTTTTATTTCAAGGTTTATTTGAATACGAGGAAGCACGACACACACTGCACCACTCCACGCACTGCACCACGAGAACGATACTGCACCATGAAAGGGAGACTGCATGCTAATTCTTTCCACCACTACCAACATTTGCAACTTGTAGTATCTCACAACGACGAAAGAAAGAGATGAAGAAATATAATGTTAAAAAATGAAAGAAAAATATTTTACTCATACACGGGACTAGAATAGGTTATTAGTGAAATAGGTTGTGAATGGGTAAAATTAAAAAAATAATAACCCTAAAAATATAATTTTACTGAGGGATAAAATAGTAAAGGGGAGGTGGAGGGAGAAAGGTGTGGTGGTGGAGGGAGCAACACCCTCGAGTTGTTGGGCTAAAACAAGCTTATACCAAGTTGTTGTGCTTATGTTGGGCAACAAAACTGTATTTGAATAATTTATCACTTATTTAAATTTAGGTTTAATAGCCAATTTAGTCCTCACTTTGGTTGAAAAATCTCAATTTAGTCCCTCGTTATAAAAGTGTTTTGAATTAGTCCTAACTTTTAAAATAGTGGGTCAGATTGGTCCTTTCTGTTAAATATAAGTTAACAAAATTAATGGATGATGATGTGACACAACTTAAAGCTAACGAGGGACCAATCTAACACATCAGCTTTAAGCTGTGTCACATCATCATCCATTAATTTCGTTAACTTATATTTAACGAAAGGGACCAATCTGACCCACTATTTTAAAAGTTAGGACTAATTCAAAACACTTTTATAACGAGGGACTAAATTGAGATTTTTCAATCAAAGTGGGGACTAAATTGGCTATTAAACCTTAAATTTACTATTACTGATTACAGGTTGGCCAGACTGGCTTGAGTGTTCTCGTGGATGAGACCAGATTTCTTACATTTAGGTTTTTTAATAATGCTAGGTTGTCGAATTGTCCTACGAGGCTAACCAAACTATCTTCAATGTTGTCGCAGATGAGACTAAGTTTCTTATATTTAGAATTTTTAAAATGTCGGACTGGTTTGTCGGAATGACCTACTAGACGGTTAGACAAAAACGATTATATTGGGTTATATCAAAGATTGTTTCAACCCACTTTTGTTTTTATCAGGCTGCAGACTAGCTCGTCCTACTTGATATTTTTTGCCACCCTAATTAAAAATGTGTAATATTTAATTTTAAAATGTTTGCTAGCACACTTTTAGTTGGAATATGTTACATATTTATTTAAAATTACAACCCTCATATGTCCGAATTGGATAAAGGGTTGCAAAGTGCATATTGAAATTTAGGACACATTTATCATAAACATCGACAACAACAACATATCTTATTGTTGATGGAAGTTTTTATGTTAGCGCATTCAACCCTCATCACACACGAGCTTATGTTCCTCCTCGTCCATCGATCAAGTGGTTCTTTTATAAAACTAAATTATGAGAGTTGTTAAAGTTCTAGACATGTTCATTAATGTTCTCAAGTCATTCCAATGTCATACAAAGAGAAAACATTAAGTTGCAGCTAAATCTTCAAGTTATAACACTAACTCTACCTCCAAAAACAAAAAAACTTATTTATCATGCTAATTGACTCTCTTGATTTGTTTTTATCTCATGAGCTTTGTTTATTTGATGCTTAAAAAACATGATTTTAGCAAGAGTTTATTAATGAAGGTTATAATAACCTCTTACAAGAAATACTGGAGTTTTCCAAACCCCGTTGAAACTCCGTTTCTCTGGTCCCTGTTATTGAGGTCGGTCATCCAATTGGTACTCTTTTTCCTCTTTCGTTCTTGATTTTGCAACAGTGTTTCTCACTTTCTCAATTTTTAAAACCCTAGGTCAATGATTTCCAAACCCTGTTTGTCTCTTTCCACAGATTTGTTCTTATGTTTTCGTTCCAGAATTGTGTTTCCTCTGCTCTCTGCTTCAGAAGCTTGCAACTACTTCGCCAGGAGAAATAATTTTCTCGCAAATAATTTTTAGTACATTCCTTTTGGGGGAGAAAGGAGAATGAATACATTCCTCTGGCTGCATAGTCTCGCAAATAATTTTGCCTTGTTCTAATATTTCAGATATCAAGAGCTAATAAAAGAAAGTTCGAGGATGATGTTCTTTGATTTAAGAAAGGTGAATGCATCTCTTTCTGTTCCTGTTCCTCTGGTAGCTTTAAATTATTCTCTGGATTTTGGATGTGTTTGGTGTCAGAAATTAGAGAACTGAGTTTGTATTATTGCTATCATGATTTCTTCCTCTCCCTAGATTTTTTTCAGATTCAAAATCTATTATTCAAACCATTCTAGTTAAGCATTTTAAGTTTAATTGTTATCGTGATTCATCATCCTTGCATGGTGCTCCCTCCTTGGATAGTTTTTATTCATTCTTTTCCTGTAACATTTGAAGTTAATTAAGGTAGTGTGTTTTACCATTTTAACGGATAACTTTTAGTTGTACCTATATTTCTTATCATGTTGTAAGGTTGGAATATGTTGGTTATATTACTGTAATGATTAATATGTTAGCTGATAGTAAAACAAGGTTATTCTTTGATTGGGTTGAAGAAACTTTCTTGGTTGTCCTCTCTACACATTGAATTTTTAATAAAATGTAGTTAGCAAAGTTACATGGTTGATTACCAAGTGTGATCAGGTTCAATAAATGTTGAACACTTGCATACATCACACACCTCTTCTTTTTCTTCGAAAGAGCTTATGAAATTGATCTGTGACAGTACTCTCTCACTCTGCAGAAACAGCAAAGTTGTATGGTGTGTCACCATTATGCATTGAAGCAATTACTGATGACATGATGTTGGATGTTAGTTATTCTTTGGTGGCTAAATGGTTTGGAGAAGTAAGAGATAGTAAAGGAAATCATCTGCTTCATTTTCTCATTTTGCTCCGAGAACAAGCAAAGACTAATGAAAGTTCTTGAAATCATTTCAGAATATGCTAGTACAATGAGAAGTCATTTTTTGAAGGTGTTGAAGTAGCTTGTTGGAGGGAAAACAAATCAGAGTACTTGAGAGAGCTTTTGTGAGCATGGTTATCAAACTCTCGAGTTAACTCGTAAACTCGTACGAGTTTACGTTTCCAGACATGGCTTCCAAGTTAATTATAAACTCTTTTCCGCGTAAACTAGATAAAATCAAGTATGAAATCGGTAGGATCGAATAGAATCACGAGTTTGGAGCGATTCTACGAGCTTGAAAGGGAAAAAAATTTAAAAAAAAAAACATCTTCTGGGATTTAGGATTTCATGACCTGATTGTGAGTATCTCTAGCACTCCTATCTTTCTCCATGGTCATGCCATCATCTCACCTCCTTAATAAAAGGCATCAAAATTAATGATAATAGTCCAAGTATTTATGTTTTATGATATTTATTGTCATGAACAATATATCTATAAGTTTTATTTATTTAAAGTTATATAATTTTATAGACTTATTTGAATTAAGATATTATTTATATAATATTTTTTCATATGAAATAACGAGTTTAGGAGTTGAGTTCACTCGACTCGTACGAATTTAGGTAAACTCTCAAATTTGATAATCTTGAATGTGAGAGGAAAAACTTCAATATAATTTTTCATTGACTTTTTTTAACACTAAATACTTAAAAGTAGTTAATTTACCTTTTCATCCACTATCAGGGTTATTTTGTTATGATTTATGTTTTATGATTTGATTATTTATATTTTAAGTTGTTTCTAAACATTGAAAAATGTTTTTATAACTTGGTTTTCGGAATAGAACAACTTATATAATTGTGGACATAATTTTATATTTCGCGGTCATTCTAACACTCATCCTTCATGTGAATCATTTGTAAAAGAATTAAGATATTAATATTTCTTGCATTTTAGAACTGTTTTTAAAGAATTAGAACTAGTGAGTTTTTGTGTAAATGTTGAAGTTATAATAAAATTATTGGTTGAAAAATGTTCATTAAGTTCATAAAATTCAACCTCAAAAGAGAGTATTTATCCTCATTAAGTGTTAAAGTCATGCAATAAAAATATTAGTTAGAAAATGTTCTTTGAGTTGAGTTTATAAATTCCAACCTTAGTAATTATCCTCATTAAGTTATATAATTTGTGGGTCATAACCTTAAATACGCCTAAAATATTTTAAATTTAGAATTATTTTTACTCTTCAAATTTGTTTTTGTTTTTATAAGATTTAGTATATTTGTCAAAAGTTAACATGTGGTTCAACCATTCCAATGTCACACAATATGATTATATTAAGAAACGAGACCGACATGGCTTTAGAAACCAAACTGCAGAAAATATATATATATATATATATATATATTTGCAATTAAATCCTCAAATTCTTACTAACTCTATGACAATGCAACCAATGATCTTAAATAGAATTACCACTACTTTTTTTTTAATTTATTCTTTTAGTTTTAGTTGTCTAAGGTTTTTTGAAATTCTTATACACATTTTAAATAAAATATTTAAAAATTAATAACTTTATGTGCATATCTTTCCACACACCTTTAAATTAAATATTTTAAATATTATATATATATATATATATATATATATATATGTATATATATATATATATAACATATTCAAATGAATAATAAATTAACGTCACATTTTAAAATTATTATTACACACTTTTCTAAATTTAATGAAATCTAAAAAATTCAATATAATTATTTGTTCTTATTGAAATTAACTTTCACTCATCTAGCTAAATCTAAATGGTTAGGAATACTAATGTTTTGAGACATACATAGAAAAGGATCTATATGTAAAAGAAAGTTGATATAAAGGGGTTTAAATCCTTTAATTGTTCTCATTTGTGTTGTTTTTCTATTTTGATCCCCTTTTTAGTAGAATTTTCAATTGAGTCCTTAAAAATTTTAATTTGAATCAATTGAGCCCATGTCGTTAAATTTATTTAACAAGCTTAAGTTTTTGTACATGTAGGAGGTTGATTGTCAATTTTTTGAAACGTGGCATGTTGACGTGATAGTAATATACTTGTGAACCTCTCTGATTGTTTTTTCCAATTTTTCATATAGTCATTAGAGTTCATTGTCCCCTCCACCACCAACACAAACCATCACGTTATCACAAGAAGAAGCCATCGCGAGACGCAACTCCTTGCTTCATCTACTTTATCGCGAAACACTTCCTCGCAACCTACAAAACCTGAAACATAGAAAGTTCCCAAATCTCTTCGCACCAGAAACCCTAAATTACGACTTTGCTCATCTTCCAACCACCATGATGGAACAACTCCTCCTTTATCGTGAGCCATCATCTTTGCTGACCTGCAAATCGCGAGCAGCCACCTCGAGCTTCTCACACTATCAAAGTAACACATAGCCACCAAGGTTTTTTCATTACCGCAATCACATGAGATGCAAATGAGAAAACTTTTCCCTTCGCCCAAATCGTGAAATCACGAAACAGCTCCTCTTTGTAAAACCCAGAGTCGTGCCTATTTTGTTTTCTACCTTGACCATTATCAGACCTGGAATCTGAAATAACATCTCCACGATTCACAAAACTATTTTCCTTTATAAGCATCCTAGAAAAGCTGAAACTCTTCCCACCAAGTTCAACATTTCTCTCTATCATGCCAGTCGAACAAACCGCTCCCATTATTGTTGTCCTCGACAATAACCAAGAAGAAAAATGAAAACAAAACAGAGGAAATGAAATCCTAACGCATGCGCGAAAAATAAAGAGCATAACTAAAGTTAAAGAAAGGAGGATTATTGGATTGGTAGCTTTAGAAGGGGAGCGTACCTATTTACATATTTACAGAAAGTGCTGCGAATGGAGAAGAAGATTGGGATTGGGAATGGGGGCGAGAAGATGTAAAAAGGAGAAGAAGATGACTAAATCACTAGTGCAGCGAGGGGCTTTTACCGCGGTTGATTTTCACTATACGTCGCGGTTCTTGAACCGCGGCATATTAAGCCGCGGTAGTAAGTCAGACACTTTATGCCGCGGTTCTAACCGCGGTATATAGGCTGCGGAATATGCCGCGGTTGTCTAGGGAACCGCTGCCTAAATTCATTTTTTTTTAAAAAAAAAAATTAAAAAAAAATTAAAAAATGCACTATATGCCGCGGTTGAACCGCGGCATATAGGCCGACGAGTATGCCGCGGTTAGTGTCAAAACCGCGGCCATATGTCTCGTTTTTAAAAAAAAAACGAAGCACTATATGCCGCGGTTGTGGTTAGAACCGCGGCATATTCCCCTTATATGCCGCGGTTGTGGTTAGAACCGCGGCATATTCCCCTGCAGTTTTTTAAAATTGCAGGTCTGTTTTTGTGATATCCACTACCACAAAAACAGACCTGCATATAAAAACATTTACAGAAATTCAATTTCAACATAACAAACACATGTTCAAATGTATTTCAACATCAAATAAAGTAGAGAGTCTAAGAAAATTCTATCTAATCAAATGCATTGTTTAAATCTAAATCTAAGAGCTATTGTATAATCTAACTATATACTTCGCAGCAGCGTTCCTAATGAATAGTAGTGACTTCTCAGGAACTGGTGTAGTAGTCTTGAATCTCTGCAAAAGACAATTCATTTTAATTAGTGTATATGAATTCAACATTTGTTAAAAAATCAAAATTTGTTAAAGTTAAATATTACCGTTTCCCAGCTTCTTGTGATGTGAGAACGAACAATATGGGTCATCCAATACATTACATAGTATCCACACTCATATGACCCATTTTGTCTGTTACACTACAATATATCATCACAGTTGATAATAGTTAGTGAATAACATTTGTTATAAAACAATTATAACAAAGTATGACTTTAGCATATGTCAAACCTTGAGAGAAATCCAAGCAATCTTTCTACTCTTAACAATTGATCTCCCGTCCATCATCATACTTGCTGGAATAGAACTGTATATAAAAAAATGTTTTAGCATTCAGTTATATAACAAAGAAAGTCCAAACATTGAGGTTCTTACCAATCAATTGCTTGTCTGAGTTGTGTGGGAGGAGGCCTGTGCAATGAGCAGAACCACAAAGCATAGTTGTCTTGCACAGACATAACAAGAAGTTGCCAATGGCGTCTGAAATTCATAATAACGTAACTATTAAATATTAAAATCACATATGGAACATTATTATGTTAACAAAGTTCACTTACCCGGATATATAAGGCAAAAAGTATATTTTCTTGCCCCTTCGAAAACTGCTTATCAGACTCATGTTGATATGATCAAAATCATTTGATTCATGAATGTCTTGGGGATCAATGAATCCATAATCATCAGAACGCCCCAACTTATTAGTGACCCCAGACATATACCTGAAATCAAAAATTAACTTTGATATAAGGATACTTGATATATAAATCAATTTTATATATAAATAATTGGTCATAGACTTACATCGTCCATAGTTGAATAATTGAAATATTCAACTCTTGTGTTCCCGACGCAAGCTCACGGACATCTTGGCTATTAAGGTATATTGGGACCTCAGAGCCATGCCCAAATACATTAGCATCATACTGAACCTCCAAAGGCTTATCATCAAGGATGTCAGCAAGTAGATGCAATGAAGAAAGAGGGTCATCCTCAGATAGAGGAATCTTCTGTTGTTCCTGCGTCTGTTGTTACATGAAAAGATAAGATAAGTTTTGACATCAAAAACCTTTAAAATTGAGAAGTGTAAAGAAGAATTTCATACCGAGGGGTCAGAAACTGGTTTAACAAAAAATTTAGGCCAAGTGATAAACGACTTATATGCTTGTTCCACAGTGAAAATCTCTTCCGTGGACAGTGGAACCGAGGCATCTGGCATGATCATTTCATCCACTGAGACCTTCACCTCATCCTCTAATAGTTGCATACCATGACATACAGTCGCTGACCTAAACTCTGTTCCACGAGCTACCAGCACCATCTCATCTTCTTCTAAAATGTATAGCAGACATGGACTACCATCGTCCATGTCATCCTCTGGGATGGCTGATGCGGAACAACTTCCTTTGCCGCTTCTCCCTGTCAGAGTAAATGTTAGATTATACAAGAGATAGAAATAATTGCACATAAATGTTTATTAAGTTTACCTGTGGGAGGGGGAGGGACCACATGTTCCTCTATAGGAGACTGCATCGGGCGCATGCTCTGAAACTGCTCCTGGTAGAGCATCTGGAATTCAGCCCTCACCTCGGCCCTGATCTCCTGCATAAGGTCTTGTCGGACCTTTTTTGTGATCTCTTCTGTCATCCTTTGTGTATCGCTGTACGAATATGAAGGCTGACGAGAAGAGCTCCCAAAATAATCCGTAATTCCTACTCCAGGACCTGCAGCACGTACACGTCCAGGGTGCTCAGGTCGTCCAATTGCAGCAGCAAGAATATCCTGGCGACCCTCTGGAGTGAATTGGCCTTGGGAGCTCTGCTCAACCAAGGCGTCCTGTAACATTACAAAACACCAATATCAGTTAAATAGTTTAATGTAGTATGTATAATGACAATATTTATTATTTTAGGAACAGTGATAACTTACAATTTTTTCAGAAATCTCTCGTGCTGTGTCGGAAGAGTAGGTGCCCGATGGTCGCATACGGGCCAACTTCCATTTCTCATGTCTAGACGGTGGAGAAGGAGGCTGAGGAGGGCTACCACTCTGAGATGGTGGTATACCATCTGCCTTTTGCTTGAGGATTTTCTCCTCAAGCTTCCTATACCCACCACGAGATAATAGGTGGGGGTTTTTGTTCTTAGCACTTGTTCCTTGTGCTTTGCTTCTAATTGCCTGTCACATACACATTAATTAATCAGTTCATATGATATATATTTGTTAATGAGGAATTGAATAATATGAACTACACTAACCTGCCATTCCTCTGACATCCGACTCTCTTTAAAAAGCCGCCAAGTCTCCTCATCAATGGACTTATATGAACTGCATGGACTTTTATGTTTAAGGTGTCCAAAGATGTACCTTGATGTCAACTTGCTTTTAAAGTTTCTGAAATTTTCTGCAACAGTTGACAAACACTTATTTCTAAGTGTTGGGACATTTGGAATGTCAAATGTCATCTGAAAAAAACATAATAAAGTTGTATTAGTACAAAATTATCAATATAAACAAATTTTAATTCAAATGCTATTAACTAACTTACCAATATATCTTGCCAAATAATGTTCCGATCACCCTCGGACACATGATCAAAAGATGGAATGAGAATGCTAATCCTATCACGTGCCACTACTCCAAGGTATGATCGGAAGTCATCTGCATGGGGGCCAGTTGCCACACCCGTGGTGACATTCACATTCACCGGAGTTCTTTCACCACTATTTTTCCTGATTAATAATTGTTTCATCCTAGTGGGTCCTCTAGTGGATCTGGTTGGGGGAGCCTCATCCCCTGAAGAATGTGGATGATCAGCCATATATCTGTCAAAATAAATAACAACATTAAATTTTCTTTCAAGACTTATGTAATATCATATAAATTAACAAAACATGTAATAGTACAGAAATTGAAAATTCATACATAAAGATATGGATTCATCATATGTATATTCCCTCATCATGATCTGACCGAATTGCATGTACATCATCGTCAACTACAGATTGGTCATCCAAATTTGTTGTAGTTTGAAATGAATGGTTGTCAGCAATATCAATATTAATCAGATTGTCTTCGTTAACTTCAATTTGTTTTTTGCCTTGAAGAGCAACATACCAATGGTCAGACGCAGGATCTTTGACATAAAAAACTTGAGATGCTTGATGTACCATGATAAACGGTTCGTCTCGATAACCCACCTTGCGAAAATCAACCAGTGTCATACCCGAGTCATCTACTTTCACACCACTCTTATTGTCAAACCACTTACACTTGAACAATGGAACAGAAAACTTGGTGTAATCAACCTCCCATATCTCTTCTATTATACCATAATATCTCATTGATCCAAGTACAGGAGATTGATCTTTTGATGTGGAAAATTGAAGTGACTCAGCTTCTAAACTGACTCCACTATTTTGTACTGTGCTTTTATCATCCAAAGTCTTCGTATAGAATGTGCAATTATTGACTTCATAACCTGTACAACACACGACATCAAACTTCAAACCATTTGCAAGTCACAATAAAGTTTCAGAAGAATGTGGCTCTTTGTCAATTTCAGATTTGAACCAAGACATAAATGTTTTGTTATGCTCCATCAATTGCCATTTCTCTGATTGTCTTGGATTTTTATTCTTAACAATGGCTTTGTGTGCCTCCAAAAAAGGGATCACCTCATCTGTGTTGTTCAATATATAAAGATGCGCTTGCAACAATTCTTCGCGATCTTTTGTCACCACATTGACACCTCGGATGCTTTTACTTGTAGAAAATTTATTCAACCATGCTGTGCGAGGAACTCCTATTGGATTCGTTGATGTCATGTAATCTGAACAAAACTCGATACTTTCTTCAGCAATATACCTTTCAATCATCGAACCTTCAGGACGATATGGATTTTTAACGTACCCTTTCAAAATCTTCATATAACGCTCAATAGGATACATCCATCTTAAGTATACCGGTCCGCACAACTTGATTTCTCTAACCAAATGAACAAGTAAATGTACCATGATGTCAAAAAAAGATGGAGGGAAAAACATCTCTAGTTGACACAAGATGATAACAATCTCGCCTTGAAGTTCATCTAACTTTGTAGGATCGATGGCTTTACTACATATTGACGAGAAAAATGAACACAACCTGTTTATGGTGTGCCTAACATTTTTGGGCAAAATTCCACGAATAGCCACCGGTAACAACTGTTGCATTAAGACGTGACAATCGTGAGACTTCATGCCAACAAGCTTTAAGTCCTGCATTGACACTAAACTCTTCATATTTGAAGAGTATCCTTGTGGTACTTTGATACTCTTTAAACATACACAAAAACTTATCTTCTCTTGTCTAGACATTGTGTAACATGCAGGGGGCAAATAAGTACGTTTACCAATCTCCTTGGGTGCCAACTCTTCTCGGATATTCATGTCAACCAAATCCAAACGAGCATTCACTCCATCTTTTGTCTTTCCCTGAATGTTGAGTAATGTACCAATCAAGCTATCACACACATTCTTTTCCACATGCATCACATCTATGCAATGTCGAACATCTAACTTTGACCAATATGGAAGATCAAAGAATATTGATTTCTTCTTCCAAGGGGTCGTTACAGATGACTTCTTCGATGTTTTCCCAAATACATGATGTATTTTATTCACTTTTTGAAGAACTTCAAGGCCAGTAAGTGGATTTGGTGCTTCGTCCCTCTCTTGATCTCCATTGAATGCTTTTTTTAACCTTCGATATGGATGATTACGTTTTAGAAATCTCCGATGACGCAGATACACCGTCTTTCTTCCATGTTTCAATTGATGAGCTGCAGTGTTTTCTTCACATATAGGACACACTTTATGACCCTTGACACTGTATCCTGACAAATTACCATAAGCAGGAAAGTCATTAATGGTGCAAAATAACATTGCACGCATCATAAAAGTCTCTGAAGCGAATGCATCAAATATTTCAACCCCGTCAACCCACAAAACCTTCAAGTCTTCAACTAGTGGGCTTAGATAAACATCTATGTCATTTCCAGGCTGCTTTGGACCAGATATCATCATAGACAACATCATGTACTTCCTCTTCATGCACAATGCAGGAGATAAGTTGTAAATTATCAATATAACTGGCCAACAACTGTGATTGGTACTCAGATTACCAAATGGGTTCATTCCATCAGTGGCTAAACCAAGCCTAAGATTTCTACACTCTTTACCAAATTCGGGGAATTGTCGATCAATATTTTTCCATTGCTTTGAATCAGCTGGATGACGAAGCAGCCCGTCAATTTTTCTCTCATCTGCATGCCATCTAAGATTTTTAGCATCTTTGGGATTCGCAAACAAACGCTTAAGTCTGGGCACTATTGGAAGGTACCAAACTACTTTCAAAGCAGATCCATTTTTTTCTATCTGACCATTATCTTCACTATTGTTTTTTGACTTGTATCGTGATAAGCCACATTTTGGACACTTTGTCAAAAATTCAAACTCTTTCCTATACAAAATGCAGTCATTGGGACAAGCATGTATCCTTTTATACTCCATACCCATTGGACAAAGAATTTTCTTCGCATCATAATTATGAGTGGGCAGTGTATTTCCATCTGGCAACATTTCATTCAACAACGTCAACAGTTCTGTAAAACTCTTATCAGTCCATCCATTGCTCGCCTTCAAATTCATGAGCCTTAACACCGCTGACAAACGTGTGAACTTAGTTGAACCGACATACAAAGGTGTTTCTGCATCAGTCGACATCGTCTCATACACATGAGCTTTGGCAAAATTTTCTGCTCCAACATCGCGGATCATGTCCTCCAATTTGTCTTCATCCGGTCGATCTTCTTCCATGGTGGAATCAGTAACATTTACACTTTGAGAGTCAGTGGGAAAATCCATTTCTTCGCCGTGCCAGATCCATGTTGTATAGCATCTTAGAAAACCATCACATATAAGATGTTCTCTAATTTGAGTTGCGTTCAACTTTCTCCCATTCAAACAGTTCACACAAGGACATCTAAACTTCACTTCATTATCAGTTCTCCCCTCATTACGTTGTGCAAATTGTATAAATTCCTCTACACCTCTCTCGTACTCAGCACTAATACGTGGTAAATTAATCCAATTTCGATCCATATTCCTAAATATTACATAAATAATATTTTAAGGTTTATAAATAATACAAGAACTACAACACACATTACCAAAACTATAGCAAAAATCATATCATACATTACCAAAACTATAACAATTTCATGCACTATCAAAATTAAAGCAAAAATTATACCAAAACTATAGAAACTTCATACATTACCAAAACTATAGCATTATGCAAAAATTAATGAAGAAATCACGTTAAAAATGCAAATGGACATAAATACCTGGAAGAGGAACGGCGGCGGAGAGGGTGAAAAACGCAACACAACGGCGGCGGAGAGGGTGAAAAACGCCAGGAAATCACGATTTTGAACGGCTAAAACTCGTTTTTATCGTCAAAAACGAATAATGACCGAACAATTTTGAGTTTAAACGGTTAAAAACGCAAAATCTGAGATGAAGGGTGGTTCGGAGGAAGAAGAAACGCGAAAACAGAGAGAACGCGCGAGGAAGACGATGCACTGTTCCAAGTTTTGTTTTTTAACTCTGAACGGGGGAATCTACCGCGGTTCACTACTTAACCGCGGTATAAAAGGGTTATATGCCGCGGTTTAACCCCCAACTGCGGCATATACTAATTTAAAAAATTATCAGAAATGACATTTTTGAAATTATTTTCAAACTATATGCCGCGGTTCAGCGGGCAACCGCGGCATATACCTCGAAATATTTCAAATAAACATTAAATTAATTTCATATAGGAGAATATGCCGCGGTTCCCCAGAGAACCGCGGCATATACCCCTGAAACGTGTTCAACACAACTGTCTCCCCAACTGCCTTTCACAGAATTTGAAAAGTTACAGTGGGTATATGCCGCGGGAACCGCGGCATATACCCCCTGTAAATTCTGAAATTCTCTGACTGGCAGAGAAGTTGAGACGTTACAGGGGTATATGCCGCGGTTCCCCAGAGAACCGCGGCATATACCCCCTGTAACTTTTCAAATTCTCTGACCCAGTCAGCACCTGCAATAAATTGGCAGGGTATATGCCACGGTTGTGCAGAGAACCGCGGCATATACTCTGTTATTTAATTTTTTATTCATACGTGGCGTCAAAGGCAATGGTTGACTGGGGTATATGCCGCGGTTCCCAGTAGAACCGCGGCATATATGTTCGTTTTATTTACAAAACTGCCACCGCGCACCATTATGCTGCGGTTTTCGTTGAACCGTGGCATAATGTGCGCTGTAAAAACCCGATTTTTTACTAGTGAATGTCATGTTTCAACTCTAAACATGTCACGTTTAAAAAAATTAACACGTCATCCTCCCACCTATGTAAAAATTTAACTCTATTAATTAAACTTAACGGCAGGGACTCAATTGATTCAAATTAACACTTATAAGGACTCAATTGGAGATTCTCATAAGAAGAGAATAAAAAAGAAAAAACCTCACATAAATAAAAACATCTAAAGGGTTTAAACCATATAAAAGAGTATGTATTTCTTGATAAAAATAAATAATATCAAAATTGATATAAAATAGTATCAATAAAAAAACAAATATATATAATAATTAATATAATATTCACATTCATTACCAAATATTATATAAATATATTATATTAAAGAATACTATTATTAATCAAATTATAGAAATTTAATCATATATGTTATTAATATAATAATATTTACACCAATAAATATATATTAGAATATTTTTTAACTACTTTATAGATAAAAATATTAATAGATTTTATTGAATTATATTACTTAGCATAATTTGAATCGGGTATATATATTTCTCTTTCACACACAACCTTACATATGACACAATTTAAACAAAAATTAAAATTTAATTTAGCTTAAAAAAATACTCCAAAACAAAATTTTAAATTTCAAAATATTTTCTTTAAGAAATTGAACTTTTAAAAAGTTTACTGTTTAAGCAACTCATAATATATTTTATCAATTGAGTGACGACACGTATGATAAACATCTAAGCATTTTCAGTTAAGTTTATGTTTAAAGTTGTTTTGAGCTACTTTAGATCAAAATTATAAATGCATAATCTCATTCAAACACTACAATATTCACTTTAGTGTTAGTTGCATGAAACACAGGTAAAGCAACCATCCTTTTTGTACAGTGTCATGAAGTGATTTTAAGTTTACTTAGTAATTTTGTCTCAACCAAGAAATATATATATATATATATATATATATATATATATATATATATATATATATATATATTTGTTATCATGAAACTCTGGTTACACAATTAATTTTAAAATTTCAAAATATATTAAAAATTATTATATTAAAGCATTTTAAAAATTCAGTAAAAGAATAAAAAAAAATATGCAGAGAGAAGCAAGAAAAACATCCTCTTCAGTGCAGATTTATTGGCACTAAAATGGAGAAACTGAAAGAAAAACTATTAAGCTGTGACAATAAAAGCTCGAAAACTCGACCATCAAACACGGCCATGTCAAGAAACTCAAGAAAACATGTTTGTTTTTTCCAAACAGAACAAAAGTTGAAATATACTTTCTGTGAGTGCTGAATAGGATTAAGTTCTCTTAAAATGAAAAAAAAACTCAAAAAGACATCATAGAATTCTCCTTAAAAAGTCTCTCTTTTTTTTATAAATATTAATGACCAAAAAACAATACATAAAACTCACCACAGTTTAATTTTTTTCCCATATATCTTAGCATATAGCAATCAAACCTAGCACTGAAACAAAAACCAAAATAAGAAAAAAAGAGTTCAAAAAAAGACAAAATTCAAGATATTCATGATTGACACTGAGACACAACCAATGAAGAAAATAACCAAAATGGTATGAAAAGAATGAAAGAAGAGGGGAACAAGGCATACCAAAAGAGTAACTTGCAACCAGCAACATCAAAAACATCAGCCTGCAACTTTTTCCTTCCACCATATATATAGATTTTGCTGAAGACCACAATGTGAGAAACTCAAAATTCTTGAAACTTTTTAGCTTAATTTCTTTATCACTGGTAACTTCTTCACATATTATGCAATAAAGAAACACGGCAAGTTGATGAAGAAACTGTGGCACATTTTCATTGAATAAGAGGGAGAAAATGTTAGGTGGAACAGAAGAAAATAAGAAGCAAAAAGGAAGAAAATAAGAAGCAGAAAGAGAAGAGTATTGAATAATGGAAGCAGAGGTTAGCAGAGTGACAGGGAAGTTTGAGAAGCCAAGAGGAACAACAAGTACGATCTGTCAGAACTGCATCAATATTTGAACTTTTTTTTTCCTTTTTTAAGATACTTTAGCAGTGACCAAAGTTCTATCTTTTCTCCATATTTAATCATTTTTCTTGATTAAAAAATTATGTAGATTTAGTATATTTAGGGTTTAATATCTATTTTAATTCTTCGGTTTCTAGAGTATGTTTAAAGTTATCATGTTTTTTTTCAAAAATTCATAATCGTCATATTTTTTATAAAAGCAGTTTATGTTAGTCCTTTTTGCTTACGACGTTAAAAAATTAACAACAGAGTTGTCTACCTGGCAAAACCTGAATGAGCTGTACAATTTCTTATTATGTGACATTGCTTTGCATTTCTTGTACTCTTCTGCAACTTTCTCCTCTGAAAACCTCTATCTAGTGGAAAAATTTTCTCTCTCCACTTCCTCAAACTCCACAATTTCTTCCTAGCTCTGCGCCCTCACCCTGCACCTCACCTCGTCCGAACAAAACTGCCTTTCAAAAGGAAATTATTTACTTAATTTTCAAATTTAGTTAAGAGGTATTAAGAGACAAACATGTGAAAGAGAAGAGGCACAAGGAAGGGTTGAGGGAGGAGAGAGGCATAAAAGCAGGCAGAGCTGCAATTGCCAGAGTGGAAGCGATCCTCCCCGACTTTCCTTTTTTGTTAATATGATATAGTTTCTGTTCATCTCAATGGCACACAATTAAAGCGAGGTTGAGATTGAATTTAAATTTGGAAAAGGAAACTTGTGTCACTGTATATTTTCAGATCTTGTAATACTGTATTTCCTCCGATCTTGTGCCACTGTATATTTTCAGATCTTGTAATACTCTTCTCTTTCTTGTATATGAGTAAAGATTGTATTGATTGAAATTGTTTTGATGCCCTCACCAACATGGCTACCTACACCACACTCCTCTACCACGCCCTGGGTGCGATGGGAGTGAACGTGAGCGAGTCGGTGGTGATCATGCAGAAGGGCAGGGAGATGGGGCGCAGTGTAGTAGTGGAAAGAGCGGAGGCGCATGAGGCGGCGACAATGTTGGTTTACGGCAAGGGTGATACACTGGGATTGGAAGATAGTGAGGTTTTTTATCCCAGTAAAACAAAATTGAGTAAACAAATAAAAATCGGTTAAATTATTTCTAAATTGAAGCTACATATAAAGCTTAAAAAATGAAGTCCATTTCTTTGATCTCAGAACCTCAACGTTGAACACATAAAAGGGAAAAGGGGATTAGGGTTTGGGAAGCAGCGTGTGATTGAAGAAGATGAAGAAGTGTGATAAAACTTTTGAGTGAAAAGGAGACTGCCATGTGCCAGTGTCTTATTGGCTGAGCTTGCCAACTAATTGGACATGTCATTTAATTTTTGCCAAGAGAGAAACCTGTCGCTAGGTTTTTAACGTTGTAAGAAAAAAGGATCCACTTAAACTGTTTTTGCAAAATATAGGACGGTTGTGAACTTTTGAAAAAAAGGAGGACAACTTTGAACACACTTTACAAACCGAGGGACCAAAATAGGTATTAAACCTATCTTTATTGTGTAAAATTACATTTATCTTTTTTCTTTTAATACAAAAAAAGCTTAAATAATGATTTAATCCTAATTTTTGTTAAATTTTCTTAATTTGGTTTTAATATTTTATTTTAATTTAGTCATAATATTTGTTAATTTTGTTTAATTAAATCCTTACAAGGTAACATCGTTATAATTGTTAACCACACGATGTATAGGTTGAAAAAATTGTGTTACATGGAACTTTTTATCTTACGTGTTTTATTAATAAACAATGATGTGTGTCTTTTTTCTTTGTCTGTAAGGGTGTGTTCACTTCCGCTGTACTGTTGAAGAAGATGAAATTGTGAGGAATTAGGGAGACGTGAATGTTTATTTCAGGAGATTTGTGAAGAATTGAGAGAGATGATTTGAGAGAATAAACTTTGGGATAAAGAGAAGATTTAGAGGTATTTACTGTGTATATTAATTAACTTTACATAATTATCCTTTTACTTTATGAAAATCTCAAGCTATAGTGTTGTTGTTTCACTGTACACGATCAATATTTTATAATATATATATATATATATATATATATATATAAAATAAAAATAATGATATAATTAAATAATAATAATGGGATTTTAAAAATTAATTTTTATTTTTTCTCTCTTTATAATAATTTTTACAATTATATATAATATTAATAATTGTCATTTTATATTACTTTTACTACTAAGGTATTTTGATAATCTTCCATTTTATCCATTAAACCATTTTTTTTATCTGTCATATCGGTCAAATTCTACACTAATTTTTACAAACTTTACTTTCAAATCCACTCTCACTCACTTCTAAATCCACTCAAATAAATAACAAAAATTTATCCTCAAATCCCTTCAAGTTCATCCACGCACTCTCCTCCAAATCATCTCCCTAAAGTAAACACACCCTAAATAAGAAGGAGAGAAATTAGTTTTAGGGTTTTATGAAGTGAAGATTATCTTCTTCACCTGAAAAACGATATATGGTTTCATTGGCCAACTAAAGACGTGTAGGTGGGTATGTCTTATGACCAATCTTCTTCCTCTTATTAGAAGACTCATTTGCAAAGTTGTAGTTCCTCCTCTTATGGTGGTGGGTGAAGGGTTTGGTCTTAGCACATATTTGTTATTGTGGAGAACTTGTAGTTCTAAAAATTACAAGAACTATAGAGAATGTGGGTAAGCAATTTTAGGGTTTTTCTAATAACAAGGTCAGATTCACTGATCCATTTTTTTGGGTAATGTTTTATGTAATAAAAATATGGCATTGAAAATTAATGTTAGGTTTTTTTATTATGGTGTTTGATAACACAATGAGTGTGATGTTGGGTTATATAATCTTTTTAAATGGTGCTATGAAAATATAGATGAAAGAGATTATCTTATTCTAAAAAAAAGGAAGAAGATATAAAATATGGAGAATTCAATGAAGGTTTTGAATAGAAAGGTCCAATTATTAGTAGGAGTGATTTGTGTTGTTGGTTTAATTAACATAGTGTTGTTGTCCCTCATGTTGAAAAATTGATGGTTTATATTGATATGTTGTGTAGTAAATGTGTTGATAGGTGTAGTATTTTGGGGCTATGAATGAAGCAAATGTATTTTTTATATTATCTTAAGGTTGTATGATGTTGTTGTATAATGAATGAATGCAATGGTTGTAACGTTAAGACATGAATGAACAATGTTCCTTATGTGTATTAGTTTGTTCGATGTTGTCCCAGTTATAAAAAAAAGTATGTTCAATTTAGTCTTTTTTATGATGATTTATGGACAATGATTTTTGTTGTGTCCAACTTCATGGTAGTTATTGCATTTTTTTCATCGTCCACCCTTTCTTAATTGGGTGTCATCTTTCTTCAACTCCCAAAATTCCATCCTTTTCATCTTTTTTAGTCTACTAGATAGCCCCCTTTTATCCAGGGGGAATAAGTCAGGGAAGGATGTAAGCTCCCACAAAAGTTGCTCATTAACGAAAAGTTGAGAGTGTGAACTAATAAGGTATATAATCTTCTCCATTCCGGTTCAAGAACTTCATGGTAGCAATTGCATGGCAATAAGGGATGTTAGTGATCAACCATTTCTTGTAACTATATTGTTGGGTGTCTAAGTTCACCCATGTACTTGTCTACAAGGATGGAAACATGTTGTACTTCAAATAATTTTTCTCCTGATCAGCTGTCACATAAATATAGACATAAAAAATTATTACCTTTACATAAATACAAACACATCATTAAATAAGTTTAGATAAATAAATATTTCCTTGGGAATCTTTTAGCTTCTAGTTGAAATCTCTTGTGGATTTTAGGCCACGTAAAACTTTATAATCATTTTACCTTCCCTCTATATGTTGTCCATCTATTCATCATGTATAGTATGATATCCTTCAACAAGTTTATAATTAGCTTACTTTATACATCAATAATAACACTATTGAATGTCCTACTTATGTTTTCACTAGTGTGTTCGACATTGCTTGATTTGTGAACCTAGACCTGCACCAATACTTTTTTGAATGAAAAAAAAGTTCATTTTGACCAAATTTTGACACTAACTACAATACTATTTTTAGTGCAATAGGCAAACCTTGGTGGAAAAGCTATTTGAAAGCACCTTCATGTAAAGCATTATGCCCTACCTCATTCTCAAGCTTCCTCACCTCACCTTGACCCTCAATTTCATATACATGAGCTCCCACCTCACCCTCAGACTTCCTCACCTTACATTTACCCTCAATTTCACCTACATCAACCATCACCTGACCCTTGGGCTTCCTCATCTCACTCTCATCCTCACTTTCACCTATGTCAGGTCCCACCTAACCTCCGGGCTTCCTTTGATAATAATTGATTTTACATGTTTTTATGTGTATGTTCTTTTGAATGAATCAACTCATTCGTATCTTTGATCTTATTTTATCCTTAAGTTCAGTGTGTTTTCATGTTTTCTTGTGTTTTAGTTAGTATATGCCTTTTTTACCTTTAATCTCTCTTTGAGTGTGTGAAATAAAGTTATAAGAAACAATTCTAGTGGAGGAAAACAAGTTGGAACTGAGGGAAGCATGACTAGATTAGAAAGAATGACTTTTTACACATACCCACTTTACATAGAATCACACCCAATGCTACAAACATGAACGAAAGACTCACTTATAGGGTTATATGGCCATGGACCGCTCCCAGAACACAAAAAAATTACTATTGGGCGCCAGGCTGACTTGTTGGGCAAGTTGCCTTCTTGCTGAGCGAGAATGACAACCTAAACTTGTAGTTTTTAAGTCGTTGGGTGAAAAAATGGCTCACCCTACGAGTTACAAGTCAAAGAGCATTGATTTCAAGGCCTCGTTAGGCGAGAATGAAGGCGCTGAGGGAGTCTGTCAGTTCTGGTACGCGAAAGAGAATGACGAATAGAATTACCTAGGGTGTTTTGGAGATACTCTTGGAGGATGTTTGGAGTGTTAGGAAGCTCTCCCTCTCCTTCTTGGGTTTCCTACTTCATCAATGGTGGTTTTTCTACTTTAGAAGTTGAGGAGGAAGATGGGTCACGAATTAGAGATGGAATGCGAAGAGGAAGCGCGATTGGAGAATGGAGTAGAGGCAAACAACCTTGGGGAAAGGCGTGCATCTCTCTTTGGTTTCAATTTCTTGCTTATCTCTTCAATTTATAGAACCATAAGTTCTCCACTATTAAGGGATTTTCTTATTTGTTGAGATTAGTTGTAAAACATATAACTCTTGTGTAGTTTTTGTGTGCTATTAATGATATATGCATTTTCAATTCATGTTAGTATTCAATTTTCATGCTTAATGCTTGATGTGGATTGTTCTCATGCTTGATTTGTGATTTTTGAGGTGTTGAGAAATATCTTTAGAATCTAGACTTGAAATTGAATGCCTAATGGATGAATGTATCTAGGAATACAACTTGCTTCATTAGTAGTTTTAAACTCTTGAACTTAATGCATGGTTGCTTGTTGAGGATTAAAGGGACTGAAACTTGATAAGTTATTGTAAGCTCAAAATCACTAGGGATAGGACTTAAGTAGGCTTGTAAGTTGATTTTGATATGAATATGGAATTGAGATGTTTATCAATGCATGATAATGAAGTAGTTGAACTCTAGTCTCAACAATTTATAAATAATCTATGTTACATTTCCTTGTACACCAACTGTTTGATAAAAATACAAAAAGAGTTTACTTTGTGTTTTTTGTGAACTTTGTGGTCTAATTGAGTTATTTAGTGCAAGAGATATCGAGTGTTGCACAAGTCCCTTGAGAGAGAAAGATATTTATCACTTGTTACGTGTGATCGGTGCACTTTTCGTGTAGTTGGTTTTCCACTAATACTCACCTCACCCTCATTTTCATTTACATTAGCCCTCACCTCATCCTCTGACTTGTCCTGTTTGTCAACATGTGGTGAACCATTAATACGACTAATGTATTCACTCTTTAAAGGTCCCTTACACAAATATTCTACTTGAACTTCTAAGTCATTTTCTACCACTTCTGGTTTTGAGACACTGTGTACACAAACAAGTGAACTTCACCATAACACCTGGCAACGTTCACCATATTTATTAACCCATTGTCATCCTTTTACGGATGCGACATTTTCTCTACAAAATACTACAACTTCATAATAACAACACACCTTATATCCCTATGTTCACCTAACACTTCAAAATAACTCCAAGGATCAAGGTCACATGACAAAGTAGTAGTCACAAGACATGTTGACATCCTAAAATTGATCCATCATTTGTCATCACGTAAAAATATTTTAAAATAAAAAATATAATAAATGTAAACAAAGCATGAGACCATATAAAACTCATGGTTAAAGTTGCACTTCATGAAACATATACATGGAAGTAAAACTTTAAACAATTTATATGGTTTCTCTATGAATAAACGTTAAATAAACTAACTTAGCAGTACAATGATTCTCCTAAAAAAAAGTGGAGAAACTTTGAATTACATATGCTTAAATGGAAGCACTAATGTTATCTCCTTTTAAGATCCAAATAAACCACTTATTGGTTCGAGAAATCATGATAAACTAAATTAGAATTACTCTTAAACCAAAGTCTTCGAAAACCTTCCCTCCAAACATGATCCCAAGCATAAATGATCCTCATAAACTCATCATATATTTAAGTTTCACCTCCTAAAAAAATTGAAAAACTACGCACATGTTCACTCCAAATTCCTCTAAAAATACGAACACATGAAGCTAAATTAGGACAACTCCTAGTCTTACCATTAGTATTCACTTTAAGTCAATTAACATATAAAACTTGTCATATTACATTCTTAAATGAAAATACCCTAAACTCCCTAGTTTGAATGTTAAAAAATTTCAGCACCAAAAAATCAAAGACATTACTTCTCATGGATTTTGGTTCGATATTGATTCAATTAAATTTTGGCGAACCAAATCAACTCGACGTGTATTCTTGGTCAATTGGGCTAGCAAACAAATGGTTTTCAATCTAATGTAGAGTATTATTCCTGTCAAAGCGGATACCTCGGCTCGACTCGGTCCGGTCCACTATGGATTGGTCATTTAGTGAGTCAACCCAACTTGGCTAATTTATTAACGAGCCAAAAAATTTGAATCCAGCTCGACCCACTACAGGTTGGTGGGTTAAACGAGTTGGCTCACTGACTCACTTAATTACAATATTTTCAAATAAAAAAATACAAAATTTGTAATTAAAATCTAAATAAATTTCACTTTAAATGTTAAACTCCAAAGACAATTTATAATAAAAAAAGTATCATACAATCCAAAAGAAAGTACCAAAAGCGAATAAATAAGTTTCTAATATTGCTCATTTTTGTGTCACTTGTCCATTTATAATATTAAAGTCTTGAATGGATAAATTTATAATATTTTGCTCTTGAAACATCTTCTTTTTCCTTATCTACAATACAATGAAAAAAGTGTTAACTAATAATATTAAAACACAAAATAATAAATAATTAAATTAAATTAGGTAGATTGGTTAGCCAACCCAGCTCACCACGAGTTCAACCTGGGTGAGTTGGGTTCTAAGTGGGTCAGGTTGAAAATTGACCCATATAAAGAAATTACATTTTTTTCCAACTCAACTAGGCTGGAACCCATGGTAGGCCGGGTTGGTGCCTAGGTTCTGATCCATTTTGACATCACTATAGAATATAATGATTTTAAGATTCCACAAGTATACTCAGTTCACTTAATTCGCTTTTAATGTGGATTTCAATCAAGAATTCATGCATTTCTTTCCAATAATAGTTGTTTTTCCTATTTTTATATAAAAATGGAATGGTATGTGAGATTAAATGGTAGTAAAAAAAAATGAAGAAGATGAAGATGGATTGAAATGGTCAAATTAAGAATGTAAATTGCATAAACTAAATTATAACAATTGATTTTAAGATTCCACAAGTATACTCATTTCACTTAGTTCTCTTTTAATGTGAATTTCAATCAGGAATTCATGCATTTCTTTCTAATAATAATTTTTTTTTGTATTTTTATATATAAATGGAATGATATATGAGATTAAATGGTAGCAAAGAAAAATGAAGAAGATGAACATGGATTGAAGTGCTCAAATTGGGAATGTAAATTTCAGAAATTAAATTGTAACAATCATCAATGGATTTTTCATTCTTGTTGTCCATAAGGTTCTTAGAGTATTTGAATTATAATCACAATTTGCCACCTCACTTTTATATCTGAATAGCCTATTTATATTTTTTTCCTTTTCGTGATAGTTTAAGCTACAATAAAATAAAAGAAAATTACACAAATTGTAATAATTGCTTCCAAATTGCCACATTTCCATCAGTTACCTAGCCTATGTTTTAGCAATTGTTATAATACGCAAACATTCCTATTTATTCTCGGTCATTCTTTCTCCACTTCAACTTCTATGTTGTACTTTATTTTGATTTCTCTTTCCTAGATACCTCATATTGCCTCCTTCTGTGAATCTTGTTCTCAAGATCATTCTCTCACTTACGTAATTCCTTTCAATTTCACCTTGATACTCTCATTCAATGTCTTGATTTTGATACCTTCAACACATATGCTTCTTAGGTGTATTCTCAGACATGTGCATCAACTCCTTGATTTGAAAAAGAGCATATATGAAAAGAATTGATACCAAAATCTACTATGAATCCTCATCCTCCAACTTATCCAAATAATCGTAATAAAAATAATCATTTTAATCACTTCAAACAAGGATAAAATTGAAATATAGTTCTTTTATTATAAATAATTATTTGAATTTAAAAGTAGTTATTAAAAGGTAAAAATTGGAAAAGAATTATTTATTTGAATTTCAAAATGTAATTAATAAAAGAGTAAAATTGAAAAAAAAAATGTACATAAAAAAATGAATTTCCTTTAGGCTTAATTGTTTATTTTGTCCCCAGTTTTGCTTAATTGTGTCAATTAGGTCCAACCTTTGAAAAGAATGTCAAATGCATCCTATCTTGCGTCAACGAAGTCCCTTCCATTAAATAGAAAATAGAAGACAATGCTAACATGTCATTTTTTAGGTGTATTCTTGGTGACGTGTTAGGTAATTATAGGTTGAGGTGGAAAGTAAAGATTGAGTGTTGTAAATTGGGGAAAAATTGAAGTTCATCCAATTAAGAATTTTTTGAATGACGAAGTTAGGGCAATTGGGAGAGAGAACAGAGAATCGTGTTAACACAGTATAGTTGCGGGTGTTGTTCTTCTTGTTTGTCTTCTTCTCGTTTTTGTTATTGTTGTTTAGGGTTTGGATTTTAGTGTTTTTTGTTGGTAGTAGCATGGTGGTTCGTGGTTGGCGAAGTAGTCTTCCCTCTTTTGGAGTTGCTTAAGGAAGTCTTCTTCTTCTTTGGTTGGGAGTTTGGTTGTGGTTTGGGGTTGGCTGACGAAATCTTGTTGTCTCATTTTGGCGTTGGCTTAAGAAGTGACAATGTATTTGAATCAATGTTGTTCGTCTTGCTCATGGGGGAGATCTTGTGGTGGTTCATTCAGAGTCTTCGTTGGAAGCCAAATATGTCATTGTGGGGAGGTTGTTGTGTTGAGAGTGACAAAAATAGTTAAGAACGAGGGGAAACAATTATGGAGTTGTCCTAATTACAAGGTTTGTTCAATGGTTGACGTTTAATTTTTGTGATAAATTATTTTGGTGATTAATGAAATGTTTATGGTTGGATATTTTGAACAGGGGACAAGAAATGAAGAACTTCAAGGATGCAATTTCTTTAAAAGATGTAATGAAGATAATGTAGATGATGTTGATAGTACTATTGCTAGGCAAAGGAGAAAGATTAATAGTCAGGAGAAATCTGTTATGGGTTGTCAGAAAAGGGAGGAGATGTTAATATGAATGTTATGTTTTATGGGGTTCATTAACATCATCCTTGTTTGTATTTTGTTTAAAAATCCATGATGTGTTGTATTACACAGTTGTTGTGATGAGCACATTGGTTATATTGTAATATGATGTTTTGAAATGAATGAGAAATGTCAATTTCTGCATTTGAATTTATGCTTTCAATATACATTCCGTTTGATATTTGTCTTAATAATAAAATGAGAATAAAAATTGTGCTTCAAATGGACATTGAATATACAACATAAGTACATTGAACTTTAGATTGAAATCAGAAACTAGACTTGAAATGGACATTCCCCAAATGATCTCTGGTACAGAACTCATCACAGAAGTCATCATCATTACAACTCATTTATATTGAACTTGAAATGCACATTGAATATACATAATTGAAAATGACAATAAAATTATAAAGTGGACTTAAATACAATCATAAGGGTAAATATCAGTGTGAAGTGGATGATCTCTGGTATAGAGGCAAAAATAGAAAGTGGACTTCAATAGATATCATTACAAGTCATCAAAGAACTCATCATCATTACAACTCGCTTTTAGGCTACTTGAAAAGCACATCGAATATACATCATTGAAAATGACATTATAATTAGAGAGTGGACTTCAAATGCACATTGAAAACAAAAACTGGAATTGAAATTCAGATTACAATCATTCAAATCTACAACATTGTTATTAATGGCAAAATAGATATTAAACCAGGATTCAAAATACATATCATAGTTTACAAAATAGCCACCAATAATAGGCTCTAATAGACTTCAGCTAAACATTTTGTGACTTCTATATAACTTTTAAACTCTTGTTGTACTTGGCTGAGCTTGTTGAAGTTGGCATTGAGTAAGTTGACTTGATTGAGATTGACTTGGGTTTGTGGGAGCAGCTTGTGGGCAAATATTTCTTTTATGACCAAGTTGTCTACATATGACACATCTTTTAGGAGTTCCACCTTGTTTTAGTTGTGTGTCATCCTTCTTTGGCTCTCAAGGCTTTAGTCTTCTTTTATTTTTTGGTCTACCAGGCAACACCCTTTTAGGTGGAGGCAAAACATCAGGATTTGAACTCATTTTCCATAGGTGAGGATCATTGACAGGGTATATCATTGTAATGTATGTTTCTTGATATGTTGACCTTGTAAACCAATGTGGGATGTAGTCTTTCTCCATTCATGTTGAAAAATGTCATGGCAGCTAGTGCATGATAGCATGAGATTCCTGATATAATCCACTTTCTGCAACTGCATTCCACTTTATCTATGTCAACCACAAACTTTTTACCAATGGTTGAAGTGTGTCTGACCTAAACAATTTTCAGTCTTAACCAACTACAAAAATGATAACCAACACGATCTCTGCAAATGCGCGTCTAAATCCCCAAACAATGGTTAGTCAATGAAATCCCTAAATGCGTCTGAGTCTGTCTTCACAATGTAGATGAAGACCTCTATGCGATAACGATTCTTTGTTCTCTCGCACAAATGCCCTAACTTCGTCTCCTTCAACTTCAATCCCTAATTTGATGAACTTCAATTTTTTCCCAATTAAAAACACCCAATCTTTACGTTCCACCTCAACCTATAATTACCTAACATGTCACTAGGAATACAACTAAAAAATGACACGTTAGCACTGTCTTCTACCATATCATCAATCTCTTAACTCCGTTTGTTTCTATTTAACGGAAGGGACTTCGTTGACGCAAAATATACTAAGTAAGGATGCATTTTACACTATTTTCAAAGGTTGGACCTAATTAACACAATTCAGCATAATTGGAAACAAAATAAGCAATTAAGTCGTTCCTTTATTAATGATATAGATTAGGGATGACAAGAAGTTAGATTATGTATGGATAGGGACTACCACAAATCAACCCACAATAAAAAAAAAACTATCATTACCTGCCTCATTATTTGTCAGATATCCATCTAAAAATATTCGCAGATATTTTAAAATCTACATATACGTGTGGATACGCACAAATATTTAAAAAAATATATTTTATAAATTTTTAAAATAAAATTTGAATAAAATTACAAAACAAAATATAAAATATAATATAAATTAAAGTTTAATTTTAATTCAATTTAACCTAATAAAATATAAATTATTTTTAACTATAATTAAATTTAACTTAATAAAATATAAATTAAATTTTTATTTTAATTATTTGTGGATAATGGAAACCCGCACATACAGATAATATGATACTCGCACCCGACCTATTTATAAAAAAATATTAAAATATTCACGGATAATAAATAGGTGCAAATACTAATTATCCGGTACAAATTTTATGATAGATACGAGTATTTTTTTTTCATCTTTAATATAGATTAATGATATAATTGAATTATGAATGTGTACCTAGAAATAATGATTTATACGTCATAAAAGTGAGGTGTGATGGATTGTGAGAAGTATTGGATATTAGGATTTTGAAAATCACTATGTTGATGTGGATTAATGATGAATTGATGGCTTGGTTGATCTCTTTTGAAAATTACCTATGTGGTAATTTGGCTTTTTGAAAAAGTAGAATAATATATATAATGATCGAGATATATGATGTCCTGAGTTGACAAGTAAAGATTGATTCCTAAAATAACATTATAGCCGAGTTATAATGGTTATATTAGTTGCAAAAATCCATAAAGTAAAGGAGATTATTTAGCTCTAAAAATATTCTAAATAGCATAAAGTAGTGATAAGTTGAGAGGCATTCAAGTGGAGTATAGATTTTACGCAAAGAACTACCCTAATGTCATAGAGCTAAGGTTAAAATATAGAAAAAGTTTGTAGTGAGACAAATATTAGTTTCATGTGAAACATGATTGTTACGAGGCTTACGGAAAAATGTCGAGTTGCATAATATGATGAAGCTGAGACTTACGTGTCCAAATTGTTTATATGGAATCCTAATAACTTATTGAATTATACGTATTATGTTTGATTTAAGAATATTTAGTAATGTTAATTTCATGGATTTTTAAAATACAAAATGACAAAGATAATATATATATATATATATATATATATATATATATATATATATATATATATATATATATATATATATATATACTATAACTATACTTAATATTAGAATAAATATTTTTAATGGATAAAAATAAAATATGTATAAACATGAGAATAAATATGTTCTAGGTTCTCGGATAATATCTCCAACGAGCATATAAATATTATTATCTTCTCTTTACATGTTTGTGTGAGGGAGATCGATAACATAATTATTTAAAAATTAAATTAAATTTAAAGGGAAAGCTGAAAATCACCAAAAAGAAAAAAGAAAATAGACATGAAAATAGTCTGTCGATCGCTAAATGTTAACAGTCGTACTAAGAAAATATTTATAATATAGATAATAGACATGAAAATAAAGAAAAGGTTTTAAGTAAAAGTTTGAGGCTCACCAATAATCAGTAACATAGATAACATATATTGTGATAATATTAAAAGATTGGAAAGATCGAAATAACGGAGAATTGATTGAACAATATCAGCAAAGAAGTGTTTTTCTCTGGTCTTTTTCACCTTTGATTTATTGACTTTATTCCCATAAATAGAGAAAGGTTTTTGTGGTGAAGAAAGGAGAAATAGACATGCACAGAGTTAGAAAGAAAAGCATTGCTTTAACATATGGTAAAACCATTGTCTGTACTTGTATCCAATTACAGAAAACACTAAACAAGTCTGAAACTTTGCTGCTCACAAAGAACATTTAACAACAGCCAAAACACAAAGATAAATCCTTGCATATATAGACAATAACATAAATCATATACTTAAAATTCAATAACATTATTAATCAAAGGATCCATCCCTGCATGAAGTTAGTCTCACAAGCCATGCTCTTTGGAACATTAGATGCCTCAGCTTGAACATATTGTTGGTACCTGTTCAAAGTAAGACCTTAATTTAGAATTTCTCAACTTTTAATGTCAATCGATCTTACACATTTCTGATATTTCAAATCCAGTTTATGTGTGAGTAAGGTGTTAGACTAATAACAACTGTTGTTGAAATTTGATTATCATTTGCATAAAGGAAAATTTCATTACCCTATTTGCAAAAAGGGTTCAGTCTGGTAATCCAAAGGGTTGGTTTGAGGAGGTTGAAAGGGAAAGGCAGTATTTCCAGCAGCTGAAGTAGAGCTCCACAAGCTTTCCATAGCTTTAAGATTAAATCCCTCTGATTCAAGCTGAAAAGGGATTCGATTGACGAAGAAATTAGAATGAGAAAAAAAGAAAATGACAAGACATGAATCCTATATACTACAATGGTGCAGGTGTCTTAGGTACACAAATTGTTTGGTTCCAAAGTATAAAACCTTCAGTCTGAGCTGCTTGTTCATATCTCCAAGATGGCGCTCCTGCAAGATGAGTAAAAATTTCTCACCTTAATTTTTCAAATGTCTTACAAGTTCATACTTGGATAATTAGAAAACTAATTTTGACAAAAAATAACAAAAATGAAAAAAAAATTGTAACACCAAAAGTGTCTGTACAATTCTCACCCTTCTGCGGAGCTCTTCCATTTGTTCAATCATGATTTGTGTCTGCAATTGAAATAAATTTTTGGTATAATATCATCCAAAATCAATATATCTTTCTACCGTATTGGCCAGTGATTGTAAAACAGATTGAAGCCAGCACTTTATGAATGAACTATACATAAAAATTTAATATATATTACTAAAAAAAAGTTTATTAAAAACATGAGATGGTTGAACTATAAGAATCCTTAAGAGGGAAAAGGGAGAAAATTAAACTTTGAAGTATATACAGTTTGTTTCATTTTCAGAAATTTACTTTTCATCCATGGATAATGCTTTAGAATTATTAAATCATGTTAGAAGTACAAATTAGGGTTCTGACATACAAGACAACAAAACTAGCTCACTTTACATAATCTTTCGGAAATTAAATCCCTTTCTCTCTCTCTCTCTCTCTCTCTCTCTCTCTCTCTCTCTCTCTCTCTATATATATATATATATATATATATATATATATATATATATATATATATATATCAGAAAGAGTATGAAGAATAGTATAGTTAAATTAAAGTAGTGCAAAGATTGTTGTCAGTTTCTATTATATAGGCACATGGTTTACAAGCTAATTAAGGTAAAGTACCAACAAGAAATCCAAAGAGCAATAAAGAGAAAGTTCTATATATATGTTGGCACCTTCCTTTGTCTGGCTTGTGCTAATGCCCCTTCAAGCTGTTTCTCAAGATTCTGCAACTCCTTTATGTTCAATGGTCCAAGATCTTCTCCAAGCAAATGCCTAAAATGACAATAAATTCCAAAGTTAATTTTTACATGAGCTGGTATCATTTTCTAAACCATATTAACTTCTCTTTGTTTCTGATTAACACTCACTTACATCTCACTGTTGAAAAAATGTTCTTGAAGTTCAGTTGTAGTCTTTCTATATAAAATTATCCATTTTTAGTCATTATGAATGTGCCATTTTGTAATGATTTAGAGACCATTTTATTAAGAGACAAAAAATTATATTAGATGGCATTTTATAGAGGAAAAGGTTATTTTAAAAATAACACTTTGAAGGATTAAAAGTTATATATACATTTTAAAATGAAAGAAATTAAAATAAAGTTTAAATATTTCATAAGTATATTTTTATCACTATACATTTTAGAATATAGTGAGCATTACCTCTGGGTCCTTTGCAGAGACTCGTACTTTGCCTTCAGCTTTGACACCTCTTGGTACCAGCTCTGATAGCCAAAACAAAAAATTAAAAATAAATATTAACAAGATCAAATTATATACATATAAAGATGCATCATATATATCATTAAAAAGTTTAATACATACCTGAGTTTCACATTCAACATGTTGTTCATCTTGAGGAGTAAACGAGCAACGTTGGTATCGGTCAATAGTTTTGGTAATGCTGCGAATTGAAGGAAACAGATTATTGGTCAATATTTACACCAAAAAAATTTATTTGCGTAATAATGCAAACGTTGGTCCTTCATGTTGTATTAAGGAAATTAAAATAATACCCACTTAAAGAAAATATGAACGATGATGAACATTTCAAAGTTTTCTGGATCATTGAAGTTTATGTAAACAGAATTTTGAAACTTTAATCAATAGTTTGATTATGTATGCAATTCCAACTGGTAACTCAAATTTGTAAAATAAGTACTTCAAAAATTTTATATGTTTAGGTTTAAATTTGATCGATTTCAATAGGTGGAATGATTAGAAGTTAATTTGGAGGATAAAAGTTGATTAAAGGTTCAAATTCTAAAATTTAAGCCATAGGGTTTGCACCGGATACATTATTTAGCATAATATATTATGACACAATTTTTTTATGGCTAAAAATTGATGTTTGGAAAACTGTTTCTGAATTTTTTTTTAACCTAATTTTAAGTATAACTTACCAGTATATTATTTCTCTACATTAAAAAATGTATATGCACACAAAATTCTTCACATTATTTTTCTTTACTTTGGTTTCTTTACACAAAATTATTTAAAAATCTTATTCCTATAAATTCACCTCCGTAACATAAAATCAGAAAAACAATATTTAAAAGCAGCTACTATTGGATGATTGTACTCAAAACAGACAATTACCAAGTATGCTTACAGCCTGCAGACATGTTCTTCATCAAACCAAAATATCCATACAAAACCAATGACAACCAAGAATAAATTATTTTTCTCAAATATTTTACAATTTAAATAAGCTTATTTTTTCACAAAGAAAAATTATTCATTTACATGAAAAAATTCATCAACACTTGATATACACCTAAAAATATAATATATTTATAGAATATATGAACAAATAAGAAAAAAAAAAGGATAGAAAGAAAAAATAAATATTTAATATATGCTGTATATAAAATGAAGGTGAATGTGTATGGCTTTTTCACAAATAATCCTTCATCCATTTGGTTATTGTGAACACAAAACGTTATGATTGTAACAATCGAAGATGACCCAATTCTTATATTTTGAAGATGTAGAAAATGGAGAAATTTTGGTAAGTGTTTCAGATCAAGTACGGCAACACCTTTCCATAAATCATGAATAAAATTTCATATGTATCTTATTCCATGACAGATAAAGATAAGATAACCAAATGATCTTCAAAATTTGAAAGTGACTCTCCCAGATTCAAAAGGAATATCTCTTTGCAGTAAAAAAAAAAAAAGAAATTAAATACAATACATAGATATATAGTTACGCTATTTTCTACCGAAGAAAAAGGTTTCATATTCAAAGAACACCCAAATAATTGTTTTCAGGGAAAAATAAATACTGAAATAAGTGAGAAGATAACGCACAATTCGAAAAACAGTAAAAGAAAACAAGACAAATCCACTTTCTCAGTCTCTAAGGTTATGACCACATAAACTCAAACATCTTAGCAGCACATGCGAAATTTTGCGACAGATGTAATCATGTTCACAATAATATGTTAACATCACAGAAATTGTAATTTTAGCTTAAATTTAGAACATTTAGTTTTCTTTTTCTGGTTATAGTTTTCTTTTCTTTTTCCCGTTTTCATATTTTGAACAAGTCGTGCCTTGACTAGGGCTAGCAGAAAAGGAAGAAAAAAACATGTTTCCTTTTTATTTTTTTAATTTATCATCACCCAACAGATGAAAATAAAACCTAATTAAACTAATTGCAATGTTGAATAAGCAATCTTTCCTGTCCATAAACATGAAAGAAAACGCAGGATAATTAAGAAGATTCCCTGAAAGAGAGAGAAAGAGAATCATTTGATCATGTAAAAGACCTAAGAATAAAAGACAACAAAGAGAAGCAGCACCAATCTTTGATTCCAAAGTCCAAACTCAAGAAATAGAGACAGCAATTTATGTTATGAGAGACACATAAGATAGAGCGTTCTCCGGGAAGATACAGTGATAGAACCAAAAGATCAAAGAAACAAAGGTTAAGAACCAGATTCTGGAGTGTTAGGAACTTTAAGGCTTTGTCGAGGCTGAAAAAAATGATATTATATTGTTTCCATGTAGAGGAAGATGTTGTGAAAGCCCTAGATCTTGCACAACGGTACAAGGAGAGTTATCAGCACCATGTCCTTTTAATTAATTACACTATGTTACGAAACTGGGTACATATGATTGCTTTGTTCCTTTATTTTTCTGAGAGAGAAGGAAACAGATTGTACTGTTCCATCAGTAGATCAGTGTGCAAAGCTGAAAGCTTTATCTCACAATAGAGAGATACCAGGTGGGAGGACTAGAAAACGTGTCGATCTGTAATTGGAAGAGAGAAAAACTCCTGAAAAATTTCCCCTAGAATCCATGCCATGAAAGTTCCTAATAGAACCCCACAAGGGTAAGAGAGATGATAAAAAAGAAGGAAAATAGGCTTAATTTATCACAGAGGGTGACAAGATCCAGTGATCCAGAAAAGGAGAAGCTAAGAGAGAGAGGGGGAGAGAGGAGGAGGGGGGTCTAGTGTCAGGTGCAAGTGTTTGAGAAACAAGTTAAACCAAGAACGGTGACTGATAGAAAGAAGAAGAACACAAGGTACAAAAGAGAAAAAAAAAAAAAAAAGAAATAATGGGTGGAAAGTGAGTGATGAAAGAGGTGTGTTGGGAAAATCTTAAAAACATCAAATTCAGTCGTGGCAAAATAAAGGAAAGCAGAAGCAGAAACCAGTGGCCATTTTGGTGAAAGAAGCTGATGCAAAGAAGAAAGTGAGTTTGCTCAGAGAAGAGAAGAAGGTATCCATCTCAGCACCACCCACCACAAACACAGTCACTCAGAAAACCCAAAATCTAAAATTTTAATACCTATTGGGATTTGCACCTCACAAAAATGGACACAAAACTTTCAAAAAATAAATCAAAATATGTGGACAAATTAAATAACTGCAAGGGTAGCTAAGATTTTTGCAGTTCACACACAGAGACAAAGAGAAAGAGAAAGAAATAGAAAGAGAAAGAGAAAGAGAAAGAGAGAGAGAGAAAGAGATAATACCCAACATTTCCAAATTCATAGAGCTTCCCTCTGCTTGAGAAAATGATGAGAGCAACCTCAGCATCACAGAGAACTGAGAGCTCATAGGCTTTCTTGAGCAAACCGTTCCTTCTTTTTGAGAAAGTAACTTGGCGGTTGATTTTGTTCTCTATCCTCTTCAGCTCAACCCTCCCTCTTCCCATTCTCTCTCTCTCTTTTTCTGTGTGTCTCGAAACAATAACTCTAACTTTATGAATTATTATTAGAAATTGTGTGATCAACCCTTGATATAGAAGAGAGAGTGTGGTTTAGTGCAAAAGGGGAGAGAGAAATAAGTAGTAGTGGCAGTAGTGGTTGTTGTTGTTGTTGTGATGAGATAATATGGTGTGTGTTTCAGAGAAGTGGAAGTTAGTGTGCTATATAGAAATAGACAATGAACACAGAAAGGGGCACACTTGATCTTCTTTTACAAAAAAATGGAAACCCCAGTTATTCTTATTTTTATCTCATTCTCTTTTCCCAATTTAATTTTAGTAAATATGGTCCCTTCTCTATACCTCCCTGTTATCTCTTCCTGCATACTTTTAATTTTGCTGCAGTTTAGGGCAAGTGAAAGGGAACTCCCACTCTCACGCGCCACTTCCCTCCACGCTCCCATGTGAACCCTCTTCACACTTTACAACTGATACCAGTATTTGTGGAAATGCACTAACCACTGCCTGCTAACTCTGTTTACCCCAAAACTGGTTACCGTCACCAAACCTTTTGCAGCACCAGGTTGACCAATAACTTGTACAAATATCACTGGGATATCTCACACCATCATATGCATTTTATTCAACTTCACTTCCAAAAATATGATATATTAATGACTGCACATATGTATATTTACACTCTAAATCATCTTGGTATCCTGCTAGTTTTGTAAAAGTTAATACTTTTACCATAAAGAGTAATCCATTATTGAAGAGCAATAAATAAAACTGTTTTATATTTTCAATGCTGAGGTTCTGATCATGATTAATAATTTCATGTCCATGCAGTTTTGTATTTATCAATAGAAAAGCTAGAGTGCAGAAGGGTATTACCTTAAAACCACTTTTTACTGTCATATTTTGCTTACATGATTCTGCACTGATATAAACCAATTGTCATTATCATTACTGGAAGAGCTTAATTGTTATAAGTTGTTTTTGAAATGTAAGAAACAACTAATTAACCAGAATCCTCAAGTTTTTCAATTCAAGAAGCTCTTCTAATGGAAGAGATTTAGTTGACTTTTTCTTATCATATATATACATATGACAGTTTGATTTTAAGTTTGATGTTGGTGGTGCATCTAATCAGATAAAAACTGGTTTGGAAGCACATATTTAAAAGGTTATGAAAAGGTTGTGGAAGACAAAAAGCTTTATACTTTATCCATATGATAAAGATTGATGCAACTATGTATATACTACTAGCTAGAACACAAATTCTTTTGTCAAAGAAATTTGTGCACGTTTTGCTCAGACTAAATTAATTAAGCTAAAACTGAACCTAAATTTCTTGGTCAAAAAGTTTGTCTTCTCCAGTTTAGCATAGACGAAGACATATAGTGGTTGTAGAGAATCATTAGATTACAGACATTTGGAAAAGGAGGTCATGGCCTCACACTGCTCAAATTTATCATATATAGTCTGTTACATTTTAATATAAAGAGATACTATAGCCAAAACTACAATAGAACATGATACACACTATAATAACATGTCAGAAATTCTCAATACATTAAAACAACATACCATTTACATGAAATTCAAAATTCTTAGACAAAATGGTAAAAAGGAAGAAGCTAATTTGAACAACAAAAATAGAAAAAACGCGTAGACATCTGTAAACAAACTGTTTCAAATACAGTACATGATTAATTAATAGCTGGTGTGAGAAGCATATGATTTTAATGTTTGTATCTTGACTAAAATTGCTAAGTAAATAATTTCACTCAACGTCAACACATGAAAAAAAAATATCGTGTTACTCGAGTAGCTATGAGATATCTTTCACATATAGACAAGAAAAAATTGGTTGGCAATGTGGATGATAATCACTTCAACCCCACCAAACTCATACATAAAGGTACTGAGAAGTTCCAAAGAGTTTCAATTGGCTTAAAAAGCATCACACTGTACCACTAGTCTCACATAGCCTAGTAATATTCATGAACTGACAGCACCTTTGTATTAATTCAATAATGTACTTTAAAAAATCTCATTTCAGATAGCAGAAATCACTTGTTTAGAAACATGTTATGTCTTCAATCTCTTAAAGTGTGTTTCTAAGATAAAATCATAATGAAACAAACTAAATATGTAGAGACAACAACATGTAAGTAATTGTAACAAAGCCAGGAAGATCGAAATATTACTGTGGTAAGATTCATATACCTTGTTATGTCTTAACCTGAAATGAAGCGTTTGTTATGATACATACAAAAACTTCACATGTTTTGGGAGCAACTTTAGAGCAACTTTTAAATGGACCATACACCGGAACAATGTGTGTGATATGTACTGTGTGACTTCTCATGAATTTTATGTGCAAAAAATGATGAATCCCATTTAAGGTCACTTCCTCCTGCTACCCCTATACTTTTACTTGTCCTGGATCACATCTGAACCCTTCATACTACACTGCTAGCTATCACACCCCTCAAAGTCTAAGGGTAGATTTCCATCTACATGGTTGAAAGTGTCGACACACACACACACACACACACATATATATATATATATATATATATATATATATATATATATATATATATATATATATATATATATATATATATATATATATATATTTGGAAACTAAGAACATAAAATTTTAGTAAGAAAAGGTTTTATGATGCACTCAAATATGATCTTATAATGTTATTCACTTGCATGATTTATATGATTTATATGATTTATGGACGGAGATTTCCCTTGTTCTTAATGTCCTCATCTTAAAGTTATGATACGAAAAGTAGAAAGAAAAAAGATATAATAGTTCAAAGGAATTTAAAACTAACTAATTCGAGAATAAATAAAAGAATTTAAAATTTGAAGATGGAAAACAGTAATTTGAAAAAATTAAAAATGATTATGATTTATGCATGAAAATTAAGAATCACAAATAAGAGGCTAACATAAGAAAAATATTTTGAAAATAATAAATACATCATGGGCGAGCTTAATAAAAACGTGTTGTTAAAATAAATATATTAGACAATAATATACAAGACTATTTCATTGTCAAGAGTGGTTAATTGTACCATTACCATATATATATCAACAAACTTTCTAGTACACATCTTTTAGCATATTATTATTGGATGATTTTAAGTTGACTGAAAAACATGAAAAAGAAAAAAACATGTTCAAAAATATGTTGGTAACATTCTTTTAACATGATTAACATGCTTAATTACTATTTGTGGCAAACAAAATAGAAAGACTACCAACGGCGGCTAAGAAGTGATGCTGCTGTATAGCCTGTCTCAAAGGCATTTTCCTACTACTCTAAGATTGTCTCTTTTCACTTTTCAACAATTCAATCAAGTTTATGGTTTCATGTCATAATCGTCCCTGATTTAGGAATATTAATTGTATTAAGAACTATTGCTTTTTTTTGAAGTTTTTTATAAACTTTTTATCTCTTGTGTGTATTTCAAGAAGGCAAACGACAACGAATTTTCTTTTTCCTCTCTACTATTTTTTTTAATCTATAATGTTATGGTAATTGAAGTATTAATACTTTAACTTTTTCTTGGTAATTAGTGCTCAAGACTAATATAAGAGGGGGAGGGTATTTGATGTGGAATCTGATTTTGAGATATTCTTTTGATAGTTGATTTTTAGTGAAGTATCTATAATATGCTTATTTAAATTATCATATAATGTTATGATTATTTAAGACTTTGTTATACAAGATTCATGAGAAAACATTTTTATGTGTTGAGTAATTTGCAATGTTTTATTATCAATTGATTATGTTTGTAAGCTAGTGTTTCACGTCTATATTCGTCTTTATACCTAAAAAAACAAAGTATTGTAATTTGTGATAGAAATCATTGGGTTGTAGTCAAAATCATTTATTTTCACTTAAGTATCACAATCAGCTCAAACCAATTTTTCCAAGTTAATATATGTTGGTTTAACTGTGACTCTTGATACTTTCCTACTTTTAGAGTTTTTATCTTTGCAAACAAGTAACTTTTCTTCTTTCCTTTAACTCTTTTTGTTTTCTTAAGAATTCTAGAACCTCCTTTGTAATTCTAAGTTTTTATTTTATTGGTGACCTAAATTTTGAATATATAGATAAAGTTATAAACAAGCACAGGATGTAGTATGAGTATGTTTATCTTTTATTTGTGTAAGGTAAGTAGAGTAGTAACAAAATTGAATATTTGTGAAAGTTTTGCTTTAACTTTTGTAGGTAAAGCATTAAAATGCTGAGTGAAGGTTTGAAGCCTAAAACCATAACATGTTTTTAGAAATAACAACGAGTCAGATCGTATACAAGTAACTTTTTTAGGTTATTAGAGTTTGTCCCACTTAATAACCGGATACTAATTTATCTATTATTCGCTACTAGCATATATCGATTTAAAGTATTAGTCAAGATAAATTTTATTCGCATATATACACGAATATGAATATTTTTATTTTACAAGAGGCTAAGTTGGATAAGAAGTCAACACTACAATTATTAGGAGAAATTACATGTTACAACTTTACATGTTCAAAGCCATGTTTGAAAGAAAGAAATCAAAAGGCAAGAGAAAAATGTGATTATGAACAAGAACCGAAGTAATCTTGATCATATATCATGTCCTATCTTAGAAAAAATTTAACTTGCTTTTCTAGTTACTTTGAAGTGGTGTTAATGGTATCTTTTCATTATGTGGTCTCAATGGTCAAATATTCACTTTCTAAGTGGTCATCATGATTATTTGGTAAGCATGAATGGTGTGTTATTCACTAATATCGATTTTTAACTTTCATTTACTAATAGTTCAAATTACCCCACAACAATTGATACTTAATTCTTGACCTCAAAAAAATAATTATATACTAATGAAGTTCCAAATTCGCATTGGTTTGGCCAACATTAACGATAGTAATTTAAAAAAAAAACTATATAGTACCTTCATGTTCAAATAATATAATTGAAAAAATAGGAAAAAATTATAATTAATGAAAGAATTAAGTATAAATGAATGTGGATAAAGAAGATCAGAGAAAATAACTTAGATGGACGAATGAGATGTATGTGATGAAAAAGATGATTGTAGATGAAGGATATGAATGTGGACAAAGGACATGAGTGATATTAATGAAGAATATAGTGTGATGAGTTATATATAGAAAGTGAGAAAAGAAAATTGTGAGTGGGGCAATTGGTCATCTTTAAACTTTTACTAACACGAAAATATTTTTTATTTATGTTATTTTAGACTTTTTTTATGTTTGTTGTAGATGAGACGTAATTGCAAGAGACATAAATTTACATGTTGAAATTTCCTACGTAAAGTTATATTTGTTGAAAGTATACTAGACATAAATTTACATCTTTTGAAAAGACAACAAATGTAAATTTTGAAGTTTTTGTTTAATTCTACTCAAAATCACTTCATGGGGATGCAAAATATGACATACATCATTCTTGTTTCAAGTTTAGATTCGAGTCACCTCATCCCAACAATTGAGCTTGTCATGCGCTTCATCCTTCTCTATAACTTCAAAGTCATAGCCATCTCAACCTTCACACCCTCCCTCTACCACTTCTCACTTCCCTTGTTAGCCAAAAAAATGACATTATTTTCTAAATTAATAAAACTCACATTCAAAATAAACAAGAAAGTCATTCATGCATAACTATGACTAATAAAGTAGTAAGAAGTATAGGAAACTAATCTCAATGTAGAAAAATTATGAGAAGGAAACATGTTTTCCAATGAAGTGTACATGAGAATTGCAAAAAATGTGACTTTTGATCACTAATGGAAAACCTCACTCATAAAAAAACCATCATTAGCGTCAAAAGAGAACTTCACGCAAGGAAAAAAGTAAGGGAAAAAGGGGATGTTAAAAGGTTTTTTGTACAAATTTATGTATGACCTATAAAGGACATACGTAAAAAAGGGTTTTTATGTCTGGTCCTTATAGGATAAATGTAAATTTACGTCTCTTAAGTACATGTTAGACATAAATTTATGTCTGGTCCTAATAGATGCAAATTTACGTCTATTTTATAGGGATAAAACACAAAAACACATTTTATGTTTATTATTGATCATTTATTTACAAATATATTACCACACATTTTTTTATGATGGTTACCTATAAAGACCTAGAAAATAGAATAATAATGTAGACAGAGGTATTAAAATAATTGAACTAAGCTTTTAAGGTTGAAAGACACCAACGGTATAAATAGAAATTTCTAAATACTCAGTTCATTATCTTAAAACTATTTATATCTCTAGATTTCTCTCCCTTCTCTCTAGATTTCTCTCATCTGACTTCATCTTATTCAAAATCATGTTGCGCCTACGACATCTTAGTGTCAAGGGCTTCCTTTTCCACCGGTCAATTTCGTGTTTAGAGTCGGTAGTGCGTCTCTCTTTGATTCTTGAAATTTCTGCAATTTCTGGTACATGCAAGCACTGTTCGGCTTTGCATGCGTTCATCAGCTTTTCATCTGGGTTCTGATTCTGTTTCTGGTTCGGTGGTTGGTTTTCTTTCACCGATTCAAAGTCTGTAGGATGTTCTAGGATCACTTGCGGTTTAGCAAAGCTATGAAGAAGGTTAAAATCTGTCAAGTTGTGCTGTACGGATGAGAGGTAAGGGAAGCTATTTAATTTAGTTGTTTGAGGGATGATTATGTGTTTGTGTGAACTTGAATGATTTGATGATTTGGTTATGTGGTATGAAATGTGTGTTTACGAGTTTGGTGATCCTGTATAATTTTGCAAAAGTTCTGTAGAATTATGTAGAAAAGATGAGTATACAACCTTACCGTTCGGTCATGGTCAGACACTAGGATTTATATGAGGTTATATTTCTTGGGTTTTATCTAAGTATGACCGCTCGGTCTTAGTTGAGTGGTCGGTCTACTAGTGGTAACTGGTTCTGTAATAATGTTTGGTATTATCAGGTTGAGTAGTCTTTTATTAACGATCATTCTTATATTAGAGTTAGACTTTGTACTTGTACTAGGCTTATAATATGTTCGGTTATAATCGGATAGTAGTTTTTTCACATAATTCGGTCATACTATTTTAACATTCGGTTTCCTTAAAATTGTTAGGTTTGATGAATAGTATTTAGGATTAACCTTAAGTGTTCGGACTAAACGGTAAGTGTTCGTCTTAGGGTATAGCGTGCGGTTTTGTGTTAGTATTTTATTTAGTTCTAGTAGTAAGTTATTTCTCATCCTTGCTTAGTATGAAATACCGTTTGGTCTTGTTTTATGGATATTAAAATACCATTCGGTCCTGATCTGTGACTAGTAATATATCGTTCGGTCTTACACCAAGGGTTCAGTAAATTATAAGGGTTCGGTCTAAGCTCTAGGGTTCGATTTTGTAATAGTTAGTGATGTTTCCGTTTGGTCATATTCAGGGGTTGTGTCGCTACGTTCGGTCTTCTTCTCTGAAAGCTGGTTTAGTGTTTAATTATTAATTTCACTATTTGACTCTGATTGCTTGAGATAGTTGTATTGATCTATTGGGTATGAGAAATTATGTTGTTATTCAAATAAGGTATATGTTTCTGGTATTGTGAAATTCCAAGGAGGAATGTCTCAATGAAATGTGTATTGAAGTGGTAAAGTAGGAATATGGATAGTAAAATACACGGAGTTCATCCCGATATTCTGATGATTACCAATTCTCAAGTAGAGATCGGTAATGCATTGTGTGAGAATGGCCGGAGGTCCTAGCCCATAGGTTCTTGGGTGAGTTATAACGGACTAACCTCGGGTGGCAGCTGATGGTTTCCAATTACTACACCATCAGAGTGTATGAACAACCTCAAGCTACATATTCATATAATCCGGATTGTCAAGTTAGGTGTTTGATTTATGCATGTAATATAGTGTCCAATCTGTATATATATATTTGTATTGGTTTTTGTATGTTATAGTGTTCGGATTTGTATTGTTTGTACTTGTATTAATTGTAGATATGTATGCCCAATTAAATTTATCGTAACTTACCCTTATTTCCTGTTTCGTCCATGTTTTCGTTTGGTTTTCTCTGGCGATGATCATCCTTTTTGGATAGGAGCAGAGGGGGAAGATTTTACGTTGGAGCAAGAGCTGGATGGCAAAAATCCTGCTGAATAGATCATGACCGATCGGTCATGTGAGTAGTATTAGTTTTAGGTGAACCGTTCGGTTACCACTTTAATAATGTAAATAGCCGATCGGTTATATGTGTGACTCATAAGAACTCCATGGTTAAGCGTGCTTAGCCTGGAGTAATTCTGGGATGGGTGACCTTCTGGGAAGTTTTCCTGGAAAGTGTGCGAGTGAGGACAAAGCACACTGAAAAGTCTCGTGGTGATCTGTGGGCCCCTGTGAGTTGCCGGGACGTTACATAAAAGACTCCTTTTTATGTTAATATTGAATCTTTAGATTAAAAATAATTTATTATTCATATTTATGGTGAAAAATACATAATTGAGTTAACTCTAATTAACTTAAATAAATATAAATATTAAAATTAAATAAAGTTAGTATTAATTAAGTCAATGTTAACCTTTTTTATTTTAATTATTATAGGATAAACTAATGTTAATTTATCCACTAAATTAATATTAACTTATTTATTTTATTTAATGTATGTTAAGTCAATATTAACATAAGTAAATATAAATATTAAAAATAGATCAAAGTTAGTGTTTATTACGTTAATATTAATATTTTTTATTTTTAATATTTATTTTAATTAACATCTCTTAAGTTAATATTAACTTATATATTTTTAATATATTAATTAGCATATGCTAAACCAACGTTAATATAAATGTTTATTTAATAAAATATTTAAAAATAATTTTATAGTTTTTTAATGTTTTTGTTTTAAAAAGTTAACTTAACATCAATTTAACTTACTTTAATAACATCAAAATTTAAATTATACAGTAATAAATTATATTTATATTTTATTGTAATAAATATTGGTGGATATTACGTTTGGTTCGGGCGTACAGGAGCAACTGTAAATATGAAGTGGATCCTAGTCATTTATGCGTTCTTTCTTATGTACAATGTGTGATGATCACTAGTGCAGAAACGGCTTTTCACGTCACCCAATAGACGTCCGTCCAACGAATCCCCAACGTCTATAATTGACCGGTGGCATAATAGTAAATAAGTGGAACTATAGACGTCCGTCCGTGGTCGACACGGACGTTTATAACATTATAGACGTCCGTCCCAAGGGGACGGACGTTTTAAAGCTGCCGTAGTCAATATCTGAACGTCTGTCCTGGGTCGAGCCGGACGTTTATAACATTATAGACGTCCGTCACAAGGGGACGGACGTTTTAAAGGCGGCCGTAGTCAATCTCTGAACGTCCGTCCTGGGTCGAGCTGGACGTTTATAACATTATAGACGTCCGTCACAAGGGGACGGACGTTCTAAAGGCTGCCGTAGTCAATCTCTGAACGTCCGTCCTGGGTCGAGCTGGACGTTTATAACATTATAGACGTCCGGCCCAGGGGGACGGACGTTTTTAAAGGCTGCCGTTGCAATCCTTGAACGTCCGTCCTGGGTCGAGCTGAACGTTTATAACATTATAGACGTCCGTCACAGGGGACGGACGTTTTTAAAGGCTGCCGTTGTCAATCCTTGAACGTCCGTCCTGGGTCGAGCTGGACGTTTATAACATTATAGACGTCCGTCACAGGGGGACGGACGTTTTTCAAGGCTCCTGGAACGTCCGTCCTAAGGTGAGCGGACGTCCGTGCGCGTGGCGAGTACGTTCACTAACCTCGAACGTCCGTCCTGGGAGAGCCCGAACGTCCGCCCCTCAGAACGGACGTTCGGAGGACTGACAGAGTGGCTGGGGTAATAATTACTTTAAGTCCTCTGAACGTCCGTCCTGTGGGGCGCGGACGTCTATAATATTATAGACGTCCGCGCCCCACAGGACGGACGTTCAGAGGACTTAAAGTAATTATTACCCCCACCGCACTCTGTGCAGTCCTGAACGTCCGTTCTGAGGGGGCGCGGACGTCTATAATTATAGACGTCCGCGCCCCACAGGACGGACGTTCAGAGGACTTAAAGTAATTATTCCCCCAACCACTATGTGCAGTCCTCTGAACGTCCGTTCTGAGGGGGCGCGGACGTCTATAATATTATAGACGTCCGCGCCCCCTCAAAACGGACGTTCAGAGGACTGACAGAGTGGCTGGGGTAATAATTACTTTAAGTCCTCTGAACGTCCGTCCTGTGGGGCGCGGACGTCTATAATATTATAGACGTCCGCGCCCCCTCAGAACGGACGTTCAGAGGACTGACATGTAGTTGAATCGTTTAGGGTTTTCATCAGAATTTTAGACGTCCGTCTTGGGACGGACGTTGATAAACTTATAGACGTCCGAGCCATGGGAACGGACGTTTAAAGCCCTGCGAAATTCAAATTTTAAATTCGTTACACGTCATATTAGTGGCGGGCCGGACATCTATAATATTATAGACGTCCGGCCCACGTGGCTCGGACGTCTATGTTCATTAAAATGGAAACCGCGAACCGAGACCATTCACTCGTCTTCTTCCCCGCGAACGCCGACTCTGCTGTTGCGCCGTTGAGTTTCCAGGTTGGTTTTCTCACTTTTGGACCGTTTAAAATTACATTTAATCCGATTACATTGCTCTGTGATGAAATGTCTTTGATTTGAACCGATTAAAAATTGTTTTGGGTCCGTCTTTTTGCAGAATCTTGCGTGTTCTTGGGCGGCTTCCTTGACTCTTTTTGGACTGCGTGTTAGGCCGTTTACTCCTCCACTTCCCTCCTTCGCATTTGGAATCTACTTTTCAGGTTAACTTGTTGGTTGAAAATTTTGTGTATGCATGTATGTGGATTTTGTGTATGGACGTTTTTTACTGTAAAATGTGTATTAGTTATGTTATTGTGTTAAACGATTAATGCGAAATGTGTATTAATGTATGGACGTTTTTGACTGTTAAATTTTGTGTATGCATGTATGTGTTATTGTGTAAAATGTGTATTAGTTATTGCCATACATTGAGTGACACTTAGTTCCCGTTTGAAATTTAAGACAAACGATTAATCTTTTAATCGTTTGTGTTAAATTTTGAATTGTCCGATTGGACAGTTTGAGAAAATTAATTTTCATAATTTAAAATACCATGTCAATTGGAGTTTAAGGATAAGATTGATGAAATTTCGGTTCAGTATACTTGTGTTGTTCTCCGGATGCATATTTGATTGTGGTCATCGTTGACTACTCTCATTTCGTGTATTTTGGAGACCAATGCGAAATGCTGCCGAAATTGTATCAATTTTATGACGTAGACTTCAATGCACGTGGCTGAGCAAATTATGAAAATTAATTTTTTTGAATGGGTACGGCCTAACCTTGTGAGAGTTAAAACACTTGAACTGATGATTTTACGAACATAGTATGGATCGAAGATGGATGAACGAACGTCGCATGAGTGAAGAATATGACAAGGGTGTTTCACAGTTCTTGCAATATGTTGAACAAAATGCTAAGTCTGTCAACGGGACATATTTTTGTCCTTGTGTGCGTTGTCTTAATCAAATACGCCAAGACTTAGGCAATGTGCGTGACCATCTATTCATGTATGGCATAATGAGGACTTATACCGTTTGGACTTGGCATGGAGAAGTACTTGAGCAGCCTACCACGTCACGAGGAACAAATTATGTGGAAGAATGGATGAGTGACCATTTAGAGGACATGATACGTGATGTCGGTGAAGATAATTTTGGAAGGGCTAATTTGTATGATACTCTTATTAATGATTCAGAGCAACCGTTGTTCCCAGGATGCTCAAACTTTACACGCTTGTCTTCAACTTTAAAGTTGTTTAGTTTAAAAGCAAGGAATGGATGGACCGATAAAAGTTTCACCGAGTTGTTGGAGTTGTTGAAGGAGATGCTTCCAGAAAATAATACTCTACCTATTCGTAATTACGAGGCCAAAAAAATTTTATGTCCAATGGGTCTTGAATATCAAAAGATACATGCTTGTCCTAATGATTGTGTTTTGTACACAAAGGAGTTTGCTTCGTTAAACTATTGTCCAACATGTGGTTTATCCCGTTTTAAAAAGAAATCTGACAGAGTCACTGGTAATGAAGGTAATGATGGTGCACCTGCTAAGGTGATGTGGTATTTGCCTATAATACCTAGGTTCAAACGTATGTTCTCTGTTAAAGAAGATGCAAAGAACCTTAAATGGCACTCTGACGAAAGAAAGTGCGATAATCTTCTTCGACACCCTGCTGATTCTCCACAATGGAAAAAGATTGATGACAAATTCCCTGAATTTGGTGCAGATCCAAGAAACTTAAGGCTTGCACTTGCAACTGATGGTATGAATCCTTATGGAAACTTAAGTAGCAAACACAGTTCGTGGCCAGTTATGTTGATGATTTACAATCTTTCTCCTTCGTTGTGCATGAAGAGAAAATATGTGATGTTGACCATGATGATATCGGGTCCTAGACAACCTGGAAATGACATTGATGTTTACTTAGCACCTTTAATTGATGATTTGAAATTGTTGTGGGAAGAAGGCATCGACGTGTTTGATTCACATGTTCAGGAACAGTTCCGTTTGCGTGCAATGTTGTTTTGCACTATAAATGATTTCCCAGCATATGGAAACTTGAGCGGTTATAGTGTTAAAGGTCATTTTGCATGTCCCATATGTGAAGAAAACACTAGTTACCTTCAGTTGAAGCATGGTCAGAAGACAGTATATACAAGACATCGAAAATTTCTTCCTCGTAATCATCCTTATCGTAGATTGAAAAAAGCATTTAATGGAAGTGCTGAGGATGAGGTTGTGTGCAGACCCCGGAATGGTCAAGAGGTGTACAACGAAGTCAAAAACATTGACATTGTGTTTGGAAAACATCATAAAAGTACCTCTGCAAAGAACATTTGGAAGAAACGATCGATATTTTTTAAGCTTCCATATTGGTGTGAACTTGATGTTAGACATTGTATTGATGTGATGCACGTTGAAAAAAATGTTTGTGACAGTGTCATCGGAACTTTATTAAACGTCAAAGGGAAGAGCAAAGACGGAATAAAGGCAAGACAAGATTTGGCTGACATGGGAATCCGATCTGAGTTACATCCACAGATAATAGGAAGACGCACCTATCTGCCCCCAGCCTGTCACACACTTTCCAAAAAAGAAAAACAAAGTTTTTGTAACTGTTTAAGAAGTGTGAAGGTTCCGCAAGGTTATTCTTCAAATATTAGTAACCTTGTGTCTATGCAAGACTTAAAGCTAGTTGGTTTAAAGTCTCACGATTGTCATGTATTGATGCAACAATTGTTACCGGTTCTTATTCGAGGCATATTACCTCCTTCTGTTAGGGGTATTCTGACACGTCTGAGTTTTTTCTTTAATGCCATTTGCAAGAAAGTTGTTGACCCTCGAGGTTTAGATGAATTGGAAAATGAGGGAATAAGACTACTATGTCAATTGGAGATGTATTTTCCACCTTCCTTTTTTGACATCATGGTACATTTGATTGTTCATCTAGTCAGAGAAATTCGAATATGTGGGCCGGTCTTCTTAAGGTGGATGTACCCAGTTGAAAGATACATGAAGATCTTAAAGGGATATGTCAAGAATCAGTATAGACCAGAAGCTTCAATCATAGAGCGATACGTTGCAGAAGAAGCCATTGAATTTTGTTCAAGTTATATGCCATCTTGTGAACCCGTCGGTCTTCCCAAGAGCAAAAACGAAGGAAAATGTGAAGGTAAGGGTGTTCGAGGTGTGACAATTCAAAGTGTTAGCAGAAAAGAAATTGACCAAGCTCATTTGTACGTCTTAAACAACACTGTTGATGTGATTCCTTACATTTCTGACCACGTTAATGAAATAAAGGCAGCAAACCCAAAAATGAGTGAAAAATGGCATCTTAATGAACATGTGAAAACCTTCTTGGGATGGTTTAAGAAAAAGGTGTATGCGACTCCACATGTTTCTGAAACTTTATTGAGGTTATCTCGTGGACCGAACACAGAGGTCATTACATATGGTGGGTACTATATAAACAATATTTCTTTTCAGACAAAGGTAGAAGATGAAAAAAGCAGAGTTCAAAATAGTGGCGTCACACTACAAGCTGAGTCTGTGCACTTTGCTAGTGCTAAAGACAAAAATCCAATCACAGCATCCATCAGTTATTTTAGAATAATACAAGAAATATGGGAAGTTGATTACGTTACTTTTAGAGTACCAGTTTTCAAGTGTAAATGGGTTGATATAAATTCTGGTGTCATGATGGATGACCTTGGTTTCACATTGGTAGACTTGAACAAGATGAATTACACTGATGAACCATTTATCATGGCTAGTCAAGCAAGACAAATATTCTACGTAAGTGATCCATCGAATAACAAATGGTCAGTGGTTTTAGAAGGTAGAAACATGCATGGACATGATGATGACGATTCTCTTGATATACTTGAGACAACATCTGTTGCATGTAGACCCACTGAAGACCCAGTTGATGACGTTGCCGATGTAATGCAAGCAATTCGTAGTGATCACAACGAAGGCATTTGGGAAAAAACAATTAATTAATAGGTTAATATTTTCACTTTTATTGACTTTATATGTATGTCCATCATAATTGAATTATTACTAACGTTGTCTAATTTTTCAGGTATGTCGGCCTCAGACTTAGGATCGGGAAAGAGCAGACGTGGACGAGGCGTCACCCGAGTGGCAGATGTGACATCTAGACGCGTGGATGGTCAGAGGAGGCATGTTGACATTGACCCCAGATCAGGTCATCCATCAGGGCCAAATGCTGATAGGTTTAGGAGTTATCTGGGCAAGTTAGCAAAAAGTCATGTCTCTATCCTTCATGCATGTTGGGATGACGTCCCAGAGGTCGACAAGAACCTCTTATGGCAAGATGTTCAGGTATGTTTAGACTTCATGCAATTTGTGATATACTTATCTGTTAACTTTTCTCTTGGTAACAAGTTTTTTGTTTTAAACAGCAACATTTTGATATTCCAAACACATTGCAAATCAGAAAGAAAGTGTTATCGCATATAACGATAAGATGGAGGGATTTCAAGACAAGGCTGACACGACTATATGTCTTTGGAGATAGACAACATGAAAATCCATCTCAGCATTATACCTTCACAGAGGAGGATTGGATGCAGTTTCGTGCATCTAGAGAGTCTGAAGAATGGAAGGTATGTTTCTTAAGATCATCTTTCATTGAGTTTTTATGATTTTAGACTTACTTATATACATGCTTTCACAGGATAAAAGGTTAGCCGCCCAAGAAAGACAAAGGCTAAACGACACACCCCACTTGTTATCACGAGGTGGATATGCAAAACTGGAGAAGAAACTGAGAAAGTCTAGAGCCGATGCCTTGGGACTTGAGTCGCCTGACCTAGCACCTGCACCTGCTAGGTACGAGCTGTGGAAGGCTGCTCGGACTAAATCTGATGGGAACATGACATCTTCCTCAGCTGCCTTGATCTCACAGAGAATTGTAAGTTCAAATTATAAGCAGTTATTTGATTGTGTATCTATCATAGCATGTCTTCTAAGTAACTTGGTTTTTTATGTGCAGGATGAGTTGGTTGAGCAGCAGACTCAGGGCACATTTGCTGGCCAAGGTAGGGACGACATTCTAACAACGGCCATTGGAAGGCCCGAGCACCCAGGACGTGTACGTGGAGTTCCAGGGGCGATTGGTCTTCGTGATTATTTTGGCCCTACACAGAAAACCCCCCAATCAATGAGTCAGGAGACACTGAGGCAGATGGATCTTCAGTGGGAGGAAAGACTCAACCAAAGCATGAGATCAATGGAGCAACGATTCATGGAGCAGCTACAAGAACAAAAACAAATACAAAGAGCGCTTGAAGAAAAGCTGCATTCCATGACGCAAGGCCACATGGGGGCCGATGAAACTCCCACAGCACCTCGTGTCAGCACTAGAGGATCATGCTCTGCTGTAGAACCCAATGAGTATAGCGGTCAATATGAGCTGTTGGTTGATGGGGATCCCCCACGCATTGTGGCTGTCGGACGAGTGCTTGAGGGAGGGGAGACCATTCATGGTGTTGCCATATTACCCCAGCACGTGCGTGTGACCATTGACGAGGTTCGGGATCCCCAGGCTCAGGTGCCTGTACCCACTCCAGAAATTAACTTTGTGGGGGAGGCCATAGGAACATTTATTGCCTGGCCTAGAGCATTGATCATGTCCCACATCGCGACTCCACAGGTATAATGTCTTTTTCCTTAGTATTTCTATGTTAATTGTCTTCATATAATTGTTTATAAAGCTTTCACGTAAATTCTTATCTTCAGTTCACACGTCCTCAGAAGCAGCCAATTCATGATACAGTCATACATGAAGATGATGACATGGCTGAAGCAGAGGATGATCCTATATCAAAGTTAGTGACAAAATTACCCAGATTGAAGAAAGCATCATTACAACTATACTGGGATTTGAGGGTATTTGGTCTTCCCCCACATGTGCCAGTTTATATCACATTTTCTGATGCATTGGAGGTGATTGAGGGAGACAGGATGTTGAATATTTCCATCATTCAGCTGTGGTGCATGTAAGTTAGTCAATTTGGTCTTTGATATTACTTTTATTTACATTCTTATATAGTTTCTAACGACTTAACTTTGTTGTTTTAGGTACATGGACACAATCGTTGTAGACCAAGGTTGGTCTTCCATGTACGGATTTGTTGAACCTCAGACCATTCAACCGTCTGGTAACACACTTCAAAACAGACAACATTATTTGCAAACATGGATGGATGAGTCCAAAAGAGACATATACCTTGTGCCATACATTGACGGGTACGTGTTTTTATATGTGGTCAGTTTATTATTATAGTTTCCTTAATTAGTTGAATAACTATTTGTCCTTCGTGATAGGTCTCACTGGCAGCTGATGGTTATCATTCCCAAACAATGTAAAATTATATGGTTTTGTTCGTTGCACAGGAAGATGAAAAATGACTTGAGAACCATGCTTCAAGGGTAAGTGTTTCTCCAAAAAATGACTTCAATTTGATGTTAACCTTCAACTTTTATGATAAAATAGTCATATTAATTATACTTTGTGTTTTCAATCTGTACAGAGTTATTGGTAAATCTCGTGGTCAATTGGTTCAAATTTTGTATCCAAAGGTTGTAAGTCATTTATAGTTTCTAATTCATTTATGTTATTGAATGATCTAAATTTTTAACTATTTAGTTTGTTATTTTAGTGTAACCAGCGGGTAGATTCATGGGAATGTGGCTTCTATGTGATGTGTTGGATTAAGACCATCATTCGAGCTGTCATTACAGATGACTGGAATGAGGTAATGATGTATACCTTCAATACATTACAAATCAAAATCATCTTCAACTATATATGAAACAATAATGAATCTTTCTTGAATTTTGCAGCGCTTCAAGACTACATCGCCTATTACAGAGGACACAATTAACCAGATAAGGCAGGAGTGGACCGCTTATCTTCTACAAAGATGGAGTTAGGAATAGTTATATTTCTTCTTGATTGAACATTGTTTGGTTTTAGTTTTATTTTTATGTTAATAGTTTGGTAGTGGATTGAACATTAAGTAGAATTTTGTTTATATAAAACGCATATTTATGTTATTGGAGAATTGTTCTGGGACATTTTTCTGTTTTTCAGGTGTGGTTCTATTGAAAAAACAAACAAATTTTTAAAAAAAAAACGCCCACTAGACGTCTGTTAGTGTACAGTCGGACGTCTATAGACGTCCGTCTGTGCACATACGGACGTCCCACCCCAGCCCTACACCAAAAGAACTCAGCAAGGTAGACGTCCGTCCTCAGACAGCAGCGGACGTTTATATGGATGTCCGTCCTCAGACAGCGGACGTTTATAATAAACGTCCGTGCTCAGGCAACGGACGTTTATATAAACGTCCGTCCTGAGGCAGCGGACGTTTATAATAAACGTCCGTCCTCAGGCAACGGACATTTATATAAACGTCTGTCCTGATGCAGCGGACGTTTATAATAAACGTCCGTCCTCAGGCAGAGCGGACGTTCATATAGACGTCCGTCCTGAGGCAGCGGACGTTCATATAGACGTCCGTCCTCAGGCAGCGGACGTCTGAGGGGCGTCTACCGCATAGACGTCCGGCGCACGCCGGACGTCAAAAGGCCAAAATATCGGACGTAAAAAGCCGTTTCTGCACCAGTGGATCCCACTCCGTGTTTAATGTTCTATGAAGAACCTACACATTCAACAAAAACATCTCAGGCACTTTATAGTATAACTTTTAACCTTCCCTTAGCCTATAAAATACATAAAATTATTCAATACTTTACGTGAGTCCATCTTCATATCTAGTTCTACTTTATATATATATATATATATATATATATATATATATATATATATATATATATATATATATATATATATATATATATATATATATATATATATATATATATATATTTTGTGTCATTATATATTAAACATATTGAATGGAGTCTCATGCCTTAATCCATGACTTGGTCGGATCAAAATTGATTACTCGCAACTTAGTGTTAAAACCTGATAGGTTTAATAGGTTCGGAGGTCCCTATATTTGCGGGTTCGTTTCAATTGGATCCTCTAATTTTGGAAATGATCAATTGGATCCCTAATTTAACAGAATTGAATCAATAATACCCTTTCCGTTAAATACAATGAACGGCGTTATCTTTTTAAACAGGTGGCATGCTGACGCATCATTTTATTTGCAGGTGGCAGAGTTTGACCTGAATACATCGACCTCTATGAAGGATATATGAAGGATGAGTTACCGCCCTTTCTATATCACTCACTCTTGCTTCTGTATCTGATTTTTTCCGACAACCAAATCTATGGCTTCCGATTCTTCTCCGAATTTCAACAACGGTTCGTGCCGCTCCTCTCTCTGTCTCTTCTTTCGGTTTTCATTTTCCGAATTTTTTGATTTGTTAATTTATTCAAACCTCCTTTCTGATAGGTCCTTCTTCCCCCGACGACTCCCTTTCCAGCCCCATCGGCAACACCTTCTCTTCTCCGGGAAGTAGGCGCCGCCGCCGCCGCTCCTCCACTCCCTCCGCATTCGCCACTCCGTCGGAGCGCCAATCTCGATTCGCCTCCTCCGAAGCCACCCCAACCGCGCCGCGCTCCCGCTAAGGCGTCGGCGGAGGTGGGCGCGTTCCCATCACACCTACATCCACAACATATGACGCGGCGGCCTCGTCTGACGGTGGCGATGGCTACGACATGGACGACGCCAGGCCCACCTTTGTGTGGGGCACTAACATAAGGGTGGAAGACGTGAACAATGCGATTCACAGGTTTTTGAGGGACTTTAGGGAAGTGTCTTCGTCGCAGGGCGAGGATGACAGGTTGAACTTGCACACCGAAGGGAAGTATGAGAAATTAGGGATGACAGGTTTAACCGCCTACGCCCTCTACATCGACCTCCTCAACCGCCACGCCTTCTCCCTCTCGTCCAGGAATGGATCTATGAAGGATGTACTGAAAGAACAAACCTTGTCCCAGGAAGCTTCAGGATCAAACAATTTGGCAAATTTTGAAGGCGAGAGGTGACCATCCTGGTGTGGCTGTTGATGGTTAACGGATTTACCCTCTTTCATGGTGGAAGAAGAAGCAACGAATAAGAATCAAATACAAAGATGCTGTGCCACGTTCCTAAAATCTCAACAATGGTGCCACGTATTAAGTTCAAACTATGCCACCTGGAAATAAAAAGATGCTCAGCATGTCACTTGGTTAAAAATTTAACGCCGTCCATTACATTTGACGGAAATGATATTATTGACTCAATTTTGTTAAATTAGGGACCCAATTGATCACTTCCAAAATTGAAGGACCCAATTGAAACGAATCCACAAATATAAGGACCTCCGAACCTATTAAACCAACCTAATATTTATTAGAGTTAAGTTATCCCATTACTAAAATGTTAATAGTATACAAATCTAAAACGTATTCAACGAAAATTCCAGCGTTATTCTTTTACCAAAAGTCAAGGGTCAATGGAGTCTAAAAGGAAATATTGGTTCTCCAAGTTTTTCCTTTCATGTTAAGAAGTTGTTTTTAAAGTTTTTCCTTAAAAAATTAAAGAGAATTGTTTTGACAATATTGACTTATAATTCGGAAGAAGTAATAAGACAAATTTGGTTTGTAGTCAAATATATTATCATTAACTTTGACAAAGAACACATGGTACTGATAGGAGGAATGTAGCCCTTAGCAATCACTTAGTTATCAGTAGACAACACCTTCTTCTAGTTAAGAATACATAGTTCTTAGCAAGCAACACATAACATTCAGTGGACAACACGCAATTTTCCATAGGTAGTACTCAACCTTGAGCATGCTTAACCTTAGATAGGTATACACTCAATCCTCAACATGTGACATATGCACTTTAGTAGATAATGCTTAACATTCGGCAGGTAACACTCAACCCTCGGTATGCACTACACAAGATGTGTTTTGCACTATGTTATCCTAGAAAGCACTAGTACAAAAACAACCATGTTAAGTCTTTCAATTTAAGTTTGTTCCAAAATAATAGATTTAAAAAATGTTTAATGACAATTTTGTAAATAAAAACTCATACTTTAAATCTGTTAATCTCATCACATACTTAAATTTATGTTTTAAGCAATGTTACAATACAAATAAACTTAAAGAGACTTCAATTTTGTATCTATTCAATTTTACAACAACCTAAATTTATTTTTTCTCTCCCTTAAAAGAATATAACATTAGTTCTCCTTTCTCATCTAATCTCAAAACACAAATCCCTAAGTCTTTCTCCATTTTCTCTCATGTGAGGAATTTCTTCCCTCCCTTTCATGTCCAACCCTAAAGAGCTAATGTCCATGTTGTTGGTCATCGTTGCATGGTGCCTCCGACTCCAGCACTGCTCACACCTTCCATTTCATCTTCGAGTGGAGAGATCTCCTTGTCTCTATGTCTAAGTTCGATGGAAGTATTGCTTGTGCCTTCCACCTTCTTCGCGTGGAGAGATCTCTCCGCCTCTACATCCAAGTTTGATGGGAAGCGATGTCCGCTGCTTGTGTCCTCCACCTTAATCTTCATGTGGAGAGATCTCCCCGCCTCTATGTCAAAGTCTAATGGGAGCACTAACTTAGATTGCTATCGTCACACAAGAATCAAACCCCATCGTCATCGACTGTGGCTTTCCTTCATCTTTCCATGTGTTAGTGGAATTCCTTCTTCCCTTTTCTCCATCATTGCAGACCACCTTATTGGAAAGTTGCTTAATCATCATATCATCGCTAGAGGAGTTACAAATGGCTCAAATTTCTCTTCCCTCTTTCTCTTTTCTCTTTTTTTGATTTTTGGCTATATTCTGTTCTATGAAATTTGGTGGAACATGATTGAATTTATGTGTTCTTGTATTGTATTTGGTGGGTTGTGAAGATTAATTGAATTGGGGAATGATTGACTAGTGATGGGAAATGGGTTGAAGCGTGGAGAATGTTCAGTAAAGGTGATATACATGAAATGATATTTTCCTTATCGATTGATTTCTATAAAACTATTATTCCCAATTTCGTCTTTATTGTGTATTAGAGCTTGGCATATAAGTGTTGTGATGATATTTATGTATTGGAACTTGACATATAAGAAAGATGGATTTTGTGGTGGTTTACAGATATTTTTTGTGTGGCTAGCATGTTTTCTTCTCTAATGGTACTATATCGTCGATGAGTAGAAGGGTTGCATGGTGAAGACTTAAGGCTGATTGCAGTAACTGGTTAGTTTTCTAGAGAGGTGCGAATGGAATATATGGTTGGGTTTACAATTTTAGACAAAAAATCTAAGTTTATTAGTCCATAACAGGACTAAAATTTAAGTTTGTTGTTCAATAACATATTTAAAATTTAAGTTTACCGAATCTATATTTATTCTAAAATAGACTTAAGAAGCTCAAAATGACAAACTTAAAATAGACATTTTTGTACTAAGAAAGAAATCAATTTGTTGATAAAGTCGAAGGATACTCAATCATTGGGTCTTGTAAATAACTCGGCCCCACGGTGGGCGCCAAAATATTTCGGTTGTTTTGGGACAAAGTTACCAAAGGCCTCCACAATTTGTCTTCTCGTTTGTCGTCCGGTCTCGCTTCCACCTCCTTTGTCCACTTGTACCGTCCGGGGGGAACCTGTCAAAGATTCTTCGATGCCAAAGTCAGTACGGAAACTGTTGGCGATTTTAATGAAACAATAATAAATGTGCAGTGAATGCAACCTAGCTACCACTCACCTCTGACCTGTATTTATATTTTTTTGCCATGGGCTTGGGATTAGTGAAAGTTAATCACGGCCCAACTCCATCCCAATAGCTCTAATCCTTATTTACCTTAATCATTTACCTTAACCATGATTTACCTTAATCGTCCGGTTCTGAACGGTCGGTCAGATGATAGCATGTGAAGTGCATTTCTACGCAAGCGAACGCCCTCCCACGCTGTTAGGGGTAAGATGGGAGAAACGCTGGTTGAGTTTCAAGATTGTTGCCTGACCAGTCGGTCTATATGTTACACAAGTCCCCCAAGCCCTAGTGCACGTAGTGCACGTTGGGTTTTAAATGTCTGCCTCTACTAATGGTTGGGCTGGATGGCCTTTGCAGATTCTTGGGCTGAATCTATTGGGCTTTCATCTTACGATATTCGCAATTGGATTTAGGCGGGAAAACACGTGTCGCATGTCGAGAAACGAAAGTTGAAGTGGTTTCTCATCTGGATCGTTGATTGTGCTGGCTTTCAACGGCGTGGATGGTTTGACGGTTACCAAGATTTTTTCTATAAATAGGGAGAGGGGCACTGTCATTTTCATTTTCTCCGTTTTTTGTTCAAGCTCCGTATTCATTTTCCCTCAGGTAATAAGTGGTTGTCGTCCATATTGAGTCTTCTTTCGAGTCTTCGAGCGGAAGCGACGAGAGGTCAGCGGGCGGTGATGGCGAGCGCGGCGCATCTTCGAGCTTAGTGTCGTCCTCATTTTTGGAAGGGTTCGTCCGGTCTCCTGATGAGGAACGCGCTTCTTCCAACAACATGGGTAAGCAGATTATTAACGGGATTCCCATCCACCTACTCAAGAGCGACATCCCTATAGACGGCTCGCCCTTTGAGTCGATTGGTGATGGTACAATAATCACAGAATACGACTGGGCCTCGTATGATGCCATCAGATTTCCTTCGACGTATGCTTCTAGCGTGGATCTGACTTGGAGGGTTAATCGGTTATATATCGTCCGGGATGTGGAGGACTCTCGACTGGTTCGGGCGGGGATTAGCATGAGGAACGAACGAGTCTTCTATTGGAAGAGGTCGAGCCCGGACGACTTCTTTTCATGTATGCTAATGTGTTTGATCAACTCTGCGTCTGGGTGCCTTTCACTGAGTTTCAGATGGTTGTTCTCCGGGAAGCGAACGTTGCCATCGCCCAACTGCATCCTAACTCTTGGGCGGCCATCCAAGCCTTTTTGGCGATATGTTTGGCCATCGGTGTGACCCCAACGATCCCTGTTTTCTTTCACTACTTCGAGGTTCGTCCGCTTCCAAGGGGTAGTTGGGTCTTCCTCACATTCGTTCGAGATAGGACCCTCTTCCGTCTGTTCTCTGATTCGTTTAAAAACTTCAAGAATCAGTATTTCAGAATCATCATCAATGAGACCGGTCATCATGAGTTTCATGATGATGCGGGGAATCCCTTATTCCCCTTTTATTTGACAAGGAAACCCCTGAAAAATAAAGGTGTATCCTGTTGGGGTGATGAATCTGGTTGACCTAGAGGCTGTGGGGACCATCAACGCTCTCCCCCGCCGTCTGTCTGTCCACCAATTAGTCGAATGCCTTTGTCATGAGGATTGTGAACGAAAGGCGTTCCAGTATGGTATTTTTATGTTTAGCTTGCTTTTCTTTGTATGTTGATGTTAACGTAGCTGAGTTCCTTTGTTTTTTCTAGATATTATGACTGCTCCTCCTTCCCGCCAATCCAACTTCATGGCTTCCAAGAGAGGAGCCGGAGCAAGCTCATCGTCCGCCTGGGTGAGGGTGACTTTGTCCGCCTTCGACCTTCGATTGTCTAGCGGTCATCCTCGGCCAGTCGTTTATCGCCGATTGCCCAAGCTGAACCGTGCTCCAATCCTCCCTCGGTTGAAGGTACTTGCGGGACTACCGTTGTTGCCACTGAGTCCATCCCCAGCTTGGCCGCCGTGTTTGTGGACCCATCTTCTGATGCAGTGACTGCTTCAGCCGTCCCCCTTGTGAGGAAGAGAAAAGAAAAGGGAGCCAAGGGGCACAAAAATAAGGAAGAGTCGTCGTCCCGGTCAGCGTCCAAAAAAGCTCACAAGAGCAAGGAAGGGTCCCCCTTTCGGCCACTACCAGGCGTCGTGTTTAGTCCGACGTTCAACATGAGCGATTGGACGAAATTGCACATGAGCTCCTCGCAGCGAGCTTTGATCGAACCGCTGTCTGAGGCGGAGTTGACCAACACCATATTGGAGATGTCTACTCAGGCGGCTTCCCTTGCCTGGTTTCTGAGGGAATTCGCTGATCGCCGAGGGGTGGACTCTATTCGTGTCGAACTTCTGGCCGAGAAGAAGAATTTAGAGGGTCTTCAGGCGACCTTGGATCAGATGCTCTTGACTCATGATGATTATGACAAGAAGATCAAGCAGCTGGAGGCCGACCTAAAAAAGGCCAAAAAGGAGTCGGCCGATGCAACCGAACGTTTGGGCCTTGCTCGTAAGGATAATGACCGGCTTCTGGAGGAGTGCGGTCAATTAAAGGCGATGGCCTCTCGCCTGAAGAAATCGGAGAGCGGGCTCGTTCTAGCGAATCGAGCTTTGATGAATGACTTGTCAAAGGCCAGCGAGAAGATATCCGAGCTGGAGGTAGGTATCGTTTTCGAACATGAGGAGGGTTTGAACAAAGCCCTTCGTCAGGCGTCTGTCCTTACTGGCATACAAGAACCCTTCGCCTTGGGCTTCGACATCAAGAAAGATGTCTTCGATGGCGTCTTGGTCGACCTCAACGCTCTGATCGATGACGAGTTATCGGAGACCGAAGGCCCTCCCGGCGTTGAGGCGGTTGATGAAGGGGTGGAGGTTGAGGATGTTGATGAAGCGCTGAGGATGCCGATGATTGAATGTTTTTGTTTTTACTTAGCTTAGGGGTTTTTCCTTTTTCTTTCAAGATTTTTTTATGTATGCGTGGCCGGTCGTCCAACATCTTGATTTGTTTAGGTGTTGGTTGGGACGTCCCACTGCCAACTTTTGTGGCACCTCTTTGTATACCCCTTAGTAATACAATTTTCTTCTTTGTTTTCTTTATTCAAGAATGTTTTGCCGCTTGTCTTATAATTTAATTGAACGCGTTATCGCCTGGTTAACTCAACAATAGTTATAGTTCTTTTCCGGATGGCAGTGGTTCTTCGGGAAGAACTTTTCGTGCATTGTCCGGCCAAGTTAACTGTGGTTCCCGGGGGAACTCTTCATTCATCAACTTGGCCTTTTTTGCGAGGGTTCCGACGACAGTGGTTCTTCGGAAAGAACCCTCCGTTCGCCGCTCGGCCAAGTTGGCAATGGTTCCCGGGGGAACTCTTCGTTCATCAGCTTGGTATTGTTTGTGAGGGTCAGGCGGTAGTGGTTCTTCGGGAAGAACTCTTCGTTCACCGCCCAGTCAAGTTGACAGTGGTTCCCGGGGGAACTCTCCGTTCATCATCTTGGTCTTTTTGGCGTGGGCCTGGCAGCTGAGACACCTCTGGACGATAATCTTTGCATCCTCTTCCATCGTCAGCCAGTAGTATCCTACTTTGAGTATCCGGGCCTTTAAGGTCCTTCATCCGGTGTGAAAACCACATATTCTGTTGTGGAGCTCGTCCATAACGTATTTTGCTTCTTCTTTCCCGAGACACTTGAGAAGGGGGGTGGAGAATCCTCTTCGATACAGGTCGTCTCCTATGAGGAGGTACCGAGCGATCTTCTTCACGTTTGCTAGTTTAATGGGTTGCCCGACATTCTGTTGGATCATCAACTTTCGAATCTCTGATCGCAAATCCCCGTCTTCACTATTTGACGACGTTAGGCATTCGACCGACGGTTGCAACAGCACCTGGCGTATGATCATTGTCAATCGCCCCTTCTCCTTCCTCGAACTTAGTTTCAGCAGCATGTCTGCTCTGGAATTATCTTCTCGGGGAATGTGTCGGATTTCAATCTTGTCGAATAATTTAGTCAGGGTTGTTGCTCGGTGAAAATATCGAAGCAGCTGCCCTTCTTTAACTTGGAAATTACCATTCATTTGTCCCACCACCAACTGGGAATCCATCCGACATATGACATTCCCATCGCCCATGTCTCTCGCTAACTCCAGGCCGACTACCAGGGCCTCATATTCTGCCTGGTTGTTGGATGCCTTGAATTTAAAGATCAAGGAGTGTTCGAACAGGAAACCGTTCGGACCTTCTAGGACTATACCAGCCCCACTTGCCCCTTTCCCGGATGCTCCGTCGACATACAAACTCCATTCTTCATTGTTCACCCGGGGCAATTCTGCTGCGAAGTCGGCCAAATGTTGACCCTTGACCGATCCCCTCGGTTCGTAGCGCAGGCCGAACTCTGACAGTTCGACCGCCCAAGCCACCATGTGACCCACCAAGTCCGGTTTCCTCAGAATTTTGGAGATGGAAAAATCGGTCTTGACAATCACTTGGTGGCTCTGGAAGTAGGGTCGGAGCCTCCTCGACACGTTCAGCAAAGCTAAGGCGACCTTCTCTACTTGTTGATATCGACCCTCGGCGTACTGAAGGGTACGGCTGACGAAGTATATGTGTTTGGATTCAGGCTGCTCTTGCATCAGTACCGCCCTGATTGTCAATTCCGACGTGCCCAAAAAGATCTGTAAGTTTTTCCTGGCGTAGGGCGGTTCATCAGGATGGCTTTAACGTCCTGAAATGTCCGTTCGCAGTCGGGATCCCACATGACGCCGGGGCCTTTCGGCCAGCTTTGGTATGCCGTGACAAGGCGGTGAGTCGGTCGATCAGTCTTTGGATCTCCTTAAGGGTGGTAGGGCTTTACATCTGCAATACTGGCTCGCATTTATCAGGGTTGGCTTCAATACCCCGGGATGTGAGCATGAATCCCAGGAACTTTCCGGCAGCCACCCCGAATGTGCACTTGCTCGGGTTTAACCGCATCCCAAACTTTCTAACCTGGCGAAATACCTCCTTCAAGTCTTTTACATGACTTCGTCCGTCAGCTGAACGGACGACCATGACATCGACGTAGACGTCCATGCACCGGTCAACCTGCTCTTCGAAGATTCTATCCATCAAGCGCTAGTAAGTGGCTCCGGCATTCTTCAAGTCGAAGGGCATAACTTCATAGCAGAAGTTCGCTTTCTCGATGATGAAGGTCGTCTTCTCCCGATCTGGCTCGTACATCGGTATCTGGTTGTACCCTGAGTAAGCGTCTAAGAAGCTTAACATCCATGACCAGAAGCTCCGTCTACCAAAGCGTCTATGCTCGGTAAGGGATGAGAATCCTTGGGGCAAGCCTTGTTCAGTTCGGTGTAATCGGTACACATTCGTCATTTTCCGTTGGCTTTCTTCACCATTACCACATTGGTCAGCCAAGTGGTGTATGTAACTTCTCTGACAAAGCCCGCTTCCCACAGTTTCCCAACCACTTCTTCTATGGCTTTCCTCTTTTCCTCACCCATTTGTTGCTTCTTTTGGCCCACCGAGCGCGCATCCTTAAACAACGCTAGTTTGTGGGACATGATCGAGGGATGGATTCCCGACATATCGGCAGTTGTCCACGCGAAGAAGTCATTATTCTTCCAGAGGACGGCCCGAATCTCCTTCTCTAACTCAGGCTCCAGTCCCCAAGCCATAACAGTGGTCTGGGAAGCGTCCTTCCCTATCAGAATTTGTTGTGTTTCCCCTAGGGGTTCTAGTCGGTCCTCCGTGTTTGTCCTCAGATCGAGGTCGGCCATAGCTACTTCAGAACCGCTCGTTCTCCTCTTCACTATACGTGTGTGAAGCTTAAGGCTCGCGGCGTAGCATTCTCTAGCCGTCTTTTGATCTGCTCGGACAATGTAGATTGTCCCTTTGTCCGATGGATATTTAAGTATGAGGTATCTCTTCGAAAGCATTAAGGCATGGTTGGCCCAGAAAAACATTGTATGAGGTGTTGGCTTCCATCAGTAAGTACCTAACCCTCTTTTCCTCACTAGACCGACCGGTTCCCAATCTTGTGCGCAAATCCATGTATCCCCGGGTGTCCACTCTCTCACCCGCAAAACCTATTATCTGCCTGTTGTAGGGGATGATCAGGTCCTTCAATATATCCATCTGCTGGAAAGTTTTCCAGTGGAGGATGTTCATTGAGCTCCCCTGGTCTACCAAGACTTTGCTAACACCGTACCGGGCGATCTCAGTCGTTATGACCATCAGATCGTCTTAGTCTGGGTCCGGGGCGTGGAAGTCTTCATCCGTACGTGATGGGGGACATCGTTCGCCTGGGCTTGTCCACTGAGTGAACGGACTGTAGGGCCCGCACATGACGCTTCCGGGCGGACGAGGACGACCCTCTCTCAGCGAAACCCCCTGATATTGTGTTGATGTGTCCTCGCAGAGGATGGTCGTGGCTTCTGCTGCGACTTCTGCTTCGCCTCCTCTCCGAGCATGGGCGGTCGACCCGATCGTTCCTAGGCCTATTGTGCCTATAGGTCTGCCGCACGCTGGCTCGGTCCACGGGTGTTTGTGGACGGTCAACTTGCACATACTTTTTCAGCTGCCCCGCTCGGTTTAGTTCTTCAATTTTGTCCTTCAGGGTCACACACTCTTCCGTAGTGTGGCTCATGTTCTAATGGTACACACAGTGTTTATTTTCATCTGCCCCTGGTGGAGTGGGTCGCTTCTTGGGATCCGGGAGCATTTCCGCGCTCAATGCCTGTCCAAAAATATTCTCCCTGGGGGCGTTTAATGTGACACCCGGGCACGGAGACGAGGGCGGGGAGTGACGCCGGTGCAAGAAGCATGGTGCAGGGGGCACAGACAAGGAGCGGCTCCTGGCAGCTTCGGGTGGAAGGGGTACATGGATGAATCGAACATACACCGGAATGAGAGGGATCTGGAGACTATATAGGTATGGGACTATACAGTTGAAGGATAGCTTAAAGGAATTGATTTGGCTACTCATATCACCAAAATGCATTTACTTTTCGGTAGCCTGACCCATAAGAACTCCATGGTTAAGCGTGCTTAGCCTGGAGTAATTCTGGGATGGGTGACCTTCTGGGAAGTTTTCCCAGAAAGTGTGCGAGTGAGGACAAAGCACACTGGAAAGCCACGTGGTGGTCTGTGGGGGCAGTCAACGATCCCTGTGAGTTGCCGGGACGTTACAGATGGTATCAGAGCCTAGCCTCTCCCAGTACGGTGTGGTTCGAGGACGGCACGGAGACGAGGGCGAGGAGTGACGCCGGTGCAAGAAGCATGGTGCAGGAGGCACAGACAAGGAGCGGCTCCTGGCAGCTTCGGGTGGAAGGGGTACATGGATGAATCGAACATACACCGGAATGAGAGGGATCTGGAGACTATATAGGTATGGGACTATACAGTTGAAGGATAGCTTAAAGGAATTGATTTGGCTACTCATATCACCAAAATGCATTTACTTTTCGGTAGCCTGACCCATAAGAACTCCATGGTTAAGCGTGCTTAGCCTGGAGTAATTCTGGGATGGGTGACCTTCTGGGAAGTTTTCCCAGAAAGTGTGCGAGTGAGGACAAAGCACACTGGAAAGCCACGTGGTGGTCTGTGGGGGCAGTCAACGATCCCTGTGAGTTGTCGGGACGTTACAGATGGTATCAGAGCCTAGCCTCTCCCAGTACGGTGTGGTTCGAGGACGAACCAGAGCGGAAGCTGGTGGGCGTGTGACACCCGGGCACGGAGACGAGGGCGAGGAGTGACGCCGGTGCAAGAAGCATGGTGCAGGAGGCACAGACAAGGAGCGGCTCCTGGCAGCTTCGGGTGGAAGGGGTACATGGATGAATCGAACATACACCGGAATGAGAGGGATCTGGAGACTATATAGGTATGGGACTATACAGTTGAAGGATAGCTTAAAGGAATTGATTTGGCTACTCATATCACCAAAATGCATTTACTTTTCGGTAGCCTGACCCATAAGAACTCCATGGTTAAGCGTGCTTAGCCTGGAGTAATTCTGGGATGGGTGACCTTCTGGGAAGTATTCCCAGAAAGTGTGCGAGTGAGGACAAAGCACACTGGAAAGCCACGTGGTGGTCTGTGGGGGCAGTCAACGATCCCTGTGAGTTGCCGGGACGTTACATTTAACGGGGTGTATTGTTGGAAACGGGGTCCCCGAGGCGGTTCTTTCTGTCTAAACCCTCCGGGCTTCCCCACCGGACCACCCGATTTTCCCCCGTCCGCCCTGTCTTCCTTGTATTCCTGGCTCTTCTTCTTGTATGATAACTTCATCTCTTCCATCCTTATTTCATTTGTCGCCCTCTCCCGTAGTTCTTCCATGGTTTTGGGGGCCCGCCGACAAACATCCTTAAACGGTCCTAGCTTGAGGGTGGGGAGGATGTAATGTAGGGAAAGTTTTGGACTTAAACCTTTCACCCATCGTACGGTCTTCTGATAGAGATCCATGAACGCTCTCAGCGTTTCTTCCTTGCCCTGCTTCAGGGTGACCAACTCAAAGACAGTCAGATCTTGGGTACTATTGGCGGCAAATTGTCGGTTGAATAGGCGTTGCAAGCCGACAAAGTTTTCGATGGAATTGGGAGGGAGAGAATTGAACCACTCAAGCGCCTCCCCCTCTAGTGACAACGAAAATGCCCGACACCAGATGGCGTCTTTACATGTCCGGAACGCCATCGCGTTCGAGAAAGTTTTGATGTGGGCTTCTGGGTCTGTGGTTCCGTCTTATATCTTGAATTGGGGTGGGACGAATTGCTCTGATATTTGGACGTCCATGATCGCTTGCACGAAGGGGAGTAATAGCGTTGACGAGGACTCGGTCTTCACTATTAACTGCTTGTCTCTCGCCCCACTTTCCGCGTGTATGGATTTTGCCTTACTTCCCTTGACTTTCGTGTCCGTGGGTTTCCATGTTTTATCCAGCTCATTGTTGTGTTCGGTCTATTCCTCCATGGCGGCCTTGCGCTTTTCCTTTGTCTTCTCCTGCTCTCGTCTCTCGCTTGCGCCTTCGTTGGCAAGACGCGCCGAACATTCAGCTCTGACGGCCAGGAGTTCCTCCTCATGGCGTTGATGCATTTCGTCCATCTTCTGTTGCATTAGACGAAGCATCTCCATTGGGTCTTGTAAGTAACTCGGCCCCACGGTGGGCGCCAAAATGTTTCAATTGTTTTGGGACTAAGTTACCAAAGGCCTCAACAATTTGTCTTCTCGTCTGCCGTCCGGTCTCGCTTCCACCTCCTCTATCCACTTGTACCGTCCGGGGGGAACCTGTCAAAGATTCTCCGATGCCAAAATCAATACGAAAACTGTTGGCGATTTTAATGAAACAATAATAAATGTGCAGTGAATGCAACCTAGCTACCACTCCCCTCTGACCTGTATTTATAGTTTTTTGCTATGGGATTGGGATTAGTGAAAGTTAATCATGGTCCAACTCCAGCCCAATAGCACTAATCCTGATTTACCTTAATCATTTACCTTAACCATGATTTACCTTAATCGTTCGATCCTGAACGGTCGGTGAGATGATAGCATGCGAAATACATTTCTACGCGAGTAGATATTCTCCCACGTTGTTGTGCTAAGATGAGAGAAACGCTGGTTGAGTTTCGGAATTGCTGCCTGACCGGTCTATCTATATGTTAAAAAAAAAAAAAGTATGAAAAATGCCATAAACACATTTTAGTTTTATTCTCCTAGGTACCATGCGTATATCTCGCAGTGGTAAGAGTCTTGCGTCCTCAACGTAATCTTGTGTCAAGATAATCACATGTTTATTTAGTCATTACATTATGTCTTTATCACATTTTGATCCATCAATTATATCTTTGATAGAATAGAAGTTGAAACAATTTTGAGCTCAGTGTAGAAAATTTCTCCTAGAGTTGTCCAAAAAAATAGGATTCATAAAATAGATTAAATTATATTTAAAAAGTAAATAATTTTTTTAAAAAAATATAATGAGATATTATCTTTCTTAGTAGGTATTAATAAATCATGTTTCTTTATATTAATTAAGACCGTTCTATAACGTTTAAGTTTTGACTATGCAAGTTAACGTATAACTTTTTCACCATCCTAAATTGATTAAGGTCACTTGCATAGGCTTAAAAACAAGTAATTGTATGACAATTTTAGAGTTCACTTCATTATCATTTTACCTCAAAAATGTATCTAATATTATATATTATTTTTTATAAAAGCATATAAAAACAAGTTATTAATCTAATAAGTATCCTACTTTTCCAAAGTAAGATCATGTTAGAAGAAAAAAATAGATGAAAATGAAAATCTTACAAAAAAAATGAATTTTCTTTTTGAAGAATTGACCATGTAAAATTCTTATTGAAATTTGCTAATACGTCACTAAAATTCTTATTGAAGATTTGTTTTCTAGATTTTTTGTGTGGTAGATGTTTCTGAATGAATTGGTAAACTATTTCATAACACAAATTTTTCTATTAAAATTAGTCTTCAATAAAATAAAAAATAAATCGTACCGATAATATAATTATCACAAAAAGGCACAAGCAAATATCTGTGTATATTTTATTTGAAAATATTTTTTTCTCTAATTATCTAATCTATTTTAACTTTTCGTTTGGGAAATTGAAAAAATGTGAGAAATAGTGCATGCTAAGTCTAGAATGTATGAGCATGTTATCCATCTTGAATCAATGAGAAGCAAAGAAATGGAATATTTGCTCCCCAATTAGCCTAAGTTTTGTAGGACAGCTTCCATTTTTCCTAAAAGTTTCACTTTAATAAATAACAAATAGGGCAATTTATCAATATTTCATATAATACGAACCACTAATTTTAGATTATTGTATTTACTATTAAAGGTTAAGGAACCTCAAATTTTCTAACTTGTATATATTAGAAACTTAATTAATTGATATTTTCTATATTTTGTTTCTATATTGGTTTGAAAACTGATTTTTTTTTATTTTTTTTTCTGATTAAGAACGAATGAAAAACTTTCAAAAAGGGCTATATTTAAAACCAAATCATAATCCAAATAATCAATATATAGTTTTATAGCTTTGTTTTTAAAGATCGAAATATGTTCCACCCATATATATATATTAAGGGTTTTTGACACATACATTAAGTATTTTTTTCATTATTGCTTATCAGCTAGGTATGATTAATTATACTAGGTGTTTTAAGTAAATTCATTATCAACATGATATTATTAACAACTTCTAAAAATTCATACTTTAAGTAATATTAGCCGTAGTTAATTATTTTCATAGTTGATGGTATGAAAATATAAAAAGGTTTAATAGTTTTTTGTCCCCAGTTTCTTTGGATAATATCAATTTAGTTCCTCCTTTTAAAAGTGTTTGAAATGGGTCCTCACATTTAAAATTGAGTCAAATTAGTTCCTTCTGTTAAATATAACCAAATGGAGTTACTTGGGTGATGATCTGGCAACAGTTAGTGGTTATGTGTCATAATTTACTTGTATGTGTGGTGACGTGTTCCTTAATTACAGAAGATAGGTCAGCGTGGTGGGCGGTTGGCCTATTGGTTGGCCACTCAGTCTGGTGGTCGGTCAACATTGTGGGTGGTCGGCAACTCGGTGTGATGGTGGTCGGCCTGGTGGTGCCTGAACGAAGGTTTTTACCGCTTGACTTCGTTTCTAAATACCGTAGGTCTCCTGGAACCACCAGACTGACCGACCACCAAACCGAGTGGCCAACTACCAGACCGACCACCTACCAGACCGAGTGGCCGACCACCAAGCCAAGTGGTCGACCACCAAGCCAAGTGGCTGACCACCAGGCCAAGTGGCCGATCACCCACCAGGCCGATCGACCACCCACAAGGTTGACCAACCACCAGACCGAGTGGCCGACCACCCACCAGGTTGACTTATTTTCTATAATTAGGAATATATCAGTACGCACAAAACAATATATTGACACGCTACCAATAAGTGGTGTCAGATCATTAACGCATTAATTCTGTTTTGTTATACTTAACGGAAGGGACAAATTTGACGTAAATTTTTATAACTGTTAACATATTTCAAACACTTTTAAAAATGGAGATTGAATTGACATTGTCCAACAAAACTGGAGACTAAAAAAATCTATTAGATCAAATAAAAAAGTGTTCACAAATTACTTATGTTTCATTATAATAATAATTAAATTGCATCAAAACATCAGCTTATTTTGCAAATTATTGCACTGATGATAAATAAGGTATTACAGGAAACTTGTACAACTTTCTTTAAATAGAAAGTACTTAAATGCTAGCTAGATAAACTACATTTGTTTCTTTGATAAATTCAACAATTCATTGTCTACAAGAAACGAATAAGTATATTTTTAAACTACCTCAATTAATTAGGGTATTTTAATTTTTGGGTCCCTGAATTACTTCCACAAACTTTTATATGTGTATTTTTCATTATTTAAATGAGATCATTAAACTGTCCATTAAGAATATTGTAAACTTTTGCAAAATAAGTTTACTATAACTTAAGAATTAAGATATATAGAAAAATTAAATAAATATAAAAAAAACTGAGAAAGTTAGACTACACATGAACACAAACATTTCATAGGATCTGAAAATTGTTTCCAGAAACATCATGGTCCCATTCAGTTTCGTTGCATTATTGAAGGTGCCAATAAACTAAAAGTATCATTGTTTTTATATTCCTTTTTACCACATATGCAAACTTGAGAGGCAAATTTTACAGACTCTATCTCTTAGGTCACGAAAAACTTTTCATTACATGTATGTAATACTCTTTTGTTTTAGTATATTCAATAATTCTCGTATAAGAGTAAAAATTAATGAAAAATTTAAATATATTTTTCTCTTTAAATTTTTTGAACAATTTTTTAAAATTAAAATTATAACAAAAATTTCATATTTCAAAACAAAAGATATTTCATATGTAAGGATGAATTTTAATAATATTGTTCTTATTATACTCCTCAGTCTCATGTTATTTAAGAGTTAAAATTTAATATAATTTAACTACTAATTTCTATATAAACCTTTTCAAACGTTTTGTAAGGATAAAATGATGACAAATCTGTAATTTTAAACAATATTTTGGATATATAACATTGAATAAATTTGAAATGGAAACATTAATGTTTATGATTATCTGAATATACATAAAATGGAAACAATAATACATTGTTATATAATGAATTAATATGTATGGGATTATAACCTTGGGAAATTAGTTTTTTGTACATGGTTGTAGAGATATGAAGTGGAAAATTGGCATGAGGATGAAGAAGAAGAGATTTGTGAGAGAGGGTGTGAGAATAGGAAGAGAGTTGAAAAAGATAAAGGAAGGGGTGAAAGAAAGTGAGATGTGACATACATGATATATTAAAGAGAGTGATAATAATTTAGGGTAGAAGTGGGTCCAAGGAGTTCAAAATACCAAAAACTTATCCCTTAGGGTTAGGGTCTAAAGCATGTGGGGTAGTTTTGGGGTTTCCACTTAGAGAAAAGGTTCCATTGCTATGTGAAGGACATTAATGCCAGTTTCCATTTTTGGGTGTGGACCCTCAGCGTTGCCATCAGCCAGAAGAGCTTTCAAGTCCTTCTCTTATTTATTTGAATTTAATTATATATTATATATTATATATATTATTATATAGTTATTAAAAAAAGAAAAATGAAGTTAGTTGAAGTGAATATATATATATATATTTAAAGAGAGGATGATGGTGGAGAGACATGACAGAAGAGGTAGCTATTTGCCAGCATTCAGAGTTGAACTTTTAAAGAAGGAAGTTTGATGGGAGAGAAGGTGATGTGGGCTAGGGTTACCCTTTTCGTATTTTTCAATGCTTCTTGCATTTCGATTTCGAATTTCTTTGGGGTAACTTCATTCTGCCCTACCCTTCTTTTTTCTCAATAAAATAACCTTAAAAGCTCTATTATTTTTTGCCTTTTTTAGTTAGTACCATTTTTTGTCTTTCCTTTCCAAATTTTAACCAAAAAACGATTTCACAATAAATAATTCTTTTTCACCCTATTATATTGATGTTAAACTTTATACATTAATCACTTCCTTTTTAAACGCCTAAATATTTAAATTAATTTCTACATTATTTAGATGTAAAGTCAAATTATACTATATAATGTAAATCAGTTAGTTTTATAAGATTATATTAAACATAAAATATTAGCAAAGTTTTTGTTAGATTAGTAGTAAATATTCACACTTAATATATTTGTATTTTAGAGTGAGAAGTAAATATTAAAAGTTTCGCAATCTGATCGGACCATCCAAAATTAAAATTAAAATTATATATATTGGAAGTGTGTTAAAAATCTAACATTTATTAAAAATAATATCAATCCATAAGATATGAATGGATGAGGAAACGTGTCCTTACAAATTGATTGTAATATTGAGTTTTAATTTCTTAAGAAATCCATTAAAAAAATAAAATTATAACATATAAATAGATTATGAATATTATGCATAACACTGTTCTTATATTATTTAGATGTAGGCCATGTAGCCACACCCCCGTTAACGAAACGTTAATAATTTAACGTGCACATGTCCACACGTGACCTTTCAAAAAGTATATTTTAAATTACTTAAAAAATTCCTTAATAGCATGTTTTTAACATGTTTCACACCGAGGAAGCACTTCACTACAGAACAAAATCAAATTCCCATCCAATTTCACTCATTGCTATAAGAAAATATTAGTTAAGAAAAAACCCTAACAGCCAACTCATATGACTTATTTCTACTTTGGGAGATTTACCATATAAGCTTCACTGGCTCAAATTATTATTAAATAATATATCTTTAATTCAATTATTTCATATTTTTCATTTAAAGATATTAACATTCACCTAATATAAGTAATGAAAAGTTTGAAAAGTATAAAAGAGTTAATTTGTAGTTAAAATTGTATATAGGACCACAAGATGTAAAAGTGTGAAAGTGGTATTATGAGGCATATATGGAAAGAAGTTACCTAATATTTCTAAAACATCATTTAGAAATATAAAGTAACCTCAAATTGATGATAAATATAGAAGGGTTATTAATGCACATTACCTATAAATTGTAATATAGATGACTTGTACCAAAATTTATAGAATTAGTTTTATTATTGTGAGAAAAAAATAACACCTAGTTTTAACAATCATTGAATAGCCTCCAATCACTTTCTATCTTTCCACGGATCACACCTAACACAAACACAACACTCACTCACTCTCATCCTCTCAAAACCATCAACCATTGTTGCTTATATATTATATATATGCACACCTTCCTAACTAAATGCACCCTAACCATACAAAAATCCCATGCCAAAGCCACAATAAAAACATTACTAATTAATCTTTTATTAAATAACTTCAATTTTATAGGTAAAAAAGTAGAAATATTTAAAGTCAAATTTTAAATAATTATTCCACAATTAGTATTTGTTTGATTTTTAATTTTATTTTGGTCATTTGATTTAAAAAAAATACTCAAATAAAATTTACTAATAATTATTAACTAATAGAAATATTTGTAAGTTTATGCACACCCATCCTATCAATAAATAAGTAATTAAACATTCATTTTTATTATTTCTAGTTATGATATGAATTATTTTTCATTCCTAATTGTATATGTATACCATTTTAAAATTATTTGGCTTACAATAGAAAGGGTTAGTGTGTGCAAAAGGAATTGCCAACTAGCTAGAGACGTGATGAAGGAGGCAAACACAGAGATAAAAATGGTTACTATAATCATTGAGGTTTGCATTGCATTGCATTGCATTGTTATGATGTGGTATTGGTCCATGGAATAAGGTGGTCAAAAGTTTTGGAGAAATTAAGAATGGGAGTTGCACTTTCTATCACGTCCTTTTTTTACACAAAGAAATGATCATTTTAAAAGAAGGGAAAATTATCTATGGGTTTTGGGCCATAGATATGCAAATGGCATAACTAGCAAAATGTTACGTTTGATTTCAAAATTATAATTTTTTTAATTTAAATTTCCACTTATAGTGAAGGGTAATTTTCATTAGCTGCACCCACAAAAATTATTGCACTAAATATGACTCTTCTTACCTCTAAACTTCACCACTCCAACCCAACCATACTCAAACACCAAAAGGTAAATCTGAAAACTTGTGGAGGTGCATTTAGCAATTATGGGATAGAGGAAGCAAAAACCCAGTATACTTTCTTTCTCCCATGAAGAGCCTCTTCAAGCCCTGTCTCAAGCACCAACATCATTTTCATATCTCTCTACGTATAAATACATAAAAAACATCTTAACATCAGTTTACATAATAATAATTTTCTCAATCCATTAAATAAATAGAAAAGTTTTAAATTTGGGGTATATTAGATTTCAAGATATGAGTTGTGAGTAGTTTATGAAAATTATGAGTAAAATTCATTTAACCCACAAATTATGCAAACTATATATAAAAATTAGAAATTTACGAAAAATAAAATTGAAACTCATATTCTTATTATTGTATCGTACCTAGTGGAGACCGAACGGTTAACAATCAGCACCGTTCAGTCCATCTACTCAGGTCAAAGATTGGATCGCAATTGGACCAACACTTAAGCTATTGTTGGGCCAACAGTTCAGCCATGACAAAATAATCAAAGAATATCTAATTAAAGTTATTGATAAAGCAGGTTATAAACAACCAACCAAATTTTCAGGTAATATGTCTACATCTTATTTTGTTTATATTTTATTGGGTTTATATCAGTTCAGGATCCATGAAGTAAATTATAAATACAAAGCTAGAGCCGAAAGTCAGGTATGTTATACTTACGTATTATTCACTCTACACTACTCTCAAATACTCAAACAATGATAATCATTCACTAAGTATTCAACCAAGAGTCGAGGCTCTTCAATAAAATGCTTAACTTGAGCGTTAGAGTGTCTTTTGCAGGTACATCCCCCTCGTCAAGAAGGAGACCGACCGGTCAGCAGCAGGAGATTGAAGGTGACCGAGCGATCCACACTAAAGATGGAGTGGTCCATACTAAAGTATGGTCGGCGATCCAGGCATTCGGAAGCATGGAAGACACGTCAGAACAGGTTAGTTTCTCGGTTCCATAAAATCCTACAGAAACATTTTGGCGTCCACCGTGGGGCCGAGGGCCATCCTACTGAAACCGTAAGGAACCAGACAAGGACGCAACCTCAACATCAACGTCAACAAGATTCTACGACTTTACAGATAATTATTTCGATATAAATTCATTTTATTATATTTTAATTTAAATATCTTAATTCAATATTATAATATTGTGCAAAGATTTAATGACACACTTACCACCTAGCCAAATCTAGCATCAAGTGTTCAATAGTGCAACAGCTCAACCATTCGGCCTCACTGGTATTCAGCCGTTTGGCTTCACAATGCAGGTATCAGGACCATACAAACCACTCCGTCCAAGAGGAGGGCAAGAACTGAGAGGTAAATCCCTCTCGTCCATTAGGAAATTCTCTAGCAATTCCTAGGTCAAAGTCAAAGACCGAGAGGTAAATCCCTCTCGGCCGAGAGGTAAATCCCTCTCGTTGAAGACAAAGACCGAGAGGTAAATCCCTCTCGGCCAAAAGGTAAATTCCTCTCATTGAAGACAAAGACCGAGCGGTAAAACCCTCTCAGGTCGGGAGAGAGGTAAATCTCTCTCAAAGTCGAACGGTAAAGCCCTTTCCCTAGGAAACACTCCTAGCTAAAAGACCGAGCGGTAAATCCCTCTCGGCAGAGATGTAAAGTCCTCCCATTAGGAAGTTCTCCATGAACTCCTAGTGTAAAGCCGAACGGTAAAGCCCGTTCTCTAGGAATAACTCCTAGGTCAAAGTCAAAGCAGGGAGATAAAGCCCTCTCAAAGCCGACGGTAAAGTCCGTTCCCTAGGAAGCACTTCTAACTAAATGACCGAGCGGTAAATCTCTCTCGACAGAGAGGTAAAGTCCTCCCATTAGGAAGTTCTCCACAAACTCCTAGCTTAAAGTCGAACAGTAAAGCTCGTTTCCTAGGAAGAACTCCTAAGTCAAAGTCAAAGCAGGGAGGTAAAGCCCTCTCAAAGCCGAACGGTAAAGCCCGTTCACTAGGAAGAACTCCTAACTCAAAGACCAAGCGGTAAATCCCTCTCGCCCGAGGGGTAAATCCCTCTCGATGATGTTGAAGACCGAGTAGTAAAACCCTCTTGGCAGAGAGGTAAAGTTCTCTCGATCATGTTGAAGATAAAGACCGAGAGGTAAATCCCTCTCGGCTGAGAGGTAAAACCCTCTCGCCAACAAACTGAAGTTATAAACCGAACGGTGAAGACAATCCCCCGTGTACTATAAATCGAACGGTAAAACCTATTCCCTAGGAGGAACTCCTAGGTCAAAGTCAAAGACTGAGAGGTAAATCCCTCTCGACCGAGAGGTAAATCCCTCTCGGTTCATGTTGAAAGCCGAGAGGAAAATCCTTCTCGGTTCATGTTTACTGGAAAGCAAACTCCTCACTACAGGAAAAACAGCCTCCGTCAAACTCATAAGTCCTATAGTTAACCACGGCTAAAGCCGAACGCTTAACTCAGACTTGGGAGACATAATGTATCGTACCCAGTGGAGGCCGAACGGTTAACAATTAGCACCGTTCGGTCCATCCACTCAGGTGAAAGATTGGGTCGTAATTGGATCAACACTTAAGCTATTGTTGGGCCAATATTTCAGCAGATGATAAAATAATCAAAGAATATCTAATTAAAGATATTAATAAAGTAGGTTATAAACAACCAACCGGATTTTCAGGTAATCTGTTTATATCTTATTCTGTTTATATTTTATTGGGCTTGTATCAACTCAGGATCCATGAGGTAAATTATAAATACAAAGCTAGGGCCGAAATCCAGGTACGTTCTACTTACGCATTATTCACTCTACGCTACTCTCAAAGTGATAATCATTCACTAAATATTCAACAAAGAACCGAGACTCTTCAACAACATGCCTAACTTGAGCATCGGTGTGCCTTTTGCAGGTATATCCCCCTCATCAAGAAGGAGACCGATCGGTCAACAGCAAAAGATTGAAGGTGACCGAGCGATCTACATTCCACACTAAAGGCCGAGCGGTCCACACTAAAGACCAAACGGTCCATACTAAAGAAAGACGATTTAAGCATTCGAAAACAAGAAAGGCACGTCAAAACATATTAGTTTCTCGATCCTATAAAATCCAACCGAAACAATTATGAATTAAGTAGTGGCGAAGATTTTCTCTGTGTGTATTCTAATGCATTAATATGACAAACATGAAGAAGTTAACTCCAAAAATGTCGTGAATCTTGAGGTTTAGCCGGAGTCTCATGTTTTAATATTGGACATGAATAATAATAATGTAGTGTAGTTTGTTGGTTAGTTGGGGGTTAAGACGGTTTCTGTCTGTTGTTCATCTTTGACTCTTCAAACTTGTCAATGCTACACAGTTACAATCCCAGTCAACATTACATATATTATAGTCATTTTAATTGTTTTTTTATTTATTTCATTTACATTAAAGCTGTTTAAAATCAAATAAATTCATTTTTAAACAACAAAACTAATAGGAAAAGATAATACTCACTTAAACTAAACAAAAGCACGTAATTGTCCTTTTTATTGTGAGAGTTTTTTTTTATTGAAAATAATGTATAAACAATTTTTTTTACAAGTCAAACTAAACTACATAAAATCATTGTTGAATTTGATATTATATATAAAAGGAAATAAATGGAACCATTTTTTCTTGCTGCATTACTAATAATTAATAATTGGAAATCATAAGTTAAAGTTATAAGAAAAAAACAAGTACATATATACTAACTTTTGAAGTTAGCTAAAATACAAATAATTGATTTTCTAATTAAATATAATTAATATACTTTATTCTCCATTTTTTTAAAAATTTTAAAGTAGTCAAACATATATTTTATGCATTAATTCTTAAGTGCGCATTAATAGAAGAATTCGAATCCGAAGATTTTGTTTTAAGAAAAAATAACGTGTAAAAGTTGAACTTGACATTATTTTTAATAATTAATATTTTTAGAAGATGGAATGGATTACAACAGATTACTATTGAATAAAAGATTAACATAATAACCATCCAAAAAATTGACCTTTTCTTACATTTTAGTTTGTACAAATTTTATATAAGAATTTTTGTAAGAAAAGAAATTGTAATTTTAACTAGTGAATAAATTAGTTTCAATTTATAAAAGTTGTTTTCTTTTTCCATATTTTTCTGTGCTTGTGCTTACAAGTTCAAAGTTCAAGTGTTTTAAAATCAATGAGCTATTAATGTATTGTTATTTTGAAGTCCTTAACTGCATAAAACCCCATCAATTTCAACCTTTTTCATAACAATCCTTCTTCTATGATTCTCTCTCATAATGGGCTCAGAAATCGAGAATCCAACGAACACCCAACAACCTCATAACCAACACAATCCTAACATCGCTTCAACCCAAAATCACGGTTACGAATCGGTTACCAACAAAAGTGAAAGCACTTCCCGTTGTGGCGGTGATGACGTCCGCAGTGACAGCCGAGTAACGTTAGTCCACCCTCACTCCCTCCTTCCCATGCCAGTCCCGCCGCAGAATTTCCAATCAAACCAAAACGACGTCGCTCTGCCCACCTTCTCCGTCGGAAGCTTCTTCCGCCAGCGGAGCAGCGACCTCTCCGCTGCGATCGTGAAGCGCGTCTCCTCGCTCCGCGAGTCTGTGGAGGAGGATAACGACGGCGAGGGCGAGAAACGAGGAGTGACGGAGTTTAATCTCTCCGGGGTCAAGGTTGTGGTGACGGCCAAGCCAGAGGAGGAGGAGGCGTCGTTGAGAGGACGCATAAGCTTCTTCTCTCGGTCCAATTGCCGAGACTGCACCGCGGTGCGGAGGTTCTTCAGGGAGAAAGGACTGAGGTTCGTGGAGATAAACGTGGACGTGTTCAGCGAGAGGGAGAGGGAGCTGCGCGAGAGGACGGGGACTGGTTCTGTGCCGCAGATTTTCTTCAACGAGAAGCTGATCGGAGGTCTGGTGGCGCTGAACTCGCTGCGGAACAGCGGGGAGTTCGACCGGAGAGTGGCGGAGATTCTCGGCGTGAAGGCGGCCGATGGGAACGCGCCGTGGCCGCCGGCGTACGGGTTTGATTGTGCAGAGGAGGATCGCGAAGACGAGATGGTTGGAGTGGTTAGGGTTCTGCGGCTGAGGTTGCCGATTCAGGACAGGTTGCGCAGGATGAAAATGGTTAACAACTGCTTCGAAGGAAACGACTTGGTGGAGGCGCTGATTCAGCACTTCCACTGCGCGCGTAACGAGGTACTTTTTTCCTTCGTACACCCTATTATGCCTACGTATTTCTTTTCTTTTTTTTTTTTATTTTTCCATTTTTCATCGCTCAACTGGTATATGGTATTGGTATTCTCATTGTATACGACAATATTTTTGAATATTTAACAGTCACGGTATCACTCTTAATCGATTTGTTACCAACAAATTTTTTTGGTAGATCAACACATTTAGTTTAAATACACTTCTATAATTATTTAGACATCATAAAATTGAATATATAAAAAAATCATGAAAGCTCATATTTGGTTTTAATGGTTTTCGATCACAATTTTATATTTTTAATATGATAGATCAATTTAACCAATGAAAAATGTAGTAAAAAACATATTCTTTTTTATTAAGTTAAACCAGAATAATAATAACATAACTATAACTTTAATATCTTTTCAATTTTTTTTATAAATTATATTTATATAATTTTAATAATAGCTTCGATTCTTATAAACCGTCGCGTCGGCATCGATATATATACTTATGGGCATGACATTTTATTGTATTATTAATTAATGTGTTTTAATATTAGATGTCATTAGTAAGTTAATAGATAAATAAAATATATAATTATAATTGTGGGAATAAATTCTTGAAAAATGGTGAAATTGAGAAAGCAAGCCATCAAGCTGCAAGAGTGAGGTATGTGGGGATAAGGGAAGGAGGTTGTGGGGTATTAATTTTTCTCTTATTGAAGAACGAGGCTTTTGGTTGTTTTTGGGGCAGAAGCTTTTGGATATGGCAAAGAAGCATAAGCTGTAATAATGACACACATGGGCAGTACGATCATAACAATGCTCGTGTTTTGGAAGGTTATGATTTGGTTTTCAAAAGAAAAATGATGTGGCCTGTCTAAGTATAGATGTGTAATATTTTATTAAGACAGTAGGTTCAAAACGGCTCTAGAACGAATGTTTATGCCAAATAGAAATGGGGATTGGTAGCTTTTAGACGTAGTCCAATGGTATTAGATAATATGTTAACTGATTTTTTTTTCTTTAATGTGACTGTTAAATGTTTATTCATTTTGTTATCTCATTTTTTTTTCTTTTCCAATCTGAAGTGGTCAAATTTCAAGATTGCTACTAAAATTGGTTATGTGGTCAAATTTGATGAGCTTAAACAATTTATAAAGTCAAACCTAGTTACACAACACGGGTCCCATGCACAAATGGAATGTGTTGGCTGCCTAGTGCTGATCACATCCTGTGGAACAGTCAAACAATTACATATTTTGAAATTTTCAATCCCATCTTCAATTTTCTTTTTTTTTTTTTTTCCTTTTCTGCTGTTAGTTTGTGGTATGTCAAGGGATGTTTTATGGTTAAATAAAATAGTAATCAGTGTCATCTGTAAATAAAACGCAATATTCATTTTTAGTTTCACAGAAAGTCATGCTTGGCTCGTTCGGCACGGCATCTTGATAACCAGCCACTTGGGCTGCGTCAATGGCTAAAATTCCCACGGATTTTTCTCTATTTTAAATAAACAAATATTCAACGGCTTTTAATTCATTTGGAGTAGTGCATCTAACCTAATGATAACTCAAGGTGGTAGTGGGAAAATTACGCAATCATCTACTTCAAAGGCAACAACGTGCGCATCATTTAGATAAACTCAACCACAAACAAGAGATATTATGGCTGTTTTATTATTTTTGAGGTATTTTAACATCAAATATTTTGTGGTGAAGGATTGGCAGGTCACTGTGGGTTTTCAATTTTTTAATGTTACTCTCTGAAAATGATATTTTATGTTCCACTTTCAAATAGTTCTCCCAACTTCTGTTTCCGTAACTCATGATCTGCCGTCTTACAAATATTGATTATAAATTTTCAATAAAATATATTTGTAAAAGTTATTATAACATCTAATATGTCGATTTTTGTTTATAATCAATTAATAAGGGACAAGTGGTGTGTAAGTACTTTTTAAATTTTGTGATTCTTAAAAATTATTCACACCACCGCAAATGGCTGTCCTAGCAAAGAAAATAGTTACTTCAAGTAATTGAGGGAAGTCACGTACCTAAGCAAAAAAATATGTGTGAGATAGTCTTTAAAATCTTTTATTGAACAAAAATTTTTTTATTATTCCTTGTACCTAAAGAGCTCAGGTTTGTACGGGATGGAAAGGTTTTTTAAATTTTCTAATAAAACGGTCGTTTAACTAAGATAACGAATATTTGTTAAGGTGTTTTCATGAACACAGACAAGGAATGTCAAACTATCTTTAATTTATTTTAATTGTATTCTCTGTGATGAACTTTTTTTGTATTGTATCCCATCTTTTGCCCCCATTGTGTATGGTTTATCTCCCAACACCCTGATTTTAAAATGTTTGTATTCCAAAAAAATATTTAGGCTGTTGAAATCGGACAACAATTATCCAAGAAGCACTTCATCCATCATGTTTTCGGGTAAGAAAAGAGCTTTCGAGCCTAATAAGCTGGACTCATTTTAATATGGATCATAGTCTTTTCATAATTTTCTTACTGGAACTGGTAACTTTATTCTGCAGGGAAAAAGATTTTGAGGAGGGAAATCATTTATATCGTTTCCTTGAACATGAACCTTTTATCCCCAGATGTTTTAATTTTCGTGGTACCACAAACGACAGCGAACCAAAGGCAGCTGCTGCAATATGCAGTAGGCTTGCGAAGATTATGTCTGCCATTCTTGAGGCTTTTGTTTCTGATGACAGGCAACATGTTGATTATGAGTCCATTAGCAAAAGCGAAGAATTTCGTAGGTATGGTAACACTTTATGCAGAGTTCTTATATTTTATTGTTTTGTTATTGCATATGGTGAATGCAAAGGTTCTGCAAATATATTCACTTATTAATCGTTTATAATTTTGTGATTCCGTCAACTGTGAAGTTTGCAATGCCTATTGTTTGTTTTTGCGGTGATCCCATCTATTGTTTGTCAAGTTTCTTCTCCTTCTAACTGCAGGTATGTAAATATGACTCAGGATCTACAGCGTGTGAATATCTTGGAACTATCAGAAAACGAGAAACTTGCATTCTTCTTAAATTTATATAATGCTATGGTCATCCATGCCGTTATTAGCGTAGGGTGTCCAGAAGGTGTAATTGATAGGAGATCCTTCTTCAGTGATTTTCAGTATGTGATTGGAGGGCATCCTTATTCTCTTAACAGTATAAAAAATGGTATCCTCAGATGCAATCGGAGGTCACCTTATTCCTTAGTAAAGCCCTTCAGCACAGGAGACAAGCGGTTGGAGGTAAAATAACTTTTTTTTCTTTTTCAGTTATGCATTATGTTTATGATAGCATTTTAAAAACATGTGTGTTTTATTTTTCAGAAAGTTTCTTACACTGAAATGCGATCTTAACTTTTCTGTATTAATTTTTCATTCGTCCTTGTATCTTAACATTAAATTTCTATACCCTATCTTAAGAATTACTTCTTGCCATTTATAGTTACTATGATTGGATATATGAATGTAGTTAACCTGTTCCTGACAAATTGCAGGTTTCTCTGGTCAAGTTGAATCCGTTATTGCATTTTGGACTTTGTAATGGTACAAAATCGAGCCCAAAAGTTAGATTCTTCTCACCGCATAGAGTTGTAGACGAGTTAAGAGTTGCTGGAAGAGAGTTCTTTGAGAATGATGGAATTGAAGTGGACCTGGAGAAGAGAACTGTTTATCTAACTCGGATTTTCAAATGGTAATTAAGCAGTCATTACTTTTTGTAGAGTATTAGTTCTGACTTCATTAAATTTTCCTAGCTCCATTCTTATGACTCTCTTACACTTTGGCAGGTTCAGTGGAGATTTTGGACCAGAGAAAGAAATATTGAAGTGGATACTAAATTACTTGGATCCAAATAAGGCTGGTCTTGTGACACATCTCTTGGGAGATAGTGGACCAGTTCATATCTCTTACCAGAATTTTGATTGGTCAATAAATTCTTGAGTAGTATGCCATTTAATTTCTGCCACTGAATATAGGGTATGCTTAATACACGTGTACCATATTCTGGTATCTTAGGAGACAAGTAGACAGAATTTAAGTGATAATATGATCTCTAAATAGATATTTGTAGATTTCAAATCATTTTTGCACGCCAGGTGCAGATCAGTTATTGTAGAAACTCTAGATCATATATAGTTTGAATTGAGAATTTTCCTCAGAAAAAAAAAGAAGGAAAATTTGTGGGTATTGATAAGTACAGATTCTTAAGTAGGAACAGATTCTACATAGAATTGGCTGATAGAATGTGGACCCATAGTTGTTTCTTGGGAAGGTATTAAATCATACCATTGCAAATATTATTGAGCTTGTGTGGTGTCATGAAGGTTATGATCCGTTAATAGTAATTATTATACAAAAAAATTTACATGACCTGTTTTTGTATTAAGGTGCATGTCATTCTCAGAGTGTGCGAATGCAAAAGAAGACATCTATGTGAGAAGACGGAGCAGTTATTCATAGAAAATAGTACACTTTTTAAATTATGGAATATGACACTGTTCCTGTTTAAGTTGGAAAGATGCAAAAACTAAAAGAAAAATGTTCTTTTAACAATTTTCTTGACAATTTCAAGTTCGTTTTAAATATTTTTTGGAAAATAAATTTAAATATATGAAAAGTTGTTAATATATTCAATATATATCACTTTTCACTTTGTATTAAGAATAGTGAAATTGTGTGTACTGTCCCAAACCTAATATCAAAATTTAAATATAATCAATTATTCATTTCAAGATCCAGACTTGCAATCCCGGGTCAGACATCATAATACAATAAGTAAAATTATTTTAAATTAACATTTTTGCAATCTATCCAATTTTTGCAATGTTATAACTGGGTAATGAAATGGACGAGATCCATCGGGTTAAATCATTTAAATTTCAATGCATTTTAATTAATTTGTAGACACAAGAGAGTTTGATCATGGGTTAAATGACTTAAACAATTTAAATGTTAGCATGAAAAATATAAAAACAAATTAACGTAATTGGATTAAAGAAAAAAAATTCATTCATTTTTAAAGATTGTGGATCAAAATGTATCAAAATTTTAGATAATGATAAATTTCAATTTCATGTTAAAGTTTAGAGATTCAAATCATATTTAACTCAAACTTAAAATAAGAAAAATGTGTATACCTTAGATTAAATGCAACTGTTTTTAAAGAGTTTCAAAAAAAATTTTGTATACAACAATTTTAGTGTTGGTACTGACCTTTCCATCTTTGTCAATTAAGAATTTATGGCCATGTGTGAATACTGGACGTAGGAGATAAAGTCCAACTCTTGTAAGAGAATATTCTCAGAAGACATTAAATTCATTTTTGGCATAAAAATCTTGACCAATGTTTTCTCCTGTATCACAATACCAGAAATCATATTTTTGCCTAACTCATTAACTTGCAACATTGTGTCATTACAAAGATATTTTGATTAATCAATGTTTTTTAGAAGTAGAATTAACACACCTACTTTCAACTCCGATCAAAGATTTTGTATGTCTGAACATTTTATCTCATCAAAAATCTTATTTAAAGCACTCAACTTGTATTTCTTGATCTTTATTTGATTGACAAGATGTTTTTGAACTTAAGTATGTAATTTCTTCACCACTCATGAAAGATAACATGAAGTCATTAACATACTCTACAGATTCAATTATTGAACATAAAATTGTTCCATCATAAAAACAAATTTAGAAAACATCATATTCAGCTCAAATTCAGTATAGATAAATTAGACTAATAATAATAAATGTGATTCACTATTTTCAATTAAAAGATCTTTTGTAAAAGATCTTTTGCAATTTCAAGAATGTCTTCACCCTTTTTGTTTGAATTCCGTTTCTAATTTTTAAGATTCAATTAATAAATTCTTTTATATTTGTTGCAGTTTGATTGTGACAATATTTAATCTCATATTCTTGAAAAGTTTGAAAACTTTACAATGTTTTCATAACTCAATAGTTTATTGTTGATTTGGAAATATCATATCTAGATCCTTTGCAAAGTCGGAACATTTTGTAATGTTTTTATAACCACAAGCGAAATTTACGTCAAATCTCCTCCCAAAGCAACAACTTTACCACCAAATGGTTTTGATTGTTTGCATAGTCAACATTTTTCATAATGTCCTTCAATGTTTTATCAAATTCTTCAAAACATAGTTTATTGTTTCAATTTGGTTTCTATCAGTAGCTTACAAAAAGACTACATTGAGTATTCAATAATATAAAGTTTTAATGAGATGTTTAACTTAAAAAATATGAGTATGATAATACTTGACATGTTGAAATTTTTTTCTTTTGATATAAATATCCATCATATAGTAATTTCTAAGTAGCCATCATGATCAACAAAGTAACAAATAATCTTCCAAGTTCATTTCCAGATGCAAGTTCACTTGCTTTTTTATTGCATCAATAAATTCTTTATCATTTGAGGAAAAGTGCCATCCCAAATGATAATGTAGTATTTCTCCAAGAAAATGAGGAAAATAATAGTATGATGGAAGATGACCCCGTCACCATCCATCAAGCTATGCAAGATCCTAATTCAGAAAAATGGATGGAAGTTATGAATGAGGAGTATAAGTCCATGCAAGACAATAAAGTTTGGGAACTTGTCCCACTGCCAGAAGGTGTGAAATCCATAGGTTGTAAGTGGATATTTAAAACCAGAAGGGATTCTAAAGGTAATGTGGAGAGGTATAAGGCTCGTCTTATGGCAAAGGGCTATACTCAAAAGGAAGGGATTGATTTTAAAGAGACTTTCTCTCCAGTTTCATCGAAAGACTCTTTTAGAACAATCATGGCTCTTGTTGCACATTATGATTTTGAGCTTCATCAAATGGATGTCAAGACGACGTTTCTCAATGGCAACATTGATGAGACGATTTATATGGTGCAACCAAAAAACTTTGTGTCGAAAGATCCAAAGAATATGGTATGCAAATTAACAAAAATCATTTATGGGCTAAAACAAGCATCTCGTCAATGGTACCACAAATTTCATCAAGTTATTATCTCATTTGGTTTCGAAATAAATGTGGTTGATGATTGTGTGTATCACAAGTTCAGTGGGAGCAGATATATCTTCTTGGTCTTGTATGTTGATGACATTACTTGCTACCAACAATATAGACATGTTGCAAGAAACCAAGAGATTTCTATCTAGAAATTTTGAAATGAAAGATCTTGGTGATGCTTCCTTTGTATTAGGAATTTAGATACATCAAGATTGATCTCGCGGTATTCTAGGATTATCATAGAGGAATTATGTCGATAAGGTGCTTAAAAGGTTTGGTATGCAGGATTATAAAGCAGAAGATACTCCAGTCGCTAAGGGAGACAAGTTCAGTCTTAATCAATGTCCAAAAGGAAATCCAGAAAGTTAGGAAATGCAAAAGATTCCTTATGCTTCAGTAGTACGGAGTTTGATGTATGCCCAAGTATGTACGTGTCCAGATATAGCCTACATAGTTGGGGTTTTAGGCAGATATTTAAGCAATCCAGGAATGGATCATTGGAAAGCAGCAAAAAGAGTTATGAGGTATTTACAAAGAACAAAGGATTATATGCTCACGTACAGGAGATCAGACCGGTTAGAGATTACTGGATATTTTGACTTAGATTTTGCAAGATGCCTAGATAGTTTGAGATCCACTTTGGGTTACATTTTCATGTTGGCCGGTGGCGCGGTTTCTTAGCGTAATGCTAAGCAAACCCTTACGGCTTCATCCACCATGGCTGCAGAATTTGTAGCATGCTATGAGGCATCAAATCAAGGTATATGGCTGAGAAACTTTGTCACTGGGTTGCACATTATGGAAGGAATTGAAAGACCACTCAAGTATCCATGTCATTTGGTTCTGTTAGTAGTGATCACTGTTGGGTTTAGTTGTGATTGTTGCAATTAAAAGTACTTTGGTTCTACATGCGGACATAATCAATGGACAAGACTTTTGGATATACTCAAGGTATATAATGACATTTTGAGCTAAACTCTATTACCCCCACCCCTCCATCTTCAAGAGTTTACTTGTGTTTCAATATCAGTAAAAAAAACAAAATAATAAAATATGTAGTTACGTGAAAGTATGATTGGCAAAATAAAAATGGATAAAATACATTAGCTTTTATGCTACAATTGTGGGTGTTTTTATATAAGTGTGATGAAGTTTCTATTGACACAATCAAATGATGTCAACACATAATCATCCACTAATGCATGTGAAAAAACAAATAAAAAAATGAAACAGGGTAACCAAGGTATACAATCAATAATCAAAAGTGCAAAAAAAAAACAATACACAATTGAGAAAAATATTTCAATAAAAAATACACATTAGGTAATAAAGAATGCACACAACTTTACATAAAAAAAAATCACAATATAACCTTAATGAGTCAACAAATGGATATGTGATTATAAATGCATACATATCAAAACAATATATTTCAATACACACCTACAAAAAAGAATGATATACATTAAAATCATATCCAAATGAAAAAAAAAAACACAATTATCATATCAAACACTAGTACAATAAAGGGAACGACGATAGTTATTTTCGCTTATACGTAGTAGTTCCGCAACCAAGACATATACAGGTGAGGCAAAAAGGTGTGTGCTTTTGCCTCGGTTCGAATCCAATTGAGGCAGTAGAGGGGTTTTTACATTTTTTTTGTGTTTTTTTTTGTTTTCAAAATTCATCAGGTTAGTTGTTAGCCCTTGGCCGTAATCCATCAACGCCCACTGCTCCATCTCACACCACCATAATCAAGGATTCTCAATTGCGAAGAACAAAGAACGAGGACGACGTGCTCCCACCACTACCTCCAGAGAATTAATCAAACACCACCACTCCTGTAGAGAAACAATCAAACATAAAAAACACCAATCGAAATCAGAAAAATGGGAAGGAAGTGATAATGGCATATTTTACCATGATTTCAGTGTCGAATTGAGAGAAAATATCAACTCTTTCTTAGCTTTTTCCCTTGTAAATCCTAGTTTTCTTTTAGTTTCTCAAGTGGTTGCATCCTAAACTTTAATTATTCAATTTCATCACTAATCCTCATTATTTAGTATGTTTTGGTCATTTACATCCAAGCTTGTATGCCAAACTGAAGAACCATATAAGCAAGAGTGAAGGTAAAAGAAGAACTTTTGAGAGAAAAGATAAATGTTGAAGCTGAGGTGCGGCTTGCGTGCAGCTGAGCCCCATTCGTCCAGACTTGTTGTATTTGAGGTGCAGCTGGCGTGCAGTTGAGCGCTAGCTCTCTGGAATGTTGCTGCTGGGGTGCAGCTGGTGTGCAGCTTAGCGCCAGCTCTCTAGAATGCTGCTGCTGGGGTGTAGCTGGCGAGTAGGTGAGCGGTGGTGACGCTGATGTGGCAAATTTGGTCTATTTAGAGCTGAAATGCAAGGGGATCTACATTTTTTGCTACCCAAACACGATTTCTCTCATTTGGAGCTCTTGAAGGCGAGCTAGGAGATGTGGGAACAATCCTTCTCACCCTTGGGTCTTCTTCCTTCTTCCATTTTCACCATTTTTGTAAGCCTGAGCTTTCCATTCATTGAGGGTTAGTTTCATTATTGTTGGGGGATTGATGTAGTCACTGAACTCTTATGTAAACTATTGTGTTTTGAATGAATATATGCCTCTTTCATTTATTGTTAGTGTTTAATTCCTTTTTCTTAATACTTGTTGTGAAGTTGCTACCCATGACATGATTTTAGGGTTTGCTTGATATTGGGAAATGTTGAGTAAATCTAGACTTAGATTAAACACCTAAAGAAACAGTATCTAGGGATAGAACTAGGACATTTGGTTGTCTTAGATCTCAATTCTTAATGCGGAAATAATTGTTAGGTCTTCCAAGGGATTGAAACCTAATAAGGAAGTCTAGGCTCTCTCTACCAAGGGTCTGGGTTTGAGTAATTTAGTGGATTGACATTGGCATATTAATGAAGAGGAAGTGATTTTATATACATAAGAGTGAAGTAGGTGAAATCATACCCCCAACAATATCATTCCATATAATTTCTAATCTTTCCATTTCAAAGTGTTTGAGTATCTAAGATCACTTTTATCATTTATGTTTCATGTATACTTTAATTGCACTAAAACCAAAATTATGAAGCATTCTTTAGTCTAAGTTAGTTGGAAATTATACGATTGTTTGGTGACACGAGTCTCTTGGGAAATGATATCCGGTCTTACCGTTTTTATTACTTGAAATGATTTGGTATATTTGCCAAAGTCCTAACAAGTTTTTGGCACCATTGTCGGGGACTCGTGGTCAACACTATACTTTTGTGTGTTTCTAACCAACTTAGGCTTTATTCTTATATTCTTTATAATGTGTATAATTTTGTTTTAATTCTTTTGGGCTAACTTGGTGCTCTAGTATTGTTGTTCTCTAGTGTATTCAGGGCACAATTCGTACTAGGAGCACAACATCATCTGAACCTCTCCTTTTAAACCCTGAAGTTGAGAAAACTACCCGTAGAAACAACAATAGAAGGAGAAGGCAGAACAGGGCTTCCAGAGAAACTTCTCTCATTCCTGAGATTCCTGAGCAACCATTCATCCCTGTTTTTGATCAGGAAGGATAAGATATGGCTGCCAATCCAAATGGCCATGGTGATGGCCAAGCTAGGCGCACCTTGGAGGACTACTTTACATTCTCAGGGCCTCTTCACTTCAACAACATTGCTAGGCCAAGGATTAATGCCGCTAACATGGAGATGAAGCCTGCTCTCATCCATTTGGTGTAGAATAATCAGTTCCATGTTCTTTCTCATGAGAATCTGTACAATCATTTGGCCACCTTCCTTGAGATATGTCATATTGTGAAGATTCATGATGTTCCTGATGAAGTTATAAGGCTCAACTTGTTTCCATTCTCGTTGGGAGGCAATGTCAAGGTGTGGTTGAATTCTTTTCCTGAGAATAGCTTCACGACATGGGAGGATGCGATTGCCAAGTTCCTCAACAAATACTTCCCACAATCAAAAGTTAACAAAGGGAAGCATAAAATATCATCTTTTTAGTAAGATGGTAGTGAAACTTTAAGCCAAGCATGAGATAGGTTCAAGGGTTTACTAAGAAAGATGCCCACTCATGGGTTTGATGAGCCTATTGTCCTGAATATGTTTTTGGGAGGCCTTAAATCCCAAACCAAATTGATGTTGGATGTCTCAGCTGGAGGAAACATCAGATGGAAGACACCTGAAGAAGCACATGAGTTGATAGAGAATATGGCTGCTAATGACAATAAAGTGTAGAATGAAAGGGCTCAACTCCAACAAAAAGGTGTTCTTCAACTACAATATCAGGACGCCTTGTTAGCTCAAAACAAGATAATGACCCAACAGCTCGAAGCTCTCATGAACAAGCTCTCTCAACTTCCTAAAGAGCTCCAAAATGTTTCTCAAGCTCAACATCAAGGTTGTTAGCTATGTGGTGGAGATCACGTAAATGGTCAGTGTGTCATGCAAGCCAATTTCCAAGAGGTGAATTATATGGGTAATCAAGACCGCCAAGGTAACTACAACCAAGGGTGGAGACCTCACCCAAGCATGAGCCAAGGGCAAGTCGGACCATCAAATAGACCACCACAATAGTAATATCAATAACATCCTTCCTTGTTTGACAAAACTTCAAAGTTGGAGGAAACACTCCAACAATTCATGCAAGTATCCATCTCCAATCACAAGAGCACTGAAGCTTCCATTAGAAACCTAGAGATATAAGTGAGTCAACTTGCTAAGAAGTTGGAGGAGAAACCTGAAAAGAATTTTGTGGCCAACACGGAAGTTAACCCTAAGGAGGAATGTAATGTCATTACAACAAGAAGTGGAAAAGAGGTTGGGCTTGATTACAAGGAAAAGCTGCCAAATAAAGAGAATAGAAGCAATGAAGATAAGATTCAAGCACAAAAAGAAACTGATCAAGAGATTGTTGGGGGAGAAGAAGAAAATAAAGGAAAAGAAAAAGAGAAAAAGCAAAAACAGAAGGAAATTTTGAAACATCTTCCTTATTCAAAAAATCATTCCAATAGAGAAAAGGAGAAACATTTGGCTCGGTTCAAGCAAATATTCAACCAGCTTGAGATCATCATACCCTATACTGAAGCATCGCAACAAATTCCCTCCTATGCAAAGTACATGAAGCAAATCCTCAACAACAAGAAGAAGTATTTAGATGAGAAAACAATTGAAGTGTAGGAAAATTTTAGTGCCATCATGCAGAAGAGTCTCCCTCCAAAATTTAAAGATCCGGGGAGTTTCATCATTTCGTGCACTATTGGAGACAATGATATAGGGAACACTCATATTGATTTAGGGGCTAGCATCAACCTGATGCCTCTCTCTATGCTTAAAAAGATTGGTGGTCTTGCAGCCAAGCTGTCAACACCCAATTTCGTCCGGGTGACTAAATAATATACGCATTTTCTCATTCTATCTTATTTTATGTCCTTTTATCATTTTTATTTTAATTTTAATTTCTTTTTATTATTCTATTTTATTTTATTTTACTTTTCCTTTTATAATTTCCATTTTAATTTTTTGTTTTTATTTTTAGTTTTGTTTTAATATAATTAATATATAGTTAAGTTAAGAAAAAAAAAGAAATGAAAAATGTATGAAACGTTTTGTCTTTTATATGAAATAAAAAAAGAGAGAAAAGCGTTTGGCTGAAGGAAAGGGGACGTGTGCAAGGCGACAAGAGGGTCTGGTGGGAAAGGACAATGCGGAGTTGATTGGCAGGGACGCGATTTGGCATACGGAAACGGTTTCGGGGATTTCGGCAAAAAAGAACAAAAGAAGCATTGAGGAGGTTTTTAGGGAGGGGGACTGGAGAGATTTGGAGCATAGAGTAAAAAAGAGGATTTCTTACAGCTTCTCGGGCCTTCATCTTCGATCATCATCCAGTCTTCGTGACGGCATCCACCATTTTTACCTGCAAAGAAAGACAGAGGCCAGCTAGGAAGAAGGAGAAGGGGTCACCGGATACATGTAGCTAACAACAGCCAGTAGAGCTCCAAGAGGTAAGCACCTTGCTCACTTATGTGGTCATGTACGCTTACTGCATTATACTGCCTTTTATGCTTATTTCGCTTTGCTTGAGTATGTACTGTGGTAAGTCTTCCACATTCTCGATTCTAGATTCTTATTGCACACTTTCATCCCCTTCCCCTGAACACACCCTGCATGGTGAAGCTATGAAAACCCCTTTTGCAGTTAATCCGCTCCAAAACCCCTTAACATCACGAGTTCTCCTATTTTTAACACCCTTTAATGCCTCTGTTCACCCCCCAACCAACAATAAAATTGAATCATTAAGCAAAAAGTAACACACAACCTCTGATTCCTTTCCTCTGCAAGAAAAAGAAACAAACACCACACCGGTCTCACATAGCCAAAAAGCTCTAACTCACTCACTTCCTAGCATCCACTAGGGCTCCCATCATCATCTCGCCAACCCATTCTAATGTACTATCATCATAGAGTCAGCAAAGATCTCACGCAGAACACCACATAATGAAACCAATAGTACTCGTGCTCTATTCATCCCTCACCTGCGTCAAATGAAACCAACCATTTAAAGTCAAATTCAAATACCTTAGTGTGTGTTTCAATTTCTTGAGTCTTAGAAGAATACAAGAGAGGGCATTTCCATCAAATTTCATCCGTAAGCCATAAGCCAGTTTCCCGAACCCACTTTCCTCCTCATTCGAAAGTTGCAAGAACCCCAATAACTTCAGCGGGGACGACGTCCCCATTGATCCCTCTAAAATCAAGATCTCTGTCGAATATGACTTGTGTGAAGTGATGAGAAGGACGACTATTAGATTTGACCTGATGCCTAAAATCGGAAACTGGGTGTTTCAATACTCCAAAGCTCGAGGCTTTATTCCCGATAGGAACAATATATAAGAATCTCAAGGGTCTATGAAAGGCTGCCCTCTTAGGCGCGAGACAAAGTGGAGAGAGGAAGTGAGTTCGGTGTCGTTGTTTTCTCTTGGGCGAAAGGGGGGAGGGGGCGATGGTGCTGCGGCCGACGGTGGCTATGGTGGGACTTGGCATGCGCTGACGACGCCAAGGCTGGTAGAAGGCGGCGATGCGATGGCTGGTCGGATGAGGGCAGTGGCGTGCGAACCCCAACCCTAGGCTGTTCGAGAGAATGAGACTTTGAGTCTCCGATGTGCTTGAGTTGAGTGAGTGAGAAATGAGGGGATGATGTGAAAACCCCTAAAGGGGATTCTGAGCTTGGGGTGGGCAATGCCTAGGCCAACGCTAGGCCAAACCAATTAAAAAAAACTCTTTTTCTACACCCCTTGGTTCCCATTTCACACCCCTTTTCGTTTGGGCTTAAGCCCAATCTGTCCCTAAAGAAAAAAAAAACCTTTTCCTCCTTGCACCCTCTTTGTCGCCTTTTCTCTTTGGGCTTAAGCCCATTCTGTCTAAAAAATATGTTCTTCCTTCCACACCCTATCTTTGGTTCACACCTCCTTTGCTTTAGGACTTGAGCCCAGTCTGTTTATAAAAATGGTTTGGAGACTTCCCTTTTCTCATTTAAGCACCTCCACACCCTTTTTATTATTTGTTTTTACTTCTTATTTTGTTTTACTTTTATTTGATCATTTTTTTATTTTTATTTATTTTTATTCTTTATTTCTATTTTTCCTTTTCCTTTTTCCTTTTTTTAAATATTTATCTACTTTTTCAATATATAAATATTAAAAACAACAAAAAAAAAATTTCGTAAAAAAAGGTTAAGCACTCGTGTGACCATACGCGACGTCGTTGTGCTAGAAACATTTTCCCTTTCTTTTAAAAATAATAATTAAAAGTATGTTTTGAAGGTTAAAGCACACATGTGACTGCTCGCATCGTCCTTGTGCTAAAAGCTTTTTCTCTTTCTTTTATAAAAAAAATACCAAAAAATGTTTTAAAGGTTAAGCATATGTGTGATCGCTCGTATCATCCTTGTGCTAAAAATTTCTCTTTCTTTTATAAAAAAAAAATACCAAAAAATGATTTACAGGTTAAGCACATGTGTGATCGCTTGCATCGTCCTTGTGCTAAAAACCTTTTCTTTTTCTTTTATAAGAAAATACCAGTTTCAGAAGTTAAGCACATGTGTGATCGCTCGTATCGTCCTTGTGCTAAAAAGTTTTTCTCTTTCTTTTATAAAAAAAATACCAAAAAATGTTTTAAAGGTTAAGCACATGTGTGATCGCTCACATCGTCCTTGTGCTAAAAACCTTTTCTCTTTCTTTTATAAGAAAATACCAAAGAATGTTTTAAAGGTTAAGCACATGTGTGATCGCTCGCATCGTCCTTGTGCTAAAAACCTTTTCCCTTTCTTATATAAAAATACCAAAATATAAATACTTTCAAACAACAAACAACCTTTCACAAAGAACTACGTAACCCTGATTTCTCATTTTGAATGAGAATACGTAGGAGCAAGGTCAACCCTTATCGGGCACAAAAAATAAAAAATATATTTTGTTTCTTTAGAGTGTTGTTTTGTGGGGATAGTTAAGCATTTTGAAAACCACATCACATTTGCGCATTTATTTAAAGGTACTACCTTAAGGCAGGTGTTGTAGGGTGCTAATACCTTCCCTACACGTAACCGACTCCCGAACCCAGAATCTGGTTTTCACAAACCATGCCTTATCATTTTATGGTTTTTTCGTAGTTTTTCAGAATAAACTATGGTGGCGACTCCAAAACTTTTTCGAAACCCATCATTCTTTTTTGGATCGTCGTCCCGTCGCGATTCTGGTTGCGACAGATGGCGACTCCATTGGGAAAATACGAGAGTCAAACCATTTAATTAGATACACGAGTTTGATCAACTGTTGAAGGCCAAATTGGAGCAAATGAAACTAGAAAATATCAAGTTGACTAGTAATCTTCAAAACCTACAACATGATTATGTGAATCTTAAGCAAGATAGTGTGGAAAACAGTGAAGCATATGAAGATTTGTTAAGAAGACAAAAGCAAAAGCTGGTAGCGGCCAACATTGAGCTGACCTTGAAAGACTGGGAATATGGTATAATTGGGATATTATGGCGTGTTATAAAGCAGATGTGTGATGAATTCAAGAGGGACAAGGAAAAAGTACTAGAGGACTTACACAAAATGCATATTAGAATGGACAACGCCGAACAATAGGCGAAAGCAGCAGTGGCAAAACTGAAGAAGGAACGTTGGCATCGGGCTGAATCAGAGAAGAAACATTAAGAATTGATGAATCAGATGAAGGAGTATATCGTTGAACAGGGGCGGGTTATAGAAAACTGGAGAAGTTTCTCACAACTAGCTTTCCTTGCTAATGAAGCCATTAAGGATGTCCCTAAGTTATTAGTTGATGTTGCGTCTGCAATGCCGATCTTTAACTCGCCTAAGAAGGTTGAAACTTTCCTCAATTACTGCAAGAAACTGATGAGAGAAATGAAGAATGAGATGGCTAAAGCTCACGATAATTGATCATGATTTTGTATACCTCCTATGTGATGAACTTATAAATGTTGTGGATGTTTTATGAACTGCCCTATTGACTTTGTTTCATGTTAATTTTCAGATTATATGTTTGACAATGTTTCACATCTTTATAATTTCTGACTATAGTAGTTGCACTACTTTGTCTTTTCTTTTTTCTTTTCGTTTTTATTTCCTTTTTCTTAGTTTATTTCATTTATTGAAATTCAGTTTAAAAATAATAATACGGCTAAGTCCCCAAGATACCCTAAAGGACACGAACCAGTGGAAAAATCATACAGAACTAAGGAGAAGTTCAAGAGGGGATGATAGCCGATATCCAACAACTGAAGGGGCGAATGAGCCAAATCCTAGAGGCCCTAAATGCCTTACAAAGCCCTGGAGATTAGCGCACACCATGACCACAACAAAGAGTTCCAAAGGAACAAATTTTCCCTCCTTATGGTCTTTCCCCGAATTACACATCACCCTTAGCAGTGAACTTGGGGCATGTTGACACTCAAAACACCGAAGATAACTCAGTTGAAGTAGAAGACAAGCTCGGGGCAGTCACTACCATAATTCATGGGGAAACGATCTAGTCAGGTATGACGAGCGTGATAATGACAAAACAACCCGAGATGAAGTCTTCATCTCATGTTGTTACACCAGCGGAATTTAAGGACAACAAGAGTGAACTAGAAATGCTTGAGAAGAGGTTGAAAGCCATAGAGGACGAAGGAAGTTATGAATTTGGAGATGCTAGAAAACTATGTTTAGTTCCTGATGTGGTGATACCTCCAAAGTTCAAGTTGCCAGAATTTGAGAAATATCAAGGAAACACTTGCCCAAGGAGCCACATAACCATGTATTGTAGAAAAATGGCAGCCTATGCTCACGATGAAAAACTTTTGATTCACTTCTTCCAAGAAAGTTTAACTAGCGTGGCTCTAAATTGGTAAGGTCTGTTTTATGCATTCCTAAGGCAATATGAATATAATGAGGATCTAACACCTGACAGAATACAAATGCAGAACATGGTGAAGAAAGAGTCTGAATCATTCAGAGAATATGCCTAAAGGTGGAGAGAAATTGTTGCTCAAGTAGAACCGCCTTTGAGTGACAAGGAGATGACTATCACATTTCTGAATACTCTACAACCACCATTTTATGAGCACCTGATAAGCAGTGTCTCCTCGAGTTTTGTTGATATAGTAGTAATTGGAGAGAGGGTTGAGGGTGGCATAAGAAATGGAAAAATTGCACCAGGTCCAAATCTGGTAGCGAGTTTGAATGAGTATGGTCTGGGGCATGAGAAAAATAGAGAACAAAAAGCAAATTTGCATTTTACTGCCTATTCCTAGATGTTGCATGCCTATGGGTCCAATCGAGCCATGGAGCAGAGAAATTACAATCGGAATGAGACAGTCGTCAATTTCACTCCTATCCCCATGACCTACACTGAGCTATTGCCAGATCTTCTCTGCAATAACCTCATAGAGGTTTGTCCCACCAGGCTTGTACGACCTCCTTACCTAAAGAACTATGGCATAAATTCCAAGTGTGATTATCATGAAGGAGCGCGTGGACATTCAACAGAGGCATGCAAGGCTCTAAAGCATAAAGTGTAATATTTGATCAATTCAAGATGTTTAAAATTTGAAGAAATTCAATCCAGCACTGTGGCAAGGTGTGAGTTCACCTCTACAAATGCCATGGACAAATGAAGAGGACTCTAGGACTATATGGGAAAGCATAGGTTATTGTAAAAGGCGAAACTGATGTTGTTTTGCTTATGTTTTGAATTGTCTTGCTATGAGGGCTATGCTCATTGATATCACGGTTCCATCCATGACTTTTAATGTGAACTTTCATTACGAGGTATTTCCAAGGTTTATTGGAAATCATGTCCTAATAGGGTGTCGTGGAGAAAACGAAAGCCGCAAATAACAAAATTGAAAAACAAAAAAAAATGAAGGCGAACTTAAGTCACTTTTCTTTCTTACAAATCGCCAAATTCTTGTTTTTCAAAAATAGCAAAATAAAAATGAAATGATAAATCAAAAACAAAAGTTGCAGTGTCAGACTTTTCCGAGGTTAAATGCTTAATCAAAAATAACAATTTGACATTTTTCTCAAGACATTTGTGCGCATGTTGCTTGAAAACCTTCACCCTTCACTTTTCCAAAATAAAGGATCTTCCCTAACAAACATTGTCGCTGCCCTTAGTAACAAAAACTTTTACACTGGGGCAGATTGGCCTGGCCAACATTATCCTCGCTTGCGCTAGTTGAGTGATCCCTGAATCCATTGAGGCAAACAAAAGAACAAAAGAATTTTCGAAAAAAAAGAGAATAAGTTGACTAGATTGAAAACCTGAAAGGGCGTTCCAGAAAGAAGAAAAAGAAAAAAAGAGTCATGTTGAGGTCATCTAGTCGTGGAGTTAATCTTTTGAAAATAAAGCAATCAGAGTTCAAAATGATGTGTGGCCTTCTTCTTGTCTTTATCTAAAAAGAAAGAAAATATATCCATTGTCACCCCGTTTTAGCCAAAAAAACATTCTTTTTCAAAAATTTTCCCAAGCAAGGGTTATCGTCAGTAGGAGTCAACTCGATGTGCAAATAATGAGCACTCAATGATCAAATGAAGAGTTTTTCATCAACCCATACCACAACAAACGAAAAAGAAAAACAAAACGGAAAGAATCACAAAGTGTTGAAAAAAATGAAAAATGAAGTTCAAGAAAAAGCAAAGTGCTCAAAAAGTCAAATGGCTTATGCAATGCTTAGATGATAACCCTTGTTTCAGAAAAAATAACCAACAAACATTCATTTGGGCCTTTATATCCTTTCTTTCAATACCTTTTAGCCTTTAGCCACGTTATAAGCCTAATAAAGTCCACACAAATTGGATAATGTTTGCTCATATTTTCATAAAGCTTAATTTTGCGATCAGGCGAAATGACTTTCAATGTGTTGTAAAAAAAAGGTTGAAAAAAATGAATGGAAAAAAAAAACAAAACAAAAAAGAGAGAAAAAGTAATGTCTTAGGAAGAGGGGATCTCCCTACCAACTAGCTAGAAGCATGCAAAGGAAAATCAAACCAAACCAGTTGGGGCCATCCTTTTAGCCTATCCTTTTCATGCCCACTACCTCTTCCAAACAGAACCCCGTGCCAAAGAAGAAAAATGGGGCAGCTTTGTGAGTCTCACACGAGTTTTTCATCAATCCATAATCCCAAGACTAGGGCAGCTTTACAAGTCTCACTTGATTTTTTCACCCTAGCTATCATGGATCCATACCCATGCTCATTTTCCCAAACACCAAACTAGGGCAGCTTTTGGGTATCTTATTTCACTTTGCATTCATGTGTTACATCTCCTTTAAGCAGTGTATAAGGAATGATGTGCTCACACGGCTATCCCAGTCTCCTCCGAACCCTTCTAAACATCTCCCATTTTTTCACCTATTAATTCAAGCATGCGTGCACTAATGTCACGAAAGAGAAAGTCAAACGTATAATCATATTGGACAATAGACCTCGGATGTATGACATTCTTCCCTTTCATGAAACATTGAAAATAAAGACCAAATTGGTGATTGCAAGTAAGACAGTTGACTAAAAAAAACACAAAACAAAGTAAATGTTTTTCATATGTGCATAACATCAGTTGCCATCAATCCATCAAATAGAAACTTTTTCGGATCGAAACTCTCTTCATTCATATGAATGGTTATCAAATCCTTCTTCAAAACAAACAAAAAGACTGACATTCATATTTTCTCTTTCAAGCCATACTACCTTTTTGCCGATCAGGTTTTTCTCTTGCATATTGGAGTCTTGACATCTTGATCCTACATCAAGATTTTAACACTTTGTAATGAAGGGTTTCAACACCTTGTTAGTCCAAAATAACTTGTTGGTCAAATTCGGCAAGTGCACCGAATCGTTCAAGTAATAAACCGGTAAGACCGGGTATCGTTTTCCCAAGAGACTCGTAATACTAGAGAATTGTGCGATTAACAACTCATATAGACTCAATAACATAACATCAATTTACAAAACAAGTGCAGAAACATAACTTCACAAGTAATTACAAGGTTGGACTTTGGTATTGAAGGCACTTGGAAATGGAAAAGACTAGAAATGATATGAAATGACATTGTTAAGGCTAGTTTTCACCAATGCACTCTTGTGAATGACCAATTTCGTCTCCTCTCTATCAATTTACTAAAGTCAATCCACTAAAACACTCTAGCCCTAATTCCTTAGGTGAAAGAGCCTAGGTTTTCCTTATCAAACCCCAATTCCTTGGCAATCTAACAAGCAAAACCCGCATTAAAGAGCAGGGATCTAAGACAACATGTGAATCATCTTCCATTCCTAGAATCAATGACCCACAAGGACTCCTATTTCAGTTCCGGGTTTCATCTTACGTTCCCATAATCCATAAAACCCCAAAATCAAGTCATGAACGTTCCCATTACATGCAAGCTTTAAGATCGGAAACAAGAATACTAGCAATTGATAGAAAAGGCATATATATAATCAAATCATTCAACAATTACACAAGAATTCAAAGGCTACAACTAATCCCAACAAGATGGGTTTGGCTCTCCATTTCCATGGAGAGCCTTTAAGCTTACAAAATGGCCATGGAAGAAGATGAAGAACCTAAGAGGAAGAAGGGAGTGTTCCCACGAACCCTAGCAGCCCTCCAAGCTCTCCTTTGAGTGAAATCGCGCCTCCAAAGAACCAAAGACCAAAACCCCTTCGCGTTTCTGGGTTAAATAAGCTGGATCTGACACATCAGCAAAGTCGCGCCCGGGCGCCCTCTCAGTCGCGCCCGGGCGCGAGCCTCTCGGAAAAAGTCGCGCCTGGGCGCCCCATTTCTCACGCCCGAGCGCAAGCTTCTCGCAAAAAGTCGCGCCCGGGCGCCCCTTTTTCACGCCCGGGCGCGACCAGCACACAAAACTGGCACCTGGTCACTTTTCTGTGCAGAACTGGCCCTGGTGCAGCTCGCGCCCGGGCGCCCCTCAGCAGGGGGGGCCCGAGCCTGACTTTTCAGCACTGCATCATTTTCACTTTTTCTGCAGATCTGCTTGCTTCTAGTGGTTGGTTCAGCCTTGGACATTATTGGAGACCCTTCCAAGCATAGTTTTAGCTACAAAATAAGGGATTATTGATGAAAGTACATCAAAGTAGCCAAAAACACAATTATTTAGAAAACAAGACAAAACAAGAGGATTAAGCAAGTTATAAGTTAGAAAGGAGTTGATTTTGCTACTAAATTGATGCTTAAAATATGGTAAAATTTAGCATTATCAAATACCCCCAAACTTACAACTTTGCTTGTCCTCAAGCAAAAGTAATTCACCTAGCAAACAATTCAATCACAATGGTCTAGCAACTCAAGCATAGTTTCAATCAAATAAACAAAATCAATCATGCTTGCTCAACTTATAAATCACATTCAAGAGACAATATAATCTTAGCAAGCTAAACTTCAATCATGGTGCTCACAAATTAAAAGTCACAAGATAGATGCAAATGATGGATCAACAAACATGGCAAGTTGCTTTCAATGAGTGCATGGAACCAATCCTCACCAAGGAAAGTGTTTCACTCAAGCACAATGGTGTATAAGGATGTGTGTCTAACTCTCAACTATCACAATGTTACACAAATCAACTTTGCCTTTTGTTTCAACAATTTCAAACACATTAACAAGCAAGTTACATCACAAGGACTTTTTGAAGCTTGTATTGTGGCTGGGCTAAGAAGAAAAATTGGTTTTTCTGGACAACAAAGTACCTTGAGATAAGAGATCAAAATTTTTAATTCATGATATAACATAGTATCTCTTTTTCTCCAAAATTGAATAAACCACTCTCAACTTATTTCCCAACTCTTTTTCATTCAATTCATGTTTTTGTTTTTCTTCTTCTTTCTTCTTTTTCTTTCTTTTTAACTCAACTTATTGTTTTCTCAATGCTCTCCTTTTGACAAGAACTCCCCCAAACTTAGAACATTCTCCTCATTCTAACATATATGTTCATCTCTACTCAAGGTAAGGAGGTTAAGGATTTTTCAATAGGCTTAATGTTTTGGGAATGAGAAAGTTTTCTTTAAGGTTCAAAGGTTATTGCATTGGCTTTTAGATTCAAAATGTAGAAGAGGTGGAAGAACAAGATGGCCTTGATCATTTGTAACAAGCAAGCAAATAGTTCAAATAGAGAAACTTAGGCAAAATCAACTGTGATTCCAAAGTAATAACATTCATCAATAAACTCTGAGGTACAACATCTCACAGGTTTACTCAGGGTTCCAGAGTTTGATAAACATCATGCCAAGAATATTGATCACAATTAAAACCAAGGATCTATCTAAACAGATACAAGCAACCACAATCTCTGTTCAACAAGATCAACCACATAATCTCAATCAGATTTTCAAAACAATTCTCATGGATAAAGAGCAAGCACAACAGATTTGCATTCATTTCAAGCTTAACATATGATTCACTCAAATCACCAGACCAATTGCACAAGAACTATCCACAAGGCAAGTCAAAAAAGAAATCCAAATCACATAAGCTGAAAACAGATAAAACAAGAAATTAAAACTGAAAAACCGATTTAAAATGGACTCTTTGCAGCTCCAGCAGTGTAAGACACTAGCTTCACTTTCATCTGCAACATCTTCCTCCAACAGTAGCTTATACTCCGCAACTGCTCCACCTCCCCCATCAGTAGGGGCCTGGTCCCCAGGCCATGCTACACGAGCAGCAAAATCTTCAAGTCATATGTTGCTCTGCTCAAGCCTGGCTCAAAGGTTGGCCAGCAGTGGTTTTGAAATTGTTAAGTCCTAAGGAAGATCTTATACTGTAAAAAGAAAGCTCAAAGCAAAATTAGTATCCCATAGTCAACAACTGAAGAGAAGAATCCATAAAACAAACTAAAAGAAATATGCAAAAGAAAGCAAAGAAACAAGACAGTGAAATCCAAAACAAACAAAGACAAAGGTACATGAACAAAGAGGGAAGTCTTAGAATTAAGCTTCCCAAAGGTACACAAATACAAAAAGGTTTAAAAACACAACAAAAGGAGTGTGTGAAAGAGTGCAAAAGAATGGGAAACTCATCATAAATCAAGAAAAACAAAAGTGCAGAACCAGAATTTTTGGTGCAGCTCGCGCTCGGGCGCCCCTCAGCAGGGGGCGCTTGGGCGCCACTCGGTCAGTTTGATGCAGGATGACCCTGATGCAGCTCGCGCCCGGGCGCCCCTCCGCAGGGGGCACTTGGGCGCCATATCAGTTTTCTGCATAATGCAGATTTCTGCGAAATTGGCCACTCACCATGTGATTTTTGGTTCTAGACCTTCATTCAATGCACTCACACACCAAACAAGCTAAAACTAACCTAATACACTTATACAAACCATAAAAACAACATCACAACTCAAAAATCACAAGAATGCAAAATTACACAAACATACAAAACATAAGCTACTAAAGCACATAACACAAAAATCACACAAACACTAGTAAAAAGGGTAATGAAAATGGGTTGCCTCCCAAAAGCGCTTGTTTAACGTCATTAGCTTGATGGATTACTCAATGTAGTGCAGATTTTGATGTTGGTGTGCTCCTTCCACCAACTCTTCTTGAACCACTTTCTAGCCACCAAATCAACTCTCAAAGCTTGATTTCTTCTTTTTAGTCCTTCCACTACCTTGACATCTTTAAATACTCAATCCTCTTGATCAACTTTGGCTTGCTAGGCTTGAGTTCCTTGTCTCTCATCAAAGGGTGGTGGTGACTAGTCTTTCTCTTTTCCTTCTCCCTTTCTTCATCTTTCACTTAGCACTTGGAGCATCTTCAATGAAGGGAGAATTTTGGGCAGCTTGTAGTCCTCAAGCTAGTTGTCTCCTTATGTCCTAAAATTCCTACAATCTCAGGGTTTTCATGATGCTTATGAGGCTGCAGTCCTCCTTGTACGAACATCTCCCTGCATACACTTAGACACAACTAGGCTAAACCCACAAATTAGCCCAAATAAAAGTGAAAATCTATTTACAACAAAAGAGTTAGTTCTATATACAAAATCAAGCCTACATAAGTTAGAAACCTCACAAAAGTCTAGTATTGACACGAGTCCCCGGCAACGGCGCCAAAAACTTGATGACCCATAACTTGTTAGCCGTTGCTAGGACTCGGGTTCAGCCCCCAAATCCCCGGCAACGGCGCCAAAAACTTGTTAGTCCAAAATAACTTGTTGGTCAAATTCGGCAAGTGCACCGAATCGTTCAAGTAATAAACCGGTAAGACCGGGTATCGTTTTCCCAAGAGACTCGTAATACTAGAGAATTGTGCGATTAACAACTCATATAGACTCAATAACATAACATCAATTTACAAAACAAGTGCAGAAACATAACTTCACAAGTAATTACAAGGTTGGACTTTGGTATTGAAGGCACTTGGAAATGGAAAAGACAAGAAATGGTATGAAAAGACATTGTTAAGGCTAGTTTTCACCAATGCACTCTTGTGTATGACCAATTTCGTCTCCTCTCTATCAATTTACTAAAGTCAATCCACTAAAACACTCTAGCCCTAATTCCTTAGATGAAAGAGCCTAGGTTTTCCTTATCAAACCCCAATTCCTTGGCAATCTAACAAGCAAAACCCGCATTAAAGAGCTGGGATCTAAGACAACATGTGAATCATCTTCCATTCCTAGAATCAATGACCCACAAGGACTCCTATTTCAGTTCCGGGTTTCATCTTACGTTCCCATAATCCATAAAACCCCAAAATCAAGTCATGAACGTTCCCATTACATGCAAGCTTTAAGATCGAAAACAAGAATACTAGCAATTGATAGAAAAGGCATATATATAATCAAATCATTCAACAATTACACAAGAATTCAAAGGCTACAACTAATCCCAACAAGATGGGTTTGGTTCTCCATTTCCATGGAGAACCCTAAAGCTTACAACATGGAAGATGGAAGAAGAAGGAGAACCCAAGAGGAAGAAGGGAGTGTTCCCACGAACCCTAGCAGCCCTCCAAGCTCTCCTCTGAGTGAAATCGCGCCTCCAAAGAACCAAAGACCAAAACCCCTTCGCGTTTCTGGGTTAAATAAGCTGGATCTGACACATCAGCAAAGTCGCGCCCGAGCGCCCTCTCAGTCGCGCCCGGGCGCGAGCCTCTCGGAAAAAGTCGCGCCTGGGCGCCCCATTTCTCACGCCCGGGCGCAAGCTTCTCGCAAAAAGTCGCGCCCGGGCGCCCCTTTTTCACGCCCGGGCGCGACCAGCACACAAAACTGGCACCTGGTCAGTTTTCTGTGCAGAACTGGCCCTGGTGCAGCTCGCGCCCGGGCGCCCCTCAACAGGGGGGGCCCGGGCCTGACTTTTCAGCACTGCATCATTTTCACTTTTTCTGCAGATCTGTTTGCTTCTAGTGGTTGGTTCAGCCTTGGACATTATTGGAGACCCTTCCAAGCATAGTTTTAGCTACAAAATAAGGGATTATTGATGAAAGTACATCAAAGTAGCCAAAAACACAATTATTTAGAAAACAAGACAAAACAAGAGGATTAAGCAAGTTATAAGTTAGAAAGGAGTTGATTTTGCTACTAAATTGATGCTTAAAATATGGTAAAATTTAGCATTATCAATGTCTTTTCAAAAATCAAATTTCTACCAAAATTACAAAATCAAGTTTCAACACTTTGAAAGCCCAATTTTACCTGGCCCCAAAGCTCAGCTCGCCTGGCCCCAAAGCTCGGTTTCCACACTGGCCCCAGAGTCTAGTTTCTACACTGGCCCCCAAGCCCAGTATTACCTGGCCCCCAAGCCCAGTTTTACCTGGCCCCCAAGCCCAGTTTCCATACTGGCCCATAAAACCTAGTTTCACCTGGCCCCAAAGCCTAGTTTTACCTGGCCCCTAGACCCAGTTTGCATATTGGCCCACAAAGCCTAGTTTCACCTGGCCCCAAAGCCTAGTTTCCACACTGGCCCCAAAGCTCAGTTTCCATACTGGCCCCCAAAGCCTAGTTTCTACACTGGCCCCCAAGCCCAGTTTTACTTGGCCCCCAAGCCTAGTTTCATTGTTGGCCCACAAAGCCCAGTTTCACCTGGCCCCAAAGCTCACTTTTACCTGAACCCCAAGCTCAGTTTCCACACTGGCCCCAAAGCTCGGTTTCCATATTGGCCCACAAAACCCAGCTCGCCTGGCCCCAAAGCCCAGAATCTACACTGGCCGACAAAGCCTAGTTTCACCTGGCCCCAAAGCCTAGTTTTCACACTGGCTCCAAAGTCCAGTTTCCATGCTGGCCCACAAAGCCCAGCTCGCCTGGCCCCAAATCCCAGTTTCTACACTGGCCCTCAAGACCAGTTTCCACATTGGCCCCAAAGTTTAGTTTCCACATTGGCCCAAAAGCACAGTTTCCACACTGGCTCCCAAGCCCAATTTTCATATTGGCCCACAAAGCCCAGTTTTATCTGGTTCCCCAAGCCCAATTTCTACACTGGCCCCAGGCCTAGTTTCCACATTGGCCTCAAAGCGCAGTTTCCATACTGGCCCCCAAGCCTAGTTTCCATACTGGCCCAAAAAGCCTAGTTTTACCTGGCCCCCAAAACCAAGTTTCCACACTGGCCCCAAAGCCCAGTTTCCACACTGGTCCCTAAAACCCAGTTTTATCTGGCACCGTGAGCTCAAGATATTTCTTTTAGTTTTGGTCCTCTACTAGGTAATGGTCGAATATTCTTTGTTTCATCGTGGCACTCTTCATTGATTTCAATTATCTTATCTACTTGAATCGGTTTTTATTTTTCCTCTTTCTCTTTTGACACCCAGACGAAATTAATGTTTCTATCTTTACTTAGTTTTTACTCAAATAATATGAAAATATCGAATTTTCATATAATCTAGTAATATCTAAGTAAAGAGGGGCAGCTGTCAACACCCAATTTCCTTCGGGTGACTAAATAATATACATATTTTCTCATTCTATCTTATTTTATGTCTTTTTATCATTTTTATGTTACTTTTAATTTCTTTTTATTATTTTATTTTATTTTATTTTATTTTTCCTTTTATAATTTCCATTTTAATTTTTTGTTTTTATATTTAGTTTTTTTTAATATAATTAATATATAGTTAAGTTAAGGAAAAAAAAGAAAGAAAAGAAAAATGTATGAAACGTTTTGTCTTTTATATGAAATAAAGAAAAGAGAGAAAAAAGAGAGAAAAGCGTTTGGCTGAAGGAAAGGGGACGTGTGCAAAGCGACAAGAGGGTCTGGTGGGCAAGGACGATGCGGAGTTGATTGGAAGGGACGCGATTTGGCATACGGAAACAGTTGTGGGGATTTCGGCAAAAAAGGACAAAAGAAGCATTGAGGAGGTTTTTTGGGAGGAGGATTGGAGAGATTTGGAGTATAGAGTAAAAGAGAGGATTTCACACAGCTTCTCGGGCCTTCATCTTCAATCATCATTCAGTCTCCATGATGACATCCACCATTTTTACCTGCAAAGAAAGATAGATGCCAGCTAGGAAGAAGGAGAAGGGGTCACTGGATACACGTAGCTAACAGCAGCTAGTAGAGCTCCGAGAGGTAAGCACCTTGCTCACTTGTGTAGTCATGTACGCTTACTGCATTATACTGCCTTTTATATGTTTCTTTTTCCTTTTTCCTTTTTTAAATATTTATCTACCTTTTCAATATATAAATATTAAAAACAACAAAAAACATTTTTGTAAAAAAATGTTAAGCACTCGTGTGACCACACACGACGTCGTTGTGCTAGAAACATTTTCCCTTTCTTTTAAAAATAATAACTAAAAATATGTTTTGAAGGTTAAAGCACACATGTGACCGCTCGCATCGTCCTTGTGCGAAAAACATTTTCTCTTTGTTTTATGAAAAAATACCAAAAAAAGGTTTTAAAGGTTAAGCATATGTGTGATCGCTAGCATCGTCCTTGTGCTAAAAATTTCTCTTTCTTTTATAAAAAAAATACCAAAAAATGTTTTAAAGGTTAAGCAATGTGTGATCGCTCGCATCGTCTTTGTGTTAAAACTCTTTTCTCTTTCTTTTATAAAAAAAATACCAAAGAATGTTTTAAAGGTTAAACACATGTGTGATCGCTCGCATCGTCCTTGTGCTAAAAATCTTTTTCTTTTCTTATATAAAAATTCCAAAATATAAATACTTTCAAACAACAAACAACCTTTCATAAAGAACTATGTAACCTTGATTTCTCATTTTGAATGAGAATACGTAGGAGCAAGGTCAACCCTTGTCGGACACAAAAAGTAAAAGATATATTTTGTTTCTTTAAAGTGTTGTTTTATGGGGATAATTAAGCATTTTGAAAATCACATCACATTCGCGCATTTAATTAAAGGTATTGCCTCAAGGCAGGCGTTGTAGGGTGATAATATCTTCCCTACACGTAACCGACTCCCGAATCCAGAATCTGGTTTTCATAGACCATGCCTTATCTTTTTATGGTTTTTCCGTAGTTTTCCAGAATAAATTATGGTGGCGAGTCCAATACTCTTTTGAAACCCGTCGTTCTTTTTTGGATCGTCGTCCCGTCGCGATTTCGGTTGCGACACAAGCCAACAAGAATGATTCTTCAGTTGGAGGTCTATCAAATATCCATTTGGTTTAATTGAAGATGTGATAATAAAAATTGATAAGCTCCAATTCCCGGTGAACTTTGTAGTGATGGACATGAAGGAAGATGCGGAGATACCGCTCATCCTTGGAAGACTTTTCATGAAGACAGCTAAGGTTGTCATTCATATGGAGGAGAGAATACTGAAATTAAAAGACCCAGATAGAGAGGTAACATTTAATGTCTTCGAAGTTGGGCATCAAAATCGAGAAAAAGAGACTAGTTCTAAGCCTACAGATGAACTGTTATCAGTTACTAGTCTAACAGGGCAAACTGCCAAGTTGGTCAAGATGAGCCTTAATTTCTTCTCTGCAAAAGTGAAGGGAGAAGAGGAAGATAAGGAAGAGAAACTAGATCACCAAAACCCTGTGATGGAAAGCAATGAACCCAAACCTGGAAAACCAGTGAGAATCAGGAATAGGTTATGGGTCATCAAGGACATAAAGATAAATGGAGTACTTGAAATTGAGGCTCCCTATTCTAGAAGAGTCAAGTTGGTGACTAGGAAGCTACTGAGAGGATGTTGCTATCATGAAAAGAAGAAGCACACCAACATCAAAAATCAAACTTGAGCACAATGGTGTCAAGCTAATGACGTTAAACAAGCGCTTACTAGGAGGCAACCGAGCTTTCTAACCTTCTTTATGTGTGATTTTGTTGTTTGAGTGTGTTTTGATTGTTTGAATTTGGTTTAATATGTTTTAGTTGGATTTGGTGATTTTGGAGTGTTTGAGTTTGGTTGGTAGTTATTAGGGTGTGACTAGTTACATTGATGTAGTTGTTGAGTTTTGTTGTGAATTGGTGTGTATTGGAGTGCTTTAGCTTGTTTTGATATGTTTAGGTGTGTCTTGTTGCAAAAATTTGGTCTTGCCATTTATAGTTTAGTGCATTGCCTATAGCATTCATGTTTTTGATTCATGCATTTGATTTGTTCCATGGTGGATTCTTGGTGTTTTTAATGATTAGAAACATGAATACTTCGTTTCAATTGTGTTTGAATGCTTAACAATTGTCAAAAACCCAAGACTAAAAGCCTAAACTGCTGCAAAAATAAACGTTGTCAGAGTACCGCTCAGCTGCATCTGCGCGCTACACCAACATAGGGCTTTTTCTGCATTTTACTGATATGGCGCTCAGCTGCACAAAGATGTGCAGCCCAGCTATGGCGCACTAGGACAACACTCAATGCTCAACTGTACAAAACCTGTGCAGCCCAGCTATGGTGCACCAGGACAACATTCCTATTTTCTTTGCAATTTGGTTCTAATACTAGGGGGCTTGCTGCTAGCTTTTTGTTTTACATGTTTTATCAAGTACATGATTATATACTACTGGTTATGTGCTAATTTTTAGTTCCAAACTTGTTTTTCAAACACTAACCATGATGTTTGCTTGATAAGGTTTTCATTTGGCCTGGAGACCAGACCAATTTTGTAGGGGGAGGTGGAGCAACAGCTGGTGAAGATAATGAAGATAAGGAGGAGGATTCTAATACGAGCGATGATAGCATTTCATGAGTAGAGTTGGAGACTCCTCTGTTCATTCACAGGATATTTTATTTTGCTTTTATGTTTTGTTTACTTGTCTTTAAATTTGAGTGTGACTTTTACTTTTTAGTTTATGTGAAGATGTTTAAGTTATTCGGCTTGGTAGACTGTGGTTCAAGTTAATTCAAATTGTGGTTGCTTTCTTCATGAAACTTTTGAGAATTTTATATGTTTAATTGCGATCAATATTTATGGCAATTGCTTGATGATGTTTATGGAACCTTGAGTTAACCTTGTGAGATGTTGTGCTTTAGATTTCTCTTGTGAATGCTATCATGTTATACACAGTTGACTTTGCCTGAGTTTCTCTGAATTGAATCATTTGCTTGCTTGTTACACATGATCAAGGCCATCTTACTCTTCTACCTCTTTCACATGTTCTGAGCCAAATAAGCCAATACTAACCCCTTCAACCTGAATGAAAGATGTTTTCCCTCTTTGAACCTCAAGTCTAATGAAAATTCCCTGATTTCCCTACCTTGAGTTGAATAGAGCAATCATTTGTATTGTAGGAGAATGGTTTAAGTTTGGGGGAGTTTGCTCAGTAAGGGTGTATTGAGAAAAATAGAAAGATAGAAAAATGTGGAAAAAGAAGAAAAAAAAAGAAGATAAAGAAAAAGAATTGAATGAAAGAAAGTTGGGATATAAGTTTGAAATTGACTGTGATTTAAGTGAAGCAAAAGAGAAACTTATGTGCATGATTTGAATTGTTTAATCTCTTAAGCTCAAGGTGCTTTGTTATCCAGAAAAACCATGTTTCTTTCTTAGCCCAACCACAATACAAGCCAATCAAAGTCCTTGTGATGCTAACTTGTTTGTGAATGTGTTTAATTTGGTTGAAACGAAGAGCAAAGTTGATTTGTGTGACATTGTGATAGTAGAGTGATAGATACACATCCATATACACCAGAGCATTAGAGTGAAACATTATCTTGGGTGAGGATTGGTTCTACATAATTCAGTAAAGCATTTTGCTTTGATTATTGATCTCTTATAAACTATGGCATTGGATTGATTGATTGTGTGTGTCGTAAGCACCATAGTGGAAGGCTAATTTGTTACATGTTTGTAAGAGATCAATGTTTGCTTTGCTTTGTTTAACTCATTCATAGTGTGATGTATGAATTGCATAAGTGTTGGGAGGTTCCTTACAATTCAAGTTCTTGTAGAATTATCCCCAAGAGCAGTATTTCTCAAGGATGGGCTATATGAGTCTTGGTCATCTTAATTCCTGATCTTAAGAATTAATTATTATGGATGCTAGGAATCGTATGAACTAGTAATTAAGGATAAGCTTTCTTCATCGAGGGATCGAGTTTTAAGTAATTTAGTGAGTGATGTTGACTTTAATGAAAGAAGAAGAATTCTTATATACATGAGAGTAAACTTGGTGAAATCTAAACCCAACAACATATTCATCTCATAACATAAACATCATTTGTTCATCGTTGTGCTACTCTTCAATTGATCAAAATTGTATTCATATTTAATTTTTTGTATTTGCATTCTAAACCAATGATTTCGTTCCTTTTAAGTCTTAATTAATCGAGTTATCACACGATTGTCTAGTGCCGAGAGTTTCTTGAAACACAATACTTGGTCTTATCATTTTATATTATTTGTACAATCTGGTACACTTGCCGGTGACTCAACAGGAAGCGATTCATTTGACACAATACTTAAGAAGCTAAACTAGATTTAACTTGTGAATTGCAATATATAATATATCACGTATTTTATTTCAGTATTTTTAATATGTGCTTGTGTATAAATACCATTTTCTTAAAATGTTTTGTGCATGTGGGCCCTTCTAAAAATATTTTATAATTCAAAATTTTGTAATATAATATAGATTGATTTTCCAAAAAATATGAAAAAAAATGTAGGAAGTGTTTAAAGAAAATAGAATGGTAGAAAAGCAATGGCCCTAATGAAAGTAGCCCTTTTATCATCCCATTATTACTGACTGCACTCCATGAGAGAAAAATACTAAAATATTGTTGTGTCACCACTGCACCATAGATGTAGTCATCACAACCACTATGTTATTATCGTTGCATTTCCAATCTCTAATGCAGATGAAGAGAGAGTTCATTTTGAAAAAGAAATCATTTTAGAAAACTTATTTTAGAAATATTATATATTTCAGAAAGCTAATTATAGAATTTTGTAATGGAAAACTTGTTTCTTAATGCATTTTATATGTTCTAAATAAGTTGTTCCTACTTTGAATGTTTTATTTTGAAATTTTCAGAAAGCTTGTTTCCATAAGCATGGAAAGTGCCCCAATTTGATTTTCCTTTTATATTCCAAATTTTTGTACCACATTCTTTTTCTCATTCGTTTTAATTCTTCTTTTCATGGAAATGCCTTTTTTTTCTTTTCTTCGAGATGTTATTCTCTTCCCACTTATTATACCACATTTTTTACTTCTTTATAGAATATTCTCTCTTAGGTTTCTCACCTAGAAGGCGCTTACCTGTCAACTAAGCATGGATCTTCCACTCAAATGCTTTGCATTTACCACACTTGGTCTGAAAAGAATGTCTCTTTCCTCAGTAGAATATAGTCTCAAAGGGGTGTTAATTTACTAAAAGAAAATTCTAACTTTTTTATTTTTTATTTAATTGATAGAAAATTCTCCAGTAACCTAATGCTTTGCATTTGCCACACTTGGTTTCAAAGAAATGTCTCTTTCCAAGTAATATATAATCTCAAAGGGGTGTAAATTTTTTTCTATTTTTCTCTTTTATTGCAATTGACAAACAATTCTCCAGTAACAATTTGTAGTTAGTGTCACCATAGAAACATAACAGAAAACATTCCATGTTTTTTTCATTTTTTTTTTGTGTATCACATATTTAGGAGGCGCTAAACCCATACTTATAATAAAACCTCTTCCCAAAATGATTCCAAAGCTCCTTTAATCTCTATGGTTAGGGTATATCATGGTTTTCTGGTTAAAGGCTTGTAATGAGTTATCATGGCCAGAAGCTTAAAGAAAGAAGGTCTGAGTCATTTCAATATTGCATGGGAGACAAAAGGCATAAAAAAGAGTCAAAGTAAAACCTAGAGTAACCACCATGATAAGTGTAATCACACAAGAAAGAAATCACATGGAGAAAATGGTTCATGCACGAAATAAGGCGCCTCAAAACTCACACGGTTAGATGTTCTATAAAAAAAATTTCAAAACTTTAATTTTTCAAAAGTCATCTCACCAAACAAAAAAAATGCACAAACAAGTCATATAGGTTTATAAAACCAACCCACCAAAAATAATGTAACTTTCAAAATTCATACACATACAATCAAAGAAAATAGTCAAACTTTTCTGTTAAGAATCATTAGGATTCCCAAAAAAGAAAAACAACAAAAGCAGAGTTAAAAAAATACAAAATCTAGAAATCTTATTATTAAGCTCTTAAAACAGATTTAAAAATATTATTAAGCATGATGGACAACCTACAAAAAAAGAAATGCTTGAACTGCATGAAAACATAAAACTAAGCATGACAATAAGGAAATTAATACCAAATAGTCGTGCAAATATCAATTATAATATTGATTCAGTTAGTTGGATACTTGAAGAAGTTTAAATTCCCATATCAATCTCTATTACAACGGTATAAAATGCAACTTTTAAAAGCAACCTACATTCAACCATTGAAAAAAAAATGAGATTGTGCACCTAGTTTTTGAAAATGATATATGCAGCATAATTACAGATAATCCTAAAATGGAAAGCTTTCATTTATCTATGTAGCATAGGTTTGAAATTTCAAATTACGTTTGGAAACAAGTATGTACATGCAAGGGAGTTTCTAGATTTGAAACTTCCTTGAGCTCTTCGAAAATGGAATTTGGGATTTATGGATACTAAAGAAACTAAAGCAAGATCAGAAGAATGAATAAACAACTAACTATTGTTTGAATGAATTTCTAAGGTTATGTTCCATCAACAATACAACTAAAAATGTCAAAAAAATGATGGGAAAAGAGAGTAAATGTCAAGATGATTCATTGAAGTTCTACTTTAGTGTTCTCTAGCATCACATGTTAGGGAAGCTATAGTTTTGTATTACCTTGTTTTCCTATAGATTCAATGAAAGACAATTTCATCATTTCCATTAAGGTTAGGGTTAGGTTGTAAGCGTTAGGGTTAGGTTGTAGGGTTTGTGGTTTAAGGTTAGGGTTATGGTTATGATGTATAATTAAGGTTTAGGGGTTAGGATTAGAGTTTAGGGTTTAATGTTATGGTTAGGGTTTATGGGTTATGGGTTAGGGTTTGGGTTTGGGTTTCGAGTTAGTGTTTAGGGTCTGGGTTTTAGAGTTTAATGTTACAATTAGGGTTTATGGTTAGGGTTAGGGTTAGGGTTAATTATAATGTTAGGGATATGGTTTAAGGTTAAAGTTAGGGTTAAGGTTATGGTTTGAGTTTAGGGTTAAGGTTTAGGGTTTTTGGTTAAGGTTTAGTATTAGGTTTAGGGTTAGGGGTTATGGTTAGGGTTTATGGGTTATGGTTAGGATTAGGGTTATGATTATGGTTTAGGATTTATGATTTATGGTTATGGTCAGGATTTAGGGTTATGGGTTGTGGTTAGGGTTTATGAGGTAAAGTTTATGAGTTAGGGTTAAGGTTATGGTTTATGGTTTATGGTTCAGGTTTTAGGATTTATAGTTAGGGTTAGTTAACTAGGGTTTAGAGTTTAGAATTTGGGGTTATGGTTAGGGTGTAGGGGATAGGGTTAGTGTTTAAGGGTTAAGGGCTAGGCTTAGGGTCATGGGTTAGGGTTTATGGTTTAGGGTTATCATTATGGTTTATGGCTAGGGTTAGTTAACTAAGGCTTAGGATTTAGGGTTAGGTTATGGGTTATGGCTTAGGGGTTAGGGTTAGAGTGATGGTTTAGTGTTTAAGGTTAGAGTTACAATTAGGGTTTAAGGTTATTATTAAGATTTAGCATTTAGGTTTTTAAATTAGAGTTTAAGGTTATGATTAGGATTTAGGATTTTGGGTGGGGATTTAGGGCTCCGGGTTAGGACTAGTGTTTAGGGTAAGGGTTAGGGTTTATGGTTTAGGGTTTAGAGAAAGGTGAGTGTTTATGGTTATGATTTAGGATTAGTTAACTACAGTTCGTTAACTGGGGTTATTTAACTAGGGTTTGTTAACTAGGTTAGTTAACTAGAGTTAGTTAACTAGGGTTAGTTAAATGAGATTAGTTAACTAGGATTAGTTAACTAGGGTTAGTTAACTAGGGTTAGTTAATTAGGGTTAGTTAACTAGGGTTAGTTGATGGAATGTCTCTTAAACGTTCATGGTTAGTAGAAGTTGACAGTTCTTTAATAGGGGTGAGACATAAAGCGATATTTGGGTCATGGTTTGATTTCCTAGAAAAGTCCATCTATATCAACTCATATTATAGTTAATATATAATCATATTACAAACTCTTAGTATCAATAATATAAGTGTACAACAATTAAAATATATTTACTAACAAACTATTAGGATCATGTAGTATTACAACTACATTCTGCAAGATCCATTGTCTGCCAACATTTACATACAAAACTCAATACTTAATATACTTACTAAAGAACTCCCACTGGTTCTAAATCAAATGCATAATTACTAATACATTTTGCAATAACCATTGCCTGCAACAAGTAGATACAAAAATTAATACATAATATACTTGTTACAAACATTTGACCTTGTCAATAGACACTTATTACAATTAATACCTCCTTTTGTGCAAGTAGACTTTTTAATGTGATCAATAATTTCAATATCAGTTGAAACTCTCATTACTAAAGCAAGTTAGTTCTTTCCTTGGAGTCTAATCCTAAAGGCCCAAGTACATCCTAAGATAACATCTAGATCCTTTGGAAAACACTTGGGATCATCCTCACCATCGTAATACACAAAATAAAAGGCCAAATTACTAAGTTATTTAGAACAATGTATGAGTATAACATTAATGAAGTGCTACTACCTTAATATTTTTTGTTCTTAAATCATCAGCAATATACCAATCAAATTGTTGAGGTCTTGGTCCAATAGAAGAAAGTTGGCAACATTTTTGGGATCAAAAACTTAAATTCAAGCTTGTATCTACATCAATGAATGGAATTTTGATATTAACATTGTAATGTATTGTAAAATATATAAACAACACATATTTAACCTAATTCTTGGTTTATCAGTATAGGCCTCACAATTGATACATTTAAAAGAACCAACTTCATAAGTTCTTTTCGTGCAATAATTCTTTTCAAGCCATCATTCCCTAAATTAAATTTAATCGTACTCGTAACAGTTACACAAAAAATTTCATACCTCCATAACACATATGTCAATATTAACATCAAGTCCAAAATTTGAATCCACTGTAAAAAAAAAAATTGGAAGTTCAATAGTACCTCTATCTTGATAATCTCATATGCTTTTAGCAACAAATTTATAAATAAACCTATCTACGTGACTGATTTGGAGGAGTCACTGTACTGGCTTCCCTCCTCATGATATTCAGTTCTGCAAGTTCTGCAAATTACGTGTTAATAATGATATCATAGAGATAGATACAGAGGAAAAAGTAGTATACTATACAACTAAAAATTCTTGTATGAATATCTACTTATCATAATCAATACATTAGAATGGATGCTTCATAATGAATTTAGTAAGGGAAAATAATCAAGGCACCAAAACAATCAAAGGAATATTGTCTGAATAACTTGATGGTAAAAAGTTAAATTAAAAGGTTCACTCACTAAGGTACCCCTTTAATCACTATGGATACTTAATTGGGACTAAAATCTTATCAAATTTGTATGTTACTAGATCATACGGGTGAAAAAATGTTGAACAATTGCCAATAAGCTAATATCTCTTCTCTTATATTTTCGTGCTCCCTATATTCCTATCTTTTACTTGAAAGGAACAAGAAAGAATACATAATTACCAATCTAGATGCATATGATTAAAAACGGGATGTTATTATTGTAATCATAACTTTCTCTTTCTGAGAAAAGCACATAAAATTTTAACATCAATTTAATAAAGCCAAACAAAATTGAATGGAGATTGTTAGTACAAAAGAACACACAACGAAAGCTGATCAGTGTTAGAATACATGACAAAAATTCAATAGAGTTGTTCCTATTTTGAAATCTTGTTCTATTTTGAAATTTCAAAAAGCTTGTTTACAAAACAAATAATCTAGAAATTATTTTTATAAAAGACAAAATAATCATTTTGAAAATTATGGGGGTGCAGTTAGAAATTATTGAGATGCTGAAAAAATAGAGGCATGAAAGTATATTAATTTGAGGCCCAAGCCCAAAGAGAGAAGGATAGAGAATGCTTTGAGTGTCTTTGAATCGTACTGCATTTGCATTTGCATTGCAGCATAAACCCCTGAAACAGACATTGAGCAAAAGAAAGGAAGAGAAGAAGAGTAGAAGAACAGGGAAAGAGAGATGAGCGACGGAGGAAAACGACAAGGTGGAAGAGCGTTGCCTCCGCCACCACGCGGCCCGCCGCCTCCTCCTCCCTCTCGCCCTCGCCTCGAACCTGTGGATCGCGAAAAGGTACTCTTCCTTCATCATTTCCTTTTCTTCTTGTTCTTCTCCTTCTTCTTCTTCTTCTTCTTCTTCTCTCTCTCACTCACCATCTTTCGTTAATTCAACCTTCAGACATGTCCGTTGCTGCTGCGAGTGTTCACCAAGACCGGAGGTCACCACTCGATGGAAGACTTCGCCGTCAGAGGAAAAGAGCCAAAGGACGAAGTCCAGATTTACACCTGGAAGGACGCTACTCTCCGAGAACTCACCGATCTTGTAATTGCAATTTCCATTCTCATTCAAGCCCTTTCTCTATTCTCTCTCCAATTTTTTCCCCTTTCTGCTTCACTCACTCTCTGTTTTCCGCAGGTTAAAGAAGTTGCCCCCGCTGCGAGAAGAAGAAACGCCAAGCTTTCGTTCGCCTTCGTGTTTCCTGATAAAAACGGCCGGTTCAAAGTTCAAGAGGTAATTCAATCTTCTCTATCTGCTTAGGGTTTATTGGTATTGCTTTTTTTCTTTCTATTTTTTGCCCATGCATATACTATTTGTCTGCGCCTAAGTTTGAGGATAATGTGTGTGGTTTTGATTGTGAAGTAACTACATAATGCACAACTGAGCGTTTGTTGATGAGTTTGGACAGTTTAGGCATAAAACCTTCTTCTCAGGTTTATATTATGGAAAATTGCTAGCAAACGCTGTCACAATTGTGGACGTCCCAGAGAACCGGATATTGTGGTTGTAGAGTGTAGACTTTTCTTAAAATAAATCGTAAAACTTGAATTACTGATGCGTGGTATTGCAGTTCCAAATGTCATAAAGTTGGGTTCTGAGCTTTACAAGTCTTCCAGTGGAATAGGATATAGATCAAATGTGTAGTCTATGCTTAATGTATATATGTGGTCATCAATTGCCTTAGGGCTGTTTTAAGATTAGTGAAAATGAACAAAAACCCTTGTCAAATGATTGAGTTTGGGAACTTGATTATTGCTTGTTTGTGTGTTTTCATAGGCACTGTAGGGATCCCATTGTGGTTCAGTTCAGGCAACCCATGCATGCCTTTTGCACATGTGAAAAAAAATCTTTTAAAGACCAGTCATCCAACTTGAAAACTATGAATGCTAAAGGGATGAAATAAAATAGAGATCCCATTGTGGTTCAGTTCAGGCAACCCATGCATTCTTTTTGCACATGTGAAAAAAAAATCTTTGAAAGTTTTGTCATCCAACTTGATAACCATGAATGCTAAAGGGATGGAATAAAATAGTTAGAATTATAATGTTTAAGGAATGATTATAGAATTATTATATAAAATAGAAAATATTTCTGTTTTTACTGTATTTTTTAGCCGTTATTTTGTTATTCATTCTCTTTTGGATACCTCTCACCTCAAAGCTTGAACCCCCTTAATGGTGCATTTAGTGTTTTGCCTTTGGTCAGTACACTCTTAACAACTGTTATGAGTGTTTAATGCAAAAAGGTTGTCATATTTTCTTGTAGCCAGTTTAGTTGTTCCCTTCTCATAGGTTATGTTCCGACAATGCAATTGTAGTTATGTGGGGTTGGCCTGGTTTTTGGAAAAAGTGATCCCAATCGATAAATGGGATTGTGATTTACCTATTGGGAAACCCATGCCAAAAGCTAGCTTTTAAGGGGGATAACGAAACACTTATATGCTCCACCGAACATCTCTTTGATGTAGGGACTTAGGCTCAATACCAGATGTTTAACAAGCACGTATAGTTTAAAATGAATGTCGTTATTCCTATTACTCTTTTTACAACCATACTATGGGTACGGATTAATGACTTAAACAATAACTAATACTGTTGAGGACATCGAGCGTACATAATGTGGGTATTTCACTTTGGACACGAGATAAAGGTCCCCCATCAATATTATTGTTACTTTCGGCAATGCTTACTCAGTACCAATGTCATGGTCACCAAAAAAAATGTTGATTGTTGTTATTATGAGTTGGAGCTTTAATGTTGAATCATTCTCATATTTTGTATTCTCTGATTGCGCTTCATGAAGGTGGGTAAGACATTATCTTATGGAAATGGAAGATTGGATGATGGCAAGGCTTTAGCTGAACTTGGTTTTGAGGTAAAAATAAATAAATTCTTCTCATGTTTATGCTTGATCATGACAAACTATATTACTAACTTAGTTCGTGAATGTGCAGATCGGTGATTACTTGGATGTGGCTATTCTGTAGTTTATTGTGGATACTGAATAGCATCTCGCAATTGTTACGCGTTTTGGGCTGCTCATTAGATTTATTTTAGAGTTAAAAAGACTGTACCATGGAAATATTTAACTGTTAAGTGTTATATGAAACTCATACAAGTCCAGCTTATTTGGTTGCAAAAAATGATAGATTGACTATTTCTAATCCCTATTATTGCAGTCCTTTCTCTCCCCAATCTTTTGTCACCCAAGATAAAAAGGAATGGATAGTTTTAGATAGATAGAATACCAAATTAATGAGTAAGAATGGTTGGATTTCGTGATTCAATGGCTCAAATCTAAAGATACAGTTGCGGTGACTGTGAGAAGGTCTTTTAAAAACGAATGATTTGATTACACAAGGAAAATGGGGAACATGCATTGACTTAATGAAAATAGAGTTTGGCAAATAGACAGGGTCCTTTTAGGATGGAGCTATGGATTAGCCATTGTAAAGAATTTAGGTAGTTAATTAGATAACAAAGTGAGAGTCCTATTAGACAAACCATTTCCTTAATGGAAAATATACTTATGAGTGTCAAATTTCATTAATATACTTATTTGTGTAATAGATATTAATAATCAAACTTGAACTACAGCAATCCATGTGAGTCATGAACTAGAAACTAAGAAAAATTGTCGGTGGTGATAGCAACCCACTCTTTGAATATTCTTTCATCAATTAACAAAGAGTAGAATTTACAGAGTTTTGCATTTTCCCATAAATTTGTGAATTTCACTTACATGGTGGCACCACAAAAAGGCCAATAGAGATAGAGATTGAGTGCTCAATGCTTGTTCTCACTTAAGTAGTTGAATATGACAATTTAGCATTACATGGGAGTTGTTTTCATACAGCTGACTCTTTGATTTATTCTTTTTGTTTGATTGAAGAAGGTTCTTTTGGGTTTTGTCTTGTCACTTCTTCCAAAATTTTGTTGAGCAAACAAACCCCACAACAAAAAATGACCAAATGATTCAAATAAATTTTTCAGCCGAGATAATCAGTAGCATAATACAGGTAAGAGAAATGATAAAAAGACATACTAAACTATTAATAATAATTAGTAATATTTATTATATATATATATATATATATATATATATATATATATATATATATATATATATGGTTTCATACAGTCATCATTTCATAGTTGTTATCCCAAGATACTACCATGCGCATCCCTTTTACCTTAAGAAACCACCACCACAAATGCAACCTAATAAGTTGGTTCAATGAATATTGAAGAAAAAGGGAGATATTAATTAATATTAGAAGAAATGTATGGGTGCCATCATACAATTTTGGTGTTACTGTTAGCAAGCACTATTGCAATTTATTGTCGAACTGCAACACGTGTGCCACTTGTTGAGTTGGGCAAAAGAACTAGCTGCGTATACGCCAATTCTTCCTCCATGATTAAGTTAAAGACATCAAGAAACTTGTTGGTGAAATATTGGTGGAAGAAAATCGAGGAATCATTACTATAAGTGTGCGTTTAAACGACGTGCTAATTCGTAGTGCCTAAGAAAGTTATATGTCATTTTTCAGTAAATGTTATTAATGTTCATTTTCTAATTAGGTGCTTTTTTGCCGACTCTCATTCTTTTATCAGATTTCTTAACTCTCAATTTTTTTTCCTTCATTAGGTGCAATTTTCTAATTAGGTTCGTATGGATTTTACGAAGGTCTTGTTTGGTTCAATTCTTTAATTAAAAAAAAAACTGATAATTTATTCTTTGTCCCACATATTAGTTTTGGGATGAAAGAGGAAGAAAGTAAACTGGTTACTTTTTAAAAGTTATTCCGGTTAACTTTTTTTCCCTTTCTTAGAAGTGCTTCTCCTCTTTTTTTTCTTTATGAAAATAGGCAATGTTGTAATTTTTAGAAAAATTCTTAGACATGAATGACCTCATTCCCAAGCAAAATATGTATTAAGATAGGCAGTCAAACCAATTTAAAAAGTAGAATCACTTAAAGTGTGTCGCAATTGGTTAAATGCATATTTATAACTAATTTGTCTCATAATAAATGCTAACCAGAAAAATAACATTATTATGGAGAAACTCAAAATCTCTAAACATTGAAAGCAATAATATGTTTGAGATAAAGTTCGTGATTTTGAATTAGAAAGAATATTTTGGGATTAAATGATTGAAATTAAGATGGTGAAAAATGAAAGAAAAGAAAAGAACTAGAGTGAAAAGTAAAAATGTCCGCATGAAATGAAAATAAGTACAAAAGAGAGTAGTAACTAGTGAAGATTTTGTAAGTGTGACTCATTTGTTAGAAGTAAAAGTAATAGGTAGATGTTTTTTGCTAGCATGTGCTCAGATATATCAAGTCAAGTCCCTCTGAAGGACTTTTCTTTCCTACTGATTCAAACATTCAGATAAAGGGGTTCAGTGACTCTGACTGGGCAACGTGTCCTAATACACGAAGATCCACTACTGGGTACTGTGTTTTCCTAGGAACATCTCTTGTTTCATGGAGGTCAAAGAAACAGAGCACTGTTTCTAGGTCATCCACAGAAGCTGAATACCGCGCCTTAGCTGCTACCGTGTGTGAAATGCAATGGCTTCATTACATTCTGCAAGACCTTCATGTTCAACCCGAAGCTGATGCTGTTCTCTACTGTGATAATAACTCCGCCAGACATATCGCCCATAACCAAAGCTTCCATGAGCACACTAAACACATAGAGCTGGATTGCCATGTGGTACGCGAGAAGATTCAAGCCAAGTTCTTACGCTTGCTGCCCATTCGATCGGAGGAACAACTTGCTGATGTCTTCACTAAGTTCCCTCATCGTACACGCTTCAGATCCATCATCCCCAAGCTTGGATTAATGAATATCCACCATCCAGCTTGAGGGGAGGCTATTAATGTTCTTACTGTGCTTACCTTTAGGTTGTTGCTCCTAAGAGCAACATTTATTGTTTTCTGTTTGTTGTTTCAGTTAAGGGATTGTTTAGATCCCCTCACCGGAACCCTTTATATAAAGGCCTTCCAGTGTTGGTGGTTAAGAGAAGATTTTAGACATTCATTCAATAATAAAATAGTTTTACAGTTTTCGTTCTTACCTCTTTCATGATTCTCCTTTCTTTGCTCCTTTCTCTGTATTGGTCTGGACACGTTGTGGTTGGAGAGTTACCTTGATACTCCGCAGGTGTGCTGCCATGGAAGACCCCCAGATGAAGCTTCTCGGACGCAAGTGAGAGACTTCCCGAGGAAGTCTTTTTCTTCCACGTTTTGGGTCAGAAGGCCTTTGGGCCTTTTCCAATATTTAGAGATATGGTTAGTTTTGAGATCTTCAGAAATTTCTGAAAAGTTCCTTTTGTATCCTAGGGCTTGTGCAATACACCGCGGATAAGTCTTGAAAAACAGTGATCTACACACCTTAGAAAATTTTTTGTTTGTGATCTTTATTCGTTTATTGTCAGCTTCTACAACAATCTTAAGGACTTAATCGTAGCATATAGACACTGAAATCTTAGTTCTTTGGTTTTCAATCTTCGTCAAAAGTAAAAAAGGTATGGGAAGCTAACTTTTAATTGTGGTTTTGGTCTGCATGTCGTGAATGATGTTATGTGTTGGGAATGGTTTGCTCATTTTTCTGTTTTTGTTCATGTTGGATGGGTATGAATTGTTATAGCTGCTGAGATAATTTAGATTCAGTAAATATCTATCTTTGGAACCAATTAATTAGACTTTTCAGTCACTTCTATGTTTCTACACGTGATACATTACATCAATTGTGTGATGGAGAGTTACGGAAATTTTGGTTAATAAGAAATTGTTGTTTGAATGGTTGTTTTGGTTAAGTTAAAGTTTCTGATGATTGTGGTTTCGGGTTGTGAAAGTGAATCCCCTTTGGGTTTTTAAATGTTGAAATTCTAGGTTAATCAGTTCATATGAGGTATATGTTTTGGTGTAGTTATAATAGCCATTATAGTGTTTAAACTCTGGAAACTTCCTGAGTAGGAAAAGGTTTAATAATGTGTGGGTACTAAAATTTAGATGCATATTGGAAGATGCTATATTTGGGTCTAGATGTTATTTTTATGGAAACAGTTCGGTAATATAGATTGGTTATTATGGAGTTAAGTTGTTGTGTTACTATGGGATCATTTCCGATCGAAATTAAAAAGACAGGAGAGCTTCTACGTTACTTTGGGCTTATATACTACCGATTGGTTAGGACAACGTACGACCCTAAGGAACCGAACGATCACGTGCAGGAAAGAGTCTCTCAGTTGTTCGGTCCCGACAACCGTTGAGTAGAGTTAATGAACAAATAAATGTGGTAACGGCTACCCTTAAACAGTTAAGGTTTGCATTAATGACCATTAAGAGGTAAATTAATTGGTCAGATTCCTTTAAACTCTATAAATAAGGGTTTAGGTTCGAGGTAAAATGACGTTTTTACTCACTACTAAATTATAAAAGGCTTACAGAGAAAAATTATGACTGGAGCGTCGGAGTATCTTTTGTAGGTCGCCCTTCATTCGATGTTCGGTTGGCTGGTGATAGGAGAAGTAGGATGTTCGACAGCGACAGAAGACACTCGGCAACGACAGGAGGATGTTCGACATTATCTTCGTCTCATTTCAGCATAAACATGTTGGAATTTATAACAACTGTTTTCTTTGGATTATCGGATTGGAAAACTACTTAATGTGTGATGTTAATCTTGATTAAAAAGTTTTGTTGGGCTTTAAAAATTGTTGAAATGTACAGATAATTCTTGATTATTTTATATGCTTTTTGGTGCATTATAAATAAACATATGAATTTTAATTTTTTGAAAATCCAATCAGAAAAAATTTTGACGTAAGGTACATTTTGAAGCTAAGATATTCAATGCTATTTTAATGTTAATTTGGCTGATGTGAAATAAGGTTAATATGATTGGTAGAATTGAATGAGATGTAGTGAATTGTCAAATTGAATGATATGTATAAAAGAGAAAGACAGTAGTTGGAAATGTTCATAACCATGATAATTTATAATATTATATTATGAATTGATGTGGTGTGAATTTTCTGGTTGGTTGAGTTATTGATTGACAGTTCTCATTTAAAAAAAAATATGAGTGTAGGTAACGTTACTTAATTACTCGAAAAATAAATTTGATTTTTCATCTAATGATGTTGATAAATGTATGTACTCTAAATTTGAAAATGGTGATTATGTCATGATATGTTTGTATGTAGATGACATTTTAATTTTTGGTACATGCAATGAGATTGTTGTTACAACTAAACTATTTCTAGAATCAAAATTTGAAATGAAAGATATGGGTGAAGCCAATGTGATTTTAGGTATTAGAATCATGAGAAAGGGAGATAATATATTACTATCCCAAGAACAAAACATTGAGAAACTTCTTAAGAAGTTTGGGTATTATGATTTCAAACCTGTGAGTATCCCTTATGATACTAACTCTAAATTAATGAAAAATAGAGGACAATCATTATCTCAGCCTCAGTATGCCCAGATAATTGGGAGCTTACTGTACTTGATGAGTTTTTCTAGACCTGATATTGCTTATGTAGTAGGTAGACTGAGTAGGTACACTCAATGTCCAAATCAAGAACATTGAGATGCACTTTCCAGGCTTATGAGATACTTAAGAGGTTCAATGGATTATGTCATTTAATACAGTGGATTTTCCGCTGTACTAGAAGGGTACAGTGATGATAACTGGATCTCTGATTCAGAGGAGACAAAATCCACTAGTGGTTATGTATTCACACTTGGGGGTGGTGCGATTACATGGAGATCAGCTAGACAAACAATTATTGCAAGATCAACAATGGAATATGAGTTTATCGATCTTGAGATGGTTGGTAGTGAGGTTGAGTGGTTAAAAAAATTCTTACCAAAAATTCCACTTGGAATGAAACCAATCTTAACGGTGTCAATACACTGTCATTGCCAATTGGCAATAGCTATAGCTAAAAACAAGAATTACAATGGAAAGAATAGACATATCCAATTGAGACACAATTTGGTGAAACAACTGCTAAAGAGTGGAACTATTTCAATTGACTATGTGAAGTCAAAACGGGATCTAGTAGAACCTTTGACAAAGCCCTTGGGAAGAAATATGATCTTAGAAACATCGAGGGGAATGAGACTTAAGCCACTGGCTAACAAACAAATTATGGTAACCCAACCTTTGTGATTAGAGATCCCATGAATAAGGTTCATATGGGTAAAAACAAGTCACTTGTCAGTTCTGATAGCACTAATTTGATTTTAAATCAAATATGTTTATTCCTATGGTGTGTGTGAAAGTGCTAAAGACTCCACTATTGAGAGGTTAAAATTTGTAATTAATCAAAGTTTTTAATGATCTCCATATCCCTTATGGGTGATGTATGATTTGCAGCATACACTTGATGAAATCACCTTTATGAGTGTCAAGTGGGGCCACTTGCATGAGATTTTGGCATGGTCTCTAAAGCACTCATGAATACCGGACACGCGCACGATCGAGTAAGCGCATCACAGCGATAACAGCAAGGATTGTGGAGGTGTACTATGATTGATAAACCTCTAACACACTCAAGTGTCTTTGGTTCATATAGCTTGCTATACCAACTACATTATGTGTTAAATTTCTCGATCTAGGACTGGTTCACATAGCTTGCTATACCAGCTCTGATGCATTACATCTTATAAAACCTAAGATTTTTCTTCTTTTCTTTCTTTCAATCATTGTTTCTTATCTTTTGCAATATGTGGGGGATTGTTATTATTTTTTAATATAATATTGCAAAATATTTTTTCCAAAAGTTGCGGATGAATTCTCGAGCTTGGACCGCAAGCATAGTGTGCTTCCAACGTTTGCTTAAAAGATACTTCCCGCAAGGCACGCTGCCAACATTTATAAGTTAGTTTCAACGTTCCTTTATTTTATTAAAAATCATTTTTAATAGAAGATATTTTGGATGTTTTGGATCATGGGCCTGGTTCCCCAACTCTATAAGTAGAACACTTCATTCACTCAAAAACACATAATCAGAAATCACTTTTCTCTCATTCTATATTCTCTTAGTTTCATTCTTACTCTTTTCTTCTTTTCCTAAAAATATTATGGGTTTATTTTATTCTCATTTTAGAGATCTTGACTAGTTCTGAGATCCTCAGAAATTTCTGAGAAGTTCCTGTTGTATCCTAGGGACTTGTGCAATACACCGCGGATAAATCCTTAGAGACAGTGATATACACGCCTTAGGAAATCCTTTGCTCGTGATCTTTATTCGTTTATTGTCAGCTTCTACAACATAGATTACCTACTACAACAAAATTATAAGTTACCTACAGATAGTTACATACCAATTTGAATTTGTATGTAAAGTAAGTATTATATACAGATTTTACTTACGAATATATAAAGTTGAGTTACATACGAAATTTTTCATAAGAAATATCAAAAGTATCTTTTACTGAATTTATGTATGTACATTTGGCAAATTAGTGAAAAAACTTTCACTTACTGATTTTACATATGAATTTAGAAATAATTAATTAAAAAAATTTTAAACTAAAGTTTAGAACTATCAACTTTCTCAAAATTTTTCATTCTCACGCACACTCAATTGAAAATGAAAAAAGAGGTTCTTAGCGAAGAAGAACTTAATAGAGTTATGAAGGCCACAAGTTCTTCTTGCACTCGTATCTTCGTTGATTCTCCATTGTGCACACCTACACAAAGAACCATCATTTCAACAATGACGTAAAAACTCTAGCCTTCATGACGTTGTGTCCTTTACTTTGGTTCACCTGTTGCCTCCTCCTCCACATAGAGAATGACTTCTGCTTGAGTTCGGTCTAGGTTTGTTGACTTTTGGAGTTCTCTTCCCGTGACCACGAAACCCTTGTCGTTGCGTCAGAAAGTTTTAATCCTGCAACCACCACCGTGTCTTTTCACCTTTGGCGAAGCTTCCAAAGCTTACGATAAACTCCCAAATTGGAAAGGATGAAACCCTAGATCCTAGAAATCAAACCTAAATGGTTTATTTTGTACTCAAATCCTTGGGTTTCTTCTTTATTTATCTCTGCCAACCACAAACCTCAACAATAAAAGTTGTTGTTGCACACCATTCGGCCAAAGTGATTACATTGGTATTAATTTTAAGGTTATTCTTATATTAAATGAGATTGACTTAGATAATGTGATGAATTTTGTTATGGATGAGGTAGGTTGTATGCTACAAAAGGGTTTTAGAGGTCAGGTTATACAAATATACAAGGCTTTGTCACAACCCCAAGTCTTGATTTATCATGTGACAATGTCTAATGATTTAAAGAAGATGATTAACACTATGCTGAAATGTATAATGATTATCTCAGTTGGAAAACCTAATAGAGTAAAGTAAATAAGGTAATGAAACACGTAGTTATTTGGTTGAGTCAAAGAAAAAGAAGCCAAAATTATTTGATATTAATAAAGAGTATTATCCAATCAAGATGTTTCTTTTGGTATTAAGTAAGTAAACAAAATTAATTTCTTGAAATGCTATATGAGAAAAATTCTTAAGACTCACCTTGTGTGACTTACCTAAGGATTTTTACAAATAGGTAATAATACTTTTTCTTGTAGTGATCTTTGTCTATAAAGACTAGATAATTTTAGTTTAAGCAATTGAGATAAATACAATATCACATCCAAATACTATGTTATGTTCCATTCTCTTTTACAAACTATTCAATATTTCATTTATCACTTATAATGAATCTACAAAATGAATCTTAATTATCCTACTTTTCTCTCTTAATGATTCATTTGTTTCAGCTAATGGAAATACATCTATTTACTATTTAGGGAGAAAACACCGGAACAAGACAATATAACTACACAGATTAAAAAAAAAATTATTTGCTTAATTTTCTATTCAACATTGAAGGGATTTGTGATGAAAGTGTGATAATTTTTTTTAAGTAAAATTATTTTTAATATAAACAATATAAATAAAAATAATAATAATTGTCTAATTTTATCAATTAAAACATTTTTTTATCTATTAAATTCCTTACATCATTTATTAATTTTCATAAACTTTATTTCATTTTATCTCACCAAAACCAAACAACTTTTCTTACAATGAAAAACATAAATTGTCTAAATTGTTTTTATATGTGAAGACAGTACTCTTTTAACTATTTTAATTAGCCAATTGAAATAATTGTTATATTAATCTGTTAGTGAATAAATTGTCTAACATAATCGTAAGGTGTGGTTAATTAATCCACACAAGTAACAAATTGAAAAAAAGTTATTATAAGATTTTTTTTAAATAATAATTTTTCATAACAAGTATTTATAATTTTGCTAAAAATCGACTTTTCATTTGCCTCCTTGCAATTCTCATGCTACTATATAAAATCTTTTTATTCTGCTGTCTTTATGTATCTTTTATCATTTGAAATCCTCACTGGTGGAGGTAGATGATCAAGTTACATCATGAAGGCATCTTTTATGATTTGAAAATGATCACATTTTCTTAACCTTAACCACTCTCTATGAATTGTACTAATATTTTAAAATTTAAGCAAAATTTAGGAACAATGCAGACATTATGTAAAGAAAAATAATGTATAACAGACCTATTGTTTAATAAGAAGTTAATTAAAATAGTACTTTTATAACATGATATAATATTATTGTACGGTATGATCATTTGGTTAACTTGAACTGAATGATTCATACAATTAAAAATACAACAAAAATAATCATGATGACCACTTCTGAGATCTAACGGTTGTAACCAAGTATAGTCATCTTTAATAATGATTATACTTGATGGTGATTAACTTACAATAAACATTATTAGTAATAATTGGGTCATGATTAGATTCTCAGTAATCTAAAATCCATTCAAAAATATATAAATATAGATTTGAGATAAAGAGGTGAGTGATTGTATTTATTAGGTACTATCTACTCAAATTGTCATATTTTTACTGACTTTGGTATTGGAATATCTTCTATAGATAATTTTTTATTTTGACCAAACAAGATTGAAGAACAAATAATGACAAAGACTAACATCAAGACATCTAGAACTAGAACCTAGTAAAAGTGTAACCTCGATTCTATGACTAAAACAATTACATTTATTGAATAATTAAGGGAAAAAATATAAACATGTATACCGAATTTTAATTTAATATAGTGTATTGAAATTGAAATTTATAAGCTTCAAATTTATAAATATATACTGAAATTTTTTGTGATTAACAAATGTAATAAGATGGTTACTTAAATGTAATGTAAGTATTAGCATTTAAGAAAAAGTTAAAAAGAAAAAACAGACTGTTTGAGAGCTGCTTGATGTGAAAGAAAGGAAACAAATTAACTTTTTCCCTTTAATTTCATATTGAACGAAATATTTTAAAAAATTATTTATCATTAATATTTTGAGAATTTCTCAGTTTCTTATCACTTTGAATTGGATAATTTTATATCTTTAACTATTAATATTTCGGTATTTTTATTTCACAAATAATAAAAAATAATATAAAACATTAATCATAAATCTAAATATAACTTACATATTAAAAGTTATTTATTGATGATAAATTTAGTTATATAAAACAAACATTCTTTACACATACTAAAATACCATTTGAACAATTTGAATTCTCCCATAAATTTTCTATATTGTCCTTCTGTTAAGAATTTAGAAAACACTAATTTAAAATTTTAAAATATTTTAAATCTTTTTAATATAGGTTAAATATATTTTTAGTCCTTAAACTATCAGTGAATTTGTTTAGTCTTTTTTTCAAAATAAGCTACATTTTGATTATTCTTCAGGAAACCATAATTTTTCGTCTTCTAAAATCAACCGCGTTAAAAAGAAAGTGAGATGGCTAACGGTGGAGTGTCATGTCAATTTTTTTTCTATCACTCCTGCCATGTCAACATCTCCTTCAACCCTTCTCCCCAGAACCCTAATTTCCCTCAACCGCAAGTCGCCGTCAATGTCGCACTGCCAACACAATGCCAACCTAGAGGGACTACATACAGAGGAGCGCTTTGGTGGCATCAGAGAGCATGTGGACGAATCCCGTGGCCAGAATCACATCGGCGACAAAGGCCTTGGCACCCACGAGGGCGGTTGCCGCGAAGGAGAAACGTGTTGGAATTTCTTCCCTATAGTAGCACGTTGGAGGTTCTGATTTAGGGTTTGCTTGCAGGTTTTATAGCGTCGCGGATGAAGGTGGTGAGGCGTTGTGGGGGTTGCGTGAGCTCAAGGCATGCGTTAGAGTTTCTGTTCTGGGTTTGATTTGGGGTTTTTTAGGCTGCTGCGTTTTTTGGGTTTTGTCTTGCAGGTCAAGAGGAGAAAGTCGCGAGGAGCTTCACCATTTGGATGTTCGACGACATTGCTTGCGGCGTTGCGATTCTGATGGTTATGGTTGTGGAGGCTCGCGACGATGACGAATGGTTGCTCGTGGTGGTGATCTGATGCGAGCTTGGAGGATGACAAGGTTTTGATGGCAGCCTCACGATGATGAAGGGAGAGTGGTGGCGGAGAGATTGAACTCCTAATGTTACTGCTCGCGTTGGGTGGTGGCGTGATGATGTTGCCCGCGTCTGGGTGTTGATGGTGGAGGTACGTGATGGAGGATGGCGGCAACTAAGGTTTTTGCGGCGGCGGTTTCACGGCGACATGGTAGCTAGTCGGCGCATCATTGTGTTGGCAGTGCGACATTGATGGCGGCTTGCGGCTAAGGGAAATTAGGATTATGTGGAGAAGGATTAAAGGAGATGCTGACATGGTAGGAGTGATTGAAAAAAAAAATTGGTGTGACACTCTATCGTTAGCTAGCTCACCTTCCTTTTAACGCCGCTGGTTTTGGAAGACGAAAAATTATGGTTTTCTTCTTTACAGAAAAGAATCAAAATGTATCTTCCTTTAAAAGAGGAACTAAAAACAAATTCACTTTATAATTTAAGGACTAAAAACATATTTAATATTTTAATATATCAATATCAATATATTTTAAAAACTTAATAAAGGGCCATCAATACCAGGAACTTATAAGAGATTCTAAACTTAGTTTTCAATCATTAATAAAAAAGAGTATATACATAAGAAAAATACTATCCTATATAATAATCCTTGCATTTATATATATATATATATATATATATATATATATATATATATATATATATATATATGTATATATATGTAAACTTAAATATAATTTTGCTCTCTGATTTCGTCTATTTTATTCAATTTGATTTCTTTTATTGATTTTTGTTAATTTTCATTAAGATATCATTTTTTTGTAATAAAGTTTAAATAATTAATGAAAGGTTAACATTGTACACCACATGTTAGCTTGTGTTTTCTTTTTAAGTATATTTTATTTTATTTTACTCTTTCAAATTGTTTTTAATTAAAAAAAATCCACTTCCCAAAGTCAACATTGTGTTAAGTTAGTGTGATGTGCAAAGTGAATATCAATGTTACTTATCAATATTTTATATTAATTGAGTCTTAATTTTTCTTAATATTATTTAATATAGTTACAATTTTCATTAATTTAATTTAATTTGTTCCAATTTTTTCATTTGAGACTAAATTTATTTTTTTATATAAATATTATACTAAATTTTTTTATTAAAACTTATATTTTTATTAAAAAATTAATTATTAACCCTAATTATATTATTGAAAAGAAATATTAGATTTATGTTTAATTTTTGTTTCATGTAAAAGACAGGATTATAATAAGTTTAAAATTAAAAGGAAATTTCTAAATCAACTATAAACCTATAAGTATAATAATTTCATTATAATAATATAATTATAATTGGTTTAAAAATAATGAAATGAATATTAAATAAAATTGTGATTTTTAATAAAAAAATTTAGTATAAAATTTATGTAAAAATTAAATTTAGTTTCAATTGAAATGAGAAAATTATGACTGAATTGAGCAAACTATCGAATGATTATAATAAACGAATAAAATTAACAAAAATTAATTCTGACCATAAGACATTGACAAATACATAACATTAATATTGATTTGACACAAAACAATAGTATTGATTTAACATGAAACCATGATAATAACTTGACACATAATATTTATTAACTTAACACATAAATAACTTTTTTAAATAAAAAAAATAATACACAAACTAACCCTTAATATATATTTTTCACCTTCCATTAACTATTTAAGTGTGGTTATAAAAATATTAAAGTGATAAAAGTTAAACATTTAACATAAAAAAATCAAATTAAACTGGACAAAAATAGAAGTGAAATTATATTTAATTTGACAAAAATGAGTTCCATTTATTCAAATGAAAAGATAAAGTAAAAATGCCAAATAAGTCTAATCCCTCTCAAAATAATTTCTTTCATAAAAGAATTTAAATTTTGTTTTAAAACGTAAACAACAATTCCCCACCTTGTCAAAACCCGAATAAGCTAATAATAGAAGTTTTGTATTTTTTTCTTCTTTATCTCTTTTGCCGACAACGACGTCGTTCTGACCATCGGCGCCGTTATCCGATGGCGAACCTCCAACAACGAAGATTAGAAAATACTAGTATAAATATCATTCACAATGGCCCCGCATGGAAAACACAACAGAAAGCGATAGAAAGTTACCGTCACCGTTCTCTCTCGCTAACTTTCTATCTCACACGCCATTAACGCATTCATTTTCTATTTTTCTCTCTCACTCTCTCACACACACATTAGTGTTAGTGTCGGTTCCCAACTTCGATTCACGCGCACAGTACCGACGCAACTTCTCTCTCTCTCTCTCTCTCTCTCTCTCGTGATGGATTTCGACTAGCATTGCGCTGTGAACCCTCGCGAGCTCACTCTCCAACCAGATCGAAGTTCGATTTCTCTTTTTCGCGCCTCGTTTGCTCTCTCTCTTTCAATGTTGCTTTTCAAACTGTTTCTCACTTCGCTCTTTGCTTTGCAGGTTTTTCGCTCTCCGATTTGCAATGACGCCGAGGAGAGGGTTTTCCTTCGCCAAAAGCAGAGGCAAGGGCTCCTGCTTCCCCGTTCTCGGTTTCATTCTGCTCTGCGTTCTTGCGCCTGTGGTTTTCTTCCTCGCTCGGGGACTCTACGCTGCTGGTTAGTTCGGTTGCTGTTTTTCTTTTCTTTGTTGATTGTTGTTTTGTGCGTTTGAAGATCTATGTAGTGAGTAGTATTGACTAGTTTAATGTTTTTGAACGGTTTTTGGTTTAATTGTGGTTTTAGTTGGGAAGTTAAGTGTCTGTGGTAGTAGTATTTTGAGTGATTAGTTGGAAGGGCGTGTGTGAGAGGGAGAGGGCTTTGTGAGGGTGAGTGTAATGCTTGGACAAGCGTCTGTTGAGCCGAAAACGATTTTAAATTTGTGAAGAGTGTAGAAACTACAACCGGTGGGCTTAAATGCTTGGAGATGCTGTGAATGAAATTTGTTGGACACGCGTTTGGATAGGATTTCTGGAAGTGTAGTATGTGATTAGAGTGTTAAGTTGGAAGGGCAAGGTCAAAGGGATAGGGATTTGTCAGAGCGTGAGCGTGGTTTGGATGGTTATCTGTAACGCAGAAAATTACGTTAAATTTGTTAAAGTGTAGATACTACAACTGTTAAGATTTTGTTTAGATTCAGAAAATCACGCCAAACATGCAATTAAATGCTTAAGCAGGCATGCTGTGACTGGAATTGGTTGGATACACATTTGAATGGGATTTCTGCAAGTGTAACATGTGGTATGACACGTCTGTAATGCAGAAAACCAGGCTAGATTTGTTAGAATGTGGAAGCTGCAACTGGGGTTGTTTGTTTTAGATGGATTCTAGGATGGGGGGAAGCAACTCGAGTCTCCCACTAGCAGAAAAGGTTACAACCGACAGATGTGTTGCTATTTTGATGGAGGGCTGAGATTTTTTTTTTTTTCATTTTTTTTTGTCTATCCCTGTTTATCCCTTGAAGTTTCTCTTACTTCATATAAGCAACTGAGGTTGTGCATCCACAATGATGTATCTTAAAATCGGTTTGGAAGATAAGGTTTGCATCTACATATATATTATTATTTGATCATATCTCTTGTGGATGTGAGATTTTCAACACACCCTTTCATGCCAAGGATTAAACATTTCGAGTGTGTGACCAGAGGTGAACTTAATAGTGAGTGATGCAATAGGCTTGACACACTTGACTAGAATAGGCTTTAAATGAGTGTGACACCATGTTATGAAAGTGAAGTTTAAGCCTAATTCAACATCACAAAATCAACTTAGTAAAGTGAGGTTTGAGCCTACCTCTATAGTATTATTTGACCATATAGTTGATGTGAGATTTGCAACATAATTCCAACAACAACAATCACCATGGCAAATATCCATTGCAATCGTCACCAGTAACCTAAATAGAAACCACCACCGATGAGGGGTAGATGGAAAAGGTGGTTGAAACGTTGGGAATAAGAGAAAAAAAAAATAGAAAAGGAAAAAGTGGAAAGGCAGAAAAAATTGTGACCATTTATTACAAATAAATACTTTATCTAAGGGTCAGGATTTTATTAACCATGGGAGGAGATATGGATGGGTTTCATTCCCTTGCCTTTGCCTTGTTTTAATTCATTGTTGTGGTGTGGACATTTAGAAGAAGGAAGGGTTTATGTTTTTGTTGCTTTTGAATTCCTAACTTTTTGCCTCACGGTGGTGAAAAGGCAGCCAATTTTTCATGGACTAGTGAATTATTATATTTGTGCCTATGGTGTCAACAACTTAAGTGCTTTTAGTGTGGTTGAAAGATTCCTTGAAGTTTGTGTCTTGTTCTTGTCCTTCCCCTTTATTCCAAAATTCCTTTATTTTGAGATTGGGCATCTTCAGATTAGGGACTGTAGTGACAGTTGACATGATGGTCATTGAATTTTTTAGTTGTGATCGATGATAGTGTGAATATAAAGGCATCCCCTCTCACTAAATAGAGATGCTTAAAATTTGATCAGTAAAATGTTATGTTGAGATTACTTAATAAGATTGCACATTTATGTGATCCTCATATGGGAATCCATGCAAAGAGGGGCATAATGTTCAGGTTTCAATTTGATAGTTGTGCATGCTTAGTGTTGGCTCTTGTAATGGTACTTTTATTTGGCTTTATGTGACATTTAGTATCACTAGTGAAATGGAAAAAAGTTCATAAATAAGTACTTTCTAGCTGATGTTCTTACTATACATTGCACATTTTTTATAGTGTGTTTGGATACGGCATTTTAAGAAGGTAATTCATCTTTTTTTAGAGAATTTAAAATGCTTTATGAAAAAATATGTTGTTTAAGTGAGGAATTTTGGAAGAATTTGAAATTCTAGAATTTCATTAGAGTAATTGAATTACTTAAAATTGAAGAATTTTAAATTCCACCTAAAATTTAAGAATTTCAAAATCTTCATATTCTTAAATTTGTATTTTGGTGTTCGTAGTTTGGTTGACCTGGGAGTGGATTGATTCGGCTCAACCCAGGTCTGGTTAGATTTGGCTTGACCTAGCGTGAGATCGACCCAACTTAGTTTGACGTGGTCCCAATCCGATCTCTCGACCCAACTTGACTTGGCTAAAACCTGACCTAATTTGTATCTAGCAACTTGTTGTAGACTTGGCCCGAGTTGGAACTATCTGAACTTAATTCGACATGGGCCTAGCCCAACTCAACTGAACATGATCCTGCTAGACTGGGCATGACTTAAACAAGGGTTGACTTGGTTCAATTTGGGCATAGGTTGACTAGGCTTGACCTGGTCGAGACTGACTCAACTCAACTTAGGCTTGACTTGACTTGGTCTTGATCAAGTTAGGCCAAACCTGGTCTTGATCAAGCTAGGCCAAACCTGGTCTTGATCAAACTAGGACCCACTTGGGCCTAGCCCAATTCAACTAAATGTGGTCAACCCTAACTCATGAACGTGGACTCGCTCTAACTCGATTGAAGGTGGGATGCCCCAACTTGGACCCAAATTGACTTGGTTCACTTAGGTTCGATCTGGACCTAAATTGACTCGACTTGACTTAAGCCCTGGCTAACTCTACTCAACTTGGGCTCGACTGGTATTTATCAAGCTAGACCTAACTTGGTCTTGATTGAACTAGGACCTACTTGGTCTAGCCTAACTCGGTGAATATGGATTAACCCTGACTTGACTAAATGTGGGATGCTTGTACTCGACTTGGGCTTATAGGTTGTACCCATATTGACTTAGCTCAATTTGGGCTTGACTTGGGCCCAGACTAAACTTAGCATGCTCGGGGGACTTGGCTTAACTTTGACTCGTGTTGCCTCAGTCTGAACTTGCATGAGCTTGATCTGGTGCTATATTACTTGGGTTTGGCCTAATGTAGTATTTCATAACTTGAAAAGAGTATTGTTTAATATAAATTGAGAAAAAGTTTTGCAAATATAAAATGTGAAAATTTGAAGAACTTTGACCAAAAAATAACATCAGTCAAGATTGATTATAAAAGATTATTGGTATTGATATTTTTTTAATTCTTAACAATTATTTGATATTTAAATAGTTTTTTGAATTTGGTAGTAATTGAAGTACATTATCCAAACAAAAAAATTAAAATTCACTGAATTTAAATTGTCTTATCCAAATAGAACATTTGAATGAAATGCATTCAAATTCAATGTATTTGAATGTCTTTAAAATTGTAAAATTCCTTATCCAAACACAAGGTTAGAGATATCTCTCAGGGGAGGATTTGAGAAGAAAACAATAAGATGAAATGGTGTCTTACACTGCTGGAAAAGGTGTTTCAGCCCAGGAGTAACCATGTACAATAGGGATGACAATTTGTTTTGGTTCCGGCAATAAATATTTGGTTACTGTGGACGGTATAGAAGTGGAGGTTTTTGAGGCAGAACTTATGTCATTATTATTTAAGGTAACCTTATTTCTGATAAGGATGATGATTTCATAGTTGCTTTAACAACTAAAAGTGTTGGCCCATTTTGCAGACTCTCTGTTTGACAAGCTGAACTTATAATCAGCAGTGGATCTTCATAATATATTTTGGGTGTCAAAATTATTTTTATAATTATATAAAAATTTTGGGATGTCGAATATATGAAATATACTAAATTTAAAAATACTAGTAAAAACAAAGGTGGTATGCTCATGTGTGTTCATTTTTTTTATAACAAAAAAATAATGAAATTATAATTATAAAAATATTATAAATAATTTTTACAATTTAATTATAGATAGTTTTTATTTATTTTGTAAATTATTTTATTTATTTAGTAGATTATTTTTATTTACTTAATTTTAAAAGGTAGTTAATTTTTTTTAAAAAAATTAAATTTAAAAAATCAGTTAAAATTTAATAAAACAGTAACTTGAAGGGTAAAAGTGAGAAAAAGAAGGTGAACACCAAAAATGGAATCTCCTTTATATATAGGCATAAATATTCTTATTTATATACTAATTTGTACATGTTTAAAGAAAATTTTGGAGACCGAAGGCTCCAGTCAAACATAGCTTAGATCTACCACTGCCTATTATATGCTATCTATAACAAGGGTATGTAATGAGTTTAAAGCTCAGTAAGCTTTAACATAAGGGGGACTGTTAGAATACAAAGAAAATTTCTTTAGTTTATTACAGAATATCTTAAATTATTTTTTCGTTTAGTTTGTAATCTTAGATTATCCTTAGGATTAATTTCCCATCCTATAATATCTTCTAGAATAACTTCGTAACAGGCTGAGTGCTCTGACATATATGCTATAGCTTGAAGGGGAGTATGAATTTGATTAGATGTGTAGTTTATCTTTTATATAAGGTAACCGAAGATTAATTTATCTTTTAGATAGTCCTTAGATAATATTTTATTTTTGTGTATGTCTCTGTATATGGATACAGATTCTGTAACTCAACCCAACAAACTGAATAATACAGATTCATATAAGATTTATAAAGGTTTATCTTCCGTCCTTGTTGGTAAATAAAGTCCCAGATTGAGTGGGATGAAGAGAAGAAAGTATATATCAGTTTGGTTCTTGTATTTAAGAATTTCTTTTTTATCATTTTGGATCAATTTCCATACTTGCATACAGCTCATTGAGTCTACACTTTTCCTCACATTGCACTTGTGCGAAATTCAAACGGTGTGAGTTCAATGCCCAACTGCCTGTGTCAATAAAAACCAAATTGGGCCTTTTAAACCCAAGTAGAAGAATCACTAGTCCAGACGAGAGGCCTTTGAGGCTCTGTTGAGGACAAGCTAAAGAAATGAAATAAATCACACATGGGTTGACAAAAACAATCCAACTGAATAACTCACTTATGTATTACTCACTAGGTCTGCACTCCTCACAGTGGGAAAAACTCAACACCCTGAAAAACTTTGTAACTTTAACAATTCATATAAAGATATCTTGTAATGTTAATCTTTATTAATTTGTCTTCTCTTAGACCTTAGAAAAAGTTGTCATGTATCTGCTAACATATTATACACTCTATCTTCATTGATTGTTTGTGGATAACAGAAGTAACTTTTAGTAGTATGCTTCATTTTGCTTGATTGAATTTAATATGTTGAAAGTGATTTATGTTCTTATTAATATCTCTATTTATTTCTCTAAATGGAAATAATCATCAGTTCAAGTTAGTCTGATACTTTCAGTGGATTGTGCAGATCTAGATTATATTTCGGATGTTCCACGTAAACAGGTAGCCTGTTTTATGTGAAATTGTCATGTTATAAAACAAATACTTGATAAAGCTTCTAGGTTTTTCTCTTCTGCCTTTAAGTAAATGTTTGACTGCTATAGGTTAGCAATTGGAGAGAATGGCAGGCATTGCAGGATCTTAAGTCACTTCTTTCAGAAGAGGCAAGCAAATACTTATAAAGTTTGGGCTATTCTTCCATGTTCGTCACTTTTATTTCATGTAAGAATATTTATTGGTTTTCTAATAAATATTATCTTTTAGGTCCTTAATGTTATTGTATCCAGCACGAATGATTTGGGACCTTTCAGTCTTGACAATCTCAGAAAGAATTTGTCTGCTTCATGGAGAGTTGTTGGATTAGAAACTTCAAACAGTACACATGAGGTTTGGAAGAACAATGTGCTTCTTCCTGGAGCTCTCAATCCTAATTTTTGTTTTTAAAAACAGAAGGCGTTTTTGCTGTGTAGATGCTAAACGTGTATTTTTTTTTGTTACAGCTAAACCAACCAACACATGTTAGACAAGAAAAGCCAAAGATGAAGGATGGAAGGTCTTCAGGTGGTATCATAATCTATATTAATTAGTATGCTCGATTCTGCTTCTTACTTTACTTTCTAATTTTCTTTTTGCTTAATGCAGATGGTATTCCTTTGTGGACTGATAGTCCTGCACATGAAACCCGAAGGGTGAGCATCATTCTTTGATATTTGTCTTCAATCTCACTAGTTTTTTGTTGGGGCAAACCATAGTTTTGTTTTAATTTGCACAGTGTATATGTACTCTGCCTTATTTTCCCTTTTTTTTTTGGCAAGGGAAATGTGATTTTTCTACCTTCAATTGCTTGAAATTTGTGCAGCAAAAGATGTCATTTTATTCAGATCTTATTGAACCATTGAATTTTATAATTTAGTACTCACTTAAATTAGAAATAATATTTTATAATATCTGTATTTATTCTATTCTTTGTAGATTTACTCACTAAACTAATTTACCCAACACTGGTGCTACGCCAACTTTCCCATTGATGAAAAAGTTGGAGTAGCACTTTTTGTAGAAAAAATAGTAGAAACTTGCCTTAGATTGTTTGGGCGTGTATGGAAATAACATATTCAGACCACAATTAAATAAACTTGTTTCATGTTTTTTATAATTTTTTTTGCAGCATTTAATAGAGAAGAGGCGGGAAAAGCGTGCTGCTGAGTTGGTAAAAAAGGATAATGTAGTAATTGTAAAACTTGAAAACGCAGCTATTGAACGCTCAAAATATGTTGAGTCAGCTGTTCTGGGGAAATACAGCCTTTGGAGGAAAGAAATTGAGAATGAAAATGGTGATTCTACCGTTCGGTTGATGCGAGACCAGATCATTATGGCTAGGGTATATTTAAGCATTGCAAGGATGAAGAACAAGGTCGAACTTTATCAAGAACTAATTTTCCGGCTCAAAGAGAGTCAACGTGCCTTGGGTGACATAGTTTCTGATGCGGATCTACATCACAGGTTTGAAGCCTTGTGTAATTTTATAGAAGGAATGCATTTATTAGCACTTTAATTCTTTTGTATTTGCTGACTTAACTAGTTGAGCGTCTAATTATCTCTAGTGCACATGGGAAAATAAAGGCTATGGGTCAAATTTTGTCAAAAGCAAGGGAGCTATTGTATGACTGCAAATTGGTCACTGGAAAATTAAGAGCAATGCTACAGACAGCTGATGATCGAGTTAGGAGTTTGAAGAAACAGAGCACATTTCTCAGTCAGTTGGCTGCTAAGACCATACCAAACGGAATCCATTGTTTATCCATGCGCCTTACCATAGATTACTACCTCCTTCCTCCTGAAAAGAGAATGTTCCCTCGAAGTGAGAATTTGGAGAATCCCAGTCTTTATCACTATGCACTGTTTTCAGACAATGTCTTGGCTGCCTCTGTTGTTGTCAACTCAACTATTACGAATGCAAAGGTGACTTGGACTGTCTTTTTAACAATACTATGTGCAAGTGCATTGTTTCCTTTATTATATATTCCAAATAATTGTGCCTTGACATTAACATATATTGCACGTGAAATGTATCTATAACATATATACGGCCCTCATTGTCTTAATGTTTAATATCTTGGACATTGCAGGATCCTTCAAAGCATGTTTTTCACATTGTTACTGATAAACTAAATTTTGGTGCCATGAACATGTGGTTTCTATTGAACCCTCCTGGAAAAGCTACAGTTCATGTTGAAAATGTTGATGAGTTTAAGTGGTTGAACTCGTCCTATTGCCCAGTCTTGCGGCAGCTCGAATCTTCTACAATGAAAGAGTATTATTTCAAAGCAGGCCATCCAAACACACTTTCTTTCGGTGCTTCCAATCTTAAGTATAGGAATCCAAAATATCTCTCAATGCTCAACCATCTGAGATTCTATCTTCCTCAGGTTTATCCAAAGTTGGATAAAATTTTATTTCTTGATGATGACATTGTTGTTCAGAAGGATTTGACTGGATTATGGGATGTGGATCTTAATGGGAAAGTAAATGGTGCTGTTGAAACGTGTGGTCAGAGTTTTCATAGATTTGACAAATACCTTAACTTCTCTAATCCGCATATTGCAAGAAATTTTGATCCAAATGCCTGTGGTTGGGCATACGGGATGAACGTATTTGATCTAAAGGAGTGGAAAAAGAAGGACATCACCGGTATATATCACAAGTGGCAGAATATGGTAAGCAGTTGAACGAAACATTGGTTTTACATAAATTGTCTATTCTCACACAAATAGAATATCGATACAAATTTTTCACCGACTTTCGTTTTTTCTATCTGGTTCTAGAATGAAGACAGGGTGCTGTGGAAGCTGGGGACATTACCTCCAGGGCTAATAACGTTCTATGGGTTGACACATCCGCTAGATAAATCATGGCATGTACTTGGTTTGGGTTATAATCCAAGTGTGGATCGATCAGAGATTGATAATGCAGCAGTTGTACACTACAATGGTAATATGAAGCCATGGTTAGAAATTGCCATGACAAAGTATCGGTCTTACTGGATCAAATATGTCAAGTACAGTCATCCCTATCTTCGGACCTGTAAGCTAAATGAATAACCCTTCATAATTTGGTCCCAAATACAGAGAACAATTCTCTCTATTTTCTCCAGCCTTCCCTACTTTCTCTCACTTTTCTGGCATTGCTATTTCATCTGCTAGAATGATGATACATGTCTTAGAGCATAGGATGGGTAGGGTAAGCTCGTGTTATATATTTGTCCCCGTCATCGATTTTTTCTATCAATTCATTTAAATTGTTCACTAAACTCACCCATTCGAAACAAGGTACAGAAGTAGTGCACCTTGTTTACCATAAAAACTCCTCATTGTACCATACTCTGGTTCTTGGATAGGACTAGAAATCAAACATCACATTTCGGTATTCTTTGGAACTTAATTTCTTCTGTTTTAAGGGTTTATTTCTATGTATAGATGTTTTTAAACTCTCAAATCATGGACTTTTCATTACTATGCCTTGCTATTCCTAATTCTCCTTTTTCATTAATTGAGTAAGCTTCCACTGCTCCACTTTGGCACTTAGGTGAGTTTTAGTAGAGTATAATTTTTTTTGTTGCAAGTATTTATTTATTTGTTTAATGGAAACTAAATACGAATTTAATAAGATTTCTTCAGAAAATGTAATATTTTATGCATTTTTTAAGTATGTCATTCTTATAAATATTTTTTTATGAATGTACAATCAGTGGTTTCATTTACATTATGCATATTTTTTTTTTCAAATAATAAATTAGTATTTCTGAATTTATGCTAATTCAGGACTTGAACCCAACGAAAAAGATGCATAAAAGGTAAGCAAAATTAAGACATTACAGTCCATACAAAGTCAATGAACCGAATTTTCATTATGAAAATGGTATGGTGATCCACTTAGCAGAGCACTGGAAGCAGCACCATATTCCCAGTTCCTCGGTGTAGACCTATAAATAGAGAAGGAGGATCTCTTAGACAAAGGCATTCATAATCAAACTCAGTAAGAACAACTTTGAGCACAGGAACACATGGATAAATTGGTCAGCCTGTTATCTCATTTTGTTTCATACTGCAATTGGTCCAGTGGTTCCCAGAATGATTTGCTTATCCATGTTTTTATCTTCTTGTACATCTGAACTCATAAGCAGAATTGAAACATGAAAGCAAAACTTCTCATAAAATAGTACAAAACATAACCTAAAACAAAAAACGCATGAACCATATCCCATCCTCCATTGCCAATTCCAAATTCTCATGATTTCATTTTATTATTTAAGGGGTGTTTTTGTTGTTGTTAATAAATCAATAAAATAGGTATATGATGCATAAAAATAATAGCTGATGTTTTTTTTACCTTTAAATTGGCTTTCGGAAGCTATTTTTGGAGTGTGTCAAAGTTTAGCACTTCCTAAATTTCCCTTTTGAAAATCTATAGGAGTAAATAAAATACAAGTTATCTATTTATAAAAAGAACAAGATTCATGGAATCTGAATCCTCTTTTGCCAATAAAATATTCAAGTGATTGACCCCGTTTTAAAAAAAAATTCCGTTTATAATAAGCAATTATGCGATATGGGTGTTTTGAGATTGATGTTTTGTCCAAATCCCATTGTGCTTGAATTGACAACTTTTTATCTCATTCATTTTTGGTGTCTAACTTTATATCTCCTTTTTTTGATTTGCAACTCAATATCAAATAAGAATCGTCTGTCCCCCGCTATCGCGTAGACTGAACCACTCATATGTCACAAAAAATGTATTTTTATGCCTCCATCGCAATTACACCTCTTCAATTTTAACTACACTTTTTTGTATATATATACCTTACACTTAAGATTCAAAAATTGCAATTAAACAATTCAATATTTGTTCAAAGTTTCAACAACTCCTATATTTTCATTAATACATAACAATTATTATTGCCACTATTATTCCTATTATAAACTATAATTTAGTAAAACTCTGTCCACAAAATGACCGGTGAAGTAATTTTTTGAAAATTAAGGAGAAATTTTAAATACATTATGAGAGTTTTTTTTTTCGTGGAGAGATTTTAGAAAGATTTGATAACAATAAATTATAAATAAATTTATATAAAGGATCACAACATTATTTTCAATTCAAAATATTAAAATATTAAAAGAATAGAATTATGAAGTGGAATTACTTTCCTCTTATTTATTTTTATCTAATATAAAATTTTCAACTCATTAAATTTATGATAATATAGTGTTTGTAATATAGTTCGTTAATTGATATTAGAGTTCTATATCTCTAATTTGTATAATAAAGGTTTTTATCAAATATAATAATCTATGATCTAAACAAAAATTTAATTCTGATTGAAAGATAGAAGGAAGTGCAATATTTAAATTTTTATACTTAATCAATTATTGACATTATTTTTTTGTCAAAAAAAAAGGTTTAGTAATTTTATTTTATTAAAATACTAAATTAGATTCTTTAAAACATCTATATATCAGAATATATAATAAGTTCAATTGTTATGTTTGAAAATTTAATAACAATATTTATACAATATAACATTTGAAATAATCATTCATATAAATTTAAATTAAAAATTGTAATAATGATGTCCAAACACCTTTAGAAAAGAAATATCAGAATTTTTTTGGCACATATATATAAATACTTGAAAGCTGTGATATCTCCTCTAAATATATTTAAAAAATAATGTTATAGGCAAACAATTTTATATTAAATTGAATTTTGTTATTAGATCCTCTATTTAATAAAAAAATAGATTATCAATATAACTATCGTGGATCTATATTAATAATAAGATACAATATGCTAACAAATAATTTTCCTGATATAAACATTTTTTTTATTTTCAGTGTACTGAATGAAAGTATAATACATAACTCTATTAATTTGAATTCATAACATTATATTACACTTTAATTAAAAAAAAAAACATTACACTACACTTTAATTTTTGTTAAATAATTTTTTGAGAATGTAACCACTTGGTAGGAGGGTTTTGTTCTTCATAATAATCTTATTCGAACATGACTTTCTATAAAAAAAAAAAATACCTGTCAATCTATACTAATAAAACTTACCTAAAACATTTAGTGTTTTTTAATCATATATAAATAATATCATTAAAGTATAAACATATGTCAAATATTAATCATAAATTGCACTATTTGAAGAAAAACTTTAATTATGATTAACCTTATTACAATTAATTAGTTTCATAATAGATCTAAAATATTGAAAAAGTCTGATAAACTAAAATTTTGTCAGAGAACTTATAAATTTATTATAATGTAACATCTTACTTAATATAATAGTATAAAACAACTAAATAAAATATTATAAAGTTTAATAACACTTAGAAACATATATGATATTAATGTAATTTTCATCATAATAATCATAGTAACATAATATATATCCATTAACTATACACTAGCAACTTTTCAAAATAAAATAATTCTTATACAAAAACATTTAAAGAAAATTCCAAACTATACTTTGTCACATCTTCGTCTTCTCCAAAGGTGTGCTATCACATACCTTGTGAGCTTCTCATACTGTAGAGTAATTATTGTAAAAGAACAACAGAATATACAAAAATGCAAGGTAGTGAACAAAAACATTATCATAAAATATTTAAACTATATAAAATATAAGTTAAACATGGATAAGGTACGATAAATTACATATTTTCACACAACAGTTGACACTAATTTAATTATTCAGATACATGTCTTTAACATCGGAACTCATTAGAGATACAAATCTATGGTGATTTCTAGACTCTATAAAGTTTATCCTCAAGGAGTTATTACATAACGACTTATAAGGTTAATCCCCTTCGCACCTAGGACCAAACATTGTCTTTAGAATCTCTTGTTACTCTTCAAGACATAACACATTCTACTTTATCTAAGTGTGAATGGTTATTTGAGCATTAGGATACCTTCTCGTGGAATCTCATATGTCAATGTAACACTAAAATTTATCATCACAATGAATTTCTCGTTCAAAGTTCCTCCAACATTATCACTATATATATCCACAATAATCACACCACAATTAAACACAATGATAATCATAGACATCCATAAAGTTTGTTATATAAATATATCTCAAACTATCAAAGAAGAAAAGAAATACAATATACACACTTAAGCTTAGAGGTGGCGCTCAACACCAAACCTTTCACACAAAGGTAAGCTCGATGTATTCTTCTTGCAAAACTAGGCACTCAAAGGTATAGTTTTGGCGTTCAATGGTATAGAGTAGAAATTTACTACCAACATGATGCTCGGTGGCACCTTGCCACCGCTCAACGCTAAAGCGTCACAAAAACAAAACGTGCAGCAGCACCCTAACACCGCTTAGGGCTATACCAACAGTTGACACTAATTTAATTATTCAGATACATGTCTTTAACATCGGAACTCGTTAGAGGTACAAATCTATGGTGATTTCTAGACTCTATAAAGTTTATCCTCAAGGAGTTATTACATAATGACACATAAGGTTAATCCCCTTCACACCTAGGACCAAACATTGTCCTTAGAATCTCTTGTTACTCTTCAAGACATAACACTAACTACTTTATCTAAGTGTGAATGGTTATTTGAGCATTAGGATACCTTCTCGTGGAATCTCATATGTCAATGTAACACTAAAATTTATCATCACAATGAATTTCCCGTTCAAAATTCCTCCAACATTATCACTATATATATCCACAATAATCACCACCACAATTAAACACAATGATAATCATAGACATCCATAAAGTCTGTTATATAAATATATCTCAAACTATCAAAGAAGAAAAGATATACAATATACACACTTAAGCTTAGAGGTGGCGCTCAACGCCAAACCTTTCACACAAAGGTAAGCTCGATGTATTCTTCTCGCAAAACTAGGCACTCAAAGGTATAGTTTTGGCATTCAATGTTATAGAGTAGAAATTTACTACCAACATGATGCTCGGTGGCACCCTACCTCCGCTCAACGCTAAAGCGTCACAAAAACAAAACGTGCAGCAGCACCCTAACACCGCTTAGGGCTATGCCAAATATTATAAGTATAACTTGCACTTTTTAAGAGGATTTTACTTGTTTGATTAATCAAATTGGTACTCTTTTCTTAGTGAATTAGTTCAAAATAGTTGTAGGCGTGAAAATTAGTACCATTTGACCAATTGTTCATATTATAACTCTCTTAAACGCATAAAATTCCAATCCAAACCAACAAATCACATTTCAAACAATTCACAATACACAATTCAATATCAATCATGCTTACAACAAAACCAATTCATTAAAACAATCACAGTTCATTTCTAACTTGAAATCAATCAATGGCATGCATTCATAAACTTAACAATATCAATATAAAATACTTAAGTACTAGCTTCCCTTACCTTTAATAATAGACCAAGGAACTAAAATTCCTTATAATGCTCTTAAATGCACAGGAAATTTTATTTGTCCCTAAAAACAACATAAACATGATCTTGATATGTCGTTAGAACCATTGATCAATAGTAAAGAAACAAGTAAGCGAAATTTTGTCCAAATGCAAAGGAAGAACCAACATGAACTTAGAAAAGGAACAAAAAACTAACTTACCCAAACCGAGAAAATGATCAGTTAGGAATGGAGAGCTTGTCACAAGGATTACTTAAGCGGTCTCCAATTTTCAAACATATAGATGTGAGTCAAATAATCTAGAGAAAAGAGAGAGTTTTAGGAAAATGTTTCTTAAGAGAGTGTATGTTTTTAAATAATGAAAATCGTTTATAAAAACTCTATTTATACTTTAAACTTTTTAATATTAAAATATTTGAGTATCATCATTCTAACACGGTTAAGAAGTGGACTTTAAGCTTAACTCAACCTCACAAAACTGGTTTGTAAGGTGAGATTTGTATCCCACTTATATATTATAATTTGGCCTTATCTTTAGTTCATGTGGGACTTCCAACACACCCCTTCACGCCGAGGTTTAAACATCTTGAACGTGAGAGTAAAATTAATGAGTGGTCCGATAGTGGCCCGACAATGGGTGGAACAGAATGCCCACATAGATCTTGCTAGGAAAGGCTCCAACCATGTCTTTAATACCATATTAAGAAGTGTGCTTTAAGCCTAACTCAACTCAACAAAACCGGCTTGTGAGGTGAGGTTTACACCCCACTTATATATTATAATTTAGTCTTATCTCTAGTCGATGTGGGACTTCCAACACATCCCCTTCACGTCAAGATATAGACATCTCGAGCGTGAGAGTAGACGTTAATGGGTGGTCTGATAGCGGGTGCAACAGAATGCCCACATAGATCTCGCTAAGATAGGCTTTAAACATGGCTCCAAACATGACTCTATAGCAAGATTTATGTGGGCATTCTGTTTCACCTGCTATCGGACCGCTATCGGACCATCCATTGATGTCTACTTTCATGCTCGAGATGTCTATCCCTCGACATAAAGGGGTGTGTTGAAAGTTCCATATCGACTAGAGATAAGGCCAAATTTTAATACATAAGTGGGATGCAAAACTCACTTCACAAGCCGGTTTTGTTGAGTTAAGTTAGGCTTAAATCTCAATTCTTAATAGCCCACTTCTAATAAACACATTATCAATTCTAAATTATGATTTTCTAAACTCTTACACAGATGTATTTACCTGTGAGTAATTTTAATAATAAATGTTTGGATTAAAAATAATTATTAACAAAGGTAATAAATACTTAAGAAATCATATTGTTAGATGATTTAAAATGTTTTGACATAAAAAATAAAATCTCTATTGAAATTTATTTACGAGACTCATATCATATAACACGTATTTTTGCGTACATACAAAGTTGATAATATGTTGAAGGAGTAAAATTTTGGTATTAATATCATTAAAAATGATTAATATAGTCATTTAAAAAAAATGTTAAAAGGAGATTAAAAAAGAGTGGGATGATACGGCATTTGAAAAAGTAAGAGGTACGAAAAGCAATTTTGAATAAAAAAGAAAAAGAAAAAGAGTACAATGATTGTTGTGAGTAGGAAGAGAGGCACATGCATTCTTAATTCATCCAAAAGAGTTCAATGATTTTGTCCTTCTACTGAGCAAAATAGCAACCAACAAATTAATTATTATTTTATTATTATCATCATAATAAAAAAAATAATAATTCTACTTTTTAATATACTAATATTAAAAGACAAACAAAACCCACTTATGTGGTTACTTTTAAGTTTTCTTCATTTGTGTTAGGATTTAAAAATAATACTAAGAATAGAAAAGAAAAATAATTTATATAATTTATAGATTATGTCTTTATCTCATGAGTTCGTAACAAATAAGGCGACTTTGCTTTGCTTTCGTCAATCAATCATTATCATTCATTCATCTCAACGTCAACGTTTACATGTCCGTACCAAACATCATACCAATTATTGTTTTCCAAATTATTTCATTAAATAATTTAAATATCTACCAAATTATTATATAATCTTTTAAAAAAATTATTATTAAAAAATTTAACTTATTCAACGGAAGAATGTAACTGAAATTTACGTGTCGCGAAAATTCTTATTAAGACATTGAGGGTTCTATATTCTTAAAATGAATAATCAGTCTTAATTGGTTAATTAGACTAATTATTTCAAATGTACACCCGCTTAACGTGTTTTGTAGACCACATAAATTAAAGGGGTATCTTTGCAAAAAGATGGATGATACATTAATTAGTAACCTTTTAAATTCAAAGTTTTCTCAAAACATAATTATACAACTAGAGACACATGTGATATGGTCATGTAAATTTTTTTTATTATAGATGATTAATTTAATTAAAAAAAATTAACTAGACGTAACCTAAAAAAAATTAAATAGTAAGATAATTGATTTAGTTTAAAAAATAGTTAAATTCAAATAAATAATCACTTACAAAAAATGAAAATGATAAAATAATTATTTTAGTTTAAAATATTATTGTTTAAAAGTAAAATAGAAAAAATTGATACACTTTTTAATTATTCATTTCTTATATTATATTATAATAGATGTATAAATAAATACAATACATACACATATTTTATATATATATATATATATATATATATATATATAATATGATATATTAATTTCATTAAAAAGGAATCATTATCAATTAAAATACATATGATTATATTTGTACAAATATTTATGTATTTTAGTTGATAATGATTCACTTATGTGTGAGACCGTGTAATGAAATTAATATATATATATATATATATATATATATATATATATATATATATATATATATATATATATATATATATATTTAAGATGGACTCACATGATTGAAAACCTTAGCATTCAAATTGGATCATTATCATCTATCATTGTAATAACTGTGAGTCATCATTCCTATTATCGGACAACCATGAAATCCTTGCGAAATCCATCAAGTTTAAAGCCACAACGAACCATCACAAGCTTCTACCGTTGTTTACCATCAACCTCGCATTACCACTAGCAACGCCATCACGAAACCCTCTATTGAACCCAACCACAATTCACGAACTTCCATCTTTATTATGTCGTGACGAACCAACAACCACCATCATCTTCCTTAGGCCACCACCACAAGTATAGAAACGTTAAAATCTTTGTTGTAATCCGCAAGCTTCAGCACAATTGTAAATCAAAATCCAAGAAAGACTCAAATCTCTTAAGCAACCAAAACATCCTGCAAAAAAAGGAAACCTAAATCCTAAAAATACAAAAAGCCCCAAATCTCATCCTGCAAAATAAAAAGGAAACCTAAATCCCCGAAACACAAAAATATCCAAATCTCTCGAGCAACCAGTACATCCTGCAAGAATAAAAGGAACCTAAATCGCAAAGAACAAAGTCAATTTTCTTTCATAGAAACCACTTTCATTTACCATGTTCCCACATCATATTTATTATATTTGTCACGTACATTCAAAAGTGACAACTTATTCAATATTGACTTAGGTGGACATTACACCATCAACAATTTGGACGTCGTTAAAAGGATCAAATTGAACAAATTTTACAAAAAAAGAAGACATCTTTGAACGTTAAAAACCACTCAAGGACACTTTGAACAAAAGTGACGAATATAAATCAAAATATGTATTAAGCAAAAAAAAAAACTATGAGTATTCTTTTTTAAAGTTTGAGAGCAAAATGTATCAAAATTTGAAACAAACACATTATTATTTTAAGTCCAAATTTAAAAACAAAAACATATTTAACTTCTAATTATTGAATAGTTAGAAATATACTAAGTATTTACCTAAAATGTTTGAACTCAAATACATATGTTTCTCTAAGTATATAATTGTATGTAAGATTATTTGATATCGTTAATAGATAATATAAATGTTAATCATTATGTATTTTCTTTCATAAATACTTCGAGATTATATAATTTATTTCTTTTTCAGCTAACTTATGTACTTTGTTAAGTGACTATAATAATTGTTTTTCACATGAGAACACACAAGCATGTGGGTAGGGAACAATCTCACGAACAACAATAGAGAAGAACTCATAATTATGATTTGGAAAAAAGTTATAACTATATATATATATATATATATAAATAAAAGATATGAAATTATGGGGTTAGAAGAGTTTCTTTTGTACTAGTCCATACGACTCTAACTTTACCAGCGAAGCATGTGCAAGAACAGAAAACATGAAAAGTATATATGGTGAGGAAATTTTGACGTACGAAACAAAAATTTGGTGGCGGTAAGAAGTGGAAGATTAAACAGTTTATATAATTAGAAAAAGGATGGAATTGGTACGAATGGAAAGTGTTGTTTTTATGGGATTTTGCAGAGTTACTTTGTGAAAAGAAAGTGGCATTAGCATTAGCCTAGGAAGATGTTCTTCCTTACCCAACCACAACAGATGCTCCTCAGATACACACAACTCTTTTGCTCATCCTATCTTATCTCTGCCCTTTTTATTCTTGCTTTTCACCTACACATTATTCTATCTATCTATCTATATATAGCCTACATCAAAATTAGTTGATTCAACAACGTCAATGAAAATAAAATATAAGAAGTATGAATATATTTAAATGTTGAGAGCTTAAATTCATTAAGATAAAATTACGATAATATTATTACACTAAATCACTTTTTTTGAGGTATTATTCATTTTTTAGTTTGAAAATCTTTCACTTCTATTATGTTAAAAAGGTCTCAAAAGATTAGAGAAAAGAATATATGTTTAAATTATTTTTAACTTCAACTTCTAAACGACTATTAAATATATTGAAAGAGTAAAGGTAGATAAAATAATAATATTAGTAATAATAAAATTTCATCATTTATCAATATTTTTTTCTTTTTCACATGAAAATTCTCATTTGAGTTATTTGTTGTTTTGAAATATTCAAAGGAATTAGGATTTTAATTTTGAATTTATAATTCAGTTATGTGGGAGAATCCCAATAAATTAAAAATGTGTGCATATAAGGTGGGACTATATCTATATCTAAAACAATGTAAAAGACACACTATTAAATGGATAAGAGATTTTTTCAAAAAGATAACATTATGCTCACAAATGGGTTAAAGATACATTAGAGAGAAAATTATATAAAAGAATCACTCATAAAAATACAATTTTTATCTAAAAACACAATTCAAAGCAACATTTTTACATTGGAAGCCTTAGGACATTCATTATAATTTTCCTTATAACCTCTGTGAATAGTTTCTTCTTCCTTGGTTCGTATTCTTCAACAACATTCTTCTTTGAGACTAGTGGTATAGACCTTCATTTTCTTTTTGAAATTACATTGTAACTGCTTTTTAAGGTTAATGATAGAATTCAAATTATTTTACTAAAATTAAGCCAATTAACAATTAATCTTTTGTGATTAAGTTAATCAAATTTCTGTAATTAAGATACTAAATCTCATGTACTTATGTTCTACATAGTCGCATAGCTGATTTATATCACACTAAAATGTATATATACATATTCCAATGAATAATAATTTACGCATTCAAATTATATTTCTCTCTTACATGGTATCACTAGCCTTTTTTATTTTGTCTTATATCCTTGCATAGTGTAGTTGTCAACAATCATTGTTTGGTTCTACAACTTGTCTTTGGTTTGTTTGAGCATTTTCATGAAGTAGCAACCCTGATCTGTCAGAGCAACCCTGATCTGTCAGAGCAACCCATTGCCTTCTGTCCTTTGGACTCATTTTATGCTAACTCTTGAGGAATTTGACCTAGCAAAAAGATGCAAACCATGACTTCTTATATCGCCATGCACACTTCCTCCCTAAGGGACATTGATCACTCTTTTTTACAACACTGAAACCGTTTCAAAAAATCATTCTAGGTCCGGTAGCAATTGCAACAACTAGGATCACTCTAGTAGACATGATCAACGCAACTTGCTTAAATGGTTCAATTCGTTCATCCGGCTTTCCTGCTGTAATTCCTTCCCGTCATGACAGTCACCTCAATATGTCCCTTGGAATCCTTAGGGTTGGACTCCCCCTCCTTGGGGCATGCCTCCTTGTCTTTATCCCACATCTTAGTGCACTCGCCCCACAAGAACTTTAAAGCGAGCTGGAATTCTAGGTTAAAATCCTTAGTCCTCACACCATGTCCCTAACACCTCCTAACAACACATGGTACGTGGACATTGGAGCCTCATCACATTGAACGACGTCACAAGATAATCTATTATCTTATTCTAATTTGAACAATTTAAATCAGACACTTATTGATAGTGGTCAAGGTATTCCAATTCAAACTCTGGTCACACAACCCTTCCTACCTTAAATCACAATAAACCTCTCAAACTTAACCACATCTTATACATACCTACTAAAAAGTTAATTTTTGTGCAACAACTCATTACTGACAATAAGTTTATGTTTCCTTTAATCCTTTTGGCTTCTCTATTATTCATTTCAAGAAGGGGATCACTCTTTTGAGATGTGACATTGTTTGTGGCCTTTATCCCATCACTAATCGAACTCATTTTGCTAGTCTAGCTTCTAGTGCTTGGCACAATCGTCTTGATCATCACAATTCTTCTATTTTACAGTCTTTTCATAAGAATAAGTTCATTTCCTCTGAACATTTGAACTCTAAAACTATTTGTGATTCATGTGTGTTTGACCAACATGTTAAATTGTCTTTTGTGTGATCCAGTAATGCTATTGTTAAGCCTTTTTATATTTTACACAATGATCTTTGAACATCACGTGTTATAAGTTTTTCTGGTCATCACTATTATGTTTTGTTTTTTGATGATTACTCTGATTTCATGTGGATATTTCCTTTAGGTAATAAGTCTCAAGTTTTTAAAAAGTTCATATCCCTCAATAATCAAATTCAAACACAATATTCGTAAAAATTTAAATGTTTTTAATGTGATAACAAACGATAATATGAAAATACTTTGTTTCATTAGTTTTGTGATGATAATGACATTCTTTTTCAATTCTTTTGCTCACATACTTCTTCCCAAAACAGAAAAACAAACCGTAAAATATTAACCATTAACAACATGATTTGCACTTTATTCGTTCATCCGTTCTTTACTCCTTCATTTTGGCATCACGCCTTTCAAATGACCATTCTTCTTAATATACTTCCTCAAAAGATTTGGTTTAATAGGTCTCTCGTTCAACCTTTGTATCATTGTGATCCCTCGTATACACATTTGTGAGTCTTGGGTATTTTTTGTTATCTTTTGTTTCCCTCTGTTACTATTAACAAACTACAATCATGATCGACTCCATATATTTTCTTAGGATATCTCCTTAGTCATAAATATTATAAAAGGATTATAAATATTTTGATTTGTTAAGAAAATAATAATATCATGACATATCACTTTTTATGAAACATAACTCCATTTACACATATCACTTCCTCTCTTGTCTCTACTTATATTCATGGATGATATACATTTTTTTCATCCTTAGTATATATAATCTGACCTTTTTATATACAAGCATTTTATACGATGATATCACATGGATTAGAGAATAAAAAACTAGCATATTTTAGTCAATTAAATGAATTCATGATTAAAAATCTATTATATATGTGTGTGTGGAGTTTGCTAACTTATGTAATCTTTTAAAGTGTACTAAATTTTAGTTGACAACATAATTTTTATTCATAAAAAAAACATACTTTAAACACAGAGATATTTTAATAATTTTTATTTTTAATTTAAAATAAAAAAAATAAAAAATTATTCAAATATCTTTAACCTTAAAACTTAAAATTCATAATATATAAAAATATTTTTATCAACTAAAATGTGATATACTTTAACAGGTTACACGACTTAACAAACCATATATATATTATTTTTCTTTTATTTTTAATAATTTTCTTAACAAATTTTTTGTTTTTATTGTCCATAATAAAAAATATATTTTAACTAGAAAGTCACAGGCTTACGTGATGTCCACTTTCTCTCCATCTGTATTCCTATTTCTTTTATTCTGAAATTAAATACCCACAACTAACTAAGCCCACAAGCTAGTGGAAGTCGTATATTATTGTTACACCGACAAGGATTGACAACAAATCACCAACTAAAAAGTTGATGAGTTCAGCCCTGCGATCAACTTTTTCTCATTAAAAGCCTTGTCTAAGGATGTTTACAATTCCAAGAGTAATAATCACTTTTTAAGTATTTTTTTATAATAAAAATTTAACCATTTTTGGTAAAGAAAAGTTACCTTGGAATAAGTGATAAACAAGCAATAAAGCACACACACTTTTTCTGGTCCATTGTCTTGAAAATCCAAGTATACTTATTTTATACACTTCCCCACCAAACATTTCCCCATACCATACCCTAAGGTTTTGAATGTTTGTGAACTGTGATATTATTGAAGTGGCCACAGACAAATTATGTTGCATGGTACATGGTCGATAGAAAATAAAAAAACAATATAATGCTAACTTTAGCGAGACAGAGATCTTTTCATGTTGGCCAACTTTTTCTGGCATTATAATAGAGAAGATGACAAGTTGAGGGAAGAGGCTGTGGGACATGGCTAAGTCTGTGATAGCTGTGTTCTAAGTTTACTTTTTCCACGTAAAGAATAGCCATGACTTTTCTTTATCCAAAGTTTGGCTGCAAATGCATGAATTCTGCTACCTATCTTTTTCTATTCCACATCTCATCGATCATATCTATATCTTCATACCATATCCCAGTTTGCACATGTTGTCACTTGTTATCACAACCTCAAATTCGATACATGCATGAAGGACATGTGATGAAATAACTCTGTTTGTGTCTATTCACCTTATAAGGTCCGAAACTCCGAATCTACCACTTCATCTTAGGATTGTTTTGCCACAAAATGAGACAAATTATCAACCCATCCTAATATAGGAAACCACTTTTTCTACATCTAAATCCAACAGTTTTTCTTCTCTTCTAAATCGTTTGTAAACTTTCCATATACAAAATAAATCAATCACAGGATTATTTCCAATCATTACTATGCTTACCGATCAATATTCTCAAAAAACATAGAAAGTGTTATGCTGGATTATTCTTGTCTTAGCAATTTCACAAATTTTGTTCAATTCTTCGTCTCATTCAATGTATAACATTAGTATTGCTTTTAAGATTAATTAATGGTTTTAATTCTTTTTAACATTGGTATAACATTAGCATAACTAGAAGAGATATTTTGTCCACATCCAATTCTCTTAGTTTATTTGTCATTTTTCTGATGATTTAATTATTTTTCTTCTAAACTTATATTTTTATTTTATATTTGTAAGGTTGCTCACGAACACCTCTTCTTCATGGTATATTCCTAATTTGAATTTGTAAAAGGCAATTCCTTTTGTGGGAAATTGTGTCAATAAATACAATTAACTAAAATTTTCATTGTATTCATCACATAACTTCTAATTAGAGAGAAGATACATGTGCAATTAGTAAGATTAGGTGACCAACTCGTCAGTTCGAGTACACATGGCCAACTTTAGCCAACTTGCTGTGGTTGGCTCTGCTTTGGAATAGCAGGTAAGACTATATATTAAAATATATATATATATATATATATATATATATATATATATATATATATATATATATATATATATATATATTTGTAGCTTTATTCTTACAAAAGAAACCAAATAATTTACTTTGTATGATATTTTTAACATAATTATTAGAGAAAATAGTGTATACACAATAGTGTTATTGGTAAGTTATGTTATTGATACATATAAATGAATGGATAAAAAAATTAACAAAATAGTTAATACAGAGAACGTAGATTATTCACTAGTACCTTTAAAATACATTATGTGACGACATTAAGGTAACATTAGTTCCCCCAATACAATTTGAAATTAAGTAAACTTACAAATTAAACAATTTTAGTGATTAACATGATAGACTTAATTAATAATTTAGTCTTATATTTAGATTTTTATTTGGTTTGGTCTCTATATCACTTAATAACTTTTGTTAATTAAAATCAATTTGGTATCTTAGATAGTGTTAAAGGTTGTTTGAAAGGTGAGCACGTGTTAAGAGGTTTAATTATTATTTTGATTTGTATATTTTTTTTGGACTCAATTAAGTCTTTTTATTGTTTAAATATAGATAATATATATAGTTCATTTCGTGAAATTAACGTTAACATTCTTAGGAAGTGAATGTACCTAAATCTAAACCTTATTTTCCCTCTTCAATCATAATCTTACTAAGATGTTGTCTTTCAGATCCAAAATCGATTCTTTTATATTTAAGATCACAAATTTAAGATATTTGTTTTTGCTACTGCATTGTCAAAGATGAACAAATAAATTCAATTGTAACTTTTGGATTCATTCTCATGATCTGTGGAGGATGATACTGAAAAACAAAAAAAAAACCTACATTATCTCCATATAAAAAATATAAGGGCTCAACTTAGTAAAAGAAATATATAAACACCAAATTACTAATCAAACATTTTATTAAACGGACATGCGATCACATTCCAAACCATATTAACGTCAATTTAACTAAAGAAACTACATTATTTCTAATTAGCAAAATATAGACGTAGTTGAGTAAAAACCAATAAAAACTATAATAAAAAAAATCTAAATATAGTAATAAATTAGTAATTAAATATATATATAATATTTGGAAAGAAAACGTGAATGAAGAATTGATATTTTGAAGAGGGAAATTTAACAAATGAGAGGGCCTCTTGCAAATTCACGTACATGTAAAATGTCTGTCTTTATTTATTTATGGTTTCGGTAAAAAGGACATGGTACCTAAACCAAAGTGGCCATTGACATGACCGATTCCAACTCGTGAAGGGTTTTACTTGAGAATTTGAGAATTATGAGTTAGACAGTGCTGAAATTGTTCCGTGACATGTTCAATCAAAATAATTGCATGCAAAGCCTTTTCAAACCCATCTCCATTGCCAGCAATGTCTTGGAAGATCTATGTACCATGATTCATACACCATAAATCAACTACAACTTTTAAATTATCTATATTTCTAAGACAATTTCACCATAATTCTAAATCTTCCGCCCTTTTCAGTACATATGCATAGCAGAATCACTATGTAATAATATTTCTATCTCACTCACTCACCAATCAATCCACACAGAGAATATTACATGAAAATACGTATTTAATGTGTATTAAAAGTTAACATTATTAAGTCAAAACCAACATGAATTAGTTTTTAAATTGATTAAAATAGGTTAGTATTAGCTAACTTGATGTTAATGTTTTCTTAATGTATCGATTTATAATACTAAATAAAATATATTTTTAGTATTAATTTAATTTGTGTTGATTTAATCGATACTAATGACGATAATTTTAAAAATTAATCTCATACCACGTTTTCATTCTAAAAAATAATAAAATACAAAGAAAAATATATAAAAAGTTCTAAAAGAAAAAAGATAGTGAACAGAAAATATGAATATGTGTGATGAAGGAGATGAGGAAAAGGGTATGGATGTAATTATGAGTATGTAGAATTCGAGTATCAGTGAAGAAAAATAGTGTAGATGAAGAGTATAAGTATGGATGAAAAGGATAAGTGTGATTGAAAGAGATGAATATAAAAAATTAAGATAAGTGTGAAAAGATTTATATAAAAAAGAAATCTTGTACTGTGTTTTCATTCTAAATAAACTAAAATATAAAGAAAAAAAAAAGTTCTAAACGAAAAAAGAGAGTGAACAAAAAATATGAATATGTGTGAAAGAAATATGCGTGATGAAGGAGATGAGGAAAAGGGTATATAGATGTAAGTATGAATATGAGCATGGATGAAGAAGATAAATCGTGGTTTAAAGAGATGAATATAAAAGAATAAGATAAGTGTGAAAAGATTTATATAAAAAAATTTAGAAAAATTAATTGAGAAAATTTATTATCTTAAAATATGAATCTTTGATTAAAAACATATTTTCATGAAGATGCATGAATATATGACATATAAAGCTTAATTTAAATAAATATAAATTTAAAAAATAAATGAGATTATCTTTAATTAAATCTTATTGATTTATAATATTTATTTAGTTATTATTGAGTCGTGACACTAATATAAATATTTTTATTTTTTTAAATATTTAATACTATCTCAGAGTTTAATATTAAGTGAATTATATTAATGGTGGTTAAGAGAAGTTAATTCAATACTAACACAAATATAAATTATTAAGAAAAGCCTAAAAATATTTTGCATTAACTTATAATTGGTTAAGTCGACTCTATTAGAAGCTAGATTATTTAAAAAACAAATTTATACCTTTTGAATTTTGTTAAAAACAATTACTTTTTTGTGTTATGCCAACTAAGCTGACTCTAATAACACCATGATTCGGCTAAAACTATTATAAAAGTTAATTTAACGCTTTTTCAAATATTTTTTTATATTGAGACCTGAAATTACTTCTAATCCAATAAATCTTAAAGCAATGAGTTTGATTTTTTTTCTTATATATTTTTCATCTTAATCATCTTCCCTCAATGTCACGTTCTTAACTCCAACTTGAATTTCTCATAGTACAAACTACAATAATAAATGTGAAGAAGAGAATTGAGTGAGAAGTTATAATATTAATACATATTATAGACTTTTTTTACCACTTAAATAAAGAATAAGATAATCCAATGCAATTAAAAAATACATAATTAGTTATTACGTACATGCAATTCGTACATAAATATAATTGTTTGCTCGTATGAGATATATTAAAGTTATATGATTATCATATTAATCATATCTCAAATGACCCATAATAAGAAAATTAATTGTATGAAAAAAAACGCGTATGAGAATAGGTAATATACATAGATGAGCTATAATTAGGTTGGATCTAGGAATTTCGACATACGATGGGAGATATTAAATATATAAGTTTTATCTAACTAATAATTTGACAACAAAAGAATTATGTTGGATGACAACTATGGTGTCTGAATAGATAATTATATATATAAAAAAAATCTACAAAACCTATCTATGTCAGTTCCTATTCCACCCAAACATCTACATCTAACAATCTACACTTGATTTTCAATTTTTTCTATTGAAATGAATAAATTAAAAATATGTATATACTTTTTTAAAGTTACTCAAATGTAGCAAACTTGAATGCTACTTGTTTTTATCTTAGTTTACTATATAAGAAAAATACTGTTTTTTTAGGCCAGATTCATTATTTTGTTTCACGTGCCTCTTTTATTATGAATATTTTACTTCAAAAATATATCTTCATGTGAAGCTTAAACTATGAAAGAACTTTAACATACATGAAAGATATAAAAGTGGAGAAGTAGAAAATTTATAATAATATAAAAGTGGAGAAAAAGACAGACAAAGAATTAACTGAGGAAGGAATAAAGTTTTTTATTAGATCAAACAAAAACATAATCAAAAGGAAACAATGACCAATTCTTTTGCATGTAACTGGAAAATAAAATGTTCATTATTCTGTTTTGTCGTTTTTAAAAAACGACGATTCCTTAAATAGATTGTCAAAAAAGTGTTTGGAGCCTTTTAATTATTGTTTGGTGTCTCAAACAAAAGACCCACGTTTTATCTTTGAGACAATAATGAGGTATTTGAATACATCGATAGAAAGAGAAATTGAGACAAAAAACATTATTTCATGAAAAATTCATATCTATCTCTCATTATTGTAGTTTAAAAAGACATATACTTATATAAAGAAGAACATCCAGAAAAAATAAAAATAAAACATAAGCTTAACAAAATATACATACTAAAATCATTCTTCATCTAAATAAAAAAAAAATAATGCATATTTAAGAAAGTGTATATAAGTTATAATATTACGTTAAGAAGTAAACTTTCAAGTTTAATTCTAACTTTATAAAACCAATTTATAAGATGAAATTTGTATTGATGATATATCTATTTTAAATTGGTTTTATCGATATGAAACTTCCAAATATATATATTATTTAATAGAAGATTAATTAAAGACACGTCAATTAAATATTAAAATCACTTTTTAAAACTTTAAAATAATGAGTTTATAAAATTTTTTAATTTTGATTTAATATAAAAGTAAAAATTGATGTTTAGATTCTAAAGGATATTTTTGATGAAAGTAAAGAAGTGATATGAAATTATGGGGTTAGAAGTGTTTGTGTTTTGTACTAGTTAACAGCATAGTAACTTTACCAGCTAAGCATGTGCTAGAACGAAAAACATGTAAGGAATGGTGAAGAAATTTGAAGGTACAAAATAAAGAAAGTGGTGGCAGTGGAAGATTATATTTATATAATTAGAAAATTTGAGGGAAAGTAAGAAAAATGGTGGAATTGGTACGAATGGAAATGCTTGTGTTTTACGGGATTTTGCAAAATTTACTTTCTGAAAAGAAAGCCCTAGCTAGGAGGATGGATCTTCGTTTCCCTATCTTATCTTTGCCATTTTATTCTTGCTTTTCTCCTACACTTTATATTCCCTATAAATTTTCTAAAAAAAGAAAATTTCAATTTCATTGTCATCTATTATAAATTTCCATTTCATTTCATACTTAAGTTTTTATCTCTCTTTACCACTTATAAAGCTTTCTAAGAAAGATACGTTAAAAGTGGACTTTAAATCTAACTCAACCCCATAAAACCGACTTGTAGGATGGGGTGCAAAACCCATTTATAAACTATGAATTGGTTTAATCTTTAGTCGATGTGGGATTTTCAACACACCCCCTCACGCCGAGGTATATACATATCGAGCGTGTGATTAGACATTTTTAATGGGTCCGATAGCGGATGGAACAATATGTGGGTCAATTCATACCTCAGCGTGAGGGAGGTGTGTTGGAAATCCCACATCGACTAGAGATAAGACCAATTCATAGTTTATAAGTGGGTACAAACCTCACTCTACGAACCGGTTTTGTGGGTTTGAGTTAGGCTTAGAAGTCTACTTCTAATATGATATTAGAGTCATGATTAGAGTCTATCTTAACGAATTTGTTGTTTGTACATATTGCAAACCTCACCCACAATCCAAAATTACAAGATTCCTCCAAACACACTACCATCAAAATTCAATCAAGGAATCTATTTTCAACAAACACCAAAGTTTCTCTAAAAATGTCTAGAGCTCCCATTTCAGTCCACCACCTTTTGTTCTCTTAAAACCTTTCTATAATTCAAACCAAGTCTTCAAAGGCCTTCCCATAAGTGACTCCAATCAAACCCTACCCATAGAACATAAAAAAAAAAAACTATCTTATTACAATACAATGCTTTTATATAGGTATATTAATATTTACAAGACATCACATATTTTAAATTTGATTATTTTTCTAATTTATAAAGAGTTTTATCACACTCTTTATAAGAAATTTTATATAAAAAAAATATATGATAAAATAGAATATAAAGTTCTATCTCACATACTTTTATATTTATGTTTTAAACTTAGAGTACAATCAAATCACGAAGGCTGGAGACAATTTTAAAATCATGAAAGCTAAAATAAAACAATCCCTTTTAATTTTGTGTCATAAAGAATTTTTAGATTCATGAATTCGATTATAAATAAGTTTATTATCAATCATTTGAAACCCGATTATTTTTCACAACAATATACAGACAAATGTTTTTCAACAAACATATATTTTAATTAAGTGTTTCTCAATATCAATTTTAGTGTAATAAAATATCTTATATAAGATGACACTAAATATGATAGAAAGATCAAAAATTTTAAATATCACAAAAATTTTAAATAATTATTTAATTAACAATTATCTCACTGAAAATCAAAACAAGTTTCAGGCATCAAATGATAGAATTTTGAAGGAGAAGATAAATTGGTTTCCAATTCCTATACCATCTGATGAATGAGTTTGATGGAGAAACACAACGGTTTATCTAGATTTCTTCAATTTCTATATAATCTAATGAATGAGTTTGATGGGAAAAGGGTATGTATTTGATGGGAAAAGGGTATGTATGAATATCATAAATTACTTAATCCAAAAGTTGAGAATAACTTTGACATTTATATGTAAATCTTAATATAATGTAATTTTCATTTCTATTTTTTAAAATATTTTTAATTGATTGATGACACTTTTTTAAATGTTATTAGCAAAAAGACATCTTTCAGAGTGAATATAGTTTTTATATAAATTAATATATAAATATTCTTTAATATAATTTTTCTAAAAGTATAATTTCATTTTATTTTACAACAAACTAATTTTAATTTTTTTAAATAATTTCTTTTAGTATTAAAAAAATTAGTGCTTTTAATTTTTAAAATTTTGAATAAAACTATAAATTATTTCTACCTTTAGGAATACCGAATAAATAGTTGGTGAACAACATAACAGTAATTATGATGATAAAGGTGTTAAAGTTAACAAAAAATAGACAGGCTAATTATGAGACCTGCTATGTAACAGTGATAATTATGAAAATTAAATGAAATTAAAGAAAATAATTTTGGTCAAAGCATAGGTTGGAAAGTTGCATGCAGAAGCATAGGGAAGATAAAATCCTTTCATTGGCACACTAAAAAGTTAATTACTTAATGGGAGCAGAGACAGAAGAACCCTAATTGGAGATTCAATCTTTTCAAACCTACTCATTTATTAACTCATATCTCAAAAATTTTATCTTTTGTTCTTTCTTTAATTGCATAGATTTGTCTTTTTTCATGTGCAAACAATTCAACCTCATCCTAGGTTAGATGTTCCTTTCCAAAATTTTCTTTTCTCATTATTATTATTTTTTAATTTTGCATCTTATATTTCCTCATTTTTCTTCATTTATATTTTATTCTTTTTGTAAAATTGCGTGTCTTTTTCTGAATCATTAGTTTTTTTTTTCTGAGTGCTTTCATGCATCTTCCTATATATACTTCAGGAATATTTTTTATATTGTTCTGTTCCTTTTTTTTTTTAGTTGAATAGAATCCAATAAGTTAATTATTTGCATTCTACCTATAATTTTACTCCACTTGTTTTATTCTTCTTTAATTGTTAATACAATAATATTATTTTTCACTGGAATATGCTGTAATTCAAAAGTGTTAAAATCATATTTTTATGTTTACTGAGGAAAATCTTTTCCTACAACTTACGGCTCAAAGCTAGAAAGAACTAGAAAGTAAAAAACTAATAATTAAATTAATAAAGAAAAGTAGAAATATAGATTATAAAATAATTAAATATGTTTTTAGTTTTTAAATTTAGATGTAAAATTAGAATTTGTTCTTCTCCTAAACTTTGATGATCCCTAAATTTTAAAATAAATTAATATAGTTTTTCTATTTTAATTTTGTTCAATTTTTAAGTTGTTGTTTATCTATTTATTTTTAAAATTTTAAAATTAAATTGTGTCAAAGCTTAGGATAAAGACAATTTTTAATTTTTGTGCTAAGTTTAGGAACTATAAATATTTTTAGTCATTTTCAAGAATGAATTTGAGTAAAAGTAAGTAGATCTATTTGAAAGAATAAAGAGAGGAACATGTAGTAGTTTGTTTTAAGGAATAAAAAGATGAATGTGAAGAGATTTGAAAATAAAATTTGTTAAAATTTTAAAAAATGAACGTGATAAACAAAAAATAGTATTTTAATAGATAAAATTATTAGATTACAATTTTACCCTTATAATTAAAATTAATATAAAATAAATTGTAACTGTAATAATAATAATTGTTATTATTATAATATTATTTATTATTATTATCATCATCATCATAATATTATCAATATCATTATGAAAATAATAATTATCATTACTTATTATTAATACTATCATTATTAATTATCCAGAAGATTTAATAAAGTAATAATTATTATTAATTTTTTTTCAATAATTTTAATTTCACAATTAATATTATTACTAAACGTAGGTGTTGAGTTGTCTTCGCTTCCTCATCTATATAAAAAGAAAATATTAAATTTCTTTTAAATTCATATGTTCAAATCACCTTAAATCCCTAGAAACAAACAAGTTTCATCCATTCTTATCCAATTTTCAATAGTCTCAAATAATTAATATCCAAAAATTAAACAAAACAATATAGTGAGAAAAATAATTGATATATAATATATAAGTGATAAGATAAAGAGAGAGAAAAAATAAAGATAGTGTATTAACAACTACAATATTAATTTTGTTTGAATAATATTGAGTTAAAAAAAATTAAATAGGTTGAAATTCTTTAAAAAATGTAAAAAAGTATAATTGAGAAAGAAACCTTATTTTTTAAAAAAAAGATGGTTGTTAAATATAAATGTGAAAACTTTTCTTTCTAGTAATATATATATTTGATTTATGAATAATTCCAATTAATTTTTACATGACTTATACTTAAGTTGTCAAATTTATAACAAAAAAAAATAGTTAATAATTTAATATAGCATGAAAAGTAAAGAAAATTAAATGATTTAGAAGTACCTAATCCCTTTATCTTTATGATGTTTTTGCAATCTAGCAAAACAAACTAATAAGATTCTCTGATATCTGTTCCCCGACTTCCCCAATGAATCCTCTTGGCCTTTATCAACACTCCATTTCACCACCTTTATATAAACCTCTTCCTTTGTCTTTCCCTTTCACTCCAACTCAAACCCTTCCCATCTTTCTCTCTCCCTTTCTCTCGTATCACTCTTCAACAAAAAACTCTTCCAAATCATGTTGATCCCTCATCCATCAATGCTAGTTGCACCACAAAGCAACGACATTGAAGTTCAACAAGTGAACTTGGATGCACCTCTGCAAAACCACTCCAACATACCCTCTGAGTTTGTGTGGCCTGACGATGAGAAACCATGTCTTCAGCCACCCGCACTCAAGATTCCCCCCATTGACATGAAGGCCTTTCTCTCGAGAGATCCAGAGGCTGTGGCAAAAGTTTGTGCAGAAGTCAGTGAGGCATGCAAGAAGCATGGCTTCTTTCTTGTTGTCAACCATGGAGTTGACAAGAAGCTCATAGAGAAAGCTCACAAGCTCATAGACGCTTTCTTCTGCATGGAGCTTTCAGAGAAGCAGAGGCTTCAGAGAAAGTTAGGAGAACACTGTGGCTTTGCTAATAGCTTTATAGGAAGGTTCTCCTCCAAACTTCCTTGGAAGGAAACACTTTCTTTCCATTACTCTAATGATAAATCCACCAGAACTGTTGAGGACTATTTTCTATCTTCCATGGGAGAAGATTTCAGAGAGTTTGGGTAAGATTTACCGAATGCAGTTTTCTTTCATGTAAAGATGCTTTGTTTTTTGCCTCTAAAAGACAATAAAAATTTCTTTGTCTGTTCTTTAAATAAATCATTTGAATTGCTATGAAAGCCAAGCCAGGTGAAAAAAAAACCCTTTTCTGTTAAAAATCCTTTACACAGATAAGGTAAAATCCTTTTCTGAGTCATTGCTTCAGCTTTTCCTTTTGTTCTCTTTCTTTCTCTTTCTCTTCTATTTATGAGTCTCTTCAACATGCATGCAGACACATCTCAAACCCTCTCACCCTCTTTTTCTTTCCTGTTTTTCATCTGCAACAGGAGTGTGTTTCAAGAGTACTGTGAAGTGATGAGCAATCTGTCTCTTGAGATCACGGAGCTTCTGGGAATGAGCCTCGGAGTAAGCAGAGAATGTTTCAGAGATTTCTTCGAAGACAACGAGTCTGTTATGAGGTTGAACTACTACCCACCATGCCAAAAACCTGAGGTAGCTTTAGGAACTGGACCTCATTGTGACCCCACTTCCCTAACCGTTCTCCACCAAGATCAAGTCGAGGGCCTCCAAGTCTTTGTCGACGGAAGATGGTACTCTGTCGCCCCAAAAGAAGATGCGTTCGTCGTCAACATTGGCGACACATTTATGGTAAGGATCATATAATTACAAGGTTGACATGTTGCTTTTTGCATGATAATGGAAACTGCTAATAATTGATGTGTCTTGTAGGTCCATGACCGTCCTTAAAAATAATGAACTGAATTACAACACTTAACGCATACACCAATCAGTTACTATGATTAAGATGGATTAAGTTTAAGATAATATAATCTTGTTTATCTTTATCTTTATCTTTATCTTTATCTTTCAGGCTCTTACCAATGGGATATTCAAGAGTTGCTTGCATAGAGCTATTGTGAACAACCAGATTGTGAGAAAATCTCTTGCTTTCTTCCTTTGTCCACATAAAGACAAAGTGGTGACTCCTCCAAAGGAACTGATTACCAACGAGAATCCAAAGAAATATCCAGATTTCACATGGCCAACTCTTCTTGAATTCACACAGTTACATTACAGGTCTGATGTGGAAACACTTGATGCCTTCTCGAGATGGTTACTAGAGAAAAACAAGTGAACAGGTGGCCCCCACCAGTGTTCCATGGCCAAGAACACTCTAAACTCAGCTTTAACTTGTATCTGTTTCTGTGAGGAGGATGACATCATGTGAAGTTAAAGAGAGTGTTTTTGGTGGGCTGGTTCTCAAGAAAAAGATAAAATAAACATGAATAAATGTTGTTAGTGTTGGGAGAATAAGTGCAAATGGAAGAACTGAGACCATCTTTGTAGGAATAAAGAGTTTATTTTATGTATTACTAGTTGTCTTAAGCTTTGTTCTAATTTCCTGTTATGCATATCATGTCAAACTTTTAATTATTCAATAAATTGCTTTGCATTTGTGTCTTCACAGTTATCAGATATGCTTTATGCCAAATCTCCAAAATTTTTATTATAGTTTAATTACGAGTTTAACTCATGATAAATATTGACCTTCTTTTTCGGACTTAACAATTTTCATTTTCAAACAAATTAAACACTTTTCACTAAACAAATATTGATTTCACATAAAGAAAATTAACATATATATTGTCCCTTTTAGATAATTTGAAACTGCTTGAAGATTTAGAGGATTTACCTGTTGTTAGTAGAAAAAAACTTAGCCGAAATAATTTATAATACTATAAATACATGATAATCAGTTTATTCAAGAGTAGAACCAAAGTAATAAAATAGAAAATAGTGTCTTCTGTTCTTCTGACCACTCACCAAACATTACCTAGGGAACCATTGATTAATAAATCATGAAAACATGCACTTACACTTTTGATGATGTCATCCATATCCTTAAGATTTATCTAGACATATAATATTTCTTTATCAACATAAAATAATTATTATGTATATATTATAAGAGATCTAATCCTTGTCAAAGAAAAATACAACCAGAGAGGGTTATAAGATATAGTTATTCATCTAAAACAATCAAAGTAAATCATAACCCCAATCTACTCCAATATAATTACATCTATAGAAGACATCATATATATATAAAGAGTTGACACTTTTTCTAATTAAAATTTAAAGACAATAAATTTATAAACCTTTTTATAATATATATAATTTTTTTTATCTTTACAAGACATAAATGTACACTTAAAATCGTAAAATTTATCAAGATATAATATACTTTTAAAAGAATCTCAATCTGAATCAAAGAGTCTAAACATTAATGGAAAATTAAATTAATTCTCATATGTTCTTCCATCTACGTACCAAACTTGAACATGGATGTGAATGTAACTGTGTTATCAATCAATCGGAAAAACCACTTTCAATTGATTCATGGCAATCATAAACATGTGTATGACATGTTTGTTGCCTCAAAAGGAAAAATGAATGGGTGTGTTGATTTATTCATCATGATTTTTTCTCTTCTGCATGCAAAACAAACAGTATTTCATTTGTGCTTTCAGACGAGTCTGATTTATTTTTATGAGAATTTTTCACATTTAATCAAGATCTTTAATAAATGCATATTGTTAGAAGTGGACTTGAGCCGAACAATATGCTCAAAAAACAACTAATAATGCTAGGATAGATTCTAACCATAGCTCTGATACCATGTTAGAAGTGGACTTGAGGCCTAACTCAACCCCACAAAACCAGCTTGTAAGGTGAGGTTTGCACCCATTTATATATTTTAATTTGGCCTTATCTCTAGTCGATAAGACTTCCAACACATGTTTTGTGCAACATAATAAATCTAGTTTGAAGTGTTGACCACATCTCCATCAAACGTAAAACATTAGTTTCTTTTTTCTGCATTCAAAAGGGTGAAACCAAACTCATGCACGCCATTTCAAACCTGTGAAACATGGTATGATGAAATTATTTAATGAATTATTATTATTATTATTTGTGATAAGGACAACACAATATGAAGAATCTGTTATGTGAAAATGGTGGCACACAATTTGAAACTTTACCGACTGAGGTTGGACTGAATTGGTGCTTTTATATCCAACACGACAAAATGTCACTTTAATAACAAGTTGGACACTGCATGCAATTGAGTCATTATAACCTTAGCAGCAAACTTTTGTTTCTAGCAATGCAACACGGTCCAATGGTTTTTTAATTCATCACACTTCACGAGAAAAACCACAGAACATACATGTTTTAACGTGCCATTAATTATATAATAATCTATCATTATTCCACTTGATCGAACTTTAATTTTGTTCAATTAGTGTCACATCAAAAATACATATGGATCACTCTATTCTTTAAGCATTAATCTTAGTTTATATGCATAAAGTTGTTAACTCCTTTAACAAAAGCACAACAGAAACGACTGACCATCCTAATTACTCAAATCATGTTTAACAAAAGTTTTAACAATGATTAGGGATAAGCTCAAAATTATTTAAAGTACTTATCTCATTATTCTTCCCTAAAAGGTAGTGCATGATGAATTGATTGATTATCACCTCAAGCTTATTATAGATAATGAATATAAATAATAGAATCATTAATTAATGGATTTAAACATTACAATTCCAAATTTTTATATTTGTTAAAGACTTTGTGAATGAACATGCTATAAGGTTTCATCATTGGTAATGGTATAATTAGTTTTAAATTGTTAGTGAAACTCAAATGTAATGTTATAAATTGTTTTTTCTTTCTCGGACTTTAGAGGTGTCAATATCGTGTTCTGCATGCTGTTTTTTTAGATGTTTTCTAGTACGCTTATTTCTAGAGAATTTTACTACACGTTTATAATTGGCTAAGTTAACAATTTATAATTTATATTTACATTTGAACAGTTTAATTAATATTTCAACTTTAAGAGAATATTTTTTATTTCAGGTAGTCTTTGAACAATATTTACTTTTAGCTTGTATATGATTTCTTACTTACATATATAATGAAAAATCTTCATACCAACTGCATGAAAGAGTGATAAAAAATTTTCGAGTCACAATTTAAGCAAATTACCGTTAATATTTTAGTAAAATATAGAATATTAAGTTAATTTAGACTTAATTAAAAAAGACTTGAATTAAGTCTCTTAATTTTATATAGTTACTTTTTTAATTTTTAAATTAAAAATGATTTGTGTCCTTCCCACTCATCAAACCAATCTCATCTCTTTTTTTTTTTATTTGAGAAAATAAAATCATTAACTCTATATGTAAATACAATTCACTCAACATCGAAGATTTTTTATTACTCTCTTGTTCAATTCATGTTATTGTTCAAATCTGTAACTCTTTTCTAGTCGAACATTAATAAGCATTTATAAAAAAAAATAAAATAAAAAATTACATGTCCATTTATACATGTTTTATTTTATAATTATCACATGTAATAGTTGATAATTTATTATTCATTGGCAACACGTGTAACAAACCTAATGGACCGATGGAAAGAGACCAACCCATTTTTCAGTAATTTTTTTTAGATGACTAAAGAATAATTGTATTTTTTTAGGATCAATTTTTTCAGATGTTTTTAAAGGCTAAAAATATTGTGACAAATTAAGAGACTAGAAATATATGTAAGTAATTATAGATTAAAAAAAGTAAACAAATAATTATGAAAAACCTAATTAAAAATATTAAGTCATTTTTGTATTATTGTGCAAAACATAGTTTCCACTTTGACTTCAATTTTAATTTTATGCAATAACTTATTAGATGCAGAAAAATGCTAAAGTATGGTTATTTCATAACTATCAAACACAAGATAACCTCTAGAAATTCAAGCCTTAATTAAAATTTATGATAAAATTTTAATGTAATATATCTTGTTAATTATCATCTTAATTTTTTACAGGAACAAAATCATTAGTAAAATTTCTATTTGGTATATTGTCTCTCTTATTGTATGTGGGGAAAGTTTATTTACCTTTTAAAATAGTTCATCTTAAATATGATTTGAATAATTTTATTTAGCTTTTATAAACTTTTTTATATGTAATCTAAAATTCTTGATATGTGGACCAAATTATATATACATGTATTTCACACACATGGAAAATGGAGATAAAAATGAATACTTGCACCTTTTGATTTTTTTAAGTTACAATTATATAAGTTTTAATCTTGACTAAGTGATTATGGTTTTGTCTTTAAAAAGTATTTTAAAGAATATAAAGAGTATTTAAATTGTTTTAAACATTGACTCTTAAATAATATTACTAATAAAAAAACTGTTTTTTAACTTGCGCTATAGGTTTCGGTTTAGGTGAAACCGAAGCCTATCAAAACGCGGTGACATTTTCGTAGTTTAAGCGAACTTATACGTCTCGGTTCAAGGGAAACCGAAGCATATAAGGCATATTACCTCGGTTGATACTACAACTGATGTCCAAAAGTCCACCTGTCCCCTGACAGGTCTCTGAAATTTGAAGTCTGTGTAGAGCCTATGGCTCCGGTTCATTCAGAACCAATGCGAAACCATGTTTATTCATCGGTTTAGGCAGGAACCGAGGTGTATAACCATTTCATATTTTTATTTTTATTTTTTTCTGAGGACTATATGCCTCGGTGGAGAGTAGAACCGAGGCATAAATGTGTGTATTGCTTCGGCTGAACCGAGGTAGTATTGCTTACCTCTTAACCCCGCTGCCTCAAAAAAACTTAACCTACAACAGTGTTTCATTTCCTTCTTCCTCGAGAAACAGCCGCCCCTTTCCCCTTTTCCTCTTCTTTTCTCGTGAGCAACCAAATCTACGATGCGGCTCCAAAATCTCCCCCTCCACGCAGAGACTCAAGGTGACCAAACTCGAAACCAAAAACGAGATCCCTTCGCCTTCCTCTTTGTTCGCCAAAACCCTATCGCCGGGAGCCACCACAACCTCGTCGTGTGCGATGGCTGCGAGCGCGACTTCCACCTCTCGTGCGAGTGCGTCGCCTTTGGAGGGAGAGCAAGCGGTGGCTGTTGGGAGTGAAGTGAGGTTGCTGATGAGCGACGACCATGGAGGTTGAACGAGGTTGCGCCATGGAGACGAACATGGAGGTTGGCGGCGGTGCTAGGTGGTGATGAACGGAGCTTCATGATGGTGTGTCAATGGAGGTTTCTAGTGAAGAAGGTGAGTGCGGTGACTTGTGATTGGGGTTTTTCTGATGTTGATGGTGGTGATGCGAATTAGGGTTTGATGACGGCGGGGTGAAGATTGGGCGAAACTGTTATGCTCTACCGCGAGTTCTCTACACACGATGAAAGGAGGCTATCACGATTTGCGTGGATGCTGGCGGTGGCTACTTTGAAGGCGGTGGTGGCGCAATCTGCTGGTTTCCTTTCTGATTGCAGGTTGTGCGAAGAAGAGAGAGAGCTCTCGCGGTGGTCATGGCAGCAGCCTCATGGAGCTCGCAAGGTGTTGTGGCACGATTACTAATGGCGATGGCACAACGCGACACAATGTGGTTGTTGATGGTGCGCGAGAAGCGTGGTTATAGGTGGCGGTAGTCGTGGCGGCGTCCTAGTTTTTTGGCTTGGTTTCTATTTCCTGCAGGTTGCCATGGATAGCGGCGTGATTCTGGAGAATGCCATGGTGGCTATGACGCGTTGGAGAAGAAGACTTCGCGTGGTGGCTTGTGGTGGTCCGATAAAGGTAGCACGGTTGTTGAGTGGTGGTCCGATGTAAGAATGGAGACTGAAAAGTTAAAAAGAAACTGTAGAGGCAATCATACCTTTGTATTCTCTTTGTTTACCTATATGATATATTATTGAATTATAGAAAGCTCTGGGCTAGGGATTATTGATACTTTCTGGATGGATGTTTTCTTAATTTATTCATTAGATACGCCCATCAAAACTGCAACTTGTAATATTTCTTCTACATTGCCTTGAAACAGTTTCTTGATTCAAAGTTATTTTATTTTATGAACTGCGTTCTGTGATCTTATATGCTAGGAGATTACCGATATAGTAATGGATGTGGCAAGCATAATCCCAGGGAGATGGCACGAAAATGGGTTCAGCCCTTCCTTCTACTACCTCGGTTCAACTCCAAACTGAGGTATAAAACCCCTCTACTGCCTCGGTTCACCAATAACCGAAGCAAAATCATACATCTTTTTGCCTCGGTTCAGAATCAAGACAAAAAATATCGCCTGTATATATCTCGATTGCAGAATCGGTGCGGATAAATCAAAATAATATGTGTCGTTTTCCTTTACTGCACTAGTTTATAAAATTATTATACGTGAAATACTTATATTCATATATTATATAATAATAATTATTAATATTTTAAAATAAATTGTCTCCAATGATTGAATTGAACCTATCCCCTCTTTTTGAATAAATACAAAAGGTGACTAACTTTAATGGTTATGACTAACTTTAATGGTTATGATGCAAAGGAAACTATAGGAAAGTTATCAAGTTAGTGAGAGGGTATACCTTAAAAGAGATTATCACAAACATGTAAGGTTATGATATGATGTTTTGTTTTGTTCATGTAGAAAAAGTAGAAACTAATCCAATGAATTGGGCAATGGGTACAAAATATGTTTGAGATTCTAAGGACTTATGCAATGAGTTGTTTTAGCACTTACGATAACAAACAAATTCATCAAACATGTCAAATAATTTGTAAAGTGGTTCGGACCTACAATGTTTTCTATCTACGGTTTTTTTCTAACCCAAACCTCGTAATTTTTTACATAACTATTTTACTTTTCATAAAAATGATTTCTGGATAATCTGTTTTTAAAATTTTTCAGAATAAGTTTTCTAAAATTTCTGTAATATAAATTTTGAAAATATTTTTAGAATAATTTTCTCATATTTTAAAATAAGTTTTCAAGAATAAATTTGTTCAATTTACTTTGTGGAACATATACGATAACTTCTAGAACAGTGACACTAGATGGAGTGTGTAGTGAAAGAGGTTTTTTAGTCTTTTGCTAGTATAGGATGCATCCAGTAATAATGTAGGTGCAGGAAGTAAAAGCTCAGTCAAATTGAGCTTCATATTTAGAGACGAAATTAATTTGGGCCAAATTCTGCACATCGTGATCCATATCTGATTTAGATACATTTAGATTTTGCATTCTTCTCAATGAGAATAATAACAAATAATATAATAACATAATACAACTCATCACTTGATAATTTAAATTGGAAATAACTATTTTTTCATAAATATAAGTTTTGAATAGTAGTAAAGTGCAGGCAATAATTTTTTAATTATTTCTGTGCTGAATTAGGAATCATTAAATTACGGAAACGAAAAAAGAAAACTGTTATTGTTTAGATGGGTTGAGATCTATCAAAACCATTTAAGTTGGATGGAAATAGTTCTAATAATTTTTATATTTATGTTTTAAGTTTTAAAAATCAAAGATTTTTATGAAAAAATATTTTTTGAAATAAATTGGGCAAAAAGTTTATATTGTTTGTGAAATTATTTTATTTGTATAAAGTCTTTCTTTCACTCTATTATTATTATTATTTTCCTTCTTTTTTCTCTTTATTTCTGTCATTTCGATTTCGTTTTCTTTTATTTCATTCTTAATACAGTATTACTCTGTGAATATGGTGTCATTAAGGAGTGCTGTGATATTTTTCCAATTGCCCTCCTAAAAAAAATTAATTCACTCAACTTTCCAAAATAATCTACGAGCATTCTAATTTTGCCAAGATTTTTTTTTAATACATAGATTCATTTTGTATAAAAACTATCAAATAAGCCCAGATTTTGTCTAGATTAATTTTTCATAAGTCACACAAAAATTGAGCGTACTTTGAAAGTCATCTCAGAAGTTCTTCCATTCTGATGGATTCTTTTTTGTTATCGTTTAATGCTTTTTTAAATGAACATAAACTACTCTCATAATATTTTACACTGTTTAACACTTTAACAAATTCACCATTAAAAGTCTCTCAAATGCTTGAAGTTATATGTGATTATCAAAAGAAAAAGGGACAATGACTTCTTCACCTTAGCTTACAGGATCTGCTAGCTGCTACTTGAAAAGAAAACTTGCAGAGTTTCTGCTGCAAGTTTACATGATTCATGGAAAAGATCTGAAGTAAATGAAGAATTATGTGGGGAGAGGACCACATTATCCAAAGCAAAGAGATCAGTGGGAACAATAGGCTCATTCTCAAACACATCCAAGCCAGCACCCCCTATCTCCCCTTCCATCAAACACTGCACCATTTCCTTTTCATCAATCAGACCTCCACGCCCAACATTCACAATAAATCCATCTTTCCCCAACGCCAACATCACTTCCCTATTCACTATGTGCCTTGTTTCTTCATTTAATGAGCAACAAAGCACAAGAACATCACTATCACCAGCAAGCTCAACAACATTAGAATAAAAGGGGTATGAAATAAATGCCTTCTCCTTTCTTGAATTGTACATCATACTGCAACCGAAGGCCTCAAGCCTTTCGGCAACTGCTGTGCCAATTTTTCCCAATCCAACAATCCCTACTCGCTTTCCTTTTAGCTGAAACACAAAGCTCAGTGCTAGTCACCATTCATGCTGCAAAATTTATGTTTTATTTGTCTATTCTAACGAGTACTAAAAGAATATTAAGAAGTGGACTTTAAATCTAATTTAATTCTACAAAACTGATTTATTAAATAAGGTTGATACTCTTACTTAATAAGTCTGTTTTATCAATGCTTGATATGAGACTCCCAATCAAACATATGCACATGATTATAGTTGATATTGTTAAAAAAGACATGTTTTGAGTGGATTTTAGCAATCACAACTGTGTAGGTTTTACTCCTTATGTAATGATCTCCGTTCAAGATTTGGTACTTTCCGATAGATACTTACTAACAGTAGAGGGTTATAGAAAAACAGTGTTATATTTTGGCAGTACTCCACTCATTGAAAATCATCTTTCAAATACAAAAATAGGAGATCGGAAATATTTGCACAAAACAGATACACCATGTTATGAAAAGCAGCATAGATAGAAGAAGTAGAAGAATGAGTAGTACCTTAAAACCAAAAGAAAGATTCAAGGGCATAGACGGACCCCGTTTCCGAACATGTCGATCAGCAGCAGAAATTTTGCATACTACATCAAGCAACAACCCAACAGCCATATCAGCAACATCCCCGGCATGATCTCCAGCAGTAGAGGCAACCCGAATACTATGACGGCTGCATTCAACCAAGTCTATGTGGTCGGTTCCAGCGCTGGGGGTCACAATGATGCGGAGTGATGGGAGGAGCCGGATGGCATCTGCTGAGACCTTCTGTACAGGGTTGCACAATATGGCTTGAATGGATGACGGGTCAACCTTTTGCTCAGTGAGGAATTGGTGGAGAGGAACTTGTGAGGAGAAAGCTTTGAGGAAACGGTAGTTGTGAGAGTTTTGAGCTTCAAAAATTGGGAAGATTGTTGGAAGACCAAACACTAGGAGTGGTTGAAGCTCCTTATCATCTTTGAGGTTGTGCTTGTCTTCCATTGCCATTGATGGTTGAGCTCCTGGAAATTGGTACTGTCAAACTACAGAAATATTTATTCTTACTTTCAATCTTATTGTAAAATCCAAAACACTGCAAACTAACTGTTAGGTAAACTTTAAAAGGGTCCCACGTGTTTTTTAATAATTGTAAAAGTAGAAAAGTAGTTTGTTTGTTCTTGCAAAGGATTCTACGGCAGTACCTTGCAAGACTTTGGTGCACATGGTGATGCAAGCAACGTGTAAGATGGGTGGTGAAGTTTTGTTTTATGTGTGCAACTCACTTATAAAAGTGAAGTGAATAAGTGGTTGTAAGATATAACCACAGAGAAGAAAAAGAGCAAAGTGCAGCAATAGAGAGCTGTGTGAGTGTGTGGAAAAGAGAGGAAGAGAGCCACGGGAAAAATTGTTGTAGTGTGTGCCACCGTGAATGTGAAGAGAGAAAAATAGGGAGGGCCTGTGTTGTGTATTGGGTGTATTAGGAGTGTATCTTTGAGAGTCTAAGAGTGTTTCTTGTATTTCTGAAAGCTTTTATTTTCAATAAAAGTATATTTGGTACCAACAAATTGGTATCAGAGCTGTGAGAACTTGAGTGTCCGAGAAATAAAAAAGAGAGTGAGAAATGACAAACCTTGCAAACAGTGTGTCCCTTCCTCAATTGACAAAGAAAGTCAACTTTGATAATTGGAGTGTGCAGATGAGAGCTCTTCTTGGATCCCAAGACGTATGGGATGTAGTGGAGAGTGGGTACGAAGAACCCACCGACGACGAAGGACAGACGGCTGCCCAACTTGCAGCATTGAAGAAAACGCGTGTGAAGGATAAATCAGCTCTATACATTTTGTACCGAGCTGTGGATGAATCTGGCTTTGAGAAGATAGTAAATGCTAAATCTTCAAAAGAAGCGTGGCAGATTCTGGAGAAAGTATACAAAGGTGACAACCGAGTCAAGCAAGTCAGGCTTCAAACTCTCAGAGGCGAGTTTGAAAGTTTGAGAATGAAGGAAAAAGAAAAAGTAACTGAGTATATATCTCGGTTGGAAGCAGTGGCAAATCAAATATGTAAAAATGGAGAGGAATTGCCAGCCAGCAGGGTGGTAGAGAAAATTTTGAGATCACTAACAGATGATTTCGAAAGCATAGTTTGCGCTATCGAGGAATCGAAGGACCTCTCAACGCTCTCAGTTGAAGAGCTTACTGGGTCACTTGAGGCCCATGAACAAAGGAGAAGAAAAATGAAAGAACCTCTTGACCAAGCACTACAAGTGCAACTTGACTTATGAGGAACTCGGAACACTCAGGGCCAAGATCCTAGAGGAAGAGGAAGAGGTGGCCGAGGACGCGGTGGACGTGGCAGAGGTGAATTTGAAGCCGACACAAACCAGACCAGACAACATAATTGGCGTGGTCGTGGTCAAGGAAGAGGTCGAGGAGGTCGATCTAAGTCAGGAATTGAATGCTTCAAGTGTGGCAAAATTGGCCACTACGCAAACGAGTGCAGATCAGGTAATTGCTATAATTGTGGGAAGCCAGGCCACATAGCAAAATATTGTGAGGCTGAAAAGAAAAAGGAAACAAATTTTCTTACTGAGGAAACCAATGAAGAAAGTGGGATCTTATTGATGTCAAAAGATCCAGAAGCTGAGCTTGTGCCAAACTGTTCAAACAATTCGGTTTGGTACTTGGACACCGGCGCAAGTAACCATATGTGTGGCGACGAGAGTTTATTCAATGTACTTTCAAAGGTGGAATCCGGATCTGTTTCTTTCGGCGATGCTTCAAAAGTAACCGTCAAAGGTCGAGGAACGATCTGGTATGAACAGAAAAATGGGCAAATCAGAGAGATCAGAGATGTATACTATATACCTGATCTCAAAAGCAACATACTGAGCATGAGACAGATAATGGAGAAGGGGTACTCAGTTTTGATGAAGGACCGAGAATTACAACTGAGGGATAAATTCGGGAGACTCATCACCCAAGTAGAAATGAAGGAAAATCGCATGTACAAACTTGAGTTGAAAATAGTTCAAGATAAAAACATGCAACTTGATATGGAGGATGAGGCCATGAAGTGGCATTTGCGGTTCGGTCATCTTCACTTTGGAGGGTTGACCGAGTTGGTGAAAAAGGAGATGGTCCTCGGACTGCCTAAAATGGAATTTGAAAAGAAGTTCTGTGAAGAATGTGTGATCGGAAAGCAAGCAAGGACTTCGTTCCCTCGGATCTCTGAATACCGAGCAAAGGAGCAACTTGAATTAATCCATACCGACTTGTGTGGGCCAATAACTCCAGAATCATTTAGTGGTAAGAGATACTTTGTCTCCTTCATTGATGATTTCTCAAGGAAAACGTGGGTTCACTTTCTGAAGGAGAAGTCAGAAGTGTTTGAAACTTTGAAGAAATTCAAAGTGATGGTAGAAAAAGAAACAAACAAAGTCATCAAAACAGTCCGATCTGACAGAGGAAGTGAGTTTATTTCTGCCAAGTTCAATAAATACTGCGAGGAACATGGAATCAAGCGTTTCTTGACGGCTCCATACTCCCCACAACAAAATGGTGTTGCTGAGAGGAAGAATCAGACCATTCTTGATATGGTTCGAACCATGCTTAAAGGGAAGAATATGCCAAAGAAGTTCTGGGCAGAAGCGGTGCAATGCGCAGTTTATGTGCAAAACAGATGTCCACATGCAAAGTTGGGTGAGAAGACGCCTCAGGAGATTTGGAGTGGTGTGAAGCTGAATGTCTCTCATCTAAAGGTGTTCGGCAGTATAGCCTATGGGCAAGTACCAAGTCAGCACAGGACAAAATTAGAAGATCGGAGCAAGAAGTACATATTTATCGGGTATGATAAAAATTCTAAAGCATATAAATTATTTGATCCTGTTAACAACAAAGTAGTGGTGAGCCGAGATGTTCACGTGGAGGAAACAAAGGAGTGGTGTTGGAGTAACCTGGTCGAAAAAGAAACTAGCTCGGAGATTGTTGTACCTTCAGCAACAACAACCACTGAGTCCTCAGATGAAGAAACCGAGCCACAACAGCCTAGGATGAGAAGTCTACAGGACATATACGACACTACAAATGAAGTTCATGTTGTATGTCTTCTGGCCGACTCTGATGACTTGAGTTTTGAGAAAGCTGTCCAAGATGAGAAGTAGAGAACAACCATGGATGAGGAAATCGGAACGATTGAACGCAACAAAACTTGGGAACTGACTAACCTTCCTGAAGGAGCTCGACCCATTGGAGTAAAATGGGTGTACAAAAAGAAGATGAATGTTGAGGGAGAGGTTGAGCGTTATAAGGCTCGATTTGTGGTAAAAGGGTATAGACAAAAGGAGGGGATAGACTATGATGAAGTATTTGCTCCTGTCACGAGAATGGAGTCAATCCGACTCTTGATCTCGTTAGCTGCTCAGAACCAATGGCCAATTCAACAGATGGATGTGAAGTCGGCATTTCTAAATGGCGTACTGAAAGAGGAGGTGTATGTTGAGCAACCACTCGGGTACATGAAGAGAGGGGATGAGAAGAAAGTGTTGAGATTGAGAAAAGCCCTCTATGGACTGAAGCAGGCTCCCCGTGCTTGGAATGAGAGAATTGATGGGTACTTCAAGAAAACTGGGTATGAGCAATGTCCGTACACAAAGAAATCAGAAAAGGATATGATGATAGTTGCTCTCTATGTCGACGACCTCATATTCATCGGAAGCAACACGAAGCTGATTAAGGAGTTTAAGGAGGCAATGGAAAAAGAGTTCGAGATGACAGACTTAGGCTTGATGAAATATTTTCTTGGCTTGGAAGTGAAGCAATCGGATGAAGGGATATTTATATCCCAAGAGAGGTACGCACTTGAAATTTTAAAGAAGTTTAAAATGGAAGACTGCAACCCGGTTTCTACTCCAATGGAACCTGGCACTAAACTATTGAAGTTTGATGGAGGAGAACGAGCTGATTCTGGGAGATATCGAAGTTTAATCGGAAGTCTGAGGTACCTTACAAGCACGAGACCCGACTTAATGTTGAGTGTTGGGATAATGAGCAGATTCATGGAGGATCCAAGCTATACACATTGGAAGGCACTGAAGAGAATTTTGAGATATATTCGAGGAACCCTATCACTTGGTCTTTTCTATTCAAAATCAGATGACTATCGACTAGTGGGTTACTCAGACAGTGATTGGAGTGGTGATATTAATGACCGGAAAAGTACTTCAGGTTACGTATTCCTACTTGGAAATACAGCTTTTACTTGGCTGTCTAAGAAGCAACCCATTGTAACTCTATCTACCTGCGAGGCAGAGTATGTGGCGGCCTCTTGGAGCGTGTGTCATGTAGTCTGGCTTTTAAATCTATTAAAGCATTTGGGAGTGATCCAAGATGAAGGGATTGTGATCCGAGTTGATAACAAGTCGGCAATCGAGTTGGCAAAGAACCCAGTTAATCACGGAAGGAGCAAGCACATCGACGTCCGTTTTCATTTCATCCGAGAACAAGTCAAAGAAGGAAAGGTCAAGCTGGAACATGTTGAAAGCCGAGCTCAAGCCGCAGACATATTCACCAAGCCACTACCAACCACATTGCTAGAGAATTGCAAAAGGCTTATTGGAATGAGATAATGAGATACAGTGCAAGAAGACCAATTTAAAGTTTACGGGGGAGTTTTGTTAGGTAAACTTTAAAAGGGTCCCATGTGTTTTTTAATAATTGTAAAAGTAGAAAAGTAGTTTGTTTGTTCTTGCAAAGTCTTCTACGGCAGAAGCTTCTGTACCTTGCAAGACTTTAGTGCACATGGTGATGCAAGCAACGTGTAAGATGGGTGGTGAAGTTTTGTTTTATGTGTGCAACTCACTTATAAAAGTGAAGTGAATAAGTGGTTGTAAGATATAACCACAGAGAAGAAAAAGAGCAAAGTGCAGCAATAGAGAGCTGTGTGAGTGTGTGGAAAAGAGAGAAAGAGAGCCACGGGAAAAATTGTTGTAGTGTGTGCCACCGTGAACGTGAAGAGAGAAAAATAGGGAGGGCCTGTATTGTGTATTGGATGTATTAGGAGTGTATCTTTGAGAGTCTAAGAGTGTTTTTTGTATTTCTGAAAGCTTTTATTTTCAATAAAAGTATATTTGGTACCAACACTAACAAGGACAGAACTAAAAGAGGAATGGTACTATTTCATTCTATATGCAGTGCACATTCAGCCACAATAACCAGATTTGGGTATACTCACAATGCCCCATTTCTTCATAATGTTTTCCATTTTCTGTTTTCAAACTTGAACACATTATGTAGATATGTAATACTCATTCACATTCCATTAAGGGGTTGGCAGAAAGTGGAATAAAATTCAAAACCTTGAGGAAACATGTACTAGAGATGAAAATTGGAAAAACTGTATCAAACGATGCAGAATTTCCCAGCTGGAAAATTTGTCAAACAGTTCATCCACAAAGAAGAAGTAAATGTTGATGAATGTAACGTGCTTATACACAAAAGCTGCATCTAAACCAAACCGAATTAATTGCTTACCAGAAGATATATGCTGACAAAGCTTGCTTGAGAAGTAGTGGTCGAGTTTTGACTTTGGTACGACAACTCCACCATGTGCAGTGGGGAATCTTTGGGATGAAAAGTTAATCCGATATAATAAAAGTACCCAAAGTAATTTATTTTTTTTTTGGAAAATGCCAGAATTGTTTTATAATAAACTTTTATGTCTTGCTTGGTATTGACTTAAATAATTCTAATATTTTAGCATTTAGGTAGTTGTCTCCTAGTTTTATATATATATATATATATATATATATATATATATATATATATATATATATATATATATATATATATATATATTAGAGCTGTGAAAATGAGTCACAACTTGCGGGCTAACCCAGCCCACCACGGGTTTGAGTCGGGTTGATTTTAAAAAATTGTATTTTTTTATGCAGGTCAAATTTCAATCCGGTTCATTTAAACCCGGCTCATGCGGGTTGAATCCGTGGTAGGCCGGGTTGGTCCACCAACCCACTTACCTAATTTTATTTTATTAAAATTTAATTTTAATTTTATAAAAAAATATTTATTATTTTGTTTTTGTTTGAAAAAATTATTTAAGTTTCTTATTTTCAAAATTAATTAAACACTGGAGTGAAATTTGGGAGTGAAAATTGTTTAGATTTAAATTATAGAAAATTTGTAGCTTTTTTATTTAAAAAACAATTGTAATTAAGTGAGCTATTGAGCCAACCCGTTTACCCACCAACCCGTGGTAGGTCGGGCTAGGTTCGAATTTTTCTGGCTCGTTAATAAATGAGCCGGATTGAGTTGGCTCACTAAGTGACCAACCCGTGATAGGACGAGTCAGATCGGACCGAGTAACCCGTTTTGACAGCTCTAATTAAAATATATATATATATATATATATATATATATATATATATATATATATATATATATATATATATATATATATATATATTCACGTTTATAAAATAAAAGTAGAAAAAAACATTTTAGTATCATACCTCAATTAAGGAGATTGATTCCAAGTACAATGTTAGGGAAAATAGGGCGTGTAAGGGTATATATGTGCAATTTGTGAAGTTGATGATTGTCATTATGATGATTGAAGTATGTATATGGAGAATATTTTGCAATCAAAGGATTATAAGGGTTTGATTGAAGATAGAGTACTAGCAGAAGTAGAATAAATTTAATCTAATAAGTGTTGTCAAAACGGGTAGTGAGTCAATCCAATTCGATCCATTTATTAGCGAGTCAAAAAATTTTGAACCCAGCTCCACTTACCACATGTTGATGGGTTAAATGAGTTGACTCACTCACTTAATTATATATTTTTTAAATAAAAAATATAATTTTTTTGTAATTCAAATTTAAATAAATTTCACTCTAAAAATGATGTTAAATTCCAAAGACAATTCAAAATAATAAAAAAAGTAACATTCAATTCAAATGTAATAAAAAAAAACTCAAAAAACAAATAAATAAGTTTATAATAATTTTTGTGTCACTTATCTATTTATAAGATTATAATTTTGAATGGATAAATTTATAATATTTTACTCTCTTGAAACAATTTTTTCTTTATTCCCATTTACAATACAATAAAAAGTGTTAACAAATAATATTGAAACATAAAATAATTAATAATTAAATTAAACTGGGTGGGTTGGTGATCTAAATTAAATTCTAACCCATTTTGATAGCACTACTAATAATATCTTTATTGATCTAGATGAAAGTTTCACAATAAATGTGACATTTGGGTTGATTTTTGAAAGGATAACGATATTCTGACTCTAGATTTGGACAACTTTTTGACATCTGTCGGCATGTGATTGGTTTATTTGGACAAGTTAAAAAAAAATGACATGGAAATAGATAAATTTGGGGTTCGAGGGGTTTTCTTCTTTTTGGGTTTCATTTTTTAGGATTCAAAAATTTTATTTCTAAGGTGCGAGAGAGAGCTTATTGGGACAACGTTCATCAAGACGAGAAATCGTCGTTGCCGTTCAACGAACCTGCATATGCCGCCGTTGACCGAACCTATATCCGTCGCCGTTGGGGCCAAACTTACCGTTGTTTTGAAGCACCGTTGAAGGCGGAAACCACAATTGACGTGGGGTTTTTAGCTTTGTGCCGTTCATTTCGCTGAACTGATGTTTGGAAGAACCGTTGAAGGCGAAAACCATCGCTGAAGACAAAAAAATACCGTTTGTAAGTTTCTGTGCTTAGTTTTGTTTTTTCTTTATTGTTTTTGTTCGGTTATTTTCACTTGTTTTAAGTTTTTTGGATAATTTTGGGGTTGTTCTATTTTTGAGGTGTAAAGTTAGTATTTTTGTTACACGTAAACTATTTTTTGGGTTTGTGGTTGTTGATCGTTTATTTTGACATCTCTTTTCTACAATGTTTCCTTTGACAATCATGGATTCCATTAGACAACAAGGTCAAAATAATGTAAGTAAATATATTGTATTGAAAATTTATTACTTTCTTTGAATAATATTTTTTAATGGTTGATTTTGTTAAAAATTATTTTTAGTTTCGTTTGCGCCCGTGGTGTGACACCAAAGCTATAGTTGAGATAAATGGTTTCTTAAGAGACAATGATCGTGCGCGTATCGGCGAGACTCTGTTTAAGTGATGTCTTTATATGCAGAGGTCGATTGACATATACACACCATTGTTGAAGGAAATGATGATCTAGTGGGTTAGGCGCAACAAATCCTTCCTTCTCAAGCAAAGAATGGTATCGTGACTGATATTTGCATGAGTTTAGGATTGGGTGTGGGGGGTTTAGAGGTTAAATTTTATGACAATCTTTGTGGTGTTGTGGGGTAACAGTTTAGTTCTAAGTCATTAACTCTAAAAGATGTTGTAAATAGGATAAAATTAATAATAGAAAGTAATGACAATGATGTTGATTGTGTATGTTATTTGTATATTTTAGTTTGTTTTATTGAATCAATACTTATTTTTCGATGTTGATAGATATGTTAGGAGTGGTTTCTTCGCTAGGAGGACCGTGGGAATGCAATCATTTGTGGTGCCTGTCATTTGGATGAAGGGCCAATACCACAAGATGTTACAGATGAGGTTGGGGTGGGTTGGGAAGAAATGATGATGAAGAAAATAAAAGACAACCAAAGGAGAATGGTAGAAATGAATACCGAGTTAAGGAATTTGGTTGAGAAGGTTGGTGTTGGGAGACAACAATGAGAAGAGGCTTGTTTTTTTCAACATAGTGGTCCCTCTGCTTCTGAAGTAGAAGGTGAACCAGATGAGGCAATCCCTTCTTTTGACACTGGCGCCTATACAAATGCAGAAGGTTGTTTGAATGAAGAGAATGATGATGTCCGCACAAATGTTCAGGATGTTCGACCTCTCTTAGCCATCCCTCCATGGAAGCACCCGCATGAGGACGATGATTTAATGGTCGTGGATGCCAAACAATTATACAACTTAGTGATTCCATTTGACCTTCTTGGAGGTAATGAATTTTAAAATTGGTAAAATTTTGTTTCATATTTTGCAGTGACATGATGACATATCATCAGACTTAATTTTGCATGTCTTGTGGAAGGATTGTTGTTGACATTTGTGGTCAAATCCTTAGGAAGCAGGAGTGTTACTTTTTAGGACATAGGAGGCAAGTGGACAACATATTAATAATGAATTTGTGTGTGGTATTTTTTGTAACATATTTTATGTTAGTCCATTGATGTTTAATTATGAAATGGATTTTGTAGGTGATGTTGTTTGCAACAACCATCTTCATGTACTTTGAGCGAAGGTCCATTGGAGTTGAGGAAAGGATAATCTTTAGTCCATTGTATATGGTACAAGCAATTTGTTATATTTTATGTTGTAAATTTTGTATAAACATAAGATATGAAAGATAAATTTGTCATTTCGTTGTAGACTCGAGTCATATACGACTTATGAAAGAAAAAGATTAATTGTAAAGTCTGGGCATTGGATGACTACGCCAACTACTTTCATTCTCAGATCATTAGGTTTCGTGACATAATTAATGTTGAATTTGTGAGTGGAATTAAATGTCAGACAATTTAGTTTGAATACAATGTAGATGATTTATTATAAATTTTTTGACACACACTTTTATTTGTAGTTGTTTGTCCCAATTGTCCATGATGGCATTAGTGGTGCTACGCCATGAAGATTCCATCGATGGAAATGTTTGAACATGACTCTCTTGGGCAAAATAGAAAGGATCACAACAAGATTGATACTTTGATTATAAGTGTTGTAATTGACCCATCCATTTTGTTTTTCTAATTTGATTTTGTTGATAGGGGAACTTAAACCCGTTATATTTTAGATTTTGATGATGAACAATTAAGTTATTATTAATGTGTTCTTACAAAACAAATGGCATAACAAATGTTTTATCTTGATCATGTTTGTGCTGGATATGTGAATCCATTATTATTGATTGAGTCATGCTTAAAACAGATTGATAATCTCATTTTTGGTATAAATAATCGATTAAATAGGTACATAATCTGTTAGATTTAACCAGATCCCTTAGGAAGCTAACACAGGTAAACTACTCTATTATAATCGATTATACATGGTACATAACCGATTAAAACAGAGAAAAAGCACACTCTATTATATAAGTGAGATAATCAGTTAAGGATGACAAATAGATGGCTAATATAGCTAATTGTGAAAATAATGGATTACATAAGTTTGATAATCGACTAAAACAAAGAACATAGTCTAATCCATTACATAAATAACCTAATCTTTTAAGATTGTTAAATGAATCAATAGTAAGCTTAAGTGTTTAAATAATGTATTATACACATAGGATAATATGTTAAAACAAAGAAAAAAATTACTGATTATGCAATTAACATAATTGATTATACTACGCATGATTTGAAAATCATATATATATATATATATATATATATATATATATATGACTTGAAATATGTTTCAATAACGTTACAATTTTCAAATACTAAAATTCTTGTTGAACTTTGATTAAAGGTGGTTTCAAGAAACATTCTTGGAGGATCTACGCTTCATTGGTTGATTACACATCAAGATTCATTTAAGACTTTGTGCTAAAGTGGTTTTGATTCAATATGCACTTGGAGAGTGTTTTTTAAAGATCAGGTTTATTCAAACAATTTGTATTGTGTACCTGTGTGGGTTTGCCATGGGTTAAGAGCTGTGATTGCTCTTGGTTTATTGTAAGAGATTGAGGTTGTTCATATCTTGGGTTACAATTTTGATTTTGATTGGTGAAAGGAGTGCATTGAGAGGGTTATCTTTGTATTCTTGTATATTCAATCATTATAGTGGAATCCCTTCAACTAAGGTTGTTGAATGAAGACTCGATTTAGGCTTGTGATAGCCAAACCAATATAGATTGTATGTGTGCTTGTTGATTCATTACTATTTGTGTATTGATTTCAAGAAACCAAGAACTCATAAAGATTTCAAAAAGATCATTAAAAAAAGCAGTTTCAGAAGAATCATTTTTTATAAATAGTGCAAGAATTATGTTCAAAAGTTACCTTAAGTCCTTTGTCACATAGTTGACTGATGCTAATTAGATTGTGCCTTAGTCCTTCCATATATAGCACATCTTTGATCATCAAGGTATCTTCACTCCCAATATCTCCTTTTCCAAGGATTTTTTCCTTTATTGTTGTCACAATAGGTGACAAAGCCTTGCTCCTTTTTTCGGAAGTTTGTAAATTTCTTTTTATCTCTGGTCATGTGTCTTGAACATCTACTATTAATACACCACAATAACTTCCTTGGTTTTGATAGTTCCTGCAAAATAAAAAGAACAAGCTTTTTAGGTACCCAAATACTTTGTATGGGTTCTTTGGGTTAGATTTTAGAGATTTGAAAGTATTTAACAACCCGAACATATCTACCACTTGAAACACCATAATGCTTAATTTTACATTTGTTTGAAGTATGACCTTTTTTTCATAAAATAAAAACATGATATATTTGTGTTCCTAAAAGTTTTCTTTTCTTTCTTTTCTTCGCCTTTCTTTTTATTTGGACAGTCAACTTTTAAGTGCCCGTTTTCTCCGCAACCGTAGAATCTGTAGTTTAAGGAAGATCCTTGGTTTTCTATCTTTTCATACCTAAATCTTCCTTTTCCTTTTGACTTCATGAACCTGTTGAGCCTTTTGATTACAAGACTCAAATTTTCTTCATCATCTGAGTCTTCAACTTCTATTTTGCTTTTGCTTCTTTCAACCTCAGATTTAAAGGCTCAATTCTTTTTCTTAGTTTTTGCTTCTTCTTCATCTAGTCTTCCAAGGTCAAGTTCATGCTCTCTCAACTTTCCAAACAATGCCGCCATAGTCATTGTGTTGAGATTTTGTGACTTAGAAATTGCAGTCACTTTTGGATGCCACGACCTATCTAAAGATTTCAAAATTTTGATATTAAGCTCATCATTTTCGAAAGACTTATCTAGTCCAATGAGATGGTTAACAATGTTGGTTAAGCGTTTATGAACGTCTAAAATTGTTTCTCCTTGCTTCACGCTGAACATTTCATATTTCTGGATTAAGTTGTTCTTTCTAGCTCTCTTTACGTCATCTATACCTTAATGGGTTACTCTCAGCACTTCCCACATTTCTTGAGCAGTCTTACAAACAGAGATCTTGTAAAACTCGTCAATAGTTAAAGTAGATGAAACAATATTACGAGCTTTTACATTTTTTTGAAATCTCTTCTTATCTTCAGCAGTCCACTAAACATGGGGCTTTGGTTCCTGCCAAAAGGGCCAAATGCAATAATTTCCCAAATATCAACATCAATAGACTCAATAAAATTTGCATTCTAACCTTCTAGAGTACGTAATTTTCACCTGTGAATAGGGGTGGTCTATTGATAGAAGCACCCTCTGCAAAAGTTTGATATGATCCTACCATTTTAATAACTATCAAATCAAGCTCTAATGCCAATCGGCAGAGCGGCTACAGCGGAATGGTTAGCATGAAATAAAATACCAAGAGGGGGGGGGGGCGTGACTTGGTTTTTAATAATAATGTGTGCCTTTTAAAATTTCTTCTCAATTTAACTTACTAAGCAAATAATAACGATAAATAAAACGAGTAAGGTTGAGAGAAATTTGTGCAAATGATTTTATCCTGGTTCGGATCTTACCAATCCTACATCTAGTCGCTTATCTCAAATCAAGATAAATAGTATACTACTCACAAAACAATTACAAATTACAATCACAAATAAACAATTTGTAAAAGTTTAGAAACCACCTCTCTTGATACCACAAGAGATGAACCTGCACCTCCTTTGATTCTTCACAAAGGATGAAACACCTTCTTCGAATACTTCAAGAAGGATGACTTTCTCTTCTGAACACTTCCTTAGATGCACCAAGGATGAACTAGTTATTCCTCTATCACCGCAGTAGCACTTCACTAGCTCCACAGACAAGAGTTTCTTTAGCTGAACAAGATCACACAATTCTCAATGATTTATGAGTTCTAGAGCACAAGGGAAGAGTTATTTTTTGAAGAAAAATGAGAGCCTATTTATAGACTCAGGCAAATACTCTTCCGTTCTTCGTTTCCAGCCATTTAACGCTTTTAATCGATTAATATTCTTGTTTATCGATTAAAATATGTACAACGGTTAGTTTTAACAGCTAGAAAACTCCAACAGTCACCTTTAATCAATTTTTAATCCACATTTTAATCGATTAAAGCAAGTTTTAATCGATTATTGCAAAGGCAGTTAGAGTTTTTCAGCTCCTATCTGGATTAATTGAATATCACTAGATTTAATCGATTAATACGGTACGTTTTTTACTCTAAACATCAAATTTGAAATGTGAAAGTACATGGAATCAAACACTACTAAGAACCTAAGTCCAAAACACTTAATTACAATTATTACAAAAGCTTTCTATAACAATACAAGTCTTCAAAGGATCTTCTTGAAACTTGATATCTCTTGACTTTATTTGGACATCATCAAAACTTTATCTTCATCATTTTGCTAACAGTAAGCACATCAAACAACATGAAACTGGGTTCTGCTTCTTTCATTCTTCATTGTTGGTGTACACAAACTTTCCACAAAGTACTAAAAAACAAAACTATCCTACTTGTAGTTACCCACACACTCCAACTCCTATATACGGTTAGAAATAATTGGAAAAACTATTCCAGTTCGATTGGGAAGCAAAAACTCTGATATCCCTACCAATATAAACAAGCTGCAAAAATGTTCCATAGGAAAATTTTCACGTTCCTCCAACAAGAATTCATATACCATCTTAACATCTACTTTTCCGTCAGGGAAGTGTTCCTACACACACTATGAACACCAACTTTACTTAAATCTATTACTTGTCCAACTAGAGGCAACCCTAACGCTAAACAGACATCGAATTCATTAAATTCAACAATTTTGTCCCCAAAATAAAACCCACCCATGTTATCAACCCATCTACCACATAACTCAGATAGCAAATTTCTACCTATCTTAATAGACTCTGGCAACCATAATAACCAACCAAAGATAATGTTCTCAATATAACGCTTCTCTTCACCAGTCAACCTTTGGTTCAAACCACCTATGAACTTTGTCTTACAGGAGTGTCTAAAAACTAACTACATACAAAAATATGGTTTCTATTTAAATACAAAAAAAAATCCAAAGTTTTTAAAATATTAATATAACCCCACATACTTTCTTCACCCATGATAAACTCCACTCCGTTCACTAACTTCCTCCATTACAACAATACCTACAATATACCAAATAAGGTCTCCAAAATCATAATAAAACAAAAAAGGAAAATTTAAAACAAGTGAAAATAACCGAATAACAACAACAAAGGAAAACAAAACGAAGCACGAAAACTTACAAACGATGTTTTTTCGTCTTCAATGACAGTTTTTGCCTTCAACGGTGCTTCCAAACGACACAAAGCTAGAAAACCTACGTCAATGGTGCTTTCGCTCTTCAACGGTGCTTCGAAACGAAGATAGGTGCAGCTCCAATGGCGACAAATATAGGTTCGATCAACGACAGTGGATGTAGGTTTGTTGAACGACAACGACAATTTCTTGTCTCGGTGAGCGACGTCCCAATAAGCTCTCTCTCACACACAAGAAATCAAATTTTTGAATCCTAAAAAGTGAAACTCGCATAGAGAAAAACCCCTAAATCCCCAAATTCATTTATTTCCACGTCATCTTTTTTAACTTGTCCAGATAGACAAATCACCTCACATGCCAATACGTGTCAGAGTTAAAAGCTTGTGAAAATTTGGAGTCAGAATATCATTATTTTTTTGAAATAACAATTTCAAAAAAATAAATTTTAAACCTAATTTAATTTCTAAGATGAGTTTTATATTTACTTATATATTTTATATATTGCTAACTTAACTTTAATTTAATGTAGGACTTCCAATAAAATGCAAAATCAATATTGATGACTTTAGTAAAACAAGTATCAGTCTACTTTTTTTTTGTTGAAAATTTTAAAGCTCCATTAACTTAAAAAAGAAGTAAAAGCAAAGTTGAGAAAAATATGAGTTTAGTAATAATTTTTTTTGTATAAATCGTATTCACACTTTTTTTAGTCAAAGTGGTATTTAAAGACAACTCATAAGCTTCTGTACTCCTTAAAAGAATGATATAACAGAATAAAAAAAATTTGGACAATCATAATTATGGTTTAGAGCATATTATTTGGACAAAAAATTCTAAAAATAATTGAACATACTTTTCGTCCTGATGTTGTAAACGAGATAGTTCTTCTTAATCGGAGTCCGACACAAAATCTTAGAAGAGGCTTGGAGTGGATACAAAAGTAAAAAAAATATGTATTTTTCCGGATTTACTCTGTTTATATTTTACACTGTTAACACTTTAACAACGTCAGCAGTGTCTCTCAAATGCCTAAATTAATGGCATCAATCAATTGCTTGAAGTTATATGTGATTATCAAAAATAAAGAGGGACACTGACTTCTTCACCTTAGCTTCCAGGACCTGCTAGCTGCTAACTTCTAAGAGTAATGGTGAGAAAAACTCTAATTTAGATGTAAAATAAATTTAGTCATGCAAGAGGGGAGTACCAGGTCAGTTACTTGAAAAGAAAACTTGCAGAGCTTCTGCTGAAAGTTTATATGATTCATCCAAACTATCTGAAGTTAATGAAGAAGCATGTGGGGAGAGGACCACATTATCCAAAGCAAAGAGATCAGTGGGAACAATAGGCTCATTCTCAAACACATCCAAGCCAGCACCCCCTATCTCCCCTTCCATCAAACACTGCACCATTTCCTTTTCATCAATCAGACCTCCACGCCCAACATTCACAATAAATCCATCTTTCCCCAACGCCAACATCACTTCCCTATTCACTATGTGCCTTGTTTCTTCATTTAATGGGCAACAAAGCACAAGGACATCACTATCACCAGCAAGCTCAACTACATTAGAATAAAAGGGGTATGAAATAAATGCCTTCTCCTTTCTTGAATTGTACATCATTATGCAACCGAAGGCTTCAAGCCTTTCGGCAACTGCTGTGCCAATTTTTCCCAATCCAACAATCCCTACTCGCTTTCCTTTTAGCTGAAACACAAAGCTTAGTTACCATTCATACTGCAAAATTTATGTTTAATTTGTCTATTCTAATGAGTACTAAAAGAAAACTTTTTTACATGTGTACTTTAAATCTAATTCAATCCTATACAAAACAAGATTAATGATCTTACTTAATAAATCTGCTTTATCAATAGTTGATGGAAAACTTCGAATCAAACGTGCACATGATTATAGTTGATATTGTTAAAAAAGACATGTTTTGAGGGGATTTTAGCAATCACAACTGTGTAGGTTTTAGTCCTTATGTAATGATCTGATTTGGTACTTTCCGATAGATATTTACTAATAGTAGAGGGTTACAGAAAAACAGTGTTATATTTTGGCAGTACTCCACTCATTGAAAATCATCATTCAAGTAGAAAAATAGGAGATCGGAACCAAAAAAAGTACCTTGGAAAAGCACATGCATAGATAGAAGAAGTAGAAGAATGAGTAGCAGTACCTTGGAACCAAAAAAAACATTCAACAGCATAGAAGGACCCCGTTTCCGAACATGTCGATCAGCGGCAGAAATTTTGCACAGTACATCAAGCAACAACCCCACAGCCATATCAGCAACATCCCCTGCATGATCTCCAGCAGCACAGGCAACCTGAATACTATGACGGCTGCATTCAACCAAGTCTATGTGATCGGTTCCAGCGCTGGTGGTCACAATGATGCGGAGTGATGGAAGGAACCGGATGACATCTGCTGAGACCTTCTGTGCAGGGTTGCACAATATGGCTTGAATTGATGACGGGTCAACCTTTTGCTCAGTGAGGAATTGGTGGAGAGGGTCTTGTGAGGAGAAAGCTTTGAGGAAACGGTAGTTGTGAGAGTTTTGTGCTTCAAAAGTTGGGAAGATTATTGGAGGACCAAACACTAGGAGTGGTTGAAGCTCCTTATTATCTTTGAGGTTGTGCTTGTCTTCCATTGCCATTGATGGTTGAGATCCTGGAAATTGGTACTGTCAAACTATAGAAATATTTATTCTTATTTTCAATCTTATTCTAAAATCCAAAACACTGCAAACTATCAAGGACAGAACTAAAAGAGGAATGGTACTATTGCATTCTATATTCAGTGCACATTCAGCCACAATAACCACATAACAGAAGAATAGGAGTGCCCTTTATTTCGATCACCAAGGACAGTTTGGGTATACTCACAATGCCCCATTTTTTCATAACGTTTTCCATTTTCTGTTTTCAAACTTGAACACACCATGTAGATATGTAATACTCATTCACATTCCATTAAGGGGTTGGCAGAGAGTGAAATAAAATTCAAAACCTTGAGGAAACATGTACTAGAGCTGAAAATTGGAAAAACTGTATCAAACGATGCAGAAGTTCTGAGCTGGAAAATTTGTCAAACAGTTCATCCACAAAGAAGAAGTAAATGTTGATGAATGTAAGGTGCTTATACACAAAAGCTGCATCTAAACCAAACCGAATTAATTGCTTACCAGAAGACATAAGCTGAGAAAGCTTGCTAGAGAAGTAGAGCGGTTGAGTTTTGGCTTTGGTACCACAACTCCACCATGCGCAGTGGGGAATCTTGGGGATGAAAATTTAATTCGATTTATATATTAAGTACCAATAATTCACAACAACCAAAATACACAAATAATTTTTTTTTTTAGAAAATGTCAGAATTGCTTTTTAATAAGCTTTTATTTCTTAATCGGTATTCACTTAAATAATTCTAATATTTTAGCATTTAGGTAGTGGTCTCCTACTGTCTCTCATGTCACATGGAACATGAGCCACATTTGTTCTTTCTTGATATATATATATAAACATTTTTACTATTCCAATATTATGAGAGTTTAACAATTAGTATCATAGCTCAATTAAGGAGATTGGTTCCAAGTATTAGAGAAAATTGGGCGATTGAGAGTAGATTGAGGGAATTTGTAAAGTATCTCAAATTAATTATTAATTATTGATAATTTATTATTTTTATAAATTTTGTATTAATTAATTAATTTAGTTTTTATTGATAAAATAATTTTAATTATAGAAAAACATTTATACCAAATTCATCTTTTTAAAAAATAATATTTTTTCACCATTAATTATTGATATTTTATTACTCTTATAGTATATGTGCTAATTAATTAATTCATTCATTCATTTAATTTTTATTAATAAAAATATTTTTAATTATAGAAAAACATTTATCTCAAATTTTATTTCTATTATAGTATATGATTTTTTTCACCATTAATTATTGATATTTTCTTACATTTTTTTATTTTTGGGTTAATTAATTAATTAATTTATTTACATTTTGTTGATAAAAATAATTTTAATTATAGAAAAACATTTATTCAAACTTTCTTTTGTTTTATAGTATAATATTTTTTTCTAATTAATTATTAAAATTTTCTTATTCTTTTAAATTTTGGGTTAATTAATTAATTAATTCATTTAATTTATTGCACCTCATTCTTCCCTTAGATCTTCTTTCCTTCATCTCTGCCCGATTAGAATCTCATTTACATTCCATTTCACCGATTGAAATCAGATTCTAGCCACTTCCACCGTTTAAATCTTCCTTTGCTCCATTTAAAAGGTTTTCCTCCGATCAATCTCTCCTTCCTACCATTTAAGCGGTCCATCGTATGGTCTCTGCTTCATTTAGGATTTTGCACCGATTGAAACATCCTAAATCCACAACCCTAGAAATTACACCGAATAAACCTTCAATCTAGGGTTCACCGTCTGTTTTCTCTGTCTTCCGCTATGCTTCTCATGGTTCCTCGCCGATTTGCCTCGACTTGGACCTATCAGGGGAACTGTGCAATCAGAAAACACAGGAAAGGTCTGGCAACAGATGGGGAATTGGAAGGAGGAGGAAGCATGGAGGGGCCGTTAAACTAGTCCGGTGGCGTAGATAATGAAAATGGTTTGGATGCCAAGGGAGGAGCAGGAGGAATGGGTCTGAAAAAGGGAGGCCCTGACTGAACCTTGGTAACAGTTGACGAAAAAGATGCCATACCCTCTACTGCATCAAGGAAATTATAGCGGAGTTAAAATAAAATTAATAATTATATTTGTTAAGGTAAATAAATAAAAGTATTTAAATTTTGCCACGTTGGATATGTATTTTGTCACATCAATTAACATTTAACGCCATTACTACCAACTTAACGGACAAGACTTCAGTTATACAATTTTGAAAACTCAGGGACTTAATATATGTACTTTTAAAATTGGGTAGTAAACTGAAAAAACCCACTTAACATAGGGGCCAAGTAAACATTTAAGCCTTAATTAATCAATTTGTTTAAATTATATTGTTAAAAATAATTTTAAATATAAGAAACCTTAATTCAATAGGTCCGAAGTTGCACGTGGAGGACGACTCAAATTTAGGATCTAATAGTTGCGTGTGAAAGGCAATAAACGAGATAGGTACAAGCTGCGTGTGAAGGACCAATAATGTGATGTGTCTGATAGTTGCGTGTGAAGGATAATAAACAAGATAGGTACAATACTTGTGTGTGAAGGACCGATAATATGATGTTTCCAATAACTGTGTATGAGGGACGAGAACCTAGTCGTGCCCAAAGCTAGGTGTGGGAGAAGATTTGAATCTCCTTGATTATATGGTCCAAAAGATTTTAAGATTATATGATCCTTTTGAATGATGTGTCAGTGATTTAGGTATGAGTTATCGAATGATGGATGGATTGGAACGAACAATTTAAGTTTTATGGGCGAGTTTGATTTTGTTATCTCCATGTTGTGTGTTATTTATGTTGGCTCACCCCAACTTGTTTTTATTTGTGCGATGATCATATAACTCGTGTCGTTATACAAGAGCAGATAATGTTACAAATGAAGTTAAACATGCATATAGTGAAGAGGCTTGTTGGGAAAATTCTTGGGATTTTATTTGAATTATATTTGGAGCACTGTTATGTAAAATTTGAAATCTTTATATTACAAATGGTACTTATTTCAATTTGAAATAAATTACCTTTTATAATATTAAAATTTATATTTTCGTGAAGTAAATGGACCTTTTATAAATCACTGTGATACCCTAAGAGGGGGTGTTACAATTGGTGCCTCTATAATGTGATCAAAAGCACCGTCTGTTGGCCACACCAACACGTCTTCGTCTTAATCCCTATGTGAGCATTTGTTCCCTAGTTGGTTTCTCTCTCCAAGGAACATCCACCATGTCTTTGATGCATTCTCTATTCAAATCTCAAAGACTTCAATCTTTATAGAGTGGAGATCTGTGACGATTTTCAACTAAATGACATCATAGAGTAGTATTTGCGAAGGTCCGAGAGACGCAACCATAGAGAGTAAAAATGCGAGCAAGGTGATTGAGTTGGTGAATGAGATAATAAGTATCTAATTACAAGCCTGTGAAGTTGCTGATCTCTTTGTGATTTATTCTGTGTTTGATTTTTTTTTTCTTTTTCTGAATAGTGGTGAAGAAAAAAAGAAGATGATTGAATCTATGATTTATAGTTGAAGAGATGGATCTGTAATGGTTTGTGTAGGTGAATGATGATGGGGATGACTTTTTCTTTTCTGGATTTACAAGTTGCAATTCGAAAATAGTGTGTGAGAATGTTTTTGGTTTAAAACATGAGGCAAAAATGATGGACGAAATTAAAGAATGGTGATGAAAACTTTTTGTTGAAATTTATTTTGTAATTATGAATGATGGAATAAATTTTGTGTTTTAATTTTTTTGCAAATCTTATTCTAGGATGAAAATAAGAATTGACTTAAAGAGAAGATCTAAACCACAATAATAAAAATCTAATAAAATTTAATTTTTTAATGGGACATGAAAATCCAAAATTTGAATATGAAAAACTAAATAATTAGTACAAAAGCAAATAATAATTAGTAATTAATATATTTGTTGATAATTATCGAAAGATATATTTTTTGAAAATTAGCGAAGGATATATTCATTGATAATAACTAAAGTAATTACCTAAGAATGAATACGTTAGTAATTAGTGAGGGACAAAATTTGTTAGTAAATCTTACTAATGACACTTTTACCGATGAATTTTTATCCTTCGGAAAACAATGATTATTGACAAATGTTTATAATTTTTGACGGATAATGACTGTCAGTAAATTCATATTTTTTGTTTATAGTGAACACTTTAACAAAAGATTTAGTGAGACTTTGATATTATAAATATGGCTATTTAAACTTCACAAGTCTGAATATACTTCAACAAAACAAAATGGGACAAGATTTGTTCTATACATCTCGAGCGTGGGATTATTAGTGGGTGATCTAATAACAAGTGAAACAATCGGTTCAACAAATAACAAATCTCACTAGGATAAGCGCTAACTCATGGGTCTGATATCATGCTAAGAAGTGGACATTAATCTTAACTAATCTTAACTCAACCTTACAAAATAAACTTTTAAAAGCGAGGTTTTAATCTATTTATATACTATAAATTAATCTTATCTCTAGTCGATGTCAGACCTCTAACAAGATACATGATCAATTTCAGTGATGAATTTAGTAAAAAAATAAGTATCAATCTACTTTTTTGTTGAAACTTTTAAAGCTCATTTAACTTGAAAAAAAGAAGTAAGAGCAAAGTTGAGAAAATATGAGTTTAGTAATACAAGTTGTTGTATAAATCATTAAAACGAGTTTACATCACTTGAATTCACACATTTTTTAGACAAAATGGTATTTTAAGGCAATTGATATTCCTATGTACACAGTAAAAGAATGATATAGAAAAATAAAAAAATGTTGTACAATTATAATTATGGTTTAGAGTATATTATTTGGATGAAAAATATTTTAAAAATAATTGAACATATTTTTTTGGCTTGAAGTTTTGAACTAGATAGTTCTTCTTAATTGGAGTCCAACATTTGTAGTAAAGAACAAAATCTTAGAAGAGGCTTGGAGTGGATACAACAGTAAAAAAATTATTTTTCTTAGGGTTAGACAAGATTCAAGGACATATAAGTTGTATGATCCTATTTCTGAAAGGATTATAATAAGTAGATATGTGGTCTTTGAAGAAGAAAATAATTAGGATTGGGGTACAATTCATGTGGAAGATTCTTTGGCTAACTTGGATTGGAATGATGATGACTCTAAAACGAATGAAGATGAAGTTGAAAACAATTGAGAAAAGAAATAGAAATATATTCACATTGAGTAAAGAGCAACCATGACAATGTGGGATGAGAATGTTAATAATAATTCAAGAGTGAGTCTAAATTTTTCATTGGATAGAAATAACAAACTTAAACACCTTATAAAAAAAAAGAAGATTCATAAACTTATTATCTTAAAATTTTGGGTTGAAAGTGTAGTTAAATTCTCATGTGGTTGAGTTCAAGTGACATTTATGCCCAAGTTAAGTTACATTTATGTAATCTCAATCTAATAAACCCTCGTAAAAAAAGCATTAGTGATACCACACAAGTTATTATCTTAAGTTTTAAATTGAAAATGGATGGAAAATTATGTAAATGGCGAAGATTTATTTTAGGAAGAATTCAACAAATCTATTCATGTTCATGAAAAATTATCCAACTTGTTTTGAAGAAACGAAAGAGGAAGAAAAATGGATAGTAACATTGAGAGTTAATCGAGGTATAAAACTCAACATATATGATTTCAGCTTAAAACTTTTCAAATTATTTTGTTAATAAATTTAAAAAATTTAATCATCACTAGTAAAAAACAAGTTTTTTAATGCGCTATATATGCTTCGGTTTTACAAAAACCGAAGCGTATAAAAAAACGGTGGCATTTTCGTAGTTATGGCGACATTATATGCCTCGGTTCATTTAGAACCGATGCCGAACGGGTATATTGCCTCGGTTGCTGCTCAAAACCGAGACAATATCTCCTGCCAGAACCAGAGATCCTTTGAACCTAACGTTCTAATTCATTATGTCCTGCCACAAATACACACACATCCTCTGAAACTGAACGTTCCAAAATCCATTTTGGTAAACTCTATTGCTTCGATTCCCTCTTAGCTGATGTCGTAGAATCTTTATGCTTCGACTTGCCCACGGACCGAGGTAATAACATGCGTTTAGGTTTAAATTTCACGAAGAGAGGCACTTTTAAACAGAATGCCTTCGTTTAGGTTTTACGCCACTACTCTCTTTCGCCCTTGGGGTTCTCTTCGCGCAATGTTTTGTTCTCTTCTTCACTCATCTGTCGCAGCTTCACAAGAAGGGGGAAGCACCTATCTTCATCTTTTTCTTTTCTTCTCGCTTCGTTTCGCCTCATAGTGAGGGAGGTGCGAACCTCCTTTTCCTCTTCTCCAACTCTAGTTCATGTTTCACATGGAGGGAAAAGTCCATTTCGCTTATCGGTGTTGGTTCGTTTATGCAAGAAGGAAGGCGACTTCGAAAGCTCAGGTGCATCTTGAGATTTGAAATTAGGGTTTTAATTGTTCTCTGGTTTTGGGAATTTCTGTTCTTATTATCTAATTTTGCTATTTAAGGATTTAGGGTTTTCATTTCGAGTTGGGTTTTTGATCTCATGGTCTTGCTCGTGTATTTTCTTTTGCAATTGGGTCTGGCTGTGGTGGTTTCCACATTCGAAGCAACCTAGACGATGGATGCAGGTCACACCTGATCGGTCTCGTGAAAGGCATAAAAGCTAGCGAAACTGAACGTAAACAAAATAAAATAAAAAACACTCTACTGCCTCGGTTCAGGTCCCAATCGAGGCAGTAAAGTTCGACATACTTTCTCGGTTCACAACCGAGGCAAAAGCCTACACCTTTTTGCCTCAATTCATAATCGAGACAAAACCTACACTCTTTTGCCTCAGTTGACTACCGAGACAAAAGACCTACCCTTTTTGTCTCGTATGTATATACTTCAGTTGCGGAGCCACTGTTTATAGGTGAAAATAACCGTTGTCATTTTCCTTTACTACACTAGTGCATATTGATATTAATAATTATTATTAGTAACTATAATATATTTGTATATAAATTATTAAATATAACTTTAATTTAATAGTTTAAAATATTAACTGTAATTAAAAGGCGTAATTTTGATTAAAAATAATTATTAATAATGATAATTTTTATAAAAATTAGGTGATAAGAATAATTATTATTAATTATTCACTTAATATATCAAAGTAAATTATTTTTTGTTATGCAAATATTTGTACCACTCATTATTAATAAAAAGTATTTTTATTAATAGCAGAAGTAAATTTAGTATCTTTAATTTCATAAAGTAACACGTATAATTTGAATATAACTATCAATTAAATAATTTTATAACATTTTAAGTATTATTTAATACCAATGTATGATATTTAATGGAACAAATTGTATCTCTTCACAGTGATAGTAAACTAGTCTTGTACCTAATATTTCATGAATGTATAATAGATATTAATATTTTTTTTCTTTTATAAGAAAAAACAAATATGATTAAATTAGATAATTGGGTTGTCCCAATGATCATATATAAGAAAAATGTCAAAAACAACTTAAAAAAAAATACATCTTCCCTACAAAATCCTATTAATACAAAATTTGTAAATCTCTAATAAGAAAAGAACTTAGTATTGGAGAGAAAAGACATTTTTCAAAAATAAAAAGAAAATAATAATTTGAGTAGAGAATTTCTCAAGATATCTCTTTCGTGATTGGCTTTCATTAAAAAATCTCTTATATCCTTAGTTCTAAAAGGTTAAAGTTGTTTCCAAAGAAAACTATTTCTATCTTTGTCTCTCACGCTGGACAAAAATAACTTAGTTATACTAAATTATAGTTAAATGTATTATTTTATACTAAAAAGAAACTAATCTATTTTAATCAAAAACTGATTATACTATTATCTATTTCAAGTTATAAAAACTGAACTCGTGATATTTTCAGTATAGTTTGTACAGTTAACTGAAAACTACTATTTCATAATATCTATTTCATACTCATTCCGGAACACTACTTTCTCTTCCAACAATATTCGGTATATTATTTCACATTAAAGAAGCCTCTCTCTCTCTCTGTGCCCTTTAACTACCTCTTGTTACCTTCCAAGTTTAATCTCCTCTCACTTCTTTTACTTTTATTGCTGAAGCCCTCGTGGTTTCATCGTGGCCTTGTTTTCCAACTAAAAGAAAGTCAGTCAAGAATCACACAACCATATAATATCCTCTTTTCCTAGAAACTCTTCAATCCTATTCCCCACTCTCCAATGCTAACTTCTACCCTTTAAAGGCTAAACATAGACTACGTGCATGTATACATGTCATTCACCCTACTTTTCATGACAAAAATCCCATATAAGCGACAAGGTATTATTGGTAGTCGGTCTAAATTAAAAAAAACATACACCAACCTAAACAAATATCAATAGTTATCTGCTAATGTAACGTAGGTGGCAATACCTACAGCAAATCTGAGGATGTGTAAGGACAATACAGAAAAATGAGTAAACATTATTGAACTTATATCTTAACTCAAAAACTTCCATGTCTAAAAGCGTAAAGATTGAACACATTCGATTGGACACATACACTTATATGTGATCCCAACCCATGCTTTGACTTGTGTTAGAACAAAATCTTCATAATCATCTACACTTGATATTCTAAATGGAACACTGTTTCTATGATTCCAAATATTCTACTTCCTCAAATATTCTAAATGTAGCCTTTTACTCAACTATCACTTTTTATAAACCAGACTCATCCTTTTAAGTTTCCACTTCCATTTTCCAAAGTCATATTAAACTATTTTGGGTCCTTAACTTCTAATCCGTGCTCTGTCCTTAATTTTACGTATGTTTTCCACTTAACCTATGTAGTTTTCCTACCTTCATACCCCATCCCCATAAGAATTCCCTCTATAATCTCCTAATCCTTTTCCACTCACTCAGTGGTATTTTAAAGATTGATAAGTAATATAAAAGAATAGTAGATATTACCTATTTGATTAAAGTGACCCTCTCCGCAAAATATATGTACCTCCCTTTCCACATAGCTAACCTCTTCCTCTTCTATAATCATACTCTGCCATAATTCCTTCTTTCTAAAATTATCCTCTGCAGTTATACCCAAGTATGCAAATAGTATTTTCATAAGATTACAATACTACTTATCTTTCAGCCATTGTGACACAATTCAACTTACAATTGCTTCTATTTCCTTGCACTTGCATTTTATGGTAAGACTCAGGGGATCCAATTTCCATTATTTTCTTTTCAAATGATACATTTGTGATCTTAATGCAACATTTTGAGTATCGACCAGTTGGAATGCATTATTGTACCGTACAATCAAAACAATCTTGGATATATTGTCTTGTGTAGTTGAGATGATCTCGAACAAATTATTGAGAGAATCACGAAATATAAACAGAGATATTTTAAGAGATATACTGGGATACATCGGAAACTTGGAACGATAACAAAGACGCTTACATTAAATCTTATCCTTAATTAACAAGTTAAACAATAATCATTCATTATGGAAAACAAATCATGCTAGCTAATCCAAACCCATACACAAGGATCCATGATAAATAGGATGAATTTTACACGTAAAAAAACCTTTGATAGTATTTATTACTTATAAATTTATCCATAATGAGTTTACTTAAGCTTAAGAGAGAGAAAATCATCACAGGAACACAAACATAATGGAAGAAGAATTCATTTAGTCTGTAAGAACAACAATAATTATATTTGTAATTAACAGGTGTTGGATATCATGTAATATTTTAAACAAAATGTAGTAGAAATATGTGAAAGGCCTAATTTTAAGAGCATATCTAATATGGATGTTTATACGGAGAAGCTTAAGAATAACTTTCTTTTCTACCACAAACATACGCATGTGTTTAGGAACAACAAGGTCAGGATCTTTAACACTGACTAGTTTATATATCTGCAGAGATTTCTTCTTTGCAAAACATTATACTTATTTGAAAACAAAGAAATCTACAAGATAAATGTACAATATTAAAACGAAACACTGTGTACGATCTTGAGAGAAACAACATAAGCTAGAACAGTAGTTTTTTCATGCATCTTGAAGAACCCTACTTTTACTAAATATGTAGGAGAAGAATCTAAAGAAAATACTAAAAAAATTAAGAAAAGCATGTACTCTGTGCTATAAAAATGGACTTCAAAAACTTACCCAAATAGAGTTTTGTTCATCTCCTTCCTTTTAAGGCAGTTTGAAAGGCACTTCCCTGGGATGGTTTTGGAAATAGAACTATGCCGTTTCCGAGTCAAGAATCATTGAAAGAATGAAATCAAATTCTGTAGCACGATATTATGCTGTCAAAAGAACAAGTTATTCAGGCAACATAACTGGAGTGATTAGGGGCTTATTTGAGAAAAACGCTTCTAAATTCCCTCCAGCAAGTTCACACATATTCATGAAAGATTCCGCAGTAAGAGCAGCAGCATGTGGAGACAAAACCACATTATTCATTTCAAAGAGCTCTTGGGGAACACGAGGCTCGTTCTCAAACACATCCAAACCAGCACCTCCAATTTCACCTTCCATCAAACACTTTACCAATTCCTTTTCATCAATAAGACCCCCTCTTCCAATATTCACAATAAATCCTCCTTTTCCTAACGCCAGAATGACTTCCCTGTTAATTATGTGTTTGGTTTGCTCATTTAGCTCACAACAGAGCACAAGAACGTCGCAAGTAGTTGCAAGCTCAACAACACTGGAATAGAAAGGATATGACACTGTAGTTTTTTTATGCTTAGAGTTGTATGAGATTATGCAACCAAAAGATTCGAGCCTTTTCGCCACTTCCATGCCAATGCTTCCCAATCCAATAATCCCAACTTGCTTCCCTGATAACTGAAGTAACACCAATGCTTTATGCTTTTGCTTGTTTAGTGCACTATACATGCATATAATGTAGAATAATCTAATTATGGAAAAAGGGGATATGACTACAGTTTGAGGTAAGAAGAACAAGCACTAAAACATGCATTTTCCCAGTTGTCACTTTACTTAATTCCATGGAAATTTATCAACTAAGTTCAAATATAAAATCCCTTTAAAATTAGTCAAATCAGATACGAAATACACTTAATACTGCAACATAATACTGAGGACAAAACTACAAAAAGAACCATTTGTATAAATCAAGTGATGAAATATTGTCGGCATGTCTTCCTGGCAAGAAATACAATTATTATTTATTTGACAAGCTTCATAAAAGTTACAAATATAGTTGAAGTGCGCTTTCATAATTGTGTGAATATCAAATCTCAAATTTACTCATACTTGGCACTATTTCCTTTTTCTATTTTATAATTCTTCTCAGCATTTTCACAATAGTAGTTGAAGCATTAAAAAGTAAAAAAATTAATAAAAATACTTAATATTACAAAAACTGCTAACAAAAGACTCTTACTACATTCTTTTGTAACATATTCTTTGGTATTTAAAGTTTATCATAAATCACAAAATTTTGTGAATCACATTTTTTATGTTGAGATTTTGTAATTTTCAATAAATATTAATCAATAGAGAAAGGATATTATTGATTCAGAGCATCTAACTCTATGGTTGATTACTATGTGTTAAACAACACTGGTTAGTGTACATTTGTATTTATGGTTGATCTACTTCTCATGAACCTGAAACCAACACTGGTAAGTGTACATTTGTAATTGTGGTTAATCTGTTTCTGATTAACCTGAATATTTGGGATTTAGGATTTTGATTATATATAGGATCACAAATGGACATGTAAATATGCATAGGAGGAGAGAGATTTTCGGAAGCACTATGTCCCACATTCAGCATATAATAATTAATGAATTTCTAGTTTAGAGGGCTATAGAACCTAACCAGAGCAAGTACCAACTTGTTATGTTGTCTATAAATAGAGGTTGAATTGTCCATGTTTTACTCACCTTAAGTGTGTTAATTCAAAATATATAAATATAAATAATAATATTTTTTTAAGAGATTACATAATATACCCCTACTTTTTGTTGTAAAATATTGATTGCAAAAGAACATTCGGTTACAACGTTAATATTTTACCAATTGCCAACGTTAAAATTTTATGAAACAATGTGCAATTTATTTTATTATTTTTTGGGGCAAGGTGCTTTACATGTTCTATAAATAGAACAACTTTTCTCATTCCAAACACATCAAAATTATTTTTCTCATTCTCTTTTCTTCTAAGAAAATCCTGGTTTAATTTATACTTATCCTTGCTAGTTCTGAGATCCTCAAAAAAGTTCTGGAAAGTTCTTTGGTTTAATTTATACTCTTTCGAACGTGTCAAAAGTCGAGATCTTTTCTAGACAGAACTTCCAGAGGCTAGCAAGATGCTTGCATCAACGATGGCTTCTAATCGCATTTGTAGAGACTGCGGATGAGGATGAAGAAGAGGGAGACGAGGCGACAACTTAAAGTTCGTTGGAGTTAGGATGATGAATCCTAATTTTCATGTGTCATGCCTTTGTAATGTTTGAGGAAAAGTGGAGAAAATTTTCTCTCCAGAGAAAGAAAAAGAAATAAAAAGATGATGTCCTTGAGTAATTTTTTGTATACTTTACCTACAAATGAAAGAAGTACAATTATGTATTTTCTCGTTTATCATTCTTAAATATTTTAAAATTGTGGTGTGGGAGTGTAGTAATTTTACTTAATTACTTGAAGAAATAAGTTTGGCTTTTCACCAAATGATATTACTCTAAATATAGAAGTAGAGAATATGTCATTATATATTTATATATGAACGACATGCTAATGATTGCACTATGATTGACACATGCAATCAGATGGTCTCTAAAAACTAAGGTTTCTAGAATCAAATTTTGAAATGAAAGAATGGGTGAAACCAATGTGATTTTAGGTATTAGAATCATAAGGAAGAGAGATAGTATATGACTATCTCAAGAACGATACATTGAGAAACTTCTTAAGAAGTTTGGGTTTTATGATCTAAAACTAGTGAGTACCCCTTATATGATGCAAATTCTAAATTAATGAATAGAGAAGAATCTATATCTCAGCCTCAGTATGCCCAGATATTGCTGATGTAGGAGGTAGACTGAGTAGGTACACTCAATTTCCAAATCAAGAACATTGGGATGCACTTTCCAGGCTTATGAGATACTTAAGAGGTTCAATGGATTATGCCATTGAATATAGTGGATTTCCCGCTATATTAGAAGGGTACAATGGTGCTAACTGGATCTTTGATTCATATGAGACAAAATCCACTAGTGTTTATGTATTCACACTTAGGGGTGGTGCAATTACATGAAGATCAGTCAGGCAATCAATTATTGCAAGATCAACAATGGAATCTGAGTTTGTTACTCTTGAGATGGCTGGTAACAAAGCTGAGTGGTTGAAAAACTTCTTAGTGAACATTTCGCTAGGAATGAAACCAACTCCAATTACAATGGAAAAATTGACATATATAATTGAGATACAATTTGGTGAAACAACTACTAAAGAGTAGAACTATTTCCATTGATTATGTGAAGTCAGAACGGTATCTAGCAGATCCTCTGACAAAACCTTTAGGAAGACAAATGATATTAGAAACATCGAGGGGAATGAGACTTAAGCCACTTGCAAACAAACAAGTGATGGTAACCCAACCTTTATGATTGGAGATCCCATAAATAAGGTTCATATGGGTAAAAACAAGTCACTTGTTAGTTCTGATAGCACTAAATTGATTTTAATCAACTATTTCCCTTCCTATGATGTGTGTGTGAAAGTGTTAAAGACTGCATTATTGAGATGCTAAACTTTGTCATTAAATTTCTATGTGATGAAAGAATTTTAGTTTAAATAAAGTTTTAATGATTTTAATATCCCTTATGGGTGATGTATGGTTTGCAGCATACATACACTTGATGAAATCACCTATATGAATGTCGAGTTGGGCCGCTTGCATGAGATTTTGGCATGATCTCTAGAGCACTCATGAATATCGGGCACGTACATGGCCTAGTAAGCATAACACAACGATAACAGCAAGAATAGTGAGGTGTATTGTGATTGATAAACCTCTAACACACGTCAAGTGTCTTTGGTTTATATAACTTGCTATATCAACTACACTGTGTATTAAGTATCTCAATCTAAGACTGATTCATATAACTTATTATACTAGCTCTGAAGCATTACATTCTATAAGACCTAGGATAAAAGTTTCTTATCCTTATCTTTCTTTTAATGATTGAACTATTTGAGTCAAAAACCTTTTATTTCAACTTTCTTTTGCAATAAGTGAGGGATTATTGTAAAATATTGATGACAAAAGAATGTTGGATTACAACCTTAATATTTTACTTGGCAATGTTAATATTTTATTAATTGTCAATATTAAAATTTTATGAAGCAACGTTCCATTTCTTTTATTAAGAGATGCAACATTTGGTTTCTTTTATTCGATTTTTTCAAGATTATTTCTCTCATCTTCTCATTCTCTCAAATATTCTGGAAAGTATCCTGAGGAACTTGCATAATACACCGCACCGCAGATAAATTCTTAAAGATAATAAATCTACACGTCTAAGGAAATTTTGTTTGTATTTTGTCAACTTTTCTACAACATTTTTTAACAAATATTATATAAATACTACCTATTATTTTATTTTATTTTTAATTATTTTTAAAATTCTACTAAAATGATCTATTATCTCCATATATTTTTTGTCAGTTTTATTTAATTTGTACCACTTTTTCGTATTTAATCTTATTTTCATTTTTATGCATGTAATGAATTCTTAATTTAATCTCGATGCATACAAATTTATTAAATAGCTCTCATACGTTTTATCTTATATTTAAAGTTTTTCTTGTTTGATTTTATTTATGGAGCACATTTTTAATATGATCTCTGCACATAAAAATTTCCTTAAGAGATTAAAATTAAATGATAGCCTTAATTACTTTTTATTTTATCATACATTTTTTGTTTTGATCTTTAATTAGTAAAAAAAAAATTATCTTTAATTTACAAAAGGTAACAATATAACTTTCAAAAGCTTTAATCAAATGCTTCAATTTTGACAAATACAATAACAATCCATCAAAACATCGCTGTTAATATATATTTTCATTATATCATATCATGTGTTGTATACAAATTAGATTGTGTAAATTAAAATAGTAAGTTTTTAATAGATTTAATTAGATTTTTTATTAATAATAAATTCAAATTGCATAAAGTAAAAGCAAAATTAAAAGGTAATCAGACTTATGTTATACTTTTAGTTTGTATAAAATTGGGATTCATATAGTAAAAACTGTAAAAGAATAAGAATATATATATATATATATATATATATATATATATATATATATATATATATATATATATATATATATATATATATATATATATATATAACAATGCAAACCTTGGACCCTAATGGGAATAAATGCCAGGGCGCATTGTGGCGATTCTGCGTCCTTAACCACCGATCTGCCGCAGAGATTTTCCTCATTCCGTCAATGAGCAGACCTACGGCCATATCTGCCACATCCTCCGATAAAATAGCTCCGGCGCCGGCGACCTGGATTCCGCGGCGGCGACACTCACGGAGGTCGATGTGATTTGTTCCGGCGCTCATGGTGACGAGGAGGCGGAGCGATGGGAAGAGGTGGAGGACTTCAGCGGTTACGGAGTAGCCGGCGGCGTCGCAGAGAATAGCGGTAACAGAGGGAGGGTGGTGGAGTTGAAGGAAATGTTGAAGCGAGAGATCTGAGAGGTGAGAATTGAGAAAATGGAATTTGTGAGAGTAGAGAGGTTGAAGTGATGAGAAGCAAAGAGGAGGACCAAGAACCAGCACTTTGGGAAGACCTTTCATGTCACTGCTGCTATGGTTTGCTTCTTCTGTCATTGAAGAAGCTTTGGATTTGAAGATGCTTCACTCTCTCTAAACCCCATAACCCCAATCCTCTAACAAACTATATCGTTGAAATCCACCACAAAAACAAAGACAAAACTCACATATTATGCAGAAAAAATATATTTATTTATATACATCAAAATATAAATTATCCTTCTTATATAAATATTTTTAATTTTACATCAAAATTATTTTTAATGTAATACTATAATTTTATTAAAGAAACGAAAGTATATGTCAGGAAAAACAAATGATACTGTAATATTTTCTAAGAAAGATAAATAATAATTAATTGATATTATTTATGCAATTAAATTTCTATATAAAAAGAATTATCTAAAATCATATATATATTATTGCTGTCAATTTACAATTCGAGTTATGTCTTACAGTAGTTCTCACATTTTCAAAAATTAACAGTTGTAATCAAATTTTCAATTTTTGAAGTAATAAAATAAAGTTATCTTTCGTAATAACTTAATAATTATTTTAGATGTAGACTCAATTGTATCAAAATATAAAGAAAACGTATATAAAATTAAAAATCACAGGAAAGTTACATTTTCTTTTTTAATATGATGACCTTGATTTTAATTTTACTTTTCTTTCTTATTAAATTATTCATCACATTTTCCATTTATGTTGTCTTGCTCTATCAAATACGAGGACTAATACTTTTGGAAGATAAAACATCACATGTGTTTCGGGTGGAGTCTTTTACGAGTTTTGTGCTCTCATCTAAAATTCAAATATTATTTAGAAAGTAAACTTTTGTATGTCCAAATAGTTTGGAAGAAGATATTTTTTTATATCAAAATTTAATGTTTGAAAGTTAGCGGATAACGTAATAATAAATGCACAAATCTATTTTTTTATTTTAAATTTTTATTTATAAGTTTTATAGTAAACGTACAATTGAGAATAATTATATTTCACTCTTAAATTTATCAATTTTAATATTAATATATTCATTAGTTTATGATAGACCAATCTTTTTGGTGGTTGAGAGATTCATTATCATACTCACTAAACTAGTGATTATCTATCTAGGTTAATACATAACTAGTTGATATGTAGATCAGAGTTTTGAACTATCCAAGTTAACACATAATTAATCCACTTATGTATATGAATTCTACACTGTAGTATGTTCATTCGAACTAGTATAAATGACTAATTGACTTGTTTAACATTCTGATTAAACTTACTAATTGACCACTAAAATTATAGTTAACTATTCAAATGGTTAACCAAGCAATCATGCAATACTAGTTATATGAAAAAAAGATAATGTTATATAAATATATATATATATATATATATATATATATATATGCTTAATACCCTCTTTGGTCCCCAGTTTCAGTGGTTTATGTCAATTAAGTCCCCATTTATGAAAATGTTTTTAGTATGTCCAAAGTTATTCAAATTAGAGTCAATTTTGTCCCTTCCGTTAACTATTGGAAACAGAGTTAACGCGTTGATGATGTGGCAGTAATAATTTGCAACGTGGGAATAATTTGTTGTGTGTGGTGACGTGTATGTTACTGATAGAAGTAACTCTGCTATAATAAAGAATGGAATTTTTAATTTGGGGAAAATATGATTTAGGGTACCGATACGCGAGATTAGGGCAATTGGAAGTGTGGGAGAGTAGAGTGAGTAGATAGAGTCATTGTTGCTGAGGAAGATTGCGAGCAAAGAAATCGTGGATACATTTATCTTCGTTGGATTTGGAAGGTGTGCTGAGACGTTTGTGGGTATTACAAAATTTGCGATTCGAAGGTGCGTTTACGGTAGCCTTTTATTTGTGTGTGGTTGCTTTCACCATGGTCCCCCCCCCCCCCCCAAAAAAAAGGTTTGTTTATGGTCTGTCTGTTTATTGTCCCCCATTATCTGTGCATGTCCTTTGTTTTTTCTTGCGCCATTGTGGTTGTGGTCCCCCCTGATGGTTTGTGGACAATATTTGATTATTTTCGTAATTGTGGTTTTGTAATTGTGCTTTTGTAATAGTGTTTTTGCTTTGTTTTTCTTGTTTTTTGGGTAGATAAGATTTGGGTTAAGCAATCATTAACTTTAAACAATATTTATATTAGTTTAGATGGCCAACTCAGACGTTGAAATTGTGTTTCACCATGCGGGGAAATTTGAGAATAATGGAACATTCAGATACCACTATGGTCAAACCACAACTTTAAAAATTGATCCAGATCGATGGAGTTATTTTGAAATATTAAGCATTCTTAAGGAGATGGGTTATAGGAATGTAAAGGCTTTGTGGTATTCATTGGGTCGTGGTCCTGTGTTAGAAGATTGTATGGAACCTTTATTAGATGACAAAGGTGCATGTCATGTACTAAATATTGCTATGTTGAAAGGTCAAGGTCACGTTTATGTTATACACAAGGTGTGTGAGCCTGACTATATTCTGGAGTTGGAATACTCTTCCCAACCAGATATTGTGGCACCTAGTGGTGAAGCAGAAGTTGACAGAGAGAGTATTGAATTGGGTGTTGGTCAACCAGAGGTTCAAGTAGTGGGTGATGTAGATGTTGAAGTAGAAGGTGATGTAAATGTTGAAGTAGAAGGTGAGGTAGAAGTTGAAGTACAGGCAGTGGCTGATGTAGATGTTGTGGTACAAGGTGAGGTAGAAGTTGAAGTTGAGGCAGTGGCTGATGTAGATGTTGTGGTACAAGGTGAGGTAGAAGTTGAAGTTCAGGCAGTGGGAAATGAAGATGGTGCTGTTGAAGATTATGTAGAAGTTGAAGTTCAGGCAGTGACTGAAGTAGATGGTGCTGTAGAAGATTATGTAGAAGTTGAAGTTCAGGCAGTGGGTGATCTAGATGGTGTGATAGAAGGTGAGGTTGAAGTTGAGGCTGAGGGAGTGGCTTATGTAGAGCCTCATGTACAAGTTGAGGTAGAGAGAGTCACTGAGGTAGATGGTAATGCTGTGGATGGACAGGGTGAGGGTGATGTACATGCTGATGAGTATGATGTTAGAAGTTGGACTGGGTCTGAAGATGATGTCTTCACTGACGATGGAGATGAAGTGGAATGTGATGTATTTGAAGCTAGTAACCAAATAGAACTTGGGGAACCTCGGGGTTTATCAGAAAGTGATTGGGAATCTGAGAGTTTGAACAATGTTGTTGAAAGTGATAACACAAATGATGATGATAGAGATGGGTATGGTGATTTCAGTACTTTTTCAATGCCTAAAAGTATGGAGCAATATCAGTGGGAAGTGGGCACATATTTTGCTGAGAAAAAAGATTTTACAGAAGCTATAAGAACGTATGGAGTAGAGAATGGAAGGAAGTTAAAAGTTTACAAAAATGACAAAAGAAGAATGTGTGTCAGATGTTGTGGGGCAAAAGGTAAATGTTCATGGTATGCATATTGTGCATATAAGGCAGCTGAAGATACATGGCAGCTGAGGAAGATTATAGACAAGCACACATGCAGTAGAGAATTTAACATCCGTTTGATGACTTCAAAATGGTTGAGTGGGAGGCTAGAAAAGACCATCAAAGATAATCCGAATATTAATCTATATAACCTGCAAAACAAAGTTTCTAAGAAGTGGAACATTGGTGTTTCTCGGTCTACTACCTGTAGGGCAAAAGCAATGGCTTTTAAAAGAATTGAGGGTGATTTTAAAGAACAATATAAAAGAGTTTATGATTATGCAAATGAGTTGGTTCGGTCTAATCCTGGTTCAACTGTGAAAGTCAAGGTTGAACCTAATGAGGACAATCCAATATTCAAGAGAATGTATGTGTGTTTGAAGGCCTGTAAAGACAGCTTTGTGTCTTGTAGGCCTATTATAGGTTTAGATGGTTGTTTCTTAAAAGGAAAATATGGAGGTGAGTTGTTAACTGCAGTTACAAGAGATGGGAATGACCAAATGTGTCCTTTGGCATATGATGTTGTTGAAGTGGAGAATAAGGACAGTTGGCATTGGTTTTTACAATTGCTCATTGATGATCTTGGTGGTGTAGAGCTGTGTTCAACTAACACACTTATTTCAGATCAACAAAAAGTAAGTAACGTGGCTCAATGTTGTTATATATCTTTCAAACCTTCTTGTTTTGTATTATACCGTGTATAACCTCATGTTTGGAACTGTGATAGGGACTTCTGCCAGCATTACAAGAACTTCTCCCTGGTGTGGAGCAAAGATTTTGTGTTCGCCATATTTATGCAAATTTTAGAAAGAAATTTCCTGGCCAAATTCTAAGACGTCTATTATGGAAGACAGCCTCATGTACACACCCTGCAGCATGGGAGGCAGTGATGAGCAATATTAAAGATGTAAATCCAGATGCATTTAAACACTTGCTAGCAATTCCACCAAGGTAACATATATTGAAATTCATTCTTCTTGTTTGTTTGCCTACCTGATTATATGTAACTGTTTTTTTCTTATGTTAGATTTTGGTCACGTTCAAGGTTTACGGGTACAGCTGTATGTGACACCTTAGTCAATAATATGTCTGAAGCTTTTAACAGTGTCATATTACATGCAAGAGGTAAGCCCATCATTACAATGATGGAAGACATACGTTTGTATCTCATGAAGAGATGGTCAACAAATAGACAGAAAATTACTACATTTGAAGGTCATCTTTGCCCAAAGATAAAAAAAAGATTTCAAAAGGAATTGCACATGACTCAATTTTGGCTACCTAGGTATGTGAACATCTGCACATAAGAATTTGGATTTAATGTTGATGTTATAATTCTTGTTTCTATATACTTACTTAATTTGGCTGTCATTGCAGTTGGGCAGGAGATAAAATATTTGAGATCAGACACACTTCAATGATTGGTGAGAAGTATGTGGTTGACATAGACAAATTAGATTATACTTGCAGAAAGTGGACCTTAACAGGCATGCCATGCTGTCATGCATTAGCTGCAATGAATTTCTTAAACATCAATGGGGAAGACTACGTGCCAAATTGGTTTAGAAGGTCAACATACCAAGAAACATACATCTCAATCATATACCCTGTCAAGGGTCATCAACTGTGGGAAATCACTTCTCAGCCTGATGTTTTGCCCCCACCTAAAAGGACTTTACCTGGTAGACCAAAAAAGAAGAGAAAGCTAGAGGCTTGGGAAATGAAGAAGGATGAGACACAGCTAAAGCAAAATGGGACTCGTAAGAGATGTTCCATATGCAGAGAACTTGGTCACAAAAAAAATACATGCCCACAACGTCATCCAACAAACCAATGTGAAGCAAGTCAGCAACCTGAAACCCAGCCAACTTCAGGACCAAGTCAGGCACCACAAACCCAGGAAAGTACAGGACCAAGTCAGGAACCTCAAACCCAACCATCTACAACAGGACTTTAGCTTAAGTATTACAGCCATTAATGGCTTCTTTGTAAACATTCAGTTGTACTTTGAACTCCATTTTGAAGTGTCTATTTTGTTAGCTGTGATGTGGGTATTACAGTGTGATGAACTTTAGCTTAAGTATTACAGCCATTAATGGCTTCTTTGTAAACATTCAGTTGTACTTTGAACTCCATTTTGAAGTGGCTATTTTGTTAGCTGTGATGTGGGTATTTTGTTAACTATAATATGTATTTGGATGCTTAAAATCTCAATGTCAATGACAGTTTATCTTTTCGATGTCAATTTAATTTCCAATTTCTGATTATAATGTGAATTACAATATAAATTAGTTGTGGTTATTTGTTGTGATGTATACTCAATTTACAGGTACTCATATTTTTCAGTCCAGCTTACCTCATCTACACTTATGAGGTGCTTAAACCACTTCTTCATGATGTGCGTAAACCATGATTGTGCTTAAACCACTTCTTCATTTTATTTTTATTTCAAATTAAACTTTAGAGTGCTTATGTTGTATATATCAGACAACATTTAAATTCACACCACAAAGTAATATGTTGTTGACAATAAGGCCAAACTGTTCTTGTCATTCTTTACAAAACATCATATTACAATAAACAATGATGATGTTCATCATAGTATAACACATCATGGACTACTAAACAAAATACATAAAACGATGATATTCATCAACCCCATCAAACATACCATCCCAACCACATCTTCTCCCTTTTAAGACAACCCATAAGAGATTTCTCCAGAGTATTAATCTTTCTCCTTTGCCAAGCAATAATACTACCACCATCATCTACATTATCATCATTACGCCATTTAAAGAAGTTGCATCCTTTAAATTCTTCATTTCTTGTCCGTTGTTCAAAGTATCCAACCATAAACATTTAGTTAATCACCAAAACAATTTATAACAAAAATAAAACTACAAACCTTGTAATTAGGGCAACCCCATAATTGCTTCCCCTGGTTCTTAACTGTTCTTGCCACTCTCAACACAGCAACCTCCCCACAATGGCATATTTGGTTTCCAACGAATCCCCTCGATGAAGCACCACGAGAGCTCCCCCATGAGCAAGACGAACAACCTTGATTGAAAGACATTGCCAGTACGTCGCGAAGCTGAAAGCGAGACAACCACCAACCATGAACCACTACACCAACCAACTGTGAACGACCAAACACCAACTCGGCCAACACGAACCGCGAAAGATGAACCACAACCTTACTGCCAACTGAACATAAATTTCTGGAAGAAGACCTCTGGCGTAACGGAGAAGAAGACCCTTATTGCTTTTTTCTGTGCCCTAAATCACTGCCCTACCCAATCTTTATTACAGCATAGTTACCACACACAGTAAAATACACGTCACCACACACACAACAAGCTATTCCCACGTTGCAAATAATTACTGCCACATCATCAACGCATTAACACCGTTTCCTAATAGTTAACGGAAGGGACAAAATTGACGCTAATTTGAATAACTTTGGACATATTAAAAACACTTTCATAAATGGAGACTTAATTGACATAAACCACTAAAACTGGAGATCAAAGAGAGTATTAAACTTATATTATATATATATATATATATATATATATATATATATATATATATATATATATATATATATATATATATATATATATATATATATATTATTTCTTCCCAAACCAAAAACAATCAATATTAAAAATATAATTAATATTTATTTTAAAAAAGAAAGTTCTTTCTTTTATATCATTTTTTTAAAATTGAATAAAAATGTATTATTACCTATATTTTATTTCATTTTTATTATATGACAAATAATAAACTTGATGTCTCGATATAAATTTATAAGAAGACGAGAATAAATAAGTAATTATAAATGTAAAGGTAACTAAAACAGTTTTATATTTTATTTTAATTAAAGGATGAAAATCGAGGAGTACAAAAAAAAAAAAGAACAGCAAAATTATTTGAATTTACTGACATGAATTAAATATATTCATTTTTGCTACGTTATAAAATGCGCAGACTTACTATATCACCCAGAACTATATTCCCAGTAACTACGATATAAAATATCATTTTGTACGTTATAAAAAGTCATTTTTCCACTAGTAAATAGTGATAAAAATTAATGATACAATCAATAATAGTAATATTATAGCCCATTATATTTTTATGATATTCTCTATATTAATAAAATATTATCATAGAATTATTACCTATGACTTCTTTTTAATATTATTATTTTTATGAGAATTAATTTTAATTTTGTATCATTTTGAATCAAATAAAGCGTTAATGTCTATAAGATAATATCAACAAATAGAGAGAATAAGCAGGTTTCATATATTTAAAAATAAAATATAAGGAAAGACGGAGTTGGTATGATACGCTGCTTAAAAGAAGTGTGATACGTTTTTTTCTATAATATAAAGTTACATCCAAAAGTTTTGCACTATTTATGGATATTCTTTAAGCATAAATATCAATAAGTATAATAAATATGAGAAAGAGAAAGACTTTTTGTCATAGGTAAAAAATCCAATGTGTCCTTTTTATGGTTTTTAGGAAGAGATTTATCTGATTTCATACCTCTCAAATTCACTAGAAAGATCAACAAACTAACATGGTTAGAAGATTTGATGATCAAGAACTATCTCTAAGGCACATTTTAACTTACAATAATTGACAAATATCCTATTTACGCTATTTGTATTGTGTTGTAAAGGAACAACATAATGAATGGAAAGGAAAAATAAACTCCTGAAGTTCCTTTTATTTTATATTCTATTTCATGTAAAATTATAATTGATTGTTTAAAATTTGATTTTTTTTTTAATTTTATATTTTATAAAATAATAAATTTAATCTCTCATTTTTAATGACGTTAACTTTTTTATCATGACAATTGATGTTTTACATAAATATTTGCATTGCTTACATGTCAATTAGCATCAATACTAATGACAATAATGTGTTTAATTTTATTTTATTTAATAAAAAATATTTTTTCTTTAAATTCTGAAGTTCACCATTTCGACACAATATTCTTTCTTTTCATATCCATCTTCACCATCACCATCATCCTTATGATACATGCATCTTAAGTTTTGATTACTTCGGTGTTCTTCATTCTTTTGAAAAGGCACACCAAAGAAATTGTGGAGTGTTAGAATCAATAAAAGGGGAGAGTTGTTGGGTTTATCGAGGAGGAGGTTCCCTATGGGTTATACAAACACCAATAACATCTGAGCCAACTATATAAAAGATCGACACCACTCTTTACCCAAAACCTTAAGACAATGGGTTAATGAGTCTTTTAGCTTTATATACTGCTCTACTTTCTCATTTCTATCCAATGTAGAACTTAGACTCACACTTGGAGTCCCAACAATCTCCCCCTCAAGGGTGAGTCCCTTCCACATAGGTACACTCCTCCACCAATGGAAGCATTCCAACCAACCACAACCACGAGTAACCCTTTTCAACCGTCGTTCATCTTAACGGAACTTGCTTACTTGAATACCCTTTGCCAGGAAGATTTTCGGTATAGGGATCATTATTCTCAAATGGCTTAGTTCTCTTTTCACACACAGAGAGTTTCCCTTAGGCACACGACTCTAATACTCTCAAATGAAAAGTTACATTCTAAGAGTTGTTGATAACTCTATTTATAAGCCAAGGTTTGTGCAAGGTCAGAAACTGAAAAGACATATCCCAACTGCCAGTGATAATCGGTTATCATAAGTCATAATCGATTATTTGTGACTGTTATGAGATTTTCGAAAAAGTGATTATCGATTATCCTGTGGTAAGAATCGATTATTTACGCGAGCAACTCTTGTCTAAATTAGCTTGTTCTAATCGATTATTACATGAGATAGTCGATTATTTGCACAAAGATTCACTAAATACAAAAACTTCTAAGTGTTTTTACATCATTACAATTGTTTCTACAAAAATGCTTTTAACATAGATCTACCAAAGTCTTCAATTCTTTAGCTTTTAACATCATCAAAACTTCATAGTAGCTTCAAGATACCAATGCTCCTCATTGGTAACAATCTCCCCCTTTTTGATGATGATAAAAAATCTCTTGTTTAAAAGCATTTCTAATTTCGTGCACATATTCAAACTTACAAACACATAAACATGTTAGTAATAGCCACACTAATTAGAAGGTTTTCTCCCCTTTTTGAACAAAATCAAAAATATTTCCAAGAGGAAGGACTCCCCCTTGGATGTCAGTTATCACAAGATTTAAAAAAAAATGTCAATCAAAAATTTCTCCCCCTTTTTTTTATCATAATCAAAATATCATCTAAACTATATGCTCCCCATAAATTAGGTAATTTAAAAAGAATCTAAGTCCTTTTAAATCATTAAAATTACTCCCCCTCAATTTAATATTCCCCTTAAAATAAAAAACATTCTTAAAATTTAAAAACAAGTTTTTTTTTTATTTTTTTACGTTTTAACCTAAGATAATCGATTATCACTTTTGATAATCGATTATTTGCGAGTCAAATTGTCAAAATTAAAATTTTGAGACTGTGATAATCGATTATCATTCCTGGTAATCGATTATTACACGTTAATTTCCAAAAAATTTAAATTTGGACCAAATTTCCATCCTAAGACATATCAAAATTCATAAATTATTTCAAAATTCTTAAAAGTTACCGGGATACCATAGAGCTTTCTTTTTCTTTTTAAAAATTAACCTGCAAAACAAAACGATAGAGTTTTGGTCCCCAAAATCTTATTTGGGTCCTTTAAGATTATATACAAGTTACTTTATAACAGGAATCCAAGCATATTTTCCATTAGGAACATCAAAATGTTTAATTCTACATTTGTTAGTGTTAGCAAAATGATGAAGATGAAGTTTTGATGATGTCCAAATCAAGTCAAGAGAAATCAAGATTCAAGATGTTATGAAGACTTGTATTGCTATGGAAAGCTTTTGTAATAATTATAGTTTAGTGTCTAGGACTTAGATTTTTAGTGGTTTTGATTCCATGTAATTTTATATTATATAATTAATGTCCAGAGTCAAAATCGCACTGTTTTAATCGATTAAAACAAGTATTAATCGATTAAAACGAGTAAAAGCTGAAAACTCAACCTTTTCTGTTTTAATAGATTAAAATTTTTTTTAATCTATTAGCTAATCGATTAAAATACATTTTAATCGATTAAAGCTGACCGTTGGGGATTTCAGATTTGAAAAACTAGCCGTTGTACTCATTTTAATCGATTAATACTTGTTTTAATCGATTAAATGCGTTAGATGGCCCGTTTTCGAAGAATGGAAGAGTATTTGGCTGAGCCTATAAGATGGCTCTCTGTTGATCTCAAAAACAACTCTTCCCTTGTGCTCTAATGCTCAGAAATCATTGAGACTTGTGTGTTCTTGTTCGGCTTGTGAAACTCGTGTCTGTGGAGCTGGTGAAGTGCTGCTACGGTGACAGAGGAAATAGCCGGTTCATCCTTGGTGTGTCTAAGGAGGTGTTCAGAAGAGAATCATCCTTCGTGAAGTATTCGGAGGAGGTGTTCATCCTTTGTGAAGACTCAAAGGAGGTGTAGGTTCATCTCTTGTGGTATCAAGAGAGGTGGTTTCTAAACTTTTACGAATTGTGTTTCTTTGTGATTGTAATTTGTAATTGTTTTGTGTTAGTGAAAAAGGTTTATCTTGTTTGAGATAAGCGACTGGACGTAGGATTGGTAAGATCCGAACCAGGATAAAATCATCTGTGCAAATTTCTCTCAACCTTACTCTCTTTATTTGTCTTTATTATTTGCTTGGTAAGTTTAATTAAGTAGAAATTAAAAGGCACACGTTCGTATTAAAAACCCTCTTGGTTTGTTATACCACGCTAACAATTCCGCTGCACCGATTCTAACAGTTAGAAGTGTGCACCATTTTCATGCAATAAAAACATGTGACAACATTTGAGTTCCTATAATAAGATGTTCCTTTTTCAACCCATACCCTACAAGTTCTTTTAATTTGGTTCTTATTTTTAAGAACACTTTTATTTTTATAAACCTTTTTAAGAGGTATAGACATTTTAACATTATTATTTCTTGTTGCCACTTCAAGCAGATTTTCAAGAATATCAATATCAAGCATGTGACTTTTACATGAAAGGCATTCAATAGGATGTTCAACATTTGTAATTTCTTTTATTTCTAAGTTGCAGAATTTATTCCTTAAAATAACTTTTTCATCTAATGCCTTCTCATATTTAATTTTCAAATCTTTAAACTCATTTTTCAATTTTTTATGAGCAACATCCCATTTTTCCTATTCATTTAGCAATTCAAGAAAATCTTTTTGCAATTCAATTTCAAAAGTTTCAAAACTAGAACAACTTACTTGGCTTGCAGTGTCATCGATATTAGTCGTCAAACACAAGTTTGCTTCTTCATCTGAATCACTTGAACTAGAGTTGCTTGATGCATTATCCTCCCAAGCAATGTAAGCTCTTTTCTTCTTGAAAAACTTATTTTCTTCACCCTTTTTGATGTTTGGATAATCCGCATTAACATGCCCTTTTTCTCCGCAACCATAACACCTGTAATTTGAAGAAGATTGTTGTTTCTTCTTCCAATCAGTTTTAAATTTTTCCTTACCTTTAGATTTCATGAACTTGTAGAATTTTCTAATCATGTGACTCATATTTTCGTCATCTAAGTCTTCATCTTCAGATTCCTCATCCTTTTCTGAACTTTTTCCTTTTGAATTTTCAGTTTTGAAGGCCAACGTTTTCTTCTTTCCTTAAACTTCCTCAGCTCATGCTCTCTCAACTTTCCAAAAAGAACAACCATAGACATGGATTTCAAGTCGTGAGACTCAATTATTGCAGTAACCTTTGGCTGTCATGTCATGTTCAAAGATTTCAAAATTTTAACATTTAATTCGTCATTGTCAAATTTCTTACCTAAACCAAAAAGATGGCTAACGATATGTGTGAAGCGTTTTTTCACATCGACGATGGTTTCACCCTGTTGCATCCTGAACATCTCATACTCCTGTATTAGGGTGTTTTTCCTAGCACGTTTCACATTATTGATTCCTTCATGAGTTACTTTAAGAACTTCCCACATCTCATGAGCCGTTTTGCACAATGAAATCTTGTCAAATTCATCTAATACCAAAGCGGAGGATATTATAATTCGAGCTTTTATATAAAATTGGGCTCGTCTATTTCCTTCAGCAGTCCATTGCAAATATGGTTTTTCTTCCTTTACATTATTCAAATTTACAGTAGGAATAATAGGACCATTCAAAACAACTTCCCAAATACCCCTGTCAATAGACTCCAAAAAAATTTGGATTCTTATTTTCAAAAAAGCATAATTTTCCCCCATAAACAAAGGAGGTCTATCAATTGAAGCACCCTCAACATACATTTGGTTATGACTGCCCATTTTTGAAAATTTTGAAAAACTATCAAAGTAAGCTTTGATACCAATTGTTAAAATTTGGTAGCGCGCAGCGGAAAGGTTTTTAAGAGCGTGTAACGGTCAATAACCAAGAGGGGAGGGGTGAATTGATTCTTTTAAAAATCTTGATTTTCTTTTAGAACTTTTATCAAACAATTGGTAAACTAAAAGTGTAGAGATAGAGATAATCACACAAAATATTTTATCTTGATTCGAATCAAAAGATTATATGTCCAGTCGTTAATCACTATACACAATTATTAACATTTTTTACTAAAATATCGTTTACAGATTACAATCAGATCAAATAAAGATTAAAGACAAAGAACAACTTCCTTCGACAAACGAACAAAACAACCTACTCAATCAACATGAAGAGAACCACTTCGACAAACTATGTTAATTCTTTATAATATTTGTTTATATGTCAATTCTAGGTGTAACCAACATATCAAATTCTGTATTTTATTATAAAAATGTTTTTACACTTACTTAGGTCGGTTTTAAAAATAACTAATATTAAAAGTCTCATCATATATATAAAAGTCTCATCATGTTTATAATTTCGAGCTCCATTTATTATTAACAAGTAAATTATAAGTTATAACAGCTATAATAAATTATTTCTTCTCAAGTGTTATAATTATAATTTTTTTAAGTATAACACTTTTAAAAAACATAAATTTTTATATAAAAAGAACTTTGTAATCTAAAATAAATAATATAACTAAAGTTGTTTAATGGTGAAAAAAAGTATTTGATAATATTGATTAATAAATTATATTATAATATAGATTAACTATTTAAGTTAATATTTTGAATATGTATTTATTTTTTAAATGTAATAGCGATTATTTTTTGTGAAAAATATTAAGTTCAAATTTTAAAATCAGTGAAGAATAAAAATAAAATAAATATACAAATTTAAAATTGTATTAATAGTAAAAGCATACATTAATATTAATTACTTTAATAAAATATATTAAATAAATAATTTTAAAAAGTTAAAAAAATTTCGTTGTTTCAATTTATTTATTTTTTTAATGAAAATTGAAAAGTTGTGTTAGAATTGTGTGAAAAACTGATATGTAAGTACTGTGAATAACATATTGTGTAGCTAAATTTATTTTCACAATTACCATGGAAGAAAATCTTTAGAAGGTTCTAGTTATTACATGAAAGTGACCAGAAGAAGGGGTGCCAATATCAGATAAAAGAGGTAAAGATAGCAAGAACTTTATCATGCACTCGTTCCAACCCACACTTCACAATCACCGTTAATGGAAGACCAAAACCTCCCTCACCACACTTCACAACCACCATCAATGGAAGACCAAAACCTCCCCAAAGTCCTTCTTCATGGTCCCCCAGGTTTTTCCTCTGTTCTCCAACCACCCTATTCCCAAAAGTTCCATCTTTTAAACCAATCTTCGCTTCCACTTCACCAGTTTGCGGCCACCCACCCCCACCACTGCGCCACCGTGGCCGCCGTCCTCTGTGACGGGGGCTACCCCCTCACCGCCGACATGCTTAGTCTCCTCCCTTCGCTCCTCCTCGTTGTCACCGCCAGTGCCGACACTGATCACGTCGACCTGGACGAGTGCCGCCGCCGCGGAATTCAGGTTGCCGGTGCCGGAAATTTGTTTTCCGAGGACGTCGCCGATTTGGCGGTGGCTTTGTTGATCGACGTGGTGATGAAGATTTCTGCAGCGGATCGGAGTTTGAGAAAACGACACGTTGATTCACGAGCTATTACGCTTGCTTCCAAGGTTCGTGGTTTTCTGTTGGCTTCTATTGGCAGAAAGTTCGTCACCAAGATATTTTAAATTTTATATCACTAAATTAATAATAAATTTTATATTAACAAAATTGTACCAGAAAATAAAATAAAAACGGACGCGTTTAATAATACTTCTTGTTGATAATATAATTATAAAACTTAACATAATTTGACATGCTATACACTTAAGATAATAGGTTTTTTTCAGAGAACTTTTCTATACATTTAGAATAAATGTATTAAGTTTTTTTTTTTAAGTAAATACATTTTTTTCATATTAGTTATTTAAATAAGTTAAGTGATTTTACCTAAAAGTTTCAATATGTTTTTTAATTTATATTTACGTAAAAAAATCTATCTTTATTAACAGTTATAGAAAAATGTATAAAATAACGTTTTAAGCCTTAAAGTATATTTTTTAAATAGATTTATTAAAGGAATTATTTGTTATTCTCACTCCCAAACTCAAATTCCAAAAGGAATTATATTTTATTTTGAATTTCAACATAAAAATTGTAATCAATTATAAAATTCAATCTACTACAAAGGACACGTTATATAATTCATACTTAAACGAATTTGGAGAAAAAAACATATATATTCGGAATTCTGAAAATGTTAATTAAAATAAATGTTAATAAGAGCAAAAGTTTACTTTGAGATAAATTAACTTTACTTTGAGATTATGAATAGAAAGTACGTAACTACTTTTAAAAGCAATATCATTTTAGTTTTTCAATTTAGTCTACATGTATGTATGAAATTATTCTACACACATATTAGGAGTTTCATAATAGATTGAAAATAAAGTAAAAATAAGAAAATTAAGAGATATATAAAAATATATTGACAAACACAAACATTTAATTTTAAGATTTTAAATTAGAAATAATCTCATGGTTATTTTATATATCTTATCATTTGTAATATTAAGACTTGTTATTTATCTTATTGACCAAATTGTGATATTGAATTTTTTTAATATTCTTTTTGTACGAAAACCCTAAGAAAATAAATATGGTATGATTTTAAGAAAATGAAGTATGAAAATACTTTTGGATATTTTTTTCTAATTAAAAAAATTACTCTTTCGTAGTGTGAAAAATTGTAAGAGAAAAGTTAAGAGATAAGAGAAGAAGGATTTGATGAATGAAGGATAAAATATTGGGATTGTGTACATTAGCACTCAATGCTGGGACCAAAGAACAGAAAGTGTATAATAATATATTATTAAATTAATTAATTTTTGTTGTTATTTTCAACGAATATTTAATTAAGAATGCGAACTTCATCAAATTTTATTAAACATAAATCCTTTTAGTTACATTAATAGGAATTTTATCATTCAAAAAAATTAATACATGTTAACAAAGACAGTCCAAACATTTTCCTTTTGTCCAACTATGGGAGAGATGTCAATATAATTTTTTAACATTCAATTATGGATTTAGTTATTAAAGTTTTGGGTAACTTTCATTTTAGTATTTAAACTAAATAATATATTTTAACTTCTAAATACGAAATTTAAAGGATAAATTATTTTTTAAGTCGTTTTTTTTTTAATTTTCTGAATTATAAATTAAAAGGATCCAAACCGTTTATTTTTAATTTAAAACACTTGAAAATAATTTTTCTTTTAAATTTAAAACATCAAAACCAAATTTATGTAAAAACATTAGAAATTAAAACCATAACTAATTCAATTATTTAAAGTTTTAAGTTAAGAACTCTTTTTATTTTACTTGTGGGAGCTAATCTAATTTAGTAAGATAGGCTGCATATATTAAAGGTAATGTTGATATGAAGAATGGTTAATTCTATTTTCTTTTATAAGAAGAAATAACAAATCGAAGAAAAATTAATTTAATTCATCTACAAAATATTTCTTGTCTTATTGATATTACATGATTTTGAAAATTTCATATTAATATATTATTGGTTTTTAATTAGTCATTTGATCTTAATTTTTATTGAAAATATTTAAGTAGGTTTTTTCATTTGTTTTTGTTTTAATTAAGTTTAATTTTTTGAAAAGTTATTTCAATTAAATTCTTTTCATTAATACTGTACTAGTTGCCGACATGTGTCAGTGTCCTTTTTTGCTTTTTATTTTTTATTTTTTATTGTCTGTAGCGTGAAAGTACTGAATTTTTTTATTGTCTGCAGCGTAAACGATCATGTCACCCACTCGATAATAAGAAATCAATTGAAAAACATACATATTTTGAATACTCAGTAGAATCAAAATTGCAATAAAAAGATAAATAAAAATATTTAAATCAATGAAAAACTAAAATCTTAGTTAATATTTTTTTTTTAATTTTTCATGTTGATAGATATTCTAATTGACGACATAAAACTTTTCTCAATAGAACATTTTTTAAAAAGAAATTAAACTTAATTAAGTCTTAAATTTATAAACTTCTTTCCAAACATACACAAAAATACATTAGTGTAACATTTAAATCTATTTTCAGACATCTGAATGAAAAACATAAGAAAAAAAAAAGAGAAATAAAGACATGTCATGTACAATGTCAATTGTTTTTTTTTTAATTATTTAAATGGTACTAATTTGGTTTACTTTGTTTAAAGTATAAGCAAGGTAAGAGTGATACACATTTATATTTATTTGAAACGTATTATATTTATAAAATTTTCATAAAAAGAAAATTAAACTCTTGTATTTTAAAAAATAATGTTAAATAAATATAAAATATTTGTGTGATTTTTCATGAATATTGATAACAATGATGTTTGCTTCAGGTATCAGGAAAGAGAGTTGGAATAGTAGGGTTGGGAAGAATAGGGTTAGAGGTGGCACATAGGCTTGAGGCCTTGGAGTGCATGGTCTCGTACAACTCTAGGAAGCAGAAACCCTTTGTTCCATACCCTTTCTATTCTACTGTTCTTGAACTTGCCACTAACACCAATGTCCTTGTTCTCTGTTGTTCCCTCAATGACCAAACACGACACATCATCAACAGAGAAGTGATGCTGGCACTGGGAAAAGGAGGAGTTATTGTCAATGTGGGAAGAGGAGCTTTGATAGATGAAAAACAACTCTTCAACTGTTTGATGGAAGGTGAAATTGGAGGTGCTGGTTTGGATGTCTTTGAGAAGGAGCCTCTTGTTGATGAACACTTCTTTTCCTTGGATAATGTAGTTCTATCACCACATGCAGGTTTTTCCACTTTAGACTCTTATCTTGCTATTTGCCAACTTCTCGGACTTAATTTGGAAGCTTTTTTCTCTAATAACCCTCTCATTACTCCTGTCATTTAGCTTCTTTCAATTTTACTTGTTTCCTGTTCAGAACTCATATATCATGTAATGCTTCTACCCTTTTCTATTTGGCTTTATCGTGTACTTAATATGATGAATAATATAATTCACAATTTACTAAGTTGAATTTGAAATGAAACCAATGACATAGTAAAACATGCATGATAGGATGATGAGGGTGTATGTTAGGAGAAAGAAGAGTATGTGAGTAGTTAGTTGCATTAGCTGGCCTAACTGTCTGACAGTTAGAAAAGGGGAACACTTATTGTTGTATAAATAGTTAAGGGGAATAAGGGGAGTGGGGATTGGACTGTTAGTAGTTTCTAAAATAGGATTTGGTTATCCTTGTTGGGGAAGGTTAAGCTTCCTTTGTTCTTCCTATTCTTGCATTCTTTCTTGAAAGTCAATAATATCAGAGGTTATACAGACTTTCTGTACTGTTCCCGAGAATTGTTGAGTGAGAGATAAGAATTCTTTAACAAGAAACCTATCAATTTGGTCCGACCTGCCGGATTTCTTGGGGTTAACGGGTTACTATAGAAGATTCGTGGCTGGATATGGAAAATTGGCCAGACCGTTGACGGAGCTATTGAAGAAGGGTAAGTTTGACTGGTCCGAGCAAGCAAAACAAGCGATGGATACGTTGAAGGCTGCGATAACCTCAGCTCCCGTGTTAGCTTTGCCAAACTTCGAACAAGAGTTTCACATCGAGTGTGATGCCTCTGGAGGTGGGGTGGGAGCTGTGTTGACCCAGAATAAGAGACCGATAGCTTTTTTAGCAAGGCTTTGTCTACGGCTTCTCTAAGTAAGTCAATTTATGAGAAAGAATTAATGGCTCTCGTTTTAGCCATTCAGCACTGGAGACCTTACTTGGTGGGGAGGAAATTTACCGTGCACACTGACCAGCGCAATTTGAAATACTTGATGGAACAGAGAATTACCACTCAAAGTCAGCAAAACTGGTTGGCAAAATTAATGGGATATGACTTTGAGATCGTTTATAAAAAGGGAAGTACCAATAGGGCTGCTGATGCCCTCTCGAGGAGAGATGAAGGAGAGAGGGAAGAAAGAGAATTACAGCTCATTTCCAGATCCTTTTGGCAGGATTTTAACGACATCCTGCGAGAGGTAGAAGAGGACGTGACATTGCAGAAAGTGATTGCTGATCTGAAAGAGGATTCAAACTCTCATGGAGCTTACACTTTAGAAAATGAAAGATTGCATTACAAAGGCCGGATGGTGATATCGTCCAGTTCAGTTTGGATACCAAAGTTACTTGATGAATTCCATGTAACCAAAACTGGGGGGCACTCGGGAGTCTACCGTACATATAGGAGGATAGCCCAATCTTTGTATTGGGTGGGGATGAAGAAGACAATCACTGAATTTGTGGCGAGTTGTGCAGTATGCCAGCAGCATAAGTACTTGGCAGCAAATCCTCAAGGGCTGTTGCAACCCCTACCCATTCCGCAAGCTGTTTGGGAGGAAATCAGCTTGGATTTCATAGTAAGGTTACCTAAATCCCAGGGGTATGATGCCATTATGGTAGTGGTGGACAGGTTGAGTAAATACGCGCATTAGCTGGCCTAACTGTCTGACAGTTAGAAAAGGGGAACACTTATTGTTGTATAAATAGTTAAGGGGAATAAGGGGAGTGGGGATTGGACTGTTAGTAGTTTCTAAAACAGGATTTGGTTATCCTTGTTGGGGAAGGTTAAGCTTCCTTTGTTCTTCCTATTCTTGCATTCTTTCTTGAAAGTCAATAATATCAGAGGTTATACAGACTTTCTGTACTGTTTCCGAGAATTGTTGAGTGAGAGATAGGAATTCTTTAACAAGAAACCTATCAATGCATGTGTTGGAAGGTGGTTCAACTTAACACTGAATTCTTGCCTTTCAAGTAAATGATTAAGAAGGCCATAAAGTTCTTTACCTATAAAATCTACATCCAAAACAAAACAAAACAGTAGATCAACTGGGAACATAGAGCTTAAAAAGTCTAATACACGGATTTGGATCATTCTGCATAATTTCGGCAGCACGTTCAAACTCTTCCCTCAGAACTTTGATGCTATATTTATCTACCACTCGCCCAAGATCATGAGATGTTTCAAAAGGATCCTCTATACATATCAAATGCCGATCATTGTCAATCCCTCTAGTCCAGTCCTTCTCTCGTTTGCTACACCAAAATACAGTATCATATATTCAGTCAAATGAAAATAAAAACGAACAAGTTCAAATGAACAAAGCATTACCCAGTTCCTATGAATTTGTTAACAACGGAATGGAACATAAAAGGGTGTGACAAACATTTAGAGATAACGAGTTATCATACCTGATAATGCTACCTTTGCGTACAGATATAACAGAATTTGCATAATCATGACAATATGCCCAATAGTGGAAAAATCCACGCACAAGCTGAGCAATTGTTTCCTTGTTGTGGCGACCAAAATCTCTAAGTTTTTCAACTTTATCAAAGAAAGCACAATTAATATCATCCACAGTCACAGAATACGTTGTCTCCATCTCCTGTATAGAAAATAGTATTCAATCATTAAATTACAAAATTATTCATATGATGTAATGTTTAATGAGGTACAAACTTGACAAAGTTAACCGAACGTCTTTGATTTGCATACTACAAAAAAGTTATTCCATTGACACTGGCCACGCAATTGCTAAAGTGGTTTTCTCAGAGTAAAAAGTGATTTGCCATTAACAAGGCTTTGTCACAGCATAAAAATTTGAAGTGGTTTCCAGCCAATTGTATGGAAAATGAAAATGAAAAGATACCTAGAACTCTTAATTAATTTTTTCATTCTGTACAAAATGGAAACACAGATCATTATGTTTAGATCAAAATATAAAGGGTTATTTCTGAAACATTAATAGCGGAAACACTGACATTCTACTTCATAAAAGGCTAAAGAAATAAATCTGCCATAGAGGAATAGAAGAATAAAGTCTGAAGTACACACCTGCAAGCAGGGAAGGATGGCAGGTCTTCTCATTTGTAAATAATGAATGCACATCAAAACATACCTGAAATTAAAATTAAATTATTGTTTTTAAGCGATACTATCCGGTCATCATATTTAAATGAACTTCTTTGATCCTGTCTACTTTGATTTTGAAATATTAGGACAGTACCTTGCCTAATTATAATGAAGACAACAAAAGACTTTTTCAATAAGAATAGCAACAGAGGTTAACTTACGCATAGCTAGACAAAGTTCCATGGTAAGTTTCATCGACTCTTCTTGACTTAGCCCAATGTTTGATAATGAAGGCTAGCTGCCGTAACCTTGGATCTATGAGTGCATAATCCCGAAGAAGCTTTGTATTCACAACAGCTAGAAGTTTGTTAATGCATATGTCACAAGAGATTCCTGTCACTGGATCCATGAGCTTCACTATGGGAACCCGTGCACGTGTCAATGCCTACAAACAAACTCAAATTAAGAACTGAAGATTTTTTTTTTAATTTAATTATTTCAAAATGAATGTTTCCAAGAGCCGTAAACCAGCAGCAAATGCATTCTTCTGAAGAAAAATTGAGTCAGTCAGTTACCAGTCATTTCTGTCATATTCCCCATCTATTAATCCACATCCTTTTTCTTCTTTATTATTTACCTATATTTTTTTTTATCAGCAAAAAATAATTAATTAAATAATACAGGACACTTAGGGTGTCCTAATCCTTATACAAAACTTCTAAAAACAAGTGCATTATCATACAACTCTTTTAACCATAGCATTTTCTCCAAACATATCCAATAAAAAATCAAACAAGAAAAACAGATTAGAGATGCTGTTGAAGAAAAAAAGGGGGGTGAAGAGACTCAGACACAGGAGGCAAAGACTAACAGACAGAATATGTTAAAGTCTAGACACTAGCATTTACCAGTGAAGACAATAGCTTCTATGCTTATCCATATAAGGGCCCCTTTATAAGGGATCCATAAATTTGAAAGTATCAAATCAAAGACAGCAAAAGCCACCACATTATGTTCTTCATCCACGCAAAAACACAATATAAAGTAGGAAAGTCGCCTTATATGCAGTCACCCAGCGTCATATATGACCTCTTAGAAGCATGCCTTTGTTGCAACATCGTGGATAAGTAATTTAGTTCCACATTGACCACTGGTATAGCAAAACACAGAACAAATAAGTACATAAATGACATTTTTTATAGCAAAAAATAGAATATATAAGTACATAAATGACATTTAAATCACACCTTATAAACCAGTTTTATAGGGATAAGCTAAGCTTAAACCCATATCCTAAAATGACATCAAAATCCCTACATTCTATGATATAATAAAGTCAGATTCCTTTTAATAATCCACTTCAGAAGAGAGTAACAGCAGAATTTCGAAGGATCTGTGTTTACTGTAACTTTTCAATAAGAAATAGCAATCAAGTGACCTTCTTAGGTCTGCAAGGCTCAAGTAAGGACTACAGTAGAGTTAGAGGGGTTCCTTTATTGTGAAAATCTTCCTACAAATAGACTAGAAGTAAAATGTAAATTTTGTTCTAATGCTTGTTGGGGTGGCATAGGAAGGATGAAACATCATCTTCAAGGAGCAAAAATAGGTGTTAGTCCTTGTCTTAGTGTTCAAGATGAAGTAAAGAAAAAAAATGAAAAGTAGAACAACCTTGATTAGGCAGAAGTTACAAAAGTAGTAGCAAAGGGAAAGAATCCTCTCCGACAAATGACAATAAATGCATCTTATGTTAATGCATTGTCATTTAACCTTGTAGGAGTCCTCTTCTTATCCAACTATTAAAGGTTGTTGGATAGTATGGTAAGGATTTAAAGCCTCCTTATTATGAGGAAAGTGTCTCCTATTTGAAAAGAGTTGTTAATAATGCCAAAGCCCAATAAAAACGGAAAATTCATAGTAGCAAACAAGGAAGATGTTGGAGACATTGAAGTAGGGGGAAAAGATGACGATCACTTGAGTGATGTAGATCTTGGAGAGGAAGAGGATGACATATGAATTTGATTTTGAGGTTGTGTAGTATGTGCAGCAGTAGCAACAACCACAGTCGATTTACACCGTACTTCATCTGACAACCTTTTTACACTATCAATCTTATCTGGCCATGTCTCCCAAATCCTAGTTTTTGTATGTCATAAATTTCAAAAAATAAAACTCATCTTATATCTGGGGAGAAATAAAACCCTCCCTCGCCAACTTCAATCTCACCAACAATACAAAATTTCATTAACTTTGAACAGCAATGAAGCTGATTACAGACTTGGGAAGTTATACGCCACAAGTAGGAAAACAATTAACCAAAATCTACAACCAGTATAATTATGCACATATATTCTCTCATTACCTTCGCAAAGATATTAAGTGTTGGGAAGTATTCGGTGAACAGTAACTATTTTTTATTATCTAAGACAAAATTCAAGGACAAACCAGCTATAGCAAATTTCAATTTTTTTCCATTCAAAACCAAAGTTATTAAATCTCCTTTATGGAAATTTCTTAGCAAGCTTATACAAGTACATTTGCTTCTTAAAAATTATTGCACGTTTCTTTATATGTGAATACAAACCATCAAGATAAAAATGAAAATGCAAAGAAAAAGACGAAAATTTTCTTACCTGCACATTCTTCAGATTATCTGATCGCAAAATATCCGCCAATTTCCTTATAATCTTAGCTTTGTCCAGACTTGCTTCCTCAATAGCAAGGCAAACATCAATGTCACTTTTAGAAACACCAAACGAATTAGCACATGATCCATAGAGATGAAGCTTAGCTGCTGGCCATTCTTTTCGAACTAATTTCTCCAATAATGCCACTACTTGCTTTTGCTTCTTCTTTTCTTCTTCAGGAGGTATTAGAGACTCATATATTGCAAGGAAAGGAACACTAAGAACATCAGTGTCCCTTCGACAAACTAACTGACTCTTGTACATTCTTGCCCGCTTGCTTAGGATGATCTGCCCTCTTGATATGGCATCCTGGTAATAAATGATACAAGCGTAAATAACATTCATACTTTACCATGAAAGACACATGAGCTTCATAATTTGATCACCGGTGGGTAACTGTTAAACTCAACAAATATAAGCACAAACCTTCTCTCGAGTAGCGCGGCGTTGCCTTGAGTTAGTCCTGTCATCAGAGTCATCCTCTATCGTTCTTCTTGACTCTACTAGTCGCCTGTGGCCTTCGCGACCATGCTCCCCTCTTTGGACAAACTGTCTGAGGTGTCCCGCTTGTACAAGCTCTTCTATTTTGTCTTTCAAGGCCACACACTCTTCCGTTTCATGCCCATACTTTCGGTGATACCGACAATGCCTAGACATGTCAGCATTCGGCGATGTGGCTAATTTCCTTGGTTTTTGTATAAGATCCGCATTAAGAGCCTCTTCCAAGGCGCGCAATCTTGTTACATTCAACTGCGTGTATTGATCGAATCGAGGTTGTCTTATCTCCTTAAGCCGAGGTAAAGATTTGTGATGTCTATATTGGTCATGAGCTTTCTTGTCAGTTGGGCTGTCTCAGCCCTCATATTTCCTATAAGCTCCCTGGCCTCCTCCAACCGAATATATTCCGCCGCCCTCTGTCTCAGCTCGTTGAGGTCGGTCGTCGGCTCCCTGGCTAAGCTGTCTAGAAAGGGCCCAGGTCTTAACGCTGTCATCATGCAATACAATGCTAATTGAGGACAAAGATTCCTGATTTTCAACGCCAGCTTTCCAAACCGTTCCATGAAGGTCCTACGTGCCTCTCCTTTCTCTTGCCGAATATATTGCAGAGCCATAGTTGAGATAACATTATCTGGGCGACTAAACGCAAACCGGGAGCCAAACCGAGCTACCAATGTGGCAAAACAATTGATTGACATGGGAGGGAGCTCTGAAAACCAACTAAAGGCTTCATCTTTTAGGGAAGTGGGAAAGGCTCGACAGAAAATTGCATCTTTCGTACTATATACGCTAACATGAGTAACGTACACTTTAACATGCTCATCAGGATCCGTGGTACCGTCGTACTGGTCAATAGTTAACCATTGCCAATTATCGGGCGGAGGCACCTCCATGATATCATCTGTGAATGGATGCCACCACCTTTCACTGAGGGCAGTGACGGCGGTGTTAGCTATACCCCTTACCTTGGGTGGGGATCCCTGTGCCTGCACTGACCGAAGGGATGACGTAGGGGTACTTGATCTTGGGGTCTTCAAGGTTGGACCTTTGGAACAATCCTGACCTACTTCTTCAAGCTTCCTCTTCATCTTAGTTTCTTCTTTCAACGCGGCTATCTCCTCCGCATGTCTCTTTTCTAATTCATCTAGCTGCTTTTGTAGTTCTAGGAGCATAGTCATCGCATCTGAACTACTCGCCGGAACCTCCTCTTCCTGCGCTCTTCCACTGTTGGTCATGCTACGGGTACACACCATGAGCTCCTTAAAAACTCACCTTGGCCCCACAGCAAATCGGAGTTTCAGTAAACGATACGTTGATTCACGAGCTATTACGCTTGCTTCCAAGGTTCGTGATTTTGTATAGCTAATATAGAAAGTTGTTCATCACCAAGTTTAAATTTTAGGGCTTTGTGTGTAGTCCGCGAAATTGGATTTCGTTTTGTGCATACTTTAATATTTAATATATTTTGTTATTCAAATTTTAAAAGTAAATTAAAATAGTTGTTTGTCTTATTTTTATTATTTTTATTTGTATTTTAAAATATTTTTTTATCTTAGGTTAATTTTTTTTATTTGTTAAACATGTATTATGCTAATATTTAAATTATTTATACCATTTTAAAGATTTTAGATTTAATGTTATTTGTAAAATATGTTTTTTATGTAAAAAATATAACATTAAAATATTATATTTACTTATTTTTAAGATTTGGTTTCTGTAATGTATGACTACTTGTTCGGTCAATGGATCAAGCGACAATGGATCAGGCGACGAATAACTAACAATTAAGAAATCGATCAATAAGAATAGTTGTTGAAGTAATTAAAAAATAATTAATAATGATAACAATCATTGATGTGCAATTAATAGAAATAATAGAGTAATTAATTGGTCTGATATAATTATTATTATGAAGTTTATAAATATAGGTTTGACTTTAAAGTAAAAGACCATTTTTTTGGGACAGTAGTTTGGTTAAATTCATTGAGAAATATAGTTGACTTGAGCGATGGACATGGGAATAAGAAAATAAAGAATTTATGAGAAGCACATTGGTGAACCACTAAAGGGAGAATGCGATTCTTATAAAGATCAAGTTTCTCATTTGAAAGTAATTATGTGTTAAAGGGAATTTGATGCTTTAGTAAATAACTTGGTTTGCAACATTAATTTGTTAAATGGCTACTCTAGTTTCTATTTCTCCCAACATGAAGAACGTCCAAAGAAACAATCTGGGCCTTAGTCTTAGGATCTAAGGAAATGACCATTTGGGTCCATCTGTGTCCAAACGTAGACATGAGGAAAGCAAGAAACAATACTCTAAGCCTTAGTCTTAGGATCTAAGGAAACTTCTTGTGAGTATTTTTCACAGGCAAGATAGGTTCAGTACTTCAAATGTTGAGGACCACATTACATAAATGTTTGTCCTCATATGTCAGGTCCAAGATGTCACTCTTATGGAAATGAAGAGCACTTTGCCAGAGATAATCTTTCTAGTAGGAGAGTAGTGAATCAATCTCAACAAAAGAAAAAGGTTGATAGACCTCAAGTTGCAGGAAGAGTATGTGCTATGTCAGGAGAAAAGGTAGCTAGTTTAAGTAACATCATAGTTGGTTGTTGCATGATAGTTGGTAGGAGTCTGTATGTTTTGTATGATTTTGGATCGACACACTTCTTTATGTCAGAAGCTTATGTGAAAAAGTTAAGTTTGTCAGCGAAGGAGTTGCAGTATGATATAATAATATCTACTCCAACTTTAGGCTTGGTTAAGACATTTGTGTTGTGTGCTAGATGTCTTGTAGTTGTAGAGGGACATCATTTTAAGATCAACATAATATGCTTACTCCTACAAGGATTAAATGTAATCTTAGGAATAGGTTGGTTATTTGTCAATCACATTCTTTTATATTATAGTGAGAAGAAGTTGTTGTTTCCAAAAGTTGAATAATTTGAGTTGTTGTCTTTTCAGTAAGTTTGGAAGGAAGCCAAGGAAGGATCTTAGTGTTTTATCATCCTAACTCACTTGGATGTTGAGAAAGGTGATAAAGGTGTGAAGATACCAGTGGTGAAGGAGATGGGAGACATTTTACCTTATGAAGTATCAGGGTTGCCTCATAAGAGAGAAGTAGAGTTCTCCATTGATCTGGTGTCAAGTGTAGGGCTAGTATCAATAGTTTCATACTGTATGATCCAAATAGATTTTGTTGAGTTAAAGAAGCAAATCAAGGAACTAGGTGAGAAGCGGCTAATAAGGCCTAATGTATCACCTTAGAGAATGCCAATGTTGTTCGTGAAAAAGAAATATGGTAGTTTCAAGTTGTGTAGACTAGAGGCAACTAAACATGTTGACCATCAAGAACAAGTATCATTTGCCAAGGATAAATGATCTGATGGATCAATTACATTGGGCTATGGCTCGGGGTACCATTAAATTCTGGTCAAGGTTAAAGATGTGCAAAAGATACCTTTAGGTCCATATTCGGGCATTATAAATACGTGGTTATTCCTTTTGGTCTAACTAATGTTTCTGCCTTGTTCATGCATTATATGAACAAAGTCTTTTTTCTAGATAAATTTGTCATAATCTTCATATACGACGTTCTTATTTATTCCAAGACTCAAGAGGAGCAATGTTGAACCCTTAAGGACAATGCTTTGGATCTTGAGAGAAAAGAAATTGTACGCCAAACTATCAAAGTGTGAGTTTTGGATGAAGGAGGTGCAATTTTTGGGACATGTTATATTAGCTTAAGGGAATAGCTATGGATCCAACAAAGATTGAAGTTGTATTGCAGTGGGAGCGACCAAAGTCTATAGTGGAGATAAGAAGTTTTGTGGGTTGTTGAATATAGTGAAAAATTATGTATAAGATTAATCTCCCTTGTGTTGAATATACACATATAATCATCTATTTATAGTAGAAGAAATATGTGTTATTCTCATAATACAAATAAGAAATAATAATAAACTAACTAAAGATAAAAGAAAAAGATAATATATCTAACACTCTCCCTTAAGTTGGTGCATACAAATCGTATGTACCAAGTTTGTTACTAATATAATCAACAAAGACTTAATGAAAATATGTTTCTGCACTCGAGTGACATCAAATTGTTAATGATTTATAAAGACAACATAGAAGACAATATCAACCTAGAAGACTCCCCTTGAGAAACGAATATGGGAGGTTGCTCCATATAAATCTCTTTTTGCAAATCGTCGTTGAGAAATGCATTCTTGACATCCAGTGGAGAAAGAGGTCATTATTGAAGAGTCCCAAGAGAAAAAACATATATGAACAGATCAAACGCAATGGTGATAGAAGAGAGGTCAAAATAGATCGCACCAGAATAAGTCATTGATGAACAGGAGCGAGAAACCTTAAAAATCCAAGATTCTCCGATCAAGACACCTAAAATGGAAAAAGGAGCAATCTCGATGCTCTCAATAGCTACTTGAGAGGATAGGGACATGCAACTATTCTAAATTTTAAATTGGTTCAATTGAATGAGCATGTATTAGCTTACCCTTAATGGTTTTATGAAAAAAATTTTGTATATTAGCGTACCTTTTCTTTTCTTTTGTTTGTTTTTTTTTTGATGTTTTTTATGTTGCAACGATCACTTTTATAAGTGAGTAGATAAGAAAGTAAGAATTAAATTACCTATAAAAGGGATAATAATGTAGTTGAGTAATTCTAAACTTTCAATCTAGTTGTTTAGTTTTGTTTAAGACTCAATTTATGTCTTTTGGTTATAGTTTATTAAGGTTGAAACAAATCTTATATTTGTTTTATATTCTAATTTTTAAATTATTCTCTTAGTGTTATTAATTATATACAGTTTCACTTAATGGTTTAGACTATCAGGTGAGATGTTACAAAATCTATCTTATAAATATTTCTAAAAGAACGTGTAAAATAATGTTTTAAGCTCTAAATTATTTTTTTTAAATATGTTTAGTAAAGAAATTATTATTATTTATTCCCACTCCTAAAATCCATTCCAAAAGAATTATATGTTATTTTGGCTTTTAACATTAAAATTGTAATCAATTATAAAATGCAATCTAATATAAAGGAAACGTTATATAAATTCACACTTCAACGAAATTCGAGAAAAAGACAACTATATATTCGGAGTTCTGAAAATGTTAATACTATCTGTTTCAATTTTATTTATTTGCCACTAGAAATATTAAATTCAAATAATAAGTACAAAGGTATTGTTAAGGAATAATTGAAATAAATTAACTTTGATTTTATGAATATAAAGTATGACACTATTTAAAAATACTCAAAGCTTATGAAAACTACTTCACACTCATTAATAATTTAATAATGAGGTAAAAGTTTCACACTAAATAAAAATCATAAAAGTATAAAGAAAAAATATTTATAAAACACAAATAATATTTAATTTTAAGATTTTTTTAATGGAAGATGGTATAATTTCATTACTAATGTTAAATTTTTTAATGTTTTCTCTCTAAAAAATCTCCCTAATAAATTAAGAATGATAATTTATTATAGGTTTAATAGTCTATTTTATCTCCAGTTTTGGTTAATAATATTAATTTAGTCTTTCGTTTTCGTTTTAAAAGTATGTGAAATTATTTTTCACTTATTGTTTCCGTTAAATACACCCAATTAGCTTTTTCTTTCTCTCTTCTGCTTCTCTAAATTCTTTTTAATATAATAGTTTTTTCTATTTGTTAAATATGTTTTAAATTTAAAAATCAAATTATATTGTTTCAAAAAATTTCATTTCTTTCTTAAAATTTAAGAATTAAAAGTATGTTTAACTTTAAAAATAACAGAATAAAAGAAACAAACGGTAAAATAATTAAAAATTAAAATAGGAAAAAAAGTTCTTCACTTTCATTTTTCCGGCTGCTAAATTGTTTCTACAATCACATTTTTCATTTTTCATTTTTCCACTAAATTATCTATTTCATTATTGGCATCTCCACGACACCAACACAATCCAAACCCTTTTGAATTTCATCCTTTTGTAATCACTATTTTCATTCACACATTTTATTTACCAATTATTCCTACTGAAATTGTAATATCATTGCTAGTTCAAAACGTGGAATGCATTCATTGAAATTGTATCAAATTTCCTATGGACATAGAACTTATCATTGTTTATAATAAATGGAATTTGGAGAATAATTATACCTCATTTGACATAATCTATAACTACACTTTTGGGTATTCTATTTTGTTTTTCCAATTTTATCTTTTAAATTATTATTTTTTTAATTTAAATAATTATTCATAATAAAACATTATTTTTCACTCTTATCATTTTATTAACTTTTTTTTAATTAAAATAATTATTCATTATGATTTTTTTTATCATTTTAGTAACTATCTCTTAAAATTTAAATAATTACTCTTAATATTACTTATAATATTTTTTATTTCAATAATTAAATTTATTTTATTAGCTATATATCTACAATTATATATACTTTTTTCAATTTTATTATTTTAATTTTATCATTTTACTTACTATTTTTAATATATATATATATATATATATATATATATATATATATAATTTATAGATATTTAAAAAATACATACACACATACGTTAACGTTATGGCAGCTTTTATTTATTCAATGACGATTATAAATTACCTTTAAAAAAAATAATTATGTTCAGCGTAACTTAGGAAAATATAAGCATTCATAAATATCATATATATATATATATATATATATATATATATATATATATATATATATATATATATATATATATATATATATAGTTTACCTTCAAATTTTTAGTTTCTAATTAATTTATGCTAAGGGGTAAGTAAAATTTAAGGCTGTATTTGGCTGTAAAATATTTTCTTTTAAGAATATATTTACTTTAAAATTGTAGAATTAAAATAAAAACGTCATTTCACCTAGGTTTTATTTTTAATTATTTTACCGTTTTTTCTTTTATTTTGTTATTTTTAAAGTTAAACATATTTTTAATTCTTAAATTTTAAGAAAGAAATGAAATATTTTGAAATAATACAATTTGATTTTTAAATTTAAAATGTGTTTAATAAATAACATTATTTACATTATTTAGCATTATTTAGCGACAAAATTGACTATTAAATTTTTATTATAATAACAAAGTTGACTCAACTCTAGTGAATTTAAACTTTTATAATATTTTATCTCTTGAAAACTCCTTTAAAAAAATGTATGATTTTAAGAATACGAAAATTGAAAATATTTAGGAGAATTTGATGAATGAAGTATAAAAGTACAGGAATTAAGTATATTAACATTAAAGAACTAAAAGTGTACAGTGGTATATTATTAAATAAATTATTTTTATTTTTATTTTCAACAAAAAATTTATAAGACTCTATAGAATTTTTTTATAAATAGAATCAGTTAAATAAAGTTTGTTTTTAGAAAGAAAAAAGTGTTTCCGGAGTACCTTAGGATTCTTATAATCAAAGGCTTCCTATTTGTGTAATTAATTTGTGAAACAAAGTAAGTTTTTCCCAACATCCATACAAAATTGAAAATAGATCAAATAACAATATGTAAGGAATAACTTTTTGAAATTTGAAGTGATTTTTCATTGGCTATATAATCCATATGATATCAGTTATTATCGCTAGCCTTATCAAATTAATTAGAGGAGTGCATATAGTTTTAATAAAATAGAGGATCATTAATTAATCATGACAGCCTTGTTTTAACCATCTCGTGCTATTTAAAAAACTTATGGGACGTAATACATAATTTAGAGGTTTTTTCAGTGTTACAGTATAATTTTATTTTGAAACTACTAAAATGATGCAAGTTCAAAAAAAAATTGTAAATAATGTTAATTTGACACTACTTTTATAATGAAGAGGGCGTGTCAAACGGAAACATATTTAATGTAGATGAATTAAAATTATGTCAAGTTAGGATAACTTTATAAAAAATTATCTAATAATAAATCTATTATATATCGACACGACTGACTTCAATTTCAGAAATAAAATTATTTTGAAGTAAAATCATGTCAGTGACGACTTCAATTTTAAATAAAATAAATTAAGTTGTGTTTGTTCTTAATTTTAAATAAATTATCTTATTGTAATGTTATAATGATTTTAATTCTTCAAAACTTGCGTTCATTTTATTCAAATTATAATATAATGCAAGTTGAATTTATTTCATTCTATATTTGAACTTGTCTCAAATTGTGATGATGTGCACTTTTAAACAACTTCAATTCAATATGATAACATTTTAGTTAATTTCATTGCATATTTGAACTCGTTTTAAATTGTGATGATTTTTACTTTTAGACAACTTCAATATAGTACAATTTTAGTTCATTTACGGTTTATTCACTTTTATACAACTTCAATATAATACACATTTAGTTCATTTCATTCCATATTTAAACTCATGAAATTACGATGATTTCACTTTTAGACAACTTCAATTAATCTGATATGAAGTAGTTTCAGCTTGGCAATTCTTATTCATTACAAAATCTTTCAACTTGACAGTTCTTATTCATTACAAAATCTAGCCAAATTGACAGTACTTGCCGATACGAGAATTTTTTTTTTAAACTTATAGCATTCTGATAATTTCTACATAAATTTACACCATAATGGTGAGAAAACCAAATTCGGACGTGTTTTTCTTGATAACCCTCTCATAACTCCTGTCATTTAGCTTCTTTCAATTTTACTTGTTTCTTCTTGAGAACACAAATATTAGCTAATGCATATGCTTGTGTTAAATAGCTTCATCGTGTATTTAATATAATGAGTAATATAATTCAGAATGAACTAAGGTGAAATTTAAATGAAAGTAAAACAAAATTAACGAACTGAATAGGAGAAGAATTCATGTTGATAGAATATGCATGTATGTGTTAGAAGGCGATTCAACGTAACACTGAATTCTTGCCTTTGAAATAAAAGATTAAGGCGGCCAAAAAAGTTCTTTACATTGAGGATGGCATTTAAAACCCTAACTAATAAATACAGTTATAAACATGAGACTAGGTTAATAATATACGAGAGATGTGGTAAAAGAAGCTTTACAAGCTGAGTGTCTATTACCTCACCTATAAAATCTATATCCAAAAACAAAACAAAAACAAAACAGTAGATCAACTAGGAACATATGGCTCAAAAAGTTTAATACACGGATTTGGATCATTCTGCATAATTTCGGCAGCACGTTCAAACTCTTCCCTCAGAACTTTGATGCTATATTTATCTACCACTCGCCCAAGATCATGAGATGTTTCAAAAGGATCCTCTATACATATCAAATGCCGATCATTGCCAATCCTTCTAGTCCAGTCCTTCTCCCGTTTGCTACACCAAAATACAGTATCATATATTATTCAGTCAAACAACGGAATGGAACATAAAAGGGTGTGACAAACATTTAGAGATAGAGTTCTCATACCTGATTATGCTTCCTGTGCGTACAGATATAACAGAATTTGCATAATCATGACAATATGCCCAGTAGTGGAAAAATCCCCGCACAAGCTGAGCAATTGTTTCCTTGTTGTGGCGACCAAAATCACCAAGTTTTTCAACTTTATCAAAGAAAGCACAATTAATATCATCCACGGTCACAGAATACGTTGTCTCCATCTCCTGTATAAAAAATAGTATTCAATCATTAAATTACAAAATTATTCATATAATGAGGTACAAACTTCACAAAGTTAACTGAAAGTCTTTGATTTGAATACTGCAAAAAAGTTATTCCATTGACACCGGCCTCGCAATTGCTAAAATGGTTTTCTCAGAGTAAAACGTGATTTGCCATTAACAACGACGCTTTGCCACAGCATAAAAATTTGAAGTGGTTTCCAGCCAATTGGAAAATGAAAAGATACCTAGAACTCCTAGTTAATTAATTTTTTCATTCTGTGGAAAATGGAAACACAGACAATTATGTTTAGATCAAAATAAAGGCTTACTTCTGAAACATTAATAGTGGAAACAGGACATTATACTTCTTAAAAGGCTAAATAAAGAAATATCTGACATAGAGGAATAGAAGAATGAAGTCTGAAGTACACACCTGCAAGCATGGAAGGATGGCAGGTCTTCTCATTTGTAAATAATGAATGCACATCAAAACATACCTGAAATTAAAATTAAATTATTGTTTTTAGGCGATACATATCCGGTCATCATATTTAAATGAACTTTGTCTACTTTGATTTTGCAATATTAGTACAGTACCTTGCCTAATTATAATGAACACAACAAAAATCTTTTAAAATAAGAATAGCATCAGAGGTTAACTTACGCATAGCTAGACAGAGTTCCATGGTAAGTTTCATTGACTCTTCTTGACTTAGCCCAATGTTTGATAATGAAGGCTAGCTGCCGTAACCTTGGATCTATGAGGGCATAATCCCGAAGAAGCTTTGTATTCACAACAGCTAGAAGATTGTTAATGCATATGTCACAAGAGATTCCTGTCACTGGATCCATGAGCTTCACTATGGGAACCCGTGCACGTGTCAATGCCTACAAACAAACTCAAATTAAGAACTGAAGAAATTTTTGTTTTAATTTAATTACTTCAAATGAATGTTTCCAAGAGCAGTAAACCAGCAGCAAATTCATTCTTCTGAAGAAAAATTGAGTCAGTCAGTTACCAGTCATTTCTGTCATATTCACAATCTATCTATTAATCCACTTCCTTTTCATTCTTTATTATTACCTATATTTATTTCTAAGTTTCCAAAAGATTGGCCATCATGTTTTTACTTACCATACAACTCTTTTAACCATAGCATTTTCTCCAAACATATCCAATAAAAATCAAACAGTAAAAACGGATTCGAGATGTTGTGGAACCAGAAAAGGGTGATGAAGAGACTCAGACACAAGAGGCAAAGATTAGCAGACAGAATATGTTAAAGTCTAGAAACTAGCATTGACCAGTGAAGACAATAGCTTCTATGCTTATCCACCCATATAAGGCCCCCTTTATAAGCAATCCACAAATTTGAAAGTGTCAAATTAATGACAGCAAAAACACCACATTATGCATCCATGCAAAAGCACAATATAAAGTAGGAAAGTCGCCATATTTGCAGTCACTCAGCCTTAGATATGGCCTCTTAGAAGCATGCCTTTGTTGCAACATCGTGGATGAGTAATTTAGTCTCACATTGACCAGTGGTATAGCAAAAAATAGAATATATAAGTATAAGTATATAAATGACATTTAAATCACATCAAATAAACCAGTTTTATAGGGATTAAATTAAGCTTAAACTCATATCCTGAAATGGCATCAAAATTCTTACATTATATGATATAATAATGTCATATTCCCTTTAATAAACCTCTTCAGAAGAGAGTAACAGCAGAATTTTGAAGGATCTGTGTTTGCTGAAACCTTTCAATAAGATATAGTAATCAAGCAACCTTCTTAGGTTTGCAAGGCTCAGGTAAGGACTACACTAGAGTTAGAGGGGTTCCTTTATTTGATAAAGAGGCGAGCTGTTAGGGTATAAGGTGGGAGGTAATGAGAAAGAGAAGAAAGGTAGGAAGGAAGTGAGGCCGAACGGTATTAACCGTAAAGGCCAAACGGTGGCAAGCATGCAAAGATAAGGCCGAACGTTGAACAAGGGGGAGCGACCAGGCCAAACGGTTAGGAGTGGCGAGAGCTAATTACAGTAATAGGAGCTACAATAGGAGAGAAGACTCAGAATAAGTTAATTAGAGTAAATAAATATATATCCTAGGGAAATATTCAATATAAGATATTTATAATTAAGGATATATGCTAGGATAATATACAGAGAGATATTTATATTAAATGCAGATTTATTTTAGGGAAATAATTTATTTAGGGAATAATTAGTATAAATAAAGGGAGAGCTAGGGTTAAAGGTATGTTTTTGATTGGTGAGTTTTGTAAGAGAGGTTATGCTCTTAGGTAACTAACGGAGATCCTACTCCCAGTTATTAGAAATAATTGACAGATGTTATGCTCCCAATTATTGTTTACTTTTTTTTATTCAAATATTACCATCAATAAAAGATATTCATTCATCCCTTATCATTAGTTTATTATTCTATTACGTATTTGGCTAGTTTACGTACTCAAGTACGTAACACGAGCACAATATTACAATGAAATATTGTGAAAATCTTCCTACAATAGAATTTTGAAGGATCTGTGTTTGCTGAAACCTTTCGATAAGAAATAGTAATCAAGCGACCTTCTTAGGTTTGCAAGGCTCAGGTAAGGACTACACTAGAGTTAGAGGGGTTCCTTATTTGATAAAGAGGCGAGCACAATATTACAATGAAATATTGTGAAAATCTTCCTACAATAGACTACAAGTAAAATGTAAATTTTGTTCTAATGCTTGTTGGGGTGGCATAGGAAGGATGAAACATCATTTTCCTGGAACAACCAAATATGTTACTCCTTGTTCTAGTGTTCCAGATGAAGTAAAGGAAACACTTGTGAAGCTGCTACAAAGTAAAGAAAAAATGAAAAGGAGAACAACCTTGATTGGGCAGAAGTTACAAACGAAGTAGCAAAAGGAAAGAATGCTCTCCAACAAATGACAATCAATACATTATATAAATAGAGATGTAATTCAGGAAGTTTGCAATGCAATTATGTTAATGCATTGCCATTTAACCTTGTAAGGAGTCCTCTTTTTATCCAAATGTTAAAGGCTGTTGGATAGTATGGTAGGTCTAAAGGCTCCTTATCATGAGGAAGGTCTCCTATTTGAAAAGAGTTAATAATGCAAAAGCCAATAAAAATGGAAAATTCATAGTAGGAGACAAGGAGGAAGTTGAGGACATTGAAGAAGGGGGAAATGATGAAGATTACTTGAGTGATGTAGATCTTTGAGAGGAAGAGGATGAAATATGAATTTCATTTTGAAGTTGTTTAGTATGTGCAGCAATAGCAATAACCGTAGTCAATTTACACCGTACTTCATCCGACAACCTTTTACAGTGTCAATCTTATCTGGCCATGTCTCCCAAATCCTAGTGTCTATGTAATAAATTTCAAAAGTAAAACTCATCTTATATCTCGGGAGAAATGAAACCCGCCCTTGCCAACTTCAATCTTCACCAACAATCCAAATTTTGATTAACTTTGACCAGCAATGAAGTTGATTACAGACTTGGGAAGTTATGCACCAGAAGTAGGAAGACAATTAACCAAAATCTATAACCAGTATAATTATGCACATATATTCTCTCATTACCTTCGCAAAGATATTAAGTGGCACATGCGCATGTTGTCCATTGGGAAGTTTTCGGTGAACAGTAACTATTTTTTATTATCTAGGACAAAATTCAAGTACAAACCAGCTATAACAAATTTCAATTTTTTTCCATTCAAAACCAAAGTTATTAAATCTCCTTTATGGAAATTTCTTAGCAAGCTTATACAAGTACATTTGCTTCTTAAAAACTATTGCACATTTCTTTATATGTGAATACAAACCATCAAGATAAAAATGAAAATGCAAAAAAAAAGACGAAATTTTCTTACCTGCACATTCTGCAGATTATCTGATTGCAAAATATCTGCCAATTTCATTATAATCTTAGCTTTGTCCATGTCTGCTTCCTCAATAGCAAGGCAAACATCAATGTCACTTTTAGAAACACCAAACGAATTAGCACATGATCCATAGAGATAAAGCTTAGCTGCTGGCCATTCTTTGCTAACTAATCTCTCCAACAATGCCATTAATTGCTTTTGCTTCTGCTTTTCTTCTTCAGGAGGTATTAGAGACTCGTATATTGCAAGGAAAGGAACATTAAGAACATCAATGTCCCTTCGACAAACTAACTGCCTTTTGTACATTCTTGCCCGCTGGCTTAGGATCTGCTGCCCTCTTGAATCCGATGATCTGGCATCCTGGCAATAAATGATACAAGTGTAAATAACATTCATACTTTACCAATAAAGACACATGAACCTCATAATTTGAAAACCAGTAGATAACTGTAAAACTCAACAACCTATCTAGGTAGTAACATAAACGGGCCTTCAAACAAATTCAAAATTAAAAAACATCACTGTATTATCAACAATCAATGGATACTTAATGGAATTTAGTTTAAAATTTAGCATAGTAATTATTTACAACACATAACTAGTTAGCTACCAGCAATATTATCAACAAATATAACCAGGGACCTTCTCTCGTGTGGCACGGCGTTGCCTTGAGTTAGTCCTGTCATCAGAGTCATCCTCTATCAGCAATGAATCAGCCAACTTCTCCCCAAGGACATCAACATGAGCTCCACTTCCACCGGTCTCATTCACACCACTGGAATGCAAGTTACTCCCAGCAGGTGGTCCAGGGCGATCAAGCTGATCAACAAGCCCCATTTCACGAACTACATTGCCTCTAACGTTGCTTCTTTCACCAGAAACCATTCTCACACCTTCCCTCTTACCATACAAATTCTCAATTCTACCTCCACCCCCACCCATTTCACCACCCCCCACCCTACCATCTTTCCTACCCTCCAAACCCTTCCCTCTATTCCTGTTCCCAAACCCTGGTGGAACCCTACTAGCCTCATGAGACAACGACCCACTAGCCGTATAACCCTCTAGTCCTCTTCTTTCCCTGTCCACAACATCATGATTACCCTGAAGAACCACATTCCCACTGGAATTAGAACTGGGGTGATCGACATGCAAGTTCCTGTCGAACCCGTTGTACCCTCTGTTGAACTTCAAATTGAGCAACGAGTCCACATTAGGAGAAACTTCAGATGAAGAGTACGCAACCGTGGGCAAAGACCCGAACTGCAGCTTCAGTTCTTGCTGCTGGACGAAACCATCGACCTTGCTGTTCTTTTCTTCGATGGGAAACCCTAGTTTTCGCAGATCGTGGGTGAGGCCAGAGTTAACGTTGACGCCGTTAGTGACGGAGTTCGGGGTGACGGGGAAGTGGTTCCGAGGAGGGGGAAACGGGTTATGGGGCAACCCAAAAAAGTTAGGAGGGTAAAGCGGAGAAGAGAGAGTGTGGGACCAAGGAGGAAGATGGTGAGGGAGAGGGAGGGCGTGCGGGTGATCGGCGCCGGCGATTTGCCACTGCGGCGAGCCGACGGGGATCGTTGGACCGACGACGGCGACGGCGGGATCTATCGCCGGAGACTGTTGCCGCGGGTGTGGGTGGTGGTGGTGGGGACGTTGGATGAGTGAGAGGAGGAACTCACCGCCGTTAGAGGGCGTCGGCGGCAGTGGCAGGTCACCTCCACCGCCGTTCATGGAGGCGGGTGGCGGCGGAGAGAGGGTGAGGTGGCAGTTGTGAGATTGCGAGGGAAGAGAGAGCGTTGAGAGAGAAACTTCGAGGAGAAGTGTAGGAATGGGAGTGTGTGTGACTTTTAACTTTATATAAAGCCAAAAAGTTTTGATTAATGTGATTTTCGTTGGTTATTATTTTTTAAATTATTGCTAATCTTTTATCTTATCTTCTTCTTATTTGATAATAAAGGAGATAAATTATATTCTAATTAATCAATATCTAACATGTTACCTTTTTTTTACCGTATACAGTATTTAACATATAACTAAATAATGTTAAAATCATCATGTATCACCCATCTAAATTCTTCATATTAGTTAAAAATCATTGTTCATATATGATTTTTAAGAAGAAAAAAAAGAACTAAATAGTTTGATTAAATAAACTGTATGCATGGTTTTTCTAAACAAATATATTAAGAAAGATAACATAATTTTGCATTATTTTTAATCGCCAAAAATAATCATTATAAGTTACGGATTAAAAGTTACTTTCAGTATATAATTATTAAACACGTAAAATTATCATGTTATCAATCAACAAGAAAGCTTTACTTTTAATCATTAAATAATAACAAATATTTTATTTTTTCCAATATAGTAAATGTATATTCCAAGAAATAAGGTTAAAAATATGTTTATAAAATTAACAAAAATAAAGCATTATTAACCTGTAAATAAGTAAAATGTTTATTTATTTATTTATTTCTATATTTATTAGAATATAAAACACAAATTGGTCTATTACTGGTAAAGACAACATAAAAGTTACTTATTAAAATCAAATATATTAAATATATATTACATATATTATATTAGAGGGTTGTGTGCATGAGAGAGGAAGAACTTAGTGAAGAAGTTTGGTGATGTGAGTGGGTAAGACTGACTTTATCATAAAGTTGTCATGTGGAAATTTTCGATCGGAAGACGTGGAGTAGTTTTATTTATTTTTATATATTTTTTCTCTAATTCTTATTTTGTTTCATTGGTATTTGATATAGAATAGTCTAAATATCCTTATTAATAAACATCTAATAAATTTGGTAAATGTTTTTAATTAATTAAAGAATCACACATTTTTATATATGATTATATTTAATGCATTTAAGAATATATTAAATAAGACATTTTCAAAAATAAATACACAAATTAAATTTTTTAGTAAATAAAAGTATTGTTAGAAGTGTTTTGTAGAAAACTAATTAAAAATTGTTGTTATTTAAAATAAGATATTGAAATTATTGTTGTTGATAGTTATCACTCTCTGATTTAGCAATTCTAAATCTTAAAATCTAACTTTGTTTATTTTTCATTTATAAAGACGTTCAACATTGATAAAAGTGTTTTATGTAGTTATTACTAGGAAAACGAAAAGAAATAGTAAATTAATTAATTTAAGGTTCTTAGTAAATCCTATTTTCACATTCATTAAATTAGTTGTTGATATTTTTTTAGAAGAAAAGTTCAATATGTAATTTTTTTCGTTTTTTTCTTTCAAAACCTTTAAATTAATTTTATATCTCTCAAATATTATTAAAAGGAATTAAACTTATAATCTCTCATACCCTCTTTTTTTAACTTTTATCTATGTTTATACCAACTTCAATATTTATTAAATATTTTCATACAAATAAAAATCAAAAGAAACATAATATTACGAAGAACTTAATGTAAAACAAAAATGCATATTTTCTTCTTTTCAACGTGAAATATTAATGAAAAAAATCATAATTGCATAAATTTTAAAATAAAGTAATAGACAAATAAAGATGTCTTAGTAATTCAAAATGTATGCAGGTAAGGAAACATGTTATATAAACTCATCTGAAAAATAAAAGTCATGATATAATATAAATTAAAGTGAATAATATTTTACTCACTTGTAAACTTGTACGTTAATTTATTTTATAATACGTAATTATGTTTTAAAAAATAAAAGTATTACTTTTTTAAAACATACACTATATATCAAATCATTATATCTAAATTTAAAACTAATTTTATTAATATAGTTTAAATTTTACAATACGCATTTTTTTATTAATTTTTTTTAAAAATGGACTACAACTAGGTCCTTATTTTGACACCTGATAAAAAAACATATAATCTATTTTCTAATATACAATACCTTTGACTCTTCTAATTTTGTTAAATCTTATGATATAATTGTAATACAATCCTATATTAAACAAAATAATAAAATTAGAGTCTTATTTGTTCATTATAATAAATTTATGAGATATTATAAATATATTTCAAATATATTATATTTTTTTAAGTAAATTCAACAATACCTTTAATATTGTTTCGATTGATTAAATATCTCATTTCAGATTTCATACAATATCTAACAGCATAATAGATTAAAATTTTTAAACATTTTTATTTTATTTTTTAAAAAACTGTCTTGAATTCATCAATTATATTATGATGAACAATGGTGATAATCAAGTAGAATAATAAAATAATTAGGAAAGACAACAGAAAAAGGGATATTTAATTAAAAAATGTATAACTTACTATAAAAAAGATTTCACAGTTCTAAAATATGCAAAATTTAATGAATTGGTAATATGAACTTTGATTAATTATATTCAACCTGAATATGCATATATGTTAATTTCTTTTCTTTTAAAAAATATATTTTTCGATTTATCATTTGTAATGAATTATATATATATATATATATATAAGAATCCGTTATTAATAAAAATATCACTTTAATGTATAATATGCAAACATTATTACTCTAAAATTAAAGAATGTAATTTATGTAAAAAAAATTATTTCTTTTGTGAAATTCACGTTAACATGATATTTTTATCAATAAAAGACTTTTAAACGAATTTTTCTTTATAAGATAGTTGAACTTTTAACTAAAATCAGTAGGTAAAATGTGCATGTGACTAATTTTAAGCCTTTATTAAATTATTATTATAATATTTAAATTATAAAATCAATAATGATGCTAATTAAATACTAAAAATGATAAATATAAATCAATAATACATGCTTTAATCATTATATGATCATATTTTTCTTTATTGTTTTCCTCTGTTGCGGAAATTTATATAAAGAAGACTTTTAATTGATTTTCTTGCGATTGTTTATTAATAATATGATTTTTTCAAGAAATTTGAATATCAAAATATAATATATATTTGTGGTAGATTATGCACCAAAAAATCTCAATAATAAATCAATAATTAATGTTAAAATATATGACCGACATGCAACTAATTTGCATTGTAATTGACTAAGATTAGTTTTATTGAATCTTGAAATCTTTTAAACAGTTGTAGATAGAATCTTGACCGAATACAACTAATTTGCATAATATCAATTGATTCAAAATAAAAAATTACATAATTTATCTCTGTCTATAATAATAAAATAATATTACACTTAAATAATCAAAATTATCTATTTTTATTTTTATTTTTATTTTATCTATGCATATCAAACTAATAATCTTAAAATAATCAAATAAAACTACTAATTAATTCTTAAAATTTAAGTTTATTCCAACCAAACTTCCATTCTTTTAAATTTTCTATTCTTTATTCAACTTTCTAAGTTCATCATCCTACACTAGGCTTGCTTCTCTTAATTAGATTGAGATTTTTCTTTTCCTTCATAATTGATTTCTCCGTTGCTTTGACCGACTTTTCAGTTGCCTTTGTCGACTTTATTTTCATTATAATTGTCCTTTTTTTTTAATCTTTATTGACTTGTCTTTAAGATTTATCAACTTGTTATTTGTTCTGGCCATCTTCCTAATAACATTGTAGCCACCACGGTTTATTGCAACTTCAACTATTTTATGATTTTCTCCGCGAATATCCCAACACTCATAATTGATCATTCTACCTCCAATATCATTATTTTCAAAATTCAATTTGTCAACAGCTACTTCACTACGATGATGGTTCTCCTTGTTGACATTTGCAGGCTTCTATTTGATATTGTTATGTGCTAACTCCCTCCATATTTGGTTATCCACTCTAAGATTCTTCACTTTTTCAAGGCCTTTGGTATCATTTTCACCAATATCTTCAATTGCCTCATTTTTTGCTCCTCGAGCTCTAATAGTTTATTTACTTTATCCTTGCTATTTCCATCTCTAGGTTTGCCACTCTCATCATCATGACTTCAACCATCTTTCCCGAGCTTTGCATCATCATGGTCGTGCTTTCCTTACACTCTGCCAAGCTACTCAAATTATCCATCAACTTTGCCAAGCTCTGCACATTCTTAGTTGTTGATAGGGGGAGCAATACCCATCTCACATATATGTTTTTGATGATGAACAAAAGAAATGTTTTATGGTTTCTTGCACAACAAATGACATAACAATTGTTTTATTATTACTGTGTTTGTGCTTGAAATTCTTGATACACTTATTCATTGTGTGTAAATGAATCATAAGTTTAAACATATTGCACATTACATATATAGTAGAAATAATATATTAATCATTGTATATAATCTGTTAAATTTCTCCAGTTATCAAGATATGCTTAACAAGGGCAAATAATTGTGTTGTAATCAATTACATTAGTTGTATAATCGATTAAAACACATTGCTATGCCAACATGTGTTTGTTGAGTGCATTGATATGTTTGGAAAGGAAATTGATTTCAAAATTTGCTTAAGTGTTGAACATAACCAATTACATAAGTTTCCTAATCGGTTAAAATGTTTATCATATGAAAATCAATTTCATTTAAAGCCTTAACTGTCTATAACGGTCATATTAACTGGTTGTTGGCTTGTTTGAATTTCATAACGATTGCATGCGTTGTATAATCTGTTAAATCTTAAACAGATGTAAAATTGTTAAAACAAAAGGAAAAATTTTACAAATTACATTAGTTGCGTAATCAATTAGAATGCGTGAGGATTCAAAAATCCTATATATAATTGTCTTGCGCGTTGTTTCAAAAACAATATTTGAACATCTAATTTCATAACTAACATTTTGATTGAGTATTGATTGCTAAAGTGTCTAAGAACAAGTCTTGGAGAATCAAAGATCAAATTTGGGTTAATAATAAAGATTCTTCCAAGAAAGCTGAGCTGAAAGAGTTATGATCAATTCTGAGCCGCTGATGTACTACCGCGAAGATCAGATTCAACATTTGCAATCAATGTGCAGGATATCATGGAGAAGAGAACCGTGGTGTTCTTCATTAAGACTTATAATATTTCTCAAGGTGTTTAGGGAGTTGGGATTGCTCTCTATTTTGGTAAGATTGTGAGGTGTTCACATCTTGTTGCTGTAAGTGATATTGAGTGGGAAAAGAGAGTGCATTGAGAGGAGATATCTTTGTATTCTTGCTTATATACTCTATCATTATAGTAGAATCTCTTCTAAAAATTTGTTGATGGAAGATTGGATTTAGGCTTGGCCGAACCAATATATATTGTTGTGTTGATTTTTCTTTCCTTTCTCTTTTATTGTTAATTCATTATACTTGCTTTATTGATTTCAAGAAAACTCAAAGATTTTGTAAAGCTTTCTAAAAGAACAAATTTTTAAAGCAAAATGCAATTCATCTCCCGTCTTGGCTTGAGATATAAAACATCAGTTTTCTAACATCAGCCATCATTACAAAGTTAATCTTAAGCTCCTTCGAAATGACTTTATCATTGATTGAGTTATTCTTGTCCATCACCTAGCTTACCTGATCCATTGCAATGAATGAACTGACCTCATATATTACCTATACCGAGTTTTCCAGTTCCACACTCTCTACGAAGCTTTATTTGTTGTTCAGGGATTTCAACAATCTGGTCAGACTTGTCTCATACTCACTTGGGCTACTTGGTCTCCACATAGAAACATCCAAACTCTCCAATTGGTTGTTGTCCAAGCTCTTTTCCATCAACAAAAATCCCATCTCTTCCTCCTCATCTTAAGTAAGGAGATTTGTCTCCCCCTTTGTCTTAGTCTGGAAATACTTTGCTATCAATGTGGCCAACCTTACCACAATTATAAAATTTTCTCGATCTGTACTCGTTTGGGTAGTGACTATGCTTACCACACTTAAAACACTTCACTCTTGACCGACCACCTCGACCTTTCCCTTACCCTCAGTCACGCCAATTCTCTTGACTGATTTACTCTTCATTATCATCCTCAAAATCACCTATGTGACATCCTTTAAAACCTCAACCTTGAGTGTTATGAGTCTTTCCTTCACGTTATGATGTGCTTGATCAAATGGTTGAAAGTCCATCCTTCTCTACTATTCGTGGGCCTCAAGTGACGCAACACGTTCTTCCATTGAGAGAACTGATAAGTCCTTTAACTCCTCGATGACACACACAGTGTTCTCGAAATCATTTGTCAATGATCTTAAGATCTTCTCCACGACCTAGCTGGCTACCATTGGTTTTCCATTCCTACTCGATCACATGTTTTCTATCTTCCATCTTCAAATTTTCAAACTCTCATCAGAGAGTTTGATGTTGGACTTGCCAATACGGTTGTCACCTTTGTATGCAACCTCCAAATCTCTCATGCTTCCTTTGAAGATGTTGTTTTTGCTATCTTAAAGTTAGATTCGTCCATTGCATTGTACAAAAAGTACAAAGTCAATTTATCTTTCACTCATTTCTTCTTCGACGTAGTAATTTGTGTCACCGTTTGGTTTTCGTCCTCTGCAGGTTCATGGTACCGACTCTCCACTATATCCCATATGTTTTGAAATCCCAACAAAACCTTCATCTATAAACACTAATTATCATAATTGATCTTCTTTGACTATTGTGGCACAATCATACCATTAACAACTTTTGTCATCTCTCTCATTTTTTCCAAGCACTCACTCTTTTACTTTCTCTCTCTCTCTCTCCCTCTCTCTCTCTTTCTTTTTTTCAGTCAACATTCAGAGCATAAAGTAATGATGCCACTTTGTTAAAAAAACGTGACACACACAAATAATTTACACTGTTATTTATCGTAATTGTTTATTGGCCTTGACCCCTTTAAATTTGTGCAAATAGAAAATTTGGCCAAGTATAAAGAATAAAAGCTAAAAACAAAATATCAACTTACTCAAAATGAAAACTACATAATTTATCTCTATCTATAAAAATAAAATAATATTGCACCTAAATAACCAAAATTACCAATCTTTATCTTATCTCTATAAAAATAAAACTAATATTATTGGACCCAAAATGATAGAATATATAAGACTCAAATAAAATTACAAATTAATTCTCAAAATTTATGTTTATCCCAATAATTAAACCCTTTAATTAAATGAACAATTTTAGTACTCATGTAAAGTCTATATGAATTAACCATTGTGAACAACGTAGATGAAAAATGTATATGATCTTTCAATTATGGAGTACTTGAGGTTTTCTCGTGGTTTTCTCTTTTGTTGAAGATGAAAATAACTGTAAATACAGTAATCAATACATGTAATTAATATATCTCATAGAATCAACTATTTATATTACTGCTTGGAGATTTTTACCCGATGCGTAATAATTGTCGATTAATCTCGATTGATCCTTTCTTCTTAACTTAATCATAATTTATCTCTATTAACTATTTAATCAGTATGATTTCTTACTGGCTGCATACGTTTAGATCAAATATATGCCAACTCAAATAATTGAAATATACTAAAGTAGATACCATGATTATACTAACATGGCCTAGATATACTTGGACATGTATATATATTCTGCTTCACGATCACAATCTATAACCATAATAAATAACAACTTCCACCTTCTTGACCTAAATGTCTACAAATGTGCGCCTGAATGAAACAAAATGTGTTAATAACCGCATAAAATCATCACAAATAAGTCAACTATATATGAAAAATTTCCATGTGCTATGCTTAATTTGTATTAAATTTGCAAGTATCAATGTAATTAATACTCTTAAAAATGTGGAGAGTGGAATAAGGAAAAAAAAAACGCCAATGAAACAGAAGCTACTGGAATAAATAAACAAGATAGCTTAAACGAACTTCTAAAAAATGAACACTTATAACTCTTATAAGAGTCAAGATCTAGTGAAACTTTGAAATGATACCAGACCCTCTTTGATAAATCAGTCTACATCCAACAACTTAGTTCTCATTTTTCTCATTGTTATAACTTATAAATACAAGTAATAAATCATTAAGTCAGGTTGCATTGCATTGCAGGTAATAATCATTCTACTGCAAAGGATCTAAGGGGAGAAAATGAGATAGTTATCAAACAATCTCGTATCGATAAATTCAGGAGAATTCTCATAGAATTCAGAATTCAATTCTGTTACCACCAATGACAAATCAATGAAATTAGAAATAACAATCGAAAATAGTTCAGTAAATTAGAAAATTACCTTCGTTTTAAGAAGCAGCATGGGAAGAAATAATAGTTCAGAAGCAATAATATTATTCCCCAAATTATTTCTTCATGCTCTGTTTCCAAAACTATTTTTGAATAAAATTGAATTAGATCTAATTCAAATCCTTCGTATCCTTATATATATATATATATATATATATATTGCTACTTAGTAATAATAAATAGTAAACTAAAATCATTCCAATGAATTCAGCAAAATTATGTGATGAATGTTTTTTTCCTAAACTTCCATTTGTGCACATATGTTTGAAATTGGAATTTATGTATAATTTTACATAAATATTAATTTATATTTCTTATAATGTCTTATGTCCAGGTTCATGTAATTAGGTTAAACTCAAGGTGAAATTGGTAAAATGTAACATTCCTAATATAATATAACTAATATGATAGAGTCGTCGCAAAATCAATAAAGCAAGAATAGTCGACAGACAAGGAATATAAAATTAAATACAGTCATCATGATAATTATAATATAAATTTTGTATACAATCCAACACCTAAACCAAAACTATATATATTCACACAAACAAAAGCAACTACGCTTCTGTTGGTCCTTTCTTTAGGGCCTGCTCCACAGACATCTTTTCGCCCTTTGCTCATACCCACCAAATGATCATAGCCTAGAAATAGTACAAGAACATAACACAAATCACAAACAAGAAGGATAAGCTATATAAACAAAACAATTCATATATTTACAAATTCAAACATTAGCTCAAAAATAAACCATAACAGTCCATTCATCCTATAGATGTCATAACCTAGACAAGACTCATCCGGATTAGGTATGAATGTTGAACTATTGGTAGTCTGTGCACATGTAACGGTAATACTGCTAGTTGAAACCAAGCTACCATACAAGGTTAGTTCATTTCAGTTGACTAAGGTCATGATCTAAGCCTATAGACAAGAACCTTCCGCTACTCTCACCACATGACTCACACCTTTCTAATTGAGAATGGACGATCATTAGAGTGTCAGAATAGACCACCAGTACGAAGCTCCATACATTCATACAACAACAACCACAAGCACAACCATGTAACCTCTCCACGAGTCATGGATTTACGTCCAATAACCTTTTACCTTATTCACAAACTTTTCATCACAATATTCATATGCATCATTTCCATTCACATGTAAATCATATACAAATTTATTCATTTTACATTGACTAACATCATATAAGATCACTAATTATAATTCAAAGAACCATAATCAACCAAACAAGTCATCATAAGTCATATAATAACACGATTTTCTTTAAGACATCTTAATACCCACATATAGGAAAGGAAAATAGATTGGAAACCCTCATCAACAACTTCAAAAGGCTCCAAAACCCCTTAAAATGACCTAAAGAACATCCAAAACCCTAACCCCCCCCAAAAATAATAGGGGCAGTGGCGTCTAGTAGCGTTGGAGTGCCCAAGGGCTGGGCTCAACGCTGACGCTTTTGGAAACAGGCACTCAATGCCCAATTTGGGCGCTCAGGCGTTATCAGCAAACTCAAACCCCTTTTAGACAATTTTGTACACTTCTCCCACAACTTTGAAAGGTTCCTAGAACCTTCTAAAGACAAATGACTCACTCCAACAACTTTTGCCCTTCGGTAATTACCGAAGGCTTTTGGCCCTCGGTAATTACCGAAGGGCAGAAGCCTTCGGTAAATTTTAGCAACAAGGGATTTATCGATGGCTCTTTGGCCATCGATAAGCCATCTGTAATTACCTTTTATCGACAGTTTCGGGCTGTTTCCGAGAGTTCTTGATCTTTGATAATGCCCTTATTTTTTGTAGTGGTAGAAAAATCGAGAAGTGTATAATTGATAACAGGGGCTTAAATTACTATAATCCATATGCATAAAGGAAAAATAGATTATCCATATCTCCACTGGTAACAACAATTTTAACAACAGAGGACCACAAAAATATAGCTTTCCACCACCATAACTAAACCTTTAATAGTTGTAAATCTCACATTCATTGAACACATTCAACACCATCGTATTTTTTTTATTCTTGTTATATCACTCTAAGTTTTAAGCCTACCACTAATCGCAGAACAGAAAATCCCAAATTAGGAACCCTAATCGCGAGTTCATCGCGAATAAAAAACATCTAATCCTCTTGCGAAAATCACCCGACCAAGATTCGCCATCAACACATCAAACTCTTCGAACCTGCAAGCAAACCCTTCGTCGCAGTCTTCATCGCACCATCAACATCTGCATCTTCTTTGGAGCAAGCAGCCCCCTACCCTCTGTCAAAATATTTTTTTAAAAAATTTAAATTTTACACGTCATTTAACCTCACACTGCCATGCAATAACATAAACTAGACACGTCATTATGTTTTTTTTGCGATTTGCTAGGTCAGACATTAGTCCTTGGCCGCAATCCATCAACGTCCACTGAAATGCAACCTCCAAATCACTACAAGAACAAGGACAGTGTGCTCCCACCATCACCTCTAGAGAATCAATCAAACAGAAAACAACCCATTCGAAATCAGAAAAAAGGGAGGGAAGGAGGCTTCCTCCTTCGCTGCGAATCAGAACTGAGACAAGAAGAAGAAGAAGAAGAGTGGCGACTGCGCCCTTTTGCCCCAGCTGCGCCCCCATCGCGTTTTCGTCGCGCCATTGATGATCCCTCCAAGTAAGTTGTCCGCGCGAGACAAAGAACCCTAGGCTAGGTTGGATCGGAACAAGAGGAGGAAGGAACAGAGAAGAGGAAGGAAGCCTCCCTCTTGGCAATGTGAAAGAAAATGGGAGAACAAGAGGAGTGGCGCAACAACACAAACAAGAGGAGCGGCGCAATATCATGTTTGTTCACGGAATTTAACCCTAAACAGATGTTATTACCTCGGTTATTTTTTAACTGAGGCAATAAGGGTCTACGGTCTCGGTTCTATAAAGAACCGATGCCTAAACCCTCTAAAAAAAATTTCAGTAGGGTTTACGGCCTCGGTTCTATAAAGAACCGATGCCTAAACCCTCTCAAAAAAATAAAATAAAAAATTTCAGCAGGGTGTACGGCCTCGGTTCTATAAAGAACCAATGCCTAAACCCTCTAAAAAAAATAAAATAAAAAATTTAGCTATTTTATGCCTCGGTTCTTTAAACAACCGAGGTAATAGACCTTTGCGATAATTAAAAAAATGTCACCGCGTTAGTTTTAGGCATCGGTTCCTTATGAACCGAGGCATATATGTTTCTGATAATTACAGAAATGCCACCGCGTCAGTTTTAGGCATTGGTTCTTTTTGAACCGAGTCATATACGTTTGCGATAATTACAAAAACGCCACCGCACCATTTTTTGTTTCGGTTACAACTTAACCGATGTCTAATGCCCGAGTTAAAATCTTTACTTTTTACTAGTGTTAAAAGGTAATAACACCTCACCAATGGTGCACTTACCATAATCGTTCGATCCAACACTGCCCATTAGTTAGCAACAGTATCGTAAATGATGAGATCAGGTTGTGCTTGTTGCCTATCCACTTATCGAGTAAGTGACTATGTGAAATAGTGATTTTTCAATTTTTGCCTTTGCTTGCTTCGTCTACAAAGCTAATTCTAGAAGTAACTGATCTAGCCAATGTACATGCATTTTTTCCTAAATATAATTAGATAATCGACTCATGAACGATTAAGGCAAATAGAATAATAGCATATTTGAATAACTTTCCCAAGTTATAGAAAAACTAAGAAAGTAAATAAATAGCTAAATTTTGAAGTTTCCAAATACACACTATGATTTTACCAATTCACTTGGTGCAAAACCTTACACATGTTAGGCCAAGCTATCATATCTAGTAAGAAACATTCCCACTCGCGTACGAGGTTACGTGCATGCACTTATCCAACAGCATACGATTAAATACTGCATCATTTCCTTAAACAAACCAAAAGAGAACAAAAATGTCTGCATTCGACCCTTACGCACACCTTGGCTTCAGCAAGAACCCCGACGGCACCATCACTCGTTTATTATCCAAATCACCAACCGTGGAGGCCAACCCTGAGCCTTCACCCGGAACCACCGTCGTTTCAAAAGATATAACCATCAACGCCGAAAAGAAAACATGGGTCCGAATCTTTCGACCCACCAAGCTCCCTTCCAACGACAACACGGTGGCGCGTTTGCCCATCGTCATTTACTTCCACAACGGTGGCTTTGTGCTCTTCAGCCCTAACGGCATCGACAGCCATAAGAAGTGCTCGCACATCGCCGATGACGTCCCCTCCATCGTTGTCTCCGCCTCTTTTCGCCTTGCGCCGGAGCATCGTCTCCCGACACAGTACCAAGACGCATACGACGCCGTTTTGTGGGTGAAGAACCAATTAAACAACCCCAATGGAGAGAAATGGTTAAAAGATTATGGGGACCCTTCTAGATGCTACCTATATGGCTCTGATTGTGGTGCCAATATAGCTTTCAACGTTTCCATGCAGGTTTTTTCCCATGCAAATTCACTTTTCATACTGTCGTTTTTCTTTTTCATTTTTATAATTAACCAACTTTTATTCCATGTTCATACGATATTTCATTACTAAGGGTGTATTTAGATATACCTCTCTATACTTTCAAAAGATAAAAAAAAATGCTACAAACATTTTTGTATAAATTAAAATAGTTTATACATAATTTATCTAGGAGTTCTCTCATTTAATATATATCTAGATTTTTTTATTTTTTATTTTGCATACAAACAAATTTTAACTTGTACAGAATTTTTTTCCACTTTTTCTCTTCTATTTATTTATAGAGAAATTTGTCAGAAACTAAAATGATAAAAATATTAGTGTATATGTAAGTGATAATAGAGTCAAATAAATTAGTAAGGATGTGTGAAACTATAGGAACTAGAATGAATAATTAATTTTTAAGATCAATCAAAATGTCAGTTTTTATTTATTCATTTATAGGAACTGAACATATTTCAAGAAATTTATAATAACTCTTTGACTAAATATTTGTTAATTTGAATTAAAGTGAACAATATTTTATTTACTACATAAAGTTGGTTTTGATACAAACTTTCTGGTTGCATCAATTATTTTCAACTTGAGCTGAGTATTAGACAATTGTTAATGAAATTAATAATTCAAGAATAAGAATTGTGATTTGTTTAATTTTTGTATAAAAGTCTCTCATAATGAATATTCGTTTAGCAATGTGACATATAGTTGCAACTCTATATCCCAACTTAGTCCATGTTTTGATTAAGAAACCTAAACTATTGATAAGTCTATATAATTAACATATTTTGCATGGAAAAAGAGTGATGTCTGAGGAACATAAAAACTAGTAATCATGCATGCATATAAAATGAAAACATGCAAGAAATATTAATGAAATGCTTTCATGTAGACTGCTGACACAGATTTGAGGCCATTAAGGATTCGTGGTTTGGTCCTGAACCAACCGATGTTTGGAGGGGAGAAGAGAACAGGATCAGAGCTGAAATTTGCAGCAGATCAAGTATTACCTTTGCCAGTGTTGGACTTGTTGTGGAGTATGGCTTTGCCTAAAGGGACAGATCGTGACCATAGGTATTGCAACCCTATGGTGAAGGGACCACACCATGATAATGTTAGGAAGGTGGCGAAGTGTCTTGTTGTAGGGTTCAATGGGGACATCATGGTGGATCGACAACAAGAATTTGTGACCATGTTGGTCAAATGTGGGGTGCAAGTTGAAGCACGTTTTGACCAAGTGGGGTTCCATGATATTGACATGGTGGATCCTGCTAGGGCTAGTGCTGTTGTAAATATTGCCAAGGACTTTATTCTTGGTTGAGTTATCCCCTTTTTTAACTTCTTTGGGTTAAGTTTCATGATTCTGAAAAGTTTAAGAAAGGTTTTTCTTTGGTAATTCTAAGGTTGTGTAACTATGTCATCGTGTGTATGGTTATAAGTTAACATTATGAGTTATATTGGACTTTTCTTTTAACATCATTCATAAGTTGTTCTCTTTACTGTAAATTAAATGGTCTAAAACTTACGAGTAGATGATTATAAAGACGTTGAATTTGGCTTTAAAAACACTGGAAATTAATGATCAAAACTTCTATCAACTCAATAGATGAATTATGAAAGTTAAAGAATAAAACTAAAATTAAGTCAGTACCTCTCTTTCACTCCCTTTATGCATAATAATAGAACTCATTGTTAGTTATGCATTACCTAGTTATAAGTTGTAATGGGATATAGGTGGAATAGATATTTTCCACCAATAACTCAAATAACCAATCATAAGTCTAGCTAATAATACACAAAATTTGAGGTTTGAAAACAATACTTAAATAAACTTAGAAATGTTTATAATATTATTTAAGGATTTTAATTTAATTATAATATTTTTTAGTTAGTTAATATGGTTTTTTTGTTAAAGTCATATTTTACAATAAAAAAAAAGTAGAGTACTTATGAGTTAGTTTAGCTTCAGTTTTATAGATATTATATGTTGATCATATCCATAATTTTAATTTTCTAAACTTGTTATATTATATATATATATATATATATATATATATATATATATATATATATATATATATATATATATATATATATATATATATATATATATATATATATATATATATATATATATAAAAGTTGTCAAATTCTAAACTCGTGAGAGTGCAGTAAACTCAACTCGTAAATTCATAACAGTTTACTTTACATAAAAAAAATATAAGTTTATAGAAATATTATTCATAGAAATATTATAAAACATAAATTGAAATATCAAAGCCTATATGTCTAATCCTCTAATAATGGTATCATCATCTTTGTCATCGTCTTAATCCAACTCTTCCTATGATGAATGTTGTGCATCATCATTGTCCCAAATGTTATGTTATTAGGTTCAGAATCTTCCCAAGTTCCAGTAAGATGATGCTTACATCTAAATATGTCTCCCCTCACAATATTTGAGCAATAGTTGCACTTCACTTTTTATCCATTACTATTAATATCAAATCCATGTTTCCATCTAATATCGATTGAGTTCTCAGAGCATTTTCACTTCTACTTTTAATGGATGAAGATGCACTTAGATTAAATTCTACTTAACTTGTATACAATTTGATGCGTTTTTCGACATAATAAGATAAAAAATTTCACTACAAATATAAAAAAAAATGTCAGAGCTTAAAATATTGTAGCAGTAAGGGTTTTTCAATATTGTAGCGAACTTTATTTTTAAAAAATTAAATGAATGGTGTTGTGTTATAAAGTGAAACCCAATGATATTGTGTTGTAAAATACTTTGCTATTAAAACATAAAATTAATTTAGACACACTACAGGAAATGCGCTAATTACCGAAAGCCAAATACTGAAGGCCTTTTGGTCATCGATAATATCAATTTACCGAAGGATTTACTGAAGGGCATGTTGAGGTGGTGATTACCGAAGGACGTTGATAATGGCACAATGAATTTACCGAAGGATTACGACCGTTGGTATAGGCATCAACTTAATGAAATGCGAATTTGGGATTTCCCTCTCCCATTCTCCCAAATTGTTTTCGCGCAACTTCCCCCAAGTCTTCCTCTCTCTCTCTACCCCAAGCATCACATACTTCACCTACTCCCTTGTTCAAAACCTTAACTCTCTTTTCTTCAATCGTTGTGTCAACATGAGGAGAGTGCTGGTGAGGAGGGTGGTCATTCATGGATTACATTGTTGCGAGGGGTTGTTGGAAGGTGTTTCTTAACGTGGTTGTTGTGGCAGCATGTCGAAATTGTTGTGGCGTCGTGACGACGGTTTTGTGGCGGCCTGACCAGGGCTTCCAATATCTCAGGGCGAGGCCAATCTAGGGACTGCAGGTGTGGTTTTGGGGTGCTTATCACGACGTGGTGGGTAGGGAGACTCAATTGGAGTTCAATCATGAAGAGAGGGTTAGAGATACACTAAAGCAAGTGATTGTAGAAAGTAAAGAGTAAAGAAAGGTGTGAGTGCAAGCTAGGAAGCATTTCGAGTTGAGTGCGAGACGCATGAGGTTGTAGATTTTGGAGGAAACGTTTTGTGGAGAGGGCGAACACATTTTCCAGGTATGTGCTAACTGAAATATTTTATGGTCTAGAATGTTGTAGTTTAAGGATTTAAATGATATGGCTGGTTTCGATGAAGAAGAATGAAAGGTGGTTGGGTCAAATTGGGGATTGGGTATTGCTTGAAATTAATGATGAATTTTGAAATCGGATTAAGGGTGGAAAAGAATGATAATATAAGTGTTAAATTAAGGATATTGTTTGGTTTGGAACGTGAAATGAATTAAAGATAGTAATCTATGCACCTATAATTGTGTGACAGAATGCAAGTCTTAAAGAGTTACTAGTATCTTGTATATATTTTGCAATATCTATGTTTGTTAGATAAAACCAGGTTGGGATAAAATTGGTTTTACTTTGTCCCAACCAATTTAAGTTAGATTATGTTTTAGTTGGTGCAACATATTTATTTTCATAAGCTTCTAAGTTGAGCCCCTGTTCTTAGTAACAGGGTGTTTGATGATTAATCTTTTATTGTTGTTGTGTTTTGCTAATTAAAATTGTCCATTATTGTACAAGGTTTTGGGGTTTAGATCAGGGGCACAAAACTTTTGGAAGCTTTGAACACAATGGGTTAAAGTTGGTTGCAAAAGTCTCATTGTTGAAGGGCTGCACTGAAGTGTCGAAGACTTAATCATTTCCAGGTAGGTCAATGATGTCTTATTCTATTTGCCTTGCATTATTTTGCTCCTGATTGATCTGTCTAAAAGCCTATAGCCATGGGACGATTTTATAAATAAACATGTTGGCCCCTCCTTTGATAAATAAAATTTTGTTTGCCTTTTATCTCTCTTTCTCTTTCACCTCTCTTGTCTTCTCTGTGTTGCATATTCTTCTTATATATAACCTCCACACCTTGTTCCTCACCCTTCCACCGAAATTCCCTCTTGGAAGAAGACCATGACAACACCCTTAAAAATTTGTTTGAATACACCTTCATTATTAAAATGAGTAATTATAAGGATGAATTAGAGTACAAGGACGAACCAATAGGCATATATGTTGGTTATATACTATCTTGAATCCCAAAGTTACCAAACTAGAAGGAGGAACCAAAGTTATAGTTGTTTTATAGTTTATATATTAACTAAAAAAACTTAAAATTCCTCACTAAGGATAAAGTAGACCATCTCTTAGGTTAAGCTTTCTTAACTTTGCTTCAACTGATAGTGGTTAAGGGCACTCTAGTGATTAATTTGGCCTTCAACATGTTAAAAGATATGTCTCTTAGAGTCTCTAATGTGACACCCGGGCACGGAGACGAGGGCGGGGAGTGACGCCGGTGCAAGAAGCATGGTGCAGGGGGCACAGACAAGGAGCGGCTCCTGGCAGCTTCGGGTGGAAGGGGTACATGGATGAATCGAACATACACCGGAATGAGAGGGATCTGGAGACTGTGTAGGTATGGGACTATACAGTTGAAGGATAGCTTAAAGGAATTGATTTGACTACTCATATCACCAAAATGCATTTACTTTTCGGTAGCCTGACTCATAAGAACTCCATGGTTAAGCGTGCTTAGCCTGGAGTAATTCTGGGATGGGTGACCTTCTGGGAAGTTTTCCCAGAAAGTGTGCGAGTGAGGACAAAGCACACTGGAAAGCCTGGTGGTGATCTGTGGGGGCAGTCAACGGTCCCTGCGAGTTGCCGGGCGGTAGCCTGACTCATAAGAACTCCATGGTTAAGCGTGCTTAGCTTGGAGTAATTCTGGGATGGGTGACCTTCTGGGAAGTTTTCCCAGAAAGTGTGCGAGTGAGGACAAAGCACACTAGAAAGCCTGGTGGTGATCTGTGGGGGCAGTCAACGGTCCCTGCGAGTTGCCGGGACGTTACATCTAACAACCTGGAGATGAATTTGGACTTCACTTGTGAAAGTCAACTCTAAAGTCAAAGTTCAACATATGAATTTGGACTTCAATTGTGAAGTCTCAAAATTGAAGTACTTAAAACATAAAAAAGTGTTCTAAATAGGTGACAATTTCAAAATTCACGTAATATAACCAAAGAAAGTATAATGTTCTTATCCTAACAAGTTTAAAGTACTTAAATGAAGCTAAGAGAGATGCCAAATTAGATCAAGTAGCAAAATCTCAAAATTTTACTACCTAAAACCTAAAAAAAGTACTAAATTTACCTTCGTAACAAGTCTAAACTAGTGGAATGAAGCTAGGAAACTTGTCAAAAATAAAGAATTACCTTAAACTCAAAGTTTGAGTATGTAGAATCTAAAAAAGTCTACTAAAAAGGTGAGAAAGAGGCAATTACCTAAAGTAGACTAACAATAACTAATGTTAATATCCTAACAAGTCTAAAGTAGTGAAATGACACTAGGAAACTACTCAAAAGCAAACAAGTACCTAAAACTCAAATTTTGAGTAGTTAGAATATAAAAAAGTCTACTAAAGCAATGAGAGAAATTGGCAATTCACCTAATGTACAGTAATTTTTACTAATGTTAATATCGTAATAAGTCTAAAGTAGTCAAGTGAAGGTATGAAACTACTTAAAAGCAAACAAGTACCTAAAACTCAAAGTTTGAGTAGTATCAAACTAAAAAGTTCACTTAAAGGGTGAAAAATTGCAAATTCACCTAAAGTATAGTAATTTTAAGTGATGTGAACATCCTAACAAGTCTAAAGTAGTGAAATGATGCTAGGAAAGTTGTCAAAAGCAAAGAATTCCCTAAAACTCAAAATCACATACTTAAAACCTTAAAAAGTGTAGTAAAAAGTACCTAATTGAGTCATGACACGTCATGTTTGTTGTGCTGTGATGTTGTTATGTTTGGAAGTTTAAACAAAACCAAATTATGTATTAAAGCAGTTAGAACCATTGATATGAAGTTAGAATGACCTGTATGCAATTTATTATGTCAAACCATCATATTTTAGCCATTTTGGAACTTGCAAAGTGAATTTGAGTTTCAGTTCTGTTTTGTGCCTAATTAGAGTTCAAGCAAGTGTATTTTGGTGATTTAAAACTGTTATGATTACCAAAGTGTCAGAATGCCTTAGGCACAAAATCACTTCCAAAACCACCAATTTTGAGTCAATTTTGGGAAGTAGAAAGGTGATTTTGAGTAGCACTTTAGTTTTGAGTTAAATTTGAGTTTTAACATGTTTCAATTCATCAAATAATGTGATATATGAAATAAAGACAACTAATTTTGTTTGTTTGGGTTGTTGATGTAGATTTGATTGTGAGTGGAAAATGTTATTTTTCCAAGTAATTTTAAATGTAAAATTTGTGTAGAGGTCATTGATGGGATAATGATGATGTTGATTGGTTTGTGTATTGCAAAGTTGCATGAATGTTGCGCTGATAGTTTTACAATGTTTTGATGAACTTTTCATAATTGATTGATGGTGTATATAAGTTATTGTGCGAGTAAATTGTGTGGCTGGATTAGAAGTATTATTATGCTTGTGCATCACTTTGTGGTATATATTGATTTCAATTAAATAATTGTATAATTTTTGTATATAATGTGTTTAGTGGTAACCTCTTTAGAGGTGGTTACTTGTAAGAACTCTCCAAACAGAAAGAACTACTTCATTATAGTTTAAATTGACTACCTAAGACAAAAAACTAGAAGTTTAAAGAGCCTCCAACTGTGTAATTGTTTTAAGCATGAGCATATCCTAAGAGAGAGAAGAAAAGGAATTGACAAGAGAGGTAATATTGTTTTAAGCAAGTCTTAAATGATTAAAGAAAATTAAAGAACACTTCAAAACTCATTAATTCTAAGAGATTCTAAAACTCACCAATGAAAAGGAACAATTTGGTTTAAACAAAGTGTGAAGAAATCTGTTTTGATGACTTTGATAAACTGAAATCTGCACCTTTAATTGTTACAACCAGTTCAATCAACAAATTTTCAAAATTCTTTTGATCATTTAAAATGTATCTCAAACCCTAAATTGTATAAATGAAATTGATAACACCATTCAATTGGAGAAAATGGACCTTTTATAATTGGAAGGCAAGTGCAGAATTTTCCTCTATGCCAAAGCTTTTGGTTTCATGTGCATTCACTCAAATCCACTTTCTGAAGTGTTTTAGCTCATTTTCACTCCACTAGCAAGTTTCTTTTGGATGATATACACTCAATCTCACCATCACTCAACTATTTGGGTTGTATCTCAAAATTTGGCTATAGGAGTTGCCAATTTTCATATTTTTGCTTGCTGGATAACCCCTTTGATTTCAAAAATTATGCTCCTTCTCTACTTCCTAAGATGCCACCTTAGTTGGAAAAGGTTTCTAAAATTGGACTGCACCACAAAGTCTTCACAACACCACAATTTCACACAAAATTAGCACCAAAGCAGATAAAAAACTACACCATAAATGGTCATTGGACAACACCAAAATATGACTTGAATTGGACAATTTTAAGATGCCAAAAAGCTTAAAAGCAATACAAATAGGTGTAGAATAGAAGTAGGCACTGAAATGGATTATAATAAAGGTTCTAGAACAAATGAAGAAAGCAAGAAAAACTTAAAATGCAGGTTGAAAAACTCAAATAGGTGTACTACAATTGCAAACTGCACTAAACTAGGAAAAGAAACTAGAAATAAACTATCCTAACAAGTTTAGAATGGTAAAACCTAGCTAATTAAGAACTCACACTACAAAAAATACCTAAAACTCAAAATATGACAACCTAGAACCTAAAAGTAATACCTATAATACACTAAAAGTGCAAAGAATGCAAAGTCTACTAAAGTACTAACCAAAATAGTAACCTAACTAACTACACAACTTGTAAAAGATAAAAGAAATATAAAAATGAAGTCTCAATTCAAAATAAAAGAAGAAAAGCAAAATTTGACTATTAAACACCTATAAATAGGCTAGAATAGGTGAGAAATTCGAAATTCACTTAAATTAGCTTAAGAATGTCTAATCTTCATATCCTAACAAGTTTAAACTACTAAAATGAATGTAAGAATGATGTCAAATGGGATCAAGTACCTAAAACTTAAAATTGAACTCCTTAAAATCTTAAACAATGTACTAAATAGGTGAGAAATTGGTAATTAGACCTAATGTAACCTAAGATTGTGTAATCTTGTTATCCTAACAAGTTTAAAGTACTTAAATGAAGCTAAGAAAGATTTCAAATTAGAAGAAGTTGCTAAATTTCAAAATTTGACTACTTGAAACCTAAAAAAATGTACTAAATAGGTGAGAAAATGGGAATTGACCTAAACTAACCTAAGAGTGTGTATTCTAAACATCCTAACAAGTTTAAAGTTGTTAAATGAAGCTAAGAAACATGTCAAAAGAGATGAAGTAGCTAAATCTCAAAGTTTGCCTACTTGAAACCTAAAAGAGTAGATGAAATAGTTAAAAATCACTACCCAAACCTTAAAAAAGGTGTACTATAATTGCAAACTGCACTAAACTAGGAAAAGAAACTAGAAATAAACTACCCTAACAAGTTTAGAATGGTAAAACCTAGCTAATTAAGAACTTACACTACACAAGAAATAACTAAAACTCAAAATATGACAACCTAGTGTACTTAAAGGGTGACAAATTGCAACTAGACCTAATGTACACTAATTTTAAGTAATGTTAACATCCTAACAAGTCTAAACTAGTGGAATGTAGCCAGCCAACTTGTCAAAAGCAAACAAGTACCTTAAACTCACAGTTTGAGTATTAAGAACCTAAAAAGTGTACTTAAAGGGTGACAAATTGCCACTAAACCTAATATACACTAATTTTAAGTAATGCTAACATCCTAACAAGTCTAAATTGGTGGAATGAAGCTACAAAACTTGTCAAAAGCAAAGAATTACCTCAAACTCAAAGTTTAAGTATTTAGAACCTAAAAAATGTACTTAAAGGGTGACAAATTGCCACTAAACCTAATGTATACTAATTTTAAGTAATATTAACATCCTAACAAGTCTAAACTAGTGGAATGAAACTAGGAAACTTGTCAAAAGCAAAGAATTACCTCAAACTCAAAGTTTGATTATTTAGAACCTAAAAAGTGTACTTAAAGGGTGACAAATTGCCACTAAACCTAATGTACACTAATTTTAAGTAATGTTAACATCCTAATAAGTCTAAACTAGTGGAATGAAGCTAGGAAACTTGTCAAATGCAAACAAGTACCTCAAACTCAAAGTTTGAGTAGTTTCAACCTAAAAAGTTCACTTAAAGGTTGACATTAACACCACTTAAAGTTTGAGTAGTTCCAATTGTATGTTTATGTATATTGTATGTTCATTTATTAGGCTACAACTTGATTAAGTTTAGTAGTCATTTAAAATCCTATGGTATTACACACATTTTCAATGGAATGAGAAGGGTAAAAGTACTATAAACACCTACAACCTATAAAATATGTTAAAGTAACTATAAAAGAGAACTTCCGAAATAAGAACTTGTCTCCCCAAAATTTAATACACAACCCCTTAGGATGTCTAAGGCATTTCAATACTGAGGACTTCTCTTTGCATGCCCTTATTGTATGCCTATGACGGTAGTGTTCAATTTGCATTCCATGTTCGACTTAAGTAGTAATAGGTTTATTACTTATGTCACATGGAATGTTGCTGTTTTGGCTAAGTTTTTCTTTGTTTAGCTTGTCATAGAACATGGCCCATTTTCCCAACCATTGTGGATGGATTTACGACCGTTGTTATAGTGGAAGGAGAGGTTTGAAGGAAGCTTTTGTCATCGAAGTTGAAGAGTTTGTGAAGACGGCTTAACGATATCAATATTATGCTCTTGATGGAGGGATTCGATGCCCATGCATCAAGTGTGAATGTACAAGGATATTGAAAGATGAAGTCGTCAAAGTTCACCTATACCAAACAGGGTTCATGCTGAATTACACGATTTGGACATTTCATGGTGAAGAAATTACTTCCACCTCCACTGCAGCTGAAAACTGGCTTGCATCAGGTTCAAATACTATTGTACATACATCTAAGATAGATCAATTTTTCTATATGCAAGAGATGGTCGACAATGCCCTTCGTCGACATGCTGAAGAAGAAGCAAACGATAGTCATGATGAAGAGTCTCCCAATGAAACCACTTAGAGGTTTTACAATTTACTGACAGCGGCAAATCAACCTGTATTTGAAGGTTCATCTGAGTCAAAATTGTAAGTGGACATTAGACTTATGGCTGGTAAATCTAATTGGAACATTCCCAATCAAGCATTGGACTTCTTTACAAAATTTATGTTAGATCTGACACCACCAAACAATTCTATGACAAAGAATTATTATCAAGCCAAAAGATGTGTTTCAAAGTTGGGATTGGAAGCCAAGAAGATTGATTGTTGTGTTAATGGATGTATGTTATTCTATGACAATGATTGTGGCAAAAATGATGCATTGTTGGTTGAATGCAAGTTTTGTGGCTCACCTCGATATCATACGATGCATGCAGGACATAGGCAAAAAAAACCAATTCCCTTGAAGTCCATGTTCTACTTGCCTCTAATTCCAAGATTACAAAAAATGTTTACTTCAATGCAAACATCACAACACATGGCATGACATGATGATAACAAAACTGAAGGAGTTTTGCATCATCCTTCTGATGGTGAAGCTTGGAAGTACTTCAATTGTAAACATCCATCCTTTACTAGTGAACCGCGTAATGTAAGACTTGGTCTATGCTCTGATGGGTTTAGCTATACATTCAGGTGTCTGCATCATGACCTTATAATTTTTCTGTCCTTCTGAGTTCCAAATCCTTGCTACTTCAACTCCTCTTCCAAATCATTTTAATATTCTACAAAATCAAGGGAATTTAGTAATAAAATCATCAAGTATAACCTCAACTCTCTTCAATCACAAAATAAACCCAAAACAAGGAATCAAGCAAGTTTTTAAGTTAACAAGGATTCATTTAATATCAAAATTGAATCACAAATAATGGTAAATTCAACCGTTATCAGTACTGTAACTTTTTCAAGTGGTGTAATGAAAAAAAGAATGACGAAAAAGATGGTGAAATTGTCAGACAAAGGAGGAGCATATGTGATCTGGAAATTTTAGTCAAAAAGTTGCAGAAAAGGATAAAATTGTTAGTTGGAGCTGTGTGTGTTGTTATTGCGATGAACATTGTGACAGTGTGGGTCTGTTTAGGTTGATCTTTGTAGGTGGGTCAATGTTTAAGTTCAGGTCTAGGTCAATGTTTATGTTCATGTAATGTGAAGGTGAAACTCAATGTTTATGTTCAAGTGTGGGTCAATGTTTTTGTTCATGTAATGTGAAGGTGAAGCTTAATTGATGAGTGCATATTTATGCCCATATTTATGCTTTAAAATTTAAATTTTTGATGGGATAATTGTGCTTAAATGGTTGATTTTAAATGAATTTGAGATGATTGGAATTATTGGGTTTGGGAATTAAAGAGATGTAAAAAGTGAGTTTTAGCGCATAAAATATTCTTGGATGTTCTTACGTTTATTTGTGCAGCTGAAATTATAAGTTCTATTGGTTCAAATGGCAATTCAAGGCCCAAAATCAGGTTTTATTTGGAAAATAATGTACAGATGGGCCAAACAGGCATACTTTACCTTTGCACCCCCTACACTTAGAAAAACCCAAGGAAACCCAAGAACCCAGAAATCGCTCCACCTCCGTCGCGCACCACATTGACACAACCAAGCCATCAATAACCACATGCGACACCGCCATCAAACCCAGCATCGTTTGTCTCCCATGACAGCTATCATTGCGCCACCACGCCGCAAGCAGAACCATCATAGGTCGAAGCCTCCACGCATCAGACCATCACCGGATCTGCAACCGCGAAGCCGCCGTGCACTGCTTCTCCAAAATCGCGCCTCGACACTTCAAGCCACCACAACGCTTCAACGCACACCGCCGCCGTCGCACGACCTTCTTCCATCGTCCGCGAGCATCTCCTCCAAGCCAGCATCCAAAACGGCCACCACCTGCACTCAGAAAATCCAAACAGCGAAACCCTCAACGCGCTACTCTCCAATTCGCGGCGCAGGCAGAGGCGGAGGGGAAGCCTTTTTTCCCCAATTTGCTGAAACCCTAATTTTGGGTGGAGAAGGAGATTGACACGTGGCGGGCATTCATTGGGCGCGTCCTTTCCCTGGTCAAAGCTGGTCAACAGGGGTTCTGATGTAATTTTGGAGAATTCTGAAGGGGCTAAAGTGCAGATAGAGATAATTTTGGGGCATTTGTGTAATTTTAGAAAGTTAGAAAAGATAAAAAAATAAAATTCAGTTGTTGAATTAATTTAAATTGGGAATATCAACAGAAAATATCTTCCAAATAATGTTATAATTCTTTAAATCTTTTAGTTATTTGGAAGATATAAGATAAAAGATTCTATCAACTGAATATTCAGAGTCCAAGTCCAATCAAGCCTATTTAAAGAGACCAAGGGGACTTCACTTCAATTCATTCTTTCATACTCCTCTCACTTTTCTTTCATCTTGTATTCAACTCCATTCATGGAGAGCTAAGCATCTAGGGCTATTATGCTGTAATTCCAAGACGGATTCTGAGGGTATGTTCAGTTAATGCAATTGTTTACTTTGATTATTGATTTAAGTTGTTCTCTCTATGTCTTTCATCTCTCTATCTTGTTAAAAGCAAAGATTTTTGCATCATAATATGTTTGAATCTACATGCATATTGATTATATGAGTTTTAGGGTTTCTAGGTTTAAATTGAGAATCTACTTTGATTTAATTTAGGAACTTTCATATGATTAAATGGTTTTTACTATCAATTGAGAATGTACTTTGGTTGGTAGTAATAATTTCAACTATAATCAATTGAGAATTTACTTTGATTGATTAACTTTTAACTTGGTTAGGAGATTTAAGAATAAACATGATTAAACACAATAGAATTTGATTGAGAATGTACTTTGATTGAATTTATTGTGAATAATCTAGAAAGGTTTTGCATTTGATTGAGAATTTACTTTGGTTAAATGCATGATCGCCCTTAAATTAATTGAGAATGTACTTTAATTAATTTGAAACTTAAACAATAATCAATTGAACAATTATCCGTGAATAACCGATGACGAATCTATCTTGGAAAAGCAGTGGAATTAGCCTATTTAATCATAATTGTTTTTAAGTTTATTATTTGTTCTTTAAACATTCTCCAAACATCATTTTTATTCATAAGCATTGCATAGCATAAGAGTCAGATATTCAAAAGCAATTCTGTGTTCGTTGGGAGACGACTCAGGGTTACTTTAACCCTATCTACTTTATTGAATACTACTTGGCAATACGGAAGTTGCCTTGAAAAGTAGTATTAATTTGATCGCTTCAATGACAACTTATCATTAATGTAATGTGAAAGTGTTTATGTTCAATGTTAAATTTAGTTTCCCCTTTGATGAAAAAATGTGCAATGTGGTCAACTTTTAAATTTAAATATCAACACATGAAAGATATCTGTCATAATATAGTAACACAAGTGTTTTTCATGAATACATAATTAAAGTGCGCCATTAAAGTACATAATTAAAATTCATCAAATTACATGACAACCAAAGTACATAATTAAAATAGTTAATCAAAATACATAAGCATCAACAAAATACATAATTAAGGAGTTTTTTATAAGTTCAAAATATATGCAAAGTCTTTGTAATTGGCATCTAATGTTTTCTTCTCACATTTAACTTCTTCCTCGTGATTGTTGGACTTGAATGTGGAATGGACTTTTAAGTAGGTTGTGGTGGCTGAGGAGATTCAGGACATGTTGGCTGTGAGGGTAAGGGACATATTGGTTGTGTGATGTCTGGACGTAAAAGGTAGAACAATTCTTTTTGTTGTGTCCCAATTGACGACAAATTGTACATTTCTTTCTATGGCCACCAACACGCATTTAGGTGGCATCCTTAGTTAACTACCATGCCTCCAAATTTCTTTTTTTCTTTGGCCTCCCACGCAACTTTTGAATAATTGGTGGTAGCACATCAGGGAAGCTTGTTCTTTCCTACAACAAGTGATCATTGACAGGATAAATAATAGAGGCATACGTCTCTTCATACCTGGATCTTGTGAACCAAGTTGGTATAATTTTTTCTGGGTCTTCATTTAAGTAGCTCATTGCTGCAATTGCAGGTCAACATGGGATACCACTTATCATGCACTTTCTACTGTGAACTTGCTTGCCACGACTGAAGTGTGTCTAACCTCAAACATCTTTTGTTCATACTAGTTGACAAAAACAAACCACATTCCAATAAATGAACAATGGACATCAACATAAATCAGAATTGGATATAAACATAAAAGACAATATTACCTTGGGATATAATATCTTGATAAATTTGATTCCTTCATAAGCCTGTTCTTTATCTTTGGGTAGATATTGAAATCCATAGGTGCGACCTTGCTTTTGTTGGTGGCCCAACGTTTCATTAGATAAAGTCTTATCTCCAGCATTGTGATAATGGGTTTTCCTCCAGCAAGAACAATAACACTATTGAAAGCTTAAAAAATGTTGTTGTTAAGGGAATCACAGACTGTTTGAGTTGTGAACCGAGACCTTGACCAAAACTTGTTATCAGCATAAATTTGGAAAATGAGCTACCATACAAAACTGTTTGAAATGTGCATGTAAGTGACAATTTGAACCTAGGGGAATGATTATCAGGTATTTATATGCTTCTACATTGACCTCTTTAATATTCAACATTTTACTCTTCCAAGCCTGGGGGTACGTGCTAGTGGTAGCCCTCAACATCAAAGTCTTCAAAGTCTAACCAGAAAACATTTTTCTAAAATTTGCGTAGAGGTGCCTCATGCAGAATCTTTAGTCTGCCCCAGGCAAAACTTGTTGAATAGCTAGCATCAACCCTTGTCCACATCAATAAATTGATGAAACATACATTATTTACAAAGCTTAATGCATATAATAATCTAAGGAATAGATGTACCTTCTGTTGGTCAGACATCCACGTGCACCCACCATACACTTCATTTCCTCCAAGGTCTTCTATCAATAACTGCAAAAACCACGTCCATGTGTCTTTGTTCTCTACTTCAACTACTACATATGCAAGGGGAAGCATTTTCTCATTTGGATCCCTTCCAATTGTAGTGAGCAACTCTCCCTTATACCGACCTTTCAAAAAACATCCATCTAAACAAATAATTAGCCGACAACTGACAAAGTTGTCCTTACAAGCTTTGAGATAAAAATAAAATCTTTTAAAAATTGGGTCACCATCATCACTGTCAACCTTCACCTTAACTGTTGACCCAGGATTACACCCCAACAATTCATGCGCATAGTCATATATTCTTCTAAACTGTTCTTTAAAATCTTCACTAAGTTGATTTGTTGCCATTAACTTTTCCCTTCGTGCTTTGGAGATTGAAACTTTTGTATTTCATTTCTGTAATGCTTTATGACGTATGTCTTGGACCTTTAAATTAGGATTTTCATGTACAAACCTATCTATTTCCTAACTCAACCACTTTGTATTAATAATTTTAATGTTAAGTTGCCTACTGCAATTATGGGTTTAATTTATTTTCCTTAATTGCCAAGATTGTTGTGTTGGCAAATACCCACAGTAAGCTATTCATGGACACTTACCTTGCCCATTGATGAGTGCATATTTATGCCCACATTTATGCTTTAAAATTCAAATTTTTGATGGGATAATTGTGCTTAAATGGTTTATTTTAAGTGAATTTGTGATGATTGGAATTGTTGGGTTTGGGAAATAAAGAGACGTAAAAAGTGAATTTTAGCGCATAAATTATTATTGGATGTTCTAATGTTTATTTGTGCAGCTGAGAATATAAGTTTTATTGGTCCAAATGGCAATTCAAGGCCCAAAATCAGATTTTATATGGAAAATTCAGAAGGGGCTAAAGTGCAAATAGAGGAAATTTCAGCGTATTTATGAAATTTTGGAAAGTCAGAAAATCTAAAAGATAAAATTCAGTTGTTGAATTTAATTTGGGAATATCAACAGGAAATATCTTCCAAATAATTTTATCATTATCTAAATCTTTTAGTTATTTGGAAGATATAAGATATAAGATAATTGAGTTAATATCTATCAAATATTCTTTAAAATTGATTTAATCTAATGAATATTTGAAAGATATAATATATCAACAGAAAATATCTTATCAACAAACTATTCAAAGTCCAAGCCCAATCAAGCTTATACAAAGAGACCCAAGGAAGGCAGAAAAGGGGGACTTCACTTCAATTCAATTCTCTCATACTCCTCTCACTTTTCTTTCATCTTGTATTCAACTCCATTCATGGAGAGCTAAGGACCTAGGGCTATTCTGCTGTAATTCCAAGACGGATTCTGAGGTTATGTTCAGTTAATGCAATTGTTTACTTTGATTATTGATTTAAGTTGTTCTCTCTATGTCTTTCATCTCTCTATCTTGTTAAAAGCAAAGATTTTTGCATCATAATATGTTTGAATCTACATGCATATTGATTATATGAGTTTTAGGGTTTCTAGGTTTAAATTGAGAATCTACTTTGATTTAATTAAGGAACTTTCATATGATTAAATGGTTTTTACTATCAATTGAGAATGTACTTTGGTTGGTAGTAATAATTTCAACTTTAATCAATTGAGAATTTACTTTGATTGATTAACTTTTAACTTGGTAAGGAGATTTAAGAATAGACATGATTAAACACAATAGAATTTGATTGTGAATGTACTTTGATTGAATTTATTGTGAATAATCTAGAAAGGTTTTGCATTTGATTGAGAATTTACTTTGGTTAAATGCATGATCGCCCTCAAATTAATTGAGAATGTACTTTAATTAATTTGAAACTTAAACAATAATCAATTGAACAATTATCCGTGAATAACCGATGACGAATCTATCTTGGAAAAGCAGTGGAATTAGCCTATTTAATCATAATTGTTTTTAAGTTTATTATTTGTTCTTTAAACATTCTTAAACCATTACTTTTATTCATAAGCATTGCATTCATAAAAATCATATATTCGAAAGCAATTCCGTGTTCGTTGGGAGACGACTCAGGGTTACTTTAACCCTATCTACTTTATTGAATACTACTTGGCAATACTGAAGTTGCCTTGAAAAGTAGTATTAATTTGATAGCTTCAACGACAGTCTATCAAATTTGGCGCCGTTGCTGTTTATTTAACACACATACATTTAATTTAATTTGAGTTATTTTGTAGCCTTTAGTCATTCTTGTTTTAGGAAAAATCTTTGTTCTTGTTTTTATTAAGAATTTCTTTTGAGAAATACTTGAGGCTAGTTTGAATACACTCTAGGAAAGACTTGGTACTTAAGTTGTCCATTGTGACGCACCTCTCTTTCCTGGGAGTGGATCCAACAAGTCTCTCTTATCTCTTATTTGAAATCTTTCTCTAAAGCAAGAACAAAAGAAAAAGAGAAGTCAAGAGAAACAACTTCAAGCAGATTACGTAGTGCATGACCAGAGCTAACCCGGGAGAATTTTATCAAATTAACCCGGAAGTTGAAAGGAATTTGCGTAAGCTGCGGAGAAGATTGAAATTTGGGTGTTCTACTAAGGAGACACTTCTTACATCTGAAGTCATTCCACCTTCATTATCTCCAGTCACAAACATACCATCCAATCCTTTACCTGATCCTAACCCAAACAATATGGCACAAAGAACCATCAGACAATTAGCCACCTCCCACAATACAGCTATCCGAAGTAACATTGAATATCCTAATGAGGAGTGGGAGCTGAGACTGACCTGTTAAATGCCTTACCAAAGTTCAATGGGTTATCAAGGGAGAATCCACACAAGCACTTGAGACAATTTCACATGTTGTGTGAAAATTTTAGATCTCCCAGGATCACAATAGAGAGTCTTAAAATGAGAGCTTTTCCTTTTACTCTTCAAGGCGCAGCTCAAGATTGATGGTATTATCTCTCTGCACGGATTACAAATTGGGAAACTATTGAAAGACTATTTCTTGAGAATTATTTTCCTGCATCCAGATTATCAGCTATCCGTAGAGAAATTCAAGATATAAGACAGAGAGATAGAGAGAATCTTAGTGAATATTGGGAAAGATTCAAGAAACTATGTTCTTCATGCCCTCAACTCCAATGGAAGATTTTATTCTAAGCTTTTATGAAGAGGTTGTTGGTGTTAGTGAAGATGATGGGCCAATTGAAGATGTCCAACTTGATGATAGTGAAGAAGACATGCAGATGAAAATGATGGGTTTGGAAAGGAAGATCGATCATATAGAAATGTGAGTGGCATAATACAAAGATATTGGCTATGTTTGTAGTGAAATATTGGTTTGGGTAGTTTTCACATAAGTGAAACTTTGACATTCATGAAATAGCAAAGATCAATAACAAAGAGTTAGTTAGTAATGTGGATGGCAATGGTGATTATGTTAGAAATTTTCGAAGTTTAGATTTGAAGATAAGTGCAAACACTTCAAAATCAAGTTGGGGTGAAATTTCTTCCTTGACGGACTTCAAACAAATTATTATGGAGCATTCTGTGTCCAATTGGCGAGAAGTTGAATTAGTAAAAATTGACCATGTTAGAGTTAGGGTTGTCTATGAAAAGAGGTGTGAGTTTGAAATGTTGGTAAGTAAAGTGAGTGACATGCATACATTTAAAGTTAAAACACTCATTCATGAGCATTAATTTGGGAGAATTTTGCAAACCAGAATGCAAATAAAGAATGAGTGTCAAAAGTTGTGATGGAACATTTAGACATGTGTTGAGAATATAACAACAAATGAAAATATTGATTATATTAAGAAGTCATACATTATGGAATCACTACATGGATGACTTTGGAGGCAAAACATAGGCATTTGATGTACTTAAGGAAGATGAACCAAAACCAATATGTCATTATTTGATTATATGGCTGAACTAAGAAGAGTGTCTTCAAGAACTACAAGTAAGATTCAAGTTAACCAACCTAGTTCAAATTTGCAACCAAGGTTTAAAAGCTTTTACTTGTTTGAATTGGTTTAAGAAAGAGATTTTAGGTGGTTGTAGACCTTTTATAGGAGTTGATAACTACCACTTCCAAATAAGTGGCTAGTTGTTGGTGGTAGTGAGAAGAGATTCAAATGACCAATATTTTCTCCTTTCGTTTGTAGTTGTGGAAAATGAAAGCAAAGAAACTTGGAGATGATTTTTCATTATTGGATGATATAAGTCATATCAAACCAAGTGTTGGATCTTCATATGTAATCAACAAAAGGTATGAACATTTTTACTATACAATTATTAATGATTATGATAATTGAAAACGTAGTAAATACTAATTCATTATTTATAGTCTATACATTCATTTTTTTTTATTAAATTTTAGAAGCTGTGGAACATAGGTTATGTTTAAGAAATCTATAAAGTAATTTCAAGAAAAAGATAAGCTAAGTGTCTCAACCAAGAGGGTAGGTGAATTGGTTTTCCTTTATAAAAATATGTTCTTTAAAAATCTTTTCAAAATCTTTTGATCTTTCTTGAAATGCAATCAATAAAGAATGAATAACAATGCAAAAAGTAAAAGGAAAGAGAGATTCACATAGTGATATATACTGGTTTCGCCAAGCCTACATTCAATCTTCTTTCAATCAACCTTAGATTGAAAGGATTTCACTATATTGATTGAGTTTTGACAAGCAAGATACAGAGATAACCCTCTCAATGTGCTCTTCTCTCAACTCCAAATCAACTATAGCAAATACACCCAGAAAGAACAATTTTCTTTTTGTCAACCCTTAGAGATACCCCACTCTAAGTCATAAGAACTCCTCTAAGTCCTTCTTCCTGGCCAGCAGCAATAGGGAACAACAATCAGACTTGATTACAAACAAAAACTGATGCGGTACTATACACCTTGATGTGCAGAAAGTGATAAGTCAATGTAAGCTCTTCAATCCTTCAAAGAATCTTGATGAAAATATCCAAATGTATGAATTCTTGATTCTTGAATAGAGTAGGATGCTCCTGTAATAAATCTCAACAAACAATGACTAATATTAAAGATATGATTCATTAAAGTTGTTGAAAAATAGAAGTAATGCATCTATTTATAGATTTTCACAACTCTAACGCAATTTTATCGATTACGCTATCAATGTAATCGATTAAGCAATTGTGCATTATCAGATTTACATTTTCAACATTTAACAGATTAAGCGGAGCATGTAATCAATTAACCAAAACATATATGCCATACTATTTAAAAATATGACCATTGAGACAGTTATGGTTATTCTTGAAAAAGGTTTTCAATCAAAGCACAATTTAATCGATTAAGAAATTAGTGTAATCGGTTAAGCTCCAAACTTAAGCATTTTGAAAACTTTTTCACCCAAAACACATCAATGCACTCAGTAAACATATGCAAGCATAACTATGAGTTTTTATGGATTATACCCATAATGTAATCGGTTAAAACCTGATGTTTTGCCACTGTTAAGCATGTACTTATATATGATGAATCTAACAGATTATGCAAATTGTGTAATCAATTAATTCATACAAATATGCAATGTGCAAAGTGTTTTCATCAAAAATTCATTTTTAAACAATGAATGCATAATATAGATACTTCAAGCACATAAAAAAATATAATCAAGCAACAATTTTGCCATGTGCAAGAAACTATAAAAGATTTATATTGTCATAATCAAAATCTCATATGTGAAATATGCGTTCAACTTTACATAGCTCCCTCTATCAACAAGATTTAATGATGAAAGAGTTGAAAAGGGTAAATGAACAAGCATATGAATGGCTAATTGGAATTTCTCGTAAATGTTGGGCTTTAGATAAGATGTGATGTCTTTATGAACAATCTGCAGTAATCTTTTAATACTACAATTTTATTAGCTAAAGATAAATTAATAATTACAATAAAAAAATGAAGTAGAGATACCTAATGATTATATTTGCAATTTTGAAAAATCAAATTGTGTAAAATCATGCCAAAACGAAGGAAAATGCCATATAGGGAAGTTGAGAACTAAAATTTGGATAATTGTTTGGTTTTGACATGAAAAGTTTGAATTTACTAGTAACTCAATTTTTATACTCTCATATTAAGATTTGTTACACTCCATTAGGATATTTATTTCTTGTATCATCTATTTTTAGATTGATTTATAAACTTTTAGGAATTTTAGGACCTGCAATATCGTCTACTGACTTTTTACTCGCGTTTGGTGCACTTTAAAACCATGTTGCTACGTTGGTACTGCCTGATGCGGTTTGATTGGCACCCCACATAATTGAAAGGATCATGCCTTGTTACATTAATTCCCAACACACACTAGTGTAGAAAAGGCCTTGAACGTCACCCTTTAGACGTCTGACCCTCGAATATCCAACGTAAAAAATGACGATGACATTTTTCGTAAATAAAATAACCATATAGACGTCTGTTTTGGAGGGAGTAGACTTCTAAAGACATATAGACGTTTGATGTGAGGGGAACAAACTTCTATATACTCATTTTTGAAATCTAAAAAATCACTTTTTGACTCCATTTAGACGTCAGATCCCGCAAATCCGACTTCTAAAACCATATAGACATTTGATGTGGGGGAACAAACTTCCATCTAATCATTTTTGAAATCTAAAAAGTCACTTTTTGACTCCATTTAGGTGTCAGATCCTGCCAATCCGACTTCTAAAGCCATATAGACGTCTGATGTGGGGGGAACATACTTCTATATACTCATTTTTTAAATCTAAAAAGTCACTTTTTGACTCCATTTAGACGTCAGATCCTGCTAATCTGACTTCTAAAGCCATATAGATGTCTTATGTGGGGGAATAGACTTCTACTCATTTTTTAAATCTAAAAAGTCACTTTTTGACTCCATTTAGACGTCAGATTCGGCCAGTTCGACTTCTAAAGCCATATAGACGACTGTTGTGGGGGGAACAGACTTCTATATGGATGTATTAAAACACCGTAAATGCGAGGCAATTGTTACACGCACTTAATGTTCATCATCTTCCTCGTGTTTTCTCCCCACGAGTTACGGTTTTCAGGTTTGTTTTCTCACTTTTGCACCATTTAAAATTAGTTTTACTCGGATTACATTACTCTTTGATGAATTATCTTTCATTTGAACCGATTAAAATGTGTTTTCGTTGGGTTTTGGTGCAGTTTTTGCTCGTGTCCTTGGGTGGCATTCTTGGGTGACGATTTCTTGCGTTTTGCACTCCTCCAATTCCCTCCACTATGTTTTTAAAACCATTCAATACAAAAAAACGTACAATCCATTCTCTCAACTAAAATATAAAGTTGTAAACTCGAATCACCATGAGCCAGGAGCAACCCGAGAGGCCTCAAGTGGAGAAAGATCCAATCAAATACGGTGATGCTTTAGACGTCTGATTTGTAGTGTTAGAGGTCTATATATCAAACATCTATATAGATGTCTGATATGTAAGGTCAGACGTCTATATAGACGTTTGACAGTGCAAATCGACATTCCATCAACGTCACGCGTAAAGACGTCAGGTCGGGATCAGACGTAAAAAGCCCAAAATAACAAATGTCTAAAGTCTTTCTTGCACTAGTGACAAACGAATTAATGCCCCATGCAACCCAAAATAACAACAGTAGAATTTGCTAATTATTTTGCTCACAACTTTCTCTGTAGGTGTCCAATTGAGTTGATTTTCTTGCGTTAAATCCTAAACTCAAATATGTATTTTTTTGGAGCTCTCGACGAGATTCAATTAGAAATAGCTGCAAAGTTAAGTCATATAAAATTTCTAAGTAAAACGTGTCAAAATGGACTATCCACACACAACCATGTGAACATTTTATTGTAATTCCCTACATAACTTTGTTTATCACATGAGCAAGACTTTGACAACATTTGTTTAAATGATGTTTTATACTCTCTTTTTTCATAAAGGGCATGATAAAATATATACACAATTTAAGTTATGGATGAAATAATTTTTGTAAATAGTGGATGAATCATTCTAATTTTTTTTTTCTAAACTTACAATCAAAATTATTGTTGATTTCTTATCTAACTTTATTAGAAAATTATAAACTTCTTATATTTATATGTGTGGTGTATTACTTTTTCATGATACATGTTATCGTATTTGTCATTGTTTACTTTATGAATATTTTAAATATATTTTAATTATATTTAGCTTAAAAATAACAAAGACCTCAACTTTGAGTTAATAGTTGAATCGACTACATGGAAAGTTCTATCAGTTAATTGATGTAAGGTAAATATTGATGGTGCAACTAAGGTTGTTTTTATTTGACTTCATGTGATGATACTTTTAGAGAAAGTTAGAATGAATATATGAATAGTTTTTTAGTTTTTTTATTACTACAAACTTTTATCTAGGTTGTGTTTATGAGACTATTTATTCTTTGATGCATGCTTGAAGGAGAGATTTTAGAAGGTTTGGTTCGAAAATGATTATTCTTTAATATGTTATCATTTTTTATATCAACAAGTGATTCATTGAAATGTTAGAGGAAGATAGAATCGATGTTCGCATTTTTGTACTTATATATTTTTTGTGAAGAAAATCATTATATCGATAAGTTAACTAATATAGATTTCAACTAAATACCTGATTAATTTAATATGTACATAAAAAAATTAAAATAATTATATAACTCTTCTAATCTTATTGTTATAGATTCTACATTTAAGTTATATTATTGTTATAAAGTATTTGATATATGAAGTAATTATCAATTTTATATTTTTCATACAAATATCAACTAATCATATCTTAGTGGTTATATTTTCCATTTAAATTTATAAAGAAAACAAACAAAGGAGTTCAAACAGCAACTTGGGCCATTAGCATCCACTAATCATATATGGGATTTTCATCTACTCTCAATTGAAATACACCATTAAGGATGCAAATCTCATTTTCAAAATTAAAGGAGTGCATACAGTAATATGCAGCTGCAGGAAGCAAACACCGAAAACAAATATAAATTTGGGCCTTGTAAAAGAGAGCATACCAAACCAAACCTCGGGCCGCAGGCAGCTTTTTTTTAGGTTATTTCTTCCTGCATCCACCACAGTTACTAACTGCAGCTTTGCACTAATAGTAAAAACCTAAACTATCTTTCATCATTGCATCACGTTAACATTGTCACCACTGTTATTACTTCCATCACTGTCACCGTTACACATATGGTTGGAGAGGAAAAACAAGAGTAAAAATACTTCATACAAAGAAAAATTAAAATGCAAAATAAGAGCTCGTTGCAAAAGCTTTTTCAAAACTATATTTTTGTACCTTGTCAATTTAGCTTTTCTTATGGTTAAATTTTGCCTTACATGGATTGAAGTTAGAAAAACAAAACATAGCTAAAAACTCCTCTATTAAAAAATTTTATAAGGCTAAAATATGTAAAAAGACCTATGGATCAAGACCAACCCATCAACGTTCATTTCTAGAAAAAATATATTCATTTTGAGTAGAAAAATAAAAGTAACTCTTGTTGTAAATCTAAATGTTTTTTATTTATATACAAACATTTTAATAATATAGACTTTCTAAGAGATTTAAATGAACGTGATTGTTTATTTATATAGAAAAATTATGCAATATAAAATGTTAAAATCTTGATTGTTTAAACATATTTAATTTGTTTTGATAGACTAAATAAAACTTTAAAGATATAAAATAATCATTTAATTTTATTGTGTGAAAATTCTTTCTGAATCAAAACTATAACATTATATTCATTTTGGAAAATTTCTTTTGACAATTTGATTATGAAAAACTTTTTACAGATTTGATATCATTCAAATAAATTAATGAAACTTTATTTCAAAAATCATATCAACAAAATTGAGGAGTACACAAACTAAAAGCCCGATGAGTTTTCTCGTATCAAACATTCGACCATTTCTTCTCGCACCTTTTCAAATTTCTTTCCACACTTTCCCATTTTAGATTTTATATTTTAAAATTATCTAATTAATTTATAATTTTTTTTTTAAATGAGAGTGGTGGGTATCTTTCGCAAAAATTGTTTCGAAATTGATTTAGTGAGTTTGGGAAAATAAATTCCAGAATGAGGACATGCAAGGAAAAATTTGTTAAAATGCGTGACCGGTTCAACCGATTTTTATAACTATGCTTTTTAGTACAAGTAAAAATGATGAAATCAATTAAATAAGTGAAAAGTACATTGTACATCTCATGTTTTCTAAATGAATGAAAAAGAAAGAGTACAAGTACCTTGACACGCTAACGTGTCAAATACACTCATTTGCAACGGTATCACGTCATTAATTTCTAAAATGGTGCCATGTGATTGTCTAATATACGAGATTGAAATCATAAATTCTTAAATCTTTTGAAACTTTTAATTCGTTGGAAAGTTTTCTCTCCTTTCCTGCTAGTTCTTTTGGAGGCGGTACTTGCTTTTAGGTGGGTGCTTCTCACGAAGGTTTTTTGTTGTGGTTGTCACTGTTTTCTTTTTTAACGGTGGTTCCCTTAATCGTTTTCGAGGGTTGTAGATTAGGTCACTAGTTGTGCACATTTTTCCCTTGATTGTGAAGGCTATTCATTACTCTCTTCTTCGTCTTTGCTTGTTCATTCTTTTCCTAGAAGCACATACCCTATGTCAAGGATTGACAAATCTTCTCTAATGATCTTCAATTTCCATTTCTTAGAATTTTCCTATTTGTCAATCGTAATGAATAAATCTTACAAAGTACCAACCTTACAAATTTATATTTAACATATTAAATACTAGTGTAAACCTTCTATCCTAAAATAATACTTGGCTTAAAAAAACTGGAGTACCACAATACTTGTCTTATCACAACCTTGTCAATATGAATAAGAGAATCCAAAATGAACAATTCCCTAGATTGACAATTTACTGAATATCACTATTAGTGGTCCTTAGAAATAGTGGACACAAACAACTAAACAAGCACAACCACAAACATCAACATATTGTTCAATTAATGTTATGATAAATTTGTCAAACATGTACTTACAAATCTAAATCTTAACAAATGCTTCAATGAAAAATTTTTAGGTTGGAAGAAATTGGGGTAATTTATCGCTTCCAAAGGTTGTCGCTTTGTTTTTTTTTATCTTCATTCTTTCAATAATCATTGTCTAGACAAATTCCATTGAAAAAAATACTTCAAAAATATGTACTTTATTATAATGAAATAAAAAATAATAATTTAAGTACCTCAAAGAATGGAAATTTTTCTCTCCTTTCCTGTTTTGTGCATTTGATTATACATCATCACGCTTGTGGCAAACAACATAACCTTGAAAAAGAATGATCTTATTATTTTCATTCATAGTAATTACATTCTTCTTACCTTTATTTGTAGCAATCTAATCTTCTAAAAAGCGAAATAAGGAAACAAAATAATCTAGAAGATCATACACATGTTTTCTCTAATTAGGAAGATTCTATAAATATTAACACTCTTCCTCAAGTTGGTAAATGAATATCAATCATTCCCAACTTGCCTACTAGGTCTTGAAATCTACCTCGAGAGAGCCCTTTTGTGAAAATGTTTGCATCTAAAGTTCTATAAGAACATGAGTTGTAATCACAAAGCCTTTGTCTATATTATCTTTGATGTAATGTTTGTCAATTTCAATGTGTTTGTCCTATCATGTTGTATTGGATTATGGGCTATGCTTATGACAGACTTATTGTCACAATGTAGTTGCACAAGGTTATTCACCTTGACTTTAAGATCATCCAAAATGATTTTCATCTAGAGTCCTTCACACATTCCTTGAGCAAGAGTTTGGAATTCAGCTTCTACACTAGAATGAGATACTCTATCTTGCTTTTTGCTCCTCCATGCTACGAAATTGTCTCCAAGAAATACACAATACCTAGAAGTAGACTTTCTATCAGTAATAGAACCTGCATAGTCAGCATCAATATATATTTTCATAGTCAATGTGTCTTCCCTTTTAAATAATAGCCCATTTCTTGGACTTGACTTCAAGTATTGGAGAATTTTGTCAACTGCTTGCATGTGCCTCTCTCTTGGGTCATGTATAAATTGACTCACTACACTAACTGCATAAGTAATGTCTAGTCTTGTGTGTGATAGATAAATCAATTTTCATACCAATCTTTGATATTGGGCCTTCTCTACAGGAGCATTTTCCTCACTTCCAATTATGTGATTTTGTTCTATAGGAACTGTGGAGGTTCTACATCCATTTATCCTTTTTCTTTGAGGAGATCAAGTACATATTTCCTTAGGGAGATGAAAATTTTGTTCTTAGAGTAAGCAACCTCTATTCAAAGAAAATATTTTAGTTTTCCTAGATCTTTCATTTCAAATTGGGTTGTCAATTTTTCTTTTAACATGAATTTTCTGTTTCATCATCTTCTGCAATAATCATATCATCCACATAGACAAGCAATAGAGTGAGTTTACTTGTAGAAGAGTGCTTTATGAATAAAGCATGATCTCCTTGGCTTTGTTTGTATCCTAAGTAAATCGTTGCTTTTCTAAATCTTCCAAACCATGCTCTAGGGGTTTGCTTAAGACCATACAATCCTTTCTTTAGGAGACATACCTTGTTTTTTCCATTTTTCACTTCAAAACTTGGGGGAATCTCCATGTACACTTCCTTTTCTAGATTTCCATGAAGGAATGTAAGTCTCATCCAAATTGAGCAGTCAACGCGAGAACAACTCAAACTTATTCATCTTTGCAGTTAGGAAAAAAGTCTCCTGATAGTCAATCCCATAAGTTTGGTATATCATTTTGCCACCTGTCGCAACCGGAATCGTGATGGGACGACGATCCAAAAAAGAAACGCGTTCGAAGAAAAAGATATGGAGTCGCCACCATAGTTTATTCTGGAAAACTACGGAAAAACCATAAAATGATAAGGCATGGTCTACGAAAATGAGATTCTAAGTTCAGGAGTCGGTTACGTGTAGGGAAGGTACTACACCCTACAACGCTTGCCCTAAGGCAATACCTTTAACTAAATACGCGAATATGATGTGGTTTTTCAAATGTTTAACTATCCCCAAAAATAAAACTCTAAAGAAACAAAATATATTTTTTAGTTTTTTTTGTGCCCGACAAGGATTGACCTTGCTCCTATATATTCTCATTAAAATGAGAAATCAGGGTTACATAGTTCGTTTAGAAACTGCTTGAAAATTTTGTTTGAGGAATTGTTAGAGAAATTTGTTTGCGAAATTGATTATGGATAAATTTGGATTTTTGGTGAAGTGAAACTGACAAGGACCAGCCTTGCTCCTACGTATCTCCACTTTTGATGGAGAATCAAGGACACGTAGTTCTGGCTGAGAAATTGTTTGTTTGCTTGAAAGTGTTGATGTTTTTTTAATTTTTTGAAGATTTTATATTTTTTGGTATTTTTTGAGAAAAAGAAGGTGAAAAGGTTTTTTAGCACAAGGACGATGCGAGCGATCACACATGTACTTAACCTTTCAAATATTTTTTTTTGGGATTTTGATATAATATTTAGATTTTTGCGTAATGAGCATTAGGCTGATGCGTACGATCGCACGATCACTCACACGACTTTTTTTCTTATTTTTTTATTTTTTTGCGTAATGAGCACTAGGCTGATGCGTATGATCGCACGAGTACTCATACGAATTTTTTTTGTTTATTTTATATTTTGGGTCATGAGTACTAGGCTGATACGTATCGCACAAATACTCATACCGATATTTATATCATTACATGTTTTTTAAAGTTTTATATTTTTTTTATTTTCTTTTTATTAAGAAAGATAAGTGAGTTGAAATATCTATGACATAAAAATGTGAAAAAACATAGGATAAAATTGCGGTAGAAAACAGGATAAATTTATAAACTAAGAAAAATGATCAAAATGCATATAAATGGAATGAAAAGAAAATGTGTACCTTGTTGAAGATTTGAATGATGAAGCAAGACTTTGCTTGTAATAAGTTGTGAAAAGAGATAGATTGATGGTGAAGAAGATGAATTTATAGTAGAAATGTGGTATGGGATTTACTATGTATAGAGGGATTAGGAAATAGTAAAATGTGAGAGAAAAATGAAGTAGAGTTTTGGGATGGAATGAAGAGGTTTTGAGAGAGAAGAGATGGATATTATGTAATTGTGTGTGTGTTTGTAGAAGAATGATAATAGGGGGATAAGGAATGTGTGGAAAGATATGTAGTGTGGGAGAGAAGAATGAAGTAGAGTTTTGGGATGGAAATGAAGAGGTTTGGTGTGAGAGAGAAAAGATGGATATTGTGTAATTGTGTGTGTTTTTAGGAGTGAAGAGAATGTGGGCATTTATCTAGTTAAGGATTGAGAGAGTATTAAATAAAATTTAATTTTTTTAAAAATGAGTGAAAAAATAAAGAAAGTTAAAGTAAAAGAAATAATATAAAAAGTTGGTGAAGAGATTAGGTGAAATAAAATTAAGTTAAAGAAATAATGTAAAAAGTGGGTGGAGAAAGTAGGTGAAATAAAATATAGTAAATAGTAAAAGTTAATGTGGAAAATAAGTGAAAACAATAATATAAAAAGTTGGTGGAGAAACTAGGTCAAATAAAATATAGGAAATAGTAAAATTTAATGTGAAAAATAAGTGAAAGAAATAATATAAAAAAGTGGGTGGAGAAAGTAGGTGAAATAAAATATAGGAGAGTAAAAATTAACGTGGAAAATAAGTGAAAGAAATAATATAAAAAGTGGGTGGAGAAAGTAGGTGAAATAAAATTAGGAAACAGTAAAAGTTAATGTGGAAAATAAGTGAAAGAAATAATATAAAAAATGGGTAGAGAAAGTAGGTGAAATAATGTTGATGAAGAAGATATAATCAAAAAATGTAAGTGGAATAATTAGAAAAGTTGGTATATAAAAATTAATAAGGAAATGAGGTGGAAAAAGTAAAAGAAAAAGGGTGGTGAGTGAGGTGGATGGTGATGTGGAGAGTGGGGTGTGATAAGAGAAAAAGGGTGGTGAGGAAGTAAAAAAGTGTGGGATTATTTTGGGCCACTTAATTAAGGAATAAAAATTTAATATGGGGGTGCAAATAATAAAACAAATAATATTTTTTTATTCTTTGTTTTTTTTATTTATTTTTGTGATGAATTTTATTTACTCGGACGAAATTAGGTATTGACACCACCAATCAAACTTTATATCTTTCTATTGTCCCATCTGCCTTATGTTTCTCTGTGAATATCCATATAAACCCTACTGTCTTCTTTTTTCTTGGTTTATCAACAATCTCCCAAGTGGAATTTCTTTCTAATGCGTTAATATCTTCTTTCTTAGCTTGATTCCAATGTTCAAGTTTCATAGCCTCTTGGATTGAGGTTGGAATTTATGTGGCATCAATGACAACAATAAAGATTTTGTACTTGTCAAAGAGATTATTAGTGCAAACATAGTGAGAAATATGATATTTATCATATGATCTTCTTTCCTTTCTCAATGTAGTGGGTAAATCCTCAGTAATACTTACCTCTTCGTCATTGATATCTTCAAAGATCCTCACCTTTATATTATACAATTTTTCTTGCTTGAGAGTCGAAGTGAGTTGTTTTCTTCTTTCATATTCTTTTTTTGCCAAAAAAATTGTCCTCCTCCATCTATATGATCTAGTCTTGAATGTCTCTTGAGAGTCCTTTGAATATACTGGATCCAATGTACGAAATTCCGACCATCCAACTGAGCACCCACCAAATTGGGTAGATCATTAGGACCCAAAGGAATAATTTTTACTTCAGACATCACATAAAAGAAATCAAGTGTCTCTAGTGACCTTATCTGAGGCAACGACAACATGTGGGTTACACCAGTAAAAGGAACATAAGTGAAATCCTAGATCTACTCAAATCTGGGCCGAATGGGACCTTACCGACCCTTGGAACAGATTCAGGAGCCTCCGACAACATTGTCTGTGATGACGACAACGAGTAGGTCTCGCCGAGACTAGGCACGTGGGTTACATGCACCAGCAACGATGGCGACGTATGGAGGCCCTTCCCTAGAGCAATTTCCAGTGTTGTGATCATTGGAGTTTGGTGCATCTTCCTACCTTATCAATAACCCTAATTGTCTACGATGGCAGACACAGTTGTCAGACAATGGTGACGGTGGCTACTGTTGCAGCAGAAACGAATCTCTTGAGATCAGGAAGTCTGTTATCAACTTGAAAAAGAATGATTTTATTATTTTCATTCATAGCTATTACATTCTTCTTACCTCTATTTGTAGCAATCTATAAAGAAAAGAAAATGATGATAATGTTAAGTTTAAATCCAACCTTATCTTATCTTTCGAATTATAAGGCATTGTGATAAGGTTTTAAACAACAATTCATTCTAAGCCACATAACCTACTTGACTGTTAATATTGGTGCAGAAGTGCCACAATACCTCACTTTGTTTACTTATTAACCCCAAATAGAATGCCCAAACACATTTATAAATCATATAAATGCACTGCATGGCATAGAGCATGCCAGTAGCTCTAGATAGTGAAAGGAATCCAATTATGCAACATATGGCAATGTCCAGTTCAAAAGAGCTAAAAAGTTGCATCAAAACATGATGAGGACAATTATTTAAAGCACACAATTGGACCTAAACATGTTAGGTATAACGTATTAATTAAAGCACAACTACACCAAAACAAGATTTAATTAAAGCAAGATGGATTCTACTATTAGAGAAACCTGGACCAACAATGCACCAAATCCAATTATACATTGGTTGCACTAAAAGAAGCTCAAACCATGAAGGAAAAGAATAGCTACTGCATATAACACGACATTGTTGTTTTTATTGCTTGCACGAGTAATCTAGAGAGTGATCAAGGAAGGAATACAAGATGGTTAATACAACACAACCAACTTCATTCATAAAACATTTTTATTGCAAACAACAAGACCATATTACACATATAGTTTGGTTAAGTTTTAATTTATCCTACACAAGAAAGTCCTATTCGGTGACTTTAGAGGACAATAATCTACTAAAATTGTAGCTAAAAGGTCCTAACTTTTAATCATACAATTTGTTAATATTATATATATCATTTTTTTATGTTTATAACTTACTGATCACCATAATTAGAAATAGATGAAGTGTAGGTAGTGTACACACTTAAACAATAAATGTTACCACAAACCACTAAGTTCACACAATCACTTCTTTTTTCATTTGTCGAAGGTCCCTCCAATGAAAACTTCTTGTTGAAGACGTCATATTTTCATTTGTAACTCCTCAATGCATGGTCTTGAACTTTTCTCATCAACACTTTTTGCTCTTGAACAATGGTAGCAAAGTCAAATGTCGTGATTTAACTTAGGATTCCTCTCCCCACCACAACTAACTGATTCTTTAATTTTCTTATTGTCTAATTGTTCTTCAGTCAGATTCCAATCCCAAATGATCTTCAAAACCAAATACAATTTTACATTACCAACAAATCAAATTAAGAAAATAACACGATAAATCTAACAAACATAACAAAACAAATGGAATTACCTTAGTTCGTTCAAAATTTGATTTTCTTTTTTTTCATTTTCTCTTTAATTACAACCTAATGAAGAAATCAAGGAAAAAGACTTCTTCCAACAATATGAAACAAACTTATATGTTCAACAATCCACAACAGTAAATGAAATCACAATAGTTAAAAATCTTTCAACAATAACAAATTTAATTGGTAACAAACAAATAAATAAATCTAAAAACACACCTACAAAACTACTGCACAAGTAGTTATGTGCATAACTTCGTGGTACCTTTTTCAGTTGTATTTATCCAATGCTCGATTCAAATTACTAATTATCAAACTATGTATGACATCATCTCAGTTGTATAAATTTAGTTCACTCATGTTATTTAATTTACTAAAAGGAACACTATTGATGACATCACAGATTCTTGGAAAAGAAAATACTTCAAATGCTAACAAAATATACAACCTACAAAAAATCTCAACCCTTTTTTTTCTTTAAAATTTTTTGAGTCAACTTTTCCAGTATAGTAATAATTGTTATGTCCTATAACTCATCCCTAAATAAGTTATTCACGAATTCACGATCCTATCAACATCATTTTCCAAATGAGTACTTTGACCAACATTTCATAAACCTAAAAAAAAGCAAACATGCTCAACTCTAAAAGGGACTAAATTCTCCCTGATCCTAATAGCTTTATGAACGACATCCCATTTGTAGAAATGTGTAGGCCTTATTTCCCAAGGGGGAGGGCTTAATTGGTTTTTATTAATAAAATTTTTTCTTCTGAAAACCTTTGAAAATATTTTGCACTTTCTTAAAACACAAGGAAATAAAGATTGAAATGCACTAAATGGAATTAAGGGACAGAAAGACAAACACCAATATTTTTATACCGGTTTGGTGATACGCTATCGTTGAAGCTATCAAATTAATATTACTTTTCAAGGCAACTTCAGTATTGCCAAGTACTATTCAAGAAAGTAGATAGGGTTAAAGTAACCCTAAGTCATCTCCCAATGAATACATAATTGCTTTTCAATATTTCACTCTTATGAATGATATGCAATGCTTTATAATAAAAGTGAGAAACTATGCTAATGAAATTAATGTGTGAAGAACAAAGAAGAAACTTAGAAACAATTATGATGAAAATAGGCTAATTCCATTGTTTTTCCAAGTAGATTCATCATCGATTATCTACAGATCATTGTTCAATTGATTATTGTTTAAGTTTCAAATTAATGAAAGTACATTCTTAATTAATTTGAGGGCGATCATGCAATTAACCAAAGTAGATTCTCAATCAAATTCAAGACCTTCCTAGATTATTCACAATGAATTCAACCAAAGTAAATTCTCAATCAAATTCTAATGTGTTTGATCATGTCTATTCTTAACTCTCCTAACCAAATTAAAAACTAATTAATCAAAGTAAATTCTCAATTAATTATAGTTGAAATTATTACCACCAACCAAAGTACATTCTCAATATGATTGAGAGATGAAGGACATAGAAGAAGAATAACTCAAATCAATAATCAAAAGAAACAAATACATTAATTCAACTTAACCTCAAAATTGATAATGAAATTACAATGGAATAGCCCTAGAAGCTTAGTCCTCCATGAACGAAGTGAAACACATGATGGAATAAAAGTGAGAGGAGTGGTGCAGGAATGCTTCCAGTGGAGGAGTATGAGAGAATGAATGAAGTGTCTTTTCTGCATCCCCTTGGTCTGTTTATATAGGACTTGTTTGGGCTTGGACTCTGAATAGTTTGTTGATAAGTTATTTTCTGTTGATATATTATATCTTTCAAATATTCATTAGATTAAATCAGTTTTAAAGAATATTTGATAGATATTAACTTAATTATCTTTAAAATATCAACTGAATCATGTGTGAAATTCCATTGATGTCCCTCCTTAATTTTCCAAAATCGTAAAAAAACCCATGAGAGTTTCTCTAACGGCACTTTAACCCCTTCTGAATTTCCAAAAATTGTACCAAAATCCCTGTTTGACCAACTTTGACCAGATTTAATGGGCCAATGAGATGTTGTTACGTGTAAGATCCTTTCCTACATAAATTAGGGTTTCAAGATTGGATTCGCGCAAGGAGATGAACATTATGGCTACACTCTCATGGTAGGTCCCTCCGTCTGCACCGTGAAGCTTCTGGATCGCGAATTGGTGATGAAGGTTAATACGTAGTGGTCATGCAAAGCATCAATAGAAGATGGTGTTGCTCAATCGCAATGAAGAAGTTGCGGTTTGGGTTTTTGAAATTGAAGTAGACCTAGATTTGGGTTTCTCGGAGGCACGAGTAGGTTTCGCTTATTTGGGATTTCTTTCTGCGTTTTAGGGCTCCTCTGTGGCGACTTCTATGATTGATTTGCAGGTTATGGAAGTGTGGTTGGTTGTCCGACGGTGGAGGATCTCGTGGCTAACGATGAAGGAACGTCGTGAGGCAAATGCGAATCTGGGTTTTTTGGTTCTTGTTGTTTCTGTAGGCTGAGGTTGCTAGTGAGGATGATGATGGTGAGGACGCAAGGCTTGCACGATTCTGGGTGCTGTTTGAAGGTTTGTGTTATGGCCAGATTTGGGGTTTTTCTAGGTTGGATTTGTAGGTCCAGTGATGTTGAATGAGAAGGAAAGCGCTATGGTGGATCTCTAGTCATTGATGGTGGCACGAAGGTTGTGCGGTGGCTATGGAGGTTGCTGGGTTGAGGTAGTGGCGACATTGATGGCACGGGATGGACGCTAGCGACGAGGATGGTTGCGCGTGATGAGGATATCAGCGACTTGCGACATGGTGGCGGAGAAGATTCTCGCGATGCTATCCATGGCGGTCTCGGTGCTAATGCAATGGAAGGAGGTTGCGCGATGGCGACTTGTGCTCCAGTGAGGATGATGGTGGTGACCGGCAGCGTGGTTGTTTGGTGGTGGAATTAGGGTTTCTAGAGGTTGGAGATAACAAAGCTGACGTGGTAGAGCGGTGATGTGGCAAGTTGTGGTTGGATAGCAATTACGGTTTTAGATTGCCACATGGCATGATCTGGTGGAGTCTAGTTTAGCATAGGTGTGTAGGGAGGTGTAGGAGAAAATGTTTAGTATTTCGGCTTGGTTATTGGGTCTGTTTCAGAAATAGGAGTGTATGTAGGGATTTGAGTGTTGCTCCGTCCACACCACCAAATGCTCCTTACACCACCCCATACCCAATTTACACTTGCTATAAAACGGATGTCAACATTTGTTTCACCTTCAACGGATGTTGACATCGTAAATGGATGTTGACATCCGTTTACATATTTTAGCTTTTTGTTTTATATTTAGTTTATTATTTTTATTTTAGATTTTATTTTAATAATATTTTTTATTTACATAATATATTATAAAAAAAATTAAATACTTTATAAATTAATTTAAAATATAAAAAATTTTAAATAATATTTACATATTAATTTAAAATATAATAAATTAATAAACTAAAAACTAGAAAAAAAAAACCTTAACAGATGTAGTCCGTTAACGAATGTAGTCCCCCACATCCATTTAAGATTTTTTTTTAATTTTTAGTTTATTTAAATATTATATTTTAATTAATTTATAGATTATTTAAATTTTTTTATAATAAATTATGTAAATTAATTTTATTTTATTTAATTAAATAATTATTAATAATTTAATTAAATTATAATATTTTTTAAATAATTTTAATCAACGGATATCCCGCACATCCATTAACAAATGTGGCCACATCTGTGTATGTTTTTTTTTTAATTTTTAGTTTATTTAAATAATATTTTATTTAATTTATAGGTTATTTAATTTTTTTAAATAATATATTTTGTAAATTTATTTTATTTTATTTTATTAAATAATTATTATTAATAAAATAAATTAATAAACTAAAAACTCAAAAAAAGATAATGCTTAAATGAATGTGGGCACATCTGTTAACGGATGAAGTATATCTGTTGAAGAAAAGAAGTGGGGGTGTAGGATTTTTTAAAATATAAAGGTTAGTTTTGAAATTTTTAAAAATTGTGGTGGTGCAGGGAATAATCTGGGGTGGTGTAGGGAGTAACCCTCTAAGGATTGAGGTGCAAGGGTAAAGAGTGTCTGTTTTGCCCATTTTATATTATTTTCCAAACAAAATCTGATTTTGGGCCTTAATTTGCAATTTGGACCACTTATCAAAGCTTTGAATCAATTAAACTCTAATTTCAACTGCTACAACAAACATTATAACATCCAAGAATAATTTATGCGCTAAAACTCATTTTTTACCTCTCTTTAATTCCCAAACCCAATTAATCCAATCATCATAAACTCTTTTCAATTCAACCATTTAAGCATAATAATCTTGTTAAAAATTTAAATTTTAAAGCATAAATGTAATCATAAATATGCACTCATCATTAGGCCTCAAAGATTGAGTTATATAGGAAGCCTTACAAAGACCAGTTCTCAATTTAATCTCCTCTCGAACTCAAAATCTAATATAGAAGAATACAATACAGAAAGAACAATCCTCTTTCTACAGAACACCCTTTGAGACACCTCTTAAAGATCCATAACCTCACGTTATCTTCCTGGCCACCGACAATAAGGAATCCTCAATCCTCATAGTGCAAAAACAATGAACTGATTAGGTATAAAACACCTCAGAGTGCGGATGATGATCAACCAATGATAACCACACAGAAAATCCTTCAAGAAATCTTAAGATCTTCAAAACTAGCGTTTGTTGATTCTTAGAGAATGAGCAAACCTACAAAAATCTTTCTCAACTCACTTTTATTATATATTAAAGATAAAATGTTCCAATGTTATTAATTTAGAGTGGTTTGCGTCAATATATAATTTTTCTCAAGTCTAACACATAATAATCAAGTACAAAACTAATGTAATCAGTTAAGCAATTGTCACTGCTACACCAGAATTACATTAGAACATATTTAACAGATTACGTAAATAATGTAATCGATTGCACAACATAAGTCAAAACAATTCAAAATATGATTGTTATGTTAGTTAAGATTTATCATGAAAACATTTTTCAGTGTGCACAGAGTTTAACCGATTAAGAAAATCGTGTAATCAGTTAAGTATAACACTTACACAATTTTGAAAACATTTTCATTTAAAAACTCATCACAGCACTCAACAATTAGGTTTTATTAGCAAAGGCACGAGTTTTAATCGGTTATACATATAATGTAATCGGTTAAAACTTGTAGTTCAATACAGTTAAAGCATTTGTTGATCTCTGATGAATCTAACTAATTACATAAACATTCTAATTGATTACTTCATACAAATATGTATTGTGCAAACGGTTTTAACATATAGACCCATGAATATGCATACCACAAATATAGAGTAATGTATAACAACACTAAGTATGCAACATAAGAAGTTCAAGCACAACCAAACAAACAGCTAAACATTTCAGTTGTTGTACAAGAAACTATTAAAACTTTTTTGTTATTGTCATCATAAAAAACACACAAGGGTTTGGGTTTAGCTTTCACATAGCTCCCCCTATCAACACTATCTACTAATTAACTCTACAAGAACGGGGCTGGAAATCAAAGCATAGGTTTGTAAATTGAAGCATATGTTGGCTTTGGACTTAATACCTAGCTCTAAGTGTACCCTACAAGTGTAAATCAAAGCATAGGTTTGTAAATTGAATACAACAATCAACCTATTCAGTATTAAATTTAAACACTTACACCATACTTACTGTTTCACTTTGTTCTTTGTCCATTTTAATATATCCTGCACATTTTTCAAAACACAAACAACTTAACTTTGAAACTTCAACTAATTTTAGATTCACATAATTATTCACATTCTTTTAATAGAAATAAGACATAAGGAAGCACCACAAGTCTACCACTTCACGTGCATAAAAGAATTATAGAAAATTCTATCATAACAAACACTACATTAACAAAAAACACTAGTACAATAAAAGAAATAGACACCGGTTAATTTTGTTAATAGGCATCGGTTTTACAACCGATGCACATGCGAGCGAGGTAGAATAAGACAGGCTTTATGCCTTGGGTCATGAACCGAGATAAAACGAGACAGGATTATGCCTCGGTTCTTAAATAACTGAGGTAGTTGCGTTTTTTTTTTTCAGAATTTAGAACGCGTTTCATAGTGCTCGTTTCATAGTGCTCTTGAGATCTAAAATTATGTGGTGTAGTGGAAGCCATGTGCAAACTTTCAAGATTACGCAATATGCAACCCGAGATATTGGAAACTTGGAACCTGAAACATTTATGCAACCAGAAAATTCCAACCCGAAATTACCCAGATTTCCCAATTTCATAGAACCCCAATGCAGAAAGTAATAAAAATGGGGATGAGGATCTGGTGGTGATGATCCTGGTCGTGGTCACGATCCTGGTGGTGGTGATCCATGGCGGCCAACACTCCTACTCGCAAAACGCACCTCCAACGCGTCCTTCCCCTTCGTTTGTTCCTGGTGGTGGTGACGATTCTTCCCCTTCGTTTGCTCCTCCAATGCATCCTTCCTACCAAAAGATCTCCAAACCCATCATTAAAAAACCCACCTTTGATCATCCTCATCCTCAGCCACCGCCACCGTCACAGCCCCAGCCACCGCCATCGCCACCGTCAGAGCGAGATCGCGAGACGCCACCGTTAGAGCGAGATCGCGAGAGCGAGATCGCGAGAGCGAGAGCGAGAGGGAGCGAGGGCGCGAGGGAGCGAGAGCGACGGGGCGAGGGAGCGAGGGCGAGGGAGCGACGGTGCGAGGGCGAGGGAGCGACGGTGCGAGGGCCAGGGAGCGACGGAGCGAGGGACTGAGAGAGTGACGGAGCGAGGGATTGACTGAGAGAGTGACGGAGCGAGGGACTGACTGAGAGAGTGACGGAGTGAGAAAGTGAGGGAGGGAGGGAGTCAGATCTGGAGGTGGAGGTAGAAGGAAAGGAGGGAGAGCGAGGGAGCCAGGGAGGGAGCTAGGGAGGGAGCCAGATCTGGAGGAAGAAGGAAATGAAAATGAAAGGTTACGTCTTTTTTGGTTAAGATGCGTGCACATATGCCTCGATTGTCTGCTCGCCCGAAGCAATACATTCATATAGGTCTCGGTTCTACACCTGACCGAGGCATATAGTTCTCTGAAAAAAAAAAAAAAAATAAAATGATTATATACCTCGGTTTCCGTTTAAACCGAGGCATAAACATTATTTCGCATTACTGTCAGGGGACAGGTAGACTTTTAGGCTTCGGTCGTTGCTTTAACCGAGGTAATATGACTTATATGCTTCGGTTGATTTTGAACCAAGACGTATAAGTTCGCTTAAATTACAAAAATGCCACCGTATTTTAATAGGCTTCGGTTTCACCTAAACCGAAGCATATAACGCGAGTTTAAATACAGTTTTTTTACTAGTGAAATCTGCACTACCAAAACTAACATGTAAAGTTCTTACCCAAGCTATAATGACTCATTTAAGCTATGATGAATAAGATACTAAATTACTTAAACGAAATATAGCTTTATGCAAGAAGCACTATGGCCCTTTTATGACATGATTCATAAACAATTTTTTGCGAAAAAAATGTTTGTTAACTATGCTTGCATTTGTTGTAAGCCATAAAAATATGAACTAAACATGACATCTCACAATTTTGATGAGAACTTGTAACAAAGCTTACAACGTGTAACTTTTGGGCAGAAATACTGAAACACCCATTAATGACACTTATGAATCCCACATGTTAGCAAGTGAAAGCACCTAAATTTCAATTTTAGAGTGTATGAAAGTTTATACATGCAAAATGCCTATTTTCTTACTCAGGTTTATATGCACTTCAATTTACTTCAATAATGCATCCAATTAAACTAATCTTCTTCAAATAAAATATTTAATCCCTAACTTCCATAATGTAAAACAATTTACTTCCATAAATTAAAGTAAACAACTAAATGTACATAAGCTCAGTCTAGGCTCAAAGCACTTACGATGACGCGAAGAAAATGGAAACACTCACAACCACTAGAACAAAAAACCTTGAAAATTACAAACAAAGAACGCATGCACAACATCGGGAGCGAGACAATGATGTGAAATCCCTAAACCTTCACACCCATAGAAAATCTACATAATCACCGATTGTTGGAGAGCAAGAGAAAACCAACAAAGGCAAAGAGAGAACACCAAATCCAACAAAAGAAAGGATACAACACCCAATCCAACAAAGGTTAGGAGCAAAAATGAAGTAGGAATGAAAGGGGCAGCGGTGAACGTCGAATAACCAGGGAGAAGGAAAAAATCTAGCTCAAAACAAAGGTTTGAACAACAACAAGGAGAGGAAAAGAAAAATTTTCCGGAAATTGATATTTTTCCCACTTTACCCTCAATTAATATTTTTCTTCCAAAGGATGAGTTAGAACCGTGTCGAGTGTAAAGTTCAATTTGGCGTGTCAAGGTACTACTATTCTAACTGGAATCATCAACTATATATATGTATATACACTATATGTATTTCTTTATTTCAGCTAGATGTGACTGCGCCTGGTGTGGACATACTTGCTGCCTACTCAAAATTTGCAAGTTCATCAACCTTTCTAATAGACAAACGTCATTGATTTAAATTCAACGTAATGCAAGGAACTTCTATGTCTCGCTCAAATGTTATCAGTATCGCTTGACGTAGTCCTTTTCTTTTGTATTTTTTACCTTTCATAGGTTAGCTTGTAAGGAGCATGGGTTATTATAAATACCCAACTTCTTTATTGTAATGGGACTTTTAAGCTTAATGAGAATTCAATTTTCTGAAATCAGAAATTATTCTCTCTTGAAAGTCACATGCTAGAGAGTCCAAAGACTCCCTCTAGCCACTTTCCTTGCACACTGCCTTCATTCTCATTTTCCTTGAATTCCACCGTGCTCCACCTTATTGCTCTCATCCACGACGTCATCCTCCACTCTAAACCATTACTCTGCTGCCACATTTTCAGCTTCTCGTGCGCGCCTCAGCCACGTCTCCATAGCGCACACGTCTGCTCCTCCATTCCACGTCATTGGTTGTTCCTCTCGCGCATCAGAAATGAAATTTCATTTTGCATTTCACTCTCGCACATTCCTTGCACATCACAGAGCATCTCACTCTCTCTCAAGAGCTCTCTTCGTCATGAGCCATTGCTTCCATCACGGTAATCTTCTTTTTCCTCACAGATCCATCTTCTTCCACCATTTCTTTTGATTTCCACCGATTAAAACCTTGTTTCACCTTCGATCCAGACTTTTTCCACCATTTGTTTTCCCTTTTCTACCGTTTAATCCACTTTCCTCTGAGCAATCTAGCTTTCCTACTGTTTAATCTTGAGTTTGAACCGATTCATCGGTTCATTTTGAGCTTTCCCCCTTTTCTAGGGTTTCCTTCGTGTCTCTAGGGTTATCTCCCGATTAAACCTTAGATCTTAGGGTTTTCTTGAGTTTGTTCTTAGTTTAGTAGGTTTCCTTCGAGTAAACTCTCAATCTAGAGCTTCGTTTACTTTCTGCTGCATTCATCTCTGGAGGAAGCTTCGAAGGAGCTCGCGACACGCACATTCGTCATCTCCTTGGAGGCTCATCCATCACTTATTAAAACACGTTATCCTAGATGGATCCCTACGACTATAAAGTCAAAAATCATTAACCACATGTGCCCTTTAAGTCTTACTATAACTTATAATTAGCTCTCCATGAAATGAACTTTTATTCAGTAAATCGTTATCAGTAAATCATGCATATTGCAACAACCACACTTGACAACACTAAAAGAAAAATACATTATAGGTTTGTGAAAACGGTGGCAGATCCCTTTGCTTATGGTCCAAGCCATCTGCTACCTGATCTTGCCATAGATCCTGGCCTCATTTACGATCTATGCCTTACTGATTACTTGAATTTCTTATGCGCTTCTGGATACAACCAAAAACTCATTTTATTTCCCATTAAACTTTCATTTGTTTAGGCACTCACAGTGTAATTGATTTGAACTACCCTTCAATCACATTGCCAAATTTAGGCTTAAAAGTTGTAACCACGGTTATCAAACTCTCAAGTTAACTCATTAACTCGGACGAGTTTGCATTCTTAGTCATGGTTATCGGTTAACTCGGTAGTAAACTCATTGGACTCATTAGCGAACTCAGTAGAATTGTATGAAATTGCGCTTTTGCAACGATTTGGCGAGTTTAAACAGGTAAAAACGAACAAAGAAGAATTTATTGAGATTAGTATTATATGACATAATTAGGTTCCTCTTTTACATTGTGGTTCACTCCATCACTGTCTACGTTTGTGGTTGTCGTTTGTAGCTTTCTCGTTCGTGGTCGTGTTCCGGCGACCTGGTTTGCACTCATTGTCAATGTCGTCGTCGTGTCGCTGTCACGTTTTGTAGTCGTGCTTCGTTGGCTGTCAGTCGCGCATTTCAGTCGCTCGTCGTTCGCCTCGTTCGTAGTTGTCGTTTGCCTTGCTCGTGGTTGGGCCTTGTTCGCTGTCATAATCGTCGTCTTGCTTGCCCCCATAGCTCCTTTGTCACATCATTGAAGCATTATGCTCCGAGAAATCGATCTCATATTGGATGGAAACATGGGTATGACATTAATAGTAATGGAAGAAAAGTGAAATGTAACTATTGCTCAAAGATTTTGAGTGGAGGTATATTTAAATTTAAACACCATCTTGTTGGAACAAGGGGGGATTATGAACCTTGTGCTTCTGTTTCAGATGAAATAAAAAATTTGATGATAAAAATAGTTCCTGAAGCCAAAAATGCATCATTAAAGAAAAGAAGATAAATATTGGTGAAGACGAGGAAGAAAGTGAGAGTCTTGAAGGAGGACACAAGGTATTTGGTTTTAAAGGAAAACAAAAAGTAGCTACTATTAGCAAGGGGGGAGTCCAAGCAACTATGAATCAAATGATGAAAAAAGGATATAAAGAACAAGTTGATGCTCAAGTGGCTAAAATCTATTACACTAGTTTCATTCCTTTTAATGTAATTAGAAATCCAGCATTTGCAAAGATGTGTGTAATGATTTGTAAGTATGGAGTTGGATACAAACCACCATCTTATCATGAAATTAGAGAAAAACTCTTGAAACAAGTTGTGAATAAAGCATATGAAATCCTTGAGGATTATAAAGAGGAGTGGAAGAGAACTGGATGTATAATTATGTCACAAGGTTGGACAAATAGAAAAGGACGTTATATATGCAACTTCTTGGTGACTAGTCCTAAAGGGACGATTTTTCACTATTCACTTAACACTTCAGACATATCAAATATTTCATGATGTTGTGTTTGTTGGAGAAGAAAATATTGTTCAAGTTGTCACTAATAATGCTGCAAATTTCAAGGCAACTAGAGAGTTGTTGATTGAAAAGAGGATAAGATTGTATTGGACTCCATGCGTAGCACATTGCATTGATTTGATATTTGAAGATTTTGAAAAAAAATTAAAGGTCCATGAATTGACAATTAAGAAGGGAAGAAAGATTACCACTTACATTTATGAAAGATCAATGTTGATTTCCTTGTTGAAAAAGTTCACTAAAGGTAGAGACTTGATAAGATCGGGTGTGACTAGATTTGCCACAACTTATTTAACTTTTGCTTGTCTTCATGAATTAAAGGCATCATTGTTGATCATGTTTAGCTCTAAAGAGTGGAAGACAAGCAAGTTTGGAAGTTCACAAGAGGGCAGAAAAGTAGAATATGTGGTATTAGATAACCGGTTTTGGAAGAATGTCTCCACATGCCTGAAAGTTGTTGCCCCTCTTATGGTGATCTTAAGATTAGTGGACTCAGATGTAAAACCTGGAATGGGTTTCATTTATGAAGAGATGGATTGTGCAAAAGAGAAGATTAGGTCTAACAACATCAAAAAGAGGTAAATTTTCAAACTTTTACTCATTCAATGTTTAATTAATGATGTGTGAAATTATTTTTGATATAGCATAATTAATGTAGTTATGAAGAAGTTTGGAGAATAATTAATGCTCGATGGGATAATCAACTTCATAGGCCTTTGCATGCAACTGGCTATTTTTCGAACCCCCATTTCCACTATGAACCTAACTTTAGATGTGATGATGGTGAAGAGGTGAAAGAAGGATTGTATATTTGCATGAGAAGGTTGATACCAGATATGACAGAAAGAAGAAAAATTAGTTTACAAATTGTTGAATTTAACTATGCTAGAGGACTTTTTGGAATGGAAGATGCAAAGGAGTGTAGGAAATAGTTAAATCCTGGGAAATGGTGGGACATGTTTGGTTGTGGAACTCCGGAGTTGAAAAGATTTGCTATTCGAATTCTAAGTTTGACTTGTAGTTCTTCTGGATGTGAGCATAATTGGAGCTCATTTGAAATGGTAATTTAAATTATTTTTAATTTATAAATTTCTTTATTATGTTTATATCTTTACTAAAATATTATATTTCATTTTAGGTTTATACGAAGAGAAGGAATCATTTTCATAAAAAAAAATATTATATCGTGCTCTAGATGCTCTTGATCTTGATAACATAATATTTGGGGACAATGAGGATGCACAACATTCATTAGAGGAAGAGTTAGATTAGGATGATGATGGAAATGATGATGTCATTATTAGAGGATTAGGAATAGAAACTTTGACATTTCAATTTATGTTTTACATTGTATTTCTATGAACTTATGTATTTGAATTTATATAATTTTCTTATCTTATTTGAATTAGGATGCTATTTATATTTTTTTTCATGCAAAGTAAACTCTTACGAGCTTACGATTCGAGTTTACTAGACTCTCATGAGTTTACATAAACTCTCGAGTTTGACAACCTTGATTGTAACCATTGCTCGCTGTTAGAATTGATGAACTTTGTTTGTCAACACCAAGAGGGGGTGAATTGGTGTTTTATAAAAATAAACGTTTTTCAACTTTTTTCGCAAATGGTATGATTCTTTAAACCTTTCTTGGACAGTAAGCAATATGTGTGCAATGTAAGAGTATGCGTAATCAATTAATGACAGAATGTAATCGATTGATGCAGAGAGATAAGGAGAAGAAAAATCAAACTCTGATTTTTATACTGGTTCAGCCTCAATGCCTACATCCAGTGTCCTTTCAATCAACCTTAGATTGAAAGCCAATTGCACTATAGAGATCTCAGTTTTTACAACAAGGCTTTTACAGCGACCAACCTGACAAAATGTAAACAACCTCTCTAACTCACTAATCTAATATAGCCAATACAAAAACCTGCAGCAAGAACACTCCTCTTCTGCAGTGACCCCTTTGAGATCCCTCCTCAACGTACAAAGAACTCCTCGTTCTTCTTCCTGACCGCACGTACAGGGAATCACAAATCAAAGATTGTGAATCTTCTTCTTTTGATCAAACACCAAGCACCTCAGTTGTGCAGAACAATCAACCTTTTCAATCCAATCAAGTTTGCCTCTCAAGAAATCTTCAAGAATAGTAAACCACTTCAAGTTCTTATTTCTTGGAGCTTTTGGTCACGTTTGTAAAACTTCTCAAACGAATATGAATCAGATATGAAAATGTAAATCTCAATTATCTTTTTTGAAATTCAATCAATGCGTCAATATATGGTTTAAGTCAATCCTGACACAGTTTAATCGATTAGTCATCTTATTAATCGGTTACATTAAACAAGTGTAACAAAATTACAACAAACTTGGCTCCTTAATTGAATACGCAATTAATACAATCGATTTTCATTAAATGCTTAGTCAAACATATTTAAAAATATGACTGTTGTAGCAGTTAGACAAGCATAAGTCAGTGCTCAAATCTTAACAGACTTAATTGAATACATAATCCATGTAATCGATTAAGCTTTAACACTTAGAAGATTTTTGAAAACTTTTCTTTCCCAAAACTAATATCATAACACATTTGAAAATGATATGTGCAAACATACGAGTTTTAATCAATTTACCAATTAACGTAATCGATTCAAAACTTGTTGTTTTGCCACAGTTTAAAACTCAAGCTGTCTGATGACCTTAATTGATTATCACAACACTATAATTGATTAAGTCATGCAGATATGCTTTTGTGCATATGATTTTTCTATTTAAAAACATATATTGTGCATACACATATATGATCACTTTACAAACAGAGTAGTATGCATCAATCAATACAAAATGTCAAATGTGACAATCACAATATGTGCATATTTCACAATTAGCATAAACACATATAGCACAGTACATACACATGTGTTTTTATTAACAATATGTTGTCATCATAAAAAACGAGTATCACAGGGATTGAGTTCAGCTATTATAGTGCTCCCTCTATCAACACTCTCATAGTAACAAATGTTGGGCCACCAAGCACACACACTGCCAGTGTCCAATTGCTTGGATATAACATTATCGTTGTGCCAAGTTCCTTGACTTTCAGCGAAAACGGTGAATATAAGACATTCAAGGTTACTGTGCAGGCAAGCAATGAAACAAAGTGGGGAACCTGTGAATTTAGGGAATTGTAATGGACCGATGGAAAACATATAGTAAGGAGTCTACTACAGTAAAGCGCAGATAAAAACATCTTCAATATAGTTGGTTGTGTTGGGATCCTTACTTTTCATAGCACTGTATGTTTAAATTTAAGTTTCACTCTGGCAAGGATCTTATGTAAAATATAATAAATGCATGTGTGTTTCTTTTAACCCATTTTCGGTTTTTATGGTATATATCATTGTGTAATGTATTGCGTGTTTTAATCTAAAGCGAATAAACTTTCTAATCTTGGTGTTGCAGTTAATAATTGCACAATATCGTGATGTTCTAATTAATAACCTAGGAAGGTTAAATATTAATTTATTGTCAAATTTATTTCCTTTTTCTCATAGGCGTACATGTGTATATGTGTGCTAAAAGGAAACCTAAAATTCCAAAGCAAAAATTAGAAAACCCATTATTGAAAAAAGAGTTACTAGCACACTCATGATAAATTTATGAACACCGAAAAACGGCGCCACAAACTTGTTTAACAATCGGCAAGTGTGACCGAATCGTATAAAGTAATAAAACAAGGTAAGACCAATTATCGTTTTCCCAAAGGACTCACGGCCTAGTTTAGCTATATGATTTCTTGATTATTTGAGACTTGAGAACAAATTGATTTTAGGTTTAAATGCAAAAGACAGTAATCAAATATGTATGCATGAATTTGATCAATGGAGAAAAACATAATACAAACACTTCAATGAAATAGATGGATGCGTATGTTGTTGGGGTTATCAATTTCATCTTATCCACTCTCATATACTTTAGGAATTCATCATTCTTTTAATCAATGTTAATGCCACTCTCTAAATCACCTTGCAAGAAGGCCTATCCTTAATTACGAGTTCATACAATTCCTAGCATTCCTAGTAATTAGTTCTTAAGTGCAGGAGCTTAACGACAACCAATATGCTATTGGGAGAAATTCCCCGGATCTAGATTTCCCCGTACGTTCCCATATCGACAAAATCAATAATCATAGCAATGAATGAGTTAAACAAAGCAAGCATTACGCAAAGAGGAAAAACCGTAACTAATGATGAAAGAAAGCATAAGTCTTAAAAATAAGATGTTAAAACAAATTCCATATATGAGAGTTTCACAAGACTACATTGATTCCCCAACAACAATACAAGGTTTAGTTCACCATATTCATGGTGAAGCTAGATGAATAGTAATGAAAGAATGAAGGATAAAACCCTAGAAAGAGGAGAAGGTAGCCTGAGCATCCAAGATCTTCCTGCAAAGGGGTGGAAAAGAGAGTGTTTGCTTCGTCTATGCCAAAAAATACAAACCCTAGGACGTCCTAAAGCTTATATACTATTCTAAAAATACAGAAAAATTAGGCCCAAGCCCATAAAAGTGCCGCTCAGCGGTAAGTGTGTGAGTTGTTTTCTTCCCCTCAGCGGCATTTTCACCCCTCAGCGGATCCAACGTGAGCTCCTGAGTGCCGCTCAGCGGTAAACTGCCGCTGAGCGGTAACTTTGACTTCTCCTTTTGCGCTTTTTAATGTCTTTTCTGATTCCATTCCTATCCTTTTTCACTTCTTTCACCAAATTCACCTTAAAACCTGCATAAAACACTGAAATCAAGCATAAACCTGTCCAGCTCTCTTATTTCTAAAAATATAACCAAAAACATCATTTCAAGCTAGTTTCTAAGTGTTAAAGGTTGGTTTTAGTATGAATTTTAAGCATGAAAATAACAGTTTTTCAACTGTTATCACAACCCCAAACTTAGAACTTTGCTTGTCCTCAAGCAAACAAGATGTAACTCAATCTTCTACCAATCCATACAATGGTTCACTCCATTCAAAATTTTTCTTTTCAAGATAAGTACAAACTTCAATTCAACTCATGACAAAGATTTCAATCAAGACATGCACATGCACATGCTTTAGTGTTCACAAAATCATTTAATATCCAACAAATGCTATTTTTCATGAATGATCAATCAACTAAGCATGGATGTTCATGTGCATAGAACTTTGCTTGTCCTCAAGCAAACAAGATGTAACTCAATCTTCTACCAATCCATACAATGGTTCACTCCATTCAAAATTTTTCTTTTCAAGATAAGTACAAACTTCAATTCAACTCATGACAAAGATTTCAATCAAGACATGCACATGCACATGCTTTAGTGTTCACAAAATCATTTAATATCCAACAAATGCTATTTTTCATGAATGATCAATCAACTAAGCATGGATGTTCATGTGCTCATGGAATATTTCCTCACTAGGTAAAGTGTTTCACTCAAACACAAGTGTATAAGAGGTAATCATTCATTCACTCCACTATCACAATGTCACATGAATTAACTTTGCCTTTCATTTAACCACAATTAAAAACATTCACAAGCATGCATCATCACAAGGGCTTTTCAATGGCTTATAATGTGGCTGGGCTAACAAGAAAATTGGTTTTTCTAGATCACAAAACCCTTGAGGTAAGAGAATTATATAAACACAATCATTCTTACTTATTCCCAACTTTCCTTTGCATTGAGCTTTGCTTTTTCTTTTCGTTTATTTCTCTTTTTCTTTTTCTTTTCACATACTTATTTCTTAACTCTTAGCTCAATGCTTTCAATTTCCTTTTCATAACTTCCCAACAACCCCAAACTTGAAAATTTGTCAATACCACAAAATATTTTCTACTTAACTCAAGGTAAAGCTTTTCATCAAGGGTTTCAAATCATGTTCAAGGCTAAGGGTTCAAATGATAGAACACAAAGTGCTCTCTTTTAGTGGGCTAACTTCATGAATTTGGCCAATAAAAGGGTTACCAATAAATGGCCTTGATCATATGATGCAAGCAAGCAATTGATTCAATCATAGAAAACCTGGGCAAAATCATTCATGCTTTCAAAGTAATAGCATTCAATCATAAAAGCTCTGGAGCTCAAAACCTCACATATAAGCTCATTCACATTTGACATACACATCCTGCTTAATCTCACAATCACAATCACAACATCATGCATTTGTTCACAAAGCTTGTGAATCACCTGTATAAGCATTTAATGTGCACATCTCAACATCAATCAATCAATCTCAAAGCATCATCAAGCATTACTTATCAAACCATCACAATCAAACAAACAATCATAACAGACAAAGTTTCCAATTGAGTACATCAACCCTAATCTAAAACAAACGTAAATAAGTTCAGAACACTAAACCAAACAAAAGCATAAGTCCTGCTCTAGTTATGATAGCATTCATCAGTAAATGATATCTCAACTCCTCCTCAATCTGAGTTGTCCTCTGTATCCTCCTTCTTCTTGGATCTTATAGTCTTGATTCTTTTTGCCCGATGAGGAGGCCATCCCTGCATCAAACATAATTCACAAAACCAAAAGATACATTGTTAAGCATTAGTAAACCACAATGAAGAAATTAGCCCCTTCAATGATGCTCTCTCCCAACCCCAAACTTAGATGGAAAACTAGTGAGAAAGTGAGTGAAAGGGAGATTTTCTCAAGAGGGAAGAGGGAAAAGATGTGGAGTACCTTTGAAAAGGTATGTAGGAGTGTGTGTGCAGAGAAGATTCTGAAAAGAAAAACTAAAACGTAGCTTGGGGTATAAAAATACCCTAATGGGCTCGGGTTCCGCTAAGGGGCAATCTAAGCCCAGTCTGCCATACTACCACTCAGCGGCACTTTCAGGAAGTTTTCTTCTTCTTCCTAGCTTAACCTAGGTGCCTCCTACTCATGCCCCTCACTGATTCCCTGCAATTAAATTCTTAGATCACTCATGCAAATTCCTATCATGCAACTAAAGTAGAACAAACAAAAATATAATCAATCAACTAGGTTGCCTCCCAGGTAGCGCTTGTTTAACGTCACGAGCCTGACCCAAAATCCTCTAGCACCCATCAGTAGGTGCAAAACTTTCTTACCAACACCCATCAGGTGGTGTAACAAACATAGTATCTTTCAGTAGATACTTAACCACCTAGCATCCTTCAGTAGATGCTATATCCAACAAAATATTTATAACAAAACAAAAATACCCAACAGTTCAAAATTACATCACCAAACTAAAAATTAAAAGTTCTTAAATCACTGGGTTGCCTCCCAGCAAGCGCTCTTTTAACGTCACTAGCTTGACCCAATAAAGCTCATGTTCCATCTTCTTTTTCTTCTTTCTACTGAACTTCTTCAGAAATTTGATCAAACCAGGAACCTGTTGCAGTGTCTCAATCATAGGAACTTTAATCTCTAATTTCTTGAAGATTTCCATAAAGTACTTAAATTTCTTTTCCTTCCAATGATTCTTCTTTAGATGAGGATGGGGTTTTTCATATGATTCCTTCTTCTTTCCTCTCATCTTCTTTTTCTTACGCTTCCTCTCCCCAAATTTTCTCTTTTTCTTTTCTTTTATTTTTGTCTTCCCTTCTCTTTTTCTTCTCAACTTCTTTATTTTCACACAAATTTTCTTTCTCTCTTCTCTCTCAACCACTTCTTTTTCTTCATCTTTATCTTTCTCACTCAACTCTTCTTTTTCTTTTCTCTCTATATTTTCCTCATCTCTCCCTATTTTTTTCTCAGAAAAAATCTTGTCACTTTCAGTGACAATGGCTTGACCTTCCTCCTTAGGGTTAACTTCAGTATTAACCTTAACATTCAATCTCTGACTAATGTAACGAAGGTGCATCTCCATCCTTTTACATGATGCTTCAATGTTTTTCTGAGTAGAGATGGAATTTTTCAAAAATCGTTGAATGGTGTCATCCAAACTTTCTGATAGAAAGGGTTGTTGCTGCCATTGTTATGGTGGCGGCCTATCAAATTCTTGGGCAGCTTGAGTGCTTTTGTGATGACAATTAACTATCTGTATGTACTATTGAACTGCGTCCTCCAACGTTATCCTTCTTCCCGATATAAAGGGTTTTTGCTGACATTGTTGTGGTGGTTGATTTTTAAATTGTTCGACAGCTTGCCAAAATTGATTGTTATCCATGCTTGAGTGAGGTTCCCACTAGTGGTTGAAATTACCTTAGTAGAATTGAGTGCCCATATAGTTAAATTCTTGTCCAAATTACATCCTGCAAACATTAGGCACAAAACTCTAAAAAATATTTGGTAGCACAAAAAGATGGAGAAGATAGATAAAAAAAAATCAAAGGATATAATTGAAAAGATAGGAAGATAGGAAATAAAAACAGAAAAATAAAAACATAAAATAAAATAATAACCGAAAATAAAATAAAAACAGAAAATAAAATAAAATAAAAACCGAAAAATAAAAAGAGAAAATAAAAACAGAAATTCAAATTTCAAAATTCAAGTTAAAGATAATCAATAATCACACAAATGAACTAGTTAAATCACGAGTCCCCGGCAACGGCGCCAAAAACTTGATGACAAATTTATGAACACCGAAAAACGGCGCCACAAACTTGTTTAACAATCGGCAAGTGTGACCGAATCGTATCAAGTAATAAAACAAGGTAAGACCAAGTATCTTTTTCCCAAAGGACTCACGACCTAGTTTAGCTATATGATTTCTTGATTATTTGAAACTTGAGAACAAATTGATTTTAGGTTTAAATGCAAAAGACAGTAATCAAATATGTATGCATGAATTTGATCAATGGAGAAAAACAGAATACAAACACTTTAATGAAATAGATGGATGCGTATGTTGTTGGGGTTATCAATTTCATCTTATCCACTCTCATATACTTTAGGAATTCATCATTCTTTTCATCAATGTTAATGTCACTCTTTAAATCACCTTGCAAGAAGGCCTATCCTTAATTACGAGTTCATACAATTCCTAGCATTCCTAGTAATTAGTTCTTAAGTGCAGGAGCTTAACGGCAACCAATATGCTATTGGGAGAAATTCCCCGGATCTAGATTTCCCCGTACGTTCCCATATCGACAAAATCAATAATCATAGCAATGAATGAGTTAAACAAAGCAAGCATTATGCAAAGAGGAAAAACCGTAACTAATGATGAAAGAAAGCATAAGTCTTAAAAATAAGATGTTAAAACAAATTCCATATATGAGAGTTTCACAAGACTACATTGATTCCCCAACAACAATACAAGGTTTAGTTCACCATATTCATGGTGAAGCTAGATGAATAGTAATGAAAGAATGAAGGATAAAACCCTAGAAAGAGGAGAAGGTAGCCTGAGCATCCAAGATCTTCCTGCAAAGGGGTGGAAAAGAGAGTGTTTGCTTCGTCTATGCCAAAATATACAAACCCTAGGACGTCCTAAAGCTTATATACTATTCTAAAAATACAGAAAAATTAGGCCCAAGCCCATAAAAGTGCCGCTCAGCGGTAAGTGTGTGAGTTGTTTTCTTCCCCTCAGCGGCATTTTCACCCCTCAACGGATCCAACGTGAGCTCCTGAGTGCCGCTCAACGGTAAACTGTCGCTGAGCGGTAACTTTGACTTCTCCTTTTGCACTTTTTGATGTCTTTTCTGATTCCATTCCTATCCTTCTTCACTTCTTTCACCAAATTCATCTTAAAACCTGTATAAAACACTGAAATCAAGCATAAATCTGTCCAACTCTCTTATTTCTGAAAATATAACTAAAAACATGATTTCAAGCTAGTTTCTAAGTGTTAAAGGTTGCTTTTAGTATCAATTTTAAGCATGAAAATAACAGTTTTTCAACTGTTATCACACACTCAATCAAAATACCAAAACCCAACATGCACAATCTAACACAACACCCACGATCCAACGAAGAACTATAATATGTAAAAATCATAAAAGAAAATAAACCATATAGTGTGCGAGAAGAAAAGAGGTTTAACACAAAATGTTAAGCCTCTAATTTGACTTTGATGACAAAAGAGACTGAAGTTGCTGTTCTCATAGTTAAAACACGAGAGAAAGACAAATATTGAACACACGAGAAAAAGACAAATATTGAAGACATATATAAAAACAAAACATAGGTATAATAGACAAAGATTAAAAATTATGATGCAAAATCTCAACTCAGACTATTTCAAAATACTTTTTTTTCTAGATTTACTCTTATTGAATATTCAAATTATAGAAACTAATTTGAGTATCAAAATAAACACCCGTATCAAGTATTATTGCGGAAAAAGAAAACATCAATGCATCAAATTTAGCCTTTTACTCTCAACGATCTTAATTATTACAACAACTAACCTCGTCTAGTTTTTTTGTCTCTGTCAATTCGCATATTAAAATGTGTAGGAAAAAGTTGTCCTTTAAAGCTAAAAAACCTAACACCTCCTGCCGACCAAATTCTCACCAAAACAAAAATTGTAAAAAAAATGTTTATATTAAATTAATTTTTAAATATATATATAAAAATACTTACTCAATTACATTCATCACATTTATTACAAACTTTTCTTCATGCACAAAAACCCTAAATTTGCATTCTCTCTGTAACATTTAAACTACCTTTTAAAATAATAATGATAGAAGAAATGAAAGAGTCAAATAGAGGATTGAGAAGTCAAACAGAGGGTTCTTAGTATTTTGGGCCCAAGCGAGGGACTTAGCATCATCAAAGATCTCCACAGCATGGTACCCGTCCTCCACGAAACATTTCTCCACGCGCACGCCACGCGTCTCCAAAATCTTCGCCAACTCCTTCTGCTTGTCCACCAAAGGATCTCTACCGTATCCGTTGATGAAACACGCAGGCAGCCGTCCGATTTTGTCTCAGTAAACGGCCTCCTCCGCCGTCGGATTGCAGTACACGTGGTCGCGATCCGCTCCCTCGGGTAGCGAAAGGGACCACATGAGGTCGTTAGCGGGTAACGGCAAGGTACGATTGTTAACGAGGCGGAGTTCAGAGTCGGAGCGCTGGGACCCACTGAAATAGGGAGCGTTCATCGCGATTCCGAGGGGAGATATCGTGGTCGAGTGCACGGAGCGTTCATCCCCGGCGCTGCTTCCCATGAGGAAGCACTTGGAGAAGTCCACGTGGTCACGGAGCCAGGGCCTGGGCTGGGTCACGGGCCTGGGACTGGGCGCAGAGCAGGGCGTCGTGGGCGTCGTCTAAGCGGCCGGGAGGCGGTGCTCAGGACTGAGGCGGTAGTCGAGGGAGGCGATGACGGCTGGGAGAGAGGCGGCGAGGGAGGAGCAGGGGTGGTGGAAGGTGGTGGATGAATCCGCCGCCGTGGGGGACTTTTTGGGCGGGAGGAGGGTGCGGGAGGAAGAGGCGAAGGGAGGTGTTGGCGGCGGCATTGAGAGGTATGTCGAGGGAAAGAGAGGGTTCGGAAGTGGGGGGTGTCGGGGAAGGAGGAACCGTTGGAACGACGTAGTTTCTGGGGAGGGAACCGTCGGGGTTAAGTTTGATTTTGAGGAAGTCGAAAGGATGCATGGCGGATGAAGAAAAAGGTGGTGGATTTCGTGGTTCTGACATTCTTCACCAAAAAGTGTTGTGAAGAAGAATTTAATGTCGGTGCTGTGAATTGAAGTGAAAGTTGTTATGGGCCATGCAAATTTTTTACAACGTGTGCATTCATCGCATTCTTCTTTGTAATAATAATTAAAAAATATCAATAAAACATAACATCTTATAGCTATACATTTATTTATCCAACACCTTACATGGTTTTTGCATCTATGATTGTGCAGTACAACCTATTAGGTTACAAGTTCTGTCACCTCGCCCGGGACCACATAGACCATTATCCCTCATTTGTGAATAATTTCGGAATTTCTTTTTTCTAAACTTACACCATATAACTGAAATTTGATCTATAATTGTTGTTGATTTACTGTATAACTTTATCCGAAAATTATAATCTTCTTATATTTATGGTGTATTATCTCCCCTTGATGGATGCTATTTAATATTTTCTTATAGTTATTATGTTATCATATTTATCTTTGTTTACTTAGAGAATGTTTTAAATTTTTTTAATTTTATTTAGCCTAAAATTAACAAAGACCCCAATTTTTATTTTTCTTAATAATTTTATGAAACCTAACTTATTATAATAATGAGTTAATAGTTGAACAGAATAACCAGTACATGATTGATTCAATATTATTGTTATAACATCATATATGAAATCATTATCAATCTTATATTTTCAATGCAAATATTAACTAATCATATTTAGTGGTTATATTTTCCATTTAAAAAAGAAGACAAGGAAAGGAGTTAAAACCTCGGCAACTTGGGCCATCAGCACCCACTCGTCATGTGCATATTTTTCTTCATGACCTTTCATAATTTCATTTTTGTTTTTATGAATCATTTATTTTTAATATTCTTTTAACATTTTAAATTTCAAAAATTTAAAATTTCTTTAACTACTAAATAATTTTAATATAATTTCTGTTTAGTTGGTTATTTCATATTTTACCCTTTATTTCATAAAATAAAATTATTTAGGTAAATTAATTCTTTTTTCTATACCATATTTTATCTTTTATGATTTTTCATTAATTAGATATTTAGTAAAATAAAATTTAAAAAATATATATATTAATTTTATTTTATAAAATAATATTATTTAAAAATAATAGTAATTTTTAAATATCAAACCAAATGTTGGGTCTTCATATGTAATCAAGAAAAGGTATAAACATTTTTACTATATAATTACTAATGCTTATGATAAGTAAAAACACAGTAAATACTACTTCATTATTTGTAAGGTTTATACATAAGATCAATATTTATATGATAAAAAAGTATCAAAATCAGCAACAATTATCAAAATCTTGAACTGAAAAAGTTTCATAAACTACCTTACAGTGATGGGATATATAATTGTAAAAGTCCAACTTTTTGTTGAACTAAAGGCACTTGCTTCCAAAGAGCCAAGTCAGGGAAAATCCAAGTTGCCGTTAGAAGCACATGCCTCTCTTCAAAATGCTGCATCCAAAGCATCAACAATTATAACTTTTCAAACATCTCCAATGCCATTTTCATACACCATTTTGGTGATTATCTCACAAGAAAACAAATAAAGTGAATACTTCACAAGACAAAACTTCACGCTCCTTATTCTGAACTATGGCAGCAACCATAATTTTGCTTCTCATTTTCTCATATCTTACCTCAATTTTGGAGCCATGTCACGTGGTGGACAAAGAAGCATTACTAGAATTCAAGAGCAGGATCATCTTTGACCATTCAAAACTGCTAGATTCCTAGACACCTTCGTATGATGTTGCCATAGTTGGGAAGGCATCACATGTGGTTCCACTGGCAGGGTCATCAACCTTACTAGAATCGGCATCGTGTTCGACGTTGATGACATCTCTGTATTGTAGGTTCCAGCACAGCTCTCTACAACAACAATAAATAATTGAACACATCCAAAGGTTGTCAATAACAGATTGTTGGACTGGCAATAGTGCAACGGAAATGACAAAAAGTCGAAGAAGAATAAGAAACAGAGGATTAAACTTGATAGAAACCCTAGAAGAAGAAGGAAAGCTATTTTGGACCGATTGATCGGTGTAAATCAAAGTTTAATTGGTGGAAAAAGTTTCTAACGGTGAAAACAAGATTTTAATCGGTGGAATAGAAGGGAAATGGTGAAAAGGAGAAGAAACCCTAACGGAGGGTTTAGATCTATGAATGTTTCGGTGGAAAATGAAGGATAGAGGAAATGGAGATGATTCTGTGAGTGCAGAAGGCTTACCGTGACGATGAAAGGCTTGCAATGAGGAGATCCCTCTCTCGAGAGTAAAGACGTAGGAAATCTAAATGGAGAGAATGGCTGATGCGGATGGAACCAACGTTGTGGAGGTGAGAGAAATAAGGTGGAGCACCGTCAAACCCTAAATCAAGGAACTCCGTTCAACTCTTCTCTTCGAACCGTGGCACCATCGGCACCATCTTCTCTGCTCGCCAAATGCCTTAGATCGACGAGCCTCCCATCATCGTCGTCGCGGTACTCGTCTCTACCATCGCGCCTTCCCTCTACTTTCGACGTCGGTCACCATCGCCATCCTCGTCGGAGCACAAGCTGCTGTAATGGAGGAAAGAGAAGGATTCACCGATTGAATCGGTGAAATGGAACGAGAAGGTGTTTTGTTCAGTCAAAACGAAGGAGAAGGTTTGAGAAAGATAAAAATGGTGTTAATCGAAGTTTCAATCGGTGAGTTTAGAGGCAGGATGCATTCAACCGGTAGGAATGAAAGAAATCAATGGTTTAAACGGCCAAAAATGGAGAAAATTGGGTCAGTGACGATGAACCCTAGCAGAGGCCGAAGATAGGGTTTCAAGAGAGGCTTTTGTGCGAGAATGGAAATGTCTCACGAAGCAATGAAAGCAATGAAGTAATACTGACTCGACTATACCCTTAACCGAAGTAATACATTTATACGGCCTCGATTCCTTCCTTCACCCGATGCCTATACACAGATTATATGTTTTGGGTGATTTCTAACCGAGATAATATGACTATTATGCCTCGGTTCAACAGGAACCGAGGCCTATAAATTTAAATGCTTCGAGTTTGTCTAAACCGATACGTATCAGCCGTGTTAGAACACCTTTTTTTTACTAGTGATGAAATATACCGATCGGAATAAATTGTCATTTATGGACAATTAACAGGTATTAATAGGTCAGATTGTCTTAGGCTTTACAAATATACAGTATTATTGGGTCTGATTGCCTAAAAATATATGGCACTAATGATCAATCAATGGACTTGGTTGTCACAAGTCCTATAAATATACAATTGATGTTCAGGTACAATCAGCTTTTTCTATCATAATAAAATAGCACTAGTGCAGAAAGGGCTTTAGCCGTCTGTTATTTTGGCCTTTTAACGTTGGATATGTATCCGACGTCTTTATGGATGACGTTAATCAAACGTCGGGCAGTGTATACCCAATGTCTATATAGACGTCGAACGAGATATATCCAACGTCTATACAGACGTCGAAGGTGACATATCCGACGTCTATATAGACGTCGGATTGGATATATCCAACGTCTATAGAGACGTCGGATGTAGGCATAACTAACGTCTATAGGCCTTGAAACGTTCTGTTCAATGTAACTCATTGGACGTCTGTTTGTGCATTGACAAACGTCTATAGACGTCGAGCAGTGCATTAACCGACATCTACTAGGTGTTTTTTTAAAAAATTAATTTATTTTTACAATAAAACCACACCTGAAAAACAGAAAATTATCCAAAAAAATATACTATATATATATATATATATATATATATATATATATGTATATATATAATCATATACATATATATATATATATATACACGTATATACATATATGTATATATAGGATTGGATATATCCAACGTCTATAGAGACGTCGGTTGTAGGCATAACTGACGTCTATAGGCCTTGAAACGTTCTGTTCAATGTAACTCATTGGACGTCTGTTTGTGCATTGACAAACGTCTATAGACGTCGAGAAGTGCATTAACCGACATCTACTAGGTGTTTTTTTAAAAAATTAATTTATTTTTACAATAAAACCACACCTGAAAAACAGAAAATTATCCAAAACAATATACTATAATATATATATATACATATACATATATATATATATATATATATATATATATATATATATATATATATATATATATATACACGTATATACATATATGTATATATACATATACATATATATACATATATGTATATGTATGTACATATATGTATATGTATGTACATATATATGTGTATGTATGTACATATATATGTGTATGTACATATATATGTGTATGTACATATATATGTGTATGTACATATATATGTGTATATATATATATATATATATATATATATATATATATATGTGTGTGTGTGTATGTACATATATATGTGTATGTATATATATATATGTGTATGTATATATATATATATATATGTATGTATATATATGTATATATATATATATATATATATATATCAATATTGGAAAAGCGTGATTTACAGACGGCATATTACCGAAGGCTTTGAAGCCCTTGGTATTGAGATGATTACCGAAGGCTTTTACGTCGTCGGTAACGTTTTCGCTAATTTAAGTCCTAAATTGGGGTTTTTGTTCTCCAATTTGATTTTCTTCATGCTTCGTCGCTTTCGTCTGTCTTGTCCATTTTTTCACACACTTCCCTCCCTTTCTCACGCTCCCTTAGTTTCTCGGTTAGTCACTGGTGGTGGTCCTTCACGGTGGTCAGTGGTGCGTTGATTGTTGTTCGTTCACGGTGTGTGGTGGTTTGGGGAGTCTTGGGCTAGAGTTCGTCGTGGGTTGGTTGCTGAGTTGAGGGCTGGTGGTGTCGAGGTTGAGGGACTTTGTTGGAGGGATCATTGTGGGCTTCTGTCGCTGTCGTGGTCGTGAAGGGCTATCTTGGTAGAGGTAAATTCCAAAGAATTTCATTCACATTCTCATGTTGATATTGCTGAAGCATAGACAGTGTTGTTGCCTTCATCTACTTTTCATTCACTTGTTAGTATATGATTGAAGGAACTTGGTTGAGGGACTTTGTTGGAGGGGCCATTGTGGGATTGTGTCACTGTGGTGGTGTACAAAGGTTGCCATCGTTAAGGGCTATCTTGGTTGAGGTAAGTTGTGCATTTAAAAATTCATTGAGTTACAATGTTCTTGAATTTGTTTGATGTTGTTGTAGCAGTGTATGATGTTTGTCTGATTGAGAAAGTTTGGTTTTTAATTGAAATGAGGGGCAAGGCATTGGCATGCCAGTGAGAAGGTTAAAATAACCTTAGTCGTAGTTTAGGGAAAATAAAAGCAACCGAGCAGGTGAAGATTGAGCAATAGTGCTAATTATTGTAACTGTTGCCTTTGCTTCTAATTCCTGCAAGCGTGTGCTCTAACTACGCAAAACTTCAACTACGAACTGAACCTTTCAACCTCTAACTTCCCCTTGACATGCTTCCAATCAACATACACATAATGTTATATATTGTAAATGGTTAATACTATAACTTTCCTAATCAGAAGTAATTTCTAGGTTTCTCATCTGATAGCCTCTAGATGCACCAAATTGTATGAATTCCATGAGGATGAAAGAACCACCAGTAGGTAGTGGTCCAAACTACAACTCGTAGCAACAAGTCAACTCAAGCTCGCTCCAACATGATATAGATAGTAAATACTAAATTATAGTTGTCATAGACAAATGTTAAGTATTGTCACCTTAAATGGCTTAGGTACACAGATAGTCCCGGTTTCATACATAGCTCCTAAACCAAGAGCCTCTGCTTCAAACATGGATGGTCCAATACTCCTGATATAGAGTTTCAACTTTCAACCACATAGAACTTGTCATATATAAGAAGCAAATGAATGAAGGTTTTGCTCCAATTAAAGATGATTGAAACAACATAATTACATTGAATTCCACCTGCAACACTCAAGTTTACATGTGTTAAAGTTTTGTGATCAAAAATTGAAAAGGAGGGAAGGAGATAGTAACACTGACCAATATATCAAATTTTCTAAATCTGGTTTTGATGAAGTGTGCTAAGGATGTAACATTGGAAGGGTCTGTCACATGAAAATGATGAAAAATCACAAAGTCTGATGGTCCAAACTCTTTCAATCTTTCCACTGCTTCCAAACCCTTTTTTTCATTTGTTGTTCTTAGCACCACTACAATTCCATTCAAAGTCAATTTCTTGCATATTCCAAACAAGTAAAAAACTTGTTTCATAAAATACATAAAATTTTGATAAGTATTTCAGAATCAAGAGTGTTCTAAAATCAATAAAATGTTTTCCTTTTAAAATAATTGTACGACTATAGAGGTTATGTAATTTTTAATTATTTAAAAGTGTTTATTAGAAATGAAGTTTGATATTGATTGAATGGTTTAAAAGTGTTGTTGAATGCTTTTCTATTTTTTTAAGGGTACTTTCTTTCTTCTTTAATCACTCAAATGTTGGTTAGGATTCACATTTGTGATGGAGGAACGGTTCCGAGAAGTGAACGAAGGCGCGTGTCGCGATGTCCTTCGAAGCTTCCTCTAGAGAGATGACGCAGCGGAAAAAGACAAAAACTCGAAGAAGAACAAGAAATAGAGGGTTAAATTCGATAGAAACCCTAGAAATGGAAGGAAACCCAATATTAACCGATTAATCGGTTCAAAATGAAGATTGAAAGGTGAAAAAAAGGTTTAGAACGGATCAAGAGTGATTTTAATCGGCTAAAATCAGAGAAAATGATGAAAGATGAAGAAACCCTAACCGAATGTGCAGATGATTTGGTGACAGTGGAATAAAGATGAAGAAACTGGTGAATCTGAGACTTACTGAGGCAAAGAAATGGATCTGTGATGAAGAATGGTTGGTGATGATGAAGAACACTCTCGAGAGAGAAACGTGAATGAAAAATAAGTGAAGAGTGGTGTGCTGATGAAGATACGAAAGAGGACGCGTGGCTGCTGAAGGTGTAGGCAATTTGGAGTGTTGATGTGAGGTAGCAGCGAAGAATGGTAGCGAGGAAGCGAGAGAAATAAATGGAGCACAGTGGAATTCAAGGAAAATGAGAATGATGGAAGTGTGCAAGGAAGGTGGCAAGAGGGAGTCTTTGGACTCTCTAGCATGTGACTTTCAAGAGAGAATAATTTCTAATTTCAGAAAATTGAATTCTCATTAAGCTCAAAAGTGCCAATACAAGAGAGGAGGTGGGTATTTATAGTAACCCATGCTCCTTAAGAGCTAAGCTGTGAAAGGTAAAAAAATACAAAAGGAGGACTACTTCAAGTACTATTCCATTATACCCTTCCTCTTAAAAAAAGATTTGTCCTCAAATCTGGCAATCGCCTTATGAAGAAGCTCCACACAATCTTTGTAAGCATGGTCATCTTGGAGTGGCCTTATTCTTTTATATTCACTTTTTTCTTCCTCCTGGATCAAACACAAATCTGCAATAAACATCAAATATATTTTCAATTAATATCAATCCAAGAAAGAATTTTTCTATAAAAACAAGGAAATAAGGACTTCTAATATTTTGTTTAATAGTCTTTGTAAATTTTAGAAGTCCAAATTCACTTTTGTCTTGAGTTATTTCTTTCCTTAAAGATAAGAATAACTCAAGATATGAATTGCATATTTTGAAAAGGTTTGCATGGAATATGAGATGACAATTTGTTTGGAAGAGAAGTTAAAAATTGAAAAACAATCAATTATTGGAAAAGAAGTAAAGATTTGGAAATCTTCCCTTTTAGGTTCTATGGTCTTTGAAAGAATAGGATTTTCCATCAGGAACAATTTCTCCTTTTCTTTCTTCTCTCTTTCTTGCCTTTCTCTCTTTTCTTCTTCTTTTCTCTCTTCTTCTATTCTTTTATCTTCTTCTCTTTCTTTCTTTTCTTCTTCTCTTCTTCTCTTCTTAATTCCTCTTTTCTTCTCTCTTCTCTTTTCTCTATTTCTTCTCTCTCTCTCTCTTCTCTTCTTCTTTCCTTTCTTCCTTTTCTTTTCTCTCAATCTCTCTTTCTCTTTTCTTATCCTTGATCTCTTTAAGTCTTGCCCCAAATTCTAATTCTCTACGAAGAAACCCATGATCATTTAAACTCTCAAGAAATAATTTTCCATCTTCAATGTAATCCCTAATTAGTTCTAGGTTTCTTTTAATACTTAGAGGCACAAACTTTCTTCTCATGCAAGCTTTTAAATCATGCCAATCACGTATGGAAGACTTTCTACCTTTCCTAACATGATATTGTCTTTCATTCCACCATTCTCTTACATGCACTTCTAACTTAGAGAGATATATACTAAGAACAAAATATTCACTCTCTTCATAAAACCAAGGATTTATTTTATCAATTTCTTTTTCCCAAGCTAGGTATGTTAATGCACCTATGTCTTTACCAAAGGATGGAAGATTCCTAGCTTGTTTAAACATTTCATCAATATTATCTAACCTAGAAGACCTATATGAACCATAAGAAGACATCTTTGTTTTTAAAAGTTTTCTTAATTTAAAGGGTTCGAAACTTTCACTTAGACAAGTCCCAGGTAAGAGAGGTGAGCTAAAAAGCTGCTTAAGTACCAAGTCTTGCCTTGCCAGAAATGTCTTAGGCTACTAACTAATTACCCCTTAAACTAAAATCACCTTTAGAAACAAAGTACAAAACTCAAACAATCAAAAACAACTAAACACTAAAAGACTAGACTCTTCGGACTCTAATGTGACAAGGCTTAGAGTTTGATCCCTTTTAGCCTAAATCACCCCTAAACGTAAGACACAAAAATTTAAACACAAACAAGAAAATTTTTGCCAAGAGTTGAAAGAGCACCAAGGACTCTTCCAAGACACTTGGACTTTGAATGACCTTTTACAATGAAATTAAGAAAACTAACAATAGAGCCTATTACAAAACGAGATGAACTCAAATCAATTACAAATAAAGACAGCTGCTACGGTCCTGGTCCACTTCTTGTGCTCAACGAATACACTCTTGTTGTTGTTAACCAGCCTTGGATCTCCTAGCTTTTGTCTACTCTTTCCTTTCACTCGGTCTGGTGCAACTGAGACATTGAATAATTCCTATTTGCTCTCAAATTGTTCCAAGTATTCTGCACAGTTAATTTTCAACCAAAATCAGCAGGATATTCATTCAATATTATCACTTACATCACTTACAAGCTAAAACAGAATAACAATTCACAACAAAGGGTAAGTTAGACAACTTCCCTGTTTGAATGGTTGTTTCTAGTCTGTTCCAAGCTCCACACTGAGGTGTTTCTGCTACTGTTTCTTCAGTAATATCCTGCTCAACTAATGATTCATTCACATAAGTTCTGCACACATAAATCTCAACAAAATCCAGCAACAGAATCCAGCAAGTGCAAATGGACAGTGAATTAAATTCAGATTGGATGTAATTCAATGCAGAAACTAACAACCTAATTAATTCAACCGCCAAGTTAAAACTAGAAATTAGGTGCTTTAATCACTTCCTAAAACTGGAGGATGCATTGGCAATTAAAAACAAATTGATGCACAACTGATTATGACAAGAACAGCCTTTTCGGAAAAATCAGTGAATTACACTGGACAGAGACAATGGACCAAACTAGTCAACAACAATGTCCTAAACTAATTCAGAAATTAGTGGACCATGCTAATCAAATAAATGGACAAAGAGTAATGTGAGGCAAATCAGAAATTGACAGTTTTAAAACAGTGTTGTTGCACTTCCAGAAATGCTAATAAAATAATCAGCACATTATTTACAAATCTTATGCATCTACCAAGTTCCCATAGGTCTTATCAAATCAGAATCAGCATTCAACATGCCCAATCAAACCATGAAATCAACAATTCATTTTCAAAACAGTGATTACATCAATGAATTCAGCAAGCAATGTTTTAACTAAAATGAATGCAATGACAGTTTAAAGATTCACAAGCACAAATAGCATTTCCAGGAAATCAATAATCAATTAGAACAACAGTGATTGCAGTTGCAGTTGCAACAAATCACAGCTACTCCAATCTAATTACTCCAATTTCTTTTCCCTGCACAATGAACACAATCAATAAATGGTTAAATGAAACTGAACTCTCTTGCAAATGCCAAGGAATTTAGGCTAAATTAGCCTTACTAAGCTCACAGCACTGAGGTTTCTCTTTAAAAATTTAAAGCACGTAAATGAAAAGGTTTGGAAGGGAGATTCTCCCTTGGCAGTTCAAGGCTTGAGAGTCTTCCAGACCACCACCACCTAAGATGCTACCAAGCACACAAACCTTCTTTTAAATTCCAGAAACCAGAGTGTAACAGCTTCTCAAACAAGAATGGCTAGGCTAAGGCAAAGTGATATGCAGAACAGAGCAGGACAGCCACAAAACAATGACAACACAGCAGATCTATTGGTTAAGATAACTCTAGATCAGATGAATAAAGCAATTAAAGCTCAAATTAAGATTAGCAGAATAGATTGCACATGTGATAGACAAAACCAAGACAGCCAACAATTGACAAACAAGAAACAAGGCTAGTTAATAAGATGAGCACACAAATAGAACCTAACAAGGGATCTAGAACAGATTAAGAAAACAAATAAAAAAAATGCAGTAAGGAATTGCAGAATTGGTTGGTGAACACAAGTTTCAGATGCAAAATTGAACTTGTCCCATAGCTATTTTTAGCAATTTCAATTCTGGACACAATTGCACACTGAAATCCATTCGAACAAGTTTAATGATGCTTGTTTTGATCATTCAAGGCCAGTTTACACAATTTCATAGGCTTTTACTCAAATTCACATGTTCAGTTCCTTGTTTTTCTTTTCAGAATTTGCCTCTTTTGAACTGATTTACCCAACTCATGCCTTTATTTCGTTTTAGACCAAAACAGTGATTAACAAGCATTGAAACAACTTAGTTCTGCAGTTTAGAAAGTTTAAAAATGGTTTGCAAAGACTCTAGGATTAAATATACAAAATTCCAGCAATGATCTACTACTGAAATGAACAAAAACAAAGCAAAAGACTCAAGCAATGAAATATGCAGTTCGGCCTACTGCTTGCAGGTAATATCTGCTGTGACTTTCACACTAACAACCAAGCTAATGCTGAGCATATCACGGCTTTTCTGGTTGGCACTTTGTTACTAGTCATCTCAGCATTCCAGCTCAATTTTAAAAGTGCAGAATAGCTTCAATGTTCAGATTCAACAGCTTATTAAAACAAGAAGTTCACAACAGCAAATTCAAATCAGAACTGCTACTCATTTCATGCATCCGAGCTCTCAGTATTGAATGTCATAGCTCATACGGTATGCACATTGAACATACAATCAAATCACCACAAACGCAACTCAATTAAGAAATACAACTTGAAGTTATGAACAAGAAAAATCAACTAACATGACGACTATGACAAAACATAATTGGAATTCAAAACTAAAATGACTCAAAGATTAAATTGAACCGAACAAAATGATGGAAACACGAACTCAAAGCACAACAAGCACAGATCAACCAACCTTATCAGAATTTGGAAACCTAAACACATGAAAACAAATTTCACTGAATTGAAGAAACAAAACGCAAAGAATCAAAATCAACCCGAGAAAAAATTAAGATGAATCACCAAGACATCACAGACACAGATTCAACAGAAGACTTGAATCAACATTACGTGAATCAGAAAAAATGAATCACAAACAAGAACAAAACAGAAAAACAAACGCGAAGCAAGTGAGAAATATATATTTAATGTATATTACATACAAGTACTTGAAGTAGTCCTCCTTTTGTATTTTTTTACCTTTCACAGCTTAGCTCTTAAGGAGCATGGGTTACTATAAATACCCAACTCCTCTCTTGTATTGGCACTTTTGAGATTAATGAGAATTAAGTTTTCTGAAATAGAAACAATTCTCTCTTGAAAGTCAAGCTAGAGAGTTCAAAGACTCCCTCTAGCCACCTTCCAAGCACCTCTCTCACATCCATTTTCCAATTCCCACCGTGCTTCTCTCTCACGTCACCATTGTTACAATCCGCTAGTGGCGTCAGCGCTCTACAGCCACGCGTTTCTTTTGCACACACCATTGCCACATTTTCATTGCACTTCATTCTCGCGTCTTCTTCCACCACGAAACAGATCTTCATTTCTCACAATTCCACATCTCAGAAACCTCATCTTTCATTCTCGCTCTCAATCTCCTCACTATTCCACGTTCAACCTCTATTATACCTTGCTTCCGCCATTGCAACCCTAGATTCAGGTTTTCCACCGAATCTCATCTTCTCCGCTAGGGTTTCGTCTCACTTTCTCCTTCATTTTCATTATTCCTTCATTTTTTTCACCGAACAAACCTTATTTCCTCCGTTCATCCTTCTTTTCCACCGTTCAATCAGTCATTTGAACCGATTAATCGGTTTATATTGAGTCTCCTCACTATTTTAGGGTTTTCTGCAATCGATTTCGATTCTATCAGTTTTGCTCCGATTTCTCTCTCGATATAGAGTTTCATATCAATTCCGCTGCGTCATCTCTCTGGAGGAAGCTTCGAGGAGTCCTCGTCGTGTCTTCGGCCTCTCCTCTGGCACTCGTCCATCAGTTGGTATTCAGAGCTCAGGTTCGAGCACGCTTCAGAGGTATGTTGTCTCGCGTTCTCTGTCTTCAATTTTTTTTCTCTTTTTTCCATTGTTTTCTCTTGATTCCAAGTTGAGTTGTTTTGATTCGGTCTTGTCTGATTCATATTTTGTTCATTTTGATTATGATTCGCGTTTCTGTTTTATGTCATCCTCTGTTCGGTTTGTCTCGGGATTCTTTGTGTTTTGTTTCGTTCAATTTCAGAGTTGTTCATCATTTTCGTTCATTATCATGAGTGTTATGACTTGTTCTGAGCCTTGAGTCAGTGTTTTGATCATTTTAATTCGGTGCAAGTATTTGTTTGAGTCTTTTATTTTCTGAATCTTATTTTGTCATGTTCTAGTCTTGTGGTTTGTTTTAATTGTCAATTAAATCTGAGTTTAATTGTGATTCAATTGAGTTTTTTTTGCTTTGAGTAAGATCTGTCCATCATCATAAGCAGTGACATTCAATTGAATGAGCTTGATGACAGACTTCAACAGCAGTTGTAATGTCATTTCATTTATTTGAAGCTGTCTTGAGTTTTTGATGCTGACCATTACATGTAATTGTATTGCATTTTTGAAATTCTGTGAGCTGAAAGTTGAATCTGCTTGTGGATAGAAAATGCACACCAATTAAGCTATGAAATGTTGCATTGAGCTTGGGTGCAAGATGCTTACAGCAGCATCAGTCTCTCTTTTGGCCAGCTACACCGAACTGGTTTTTCTTTGAAGAGTCTGTGAGTCATTCATACTTGGTTTTAAATTCTTTGCCAAGTTCTGATTCAAATTTTTCCAGTATTGACTTTGTTTCATTGGCATCTATTGAGGTATATGAATCTGCAGAATTGCATTAAAACTGTTTACAACAGTGATTGAATTTAGTTTGAACTTCTGAGTTTGTGATCCATAGTGTGCATTCACTGTTTTCACTTTGCTATCAATTCTGCAATTGAGAATAAATTTTTGTTCACTCAAGGAAGCCTAAACCAGTGGTATTTGAAACTATAACTGTGGCTGAGAGTGATTAACCTCTTGTTTTCCTTTGTATTTTTTTTTTTGAACCATGTTCACTTTCCTTTGGCAAAAAAAAAATCTGATTAAAATGCAAAATTGATTAGGTGATCTGTTGTGAATTGTGACTGAAAATAGCAAGTTCTAAAGTGTTATCCAACTCAGATTTCGCTATCAAATTGTAAAAAAAAAAGAGAGCAAAGAGAACTGGTGCAATTCACAATATTGTTCACTGTTTTTAGTAAACTATCTCTGCCAAAATCAAATCAGATATAACTTTCTTCAATCATAACTGGTTCAACCTAAGTCCTTTTTATTGTTTTTAAAATCTGTTCTAGTTCTATTCCTTAGGTTCTATTTGTTGTGCTTACTTTCTTCAAAGCTTTGTTTCTTGCTTGTCTTGGTTGATAACTCTGGTTTTGTCTATCACATGTGCAATCTATTCTGCTGATCTTAATTTGAGCTTTAATTGCTTTATTCATCTGATCTAGAGTTGTCTTAAGCAATAGATCTGCTGTGTTGTCATTGTTTTGTGGTTGTCCTGCTCTGTTCTATATATATATACAATATATATATTTAATGTATATTACATACAAGTATCTTTACATTTCACTCTTTAACTTGATGTCCAATTCAACAGAAATATGTATATTACTATACTTTCACATGATTTTTGGGAAGACCTCAGAGAGAGAGAAAGAAAGGAAGAGACTGCCACTTGTTTATGGAGTTGTATGCACTAAATGTGAAATGATTAAAAAGGTTCCAGAAAAGGACAAAAAAGAAAAGGATGGAGGGGTGTTAAGCATTGTCATTATACTATAGCAAGGTTGTTTTAGTGGCACAAGGTTTGTTTGAAAATCAACTGTTAGCTAATTATAAGTATTGATGGTGTTTTGTTTTACGTTATTATATATAATGATAATAATCCTAATAATTATGAGGAAATGTGTATGGTAGTGTGTATACTAAAGCACTGGTTTTGTTGGTAGAGTGTTGCCTGAAACTTCACAGGATGAATTCAATATCCCTCCGACCCAGCCACGACCCTCCTTGTCACCCGCTGTCCCTTAACAACCCACATAAGTCCAACCCTCATCAGTCCAGCCGATTAGTTCAACCCACACTAGTCCAGCCATCTATAGAGGAGCACGATGATGAAGATCATTCTGGTGATAACTATGTACATTATTAGTTTCATTTTGTTATTAGTTGTTATAGAAACATTTGGATATTAGAACATTTGGAGTTTAGATAATTTGGATGTTAGATCAATTGGATGATTTTTATGTTAGAACATCATTATGTTACATTGTTTTATGTTTTAAATACAAATACATGTTCTATGGATTAATGAATGATTGAAATGTTATATTGTTTTTCTGATCAATTATTGCATCATTGAGATGCACATTATGCAGGTCTGTATGTGCTTGGAAAATGTTATACAGGTCTGTTTGTGTTGTGAACAGTTTGGTTTCATAAGAAATACAATTGTGCCTTAGATCTGCCTCCAACTTATCGAAGGCTTTTGCCCTTTAGTAATTACCAAAGGCTTTTCGCCCTCGGTAATTACCGAAGGCGTCGATAAGTCGTCTGTAATTACCTTTTACCGACGGTTTCAGGGTGTTTCCGAGGGCTCCTGGCCTTCGGTAATGTCCTTTTTTGTAGTGTGTGTGTGTGTATATATATATATATGTGTGTGTGTGTGTGTGTGTGTGAGTGTGTGTGTGTGTGTGTGTGTGTGTGTGTGTATGTGTGTGTGTGTTTCATATAAAGAAAGTTCTACTTAATGTAAAAACAATCCAATACCAAAACTATCAAAATATAAACTTAAACTAAACTAATGTTCAACAAGAAATATAAGTGATCCTTGCTCCATCTTTGCAGAAGATAAGTTGTCCATTCCTGCCTTATCTGCCTACTTGTGTCCTCTGGTATAGGAGATGTACTCTTGAAGCGCTGCAAAATGAAGAAAGATTCATTATGGTTTCATATATGTTTAAAGATGAATTTGATTTGTAATGTATTCAAGGTATGCATCATTACCTCATGCAGTCATCTGTAATGACAGCTCAAATGTCTTAATCCAACACATGACATAGAAACCACATTCCCATGAATCTAGCTGTTGGTTACACTAAAATGACAAACTAAATAGTCAAGAATTTAGATCATTCAATAACATAGAAAATAAATTAGAAGTATAAATGACTTACAACCTTTGGATACAAAATTTGAACTAGTTGACCTCGAGATTTACCAATAACTCTATTTAGATTGAAAAAACAAAGTAAAATTAATATAACTATATTTATCATAAAAGTTTAAGGTGAACATCAAATTCAAAGTCATTGAGGGTGTAGAAACACTTACCCTTGAAGCATGGTTCTCAAGTCAGTTTTCATCTTCTTGTGTAGCGAACAAAACCATATAATTTTACGTTGTTTGGGAATGATGACCATCAGCTGCCAGTGCGACCTATCACAAATCACAAATAGTTAGTTAACTAATTAAGTAAACTTTAATGAACTTTTACATATAACAACACCTACCCATCAATGTATGGCACAAGGTATACGTCTCTTTTTGACTCATCCATCCATGTTTGCAAATAATGTTGTTTGCTTTCAAGTGTGTTACCAGAAGGTTGAATGGTCTGAGGTTCAACAAATTCGTACATGGAAGACCGACCTTGGTCTACAACGATTGTGTCCATGTGCCTAAAACAACAAAGTTAAGTTGTTAGAAACTAGGAATCTAAATAAAACTAATATGGAAGACAAAATTAAATATCTTACATGCACCACAATTGAATGATGGAAATATTCAACATCCTTTCTCCCCCAATTACCTCTAATGCATCAGTCAATGTGATATATACCAGCACATGGGGGGAGACCAAATACTCTCAAATCCCAATATAGTTCTAATGGTGCTCTCTTTAACCTGGGTAATATTGTCATTAGCTTTGATAGAGGATCATCCTCCGCTTCAGCCATGTCACCATCTTCATGTATGACTGTATCATGAATCGGCTGCTTTTGAGGACGTTTGAACTGAAGATAAGAATTTCAAAGTTATCTTGTCATTAGCTCTTCCAAAATTATCTTCACCGACATCACGTATCATGTCCTCTAAATGATCACTCATCCATTCTTCCACATAATCCGTTCCTCGTGATGTGGTAGGTTGGTCAGTACTTCTCCATGCCAACTCCAAACGGTATAAAATCTCATTATGCCGAACATGAATAGATGGTCATGCATATTGCCTAAGTCTTGTTGTATTTGATTAAGACAACGAACACAAGGACAAAAATATGTCCCGCTCACAGACTTAGCATTTTGTTCAACATATTACAAGAACTCCAAAACACCCTTCTCATATTATTCACTGATGCGACATTCATTCATCTAGCTTCAATCCATACTATGTTTGTAAAATAATTCATCAGTTTCAGTTTTTTAACTCTCACAAGGTTAGGCCCTACCTATTCAGAAAAATTATTTTTCAAAAATTGCTAAGACACATGCAACGAAGTCTACATCATAAATTTGATAAGATTTCGGCAGCATTTCGCATTGGTCTCCGAAATACACAAAATCAGAGTAGTCAAGGATGACCACAATCAAATATGCATCCGGAGAACAACACAAATATTGAACGGAAATTTTATCAATCTTATCCACAAACTCCAACGTACATGTTATAGCAAATTATGAAAAATAATTTTCCCAAACTGTCCAATCGGACAATTCAAAATTTAATACAAACTATTAAAAGATTAATCGTTTGTGTTAAATTTCAAACGAGAACTAAGTTTCACTCAATGATTTGATACTTATAATCTAACATACCAATTATAATAACACAACTATCACATGCATACCTAAAAGTCAAAAACATGCATACGCAAAAACCAATAACATGCATACACAAAAGCCAATAACATGCATACAAAAAAGTTATCAACAAAGAAGCTAACCTTTTTAGCAGATTAAAAAAGCAATGCAAGGAAAAGGAGTAATGCAGGCCCAAAAATGTAGGCCAAAAAGAGTCAAAAGTGATGCCCAAGCACAAGCCAGAAACTGCACCAAAACATAATGAAAATGAATTTTAATCGGTTCAAATGGAAGATATTTCATCAAAGAATAATTTCATCGGAGTAAAAGTAAATTTAAACGGTCCAAAAGAGAAGAAACGCACCTGCAAATGCAATGCCTCAGGGAGAAAACGCGGGGAAGACGATGAACAGTGAGCATAACTCCTCGCGGGTTCGCGTTTTGCAGTATAAATGGCTCTAGACGTCAAGTGTTGGGGGGTTCGCCATCTATAATAGTATAAACGTCGGGGCCCTAACTAATATGACGTCTTTCTGATTTAAAACTTCATATTCGCGGAGGTTATAGGTGTCGGTTTAGTGGGGCCCCAACATCTAGGTGAACGTTTCACCTACCCTGTCAGCCATATAGCATTGCTTAGGAGGGGCACTGACGTCTATAATATTATAGATGTCAGGGCCCTTCCTAACGAACGTCTAGATGATTGAAAAAATAACTTCTCACCTACCTTGTCACCCATATAGACGTTCGTTAGGAGGGGCCCCGACGTCTATAAATATTATAGACGTCGATGCCCCTCCTAAGCAACGTCTATAAGTTACTTTTTCAGTCATCTAGACGTTTGTTAGGAGGGGCTCCGACGTCTATAATATTATAGACGTCGGGGCCCCTCCTAACGGACGTCTATATGCCCACTTATTTACGAAAATGTCACCGATATATAATTTACGTTGGTTGTTTAGTGGACCGACGTCTACGGGGTGACGTTAAAGGCTAATTCTGCACTAGTGTAGTGACCTCTCTTTATGAAACATATTGCATTCTCGGAGAGGACTGAAGATCAAAAGAGAGTAAGGAAGGACGACCGACCCTCAGACCAATTTAATCGAAACATTTTGGTGCCCACCGGGGGACTATGCGACATCCCCATGAAACCACGAGGAACCGGACGTGTAGACGTGCGCTCGGCCTTGACATTGCTACTTAGGATCAATACCAAGTTTTGCAACAAGAGTACAAAATTCCATAATAATTTCTAAAGCTCTGTATTTTGTTTTGAGAACTTTCAGGAGACGTTCAGCCCTACATCCAACCTTGTCAGGTTCAATCTTACGTTCAATCTTGTCAGGTTTCACCTTTTATTATAATTTATAAATTATAATATATTAAAGAATTTATTTTATTTTGTTTAACTAATATTTTTGTGAGTAAAAATATCCTTTACAGGAAGGTTTAGTCTTACGTTCAACCTTGTCAGGTTCACCTTTTTATTATAATTTATTAATTATAATATATTGAAGCATTTACTTTTTTTTGTTTAACTCATTATAATGTGCAGGAGTAAAAATATCATGTGCAGGAGTCCAACTTTCAACCTTGTCAGGTTCTAATGGCTCCTCATTATAAAAATAAAATATTAAATATTTTATTTAACGCATATTTTTGTGAGTCAAAATATCCTGCACAGGAAAGTTCAGACCAACGTTCAACCTTATCAAGTTCTAATGTCATCCCATTATTGAATGTTTTATTTAACGCATATTTTTGTGAGTAAAAATATCTTGCACAAGAAGGATCAGACCAACGTTCAACCTTATCAAGTTCTAATGTCATCTCATTATTGAATATTTTATTTAACGCATATTTTTGTGAGTAAAAATATCCTGCACAGGAAGGTTCAGACCAACGTTCAACCTTATCAGGTTATACTGTCATCTCATTATAAAAATAAAATATTGAATATTTTATTTAACGCATATTTTTGTGTGTAAAAATATCGTACGCAGGAAAGAGTTCTAAAAAGAACTCCTATCCATCAACTAGGAAAAGGCTTTCGGGCTATTATGCTCAAAAGGGAGTCCCTACCGTTCGTTGCTCAACGTGGGAAAAGTCTCTCGGGCTATTAAGCTCAAAAGGGAGTTCCCACCGATCACTACCCAACGTAGGAAAAGGCTTTCGGGCTATTATGCTCAAAAGGGAGTCCCTACTGTTCGTTGCTCAACGTGGGAAAAGTCTCTCGGGCTATTAAGCTCAAAAGGGAGTTCCCACCGATCACTACCCAACGTAGGAAAAGGCTTTCGGGCTATTATGTTCAAAAGGGAGTCCCTACCGTTCGTTGCTCAACTTGGGAAAAGTCTCTCTTAAGCTCAAAAGGGAGTTCCCACCGATCACTACCCAACTTAGGAAAAGGCTTTCAGGCTATTATGCTTAAAAGGGAGTCTCTACCATCCTTGCTCAACGTGGGAAAAAGCTCTCGGGTTATTAAGTTCAAAAGGGGTCCCCACCGATCATTACCCAACGTAGGAAAAGGCTATCGGGCTATTATTTTCAAAATGAAGTCCCTATTGCTTGTTGCTCAACATAGGAAAATGTTCTCGGGCTCTTAAGCTCAAAAGGGAATCCCTACCGCTCATTGCTCAGCGTAGGGAAAGGTTCTTAAGCTCTTAAGCTCAAAAGGGAATCCCTACTGCTCGGCCTAAAGAAAAAAGTTCAAAAAAGAACTCCTATCAGTCATCTACTCAACAAGTCCAGTCCTTTCCTGCTCGGAGCACTTACGTTCAGCTTTATCAGGTTCCAATGTCCTCTCATTATAAAATAGATATTGAAGTGTTTACTTTATTTTGTTTAACGCATATTTTTTGGAGTGAAAATTTCTTGCACAATATGTCGCTTGGTACAAAAAGGAATGAAGACTTAAAGCACATCGAAAATAGATTTCCTAAATACAACGTGAGTGACCTCTTTTAAAGCTCATAATAATCCCTACGCACCTCTTTTAATAAAGAGCTTGCTTGAGCTTGGGGGGCTTATGTAATATATGAAATATACTGATCGAAATTAATTGTCATTTATGGACAATTAACAGGTATTAATAGGTTAGATTGCCTTACGCTTTACAAATATACGATATTATTGGGTTTGATTGCCTAAAAATATATTGCCCTAATGGTTAATCAATGGACTTGGTTGTCACAAGTCCTATAAATATACAATTGATGTCCAGGTACAATCAGCTTTTTCTATCATAATAAAAGAGTGACCTCTCCTTATGAAACATATTGCATTCTTGGAGAGGATTGAAGATCAAAAGAGAGGAAGGAAGGACGACCGACCCTCAGACCAATTTAATCAAAACAAGTAGATTTGAAATTTTGATGAAACAAATTGTGTAAAAGCATGACCATGTAATGCTAAAACTAAGGAAAATGCTAGACGGGGAAGTTGAGAAAATAAAAATTGGATAATTGTTTGGTTTTGACATGATAAGTTTGAATTTACTAGTAACTCAATTTCTATACTCTCATAATATTATTAAGGCTTATGACACTCAATTAGGATCTTTATTTCTTGTATAATTCATTTTTAGATTGATTTGCCAACTTTTTGGAATTTTAGGACCTGGAGTACCGTCCAATGACATTTTACTCGCATTGGGTGCACTTTAAAACTATGCTCTCTAGTTGGTACCGCCTAATGCAGTTTGATTGGCACATAACACAATTAAAAGGATCATCCTTTGTTATGTTACCATCCAGTGCACACAACTTAGTGCTCTGGGCAGCCCAAAAATGTAGTATTTTCAACTATGACATTTGCTAATTGTTTTGTTCACAACTTTACTACAAGTGTCCAATTAAATTGATTTTTTTGCATTAGATTTTAAACTCAAATAGCTTTAATTTGGGTGGTAAAATATTTTTTTTAAGCTTTAGACAAGATGCAGTTTAATTTGGAAGTTGGAGGTAATTGTAAATGGAAGACAATATCGAATTTTCAAGTAAAAAGTATCAAAATCCACATAACCATGTGAACACTTTATTGTAATTCTCTGCAGAACTTCGTTTATCACATGATAAAGACTTTGACGAAATTTTTTTAATTGACATTTTATACTTTTTTTTTCATAAATGGCATGAATGAAATATATACACAATTTACCTTATGGATGAAATATTTTTTGTAAATACTGTGTGAATCATTCCAAAATTTCTTTTTTTCTAAACCTACAATCATTCCATTAACACTAGTGCAAAAAAGACCTTTAACGTCACCTTTTAGACGTCAGACCCTCAAATATCCAACGTAAAAAATGACCGGTGGCATTTTTCGTAAATAAAACAACTATTTAGACATCGGTTATGGAAGGGCCCGACGTCTAAATAATCATATAGCTCCCCCGAATAGACGCCAAAACTAAACGAAAAAGTTAAAAAAAAAAAAATTTTTAGTCTATTTAGACGTCTGTTATGGAGGGAACCCTAAACCCAGAAATTTGAAAAGTCACTTTTTGACTCCATTTAGACGTCTGATCCCGCCACTCTGACTTCTGAAGCACTTTAGACGTCTGTTAATTGGGGGACCGACGTCTAAACCCTAAATCCAGAAATTTAAAAAGTCACTTTTTGTCTCCGTTTAGACGCCTGATCTCGCCACTCCGACTTCTGAAGCACTTTAGACGTCTGTTAATTGGGGGAACTCACATCTAAACCTTAAATTCAGAAATTTAAAAAGTCACTTTTTGACTCCGTTTAGACGTCTGATCCCGCCACTTTGAGTTCTGAAGCACTTTAGACGTCTGTTAATTGGGGGACCGACGTCTAAACCCTAAATCCAGAAATTTAAAAAGTCACTTTTTGCCTTCGTTTAGACGTCTGATCTCGCAACTCCGACTTCTGAAGCACTTTAGACGTCTATTAATTGGGGGAACTACGTCTAAACCTTAAATCCAGAAATTTAACAAGTCACTTTTTGACTCCGTTTAGACGTCTGATCCCGCCACTCCGACTTCTGAAGAACTTTAGACGTCTGTTAATTGGCGGACCGACTTCTAAACCCTAAATCTAGAAATTTAAAAAGTCACTTTTTGTCTCTGTTTAAACGTCTGATCTCGCCACTCTGACTTCTGAAGCACTTTAGACGTCTGTTAATTGGGGGAACCGACGTCTAAACCTTAAATCCAAAAATTTAAAAAGTCACTTTTTGACTCCGTTTCAACGTCTGATCCCGCCACTCCGACTTTTGAAGCACTTTAGACGTCTGTTAATTGGGGGAACCAACGTCTAAACCCTATATCCATAATTTTAAAAAGTCACTTTTTAACTCTATTTAGACGTCTGATCCTGTCACTCCGACTTCTAAAGCACTTAGACGTCTGTTAATTGGGAGAACCGACGTCTAAATTTTCGCATTAAAACACCGTGAGCGCGAGACAACCGTTACGCGCACTCATTGTTCATCATCTTCGCCGCTTTTTCTCTCTACGGGTTACGTTTTTCAGGTTCGTTTTCTCACTTTTGCACCGTTTTAAATTAATTTTACTCCGATTACATCACTCTTTGATGCATTATCTTTCATTTGAACCGATTAAAATGCATTTTCGTTGGGTTTTGGTGCAGTTATTCTCGTGTCTTTAGGGGGCGTTCTATGGCGGCGATTTCTTGCGTTTTGTACTCCTCCAATTCCCTTCACTACGTTTTTAAAACCATCCAATAAAAAAGATGTACAATACATTCTCTTCAACTAAAATATAAAGTTGTAAACTCGAATCACCATGAGTCGGGAGCAACCTCAGAGACGTTTAACCTATATGGATCGGACGTCTATATAGACGTCGGACATATATAGGTCTGACGTCTATAGAGAAGTCTGACCTAAAGGGTCTGACGTCTCATTAACGTCACCCATATAGAGGTCGGACAAAGATCAAACGTTAAAAGCCCAAAATAACAGACGTCTAAAGTCTTTTTGCACTAGTGTAAGTGTTGTTGATTTCTTATCTAACTTTATTAGAAAATTATAAACTACTTATATTTAATTTTGTAGTGTATTATTTACATGTTATTTAATATTTACTTATAGTTATTATGTTATCATATTTGTTGTTGTTTACTTTGTGAATATTTTGAATTTTTTTTATTATGTTTATCCTAAAAATAACAAAGAACCCCACTTTGAGTTAATAGTTCAATAGACTACCTGACAAATTTTATCTCTTAATTAGTGTAAGGTGAATATTGATGGTGCGGGTTAGGGTTGTCTTAATTTGGCTTCTTGTGATAGTACTTTCTTTAAAAGAAAATCAAAATGAATATATGAATAATTTTTCAGTTTTTTAATACTACACTTATAACTAGGTTAAGTTTATGAGACTATTTACGCTTTGAAGCATGTTTGGAGGAATAACTTTTAGAAGTTTTGGTTCGAAATTCCTCTTTAATATATTATGGTTTTTTATACCCATGAGTGGTCCTTAAAATTTTAGACTCGCATTTTTGTATTTATAAGTTCAAAATTTTTTTCATATTTTGTTGTGAAAGAAATTATTATGTTAATAAGTTAACTAATTTAACTTTTGATTAATACCTGATTTATTTAATATGTACATAACAAAAATTAAAAAAATTATTAACTCTTTTAATCTGATTGGTATATGTTTTACTTGGTATATGTTTTACATTTAAGTTATATTATTGTTATAAAATATTTTATATGAAATAATTATTAATTTTATATTTTTAATGCAAATATCATCTAACCATATCTTAGTGGTTATATTTTCCATTTAACTTTATAAAGAAGACAAGGAAAAGAGTTCAAACCTCCAGCAACTTGGGCCATCAGCACCCACTAGTCATGTGTTGTGTTGGTTTTTCATGTACTCTCATAACTTCTTTTTTATTTTTATGAATTATATATTTTTAATATTTTTCAATATTTTGAATTGAAAAATTGACTAATTTAGAATTAATTTTCTTAACTTCTGAAAATGTTTGATACTCTACAGTCCGGAATAGAGGACTGATTTTGCAATACCAGATTGATTGATTAACCTTTTCTGTTTTTTGTTATAAATATTCTAAGTTATGATGTTTGGGAATCTGGTATTCCTTTAACTGTGTTTCCAATTTTCTATATGGGTCTAGGGGATACCGATGAGGGATGATAGAGAATGCACTTTTAATCATTTTCATTACTCAAATGTATAGTTTATACGTTTAACCTAATGTTGAACTAACATTGAAAATAAATAATTAAATATTACACAAATCCTCGTTCTAAATGTTATTGGATTGCGACTTCAAATCTTCAATGTTATGTTATTAAATCATCATATTGGCTCTCTTTTGGAGGCTTCCCATAGTAGGTACCTCGGAAATCTCAATTGAAATACACCATCAAGGATACAAATCTTATTTTCAAAGTTAAGGGAGTGCAGATAGTAATATGCATATGCAGGAAGCAAATGCAAAAACCCAACCCTAGTGAAAAAATAACGTATAACATCACGCGTTCAACATCCAATCACTGAATATTCAACGTTAAAAATGACCGGTAAAATTTTTGTAAATAAATGCAATTATTAATCGTCGTTTAGAATTGTAAAACGTTGAAACCCCCATACAATTCAACATTCTATGATAGTAATTATTTAAACCAACACGTCATTTTTTTTTCTTTCTTTTAAACCACCAATAGTACGTCGAATTCTATTGGGCTTCGACATAATATTTGTCAGCCAGAAGCCAAAGAGTCATCCCTTTTTAATTTTTTTCTTTTTTCTTTTAAACCACCAATAGTACGTCGAATTCTGAAGGAGTTTCGACGTATAATTTTTTCAGCCAAGAGCCAAAAAGTAACCCCTTTTAATTCTTTTTTCTTTTAAACCACATATAATACGTCGACTTCTGTATGGGCTTCGACGTACTATTTTTCATCCATAAGTCAAAGATTTACTCTTTTTAATTATTTTTCTTTCTTTTTTTTCTTTTAAACCATCAATAGAATGTCTAATCTGCATAGGGTTTCGACATGATGGACATTGGAGTGGTTGGATGCATTAATTGAGTGTTGTTATCAAAATCCTAAGAGATCTATTACAAAATGATGTTTGAACATCCAATGTCCCAACGTTAGACGTCAAAAGGTTAGTGAATTCAATAAAAATTTGAGCGTGATAATGAAAATTCATTCACTTTATCTTAGTGTGCGAGACCCTCTTCTCTTCTCAAATTTTTCTTGAACGAAGTTTGTCGAATGTAATCTTTCTTTCATTTGATACAAATGCATGTTAATTAATTACTTTATGTATGATTTTGGTTTGTTTTGACCGATTATTTTCGTGTTTTTGTCTTTCATAAGCGCATTCTGCTTTCTCTCTCACTGGTGACGACACTTTATTCCGATGAACCCACCTTTTGAATGTTAGCTTTCATTTTCGTTTTGAAAAACTTATTTGTTGAACTTGTTTATTGTTTTTTTGTTGAACCTGTTTGGTGTTGATGTTTGGTTGAGCTTATTTGTTGTTGTTGTGTGATTGAACTTGTTTGTTGTTGGTTAGTATTGTTTGTTGTTGATACTACATTGCACGTTTGTAGTTCATGCTTTATAAAATACCAAAAACTGAAATTTGTTGTTTTTCTACTTTTTAAGTCTAGTAGAATTGTAAAACAAATAATAACAGTTAATTTAAAAAAAACAAAAAATAATAATTAATGTCGTATATTGACAAAATTCGACATTAATTTAACATTCAACGTCGAAATTTTTAAATTTAACGTCTCTCAATATGACGTTGACCTCGAATTCAACATGAAAGGCACAAAATATTCGACGTTGTACATTTTTTTCTACTAGTGACCGAACAAAAATGTATATTTGAACAACGTAGTACATAGCATACAAATCAAACATCGGGCTTCAGGCAACTTGTTTGAGGTTATTGCTTCTTGCAATCCCCACAGTTAGTAACTGCACCTCTGAACTAACAATAAAAAACTAAATTACCTTTCACCATTACACCACATTACCATTGTCACTGTTATTATTACTTCCATCACTGTCACCAAAAACTGAAATTTGTTGTTTTTCTGCTTTTTAAGTCTAGTAGAATTGTTAAAAAAACGATAACAGTTAATTTAAAAAAAACAAAAAATAATAATTAATGTCGTATATTGACAAAATTCGACGTTAATTTAACATTCAACGTCGAAATTTTTAAATTTAACGTCTCTCAATATGACGTTGACCTCGAATTCAACATGAAAGCCACAAAATATTCGACGTTGTACATTTTTTTCTACTAGTGACCGAACAAAAATGTATATTTGAACAGCGTAGTACATAGCATACAAATCAAACATCGGGCTTCAGGCAACTTGTTTGTGGTTATTGCTTCTTGTAATCCCCGTAGTTAGTAACTGCACCTCTAAACTAACAATAAAAAACTAAATTACCTTTCACCATTACACCACATTACCATTGTCACTGTTATTATTACTTCCATCACTGTCACCATTACAGAGACTGTCACCATTAGGGGAAGAGTGTTATACCACTTCAATGCCTCATCCTTGAGTGATAGGAGAAGGCTTTGCATATGACCGGATCACTGTCCGTGTAGAACGACATTGCATTGATGAAGATCCTGAGATGATTGTCAGGATCTGTCGAGCCATCATACTTCTCTAATGTAGGAGGATTCTTTTTCGGCATTGGAGTTTGTATGATGGTCGTCGTAAAAGGGAGTAAACCGGTAGGCCGAACGGTTTGGAGGGGCGATGGTCCTCTCCTTCCTCGACCGTTTGGGTTTGTGTGCTGGGATGGCTGTCGATTAAGACTTCTCTAGTTTTCATTCTCTTGGTTTGAGGCAGACAACTCGGTATGGACTCATTCCGCCCTAAGCGCCGCAATCTCCTCTGTGTGCTTTAACTGCAACTCTTGTGTTACTTGCGTCTGTGCCTGTATGGTTCTTGCATGGGCTTGTATCTGTGCTTGCATTTGTGATATCAAATCTCTAGTATTCTGTTGTTCGTCCATGCTCCTCGTGGTCACCATCTGGGCTTCTTCTGCTTGCTCTCAGCCCCACGAGGGACGCCAAAATGTTTCGGTAGATATTTTGTGGGACCGAGACACTAACCTTTCTGACGTATTCTCCATGCCTCCGAACGCCTAAATTGTCGAAGTTGCTCGCTTTCCTTCAATCTAAACCGCTCGCTCCTCTACAGTCACTCGACCTTCAATGGGGACCGCATGGTGATTGTTTTGGACAAAGGGGGGGAGGTACCTGCAAAGGCACTCCGACGCTCAAGTTGACGAGCGTTGCTACAGTATCAAGACCGATTGATCTTGGATGCTAACCATTCGGCCTAAATATTATACTATACACTTTTTAAAGAATTTCATGTCATTCAAATAAATTAATGAAAACTTTATTTCAAAAATCTTATTAAGAAAATTTGAGGAGTACACAAACTAAAAGCTCTATTTGAATTTTCTCTAGTTTATGATATCACACGTTCGACTATTTCTGCCTTCACCTTATCAAATTTCTTTCCCACTTCACCATTTTAGATTTTATTTTTTAAACTTTAATAAATTAATTTTAGAATTGTTTTTCGAAATAAGAGTGGTGAGTATTGTTAACACTTCGTCAAGTGTGTCAAATCATATCAAGTAATAATAATTTGTAAGACCAAGTATCATTTCCCTAGAGACTCACGACCTAATCATTCATACGATTTCTTGTTAGGACTTGTAAACGAAATCATTGTGTTTGTATTACGGAAAATAAATATGCATGCAAGTTTGATCAATTAGATTGAAAGATGTGAAGGTGATTGATATAAAATAATGAATGATTATGTTGTTGGGGTTTCCGACTTATCCTATCCACTCTCATGTATATATGAATTCATCTTCTTCCTTATTGTTAATACCACTTTCTAATTTACCTTAAACACAATGTCTCGGTGAAGAAAGCCTACTTCTAATTACTAGTTTACAATGTCTTGTCTCCCTAGCAATTAATTATGCATTACATTCGCACAAAAGCTTAAAGGCAACCAACCCTCCTATTCTTATGTCTAGGTAATATTGCTTTTGGGAGAATTTCCCCAGTTCTAGATTTTCTCATATGTGTTCATAGTGACAAAATCAATAATCATGCAATTGAATGAGTTAAACAAAGCATGCATAGAGTAAAGAGGAAAAACCATAACAAATAATGAAGTAAAGCATTTTATAATAAGAATCAATTAAATACATGAGAGTTTCAAAGGATTACATCGTTTTCCCAACAACAATGGAGGTTTTGTTCACCATAGACATGGTGAAACTAGATGAAAATAATGAAAAGAATGAAAGGTAGAACCCTAAAAGTTGAAGATCGGAGCTTCCGCATCCAAAATCTGCCTCCAAGGGGTGAAATGAGTCTAATTTCGCCTCTTTCTGTTCAAAGATATGAACTCTAGAACTTCCAAAACCTAAAATAGTTTCTTAAAAATACAAAAAAATGGCCCAAGCCCAAGTCGTCAGCGCTTAGTGCCCCAAAATGGCGCTCAGCGGTAGTTGCGACACTCTTTTGACCCCGAGCGGTGGCGCACAAGCATCAAACAGTGCTGTCAAAATCAAATTGGCGCTCAGCAGTGGCGCCCAAGCGTGAAACAATGCTTTTAGAACTAGATTGCCGCTCAACGGTGGCGCCCAGGCGTGAAATAGTGGTTCCTATGTTCCTACTTCAACTTCTTCATCCAATTCATCTTAATTCCTATCAAAACAATGAAAAATAAGCATAAAACCCTTTCAACTCTCTTATTCTCATAACTTAAGTAAAAACATGATTTCAAGCTAGTTTATAAGTCATAAAGGGTGTTTTTAATATCAAAATTAAGTATAAGAATAACGGTTTTTCAACCATTATCACAACCCAAAACTTAGAACTTTGCTTGTCCTCAAGCAAACAAGATATAACTCAATCTTGCACCAATCAATGCAATGGTTCAACACATTAAAAAACTCCTTCTTCCAAGACAAGTAATTACTCAAATCAGCTTATCAAACAAAATTCAGTCAAGACTTGCACATGCTTTGATTAAAAATCACTCATCATGATGTTCACATAATTTCCAACAGATGCTATCCTCATGAATGATCAATTAACTAAGCATAGATGTAATCATGTATTCATGGAACTCTTTCTCACCAGACAAAGTGTTTCACTCAATCACACCGGTGTATATAGAGGTCACTCTTTCACTCTAGTATCCCAATGTCACATAGAACAAAATTACCTTTCATTTACCAATATCAATCATACTCACAAACAAGTATCATCACAAGGACTTTCTATGGCTTGTAACTTGGTTGGGCTAAGAAGAAAAATTGGTTTTTTCAATATCACAAAATCCTTGAGTTAAGAGAGTCATTCATAAATTTATCATTCAAGTTCAATCTCTCTTTGGACAAACCAATCTCACTCATCCCCAACTTTCCCCTTTTTGCATTGAGCTTTTCTTTCTTTCCATTTTATTTTCTTTTCTCTTTTTCATACTTGCTCAACACTCAACTCAATGCTTTTCATTACTTTCTTTTTCAATCCCCCAATCAACCCTAAACTTGAACCTTTATCAATACCACATAATGATTCTCAACTTAACTCAAGGTAAAGATTTTCACAAAGGATTTGTTTAAGGTTTGAGGTTCAAAAAGGTTAGAACACTTCATGCTCTTTTTCATTTGGCTAGAATCATGCATTGGCGAAGAAAAAGGGTAATAAAAAATGGCCTTGATCATGTGACACAAGTAAGCAAGTAGTTCAATCATGGAAACCTGGGCAATATCATTCATGCTTTCAAAAAAATAACATTCATTCAAACAAATACTCTGGAGTTCAAAACCTCACACAAGTTAATTCATGTTCCACATACACCAAACACACCCTGCTTAGCATCATAACCACAATCATAACATCATGCATATGTTCATAAGTTTGTGAATAATCACCTATACATCAAGCATCATGTGCAACATCTCAACATCAATCAATCTCAAAGCATCATCAAGCAATACTCATCACACACAAATCAATATCAAACCACCACATCAGATATAGGTTTCAAATTGAGTACATCACACCTATTTTAAAAACCGAAACAAAATAATGTTCATAAAACAAAGATAAGTAGAAGATTGGGTTGCCTCACAGTAAGTGCTTCTTTAACGTCACTAGCTTGACCCAATAAACTCATGGATCCGCCAACTTCATAACTGTTGAAAGGCATTCCACTTCTCCTCCAAAATAATGCTTAAGACGTTGACCATTCACTACCCAACTTCTCTGTGGATCACTAGCAGTTGGATCTACCAATTCAATTGCTCCATGAGGATGTACCTCCTTTACTATGAATGATCCTGACCATTTTGACTTCAACTTCCCAGGAAAAAACTTCAACCGTGAATTGAACAATAACACCTGCTGCCCTGGATTAAGCACCTTTTTTATCACCTTCTTGTCATGATAGAATTTTACCTTTTCTTTGTAGTTCCTGGATGAATCATATGCATGCAACCGCATCTCTTCAAGCTCCAATATCTTCCTTTTGCGTTTATTTTGAGTATCATAAGGATCAAAATTCAAAAATTTCAGAGCCTATAATGCTTTATGCTTCATCTCCACTAGTAGATGACATGCTGAAAAGGTGATAAGCCCATAGATGTCTTCATTGTCGTCCTATATGCCCAGAGAGCATCATCCAATTTCTATGACCAGTCCTTTCTTGATGAAGCAACTATTTTTTCCAAGATCCTCTTTATCTCCCTGTTAGACACCTCAGCTTGTCCATTTGTCTGTGGATGATAAGGTGCAACCACCTTATGTCCCACACCATAATGTCTAAGCACTTTCGCAAGTTGAAAATTGCAAAAATGAGATCCTCCATCACTAATAAGTACTCTTGGAGTTCCAAAGCGTGAGAATATTTGCCTCTTCAAAAATTTAATTACAGTTCTAGCATCATTTTTGGGACAAGCTAGGTCTTCCACCCATTTACTCACATAATCCATCGCCACCAATATGTATTCATTATTGAAAGATGGTGGAAAAGGTCCCACAAAATCAGTACCCTAGCAATCAAAGACTTCACCCTCTAAAATACCTTGTAATGGCATCTAATGACGTCTTGAAATAGCCCCAGTCCTTTGACATTTATCACAATATCTGGCATGATTATGAGCATCCTTAAACAGGGTAGGCCAATAAAATCCTGACTGGAGAACTTTTGATGTTGTTCTTTCTCCATTAAAATTTCCGCCATAAGGTGAATCATGACAGTGCCAAAGAATTCCTTCTGCTTCTTCATTTCTCACACACTGCCTCAGAAGTTTATCTGTTCCAATTTTGAACAAATAAGGATAATCTCAAATAAACTGCTTTGCATCATACAAAACTTTTTCCTTTGTTGTCAATTCAAGTCTCCCGAAATTACTCCTGCAGCTTTAAAATTAGCCATATCAGCAAACCATGGCCTTTGTTGAATATACAAGAGTGTCTCATCTGAAAATGACTCCCAGATTTCTTTTTCCTTACTTGTAACCTCACTATTAACTAACCAAGATAAATGATAAGCAATCAAATTCTCACTCCCCTTCTTATCACGGATTTCCATATCAAATTCTTGCAATAGAAGCACCCATCTAATCAAATATGGCTTAGAATCTGGCTTTGTCAACAAATACTTGATGACCGCATGATCCGTGTAAATAATCACCTTAGAGCCAATGAGATAAGGTCTAAATTTCTCCAAGGCATAAACTATAGCCAGAAATTCCTTCTTAGTAGTAGCATAATTCAACTGTGCATCATTCAAGACTTTGCTAGCATAATAGATAGTGTGAAATACCTTCTCTTTTCTCTTACCAAGCACAGCTCCTATTGCATTATCACTAGCATCACACATTAGTTCAAAATTTTGATTTCAATATGGAGATACAATCACTAGGGCCGAAACCAATTTGCTTTTCAAGATGTCAAAAGCTTTTAAATATTCTTCATTCATCACAAAGGATACATCTTTAACAAGCAAATTACTCAATGGTTTAGCAATTTTCGATAAGTCTTTAATAAATCTTCTATAAAACTCAGCATGGCCTTAAAAAACTTCTAATTCCCTTCACGTTTGTTGGTGGTGGAAGTTTCTCAATGACCTCTACTTTGGTTTTATCCACTTCAATCCCCCTAGTAGAAATCCTGTGACCTAACACAATTCCTTCTGTTACCATAAAATGACATTTCTCCCAATTAAGCACAAGATTCGTTTGAACACATCTCTTAACGACAATATCAAGATTAGCCAAACACCTTTGGAAAGAATCTCCAAACACCGAAAAATCATCCATGAAGACTTCAATAGACTTTTCTATGAGATCCGCAAAAATTGTCTGCATACACCTTTGAAACGTAGCTGGAACATTACATAACCCACATGGCATCTTTCTGTAAGCAAATACACCAAATGGACATGTGAATGTCGTCTTCTCTTGGTCTTTTGGATCTACCACAATTTGATTATATCCAGAATATCCATCTAGAAAGCAATAAAAATCTTGACCCTTCAATCTTTCTAGCATTTGATCCATAAAAGGAAGGGGAAAATGATCCTTCCTAGTGGCCTTATTTAACTTCCTGTAATCAATGCACATCCGGCATCCAATAACAGTCCTAGTAGGAATAAGCTCATTCTTCTCATTATAGATTACTGTCATCCCACCTTTCTTTGGCACTACCTGTACTGGACTCACCCATTCATTATCAGAGATTGGATATATAATGCCCGCTTCTAGAAGCTTCAATACTTCTTTTCTGATCACCTCCTTCATCACTGGATTTAACCTTCTCTATGGTTGAGCACTTGGTCTATAGTCATCCTCCATAAATATTTTATGCATGCAGTAAGTTGGACTTATACCTTTGAGATCTAAGATTGACCACCCAATAGCTTCTTTGTTGGCTTTCGATATTTCTACCAATTTTTCTTCTTCTTCAGGAAGCAAAGAATTACTAATGATGACTGGCTTCGTTCCATCTTCTTCTAAGAAAACATACTTCAAATGTGGTGGTAACATCTTTAACTCCAACTTCTTTTCTTTGACTTCTTCTTTGGTATCAATCATCTCAAAATTAGCCTCCTCCACTGGGATCTCCTTCAATGTCTCCAAATCCGCCATACACTCATCAATTAATTTTTCTTCCTCTTCATTCAAGTCTTCACAGGCATCAATAAGAGTTTTTTCTAATGGAGAAGAACAACGTACCATCTTCTCTTGCACCATACAAACTTCATCAAGCATATCAAATTGGAGACATGCTTTATCATCTTTAGGGTGTGTCATGGCTTTGAATACATCAAAATTCACTTTCCATCTTGAACTCTTACTTTAAGTTTGTCATTCTCCACATCAATTAAAACTCTAACAGTCTTCATAAATGGTCTCCCCAGGATGAGAGGCACATCTCCATTCTCCTCCATCTCCATTATGACAAAATCCACTAGGAATACAAATTTGTTTACCTGTACCAGCACATCTTCAATCACCCCATACGGGTATTTCAGAGACCTATCCGTCAATTGGAGTGCCATTCTAGTAGGTTTGAGTTCCAAACCTTCAATTCTTTTGAACATAACAAGCATCATTAAATTAATGCTAGCTCCCAAATCAATCAATGTTCTTCCAACTTCCAACTCTTCTATGGTACACGAAATGATGAAGCTTCCTAGATCTTTAAACTTAGGAGGTAATAATTTTTGTATGATTGCACTACAATTACCCTGCATTTCAACGGTCTCCTTTTCAACGGATTTTCGTTTCTTCGTGAGGAGCTCCTTCAAAAACTTTGCATATGAAGGCATTTGTTGCAAGGCTTCAGAGAAAGGTATGGTAATCTCTAGTATTTTAAAAATCTCCATGAACCGCTCAAGCTGCTTTTCTTTCTCCTTCCTTGAATAAGTCTTTGGATAAGGAAGTGGTTTTTCAAAATCTTTTTCTTTTTTTTCTCTCATCTACCTCTTCTTTCTTTTTTTCTCCCTCAATTCTCTCTTTCCGCTCACTTACTTCTTCCTCATTCACATTTTCTTTGTCTTTTCTCTCTATTTTTCTCTCATCTAACACCATACCACTTCTGGTAACAATGGTTTTACAATCTTCCCTCAGATTACTTTTTGCATTCCTCTCACAACCCTCCATCTTGTTGACCAATTGCCCAATGTGCATCGTCATGCTTTTAAACGCAGCCTCTATATTCTTACAATAAGATAAGCTTATTTTCATGAATTGTTGGAAGGTTTCCTCAAGCTTCGTGGTCTTCTCAATTGGAGTAGGTTATTGTTGCAATTGTTTCTACTGCCACTGAACCATTGAAACATTTGTCAGAGAAGCTGTAATGGAATGGTTAGTGTGGAATAACAAACCAAGAGGGTTTTTAATACGAACGTGTGCCTTTTAATTTCTACTTAATTAAACTTACCAAGAAAATAATAATAACAAATAAAGATAGTAACGTTGAGAGAAATTTGCACAGATAATTTTATCCTGGTTCGGATCTTACCAATCCTACATCCAGTCGCTTATCTCAAATCAAGATAAATAGTTCACTACTCACAAAACAATTACAAATTACAATCACAAAGAAACAATTTGTAAAATTTTAGAAACCACCTCTCTTGTTACCCCAAGAGATGAAAGTCACTTCCCCTGTAACCCACAAGGGATGAACACCTCCTCTGAATCTTCATAAAGGATGAACACCTCCTCCGAATGCTTCACGAAGGATGATATGCTTTTAACTCAACAACAACAACAACACTCAATCACACCCTTATGAAAGTTCTCGCTCTATGCCAACACGCCAAGTTCTCAAAGCCACAACACAAGGGTTCAACAAACCCTAGAACACTTATCACCTCACACTACAGATAAGATTTTTCGAGATACACTTATTTCATATTTTAGAATGAGAGTCCAAATTTGATTTATAGAGATCTCACTCAAGGATACCTCCAAAAATTTGTTGTCAACTAATTAACATGTGATAATCAATTATCCAATTATGGTAATTAATTATGCATTTAATGAATGCACAACGGTAAAAAACTTGTTTAAAAATTCTCATAATTTCTCATTATAATCAATTATGTCATAATTGATTACTGATAATATATTATTATAAATTGATAATCAATTATCTTGAGTATAAAATAAGGTTTTCTGATTCAAAAAACATTTTAATGCAACGTAAGGCAAACAATAAATAGAATCAAAGATACATCACATCCTATACATAAATCTACTAAATTATAAAAGCTTTAATAAAAACAAGTCTTCATGAAGATCTTCCTGCAATAAGAGCACTTGAGACTTGACTTTGAGACATCATCAAAATTTCTGCCCTTTAGCTTTATGCTAACAACATTATATATCTCTTGTGGTAATTGAGAAAGTTTCTTTGTCACTTCTTCCAACTGTTAAGTGATAATTTTATTTTGTGCAAGCAAGCCATCTTGAAATTGCAATTGTGGGACTCCCTTCTGTTAAGGTGGAGCTCCTCTTTCACTATGCATCTTGTTGTCATTAGTAGTCATGTTGTCTATCAATTCAAAAGCTTCCTCTGGAGTTTTACACTTGATATTACCTCCAGCTGAGGCATCTAGCATCAATTTGGTTTGTGAACCAAGACCTCCAAGGAAAAGAATGACTATTGTTGCTTCATCGAAGCCATGATAGGGTGTCTTTCTCAACAAGCTCTTGTATTTATCCCATGCTTGACCTAGCGTTTCCTCCATACCTTGCCTGAAAGAGTAAATTTCTTGCTTCCCTTTGTTGATCTTGGACTGTGGGAAGCACTTGTTCAGAAACTTTGAAACCACAACTTCCCATTCAGTAAAGCTATCCTCCGAGAAAGAATTGAACCATAGCTTAGCATTGCCTCCCAATGAGAAAGGAAACGAACTTAGCTTTATAGCTTTATCTGGTACACCATTGATCTTTACAAAGTTGCAAATCTCGTTCAATGTAGTCAGATGCTCATATGGACTTTCATGAGACAATCCATTAAATTGGTTGCTCTTCACAAATTGTATCAATGTCGGTTTCACCTCCATGTTTGTAGCATTGACCCTCGGTCTTGCAATGTTGTTAAAGTGATGAGGGCCAACAACAGTGGTGTAATCCGCCAGAGTGCGTCTGCCATTATTTTCTCAATCTCTTCAGTACTCTGGTCAGATCTTTGTGGTGAGGGTTGTAAAAGTGTCTCCGGAAAAGGAAATAATTCTCTAGATGTTCGAATTCTCCTTCTCCTTTTAATCTCATCAAATCCTTCAAGAAGAGGTTCCATTGTTTTCTTGCTTCTAGTCCGAATTATACCATGCATACACAAGAAAACAAACCCTAAAAAGCACTTTAAAAAAAACAAAACAAAAATAATAAAAAAAATCAATAATCAATAATCACATGAATAGAATAGTTAAACCACGAGTCCCCAGCAATGCCAAAAACTTGTTAACACTTCGGCAAATGTACCCAATCGTATAAAATAATAATAATTGGTAAGACCAAGTATCGTTTCCCTAGAGACTCACGACCTAAACATTCATATGATCTCTTGATTAATTAGGACTTGTAAACAAAATCATTATGTTTGTATTACGAAAAATAAATATGCATGCAAGTTTGATCAATTGGATTGAAAGATGCAAAGGTGATTGATATAAAATAATGAATGATTATGTTGTTGGGGTTTCCGACTTATCCTATCCACTCTCATGTATTTATGAATTCATCTTCTTCATTAATGTTAATGTCACTTTCTAATTTACCTTAAACCCGATGTCTTGTCTAATTATGAATCCACTCTCGGTGAAGAAAGCCTACTCCTAATTACTAGTTTACAATGTCTTGTCTCCCTAACAATTAATCATGCATTACATTCGCACAGAAGCTTAAAGGCAACCAACCCTCCTATTCCTATGTCTAGGTAATATTGCTATTGGGAGAATTTCTCGAGTTCTAGATTTTCTCATATGTGTCTATAGTGACAAAATCAATAATCATGCAATTGAATGAGTTAAACAAAGCATGCATAGAGTGAAGAGGAACAACCCTAACAATTAATGAAGTAAAACATTTTACAATAAGAATCAATTCAATACATGAGAGTTTCAAAGGATTACATCGTTTCCCCAACAAAAAATGGAGGTTTAGTTCACTATAGACATGATGAAACTAGATGAAAATAATGAAAAGAATGAAAGATAGATCCTAAAAGTTTAAGATCAGAGCTTCCGCATCCAAAATCCGCCACCAAGGGGTGAAAGGAGTCTAATTTCACCTCTTTTTGTCCAAAGATATGAACCCTAGAATGTCCAAAACCTTAAATAATTTCCTAAAAATACAAAAAAAATGGCCCAAGCCCAAGTCGGCAGCGCTCAGCGCCCCAAAATGGCGCTCAGCGGTAGCTGCGACACTCTTTTGACCATCAGCGGTGGCGCCCAAGCGTGAAACAGTGCTTTCGAAACGAAGTTGGCGCTCAGCGGTGGCACCCAAGCGTGAAACAGTGGTTGCACTTCCAGACTGACGCTCAACTGTGACGCTCAGGCGTGAAACAGTGGTTCCTATGTGCCACTTTTTCAGCCTTTCATGACTCCAGTTCCTTGCTACTTCAACTTCTTCATCCAATTCATCTTAATTCTTGTCAAAACAATGAAAAATAAGAATAAAACCCATTCAACTCTCTTATTCCCATAACTTAAGAAAAAACATGATTTAAAGCTAGTTTCTAAGTCATAAAGAGTGTTTTTAATATCAAAATTAAGTATAAAAATAAGGGTTATTCAATCGTTATAAAGTATCTTTAGAAAAATTGTTTCAAATTTGATTTAGTGAGTTTCGGAAAATAAATTCAAGAACAAACACTAAACAAAATTACTAATTTTACCAAGGTTTTTTTTTACGTTACTGGGGGTTTTAACCCCCACTAAATGTGTTTCCCGGGGTTACAGTAACCACTGGGAAAAACAGCTTCACAATTACTGACGATTTTCTGAAAATCGTTGTAGTTTTCGGGAGTTTTCAAAAAACCATCGCCCAAATTCATCCAAACAAGATAATCAGATCGGAAATTGATTTTCATACAGAGGCACAGATTCATTCCATGAAACACAAGTCAAAACACCTTTCATTGATACAACCCGTAACCTAATCCACTTGATTACAGAAACTCATTACACACATTTAGTTTCAATTTACCTTTCTACCATTATTGTTCAACCAAACCCATCCAGCCATCGCCTCCGCTCCAGATCTCGCGCTGCCATCATCTTCCATCACCAACCGCGGTGGCGGTGGCGCCGCCACCAGATTCACACCTTTATTCATCTCCATCGTCATCATCTCTAGTACACCACCTCAGAATCCCTCGTCGTCGCTGCCACATCCCAAGCAACAAGGCATCATGCCACCGCGGTCTCCACCATGATCATAACAGCCACGGTGAGTGCCTCTAGTCATTTCAGTCGCACCACCGCAACCCAGCACCGACACCGGCCTCCATCGCGAAACCTACCCAGCCATCACAACTGCCGCTTTCCTAATCTCACCGTCGTCAACCGCTTCCATCACCTTATCGCAACCTTCGTTCGATTCCTCCATCGGACCAACCTTTCATCTTCAACCTCACCGTAAATTTTTGGTATATAGACCTTTACCAAAGTAAGTTAGTTCTCCAAAACAAGATTTGTGATACAATTATTACCTAAAAAAGAAACAAAAATAAATAAACATGAGGATGATACAGTAGACTCATGTGTAACATAATTATTCAACTACTTTGTCTAAAGCTAAAACCCCCAAAATCCAAATTTGAAAGGGACAGTGAGGAAACAAATTAAGGGCATCACACAATTTCATGGTGGAAGAAAAGACAAATTATATGTTGCATGACGATGGCTATAATAACCATTACAAGTCTAAAATGTCCCAAAATCATTCTAATAACAGCAGCTACAGCCACAACCTAGAAAAACAATAATTGTAAACGAAAGATAAAGATAGTTTGATAGTTTTTCTTCAAAAGGATGCTTAAATCCCGAGTCCACCATAGTCCGAAGTAACTCTGGCTTCAGAAGAAAGTCTCTGAATCCTGAACTGTGAATTCCAACATAGCCTTTGGAAGATAAATTAAAAAAAAAGGGAGATTACACTAATGTAGAAAAGGCTATAGACGTTCGTTCTTTTGTCCTTTTGACATCCGATCTTCCCCCAACGTCTATGCGGGTGACATTACTCAGACGTTGGGGGCTCCAAACCGGACGTCTATATAGACGTCCGTTGTGTCAGGCCGGACGTCTATATAGACGTCCGGTGTACACCCTCGGACGTCCGTATAGACGTCCCGTGTGCCAGTACGGACGTCTATATAGACGTCCGCCCTTAAACACCGGACGTCTATATAGACGTCCGTTCCCTCCCCCCCGGACGTCCAGTTGCCTGAATTGTCTGTGGTAGGGGCTGGGGGTGGACGTCCGTGTGTGCATTGCCAGACGTACGGAGACGTCGGTTGATGCACTATCGGATGTCTATATGGTGGGGTGCATCATTTAGCCTTTGTCTTTCTTGGGCGGCTAACCTTTTATCCTGTGAAACCATGTATATCAATAAGTGTAAAATCATAAAATACCACATCACCTTAGCAGGTGCACCATCATTACCTTCATTACCAGTGACTCTGTCAGATTTCTTTTTATAACAGGATAAACCACATGTTGGACAATACTTTAACGAAGAAAACTCCTTTGTGCACAAAACACAATCATTAGGACAAGCATGTATCTTCTGATATTCAAGACCCATTGGACATAAAATTTTTTTGGCCTCGTAATTACGAATAGGTAGAGTATTGTTTTCTGGAAGCATCTCCTTCAACAACTCCAACAACTCGGTGAAACTTTTATCGGTCCATCCATTCCTCGCTTTTAAACTAAACAACTTTAAAGTTGAAGACAGACGTGTAAAGTTCGAGCATCCTGGGAAAAACGGTTGCTCTGAATCATTAATAAGAGAATCATACAAATTAACCCTTCCAAAATTATCTTCACCGACATCACGTATCATGTCCTCTAAATGGTCACTCATCCATTCTTCCACATAATCCGTTCCTCGTGACGTGGTAGGTTGTCCAGTACTTCTCCATGCCAAGTCCAAACGGTATAAGTCCTCATTATGCCATACATGAATAGATGGTCACGCAGATTGCCTAAGTCTTGCCGTATTCGATTAAGACAACGGACACAAGGACAAAAATATGTCCCGTTGACAGACTTAGCATTTTGTTCAACGTATTGCAAGAACTTCGAAACACCCTTATCATATTCTTCACTTATGCGACGTTCGTTCATCCAGCTTCAATCCATACTATGTTCGTAAAATCATCAGTTCAAGTTTTTTTAACTCTCACAAGATTAGGCCCTACCCATTCAAACAAATTAATTTTCATAATTTGCTCAGATACGTGCATTGAAGTCTACATCATAAAATTGATAAGATTTCGGCAGCATTTCACATTGGTCTCCGAAATACACAAAATGAGAGTAGTCAACGATGACCACAATCAATTATGCATTCAGAGAACAACACAAATACTGAACCGAAATTTTATCAATCTTATCCACAAACTCCGATTCACATGTCATTGCAAATTATGAAAATTAATTTTCTCAAACTGTCCAATCGGACAATTCAAAATTTAACACAAACGATTAAAAGATTAATCGTTTGTGTTAAATTTCAAACGGGAACTAAGGGTCACTCAATGATTTGATACTTCTAATAACACAACTAGTACATGCATATTTAAAAGCCAATAACACATGCACACTTTAGAGTAAAAAACATGCATACACAAAACCCAATTACATGCATACAAAAATTTATCAACCAACAAGCTAACCTGAAAAGTAGATTCGAAATGAAAGGGAGGGAAATCAAGGAGTGAACGGCCTAAAACGTAGCCCAAAAACAGTCAAAAGTAGCCGTCCAAGAACACGCAAGACACTGCACAAAAACGGACCGAAAATGATTTTTAATCGGTTCAAATGAAAGACATTTCATCACAGGGCAATGTAATCGGATTAAAAGTAAATTTAAACGGTCCAAAACAAAGAAAACGAATCCCGAAAATCAATGGCGCAGCAGCAGCGTTCGCGGGGAAGACGATGAACAGTGAGCATAACTGCTCGCGGGTTCGCGTTCCCCATTTTAATACTATTAGACGTCCGGTACGCTTGGGCCAGACGTCTATAATATTATAGACGTCCGGCCCATCACTAATATGACGTCTTTAGGAATTTAAAATTGATATTCGCGGGGCTTTGAGACGTCCGTTAACGGGGCACGAACGTCTATAATATTATAGACGTCCGTCCCACCCCCAGCCGGACGTCTAAGAGACTGAAGAAAATGAACGCTTCAACTCCCCCCTATCAGTCCTTAAACGTCCGTGTTGCAGGGGGGCGGACATCTATAATATTATAGACGTCTGTGGTAGGGGGGCGGACGTTTGCGAGGCTGAACAAATGAACGCTTCAAGTCCCCATGTTAGCCCCTTAAACGTCCGTGACCCTCAGGACCAACGTTTAAAGGGCTAAAGCCAATTAATTCTCCAGCCACCCTGTCAGCCCCTTAAACGTCCGTCCTGAGGGGCACGGACGTCTATAATATTATAGACGTCCGTGCCCCTCAACACGAACATTTAAGGGGCTAAAGCCAATTAATTCTTTAACCACCCAGTCAGCCCTTAAACGTCCGTCCTGAGGGGCACGGACGTCGATAATAATATTATAGACGTCTGTGCCCCTCAGGACGGACGTTTAAGGGGCTGACATGGGAGTTGAAGCGTTCATTTGTTCAGCCTCGCAAACGTCCGTCCCTCTCGGACGGACGTCTATAAGATGATAGACGTCCGTCCGCCCACACAATGGACGTCTAGAATTTCACTTATTTACGAGTATGTCACCGGTCAATTTTTTACGTTGGGGCGAATACGGACGGACGTCTATGGGGGACGTTAAAAGCCAATTTTTCACTAATGTTAATACCAAAAAAAAGGCAATCGTAGATTTATTATGCCTTAACTAAAGAAAATCGAACACTTACTTCTGGATTTGTTATCAAAATAGGCAAAAATACATCATTTATTAAGAGAATAGGCAAATTCAATTCAAAATACGAAAATGGGGAAGTCGTGGGGGGCCAAAACGACTTCAAATGAAGAAGTCGTGAAGCCCTGCACGACTTCACACTGTGCATTTGACCAGTGGTGAAGTTATGCACCCAAAAACGACTTCTTGGTCCTGTAATCGATTACAATATACTGGTAATCGATTACAGAGTGTTGAAATCGTGACCCCCCTGCACGACTTCATTGCAGTAGGCAAAAATGCTACTAGTAATCGATTACGACACTTCTGTAATTGATTACTAGTGTTTTAAGTGTGCAATAACCACTCTGGTAAGCGATTACAAGCTTCTTGTAATCGATTACCAGTGTGTTTTGGTTGGTTTAAGAAAATTTCTATTGTGTTGTAAAGCATATTTTGAAGTTAATTATGTGTAATGATTTGAATTTTTGTAAGCACACCTTGTTGTTGAAGTCGTGTACCCCTTACACGACTTCAATAGGTGAAGTCGTGTACCCCTCCACGACTTCACTTTTTCCATTTTTTTATAATTTAAATCCTATTTAAAAATTTTTATTTTTTCAGGTTTACATTATTCAAAAACTAAATCATTTTTATACATCTAAATGGTACATTATTTATTTCTTAACAACAAAAAAACAAATTAGTCTCTCAACATCTATAACTAATACAAAAAACGTGTCATGAAAAGCTTATGATATATGAGAGCACTGAATGCATGCAACCCTATATACATATATGACACTACTATCAGAAAGTAACCTTCACACTTGAAACTTCATTATATGAGTCTTTCACCAATCCATCTTCTCATCCAAACTCCACTGCCCACAGCTCTCATTCTACTCCAACCTTATTTTTTCTCTCGCACATCTATAACCTTATGGCATCGGAGAACTTTCCACCATCTTCATCATCGCAAATCATCGACAAACAACCTTTGATATTAGATAATGTTGATGAGTTCAGCACCGATGATGAATTAGACAACATACTTGAAGATGACAACAACGACGACCACATCACACAATCATCTGAACATGTCATTCCAGAGTTGAATGAACGTATGCAGTTCCAGTCAAAGGACGAAACTGTTATTGCAATCAAACATTATCACATAACCAACGGTTACAAATACACCGTCGTTGAATCGAAGCCCAACATTTATGTTATTTGTTGTGTGGAATATCACAACGGTTGTCAATGGCGTTTAAGTGCAGCTTATAGCAAAGTCCGTAAATATTGGGAAATCAAGAATATCGACGGACAATATTCGTGTTTCTCAACCATACTATCTCAAGATCATACAAATCTTGATAGTACTCACATTGTCGCGATCATATCAAATTCAGTCCAGACAAACCCATCCATTCCAATCAAGAGTTTGATTGCAGATATTAAAGCTCGATTCGGATATTCTGTGTCATACAGAAAAGCTTAGATCTCTAAACAAAAGGCTCTTGCTATAGAGTTTGGAGACTGGGAAGACTCTTATAACCACATGTCGAGGTGGTTGCATGCCGTCAAGGATGCAAACCCAGGTACAATGTTACAATGCATTGGTTCTCCAGTGTAGATTGATGGACAAACCGACAATAATTGCTATATTATGGAAAGAGTTTTCTGGTCTTTCGGTCCTTGCATACAAGGATTCAAATACTGTAAACCCATTCTTCAAGTTGATGGTACGTTTCTCACGGGTAAATATCATGGAACTTTGCTCACTGCCATAGGTCAAGATGGCAATAGAAATCTTTTTCTGTTGGCATTTGCCATTGTAGAAGGTGTGACAAAGGAGGCCATGATATGGTTCTTTCAACTACTTCGAGAACATGTTTGACCTCAACAAAATATTTGCATCATCACTGACAGAGGAAAGGGTATCCTATCGGCCTTAAGATCAGAAGAAGTTGGTTGGGAACAAGATGGTTTGAACTCTGTTTATTGCATACGTCATCTAGCATCCAACTTCAACAACAAATTCAAAAATCATGACCTCAAAAAACAATTCATCAATTTAGGTACTACTACAAACATTTTTAATACACTTTTACTTTTATAATTTTGTAACATTATTCTAAAATTTATTTATTCATTACGTCATTACAGCTTACGAGGTCAAGCAACCAACTGTCACGGCAAAACTTACTGCACTAAGAAACCAATACCCACAACAAGTTCATTGGATAGATAAAATCCCATTAAAAAATGGTCTTAGGCTTTTGATGAAGGGAGAAGATATGGACATATGATCACTAATCTTGTTGAGTGCACCAACTCCATTTTAAAGGGTACCAATATGTGCTCTCATCAGAACAACATTTGAGAGGACACAATCATGGTTTCTTGAACGAGGATTAAAGGCGAACTATATGCTACAAGCAGGCCACCAATTTCTTGAACAAATCGCCGACATCATTAGGAAAAATCAACAACAATCCGCATTTTTTCATGTTCATCGCTACAACCGTGAAAATTCTGAATTTAATGTTCAGGAAATTTCAACACCTCACCACTACATCCCTGTTCCACTTTCCTATAAGGTCAGCCTAAATGAATGGTGGTGTGATTGTGGTCACTTCCAAGCTACTCGTCTCCCATGTCATCATGTCATTGCTGTTTGTGCATTTTCGCATATCCCATTAACCCAAGTAATCGATCCAGTGTACAGTCTTAACAACATTTTCAAGGCATATGAAGTAAAATGTCACTCAATCCATAATCAAGATTATTGGTCTGCGTATACACGTCCAAACTTCATACCAGATCCTAAAATGCGACGCAAGGCATCCGGAAGACCATCTACAAATAGGATTCATAATGAAATGGATCAATCCAATCCAGATAAGCCAAAAAAATGCTCTTACTGCCGCAACAAAGGTCATCATAGGGGAAATTTTCCATTTCGTCATTAGTTATTTCTTAATCATACCCAATTGTAATCAAATCGATTATTAATATATTACTATTAATATTTCTTATTAATATTTTTTTCTCTTTTCTTCAAATTTGTCTCCATTCATTAAATAATAACCACAATTTCTTTTTTCTTATAACACAAGCAATACATAAAATATGTAAACTGCAAAATCATTTTCAAAAATCAACCTAAACACACTAGTAATCGATTACAAGAAGCTTGTAATCACTTACCAGAGTGGTTCTTGCACACTTAAAATACTCGTAATCGATTACCAGTAGCATTTTTGCCTATTGCAATGAAGTCGTGCAGGGGGTCACGATTTCAACACTCTGTAATCGATTACCAATATATTGTAATCGATTACAGGACCCAGAAGTCGTTTTTGGGGTGCACGACTTCACCACTGATCAAATGCATAGTGTGAAGTCGTGCAGGGGGGACACGACTTCTTCATTTGAAGTCGTTTTGGCCCCGCACGACTTCATATTTTGTCAAAATTTACCCATTTACGTAATATTCTAGGCAAATATGCCTAGTTTGGTGCAAAAGCCCTTACTTCTTGGTAGCTTCGCCGTTGACTTTAGCTCCAACGGAGTTGGGAGCCTTGTCTTCTTCCTCCTCGTAGTCAATAAGTTCTTCCTCGTATGCTTCATCCTTGGTTTCTTCCATTATGTGTGAATCAAAGAGTCAATTAAATCAAAACTTGAAACGGAATATTATGAAAATCAAGTAGATAAATTGAGCTAGGGTTTTGGAACAGGGAAATACCTCAGAGATGAAGGATCAAAAGGAAGGTTGGAAGGTTGACTGTTAGGGTTAGAGATAGGATTGAGAGAAAGATTGCAAAGTAAATTGTTAGATGAAAAACAATTTGGGAAAAAGAAACTAAGATAGCGAAATCTTCTCCGAACGGTGCCGGTGAGGTTAAAGATGTGATGGTTGATCTTCTCTATTACAGAGTTGTGAAGGAGAAGAAGATTAAACGACTCCTTTTTAGAGAAGATGAATAGAGATAAAAAAATGTTAAATGGAAAATATAAGTGAGAAAAATGAATGATGAAAAATATAAGCCGCAAACAAAAGGTTTTTTCACCTCATCAAGCGGTTTCTATTTGAATCGTTGAAAAAAAATTTAATAAAAAAATATTTTTAATTTATCTGGAGTTTTTAGTAAAACCGTCAGAATTTTCTAAGGATTTTTATAACCACCGTAAATAAACCCCTATTACATCATATTATTTTTGTAATGGAGGACGTGCAAGGAAAAATTTATTAAAATGCTAACCGGTCCAACCGATTTTTATAACTATGCTTTTGAGTACAAACAAAACTGACGGCATCGATTAAATAAGTGAAGAAGACTTTGTACATCTCATGTTTTCTAAATGAATGAAAAACAAAACATCAGTGCATTAAATTTAGCCTTTTATTATCAACCATCTTAATTATTACAACAACTAACCTCGTCTACTTTTTTGTCTGTCAATTCACATATTAATGTGTAGGGAAAAGTTGTCCTTTAAAGCTACAAAAACCTAACCCCTCCTGCCGACCAAATCTCATCAAAACAAAAATTACAAAAGTAATTTTTATATTAAATTACTTTTTTAAACATATATAAAAAACATACTCAAATACATTCATAACATTTATTACAAACCTTTTTCATGCACAGAAACCCTAAATTTGGCGTTCTCTCTGTAACATTTAAACTAACTTGCATTTTAAAATAACAATGATAGAAGAAACAAAAGAGTCAAATAGAGGATTGAGAAGTCAAAGAGAGGACGAAGTTCTTAATATTTTGGCCCAAAGCGAGGGCCTTAGCTTCATCAAAGATCTCCACAGCGTGGTACCCGTCCTCAACGAAACGTTTCTCCACGCGCACCCCACGCGTCTCCAAAATCTTCGCCAACTCCTTCTGCTTGTCCACCAAAGGATCTCCACCGTATCCGTTGATGAAACACGCGGGCAGCCGTCCGATTTTGTCGCCGTGAACGGCCTCCGCGGCCGTCGGATTGCAGTACACGTGGTCGCGATCCGCGCCCTCTGGGAGCGAAAGGGACCACATGAGGTCGTTAGCGGGTAATGGCAAGATACGATCGTTAACTAGGCGGAGTTCAGAGTCGGAGCGCTGGGTCCCACTGAAATAGGGAGCGTTCATCACGATTCCGAGGATTTTGAGAGGGGAGAGATCGTGGTCGAGTGCACGGAGCGCTGCGAAGTAGGCGATGTTTCCCCCGGCGCTGCTTCCCATAAGGAAGCACTTGGAGAAGTCCACGTGGTCGCGGAGCCAGGGATGGGCCTGGGCTGGGTCACGGGCCTGGGAATGAGCCCAGAGCAGGGCGTCGTGGGCGTCGTCGTAGGCGGCCGGGAGGCGGTGTTCGGGGCTGAGGCGGTAGTCGAGGGAGGCAATGACGGCTGGGAGGGAGGCGGCGAGAGAGGAGCAGGATTGGTGGAAGATTGCGGAGGAGGGGTGGAAGAGGATGAATCCGCCGCCGTGGAAGTAGAGGATGAGGGGGAGTTTTTCGGGGGGCGGAGGGTGCGGGAGGAAGAGGCGGAGGGAGGTGTTGGCGGCGGCATTGAGAGGGATGTCGAGGGAAAGAGAGGACTGGGAAGTGGGGGGTGTCGGGGAAGGAGGAACCGTGGGAACGACGTAGTTTCTGGTGAGGGAACCATCGGGGTTAAGTTTGATTTTGAGGAAGTCGAAAGGATCCATGGCGGATGAAGAAAAAGAAGGTGGTGGAGTTCGTGTTTCTGACATTCTTCACCAAAAAGTATTTGTATGAAAAAGAAGATGAAGAAGAGTTTAATGGTGGTGCTGTGAATTGAAGTGAAACTCGTTATGGGCCATGCATACTTTTTACCACGTGCATTCATCGCATTTTTCTTTATAATAATCTTTAAAAAATATCAATAAAACATAACATCGTACAGCTATACATTTATTTATCCAACACCTTTTATGGTTTTGCATTTATGATTGTACAGTTAAACCTAACAATACAAATTCTATCACCTATCCTGGGACTACATAGACCATTATCCCTCTGCTATTTCACACAACAACGATGCTCCAAAATCTAAACATATCATTAATCTCGTACATGCCGTCATGCCATTGCTACAAAGCAACCCAAACAATTTTTATGAGGTTTCGGCACATAAGATCAAATCCACCTACTCATTTTATATTGTTTATCGTGTTCACATATATAATGTCTACAAATGTATTTAATAGATTATTTTATACCTTTTTTTATAGTTGTTAGGAATCTTAGTAATTACTTTTGGAAAATATTTTATAATCTCTTTATTGTATATCTCCTTGAATCTTTCATATTTATGTAAAATATTTACATTAAAGATATGTTATGTCGCATATTTAAGAATATTGAAGAATGTAATCAAATTTTTCAAAATAAAAAATTGTATCATATAGTATTTTATTTTCTATCTTAAAAAATTGTATCTTAATATTTTGCAAGTATTGGAACATTCTTCAATGTGCTTCTTTTGAAGAAAAGTTTTTCCCACAAGCATAAACTTTTGATCCTAGATACAAAGATGAAGATAAGCTTGTTATAAATTTTGATTCACAATACACAATATTGAAATTTCATGGCACAAGTTTAAACAATTTATTATCACTCATAGATTTTCAATTGAATGTCATTCCAGTCACACTAACAATAATGAAAAATCATAAACTCATGAAAAACCTCAATTCATAAACAAAAATGAAAAAAATAAACTTATTAAGATTTCACAAACAACACTTTTGATCCTAACAACAAACATAAAATCATAATTACTTAGTATTCAGAACATCAACACATATAACTTTGTTACCGATATAACCTTCAAATGTTTATTTTTCTCATAACTAGAGTTGATCCTCAACAAAAAATTATACATAAATATCGATTTTCCAATGTCAAAATACATCAATCACACACAACCTTTTTTTTAAAAAAACTTTGTTTGTCATATAAGAAATACTTGGACAACATTTGTTGAGAAGAATGCTTTATATATTTTCACAAAGTATATATGTACACAATTTAGTTGAGAAATGAAACACAATTTTGTAAATAATGTGTGAATAATTTCGGAATTTCTTTTTTCTAAACTTATACCATATAACTGAAATTTGATCTATAATTGTTGTTGATTTGTTGAGTAACTTCATCCGAAAATTATAAACTTCTTATATTTATGGTGTATTATTTCTCCTTGATAGATGCTATTTAATATTTACTTATGGCTATTATGTTATCATATTTATCTTTGTTTACTTGGAGAATTTTCAATTTTTTTAAATTTTATTTAGCCTAAAATTAACAAAGACCCGATTTTTCTCAATAATTTTATGAAAGGTAACTTATTATAATAATGAGTTAGTAGTTGAATAAACTAGCTAGTACATGATTGATTCAATATATACATAAAAAAATAAATTAAAGAATCATATAACTCTTCTAATCTGATTGGCATATGTTTTACATTTGAGTTCTATTATTATTATAACATGATATATGAAATTATTATCAATTTTATATTTTCAATGCAAATATCAACTAATCACTATTTTAGTGGTTATATTTTTCATTTAACTTTTAAAAAGAAGACAAGGAAAGAAGTTAAAACCTCGGCAACATGGGCCATCAGTACCCACTCGTCATGTGCGGATTTTTCTTCATGAACTTTCATAATTTCTTTTTTATTTTTATGAATTATTTATTTTTAATATTCTTCAACATTTTAAATTAAAAAATATTTAAAATTTCTATAACTACTAAATAATTTTAATATAGTTTTAGCTGGTTATTTCATATTTTACCTTTGATTTCATAAAAAAATATTATTTAGTAAATTAACTTTTTTTTCTATACTATTTTATTTTATTTTATGATTTTTCATTACTTAGACATTTAATAAAACTAAATTTAAAAACTATATATTTTATATATTTATTATTTCATTACTTAGAAAATATATTTATATTGAATCATAAAATAAATATTTTTATTATTGAATATTTTTCATATTTTAGTATGTAAATTGAAGTTGATATTATCTAATAAATAATTTAATTAATCATAAATAATTTTAAGACATTCTTATGTGTGCCCTAACATTTAAAGATGTAGGCTTTTTGAAAGAAAAGATTGTCTTTCTCGTTCTTCATTGTTGAATTAAGGTATGTCTTACTCTCGTTTTTGTTCTTCTTGAACATGTAATGGTTGGAAGATGAAAAATACTAACGTGTCTTCTCATGGTGGTGGTGGGATAAGGAAATTGGGTGTTAAAATCCATTTGTGATTACATTATAGTCTTGAAAACTATTAGAACTCCTATGGATAAGGTAAAACAATTTTGAGGTGTTCTAACTTCAAGGTAAGATCCAGCAAAATTCACTATTTTTTATGACTAGAGATAAGGCGTGTAAAAAATAGGCCTAAATCTTGTCTAAATCATTAGTAGTGGTACATAATAAACATGGTGATGTGGATTTCTTTATGACAAGGAATTTAAGGTAGTGATTGTTATTTATTGTGCATTATTTGTTATTGTCCCTTATTTCATTTTGAAATTTGTATAAGTTGTGGTCCGCATTTAAGTGTTTCGGTGGTAGGAATCGTAATTTGTCTCCTATTTGCATGTTTTGGTTGTAGGGACTATAATTTGTTTATTATTTTATGGGCGTAATTTGTAGGTGCATAAATATATACGATAAAATGTCCGATGAATGCATTGAAGAGGTGGTCCACCATAGTGAACACTTTGTTAGTGATGATAATAGAAAATTGCAATTCAATGGAGAAACAACGTAGAAGTTATGTGACCAGATATATGAAATAATTTTGATATGTGGACTAATTTGATGGAGACTATGAGTTATTCTCATTGTAACCTCTAGTGTATGTAAACGTAAAACTCATTGTTAGGTAACATTTTGAGTAAGTCCTAAAAATTAATATTTAAAATCTGATGTTCTAATTTTGTCAACGTTTGTCTTTGCCATTTTTCCTCTATTTTCGAACAAATGATTCCTATCATTTTAGTCGTGAATTTATATTTTTACTAATTCAAACCTTAACGAGTTATCTCAATATTCAATATTTTTCTTGATTGATAATTGAGACTATCATTCTCAAATCCTTACCCTTCATTTGCTCCTTACTATATTAAGGTCTAAACTGTGAGTGTGTAATTTACACTAGTGCAAAACAGGCTTTTTAAGTCTGTTATTTCGGGTTTTTTAAGTCTGTTTTTTGACAGACTTAGATTCGGCAGACTTAATAAGTCTGTTGTTGACTAACAGACTTAAATTTTAAGTCTGTTCTTGACCAACAGACTTAAAGTTTAAGTCTGTTGTTGACCAAAAAACTTAAACTTTAAGTCTGTTATTGTCCAACAGACTTAGTTCTTTGTAAATAAATATGGTTGCGAATTTAAGTCTGTTATGACCATAACAGACTTAAATTTGATTATTATTTTTTTAATTATATTTGTTTAGTCATGAAACCAAAACCTAAAATACAGAAAATTTTCCAAAACAAAATATATATTTCCAATCGTTCAATTCAAGTACATAATAGAAAGTTCCAAAATCAAAACAAATAATAAGATGTCTAACTTAAAATTTGTAGTCTAAACAAAGTCTAACTTAAACTCTTAAGTTTAAACATAAGCAAAACATAACTTAGCAACACTTAATAAAAACCTAATCTTCACGTTGAAGGAGATAACTTGCCCATTGATTTGTTATTTTGGTCATGGCCTCCTTTAATATTGGTGATGGGTCATCGAACATCTAAAACAAACAATGTTATCATGTAGTGTAGTATCTAAAACCGTAGAGTTCATGCATTAGTTATAAGTGGTTACCGTTGTCCAGTTATCATAAACTCCTGCCTGAATGATAGCTTTGATCCAATACATCACGTATTACCCACATTCCCATGAGCTAATCTACTTATTGCACTGTAATAAAATAAAGGAAAATTCATATTGTCAGATCTCATTAAAAACGCACCCAAAACCCATTTGAGTGGATGCCAAGTGTCAAGCAAAGGAAATATGGAAATCATAAAGTGGAAGGCAGGTATGAGCAGCTGAGTGGTCGTGCGTATTTGACGGTAGAAGTAAAACTCAGTTTTCAAAAATCTACGCCACTCTCTGCATGCAACTATCTTCTTCAACCTTCTGAGTTTCCATTTTCTCCTCCTTCTCTCTAGATTTCTTCATCTTCTCTCTAAGAAACACTTATTTTCTCTTCTCCGATCACCACTCAGGCACCACTTCTACTCTTCCGGCATCGAGGGCGTCCGTTTGAACCGATCAGTTTCGGATTTTGGATTGATAAGTTCATCTCTCTCAGCTGAGTGGTTTGTCTGTACATGCAAACTCAATTTTGGTTACATAAGTTTCTTAAACCATTTCTGAACACCTTTTTGGTCTTTTCATTTGGTTAGTTTCGTAAATCACGAATGTAGTCTTCTAAGAAATTGGTGGTGAGCTATTATGTTCAAGTTGTGAACGTTCGGTCACGTTAGAGGTAAGGGAAACTTATATAATTTAATTAATATTCTTGTTTGAACGTTGGTATGGTTGCATGATATGTTGTTTGGATTATTGGTTGAGTATGAAATATGTATGTGCTGCTTATTTGGAAGTATGGATGGATGACTGATGCACGTTGTGAATTAAGCTGAGATAGAAATTGATATTCAAAATGTGGTAATCTGAATAAAGGTAATAGTATGGTCGAACGTTATTAGCGAACGTTCGGTTCTTCTTAGGAGTACCTGGTCTTACCTGATTCCTTAGGCTTTAGGGGATAGTTTCTAAGAGTCCTTCTATAATGCTATATAAGATTAGGTAAACTGTGACGAGAGTTCGTATTCAGTGTTCAATTTTCCTTTGAGCGTCCGTCTATATTAGGTTCTCCTATACAAAGAATTATGGTAATAACTAGCGTGTTAAAATATTAGAATGAAAATATGAGTGATCAGCCTAAGTGTAGTTTTCCTTTATACTTCCTGAACAGTTTTAATTAAAGTGTCATATACTACTCAAGGTCGTGGATGTTATCGTTCTTTTAATTCAGAATAAGTGGTGGCTTAATTGTATGTGTGTGTGTGTGTGTATTATATATATATATATATATATATATATATATATATATATATATATATACTTCATTTTCAGTGAGTTTATTAGCGCTCATTTCCGCTAAGCATTTGGTCTTGGACCAGAGCTCATACAATAGGGTTCAGTTTCTACAGGGCTCGGTCTTAAACCAAGCGCTGAGTCTTGTCTTCTTTAATCTATTGTTATTGTGCTTAGAGTCAGAGTCTTCATTCAAACTAGATAGCGTTCGTTAATTAATAGTTTCTCATTAGTATTATTATTTAGTATAAATCAGTGTTGGTCTTTAAAAGGTGTTTAGCCTAGGGTCTTAGTACTCGGCCTATGCTTCGTAGCGTCCAGTTTGAACTCTTATGAGTCTATTTATTGAAGTAGATGAGTAACACTCAGTCTTGTTAGTTTTTAAGAAGCGTCATTCTACTCGTACTTGTGCTATGATAAGAGCGTACGATCTTATTTTCATTTGAAGGTATGGATGATTAAGTATGAGAAAAATTGAGATGTGATGTGTATGAAATATTTGGTTATGAACGAGTATTCCAGGGAGGAATATCTCAGATAGTGGTTATTGATTGGTAAAGTATGAATGTGGGCAAAGCTTAGCTGGCGTTCATCCTGATATTCCATGATTACTCGTGCTCATATAGAGAGGAGTAAGTCACGTGTGGGAATGGTAGGAGGTCTTAGTCCTTATGGTTAATTTGGATGGAACGGACTAACCTCGGGTGGCAGCTGTTGAGGGTATCCCAGTTACTACATCACCCGGGTGCACGAACGTCGTAGCTACACAAGATTCATACAGTCCGGACAGTCAGAGTCTAGTGGTCGTTATTTGCATGCCTTGATGTATGAATGATGATTTGAGTGTTGTTGGTTTAGTTATGAATTTTGTATGTTGTTATTGAAGAAATTAAATTAAATAAGCTTACCCTGTTATCATTTTTGTCTTTGTTGTGCGTTCTAGCGTTGTCCTGTTACAATGATCATCCGTGTGGATGTGAGCAGAAGTAGAAGAGCTGCTTGAAGAAGTGTTGGAAGATGCCATGGAAGTGAAGGTCGAACCTTGAGAGCATTCGTTATGGTGTAGTTTTACCTTTTGGTAGGATCGTTCGACATAAATTACTTTGTACACCGTTCGGTCTAGTAGTAGTAGCCTTAGTTTTTAAACTCCCTGTTATTGTGTAAGGCCGTTCGAACATAATTTGTATCTCGTTATGTGTAGAACTGGTCTGTAGTATTGTTAACGTGTGATGATTCTCTTATATGGTTTTATACTGCATTTTTAGGATGTTCACCTTAGGATATATAATTTGAACTTGCTTTTGTTTGTTCCTTTGATATAAAATGTTTGTCCCACCCATAACTCTGGTTAAATTGATGACACAGAAGTCATAATTGTTATGTACTTATTATATGAAATGAAAGTTGTATCATTACCCTTGTACTAAGTTCTTCAATTCGTTGTTGGGCTTCTTATGAAGAGAACAAAACAAGACAACTACGCAATCTTCAGGAATCATCACTATTAGCTACCAGTGAGACCTACAATGAAGGTCAAATGATTATTTCAATAATTACCATACCTTTGAAAAAGAAGCTACATTTGGTAAGACTAACCCTTCAATGTATGGAGCCAAGTAAACACATATTTGGGAGTAGACATCCAAGTTTGCATGTATTGTTGTATGTTAACCTTTGTGTTCCCAGATTTTTGAATGACTTGGGGCTCAACAAATTCATATACATGTGATCGACTTTGCTCCCCACTTATTGTATCCATATACCTAGTACAAAGAATTATAAGTTAAATATTGTAAATTTTTATATAGTAAATATATAAGAGGCATTACTACTTTTACATGCACTAAATCTAAGATGGGAACTAAGATTCACTAAATAACATCTAAATATAATTTAAAGTATAATATAAATTACCAAAACATTCTACATCCAAAACTAACAAAACATATGATAAACAAATAAATTATAAAGTAACCATTATAAATAATCAACTAAAACTACGTGAAGACAAATTCCAATTCAACACTCGGGATAAATTTAACCCTTACTTTTGGCCCAATATATTTTTCTCTTCTTTATCTTATTTTATGACATAGGTCACTATTCTTTGTTCTTTTTTTCTTTCTTCCTATCTCTCGTATCCATCCACTTTAGGTGGATGTTTATCACCACCCCATTTAGTTTGTAGTGCTAATTCAAAAGAAATTCCTAGCATACACCACATCAAAAGTGTGAGAAATGTATATTTTTATAGAAATACATTTAAGAATAAATTTCAATTATTAATAAAAATTTATCTGAATAAATACTTTTAAAAATACTCAAATTTACATAATAAAAAAAGCAATAATACGTAATAATAAAAAAATTCAATTGTTAAGTAATAAAAAAGTGATTATATATATATATATATATATATATATATATATATATATATATATATATATATATATATTCTAATATCGAAACTAATTATAATCTTAAAATAATTAAATAATTATAAATTGAGCTTTGAAATTAAATAAAAAGGACGAGAACCATATAAAAGGTAACAAAAATATATTTTAACAATAAAACAGTTCGTCAATCATTTAACGGAATTTAGCCTAATATTTAATAGTGGAATATATCAAATTAATTATTATGCACGTTTTGATTTGGTTGTATAGTGGATGGCGTGGACAAGTCAGAGCATAATATAATCTTTCCCATGATCTTTGAAAAGTATAAGAAAATATTGAAGAAAATCATACACCAAATTTGCAACCTCTAATGTTAGTACACATTCCATCTACTTCTATTTAATATTCAAATCCATTTAACATTAATTCACTTTAACCTATAGATAATTCCAATACGGATAGCTATAAAATAATTTATTTTAACTGCTTTAATTTACATCAGTAAAATAACAGAATAAATTAATCTTAATTGACATAAATAAAAAATATTTTTATTAATGTTAATTGAAAAATTATAATTAATGTTAATTAAGAAATTATAAGTTCTTATTCTGTATAAGAAAACCTAAATGACATGAACTAAAACGTATAACAATATATGTGGACGTTGATCGAAAAAATTGTAGTTGACAGATACCATTTAATAAATATGGTTAATATTGACCCAAAAGAAAATCTAGATTGATTGATATGATCTTTAAGAAATGACAATAAAAGAAAAAAAAAAATCACTACCATAAATATATATACATAATTAAGATTTTTCAAGCGTGGATTGTCAACAATACATTAAACCAAAACAGCTAAAAAAAAACATTGCAGATAATTACCGAAGGCTTTCGCTGCTCTTCGGTAATTATCGAAGGCTTTCGCCTTTCGGTAATTACCGAAGGCTTTCGTCCTTCGGTAATTACCGAAGACTTTTGTCCTTCGATAATTACCGAAGGCTTTCGCCCTTCGGTAATTACCGAAGTCTTTTGTCCTTCGGTAATTACCGAAGACTTTTGTCTTTCGGTAATTACCGAAGGGCAAAGGCCATCGGTAATGGTTAGTGACAAGGGATTTACCGACGGTCAGATGATTGTCGCTAAGCCGTCGGTAATGGCTTATTACCGACGGCTTTTGGATGTTTCTGAAGGATTATGGTCGTCGATAATGCCCTTCTTTACTGTAATGGAAATTGGAGAAATGGGCTAGAAATGGTAAGGGCTGGCGTGAGTGCATGATTCTGCAGAATTTGCGTTATGTAGATGATGCAGAGTCGTTATGCGAGCTGTCTCGCATAGCGAGTCCCTACAGAGGGTGCTCTCTGTTTGAGTCATTCGTTGTGCGAGCTGGTGCGCTGTGCGAATGACTGGAGGGTGTTGTTCCCTGTCTGGCGATTCGCATAGCAAATCTGGTCGCCATGCGACTAGAGGTGACTTGGAGCCACTGCCAGTTTAATTCGAAAGGCGAAGTGGGCGCAAAACGAGAGTTTTAGGGGGGTTGGTCTCTATCTAGGCTCTCGCATAGCGACCTGGGTACGCTATGCGAGAGGTTGAAAGTCTGATGCACGCTGCGAGTTAATTCGCATGACAAATTAGGGGGTGCGCTGTGCGAGACCATCCTGTCTCGCTTTGCGAATAATGTGCGCTATGCAAAACGTTCAAGGTTTTATTCTTTATCTTCTCTTTTATATTGTTTCACATAGAGTTGAATGTTGTATGGTTTGTGAAGTATGTGTTGGAGCAAATTATATTGTATGATGGGATTCAAACGTGTTGTATATTGTTAAAATGAAAATGTGTTTGATTCAAAGGTATGATTGGTGATTCAAAGTATGTGGTTTTAAAAGTATGGTTGATGGACGTAATTCCATGATCTTCAAGGAGAAGATCCATAGTGATACCCTTAGTTGCTTAGAATGAAAGTAGGAGCTCAGTCTTGGGGGTCATCCTGAAAGTCCAATGGGCTTTCTTCTCACGTAGAGAGGATTGAACCATGTGGTGAGGAGTGGCAGGAGGTCTTAGTCTTGGGGGCTTCCAGTACGCCTCAAGGCCCGGAACAAGCTAACCTCGTGAGTGTGGTAGGGTGGGGAACCCAAGTATCATAAGCCACTAAGAGTGCAAAACCCGCCATAGCTCGACTATCATTCTAAGTTCCCATGAGTGAAGTTTAAAGTGTAACAAGTTGTGTTAAGTGATCCAATATATATGAATTAAACTTGCACGTTGTGTGGGATTGTTATAACATGATTTTTGTATATCTAGCTCACCCTTCTGCTTGTGTGTGTCTTTTGTTTGTGTGTGTTTTCTGTTGCAATAATCATCCATTTGGATGTGAGCAGAGGTAGATGAGGTGCTCTGGTGCAAGCCTTGGAGGGAGATGACACCGCTGCTTAGCCTAGTTATGATCCATAGGCTTCTGCTTATTTTGAAATACTCTATTGTGTTAAAGTTTTAAATTTACAACCATTTTGGGATGACCGTAACCTTAAGACTTTATCCACAAGTCTTCTTCTAATTGTTCTATTATATTAAAATGTGAACTACTAGATTATATAGTTCTATATAATTTGGGATGTTACATTTTTCATTACTTATAAATTTAATAAAATTAAATTCAAAAACTATATTTTAGTTTAATTTTATAAAATAATATTATCTAAAACTAATAATAATTTTTAAATTAAATAGATAATTATCTGATTTTGATTGTAATTTTCTTCCGAGATTAAACAATCGGTAATGAGTTTTCAATTAATCGGTCGACACAAACAATATATTTTATAATTATCGTTACTTAACTTATATATTCATTTTTATTATATTAGTAATATATATATATATATATATATATATATATATATATATATATATATATATATATATATATATATATATATTATTTTGATATGTGCCGATCACACATTTTAATATATATTCCTACTCTTAATCTATATCTAGTATCGTAAATCTATATGAGATAATTTATACCCACTGTTCATATAGGTCAGATAATCTATATCACATTAATCTTCGCTGTTTTAATTTAATGATAACAAATTAATTATGATAAAAATATATGATCTACCTATAAAATATTAAAAATTACGAGTCAAATCGTGAGAGTCCAGAAATTTCGTGTTATGAGGGTGGTACAGATGTCTCAAAATAAAGAGATGAAGTATTGCATGAGCATATAAATAGAAAATTTAAACAAAGATGGTCTCATTAGTTTCTTGTTTTTATGCTAATGGAGTTGATAATTTGGTGTCCTATTAGTTGTATATGTTTATATCTCTTGCTATATTGTTTTTCTTGTGTGGTAAAGTAGGAAAACTTTCAACTTTTCTTTTTAATCCATCCAAGAGAGGTTTGTCATCACCAGGAAGCGTATGTGAGAAGAGTTGTTCTTTTTGCTGCCTCATGTGTATTGGTTTCCCTTCACTCTACTTCCATTTCATCTGCCTTGCTCGATGGAAATGTTGAAATTTCTACTGGTCTTGAATGGATTCGCATATGGGCCCTTAATATAACTGAGTTACACACAGATAAAGAATGTTATACCGTAAGCAAAAGAAAATTTGAAGGTTCCGAGAGGTTTAAATTCGTTCTGCCAGTTCTCACAAGCCTTTAAATTATATCCGCATGTACTTTGGTCATATGAAAAGGTTTAGATTTTTCTGCATTGGTCTACTGTTATTTTATGGTGCTAAGGTTACATATTGGTCTCATTCTGGACTTCTATTGATATTTATTTTAATTGTTCATGACAACATATTTGCTTTTAAAGTATTAACTGATAAGCATCGGTCAAGTGTTCAATCCAGGTAGCTTGTTATCCCTAGAAATTTTTACTCAGTCTTTTTTGTTCTACTATAGAGCTTTGCAAAGCCCCCCTATCCTATTCTATGTTTTGGTTTAACTTTTGTTATTTTCCTGTTCCCAATAATTTTTTTTTATTTAACTATAGATGGCTATGCCATGTTTAAGGATTTTGTTGTTGTTTAGATTGCTATGACATGTCTACAACTACATGCCGAGATGGCTCTTCAAACTTCCCGAGCTTTGGAGTCAGCAAGAAGTTCACTCAAGGCAGACCCTGCACTTACATATGGCACATCCAATGTTACCATTAAAATTCCCTACATAAATTGGGATTAGAGATGCTTCCGACAATTGTGAGTGACTTCTAACCCAACATATAAATGGTAAGTCATGCTATTTATACCACTCCTTATTTATTTAACATTTTTTCCATTCCTCGTTTTCCCTTTAGGGATTTGTATATTTTAGGATTCTATATTGGTACAACACTAAAGTTTATATTTTGATTCAAAAACATATAAAATTTAAAACTTATTTATTCTTACTCTCCTTTCTTATTAATTTTGAGGTTCTTGTCTCTTTCTCCCAATTTTAGGTACTTAATATAATTACTCAATTATAAAAATTTTAATTTAATGTAATTAATTTATATTTGAGTTTCATATATATATATATATATATATATAATTCTCCAACTTTTTTTTCTTCACTCCGATCTACTTTTCTCTTCTTCTTTATTTGTTAAAGATTTATCTACAATGGCTAGATTCAAGATAAACCATCAGTTATTGTTTTCTTCTTCTATTTTAATCTTTTTGATTTTACTTCCAACTTTATTACAGCAGAATGTACATGTGACGAAGAAGACAAGAATGGTGACAGAGAAAAACTTTAAGGTACAAAATAGCAACTTTGGTATCAATTTTAATAGCTAGTGCAGTTGGGGTGTGTATTCCTCTTCCTCTAGGCAAAGTCATAGCAGCGTTAAGTCCGGACAAAACGTTTTCTTTCTGGTAAAAGCTTTTGCTACCTATGTGATTCTAGCCACTGGATTCATCCAAATTTTAGGTACTTAATATAATTACTTAATTATAAAAAGTTTAATTTTATTTAACTAATTATAAAAAGTTTAATTTTATTTAACTAATTTATATTTGCTTAATGAGAGAAGGGAAAGATATACAAACTTTGATCAACTTTTTGGTTTATGGTAGTTATTGAGAATCATTCTTATTTTACAAAGAATGATGAATTAACTTCGGTTAATAATTTCAACCATACATATGGCTATATTATTAATATTATTTTAACTCTATTATTTTATTTGTAGTTCTTTAATGATCCATCTCGAAGCTGCAGATATGGAAAACCTTAGAAGGAACTGAACTTCTTTTATTTTAAGTGTTAGTAGAAATTTGGTTACAATTCAATAGTGTATGTACATTAATGTAATATTTGGATTTAATATATAGTTTCATGTATAAATGATGTGTTAAATATTATTAGACTATTTAATGTTTGAAATGAATTTTATTTTGTTAGTCTCATTACATTTGTTTATTTAAAGATATATTGATTATAAATTGATTGGATGAGATAATAATACAAGAATATTATTATAATTTCCTTGGATGTCAAATGTAATAATCAATTTTTTAAAAAAAACATATATTATGACGTACAAATAATGTACACATATTATAACGTATAAAAATATATACGTAATAATAGATATAATGTATTATAATGTAAAAACAAATCTACATTATAATATCTCTCGCCTTATTATAAGGAGAAATTGTTATAATAAATTGCACATATTACAACGTATTGCGCAGACTTACTATAACGTTCATAACTATGTCCCTAATAACTACTTTATAATATATAATTTTTTATACGTTATAAAATGTTATTGAGAATCTTCCTTATTTTATAAAGAATGATGAGTTAACTTCTGTTAATAATTTCAACCATACTTATTGCTATATTATTAATATTATTTTAACTCTATTATCTTATTTGTAGTTCTTTAATAATCTTTCTCCCATAGAAGCTAGACCTTACAAGTAACTGAACTTTTTCTATTTTAACTGTTGTAGAAATTTGGCTACATTAATGTAATATTTGGATTTAATATATAGTTTTATGTATACATGATGTATTAAATATTATCAGACTATTTAATGTTTGAAATAAATTCTATTGTGTTAGTTTCATTAAATTTGCTTATTTGAAGATATATTGATTATAAATTGATTGGATGAGATGATAATACAAGAATATTATTATAATTTCCATGGATGTCAAATGTAATAATCAATTTTTTTTTAAAAAGAACATATATTATGACGTACAAAGAATTGACACATATTATAACGTACAAAAATATATACGTAATAATAAATCATGTATTATAATGTAAAAGCAGATCTACATTATAATATTTCTCGCCTTGTTATAACGGACACATGAGAATTTGTTATAATAAATTGCACATATTACAACGTATTGTGCGGATTTACTAGAACGTCCAGAACTACGTTCCAATAACTACTTTATAATATATAATTTTTGTACGTTATAAAATGTCATTTTTGCATTAGTGAATATATGATCCGCATATAAAATATTAAAATGTATGGGTCAAATAATAAAAAGTAAAACATGATTAAGAATTTATTTATTAATTGTTACGCATGCATTAGAGGATAGAAAAAAAAAATGAGATTAGACTTGATATTTTCAACAATGTTATTTGATATTTATTTTGATTGGTCATACATTTGGAAGATTTCAAAATACGGAAACAGTTGACTTTACTTTTTGTTTTTTTATTCTTCTCTTTCACACTCTTATTCCAAAAGACTGTTTACATTTAAATTCTTAAAAGATTTATTTTCATTGGTTCTTGCATATTCATGTCGACATTTCATGACATGCCTAGCTATTTACGTCTTTCTCTCTCTTCTATGTTAAAAGATTTATCCATCTATACATTAATTAAAATTAATTAAGATAATCAATTCTTTATTATATAAGGTTGTTGATACACAGTTTCATATATATATATATATATATATATATATATATATATATATCATTCTATAACTTTTTTTCTTCACTTCTCTCTACTTTTCTCTTCTTTTTTTTTCTTGGTTAAAGATTCATCTACAATGGCTAGATTCAAAATAAACCATCAATTCTTGTTTTCTTATTCTATTCTAATCTTTTTTATTGTACTTCCAACTTTAATTACATATATGTGACGAAGAAGACAAGAATCGTGACAGAGGAAAAGCTTTAAGGTACAAAATAGCAGTTTTGGTATGTATTCCTCTTCTGGCAAAAGTCATAGCAGCCTTAAGTTGGGAGAAGAACGTTTTCTTCTTAGTAAAAGCTTTTGCTGCGGGTGTGATTCTAGCCACCGGATTCATCCACAATTTAGATACTTAATATAATCATTCAGTTATAAAAAGTTTAATTTTATTTAATTAATTTATATTTGTTTGATGAGAGAAAGGAAAAATATACAATATTTGGTCAACTGGATCGATTCCGTTTTGGTTTTTGGTAGTTATTGAGAATCTTTCTTATTTTTACAAAGAATGATGAGTTAACTTCTGTTAATAATTTCAACCATACTTATTGCTATATTATTAATATTATTTTAACTCTATTATCTTATTTGTAGTTATTTAATGATCAATCTCCTACAGAAACTGCAGACATTGAAGACCTTACAAGGAACTGAACTTTTTTTATTTTAAGTTTTAGTAGAAATTTGGCTACAATACAATTCAATAGTGTATGTACATTAATGTAATATTTTGATTTAATATATAATTTTATGTATAAATGATGTATTAAATATTATTAGACTATTTAATGTTTGAAATAAATTCTATTTTGTTAGTTCATTAAATTTGATTATTTGAAGATATATTGATTATAAATTGTTGGATGAGATGATAATACAAGAATATTATTATAATTTCCTTGGATGTCAAATGTAATAATCATTTTTTTTAAAAAAAACATATATTATGACGTACAAATAATGTACACATATTATAACGTATAAAAATATATACGTAATAATAGATATAATGTATTATAATGTAAAAACAAATCTACATTATAATATCTCTCGCCTTATTATAACGGACAAAGGAGAAATTGTTATAATAAATTGCACATATTATAACGTATTGCGCAGACTTACTATAACGTTCATAACTAATAACTACTTTATAATATATAATTTTTGTACGTTATAAAATGTTATTGAGAATGTGTTATAAATCATGTATTATAATATAAAAGCAGATCTACATTATAATATCTCTCGCCTTGTTATAACAGACACATGAGAATGTGTTATAATAAATTGCGCATATTACAACATATTCCGCGGATTTACTATAACGTCTAGAAGTACGTCCCCAATAACTACTTTATAATATATAATTTTTGTACGTTATAAAATGTCATTTTTGCATTATTAAATATATGATCCGCATATAAAATATTAAAATGTGTGGGTCAAATAATAAAAAGTAAAACATGATTAAGAATTTATTTATTAATTGTTACGCATGAATTAGATGATAGAAAAAAAAATGAGATTAGACTTGATATTTTCAACATTGTTATTTGATATTTGTTTTGATGGGTCATACATCTCGGAGATTTCAAAATACAGAAACAGTTGACTTAAGTCTACTTTTTGTTTTTTTATTCTTCTCTTTCACACTCTTCTTCCGTGAAAGACTCTTTACATTTAAATTCTTAAAAGATTTATTTTCATGGGTTCTTGCATACTCACTTCGACATTTCATGACATTACTCACTATTTACGTCTTTCTCTCTTTTTTATGTGAAAAGATTTGTCTTTCTCTCTTTTTTATGTGAAAAGATTTATCGATCTATCAGATTCTTTAAATTATACATCAATTAAAATTAATTAAGATAATCAATTCTTTATTATATAAGGTTGCTGATACACAGTTTCATATATATATATATATATATATATATATATATATATATATATATATATATATATATATATATAATTTTCCAACTTTTTTTTCTTCACTTCTCTCTACTTTTCTCTTCTTTTTTTTTCTTGGTTAAAGATTTATGTACAATGGCTAGATCAAAATAAACCATAAGTTTTTTCTTCTTCTATTCTAATCTTTTTGATTGTACTTCCAACTTTAGTTACAGCATAATGTACATGTGACGAAGAAGACAAGAATCGTGATAGAGGAAAAGCTTTAAGGTACAAAATAGCAGTTTTGGTATCAATGTTATTAGAAAAAGTCGGGGCAGAAATGTAACCACACGCCAAATAATATCTTCTGATATTAAAGAAAAGAAAAGTGCACGTGATAGGGAGAAAAACAAAATGTGATGTTTATAGGGTGAGGTCAGAACTTCTGGAGCTCTGCTAGGGTTCCTCCAGACACAATCTCAGGCCAATGCACTCATTGCTCACCAGAGAACAGCACACACACAAGGATCAGATAGACACCTTCTCAGAAGACATTTAGGTACTGTATAATACTCTAAGAAAACTTTATTAAAAAAAAAAGAACGAAATGATTTACAGCAATTTATGCAAGATCACAAAACTGTAACTGAAAAGAAACTAACTTGTTTTTGTTTTGTTTAAAACAACACTCCTCCTAAACAGAAAAACGATGAAAGAACAAAATTTTGATGAAAAACTCTCTTTCCCACCTAATGATCGGTGAAAACATCATCACCAGCAAACCTCCGCCAATTCCACCGATTAATAATCGGTAAAAAACCTTTCTTTTATTTTGAACAGTTTTTCATCAATTAAAAATCGTGAAGACCCCTTTCTCTGAGCTGAAAAACCTTAGGTTTTCGTGACCTCCTTTTGTTGATTTGTCATCATCCCAACATTTTTCACCCCCGATCTGCTTTCCAAGAGTTAGAAAGTTTTCTTCTTTTAGAGCTTTGGTGAGTATATATGCAATCTGATCTTCAGATCTGCAGTGTACCACTTCAATCTTCCCTTTGCTGACTTATTCCCTGATGTAGTGGAACCGAGTCTCAATGTGTTTGCTCCTACCATGTGATGTAGGATGCTTGGTCAGGTCTATAGCGGACTTGTTGTCTACAAGTAGTATGACCTTCTCCTCTACTTCAATCTTGAATTCCCTTATCAAAGAACATAGCCAAGCTGCTTGACAAGTGGCTTCACACGTAGAAATGTACTCGCCTCACAAGATAACAAAGCCGCTACAAGTTCCTTAGTGGAGCTCCAAGAAATTGGTGCTCCTTCCAAGAAAAACACATATCCTGCAGTACTCTTCCTATCATCCTTATCTCCACACCAATCTGAGTCAAAGTAGGCAGTGACTCGCACCTTTCCTCCTGGTTCACCTTTTGGTAACAAAATTCCACATCTGTAAGTACCTTTTAGGTACCTCAGAATTTTTTTAACAGCATTTAAATGAGAGACTCTGGGATTCTGCATGAATCTGCTAATCAAGCCCACGCTGAAACTAACATCTGGCCTAGTATTACACAAATATCGTAGGCTTCCAACCATTCTTCTGTACTCTGTAGGATCAACTGCCTCTTCCTCAGGATCTATCTCAAGCTTAAAGCCAACTTCTGCAGGAGTATTTTCAGGGTTGCAATGAAGCATGTTAAACTTAGTTAACATGTCCAAAGCATATCTGGATTGATGCATTAACATACCCTCATCAATCTTGGTGAATTCAATCCCAAGAAAATAGCTAAGTTGACCCAGGTCACTCATTCAAATTCTTGTAACATTTGGACTTTGAAATCAGCAATTCTCCCAACGCTACTTCCTGTAACTAACAAATCATCCACATATAGGCATACTATCAACTTTTCTTCTCTCCCATTCTGCTGATAACACTGAACATACACTTCATGCTCAGAAATACACTTCTCAAACCCAATGCTCCTCATAAAACCATCTATCCTTTGATTCTAGGCCCTTGGAGCCTGTTTGAGCCCATATAGAGCCTTCTTCAACCTGTACATCTTGTCAAGATGCCTCTTGACTTCAAAACCTTAAGGCTGGACAACATACACTTCTTCCTCCAAGTTCCCATTCAGAAAAGCAGACTTTACATCTAATTGATGTAAGATCTAGTTGTTTTGTACAGCCAAGGAAACCACCAATCTCACTATTTCCATTCTGGCCACTAGAGCAAACACCTCTCCATAATCAATTCCTTCTCACTATAAGAACCCTTTGGCCAACAATCTAGCCTTGTACCTAACCATTACACCTTGTGGATTTATTTTGGACTTATAAATCCACTTCAGTGTTATTGGTCTCTTGTTAGGAGGCAATTCAACTCCCAGGTCTGGTTCTTCTCAATTGAACCAATTTCTTCCTCCATAGCCTTGTACCAACTCTCATCCTACACTGCATGTTCAAAATCGACTGGTTTAGCTTCTGCTATCAATGCAAAGTGACCAAAATTTCCCTCGGATGAAATAGTTGCACCATAGGCCAGGTCATAGTCTCTCAGATGTGTTGGCATCTGGGTGACTCTAGATGGCCTCCTAACACTCCCCTCCCTTCTGCATGCCTCTAACTCTGTTGCAGGTTCACTGTCCAACTCAATGGTTGGTCTTTCTTTCTTTTTTAACTCCCACTGCCACTCTCCAGCTTCATTAACTTTTACATCTCTGCTAACTGAAGCTGCACCTGTTATAGGGCCATATAGCTTGTACCCACCTGTAACATGGTATCCTATCAAAATCAATGGAATTCCCCTGTCATCAAGTTTATTTCTCAACTGTTCTAGAACATGTTTGTAGCATAGGGACCCAAAAATCTTCAGATGTTTAACATCTGGCTTAACTCCAGTCCAAGCCTCCTCTTGTGTGACACCATTCAGTCTCTTTGTTGGAGACAGATTCCACACATAAGCAACTGTCATTACAACCTCCCCCCATAGAAAATTTGGCAGTCCCTTGCTCTTCAACATACACTTGACCATGTTTAGAACTGTCCTATTTCTCCTTTCTACTGCCCCATTGTGTTGAGGCGTGTAGGGAGGTGTTATTTCATGAATAATTCCCTCCTTTTCACAGTATTCTCTAAAATCAGTGGAGATATACTCTCATGCTTCATCTGTTCTTAGGATTTTCAGCTTCTTCTCACTTTGCCTTTCAATCATGTTTTTAAACTTTTGGAAATGTTGCAGCACCTCTCCTTTTCTCTTCAATAGATAGACCCAACACTTCCTGGACCAGTCATCTATGAATAGTAGAAAATACCTGCTACCACCAGGTGTTTCTACTTGCATAGATCCACATACATCCGAAGATACTACTCCAAGCTTCTCTGTAGATTTGTGTGGTAAATACCTCTGAAAACTGCCACGGGTCTGCTTGTATTGAACACATTCTTTGCAAACAGTCCCTGGAATACTTAGCTTTGGTAAGCCAATCACCATTTTCTTCTGGCTCAACATTGACAGATCTTGGAAATTCAGATGCCCAAATCTGAGATGTCACAACCATTCTTCTTCACTTTCTATTGCAGTAAAACAATGATGATTTACTACCTCCATCACCACTTTGAATGTTCTGTTCTGTGACAGCTGTGCCTACACAACAACCTTTCCATTCTGATTGAAGATGTTGAGACAATTGTCCTCCATCTTCATCATGTATTTCTTCTGCAACAGTTGCCCAAGACTAAGTAAATTAGTCTTCAACCTAGGTACATACAGTACCTCTTCTATGACGACTTCTCTGCCATTTACACCTCTCAAAACCACTCTGCCAGAACCCTCTGCCTCCAAACTACTATTGTCAACAAATCTGATCTTCCCATGCTCTACTCCCTGTATTTTCACAAACCAATCTTTTCTCCCGGTCATGTGAGTGGAGCACCCATAATCAAGGTACCAAACAATGCTTTCTGGTTGTTTTTCATCAACATGTGCCATTAAGATCACTGCCTCTGAATCTGATTCTTCTTCTTGGGCAAGGTTAGCCCTCTTCTTGAGTTTATTCTTAGCTCCTTCTCCATCCCAGCACTCCTTAGCATAATGATCATATTTCTGGCAGTTAAAACACATGACCTTTTTCTTGTCAAATTTCCACTCTCCATCAGTCTTCTTTGATTTTTTTATCTTTTGCAGACTCATTGGACTCTTCTCCTTGCTGGTCTTGAGAGTCTTTCCCTTTCTTGCCTCCTTTACCTCATTTCTTGAAGCCCTTTCTCCCTTTCCACTGAAATCTGGCTTGTAGGGCCTGTTCCTGACACTGTCTGCGTTCGTTGAGGCGTAACTCATGGGGCTCTAATGAATGCAGCAGCTCCTCACTATCAATATCCTCCTTTTTTCGAGTTTCTTCAATGGCAGTCACCACATAGTCAAATCTAGGGGTTAGGGTCCTCATAATTTTATCTACAATATACTCATCTGTCACCTTGTCACCACAAGCCCTCATTTTGTTCACTAACTCCTGCACCTTATCAAAATACTTAGCCACGGTCTCACTCTCCTCCATGATCAGAGTTTCAAACTGCCTCCTTAGAGCTTGCAGTTTAACCTTTGCATTTATGTCTCCATCACCGTAGGTTTTCACCAACATGCCCCAAATCTCCTTTGCAGTGGCTGCATTAGAGATTTTGTTGAAAATCTTTTGACTTACACATTGATACATTAAGAATCTGGCCTTGCTATCCAGTTTCTCCAATATCTTGTGTTCTTTCTTCTGTTCTTGGGTTGCCTTTTCACTCAACACAAGCACCCCATCTTCAATGACTTCCAACACATCCTGAAAACCAAACACAGCCCACATCTTGATCCGCCAATCAGTAAATTGCTTGCCATCAAACATGGGTAGTGATCCCTGAATTCCTCCAACTCCAGCCATCCTTTCTTGCAACAATCTTTCTAAATCTTTGATCTACACATAGTCAAAGACCCTTCTTTCTGCACTTCTGGATACACACACATCCAGATATCAACACAACACCCACTTCACACACCCACCAGGACAACAGCCTAAGCTCTTGATACCATATTAGAAAAAGTAGGGACAGAAACGTAACCACCACTAGTACACTAACAGGATATGACACCGGTTAATTTTGGTTATAGGCACCGGTTCTACAACCGGTGTATATACCAGCGAGGTAAAAAAAGGTAGATTTTATGCCTCGGTTGTGAACTGGGTTAAAAAAGATAGAATTTATGCCTCAGTTTTTGAATAACCGAGGCAGTAACGTGTTTGTTTTTTAATTTTTTCCACCAGCCTCTGAGCCTCTGTTCCTGGAACTCCCACGCAGAAACCCAAAAATTGAACAGTCAAAAATTTGAAGTGAACAAGCAGATTCAGATACCAAAAATTGAAATAAAAATTGAATCAGGAAATAGGGAACAAGCAGATTGATTGTTCTTGTGATCTTCATCACAGATGAATGTTTTTGAATCAGCAATACATGAATCCCGTTCAAATCCCTAACCCCCAATCCAGTCAAAACCCCTTCAAATCCCTAACCCCCAAATCCAATCAAAACCCCATTGAAATCCCTAACCCCCAAATCGGATGACCAACAACCGTAGAGACGCTTTGCCGTGACCACCACCAATGCCATTGAAGATCCCTTCGTCACGCCTCCATCAGAGCAGAGAAGAGGAAGGAAGGGAAACAAACGAAAATGGGAGAAAAGAGAGGAGCGGCACAACTTCTATCTCTGTTTGCGAAATTTAACCCTAAACACATGTTATTACCTCGGTTATTTTCTTAACCGAGGCAATAAGGGTCTACGGCTTCGGTTATATAAAGAACCGATGCCTAAACGCTCTAAAAAAATAAAAAATAATTACAAAAATGTCACCGCGCCAGTTTTAGGCATCGGTTCCTTTTGAACCGAGGCATATACCTTTGCGCGATAATTACAAAAATGCCACCGCACCAGTTTTAGGCATCGGTTCTTTTCGAACCGAGGCATATACCTTGCGCGATAATTACAAAAATGCCACCGCACCAGTTTTAGGCATCGGTTCTTTTTGAACCGAGGCATATTCATTTGTGATAACTACAAAAATGCCACCGCGCCATTTTTTGCTTCGGTTACAACTTAACCGATGCCAAATGCGCGAGTTAAAATCTTGTTTTTTTACTAGTGCACATGCCAAATAATATCTTCTGATATTAAAGAAAAGAAAAATGCACGTGATAAGGAGAAAAATAAAACGTGATGTTTATAGAGAGAGGTTAGAGCTTCTGGAGCTCTGCTAGGGTTTCTTCAGACACAACCTCAGGCCACCGCACTCACTGCTCATCGGAGAACAACACACACAAGGATTAGATAGACACATTCTCAGAAGACATTCAGGTACAATATAATACTCTCAAAAAACTTTATAAAAAAATCGAACAAAATGATTTACAACAATTTATGTAAGATCACAAAACTGTAACCGAAAAGAAACTAACTTGGTTTTGTTTTGTTTAACAGAACAAATTTTTATTGCCAGTGCAGTTGGAGTGTGTATTGGCAAAGTCATAGCAGCGTTAACCTAGTAAAAGCTTTTGCTGTCGGTGTGATTCTAGCCACTGGATTCATCCACATATTACCGGATGCTTTTGAGAATCTGACCTCACCTTGAAGGAGCATCCATGGGGAGATTTTCCCTTTACTGGGTTCGTGGCAATGTGTACTGCCATGGGAACTCTCATGGTTGATACTTATGCCACTGCTTATTTTCAGAAATACCATTCCAATGAAGTACAGAATGATAGTGGAGATGTGGAGAAAGAGACCGGGCACGAGGGGTATGTGGATCTTCATACGCATGCATCGCATGGCCATGCTCATGGCCCTGTTCACTCCCACGATCAGTCTTCCCAGCTTCTTCGCCATCGAGTCATATCACATGTATTCATTACTTTTTCATATCAATTCTGAATTGAAAGCTGTATTACATATATAAGTTTCATTCACCGTTATCATTTCATTTGATAATGGTTTAGGATGAAGGGTTTTGGATCTCTTACACAGGACTTGGAGTTGGGAATTATTGTTCACTATGTTATTATTGGAATTTCATTGGTAGCTTCAGATAATCCTTACACGATAAGACTACTCGTAGTTGACTTTTCATCTGAAGGCATGGGACTTGGGAGCTGTATATCTCAGGTATTGTATCCAAATGAATATGTGATTGATTTAATCTGAGTCATGTCTTTTATAAGAGTCAAAAGAATAAAGGAGCATTGACTTTTTATTGTTTGTTGTAGGCAAACTTCAAAAGGGTATCTGTCACCATGATGGGATTGTTCTTTGCCTTGACTACTCCAGTAGGAATTGGAATTGGCATAGGAATTTCAAGTGTTTATGATGAGAACAGTCCAACTGATTGTGGAAGGAGTTTTTAATGCAGCAGGGATATTAATTTACATTGCTGTTGTTGATCTTCTTGCCAATGATTTCATGAGTCCAAGAATGCAACAAAGTAGCAGGCTCTGTTTTCCCACTTCTTTGCTATCGAGTCATATCACAAGTATTCATTACTTGTACATATCAATAATCTCAATTCTGAATTGAAAGTTGCATCAAATGTTTTCAATTACATATAGTTTTACCATCTCATTTTTCATTTCTTGCATGGGACTTGGAAGATGTATAGAGTACCTGAGATATGGCAGTGAACATTGCCACAAACTCAGTGAAGGAAAATCTCCCCATGATGCTCCTTCAAGCAAGGTGAGGTCAGATTCTTAAAAACATCGGATAACACATAGGTGAACCCAGTGACCAGAATCATACCCGCAACAAAAGTTTTTATTATAAAGAAAATATTTTTATGGGACTTAAAGAAGGTATAACTTTGCCTAAGAAAGTAATACACCCCTTAATTCACTTGCAATTAGAATTTATGCATATGCAGGAAGCAAAAACTGAATACAAATGTATATTTGGGCCTCGTAATACAAAGCATAACAAATCAAACCTCGGGCCTCAGGTAGCTTGTTTGATGTTATTGCTTCCTACATTTCCCACAGTTAGTAACTGCACCTCTTTCACTAACAGTAAAAAAACTAAACTATCTTTCACCATTGTACCACATTACCATTGTCACTGTTATTATTTTCATAACTGTTACCGTTACAGTTGCAAAAGAACGAGAGGAAATGTTTCATCACCGTTATCGTTACATAGAGACTGTTGTAGAGGAAAACGAGAGAAAAAAAAATACTTCATACAAAGAAAAATATTAAAACGGGAAAAAATAGCTCGTTGCTGAAACATTTTCGAAAATGTATTTTGTAATTTGTCAGTTTGACCTCTCTTATATATAGTTTTGTCATGATTAATATGGATTAGGGTAAAAAAACCCTAAATTAAAAAAATTAACAGAACCAAAATATTCATAAAAATTCTATAAATCATGATTGTTCATTGATCTTCATTTTAGAAAAATATTTATTTTGAAAACTAAAAAAATATAATTAATTCATAATTTATTATAAATATAAATGTTTTTAAAAGATGTCAAAACTTTTTAATAATCAGTATAAAAGTTTCAAGTAAACTTTGTTCCTTACTTATATAAGAAAATTATATAATAATAAAACGTTGAAATCTTCTTTGTAATAATTATTAAAAATTACCAATAAAACATAACATCGTACAGCTATACATTTATTTATCCAACACCTTAGATGAATGATTATGCGGTGCAACCTAATAATAGGTTACAAATTCTATCTCCTCATCCGGGACTACATAGATCAGTATCCCTCATCTATTTCACACAACAACGATACTCCAAAATCTAAACCTATCATTCATCTCTCACATGCCCTCATCCCATTGCCACAAAGCAACCAAAACAAACAATTTTTATGAGGTTTTGGCACATACTCATTTTACATTGTTTATCCTGTTCATATATATAATGTCTCTATTTAATAGATTATTTTATTTGTTTTTATAGTTGTTAGGAAACTTATTAATTACTTTCAGAAAAACTTATTAATTATTCAAGTAGAAGAAAGAAAAAAATAATTAACGTCGTTTGTACGGATTTAAGGGAAGGGATTTCATTGATATAAATTTTATTAAGTGAGGACGTAATTGACGTATTTTTTAAAAGATTGACTAATTTGACATTTTCAAACGAAATAAGGTATTAAACCAAAAATATATTGTCACTCATTTACGAATGCTTTATAATCAAACTTTTCAAAATAGAGAAATAATGTTATATAGTACGTCTTTTCCTATCTTAATATTTTATATAGTATTAGAGTCTAAGTGTTATGAAGCGTGGTATTCTCTTGTGTTTTAGTATTGTATTTTTGTGAGTATCTTTGGGTTGAAATAAACGTACGTGTGTTGAATGATTAGGATTTTACGCAATCATCTTCTTTATGAGTTTTGTCTTGATCTAAAATGTTTCGCGTTGGAACTCGCCCTCCTTCTCCTTGGTGCTACCTTGATACTCTATCTGAAGCAGATTTTGAATCTACGGGGCACTTGATATAACGGGAAAAACACATCTTCAAAATTCAAAACTAATATTAAATTTTCTTCCTTTATTTTCAATGTGCTATTTTTAAGAATTTTTTTCCCACAAACACAAACTTTTAATCCTAGATGTTAAGATGAAGATAATCTTGCTATAAATTTTGATTCACGACTCTTATGCATATTGACATACATGACATTGGTATTTCATCGCACAAGTTTAAACAATTTATTATCATTCATAGATTTTCACTTGAATGTCATTCTAGTCACATGAACAATAATAATAAATTATAAACCCATGAGAAACTTCAATTCATAAACAAAAATGGAAACATAAACTTATTAAGTTTTTCTGATCCTAACAACAAACGTAAAATCACAATTACTTGACCATTAACACATACAACTTTGTCACTGATACAACCTTCAATTTTTTTTTCATAACTAGAGTTAATCCTCCTTCAACAAAAGAATGATACACATAAATATCGAATTTCTAAGGAAAATGTGTAAAACTGTACCATTAACACAACCATTTGAATGTTTTAGCGAAAGTATATGTCTCGGTTGTAGAGAAATTGATGCCTAAAGAGAACTACTGTCTCGGTTCTGTGAACAACGGAAGTAGAAAACCCTGCCACCCACTTGCATAGCGGATTTTTCACCTGCTAGGCTTTTTGAAATAGGGTTACTGCCTCGGTTCTCTAGGCAACCGAGGCAGAAAACCCTGCTACACTTCTACAAATAGTATTTTTGACCTAATAGCCTTTCTAATATTGGGATACTACCTAGGTTCTCTAACCAACCGAGGCAGTAGAGGTTGAAAAAAAGGTATGTGGAACGTTCTATGCACTAACAACCCCTGATTCAAGACGTTTTGTCTCAAGCTCTACGCCATTGGTTGCTTGCCAACCATCGTAATATGTTGTTTATGCTTTGGTTTTAAAGCTAAATGAGGCATATATTTTTTAATAGTTGTATTTTTAAAATTTTCTAGGGGGTTTACGCCTCGGTTAAGTGGAAAACCGAGGTAGCAATGGTATTATTGCCCTAGTTAAGTGGAGAACCGAGGCAATATCCTATTTAGATTTCAGAAATCGCGAAAACTCTTTCGTTGTTCATCTTCTCCCCCGTGAACGAAACCCTTCTCCCACTCTTTCTCTACTTCCATCATTGTCGGTGACTGCAGTTCTTCTTCCTTAGGCGCACAACAACCATTATTTTCTTCTTCCACTGTAGCATTGCGTTCTTCTTCTTCGTCTTCCTCACGCCTTGCCACTTCTGCCATTGTCGGCGCCGTTGCGAGACCATTGCCCTAAACCGGCGTCCGTCCGTAGTCGCCACCTACACGCGTCCATTGCTCCCAATCGTCGTTCGCCATTGCTTCTGCACCTTGCGTCTGACGCCATTGCCACCATTGGTCGTGCCGCCACGCTTTCAGGTTCATTACTTTTTCCATTTCCATTTTACATGGTTCTTGTTTAAAATTGTAAGAAATATAATATCGTGAAGAATGCTGAATGTAGTAAAGCTAAAAGAGAGGTAAGAAAACAAAAAAAAAAAAAGAAAATTGAAATTGCTGATAAAGAAAGGTCAATAAGGTTAACTTGTTTGTGAAATCTACATGTGTATAATATTCTAGATTAGTTAGACACCATATTAAGAAAATATACTCGAATGTTAATAAGGTGCTTAAACAAGCAATCCAATCCATTTTCAAGCCCTTCAATGACTACGAGCATAGCGTCAAACTCTTTACGTGCAAATTGAATATTTTCAACTTCAAAATCTTTGGCTGGATTATCAATCAACATTCTGCAAAGTGCCAAGTCCACTTTTTCCAATTCATTCACATTTTGAACAAGTCTCCCTTTCATCATCACTCTTGACACAAATCTCCACTTGTTATTCACCTTTGACCTTGGTGAAGAAAGAAACGACACAAGTGACTCAAATATGCAACTGGTGATCAAGCTAGCTTCTCTGAAAACCCTCACAACTGCTAAAACATGGTGATTCAGATCCAAAGTATGAGATGCCCCAAATGATGACCCTTCAATGTTCTTCAACAAAAACAAGTTATTTCGTACATTGTTTCCTTGTGTTTCTTCTCATACTCCAATATGAATACACATGGTTTTGAATCACCAAGTCTTCAACTTTTCTCCTTTTGAGTGCTGATTGAAAATATCTAACATTTCCCTTCATCAGCATCATGGCATCTCTTGTTTCTTCCAATATGTCCAAGAATCTTATTGGACAATCTAGCAACTCATCCACCCATTTTAAGTTTTGATTAGATTAGTTTAGTTATTGATTAAATTACTTTAACATTATGATCATAATCGTTTTTGGGAATAACTTTTACTAAAATTTATTAGCATGGATAAAAAAACAGAGATATTGTAAAGATAACATCAAGCATCAACATTTGAAAATTTAAGGTTAGGAATCATGAGATTAATTAATGTGTTGTTTTGTTTTTTTCCAGATATTGTTGTAGCTTCTAATAGGCGAACATGTTCCATAGTTGACCGGTTATCACGCTTCCAGGTTCCTATTCTTAAAAATTTTATTTTAATATCAACATATAATTATTTGTTTGTTTAAGTATATTGTATGTTGCATATGTAATTATTTGTTTGTTTGAATATTTGATTTATTTTGAATTAGCCTTAGTTTCCCGTTTGAGATTCAATACCAAAATTATTTACTATCTCCATATTTTTTTTGAAGAAATGTACTTTTTACAAATGAATAGAAAGGAGATAGTAATAATAATTTAGAAGTATTGAATCTTGAATTGTCTGGTTGGACAGTTTAAGAAGAGTAATAACTTTTACATAGTTTACTAATATATATAAATTTTAATATACATGTCTTAAATTTCATGAAAATTTGCAGTTGTGTTTTGTATTGATCTTCGGGTGCATATTTGATTGTAATTTATAATCACTTTCATTTCGTGTACCTAAAGACCAATGCAAAATGCTGACAAAATTTCGTGAAATTTTAGATATGTTGTTTAAAATTTATATGTTTAATAAACTAAAAAAAGTGAATATTCTTGAATGGGATAGGGTCTCACCTTGAATACAAAAACGATCAAAGTGATCATTCAAGATTATTGAAATTGTGTAAACAATTTCAGTAAATATGCGTACGGATCGACATTGGATTAATTCACCGTGCATCAGTATCGAGTATGAGAGAAAGGTAGATGAATTTATACAGTTTGCACAACGTAATGCGAGTACAAGTGATGATGAAGTCAAGTTTAGATGTCCTTGTGTCAACTGTTTGAATGGGAAGAAGTTGAACGCAACCGATATTAGGGTTCATCTTATCTGCTATGGTTTCATACGAAGTTATACAATATGGATATGACACGACGAATTAATAGACTTTCCAACTGTCTCTCCAATTGAAAATGTATATGATTCCACAATGAATATGGAAGATCGACCGGAAGAAGATAACTTAGAGGACATGATTCGTGATGTTTGTGTCGAATCTTTTGTCCAAGCGAATGTGTATGAAACGATGTCCACTGATGCGAAGACTCCTTTGTATGTCGGTTCAACTAAGTTCACACGGTTGTTAGCGATGTTAAGGCTCATGAATTTAAAGGCAACCAATGGATGGACTGATAAGAGTTTTACATGATTGTTGTCGTTGTTGAATGAAATGTTGCCAGATGGAAATACATTACTCACTCGTAATTATGATGCAAAAAAAATTCTTTCTCTAATAGGTATGGAGTATAAATAGATACATGCATGTCCGGATGATTGCATATTATATAGGAATGAGTATGAAGTTTTGACAAAGTGTCCAAAATGTGAGTTATCACGATACAAGTCAAAAAACAACAGTAATAGTGGTCACACAAAAAAGAATGGTTATGCTTTAAAAGTAGTTTGGTACCTTCCTTTGGTGGCCAGACTTAAGTGTTTGTTCGTAAATCCGAAAAACACTAAAACCTAAGATGGCATGCAGATGAGAGAATAACTGATGGGTTGCTTAGTCATCCAACTAATTCAAAGCAATGGAAAAATATTGATCAAGAATTCCCCCAATTTGGTCAAGAATGTAGAAAGGTCAAACGAATAAAAAGGTCATCATTCTGTCACAGGAAACAACGTCAGAAGCACATGGTATAACTGCTTAGAATAAAAATCCACACCTACTATCTCGGAGTGGATAAAGGAAGCTTGAAGAAAAAATAATGAAGTAGAAGTCAAATAGTAGACTTCCACTTTTTGAGGGTAGTGACCCTCCACCTCCTTCATCACCATCTTGGCACGAGAAATAGAAGTTAGCCCGTCTAAGATCATTGGGCTCCTACACTTCCGACAATGCCAGAGACATATTAGAAAGAATTGTAAGATGTCATTTCCCTTATTTTGACAACATTATTGTTATATATATTACATAGATCTTTCAAATAATTTTGAAATTTTGTTTATGTTACAAGACTCCTTGGTTGAGCAGAGCTCCCAAGGTCAATTTACACAGGAAGGTCGTCGGGATATTTGTGCCACTGCTATTGGACGACCTAAGCACCCAAGACGGGTGTGTGCTGCTGGAATTGGCATAGGCATTAGACAGTTCTTTGGGTCTTCCTCGAGTCCATCTTCATACAATTAAGTAAAGAATATGAACAAAAAATGAAGCAAGACATCACAAAAGAGATCACGTAGGAGATCACAAAGAAAGTCAGGGCAGAGTTATATGATGAAGTTGTTGAAATGATTATGCACTAGTTTAAGCAATATGAGAGTTATGGCATGCGTCCGCGGAACATGTCTCTCATACAGGTAAACTTAATAATCATTTTTTTTATTAATTTACATTTTGTATAACTTAACATTTAATTTGAAAGGTAGAAGTGGCCAAAGGAAGTTGGTCAATTGTCGGTGCCCCAAGGGACGGACATGGACGACACTCGTCCATCTCAGCTATATATTCTCTCTCCTATCGGGACCACGCTCGTGGCTCGTGAAAGAGTCTATGAAACAACCACTGTAGTGCATGTTATGGAGCTAGGAGAAGATGAGGTCAAGGTCACGGTGGATGAAGTTGTCATACCAGATGCCTTTGTACGTGTGCCTACAAAGGAGTTTATCACTATGGCACAAGCATTAAAGTGCTTCGCTGCCTGGGCTAGACATTTGGTTGGTGTTGTATCTGACCCCCCGGTAAACACTCCTACTATATACTTCTAAATTTTAAACTTTACTTCTTATTGACGTTAGAACACAACCAATTGTGGATGATGTAAGTTTATGAGAACTTTTTTATATAAAATTGAGTTATCAAGTTACTTATATCATATCATTTCTTGATTTCAGGTATATGTTTGGCGTCAGCAACAAGATGGGGTTCAATGATGTATATGGGTTCATTGACCCCCAAATGACTGATGAAGGAAATATATTTGATGACATTCAAGCATACATCACCAGCTGCTTTGCAACGGGGAAGGAGATATATTTTCTCCCTTATATACTTGGGTAAGTGAAGTTTGTTAACTTTAAAGTTTCATTTATGATTTTAGTATATGACAATTAAGTTATTACCAATTTCAGGCGTCATTGGCAGCTACTTGTGATCTCTATACCGGAGAACACTATTGTATGATTTTGTTCATTGCACAAGTCTCCTCCCAACCCTCTTAGACAAGTAGTAGATTGATAAGAACCTCAATGTTTGAACTTTCTTTGTTATATAAATGTATGCTAAAACAATTTTTTAATAGTTTCCTTGCAGCACATATGATGTTGTCTAGGAGATCAACTGCTAAAGCTAAAAGGCTTGCATGGTTGACCCTTAAGGTTTGGTATTTTAGTCCATACTGTGTTACATTTGTACCATTCCAATGATGTTACTTAACATTTTATAATTACGATGATATATTGTAGCGTAATAGACAAACTGGGTCACAGAGTGTGGTTACTACATCATGTATTGGATGATAACCACTATTCGTGCACAGGTTATTAGTGGATAGGAAATGACAATATTTTGGTTTGAATTTTATTTTCTCTATAGTTTAGATTTCATATTAACTAATTGAAATCATTGTGTTTTATGCAGAGATTCAATTTTACTGCTTCAGTTCTAGAGAAGTCACTTGAACTCATAAGGAAACCACTAACTAAATATGTAAATCAATTGTATAATAGTATGTAGTAGATATTAGGATATAGTAAGTTTTAAGTTTATGCTTCTAAGAAGTTGATTTATGATTACATTGAATAGATTTATGTTTTAATATAATTTTTATTGAAAATATATGCTTATAGATTGTTCTGGTTGTTAAATATATGCAGGTCTGTTTCTGCAGTTGGGAATGTTGCAGAAATAGACATGTTCTTAAAAAAACAGGGGAATACGCCTCGGTTGTGACCATAACTGAGGTAGAAAGTCCTCTATGGCATCGGTTCAGATCACAACCGAGATAGAAATGCTGTCGAAAAAGCAAAAAAAAAAACACTTTATTGCCTCGGTTCAAGTCCCAACTGAGGCAGTAGAGTTCGAGATGCTGTCTCGATTCAGAAGGAACCGAGACAAAACGTCATTTGAAAAAAAAAAGAAAAAAAAAGAAAAAACCTTACCGCTTCGGTTATGTTTGAACCGAGGCAAAATCCTATCCATTTTTGCCTCGGGGTAAACTTTTTGCCTCGCCTGTTATTTTTTGGTTCAAGAACCACTACCTATGGACAAAAATAACTACTCGTTTCTCTTGACTACACTAGTGTTAATTGAGAAATGAAACACACTATTTGTATATAGATTGTGAATCATTTTGGAATTTCTTTTTTCTAAACTTAAAATTTAATTTAATTGTTGTTGATTTGTTATGTAACTTCATCCGAAAATTATAAACTTCTTATATTTATGGTGTATTGTTTCTCCTTGATAGATGCTATTTAATATTTCCTTATAGCTATTATGTTATCATATTTATCTTTGTTTACTTGGAGAATGTTTTCAATTTTTTTAATTTTATTTAGCCTAAAAATAAGAAAGACCCCACTTTTGATTTTTCTCAATAATTTTATGAAAGGTAACTTATTATAATAATGAGTTAATAATTGGATAGACTAGCTAGTACGTGATTGATTCAATATATACATAAAAAGTCAAACAATTAAAGAATCATATAACTCTTCTAATCTGATTGGCATATGTTTTACATTTGAGTTCTATTATTATTATAACATGATATATGAAATCATTATCAATTTTATATTTTTAATGCAAATATCAACTAATCATGTTTTAGCGATTATATTTTCCATTTAACTTTAAAAAAAACAAGGAAAGGAGTTAAAACCTCGACAATCAGCACCCACTCGTCATATGCGGGTTTTTCTTCACGCGCTTTCATAATTTCTCTTTTATTTTTATCCATTATTTATTTTTAATATTCTTTCAACGTTTAAAATTACAAAATTTAAAATTACTATAACCACTAAATAATTTTAATATAATTTCTATTTAGTTGGCTGTTTCATATATTTTACTTTTTATTTCATAAAATAATATTATTTAAGTAAATTAATTCTTTTTCTATATTACTTTATTTATGATTTTTATTACTTAAATATTTAATAAAATTAAATTTAAAACTATATATTTTAATTTAATTTTATAAGATAATATTATTTAAAATAATAATAATTTTTAAATTAAATAAATATAATTAGCTGATTCTAATGATGATTTTTTCCAAAATTATATCAATGATGACATTTTGATAAATCGATCAATACAAAATATTCATTTTATGATTATTATTATTTAACTAATATACTCATTTTTATTATATATGTTGAATACAGAAAAAAAATAGGTATGAAATTAATTTCATTTGTGTTAAATATACATTATTATTTATTTATAATAGAAAAAATATAAATTAAGTCAAAAATACAACTAATAACAAACTAATACGAATAAAAGATAAATATAAAATAAAAATAATATATTAAACAATATATATATATATATATATATATATATATATATATATATATATATATATATATATATAATTTTTATATTATTTTGATAACAGCCTATTCAACAGTTTAATCTATATATTCCTACTGTTAATCTATAGCTAACATAGTAAATATAACTTGGACCAACCGTTTATCTATATCTAACATAGTAAATCTATAGCTAACATACCAAGTGTTCATCTAGGTCAGATAATCTATATCACATTAATCTTCTCCAGAAAATCTAGTATAAAATCGACTGTTTACATTTAATGATAAAAATTTAATTATGATAAAAATATTTGATCCAAATATAAAATACTAAACAATACAAGTAAAACAATTAAAAATAAAGATTAAGAGTTTATTTGTTAATTATTTCGACAAAATCACTGACACCAATAATAAAATATATTTTCTAACTAAACTAATAAGTCATATCAGCTCAACTAATAAGAAACAATGCAGTAATGTTCAAACATAATATAACAATAATAGTACGGATTGGTAACATAACTAAATATTTCGTCGTAACAAAAAGGCTTAATATCTTATTTTGTCCCCAGTTTCGCTCGAAAATGTCAAATTAGTCCATCATTTAAAAAATGCGTCAAATACGTCCTCACTTAATAAAATTTGCATCAATGAAATCCTTCCGTTAAATCCGTACAAACGGCGTTAAACATAACAACACATCCAAATAACAGCGACAATCTACAAACACACTCAAACAATACAATAACAATATGGAAACACACTTAAATAACATAACAACTATCCAAATACACACCAAAAAATTCACGTAATTAATTAACTTAATTACATATTATATATATATATATATAATTAATACGAATTTAACGGAAAAGATTTCATTTATACAAATTTTATTAAATGGGAACGTAATTGACACATTTTTTTTAAAGGACGAACTAATTTAACATTTTTGAACAAAACTGGGAACAAAATAAGATATTAAGCCTATATATTATTTTTCCTGGAAAACATTAAAAATCTCTTCAACAACTCTAATTCACCCAGCATCCCGAATCCTACAACTCTAACCATCCATTTAAATGATTTAATAAAATAATACTATATACATTTATCCTGCATTCCATATGAAAATCATGATTAGATATATAATTAAAAAAGTGCACCATACAATAATTATAATATATGACGTGGGAGAAACATGATCTATGAACAAGCACCAATGGAGCAAAACTAGTCTAGTTAATTAATGACTGTCCTCCAAATGCAAATAATATATGAATTTCACGTATCAATAAAAGCATATTACTTTAAGGCTTTATTAATAATTTTTTAATAATAACATTTTGACAATACTCATGTTTGAATTTACTTTTAGAAAAATATTTGAAACGAATTAATCATAAATCATCATCGAAAAGTTATCAAAATATTATAAAAAAATCGTTAAAAAAACATTTTTTTTTCTTACTCTTTAAAATATTAACAAGTTCTTATATTCTTATCTGACTGTCCTGATGTTTTTAAATCAACCAAATAAAGCATTCAAAACTTATCATGACTAATCAATTCTCAAATTTTCCAGCTACTACATAAATTATCACTTACAATTTCTTCCAAAAAAAATGAAACACATGTCGAAAATTTCTCTTAAAGCCAAAACATAATAAAACTTGAAATGGCATCAACACTAATTAAGGATAATTGATATTATTGCCTAACCTAATAAATGACTAATAAGAATTATAATCCTCTGCCCAACTTCCACAAACCTACAACCATCTATATATACATATCAAACTCAAACCATAATTGCCAAAATTGTGTTCTATATTAAGTAATACCAATCTGTACCATAATTGCCAAAATTGTGTTCTGTACTAAGTAATAATAAAGCAATTTGAACCGCAAATCAAAAGGCATGGTAATGACATATGCATTGTAAGCAATCAGCATTATATATATTTATTAAAAAAATGTACCATAAATTCAAATATACAGTATAAAGATTTGAAAGAATAAAGAGCTGCACCACTTAAAACATTTTTTCTTACCGTTTACTAGTCAATTATTCTCTTAAAGATAGTTTGATGTTTAAACCGTTAAATAATTAATACCGTAATAAATACATAATAATCAATACCTATACTTTTTAAATTTATATTTATAATTATTTTTATAGATTTTTAATTAAAATTAGTTTAATCACACTCAAATTTCGTTTAAACTTAATTATTGATATATTTAAATTAATTAAATAATTAGTTGATTTTAATAATAAATCGATCAGTCTCTTACAAAATTAAATGATTGATCATAACATACAATACATTTTATAATTATTAACTTATATACTCATTTTTATTATATTAAGAATATATATAAACTATCACTGCCGATTACACATTTTAATCTATATATAACAACTGTTAATCTATGTTAGAAGACTTGTTGGTAATTATGATAAAATATATGCATGATTCGCGTATAAAATATTAAAAATGTACAAGTCAAATAATAAAAAATAAAACAAGATTAAGAATTTATTTATTAATTATTACGCATGCATTAAAAATAGAAGAAAAAAATGAGATTGGACTTGATATTTTCAACATTATTATTTGATTTTTGTGTTTGATGGGTGCATTAGACTTTATTTTCCTGTTATATTGGTCATACATTTCGGAGATTTCAAAATACTAAAACAGAAATAGTTGACTTGACTCTACTTTTTTATTCTTCCTTTCACACATTGCAGTCTAATTTCCACACAATGAAGACACTCCTTTTCTTCTATTAAACACTCTTCACATTTAAATTCCTAAAAGATTTATTTTCATTGGTTCTTGCATACTCATGTCGACATTTCATGACATGCCTCACTATTTACGTCATTCTCATTCTGTCTCTTTTCTGTTAAAAGATTTGTCCATTTATTAGGGAAATTATATATTAATTAAAATTGATTAATATAATCAGTTCTTTGCTATGTGAGGCTACTCATAACACAGTTTCCTATATATACATTCGCCAACGTTTTTTTCTTCACTCCTCTCTACTTTTCACGTCTTCTTTTTTCTTAAAGATTTATTTACAATGGCTAGATTCAAAATAAACCATCCGTTCTTGTTTTCTTCTTCTATTCTAATCTTTTTTGTTGTACTTCCAACTTTAGTTATAGCAGAATGTACATGTGACGAAGAAGACGAGGATCGTGACAGAGGAAAAGCTATGAGGTACAAAATAGCAGCTTTGGTATCAATTTTAATTGCGAGTGCAGTTGGGGTGTGTATTCCTCTCCTGGGCAAAGTCATACCAGCGTTGAGTCCGGAGAAGAATGTTTTCTTCCTAGTAAAAGCTTTTGCTGCCGGTGTGATTCTAGCCACGGGATTCATCCACGTATTACCGGATGCTTTTGAGAATCTGACCTCACCTTGCTTGAAAGAGCATCCATGGGGAGATTTTCCCTTTACTGGGTTCGTGGCAATGTGTACTGCCATGGGAACTCTGATGGTGGATACTTATGCCACTGCTTATTTTCAGAAATACCATTCCAAAGAAGTACAGAATGAGAGTGGAGATGTGGAGAAAGAGACAGGTCACGAAGGACATGTGCATCTTCACACGCATGCAACGCATGGCCATGCTCATGGCTCTGTTCACTCCCACGATCACTCTTCCCAGCTTCTACGCCATCGAGTCATATCCCAGGTATTATATTCTTTCTATCAATAGTCACAATTTTTAATTGAAAGCTGTGTTACATATAGGTTTCATTCACCGTTATCATTTCATTTGATAATGGTTTAGGATTAAGGGTTTTGGATCTCTTACACAGGTGTTGGAGTTGGGAATTATTGTTCACTCGGTTATCATTGGAATTTCATTGGGAGCTTCAGAGAATCCTAACACCATAAGACCATTAGTAGCTGCGTTGACTTTTCATCAATTCTTTGAAGGCATGGGACTCGGAAGCTGTATATCTCAGGTTGTATCAAAATGAATCTGGTTGATTGATGCTTTGTGTGAAATGATTTGTGTCTGTTGGTATGCAGATTGATTTAATCTGAACAAAAGAATATATAAGTGAGATCCTTTGTGAGAAATGATTTGTGTGTGGGACCATGTGTGTTGTTGTGTTGGTATGGAACAAACAATATAGGATTTTTTATATGTGTTCTGTTCTTTCTTCTAATATTATCTCAGGATTGCTTTCTAACTCACTTTTTTAATTAGATTAATTAATGGTTTATAAGGGTCACTCGTTATTTACATGTACAATGTGTGACCATATCTGACTTTGTAAATGTTTAACTTTGGCATCAAAAATTGAGTAATTTTTTTAGTTAATTTTCTTGAGTTATGTCTGCAACTGTATTTATGAGAATTTCATTCTTGAAGAGTGAAAAGAATATGAATGACCTCTATTATTGTAGGCAAACTTCAAGAGAGTATCTGTCACAGTGATGGGATTGTTCTTTGCATTGACTACTCCAGTAGGAATTGGAATTGGCATAGGAATTTCAAGTGTTTATGATGAGAACAGTCCAACTGCTCTTATTGTGGAAGGAGTTTTTAATGCAGCTTCAGCAGGGATCTTAATTTACATGGCTCTTGTTGATCTTCTTGCCAATGATTTCATGAGTCCAAGAATGCAACAAAGTAGCAGACTCTGTTTTGGAGCCAATGTTTCTCTTTTGCTTGGAGCTGGTTTGATGTCTCTCATAGCTAAATGGGCTTAAGAAATATTTAAGATAGAACTAAGTGTTTTCAATTAGTCTCATTTTCTAGTCAAGAGAGATAGATGAATAGACATTCCTCGTTATAATCATGGGGCGTTCGTAGTATCCGAGGAGATTAAAGACCAAAAAAATGAGTTATTTAAAAGTCAAGTGTTTTATTCTTCTAGTTTTTTTCATTAGGGAAAGATTAGGAAAATCTTAAAGATTGTAATTTTCTCCCAACCCCGATAAAAGCATGAAAAAACGTACTAGATGTTCTGTACAAAATATTATAATACATCGTTTTGGCTTATGTTTGACACTCTTTTTGTACTTCATCTACTTTTATTTACACTGTGTATGCCGTTTTTACATTGTATATGAAAACCTTCATTAAATTTTAACGAGCCTGCTTCTTTACAATTAATTTTATTATTCAATTACTTATACTTTGAAGTAGATTAAAACTGATTTCCGGGATACAAATTTTAGGAAAATGTTATGTTAACCACCAATCTTTGTCAACAATTTGACAACGTCACATGTCACCAAATAATTGGCTTAATTTTTAAATGGAACCGGCTTGTCCAGGAGGACTTTTAGAAAAGAAACAACATTCAGAAACCCTTTTTGGTAGACTGAGTCTTCTTCTTTCAAAGTTTAACACATTTGTGAACTCGGTCTCCATTCTCGGTCACTGTTTCGATTCTTCAGTGTGAGTCTTCTTCTTTCAAAGTTTTGCACTTTTGCGAAGTCAGTCTCCATTCTTTGCCACTCTTTCGAATCTCCTGTTTGAGTTTTTTTCTTTCAAAGTTGAGCACTTTTGCGAAGTCGCTCTTCGCTCTACGCTTTCTTCAGAATCTCCGCCAGTCTTTTTCGACTTTCAAAGATTACTCAGAAACACCCGTATTGTATTTTCGTATTGTCTGAGTTCTATCATTTCCTCCTATTTGAAGGTTCGTCGGTGGTGACTTTTGGTATTTCATACACACCGGCGAGGTGGAAGTTGGTTTTCCGCACACACCGACAAGATATGGATTACTATGTTGCTACTTTACTATTGTAATGTTTTTAATACTCAAGTGCTTTATAGAAATTTAAAGTTCTCATCATGAATGTATACATCAACCTTTTGTGGATTATTGTTGATAAATACATACTTGAATAAACCAAGTTCTGTAATAGACTTTTGAACAAAAAAATCGACTATAAAACATTATTACTTTTGTGAATACTAGGGTGCCCAAACATGACTTTCCCGCCTCTACACACACTTAAACACTAAAGTCAAGTGAAAACTAGTGGATTTATGCCAAAAAAATTAAAAATTTTTACTATGGTCACCTAGGTTACCACAACTGACTCCTCCAGTACAAGTTTATGTACAAATCCTGGATTTTGTTCGTGTAATCGTTTACCAAACATCTGTAAATGATTACAAGTATATTTTTTGGTGCAGAAGTTTCAAATCTTCATATAAGTTGTTCATCTCATAAACATTGTTTGTTTCCTCAATCATGGGGTGCCCAAACATGACTTTCCAACCTATCCTCACACTTAAACACTAAAATCAAGTGAAAACCAGTGGATTTATGCCAAAAAGTTAAAATGTTTTACTATGCTCACCTAGGTTACCACAATTGACTCCTCCAGTACAAGTTTCTGTACAAATCTTGGATTTTGTTCGTGTAATTGTTTACCAAACATCTGTAAACGATTACAAGTGTATTTTTTGGTGCAGAAGTTTCAAGACTTTATCTAACTTGTTCATCTCACAAACATTGTTCCTTTCCTCAATCATGGGTGCCCAAACATGACTTTCGAGCCTCTACTCACACTTAAACACTAAAATCAAGTGAAAACTAGTGGATTTATGCCAAAAAATTAAAATTTTGACTATGGTCACCTAGGTTACCACAACTGACTCCTCCAGTAGAAGTTTCTGTACAAATCTTGGATTTTGTTCATGTAATCGTTTACCAAACATCTGTAAACGATTACAAGTGTATTTTTTAGTGCAAAAGTTTCAAGACTTCATCTAAGTTGTTCATCTCATAAACATTGTTCCTTTCCTCAATCATGGGGTGTCCAATCATGACTTTTCAGCCTCTACTCACACTTAAACACTAAAATCAAGTGAAACCTAGTGGATTTATGCCAAAAAGTTAAAAAATTTTACTATGGTCACCTAGGTTACCACAACTGACTCCTCCAGTACAAGTTTCTGTACAAATCTTGGATTTTGTTCGTGTCATCGTTTACCAAGATCCTGTAAACCATTACAAGTGTATTTTTTGGTGCAGAAGTTTAAGACTTTATCTAAGTTATTCATCTCACAAACATTGTTCCTTTCCTCAATCATGGGGGTGCCCAAACATGTCTTTCTAGCCTCTACGCACACTTAAACACTAAAATCAAGTGAAGATCAGTGGATTTATGCCAAAAAATGAAAAATTTTGACTATGGTCACCTAGGTTACCACATCTGATTCTTGCAGTACAAGTTTATGTACAAATCCTGGATTTTGTTCGTGTAATTGTTTACCAAGCATCTGTAAACGATTACACGTGTATTTTTTGGTGCAGAAGTTTCAAGACTTCATTTAAGTTGTTCATCTCATTAACATTGTTCCTTTCCTCAATCATGGGGTGCCCAAACATGACTTTCCAGCCTTTAGTCACACTTAAACACCAATATCAAGTGAAAACCAATGGATTTATGCAAAAAAATTAAAAATTTTGACTATGGTCACCTAGGTTACCACATCTGATTCCTCTAGTAAACGTTTCTATATAAATCCTGGATTTTGTTCGTGTAATCATTTGCCAAGCATCTGTAAACGATTACAAGTGTATTTTTTGGTGCAGAAGTTTCAAGACTTCATCTAAGTGATTCATCTCATAAACATTGTTCCTTTCCTCAATCATGAGATGCCCAAACATGACTTTCCAGCCTTTACTCACACTTAAACACCAAAATCAAGTGAAAAACAGTGAATTTATGCCAAAAAATTAAAATTTTGACTATGGTCACTTAGGTTAGCACAACTGACTCCTGCAATACAAGTTTCTGTACAAATCTTGGATTTTGTTCGTGTAATCGTTTACCAATGAGTTGTACTCGATTACAATTGTGTTTTTTGGTGTAGAAGTTCTAGGACTTCACCTAACTTCATCATGTCACAAGCATTGTTTCATTCCTCCATCAAATACATCAATACTTATCAAAGTGGCCACTTTATTCATTAAAAATTCAAACAAAACCTCATTTCACAATGACAATAACAAAGGATTGGTGGACATGTCTCCCGGGGAAAAAAATCTAGTGTTTATGGATGGTTCTTTACATAAAACACTCTGTCCACCATCTCCGCAATCAGTGACCGGTGCTGCTCTTTCAAATGCTCATTCAAAGTAGAAATATACTTTGTTAAAAAGGAGTGACTAACCCTCAACTGCATCAACAACAAAAAAAATAACCAAAACATAAAAGCCCTAAAACAAAAACAATAAAAAATTTAACAGGGAAAACCCAAAATTCAATCCGAAAACGCAATGTACAAAATGAAGGAAGAATGCATTTACCTTGCTCGTCGAAGGACCATGGTTACCGAAACTTGCTATTTTGCACAATACACTCAACAAAGAGGACGACATTGACCAAAACGAAGAGATGTAATGAAAACTTAGAAGGAGAACAGCAAGGAAGAGCGACAACCACAAGTAAGGGAGAGCGAAAACCAAAAGGAAGAGCTAGAACGAAGATGGTGAACGAGAAGGAAGAAAAAGAACGGTGATTTCTAATGAATTAGGGCAAGGGGTATATTTGGAATCCCAAATTTTCTGAAGCTCTCATCAATTTCAATATCACAATTTTAGAAATAAAAGAAAAAAAAATTGGACCAATGCACTACTGACACCTCACGTTGTCAAAAAAATGTTAAAAATTCGTTGTTAGAATACCGCGGTCCCAAATTTTAAGTAGAAGTATCATGTGTAAATGATTTTTAGTTATGAGAGATTTAAAAAAATACGATTATCCAGTGAACATTATATGAAAATTTAAATTATTTATCCATAAACTAATTTCTATATAGTCTTTATACTTTTATCGTCATGTTAGATATAAATTAAATTTATTAAACAAAATTAAGTTCGTTTCTTATATACTTATATTTGCCATTAATGTTTTTGGAATTTTTTTTAAGTTCATAAAATTTTCTGATATAATATTTTTTAGACAAAATTACAATTAATTTTCGTATAACTTTTTGTGAACAAAATTTTCAATGACACATAACTAGTCAACTTTTCTATACATTTAATAAATTTATTGAGATGTAGTCATAATTGTCAAACCTTATCATTTTTATTAACTTTAGTCAACGTGAAACTTTCTTAAATATCTATTAAAAAAGCATATTATTTGAGGAAGAAAGTTTAGATAAAAATTGTGTTTGTAATTCAAAATAATATGCTACATTACGTTTTATATTATTAATAGAATTGAAGAATAAGTGGGTCTTTGTTTGAGAATTTCATGCTTCAAGTAGAGTGAAAAGGGATGAATTGTTAATTTAAATGACTTTGAAATGAAATGTTGCAGGTAAATTTCAAGAAAATATAGTGATGACACTGTTCTTTACATTGAAAATCTAGTGGAGATTGGAATGTACATACCAATCATAAGTGTTTATGACGAGAAGAATCCAACTTTATTAGGGAAGTAGTGTCCAATGCAGCTTCAGCAAAAATTTTATTGTACCTTTTGATCTTCTTGCATCTAATTCCTTCACAAGGATGCAACAAAGTGATAGACTTTGTTTTGGGATCTATGTTTCTCTTTGGCTTGGAGCATGTTTGATATCTCTCATAACTAAATGGACTAAAGAAGTATTTAGATTAGAACAATTTTTTTTTCTCACAGTAATGATAGTTTCTTTTAAATAAATATTCAAAACCAGCATTCTATAGAAGAAATTATAACATATCAATTTCACTTAGGCATTTTGTTAACATAATCTTTTTTATAATATATATAACAACAACCTTTAAATTTTAACACACTTGCTTCTTCATCACTAATTTTATTATTTAGTTACTTTAGATTTAGAAATAGATTAGGATGGATTATAGGGATTCAAAGTTTCAAGTAAAAGTTTTATAGATTCTTAGTTTCAATTATTTTTTACAAACAAATAAGTTTTCATATCGTTGAAAAGATACAATAAAATATGTTGGCAAAAGAAAAAGATGATTATAACTTGAAAGATAGTTAATTATTCACTCAAGATAGCTAATTACTCCCGATATGTTTAAGTACTTAAAAGGATAAAGTATAACTTGATTAATACTAGTAAAAAAACAAGATTTTAACTCGCGCATTTGACATCGGTTAAGTTGTAACCGAAGTAAGAAATGACGCGGTGACATTTTTGTAGATATCACAAATGAATATGCCTCGGTTCAAAAAGAACCGATGCCTAAAACTGGTGCGGTGGCATTTTTGTAATTATCGAGCAAGGTATATGCCTCGGTTCAAAAAGAACCGGTGCCTAAAACTGGTGCGGTGGCATTTTTGTAATTATCATGCAAAGGTATATGCCTCGGTTCAAACAGAACCGATGCCTAAAACTGGTGCGGTGGCATTTTTGTAATTATTTTTTATTTTTTTGAGAGCGTTTAGGCATCGGTTCTTTATAGAACCGAGGTCGTAGACCCTTATTGCCTCGGTTAAAAAATAACCGAGGTAAAAACATGTGTTTAGGGTTAAATTTCGCAAACAGAGATAGAAGTTGCGCCGCTCTCTCTTTTCTCTCATTTTCTTTTGTTTCCCTTCCTTTCTCTTCTTCCATCACCATCACCAACAAAAACCCTTAATCGCGCCACCGTCACCAGAATCCCTAAAGCATGCTGCCGCCGTGTGCGATTAGGGTTGATGTAGTTCGCGTTGCTTCCAGAGGTGCGCTTTCTGAATTGGATCCCTGCGTGATGATTATATGCTGTTAAATCTGGTTTCTGCAGGTCTGATTGTGGTTGTAGGTGGAGGCGCGATTTTGATTTAGGGCTTTCCGTTCAGTGTTCGCACATGGAGACTCACATCCTGCCATGGTCTTCCCTTTTCCAATCTCTACTTATTCTGCAGATTTTTCTGGAAGAGGCTTTGTTGGTGTTCTGCAGATTTTTTAGACTCTTGGATGACAAAAAAAATGGATGACAAAAAAAATGGGAAAGAGAACCCTACCTGAATGAGTCTCCCCCGAAAGAGAACCCGATAAGGATACCATCTGATCACCACTGAAAGTACTGATACTGTCTCGGTTCATTTAACCGAGTTGAATTCTAGTTACCGTTTCGAGTAAAAGAGAACCGAGGCGTATACTTTTTATCTCGCCTAAGTACGCCTCGGTTCTTAAACCGATGTTGATGAATGAAAATAACCGGTGCCTATTCGTTAATCTGTACTAGTGTGTGTATGCAGTTTTATTAGTTGACTGATTGGTATTTAGAATGATTAATTTTATATACTCTCATAGTTAGTTTATTTGGGCTATACAAGGTATATGCAATATAGTCTTAGTTATAGGTATTGTGTTTGTCGAAAGGAGTTTGTGAAGGTTAGGTTAGGTTATGTGATGTATGGTTTAATTAGATAAATCAGTTTGTGAAATTACAGGTATGCTGGTATTATTATTGAAAATAAGTTGTTATGAAACTAATGTTATCACGCAACACTAGTGGAAAAATTGCTATTTATAACAGGTAAAAATGATTTATTATGATGGGTGGTCTGACATCATAGTTTTGGACATCATAATAGGTCTATGTATTTTATGACGTCACAGAAAATTACGTCATAATAGGTTCAGCGTATTATGATGTATTTTCTGCTCACCTATCATAATAATTTCAGTATATTATGACAATTTTTCACTTATCAGTTATAATATAGAGAATATATTATGACGTAGTTGGATTTACCTATCATAGTGTTTTATGACATATATATTTTCACCTATCATAATATGTCGAATATATTATAACAAGTAGTTGTTCACCTATCATAATATATGCTTTTTAGAATTAACCTTTTATTACATACATGTATGTCATAAAAACTTGTTTTGTTAAAAAAAATTATTATTACATTTGACATATCCAATCAATTTACAATAAATTTCCTATATTATCATCTCATTAATCAATTTATAATCAATATAGCATGAAATATGAACATATTCGATTGAACTAACATAATCAAATTCATTTCAAACATTAAATTGTCTAGTAATATTTAATGCATAATTTGTACATGAAGTTTCTATAATTTACTAACACTTAAAATAAAATAAGCCCATTTGGTTCTAATGTCTTTAATGTTTGGAGCTTCCATTGGAGATGAATCATTAAAGATGTACAAATAAAATAATTAACTTAAAAAATTTTTGTAATGAACAATTAGATAAATATTTAGTTAGTTTTTTAATACCTTATATATGAATAAGTAATGTTTGTGTACATTATGCATGTGCTTTATTATGTAATACCCACATTCATAACTGCCCAATTAACGTCGACCCTTCAAATTAAATACAAAAAATCAAGACTCATTCAAACTAAGGACACACAAGATCATATTATACTCTAGCTATAGTCTTTGCACCATGTAACTTTGATCAATTTTGGTAAACTAATAAAAAACCAAATTCTACAGAAACCAACAAAGGTCAACTTCTCTTACATTAGGTGTCACTATTTGCATCTTCTTCCTAAATACAAATGGAATACCCTGCAACCTTGAATGAGCTTCCGAAGACCTACAAAAGGTAGACATTCATTATAACATGATAATCATATAGGGAGGAAACAAAATAGAAAGGAAAACTTACGCCTCTAAAATATTTTGATGGACAATGTGTTATCCTTCTTACGCAAGAAACATAAGAGAACTACAAGAGAACAATCCGAAATAATAGCTAGCAATTGTCAATGACCCCTACAAGTTACAATTATATTAACTAAAAATAACTTTTAAATTAGTTACCAAGAATTCAAAACTTGTGTACACTAGTGCAAAAAAAGTTTTTTATACCTGTTAAAAAAAGTTTTTGATACTAGTTTCCGAGCAGGTATAGAAGCAGGGGTATAAAAAGTTTTATAATTTTTACATCAGGTCTAAAATCGGTATAAAAAAGTTTAACTTTTATACCAGTCTTGTCTGCAACAAGTATAAAGTATGATTTTTATACCTGATATTGTGAGAGCATGCATAAAAAAGTCTCCTTGCTGATAAAAAAAATTCACTTTTTATATTTGTTAGTGCTAGAACAGGTATAAAAGAGTCTCACTTTTATACTTGGTGATGTTATAACCAATGTAAAAAGTGACATTTTTTTTAGAATATTTGATTTGTATGTGCTATTACTTATATCTAGATTTGCATAAAATTCAATCCCATACATAATACAGTCTACATAATCAATATCAAGAAAAATAAATAGGTTTAATCATTTCGGAGGTCCTTATTTTCGAGGAGAATCTCAATTTCGTCTTGTTCTTTTTCGATTTCTCATTTGGGTCCTAATTTTGTGAAAATTACAACAATTGGGCCCTCCCGTTAAATTGGGCCCAACGACATTAGTCTATGGTTGACGTGGCACGTTGGACTCAGTTTCTTAATTGACGTGACACGCTAGACTAGGTTTTTTAATTCACGTGGTTGAATGATGTGCATTTGGGTAGTTTTAAAATTAAAAAGTTGGTAAAATGTGGGAGAAAAGTTGAAGGGAGAGAACTTTGTATAAATTCCTGCTTGAATACCTAATAAAAGGGTATATTTTCATTCAGCTTGTTCTTCTTCTTCGAAGGTGGATAACTTGCATGATGTAAAGCTATATCTCCTCCAACAAGGTAATTATGGGTTTACTCCTGGTAGTTACGACGACACTGTTGAAGCCCTCACTCATATTGTTAAGTAAGGTGTCACATTTAGCTCTTGAAGTGAACCTTCATCTTGACCAATACCTACAACAAATAATGAAAAAATTATTAACATTATATGAATAATGAATTATGTTTTAGTTTTGAAGACTAACCTTGGAGGGATGAAAATCAAATGCTTATAAGCATCTTCGTTCAGTGCTCTTATGTTTCTCATTTCCATCTCCCAGGTTTGTGGGTGTGTGGCTGTAGCTACCCTCCACATTAAACGTTGAGGTTTTTGCCAGGCAATTTCTTCCTGAAGTTGGCATACAAATGCCTCACACAAAATCTTTGCTCAACTCCAAGAAGCAATTCTTGTATTGCTTGAAGTAGACCCTGCAATACAAATATATAAGTAATCAATAAAGGCAACCAATACTTCAGGCCCTAAAGTAATAATGTACAAGTACAAATTAATGATGACTATTACCTTTTGCTGGTATGATATAAAGGTAAATGAAGAACATATTTCATCCCCTCCAAGGTCATCTACCAATAGTTCCAAGAACCACTTCCACGAATCCTTGTTCTCAACTTCAACACACAGTACGCAATAGGCAACATCTGCTCATTTCCATCTCGGCCCACAGTTGTTAACAAGTCACCATCGTACTTACCTTTCAAAAATGCTCCATCTAAACCAATAATTGGCCTGCATGACAGAAAATTGTCTTTGCAGGCCTTTAGACATACATAAAATCTCTTGAACAGGACTTCACCCCTTATATCCTCAACCTTTACTTTCACTATTGAGCCTAGATTTTTGGCCAGCAACTCATGGGCATAATCATATAACCTTTTATACTGTTCTTTGAAAGAGCCATCAATATGCTCTATTGTTATGTTTTTGGCCCTATAAGCCATACACCTTGAAATACCAATGTTCCATTTCCTTTGAATTTTTTCCCTTATATCCACACCCTTAACTGTTGGATTCTCTCTAACTGTTTTCTGTAACTTCTTGGTCAACCACTTTGCATCAATTAATTTAAGGTTTAGCTCCCTACTGCAGGTATGGTTGTCCAACATAGTTCTCAATTGCCATGTTTTGACTGTCTTCATATAACCACAATTAACCTCCATGGGCATTTACCTTTTGCACCCACACACTTGAACCTCATACTTTGTTTATCATTCTTAACAAACTTAATATTTCTTCCATTATCCAACACATAACTTTTTATAGCATCCAAAATGTCTTGCTTTTCAGCAAAATATGTCCCAACTTCCCACTTGTAGTCAACCATACTTTTTGGCAAAACAAATGTTGCAAAAGTCCCATAACCCTCTACATCGGTATCGTTTTCATCACTATCTGCTCCACTAATTAATTGTTTAGATTCCCACTCATCATCTGACAAACCTCTATCATTCCCACCCTCTACATTAACATTAAGCATGTTGTCAAAACTCCTACAGGAATATGGTCCACTAAAGTCATTTGACGCACTTTGGACTTCCACTTCCACATTTCCCTCCAAATCTGCATGTATATCATCATCTATATCGCAACCAACACTGACATCAACAAGCCCCTCCAACCACTCACTATTTCCATCACCACTACCATTGTGACAAGAGGAATTCCAGCTTCAAATTTCCACATCTTGTTCAACTTCATTCACTTCTTCACCTTCATCTTCACCATCACCACCAACTTCTTCAACTCCATGCACCTCTTCTTCCATAACAGCCTCAACTTGCACTTCTCCATCAACATCACCCATATGTTCTAACATACCACCAACTTCTTCAAGTCCATGCACCTCTTCCTCCATAACAGCCTCAACTTCCACTTCTTCATCAACATCACCCATCTCTTCTAACACACCACCAACTTCTTCAAGTCCATGAACCTCTTCCTCCATAACAGCCTCAACTTTCACTTGTTGTTCACCCATCTCTTACTGTTCACCATTAACATCACCCATCTCTTACTATTCACCATCAACATCAACCCTCTCTTCAACTTGTCCTTCATCATTACCAACATATTCCAGCATATGTATGACTTCGGGTTCAGAAATAGGGTGTATCACAAACACATGAACCTCACCATTCAGCCTAGATAAATTAACCATATGCATGGCAACAATGTCATCACACAAAGACTCTAACTTATCATCCAACACTGAAGCCCCTCCTATAGAGTACTACAGATCTTTAGACCCATCGTATCCCAAACATTTCACTACACTAACAATCACCACCACCCAACATTGCAATAAAAATAACACAACATATGACCCCTCTAATCAATAATGAATACAAAACCAAACTTTTACTGACCTGGCCACTCGAGATTTCAGCGGAAAAGGTCCCACAACTCCAACGACGACGACAACTGCACGCTCTCTGTCAATGTCAACTTCGATTAAACCCTACATCCCCAAATTCATACCCCAATTTGTGAAATTGAGAGAACTTTGCACGAACCCTACAAGAATCCCACAATTTTCAGAACAAACTTCTCCCAATCCCAATCCCTAATTCGATAAAATTCAATCTCAATCCAAGTCCTAATATTTCATTCGTATTTTCCTTTTCTTTGTATTTGAAAAAAATACAATTATCCACGTCAATTAAGGTGCCCCTACTTCAGTCAGTCACGTCAATTAAGAAACTGAGTCCAGCGTGCTACGTCAACCACAGACTAACGCCGTTGGGCCCAATTTAACGGGAGGGGCCCAATTGTTGCAATTTTCACAAAATTAGGACCCAATTGAGAAACCAAAAAAGAACAGGACGAAATTGAGATTCTCCTTGAAAATAAGGACCTCCAGAATTATTAAACCAAATAATTAATATTGTTTCTATTGACACATCAAAATGTAATAATTACCCAACAAAGTTTATAAATATATTTACCTAACATAGTTACTTATCAAAATTACATATAAAATAGTTTCTCAACTCAAAATGTAATATTGAAACATCTAATAATTTGCAAATAGTTAAAAGAAATGCAACCTATTTCTCCAGAACATCCTTTATAACATGTTGTTCCATTGGAGACGTGTCATCGAATATCTACACAATGAATAATTTGAGTCAAATTATAATAATAGTGTTATATAAATAGAATTTTATTAATAAAAATTATATACTTATTGTTGCAAATAAGGTGTTGAGTACACTTGGTTTTTTCTTTTTTCAAAAATCCTCTAAGAAATACTTTTGGACTTGAGATCTATGAATAAAATGGTGAAACAAACATGAATACAATGGTATGCAGCTAGACAAAGACACAAAGAAAATGAAACATTAAAAGACATTGATGTGTACTAGAAGTCTACAAAGCAAAAGTAAATTGTAAAAAAGAAACTTGCCTCTTCAGTTCATCTTGTAACTGTGACATGATTGTGAACTCTAACAAATTTTCTTATTCTTGAAGTAATTTTGAGGTTTCAGAGAGAATAGAGAAATGCCATGAAAGGCAACATCATGTTATCAATAAATGCCAAATTAACAGAGGTGTAACAATTATAAGAAACTATCAACATATGGATATTGAAATACCTTTTGCACTCCTCTTCGCATAATTGAGCTTCAAGCTCCTGAATTCTAGAATTAAGGTTATCTACTTCTTGAATACTCTCATCAAGGTATACCTTCAAAAATAAGAATTTGTACATTTTTTTTTCAAACTAAATTTAGGGAAGCTAACTGGAAGGTTGACTTCATCAGGATTCCCAGGACCTCATGAAACAACATTTTCAATATCAGGACATCATATGCAACTATAAGAGATAAAACTAACCTCCAGTTGGAATTTTCGGTTCCGTAGAGCACTGGTACCTAAATCTACTTTCTTCAGCTACAAAAGTTACAAAAATATAAAAAAAAAACATGCAATTTTCCATAACAAACTAGGGAATCTTGCACATATTTTTTGCTATAGAAAGAATAAAGAGTTTCCAAACCTGCTTCTCAAGTATCACTTTGACCAGTAATACCCTGTTTTCTCCTATGTCTTATGTCCCTGCAACAACAATTAGTGATATTTATTTTAGACTAAAAACATGAATAAAGGCATATGCTCCAAGAAAAAAATGAGATAACATATGCTCCAAGAAAGGAATATTCCACGGCAGAAGAACAACAATAGACCATTAGTTCCCACAAAAAATTAAAAGATGTATACGAAAGTATCCATAATGATTCATGGTTGATTTACCTTTTGTTCTTCAAAGACCTTGTTGTTATCATAACTGCCAATTCTGTTACTTGCTGTTATCCTAAATGCTTGTAATCTCTATACTATAAATACTCGAACTCTATTGAGAGATTCAGAAAATCAATAACAGGAAAACTCTTTAGTCTTTAATTCTTAGTTTCTTTAAATTTTGAAGAATGAAGACATCAGCCTAAGAACATAAAGCATAAAATTGCTAGTGAGGAAATAAAAATAAATATTTAGTTGACAGAAAAGCTGAACCTCTAAGGTAGAACCAAATAAGAAATGACACTAAAATTAAGGAGCAAGAAGAACTATAAAGTTGTGTCTACTATGGATGCTCTGGCGGCCTCTTAAGAAAGATCTGAGGTAACACTGTAGTTCCATAGATTCAAGGAATTAAGCATAAAAGACATTGTCAAGGAAATTAAGACATCATGCAATTAAGATATCAAGCATAAAAACTATCTCACTAATGAAAATGTTTACATCATAGTACTTTCACGAAGTAGGCAATTAAGACAGATCATTCACTGCAAGCTATATATACTTATTGTCACGAACAAACAAGCTATCATGCAATCAAAAGATTGTTCTTGTCATTTCACTCAAAAGCAATGGAAATTCCCCTGGCAACATTTATATGCGAATGACCGATGCTTGGCTCCAAGACTTTAAAACTAATCAGACATGAGAAACTCTAGCATATTACAAGTCCAATCATTTAAAAACTCAAACATAAAAATATTAATATTAAAATATAAAAATCCCTATTTGTAGTTATTTTAATGTAATGTTGTCTTGAGATTTTTACCAGTAGCGTTGCAATAATACAATTGCTCATTAGACAAGAAAGTGAATCACCTACACACACAATTGTAACAACTCCTTTTCTTTTTCTTTTTTAATTTTAAGATAGATATATAAAAAGATCCAAACTGCGAAATTTTCAATCCTGTGAAAGCAATTCATGATAATTAATAAACAGATACTCATATATAAAAATCTAACTCATATATAAAAATCTAACTATTTTCACATTAACGATAAAAAGTAAAAATAAAAGTAGAAGTAAGAAGCTAACCTGAGACGAGATTTTCCCCAAGGTTGCCCATATGCTCTTCTATATCTAAATAGTATTTCATCCTCCGAGTATTCCATACCATACTTTTCACCAATCATCCTATAAATCTACCAAAAGCACACAAACCGGAGTCCATTCCAAGTCGAATATATAAAAAAGAAACCATCTATAGAAAGAAACCGATAAAATGTGATTATAATTGGTGGAAGATGTAGATCGAAGGTGAAATAGTGTTTAAATGACGTTTCAATCGGTCAAAGATGACAAATTGAGGAAATGCGGGAGAAACCTTAATCTGAGAGTGAGGAAGATGCTCTGTGATGGTGAAGGACTCTCAAGCCACTGAAATCATGAGGAATGTAAATGTTGCTTCTTGAGTGAGTGAATGTGAGATATAAGATGTGATGAACAACTTTAAACGCAGCTTCACCCAACCTCAACAAAGAACAATGACAAATTTTTGCATATAAGAGAAAGTAAGAGAAAGTATGGCGGGAAATGTCAATTAATCATACCTATTATAATATTTAATGGTATAGATCAATAATCTATACCTATTCTAGAGTTAGTAGGTATAAAAAAAGGATTTTCTATACCGGTTAGGATTGTAACCAGTTCAAAATTTTTTCTATACCGGTTACGATTAAATCGGTTAAAAATATTTATATTTTATTACAATAATGTGTCATCATATAACTTTTTATACCTATTTTTATTATAACTGGTGTAAAAAAGTTTCTCATATTTACAAAACTGCCACCACATAACTTTCTATGCTTGATGAATTTTAACAGGGATAAAAAATGGATATAAAAAGTATATTTTCAACTTGTGGTAGTTACTTATGCAAGTAACACTAGTACAGTAAAGGGAAACAACACCGGTTATCTTCGTCTATACGCAGTGGTTCCAGAACCGATGTATATACAAGCGAGGCAAAAAGGTCGGTTCTGAATCGAGGGAGTATGTGGAGGTCTTTTGCCTCGGTTGATTTCGAACCGAGGTAGTAGATGCCTTTTTTTTATTTTTTTTTTCAATAAATGGGGACTTTTGCTTTTAAAAATATTTTCTTTTTCTTTTTTATCTAGGACAACGGAGGCAGCAACGAAACAGCCAAAGACGACTTCGAACGACCGAAGGCAACGACAAATGGCCGAAGGCAGCGATGAATGACTGAAGACGGTAATGAATAGCCGATGGCGACGACGTATGACCAAAGGCGACAATGAACAACGTAGTTCGCACGAGAGAACTAGAGGCAACAACGACGACCGATTGTGGAGGCAGCGACGACGACCAATGGTGGAGACAACAACGACAAAGTGAGTTGAGGATGGTGAGTCTGATGTTAAGTTTGTTTGGTGGGAGTTGAGGATTGTGGTGGTGAGAAGGTTGTGGAAGGGGATAATGAAAGGGGAGAATGAAAGGTCTGAAATTTAAAAATCGAAGAAGCTATTACCTCGGTTAAGTAGACAACCGAGGTAATAAGACTCTACTGCATCGGTTCTAAAGACAACCGATGCGTAAACCTTTTAGAAAAAATTTAAAAAAAAATTATAAATGGCAAAATTTAAAGATATTTCTAATTATAGACATCAATTCGCGGTTAAACCGAGGCAGTAAAGGTTGACAAAATTGATTTAAAACGTTCAGATACAGAGGTTGTCAGCTTTTGGTAGGATAAACTGCCTCGGTTCTGCACAGAATCGAGGCAATAGGCCTATTTTGAAAAAGCTAGCAAGTGAAAAGGTTGATTTGAAGAGGAAAAACAGAGTTTTTTGCCTCAATTAGTCAGAGAACCGAGACAGTATACCCCTTAAGCATCGATTCCAATTGAACTGAGGCATATAGTTTTTCAAAAATTATGAAATTGTCACTGCGTTTTGATACGCTTCAGCTCTTTTGAAACCGAAATGTAATGTGCGAGTTAAAAACCTGTTTTTTACTAGTGTAAGGTGGTACATATACCTCTTACCATCTTTTTCAAACATCTCTGTTAATTATTTTTGCACATCCTCTGATTTGTTTCCTACACTTTGAATGATAGGGTTAAGAAATTCATAGATAGTAGCATTATTTCTCTCGATAAAGAGGTGATGTAAATACCTTCAATATAAATAAATAATGTTAGAATCAATACATGAATGCAACATGAGAGTATTTTCATGGTTTTATTCCCCATTGTCGCTACCGCTGCACCAAGTTGTTGTAGAGGAGACAATTGTGGTTGCGGAGGTGTAACAATGTTTGTCTTCTTAGAAACGTTCTACATTGACCACAAAATAAGTCTAATAATATATGCATCCAAATATAAGAAATACATAAGTAATGAAGGCAAGTATGAATAATAATACTTAGTAAAATTGGCTTTGCCAATCTGGATGGCCAAATGATAAAATCCCCTGAAGTTTGTCCCATTGCTTAAACCTCCCTACTGGGCACGAGAACATGAGCAACATAATCTTTAATATCTACAACCACTGACAACATATAATCTTTAATAGTCTTCTAGTGGAGGATGCTTTCCCAATTATATATTTTACTTAACACACAATAGATGATAATTGTTGAGTACAGTGGTATAGACTTATAAAATGCAATCCATGAGAACAATGTATTGAAGAAGATGTTTTGAATACATAGTTCTAGTGTAGGTGGGTATTCAAAACTTGGCAACCTTTTATGATCATAATTGAGTAAAAAAATTGTGAAATTCACGTCCTTTGATGAAATTTTAATAGGAATTCAGGAACACCAATTTTAGTGGTCAAAATCCATTCAGTACAAAAATTGGAAACTTGCTTAGACAACTGATAATTTCATAATAAAATGGTAACTACAACTTAATCTACACTGTTACCTGAAATGATTAAGCTTGCTCTTTAAAAACTTTTACTAAATAAGTTCCACTCCAACTGCAAATAAGTCCATGTCTGAGAAATCTTCTGAATAAGTATTTATATAATATGAAATGAAAAATATAACGAGTAGAGATTCTCCAACTCACAAATTTAAACTTTTTCGTCATACTCATACATGTTTTCGGGAGAAAACCAATACCCACTGGATTTCTAACAATTACTATGGCATAATTGTTTTCAGGTCATAAATTAGTAGTTTCCACTTCCATATATTGAACTCTTTCAAAGCTTTTCTAATCCAAAAAGCCTTATACTATTCCAGATTGTTTAATCTGAACCAAAAACGGAATACTTTTCATTATTGTTATAATAAAACAAGGAGATATTAATTGTTTTACATAAATGGGAACACAGAAGAAATCATGATGAAGGAGTCAAAAAGCATCACAGGATCCATGAAAGTCCTGAATTACGGAATAATAAACTTCAATAGAAGAAAAAGCCTGGTCATGGTGTTAAACAAAGAAAATTGGTAGCCGTCCAACAACTGTACACGTTCCTCTTCGTTGACTTTAGAGATGAGATGAGAGCAGCATGATTATAAGGTGAGAGAGTAGGACTGAAATGGCAGCAGCTGCGATGTCTTTTGCATTGGGAGAAGTTTTCTAACATTTAAAGGAAGAAAAAAACCTTCTAAGTGGCATTAACAAAGAGTTTTTAGACATCAGAGATGAACTAGAAAGCTTCCAAGCCTTCGATGCAGATAGAAAGGCAGCAGATGAAGCAAACACCAATGATGGAATAAGAACTTGGGTAAAGCAGGTCAGACAAGTGTCAGTTCGCATAGAAGATGTCATTGATGAATACCTCAGGGTGATTCATCAGGTCCCCCGTCATGGATTTGGGGGTTCAATTTGCAAGATTACAAACCTGATAAGAACATTGCTTTCTCATCATCAGATCGCCGTCGAGATTAGGACATTAAATTTTCACTTTCTTTAATCAAGGAAAGAAGCGAAAGGTATAAGTTTCAAGTTTCACAAGAAAAACCATCAAGCAGTATAGCACTGGAAGGATAGAAGGAAGTGGATGGAATGATCACGCAATGGGAATCCGTTTAGCCAATCAAAATCTCATAATTAAAAAAGGGGAATCAAGTTGTCCAGGTACCCCTGGTACGTGTTCAACTATCAAAAGTCACTTATATTGTTTTGTTAAATTTCCAGTTGTCCAGTTCACTTTTTCAATTCCAAATTTCAACTATTAAGTTGTCCAGTTCACTCTTTCAGTTCCAAATTTCAACTATTAAGTTGTCCAGTTCACTCTTTCAGTTCCAAATTTCAACTATTAAGTTGTCCAGTTCACTCTTTCAGTTCCAAATTTCAACTATCAAGTTGTCGAGTTCACTCTTTCAATTCCAAATTTCCTATTGAGAAGGGAGAATGGCTTTCCAATTTGCTATGGGATATATACATATATATACATATATATATATATATATACGTATATATATATATATATATACGTATATATATATATACGTATATATATATATATATATATATATATATATATATATATATATATATATATATATATATATACGTGTATATATATATATACGTATTATATATATATATATATATATATATATATATATATATATATATATATATATATATATATATATATATATATATATATATATATATATATATATATATATATAGACGTATATATATATATATATATACACGTGTATATATATATATGTACATATATATATATATATATATATATATACGTGTATATATATATATATATATATGAGATAAGTTATAGTTGAAATTATCAAATTAATATTATTTTTCAGAAGGTAACTTCAGTACTGTCAAGTGAGTAGTCAAGAAAATAGATAGGGTTAAAGTAATCTTGAGTCGTCTCCCAATGAATACGAAATTGTTTTTCAATATTTGAATTATATGAATGTTATGCAATGCTCAAGAATAAAAGTAAGAAACTATGCTAATAAAATTAATGTTTGAAAAATGTTTGAAGAACAAAGAGGAAACTTAGAAACAATTATGATGAAACACTAGTGCAGTAAAGGGAAACGACAACGGTTGTTTTTGACAATACACTTCGGCTTTCGAACCGAGTCATATCCGGACGAGGTAAAAAGGTTGGGGACCTTTAGCCTCAGTTATAACCGAGATAATATTCTGAAGGCTACTGCCTCGGTTTTGGCTTGAACCACTGCCAAATCCCTATTTTTTTTAAATTCTCGTGCACCCTATGGCATCGATTGTGGCTGAACTGATGTCATATGGTGGCTTTCTACCTAGGTTTTGGCTATAATCGAGGCCTATTCTCCTGCAATTTTTTTAATAGCAGGTCTGTTTTTGTGATATCTACTATCACAAAAACAGACTTGCATATCAAACACAATATATACAACATAGATTCAACACAATATTCAATATTTACATCACATAATGTACAAAGTCTAATAACTATAAATGAACATGTTCTAATGTATTTTAAATCTAATAACTATGAACTATTATATAATCTAACTAAATGTTTTTCAAGTGCCTTCCTCAGGAATGTAAGTGGCTTCTCAGGAAGTGGAGTAGTAGTCTTGAATCTCTGCACAAGACAATTGATATTAATTATATGAATTCCAAATGTTGGAGAAAATCAAAATTCATTAAATTAAAAAATTACTGTTTCCCAACCTCTTGTGATATGGACACGAATAATGTGGGTCATCCAATACATTACATAGTATCCGTACTCATATGACCCACTATGTCTGTTACACTACAATATATCATCACAGTTGTAAATAGTTAGTGAAAATCATTAAAACAAAAAAACTATAAGAAGATATGACTTTAACATATGTCGAACCTTGAGAGCAACCCATGCAAGCTTTCTACCGTTAGCAGTTGATCTCTCAATCAACATCATATGTGCTGCAATAAAACTATATATAAAAAAGGTTTCAGCATTCATTTATAGGGTTAAATATGTTTTTCGTCCTTTAAGTACCACACGATTTTGGTTTTAGTCCCTACTCGAAACTTTGATGGTTTTTAATCCTTAGAGTTTTGAAACTCTTACTATTAATCCTTAAAATTGGACGACGTTAACTTTTAGTAGATGTGGCAAACGATAAGACCACGTTTTATCCAAGTTGTCCTCTCCCCTATCTGCCACATTGGTTTTCTTTTTATTTATTGTACTTTTTGATATTTGCAGGATGTGCTTAATTGGTTGGATCCACACTTGCAAGCTTTATTATATTCAATGGCAAGAATGACCATTTCGCAGGAATACTCCCCTCTAGTTCTGACTTGAAATCTTTGGCCCCGCTGCTCCCAAACAAATATGGGGTCCAGGTTCAACAAATGCGAAGGAAGGTGAAGGAGGGATATCAGGGAAGAAATAAATAGAGGGGAAGTCTTGTCCTCTCTACTATCTATCTTTTCCCCAATCTAATTTATCTCTATCTCTCTCCCCGTTCGTTTTCGATTATCATGGCTGAAAACGTGGTGGTCAATAGGAAGCATTGCGACACCAACGATGTAGTTTCGGACAGTGGTGCCAAGAGGAGAACGCGACACGCGACATGGGTGCAGCCGCTGCATTGGCCCTCACGCATCACGGGTTTAGGGAGCACAGCGGCGTCAACCTGTCCATCGAGGCCTTCGCCACGTTCACAGAGATGGAGCTGGAAATCCTTCGCCGAAATCTTCGACTAAAACTACTTTTCCCCAATTGAAAAAACAAAACTTTGCCTAATTAAAAACCCTAATTGTTAATTTAATTTCAATCAACAACACGTGGCAATCACTTAATTTCATCAATAAAAAGAAAACCAAAAAGAAAACCAATGTGGCAGAGAGTGAAGAGGGCAGCTGGCATAAAATGTGGCCTCACCGTTTGCCACATTTACTAAAAGTTAACGCCGTCCAATTTTAAGGACTAATAGTAAGAGTTTCAAAACTATGAGGACTAAAAACCATCAAAGTTTCGAGTAGGGACTAAAACCAAAATGGTGTAATACTTAAGGGACGAAAAACATATTTAACCCTTCATTTATATAACAAAGAAAGTCCAAACATTGAGGTTCTTACCAATCAATTGCTTGTTTGAGATGTTTAGGAGGAGACTTGTGCAATGAGTAGAACCACAAAGCATAGCTCTCTAGTATGGAAATAACAAGTAGCTGCCAATGGTCCCTAAAATTGATAATAATTTAATTGTTATATATTAAAATCACATATGGATCTTTATGAAGTTATGAAACTTCACTTAACGAGATATATAAGGAATAAAATATATTTCCTTCGTGCTTCCAAATCTACTGGTGAGATGTGTTGTGATGTCATCAAAATCATTTGCTTCGTGAATGCTATGCAATACTCAAGAATAAAAGTAAGAAACTATGTTAATAGAATTAATGTTTTGAAAATGTTTGAAGACCTCAAAGAGGAAATTTAGAAACAATTATGATGAAAAATAGGTTAATTCCACTGCTTTTTTAAGATAAATTCATCATCGATTATCCACAGATCATTGTTCATTGATTATTGTTCAGGTTTCAAATTAATTAAAGTACATTCTTAATTAATTTGAGGGCGATCATTGATGAGTGCATATTTATGCCCACATTTTAGATTTAATTTCAAAATTTTAGTGGAATAATTGGGCTTAAATAATTGATTTGAGTAAGATTTTGCATGATTGAGTTTATCTAGTTTGGGAATTGAAGAAAATAAAAATGTGTTTTAGTTGCATACATTATTTTGGAGAGTCTAATGTTTGTTGGTGTAGCTGGAATTAAAGTTTGAATTACAATTTTGAAAGAAAAGGCTAAAGTGAAATTAGAGGGAATTTTTGGACTTCTGTGCAATTTTGAATAACATAAAAAGGGTTGAATTGTAATTTTGGGCAGGTTCAAAACTGTTAGATATTTTAAAAGATAATTTGGAGAAAATATATCTTAAGATATTTTATTTGATATTGTCAAATAATTACATTATTTAACTATATCAATAAATATCGAAAGATAATATTTGCGAAATCTTTTTGAATTTAGAAAAAAATATTATCAAATATTCTCAAAAATCGATTAAATTTGTTGAATATTGGAAAGATATTAGATATAAGATAAAAGATATTATCAATATAAGATTCAAAGTCCAAGCCGAATCAAACCTATATAAAGAGACCTAGATGGGAGGCAGAAAACAGAACTCATTCATTCTCAGACTCCTCCACTAGAAGCAAGCATCCACCACTCTTCTCACTTTTATTTCATCATGTGTTTCACTCCACTCATGGAGGGCTAAGCTTCTAGGGCTATTCCACTGTAATTTCATTATGGATTCTGAGGTTAAGTTGAATTAATGCAATTGTTTCTTTTGATTATTGATTTGAGTTGCTTTCTTTCTATGTCTTGCATCTCTCAATCATATTAAAAGCAATGATTTTTGCATCATAGCATGTTTGAATCTACATGCATATTAATCATGAGTTCAAAGGTTTCTAGGTTTGGTTGAGAATCTACTTTGATTAAATTTAGGAACATTCATATGATTAAATGCGTTTTTACTGCTAATTGAGAATGTACTTTCAAACAATCCAAGTACATTCTCAATTGATGGCAAAAACTCGTTTAATCATATGAAAGTTCCTAAATTTAATCAAAGTAGATTCTCAACCAAACCTAGAAACCCTTGAACTTATATGCTTAATATTCATGTAGATTCAAACACCTTATGATGCAAAAGTCATTGCTTTAAATATGATTGAGAGATGACAGACATAGAAAGAGAGCAACTTAAATCAATAATCAAAAGAAACAATTTCATTAATTACACTTAACCTCAGAATCCATAATGAAATTACAATGAATAGCCCTAGAAGCTTAGCCCTCCGTGAATGGAGTGAAACACATAGTGAAATAAAAGTGAGAGGAGTGGTGAATGATGACTTCCAGTAGAGGAGTTTGAGAATGAATGAGTTGTGATTTCTGCCTCCATTGGGTCTCTTTATACAGGCTTGATTTTACTTAGACTTTGAATCTTCTAATGATAAGATCTTTTATCTTCTATTTAATATCTTCCAAATATTAAACAAATTTAATCAATTTTTGAGAATATTTGATAATATCTTTTCTACATTCAAAAAGATTTGGCAAATATTATCTTTTGATATTTAATTATATAGTTAAATAAAGAAATTATTTAACAACATCAAATAAAATATCTTAAGACATATTTTCTCCAATTTATCTTTTAAAATATCTAACAGATTTGAACTTGTCAAAAATTACAATTCAACCCTTTTTATTTTATTCAAAATTGCACAGAAGTCCAAAAATTTTCTCTAATTGCACTTTAGCCTTTTATTTCTTTTCAAAATTGCAATTCAAACATTAATGTCAGTTGCATCAACAAACATTAGACTCTCCAAAATAATTTATGCAACTAAAATCACATTTTAAGTATCTCTAATTTCCAAACCTGATAAAGCCAATCATGCAAAATCTTATTCAAACCAATCATTTATGCACAATTATTCCACAAAAATTTTGAAATTAAATATAAAATGTGGACATAAATATGCAGTCACCAATATAATAACTGCATCTTTGTTATCACTTCATGGCTTCCAATCTACTAATACATATAATATACATATGTGTATATGTATATATACACATATACATATATACACATATACATATATACATATATACATATACATACATACATACATACATACACACATACACACATACACACATACACACATACACACATACATACACACATACATACATACACACATACATACACACATACATACATACACACATACACACATACAGACATACACACATACAGACATACACACATACATACATACACACATACATACATACATACATACATACATACATAAGTACATACATACATACATGCATACATACATGCATACATACATACATAGATACATACATACATACATACATACATACATACATACATACATATATACATACATACATATATATATATATATATATATCAGAAAACCAAACGTGTCTTCTAAGTTGAGTTTGAAGGATTCCAAGATAGAAAATCTAAGAAAGCCTTAAAGCTATGAACGATTAAATGACGCTACTATGAAACAAATTAACATTTTACACACAACCAAAAATCATACTTTAAAACATACTACAAGTCAAGTCCAAACTCTAGATGGAAAACCCTCAAATGACAATCAAACCATTGTTCTGATTGAAAGGGCGAAATAGAAAGTTTTGTGGATTAGGGTAGACATTACCTTAGAACATCTTTCATCCATAGTCTTGCAGGAGACGACGGCGACAACAACATGGAGGTGAGGTGTCAACAGCGTGGAGGTGTGTCATTGACTGCGTGAGGCTCAGATTAGTGTGCGCGGCGTGGAGTCTCTCCGACGAAAGTGTGAGCAAAAATTAGGTGTGCTTGGAGATGTGTAGGTGTATGCAAAAATAAGAGTTGCTTATAGGTGTTTCAATATCTATCCTAATATGTTTTTACTATAATTTACATTTTGCCACCGCACCCAACTTATTATGATAGGTGGCTTTTACCTGTCATAATACATGTAACTTTTATTACGAAAATGCCACCACTACACCTATTATGATAGATTTATTAAAATACGTCATTATATATCTTAGTTTTATTATAAAATTGTCACCGGTAAATATATTATGACAGGTGAATTTCATCTATCTATCATAATAGTCTGTCATGGAATCCTCTTTTTCTATTAGTGTAATAAGTCAATTTGTGAACATTCTAGTGCTCTATTTTGATGTTAGATGGCTTGAATGTTAGGACAATTGAATAAAAGTGCAGGACTTAGGATAATTGAAATGTATGTTATGGATATATTTTCTGTTAAATAAAAAGGAAAGGTTATGGGATAGTGGTTGGTTTAAGTGCCTTTAATAAACATTAGAATAGTTATGCGTGAAGTTGAATTCTGATTTTGGGTCTATACATTTAAACTGGAAACTTTGGGTACTATGAGGAGTAGAATTAGTTACATGTTTGTCTAGTAATTGTTGTTTGGTTTGGAATTTTTTTGGATGTTTGTACTTTGATGTAGAGAAAATGGAATGGTTTGAGTTTATACGTGCATTTTGAAATGAATATGTAGATGATATGAACTAAAGGTAGAAATTTTAAGATTTGAATGTTAAAGTAGTAGTTAGGTCCTTTGTAGTTATTCTACAGAATTGGATTAATGAGAATTGTGTTTTGGGTGATGGAATTGTCTTAGTATGCTATATTGTTGGTCTTAAGAATAATTTTAAATCAAGATGTTTCCTATGTTTGGTAATTTGATTGAGAAAATTGACGTAGGTTTTTGGGAAAACTAGCACTGGAATTAGTTTATATTTGTAAAGTGGCAGTTTTCTAGTTGGATGTGTAGTGTTATATATTTTTCCAGTGTATATGGTTGTTTGGGTATATATATATATATATATATATATATATATATATTAGTTGATATGGTGTTAGGATAAAGGATATATGGTTCTAAAAAGAAATTGAAGTTGGGAATCCATTAGGTGCTGTAGTGTTTTTTTCTTTTGCTGGAGAATGACTTTAAAAACTAACCTATGAATTTTTGTATTATGGTTGTTATAAGGTTTTAGCTCCTGGAAAATATTAGAAAAGAATCTGGTACATGGTCTTGGAAGCTAATGTTTAAATATGATTGGTTTAGTGCAGTGAATTTTGTTTTTCTAGAAAGTGGATTAGTTTAGTGCAAGAATTTTTCTGGAAAAAAAAATGTACAGCAATGTTTGTTTAATTGGTTATGAAAAAAAATTGTTAGGGCATGAATGTGCAGAATTATTTTAGTGCCATTTTGAAGATAGAGGTTGATGTGGTTATAGGTTTTGGCATGTAAAGTTTAACTTGGAAAAAAGAGAGGAGAAGACTTAGTGAATTATTACTGTGACTTTGTTTGCTGTGATTTTATTGTGAAATCACGGGATGATTTGACTAATATACATAAAAACATAATTATCAGTTCTGTATCTGTTTTCAATTTAATATGTAAAAATGATGTGTTTGTATGCATTGGATGCAATGTTATCATATGTTGAATATTGATACTCCAGAGTAATACTCCGATAGCTAAGTGCACGTTCTGTTTTGAGCAGGTATGCTTTTAATTCTGTTAGTAATGCTAGGTATGGACTGTTTTTTTATTATTTAAGCACTTTTTGTGGTGATTAAAATGCTGGTTGTGAGTATTTGTTGTTTAATTGAGGTTGTTTAGTTATTATATCCTTGTAGATTTCGTTTACTACTGAATAGTCATTGGTGTAGTTTTGTGCTGGAGGGGATTTTAGAGAAGGCAATTGGTAGCATTCAATAGTTGGAGACTATAGGATATTATTCCATATAAGTTCAAGTAGTTTCACGAGTCAATATCGGTCTAGAACGAAGCTTTTGTGGTGATACGTTATGGCTGAAACATGTAAAGGTCGGATTGGAGGTGTTTTTGGTTGGAGAACGAAAATTTTTATAGATAGACCCTAGTGAATGGTAGAATTGTATGAAAAGCTTTGTATGTTTTATAGTAAATTTGTGATTTATTTGGTCAGAGAATGGTTGAGTTGTATGGGAAGCTTATATGTTTTATAGTAAATTTATAAAAACCATGTGATTTATTCGGTCAGAGGTTAGTATGGTGGGGGTAAAGGTCTTGTAAATATGCCCAAGTGTGGGGAAAAATAAAGAAAATAATAGGTAGTTAAATTAGAAATGGAAATGTTCAAAATAAGATGACTTAAATCGATATTAAATTAAATGAGTATATTATCAGTGAATTAAGCTGTCCTAGTGGTTGTGTGGTGTGCTGGACATAGTTTTTGAACTTTGAGGCTTGATTTCTAGGGTTCCAGATTTGTATGTTTGGATGTGAACAAACCTATAAAAGGGAGACGAAATTGGTTGGGAGTGAAAGGGAGATGCGAAAGTGCGAAGCTAGGTGAAAGAGGTTGCAACGTGAAGAAGATCAACTTCCAGGTATGGAGAATGTTAAACTTGCTTTTGTTCGCACAATAGGCAGAGTAAAACCTAGTCCCTACTAAAGGGCTGAGAGGGAATCAATCCAAGGACTTTGGTCCTTAAGTTTAGAACCTAGAATTAGGTCTTTATTATTACTAACTAAAAGTGGGGAATAAGAAAAATGAATTAAAAGAAAGAAGGTTAACTAATAATACGTGTATGTATAGCTAAAACTAATGGGTGAATGCATGATGTGAGAATGGAAATCAAATATTAATTAAATGCAAAGATTTAAGCAATGCATGACATCTATTCTAAAATGATACACTAATGCAAAACTGATCAAGGACCATCCAAGATACATATACGACTTCTTACAAGCCATGGCTAAAAAATTCAAGCAGAAGAATGACCACTTTCTATATTACTCCTATGGAGAATCCATTTTAAATCCTTCTTCTCTTTAACTAAATACATTTACATTGTTTTGTAGGTCACCAATAAAGGTTCACTACAAGAAAAATGGTGATTATCCACCGATAATTACATACGGATTTTGATTCGTATGTAACATGAAGATTACATACGGATATTATATACGGATCCTAAAAAAGAGTTATATACAGATTTTTCATATATAAAATCCGTATGTACTTTGAGTACTTGGTAGCGGGGGAATTTTCTGGGGCGGGAGAGTTTTCTAGGGATAACATCCGTATGTAAGTGCTACAATGCGTACGTAAGTAAAAGCAAGTGTTGTTTTACTGGAAATTAATTATTTTAAAAAAAATTGAAATTATATTTCATTAATTTGAAGCTGGTTTGGTAGAACACTCACTCGAGGTGTGTTCACTCAAATCTCTCTCAAGCCCTAACTCTACGCTCTTAGATCTCTCTGCAACCCTAACTTTAACTCTCCACTCTCCTTCTCTATTTTCACTTTCATATACAGAACCACTTCCGAATCTTATGGTTTCATCATCCTCTTCACTTTCCCTTCATTTTTAACCGATTAAAACCACTTTTCTACTGATTAAAACCCTTTCTTCCATTTGTTCTTCGATTTCCACCGATTAAACCTCCATTTGCGCCGGTTAAACACTTTTGTACCGATCAATCTTGTGTTTGAACCGATTAATCGGTTCATTTTATGTTTCTCCCCATTTTTAGGGTTCCTTCGGTCCAGATTAGGGTTCTTTCTCCATTTTGGAGTTTTCCCGCAATCGTTCTGGCTTCTATTCATTCGTTTAGGGTTTTTTAACATTTTCTTCCAATCATTCTCCGTTTCGCTCTCGATCTCGAGTTCGTCTCATTATTTCGCTGCGTTTTCTCATCAAGGAAGCTTCGAAGGAGTTCGAGTCGAGTCCGCATCGTTCTTTTGGTCATCTCCTTGGAGGCTCTTTCGTCAAGTGGCCGCAAAATCAATCACACCCGACGACGCTTCAGCGCTCCTTCGAGCCTGCTACTCTTTTGAAACCCAAAGAAGAGGTTGGATTGAAGATTGAAGGTGTTGTAGGGATTGTTTTGAACCAAAAGCAGGAAGTCGTGACAAAATCTGCTGTGGAGATTCTAAACGATCAACATAGAAAGTGAGCAGTATTCTTGTGTTCTTGTTTCATTTCAAACCGTTATGAGATTTAATGGTTTGTCATTTTGATTTCTTTTAAAAAAATTTCCCTCTTTTATTTTAGTTCGGCTCCTGTTGCACGCTTGGCAATGACGCGTGGGGTGAGTCCTCTCGTTTCATGAAAGTGGGGTTGATCAATTAGTAGAGATAATCAAGGTACATTTTCTTTTGCTCTTTAATATCTGGTCCTCATGTTTCGCCTCATGAGCTTACTTTTCAAAGTTGCAGTCTGTTTGTTTCTTTCTTCAATCTCAGCTTTTATTTTATACCTCAATGTTTCCTAGAAAGTATCAAATTTTTGTGCTTCACTCTGTGTATCATAGTCTAAATCTGAAGCCATTTGCATTGTGATTCACTCTGTTTTACTATTCGATATAGGAGTAAATTAATCCATTATACTTTAAAATAGTTGTTCATTATGATGTTCACTTTAAATATTCATTAAAGTATTACTAAGATTTGATATTAAAGAGCATGTTTTCGAATACATGTCTAATCAAAGAAAAGTATTATTTGGATTGATGTATTCCGTGATTTGGTTTATACATTCTTTTGCCATAGGAGTTTATAGCTTCCATATATTAAGGCCATGGCTTAGCTAATGCTGTGTTTGACCCTTACAATCTATTATAATGTCAGGCTCCATAGTTTAACCACATTCTTAGATAGAATTGAATTCTATCTTATTTATAAGAATTTTATGCCAAACCATGCCTATTATTTTTACGATGACCATCTTTAGAGTTCAGTTGCACATAATATATATTAAAGCTTAATAGAGTATGTATATATATATATATATATATATATATATATATATATATATATATATTATCTTTTTACGATTTGGGAACACAAAATCCCACTTAATGATGAAATTGGATTCTGAATAAAGATGAAGGTAAAGGGATGAAATTTTCCTTTAGGAAGGAGATTTATTCTAATCTTCCATTTCAGGCTACGAAGGAAGTTAATTAGCATTTAGAAATGTTACCTTTAGAAGTTTAATTGTATATTGATTTATAATATGAAAATCAAAGTTAATTAGCTTTTAAAAATGTTACCTTTAGCAGTTTAATTATATATTGATTTACAATATGAAAATCAACTAAGATACACGTGATTGTTAATATACTTAACTTCATCCATGTTTGTACACAGCTTGATATTATTCAAACTAAAAAAATATTCAATTGTGTATGTTTATTATGTTGTATTTTTAAGTAATTTATGATTGATTTATGTATTGCATTAGTTGTAAAAGCAATTTGATGGTTGTATTTATCTCTAGTCAGATATATAAAACTCCTAAAAGCAATTTGGTGGTTGTATTTATCTTTAGTCAGATATATAAAACTCCTAAAAGCAATTTGGTAGTGTAAGGATTACCTAATTTTTTTTTTATAAAACTATAAAGTTATATACGGATATTATATACGAATTTATCCGTATATAATTTATATACGGATAAATCCGTATATAACCTAGCTACGATAGTTTTATATACGGATTTTTATCCGTATGTAAGCTGTATATAATCAAGTGTTATATACGGATTTTGGACCTTATATACGGATTTTGGTTGTATGTAATTCAATTTTTTCTTGTAGTGGTTAGAAATCATGCCTATACATCTTAGAAGGCTTGCCAAGCAAAGGAAGCAAAGAAGAGTGCATTTTCAATGATTTCCAAATTGGACAGCATGACTTCCGGATTGAGTTTCCAAAGGATTTTGGCTTTCGGATTCTACAGCATGCCCAAACACCTGCAGACTACGCCCATCCACTGCGAACCAACTTTTTCTTTTATGCACGTTTTAATTAGCTGACTTATGAACCTTGCATCCCAAGTTTCTTAGCTTCTCTAGCACGTTTCTTTTGTAATTTTAGAAACTTGCAAGGCAAGATTCAGAACTATCTCTTCACCTATAAAAGAGAGGTGCATCTCCATGTATTTTCCAACTTGAAAGCTATAGTGAATTGCTGTTGAGATTTCTCCAAGCATCTATATTTTGAGTTCATTGTCTTGTGCTTATTTCGCACGTCCTTCTCTAGCTTCCTTCCTCTTTGGAAGGCTTTCTGAGCTTGAGAAACTTCATACACTTATCCAACCTCCACTGAACATTTCATCAAACACTTGGCGCGCACCAGATACTTCATTCATTTCCTCCAGTCCGCTGCGTTCGTTCTGATCTGTGGAGAACTCTACCTTGAAGAGTGGAGCTGCTTCCATGATTTGGCATGAAGAGCCAGCTCGTCCACACTTGTCTTCAAGAGATAAGTCACGTTTTCCTTCGTTTTTCACTTTTGTCATGTGTTATTCCAGTTCTGCCACTGTTTGATTTTTTTCTCACTTCTATTGGTTTGATTTTTGAGTTTGTTTTGGATATTTATGTTCATTCATTGTTCCATAGTAATTGTTCCTCATTTTAATCGGTGCATTTAATTTGTTTGAGTTCATTCCAACTTTCAATTTCAAATTCCATTTCTATTACGGTCATGTGCAATTGTTGCATTGTTTTTACTGTTTCTTTGGTTTACTTATGTTCCAACTTCAATCATTTTTGGTTTCTATAATATCTGATAGAGACGTTAACACTAATGCAGTAAAAGGAAACGACACCGGCTATTTTCGTCTATACGCAGCGATTCATGAACCGAGGTATATACAGACAAGGTAAAAAGAGGTAGCCTTTTTGCCTCGGTTCTGAACTGAGGCAGTATGTGGGGCTCTTTTACCTTGATTGGATTCGAATCGAGGCGGTAGATGCTTTTTAAAAAAATTGGGGAGGGAGATCTGTTGGCTACGATAGGAGGCATGGAGGTGGAGTGCCTGTTAGTAGACACCGATACGGGAGTTAGGGTTGTGGGCGGATAGTGTGACCTGCATGGTGAGAGAGAGAGTGTTGGGGATAGGGGAAGAGAGGTTGAAGGTGAAGAGGGTGGCGTCTTGGAGGGTGAAGCGGAGGGTGAAGAGGATGACCCATATGAGGAAGACAAGGAAGAGGACTAGGAGGATGAAGGCGACGACGTTGATGAGGATGAAGTGGAGGAGATGACGACCAATGGTGGAGGCAGCGGCGATGACTAATGGTGGAGGCAGTGACGATGCCTAATGGTGGAGGCAGCGGCAGTGAAGCGACAAACTGTTCGGGCGAGATTAGAAGAAACAGTTCGCGTTCTCTGGCGGAAGAAGAAGAAGAAAGACAAAAAATGTGCTTACTATGTTTACGCTTCTGGAATTTAACTATCAAAGAGGTCATTACCTCGGTTATAAAAATAACCGATGCGTAAACCTTCCAGAAAAAATTCGAAATAAAATTGAAAATGAAAATTTTGAAAATATCTACTAACTATAGGCCTCGGTTCGCGCCTAAACCGAGACATAAAGGGCCTATGACATCAGTTAAAATGGAACCGAGGCAATAGAAGTTGACAAGATGGATTTGAAACGTTCAAAATCAGTTTTTGGCAAGACATACTGCCTCAGTTGGTCAGAGAACCGAGGCAGTAGGCCTATTTCGAAAAAGCTGTCAGAGTTTTTTGGCTCGGTTGGTCAGAGAACCGAGGCAGTAGACCTATTTAAAAAATGTTGTCAGGTGAAAAGTCTGATTCAGCAGGGTTTTTAGCCTCGGTTGGTTAGAGAATCGAGGCAGTATACCCCTTAGGCATCAGTTCAAATTGAATCAAGACATATAGTGTCGCCAGAATTACAAAATTGTCACCGCTTTTTTATACGCTTTGGTTTTTGTAAAACTGATGCATAACGCGCGAGTTAAAAAGTCATTTATTTACTAGTGTAAATTCCTTAGCTACTTTTGAAAAACATTATGGGCTAAGCTAGGAACTAAACTACTATTTTCTACTACGTGTCACCCACAAACTGATGGGCAAATTGAAGTAGTAAATAAATCTCTATCCACTCTATTACGGGTAATGTTAAGAGGCAATCATAAAAATTGGATTGATCATCTACCTCACATAATATTTTCTTATAATAGAGTAGTCCACAAGACTAGTAATCTTTCTCCTTTTGAGGTTGTCTATGGTTTTAACCCTCTCACACCTCTTGATCTACTACCTCTGCCAAAATCATCTTTTTTTCTTCGTAAAGAAGGAGTTTCTACAGCGGAGTTCATCAAGAAATTACATGAAAAAGGTTAAAATCCATATTGAAAAACAAACTCAAAAATATACCGAATACAACAACAAAGGGAGAAAACAAGTAATTTTTAAGGAAGGTGGCCTAGTTTGGCTTCATTTGAGAAAAGATAGATTTCCCTCTCAACGCAAGTCCAAACTTAGTCCAAGAGCTGATGGTCCTTTCAAGGTGGTCAAGGAAATAAATGACAATGCATACATGTCAGACCTTCTCGAAAGTTATGGTGTCAGTCCTGCTTTTAACATCTGCAACTTAATTCCTTTCACAAGAGATGCTCAATAGGTACAAGCAGATCTGAGGACAGATTAGCTGGCTTATGAACCTTGCATCCCAAGCTTCTTAGCTTCTCCAACACGTTTCTTTTGTAATTTTAGAAACTTGCAAGGCAAGATTCAGAGTTCTCTCTTCACCTATAAAAGAGAGGTGCATCTCCATGTATTTTCCAACTTGAAAGTTATAGTGAATTGCTGTTGAGATTTCTTCAGGCATCTATACTTCGAGTTCATTGTCTTGTGCGTATTTTGCATGTCCTCCTCTAGCTTCCTTCCCCTTTGGAAGGTTGTGTGAGTTTGAGAAACTTCATACACTTATCAAACCTCCATTGAACATTTCACCAAACACTTAGCGCGCACCAAATACTTCATCCATTTCCTCTAGTCCACTATGTTCGTTCTGATATGTGGAGAGCTCTACCTTGAAGAGTAGAGTTGCTTCCATAAAAAACTAAGAACCTAGGCTACTTATACAAATCATTGACAAAACCTAAAATATGAATTCTATTTACTCACTATAAAGAACAAGTGGAAATGCGAAGTGAGAAACTGGATTAGCAACTGTAACTGGAACATATAAAAAGAATATACACAGCCACATGATAACCGAAAATAGAAATGGAATGCTTAAACCTAATAACTTAATATTTGAAGCAAATCACAAAAGAAAATAAAGGTCAAATACAAAATTGATATTGAGTTTAAATTGAGTTCTTAAAGCATGCCATGTCTTTAAGAAGACATCTTGACACGTTGGGCCCTTTTTGGGTCCTATGGCATCTGATATAGATATTAATAATGTGCATGGCTTACTTAAAAAAAAATCATTTCACTAGTGTAAAAACAGCGTATAACGTCACCCGTTCAACGTTGAACCAATCAACAACTAACATTAAAAATGACCGGTGGCATTTTAGTAAATAAATGCAATTATTAAACGTAGTTTAAAATTATAATTCAACGTAAAAGGATATAAAACGTCGAATGCCCCAACGTTAGACGTCAAAAGGTTAGTGAATTCAATAAAAATTTGAGCGGGAGATTGAAAATTCACTCACTTTCTCTTAGCGCGCGAGACTCTCTTCTCTGCTCAAACTTTTGTCGAATGAAGTTTGACGACCATCACATGTAATCTTTCTTTCATTTGATACAAATGCATGTTAATTTACTACTTTAGGTATGATTTTCGTTAATTTTGACCGATTATTTTCGTGTTCTAGTCCTTTATAGGCGCATTCTTCTTTCTCTGTCACTTGTGGCAACACTTTATTCCGATGAACCAATGTTAGTTTTTGTTTCGTTTTGAAGAACTTATTTGTTGAACTTGTTTGTTGTTATTCTTTATTGAACTTGTTTGTTGTTGTTTTTTGTTGAACTTATTTCGTTTTGACAATCACTACTGGAAATTTACAATTCACTCAATGCCAAAGGTAAAAACAACCACACAAATTCAGAATTCATATTAACACCAATCCAAAAAAAAGAAAAAATACATTTATCACATACATTATAGGGAGAGGGGACTGGAGAATGGGAGGGGTTGCAGGAGAATGGGAGGGGTTGCAGGGAAAGTGAAACGTGGGAAATGAAACATAATAATGAAACGCGCAGGAGTTTAATGCACCAGTTCACTTTCCACCGAGGCATATAGTCCTAAAAAAAAATATTAAATAGCTATACGCCTCGGTTTCCGCCTAAATTGAGGCATAAATATGGAATTGCACCGGTTCTTACTGAACCGAAACCATAGGTTCTGTGTCAGACAACTTTTAGGCATCGGTTTTGCTATGAACCGAGGTAATATTACTTATATGTTTCGGGTTTCCTTGAACCGAGGCATATAAGTTCACTTAAATTACAAAAATGCCACCGCATTTTGATAAACTTCGGTTTTTCTTAAACCGATACCTATACCGCGAGTTAAAAAGCAATTTTTTTACTAGTGTATATTTATTTCACAATATTAAGAAAATATTGGAGATGTATGTATTAATGTTTCTATTTTTTTCGTAGTTTGTTATTAGGTTTTGTTCAATTTTTCTGTTAGGATTTTTGCAAATCCTGTTTCTCTCTTTTCTCTTCACCGGAACCACGTGTATATATATATATATATATATATATATATAGGTTCATGTATTTTCTTTTGTAATATCAAATACAGTAACTCTACATTACAGAAATTATGCAAGTTCGTGTTTTTCTCACCTTTGATGAAACATTTGAGCCGATCCTCTTCTCCCTCTTCTTCTTCTAGTAACCATAGCAGCATCCTTGTGAGCACCGTGCTCCTTCTCACTCTTGCTTCCAGAAGAGTCTCGCGGTCTCTCTCTTTCTTTTCCTCTGGTAGATGAAGACAACACGATAAATTTTTATCTCTTGAAGGCTTTTGCGTTAGGAAAATGATACTTGAACAACCATTTTTGACAACATTTAGACACGCGCACACGTGTCTAAATTTGAGTGGTCCATTTTCATTTAATTTTTCCAACTGGACCACTCAAATTTAGACACGTGTGCGCGTGTCTAAATGTTGTCAAAAATGGTTGTTCAAGTGTCATTTTCCTTTGCGTTATAGACCTCAGCCTTAAGGCTATTGGGCCTTACTTTAATAGGGTACCAGAACAGGTTCTACCTCTACCTCTACCTCTGTTGTGCCTATTTTTCTTGATTTCTTGGTGTTAATCATTTCTTTTAGTTTTCCTTGTTATCATGGAGAACGCAGATCAACTCAATAATTGTTACAACCCCTTCTATCTTTATCCTGAAGAAAACCTAGGTATCTCCCTCATTTCTTAAATTCTAAATGAATTCAATTATATTTCCTGGAGCAGAAATATGAGAAGAGGTCTCCTTTCCAAGAACAAATTAAAATTCATTGACAGAGGGATCAATAAACCTCACAATGATGACCCTCTTTAAGATTCTTGGGAAAGGAGCAACATGATGGTATTGTCCTGGATCATCAAGAACCTTTCATCTCAAATAGCAGAAAGTGTTATATACGTAGAAGATGCTCAAGAACTGTAGGAAGAATTGAAAGAAAGGTTTTTCAAAGGTGATTACTTCAAGTTTTCTAATTTGCTTCAAGAGATTCATTCTATTAGACAAGGAGAAAGGAGTGTGAGCACTATTTTAAAGATTTGAAGATCCTATGGGAAGAATTAGAATTTCTTAGACCCATTCCGTGCTACAGCTGCAAGGTTCCTTGCAGTTGTGATTTGTCTAAGGTTTCTTATAGATATAGAGAAATTTCAGCCAGTGCCTACACTACGTCTGTTGAACCACAGACCAACCAACAGAGTAACATCAATTCTGTACAGAGTTCTTTTACCCCATAACAGATGAAGAAACTATTGCAAATAATAGAAAAGCCTGACAGTCCTGCTCATAGCATTAGCCAAATACACAAAGACACAAAATTGTTGAGAGAATATGCAAGATCTTTCCCTATGTTCAAACTACTTCTAATGACACATGTGACATCTACCACTATGCCAAACAACACAAATTTCCTTTTCCTAAGAATAATTCTTTATCTGCTAACTGTTTTTATGTAGGGTCCTATCTCTATTCCATTTATCCACACTAGTACAAAAATTGCGTACAACGACGAATATTTTGGACTTTTAACGACGAATTCGCATTCGACGTCATATTAGGAGACGTTAAATTTATGTTGAATTTAAAAAATTCGATGTTAAATTCAGGTTGAATTTTTTTATTATATGACGTTAGCTTAACGTCAAATTTTGTCAATATTCGACGTTAATCAATTGTTTTTGTTTTTTTAATTAATTGTGATCTTTTTTTACAACTCTACGAGACCTAAAAAGCAAAAAAAAAAACAACAAATTTCAGTTTTTGGTATTTTATAAAGCATGAACTATGAACGTGTAGTGTAGTATCAACAACAAACAATAATAACCAACAACAAACAAGTTCAATCAAACAACAAGAACAAACAAGTTCAACTAAACACAACAACAAACAAGTTCAACAAAAATAAAACAACAAACAAGTTCAACAAATAAGTTCTTCAAAACGAAAACGAAAATGAAAACTAACCTTCAAAAGGTTGGTTCATTGGAATAAAGTTTCGTCACAGTGAGAGAGAAAGAAGAATGCGCCTATGAAGGACAAGAGCACGAAAATAATCGGTTAAAACAAAAAAAAATCATACATAAAGTAATCAATTAACATGCATTTGTATCAAATGAAAGAAAGATTATATGTGATGCTCGTCAAACTTCGTTCGACAAAAGTTTGAGAAGAGAAGAGGGTATCGCGCGCTACGATAAAGTGAATGATTTTTCAATCTCCCGCTCAAATTTTTATTGAATTCACTAACCTTTTGATATCGAATTTAAAAGTCATTCGACATTTTATATCCTTTTACGTCGAATTACAATTCTAAATGACGTTTAATAATTGCATTTATTTACAAAAATGTCACCGCTCATTTTTAACATTGGTTATTCAGTGGTTCAACATTGAATGCGTTACGTTATACGCTATTTTTGTACTAGTTCCATGGTCATAAATATTTTCTCACTATTGTTGATGATTGTAGTAGACGTACTTGGGCTTTTTTATGCATAATAAAAGTAAAACTAGAGAATTACTAAAGACCTTTATTATAAAAATTAAGACTCAGTTAATAAATCTATTAAAATCATTAGGACTGATAATGGACCTGAATTTAATTGTTCCATATATATGACTCTTATGGCACTGAGCATTAAAAAAGTTGTGTTAAAACTCCACAAAAAAATTATGTTGTGGAACGTAAGCATCAACATATATTAAATGCTACTCGTAGCTTACTCTTTCAATATGATATTCCCTATACTTATTGGTCTTATGCCTTGTCTCATGCCATATACCTGATAAATAGACTTCCTTCTCCTATCATTAAAGATAAAACTCCTTTTAATATTCTTCACAATAACCCACCAACTTATCTTAACCTGAAAGTTTTTGGCTCTGCTTGTGTTTTGCTTCTACTTTGGAAAATAATAGGAATAAGCTTGACTCTAGAACTAGAAAGGGTATTTTTCTAGGCTACAAAAATGGAGTGAAGGGTTACATCATTCTTGACATCAACACTAGGGAAATATTTATTAGCAGAAATGTTATCTTTTATGAAGATATTTTTCCCTATAGAAATGAGCAAACAAAAAGGCTAATTATAATGATAGTGAAGATAATATGATTTTTCTTGATAATTTGTCCTACAGTTATGAGAAGAACTTGGTTGAGGGAAGAAGAAATGATCAAACCTTTGCTAAGAACACCAATATTAGTACTGATAAGATTGATCTCATAGAGGAAGAAGATGTTCATAATTAAAGAAGGTCAAATAGAGTTAAAAGAACTCCTGAATACTTAAAGGACTACATAAATCAAGCTGATTAGTCCTCGTCTGCTTCCCTATGCGTCAAAAACGGTTTAAAAACTCCTTATCCTATCACTAATGTTCTATCTTATGAATCTTTATCTGATAAGCACTTAAAGTTCACCCTAGCCATAACTGCTAGCAAAGAACCCAACTCCTATGATGAAGCTAGAAACAGTCTTGAATGGAAAGACGCTATGCAGAAGGAAATTAAGGCTCTACAGGACAATGGTACCTGGTTTTTAACCCAACTCCCTCATGGAAAGAAACCCAATGGTTGTAGATGGGTTTACAAGGTCAAACATAAAGCTGATGGTACTGTGGAAAGGTAAGGCCATATTGGTTGCCAAAGGATACACCCAACAAGAGGGAATAGATTTCTTAGATACTTTTTCTCCTGGTTCTAAGCTTACTTCTGTCAGACTACATCTTGCTTTTGTTGCCTCAAGAAACTGATTTATACATCAACTTGATGTGGATAATGCTTTCTTGCATGCGGATCTAAATGAAGATGTTTACATGGATCCTCCTCCTGGTTTGAATGTTGACACTAAGGGGCAGGTTTGCAAACTAACTAAATCTCTCTATGGCCTAAAACAGGCCAATAGGCAATGGTTTGACAAACTATCTACCTTTCTTATTTTTGCTAACTATGTTCAATCCAATTCTAATCATTCTCTTTTTATCAAGAAAACTTCAACAGATTTCACAACCTTACTTGTGTATGTAGATGAAATTGTTTTAACAAGAAACTCTATGAATGAGATTAACCACATAAAGAATCTCCTGCATCATTAGTTTCAGATACAAGATCTAGGAGAACTCAAATACTTTCTAGGATTTGAGGTTGCTAGGTCTAAAAGAGGTATACACCTGTGTCAAAGAAAGTATGCTCTTGACATCCTTGAGGAAACGAGAATGATGGGAAGCAAGCCATGCTCTACACTCTTTTTAGGTAACATTAATTCCTTGTACAAGACAGAGAATTATCTGGATAATTCCAATGCATATCGCAGATTAATAGGGAAGCTCTTCTATCTTACTAATACTAGACCTTATTTGTGGTTTATTGTCAATCTTTTAAGTCAATTTATGAAGGAACCTACTAACTATCATTATCAGGCTTTGTAGCATGTCCTTAGATATGTTAAATCTAGTCCCTCAGAAGGGCTCTTCTTTGCTACCAATTCTGACTTACTTAATGAGTATTTTAATGAGTATTTTAATACTTACTTACAAACGGATTTGATTATGATACCATACCCATGAATATTTATTATTATCTGAAAAAATCATTAAAATAAAAATTTAATTTATATTTTATTAAGTTAAATTTAATTCAAATTAAAATTATTTTTTATTTTATTAGGTTAAATTTAATTAAAATTAAATTAAATTTATATTATATTATCTTTTATATTTTATTTTATACTTTTGTTTTAAAAATTTATAAAATATATGTTTTAAAATATTTGTGATTATTTACCTGTAGTGTAGACTTTAAAACATTTATAAATATTTTCTAAATGAATATTCAACCTTTAACAAGACAGATATTTTTATTATAAATCGAGTTGCAGGTAAAATATATATAAAAATATTTATATATATTTTTACAAATATATATAAATTTCACATATCACACTGGCATATTAATTTAGAAGATCTGCACTTGAAAATTAGCTAAAGTTGTTACCTGCTTAAAAAACAACCATATAATAATTTGTTTGCTTTAAAATATTAACAAGCCTCGTATTATGTTAAAGCCAAAATTGTATACTAAAAGAATAATGATATAACAGTAATATGTATCTGCAAAATAAATAACTACGATGAATGAAATAATAAAAGCAATTTAAGCATTATTATTACGTATGTATTAAAGAACAGAAGAAAAGAAATGAACAGCTGGAGATGTAACAAAGAACAGAAGAAGGGTGAAAGTAACACACATCTAATCATTCTAACAAAACTAACGTGGGTGGACTATTACTTGTTATTTAATTTTTGGCATCTGTTTATTAATGCTATTATATTGAGTATGATGTTGGGAAAAGGCTGGATTTAAGTATCTTAAATGGTGAACACAATAAAGTGATTTGATATATGATAGTTTATATTGTTTTTAGGTTTATATGTCAAGAATCTGGTATGAGGTAATCAATTTGGTTCATTGGATTTATTAAAATACATGTGGTTTGGTCTGTTAGTGCAGAATGGTTATGGTAAAATATGTCTAAGTATGTAATGCATTGGACTTTTGGGAGAGGGTTTTCAAAGGTTAAAAACTGGGTAACGAATTGATAAGAGTTTTAAGTGTTGTTGTGCTAGATAATATATTGGATTAAAGGTTTAATTAACTTAATGGTGTTGGGTTTCATTTAGATTGAATGTGTTAAGATATTAAGTTATGACGTGTGCATGAGTACTCTCTGGGTGTTGGATGTCTATATTGGGTCATTTTAGAAACATGGCATGTTCTAGCTTTTTTCATTAGTTTGTTTATTGTGTTTAGAATATTTATGGATTGTTGTTATCTCGTTGCATTTGTTACTTATTGAAGATAATTTTAAGTTGGATGTTAAACATACAAACGGTGTGAAAGGTTATGGTTGTGTGCTTGTGTTTTGATATAACTTGAATGACATTGGGGGCCGATAATGTTATATTATGATGACTGATGTTGTTATGCATTGGGATGTGTTCTTATTAAACGAGCATACGAATGTTTGGTTTTTGATGATATTAAACCTCAGTTTAGTCAATAGAAGTGAATTGGCTTAGTTAAAGTGTAGATAGTGAGAAGTGAGATAAATAGAGGGATCGCGATAATCTAAGCAATTTTGATAAAAATTTGGCAATGTCACGTGTCATCATTTTATTAGGTCATTTTAAATATTATTTTTTAAAAAAAATATGTTTTTGAAAAGGGGTCAGACTTGTTTTTTGAATATCCTGAAATCCCCCTTCTTCTTCTCTCTCCAATTTAGAGTTTTTATTCTTCATTTGAACTTCTCACTCTCCATTTGGTGAAGTTTTCTTTCTGGACCCATTCAAGAATCTCTTTCGACCCGTTCAAGAATCTCTTTCTCTCGACCCGTTCAACAATCTTTGTCGACCCGTTCAACAATCTCTGTCGACTTTCAACAAGTTTCGTCGTCGGTGGCCCCATTCGAAGGCTATTTTTGTCTCTGGAGTTCGCGATTTGGGCGACTTATGTTCAGCGATCTCTGTGGTTGGTCTGTTCAGTGTCGATTGTGTCGAAGTTGTGAGATTTTTTTTGTGCAATGGGTTCGTCCGGTGACATTGCTGCTTCAAATAAGGTATGTAGTTTTTTCGTTTTCCATATTCGTATTTTGGGATTGGGTTATTGTTTTTGGCTTTTATTGGTCATTTTGGTGGTTATTGGTTTTGGGTTTTGAGTTGTGTTGGTTAATGTTCACAAATATATATTAATTTTTTGTGCATTTGTTTGTTCGTCATTCATTGAAAACCAAGTTTGTTGCTGGTTTGAATGGAATTTTGAGTGAGGAGCACAAGTCCTTAATTTCGAAGACGCAATTTGGATGGTTTTTAGAACTACATGAAAACCTTAAGATTGGTGTTCCTAGGTTGAGATGGAAGGTCCTACACTATTGACACAGGTCTGATGCACGTGTAATCGATTACAAGGGTCTTGTAATCGCTTACCAGTGAAAAAATCCCCCTTTGTACCAAAAGTTGAAGAGTGCTACCCAGTCATGGCTGAAGCACTCCCCAAGAGTCTCCAAGACTTTGTTTTCAATGTTTAGAGGATTGATTAACCCTGTAGGCCATGGTTGAATGTGTCCACAACAAGAAATTTCATGTTAGGTCAATCCTATGTGGATGCAATCATAAGCAACCATAAGACCACTTGGGTAGGTTAGTCCTATTACACACGCACATAATTTCCTATCTTCCTCTTCCTTGCAGTACCACTTGGATGCAATCATAAGCAACCAATTTTGTGGACACCCTAAGTCCTTTCATCCACTACTAACTACATCCACATGTCCTTGGTCATAAAAATCAACCAACAATGTGAAGATATTTCAATAAATTTCACCAAATTAGGTCGAACCCCTCAATGGGGAGCTCTTCTTCCGTAGTAGGGGAGTGACACTATACATTCGGTACAAATTCGTGATTTTCCACTGGTAAGCAATTACAGGCTACTCGTAATCGATTACACACGCACATATTCCTCTTCCTCACAACACCACTTGGATGCAATCATAAGCAACCAATTTTGTGGACACCCTAAGTCCTTTCAACCACTACTAAGTACATCCACATGTCCTTGGTCATAAAAATCAACCAACCAAGTGAAGATCTTAAAATAAATTTCACCAAATTAGGTCCAACCCCTCAATGGGGAGCTCTTCTCCCACAGCAGGGGAGTGGAGCTACACTTTTGGTACAAATTTGTTATTTTCCACTAGTAAGCGATTATAGGCTACTCGTAATCGATTACACACGCACATAATTTCCTATCTCCCTCTTCCTCACAACACCACTTGGATGCAATCATAAGGAACCAATTTTGTGGACACCTTAAGTCCTTTCAACCACTACTAAGTACATCCACACGTCCTTGGTCATAAAAAGCAACCAACCAAGTGAATATCTTTCAATAAATTTCACCAAATTAGGTCCAACCCCTCAATGGGGAGCTCTTCTTCCACAATAGGGGAGTGGCGCTACACTTTTCGGTACAAATTCGTGATTTTTCACTGGTAAGCGATTACATGCTACTCATAATCGATTATAAACGCACATAACTGGGAACAATTGTCTTTCAAAAACAGAACTTCCAAGCAATCAACAACCAATTTAGTAAACCTATTGTTTCAGTCCAACTCCTCATCAGTACAAGAACACATCAATTTTGACCCAACAAGTTAATGAATAAACTCACTCAACCAAAAACACAGACAAAGAAAATGAATATGAAGAATAATTAATCAAGAATAGTTTAGTTGTATTCATTTGCTATAATTTTGTACAATTCTGTAAAACAAATTAATAGTATAATTTTGTACAATGTCTATTCATTTGCTATAAAATAAGAATCTAAACCAAGAACACATTTCTAATGCTATACTAATCCAAAATGTTGCAGCATTTGAAATCTTCGGACGTTGTCCTCGTCTAGGATCCAGTCACATATATACTTCTTCTTAAAAGCAGCCAAGTCCTCCTGAAATGAACATTTTGGAATTTATAACCAATATGAAGACAACGATAATGTAATATTTACAAATTCATAATTTTACCTACATTTGTATTATTAGGCGTGCTATTGCCATCATATTTCTCCTCTCCATCCCATATTTCAATAGCTTTCATCATTATTACGCCACAATTGTATCTGTAGAATTAAAAAGAATACATACATTAATTTTCTTAATGGAAACACCAAATATTTCAACACAATGGTAATATAAAATTACGTGTTTGGTTGGATTGGGATTTTGGCTTGTTCAACTAATAAAGGAGACTTGGAATCTTCAAGTCTATCCGTCAACAAACCCCAAAATCGTTGAATATTTTGCACTTGTATGGTACAAAAATAAAAAAAGTTAGTTCAAAATATATACTTTTAAGCAGTCATCATAGAAAAAGTCTGCAACCATTCTAAAACATACAATGCTTTTGTCAATCCGACAACGTCCTCTGATTCCCTTGGCCAGTGAAATATTCAAAGAAAGAGTTTGCAAGTTGGAAGGGGAAAATGGGTAACCACATCCATTGCACGATACAGAGTACAAAGAAAGGAAGAAGCCATTGACAAACCAAAAAACCACAAGAACGAAGCATGATACAGTGTGCGAATAAACAATACCTTTGGGTAAAAGACGAAAATCGCTGCTCACAAAGTGACCACCCTACCCAACCGACGAAAGACCAACGACGACGGCGAAAAAACGAAACCTTTCGACAAACGACAACAACGGTGGACCCAAGCGAAACTTCCTCCCAGCACTTCAATGGTGGACCGACACACACAACTTCGTCCAGATAGAATGGTGGACCCAAGAACGATTTTCACAACGGTGGACAAAGAGCATTTCGTTGGTGGAGCGAGAATTTCAAATGGAGAACGAAAAAATGGTGAGAGAGTTTCATAGGGATGAATTTCACTTTGTAAAAGGCGCCAACATGTTTCAGCATTTTTCTTTCCAAAAACACCCTTCAAAACAAAATTAAACTTTTTTAAAAAAATCATTTAAAACAACAAATGACAGAACGACACGTGTCGTTGTCAAATGTTGTCAAATTTGCATTGTTGAAGAAACGTTTTCCTAAATAGAGAATATGTTCTTGATTTGTTCAAGAATAAGAAGTGGTTTAGGATGAGTTTCCCTTGATATCAAGATCTGTATATTTTTCATGTGTGTTCAGAAGGAGCACTCTTCAGATTGTTTGAGGTAGTAAGAGTGGGTTTGAGTACCGTACATTCTAGTCTGTGTGATCGTTAATGAGGAAAGATTATGGCTCTTTAAGATGAACAAGTCCTTAATTGTGTGTAGGACTAGTCAACCACCTTGTAGTAATGTTAGTCTGTGTGACCTTAGTATATGTGACAGTAGACAACTATGAGAAGTCTCTATGACCACGATAAGTCTGCGTAACATGAGACCACTAAGGGTAATGGATGTTTATGGTTGTTATACTTTGATTATTATACTTTTTATTATACTTGTTTTGTGTTATTTTCGAATAGTTCACCCTATATTTTTATGTGTATATTGCGATGATAGTATGATGTGTGTGTTGTATGAGAACAAGTAGGAATGCAGATGATTTTGAAGCAATGTGATTGACGAGTGAGAGACTAGTACGTGGGAACATTAAAGAATTATTAAAGATTTAATTGAGAAATAAATTTTATCAAATGTAATGTAATTGAAGCTTCATTTGAATTGAGTTGTGAATATTTACATTTTATAGTTGGAATATTAATTTTATTTTGAAATTTTCAATGTATAAAAATTTAGGCTATCATTCGTGACTTCCAAAGTTGTAACGTTACAATCTTCTTTTCTATTCTTTTATTTTAGGCTATGATTCGTGACTCTCAAACTTGGAACGTTACCATCTTCTCTATTTTTTTTATTTTTTCGCTCCCACGTAGTATCAATTTTACGTTAAAAAAAAAAGAATAAGTATCACAATAGGATTCAGTATCCTATGAGAATTATATAGCACAATTTCACTTATATTGGCATTTTATGCACATCATGTAATTTTGTTTATATTATACATAAATAAAAGTCAGCATATAATAATAAACTTGATTAAAGTTTAAAGTAATTATATATAAATAAAAGTTAAATTCAAGCATATAACATTATGTTTGATTAAAGTTTAAAGTAATTAGATTTTTACAACTAATTTTATTGATGTTCTTGCCACTAATTAGGGAATAATTTATTTTTTAATTTGTTGATTTAATTAAAAAAAAAACTTAGCATACTAGTTTCTTACGTTTTTTTTCACCGTTGGTCGGGCGAGGTTCTCCGTTATTTACTTTTATTTTTTAGAAATATATCTCACGAGATACATTATTTTATTTCGCACTCTTAGACTGAGTTGCATTGACATTGGTTTTGTGGTCCTTAACAAGGTCCTTAACAATTTTTTTTCTTTTTTCAGTGCAATACCAATTCTGTATAACAACAACTTTAAAGTACATTATCATGTAACTCAACTTAGAAGTATAATCAAAAATAGAAAAGAAAACATAAACTGACGCTTACATCAGCATTTAACAACAACGCTTATATTTATTGTATATATTATTTTGATCCCTGCAGATTTCACCGTTTAATTTATATATACGGTTAACCTTCGCTAGAAAATATAGTATAGATAACTTGTTGGTATATAAAATTAAACATTTAAATTCGTCACAGCTTTATTTTCTATTGATGGTTAAACACTCCATAAGATAATAACAATACGAAAATATATCTAAACAATATAGTAATAATCTGGAAATAATATAATACCCGTCTGAATCTATATTAAATATTCACTAATCATTTTAACAATCCCGAGACGGGAACTATTATGGATTACTCAGACGGGAACTATTGATTATCACTACAAGAAACGTGTTTATTATCAGTGAATAATTACAGACGGTCAACTGTCCTTCGGTAATCTGGGATATGCCGTAATTTACCGACGGATATGAACTTCGGTATTGTCCCCGATGACTTAACCTAAATTTTGGATATTCCTTCGCTCATTTGCAATTTCAGCAGTTCCCTTTCTCCCAAATTTCTCTCTTCTCTTCCCTCGAAATTGAAATCTAAGGGCGTGTAAGGGTACCCCCAAATTTATCCTCCTTCGATTGGTTCCCTCCCAAATTTCTCCTCCTTCGTTTGGTTTCCTTTTGTTTGTGCATCATTGATCCCTTCCATCTTCTGTTGGCATAGCAGTGTTGTGAAGAGCGCGAGCATTTCCGGTGGTTCAGTGGGTTCGTGCAATCGCGGAGGGTGCCTCCCTTTTAACTTCATAACCATTCGTAGAGGGAAACACCTCCGATGGTGACAGCGGTGGAGCTAGAAGCGAAGACCTACTGGTGCCACGAATGCGATATGAGTGTGTCCCTCACGCTCCTTCCCTGGCCTCTCCTTTCTCCCCACTGCCATACCTCCTTCCTCGAACTAATGGACTCTCCCTTTCTCCCAAAACGACGCCGAATCACCCCTCTTTGACATTTTCCAAGACGCGCTCTTACTCCTCTCCTCCAAGCCCCTCTTCGCCAAACCCCGCCCTCTCCCCTCCGTCAACGTCACATCCTCACTCCTTTCCACGCTCGACTCCAACGGCGTCGTTTTCTCCGATGTATGCAAAGACCAAATTTTCCTCGACGCTGAGGCCAAACAGTTGCCCTGCAAACACCTTTTCCATTCTGATTGCATCACACCGTGGCTCGACCTCCACGCGTCGTGCCCGTTGTGCAGGCTACCATCCCTACAAATAAACTCTTTTTCATCTTTTCGCATTTTTACTTTGCTTTCTCTCACTACGAAAAAATTGACCCAATTCCGCAAAGGGATAAGCTTGGTTCCAGAGTGATATAAATTGCTCCGAATTGGGTTTTCTCTGAGAAAAAACAAATGATATTGATGACTGTGTTCCCTTTTGAGCAAAGTTAGTGAGTTGTAAGGCGGTGGCAGGGAATCGAAGCATGAGCGCAGAGGAAGATGACTCAGAGGGGAAAAGATTGAAACTTTGGCAAGATAAGGTGTTCAATTATGGTGTCAAGAATTTCCAGTGCGATCTGGTGGTTGGGGCGTTGATGGGCGGTGTGGGAGTCGCAAATTTAAGGCTTAGGCTTCAATTTCTTCTATGGCCCTCAATTTCTCTCTCAAGGTTAAGCTTCCTCTTCATTTCCATTTTCTAACTGTTTTCTTTTTGTTTTTCCTCTCTTGTTATGCATAAGAAAGAATCAGATTCCTCCATTAGTTGCGTCCGCTAGTTACTTATTTGTGTCACCTATGTTTGAAGGTTGAACTGATAACGTTAAGTCTGAAGGAATTGCTAATAGCTATATTTGTAGTTTATCATGTGCTATTATGATGTGTTTGCTTTTGTGTCAATTTGTCCCCGTGAGCATTTGCAATTAAATATCACTTGAGATTCTGAAAACCACCAAATAGTCTTAGAATTACTAGAACCCATCAATTTTTAACTACAAAAATATTATTTTTATTTGTGAACTGACAAAAGATTGGCTCAAGGGTTAAAATAGCATTTTATTGTTTCCGAGATTAGATTGATTGATTCCTGTAAATTCATGGAATAATTTGGTGTATTAATCAAAGAAAAATTACAGTTTGGGGTAAACAACTTAATGAATAATGAAGTCTTATGTAAAATATGATAAAATGAATTGAGGTATGTGATCATGTCTGGGGACATTGAATATGATCATGTTTGGATAACGTTTTCCAAAAGTATTGATAGGAAAAAATTAAGAATGAAAGAACATTATTATATGATAAAATGTATTTACATATTAGTTAAAATAACCTTTTAGAGAAAGTTAAAATCATTTAACTTAAATAAGCTCAAAATAAGTATAACATCTTTAACCATTTTCTGTTTGCTGCAGGATAGTCAATAAGTACTAATAATGCCTTATGTGATAATTAAATTGCTCTGATCTCTTTGTCACTCTATTTTATTAAAATATCGTGTAAAATTTAGCTGACTTTGTGTGTTATGTATGAATTGATCAAGTGGATGAATCCTTCCCCCTGAACATGTTTTCTGTTTTCGCCTCAGTAGATTATATTTTTGCCACCAATATTGGTGATAGGGAAGGGGAAATAGTTCACCCAGCACCTTTTGATTTTTAAGCTTATTGATATGCTCTATGTAACAATAATTTTTGTTATTGTGACTGATATTAAGTTAACTAATAAGCTACATTTAATTTTATGGTTTAATACCTCTTTTGGTCCCTCGAAAGGGGACAAATGTTCAATTGCGTCCTACGTTTTTTAAAAAGTTCAATGTGGTCCCAACTTGTGAAAAAAGAGTGCAATTAAATCCTTTTTGGTAACGACGTTAATTTTTTAACGGGCCAGCTAACAGGGTGTACTGAAGTTTGCAACGTGTATGGGGAAGGTTACCACGTGGCTGTGTGAGGTTACCACGTGGCTGTGTGAGGCAAGAGTGTTCTTACATTGCAATGTTTTTTTTTCTTTCTTTTTTTTTTTGAAAGCTGGGTCAGAAACAGGCCCAAGGCCTTTTCGTTCTTCAGCAGCTCAGGAAACCCTTAGGGGTTCTCCCATTCTCTGCGCCACTTCACTCAAATGAGACCCAGGGTCTCTTCCCCTTTAAGCAAGGAAAACCAGAGGCGCTCACCTTCACCCAGACGGCCACTACGCCACTGCTTCTTCGAACCAGCCATCGCGCCACCACCCCTACCGGTCTCGGCGTCGACAGCGACCTTAAGTGCCGCCGGAACCACTACCGCTTGCCACAACATCAGATCCCCTTTTCCTCCTCGCCCATCTTCGCGCGTGAGAGCGGCTTTCATCTTGCATCCTCACTGCCACTGCCGACGTCAACGACGGCCGTTGCGAGTTGTTGCGCAAAGCGCCAAGCTCTCCCATCTCTTTCTCTTCTTTGTTCGCAAAAGGGGGCAATCTGTTTCCCTCTTCTCCGCATTTGAGAACGGCAACCCAGGGAGGGTTTTGCCTCTGCTGCACGTGCGCCACCACTAGGTTACACACGTTTACCCTCACACAGCCACGTGGTAACCTCACACAGCCACGTATTAACCTTCCCCACACACATTGCAAACTTTAGTACACCCTGTTAGCTGACTCGTTAAAAAATTAACGTCGTTACCAAAAAGGATTTAATTGCACTTTTTGTTTACAAGTTAGGACCACATTGAACTTTTTAAAAAACGTAGGACGCAATTGAACATTTTTATGTAGATGTTTAGTTTTGAGATTGCTGCCACATTTAGACCTTAGTCAGTTGTACTTCTGTTTTGGTCCTGAATCTCATTCTTTAATTTTTATTTTATAAAGAAGTGTTTAAATTCATGCATTTTCCTTCTCTGATATATTTTTTCTTGTCTTTTAAAAAATATAATGTTCCAAGGGTGTGTGTTTTGATTTACCTAGACGATTTTCTTAGTTTGCCTCTATCCTTTGGTCGTTACCGAAAACTTTTGTCCTTCGTTAATTACCGAAGGCTTTTACCCTTCGGTAATTACCAAAGGCTTTTGCGCTTTGTGAGAAATGGAGAGGATTGGGAGAAAATCTCCTTGTGTATTGAATACACATAGGGTACTTTTATTTATAATGAAAGATATGGGCCAATGCCCTTAATACAGAATGGGCTAAGCCCAACTAACAGAAAAATAAATCTTAACATCTAACACTCCCCCTCAAGCTGGAGTATATAAATCATATGTTCCAAGCTTGTTACAAAGATAATCAATTCTAGGTCCTCGTAAGGACTTAGTAAATATGTCTGCCAACTGGTTGCTTGAGTTAACAAACTCAGTCTTGATATCTCCGGATATGATCTTTTCTCGAATAAAGTGACAATCAACTTCAATGTGTTTGGTTCTCTCATGGAAGACAGGGTTAGAGCTGATATGGAGAGCAGCTTGATTATCACATATAAGTGTCATTTTAGTGACATCTCCAAATTTCAATTCACTAAGTAATTGTTTAAGCCACACGAGCTCACAAGTAGCTGATGCCATAGCTCTATATTCTGCTTCTGCGCTGGACCTTGCCACAACACTTTGCTTCTTGCTTTTCCATGATATCAGGTTGCCACCAACAGAGACACAATATCCAGAAGTAGACCTCCTATCAGAAGGGGAACCAGCCCAATCAGCATCTGAATAGCAAACGATTTGTGTATCGTTGTTAGGACCATATAGCAAACCTTTTCCAGGTGATCCTTTAATATACTTCAGTATGCGAACAACAGCATCCCAATGGTCTTCACATGGGGAGTTTAGGAATTGACTCACAACGCTAACTGCGAAGGAAATGTCAGGACGTGTAACAGTAAGATAGTTTAATTTACCAACTAATCTTCTGTACCGTTCAGGATCTGAGAAAGGTTCCCCCTGATTTGGTAGGAGTTTGATGTTAGGATCCATAGGTGTCTCAACAGATTTAGAGTTCGTTAACCCTGTTTCCTCCAAGATGTCTAACGCATACTTCCTCTGAGATATGACAATACCGGTGTTGGATTGTGCTACTTCAATACCCAAAAAATACCGGAGTTTGCCAAGATCTTTGGTTTGAAAATGATGGCAAAGGTGTTGTTTCATCTTAGAGATGCCAAGATAGTCACTTCCTGTGAGAACAATATCATCGACATACACTATTAAGTAGATACATCCAGCATTTGAGTGGCGATAGAACACTGAATGATCCGCTTCACTGCGTGACATACCAAATTGTTGAACAACACAACTAAATTTACCAAACCAGGCCCGAGGAGACTGTTTTAGGCCATATAAGGATTTGCGAAGACGGCATACCAATCCAGATGACTCCCCCTGAGCAACAAAGCCAGGTGGTTGCTCCATATAAATTTCTTCATGCAAATCACCATTAAGGAAAGCATTTTTGACATCAAGTTGGTGAAGAGGCCATTGGCGAAGAGCGGCCATGGCAATGAATAGGCGAACAGAGGTCATTTTTGCCACTGGAGAAAAAGTATCACCATAATCCAAACCAAAAATCTGTGTGTAGCCTTTAGCAACCAGTCGAGCTTTGAGACGATCAATAGTGCCATCAGGACCAACCTTGATAGCATACACCCACCTGCAACCAACAACAGACTTTCCATATGGTAATTGGACAAGCTCCCAAGTTCCACTTTTCTGTAAAGCACTTAATTCATCCAGCATAGCTTGACGCCAGCCAGGATGAGTTAAGGCGTCACCCACAGATTTGGGAATGGACACAGAAGAAATGGATGAGAGACATGTGTAAAAAGATGGTGATAATCTGTGGTAACTAAGAACAGTATAATGGGGAGAAGGGTTACGAGTAGAGCGTATACCTTTACGAAGGGCAATGGGCAGGTCAGACTCATTTGCTGGAGCCGGAGGAGACACAGGAACCGGCACTGGAAGTGAGCCAGGAGGGAGACGATTGCGACGACTATACACCTGAAGGGGTGGTGATGAAGGACGATCTTGTGGTGAATGAGAGTCTAAAGAAGGAGGAGACAAAATGGGTGGAGTATCACTAGGAGGATCACAGAAAATAGGAATATCAACAGTAACCGGTGGAGGTTCAGAACTCGAAGATGGATGGGAAAAGAAAAAAGAAGATTCATCAAAAGTAACATCAGCAGAGATAAAATGACGATTGAGGGAAGGAGAATAACACTTATAGCCCTTTTGTGACCGTGGAAATCCTAAGAAGACACATTTGTGAGACCTAGGAGATAATTTATCAAGACCAGGGCTAAAATCGTGAACAAAACAAGTCGACCCAAAAACTCTAAGAGGTAACGGATGTAGAGGGTCTTGAGGAAATAAGATAGAATGAGGGATTTTGTTATCTAAGACGGAAGATGGCATGCGGTTTATGAGATAACATGCCGTGAGAACGGCGTCACCCCAAAAACGTGAGGGTACTTGACCATGAATTAGAAGAGTACGAGTTGTCTCAATAAGGTGTCTATTCTTGCGCTCAGCCACCCCATTTTGTTGAGGGGTATAAGCACATGAGGTTTGGTGAAGAATGCCGTGAGAAGCCATAAAATGTGTAAACGATTGAGAGAGGTATTCACGACCATTATCACTACGTAAAGTTTGAATAGAGACCCCAAACTGTGTTTTTATTTCATTGAAAAATGATTGGAAAATAGGAAACAACTCAGAACGATTCTTCATTAAAAACAACCAAGTACATCTGGAATAGTCATCAATAAAAGTAACAAAATACTGAAAACCTAAAGTGGACTTAACACGACTAGGTCCCCAAATGTCAGAATGAACCAATGAAAAAGGGGACGATGCCCGTTGTGAGACACTACGAGGAAAGGAACTACGAGTATGCTTTCCTAACTGACAAGACTCACATGACAAACTTGATAATTCTGACAACCTTGGGACAAGTTGTTGTAGTTTGGCAAGACTAGGATGACCTAACTGAGCATGAAGAAGGGATGGTGACTCCATGATTACGCCAACATGTGGAGAAGGGCGGAGATGGTATAGGCCATGAGACTCACATCCTGTGCCAATCATGTGTTTCGAACTCCGGTCCTGCAAACAGAATCTTTAGTAAATGAGATAACACAATTAAGGGTACGAGTTAGACGACTTATGGACAATAAGTTGAAGGGAGACCCGGGAACATAAAGTACATGATCAATGGATATGGACGGAAAAATATCAACAGTACCAACACCATGAGATGAGACTCTAGACCCATCAGCCATTGTTACCGAGGGTAAATTATCCGGACATGACAAAGAAGAAAATAAGGACTTGTTACCAGTGATATGATCGGTGGCGCCTGAGTCAAGGACCCAAGATCCGAGGGAGTGAAAGTGAGTCAGACCAACAAAAGGTGTACCTGTACGTGCAACAGATGCAGATGTAGTGGAACTAGAGTGCTGACGATCCTCATACCATCTGAGAAATTCGTTAAAGATTGCAGGTTTTTCTACGGTATTAGATGAAGTAGGAAGGTCTCCAGATGGATCAGAATTGGCCATTGCTACAGGTCGAGGAGGTCGTCCATGAAGCGCATAACATTGATCAATTTTGTGGCCTAACTTGCCACAGTGGTCACATTTTGTAACACGTCCTTTATTTTGCCTGCGAGGCCGACTTCGATCATTACGTTGGATAGCCATAACTGAGGAGTCATCAATATGAGATGTCTCAGTGACTGGTTTGCTCGGTATACGCAGAAGAGCTGAACAAGTAGAAGTAAAGTTGGGTATGACAGGAGAACCCAAAATCTGATCACGGACATGAGAGACATCATCAGAGAGTCCGTATAAAGCCAACAACATGAAGAACTTTGATCGTTGTTCCAGTTCTTCAGCAGGAGTGGGAGCAGGAGGTAATATATCATTAAAATCATGAAGAAGGGCATGAATTTTACCCAAATATTCGGCCATGGGACCATGATTGCGTGGACCAATAACAGTTAATAAGTCCTGACAAACACCATACAGGCGTTGAGTGTCATTTGTGTATAACAACTTCGCCTGTGCCCAAACTTCTGAACATGTTTCATATGATCGAAACATTTGTTTCAACGAGGAGTGAATGGTGGATTTTATGACAATGCATAGCTGAGCATCAATTTTCATCCAGCGGGAAGTGTCATCCGTTGTAGCAGTAGTCACATCTTGAGTAAGGTGATCTAAGTACCCCTGACTCTTCAACCAAAGTTTGATGTCAGACGCCCATGTTGCATGATTTGTGCCATCTAACTTGTCAATAGACAAGTGTACATTCACATAATTGGTGTATATTGAAGGATCAGAAGAAGAGCCACCAACATAAGTGTTCGTAGACGAGGAAGATGCCATGGAGAAGGAGAAACCCTAAAAATCCAAAGTGCTCCGATTGACGCAACGACCACAGATCCAGAAAGAGGACGAGGAGGCGATCACGGCGGTTCAGATCGGCGACGGAACTCTCCGGCGACGCGCCGTCACGCGCGGTGGGAAGCGGCGGCTCCGGCGATTCTGGCGGCGGCGCGTGGAGGCGCGTGACTGGTCCGTTGGCTGCGATATTTGTACCACGGTGGTCGCCCGGGCGAGACGATGTCGATGGAGTGGTCGTCGGTCGATTCTGGAACTCCGTCGGCGGCGGCGGCGGCGGCGATGAGTTGTGCCGGAAACTAGAGTTGGCTGGACCTAATCCTATGCTCTGATACCATGTGAGAAATAGAGAGGATTGGGAGAAAATCTCCTTGTGTATTGAATACACATAGGGTACTTTTATTTATAATGAAAGATATGGGTCAATGCCCTTAATACAGAATGGGCTAAGCCCAACTAACAGAAAAATAAATCTTAACATCTAACACGCTTCGATAATTACCGAAGGCTTTTTCCCTTCGGTAAGTACCGAAGGCTTTCGTCCTTCGGTTATTACCGAAGTCTTTCGCCTTTCGGTAATTACTGAAGAGCGGAAGCCCTCGATAAATGTTAGCGACAAGGGATTTACCGAGGACTCTTTGACCGTCGATAAGCCGTCTGTAATTACCTTTTATCGACGGTTTTGGGCTGTTTCCGAGGGCTCCTGGCCTTCAGTAATGCCCTTATTTTTTGTAGTGTATAATTGATGACGTTAAATTGAGACATTTTATATACTTAGTAAATAGGTTTGTATATCCAAAGATAACATACATATAGACTTAAGTATGATTGATTGTTTATTAAAGTATATTCATTTTAGTTTCTTAATTGTATGAAATTTGTTAGTTTAAGAATCACCCAAAGGCGAATTTAAATGAATGACTTATATACCTATCAGTTTAAGTGTCATCCAAATGTGAACATAAATGCATGACTAGTCTAGTTATTCAGTTTGAATCCATTAATTTTATCAAAGCATTAATGTATGAGCTTGTATGAGTTTATCAGGTTTAAGCAACAATGTGGTCAAGTTTAATGGGCTAAATTATGTTGATTGGTCAGAACAAATTCAGTTCCAACTGGGTGTGTTAGACTTAGATATGGCTATTATGATGGATGAAATGTCTGTAGCCATTACAGAGACCAGTACAAGTGATGATAAGTCTCTTTATGAGGCTTGGCATAGGTCTAACATGCTGTCACTAAACTTGATGCGCATGTCTATGGAAGAGAATGTAAAGTCTTCTATGCCTAAAACGGAAAACGCAAAGGAATTCACGAAAATGCTCAAGGAGTACTCACAATCAAACATAACTCACAAGGCTATTGTGGGAACACTTATGAGTGAGCTGACTACCAAAAAGTTTGACTGGTCACAGCCTATACATGACCATGTAACTGGAATGGCTAATATAGTAGCAAGATTGATGTCAATGGGAATAGATAGAATGATATTTCATTTTCTTCAATTTCCCTTCCTCTTGTACCAACATGGCTTTGATTTCTTGAAAGTTCTGTTTATCCTTAAGAGTGTTATAGTTCACTTGGAACTTACCAAATTGAAGAGGAAGAGAGTTCATGATAAACTGTACTAGAAAAGACTCATTCACCTTCATTCCCATTGACTTCAATCTTGCTGCTATATTAGCCATTCCAGTTATATGGTCATGTATGGGCTGTGACCAGTCAAACTTTTTTGTAGTCAGCTGACTCATAAGTGTTCCCATAATAGACTTGTCAGTTATGTTTGATTGTGAGTACTCCTTGATCATTTTCATGAATTCCTTTGCGTTTTCCGTTTTAGGCATAGAAGGCTTTACATTCTCTGTCATAGACATTCGCATCAAGTTTAGTGACAGCGTGTTAGACCTATGCCAAGCCTCATAAAGAGACTTCTCATCACTTGTACTAGTCTCTGTAATGGTTGTGGGCATTTCATCCATCATAATAGCCATATCCAAGTCTAACACACCTAGTTGGAACTGAATTTGTTCTGACCAAAATCAACATAATTTAGCCCATTAAACTTGACCATATTGTTGCTCAAACTTGATAATAACTCATGGAAATTGAAAATAATATACAAGCTCATACATTAATGCCTTGACAAAATTAATGGATTCAAATAATAACACATTCTTATATGTTATTAATTTATATTATTTAAAATGTGCACCGCAGGAGTAAAGTTGCTCTACTGCTTTTTCAATTGGCTTCCTTTTTCAATTCAATTAGAATTGACATTTACGGGATCCACTGCATGATTTAATGTAATTGCGACAACCAAAAAAAATAAAATTCTATTCGCGACTTCCTTTTCAAATTCACATAGGAATTCAACTTTCATTGGTGCCAAACAAAACAAACTATTAATAGTATAAACAGTAAAATTTAACGTCTGAAAATTAAAAGTTCCTAAATTTTATAATTCAAAAAATTAGGATTTTTAAAAATTGAGAAAATTACCAATCATGGAGAATCATAAAATTCAGAACCAGACTCTAATATCACTTGTAAGCAAATTTTATGATTCAATTAAATGAAAAAATACATAATTTTGAATTTCATGTTTCTCACTATTCTCACGCATAGTAGAAAAGAACTTGGATCCATTGTATAATTCTTTTGTCAATTTTTTCCATTCTCTTACTCTTCTTTTATGTTTTCTTGATGATATAGAAATTGTCAAAAGATGTTTTTCTCTGTGAAAGTTATAGTTTCCTTTTCTTTCTTGAGAAAGTTACTTTTTATAGTTTAAATTACATCAATCAATTCTTAAATTAATAATAGGAACTTTCCTCTACTTCTCTTCCTTTATTATATATATATATATATATATATATATATATATATATATATATATATATATATATATATATATATATATATATATATATATATATATATATATATATCATTCTCTTCCTCCTCTACTCTTTTGATCCAGCAGGTAGCTTTTCTCTTCGTTCTTTTTGGTTAAAGATGGGCTAGGTTAATATTGTTTTCTTCATTATTTCTGATTTTTTAGTTATACTTTCCACATTAGTTACAGAAGAATGTATTCATTTGTAACGAAGAAGATGAAAATCTTGTAGAGAAAAAGTTGAGATATAAAATAACAGTTATTGTATCAATTTTAATTGCAAGTGTACTAGAGTGTGTATTTCTGTCCTGGACAAGCTTATTATACCTTTGATTTCCGTTAAGAAAATTTTCTTCCTAATAAAAGCTTTGGTTCATCAATGTATTACCGATGCTTTTGAGAATATGATTTCACTTTGCTGGAAGGAGGGAAGATTTTCCTTTTCACGGATTTGTGGCAATGTGCACTGCCATATCACGGGTTTGGTTGTGGGGTTTCCTATTTTCTTTTTGGTGGATTACGGACGTGGAGAATTTTATGGGATTTTGGATCTGTGTCTTAATTATTTATTGGAGATTCTGAATTTGGTGTTTTGGGTAGATCTTGTGGTTTTTGTTGATTTTAAACTATTTTATGATCAAATGGAGAGTTTGTGAAGTTTTGATTCAGCTAGTAACTATAGTTGAACATGTAATTTGTCTACTAAAAGTTTTCTTAGATGTCGTAAGTGTTCTGTCTTTCAGCTCGTTGCGACTGCTTGATTCTACTTATGTCATTTGCTCACCTTAGTGTGCTAGCATGCTTTCACTTTCATTTTTAAGAAGCCTTTTATGTAACAGGTTTTTTTTATCAATTTAGATGGAAGCCACAAAAAATGTGAAATCTTGCTGTACTTCTTCCATCTCCCTATGCATCAAATAATGGTTCTTTTGCTTAATCCGTGATATAAGCATCACCATGAGAGTCCCCATGGCAGTGCACATTGCCACAAACCCGTGAAGGGAAAATCTCTCCTTCAAGCAAGGTGAGATCAGATTCTCAAAAGCATCCGGTAACACATGGATAAACCCAGTGGCCAGAATCACACTCACGGCAAAAGCTTTTATTATGAAAAAAATATTTTTATCAGTATTCAATGCAGGTATAATGTTAGGGCCTGGCGAGTGTACGAGAGAAGAAGATATAGGAGGAATAGGGGAGATGACCGTACGGGGGAGGACGAGCGTCCTGAGCAAGAAGGAAACCGTACGGTAGAGGACGAGCGTTCGGAGCCGGAGATAACGAGGGGCGAGGACGAACGTCCTCAGCGAGAGGAGCGAGCGGGGCAACAAGGAGTGAGGACGAGCGCCCCGAGCGAGCAGAGCGAGGACGGACGTTCGGAACGAACGGGGCAACGAAGAGAAAGGACGAGCGTCATGAACGAGCTGAGCATGGACGAACGTCCTAAGCAAGGGGAGGCAACGAGGGGCGAGGACGAACGTCCTCAGTGAGGACGTGCGTCTTAAGTAAGGACGAGCGTCCTAAGTAAGGACGAGCGTCCTGAACCGAGGGGGACGACAACGAACGTCTAATTGGCAAGCGGAAGGTCAGGCGGGAATTCAGGGGACGCTCAGCATAGTATTCCAGAAATAGATGCAGTAATTAATATAGTAAATAAGGATAGAATGATCCTTTCCAGATAATTATAATAAATAGGCAATTACTATTATTCCCTACCTTTTCTGGAAGGAGTGATTAGTATTAATAAAGGAGGCACCTAGAGTTTAGGATATGTTTTGATTATTGAGTACTGTAAGAGAGGTTATGCTCTCGTGTGACTGAAGGAGACCCTGCTCCCAGTCATTTGGTTGTGTTTTGTGTTTCCCAAAGTGCAGTAATAAAGGATTTTATTTAGTTAATTACCTTTGTCAGTTGTGAGAGGCAAGTTACGTGATCAGACACGTAACATATAACTTTGCCCGAAAGAGAGGAATACACACCCCTACTGCACTTGCAATTAAAATAGATGCAAGCGCTGTTATTTTGTACCTCAGAGCTTCTTCTCTATCATGATTTTCATCTTCTTCATTGCAAATACATCCTGCTGTACCTAATGTAGGAAGTATAACCAAAAAGATGCATTTGTGTGATTATTACGTATGCAGTAAAATTGTTGATGTATATATCAGGTAGTGTATCCAAATCAATCTGGTTGATTGATTTAATTTGAACAAAAGAATATATCATGCAATATGCTTTATGTGAAATGATTTGTGATATTTTATGTGAAATGATTTGTGATGCTTTTGTGAAATGATTTGTCTGGGACCATATGTAGTGAGAATAGTCCAACTGCTCTTATTGTGGAAGGAGTTTTTAATGCAGCTTCAGCAGGGATCTTTAATTTACATGAGTCCAAGAATGCAACAAAGTAGCATACTCTGTTTGGAGCCAATGTTTCTCTTTTGCTTGGAGCTGGTTTGATGTCTTTCTTAAGAAATATTTAGGATAGAATAAAGTGATTTGCTTCAAGTAGAGTGAAAAGGAATAAATGGTTAATTTAAATGACTTTGAATTGAATTGTTGCAGGCAAATTTCAAGAGAATATAAAAGTGATGACATTGTTAGTGGAGATTGGAACGTTACATAAGAATCACAAGTCTTTATGATGACAAGAATCTAACTGTACTTATTGGGGAAGTAGTGTCCAATGCAGCTTCACCAAAAAAATTTAACATTGTGTTAAATCAACGTTGTGTTAACATAATCTTTTTTATATTGTATATAACAACAATCTCTAAAGTTTAATGCACTTGCTTCTTCATCACTGATTTTTTAATTATTAGTTACTTTAGATTTAGAAATAGATTAGGATGGATTATAGGGATTCCAAATTTCAAGTAAGTTTTATACCTTCATAGTTTCAATTATTTTTTATAAATAAAAAAGTTTTAAAATCGTTAAGAAAGATATAATAAAATATGTTAGCAAATGAAGAAGATGATGAACGATAATAAAAATATGTTTAAGAATTTATCGTGTTTGATGTCTTTCGTAACTAAATGGACTTAAGAAGTATTTAAGTTAGAAGAAAATTTTTACTTTTTATCACAATACAAATAGTTTTCTAAAGTAGATATTCAGAAGAATTCTGAAGAAGAAATTATAACATCAATTTCCCATGTATCAGCATTTTGTTAACAGAAATTTTTATATTTTATATAATAACAATGTTTAAAGTTTAATGCACTTGCTTCTTCATCACTAATTGTATTGGTGATCTCCGAACGGAGTAGACGCGATACTCGAGAAATGTCAAGGCCAGACGGTTTCGATAGGGGGGTTTTCGAGCATGGATAAGGTAAAACATTTGTACTGGTGATCCTCGAACGGCGTAGACGAACGGTACTCGAGAAACGTCAAGGCCAGACGACCGCGACAGGTGGATTTTCGAGCATGGTTAAAGTAAAATACGAATTAAGGATGATTGGGCTGTGGATTGGGTTGTGATTAAGGTTTTGTTAATCTGAGACCCATAACAAAAACTATAAATACAGGTCAAAAGTCAAAAGTAGTGGGTTCATTAATTACGCATTTATTACAGTGCTTAACTTATTGATCAGACTATCACTAACTTTGGCATCGGAGCACCTTTAACAAGAGATTAAACAAGGCTCGACTGGACGGAGAGAATAGAGAAAGCGCAGAAGGGACGACGTTGGAGGAAATTATGCAAGACTTAGGTGATTCAACCCTATACCGGAACACTAATTTTATTTAGTTACTTTAGATTTAAAAATCGCTTAGGATTCATTAGGGATTGAGAATTTCGTATAAAAGTTTTATACATTCATTATTTTACAAATAAATAAGTTTTAAAATTGTTCAGAAGGATATTATAAAGTATGTTTACAAATGAAGATGTTGAAGATAAGTTTTCAAGAGTAAGTGTTGACGATGATGAAAGTAAATTTAAGAATTTACAGTGTTTGATGTCCTAGTGATTAAATGAACTTAAGAAGTATTTAGGTTAGAAGAAAGTTTATATTTCTTATCACAATACGGATACTTTCTTTTAAATAGATATTCAAAACAAGTTTTCTATAGAAAAAAATTAGGTTAAACTCCTTTTTTTAAAATCCCCAATTGAGTCCTAAATAGTGCTAATTTGAATCAATTGGACCCCTGTCGTTAAATTGGCTTAAGGGGTTAAGTTTTTACTAAGGTGGGAGGTTGACTTGTCATTTTTTTTAAACGTGGCATTCACAGAGCTATACGTGGAATTTAAAAACATTTTAACATTTTGATTAAATTTTTTTAAAAAAAGTCATCTTCCATTACAATCAAGCACTACCCAAAAATCCTCTTCCTTGTCCATCACCCATACCCTAAATTAAGCAATAGCTTTCTTTCCAACATTTGTAATTCCTGCACATTACACAACAATAATTTCCTATTAATAATAAAACTTGAACCCTCCAAATACTGATGGAAGAAGGATCCAGCTGATTCTGGTGGTGGAAGTAATCAACCAGATCTTCTTCTCTGAACAGACAGTAGCAGCACACAGCAATGGAAGATGTGCTTGGACAACGCAACGGAATGGGTTGAAGAATGATGAAGATGACTAGAGGAAGCAGAGACTCAGGAAGCCACTCTTCAAATGGTGTTCAGTGACTGGATTGAAGGAGAATGGATGATTTGATGATGAAGATAAGGTTGAGACAGAGGAAGATTGAATCGAACAATGGTTCAGTGATGAGAAATTGATGAAGAAGTGATGGAGAAAATGGGATGAAGGCAGAGGTTTAGGTGCTGAAATATGATACGGATGGTGTAGAGAAATGCTAGGAATGAAGCCTAGATAGGAAGAGAGGCTAGAGGAAACTCTCAAGCTCTCTCTTGGTGACCTTCAAATAGAAGAATGATCTGAAATGAAATCATCAGATTCTAATTCTTCATTTAATTCAAAGGTGTCGGTTACAAGCAATGGAGCAAGGTATTTAAAGGAAACGAAACAAGCTCCTAGTTCACGCCTAACATTTTCAATGCCAGTTGTGCAAAGCTGAACAAACGTGATTGGCTTTGTGGGCAACAACCTACCAGCAGCACATGGACAACAAGCCTGGTGCAGCTTCAACCGCTGAGCTCAAACCTTCATCCATTGGACACTAGGCTTTTTCAACTTCAACTAAGTGGGCTTCCAAAGCAGCTTGCTGAACAACTGGATAGTGCCTTTATGCATCCAAGTGAAGATTTGGCTTACTTCTCCATTCTTGAAGTTTCCTTGCTTCTTGATTTATCAAGCTTCTTGGCTATTTAATCCATGATTTCATAGCCTTATTAAACCCTATAAAACAACATACAAACATATTAAAGATAATCCTTCTAAGACTTAGAAAAAGAAAATTAAGAAAGAGTCTTTAAAAGTCCGGCCCCCTCCAGAACGGACGTTTAAAAGGCTGAGGGGGTTGTTGAAGAGTTGATTGGGTTTAGCCTTTTAAACGTCTATTCTGGATGGGGCCGGACATCTACAATATTATACACGTCCGACCCCCTCCAGAACGGACGTTTAAAAGGCTGAACGCAATCAACTCTACAACTACCCCGTCAGCCTTTTAAACGTCCATTCTTGAGGGGGCCGGACGTCTATAATATTATATACGCGAACCCACGAGGAGTTATGTTGTTCATCATCTTCCTCGCGTTTTCCCTCTGCGCCTTGCATTTCCAGGTTGGTTTTTATCTGTTTTGGATCATTTAATCTTACTTTTATTCTGATTAAATTGTTTAGTGGTGAAATATCTTTCATTTGGACCGATTAAAAATCGTTTTGGTGCAGTTTGTTGCGTGTTCTTGGGCGGCATTTTTTGTCATACGTTTTAGGTCGTGCACTTCTCCATTTCCCTCCTTAGACGTCTGGCAGTGCACAAACAGACGTCCAAACCTCGTAACCCTAAACAACCCGTTCAGCCATATAGACGTCCGTTCCAACACAAACAGACGTCTATATAGACGTCCAACCTGGCTCAACAGACGTCTGGTTTACTTGAAATTTTGAATCCTTCCTTAGTGCAGGTCGGACGTCAAAAGGCCAAAATAACAGACGTCTAAAGCCCTTTCTGCACTAAGGAAGGATTCAAAATTTCAAGTAAAACTTTTATTCGTGAACTATGAACCCATATGTACATCATCATTGAGTTGGGATCTATGAATCCATTTACATCATTAACCCCGTATTTTTACTATTCCAAACATCAAACCACATGAATTTAGTTGAACCAATATACAATGGAGTTTGTACATTAGTCATCATCATCTCATGCACACACATTTGAGCAAAAGCTTATGTGCAAACATTGCTTATCATGTCCTATAATTTATCTTCTTCTAGTTGATCTTCCATGGTGGAATAGGTAACATGTTATGGTCAGTGATAGTTAGGAAGTCTATTAATTTTTCGTACCATGTCCATATTATATAACTTCGAAGGGAACCGTCACAGATAAGGTGTTTCCCAATTTCAATTACATTCAACTTTCTCTCATTCAAATAGTTGACACAAGTACATCTAAACTTCAGTCCATCATCATTTTTACGCTCATTATGTTTCACAAATTGTATAAAGTCTTATACTTTTCTTTCATAGTCAACATTAATGCATGGTGAATTATATATATACTAAAATTGTGTGAACAATTTCAATAATTTGTAAATGACTAAGGACCTTACTTTTATATTTAAGGTGTAATCATATCCCATTCAAGAAGATTCACCTTTTTTAGTTTACTGCTACATACTAATTTTAAGCAACATATCTTAACTTTAACAAAATTTTGTTTGTATTTCACATTAGTCTTTAGGTTACCCGAAATGAAAATGATTATAAACAGCAATCAAATATGCGCTTGAAGATCAATACAAAATGTAATTAGCAAATTTCATGAATTTCAAGTCATGTACATTAAAATATGTATGCACTACAAAACTATGAAAAAGAGATTAATCTTCATAAACTCTCGAACGGGACAATTCAAGATTTAATGCACATTACTGCCTCCTTTTATATTAATTTTTAAAAAATATAATTTCTTCATAAAACTTGTAGGCACCAAATAATTTTTGTATTAAATCTCAAACAGGAAACTAAGATTACCTCAATAAAGATCTCAAATAAACAAAATTTAAGCATATATAATTACAAATTATAAAGAAATAAATAACTCAACATCTATCAAACACAAAAAAATACAATTAACATAAAAAAATATACTTCAATATAAATATACAAAAAAATATTAAAAACATATTTATAAAAAAGATAATTTTTTTATGAACTTGGAGCGCAAAACAAGTTGAACCATAAGTCTTTCAAATGCTCAAAGTACCAAGTGATATGATCATAAAAGGGACAACAATGAAGAGTTTTAAGAGTGACAAGAAGCATAAAAATAAATAGCATAGGTTTTCTTAGGCTCGTACTTCACCTATTTTAGTTTCTAGTTTCTTTCTCTTAGATTGATTGTAAAGAAGCATATATATTCTTCTTTTCTTTAAGGTGCAAGCTATGTGGGACTTCGCATAACTTAGACTTAAAAGAAAGAAGAATAAATAAGTATTTTCTCCTTATAGTTGCTTGTAATGCAAGTTAGCTCATGCATACTTTTAGTTTTCCTTTCTAGACTAGTTAGGTAGCTTGTAAACGCTTAAGAAGTTGAAGAATTGAGTGATGTGGGACTTAGAGCACCCTTACGCACTGTTGTCCAGACTTGAAGACCTTTCAAGTCCCACATCCTTTAGTTTTCTCCACCTATTTCATCTCTTAAGGCTATACAAGCAACCTAAGGTCTCCTTTGTAGACACACCTTGCATTGAATGAAAATAAGAGTGACTTGCATTGATTTGCATTTCTTCTTTGAGATAGAGTTATGTCTCTTAGTCTCCTTTCGAGGTCTTATCTTATGAAGAGCAAGTGGTGATCCTCCTTGGCACTTATCTTGGATAATTTCAAGTCGCATGTCTTCAAGTTCCTAAGTTTCCTATCCTTTCTCTCTTCCATTTTTAATCTTTTTAATTCCATTACTTAATTGTCTTGCTTAGTCTTAGGCTTATTTCTTTCTAAGCATGTTATTCCATATCATGTGGTATCTAGATCCATTGGTTTGATCAATTTAGGAATGCATGTTAGAAAAAACCTTTTTTTTTCATTTCTGCCAATGTCAGCGCATTCGCTTAACATGCACTCTGATGCCATGTTCTTCTTGTTTTTGTCATAAATTGCACATTTCAACTCCAAATTCAGTGAAATTTTTTTCTTTAGTTTCGTTTACATGTTAGGAAAAATATCTAGTCCTTATTTTGTTTTAATTCCATCGTTACTATGTGCAATTGGTGTTATTTCCTTTACTACTCCACTGGTTTCTTAAGTGATTCCTAATCTGTTTGTGTATGTGCTTGTTGTTTTGTGTATTTTGGTGGCTGGATTTTCTCTCTTGGACATTATACACCATCAAACCACTCTTAAGTTTGATCAAAGACTCCAATCAAGTGCCTAGAAGTGGTTCAAACGTCGTTGTCCAGAGGCTACAAACAACACCTTACAACACAAGTGTACTTGTAGGGACCGGACGCCAAGTAGGCCAGACGTCCACGCAACTACAATGGACCAGACACGTTACCCTACTGCTTATCATCACGAAGGGTTGGGCGCGGCAAGCCGAATGCCCGTACGTCCGCAATCACGCTCGTACGTCCACGATCACACAACCTTACCGCTTGTCATCCAGATGAACAATAGCTCACACGAAGCCGGCCAACAACACCAGCTATTCGGACTATCTATATGAGTCGGCCGGTCATAAGATCAAATCCCTGGTCGAAAGACCAAATTTCGGGAGGCTACTCGCATCACTAATTAACCAAGTTTAATGTAAGTAGTGATTAAAAGCTATTGGGCTGAATTTGGGTCGTGATTAACTTTTCACTAATCCCGAGCCCATAGCAAAAATTATAAATACAGATCCAGGGTGAGTGGTAGATAGGTTGCATTTACTGCACATTCATTACTGTTCTATTGAAAAACGTCATTGCTCCCAACTGACTTTGGCATCGGAGAATCTTTCGCAGGTCTCCCACCCGCACCCAAAGGAAGGAATCTAGGAGCAAGGAGCGTGAACCGGACGTTCGAAAGACAAGGAGAGGAGCACGTGGAGGCATTGGACTAACTTAGCCCCTACACCCGAAACAACAACCAACAAGCATCTCTTGGAAGTCTTCAACAAGTAGGCTTCTAACTTCTTTTTGTGTGCCTTTCTAGTTATTAATTATTGTCTTGGTTGGTCTATTTGGAGTCCTTATATCCTATTTGCCTTTGCTATGAGTCATATGAGCTTCCTCTTTAAGAGTTTTCTCGAAATTTTTTTTCTTGAAATTGCATTTGCTAAGAGTCCTTTACATCATTGCTCTTGTATTCTGAATTGAGATGGATCAACTTGGGATTTAAGTTTGTATGCTTTTCTTGTATGTTCTGCACTAGTAGAGGTATTATACAAACCAAGTTTCAGCTTTGTCAAAAACACACAATCAATTTATCCATGCTTGGTCGAGACTAGCTAGATGTGCATTTGCATGATCCAAAAACAGAATATGTTTTGATTAAATGTGCTAGTCCGGCAAGACTTTATTGCATTGTTTTTGTGTGTTTAACATCTTCATTTGAGCCTCTTTTATCACCAATTTACAGAACATATAGGTTGGAAGCATGCCAAATTATTTCTACTCATTTTTAGATCTTTCTCTTCATGTACGCATAGGGTTTTTGGTGTCATTGCCTCTTGTTTGTGTGTATTTTTTGCTGCAGTTTTTTTCACATGTCCCTTTGTGTTGACATGATGAATTACTATTTTGTACTATTCACTTAGCTTTTCACACCAAATTGTGTTAGTGAATTGTGTTTAATTCTCCATTATTGTCTCATTTTCACTATTTGGGCTTAATTTGACTAATAATTCTTATTTTAATTAATTTGAATCATTTGGGCTTAATTATTATAATTATTATTTGTACGACAATTTTGGAAACATATTTTGGGGCAACAAGAGTGTGGTCACGTCAATAATTGCATCTAATTTCATTTTGTAATATTAATTATTTTAGTTTTGGGTCAAACTTTATGACTTTGGACCCATTTTTGGTCAACATTTAGGAGAAGCCCATTAGAAGGGCATTTTTGTAATTTGGGGCTATAAACCCCAAAATCATATTTCACTTCTCCTCTCCCGTCTCATTTTCACATTTGGAGCTTGGGGGCGTTTACTCTTCCTCCACCTTTGGCGTTTTAGGTTTTGCTTTCTTTTACTCTTCATGTATTGAACTCATTCTCTTTGCACTTTCATAGTTGAATTGCTTCTACACTCAAGTTTCTTCTTCATTTACGTTTTTACTGTTCATTTGTTGTTTCCAATCGGTTTTTACTGTTCATTGCTATTGTCAATCGGTCTTTACTATTCATTGTTGTTGCCAACCGGTTTTTACTGTTTATTTTCGTTCTAGTTTTGCAGTTTGTTCAGTTCAGTTGTGTTTTGATTCTGTTTCCATGTTCCTTTTTAATATCGTTCGGTCTCTAACATACATCACTATTGGTACCGTTCGGCTTGTTCTTGTTCATTTTTGTTTCCGACGCGATGTAGTTTCTACATTTATCTAATTAGCATTTTTATTACCGTTCGGTTTCACTGTAGTATAGTTTGGCTCACTTCTGTTGCGTTTTCAGTTTCACTATAGTATAGTTCGGCTCACTTCTATTGCGTTCGGTTTCTAGCGTTTCTTTCCTTCTTTTCTTTTCCTCTCCCCCATACCGGTTGTACTTCTTTGTATTGTTCGGCTTCTAACACACTTCATTGTTAGAACTGTTTGGTCACTGTTAGTACAATTCGGCTCACTTTTATTACGTTCGATTTCTAGCTCTTCCTTCCTACTTTTCTTCTCTTCCCATTCATATCGATTGTACTTCTTTGTACCGCTCGGCTTTTAACACACTTCATTGTTAGTATCATTCGGTCTCCCTAATAATACCGTTCGGTTTATCATTTTCGGTCTAGTTTTTATGTCCACATTTACTTCAATGTTTTCAATTCTATTTGGTTTGTGTTAATTTCATTTTAATGTTAGCTTTAAGTGTGTTTGGTTGGTCATTAGCAAAATTGTTTCGTTTTCCTAGAGATTGTTGGTCGTTCATGGTGATCTCGCTATTTTCACCTTGCTCCATATTTAATTATGTTCTACGCTTGCAATTGGGTACACTAGTACAAAAATCGCATACAACGTCGAATATTTTCGGCTTTTAACGGAGAATTCGCAAACGACGTTATATCAGGAGACGTCAAAATTTACATCGAATTTAAAAAAATCAACATTAAATTAACGTCAAATTTTGTTAATATACGACGTTAACTTAACGTCAACTTTTGTAAATATTCAACGTTAATCAATTTTTTTTGTTTTTTTAATTAATTATGATCCTTTTTTACAATTCTACGAGACCTAAAAAACAAAAAAACAACAAATTTGAGTGTTTGGTATTTTATAAGCACAAAAATAATCGATTAAAACAAACAAAAATCATACATAAAGTAATTAATTAACATGCATTTATATCAAATGTAAGAAAGATTACATGTGATGCTCGTCAAACTTCATTCGAGAAAAGTTTGAGAAGAGAAGAAGGTATCGCGCGCTAAGATAAAGTGAATGAATTTTCAATCTCCCGCTCAAATTTTTATTGAATTCATTAACCTTTTGACTTCGAATTTAAAAGCCCTTCTACGTTTTATATCTTTTTACGTCAAATTATAATTTTAAACGACGTTTAATAATTGCATTTATTTACAAAAATATCACCGCTCATTTTTAACATTGTTTATTCAGTGGTTGGACGTTGAACGCATGACGTTATACGTTGTTTTTGTACTAGTGGTACACGCTTAGTTGCCTAATTGTATTTAATCTTCTATTAGTCAATTAAACCGCATTTGCTATTGCGTGGAAATGATAAAATGGGACTATTGCGTTTGCTAAATTCGCTTTTATGAAAGCATGATTGGTCTTCGTTTAGTTGGTTAATTCATGTTGTATTAGGGGTTAGAGGAGTGAGTAATTGTGTTGGAAGTGTGATTTTGTTGTTTGGCTCAACATTCAATCTGTTTTGTGCTTGCAATTAGGTATACGCTTAATTGCCTAATTGGTGTATAATCTTCGCTAAGTTGATTAGACTGTATGGTGCAAAATTGATTGAACTTATGCATTGCATTCTCTTAGTTTGTAATTATGAAAACATGGTTAGTCTTCGCTTAGTTGGTTAACTTGTGTTTAATTATGAGTTAAAGTAGTGTTTATTTCTTGTTAATCTGTGATTGGAAACAATGTGATTGAGTTAGTGACTAATCATTTTCAATTAGTGTTTTAGTTGTTTTTTTTGCATCCATAAACTGCCACACCCCCCCCACCCCACAAAGTGTTTGACCTATTGACTGAACCACATTTGGTCCTTGAGAGACGACCTAGGAGTCACTTCCTAGCCTATACTACACTTTATTGTATATTAATTTGATTCGGGTATGACCTCGACCATGACTCCTTCATTTTCATTATTGTTTTGTCTCTTGTAGTTCTATAGCTTGTTGCCATTTTTGTGTGCCAATTTTTTTGCTTTCATAGGTTCTTTTTCCATCACTTGTCTAGTAGTTTTCCATTGATTTTTTTGGCCTCTTGAAGTGTATGTCCCTTGGCTTGTGTCCTTGTATTTGTTGAGGTTGATTTTACATCCTTTCACTTGTATTTTTCACTGCTTAAGTGCTATAAAATCCTGACTTTGAGACACCATTCTATCTTGAGTGAAGATTATAAGTGAGTTGGAGTGATCTTTCCTCATTTTAGCCAAAACCATGAGCTTTGAACCAATTTTTTCTTTTGTTCTAACTCTTTTCTTGTGAGTTTTTGCTGCTATTTTGTTGTGTAAACATGTTTGCAGGTTCACGACAACCATCCTCCCATAGAGATAGTTATCAAGGAAGTGCTTCTAACAAATTGGACACGGCAAAAGCGCTTCAACAAATTCAGCATCAACTTGACTCTCTTAATAGGCGGATGGACAATGAGATTAAGATGAAAGGGAAGTAAGAATATGGACATCAAGAGCCCAAGCATTCAACTCATGTTCATGGCCCTTCTAAAAAACATCATGAAGATAGAGTCATTGATCATTGCCTTCAATTCCCAAAGTTGAATTTGCCTTCTTTCAAAGGAGAAGAAGATCCTTCCATTTATTTAGATTCGATTAGTAATGTAGATAATCTTTTTGCTTTATATAGTATAGATGAAGGATTGCATACATTAGCCCCCTGTCACATACGTCTATATGTCTGACAGATAGGTGAAAAGTTGTTTTTTCCGCCATATAGACGTCTAATCCATCCATTCGACGTCTAAATAGCCTGATAGGGTAGGTGAAAAGTTGTTTTGGAAGTTGGTTCCCCTTACGTTCGACGTCTATATACACTACGAATATGAATTTTTAAATTGAATGGACGTCATATTAGTGAGGTCCCCGACGTCTAGTCGAGAATAGACGTCGGGCATTGAGAGCACCAACGTCTTGATTCCTGTTAAATCAGAAATCGTGAACCCGCGATTACACGTACTTCATCGTCTTCCTCCTTACCTTTTCTCTCCGCGACATTGCATTTCCAGGTGCGTTTTATCTCTTTTTAACCATTTAATCTTACTTTTTCTCCGATTAAATTAGTCTTTGATGGATTATCTTCCATTTGAACCGATTAAAACGAGTTTTTGTTGTGTTTTGGTACAGTTTTTCCCGTGTCTTTGGGTAGCATAGTAGCACCTTCTCCCTTTGCTAGTTTCCTCATAAGGAAAGCTTGCGTCTTTTGGATGTCTTATAGCATTTCAACTCAAAACCGAACCTGAGTCCTTGCCTAGTTCTCATGTCACCCTATTCGTTTTCATTGACGGTTGGAATGGAACTAATGAGTCTACCTCTTCCTCACCTTCATAAATGTATAGCTCTTCTTCCTCATCAAGTAAAGAAAAATAGAAGGTCATACTTCATCGTTTAAATAAGGACATTCAAGATAGAAAAGAGGAGAGAGTAAAAGAAGAAAATGAGAGAAAAGAAAGGGATGAGAGAGAAAAGAAAGAAAAAGAAGAACTTACGAGAGAAATGGAGAAGAAAAAAGTCTTAGTCACAAAAGAAGTGCTCCTGAAGGCACCTATCACTCCCATAATTTTAAAGGATTCAAGAAATTTCAGGGGAGTTTTTCAATCCTTCTATATTTCTCCAATTATTAAGCTTTCTTCCTTTCCCAAACTCTTTCATGAAAATACCCCACCTTTCTCATCCCTTATTTCTGTAATACCCTAATATTTTAAAGAGTATTACTTTTAGTAGAGACTAAATTAACTTATCTTCTATAAACAATCCAACTTTATTTCAATTCTCCCAAAGTACAATACCAAACTTACAAACTTCAAACAATATAGTCTTCATCACTTAACATAAATTCAAATTTCAACTCATAAGTTTTACACAACATAATTTTTCCAATACAAATTTATTCTTTTTACAAAATATCCCTGAAAGTTTTTCCCCGCATCTCTCTCATCTCTAAGTTTTTTCAACCGCATCTGCAACATTATCTATTCACATATAACATGAGTTATATGATCATAGCACAAACAAATAAGGGTAAGCCAACCATATCATATCAATCATTAAACTTGTAATAAAAATATTTCAATCATGTATTTCTACAATTACTAAAATATCATTACCCCTATGTCATTAATTCATCATTATCAAAATCATCTTCCTCAATTTCATAAACCTTACAATTTTACCATGCTTACTCACGAAGCCTTATGGTCAGACCGCTCTCTGCCTGCTTCCTTAAGCCTCACCTGTATACTATGTCTTACTCTCTGAAGCCTTATGGTCAGACCTCTCTCTGCCTGCTTCTATAAAACTTATGAACCACATATTTATGTCAAAGCCTTATGGTCAGACCACTTGCTGCCTGCTTTCATAAACCTCAGGTGTTACTTTGATCATATCAAGCTCTCATGGTATAAACCGAACATACTACTTCTCGTAGGAAACATCATTTCATAAGCAATGATTTCTTTTATCCACTCCAACATTTCATCCAATCAACATTTCATACCCTCTTATCCACTCCAATATTTCATCAAATCAACAATTCATAACCTCTTCTCCACATAACTCAATCATGTTCATTCTCTAATCATAATTTGACAATAACCTATTTTGGTGTCAATAAATTAAACATATTGCCAGATATCATACTACATATTATAAACTCATTTTGACCATAACGAGTATAACTCAACATATTTTCACCAATCAAAGATTCATAGATCATCCAAAACATTTCAACATATCTTAGCAACTACATAATATAATCTGAGCTCATTGTAACGACAAATAAAATGCATCTACAGTTGACTTATTTTATTTTATTTTCATCCTATTAGAGATCTTTCTTTACCCCAATTGGTCACCGGAGAGGATCCAGATGTCTGAACGCATCAAACTCACCTTCGACGCCAGCACATATGACTAGTCACAACTGACTGGACCAGGCCAGGGCTGCTCTATGATCAGGGATGTGCCAACTCAGGTTTTTAAGGTTCCTCTATCCTACCAACAAAAGGAGGTCCTCAATAATTAACAATTTATTTATTTAATTTATCTACCTTATTTTCTTATGCTCTAAATCTTAAAATGCCTAATTTTACTTTCTCTCACAACAACCTCAAACAGTATCTGTATATCTATTTAATACCCATATACAAATTACTACAAAATCCTTATTCTAAACCTTCTAACAAGATCAATTTCAGCCAACAAACTCATTCAATAAATTCATCACAATAAACATCCATAATAGAATTCATACAAGATAATTATAAACAATTAACAATAATAAAACATTACTATAAATGGTCATAGAAGAATACAATATTTGACAATCATAAAAATAATCTTAATATAAAAATTCATGGGGAAACAAGAAGTGGAATCTGGCAGAGCCGGTTAGACAACTTCTAATCCATCCAACAATACAATATAATTAAATAACAAGAACAATACATGTCTGGGGAAATAAGAAGTTGAATCTGGCAGAGTCGGTTAGACAACTTCTAATCCTTCCAAAAATGCAATAAAATAAATAAGTAAAGCAATAAATAGTTTGGGGAAACAAGAAGTTGAATCTGGCAGAGCCGGTTAGACAACTTCTAATCCTTCCAAAAATGTAATAAAAATAAATAAGGAAGGAAATAAAAGTTTGGGGAATCAAGAAATTGAATCTGGCAGAGCCGGTTAGACAATTTCTAATCCTTCCAAAATACAATAAAATAAATAAGGAAAACAATAAAATGTTTGGGGAAACAAGAAATTGAATCTGGCAGAGCCGGTTAGACAATTTCTAATCCTTCCAAAATACAAAATAAAACCACTAACAACGTACAATTGGCATAACATAATCAACATCACATTTTACAACTATCACACTTGGATATTAACACAAAAGCATACTCTCATTTAAAATTCAAGATCATACAGAAACAAAATACTCCATATTCAAGAATTAAAATCAGACAAAAGAAAAATATAGTATATTCAAGACTCAAGATAATACAAAAAGAAATACTCAAAGTTAGCTTCCCTTACCTCTATTACATACTTAATCTCCTCGCTCTCTGAAAACTTCCAGAATATCCCCTTTGAAATTAGAAATTCTTCCAACTCTCTTCTCTCAAAAATTTTCTAAGTTCTTTGGTGTAAATTTTCAACATCCCCCCCTTGGCTATTTATAGCAAAAAATTTACTATTCATTTTTTACTATTCATTTTAACTATTCATTTTTTTATTCATTTTACTATTACAAAAATAATTTTTTATTTGCAATTTGATGAATTCTGATCTCAAAGCTACGTGGAACACTTATCCTTTCCAAATATTATTATTATTTTTTTTTTAACTATTCACTTTTTACTATTCACAATTTTACTATTCACAATTTACTATTCACAATTTACTATTCATCATTTTTTTTTTTTAGCATTTAACTTACAAATATTTTCAAGGATCTTACAATTTCCACTTTGTCACAAACCATTTCCAAACCACATCTTGAGTTAATGTTTTCTTTTTTATACTTAACTCAAGACAAAAATAAGAGTTTTTCTAAAGAAGGATTTCTACTTTTCACTAAGAGAATCAATCCATTTCCAAAGAAGCCTTCTTTTAATATTCTTTGTCTATATACATTATTTGGAAAACATCAATTCATTCACAATATGTTTGATGCTTTTGCAGGTTAACATTTGATCCAGGAGGAGTTCCTTTGGATTACAAAAGAAATAAGTCACTAATTTCTCTCTTTTGCAGGTTTTTCAAGATTCAAGATCAAATCCTCTCCAACCTAAGGGGATGATATGATCATAGATGGGACAACAATGAAGAGTTTTAAGAGTGACAAGAAAAATAAAAAGAAAAAGCATAGGTTTTCTTAGGCTTGTACTTTGCCTATTTTAGTCTCTAGTTTCTTTCTCTTAAATTGATTGTAAAGAAGCTTATATATTCTCCTTTTCTTTAACATGCTAGCAATGTGGAACTTCACATAGCTTGGACTTAAAAGAAAGAAGAATAAATAAGTCTCTTCTCCTTATAGTTGCTTGTAATGCAAGTTAGCTCATGTATAGTTTTATTTTTTATTTTTAGACTAGTTGGGTAGCTTATAAACCCTTAAGTTTAAGAACTGAGAGATGTGGGACTTAGAACACCCTTACGTACTATTGTCCAGACTTGAAGACCTTTCAAGTTCCACATCCTTTAGTTCTCTCCACCTACTTCATCTCTTAAGGCTATATAAGCAACCTAAGGTCTCCTTTGTAGACACACCTTGCATTGAATGAAAATAAGAGTGATTTGCATTGATTTGCATTTCTTCTTTAAGATAGACTTTTTTTCTCTTAGTCTTATTTTGGGGTCTTATCTTGTGAAGAGCAAGTGGCGATCTTCCTTGACACTTATCTTGGATTATTTCAAGTGGCGTGTCTTCAAGTTCTTAAGTTTCATATCCTTTCTCTCTTTCATTTTTAATCTTTTTAATTCCATTGCTTAATTTTCTTGCTTAGTCTTAGGTTTATTTCTTTCTAAGCATGCTATTCCATATCATCAAGTGAGAAAATTGTGAATAATATGAACAAAAAGAGGTTGCACTGGCACAAATGATTGAGAAATAGAAAAAAAAAGGACAAGATTAATGAACTTCTTGCAATTTCAAAATGGGAAGAAAAAGAAGTTTGTATTGGAGACATGGAAAGGAAAGGAAGGGAGGTAGTTGATGTAGCACCTCAGTTCTGAGAGTCACTAAAACGCCTTAAACTTAAAAACCTTTTTTTTTTTGCAACACTATCAAAATAATCAAAAGCATAAATTGAATACATTTAATAAATCTAAATGTTAATTAATATTTACAAAACTAAATATTAAAATTTAATTGTAAACCAATACATAAATTCTTAAAATCCCTTTTCTTAAAAAAACACATCTCTTATGAAACCCGAGATAACATTTCCCCTCTCGCAAGAACTTGAATTATTTGCATCTGCTTCCATATAACACAAACGTTATACAATCATCGCCACACACACAAGTATGGGTAACAGAAATAATGTCAAAACACCAATAAAACATTTTATCTAAGTCATTAAGTCTTTACCACGCTCCTACCACAACAAATAGCATCAAGACATAGTAAGACTCGTGTAACACTAAACAATCGTATAATTACTTAACTAATTAAGAGTGAATAATGATTCCATTAAGTAAGGTTTAAGTGCAATTAAAATAAACATTATGCATAAGTTGTAAATTGAACTTTTGTGGTTAAAACACTTGGAAATGGAATGATTAGAAATTATATGGATTGGCAATGTTGGGGTATGATTTTACCTATTACACTCTCATGCAAATACACATCACGTCTTCTTCATTAAATTGCTCATGTCAACCTACTAAGTTACTCAAACTCAATCCCTTGGTAGAGAGAGCCTAGACTTACTCATTAATCTCTAATCCCTTTGAAAACCTAACAAGTTCATTTGCTTTAAGAAATGAGATTTAAGACAACTAAAAGATACGATTCCCTTTAGGTGTTTAGTCTAATTCAAGGCTCACAAAATATTTTCCAATATTAAGCAAACCAAAGAACCATGTTATGGTTTATCAAATCAAAACAAGCTTTAAGAGAAGAAATAAACACTAAAAAACAATGCAAGAAGCTTATACTAATTAAAAACAAGTGCATTCACATAAGAGTTTCGTAGTTACATCATTCCCCAAAAAAATGAAGTTAGCTCTCCAGTATCATGGAGAGCTTGAGCTTACAATGGAAGAAAAAGGAAGAGATGAAGACCCAAGGAAGAGGAAGGGAGAGCTCCCACACACCCAGACTCACTCCATGTTCTCCAAAATGGTGTTTTCGTGCTACAGCCGCCAAGAGTTGTCACCCTCGTTGCATGGTAACATTAAATAGGTCTAGGGTGCCACATCAACAAGTGCAACACTCAACACTCATACAGGAGGGCGCCAGGCGCAAGTTTTGCAGAGTACGATGGCGCTCAACGCCCTGGATGGAGCGCGTAGGTGCGAGCTTGACGAGGCAAATGGCACTCAGCGCCCTGGCTAGGACGACTAGGCACGAGAAATACAAACCAAATAAGGCTTAACGCCCTGATTGGGGCGCTTAGGCATGGAAACTATGAGGCAAATGGCGCTAAGCGCCCTTGGAGGGGCGCGCAGGCGTGAAACTTTCCTTCATGTGCCTTCTATTTTTATGCTTTTGCTGCTTTTCCTGGGTTCCAACTCCTTGATGGTTTTGATGCTCTTCAAATGCACACAATTTCCCTAAAAAGTGAGGGAATTAGTGATGAAAATCATTAAGTGTAACCTAGACTAAACTTATTAACAAAGGTTAGAGAAAAGAGAGGATTAAGCAAGCTTCAAGCTCAAAGAGAGTTGATTTGGTATAAAAATGCACCACAAATAATGGTAAGAATTACCGTTATCAATGTGCAAGAAAGAAAAGGAACTACATGAGAGAGAAGATAGTGGAGGCAAAGTTCCAGAAGCTCACGACCTGTGGTTCTTGATTGTGTTTGCAAGTTGCGAATGGTTTGATGGAGAAGATTGGTGGTGGCACGTGGAGATGCGCTACTGGTGGTGGTACGTGGAGATGCCCGAGATTGGGGACGAAGATTTGCGATTAATAATGGCCAGTGGTGGTTTTGGTAGTGTGAAGGTGGACGAAGACTGGCAGCTAACGGTGTCGATGGTGGTAGGACGAGAGGTAAAAGTACATTCACCACCCTAAGGGCCACATGGTTTAGATATACAAAGTCAACATGTCACGTGACTATATTTTTTAACTTTGTTCACTCAAATTAATGACAAGAGCACAATTGAATCAATTTTACATAAATAGAAACCTATTTGAGATAAAAAAAAAATAAATGAAGGACCTATTTGAGACGTTGTTTGCACAAACAGAGACCTCAAAAATGATTGAACTATTTATAAATCAACCCAATCTATCTTTAATATCTCTTTACTTATAATAATATATTTTAAAAACTAAATCTATATAAATCTTTATTCTCCTTAAATCTCACGTGACACTCTCCATCTTTTAGTTTATTTAATTCAAACTCTTTTAGTTCCTACACCCCCTTATTTAATTTTCACACCAATTAAATAAAGGTAAAAGACTATTTACCCCTAAGCAAAATACAAATAAAACAAAGGTGTCTCTTAACTCTTTTTCTCCTCAGAATTGAACCCCCACCCATTCAATCTTAAACCACCCTTCCATTAACAAGTCAAAACATCACATTGATAATATCGTACACACACATAAATCATCCAATTACTAACATACCAATCATGTGTTGCACTTTAATAATAATATCATGAAATAATTAACATAACAATTATAATTCAAAGAAATACATAAACTTCAAACCAATTACAAACATTAACATTCAAATCTCAAATCACTTCATTCTCTATTTACTACTCTTATTCTCGAATCTTACACATTCTGTTACATGCAAGTGTCACATGTTATGGATTCTACTAAGTTTCGCAGAGACTGCCTCTCTTTCCCTCTCTCTCGCACCACAAGTTTCTCATGCCAAAAGCCTTACTCTGCACAGACTTTAGCAACCCTAACCTATGGAGGGCAAATAAAAACAAAATAATGAAGAGTTATTCTGAGGCTACAAAAATAAACCTTTTTTTGTTGCCCTACAGGTTCAAGTCTTTCCCTCACAGCCCAACACTCAGCTTTCACCACTAAGCTACTTGTTTTGTTCTGATTCTGATTATACTGTCATTTAATATCTTTTTAACTTATTCTTATTTTGCATATACCATATGTAATATATTTCTAATGCAAAGCATTTATGTATAGTCATGACATAGTATTTGTACACAAGACTTTTTCCTCACCATCATAAACTCTAACTAATTAACCACATGGTATTAAAATAAACCTTATCTCAAAGATAGTCTAATAATTGACTTATGCATAAAATGGTATTAATTTTCGAGGTCTCATAATGGATGAGTGGTAGTGGTGGTGGTGGTTCGCACTTGGCAATGATAGCAACAAAAACGAAGGACTGGTGTTTAGCGACCAGGAAGGGAGGAGAGTGGAGAAGTGTGACAAAATAGAGTTTGTAGTGGTGCAATGGAACAAACAAAACAGTTGAGGAAGAGAAAACATGGAGGCGCCTTCATAAAATTTTGCCTAACTTTACCCTATCCTTTTATGTTTCGGTTATTTGTAAAACCAAAACCTATATATGAATATGTTTTGGTTCTGTGAATAACGGAAGCCTAAAGCCTATACTAAAACAAAAAATTATACATTTTAGTGTCAATTTTGAAATTTTCTTTAACATTTAGGCTTCAATTCCTTACGAATCGAAGCCTAAATATTGTACAGGGTTCACTTCCTTAATAATCAAAACTCATACCACTAGCACAAATAAAATAATTAAACAAAACAACGACAATTTTGAAATTATCGCGAACTTATCGGCTTTAGTTGTAAAGACCTAGAAAATGGTGTTTTAGAAATGATAGTGGTTTAAAAATAGTGAGATTTATTAAATCATTTTAGGTTTAATAGGTTCGGAGGTCCTTATATTTGTGGGTTCGTTTCAATTGGGTCCTCCAATTTTGAAAGTGATCAATTTGGTCCCTAATTTAACAAAATTGAGTCAATAATACCCTTTCCGTTAAATGTAATGGACGGCGTTAACTTTTTAAACATGTGGCATGTTGAGGCATCCTTTTATTTGCAGATGGCACAGTTTTATTTGAAGGATGCTTCAACATACCACATGTTTAAAAAGTTAATGTCGTTCATTGCATTTAACGGAAAGGGTATTATTGACTCAATTTTGTTAAATTAGGGACCAAATTGATCACTTTCAAAATTGGAGGACCCAATTGAAACGAACCCACAAATATAGGGACCTCCGAACCTATTAAACCATCATTTTATTACAAATAGTTTCGTTATAAATGAGTTTCATTATTTTAAAACACACCATCTCTCTAGAAACCACTTTTCTAGAGTTCTCTGACTTTTCTCTAAAAGTTATTTTGCTCTACTCACTAGTACAAAAATAGCGTATAACGTCACGCGTTCAACGTCCAACCACTAAAAAGCTAACGTTAAAAATTAGCGGTGACATTTTTGTAAATAAATTCAATTATTAAAGGTCGTTTAGAATTATAATTCGACGTAAAAGATATAAAACGTTGAATGACTTTTAAATTCGACGTCAAAAGGTTAGTGAATTCAATAAAAATTTAAGCGGGAGATTGAAAATTCATTCACTTTATCTTAGCGCGCGTACCCTCTTCTCTTCTCAAACTTTTCTCGAACGAAGTTTGACAAGCATCACATGTAATCTTTCTTTCATTTGATACAAATGCATGTTAATTAATTACTTTATGTATGATTTTTGTTTGTTTTAATCGATTATTTTCGTGCTCTTGTCCTTCGTAGGCGCATTCTGCTTTCTCTCTCACTGGTGACGAAACTTTATTCCGACCAACCCACCTTTTAAAGGTTAGTTTTCGTTTTCGTTTTAAAGAACTTATTTGTTGAATTTGTTTGTTATTTTTTTTGTTGAACTTGTTTAATGTTGTTGTTTGGTTGAATTTGTTTGTTGTTGTTGTTTGATTGAACTTGTTTGTTGTTGTTTGATTGAACTTAATTGTTGTTGTTTGATTGAACTTTTTGGTTGTTGATATTACACTACATGTTCATAGTTCATGCTTTATAAAATACCAATATTGAAATTTGTTATTTTTTTGCTTTTTCAGGTCTCATAGAGTTGTAAAAAAGTATCACAATTAATTAAAAAAACAAAAAAAAATTGATTAACGTCAAATATTGACAAAATTCGATGTTAAGATAACGTCGAATTTTTTAAATTTGATGTTAAACTTACGTCTCCCGCTATGACGTCGAACTCGAATGCGTCGTTAAAAGCCAAAAATATTCGACATTGTACGCTGTTTTTGTACTAGTGGCTAATCTAATTGAAGAACTGAGACCGTAGGAGTGATCTTGGCGGCGAGCTCTTCAATTCAGGCCGATTAGTTTCTCTGTCTGAGTAAATTAAGTGTCGATCCCTTTTCTCTGGTCCTTTCTTTATCGATTGCAGGCAGGCCCCGTTCAGCTTGCATGTGTCTGATTAGTCTTTAGTTTGAGTCTTTGCTGATTAGTGGTTTTAATAGTGTATCATGATCGTATTTTCATTGATTATAGTTGTAGATAGAGCTCTTTGAGTTGTGAGAGCAGTATAGGGTTCTTTAGAGTGGTTTGGTCTTGTAAAAAGATAAAGGAAGCTAATGTGTTGTTCATAGACGTAATAAAAATTTATAATTTGTTTTTATGTGTTTATTAAGTATTAAAATTTAATTAACTTGATTCTTAAGTGATTGGTTGATGAAATATGATTGTATGATAGCTTAGATGAGCTAAATTGAGAAAACAAATGCAAATTTTGGTGATTAATGGTGTATTCTTGATGTTGTGTTATTGTATGGTTGTTTTGTAATCTCATTGATGTTGAATTTGAAGTAGGATTGAATGAAAAATTGTGGTAAGATTGATGTTAGTAAAAGGGGAGCTTGTTGTACTATATTGCCAAATTGAATGGTGTTGGTTGGCCAATTTTTAGAGTAATGAGTGTAGAGTAGTATCTGAAGTTTGGTAAGTGTTATAAAGCCTTTTATAAATGGTATAAATCCTTAGATGGTAAAAAAATGATGTCAAGTTGTGAGATAGAAATTAAGTTCAGATTAAGGCTTGCATTAGGTTAAATTTAAGGGCTTTTGTAAGTGAAATTTTGAGTTAATGGGTGAAAAAGGAAAACAGTGGCTTAAGGTCAATTTTTAGGTCAATTAGGACTTGTCTGGACACTTTATTGGTCCAAATGTACTTAGAAATGGGTAGAACAAAATTTGGAGTTTTAAGGGAGTAATTTGGGGTTGATATCATCAATTCATGGTAAGAAGATTAAAATAGAGGTTAAGTTTAATTAGAAATAAGTTAGTAAACTTAAATTAAAGGTTTAGAAATGGTAAAAAGGTTGTATAGGTGCTTGGGGAGGTTTATGAGTTTAAGCATGGGAGGATGAATGATGTAAATTTTGTAGAATTAGTATTCTATAGGACTTTACTAAGTGGCTGGGCAAGATATTAGCTCAATGGACGAGTAGTTAGGTGTTTTGGCAATGGGTTTCAGGGGCTGGGTGAGCTCCCTCGCTAAGGAAGCTCCCTTTTTTTGCTCTCGTTGGACGACATAGTTTTGATCTCTAGGCTCCATGATTTAGGCGTTGGGCGACTAGGTTTGGGTAGTGTTGGTTGTTTTGCATTCTTTCCTCTTCTATGGTGGATATAAAAAGGTGATATTGAATTATATGCTTAATATCATAGCTTGAACTGTATTATGGTAAGGAAATTGTGATTGAATTCAAGTAATGGTTTGGAAAGAATTTCTAGGATGAAATTTTAATATTGGTTTCAAGTAAGTGATGTTGATGTAGGGACTCAGCCTTGAAAGTTATCCTAACGCTCCAATAGTCATGCCATCTCAGGTAGAGAAGAGGATTATGTCGTGAGGAGTAGTAGAAGATCCCAGTCTATGGTATGTGTTCTTTATCCATAAGTGATAGACGAATTAACCTTGTGTGGTACCTTGGGGAGTAGTTATTCCACCACTACAAGTGCAAAATTTGCCATAGTTTGACATAAATACATCTATCCAAATGGTTTTATCTAAGTCAATGACATGATTAGGATGGTTGGTTTACTATGTGTGAAATAGGATGTATAATGAAATCTTAATATGCAAAGTTTGTTTCTTTCTACGCTAGCTTACCCTTGCTTCTGTGTTTATTTGTTTTATATGTCATCTTCTTGTTTACAATTATAGCCTTAATGGTGAGAGCAGATAAGGATGTCTTTTTCAATTACTCCAGCGAGGGGTAAGAGTGAAGCATATGCGTAGTTAGTTGATTCAACAAATGTAAATCTTTTTCTTGTGGTAGGTTTGTTTTACCTAGTTGTTTTATTATCATCTTTGTAACGTATTATTTTAGTATTTTTATATTATTAAAATGAGATGTTACATTAGTTTCTAAGGAACTGGAGAATATACAACATATATGCTTTTAGTTTTCTCGATAATCGAAACATATAAGTTTGCGATAATTTGAAAAATTCCATAACGTATTTTTATTTGCTTCATTTTTTCTTAAAAACAAAAGTGAAACATATAAGGCGATTTCGAAAGCCCAACACTAGTGAAGTCTATTAATACATATACACAAGTTTATCCATTTACTAATTAAATTAGTCTTACAATAGAAGTAGACAAGTCTGAGAATACACTAATTAGAGAAGTCTAACAATACATATCATGAGTGTGTTCATACACTGATTAGACGAGTCTAGCAATATATATTAGACAAATTTGTTTATGCATTGATTAATCGGCTCCAGTAATATTAGATGCGTCTTTCCATAAACGGACTAAACGAGTATAGTAAAAAATCTTACATGAGTCTAACAATACACATTAAAAGAGACTATCATACACTAGTTAGACTAGTATAACAAAAAATATTATATGATTCATTCGTACATTAATTAGACGAACCTATAAATATATTTATTAGATGAGTGTAGCAAAAAACATTACACAAGTATGTTGATGCATTTATTAAACAAGTCTAACAATACACTCATATATTAATTATACGAGTTTAGCAATATACATTGGACAAATTTGTTTTTACACAAATTAGATAAATCTATTAATACATATTAGATGCGTTTATCCTTTTTATTGTTAAATAAATATAGCAATGTAAGTTAGACAAGTTTTTTCATACAATAATTAGATTTGTATAACAAAAAACATTAGATAAATTTAGCAATACACATTAAACGAGTTTATACATACACTGATTAGACGAGTATAATAAAAAATTAAACGAATCTAATAATATATACACGATGTTCATACACATATTAATATGCATTAAACAATTTTTTTCATTCTCTAATTAAACCATTTTTGCAATAATACACATTAAAATGAGTATATTCATAAATTAATTAGATGAGTCTAACAATACACATTAAACAAATATGTTCATATATTAGTTAGACCAATTTGGTCATACATATTAAATAAATTCATCGATGCACTTATTAAACAAATTTAAGAAATACACTGAGTTTATGCATCAATTTATATGTATTTTAAGCAAGTCTACTCTATTTCTATTTACTTTTGTATAGTTTCTCATTTTTATTTTAAAAAACTGTACTATACATATACATATATTCAATCCTTTTTATACTTTTATAAAGTATACTTTTTATATTTATATAGACATATTAACTTTCTATTTTTATATTTTTTAATATAATATACATTTATTAACATAAAAATATGTACAAACAAATACCATCGTGCTATGCACATGAATATAAAACTAGTATTTTAATAAAAATAATATTATTTTGAATTCTGTTTATAAAATGATGTAGTTTTAAAATAATAAATGTTTAAAACATAGAGTACAAAAATTAATTTGTTACTATGAGGATTTGACAGATTTGAGATGGTTTTGCATTAATGACTGTGCAGTGCAACAACTAAATAATAGGTTTCACCTACAACTACATGGACCACTCTCACCTCATTTACTTCACACAACAACCATACTACAAAATCTAAACATATCATTCATCTCATACATGTCATTGCTCAAAGCAACCCAAACCATTTTTATGAGGTTTTGCCACAAAAGATCAGCTCCACCAACTCATTATACATTTTTTATTGTGTTCACACCTCACAAAAGGAGAAAAATTAAACATTTATCGCCACTCGGTTTTTTCTAAACGGTTTGTGCATTTATATATTATAATTCTACCAATGATGTGCAATTTCTAGTAGATATAAAATTTATAAATAAATAAATAAATAATTGTTTTCTAAATATATTAAAGAGAACCGATAAGAGTTATATTTAAATCAAAATATTTTAGAAATTATTCTTTTTTGATAAGTTATGTTATGACAAATATGTATTCAGGGTTTAGATATACATTATCAAAATATGTAGGCTTTAAAATTTGTTTTCTAATTTTTACATTTTGTGTTTCTTGAAATTTCATGAATCTGTATGTATAATGAGAAAAACTAATTCAATTAAATAAAAGTTTTTAAATTTAATTAGAGTATATTTTTAACTAAAATTAATTTTTTTTGAATTTATGATTAATATATTACGTATATTTAACACTATACTAATTTGTTATAACGTAAAAATCATTAATTTTATTTCAAGACAAAAAAAACATATATAAAAATAAATCACAATAAAAACTAAAAATAAATTACAATAAAAACTAAAAATAAATAAACAAATTATTTTATTTTAATCTCAAAATTTGGTTAAAAAAATAATTTTAAACACTTAACACTTCACAAAATATAGAAATAATACAAAAATAAAATAGAATAGAGGGTATCAGGTGAAAGATAGTAAAGATATGGAAATTACCCTAATATATTTTCTTAAATCTCTTTATATTAAAATTAGAAATACAGACCAATTTTAAAATCATATCTTAATTTATAGACTACGACATATTTAACCATCATAAAAAACCTACCTCTTCCAAATTAAATTTATTAAGAGGTCATTATACTTTAATGAACTATTCATCTCTCTTTCCTTTTCCATTTCTAGTAAATTTTTATTACAAAGTATATTGTGACACTAAATTAAATAGTAAATTAAGACAAGAAAAAGACTAGGAAAATTATCACCTAGAAAACAAATCAAATTGAAAACTCATTTCATATAACAACTAAAAATGCAAAATAAGGATGACGGAGGGAAAGAGAGAATCATCGGTATCAAATGATTGTCCCATCGGTGATTAATCTGTCAGGTAGCAACGGATTGAAGAGAACAATCGTTAAAATAATTAAGAAATAATTAATAATAATAAATAGTCATTGATGAACAGTTAATGAAAATTATAACAGTCATTAATGAGTAATTAATTTGATAAACTTAACTGTTATTATAAAGTTTATTGATATAAGTTTCATAAGTAAAAGACAATTTTTTTTTTCATGACCTAACTTTTACTAAATTTATTAAGAATTATATCTGATTTGAAGGTTAAAAGCAGATCAATCTATCATAAAACAGTTACCAACCAGTTGGACGATCAAGATTTGAGATACACAATAGAACAAAGAAGACCATTTCTTGCACCTATACATAAACACTAACAAAAAAAGTTCATTCACTTCTCATAATCAAAAACTAATAAGTATGTAATTTTTGTCACATCCTTGTCTCTATTGGGTAAGAATAAGCTTTGTATCTACACTCATACTTGATTTCTTACTCCTTTAATATCAATTAATTAATTTTTTTAAAATTATAAAACTAATTTCCTAAAAAAATATATTATTATCAAATATTCATTATCAAAAGAATTTATTCTTATTTCTTCAATATCAAAAATATATAAGAAGAAATTATAATTGTATATATTTCAAATTTGAGTACCAAATAATTTTTCATCCAAACCAAAATATTTATTAAATTTGTAAATATTAATGAAAAAAAGTTGATAAAATATAAAAACATTTTTGAAATATTACAAAAAACATATATTCAAATTTTAAAATATTTCTTTACTCTCATTCTTTAAATTCTAATTAAATTTCTTTTTTATACACTAAATATAATACACCTCTCTTGAATGAAATCACACAAAAAAATAAATAAAAATTAAACTAATAATAATTAAAATTTAACGTAAAACTTTCATTTGAATTTTAATATATATTGACAACTTAAAAATATGTTGACATTGATAAAGAAGATTTCATGAGAATGGCATTACATTACTATACCATAATAAAAGAATTATACAATTATAATGATAGGATTAAACTTTAATAATAAATTAAAAAATAAAAATAATTATATAAAAATATCAAAACAATATTATGCTTGATAGAAATAAACAATAAATAAAAAATTAAAAATAATTGTGTGTTAAAAATAATTTGAAACATCATTAAATAAAATTGCACAAAAGAAAATAAATATATAATTAAGAATATGATAAAAAATCGCAAAACAAATAAATATATAGTTAAGAATATAACAAGATGCAACCAACTTTAAAGATCTAATAGAAATCTTTTAAGATATCGAACTAATCAAATTGTTTAAAAATAATAAAAATTATTTTAACAAAATAAAAAAAAATCAAATGAAACAAAAATTATTAAGAATAAACAAATAATAGATAATTTTTTTATATTAGGGATTTATGATATTTAAGTGTTAACCAATAAATAAAAATATTAAAAAAGATTAAAAATATTTAAATATAAGACCAAAATTTTATAATTGACATATATTATTACTGATCTCACATACATCATTTAAAGATAACTATCACTTAAACATAAAGATTATTAAAAATATTTTGAAAATGTAAATTGATTTTATGATAAATCCAATAATTAAAAAAATGAAAAAAAATATAACCAAAAGAAAAAAATATAAAATTAAAACTAAGTATAATATATATATATATATATATATATATATATATATATATTAGATTATTTAAAAATATTTTAATTATTTAAACGAAAACAAAAACCATAACGAGAATAAATATTAAAACAACTATCAAATCGGAAATTGGACACATGTACATACACATCATCTTATCCATACTTATAGCCACTCAATAGGAAGATTATATGTGAAAACAGAAATGGATTCAGAAAATACCCATTTGATTGTTATTCATATTCATATATATCAAAAACATTTATTTCTTGTAATTTTATTGACTATATAATACATATATTTAGAAAAAATTTATTTATTATAAATTCCAATTATATTAAAATTGCATTTACCACATACATTATAGAGCTAGGTTACTAATTTTCATTAAATTGTTTTTTTTGTTATCCTTTAATGAATACCTGAAGGCTCTGTTAGTCACGCCTACTTCAGTATGATTACCAATGTCCTGTCACTATTTCAGCTTTTCATTGGCTTAATGGCTCTCAACATGACAGAAGTGAAGCTTTAGAAGGAATGCAAGTTAGGCTGAGAGTCCAAAGATATAAATCCAAAAATGAGAAGATAGTACCTCTTTTTATCTGTCATCCTCCCACCATTTTCCCTCTTCACCACATGGTTTTGTTGAAACCAAAGTACAAAATTTGCAGTTCAGCTTATCATGTCAATACCAATATCATTACACTCATAGCTACAACATATTTGATCCACAAGTACCCATAACTTAAGAATCGATGTTCTTGTGAAAGGTTAAGTTAGACTATTCAAAAAAGCTACATGGAACGGATTCTTAAATATTAGATGAGGTTGATTATTTCAACTCTCGAAAGTTTATCAAGAAGCAAAAAGAAGATGCATTTTGCAGTAATCACAAAAATTCCAAATTCTCTGCCTGCCAATTGTAGTGAAAAGAAAAGCCAGTCCAATTTAAAGCACCATTCCAGTTCCTTTTTCGGGATGGATTTCACATCATCAGTCCTAAATGGTAAAATATCTGGTTCGGTCACCATTATTAAACAAAAGTTACCTTTTTCATCACAGTTACAAATGCTTACTTTAGTCTTTATCCACACTATTTTCTTATTTAGTTCCTTTGACTTTAGACAATAAAGACTATAAAATATTAAAACTAACATGTAAGAAACTAAAAGAGAACTGATATTGATAAGACCTTTAAATCTAGAAAAACTAAAAACTAGAAATTTATAAATTCCTAAATTTATCTCATTAATTCTTCAATTAACTACACTAAATTAAAATATTTTCCATATATTATGCAATTTGACTGATAACTATTACACAATAACTATTTACCAAATGAAAACTGCGCTATCCAATTTGTGCAGCAATTTCAGGTATCTGAATCCTTAATCCCAAGTCATCCCAGAAAAGAGACTGAGAACAGTCCATTCAGAAATGGAATTAGACGCTGCAAACTTTCCCAAAACTTCAGACAAATTTGATCTCTACTGTAGCATTGGGAAACTGGAGAGGAAGAAATTGCTATGGAATATTAACAATAACAAAAAAAATGCATTTCTTTGCTTCTAATATGTAATTTTTTTTCACGTTTTTTCTCAATAAAAATCTTCCAAAGGGATTAAAGCTTGTGAGTGAAAAGCTATAGCCGTAGGTCCAAACTGATGATAAAATGATCTTATTCTTCTTTCATTTCCAGGGACGGTGGAGCCTCCACTTAGCTCAAAGTAACATCATGATTACTTGTAAAAGACGCGAATGGGGCCAGGATGTGTTCGCTCAGCAACTGAAACCGATACTACCAACAATGGCAAAATGTGCATTCAACTTTATAAAGTTCGAACAACCAAAAAGATAAATAAATCTCCTTGGGCCCTTTGTAAAGTAATGAAAATTGAAAATGTTACACAGTTACAGTCAGAAGGCACTAGACAAATATATTCTCTAAAAAGGGGGCAAGCTAAAATGGCTTCAAAAGTAAAAGAAATGTTCCCTCAGCTTTAAGAGACCCCAAATTTCCTGAAATTCACCAACTTTGTATAGGCAAAGACACGTATTCGTGCCAGAATCATGCACCCAAAAAGTTCTTTCAGATTAAAAAAAAAGAACCAGGTCAGAATAAACCAGTCATATGATGGAAAGAAAGACCCAGAACAAAACTGAAAACAGAAAGGGACGAAATGAATTATGCAACAAGGCTTGTAACTCGCTATTTTCTCCCTTTCATTTCTGCATTAGTCTCTACAAATGGTGATCAAGAAAATCAATTAGAGTTTACCTAAAACTAAAACCATACACTCTTACAAGTTAAGGATCATGACAAGAACAACCACAGACCCACTGATTCACAGATAAACACACACTCACCGAGCCTTCTTCCGTCCCTTGAACAGGAAATTTGACGGCGGTGACGGTGAGAATTCGAACGGTAAATGTGGTGGATCGGCTTCCCCATTGAGCATTCCCACAACCTCCTTCATGGAAGGCCTCTTCCCTGGGCACCTCTGCAAACACAACAAGGCTATGGTGATGCAGAGCAGCGCCTGCTCCTTATCCAATGAATGAATAGAAGTGTCAACAAGATCTAAAAGCCTCCCATTGTGAGCAAGCTGCCTGGCCCAGGAAATCAAATTGGCCCTCTCAAACTCAGAAATCGGCGATGCGGTCACCTGCAGCGGCCGCCTCCCCGCCACCAGAACCAAAAGCAGAACCCCAAAACTGTACACATCACACTTTTCAGACAATTGCCCTCCTCCACCATACTCAGGAGCTATGTAACACACAGTCCCCCTCATACTAGGAGTGCTACTGATCCCACCACTCTTCGGCACATCCCCACTAATCCCCCAATCCTGGCTGGTCCTCCTCCCATTGTTCCTTATCTCCCCACTCAACCCATCCAACCACCAATCAATACTCCCTCTACTCCCCTTACTCTTCCTCTTCTTCTTCTGCTCCACCCCTTCCTCCTCCCTCTGCCACCACTCCAAACCTCTCTTCTTCTTCTTACTCTTCTTAGACAACTCCTCACAAAACTCCTCCTTCCACCACTCCCTCGGCTTCCGATTCTTCTTCACCTTACTCTTAACCTTCTCCTCATCGAGAGACGCCCACCAATCCAGCCTCTTCCTCTCCTTTTTACTTTTCTCATTCCCATTAACATTCCCATTCTCGTTCTCCACCTTAGGAGAAGAAGATGAACACGAATCAACCCATTCACTCTTGGGCCTCTCTTTCTTAATCTCACTCCCGATCCACTCCATTACATAATCCTTCACTCTCCCCGATTCCCCCCCTGCCCCACTCTCCTGCCTCCACCACCAATCCCTCCCTGAACCACCACCACCCTTCTTCTTGTTCAAATTCACATTCTCACTATCAACACTCTCAAAGCACCCATCCGACACCACACTCAACTTATCACCCCCTACCGGGGACGCGTCCGAGTAATCGACAGCCCTCACAGGACAACTCTCCGGCGACCGGTCAACATCCACCACGCTCACACTCTCCCCCTCCTCCGTCACCCCAAACTCCTCGACCGCAATTTCCACAACCCCTTCCTTCTTCTCCTCCACCATTCCCAGATCCTCCACCGCCTTAACCCTAGCAAGCCCAAAATCCCCAATCTTCGCTCCAAAATCCTCATCCAGCAACACATTACTCGGCTTTATATCCCCATGAATCACCGGAGGCTCACACGAGTGGTGCAAATACTCCAACCCCATCGCCACCGAAACGGCGATGTCAAACCTCTTCGCCCAAGACATCAGCTCCGGACACCGCCGGTCCAGCAACGCATCCTGCAAACTCCGGTTCGGCATCAGCTCGTAAACCAGAACCAGCTTCCGACCGCGCCGGTCCGAAGAAAAACCGAGCAACGAAATAACAAACGGCGACCTCAGATTCGAACACAGTGTCAACTCGTTGTGGAACTCTCTCTCCCCCTGGATTGACCCGGGCGAGTCCATAACCTTCAACGCCACAGTCTGGCCGGAAGGCAGAGTCGCTTTGTGAACCGAACCGAACCCGCCGTGCCCGAGCTTCGTCGACGGCGAGAACGAGTTCGTCGCGCGGCGTAGAACAGAGTAAGAGAAACGTCGCTGGTTGTGCTCAAACGGCGCCGTTCGGTTGTAAGAAAGTTTCCGGTAGAGAAAGACCGTGACAGAGACAATAAGCGCCGTTAAGAAGAGCGCCCCGCCGATTACCCCGCAGAGAATCATCTCTCGACGGTGCGAGATGGCGGAAACCGCCGCGTGAGGCGAGGGTGGCGGCGGACGCGATGGCATGGCTGTAAAAACGAAGAGAAGGAAATGAAAATGTTAATTTTGACGTTAACCATTCATGAGAAAAGAGAAAGAGAAAGTGAACAGATGAATTTTCTTTTGTGTTGAGAAGAAGAAGTAGCAGTGAGGAGTGACTTATTTTGTTCCCTTGGCCAACCAATATTGTGATAGATGAATGAAATAAATAAATATTTAAATAAACAAATAATAAATAAATAAAGGGTTGCTTTTGATGAATAATAATAAAAAATAAAATTATCTTGAGATTCCCTTTTCTTTTCCTTTTTCCTAATATTAATAAAGTATTAGAAGGTGAGTGAGGGTGATAGTTAAACTATTGAAGAAAGTTGGAGAAAAAAAGTTCAAACCTTTCATAAGTGCTCTGTTTGGAGGGAGTTGCACTGTGCCACTCTGCTTGTGGACCTGTCTATTAAAAAAATGCTGTAGACATATTTTACCAAAATTGGTAAAAATCTAAACAAACACGGCTTAAAATACTTTTGCTGTTCATTCAAACAACAAAATCATTAATTTCTGTTTATCTGTCTTAATAAATCTTTTTTCATATACAACAGATGTCTTTTTTAAAATGTACAAACTTTTAGGTTCCACATTTAATTAATCATCTGTCCAACATGTTACACTGTGCAATAAATTGTAAAAAATTGAAAAGAAATAATTACTTATTAATTCTTAAATAATTTAACTTAAAATGGGTGTGTTTTTGTCCTTTGAATGACTTCTCCTTCTCTCTTGATTTTTTTTTTTAAATTATACGATAAATATGTTATTTTATTATGCTTAGTTGGTGTGTTAGTGTCATAATTAAAGATATTAAAGAAGAAGGCAAAGCCATAGGGAACTTTATATTAATGCTTAATTAAGAGATCAAATTATCAACTGTTATTTGAGATTATGAGTGGTTAGTTAATATCTTCATTTTTCTATTAAATGTTTTAAATTATTCACATTATGTTCTAGAGAAAGAAATACCACTCATCAATTTTATCATTAAAATTATATTATTAGGAAACCTGACAGTAATTAAGTTGAACTTCATATATTAGATTTAAATAGATTTTTTTTAAAATACAGTTTTTAGTACATTTTTCAAATAATGAAATGACACGTGTCCCAACCTTTTTATTATTCTGATGTTTTTTCAATTTAAATATTTTTTGCATTGCATTTTTAAATTAATTTGATTTGGGAATATAGGATTTGTGAGAAATTAAAATATAAATAAATAAAATGAAGTTATGGTTGTAAAAAGATAAAAGAAAAATAATGTTGAATGATGATGTTACTGGAACTTGTGTTGCTTTTGATGACAGAAGAAAAGTCAACGAGAAAATCCCGTTGAAAAGCGAGTAAATCTCCTTTGGAGTGTAAACACGAGCACAGGAAGTGCGCGTGGGCGTGGCGAACGTGATCTCTTGTCACGTGCTTCATGCACCAACCATGTTCCACACACACCCATATTCATTCGCTAAGATATTAATTAATTAAAAATAAAACAAATACTGTATTTTGTTAAAAACCATAGAAAAAATAAATTATGCACTCAGGAGTGTAGATTTTACTTCATCTCGGATTAATTTATGTAATAAGTGTATTACATGTTTATTTTCATAATATTTATACGGAGTGTATAAATATTAAACTCTGTGTAATATATATTATTAATCATTTCAACAAAAAAATGTTATGTTTAATATTCACTTAGTAATGGTAGAAAAAAGAAAAAAATAAGTGAAAAATAGAATGTGAATGATTATAAATGAGTGAAAAAAAAATATTATATGTCTTTATATTTAAAAAAAAAACGTTAATATGTTACGTAGTGATTTATGGTATGCTTTAGTGTTGGAGCAACTTACGTGATTTATTGAAAGAATGTTATAAGATTAACATATTTTATATGTACACCAAATGAACTATCTTTTGTATATATTCTGATCAAGTGGTATTGTAAATCAATCTAATATATTTATAAAAAAAATAGTCTAAATAATATTACTAAAAATGTTGTTTTTTTTTTAAATCACTACCTTTATTCTGAAATAACTTATGTATCAATTATTTTTCCTTATTAAAAATAGTATATTTAGGGGAAATAAAATATTTTAATAAAATTGTGTAGAAAAATAACATTATTTAAATAAATATGCAACAACCTTAAATTGCTAGTATCGTGTGAGATGGTATTTATTATTAGGTTTAATATTTTTTTAGGTTTAATAGTCTCTTTTGTCCTTAATTTTATTCGATTGTGTCAATTTGGTCCTTGTTTTTAAAAAAGTGTCAACTTGGTCCTTATTTGATAAATTTTGTATCAACTTTGTCCCTTCCATTAAATAGAAACAAACGGAGTTAAAGATTGATGATCTGGCACGAGATGTATTATTTTGTAGATATATTTTATGTTGACGTGTTAGTGAATGAGTGCAGAGATGAAATTTAGGAGTACACTTTGTATTTTCTAGGTCAGGCCCAAACCCTCTTTTCTTTAAGGTTTCTTTTTCTCTTTTTCAGAAACGGTCTCTTCTCCAACTTCGTTAGCGACAACTAGCCGGCCAAAATCATCGTTCCTCGCACAACCATCCAAGGTCACCATCAACTCCTCATTCATCCTCAACCACGCTCAAGAACACAACCAGCATCGTCTAGCAACAACAGTGAATCGCATCACCTCCATTGACGCACCACCACGAGCAACCTCAGACCACCACAAGAATTCCTTCGTTCTTCCATCAACCATCCAAATCGCGACAACAAAGAGAACCTGAGAAAGTTCATCTTCTCCTCCATTCTTCACTGTGAAAACTCTAATCTCCTCCATGCCATCTCCATCATCCTTTATGGATATTACTATGTCACATTAGTTTTAACACTTTTACTCAAATAAGAAGCTCTTACCCACTTTTAAATTAATGTTTTATTTGATTATTGTAGAAGTGTAATTTAAGTTTAATAAGTAATTTAATATTCATATTTACATATTTGATTTTTTTAGTTTTTTATATTTATTTTTTATTTAATTTAGTTTCAATATTTATTAAATTAAATTGTTTATTATCTTAAATTGATACTAATATTATTTAAAAAATTATTGTGCAATAAAATGTTTAATTACTACTTTCATCCTTGTATTTTTTTCTTTTACTCAATTGAATTTAGATTTTTCGAATGAAAATGATGAAGATATTAAATTTGTAATATTGAATATGAAAGAGACAATATTTGAAGAAGACTATATTAGTAGAATTATGTCTTCAAAAAGTAAGATTTGAAAAGGGATAACATTTTATAGAATGGATCACATTATTTTTATTTAAACAATATAAAATCTTAATTAATTTCAAAAACAAAATATAAAAAATAAAAGTGAATTATAGACATAAATATAAAAACTAAATTATTAATTAAGTTTTCTAACATATGATCACGTCACAAACAACATTAATACTAACGAAATAACTACATTCACTTTATTCAACAAATATTAATATTCAATTAAATAAAAATAAATACACATATAAATAAATAAAAATCTAAATATAAAAATCAACTAACTAACTAAACTTAATTTGTTTATTTACTGGTCATCGTCTTTAATTTGATGTCATTAAGTTATACTTTTACGAAGAAGTATTGTAAAACTTATGATCTTATATATAACTCATGTTGAGAAAATATATTTCTTTAAATAAATAAAAGTAAAAATATTTAATATTAATAATATAAAAGCACGAATATTTATTTTAAAGACTTAAAAATGATATTGTAGAAGTGGTAATAGTTTTAAAATGGTGAAACTTAACTATTTTAATATTAAATGATTTAATATAAATAGTTTTGTTATTTCATTGTTTTAAAAAATAATATCTCTCTATAGATCACTTTTCTTAGAGTTCTCTGATTCCTCTCTAAGAGTTCTTTTCTTATCTTTATCTGTTTGAGGATCAAAAATCATCTGAGTGATTCCAATAGCGAGATCTTCAAGTTTACTCGATTAATTTATTCAAAAGAGTAGGTTAGTTTCTACTCTCTTTTTTGGTATGTTTTACTTTCTTTGCATGGAATCATATTGTTTTTTCATGTGTTATATGAGTCTTCTATAAGACTCCCTTATGATTAGTGGTTCTACCAGTATACCCTAATCATGTTTCTATGAGTTGTAAGTGCTAATAAAGTTTCTTGAATTGGTGGAATCGTCTTAGCTTTTGTAGAGTAGTTGGATTCTCTATAAAGGGAAGCTAAATACTTTGTTTTTTAAATTTATAGTAACTTGATAATTTGAATTGGTGTGCTCTATTTTGAATAAATTGACTGAGTCATTGAGATTAAATAGCATGATTGCATTGAAATTGGTTTAAATGGGTGTTATTTGATACTAGAATAGCCTTGTTGTGAGTTTTTATTTATTGTTACTTGCTTTGGTCATTTGAGCTGATGGATTTGATCATATATATGGATGGAAATTGCCATTAGATATTGATGGATGAAAAGTGAGAGTTTTCGTTTGTTTCTAGTCTAAAATATGGGGTTTTTACTAGTGAAATTCTAAGAGTGGAGTTATGAGGAAACATGATGTTTGAAGTCTATTTGGGTGTCAACTAGGACTTAATTAGTCATTTAGTTCATTAAAATCTAATTTGAAATACATGAATTTTGTTAATATGAATTATTAGGTTATTTATGCAAGTGATGTTGGATTGTGCTTATCTTGTTTGGTTTGGTTTTGAATTGGAGAAGTGAGGATTCTGAATTAAGTAAGCAAATTGTTGTTCAATCTGTCATCAAAACCTATTTTAGAACTCTCCATTAAGTCAGGTAAACCAATTTGGTCATCTGAATAGGTCTCTAGTTCCCCAAATTCTTAGAAATAAAGTTGTTATTTTTTTTATATAAGGTTGAGTGGTAGCCCAGCGGGGCTCAATCGCCAGCTTTCTGAAAGGTTTGGCGTTCAGCGGCACAAAGATGGCGCTTAAGTGCCAACTTTGCGAGAAGAATGGCGTTTAACAACAAGGATGTATCGCTCAACGCCATGAGCCTTTAACAAGCTTCTTGTTTTGCAATTCTTCTTGGTTTTATGATCTTTCAATGTTTGTTTTGACACATAAGTTTATAGTAAATGATCTAAATACACCAAAAAGCGGGGATTAATGATGAGAATTGAATTAATACAACTCAAGATATTTTATACACTTTTTAATGTATGTTTGTTTAAGATGATATGTATAGTTTTTTATAATTATGAAAGCCCTATTTCAAGTTCTTCTTCAGGTTTTCTCTTCTTTTGATTCCTAGTTTGGTTGAGTTGGTTTATATAGATTAATTACTTACTTGTGAGGAATTAGGGAATGTTTTACAGACGGTAAGCATGAATGTGTGTATGGATTTAGTATGTGTTTTATCTATGATGATATTCAAATGAAATGGAAAGTGTGGATTAACCAAAAAGCGGGGATTAATTATGAGAATTGAATTAATACAACTCAAGATATTTTATACACTTTTTAATGTATGTTTGTTTAAGATGTTATGTATAGTTTTTTATAATTATGAAAGCCCTATTTCAAGTTCTTCTTCAGGTTTTCTCTTCTTTTGATTCCTAGTTTGGTTGAGTTGGTTTATATAGATTAATTACTTACTTGTGAGGAATTAGTGAATGTTTTACAGACGGTAAGCATGAATGTGTGTATGGATTTAGTATGTGTTTTATCTATGATGATATTCAAATGAAATGAAAAGTGTGGATTAAGTATGATGTGAAAAGGATTCCATGGGGAAATCCTTATGTTTGTTATGTTGTGTGATGGAATAAAGCAGGGACTCCGAGATTCGGGGATGATCCTGACACTCCAATAACCATTAAGTCTCAAGTAGAAATTGATAAGTTATGTCGTGTAGGGCTGGGAAAATCAAACTAAATTGTACTAAACTATAACTAACTATATTATACTAAACTAAAAGAAACTGAACTATTTAAGATAATAATTGAACTGAATTGTTTTATAGTTCAATTTTTAAAAACTGAACTTATATAGTTAACTAATAACTGTACTAAATCAATACATTGCTATTTATATACACTGAGAACGTATTGAAACACAAAACTGTGTATTCATTGCAATTATTTTATGGGTTGTATTATTTTGAAATCTAATAAATTTTTACGTACATATACCGATCTTGCTTATATATTAATAATATTTAATATTTATAATATAGAGAAAATACTAATCATTGCTTATACCACACAAAAAATAGAAAAATATATATATAATTGTATTATATTTTATAATTATTTTCTCATACACACTTTTATCTTTTTATTTTACAAATATATTTAGTTTTATTAATTTAAAAAATAATTACCAATTCATAATCACAATTTAATAAAATTTAGTTCTTTTAAAATATATAATGAATTTTAGTATAAATTTAATAATATTATTTTATTTTAATAATTATTATATTAATTTTTTAAAGAACTTTAAAAACAGTTATTTATTTATTTATCCATACTCTATATATATATATATATATATATATATAGTTTTATTAATTTATAAAATAATTATCGATTCATAATTACAATTTAATAAAATTTAGTTCTTTTAAAATATATAATGAATTTTAGTATGAATTTAATAATATTATTTTATTTTAATAATTATTATATTAACTTTTTAAAAAGCTTTAAAAACAGTTATTTATTTATTTATTCATATTATATATATATATATATATATATATATATATATATATATTTTTTTTTATTAATTTACAAAATAATTATCAATTCATAATTATAATTTAATAAAATTTAGTTCTTTTAAAATATATAATGAATTTTAGTATGAATTTAATAATATTATTTTATTTTAATAATTATTATATTAACTTTTTAAATAATTTAAAAACATTTATTTATTTATTTATCCATATTTTATATATATATATATATATATATTTAATTTTATTAATTTACAAAATAATTATTGATTTATAATTAAAATTTAATAGAATTTAGTTCTTTTAAAATATTTAATGAATTTTAGTATAAATTTAATAATATTATTTTATTATAATAATTATTATAGTTAACTTTATAAAGTCAGTTATTTATTTATTTGTCCATATTATATTATATTATATATATATATATATATATATATATATATATATATATATATATATATATAAATCTAAAAGATAATTCAATGTTTATTTAATTTGAAGAAAAAAAAAATGAAACAGTATAGTTCAAAGTTTAAAACAGTTAATTATACTCTTAATAGAAAAAGTTTAGTTTTTTTAAACTGCACCAAAAAACAGTATAGTTCAGTTTTTATAAAAACAGTTCAGTTTTTATAGTACAAAATAGTATAGATTATCTATTGTTTACTGTACCTAAGTTAATTATGCCCAGCCTTAATGTCGTGAGGAGTAGTAAGAGGTTCTAGTCTATGTTTACTAGTTTGGACAATAGGTGTTAACGGATTAACCTCGGTATATGGTAGCTTGGATTGACAAGTTATTTCACCACACACGGGATAGGTCTCCCATAAGTCCAAGATTAATACATATATCCAAATGATCGAAGTATAGAGTTGATATGATTATTTTTGTAGTGCTTGATTTATACTATGAATTGATTAATTGAATAAAAACTTTTAACTCCTTACATAACCTAATACCTAATTAAACATGTAAAATCCCATCTCACTAATGGAGAGTGATTTGACTTTAATAATTTCGTTACACACAATAATAAAAGCTATTTTCATTTGATATAAATCAATAAAAAAAGTTCTTCTTTTATTACATTATATATCTTATAAAATAATAATTTTGCTTTTATTTTTTCTCTCTAGAAGACATACGAGTTATTGATGAATATTTTAGGATATCCATAACATATTTTCTTTTTTCACATGTTGTGTATAGTTCACATACATTATGATACTCTACACAAATACATTATTGTTTATATAAACTTGAAAAAAATAATTTATTCAAAATAATTTTATTTCGCATAAAATGTAAACCAAAATGCTGAAATGAAATAGTGGTCAGAAGGGAGCAAGAATATAGTTAAGGTAGAGTTTAAATTTTTTTGGTGAATTATTTTTGTTCTCTTTCTTTTACACCTTCAAAATACATTACTAGACATAAATTTTTAATTTTTTTAATATATCAACATCAAAGGATTTAAAAATTCAATAAAAGAACAGTAAAATAAAAAAGAAATCTAGATTTCTTGAATTATGAAACTGGAATGCTTCAGCAGAAAGCAATGTCCATGGCTTCACTCATTCACTGTGTGAAACAGACTCAGCTCAGAAAAAAGGGTTGACTTTTCTTCATACCCTTTTCACTTCACTCACTGTTAAATTATCCAATTTCAAGACAAATTTATGAATAATTTAATAATACAACAAGCAATCTCTTTCATGTGTGGACATAAAGTTCACCGGTATCATCAACCAACACTAAATAAATAAATAAATATGATAACCATTTTTTATTTTTATTATTAAATCTCCATTGACTGTTTTCGACTGTTTTCTAGTGTGTACTATATTCAACCATTAAAGAAATCGCTCCAACAACAGTTTCAGTATTTATAACGCAAAGAATCTCAGTTACATATTTATTTTCCATTTGGAATAATTCAAATTTCTGTTATACTACATACTTATTTTTATAAATTGAACTGAAATTTAGACTGTTTCATATGAAAATAGATATATTTTATTTATCTAATTTTATCATATAATTAAAGTGTTTTTAAATGTAACTTCAATACTTATGTTTAGTAAATATATATAATTAAAAAATGTACACTAAAGAAGAAACCCAAATAATTTTTTTTTAAAAATATCTAAATAAGGAAGCTAAATTTTTTTACCGTTAGCTAATATCTCTTATGTGGTTTTCATTGTAAGTCTTAATTACTTCCCATTTAAGTTACTTTATAAGTTTAAATATTATATATAGTAATGATGATAATAAGTAAGAAGTGTTGTCCAATAATGAGAGTGGAAATGAACAATGATTTGAGAAAAGAAAAGATTATATGAAGTGATGAAACTTAGGTGGAGTGGGGTCATTTGGTAACACTCATCAACTGCCACAAAAACTTCAATGCTTGTCTTTTAGGTATTTTCGTTGCTAAAAATATATCATTATCCCTTCCTCTTACATATAACCAACGAGATTCTCAAATTAAGAAGACCAAATGCTATTTAGGTAATCTTTGAAGAATCAAAAGTATGTTTAACGTATATAAGTGATCAAATACGTATCAAACCATGTTATGGTATATAAGTTACATGTCAAGTCATAATAAGTTATACGTTAGAATGATTTTGGAACCCCTTATTTACCATTTTGATTAGTAAATGATTTTAATGTGACATATATAAGTTACAAAATATTGTGTGTTTTTTTAACATGAAATTTCATCACAATTTTATTTTTAGAAAACACGATAAAAGAAAAAAAAATATTTAAACCGTTTTAGACTCCAATTTTAAGTGATGTCAATTGGATAGACAAAAACAAAAATAATACTATATACAATAATCATGTCTAAATTAAAAGAAAAACAAATTTAGTATAACTTGTTTAATAATAGAAATATTGAGAGCAAACTTTAACTAATGTGTTTAAATTATTATCCTGGACAAGATTTAACAATATTGAGAGCAGTAATATTTTATATTCTACATTTTAATTAGTTATTTTGAAGTAACACTTTGAATTAAACAGTCTTATCGTTTATCATTACAGCATTGATCCTGGTGGAATTAAATTTGACAGATTTTACGTATGAAATAAAATAATAAAAAAGAAAAACCTAGTAAAATAACGAATCATACACAACATAAATAATTACATCCAACTATTATTATCTTAAATATATAAATAAAAAAGTGTAGATTGAAGAATGTTGGGACAAGTTTGGGAGGAACAAGGCCAACACATAATCCAAAATCACATTAATTTGAAAGGTACTGTGCCAGATGCTCAAACACAGCCTTTGACTTTTGTAGCTTCGTAGGAGGAATCTAGAAAATTTCGAAAACCACAAAATATAAAAAAAATAAATAAAACTTGAGTAAAAAGTAGTACATTGCTTAAATCTATAACCAAACTAGGGTTTTAAAAAAGTAACGATTAATAAAAATATATTTCAAAATCAGAAGAACCAGATTCATTTAGGTTCTCAAAATCTAAATCCAGATTGAATATTTAATTAGATTTCAATCCGATCCAAATCAACTTAAAAATTTTATTTTTAATTGATTCATAATTTATCAGGTTATTGGATTTATCAAAATCAAGATTACTTTTGTGTTAATAAATATGTGACAGGGTTATAATTAATCAATAGAACTGTTAATTCAAATAAAATTACCGATGAAATTATATTAATTAAATATTCAGTATATTAAATGTTTTTGAGAATAACCAGTTTCGTCAATATTAATCATACCTAAAGTTTTTCCTTCTTAAAATAGTTATGATGTTTGGTGAAATCTATACGAATATGTATTAAAATGACAACATCTTTATAATTATTTTGGATGAACAATCTTTTTTGTACAATTCTATTCATATTATAATGAGGTTGTAGTGATTCTTTTATTATAATATTTGTGATAATAATAATAATAAATATATTATTTATTAAAAAATGGGAATATTTAGAGTGAGTCCACTTGGTTAGTTAAAAAATGTCGAAAAGCATGGTTGTCGGGGGTCAGAGCTGACCCGTGAGAGCGATATTTCCAAGGCCTAACTCATAACTATGTTCCACGTTCAACTTCTTCTTATTATAATCAAAATAAACAAAAGAAACTATAATCTTTTGAACATTTTAAATAAAAAAACAAATTTAGTTAAATTTTAATTAATTTATAAATGTGACTGTTTTTAGTTTACTTTATTATTATTATTTTTAAGTATTTTTAATTTTATTTTGTTGTTAATAGAATGATTTAACAATTATTTTCTGAAATTCATTATTAACTATTTTTTTAATTTACTATATTATTATATATATATATATATATATATATATATATATATATATATATATATATATATTTGTTGAATATAGTGAATATGCATGAGATTAATATTCCTTTGTGATGAATATAAATATATGATCTGTATTTGTAATGAAAGAAATATGGGTTAAGTCCAAAATATAAATAAGAAATAATAATAAACTAACCAAAGATAAAAGATAAATATAATATATCTAACACTTCCTTCAAGCTTGTATATACATATGTACTAAGTTTGTTACTAATATAATTCATAAATCTTAGCGAAAATATCTACTTTTATACTCGAGTGACACCAAATTGCTAATGATTTGCAATACGACATAGAAGACGAAATACCAACCAAAAAGATTCCCCTAAGAACCAAATCTATAAGGTTGCTCCATGTAAATCTCTTTTTGCAAATCACCATTGAGGAATGCATTGTTTACATCGAGTGGATAAAGATGTCATTGTTGGAGAGCCACTACGACTATAAATAAACTAACAAAAGTCATCTTTTCATGGGAGAAAAACCATATATGAACGAGTCAAACACAATGGTGAAAAAAGGAAGGTCAGAAGAGACGACAATAGAAGAAGCCATGGATGAACAAGAGAGAGAAACTATAAAAATCCAAGATTATCCAATCAAGGCACCTGAAAAAGAACAACCTCGATGCTCTGAATAGCTGCCTGAGAGGAGACGGGACGTGCAACGACACACGGTAATCCTGAAAGCCGGAAAATGAGTGACCTCGACACTCTGAATTACTACTAGACATGCCACTATGCACGACGGAAAAGGGAACAAATCCATATCTTCAAAAGGCGCTAAGAGTGCGTAGGAGCTCTGAAGAAGATGTCGTTAATGACATAGTGACCAAGACGATCAAAACCATGTGATCATCAGTCAAAACTTGAATTCCGATAATGACAGAAGTAGACGACAATGGTAGACGATGACGCCGCCAACAATGGTAGATAGTGCCGCCAGCAGCGATAGATAACTTCGCCAATAGCAGAAGATAGCATCGCTGACAACAATAGATAGCGCCGCTGGCAGTAGTGGTAGATGCTTCGCCAACAGAGGTAGGTGTAGTGATAGAGACACCATAAACTTCTTTCTCAAAAGAACCTAGCTAGGGACATGTTGAATATAATCAAAAACTATGTATGAGATTAATATCGTTGAATATACATACAAGATCCTCTATTTATAATAGAAGAAATATGGACTAAGCCCAAAATGCAAATAAGAAGTAATAACAAACTAACTAAAAATAAATATAAAATAAAGATAGGTATAGTGACAGAGACACCATAAACTTCTTTCTCAAAAGAACCTAGCTAGGGATACCATGTTGAATATAATAAAAAACTATGTATGAGATTAATATCGTTGAATATACATACAAGATCTTCTATTTATAATAGAAGAAATATGAACTAAGCCCAAAATACAAATAAGAAATAATAAATATAAAATAAAAATAATATATCTAATAATATTAAATATTTTATCATAATATGGAATGATGTTATTACTATTTTTTTTCCATCCTAAATTTATTTATTAACGTTTTTATTTAAATTTTCACTCAACACAACAATTAGAAGAGAAGTGACTTGACCAGCAAGTTGAATGTTTGAATATATAATAAATTATTATATTATTATGTTAATAATAAAATTAAATAATAAATCATTTGTATAAAAATAAAAAATAAACATTTAATATAATCAAAATATTTAAAGTTTTAAAATAAATTCAATTCAAAATATCTAAATTTACAAATTATTTTTAATATTTAAATTTACCAATTAGTTAAAATATATTTAATTGTATGTTTTCTTATGAATATTTATAAGAAGTTAAAATAATAACAATACATGAAGAAGTTAAATAATATGATGAAATTTTTGTAACACTACTCATTATTTCATTATGTCTGTGTACAATGGATATAAAATAATACAAAAATTACTGAGCACAATAATTTTAAGTCATTTTAGTTTTAATAAAATATCTTTAGTACTTTTAGTTAATGTTTTTAAGAATCTAATTACTAATAAAACATGGAATATTACATGGGTGGTTGATACATAACATTAAATTTATATATATATATATATATATATATATATATATATATATATTTATTTATTTATTTATTTCAATAGATGTTAAGGTTCACTTAAAGTTGTTTTTTTAGATTGGATGAGTTTTTAGATGATCTTATATTATTTAAATTATGTTGTTCAATCTCTCTTCTCTTTGTCCAAGTTGTGGGGACGGATACCTGTCAAAGGATACCCAGTAATGACTATTATTGTCCCGATTAATTATCAATTAATGTCTGCTTTAGACCAGTCGATCATTTTCTTGGTGGATGGTCGACCGCTCGGTCCTTGACTGACCGTGTGGCCATACAATACACAAGCCCTCCAAGCTAAAACAAGCTCTTTATTGGAAAAGTTGGACAAGGATTATTGTGAACTTTAAGAGAGGTCGTTCGTGTTGTATTAGGGTCTATTTTCAATGCGCTTTAAGTCTTTATTCTTCTCTGTTTTGCCCGACCGATGAGCTGTAAGAGTTCACCGAGAACATTCCCTAGGTCGTATAAATGACGATGCAATGAGAGTTTACTTTGGAACATTCATAACTAATCAATGAGTTCTAGAAGTCTTTGAACTTTCCTAGGCTGAAGGAATGATCTGGTGGGAGATTGCTCCTCACCAGTGAGTGAGCTCTAGGAGTCTTAGGACTTTCCTAGGCTGAAGGAATAATCCAATGGGAGGTCGCTCCTCATCGGTTGACAAATTCTAAGTTGGCCAAGTATTTTATATGCAGGGTCTTGTCATATGCACAAAAGAATAATAGTAATTCAAAATTAAATGATCAAAAAAAGTGTAGTCAATCAAATTAACACATTTACGAGGTTAGACAGTTAATATCAAGCTATCACTGGTACAAAAATCGCGTATAACGTCGAATATTTTGGGCTTTTAACGGCGAATTCGCAAACAACGTCATATCAGGAGATGTTAAATTTACGTCGAATTTAAAAAATTCGACGAAATTAACGTCGAATTTTGTTAATATACAAAGTTAACTTAACGTCGAATTTTGTCAATATTCGACGTTAATCAATTTTTTTTTGTTTGTTTTAATTGATTGTGATCCTTTTTTACAACTCTACGAGACTTGAAAAGCAAAAAACAACAAATTTCGGTTTATGGTATTTTATAAAGCATGAACTATGAACATGTAGTATAGTATCAACATCAAACAATAATAACAAATAACAAACAACTTCAATCAAACAACAACAACAAACAGTTCAACTAAACAACAACAACAAACAAGTTCAACAAATAAGTTCTTCAAAACGAAAACGAAAATGAAAACTAACCTTCAAAAGGTGGGTTTGTCGGAGTAAAGTTTTGTCACAATGAGAGAGAAATCAGAATGCGCCTATGAAGGACAAGAGCAAGAAAATAATTGGTTAAAACAAACAAATATCATACATAAAGTAATTAATTAACATGCATTTGTATCAAATGAAAGAAAGATTACATGTGATGTTCGTCAAACTTCGTTCAAGAAAAGTTTGAGAAGAAAAGAGGGTATCGCACGCTAAGATAAAGTGAATGAATTTTCAATCTCCCGCTCAAATTTCTATTATATTCACTAACCTTTTGACATTGAATTTAAAAGCCATTCGACGTTTTATATCCTTTTACGTCTAATTACAATTCTAAACGACGTTTAATAATTGTATTTATTTACAAAATTGTCACCGCTCATTTTTAACGTTGGTTATTCAGTGGTTGGACGTTGAATGCGTGACGTCAGATAAGATCCAACTGATCAAGCGGGAGAGACCTTGCTCGGGCTATGCCATGAATTACTAACACCAGACACTTCACCAATAAAATTTTATCAGTGGTCTTATAAATGTCAGTGGCTGAAAAAGTTAACTCTTCAACTACCCTATCAGCCACTTAAACGTCCGTTGTGGAGGGGCCCCGACGTCTATAATATTATAGATGTCGGGACCCCTCCAACGGACGTCTAAAACCCCCCGCAAATATCAATATTTAAATCCAAAAGACGTCATATTAGTTATGGCCCCGACGTCTGTAATATTATAAACATCGGGGCCTCCTAGTACCCGACGTCTAGTGCCATTTATACTAAAATGGCGAACCCGCGAGGAGTTACGCTCACTGTTCATCGTCTTCCCCGCGATTTCACTCTACGACATTGCATTTCCAGGTGCGTTTTCTCTCTTTTGGACCGTTTAAATTTACTTTTAATCCGATTAAATTGCTCTGTGATGAAATATCTTTGATTTGAACCGATTAAAAATCGTTTTCGGTGCGTTTTGGTGCAGTTTCTTGTGTGTTCTTAGGCGGCATTTTTGACTCTTTTTGGCCTACGTTTTACGTCATGCACTCCTAGATTTCCCTCCATTTCATTTGGAATCTGCTTTTTAGGTTAGCTTCTTCGTTGATAATTTTTTTGTATGCATGTTATTGGGTTTTGTGTATGCATGTTTTTGACTTTAAGGTCTGCATGTGTTATTAGCTTTTGAATATGCATGTATTAGTTGTGTTATTATAATTGACATGTTAGATTATAAGTATCAAATCATTTAGTGAAACTTAGTTCCCGTTTGAAATTTAACACAAACGATTAATCTTTTAATCGTTTGTCTTAAATTTTGAATTGTCCGATTGGACAGTTTGAGAAAATTAATTTTGATAATTTGCAATAACATGTAAGTTGGAGTTTATGGATAAGATTGATAAAATTTCGGTTCAGTATTTGTGTTGTTCTCCGGATGCATATTTGATTGTGGTCATCGTTGACTACTCTCATTTCGTGTATTTCGGAGACCAATGCGAAATGCTGCTGAAATCTTATCAAATTTATGATGCAGACTTCTTTGCACGTGTCTTAGCAAATTATGAAAAATAATTTTTTTGAATGGGTAGGGCCTAACCTTGTGAGAGTTAAAAACTTAAACTAATGATTTTACGAACATAGTATGGATCGAAGCTGGATGAATGAACGTCGCATCAGTGAAGAATATGATAAAGGTGTTTTAAAGTTCTTGCAATACGTTGAAAAAAATGCTAAGTCTGTGAACGAGACATATTTTTGTCCTTGTGTTCGTTGTCTTAATCAAATACGGCAAGACTTAGGCAATGTCCGTGACCATTTATTCATGTTCGGCATAATGAGGACTTATACCGTTTGGACTTGGCATGGAGAAGTATTGGACCAGCCTACCACGTCACGAAGAACGAATTATGTGGAAGAATGGATGAGTGATCATTTAGAGGACATGATACGTGATGTCGGTGAAGATAATTTTGGAAGAGCTAATTTGTATGATTTTCTTATAAATGATTAAGAGCAACTGTTGTTCCCCAGATGCTCGAACTTTACACGTTTGTCTGCAACTTTAAAGTTGTTTAGTTTAAAAGCAAGGAATGGATGGACCGATAAAAGTTTCACCGAGTTGTTGGAGTTGTTGAAGGAGATGCTTCCAGAAAATAAGACTCTACCTATTTGTAATTACGAGACAAATTTTTTTTTATGTCCAATGGGTCTTGAATATCAAAAGATACATGCTTGTCCTAATGATTGTGTTTTGTACACAAAGGAGTTTGCTTCGCTAAAGTATTGTCCAACATGTGGTTTATCCCGTTTTAAAAAGAAATCTGACAGAAACACTGCTGATGAAGATAATGATGGTGCACCTGATAAGGTGATGTGGTATTTTCCTATAATACCTAGGTTCAAACGTATGTTCTCTGTTAAAGAAGATGCAAAGAACCTTAAATGACACTTTGACGAAAGAAAGTGCGATAATCTTCTTCGACACCCTGCTGATTCACCACAATGGAGAAAGATTGATGAAAAATTTCCAAAATTTGGTGCAGATCCAAGAAACTTAAGACTTGCACTTGCAACTGATGGTATGAATCCTTATGGAAACTTAAGTAGCAAACACAGTTCATGGCCAGTTATGTTGATGATTTACAATCTTTCTCCTTTGTTGGGCATGAAGAGAAAATATGTGATTGTGTCCATGATGATATCGGATCCTAGACAACCTGGAAATGACATTGATGTTTACTTAAAACCTTTATTTGATGATTTGAAATTGTTGTGGGAAGAAGGGGTCAACATGTTTGATTCACATGTTGAGGAACAATTTCGTTTGTATGCAATGTTGTTTTGCACTATAAATGATTTCCCAGCGTATGGAAACTTGAGCGGTTACAGTGTTAAAGGTCATTTTGCATGTCCCATATGTGAAGAAAACACTAGTTACCTTCAATTGAAGCATGGACAGAAGACGATATATACAAGACATTGAAAATTCCTTCCTCGTATCACCCTTATCGTAGATTGAAAAAAGCATTTAATGGAAGTGTTGAGGATGATGTTGTGTGCAAACCCCGGAATAGTGAAGAGGTGTACAACGAAGTAAAAAACATTGACATTGTGTTTGGAAAACATCATAAGAGTACCTTTACAAAAAAAATTGGAAGAAACGATCAATATTTTTTAAGCTTCCATATTGGTGTCAACTTAATGTTAGACATTGTATTGATGTGATGCACGTTGAAAAAAAATGTTTGTAACAGTGTCATCAGAACTTTATTAAACATCAAAGGAAAGAGCAAAGACGAAATAAAAGCACGACAAGATTTGGCTTACATGGGAATCCGATTTGAGTTACATACACAGATAATAGGAAGATGCACCTATCTGTCCCCAACCTGTCACACACTTTCTAAAACAGAAAAACAAAGTTTTTGTAACTGTTTAAGAAGTGTGAAGGTTCCACAAGGTTATTCTTCAAATATTAGTAACCTTGTTTCTATGCAAGAGTTAAAGTTAGTTGGTTTAAAGTCTCACAATTGTCATGTATTGATGCAACAATTGTTACTTGTTGTTATTCGAGGCATATTACCTCCTTCTGTTAGGGGTATTCTGACACGTCTGAGTTTGTTTTTTAATGCCATTTGCAAGAAAGTTATTGACCCTCGAGGTTTAGATGAATTGAAAAATGAAGGAATAAGAGTACTATGTCAATTGGAGATGTATTTTCCACCTTCTTTTTTTGATATCATGGTACATTTGATTATTCATCTAGTCAGAGAAATTCAAATATGTGGATCGATCTTCTTAAGGTGGATGTACCTAGTTGAAAGATGCATGAAGATCTTAAAAGGATATGTTAAGAATCAGTATAGACCAGAAGCTTCAATCATAGAGCGATATGTTGCAGAGGAAGCCATTGAACTTTGTTCAAGTTATATGCCATCTTGTGAACCAGTGGGTCTTCCCAAGAGCAGACATGAAGGAAAATGTGAAGGTAAGGGTGTTCGAGGTGTGAGAATTCAAAGTGTTAGCAGAAAAGAAGTTGACCAAGCTCATTTGTACATCTTAAACAACACTGTTGATGTGATTCCTTACATTTCTGACCACGTTAATGAAATAAAGGAAGCAAATCCAAGGATGAGTGAAAAATGACATCTTAATGAACATGTGAAAACCTTCTTACAATGGTTTAAGAAAAAAGATTTATGTGACTCCACATGTTTCTGAAAGTTTATTGAGGTTATCTCGTGGGCCGAACACAAATGTCATTACATATGGTGGGTACTATATAAACAATATTTCTTTTCAGACAAAGGTAGAAGATGACGAAAGCTGAGGCTGTGCACTTTACTAGTTCTAAAGACAAAAATCCAATCACAGCATCCATGAGTTATTTTGGAATAATACAAGAAATATGGGAAGTTGATTATGTCACTTTTAGAGTCTCAGTTTTCAAGTGTAAATGAGTTGATATAAATTCTGGTGTCATGTGATAACAGTTGAAAAACTGTTATTTTCATGCTTAAAATTGATACTAAAAGCAACCTTTAACACTTAGAAACTAGCTTGAAATCATGCTTTTGGTCATATTTTCAGAAATAAGAGAGTTGGACACGTTTATGCTTGATTTAAGTGTTTTTGTGCAGGTTTTAAGGTGAATTTGGTGAAAGAAGTGAAGAAGGAGAGAGATGGAATCAGAAAAGACATCAAAAAGTGCAAAAGGAGAAGCCGCAAGTACCGCTCAGCGGCAGTTTACCGCTGAGCGGCACTCAGGAGGTCACGTTGGATCCGCTGAGGGGAAAAATGGCCGCTGAGGGGAAGAAAACAACTCACGCACTTACCGCTGAGCGGCAGTTTACCGCTGAGCGACACTTTTATGGGCTTGGGCCTAATTTTTCTGTATTTTTAGAATAATATATAAGCTTTAGGACGTCCTAGGGTTTGTATCTTTGGTAGAGACGAAGCAAATACTCTCTTTTCCACCCCTTTGAAGGAGGATCTTGGATGCTCAGGCTACCTCTTCACCTTTCTAGGGTTTTATCTTTCATTCTTCCATTATTATTCATCTAGTTTCACCATGAATATGGTGAACTAAACCTTGTATTGTTGTTGGGGAATCAATGTAGTCTTGTGAAACTCTCATATATGGAATTTGTTTTAACATCTTACTTTTAAGACTTATGCTTTCTTTCATCATTAGTTAGGGTTTTTCCTCTTTGCTTAATGCTTGCTTTGTTTAACTCATTCATTGCTATGATTATTGATTTTGTCGATATGGGAACGTGCGGGGAAATCTAGATCCGGGGAAATTCTCCCAATAGTATATTGGTTGCCTTTAAGCTCCTGCACTTCAGAACTAATTACTAGGAATGCTAGGAATTGTATGAACTCGTAATTAAGGATAGGCCTTCTTGCAAGGTGATTTAGAGAGTGGCATTAACAATTGATGAAAAGAATGTTGAATTCCTAAAGTATATGAGAGTGGATAAGATGAAATTGATAACCCCAACAACATACTCATCCATCTATTTCATTGAAGTGTTTGTATTCCGTTTTCGCCATTGATCAAATTCATGCATACATGTTTATTTACTGTCTTTTGCATATTAAACTACAATCAATTCGTTCTTAAGTCTTAAATAATCAACAAATCACATAACTAAACTAAGTCGTGAGTCCTTTGGGAGAACGATACTTGGTCTTACCGAGTTTTATTACTTGAAACAATTCGGTCACACTTGCCGATTGTTAAACAAGTTTGTGGTGCCGTTTTTCGATGTTCATAAATTTGTCATCATCATGACAGATGACTTTGGTTTCACATCGGTAGACTTGAACAAGATGAATTACACTGATGAACCATTTATCATTGTTAGTCAAGCAAGACAAATATTCTACTTAAATGATCCAACGAATAAAAAATGGTCAGTGGTTTTAGAAGGAAAAAACATGCATGGACATGATGATGACGATTCTCTTGATATACTTGAGACAACATCTGTTGCATCTAGACCCATTGAAGACCCAGTTGATGACGTTGCCAATGTCATCCAAGCAATTCGTAGTGATCACAATGAAGGGATTTCGGAGAAAACAATATCTTAATAGGTTGTGATAGGTTTTGTATTGACTTTATATTTATGTTCATCATAATTGAATTATTACTAACCTTGTATAATTTTTCATGTATGTCGGCCTCAGACTCATCGGGACAAACCAGACGTGGTCGAGGCGTCACACGATTGGCAGATGTGACATCCAGACACGTTGATGGGCAAAGGAGACATGTTGACATTGACCCGAGATCAGGTCAGGCATCAAGGCCAAATGCTGATAGGTTTAGGAGTTATCTGGGTAAGTTAGCAAAAAGCCATGTCTCTATCCTTCATGCAACTTGGGATGACGTCCCAGAGGTCGACAAGAACCTCTTATGGCAAGATATTCAGGTATGTTTACTTAAAATAATTTTGATATACTTATTTCTTTCATATTTTCTTATCAATAACATGTTTTTTGTTTTAAACAGCAACATTATGATATTCCAAACACAATACAAATTAGAAAGAAAGTGTTATCGCATATAGCAATAAGATGGAGGGATTTCAAGACAAGACTGACACGACTATATGTCTTTGGAGACAAACAACATGAAAATCCATGTCAGCAGTATACCTTCACAGAGGAGGGGTGGATACAACTTTGTGCATCTAGAGAGTCTGAGGAATGGAAGGTATGTTTCTTAACATCTGAAAAGTCTTTCATTGAGTTCTTATGATTTTACACTTATTTATATACATGGTTTCACAGTGTAAAAGGTTAGCCGCCCAAGAAAGACAAAGGCTAAACGATGCACCACACTTGTTATCACGAGGTGGTTATGCAAAATTGGAAAAAAAATTAGAAAGTCTAGAGCAAATGCCTTGGGACTTGAGTCACCGGACCTAGCACCTGCACCTGCTAGGTACGAGCTGTGGAAGGCTGCTCGAACTAAGTCTGATGGGAACATGACATCTTCCTCAGCTGCCTTGATCTCACAAAGAATTGTAAGTTCAAATTCTAAACATTGTTTGATTGTGTATCTATCACAACATGTCTTCTAAGTAACTAGGTTTTTTATGTGCAGGATGAGTTGGTTGAGTAGCAGACTCAGGGAACATTTGCTGGCCAAGGTAGGGACGACATTCTAATAATGACCATTGGAAAGCTCGAGCACCCAGGACGTGTACGTGGAGTTCCTAGGGCGATTGGTCTTCGTGACTACTTTGGCCCTACACAGAAAACCACTCAATCAATGAGTCAGGAGGCACTAAGGCAGATGGATCTTCAGTGGGAGTGATGGACAAATTTATGATCACCAAAATATGATGTCACAAACTTGTTTTACAATCGGCAAGTATGACCGAATCGTTCAAGTAATAAACTTGGTAAGACCAAGTATCGTTCTCCCAAAGGACTCACGGCCTAGTTTAGTTGTGTGGTTTGTTGATTAGCTAAGACTTAAGGATGAAATAATTGGATTGTATTATGCAAAAGACGAAAATAAACATGTATGTATGAGGTTTTGATCAATGGCAAAAGCAAAAGACAAATACTTTCAATGAAATATATGGATGAATATGTTGTTGGGGGTCAATTTCATCTCATCCACTCTCATATATTTTAGGAATTCAACATTCAAATCATCATTGTTAATGCCACTCTCTAAATTACCTTGTCAAGAAGGATTATCCCTAATTACGAGTTCATACGATTCCTAGCATTCCTAATAATTAGTTCTCTTAGCACAAGAGCTTAACGACAACCAATATAATATTGGGAGAGATTCCCCGGATCTAGACTTCCCCGTACGTTCCCGTATCGACAAAATCAATAATCATGCATTGGATGAGTTAAACAAAGCAAGCATTAAGCAAAGAGGAAAAACCCTAACTAATGATGAAAGAAAGCATAAATCTTAGATTAAGATGCAAGCATAAATTCCATATATGAGAGCTTCAAAAGATTACATTGATTCCCCAACAAACATACAAGGTTTAGTTCACCATATTCATGGTGAACCTAGATGAACAATAATGAAAGAATGAAGGATAAAACCCTAGAAAGGTGAAGAGGTAGCCTGAGCATCCAAGATCCTCCTTCAAAGGGGTGAAAGAGAGAGTGTTTGCTTCGTTTCTGCCAAATATACAAACCCTAGGACGTCCTAAAGCTTATATACTATTCTAAAATTACAGAAAATCTAGGCCCAAGCCCATAAGTGTGCCGCTCAGCGGTAAATTACCGCTCAGCGGTGAGTGCGTGAGTAGTTTCTTCCCCTCAACGGCCATTTTGCCCCTCAGCGGACCTCCCGTAAGCTCCTGAGTGCCGCTCAGCGGGCGGTAACTTCGGCTTCTCCTTTTGCACTTTTTAATGTCTTTTCTGATTCCATCTCTCTCCTTCTTCACTTCTTTCACTAAATTCACCTTAAGGGACGAGTGCTTGAGGGAGGGCAGACTATTCATGGTGTTCCCATATTACCCCACCACGTGCGTGTGACGATTGACGAGATTCGGGATCCCCAGGCACAGGTGCCTGTACCCACTCCAGAAATTAATTTTGTGGGGGAGGCCAGAGGATCATTTATAGCATGGCCTAGAGCATTAATCATGTCACACATCGTTACTCCATAGGTATAATGTCTTTGTTATTAATATTTCTATGTTAAGTTTAAAAATATTTGTTGATAACTCTTTGATGAAATTCTTATCTTCAGTTCACACGTCCTCAGAAGCAGCCGATTCATGATAAAGTCATACATGAAGATGATGAATGACTGAAGCGGAGGATGATCCTCTATCAAAGCTAATGACAAGATTATCCAGGTTGATGAGAGAACCATTAGAACTATATTGGGATTTGAGAGTATTTGGTCTGCCCCCCATGTGCTAGTATATATCACATTGCCTGATGCATTGGAGGTGATTGGGGGAGACAGGATGTTGAATATTTCCATCATTCAACTGTGGTGCATGTAAGATAGTTAATTTTGTCTTCCGTGTTTCTTTTTGTTTGATTCCTATAGTTTCTAACAAATTAACTTTGTTGTTTTAGGTACATGGACACAATCGTTGTAGACCAAGGTCGGTCTTCCATGTACGAATTTGTTGAACCTCATACCATTCAACCTTCTGGTAACACACTTGAAAACATACAACATTATTTTCAAACATGGATGAATGAGTCAAAAAGAGACGTATACCTTGTGCCATACATTGATGGGTAGGTGTTGTTATATGTAAAAGTTCATTATTAAAGTTTTCTTAAATACTTAGTTAAATAACCATTTGTCCTTCGTGATAGGTCGCACTGGCAGTTGATGGTTATCATTCCCAAACAATGTAAAATTATATGATTTTGTTCGTTGCAAAGGAAGATGAAAAATGACTTGAGAACCATGCTTCAAGGGTAAGTGTTTCTCCAAAAATGACTTTGAATTTGATGTTCACCTTAAACTTTTATGATAAATATAGTTATGATAATTTTACTTTGTGTTTTCAATATGTACAGAGTTATTGGTAAATCTCGAGGTCAACTAGTTCAAATTTTGTATCCAAAGGTTGTAAGTCATTTATAGTTCTAATTCATTTTCTATGTTATTGAATGATCTAAATTCTTGACTATTTAGTTTGTCATTTTAGTGTAACCAGCAACAAGATTCATGGGAATGTGGCTTCTATGTCATGTATTGGATTAAGACCATTATTCGAGCTGTCATTACAGATGATTGGAATGAGGTAATGATGCATACCTTGAATACATTACAAATCAAATTCATCTTTAAACATATATGAAACCTTAATGAATCTTTCTTCAATTTTGCAGCACTTCAAGAGTACATCTCCTATACTAGAGGACACAATTAGGCAGATAAGGCAGGAGTAGACAACTTATCTTCTGCAAAGATGGAGTTAGGAACAATTTTATTTGTTGTTGAACATTGCTTAGTTTCGGTTTAAGTTTATATCTTTATAGTTTTGGTATTGGATTATTTTGTACATTAAGTAGAACTTTCTTTATATGAAACACATATATACTATACTATATTGTTTTGGGACAATTTTCTGCTTTTCAGGTGTGGTTTTAATGCAAAAATATATTAATTTAAAAAAAACACCAGTAGATGTCGGTTAGTGCACTGACGGACGTCTGGTAGTGAATAAACCGACGTCCAACCCCCTAATCCCTAAACAACCCGTTCAGGCATATGGACGTTGGGGTATCTTCTTCCGATGTATATATAGACGTCGGGGGGTATGCCTCAAACGTCTATATGGATGTCGGGGCTATGCCTCAGACGTCTATATAGATGCCGGGCCTGACCACAACGAACGTCTATATAGATGTTCGAGGCATACCCCCGACGTGTGACTAACGTCACCCACAAAGACATCGAGTACAGTTCGGACGTCAAAAAGCCAAAAGAACAGACGTCTAAAGCCCTTTCTGCACTAGGTGAACTAAAGTAGAATTTCATTTGAGTATTTGATTAATGATATGGTGAATATTTTGCATTTTAAATTGTGAAGATTAAAAAATCATTGAATGAGTTTTGATGAAAGTGGTTTATTTCTTATAATTATTATGGATTGTTTATGAGTTCAATCAGTATGGAAGTTATATTTGAAGAAATTATGGTTATGTTGACCACTTTAAATTTATATAACAGTTACAAAGTATTATATTGATTTTGAATAATGTTTAGTAAACAAGTTTGATCATGTTGTATGAAGTTGATTTTATAGTACTTTTGCTAAAGCAACAAATTTTCATTCAAGCCAAAATATAGTAAAAAATCATCATTTGTTTAGGCTCAATTTTTGTTCAAATAAAATATTTTTGTTTGAGAAAAATGTGATAAAAATCAATTTTGCTTTTAACCTTATTTTCACTAAAAAATAAGGCATGAATACAATCTTATTGTCAATTATATTTTCATTTGTGTGAAGAAATTTTCACTCAAGTGAAGAGAGTTTTTTTAAGTAAAGAGATTTTCTTATAAGCTAAATTTATTTTATTTCTTCTTTTTTACTTTGAGTGATTGAATCTGAATGTTAAATATAAATGTAAATCGAATATTAATTATAAATTTATGTGATGAATCTTGAGTGATTTATTGTAAATATAATTATATACACTAGTGCAGAAAGAGCTTTAGATGTCTGTTCTTTTGACTTTTTGACGTCCGACTTGTACCCGAAGTTTTTGTGGGTGACGTTAGTCAGACGTCCGTTGAAGCCACCCCGGACGTCTATATGCATGAACGGGTTGTTTAGGGATTAGGGGGTTTGGACGTCTGTTTGTGCACTACCAGACGTCTATAGACGTCCGTCAGTGCAGTAACCGACGTCTACTGGGCGTTTTTTTTTCAAAAATCAATTTATTTTTGCATTAAAACCACACCTGAAAAGTAGAAAATTGTCCCAGAACAATATGGTATAGTATATATACGTTTCATATAAAGAAAGTTCTACTTAATGTACAAAATAATCCAATACGAAAAGTATCAACAACAAATAAAACTGTTCCTAACTCCATCTTTGCAGAAGATAAGCTATCCACTCCTGCCTTATCTGCCTGATTGTGTCCTCTGATATAGGAGATGTACTCTTGAAGCACTACAAAATTGAAGAAAGATTCATTATGGTTTCATATATGTTTAAAGATGAATTTGAATTGTAATGTATTCAAGGTATGCATCATTACCTCATTCCAGTCATCTGTAATGACAACTCGAATGATGGTCTTAATCCAACACATGACATAGAAGTCACATTCCCATGAATCCTGCTGTTGGTTACACTAAAAGGACAAACTAAATAGTCAAGAATTTAGATCATTCAATAACATATAAAATGAATTAGAACTATAAATGACTTACAACCTTTGGATATAAAATTTGAACTGGTTGACCTCGAGATTTACCAATAACTCTATAACGATTGAAAACACAAAGTAATGAATATGTCCCATTCACAGACTTAGAATTTCATTCAACGTATTGCAAGAACTCCAAAACACCCTTATCATATTCTTCATTAATGTGATGTTCATTCATCCAGCTTCGATCCATTCTTTGTTCGTAAAATCATCAGTTTAAGTTTTTAACTCTCACAAGGTTAGGCCCTACCCATTCAAAAAAGTTAATTTTCATAATTTGCTAAGACACATGCTAAGAAGTCTACATCATAAATATTATAAGATTTCGGCAGCATTTCACATTTTCTCCGAAATACACGAAATGAGAGTAGTCAACGATGACCACAATCAAATATGCATCCGGAGAACAACACAAATACTGAACCGAAATTTTATCAATCTTATCCATAGACTCCAACTTACATGTTATTGCAAATTATGAAAATTAATTTTCTCAAACTGTCCAATCGGAAAATTCAAAATTTAAGACAAACGATTAAAAAGATTAATCGTTTGTGTTAAATTTCAAACGGGAACTAAGGGTCATTCAATGATTTAATACTTATAATCTAACATGACAATTATAATAACACAACTAATACATGCATATTCTAAAGCCAATAACACATGCAGACCTTAAAGTTAAAAACATGCATACACAAAACCCAATAACATGCGTACAAAAAAATTATCAACGAAGAAGCTAACCTGAAGATCAGATTCCAAATAAAATGAAGGGAAATCAAGGAGTGCATGACCCAAAACGTAGGCCAAAAATAGACAAAAACGCCGCCCAAGAACGCACAAGAATCTGCACCAAAACGCACTGAAAGCGATTTTTAATCGGTTCAAATCAAAGATATTTCATCACAGAACAATTTAATCGGATTAAAAGTAAATTTAAACGGTCGAAAACATAGAAAACACACTTGGAAAATTCAATGTCAAAGAGTGAAATCGTGGGGAAGACGATGAACAGTGAGCGTAACTCCTCGCGGGTTTGCGTTTTAGTATAAATGGCACTAGACATCCGGTACTGGAAGGCTCAACGTCTATAATATTATAGACGTCGGGGCAATAACTAATATGACGTGTTTTGGATTTAAATATTGATATTCGCGATGGGTTTTAAACGCCCGTTAGAGGGGCCCTGATGTTTATAATATTATAGACATCGGTGCCCCTCCACAACAGACGTTTAAGATGTTGAACACAATTAACTCTTCAACTACCCTGTCAGCAACTTAAACGGTGCCGAAGAGCTGGACACCGAGCAATAAGAATTAGAATCTTCCAAGAAAGCAAATGCAGAGTTATCCCTTTGCCTTGAGGATGCCTTGAAATATGCCGAAGACGGTCGGGTTAAGGCGACAACAGCATTGACACAAGCTCAAGATAATCTCCGAAAACTTAGGCGATCCAATGATGATTTAAAGCTAGAACTTTAACAATATGCTTCGCAATATCACGTTTTGGTCAAAGAAAAAGATGCCTTTCTTTTTGACCGGGATAAGTTAGCTGCTGAAAACTTATCATTAGGAGATGAAATCTGCAATGAGCGCCTCATCGATTTTGAACAAGGCATTGCCCAATGCCACTACTTCTTTAAGACTCCCTTGAACTATGCTGGATTCGACATTGTGAAGGTTCTGGTGGACGACCAACTAGTAACTCTATCCATCCCAGAAATGACTAACATTGACACTCATACTGACTCCCCACCTTTGACAGATCAAGTTGTCACTGAAGACCCCTTAAATACTTCTCCTGCCTAGTTTATGCTTTCTTTGAAATTTTTACTTTTATTTCCTCACATTGCCCTATTTGGGCTTGTTGTAAAACCCCTGACTATTGCCGAAAGGCTGTGTTGCTATACGTCGACGTTAACTAAGTGTTCTTTGTCATAGTTATTTTTGTCCTAATTTTTATTACTTGCACTCGATCATGCATGCGTGTAACGAACGCTCCTTGTGAGCAATAATAGATGCCCCTTTAGATGTACCTTGGTCTTTGACGCTAAAGGTTCTAAAGTCATTTTTCTGACTTCCCCCTAAGCGTTTTGAAGAAGGAATCATTTTCCTAACTTCCTGTGTTGAGCGGGGGTTTCTGAAGTCATTTTTCTGACTTCCCCCCGAGCGTCTTGAGGCAGGAGTCATTTTCCTGACTTCCTGTGTTGAGCAGGGATTTCTGAAGTCATTTTTTTGACTTCCCCCTGAGCGTCTTGAGGCAGGAGTCATATTCCTGACTTCCTGCGTTGAGCGGGGATTTCTGAAGTCATTTTTCTGACTTCCCCACGAGCGTCTTGATGCAGGAGTCATTTTCCTGACTTCCTGCGTTGAGTGGGGATTTCTGAAGTCATTTTTCTGAATTCCCCCCGAGCGTCTTGAGGCAGTAGTCATTTTCCTAACTTGTTGCGTTGAGCGGGGATTTCCAAAGTCAATTTTCTAACTTCCCCCCGAGCATTGCCTGCCAACCTTTCACCAAATGAGAGATAAAAAAAAAAAGAAAACTGATATTATTCATCATTTCAATCTTGCAACAATCGTTTAACTAAAATAATATTTCAAGTGAGAGGCGTTCCATGTATTAGGTATGATCTTCCCGGTCGGGTGCTCTTACCGATATGCACCATTATTCAAACTTTCTCGAACCCTAAATGGTCCTTCCCAATTAGCTGCTAGCTTTCCGTGCACCACCTTTTTCCGAGTATCAGATATTTTGCGCAATACCAAGTCACCTTCAACAAAATGTCTTGGTCGCACCTTCGTGTTATATCTACGCGCCACCAACCTTTTCTGAGGTTCAGTCTGCACAACAGCCACATCTCTTCTTTCTTGCAGTACATCTAAGTTGGTCCTTAACTGTTCTTCATTCAAAGTCATATCTCCTAACTGTCTTCTTACAGTCGGCTCTCCTACCTCCACGGGCAACATTGCATCTGTCCCCTTGGTCGTTCGCCTGAGGATGCTCCACCGAGCTCATGACAGGAGTAATCCCCAATTTTTATAGAAAACCACGAGTTTCTTGTCCATGACCTATCTACCATTATCAGTGACAATCATTTTTGGCAAGCCAAAATGACATATTAGCCTCCAGACGAACTTTTGAACCTGGGCAGCTGAGATACTTGCCAAAGATTTGGCTTCCACCCACTTTGTGAAGTAATCCACTACTACCAGCAAGAATTTCTTTTGTGCCCGACCGATGGGGAAGGGTCCCACAATATCCATTCCCCACTGGGCAAACGACCAAGGGGAAACGACACCATGCAACTCCGTTGGTGGGCCATTGAAAACATTCCCATGTTTCTGGCAACTTCCAAATTTTTGCGCGAAATCACCACAATCTTTTTCCAATCGTCGGCCAAAAGAAACCTCCCCTCAATGTTAGATCTTTGAGCGCTCGACTGCTCGTATGTCTGCCACAAATCCCTTCATGCAACTCCCTCATAACATACTTCGCCTCTTCTTTGGATAAGCATTTCATCATCGGCGTCGTATAACCTCTTATGTACAAATCTTCTCCCACCATAATGTATCTAGCAATTTTCTTCCCCTCCTTCATTGGGAGGGTTACCCCACCGTCCTGCTCCTTCATCAGCTGAATCACCTCCTTCCTCCAATCATTTTGCCCGACGGTGTTACACACAAGAAGACAATCAATGGTTGGTTTCATTAACACTTGTCTAAGAACAGAAGACAATTGCCCTTTCTCCTTTCCCCCGACCAGCTTGAATAACCTATCTGTTCGAACATTTTCCTCCCGAGAAATATGTTTCAACTCCAGAGCTTTAAACTAAGCATCCAGCTGCTTAGCCTTGTGAAAGTATTGTAATAACTGATGATCCTTGACCTGCAAATTGCCCTTCATATGCCCCTCCACTAGCTAAGAATCTGTCTTGCATTCTAGGAATTCAACTCCTAAATCACGTGCCAATTCCATGCCCGTCAACAGAGCCTCAGATTCTGCCTGATTATTACTGACTTTGAACCTAAAAAGTAATGACTGCTTGACAAGTATCTCGTGCGGTCCCTTGAGACAATTCCGGCTCCCCCCATTTTTATTGGACGACCCATCAACATAAAGTCTCCAACGTCTTACTCCCCCTTCTTCTGTAGGTAACTCGACAGCAAAATCAGCCAAATGTTGACCTCGTACCGACCCGCGTGGATCGTAATGCAAACCGAACTCCAAAAGCTCAACTGACCATCCCACCATTCTACCGACCAAGTTAGGCTTTCTCAAGATTTTGGCTACTGGATGATTTGTATTAACCACCACTTGATGCCCTTGAAATTATGGTCTAAGTCTCCAAGCAGCATTAAGCAAGGCTAATTTAAACTGTGGGGTTTCCTGCACCAAGGCAGCACTGACTGCCTCATCCGTCGTCGCCAGGAAAAGTTGCAACTCATGTCCTGGCTCTGGTCTTCCCATGACAGGGGATTCAGTAAGAATTTCCTTCACCTCTTTGAAGGCCTTCTCACACTGATCACTCCAACTTCCCTGGGAATTTTTCTTCATTACCCTCAGTATAGGGCGTATACGGTCGGCTAGCTTGGGAATAAATCTGGATAAGGAAGTTAGGCGCCCTACTAGCCTTTACACTTCTTTGATGTGTTGTGGGCTCCTCATCTCCAGCACCGCCTTACACTTGTCAGGATTAGCCTCTGTTAGAAATATTATATCTTTTATCTTTCAGTTAGTTTGTTATTATTTATTATTTGTATTTTGGGCTTAACCCATATTTTTTCTATTATAAATAGAGAACCCTATGTGTGTTTAACACAAGGGAGATTAATTCCATATATAATTTTCACTATATTTAACATGGTATCAGAGCAGGTTTTCTGATCTCTTCCGGTGGTCTTTGCTGTCTGTCGGTGGCCGGTCGTCATGGCCGCCGGCAGCCCCTAAAAATTTCATAAGATTCATCGTCTACTGCTGTCACTATCGGAGTTCCTTTTAAAGTTATGGATTTGCTCCCTTCATCAAAATTCCTTTTAAAGTTATGGATTCGGTGCTACCATCTTGTTTTCTCAGGTGAAGTTAGGGGTTTTGTGCGCATCGAGGAACCGACCCATCCTTGGTTGTCGTTGCTTCATTCCAGCGTGTGTTTGTCACGCGCCACCTTTCCGGTGTCGAAATTACACTATGACACTGCCATTCGTCTCATCGGACCTCCCTCTCTCTGTTTAGACCTTCTAGAGCAGCCATTGCTGCCATCGAAATCTATCTTCTTCTCGCCGCATGCTTTCGCATCTTTGGACGTCCTTCTTCTTTCTGCATTTTTTTGTGCTTCGTCTCTGTTGTAGAGGGTTTCGCCTCTGTATTGTTGTTCTTGCCTTGTTCTTCCTTTCTTATTGTATTCGCCGCACAGATCTGCTGCGTTTATTGCCTCCTTCTCCGCTGCTCTCCTTCATCCACTTCTGAAGTTGAAGTGTTTATTGCCTCCTTCTCCGCTGCTCTCCTTCATCCTCTTCTGAAGTTGAAGTGTTTATTGTCTCCTTCTCCGCTGCTCTCCTTCATCCACTTTTGAAGTTGAAGTGTTTATTGCCTCCTTCTCCGCTGCTCTCCTTCATCCACTTCTGAAGTTGAAGTGTTTATTGCCTCCTTCTCCACTGCTCTCCTTCATACACTTTTGAAGTTGAAGTTTCACAAGCTTGGTTCACACTTTTGAAGTTGAAGTTGAAGTGTTTATTGTCTCACTCTTGAAGAAAAATCATCTAGTTCAAAACCTAGTTTAGTTATTTCAAGCTTGGTTCATACAATTTGTATGCTCCAGCTTGAGGGGAGTGTTAGAAATATTATATCTTTTATCTTTCAGTTTATCTTTCAGTTAGTTTGTTATTATTTATTATTTGTATTTTGGGCTTAACCCATATTTTTTCTATTATAAATAGAGAACCCTATGTTTGTTTAACACAAGGGAGATTAATTCCATATATAATTTCACTATATTTAACAGCCTCAATTCCCCGTGCCGTCAACATGAATCCCAGAAACTTTCCTGCTGGTAAACCAAACGTGCACTTTGTCAGATTCAGCCGCATTTCAAACCGGCGCACTTGCTCAAATACCTCCTCCAAATCTTTCACATGTTCCTCCACTGTCCGACTTCTTACAACCATATCATCTACGTATACCTTCATACATCTCCCAATCTACTGCTGGAACACCTTGTCCATAAGCCGCTGGTACATGGCCCCCACGTTCTTCAAACCAAAGGGCATCACATCATAACAATAATTAGACCGCTCAATTATTAATGTTGTCTTTTCACGATCCGGATGATACATGGGAATTTGGTTATATTCCGAATACGCATCTAAGAAACTAAGCACCTGATACCCCGATGCTCCATCCACCAGACCATCAATGATGGGAAGCGGGTATGCATCTTTTGGGCACGCTTTGTTCAAATATGTGAAATCGGTGCACATTCTCCTTTTTTCGTTGGATTTCTTCACCATCACCACATTTGCCAACCAAGTTATGTACTTTACTTCATGAATAAAACCTGCCTCCATTAGCTTCCGGACCTCCTCGTCCACTGCTCTTCTTTATTCTAATCCCAACGTCCTCCTCGTCTAGGCGACGGGCCGTGCATTCGCAAACAAGGATAGCTTGTGAGAAATTACACTAGGATGAATCCCTGACATATCAGCTGTCGTCCACGCGAATAGATCTTTATTCGCCATCAAAACCTTACCAACCTCTCGACTCTGTTCCTCCGTAAGGCTTCTACCAATGGTAGTACTCTGATCCCCCACTGTCCCTAGAATGAAAGGTTGCACCTCCCCCAATGGTTCCATCCGATCTTCCATATTCACCCTCGGGTCCAGCTCCGCCATAACCACTTTTGATCTTTCTACCTTCTTAGTTGAAACCCATGGTTTTACTTTTAACCCCGCCGCATAACATTCTCGAGCCACCCTTTGATCCGTCCGAACAACCCAAACCTTCCCATCGTCAAATGGATACTTCAACGTCAAATGTAGAGTAGATACAATGGCCCCGAAGGCATTCAAACATGGTCGGCCCAACAAAACATTATATGATGTGTTAGCCTCCACCAGCAAGAATCAAACTCTCAACTCCTTGGTGTTATTCTCCGTCCCCAAACACATTCTCAGATCAACATAACCTCTCGTATCTACTCTTTCCCCTACAAATCCTAAGATTTGTTCATGGAATGGCATGATCATGTCCTCCGAAATGTCCACCTGCTGAAAAGTTTTCCAATACAATATGTTGGCCGAACTTCCTTGGTCAACCAAAACTTTACCCACAGTATACCGAGCACTCACCGATGTTGTGACCATCGGATCGTCCTGATTAGGGTCAAGAGCGTGAAAATCCTCGTCCGAAAAGGTTATCCTTGGCATTGATCTTTTTGTCACTTCCACACGGTGAACACTATGTAGGCTTCTCAAGTGTTGTTTTCGCGCCAATGCCGAGGGTCCCACGCCAACAAATCCTCCCAAAATAGTATTGATTACGCCCCGTAAGGGTCGTTCTCTACTCCTACTTCGGCTTCTCCGATTCTTCTTTGACCGATCATCCTTCCTAGGATGATTACTCCTCTTAGATGGACGTCCAGCTCATCCCGGGGAGCTTCGTCCCTTATCTTGTACATATCTTCTCAAATGTGCTGCCTGTACTAAACTTTCCAGTTTATCTTTCAATGTGATACAATCTTCCGTGGTGTGTCCCAGGTTGTGATGATATTGACAATGCTTCCGCCCATCATCCTCGTTGGGAGTGGGTGATTGTGCCAAGGTTAGCAGATCAACCTTTAACGCTTCTTCCATCACCCTCGACTTTGGTGCATTCAAAGGCGTATAATGAACATACTAAGGCACCCTAGGAAGGTCTCTGTGCCTCTACTCGCTTGCTCCCTCATTTCTCCCCAACATCCGTCCTCCATCCTTTCTCCCCCGGTTTGATCTGGCTTGCGGAAGAGCCTCTTCTCTCTGTGCTTGTTGGAAAGTGTCAGGATCCATTTTTTTTATTATTATTTTAAAAGAGATAGGGGGAGAAAGCAGTGACCAGCAGCCCATAGAAAGAGGAAGATTTTGGCTTTATTTGGGAAATGGAGAGATGCATGCTGATTTGAGAAAGCTTCACGTGAGAAAGAAGAGGAGCCCACAATTGGAATGGTGTGCAAAAAGTTTGAAGAAGAAGACAAGGTGGCAAAAGCAGAGGCTCACGGGTTTGGGAGGCTAGAAATTCACTGCGAGAAAGATTTGCTATAAGATGCAAGCATAATCAGAGAAGCAAGGGAGGCAACATTTGAAGGAGGAGCACAAGGGAGAGCAGCTGGTCACGGCTTGGATGAAGCATGGAAAAGAGAAGACAACAACCACCTTGGATGAGGAGAAATGGAGCTGCAACGGTTGAAGGAGTCTTAGCCTGGAGTAGAAGCACCACACGCTGCACTCTTTGGAGTTGGAAGAATGAAGAAAAGAGGCATGGCAGCAGCTCACGTCTTCAGGAGAGAAGTCTTCAAAGCCAACACTTAGAGCACATCCCGCATGGGTACAGAAAATAAGACAAGCTGAGGTGGAAATTGGAGGGGCCCAAAACCTTATTTTGTTTAGCATATCTAGTAGCATTTCGGAAGAAGATCCCTAAAAACGGGGCTGCAAATTCAGACAAAAACAAATGTGAAAGCAAAGAAGTTCACGGTGCTGCAGTTACTGACTGGAAGGAAGAATACGCACGTTACCCTTGAGGAGAAGAATCGCCCAGCATGTAGCCACCACATTCACGTTGATTCCAGAGAAGATAAGAGAAGGTACACGCTGAAGAAGTGAAACTCACGTCTGGCTGGATGGATGAAGGAGGAACGTGAGTTTGGATGTGAGAAAGTGTTCCTGGAAATGAGAAAGTGCTTTGCCAATGAAGAAATCAAACACAAATGGATGGGTCTCTGCCTTTGTCACGCCGAGGAGCACAAAGATAGTGGAATAACGAGCGTTGGTGATAAGGATTTGAGTATAGAGCATCTGTGTGCGCCTGTGAACGTTTGTTCATTTTCCGGGTAAGGGAAGCTTACTTAATTTAACTGTTTTTGATGTATGTTATGTGTAAACGTTCGTTATTTTGACTGTATGAAGTTGTTATGATTGAGTTATGTGAACGTTCGTTTTTATGGAATGAAAATGATATATGACTATGTTACATGTGATGCATGAGATGTTGGGTGGAATAGAATATATGAAATCTGAGATTTTGGGTTGATATGAAAGAATGAAAGTATGTGATTTCAATGAGATTTTGAACTGGAATGTATATGGAATGAAATAATAAAACACTCCCCTGTAATTACGTACGTTCATTGCTGAACGGTCTCTGACCGTTCGGTTTTTCTGATGAAAATAACCGAAGTGGGATTCGTTCATTTGGATCAATCCCTTGTTGAGGACGAGCGTCCTCGTGTCTAAAGGCTATGCTTGAGCGTTCGGCCAAGTATTGTTGAATATGGTATACTTTGATAAATTCCCTTCTGTTGTATGCATATGTGAAACAGTGTATTTTACCACTCGTAAACACTTCTTCAAAAGTCCCTTAGTATATTTATCAATTCTGTATTTTAAGTTGTTAAACGTTCGGTCTCACACCTGATGATCGTACTTAGGAGTGTTCGGTCTTATACCGAACGCTCATTTTAAAATTGGAATTCGGTCTCATACCGAACGTTCGTTGGAATTTGGTGTTCGGTCTCCTACCGAACGTTCGTTCAAATTGGAATTCGGTCTCATACCGAACGTTCGTTGGAATTTGGTGTTCGGTCTCCTACCGAACGTTCGTTCAAATTGGTGTTCGGTCTTAGATTGAGCGTTCGTTCTAATTGGTGCTCGGTCTAACTCTGAGCGTTCATTATGATGGTGCTCGGTTTGAACTGAGCGTTCATTCCAAAATTGAGGCTCGGCATTATTTTGAGCACTCGTACTATTTTCTACAGCGTTCGTCCAATGAACAGTACCAGACTTTTAAACCGTTCGTTCTTTGATTCGAACGAGCGTTCCTTTTGGGTCTCATTTCACAGCGTTCGTCCTCGGACTTATTGGGGACAGAACGTTCGTTTTTGATGGTTTTCTTAAGAATGATGAAAATGATAATGGAATGATGAATAATGAATGATGAACAGTTTATGAGATGAAATGAAAATATGAATACATGATGAAAAGTGAATGATGAAGAGTATATGAGATGAAATGAAAAGTTATGATTTATGAAAGAGCGTTCCAAGGAGGAACGACTCAGAATTTGATTATTGAGATTTGTAAAGTATGAATGTGGGAAGCTTAGCCGGTTGTTCATCCTGATATTCCGTGAGTACTCGTCCTCACATAGAGGCAGTACGTCATGTGTGGGAATGGCAGGAGGTCCTAGTCCTGATGATTATTGGACAGATAGGATTAACCTCTGGTGGCAGCTGATGAGAGTTCCAGTTACTACATCACCCGGGTGCACGAACACCGAAGCTACACAGATTTCATACAGTCCGGACAGTCAGTCGTGTTGAGTTTTATTTAGTGAGTAAATTAAAGTGGGTTGTTATGTAATGAATGTGTATGTTGAAATATGCATGTATGATGAATTGTTTACTTGAAATTCTATGTTGATGCATGAGTTAAATTATGTAAGCTTACCCTTTCGTTTCCTTGTGTTGTCTATTGTCCTTGTACGTCCGTCTTGTCATTGCAATGATCATCCGTGTGGATGTGAGCAGAGGGAGACGAGCGTTTGGAAGAGGCGCTGAATGAAGAGAACCTGGTTAATGTCGAAGTGAAGACCGAGCAGTGAGGCGCTCGGCCAGTTATGTAGCCTGTATTAGAGTGGTCGTTCGACCTACCCACTCGTTTTCTTTTAAGTTCGACCGTTCGGTAATTATACTGTGTAACCCATTCGGTCAGGTTTTTATTTATACGTTCGACTTCAGATTGTGATTCGTGTTGTAAGGCATACGGCTTGGCTTTTGTTTTTAGTGAAAAACTGTACTGAATTATTATTAAATGTGATTTTCTGAATTTATAGTGCTGATTGTATTTTTGGGATGTCACATTAGTGGTATCAGAGCAGTTTTGTTCTTTTAAGGACATTGTAGGTTGTGAGTACACCATGCTTGTTTTGCTGTGTGCTCAACGTTCGTTTATTGAGTATTATAAACTCTTTGAACTTAACTAACGATCGTTTTCTCTGCCTACCCGAGAGAACAAATGGTACCAAGACCATTTCCTCATCCTATCGATCGTAATGCGACGGACTGCACCAGACCACTAGAATCCGTAATAGAGACGCTTCAACAGTAGAACGCTGTTTTGGCACATCAGAACACGGTCACATTGCAAAGTTGGAGGTCGCTCGGGCAAACTTTGAAGCTACCCATAGACAGCTGATGGAGATCATAGGAACCACTAGGGACATTATCAGAACATCCACTACCTCTGGGGATCACAGGAACGAGTTGAGTTTAGAGTGTTTCCGCCAGCATCATCCAGCTAAGTTCACTGAGAAGTGTCTCCCTGATGAGGTGGAAATGACTCAAGTATTAGACGAGTGTGTGACGGAATTAGAGCAGCACAAGGAGCAACAACAACGGATACCTGAAACGTAAGTGTAATATGGGAGGATGAATGGCGCGGTCTTGACGGATGTTAAGAATGGAGCCATGTGTTTTGTAAGCATTAAATTCAACAGAGCTTGGGATATACAAGTTCGGGTATCTCAGATTCAATTATGCTGCTTTATTGATTATATTCTCTGACGCGGTTAGTGGTATAATGTGTGTAGATACTTGAAGGATATAATTTTACGCACTCTTGTTTCATATTTGGAACATTATAAGAATGTGTTAGCTTAAGAGTATAGAGACGAGAGTTATATTCAAAGAAAGTAAATCTTATTTTCAGAAATAAGACAAATACCATATATTTCATTAATTTAGTCCTTTAAGGCCATGGAGACTACACATATTTTTCCAAACCTCATAAGTTATAACCAGATACCATAATATTCGTGTGAAGATGGTACCACACACGTTAAACGAACAAACATAAAAAGTAAAGCAGATAAATATTACAGTCCATAAAATACGCAAACAAAAGCAAATAAAAGATGTTCGGGGTTCGATCATTGCTGATCGTTAATATTACAGACCATTAAATAATATTTTTAATGAAAAAATTCTCAAGCTGGTTGTGGTGGTCTAAGGGAGAGCTCCGTCGAGGGAGCTCTGGTTCGGAATGTGAGAAGCATAGGTGGAGGGATCTGTCGTTCGTCTCTGTCGTCGTCAATGATGATAGGAACGGGGAACAAATCCAGCAACCTTGGCGTCTTCCTAATCACCCAGTCATATTCTTCCAACAAAGAAATTGTGTCAGTAATAGAGGAGGAGGAGTAAAATTCAAAACAAAGATAGAGGTGATCAAGGTTCTTACCATACATGTACAGCGGCAGCTGAGAAAAGATAGTACCAGTAGGGTCTATCTCCGTGATGAGTCGATATTTTCTACACTTCACTTAGTTTATTGTACTAGAATTAATCAGGGAATTGTGCTTAATTGTCCAGTGTTTTCCCATTTTGCTTGATTGTGCTTAATTCGATCAGAAATTCTTATTTTAATTAATTTGAATTATCTGAGCTAATTATTTTACAAGGAAAATTTGGAAATACAATTTGGGACATTTGAAGGTTAAATGAGAAATGGAAATAGAGCCCAATGTATTTCAACCATTTCAATTTTCGCTGGTTGTTGCGTGAATTTTTTGTCAACTTGTTTGTCTTCGTTTGAGTTCAATTCTTATCCGTTTTCCATGCAATTTTTTTTCATAGTTTCGTCTAGATGTCTAGTTTCACGTATAGTTTTTACTTTGTTCCAATTCGATCTGTGTTGTTCCCAGTATTTTGTTTACTCCCCTATGTCAGTCTAGTGTTTACTGTTTGAGTGACTTCTAATTTGTTTGCATTGTTTGCTTGTTGTTTGATACTTGTGGTGGCTGGAATTGATCATTGGACAATGCTAAGACCTCCTAACACTCTTAAGCAAGGTTTATGCCACATTCACATAGAAAATAATTTTTAAATCATTTTGGTTGAAAGGCAAAAGTCGATGCTTCATTTTGGAAAGTGCATACATGTTGATTAAATTGGAGAGAAGCACATTCTCATTTCTTTTCTCTATAAGCAAGCACATAGCACACGGCCTTCCCTTGATTGAAGAAAATTATGAAGACATGGGACATGGTGGGGGACCACTCACGGTTATTTCTATGAATCATAAGCAATGAATATTAAATGAATTGGAGATGCACGTGAAAGGCAACCATCCCATCTAATTCTTGAAAGTTATGAAGCATAATGGAGGGGCACATACAACATCTCTCACGTGTTTGGAAGATAGCAAGTTGCTGGAAAATTCATTTGCCAAGGGATTATCAAAGCTTGAAGTCAAAGTGGGAGCCACCTCCTTGGTGAAGAAGCATTCACGGCAATATAGAAGAATAGCATGGACTTGAAGTGGAATCAAAAGAAAGGGGCCACACCATGGTGAAAGCTCACGTCAAACTCCAATTGCAAGTGCTGAATTTGTTTAAATGTAAATAGCACAAACGGTCCCCACATGTTTGTAATGGAAAGGCTTGCTACAATATTCAATACATTTTTAGACAACACTCTCACGGTTTTAGCTTGCTTCTCACGGCCAACACAAGCATCAAATTGGAAAGGATTTTTAAGTGGGAAACACATGTGCTCATGTAGGTCCATGGTCTTTGGAAGCAAGTGGAAGGGATGAAAAGAACCAAGCTCACGCAGATGCGAATAGTTCCATGCTGAAATTTATCAAGATGAATGTCACGGCCCCACCAAAAGAAAAAAATGCAGATCACATGTATTGTATAGGTGGGAGTTTACGGGAAAAGAAGTAAAGAAGAGCCTTCTCATTTCTGGAAGAAAGAGGAGGCCACCAAGTTCACGGTTTTGGGAGGCTAAGGCTGGAACGGTGGCAGCAACAAAACAAAGGAGAAGCACACAGTGCCTTCATATCTTAGAAGGAGAGTTCAGTGATTTAACCGAACAATTGACATGCTGGAACACTTCAACCAAAGAGGCACGGATTCAATTTTCTTGCTTTGGTGTGCATGTCTAGCAGCGGTGTTCCCCATTCTAGCAGCAAAGTTGGAGAAGAAGACATTCACGGTTCTTGGAGGATACAACTCGGAGGCAGCAGCTCATTGTTCCAGGAGCTGGAGTGCACACGGTGATTCACCAACAGCAGCTGGTCACGGCTGGGAAGAGAGCACGGAAATGGAAGGTTTAAGGGTGCACTCGGAAAGAACAAGCTGCCACGTCCAGAGGAGAGCTCTCCATGGTGGGCATTTAATTTTTGCTGGAAGAAAAGCAAAGCACAAGGTGATTGATGAAGAAAAAGAAGAAGCATCCAGCAGAAGACACACACACTTCACGGTCAGTAGCAAGAAGAGGTGGGGATCACGGCTAAAATTGCTGAATTGAAAAAGGATGATTCAGCTGATTGAAATGGAAAAGGAGGGGACCACATTGAATCAAAAGAAGGTCACGGTTTTACATTTGTTCACGGGCTGCCAATCCAAATTGCTGAATTGAAGGAGGATGTTGAGAGTGTTGACACTATAAAATGCAGCAGAGCAGAGAAGTAGAAGTTATTAGAGTTTTAGGAGTAGGAATTTAGGAAGCAGTACGTTCTGGTTTTCTCCTCCCCTCTTGGGGAGGTTTTGTAATTCAATTCAATTTGCCTTAGTTTCCATTTTTAAAATAGTGCACGTGTAATTTGATTTCTGAAGCTTAAGTAAGAGTGTTTTGCTCATTTCATTTTTATATTTCCACGGCATTTTATTTTAAGTTTTGAATCTTTGATAAATTTAATTTTCAGTTAAGTGTTTTTATTTTATCTGTTAAATTTTACCGTTCACTATTTTCTGTACTGTTAAATTTTTTCATTGCATTTTATTGTTCATGTTATTTTCAAACGTTTTCTATTTTCACCGTCTTTTACCGTTTGGTTTTACTGCTTTAAAATTTACTTCAGTGTTTTTAATTCTGTCTTATTTTAATTCCAGTTTTAATTTATTTTTCCGTACCACAAATCATAAAACCCCCCCCCACTACGTGTTTAATCTAAGACCGAACCACAAATATTGGTCCTTGAGAGACGACCTAGGAGTCACTTCCTAGTCTATACTGCATAATTTCGTGTATCAAATTTGTATGACCGCGACAGTCGTACCAAATTTTGGCGCCGCTGCCGGGGACCAACTAATGACGGTTTGGTTTTAGATTTTTGTTGTATAAAGTTTTGTTCTGTTAATATGTTTGTTTTGTGTGTTTTGTCTTGTATATTTTTGCAGGCGATAACGACACCTTCAGCAAATTTTGGCGGCGTTGTCACTTCAGTTCCAGGTTTTTCGTTTTAGATTTTTGCTGTGTTTTTCGATTAGGCTGTGTTAATATATATTGTGTATATATGTGTTTAATTGTGCTATGTTCTGTATTTAGTTGTTATTAAAAAAAAAAATTTTGAAAATTAAAAAAAAAAAAAAAATTAATTAAAAATTTTTACTATTGATGTTCTGTCTTGTGTGTGCTTGTAGCATGTATAAATGTGTTTTGTTTTATCTGATTCGTAATTTTTAGTTTTTAGTTTTTACTTTTTATTTTTCCATGTCTACCTATTTTAATGTTGTGAATAATGCTTATTCTGCCAATGTCTGTGATTATGATTCTTATTCTGCATATTACTTTGATTTTAAATCTGCTGATTTTTATGATGAGAACAATATGTTCCATCATCCAATTTCTGAGAGCTCTCTTTGGGAGCCAGTTCCACAATATGAGAGTCAGCAGTATGATTCTCCTATTCAAATAACTCCTCAGCCTTCTATTTCTGAACCTACATTAAAGGAGTTACTAGAGCAGATGACAATGCAGAACATTCAGTTTCAGAAAGGGAACATGCAGTTCAAGCAAGAGAGCATGGAAACTCAAGCTGCCATGCAGAATCTGAGTGATCAGATCAGGCAGATGGCCACTCTTGCACCTGAGGAGACTGATGAAAATTTTGGGGACCCGGCAGAAGTAAGCAGTAATCCTGAACCAGGTAGACCACCTTCACCTTCCCACACTCTAGAAATCTTCAAGGAAGAGGAGGTAAGCATACCTCAATTTGATTATATTGATGACTATGTTGTTGAGAGGTATGCTGATGACTATATTGTTGCTGAGCATGATTTTAATTTTTCCTCTGTGCATGATGAGGACCGCTTTTTACTATCACATTCAAATATTTGTTCTCCATGCACTGAACATGAATCTGAACCTGTTATAGATATTGTTTCTACATTTGAAACGGATTCATGTTATGAGGTTGTATCTAAGGCTCGGTATGATGAATTGGGATTGGGTGTTATACCTCTGCATGATATTTCTGTGGAACCATTTTGCACTAACCATATTGCAGGAGGTACATATAAATTTGATCAGCATGCACCCACGCTGGAAGACAAAGGTGCCAGTACATACAGCAGTTCGAAGATCAAAAGGCACCTACTGAATCTGCTCAGTGACAATATTTGCTGCTTAGATCCGGCGGTGGAGGATATTTCTCTGCTTGATCAGATTTGGAGGATGAAGCAATTTTTCCTCAAAATTTCCGTCTTGGATCCTGAAGAAGACATCTCCCTGATTGTCCAATTTTGGCAACTGCCACCATAATCCAGGGGAGTTTTCTTTTTCTTTCTTCCCCGTTTTCTGACTTTTATTACATTTGTCCTTTATCTGTTTAAGTTTCAATTGATGATCTTATGCCTTTAACTGATTTGGGACATTGTAGTTTAGGTGTGGTCTGGGGAAGATTCTGCAATTTTTTCTTTTAAGTTTGTTTTTCCTTTTCTTCTTAGTTTTTGTAATTGTTATCTTTAAAAATAAAAAATAAAAAAACAAAAAAAAAAAATTTTTTTTTTTTTGATAAAATTTTTTGTTTAAAGTGTGCAAAATCTTTGTTTTCAATTAAAATTTTATTGTTATAAGATATACATATATTTATTTTTCATATTTTTTTAAAAAAAAATGTGTTTTGTGTTTTATTTTGCTTCGTGATTTTTAGTGTTTTTACTTAAAATAAAAAAAAAATCAAAAAAAAAATCAAAAATTCAAAAATTGTTTTGCGTATTCCTTGATTTTATTTCGACCCTCAGTATCTTATTATTTTATACCAATAAAAATTTTCACTTCAGATCTTATTTTTCCTTATTTTCCTTCACTGTAAATATAATTTCTTAGTTGTGTGCATACAGATTATTGATTGAAAAATTTGACTAAGAAAGATTTCATTCATCTTTGCAAAAAAAAAAAAAAAAAAAATTACAGTAATTGAGAAAAGGAAATTTAACAGATCTGAAAATAAAATTGCAGTGGATATATATAAATAAAAGATGTTCGGGGGGTCGATCTTTAGTGATCGTTAATATTACACACCATAATAAATAAAAACAAAAAAAATAAAAAATAAAAAATAAAAACATAAAAAAATATAATTGTTCAGATTACATGCCTTGTCCATATTCGGGCCACACTCGGCCAACAAAAACATAAAAAAAAAAATAAATAAATAAACAAAACTTTAAAACTGGAAGAATTCTCGAGCTGGTTGTGGTGGTCTAAGGGAGAGCTCCGTTGAGGGAGCTCTGGTTCGGAATGCGAGCGGAGGCTTTGGTGGAGGAATTTCTCGTTCATTTCTGTCGTCATCGATAATGATCGGAACTGGAAACAAATTCAGCAGCCTCGGTGCCCTCATTATCACCCAGTTGTTTTCTTTCAAACAAAAAAAAAAATTAAACTTGTGTTAATAATAGAAGAGGAATGGAAAATTCAATGGAGGTGTGATCAGAGGTCTTACCATACATATACAGCGGCAGTTGTGAAAAGAGAGTGGCAGTAGGGTCTATCTCCGCTTGCCAGCGCTTGACCCGATTGCCGTGGTTGTTGAACCAGCAGTGTACGTTGTATTCAGTGGCTTCGCCGAAAGCCCTTAGTCGAGACGCGATCTCGACGACTTGCGCTCGGCTTGGGTGTGTGACCCCATAGTTGTAGATTTTGGTCATCATCTTGATTTGATCGTCGGTAGGACGCCACCGTTGACTGGTATATCTCTCTGATTCCGTATCACTCATCCTTCCTCTCGTAATATACAAATACTTAAATAAAAAATAAAAAAAAAGAACAAAAACATAAAAAAAAAAATAAACATAAAAAAAATAAAAAGAACTAAAAAAAAAAAAAAGAGAAGCATAAAAAAAAAATTAGATTAGTTCTCTGTTTTCTTTATTTGTTCTTGTTTCCTTTTAGATTTATTTTGTCCAGTCTGTATTTGATGTTTTAGTTTTTGGTCTCAGATCTGTTTCACGGTCCTTGCAAAAGGGTCCTAAACGGATCTACGTCCAGTGTCCTTGTCCATATTGTTCTTGTATATTCAGTTTCTGTGTTTTAGTTTTAAGTGGGGTACGTGGCGTTGTTCTACCCGATTGTCTCTGCCATACCTTCAAACGAAGGGAGATTAACGTCTGGTTTCCAGCCGATATACCCCTTAAGTTTTAAGACAATTGTGTTTTATGTGTTTTAAGTGTTTAGCAGGTGAAGAAGAAAGCGAATAAGAGCTGAAAATAAAGAAGGAACTGAAGGCTTAAAAGAAAGCAGAAAAAGAAAAAAAAATGAAAGATCTGGAAAAAAGGAAAAGGAGAAGAAGGAAAGCAGGAAGGCATAACAGCAGAATAAGCAGAATGAAAGGAAAGAAGAAAAATGAAGCAAAGAGACGGCAGGAAAAGTTAAGCAAGCAGAAAGAAAAAGGGATCCAGGTGTAGAGGACTTACCTGGAGAAGTAGGCTGGCAGAGAAGCTCCTCGCCGATCTCGGACTCTTCAGAAGGCACGGTGGCAGAGGCTCCGCGCAGACTCCAGATGCTCAGAAGAGAGAGGAGGAGAGAGGATTAGAGAGAAGAGAGGAGTAGAGAGAGAGGCAGGCTGAGGGATCAGAAATGTCACTCGAGGCTGAGGAGGTGCCCTTTTATAGCCTAAATTTCTGCCACTGTAGCAACAGTGCCGGTCATTCGCACCGAGACTGTTGTCACAGTACCGATATCCTTTTTCAGAAAAAAAAAAATAATAATAATAAAATAAAATAAAATAAAATAAAAAAAAAATTAGTAATAAAAATTAATTAGCATCTACTGATGGGTGCTAGGTGATTTCGACATCTGTTGATGGATGTCACTGATAACATCTACTGATGGATGTTACTTAAAATTTCTTCCCATTTCCTTACTTTTTATTGCACTTGTCTATATTATTTGACTGCTCTGAAATTGATAATCTGATGATTGTAACACACTGAGGACATTGTGTGATTTAAGTGTGGTCTACTGGGAAGAAATTCTGATTTTTCTGATTTTTCTGTTAGATTGTATTTTGTGTGTTAAATTTTTTGTTTTTGAGTGTTAATTTTTTCTGTTTTAAGTTGTTTTAGTGTGTTTTGTGTGCAATAAATTTTACATTTTTCTCTTGATTTCTGGATGATGTTTAAGTTGTAGATTTTTCCTTCACTTACTTAATACTTATAGTTTGTAATCCTTGCTTTTCTCTGCCTGGAAAGATGATTATACGTTTGAGAGGTTGATTTGATTGTGACAAATACCCTGTGTGAGATTTGAGCCACTTAATTTTCTTTCTTGTGTGTGATATGTATCTTGATTGCTTGCACATATGCCTTGGCTTGATTCTTTTTGACAATACTTGATTGATATGCATGTTTAGAAATGATAAAGGCATTTTTATTCTTGAGCCTCTTTAGCCAAATAAGCCTACCTTGTTATTATCCTTTGATAACCCCTTTGAGCCTATACTTTCCCCATTTATTTGTTTTTAAAGCTCACACACTGATCCTAAGTGAAAAACAAATGATTACCTGAACCTTAGGGAAGTCTGGAGCTATAGAAGTGTTTTGTGAATAAGTGTGGTCTCCTTGGGGATTCTGATAAATTGGCTAGTTGGTTCCTCATCATGTTTTGAAATGATAATTTATATCCTGTTGTGAAAAAAAAAAAAAAAGAAAGACAGGATGAGAAAAAAATTTTGATGAGAAAAAGAAAAAAATTGAAAATTAAATTTGTGAATAATGGAGTCGAGAAGAGGATGGAATTAGAGGTTTGGGTGAGATTTCACTGTGTTTACATTTTTTTTCCCCAGTGCTCCTCTATTTCTTCTGAGCTATAGCTACTTATCCATATTTATCCTCCCCTGTCCTTGGCCCCATTACAACCTTGAAAGACCTTTAGATCTGAACATGCATATGTTTTAAGTGTTGATATTAGAAGCTTGCCAAGTCTATTTGTGTTTGTTTTCTTGAGTGCATTGAGTGACATTGATTTACCCTAGACACTTGAGAGAAACACTGTGAGTACATCTGTGAGGTGTTGTTATTTTTGAATCACCTCTTGAACTGATTAATCATTTTGCTATGTATTGAAGTGCTTGGATGATTTCTGTAAGTATGTGCTTTTCTTGATTTTGTGTTGGATATTGTCTACATCTTTTCTCTGTCCAGATTTCTTGAGAACTGTGTAAATTCTTTGTTTCTTGTGTGTCTTTATTTTCTGTCTACTGAGTTTTTGTGTCATACACCTAAAAATCCTTTGAACCATTCCCTGATTTGCGTCTTGATTTTGCCCAGGAGTGCAAAAGACTAAGTGTGGTCTATTTTGATGAGTCGATATTTTCTACACTTCACTTAGTTTATTGTACTAGAATTAATCAGGGAATTGTGCTTAATTGTCCAGTGTTTTCCCATTTTGCTTGATTGTGCTTAATTCGATCAGAAATTCTTATTTTAATTAATTTGAATTATCTGAGCTAATTATTTTACAAGGAAAATTTGGAAATACAATTTGGGACATTTGAAGGTTAAATGAGAAATGGAAATAGAGCCCAATGTATTTCAACCATTTCAATTTTCGCTGGTTGTTGCGTGAATTTTTTGTCAACTTGTTTGTCTTCGTTTGAGTTCAATTCTTATCCGTTTTCCATGCAATTTTTTTTCATAGTTTCGTCTAGATGTCTAGTTTCACGTATAGTTTTTACTTTGTTCCAATTCGATCTGTGTTGTTCCCAGTATTTTGTTTACTCCCCTATGTCAGTCTAGTGTTTACTGTTTGAGTGACTTCTAATTTGTTTGCATTGTTTGCTTGTTGTTTGATACTTGTGGTGGCTGGAATTGATCATTGGACAATGCTAAGACCTCCTAACACTCTTAAGCAAGGTTTATGCCACATTCACATAGAAAATAATTTTTAAATCATTTTGGTTGAAAGGCAAAAGTCGATGCTTCATTTTGGAAAGTGCATACATGTTGATTAAATTGGAGAGAAGCACATTCTCATTTCTTTTCTCTATAAGCAAGCACATAGCACACGGCCTTCCCTTGATTGAAGAAAATTATGAAGACATGGGACATGGTGGGGGACCACTCACGGTTATTTCTATGAATCATAAGCAATGAATATTAAATGAATTGGAGATGCACGTGAAAGGCAACCATCCCATCTAATTCTTGAAAGTTATGAAGCATAATGGAGGGGCACATACAACATCTCTCACGTGTTTGGAAGATAGCAAGTTGCTGGAAAATTCATTTGCCAAGGGATTATCAAAGCTTGAAGTCAAAGTGGGAGCCACCTCCTTGGTGAAGAAGCATTCACGGCAATATAGAAGAATAGCATGGACTTGAAGTGGAATCAAAAGAAAGGGGCCACACCATGGTGAAAGCTCACGTCAAACTCCAATTGCAAGTGCTGAATTTGTTTAAATGTAAATAGCACAAACGGTCCCCACATGTTTGTAATGGAAAGGCTTGCTACAATATTCAATACATTTTTAGACAACACTCTCACGGTTTTAGCTTGCTTCTCACGGCCAACACAAGCATCAAATTGGAAAGGATTTTTAAGTGGGAAACACATGTGCTCATGTAGGTCCATGGTCTTTGGAAGCAAGTGGAAGGGATGAAAAGAACCAAGCTCACGCAGATGCGAATAGTTCCATGCTGAAATTTATCAAGATGAATGTCACGGCCCCACCAAAAGAAAAAAATGCAGATCACATGTATTGTATAGGTGGGAGTTTACGGGAAAAGAAGTAAAGAAGAGCCTTCTCATTTCTGGAAGAAAGAGGAGGCCACCAAGTTCACGGTTTTGGGAGGCTAAGGCTGGAACGGTGGCAGCAACAAAACAAAGGAGAAGCACACAGTGCCTTCATATCTTAGAAGGAGAGTTCAGTGATTTAACCGAACAATTGACATGCTGGAACACTTCAACCAAAGAGGCACGGATTCAATTTTCTTGCTTTGGTGTGCATGTCTAGCAGCGGTGTTCCCCATTCTAGCAGCAAAGTTGGAGAAGAAGACATTCACGGTTCTTGGAGGATACAACTCGGAGGCAGCAGCTCATTGTTCCAGGAGCTGGAGTGCACACGGTGATTCACCAACAGCAGCTGGTCACGGCTGGGAAGAGAGCACGGAAATGGAAGGTTTAAGGGTGCACTCGGAAAGAACAAGCTGCCACGTCCAGAGGAGAGCTCTCCATGGTGGGCATTTAATTTTTGCTGGAAGAAAAGCAAAGCACAAGGTGATTGATGAAGAAAAAGAAGAAGCATCCAGCAGAAGACACACACACTTCACGGTCAGTAGCAAGAAGAGGTGGGGATCACGGCTAAAATTGCTGAATTGAAAAAGGATGATTCAGCTGATTGAAATGGAAAAGGAGGGGACCACATTGAATCAAAAGAAGGTCACGGTTTTACATTTGTTCACGGGCTGCCAATCCAAATTGCTGAATTGAAGGAGGATGTTGAGAGTGTTGACACTATAAAATGCAGCAGAGCAGAGAAGTAGAAGTTATTAGAGTTTTAGGAGTAGGAATTTAGGAAGCAGTACGTTCTGGTTTTCTCCTCCCCTCTTGGGGAGGTTTTGTAATTCAATTCAATTTGCCTTAGTTTCCATTTTTAAAATAGTGCACGTGTAATTTGATTTCTGAAGCTTAAGTAAGAGTGTTTTGCTCATTTCATTTTTATATTTCCACGGCATTTTATTTTAAGTTTTGAATCTTTGATAAATTTAATTTTCAGTTAAGTGTTTTTATTTTATCTGTTAAATTTTACCGTTCACTATTTTCTGTACTGTTAAATTTTGTCATTGCATTTTATTGTTCATGTTATTTTCAAACGTTTTCTATTTTCACCGTCTTTTACCGTTTGGTTTTACTGCTTTAAAATTTACTTCAGTGTTTTTAATTCTGTCTTATTTTAATTCCAGTTTTAATTTATTTTTCCGTACCACAAATCACAAAACCCCCCCACTACGTGTTTAATCTAAGACCGAACCACAAATATTGGTCCTTGAGAGACGACCTAGGAGTCACTTCCTAGTCTATACTGCATAATTTCGTGTATCAAATTTGTATGACCGCGACAGTCGTACCACTCCGCTTGAAGGCGCCTGACCCGATTCCCGTGATTGTTGAACCAGCAATGCACATTGTATTCACTGGCTTCTGCAAAAGCCCTTAGTCGAGACGCAATCTCGACGACTTGAGCTCTACTTGGGTGTGTGACCCCGTAATTATAGATATTGATCATCAGTTTGACCTGATCATCGGTTGGTCGCCACCGCTGACTGGTGTACCTCTCGGACTCCATATCACTCATCTTTCCTCTCAAAGTATTTCTAAAGCATAAGGAAATAATAAAATGAAATAAAAAGAGCAAAACCAAAACGAAAATATTCAATGTTTTCCTTATTTATTTTTGTTTCTTTTAGGTTCTTTTTGTCCAAATCGGTCCTTGTTGTTTCAGTGTATAATCTCAGATCTGTTTCACGGTCCTCGCAAAGGTTCCTAAACGGATCTATGTCCATCTGTCTTTGTCCATATTGTCCATATCCGGTTCATACAAATAAATTTTCTCTTTTTAAGTTTTCTGTTTTTATGGGGTACGTGGCGTTGTTCTACCCGATTGTCTCTGCCATACCTCCAAACGGAGGGAGATTAACGTCTGGTTTCCAGCCGATATACCCCTTATCTTTGTTAAGACAGTGTGTTCTTAGTTTTAGTTAATAAAAGGAAAATAGAAGAAGAAGAAGAAAGCAAATGCAGGAGCAGAAGTAAATAACAAAACGGAAAGTAAAGAAGAGAGCAGAATATAAATGCGGGAAATAAAAGCTCAGAAAAGAAAAAGAAAATTAAAGGTACAAGAAAGGAAGCAGAAAGAAGAAAGGAAAGAAAAGAATCGAGAAGTAACGAAGAAGGAGAAGCTGGGTAAGGGAAAAGAAGAGATAAGAGAAAAGAAATACTTACTCGAGGCGGAGCAAAGCCCAGGAACTTGAAGATTGAAGCTTGCCGGAAGACTCTCCGATCTCCAACTCTCGGGTGTTCAGATCCCACAAGCTCTCACACTTAGAACTCTCGATGCTCAGATCTCACTGGCACAAAAGGATTGCTTGCAAGCTCTCTCACGCGCTCCAAAATCTCTACGTCTCAAAGTGTCACCCAACGCGGCTAGCTCCTCCTTTTTATAGCTAAAAATCTTACTGTGTCCACAGTTCCGGTCATGCATACCGGAGTCTTCAATAGTTTCGGTTAAAAAAAAAATGTGGTAATATCTGATTCTTCACATTTTGAAAATATGAAATATTCAATTTAGTCATAGTAGTTTGAGTAATAAATTTTCGAGGACGAAAATTTTGTTGTTGGGGAGAATGTCAGGATCCATTTTTTTTTATTATTATTTTAAAAGAGATAGGGGGAGAAAGCAGTGACCAGCAGCCCATAGAAAGAGGAAGATTTTGGCTTTATTTGGGAAATGGAGAGATGCATGCTGATTTGAGAAAGCTTCACGTGAGAAAGAAGAGGAGCCCACAATTGGAATGGTGTGCAAAAAGTTTGAAGAAGAAGACAAGGTGGCAAAAGCAGAGGCTCACGGGTTTGGGAGGCTAGAAATTCACTGCGAGAAAGATTTGCTATAAGATGCAAGCATAATCAGAGAAGCAAGGGAGGCAACATTTGAAGGAGGAGCACAAGGGAGAGCAGCTGGTCACGGCTTGGATGAAGCATGGAAAAGAGAAGACAACAACCACCTTGGATGAGGAGAAATGGAGCTGCAACGGTTGAAGGAGTCTTAGCCTGGAGTAGAAGCACCACACGCTGCACTCTTTGGAGTTGGAAGAATGAAGAAAAGAGGCATGGCAGCAGCTCACGTCTTCAGGAGAGAAGTCTTCAAAGCCAACACTTAGAGCACATCCCGCATGGGTACAGAAAATAAGACAAGCTGAGGTGGAAATTGGAGGGGCCCAAAACCTTATTTTGTTTGGCATATCTAGTAGCATTTCGGAAGAAGATCCCTAAAAACGGGGCTGCAAATTCAGACAAAAACAAATGTGAAAGCAAAGAAGTTCACGGTGCTGCAGTTACTGACTGGAAGGAAGAATACGCACGTTACCCTTGAGGAGAAGAATCGCCCAGCATGCAGCCACCACATTCACGTTGATTCCAGAGAAGATAAGAGAAGGTGCACGCTGAAGAAGTGAAACTCACGTCTGGCTGGATGGATGAAGGAGGAACGTGAGTTTGGATGTGAGAAAGTGTTCCTGGAAATGAGAAAGTGCTTTGCCAATGAAGAAATCAAACACAAATGGATGGGTCTCTGCCTTTGTCACGCCGAGGAGCACAAAGATAGTGGAATAACGAGCGTTGGTGATAAGGATTTGAGTATAGAGCGTCTGTGTGCGCCTGTGAACGTTTGTTCATTTTCCGGGTAAGGGAAGCTTACTTAATTTAACTGTTTTTGATGTATGTTATGTGTAAACGTTCGTTATTTTGACTGTATGAAGTTGTTATGATTGAGTTATGTGAACGTTCGTTTTTATGGAATGAAAATGATATATGACTATGTTACATGTGATGCATGAGATGTTGGGTGGAATAGAATATATGAAATCTGAGATTTTGGGTTGATATGAAAGAATGAAAGTATGTGATTTCAATGAGATTTTGAACTGGAATGTATATGGAATGAAATAATAAAACACTCCCCTGTAATTACGTACGTTCATTGCTGAACGGTCTCTGACCGTTCGGTTTTTCTGATGAAAATAACCGAAGTGGGATTCGTTCATTTGGATCAATCCCTTGTTGAGGACGAGCGTCCTCGTGTCTAAAGGCTATGCTTGAGCGTTCGGCCAAGTATTGTTGAATATGGTATACTTTGATAAATTCCCTTCTGTTGTATGCATATGTGAAACAGTGTATTTTACCACTCGTAAACACTTCTTCAAAAGTCCCTTAGTATATTTATCAATTCTGTATTTTAAGTTGTTAAACGTTCGGTCTCACACCTGATGATCGTACTTAGGAGTGTTCGGTCTTATACCGAACGCTCATTTTAAAATTGGAATTCGGTCTCATACCGAACGTTCGTTGGAATTTGGTGTTCGGTCTCCTACCGAACGTTCGTTCAAATTGGAATTCGGTCTCATACCGAACGTTCGTTGGAATTTGGTGTTCGGTCTCCTACCGAACGTTCGTTCAAATTGGTGTTCGGTCTTAGATTGAGCGTTCGTTCTAATTGGTGCTCGGTCTAACTCTGAGCGTTCATTATGATGGTGCTCGGTTTGAACTGAGCGTTCGTTCCAAAATTGAGGCTCGGCATTATTTTGAGCACTCGTACTATTTTCTACAGCGTTCGTCCAATGAACAGTACCAGACTTTTAAACCGTTCGTTCTTTGATTCGAACGAGCGTTCCTTTTGGGTCTCATTTCACAGCGTTCGTTGATTGAACGGGTCGCACCGCTCACAAAAGTTGATTGCACGAAATTAATGCAGTATATTTACTAGGAAGTGACTCCTAGGTCGTCTCTCAATGACCAATTTTTGGTGGTTCAGTCTCAGATCAGTCACGAAAAGGGGGGGGGGGTTTGGTGTTTTGGTTGAATGCGGTAAAATTAAATTTAAATTAAAATTAAAATTTAAAACAACAGTATAGAAAACATTACAAGAAAACGTAAATCACCAGAAACGTAAATCACAGTTTGAAAACTTAATTTGGAAATGAGATTTTTGACAGAATTAAAATTAGGAACTTGAAAATGAGCAGAAATGATATTTGTAGTGAATTGGAAAATGACAACAAATTGGATTCAAGATTTAAACGTGCAATGGCATTGTAAACAGAAGGTAATTTGCAGATGAAAATCAACAGCATCAACTAAGAAACGTAGAGTCCATCAAATAAAATTCTTCACTGAAATAAATCCAAATTCATTACTAGACATCACTGGAAACAAAACCCCTAAACCTCCCAAGGGGGAGAAGGGAAAAATGAACACTCAGAATTAAAACGTCCGTGGCTACACTAAATCCTACTCCTAATCTAATGAATCTTCACTGACTGCATGCTGCTCTTTTATAACCAATTCTCTGAAGCTACTCCCGTGAGGCTTCTTGTCTTTGAGTGAGTATCTTTTCCTTGCCTTGTGAGAAAATAGTTACTTGGCCGTGAGAAAATAGGGTGAGGGCCCCTCCATCATCACCTAATCTTGTCATTTTCATTTGCATGGACTAGCTTCTCCATCCCTTCTATTTCCAGCAAGGCCGAGAAGTTGCTGGATGTGCTAGATGGAAGCTGAGTTATTTCTTGCTCTCGGTGGTTGCTAGACCGTGTGTCATCTCTGCTTCTGGATTGCTGCCAACATGCTGGGTCAAGAACCGTGAGCTTCTACTGCCATGGGGAGTGACCGAGAGCTCCACTTCAAGCTGCTGGAAAGGTGCTGTACTGCTGCTCATGTGAAGAATCACTGCTGCCATCTTCCGTTTGCATTCCAAACCTTGTTGGATGCTTGCTCCTTCCTCAGCTGGATGTGAATGATGCTCCGCTGGAAGCTACTGGCTTCTTTCCAAGCTGCTGGTCACGTGAATCTCCAAAAGAATTATCCATGCTTGGACGTTGCTCCTTACTTCTTCACCGTTTGCTTCCTTTCTTTCCATCTCAGCTGGATGTGTAGGTGTGCTGGACTTTGGAGGTGCTGGATGGAGTGAAGATGGTGGTTGCTGGAGCTGTTGCTGGAACGAAGTTGGTGGACTGTGCATGAGTGTGGCAGCCATGCCTCTTCACGTGTGCATCTTTCCGTGTGCTTTGCTGGATGGGTGCTAGCTAGAATTCACTTCTGTATAAACACTTTTCTTCAAAACAGCACCCGCATATTAAGAGAGCATAGGTCTTTTCCTTCCATGTGGTCCCTTCCTTTATTATCTTGTCTCCCATTTAAAAGAAAGTGGACTTGTTGTTACGTAAGTGTTGTTATTCATTGGCCATCTTTTTCATTTCTTTGTGTTGGATAACCCTGTGAGGAGTAGAAGGCAAATAAGGCAGCCCACTAAAATTACTGAAAGGTCCCATCATGAAAATTCTCTTTCCCATGTGCCGTGCTTGCTTGTTGTGGCAACACCATTTCTCCCACCATTCAATTCTTTAATATTCATTGTCATAAAACCCGTAAGTGCTGGCCTCTCATTGGTGTCTTCTATTTCTTAAAGAAAGAAGACTCTTTCTTTGGTTGGTTGATTGAGGCCGTGTGAAATGCAGACCGTTTTTCAATAATTTTCCACTTTCACTATCCAGAAATGTTGTCAATGGTTGCAAGACCATTTGGAATGTGCTTCTTCTAAACCAATTGTGTCCATGTGAAATGAGTGACCAAAATGGACCAAAATAAATCAGCATATAACATGAAATATGCTTCTCCCACCGTGGCACCATCTTTCCAACTTCAAACAAAAAATATTTCATTACATATCAACACACAAATTAAATCACTGCAGTGTAATTTCTTCTAAATGTCCCAATAAATATTATCCAATAATTTCCCTGCAATCAATAATGCAAATAATTAATTCAGATAATTCAAATTAATTAAAATAAGAATTTCTAATCAATTTAAGCACAATTAATAAAAACAGGAAAATACTGGACAATTAAGCACAATTCCCCGATTAATTCTAACACAATAAACTAAGTGAAGTGTAGAAAATAATGATTCATCAAAATAGACCACACTTAGTCTTTTGCACTCCTGGGCAAAATTAAGACGCAAATCAGGGAATGGTTCAAAGGACCTCGAAGGAGTGACACAAACGCAGCATACAGAAAATAAAGACTCACAAGAAAATAAACAGAATTTACAAAGTTCTCAAGAAATCTAGACAGAGAAAAGATGTAGACCATATCCAATCACAGAATCACTAAAAAGCAGATACCTATAGAAATCTTCCAAATAATTCAAAACTTGGTAAAATAATTAATCAGCTCAAGAGGTGATTTAAAAATAACAAAACCTCACAGATGCACTCACAGTGTTTCTCTCAAGTGTCTAGGGTAAAGAATTTTCAACTCGATGCACTCAAGAAAGCAAACATAAGTAGACTTGGCAAACATCTAATATCAACACTTAAAACATATGCATGTTCAGATCAAAAGGTCTTTTCTGGGTTGTAATGGGGCCAAGGACAGGGGAGGATAATTTTGGATAAGTAGCTATAGCCCAAAAGAAATAGAGGAGCATTGGGAAAAAGTGTAAACACAGTGAAATCTCACCCAAACCTCTAATTCAATCCTCTTCTCGACTCCATTACTCACAAAATTATTTTTCATTTTTCTCTTTTTCTCATCTTCATTTTTTTTCATCCTGTCTCTTTTCTTTTTTCTCTTTATCACGCAACAGGATATAATTCATATTTTCAAAACAAGATAAGGAACCAACTAGCCAATTCATCAGAATCCCCAAGGAGACCACACTTATTCACATAACACTTTTATAGCTCCAGACTTTCCTAAGGTTAAGGTAATCATTTGTTTTTCACTTAGGATCAGTGTATGAGCTTCAACACAAATAAATATATACAGTATAGGCTCAAAGGGGTTATCAAAGGATAATAACAAGGTAGGCTTATTTGGCTAAAGAGGCTCAAGAATAAAATTGCCTTTATCACTTCCAAAAATGCATATAAATCAAGTATATCAAAAAGAATCAAGCCAAGGCATATGTGCAAGCAATCAAGATACATATCACACAAGAAAGAAAATTAAGTGGCTCAAATTCTCACACAGGGCATTCGTTACAATCAAATCAACCTCTTAAACATTATAATCATCTTCCAAGCAGAGAAAAGCAAGGATTTCAAACCATAAGTATTAAGTAAGTGAAGGAAAAATCTACAACTTAGACAAACTCCAGAAATCAAGAGAAAAATGTAAAATTTATTGCACACAAAACACACTAAAAACCACTTAAAACAGAAAAAATTTAACACTCAAAAACAAAAATTTTAACACACAATATACAAACTTAACAGAAATTAACAGAAAATCAAAATTTCTCCCCAGTAGACCACACTTAAATCACACAATGTCCTCAGTGTGTTACAATCATCAGATGATCAACTTCAGAGCAGTCAAATAATATAGACAAGTGCAATAAAATGTTAGGAAATGGGAAGAAATTTTCAGTAACATCCATCAGTAGATGTTTTCAGTGACATCCATCAGTAGATGTCTAAATCACGTAGCACCCATCAGTAGATGCTAATTAATTTTTATTATATTTTTTTATTTTTTTTTTATTTTTTTTTTATTTTTATTTTTATTTTTATTTTTTTTTCTGAAAAAGGAGACCGGTACTGTGACAACAGTCTCGGTGGCAAAGACCGGAACTGTTGCTACAGTGGAAAGCAATCTGGCTATAAATAGGCCGCTCCTCCGCGTCTGAGCGCCATTTCCTGACTCTCACTCTCTCTCTACTCCTCTGCTCTCTCAACTCTCTCTTCTCTCTACTCTCTTCTCTCTCTACTTTCTCGAGCGTCTGGATCTCTGCAGGGAGCCTCTCCCACCGTGTCCGCGTGCTCTGAAGGTGTACGAGCCCTGCAAGGAGCCTCTGCCACCGTGCCAACTGAAGAGTCTGAGATCCGCGAGGAGCTTCTCTGCCAGCTCTACTTCTCCAGGTAAGTCCTCTGCTCCTGGATCTGCCTCTCTTTCTTCTTTCATGTAATTTCTTTACTTTTCCTGCCGACTATTTTCCATTTCCTGCTTTCTTTTTCTGCAATACTTGTTTTCTCCCCCTGCCCGATCTATCTTCTTTCAATTTTTTTTTCATTTTTCTGAAACTGAAAACACTTAAACACATAAAACACAACTGTCTAAAAACTTAAGGGGTATATAGGCTGGAAACCAGACGTTAATCTCCCTTCGATTGAAGGTATTGCAGAGACAATCGGGTAGAACAACGCCACGTACCCCACTTAAAACTAAATAAACACATAAACATAATATACAAGAACAAGGACAACAGGACAACTTGACATAGATCCGTTTAAGACCCTTTGCGAGGACCGTGAAACAGATCTGAGACCAAAAACTGAAACATCAAAGCATGACTGGACAAAATAAATCTAAAAGGAAATAAGAACAAATAAAGAAAACACTGAATTAAGAATCTAAATTTTTTTTTTATTGTTATTTATGTTATGCTTATTTTTCTTATTTTTGTTCTTTTTACATTTATTTATTTTTTATTTAAGTATTTGTATATTACGAAAGGAAGGATGAGTGATATGGAATCAGAGAGATATACCAGTCAACGGTGGCGTCCTACCGACGATCAAATCAAGATGATGACCAAAATATTCAACTATGGGGTCACACACCCTAGCAGAGTCCAAGTCGTCGAGATCGCGTCTCGACTGAGGGCTTTCGGCGAAGCCACTGAATACAACGTACACTGCTGGTTTAATAACCACGGCAATCGGGTCAGGCGCTGGCAAGCGGAGATAGACCCCACAGGCACTCTCTTTTCACAACTGCCGCTATACATGTACGGTAAGACCTCTGATCACACCTCCAATGAATTTTCCATTCCTCTTCTATTATTAACACAAGTTTTTTATTTTTTATTTTTTTATTTTTTATTTTTTTTGTTTGAAAGAAAACAACTGGGTGATAATGAGGGCACCGAGGCTGCTGGATTTGTTTCCAATTCCGATCATTATCGATGACGACAGAAATGAACGAGAAATTCCTCCACCAAAGCCTCCGCTCGTGACTTTTCGAACCAGAGCTCCCTCAACGGAGCTCTCCCTTAGACCACCACAACCAGCTCGCGAATTCTTTCATTTTTAATGTTTTATGTTTTTTTTTCTTTTTTATGTTTTTGCTGGCCGAGTGTGGCCAGAATTAAGGACTGTAATATGAACACTTATATATTTTTATGTTTTTAATTTTTTTTTTATGTTGTTTTTGTTTTTTATTTGGTTTGTAATATTAACGATCAGAAATGATCGACCCCCGAACAACCTTATTTATATATCTACTGCAATTTCATTTTCAGATCTGTTAAATCTCTATTTCTCCATTACTGTAATTTTTGCATTGATGAATGAAATATTTCTTAGTCTAAACAAAATTTTCAATCAAAGATCTGTATGAAACAACTAAGAAATTATTTTACAGTGAAGAAAAATAAGGAAAAAAATGAGATCTGAAGTGAAATTTTTTTTAATGAATTATTGGTAAGAAACTGAGGGTCGAAATAAAATCAAGGACTACGCAAAACAATTTTTGAATTTTTTGAATTTTTTTTTTTTTAAGGATAACAATTTGAAAACTAAAAAAAAAAATAAATATACATATCAGAATACAGATTTGGCACGCTTTTAAACAAAAAAAAAATTTTATCACAAAATATTTTTTATGTTTTTTTTTATTATTTATTAATTATTATTTTTTTTTAAGATAACAATTACGAAAACTAAGAAGAAAAGGAAAAACAAACTTAAAAGAAAAACAAAATGCAAAATCTCCCCCAGACCACACTTAAAATACAATGTCCTAAACGTGTTCTAAGCATAAGATCATCAGTTAAAACACTAAACAGATAAAGGACAAATGCAATAAAAGTAGGAAAACGGGGAAGAAAGAAAAAGAAAACTCCCCTGGATTATGGTGGCAGTTGCCAAAATTGGACAATCAGGGAGATGTCTTCTTCAGGATCCAAGACGGAAATTTTGAGGAAAAATTGCTTCATCCTCCAAATCTGATCAAGCAGAGAAATATCTTCCACCGCCGGATCTAAGCAGCAAATATTGTCACTGAGCAGATTCAGTAGGTGCCTTTTGATCTTCGAACTGCTGTATGTACTGGCACCTTTGTCTTCCAGCGTGGGTGCATGCTGATCAAATTTATATGTACCTCCTGCAATATGGTTAGTGCAAAATGGTTCCACAGAAATATCATGCAGAGGTATAACACCCAATCCCAATTCATCATACCGAGCCTTAGATACAACCTCATAACATGAATTCGTTTCAAATGTAGAAACAATATCTATAACAGGTTCAGATTCATGTTCAGTGCATGGAGAACAAATATTTGAATGTGATAGTAAAAAGCGGTCCTCATCATGCACAGAGGAAAAATTAAAATCATGCTCAGCAACAATATAGTCATCAGCATACCTCTCAACAACATAGTCATCAATATAATCAAATTGAGGTATGCTTACCTCCTCTTCCTTGAAGATTTCTAGAGTGTGGGAAGGTGAAGGTGGTCTACCTGGTTCAGGATTACTGCTTACTTCTGCCGGGTCCCCAAAATTTTCATCAGTCTCCTCAGGTACAAGAGTGGCCATCTGCCTGATCTGATCACTCAGATTCTGTATGGCAGCTTGAGTTTCCTGCTGGAACTCCATGCTCTCTTGCTTGAACTGCATGTTCCCTTTCTGAAACTGAATGTTCTGCATTGTCATCTGCTCTAGTAACTCCTTTAATGTAGGTTCAGAAGTAGAAGGCTGAGGAGTTATTTGAATAGGAGAATCATACTGCTGACTCTCATATTGTGGAACTGGCTCCCAAAGAGAGCTCTCAGAAATTGGATGATGGAACATATTGTTCTCATCATAAAAATCAGCAGATTTAAAATCAAAGTAATATGCAGAATAAGAATCATAATCACAGACATTGGCAGAATAAGCATTATTCACAACATTAAAATAGGTAGACATGGAAAAATAAAAAGTAAAAACTAAAAACTAAAAATTACGAATCAGATAAAACAAAACACATTTATACATGCTACAAGCACACACAAGACAGAACATCAATAGTAAAAATTTTTAATTAATTTTTTTTTTTAATTTTCAATTTTTTTTTTAATAACAACTAAATACAGAACATAGCACAATTAAACACATATATACACAATATATATTAACACAGTAAAAATCTAAAACAAAAACCTGGATCTGAAGTGACAACGCCGCCAAAATTTGTTGAAGGTGTCGTTATCGCCTACAGAAATATACAAGACAAAACACACAAAACAAACATATTAACAGAACAAAACTTTATACAACAAAAATCTAAAACCAAACCTCCATTGATTGGTCCCCGGCAACGGCGCCATTTTGATTGAACGGGTCGCACCGCTCACAAAAGTTGATTGCACGAAATTAATGCAGTATATTTACTAGGAAGTGACTCCTAGGTCGTCTCTCAATGACCAATTTTTGGTGGTTCAGTCTCAGATCAGTCACGAAAAGGGGGGGGGGTTTGGTGTTTTGGTTGAATGCGGTAAAATTAAATTTAAATTAAAATTAAAATTTAAAACAACAGTATAGAAAACATTACAAGAAAACGTAAATCACCAGAAACGTAAATCACAGTTTGAAAACTTAATTTGGAAATGAGATTTTTGACAGAATTAAAATTAGGAACTTGAAAATGAGCAGAAATGATATTTGTAGTGAATTGGAAAATGACAACAAATTGGATTCAAGATTTAAACGTGCAATGGCATTGTAAACAGAAGGTAATTTGCAGATGAAAATCAACAGCATCAACTAAGAAACGTAGAGTCCATCAAATAAAATTCTTCACTGAAATAAATCCAAATTCATTACTAGACATCACTGGAAACAAAACCCCTAAACCTCCTGATGATACGGGTCGCACCGCTCACAAAAGTTTGTGCATAAAAGAATGCAGTACAGTGCTAGGAAGTGACTCCTAGGTCGTCTCACAAGGACCAATATTTGTGGTTCGGTCTTAGATTTAACACAAAGTGGGGGGGGTTGTGAATTTTGGTTTTGTGCGGAAAAATAAATTAAAACTGGAATTTAAATACGACAAAATTAAAAACACTGAAATAAATTTTAACGGTGGTAAAAACTGAACGGTAAAAGACTGTAAAACCAGAAAATGTAAAATTCATCAGTGCTTGAAATGAAAACATTGTAATAGTAAACATGCAGAAAATGTAACAGCCGTGTAAATAAAATTTACCCAAAGCATCGGTGAAAATGAACAGTAAAAACGACGTTGAAAATAAACCGAATGGACAAACACATTGACTGAATTTAACGGTTCAGAAAACAGTAAACGGTAAAATAAAGAGACAATAAAATAAAATCACTTGACTGAAAATGAAATTTATCAAACATTAAACTCTTAAATTAAAATTCCAAGACAGCAAAGATAAGCAATAAAACGAGAAAACTGTAACACACGTTTCAGAAATAAAAGCTACATTTTTGCACTGTTTAGAATGAAAACTCAGAGCCTCTGGAAGAGAGGAACCGAGAGTGTTTCCTACTCCTAATTCTAATCTCAAATCTCATACTGAAATCTCCTAAATTCTACTTCCTTCTTCTTTGCTCTGCTGCTGCTTCATTTATAGCCAAATTCTCTGAACATCCTCCCGTGACTTCTCCTTCAGCATTTTGTATTTCTTTTTTTTTCTCACTTGCCAGCCCGTGACCTTCCAGTTTTCTTTTGTGTCCCCGTAGCATGAAGACTTTCTTCTCCTCCTAGCATTGCCAAAGAAATAGGGTGGGACCCTTCCTATTGTGTCATCTTCTACACCTTGGAGCCGTGGGCTCCTTTCTCAATTCTTCTACTTCCATCAGGCCGAGGTTGTGGCTGCTGGATGTGCAGCCTCCATGCCTTCCTCCATGCTTCCAAGCTGCTGGACTTTGTCTTCTTCAATTAGACCAAGATTGTAGAGCATTTCCTTTACTGGACCAGCTCCTTCTTCTTCAAACTAAGCTGCTCCAAGCTAAACCGTGAAGGTGGTTGCAGCTGTTTCAACTCCAAGCTGTTGGACCGTGAGGTTGCCTTTGTCCAGCTCTACTCTTCCATGAAGTGAATGAATCCTCTTTTCTTCCATCCAAGGCGTGAGATGTTACCAAGCCAACCAAAAGAAACCGCGAGCTGCTGTATGCTATGTTTGGCCGTGCCATTTCTCCTTTTACTTCTTCCAATTTGCGTGTGCATACAACAAGAAGGTGAAGAAGTCTTCATCTTGTTGCTGAACGTGAATGATGCTCCCTTGGAAGTACAGCTGCACCTCCATTTACGTTGCTTTCCTGCTGGAATACTGCTGGAATGAAGACCGTGCACACCATAAAAGAAAACAGCCCATTCTTCTCATTTAATCAAAACGTTCCAGCCCCCAAAGAAGTGGTGGACGTTGTGCTCCAAAAGAAACCATCCACTCCTTAATTGAATCAAAACGTTAAAGGGTGTGGTGGATCCAAATGTGTTGTCCAAAAATAATGTTAAATATTGTAGCAAGCATTTCAATTGTTAACGTGGTCCCTTCTTTTTTATTTCATATCATGTGTGATGCCAAAACCAATGGAGGAAACCGTGAATGGTGGATGGACCCCATAGGCCATTATCTTCTTTTCCATGTGGCCACTCCCCTTGATAATTTTCAGCATTTTATGGGAACTCTCTCCCATGGACGTGATTTTTCAAAGTGGTGGTAGGCAATGCTTTGCCAAAATGAATTTTCCAATAGGTACTAGCTATTATGGCCGTGTAATGTGCTAAGCAAATTTTTGCTTCTACAAATTGAATAAATGAAGGACTTGCTTCCCATGAAAGTTGTGCTTATGTGAATGTTTCCAAATGCATGTCTACTGTAAGTGCACCTCCAATGATCTATTCCAGCTATCACAAGTATCAAACAACAAGCAAACAATTTAGAAGTCACTCAAACAGTAAACACAAGACTGACATAGGGGAGTAAAAAAAATACTGGGAACAACACATAATGAATTTGAACAAAATAAAAACTATACGTGAAAATAGACATCCAGACGAAACTATGAAAAAAAATTGCATGGAAAACGGATAAGAATTGATCTCGAACGAAGACACACAAGTTGACACAACATTCACGCAGCAACCAGCGCGAAAATTCAAATGGTTGAAATGAATTTGGCTCAATTTTCATTTCATTTAGCCTTCAAATGTCCCAAAAAGATATCCAAAATTTTCCCATAATTAATAATGCAAAATAATAAGCTCAGATAATTCAAATTAGTTAAAATAAGAATTTCTGATCGAATTAAGCACAATTAGGAAAAATAGGAAAAATACTGGACAATTAAGCACAATTTCCTGATTAATTTTAGTACAATAAACTAAGTGAAGTGAAGAAAATATTGGTTCATCACCTCCCAAGGGGGAGAAGGGAAAAATGAACACTCAGAATTAAAACGTCCGTGGCTACACTAAATCCTACTCCTAATCTAATGAATCTTCACTGACTGCATGCTGCTCTTTTATAACCAATTCTCTGAAGCTACTCCCGTGAGGCTTCTTGTCTTTGAGTGAGTATCTTTTCCTTGCCTTGTGAGAAAATAGTTACTTGGCCGTGAGAAAATAGGGTGAGGGCCCCTCCATCATCACCTAATCTTGTCATTTTCATTTGCATGGACTAGCTTCTCCATCCCTTCTATTTCCAGCAAGGCCGAGAAGTTGCTGGATGTGCTAGATGGAAGCTGAGTTATTTCTTGCTCTCGGTGGTTGCTAGACCGTGTGTCATCTCTGCTTCTGGATTGCTGCCAACATGCTGGGTCAAGAACCGTGAGCTTCTACTGCCATGGGGAGTGACCGAGAGCTCCACTTCAAGCTGCTGGAAAGGTGCTGTACTGCTGCTCATGTGAAGAATCACTGCTGCCATCTTCCGTTTGCATTCCAAACCTTGTTGGATGCTTGCTCCTTCCTCAGCTGGATGTGAATGATGCTCCGCTGGAAGCTACTGGCTTCTTTCCAAGCTGCTGGTCACGTGAATCTCCAAAAGAATTATCCATGCTTGGACGTTGCTCCTTACTTCTTCACCGTTTGCTTCCTTTCTTTCCATCTCAGCTGGATGTGTAGGTGTGCTGGACTTTGGAGGTGCTGGATGGAGTGAAGATGGTGGTTGCTGGAGCTGTTGCTGGAACGAAGTTGGTGGACTGTGCATGAGTGTGGCAGCCATGCCTCTTCACGTGTGCATCTTTCCGTGTGCTTTGCTGGATGGGTGCTAGCTAGAATTCACTTCTGTATAAACACTTTTCTTCAAAACAGCACCCGCATATTAAGAGAGCATAGGTCTTTTCCTTCCATGTGGTCCCTTCCTTTATTATCTTGTCTCCCATTTAAAAGAAAGTGGACTTGTTGTTACGTAAGTGTTGTTATTCATTGGCCATCTTTTTCATTTCTTTGTGTTGGATAACCCTGTGAGGAGTAGAAGGCAAATAAGGCAGCCCACTAAAATTACTGAAAGGTCCCATCATGAAAATTCTCTTTCCCATGTGCCGTGCTTGCTTGTTGTGGCAACACCATTTCTCCCACCATTCAATTCTTTAATATTCATTGTCATAAAACCCGTAAGTGCTGGCCTCTCATTGGTGTCTTCTATTTCTTAAAGAAAGAAGACTCTTTCTTTGGTTGGTTGATTGAGGCCGTGTGAAATGCAGACCGTTTTTCAATAATTTTCCACTTTCACTATCCAGAAATGTTGTCAATGGTTGCAAGACCATTTGGAATGTGCTTCTTCTAAACCAATTGTGTCCATGTGAAATGAGTGACCAAAATGGACCAAAATAAATCAGCATATAACATGAAATATGCTTCTCCCACCGTGGCACCATCTTTCCAACTTCAAACAAAAAATATTTCATTACATATCAACACACAAATTAAATCACTGCAGTGTAATTTCTTCTAAATGTCCCAATAAATATTATCCAATAATTTCCCTGCAATCAATAATGCAAATAATTAATTCAGATAATTCAAATTAATTAAAATAAGAATTTCTAATCAATTTAAGCACAATTAATAAAAACAGGAAAATACTGGACAATTAAGCACAATTCCCCGATTAATTCTAACACAATAAACTAAGTGAAGTGTAGAAAATAATGATTCATCATTCGTCCTCGGACTTATTGGGGACAGAACGTTCGTTTTTGATGGTTTTCTTAAGAATGATGAAAATGATAATGGAATGATGAATAATGAATGATGAACAGTTTATGAGATGAAATGAAAATATGAATACATGATGAAAAGTGAATGATGAAGAGTATATGAGATGAAATGAAAAGTTATGATTTATGAAAGAGCGTTCCAAGGAGTAACGACTCAGAATTTGATTATTGAGATTTGTAAAGTATGAATGTGGGAAGCTTAGCCGGTTGTTCATCCTGATATTCCGTGAGTACTCGTCCTCACGTAGAGGCAGTACGTCATGTGTGGGAATGGCAGGAGGTCCTAGTCCTGATGATTATTGGACAGATAGGATTAACCTCGGGTGGCAGCTGATGAGAGTTCCAGTTACTACATCACCCGGGTGCACGAACACCGAAGCTACACAGATTTCATACAGTCCGGACAGTCAGTCGTGTTGAGTTTTATTTAGTGAGTAAATTAAAGTGGGTTGTTATGTAATGAATGTGTATGTTGAAATATGCATGTATGATGAATTGTTTACTTGAAATTCTATGTTGATGCATGAGTTAAATTATGTAAGCTTACCCTTTCGTTTCCTTGTGTTGTCTATTGTCCTTGTACGTCCGTCTTGTCATTGCAATGATCATCCGTGTGGATGTGAGCAGAGGGAGACGAGCGTTTGGAAGAGGCGCTGAATGAAGAGAACCTGGTTAATGTCGAAGTGAAGACCGAGCAGTGAGGCGCTCGGCCAGTTATGTAGCCTGTATTAGAGTGGTCGTTCGACCTACCCACTCGTTTTCTTTTAAGTTCGACCGTTCGGTAATTATACTGTGTAACCCGTTCGGTCAGGTTTTTATTTATACGTTCGACTTCAGATTGTGATTCGTGTTGTAAGGCATACGGCTTGGCTTTTGTTTTTAGTGAAAAACTGTACTGAATTATTATTAAATGTGATTTTCTGAATTTATAGTGCTGACTGTATTTTTGGGATGTCACAGAAAGCACGCCCCTCCTCAATTCGAATAAACCTTGTTGTCCTATTCTGCAGCTCAGTCAACATCTAGGGTTCCTCTACATAAAGGAAGTCCATAAAAGGTCTCGGTCTTAGCGCCGTTGTCAGAGCACCTATGATTAACTTATGGTCCACATTTCTTATTTGACGCGCGATTTGATTAAAGCGGTCCATAAACGCCGTTTCTTCTCTCCCTTGCCTCATCCGGATTAAAGCAAGGTACGTCAATCCCTGCGTTCTGTTGGATGCGTATTATTGACTGAATAAATATCTTAGCGTTGCGAACCTATCTACCGTCTCAGATTATAATGAATGAAACCAATCCAACGCCTCATCCTTCAGAGACAACGAGAATACTCTGCACCAAATCGAATCATCCGAAGAATTAATTGCCATGGCATCAACAAAAGAGACCTAATATGCTTTTCAGGATCGGTTATTCCTCCATACTTTTCCATTATCGGGAGCACTTTATTTTCAACCATGAACGTCCTTATCACTATTGAGGTAAAAGGATGAAGCCCCTCAGCTTCACGGACTGGGTTATTCTTAGGTATTGGATTTTCCACATTGTACCCAGGCCGATTTCCCGCATTTCGCACCTCGTGATTCTCCACATTTTGCCCCGCTTGATTCCCCGCTTCTGCCCAGCTTGATTCTCCATGTTTCGCCCTCCACCCTGCGTATTACGTCTTGAGGCATTAGTTACCTCCCGTGTCCCATTTTCACGTGTGGAACGATTACTCTCCCCCCCATTCTCTGGATTGGCGACCTCATTATTCACCGATTGCACCGACTGTCCCACCGCCCCGTTGCCCCGATCCGCCCTTATTGCTGCCATCTCCACCCTCAACTCTTGCATATGCCTTTGCATTTCTTGTAGCACCTGTAACTGAAGCTCCTCTGCCATTGCGGTCTCACTTGGGTTTCCTCGACACACTCTCGGCCCCACGATGGGTGCCAAATGTTTCAGTATGTAGGTCCGAGACTACGCTTCCTTCTTTCCCACTACGATGCCAACGTGATACCCTTCAAGATATCGACTCCACTACACCGATCGGTCGTCTCCTGCGGGAAAATACTCCGATACTCAAGTCAGTTCTAGTTCAAAAAGTCTCAATGCTGTAATTATTTAGATCAAAAGTGTCTTTACCTGGACACTCATTTTATATTTATAAACTTGATTCCTAATGACAACCGTTACCTGCTAATTAATGCCATATTCATTTCATATATTTTATTTCCTATTGTTCGTTCTCTAACCATTAACGCCCAATGTTTCGTTTCTCACTGCATTGATTGACCTTTAATGCTCTTTATTCGTCTATTATTCGCCTCCTCACACTCTCAGTTTTAACCGATCGACCAACTTCCTTATCTAACCGATTGGTCAACCTCCTTATCGGACTGAGCTTCTTTCGATGCCCATAGGGTACACTACATTTAATATATTAGTAAATATGTTTTATTCTATTAACTCGTAAGTATATTTGTTGTTCTCCCGTTATCCTACTCAATAAGTGATTAAGTAATTTTACAAATAAAACCAACAAAGTTAGAAAACCATCTATTTGATATCTTTAAACGTGTCACATCACTTAAAAAATTTAACATTTCGAGATCGCCACAAAATATTTTTATAAGTTATATAGGTTCATGTAGTATTTTTACCATAATATAGGATATCATAGAATAAGTAGGTCAGTATATAAGAATTTTTGTATAGTGATTTTCTATCTATTGGCACAAAATATTAATGAAATGTAAATATGGGCATGATTTGGTGGGATCATTTAAGACCGAAAAAACTAAAGTGAAAGAAAAGAGTTATTATCGAAGTGATTAAATTGAGCAAATATTATAAAAACACTTAAACTGAAAAGGGTAAAATTAAGTGAAGTAAAAATTAGGGTAAACACTTAACTTTAGTACATACAGTTTCTTGAACCTTAATTGAGATATTTTCTGAAATTAAAATTGTGACAAAGTCAAATTTAAATTCTAAAATAGACTATATGTCAGATACAAGACTCTTTTCGATTTTAATTTGAGATAATAACATTGAAATTCTAACATTCTATTTCAAATTTTTATAAATAATATCAATATAATAATGTTAAATATGTTAACATTCTAAGAGTCTAAAAAATTGTGTCTTAGAGTTAATAATGTGTTTTAAATGATGGAACTTGCTTATTTTAATATTAAAATTTTAAAATATAAATAAAATTTCTATAACAGAGTGTTATTATCTAAAACTATATTATCTTTGTAAACTATTTTAACTTCCTTCTCAATCAGAGATTGCTGAAGTGAGTTTTGAGTCGAGATCTTTTATTCTAATTGATTAGTTTCTACAAAAGAGTAAGTTAATTTTTACTATTTTTCTTTTTCTGAGCGTTTATGTACATGTGAGTGTTTTCTTGTGAGGTTTGAGTCTTTTACAAGACTCTCTGTTGATTAATGGTTCTAACAGTGTGCCTTGATAATGTTTTTGTTGTTTGTAGAAGTAAGTAGAATTTCCTTTATTGGTGGAACTGCTTTAGGAGCTTTCTAGTAGTTTGATCATCTTTAAGGGGAGCTAGTTACATTATTTTAAATTAATGGACAAGTTATAATTGTTAAATGTAAGCTTGAATGATAGTTGATTTGTGTAATTAAGTTGTTTGATGAAGTATGACCAGTTGAATTGTGTTAGGAAATTCATGAATTTTTCTTAGCAATTATTTGATTGTTATTTTGATATGTTAAAATTGTGAGATCTTGTGTTTGAGATTTCATTGGAAGTGAATTGAATTATGGAATTTGAGTTTAAATTGATGGTTGATTGTTTTGGCATATAGGGTGAGTGTTAGACTAATTTTGTAGGGTTGAAATGACATGAATCTCAAGAATTCTGTTATGCATAATTATATAGACTCTATGAACGAGTATATACTCGTTGGACGAGGTTAAAGTTAGAGAACTACTAACTTGGTTGTCGTTGGACAAGAGTAAAGTTAGGAAACTCATTAACTTAGCTTGCGTTGAGCGAGAATATGGTCGCTAGACGAGCTCAAAGTTAAAGTGTCACTGACTCAATGGTCGTTGGACGAGAATCTCGTTGAGTGCTCCTAAAGTGAGATAACTCATTGGCTTGACAGTGAATTGGACGAGACAAGTTTCATTAGACAAATTTCGTGATATTTTAAGATTGAGATTCAGTGATAGTCTTGTCAAGCAAGTTATATGGTTACTACATGAGGATACTTTTAAATACTACTCATTGAGTGAATAAAAATGCTCATGAGACGAGATTAACAAAGTCCGACATTATTTTTTTCTTTTTATTTATGTTTAAGAATTCAATTTTTACAAATGTAATTATAAAGAACAATTTGTGATGTTCATCTAATTATGTTTGTAATATATATATATATATATATATATATATATATATATATATATATATATATACACGTTTCATTTTGTACATATTCTGTGTTAATATAGTTTTTATATAATGTATTAATATTTTGTATGTTTGTTATCAATATGTTATATACTATTAGAATTTATAAAATTTTATTTAATAATCTTATATTATTAAATGAAATATAAAATGTAACAAAATACAAAATTATTAGAATCACTCCAAATATTGTTCACTTTCATAATTTTATATTTAAAAGTATTTCGGAATATCAAATTAAGGTAATAGGATATATAAAAAAAACAATAAATTTGTAATGATAGTAATATAATTATTTTTTCTAAAATAAAGATATTTGATAATATTTGGGTAAAAGTAGGGGGGACAGCAATGTTTGTCTTGACAGAAAAGATCTTGCAGGTGAGTGCGTGAGTAATTCGGTATCTTCAATGCAATTGTATGAACCTTCAAATCAGAGTTCAGTGGTTGTCGTGTTAACGTTATTTCAACACTACTCATCCATTTGTTCATTATAGTATTAATGTATGCTCTTCTGTATTCTTGTCTTCTTCTTTCTCACATAACCTCTCCATGTTCTCCACACATCAAATTACTCTTTCTACTCTATCACTTTATTCTTTGACATTCTTTTTCATTTTAGTGGACCACTCAAGTAATTTTTTTTATATTTAAATAAAGGTTGTTGTTCCCTCCACCACCATCACTTACTCCATCCACCTCCTCATTCCTCTTTTATCCTTCTCTCCATTTCTCTATTCCTATTTTATCCTTAAGTAAAATTTTACTTTTAAGGTTAATATTTTTAAGTTCTACCCACTCCAATCCTCACTCCAATCCCTTGGGCATGCAGCGGCATACAACCTCTTCTTCTCTACTTTGTCCTCTCATTGTTTGTGTTTCATTGTGCTCTTCTTCATGTACGAATTCTTTATCCTCTCTTTCTTGTGGTGTGAGAGTGTGGTGAGTGAGAGGTTTCAGGTGGTGGTGCGATGTCGGTCTCGGTGGTGCTTGAAGGTGCAAGGTGCACTATGTCTCGAGGTAGGTAATCAACGGATATGAGCATCCGTCAGTGGATGTCAACATCCGTTTAAGGTAAAACGGATGTTGACATTCGGTTTACTAAATGAATGTACAAAACAAATATTCAGTCTAGGCCAGAGAAGCCACATTGCCACCTATGACAAAACAAAACATATCACTTTGTAAGCTGCCAAAATTTCTTTTAAGGAAAGTGGCGGCGACAACTTACAGGGAATAACTGAGGGAGTGAAACTAGGAAGAATGATTGTGCACACTGAAAATTATATCATGAAAACAACATCAAAGCCAGCCAAGTTTGAAGAGGAATTAACACCAGCTCCAGAACCATTATCAACTACTGCAACAGTTACTCTGACTATGTCACTCTCACATCAGAATTGTACTCTTAAACACAATACAACCCATGATGTGCTTACTCTCTCTTCTTCCAGAACAATACACTTCAAAGTCAAACAAACATATATAAGATAAACAACTACTCGGTTTTGCTTTGCAGGCTTTGGATCTCAGATTGTTGTGTCCTCAAACCTCGTAGAAGAAGAACAATTTAAATTAGTGAGAAACAGAATTAATTCATTACATAGTTACATTGTAGATATCTACATATGTTCATACCATGATTCTAAATTGATATAATTTGGTTCTTTCGCAAAGGCTGGTCCCTAGACCAAGTAATCCCATTGGAAAATTTTATATGTTAGGAAAATTCTATTTATGAAGTTATGAAACGATAGGAAGTGTCTATCATACCATTATGAACAATAGCATTTTATAAAACTATAAGGGGTAATCAACAAATTGTGTACTTTCACCAATTAATGTAGTTAATTTCATTTAGAGAAACTATTATCCTGTTTCTAAATCAAATGTTTGTACTTCGACGGATATCCACATCCGTTTTAGGGCCAAACGGATATGCGACGTTCGTTCAGGCCTGGATGTCTTCTTCCTCCTCTGAACACACACACACACAGAGAACCTCAAACATCAACTACAGCATAGAAAACAGAGAAAATAGAAAGCAGAAACCACAACACAACATCAACCATCAACCGCAAACACAATATATTGCATACATTTACAAAAAAAAATTATAAACATATCATGCAAGCAAGAAATGAAGTGCTCTCATAGAACTAAACCAAGAACGACACACACGCAAAAGAAAGCACACTGGTAGGAATGTGGAAAGAGAGGAACTGAGACTGGGAGAGTTGGGGTGGACTGGGCAAATGAAAGAAAAGTAAGAGTTAGGAGAACCTGAAAGAGAGAAGGAGAGGTGGTGTTGCTGCGATGGTAAAACTTTAGGGTTTCATAATTTAATAGGGTTAAGAGTTAAAAAAGGTAAAAAAAATGTTATTTTTGTAATTAAAAAAATTGCAGAAAGTTGGGGAGGTGGAGGGAGCAAAGGTGGTGGTGAAGGGAGTAACACCCTTAAATAAATAAAAATAACTCTCTTTGTGAAGTACTTATTTATGCACGGAAGTAACATGTTAGGATCTTACATGGACATACTTGTCAATTATTGAATTTCTTTTGTTAATTAACCTTTCTTTAATGCTTTGTTCACTTGGGGGAGAGGAATTGGGGGAGAAGAATTGGGGAAGAGTGAGTGGATAAATTTGAGAAAGAATTAATTGTTGTTTATTTGATTAGTCTTGCAAGTAAATGAGACTGGATTTGGAAGTAAAGTTTATGAGAATTAATGTAGGATTTGATTAATGTGAGAGATAAAAAAAATTTGTTTAACTGTTAGAAATTAAAGATTACCAAAATGCCCCTAGTTATTAATGTAATATAAAATGATAATTGTTAATGTTATATTTAATTGTAAAAAAGTTTATAAAGAGTAGAGCTGTCAAAATGGGTCACAACCCGTGAGTCAACCTGGCCCACCACGGGTTTGAGCCAGGTTGGGTTTGAAAATATTGTATTTTTTTTATGCGGGTCAGATTTCAGTCCGACTCATTTAAACCCGGCTCATGCGGGTTGAACCCGTGGTGGGCCTGGTTGGCCCACTAACCCACCTACCTAATTTTATTTTATTAAAATTTAATTTTAATTTTATAAAAAAATATTTATTATTTTGTTTTTGCTTGAAAAAATTATTTAAGTTCCTTATTTTCAAAATTAATTAAACACTCATGTTAGGAGTGAAATTTAGAAGTGAAATTTCTTTAGATTTGAATTATAGAAAGTTTGTAATTTTTTTTTTTAAAAAAAAATTGTAACTAAGTGAGCTAGTGAGCCAACCCGTTCACCCACCAACCCATGGTGGGTCGGGCCGGGTTCGAATTTTTCTGTCTCGCTAATAAATGAGTCGGGTTGGGTTGGCTCACTAAGTAACCAATCCGTGGTGGGACGAGTCGGGTCGGGCCGGGTGGCCCGTTTTGACAGCTCTAAGAAAGAGTAAAAAATTAACATTAATTATTAAAATTAATTTTAATATTGTACAAAATTTTATTTTAGTAAAATAAATTTATTTTTAATTATAATATTTTTGTAATATTATTTATTACCAAGGTGAAATTGAATATTTTTAAAAATAGAAAAAATAATCATAGAACCACCACCACCCAAGCCTTTCTAACTTCTCTCTCTCCCCTTTGACCCTCAAATCTAAATCCAAAACCTCTCTTTCTCCCTCTCCCTGCCTTCTGACTTCTCTCTCTTCACCTCCACCAAACCACGCTTCCCCGCTTTCAAACTCTCCTCTTCCCACTATTCCTCTCCTCTCTCACCATCGGCTTCCTCGTCGACCATGACCTCCATTGTCTCAACTCCCTCGAATCCTTCCTCTACCGCCGCGACCTCCCATCTGGCTCCCTCTTCGTACGCCTCATGCGCCCCCACTAGACCCGTTCGACTGTTCTCCTCCTCGCCCACTCCTTCATCGAGTCCTTACTCATTCTCGCCGCTTAGGTCAACCTCCTTGCTTTCCTCATCAACCAATACCTCCTCCAATGCCGGACGCTCCTACCCAACAATGCCACGCTCGTTGCCTTCTACACTCAAACACCATCGCCATCTATTGTTGTTGCTACTAAAGAAGACGAGGAAGAACCACTACAAGAAGACGATGGAGCACCCTTGGTTGGAATTGTCGAGATATGTTTCAACAGAAGAGGCACCCCAGAACCGAATCCAAGCCTACACCATGGTGAAACGAACGCTTGGAGCTGAATACAATAAACCAGAATCGAATACACCAAAAGCTTCCGTCTCCTAGTGTAACCGAATACACACACCCCAGTACCCCCAGCATACCCCAGAACTGAATACAACAACTTCCTTTTTTTTACATGGTATGATATCTAGGAAGGAAAAAGATGAGATTTGCCTTCAATTCACTACAAATCATCTCATATATGCGAGTGATAAAAAGAACATATATCTCAAATCCGCTGCATTCTATCTTCGCAAATCGTCCAAAGCGAATACCACCAATCTCTCAATTTTGTCTTTGATTTTCCTTCTCAACAGTACAATCCTCGAAAGTGAACACAAAGATATATTCTCACAAAGGATGAGATGCCTCTTCTTGGAAATGGAAAACAATTTATTGGTTCTTCTGCCTTGATTAAATCTTAAACATGCAAAAATTAACTGTTGATTAAGATTAATGTTGTTACAATTATATTATTTAAAAATAACTAATAATTACAACTTCCTCTTGTTACAACCTATGGATCTTATCGCCTTGCATCATATCATTGACCTATGGTGCAACCAGATAATTATTATACCTTTATGAAAAATATTATCAAAATAAAAATTTTAAATATAACAAATGTTTATCTTTTTTGAATATCACATTTGGGTTTTAATTTTATCTTTTAAATATTTATTAAATTAAAATAATTATTTTATTAATTTTATTTTTAATGATTATTTTTTTAAAATTTAACCATTGTTTTAAAATTTAATTATGTTTTAATTAAAAAATTAAATAAAAACATTATTTATAATAAAATTAAAAAAATTATTTATATTTAATTTTATAATTATGATAATAATAATAAAAATAATTTTATTAATTTTTATTATCATAAATAAAAGTGAACACTTATGTATTACTCGTATGTTACGGACATGTATTTTCACTTTTAATATATAACAATTAAACATATAGAAAGAAGGTTATAACAAATATTTAGCGTAGCTGTGTATATAATTATTTAAACTGTTTGTTAAGATTATTGCAATCTATAAGTTGTCGTGTTTGGGTATTTGTTTTTGTTTTATTATATCTTCTTTTGAGTTAGTTTATAATTAAGATTTGATTCTTATTCCTTATAAATTTTAAAATGAGAGTGAAGATTCAAAAATTTATAAACAAAAGTTAGATATTAATTTCTTATTTTATCTTAAAATTATAAACTATTTTTTCTACACTATAATATAAAAAATCTATAAATCTAAAGAACAAGAACATGGATATCGTTATTATGTTATATTGTTTTTGAGAAGATACATAGCTATATAAGTATTTGTGTAGATCGATTAATTTGACTATCAATAACTAAATATTTTTTTACTAAAAATTTATTCTTTTATTCTCCTTTTTGATGTTTTGTTGAGAGGAAAGGTTACTAGTTAGTGGTTTATCTGAATTATTTTGAGATTTTTAAAAGTATGACAGAAAAAACTTGCTTATAGACATACTTTAATCCATGTAAGACAAGTTAATAATTAAATCTAATCAATGTTTAGACTATACGGTAGTGTATTTTATATGTATATAAAAGTGGAAATATACATAGTTACATATATGAAGTTAGGTGAGAATGCTTATTAGATTAAAGTTAATATTGTTTAGGTTAAATATAATGAAACAAATTATGTATAATCTTGTTTTGAAAATATACACATAAGATAGTCTGATTATAATAAATGAAATATGACTAAGTCTAAAATACAAATAATAAATAATAAACTAATTAAAGATAAGAGATAAAGATAAAATAAAATTAATATATCTAATACTCTTCCTTAAGCTAGAACATACAAAATATATGTATCAAACTTGTTATTAATATAATCAATATAGACTTAGTGAAAATATATGTTTATGTACTTGAGTGATACCAAATTGTTAATGATTTGTGACGACGACATAGAAGACGAAATACCAACCTAGATGACTCCTGAGCAGCAAATCTGGGAGATTATTCCATATAAATATATTCTTACAAATCGAAGAAACACATTATTGACATCTAGTGAATAAAGAAGTCATTGTTGAAGAGCCATCACGACTATAAATAAATAAACAAAAGTCTTCTTTGCCACAGAAAAAGAAAACATATATATGGATGGGTCAAACACAATAGTGACAAAAGGGAGGTCACAAGAAACAATAACAAAAGAAGTCGTTGATGAACAGGAGCGAGACCTTGAAAATCCAAGATTCTTCAATCAAGGCATCTGAAAGAGGAAAATGAACGACTTTGATGCTCTGAATAGTTGTCTGAGAGGAGACGGGATGTGCGGGTACGCACGACGAACCTGAAAGAGGAAAAAAAACGACATCAACACTTTAAATCATTGCTTAAGAGGAGACGAGACATGCCACCATGCACGACCAAAAAGGGAGCAAATCTACATATTCAAAAGGCGTTAAGAGTGCATAGGAGATCTGATGAAGGCGTCATTGATGGCATGGTGGTCGCCTAATCAAGACGATCAAAACCATCTGATCATCGGCCAAAAATGAAACTCCTGTAGTGACAATGGTAGACAACGGCGCCACCAATAGTGATAGATGGCGCCGTCGTCGACAGCGGTGGTTGTAGTTGCAGAGGCAACAAAAATAATTTTCTCAAAAGAACTTGACTTTAATACCATGTTGAATATATTGAAGAAATTATGTATGAGATTAATCTCCCTTGTGTTGAATATACACATAAGGTACTTTATTTATAATATATGAAATATGGGCTATGTCCAAAATACAAATAATAAATAATAATAAACTAACTAAAAAAATATATAAAAATAAGATAAATATAATACATCTAACAATTTGAAAACATGATAGTGTATAATGCGATTGGGGTTTTGATGAATTTGAAGTATAAAATGATAATTACTTTTTGGTTAATTTCTCTGTTAAGCTTAAAAACATTGATCTTGAGTTGAATATCACTATGTAAATAATTATACTCTTCACTTACCTCAAACAAAAATATGACACTCAAGTAATGAAATGTATAACTCAAAACATAATAAAGCTTGAGAACGAGAGAGATTGAGATAAATCTTTCTTCTTTAGAGACATATCGGTCAAGTGATATGCTAGATGTTCAAGTGTTTTGTTGAACACTTGGACGAGGAAATTAGAAGTGTTAATGAGTTATAGATAATTGAAGTATCATGCAGCCACATTGAGGTTAGGTTGCTTAAGTACTAGTAAATAGAGATTTACGAAGAATATCTAAATTGAATAGGTATAAATATGAGTATGATTGAATAAGTATAAATATGAGTATGAGTAATACTTTATTGTTTAAATTGAGTATGGAAATGGGGATGAATATATACATATCCATCTGTCTCGTCTTCATAAGTGTCATTTCTATTTTAAATTACTAAAACATCTTCATTTTCTTAATTGATCTAAAAAAGCCCATTAACATTTTTTGGTTTAAATTCATCTCTTATTATAAGACACATTTTTTATCATTTCATTTTTTCTATATTATTTAATCTTTATCCAATTATTATTTAATAATCTTATTTGATATTTATATTAGGCTTAATGCCACTTTTGATCCCTATTTTTGTCAGCTTTGTTCAATGTGGAACTCATTTTTTTTAATGTTCAATGTAATCCCTTATATCGTAATTTATGTTCAATTTGGTCCTTTTGGCTGATGACGTTTAAATAATTAACGACTAAATGTCCATGTAACAAAAAAGGGAATGAGTTGTCATGAATCTCGCCACGTCATCACCATATTCCCTAAGACAAAACCCTAATTTTCTTTTCACCAGCGTGCCGCCGTGCACCACACTTATGCCATCATCTTCTTCATGTCGTCAGACCACCATGAGCTTTGTCGTTAGCAACCACACAAGCCACCAAGAATCAACCAAGAAACCCAATATGCAAAATAAACCTTCCACTACAACGAATAAACACAAATTTCGTGAGCCCAAATCACTATCACCATGAGAACCACCATCGACATATCACAATCTTGATCTTCTCCACACTACAAGAAAAGCGTGAATTACTGACAGTGTTTTTCCGAAGGCCTGTAGGCCGTCGGTAAAAGTGATTTACCGAGGGTCAAAAAGTGAATCACCGACGACCTTAATGAAATAACATTGTCGACGACCAATAAGACCTTAGCGAGGGCTCAATGGCCTTCGGTAATATCCTCAACCAATTAAAGTCAGTGATTGGGGGTATTCGTGCAGGTCGTCCCCAATTTCATCAAACAGAACCCTCCCTCCCCTCTGCTAAGAACTACTGAGAATTTGGCTGTAGATTCCTATCCACCTTCCCGTTTACTCCTTCTGCCTTCCCTTTCGCTTGCTATCGTTCATTCTCTCCCTATCCCTCTACTTATCTGTTCTGTCCGGTGGCATCGTCGTCTCGTTGTGGGTGTTGCGGGTGGGGTGGTGGTTCGTGGTTGTGCGTGTAAGGCTTGTGCGGCGGGTGGGGTGGTGATTCGTGGTCATTATAGTGAAGCCCAAGGTTGGCTGTTCGGTTGAGAGCTGGCGGTGTTGCTTGGCTTCCATTCAATTGGGTGTTCTGGAGTGCGAGGTAAGTTCTCTGTTTTAGAACGCTACATGAATAAATTGATTGCCTTGTTCTTCCCTACTTGTGTGCAATGTGTCCATCTAATTGGGTGTTTCCCGGTTCTTAGCAAAATGCGTGAAGTTTTTTGCACTGTGGATATTTCTGCTTTGGTACCTTATATGTATGGTGTGATAATTTGAATTTTTTGGCTTATACTTGGGTTTTGGGTTGAGACTGGGCAGGTTAGTATGTTCCATGTTTTCTTTTGAATTCCTATATGGCATTTTGTGTACTACAACTTGTTCTGGTTTGCTGGCTTCTTAGTTTTGATTCCTCTTGATTTTGATTCGAGCTTGGAATAAGTTTTGGGATTTGTTTTTGTATTGCTGTAAGCATAGAGGAAATTGGTAAATCAACAGTAATAGAAAAATATGTCCTCAATAGGTTAAGTAATGAACAGGTTAAAAAGGACTGATTGTATGGACTGAAAAAAGTTAAAATGAATCTGGTTAGGTTGTAAAGGAACATGATAACGCAGTAACTCTATAAGAATGAATGCTTTTTTTTATTGAATATTCTGATGGCTCCTTCCGATAAAAATCAATCGGAGAAACATGATTATGGGACTTTTGCAGCTTCCAAGAGTTATATTTCTATTGTTGTCGGATTTGTGACCAAGTCAGGTATATCTAACTCTACCCTTAATCTTTCTGTTGTTACAAAGGGTAGTGATCAAGTCAAGTATATCTAACTTTGCCCTTAATCTTTCTGTTGTTACTAAGGGTAGTGATTGGATAATTGATTCAGGTGCTACTGATCATATGACTTGTGATCCTCATATATTTAGTAATTTTTCCTCTAATTGTTCTAAAACTATTATTACTAATGTCAATGGAGTCTCGTCTCCTATTGAAAGTGTAGGTACTATATCCCTCTCACCCTCCTTATCGATTCCTGATGTTTTATTTGTTCCTACATAAACTGTAATCTTATCTCTGTGAGCAAGTTAACCAAATCACATTCTTGTGTTGCCTTATTTTACCCAACCCATTGTTTTTTAAGAACATCCATTCCAAGGAGAAAATTGTAAGTGGTAGAGAGAGTGAAAGACTGTATTATCTTGAAAATGTCTCACAATAAACCCATAAAAGAGGGTTGACTTGTCTTGCAAATGATCACATACAATATAAAAACAAGAAGAAAATTTGGTTATGGCATAAACAATTCAGACATCCCTCTTTTGGTTATTTAAAAAAATTATTTCCATCATTATTTCATAAATGCAATATTTCTGATTTTCTTTGTGAAACTTGTGTTATGGCAAAAAGTAATCGTGTTGTGTTTCCTTTAAGCAATACAAAAATTGATTTTCCTTTTTCATTAATTCACACTGATGTTTGAGGCTCTGCCACGACCTACACATAATGGAAAAAAATTGTTTATCAGTTTTGTTGATGATTGTACTAGGGTAACTTGGGTGTTTTTTGTTAAACATAAAAGTGATATATATTATGTTGTTCGTTCTTTCTATCATATGATTGTTACACAATTTAACACATCTATTAAGGTAATTTGATAAGACAATGGAAGGGAATATTTTAAGACTGAATTAATAGAGTTCATGAACTCTAAAGGCATCTTGCATCAAACTACATGTCTTTATTCGCCACAACAAGATGGAGTGGCTAAGAGGAAAAACAGATATATATATATATATATATATATATATATATATATACATATATATATATATATATTAGAGGTGACAAGACAACTTTTGATAGATGGTAATGTCCCATCTCATTTTTTGATGTGAGGTTGTGAGCTCTGTCGTTTATTTAATTAATCAAACCCCTTCTGGTGTGTTTAACTTTCGAAGGTCTTTTGATGTGTTATCTGATCATTGTATCCTTCCTCCCATAGTTTATTTACCACCTCATGTTTTTGGATGTGTTGTATATGTTCACTTACACCCACATCAACGTACAAAGCTTGAAGAATGAGCGATCAAATGTGTTTTTGTTGGATATGGATCATCTAAAAAAGGTTATCGTGTTTACCATCCATCATCAAAAAATTTTTATATCTCTATGAGTTTGACATTTAATGAGCATGCATTTTTTTTATGTTGATTCTCTAGTTCAGGGAGACAATGAAAGTGAATTGCATAATCATGATGTTAGTATGTTTGATATATTAGATATAAAGTTATATTGTGAAGATAAATTATCGTGTGAGGATCATTCTGCAAGAAGAGAGCCAATCCTAAATATGGACACTTCTTTTCTGGATAATACAGTGTCTTCTTATCATAACCAATTGGATCAATCTTTTCCATAGGTTCAACTTGACTCTTCGGGGGTACCTTCTGATCCTATATCTGATAATACTAATTTAGATAAAACTCATCAAGGAATTAATTCTTAACTGCATGAGACCACCAGCACACCAAACACTGAGTGTACTATTGTTCAATATAATCTTCCACCTCGTTCTAACCATGGTCAACTCTAGCTAAATATGAACCAGGCCTCAAAGCAAAGTTAATTATCTCATTAGTAAATATATGTCATCTCACAGGTTATCCCAGTCATATGCATAATTTATATTTCAATTATCTTCAGTTTCTATTCCTAGTAATATACAGGAAGCTTTGGCAGATCCTAGATGAACCAAAGCAATGGTTGAGGAAATGATAGCTTTAGAAAAAAACAACTCTTGGGATCTTTTGTCCTTACCTAGACGGAAGAAAATTGTGGGCTGCAAATGGGTATTTACAATTGAGCAGAGGCAACGACCTCACGGCGGCGATGACAGAGCGAAGGCACGACGAAGGTGCGACAAAGGCACGACGAAGGTGCGACGAGAGCACGACGAAAGCTTCTGCGTTTCGCGGAGAGGGCATCTACCTGTTGCAGTGAGGGTTTCATTTGGGAATTTTTGGGTTCTCTATTGTCACGTGAGGCTAGCATTTTGGGGTGGATGATTTTGGTTCCCTGTTCTGCAGGCTTTGATTCGTGACGCAATCCTCCTCCTCCTCTTCTGAAATTACAATTAGGGTTTTGATTTGTTCTCGGATTTTGGGGGTTTTCGTTCTAGATTCTGCAATTAGGGTTTCTGTGATTGCAAATCGTTCTTGGAATTTGGGTTTTGAAAATGGGGTTTTATTTTCCTCTTCAATTTTGGAGGTTTTTGTTCTGATATCTGAGTTTTGTCATTTGGGTGGTAAGGGTTTGTTCCAAATTGATTTATGTGGTTTCTAGTCTTGTAATCTTGATCTTGCAATTCTTGTTCTTGTTGGGGTTGAAGATGGAGTGGCCATGGGTTGAGATTCTATTTCTTCTACATTGATTCAAGGCTTGAATTAAAGCTTCTAATTCTCTTTTCTGTTTTGTGATTTGAGAAGGTGGGTCTTCAGTTTTAGTTTTGGTTCTTCTGTTGATCTGAGTTTAGGTTTCATGAGCTCACATCTTTGTTTTGGTCAACGTTTGAGTTTGAGGGTGGTGGTTTCCTAACTCAATTTCCCTAATTTCAAACACTAGATTACTTAATATCCACTTCAACCTGTAATTAAATAACACATCAGCATGCACAAAACTAAATAATGACATGTTACCTTTAACTACTGCCAGATGATCATCCCATTAACTTTGTTTGGTTATATGTAATGGAAAGGACTAATTTAACTCAAAATTTTAAAAGTGATGACCTATTCCAAACACTTTTATAACGAGGGACTAAATTGATATTTGACAACAAAACTGGGGACTAAATTGACTATTAAACCTTACAACAATATCTTGCATTTGAATTTGAGATGAAACAACTTGGAAACCTCAAATATTTTTTGAGTATTGAAATAGCAAGATCAAAACAAGGTATTTTTTTATGCCAAAGAAAATATACTATTGATTTACTATAGGAAACTGGGTTGCTTGGGAGTAAATTAATTGATACACCAATTGAACAAAATCATAAATTCTTTCAATGCTCAAATTCAGTAAGCATAGACAAAGGGAGATACCAAAGGCTGGTAGGAAAATTAATTTATTTGTCCCATACATGTCCAGATGTCACTTATGCAGTGAATGTTGTTAGTCAATTTATGCACAACCCACGAAAGCATCATATGGATGTTGTTGAGAGGATTTTGAGATATTTGAAGTACACTCTTGGAAAAAAAATTGTTCTCAAAGGTATAAGGGTACACTGATGCAGATTGGGCAGGTTCAAAAGATGATAGAAGATCTACCTCTGGATACTTTACTTTTGTAGGAGGGAATCTTGTAACTTGGAGAAGTAAAAAATAGCCTATAGGATCAATATATAGTGCTGAAGCAAAATTCAGAGGCATGACACTAGGTGTATGATAACTTTTGTGAATTAAAAATATGTTATTAGATTTAAGCTTTAAACCAAATGAAACTATGAATTTGTACTGTGAAAATAAGTCGGCTATAGCAATTGCTCACAATTTTGTGCAATATGTAGAACAAAGCATGTGAAGATTGATAGAGACTTCATCAAAGAGAAGCTTGAAGCTGGAATAATTTCTTTTCTCTTTGTAAGATCAGAACTACAGTTGACTGATGTTCTCACTAAAGGAGTGTCAAACATAGTGTTTAATGAGTCTCTATTCAAGTTGAGAATTTGTGATATCCATGCACCAACTTGAGTGAGGGTGTTAAGATATGTCAAATATTCTATTAACAAATATTAGGCAATCAAATATTGTATTAGTTATAATTTAGATATTATTATAATTTATGCATATCCTTTCAACATTAAATACTTGATAATATCGTGTTTTATTTGTTGTGATTTTTTTATTTTTAGTAAAAAACTTTAATTAATATTTGGAATAGTAATAAGGCAGATATGGATCCAAATACAAGTATATATTTGTTTTTCGATGTGAATAAGGATGATACAGAAATTATATACCTATTAGATATAAGGATGGATTTTTACTTTAAAGATGAAGATGAGATAGTCAAACCAACATTGTCTTGTCCCATGGTCATTCCACCAGTGAAGATAAGACAAAAGTTATGACGTTTATTGGAACAATTCCGATAATAAGTAAATATTATTCAAACATAAGAATGTTGCTAAAATGATGAACACTTAAGTAGCAAGTTAAGTGATGGATTAAGAAGTTACTCAAGTGATGATTAACAACTTAATGAGAAAGCTTGTTCCCAATTATAAAAGAGGTTTTCCAATCTATATAAACTCGCTCCAACTACATGTTTCAATATGTATATATATACATATATGTATGTTGGCATGAGTTGCAATGAGAATTGGTCGTATATAGATTATTAGACTAATTATATATTTGAGATATATAATTATTATAAGATATGCATATCGACATGATGATCCATGGTATCAGTTTGTGATAGAATAATAATGATGTCAATTTATTAAGTAAATAAGATATGTTGATTTCTTGTAAATTATATATCAATTTGAATAAATAAATATATGAACTATTTCTAGAATACATTACTGGAATATGCATTGATACCTCTTTTAAGATATCTTACTATGATTACACTCTTCATTGAAGTTCTAACTAAGATTTCTTACACCTTAATAGCAATATTTCAACATAGACAATTCATAGAGGTATTAGAAGAATACCTTCATCTTATTGTATAATAAAGCTACTTCAATTAATTTCTTACGTGTTTTCTTGTATTTTTGTCTCCCAATCTAAACAATTTTATTGTATACCTTTCTTAATATTAATTGGGATTTTGAATATATATTTATTTAATGGTATGAAAAACAAGTATTTGATGAGGTGCGAACAACACATGTACAAAAATTCAAAGATAGAATAAATGTGGAAGAGAGAGGGTAGAGTGAGGCTTTATTTTTTAAATAAAAGGAGCATGGGAGGATGTGACGTGCGATCTGAGGCCTATTTGAGATGAAAAGGCAAAGGAATTAAGAATGGTGTCTGTGTAAGCCTTAAACTGCTTCTTACCTGTCAGTCATGGCACCCAAACTAAATGACAAAACTCACCATACTATCATCTGCATCATAGTAATCCCGTGAGACAAGTCCTTTAATTTCTCTCATAAAGTTTATCAAACTGGGTCCCATTTATTCTTTTCTTTCTTTCTATTAAAAAATACAATAATGATATTTTTTGACAATATTTTAATATCATTTACGTGTTATTTTATGATTGATCCGTGATGTTTATGATTGTTATTATTGATTATAAAATAATTTTGAACCAATTATACATAAATAATATTAAAATATTGTCAAAAAAATATTATTAAAGTATCATTAAAAAAAATCATATTGGTATCAACATTCATGCTCTTTCTTTCACTACTGCCATAACTTTTCCATCTAATTTTTTTTTTATGGATGATACAAAAACATTTTGAATCATGTTCAAAACTATATTTCAGATTACTCAAATATTTTGGATTTTGTAACATAAACTCAAAACAATGCATAATGTATTTACATTATATACTATAGTAGATACTATCTATTTCGGGGGTTATGGATTTTACATTGTGAAATATATTTCTCAATTATATAATTTATTTTATTTTTGGATTCAAAATTAAATTTTTTAGGTTGTAAAATTAAAAAAATTGTATATATTTTATATATTTTTTTAATCTAAAAATATTTTAAATTACATATTTTCAAAAACTATGATATATTTCTAAATTTAAAAATATATATATATTTTTTTTAATTTTAGAATATGATTTTAGACAATTAATCTAACCATCTCACTTTCTGAATATCCCATCAATTAGATGTGGTGAAGGAAGACGCTTCATACGTCATTACTTCAATCACTAACTTCTTTTTATCTTCTGGTCCAATTCATATATTACAATTCATTACCAACTATTTCTTCCTGTACTTTTTTTTTTTCGCATTTCTATATACTTATAAATTTCATTAAAATTGTATTAAAAGCATGCACCCTATTTTTTAAATGCATTTCGAATAGTGAAATTCGAAAAATATTTTTGGATTCGAAAACATGTTTTGAATTGTACTATACAAAATCTATTTAAAAATTTATATTTCAGAATATATATATATATATATATATATATAAATATATATATTCTGAAAAACATTTATAAATCTAGAAAGATATTCTAAGATGTGAATCCGGAATATATTTATAAATACATTTCTACAATTTGAAAATATGTTTCTATCTAAAAATACTTTTTTTACTGTACAATCTATATTATACTTTTGAAAAAAAAAATTCTAAAGTTTATACTTCAAAAGGATATTTTCAAAAATAAAAATATTTTCTAGATTGTACAATTCAAAATATATAATTTTTAGAATCTTACATAAATACCTTTCGGATTGGATGTTTTGGTATGCATCTTTCACCAAAAAGCACATCCAGTTTCTTTTGCATGTTTACAGCCCAAATTAGAGACACTGTTATTAGACATGTCACTTTGAGACTTCGTGCAAAAAATTTATAAACATGAAAAAAATTTAAAAAAGAATCAAAAAAAAAACATTTTCTTATTTTTGCAAAAAAATTATAAAGACTTTTTTCTTAATTTGTAGCACACTCCTATGACCTTTCATTTTCATGGATAGTTTATATGTGTGTATAAACCCATCGTTCACCACCTCTTTCATTCATAGTTTATATACATGTGTACCAATAAATCATCCCTTCCTCTTTTCTATATTTGATAACCAATTAGCCTTCCATTAGTCCCACCTCAATTATGGAGAAGGGACAGGAAAAATAATTTATAACTAAAAATGGTAAAGAAATAATTGTATTGTCATGTTGTATTAATTATTCTCAGTTATGGATTACTTTATAACCACTAATAATAGGAATTGTTCACACCCCACTAATGTCAATAAAATTTAGCTGGTTCAACATAGTTTTAGAATTTTAATGTTACATATTCTCCACTGTTTATCATTAATCTGTTTTTTTTTTCCTCAATTTGTCAATCTCTCATTTCCCAACAAAAACTCTCAATTATGGAATATTCAATTACGACAGACTAGAATTATACAAATTTATGTCTAATTTGATTTGAAACAACCAAAAACACTATAAAACTCCATGGTTGTTGTTGCTTGATGTCGCACATTTTGACCTGAATATGATCCTTATTTTGTTCATGAATTAGATCATCCTTGATATTTAAAATCACATGAAATATAGTAAGTTTTTATAAGCATATTACCAATAAATATGATTTTCTTTTACATTTTAAAGTACATTACAAGTCCATCTCAAACAATGTTACATCAAGTAGGTGAACTGAATAAGGAATGCTTACAATTTGTTGAGTTTAACTACAAATTCAGGTAAACATAATCACAGACAAAGATGATACAACCATGGAGGAAACATTATAACAGCCATGGAGAAAACATTATGGTAAGAAAATAAAGCAACAAATACACATGTAATCTATCTATTATCAAAGCCTGAAGCTGCAAAGATTCATCCATTAGTCTTACAATACACAAAGAAAAGAATCAAAGAGGCTTTGCACCACCACCATTCTCCTGTGCATTATTGACTGGAGTTGAAGAGCCACTCTTTTTAGAGCCACTATGGCCTGTGATTGTCCTTCCCATGAACTTCCCTGCCTTGCTCAATCCACTGCTAACGGCTCCAAATCCACTGCCAACTAGCCCTGCTCCAGCACCGATGCCACTGCCAACTAGCCCGGCACCGGCCACAACGCCACTTCCCATAAGACCGGCACCGGCCACAACACCAGTACCAACCAGTCCAACACCAGTACCAACCAGTCCAACGCCAGATCCTAGTGCATCCATTGTGCTTCCTATCATTCCTGCTTCTTTCATTTTCTTCCTTTCTTCTAGTATCTTTTTCTCTTCTTCTAGTGCAGCCAGTTGTTCTTCCTTGTTAAACTGATAGTATAAGACCTGAAATTGAAACATGATTATGATCTTCAATCAACCAGGATTGCCACAAGTGACCAACATATAGGAGGGCTTAAATTATCCAAATGATGGTAAGATCAGAACATATGAAGGGAAGAGAAAAAACTTTATATACACCATGCAGAGCTCCATAATATTGTCACTGCCAAGTACGTCAGATTATTAGAAGTACCTTTATTGTCAAGGTTCCTCGATCCTTCTTATCTTTCACCTTCAGTGTATCAAGTGATGACAGCAGCCTCAATTCCATCTCCTTTTCAGTTTGTGAGTCTAGATCATTAAGGCGTACCTGAACTATTCCCAATCGCTTATCTTGCCCAATGTCTTTATCAAAAACCTGTTTGAGGAGTCATGGACATCATTTGTGTTAATTGCCTTAAACAAATCAAATTATAGAAGCAGTTTAAGTTGAGTTATAGGGAGAAAAACATTAGATTTCAAATCAAAATAATAACTGCAATAACCCTGTAAATATGGATAAAATCTTGGGCTTCAACCAGGCTAAACAAAGACACAACCTCTGTCAATATTACAGAAACAATCACAAATTTTTGAGAAGTCAGTAATCAAACATAGATTATAATATATCACTGATATATAGAACTGCCACTGGTGGAAGATCCAAAATTTGTTGACTTGAGGCAACAAGATATACCAACAGAATTTTATGTATTAAAGAAATTCTAGTTTACAACATGTATGGTACAGGATCACAATAACAAGGTTCAAACAAATTGAGCTGTTAAACAAAAGTAATCATACTTAGAAGTATGCAGTATGTTTCTAATCCCCGTGTCAGAAACAAGAGCAGGTAAATAACCAGATTTTTATTTTCACACATATTGAGCATATATGAAAATATTTCTTTCCAATTCTTCAGTAAGTAATTGGCTTAATTTAAGGGCATATATTTATGAAAACAAAAATGTCACAAAATGTCCCTAAGAAATGAGGCAGAGACTTCAGAATAAAAAGGAGATAAAGTATTGGTATGGTAAAACCTCTAGAATGAGTGATTGGGTCTCCTTGTCTTCTGCAATCAACTCAAATCTCTCATTCCAAGTAGGATTCAAGTTGTTATCAACAACTTTGGTTTTATACTTGAACAATGGTCGAATATGCACAACTACATACGGATCTGACTTTCCAATCATTTCCATATTCTTCAAAGCAGTCGCTTTCACTACAGTCACTGAAAGTTTTCCTTGGGGTTTAAGCTCCAGCTCACTGCAAGAAAACAAAAAAAGTGCTTTTTATGCTGTGATTGTAAACATATTTGAGCACTAACATTGAAACTGACATTCCCAGTTTATTTTCTTCAAAGGTAGGGTTTGGAAGAGGTTATTTTCATGAAAGAAGTGGGAGAAACACCTGCTTACTTAGAAGAGAGAATCTCATAGTGGCAGATTGAGTTTCTTAAGGCTATATTGTTGTTTTGTTGCTCACACAAATTTCAAAATCAAATGTAAAACTTTGTTAAAAGGAAATAGCAACATACCTATTGTTTTTTTTATCTGCAGTCACAAAGAATAAATCCAAAAGAATAAACTTGATGATTCACATTTACCTTAGATCACAAGGAATACCACCAAGTGGAACCACAATCCTATGGGGCCATTGAAGCATGTCAGTAACAATTGAATTCACAGTATCCTATAAAATGGTGGGTAAATGTTAGAGTTATGCATGCTACTTCAAAGATGCTCCCTAGGGAAAGATGCGGTAGACAATAAATGACTCACATCAATCATATCTGAGATTCCAGGAATAGCTGTTAAACTTCCACCAACAGCTTTCAGAGTATAGTCAATCCTTGGCTTTGGCTATATTTAAATGGAAAAGTCAGAATTCAGAGAGTAAAAATAAGTGTAGTGGGTATCATGTGGCAAGGCTGATACAAGTTTATAAACTAAAATACACATTTAGGCCAAAAATAGAACAGTTTTTGGTTATTAACAGTAGTTTCCCCCATTCACAATCTTTGAAAAGTGTATTATCCTAATAATGTCCCCAATTAATCACTCTGGCAATTCACTTAAATTGATATCTAAATACATTTAACACGTTTAATATGAAGGGACACTTTATCTACCTTTTTTGTTTTTTTTTTCTTAATCAACCTTATCATTTTATCTTTTTCCTTTACCTCAGCAAGTAGAGCTACAACAACAGCAGAAATGCAAGGGATCTCTTCGGAAAGTTGGAATATAACACGGATAATGCTGAAAACCTGTAGATCCTTCAACTGAAACCAAACGCAATAATAAAACTCTAATGTTGACAAATTGTACAAGGAAAGTGATGAAAATCAAGGGAAAAGTACACTGACAAGCTAAGTCTTACCTGAATAGGGATTGATGCAACAAGTGCAGCCTCAACAGCCAAAATAATACTAGGATCACCACCCCAGCGGAAATCAATATCCATTATGATTTGACCTTTGGTAAGACTCTGAACACGAATCCCTGTATGGATGAAGAATTATGCATATAAAGATTATTAATTTATGAAATGAGAGGAAAACTTGATAAAGGGAAAGAAACACAAATAATTTAAATCGGTTTTATTGAATGCTATGCACCTAAGTCCGCAGTAGAACAACATTTTCATCACTTATGTCGAGTATGAAAAGAAAGATTCCATAACCACATTAAACTTAAGATTTCTTTTATTATCCATGTCATCTAGTTGCCTTCAGAGTCAATTTGTTAAAGATAAATAAAAAGAGTTATTCTGACATAAAATAGTCTAGATATTTTTCAGATTAAAAAAATAATTTATGTTGATTTAAAATCATAAAATCTCGCTTTTTAAAAACAGCTGATTTAAATAAGATTTCAATCATAGTTTCAGAACTTTTACAAGATTTTAGATTCTTTTAAGATTCTAATCATCTTGAAAAGATAAAAATGTTGGAAATCCCCTATTTGATTTAAGTTTAGCCAAATCATAGTATGTAAGTGTATACAAACCCCAATTTGCAAACTAACTTTGTGAGGTTGAATTAATTCTTAATTGCTTTATAAAATGGTATTATAATGAATCCTAGCAAAGTCCATTAGGCCTATAGTGTCACTCACTATTAGGCCACTATAAGATTACCCATAAATATCGGGTCCCACACAATGTTCAATCCTTGATGAGATGAGTTATGTTAGAGATCCACATCAACTAAAGATATGGTTAACTTGTAGTATATAAATGGATGTAAACTTTATCTTTCAAACAGATTTTGCAAGGCTTAGTTATGCCTAAATCATTTTCTAAGAGAAACAAATACATTCAAAACTATGGAAAAGTAATTCTTTATTGAAAGAAAAAAAAGAAAAGCATAAGATACATACCAATGATTTTTTATATATGTTCATATGTTTGGTTCCACCTTATAAGTCCATAGTGGAATAATAGATAAAGGCCCCCTATATATAACTATATACTAAAAAGATAGAAATACATATGTGGACTTCGGTTTTCGAATTATATTAATATTTGACTCCTACAATTCTTTATCCATTCGGACAACCCCTCTTTTCTTTATTTATTTTAAAGCAATTTTTTGAAAGTGTTCAAACTAGATAGATTTTGCAATTGATAAATGAATTGAAAATGTAAAATATATATTGCAAGAACAAGTAAACATGTAAAAAATGATAAGGTTTATTAAATTATTAGAGTTAGCAAATAACATAAGTCTAACAAATCTCAAAAAGATGTATGACATTGTTCATTCAATTTTACTTGTATTATTGTTTATCATTCGATTTATGGTCCAAAAAGAAAAGAAACATACACACACACACAATATGTACATGTAACATTTTTATAAAGATTTTATACAACTTTATTTCCTAAATTTTCTCCATTTTCTTTTTCTTTCCATTTATCTATCTCGTTGTGTCTCCTAATACATCTCACATTTACTCTCTCCTCTTCATAGCCCTCTTACTAAAGATGAATACACAACCCAAAATGTATACAACAAACATTTCGAATAATCTTCAAGGCTTCTATTTTTTCCCTTCAAATTTCTCAATTAAAAAACAAATAATCAATGTGATACTTTCACTTCAATAATGAGGGAAAAAAGGAAAATATTATTAACAAAATCATACTAATTAAATTCTTAACTACTCTATTTGTAACAATCACATTCTCTTATAAAAGGAGAAAAATCTTATGGAATGAATGTGAAGATTCTAGGATATGTTTTTGCTAACTACCATGGAGATATTAAGATATTTTTATCCTAATAATCCCCTATTTAAAGCACGTTCTACATTATAGTTTGAATAAATAAAGCAACAATTTCATTCGTTCATGAAAATAACAAAATGATATAGTTAACATTTACTGCACAAGTATAAGCATTATTTTAATCTTGTGGGCCCTAGGCTGTCACTACCAAATGTGCCCAAGGTCAACCTTGGCTTCATGTTGAGGAATTAATTCTGGGTCCAAATTTGATCATAAATTAAATCAACTTTGGGTAGTTTTTATGTTGGATTAAAAAAAATTACAATTTCTGCCAGTACCCTTTGCAATAAAAACTACATCCAAAAACAGAGATCACATCACTTCAAATGAATTTTGTAAAATAAATTTCATTCAAAAACAATTTTGTCAACTAAACTGGTAATTGAATAAATTACTTATTTCCACAAATTTAGAATGATAAAATGGAACAGTATATATATATATATATATATATATATATATATATATATATATATATGTTATAGATATTATGTAACTAGTTAAAAACATCCTGGTTTCCTCCCTCTAAATAGCTTCCAAATTGACTTCCATCATATTGATTTCTCACCCATCAATACCTCGGTAGAAAGCAAGAAACCATATGCAGAGTATCAGTGTATTTACAAGTTAAAAAAATCTGTTTTCTTAAGAAACATCATTAGCTCCAAAGTTTTGGTCATGGCTCCAACACTGATCTAACGAGATTTTTGCTTTCAAATTATGGATTGCAATATATGAACGCATTTTTCTTTTATCTCATGGAATCCAAACAAGATTTTTTTTTTCTCTATTAAATTATTATTTGTTGATATAAGAATATTATCAGTGGACAGAATCCAATGCCAAAAAAAATATAAATCCTAAACCCAAAGGGCAAAGAGATGCCCGGGAAAAATAGCTATAATCTTCTAACCAAATTGTCATGAACAAAAAATTCCCAAAGCTTAAGTTGTTAAGTGCAACCAGTTGTAATTGGTAAATTTACTAGACAAAGATTGTGCAGAGGAATTACTATTGATTGTTACCTTCTATTTTTGGGGCCACATTTCCAAGTGAGAGTTTGCTGAACTTCAATGAAGTAATTCCAGGTGGTCTGTACTCTTCTAGCAGTGGTTCAACAGATTCTCTGATCACCAAAGTTGCAGCCTATGGGCAAACAAAATCCATCAATATCAAATTATGTATTTAAGCAAAGAAGGAATACAACTCCAGATACTTGCAAGGAAATTTAAACCAAAACGAAGAGAAGGGGGTTGTGTCTAAGCATGGCATGGTTCATATTGAACAGCACATAATTAAATACAATTTTTCATAAAACTTTTCAAAAAAAGATAAATAATATACATAAAATGAGAATATTTGTTGGAAATCTTAATATTTGGATTTGAACATAAATCAACCATAAAGATTAAGTCAATAATAGCAGACAATTTTTCACTTATATATTCTGTTATATCTCCAAAGGGGTTAGCAAGGAATGGGTGGAGACAAGTTTGTCTTTGTCCTTATCCGACAAAAAATCTTGATTAGTTAAAGAACAAACTTAAATTAAGCTATATTTTATAATGTGTATTTGAAGTACATAATATCTTTTTAGATATAACATCATGTCTAACAAAATATTATCAATTAAATACAAGTTTATTATTAATATGTAATTGTTATAAGTAAATTTAGATTTTAAAGTAAAGCCTTGGCTTGGGCTTGGGCTTGGGCTGAGGATTGAATATCTAAAGTGTAAAGTTGGCATGACCAAAAATCTTTTGATGGCCAAACAATTTCTAGGATAGACCATAATATCATCTTAAATTTATTCAACCCTAAAAGTTAGCTCAAAGATAATTGAGTGTGTGTGTGTATTATATATATATATATATATATATATATATATATATATATATATATATATATATATATATATATATATATATATATATATATATATATATATATATATATATATATATATATATATTATCATAATCATATCTCTAATTGATAAGGTATCTCTAATAAGAAATTAGAACTATAAATATGGGACATTGGATTTTATTTTAAAGGTAAAAATTAAAAGAAAACGCATATTGACTACTTTAAAGAGCTTTTAATCTTGCAGTTAACTCGTCATAAAAATGGGTGGGGTTGGACAACTTTAAGATCGGTTGAAAATTTCACCCTATCAAGTGGGTTGCAGATTGGATAGGATTGACCAACCAAAATTTGAAACAAAAAGTTATAAAAAGGCATGATTCATAAGTTGGCATACCAAATTATAAAATAAATAAAAAATATAATGTCAAAGTCACAAATTATTAACCTGGTAAATTGTCTAAATAAATATAAGTATAACATTAAACCCTAAAACTTCATTAGACACTATGTTTAAAAAATAATATTTACTAAAAACAAAATATAACCAACACACTAGATTTCAAACCTGTGTACATCTATACTACTTAATACCTTCAGATAAAATATGAAATAAACCAATCCAACCATTAAGTTGAAAGTTCTTACAGACTAGATAAACATAACTACTAGCTTCATCACACTAATTTATTCTGACGAATAATATGCTATTAAAAAGATAAATAAATGTTATTACCAGATAACAAATTAACAATGTCCAATTTATGTGAAAATTAATCCTGTATACGTAATTAGAAAGATAATATCAAATGATTCAATGGTTGAACTTATTATTGGTACACAACTTTTCTTGCATTTCTATTGGTAAAAAAAGATTCATGAACACGTGAAAACTAATACTTAAGGAAAAAATTTCTTTCGAACTGGAGTATTAAAAGCAACATAGTCCAATACTAGAATTCAGAAATTATTCAAGCTTAACCCCATAAAGTCAATTTGTAAGGTAAGGATTTGACCAAGCTATATAAGCTCTATTTAAACCATAACTCTAGTGTAATGAAATTAAACACCACTCTTGAGCCTATAACTAAGGCAGTCCTAAAGTGGTCCCAACTAAGGCATGATAGCTGGTGAGGTCACAATTACAGAAATTTTCCAACACTGACTTCACTGGCTTGCAGGATATAGTAATGTGAGTGGTTCAACAATAGATCTAGGATAAACTCCAATAACATTACAGAATTTAGATTTAATATCTAACTCAACCCTTATAATGAAAGGACTGCCAAGACTTTATAAGCCTTAAATGTCAGACTAAACATCACCCTAGAGACTGCAAACAAAACAGACTAAAGAGACTGTTACTAAAGTGGACGACGGGTAACCACAATTAAGATGACTTCTGAACAATAAACAATCTAATTTTGACTACAAACAGTATAAACAAAATATTTTTATAAAATAACAATCCCAACTAGACATTTTGGGAGCTTTTAACATATAAAGAAAATCTTGTAAACTGCCGAAATTGTTGTAAATCATCATACAAATACATTACAGTGTGCAAGCATACTCACTTCTGCCACAAATGGCCAAAGTTTGGTCAGTTTCTTGTTTAGCCATTTCACCTGTAAGAGCCCATGCAAGGAAATGTCAAGCACACTACACAATCATATTAGAATAATAGGTACACTATATGAAGTTCTTTCAAACCCACCTGTTCATATACAGGAAATGATATCCATTCAGGCAAACTTTCACCACAAATTTTCTTCAAATCATCTCTGCTAAGGGATGAAAGGAGTTTAATGTCAGCTGCCTGCAAAGCAAATAAATAATGAACGTTAATAGTGTGTTTAGATATGGAATTTTAAGATGGTAAATCAATTTTATAGAGAATTTGGAATGCTATATATATTTTTTGGATAAGAAATTTTAAAAGAAACTGTAATTTTAAAATTCCATGAATAATTAGATTTCTTAAAATTAAAGAATATCAAATTCAACCTAGAAAGTAAAAATTTGAAATTCTTCGTATTTTCAAATTCATGTGTCTTCTCTACCCTACTCTTGGTTAGAACATCGTCAACTTGACTAAGATCAAGGCATTATTGGGATGACTTTTTTTAATTGATGTAAACTAAAGTTTTTCTATTGATGCTTATTTAAATTTTTAGGATTACTGTTGTTGTTGTAGACCACGGTTATTTTCTCGCTCGATATCAGCCAGGGTTTTATCAGCCAATTTCAAGGAGGCTATTTTCCAGCATATGACATTTATCGTGGCTATTTTTTGTTGATGTTTGCCATAATTACTTTCTTATCATTGACAACGATGTTATTCTTTGTCAATAGTATGGCAGGATTTCTTTTCTAATGCTTAATAGGAAAACTTGCGGTCAATATTAACTAGGAATTTTTGACTCATGTCACTCGGGGAAATTTTTCAGCCAATATTGATCAAAAAGTCAATAAGACGTCAAATCAAGAAACAGCTTCATCAATATTAGTTGAAAAAATCTTGACAAACTATGACCAAAAAATAACATCAACCGGTATCAACTAAAAACTATGATCAATATTGATATATTTGAATTATTAACAATTATTTGATATTTAATTTTTTTTTTTCATTTTGCATTTGGTGGTAATTGAAATACTTTATGCAAATGAGAAAAATTTTCAACAAATTTGAATTGCCTTATCTAAGCAAAATATTTGAAATCCGGTACAATTTTAAATGAAAACAATTCAAATTTAATGTATTTGAATGTCTTAGAAATTTTGAAATTCCCTATCTAAATGTAAGGTAAGACTAGAAAAGAAATGTTTAAACAAGATATCTGTTTAAACAGATCATATGAACAGCTTAGAACTCAATTTCAACTTTCTCCTCTCTCTTTATTTCTCATTCCTACATACATTTCAAAACTGATGTGCTCTGTTCAAACCGGTCATTTCAAGTAATTTTTGGTCCTTTGGTTTACTTTATTGATTGATAAATTTTCTTCTGAGATTTAGTTTTAAAAAAAATTAAGGCTGAGGTTTAGAATCAGAACCACACATATGGCAATTTGTCATTAGATGACTTACACTTTTCATGCATTCTATATCAACTCCTTTATAAATAACGAAAAAGGGAACTTATTTCCACACATCTCATTTCTTTCCACCATTTCATTCCATTTACTCACAAAAATACTAACACATTGAAATCTGCATCCCTTCCCTACTATATCATTTGCCATTTTTATAATGAGATTTCATCGTAATTTTTAATCAATCTAAAGTGACAGAATAGTCAAGCAATTACCCTGAAATTTCGAGCAATCTCATTCTTGAGATCTCATTACCGTGTTTAAATTTCCACAACTTAACTTTTTTAATATAAAAAATTACTTTATTAGAGAGCACAGAAGAATACAAATAGGGACAGAGATATACTGCAGACAACAACTGATAGGAAGCTGAGAGTGTATGTAAGGAGGAAGAGAGGTTAGTCAACTGTTAGTTAACAGTTAGAGGGAGTTAGTTGCCTAACTGTGTTAACAGTTAGGAGGAGCGGGAATAGACTTTTGTATAAATTGTTGAGATGGGAAGAGGAGAGGGACTTTTGGCAATTCAAGTGTATTAACAGACTGTTTAGTCTTGTTGGGGGAGATTAGGCTCCCTTATTGTTTCATGCTTGTATTCTTTCTTGGAAATCAATGAAGTCAGAGGTTATATAGAACTTTTGCTCTGTTTGAGTGTGTTAGTTGGGTGAAAGATAAGGTTTCTTTACCAGAAACCTATCAATTTGGTCCGACCTACCGGATCAAAATTTTGTGGACGCGGAAGTCAATAGATGGAGACGACGACGGGGGCAAGATTAGAAGCGATTCAGATAACGGTGGAGGGAATGAAGGCGGAGTCGACGACGGTACGTCGCGATTTACAACAAATTATGGAAATGCTGGAAAAACAGGGAAATCACGCGGAGAGTAATTTGGAGGATAGCTTCGTGAATGATAACCAACACAGAGGGAATGAGGAGACCGGAGGCGGTGGAAGCGGCGAAAGAAGTGGAGCGCAAAAACCTTGGAGGAAAAAGGTTGAGTTACCCACCTTTGACGGGGAGGAGCCACTCAGTTGACTCAATCGGGCAGAAAGGTTTTTCGATATACAAAAGGTGGAGGTCGCCTACGTAAGCATGGAGGGCAACGCGGCGTACTGGTTCACTTTCTGGAAAGAGAAAGCGAAAAACCAAATGTGGAACGGATTGAAGGAAGCCATGATAAATCGCTTCGGTGGTGGATTCAGGGGGACCGTATTCGAGCGACTGGCTACTCTGCGTCAGGAAGGAACCGTCAAGGAATTCGTGCGTCATTTTGAAGTATTGATGGGGCAGACGACGGGGATTCCAGAGGAACAAGTGATGGGCTACTTCTTAGCCGGTTTACGCGAGGACGTGAAGGGTCAAGTGCGGATCCAGAACCCATCGGCGTTGATGGAGGCGATGAGGATTGCGCGCGACGTAGAAGATGCGATGATGAAAGCGCAGGGAAGCCAGGCTAGTGGACTCAAGATCAACCCATTCGGTGTGCGATCAATGGGTGTCGTGGCGCGATCGGAATCGACGAAATCAGTCACGAACCGTTCGGAAGAACCGAGGGTGGAGGATCCGCGAGGAGAGTGAGCGGCGGCTAACACCGTAGCGAGGGGGAGCGCTGCGATTGGGGGAGAAGGTCGAGGCCGAATGGTTCGAAACTTACCCTACCCCGAGTTTCTTAAGAGAAAGGAGGAGGGGCGTTTGCACCAGGCCATCGATGCGCCGAGAGGAGCCTACTTATTGCTGGCAGAGGACAAAGATGAAGGGGAAGAGGGCGAGGTAAACGGCGACCAGGAAGAAAAAGTGATGGAGTTGTCCGCGTGCTCGGCAGAAGGCTGGAACGAAATGGGTGGGTGGATCATTTAAAGCAGATGGGTATGGTGATGCAGCTGCTGGAACGAAATGGGTGGGTGGCCAACCGAAAAAAGTGTGATTTTGGAAGAAGGAAGATATGTTACTTGGGCCATCAAATTTCCGAACAAGGGGTGGAAATGGATGGTGATAAAATTAGAGCGGTGGTTGAATGGGAAGAACCCAGAAACTTAAAAGCATTGAGAGGGTTCCTGGGGCTCACCGGTTACTATCGGAGGTTCGTGGCGGGCTATGGAAAGATAGCAAAACCATTGACCGAGTTACTCAAAAAGGGGAGATTCACGTGGAATGAGCAGGCGAAGCAAGCTATGGACGAATTAAAGACAGCTATCACGTAGGGGCCCGTGTTGGAGCTACCCGATTCCAACCAAGAGTTCCATATTGAATGCGATGCTTCAGGAGGAGGAATAGGTGTCGTGTTGACCCAAAACAGGAGACCCATCACCTTCTACAGTAAGGCCTTATCGGAGAACACCTTAAGTAAATCGATCTACGAGAAGGAGTTAATGGCTTTGGTGTTAGCCATCCAACACTGGAGACCGTACTTGGTGGGAAGAAAATTCACGGTGCACACAGACCAGCGTAGCTTGAAATATTTGTTAGAGCAGTGGATTACTACCCAGAGTCAGCAAAACTGGTTAGCGAAGTTGATGGGTTATGAATTTGAGATTGTGTATAGGAAAGGAAGTATGACCCAGGCTGTCGACGCTCTTTCGAGGAAACATGAAGGGGAACGGGAAGAAAGGGAGTTGCAAGCTATCTCTAAGCCATTTTGGCCAGACGTCCAAGAGATCTTCAAGGAGGTAGAGGAGGATTCTGAGTTATAGAAGGTGATTGTTGGTTTGAAAAGTGATCCCAACTCGCAAGGGGCGTACACTTTAGAGAACAAAAGGCTGCATTATAAAGGCCGACTGGTAATATCTGCAAACTCAACTTGGATCCCTAAGTTACTTGAGGAATTTCATGTGACAAAAACCGGGAGGCATTCGGGAGTCTACAGAACTTATAGAAGAATAGCCCAATTTTTGTATTGGGTGGGAATGAAGAAGGAGATTACCAAATTCGTAGCACGTTGTGCAGTGTGCCAGCAGCACAAATACGTAACAGCATCCCCTCAAGGTTTGTTACAGCCTTTACCAATTCCTCAGGCAGTGTGGGAGGAAATTAGCCTAGACTTCATAGTGAGATTACCTAAGTCACAAGGATATGATGCTATCATGGTGGTTGTTGACACATGTTTCAAGGGAAAGTGGCTATAAATAAACAGCAATACAATTTTGAGCAACCTTTATTCTAAACCACCAAAAAGGGTTCCAAACCAAAGCTGTGACACACATTCACATAATGCTTATCTAGGAATACTTCAAGATTATTTCAATGGAAAGTGGCTAATTTACAATTATCAGGAGATAGGGCCACCTGAGGCCTCTGAATATGCAACATGTTGTCTGTATTAATCTTGTTAAGTACCACTAGACCTAACCTTTTGAGGGAGATTTGGACTTCAAAATGGACTTGCCAATATTGGGAACTTACTTTCCTAGAAATAGAGTTTAGAAATCGAAAATAGGATCTACAAGAAAATCTTCCAGAACAATACAAAGTCCAAATTGTTTTGTCTTATGAATAAGCAAAGATAGATTTGAGTTGAGCATGAATAAGAGGTTGTACTTCACTAACCTATCTATTATAAAGGTGAGACAGTAGCCAAAGGAGGCACTAACTAATGTAAGGTCTATTCGGTAAGTGCAACATCGTTATGACTTGTTCACTCCTCAAGTCCACATAAGAAAACAAAACTGTTCTTCATGAAAGAGGTAGAAAAAATAATAGAATTACAAGTTTAAAGTTCCACAAATCTCGTTTGTTTTCTTTAATGTTGTAATAGAGTTTAATTGCAACATTTTCATATAAAGGGGCATTTGAGTATTTCAATCATAACTCATAAAGCTAATTATAGTGTAAAAATTTAATTAGGGTCAACCGGTTATAAACATAATTAGCGTAACACATGTTATTATTTTGACGTCCTAATTCCCACATCAGTTGTTGAAGGCAATGGAAGATTGTAGTTTACTAACCAAAAGAAAACTAACCAGTACTACTACTCATTAGGTTTTGCTTCTGCATTTTACTGAACAGAAAACTCTGTAAATTGTTGAAGCATCTCCTTTTGAGCCATGATGTTTCATCCTCTAACTTTTAGTATTCATCAATCAAACTAGGATCGTTTCCCTATGATCCATTTTCACATTGATTACTTGCACCACACCCATATGATAATCTCTATTATAACCCACAAGTGGATTATTCACACCCCCTGAACCCAATCATCACCAAATTTTATGCTCTATTCACAACAATTTTCCCTATTGATTGCAAAACTGAAAAATTCCCCCACCGTGATGTTCTCTATTCATCAACGTTTTTCCCAACACAGCCTAGTTTATAAAATCCTCACCATCTCTCAAAACACGAATCAACAAAGCAAAAGTCAAAGTATGATTGAACTGAAAACAAAAACCATCATCACCCATACCTTTGCAATTCTTTTGGCGCTTCGGTACCTCATCATGCGTGCCCATCCAGCCATCAATGCGATGCCGAACACCAACCCCATGAAAATTCCAGAAAACAAACCCATCTTCCGAGATGCCAAACACCACCTTTCCCCTTCCAACACCAAAAACACAAACCCAAAAGTCAAACCAGAGACACCCACATGAGAAAAAGACACAAACTCAACCCTTTAAACCGCAAAACAAAACCCAAGTCAAGCCAAAAACCAAACTTTCAGTGAAATTCGAGTAAAACAGCCCAAAGGGTCTCACTTTAGAAGATGAACGCCAATTGGAATGAGATTTTGCAGAGAGACCAAAAGTTGGAAGCAAAAGAAAATCCCAAAGTGTTAATTTTTTTGGTAATGGTGGGATGTATGGACAGGGATTCCTTCCAGTGTCGTGTGAGTGAGTTTTCAAAACTGTAAATTATGCAAACCTTCTCGTTTCTAACGTTACTTTCAGTGTTGTGGGTTCATCTTCTCTCCCTCCACAAGATTATAAAAAAAGCATTAAAAGCATTGTAGCTGACTTGTAGGGTCTCCACATCTTCAACATTGTTGGCATTCTTAAATTTATTTATCTATTCATAATTTCCCATCACTGTAAAATTATTTATCTCTTTGACCTCTTCAAATTATTTTCATTCATTCAAATTTTTAATTAAAATTAGAGTAAGTTTATTAACTCAAAAAGTTAAATGTCACAGATGTATTACAAGCCTGATGCTAAAACAAAAATTGTTTTACACTATCCACAAATTAGACACATGTTGGTATAATCATAATAAAAATCTTATCTTTTATTACATTTCCTAAACATTACAATTTGTGGTGAATCCCTCCTTTAATTCAAGACAGACTAACTAAATGAAAAGAGAGTGATACTAGTATTTTTTTTGTTCTTATGAAGTTAACAAACAAGGTGGAAGAGCAAAAGTCATTTTCTCTTCATAAGTTTTAATAAATTTTATCTTTTTATATACATAAAAAAGTTTAAACTTGACAAAATAATTTGTGCTTTATAAGTTAATTTTTTAAATTAGATTTGTGGGTGTTGACCATTTGGACCATTTGGTTATGGAAAGAAAAATCTGAGATAGTGAAAAATGAAAGGTGGTATTTCCAGTGATTTGATGACACTTGGAATTTGTCTCTTTCTTGCTACTCTCACAATGTCTTTGTCCTATCATATCCGCCAGCCTTACCAGTTTTTGGGGGAAAATCATGTGTTACCTTGACTTTTCAGACTAAGTTGTTTTCTGAGTAGGGTTTTGAGGACCTAAATTTGCCTTTACCATTCATTATGAACCAGTTATTTCCATTTCTTACAACAGTTTCAGATGCTCCTTTTTCTGTTTTTATTATAACTCATAAATTCACAGTTCCTTTTATAACTTCACGTTGTTGTCCAAAATTAGATAACACACAAACTCAGAAGTACTTCTTTTTAAGTTTAAAGAGTATTCAATAGTTTTAATTGTACCTTATTCAAAGATATTTTGTAATCATTGTCATTTTTCAACTGTTTTTCTTTAATGAAAAGGAACATTTCTTTAAAAAATTACAAGTAAAAATTATTTGAAAGTACTTTCGTTTTAACTTCAATTCTGTTGAATTAAATAAAGGTTTCACAATCAAATTATCATATATATTTTAATGATCATCAGAATTTTAGTTGAAAAGGTGTATGGCATATTTAGATGTATAAATGAGAATTAAATGGTCTAGATTCTTCTTTTCAATATAATGTTCCACTCTTAAATTGATCTATATCGTCAGGATTATCAAATTCAAAATACCAGTTACTATACTTTTAGAGTTAAAAAAATTCCAATACGTTTTCTCCTAAAAAGTGTTTTAATAAATGAATAAAAATATGTATAAATTATCCCTAATCTATATTTCTGAATTTTTTTATTAGTTATGTAAATATTTAACATAATATATTATTTGGATAATTTTTAAATCGAATTGTGTTGTTTGAGAGGAAAATTCGACTACGATAAGCACAATATCATGTCATGCCCCCAATTGCTTAACTATTAAGGTGCATAATGAAAAAAGGCTATGCATTTTAAAATAGTTTATGGTGTGTTTTATTATCGTAAAAGTTTATGTGGATTTTGTTTGTCTTATTAATTTATTTATTTAAATTAGAAAAATATCCAGCTTAGTGTTAGCTGGATGATGAATGAGAATGAGAATATCATATTCCTTAGTCGCATTTTGGGTCCTACTTTCCAAAACACAAGGAATCATAATCCCTATATTTTAGGTTACTACATTTTCTCTACTTTTCAAACCATTTGCTTCATCCTCAAATAACCATTTGGTACTTCTTTTTGTTATTTTGAGCTAAAGCTTTCTTTTGTTTCATATAGATCTTGTACGGTTTTAAAAAATTACATAATTTTAATTTCTATTGTTTATGGTTTATATATATAAACATCTACACAAATAAAAGTGTAAATTCTCTATCCATGTTTTATTATTTCCTCTTATCCATTTATTATTTTAGTTGAATATAAAAATAATATTTCGGATTGTATTATCATGTGAAGATGATTCTTATCTTTTATTTATATATGTATAATAAACAGTGCATAGCGTGCAGTTAGAGTTGATATTCACATAGTTTTTAAAAAGAAATAGTTTGTTTACAGCACTTGGACTAATACACCAAACCACTGCTACATATACATCTTAAACAAAATATCCAAGACTCACGGGAATCATCCATCTTATAATCTATTTCTCGCTTTCACATATAGGTTCCTCTGCTTACATTAATCATCACTACTTTAGATTTAACTTTTTAGTTTGGGTAATATGTTTTGGTTTTGAAGAAAATAAAATATATAAAAATATGGTGACAATTTTCAAAATTTTGTCAAAAAACTTTTTTAGCTATTTTCAAAACTTTTGGATTTAGTTATTTGTATAAAATTTTCAAAACTTTAGCTATTTTTTAATTATTTAATTTGAGGGAAGATATTTGGTTTCGATTATTAGAAAATCGAGGTTGATAGTTGTCAAAAGTTTTCAAAAATTTTACCATTTACTTAAATATATTATTTGAGAGAGGATATTTGGCTTTTTGTGCTTAGATAATTGAGACCATGTAACTTTATGACTTCAATTTAAAAAATTAAATAAAATTTCAAAATTATCAATCATTTTATTTTAATATTTTATCTGAGAAAGGAAATTTGGCTTCTGGTAGAGATTGGAGATCATATATATGGGACTTCATTTTCCCGATAACCGAAACAAAAAGTTGAATAAAAATTCAAAATTATCTATTTTATTTGCAAACATTAGGTTTCAATTTTTTATAAAATCGAAGACAAAAGTTTGTCTAGGATAAAATTAGGCGTAATATTTACGAAATCCTCACCATTCTATCTCTATAACGACATTTTCGAACATCATCTATTTCGTTCATCACAGTTTGTAATAGCTTCGTTCACCACTATTTGCAACGACTCTTGTCTCTCTTCCCTTTTACGTTCCATTTCTCCATTTCCATTTTTTTTTGTTCACGAATATTCACAACCCTTTTATTGTTTTGCATTCCACCACCATTGTTTGTTGTTATCGTCACTGTTGTTTGCTTTTCTATTACCCTTAAGTCCTTCTCGCAATCTCATCATCTCCATTGTCATCGTCATCCACCAATATTCTTCTTTTCTTTTTATTGTGAAAGTGAAAGGCTTATATGATACTTTTTTTTCTTAAGTTTTGGATTCTAACAATGTAATGTTTTGTATATTTTTTTTCAGGTTTTTAGTTCTTTAGTTTATACTCTAAGCATTTGGAAGCCCAATTATAACTAGTTTCATTCCTTCGAGGTTCATAAATGTTTAATATTTTTTTTACTAAAGCCAATTATCCTTAAAATTAAATAACATTTTTATATCAGAAAGGGTATTTGATGTGAACCTCATTTACAAAAGGGTTGATGGAGGATCTTTAGTGTTAGACCCTTGAAAAAAATTTTGAAATTTAGGAAAAAATGAAGAAAAAATGTAACATCCCAATTTAGTAATATAAACTACTAAAATGAACCTTACATTAATAATGATATAACAGAACTACAAATCTTTCGAAGAATAAAATTCTTCACCTGAAGAATAAGAGTAGAATCTACTCTACAAGTGTCACTCCCAAGTTCCCGCTGAAACAACTAAAAGATTTTATCCCTAAGCTCACACCATTAAAGTGATCATCGCAAAAGAGAAACAACAAACAAAGATAGACCATAAAAAAGTAAGGGTAAGCTAGTTTAAATAAAATAAGATGATTATATTTATCAACTATATTTCATACAATCATACATATTCCAACATAAAATACTTGATGCAAGACGCTACACTGACTTTGACCGTTCGGACTTAGAATGATTGTCAAGCTATGGCAGGTCGTGCACTCGTGGTGGTTTCTACTACTTTGCAAAACCATTGCCAATGGGTTTCACCCTACCACACTCACAAGGTTAGTCCGTTATCACTCACCTTGGATCATACTGGAAGCACCCAAGACTAGGACCTCCTGTTACTCCTCAGGACATGGATCAATCTTCTCTACATGAGAGTGAAAGACCATTGGAGTTTCAGGATAACCCCCAAGACTGAGTTTCCTGCAATCATTTTAAACTTACATAGGGCACCACCATGTAACCTCTCCGTGAGGATCATGGAATTACGTCCATCAATCATACTTTCACTTTAAAACTTAACTCAAGACATGAACAACCAATTACTATAACACATGATCATAAATACTTCATACTTAGGCTAGAACTTCATTTAAATCAGATTAAAGCAAGGATGAAAATAATGAACTAAACTTAGACCATTCGCTTAGTGCACACTGTCGCATAGCGAATCTAGAGACTACTCACACAGCGACCCATCTCGTTGTGCGAATAAACTTCCAGTGATACCATACTTCACCCACTTGCATAACGCCTTCAACTCGCTATGCGAAAGTCTAGACAGTGGTCCATACCTCTCAAACACTCGTTGAGCGCACCCCTTCGTTATTCGAATAAAAAATGGTAGTAGTCCTAGACCCCAACCAGTCGCATAGCGCCCCGATTCGCCATGGGGATCATCAAACAGAGATCAAATCTCTCAAACCATTCGCATAGTGCACCGGTTCATTGTGCAAATGCCCTGGCAGAGAGCGTCTTGTCAGGTGCGACTCGCTTTGCGAATCTATTCGCGAGTTTGCATAATTTGTAGAACGAAAATCTGCAGAATTATGCAACTCAAACCCCACTTACCAATTCTATATATTTTCCCCAACTTCTAACACTCCTAGATTGTGTTATATACTTAATTAGACTTGACTAAGTGATTTTAAACCTCCCTAAAATCAATCTAAAGTGTTTATGGATCAATTCCTACTCTAGAACATCAAATTTATCAACTTAGGGACCCAAATCACAATCTACCACTTTGAACCTGTTTTTGACCATTTTGATGACTCAAGCAAGTCACATTTGACTTACCCAAACTGTCCCTACAGACCAAATGAGCATCTAACCTCTAATTCTTATTTTTACTACCCCACCTCCTCACCAATGACCTACAACAATTATAGATCACTTCAATTTCAACTAAACACCTTCCTAACAGATTTTAAACCTTTCATACCCCCACTTACAGATCATACAACATCCAAACATACTTAATTACACAAATCATAAATTTGCACATTATCACATTCAAGTAACACTTCACATATATTTTAAAATCAATTTCAGTTTAACCAACTCGATATTCACACATTCATCATGCATATACTATCAATCTTTAATTTAAAACAAACCCAGCTTCCCTTACCTCTAAGATATACAACCCAACTCTAGAAAGCTCCAATCGATGCTTGCACCGCAAGGTAACTCTAGGAAACCCTACAAATTACCAATTGGTGATAGAAAATCCATCTTAGTACCTAATTGAGCTAGAATTTGAAGAGGAGAATAACCAGATACATGCAAATAAATCGTTGCATGATCACAGTCCAAGAACGTACCGAGAAAAAAGGGGAAACGACTTACCGGCTCAAAACAAGAAATTGATCAGGTGTGACTCGCTGTGCAAATCTATTTGCTCAGCGAGTATGCATTATCTGTAGAACGAAAATTTGCAGGATTATGCAACTCAAATCCCACTTACCAATTTTATCTATTTGGATATGTAGAACGAAAGTTATGAATATGAGATTAAACTGGACAGAGATTGAGATTATATAATCGAGAAGAAGAATTAAAAACAAAGAAACAAAGATAAAAATAGAAGGAAAGAATCACTCTTCCACAGAAGGCAAACACACATGATGGAAAGTGCTTTGATCTAGCCAAAAATTCTTGAATCACTCAAGAAGTTAGGAAAATCATTCTCACTCCTAATTTATCTGCATTGAAACCTGACTTGTGCATTTGATCAAAATAATTAAATTCATAAAGGTTAATGTCTATGTTTCCAAAATTTAACCTTTATTATAACTTGAAAATAAAGTAAAACTGAAATTTGCTAATTAATTGACCCAAAAATATAATTGGTTCAATAGTTTTACAAAAATTGGAGTATTTTAAAAACAACCTTTGTTTGACTCTTTGATCGAATGAGGGCGTATAATTCCTCATCACAATTCTCCTTCAAGAACTCCCACAAGAAAAAAATTAAGATCAATATCTTAAAAAGAAAAAACAGAAAATTTAAAATAAGTTTTTAGAGAAATAATAATTGTATAAAAATGAACGTCAATTATTAGAATCTATTTTATAATTTGAATATTTTATTGTTAAAATATTATAATATTATTAGAATCTGTTTTATAATTTGAACATTTTATCATTAAAATATTATAATATCATCTCGTTAAAACCACCACGACTGTTTAAATTCTTTTCTACGTTCGCATATAAAGATAAAACACAAGTTACAATTAACTTTCTTTTTTCTCCTCTCTTCAACAACACAATTTTAGTTTATTTTTTAAATCTAATTAAATAATTTTAGTTAATCTAAATAAATAAATAGATTATATTATTTTTATTTTAGAAAAAAAAACCAGATGCTGCAATTATTATTAAAAGAGTTTTTTGTTGGCATGATAACATATTGAAACTTTTTCACACTGAAGTTTATTATTCTCTGTTTAAAGTACAAATGTTTAGACATAAATAAAGATGTACTTAAAATTAAAATAATTTTAATGGAAATAAATAAAATATAATATCGTCGGTAACAAATTACAAATAAATAAGTATTTTTAAAATAATTAGAATAAAACAATTACTTATAAAAGATTAAGTTAAATGGAAAAGAAAAACATAATACCATGTAAAGTTAAACCGAACTTACGCAAACCAATATGTATAATAAAAGTATAAACATTCAATACGGAATGTACATACACATTTATTGCATTATTAAAACCATGGAACGTGTATACATTTATTGTTTAAAAAAAATTCGAAGAGAACTAATTATTAATTTTGATTTAATTTAATAATGAAAATATCTTCAAGGTTATGCCAAATCGGACTATTAAAACAAGATTGATTGGATTATAATTTTCAATCCACTAGTCCGTTTTAGTCCTCGTAAAATTGGTGGACCAAAAGGTAGACTAGCTTGACCCACTTATTGTTTCTTACTTTTATTTTAACTTTTAAATTAAAAATTAAAATAATTAAAAAGATTAAATTATTTTTTATAAAGATATAAATATATAATATTATTATAACTTAAATCATTAATACTTATAAATTAAGATTTGATCTTTATTTTATTCAATTAATAATATAAATTAATCAATTCAAACTAAATATATTTTGGCAAGTTTTTAGGAGGTTGATTCATTTTTTGACCAATTTCAAAAGTGAAATAAGTCAAAATAGGTCGGTCTAACCTGTTTGGCCACTCTTATTTCTTATATGTTAAACTAATAGAAACCATTGTTAAATTACTATGAGTTGAATCTAATTGTTAAAATCACACAAATTATTGACAATGAAAATGACATCCTTTAAAGAAGATATATCAGTCAAAAGTCTTCCGTCTCATATTGTAAACCATCAAACAATAATGTTGATGTATTTTTATATCAACTATTAATGTTGATGTATTTTTATATCAACTATTTTATTTCTACTAGAAATAACATTTAGATAAATCATAATCATTAAAATATATGACTTAGAAACTTAATTTCTTTATGAATGACGAATCACGATATATTTTTTACTTGTTATTATAAAATAAGAGTTACAGCAAAATTTTGGTTGATATAAGTTGACAAAAGAACAAGAAATATATACAATAATATATATGTTTTCATCATCTATTAAAATTATTTTACAGTGACAACAATAAGATGTGTGTTGATTTTACAATCATGTCATTCATGTGCATATTTTAACAATGATGAACAAGAGAATTTTGATTTGTTTAGCATAAATTATTTCGTGTAAAGCAAGTATTAGACGAGATAATAGAAGGTGCATTTGTATGTGAATTGTTATTATTTATCGAACGTTTTAATTTATTCTTGATTATCTCTTTAAACTTTGTTTCGAAAGTATTTTGATTCTGTTTCATAAATCATCATACCACCTTTAGGACATGATGAACGGGTTTGAAAAAATGTTTTTTAAATGTATTAAAACTCCCTTTATATAATTGATCTTATATTTCAATGCAAACTTTTATTATTTAAATTAAAAATGAGGATAATTAAATATAATGTAATTTAATTATAAATAAATAAAATAATTATATACATAAAAAACTAATTATAATTATCTCTTAGTTTACAAAAAAAATCTTCCTTTTATAAAAGAAAATTATTACAGAATTTTCATTTGTTTTTAAAAAAACGATTACATTTTTTAAAATTATTACAAAACTTGTTTGACATAATTTTTTTCTTAAAAAAAATTCTAACACCATATTGATTTTATTTAATTAAAAGAAAAAACATTGAAAAATAAGTTTAGTACATTAAAAATATGAAAGTGTTATGAACATTTTTTAACAACTTTTTGTCCGCTATTAATTCCTTAAACTCAGTTTTTTGAGGATCCTTAGATTCAGCTTTATAGAGTAATCTCAACAAATTAGCTTGTGAGTAATGATAAAATAAAATTAATGATGCATAGATGTATGTTTAGTCTTTCTGAGGTTTTTATCTATTTATTTTATAAGCTGTCAATGATAAACTTGTGCATAATAAATCATAGTTACGATTTTAAAATAATTATATACATACACAAAAAAATATAAAAATGTTAAAGAATTATATAGTAGATACACAATTTTCTCTAGCTTGTGTGATAAATATTGTTGTTATTTAAAAATGAGTGGTGATTGTGTAAGAGAGGGACTTCAGGTGTGAATGATGCATAGACAAATGGCATTGCAACTATTGATGCAATGCAAACAAAATTGATTTCTCCATCAATTAACATGAACATTTTCTTTTTGATTGTATTCCAAATATCAACATCAATGTTTTTTTTTTAATTAATATAAACATTGTTTTCAATTAACATTATAATTCTATAAAAAGAATCATTCATGCAATTAAGATAGTATGAACTGTTTAGAAGTAATAATTAATTACATCAATAATCTTTTATAAAAAAAATTAAACCATAGTTTTCTTAAATTGGACAACCCCTTTAAATAGGTCAGATTCAATCTCATCACAAGCTACCAGATTTGGTGGCATATTGTGTTTGATTAAAATTGATAAACTAGCACACCTTGACATATCATAATTTTACCTAATGTGAGTATAAAGATGAAAACAAACATAACATTTTGCAAAATATTTTACCCAAAAAACTCAAACAATGATGTTCCAAGAATAAATATTTTACCCATTTGGGAAATTTCAATAATTGCTATTGAAAAACCACTCTGCTATTTGAATCCCACAACTTCTCAGGTTCCTCTGTTTTGTTCCTGCTATGCCACTCTATTTTCGAGAGGGCCAAATATAAACTGAACCTGGTGCATGAATTCAACGTTTTTTTATTAATACCACTATTATTTATTATTCTTTGTAATATGAACTTACTATTTTAAAGATTTAGGGTTTAGGTTTAAAAACAACTGCAGAGGATTTTTATAGATGTTACATTTCATGCTAACTCATTGGTTATTAAAAGGTTGGTATTATGTGCAATCAAAAGGACATTATCTGCATAAAATGTTCTGATTTTTTTTCTGCATAAAGAAGTTCATTTCATGGTCCTCTGATTAAGGAGATGCACATGCATCAATGTTGATACATAAAGGAATCTGCAGCACAACCCCTTTGCATTAAAAAATACGACAAAACTCTGATACAGTTTTTCATGTGCATTTGATGTTGTTCTCTAACCAGAATTGGATATTTATCTCAATAAACTATGTTGACACTTGATGTAAACTTTTTTTCTTTCCAAATTACTGAGATGAGACTCTGTTTCTAATTGGAGAACAACATTAAAAAGCAGCGAAAGATCAACATCTAAGTTTTGTCCTAAATAATACACACAACCTATGATCAGACTAGATGTAAGAGAAATACAAATGCAATAAAACAAGGGGCCAAGACATGTCCTAGGAAGGCATTCATACTTGTTTCCAATTGTCAACACTGTCAGATATCACCATTACCTTGCTGAGCCTTTGACTCATAGAAGAGCCTTACAGTTGAGTAAATGGTAGAGGGTTCAGCCATGGCACCATTACCATAATCTCCACAAGCTAACCTCTTTGTAACAGGTGGGATGAGAGAAATTCCAAGCTCATCAATGGCGATGAGATGCCGCTCGGTGAAAGGATTGTTCCACATAAGAGTGTTCATGGCTGGTGCAACAAAAAATGGCTTGCTGTAGTCCCAGGCTCGCACAATGCATGTCAGTAGATTGTCACACAACCCTCCAGCAATCTACAACATATATTCAACTTACTTTAACAGAAACTCATCTGAACCCTATAAAAGATGTACACACAAAAGCTGAACACCAAAAGATGGACAGAAAAACACATCATTGGTTGAACTTGCCTACACTGTGTAAGAATAGGTATGTCATAGACATGCTAGTTTGTTTAATCTATTGTGGAGAAATATAAGCTATACCACCATTTTGTATACTAAAGATATGCTTATAAGAACTTATTTACAACTTATTTAGGCTTTATCTTATGACATAAGCACTTGTGCAAATGTCTACGAGAGAAAATGAAATAACTTATATTAATAATTGGATTAAATACGTTTTTAGTTCTTAAGCTTGGACGTTAAATTGGAATTCGACATAGTTCCAAACTTTAATACATTTTGGTCTTCAAACTTTAAAGTTGAATGGATATAGTCCTTTTAATCAACTGCGTTATATTTTATCCAACACATTTTAGTACAATGTTTGAGTTGTTTACACTGTTTTGTCAATATGGAAAATTGTTTAACAAATCCCAAAAAATCAATGTCATCAAGTTAAAAGGACTGTACTAATTCATTTTTAAAGTATGGACATCAAAATGTATCAAATTTTAGAATAGGTACTAATTCTAATGTCAGGTTCAAGTTAAAGGACTAAAAACATATTTAATCCTTAGTAACTATTCAGGGTAGCTTTTGAAAACAGTTTATAAGTTATAACTTTTCTGAGAACAGTGTAATCACATTTTCTTTTCAATTATAGAAACAACCAAAGCATTTATTCAATAAGAACTTTAGTTGTTTACCTTGCCAAGGGTGTTTGCTGATAATGGAGCAATAACCATGATATCAGCCCATTTGCGAAGCTCAATGTGAAGCACATTATCACCAAGTTTCATCCAACTAGACCATTCATTGTCATCAGTGTATAAAGTTACATCCTTTGGCATTGAAGCTCTATCAATGAAATGCAAAGATGCATTTGTGGCAACTGCTCTTACATCTGCCCATTCAGAGAAACAATGACACAGATTTGCAAATTTGACAGCAGCAACACTGCCACTAGCAGCAAGCAGAATTCGGGGCCTCCTTGGTGCAGCATCCACAGCCATAGTCTCTCCCTCAGCACTTACAGCCATCACCCAGAACCTTCCACAATGATCTTAAATTTCCATGTTTTCAAACACGAGTTTCAGCTCACTCATTAAAAACCTTCAAATTGGTAAACTAAAACCCCTTTAGATGACAGTTTATAGTTACTAAATACTTGAATCACATTGGTGCAAAGGGAAAAAGGGAAAAAAAAATCCTTAGTTATTGAACTAAAACTCAAATATACATGCATCTAAAGCTAAGTCTAACCATAGCCATACACAGCTAGCTTAACACCAATGAGAACATGTACCTAATAGTACTATATTCCTGTTAAGATAAAGCCTTTATGATGATTTTTTCTATAAATACATATTGAAAAGAAAAGAAAGGTAAACTGAATTAAGTTTCTCTCATAATCTAAAATTAATTTATGCTCTTCAACTTTTCCAGAAGCTCTTAACCCAATCTCTCTAAAATCTGAGGTGAATTGGTTAATTTTAACTCACTAAGAAATTTGATTATTTTGCTTTGGTGCTTCCCTTGGAAAGAAATATATTATATCAGAAGCAAAGGTCAGTATCCTACATATGTTAAGAAAAAGAATTTAATTCTAAGAAATGGTAAGACTAACTTCTTACCCTTAAAACAATTAAAAATCAACCTACATTAGAGATCACCCCAATATTGTTCCTATAGTAATTAAAACTTTACCACTTATTTATAATTATTTTTAGTCGTTATTCATATAACTTTTAGTTCCTAGAAAAAAAAAAGACTAAACGAGATTAAAAATTGCAGGTGTCTAAACAAAAACGATTTTTTTTTTTAATATTAGAGTCAGAGAAACCAAACATGTAATTAAACCATTATTATTAAAATCAACAATTTACAATTCATGAACATCATGATGGAATGGAAATATAAAAAATTTAACCTTTTCCGTTTGTTCCATTTAATCTTACTTTAAATTATAATATACATTAACAGGTACAGATAATCCAACACATCAGAGTTCAGCAATACAAATTCATAATTACCTACATAATGCATTCCCTTCCCCCAAAACAAGAACCCTAGAGAGAGAGATTTCCTGCTTTAATAATCACAAATCATTAAAATAGAACAAAGCAGATTCTACAAAGAGGCCTAATTTGAACAGTGAATTCGGATGAATTTGGAGAAGAAAGAGGAACAGTAGTGTCGAACTGAATCCTAAATTGAAACAAACATGTTTTAAAACCAGTTCCAGGGAAAGTACAACCCACAATTTCTATTCCCAGGAAACCTCACCATAGATTCGATCTACTATTTGTTGAAAAAAATATATATATGATGGGATGATGAAAAATGAAGAAAATGTAAACAACGAAAAAGAAAGATGAACAGAACAAAGAGTGAAAGTGAGATCAAAGAGAAGAAGTGGAACTAACCTAACCGAATGAGGGTGATTTCCCTGACAACACAACACAACACAACACAACAACCTCGCAACCAACTGACGCCGACAACACAATCCGTGTTTCCTTTTAGTGTTTGCGCTGTCAGTATTCAAAAACAGATCCCGCTGCGGAACTCACACACAGTAAGATATAATTATTTTCAAGAAGGAAATGGATCAGAAATTTTTTTTTTACCAAGTCATGGTGATTAATTTTTTTGAATATAGACCTCTTTTATTTATAAAACATAATATTATATTTAATTATAGGAACTAAAGTATATAAAATAAGTATATATTCAATGGTCAATAAAAGGATACTGATCTCAATTTAATTTGAACAAGTTTTTGAAAAAGACGCTGTTACAAGTAGAAAAAAAGAAAATATAAATTCTTCTGTAAGTTAAAATTAATTGATATAAAAATTTAAAATATAATTCTATAGAATATATAATAAAATGTTTAGAAATTAATTTACTCAAAAAAATTTATTATATGATCAATTTATTTTGTTTTTCTTCTTATTTTGTACTATTAAATTTTTTATTTTTATGGAGTAATTTATCGAAACATGTTTGTTTGTTTCTATTAACTTTATGTTTATTATCACAATTTTAAAATAACTTGCCAAACTTATTCATATTACCTTAAATATCAATTGATTTTTTAGAAGTTAAAACATTATACTGTTCATCTAGGTTTATAATAATATAATTCTTATTATAATATTCTTAATGATAAATATCTTATAACTATTCATAATAAAACATATTTTATTCCACTAATACAATTTTTTTTGGGAAATGATAGACTTTATATTCATAAAGTTGCTACTTTTAAAGAGACCATTGTAAATATAACTTTAAAAATTAAAACAGAGATACATTAAAAGATATGGTAATATAATTTTTTTACACAAATTATATTAGCATATCCGTTTTTTACTAAACTAGATAAATTTGAAGAAGAAAAATTATTGATGTAGGCAAAAAATTTTCCATTAATGAGAATAGATAAGTCATGGGGCCATACGACTTTAAATGAAAAAGTCGTGTCTCCTACATGATTTCACCCTATATCATTGATCAGGTTGAAGTCCTACATCCAAAAACGACTTTAGGATGTTGTAATCGATTATCAAGCATTGTAATTAATTACAACATGTTAAAGTCGTGTAGGAAGGACACGACTTTACCTCAACATGTTATATGGGTATAAACTTTCTGATAATCGATTACAACCATGCTGTAATCGATTACCAAAGGCATTTTGGTGTTAAATGAAATATTTTTTTTTGTTCTTGACATTTTAGTTTTGTTGATTGTGTTACACAAAAAAGAAATTATCATTATAATATATTGAATCGAAAAACAAAATAAAAACCTAAAACAAAATTTATAAGAAATATTAGTATTAATTTATTAATTAGTGAATGGATTACAAAATGGTAAGATTAATAAATTACTATTGACGAAATGGACATGTCCCCCTATGATAACCCTCGTTACGGCAGTAAGAGCATATTTTCGGCTGATATGAAGTGGATTGATCCATCTTATTACGAATTATATTTGTAGTTGGTCTTTCAGATGCCTTGCGTCACATTTGAGGATCTGGTATGAAGTTTGGACCAGTATATGCAGACCAATAATCTTCATTTTGGATTGGGTGAAATTGTACTTCGTATGCCTTGTAAATGTTGTTAAGACTGTAGACTGGATCGATATATTGAGTCAGTGGTATATGGGAATATGCACAAACGACAATGACATGATGACATGGGAGACGAGTAGCTTGGAAGTGACCACAATCACACCACCATTCAATTAGCTTGACATTATACAAAATTGGATGTGTGGGATATTGGTGAGGTTTGAAATTTTTTAAACATCAAATTCAGAATTTTCACGATTGTACCACTGAACATGACAAAATGCGGATTTTTGTTGATTTTTTTGAATAATGTCGCTAATTTCTTCAGGAAATTGGTGACCTACTTGTAGCATGTAGCGTACTTTTAATCCTCATTCAACAAACCATGATTATGTTCTCTCAAATGTTGTTTTGATGAGAGCACAAATTGGTAATGAATGTGATCCCTTTAAAACGGAGTTCATGTACTCAACAAGATTAATGGTCATATGTCCATATCTTCTCCCTTATCAAAAGCTTGAGACCATATTTTTTAATGAAATTTTATCTATCCGAGCAACTTGTTGGGGGTATTGGTCTCTCAGTGTTGAAAGCTCTGCCGTCACAGTGAGTTGCTTGACCTCGTAAGTTGTAAGCACGTAATAAATTAAAAAATTTGAAGAATTTTGTTAACAAAATATAAACTGTAAATTGGTAGTAAAATTTATTGTAGTAGTACCTAAATTAATGAATTGCTTTTTGAGTTCCTAATTTTTGAATTTGTTGTTGAAGTTGAAGACTAAATGACGTATGCAATAAAGAGAGTTCAAACCATCTTCTTCTGATCTTAAGGCTGATAGGATACTCTTTCCTCTGTCAGTGATGATGCATATATTTTGTTGAGGGCTAATATGTTCTCGAAGTAGTTGAAAGAACCATATCATGACCTTCTTTGTCTCACCTTCTACAATGGCAAATGCCAATGGAAAAAGATTTCTATTGCCATCCTGAGCGATGATGGTGAGCAAAGTTTCATGATATTTGTCTGTTAGAAAGGTTCCATCCACTTGGAGAATGAGTTTACAATATTTGAATCCTTGTATGCAAGGACCAAAATACCAGAAAACTCTTTCCATAACTTAGTAATTACTGTCAGTTTGTCCATTAATCTCCACTGGAGAACCAATGCATTGCAAAATTGTACCAGCATTTGCATCCCTCACTGCATGTAATCACTTGGGCAAATGTTTATAGGAATTTTCAATCACCAAACTCCATAGCAATAGCCTTTTGTTTCGCGATCCAAGCTTTTCTGTATGATACTGAATATCCGAATCGAGCTTTAATATCTGCAATCAAACTCTTGATGGGAACAAAGGGGTTTGTCTTGGCAGAATTTGATACAATTGCAGTAATATGATTACTATCAAGATTTGTATGGTCTTTAGATAATATATTTGAGAAACACGTATGTTGTCCTTCGATATTCTTGATTTTCCAATATTTACAGACTTTGCTATAGGCTGTCCTCAAACGCCATTGACAACCGTTGTGCATTTCAGACATCGTATAACATAAATGTTAAGCTTGGATTCAACAATGCTGTATTTGTATCTGTTGTTGATGTGATATTGTTTGATTACATAAACGGTTTCCTCCTTTGATTGGAACTGCATACAGTCATGTAGCTCTAGAATGACATATTGAGATGATTGTGTCATGTGGTCATCTTCGATGTGTTCATAGTCAACTATGTTATCCAATTCATCATTTGTGTTGAATTCATCAACATATCTAAGATTAAAGGTTATTCGTCAATGACTTATGATGATGAAGATGCGTTGAAGTTCCACGCTACCATTACGAATTAGTGGTTGTAACATGAGAAATAGAAAGATCGTATAAAATATATTGGATTGGAAATACATGAAGTAGGAGGAAATATGTTGAATATGAATGCGAGGAACGAGTAATATATATAATGGCATATGAATTTGCCTTGGTGCACATGAAAGTAAGTAAACTTTTAGACGAGTACTACGATTCATTGACATAGTTAGCTAAATATAGGGTGCAGACTGTATTACAGAGACAATCATAACCTTTCACTTCATTCAGTCAAGTTAATTGTAAAAGTTGTTGAATAAATTTAATTATGTATAAAAATATTAAATATTAAACACTATATATTTTATTTATTTATAATAAAAATCTAAAATAATTAATATGATACAATTTAGATGACATGAAATAATTGTTAAATTTTATTTATTTAATTGTATCAGAAAAGTTAAATATTTGAATTTAATTACATTTAAAAACCTATTTTATTAATTAGAAATAATTTAAATTAATTAAAAAATAAAAAATAAAAATGTAGGGGTGTACGACTTCTTCGTGCACTCACATTTTCACTTTTTTCATTTTTTAATTAATTTAAATTATTTTAATTTACTAAATTATGTTTTTATTCAATTTTTATTCTATTAAATATTTGATTTGAATAAAAAGAAAAAAATTTCCATTTTTGAATCACATATGTTAAGTAATTTAATTTTCAAAAATTGTTGAAATAAGTTAATTCATGTATAAAAATATTAAACACTACATATTATATATATTTATTTATTTTAAAAATATGAAATAATTAATTTTATACGATTTACATGACATAGAAACAATTGTTAATTTTTCTTATTTACTTGTATTAAAAAAGTTAAATATTTGAATTTAATTACATTTAGAAACCTATTTTATTAATTAAAATTGATTTAAGTTAATTAAAAAGTGAAAATGTAGGGGTGCATAACTTCTTCTATTGAAGTCGTGTATGATTTTTTTCTTTTTCTTAATTAATTTAAATTATTTTAATTTACTAAATTATGTTTTTATTCATTTTTATTCCAAAAAAATTGTGAAAATTATAAAACAAATTTTAATATTTGATTGAATGAAAAGATATAAAGTTTCCATTTTTAATTATATATGTTAAGTAATTTAATTGTCAAAATTGTTGAAATAACTTAATTCATGTATAAAATTATTAAACACTAAATATTATATTTTTATATTTATTTTAAAAATCTTAAATAATTAATTTTATACATAGTTCTACAATTTTTTAATTTAATTGTATTAAAACACTTAAATATTTCAATTTAATTACATTTAAAAACCTATTTTATTATTTAGAAATGATTTAAATTAATTAAAAAATGGAAAAAAAGTGAAAATGTAGGGTGCACGAAGTAGTAGTCGTAACTTACATTTTAACTTTTTTTCATTTTTTTAATTAATTTAAATCATTTTAATTTACTAAATTATGTTTTTATTTTATTTTTATTTAAAAAAATAGTGTGAAAAATGTCAAAAAATTTTAAATTTTTGATTTGAATGAAAAGAAATAAAATTACCATTTTATTAATCAAATTTATTTATATTAAATAATCTTATTAATGCCATTATATAATAATGTGGTGATGTACTTAATTTTTTTATAGCCTCTTTAGGCTTACTATTCATCTCCACGTGTGTATAATTTTGTCGTTGAGCAAATATTATTTGATTAATGGTACATTTATATTTTTGTTTGTTTTCTTAGTTATTGAAGTATGCTCTGAGTTATATATTTCACCAAACTTTTCTGAATTTTTCTTTGCATGCCATCTTGTCAAGCACGTGAAAATGTGCATGGGCATCAATTCTCAATGTCAATAAATGTGTGGAAGGAATGGTTGAGACAATTGTTCATCATACAAACATAATATACGTTGGGGAAAGGTGAGAAGCATTGATTCATTCTCATTTCTTTGTTCTACCTTTATCTAGTTTTGTTCTCTTCGTTTCTTTTACATCCAAGTCCAAAATTCAAACACGTAATATAATGACTTTCACACGTAATTTTGATACGTATTTTTATGTCTTTAAGACAAACATATTATAAAGGCGATTTGGGAGGGCACTGAAAGAATTCTTGGTTCAAGAAGACATGCAATTTGGATTTCTAAATATGTCGACGAACTCGATGACAAAGTCATGAATATACTATAAGCAGCAGGGTTTGACCATATTTTAAAAGTTTCAAATAGGAAAATGAACCACCTCTTAGTCACTGCTTTGGTTGTGAGGTGGAGAATGGATACTGATACATTCCACCTGCCCTTTGGGGAAACTACTGTAACACTACAAGATGTTGCATTACAACTCGGGCTTCCTATTGAAGGCGAGGTTGTCACTGACATCAATAGCGGTCCGCTCATATTTTACTGTGAATACCTATTGGGAGATGTTCCTCTGGAGACATATGTTAGAGGCAATAAAATTAAATTGTCTTGGTTGAATAATACATTTCGGCAGTTGCCTCATGATGTCAGTGATGATGTTATTCAATAATATGCTAGAGCGTATATGTTGATGATAATCAATAGCATATTAATGCCGAATACATCTGCAAGTATGGTACATTTGATGTATCTCCTACTTAGCTGACTTGTAGAATGTGTCCAATTACAGTTGGGGATCTATAGTGCTTTCCTGCTTGTACCGTGTCCTTGATCATGGTACAAAGGTCAATCAAGACAAAATCGGGGGGCACATGCTATTGTTACACTGTTGGGCATGAGAGAAAATTACATGTATTTCTTCACAAATACATGAAGTCACTGACCAAGATATTGTTGTCAGTGTTGTTTTCCCGTTGGGAAAATATGGTGTCGAACAATGCAATCAATATTCCACAACACCACAACTCTTCAACAATTTTGTCAAAATTTGGACGACCTCTCATGAATCACTAATTTGTACTACTCACTTAGCTTTTCACACCAAATTGTGTTAGTGAATTGTGTTTAATTCTCCATTATTATCTCATTTTCACTATTTGAGTTTAATTTGACTAATAATTCTTATTTTAATTAATTTGAATTATTTGGGCCAATTATTCAAATTATTATTTGCAGGACAATTTTGAATTATTTTCCAACGGTTCAGTCTTAGGTTCTTTGTTTAAGTTAGTGTGTGTTCTCTTTGTGTTGTGAGTGTGTTGTTCTATTTTGTTTATGTGTGTATTGTGTTTTGTGTTTTGTAGTTGTTTTAAGTCAATATTTGGAGAATTGGACACTGTTTGCCATGTTTTAGAAGAAAACGCGATGGTCACGATGAGCACGGCAATGAATAGTGCATGAATAGTGTTCGATTTCCCTATTATAATTGACGATTTTTGTTTTGGTAGCTAGGAGTGTTATTTTTCTTTGAATTTTTTTGTGTGCATTTCTTATGGTCCATATCTTGATAGAAAAATCATAGAAGTAGTTGTAATAGTCCCGATTTGTTGTTACATTTTTTTTTGTGAAAACAGAAAGTGTGAAAACTTCAAACTGCGATAATTTTTTGATGCTTTTATTAGAATTGGATGAATTTTTTTTAAATCGCATAGAAATTTTTTTTACGAAAACACAATACACACACAAACAAAAAAGAACAACACACTCACAACACAAACATAACCCACACTAACCATGTTTTCCTAAAAGTGAATTAAGCAAACGAAATGCTAATATTCAACCAATTTTGTACCATACAATATCATCAATTAAGCGAAGATTGAACACTAATTAGGAAATTAAGCATATACCCAACCGCAAGTGCAAAACAAATTCAATACTAGCTAAGTCAAAGCAGCAAAAACACACTTCCAAACGGAAGAATCTCATGGAAACAATGCAATCTCCATAGTGCCCAACCAAAATAGTGTCAACTTTCCATTAACACGAAATTAAACCAGCAAAACGCAACATAAATAAAGGTAAAACGAAAATTGCAATGGAAGAACAAAATTGGAATTCAAACAGGAACAAGAATTGAAAACGAACTAAAATTCAATGCAGAAACGAAATTACTATTGAAACGAAATGGGATTGAAAACACAAAACAAAATTCGAATTAAAATAAAATGATTTGGTACAAGAAAATGGAAGCAAACCTAAACCTCTAAAGGGGGGAGGGGTGGAAAAACGCCTAAGAGCCAAAACCTATAGAGAAAAACATAAAATAAGGGAGAGAAGGTGGAGTGAAATCTGAATTGGGGATTTAAAAGCCCCAAATTACAAAAATGCCCTTCTAATGGGCTTCTACAAAAGATGACCAAAAATGGCCCCAAGCTAACCTAAAAACAAAATTAAAAAGAAATGATGTACAAAACAATAAATGATGTGGCAACTCTCTTTATGTCCCAACAATAATTCCAAAATTGTCTTGCAAATAATAATTGGAATGATTAGGCCCAAATAATTCAAATTATTTAAAATAAGAATTATTAGTCAAATTAAGCCCAAATAGTGAAAATGAGATAATAATGGAAAATTAAACACAATTCACTAAAACAATTTGGTGCAAAAAGATAAGTGAACATTTGGTTTATGTAAGTGTTGTGTTTTGGAATAAATATATAAATTGTATTGTAACCAATAATTCCAATATTTCAGTTCATATGGACTCCGTTCATATGTGATGAGATTCGTCAAATGATTGAAGTCGAACTGCCCCTCACTTGTCGGACAATTGTGCCTCATATATGCTTTTCTATTGTAGAATACTAACAATCGAAATGTCTGATGCGTGAATTTGGATTTCGACAGACTATCCCTCAACCCTAATGAATCTTGATGACGAACATAAAGAGGATATGAGAGGACGTGCAAATTGGAATTGGAAACAACACCATCAATAATGGATTGCATTGTGGAATGACCGACACAATTGTGTATTTAACAAGATTCCATTCAACAAAAATGGTCATCTGCATGATGATACAGAGTATATGCAATGGTATATAAGTCATACCATTTGCTATGTTGCCCCGATTGAAGAGTCATTTGATGAAGAGGTAGGACAATATTTTCATATTGAATTTATTAATGTTTGTTTTTTCCTGAAAAACTAACTTAAACAGTGTATTGAACAGTATGACATGGACTATCAACAACAATTTCAACCATCACCTGCATACCGTCCACCATAACCGTACCATGACCCACAAAGGTCTTCTTATGACTACCTGCATTATCTATCTCCATATCCAACCTTCCAACAAAACATCCTACCCACATCATCCTATCCTTAGGTTGGAAGATCTTATGGTTATTTTCCACTATCAACATCGTTCAGTGCAGGTCCTTTAACATTTAGTGCGGGTCCTTCACATGTATTTGGAACCTCGACATTGACTCCACCGTTTGCATACCATCACAGTTCTTCATCAAAAAACATTTATCGACCGACCAAAGATTTTCAACACCATCAATAGTCGATTGAAACTCAACATAGTGACGAAGATGAAGACACACAGACTCCCCCACCACAACAACAAAGACAGGGGCAACGACAATGAAGAAGACCAACTTGTGGTACTGACAGACATAGGCAGATAGGCAGTGAAAGTGGGAAACAATTGTATTTAATTATCTACTTTCTATAATGAATAAATTATATCAAATGAAAAATCCTCTCATATGGACATCGCTTCACACATTTCCACTATAAATACAACCAAACACCATGTGGTATTCCACACTACCTTAAAACATAACTTTGTCGTACTTCTTATTTCCTCTTAAGTCAAATTCTCCATCATTCAATTTCAACTCATTCCAAACCTCATCCCCCACAAAAGATGAACACATATGATAATGAAGCTGTTAGCATCAATGCCACAAGCAACCTATATAACTCATACCTTACTACCTTATTTCAAGACAGTGAAATTAGAAATGGTGATCATGGGGTCGAATTTATATGTCAGCATCCAAAATTGTTACGAGTCCCATACGATTGCACCTTCAAACTCCTTAAGGAAAAAGTTTGCATAGCGTCTGACAAACCAACTAACATAGCCATCAACAAGTTGTACTTTCGCGACTGACAATTCATGGTGATCAAACAATCTCATATGATGCAGTTAAACTACGATCGGACAAAGATGTCTCACAAATGATAACGTGTAAGTCTCACTTTCCCATTAACGCAATTATAGAAATGTATGTGTCGCAACTGGGATCGCGACGGGACTGCGAGCCGAAAACAAACAGGTTTGAGAAAAAGATTTGGGAGTCGCCACCACAACTTATTATGGAAAAACTATGGAAAACCAAAAAATAAGACATGGTTTGCGAAAACTAGATTTTAAGTTTGGGAATTGGTTACGCATAAGGAAGGTGTATAAAATTGACATGGTTTTTCAAAATGTTTAATTTTCCCTAAAAAAAATAATATAAAGAAACTATTAAGAAACAAAAAATATTTTTTTGTTTTATGAACACGACAAGGATTGACCTTACTCCTACGTATATCCATTTATGATGGACAATCAGAGATCGCATAGTTGTTTATCTAGAAAAATGTTTGTGAGTTTGTTTGAAAATTATTATGAATTATTTTGGATTTTTGAAAAGTGAACTCGATTAGGATTGACATTTTTTTTATTTTGAAGAAAATCTTTTATTTTGAAAAATGGTGGGAAAAAAGAATGAAACCGGCCATAGGCCGACAAGTACTTGTAAAATTTATTTTATGACTTATCATTATTTATTTATAGGAAAATATGTGATAAGAAATATTTTTTATTTATTTTGAAGTTATTTATTTATTATTTATTTTTTAAATAAAATAAATAAATATCACGTGATGCGAGAGATATAACCAATACCAAAAGAAATGAGAGAATATATTCTTTTTTTATGAAAAACATTGTTGGTGTGTAGTAAAAAAAATAATACCTTTAGAAAGACCTTCAAAGTACAATAAAAAGAGAAAGATGTAAAGATGACATACCTTTTTGGCTCTAAGTATTCCCCCAGTTCTCCCTTGGTAGTTTCTTTTGGCAGAGTTCCTCTAGCGTGAGAACTTACTTTTCTCTATACTCTTCCGTACTCTTTCTATCTCTATTATTTCAAAGTATTTCTCTATATTTTTTCGTCCCTTTCTTCTATCACCAGGTGCGTATTTATGTACACACATTGTAATATTATGATAATCTTGTCTTAAATGTGAATTAATTGACGATGAACAAAATAGGGAAAAAAATGATCTTGGTTCCAAGAAAAAGAAATCAAATAATATTCAAAACATTAATTATAATTATTGTCAGAAAATATATCCATTTTTAAAATCATATTTTCTTCTTTAAAAGCAACTGACGCAACAAATTATATTAATATACTATTTTAATCACTGCTTATAATTCAAATTATTATCATATTAAACTAACATTTCAAAAATATTGTGTCCGATATTATAGTTATTATTTTATCATTTTTACCCACCATTAATTATTATTCTCTTATTTTTTTTATTTATTTACTTACCCGAACGAAATTGGGTGTTGACAATATGTTACTTGGTTAAGATCTCCGGACCAAATCATGGCTCTTATGAATCCAACAAATGCATCACTTCAACTGCGACACACACAACTAACACTCCGAACTCACCAACAATAATCTATTTCGGGGGTCCACTAAAAGGTGTGGGAATCATAGAAAGTCGCTCTGGGTATAGGCTCAAATTTCAATTAGATGCAAAAGGCAACACCTCAATCAATCACATTTCAACATGCAATGAACTCTTAACTCAAATAAGTGAAATTGTCCAGTGTGGAGGGAGAAAATTTGTCACGTATATTGATTATCGTCATCTAGTAAAGGTATGTAACAACCACCTCATTCATGATACAACTTCAATAAAATGTGATAATGATATTGCACAAATGCTTAGACGTTGGTAAAAAGCACAAACTATTGACAAATCTGTGAAACATTCAAAAACTTATGAGTATATTGAAATTTTCGTCCAAACAATATATATTCGTCCTCCAACTCAAGCTGAACACTACGAGGATCTCAAAGATTGAACTTACATAGACGAACACGAATAAAAAAAGAAGATTCATATATTAATTTTGATGATAATTTGTAATGTTTAGCACTCTTTATTTTGTTTAAAACTCTTTAAGACTTCGAGTCGGATGATTGTAATAATACTTTTTAATGTTTTGTAATAATTTTTAAGTTTTAGATAAAGTTCTCCTTTTATATATTTCTAACTAGTGCTACTACTTTTTTTTTATTATTTTACATGTGAATAATAAACATAAATTTAGATACAAATCGTCAAAATAATATTTCTATATAAAGATTTTAATTTCTATTATGGATTATACAAAAAATAACAATTATATACGTAAATTATATTGTACAGTGATTTAAACTAAAACAAAAATAAGAAACAAATGTATTTTTAACCGAAAACTTTGGTAATCGATTACAAGGTTTCTAGAATCGATTACAACATGTGTTTATAGAAAAAACTCTCTGGAAATCGATTACAGAAACCATGTAATCATTAAAACGCAACCCTACCCCTATAAATTCAACTTTTTCTCTCTCCTCATGCGCACCCACCCTTCCTACTCCCAAAATAGCGATTGTCCTCCATTAGAGCACCTCCAAAAGCTAAAAAATCACCTCTTCTTCTACTCCTTTCACTTCTAAACAACATTTTCCCATTCCCTTTTCAATTCTCTCCAATTTGCATTGATTGGAATCTGAAATGGCAGAATCTTCAAAGAGGTAAAGGGTTAGGGACTCATCTTCTTCTAGTGTAGGAATTCGCCGCCGTCAACCTTCACCTAGTGAAAGCTCACCCTCACCTTCATCACCACCGTCACCGAGTCAACCACGTATAAATCTTCTCTTTTCAACCCCTGCATAGTCAGAAGGATATTTCTCACTTTTCTGTGATGGTCATGTTATTGACCCAAAATTCCTTGATGAAGAATATTTCAACCAAGAAAATTATGAGTTTTTCCACATGTTGACAAATATGGGTTTGGGTAATTTTGTTTGTGATTGTGCATACTACTACCCATTTAGTACTTGTTTTTTATAGCAACCTCAAATTTTCTAACAATAGAACCATTAAGACTAAGGTAAAAAAATGTTAAAATGATTATCAAACCCAACCTATTAGCTTCCATAGTCAAGCTTGAATTTTGAAGGTAAATTATTTGATGAATGGGAGGATCAATACAGTATTGACGTAGCAAGAGACTTGATTTGTTTGCCATACAAACCCTGTACAGGTAGAATTCTAGTTGGCTCTATGACGGTTGAAACTATAATATTACATTATGTTATATGTCGTATTTTGTTTCCACGTGTTTCTAACGTTGCACAGACTACCGAGGAAGATCTACTTTTAATATGGATTATAATGACGGAAAAATAGATAAACTAGAGTCATCTCATCTGATATAAGATGAAGAAGGCTTTGAGGCCAAAGGTTGCTTTACCCTATCCATATTTGATCACTCGGATCCTGCAACATTTTTAAATTCCATTAGATGATGAAATACCTAGCCCAGAAAATAAGAAGATGAGAATAGCAGAACAAGTGATAGAGTCCTTTAGATTTAGAAAAAACCGAGACGACACATGGGTTCACAGAAATGCTCCTCCTCCTCGTCAACGTCATAGTGAAACACATCCTCAGCAACAACCACCATCCCTTCTTCAACAACAAACTTCTTCATTTGATGACGTCATGAGGGGATCAATGATCTCCGAACATTTATTGGGGACAACTTCAATACTATGAATGATAGTATGAATGCAAGATTTGAACAACTGGACCTAACATGGGTGACCGCTTTGATACAATTGATGCTCGAGTTGAACATCTAAAGCACGACATGCAGTATCTGCATCGTCATTTTGGTCCACATGGCGGATCTTCTTCATAGATAGATTTCAATTTCATTGTATTTTCTTCTTATTTTATTTTTAGCTTTTACTTCTGTAATGCATTTTCAATTTAATAAAATAGTTGAAATTTCATTTATGACTTTGCTTTACGCTTTCCATTTGTATTTACGTTCAAAAAATTACTCATCCTAAACATAATAATACATGTCAATGTCATCAACAACCATGTGTTTACAAAAATTAAAATAACTACACAAAAATAACCTACATTGATGGTCAAGAACCAAAAAATATATTTTATTTAACACCAAAATGCATCTAGTAATTGATTACAACATGGTTGCAATCAATTACCAGAGAGTTTATGTCCATATAACATCATGCAATCAATTACCAGAGACATTTTTGCTTGTATAGGATGACGTCATGCCCCCTACACGACTTCAACACGTAATTGATTACAATGCTTGGCAATCGATTACAACAGTCTAAAGTCGTTTTTGGAGTACACGACTTCAACTCTGGTCAATGATACAAGGTGAAGTCGTGCAAAAAGACACGACTTCTTCATTTGAAGTTGTATGAATCTCCACGACTTGCCTATTTTTGTAATTGGATTTTTTTTTTTGCCTACATTGGTAATTTCTTCTTCAAATTTGCCTAATTTCATATAAAATTGCCTAGTTTCATAAAAAAACCTAGCATATTCGTTCATACACTAGATATTTTAATAGCTTTTATACTGCAGTTAAGTATTTATAGTTATAGATTAAAACAAAAAGTAAATATTTAAAAAATAGTGAAATGTCATTAATAAAATTTATTGAAATATGAACAAAAATTAGTTCATAATTTTCACTCATAATTAGAAATTACCATTAATTTATTGATCCATTGCCAAGTCAAGTAAACAATATTCTTCCATTAGGCAGGAAAAAATTGATCGTGAGATAAAATCTTATGTTGAATGTATTTATACCAACATAATCAGCCTTCAATAACTTTTGTTTATTCATTCTTTCATTTTTATCACTATAGAACTGTAGATTAAAAGTCTAACATAAGTTAAAGATTTTGAATACATTTCAGACTTTACAAACAGAATCAGTCCACCTACACAGTGCACCAAATTTAGAATATATAAACTTTAAGTTTCTTGTTGTTTTGAAATTTCAAGGGCAATACAATGCAAGTAGTCATCCCGACAACCAACAAAAATCCGACCACCAATCATTAAAGGTGAAGAGAATATATCCCCTGCCAAGTTTAGCCTTGCAAATTCTTGCACATTTCTTTGTTGATAAGTATCTTTGGAGAGATTCATATTCACTCGAAGAAGGTGTATGCCTCCAGAACTGGAACAAATGCAAATTAGCCTGAAAAAATTGGTAAAATATAAGATTAAAGTTGATAGCTGGTATGGTATAACACACTTTCTTTTCTAGTATAAAGATTAGTTTGAGTAAATTTTTTCATAAGTACTTAACTTTTACACGAAAAAATGATATAAGTTTTCTTGTGTTAGTTTACTCCTACGTAAATTAATTTTAATTTATGAAATTCTTCTTATTATTTTCTTCTCCTAAAAGTACTAATGCACAAATTTATCAAAATTGACCCTAAGAAGACCAAGTTAACCTGTCTGAGGAATTGGAAGCATCAGACTCTACCAGCAAGTGCTCGTCAACATAAGCAGATGCTGTAATTGGATGTCCAACATTGTATTCCCATAGTAGGTCCCCCTCCTCCTGGTGATAATCCAACATATAGAACAAAACAAATATTAATTTAAACAATTCGTTTTGAACACTGCACATACTTACTTTCCCCCAGAATACCCATTAATTAACACAATAAGTGAGAATAATTTCTTCGGTATATGGTCAGACATGAAAGGACGCCTACCAATTATACTTTTTTCCGTAAGCATAAATCTGAGCCCCTGAAACTTGGACCAACACAATAATAACACGGATTCTTACATGGGAGAAATGATTTGATATTGTTTTTCTAGAAGGAATTAATCTCATTTCAAGTCTAACACAAGAAAACTTTTACAAAGTTTAGAATATTATTGAAAATAAGAAAATGCAAATTCAAAACTTGGACAAATTGTGAGTGCTTTAACGTGTAGGTAGGTATAGAATAGATGTATTTCCAATACACACTGAAAATTTCATGTTTTAAACAGGCACATTGAAGGCATAGTAAAATACTTTGTGAGGAGGGACTAGAATGCACAACAGTTGTTAGCAGTACAAAATTTCAAGCTATTTTGTCGCCTCACTCGGTGACAGAAAACACAAGGCGTATTAATATGTAAGACTAATGGTTTGTTTGGTAGGAGTGATTGTGACCATTGATTTGAGATGATTTATGAGGGATTGTGTGTATTTAATTTACGTGTTTTGTGAGGATTTATGATGATTGGTAGGAAAAGTTTTAAAAGAGATAATAAAGTGGTGGATTTGTGGGAATTGTTAGGTAAATTACTAATTTACCAGTAGTAAATATTTGTTCTTTTTAAACAATTCTATTAATTGAACTTTTCTTTAACTGTTTACAAAATATTATTGGAAATTAACAAATAATATTTTTAAATCATTAATATTTTACAGAAATAATATTTTTTATTTTCTCAACTAATTTTTTATAACAAAAAAATATTTATATTTTAAGAAATACACCCAAGAACAATTTTGACATTACATTAAAAATAACGTATCAACCTTCTCTATTTCAATAAAATCAAACACATATATCAATAAACTTCCTATTTACTTTCTCTTCAAATCACACTACAAATCAATCCTCCGCTTTCCACACCCCTAACCAAACAAAGCATACAAGCTATGAAACACGACGCAACGAATGGGAGTATTATCAGAAAGGGAAAGGGGAGGGAGAAAAAATGTCTAATAGCAAACAGCCAATGAACTGATACACAGATTCAGCAATTAACTTTTATCCAAGATATGGAATATAAATATTGTAAAGTTAAAAAGTAGCTGGTCATGAATCTAATATAGTAAAAATTAAAACCCGCCAAAATGCAATAAAAAGGAAACAAGGTTATCTGTCAGTTCTCACCAGTTTGAATGAGTATACACTTCCGCTTCTGGAGCATACAAGCACCTAAGGTGGAATAAATAAAACAATTACCAATGTAAAAAAACTCCTTCATTGGTTATTAAGAGAGATAGTAATATATTTCACCTGTAATTCTAATATTTGTATACTAATATGGAGGAGACTTCTTAAAAATACAAATGTCATTTACTTGGATGCACTACAGATAAACTGAGTGAACACATTTCCACATTAGTTATCACTATAGTGTATTTTAAACAGAAACCGAAATAAACTTTCACAATCTTTTAGTGATCTTGAAAAAAGGATGTAACAAGGCAAGTAGAAAAAGAATTAAGCAAATGACTATGTAAAATCCATGAAGAGATAGATCTACCTCATCAGGAAGAACAGAAGGTATGCATGACCCAGCAAATATTGGACCATCAGTTGTTTTCTGAGCAAAATTCAGTAACAAATCAGATTAAAATTACTTCCATCCGGGACATAGTTAAAGATTGCAACCTAACGAGGTCCACACTTCATACCTTCCAAACAACGGATCCATTTGGACTCAATGCAAGAACATGACCATCTACCAAGCAACATATCACTAGAAGAAAGAGGAAAAAAAATACTACTATAAGGAAAAAATACAGGACAAAAATAGTTAGAAGGGCATATAACACATAATCAAAAGGCAATGTAACAATACATACCAGTTCCATTGTGGGCGACTGCAAGAGAACCAAACACAGGAACTTCTAATTCATTTAGCCACAAAATAGTAAAAGGAGAAGCCTGAATTCAGAAAAGGATTATTTAAGCATGACTTATGCCAATAAATGACTTGAACATGTTGGCAATTTCATCATTCAGCAACACTAACAGACTTATGCATTCAATGCTAAAACTTCAAACCAAGGATTGATCTCTAGGGTCAATACGGAGCAACTTCAATCATTTACTTTTTGTACCTTTTCACGCCCATGCTAAATCAATCACCAAAGATGTCGGTAGAAAAACAGTTTCACGAAATATAACTATGAAAAAGCAAATATGTGTCTATTTATACCAGATTTGTCATGAATTGGGTGCATGAAATGGCTCAAGTTGTGAACAGCAGGCAGGCAACAAATCCTAATTCATAATAACTCCAAATGTTAAACGTTAGTGTAACTGTCTAACTACTTGTCATCCTGTCAGAGGCACGCAAAGAGGATTTGGTAGACTTAATTTAGCCGGTACTTTTAGTTGACACTTGAAAAGACCTCTATATCTGCTAATATAATACTATCACGAAAAAATCCATGTTTCTTTTCTTTTTCTCTTTGTTCTTTCCTCTATGAAACATCAATAATTGTCAGTTTGCAAGATAAACATTAAGTATAAAACTCTCTGCTTCCTCTTTGTTCCTTTTATTCTTTTTAGGTTCATTCTTCTATGATTATATAATGATTATATAATGATTGCCGTATCATACTTAATGGAGTTACCATGAAATGGATACCTTTGAATCTATAGGAAAGAATTGGCCATTTCTACAAAATATTTCCATAAGAAACTAAATCCAAAGGATGAAATTTGCACATCTAGAAACAAAGCAGTCTATATAAATACAGAATTGAAGCCCCGCTAAAGAAATACATGTATGCATTTAGAAATTCACATACCAATAATGATATAGCTGTTAAACGACCACCAGTGGAGGCCACATAAAGCAAGTCACGAGCCTTCACAAAAAATTAGTAAGAGATCAATAGTAATACTTAATTAAACAAAATGTATGTATTATTTCATTACAAGGGAAATTCACCTCATCAATTGCAGGTGACCCATATATACTGCCTCCACATGGTAGCTTGAATACGCAGCAATGTTTTTCGTAATCAAGAGCATATAAGTTATGATCATGTGAGCCACACCTATATAAACATCAAACCATGCTGGAAACTTAAATAATTTCCAATCAAGCTACATGTTACATACCTTTTCAACATGTACGAGAGGCTTCTGACACGTTAATAGATTCTTTGAACATGAACTCTACAGAAAGGAGTTCCATCTTTGCTTCTAGTCTAATATTTAACATTTTTGTGTGTGATGGTGTTTAGATTGTAAATATGGTCACCAACATGTACTTATTAGGAATTACTAATTTTATTTATATTATCAGAAAAAAATTATTACAGGGGAAAGAAAAGTATTACATGATACAAGAGTATATGATTTCTTCTAAATAGAAAAGTCAAGAAACAAGAACGTGAAAAAAAAAAAAATAGCTCAGAAAATCCCATTCAGTTTATTAATAAGAAATAACAACACTTTCAAACAACAATGTGTAGGGTATCAAAGGGAAGCACATTAGGCAGGAAATTTATTCCCACGGCCAGGAAACTCAGCACCTGAGAGTCTTGAATGAAATCTTAAACCATGCACACCATTGAATATTGTACAAATTATGTATGGAATTAATCTTCTTTGTGTTGAATATACACTTAGGGTACTCTATTTATAATAGAAGAGATATAGACTAAGTCCAAAATACAAATAAACAATAATAACAAACTAACTAAAAGATAAAAAGTAAAAATAAGATAAAGATAATATATCTAACACCCCCCTTAAATTGGTGCATACAAATCGTATATACCAAACTTTTTACCAATATAATCAATAAAGACTTAGTGAAAATATATGCTTCTGTACTCGAGTGATACTAAATTGTTAATGATTTGCAAAGACGACATAGAAGACGAAATACCAACCCAGAAGACTCCCCCTTAACAAAAAATTTGAGAGGTTGCTCCATATAAATATCTTCTTGAAAATCGCTACTGACGAATGCATTATTGACATCTAGTGAATAAAGAAGCCATTGTTGAAGAGCCACCACGACTATAAAAAACCTAACAAAAGCCATATTTGCCACAGGAGAAAAAGCATATATGGACAAATCAAATGTGTTGATGACAAAAGAGACAGCAGTAGAAGAAGCCATGGATGAACAGGAGAGAAAAACCCTAAAAATCCAAGATTCTCCAATCAAGACACCAGAAAGAGGGAAAAGAGCGACCTCGACGCTCTAAATAGCTGCTTGAGAGGAAATGGGACATGCGACCACGCATGGCAAACTTGAAAGAGGAATAAGAACAGCCTCGCTCTGAATTGTTGCTTGAGAGGAGACAGGACGCGCCAGCACGCAGGACAAAAAGGGGAACAAATCCACAACTTCGAAAGGCACTAATAACGCGTAAGAGCTCCGATGAAGACATCGTTGAAGGCACGGTGGTCGTCTAGTTCAGACGATCATAATTGTGTGGCTGCTAGTTGAAACTGGAACTCCGGCAACGACGACAGAGGCCGCCGCCACCGGTAACGGCGATAGACGCTGCCACCACCGGCAATTGCGGGTGCAAGAAACGAAATTTTTTTTCCTAAAAGAACCTGGCTCTGATACCATGTTGAATATAGTAGAAATTATATATGGGATTAATCTCTCTTGTGTTGAATATACACTTAGGATACTCTATTTATAATAGAAGATATATGGACTAAGTCCAAAATACAAATAAGGAAGAATAATAAACTAACTAAAGATAAAAAATAAAATAAAAATAAAAATAATATATCTAACACATCCAAATCCTTAATTTTCATATATTTATATAGAATCCTTCCACCCTTAAGATTTTCTAGGTTTGACAACTTGTATTGTCCTAAAGGGTGTGTCAATTTTTTCCATGCGAATAGAAGTTGGTCATCAGATAATCTCCAAAGTATATTACATTTTAATTGAAAATAAAAAGGACATGTTTGAATGTAACTATGTAGGTTGTAAATTTCTTAGCAAAACAACTCAGATGTGATGGAAATTGGATTTAATATATCCCATTAAAGTCATCTACTATCTCTAATTGATGTGCAATATCCATCACATCCCCTCACGTCAAAGGACTGGACATTTCCAACGCACCCCTATCGTGCTTGAAGACTAGACATCTCTAAAGTGAGACTAAAAGATTATGAGTGGTCCAATAGAAGATAAGTGGACAGATAGGCCTAATAAACCTCTCATTAAGATAGCTTTGATATTATTTTAGCTTGCCCACATATATATTATTTTAAACCTAACTCAATCTCATAAAACTAGCTTGCCCACATATATATTATTATTTGGTCATATTTCTAGTCAAACTGAGAAGAGGTCAAACTAAAAACAAATATATCAACCTACAACCCTCATAAATTTTAGTCTCTTTCATTCCTCTCCTCAAAAATCAAAATGCCAAATATAGCATTTTTGAAGATTGATTTGTACAAACCAGCAGCAGTCCTCTAAAGGAAGTATATTGCGCATTCAGCCCATCTACAAGGGTTCTAAAAGAGAGATTATAGACTATATAACAAACTTGCATTGCAATAATTGTGGGAGGTACTGAGTCTGTGTTGTATATAAGAGAAGATAGGGAAAATGACCGTGCAGGCAATCAATCATTTGGGTAGCTATGACTTGTGAATGCCTATTATCACAGGGATAAGAAATTTTTGTCTCTTTCATTTGTATTTCTTAGAATTTGGAATTGGATCTAATTTACTCTTACCAAATTGAGTTGTTAAGTAAAATTGCACCTCATTTATAATTATATGTTAGCTATTGTCACAAGGATAAGAAGTTTTTTGTCTTTTTCATTTGGTTTTTTTAGAATTTGGAATTGGGTCTAATTTATTCTTAACAAACTGACTTGTAAAAACTACACCTCATTTATACATTATATGTTAGCTACATCATTAGTAAATGAGGGACTAAACAACCCCTTGCCCCCTGGCGTCCCCCCTCGTCCTCTTCTTCTGAATATTACCTTCATAATCAGTGAACTGTCCTCTCAATGGTTGTCTATATTGCTAACCTTATCAACATAACATAAAGAGAAGCAAAATCAGAAAACAAAATACCAGATCAATTGTCTGCGTTTGTCTACAACCGGCTGTGATTTTACCTTCAGGAGTTCAAAAACATAATTAGTGGGGCAGGGGACTATATGAAGTCAAATGATAAACAAAGAATAACAATAGACTTATTCCTTTGTATGAACAATGAAGTCAAATAGCACATCACATCCTCCATAATAAAATAAAAAATTATAAAAATTAAAGAATGCCACAATGCTGTTGTGTCTCTGCATATCAGAAATGGAACTCCCTTGAAACAGACACGAGCAGAACATCCATATGAATCCATGAACACAATATGTTAATATTCTGCTCGTTAACAAAAAATACATCAACTTATCTAAAGAAATGAAGAAACTCAGTCATTTTTTTCCACACAAATACTTCATACATTGTTGTCATCATCATGAACAAACTAGCACTTACATAAATGGCTTGCATCTCTAGGACACCCCTTCTCACAAGATCCCTAAGAAGACATGGAAATTGATGACCTACTTTTACTATGCAGAGAAATTCAGTTTTATTTAGAAAAATGGGATCACAAGGAGGCTTAGTAATGCTTATGCTGTTAGGTGAGTGGTATATATAGTGACTTAACACTCGAAGCAATGAAGCATGGACACTAACACTCGAAGTGTCAGATGTTTAACACTGAAGCCTCCTTAACGTAGTAACCTCTTCTATTGTGATTAAAAAGAAAAAGAGCTTACATAAAAGAAAGACACCATAAACTACAAACAAGAAAAGATAAAAATTTGAGCATTAGAAGAAGATACCTCACCAGAAGTTTGGAAAATCCAACATATGTGTCCATTCAAAAAATCAAGAAAATATATTTTTCCCATGTAACAACCGACAACAACCTAGAGAAATGTCACATGTTAGAATAGATGGATAGAATCTTATAACTAAAGTAACTTCATATTAACAACAAAGGAATATCAACCTGGGAAAAATCAGAAACAATTGCTGCTGTACTTTCAATTCGCCCTTCCAGTTTGATCTCCCACTGGACAGAACCACTAAAAACGTTGATTAGGTACAAGCTTCAGTAAAGCTAGAAAAGAAAATAGAAACAAAAATATAGTTCTAGCATCAATAGTGGATTCCACTGCTATACCTGAAGGTATTTACATTGTTAACCTTTATTTATATGCTACCTTGAAAATCAGCGTTACAAAAATTGAAAAACATGATAAATCTAAAATGTACAGATAATTCAAGAACTGGTGTGGTTTTAGACAATAGGCAATGGGTTGTGTCGGTTAAGGGTTGTTTTTAAGCAATGGGATTGAGGTTTGTTAAATAACAAGATTTTGCAGGGAAAAATTTGGGCTTGAAGTTTTGGGTTATAAGCTAGAAACGAAGGTAGGTGCCCCAAGATGCAATGCAAGAGGTCACAAGGTGTGCTGCTAGAGGTTCACTGTGAAAGCTGCCACGATATGCATTTCGAAGAGCACCATGAGACCACAAGCAAGAAACACCATTGTAAGTCCGCAAGAGGTGTCGTCCCGAGGTCACAAGCAAGAAATGGCACAAGAGGCACCATTGTGAAGAACATCAAGGCCGCAAGGATAGCTGCTCCCATAGTCGTAATAAAAGCTGCTCCCACCTGAGTGCAATCTACAATAGTGATTCGACACAATTAACCTAAACCGCTACCTTACGGCAATTCAAGATCAAAGAGGGAGGAGGAAATCCTAGATGTGTACAAAGCGATTCTGACTGAATGGATCAGTGGACAGATAGGTATTTAATGTAGGTGGTTAGTAACTATTTATGAGTTGTTAGCATTAAATACCTAGAGTTGTTAGCATTATTTACCTAGATATTCATAATGTATTTTTGTTCTAGAAATACCAAAATCAGCTAAGAGATAATCAATCTCTTAAGTTAGTATCAAAGCTCCACTTAAGACTTGCTGTTTTCTACTACTACGTGCACTTTCATTGGCTCCCATAAAAAGAATATGATCATCGTAGGTCGACAAAAACCATAAACAAATTGCAAGAATAAGTTAATAACATTTTAAATGAACAAAACTAATATATTACGATATGGCAATATATATAAATATATGATAATGTTATTAACTTATTTTTGAGAGAAGAAGCCATTCTTAGATTAACATGTCTTTCATAATTTCACTGTCTCACTCATTCAAAGAAAATTATGTTTTAAAGGCCAATATATAAAAAAAAAAAAAACAGCTCCATCCTACTAACTCATATTTTCCATTCATCTGTATCAACTCTCAACATCAATACCTATAGCTCCATCCAAACAGCTCTTCAAATCTCAGTCCAACTGGTTCAAACAACAAATTTTTCATTTTATATACCAGCCTAATACCATAAACAATTCACATTCATCAAAAACTAGGAATTAGCCCACAAGGCTCCAATAGCATACAACTCAAAGTGGCTCCATCAACATACTATAGTGGTGCTGGTGTTTTTTGTATTCTTTCTATTAGAATAATTACTAAGTCTACTTGTTAGTGTAGTCAGTAGGACTAAAATAGGGGGTAGTGTGTTGGGTTATCTCTAATCATTGTACCTAGCAGTCTAGGACAGTGAATTGACCTTCTATCTCTCTATTTTATCAACTCTTTATCTATATAAATAATAGAACATGAGAGGTGTCTTTCAAGCCCTCAAGAACATATTTTTATCTCAAGTTGGTATCAGAGCAGGTTCATCTTGCTCTGGTTTCTGTACTAAAGTGGTCCACCGACATTGTCATTGTTGTTTGCATCTGTCCAGTGCCCATTGTCGCTGTCCGCGGTTGTCTTGCCACTGTCGGCAGCTGTCAACTGCAGTTTGAAGCTCTTCAACTTGGTTCTCTGCCATCTCGCAATTGTCTGCCGCCGTCTGCCGTCACTGTTCCGTCCGGCAACCATTGGATCTGGTTCGCCTCTTCACGCGACGACCAACCCCACCAGTGTCGGCACCTGATTCTTCCCCACGCTCCGCCACGCGCCACATCTTTGTGCGCTGCGAACAGGCGCGTGAAGCTCACGCGCCGCCCTCTGGCCGCCAGAAAGTCACCGTGACACCTCCATAGTCGTCGCCTGGATCTCCTCTCTCTGCTCTGCCCCTCAAAACCCTGCTTCAGTGAGGTCCAGAAGCTCCCCTTGAAGAAAACCCTAAGAAACCCCTAGGGTTTTCTAGTTCCTCTCGGTTTTCTGGCTCCTTTCTGGTTCCTCTCGGTTTTCTGGCTCCTTTCTGGTTCCTCTCCTACTTTTATCAACAATGGCGTCTGGAAGTGTTCTTTCTTTCTCTGGAAGTCCCTCAATTACTTCCGAAAAGCTAAACGAAAAGAATTACTTCTCTTGGTCTGCTGCCGTGGAAATGTGGTTTCTCGGTCAAGGACATTATGACCACCTTGAGCAGGATGGAAGCCAAGTACCTTCTGAAAAAGCTGAACAATGGAAACAAGCAGATTTCCAATTGTGTGCCCTATTGTGGCAATCTATGGAACCCCGACTTTTGATATCTCTTAGAGCCTTCAAAACATGTCACTCTTTTTGGAAGAAAGCTCAAAGCATTTATGCTAATGATATTCAACGTCTCTATGATACAACAAACAAGCTTGCATGTCTCAAAATGACAGACCATGATATGGTCTCCTTCATGACTGAAGCCCAAGCAGCTGTGGAAGAGTTGAGAATGTTCTTGGAAGTGGAATCTTCGGAAGACATCAAGAAGAAGCTTGACAAGTATTATATGGTGATGATCCTCCGTGCTTTACACCCTGATTTGAATCATATCAGAGATCAACTTCTGACAAGTCATGAGGTCCCTTCCTTGGAAGCCTTGACCATGTCTTCTTCGTGTTCCAGTGCCTCAATCTCGGGAAGCTCCTGAAAAATTGGAACCATCTGTCATGGTTGCTACGCGGGGAAGAGGAGGACGGGGCACTAGAGGAGGAGGACGTGGAGGTAGGGGACGTCCACAGTGCACTTACTGTAAGAGGATGGGTCACACCCAAGAAAACTGCTACTCCTTGCATGGTTTTCCTTCAAAAACAGCCAATATCTCTAAGGCTGAAACTCCCACTTCCAACTCCAAGTTCACTGAGGAAGAGTATCAAGAGTATCTGCAATTAAAGTCTAACAGCTTGGCGCAATCATCTCAATCCCCAAGTACATCCACAGCTTGCATTTTTCAATCCATGGAAGGTCAAAATTCATGGGTAATTGACTCGGGTGCTTCTGATCACATCTCTGGTAATACCTCATTGTTCTCAACCCTTTCCCTCCAAGAAAAACCCCATTTCATTACTCTTGCAAATGGCTCTAGAACTTGTTCAAAGGGAGTTAGTCAAGTCTCCCTGTCTCCCTCTCTAACTCTGAAATCTGTTCTTTTTGTCCCTAATTGTCCATTCAATTTAATTTCCTTAAGTCATTTAACCAAAATGTTACATTGTTCAGTAACTTTCAATTCAAAATCTTTTGTTATACAGGAGCGTGGCTCGGGGAGACAGATTGGAGAATGATATGAAGTTTGAGGTTTATACCATTTTGGATCTTGTCCATGGGTATCCTGTGTGGCAGATCTTCCCCCTAAAGTGTTACATGACCGATTTGGCCACCCTCACTTGTCAAAATTAAAAAAGATGTGTCCTGAACTTAGTGGTCTTCAGACTTTAGAAGGTGAGTCTTGTCAACTAGGAAAACATTTTAGATCTGTCTTTCCTAAAAAGTCTCAATCAATGTGTAATTCTAGTTTTTCTATTATTCATTCTGATGTCTGGGGACCTAGTCGTGTCTCTTCTTTTGGTTTTAGGTACTTTGTTACCTTTATTGATGAGTATTCTAGATGTACTTCGGTTTATCTAATGAAAGATCGCTCTGAATTGTTACCCATCTTCACATCCTTTTTGAATGAAATCAAGAACCAATTTGGTCAAGTGATTAAAATCTTAAGAAGTGATAATGCTAAAGAGTATTTCTCATCCAATTTTTATGCAATCCTTGGCTCCCATGGTATTTTGCATCAATCCACTTGTTCTCATACACCCCAGCAAAATGGTATAGCCGAAAGAAAAAATAGACACTTAGTTGAAACTGCTCGTACCCTTTTGCTTGGTGCCCATATACCTCCTGTGCATCACTGGGGGATGCCATCTTAACCGCCTGTTTTCTTATTAATAGGATGCCCTCCTCCTCTCTCAATAATAAAGTCCCTTTCTCCATTCTCTTTCCCAATGATCCTCTCTTTCACACCCCTCCTCAAGTTTTTGGTCATGTATGTTTTGTTCACGACATGTCTCCGGGGCTAGACAAGCTCTCTGCTCGTGCAATCAAATGTGTCTTTTTGGGCTATTCTCGGCTTCAAAAAGGGTACCGGTGTTACTCTTCTTAAACCAAGAAGTACTACATGTCTGCCAATGTTACATTCTTTGAACAGACACCTTTCTTCTCTCCATCTGTTCAAGATGTCCATATCCTCCAACAGGTCCTTCCTCTTCCAGTAGTTGAGTCCAGTATCTTTAATGTCACTGTCAATCCAAGTCATGCTCAAGGTCCTCCCGAACCTTCCTCTCCACATATTGATATTTTCCGACACAGTACCCTGATGGGTAGTCCTCTTTTAGAAAATGGTGGATCTCCTCCTTCAGATTCTTCTCCCTCATCGCCTCATGCCACGCCTCCTGGTGAAGATGATTCTGGTTGGCCCATTGCTCTCAGAAAAGGTACTCGTTCCACTCGAAACCCTCATCCCATTTATAATTTTCTTAGCTATCACAGATTGTCGCCCTCCTTTTATTCCCTTTTATCCTCAGTGTCCTCTGTGGTTGTACCCAAAAATGTGAAAGAAGCACTTGATCATCCTGGATGGTGACAAGCCATGATTGCTGAAATGCAGGCTCTAGACCACAATAATACTTGGGAGCTTGTGCCACTTCCTCGGGAAAAAAGGTTGTTGGTTGTTGATGGGTCTTTGCAATTAAAGTTGGCCCTAATGGTGACATTGATCGGCTCAAAGCTCGGCTAGTTGCAAAAGGGTACACTCAGGTGTATGGCCTTGATTATTGTGACACATTTTCTCCCGTGGCCAAGATGACTACCATTCGTCTGTTCTTTGCAATGGCAGCAATTCGTCATTGGCCACTTCATCAATTGGATATCAAGAATGCCTTTCTCCATGTTGATCTTGAGGAGGAAGTTTATATGGAGCAACCTCCTGGGTTTGTTGCTCAGGGGAAGTCTGGTATGGTTTGCAAATTGCATCGATCTCTATATGGGCTCAAGCAATCACCACGTGCTTGGTTTGGAAAATTCAGCTCCATTGTTCAAAATTTTGGGCTAAAACGCAGTGAAGCAGATCATTCAGTCTTTTATTATCACTCGTCTCTCGGGAAATGTGTTTACTTAATTGTATATGTTGATGATATCGTTATTACAGGGAATGATACTGCTGGAATATCTCAATTGAAGGAGTACTTGTGTAGACATTTCCAAACCAAGGATCTTGGAAGCCTCAAATACTTCTTCGGCATTGAAGTAGCTCAGTCAAAAGATGGAGTTGTAATCTCCCAAAGGAAGTATGCTTTGGATATTTTGCAAGAAACAGGCATGATTGATTGTAGACCGGTTGAGAGTCCCATGGACCCAAATCAAAAATTAACAACAGAAGAAAGTGAGTTATTCTCCGACCTGGAGAGATATAGGTTGGAAAACTAATCTATCTCACTATTACAAGGCCAGATCTATTTTTTGTTGTTGGGGTGGTTAGTCAATTCTGCAAGCTCCATGTGTTGGCCATTGGAATGCTATCATTCGCATTCTAAGGTATCTAAAAAAGGCTTTCGGGCAAGGGTTGTTATATGAAGAAAAAGGAAGCCTTCAGGTATCAGGATATTGTGATGTCGATTGGGCAGGTTCTCCTATTGATAGACGATCTACTACTAGATATTGTGTTTTCCTTCGAGGAAACATTATCTCATGGAAAAGTAAGAAACAAAATGTAGTGGCTCAATCAACAACGAAAGCTAAATATAGGGCAATGGTGTCACTAACATGTGAACTTATATGGGTGAAACAATTCCTTCAAGAGCTTAGCTTCTGTGACATCCAGAGTATGAAGATGTATTGTGATAATGTTAGGACGTGGAGAGTCTATGAGAGGAGGAAAGGGAAACAAAACACTTAACTGCTAATGAGTTAAGTGAGGGGGCGGGAAAGGGCCTATATATTAGGACCCTTTAATGTTTCAGTTAGTCAGTTGTGTAGTTTGAATGTGTTGACCGGTCTTAGCACCAGGTGGAGGAGGTTAAGCTCCTACAATACAGTGTATTCTTGATTCATTGTTGTGAATACCATTCATACTCTTCTTTCTTTACAAGTTCTTGATTGTTTGTGTTTGGGAGTGAGAGAGCGCTTGTTAGGAATTCTTTCCCGAATCTGTATGCTCCAGCTTGAGGGGGGGTGTTAGAATAATTACTAAGTCTACTTGTTAGTGTAGTCAGTAGGACTAAAATAGGAGGTAGTGTGTTGGGTTATCTCTAATCATTGTACCTAGCAGTCTAGGACAGTGAATTGACATTCTATCTCTCTATTGTATCAACTCTTTATCTATACAAAGAACAGAACATGAGAGGTGTCTTTCAAGCCCTCAAGAACATATTTTTATCTCAAGTCTTTCCAATTCACGCATAACACGGTCATATTGTACAAATTACATTTTAGAGAGTAGTAGTCAAAACCTCCAAAGAAAACATGATACATCAACTTTGTTCTGTCATATTGATGCTTGTTACAAAAGCTATATTATCTTCAAGATTGTAGTTGTTTTATTTGTGACCTGATACAAATAACATAAAGTGTAGCAATACACATACACATGTTGTCCAAAAAAAAATCTCATAAAAGGAGTGTCTCAGTCAACAAACATAAAATAAAAATATTGTTAGGATATTTATCCTATTTTATCATCATTATAGTGTGTCAAGGGTTACCCTATTTATCATGATTATATTATGTCTAGGATTACCCTATTTATCATGATTATATTGTGTCTAGGGTTACCCTATTTATCATGTATTTTATTTTTATAAATAGAAGATTGTGAGAGGGATCAATCAAGCCCTCTAGAATTATTTTACAGTTTCAATCTTAAGTTGGTATCAGAGCGGGTCGATCCCGCTCTGGTTTCTGTCTCGTAATATATATCTGTCCGGCGCCACAGTTCTTCGTCGCCCGCCACTGTCCGCCGCTGCCCGCCGCCGGCCACCGTCAACCGTCGGCCACCGTTGTCCGTCGCCGGCCACCGTCCGGCCGCCGCCGCCGCCGACCACCGCCGCCGCCGGCCACCGCCCGCTGTTGCCGGCCACCGTCGTCCATCACTGTCACAGTTTCCTTCGTCTAAACCCTTAGGGTTTTCTTGTCCTCATACACCACAACAAAATGGTATAGCAGAACGAAAAAATAGACACTTGGTTGAAACTGCTCGTACCCTTTTGCTTGGTGCCCATATTCCTGTCCATCACTGGGGGGATGCCATCTTAACTGCATGTTATCTTATTAATAGGATGCCCTCCTCCTCTCTTGATAATAAAGTCCCTTTCTCCATTTTGTTTCCTAATGATCCTCTCTTTCATACATCTCCCCGAGTGTTTGGCTGTGTATGTTTTGTTCATGACATGTCTCCAGGTCTAGACAAACTCTCCGCTCGCGCTCTCAAATGTGTCTTTTTAGGCTATTCTCGACTTCAAAAAGGATATCGGTGTTACTCTCCTGAAACTAAGAAGTATTACATGTCTGCCAATGTCACATTCTTTGAACAGACTCCTTACTTCTCTCCATCTGTTCAAGATGTTTCTATCCTCCAGCAGGTCCTTCCTATTCCAATGGTTGAGTCAAATAGCTCCACTGTCTCTGTCATTCCAAGTCTTGATCACAATCCTTCTACACCTGTTTCTCCACATACTGAGATCATCCCACACAGGGCCCCAATGGATAGTCCGCCTCCTCAAGACAATGGTGAATCTCCTACTTCAGATTCTTCTCCCTCGTCACCTCCTCCCACGCCTCCTGGTGCAAATGATTCAGCATGGCCTATTGCCCTCAGAAAAGGTACTCGTTCCACTCGGAACCCTCATCCCATTTATAATTTTCTAAGCTATCATCGATTGTCGCCCTCCTATTTTTCTCTTTTATCCTCAGTGTCCTCTGTTGTTATACCCAAGAATGTGAAAGAAGCACTTGATCATCCTGGATGGCGACAAGCTATGATTACAGAAATGCAGGCTCTTGACCACAGTAATACTTGGGAGCTGGTGCCCCTTCCCCCAGGCAAAAAGGCGGTTGGTTGTCGATGGGTGTATGCAGTTAAAGTTGGCCCTGATGGTGCAATTGATCGGCTCAAAGCCCGGCTTGTTGCAAAAGGTTACACTCAGGTTTATGGTCTTGATTATTGTGACACTTTCTCTCCTGTAGCCAAGATGACTACTATTCGTCTCTTCTTTGCCATGGCAGCCATTCGTCACTGGCCACTTCATCAATTGGATATCAAGAATGCCTTCCTACATGGTGATCTTGAGGAAGAAGTTTATATGGAGCAACCTCCTGGGTTTGTTGCTCAGGGGGAGTCTGGTATGGTATGCAAATTGCATCGATCTCTATATGGCCTCAAGCAATCCCCACGTGCTTGGTTTGGAAAGTTTAGCTCCATTGTTCAAAAATTTGGGCTAAAACGCAGTGAAGCAAACCATTCAGTTTTTTATTGTCATTCTTCTCTCGGGAAATGTGTTTACTTAATAGTATATGTTGATGATATTGTCATTACAGGAAATGATGCTGTTGGAATATCTCAACTAAAAGAGTACTTGTGTAGACATTTTCAAACCAAGGATCTTGGAAGTCTCAAATACTTCTTAGGCATTGAAGTAGCGCAATCAAAAGATGGAGTTGTAATCTCCCAAAGGAAGTATGCTCTTGATATATTACAAGAAACAGGCATGATTGATTGTAGACCGGTAGACAGTCCCATGGACCCAAACCAGAAATTAAGGACAGAAGAAGGTGAATTATTCTCCGATCCAGAGAGGTATAGGAGGCTGGTTGGCAAACTGATTTATCTCACTATTACAAGGCCAGATCTATCCTTTGCAGTTGGAGTGGTTAGTCAGTTCATGCAGGCTCCATGTGTTGACCATTGGAATGCTCTCATTCGCATTCTAAGGTATGTAAAGAAGGCTCCCGGGCAAGGATTGTTATATGAAGATAAAGGAAGCATTCATGTCTCTGGGTATTGTGATGCAGATTGGGCAGGTTCACCTATTGATAGACGGTCTACAACAGGATATTGTGTTTTTCTGGGAGGAAACATTATTTCATGGAAAAGTAAGAAACAGAATGTAGTAGCTCGATCAACCGCGGAAGCCGAGTATAGGGCAATGGCATCACTAACATGTAAACTTATATGGGTGAAACAATTCCTTCAAGAGATTAAATTTTGTGACATCCATACTATGAAGATGTATTGCGACAATCAAGCTGCTCTCCACATTGCATCAAATCCAGTGTTTCACGAGAGGACTAAACATATAGAAATTGATTGTCATTTTGTTCGTGAAAAGTTGTTGACCAAAGAAATATGTACTGAGTTTATTGGGTCAAACGATCAACTCGCAGATGTATTGACCAAGTCATTAAGGGGTCCTCGGATTGAGTTTATTTGTTCCAAGCTTGGTATATATAATTTGTATGCTCCAGCTTGAGGGGGAGTGTTAGGATATTTATCCTATTTTATCATCATTATAGTGTGTCAAGGGTTACCCTATTTATCATGATTATATTATGTCTAGGATTACCCTATTTATCATGATTATATTGTGTCTAGGGTTACCCTATTTATCATGTATTTTATTTTTATAAATAGAAGATTGTGAGAGGGATCAATCAAGCCCTCTAGAATTATTTTACAGTTTCAATCTTAAGTAATATAATGCCTAACCACGTACCCTACTTCGAGAAATAACAATTGTCATTAGTTACTTTCAATTAATAGCCACCATCACGCAGATTCTAATACATAAAATAGGTGGGGCAGAGTTTATAAGAGGAGAGAAAAGGGTGACGTGGCTTTGTGAGGGAATTTTGTTAGTTAGAAGAGAGAGAAAATGGTTCGTTATATATTATGAGGTGTAGGCTGTGAGGGGGGACAGTTTTTGTTTTTTCGGAGGAATTGGGAGAAGAAGATTACGATTCTTCTCAGGAGCTTGCTCTGGGCAGAGGGTCTAGAACTTTCTGAGTTTTCTGGTTGATAATAATATTGAATTTGCATCACTTCATTTTTCGTATTTCAATCCCTTTATTTCCAAATTCTGGTTTCTAACAAATTGGTTTGACCTGCCAAATCAATATTTCCTGATCGGAGATCATGCCACCAAGAAAGAACAATGTCCAAGGAGAGCCAGCGGGGGAGGAGAATGAGGCAGATTTTGTTATGGGTGAGGTCGCTAAACTCAAAGCGGTGGTCGAGGAGCTTGTGGCGCAATAGTTGCAAAGTCAAACCAACTTCGAGAAGCTGCGTAAGGATTCAGCAGAACAGATCGTAACCTTACGCCGAGAAGCCGCTGAGAATCAATCAAAGCTCCTTCACTTAATTTTGAAGTTCACTAATATGAATGAGGGGGAGAACGAAGAGTTGGGGTCAGGATCGATGAATACGTAGAGAACGAAAAGTATGAGACAACTCGAGGGGGACGATTTCGATGAAGAAGATAGAATTACCACCGTTTTATGGAGAAGACCCAACGGGGTGGATAGCAAGAGTTGAAGTTTATTTTAACGTACAAGAGACACGAGAGGCAGTCCGTGTGAATCTCGCACAACTGTGTATGGAAGGGAGCACGATTCCTTTTTCCATGCTTTATTAAATGAATATGATGAGTTAACTTTGGAAGATTTGAAACGAGAGATGCTGGAGCGATATGGAGGCCGGGGAGAAGGGAGTATTTATGATCAATTGGCTGCCATAAAACAAATAGGAAGTATCGAAGACTATATATTACAAGTTTTGAGTGTCTCATTGCTCAGGTGCCACGAATGTCCGATGAACAGTACTTTTCTTATTTTACACAAGGGCTGAAGTACGAAACACGTGTGAGAATACAAAGCTTGCACGTGGCACATCCTTTGTCCAGGGGGCGCATGATGAATGTAGCTCGCGCCATCGATGTGGAGATATAAGGGAGAAATAAAATATGGCAGGGAAGGGGAGAGTCTCGAGGGGATAGGTATCAAATAGGGCACTGACCCATTTCAACTGTGGTGGGAAAAACTGGTCCAAAACAGAATGGGGCAAGTTGGGGAGGAAATGGGCCTGGCCCAAGTGTTCAGAAGGATTGGGGTGCAAAGAATAAAGGGGAAATGAGGAGAGGGATGACGAAGATGAGGTGGTGGAAGAATGTACAACGTTAAATCTCTACTCTCTCATGAGAGACCGAAATGATCAACCGAGGACTATGAAGTTACGGGGTCTGATTGGGGAGATTCCGATGTTGTTCTTGGTCGACAGCGGAGCCACGCACAATTTTATTTCACGAAAACTTGTGGAAGCTTTGGGTTGGCAGTGGGAAAGAACCAAGCAAATGAAGATTCTGATGGGAGATGGGCACAAATCCGAGACTCAAGGGATTTGTCGAGGTATCAAAGTAAGGATTGACGATGGTGAGTTTGAAATTGATGTGTTTCTCTTCAATTTGGAGGACATGGACATGATATTGGGGATGTCGTGGTTAACGACGTTGGGAGAAACCACTATGGATTGGAAAAAACAGCAAATGAAGATCCAGACTCAGCAAGGAGAGAAACTGCTAAGAGGGGCCCCTCATGGGGATTCATTGTTAATTTTAGTGTGTGGGGTGTTGGAAGAAAAAGAGAAGATGGAAGTTGCAGAGTTGGGTCCAGAGCAACAAAGCGTCTTAAATCACTTGCTGCAGTATTTCAAAGATGTGTTTGAAGAACCTAACGGGCTACCTCCTAGACATGTAAAGGAACACAAAATTCATCTCAAACCAAGACAAGAACCTACTAACGTGAGACCTTACAGATATGCGTATCATCAGAAGAATGAAATTGAGAGACAAGTGCAAGAGTTGATGGAAGTGGGTCATATCAGGCATAGCCAGAGTGCTTACTCGAGCCCAGTCATTTTGGTGAAGAAAAATAACATATGGCGCATGTGTGTTGATTATAGAGCTTTGAACAAGGTCACTATTCCAGATAAATTTCCAATACCAGTTATTGAGGAGTTAGTGAATGAGTTGCATGGAGCCAAATATTTCTCCAAATTGGACCTTTGTTCAGGATATCATCAAGTCAGAATGAGGGAGGAAGACATTCCAAAGACAGCATTCCAAACCCATGAGGGTCACTATGAGTACCTCGTGATGCCCTTTGGACTTATGAATGCCCCGTCGACATTCCAAGCTCTCATGAATGAAGTTTTTCGGACGCTGTTGAGACGAGGGGTATTGGTGTTTTTTGATGATATACTCGTGTACAGCAACAGTTGGGAAGAGCATATGCAGTTTCTTGAAAAGGTGTTAGAAGTGTTGAGAGATCACCAATTATTTGCAAACAAGGAAAAATGTTTGTTTGGCCATGAGAAGGTGGAGTATCTGGGACATATTATTTCCATACATGGAATTGCAGTGGACCCAGCGAAGGTTAATAGTGTGTTAGAGTGGCCAATTCCCAAGAACGTAAAGGGAGTTCGTGGATTTTTGGGTCTTACGGGCTATTATCGTAAGTTCATAAAAGATTATGGTAAGATAGCTAAACCACTAACAGAGCTGACTAGAAAGGATGCATTTGGGTGGAATGAATGAGCTCAAGAAGCATTTGATGAGCTCAAACAAAGGGTCACATCAGCACCAGTGTTGAGGCTCCCAAATTTTGAAGAAGAGTTTGTCCTGGAATGTGATGCCTCTGGGACAGGGATTGGAGCAATCCTAATGGAAGGAAAAAGGCCTGTGGCGTACTATAGCAAGGCCTAGAGTTCATGCAATTTGACGAAGTCAGCCTACGAAAGAGAGTTAATGGCAGTGGCATTGGCTATCCAACAATGGAGGCCTTATCTTTTGGGTCACAAATTTACTGTTTTTCCATACCAGAAGAGTCTTAAGCAATTAATGCAGCAAAGGATAACAACAGGTGGACAACAAAACTGGTTGGCTAGACTATTAGGCTATAATTTTGAAATTGTTTATAAGCCAGGCAAAGAAAATCAGGGGCAGATGCTCTATCCCGAAGTAGAGATGGAGGAGAAATGAAGAGCATGGTCTCTTTTCCAGTTTGGTTAGATTGGCAAGAGCTTAATGCAGCGGTACATGTTGATGATAAATTGAAGAAGATAATAGAAGAAATAAAGGCTGGACAAGTTTATGTGGGATATGAATATAAACATGGCGTTTTATATTATCAAGATCGCTTAGTGATACTAGAGAAATCTGTGTGGGTCAATAGGTTATTGGAAGAAGCTCACTCTACTCCGCAAGGGGGTCACTCAGGGTTCTATCGAACCTACAGAAGGATTGCAGCCAATGTGTACTAGAAAGGAATGAAGAAAGATGTCCGACAATTTGTCCAAGCCTGTGGTACATGTCAGAGGCAGAAATATATAACAACAACCCCTAATGGTTTATTACAGCCTTTACAGATTCTGGAAAGAATCTGGGAGGATATCAGTATGGATTTCATTACTGGATTGCCCCGGTCTAAAGGCTTCGAAGTAGTTTTGGTAGTGGTGGATCATTTAACAAAATATTGCCATTTTGTTCCCCTTAAACATCCTTATATGGCAAAGTCCCTGGCTCAGATTTTTGTAAAAGAAATAGTAAAGCTGCATGGAATACCGAATTCGGTGGTGAGTGATAGGGATCCGATATTCATGAGCTTGTTTTGGAGAGAGCTCTTTAGGATGCAAGGAACAAAGCTGAAAATGAGCATGGCGTATCATCCGCAATCGGATGGACACACTGAGGTAACTAATCGATGTCTGGAGACTTACCTCAGATGTTTTAGTACTGATCAACCCAAAACGTGGGTGATTTGGATGCCGTGAGCAGAGTTGTGGTTTAATACCACTTATCACAGCTCCACAAAAATCACTCCTTTTGAAGCGGTGTACGGAAAAATTCCTCCTAAGATTGTACAGGTGGTTCAAGGAGAGGCGACGGTAGCAGCTGTTCAAAAGGATCTTCTAGAGAGGGATGAAGCACTGAGACAGTTGAAGTCTCATATATTACGTGCCCAAGACAGAATGATGATTCAAGCTAATAAGCATCAAAGGGAAAGACATTTTTCGGTGGGAGATCTTGTGTTTTTGAAGTTGAAACAGAATAGACAGTAGTCGGTCATGAGCAGAATTAATCATAAATTAAGTGCTAAATACTATGGACCATTTGAAGTAGAAGAGAAATTAGGAGAGGTGGCATATCGTCTGAAATTACCACCTACTTCACAGATTCATCATGTTTTTCATGTATCTCTGTTGAAGAAAGCGGTGGGCAAGTATAAGGTTGAGGATGCTCTCCCTACAGGGTTAGATGATGACAGAGCGGAAACATTAGTTCCCATGGCTATCTTAGCCACTAGGAACTACACCAAAAGAGGAGAAACTAAGAAGCAGGTACTGGTTCAATGGAGAGAGCAGAATGCAGATGAAGCCACTTGGGAAGATGAAATAAATATTCGAAGTCAGTTTCCAAAGTTTAGCCTTGAGGACAAGGCTTTAGTTCATGAAGAAGGCATTGATACGTACCCAAGAGATATTAAAAATAGGTGCGGCAGAGTTTATAAGAGGAGAGAAAAGGGTGATGTGGCTTTGTGAGGGAATTGTGTTAGTTAGAAGAGAGAGAAAATGGTTTGTTATATATTATAAGGTGTAGGTTGTGAGGGGGGACAGTTTTTGTTTTTTCGAAGGAATTGGGAGAAGAAGATTACGATTCTTCTCAGGAGCTTGCTCTGGGCAGAGGGTCTAGAACTTTCTGAGTTTTCTAGTTGATAATAATATTGAATTTGCATCACTTCATTTTTCGTATTTCATTCCCTTTATTTCCAAATTCTGGTTTCTAACAAAATGATCATGATGACAAATGAAAAATTTGTCAAACATTAGATGAGAAAATGAGTTATTGCTGGTATGCAAACTTTCGTTAGAACCTGGAGAGTAAACTACAAAAATGAAAAAGCAAACACAATTTTGATTAATTTTAGTTCAATAACAAGAGAAACATGAAGCTACAGAATTACCTTCTAGCATTTAGGCAGAGAAATTTATGAGAGTGAGATCCAATGAACAAATAAATGTGTGTGCCTTTAAACACAAGCATTGGTGAAGCATCAACACAAGACTCCATGTAAACTTTCCAAAAGTCTTTCATGTAACCTCTGTTGCCTCTTGGAATGTCTGCAGACCATGTATTTTGGTGCGTATCAATTACTTCCTGCTGCCCTCTATGCAAGACCTTGTTGCATCGGTTCAATGAGAATGATAATACTGAAGGGGAATACCATGGGAATAATTCATCGCCCCATGATGTAACATCTGTCAAACCCCTCTTTAAACGTTTAGAAGGAAACGGACCATCATTGTTATCTTTGGAAGTCATCCTAGACTCAAGAGGACTAGAATTTTCCGTATGATTAATAGAAATATGGTTATCTTGTCTGTCTGTGTTTATTTGCAAACAAAAGTCCAGACTGTTATGCAAAGTGCAAGATCCTTTTTTCTGGAGAAGAGCCATACAAAGCTTAAGAGCACTTGGATAGTAGTAAAGAAATCTCATGTCAATCCCCAAACTGTAAGCTGCATGTGCAGCAGAAAGAGAGTTACCGCCCATCATAAAGAAATCATCATCATCACAAACCTTTTCAATCATCAAAGCATCATGAAATGCCTGTTAAAGCAATTACCAAAATCAGAACCCTTAATCTTAAGAAAAGACATTAATTGAGCAATAATAATTGACTTAATTTGCAGAAGGAAACATGACTTTAGAGGACTCAAAGCTATTGCATAAATAGTTTAGGGGTCAAGAAGTTACATGTATATCAGAGGTTCATAAACTCATTCATGATTTGTCGTCATCATATAGATCACAAAATGGAAAGAAATGTATATTCAGAAAAGGCAATTTTCTCAGGAAATTTTATGAGAGAACAGGGTGAAGAATTCTTCAAACAAAAAAGACTAAAGAAAAATAACCAATCATAGAGGTATATTTAACAAAATAAACATTCATGAAAAAAAAAACTGAACAAGCTGACTTATAAAATATCCCTTCCTAATTCAATTAAAACAACGTAAATGTCCAATACTTTACAGCTTACACCATGGTTCAAGACCAATTATGACTATTGAATTTACAATTCAGTTCAGTACAACATGGTCCACAAAAGATTGTGATTTCTGTTGAGATGTCATTATAAAATAATGAAATCATACCTTTTTAATAAGTTGCAAAAGATTGCTGCAGTCAATGTCACCAACTTTATCTTTGACATTCTTTGTCAATAATTCAGAGCCAAACAACAATTCATAATTAACCTTACCACTTGGAGACAGGGGGAATGATTCTATAAAGAAGAAACGGTTGGGAAGTACAACAGAAGGAAGTTTGTTAATCATCCAACTTCTGATTGCAGGAATTAATGATTCACCCAAGCTTTCTTTTTTCTTCAGTATGATAAAGGCTTCAATAAGCACAAGTTCTGCTTTATTATTTCGACAAACTACAGCAGCATCGTTTATATGTGGATGCTCCCTTAACAAATCTTCAACCTCTTCTAGGGCAATACGCTGTCCATTGATTTTTAAAATGCGATCTTTTCTTCCCAAAAATACAAAATCACCACTAGGCAACTGTTTGACTAAATCACCCGTTCTAAAGTATAATTTATCTTGGCATCCTTTAACAAAATCACCACAACTGTAATGTGAAAGCAATTTTGCAAATGACATTTCCTTAGATTCCTTGTAGTAACCCCTAAAGATGCAATGACCACCAACATATAGCTCTCCCTCATTTGATGCATCATTTTCACTAAGAAGAATCACATCACAGTTAGGAATGGGTAAACCTATTGGAACACTGGTTAGCCTTTCTTCCTTAAAAATCAATGGCATTCTCTTGCAATCAAAATATGTACAGTCACCAGAGACCTTAGTTAAAAAAATGGAAAAGAAACATAAAAGCATTAGCCAATAATAATTGTACAAAACACTAGAAAAGTGCAATACGACAAGCACCATGTCAACTCCTTTCTAGTTAATTACCTTAGTCTGTAATATCGAACATGCATGACTAGATAAGCATTGAATAGCAGGAACAAAGCAAACAGAAACCAGACAGCAAATTTAAATTATGAACATTGTTGAAACAGAATATAATATACAAAGATAACCTTCTGATCTAACCTCAGTGCTTCCATATAAATTCAAGATTGATGTCTTCGGTAATATAGTTGAAAGCATCTCCCACAAGGTCAAAGAAAAAGTTTCACCGCTGAGCACAATCAATTTCAATGAATTTGCAACTCGCATGTTAGCATTGGTTTTCAATCCCGGAAGAATAGTCTTCATTAGTGATGGAACGGCTGTGAGCCTATTAACAAAATATGCCTACAGAAGAAATTAATATAATGGGCAAAGTAAGGAATTGAAAGAAATATAATTTTATTACCAAGTACCAACTGGTACCGTGAGAGAAAAATAGAATATAGAATGTTATAGACTTCTTTAATCAAGAAGTCGATCAACTCTCGAAACTCTCAAGAACTAACAGAAAAATAATCAATAATACTCGTATTATTGAATCAATCAAAGAATTCAATGTACAATGGCCTCTCTCTAGAAAGACCTTCCTCCACTGGACAATGTTCCAGTAAAATGCTCAAAGATACAGAATGATCCCCTCTCCTTCCAACTAACTTCTATTTATACTCTCCTCTTTCCCTCCAAACTAAAAACTAATTGATATCCTACTATTTCCGCCCTTCTTACTCTATAACCTTCCCTCCTTTCCTTTTCTTTCTATCGTACACTTTTAATTGTCTAACAATACCCTCCTCCTCAACTACAACCTTGTCCTCAAGGTTGAAATCAGGGAATTGTTGCCTTATATACATCTCATCTTCCCATGTAGCACCTTCTGTTGGATCAGAATTTGTGCTATCTCCTCGCCTTGTTGTTGTCTACTTCTTCGTTGCAACACTTTTAATGGCATGTATAACGGTCCATCCACCTGTAACCCCACTAGTAAATTGGCTTCCACCTAATGAGCCCCCATCACTAACTTCAGTTGCAAAACATGGAACACTGGATGAATTTGAGCAGTTGCAGTTTAAAAGCTACAGGTCCTACTTGCTTTTCCACCAAAAAAGGTCCATAATATCTAGCAGGCAACTTGGGATACCTGGTAGGCATAGAAACTTGCATGTGTGGTCTAATCTTGAAGAAAACCCAATCCCCCTCCTTAATCCTGGACTCCTTCCTCCTTTTGTGTGCATATTGTTTCATCTGATCCTGAGCTCGGGTTAAGTGATGTTATAGTTGCTTTAAAGCCTCATCTCGAGTTTTGAGATCCTATGCCACCGCCTCTACTACCGTTTCACCTGGTATGAACCTAGTTAGAGTGGAAGGAAACCTCCCATAAACAGCCTCAAAAGGAGTGCATTTAGAAGCCCCTTGATAACAGGTATTGTACCAGTATTCTGCCCATGGCAGAACTGCATTCCACGCCTTTGGTTGTTCTGAACAAAAACACCTCAGGTAGGTCTCTAGAATTTCAATACCTCGGTTTGACCATCCGTCTCTGGGTGGTATGTTGTGCTCATTCTAAGCTGAGCCCCCTACATTCGAAATATTTCCTGCCAGAATATGCTGAGGAAGGTGGGATCCTTGTTACTTACTGTTAGATGATAAGATGTATGTTTATGTTAATTGGGCTCAGCCCATTCTGTATTCCTTGGCTCATATCTTACATTATAAATAAACGACCCTATGTGTATGCAAAAGACACAAGGGATATTTCTCCCAATCTTCTCTATTTCTCGCATGGTATCAGAGCATAGGATTAGTTCCAGCCCACTCCACGATCTCCGGCACACATCACCATCGTTGTCGCCACCGCCACCGCCGTCGCCGGAGTTCTAGAATCGACCGACGACCACACCATTGGAATCGTCTCGGCCGAGAAACCACCGTGGTACAAAGATCGTGGCGAACAGACCACCCACGCACCGCTGCAATAGTCGCCGACGCTGACGCCGCCGCGCTTGTCTGCGCGTCGTCGGAGAGTTTCATCGCCAATTAGAATCGTTGTAATCGCCTCCTCGCCCTGTTTCTGGATATGTGGTCTTTGCGTCAATCGGAGCACTTTGGATTTTTAGGGTTTCTCCCTCTCCATGGCGTCTTCCTCGTCTACAAACACCTCTGTTGGTGGCTCATCTTCTGATCCTCAATATACATCAATTATGTGAATGTACATTTGTCCATTGACAAGTTAGATGACACAAATTATGCAAGATGGGCTTCCGACATCAAACTTTGGTTGAAGAGTCAGGGGTACTTAGATCACCTTACTCAAAATGTGACTACTGCTACCACAGATGACAGTTCCCGCTAGATGAAAATTGATGCCCAGTTATGCATTGTTATAAAGTCCATCATTCACTCCTCACTAAAACAAATGTTTCGATCATATGAAACATGTTCAGTATGGGCACAAGCGAAGTTGTTATACACAAATGACACTCAACGTCTTTATGGTGTTTGTCAGGACCTATTAACTCTTATTGGTCCGCGCAGTCCTGATCCCATGGCATAATATTTGGTTAAAGTTCATGCCCTTCTTCATGATTTTAATGAGATGTTACCTCCTGCTTCCACTCCTGTTGAAGAACTGGAACAACGATCAAAGTTCTTCATGTTGTTGGCATTATACATATGTCTCTCATGTCCGTGATCAGATTTTGGGTTCTCCTGTCATACCCAACTTTACTTCTACTTGTTCTGCTCTTTTGCGTATACCGAGCAAACCAGTCACTGAGATATCTCCTCATACTAATGATTCCTCAGTCATGGCTGCCCAACGTGATGATCGAAGTCGGTCTCGCAAGCCAAGTAAAGGACGTCCAAAATTTGACCAATGTGGCAAGTTAGGCCACAAAATTGATAGATGTTATGCGCTTCATGGACGTCCTCCTCGACCTGTAATGGTTAATTCTGATCCACCTCCCCGATCACTGTCTGCAGACCATCCTACTTCATCTAATACCGTATAAAACCCTGCAATCTTTCACGACTTTCTCAGATGGTATAGGATCGTCAGCACTCTAGTTCCACTACATTTGCATTTATTGCACGTAGAGGTACACCTTCTGTTGGTCTGACTCACTTTCACTCCCTCGAACCTTGGGTCCTTGACTCACGCGCCACCGATCATATCACTGGTAACAAGTCCTTGTTTTCTTCCTTGTCATGTCCGGATAATTTACCCTCGGCAACAATGGCTGATGGGTCTAGAGTCTCATCTCATGGTGTTGGTACTGTTCATATTTTTCCGTCCATATCCATTGATCATGTACTTTATGTCACTGGGTCTCCCTTCAACTTATTGTCCATAAGTCATCTAACTCGTACCCGTAATTGTGTTATTTCATTTACTAAAGATTCTGTTTGGTTGCAGGACCGGAGTTTGAAACACATTATTGGCACAGGATGTGAGTCTCATGGCCTATATCATCTCCGCCCTTCTCCTCACGTTGGCATAATCATGGAGTCACCATCCCTTCTTCATGCTCAGTTAGGTCATCTTAGTCTTGCCAAATTGCAACAACTTGTCCCAAGGTTGTCGAAATTATCAAGTTTGTCGTGTGAGTCTTGTCAGTTAGGAAAGCATACTCGTAGTTCCTTTCCTCGTAGTGTCTCACAACGAGCGTGATCCCCTTTTTCATTGGTTCATTCTGATATTTGAGGACCTAGTCGTGTTAAGTACTTGGTTGTTTTTAATGAAAAATCGTTCTGAGTTGTTTCCTATTTTCCAATCATTTTTCAATGAAATAAAAACACAGTTTGGGGTTTCTATTTGAACTTTACGCAGTGACAATGGCCGTCAATACCTTTCTCAACCATTTAAACATTTTATGGCTTCTCATGGCATTCTTCACCAAACCTCATGTGCTTATATCCCTCAACAAATTGGGGTGGCTGAGCGCAAGAATAGACACCTTATTGAAACAACTCGTACAATTTTAATTCATGGTCAAGTACCCTCACGTTTTTGGGGTGATGCAGTTCTCGCTGCATGTTATCTTATAAACTGCATGCCATCTTCAGTCCTAGATAACAAAATCCCTCATTCTATCTTATTTTCTCAATACCCTCTACATCCATTACCTCTTAGAGTTTTTGGGTCTACATGTTTTGTTCATGATTTTAGTCCTGGTCTTGATAAGTGTTAGAAGTCCCACATCGACTAGAGATAAGATCAATTTATAATATATAAGTGAGGTGCAAACCTCACCTTAAAAGCCGATTTTGTGGGGTTGAGTTAGGCTTAAAGTCCATTTCTAACATGGTATCAGAGCCATGGTTAGAGCCTATCCTAACGAGTTCTAAGTGGGCATTTCTGTTTCCACCCGTTGTCGGGCCGCTATTGGACCATCCAATTTCTACTATCACGCACGAGATGTCTATATCTCGGCGTGAAGGAGGTGTGTTGGAAGTCCCACATCAACTAGAGATAAAGTCAATTTATAATATATAAGTGAGGTGCAAACCTCACCTTAAAAGCCGATTTTGTGGGGTTGAGTTAGGCTTAAAGTCCACTTCTAATAATAAGATATCTCCTAGGTCTCACAAATGTGTCTTCTTAGGATTTCCACGGTCACAAAAGGGCTATAAGTGTTTCTCCCCTTCCCTCAATCGTCATTTTATCTCTGATGATGTCACATTTGATGAATCTCCGTTTTACTTTTCACATCTATCTTCTAATTTTGTACCTCCACCTGCTACTGTTGATATTCCTATTTTCTGTGATCCTCCTCGTCATGCTCCACCCATTTTGCCTCCTCCTTCTTTAGACTCTCATTCACCACAGGATCATCCTTCACTACCACCACTTCAGGTTTATAGTCGCCGTAATTGTCTCCCTCATGACTCACTTCCAGTGCCGCCTCCTGTGTCTTCTCCGGCTCCAGCAAATGAGTCTGACTTGCCTATTGCCCTCCGTAAAGGTATACGCTCTACCCGTAACCCTTCCCCCCATTAGGTTTTCAGTATTTTGTTACCTTTATTGATGACTATTCCAGATGTACTTTGTTGTTTTTAAAGAAGAATCGTTCTGAGTTGTTTTCTATTTTTCAATCTTTTTTCAATGAAATAAAAACTCAGTTTGGGGTTTCTATTCGCACTTTACGCAATGATAATGGCCGTGAATACCTTTCTCAACCGTTTAAACATTTCATGGCTTCTCATGGCATTCTTCACCAAACCTGATGTGCCTATACCCCTCAACAAAATGGGGTCGCTGAGCGCAAGAATAGACACCTTATTGAAACAACTCGTACCCTTCTCATTCATGGTCAAGTACCCTCACGTTTTTGGGGTGATGTTGTTCTCACGGCATGTTATCTTATCAACCGCAAGAATAGACACCTCATTCTATCTTATTTCCTCAAGACCCTCTACATCCATTACCTCTTAGAGTTTTTGGGTCTACATGTGTTGTTCATGATTTTAATCCTGGTCTTGATAAGTTATCTCCTAGGTCTCACAAATGTGTCTTCTTAGGATTTCCACGTTCACAAAAGGGCTATAAGTGTTTTTCCCCTACTCTCAATCGTAATTTTATCTCTGCTAATGTCACTTTTGATGAATCTTTTTTTTACTTTACACATCTATCTTCTATACCTCTCCCTGTTACTGTTGATATTCCTCTTATCTGTGATCCTCCTGGTAATGCTCCACCCATTTTGTCTCCTCCTTCTTTAGACTCTCATTCACCACAGTATCGTCCTTCACCACCACCCCTTCAGGTTTATAGTCGCCGTAATTGTCTCCCTCATGACTCACTTCCAGTGCCGCCTCCTGTGTCTTCTCCGGCTCAAGCAAATGAATCTGACTTGCCTATTGCCCTCCGTAAAGATATACGCTCTACCCGTAACCCTTCCCCCCATTATACTATTCTTAGTTACCACAGATTATCTCCATCCTTTTACACTTGTCTCTCATCCATTTCTTCTGTGTCAATTCCTACATCTGTGGGTGATGCCTTAACTCATCTTGGCTGGCGTCAAGCTATGCTGGATGAATTAAGTGCTTTACAGAAAAGTAGAACTTGGGAGCTTGTCCAATTACCATCTAGAAATTGTTGGTTGCAGGTGGGTGTATGCTGTCAAGGTTGGCCCTGATAGCACAATTGATCGTCTGAAAGCTCGACTGGTTGTCAAAGGATACACGCAGATTTTTGGGTTGGATTATGGTGATACTTTTTCTCCAGTGGCAAAAATGAGCTCTATTCGCCTATTCATTGTCATGGCCGCTCTTCGACAATGGCCTCTTTACCAACTTGATGTCAAAAATGCTTTTCTAAATGGTGATTTGCATGAAGAAATTTATATGGAGCAACCGCCTGGCTTTGTTGCTCAGAGGGAGTCATCTGGATTGGTATGTCGTCTTCGCAAATTCTTATATGGCCTAAAACAATCTCTTCGGGCCTGGTTTGGTAAATTCAGCTGTGTTGTTCAACAATTTGGTATGTCTTGCAGTAAAGCGGATCATTCAGTGTTCTATCGCCACTCAAGTGCTGGATGTATTTACTTAATAGTGTATGTCGATGATATTGTTCTCATAGGAAGTGCTATCTCGGCATCTCTCAGATGAAACAACACCTTTGTCATCATTTTCAAACCAAAGATCTTGACAAACTCCGGTACTTTTTGGGTATTGAAGTAGCACAATCCAATGATGGTATTGTCATATCTCAGAGGAAGTATGCGTTAGACATGTTGGAGGAAACAGGGTTAATGAACTGTAAATCTGCTGAGACACCTATGGACCCTAACATCAAACTCCTACCAAATCAGGGGGAGCCTTTCTCAGATCCTGAACGGTATAGAAGATTAGTTGGTAAATTAAACTATCTTACTATTATGTGTCCTGACATTTCCTTCGTAGTTAGTGTGGTGAGTCAATTTCTAAACTCCCTATGTGAAGACCATTGGGATGCAGTTGTTCGCATACTGAAGTATATTAAAGGATCACCTGGAAAAGGTTTGCTATATGGCCCTAACAACAATACAAAAATCGTTTGCTATTCAGATGCTGATTGGGCTGGTTCCCCTTCTTATAGGAGGTCTACTTCTGGATATTGTGTCTCTATTGGTGGCAACCTGATATCTTGAAAAAGTAAGAAACAAAGTGTTGTGGCAAGGTCCAGCGCAGAAGCAAAATATAGAGCTATGGCATCTGCTACTTGCGAGCTTGTGTGGCTTAAACAATTACTTAGTGAATTGAAATTTGGAGATGTCACTCTCATGACACTTATATGTGATAATCTAGCTGCTCTTCATATTAGCTCTAACCCTGTCTTCCATGAGAGAACCAAGCACATTGAAGTTGGTTGTCATTTTATTAGAGAAAAAATCATATCCGGAGATATCAAGACTGAGTTCGTTAACTCAAGCAACTAGTTGGCAGACATATTCACCAAGTCCTTACGAGGACCTAGAATTGACTATCTTTGTAACAAGCTTAGAAGATATGATTTATATGCTCTAGCTTGAGGGGGAGTGTTAGATGTTAAGTTGTGTGTTTATGTTAATTGGGCTTAGCCCATTCTGTATTTAGGGTTTAACCCTTATCTTACATTAAATAAACTACCCTATGTGTATGCTAAACACATAAGGGAGATTTCTCCTAATCTTCTCTACTATTTCACATCAATCAACACCAATATTCTCCTTCCTCAAATCCAACCTCGTATCTTCATGGTGCTGAATTGAGTCAATCCTCTTGCGGAAAACACTGAAAGTTCCATGCACCTTTGTTATGCTTCCTCTGATTCTTCTACCCCTCCTTCCTCATCTTCTGCCCCCATAATCATCACCTTTAAAGAACACTCAGCGCATCTATGTCCCCCATAGTGAAAACAACACCCTTCCTACCTCCTCTTGATGTAATCTCGGTAGGGCAATGTACGCACTCCTCGATTCTGCAGTCAACCTCCTGCGTTGCTACTCACTTTGGAGCTCGCGACATTCGATACCCCTTCTCTCTTTGGAACGTTTCCTCCTGCCACGCCCCTATGGTCGTCCGACGCCTCGGGGTAAGTCTCCATCCTCGAAACGATGCTAGTGTTGGCCAGGTATCGCCCCTACGCTTGACCTCCTCTATGCGTCCTTCCGCCACGATTCACCCACGGATAAACCCTAGCCTGTTCCAAATCACAAGCCCTCTCCAAAATTTGTTAAGATGTCACGCGAATCATGGGGCCTGATGAGATCCTTCAACTCTTTTTGTAAACTGGCGAAGAAATACCCAAGCAATTGCTCCTCCGTAAATCCCGTCTCCTGAGCCACCAGAATTTCAAACTCCTGCACTACTTGTCCACCGTCCCTTTCTGCTGCACTGCCCCTAGTTTTTGGAAAGATCGTTCCTCGATGCCTACCACCAAACCTTCTAACCATTGCCTCTGTTAGAGTCGCCCAGGTTGGGTTCTTGATTTTCTTTCGCCGAAAGCGAAACCAGTAACTCGCTCCCCCTTCCATGCATATGTAAACTAACATCATCTTCTCCTCCGTCACATTCTGCAATTCAAAAAATTTATCTGCCCTACCAATCCAACCCATGGGGTTGGTGTCTTCAAAAGTGGGTAATTCCACTCTATTCATCCAGCTTCTCTAAACGTTTTTGCACTCCTCCTCCGATTCGTCATCTGATTCCTCCTCGCTTCTCTCCTGTTGAAATGTAATATGTTTTTAGATATAGGCTCTGTAGGAGCCTACTGTTTACTGTTTATTGTTGATTACTGTTTTTCATTATTGTATAAGTATGTGTTTAGTGTGAAGATAATAATATGAAGAAAGAGAGTTTCTTTCTCTTAATTCTCCAAAATGGTATCAAGAGCCAAGCACTGGGGCTCTCTTCTGTAGACGCCATCAACCACCAGCTGTCGCCGCCGCCTCCGCTGCCGTCGCCGTCGCCGCCGCCTCCGCCGCCGTCGCCGTCGCCGTCGCCGTCGCCGGTACCCCATTTTATCAGGAAAATTTAGGGGTTTTGTGCGCCTCCGTGAGCGCGACCCAACCCTGGTGGTCGCCGTCCCTGCATCGCCCTCACGCGCCGTCACGCGCCGCCGCAGCCCGCCAGATCTCGCGCGCGTACTGTTCACGCGCCGCCCTACGCTGGTCGGAATTTCACCGCGCATCTAGGGTTCCGCTCGCCTCACTCTCCTGAGTCTATATCTGACCTTACTTCCCTGTTTCAGTGGGTGTAATTGATACCTAGGGTTTTCTCTCTCCCAATAGTTGAATATCTCTCCAAGTCTGGTTCATTTTTCGATCTGTAATGGCATCTACTGCAATTAATTCCTCTCTATCTGCAACTCCTATCATCACATTTGCAAAACTCAACTGGAAAAATTATTTATCTTGGTCTTCGGCAGTGGAATTATGGTTTCTTGGTCAAGGACACCATGATCATCTAGAACAAGATATCTCTATGGTTCCAGATGAAGAAAAATCTCAATGGCAAAAATTGGATTTTCAGTTATGCGCAATTTTATGGCAGTCAGTGGAGCAAGAGGTTTTAGATATCTTGAGACCCTATAAAACATGTTCATCATTCTGGAAAAGGGCAGAAGATATTTTTGCTAATGATGTACAACGTCTTTTTGATGCAACCCAAAGAGTAGCTTCTCTAAAACAAGTCAACCATGACATGGTTTCTCATATAGCAAAGGCTCGGGCTGCTGTAGAAGAATTAAAGAACTTCTTTGTAGCTGATTCATTAGAAGGGATCAATAAAAAGCTTGACAAGTTTTACATGGTCCTAATTCTGAGAAGCTTACACTCCGATTATGATCATGTACGTGATCAAGTTTTAGCTGGTGATCAAATCCCTTCAATGGATGGTTTGGTTACTCGACTTCTTCGAGTACCTCCATTGGTGAAAGATGAGAATTCAATCGATGTTATTGGAACATCAGCTATGATAATGCCACAAGGAAGAGGAGTGCCACAAGGAAGAGGAGTGCCACAAGGAAGAGGAGGAGGCAGAAGCAACCGAGGACGTGGTGGTCGTAGCATACGTCCTCCTCCTCAATGCACATACTGTAAGAAACTAGGCCATACTCGAGACAAATGTTATGTTCTACATGGATATCCAGACAAAGTTGCTCATGTGTCTAAATCTGGTGATCTAGAATCCAGAATTTCAAATGAAGAATATGAAGAATTTTTACGTTACAAGTCTGGAAAACCGTCTAATCCTGGCCAATCCTCTGTCATGACTAGTGTGCCTACAGCCAGCTTATCTCAATCTGTGGAAGGTCATAATCCATGGATTCTGGACTCAGGTGCCTCAGACCATATCTCTGGTAACATTCCTTCATTTTCTTCATTGTCTTCTCCAAGAATTCCTCATCTCATTACCGTTGCCAATGGATCAAAAGTGAAATCTCAGGGAATTGGAACAGTTTCCTTATCTCCTTCACTGAGTTTAAATTCTGTGTTATATGTTCCCAATTGTCCATACAATTTAATCTCTTTGAGTCAGTTGACTCGTACCTTAAATTGTTCCATAACCTTTACGGCCAATTCTTTTGTTATACAGGAACATGGGACAGGTCGTCTGATTGGAGAAGGACATGAGTCTCAAGGACTTTATTTCTTAAAACCTCATTCCTCAGTTTCCTGCTTTACCACTTCATCCCCCAAACTTCTGCATGATCGTCTAGGCCATCCAAGTTTGTTCAAGTTGAAGATGATGGTTCCAAGTCTCAAAAACATCCAAGTCTTAGATTGTGAATCTTGTCAATTAGGAAAACATGTTAGATCTTCCTATCCTAAAAGATCTGAGACACAGTGTGATTTTCCTTTTTCAATAATTCATTCAGATATTTGGGGACCAAGTCGTGTTACTTCATTTGGTTTTAATTATTTTGTAACCTTTATTGATGAATTCTCTCGATGTACTTGGGTTTATTTAATGAAAGAGAGATCTGAACTTTTGTCCATATTCAAGTCCTTTTTTATTGAAATTAAGAACCAATTTGGGAAGACAATTAAAATTCTTCGAAGTGATAATGCTAAGGAATACTTCTCTCTAGCATTTTCTTCATTCTTATCTTCCCAAGGAATTTTACACCAGTCAACCTGTCCTCACACTCCACAACAAAATGGCATTGCAGAAAGAAAGAATAGACATCTCATTGAAACTGCACGTTCCTTAATGTTGAATACTAATGTTCCTGTACATCATTGGGGCGATGCAGTCCTCACTGCCTGTTTTCTTATCAATAGGATGCCTTCTTCCTCTCTTAATAATAAAATTCCTCACTCTGTCATTTTTCCCAACGACACTTTATACCATGTTTCCCCACGTGTATTTGGGTGTATGTGTTTTGTTCATAATGTTTCTCCAGGTCTTGATAAGCTCTCAGCAAAAGCTATCAAGTGTGTTTTCTTAGGATACTCTCGTCTTCAGAAAGGGTATAGATGTTATTCTCCCTCCACAAAGAGATATTATATGTCAGCTGATGTCACATTCTTTGAGGATACACCTTTTTTTTCTTCCTCTATGGAGGATCGTTCCTCTGTTCAACAAATGTTTCCTTTACCAACATGTGATCCTCTAATTATTCCTGATTCTGTACCTCAAAATCAAAATCCAAATATCATTGTTCCTCCACCTCTTATCACATATCAACGTCGAACCCAATCTCGAACTCCTAACACTGACGATCCTCGAGACTCAGATCCTTCTGCATCAGATCCTCAGACCATGGATCCTTCATCATCTTCACCTTCTACTGATTCAGATGATAACTGGCCCATTGCCCTTCGTAAAGGTATTCGTTCTACTCGCAATCCATATCCTATTTATAATTTTGTGAGTTATCATAACTTGTCTCCTACATATTTCTCCTTTGTTTCCTCATTATCATCGACTAAGGTTCCTAATAATATTCATGAGGCACTTGTTCATTCTGGATGGCGACAAGCCATGGTTGATGAGATGAAGGCACTTGAACACAATGGCACTTGGGATCTTGTCCCTCTTCCTCCTGATAAGAAGCCTGTTGGTTGTAGATGGATTTATACTGTTAAAGTTGGTCCTACTGGTAAAATTGATCGCCTTAAAGCTCGACTGGTAGCTAAGGGCTATACTCAAGTTTATGGCCAAGACTATTGTGATACTTTTTCTCCTGTGGCTAAAACCAGTACCGTTCGTATTTTTCTTGCTATGGCTGCCATTCGTCATTGGCCTCTTTATCAGTTAGACATTAAAAATGCCTTCCTTCATGGTGATCTGGAAGAGGAGATATACATGGAGCAACCTCCTGGATTTGTTGCTCAGGGGGAGTCTGGATTAGTTTGTAAGTTGCGTCGTTCCCTTTATGGCTTAAAGCAATCACCTCGAGCTTGGTTTGGTAAATTTAGTCAGGTGGTGCAAAAATTTGGACTGAAACGTTGTGAGACGGATCATTCAGTGTTTTATGGTCACTATTCTCCTGACAAATGTGTTTATCTCATGGTGTATGTTGATGATATTGTTATTACAGGGAATGACATCACTAAAATTAATCAGTTAAAGAATCATCTGTTCAATCACTTTCAAACTAAAGATCTGGGTCGTCTAAAATATTTTCTTGGTATTGAAGTGGCACAGTCAAAAGAAGGTGTCATCATTTCACAAAGGAAATATGCTCTTGACATTTTAGAGGAAACAGGTCTGACAAATTGCAAGCCCATTGACAATCCCATGGACCCAAATCAAAAGTTAATGACAGATCAGGGTGAACCTTTCTCAGACCCAGAGAGATATAGAAGACTAGTTGGAAAACTCATTTATCTTACCATAACAAGACCTGATCTTTCTTATCCAGTTGGAGTTGTGAGTCAATTTATGCAAAATCCACATGTTGATCATTGGAATGCAGTACTTCGCATTCTCAGATACATAAAAGGAAGTCCAGGACAGGGACTATTGTATGAGAACAAGGGAAACACTCGGATCGAAGGATATTGTGATGCAGATTGGGCTGGTAGTCCAATTGATCGAAGATCTACTACAGGATATTGTGTTTTACTTGGTGGGAACCTTGTATCTTGGAAAAGTAAGAAACAAAACGTTGTTGCTCAATCTAGTGCTGAAGCTGAATACCGATCTATGGCTCTGACTACATGTGAACTTGTGTGGATTAAACAACTTCTTCAAGAATTGAAGTTTTGTGAAAATGAGCAAATGAAACTGTACTGTGACAATCAAGCAGCTCTACACATTTCCTCCAATCCTGTGTTTCATGAGAGGACGAAACACATAGAAATTGACTGTCATTTTATTAGAGAGAAGTTGTTGTCAAAGGAACTGGTTACTGAATTTGTCAATTCTAATGAACAACTCGGAGACATGTTGACCAAATCTCTAAGGGGGCCTAGAATTCAATTCATATGTTCCAAGCTTGGGGCATATGACTTATATGCTCCAGCTTGAGGGGGAGTGTTGAAATGTAATATGTTTTTAGATATAGGCTCTGTAGGAGCCTACTGTTTACTGTTTATTGTTGATTACTGTTTTTCATTATTGTATAAGTATGTGTTTAGTGTGAAGATAATAATATGAAGAAAGAGAGTTTCTTTCTCTTAATTCTCCAAAATCTCCCAACCTCCATTGACGAAGTCACGACGGCCCTCTGGGCTCCTCCCCTAGTTCTCTCCTCTTCTGCCAAGAACGTGACCTAAATCTTGAGCCATCCCTCACATCTCAGCACGAAACTCTTCCATCATCATTTCTAGGGCATCGAATTTTCCCTCCAACAGGTTCACCTTGCCTTCCATTGTGCTCTCTCTTCCGACGTTTGGGATCCGGCAGGTTGGACCAAACTTGATAGACTTCTTTAATCAATAAGTCGATCAATTCTTGAAACTCTCAAGAACTAACAGAAAATCAATGAATAATACTCATTATTGAATCAATCAAAGAATTCAATATACAATGGCCTCTCTCTAGGAAGCCAAACCTTCCTCCATTGGACAATGTTCCAGTAAAAAACTCAAAGATACAGAATGATCTCCTCTCCTTTAAACTAACTTCTATTTATACTCTCCCCTTTCCCTCCAAACTAACAACTAACTGATATCCTACTGTTTTCGACCCTTCTTAATTGTCTAAGAGAATGCTTTCCAAAATGTGATATTTAAAATATAAATTTGTAATATTGTTGGATTATATTGGTAATACATAAATCAGAAAAGCACAACCAGAACTACCATACCTGTAGGAAATCTATCATAGAATACAAATTTTCTTTTAGCTCGTTGAAAGGAGGAATAACTAACACACAAGCAGTCAAAATAGCACTGAGAAATTCTTGCAAGTGATCAATGAAGCTAACTGATGACTTAAACAACAACAATTCCTGTCCATTCAGAGGATAAATTCTTTGCATCCATGAAAAACGATTAGAAAGACCTGATAAGAATACAAAAGTAAAACAAATTGTAATATACTACAATCACAATATATCTAATATACATAATAAAAAATTATTGTTAGAATAACTGTTCTTAAATAAATCTTATTTAAGACAACTTATTCTTCTGTATTTTTCTGAAGTTGGTATCGGACTCCTACTCTGATTGTCTCTATACATCAAAGAAATTGCCATCCAGTTACCATCTGCAGCCAGACTCAATGGTCGTGCATCCAAACTCTAGCTTACGCACCATCAATGTATCAACCGAACTAGGCGAGTGTGTCTCCTGCGTCGTATTCCAATAGTTAGAATCATTTTAGACCACCACAGGTTAACTTGCCAAAGTCTTCTGAGCTCATTTCAACCATGTATTCTTTATTCCTATACCATTTGGCGAGTCGTCCAGAGTTGCGCATGGTTTCTCTCTTTTGCAACCCTAGGGTTGCCCTCCATTCTTTCTCTGTTGCATTAAGGGACTATCTCATCTTTTTCAAGGACTCATCCTATAACTTTTGAGAAGGTAAATGGTAAAAACTACCTATCTTGGTCTATGATAGGAACCCGGAAATAGTTAGGCCCAGACCCAAAATATCTAAGGTGTATGTTAGACAAAGAAGGAATGGCAAAGTAGGGGATCAAAATGGCAAGAGAGTGAATGAGAAGAATACTTCCATGTAACAAACTGCTGAGCTGGCACAGTAGGAAAGGAGCGATATCGTTGTATGGGTATAAGGTGTGCAAAGTTAGTGGGAGAGAGGGGGACTGGAATTGGCCGGGAATTGGGAGAGACTAGACACTCTCTAACTGTCTAGAGATACTTTTTACTTGCTTTACAGATTTGTATTCTCTTCTCTGGGATATACAATCTGTTTTCTTTACTAATAAAGTGAATATTCAGCTGTAGTGTGCTTCCTTATTTCTGGTATCTATGAATTAGTATCAGAGCCCACGATTTTTAGGGTTTGGTGTGTTCTTCAGAGAAGGAGAGGGTTGTTCATCAGAATAATATTCAGTACTGTTGTTGTCCAGTATTTTTTGTGGGTGTGTGCTGTTTTGAGAGAAAGATAGACTTCTTGACCAAAGAAGCCTATCACCTTGTGTTGTGTGCACTATTAATCTTACCTTGAAAAACATGTGTGCAACAAATAATATTGAAGGAAATTATGTCATTTATAGTGAATGTAATTGGGTTACAAAAATGGTTGATGATTTTTCTTATATTAAGAACTTTATCATGAACCACTCTGACATATTAGGATACACATTTTGCATTTCCATGAAATTGACCATTTTCAACCATTTCTTTGAAGTTGATTGCTAATGGACTGCAATGAACATAATCACTAAAGCATATTCAAAACGTGAACCATAATATAACAGGAAGTGGTTCATTATAAAGTTCCTAACATAAGAAACATCATTCGCAATTTCTGTAACCCAACTATATTCACCACAAATGACATCATTTCCTTTAGTATTCTTTGTTGTACTTATGTTCTTCAAGGAAAGATTTAAGTGTTTAAAGGTGTCCAAAAAAATATTTAGGATATGAAACTTCAACGATATTCCATTTGCACATAGGAGCATTCTCCTACTTCTTTAAGAACTTGAATTAATTTGTTAGCTATGTAATGTTTATTTTTTATTTTATTGGTAGTATCAACAACTTAAAAAAAAAGTTGAACACCCTAGCAGTAATAAAATTAATTAAAAAATTTCTCCATCCATCAAAGACTATGCTAACCCCTTTTGTTTGCTCCAAGTTTGTTTAATTAGGTTAAGTAACCTCTCAACATGTATTTTCTCTTATGGTAATAGAGTTGTCCTCAATGCATGGTACCCAAAGGAATAAAGCCATTGAGATTATGATTTATAGTAAAAAAATATGAATTCACATACTAGGGGTTTCTTGTAACATTAAAAGACAACCCAAAAGAATATAACATTTTAGCTATGAAAGCTTTGAGATTGTCTCTATCTTCTGTGTTGAATGCTCTCTCTACTATATTACTCTTCCTCCCCTTTTAATGAATTATTCTCATGTCTATGTTTTGTGCCTAAGGAAACATGCTTAGATTTCACCCTATTTTCTACCCTTCAACAACCAATTTCAATTCATCAAATATTTTTCATTGACATTTGAGCCCATAATAATTTCAGTCTTATAAATTTTCAATAAATGGGCTTCTACTCTAGATTAAGAACTTTTAACAAAAATTACAAGACCATCTATTATTACCCCTTCTTTTTGTTCCTTTGTCTAATAAATCGACATAACTCCATAAAGGAGCATAATCAACTTGTTGAACAACTTTTGAAATAAACTTAGAATTTTTGAGATAGAACTAGAAGAATTTGGTATTGTTGCTGACAATTTTATTACTCACCAAGTCATCAAAAATAAAATATTACATATGTTTAAAAATACATAAAATATTACATAAGAAAAAAATTAGTAGGAAAGAATGAAAAAAAAAAAGCCTGTAAAGGAAAGAAGAACACCTTAATAACAAGGTATACCTTAACAACAAGGAAAAAGAAGAGATAAAATGCACTCAATCAAGCATTACTCAAACAATAACAAGAATAAAAGAATTGAATATCACTTTAAATCATTTTCCTTTCCTACACCTTTAATAAAAATTAAAAATGAAAGTTCATATATATAAGCATTTTTTGTAAGGTTGTTATTGTTTATTTTCCTATTTGTTCTATATTATATTCTTTCAATCTAAACAAAAACAGAAAATATAGTCTCAAAACCAAAAAAAACTATATATTTTTATTTTAAAATTATCATGTAATTATTGACTCTAAATCTTGTACAACGGATGATATGTTAGAGAGCCCAATCAGACAATTAAACTGTCTGATGGAAGGAAATAGAATACTATCTACTAGAGACCATCTAGTAATGTTGGGGCTAATTACACCGTGTAGTCAGTTCTGTTGTAACTATCTTAACAGTTTTTCATTGAATCGTTTTAAGTTATTCCTTAGCTTAGGTTTTTTATATAGAAACTGTTATGGGCATCGAAAGTATGATGTATTGTGATACCTTCCAATGATAATAGAGTGCTTTCTTTCAATCTTATTTTAGTGTTTCTTGCTTTGTTACTGTTGTGAACCCAACAACAATTGGCATTGTCGAAGGTGTTATACAAGTAGAGGACTCGTGGGTAGAACACTTTTGAGGTGGAATGAAAGTTTGCAATGTCAGCCCCAGAGTAGAGATAAGTAAGATTAGAAATATATATATATAAAGAGAAAAACCCACAAACTCATTGTCTTAATATTTTAGGTTAATGGTGGCGTCAATATAATATAAGGGGTTGGTTCATAGCTCAAGAAGTATCAAATCCACATATCTCAAGTTAGGTACCAACTCTCCCAGGTAAATCCATTAGAAGAACCCAACATATACTATAATATAGCTATATTTCTAATCGACATGAAATTTGCAACAATAATACATTATGCTTCAGAGTCAACAACCGAAACATGGGAGAAACTTGGAAACACAATCAAATGATGTTAATAATACATGCTTCTTCTCATGTGTAACAAGGATAAGAAAGAATGTAACATTTTAATAACGAAATGTTGCTTTTACATGCAATAACAGCTACAACAAACCACTATAGTAAATTACCTTGTTCAGTGCCACACACTCCCTTAGGTTTTCCAGTTGATCCAGATGTGTACATCACATAGCAGAATGATCTTTGTTTTCCATTAACACATGGCCATGCCAAATCTGTTGGACCACTACAATCTTGTAGTTTTTGGTCAATGGAGTAATTCAAAACTGGACAACTACTTGACTTTACCAGCCAATGTGATTCATCAAGCTTCTCCAAATTTCTTTTACCAAAAGAAGATTGGGATCCTATAATGAGATCAACGTTTGAAGAAGAGGCAACAAATAATATCCTTTCATTTGGCCAAAAAGGATCTAGGGGCAGGAAGGCTGCCCCACACCAAAGTACCGAAAGAACAGCTACGATATATTCAACGGAAGGAGGCATATAAATCCCCACTATCTTTGGCCTATACTCTTCACTTGATTCAGCTATCGCCTCTTCACTGGGCATGACAGTTTCCAAGGACTCAGGTTTCTGTACAGTTCTCTTTTCACAGTTGACACCATTGCTACCTGCAGCAGAATACAGGATGCAAACACAAACTTTTCCGTATTCGTACACACAAACTTTTCCACATTCAGGCATATGTAAAATCTTTTCAAATACAGACATTTGAGAAGTGGAATCACATATTTTCTTAACCTGGACTAACCATCCAATAATTCCTTATTTACTTTTTTTGTTACCATGTAATAGGTGTGAAATATAACTGATTTCGCCGATAACTAATTTTGATTATAAGACCTGATTGGCCACCTTAAGCAAAGTTTTCCCTTCCAACCACATTTTTCCATTTACAAAACTAAAACACAATACCTTGAATAAGAAATTCGAGTCCAGTTCTACTCCAAGCAACGTAATGTTGGTGCGTTGTTCACTTTTATAAACATTTTCATAATTTTCACAATTCTAAAAAAGAAAAAAAAAAAAAAAAACACTCCCTTACTCTCCCTTCAATTTCATCGAACCAAACAGCACAAGAAAAATTCACGGCAATTTCACTCAATGCTGCCATTTACAAGCAAGAAGCTTGCTGTTGAAACTGAAAACTGACTACCTATCTAACCGTTGCAACCCTCCCGAAAGTCTCACGTTGATTAGGTGCTAGGTATTTGTTGCCAAGGACGGCTTTTAATCACCCTTCTCCCTAAACTCACTGAACCCACTAAAGCAAAGCAGAAAAAACTTTGAATGTTGTGAACTAATTAAAACAATGCATTTAAGTGAAACACTATATTCGAATAAATTCCTCTACAAAAAATTCTAGAAGACGAAAACTGAAATAACCTTTTTCCAGAAACTCAAATTAGCTTATGAATGAGCTAATATGAGAGAACTTTACCAAAAAAACTTATATACATAAACTAATTTTAACTCGTTTTATTGTTCTCTGTTTAAGTGTTCCTTCAAAAGTTTATACACACTAGCTAACAATCTAAGTACCAAAACGTTCCATCGTCGAGTGAATAACTAACCTGGAGATTGTGCAGTGATCAAGTGTGGGTCATCCGCACCAAGCAGGATAGAGCGGAGGCGTGAGCTGAGGGAACGAACCGCATCCAAGACATGAGAGTAAGTGAAGCACCGGTCCCCGTCGTAAAATGGCGGAGATATGGACTCGACGTGCTTCTCTAAGAGGGCGGCAATGTCGCCGTTGAAGTCCGTGGTGGTGGAATTTTCCCGGCGAAACTCCCGGCTAAGGTGCGCCCCGCCGGTAGCATGAATCACTGCGATTTTGTTAGGGTTTGCGTACGCTGTTAGAAAGAATTCGTGAGAAATGCAACAGAACTCTGCCTTACTCCTCTTTCCTGCGCGAGTCATTTCATTGTTCATCGGTTTCGTTCCAGTTATTGTGAGGTTTCGTTATTTAAAGTGAAGCGGCTTGTACCATTTTATACTTATAAAAATAGCTGCGTAAATATGTTTTTAGTCCTAAGCGAATTTGTTTTTAATTTCTAAATCTTAATTTTTGGTCTTTTAAAATTAAGACCGTTAAAAATCAACTGAGTTTACTTACGGTGTAGTGTTACATAATTTTTTTTCTGACATCACTTTTGTTGGATTTTCTCCCCTTCCACCAACCCAACCTCATTCTCCCACCATGGACCTCAACCCCCAAACGGCGCAACGCCCCTCTCCACCCCTCGCCACCCATGAGATGTTCCCCCTGCCCCTCAGCCACCGGCGATCCCCTCAGCCACCCGCTGTCCCTTCCCGCGCCGCTTCCTCAAATTCTCCGCCATGTTCCTCACTGCAACACCTTCCAAAAATACCACCACAACCACTGCCCTCACCGCTAACGTTTGGCCTTCAACGGTGTGCTGTTTTGGTAGAGACTTGTATCCTGACGTGGCAAATCGAACGTCATGGTGCAGTTCTTCGAGATTTGTGACTATGACGATGGATTGGGAATTGAAGGAGAGGATAATTAGGGATTTGGATAGGTTTGTAGTGAGGAAGAGTTTATATAAGAGTGTTGGGAAGGCGTGGAAGAGAGGGTACTTGCTTTCGGGTTCCCTGGAAGGAAATCGAGTTTGATTGCTGCTATGGCTAATTATCTAATAAACCAGTAACGACCCTTTTTAATGTTTAAAGATTTACAATGTATTAAGTTGAAGAATTGTTTTTATTAATGAAAAGGTAATTTCTTAACAAAGATATCATGGTTTTGGAAGGTGGGGTTGCTGAATGTAGATGGATACTACAATACCTTGTTGTCTTTCATTGACAAAGCTGTGGAGGACGGCTTCATTAGCCCTAAAGCTCGCCACATAATTGTATCTTTCCCATCATCAAAAGAGCTTGTCAAAAAGATGGAGGTAATTGCAATCTCTCTTTCGGGATAGTTTTAAAACAGTTTGGGAATGATGGTTAATGTTATAGACTATGTTTGTGGAAAAATATGATGGTTTGTTTTTTACATGTAAATGTCTGTATTTATTTGCTGACTTTTTGTTTGATGGTTACAGGAATATTTTCCACAGCATGAAAGAGTTGTGTCTAAGCTGAGAAACGCATCTCCATGGTCTTACTCGTGTTCCCTTGTTTAGGAGAATTTTTTGTTGAGCTGATTTTTTGTTTGATGGTTACAGGAATATTTTCTTCATTCTCTTCTATCAAATTACACTTGAGATTTAAAATAAAGCTGGAACTAAGAAAATGGTTCATACTCACTTTCAATATCTTCTTTGCTTTCTCCATTTGAATGGGATAAGGAAGATTGACACGGGAAACTTTTTCAACATGTTCACGAAAACAAAGAATGAACTTACAGTGTTAATGGCAGAGGGTGGGGAGGTTGGGTGGAAGATGGAAGGAAGAGACGAGGGAGAAAAGGAGAAAAGATGAGAAACATTGTAAGCGCAAGAAAAAAATCGTGTTAGTCCATCGTTAGTCACATCAGCTGGTTTTTAAAGATGTTAATTTTTGGGGACTAAAATCAAAATTTATTTAAGAAGGAGGACTAAAATGTACCTTACTTTGAAATAGAGACTAAAAATAAATTCGCATAATTTAGGAACTAAAAACATATTTAACCCTTCTTTAAATTTTGTCCTTTTTTTTAATTTATTCAATTTAATTATAATATTTTTTAATTTAATTTTAATTCTCATCAATTCTATTCGAACATTTTTACTAATGTGTCTACACAAGGTTAAATAACTTATATCGCTCCTATTTTTATAGAAATATCTCAAATTAATCATCTTTTATTTATAGATCTTAGTTTATTTTGTATTAAAAAAATCTTAATACAATCAGGTTTTGTTTTATAATAATGTCTTAACAATAGTAAGTTGTCAATTCATAATTTTTTCATTTTTATAAAATATTTTTGTTTAATTGTTTTTTATTTCTTGTTATTATTTTAGTTTTAATTTAATTTTTTTTAATTTCTATTTTTTAATTTAGTTCTAATTTTTTTTTAATTAAACTATTTCCTCCCTTTAAATTAAAATAAAATTTAATTTTTATATAAATATTAGACAAATATTTTTATTAAAATTAATATTTTTATTAAACATTTTTAATAAATCTATTTATATTATATTTTATATTGAATTTTATTTAAAATTATTTTAAAGTTGTCAATAAATAAAAAGTAATATTAATAAAAAAACATTCCAAACTAATTTCAACTAACAATTACGTTAAATTTGTTTATTAAATTCATTTCAATTTTTTAAAATATGTAAAATTCAATTATTTCAATATAAAATTTAAGTTGATTTAAAAATAACAATTTTATAAATTAAAATGTAAAATTTTAAAATCTTTTATAACAATCTAAAATAAATAAATTTAAAAACTGAAAAATAATTTTAAATAAAGTTCAATGTAAAATATAAAAATAATAAACTTAATATTTGTATCAATATTTAATAAAAATGTGTGTATTACATTTATATAAAAATTAAATTTTGTTTTAATACAAAGAGAGACAAAATTGCTTAAAATAACAAAAATAGAACTTAATTGAGACAAAATAAAAGTAATTCTAAATTCAAACTAAGAAAATGACATATAACATGATAGTGACATGTGAGATTGACATTTATAACATTCCAAAAATTGTTAAAATTAACATGGAATCATCACATTTCAATAAACAATAACAATTAACTAGAATATATATATATATATATATATATATATATATATAATATGATTACAGTTATCCAAAGTATAACCATAAATCAAAACTTTATATACAATATATCATATATTACTAGTAATATCTATAAAATAATTAAGGTTCTTCAAAACATCGATAATAAATCAAATGACTTTATCTAAGCGTCAGCACCCACATCACCCAACATCTACTCCACTAAAATATCCACCTCAGCTCACACAAATTATGAGATCATTACTAAGAGAAAGATTCACACAAAACAAACCAACACAAGTAACAGGGTAAGCAAATTTTGAAAGATCCAAACATGCAATTTAATCAATTCAAAATATAACAATTTCATTCTCAAAGTCCATCAAAGAATCAAATTATCTAAACTCTAGACTTGACCATCTGGATACATATATTGATGTCAAATTATTAGGAGACTTGTACATATGCGGTGAAACAACAAACCAAATTACCACATAAGGTTAATCCATCATACACCTATGGTTAAACTTATCTTAGGCTAAAGATCTCCTACTACTCCTAACCGCATAACCATCCCTCTCGACTTGAGATTAGATGACTATTGGAGTGTCAAAAACATTTTTTCCATTTAGGAGTCCTTACAACAATACATTTCACTAAACACAATATTAGGATATTCTCCATGGAATTCCTTTTATCATAAACTTAAAACTGAATACATATTCGCCATTACCATTCAGAGGACATTCATAACATACTACAAACTATACATAACATCATATTAACCAACTTAAATCCAAACAAAAGATTTAAAGTCAGAAAACAACATAAAAAGCCAAAAATATGATATATAGAAATTTTCTTTTGAGATAATCGATTATCCCATATAATTTGTTATGCAAGGATGAATTTCTCACTGAAATAATCGATTATCAAGTAAAATAATCGATTATTCCAAATAGTGTTTAAGAAAAGATGAATTAATAACTGAAAAATCTATTATCAAGTAAGATAATCGATTATCCTTATTAATTTTTCATCTTCCATTATAACAAACTTTGATTTCTGATTTGGTTTCATCCCAAACTTATCCAAATGACCAAATTGGTATCCTTGAAACTTTGATTGAGAAACATGCTTATAACTGAAATTGAATATCAATTTGCTTATTTGGTCATGAATTAGATTCATTAGATCAAACCAATAATTCAAAACTTCACAACTTAACTTCTACATGTTAAAAACTATGTTTTAATTATCTAAGTGGTTAAACAAGTCACAAATAACTCAAAAATAGATCTCAAACATTTACCTTCTTCCCTAATCCACTCTTTTAAATTTTCACATGTCAAAACCCCCAGAGTAGACCCAAAAAAAACCCAAAACTAAACTCTAATTAACTACATCAAGAAGTAACAGTAGACTTCAACTAATTATGATCTCATAACTATTGAGACTTTGGCAAGTGTACCAAATCGTTTCAAGTAATAAACCGGTAAGATTGGATATCATTTCCTAAGAGACTCGTTGTCACCAAACAATCATATAATTTCTAACTAACTTAGACTAAAAAATGATTCCATAATTTGGGTTTTAATGTAATTAAGGTAAATATAAGACAAGAATAGTAAAAGTGAACTTTGGTAATTTAAACACTTAGGAATGGAAAGATTAGAGATGATATGAAATGATATTGTTGGGGGTATGTGATAGGCTGTCGTTGAGGCTATCAAATTAATACTACTTTTCAAGGCAACTTCAGTATTGCCAAGTAGTATTTAAGAAAGTAGATAGGGTTAACATAACCTTGAGTCGTCTCCCAATGAACACGGAATTGCTTTCGAATATCTGACTCTTATGAATGTTATGCAATGCTTATGAATAAAAGTAATGGTTTAAGAATGTTTAAAGAATAAATAAGAAACTTAAAAACAGTTATGATAAAATAGGCTAATTCCACTTCTTTTCCAAAATAGATTCATCATCAGTTATTCACAGATAATTGTTCAATTGATTATTATTTAAGTTTCAAATTAATTAAAGTACATTCTTAATTAATTTGAGGGCGATCATGCATTTAACCAAAGTAAATTCTCAATCAAATGCAAAACCTTTCTAGATTATTCAATATAAATTCAACCAAAGTACATTCTCAATCAAATCCTATTGTGTTTAATCATGTCTATTCTTAAATCTCCTAACCAAGTTAAAAGTTAATCAATTAAAGTAAATTCTCATTTGATTATAATTGAAATTATTACTACCAATCAAAGTACATTCTCAATTGATAGTAAAAACCATTTAATCATATGAAAGTTCCTAAATTAAATCAAAGTAGATTCTCAATTAAACCTAGAAACCCTGGAACTCATATAATCAATATGCATGTAGATTCAAACACATTATGATGCAAAAATCTTTACTTTTAACAAGATAGAGAGATGAAAGACATAGAGAGAGAACAACTTAAATCAATAATCAAAATAAACAATTGCATTAATTGAACGTAACTTCAGAATACATAATGGAATTACAGCAGAATAGCCCTAGATGCTTAGCTCTCCATGAATGGAGTTGAATACAAGATGAAAGAAAAGTGAGAGGAGTATGAGAGAATGAATGAATTAAGTGAAGTCCCCTTTTTTTGCCTCCCTTGGGTATCTTTATACAGGCTTGATTGGGCTTGGACTCTGAATAGTTTGTTGATAAGATATTTTCTATTGATATATTATATCTTTCAAATATTCATTAGATTAAATCAGTTTTAAAGAATATTTGATAGATATTAACTCAATTATCTTATATCTTATATCTTCCAAATAACTAAAAGATTTAGATAATGATAAAATTATTTGGAAGATATTTTCTGTTGATATTCCCAAATTAAATTCAACGACTGAATTTTATCTTTTAGATTTTCTGACTTTCCAAAATTGCACAAATACCTTGAAATTTCCTTTATTTGCACTTTAGCCCCTTCAGAATTCTCCAAAATTGCACCAAAATCCCTGTTTGACCAACTTTTACTAGCTTTGACTGAGGAAGGGCGTGACCAATAAGAGCTTGCCATGTGGCGACCCTCTTTCTTACCCAAATAGGATTTCAAATAAAATCTGATTTTGGGCCTTGAATTGCCATTTTGACCAATAAAACTTATATTCTCAGCCGCACAAATAAACATTAGAACATCCAAGAATAATTTATGCGCTAAAACTCACTTTTTACGTCTCTTTTAATTCCAAACACAATATATCAAGTCATCACAAATCCTCTTTAAATCAATCATTCAAGCACATGAATTATATCAAAAATTTAATTTTAAAGCATAAATGTGGGCATAAATATGCACTCATCAGTATGATTTCACCTACTTCACTTTTATGCATGCCAATTTGCTTCCTCTTCATTAAAATGCCAATGTCAATCTATAAATTTACTCAAACTCAATCCCTTTGTAGAGAGAGTCTAGACTTCCTTATTAGATTCTAATCCTTCTCAAAACCTAACAATTATTTCCGCATTAAGAATTGAGATTAACGACAATCAAAGGTCTTAATTCTATTCCTAGATACAATTTCCTTTAGGTGTTCAATCCAGTTTCAAATTCACACAATATTTACCAATATTAAGCAAACCCTAAAATCATGTCATGGTGGATTACACCATAACAAGCTTTAGGTAAAGGAAGTAAACACTAACAATTAATGAAAGAGACATATAATCATTTAAAACACTCTAGTTTACATAAGAGATTCGTGGTTACATCAATCCCCAACAATAAATGAAACCAGCTCTCCATTCATGGAGAGCTTAAGCTTACAACAATGGTGAAAATGAAAGAAAGGATAGAACCCAAGGACGAACAAGGATTGTTTCCACAACTCTTAGTTCACCTCCAAGTGCTCTAGTAGAGAGAAATTGTGTTTGGGTGCCTAAAGATATAAATCCATTAGCGTTTCAGCCCTAAATAGACCAATTTTTTCACATCAGCATCGCCACTGCTCATTTGCACCCCACCTACATCTTAGCTAAAGAGTTCTAGTGATAGAGCGCTTAGTTGCACCCTAACTACAACCCAGTGGCAACATTCCATAGAGGGGGCACTCAGCTGCACCCTAGCGGCAACATTCTAGAGAGTAGGCACTCAGCTATAGGCCACCTGCACCTCAGCTACAGTAAGTCGAGATGAATGAGGCTCAGCTACACCCCAACTACAGATGTCATGTTCAATGTTCTTCTTTTTCACACTTCTTCTTGCTTCTATGGTTCTTTGATTCTTTGGATTGGCACACAAGCTTCATGTGAATGATTTAAACATAGAAAAAAGTGGGGATTAATGATGAAATTGAATTAATACAACTCAAGATGTAATTACTTAGAAACACAACAAATTGAGGCATAAAAAAGGTAGAAAGCTAAGAAAGAGTTGATTTTGTTTACTTGTTTATAATAGAAATATAGGTAAAATTAAATATTATCAACTCCCCCAAACTTGGAACCTTGTTTGTCCTCAAGCAAAAGGTATTTCTGGCCTTAACACAAAACAACTATTTCAAAAACACTGTGCAAGCAATGCATCTTGAGCACTAAGTTCATAAATTCCTCTCTTTTGTGCTTGTGTTCTCCCATGTTGACTCCTCTTGTTAGTGGAAGCCATATTTTCAATAATAGCAATGGTTTCATCAGTAGTTTTGAATAGAACCGAACCATCAAAAGATGCATCTAGTATCATCTTAGTGTGAGGTTGTAGCCCATTACAAAAAGTTTGCACTTGCTTTTCCAGGCTAAATCCACGATTGGGACACTTTATCAATAAAGCTTTGAATCTTTCCCAAGCTTCACATAGTGGTTCATCTACTCCTTGGACGAAAGTAGCAATTGTAGCCTTTATTTTTGTGTTCTTTGATTGTGAAAAGAAGCGAGCAAGAAATTTGTGTTCCACATCCTCTCAACTAGTCAAACTTTGATTAGGCTGTGATTGAAGCCAAGGCTTTGTTTTGCCATTCAGAGAAAATGGGAAGAGTCTCATGTAAAGCGCTTCTTCATCCTCTCCCATTACTCCCACATAGCCACACAATTCATAGAAAGTGACCAAATGAGCATGAGGGTCTTCATTCTCTATGCTAGAAAATTGATTTGAATTGATGAGGTGGAGTATAGCAGGCTTCATTTCTGCCAACTTGTCACTCATAGTGCGCCTCATAATGCTTGAGAAGTTTCTCGGGCTTGTGTAAGCAATAGAGTCCCCTATGGTTCTTCTTGGAGGTGGTCTTGTGCCAGCCATTTTGTTCACAAAAGAAGTATCAAGAAGTTCACTGTTTTGATTGTTGAAAGAAGTTGAAGATTCAAGGGCAGCTTGTTGACTTATAACTCGTCATCTCCTTGTGCCACTTTTGTTTCTGCGAGCCGTTTTCTCGATCTCAGGGTCGATAAGGAGTGGTTCAAATGACACAGTCCTCCTTGTACAAATATTTCCTTGCATACATTAGAGAACAACCAAACTCGAGCCACAAGTTAGCCCAAAAATATAGAGATAGTAATTAGAATAAAACAAAAAAATATATACAAAAGAATAGAGTCTAAATCGGTTAAAAATCACACAAAAGTCTAGTTTTAGAGATAGGTCCCCAACAGCAGTGCCAAAAACTTATTGAGACTTTGGCAAGTGTACCAAATCATTTCATGTATAAACCGATAAGATTATACTTCCTTATTAGATTCCAATCCCTTGGTAAACCTAACAATTATTTCCACATTCAGAATTGAGATTAACGACAACTAAAGGTCCTAGTTCTATTCCTAGATACAATTTCCTTTAGGTGTTTAATCCAATTCCAGATTCACACAATATTTACCAATATTAAGCAAACCCTAAAATCATGTCATGGTTGATTACATCATAACAAACTTTAAGTAAAGAAAGTAAACACTAACAATCAACGAAAGAGGCATATAATAATTCAAAACACTGTAGTTTACATAAGAGATTCGTGGTTACATCAATCTCCAACAATAAATGAAACTAGCTCTCCATGAATGAAGGGCTTAACCTTACAACAATGGTGGAAATGGAAGAAGGGATAGAACCCAAGGAAGAAGAATGTTTGTTCCCACAGCTCCTATTTCGCCTCCAAGTGCTCCAATAGAGAGCAATTGCGTTTGGGTGCCCAAAGGTACAAATCCCTTCACGTTTTAGCCCTAAATAAACCAAATTTGCCACATCAGTGTCGCCACTACTCAGTTGCACCCGAACTACAGTCCGGCTAAAGAATTCCAGTGACAGAGCACTCAATTGCACCCCAACTACAGCCCAACGACAACTTTCCAGAGAGTAGGCGCTCAGCTGCACCCTAGCAGCAACATTCCAAAGAGCAGGCACTCAGTTGCAGGCTAGCTGCACCCTAGCTACAACAAGCCAAGATGAATGGGGCTCAACTACACTCAAGTTACGTTGTCATGTTCAATGTTATTCTTTTTCACACTTCTTCTTGCTTCTGTGGTTCTTTGATTCTTTGGATTGACACACGAGCTTCATGTGAACGATCTAAACATAGTAAAAAGTAGGGATTAGTGATGAAATTGAATCAATACAACTCAAGATGTAACTACTTAGAAACACAACAAATTGAGGCATAAAAAACGTAGAAAGCTAAGAAAGAGTTGATTTTGTTTACTTATTCATTATAGAAATATAGGTAAAATTCAACATTATCAATAACCTCATCTCAAGTGATTTAAAACAGTTATCAATCATCAAGGATTCACATCAAAGCTCTTCCAACCCATATAACACAATTTGGTTCAATTTCAAACACATTATCATAATATCATATTTGAACAAGTTATATATTAAATACCACACCAATTAAACTTCATTTCAAATAAAGCACATCAACACCAATTAACAACTTACCAAGACTTTATAAACCACAATTAGCTTGTCTTACTTGATAGGAAGCTTCAACACCTATAAAGGACTAACCATCACTCCCTCAGCTCAAATAACTCTATCTACACCTATAAATCATGGATCAAGATATGCGATTCGAACCATTGATCAATAGAGAACATACTATAAAGCTAAGGAGACACATGCAACATAATAATGTACTCATGCATGGAAGATAATACAGTTCAAGAAAAAAGTAGAAACTAACTTACTCTTTTAAGAAGATTAGTTGAATAAGGATGAAGATTTTGTTGTCATGATTACCTAGACATTTCCTGGTATTCAAAGAGATTACTCTATGGTTAGAACTTGAAGAAAGAAGGTAATAGAGACTAAGAGAAGAAGTTTTAGAAAGATGGTTTGTGTTTTAAGTAATGAGATCATTAATGAAAATTATATTTATACATTTAGTTATTTTAATATTAAAATAATGTGGTCATTTCATTTAAACATCATATCAACTTTTAACACTAAGTTTTTCTAAGTTATCACAGTGTCACGTGACATGAAAACAGGTTGACACATGACAAATTTTTATTATCTTTTAAATTTTAAAACAATTAAAGAAAACAAAGAACCATATTCTAACACATAATGTGTTTTTAAAATCTTAAAAGTTTAAACAAATGGTGTTACTCCTTACTTTTTAAATTTTTGTTTCAAAATTTTAAACCAACAATAACTTTAAGTTAAAAGTACAAATGTTAATTTTAATAAAAATATCACTATATAAACATTAAAATTGGTTTCAACTTTGAAAAAAATAAAATTGTTCTACATTTTTAAAAATTGAGACTAAATTAAATAAAAATAATGAATATAAAACAAAATTAAATATGAAACATCGGCCATGACCACATGACACATAAATTAAAAAAAAAATAAAAAAAAAATAAATAAAAGACAAAAACAGTCACAAATAATAATAACATATACGATTTAACGTACATTAATCATTTAAATAGTATTAAAAAAATAATCAAATTAAACAAAATTGACAAAAATTATAACTAAATTTTAAAAAATGACTAAATTGAATAAAATCCTAAAATAGAGACTAAATTAATATTTCTTATATTATAAATTTCAGTTTTTAATTTTTAAATAATTTTATCCCTTATTTTTTAAAATTGTTTTTATTTTATATATTTTACAAATTTCGTAATTTTATATGTATATATAAATATGAATAGATGGATACGTGTGTGCTTATTTTTAATTGTATTAATTAAATATTTTTGTGGTATTTTTAACCGTATGTTAGATGTAAAGTTTAATTGGATCAAAAAGAAAAAATATAAAATTAATTATTAAATTAAAGACTAAAAAAAATCATAGATCAATCTACTTTTTTTATTTTTATGTTCCTCTTCGTGCTATCGAAATCGCAGTATAATTTCAAAATTATTGAATAAACTCAATATCATAGATCAATCTACTTTATTACGGAGCATAAAATTATTGAATAAAGTCAATTATAGATCAAGTTTTAATATATATCATTTATATAATATTTTGTCACTAAATTAACTATAAAATAATATATATATATATAGGTTAAATATATTTTTAGTTTTAAATTTTAATATAAAGGTTAAATATATTTTTAGTTTTAAATTTTAATAAGGAATTAAAACTTTTCATTATTCAATTATTCAAAATTTTGATATAATTCTAATTTCAAATTTAAAATATGAATATATATATATATATATATATATATATATATATATATATATATAGTCTTTAAATTGTTTATATTTAAACTCAAAATTTAAAATTACAACGACATTTTTGTTAAAAAAATATCTACACAAATAATTAGACTCTTCAATTCACCATGGTTATTTTCATTGACCTTTGACATTATTTTAATAAATGTAAATAGGGACAAGTACAAAAAATAAAAACAAAAAACAAAATATATATGATTATACACTCTTTTTCATCATCATCTTCTTCTTCTGTAGGGAGGATTCTCTCACTTTTTTTTCTCAGCTCGACATAATTTAGCAGTGTGAATGAACTTATCACAATTGTAGCACTTCCTTGATTGTAGTCGTTTGCATAATGGTTGTGCTTGCCACACTTAAAACACTATAGACATAGTTTGACTCGAAGGAAACTTAGATTACTCAAAGCATAGGTCCAAGAGGTCGAGGACGATGTGAACGTGGCCGAGGTAATTTTGAAAATGATAATGAAGAGCAAACCGGTCAACAGAATTGGCATGACCGATCTCCTCGACCTTTCCCTTTTCCTCGGTCATGCCAATTTTGTTGACAGGTTTGTTCTTCATTATCATCCTAAAAATTGCTTCGACCACGTCTACCTCGTCCTTGGCCTCCTCGACCTCGGCTCTAAGTAATCCAAGTTTCATTCAAGTCAAATTTTGCTTGTCGTCAAGTTCCTTCTCTTTCTCTTTCTTTTTCTTTCCCAGTTCGTGAGCCTTTAATTACCTAACTAAATCCTCCACAATAAGGATTGACAGGTCATTTCGTCTTTTCAATTCTGACCACGATACTTTCAAAATCATTCGTTAGATTTCTCAAGATCTTTTCCACAACCCGGTTAGGAGACACCTCTTCTCCGTTCATTCTGAGATGGTTGGCAATCTTCCGCACTACTCGAACTATAAACTCCGCAACTCCCATTTTCATCCATCTCCATATGTTCAAACTCTCTTACGAGATCTTGTACTCAGACTTACCTCACGCAGATATCTCCTTTGTCATCTCTAAAACAAACTCAAGCACTCACTTTTTTCCCTCATGGTGTTGGACTCTCTCCTTTCTTTTTTTTCTTCCGTACTCAGAGCACAAACTCTAAAAAGTAGAAAAAAAAACCGACTCACAAAATTAATTAGACTCTTCAATTCACTCTAGTTATTTTTATTGAACCTTGACAACCTTTAAATAAATACAAATATGCCAAGTACAAATAATAAAAACTAAAAACAAAATATAACTTACTTAAAATAAAAACAAATATTTAATCTATCTCTATTTTATATTAATAAAATAAAATAATATTCCACCTAAATAAATAAAAAATCAAAATTACCTAATCTTATTTTATCTTTATCAAAATTAAACTAAATACTATTAAAACCAAAACTAATAAAATAAAATTTAATCAAAAATTATTAATAAATTCTTAAAATTTAAATTTATTTCAACTATTTTAATAGGTTAAAAATGTTTTTAGTCCCTAAATTATTGAGATTTTCGTTCCTCTTTCAAAATAAGGTACAATTTGGTCCTTATTCTTTTCAAAACGTTCGAAAACCAGAAACTTCAACAATTTAGAGAATAAAAATATATTTAATCCCTATTTTAATCTATAAGATATTGCATGTTTTTGTTACCGAAAAATTTTCGGGTTGTCGCGTAGTATAAAAAGCTTTGAGTTCTTTAAAAAAAACATAATATATGAATACAATAGTGAATAACTGAATCGAATTATATCTATTATGGCAATATCTTGTATTTAAGGTTTATTAGATAAATGAATAAAATATATATAACATAAATAAATGCTGTTACCAGAATTATGGTAATTAGTTATAATGTTATATATAAATATTTTGAATTGTTAATATCTCACATAGTAACATTGTTAATTATTTAAATTTCAACTAGTGAAAGAAATACAAAGAGGGCATTAACAATTGTTTTTATATTATTGAAAACTAAATTAATTTAAAAATGCCATTAATATTTATATTGAAATTATAAAATCTTTTTTAAAAAGAGAATCTACAAAATATTTTTATTAATTTTGTTAATGTTATAATAAAATTATTTTTAGTTTGTGATAAAAATAAAATATTAAAAGATAATTTTAATTTTATACAGAATAATTTTTAGAGGTTGCCTGTGCATATTTTTTTAATTTGTTATTGAAGTATAAATCGAACTGCGAAACAGAAGAAAATTAAATATTAGTTGCAACAAGGAGGAGGTGCAGGTAGCAAGAGTAGGGTGCAGAAGTCATTGTCTTCCCCGTTTACTGGTCACAAACCGTCGTCGTTTTCATTCTATGCCTAATTTTCTTTCGTTTCAGCCACCATACCACAGTCCTTTTAATTTCGTCGCAAAATCTGAACCTTTTAACTGTCTCCTTCGCCATTGCTCCTAAATTACTTGACTAAGGTACTCTTCCCACAATCAATTTATGCATTTTCAATTTCAACGTTTTTTTTTTCACGTAAAATTGATAACATTTTTTTTTCTTGGGGACTAATTGATTTCATTTACTTGTAAAAAGGGTAAAGCAAGGAGCCAGAGTCCCAGAATCCATGGAAACGCAGTATGAAAAACTCGAGAGAGAAGACTCTATTACCGACAGTTCCTCAGAAGATGTGGGTAACTTGACAAAGTTTCATAAAGTTATATTTTTTGTTTTTTTATTTTTTTGGATTTCTTCAAAACTAGGTTTATAGTGAGTGCGAAGTGTGATTTATTTTGATGATTACAGGAGGAGCAGGAGATAGAGAAGGAGTTAGCAGATGTAACGTTTGAGGAATTGCAGAAAGCACGCTCGAATGGGGCACATGCTTTTATTCAGAAACCCAAAGAAGACAAAAAGTTAAAAAGGGCTAACAAGAATAGGTATTGCATTTTAACAGTTTATTAGAGTTTTTTTTTTTTTTAATTCTGATTCTTTTGTCCATGAAACCTCATGCAAAGAAATCTGTAATGTTTTACTAGGCCGATGGAGGCCAGTAGCAAGAAGCCAGTTTCTGCTTTTAGAGAGGTCATCCAAGCTCCAAAGAAGGTAGATTTATTTGTTCCTTGTAAAGAGTGTAACTTTCTTTTAGTTTTTGCTTTAAATTTATGTTACTGTCTGTCACTGAGTTCGTGAGGTTTAACTCCTTAAACTCTAATGAGGCCCTGTAGAAGCTTGCGTAGCATTTTTACATTTTAGACCTACTAGGCTTCTACCCTATAGGGCCATTTGCAAGCTTGTGTAGAGTAGGAAGATCAATTGCAGTCTATATCTTGTTTGCTTTACACATGCGCACACATTCTCACATATTATGAAGACTCTGAGTGTCATGTATGTAGACTTTGGATGTGAGATGGGTTAAGTGAATTATTGCAATACCTCTCGCTATGTAAGTGTTTATTAGAAGTTTTAAAATGTTTGTGCTGTTGCTATGATGTTGAGTTGTGGAAGTTATGTTAAATTTGAAAACTGATATGTTTAATGATTTTTTCATCATTTTACGTGTCTGTTTATTATTCTGAGTTTCTACACGGTTAATAATGTCAGGTTGTACGTGATCCAAGATTTGAATCTCTTTGTGGTACACTTGACCCTGAAGGGTATGTTCACCTCTTGACATGTGCTCTTTATTCTTCTTTTCCTTTTTAATGTTGTTATCATGTACACTTGTTTAGTTGCAATGCAGTTATCATTATAAACTTCAAGAAATTTTGTGCTACTTTTAAGTTGTGTTAGTTCTGGCTCCTTTGCTGTTTTAGAGCATGTCTAGCCAAGTGCCACTACTTAATATCTTAAGAAGACGCTAGTTCCGTTCTTATAGAGGAGTCGACTTAATGAGAGCGGTTAAAGCAGTGAAGAGAAACATGTAAATTTCAAACGAATGACTTTCTTAATTTGAGGAAATTTTAAACAGTCAAGTTTGACATAGTTCCTGTTGTAGATAATAACCTTTTCACTGTCATAAATAATTATCTTTCTAGATATAAAAAGCTTCTGATATCCTTACTTAAAACATATTATGCGTCTACTATGTTGAAGGATCCTTATGTTGATCTGTATCTTAGTGCATAACCAAGTAGTTTCATTTTAAACAATGCTTTCAACTAAATCTGGGAACTTCTCTTGTAATATGTGCTTGGACTTGCAGGTTTAAGAAGAGGTATAATTTCTTATATGAAAACGATCTTCCTGCTGAAAGACAGGTAGTCTTCCAGATTATACGTGTAGAATTTTTTGTAGGGCTTACTCTATGAACTCTGATTACATCATCTTGTTGTACCAGGCTCTGAAGAAGGAACTGAAAAAATATAAAGATCTGAAGCGCATAAGTGAAATAGAAGAACGTATATCATGGGTTGTACGTACTTCACTATTACTAGTTTGTCTTCTACCTCCAAAAGTATGATATTTATTGATTTCCTCATCATATATTTATGTTTTTTCAGGATAAACAAATGAAGTCGGATTCAACGAAGAATATTGATACAGCGATATTGACGAATCATAAAAAGAAAGAGAGAGAAGCAGCAAAGCAGGGGAAACGTCCATTTTATCTAAAGAAATGTGATCCTTCCTGCCTTGCTCTCATTTCTATTCACAAACAGATCAATACATGTTAAATGAATTTAATGAAGCATCACTATATATGCTCACATCCTTTTCCATTCCTTGCAGCTGAAATACGGAAACAAAGGCTGATTGAGAAATATAATCAGCTCAAGGTATACATCTTAGAACATCTTTTTGTGTTTACCCCTGCCCCCACCTACCCAATTATACCACTTGTTTACTGTCTCTCTTTTCTGCTAAATCTATCTATTCATCATTTTTAGTCATCTGGCAAACTTGAAGCATTTGTTGAGAAAAGGAGGAGAAGGAATGCTGCTAAGGACCACAGATACATGCCGTATCGTAGATCTGGTGATGCCGAATAAATTTTGTAGCTTCTTAAGCTATAATTATATACTAGAATAAAGCACCAAAAAGAAAAGTAATATATGTTTTCTGGCTGCCAGCTTTGGGGATTGAATATTGACGTATGTTGATGGCATCATGGCATTTAATTTGTGACTCTTGAAGATTTACTAATCATCAGGGAATGAATTGGTGGCACTTGGCTACTAGGAAGTCTTTTGAGTCTGTGTTATGTACTTGTAGGAGGGATGTCTTTTCCATTATCATTAGGTTACTTGCTTTAGGAACCTTTTGGTTAAGATTTTCTCAGAAAGAAAATCTGAATATGAAAAAAAAGGCTTTCTATTACTCTTAGACGCTACCTTGTTGAGTAGCTTATGAAAGATATTTCACGAAACATGCACGCAACCAAATATGAGAAAAGAGGTGTGTCCTTAACATATCTCAATTCATCATTGATGACTTGATTAACCAACTACTTTGCAAACTCAATTTGAATATTCGCTTAAACAATTTAATGGCCTTTTCATGGTTTGTCACCCGGGTGAACAAAATTATGACATTGCTTCTTTGTTGATTTGCATCTCTGGAGAAATTCATGTTTTACTCCTAGGTGTATTTCGCCAGAACTGGAAATGCAAATTAACCTGAAAAAAAATGGTAGAAAAGTATGTTTGAAATTGATGCCCGGTATGTTGCACTTTAACCTGTATGAGGAACTTTAAGCATTAAACTCCAGCTGCAAGTGCTCGTCAACATAAGCATATGCTGTAATTGGATCTCCCATAGGACTCCCAAAGTAGGTCCCCCTGCTTGTGTCAATCCACCATATGGAACAAAGCAAATATTATACTAACCAATTCATTTTGATGGTGACAGTGACAGTGGTAGTGTGGTTCAATGGTGAAATATGTTTGGGTCTTTTTTTCTTTTTGTGAAGGAAAAGCCTAATCCACATTCTTACACGGAATAATGATTTGTTTTTCTTTTCTCCAGAACGAATTCACTTTATATCAAGATTTAAACAAGAAAACCAATACAAGTTCTCTAATATCATTAAAATAGGTAAATGAACGTTCAAAATATTATAATTTTGAATAAATCACAAGCCAAATTCTGATTCTATTACTAAAATGTAGTCATTGACTTTGATCTTTTTTAACTAAAGTTAATAAATTAAGTGTCAATTTCAGCTTTTATTGTTTTTTATGATATTTTGAATTTAAATATATATATATATATATATATATATATATATATATATATATATATATATATATAACACAACCTATTTGACAATCAATTATATATTTGAGAAAACAAAACCATAGAAAATTACCATATACTGTATTGATACCTATTCCAAACCATAGTTTTTTTTGGCCTATTGAATGAAAATGTCAAGCTTGGTATCATGACACTTGTACAATTTATTGATTTTTTAAAAGACATGACCGTGCAGAGTGGGCTGTCGAGCTTACATCGATGATGCCTGGGATGGATGAGTTAATTGTAATGGAGGGATGAATGACCTAGATAGTAGGGATGAATGTGATGATCGGGCTGACAAAGATGGTTGTGCTGATGGGATGATTGAGATAAACTGACTGATCGATTTGGGCAGGCAAGTCAGGATGGATAGGATGACCCAGTTGGCTGTGATGGTTAGGTTGAAGACATGGTCAGGATGGACAAACTAATGATATAGCTGGGTAAATGGATGGAGGGTTTGATTGGGATGGATTGGGCTGACTCGATGACTAGAACATACAAGATAGACCGACTGAAGGGATGATTGGGTTGGTCAGGGATGGATCGGTTGACAAGATGACCAATATGGACCTACTGGCCAGGATTGCTCGGCTAATACGGATGGCCATGATGGGTAGCCTGGCTAAGATAAACATGTTGACAGGTTGATCGAGATGGACGGGCTAAACGGATGACAGGGATGGACCTATTGGACGATCTAGCCAGGTTGGCCAAAATGGACGGGATGGCCGGAATGGCTGTGATCGACGAGGGGATGGAGGGGATGGATTGGATGGAAGGGCTGATGAGATGGTCAGGGTATCAGATTTGACAGGACATGCCTTGATGGTTGGACTAATAGGGATGGGCAGAATAAAAAGAATGGAACAAATGGACTAGGCTAATTAGATGCCTGTGTAAGACAAGCTGCGGGATGGACTTGATGGTTGATCTGGCTAAGTAAGCTAGGATTGACGGGATGGTTGGACTGACTATATTGGATGTGCTGACGAGATGGTTGGACTAACTCTGTTGAGTGTTCTAACAAGAGATCGAGGATGACTAAATAGACGTTCTAACAAGGTGGTTGTACTGGTTAGGATGGACAAACTGACGAGATGATCGAGATGGACCAACTGACCTGATTGGATAAGATGGACCATATTGATTGGATGGCTGAGATGAACCGGTTAACGGAATGCTTGACATGGATGAGCTTGACTATTTGCTTGAGCTGGTCAAGATGGACTGGATGAGCGGACTCATGGGATTGACGGGCTGGAAAAGTTGGTGGGTTGGTGTGATGGCCATGTTGATGTGCTGACGAAATGATCGGAATGAATATATTATTCGATTTGGCTGGATCGACTGGGATGGAATGGATGGTCGAGTTGGTTGCATTAGACGTGCTGACAGGTTAGCCCCGATGGATGGGCTGGTTAATCTGACATAATGGTCGTACTAGCCAGACGTACCAGACTAGAATAAATTTGATGGCTCTAGACTCGATAGATGAGTTGGTATGTTAGACTTAATGCTTTCAACCATCTCTACTTAAATAAAAAAGCCTATGCATAAGCATAGGTCAAGAGACTAGTTTAAAAATAAAAACTGAAACTGTCAATTATTTAACGATGTGATAACGACTTCTTCCGTAATTTTCTTAAACTTATATAGTATTTTTAAAAGTTATCTATTTTAATTATTAATGATAAGTACTCATATTTATTGAAAACTATAAGACTACTAAGACAAGTTCTTGGATGCTCAAAAAAAGCCAGATAGTAGCTTTGTCAACAATAAAACAAACACAATAATCCAAACTATTACACTAGTCTTGATCTTTCGAGAAGACCAGACTCCCCCTAGCCTTCCTTTTACAAAAACTTCCTAAAAATACTCCCAAAACAACCCACATATAGGCTACAACCCCATAACAGGCAATTATAATTGCATGTTATTCTTATTTCTCCAAACCTACACTTTCCCACTGAACCTATCAATTACCTAATGTATCAATACTTCAATTTAGGTAACCTATCCGTATTCGATACTTTAGGATACTTTATCCATATTTATTTATAAAATATCTAATCTATAAAAGAGTAGTATGACAATAATTTTTTATTTTTTATTTTATCAAAGTTTAATATATATGATTTTAATTTGAATTTACACCATAACAATGATATATTTATATATGTTTTTAAGAATTTTTGTATATTTTTCAATGTACATCGTATCTTATTATTTTCAAAATAAACATATCAGTGTATTTGATACATAAAAGTTAGAGCATTTTGGACCAAAAAGGGGTCATGAACCAATTAGAAGAGAAACAAGTTTATCTGTTCTCACAAATTTGAACGACTGCACACTTTATCTGCTTCTGGAGCCTACATATGCAATAGGAGGAAATTGCCAATATACTTGAGGAACTTTAATTAACTTTTGGAATGAGCTCCAACATAAAAGTACTTTCAAAAGAGAGAGCTCAAGTATATTATTATGCATGGAATAAGAGCAACAAATTCCAGCTGTGTTAACAAAGGAAAAAAAAAATGCTACTTTTAATGCCAAGATAGTTCATCTTGCTGTTATCAAATCTGATCTCATTCCTGCTGTTCCATATCTCATCTATAATCCCAATCACAGCAACTTGAATAAACTAGATTTGAGCACTCCATTCCAAGTGAAAGATTGTCCAAGCATTATCCTAGGAATGAATAAGAATTGGAATCCTTAGTAGATCAAGTAACCAAGACCAAATTCTACTCGCCACACAACATTCTAAAAAAGATGAATCATAAAAGCCCTTGCTTTCTCAAAATATCATTAGTTGGTAGCTTGCTAAAGATCAACCTTCACAACATGAAAAGATCTAGAAAAGGGTATATAGCATTATGGTAAATAGATTTTTACCATCCAACACCTGCTGAGCACCTTTAATGTGCTGATAAGATTGCTTAAGACAGAACAATCCATCATTGGAATTAGTCCATCTCAGAAATTTTGGTTGAGGCTTAATAGGGATCACAACCTTTTTACTGCATGAAGAGATTGATGTGCCTCACAAGGAAGAGCAGAAGGTATACCAGCAAATATTGGACCATCAGTTGTTCTCTGAGCAAAACTTAGTAACAAATTACTTCCATCTATATATAATTTAGGATTACAACCCTAATGAGGTTCATACTTCATACATTCCAAACAATGAATCCACATAAATTCAATGCAAGAACAAGCCCATCTACCAAGCAACATATTGCTGCAAGAAACAGGAAAAGAACATACTAATATATTGGACAAAAATTTATACAAGAGAAAAATAATTAGAATAACAGATTACATAATCCAAAGGCAGAGTAACTACACACTAGTTTCATTGTGGGAGACAAAAAAGAGAACCAAACAAAGGAATATCTAATTCATTTAGCCACAGAATAGTAAATGAAGATGCCTGAAATCTGAAAAGGATTATTTCAGTCTGACTTAAGCTAACAGCTCTTACTACCTGTTCTGGAACTTTCAATCAGCAACATTAACATATTTATGCATCTAATGTTCAAACTTCAAACTAAGGATTAATCTCTTGGGTCAGTACTAGACAACTTCAAGCATTTACTCTTTATGTTTTTTGTTTGTAGTCTATGCAAATTCAATTACCAAATGTTTAGGCAGAAGAGAAGTTTCATGAAAAAGAACTATGCAAAAAGACATGCTTATTTATACCAGAATTTTTATGAAGTGCATGAAAGAGCTCAAGTTTCGAACACCAGGCTAGCAACAAAATCTAAACTCATAATTCAGTAAGCAAAACACAAGTCACTGCTGTTAGACCTGGATAGTCTAATCTTAGCCGTCTATTATTGACAGTTTAGTCTTAATTATCTTGTACAGTTTGGATAAGATACCATAAGATACCATATGTTACTCTCAGATGGCTACCTTTTTTATTATTCTCAGCTGCTACTTTAAGTAGCTTGTGAAAGATATTTCATGAAGCATACATGCTAACAAATGTAAGAAAGAGTTGTGTTCCTTAGATACCTCAATTCACTACTCATAAGTTGATTAACGAACTGCTTTGCAGACTCAAATTGAAGATTCCCATAAGCTTGTGATGTTTCAATTGATTTGTCATTAGGGTGAAGTTAGGTATCGCACTATCAGCTAACAAACATATAATGCTAATGAAAACCAACACCTTGTAGGAATTTCCAAGTCATTACAGCGAGCAGTTGTCATAGCTTATTTTTATACCAGTAGCAATAAAAAATTAGTGTTAAAAATGCTGTTCTGAATCTTACTATCTACTTCCATCAAAGATTTGCAACTATCATACGTTAACCTTGTGTTTTTTGTGAAAAGTAAAATATAAGGTGAAAGAAGAGGTCATCCTAGAATTAAAAAAATTTTAGTATAACCAAGTTAGGAAAAAGTAAAAGGGATAAAAGTAACAGTTTTACTACTCATTCACTTATTTTAATCCATCTGCATGCTAAATAGAGGGTTTCAAGAGTATTTTCACTACACATAATCTTCCTAGGTATTATGCTTGGATTGGAATGACTAGGAGAGGTTGTGCCTTATGCAAGGTAATCCCATATTTCTCAGATATATCCATGTCTTGTGGCTTTTGTCCATCTTCCAGCTTCCAATTATAGTTGCATAGAAGAGAGGCCAATACAATATGCACAGTTCTGGAAGCCAATGGCAATCCAGGACAGATCCTTCTTCCTGCTCCAAAGGGTATTAGTTCAAAGTCTTGGCCCTTAAAATCAAGGTCACTTTCCAAGAATCTTTCAGGTCTGAATTCATCTGGGTTTGTCCAAATACTTGAATCTCTACCCATGGCCCATACATTAACCAGAATTTGGGAACTTTTAGGTACCATGAAGTCACATAGTTCAACATCAACTTCTGGCTTGTGTGGCACTAACATTGGGATAGGTGGATGCAAGCGGAAAGTTTCCTTAACCACTGCTTGTAGGTAAGGAAGCTTTGTGATATGTGATTCTTCTAGTTGCTCACCTTTGACAAGAACTTGGTGAAGCTCTTCCCTCACTTTTTCTAGCTTTTCTGGGTTACGTAGCAACTCAGCCATAGCCCATTCTATAGAGCTTGATGTTGTGTCTACTCCAGCCACAAATAAATCCTGACATATGCGGCCAATTAGTAAAATAATATACAACATCACATAAAAATTTTACACACACACGACCACTTACCAGAAACAAATGCAGAACATGAGGGCGAGTCACTTGTGAATTGTCTTCAAGCATGAGTTCCAACACAGAATCCAACACGTCCTTGAATGCCTTGGCTTCATTTTCTAATGCCGTTAAACGCAATCTTTCTTCTATGAGTCCATCAAAAAACGCAATTAACTTTCCAAAGTAACCATTCATTCTTCTCCGAGCACCCTGTGGATCAAGCATGCGAAAGATTGGAAAAAAGTCAACAACATTAGGCCTTCCAGCTTCTTCCATGATGCCCCAAATGATGTCCTTGAACTCTTGAGACTTGTCAGAAGCGTAATGAGCTAAATCCATTGAGAAGAAAGTGTTTGATATGGAATTAAGCACAGTTGTGAAGGAAGCCTCACCAATATCCAAGGCTTCACCTTTCTGACATCTTTCCTTGACATAATCCATCAATTCTTGCACCTTCCTCTGTCGACAAACTTGCGTGGAATCAAGCTGCTGAGAAGAGAACACTTTGGTGGCACAAGCTCTCCTAAGGGTCCTCCAAAGTGCTGAAGGTGGCATCCACACCACTGAAAGTATGTGATGATCAAGAGCTCGAAGAGTATCTGGGATTGTCCTGTTGGAAAAGATTTGATCATGTTTTTGCAGTACTTCTTTGGCAACATGTGGAGATGAAATGACGATGGTGGTAGTGCTACCAAGCTTGAGACTCATAATAGGACCATAAATTTGAGAAAGTTTGGCAAGTGCTTGGTGAGGCTGATTTCCAAGCTCCAAGATGTTTCCTATGATGGGAAAAGGGTGAGGCCCTGGAGGGTATTTTGAGGTTCTCATTGGTTTGAAGCTTGAGATGAGTACATAAATGGTTACACACACTATGGTGATCTGAAGAAGAAGTGGAAGAAGGTACTCCATTCTTTTGCTTCTCTTGTGCACACTGGAAAATTAGAGACTCAATCGTAAGATTGAAAGCTAATTCCTCCCAACAAAGTATATATATGGAAACACATTTGCTAGTTTAATCCTATATTTTGTCCCAATTTGTTCAAAAATGTGAAATTAATCAATTTTTTAAAAAATACGTTAATTACGTGTTCACTTAATAAAATTTGTAAAAAATAATTAACGTTGTTTGTACGGATTTAACGGGAGAGATTCATTGATATAAATTTTATTAAATGAGAACGTAATTGACGCATTTTGTAAAAGATGGACTAATTTAACATTTTCGAACTAAACTGGAGATAAAATAGATATTAAAAATTTAAAATTTAACCAGAATTTCATTTTAACTTAATTTAAAATATAAAACATGAAAAGATATTTATTCATGTCGGTTGTAGAAACTCCAAAATTTGATATTCCCTAAAAGTGATAGAGTTAAAAATAAGAGATATTAATAATACACAGTCAATTACAGAAAACTGTTGATATAATTTTAAAATAAAAAAATTATATAAATGATAATTTATTAATGACAATACTAAAATAGTTTTACGCTGTTACTAAATAATCTTTAAATTGTAGATTCATTTGAGAATGAATTTACACTCACAATATTATGCCGAGACTGATAGCATATCGTGCCTAACTAAAATTTTGGAGAAATGTAACAGATAATATTCCATTACGTTTTTAATACGTTGATCGTGTATTAGATGAAATTCCAATTATTTAAGATTGTCTAATGTTGATAGTGTATTAGATGAAATACTTATGTTTTACATTATTTATTATTTATTTATTACATTGTCTTTCAAACGAACCATAATTATGTTTTTCATTTTGTTATTTTTAGTAGTTAATCAAAATTATAAGATGCTGCATTTTTTTTTCTCTAGAAAGGTAAGAAATGATCAACATTTAAAGAAAACAAAAATAAATTCATCTTTTAAGAAAAAATAATAATATTCTCTTACAAATAAAAACACATAACTACAAAGAAAACTATTTTTTTTAAGTTTTCTCTTCCTACAAAATAAAAAGAAAGAAATTATAGTGTGTTTTATTACAAAAATGTTATGAATTTTTTATAACGAGACAAATAATTATTAGAATAAAATTAATTTGATGTAGCACTTTTGTTCTCATATTCTCTTACTAGATGTTGATTCAAATCTTCAATCATGTTTCGTTCTTTCTCCTTTAATGTTATTTATTTTCTAAAGGTTATAGTGAGATTAATCTCACGTAAACTTGTTAATGTCAACTACACTTTATTTATGTGAATATTTAACATATCAACACTTCTTTCCTCTCACTTCTTAAAGATAATTGTAATGTATACCTATGTGTTTTTGTTATGGAATGAAAGATAATTTATTTGTGACTTATAATATCTCAATAAAATTTCAATTCACAAAAACATGAAATATAAAAGAAAACTTCCTAAAATATTATTCTATTACTTATCATTTACTGTATTACAGAATACATATAAAATGACTTTTTATATATACTTCATAAATTACATTAAATAACTATATTAATTAAAAAAATATAGCTACCTCTTAAATAGGAAGGAAACCTAAAAATAAGGAGAAAAAATAAAGTAGACTAAAGTCCTACTTCAAATAAGTATCTAAAGATTACCAAATTTTCATAGTTCAACTTCCTATTTAACTGTTATCTTTAAAGAAATATATATATATATATATATATATATATATATATATATATATATATATATATATATATATATATATATATATATATAAGAAATCTTATGGAGAAGATGTTGTTGATAAAAAACACAATAAAGATAATATATAAGAAGAGTAACAATGTGAAAAGAGGAAAAAATTTAAAGTGTTGTTGTATCGTCTGAAGCTCAATATTTGTGAATTTGTTGTAAGTTTTGAAGACAACTCAAATATTTGTTTGTTCAACTTAGGTTGAGTTAAACGTCTAGATAGTTGTCTAGGGTTAGATCCTAGAGAGGCTAAATTCAGTTTAGTTGTGTTGATTAGGAACTAGGAGTGGTGCTAATACTTGTTGTAACCAAGAGTGGTGAAAATACTCGATGAGATCCTATAGAGGTAAAACTCGTATATTGGAAAAAAAATAATGGAACCCTTTAAGAAAGAACTAGATGTAAGGTTGAGTGAACCAATATAAAAATTTGTGGTTTACTGCTGTCCTATCCAAAACACTTTCCATTTATTTATATCATTAAAAGCCAACGTCTAACCATTTTAAAATTCATATGCATTATCTTTACAAGTCATTAAATGCTGCTTTGCGAAAAGAATTTGAAAAACACCAATCCCCTTCCTCTACTCTTTGTTTTTCTTATGTATTTCAACAATTGAGTATTCTTTATCAAACATCCACCTCTACTTAGGATATAGAGATAAGATATTTTTGGGATCTTGAATGATACTTTTTTTGGGATCTTGAATGATGTGAGAGATTGAAACATTCTTCCTTTTAACTTGTTTATTTGAATACTATAATGTTCTTCCCTTAAGCTTTAGTTGTCTTAATTTTTTTTTTCAACATATTTGCACTATGCACATAGTTTCTCATGTTGGGTACAAACAAAGTCCCACATCGGATAAAATAAGAGATGGACATGGGTTATATACACATAAGATACCTCCATTGGTAAGAGGCCTTTTGGAGTGGTACCAAAAGCAAATCCGTGAGGGCTTAGCCCAAAGCGGACAATATCTTACCAGTGTGGAGATCTATGTGTATATGTGTGTGTCAAACCTCCCTACAAATGATATTAGAGCCCATGGTTCAGGTCTGGTGACCGGGCTCAAACGAGTACGTCCCTCCATGATCAGGAAGATGCTCAGTGTTGACCAAGGTGTACTCAAGGATGAGAGAAGATTTCCGCTGTAGGGGAAGTGGAGGTAGAAGAACCATAGTCCTTTGTTTGAGGGGAGGATGCTGGGTACAAACAAAGTCCTACATCGGATAAAACAAGAGATGGACATTGATTTATATACACATAAGATACCTCTATTGGTAAGAGGCCTTTTGGAGTGGTGCCAAAAGCAAATCCATGAGGGCTTAGCCCAAAGCGGACAATATCTTACTAGTGAGGAGATCTATGTGTATATGTGTGTGTGTTAAACCTTTATTGGGAATCCAAGTGTGAGTCCAAGTTCCACATTGGATAGAAATAAGAAAGTAGAGCAGTATATAAAGGTGAAAGACCCATGCCTTAAGGTTTTGGGTTGAGAATGATGTTGATCCCTTATATAGTTGGCTCAGATGTTATTGGTGTTTGTGTAATCTACAGGAAACCTCCTCCTCGATAGACCCAACAGTGGTATTAGAGCCGATGGTTTGTCTTGGTGACCGGCTCAGACGAGTATAATGATCCTTATACCGAAAGTCTTCCTGGCAAAAGGTATTCAAGTATGCAAGTTCCGTTAAGATGAACGACGGTTGGAAAGGGCTACTAGTAGTTGTGGTTGGTTGGGAATGCTTCTGCTGGAGGAGGAGTGTACCTATGTGGAAGGGACTCACCCTTGAGAGGGATATTGTTGGGAATCCAAGTGTGAGTCCAAGTCCCATATTAGATAAAAATGAGAAAGTAGGGCAATATATAAAAGTGAAAGACCCATTAACCCATTGCTTTAAGGTTTTGGGTAAAAAGTTATGTCAATCTCTTATATAGTTGGTGAAGATGTTATTGGTGTTATACAGGCTTTCAAAGAAAGTAGCATTTGCAAATATGTTTCTGGCTACTGGAGTAGCTTCAGTTATTTTGAATCTCTTCCTTTCTTAATGAGATTGATAGCGTTGAGTGTCTTTAATGCATTACTACGTGCGTTAATAGGTGTTTTTCTTCATTTTGTCAAATTTCCAATAACTTTAATTGCTTATAACACTAGTAAAAAAGTGGGATTAGAAAGTGCAATATACGCTTCGGTTTAAGCGAACCCGAAGCGTATAATAGTGCGGTGGTAGAGTCGTAATAATAGCTTAAATATATGCTTCGGTTGTCCCATGACTGGTGCCTAAAGCATGCTACTAACTCGGTTTTACGTAAAACCGAGGCATAAAACTCTGCCCAAACCTGCTCCACTGGCAGCTGTTGGGTCTAATAAGAGCTACTAACTCGGTTGCCCAGCAACCGATGCCTAAAGGACACTACTAACGCGGTTATAGGAGAAATCGGGGCTACAACTCCTGCCACCTAACTCGGTTTTGATGAAACCCGAGGCATGATGTGGTCCTATCTTCATTTCTTTGATTTTTTCATTTTCACAGCCCAACATCTTCTCTGTTCATTCTTCATCTCTTCTTCCCTCGTGCTCTCACTCTTCTCTGTCCGTGCCTCCGCCACTATACCTCCTCCGCCGCTGCCTCCGCCACTGCTGCCTTCACCGTCGCTGCCTCCGCCGCTCTAGATCCACCGCTGCTGCCTCCGTCGCTCTAGATCCACCGCTCCAGATCGCCATCGCCAAGCCGCTCCAGATCGGCAAGCCCTCCGTCGTTGCTGCCTCCGCCATTGCTGCCTCCGCCGTTGCTGCCTCCGTCGTCGCTGCCTCCGCCGCTCTAGATCCACTGCTCCAGATCGCCATCGCCAAGCCGCTCCAGATCGGCGAGCCCTTCGTCGTTGCTGCCTCCACCATTCTTCCTCCAGCCATCAAAGCCCTGTGTGATTGGAAACCCTAAGGGAGCTTCCTGGTTCGTTGCAGAAGGTGTTCATCTACTCTTGTTCTTCTGCTTTTGAGGCCAGGCCAGTGAAGACTCACAATCATAAACATTTTGGGTTTTTGAAATTGAGAAATGTTAGGTCTGTTTTGATCTCGGATTGGGATTGGGATTTTCCAGTTGTGTGAAAAACATTGACTTGCACCACTCTGTTTCTGGTTGGTGAAACAATTTCTGGTTGCTGAAACAATATCTGGTTGCGTACTGAAAAACAGGTTGCATCTGGAAAAAAAAAATAGGATAATGCCTCGGTTATGTAAGAACCGAGACATATTCCTATCTGGTTTTATCTCAGTCCATGACCGATGCATAAAGTCTGTCCTTTTTACCTCGCCCACATATGAATCGGTTGCAAAACCGATGCCAATAATAAAAAATAATCGGTGTCTTTTCTTCTTATTGCACTAGTATAATCTTGTTGGTGAATTTGAATTTATTTGAATCAACTTAAAAGACATAGAGTTGTATCATGTGGACAATTCTTCCAAAGTTGATGATCTTTTGTTTAAGAATTTGATAAAGAAAATTAACTTTTAGCTCTTTGCTCGAAAAATCTTCTGACATGTCTTTTCCTTTAACTAACAAATCTCTTTATCAAACATAAGAAGTAATAGACATTCTTTACAACCATAAAATAAACATATATTTTTTTACTGATTCAAGGTTAACTCACTTTTTATGTTTTTTTTTATCGTATGTGAGTTTTCTTAATTAATTTATTAGACATTATCTAAAATTGTCCAATGTTGATCATGTGATAAATAAAATACTTATGTTTTATATAATTTATTACTTATTTATCACCTTATCTTTTAGACGAATCATTATCACGCTTTTCACTTTATTATTTTTAGAACTAAATCAAAACTATAAGGTGTTGTTCTTTTTTTTTTCTAACAAAGATAATAAATTATCAACATTTAAAGAAAAATAAAATAAATTCATCTTTATCAAAAAGAAAATTATAATATTATAAAAACTCGTAACTACTAAGAAAACAATTTTTCTTTCCTTTTTTAAGTTTTCTTTTCCTAGAAAATTAAAAGGAAGTAAATATAATGTGTTTTACTAAAAAGAAATTATAACAAGAAATATAAGTATTTGAGTAAAATTCATTTGATGTAAATTTTTTTTACATAGAAGATTTTGATTTAAATTTTCACATCATGTTTTATTTTTTTATATTTATATTGTTTATTTTCTAATAGGTCACTAGTGGATCAATCCCAGTTAAATTTATTAGTGCCATTATGGATGTGAATATTTTTTGTATCAACATTCACTGATGCAATTAAGGGAGATGACAACGATTATTTTTGCCTATAGGCAGCGGTTTCGTAACCGAGATATATACAGGTGAGACAAAAAAGGTAGACTTTTTACCTCGGTTGTGAACCAAGGTAAAAGGGATAGGATTTTGCCTCGGTTTACAGGTAACCGAAGCAGTAGGGTTTTCCCTTTTCTATTTTTATTTTCGACAGACTTTTCGCCTCGGTTCCTACTGAACTAAGACAGTATGAAACATCTCTTCCCTTCAACTTTTTCTCCAATAAGTTTAGGGCAGTCACGTCTGAAATGTGCTCCTCCACACTCAAAACACTTCACTGTTCCTCGATAGGATAATTGTGGTTTTTCACAAGGCTTTTTTGTTGAATTTCATTGAAGATTCTCCCTTTGAAGGTATGGAAACCCTATTTGGATCAACCTCCAACAATTCTATCATTTTGGCTTTCTCTACCAATGCTGGAAACTCTTGTATTTCTAATAGCATAAGTACCTTCTTCAGCTCATGCCTTAGTCCCCCTCGAATTTTCGACATCTCCATTCTTCTGTAATATTCCGGGTATAAAATCTCGAGAGATAGCTAAATTTTACCACGTACTCTTGCATTGATAGCCTTCTTTGTTGTAAGGTTAAAAACTCCACATCCCTTGTGAATTTTGCACTGTTTGGAAAATATTTTTCCAAGAACCTTATCTTAAAGTTCTCCCAATTCACAGCCTCACCACGAACCGTCATCAACTATTGCATACTTTCTCACCAATAATCAGCCTCACCCACCAAAAGAAATGATGCATAAGTTAATTTCTGTTCTTCTGAGCAAGTTATTATTAGAAAAATATTCTCATTCTGCCTTAGCCATGAGTCGCCTCATCGGGATTAACCTCCCCATTAAACTTAGTAGGGTCATGCCTTAGGAATTTATTCAAGCTAGACTGATTTTGAGGTACTTGATCAACTGGTTGTTATTGCATATTTGTCGAGATTCAAGTGATTTCTTCCAAAAACAAAATAATACAATTTAGCATATGATATGAACTTCTTCAAATAGTCATTCTCATCATAAACAATAAAGAGTTTTACTAAGAATAACAAGTTCACTCCCCACAGCCCCAAAAGATTTTTGAAAACCATTGCTCTGATACCACATTGTAACACCCCAAATAATTTAAGGGTATTACTAATAGTAAAAACCAAATTAATTTGATATCTGATTTAAACAACCAAACTTTATATCGATTCAACCAAAGTACGATTCCAAACTTACAAAACTTTAAACAATATAGTCTTCACCACTTAACATAAGTTAGAAATTAAACTTACAAGTCTTACACAACATATTTTTCTGATACAAATTTATTCCTTTTACAAAAACCCCTGAAAGTTTTTCCTAGCACGTCTCTCATCATCTCTAAGCTTTTTCAACTGCATCTGCAACATTATATGTTCACGTATAACATGAGTTATACGATCATAGCACAAAAAAATAAGAGTAACCTAACCATAACATACAATCATTAAACTTACTCATGATATATAATTCAATAATGTATTATTACAATTTATAAACACAATTATCCCGATGTCATTAATTCATTTTTCCTTAACTTCTTTCAAATCATCCTTCTCATTTCCATAAACCTTACAAGTATACTATGCTTACTTACGAAGCCTTATGGTCAGACCGCTCTCTGCTTGCTTCCTTAAGCCTTACCCGTATACTATGTTTTACTTTCCGAAGCCTTATGGTCAGACTGCTCTCTGTCTACTTCTACAAGACTTATGAGTAATATGTTTATGTCAAAGCCTTATGGCCAGACCATTCTTTGCTTGCTTGTATAAGACTTATAAGTAATATGTTTATGATAAAGCCTTATGGTCAGACCACTCTATGCCTGCTTTCATAAACCTCATGGGTTACTCTACTTATATCAAGGTCTCATTGTATAAACCAAATATATTATTCCTTATAGTAAACATCATTTCATAATTAATGATTTCTTATATTCATCCCAACCTTTCCTAAAATCAACAAATCATATCATCTCATCCACCTAACTCAATCATGTTTGTTCTCTAATCATAAATTGATAATAACCCATTTTCGTGTCAATATCCAAAATAAAATAAAACTATTGCTAGATATCATACTCTTCTTATAATCTTATCGTTCCCATAACGAGTACAAGCTCAACACAATTTCACCAATCAAAGGTTATAGATCAGCCATTTAATTTTTTTTATGACGTTACATAAAAATTTGTTCCTAGTACAAGTTGTAACATCCCAATTATTATAGCATTAAACTATAATAGAGTTCTTACATCATTGATACAATAGAACAGTTGATAGGAGGAGGAATAACAGTTTTCCTCATTATTATACAAACCCTCACTCATAATTCAAACTAAATACAATTCAAGCTTAAAACAGAGACTAAAAGTATAAGTCTCATTCTTATAACTAAACTTCCGTCGATCCTCCATCTAAAGCTTGCTCCACCTGCATATCACCAGCTTCTGCTCCCATCCACCGGATGATCATCGCCAGACAAAATACATAACAAAAAATAACAACCACACAACAGACAAAGCAAGGGTGAGCTAATGCAACATAAAATGTTATGGTAAATTAAATTAAAAACCAAATTTCCAAATTTCAAGTTACATTACTCCATAATACAACAAACATACCATACTCATCGTAAATTTACTCATCTAGATAACCGTATGAATATTGAACTCTTAGCTAGTTCTACACTTACAGTGGTACTTTACTCGGCTACATCCTATCCTACTCTGTCCCCCAAATTGGATCTTCGGATATGGATGCACTTATTCGCTAACTCAATTATTCTATCCTACTCTGTCCCCCAAACTGGATCTTCGGATATGAATAAAACCACTGAAGCTACATCCATCCTACTCTGTCCACCCCATGGTGGATCTTCGGTAAGGATTTCCCACTCTCCACCACATAGCTTTCTCTCTAAGTGAGATCGAGACTATTGAGAGCATAAGAATGAACCCCTAAGTCGGAGTTCCTATATTCATACGTACAGTACTTGACACAAAAACAACAATGAGTTCCTCCTTGGAACTCTATTCCACACTTTCCATTCATAAATACACATGTCAACATATTATCATCTTTAGTCATATCTCAAGAAAATAACTCTTACATACTCAGACATTCCACATCCTCACAGAAACATCACTTATTAACACATAACTCTTTATGGTCTAGTAATTTGAACCATTAAGTAGTTCAAACAGCTTGGATACCCTCACCAATGGCTCCGGAAGGGTCAAAAACCCCCATATCGACCTAAAGAACGTCTAAAACGGACATCCAGAACTCCCAAAACGTCAAAAACATCAAAAACACTAAATTTGTTACGCATAACTCGCTCCAGCGAGTTGACTCATTCACTCAAGCGAATTTACTATTCCAAAATCACGAAAATTCACTTCCCGGACTATAACGACTCTTCCTTTCATCATACAGACTTTCTAGACATCCAAAAACTTATCTCCCATCAACAACCCATATTCATCCAAATCTTATAAACATCTAAACTAACCATATAATTAAAAAGGCAGCGGATAATTAGTACAATCCAAAATTTCTGATCAAAACCTAGTCTCCTTTTAAATCCATAAACAGATTCAAAATCTTCGATCTATACGTATACCTAAAAACTTCCACCGATTCAAAATACTTAATACGAACAAGATCTCTTCAAAACCATCAAAACAGAAGCATATCCCAATTCCAAACCGTACATCAATTCAAAAGATACAACAGAAGTAGAATTTCATTCTAAAATCATAAAGAGAATCAAAATCCTAAACATATACCAAATTTAAAATCATACAGAAACAAAAAGACTCAAGGTTAGCTCCCCTTACGGTTTTCTCCTTAGCTAGCCTTTCGAAACACTTTACGAACGTTCCCCCGACTCAAATCACAGCTCTAAAGTTCCTCTGCTCCAAAAACCTTCGTACTCTAGCCTCTGGTTCAAACTTAGGAACTTCTCTCAGCCCCAAAACACTCTTATATAACAAGAAAACGTGTTTGAATAGTAAAACACGTTTACTAAGTCAAAACGCGTTCAAAACGCGTCCAAAACGCGTCTAAAACGCGTTCAGCGAGTGAGTCTGATTTTGACAACTTTGTCAGTCCGGTTAAACCCCTTCCCGATGTCGGAATTACGCGTATGAGTACTCGAATCGAAGCTATTCGAATCTACTTTCTAATGGAAGAAGAATCAATTCAATATCTAATTTATAAAAAAAGTTATAATTGAAATACTAAACCTTGTCAAAGTCGGCAGCATTGTATTTTATACTATATTTCGTACTTTTGTTACAACTTGTTACATCTTGAGTTTCTTAGTCTCTTAATGACTCAAATTTACTATTTCTTCTAATTTTCAGGGTCTTACACAAGTTCCACATTCAAGATCTAAACTGGTAAATTGAATCATAATTTACCTAGAATCTTGGGTAAAAATTTTAGTTCGATCTAACCATTAATAAAGTGGAAATTTGAAATTTTGCATCCGTAATTCAAGAACATAAAATTGAGATCCTTAATAAATACCACTTAGTTTTAAAAAAATTAAACAGTCAAGATACATCAACATGTCTTAGGAACTATATATCTAAATTTTAGGTTAATCTAACAGTTAACTAGGTAGAGATTGGGACTTATACAACTCGAAAACATTATTCAAGTGGGTTTTCGACTCGATCAAAAATGCGAAATTAATTCCTTTAAGTACAGACTTCCAGTTACAAATTCGAGTGGTCAAAATATAGTAATATATTTCTGGAATCATTTATCAAAATTTCCAACTTAATCTATCGACAAAAGAAGGGGGGAATTTATATTTTTCTAAGATAAGTTAGAGAGAGAAATAAAGTAATGGTCATTCTACCCAAAATTATAATATTATTTCCTCTATGGGCAATTCTCAAATTAAAGATCCTAATGGTCAAAGTTAATTTCTATGTCTTATAAACTATATATTAAATTTCCAAATTGATCTAACGGTAGACTAAGTAGAAATTAGAGTTTTACTAAGGTAGCTTTGAAAATGGAAAACATGATCAACATTTTAAATTTCACAATTTGATTGATTATATACTCCAAAATTTTATAGTTTACTTATGCAATATAATAAAATGCATTAATCACATATTTCATACAAAATGAATATATCACAAAATAAATTAACAATAATAAAATATCACTATAAATGGTTACTAGAGAAGAATAAAATGTTTGACAAATCAAACTCACCATAAACGCCAGTATATATCACTAGTTAGAACTTACTGGATCAGACCAGGACTGCTATATGATAAGGGATGTACCAACTCCAATTTTTAAGATTCGTCTATCCTACCATAAAAAAATAACCTTAATATAAACGTTCTGGGGAACCAAGAAGTTGAATCTGGCATAGCTGGTTACACATCTTCTTATCCTTCCAGAAAGATGCAAGAGAAAAAAAACCAATAAACGTTCTAGGGTGTTAACATAAAGCTAAAGAATAGAAATTTTGATGATGTCTCAAAGTCAAGTTTCAAGTGCTCTTATTGCAAGAAGATCTTCATGAAAACTTGTTTTTATATTAAAGCTTTTATAATTTAGTAGATTTATGTATAGGATGTGGTTTATATTTGATTCTATGTATTGCTTGTCTTAGGTTGCGTTAAAATTTATTTTGAATAAGAAAACCTCATTTTATACTCAAGATAATTGATTATCAATTTATAAAAATCGATTATCAAGAATCAATTATGTAGATTTTTTAATGTAGCATTTATACATAAATTTTTTCTATATTTTAAAAAAATCTAGCATTTTAATTACAACTATTTTCAAGGGTCTTACAATAACCCTATATCAGAAAGGCTATAAGTCAAAAGTGCTATTTGCAGAAGTGTAGCAGAGTTTTCTGCCTCGGTTGGTCAGAAAACCGAAGCGATAACCCTATTTCAAAAAGTCCAACAAGTGAAAAGTCCTCTTTGTAGGTGGATAAGAGAATTTTCTACTTTGGTTGTTCATAGAACCGAAACAGTAATCCCTTAGATATTGGTTATTGAACAATCGAGACATATATTTTTCTAAAACTATGAAAATACCATCGCACTTTAATACTCTTCGATTCCTATAAAATCGAGGCGTATATAAAGCGTTAAAAGACTTTTAGTTTTTTTTACTAATAATTTCTTTCCTTTGTCACTTCTCTTATAATGTATACCTATGTGTGTTTATCATGGAATGAAATACAATATTTTTTATGATGCGAAAGATACTATGATGATATTAAACACAATAATTTTCTACTTGTGATTGAGTTCTATGATAAACCTTTTCTAATCTAAAGAGTTTCTCACATGACTATGACTTGTAATTAATACCTCAATAAAATTTCAATTCACGAAAACATGAAATATAGAAGAAACCTTCCTAAAATATTATTCTATAACTTATCATTCATTGTATTACAGAATACATATAAAAAAGAATTTATATATAATAAGAAAATATAGCTACCTCCATAAATAAGGAGAAAAAAAAAGTAACTTAATATATAAAAGACTTAATAAATCTTGATAATATAGTTTTAAATTCAACAGTGAGTTACAATGAATAAAATATCTCCTTAATTACTTAAGTCTACATCACACTCAACTTATGTCATGAATAACATTAAAAAACAATTACGTTTAAATAAATAATCTATTATTAGAGAGAGAAGATTCATGAATAATCTATTTATAAACTCTCTTGTCATTCCGATTTCACAATCTCTATTGAGAATTATTGAAATATATTCTTTATTCGAGAGAGACTTTTAAAAAAAAAATAGCGTTTACTTTTCTCATGTGATAACGAAGTGTTTCGCATATATTTGCTTTATTGTTATTTTTGTATTTTCCTTCTTTTTCCTTCTTATCACATATTCTCATGATTGAACACCAAATCATTGTTTATACTGTCACAATACTATGAGAGGAGACACGATTCTGATATAACTTCTTCCAACAAAATAATGAAAACACATCTTAATTTAAAATTTGAAACTCATGTTCAAACTCAAATATTAGTCTTGATTATACTAAAATTATATTTTTAGTTAAAAGATAAATAATAATAGGACCTTATCTAAATAATAATAGCGTACTCTAATACTGTCAGAACCTGTTTAAAATACATCCACGTCAGCTGTCTACTCTCATAAATGCACCCACGTCACTTGCTCAGAGGCATTAAAAATGCACTAAAACTCTGAATGCATGAGCTGCCAAGTGTCAAATGGAACATTCTGAAGTCAGTAAGTGGAGGGCAGGTGTTAGCAGAAGGGCGCACGACCGTTTTGGGCGTGGGCAAACAAAAAATCATTTCTGAAAAACTCTGCTCATTCTCCTGCACGCCTCTTCTTCTTCCTAACTTCAGACCGCCATTTTCTCTTCCTTCTCTCTACCGAAGTTCACCCTTTTCCTTCTCCGTTCATCACTCAGATCCCATAGAAGAACTCCCGGCACCTTAAACTTCAGTTTGGATCGAACAGTTTCAGAGTCTGAAGCTGGTAAGTCCTCAACTCAAGTCGTTCGTTTTCTGGTTTCATGCAAAGCGTAGTTCTGGTGTTGCATGCAGTGGTACCATCTAAGTTCTTCTTTATTCTTATGGTTAGACTAAATCGTTGAGGGTAGAAAGCTGTAGTTGGACGAAGCAAAAACCATACACTTAGAACGTTCACCCCTGATCCAGGTAAGGGAAGCTTATTAAATTTAATTCCTATGTTGCACTGTACTGTATGCACGTTCTGTGTGTGGTATGAAGTATGAATTTGTGATATTTGATTTTTGGTATATGAATATGATCATGAGTGGATGTATGAAAATGATGAAATGTATTATGGTATGAGTAAACTGAAATATGAAATGTATGATGAGATGAATATTTGAAAGTATATGCTGAGAAATGTGTCTAATGTAAATGAAACTTTAATTATGAATTTTCCTATGATATTGAACGTTCGAATCGAATGGTCTTTGACCGTTCGGTGTTGTTGCCAAATTTTATTTGAAAGAGAATTCTTTCATTCGGAAAGGATTCTAGTTGAGGACGAACACCCTCTTGTATTAGAGCTACGTTTGAGCGATCGGCCGAATGTAGATATCTTGAGTATTTTGTGAGAAGTGAGAAGCTTATAAATATACCTTTGGACTCTTAGTCATTTTGAATTTTAAATTTTCACTATCGTATAGTACCCTTACTATCTTTATTTATTATGATCTCAAGTCAGAAAAAGGGCCTCGACCCAAAGCGTATGTCTTAAGTGGCGCTCGGTCTTATACCGAACGCTCGTTCTTTCCTTTAATTACCAAACGGGTAGAAATAGCGTTCGTCCAAAAGTTCAGTAACGTTCGTCCAAACTTCAATAAATACATATTACAGCGTTCGGTCATTGACTGGCGGTTGTTCTCTTTAATTAAATCGTACTCGGTATAATTATCTGAACACCTTGTGGTGTCTCTATCCATTTGGATTCAACCTAGAGCTATTATACTTAAATTATTCTGAGTATCATTCGAATTGTTCTAGAATCAGTTCATTTAACTGAGTCAAGTGGTCATAACGTTCGTCATCTGAAAAGTGTTCGTTTCTTTCTGTTCAGAAACGAGGATTCCTCTGTCTCGTGTTAACGTTCGTCCTCATTTTGGAAGAGGGCTGAACGCTCGTCATTTTATGAAAGTGGAACGAAAGATGGAGTTGAGATTAATGTGGAAAATTATAATTAATGAATAGTATATGAGGTGAAATGATGGTGGTGGATTTTGAACGAGCATTCCAGGGAGGAACGACTCTTGGATGATTATGAGAATTGTAAAGTATGAATGTGGTAAGCTTAGCTGGCGGTTCATCCTGATGTTTTGTGAGTGCTCGTCCTCATGTAGAGGGGAGTATGTCATGTGTGGGAACGGCAGGAGGTCCTAGTCCTAGACTGTACTTAGGACGGAACAGACTAACCTCGGGTGGCAGCTGATGAGAGCAGTTACTACACCACCTGGGTGCACGAACGTCGTAGCTACACAGAATTCATACAGTCCAGACATTCAGTTTAGTATTAGGAGTTAATTGAGTTAATGAATGGATTGAAGTATATGTTGTGAATTATTTGATCTGGTTGATATGTTATGAAATGTATGTTTTACTTGAATTAAATTCAATAAGCTTACCCTTTCGTTTTCATTGTGTTGTCTTGTATCTGTACGTTCGTCGTGTCCTTGCAATGATCATCCGTGTGGATGTGAGCAGAGGGAGATGCATTATTGGAAGAAACGCTTGAGGAGGGAATCCTGTCTGAAGAGAACCTAGTGGAGGTAGAAGTGAAGGCTGAACAATATGACGTTCGTTTATATGTTAGTTTAGTTAGGTTAGCGGGCTGTATTAGAACGAGCGCCCTTTTTCTTTCTGCTAAGTGTTGGGACGTTCGGTATTTTCTTCATCTTTGTAAACCGTTCGTTCGTGTTACTTATCGAACGCTCCTAAAATTGTATATAGTTATGTAAGGCCGTTCGACCAAGAGCGTACGTTATTTCTTTACTGTAAGACTGATTTGATATATTAATATATGTGAATATTCTATTATATAGTTGATGACTGTATATTTTGGGATGTTACATTATTGGTATCAGAGCAGTTTTGTTCTCTTAAGGACACTGTAGGTTATTAGTGCACTATGTTTTTGGCTGTGTGCTCAATGTGTGTTTAATGGGTTATTTTCAACTCTTTGAACATGACTAACGCTCGTTTTTCTCTGTTTCCCAGAGAACAAATGGCACCTAGACTCCCTCCTCCGCCACAGCCCAATGAACCTAACTTTGAGGCGACCCAGCGGCAACTGATGGAAATTATTGTTGCCACCAGAGGCACGCCAGGAGTGTCCTCTTCTAACGCTACCCAACAGGCTGAGTGGAGTTTGGAGAATTTCCTTCAACACCATCCTTCAAAATTTAGTGGAAAATGCCTTCCTGATGAGGCAGACCAGTGGCTTAGAGATATGGAGCGTATCTACAACGCTAAGAGGTGTTCGGAGGACAACCGGTTGGCCTTTACAGAGTACTTGCTGACTGGAGAGGCTAGCCACTGGTGGGAGAGTACAAAGATGATGTTAACGGACGCTCAGAGTCCTATCAATTGGGGGGTGTTCAGGAGAAAGTTCTATGAAGAATACTTTCCGGATAGTGTTCGTTTTGCAAAGGAGGTGGAATTCCTTCAGTTAGTGCAGGGAGGGATGTCCGTTTCGGAGTACACAAATAAATTCAAGCATTTGGTGAGGTTCAACACTATGGCAACCAGTGAAGAATGACAGTGTAGAAAGTTTGAGAATGGGCTGAGGAGTGACTTGAAGGTGTTAATATCCAGCCTATGCATCCGGTCATTCCCTGCAATGGTTGAGAGGGCCAAGGTGTTAGAGAAGAATGTGGCTGAAGCCGAACAACAGAAGAAGCAACAAGCATCCAGGGGACCAATTTTATCAAGACCCAATCTGAATCGGAATAGGACTCCATACGCTCGTCCAGCTCAGTCAAGTGGGTCTCAAGCTATGGTAGTTGCTAGACAGTCAGGGCAGCAGGGATCGGTCAAATGTTTTCAGTGTGGAGGACCTCATTTTAAGTCAGTATGCCCTCAGTTGGTTGAAGGAAAGTATTGCACTCGGTGTAGAAGAAACGACCATCTGGAGAACAGGTGCAATATGGGCGGACGTGCTGTTATGAGGCCACCGAGCGCTGGAAGGACCTAGCAAGGGAGAGGTGGTCGAGCCCAAGCTGTTGGGCGTGTGTATGCTATTACGGGCGCTGAGGCAGTAAGCTCAGGTACACTTATCACCAGCACGTGCTTATCATATGGAATACAATGTTATGTGTTGTTTGATTCGGGGGCGACACACTCCTTCATCTCGAAGGCGTGCAATGATAAACTGGGGATAGCTGAGAGTGAGATACGGTTTGACTTGGTGGTGTCAACCCCAGCAGCTGGTGAGATTAAGACTTCTACCGTATGTGTTAGATGTCCTCTTGAGATTGAAGGGCGTAGGTATAAGGTGAACCTCATATGTTTGCCTCTCAAAGAATTAGAAGTGATTTTGGGAATGGATTGGTTGACTACCAATCACATTCTCATAGACTATGGTGCTAAGGAATTAATTTTTCCTGAAGAAGATGAAGAAGACTTGAGTGTGACGCTCGGTCAGTTGAAAGAAGATATCATGGAGGGCGCTAGCTGCTTTTTGATAATGACGCACGAAGACAGGGAGGTTGGAGATATGAATCTTGAACGATTGTCCAACAACAAGCACAGTGCAGGACGATCGGTTGTGGACGAATTCCCGTACGTCTTTCCGGATGAAGTACCTGGACTACCTCCCGTTCGTGAAGTTGAGTTTACCATTGATCTGGTGACGATCGCAGCACCCATCTCAGTTCAACCATATCGAATGGCACCAGCTGAGTTGGCCGAACTCAAGCAACAAATTGAAGATTTGATGGACAAGAAATTTATTAGACCAAGCGTCTCACCGTGGGGAGCACCTGTTCTATTGGTAAAGAAGAAGGATGGCAGCTCTCGGCTTTGTATTGACTACCGGCAGTTAAACAAGCTGACCATCAAGAACAAGTATCCCTTGCCACGGATTGATGATTTACTGGACCAATTGCATGGGGCGAACGTGTTCTCTAAGATAGATTTGAGATCAGGCTACCATCAGATTCGAGTTAAAGAAGAAGACATTCAGAAGACGACCTTTAGATCACGTTACGGACACTACGAGTATGTAGTGATGCCGTTCGGTGTGACGAATGCTTGAGCCATTTTCATGGACTACATGAATCACATTTTCAGGCCGTATTTGGATAAGTTCGTGGTGGTGTTCATTGATGACATCCTCATCTACTCCAAGAGCTGTGAAGAACATGAAGAGCATTTGAGGCTGGTACTTGGACCTCGCTGCAACCTCGTCGCGACCTTGCTGTGACCTCGTCGCCACCTCACCACACTCGCCGCCAACGTTGAGTGTGTCGCGGTGAAGAAAAAATGCATAAGCTTTAAGCTGCTTCTAGATTTCGTAGAGGAGAGTGATGTGGCTGTTGCAGCCCATCAAATGTGATGTGCATTAAAGAATGCAGTATAGTGCTAGGAAATGACTCCTAGGTCGTCTCTCAAGGACCAAATGTGGTTCAAGACTTAGGTCAAACACGTAGGGGGGGGGGAAGTTTTGAAAGTGTTTTTGTGAATACAAATGACAAAATTAAAAATGAAAATTAAACACAACCGAATAAATCGAAGGCATTAAAGTGCATGAAAACATTAAACTGAACAATGCAACAGATAAATATCCAAACACAATTCAAACTGTAAAAGTGCACGCTTAAACTAAAAAATTAAATGTACAATGTTGTCATCTATCCCACACATTCACCACAAAAAAGAAGAAAAACATTTCGACCCATAATGTAAAATATTCTAAGGCAAAATAAATGAAAGAAAATAAAACTTTTCTACCATTAACCGTGACCCATGTGCATCTACCAGAAGAATTTGAAATTGCAATTGCTTCTAAAAATCCTCTTAAGCTGTGACATGTTGAGCTTCCATGTGTTTCATTCAAAGGAAAATAGAAATGGGAATCGGTTCCCTCTTCCAGCAACGTGTCTTTCCAACATCCATCTCCACTTCATTCTCCAAGGAAATCATATGCTTTCTAGCCCAATCACCGTACTTCTACCTTATGAATTAACACTATTTTTCTTTTTCCTAAATGAAAAGTAATTGAAATTGTGCTCTCAACATAAGCAACGTGCACACCCTTCAACCATGGGATCCGTGCCTCTCTATTCTCCTCCAAGACAAATAATGAAAAGACAAAAGAAGTGCAAAGAAAAGGTCCCACCTGCCAGACTAAATCCTAATGTTTTAGAAGAAAAGTATCACCGTGTTTGATTTCTAAAAGAAAAAGGAAGCCTATTTGGACTTGATAACACCTACTCCCACCTAATATACTTCTTCATTCTCAAACAATTGGCTGCAGCAATGTGCTCACCATTCCAATCGTGACACCACTCTCTCACTTTCGGTGGCTGCTCCAACACATCCCAGCTCTCTCCCCAACGCTGCTTCGCTTCTCTTCCAGCAACTCGTGACACCAACTCCTCTAACGCCCTGCTGCTGCCAAACGTCCCATCATCTAGACTTTATTCTCCAAGTATTAATCACAGTGCTTTTTCCTTTCCAGCAAAGAAGTAATAAAAGGGTTTAATCAAAGGTTAGAATGTGTGCATCCTCCCAAGCCGTGACAACACCTCACACACCCAATGAATATGCTACACTTAAATCAACTCTGCGTCTCCCAATGCTCCAAGTACAAAGGTTCTATAGCAAAACTGAAAAGGTCTGTGTGCTTCTTTGGTTCTTCACGTGACCGTGCTGCTCTTCTCCAAAGATAAAATCACCATCCTCCTTTCGCAAAGAATCAGCGTGTACCACTTTTATGCTGGACGAGTTCAACAACTTTCTTCTCTCCAGCAAAGAAAATAAAATTCCAATCACCAGCCAAGATGAAAGTGATTCACCGAGTGCACCTCACAGCTCCTGGAATTAGTGTATCTTATTTCCAAATTAAAAATCACTATGCAGTCCAATAATGATGAATTACTGGACCGAAGATTCACTCAAAAATGTTATGATCAAAATGAAATTAAATGGCAAATTCAAAACGTAACAGCGTGCCTCCTTTTTTCATTGCTTCCCCAAACTTAAAACAACGTTCCCAAAGAGAGCAAAAAATTCCGTGAGGGTGGCGGTTTCCCTGAAGGTCGTGTCAGCTTTTAATAAGGGAGGGGTCCACACAAAAAACCCTGAGGTGCCAAGTCATTGACCTCCACTTTTGGGTCTAGTCTACTTTACCAAAAATTGACCCAAAATGTGAGAGTTGATTCAAAAATTCTAAACTACTAAATTACAATTTAATTAATTCTAAAATGTCTATGTGGAGAGTCTTGAATTTATTTGCATTCTTCCTGATGTCCCAAAATGTATCTCCAAAAGTTTTCCTGCAATCAATAATGAACATAATAAGCTCAAATAATTCAAATTAATTAAAATAAGAATTTCTGGTCAAATTAAGCACAGTTAGCAAAAACGGAAAAATACCGGACATTTAAGCACAATTCCCTGATTAATTCTAGCACAATAAACTAGGTGAAGTCATGAAAATATTGACTCATCAAAATGGACCACACTTAGTCTTTTGCACTCTTGGACAAAATCAAGACGCGAATCAAGGAATAGATCAAAGAACATCAGGGAAGTGACACAAACTCAGTGATACGCGGGTCGCTCCGCGTATAAATTCGATTGCAGATAAGAATGCAGTATAGACTAGGATTTGACTCCTAGGTCGTCTCTTAAGGACCAAATTGTTGGTTCGGGTTTTCAGTCAATTACGAATTGGGGGGAGTTTGATTGTTTTTTTTTTTTACGCAGAAAGATTAAATGATTTAAGCCGTAAATTCACAAACAGTAAAAATGACACAGTGAATAGTAAAAACGAAATTAAACAGTAACAACCAAAATCACCGTGAAAATTAAATACAAAACAGTAAATATCATAAAGTGGTAAACTGATTACTGTGATAGATAAAAATTTATACAAAGTTACACGGTAAAATTTTAACAACAGCAAAACACTACAGAATACACACTTTACCAAGATTTGAATTAAAATACAAAAACAATATGACTTTACCAAGATTTGAATTAAAATACAAAAACAATATACGCACAGAAAACATACAATCACAAAATTTAAATTTGAAAGTGAAATTGCTTCTAAAAAATCATCTCATGTGCCATGACTTTTTTACTTTGCTTTGATTGAAAAGAAAAATAAAAAACCGAGACATCAAAACTGTGAGCATCCATCATCCAACCAAATCTTCATAGTGTTTACAATGAAAAACACACCAACTTTGTTTTACAATGAAAAAATCATGCTTGCACTCCTACGTACTCCTACCCATTAGAAAAGTAAAATAAATTCACACATGAACACAATTCCAGCCACGGTACTCTTCCTTAACCCAATCTTTGAAAGACCAAATTAATACAAGAAGATGACCAACATGATGGACTAAATGCTAATGAAAATTAAGAAGATGTTTGAATTTCTTACAAGAAAAAGGTTTTTCACGTGACACACCTACTGTTTTCAACAATTAATGGTCATCTAAGGAACAAGAAAAATTAAAAATATTGATGTTTGAAATGAAATGATTCAACCGAAACTTCACTTGTTACACATCCAAAACATGTTCAATTTCTTCTCCTCCACCAAATTTTAATCATCCTTTTCTTACTTCCTTTTAATCTTAAAATTATGAAAACAAACTCATGGAACAATTATTCCTTACCTTAAATAACCGTGACAAGTAAAACACAAACAAAATTTAAAAGCTTCAACAAACAAAACTAAATGAAAGAAAGTAAACTAGACTTTAAACGACCGTGAGTTTTCACAACACAAATCGAAACAAAGAAAATATTTCCATAATGAGATTACTTAAACAAACAAAGTCCAAATTACAATTTATAAAATACATTCAAGAGTGTAAAAACAGTAACAAAAACTTAAGAAAAAGATGAACAAAACCAGATTGGAAGTCAGCAAAAACTCAAGCTAGATCATCCTCCATTCCTCCAAACAGTGGCGGTTTCTTCCTTCCTGAAAATTGCTCACGGCCTCCTCCTGGAAAGATAGGAACTCTCGGCCTCACCCCTCTCCAAACTCTCCTCTCTTCCTCACATACAAACTCAGTACAAAGAAAATCACAAAAACCAAAAAGAGAGAACCCCCTGGAACCCCCCCAAAAACCGAAACTTAAAACTTGAACTCCCAAAAACCGAACTCCTCCCTCAACTCTCTGACCGTCCCCCTCCTTCCTGGACTCTTTACTTCAACAAAAATCCAGATTACTCCATGTGTGCTTGCTCATTATTTGCCGTGTGGTGTGCCCAACTTCTTCCATCCTTCTTCAATCCAAACAAGAACAAGGAGTTCTCCATTTTTGTTGTCTTCAGAAAGAAAATTCCCTTGGTTGGTTGATTGAGGCCGTGTGTGAATTTGTCCACTCCGTGAGCTTCTGCATTGAATGTGAACGTTGGCTTTCGACAAGTGTGGAAGCCTCCTTCTCTTTTGATTCCAACCGTAGCTTTGCTTGCCAAAATAAGTTTTAAAGGGGTCCTAGGCCGTGTGCAAAGTGGTATGGCTGGTGTTACAATTCCAATCCAAATTGGTTTCTCTTTCAACAAATGGTGGTGGTCCCTACTTCTATTATGTTTGTCTCCTAAAGAAGCCTCCCATTTTGTGTGTAGTGGTGAGTTTCCTCGGTGCTTTTTCTCATTCCAAAGACAATGGACCTACATGAGCACATGTGTTTTCCACTTTTATTCTAGCAATTATTTTGCTGAATGCTTGGCCGTGTGTACCACTTCCTAATGCTTATTGAATGAAATTTAGAATTTCCTTTGAGCTCTCTCCCATGTGCCGTGAATTGGTGGCCCATGTGTTGTCCAATTTGCAAAATTCTTCACTTGAAAGCATGCAGCCGTGGCACTCCACTTCTTCATTGAAAAGTGGTCCCAATGTCTCTTCAAATATGTTGATTTTCCTTTGTCCATGGGCCATGACCATGAGTGGTGGTTAAGAAGTGTGGGAGCCAACTTTCTTAAAATAAATAATCAGCATATGTTACCCTCCTTGGTTCCTCTCCAATTCTCGGCAAAAATGAATAGTAATGTGCTTTAAGCATGAATTTGCCGTGTGATGTGTATGTGGGTTCCAAGTTTTGCTTCCAAAAATTTAAGACATGAATAACTTGCTTAAGAGTGTTGGGAGGTCTTAGCATCTTCCAATGATCAATTCCAGCCACCACAAGTATTAAACAGCAAGCAAACAATGCAAACAGATTAGAAATCACTCAAACAGTAAACACTAGACTGACATAGGGGAGTAAAAAAAAAATACTGGGAACAGCACATAATGAATTTGAACAAAATAAAAACTATACGTGAAAATAGACATCTAGACGAAACTATGAAAAAAAATTGCATGGAAAACGGATAAGAATTGAATTCAAACGAAGACAAACAAGTTGACACAAAATTCACGTAGCAACCAGCGAAAATTGAAATGGCTGAGATGCATTGGGCTCAATTTCCGCTTCTCATTTAACCTTCAAATGTCCTAATTTCTATTTCCAAAATTTCCTTGTAAAATAATTAGCTCAGATAATTCAAATTAGTTAAAATAAGAATTTCTGATCAAATTTAATACAATTAGTGAAAATGGGAAAATACTGGACAATTAAGCACAATTTCTTGATTAAATTCGGTACAATAAACTAAGTGAAATCAATAAAATATTGACTTATCAAAATAGACCACACTTAGTCTTTTGCACTCCTGGGCAAAATCAAGAAGTTGATCAAGAAATAGTTCAAAGGACATCAAGGAAATGACACAAACTCAACACATAGAAAACAAAAACTCACAAAGAAACAAACCAAATTATACAGTTCACAAGAAATCTGGACAAGTAAAAGTAGTAGACACTATCTAACACAGCATTAAAGAAAACAAATACTCACAGAATTATTCCAGTAATTCAAAACATGGTAAAATGATTAATCAGATTAAAGAGGTGAATCAAAAATGACAGAACCTCACAGATGCACTTATCAGTGTTTCTCTCAAGTGTATGGGGTAAGAAATGTCAACTCGATGATCTCAAGAAAACACATACAATTAGACTTGGCAAGCCTCTAAAATTAATTCTCAGAAATATGCATGTTTAAATCAGAAGGTCTTTTTAGGGTTGTAATGGGGCCAAGGACAGGGGAGGATAAATATGGATAAGTAATTCAAAAGAAATAGAGGAGCAGGGAACAAGTGAAAACACAATCAGATTACACCCAAACTTCTATTTCAGTCCTCTTCTTGACTCCATTGTTTATTTTATTTTTTTTTTATTATTTTTTTTTTTTCATTTTTTTTTCATCGTGTCTCTTTTCTTTTCTTTCTTTTCAGTACACAAGTGTAAGAGACAAGATATAAATTGTAAAACCTTCTTTTTAGCCAATTTTCAGAAACCCCAGGAAGACCACACTTGTTCGAAAAATATTTCTTTAGCTCCAAAATTCCCCAAAGTTAAGGTAATTATGGTTTTTCACTTAAAGACAGTGTATGGCTTAAAAATGAAGAAATTAGGAAAGTGTAGGCTCAAAAGTGGGTATCAAAGGATTAAAAACAAGGTAGGCTTATATGGCTAAAGAGGCTCAAGACAAAAGAAATGCCTTATCATTTTCAAACATGCATATTAATCAAGAATTATTAAGAGTCAAGACAAACCATATGTACAAGCGATCAAGAGTCATATCACACACAAGAAACAAAATAAGTGGCTCAAATTCTCACTCGGGTTATTTGTGTCACAATTGATTCAGTTTTTCAAAAATCATAATCATTTTCCCACACAAAGAAAAACAAGAATTTTAAACCAAGTATCAATTGAGTGAAAGATGTATCTACACTCTAAACAATGTCCAGAAATCAAGAGAAACATGTAAAAATATACAAGACGAAACAAATTTTTTTTTTTTTTTTTTTTTAAATACAGAAAACACACCGAAAATAAAATCAGGGTAAAACTAACAAATAATCAGAATCTCCCCCCAATAAATAGACCACACTTAAATTACACAATGTCCTCAGTGTGTTACAATCATCCGATTAACAATTAGAACATTCAAATGATAAAGACAAGTGAAATAAAAGTGAGGAGGGAAGGAGAAAAGAGAACTCCCTGAGTTAGAGGGAAAAAGAGGTGGGGTTGACCAAAGAAGTCTCCTCCACCACTGCGTTCACCAAAGAAGGATTGTTGAGGAAGGGCTTCAGTCTGTGCCCATTAACCTTGAAGCTTTCTGCTGTGGATGGTCCTTGGATCTCTACTGCACCATAAGGATAAACATTAGTCACAATAAAAGGTCCAGTCCACTTTGATCTCAACTTACCCCCCATGAGTCCGAGCCTAGAGTTATACAATAAAACCTGTTGGCCAATCTTGAAGTCCTTTCTAACAATTGAACTATCATGGAATTTCTTTGTCCTTTCTTTATAGAACTTCGAGTTCTCATAAGCCTCCAATCGGATCTCATCCAGTTCATTCAGTTGCAGCTTTCTTTCCTCTCCAGCTTGTTCCATGGAAAAGTTGCAAGTCTTCACAGCCCAGTATGCCCGATGCTCAATCTCAACTGGTAGATGACACGCCTTTCCAAAGACAACCCGGTAGGGAGACATCCCTATCGGTGCTTTGTATGCAGTCCTGTGGGCCCAAAGAGCATCGTCCAACCTTTTGCTCCAATCTTTCCTATTGGGCTGGACAATCTTTTCCAAAATCCTCTTAATCTCCCTATTTGAGATCTCTGCTTGCCCATTTGTTTGAGGGTGATAAGGTGTAGAAACTCTGTGCGTCACCCCAAACTTCTTTAGCAACGCTTGCATTGATCTATTACAAAAATGGGTTCCTTGATCACTAACAATTGCTCGGGGCACTCCAAACCTGCAAAAGAGGTGAGATCTAACAAAATCTACAACAACTCGAGCATCATTAGTTCTGGTGGCTATAGCTTCCACCCATTTTGAAACATAATCCACAGCAAGGAGAATATAAGAGAAACCAAAAGAAATAGGAAAAGGACCCATAAAGTCTATACCCCAGACGTCAAATACCTCACAGAACAGCATGGGCTGTTGAGGCATCTGTTGTCTCCATGAAAGTGATCCTCCTGCTCTTTGACATGGCTCGCATGTGCTGCAAATTCTTTCCGCATCCTTGAAGATGGAAGGCCAATAAAAACCACAGTCTAGCACCCTGCGAGCAGTTCTTTGAATTCCTTGATGACCACCCGGTGAGGAAGCATGGCAGAATTTCAGGACCGAGTCAATCTCATTGTCTGGAATACATCTCCTAGTAACCTGATCACTACACAACTTCCACAGGTATGGGTCATCCCAAATGTAATATTTAGCATCACTTTTAATTTTAGCAATTTGAGTTCGAGATGCTAATGGAGGAAAAACATGAGCAACCAAATAATTCACAATATTTGCAAACCAAGGAGTAGGGTGGGAAAGTGAAATCGTCAACAAACTTTCATCAGGAAAGTTATCTGAAATAGGTAAAACATCAGCTTCATCCTCAGCTCCTTCAATCCTGCTGAGATGGTCTGCAACCAAATTCTGTGCTCCACTCCGATCTTGGATTTTCAAGTCAAATTCTTGGAGTAGCAGCACCCACCTTATCAGTCTTGGCTTTGACTCAGCCTTTTTCAAAAGAAACTTCAGAGCTGCATGGTCAGTAAATACAATAACAGGTGAACCAAGCAAATATGATCTAAATTTATCAAGAGCAAACACAATGGCTAAGAGCTCTTTCTCAGTGGTGGTGTAGTTTGCTTGAGCAGCATCCAAAGTCCTGGAAGCGTAGTAGATCACTCGAGGCAACTTATCAATCTTTTGCATCAAGACGGCCCCCAATGCATAATTGGATGCATCACACATAAGAACAAAAGGGGCTGTCCAATCTGGTGCCTGGATGATCGGAGTGGTGGTCAAAGCTTCTTTCAGGCGATCAAAAGCCTGTTTGCATTTGTCATTAAAATCAAAATCAATGTCTTTCTGCAGTAGTTTGGATAAGGGAAGTGCTTTCTGGCTGAAGTCCTTGATGAAGCGTCTATAGAAACCTGCATGCCCAAGAAAAGATCGAACCTCTCGCACGCAAGAGGGATAAGGCAATTTTGAAATCACAGATATTTTTGCAGGATCTACCTTTATTCCCTTACCAGAAATGATATGCCCTAGAACTAAACCTTGTTCTACCATAAAATGACATTTCTCAAAATTGAGGACAAGGTTTGTTTCTATGCATCTTTTCAGAACTTTCTCCAAACTATCTAAGCATGTATCAAATGAGGATCCATAAACAGTGAAATCATCCATGAATACTTCTATGCAACTTTCAAGATAATCGCTGAAGATGCTAAGCATGCATCGCTGGAAAGTACCAGGAGCGTTGCATAGACCAAATGGCATCCTCCTATAGGCAAAAGTGCCAAAGGGACATGTGAATGTTGTTTTCTCTTGGTCCTCAGGAGCGATATTAATTTGAAAATAGCCAGAAAATCCATCAAGAAAGCAATAATGAGACTTACCTGCCAGGCGCTCCAGCATCTGATCAATGAATGGCAGTGGGAAATGATCTTTCCTAGTTGCTTGGTTTAGCCTTCGATAGTCGATGCAGACTCTCCAGCTATTTTGTACTCTTGTGGGAATCAACTCGTCCTTCTCATTCTTGATCACAGTGAGGCCAGTCTTCTTGGGAACAACATGAATAGGGCTTACCCATTGACTATCTGAAATGGGGTAGATGATCCCAGCTTGCAAAAGCTTGGTCACCTCCTTCTTGATGACATCCATAATCACGGGATTCTGCCTGCGTTGTGGTTGCCTAACCGGCTTTGCTCCCTCTTCCAAAAGAATTCTGTGCATACAAGTGGATGGACTGATGCCAGGTATGTCAGCTAAAGTCCAACCAATGGCCTTCTTGTGATTTTTCAGTAGACTCAGCAATTTCTCCTCTTGAACAGAATCAAGGGAACTGGAAATGATCACAGGTTTTTTCTCATCATCCTCCAAGTAAGCATACTTGAGGTTATCAGGAAGTTGTTTCAGCTCAAGAGTGGGTGTTTGCAAGTCAGATTCATTTGTACTCTCAGCAAAGTGGTTATTACATTCTGACTCTAAAGAGTTTACGTGTGAGGGTAGAACACCCATCTCATCAGACTCTAAATCAATATCTATGACAGATCCATTATCAACATCATCAATATCAAAATCCTCATCAAAGTCAATGTCATCTTCAACTTCAGATTCGATGCATGTATGTAAAGGAAATGGGAAAGAATGCTCTTTCTTATGCAAAGAATCAAAATCATCAACAACATATGTATCAATAATGTCATCCAGCATGTCAATCTTGAATACAGAATGGTCCTCAACTGGAAATTTCATTGCATCAAGAATATTAAAGTGAACCACAATATCAGCAATCTCCATAGATAAGGTTCCAGCATGCACATCAATCTTGGTTCGAGCAGTTTTCAAAAATGGTCTGCCTAAGATGATGGGAGCGGATCCATGAGAGAATCCCTCCTCCATTTCCAGAACATAAAAGTCGGCAGGAAAAATTAGTTCACCAACTCTAACCAAGACATCCTCTATGTAACCTGTTGGGTGGGTAACACTCCTATTGGCTAACTGAATGACTACACCCGTAGATTTCAAAGGACCCAGAGACAAAGATTTATATATGGACAAAGGCATGACATTAATAGAAGCTCCCAAATCGAGCATGGCACTCTCAAATTTACTGCTTCCAATCACACAAGGAATGCAAAATATACCTGGATCCTTGCACTTCTCAGGGATGTGCGGGATCGATTTACCAATAAGAGCGGATACATTCCTACCCATGCTGATTCTTTCATCTCCTTTCATTTTTCTTTTATGTGTACACAGGTCCTTCAGAAATTTTGCATATTTTGGAATTTGTTTTATGGCATCAAGCAGAGGTATGTTCACTTCTACTTTCCTGAAGGTCTCCAAGATCTCTTTGTCCATTTCTTCCATCTTTTTGCTAGGAAGTGCTCGTGAAGGGAATGGAAGAGGAATAGGTCGGTCAACCAATGGAGAAGGTGCGACAATAGTGGGTATGGAAAAAGAAGAAGATCCACCTGAAGAAGAATCACCGGTTGGAGAAGAAGATCCACCCACCTTATGAGTCTTGCGTGGACCATCATGGTCGTCCTCTCTAGGACAAGTGGCAGGTACAGGTGTAGATGTAGAAGTTGCCTTTGAAGGAACAACAATCTGCGTCCCTGATCTGAGGGTTATGGCACTCACATTCCGTGGATTCTGCACAGTCTGGGATGGTAACTTATCAGAATTCTGAGATTGTGCCTGGCTTATCTGAGTCGCCATCTGTCCCATCTGGTTATTAAGATTCTGTATGGAAACTCCCATCTGGTTTATCTGAGTCGCCATCTGTATGTTTTGAATAGTCATTTGTCTCACTAACTCTTCCAGTGAAGGCTCAGATGAAATGGAAGATTGAGTAGCTGGTTGGGCAGGTGCCTCTTGCTGTTGTTGCCTCTGATATCTCTGAACAGGTGGGGGCACATATGGTCTAGGACCTACAACATTATTGAAAGGCGGTTGTGATTGTTGTTGTTGTTGTTGTTGCTGCTGTTGATATGGAGCATTGTTCCATCTAAGATTAGGGTGATCTCTCCATCCTGGATTATACCTATTGGTAGACAAGTCATAGTTTTGTTGTTGTTGCTGCCTATTATTGTAAATGTTGGTGGCATAAGCTTGAGGTGTATCGTGAGCACTAGGTTGCTGCATAGAAGAAATCTGCAGAGAAGGACAAGCATCAGTGTAATGGTTACTAGAACAAATAGCACACACCCGTGCAACAGAAGCAGAAGGAGGTGCTGATTTCTGACTGGATGCCAACTGTGTCACCAAACTCACAAGAGCATTAAGCTTGTTTTCAACATTTTTATCAGTAGATGAAGAATGGGTAGCAACATCATGAACTCCCCTAACCACAATAGCATCATTTCTCACACTGAACTGTTGGGAGTTAGAAGCCATCTTCTCAATCAAATGCCTAGCTTCAGCAGGCGTCATGTCCCCAAGCGCTCCACCACTGGCAGCATCGATCATACTCCTCTCCATGTTGTTCAATCCTTCATAGAAATACTGGAGAAGCAGTTGCTCGCTTATCTGATGGTGAGGGCAACTTGCACAAAGTTTCTTGAATCTTTCCCAGTACTCATATAAGCTCTCCTCCCCAAACTGTCTAATCCCAGATATATCTTTCCTGATCGCAGTGGTTCGGGATGCTGGAAAAAATTTCTCCAAGAATAACCTCTTCAGATCGCCCCAACTGGTGATGGATCTAGGCGCCAAACAGTATAACCAATCCTTCGCTACACCTTCTAGCGAATGCGGGAATGCCTTCAGAAAGATACTATCTTCAGGAACATCATGAGGTTTCATTGATGAACAAACAATATGGAATTCCTTCAGATGTTTATGCGGACTTTCACCTGCAAGGCCATGAAACTTTGGTAGTAAATGGATTAGTCCAGTCTTTAGAACATATGGAACATCTTCATCTGGATACTGGATGCACAAACTTTCGTCTGTGAAATCAGGTGCAGCCATCTCTCTAAGTGTCCTGCCTCGAGGTAGAGGTTGTGCCATATCGTTCTCAGTGTCAAAAATAACGGAATCAGAATCAGAATCAGTAGAGGGATGTTCCGTATTTACTGCAACTGGCTCGACAAACGATTCTAAAGATAAATTCCTAGAATTACTGGCTAATCTATGAAACGTCCTATCAATCTCAGGATCAAAGGGTGGTAAGGTTCCAGGATTGCTCCTAGTCATGTACTAAGTTACAACACCCTACAATCATGAAACGATAGCAGACAAAAATTCAAGCACACAAAATATCTACAGACTCAAACATAGTCGACAAAACACATATGTACACAGAAGACTTCAAACCGAACCATTGGTCCCCGGCAGCGGCGCCAAAATTTTGATACGCGGGTCGCTCCGCGTATAAATTCGATTGCAGATAAGAATGCAGTATAGACTAGGATTTGACTCCTAGGTCGTCTCTTAAGGACCAAATTGTTGGTTCGGGTTTTCAGTCAATTACGAATTGGGGGGAGTTTGATTGTTTTTTTTTTTTTTTACGCAGAAAGATTAAATGATTTAAGCCGTAAATTCACAAACAGTAAAAATGACACAGTGAATAGTAAAAACGAAATTAAACAGTAACAACCAAAATCACCGTGAAAATTAAATACAAAACAGTAAATATCATAAAGTGGTAAACTGATTACTGTGATAGATAAAAATTTATACAAAGTTACACGGTAAAATTTTAACAACAGCAAAACACTACAGAATACACACTTTACCAAGATTTGAATTAAAATACAAAAACAATATGACTTTACCAAGATTTGAATTAAAATACAAAAACAATATACGCACAGAAAACATACAATCACAAAATTTAAATTTGAAAGTGAAATTGCTTCTAAAAAATCATCTCATGTGCCATGACTTTTTTACTTTGCTTTGATTGAAAAGAAAAATAAAAAACCGAGACATCAAAACTGTGAGCATCCATCATCCAACCAAATCTTCATAGTGTTTACAATGAAAAACACACCAACTTTGTTTTACAATGAAAAAATCATGCTTGCACTCCTACGTACTCCTACCCATTAGAAAAGTAAAATAAATTCACACATGAACACAATTCCAGCCACGGTACTCTTCCTTAACCCAATCTTTGAAAGACCAAATTAATACAAGAAGATGACCAACATGATGGACTAAATGCTAATGAAAATTAAGAAGATGTTTGAATTTCTTACAAGAAAAAGGTTTTTCACGTGACACACCTACTGTTTTCAACAATTAATGGTCATCTAAGGAACAAGAAAAATTAAAAATATTGATGTTTGAAATGAAATGATTCAACCGAAACTTCACTTGTTACACATCCAAAACATGTTCAATTTCTTCTCCTCCACCAAATTTTAATCATCCTTTTCTTACTTCCTTTTAATCTTAAAATTATGAAAACAAACTCATGGAACAATTATTCCTTACCTTAAATAACCGTGACAAGTAAAACACAAACAAAATTTAAAAGCTTCAACAAACAAAACTAAATGAAAGAAAGTAAACTAGACTTTAAACGACCGTGAGTTTTCACAACACAAATCGAAACAAAGAAAATATTTCCATAATGAGATTACTTAAACAAACAAAGTCCAAATTACAATTTATAAAATACATTCAAGAGTGTAAAAACAGTAACAAAAACTTAAGAAAAAGATGAACAAAACCAGATTGGAAGTCAGCAAAAACTCAAGCTAGATCATCCTCCATTCCTCCAAACAGTGGCGGTTTCTTCCTTCCTGAAAATTGCTCACGGCCTCCTCCTGGAAAGATAGGAACTCTCGGCCTCACCCCTCTCCAAACTCTCCTCTCTTCCTCACATACAAACTCAGTACAAAGAAAATCACAAAAACCAAAAAGAGAGAACCCCCTGGAACCCCCCCAAAAACCGAAACTTAAAACTTGAACTCCCAAAAACCGAACTCCTCCCTCAACTCTCTGACCGTCCCCCTCCTTCCTGGACTCTTTACTTCAACAAAAATCCAGATTACTCCATGTGTGCTTGCTCATTATTTGCCGTGTGGTGTGCCCAACTTCTTCCATCCTTCTTCAATCCAAACAAGAACAAGGAGTTCTCCATTTTTGTTGTCTTCAGAAAGAAAATTCCCTTGGTTGGTTGATTGAGGCCGTGTGTGAATTTGTCCACTCCGTGAGCTTCTGCATTGAATGTGAACGTTGGCTTTCGACAAGTGTGGAAGCCTCCTTCTCTTTTGATTCCAACCGTAGCTTTGCTTGCCAAAATAAGTTTTAAAGGGGTCCTAGGCCGTGTGCAAAGTGGTATGGCTGGTGTTACAATTCCAATCCAAATTGGTTTCTCTTTCAACAAATGGTGGTGGTCCCTACTTCTATTATGTTTGTCTCCTAAAGAAGCCTCCCATTTTGTGTGTAGTGGTGAGTTTCCTCGGTGCTTTTTCTCATTCCAAAGACAATGGACCTACATGAGCACATGTGTTTTCCACTTTTATTCTAGCAATTATTTTGCTGAATGCTTGGCCGTGTGTACCACTTCCTAATGCTTATTGAATGAAATTTAGAATTTCCTTTGAGCTCTCTCCCATGTGCCGTGAATTGGTGGCCCATGTGTTGTCCAATTTGCAAAATTCTTCACTTGAAAGCATGCAGCCGTGGCACTCCACTTCTTCATTGAAAAGTGGTCCCAATGTCTCTTCAAATATGTTGATTTTCCTTTGTCCATGGGCCATGACCATGAGTGGTGGTTAAGAAGTGTGGGAGCCAACTTTCTTAAAATAAATAATCAGCATATGTTACCCTCCTTGGTTCCTCTCCAATTCTCGGCAAAAATGAATAGTAATGTGCTTTAAGCATGAATTTGCCGTGTGATGTGTATGTGGGTTCCAAGTTTTGCTTCCAAAAATTTAAGACATGAATAACTTGCTTAAGAGTGTTGGGAGGTCTTAGCATCTTCCAATGATCAATTCCAGCCACCACAAGTATTAAACAGCAAGCAAACAATGCAAACAGATTAGAAATCACTCAAACAGTAAACACTAGACTGACATAGGGGAGTAAAAAAAAAATACTGGGAACAGCACATAATGAATTTGAACAAAATAAAAACTATACGTGAAAATAGACATCTAGACGAAACTATGAAAAAAAATTGCATGGAAAACGGATAAGAATTGAATTCAAACGAAGACAAACAAGTTGACACAAAATTCACGTAGCAACCAGCGAAAATTGAAATGGCTGAGATGCATTGGGCTCAATTTCCGCTTCTCATTTAACCTTCAAATGTCCTAATTTCTATTTCCAAAATTTCCTTGTAAAATAATTAGCTCAGATAATTCAAATTAGTTAAAATAAGAATTTCTGATCAAATTTAATACAATTAGTGAAAATGGGAAAATACTGGACAATTAAGCACAATTTCTTGATTAAATTCGGTACAATAAACTAAGTGAAATCAATAAAATATTGACTTATCAAAATAGACCACACTTAGTCTTTTGCACTCCTGGGCAAAATCAAGAAGTTGATCAAGAAATAGTTCAAAGGACATCAAGGAAATGACACAAACTCAACACATAGAAAACAAAAACTCACAAAGAAACAAACCAAATTATACAGTTCACAAGAAATCTGGACAAGTAAAAGTAGTAGACACTATCTAACACAGCATTAAAGAAAACAAATACTCACAGAATTATTCCAGTAATTCAAAACATGGTAAAATGATTAATCAGATTAAAGAGGTGAATCAAAAATGACAGAACCTCACAGATGCACTTATCAGTGTTTCTCTCAAGTGTATGGGGTAAGAAATGTCAACTCGATGATCTCAAGAAAACACATACAATTAGACTTGGCAAGCCTCTAAAATTAATTCTCAGAAATATGCATGTTTAAATCAGAAGGTCTTTTTAGGGTTGTAATGGGGCCAAGGACAGGGGAGGATAAATATGGATAAGTAATTCAAAAGAAATAGAGGAGCAGGGAACAAGTGAAAACACAATCAGATTACACCCAAACTTCTATTTCAGTCCTCTTCTTGACTCCATTGTTTATTTTATTTTTTTTTTATTATTTTTTTTTTTTCATTTTTTTTTCATCGTGTCTCTTTTCTTTTCTTTCTTTTCAGTACACAAGTGTAAGAGACAAGATATAAATTGTAAAACCTTCTTTTTAGCCAATTTTCAGAAACCCCAGGAAGACCACACTTGTTCGAAAAATATTTCTTTAGCTCCAAAATTCCCCAAAGTTAAGGTAATTATGGTTTTTCACTTAAAGACAGTGTATGGCTTAAAAATGAAGAAATTAGGAAAGTGTAGGCTCAAAAGTGGGTATCAAAGGATTAAAAACAAGGTAGGCTTATATGGCTAAAGAGGCTCAAGACAAAAGAAATGCCTTATCATTTTCAAACATGCATATTAATCAAGAATTATTAAGAGTCAAGACAAACCATATGTACAAGCGATCAAGAGTCATATCACACACAAGAAACAAAATAAGTGGCTCAAATTCTCACTCGGGTTATTTGTGTCACAATTGATTCAGTTTTTCAAAAATCATAATCATTTTCCCACACAAAGAAAAACAAGAATTTTAAACCAAGTATCAATTGAGTGAAAGATGTATCTACACTCTAAACAATGTCCAGAAATCAAGAGAAACATGTAAAAATATACAAGACGAAACAAATTTTTTTTTTTTTTTTTTTTTAAATACAGAAAACACACCGAAAATAAAATCAGGGTAAAACTAACAAATAATCAGAATCTCCCCCCAATAAATAGACCACACTTAAATTACACAATGTCCTCAGTGTGTTACAATCATCCGATTAACAATTAGAACATTCAAATGATAAAGACAAGTGAAATAAAAGTGAGGAGGGAAGGAGAAAAGAGAACTCCCTGAGTTAGAGGGAAAAAGAGGTGGGGTTGACCAAAGAAGTCTCCTCCACCACTGCGTTCACCAAAGAAGGATTGTTGAGGAAGGGCTTCAGTCTGTGCCCATTAACCTTGAAGCTTTCTGCTGTGGATGGTCCTTGGATCTCTACTGCACCATAAGGATAAACATTAGTCACAATAAAAGGTCCAGTCCACTTTGATCTCAACTTACCCCCCATGAGTCCGAGCCTAGAGTTATACAATAAAACCTGTTGGCCAATCTTGAAGTCCTTTCTAACAATTGAACTATCATGGAATTTCTTTGTCCTTTCTTTATAGAACTTCGAGTTCTCATAAGCCTCCAATCGGATCTCATCCAGTTCATTCAGTTGCAGCTTTCTTTCCTCTCCAGCTTGTTCCATGGAAAAGTTGCAAGTCTTCACAGCCCAGTATGCCCGATGCTCAATCTCAACTGGTAGATGACACGCCTTTCCAAAGACAACCCGGTAGGGAGACATCCCTATCGGTGCTTTGTATGCAGTCCTGTGGGCCCAAAGAGCATCGTCCAACCTTTTGCTCCAATCTTTCCTATTGGGCTGGACAATCTTTTCCAAAATCCTCTTAATCTCCCTATTTGAGATCTCTGCTTGCCCATTTGTTTGAGGGTGATAAGGTGTAGAAACTCTGTGCGTCACCCCAAACTTCTTTAGCAACGCTTGCATTGATCTATTACAAAAATGGGTTCCTTGATCACTAACAATTGCTCGGGGCACTCCAAACCTGCAAAAGAGGTGAGATCTAACAAAATCTACAACAACTCGAGCATCATTAGTTCTGGTGGCTATAGCTTCCACCCATTTTGAAACATAATCCACAGCAAGGAGAATATAAGAGAAACCAAAAGAAATAGGAAAAGGACCCATAAAGTCTATACCCCAGACGTCAAATACCTCACAGAACAGCATGGGCTGTTGAGGCATCTGTTGTCTCCATGAAAGTGATCCTCCTGCTCTTTGACATGGCTCGCATGTGCTGCAAATTCTTTCCGCATCCTTGAAGATGGAAGGCCAATAAAAACCACAGTCTAGCACCCTGCGAGCAGTTCTTTGAATTCCTTGATGACCACCCGGTGAGGAAGCATGGCAGAATTTCAGGACCGAGTCAATCTCATTGTCTGGAATACATCTCCTAGTAACCTGATCACTACACAACTTCCACAGGTATGGGTCATCCCAAATGTAATATTTAGCATCACTTTTAATTTTAGCAATTTGAGTTCGAGATGCTAATGGAGGAAAAACATGAGCAACCAAATAATTCACAATATTTGCAAACCAAGGAGTAGGGTGGGAAAGTGAAATCGTCAACAAACTTTCATCAGGAAAGTTATCTGAAATAGGTAAAACATCAGCTTCATCCTCAGCTCCTTCAATCCTGCTGAGATGGTCTGCAACCAAATTCTGTGCTCCACTCCGATCTTGGATTTTCAAGTCAAATTCTTGGAGTAGCAGCACCCACCTTATCAGTCTTGGCTTTGACTCAGCCTTTTTCAAAAGAAACTTCAGAGCTGCATGGTCAGTAAATACAATAACAGGTGAACCAAGCAAATATGATCTAAATTTATCAAGAGCAAACACAATGGCTAAGAGCTCTTTCTCAGTGGTGGTGTAGTTTGCTTGAGCAGCATCCAAAGTCCTGGAAGCGTAGTAGATCACTCGAGGCAACTTATCAATCTTTTGCATCAAGACGGCCCCCAATGCATAATTGGATGCATCACACATAAGAACAAAAGGGGCTGTCCAATCTGGTGCCTGGATGATCGGAGTGGTGGTCAAAGCTTCTTTCAGGCGATCAAAAGCCTGTTTGCATTTGTCATTAAAATCAAAATCAATGTCTTTCTGCAGTAGTTTGGATAAGGGAAGTGCTTTCTGGCTGAAGTCCTTGATGAAGCGTCTATAGAAACCTGCATGCCCAAGAAAAGATCGAACCTCTCGCACGCAAGAGGGATAAGGCAATTTTGAAATCACAGATATTTTTGCAGGATCTACCTTTATTCCCTTACCAGAAATGATATGCCCTAGAACTAAACCTTGTTCTACCATAAAATGACATTTCTCAAAATTGAGGACAAGGTTTGTTTCTATGCATCTTTTCAGAACTTTCTCCAAACTATCTAAGCATGTATCAAATGAGGATCCATAAACAGTGAAATCATCCATGAATACTTCTATGCAACTTTCAAGATAATCGCTGAAGATGCTAAGCATGCATCGCTGGAAAGTACCAGGAGCGTTGCATAGACCAAATGGCATCCTCCTATAGGCAAAAGTGCCAAAGGGACATGTGAATGTTGTTTTCTCTTGGTCCTCAGGAGCGATATTAATTTGAAAATAGCCAGAAAATCCATCAAGAAAGCAATAATGAGACTTACCTGCCAGGCGCTCCAGCATCTGATCAATGAATGGCAGTGGGAAATGATCTTTCCTAGTTGCTTGGTTTAGCCTTCGATAGTCGATGCAGACTCTCCAGCTATTTTGTACTCTTGTGGGAATCAACTCGTCCTTCTCATTCTTGATCACAGTGAGGCCAGTCTTCTTGGGAACAACATGAATAGGGCTTACCCATTGACTATCTGAAATGGGGTAGATGATCCCAGCTTGCAAAAGCTTGGTCACCTCCTTCTTGATGACATCCATAATCACGGGATTCTGCCTGCGTTGTGGTTGCCTAACCGGCTTTGCTCCCTCTTCCAAAAGAATTCTGTGCATACAAGTGGATGGACTGATGCCAGGTATGTCAGCTAAAGTCCAACCAATGGCCTTCTTGTGATTTTTCAGTAGACTCAGCAATTTCTCCTCTTGAACAGAATCAAGGGAACTGGAAATGATCACAGGTTTTTTCTCATCATCCTCCAAGTAAGCATACTTGAGGTTATCAGGAAGTTGTTTCAGCTCAAGAGTGGGTGTTTGCAAGTCAGATTCATTTGTACTCTCAGCAAAGTGGTTATTACATTCTGACTCTAAAGAGTTTACGTGTGAGGGTAGAACACCCATCTCATCAGACTCTAAATCAATATCTATGACAGATCCATTATCAACATCATCAATATCAAAATCCTCATCAAAGTCAATGTCATCTTCAACTTCAGATTCGATGCATGTATGTAAAGGAAATGGGAAAGAATGCTCTTTCTTATGCAAAGAATCAAAATCATCAACAACATATGTATCAATAATGTCATCCAGCATGTCAATCTTGAATACAGAATGGTCCTCAACTGGAAATTTCATTGCATCAAGAATATTAAAGTGAACCACAATATCAGCAATCTCCATAGATAAGGTTCCAGCATGCACATCAATCTTGGTTCGAGCAGTTTTCAAAAATGGTCTGCCTAAGATGATGGGAGCGGATCCATGAGAGAATCCCTCCTCCATTTCCAGAACATAAAAGTCGGCAGGAAAAATTAGTTCACCAACTCTAACCAAGACATCCTCTATGTAACCTGTTGGGTGGGTAACACTCCTATTGGCTAACTGAATGACTACACCCGTAGATTTCAAAGGACCCAGAGACAAAGATTTATATATGGACAAAGGCATGACATTAATAGAAGCTCCCAAATCGAGCATGGCACTCTCAAATTTACTGCTTCCAATCACACAAGGAATGCAAAATATACCTGGATCCTTGCACTTCTCAGGGATGTGCGGGATCGATTTACCAATAAGAGCGGATACATTCCTACCCATGCTGATTCTTTCATCTCCTTTCATTTTTCTTTTATGTGTACACAGGTCCTTCAGAAATTTTGCATATTTTGGAATTTGTTTTATGGCATCAAGCAGAGGTATGTTCACTTCTACTTTCCTGAAGGTCTCCAAGATCTCTTTGTCCATTTCTTCCATCTTTTTGCTAGGAAGTGCTCGTGAAGGGAATGGAAGAGGAATAGGTCGGTCAACCAATGGAGAAGGTGCGACAATAGTGGGTATGGAAAAAGAAGAAGATCCACCTGAAGAAGAATCACCGGTTGGAGAAGAAGATCCACCCACCTTATGAGTCTTGCGTGGACCATCATGGTCGTCCTCTCTAGGACAAGTGGCAGGTACAGGTGTAGATGTAGAAGTTGCCTTTGAAGGAACAACAATCTGCGTCCCTGATCTGAGGGTTATGGCACTCACATTCCGTGGATTCTGCACAGTCTGGGATGGTAACTTATCAGAATTCTGAGATTGTGCCTGGCTTATCTGAGTCGCCATCTGTCCCATCTGGTTATTAAGATTCTGTATGGAAACTCCCATCTGGTTTATCTGAGTCGCCATCTGTATGTTTTGAATAGTCATTTGTCTCACTAACTCTTCCAGTGAAGGCTCAGATGAAATGGAAGATTGAGTAGCTGGTTGGGCAGGTGCCTCTTGCTGTTGTTGCCTCTGATATCTCTGAACAGGTGGGGGCACATATGGTCTAGGACCTACAACATTATTGAAAGGCGGTTGTGATTGTTGTTGTTGTTGTTGTTGCTGCTGTTGATATGGAGCATTGTTCCATCTAAGATTAGGGTGATCTCTCCATCCTGGATTATACCTATTGGTAGACAAGTCATAGTTTTGTTGTTGTTGCTGCCTATTATTGTAAATGTTGGTGGCATAAGCTTGAGGTGTATCGTGAGCACTAGGTTGCTGCATAGAAGAAATCTGCAGAGAAGGACAAGCATCAGTGTAATGGTTACTAGAACAAATAGCACACACCCGTGCAACAGAAGCAGAAGGAGGTGCTGATTTCTGACTGGATGCCAACTGTGTCACCAAACTCACAAGAGCATTAAGCTTGTTTTCAACATTTTTATCAGTAGATGAAGAATGGGTAGCAACATCATGAACTCCCCTAACCACAATAGCATCATTTCTCACACTGAACTGTTGGGAGTTAGAAGCCATCTTCTCAATCAAATGCCTAGCTTCAGCAGGCGTCATGTCCCCAAGCGCTCCACCACTGGCAGCATCGATCATACTCCTCTCCATGTTGTTCAATCCTTCATAGAAATACTGGAGAAGCAGTTGCTCGCTTATCTGATGGTGAGGGCAACTTGCACAAAGTTTCTTGAATCTTTCCCAGTACTCATATAAGCTCTCCTCCCCAAACTGTCTAATCCCAGATATATCTTTCCTGATCGCAGTGGTTCGGGATGCTGGAAAAAATTTCTCCAAGAATAACCTCTTCAGATCGCCCCAACTGGTGATGGATCTAGGCGCCAAACAGTATAACCAATCCTTCGCTACACCTTCTAGCGAATGCGGGAATGCCTTCAGAAAGATACTATCTTCAGGAACATCATGAGGTTTCATTGATGAACAAACAATATGGAATTCCTTCAGATGTTTATGCGGACTTTCACCTGCAAGGCCATGAAACTTTGGTAGTAAATGGATTAGTCCAGTCTTTAGAACATATGGAACATCTTCATCTGGATACTGGATGCACAAACTTTCGTCTGTGAAATCAGGTGCAGCCATCTCTCTAAGTGTCCTGCCTCGAGGTAGAGGTTGTGCCATATCGTTCTCAGTGTCAAAAATAACGGAATCAGAATCAGAATCAGTAGAGGGATGTTCCGTATTTACTGCAACTGGCTCGACAAACGATTCTAAAGATAAATTCCTAGAATTACTGGCTAATCTATGAAACGTCCTATCAATCTCAGGATCAAAGGGTGGTAAGGTTCCAGGATTGCTCCTAGTCATGTACTAAGTTACAACACCCTACAATCATGAAACGATAGCAGACAAAAATTCAAGCACACAAAATATCTACAGACTCAAACATAGTCGACAAAACACATATGTACACAGAAGACTTCAAACCGAACCATTGGTCCCCGGCAGCGGCGCCAAAATTTTGATACGCGGGTCGCTCCGCGTATAAATTCGATTGCAGATAAGAATGCAGTATAGACTAGGATTTGACTCCTAGGTCGTCTCTTAAGGACCAAATTGTTGGTTCGGGTTTTCAGTCAATTACGAATTGGGGGGAGTTTGATTGTTTTTTTTTTTTTTACGCAGAAAGATTAAATGATTTAAGCCGTAAATTCACAAACAGTAAAAATGACACAGTGAATAGTAAAAACGAAATTAAACAGTAACAACCAAAATCACCGTGAAAATTAAATACAAAACAGTAAATATCATAAAGTGGTAAACTGATTACTGTGATAGATAAAAATTTATACAAAGTTACACGGTAAAATTTTAACAACAGCAAAACACTACAGAATACACACTTTACCAAGATTTGAATTAAAATACAAAAACAATATGACTTTACCAAGATTTGAATTAAAATACAAAAACAATATACGCACAGAAAACATACAATCACAAAATTTAAATTTGAAAGTGAAATTGCTTCTAAAAAATCATCTCATGTGCCATGACTTTTTTACTTTGCTTTGATTGAAAAGAAAAATAAAAAACCGAGACATCAAAACTGTGAGCATCCATCATCCAACCAAATCTTCATAGTGTTTACAATGAAAAACACACCAACTTTGTTTTACAATGAAAAAATCATGCTTGCACTCCTACGTACTCCTACCCATTAGAAAAGTAAAATAAATTCACACATGAACACAATTCCAGCCACGGTACTCTTCCTTAACCCAATCTTTGAAAGACCAAATTAATACAAGAAGATGACCAACATGATGGACTAAATGCTAATGAAAATTAAGAAGATGTTTGAATTTCTTACAAGAAAAAGGTTTTTCACGTGACACACCTACTGTTTTCAACAATTAATGGTCATCTAAGGAACAAGAAAAATTAAAAATATTGATGTTTGAAATGAAATGATTCAACCGAAACTTCACTTGTTACACATCCAAAACATGTTCAATTTCTTCTCCTCCACCAAATTTTAATCATCCTTTTCTTACTTCCTTTTAATCTTAAAATTATGAAAACAAACTCATGGAACAATTATTCCTTACCTTAAATAACCGTGACAAGTAAAACACAAACAAAATTTAAAAGCTTCAACAAACAAAACTAAATGAAAGAAAGTAAACTAGACTTTAAACGACCGTGAGTTTTCACAACACAAATCGAAACAAAGAAAATATTTCCATAATGAGATTACTTAAACAAACAAAGTCCAAATTACAATTTATAAAATACATTCAAGAGTGTAAAAACAGTAACAAAAACTTAAGAAAAAGATGAACAAAACCAGATTGGAAGTCAGCAAAAACTCAAGCTAGATCATCCTCCATTCCTCCAAACAGTGGCGGTTTCTTCCTTCCTGAAAATTGCTCACGGCCTCCTCCTGGAAAGATAGGAACTCTCGGCCTCACCCCTCTCCAAACTCTCCTCTCTTCCTCACATACAAACTCAGTACAAAGAAAATCACAAAAACCAAAAAGAGAGAACCCCCTGGAACCCCCCCAAAAACCGAAACTTAAAACTTGAACTCCCAAAAACCGAACTCCTCCCTCAACTCTCTGACCGTCCCCCTCCTTCCTGGACTCTTTACTTCAACAAAAATCCAGATTACTCCATGTGTGCTTGCTCATTATTTGCCGTGTGGTGTGCCCAACTTCTTCCATCCTTCTTCAATCCAAACAAGAACAAGGAGTTCTCCATTTTTGTTGTCTTCAGAAAGAAAATTCCCTTGGTTGGTTGATTGAGGCCGTGTGTGAATTTGTCCACTCCGTGAGCTTCTGCATTGAATGTGAACGTTGGCTTTCGACAAGTGTGGAAGCCTCCTTCTCTTTTGATTCCAACCGTAGCTTTGCTTGCCAAAATAAGTTTTAAAGGGGTCCTAGGCCGTGTGCAAAGTGGTATGGCTGGTGTTACAATTCCAATCCAAATTGGTTTCTCTTTCAACAAATGGTGGTGGTCCCTACTTCTATTATGTTTGTCTCCTAAAGAAGCCTCCCATTTTGTGTGTAGTGGTGAGTTTCCTCGGTGCTTTTTCTCATTCCAAAGACAATGGACCTACATGAGCACATGTGTTTTCCACTTTTATTCTAGCAATTATTTTGCTGAATGCTTGGCCGTGTGTACCACTTCCTAATGCTTATTGAATGAAATTTAGAATTTCCTTTGAGCTCTCTCCCATGTGCCGTGAATTGGTGGCCCATGTGTTGTCCAATTTGCAAAATTCTTCACTTGAAAGCATGCAGCCGTGGCACTCCACTTCTTCATTGAAAAGTGGTCCCAATGTCTCTTCAAATATGTTGATTTTCCTTTGTCCATGGGCCATGACCATGAGTGGTGGTTAAGAAGTGTGGGAGCCAACTTTCTTAAAATAAATAATCAGCATATGTTACCCTCCTTGGTTCCTCTCCAATTCTCGGCAAAAATGAATAGTAATGTGCTTTAAGCATGAATTTGCCGTGTGATGTGTATGTGGGTTCCAAGTTTTGCTTCCAAAAATTTAAGACATGAATAACTTGCTTAAGAGTGTTGGGAGGTCTTAGCATCTTCCAATGATCAATTCCAGCCACCACAAGTATTAAACAGCAAGCAAACAATGCAAACAGATTAGAAATCACTCAAACAGTAAACACTAGACTGACATAGGGGAGTAAAAAAAAAATACTGGGAACAGCACATAATGAATTTGAACAAAATAAAAACTATACGTGAAAATAGACATCTAGACGAAACTATGAAAAAAAATTGCATGGAAAACGGATAAGAATTGAATTCAAACGAAGACAAACAAGTTGACACAAAATTCACGTAGCAACCAGCGAAAATTGAAATGGCTGAGATGCATTGGGCTCAATTTCCGCTTCTCATTTAACCTTCAAATGTCCTAATTTCTCTTTCCAAAATTTCCTTGTAAAATAATTAGCTCAGATAATTCAAATTAGTTAAAATAAGAATTTCTGATCAAATTTAATACAATTAGTGAAAATGGGAAAATACTGGACAATTAAGCACAATTTCTTGATTAAATTCGGTACAATAAACTAAGTGAAATCAATAAAATATTGACTTATCACTCAGCACACAGAAAACAAAGACAAACAAGGACAGAAGCAAAATTACATAGTTCTCCAGAAATCTGGACCAAGAAAGGAAGTAGACAATATCCAACACAAAATCAAAGAAAGCAAATACTCATGAAATTATCCAAGAACTTCCAAGCCTGACAAAATAATCAATCAGTTCAAGAGGTGAATCAAAAGTAACAAAACCTCATAGATGCACTATCAGTGTTTTTATCAAGTGTCTAGGGTAAACAATGTCAACTCAATGCACTCAAGAAAGCAAACAACAACAGACTTGGCGAGCCTCTAAAATTAACACTCCAAACATATGCATGTTCAAATCAAAAGGTCTTTAATGGATGTAATGGGGCCAAGGACAAGGGAGGATAAATATGGATGAGAAACTACAAACCAAAAGAAATAGAGGAGCAATGGGGAACAAGTGTAAACACAGTCAAATCACACCCAAAACCTCTATGTCAATCCACTTCTTGACTGTTATTCAATTTTTTTTCTCATTTGTCTCTATTTTTTTTCTCAACTTGTCTCTTTTTTCTTTTCTCACTCTTTAGGACACAACTGTAAGAGACAAGATACACAACATATTTACAAACACAAAACAAGAAGAGGAACCAACCAGCCAATTCATCATAAACCCCTAGGAGACCACACTTGTTCCCAAAACACTTCCAAAGATCTAAAATTCCCTAAGGTTAAGGTAATCATGGTTTTTCACTTAGGGCTAGTGTATGAGCTTCAAAACAAAGAAATGGGGAAAATATAGGCTCAATAGGGGTTATCAAAGGATTAGACCAAGGGAGGCTTATTTGGCTAGAGAGGCTCAAGAACAAAATTGCCTTTATCACTTCCAAACATGCATATCAATCAAGAATTATCAACAAGAGTCAAGCCAAGGCATATGTGCAAGCAATCAAGAGACATATCACACAAGAAAAAACATAAAGTGGCTTAAATCTCACATAGGGTAATTGTATCACAATCAATTCAACCTCTCAAACATCATAATCATCTTCCCAAGCAAAGAAAACAAGGAATTCAAACCATAAGAGTATCAATGAAGTGAAAGACACATCTACAAGCTAAACAAAGTCCTGAAATCAAGAGAAACAGGTAAAACTGTACACAAGACACAACAAAAACTACCTAGAAAACAAGACCTAAACAAAGAAAAATCTCCCTTAATAGACCACACTTAAACTACACAATGCCCTCAGTGTGTCACGATCATCAGATTAACAATCAGAACAGTCAGAAGATATAGACAAGTGCAATAAAAGTGAGGAGGGAAGGAGAAAAGAAACTCCCCTAAGTCAGAGGGAAAAAGAGGCGGGGTCGACCAAAGACGTCTCCTCCACCACTCATCCAACAAAGAAGAATTCCTAAGGAAGGGCTTCAGTCTATGCCCATTAACCTTGAAGCTTTCAACTGCGGATGGACCTTGGATCTCGATAGACATTAGTCACAACAAAAGGTCCAGTCCACTTTGATCTAAACTTACCACCCATGAGTCCGAGCCTAGAGTTATACAATAAAACTTGTTGGCCAACCTCAAAGTCCTTTCTAACAATAGAACTGTCATGGAACTTCTTTGTCCTTTCCTTATAGAACTTCGAGTTCTCATAGGCCTCCAATCGGATCTCATCCAATTCATTCAATTGCAACTTTCTTTCCTCTCCAGCTTGGTCCATGGAGAAGTTGTAAGTCTTCACAGCCCAGTATGCCCGATGCTCAATCTCAACCGGTAGGTGACATGCCTTTCCAAAGACAGTCTGGTTGGGAGACATCCCTATTAGTGCTTTATAGGCAGTCCTTTGGAAGTGATCAAGCTGCTACCTTATCCAGAAACTAAAAATGAATGTCCTACCTTTCTCCGCGTGAAGGTCCTTTTCTACTAGCCCGCGTGGATGTCCGTTGCTGCTGCTTGAAGGACGCTGGACCGTGAAGGCCTGTTGGACATGTGAAGGCCTTCTGTTTTCCGTTTACACCCTTTCTCTCCATGCACACACCACTTCCAATTTGCTGGACGTTAGTTGGGCCGTGGAATTCTTTTCCCAGCCAGTTGGACCCGTGAGCTACTCAAGGACCATGTGTTGTGTGCTCTCCCTTCCACGTGTTGCTCTGTTTTCTCCTCTCTTCTTTTCTGGACCAAGGTCGTGAGTGCCTCCTGGATGCAAGACAAAGGTGCAGCCCATCCAAGCTTCTTCATATTTTTCTCCCAACACCTCCAAATTAATTGCCCATGCCTTGCGTGTGCACCTCCATGTCTTGCTGCTTTGCTGGACGCTCCCCATGGGCTGTGACCGTGTGAAGACTTGAATGGTCCAGGTCGTGACGACTTGGACGTGCCAAGTGAGGGTCGTGTGCTGCTTTCCTTTCTCTATGCACACCACTTGCCCAAGAAGAATGTAATAGCCTTCTTTCGCACTACATTAGGTGGTGGTTCCTTTCCCTCTTTCATGTGTTGGGACGCTCCAAATTTTATTTGTCCATGGGTCCCGCTGGGCATGCAACCTGCTGCTGCTGTCCGCGTGTGCATCTCTCATACTTTTTCAATTGAAAATTCAATAGCTGTTGGCTTCTTTCCGTGTGCACCTCCCAAGCTATTTGGGCCATGTGCTTCTTTTTCCCAGCCAACTAGACTCTCCTTTTGTGCTCATGGGCTGCACCTCCTTGCAGCCAATAAAAAAGCCAAAAATCTTTCAATTTGTGGGCCGTAAAATTAGCGTGTTGTTGTGTGCACCTCCAAAAGAAATTAATCCCTAAATTTTATCCAATAATTTCCTTACAATTAATAATGCAAATAATTAGTCTTAGATAATTCAAATTAATTAAAATAAGAATTTCTAGTCAAATTAAGCATAATTAGTAAAAATGGGAAAATACTGGACATTCAAGCACAATTCCCTGATTAAATCTAGCAATATAAGTTAAGTGAAATCAAGAAAATATTGACTCATCAGAGAGAAAAAAATGGAGATACCCAAGTCTTCAAAATGAAATTAGGGTAAATTACCCCTTTTGGATTTCGAAACCTTTATGCATCGGTTGGTTAGAAGACCGAGGTAGTAGGGCAATTTCAAAAAATTACCCAATTTTAGGTGGGACGTGGCAGAACATTAGGCCTTAGTTTTGCTTTTAATCGAGTTAATTTTTCTTTTATGCTTCGGTTCCTTTGCAATCGAGGTTTATAAGTTCGTCAAAATTTCAAAAATACCACTGCCTTTACATATGCTTCAGTTTTCTAAAAACCGAGACGTATGACCTGTGTTCTTATCCTCGATTTGCACTAGTGAATCTGAAATGTGGGCATAAATATGTATTCATCAATCTCTATTTGTGGTAACTTGAGTTCTTAGAAGAGCAAGAAACTTTGTGGCAAGATCTAGTGCAGAAACATAATATAGAGCTATGGCTTCAGACACTTGTAAACTTCTTTAACTTAAGCAATTTCTTAGAGAATTATAAGTTGGAGATGTTACTCAAACAACACTTATATGTGATGATCAAGCAGTTCTTCACATTGTTGGTTGGTGCCAGATAGAGTGTAACGCAGCGAAATAATACTGGAATAGCAGAAAGCGTGTTCGGTCACCTTTTTAAAATAAATTGGTCTATTTTTAGAAAATCAATTTTCTTTCAGAAAATTTATCGAACAATTGATATGCGTAAAAGATAAAAAAGAAATGTAGGGAATAGAAAATCACACGAGTAATTTTTATACTAGTTCGATTCAACAGAATCTACATCCAATCGTTAATCACTATAAAAAGTGATTAACAGTTCCACTAAAAAGATGTTTCATAGATTACAACAAATAGTGAATAAAACAGATAAATAAACCTTCCTTCGACGAACGAACCGGAAGAAGAACACTCTGCCAACCCGAAGAGAACCGCTCCGACTATCGACAAACGAAACGCGAGCTTCTCCTATTCACGAGACCAAGGAAAGCACCTTGCTAACTCGAAGAGAGCTGAGAACTTCCTCTGACAAACAGAGTTCCGCAAGAGCTTCAGTTCAACTTTGTTACTTTGATCTTTACAGAAACCCAATATAGCTAGCTGTTCTGAATATCTAAGGTTAAGTCCCAACTGCCACGAATAATCGATTATTGTAAGTGATAATTGATTATTCAAGTCCGTTACAGGTTTTTCAAAAATGTGATAATCGATTATATGAGGTGATAATCGGTTATTCCTGGATGACTTTGTGATAATCGATTAATGTCATTCCATAATTGATTATTGCAGTTAAAAATGCAAGTTATACAAAGTTTACAAGACTTTCCTTCTATATTTAATTTCTACAAATTGCTTTTAAATAATTCTAATATCTTCTTCGACTAAAACTTCTTCTAGTATCACCAAAACAATTTTCTTCAAGATTTACCAATACTCCTTATTGGTAACACACATTAGTTATAATCTTGTATTTCATGAAAGGACTAAACAAATTGAGATTGAATGTCATTTCATTCGAGAAAAGATTGTATTTGGAGACATCAAGACTGAGTTTGTTAACTCAAACGATCAGTTAACAGATATTTTCATTAAGTTTTTAAAGGAACCAAGAATTTTTTATATTTGTAACAAGCTTAGTATATGTGATTTATATGCACCAACTTGATAGAAAATGTTAAAAATATTGTGTTATATGTTAATTAGGAAAACATAGAGGTTAGATGTATTACGTTTTATGTTTAATTAAAAAAACATAGACTTTTGATATTGTTTGATATTGATAAATATTGTTGATATTATTTTTAATAATATCTTACATTTACCATATTTATGTTTAATTGTCATATATGCTTATATAATTCTTCGTTATAAATATATTATGGTATGTGTGTTTTAGACATACAGAGATTAATCATATACCCAATTTTATTATATTCAACCATAATAGTGACCAATTATGTTAAAAGTGCACTTCTGAATCTTACTATCAACTTTCATCAAATATTTGCGACTATCCTACCTTAACCTTGTGTTTTTGGTGACATGTAAAATATAAGGTGAAGAAGAGGACACATAACTACTAAGGAGAATAAGGTGAAAGAAGTGGTCATCCTAGAATTTCAAAAATTTTAGTATAACCAAATTAGGCAAAAGTAAAAGTGATAAAAATGACAAGGTTTTATCATTCACTTATTTTAATCCATCTGCATGCTGAATAGAGGGTTTCAAGAGTATTTTCACTACACATATAATCTTCTTAGGTATCATGCTTGGATTGGAATGACTAAGAGAGGTTGTGCCTTATGCAACGTAATCCCATATTTCTCAGATATATCCATGTCTTGTGGCTTTTGTCCATCTTGCAGCTTCCAATTATACTTGCATAAAAGAGAAGCCAATACAATATGCACAGTTCTGGAAGCCAATGGCAATCCAGGACAGATCCTTCTTCCTGCTCCAAAGGGTATTAGTTCAAAATCTTGACCCTTAAAATCAAGGTCACTTTCCAAGAATCTTTCAGGTCTGAATTCATCTGGGTTTGTCCAAATACTTGAATCTCTACCCATGGCCCATACATTAACCAGAATTTGGGAACTTTTAGGTACCATGAAGTCACATAGTTCAACATCAACTTCTGGCTTGTGTGGCACTAACATTGGAACAGGTGGATGCAAGCGGAAAGTTTCCTTCACCACTGCTTGCAGGTAAGGAAGCTTTGAGATATGTGATTCTTCTAGTTGCTCACCTTTGACAAGGACTTGGTGAAGCTCTTCCCTCACTTTTTCTAGCTTTTCTGGGTTACGTAGCAACTCAGCCATAGCCCATTCTATAGAGCTTGATGTTGTGTCTACTCCAGCCACAAATAAATCCTGACTTATGCGGCCAATTAGTAAAATAATATACAACATCACATAAAAATTTTACACACACACGACCACTTACCAGAAACAAATGCAGAACATGAGGGCGAGTCACTTGTGAATTGTCTTCAAGCATGAGTTCCAACACAGAATCCAACACGTCCTTGCATGCCTTGGCTTCATTTTCTAATGCCCTTAAACGCAATCTTTCTTCTATTAGTCCATCAAAAAATGCTATTAACTTTTCAAAGTAACCATTCATTCTTCTCCGAGCACCCTGTGGATCAAGCATGCGAAAGATTGGAAAAAAGTCAACAACATTAGGCCTTCCAGCTTCTTCCATGATGCCCCAAATGATGTCCTTGAACTCTTGAGATTTGTCAGAAGTGTAATGAGCTAAATCCATTGAGAAGAAAGTGTTTGATATGGAATTAAGCACAGTTGTGAAGGAAGCCTCACCAATATCTAAGGCTTCACCTTTCTGACATCTTTCCTTGACATAATCCATCAATTCTTGCACCTTCCTCTCTCGACCAACTTGTGTGGAATCAAGCTGCCGAGAAGAGAACACTTTGGTGGCACACGCTCTCCTAAGGGTCCTCCACAGTGCTGAAGGTGGCATCCATGCCATTGAAAGTATGTGATGATCAAGAGCTCGAAGAGTATCTGGGATTTTTCTGTTGGAAAAGATTTGATCATGTTTTTGCAGTACTTCTTTGGCAACATGTGGAGAGGAAATGACTATGGTGGTAATGCTACCAAGCTTGAGACTCATAATAGGACCATAAATTTGAGAAAGCTTGGCAAGTGCTTGGTGTGGCAGGTTTCCAAGCTCCAAGATATTTCCTATGATGGGAAAAGGGTGAGGCCCTGGAGGGTACTTTGAGGTTTTCATTGGTTTGAAGGTTGAGATGAGTAAATGAATGGTTACACACACTATGGTGATTTGAAGAAGTTGAAGAAGGTACTCCATTGTTTTGCTTCTCTTGTGGACACGGGAAAAGAGAATCGTAAAATTGAAAGGCTAATTCCTCCCAACAAAGTATATATATGGAAACACATTTGTTAGTTTAAAATTTGACAAAGATTTCATTTCTACTTCGTTTAAAATATAAAATATGAAAAGATATTTATTCACCTCAGTTGCAGAAACTCCAAATTAGCATTTGATATTCATTAAAATAAAAATAAGAGATTTTTTTCCATCTGTTTAGCCAAATAAATCAACAAAGTCTGCGCTTAATAGTCATGATGACATGGTCCTTGCCCATAAAAACAAATTTGAATGGACCATTAAAGTGTGGCGAGAATGTCTTATGATAATAAATATCAATTGTTTTCCATGTCTAATATCTAAATTTTGTAACATCCCAATTTTTATATTTTTATAGTATTCTATTATTATTATATTAATCACATCTTCAATATTAATAAAAAAATAGTAAGTCAAATAAATAAAAGATATAAGATACTATTACAAATATTTAAATACAAATTATATATATAATACATTCTTATTACTAAGAGATATTATATTAAATTAAGAGTGTAATGGATATTTATAAAAATCGAGACAAAAAGCAACAAAACTTTCTACACTACATCTCAACTCCTTCTCCTTGTAACACATGTTCATTAGAGACATCCTCCTCTACTCCCATCATTAAGGTAATCATTACAAAGAAGAAGAAACAAAACAAACAACAAACACAAAGAAGAAAGAGTAAGTTAATGTATCAAAAATTGTTATATATAACATTTATAGAATTCAATATATAACATAAATAAAACAATCAATCTTAACTCATATAATTCTTTCCTTTAGACTTGACCATCCAAATACATATACTGATGTCGTGGTCATGGGAGACTTGTGCATGTGTGGTGAAACAACCTACCATCCAAACTATACCACACAAGGTTAGTTTGTCAAACACCAATGATCAAACTCACCTTAGGCTAAGGACCTCCTGATACTCCTTACGGCATAATCATCCCTCTCTACTTGAGGATGGATGAGTATTTGAGTGTCAAAGTCATTCCCTAAATCCCGAAGTCCGTACTTCAATACATTATACATTATAAACAATCATCTTAACGATTGAAATCCTTATAGTATCATGTACACTTTCATACTCACAAACCATTTCATATCAACTTTAAATGAGACATATATATATATATATATATATATATATATATAACATCTATTTAATCTTCACTAAATTTTCAATATAAACAATGTAAACATCCACACAACACATCTAAATCATTTACAAGAAACTTTATGTGCCAAAATAAAATAAAATTGGAAGACCATAGAAGCAAGAAGAATTGTAAAAAGAGAAACTTAGTAAAGGCTCCTGGTGCTCAGCAGCACATCTTTATCGCTAAGCAATGTTCTTTATGCAAAGTTAGCGCTTGAGCGCCACCTTTATACTGCTGAGCGTCAAGCCTGTCGGCTTTCTACCGCTTGGGTGCCACTGAGCGTCAAGCCTGTCGGCTTTCTACCGCTTGGGTGCCACTGAGCTACCACTAAGCGTCATACTAGAAGACATAAACTTAGAAACTTGATCTATATGCACTCAAAACATATCCAAATGACCAAATTAATATCCTTAACACTATAATTGAATAAAAAACATGTTTATAATTGAAATTAAGTAGCACTTTACATAGTTGGTCATGAATGAGATCTACGAAAAACTAATAACTCAAAAACTCAACTTAAATCTTACATGTTCTAAACAAGATTTCAGAAATCTAGGTGGCTAAATAAGTTGAAAATGACTCAAAAACAAACTCCAAACATTCAACTTTTTTTCAAAATAACTAATGTGGAACTTTTTTAATTACAAGTGAAAACAGAAAATAAAACTAGTGAAGTGAATGAACTTTATTATATTAATAAAAAAATCAACCACATATTCTACTACAATTGTTCTCTTTTTATGAAAAGAAAATAAAATGAAACACATATATAAATATATATATATATATATATATATATATATATATATCACAACTTGTAAAAATCTAAAATGTAAAATGAAACTATACATTTATGTTTTTTTATATCGAAATATAAATGTGTGATTTTATTTTATCTTTTCATAAAAATAAAAAGAGAATAATTGTAAAATATGTGGTTATTTTTTTTTAATATAATAAAGTTCATCCACTTGTAGTTTTATTTTTGGTTTTCACTTGTAATTAAGAAATTTTTACATTAGTTTAAATTCATATTTTAAAAAAGTTATACAAAATAGAAAAAATATAAAAACTACATATGAATGAATTCAATTTATTTTTAATTAAAATTTTAAGACAACATTATAAATTTATTTTATTAATGTTAGTAAACCACATTTGAAAGTTTATTGAAATACTGAAGCATACTATTCCTATAAAAAAAAATATAATATTGTAATTCTCCAATTATTTCAATTATGTTGTAATGCTGTATAAAAAAGACACACACATACATACATATATATATATATATATATATATATATATATATATATATATATATATATATATATATATATACTATTCCTATAAAAAAAATATAATATTGTAGATATATATAATTTAAAAAACTATAATAATAACCAATGAAGATAAATATAATTTTACTTAAAAATAAAATAAAAGATTGTAAGAAAACGAAAAAAAAAAACACAAAAAGTGATTTTTTAACTTACATACATTAAAAAAGACACACTTACATACATAATAACCAATGAAGATAAAATATTATTTAACTTAAAAAATAAAATAAAAGATTGGAAGAAAACGAAAAACAAACACAGAAAGTGATTGTTTAATCGTGTTTTAAATTTTTTTAAACATTTTTTGTGAGCATAGTTTGACAGAGGGTATTCAAACCATAATATTATATATTAAGCCACTTTTGAGGAAGACAACTAATTAAGTTTTAATTATATATGAATTTTTCTTTTTATTTGTTTAAAAATATTTTTATATTAATTATTTTTACAATTCTTCGTACATAAATAATATGCAAAGTAAAAAAGATAGAGTATAAACAATACTTTATGTTAATTTATTTGATTATATATATTACATATCTCAATCAATTGAATGAGTTTTCTTAAAAAGAAAAATGCTCCAAAGTACAGTACAAGTTCTTGTTTGTAGTTATTTTTGGCTAATATTTTGGTACTATTTTACTAAGTTATTCTTAATTCAACTCAACCAATTATTCTTTTTCAAGTTTTATTTTTTAAACTATAGTTGGCTTAACTAAATATTCGTTTCCTAGTTATTTGTGATTAATTGTGTTCAAGTATTCTTTTTATATGTCACTTGATATACTATAATTGTTTATTTCAAAATATTATAGTGTTTTGTAATTTTTCAGGAACAAAGTAGATATCCAAATATACCATCAAGAACATAAGCAATGGCACAAAATGGGAGAGCCTTAGGTTCCTTGGTAGACAAAACTGTTTTTCCAAGCCCGTGGCACTGTGAAAAATACTTAGTGAAGAGTATGTAAATAACCATGTATTAAGAGATTGTATCCAACTGCTATTGCAAGTATGATATAGATTACTTTTTGAAACTCCCTAATGAAGGTGGGAAAAATTAGCAATTGTTTCTTCATAATAAGTTTAACCCAACAATGGGAATCATATAAAGTCCCCACCATATTGATCAGAACTATCTATCACATAATATACCTAGGCGCAGTTGCTTCCCCGAGCAATTGGTTCACGAAAACTGAGATTATCAAGTGTTGCTTGCACAAAATTTGCACCAACCAAACCAGTTAAAACAACCGCAGCTGCTCTAAGAGATTAATTGGCACCTGCAAACAGGGAAATTTTCAAAGCTAGAACTGGGGTGTACGAGCAAACAACCTATATTTTTTTTAGTTGTTAGAATATAATTTTGGGAGGGGTGTTTTATAGTTGTTAGAAAATAATTTTGCTTGCTGCGAATACATGATCTATGCATTAATTGTTTTATTGAAATAGAATTCTGGTTTGATGAGCATGTAACTAGTTCTGATAGTTGTTTTCATAACACTAGTACAAAAAGAGTGTTTTAAGTCTCTTAGTTTAAGTTGTTTTCAAAATAATTAACTTAATAAATGTGTGTGGTAATTTTGTAATTCATATTTTAAATCTGTTAATTTCATATCAGACTTAAATTTCAGTTTTACATTTGTTAAAATTTAAACAGACTTAAATTTTTATCTCTTGAGTTTTCTACCATAGTTAAATTAATATTTTAAGCTTTTTTTTTAATGAAAAGAGATTTTAGTTTTATATCAGATCCATGTTTAACCCAAAAGAATACTTTTTTAAATAACACTTTTTTTTCCACTTTCTTCACATATCTCCTTGCCTCTGCTTCCAAGGACACGTATGTCATAGTCGCTGCCTCACAGGCCATGTCTCGCTACCCCCTTCCGCGCTACTACTACCATGACCTCTCACGTTGTCGCTGCCGGCATGGCCACTCACGTTCCACGTCGCCTATCACGTTGTGCTATCATTGCCTTTCACGTTGTGTCGTCATTGCCTCCTCTCGTGTTGTGTCGCCACTGCCTCGTCTCGCATTGTCACTGCCTCTCGCATTGCCACTGCCACTTGCGTTGTCACTGCCTCTCGCGCCTCCGCCACTACCTTTATATTTAGGGTTTTAGATTTTAATCTTTCTGTTATAGTAATTTTTAGGGTTAACAATTTTTGGGATTTTAGGATTCTTTTGGGAGTGATTATTAATGGCTACAATTTCTCTTCCACTATTTCTGATTTGTATTATGTTCTATAAAGGATGTGATTTGATTTATGGGTTCTTGTTGGATTTCTTTAGTTGTGAAGATAAATTGAATTGGAGAACTGAAAGATGAATTTTGTTGTGGTTTTATTGTGGTTGATTAGGGTAACAGGTTAATCTCTTGAAGACGCGTCAATGAAATATATGAGTAGATTTTGCAATTTTGGGTGAAAAGTTCAAATTTGTTGATTCACAACAGATTTGAAATTTAAGTCTATTACTTAATAAAAGATTTAAAATTTAAGTCTTCTGAATCTAAGTTTGTTCTAAAACATATTTAAAAGGCTCAAAATAATAGACTTAAAAAACCTATTTTGTACTAGTGTAACTATAGTTTTGTTGGGTGCACATGTGTGGCTTCTGATATTGGAAGAACTGTTGTTTTCCTTTCGGGTTGAAGGGGTGGATGATCTATACTGACTGTTGGTCGTTACCAGTTATGTTGTCTTGCATTAAAACCTTTTTCATTATGTGACACATTGTTATTTCTTGAATGTGCGTGATATGGTGAACACTGTCATATTGAATAAACCATGAATTCTGAATTAATGCCTAGGTATGGATACTAGACGGTTTCTGCTTTTCGCTTTTATTCTAGAAATGAATTGTAGTTTGAACTATAATTCTTGTAATTTTTGGATATTTGGTGTTTTCGTTATTTTGTTTTGGGGTTTGCAATTATACGAGAAAAAGGTAGCAGGTTGGTATCAATTTTTCCTATTTCATTTTACTCTGGTATGTTTTATGTGTAGTATAGTCTTATATATGAAAATTAAATTGCTAAATGACATTATGTGACTTTTAGTTCATGTTATGACTGACTACATTGGTATAGAACTGATCATGTTGTGATGTGTATTGAGTTAGGTCTTGTATGGTGTTTTGATTATTGTTTGACTCTATTTCTTACTGTCAAGTCAGACTTATTTTTACTGGTTTGCTGAAATGAAAGCCTACTTTATTAAAATATGATTTCGAATTGGTTGAATGCGCTACGCATGTTGTACAACCTAAACCTGGCTTGTGTGTGTCAATTTTGTCAAAACGGTGCAGCAAACACTAGTGTAAAATAGACTTTTTATAGCTACTGTTTATACCAGTTCAAATTTATCAGTCAAATTTATCAGGTATAAAAAATGATGTAATGGCAATATCGTAAATAAGATAAATTCTTTTACACCGATCATACTGAAAATCGATATAAAAAATACTTTTACACCTGTTAGAATAAAAATAGGTATAAAAGTTCATTTTTTATATCGACTAGAACTTTAAACCGGTATGGAATATTTTATATTCTGCCTGCGTTTTCCCTTTTCACTTCCTCTCTCCGCGTCTTCACTTTCACGCTGCACTTCTTCTCCTTTGCTTCTAAATCGCCAAATCAATCGTGAAAACCCTCATCCTACTGGACTGCGACTTCTCTCTTTTGCTATATTTGGGAGATTAGGGTTCCGCGACTCATCTAGAAGTGATTGATGCTGAAATTGCAGCCATTCTCGATGAGGCTCGAACATCATACGCCACCCACAACCGAAAGCTCATGTCACTCCTCCGAGCCAAATCCTCTTCTTCGGTCTTCTTTTCCGCCTTCTCCAGAACCCTAACTCCTCTCATTGATTTCCAGAGGCGCCTTGCCTCTGTTGCGCCTTGCCTGTGTTGAACGCGTCGTCTCCTTCGTCTATGCCCTTGCTGCCTCCGCCTCCGACGAGTTCCTCGATTGCTTCCTCAAGTTCCTCCTAGCTGTCGCTATGACATCCAACAAAACAGCCAGATTCCGAGCGTGCCAGATCGTCTTCGAGGTAACTGATTCTCACAATTTCGAAGCACTATTTAATTGAGTTTTCTGAACATTACTGAATTTTATATATATCAGTCACTGAAGGGATAGTTTTATGAAGTTTGATACTGAGGTAAAAAATGCTTACAATTTCAAGATTTATGATTGCACGGAAGATTGTTAAAATTAGAGCTAATATCCCGGATTTGTTGAATTTTAGATAATATTGCAGCTTTTAGATGACGCAGAAGGGAGCAATGAGATATGGGATTAGGTGATTGAGTGGATGATGGTGAGGGTACGAGACAAGATCCCTGTGGTGCGTAGTTTTCCCCTCATGTCATTAGCTAATGAGTGTGCCAAATGCCATGGACTAAAAATTGGGAAGGCAGTTGATGATGATGATGATGTGGGGAACTACTTTGTGCTTGCAATGGTGTTTCCTGCTAGTAAGGTTTGTCCTGTTACTATTTTTTTTTTCATAAAATTGTTTCTTATGAGCTATATTTATAGGAGACCCTCTTTTATATCTAAGTGTCTGTATGTATTTATATTTATAATAACTATGCGACATCTATCCTTACCAAACTTGCCCATATATGTAGTTGCATTTGCCTATAATTAGCTGTTATAACACTGCATAAGGAGGCTTATGCTATATGATTGTATTTGTATGGTCTGTTGGCTTACTTACTGGATGGCTGGATTATTATTAAGTGACATGCTCATATGTTAGTTGTGAATTTTCGGCAGAATTCTTCAATGTATGAGGAGTTTGAGCGAACAACTTTATTAAGCACTTAGGTAGCTCTTATCACATTAGAGATTATCTCAAATTTGACTGTAAAAACAATTAAAGAAGCAAGTTAGAGATAACTTGTGTTGATAAACTTCGCCAAAAAGCTTATTTAAATAAGCTAAAAGGTGCTTATAAGGGTAGAGGCCCACATAATATTTGTGGAAGCTCTTACAAATACCTGCTAACATGTCTTGAAATTTTATTCTTTTGTCCATAATAAATTCAGTGCTAATCTGCAGTTATAGAAATTAGATGTAAATGCTACAAAGATAGTTTGGGTTCCAGAACTTTTGTTTCATTTTTACCAAAGCCTTTAGACTTAACCCGTAGAAACTATCTAAAAATGGAACATTTGGATTTACTAATTTGTTACTCAAAAATGTCTGGTGGGGAGAGAGGGTGGAATTGGAATGAAAATGTACAAGGAAAAAGTTGAAAAATCCGAAGTCCAAACTTTGCGAGTTATTTTGAGAAGTTTCAGATTTGATTTCTATTGTTTTTAATTATGTATGTTGGCTATATCTTGATTTTATTAATAGCATATCAATCCCACAATCTCAGGCATTTGTTTCCTAGAATAGGCAGTGCTTGTTTCCAAATTTATCCAATTAATGTATATATGTATATCATATGTATGTAATGAGACTATAAATTATTTTCTTCTAAACTTGAGAAAACTTTCTTATCTTGAATGGTAGTAAGCTGGGTTGAAAATAGGATCACTAAAACCATATGGATTTTAGTTTTACCAGCTTCCCTATATTTCAAGCTCTCATTGTAATGTCTATGTTCATATTTTCATTTTATTTCTGCTGACATATTTTCTAATGCTAAAAAATGGAATTTATTTCTGACTTGCTAGAAAGTTCTGTTTAATCTTGTTGAAAGGATGTTCTAATTAGCTTATATCATTGTTCCTAGATGACAATTGATGAGGTGAAGCGCATTGCACAACAACAAATGAACAGAGCATTAAAGGATCATGCCAGGTTATATTCTCTGTCTTGCTCTATTATGTATGTGAGCCACAGGTAAGAAACTGTTCTATCACTCATTTATAGGTGTTGATTGGATCCTCTTAGAACTAACGATGTACAAATATTCATTCACTATTATAATTAGTACTTTTAACTACCTAAAATACTTTTTTTTCTGGGGTAAATAAGTTCCACATTTAGTGTTAATTTCTTTATGATTCTTTTGTACTATTCATGCACATAAAAAGATTAAACAAGATATTTTCTGGTGACAGGATCAAATCAAGGTAGCAATAATTTGACTTTGAGAGGGTGGCCACTCACTGTGAGTAATTCTGTTTAATTTGTTTTTTTTATGTGAATTAATATTACCTATCCTAGTGAAGGCCATATTATGTCCTGTTGAATGTGATATGATATTTTGACAATTATTTTCTATTAAAATCACAGGGAAATTTTCAAAGCTAGAACTGTGTACGAGCAAACAACCTACATTTTTTTTAGTTGTTAGAATATAATTTTGGTTGACAAAAAGGGGTGTTTTATATAGTTGTTAGAATATAATTTTTCTTGTTGCGAATACATGATCTATCACTAGTAAAAAATATTTATTTTAATGCGTTATATACGCCTCGATTTTACTGAAACCGAAGCATAAAAAAACGTGGTGGCAGTTTTGTAAATACTGAGTGATTATATGCCTCGGTTATTTTTGAACCGATGCCTATGTCTGTTACTGTCTCGGGTAGAAGGACAACCAAATCATAAAAGTCATGTCACTTCATCACTGCCAAGGGGTTTTTTTTTCTGACAAAGCGCTATTACCTCGATTCAACTCAGAACTAAGGCATAATATGCGTTACTGCTTCGGGTACAAGCCCAACCGAAGCATACTGGGCTGCCCTTAGGTTAAAATCTGAAAAGGTTTTTCTCTTTCTCTCTCGAACGGGATTTTCTCTTGCACGCCTCTCTCATCTTTGCCTCTCCGTCAAGCCATCAAGATGGTCTGTGCCTCCCTCCGCCGGTGCTTCTTCCAAGGACTCCACGGTGCCTCCAGTTCTCTCGCTGTTATCGCTTATTCTTCCGACAACTAACAGCGCTGCTCCAGTTCTCACCTCTCACCGATCTCTCCGCTCTTCCTCTGATTCTAACTCAAACCCTCCCGCCAGACCCTCCCAACCCATTATCATCCAACCAGTTTCCTACCTTGTCAAGCCCAAATCCACGCCGCTAGAACCCTCGCCGGAATCCTCACCACCACCTGCCGAATCTCAATCCCTCCGCCCGCCGTCGGACTCGCAGCGCGCATGGAGGCCAGATTGGTGGTCATCGTGAGCCTCAAATTCCAAATCTGTGGTCATCGTGAGCTCCGGCCACCATCGCGCGTTTCTCCCCCAATGGCGAGTGGGTCGCCTCCGCCAACTCCTCCGGTACCGTCACGATCTAGGGCACGTGAAACAATCTCCGGGTGCATCGACCACCTTCAGTGGTCCCCCGACGGCCTCCGAATCATTGTCTGCGGCGAAGGCCTAGGATTTTCTCGAAGCTTCTTTGTGTGTGTGTGTGTGATATTATGTTTGACTTCGTTTATACGTGTGTTGTTGTTCTTACTGAAACATGCTTTGAGTTCTTACTATGCTATGAACCCCCAAAATGAAGCCTTGAGTTCTTTGTATGCTTTGTGTGTTGTTGTTCTTACTGAAACAAGCTTATTGGTTGGCTGACAGTGAAGAGATGATGCCTAAGCCAAAGGATAGTTGTTTACCAGCTTTGGGAACATTAGAAGATCGTTTCACAGTGAATAAATTAAAAAAAAAACAAGTTACCGCCTCGGTTACCTAACAACCGAGGCATAATCCATTCTTTTGTGACTCAGTTCATAACCGAGGCATAAAACCAATGTCTTATTACCTTGTCTGAATATGCTTCGGTTGTAAAACCGGTGCGTATAAACAAAAGCAACTAGTGCCATTTCCTCGTAATGCAGTAGTGTATGAATTAATTGTTTTATTGAAATAGAATTTTGGTTTGATGAGCATGTAAATAGTTTTGATAGTTGTTTTCATAACACTAGTACAAAAAGAGTTTTTTAAGTCTTTTAGTTTAAGTTATTTTCAAAATAACAGACTTAATAAGTGTGTGTGGTAATTTTGTAAATGAAAGTTCATATTTTAAATCTGTTAATTTCATAACAGACTTAAATTTCAGTTTTACATTTGTTAACATTTAAACATACTTAAATTTTCTACCTGTTGAGTTTTCTACCATACTTAAATTAATATTTTAAGTTTTTTTTTAATGAAAAGAGATTTTAGTTTTATATCATACCCATGTTTAACATAAAAGAAAACTTTTTTAAATAACACTTCCTTTTCCACTTTCTTCACATATCTCCCTACCTCTGCTTCCAAGGGCACGCATGTCATAGTCGCTGCCTCGCAGGCCATGTCTCGCTACCACCTTCTACGCCACTACTGCCATTACCTCTCAAGTTGTCGTTGTCGCCATGGCCACTCACGTTCTGTGTCGCCTCTCACACTGTGCTATCGTTGCCTCTCAAGCTGTGTCGCCACTACCTCCTCTCTCATTGTCGCTGTCTCTCGCATTGCCATTGCCACTCGCGTTGCCGCTGCCTCTCAAACCTCTGCTACCTCTTGCGTTGTCGTTACCTATCGTTGTTGTCGTCGCTACCTTTGGTTGTTGTCGCCACTACCTTTATTTTTAGGGTTTTAGATTTTAATCTTTCTGTTATAGTAATTTTTAGGGTTAACAATTTTTAGGATTTTAGGATTTTGTGGGAGTGATTATTAATGGCTGCAATTTCTCTTCCACTGTTTCTGATTTGTATTATGTTCTATAAAGGATGTGATTTGATTTATGAGTTCTTGTTGTATTTCTTTAGTTGTGAAGATAAATTGAATTGGAGAACTGAAAGATGAATTTTGATGTGGTTTTAATGTGGTTGATTGGGGTAACAAGGTAATCTCTTGAAGACATGTCCACGGAATATATGAGTAGATTTTGCAATTTTGGGTGAAAAGTTTAAGTTTGTTGATTCACAATAGATTTGAAATTTAAGTCTATTACTTAATAAGAGATTTAAAATTTAAGTTTGTTACTTAATAACAAATTTAAAAACCTATTTTGTACTAGTGTAACTATAGTTCTGTTGGGTGCACATGTGTAGCTTTTGATATTGGAAGAACTGTTGTTTTCCTTTCTGGTTGAGGTGGTGGGTGATCTATACTGACTGTTGATCGTGACCAGTTATGTTGTCTTACATTAAAACCTTTTTCATTATGTGACACATTGTTATTTCTTGAATGTGCGTGATATGGTGAACACTGTCATATTGAATAACCCATGAATTTTGAATTAATGCCTAGGTATGGATACTGGACGGTTTCCGGTTTTCGCTTTTATTCTAGAAATGAATTCTAGTTTGGACTATAATTCTTGTAATTTTTGGATATTTGGTGTTTTCGTTATTTTGTTTTGGGGTTCGCAATTATGCGAGAAAGAGGTAGCAGGTTGGTATCAATTTTTCCTATTTCATTTTACTCTAGTATGTTTTATGTGTAGTATAGTCTTGGCTATGAAAATTAAATTGCTAAATGACATTATGTGACTTTTAGTTCATGTTGTGACTGACTACATTAGTATAGAACTGATCATGTTATGATGTGTATTGAGTTAGGTCTTGTATGGTGTTTTGATTATTGTTTGACTCTATTTCTTATTGTCAAGTCATAATTATTTTTACTGGTTTGCTGAAATGAAAGCCTACTTTATTAAAATATGATTTTGAATTGGTTGAATGCACTACACATGTTGTACAACCTAAACCTGGCTTGTGTGTGTTAGTTTTGTCAAAATGGTGCAGCAGAATGTTTAACATGAAAAATAAACCAAGAGGGAGGTGAATTGATTTCTTATCGCAAAGGAGAGTCTTTAATACTTTTCTCTTAATTTTAATCTCCTTAGAGAATAATTAAAACAATAATAAAGAGTAAGGAAGAGAGCAAATTGCATAGATAATTTTATATTGGTTTAGATCACAAGGATCCTATGTTCAGTTCCTAATCCTAAACGGAGATTAACATTACATTATCACAAAACTAATAAACTAATACAATCACACACAAAGACAAATTTAAGGGTTTAGAAAACACCTCTCTTGTTAGCACAAGAGATGAAGCTTGGTTCCCCTAAAGGCCACAAGGGATGAACATCTCCTCCGAATGTTTCACGAAGGAGAAACACTTCCTTTGAATCTTGACAAAGGATGACAGGCTTGACTTAGCAATAACAACAACACTCAGTCACACTCCTAGTGAAAGTTCTCGCTCTTACCAATACCAAGTTCTCAAAGCCAAAGCACAAGGGTTACACAAATCCTAGATCACACTTTTCACAGTTCAAAGCAAACAAATATGTTTTCGTGTGTTAGAATGAGAGTCTAAAACATCTTTATGAAGACCTTACTCAAGGACACCTCTAAAAATTCGTTGTCACCTTTTTCTCGCTTGATAATTGATTATCCACTTATGGTAATCGATTATGCATTTAATGAATGCACAACGACAAGAAACATGCCTAAAAACTCCAATAGCTAGTCGAGGTAATCGATTATGGTAAGTCATAATCGATTATGGATAATCGATTATTCCAGAGCCAAAATTGAGTTTTTAGCAACCTTTGAAAACCTCTCTATGATAATGGATTGTCTTAAGTAGCTAATTGATTATTGTAGAGCTTTTTGAATCCAAAATGAAATTTAAAGCCTAAATTACAAGGAATCAACAAAATATAAAGCCCTATACATAAATCTACTAATTATAGAAGCTTTAACATATAAAAGAAGTCTTCATGAAGGTCTTCTTGCAAAGTGAGCACTTAAGACTTGATTTTGGGCATCATCAAAACTTCTAACTTCATGATTTTGCTAACAAATTTTATTAAATGGAAAATGGTTTAATTATGTGATTGAACTATGTGCATATATGGTTTAATGAGTTTCTTTCAGTATAAATTAATTGTAGTGCTAATGCATGGAAAGTCAATGTTATTGGTCATAAATCATGTTTACCTAACATATTTAGTGATTTGTATTAACAAGAGAGGTTTGCTATTTAGTGTTGTTTCTGCTTTGCATTTAGAAGACTATTTTAGCCACCTGGTTACGTGTTTGTGTTGAAATGGTTTTAATGGGTAGAATTAATTGAAGTGCACTAAAGTGTCTAGCCTAATCCATATAATTAATAAAGAAAGGTCCTAAACATGTAATTGGTTTCTTATGAATACTTAATTGTGAACTGCTTCTAGCATTTAATAGTGGTTATTTTGACTAGACAAATTTGCAGCATGTGATTTAAAGAGTTGAGGATTGTTGGAGTCTTGGTTTTGGCTGGTTGTTGGTGTAAGAAGTGGACTTTGTGATGGCAATGCTCTAGCTAGGACAAGCCAAATCTAGAAGCAAATCAAGCCATAAGTTCATGGATGAAGATTGCAGAATTTTGTGGTGGTGAAAGTGTTGATAGTTCATGGTTTTGGTGAGTTGTATGATGAGGAAAGATGTGAATGGGGTAGAAGCTCAAAGCCTCTATGAGATATGGTGGTGGTGGTGTAGTGTTTGGTGGTTCCAAGAGTATGGCCATATTTTGGCAACATAACATTACTCAACATCAAAGATGAAATACAAGGGTAGAGATACCTCTATTTATAGGCCAAGGGTGTCTCCTTCTAACCCTAAAAGCATGACCTTCCACCTTTTCTCTCATTGACAAAAAATGAGGCCTTTTAAGGAGTGGACAAGTGTCCCCAAATCCTTTCCAATGATGGGATGACATATGGCCATTCACAAAACACAATCCTCTCCATTCCTAGAGTGCCATATGGCTACTACTAAAAGATAAAAACTCTCCACTCCAAAGGTGCCATGTGGCTACCTTTTAAAAAGTAAATCCTCTCCAATGGAAGCATGACACACTTTCCACATGGTTTGGATGTCTAACTTTTAAGGAAAATCCTATGCTACTTAGGGCTTAATACAAGCCTTAAACAAACCTACACTACATGGCTTAATACAATGGCCTAAATTCCTACACTACTATTCAATTCATGCTTCATGATGGCTCCAAAGGTGGTCCACAAGGTAGAGTTGACACCATCTTCAAGGATGACTTTAACTCTCTTGAAAGTGCTTGACCGTGGCTAAGGGATTTTCCATCATTTGGTATCAAGAGCTTTGGTTCTTCAAGAGCTAAGTATTTTGGTCCTTATCTATCCTTTATTCTTCCATGTTGTTGATATTATTTCCTTACTTGTCTTGTTATGTTTTTTTTTCATCTATCATTTGTTCTGGCAGCAAACTGTGACGGTTTTCAAACTTAAACTGCATCTACCTCAGTTGTCCAAAAAATGCGTAAAAATACTCAAATGAAATCCCTTTGAGTCTAGTTTCCAACGAAAAAAGAATCATTTCATTTGGAGTTCTGTGGAGAAAGTTATGAGTAAAACACTCAGCAAAGGTCAAAGCTGCCAGGATGTTGTCATTAGCGTTTTTCAAGTTCGTTTTTGGTAGTTTTGGCTACTTTTTTGTGTCTTTTCTTTTTTTTAGTCATTCCTTACTGTTTTGTTTGGTCAATATATGTTTTCTTGAGTCATTTTAACTTTCAAATCAATCCATGTTGTTTAGAGTCATGTTTAGTCCTTTTGATGTCTCTATTTCCTAGTTGAAACTTTGAAAATAATCAAAAATATATGTTAAGGTCATGTCCAAAAACTGATTTGTATTTGTGCCTTTGAGTGCTTTTATTTTATATATTTGAGTTCATACTTGTTGTTAGATCATGAACAATTTCATAGAGTTAGGTTTCCATTATGTCACTTTTTGTGTTTCATGTTATGTTTGATTCTAGTAGGTTTTCTTCATTTTGGTGCTATAAGCTTGTATGAACTTGAAACTCCTTGTAACATTCTAGATTTGAGATCTGATTTGGTGTGTGTTTGTGCTAAAAAATTCAAAAAAAAAAAAGAAGAGACAAAAGCTACAAAAGAAAAGTAGACAAAAAGTACAAAAGCAAAAGCAAAAAGTAAAAGTAAAAGCACATGCACGTATCATAGGTAACCAACTTTTGTTTCAGCACCTTGTTTAAAGAGAGTTAAAGTCACCCTTGAAGATGGTGTCAACTCTACCTTGTGGACCACCTTTGGAGCCATCATGAAGCATGGATTAAAGAGTAGTGTAGGAATTTAGGCCATTGTATTAGGCCATGTAGTGTAGGTTTGTTTAAGGCTTGTATTAAGGCCTAAGTAGCATAGGATTTTCCTTAAAAGTTAGACATTCAAACCAAGTGAAAAGTGTGTCATGCTTCCATTAGAGAGGATTTACTTTTTAAAAGGTAGCAACATGACACCTTAGGAGTGGAGAGCTTTTTTCTTTTAGTAGTAGCCACATGGCACTCTACGAGTGGAGAGGATTGCGTTTTGTGAGTGGTCACATGTCCTCCCATCATTGGAGAGGATTCGTCAACACTTGTCCACTCCTTAGAAGGCCTCATTTTTTGCAAATGAGAGCAAAGGTGGAAGGTCATGCTTTTAGGGTTAGAAGGAGACATCATTGGCCTATAAATAGAGGTGTCTCCACCCTTGTATTTCATCTTTGATGTTGAGTAATGTTATGCTGCTCATTTTTGGTCATACTACTCATCTTAGATCAACACTGGAGCAACCCATGAAGCCCCTCTAGTCACCTTCCTCCTTGAGTTGGCCTAACCTCTCTTGAAGGCACCAAACATTGCACCACCACCACCATATCTCCTTTGAGCTTTTACACCATTCATACATTAGCTCATCATCCTTGGACCATTTACCACCACATTTCTGCACCATTCATCCAAAGAACACTCCTCCATGCACATGTCCTAGCTTTGGCCCAACCTAGCCAAGGAGTTTTCCATCACTTTGGAAGCATAATAGGGCACTTGTTCTTTCTACTTGTTGGTTGTTGGTTGCTGGTTTTGGCAGCATGTGTATTTTTCTTCCTTGTTTTTGTTTTTGTTTTTTCTTTTCATGTTAGGGTATCTGACCCTTGTCATTGTATATGTGTTTTATTTTGTGATATCCATGGGTGAATGTGCATGTTCATAATGTGGTGATAAGTATCTTTTTTCTCTACTGTTTCTGGTGGTGTAAATTGTTCACTCCTCCATGTTGTTTGGTTGACCTCGCAGTGAATTTTGGTTGTCCAATTGTATGTGTTATACTTCTCTAAATTGTGAAATTGGATCCAGAAACAACAACTACAATCACGTAATACTTCTTTTTTGGTTTAGATTTTCTAACCTCTTTGGTGAGGTTTTGTCCTAGTGTGATTGCCATAATTATAAGCTAATCTTGCTTGTTGGTTTGGCGAATATCCTAAACTCTTTGATTGGTTGAAGGGCTATTTTTTTTCCTTGAAATTGTGTTTTGCGGTGTAGAATTTATGTGATAAAGTTATAGCTAGAGTCATAAGTGATGCTCTGATTTATAGGAAAATCTACTCCTTTAGGTTCCATGATCAATTGATGTTCATACCAATTATATTGATGTTTCCTACTTATGGTTTTCTAGTTTCCAAAACAACCCAACGACAATGATTGTGGGTATTATATTTGTTGTTATATGAAGGAAACTATCACATAATATAAAGGAGGATCAATTTCCACAAATGTAAGCGTTGACTACAAAACCAACGGCAAGTGCACTGGTCGCAACGTAGCAAGTGATAAATATGGTTCTCTCCTAAGGGACTTGTGCAACACATGACAACTATTCCTTTCATAACTCAATTAGTAATCAAAGTGCATAAAAACACAAGAAACCTTTTTTGGTATTTTTATCAAACAGTTTGTGTGCAAGGAATTTAACATAGAGTATTTAAAATTTGTTGAGACTATAGTTCATCCACTTCATTCTCATGCATTCACAAACATCTCAATTCCATCCATTAGGTGTTCAATTTTATTTCTAGGTTTAAATCATATTTCACAATTGTTGAAATTGTTAATAGGGGGAGCACAGGTTTAGCTGAACCCACAATCTCTGTGATGTCTGTTTTTGATGACGACAACACATAGTTAATAAAAACACATGTATATGTATTGTGTCCTATGTGTAATATGCTTATATGCTTATTTTGAGATTTGTACAAGCATAACTGTGAACATATCATGTTGATTCTTGCATACTACTGTGTTGGAAATGTGATTATATGTGAGTAGTATGCATTTTGAAATGGAAAAACCACATGCAGCAAGCTGTCGCAACCGGAATCGCGACGGGACGACGATCCAAAAAGAAACGGGTTTTGAAAAGAGATTTTGGAGTCGCCACCATAGTTTATTATGGAAAACTACGGAAAAAACCATAAAAAACAGACACGGTCCACGAAAACCAGATTCTGGGTTCGGGAGTCGGTTACGTGTAGGGAAGGTGTTAGCACCCTACAACGCCTGCCCTAAGGCAGTACCTGTAACTAAATACGCAAATTCGATGTGGTTTTCAAAATGTTTAACTATCCCTAAAAATAAAATTAAAAATAAACAAAATATATTTTTTAGTTTTTTGGGCCCGACAAGGATTGACCTTGCTCCTACGTATTCTCATTCAGAATGAGAAATCAGGGTTACGTAGTTCTAGCTTGAAAGACTGTTTATTGTTTGAAACCAGATGTTTTTAATTTTTGAGGATCTTATGTTTTTTTTAATATTTTTGAGAAAAAAGAAGGTAATGAGTACTAGGCCGACGCGAACGGTCGCACGAGTACTCATACCTTTAAAATGATATTTAAATATTTTTAATTAGTTTTTTAAAAGATAGATAACGATATTAAGCACTAGGACGATGCGGGCGATCACACGAGTGTTCAACCTTTAAAATGTATTTTTTTGAAATTTTATTTAAAAAAAGAAGAAAAGGTTTTTAGCACAAGGACGACGCGAGCGGTCACACGTGTGCTTAACCTTTAAAACGTATTTTTTGTAATTTTATTTAAGAAAGAAGAAAAGGTTTTTAGCACAAGGACGACGCGAGCGGTCACACGTGTGCTTAACCTTTAAACGTATTTTTTGTAATTTTATTTAAGAAAGAAGAAAAGGTTTTTAGCACAAGGACGACGCGAGCGGTCACACGTGTGCTTAACCTTTAAACGTATTTTTTGTAATTTTATTTAAAAAAGAAGAAAAGGTTTTTAGCACAAGGACGACGCGAGCGGTCACACGTGTGCTTAACCTTTAAAACGTATTTTTGTAATTTTATTTAAAAAAGAAGAAAAGGTTTTTAGCACAAGTACGACGCGAGCGGTCACACGTGTGCTTAACCTTTAAAACGTATTTTTTGTAATTTTATTTAAAAAAGAAGAAAAGGTTTTTAGCACAAGGACGACGCGAGCGGTCACACGTGTGCTTAACCTTTAAAATATATTTTTTTGTAATTTTATTATTTATTATTATTTTTTATTATCGTCTTTTTCGTGTTTAAAGTGCAGCAAATAAACCAAAATAAAAATAAAAGACCAGATCTAGGAGTGAGGTTATCATACAAGGGGTTACATACAGTAAAAACTAATAACCAAACAAATACTAATAAAAATAAAGAAACAAAAGCATAAAAATGAAGCAAGAAAAACAGCTCAACAAGAATAGGGGTGTAGAGATAAAAAACCAGAGGTGCGGCGTAAAGTTGAGGTTCTTTAGATTGGGCCAAAACCTTTTTTCTCCAACTTTGTATCTGTCAGGGGTGTAAGGGTGAAACTGGAGGTGCATCCCGAAATAGTGTGCACAGGCCCAATTCTTCTTTTATTTTTGTTTGCAGAAACTGAATGGGCTGAAGCCCAAAACGGAACAGGGATGCGAGTGGGCAGTGGGGGTGCGCTACGGAGTTGCGCGTGTGGCAGGGAGTAAAAGGAAGCAACCCACACCAGGCCCAAGGCCTCTTAACCCTAATCAGAAACCCATTAGGGGTTCCTCCAACTTCATCTCATTTGTGTAGGTAGCCCTGAGACCCAGGGTCTTCTCCTCTGAAGGAAAGAAAACAGAGACGCTCATCTCTGCCACCCACGGCCATGACTCAGCCTCCCCACAAACCGGCCACCGCTAGCCGCGGTTCGCGGCGTCGTCAACGACGACAGACGCCACCGGAGCCATCGCCGGCCACAACACCACGTTCCTCTCCTCGCACGAGATTTTCTCCTCTCTCCGCGCCGTGTCTTCGTCACCTGAGGGAGGTGACCATCGCAAGCCGCGGCCGATGCCACCAAGCCAGGGCCATCGCCGGTTACGTGGGAGAGGGAACTACTCTCGCCTCTCCGCGCCGTGCCTCTGCCTAGGCGAGCTCAGTCGTCTCAAACCAAGCCACCACTGGCGCCACAGACCCTACTGGTTGCCGATAGGTATTGGAGATGATAACGGGTATTAAGTGTTGGAGATGAAAATCAAAGATGAAGGGGATGAAGATGGTGATGTTGGCTGTGAGGGAATATGGATGAATGATGGATGATGTAGATCGTATCAGGATTTTTGTGAAAAAGGAAAAATCGTTGGGGTGGTTAAGGATGAGAGGAGCAAAGGGGTGGAGAGCCAGGGAGCGTGTGCGTGTGGGAGGAACAGTTTTTCCTTTTTTTTTTTTTCAGAATTGGGTGCGAGTATACGTGATCAAGGGCGGGTTCTGCTTTCTTTTTTTTTTTGCTTTCTTTTTTTAAAATACTTACATGAAAAATCAAATGAAATAATAAAAAAACAAAATAAAATAATAATAAAATTCATAAAAAAACATAAAATAAAATAAGATGCAATAAAAAAAGAAAGACCTATATTATTTAATCATCCGGACGAAATTGGGTGTTGACAGCTGCCCCTCTTTATTTAGATTTTACTAGATAATATGAAAATTTGATATTTTCGTATTATCTGAGTAAAGGCTAAGTAAAGAAAGAAACACTAATTTCGTCTGGATTTCAAAAGAGAAAGAGGAAAAATAAAAACTAATTGAAATATATATGATAACCAAGTTCATGAAAAAGATGAGATTGCAACAAAAGAAATCGACCATTTCGTAGCAGAGGGCCAAACTCACAGAACATAAATTTAAATCCGACCATTGCCATGCAGAGGGCCGATAACAGAAAACTGAAACCTGGATTTGACCATTGCCTCGCAGAGGGCCAAACTCACAGAACAGAAATTTAAAAACCGACCATTGCCATGCAGAGGGCCGATAACAGAAAACTAAAACCTGGATTTGACCATTGCCTCGCAGAGGGCCAAACTCACAGAACAGAAATTTAAATCCGACCATTGCCATGCAGAGGGCCGATAACAGAAAGCTAAAACCTGGATTTGACCATTGCCTCGTAGAGGGCCAAACTCACAGAACAAAAATTTAAAAAACCGACCATTGCCATGCAGAGGGCCGATAACAGAAAACTAAAACCTGGATTTGACCATTGCCTCGCAGAGGGCCAAACTCACAGAACAGAAATTTAAATCCGACCATTGCCATGCAGAGGGCCGATAACAGAAAGCTAAAACCTGGATTTGACCATTGCCTCGTAGAGGGCCAAACTCACAGAATAGAAATTTAAAAAACCGACCATTGCCATGCAGAGGGCCGATAATAGAAAACTAAAACCTGGATTTGACCATTGCCTCGCAGAGGGCCAAACTCATAGAACATAAATTTAAAACCGACCATTGCCATGCAGAGGGCCGAAAGAAAAAACTTTGAGTTTAGAGTGCCAGGCGAAACTGGGCTTGGTGGGCAAGTGAAACTGGGCTTGATGGGCCAGTGTGGAACTGGGCTTGATGGGCCAGTGTGGAATTGGGCTTGGTGGGCCAGTGTAGAAACTGGGCTTTCAAATTTGGAAATTCTTGAAACTTGTAGTTTTGTGAACTGGTTTTTTTTTTTATTTTGTAATTTTTGACAAAAAATTGATTTTTGAAAAGGCATTAGTGACCATTTCCAAAGAGCAGGTCTTAATATGCGAATAGGAAAAACAAAGTGTAAAGACCATGGTAGAATGTTGAAACTCTAACTTAAAGGCGGTGAACATGGTGTAAAGATGTGGGTGTCAAAACCCCAAAATGAGAAAGAAAAAAAAAACATGATCAACATGAAACAACATGACTTGAAGAAAAGACCATAATGTTATTCTTTTTGTATTTTCGAAGAAGGATTCGACAACCATTCATATGAATGAAGAGGGTTTCGATTTGAAAGATATTCTTTTGATGGATGGATGCACACATATAGAAAACATTTGCTTTGTTTTGTGTTTCTTCTTCCCTTTTTTTTTTTTGAGTCTTTCATCTTACTTGCAAACATCATCAAACTGATCTTTATTTTCAATGTTTTGTGAAATTGAGGAATGTCATACATTCGAGGTCTAATGTTTGATATGATTACATTTTGACTTTTTCTTTCGAGACATCGACGAACACATGCTTGAATTTACTGGCAAGTGAAGAATGAGAGCTATTTAGAATGGTTTGGAGAAGTCTGGGACAACCACATAAGCACATCATTCCTTATACATTGCTTAAAGGAAACGAGACACCCAAAAGCTGCCCCAGTTTGGTGTTTGGGAAAATGAGCATTGGGTTTGGATTCATGATAGTTCAGGTGAGACCCGCAAAGCTGTTCCAGTCTGGGATTATGTGTCAATGAGTTGCAAGGCGAAGAATTCGTGTGAGATTCACAAATCTGCCCCAGTTTTTCGGGTATGGGTTCCTACCTGGAAGAGGTAGTGGGCATGAAAAGGATAAGCTAAAAGGATGACCCCAATTGGTCTGATTTTCTTTTGCATGCTTTTGCTTAGTTGGCAAAGAGATCCCTTCTTCCTGAGACATTACTTTTCCTCTTTTTTTTTCATTTTCAAAGTTTTTGTTTTGTTTTTTTTTTGTTTTTTTTTGTTTTTGTTTTTTTGTTTTTTTTTTGGACATATTGCAAGTCATTTTGTCTTATCGCAAAATTAAGCTGTATGAAAATTTGAGCAAACATTATTCAATCTACGTGGACTTTATTAGGCTTGTAATGTGGCTAGGGCTAGAAGGTATTGAAAGGAAGGGGTATAAAGGCCCAAATGAATGTTTGTCGGATACATTTTTTTGAAGCAAGGGTTATCATCTGGCATTGTGTCAACTATTTGACCTTTTGAGCACTTTGCTTTTCTTGAACTCCATTTTTTATTTTTTTATCATCACTTTGTGATTTTTGTTCTCTCTTTTTTTTTTTACCATTTTAAAGGATTCCTCCGTTTGATCATTGAGTGCTCTTCATTTGCATCATGAGTTGACTCCTACCTGATGACAACCCTTGCTTGGGAATAATTTTGAAAAAAGGATTTATTTTTGGCTCAAAACAGGGTGACAATGGATATATTTTGTTTTTGGGTAAAGAAAAGATGGCCACACATCATTTCAATTTCTGATTGCTTTCTTTTCAAAAGATTAATTCTACGACTAGATGACCTCAACATGAGTGATTTTTCCCTTTCCTTTTCTTTCTAGACCGCCCTTTTGGGTTTTCAATCTAGTGGACTTATTCTCCTTTTGAAAATTCTTTTATTTGTCTCAATGGGTTAAGGGATCACCCAACTAGCGCAAGCAAGGAAAATTTTGGCCAGGCCAATCTGCCCCAGTGTAAAGGCTTACATCATTACTAAGGGCAGTGACAGTGTTTATTGGGGAACATTCTTTATTTTGGAACAGTGAAGGGTGAAGGTTTTCAAGCAAAATGCGCACAAACGTCTCGGGAGAAAGCGTCAAATTGTTATTTTTTGTTAAACACTTGACCTTAGAAAAACTTGACATCCCAATTTTCCTTTTGATTATTCATCATTTTTTCTTTTGCTCTTTTCTATTTTCGAAAATCAAAAGTTTGACGATTTGCAAGAAAGATAAGTGACTCAAGATTGACTTCATTTCATTTTTTTTTCAATTTTGTTTTCCTTTTTTCCACGATACCCTTTCAGGACTCGATTTCCAGCACTACTTGGAGAAACCCTGTAGTGGATTTTCGCATTGCGAGTCATGGACGAAGATGCGATACCAATGAGCATACTTCCCCATAGCAAGACACTCCACAACATCGAGTTCACTTGTACAATGACTTATGATTTCTTGTGTGATCTTAAAGCCCACTTCGTTTCTTCATGGCATTTGTAGAGGCATTCTCAAACCTTGCCTCAGTGTCTGGGTTAACTTTCTTCACACTTTAATCATCTTGAATGAATCAAAGTTTATCTTTACGCTTGAACAACCAGCACTTTTGGTGGAATGACAGATAGCCACTCCATGGTAATCACCTTTTGCATCACGAGTCTTTAGGTATTGAGGCTTCAAAGGCTTCATGTAACAAGTAGAGACTGAGCCTTGTCATGCAGGAGACTTGGAAGAAATGTTGCATAAGTCAGAAGGTTAGGAGTGAAACTCATATGCCTTTCGTCTTGATCAACATTTTTTTTTTGGCTGGCGGCTTGGTAGGAAGTTGAGTTTGAGTCGAGTCTCCAATTTTTCCTCAGGCTGGTTTCAAAGGGTAGGCCAACGGTATTTGAGCGGTGGGATGTGATTGAGCTCTTTCTTCTCTCCTCATCCCAAGCTTAGACCAGACTCGTTCACATTTACTGCCATGGTAAGACCTTGAGCGATCTCTTCAGTCGTCACACAAATTTTAATTCTTTATCTGATTATCACCAAGTTTGTAGAAACACTGCTCACCATGGTCTCACAGAAGGGTGATTACAGAGTATTGAGGAATATGGGAACTATTTCCCTGTCACTCTCATGAAACTTCATTTGAGCAACAGTCTCTTTCCACCTTTGGCATATTCTTTGAACAATTTGGACTCCTTCATTAAGGTCTGCAATTGTAATCAATCAAGTGCCCTATCCCTGATATATTTGTACTGCCTCAAGAAAGCATCCACCAAATCCTCCCAAGACCGGATCCACGACTGTTTAAGGTGAGTGCCCCAGTTTGATATCATGCCAACCAAACTATCTTGGGAAAAATGAATTAGCAATTTTCATCACATGCATGAACAACCATTTTCTTCCCATATGTCATGAGATGGGTCTTAAGACAAGTGGTATCTCATTTTCATCTATACTTTGGGAGGTATCACCACATCTGGGACTAAGCATAGCCCTACAACATTTTCAAACTTAAGGCTTTCTCCAACTTCTATGACTCTCGCCCTTTTCCAGCATTTCCAATTTACATCTGTCAACCTCAACATCCATTGGCGTAACGATATGAGGAGAAGATTTCAACTCGGGTTGCTTTGTCATTGTCTTGCTCACTACACTGGGCTGAATCATTTATGTAAGGACCATGAAAGTGGTTGTCCTAAGCTTGTTTCCTCCTTCACTGTATTAGTTTTGGCCTTTTGAATGCAAACTTGTCCCGAGTCCACTTCTAAGGGTGAAGTGTAATGTAGGGGAAGACCATATGAGGAGAAAATTTAGGCCTCTCGAACTTTATATTGTAGTCGTGGTGCACACGAATCTCCAGGGCTTTGTAAGGCATTCAGAGCCTCTAGGATTTGGCTCATTTATCCCTTCAGTTGTCGGATATCGACTTTCATCCCTTCTTGAACTCCTCCTTGGTTCTCCAAGATTTGATAAACGGTTCGAGTCCTTTAGGGTATCTGGGATGTTTAGCCGTATTTTTTTTTTAATTAATTTTTTTTATTAGATGAAACAAATGAAAAGGAAAAGAAAAAGAAGAGACAATGTAGTTCAAATACTCTAGTCAGAAATTATAAAGTTATGAAAACATTGCCCCGGTATAGTTTGGAAATTAACATGAAACAGAGTCAATAGGGTGGCTCATTATTCAGAAGTTCCGAAAAAGTGAGTCATAGGCAGTCTTGGTCAACTGACTCGGGCCTCATCCATCAGATTCTTCATTTCTCCGATCAGTTTCTTGCAATGATTGAAGAAAGTTTCAATCCCCTTAGGCGGGTTAAAGATCGGCATTGCAGACTCAACATCAGTTAATAACTTCAGAGCGCCTTCAATGACTTCATTGGTGAGGGAAGCTAGTTGTGAGAGACTTCTCTTTCAATTCCCCCTTTGCTCAGCAATATGCCTCTTCATTTGAATTATCAATTCTTTATGTCTCCTTTTTAGCTCGATGTCAACATTCCTTATTGTTAGCAAAATGATGAAGATGAAGTTTTGATGATGTCCAAATACAAGTCAAGCACAATCAAGACTTATGAAGAATGATCTTAGAAGACTTGTAAAACCTTGTAAAAATTGTATGAACATAGGATAATTAGTAGTTTCATGTATGTATTCAAAAGTGATGTAGAAATAAATCAAGAACAAAATCTGTGCAGTGTTAATCGATTAACAAGAGGTGTTAATCGATTAACGTTAATCGATTAACACAGTGTGTTAATCGATTGTTCCAGAGGCAAATGGCGAAGCACAGAATTTCGGTGTTAATCGATTAACACAGGGTGTTAATCGATTAACGTTAATCGATTAACAAGGACTGTTAATCGATTAACACAGTGACCGTTTGAAAAACTAGCCGTTTTTAGAGACGTTGAAGTATCCGTTGGGATGTTAATCGATTAACCACTGTAGCTAATCGATTAACACAGTCAGAAAGTCTAAAAGCGAAAATGGAGGAGCCTTTGGATGAGTCTATAAATAGACTCTCATTTTCTCTCAAATCCAACTCTTCCCTTGTGCAAAACATCTCTGAACTCTTTGAGAATTGTGTGCTCTTGCTCAGCTAAGGAAACTCTGTCTGTAGAGTTGGTTAAATACTGCTACGGTGATAGAGGAATAGCTGGATCATCCTTGGTGTGTCTGAGGAAGTGTCTGGAAGAGAATCATCCTTCGTGAAGCATTCGAAGGAGGTGATCATCCTTTGTGAAGATTCAAAGGAGGTGTTGTTTCATCTCTTGTGGTTTCAAGAGAGGTGGTAATTTCTAAACTGTTACAAATTGTTTTTCTGTGTGACTAATATTTGTAATAGTTTTGTGATAGTGAAAAAGGTTTATCTTATTTGAGATAAGCGACTGGACGTAGGATCTTAGTGATCTGAACCAGGATAAAATACCTGTGTAATTTTTCTCTTTCCCTTACTCTGTTATTTACGTTTAATTATCTGCTTAGTAAGAAATTAAGAGAAAAATATTAAAAAGGGATAATATTTGAATATAACCAATTCACCCCCCCTCTTGGTTTGTTTCCACGCTAACCATTCCGCTGCAGCCGCTCTGACAATTGGTATCAGAGCTTGCTTTGATAGTAATTCAAATGGCAGGATCACATCAAACCTTTGCAGAGGGTGCTTCAATCAATAGACCCCCACTATTCACTGGTGAGAACTATGCATTCTGGAAGGTAAGAATGCAAATATTTATTGAATCTATTGATTGTGATATTTGGGATGTTATTGCGTCTGACTTTTCTGTTCCCACTAACAATTTACAGGAACCTAAGCCCCGTGATCAATGGACCATTGAAGAAAAGAAAAGATCTCAAAATGACGTAAAAGCCCGGAACATCATTGCATCAGCACTGACTGTTGATGAGTTCTACAGAGTCTCTATCTGCAAAACCGCTCAGGAAATGTGGGATGTACTCAGAGTAACACATGAAGGAACAGATGATGTAAAGAGGGCAAGGAAGAACTCCCTAATCCAAGAATATGAGATGTTTAGAATGAAGCAAGGAGAAACTATTTCAGACGTTCAAAAACGCTTCACCAACATTGTCAATCATCTCATTGGACTAGGTAAGTCATTCGATGTAGATGAACTTAACATTAAAATCTTGAAATCCTTAGACAGATCATGGCAACCAAAGGTGACTGCAATCTCGGAGTCACAAAATCTCAACACCATGACCATGGCGGCACTCTTTGGAAAATTGAGAGAACATGAACTAGATCTTGGAAGACTTGATGAAGAAGAAGCAAAAGCCAAAACCAACAAGAAGAGTTTGGCATTAAAGTCGGAGATTCACAGAAGCAAAGGAAGATCAGAAGATGAAGACTCCGAAGAAGATGAAAATTTGAGTCTACTTATCAAGAGATTCAATAGGTTCATGAAATCAAAAGGCAAAGGGAGATTCAAAAATGAAAAGAGAGAAAATCAAGGATCTTCCTCAAACTACAGATGCTATGGTTGCGGAGAAAAGGGACACTTAAAAGTAGACTGCCCAAATCAAAAGAAGGGTGAAGAAAAGAAAGAAAAGAAATTTTTCAAGAAAAAGAAGGCATACATTGCTTGGGAAGACGACAATGAAACAATTACAGATTCAAGCGACTCAGATGAAGAAGCAAACATCTGTTTGATGGCAGATGACGATAATGACAGCCAAGTAAGTAGTTCAAACTATTCTGATAATGATAGTCATATTGATGAAAATGAAATGTATGCTGCATTATTAATTGAATCTGAAAAGTTAGATATTGCTCATAAAAAGCTGAAAAAGGATTTTAAAAATTTAAAATCTGAACTTGATAGCCTTCTTAAAGAAAATGAAAATTTGAAACTCACTTCTGAAAATTCTTCTAAATTAAATGATGATTTGAAAACTGAATTTACAAATTTATCTGAAGAAAACAGAAGTTTAAAAAATAAATTTTTATATCAAGCAGAAGAAATTAGAAATTTAAAAGGAAAAGTTTTGTATTATGAAAAAGCCAAATTTTCTAGTAATGATGAATGTGCATCTTGTGTTAATTATAAGAAATTACTAGATGAAACAACCTTAGGAGAATGTAGTAAAATAAATGAACATAAGATTGGTAATAATAAGTATGTTCCTAGAATTAAAAATAAGCATAATTATAGAACCCGTAGAACTTGGGTAGAAAAGGGAACAACTTATAGGAACACATATACTGCATCATGCTTTTATTGTATGAAAAAGGGTCATACATCTAATAAATGTAAAATTAAGCATTATGGTGTTCCAAGTGGTAGATATGCTTGGGTTGCAAAATGATTTTAATCTTTTTAATCTAACCCAAAGGACCCATACAAAGTAGTTGGGTACCTAAATAGCTTGTTCTTTTTATGTTGTAGGAATTATCAAAACCAAGGAAGTACATGTGGTGTCTTGACAGTGGATGTTCAAAACACATGACCGGAGATAAAAAGAAATTTACAAGCTTCCGGAAAAAGGAACGAGGCTTTGTCACCTATGGTGACAACAACAAAGGAAAAATCCTTGGAATAGGAGATATTGGAAGTGAAGATACCTTGATGATCAAAGACGTGCTATATGTGGAAGGATTAAAACACAACTTAATTAGCATTAGTCAATTATGCGATAAAGGATTCAAGGTAACCTTTGAACAAAATTCCTGCACTATTTATAAAAATGATTCTTCTGAAATTGCTTTGAAAGGAATTAGGCATAACAATATTTATTTGATAGATTTAGAAAATGCATCAAGTAGGAATATTTCATGTTTAGTAGTAAAAGAAGAAAATCCATGGTTATGGCATAAAAGAGCTGCACATATTCATATGCAACAATTGAATAAACTCATTTCTAATGACTTAGTAATTGGTCTACCAAAACTAAAATATGTGAAGGATAAATTGTGTGATGCATGTCAAAAGGGAAAACAAGTGAAATCATCTTTTCATTCGAAAAATGTTGTTTCTAGTTTAAAACCCTTAGAACTTTTGCACATGGATTTATTTGGTCCCTCTAGGATAAAAAGTTTTGGAGGAAATTATTATGCTTTAGTTATTGTAGATGATTATTCAAGATATACTTGGACTTTCTTTCTTACTCTTAAAAATGAAGCTTTCAAAGAATTTAAAAAGTTTGCAAATTTAGTTCAAAATGAAAAGGATTTGAAAATAAAAGCTATTAGAAGTGACCATGGAGGTGAATTTCAAAATGAATATTTTGAAACTTTTTGTGAAGAATATGGCATTTCTCATAATTTTTCTGCACCTAGAACTCCTCAACAAAATGGAGTTGTAGAAAGAAAGAATAGATCTTTAGAGGAACTTGCTAGAACTATGCTAAATGAATATAGTGTTCCTAAACAATTTTGGGCTGATGCTGTGAGTACTGCATGTTATGTTTTAAATAGAATGCTTATTAGACCAATTTTGAAATGTACTCCTTATGAACTTTTTAAAGGTAGAAAACCAAATGTTTCACATTTAAGAATTTTTGGATGCAAATGTTTTGTCCTAAACAATGGAAAACAAAATTTAGGAAAATTTGATTCCAAAGCAGATGAAGCTATTTTTCTAGGATATTCTCTAACTAGCAAAGCTTATAGAGTTTTTAATAAGACAACATTTCAAATAGAAGAATCTATGCATGTTGTCTTTGATGAAATTGTAGACCTTGAGGCAAAACCTCTTGAGTCAGATGAATCAGATGCAGGTGAAAATGAAGACTTGCAAAAGACAACTAATGAAGAGAATATGGATAATCCTCAAGATGATGAAGATCTAAACAAAATATGGCAACAACCTAGAGGATTATCATTGGACAACATCATTGGCGACATATCAAAAGGGGTAAACACTAGAAGAAATTTGGTAAATTTTTGTATGAATGTAGCTTTTATGTCGCAGATAGAACCCAAGAACATTAAGGAAGCTCTTCAAGATGAACAATGGTGTATAGCAATGCAAGAAGAACTCAACCAGTTTGAAAGAAATCAAGTCTGGGAATTGATTCCTAGAGAAGATACTCATCAAGTAATTGGAACAAAATGGGTATTTAGAAATAAACTGGATGAAGATGGAAACATCACCAAAAATAAAGCTAGGCTTGTGGCTCAAGGATATAGTCAAGAAGAAGGTATAGATTATGATGAGACATATGCTCCAGTTGCCAGGTTAGAGGCAATACGCCTACTTCTTGCTTATGCATCTATAATGAAATTTAAATTGTTTCAAATGGATGTGAAAAGTGCATTTCTAAATGGTTTTATAAAAGAAGATGTGTATGTTGAACAACCACCCGGTTTTGAAGATTTTAAATTTCCAAATCACATCTATAAGTTAAAGAAAGCACTTTATGGTTTAAAACAAGCACCTAGATCTTGGTATGAAAGACTTAGCAATTTTCTTTTAGAAAATAATTTTAATAGAGGAAAAGTTGATTCCACTTTGTTTATTAAAAGAGTCGGAAAACATATTTTGATTATTCAAGTATATGTTGATGATATTATTTTTGGATCAACTAATAAATCTCTTTGTGAGGATTTTGCTAAGACTATGCAGGGTGAATTTGAAATGTCTATGATGGGAGAATTAACATTCTTCCTTGGTCTTCAAATTAAGCAAATGAAAGAAGGTACGTTCATTTCTCAAACCAAGTATTGTAGAGAAATTCTTAAAAAGTTTGAAATGGACAATGCAAAGGAAGCGTCTACACCTATGGGAACCTCTTGCTATCTTGACAAAGATGAGTCAGGTAAAGAGGTAAATCAAACTAAATATAGATGTATGATAGGTTCTTTGCTATATCTCACTGCTAGTAGACCAGATATTATGCAAAGTGTTTGTGTGTGTGCCAGATATCAATCTAGTCCTAGAGAATCTCACATTACAGCAGTTAAAAGAATATTGAAATATCTTAAGGGAACTGTATCCTTTGGTTTATGGTATCCATCTGGAACGGAACCTAGTCTTGTAGGTTTTTCAGATGCAGATTATGGAGGTTGTAAGATAGATAGAAAAAGCACTAGTGGAACATGTCATCTTCTAGGTAGTTCATTAGTTTCTTGGCATTCTAAGAAACAAGCCTGTGTAGCCTTATCTACTACTGAGGCTGAATATATTGCTGCAGGAAATTGTTGTGCACAAATTTTATGGATGAAACAGCAATTAGAAGATTATGACATTCACTTAGATCATATACCACTTAAGTGTGATAATACAAGTGCCATAAACCTTACAAAGAATCCCATAATGCACTCTAGAACCAAGCACATTGAGATTAGGCATCACTTTCTTAGAGATCATGTGCAAAAGGGAGATTGTGAGATAGAATATATTGATACACAACATCAATTAGCTGATATTTTCACCAAAGCATTGCCTAAGGATAGATTCTATGAGCTTAGAAGAGACTTAGGAATATTGAAAATATCTCAAAATTAGAAATAGGTAAAAATTTGACGTTTTTCGGAAATCAGCGTCAGTTAATCGATTAACACGTCCTGTTAATCGATTAACGTTAATCGATTAACACACCCTGTTAATCGATTAACACACGTACAGCCTGAAAAATTTTTAAATTTCTAGCCGTTGCAACGGCTAAAAACGGCCATAAACGGCTCTTTAATGATTTTGAACGTTGGGGAGCCTTCTTGAGCCTATTTATACCCCTCCAATCCTTCATTACACATTACCATTCACTCTCCTACTCCAAATCTCATCACAATTCCTTGCTGCCCAATTTTTGGTGGTGTCCCAAATTCATTGTTGTCCCATTTTTTCTTGCTACCCACTCTGCTTTCACATTCCCATGGCTGAACCATCCAGAAGGAGAAGAAGAAGAAGCTATGGCTCTGAAAGTACTCCTCCCGCACGTGGTCCAAATATTCACGGTTGGATCTCCGATGAAGGAAGGCACGACGAATACTTGCAATGGTGGAAAGAACGCAAAATCCTTCGCCAAAAATTTGTGGATCTTAATTGGTTTGCAGTACATCAATTTCAATTCTCTCAACAATTGATGGCTCAAGGCGTCCAATATCTAATGCAACTTCAAGGGCGCTATTACCCCGATTTGGTACGCGTGTTTTACTACAATCTGAAATCCCAAAACGGTATTGTTCACACTCGCGTCAAAGGAGTAGACATTATTCTAGATCACGATATTTGGTTAAATGTTGCTCATATTCCTCCTTTAGAAAATGCCATGCATGTGCCAAATGATTTTGGTGAGTTTAACAAAATTCTGGCATATCGCTCCTTTATGAGGAATCCTCAACAACCTCTACCAAATAGGCGATATCTTCTAGTGGGAAATCTAAGAATGGAGGAAAGGGTCCTTCATTATCTCATTGTTTGGATGCTTTGTCCAAGAGGTACAAACCTTGCTCAATGTTTTGAAACTGATTTGATGATTATGTCCGCCATCACTCAAAATATCAACATAAATTGGGCAAGTCTCATCTCAGATACTATGGTCCGTGCCAAGAGGTATGACAGAGGTCATCTCCCATATCCTCTCCTTGTTTCATTGATATGTATCTATAAAGGGGTGGATGTCACCGGAGAAAAACATCTCGATGTCTTACCTATCCATCAAATTGAAGAGTCTGCTTTGCATCAAATGGGATTTATAAGACAAGGAAATTTGTTTGTCCGCGCTGATGAAGATATTGCACAAGAAGAAGATGCCTCAGCTGAAGAGGAGGAAGATATCCCTATGCCTCAACCAACCAATGTTGCTGGACCATCAAATCCTCCACAAGAATATAGTCTAGAAAGTATTTCTAGACAAATTGAAGCCATGGCCACATTGCAACAAACAAGAATGGACGATATGATGGCATATCACAATCTTCGTTATGATGAGATTAACACTCATCTTAAGGAGATTGATGACAAACTTACCAAACTATATGTCCCTGATAGTGATGATGATTAGGCATCTTTATGATTCTATGTTTTTATTAGTGTGTGCCCTTTATGTATGCTTCTATGCTTGTATGCCTCTTTAAATTTCAATAAAAATGTGTGTTATCTTATCTTAATATTTCTATGCATCTATGCTTTTCTTAAGGGGGAGTATAGATTCTAATATATTAAGGGGGAGTAATTATACATCACTTTTTAATAATGATCAAAAAGGGGGAGAAATAGTTAAAGTCTTAAAATGTTTTTTTTTTAAGTTCACTAACAATATTTTTCTTCCTTAAGTTAATTTTTTATACAGCTGGTTCACAAAAGCTTTAATTCAAGAAGGTTTTGATCATCATCAAAAAGGGGGAGATTGTTAGCAAAATGATGAAGATGAAGTTTTGATGATGTCCAAATACAAGTCAAGCACAATCAAGACTTATGAAGAATGATCTTAGAAGACTTGTAAAACCTTGTAAAAATTGTATGAACATAGGATAATTAGTAGTTTCATGTATGTATTCAAAAGTGATGTAGAAATAAATCAAGAACAAAATCTGTGCAGTGTTAATCGATTAACAAGAGGTGTTAATCGATTAACGTTAATCGATTAACACAGTGTGTTAATCGATTGTTCCAGAGGCAAATGGCGAAGCACAGAATTTCGGTGTTAATCGATTAACACAGGGTGTTAATCGATTAACGTTAATCGATTAACAAGGACTGTTAATCGATTAACACAGTGACCGTTTGAAAAACTAGCCGTTTTTAGAGACGTTGAAGTATCCGTTGGGATGTTAATCGATTAACCACTGTAGCTAATCGATTAACACAGTCAGAAAGTCTAAAAGCGAAAATGGAGGAGCCTTTGGATGAGTCTATAAATAGACTCTCATTTTCTCTCAAATCCAACTCTTCCCTTGTGCAAAACATCTCTGAACTCTTTGAGAATTGTGTGCTCTTGCTCAGCTAAGGAAACTCTGTCTGTAGAGTTGGTTAAATACTGCTACGGTGATAGAGGAATAGCTGGATCATCCTTGGTGTGTCTGAGGAAGTGTCTGGAAGAGAATCATCCTTCGTGAAGCATTCGAAGGAGGTGATCATCCTTTGTGAAGATTCAAAGGAGGTGTTGTTTCATCTCTTGTGGTTTCAAGAGAGGTGGTAATTTCTAAACTGTTACAAATTGTTTTTCTGTGTGACTAATATTTGTAATAGTTTTGTGATAGTGAAAAAGGTTTATCTTATTTGAGATAAGCGACTGGACGTAGGATCTTAGTGATCTGAACCAGGATAAAATACCTGTGTAATTTTTCTCTTTCCCTTACTCTGTTATTTACGTTTAATTATCTGCTTAGTAAGAAATTAAGAGAAAAATATTAAAAAGGGATAATATTTGAATATAACCAATTCACCCCCCCTCTTGGTTTGTTTCCACGCTAACCATTCCGCTGCAGCCGCTCTGACACTTATTCTGTTTTCGCACGGCTGCTTTCAGACGCTGCTCAGTAGTGTGAAATTGCTCTTCACAATTTGGGTCTAGAGAAATTACATTGAATGAAAATTTGACTGTCTTAACCCTCTCTGTGATCCATTGGCTAAGGGAATCTTTCATCAAAACTCCATGATCTTGGATCTCCCATTGAACGAAACATCATTAAGCGTCTCTAACTTGATGTAACATTCCAATAATGGTTCCTTCCTTTGAAGATCTACGATGTGGCAAGAGATGCGACGTTGGCGTTTCCCAAATTACTTTTTTGCTAACACAGGATGGTGATTAGTACAACATCGAACCCCCATGAGGGATACATCAGAGTACTTCTCGCAATGATATATGATATGCGGTCTTCTCTGCCAAGGGACACACCATTTAAATTTTCTTTATAAGCTTGCGCTGAGCTGCACCCATTCATTTGCCCCTTTTCTTTCTGGTTTACATTGTAGTAACTCCTCCATAAGACCTGTAGCATTCAAGGCTCCCTTACTCATGTGAGAGATGAATCACAGATACAACATTGGTAGACAATGTAACATCTTCCTTCTCCTTGGCTCACAACATTGACTAAAGGGTTCCATAAGATTTGGCTAGGACGATAGAATCGGCGTCACAGAGCGAACTTTGTATCCCGCAAATGCATTCGTGTCAGCACAGTCGATCAACTCCATGGTATTAGGAAATAGAAAGACACCATAGTGGATAAAAGCTAGTACATTCATGAATGTTTCCCACTTTTCCTCCTTGGTCAATCAATGCAAGAACCACTCTAGGCATCATTGAGTAAGGCCCCTTGTTGTAAATATGAATTCACTCTCCAACTTCAAGGTTGTACTTTTATGATTCTTGCTAGTTGCAAGATAGAGGTATACTGTCCGAGGCATTTGTATGGAGCTTTGCCCTTGAGAAGTAATTCTAAGATTTGCTCAAGTTCTCCCATCATAGGCACCAATTGGAAATCCCGAAAAGTGAAACATCTTAGTGGTGGATCATAGTACTGGGCTAAAACAGCAATGGCCGATGTTTGAACTTCAACCTCTAACATGCTCAACAAATTCCCCTACTCCTTCCTGAATGCATCCTTTTTGGTTGTCTTCATTTCCTTCAGCCGTTCTCCCAGGCCATCCATATTACCCTCCTTTACTTCAATGGCTAACCTTTCCTTTAAAATGTCTGAACTTGAACCCCCTTGACCTCAGATCTCATGTTAATTTCCATTTTATCTCAAAGGCTTAGTCACAAATTTATAATTTTCTGACTAGAACCAGTGACAAGACCATAAAATGCATGAGAAAAAGAAAGAAAGAAAAGAAAAAGGTGTATAAAAACGGTATAAAAATATGTACAAGGTGTTGGATTTTATTAAGCAAATATGAGGGTTATAAGACTGCACACATCTCCCTTTGTGCCCTAATGAAGGTTCAACGCTTCGGATTCGAGGTCAACCATATGCAATCTCACCAGGATGGTTCCCTAAACTTAAAGGTCGACGGTCACTAGAGCTATGGCCCCCTTCATAGCATCTCCACAACAGTCGAGTAATCAACTAGGTGTGAAGACACAAATGAAGATAACAGACTCTAGCTGGGGTTCTCACGATAGCCAAACAGGAAGTACATCCCAGAGTGACACCGCTACATAACCCCTCTAATTCTAAGTTGCACTCAGACCCGGGTATAGGGCCCCACTCATGATATGTCGAAAGTGTGTGTGTGAAGGGAGAACATCATGCACACCCAAACCCTCACCTGCAAAACAACCAAAAAAATTCCCAGGCAGATATAAACATATTGTCTACCCTAGGGTTCAATATTCAACAGTTATTGCAGTTATTCCAAATATCAAGCACAGATAGAGAAAAGGGAAAGAAAAACATATAAGCAAAACCACATCGAATTCGCGCATCTAATTAAATGGCTTGACTCTCTAACAGTTCCCAGCGGAGTCGCCATCTGTCGCAACCGGAATCGCGACGGGACGACGATCCAAAAAGAAACAGGTTTTGAAAAGAGATTTTGGAGTCGCCACCATAGTTTATTATGGAAAACTACGGAAAAAACCATAAAAAACAGACACGGTCCACGAAAACCAGATTCTGGGTTCGGGAGTCGGTTACGTGTAGGGAAGGTGTTAGCACCCTACAACGCCTGCCCTAAGGCAGTACCTTTAACTAAATACGCAAATTCGATGTGGTTTTCAAAATGTTTAACTATCCCTAAAAATAAAATTAAAAATAAACAAAATATATTTTTTAGTTTTTTGGGCCCGACAAGGATTGACCTTGCTCCTACGTATTCTCATTCAGAATGAGAAATCAGGGTTACGTAGTTCTAGCTTGAAAGATTGTTTGTTGTTTGAAACCAGATGTTTTTAATTTTTGAGGATCTTATGTTTTTTTTAATATTTTTGAGAAAAAAGAAGGTAATGAGTACTAGGCCGACGCGAACGGTCGCACGAGTACTCATACCTTTAAAATGATATTTAAATATTTTTAATTATTTTTTTAAAAGATAGATAACGATATTAAGCACTAGGAGATGCGGGCGATCACACGAGTGTTCAACCTTTAAAATGTATTTTTTTGAAATTTTATTTAAAAAAAGAAGAAAAGGTTTTTAGCACAAGGACGACACGAGCGGTCACACGTGTGCTTAACCTTTAAACGTATTTTTTGTAATTTTATTTAAGAAAGAAGAAAAGGTTTTTAGCACAAGGACGACGCGAGCGGTCACACGTGTGCTTAACCTTTAAACGTATTTTTTGTAATTTTATTTAAGAAAGAAGAAAAGGTTTTTAGCAGAAGGACGACGCGAGCGGTCACACGTGTGCTTAACCTTTAAACGTATTTTTTGTAATTTTATTTAAAAAAGAAGAAAAGGTTTTTAGCACAAGGACGACGCGAGCGGTCACACGTGTGCTTAACCTTTAAAACGTATTTTTGTAATTTAATTTAAAAACGAAGAAAAGGTTTTTAGCACAAGGACGACGCGAGCGGTCACACGTGTGCTTAACCTTTAAAACGTATTTTTTGTAATTTTATTTAAAAAAGAAGAAAAGGATTTTAGCACAAGGACGACGCGAGCGGTCACACGTGTGCTTAACCTTTAAAATATATTTTTTTGTAATTTTATTATTTATTATTATTTTTTATTATCGTCTTTTTCGTGTTTAAAGTGCAGCAAATAAACCAAAATAAAAATAAAAGACCAGATCTAGGAGTGAGGTTATCATACAAGGGGTTACATACAGTAAAAACTAATAACCAAACAAATACTAATAAAAATAAAGAAACAAAAGCATAAAAATGAAGCAAGAAAAACAGCCCAACAAGAATAGGGGTGTAGAGATAAAAAACCAGAGGTGCGGCGTAAAGTTGAGGTTCTTTAGATTGGGCCAAAACCTTTTTTCTCCAACTTTGTATCTGTCAGGGGTGTAAGGGTGAAACTGGAGGTGCATCCCGAAATAGTGTGCACAGGCCCAATTCTTCTTTTATTTTTGTTTGCAGAAACAGAATGGGCTGAAGCCCAAAACGGAAGAGGGGTGCGAGTGGGCAGTGGGGGTGCGCTACGGAGTTGCGCGTGTGGCAGGGAGTAAAAGGAAGCAACCCACACCAGGCCCAAGGCCTCTTAACCCTAATCAGAAACCCATTAGGGGTTCCTCCAACTTCATCTCATTTGTGTAGGCAGCCCTGAGACCCAGGGTCTTATCCTCTGAAGGAAAGAAAACAGAGACGCTCATCTCTGCCACCCACGGCCATGACTCAGCCTCCCCACAAACCGGCCACCGCTAGCCGCGGTTCGCGGCGTCGTCAACGACGACAGACGCCACCGGAGCCATCGCCGGCCACAACACCACGTTCCTCTCCTCGCACGAGATTTTCTCCTCTCTCCGCGCCGTGTCTTCGTCACCTGAGGGAGGTGACCATCGCAAGCCGCGGCCGATGCCACCAAGCCAGGGCCATCGCCGGTTACGTGGGAGAGGGAACTACTCTCGCCTCTCCGCACCGTGCCTCTGCCTAGGCGAGCTCAGTCGTCTCAAACCAAGCCACCACTGGCGCCACAGACCCTACTGGTTGCCGCCTCCAAACTGGACCAGCCACCGCGATGAACCCCCTCTCAATCCAAGGCGTCACCGGCGATCCACTCACCACCAGGACCATTGCTGACTGCGGCGTCTAGCTCCTCCCCTACTCATCTCTGCGCACGATAGGGAAGAACCCCTACGATCAAATCTAACCACCACTCCTCTCCGCTGTTCGATCCCCCTCGCGCCAGTGCAACTCCCAGCCACCGTCGCCGGCGTGCACCACTCCTCTCTCTCTCCCTCTTTCTCTTCTTCACTTGCAAGGAGGAAATCCTTTCCCATTCATTTTTCACACGACACTGCCATCAACCTAACCCCAGGAATTGCCCTCCTTCGTTTGAGATTAGAACTTGCAGCCAACGATTATTCCCATACCCCTCTGATATCTATTTTCTGTTTTGGGTGTTGGGATGAATTTATGTGATGGGAAACATGGTTGAGGTTAGAAACCGAGTGAGTTCTTCTCTGTTTTTCAGGTACAAGATTGGGGAAGAATGAAAAATGATGAAGAAGGTGTTTCTCTGTTCTAGTGAAAGAGGAATCAATTTGTGTGTGTGAGAAAAAATGAAAATGGCTTTGCGTGTTTTTTATTTTGAAAGATGAAGTCGAAGTTGGGTGGGAGAATAAGGTTCTGTTGAGTGAATGGAGGAGTATAAAGTTTGTGTGTGTGCCCGTGATGGTGAATGGGAGTTGTAGTAGGGGATGGAGATGATGATAGGTATTGGAGATGATCACGGGTATTAAGTGTTGGAGATGAAAATCAAAGATGAAGGGGATGAAGATGGTGATGTTGGCTGTGAGGGAATATGGATGAATGATGGATGATGTAGATCGTATCTGGATTTTTGTGAAAAAGGAAAAATCGTTGGGGTGGTTACGGATGAGAGGAGCAAAGGGGTGGAGAGCCAGGGAGCGTGTGCGTGTGGGAGGAACAGTTTTTCCTTTTTTTTTTTTTTTCAGAATTGGGTGCGAGTATACGTGATCAAGGGCGGGTTCTGCTTTCTTTTTTTTTTTTTTGCTTTCTTTTTTTAAAATACTTACATGAAAAATCAAATGAAATAATAAAAAAACAAAATAAAATAATAATAAAATTCATAAAAAAACATAAAATAAAATAAGATGCAATAAAAAAAGAAAGACCTATATTATTTAATCATCCGGACGAAATTGGGTGTTGACACAACCATATCTGCATGACCTAATCGATTCCAATGATGGGATAATTAATTAAGGTCATTAGACAGCTTAAGCTCTAAACTGTGGAAAAACAACAAGTTTTAAATCGATTATGTTAGTGGTTAAATCAATTAAAACTCGTGAATTTGCACAAATCGTTTTTAAGTGTGCTTGATGGATTTTGAGAAGAATAGTTTTCAACAATATACTAAGTGTTAAAACTTAATTGATTACATGCATCTTGTATTCAATTAAATTTGTTAAAGATTTGAAAACTATTTCATTACTTGACATAACGGTCACAACGGTCATATTTTTAAATATGTTGACCAAGCACTAATTGCAAATCAATTACATTAATTCTGCATTCAATTAATGACTTTGACTGTTGTAATCTGTTATAACTGTGAGATGAAATTGATTAGATTAATAACATAATCGATTTAAATGCATCTGATTTGACTTATGTTATATATAACGCATGATTTAAAATTCTGTAAGAAGAAGAATAATTGATTTTAACACTATCATATCTGTTTCAGATAAATGCTTTGAAGTTTTGTAGAAGAGAAAAATGCTCCAAGAGACAAGAACTGCCATGGTGAACAAGACTTGATGTTTTCGTGAGAAGCTGGATTGATTGATTCAAATTGTTTGATCATTCTGCACAACAAAGGTGCATACTGCTGGATCAGGAAGCTCTTGTAAACACTTTAGTGTTGTTGTTTCCCTATGGTGTATACCTGAAGAAAAATGTGTGGTCCTTGACTTGGAGGGGGATCTCAAAGGGGTTAACTGTAGGAAATTATTGTTCTTGCTGCTAGTCTATTGTAATTGACTATTTTAGATTAGTGAATTAGAGAGGTTGTTTACATTTTTACGAGTGAGGTCGTTGTAAAAACCTTATTCAGATCTTATAATGCAATTGGCTTTCGGTCTAAGGTTGATCGGAAGGACACTGGATGTAGGCTTGGCCTAACCAGTATAAAAACTTAGAGTTTGAATCTTTTTCTTCCTAACTCTTTGCATTTAATCGATTGCATATTACTTGTATTCAAATACGCATATTGTCACATTGCATGCATTTTTTACTTGTGATTCAAGAAAAGTTTAAAGACTTGTAGTTTTGCGAAAAAGATTTCAAAAGCAATCATTTTTATACAACACCAATTCACCCCACCCCCCTTCTTGGTGTGAGAAACAAAGCACATCTTTTTTAAAAATTAGCACCAGAGCTGATTTTCATAAGATATTTAAAAAATAAATCGATTAACTTTTTGTCGAATCGATTATTCGATCCTGTGATTGCTTTTGTTTCACAGACATTTGGTGAAGGTGCATCAACAAATAGACCATCTCTCTTTGCTAGTGAAAATTATGCTTTCTGGAAAATAAGAATGCAAATTTTTCTTGATTCAATAGATAAAGGTGTATGAGATGCAACACTTAATGGTCCATTTGAACCCACTCACATCATAAATGGAAAAACTGTTTTGAAATTTTTTCTGAGTGGACTCAAGAGGAAAATCGGAGAACATAGTATGATGTTAAAGCTTGTAATGTAATTGCTTCTGATCTCATAATATTGGATGAGTTTTTTAGGGTCTCTCAATGTAAGACAGCAAAGAAAATGTGGAAGGTTCTTGAAGTGACACAGAGGGAACTGATGAAGTAAAGTGTTCCAGAAAGAATTCATTGGTACAAGAGTACAAAATGTTCAGGATGAAGGCCGGAGAAATCATCTATGATGTGAAAAAAAGGTTCACACACATTGTCAACCATTTGATGGCTCTCGGTATGGCATTTGAGAAAGAAGAGATCAATATCAAAATCTTGAAAAGCCTGAATAGAAGTTGGCAACCTAAGATAAACTATTATATCTGAATCTAAAGATTTGACTAACATGAATATGGGAACCTTGTTTGGTAAGCTTAGAGAACATAAGCTAGAGCTTGGTAGATTGAGGGAAGAAGAGGAGATTGAGCAAAAGCAATCAATTTCCTTCAAGGCTACAAGAAAAGGATTCTTCAAGAAAGCATAATCTGAGACTGAGTTTGATGTAGAAATACTAGAAAAAGAGATCATGAACATGATGGTAAAGAAGTTTTCTAAATTCATGAGAAATAGAATTACTGCAACTAAAAATGTAGGTTATTCAAAAGGAGGAAAGAAGAACTCAAAGAACAACAATGTGACATGCTATGAATGCGGCAATGATGATCATATAAAGCCGGAATGTCCAAAGTTGAAAAACAAGTAAAAGGCTGACACCAAGTATCCACAGGACAAGAAAAGGAGTAAGAAGAGAAAAGCTTATATAGCCTGGGAAAACAGTGATGACGATACATCTAGTGATGATGATAGTGTGGAAGAAGAGTCAAATTTGTGATTCATGGCCGAATCTGTGCACTCAAAAGACAACGACAATGACTTTGAAAGCGAGCCTATAGAAGTGAAACATAGTATGTTGTTGGATGCCTTTCAAGAGATACATGTTGAAGACATGAAACTTCAATAAAAGGTAAATCGATTAAATTCAGAAATAAGAGATTGTGAATATCGCATTGATAACCTTGTAGAAGATAATGAAGAGCTTAAAACTAAAGTTAAGATTGTAGAGAAGAAATGTTAATATTGTAGAGAAGAAATGTGAAAACTGCCTTGTACATCTAGAGAAAATCGATTACTTAACAAGCACTCTATCAAAATTTACTCTAGGAAGAGATAATCTAGATGTTGTGTTAAGATCTCAAGGTAGAGCAATAAATAAACAAGGAATAGGTTACAAAGCTAAGAGTAATAGAGTCAACCTAAGAAATTTATTGATCTAAGTAAACCTATTACAAATGCTTGTTTTTATTACAATATTATCGGGCACACTGTCAAGAACTACTACTACAGAAAGGTTGGAGTTCTTAAAGGGAAATATAAGTGGATTCCAAAGGAACAATCTACTATAACTAACCACAAAGGACCCAAGTTTGTCTAGGTACCTACTTCAAAACCGTTCAACTATTTTGCAGGAAAGTAAGCTGTTGCTGAAGCAAAGTAGTTCTCAAGGATGGACTACAGTGGAATAAATCACAATTTCATGAGTATCTCAATGTGGTAAAGAAAACATTTATTTTCATACATCCGTGCATCATAATTGTTGTATGTGAATTGTATAAAAAACTATTTTCACGAATTTTAATCCGTTATGTTAATAATGGAATCGATTAGGACTTATCTATGTTTCTCTCTTTTGAGTGAAATTTTGTTAAACACGGAGTCAATTCTAATAGTAATGAAATCGATTAAAAATTCTCTAATATAGGCTTTCTTTATTTTAATTTTTTAAATGGGCTTGTTTTTATGAAATATCTTTGTGCGTCCTTAGAAACACTAGATTTGAGAATTATGTATACATTGTTTTGCCTCTATATTGCACGTCACAAAACCCTTATCTGTGCTAGGACCTCTCTACACACTTCAACATCTATCATGGCCTCTTCATCTTCTGGACGGGGAAAACATCCTGCTCTCATGATAAGAGAGGCAAACCCATTTGGATGGTTCAACGATGATGATCAACATACTGACTTCATATGTGAATGTGGTTTCAAAGAGGTCATCTTACACAAGTGTATGAACTTCTTTCGCACTGAAGGGTTTTTTTTTTTCGAGAATGGCTATTCTACTCCGACCTAACCAAGTTTGTAGAACTTGAAGGAGATTATTACCTAAATTTGGTGAAATTCTTCTATGCAAACTTATTAAGATGTCGGCAAGTGTACCGATCCGTATCAAGTAATGTAAAATGGTAAGACCAAGTATCGTATCCCAGAAGACTCACGACACTAGACAATTGTGTAATTACTTAACTAAGTTGGTTTTTAAATGCAAATGCAATAAAAGTAAATAGGAATGCAAATTGATCAATTGAGGCTAAACACTATAATGAATGGATGAAGTTGATAATATGAGATGATAATGTTGTTGGGGTTTAGATTGCACCTAATCACTCTCATGCATATAGAATTATTCTTCTTTATTAAATGTCAATGTCACTTTCTAAATTACTTAGAACCCGATGTCTCGACGAAAGAAGTCTATCCTTAATTACTAGACCACAATGTCTTGCATCCCTAATAATTAATTATGCATTATGAACGGAAGCTTAAGACAACCAAGCGTTCTATCCCTATGTTTAGGCAATAGTTCCCTTGGGAGAAATTCTCCAGATCATGAATTGTAAGATATCTGTCGATACTCAGACAAATCAAATATCAATTCAAATAACAAGCATTGAGCAAAGAAGAATAACCCTAACAATTAATGAAAGAAGCATATATAAATTAGAATCAATTCAATTACACGAGAGTTTAGTGGTTACATTTTCCCCAACAACAAATGAATTTAGTTCTTCATTATCATGGAGAAACTAGATGAACAATGGAATGAAAAAGATAGAAAAACCCTAGAATCTAAAGAGGAGAGCTCCCACATCCCCAAAGTTTAAAGACTTGTAGTTTTGCGAAAAAGATTTCTAAAGCAATCATTTTTATACAACATCAATTCAACCCCTCCCCCCCTCTTGGTGTGAGAAATGAAGCACATCTTTTTTAACAATAATACATCAAGAACCATAATGCATGCATGGGTGCCGAATCCAAAGCAGACATTAAGCATAAAAGTTCAACACTAACATGAATTGGAAAAACATATATCATTAACATCACAAAATACATTAGAATTCCATGTTTTACAACTAATCTCAACAAATAGGAAAAGCCCTCCATGGTGGAGAACTTAGGGTTCTACAAAATTGAAACCATAGAGAGATGTACAACCTTTCCCAAGGTTCTTTGCAACTACTCCAGGCTCCAACTGCGCTTCCCCTTCCCATTTCCACCTCCAATTCATGACCCATCTTCTTCCTCAACCCAAAAGGGGAAAAATCACCATTGATGAAGATTGAAGCTCAAAGAGGAGAAGGGAGAGTTTCCCAACACCCCAAATAGCCTCCATGAGCCTCTCCTAGTCGCTATAGGTGAAGAATGAAGTGTATGAGGAGAAGAATCTCCAAAACCTCCGCGAAAACATTACTAAATACCATTTTACGCATTTTTGGTTCGACAAACCCGCCCAATGAGCTGGTCAATTAACCCAACAAGTGAACACTATCGGTCAACCCATGAATAATGTCAGTGAACGCGTGAACAATGAACAGTGCCAATTAAATAATTTTGTTTGCTCATTGTGTTCGCAGCACTGAACGTGACTCTTGTGGTACCTAGTGTGGGTATTCACTTAAAATCCATCTTTTGTTGTCCAATGATGCTTCCTAAGTTCTTGCTTGTTTTCCTCCACCAGAATTGCTTTCTATTTTTTTATTTCACACTCAAAGAGAGATTAGAGTTAAAACAAGCATATATTAACTAAAACAAAAAGAAAACATGAAAATATACTAAACTTGGGGATAAAACAAGGTAAAAGATATGAAGGAGTTGATATATTCACCAAAATATATACACAAAAACATGTAAAATCAATTGTTATCACTAAGATATCTTGATTGTACACATAATTAAATTATAGTAAAATTTTAATTGACTAATTTTTATATTATTTTTCTTTGTTGTATTTTCCTAGTTGCATATGTAAACAATCCTAACAATCAAATAATTGAAGTTAAGGAAGATTAGTGTGTTTATCTCATTAGTAAATGCTTAGGTTAGTATGTTATGATTATATATATTCTCTTATAAAATCATGTCATTGTTCATGTAAGTATTGAACTTTGAGCAGTTATATATATTCTCTTAAACGGATGTTGACATCCGTTGAAGGATGTCATCCGTTAAAGGTTTCGTTTTTATTTTAGGGTTTTAGGTCAAGGTTTATTGGACTATGCACCTGGAGGAAGCACCACAAACGTAATGTACCACTTCACGCACTACACCACTCCACGCACGAGAGCAACACTATACCACCACAAGAGGAAGATTGCTTGATAATTCTTTCGACCACCACTAACCTTTGGAAGAACTTGTAGTATCTCACACAAGCCAGAGAGAGGAATAAGTATAATGTTAAAGTAAAAGAAAAATATTTTACTCATGCAAGGGACTATATAGGTTATTAGTGAAATAGGTTACAGTAAAATTAAAAAATAATAACCCTAAAAATTTTTTTTACTGAGGGGCAAAATAGTAAAGGGGAGGTAAAGGGAGAAAGGTGTGGTGGTGGAGGGAGCAACACCCTAGAATGCATTGATTTGACTGCTGCTGCCTTGGCCAAATTGGGCTGCACATGGGAATGGCTGACGCAACTGAGAGTGGGCTTTCTGTTCTTCCCTGCTACATTGGTATTGTTGCTGAATTGGAAGCAAATTGGCGGAAGCCCACTTAATCAAAACGCAGCAGTTGAAGTTAGTGAAACAGAGCGTTTCAAGCTTTGTTTGGGGTCTTTGCTTGAGAATTCATTTGATAGAGAGCACCCAGAAGCTAGGGCTTGTTCGAGTGAGTAGAGAACTCGCACTAGATGCGCACCACTTATCAGAAGCAGATGACCGGTGGAGATGGAAGATGACCGGAGCTGCCACGTAGAGGGCGGAGATCAAAAGTGTGTAACGCAAGCTTTCTTTTCCTTTTTCAATTTTTTTCTTTTCAATTTCTTTCTTCTTCAACCTATATAAAGGGGTTCTGCAATGTAAATAGGGGGATTTTTTTACTTTCACAGAGACGAGACACTGAGATTCCTAGTTTACATTTTAGTCATAGGAGTAGATAGAGAGGACGCAGGTTCTAGGGTTCTATCGCGCTTTCAGTAGAGTGAATTCGAATTCTCGTGTTCTTGTGCCTCGTTTGTTCGGTACATTTTCGTGTATTCTCGTTTCTTGTTAATTATACTTTCGTTTTTGATGTTCTTATGTGTTGAATGTTTGTTGATTCTATTATCTTGATTTTTCTCATTATTTCTGTGGGAGAATCTGTTTGAATACTGGGAACGCTTGAAGAGGTTGTGCTCCACCTATCCCAACCATCAGATCAATGAGCAGCTACTGCTGCAATACTTTTATGAAGGATGGCTGCCTCAAGAAAGGAACATGATAGATGCAGCAAGTGGAGGCACTCTCATGGACAAGATACCATCTCTAGCAAGAAACCTCATTGCAAACATGGCTGAGAATTACTAGCAGACCTACACCAGAGGTGGTAGTAGTAAAGGAGTTCATGAGATCCAACTGAATGCAATCTCAGATTTAGTGAGGACCAACATCTTTACTGAGAACAACCTGCTGCTGGGGAACAAAATTTTGGACCTAATTGAGTTGATGAGGCAGATGGCTTTAGGAGGTCAAGTGAATGCAGTGAGAAAGAACTGTGGTCTGTGTGCATCAGATCAACACTTCACAGACCAGTGTTATCAACTTCAAGACCCCACTGGAGCTGAATCAGTGGCAGCTGCATTCCAACATCAGTAAGGAAACTTTAGGCAGAATCAACAGCCATGGAAAACCCAGAATCAACCACAACATTATAACCAAGATTCCAACTCACATAATTAAGGATGAAGGAACATGATGAACCCAATATACGAATCTCCTCCATACAATCAGCAGAGTGCACAACAGTCAAATGGGTTGATGCAGAGCATGAATCAGTATGCACAACAGAATAGGTAGAATGCATCATCTTATGGAGGGTAGAACTAGCAGTATAGGCAGAACCAGCCACAAATGAAGCCTAGGATGGATCCAACTATGGAGGCAACCATTTAGGATATGAAGATGCAGATTGGGAAGTTGGCTCATGTTGTAAATGAACTGGTGAATCAGAAGGCTGGAGGCATTCCTACTTCGCTAGTGGTGAACCCAAAGGAAGAACCAAGCGACACATAGAACTTCAGCGAATAAGCTTTCTGTTCTTGTTTTTTATTTTCATTTTCATTTTTTATTCCTATTCATGTTGTACATTGAATAATCTGTATCTTTTGGTTCTGCTATATACATTCTTTGTTACAGTTGTGCCTTTAATTTTTGCATATATCCATTAGTTATCTATTTTGTGCAAGTTTGTTCTGTTTCTACTGTTTAGGAACCTTACCCATTCACACATTGAGGGCAATGTGCCTCTTAAATGTGGGGTGGGAAGGTATAAATAATAATAAAAAAAAATAATTGTTCTGAGGTATATAGATCTGTTTAGCACTAGTTTTAGCAATAAATATGGGTATTTATTTTTTGACTTGTTCTTCCTTTAGTTCTAGGTCTGGTGTGAAAGAGTGTTTGATAATGATTCTTGACTGACACCCTAAACATATATTTTAATTAAATATATAAAAAAATAAGAAAAACATATATAAGAAACGAATGTATAAAAGGAACAATTATTTTTTTAATTTTAAGCCCAACAAATATTAATAATTGTTTTTACGTATTTTTTTAAATAAGAAATTATGATTACATGATTCTTTAAAGGGTTAAATATGTTTTTCATCCCTTAAGTATCACACGTTTTTTGTTTTAGTCCCTACTCAAAACTTTTATGGTTTTTAATCCTTATGGTTTTGAAACTCTGAGTTTTAGTCCTTCAAATTGAACGGTGTTAAGTTTTAGTAGAGGTGGCAAACGGCGTTGACACGTGAAATACCAGCTGCCCTCTTCTCTTTCTGCCACGTTCTTGATTGAAATCAAATTAACAATTAGGGTTCTTAATTGGACAATTAGGATTCTTAATTGGACAATTAGGGTTCTTAATTGGGGCAAAAATAATTAGGGTTCTTAATTGGGGCAAAATAAATTTTTTCAATTGGAGAAAATTTCATGAGCACCGGAACGACCACCGTAAGGAAACCTCGTTTCATCAAACACCACATTTGAGCTGGGCCTCTTTTCTCATGGCGAAAAAAGTGGAGGGAAATATCTGGAGATTTGGTATCTCGGCTTGAAACAAGAAATAGTGGTGTGGGTTGCCAACAGAGAAGATCCTGTTGCCAATTCCAGTGGAGTTTTTCGAATTGCGGAGGATGGAAATCTGGTGGTAGAAGATGCATTCAAAAGTTGCTGGTAAAAGATGACGAAGAAGAACCCAACTATTAATTACATTGCACTGTTGGATGTTCAGTCCCAAAAAGGTCCGGCCCAATTTTCTCAAGTATATTTTGTGTTTCAACGAATTTCAACGAATTCTACACCCTTATAGAATTCTACACCCTTATATTTTGTGTTTCAACGAATTTCAAAATCAGTTGAATGATTTTTAGAAGACTTTAATAGATTTCAAAATTCATTGAAAGATATTTTGAAGGTTTCAATGGATTTTGAAATCCATTGAATTAGTTTTTTAACGTATTTCAAAATTTGTTGAATAATTTTGTAAATACTTCAATAAATTTCGAAATCCGTTAAAAATCTAAATAAATTTTAAAATTCATCCAAGTCTTTAACAAATTTCGAAATCCATCAAAGTTTTCAATGGATTTTGAAATCCATAGAAGCCTGCATTGTGTTATAGGTTTCATGAACATTTTTTCATAAAGATAAATATAACCGCACTTATAGTTATTTTCGGAAATTAGAGGCGCAAAAAAATTTAGAGCCCAAGTAAATCTGATAGGTATAGAAAACAAATTTATAGTCCAACCCAACAATAAAGCAAACTAACAAGGGTACGGGGAATGAATATGATAGTGCAGAATTTAAAATAAAAGTAGGCCAGATAATAGGAAAAAGAGAACCAGGTGAGTGTAGGAATGAAAATAGAAGGGTGTCGCGAGTAAGGGTAGCCCATAATGGCCCATGTTCTTCTTCTCCAAAAATATGAAACCACGAAGGCTTCTTCATCACCTCCTTTCTCTCACACGAGGAACTTTAGGACTAGCCCGTGGTCACACATATTCACATCCGCGCCTCCGCTTCCAAAAGTCGCCTATTCCATCTTCTTTGTTAAGGACACAGCGAGAAGGTCTCCATTATTCATCTATGCTCCAAATCATGAAAACCATGGGATTCTAGAGAAGCTTCATCGTCACCACTGTGTCGCCGCAACTAGGTACCCCCAGCGTAGGCTGCCATCAGTTTCCATTCTGCTTGACTGTGTGGAGGCTTCCTCCAGCGTCTTCAACGCATGTCCCTCCATGGTCAACATCGTCAGCCACTGCCTTGTCATGCCACTACCACCGTGATAAGGATATCGCCAACGCTGCTTCTCTCAATTACCACTGCCCGCTTCCGTTCATGCGAGAAAAACCACTTTGTTCAACACTTCCCCAACATCTTCAACCCCAAATCAGCCTCCCACCACCACCATCACAAAGCAGGCTTTCGTATTAAGAAAAGAATGGCCAGATATAAGGGTCATACACTTAAAATATAAATATGAAAACAATGTTAACCTGCAAACATGGCCAACACCTTCAACATTTACACTGAAATCAGGAATGAAAAATAAGATATCATCAACTCGCTGCGGAAAGAAAACAACAAATACTTAATCCAATTGGTATACCACGCATATTTATATCAACATTTAATTCATTCACATTCCACATTAACAATGATCAATTACCCCATCCACAAAATATTAAAGAAATTCAACTAACATAAAATAAAATGTGTTAGTGACTCACCTACATCCATAAAATAGCATAACATATAATAGTAACATCAATTTGCGCATCACATTAGTCAAGTGTCGTGTCCACAAAGTGCAAACATATGATGGCATCACCACAATCACCATTCCAGGTTTCTGGGCTACAAACAACTGTGAACAGAGACCCTCTCTTTATTACGTAGTGTACCTCCATCACCTCCACTGATTTGGGTATCGTCGTGGTTGGATTCAGATCCCATGTTGCTCAACCACCACACAACTTGTGATGCTCACTTCGGTTGTCCAATTTGTAGTAGAAATAATGTTCTTTATTCATGAAATTTCCGCTTCCACCATTCTTATTTTGAAAATAGGGTTTTTCTTTCACTTCTTCAACTTAATTTTAAGAACTACAGAGTAGTTCGCACCATTGGTTTATCGAGTTCTAATCAATTCCCGATATTAAATCATTCAAGGAATGGAAAATCAAAGTTGTAAGCCTTTCTCACCAAGTTTAACACAATGCCTTAACGACTATGACAATCGCTAGGGTTGCGAGGAGCGACGATTGTGGAACATAGGACATTGCATCAAGCTATGTACTCGAAACCACCGCGAACGACGACTAGGGCAAAAGAGGGAGAAGGAAGAAGGAAGAAGGAAGGAAGGAGAACAAAGGAGGGAGAACAAAAAAGAAATTACGCAACAAAAGAAGAAAAAGTACTGCAGGAAGGAAAAGAAATTGAATATGTAAAGAAATCCATTCCTATTATAACATTTACTGGAGATCAATAATTTATACTTGTTCTAAGGTTAACAAGTATAAAAAGAATTATTTTCTATACTTATTCTCATTGCAACCAGTATAAACTATTTGAATTTTATTAAAATATTGTCACCGCATTATTCTTTGTACCCAATTATTATGCCATTTATGAAGAATTTTGTGACCTAGGAACCATATTTAGTCAAACTCATGGTGAAGAAACAAGAGTCAGCGAAGAAAAAATAAGTTGGTACTTCATGCCCAGTTTTACAAAGGAAGGTAAACTACGAACATGACACTCATTTCGGAGTGCCTAATTTATTTCTCATATTTTTTCAACTTAAAAGTCACGTGGAATCAATTATTATGCCATTTACGAAGATTTTCGTGACCAAGGCACCATATTTAGTCAAACTCATGGTGTAGAAACAGAAGCGGTGGCAAAAGCAACATAATGGGTACTTCAAGCCAAGGTTTTATACAGGAAGGTCAACTACGAACATGACACTCATTTTGGAGTGCCTAATATATTTCTCATCCTTTTTTCAACTTAAAAGTCACGTGGAACCAATTACTATTCCATTTACAAAGAATTTTGTGACCCAGGAAGCATATTTAGTCAAACTCATGGTGCAGAAATAGGAGTGATAGCAAAGGCAAAATAAGTGGGTAGTTTAGGCCAAGGTTTCGCATAGGAAGGTCAACTACAAAAATGACACTCATTTTCGAGTGCCTAATTTATTTCTCGTCCTTCTTTAAACTTAAAAGTCACGTGGAACCAAATATTAAGCCATTTACGAAGATTTTCGTGACCTAGGAACCATATTTAGTCAAACTTATGGTGCAGAAACATTAGTGGTAGCAAAGGTCAAATAAGTGGGTACTTCTTGCAAGATTTTCCACAACAAGGTCAACTACGAACATGACACTCATTTTGGATTGCCTAATTTATTTCCATCCTTTTTGAACTTAAAAATCATGTGAAACCAATTACTATGCCATTTAGGAACAATTTCGTGACCCAGGAACAATATTTAGTCAAACTCATGGTGCTGAAACATGATAGATAGCAAAGGAGAAATGAGTAGGTACTTTAGGCCAAGGTTTTGCATAGGAAGGTCAACTACGAACATGACACTCATTTTGGAGTGCCTAATTTATTTCTCATCCTTTTTTCAACTTAGAAGTCATGTGGAACCAATCCTTAAGCTATTTACGAAGAATTTCGTGACCTAGGAAGCATATTTAGTCAAACTCAATTTGTAGAAACAAGAGTGGTAGCAAAGGCAAAATAAGTGGGTACTTGATGCCAAGTTTTTGCACATGAAAGTTAACTACGAACATGACACTTATTTTGAGTTCCTAATTTATTTCTCATACTTTTTCCAACTTAAAAGTCACGTGAAACAAATTATTATGCCTTTTATGAAGAATTTCTTGATCCAAGAACCATATTTATTCAAACTCATAGTGCAGAAACAAAAGTGGTTGAAAAAAAATAAGTAGGTAGTTTAGGCCAAGGTTTTGAACAAGAAGGTCCACTACGAACATGATACTCATTTTGGAGTGCCTAATTTATTTCTCATTCTTTTTCCAACCTAAAAGTCATGTGGAACCAATTATTATGTCATTTATGAAGAGTTTTGTGACCCAAGAACCATATTTAGTCAAAGTAATGGTGCAAAAACAAGAGTGGTAGCAAAGACAAAGTAAGTGGGTACTTTAAGCCAAGGTTTTATAGAGGAAGGTCAACTACGAACCTGAAACTCATTTCGGAGTGCCTAATTTATTTCTCATCTTTTTTCAACTTAAAAGTCACGTGGAATCAATTATTATGCCATTTACGAAGAATTTCGTGACCTAGGAACCATATTTAGTCAAACTCATGGTGTAGAAACAAAAGTGGTAGCAAAGGCAACATAGTGGGTACTTCAAGCCAAGGTTTTGTACACGAAGGTCAACTACAAACATGACAACCAATTTGGAGTGCCTAATATATTTCTCATCTTTTTTTCAACTTAAAAGTCACGTGGAACCAATTACTATACCATTGAAAAAGAATTTCGTGACCTATGAATCTTATTTTTTCAAACTAATGGTGCAGAAATAGGAGTGATAGCAAAGGGAAAATAAGTGGGTAGTTTAGGCCAAGGTTTTACATAGGAAGGTCAACTAGGAACATGATACTAATTTTGGAGTGTCTAATTTATTTATGTTCCTTTTTCAACTTAAAAGTCACATGAAACCAATTACTATGCAATTTACAAAGAATTTCGTGACCCACGAACCATATTTTTCAAACTCATGGTGCAGAACCTAGAGTTATAGCAAAGGCAAAATAAGTGAGTACTTTAGACAAGGTTTTGCATAGGAAGGTCAACTACGAACATGATACTCATTTTAGAGCGCTTAATTTATTTCTCGTCCTTTTTTCAACTTAAAAGTCACATGGAACCAAATTTTAAGCCATTTACAAAGCATTTTGTGACCTAGGAAGCATATTTAGTCCAACTCATGGTGCAGAAACAGGAGTGATAGTAAAGGCGAAATAAGTGAGTACTTCATGTCAAGATTTTGCACAGGAAGGTCATTTATGAACATGACACTCATTTTGGAGTGCCTAATTTATTTCTCATCCTTTTTCTAACTTAAAAGTCACATGAAACCAGTTATTATGCCTTTTATGAAGACTTTCATGACCCACAAACCATATTTAGTCAAACTCATGGTGCAAAAATAGGAATGGTAGAAAGAACAAAATAAGTGGGTACTTCAGGCCAAGGTTTTGCACAAGAAGGTCAACTACGAACATGAAACTCATTTTGGAGTGTCTAATTTATTTCTCATCCTTTTTTTAACATAAAAGTCAAGTAGAACCAATGATTAAGCCATTTACGATGAATTTCATGACCAAGGAACTATATTTAGTCAAACTCAAGGTGCAGAAACAAGAGTATTAGCAAAGGCAAAATAAGTGGGTACTGCAGGCCAAAACATTGCAAAGGAAGGTCAACTACGAACATGACACTCATTTGGGAGTGCCTAATTTATTTCTCATCATTTTTACAACTTAAAAGTCATGTGAAACAAATTATTATGACTTTTATGAAAAATTTCTTGACCCAAGAACCATATTTAGTCAAACTCATGGTGCAAAAATAAGAATGGTAGAAAAAACAAAATAAGTGGCTACTTCAGGCTAAGTTTTTGCACAAGAAGCTCAACTACGAACATGACACTCATTTTGGAGTGCCTAATTTATTTCTCATCCTTCTTCCACCTTAAAGTCCACGTGAAACCAATTCTTATGCCATTTACGAAGAATTTCGTGACCTAAGAACAATAGTTAGTCAAACTCGTGGTGTAGAAACAGGAATGGTAGCAAAGAAAAAATAAGTGGGTACTTCACGGCAAGATTTTGATCAGGAAGGTCAACTACGAACAAGACACTCATTTTGGAGTGCCTAATTTATTTCTCTTCCTTTATCCAACTTAAAAGTCACATGAATCCAATTATTATGCCTTTTATGAACAATTTCTTTACCCAAGAACTATATTTAGTCAAATTCATGGTGCAGAAACAGGAGAGGTAGAAAAAACAAAATAAGTGTGTACTTGAGGCCAAAGTTTTGTACAGGAAGGTCAACTATGAACATGGCATTAATTTTGGAGTGCCTAATTTATTTCACATTCTCTTTCAACTTAAAAGTCACGTGAAACCAGTTACTATGTCATTTACGAATAATTTTGTGACCCAGGAACCATATTTAGTCAAACTCAAGGTGCAAAAACAACGATGATAGCAAAGGCAAAACAAGTGGGTACTTTAGGCCAAGGTTTTGCACAAGAGGGTCAACTACGAACATGACACTCATTTTCGAGTGCCTAATTTTTTCTCATCCTGTTTTTAACTTAAAAGTCAAGTGGAACCAATTATTAAGCCATTTACAAAGAATTCCGTGCCCTAGGGACCATATTTAGTCAAACTCATGGTGCAGAAACAAGAGTGGTAGCAAATGAATAATAAGTGTGTACTTCATGCAAAGATTTTGTACGTGAAGGTCAACTACGAACATGACATTCATTTTGGAGTAGCTAATATATTTCTCATCCTTTTTCCAACTTAAAAGTCACATGAAAGCAATTATTATGCCTTTTATGAAGAATTTCTTGACCCAAGAACTATATTTAATCAAATTCATGGTGCAGAAACTGGAGTGGTAGAAAAAACAAAATAAGTGGGTACTTCAGGCCAAGATTTTGCATAAGAAGGTCAACTACGAACATGACACTAATGTTGTAGTGCCTAATTTATTTCTCATCCTTTTTCAACCTAAAAGTCACGTGGAACCAATTACTATGCCTTTTACGAAGAATTTTGTGACCCAAGAACCACATTTATTCAAACTCATCGTGTAGAAACAAGAGTGATAACGAAGGCAAAATAAGTGGGTACTTTAGGCCAAGGTTTTGCATAGGAAGGTCAACTACGAAGATGACACTCATTTTGGAGTGCCTAATTTATTTCTCATCACTTTTTGAACTTAAAAGTCACGTGACACCAATTATTAAGGCATTTAAGATGAATTTCGTGACATAGGAACCATAATTAGTTAAACTCATGGTGCAGAAAAACGAGTGGTAGCAAAGGCAAAATAAGTGCGTACTTGAGGCCAAGATTTTGCATAGGAAGGTCAACTACGAACATGACACTCGTTTTGGAGTGCCTAATTTATTTCTCATCCTTTTTCCAACTTAAAAGTCACGTAAAACCAATTATTATGTCTTTTATGAAGAATTTTTTGACCCAAGAACTATATTTAGTCAAACTCATGGTGCAGAAACATGAGTGGTAGAAAAAACAAAATAAGTGGGTACTTTAGGCCAAGATTTTGTGCAAGAAGGTGAATTATGAACATGACACTCATTATGGATTGCCTAATTTACTTCTAATCCTTTTTCTAACTTGAATGTCACGTGGAACCAATTATGATGTCATTTATGGAGACTTTTGTGCGCAGGAACCATATTTAGTCAAACTCATTGTGCATAAACAGGAGTGGTAGCAAAGGAAAAGTAAGTGGGTACTTCAGGACAAGGGTTTGTATCTAAGCTGAGCGGCACTTTTATGGGCTTGGGCCTAATTTTTCTGTATTTTTAGAATAGTATATAAGCTTTAGGACGTCCTAGGGTTTGTATCTTTGGCAGAGACAAAGCAAATACTCTCTTTTCCACCCTTTTGAAGGGAGATCTTGGATGCTTAGGCTACCTCTTCACCTTTCTAGGGTTTTATCTTTCATTCTTCCATTATTATTCATCTAGTTTCACCATGAATATGGTGAACTAAACCTTGTATTGTTGTTGGGGAATCAATGTAGTCTTGTGAAACTCTCATATATGGAATTTGTTTTAACATCTTACTTTTAAGACTTATGCTTTCTTTCATCATTAGTTAGGGTTTTTCCTCTTTGCTTATTGCTTGCTTTGTTTAACTCATTCATTGCCATGATTATTGATTTTGTCGATATGGGAACGTACGGGGAAATCTAGATCCGGAGAAATTCTCCCAATAGCATATTGGTTGCCTTTAAGCTCCTGCACTTCAGAACTAATTACTAGGAATGCTAGGAATTGTATGAACTCGTAATTAAGGATAAGCCTTCTTGCAAGGTGATTTAGAGAGTGGCATTAACAATTGATGAAAATAATGTTGAATTCCTAAAGTATACGAGAGTGGATAAGATGAAATTGATAACCCCCAACAACATACTCATCCATATAATTCATTAAAGTGTTTGTATTCTGTCTTTTCCATTGATCAAATTCATGCATACATGTTTATTTACTGTCTTTTGCATATAAAACTACAATCAATTTGTTCTTAAGTCTTAAATAATCAACAAATCACATAACTAAACTAGGTCGTGAGTCCTTTGGGAGAACGATACTTGGTCTTACCGAGTTTTATTACTTGAAACGATTCGGTCACACTTGCCGATTGTTAAACAAGTTTGTGGCGCCGTTTTTCGGTGTTCATAAATTTGTCATCAGTTTTGCACAAGAAGGTCAAATACGAACATGACACTCATTTTGGAGTGCCTAATTTATTTCTCATCCTTTTTTAACTTAAAAGTCATGTTCACGAATTCTTTGCCACTTAACCCAATTTATTTTCATCATTTTTTCTACACTGAACCCTGTATTTACAAGGTTTCCAAAATAATCACTTCCAAATTTAGTAGGGACTGCAATGCAAACATTTAAAACATTGATCATTCTAATCTTCAAATTTCATTAACAATAAATGTAACCATCACTTTTCTTTAAACATTTTTAACAACAAATATGTACATTCAGTCATAATCAATACATATTGAAAAAGTTCTAAACAAACCATCAATAACATTACAGAAATCCTTTTCACCAACATCTACACATTGTCTAACTCTTGCAACACTTCATCCCTCCACATATTGTCCACATCCAAAATCCAATCACAAACATGCTTCTTCCTAACCTCTTGCAGTTCCTTCTGGAAAGACAAAAATGCATAACATATGAATAAAATGCACCATTTCTATCAAAGCTCCACAACATGAATTTTTTTACAACTTACAGTTGTGTAACTAGGCAATGTTTTGCCTTCGTATTTCTCAATGTCATTCCACAACTCCATAATTTTCAAAACAATTACTCCACAATCAAATCTACCACAAACCAAATAAGTTCATACTTTCCTCCCAAAAACCACATCAACCACTATATGTTCTACACAACTTCATGCTCACTAAACCATACCACGAAAAACACCCAAATAACACAACAATCCATAAATGCCCAAACAAATTTAAATAAACTAAACCAATTCAACACAAAAAGTGCATTACCGAAAACAAACGAGGAAACCTTCAAAAAACACTTCCAATGACGGTATCCAAGTACGTTGGTTCCAAAATGCCTAAAGTTTGCCGCCTACAACGTTGCAACGACGACAGTTCGCCAACACCAACACTTCTCGGTGGCTGGGAGGGAGGAATATTGGTGGGTGGGTACACGTCCACGGTGGCACTCCGTCGGATAACAGACCGCGATGCTCCAAGGAAGACGCCCAAAAATGGGTTAGTGGGTGGGTAAACGTAAATGGCGACACTTCGACGATGGTGCTCCGATGGCAATGGGTGGGTGAGAGGGAAGTCCTTCTTAGCTTGAGTGGCAGGTGGGAGGAAGCGACCCTCTCTCTAGGGTTCGGGTTCTCTCTCTAAGCTTGCCACATATTCAAATTCTGAAAAGTGATAAATGAAACCCACAATTGAAACCCTGCCCCCAATTCTCTTTCCACGTCATTTTTCATTTTGAAATTTTATTTCCATGTGGACCAGTCATATTTTGACACATGGCCCGTGTCAAAATGTTGTCAAGCAATGTTGTCAAAGTATCATTATCCTATAATTTAAGATAATTGAAAGTGTGAAAAGGATTGGATGATGGGACTAAAGCATATATACGACAAGAGATAGAGACACAGGTAAACTATAATAATATATTATATAAGACAATAAACACGATATGTATATTAAAATTTTCAGATGATCTTTCTACATTAATCTCAATTTGATCTTTTTATTTTTTATGTTATTTTTATTTTTTAAGTTATTTTTATTGAATTTTCAATTTTGAAAATGTGTGACAAACAAATTATTTTCATTAAATGGAAATAAATAATGTATAAAAGTGTTGATGTGGTATACAATAGACATGTTAATGTAAGTGATTTTATTATATGGAATTGAGATTTAAATTAGGACGTGGAATTGATGTTTAATTTATGACATGACATTGTTTAATTATAGATTGTGGTTAGGAAAAAAAGTTAAGGATTTGGTGCAGTGCAAATTAGGGATTTTAAAACTACATATTTTGGATTTCGAAAGAGAGATATTAAAAAAGGATTTAAAGATTTCGAAAAAGGGATTTGCAATAAAAGATGCACATACTGCGAAAAGGATTTGAATATCAACGTAAAAAAGATCAACATATTTGTATAGAAATTGAATCTACATATTTGAAATTTTGAAAGAGGGATATCGAAAAGGGATTTAGGGATTTTGAAAGAGGGATCTGCAACAAAAGAAAAATACACTGTAGTAGGGATTTAAACATCAATAGGACAAAGACTAATGCAAAAAAAAAAAACTCGCATTCCCCATTTTCTGCTCCTTAGTTATATGAAACCACCTTCTTCTCCGTCTCACAAAGCTTCTAGCTTTTGCAATTTAGTAACCCAGTTTTTCTGAAGCATATTTCATTTTTCTCTTACTCATTTCACGAGAAATGAATAGAAAATTAAATGTTAGGACAAACACTACAAGAGAATGAAAAACACATTAGCCACTAAAATTAATCGACATTGATACGCTATTAACTAAATATTACATATTAGCACGTCTTGATGTCGTGTCTTTCCACTTAACAGAAAATATGTATTTGTTACACATATTTAAAATTCAAGATACAATTGAGATAACTTTTTAAACTGTAAATTAATACATTTAATAAAATGAATGTAATCTATATATTTAGTATTTAAAAGGTGAAAAATAATGATCATATAATATAATTATAATAAAAATTCGTGTAAGTAAATTATTAGATTTGTATTTATTATTATTATTTTAGAGCAATGTCAAAGATAAAACATGTTTTTCAAATTAGGCACTTTTTACTATTCAGAAGTGTTTCGTATCGTATGAGTGTCGCTGTTTGATACATATCGGACTCAGAACATGCAATTTATGAGGTGTGTCCAAGCTTCATAAAGTGTGACAGTTGTGAAATTTTCTTAGCTGTAGAGAGGAAAATAAATGGTGGAGCTCATGATAACAACTTAAATTACCATATATAAAAGAAAGAGAGTATAAACGAAAGAAATAAAAGATAATGAAGTAAAACTAAAGGATAACCGACTCGAATAGATTGGAACATATTTGATTTATATTGCAACTTATTAAATATATAATATTCTTTAATTGATCTTATGCTTGGATAGGAATGATCAAGAGAGGTTGAGCCTTGTGCGAGGTCAACCCATATTTCTCTAACATATCCATTTCCTCATGCTTTTCTCCATCCTTGAGCTTCCAATCATAATTGCATAAAAGTGAGGCCAACACAATGTGAACAGTTCTAGAAGCCAATGGTAACCCAGGACAAATACTTCTTCCACCTCCAAGGGTATATCAAACCAAAATCTTTCCCTTTAGAGTCAATGTCACTTTCAAATAATCTTTCGGGTCTAAATTCATTCGGGTTTGTCCAAATACTTGAATCCCTTCTCATTGCCACGAATTAGTACATTTCTAGACACCATGAAGCTGTTAAGAAATCTCACGATAAACACACTTAGATATTTTCCTAAAATTTAGTCTTGCTATTCATTAATAATTGAAGGTTTTAAATAGTCGTGATACTTACAATATTACAAAAATAAAAATAAAATCTGAAAATAAAATATCAACTATCTTAAAAATAAAATCTGCTTAATCTATCATAAAATAATATTGTACCTAGATAAACTGAAAATCATAATTACTTATCCATATTCTATCTCTATCAAATGAAACTAAATATTACTAGACCCAAAAGTAACAAATTAAGATTTAAACCCTAAAATTTAAGTTTATCCCAACAAACTCCCCTATAAACTTAAATTCTTCCTTCCTTCATTCGGCTTTTCATGTGCATCATCCCACACCAGGTTTGCTTCTTTCAATCAAATTTGACTTCATCTTTTTTCCTTATGACCCTCCTATCTTTTACCTTGGTTGTGTTGGGTCTATCGAGGAGGAGGTTCCATGTGGGTTACACAAATACCAATGTCGCAACCGGGATCACGACGGGACGACGATCCGTGGAAAAATAAAACGCGTTTTGAAAAAAGAGATTTTGGAGTCGCCACCATAGTTTATTCTGGAAAACTACGGAAAAACCATAAAGTGATAAGGCATGGTCCGCGAAACTGAGATTCTTGATTCGGGAGTCGGTTACGTGTAGGGAAGGTATTAGCACCCTACAACGCCTGCCCTAAGGCAGTACCTTTAACTAAATGCGCGAATGTGGATGTGGTTTTCAAAATGTTTAACTTTCCCTTGAAATAAAAACTCTAAAGAAACAAACAATAGTTTTTTAGTTTTTTTGGGCCCGATAAGGATTGACCTTGCTCCTACGTATTCTCATTCAGAATGAGAAATCAGGGTTCCGTAGTTCATTTGAAACTGCTTGAAAATTGTTTGAAAATAGTTTGAAAGATTTGTTTGAAAAAATTGATTTTGGATTTTTGGGGAAATGAACCTGACAAGGACTGGCCTTGCTCCTACGTATCTCCACTTTTGATGGAGAATCAAGGATCACGTAGTTCTGACTAGGCGATATTGTTTGAAGAGGTTGATGTTTTTGGTTTTTTAAGATTATATATTTTTTTTGTATTTTTCTTGTAATATTTTGATTTTTGCGTAATGAGCACTAGGCTGATGCGTACGATCGCACGAATACTCACACGGCTTTTTTTCTTTTTATTGTTTTGCGTAATGAGCACTAGGCAGATGCGTACGATCGCACGAGCACTCACACGGCTTTTTTTTTTGTTTATTTTATATTTTGGGCAATGAATACTAGGCTGATGCGTACGATCGCACGAGTACTCCTACCGATATTTACATCATTAAATGTTTTTTGAAGTTTTATATATTTTTTTAATTTTTTTGCAATTTTTATGATTTTTATGCAAAACGACACAAACAAGTTCACTAGATATAAATAAAACAAAGGGATGGGGGTTACTGTACAAGGGGTGTTACATGCAATAAAAAAAACCAATAAAAAAAAGCGTAAAAAATAAAACAAGAAAAGCTCAACAAAATTGGGGGTACAAAAAAAAATAAAAATAAAAAACCGGGGGTGCCGATTGAAATTGAAGCTCCTTTGTTTGGGCCAATACTCTTCTTCTCCAACTTTGGATCTGACAGGTGTGTAAGGACGAAAATGAAGGTGCATCTTGAAATAGTGTGCTCAGACCCAAATTCTTCCTCTTGCAGAGACAAAATGAATTTCAGTCCTTTCTTTTTCACTGACCTTTGCTGAGTGTTTCACTGATAATTTCTTCTACAAAACTCCAAACAGAATGAAACTTTTTTCTATAGAAACTAGATTTAGAGGGCTTTCATTTGATAACTCACACATAATTTTTGAACCTCTGGACTAGATGCAGTATAATTTTGAAATCAGGTTTGACTGTTTCGTTTCTGGCACTGACCTTGGTTTACTGTTTGGCTCATATCTTTTTCCACAAAACTCTAATTGCAATGAAACGTTTTGGGTTAGATTCTAGACTCAAAGGGCTTTCATTTGAATACTCACACATAATTTTTGGACCTCTGGAATAGATGCAGCATAATTTCGAAATCAGGCGTGGTTGTTTCGTTTCTGGCACTGACCTTGGTTTACTGTTTGGCTCATATCTTTTTCCACAGAACTCTAATTGCAATGAAACTTTTTGGGTTAGATTCTAGACTCAAAGGGCTTTCATTTGAATACTCACACATAATTTTTGGACCTCTGGAATAGATGCAGCATAATTTCGAAATCAGGCGTGGCTGTTTCGTTTCTGGCACTGACCTTGGTTTATTGTTTGGCTCATATCTTTTTCCACAGAACTCTAATTGCAATGAAACGTTTTGGGTTAGATTATAGACTCAAAGGGCTTTCATTTGAATACTCACACGTAATTTTTGGACCTCTGTACTAGCTGCAGCTCAGTTTTGAAGAGATGAGTGGGGAAAGGATTTTAGTGTGTGGTCATGATGATGGAAATCAATTTTGTGGGTGAAATATGTTGGTACTGGTTTGCTGAAGGGGTGTAAGGAATACGGAGAATACAGAATAGGAAAGAGGTTGAAGGTAATTGGGTTTCATGTGAGCAAGAATCCAGATCTATGAACTTGGTTTTGGAGGAATGAAGAGATTGAAAGGAGAAAGAAACTCTCCCTCTAGTCTGGAACGTTTTCCCCTTCTGGAAAACCCGCCCCCCCCCCTTGGTTGCTTGCTGTCCAGCTTCTTTTAAAGCCAATATCTCCACTTCTTGTGCTTCCTCTATGGTGCAAAAATTAAACCAAACACGGGCCCTCCACTTTCTCTCCATTTCAGTAGAATGAGTGCACTTTTAAAAGAGACAAAAACATTGCTTTCCATCGAAATAATGGGGCGGCTGGTGCAGCAATTATTGTGCTTAAAAATATTTCAAGACTTGCTTCTTGGGTGCAAAGTTGATTCCCATGGGCCCCTGCTGCCATTTCCTCTCCAAGCTGTTGCCTCCATTCTCATCACTCTTCCTTCTCTGGACCTCCGCTTCTTCTTGTGTTGGTGGCTGCCCCGTACGTACTGCTGCACCTCCATTCTCTTCAAGCACACATTTACTAACGTTGCAGTGCTGCTGGGCCGTGATCATGATGAATCTTCCAGTGCTCTTTCCACCAAAAATATTTTACCTTCCCTTACCAAACGCACTATCGCCTCCACTCAATCTGCATTCAAACTTTATTAACCATATTCAGATTAGTGGGTGCAAGAGTGTTGATGAAATGGTGATGTGGAGAATGGAGTGTGATAAGAAAAGATGGGTGGTGAGGAAGTAAAAAAAGTGAAATTATTTTGGACCATTGGACTAGATGCAGTATAATTTTGAAATCAGGTTTGACTGTTTCGTTTCTGGCACTGACCTTGGTTTACTGTTTGGCTCATATCTTTTTCCACAAATCTCTAATTGCAATGAAACATTTTGGGTTAGATTCTAGACTCAAAGGGCTTTCATTTGAATACTCACACATAATTTTTGGACCTCTGGAATAGATGCAGCATAATTTCGAAATCAGGCGTGGCTGTTTCGTTTCTGGCACTGACCTTGGTTTACTGTTTGGCTCATATCTTTTTCCACAGAACTCTAATTGCAATGAAACTTTTTGGGTTAGATTCTAGACTCAAAGGGCTTTCATTTGAATACTCACACATAATTTTTGGACCTCTGGAATAGATGCAGCATAATTTCGAAATCAGGCGTGGCTGTTTCGTTTCTGGCACTGACCTTGGTTTATTGTTTGGCTCATATCTTTTTCCACAGAACTCTAATTGCAATGAAACGTTTTGGGTTAGATTATAGACTCAAAGGGCTTTCATTTGAATACTCACACGTAATTTTTGGACCTCTGTACTAGCTGCAGCTCAGTTTTGAAGAGATGAGTGGGGAAAGGATTTTAGTGTGTGGTCATGATGATGGAAATCAATTTTGTGGGTGAAATATGTTGATACTGGTTTGCTGAAGGGGTGTAAGGAATACGGAGAATACAGAATAGGAAAGAGGTAGAAGGTAATTGGGTTTCATGTGAGCAAGAATCCAGATCTATGAACTTGGTTTTGGAGGAATGAAGAGATTGAAAGGAGAAAGAAACTCTCCCTCTAGTCTGGAACGTTTTCCCCTTCTGGAAAACCCGCCCCCCCCCCCCCCCCCCTTGGTTGCTTGCTGTCCAGCTTCTTTTAAAGCCAATATCTCCACTTCTTGTGCTTCCTCTATGGTGCAAAAATTAAACCAAACACGGGCCCTCCACTTTCTCTCCATTTCAGTAGAATGAGTGCACTTTTAAAAGAGACAAAAACATTGCTTTCCATCGAAATAATGGGGCGGCTGGTGCAGCAATTATTGTGCTTAAAAATATTTCAAGACTTGCTTCTTGGGTGCAAAGTTGATTCCCATGGGCCCCTGCTGCCATTTCCTCTCCAAGCTGTTGCCTCCATTCTCATCACTCTTCCTTCTCTGGACCTCCGCTTCTTCTTGTGTTGGTGGCTGCCCCGTACGTACTGCTGCACCTCCATTCTCTTCAAGCACACACTTACTAACGTTGCAGTGCTGCTGGGCCGTGATCATGATGAATCTTCCAGTGCTCTTTCCACCAAAAATATTTTACCTTCCCTTACCAAACGCACTATCGCCTCCACTCAATCTGCATTCAAACTTTATTAACCATATTCAGATTAGTGGGTGCAAGAGTGTTGATGAAATGGTGATGTGGAGAATGGAGTGTGATAAGAAAAGATGGGTGGTGAGGAAGTAAAAAAAGTGAAATTATTTTGGACCATTGGATTAAGTGTTTAATAGAAAATTTAGGGGTGCAAAAAAGTAAAATAAATAGTGTTTTTCATTTTGGTGTTTTTTATTTTTATTTTTATTTTTGTGATGAATTATATTTACCCGGACAAAATTGGGTGTTGACAGCTGCCCCTCTTTACTTAGATATTACTGGATAATATGAAAATTTGAGATTTTTGTATTATTGGAGTAAAAGCTAAGTAAAGAAAGAAACACTAATTTCGTCTGGATTTCAAAATGGACAAAGAACAACAGGAAAATTTAAAACAAATATGAACAAGGCTAAAAGAATTGAGGTGTGTAGATATTGTGGAGGGTGTCGTAACCCTATGGATGAAGTGAATGAGGTGTACAAACCTCGTGGAGGGTGTCGTAACCCTGTGGAAGTGAATGAGGTGTCATAACCTCGTGGAGGGTGTCGTAACCCTGTGGAAGTGAATGAGGTGTCATAACCTCGTGGAGGGTGTCGTAACCCTGTGGAAGTGAATGAGGTGTCATAACCTCGTGGAGGGTGATCGTAACCCTGTAGAAGTGAATGAGGTGTCAAAACCTCGTGGAGGGTGTCGTAACCCTGTGGAAGTGAATGAGGTGTCATTACCTCGTGGAGGGTGATCGTAATCCTGTAGAAGTGAATGAGGTGTCATAACCTCGTGGAGGGTGTCGTAACCCTGTGGAAGTGAATGAGGTGTCATAACCTCGTGGAGGGTGATCGTAACCCTGTAGAAGTGAATGATTTGAGTTTGATTGCTGGGCTCGACCATTGCCTTGCACAGGGCCGAGATACCAACAAGAGAAAGTAAAAATGTTTGATTGTTTGAATTTGAAATTTGGATTTTGTTGAAATTTTGAGATGTTGAAATTTTTTTTGATTTTATTTTCTTGAGATAGAAATGAGTGTCTATTTTTATTTTTATTTTTTTAATTTTTTTTTAATTTTTTTTTTTTGAAATAAGAACATGGTTGATGTAAATTTGGAAATTGCAGGAGAAAGCTTTGATGCATGTTGATTGTTTTTTGTCTTTTTTGAAGAAAGAGAAAACTTTGATGCATGTTGATTTTTTTTGTCTTTTTGAAAGAAGAAGATTTGGTGAAAATATGTAATTTTGAAATTGGAGGAGAAAACTTTGATGAATTTTGATTTTTTTTTTTTGTTTTTGAAGGAAGAAGATTTGATAAACATTCATGAAAATGTGTACATGATGTTGACTTTTGATCCATGATGGAAGATTATGAAACTATGACACTTTTTTTTACTGAGTCAATTTGTTTTCTTTGAAATCATGAATTTTATGAAGATTTAGACTTTCATTTTCTTTTTTACAATGGATGTCCAATTCTAAAATCAAATGTTCAAAATGAAGCTTGTGTGCTACACATTTCTTGACGAGATACTAGTGTGTATATGCTTGATACCAGGGGTTGGGACAAATGTGTGGAAGGATTTGGAGAGTACCGAGTTGGCTACTTGGGCCTCTTACTCCTTAAAACAGTTACAAATGCCAATGTGAGGTCGTGGATACTCAGAAGTTGCCCCATCTTGGGGCATGGTAAAAAGATAGGTATGGACAAATGTATCTATGAATTGTGAGGGTGTGAAATTCATATAACCTTCACAAAATTGGCCCTAGTTTCGGGTATGAGTCAATTAAGCGAGGTTTACAAAAAAGGTTGCCCCCCCACTTCGGGTTTACGAATGATAAGATAGACTCAAAATCATACAAAGCCCTAAAGTGTCTTCCCCTGTTTTGGGAGTGGATTTATGAATTTCAATGCGGACAAATCTGAGAGGCCCAACAAAGAATGCCCCGGTCTTGGTACGAACTTTAAATATACAGATGAAACAAATGTGAAATTAACAAAGTTGCCCAATATTTTGAATGGGCCAAAACATATGAAATAAAGTTGCCCAAAATTGCCCCTTAGTTTGGGAATTGGGGGAAGAGTTTGAATGGGATAGAAATTTGTTCAAAAATTTGTGATGAATATGGAAATGATTGACTTGAAAGGATTGCCCCAATCGGCTTGATTTTCCTTCTTAATCAAATAGGGAGTTCCCTTCTTCCGAGGACATATATTTTTCATCATTTTTTTTTACAACTGCATTGTTAGTCATTTTGTCTTGTCTCAAAATTAAGCTTTATGAAAAATTAAGCAACCATTATTCAATCTGTGTGGACTTTTATTGGGCTTGTAATGTGGCTTTGGCTAAAGGGTACTGAAAGAAAGGATATAAAGGCTCAAATAAATGTTTGCGGGTTATTGGAAACAAAAGTTACCATCTGCACCTTGTATCAGCTACTCTTCAAATCTGTTTTGACTTTCTTTGCTGATTTGTAAACTTCACTCTTTGTTTGCCATCACTTCGTGATTCTTTCCATTTTTGCTTTGCTTTTGCTGAATTCTCTTCATTTGATCACTAAGTGCGTTCTTCTTGCAATTTGAGTCGGCTTCTAGTGTGATGGTAACTCTTGTTTGGGTAAAATTTGAAAACAAAGTACTTATTGGCTCAAATTTGGTAACAATGGTTGTATCTTTTTATTTTTCTTTTTGGATGAAGAAAGATGGCCACACATCATTTCAAATTTTGATTGTTTTATTTTCACAAGATTAATTAGGAGACAAGACTAAATGATCTCAACAAGAGTCGTTTCTCTTTTTTTTTTTTTAGTCCTAACGAAATCAAGGATCTCCCAAATGAAAGCCAGTGGAAGTAATGGAAAATCTGTCCCAGTGTAAAACTTTGCATTTATTATTTGGGCTCAAGAACATGATTTAGGTCAATCTTTTGGTTTAGTGAAGGTCGAAAGATGACGTTTTCAAGCAATGTACACCTAAATACTTCTTAAGAATACGTGATTTGATCATTTGACAATAGGAGATTATGACATCCATTACATTTTTTTTTTTTGAAATCTCATAAAATGGACGATTTGCATCGAAAATAATTGACTCAGCACTTGACATGATATGCATATATTTTTTTTTTGGGTTTTATGAATGAAGAAATGTAATATGAAGTAAAAGGATGATACTAGCTAAAGATTTTTTATTTTTAGAGAAAATTGGGTTTGGTGGCCAATGTGGCAACTGGACTGTGCGGGCCAGTGTGGCAAATGGGCTTAGTGGGCCAGTTGTGGAAACTGGGTTTTGCAGGCCAGTGTGGAAAACTGGGCTTTGCGGGCCAGTGAGGAAACTGGGCTTTTGGGCCAGTGTAGGAAACTGGGCTTTTTGGGCCAGTGAGGAAACTGGGCTTTTGGGCCAGTGTAGGAACTGGGCTTTCTGGGGCTTTCATGGGCCGCAATCAGTTCATCTTTAATTCTTAAGTTTTTTTTTTTTTTGACAACAAATTTCAAGAAAATCATGCATGATAACTTGGAAGACTGTACTGAAAATATATTGTCAACAATTTGTATCTTCCACAATTATGCTGCTTTTTATTTGGCAAATATATTACTGAAGGAAAATTATGCAATTTACAGAAAAAAATCTTTTTTGTATTATATTTTTTTACAGAGAAGGACAATTGGACTCAATGGGCCAAACACTATTCTTTTTACAACCATGACGAAATCTTCAGACAAGGGTCTGAATCCCTCTATTTTTTACAACCATGAATTGAAAACACAAAATTTACATAAACATGTATTTTTATCTTCAGAAATTCAGATGCACTGGTTCAAGAGAAACCACACATGACAACGGGGCCTAACGGGCTCAAAAACTGTTCATCTTTCAATCTCAGATTATTTTTTTTTCAAAATCTTTTTAACTACAAACTCAAAGAAAATCACACAGGACAATTTGAACAAATGTATTAAACAGTTCAAAATTATCATTCTGATATTTTTTTTTTGATTTTGATTGGCTTTTATTTTACAGGACTACAAAGAAAAATGGGTCAAACTTTGACCTGAAGCAAATCGAACCAAATGCAAGGCAGTCTCAGCTTAACGGGCCAGACGGACCCAAATGTGAGTGCGACACAAGGAATTGAAAATATTTTTATTTTTTTTTGTTTTAAAGTGAAGTCTGACATTATGTGAAAATTATGAAACATGATGAGGGAAATATTTTTTATTTTAAATTCTAAGAAAACAAAACTGAGATAAATTTTACACTGAAAATTGGCCCAGATGGACTCAACAAATACTATTCTTACTTTCACCATGAAACTTTGTGAAAAGGAATTTGAATTCTCTTTTTTATATTTTTTTATTTTTTTATTTTTTTTTTTGAAAAATCTTAGAATGACACATTTCAAACGCAAAAACAACATATTTTGACATTTTTTCAAAAGAAATAGACTCGAGAAAAAGACCACAAAGGCAATTGGGCCTAATGGGCTCGAGCACTGTTTTTTTCCTTAATTGTTTTTTTTAGATTTATTCAAAATGTAGAAGAAAAAGGAATTAAATCAAACAAATTGGTGTGGTGTGAAAATTATGAACATTTCCAAAATAATTTTTCACTCAAATTTATATTTCAGAAGAATTGGGTTCAAAGAAGGCTAACATGACAATGAGGCCCAATGTACCTGAAAAAATGTCATTTATCATGCAAATGAAAAATAATTTTGAATACTTCAAATTTTACATCACTCCAATTATTGTTTTTTTTTTTTTGAAAAATTTTCTATTTATCATATTTTTTATATTTTGTTTTATTATTTTTTGGTGAAATCGGATCATCTAAGGAGTCATGTATTGGGCCGGATTGACCCAACAAAACCCAACCTGTTTTCAAATTTTCAAAATTTTTTATTTTTATTTTTGAATTCAGAAAGACCGGGACTGTGGACGTCCCCGGTAGCAATGACCGGAATTGTGGACACAGTGGCAGAATCCTTGGCTATAAATAGGCTACCCTTCAGCGTTGGCCGACGTTTCATTCTGCTCTCTCTCTCTCTTGTTCTCCCTTTCTCTCTCTATCTTCCTCCTTCTCTCTCCCTCTTGAGCGTCTCTGGACTTCTGTGAGGAACCTCTGCCCAGTGTGCCTTCGGAGCGTCTAACATCAGCGAGGAGCCTCTGCAAGCCCTACTGCTTCCGGGTAAGTCCTCTTTCCTCTAGATCTTCCATTCTTTTTTTTTTTTTTTGTGTTCTTCCTTCCCTTCCTTCCGTTCGTTGCTCTTTCTGCTTTCATGTTTTTTTGTTCCCTTATGCTTTCCATTTTTTTTTTTGCTTCTTTCCTTTATACTTTTGTGATTCTTCCGTCCTTCCCTTATGCTGTTCCATTTTCTTTTAAGCTTTTATGTTCTTTTATGTTTTTATGTTTTTCCTTGCTTTCTTTTCTCTTCTTTGTTCTCTTTTATTAACTTAAAAAAAAGAACACACTGTCTTAAACTAAGGGGTATATAGGCTGGAAACCAGACGTTAATCTCCCTTCGTTTGAAGGTATGGCAGAGACAATCGGGTAGAACAGCGCCACGTACCCCATAAAAACAGAAAACTTAAAAGAAAATTTATCTGTATGAACCGGACATGGACAAGATGGACATAGATTTTATTTGTACGAACAGAACATGGACAATATGGACATAGATCCGTTTTGGAACCTTTGCGAGGACCATGAAACAGATCACAAACTGGACAATAAGACTCGAAAGACCCGATACAAAGAACTTACAATTACGGAGTCACTCACCCAAGTCGAGCTCAGATTTTTGAGATCACTACTCGAATCAGGGCATTCGGAGAAGCGGGGGAGTACAATGTCCAGTGCTGGTTTAGCAATCATGGGAATAGAGTAAGACGTTGGCAAGCGGAATTGGATCCCACCGGCACCCTCTTTTCTCTACTACCCCTGTACATGTATGGTAAAACCCTAACTTCATCCTTGTCTTTTTAATTTTCTTCCTCTTTTCCTTCTTTTGACACAATTATTTCTTTTTATTATTTTATTATTTTTTTACTCTTTTTTTTTTTGGAGAAACCTATTGGGTAATCATGAAGGCTCCGAAGCTTCTGGACCTCTTCCCCATTCCCATCATAATCGATGGAGAAACAGAGATTCCTCCGCCTCCACCCATGACTTTTCGTGCCAGAGCTCCCTCAATGGAACTCTCCCTTAGACCACCACAACCAGCTCGAGAATTTTTTTTCCATTGAAATTTTTTTTTGTTTTTGTTGTTTTTGTTGGCCGAGTGTGGCCAGAATTTGAATAAGGATTGTAATATGGACACTTAATATTTTTTTTTTGTTTTTGCTTATCTATTTTCTTTTCTTTTTTGTTTTTAATGGAGGTCGAACTTGAACGAATTCCGTAATATGTATTTTTAATGTTTTTTTTGTTATATTTTTGTTGTTTGAGATCTAATCCCTTTTTGTGCAGATTGTCATTCTACCGAACTCGAGAGTGTTGGCAAAAGACAATAACCTAAGAGATCTCCAAACGCTTTGTAATTTTTTTTTTTAATTTTTTTTGTAATTTTTGTTTTTTTGTTTCGGCCACCTGAAGGCCCTTATTTGTAATAATTAGGACACTGCAAAATTGAATGTATTTTATTATATTTTTTTTTCATGTACATGTTCATCAATTTAATTAAATTACACATATTCTGCAATTTCGAGTCATGGAACTCTTCTTAAAAGTTTCCTCTTTTTTACTTGGTCCGAAAGAAAAACCATTAAGTTATCATTGAATTTGAAACAACATCTGAATAATCGTGTATGAAATTGTTCAAGATTTTAAAAATGCTTCAACATTTTTTTTTTGAGGTAAACAGACATGAACACGAATTTGCCCCTAATCTGGAAAAGCTTATGTGCCCAAAGACTAAAAATTGACCAATATGAACTCACATTAGGACATACGCGGAAATATGCCCCTACAAAACACATGTTTAACATGACTTGAATGGAGGTGGAAATGAAAGATCAGATCGACACTTAACGACCATAAAAATGAATAACACATGTTAATGAGAGCCAAAATAGGCTTAAACAGACAGAGGTTTAAAAAAAATCAGGCTAGACATGGCTGGATTAGAACACGGACACGATAACAAAAACGATTTGGACAATGTTTATGCTTAGGCACAGATGATGGGCCGAACATGACAAGGTTTAGGTTAAGACAGGGAGATTAAGACTGACAGTGGATTACGATTTGGGCTTCAACAGGATAAACAAGGTTTAAGACAAAAAAATAGACAAAAGAAAAAAAACATTTCTGAACCTAAAACATGAAGAAAGGGAACCAGTATGACAAGTATATCGGATGACAAAGGAATATGGGGTACTAAAAAATGCCCTACACAGTGAACAAACTATAAATTTGATGGACTCTCGAAAAGTGACGATCATTGAGAAAACAATCCAAAAATGGCCCGCAAGCGAATCTATTAACACCAATTTATTGAAAACGCATTTTTTATTTTTCATTAGGGCAATTTATTACACATTTAAACATTTTCCTCTGAGTTAAAACTTTAGAGAACAAACAACTAATCTATAATGTGCTCGAACTTTACTAAAAATGGATTGAATTACTTAAAAGAAATTGTTGACAAAATTTCATCTAAAATATACTTCATTTTCTAAATATTTTTCGAAAACATTTTCTTTCTTTATTCTCCTTTTTCTTGCAAATTTTCTTTTTATTACATAAATTAGATGCAAACATCATAATGATCTCCTTGTTCAAAGTAATTTGAAATATTTTCTATTTTTTTTATTTTTTAAATATGTTTTTTTTTTATTTTTTTGACCCTAAACTGGATTACAAAAGATGATATAATTTCCAATAGCAAAGGAATATATTTTCAATCATTTCAAATTATCATCATTTATTTTCCAGATGGTTTAAAGAAACAAAATTCAGACGCGACTAATTTTCACAAATTATTTTAACAAAACTGGAATATTTTTTTTACATTTTTTTAGTACCAAAAGATGATACATTTTTACAAAACAAGTTCACACATAAACATAAATCGTAGTTGTTTTATTTAAATTACAAGAAAAACTTACAAAACATTGCCCCTATTTTTATTTTTTATTGCTTGCGAACATTTACGAATAAAGCCCCTTATACGATGATTCTTCTTTTCCGAACGAAAATGGGCGATGGATCAGTGGTCAAACGATGATCTTGAACATTTTCATATCATGAAAAGCTGGATGAACATTTCAAATCAATGATAAAATTGAATTGAACGATTAGACCAAAAATCTTTATTTTGCTTCAAAAGTATTTTTATTTGAAAATTTTTATTATTTTTTTTTTGAATTATTCCATGAACTCTATAACAAGATAAATACATATGAATTAGAACATGTACATTTTTAGTGCTCTAATTTTTTTTACATTTTTTTATTATGGTACATTTATTTGCTGTATACAAAGAAAAGATGAAAAAGAAATGACAAAACGATCTCCCTTTCGTGTCTTAATCGAAGGATGGTACTTAAAGTTCTAAGGCCACATACATGCACTCACCAGGATGGTTTCCTAATTCTTAAATCAAGGCCACCAGAGCTATGGCTCTGTTCACTGTTTCTCCACAACAGTCAGAGTAATCAACTAGATGTGGAGACACAAATGAGAGAACAGACTCTGGGTGGAGTTCTCACGATAGCCAAACAGGAAGTATGTCCCAAATGACACCGTTACCCAACTCCTCTATTTCTAAGTTGCGCTCAGACCCGGGTATAGGGCCCCACTCATGATATGCATAATGTGTGTGAAGGGAGATTATACTACAAAAAAAAAAACACTTACCTGCAATACAATCAGAAAAATCCCAGACAGATATAAACATGTTTTCTACCCTAGGGTTCAATATAGAACAAAACACACATGAAATTATACCAAATATCAGACAAAGATAAAGAAAAAGGGGAAGAAAAACACAAAGAAAAAACCACATTGAATTCGCATATCTAATTAAATGGCCTGACTCTCTGGCGTCCCCAGTGGAGTCGCCATCTGTCGCAACCGGGATCGCGACGGGACGACGATCTGTGGAAAAATAAAACGCGTTTTGAAAAAAGAGATTTTGGAGTCGCCACCATAGTTTATTCTGGAAAACTACGGAAAAACCATAAAGTGATAAGGCATGGTCCGCGAAACTGAGATTCTTGATTCGGGAGTCGGTTACGTGTAGGGAAGGTATTAGCACCCTACAACGCCTGCCCTAAGGCAGTACCTTTAACTAAATGCGCGAATGTGGATGTGGTTTTCAAAATGTTTAACTTTCCCTTGAAATAAAACCTCTAAAGAAACAAACAATAGTTTTTTAGTTTTTTTGGGCCCGACAAGGATTGACCTTGCTCCTACGTATTCTCATTCAGAATGAGAAATCAGGGTTCCGTAGTTCATTTGAAATTGCTTGAAAATTGTTTGAAAATAGTTTGAAAGATTTGTTTGAAAAAATTGATTTTGGATTTTTGGGGAAATGAACCTGACAAGGACTGGCCTTGCTCCTACGTATCTCCACTTTTGATGGAGAATCAAGGATCACGTAGTTCTGACTAGGCGATATTGTTTGAAGAGGTTGATGTTTTTGGTTTTTTAAGATTATATATTTTTTTTGTATTTTTCTTGTAATATTTTGATTTTTGCGTAATGAGCACTAGGCTGATGCGTACGATCGCACGAGCACTCACACGGCTTTTTTTTTTGTTTATTTTATATTTTGGGCAATGAATACTAGGCTGATGCGTACGATCGCACGAGTACTCCTACCGATATTTACATCATTAAATGTTTTTTGAAGTTTTATATATTTTTTTAATTTTTTTGCAATTTTTATGATTTTTATGCAAAACGACACAAACAAGTTCACTAGATATAAATAAAACAAAGGGATGGGGGTTACTGTACAAGGGGTGTTACATGCAATAAAAAAAACCAATAAAAAAAAGCGTAAAAAATAAAACAAGAAAAGCTCAACAAAATTGGGGGTACAAAAAAAAAATAAAAATAAAAAGCCGGGGGTGCCGATTGAAATTGAAGCTCCTTTGTTTGGGCCAATACTCTTCTTCTCCAACTTTGGATCTGACAGGTGTGTAAGGACGAAAATGAAGGTGCATCTTGAAATAGTGTGCTCAGACCCAAATTCTTCCTCTTGCAGAGACAAAATGAATTTCAGTCCTTTCTTTTTCACTGACCTTTGCTGAGTGTTTCACTGATAATTTCTTCTACAAAACTCCAAACAGAATGAAACGTTTTTCTATAGAAACTAGATTTAGAGGGCTTTCATTTGATAACTCACACATAATTTTTGAACCTCTGGACTAGATGCAGTATAATTTTGAAATCAGGTTTGACTGTTTCGTTTCTGGCACTGACCTTGGTTTACTGTTTGGCTCATATCTTTTTCCACAAAACTCTAATTGCAATGAAACTTTTTGGGTTAGATTCTAGACTCAAAGGGCTTTCATTTGAATACTCACACATAATTTTTAGACCTCTGGAATAGATGCAGCATAATTTCGAAATCAGGCGTGGCTGTTTCGTTTCTGGCACTGACCTTGGTTTACTGTTTGGCTCATATCTTTTTCCACAGAACTCTAATTGCAATGAAACTTTTTGGGTTAGATTCTAGACTCAAAGGGCTTTCATTTGAATACTCACACATAATTTTTGGACCTCTGGAATAGATGCAGCATAATTTCGAAATCAGGCGTGGCTGTTTCGTTTCTGGCACTGACCTTGGTTTATTGTTTGGCTCATATCTTTTTCCACAGAACTCTAATTGCAATGAAACTTTTTGGGTTAGATTATAGAATCAAAGGGCTTTCATTTGAATACTCACACGTAATTTTTGGACCTCTGTACTAGCTGCAGCTCAGTTTTGAAGAGATGAGTGGGGAAAGGATTTTAGTGTGTGGTCATGATGATGGAAATCAATTTTGTGGGTGAAATATGTTGATACTGGTTTGCTGAAGGGGTGTAAGGAATACGGAGAATACAGAATAGGAAAGAGGTAGAAGGTAATTGGGTTTCATGTGAGCAAGAATCCAGATCTATGAACTTGGTTTTGGAGGAATGAAGAGATTGAAAGGAGAAAGAAACTCTCCCTCTAGTCTGGAACGTTTTCCCCTTCTGGAAAACCCGCCCCCCCCCCCCCCCCCTTGGTTGCTTGCTGTCCAGCTTCTTTTAAAGCCAATATCTCCACTTCTTGTGCTTCCTCTATGGTGCAAAAATTAAACCAAACACGGGCCCTCCACTTTCTCTCCATTTCAGTAGAATGAGTGCACTTTTAAAAGAGACAAAAACATTGCTTTCCATCGAAATAATGGGGCGGCTGGTGCAGCAATTATTGTGCTTAAAAATATTTCAAGACTTGCTTCTTGGGTGCAAAGTTGATTCCCATGGGCCCCTGCTGCCATTTCCTCTCCAAGCTGTTGCCTCCATTCTCATCAGTCTTCCTTCTCTGGACCTCCGCTTCTTCTTGTGTTGGTGGCTGCCCCGTACGTACTGCTGCACCTCCATTCTCTTCAAGCACACACTTACTAACGTTGCAGTGCTGCTGGGCCGTGATCATGATGAATCTTCCAGTGCTCTTTCCACCAAAAATATTTTACCTTCCCTTACCAAACGCACTATCGCCTCCACTCAATCTGCATTCAAACTTTATTAACCATATTCAGATTAGTGGGTGCAAGAGTGTTGATGAAATGGTGATGTGGAGAATGGAGTGTGATAAGAAAAGATGGGTGGTGAGGAAGTAAAAAAAGTGAAATTAGTTTGGACCATTGGATTAAGTGTTTAATAGAAAATTTAGGGGTGCAAAAAAGTAAAATAAATAGTGTTTTTCATTTTGGTGTTTTTTATTTTTATTTTTATTTTTGTGATGAATTATATTTACCCGGACAAAATTAGGTGTTGACAACCAACAACATCTAAGCCAACTATATAAGGAATCGACACCACTCTTTACCCAAACAATTAAGGCAATGGGTTAATGGGTCTTTCACCTTTCTATAATGCTCTACTTTCTCATTTCTATCCAATGTGGGACTTGGACCACACTTGGATTCCCAACAGGTTGACCTCTTTAATGCTTTAACTGACTCTATTATGCCTGACTTCTCAATAACCTTGACCAACTCGTTTTTTACCTTAGGCGATTTCTCAACATCTTCATCTTCCTCTTCGTCTGGTTCAAGAACACTAGATGTTTTCTCTTCTTTTTCAAGAGTAAACTTCTTCAGCTCCTCAAGCTCAACCCTCTGTTTATTCATAATTTCATTAGCTTCATCTAGAAGCCTCCCTATTCGCTGAATCACTTCATCTTTTTGTTTTAGTTCTTTCTCTAGGTTTTCCTTCTCCACAATTGTTGCATCCTTTACCGAGATCACTTCTTCCATTGTTGGGATTGGGCTCTCCATGTCCACTGCATCCAAGCTCTTTGCCATCAATAGAATTCCACATTCTTCTTCCGCATCTTAAATAAGGAGATTTGTGATAACGGTTGAAAAACCATTATTTTTATACTTAATTTTGATATTAAAAACACCCTTTTGGACTTAGAAGCTTGCTTGAACTCATGTTTTTGCTTTAGTTTTGTGAATAAAAGAGTTGAAGGTGAATTTAATGGTTTTGTGTTAGATTCCCTTAATTTTGTAGGCTATTGGAATGATTTGAAAGAAAAGTTAAAGTATCGAATGGTTGGAATGTATAAAAGTCAACCAGAATGCAGAAAAGTCAACCAGAATGCAGAAAAGTCGACCAATCAATCAGAGTGCAGAAAAATTTGCATTGAGCGCCAGTGTCGCACTTACCCTCGAGCGCCAAAAGTGCCGCTGAGCGACGCCGACAGGGCTTGGACACGTTCTCTGTTATTTTTATGGGCTTGGACCTGTGTTCTATTATTTTTATGTTCTATTTAAGGACTTGCACATCCTAGAGATTGTATCTTTTGATGGCTTGAGCACAGAAACACATTTTTCACCCCTTGGGGGCAAATTTGGGGATGCGGGAGTCTCCTCTTCTCTTTCTAGGATTTTTCTATCTCTTTCATTCTTTCATTCCATTGTTTATCTAGTTTCTCCATGATCATAGGGAACTAAACCTTATTTGTTGTTGGGAAAGATGTAACCTCTTAAACTCTCATGTATTGAATTGATTCTTGATTATATATGCTTTACTTCATTAATTGTTAGGGTTTTTCCTCTTTACTTTATGCATGCTTTGTTTAACTCATTCAATTGCATCTTTGATTTTGTCGATATGGACACATACGGGGAAATCTAGAACTGAGAAAATTCTCCCGGAAGCAATATTACCTAGACATAGGAATAGGAGGATCGATTGCCTTTAAGCTTCTATGCGAATGTAATGCATGAATAATTGCTAGGGAGACAAGACATTGTAAACTAGTGATTAAGATTAGGCTTTCTTCACCGAGACATCGGGTTTAAGGTAAATTAGAAAGTGACATTAACATTAATGAAGAAGATGAATTCATATATGCAGTAGAGTAAATTAGGTGAAATCTAAATCCAACAACAATATTATCAACTTCATCCATTCATTCTTGTGTTTAACCTCAATTGATCAAATTGCATTCATGTTTATTTTATCGCATTTGCATTCAAAAACACCAAAATTTGTTCTTTAGAGTTTTAATTAGTTGAGTAATCACATAATTGTTTAGTGTCATGAGTCTCTTGGAAAACAATACTTGGTCTTACCATTTATTATTATTTGATACGATTCAGTACACTTACTAAGGTCTTAACAAGTTTTTGACTCCGTTTTCGGGGATTAAAAATTTGTTTATCAATTTGTCTCCCCCTTTGTCTCGGTCTTGCAATATGACCAACCTTGCTACAAATGTAGCACTTGCTTGATCTACACTCGTTTGCATAGTGACCGTACATGCCACACTTAAAACACTCCATTCTTGACCGATCTCCTGGGCCATTTCCTTGTCCTCGGTCGCGCTAATTCTGCTGACTGGTTTGCTCTTCATCATTCTCAAAATTACCTCGGCTACGTCCACCTCGGCCTCAGCCTCCTCGCCCTCTGCCGCCAAGACCTCGGCTTCGAGTAATCCGAGTTTTATTCGAGTCAATTTGTACCTGTAGTGCTTGGTCATCAGGTTCAACCTAATCATCCCAACTCCTTCTCCTTTGTTCGTGGGCTTCTAATGACCCAACAAGTTCATCCACCATGAGAACCGACAAGTCCTTCCATTCTTCGATGGCGCACACAATACTTTCGAAATCTTTTGTAAGAGATCTCAAAACGTTTCACACAACCTGGCTAGATGGCATTTGTTCGCCATTCCTGCCGAGTTGGTTGGCCACCTTCTCCACCCAATTTATGTACTCTTCTTTAGGCTCCATCTTCAATTGTTCAAACTTTCCTGTAAGAGCTTGTATTCAGACTTTCTAACACGTTTGTCACCTTTATACGCAACCTCCAATATCTCTCAGGCTTCCTTTGTTGATTTGGCATTCGCTATTTTTTTGAATCCCGACTCATCTACTGCATTGTAGATAAAATACAATGTTGACCCATCTCTTGCACGTGTTTTCTTCAATGTTGTCATTTGTGCCACTATCTGATGTTCATTCTCATTAGGTTCAACGTACCCGTCTTCCACCATATCCTAAACTTCTTGGGATCACAATAACGCCTTCACTTGTAGGCACCAATTATCATAATTGGCTTTTCTCGTCAATTGTGGCACACTCATACCATTGACAACCTTTGCCATCTCTCTCAAAAAATCAAGCACTCACTTTTTCTCTCACAGTGTTTGACTCTTCCCTCTCTCCTTTTTTTTTCTCTCTCTCAGTACTCAGAGCATAAAGCTCTGATACCACTGTTAAGAAATCTCACGATACACACACTTAAATATTTTCTTGAAATTGAATCTTATTATTCATTGATAATTAAAGATTTTAAATAGTCATGATACTTACAATATTACAGAAATAAAAATAAAATCTGAAAATAATTATCAACTATCTTAAAATAAAAATCGGCTTAATCTATCATAAAATAATATTGTACCTAGATAAACCAAAAATCATAATTACCTATCCTTGTTTTACCTCTTTCAAATCAAACTAAATATTACTAGACCCAAAACTAACAAAATAAGATTTAAACAAAATTATTAATAAAATCCTAAAGTTTAAGTTTATCCCAACCGAAGCTACATATTTCAACATCAATTTCTGGCTTGTGTGGCAATAACATTGAGGGGAGTGAATGTAGACGAAAATTTCTTTTACCATTGCTTGCAGGTAAGGAAGCTTTAGGACATCTGATTCTTTTTGTTCAACTTTTCGGATTTGAACCTTTTTGCTAACTTTTTCTAGTTTTTTTCGGATTATGAAGCAACTCAGCCATCGCCCACTCTATTGAGCTTGACGTTGTGTCTATCCCAACCACAAATAAATCCTTACTCTATTGAGCTTGACGTTGTGTCTATCCCAACCACAAATAAATCCTTGCATCAATAAGTCAAGTCATAGGATAAGAGATCTGTTTACAAGATTTAAGACATTTTTTATTAACATGTAGAGACTTTATGATATAACTTATAAATGGTTGAAGTTCTCATGTTGGATTAAAAATAAGACAAGTTTATGGTATATAAAAAAATACAAATTACATTTTATAAGCTAATTTTATAAAATTGAGTTAGGTAAAAGTTTACTTCTTTAGATGATATCAAATTCATGAGTAATCCAAAACCTATTTTACCAATATTTTTTATTATTTAGGTCTATTGTGTCATCCATATCATATCATCATAAATAGACCTATTAATTTGACTCCCATCACATGGTTTGACTCTGATCCACATGGGGTCAGAAAAATTTATAGAATCAAAATGTCTCCCATTGAAAAAGTTACTAGGGGTAAAATATCCACATAAGCCTTATGGGTTAGGGTCAGCCATGGACTTTCTTTTCAGAAAAAATATTTATTTTGAATACGTGAAAAATGTAATTAATTCATTGTTTGTCACAAATCTAGGCACTTTTAATTTGTCAAAGAATTATATAGGAACATTTTAATCGGACAAACATAGACTTTGTAAGATGTTTTAATAAACTTGGTTGCTTGCTTATATAGGAAAATTTTGCATGTTGAGATCCTTGACTGACTAAATACAATTAATTTTTCTTGTCTGACTAAACATATTTAATTTTTCTTGACTGACTAAACATATATTTAAAGTATATAAGATAGTCATTTAGTTTTGTTGTGTGTAAAATTCACTTAAATTTGACTTAAACTAAATATGAAATCTCAATTTGAAAGTTTAAAATAATGAATTTATAAAATAATAAGTTTATGAATTTTTTTTATTATATGTTGTTTATTGTTTTAATGTATGACTTAAACTTATATACATAATTTCTACCAATTATTTACCTCTTTAATATATATATATATATATATATATATATATATTAATTATAAAAAAATTTTAATGTGAACTTTATTAAAATTAATTAAATATTCTTACATCTTGGCAAGACTTCATGTTTCTTAGGTTATGTTTAAGACTTTATCATAATGTACTATTAAATGTTATAAGTTTTCTTCTTTAAAAAGTTGATAAAATTAATATATAAATTATAATCAATAACTGTATTAAATGATATTGTTTCGGGTTGAAGTCCCTTATTACTCAAAGCAATACAAGTTGTCTTGAAGACCGGACGGGTTCCCTACTTGTCCTCCATATTTCAAGTGACGTTGTTCATTCGCCCTCCTCCTTGTCTAAACCGTGTGGATGGGTATCGGTCAAAGGACTCCGATGCTCAAGTTAGTAGTATAACCGAATGGTTGGCACAACAAGTAATGTATATATTGTGCATCGTGATCCTAAAGTCATACTTGGGACCTTTATTTATAGTATTTGGTGATGGGCCTTTAAATTTCGCTGGCCTAATGACAACCCAATCACACCTTAATCTGCATCAGGGGCTTAATGAGTCATTACCAGTTGACACCGCTTAGGTAAATGGCCATGGGAGGACGACTTGAGAGGTCGGTCTGGGAGGACGACCATGTGGGAGGATCGTGTGACCATGTGGAAGGATCGTACGGTACAGATATATTATATATTTATTTAATAACGTAATAATAGTTATGATATAAAAATATTTGTTTAAATATAATAAAATTAAAACATATTATATTATCTAATAAAATATATAATTTTATATGCGTACATAAATTATATTGTTTATAAGAATTAATTAAAGTCTTGTAGTAGGGTCAAACCTACCTTAATCCTGACTCTACTATACTGGAGAGAGGCTTTGGGAGTTGAGTCTTTTAACTCCTACTTGAGGAAGACTCTTAAAAGAAAACTTTTTCAAAGATGGGTTAAAATTTATTCATGAACAATAAATCAAGTTGATACTAGTAGCCATTAATCTCTAGTCTTGTAGAGATGAAATGAATATTAGAGATCTCATATTGATTAAAATTAAAAATAAGATGAAGTTGTAAATTGATTTTGTAACTAAGAGTTAAAATTCAATGAAATAAATTTTTTGATTTAAGAGATATTTTTTCAAACCTGTTAGGTTGAGTTGATTGAAAATGAAGAAGATAGCTTACAAAATGTAGTCTAATAAATGTTCCAACTTTTTTTTGACTCATTGTTGTAAAAGAAATTTAGAGTGATTTTTCTATAATTTGATAGACATCAATTTGATAACTATCTTTTCATTGTTCTCAATTCAACTGTAATTACCCTTTCATGCTTTATCTACACCAAATGGCATATGTATGTTTTCCTTATCTTGTCATCAAACATTAAATTTCTTGCTTAATTAAATGTATAACATTTTCACGTAAAGAAATGAGTTTAACTTCTAGCCTATACATAAATATGACCTTTGACAGCCATTATGTTTTTTTATATCCACGCCACAACTCTAACCATTATTATTTAAATAATCTTTTATGGCATTTAACTTTCTTCTATGAGTCCATCAAAAAACGCAATTAACTTTTCAAAGTAACCATTCATTCTTCTCCGAGCACCCTGTGGATCAAGCATGCGAAAGATTGGAAAAAAGTCAACAACATTAGGCCTTCCAGCTTCTTCCATGATGCCCCAAATGATGTCCTTGAACTCTTGAGACTTGTCAGAAGCGTAATGAGCTAAATCCATTGAGAAGAAAGTGTTTGATATGGAATTAAGCACAGTTGTGAAGGAAGTCTCACCAATATCCAAGGCTTCACCTTTCTCACGTCTTTCCTTGACATAATCCATCAAGGTTTATATTTTTGTTTTGTATATGTAAATCTTTAGCTTTTATCATGTCATCGTTGTCAATAGCAAATTCTCAACGACCCGTACAAACACTTTCCCGTTATAACATCCTAAACAATGAATAAAACTTTACCAACAGTAAGTTAATTTAATAACAAATTAAAACACTTACCTTCATCCATTTATATTCACTTAAATTGCCTTGACCAAATGTAACATTTCATCTAGATCTCACTAATATCTGATCAGATTACTTAATAATCATTAAAAATTAACTCTGGTACCATTTATATAAGCATAAATTAAAAAAAGAAATCTTTAACTTAAATAAATCTCAAGTCCCTTAATATTATATGAATAAAAAAGAAATTAAATATCCTTAATATATTACTATGTAAAGCTGTTAAAATAAAACTTTATCTACTAAATCTTTGCATCTCTATTCAAAATTATGTATTTTCAAATACATTTGTGCTCTCATCCACTTCCAAATAATAAAAATACAATTATTATAGATGAAAATCACAACAAAAAACACAAATGTGAGCTAATAAAATCATCAGTCATGATAGATATGTACATCAACAATAATAAAGCTTTCATGTCAAATCAAAAAACAAATAGATTTTTGTCAACATCCATAAATCCATCTAATAAAAACCTAAAATAAAACGAGGTAAAATTGAATTATCTAACCACATACCTCCATTTTGAGGATCCAACAATCAAAATGAATAATCCGAACCAGCTTCCAAAATATCAGCATCCAAAAGTGAATGAAGTAGGAATCTCATTTTTGAGCTGGCTTAATGAATATGCCAACAATGCTAACAAAACATAAACAATGTGGCACCCAACACCCTTCACATAGTGCCCAATGCCCCCAAAACTCGAGAGTTTGATGTTTAATGACCCAAACTTGCACACAACAGTGTAATAATAGTGAGTACACTGAACTTAATTAGTGGTGTCATAAAAGTGAATACATTGTTTTAGTAGTCTCCAATATATAGTACTATCCATGCACCCGGTGTTAGAGAACCCAAAAGTACACTATGACATTGGCGCCCAACAATTCATAGGTTGCGCGTAGGGTTAATATTGAAAACATTTCGTACAATTGACTAAATTAAACCACTCTTTCTTAAGCTTGCTGAAAAAAAAAAACAGAGATATCCAACAACAGTTCCAAACACCAATTTATGCTGCATCATAAGATTAATACTCAAAATTAAACCCATTAAATAAAAATACCTCAAAATATAATAATACAAAATAAGTATATTAAATCGATTTTGAAACACATATTAAATCGGTTCCGCATTTCGATCTGATATGTACTAATGTAATATGTGAAAAAAATATTAAATCGATTATGAAACAATAATATAATATCTTTAAATTGAAAACGGTTCAATATTTAATATATTTATCTATGAAATATTCAATCTATAAAATAGTAGTATAACAATAATTTTTAATATTTTATTTTGACAAAGTTTGATACACATGATTTTAATTTGAATTTATACAATAACAATTATATATTTATCATATTTTAAGGATTTCTATACATTTTTTAAATATGCATACATAACGTATCATGTCTTATTATTTACAAAATAAGCGTATTTGATACAAGTAGTATTCCATACGCATATAAAATTATACATAAAAGTTAGAGCATTTTGGACCAAAAAGGGGTCATGAACCAATTAGAAGAGAAACAAGTTTATCTATTCTCACAAATTTGAATGACTACACACTTTATCTAATAGAGATCTAACATATCTCTATCTTCTATTGTAATTGTTTTTAGTTTCCTTCTCTTGACTTCATTCTCAATAAACTTTTTTCTCTTAAGCCTTTTATCAAACACTTACATGGTATTAGTTTGAAGATCTCTTCTTCTCTCATGGCCACCCCGATTTCTTTCTTTGATCATCCTTCTAACCCTGTTAACTCTCTGTTTCTTCATGCCACTGAAAAACCTACCCTCATTCTTGTTAACCCTCATATCTTAGACACCAATTTTCAACAATGGAGGCATGATATGCTTGTGACTCTTGAAACCAAGAACAAAGACAAATTTGTTCTCGGTACCCTTTCTTGCCCTACTCATGATAATGTTCTTCATGAAGTCTGGAAGAGATACAACAAGATGGTGATCTCATAGCTGACACGTTCCATGACTCTTCCTATCAAACAATCTGTCGTGTGGATGGATTCTGCGTACGAGATTTAGACCGATCTTCTCCAACGCTTTTCTCATGGTGATAAGTTTCATATTGCCAATCTCCAAGAAGAACTCCAATTTTGTAAACAAGGTGATTCTACCGTCTCTCAGTATTATACCCGTCTTCAAATCATTTGGAAAGAACTTTCTTTGTATAAGACCATTCTTCTTTGTACCTGTCATTCTCCTTGTAACTGTGGCTTACTGACCAATATTTAACAAGCAAGCAATGATGATTTTGTCATAAAGTTTCTTTGTGGATTAAATGATGAATTTTCTCAAGTCCCTTCAACAAGAACGCAAATTTCATAATTCATCTTCTCAAACTCCACAAGATTCCATGGTTAATCTCAATTTTCTGGACCCTTAGAACAAGACTTCTAATACTTCTCATGGAAGGTCATTTGTTGCTCGTGGATGTGGACATACTAATAAGTTTGGTGGTCGTGCCAAATACTCTGATCATTGTCAAAGAACAAATCACACCTCTGACAATTGTTGGATCAAATATGACCTTCCCCAAGGTTATAACCCACCATCAAACAAAATTTTGTTCCCTCCAACCCCTCTGCCAACTTGACTGATGTTGTTTCACACACCTCCAATGACTCCTCTACTGCACAATCTGATAAAATCCAAGTTCAATGCAGTTTTTCTCAAGAACAATATGAGACAAAGCTTGATTCTAGAAGTAACAAATTCATTTTTCTTGGATACAAATCTGGAACCAAAGGTTTTGTGTTGTATGATTTGCACTCACATTCTACTATTGTTTCACGAAATGTCATTTTTCATGAACATATTTTCCCCTATCAAATTTCTTTAACTCCACCTTCGTGTCCTACACATGATGATATTTCTGATGTTACTCTTTTTGAATTTCCAAATATGGCACCTATTTTCGCTACCATAAATTACCCAACAAATAATACTTCCTACCATACTTTTGATAGCAACATTATTCTTCCTACTACTGGACAAAGAGTTTATCATAAAAACAAAAGTAGACCTAGGTATTTAGACCACCACTACTGTGGTACTACTTCTAGCATTCCCTCATCCCATACTACCTCGTATCCTATACATTTCTTCCTTTCTTATGATAATTTCTCTTCTAACCATGCTTCTTTTTTGTCATAATATTTATGCAGAAGTTGAACCATCCTCTTTTAAAGAGGCCAACAAGTTTGAATGTTGGCAACAAGCTATGAATTTCGAACTTCATGCTCTTGAAAGAAAGCAAACCTAGAATTTGGTTAATCTCCCTACTGGTAAAAATCCTATCAGTTGTCGTTGGGTTTATTATATGAAGCATAAAGCTCTATTGACATATATAAAGCTCGTTTAGTGCAAGTGGTTCAATCAAACTGAAGGCTTGGATTACTATGAAGCTTTCTCCCCTATTGTTAAAATCACCACTGTTCATCTTGTGTTTGCTCTTGCTGCTATCAATCAATGGTTCTTTCATCAGTTGAACATTGACAATGCCTTTCTCCATGGTGATTTAACTGAAGATATATACATGAAGCCTTCTCTTGGTCTTTGTCCTTCTACTCCCAATCTTGTTTGCAAGCTTTAAAAATGTCTTTATGGTTTAAAACATGAAAAAATAAAATGGAATCACAAACTAACATCAAAATTACTCTCTCTCGGGTATACATAAAGTTCAACTGAACATTCTTCATTTAATCAAACATTATCCTTCTACTATCACCATTGTTTTGGTATATGTTGATGATATCCTATTATCTGGAAACAACCTTCCTGAAATCACTACGGTTAACGATTACCTCCACAACAAGTTTCACATTAAAAACCTTAAAGATCTCAAATATTTTCTGGGTTTTGAAGTTGTTAGGTCTCAAGCTGGGTTGTGTATAAATCGGAGAAAATATTGTCTTTAATTGACTTTTTAAAACTAGTATGTTAGAATGTAAACCAGCTCCTACACCTGTTGATCCTTTTGTTAAACTTCATGCTGATGAATGTACCCTTCTCATATATCCTTCTTCTTATTGTCGCCTTATTGGAAGGTTAATCCATCTCACCAATATGTGGCTGACATTGCTTTTTCCATCCAACAACTTAGCTAGTTTATTTCTACTCCACGTCAACCTCATATGCAACAAGCTAGGTATTAAAGAATGCTTCTCGTTCTAGTCTACTATATGCTGCTAATAATTCCTTCCGCATTAATGCCCACTCTGATTCTGATTGAGCCACTTGTGTTACCATTAAAAGATCCATCTTTGGTTCCTATGTCTTTCTTGGAACTGCTCTCATTTCTTAGAAGTAAAAGATTTTAATAGGGGGAGCACTGTGATAGCTGAACTCAATCCCTGTGATAATGGTTTTTTGTGATGACAACACATTGATAATAAAAACACATGAATATGTATGTGTTTATGATTATTGTGAAATATGCACATATTGTGATTGTCACATGTGTTGAACATATAATATGTTGATTGTTGCATATTGTGTTAGTAAAGTGATCATCTCTGTGTATGCATACTATATGTTTTGATCAAAGGAAATCATATGCACAAAAGCATATCTGAATGACTAAATCGATTATAGAGGTGTGATAATCAATTCAGGTCATCACACATCTAAGGCAAAACAACTTCTTTTGAATCAATTACATTAATTGGTGAATCGATTAAAACACATGTGTTTGCAAATATCTTTTTCAAATGTGTTATGTTGTGAATTAGAAAGAAAAAGTTTTCAAAACTGTGCTAAGTGTTGAAGCTTAATTGATTACATGGATTATGTATTCAATTAAGTCTTTTATTAATTTGAAAATTGTTTCATGCTTGTCCTAACTGTTTCAACAGTCCTATTTTTAAATTTGTTCACTAAGAATTAAATGTAAATCGATTGCATTAATTGTGTATTCAGTTAATGAGCTTAATTGGTTATAAATGTGTTACAAGTATTTAATCTAACCAATTAGATTAAAAGAATAATTGATTAAATTGTGTCTCAATTGACTAAAAGTATATATAGACGCATTGCTGGATTTTTGAAAGACAATTGAGATTAACATTTTCATATCTGATTTAGATTGTGCTAAAATGTTTTACAAAGGCGAGGAAACGCTCTAAGAAACAAGAAATTGAAGTGGTGGACTATTCATCAGAGACAAGCTTGACTCATTTGAAGAATTTGATCTTTCTGCACAATTGAGGTGCTTGTTGTGTGATCGGGAGAAGTTTCGCAATCTGTTTGTTGTTGTTCGTTGTGCGTGTTGCCAGGAAGAAGAATGAGGAGTTCTTGTACTTTGAAAGGGTTCTCAAAAGGTTGAATGCAGGAGAGGATTGTTCTTGCTGCATGGATTTTGTATTTGCCTATATTAGATTAGTGAGTTAGAGAGGTGATTTACATTTTGATAGTGTGGTCGCTGTAAAGCCCTTATTATAAAAACACATATATCTATAGTTCAAATTGGCTTTCAATCTTAGGTTGATTGAAAGGAGACTGGATGTAGGCATTGAGGTCGAACTAGTATAAAACTCAAAGTTTGATTTTTCTTCTCCCTATGTCTCTGCATTAATAGATTATATACCGTCATCATTCGAATACGCATACTATTATATTGCATACACATTTCTTGCTGTTAAGAAAGGTTTAAAGATTCATCCTATTTGCGAAAAAGATTTGAAAAGCGAGTATTTTTATAAAACATCAATTCACCCTCCTTCTTGGTGTTGAGAAACAAAGCTCATCATTTCTAACAATTGGCACCAGAGCTGGTTTTCAAAAAAAAAATTGAAAAACAAATCGATTGACCTTTTTTATCGAATCGGTTGTTTGATCCTGAGATGGCGTTTGTTTCTCAAACACTGAGGAAGAGTGAATTTGTTTTTGAGTCTGTGCATGTTACTTGTAATGATAAGTGCAATTCAATCGCTAATGGTTTTTTTTAGTCTATTGAAGCAGGTTTATTGCGAACCAAGAAATATGGTGTAAATAGATTGAAACCCAGAGTTGAAAGGTTAAACTTGCAAGCTAAAAGATTTACTAGATTTCTCAGCAAGAAGAAAGCTGACGAGCATCAAAATGATGATAAAAAGAAGATCAAGAAGTCAGGGAATGATCTCATCATGATGGTCAAGTCTGAAACAACGAAAGTGTGTTTAGAACAAGAAGCAAAGGGATCCATGTGGTATCTGGATAACAGATGTTCAAGGCACATGACAAGAGATCCAACAAAATTCATAAGCATCTCTCACAAGACTATTGGTCATGTCACTTACGGTGATAGTAATAAGGGTAAAATCATCGGTATTGGTAAAATTCAAACATCTTCTACATATGAAATTGATAATGTACTGCTTGTTGAAGGTTTGAAACATAATCTGCTTAGTATTAGCCAATTGTGTGACAAAGGTCTGAAAATAACGTTTGAACCAAACTACTGTCTGATAAGCAATGGTTCAACAAATGAATTGTTATTAATAGCAAACAGATACAACAATATATATATATATATATATATATATATATATATATATATATATATATATATAGATATATATATATATATATAATTGACTTTAGAAAAACATCATTCAAGTCTGTTGTATGTCTTATGTCTAAAGAAGATGATGCATGGTTATGGAACAAAAGATTAGCTCACATTAATATGGGCTAGTTAAGAAAACTTGTGTCTAAAGATCTTGTTATTGGTCTTCCAAACATTCGTTATGCTTCAGAAAGATTATGTGACGTCTATACAAAAGGCAAACAAACAAGAATGTCTTTTAAAAATAAAAGAGAAATGTCTACTACCAAAACTCTTGAATTATTGCATATGGACTTGTTTGGTTCCTCTAGAGTCAGGAGTCTCGGTGGTAATTTGTATGGTTTGGTGATCGTTGATGACTACTCTCGTTATACCTGAACTTTCTTTATTTCTGTCAAAAGTGAAACTTTCAAGGTGTTCAAGAAATTTGCTACTGTAATACAAAATGAAAAGGAACTCAGAATAAAATCCATAAGGAGTGATCATGGCAAAGAATTCCATAACGAAATCTTTGATGACTACTGTGAGGAAATGGGAATCTCTCATGATTTTTCTGCACCAAGGATCGCTCAGCAGAATGGAGTCGTGGAAAGGAAGAATAGAGCATTGGAAGAGCTAGCAAGAACTATGCTCAATGAGAGAGACTTACCAAAATACTTATGAGCGGATGTTGTAAGCACAACATGCTATGTACTGAACAAAACAATGATCAGATCAATGCTGAAAGCCAAACATCACATTGTTTCATGCTTGCATTAATTGCGTATTCAGTTAAGGAGCTTCATTGGTTATAAAATCTTTTACATGTATTTAATGTAACCGATTAAATTAAAAGAGTAATCGATTAAATTGCGTCTGACTTGACTAAAACTATATATAGACGCATTGATTGGAATTCTATAAGACAATTGAGATTAACATTTTCATACCTAAATTAGATTGTGCTAAAAAGTTTTATAGAGGTGATCAAACGCTCCAAGAAACAAGAAATTGAAGTGGTGAACTATTCTTGAAGATTTCTTGAGAGACAAGCTTGACTGATTTGAAGAATTTGATTTTTCTGCACAACTGAGGAGCTTGTTGTGTATGTCAGGAGCGGCTGCAGCGGAAGGGTTAGCGTGGAATAACAAACCAAGAGGGTTTTTAATACTAACGTGTGCCTTTTAATTTCTACTCAATTAAACTTACTTAGCAATTAATAAAGACAAATAAAGCAAGAGTAAGGTTGAGAGAAATTTGCACAGATGATTTTATCCTGGTTCGGATCTTACCAATCCTACGTCCAGTCGTTTATCTCAAACAAGATAAACCTTTTTCACTAACACAAAACAATTACAAATTACAATCACAAAGAAACAATTTGTAAGAGTTTAGAAACCACCTCTCTTGATACCACAAGAGATGAACCTACACCTCCTTTGAGTCTTCACAAAGGATGAACACCTCCTCCGAATACTTCACGAAGGATGAACACCTCCTCCGAATACTTCACGAAGGATGATTCTCTTCCGAACACCTCCTTAGACACACCAAGGATGAACCGGCTATTTCCTCTGTCACCGTAGCAGCACTTCACCAGCTCCACAGACAAGAGTTTCACAAGCCGAACAAGAACACACAAGTCTCAAGAATTTCTGAGTATTTGAGCACAAGGGAAGAGTTTCTGTGTCTCTAGTTGGTTGGTTGTTCTTGAGAGAAAATGAGAGTCTATTTATAGACTCATCCAAAGACTCTTCCATTTTTCGTTTTCAGCCTTTCACACTGTGTTAATCGATTAGCTACAGTGGTTAATCGATTAGCACCCCAACGGATAGTCCAACGGCTCTTAAAACGGCTAGTTTTTCAAACGGCTCCTGTGTTAATCGATTAACAGCCCTTGTTAATCGATTAACGTTAATCGATTAACACCCTGTGTTAATCGATTAACACTGCAATGCTAGGCTTCTTCATGGCGCACTGGAACAATCGATTAACACCCTCTGTTAATCGATTAGCACTGCACAATTTTGGCTTTTTGGTTTATTTTTACATCACTTTTGAATGCATACATAAAACTACTAATTTTCCTATGTTCATACAATTATTACAAAAGGTTACAAGTCTTCAAAGATCATTCTTCATGAGTCTTGATTGTTCTTGACTTGATTTGGACATCATCAAAACTTTATCTTCATCATTTTGCTAACAATCTCCCCCTTTTTGATGATGATCAAAACCTTCTTGATTTAAAGCTGTTGGAAATAATCTGTTTTTCAAATACAACTTAAGGAAGAAACAATTGTTAGTGAACTTAGAAATATGTTTAAAAGTGAACTTAGAAATAAGTTTAAGACTTTAAACATTTTCTCCCCCTTTTTGATCATTATTAAAAAGTGATGTAGCATTGCTCCCCCTAAATTTATTATAAATTATACTCCCCCTTAATGTATGCATAGAAATAATAAGAAAAGGAACATACATTTTATTGAATTTAAAGAGGCAAGCATACAAGGAAATATAAAGGGCATACACTAATAAAAACATAGAAATATAAAGTACCCCTTTAGATATCCCTCCAATTTTGTAATGAGAATCCTCTAGGTTGTTTTCACATTTTGTTTAGATCTTCATCTTGAGGATTGACATCATTCTTCACTTCATTTGTTGTCTTCTACAAATCTTCATCATTGCCTGCAAGTAATTTAGATGACTCAAGAGGTTTTGCCTCAAGGTCTACAATTTCATCAAAGACAACATGCACACATTTTTCTATTTCAATTGTAAAAAAAAATTGTTCCATCTTCCTTGGAATAAAAATTAAATATTTAGAACAAAAACAATTTTTAAAACAAAAATTTCTCAAATATTGTTTTAAAGAAATTCTAAATTTTAAACAATAGGTACCCTGATGAACGGGTCGCACCGCTCACAAAAATTGTGCATAAAAGAAATGCAGCATAGTTTACTAGGAAGTGACTCCTAGGTCGTCTCTCGAGGACCAATTTGTGGTTCAGTCTCAGATTTAAACACGTAGTGGGGGGGGTTTTGTGATTGTTTTTCGTTGAGGAAAAATAAATTAAAACTAGAATTTAAACACAACTGAATTTACGAAAACACTTGAAATAAAATTTAACCACGGTAAAAACTGAACGGTAAAAGACGGTAAAAATAGAAAATAGAAATTTACACAGTGTTGAAATTAAAACGCTGTAGCTGTAAACATGCATAAAAGGTAAAAGCAACGTAATAAAAATTTACCTAAAAACATCAGTAAAAATAAACCGTAAAAACGACGTTGAAAATAAACGGTAAAAAGCAATGACTGATTTTAACGATATGAAAAACAAAACCGGTAAAATAAAGATAGAAAATATTTAACTGGAAATAAAATTCATCAAAGCTTTCACTTAAATAAAAATTATGGATAATGAAGATAAACAAATAAACGAGTAAATTGTTCCAAATACTGTAATACACTGTTACTCACTCATCACACGCTCAGAAATAAAATTCTATACACTGTTTGAAATATGAAAATATGGAAAGAGCTTCCTGGAAGAGAAGGCAATGAGAGCCTCTCCCAGGCCTCAGGCCGTGACCCTATATCTCATTCACCTACACTACACTCCCCTACTGGAGCTCCCCTTTTGCTTCTCATGCTGCTGATTTTATAGCTCAACTTCTTTGAATTCTTTACTATATTAATCAGCTTTTGTGGTGTGCGTTTCCAGCTAAGGTTCACGAGAATTCTCCATTCCAAACTCTTGTCTTCTTCTTCAATATGATTCGGGTGGGCTCCCTTCTCCTTTCACGTGTGTGCTGGGTTTGAGCTGCTGCTGGAGGACGTTGCTGGAATACCATGAAGCTGCTGGTCCAGCTTCTTCTTCTTCAAGTGATAGGCGTGTGCTCTCCCTTCCAGCCAAATGGATGCAGAAAACCGTGAGCTTCTTCCAGCAAGGCCGAGACACCCTCTTTTATTCCAAAGTGCTGGATTGCAAACCAAGATAGATCTTCTTGCTGGACCAAGCCAAACCCGTGTGGATGTGTATTGTTTCAAAGGCAATTGTGAAATGAGTGATGGGCATTTTTTCCAACAAAACCGTGAATTTGCTTCCACGTGGTCCCCTTCTCTTTTCCTATTGTCTCTTGGAAATGCTCAAAGGAATGAACGAGCCGAAACAAATTCAGATTTTTCAAGTGATGGCTCTTTCTTTTGTCCTTTGCTAAATTAATTTGTAGATGGCCTTTCCATAAGTGGTGGCTCCCACTTTTATTCTAACAATATGTAATTTGATAAATGCTTGGGCCATGTAACTTCTTTCTTCAAAACCGTGACTCCTTTCCATTCATGTGTCATACTTTTCTTGAGAACAATATTTCTTTCTATTAGTGGCGGCCCCCATGTGTTTCCTAGCCAAATGCTTGTCAAAACCGTATTCTTCACCATGATTTCCATTGGCAAATTTTATTGAATGCAAAAGACAAAAGATAAAGGGGCTTTGAACCATTATGCCGTGATACTTGTAGAAGAAAGGAATGAAAATGTGTTTCCTCCATCATTTTATTTGCCAATTACTTCCAGCAACAAAACCAAAACTCAGCTTCATGAACCAAATATCGTAGCTTCTTCCAATTAATACAGTGTATAAATAAATATTGTTCCAAATGTCCTAAAATATATTCAGAATTTTTCCTGCACTCAGTAATGTAAATAATTAGTTTCAGACAATTCAAATTAATCAAAATAAGAATTTCTGATCAAGTTAAGCACAAATAGTAAAAATGGGAAAATACTGGACTTTTAAGTGCAATTCCCTGATTAATTCTAGCACAATAAGCTAAGTGAAGTGAATAAAATATCGACTCATCATACCCAACAATTTTGTATGGGTCCTTTGGGTTAATTTAAAAATTTTGAAATCATTTTACAACCCAAATATATCTACCACTTGGAACACCATAATGCTTAATTTTACATTTGTTAGATGTATGACCCTTTTTCATACAATAAAAGCATGATACAACATTTGTGTTCCTATAAGTTGTTCCTTTTTCTACCCAAGTTCTACGGGTTCTATGATTGTGTTTAATTCTAGGAACATACTTATTTTTAACAACCTTATTTTCATTATTTTTACTACATTCTCCTGAGGTTGTTTCATCTAGTAGTTTCTTAAAATTTTCACAAGAAGCACATTCATCACTACTAGTAAATTTACCTTTTTCATAAATTAAAACTTTATTTTTCAAATCTTTATTTTCTTCAAAAATATTTTCAAATTTTAATTTTAAATTTTTATTTTCTTCAAGAATATTTTCAAAGTCTGATTTCAAATTTTTATTTTCTTCAGAAATATTTTCAAAATTTAATTTTAAATTTTTGAAATCCTTTTTCAATTTCTGATGGGCTTTATCTAATTTTTCAGATTCTACTATTAAAGCAACATAAATTTCATGCAATTCATTTTCGCTAATTTGACTAGAATTATCAGAATCGCTAGATGTACTTACTTGGCTTCCAGCGTCGTCGTTCACCACTAAACAGATGTTTGCTTCTTCATCTGAGTAGCTTGAATCTGAAATGGTCTCATTGTCGTCTTCCCATGCAATGTATGCCTTCTTTTTCTTGAAGAATTCCTTTTCTTTCTTTTCTTCACTCTTCCTTTGATTTGGGCAGTCTGCTTTTACATGTCCTTTTTCTCCGCAACCGTAGCATCGGTAATTTGAGGAAGATACTGGATTATCTTTCTTTTCGTATCTAAATTTTCCTTTTCCTTTAGACTTCATGAACTTGTTGAGTCTTTTTATCATGAGTCTCAATTCTTCTTCTTCGTCTGAGTCTTCATCTTCCGATTTACCTTTGCTTCTTTCAACCTCCGATTTTAACGCCAAACTCTTCTTGTTGTTTTTGGCTTTTACTTCTTCTTCTTCAAGTCTTCCGAGGTCAAGTTCATGCTCTCTCAACTTTCCAAATAATGCAGCCATGGTTATTGTGTTGAGATTTTGTGACTCAGAAATTGCAGTCACTTTTGGTTGCCAAGACCTGTCTAAAGATTTCAAAATTTTTATGTTAAGCTCATCAGTATCGAAAGACTTACCTAGTCCAATAAGATGGTTTACGATGTTGGTGAAGCGTTTCTGAACATCTACTATTGTTTCCCCTTGCTTCATCCTGAACATCTCGTATTCCTGGATTAAGGTATTCTTTCTAGCTCTCTTAACATCATTTGTACCTTCATGGGTTACTCTTAGTACTTCCCACATTTCTTGTGCAGTTTTACAAACAGAAATCCTGTAAAACTCATCAACAGTTAAAGCAGATGAAATAATATTACGAGCTTTTACATCATTACCAAATTTTTTCTTATCTTGAGCAGTCCATTGGTCACGGGGCTTTGGTTCCTGCATATTGTTAGTTGGAACAAAAGGACCAGATGCAACAGCATCCCAAATATCTATATCAATAGATTCCATAAAAATTTGCATTCTAACCTTCCAGAATGCGTAATTTTCACCTGTGAATAGTGGTGGTCTATTGATAGAAGCACCCTCTGCGAATGTTTGAAACGATCCCGCCATTTGAATGACTATCAAAGCAAGCTCTGATACCAATTGTCAGGAGCGGCTGCAGCGGAAGGGTTAGCGTGGAATAACAAACCAAGAGGGTTTTTAATACTAACATGTGCCTTTTAATTTCTACTCAATTAAACTTACTTAGCAATTAATAAAGACAAATAAAGCAAGAGTAAGGTTGAGAGAAATTTGCACAGATGATTTTATCCTGGTTCGGATCTTACCAATCCTACGTCCAGTCGTTTATCTCAAACAAGATAAACCTTTTTCACTAACACAAAACAATTACAAATTACAATCACAAAGAAACAATTTGTAAGAGTTTAGAAACCACCTCTCTTGATACCACAAGAGATGAACCTACACCTCCTTTGAGTCTTCACAAAGGATGAACACCTCCTCCGAATACTTCACGAAGGATGAACACCTCCTCCGAATACTTCACGAAGGATGATTCTCTTCCGAACACCTCCTTAGACACACCAAGGATGAACCGGCTATTTCCTCTGTCACCGTAGCAGCACTTCACCAGCTCCACAGACAAGAGTTTCACAAGCCGAACAAGAACACACAAGTCTCAAGAATTTCTGAGTATTTGAGCACAAGGGAAGAGTTTCTGTGTCTCTAGTTGGTTGGTTGTTCTTGAGAGAAAATGAGAGTCTATTTATAGACTCATCCAAAGACTCTTCCATTTTTCGTTTTCAGCCTTTCACACTGTGTTAATCGATTAGCTACAGTGGTTAATCGATTAGCACCCCAACGGATAGTCCAACGGCTCTTAAAACGGCTAGTTTTTCAAACGGCTCCTGTGTTAATCGATTAACAGCCCTTGTTAATCGATTAACGTTAATCGATTAACACCCTGTGTTAATCGATTAACACTGCAATGCTGGGCTTCTTCATGGCGCACTGGAACAATCGATTAACACCCTCTGTTAATCGATTAGCACTGCACAGTTTTGGCTTTTTGGTTTATTTTTACATCACTTTTGAATGCATACATAAAACTACTAATTTTCCTATGTTCATACAATTATTACAAAAGGTTACAAGTCTTCAAAGATCATTCTTCATGAGTCTTGATTGTTCTTGACTTGATTTGGACATCATCAAAACTTTATCTTCATCATTTTGCTAACAGTGTAATTAGGAGAAGTTTCGCAATCTGTGTGTTGTTGTTCCTGTGCGTGTTGCCAGGAAGAAGAACGAGGAGTTCTTGTACTTTGAAAGGGTTCTCAAAGGAGTGATTGCAGGAGAGGATTGTTCTTGCTACAGGGTTTTTATATTTGGCTATATTAGATTAGTGAGTTAGAGAGGTGATTTACATTTTGACAATGTGGTCGCTGTAAAGCCCTTGTTGTAAAAACTCAGATCTCTATAGTGCAAATTGGCTTTCAATCTCAGGTTGATTGAAAGGAAACTGGATGTAAGCATTGAGACTGAAGTAGTATAAAACTCAGAGTTTGATTTTTCTTCTCCCTATCTCTCTACATTAATCGATTACATACTGTCATCATTCGAATACACATATTGTTATATTGCATACACATTACTTGTTGTTCAGGAAAGATTTAAAGATTCATCCTATTTGCGAAAAAGATTTGAAAAGCGAGTATTTTTATAAAACACCAATTCACCCCCCCTCTTGGTGTTGAGAAACAAAGCTCCTCATTTCTAACAAAAGAAATAAACCACCATTTCCAAATCCTCTTGTAAAGTCGAATACAAGTCCTTAGCTTCTCTAACTTGTGAACTGCAATGACTACAATATGTTTTATAAGATTTACATATATCGTGCCTGACTCCTTATTCAATCTATTGTGATAACAATTATGCTATCCACATTGCCAAGAATCCCACCTTTCATGAGAGAACCAAACATATAGACATAGACTGCCACATTACTAGACAAAAGCTTCAAGATGGTCTCATTCTTCATGTGTTTTTTGCCAATCAAGTTGCTGACTTTTTCACTAAGTCTCTTTGTCCTTCTCCTTTTAACACTATTGTATCCAAGCTAAACATGCATAATATCCATGTTCATCTTGAGGGAGGGTGATAAAGATCTAAACAAATCTATTCTTCTGTTGCAACTGATTTTAGTTTTCCATCCTTGTATATATTTCTCTATTTATGCTTCCATAGTAACATACATTGCTCTTAACTTCATTCTCAATAATACTTTTCTCTTGAGCCTTTTATCAAACACTTACATTATATGCTTCTTCTGTTGGAACATACATATTCAATAGGAAGAAATTGTCAATGTACTTGAGTAACTTTATTTGACTTTTGGAATTAGCTGCAATAGAAAATTATTTTCAAAAGAGAGCTCATGTATATTATTATGCTTGGAACGAGAGCAACAAGTTCCAGTTGTGTTAACAAAGGAAAAAAAGTGCTACTTTTAATGCCAAGATAGTTCATCTTGTTGTTATCAACTATGATTTCATTCCTGCTATTCCATTCCAAGTGAAAGATTTTCCAAACATTATCCAAGGAATGAATAAGAATTGGAACCGTTAGTAAATCAAGTAACCAAGACCAAATTCTACTCGCCACACAACATTTTAAAAAAGATGAATCATAAAAGCCCTTGCTTTCTCAAAATATCATTAGTTGGTAGCTTGGTAAAGATCAACCTTCACAACATGGAAAGATCTAGAAAAGGGTATAGCATTATGGTAAATAGATTTTTACCATCCAACACCTGCTGAGGCATCTTTACTATGCTGATAAGTCCATCTACCAAGCAACATATTAGTAGAGGTGTCAACTTGATCCATGAACTATAGGTTAGCCCTTACCCATTCTTTCAAAAGTCCCATTTTAGAAAGTCACTCAAGTGGGGTCAAAGAAAAGTCTCAATCCCCAAAGTCCCCTATCAAGTGGGTTGGGATCAGGGTTAAAGTGAGTTTAGCCACACTAAATAAACTTATGTTTAATTTAATTTTCAAACCTATTTACTTTTCACAAATTCATAATTTAGTTATTCAAGACTAAAATTATTTATATCATTAGATTTTATATATTTTTTAATTTAAGAAAAAACTGTAAGATTATTTTTCATGTTAAAAATTCAATTTCAAGAAATTATGAATTTGATTACTTTCTTAATTATTTATTGATTACTGTTATTAATTTTTCGGTGCAGTATTTATAACCACAATTTTTCAGTTTCTTAATTATTTATTGATCAGTGTTATTTTATTTAAAGAGGGTCTAAGTTATTGTTACTTTTTCTAATATGAAATTTCTTTTTCTAAAAATATACCCACTAAAAATATTATTTAATTAAATGTTTTAAAAATATTTAATTTAATATTAATCATCAACTTTTTTAACTTGTTAAAAATAAATCATAATTCAATTTTAATGTGAAAATTATTTACAAGTAGATTTTAGTTGATATATCTAATATGAATAATCTAATCATAAAATTTTTGAATAAATTCAAACTCGAAAATTTAAATAATAAATTTAAACAACGTTCTACTACTCATTCACTTATTTTAATTCATCTGCATGCTAAAGAGGGTTTCAAGAGTATTTTCACTACACATAATTTTCCTAGATATTACGCTTGGATTGGAATGACTAGGAGAGGTTGTGCCTTATGCAAGGTAATCCCATATTTCTCAGATATATCCATGTCTTGTGGCTTTTGTCCATCTTGCAGCTTCCAATTATACTTGCATAAAAGAGAAGCCAATACAATATGCACAGTTCTGGAAGCCAATGGCAATCCAGGACAGATCCTTCTTCCTGCTCCAAAGGTTATTAGTTCAAAATCTTGACCCTTAAAATCAAGGTCACTTTCCAAGAATCTTTCAGGTCTGAATTCATCTGGGTTTGTCCAAATACTTGTATCTCTTCCCATGGCCCATACATTAACCAGAATTTGGGAACTTTTAGGTACCATGAAGTCACATAGTTCAACATCAACTTCTGGCTTGTGTGGCACTAACATTGGGACAGGTGGATGCAAGCGGAAACTTTCCTTAACCACTGCTTGTAGGTAAGGAAGCATTGAGATATGTGATTCTTCTAGTTGCTCACCTTTGACAAGAACTTGGTGAAGCTCTTCCCTCACTTTTTCTAGCTTTTCTGGGTTACGTAGCAACTCAGCCATAGCCCATTCTATAGAGCTTGATGTTGTGTCTACTCCAGCCACAAATAAATCCTGACATATGCGGCCAATTACTAAAATAATATACAACATCACATAAAAATTTTACACACACACGACCACTTACCAGAAACAAATGCAGAACATGAGGGCGAGTCACTTGTGAATTGTCTTCAAGCATGAGTTCCAACACAGAATCCAACACGTCCTTGCATGCCTTGGCTTCATTTTCTAATGCCCTTAAACGCAATCTTTCTTCTACGAGTCCATCAAAAAACGCAATTAACTTTTCAAAGTAACCATTCATTCTTCTCCGAGCACCCTGTGGATCAAGCATGCTAAAGATTGGAAAAAAGTCAACAACATTAGGCCTTCCAGCTTCTTCCATGATGCCCCAAATGATGTCCTTGAACTCTTGAGACTTGTCAGAAGCGTAATGAGCTAAATCCATTGAGAAGAAAGTGTTTGATATGGAATTAAGCACAGTTGTGAAGGAAGCCTCACCAATATCCAAGGCTTCACCTTTCTGACATCTTTCCTTGACATAATCCATCAATTCTTGCACCTTCCTTTGTCGACAAACTTGTGTGGATTCAAGCTGCTGGGAAGAGAACACTTTGGTGGCACAAACTCTCCTAAGGGTCCTCCACGGTGCTGAAGGTGGAGTCCACACCACTGAATGTGTGTGATGATCAAGAGCTCGAACCGCATCTGGGGTTGTCCTGTTGGAAAAGATTTGATCTTTTTTTTGCAGTACTTCTCTGGCAACATGTGGAGAGGAAATGACTATGGTGGTAATACTGCCAAGCTTGAGACTCATAATAGGACCATAAATTTGAGAAAGTTTGGTAAGTGCTTGGTGAGGCTGATTTCCAAGCTCCAAGATGTTTCCTATGATGGGAAAAGGGTGAGGCCCTGGAGGGTATTTTGAGGTTTTCATCGGTTTGAAGGTTGAGATGAGTACATGAATGGTTACACACACTATGGTGATTTGAAGAAGTGGAAGAAGGTACTCCATTGTTTTGCTTCTCTTGTGTGCACTGAGAGGTATTCAAAGCTTAACTTCACCTAACAGAGTATATAGTGAAATACATGTGAGAAACGTGCGTGCTACTTGACAAAAAATATTACTCTTCAGAATTTGCTTTACTTTTATTTTTTTATAGTTGTTTTTTGGCATATTGTAACGTTCCAATTTTTATAGTATTCACACGGTTAATATTACAAAATAGTCAAAGATGTTATTACATGTATCTATATATAACTTATAATACCAAAAGATATACAAGATCATACACGACTATGAGATATTACAATGAACCAAAAGTATAATAGGAATTTTGAAAAATAAATAAAACTTGAAACCAAACGTTTTACTTTACGTCTTAGTTCCACCTCTTCCTAACCCCTACTCACTAGAGACATCCTATAAGCTAATACTATTTAGGTAATCATTACAAAAAATGAAACAAGAACACACAAACAAACAAAAACGAAAGGGTAAGCTAACGTACCAAATCATAAAACATACAAATGAAAATTTAACATTTGACATATATACAAATTATATCATTCAATCACAAGACAAGCCCAACCATACATTAAAGACTTGACCATCCAAATATATGTATTGATGTCAGACTATGACAAGTTGTACATTTGTAGTGGTAGAATAGTTGTCTCCCAAGCTACCACACAAGATTAGTTTGTTTCTCTACCTGAGATGGAGTGATTATTGGAGCGTCAAGATAACTTCCAAGATTGAGTCCTTACATCAATACATTACACTACTAAACGCCACCTTAAAATTTACTCATTAGAACCAATGAATTATGTCAAACATATAACTACAGAATACCACAATGGAGCCTCACCATGAGGTCCATGGAATTACACCAAGCATCATCATACCAACAATCAAAATTCATTACAACTCTTCATATCTTACTTAAAGTAGTATCATATGTACCCCCTATTCATCAATCATCAACATATATAATATCTACCCTCATTTGATGAATCTATGATAAAAAAATCTAAAAAAATATAACTTCTATAGAAAGCTTAAAAGAAAACCTAAAATTGTAGAAAAAATTAAGCCAATAATCTCAACCAAGAGGGGGGTGAATTGGTTATTCCTATAAAAAAATTTGTTCTTTTAAAGCTTTTTGAAATCTTTGAAGTTTTCTTGAAATGCAATAAAACAAGTATATGAACACTATTAAAAGAGAAGGGATTGCAAGATCAACACACGTATTTATACTGATTCAGCCAAGCCTACATCTAGTGTTCCTTCAATCAACTTGAGTTGAAGGGAACCACTATAATGATAGAGTTATACAAGCAAGAATATAGAGAACTCCTCTCTCAAATGCATTCTCCTTTACCAACTCAATATCCCTTATAGCACAAGACGTGAACACCTCACAGTCTCAACCTACAAAGCAATCCCAACTCTAAGAACTAGAACATACAAGGTTCTATTCTTGGCTCACATCAACAGGGAAGCACAATCTTCTTGATTGCAGATGATTACTGATGTAGACATAACACACTAGATATTTAGATTTGATCAACAATGTGTAAGCACAATGTTCTTGAATATTTATGAATTTCCTTCCAAATGATTGATTTTTGATTCTCCAAGAATTCTAGTACGCTCCTACAACTAATTCTCAATACACAAGTTAGTTATGAAATTGTAAGATCATAAAATCATGTTGAAGCAGAGAACAATGCGTCTATTTATAGATTTTCAATATTTGATGTAGTTTAATCGATTAAGCACATAATGTAATCTGTTAAGATTTTCCTTCTACTTTAACAGTTTTACATCTGTATCAAATTTAACATATTAAAAATGCATGCAATCGATTATACAAATCAAACAAGCAAACAATATTCAAAATATGACCATTATTGACAGTTATGGCTTTTCAAGAAAACGATTTTCACAAGTAATGCATTTTAACCGATTAGGAAAATAATGTAATCGGTTAAGTTCCATACTTAAGCAAATTTGAAAACATTTTCCATTCTAAACACTTTAATGCACTCAGCAAACATGTATTGGCATAGCAACATGTTTTAATCGATTATACAATTAATGTAATCGGTTAAAACATAATTGTTTTGCCCATATTATGCATATGTTGAAATCTGATGAAATATAACATATTATGTAAACAGTGTAATCGATTATTTCAATGATTCATTATACATCAATGAATGCATATAATAATAATTTCAAGCACAAACACAGACATAATCAAGCAATTGTTTTGTCATTTGTTGTGCAAAAAACTATAAAACATTTATTTTGTTTTTAATAAAAAAATATGTATGTGAGAAATGAGTTCCGCTATACACGACTCCCTGTATAAAAAAAGAAATATTGAAAAATAGTAAAAGTAAGAAGAATTGCAAAGTTGGCGCTTGAGTGCCACCTTTGTGTCATTAAGTGTGAAGCCTTTCGCAAAGCTAGCGCTTGAGCATCCTTGGGCTACCGCTAAGCGTTATACCAGAAGACAATACACTCTAAACAAAAAAAAAGCTCTTAAAGTATAGATATCTTAAAAGAAAACCTAAAACAAATATTGAAAAACCGTAACATCAAGAAGAATTGCAAAACAAAAAGCTTGGCAAAGGATCCTAGCACTAAGTGGCACATCCTTGTCGTTGAACGTCATTCTTCTCGCAAAGTTGGTGCTTGAGCAGCGTTGGGCTACCATTGAGCGCCATACCAAAAGACAACACACTCCAAAACTTATTCTCTTGCACTCAAGACCTAACGAATTGACCAAATTGATATTCTAAACACTAGAATTGTTTCATAAATATTTTATAACTAAAATGAAATACCAATGTGCCCAATTGTCCAGGAACAAGGTCCAATAAAACAAATTAACAACTCAAACTCATACATGCTTATTTCATATATCACATACCGCATTTTGGTGAACTAATAAGCTACGTAAGTCCTAAATAGCATTAACAAAGACCTCCAAAAATTCAATTCACTCAAACAACACTCCCTACAAAAATTCACCTGCCAAACCCTCACTTTTAGACCAAAACCAAGGAAGACCAAAAGTTAACCAAGTCCTAATTTGCACAGACTTGTACCACTAACCTTAAAATAATTCAACAAGCAATTACAACAAAATTTAACATGTTATACCACAAACTCTAGAACCAAACAAATACACATTCAACATAATTCACATCAGTAACTTCACATACCAATTTATAAATTTATAATAAATTCAAGCATACAAAATAAGTTAACAAAACATTAACAACAACAAAACTTTGAAATTAGGTTTTCTTACCTTACAAAGCACCCATCTTTTCTATAAGAGTTAAGATGACTCCACCAGCTCAAGGAACTCTATCTACACCTACAACTCACAAAAACAAGATCTGGGGATATCATTAGAACCACTGATCAACAAAAGAGTCTTATAGAAGACTCAGATGACACATGCAAAAACACTACGGTTCACATGCAAAGGAAAACAGATAGAAAAAAGAAAAAGAGTAGAAACTAACTTACTCTTCTGGAGAAATTGATCAGTTAGACTTGAAGATCTCGTTATTGTGATCACTTAGGAAGTCTTTGATCTTCAAACAGATGAACGCAGGAGAAGAAATCCTAAAACAAGTTAGATAACTCTAGAAAAGTGGTTTATGAAACTTGTTTATAACGAAACTATTTATATAAAAATCGTTTAATATTAAAATAATCGAGTCTCAATATTTTTAAATTACTACCACTTCTAAATACCATTTTTTAGGTCTTTACATTTTCTCCCACAAGAAAAATTTTTGTCCTCGAACATTCACTCATCAACTAAAAAGAAAAGTATGCTCTCCAACTTAACTCTTATCATACCTATCTAGCTTGACCAAGATACTACTCCTAACAACTTGACTGATTGAAAACATTGCCTCTACGTTAAATATTATAGTGTTAATAGTGTAGATTGGTCTAGCACTTTCGATGAAGACAACTACTGAACCTCAAGTTAAAATTTTAATGATTCTTTTCGTCTGATCCACTAAAATTGTATCTACCTAAATTGAACTCACCTTCCATATATCCTCTTCTACTGTTGTAAGTTCTTCCAAAAACGAAATATAGCCTTAGGTCTTAATCTGATACATGTTGGATATCTCTTCACATCATCTTATTCACTCTTTGAACCATCACCCAACTGACTTGATCACCCTCAATGTCTTATATACTGCCAAACGTTTACACTCTTCATCACCCATCCCAGTGTATCGAAGGAAAACGACAATGGTTGTTTTTGACAATATCCAGCAGTTTTCGAACTGAGGTATATATTGATGAGGTAAAAGATGGTGGACTTTTGGCTTTAGACTAAATTGAGGCAATAGACTAAAGGTTTCTACTTCGGTTCCCCAGTGACTGAAGTAGTAAAGAAGAAAAAAAAAGGGGAGGGGTTTTGACCTTGCTTCAATCGAGATAATAAGGTGGGTCTATGGCAGCAGTTCAAACAAAAATCGAGGTCGTAGACTGCTTTCTACCTCGGTTTTTGCCACAACCGAGACATATACTCTGCCATTGTTTTTAATAGCATGTCTGTTTTTATGACATCCACTATCACAAAAACAGACCTGCATATAAAACTTAATATTTGCAACATAGATTCAACACAATAGTCAATATTTACAGCACATAATGTTTAAAGTCTATAATAACTATAAATCAACTCAACTAATATGTGCTAATGTATTTTAAATGCTAATAACTACGCACTATTGTATAATCTGATTAGATGTTTAGCAATTGTCTTCCTTAGGAAAGTGAGGGACTTCTTAGGAATTGGATTAGGAGACTTGAATCTTTGCATAAGACACGTGATTTTAATTAGTCTATATGAATTCTAAATGATAGAGAAAAACAAAATTCATTAAATCCAAATATTACCGTTTTTCAACCACTTTTAATATGGGCACGAATATTGTGTGAAATCTAATACATTACGTAGTATCCGCACTCATATGACCCACTTTGTCTATTACACTACAATATATCATCATAGTTATAAAAGTTAATGAAGATCATCAGAACAAAACAACTATAGGAAAGTATGGACCAAAATGTCCAACCTTGAGACCCAACCATGCAAGCCTTTTAGTCTTAGCATACATTTATAAATCAAATAAAGTCCAAACATTGAGGTTCTTACCAATCTACTACTTGTCTGAGATGATTGGGAGGAGACTTGTGCAATGAACAGATACAACAATGTTCTTCGGTATAGAAACAACAAGTAGTTGTCAATGGTGCTTGAAATTAATAATAACTTAAGTGTTATATACTAAAATCACATATTAAACTTTGAAGTTAACAAACTTCACTTTCCCAGATATATAAGGGACAAAATATATCTCCTTTCCCTTTCCAAAACTGTGGGTGAGGTATGTTTGGATGTCATCAAATTTATTTCCTTCGTGAGTGCCTTGGGGATCAATGAACCCGTAAACATCATTATTCCCTGTTGAAAATAGAATGACTTAATTTCTCACACCAAGAGGGGTGTGAATTGATGAAATGTAAAAATAATCTTCATCATTGTTTTCCCATTCAATATAAGCTTTTCTCTGTTTCCCGTTCTTATCCTGATGATACTTGGATAATTCTTTCTGCTTATTCTTCAAGTTTGGACAGTCAGGCTTGATATGACCATCCTTTCCACATTCATAACATTGAACAACATTGCTTCTTGAATTCTTCTTTCCTCCTCTTGAGAAACTTGCATTGTTAGTTGCAGAACTTTTATTTTTCATGAATCTACCAAATTTTCTTACCATCATATTCATCATTTCTTTTTCTGGTATATCTGCATCTGAATTAGTTTCAGATTCATGAATTTTTGTAGCTTTCTTGCTTGTGGATTTTAGAGCAATAGATTTCTTCTCTTCAATTTCTTCTTCCTCCTTTAGCCTTCCAAGCTCCAATTCATGTTCTCTCAGCTTGCAAAACAGGGTTGCCATATTCATGCTTGTAAGATCTCTTGATTCAGATATAGTAGTGACTTTTGGATGCCAGTTTCTATTGAGGCTTTTCAAGATCTTTATGTTGATTTCTTCTTTATCAAACACTTTCCCGAGAGCCATGAGGTGATTGACTCTGTGTGTGAATCGTTTATGTACCTCATAGATCGTCTCACCAGCCTTCATTTTGAATAACTCATATTCTTGTATGAGAGAATTCTTTCTGGCCCTTTTCACTTCATCCGTTCCTTCATGTGTCACTTCAAGAACCTCACACATTTCTTTGGCAGTCTTGCATTGTGATATCCTGAAAAATTCATCCATTGTTAGTGCAGAAGCAATAACATTTCTAGCCTTATCATCATATTGAGCTCTTCAGTTCTCATCTTGAGTCCACTCAAAAAAGTTTTTCAAAACAATTTTTCCATTTACAACATGAGTTGACTCAAATGGATCGTTTAGAGTTGCATCCCAAATTCCGTTATCCACGGATTCAAGAAAGATTTGCATCCTAATTTTCCAAAAAGCATAATTTTCTCCAGCAAATAGTGGTGGTCTATTTGTGGATGCACCTTTACCAAAGGTTTGAAAATTTAAAGCCATTTCTCAATATCAGTCGATTTAAAGAAAACGATAATCGACTTGTTTTTCAAATATCTTATGAAAACCAGCTTTGGTGCCAATTATTGAAAATAGATTGGCTTAATTTCTCACACCAAGAGGGGGTGAATTGGAGAAATGTAAAAACAAAGTTTTCTTTAAATCGTTTTCGCAAAGTGGATGCTTTATAAGCTTTCTTGAAACGCAAGGAAAAATATTTGTTTATGCAGCAGAAATATAATCGATTAAGTACAGTAAGAAGTCGACTGAATAAAAAGCGCACGGATAGAAAGATCAAACGTTGAGTTTTTATACTGGTTCGACCAAGCTTACATCGAGTGTCCTTCCAACCACAGGAAGCCAATGCATTATAATGATCAAGGTTTTTACAACAAGGTTTTTATAGCGACCTCACATCAAAAATATAAAACACCTCTCTAACCCTCTAATAAAAATATAGGGATATACAAAACAGACTAGCAACAAGAATCCCCTCTCTTGAATCACAACAAGAATCACAACAGGGAAACCTCAATCAAATCTTTACAAGATTATAGCCTCTGATCTCTTAGTTACACCCAATGTGCAGATATGATCAACCGTTGTAAGTGCAGTTAACTTGCTCTTCAAGAATCCACAAGTAAATGATCACCACGGTCACTTGTTGTTTCTTGGAGCTCTTTCTCTTTCTCTGTAAGAATGCACTTTCTGCAAAAATATATCACAAACTGTTAGATTCACAAAAGTTTTTACAGAAATCAAATTCGCGTCAATTTATAGATTTTCACAATTTTGACGCATTTTAATCGACTAAGCTACTAATGCAGTCGAATATAGCAATTTTGTTGTAGCAGTTAGCAGCAGTCAATGCAGTTAAATGAATGGACAATTAGTACAATCGAATCACAATAAATGCTTGGTCAACATATTTAAAAATATAGTCGTTGTAACCTTTAACTCAAGCATTAACAGAATTTCAAAACTGTAACAGACTTAGTCGAATGCAGGTTGCATGTAATTGACTATTCAACGTAGTTAAACAAAGTTTTGAAAAACTTTCTCTTTGAAAATACTCACAGCACACTTTGAAAAAGTTTGTACAAAGCCACGAGTTTTAATCGATCACCCCATAATGAAGTCGACTTAAAACTGTTGTTTTGCCACACAATTAAAAGTTCAACATAAGTGCTTGTGGTTTTCCTTCTATAAAACATCAGACATGCATTCACTAAAAAAATCAATTATATAGCATAATGAAATGCAATGTATCAACACAATCATGTTCTTAATGCTTTTAAACATATTTACACATTGATTAAAACATATAGCATGTAAGTAATAGAACATGTAACACATAAACAACACATGTGTTATTAATTATGTTGTCATCAGTAAAAACCGGAAGCTTTGAGATTGTAGGTTCAGCTAAACCAGTGCTCTTCCTATCAACAATCTCAACAGGGTGAACCAAATTGAACCGCACATAACATATTTCATATGTGACAGGGCAATTAGGAATATAATCATAATAATAGTCCAATAATCTCAAGGAAACATCACAATCTTCATAATTACCAACCCAACAGATTTAAGCTTCCATTACAACCAATTGCAACCAATAAAAACAAATTATGTACATTAGTAAATCTGAAACGAAAACACAGAGGACCTGGAATAGAATTTATAATCCAAATTGTGAACGAAACAATAATGAAATGTAAATGGAAACCAAATTGTTTAAGCAAAACCTGTTACAAATAGAAAACGAAACTCAGCCAAAATGGAAGAATAGAGAACACATGAAAAGTAGAACGAATTATGAATAAACCAAAATTGAAACTAAATTGAAATTGTAAAACGACATTGGAATGACAAATGAAATTTGAATTGGATTTGGAAACAAAGAATAACAAGAACGCAAACTATAAATTACTAACCAACAAAGGAAATTTAAATAAGGAACAATGAAAAATTACAAAGAAATAAAGCAAAACCTAAGGGATCATTCTTCACGTCCAAGAGCTGCAATGGAATAATAGTATATGTTTTTTAAGTGTAAAATGCAATAGAGAGTTGTTGGGCACTCCACCTTAGGTTAGCAAGTCAACCCCTAAAATGAGCTTTAACCAAATTGACCAAAAATAGGTTCAATAGTGCTAAGTTTAACCAAAAAAAAAAAGAAAACGAAATTGCAATTGCAATTAAACTAAAATACTGATGTGGAATCCCAAAATATAATTCTAAAATTGCCTTGAAAATAATAACGAGAATAATTAAACTCAAATAATTCAAATTAATTAAAATAAGAATTATTAGTCAAATTAAGCCCAAATATAAAAAGTAAGGAAATATTGAACAATTAAGCACAATTCACTAATTACATTTAGTGTGGAAAGCTAAGTGAATAAGACAAAATAATGACTCATCAATAATGTCATCTACTAAGACCTTGACCTCATTCTTTGATAGCTCCATGCAAACAACAAGAGTTGCTACCTCAAACATTGTTCCATGAGTCGTCACCATCGTCCCATTACCATCTAAAACATATAGGAGACATGGACAAGTGTGGTCCATGTCATCCTCTGGGATGACTCGAGCTAAACAACTTCCTTTACCGCTTCTACCTATCAGAGGAAAAGTTAGCTCATACAAATAATAAATTATTGAACGAAAATGTTTATTAATTTTACCTGCAAGAAGCACAACATGTTTTGCCACAGGAGATGGTTGCGAAAGCATCCCATAACTCTCAAATTGCTGCTGAAACTGGCGCATAACTCTTTCAGTCACTTCTGAAGTGACTTCATCATACAATTGCACCTTAATCTTCTTCGTGATCTCTTGTGTCAACCTTTCTTCATACTCTTGGTTGTGTGTGTATGAAGTGTGATGAGAGGAGATTCCAAATAATCTTTAATGTCTACATTAGTTCAAACAACATGCACTCGTCCAGGGTGCTTAGGTTGTCCAATTGTAGTAGTAAGAATATCATGATGATCTTCTAGAGTGAATTGACCTTGGGAGCTTTGCTCAACCAAGGAGTCTTGTAACATAAAAAACACTAATATTCTTTAAAAACTTCAAAGTAATATGTATAATAAAATTATTATTATTATAGGATAAGTGATATCTTACAATTCTTGCTGATATTTTTCGTGTTGTCTTATATGGGCTAACTTCCACTTCTCATGTCCTAATGGTGGTGAAGGAGGCTAGGGACTACCACCCTCAAGAAGTGGGGGTTTACCTTCTGTCTTTTGCTTGAGGATTTTCTCTTCAAGCTTCTTATTCCCACCACAAGATAATAAGTGGGGTTATTTATTTTTAGCACTTATACCTTGTGCTTTTGTCCTTTTTTCCTTTGACATAATGAATTAGTTCATATGATATATAATTGTTAATGAAGAATTTAATAATATGAATTATACTAACATGCCATGCCTCTAATGTTCGATTCTCAGCAAATTGATACAAAGTCTCTTCGTCAATTGTCTTATATTTAGCACATGAAGACTCATTTTTCTTTGCTTCAAATATATATCTCGAGGTCAATTTAGTCTTAAAACTCTGAAAATTTTCAGGAATAGAGGATGAACATTTATTTCTAAGTGTCGAAACATTTGGATCTCAAATGTCATTTGCAATAATAAAAATAAATTTGTATCAATACAAAATTATCAATATAAACAAAGTGTAAATGATAATAATTAACTTACCAATTGGTCATTCCATATTATGTTCTATTCAACTTTGAATGTATGATCAAAAGATGGAGTGAGGATATATATTTTGTCACGTGCCAATACTCCTAGATATGATGTAAAGACATCTGTACTTGGGCCAAATTCCACACCAGTGATCACATTAACATCCATAGGTGTCCTCTGACCATTATTTCTTCTGACCATCAGTTGCCTCAACCTGGTGCCTCCTCTAGTGGGTCTAGATGGGGGAGCTTCATCCCCTGATGGATGTGGATGGTTAGCCATATATCTATCAAAATAGATACAAACATGAAAACATAATATTGTCAAACCACATACATTTGAACAATGGAATAGAAAACATAGTGTAATCAACCATCCATATCTCTTATATTATACCATAATATCTCATTGATCTAAGTAAGAGATTTTGATCTTTGGATGTGGAAAATTAAAGTGACTTAGCTTTAACTTGTTTAGGAATCTCAATTGGGACCTCTCATTTTAAGTTGTTTCAATTCTCAATTTTGAAAATGTAAAGCAATATGGTCTTTTGTGTTAATATAAAACTGATGACATTAATTCAATGTCATGTGTTAGTGTGCATATTTTTTAATTTTTAAAATTTTTCTTATAAAAACTTTGTCACATGTCAAATGATGATCTTGTCACATGGCATAGATAGTGTGACGTGATAGTGATAATGACACGTATCACTATTGGAGAAAATGTCACGTGAAAAATCTCAATTTAGTCATTTTATTTGTATTTGATATCACTTTAGTTTTTTTTTTTTAAATTGAAACAATTCCACCCCTCCAAATCAAAATCAAAATTAACTTTTATATAGATGTATAACGATATTTTCAATAAAATCGATATTTATAAAAAAAATTTAAAATTTATATTTTACATTAAACATATTTTAAATTTTATGAAATTTTAATAAAAACATCATTATAACATTTATTTTAAATTTTTATAAAAATATTTTAAAATTTTATATTTTAATTTATAATATTACTATTTTCAAAAGTACAATAAAAAAATATAAATTTTACATTGAACCTTATTTAAAAATATAAATTTTAAAATATTTTTATAACAATTTAAAATAAATATATTTAAAATTTAAAAACAAAATTTATAACAATTTAAAATAAACATATTTAAATAAACTTAATCTTCTTAAAAATATTAATAAAAATATAAATATTTGTTAAAAATATCATCACAATAATTATAACATTTATTAGTTATAAAAATATCATTTAATAAAAAGGTCATTATAATATTTATTTTAAATTGTTATAAAACAATTTTAAAATTTTATATTTGAATTTATAATATTTTTATTTTTAAACCAACTTTAACATTTGTATAGAAATTATTAATATATAAATATTTGAAACAAAATTTAAATAAACTTCAATGTAAAATATAAATTTAATATTGTTAAAAATATTTAATAAAAATATCATTATATATGTATACAAAAGTTAAATTTGGTCTTAATTTGAAGATGGATGAAATTGCTCTAATTTAAAAAAAAAATATAAGACTAAAGTGAGACCAAATACAAATAAAATAACTAAATTGAGATTTTTCACATAATACTTTCCGAACAATGACACATGTCACTGTCACTATCACATCACACTATCTTTCTCACGTGGTAAGATCCTTATTTGACACGTGACAAAGTTTTAAAAAAAAATATTTTAAAAATAAATAAATAAGTTTAAAAAAAATGATATAATGACGCGTGACATTGAGTTAATATTGTCAATTATGTCTTAATGGAAATGATCAAATATCATCACATTTTTAAAATTGAGGACCCAATATAGACAACTTAAAACGAAAGGACCGAATTGATATTCATGTACAAAGATGAGGTCCATATGAGAGTTTTAACCTATTTTTATACCTACGTATTTGATTATATATACTACATCTAAATATCAATCAATTGAATGAGTTTTACTAAATAGACAATGCTGCAAAGTATAATACGAGTATTCATTTGTAGTTACTCTTGGCTAATAATTTTAGTCTTATTTTACTAAGTTACTCTTAACTCATCCAATTATTCTTTTTCAAGTCATTTCTAACTTAACCAAGTATTATTTTCCAAACCATATGGCTTAACTAAGTACTCTCTCCCAATCTACTTGTGATTAATTTTGTTCAAGTATTTTTTCTACAAGTCACTTTTAACTTAAGCAAGTATTATTTTACAAGTCACTTATGACTTAAACAATATTATTTGAACCGTTCACTCTTTTCTAACAAGTGAGTATTCTTTGTCTAACATTCACTTCTAGTTAGATACAGAGATAAGATATTTTTTTATCTTGGATAATGCTTTTTGCTTGCTAAATGAAGATTATTGTTTGTCAATGTATGAGAGATTGAAACATTCTTCTTTCTAACGTGTTGATTTGAATACTATAGTTTTCTTCCCTTAAGTTTTAGTTGGCTCAATTTTTTTACAACATATCTGTGTTGTGCACATAGTCTCTCACTCTTTTTCTTTTTTATGGTTTCAAAAAAATTAGCAGTTGTATATCTTCTGGCTACTTGAGTAGCTTCGACTATTTTGAATTTTTTTTTCTTAATGATCTTGATAGTGTTGAATGTCTTTAAAGCACTACGTGCGTTAATAGGTATTTTTCTTCATTTTGTCAAAGTTCTAATAACTTTAATTGCTTATAATCTTTTTGGCCAATTTGAGTTTACTTGAATAACTTAAGATATAGTGTTGTACTATGTTGACAATTCTTCCAAAGTTGATGATGCTTTGTTTAGGAATTTTACTAAAGAAAATTAACCTTTTAGCTCTTTGCTCGAAAAATCTTCTAACATGTTTTGTCTTTTGGCCGACAAATCTCGTTGTCAAACATAAGAGGTAATAGATATTCCCTCCAACCATAAAGTAAACATGTAGTTTTTTTTACTGATTCTAGCTTATTTCTTTGGATTTTTAATGTATACGAGTTTTTTTAATTAGTTTATTAGACATTATCTAAGACTGTCCAATGTTGATCGTTTATTAGATGAAATACTTACGTCTTACATAATCTATTGTTTATTTATCACATTATCTTTTAGACAAATCATTTCACTTTGCTATTTTTAGCACTTAATCAAAATTATAAGATGTTGTACATTTGTTTTCTAAAAAAAATAAAAAAATATCAAAAGAAAAAATAAATAAATTCATCTTTTAAATCGAAAAGAAAATTATAATACACTCTCTTACAGATAAAAACACAACTAAGAAAACTATTTTTCTTTTCTTTTTTAAGTTTTCTCTTCCTAGAAAATAAAAAGGAAGTAATTATAGTGTCTTTTATATAAAAAATGTTATGAATTTTTTATTACAAGAAAAATAAGTATTAGAGTAAAATTCATTTCATATAAGACATTTTTTTTTTATATTCTCTTACTCGAAGACTCAAATTTTCATGTCATGTTTGATTCTTTTTTATTTTATATTGTTTATTTTTTAATAGGTCATTAGTGGGATCAATCCGATGTAAACTTATTACAGCCAACAAGACTTTATTGATGTGAATATTTCACTAGTGCAAAATAGGGATAAGAACACGGGTCATACGTCTCGGTTTTTAGAAAACTGAAGCATATGTAAAGGCGGTGACATTTTCGCAATTTCGACGAACTTATACGCCTCGGTTGTAAAAAAATCGAAGCATAAAAACCAAATTAACTCGGTTAAAAACAAAATCGAGACCTAATGTTCTGCCACGTCCCACTTAAAACTGGTTAATTTTTTACTACCTCGGTCCTCTAACCCAACCGAGGCATAAACGTTCCGAATACCTCGGTCCTCTAACCCGAGGCATAAACGTTCCAAAATCCAAAAGGGGTATCCTCTACTACTCCTGTCACTTGCAACATCCAGAGCACGCATCCAAATTCACTTCCCCTTGCTTATCCATCCATGCGAAATCCAGAAGCAGCTTAACATTGGCGGCGAGTGCGGCGAGGCATGGCGAGGTGGCGACGAGGCATGGTGAGGTCGTGGCGAGGTCGCAGCAAGGTGGCGGCAAGATCTCTTCTTCCCTTGTTTCTTTTCAGGTTTAGACGTGATTTCGTGTAGGTAGGGGCGGCCGCCGCGACTTTGTCTCTGCGGCGTGACGATCCTTGTTCGTGGAGGTGGGAGGTTGTCCACGGTCCCTGTCCGCGGTGTGACTTTGTCTTCGTTAGCGATTCGATTTAGGATTTCAATTTGGGGCTTGGCGACACTGTGGGAGGCGCGACTCATCCTTCGTTGGTGGCGGCTGGCGGTGGATCTCGCCTTCATAGGGGATGGACTGACAAGGGCGAGGTGATGGAAACCCAAAGGCACGACGATGGACCGACAAGGGTGAGCTGATGGTGCGGCGGTGGTGGCGCGATGAGGGTTTCGTTGGCAGCGAGGGCTTCTGCGTTTTTGGGTTCTCTGCCTTCAGTTTCAAAACTCATCATTTATTTTTATTTTTGTAGATTTATCCTGCAATATGGAATGCATGTTGGAGTGATGAGAAGGGGTGAGAGAAGGCACCATGGAGGAAGCCATGGAAGCTTTGGAGATCCTGCAGGAAGCACTGAAAGAGAAGAGGTTCTTTGAAGGAGAGAGCATGGGATTGGTAGATATTGCTGCCAATTTCATTGGATATTGGGTTGAAATATTGCAGGAAATTGTTTGCCAAGTTATTGCTTCATTTTCCAAGTTATTGCTGCCAGGAAATTGGGTTGAGATATTGCTGCCAAGTTGAGCCAAGAGTTTCCTAGAGATGAATTGTTTGTTTTCTTCAAAACTTTTGTAACCACTTTCTCTAGACGCACTTCTGCTTCCCCATGCTCCACAAGGTGTGGCAAAAAAAAAAAAGAAATAAAAACCACTTTACTGCCTCGGTTCATGTTTCAACTGAGATAGTATAAGACAAGATACTAACTCGGTTTACAACCGAGGCATAAGAGGAAGACTTTTTACCTCGTCCGTATATGTCTCGGTTTCTCAACCGAGGCCTATGACCAAAAACAACCGAGGCCATTTCCTTCTACTGTACTAGTGTTTTGCGTATGAACAGTTTTTTCCTATCACTTCTCTTATAATGAATACCTATGTGCTTTTGTTATAGAATGAAAGACAATATTTTTTGTAATGTGCAAGATCCTATGATTGTACAAAACATAATATTTTTTTTATAATTGTAATTGAGTTCTACTATAAACCTTTTCTAATCTAGATACTTTCTGACATCACTGTTACTTATAATAGGGTGTTGCTCCCTCTACCACCACACCTTTACTATTTTGTCCCTTAGTAAAATTTTATTTTTAGGGTTATTATTTTTTAATTTTACCCATTCACAACTTATTTCACTAATAACCTATTCTAGTCCCGTACATGAGTAAAATACTTTTCTTTCATTTTAACATTATATTTCTTCCTCTCTTTCTTTCGTCGTTGTGAGATACTACAAGTTGCAAAGGTTGGTGGTGGTGGAAAGAATTATCAAGCAGTCTCCTTCTCGTGGTGCAGTGTCGCTCTCCTGGTACAGTGCGTGGAGTGGTGCAGTGTGTGTCATGCTTCCTCGTATTCGAATAAACCTTGAAATAAAACCCTAAAATAAAAAAAGTAACCTTTAAACGGAGGTGACATCCTTCAATGCATGTCAACATCCGTTTTACCTTAAACGGATGTTGACATCCGTTGAAGATGTCACCTCCTTTTAAAAGTTACGTTTGTTATTTTAGAGTTTGTTTTATTAGGGGACATCCGTTGAAGGATGTCACCTCCGTTGATGTATACTTCCTCATGTTGGTTGATGCTCTGGACGCTTCTCGATGTTCCTCCACACCACGGCGGCGACGCTCCTTCACACCATGGCGGCAATGGAAGCTTTCAAACAAAAAAAAACTGGAAAGAAAAAGGAATGGAAGTGCGGGAGGTGGGGAGGTGAAACGGAAATGGAAAAAAGGGAAGAGAGTTCCGTGGGTGGGTGCTGGGAAAGTAAAATTAAGGTTTTAAATTATTTAAAATAGGATAAAAGTAAAAATCTTTTTAACTTAAGGATATAATTGTATTTAAAATAATGTGGAAATGTGGAGGAAGTATAGAGTGGTAGTGGAGGGAGCAACACCCTCTAATACCTCAATAAAATTTCAATTCATGAAAACATGAAATATAGAAAAAAACTTCCTAAAATATTATTCTATTACTTATCATTGTATTACATAATACATATAAAAAACTTTTTATATGTAGTTCATAAATTAAATTAAATAATCATATTAATAAGAAAAATAGCTACCTCTTAAATAGAGAGAAACCCATAAATAAGGAGAAAAAACAAAGTAACTTGGTATATAAAAGACTTAATAAAACTTGAGACATATAGTTTTAACTTCAACAGTGAGTTACAATGAATAAAATATCTCTTTAATTACTTAAGTATACATTACACTAAATTTACTCTCTTATGACATGAATAACATTAAAAAAAAAGCATATTGAAATAAATAATCTATTATTAGAGAGAAGATTCATGCCAAACATTCCCTTATACACTCTCTTATCATTCCGATTTCACAATTTCTATTGAGAATTATTGAAATATATTCTCTGTTCGAGAGAGACCCTTAAAAAAAATAATGGTATAAATGAATTTTTTACTATGTGTGTAAAAACCATTCCTTGTTTACTTTTCCCACTGTGAAAACGAAATGTTTTGCATGTATTTACTATATTTTTATCTTTTCCTTTTTTTTTCCTGCTTATGACATTTTTTCATGATTGTTCATGCCAATCATTGTTTATACTGTCACAATATTATCATAGGAGACACGATTCTGATATAACTTCTTCCAACAAAATAATTGAAACACATATTAGTTTAAAATTTGAAACTCAAATTTCAGCCTTAATGTTTATTAAAATTATAATTTTAGTTAAAAGATAAATAATAATCGTAACTTACTCTAAATAATAATAGCGTACTCTAATTATGTTGATATAATTTAAAAAATAGAAAATAAAGTAAAATATTAAGAATAAATAAATATATCCATTTTACTTTTACTTTTATTTATATATTAAAAAATATATTTTTAGTTCTCTTACTTTTTATCCTCTTATCCAAAGCAATCCTCTTACGGAACAATAAAATCTGAATACTATTGTTGATATAATGTGACATTGTCCATACACATGGCGTTATCCTTAATCGACAAAATAAGGCCCACTCCATCTCTCTCTCTTATTAACAACAAAAAAATAACGATGCAGAACGTTTTTTTTTATCTATTTATATAAAAAATAAACTATAATAATAATATTAATAAGTATCATTTGTCTTCACAGATCCATCATTTCCTTCACAGATTCATCATCTTCGATACCTTGAAGAAATCTTATACCATTTACATATTAGACAAAATTAATTGTTGAAAACTATGTTAAGTCATATATTATATCTGAATTTGATAAAAACATATAAAATATTATATATATATATATATATATATATATATATATATATATATAAGCAATTACTTTAATTAAAACTTTTTGATACGTAAATAATATCTAAATAGATCAATTTCGTTAAGATCAAATAATAATAAAATATTATATAATCAATAATCATAGTGTCTAATACACATTATACAAAACAAAACAATATTATTCAATATAATATTAATTACATTATCATATAAATTAAGATTAATAAAATTACACATTTAATCTAATTTATAGTTAGTTTTTAAAATATATAATATGCATAAAATTAATTGTATGATAGAAATACTTTTAAAACTACATTTGAATGATAGAAAATTAAGTTTTAAATGTTAATTATTAAGAGAGAGATGGAGTGGGCCTTATTTTGTCGATTAAGGATAACGCCATGTGTATGGACAATGTCACATTATATCAACGATAGTATTCAGATTTTATTGTTCCGTAAGAGGATTGCTTTGGATAAGAGGATAAAAAGTAAGAGAACTAAAAATATATTTTTTAATATATAAATAAAAGTAAAAGTAAAATGGATATATTTATTTATTCCTAATATTTTACTTTATTTTCTACTTTTTAAATTATATCAACATAATTAGAGTACGTTATTATTATTTAGAGTAAGTTACTATTATTATTTATCTTTTAACTAAAATTATAATTTTAATAAACATTAAGGCTGAAATTTGAGTTTCAAATTTTAAACTAACATGTGTTTCAATTATTTTGTTGGAAGAAGTTATATCAGAATCGTGTCTCCTATGATAATATTGTGACAGTATAAACAATGATTGGCATGAACAATCATGAAAAAATGTGATAAGCAGGAAAAAAAAGGAAAAGATAAAAATATAGTAAATACATGCAAAACATTTCGTTTTCACAGTGGGAAAAGTAAACAAGGAATGGTTTATTTTTCACAGTGGGAAAAGTAAAGAAGGAATGATTTATTCTTACTACATGTTATTTTATTAAGTGCATGTCATTTTTGGTTTTAAAACACAAAAGTTTCTATTCTATTTTTTTTCCTCATGCACCTTTACATTCTTTACATATTAAAGTTTTTGGGTTTACATTATTTATTTATAATTTTAATCTTGATTTTGATAAGTTATCTTCTAGAACACACAAATGTGTTATTGTAGGATTTACTTGATCACAAAAAGGATATAAGTGTTTTTCTTTTTTTCTTAATTGTTATTTTATTTCCATAGATGTCACCTTAAATGAGTCTTCTTTTTATTTTAAGGGTCCTTTTTCTTCTGATGTGTCTCCATTTACTACATTTAATATTCCTATTGTTTGTGATCGTCTAGTTGTGCTTATTCCACCTTTAGATTCTCCTCTTCCACCTCGACTTCAAATTTATAGTCAAAGACATGGCTCAATACAACCACCAAGTTACTACTCACTTCAAGTGCTAACTATTTTGTCTCATTCGGCTTCGACAATTGAGTCTAACCTTCCAATTTCCATTCATAAAGATATATGTTTTACTCGTAATCCCTCTCCACATTATATTGCTTTGAGTTACCAAAAATTGTCTTCACCTTTTTATACATGCTTTTCGTCTATTTCTTCTATGTCTATTTCTAAATTTATCAAGGATGCCTTAGCCCATCCTGGTTGGCATCGGGCCATGTTAGATGAACTATTTATTCTTTAGACTAGTGGAACTTGGGAGCTCGTCCAATTACCCTCTGAGAAATTTGTCATTAGTTATAGGTAGCTTTTTTGCTGTCAAAGTTGGTTTGGAATGTACTATTGATCGTCTCAAAGCTCAACTTGTAGCTAAAGGTTAGAAACAAATTTTTGGATTGGATTATGGAAATAATTTTTCTCTAGTGGCAAATATGACTTTTGTTCATTTATTTGTGGTCATGGATGCTCTTGGATTTGTTGCTCAAGAGGAGTATTCTAGATTTGTATGTCATATTCCAAACCTTTATATGGCCTAAAACAGTCTCTTAGGGCTTGGTTTGACAAATTTAGTAGTGTGGTTCAACAATTTGGTATGACTCGAAATGAGGCATGTCCTTCAGTCTTTTACTGTCACTTAAGTGTTTGATGTGTCTATTTAATAGTATATATTGATGACATTGGTCTTAGAGGTAGTGACCACCATGACACATTAGTACAACGTCCAACTACTGAATAAGCAACATTAAAATTGAGCGGTGACGTTTTTGTAAATAAATGCAATTATTAAACGTTGTTTAAAATTGTAATTCGACGTAAAAGGATATAAAACGTTGAATGAATTTTAAATTTGACGTTAAAAGGTTAGTGATTTCTGTGACACCAGGGCACGGAGACGAGGGCGGGGAGTGACGCCGGTGCAAGAAGCATGGTGCAGGGGGCACAGACAAGGAGCGGCTCCTGGCAGCTTCGGGTGGAAGGGGTACATGGATGAATCGAACATACACCGGCTCTCTGCAGGGGAATCTCCACTCACTGCTTCCCCTAATATCCTCCCTTTACCACATCATGGGGGTTTACAGGAGATCCCAGAGGCTCGCTCGGAAAGGCTGCTATACCATACCTTTTGACTCCACTCTACTCTAGTAGTCACTGGACTCACTATAGTAGTCCGTCCGGCTGCTCTTGCTGAAATCATTACTCTTCATTCTCCCGTGCTCTAGCAATTGCGCTCCCTAGACCACTACCATGTAGTTAGGTAGAGACAATCAATCCGTAGTGACGGGAATCTGGGGATCCCTATCCATATCAAAAATGAATTTATAATATATCTATAGAGAAGCTACCTTTCTCTCACTCAATAGATGTATCTGGTTTGGTACGGTACAGTACAATACGAGACGATGGAATGCAATGGGATGGATGGTAGAGGGCTGCCTGCGCCCAAAAGCGATGATTCCCCTTGTCCATAGGGACCTCGTGGCATACAACCGAAACGACTCCCGCTAGATAGCCGCCCCTATATCTATTTTGACAGCCTCGTGGACGGACTAAAGAAGGGAAGTTACAGAACGGGGCAGTGAAGGCTCGAGAAGTAGACAGCAAGCTTTTCTCAGCCCCCTAACCTTTCTATTATTATTGAAACGCTAGCGCGCCCCTTTCTCTAAAAGGGGCGTAAGCACTTCACTCGCTAGGGGATGGGATTCATTCACTTGCATTCCTGCTAGCACTACAAAAAGCTCCGGTCTTAACGCCCCTACTACTGCTGTGCAGCCTTTCCTCGGGTTCGTAGAGTCGGGTTTCCCGTTTACCCACAACGGAGGACCCCACCAGACCAGGCAGGCGGCCACGGGTCATAACGCACTCTTCGCACAACAAATCCACTTTGAAGTTGACTTATCCGCTCGGCCAATCGTCGGAATGTGTACGATATACCATAAGGGCCCAATATCTCAATAGCACCTTTGTCTAAAGCTTCGAATGAGACTTCATATCCGAAACGCAGGAACGATCTGACTAGAAAGTCATTCAAAACTTGATCGAAGAACCAGCGTTTATTGAAGAAGCTATAGAGTCGATTACAAAAAGTACTTGTTTGAAAGGCTCGTTGGAATTGATCCGCTACGGGATTTACATTATACGCAACAGAAGCACCTGAAGTACTAAACAGAATAGGTATTAGTTTGGTAATGGTTGGAGCAGCAAACTCGGATTCGGCAAGAATCTCATTTTTTGGTAGTACGAAGGGGGAATTGGCCCAAAAATTGGATAGGGGTCAAGACGCAGTCGGGCGCCGGCGGCTGACTCAAGTGCCCCCCGAACCGCGCGAAATGGTCGCCTATTACACGGCTCACTAACTCTGCCTGGGGTGTGGGGCTACCTATTATTCATTCGTCGGCGGTCCGGCGCACCCCTACTTAAAGGATGCTGCTTAATTACGAAGGAAATCCATTCTTAATCTAGAGAGTTCCCTTTCGTTAAGCGCATCGAGCCAGGAGTGGACATCATCATCTGCAGACAAATCCAGATCCTGTTTCATCATTAGCTTAGCTAAAGTGGAATAGTATGACTGGCTTTCCGGAAAATGAGACGAAACCCGCTTTATCCATAACTTTTCTATCTTTGGCCACTGAAAACCGTACGGAAGCCTGACTTTGGGGTATAGGGAGAGATTCTCAAGATCTGCAACATCATACTTGTCCCTACTCAACTTATTAACTGCCCGTTCAAGGCGACTGATCTTCTCCATCAGAGGATCGGACGGTTGTGGTGGGACGTATGGCACTATCTGATTCATGGGAGTGAGAGCCAAGGACACGGCCGGTACTGCAGGAGGTTTTCTTCGCGTTTGTACGTTATTTAAATCATTCTAGCCTTTCGCTTGCTTATCTTATTATGTTTCTAGTTCTCGCTCGTGGTAAATTGTATATTCATACTTTCAGTTCGAAATTCATTTACCCAGACCCGGCATAAGAGAAGAAAACAAAAGAAAGAGATGTGGATGAAAGTGATCCCCCAATCCTCGCTCGGTACCAAGGGTAGAACTTCATGATTGATTCGGTGTAACCGGTCTTTGATCAAGGGGCGCTAACGCGCCCTTACCTATTGAAGGAAAAAGTGCAGTTCAAGCACTTTGCTTTGAATCACAAACAAACAGATATTCTTCAATTTCGGCATTCCCGATCTTCTATCTTTCCTGCAGGCATGGAAATCAAACTGGAATGAGACCTTCCTTTCTGTCGACATTATTTTCCATTCCATCTCTCTTCCTTGAGGTGTGGGACCATTGGCCTAGTCTTTTACTAACCCCCGCAGGATTAGAAGAATTCCCTTTGTTGAGTGAGGAGGGCTTGAAACGATCTCTCTTCCGTCTAAGCCAGGGTAGGAATTGGATCGCCATCCCCCGCACTTCTTATTGTGCTAAGGGCCCATTCCTTATCCTTTTTTGATAGGGTCATTCTTTTCTCTCCGGCAGTGGTCCAACCTTAGTATATGAGAAATGCAACTAGTGGTCCCTCATTTGATCTTGGTGTGGAACCCACTTATTTATGGGGAAGGAAAGCAAGGAACTCTGATTGCCCATTAGTAAGGGTAGGCGGGATAAAGGCAGGTGCGTTGAATATTTCTGATATCGGAGTAGCAGCTGTTAGGAGTTAGCGCGAAGGAGCTCTTTCGCGGTTCTATCTCTTTTCCCTTATTCAATCAAGGGTAATTTCTAGAGGGGCGAAGACAACTTCAAAATTATCCGAGAAAGGCAACTAGCGCGCTCTTTGAAGCTTCAAATGCGCAGTTAGGACAAAAAGGCTCTTTTTTGGGCAAATGGACAGTGAATCCATTAGTTATGTGAAAGAAGGGCTTGTTTGCGACGTGAAATGGCATAGGTTTCTCTCAGATACGAGATTACCGGTCTTTACTGTATGGCTAAGAGTTAGCACAGGATTGGCAGGCGAGACATCTATTGAATTAACGGCAAGGATATGATTTGATTAAAAAAGCTGTCCAATTGGCTAAGGGACATAGCTAAGGAAAAGCTCTGATCCAACTCATCGAAGATGCCCTGAAGGAACTGCAAGAGATGAGACAGTTGCTTTCACTAAAGGACCGAAGTAGCCATAATAGGATGAATAAAGACTTGCCTTTGAAAGCCTGCCAGAAAGCTTTCCTTTCGTCCGCTTTGGAACAGAAATCACCAACATTCATAGGTGGGGAGCTGGACTGAGGTCTCCCTATTTGAGGTAATCATGTGGACGACCTCAGGGAATTTTTCAATGAAAATAGCTCCCTTGGAAGTGTTGGTGCACTTTCACATGGGCCATGGGGTAATATCCTTGGTATTGGATGCATCGTTAGGTTGTGCCGAGTCAAATCAGCTCCGTTTTTTTCCGTTGCAGAAAGGAGATCCCTTCCCCCCGCTTTCAAAAATGATGAAGATGAAGTCCGCGGGGCTGCAGGTACTATGGATCCTCTGACTCCCAATCGGGTAGCCTTCCCAGGTCTCGCCGGTCTTGCCTGTAGGTCGTGATGTGCCTCGAGATGGCCGTCTCCTGTTCCCCTGCCGGTGGGGAATCCGCTCCCGGGTCGTCGCTTGCGTCTTATGGCCCGTCCTTGAGGTACCTTTTGAAGGCAGGGAGTGTGACAACGTACACGCTTCCCTTTACTCCACTCCATAGGCCTTCTCATCAGTTGCAGGGTTTGGTGGCCCGAAATTGACTTGGCTTTGCCAAAAGGCCTCATCTCTATAAGCCCGGCTCGCGAGGCGTCCCTCTCGCAGTAGGGTTCCAAACCTCGCCTCGCTCTTGTGACATGCTATCTTTCCCCTCTTCATTCCCAAGTAAAGGGTGAGTCCCATGCGTCAGTTTGTGGATCGCGGTCTCACGCACTAATCCCTACAGGTCCCCGTAGTAGGCCGGCCGCCCTACCTAAACCAATCATCATATCGGTAAACATTCCTTATTTGGTTTGGCTTGCCTATCTCTTTGCCTTTCGATTTCTCTCAGAATCAGAAAGCCTGCTTCGCTTCCCAAGAGATTTAGGGAAAAGGGCCTTGTCGGCCACCGCTTGCTGATGACGGAACGCATCGTCAATGAAAGGGTCCTCGCGTTGGACTTAGTTGGAAAGGTAGGTGTTCGGCATGTCCCTTGGTTGCGAACTTTTTTAGTAGGGCGGGTTTGGAGATCCCATTCCTCACGTTTACCGTTGTCCCCAGACTTAACCCTTTCCTTGTATACTTTTTCATTTCAATAGTAAGGCGTGTCCCTGTCTCCAACAAGTGTGTGATCCACTGATTCACTGAGTGACTCTTTCTGACCGCGGCAGTCCCTATCTCTTAAAGCCCTATCAGACTTCCTCCCTCGAGAAGGGACTGCCTTCCAAGAAAGACGGACTCCATGTGATCCCCTGACACATGGGGATGGAGCCAATCCGAGGTACATAGGTACGAATTAGACTCTCCCAGTCGGCAGTTATGTCATTAACGACATCTACCATCTGATCAGAGTCCGTCGGAGTCACTATGGATTCTACTACTTTCTTTTATTAGTCAATCTCTTGGCTAAGGGTATAGCCCTTGCAAGAGTGAAGAATGATAAGTAGAGTTTCACTAGTAAGTCGGACGTCTCATCTTTCTTTCCGACTTGACTACGATGGAAAGACGGGATAATCCTAGGATACCCTGACCTCGTCAACGAGACAGGAAAAGGCAGCAAGAGGCCTGTTTTCCGGGGCATAAGCTTGCTGCAATGACACAGCACATTTAAGTAAAGCGCAGTGAACAAGAAACCAGATTTCCGGACAAGCCTGATCACCTCCTTAGCAAACAAGTGCGCTCCGACACAGAGCTCTTTGTTGAGACCATCCATCGGTCACTACCAAGATGACTCGATTAAGAACCATCTTAAGTAGTGGAAGACCTTCCAAGATCTTCCACTACTTAATGGCCTTAAGTCGGAACAACTTGTCAAACAGGGTCAGGTTCATTTCCATAATTTATGTAACCTTCCTGGTCCTGGTTGGGAGCTGTCTCCACAGGACACGACCAAGTGAGCTAACAGGGGGTTTAGAGCTCCTTAACACCGGATATTCCGTATTAGTTGATGCAACTCTGACTAAGGTGGATCTGGATATGATATTGACCATAAAGCAAAGCGGATACTGACTTCGAAAGTGCTCTTAATCACTTCTTTCTTGGCCTTCTCTTCAATCCAATAGCAAGAGAAGGTAGAGGAAGACAAACCTTATGTCAAAGCTTCATGCTTACTTTTTTACCCTACTTCCTACATGCCTGATCTTAATGCTTGCTTGGAGAGCGCAAATCCTGTAGCGGTAAACCAATAGCAGCGGAAAGGCCGACAACACCTGCTTTTCCGTCTTGCCTTTGCTACTTGAGAGAATGCCTTGCCTGACTCATAAGAACTCCATGGTTAAGCGTGCTTAGCCTGGAGTAATTCTGGGATGGGTGACCTTCTGGGAAGTTTTCCCAGAAAGTGTGCGAGTGAGGACAAAGCACACTGGAAAGCCTGGTGGTGGTCTGTGGGGGCAGTCAACGATCCCTGCGAGTTGCCGGGGCGTTACAGATGGTATCAGAGCCTAGCCTCTCCCAGTACGGTGTGGTTCGAGGACGAACCAGAATGAGAGGGATCTGGAGACTGTATAGGTATGGGACTATACGGTTGAAGGATAGCTTAAAGGAATTGATTTGGCTACTCATATCACCAAAATGCATTTACTTTTCGGTAGCCTGACTCATAAGAACTCCATGGTTAAGCGTGCTTAGCCTGGAGTAATTCTGGGATGGGTGACCTTCTGGGAAGTTTTCCCAGAAAGTGTGCGAGTGAGGACAAAGCACACTGGAAAGCCTGGTGGTGGTCTGTGGGGGCAGTCAACGATCCCTGCGAGTTGCCGGGGCGTTACAGATGGTATCAGAGCCTAGCCTCTCCCAGTACGGTGTGGTTCGAGGACGAACCAGAATGAGAGGGATCTGGAGACTGTATAGGTATGGGACTATACGGTTGAAGGATAGCTTAAAGGAATTGATTTGGCTACTCATATCACCAAAATGCATTTACTTTTCGGTAGCCTGACTCATAAGAACTCCATGGTTAAGCGTGCTTAGCCTGGAGTAATTCTGGGATGGGTGACCTTCTGGGAAGTTTTCCCAGAAAGTGTGCGAGTGAGGACAAAGCACACTGGAAAGCCTGGTGGTGGTCTGTGGGGGCAGTCAACGATCCCTGCGAGTTGCCGGGGCGTTACAATTTCAATAAAAAATAGAGCGGGAGATTGAAAATTCATTCACTTTATCTTAGTGCGCGATACCTTCTTCTCTTCTTAAACTTTTCTCGAAAGTTTGACGAATATCACATGTAATCATTCTTTCATTTGATACAAATGCATATTAATTAATTACTTTATGTATGATTTTTGTTTGTTTTAACAAATTATTTTCGTGCTCTTGTCTTTTATAGACACATTCTTCTTTCTCTCTCATTGTGACGAAACTTTATTCCGACGAACCCACCTTTTGAAGGTCAATTTTCGTTTTCATTTTTGTTTTGAAGAACTTATTTGTTGAACTTGTTTGTTGTTTTTTTTGTTAAACTTGTTTGTTGTTGTTTAGTTGAACTTGTTTGTTGTTATTGTTTGATTGAACTTGTTTGTTGTTGATTATTATTGTTTGTTGGTGATACTACACTACACCTTCATAGTTCATGCTTTATAAAATACCAAAAATTGAATTTTGTTGTTTTTTTGCTTTTCAAGTATCGTAGAATTGTAAAAAAAGATCACAATTAATTAAAAAAAACTAAGAGAATTGATTAACGTCGAATATTGACAAAATTCGACGTAAATTTAATGTCTCCTGATATGACGTCGCTCACGAATTCGCATTTAAAAACCCAAAATATTCGACGTTGTACGCGATTTTTGTACTAGTGGCATTTCCCAAATGAAACAACATCTTTGCCACCAATTTGAAAGCAAATATCTTGGCAAACTCAGGTATTTCTTTGGTATTAAGGTAGCAAAATCCAACGATGATATTGTTATATGTCAAAGGAAGTATGCATTGGATATTTTAGAGGAAATTGGGTTGATGAATTCAAAACCTATCGACACGCCCATGGGTCCTAATACCAAACTCCTACCAAATCAAGGAGAGCATATTTCAGATCTAGAGCAATATAGAAGATTGGTTGAAAAATTAAATTACCTTATTGTTACTCGTCTTGACATTTCCTTTATAGTTAGTGTGGTGAGTCAATTTCTCAATTTCCCATGTGAAGATCATTGGAATGCAGTCATTTGTGTATTAAAGTACATTAAAGGATATCCTGGAAAATGTTTGTTATATGGTTCCAATAACCATACAAATGTGGTTGTCTATTCAGATGCTAATTAGGCAATATCTCCTTCTGATAGAAGATCTACCTCCGGGTATTGTGTCTCTATTTAATACGTTATCGTTGAAGCTATCAAATTAATAGTACTATACAAGGCAACTTCACTGTTGCCAAGTTAGTATATATAGGGTTAAAGTAACCATGAGTCATTTCCTAATGAATACAAAATTGTTTTTCAATACTTGATTCTAAAATATTAGTAAATGTTATGTAATGCTTAAAAATAAAAGTGAAAAGTTATGCTAATGAAATTAGTTTGTGAAGAATGTTTGAGTTTAATTGAAGAACAAATAAGAAATTTAGAAACAATTATAATGAAATAGGTTATTTTCACTACTTTTTCAAGATAAATTCATCATTGATAATCCACAGATTATTGTTTGGGTTTAAATTAATTAAAGTACATTCTAAAAAATTAACTTGAGGGCAATCTTACAATTAATCAAAGTAGATTCTAAATCAAAAGAAAGATTTTTCTGGATTATTCACAATGAATTCAACCAAAGTACATTCTTAATCAAATTCTATTTTTTTTAATCATTTCTATCCTTAAATCTCATAACCAAATTAAAAGTTAATTAGTGAGAGTAAATTATCAATTAATTATAGTTGAAATTCTTACCACCAACCAAGGTACATTCTCAATTAGTAGCAAAAATCATTTAATCATATGAAAGTTCCTAAATTCAATCAAAGTACATTCTCAATCAAACCTAGAGACCTTTGATTAATATGCATGTAGATTTAACACCTTATGATGCAAAAATCATTAGTTTTAATGTGATTGAGAGATGAAAATAGAAAAAGGGATAACTCAATTCAATAATCAAAAGAAACAAATACATTAATTCAACTTAACCTCATAATCCATAATAAAATTATAGTGGAATAACCCTAGAAGCTTAGCCCTCATGAATTGAGTGAAATACATGGTAAAAATAAAGTGAGGAATGATGGATGATTGCTTCCGAGTAAAGGAGTCTGAGTGGATGAATGAGTGACGAGTCTTCTACTTCTCTTGGGTCTCTTTATATAGGGCTTGATTGGATTTGGATTTTGAATATTTTGTTTCATAAAATCTTTTATCTTATATCTCTTATCAGAATATTTGGTAAATATCTCATGTTAATATTTTCACATATAATTAAATTAATTATTTTGTTAAAATATCAAGAAATGAGTTGCCTCTAAAATTCCCTTTAAGTCCTTCATAATTTTTCAAAATTGCGTAGAAGCCTAGAAAGTCCCAATATTTGCAATTTAGCCCTTTGGTTCTTTTTCAAAATTGCACTTTAGTCCCTTAGTTGATCAAGGTTTTACTATTTGACTAGATTTTGATCATATGAGATTTGCCAATTAAGGACTGCCACGTGGTAGTCCATTACTGACCCAAAATTAGGGTTTCAGATTGGGGAATGGAAGGAGTGTTTCTACGCTGCGAGAAGAGACGATCCTAAGGTGGTGCTGAATCCCATTTACGAACTGTAGTGGCCATGGCACGATGATAAAGGATCAAGCTTCCGCGATTGCATTTTTTGTTGCGCGAATCTGGTTTTTTGTAGGTTGGTGATGGAAATGGCTTCGCATTTTGCGATTTTCAAGTTAGTGGCCATGGATGCTGCTCGCGAATATGGGTGTTTATTTCTGATTGTAGGTTTGAATGGAGGTAATGCACTCTATCGCAATGAAGGAAACCAAGATGGTGGTCTGTTGGATGGTTGACGAGAACACGATGGCATTGCGAGGAAGGTCACACATTTGGTTCATGATGGAGTTGTGATTTGGTTCTCGCGATGTGAATGGGTTTTCGCAAGGGTATCTTGGTTTTGAATCTGATTTCCCTACAAGTTTTCACGGTGGCTTTTGCAAAGAAGGATGATAGAGGAGAAGGCTGTCATGGTTGCGCGATTTCTAGGTGCAAAATGATGAACAAGGTTGATGCGCGATTTCTAGGTTTTTTTTGAGTGTAGGCAAATGAAGATGGTGAGGCGTGATGTTAATTCGAATGCGAAGAGGTCGCGATTAGGGTGGTGCGAAAGGTTCAAAGGGTTTCTATGTTTCCTTGTTTTTCTAGTTTCAGTAGATTTAGGTGGTGGTGGCTTCCATTGAGGACAAAGGAAGTTGAAGAGAACGAGGGAGGCACAATTCGCATTGATTGCGTTAGAGAATGGAGGTTCACGATGGCTAATGGTGCTGGTGGACAACGACACAATTTAGGGTTTCACGATAGCCCTATGGTGGCATGTGGTGGCCTGATAAAGGAGGAATATAGTGGCTAGGGTTTCTGCTAGTGGTTAAAGATGATGATGACGTGTCATAAGGTGATGATGTGGCAACATGTTATTGATGTGGTGTGTGACAATTGGGATACAAGGCAATGTCTTAGAGCACCTTACTTAAGAGTGTAGGAAGGGTAGGAATAGGAATTTAGGAGGTATAGAAAAAAGGCTAATTGTTTGACCTGTTTTAGAAAAGAGAGGTGTACTTGTAAAAACTTAGGGATGTAGGAGTAAAAAGTGACTATTTGGCCTATTAGCTGAAAACGAGGTGCATGCTTGTAAAAATAGGGATGCGTTCAGCTGCTTGTAACCTTTTCATGAATAAATTTTATTTTGCAACTTGAACCACTTATTTTCATGTTTTGAATCAATCAAACTTTAATTTCAGTTGCATCAACAAACATTAAACTATCCAAAATAATATGTAACTAAAAATCACATTTTAAGCATCTTTAATTCCAAAACTCGAAAAAGCCAATTGTCACAAATCTTATTGAAGTCAACTATTTAAGCACAATTATTCAACTAAAATTTTGAAATTAAATCTAAAATGTGGGCATAAGTATGTATTCATCAATCTCTATTTGTGGTAACTTGAGTTCTCTTAGAAGAGTAAGAAACAAAATGTTGTGGCAAGATCTAGTGCAGAAACAAAATATAGAGCTATGGCTTCAGACACTTGTAAACTTCTTTAACTTAAGCAATTTCTTAGAGAATTACAATTTGGAGACGTCACTCAAACGACATTTATATGTGACAATCAAGCAGCTCTTCACGTTAGTTATAATTCTATATTTCATGAAAGGACTAAACAAATTGATATTGAATGTTATTTCATTCGAGAAAAGATTGTATTTGGAGACATCAAGATTGAGTTTGTTAACTCAAACTATCAGTTAGCATAAATTTTCATTAAGTTTTTAAAGGGACCAATAATCGATTATATTTGTAACAAGCTTAGTACATGCGATTTATATACATCAACATGAGGGGAATGTTAGATATATTGTGTTTTATGTTAATTAGGGAAACATAAAGGTTAGATGTATTACGTTTTATGTTAACTAAGGAAACATAGACTTTTGATATTGTTTGATATTGGTAAATATTGTTGATATTATTTTTAACAATATCTTATATTTACCATATTTATGTTTAGTTGTCATATATGCTTATATAATTATTCATTATAAATATATTATCCTATGTGTGTTTTAGACACAAGGGAGATTAATCATATATCAAATTTTATTATATTCAATCATAATAATCACCAATTATGTTAAAAATGCACTTCTGAATCTTACTATCAACTTTCATCAAAGATTTACGACTATCCTACCTTAACCTCACTAGTGCAAAATGAGGTTAAGAACGCGGGTCATATGTCTCAGTTTCCAGAAAACCGAAGAATATATAAAGGTAATGACATTTTTACAATTTTGACGAACTTATACGCCTCGGTTGTAGGGAAACCGAAACATAAAAGCCAAATTACCTCGGTTAAAAGCCAAACCAATGTGTAATGTTCTGTCACTTCCCACCTAAAACTAGTTATTCAATTGACAACTTTTTGAAATTGCTGATGAGTGCATATTTATGCCCACATTTATGCTTTAAAATTAAATTTTTGATAAAATTCATGTTCTTGAATGATTGATTTAAAGAGGATTTGTGATGATTTGATATATTGTGTTTGGAATTAAAAAAGACTTAAAAAGTGATTTTAATTACATAAATTATTCTTGGAAATTCTTACGTTTATTTGTGCAGCTGAAATTATAAGTTCTATTGGTCCAAATGGCAATTCAAGGCCCAAAATAAGGTTTTATTTGGAAAATAATGTACAGATGGGCTAAATAGACAGACTTTACCCTTGCACCTCCTAAACTCTCTACATACACTCCTATTTCTGAAACAGGCCAATAACCAAGCCCAAACACTAAGCCTTTTCTCCTATACCCCCCTAAGTTTCCTGTTCCTACCCTTCCTAAGCCAAACTCTACCAGATTCTGCCACGTGTCAAAATCCTCCAAACACAGATCTATGCACGACCTTCTTGTCACCGTGAATCTCCCAGCCACGATGGCCACCACGTCGTCGCTGCCTTCGTTCTAGTCCATGGACTTCACAACCTCCATCATCAGCAAGAGCCATCTCCTTCGCACAACCTGCACTCAGAAAACCAAGAACCAAAAACACAAAAACGCGAGCAGCGGCACAGAGGAGAAAGTGGCGCCACAGAGAAAGCCCTTTCCCCCAATCTGCAAAACCCTAATTTTGGGTAGGAAAAGGGATGACACGTGGCGAGTTCCTATTGGCCACGACCATATGAGTCAAAGCTGGTCAGCAAGCCTTCTCTGGTCAAAGTCTGGTGAAACAAGGACTTCTGGTGCAATTTTGGGAAATTCAGAAGGGACTAAAGTGCAGATAGAAGAAATTTTACGGCATTTGTGCAATTTTGGAAAGTCAGAAAAGCTTAAAGATAAAATTCAGTCGTTGAATTAATTTAATTTGGGAATATCAACAAAAATATCTTCCAAATAATGTTATAATTATCTAAATCTTTTAGTTATTTGGAAGATATAAGATAAAAGATTTTGTCAACTGAATATTTAGAGTCTAAGCCCAATTAAGTCCTATATAAAGAGATCCAGGGGGGACTTCACTTCATTCATTCATTCACCACTTCTCTCTCTCTTATTTCATCTTGTATTCAACTACATTCATGGAGAGCTAAGCATCTAGGGCTATTCTATTGTAATTCCATTATGGATTTTGAGGTTAGATTGAGTTAATGCAATTGTTTATTTTGATTATTGCTTTAAGTTGTTCTCTCTCTATGTTTTTCATCTCTCTATCAAATTAAAAGCAAAGATTCTTGCATTATAATGTGTTTGAATCTACATGCATATTGATTATATGAGTTCTAGGGTTTCTAGGTTTAATTTAGAATCTACTTTGATTTAATTTAGGAACTTTCATATGATTAAATGGTTTTTACTATCAATTGAGAATGTACTTTGATTGGTAGTAATAATTTCAACTATAATCAATTGAGAATTTACTTTGATTGATTAGCTTTTAATTTGGTTAGGAGATTTAAGAATAGACATGATTAAATACAATAGGATTTGATTGAGAATGTACTTTGGTTGAATTCATTGTGAATAATCTAGAAAGGTTTTGCATTTGATTGAGATACTGCCTTGGTTCAGGTCCCAACTGAGGCAGTAGAGTCCGAGATACTGCCTCGGTTCAATAGGAACCGAGGCGAAATCCTACCCCTGTTTGTCTCGCCTGTATATGCCTCGGTTGAGGAACCACTGCCTATGATCGAAAATAACCGATGTCGTTCCCCTTAACTGCACTAGTGCCTTGTGTTTTTAGTGACAAGTAAAATATAAATTGAACAAGAGGACAAATAGCTACTAAGGAAAATAAGGTGAAAGAAGAGGTCATCCTAGAATTTAAAAAATTTTAGTATAACCAAATTAGGCAAAAGTAAAAGGGTTAAAAATGACAAGGTTTTACTACTCATTCACTTATTTTAATCCATCTCATGCTGAATAGAGGGTTTCAAGAGTATTTTCACTACACATATAATCTCAGCCATAGCCCATTGTATAAAGCTTGATGTTGTGTCTACTCCAGCCACAAATAAATCCTGACATATGTGGCCAATTAGTAAAATAATACAACATCACATAAAAATTTTACACAAACACGCACACTCACTAGAAACAAATGCAGAACATGAGTGCGAGTCACTTGTGAATTGTCATCAAGCATGAGTTCCAACACAGAATCAACACGTCCTTGCATGCCTTGGCTTGATTTTCTAATGCCCTTAAACGCAATCTTTCTTCTACGAGTCCATCAAAAAACGCAATTAACTTTCCAAAGTAACCATTCATTCTTCTCCTAACACCCTGTGGATCAAGCATGCGAAAGATTTAAAAAGTCAACAACATTAGGCCTTCCATTTTCTTCCATGATGCCCGAAAGGATGTCCTTGAACTCTTGAGACTTGTCAGAAGCGTAATGAGCTAAATCCATTGAGAAGAAAGTGTTTGATATGGAATTAAGCACAGTTGTGAAGGAAGCCTCACCAATATCCAAGGCTTCACCTTTATGACATCTTTCCTTGACATAATCCATCAAGCTGTGGAATCAAGCTGCCGAGAAGAGAACACTTTGGTGGCACACTGATAAGCTGTCGTCGAAGCTATCAAATTAATAGTACTTTTCAAGGCAACATCAGTATTGCCAAGTAGTATTCAAGAAGGTAGATAGGGCTAAAGTAACCCTGAGTCGTTTCCCAACGAACACGGAATTGCTTCTGAATATCTAACTCTTATGCTATGCAATGCTTATGAATAAAAATGATGTTTGAAGAATGTTTAAAGAACAAATAATAAACTTAAAAATAGTTATGATTAAATAGACTAATTCCACTGCTTTTCCAAGATAGATTCGTCATCGGTTATTCTTAGATAATTGTTCAATAGATTATTATTTAAGTTTCAAATTAATTAAAGTACATTCTTAATTAATTTGAGGGCGATCATGCATTTAACCAAAGTAAATTCTCAATCAAATGCAAAACCTTTCTAGATTATTCACAATAAATTCAACCAAAGTACATTCTCAATCAAATTTTATTGTGTTTAATCATGTCTATTCTTAAATCTCTTAACCAAATTAAAAGTTAATCAATCAAAGTAAATTCTCAATTGATTATAGTTGAAATTATTACTACCAACCAAAGTACATTCTCAATTGATAGTAAAAACCATTTAATCATATGAAAGTTTCTAAATTAAATCAAAGTAGATTCTCAATTTAAACCTAGAAACCCTAAAACTCATATAATCAATATGCATGTAGATTCAAACATATTATGATGCAAAAATCTTTGCTTTTAACAAGATAGAGAGATGAAAGACATAGAGAGAACAACTTAAATCAATAATCAAAGTAAACAATTGCATTAACTGAACATAACCTCAGAATCCGTCTTAGAATTACAGCAGAATAGCCCTAGATGCTTAGCTCTCCATGAATGGAGTTGAATACAAGATGAAAGAAAAATGAGAGGAGTATGAGAGAATGCTTCCCTTGGGTCTCTTTATATAGGCTTGATTGGGCTTGGACTTTGAATAGTTTGTTGATAAGATATTTTCTGTTGATATATTATATCTTTCAAATATTCATTAGATTAAATCAGTTTTAAAGAATATTTGATAGATATTAACTCAATTATCTTATATCTTATATCTTCCAAATAACTAACAGATTTAGATAATGATAAAATTATTTGGAAGATATTTTCTGTTGATATTCCCAAATTAAATTCAACAACTGAATTTTATCTTTTAGATTTTCTGACTTTCCAAAATTGCACAAATGCGTTGAAATTTCCTCTATTTGCACTTTAGCCCCTTCTGAATTTTCCACATAAAATCTGATTTTGGGCCTTGAATTGCCATTTGGACCAATAAAACTTATATTCTCAGCTGCACAAATAAACATTAGAACATCCAAGAATAATTTATGCACTAAAACTCCCTTTTTACGTCTCTTTATTTCCTGAACCCAACAATTCCAATCATCACAAATTCACTTAAAATCAACTATTTAAGCACAATTATTCCATAAAAAATTTGAATTTTAAAGTATAAATGTGGGCATAAATATGCACTCATCACACACGCTCTCCTAAGGGTCCTCCACAGTGCTGAAGGTGGCATCCATGCCATTGAAAGTATGTGATGATCAAGAGCTCGAAGAGTGTATGGGATTTTCATGTTGGAAAATATTTGATCATATTTTTGCAGTAGTTCTTTGACAACATGTGGAAAGGAAATGACTATGGTGGTAATGCTACCAAGCTTGAGACTCATAATAGGACCATAAATTTGAGAAAGCTTCGCAAGTGCTTGGTGTGGCAGGTTTCCAAGCTCCAAGATATTTCATATGATGGGAAAAGGGCGAGGCCCTGGAGGGTACTATGAGGTTTTCATTGGTTTGAAGGTTTGAGGTGATTTGAAGAAGTTGAAGAAGGTACTCCATTGTTTTGCTTCTCTTGTGGACACGGGAAAAGAGAATCGTAAAATTGAAAGGCAAATTCCTCCCAACAAAGTATATATATGGAAACACATTTGTTAGTTTAAAATATAAAATATGAAAAGATATTTATTCACGTCAGTTGTAGAAACTCCAAATTAGCATTTGATATTTATTAAAAGGACCGCGATATTCCAACAACATATTTTTAACACTGTTTTGACAACGCCACGTGTCGTTGTTTGATTGGTTTGTTTTAAAAATAATTTTTTTTAAAACCTACGAAACGGAAGTCCGTAACCCTGATTTTTAGTGAAAATCCGAAAATAGCCCTTTCTCTGTTCCATTGGAAACGAAGGTCCCTTTCTCTGTTCCATTGGAAACGAAGGTCGCGTTTCGTGCTGCCTCACTTTGTTCTGTGTGCGTGGTGTTGTCTCCGTCTAGTTTCGTCTCCTGTTATCGTGCGGAATGGCAAGTTCCGGTGACGATTGTCCGACGACGAAGGTAAGTGGTTTTCCATTCCATGTCGTAGCTTGGTTATTCGGTTTGGGCATCTCGTAGCATGCTTATTTAGTTTGGGTTAAGGTTTGGGGTTCGTATCCTTGTGTTGTGGTGCTTGGGTTATTGGGTTTCGTTGTTTTGATGATTTTATTTTGGTCTATGCAGTTGAGTGTTCGTCACTCTTTTTCGACAAAGTATATATGTACTTTGAACGAACGCTTGACAGACGAGCATCGGTCATTGATTGCGAGGACTCCATTTGCGTGGTTTTTAGATGTGAATGTCAATGTTAAAGTAGGTAGAAATATATTGAGTGAGTTATTGGGTAAGTGGGACGACTGTAGTAGTGGTTTTTTAGTTGGGAATAAAGTTTTGAATATAAATGAAAATGATATTTATTTAGGGTTGGGATTGAGTATAGATGGTGCAAATATTAACTTAAAGGAAGAGCTGGGCAATACTGAATGTGTGAAATACATAGGCAAAGGAACAAAGGAATTGAATTCGATATACAAAATTCTAATGCGAAAACACAAGAAAAAGATCCCTTGTTCTCATTTTTGTAGCCTTTACCTCGTGGTAGGGATAAGCGAGATTTTATTTCCAAAACGTAGCGGGAAAGTGTTTCCCGTAATGTTTAATCTTGTTGACAACTTAAGTGGTTTGGGTAGTTATTGTTGGGGTAGTGTAGTATATCGTTTTCTGTTACGTAGTTTGTGCAAAGCTTCAGGAGTCTTGAAGAAAGGCAAAGGTATTTCAAACGTTTACGTCGATGGTTGTGTTTACATGCTGCAGGTAATTAATAGTATTTGATGTAATTACTTAAATTGTTTTTTGAATTAAGTTTCTTACAAGTTAAAATGATTTATTTGTCTTAGGTATGGTTTTTTGAGCTCTTTGTTCCACCAAAAGGTCCTATTGATAAATTTCCACGAATATTGCATTGGATGAATATAAGTGTTGGAGACAAGTTCGTTAAACGGTGTATGGAGACAGGTTTGGTAAGTTGTTTGTTATTGGAAGTTTTGTTATGTTTTCATATATTGACAAAAGTAGTGTAATCTGTAATGTGTTGTTAAATTTGAGGTTGTTGACGATGTTTATGGTGGTCCTTCAACCAAGGATAAGGAGGAATACAGACCAACACCTAAAAGAAAGGATGCTAAACCAAGAGGAAAGAAGAAACAAAAAAGAATTCGCAGAGAAACTTTTATGCGTGCCTTAGAGGAACAAGAATTTCTAATTGAAGAACTTAAAAGGAGGGTTGCAAGTTTGGAGGCACAATTGGCTGAAGAGAAGGCAAGAAGGCAAAATAAAGATGACGTTGGACAAAGTGTGCCTCGTACAGAACCATCCGTGAACACTGGTTTTGTATCCCCTACTGACATTGACGGAAATGAACAACCTTTGAAGACGTATGTTAGGGTTGGATCACGAAGGCGTTACAAGGGAAGATCACTTAGGACTCCATACACCGGAACCGTAGTGCTTAGAATAAAAAATGAGTGATCTGTGCATTTAGTTGATGGAAAATATTATTTGGAAAGTAATGATAATTGTAATCATTGTAAATAGATTAAGAAAACAATGTTTAATGTATCCGATTTAGTTCAATGAAATAAAATTTGAGTTTTGGTTTGAATTGGTCTCATATTTTATTTATTTATTCAATACCATTGTTATTATGAGTTGTGGGTTTGTGGATTTCAGAATGTGGTCATTTTTTTGTCTCCTAAGTTGTAGGCTTGTTTGTAAGATGTTGGTGTTTGAGTGGTCATTTTGGGTAACATGGGTGACCAATGTCAAAACCAGTTAATTTGAAGGACAATTTGAGTGGGGGGTGATATGATGTGAGTCCAAGGAGTGTAGGGTGACCCCTCATCAGTTGGAGGAGCAAGTTGTGCAAGGGATGAGTGAGAGTGTTGAAAAAAGGGTCTGGTAATCGTTTACAGCATCCTTGTAAACGATTACCCGAGAGAAAATGGTAATTTGTACAGAAAGTCTAACACAGGTAGTCAGTCAGGTGAACAGGGGTCACCATTGGAAAAAACGCTGAGTTTTAGGCACTTCTGCACCTGTCTGAGGGTGGTACATGTGTTTCAGTGGTGGGAGAGGGTGGCTGGTGATGTGATGTGAGTCCAAGGAGTGTGGGGTGACCCCTCATCAGTTGGAGGAGCAAGCTGTGCAAGGGATGAGTGAGGGTGTTCAAAAAAAGGGTCTGGTAATCGTTTACAGCATCCTTGTAAACGATTACCCGAGAGAAAACTGGATTTTGTACAAAAAGTCCAACACAAGTAGTCAGTCAGGTGAACAGAGGTCACCATTGGAAAAAAAGCTTAGTTTTAGGCACTTCGCACATGTCTGAGGGTGGTACAGGTGTTTCAGTGGTGGGAGAGGGTGGCTGGTAATGTGATGTCAGGCCAAGGAGTGTGGGGTGACCCCTCATCAGTTGGAGGAGCAAGCTGTGCAAGGGATGAGTGAGGGTGTTGACAAAAGGGTCTGGTAATCGTTTACAGCATCCTTGTAAACGATTACCCGAGAGAAAACTGGAATTTGTACAGAAAGTCCAACACGGGTAGTCAGTCAGGTGAACAGGGGTCACCACTGTTAAAAATGGTGAGTTTTAGGCACTTCTGCACCTCTCTGAGGCTGGTGCAGGTGTTTCAGTGGTGGGAGAGGGTGGCTGATGTGAGGCTAAGGAGTGTGGGGTGACCCCTCATCAGTTGGAGGAGCAAGCTGTGCAAGGGATGACTCAGAGTGTTCGAAAAAGGGTCTGGTAATCGTTTACAGCATCCTGGTAAACGATTACCCGAGAGAAAACTGGATTTTGTACAGAAAGTCCAACACAGGTAGTCAGTTAGGTGAACAGGGATCACCATTGGAAAAAAAAGTTATTTTTAGTTTTACAGAGAACTGTAGTGTTATTAAGTGGTATTGGTTAGTGGTATTGGTGTTTTACTCACAACTGCCATGCTATTAAGTGTATCATAAATTGAACATTACATAATAAATGTCGAGAATTGAGGAACCATTTTGAAAGTAAACAACTTCATTAAATTAAATACTTCAAATGATCAAAGCAGGAACTGTGGTACATAGTTCTTTAAAATGCAGTAAATAAAGCCTAAACAACCAATTTTAAGTCTGAGGATTGTTTCCAGAAGCACTTTGCAAGTGTTGCAGTTGTTGTTCAATGTTCCCAACGCGCGATTGCAACGCATCAAACCTTGTAGTGATGACCATGTCCATGTTTCCAAATCTTGTTTCAAGGGCATCAAATCGAGTTTCAAAGGCATCAAATCTTGTACCAACAAAGGTTTGAAGTTGTTCTATGCGGTTGATGATATTATTTAGTGTTGTGATGAACTGCCTTGTTCATCATCTTGTCCTTGTTTATGTTGACCTTCTTGTAAGGAGGGATGGGGGGCGTTGCCTTTGGGAACCCATTCTCCTTCATCATTTTGCATATAACCAAATGATGCTACAACTTCACAACCAATTTTTTGCTTGAACTTCAGTTCTGAAATGGGATCACTTTCAGTAGGCACTTGAAAGTGTTCCATGAAGATGGTTATCAAATGTGGATACGGCAACTTTGCGTTCTCCCTTAATGCTCTTTTCATCTTATATCTAATAAGATGTCCCCAGTTAATGTGAATGGAATTGAAAAATGCCCATAGCAGCATAATATCCTCTTCGGATGCCTGACCAATATTGGTTGCATGAGGAATTAATACTCTAGTGAGAACGTAATGAAGTATCCTTGGTTGAACCTTCATTTGCCCCGCTAGTATTCTAGATTGTATGGCTACATCATCTCTACACACTAGTTGCCTTGCAGTCACAGAATCGTATTGTTCTTTCCACTCATCTACAACTTTTCCTTCGTAACAAACACCATCAGATGGGAGATTAGTGAGTTGTTGAAAAAGATTAGGGCTCACCCTAATTTTTACACCTTTAACCTCGCTTCGAATAACCCCAGTATCCGATATTGACATGTTGTTGTAGAACACTCTGACTAATTGTGGGTGGTAATGTCTTTTTAAACACACAAATTCAGTCAGCCCAGCTTCGTGTAATATGTCATAGAATTGAAAATTTTTTCCTTGAAAGTATTCGTCCTTTAGATACTTACTTTCCAAAATTTCCCAATTTACAAAATGTTGGGCATATTTCTCATGTTGCTCATCCGACGAGAAGAGATCATTGGTAGGCGTTGGAGGGGATGACGATGGTGATGGGGTTGGACTCCGCCGGCAGCGACGTCCACCAACGGAAGAAGATGCCTTTTGTTTCTTCGTTCCACGATCACCCATTGTATTTCGTTTAGGGTTTTGCACTAAGAGAAGTGAGGTTTTCGAAACGAATTTGAGGAAGGACGTGTTTTGGGCGGTTATGTACACGATTGCAAGTTATACACGTTATGCAGTGGGATAATTTGGTTTAATTAACTCAACACAGTAATCGATTACCAAATCCTCGTAATCGATTACAATAAGAAATTCTGGTGTGGTCATATGCATTACAAACATTCATTAAAGGGATTTCATGGATGACCATTTTAAGTTACAAAAACAGAAAAAAGTAACAAAAAAAGCAGCAAAGAAGTTGTATATATCTGTTGATGTTGTTATCGAAATTGTTATGTACAGCTGACAACAACGACAAAAATCCAAAATGACCCATTTCGGTATCTTGTGATAGTTGGATAGTGTCCGCTTCAAATTGTTCACGGTGATCACATTCAACAACATTACTTGGTCTTTCGCCTTGAAACAAGACAACTACTAAGTTAAACATAATTGATAGACAAAAAAGTATTTAATAAAAATTTTGACCGTAAATAATGACTCACGCATTGTTCGGTGGGTGGTGTTGAAGTGTTTGTGAATGAAGATGACTTTCTTCTTTTGGTTTTTTTTCTCAACAGTGGACTTCAACCTATTTATGCGTGGACGTCCTTTTCGCTTAACAGTTGCAGGACTGTGTACAAGGACATCAGATGTTCCAACTGGACTAAGTGGTATTGACGTGCATGCATCAGTATCGTATCTTAGTTGGCCTGCATCACTGATGATGTTATTTGTCATGGAAGAACTGAATCCAAATTTTGTACCCAAACAATTAAGTTCTTTTTCCAATTTAGTACTAGCTTCCTCAGACTCACATGCAACTTCAGCAATTTCATAAAAATGTTTTCACAACAGTTTGTATCTTTGCATGCGTGGTTCATTTGTGGAATTACTATACAATGCTGTTATTAGTGTGTGTCTTCTTCGAATGTTTTTGCTCCAGCGCCTCAAAATGTATTGTGAGGGAACACTGTAAACATCTTCTTGACCAATACCAAGAGGGAATGTCGACATATAATTCCTCTAAACTCAAAGAGTTGGCAAGAGCAAGTGGTTTTCTGTGTGATGGGATCAAATTGAACTTTGTAATATTTATCTGGTACACAATTACCCTCCCACATTCGTTCCTCTTTTACAGTGCAAGTGTTCCACAAGTCCTCCTTTAAGGTGTCTTTGATGAAACAATTCATCCTTGAACGGAACTCAGTTTGGACCTCCTAAAACTTTGCATGTGTGTATTCCACTTGAAATTGTCTCTCAATTGGTGACTGAAAACCACATGCAATAGTGGTGTTCATGGAGGAGAAGTCGGCTTCTATTTCCTTCTGCGCCTTTACCCTAAGTGCATTGTCGTATTGGACTACAAATTGTTGAAGTGTTGTTATAGAATTGATAAATCCATCAAAAAAGGCATTCATTCCCTCACTTCTTTGAGTCGTAGACATGCCTGCCCAAAAATCTTTTTTCAAGTAACACGGAACCCATTTATGTCTCTCTTCGTACAAATTACATAGCCATTCATTTTCCTCCAATCCATGTTTGGTAAGTAGTTCCTTCTAACCATTTTCAAATTTTGTTAGACAAACACAATCATATATAAGTGCATGTAGTTCGGTTTTGATAACGGGATTATTTCTATACCCGTGCAATTTTTCAGGCAACTTCTTAAGGATGTGCCATAAACACCACCTGTGCCTCGTATGAGGAAACACTTGTTCAATAGCGTTGGCCATTGCTCTGCATTGGTCAGTAATAATACCTTGAGGACTCTTATTACGCATGCATCTTAGCCAACATTGGAACAACCAGACAAATGAGACAGTGTCTTCCGAAGACAACAATCCACAACCAAGTAAAATCGAGTGTCCATGATGGTTAACTCCAACAAAAGGCGCAAATGGCATGTCGTGCTTATTTGTTAAGTAAGTGGTGTCAAAGGAAACAACATCACCAAATTCTTCACATGCAGCACGACTTCTTGCATCAGCCCAAAACACACTACAGATTTTATTCCCTTCATCCAGTGCAATGTCATAGAAGAACTCGTTATTTCTATCTTTCATTGACGAAAAGTGTCGTAGGAGTGCCTGACCATCACCATCCTTACATAAAGATCTTCTGTGTTGGCCAATGTAGTTTCGAGCGTCCCGCTCCACGAAGTCCATGTTTTCATATCCCCCCGCATCGTTGACAATGCTAAGGAAACTCTTATTTAACCTAACTCTAGCATCGTGGTTGACCTCCAACGTGTGTTTTGCATGCATGCTTAACTTTCTATTGGCTGCAAATAGTTTGGAGTTATTTGGGCAAAGATCATGGTTGTGGTCCAGAACAACGATCCTTATAAACCACTTGTCCTCCTTCTTTGCAATGGTTATCCCAGCAGGACATTGGTTAATTTGACTTGGAAGTGTTTTTACCACTGGTTTGACGGAAGACACATATTTTCCCTCCCTTGAACAAACTATTCTGAGGTAGTAGACGTTGTTGTCTTTATCTTTTTTAGAAGTTCTAGTCCGCACGGCAAACCCACTTCTAATGGCATAGTTTGTGTAAAAAGTTTTTGCTTCAACCATTGAGTCAAAACACATATGCACTGTTGGGTCCATCTCCATTAAACTTTCATTAGGCTCATCAACATTGTCATTATAGTCATTCCCTTGATCCCCATCCATTGTCTGCGTTGACATTAAACCCACCTTTAGAGATAAAGCAAATTATATTGACTCATCACACTTACCACTATGACCACTGGCAACTACAAAAATAATGAAAATAAAATCTTTTCGAAGAAGTAATTAAAACGTACCCTGGACGAAAATCGTGTGCCCTTTAATGAAGGTCAGTGGTCCTAACCAACCTCATCTTCTACATTTAAGTCCACCATAAATGAACCTTATGTGCTTCTCACCAAACCTCCGAACTTCGTTGTGGCCCTTCTCTTTAATGAACACCCGGGTAAGTTGTCTGCAAGTGCTTGGTTAATGGAAGTAAATGTTAACGTTGGATGCTAACGTTGGTTGTTGACGCAGCTGTGTAGTCCCGCCAAAGGTCATATTTTTGCCTTGTCAAGCACGTATTTGCTTATCCTGTGAAAGCATGCATTGATGGTATCAGCATAAAGTTTCTCTCTCCTAACCCCCAATCAATGCTTTTCACTTTTAAAGGCTACCCATCAAATCAGACTATCTCCCCACAATTAATGTAACTTGATTTTAACAAGTTAACTTAATGGAAATAGATATAATATTAATATTTTTTTTGTTACATCCCTTGCATGTAATTTGATTGTCCACGAGCTTGTATTTTAATTTCGGGGAGAAACCAATTGTGTACGCTTTAATCAGGTGACAATATCTGTAACCCGTTTACCATTGTTTAGTTGTGAGTGACTTCTTTAATCATCCTACTGATGTATCGTCGTTAACCTAGAATTTTAATGTGGACAGGAAATTTCTGCATAATCATGGATGCATGGGAAGACCTTGTTCATGATGATGATGTCCTTGAATCGTTTTTGAAAAAATGCGATGCTTCCGCAACGCTTATTCCTGGTCCTGCAGGTAACATCCAAGCAGCTTTCATGAATAGAACGGGAACAGAACAACCGAAATCGACACAAGAATTTGCTCGTGATGTTGCTGACGCAACCTATGAACGAGATTTCAACTCCAATGCTTGGAAATGGGCACAGATGTTTATTGAACACCACGGTACAGTGAATCTCATACACGTTTCCAACAACATTATTACGTTTACTACTTGTAATTTGTTTTCATATATTTTTATCATAGGTCTCGTAAAGGATGGAAAATTCGAGAATGTTAACTCCCTCCAAGAGGCAAAATCAGCTGAGGTCCTTCCATTGGTTGTTTGCATATTGAAAGAGTGCAAGCCAAATGGGTTGGGAGATATGCAGTTGACTCTTAAGGTAATATTTCTTTTATTGAACAACATAACATTTTATGGTACATTACTAACTTATTATACCAACTTATGAAGGACCCAACTGCCACGATGAAGGCTTCCTTGCACAAGAAAGTTCTTGAACATCCTGAAATTGTAGACAATATCGGAGTTGGTTCCGTTATGATACTCAATCTTGTAAGCCATCAAATTTGTACTTAACTACCATATTTATTTTTTGGGTATTTAAGTGTTCTTCTTCTTACAAATTTCGTTTGTACATTTAGGTCCACCCCTTCACTGCATTTAGGCAAAACCACTACCTCAATATTACGCATCGCTCTATAGTCAAGGTTTTTCCAGCTGAAGTTTCTCCTCCTACAATTGACCTTGTTAAGGAGACACCAAAACCTGTCATTCGACTTCCTATGTGGGCAGAGAAGGAACTCAACGTGGATGACATCCTCCGCAAATTTGTACGTCCATCTGACCAACCATCAACGTCCAATCAAGCAGACAACCAATAGTGGGTTTAGGATAACTGTAATTTTATATGAACACCATTATAAGTATTTCATGGATAACTGTAATATTTCAAACGTACAATGTATTATTTTGTTGTGTATGTTGTGTACCTGAATCTCTATTAATGGTGTGTTATAATGAATTTATTTATGTCATACAAAAGTTTTGAAGTTAATTGCTACCTTTTGTTTTCCAATGGTGACCCCTGTTCACCTGACTGACTACCTGTGATGGACTTTATGTACAAAATCCTGTTTTCTCTCGGGTAATCGTTTACTATGATGTTGTAAATGATTACCAGACCCTTTTTTCAACACCCTCACTCATCCCTTGCACAGCTTGCTCCTCCAACTGATGAGGGGTCACCCCACACTCCTTGGCCTCACATCACATCACAAGCCACTCTCTCCCACCACTGAAACACCTGCACCAGCCTCAGACAGGTGCAGAAGTGCCTAAAACTCAGCTTTTTTAACAGTGGTGACCCCTGTTCAGTTGACTGACTACCTGTGTTGGACTTTCTGTACAAAATCCAGTTTTCTCTCGGGTAATCGTTTACAAGGATGCCGTAAACGATTACCAAACCCTTTTTTCAACACTCTGAGTCATCCCTTGCACAGCTTGCTCCTCCAACTGATGAGGGGTCACCCAATACTCCTTGGCCTCACATCACATCACCAGCCACCCTCTCCCACCACTGAAACACCTGCACCAGCCTCAGACAGGTGCAGAAGTGCCTAAAACTCAGCTTTTTTAACAGTGGTGAACCCTGTTCACCTGACTGACTACCTGTGTTGGACTTTCTATACAAAAGCCAGTTTTCTCTCGGGTAATCGTTTACCAGGATGCTGTAAACGATTACCAGACCCTTTTTTCAACACTCTGAGTCATCCCTTGCACAGCTTGCTCCTCCAACTGATGAGGGGTCACCCCACACTCCTTGGCCTTACATCACATCACCAGCCACCCTCTCCCACCACTGAAACACCTGTACCAGCCTCAGACAGGTGCACATTTGCATAAAACTCACCTTTTTTTCCAATGGTGACCCCTGTTCACCTGACTGACTACCTGTGTTGGACTTTCTGTACAAATTCTCATTTTCTCTCGGGTAATCGTTTACAAGGAGCCTGTAAACGATTACCAAACCCTTTTTTCAACACCCTCACTCATCCCTTGCGCAGCTTGCTCCTCCAACTGATGAGGGGTCACCCCACACTCCTTGGCCTCACATCACATCACAAGCCACCCTCTCCCACCACTGAAACACCTGCACCAGCCTCAGACAAGTGCAGAAGTGCCTAAAACTCAGCTTTTTTAACAGTGGTGACCCCTGTTCACCTGATTGACTACCTGTGTTGGACTTTCTGTACAAAATCCAGTTTTCTCTCGGGTAATCGTTTACCAGGATGCTGTAAACGATTACCAAACCCTTTTTTCAACACTCTGAGTCATCCCTTGCACAGCTTGCTCCTCCAACTGATTAGGGGTCACCCCACACTCCTTGGCCTCACATCACATCACCATCCACCCTCTCCCACCACTGAAACACCTGTACCAGCCTCAGACAAGTGCAGAAGTGCCTAAAAGTCACCTTTTTTTCCAATGGTGACCCCTGTTCACCTGACTGACTACCTGTGTTGGACTTTATGTACAAAATCCTGTTTTCTCTCGGGTAATCGTTTACTATGATGTTGTAAACGATTACCAGACCCTTTTTTGAACACCCTCACTCATCCCTTGCACTACTTCGTCCCCTTACTCATCACGGGTCACTCCACACTTCTTGCGTTCACATCAATCACCAACACCCATCTCCCCACTCAGAACTTAATCAACTCCTTCCCATTAATTACCATTAATTTTACTGAAAATGGTCTCGTACTTTTCAAATTCTTATTATAATGTTGCGTTCATTTTTCAATCACTAATTTTGTCATTATAACAAACACAAACACAAAGTAAAAACATTTCATTTCGAAATCCAACCACTAATCTTATTACAAACACATACTGTACATTGTCAAATAACATTAGGTACATATTTGAACATCTTATACATGTCAAATTTTATCATTTCTTAGCAATCCTAAACAATGCCGTATAGCTGTAGGGCTTCCATTCTTCTTATGTTCTCATTGTCCAGGATCTAGTCACACACATATTTCTTTCTAATCCCAAGCAGATCCTCCTGAAACCAACATTTTCCACATTACAAACCAGCACATACAAGAATATTATCAAACACACAGTTCCAACTTACAGTTGTATATTGAGGCATGCTTTTCCCGTTGTATTTTTCATCTCCATCCCAGATTTCCATTGCTTTCAACCTTATGACTCCACAATCATGTCTGAAATAATATACCCACAACATCAAATTACTTTTGCCCATATACATCACAATATAATCCGGCAGTACAGTTGAAGAAACTTACAAGTTTGGTTGGGATGGGATATTTGCTTGTTTAACAGTCAAAGGACCAATACTACCTTCCGGTGTATTCATCAAGATGCAAAAAAACCGTGCCATATTTTCAGCCTACCAGTTAACAAATACAATAAATACTTAAACAATACAGGGTTATGTCATAATCACACGGTAATCAACAATGAAAGATGTCGAATCTTACAACAGCTGTGTCTATCCTTTTGCGGTCTCTGATCCCCTTACCCAATGAGTCAATCACAAAAATCTCCAATGACCTCAATTTCACTGAATAACCCCACCAATGATCATCGTGGACAAATGGCAGAAACAACTACAAACAATATAAACAATTTCAGTAACACATTTACAACCAAAAGTCGACAAAATTTGCAAATTAAAGGTTACTCACAAAGTCCGCTGTGGCAAAGTCTCCAAGTCCAAAATGATCGGAACGCAAATAACTGTTATAGTTATGAAGCGTCCAAACATGGCGATTCTGTGGACGTTTCCTATAATCTGTAAGAATATGGTGTTGTGGACAATTTCAAAATCATCACTAAAAAATCGATCAAAAATACTTTCTTCAATCATAAATAACACCTCTTAACAATATCAAATTTTATTTACCGAGTATAACGGACTAAAATGAATCCTCTTAACAACACCGCACAACCTTTTCTCAAAGTACATAAAGATCGTACAAGCAAATAACACCACCTACACAATAAAAAATTTTCACATTACTAACATAAACTAAAACATGAAACACAACCAAATGTGACAATACTAACCATGTTATCAACGTATTTCATCGGGGCCAAAGTGTAAAATGAAGTCGTGCTCAAGCTTTGGCCAATTATCTCACTTACAACCCTAAACATACAAATATTAGTCAATCACAAACAATACAGATTCGTCAACCACAACTACAATTCATACCATATACTTGTATATGGTCATCTCTCTGACGCTGACTGCTGTGTACAATTGGTCTACATCAACAGTGGTGCTTGGATCACCAACAAAACTGCGCAATGGGGGTGTAACCAATGGCACGACCTCCCGTTCTTCTTCATCACCATCATCATCTATTTCAATAAAATTAATGTTATCAACAGTTCTTGAAACTATCTCCTCTTCATGTGCGGTTTTATCCTCCCCTCTTACTTCAGTATATGCACCTAGGGGGTCATGAACTGCATTACCATCACCTTCTTCTTCAAATCCACAATCAGGACGAACTTCAGCCTCTTCGTCTCCCCCAACTCCAGGCTTCTCCTCACCTCCAACTCCAAGTGCTTCACCAACTCCACCACCAACCTCTTCATCAGTGCCACATGCATCTGCTTCATGAAAGATTGGAGTTTGACAAATTTCAAATAACTCCCTAGTAAGAACTCCAATCATGGCATTCAATGCTCTGATATCTTCATTGTTTTTCCTCAATCTCTCCTCCGCACCTGCTTCCCATGTCCCGTCATCAGAGCTTTCATCATCATCATCATCATCATCATCTTTCTCAACCTTGGATCCTTCACCCAAGGATCCTTCACTCATCCCTCCGTCATCCATGTTGAAAGCTGCACGGATTTTCGGCCTATGACGATCTTCCTTTCGTAGATACCACTCCATATTTAACTGCACCAATATCACACAACAAATTTAGACAAAATAGACAATCCATTTTAACATACAAAATAACGAAAAACAAAACACTTACATCTCCGGTCATAAAAATATGTTCAATTTTTTTCGTCCTTGATTTATACAGGAACCATCGCATTATGCGCGGGAAAAACCTGTGCGAAGGATGACCATGCAAAGAAAGTCTTTCAACCGCCCAAGCCTACAATATCATAAAATCATTTCATCAAACCTAATTCACAGTGTTCTGCACTACATCAAAATAGTGAACTACAAATCATATTACCTGCAACACTGCCACATTGCCACATTGCCACTAAGAGTGAGTGACTGGGGGATACCTTCGCCCATAATTTTCTTCTTACATTTATTTAAATTCTCTACAATATGTTTATGTACACCGGTGCACCAATCATATAGACACAAACGGTCTAGGTCATCTAACACTGCAAAAGGCATGTTACAAACATGCCTTGATTTCCTAGGGAAATAGAAAACAACCAAACAAACTAATATATATAACCTACACACTACATCAACATCAATGTTTTTATCATGAACAATGACATTAAACATGTCCGTCAAGTCATTCAAACTGATGGTTTTTTATTTGAACATTTCACCAACCAATCCACCAACTACTTCATCAAAGGGAATCTCTAAACCACCTATTTCTAAACCTATGCTCATGAACACATCAATAACTCTAAAGGGCACCAACTTTTGACTTACTCTAAAACTGCTATCATGCCCAACCCACCTGCAAACCATAACCTTCAATAATTTCAAATTCACCTCCACAGGGCTTTGAATATTCAAACACCACATAAATGGAGTCATCCTAATCCTATCCACATGACACTGTCGTAGTAAACGATTCATTTGAATAATTATCGATGAATCCATCGAGATAAGAAGTCGCCACTACAAAAAAAAATGATCAAAATTTATTACTAACTACAATTCATATGATAATTAAATAATATATAAACACAAAATTTAAATTATTCGTACACTTTTTTTTTTCCCTTCCATTGAAACGGCCCTAACAAGATAACATTCCACACTCAGTTATATCATTCAAGTTAATGAAAACCAAAAACACAATGTAAAACACAATGTCAGGGCTCGCCCATTTTTACTTACACCAATAAAAACGGATAGCACTGTTCCACGGCCTCCTCAACCAGACGCGAAATGCAGAACAAAAAACCACACCCGCTTTCCGAATGTAGAACAAGCTGAAGAACAGAGACACACAAGATGGAAGGTTTCTGCGTCAACGACAGACCCACAAAAGGTGGAAGGGTTCAAGGTCCGTACTAAGGTAAAGATGGAACACACAGCCACAGAGAATATCGAAGGTTTGAACGTACGTATTGAAGAAGAGGAGAGAACGACAACGAAGATGGAAGCTTCGAAGACGAACGACAGAGCGAGAGAGCGAGACACAAGATGGAAGGGTTGAACGAACGTCTTTCCCACCCTAAACCGCCAAACCCAACTCTTAAAATTTTAACCTGGAAATCCCAAAATACCCCTCACCCCGTAACCCTTTCTCTGTTTTACTTTCAAATTATTTAGCCAATGCAGAGCTGACACGTGGCGTTGTGAAATCGGTGTCAAAATTTCGTTGTCCAAATAACATTTTCCTTATTAAAAAAGATACTTATGTCAACATCCAACGTCGAGGTAATAAAATAAAAATTAAAAGTAAAGGTAAAAAAAATAAGAGAATAATAATTAATGGTGGATAAAAAAAAGAAAAAAGAAAATAATAAAATAATTTTCCTTAATGCAGGACACATCACTATAAAATATTTTTGAAATATTAGTTTGATATGGTAATAATTTGAATCAATATTATGCCAATAATTATAAGTAGTAATTAAAATAGTATATTAATATAAATAATACAGAAAAAGGGGATGAAAAAAAAAAGAGAGAGAAACATGCAGAAATAATAGAAAGAGAATATAGAAAAAATACATTCTCACACATAAGGGTTCTGTCAAAGACAACCACCAAAGAAGCACTAAGGGAGTATCAAAAACTAAAAAAGTATGTTACCTGTACACCCTTATTTTTCTCTTTTTATTGTACTTGCAAGTTTTTTCTAAAAGGTATTATTTTTTTACTACACACAAATAATGTTTTTTTTAAATCAAATTTTTTTTTTAATATAAGTACGTGTCGGCCTATGGCTTGGTTTCTTTCCTTTTTTCCACCATTCTTGAAATAAAAAATAAAAAATATTTAAAACCAAAAATGTCAATTTTGTTAAACTAAAAACCTTTTTACCAGAACTACGTGATCGCTGATTTTTCATTATAAATGGATATATGTTGGAGCATTGTTATTTCTCTATACTATGGTATTTCATCATGTATTTGCCTCTCTCTTTATTAAAAGTCAAATTTTATAATAATTAAGCCAGTTGCCTGGTGTATTTATCAAATAGTGCATGCTCCACTGTTAGGTTATAATTGTGATATCGACCGAATGGTTCATATGGTAAACAGGGAGAAGTACGTTAGTTACTGAACGATTTTTAAGAATTACACAGTAATTGGTTTTTCTTTCTTTTAATTAAACCTAACGATTCATAGGGTACATTAAGTTTCTCTTATTATCATTTCTTACATAATTTGATTTATTGAGGGGGAGAACATTTTGAAGGGAGTATTTCTACGTGCTTTTTGCTTATGATAAAAAAAGGGGAGAAGAACAAACTGAACAAACTTCTAGAGCAGTTACTACTAACCTGTTTGTAAGTTTGTACTTTATGCAGATTCACAAAAATGCTTTTAAACAAGGAAATTTTTTATCATCATCAAAAAGGGGGAGATTATTACCAAAAAGGAGCATTGGTGTTTTAAAGTTAATAATTTTGATGATGTTACAAAGTGAAGAATAAGAAGACTTCTGTTGTATGAGAGTTTAAAAGCATTTCTACATAAGAGAAGACATCAAGACCGAACGATAAACTTCTTGACCGAGCGGTAAGCATCGAACGATAGACTTCATGACCAAGAGTAAGCAGTCAGGACACAAGCAATCATGACCGAGAACTTAGGATCGAGCGGTAAAGTTATGACCAAGACCAAATAGTGGAAGGCATGACCGTGACTAAACGGTCGTATCAAATTATGGCTGAACGGTCACTCAGTAGTTAAAGGTCGAACGACATATAATAATAAAGGCCGAACACTGTTCATGGCTGAATACAGCTAGAAGACCGAACGGTCGATAAAGACCGAACATTGTTCATGGCCGAACACAATTAGAAGATTGAACAGTACCTATATGTCAACAGCTGAACGGTCACTATCAGTCAAAGACCCAACAATATGTAGTAGTTGAAGGATTGGCAGTGTATAGTAGTTCAAGACCGAACATAGGGTGAACACTTGCCAAACACAGTTCAGGACCGAACGAAGTTGAACATTGGCAAAACTTAGTAATACCGAACGGTTACTAACATTGGGCGAACACAAGGATAAGACCGAACGGTGTCAAACGCAAAACGAACGGCAGAAGGCAATTAGGGCTCAGATCGAACGATAGAAGGAGGTGAAGAACTAGAACCGATCGGTTGAAGAATAAATATTCTAAATTATTCCAAGTCCCGCAGATAATCGATTATCACTTATAATAATCATTGACAGTTGTAATGCATCTCTTCAGAAAGAAATCTATGTCATTTGAGAATACAGTGTGATATGAGGAAGTTCTCAAGTGTTAGTTCATTGCTCTTGTCAAGTCTTGTGAATAGGAGAAGTTCGCGCTTTGTGTGTCAAAGGTCAAAGCAGTTCTCTTCAAGTTGGCAGAGTTGTTTTTGTCTAATTTGTTGGTCGAAGGAAGATATTTGCTGCACTGTTCCAGTTCATCTGTCGAAGGAAAGTGTTGGCTGCTTGCTTCCGGTTCGTTCGTCAAAGGAAGGTTTTATCATTCTTATTTCATTCACTGTATTGTAATTTGTAAAACTGTTTTTAGTGAAAAAGTTAATCATTATTCATAGTGATTAACAACGAAACTTTAAAGTTAACAAACTTCACTTACCCAAGCATATAAGTGAGAAAATATATCTCCTTCTCCATTGCAAAGCATATGAACGAACAACGATATATTGAGCAGGAATATTACATCACAGTGAGTTCATTACATCGAATCCCAACGAAAGAGAAATTTAACTACTCCTAGTCATCTAAAACGCACACATTTGAAGCAATCCCTTTCAAAAATGGTGTCTTGATGCCTTGAAGTATTCTCCAGAAGTTCTTGAGATGTTTTCGTTTCTTTCTTTTGTCTCGAACTTCTGTCAGAAGAATGTTTCTGTCTTTCTGTCATGTCTTTTAAAGTCACTTAACTTCATTAATTCGTTCAGCGCACATGTACTAGTGCGCTATGCGAATTTTCTTAATTGTTGCACTTTAACTGATGTTATTTGCTCAGCGCAAAGGTATTAGTGCGCTATGCAAATTTCCTTCTTCTGACAGTGCGAATTTTGGCTTTTACTTTGCAAAAATTTGCTGACAGAGTCTAAATAATACATTATTTCCTGTACAATATTTTACATAACAATCTACTACCTATTACAACTTTTCAATGAGGAACAACATGAATAATTACAAGATTGAGCTCATTTATAAGTATAAAAACAACTCTTTTTCATACATATCAACTCCCCCAAACTTGAACTATTTCATGCCCTCCTGAAATCACATAAGAAAATGAACATCACAACAGACATTTGACATTTTGATAAAATGACTCTGCACATCAGAATAATCACATGCATTCCCAAAGATTTCAAACTAAGTATGACATGGTGCATCACTCACAAAATCATTTGTCCATAGAATATGAACAACTAGATCAACATTTATCATTACTGACACTCAAGTGTTTGTCCTCAAATGACAGTAGAATTTACAAAGAACTTCATCAGCTTTTGCATTTCATTTGATTCGCACACTTCACACACTATTGGTTAAGTCCAAAGGTCTTTTAAGGTAAAGGCTTGGCTTGGCTTGGCTAGAAAAAGAATCATGGTTTTTTTTTTGGATTCAAAGACACCTATTAAGAAGAGAACAACTTCAATTCCCAATCCAGTACTCAAATCCCAAAATATATCATTCATCACATACCATTTTCTTTCACAACTCAACCTTCTTTTTCATTTTGAGCTTTTTTTTTATCATATTTTTTTTATTGATCTTTTCTTCCCATAAACTTGAATTCAACCTTAACCTCTTTTAAAGCATAATACATGTTCTCTTCTAAGGTGTAAGGTAGGATATAATCTAATAGGCTCAAGGTGGAAGGAAAAAAGTTTCAAGGGTCAAAAGGGTTCACAAATGTATCATGATGTGTTCAGGTTGGTTGTTTGACCAAGTAACTGTATAATCAATATCAAACAATATCTCTCTCATCCTTAACCACATAGGTGTGTATGTATGTAGAATCATAATCATGAAAAAGTAAACTCCATATCTAGACAACTCATCATATTTCTTACTCTCAACACATGCTCTCAACACTCAACAGATCTGGTCATCCATACTCACACACATATAAAAATATATGAAGCACATTGCAACCACAGTCATATGTGTTATCATTTTCAAGAATCACATCAACTTAATCAAGACAATGCATAACCACTAAATCAAAAAGTCGCATGTCTTTACAACTAACACATAGTTCAAAACATATTACAAAACATAAATAACATAATTAAACATTGAAGATAACTCCATCTGCACCTGCATAATCATCATCTGCATATAAGGCACTTGCACTCCCCCACCTGACGTCTGGCCTGCCCTCAGGCCATGGGAGATGCACAAACTCAAAGGAGAACCTATGCTGATCATAGTTTAGAATAAGGTTTTCTTCCTGTGCCTCAACATGTTGTACTCTTGAAGAAGACCCTGTGGTGGTCTTAGGAGAAGTTATCTGCATAATATTAGCTAAGCACAAAAGAACATTCAACATATGTTGAGAAATGCACAAAATCAGAAAACTACAGCAAACTACTCGTTGAGCAAACAACTCACTGAGTGAATAAGGTGACGAACAGAACCAAAGTTGAAGTAAAAAATTCGCAGAGCGAATTGCTCATTGAGCGATTTTTTTTACATTTGTGTTTGTGCGCTGAGCGAATAAAATAAAAGTTTCTTTTTTTTTTGTGTTTATTCATTGAGCGCACCAGAGTTGTGCGCTAAGCGAATACAATTACACTTTTTTTTTTAATTTGTGTTTATTCGCTAAGCGAATAAAATTAAAGTTTATGTGTATATATATATATATTTGTGTTTATTCGCTAAGCGCACCAGAACTGTGTGCTGAGCGAATAAAATTACAATTTTTTTTAAAATTGTGTTTATTTGCTGAGCGCACTAGATATGTGCGTTGAGTGAATAAAATTACAGGGTTTTTTTTAGATTCGTTCAACTCACAAATTCGCTGAGCGAATAAATTCTTTTCCTCATTAATTCACTCACCTCACTGCAGATACTCACAAATATATTCGCTTAACACACCATATATATATATATATATATATATATGATTAACGAATAAAACAATATTGAACATACATTACAGAACATTACACTTAACAACGAAACACACAACTTACCAACACAGAAACTTCAACAATTTCTTACAAAAACTAAAACATAAAGATAAAATTAAAAGTAACATATAGAGAAGTGAAACAGAAAAATATAAAAAAACAAACAAAGAAATAAGGAAAAGAAGAAACAAAACATGCAGAACGTGAGCACACCAACCAAACAACAATTCCAATATCTAAAATGATTGAAATGAATTTCCTAAATAACCTCAATCAGATCCCTTTTGTTGCAAGATCACTTAGTACTCCCTTTTCAACTGTTGAAATCCCATCCCTAGGAACTAGAAACATATGTAGGCAAACTGCATAAAAGAAATTCAAACAAAAGAGACATACAATTGGCAAAGAATTCCACTTTCCCTATTTTCTGAAGTTAGAACACTCAGATCTCTCTTGTTGTGCCTACCTAAGTATGACAAACCCTCACCCAATCCCTTGGTGTAAGAAGTCCATCAAACTTGCCTTAAGTTCCAAAACAGTGAATCCAAACACACAACCCCATCCTTGGTGATTTGCACATTTGGTTTGATTTAGTTAGTTCCGCTACTGAAATCTCATTTCTAAGAACTTTCAATAACAACATCAAGCTCTAAATCGTACCCCGAGACAGACATTAAGTTCAAAATAAATCAATGGAAAGTCTTAAAAAACTAAAGCCTTTGCATACACACCAACATTATAAAGGAAAATTCACAACAAATCTAAAAGAGTCATAAATGCCCAAATTGCCTTGTGTAGGAACATAAGTCCCCGACAACGGCGCCAAAAACTTGATAACTTTTTGGCAAGCATACCAAATTTTCCAAGTAATATAGTGAATAAGTAAAAGTATCGTTCTCCCAAAGGACTTGTGCAACACATGACAATTCTTCCTTTTATAACTCAATTAGACATCAAAATGCACAAAACAACACAAGAAACTCTTTTTGGTATTTTTATCAAACAGTTGGTGTGCAAGGAATTATATTTAAAAGAAACTTCGTTGGAATTGGGTTTCATGAATCATATAAATATAAAACTTTGTTCAATATTTCATTACTTCATTCAAACATTCACATCAAGGCATACTAGTCTTAATCCCTTGGCAACTAGTTCTAAATTAATATATTAAAATGATAACCCCTTAGTCAATTTAACATACAATTTGCATTAAGTTTGATGTTAAGAATGATCAAGTTATTGAGTCTATCCCTAGATCCCAAATCACTTAAGTGCTCTCTATCTACGTTCATGTTCAAAGTTACTTTCCAATAATCAAAGACATTCAAATAACATTATATTTTCATACAATGATAATAAATTCAAGAAAGAACATATGAACAAACAAAAATATATTGAGTAGGAAAATTACATCACAGTGAGTTCATTACATCCAATCTCAAACTACTCCTAGTCATCTAAAACGTACACATTTGAAGCAATCCCTTGCAACAATGGTGTCTTGATGCCTTGAAGTATTCTCCGAATGTTCCTGAGATATTTTCATTTCTTTCTTTTGTCTCGAACTTCTGTCAGAAGAATGTTTCTGTTTTTCTGTCACGTCTTTTAAAGTCACTTAACTTCATTAATTCGCTCAGCGAACATGTACTGGTGCGCTATGCGAATTTTCTTAGTTGTTGTACTTTAACTGATGTTATTCGCTCAACGCACAGGTACTAGTGCACTATGCGAGTTTCCTTCTTCTGACAATGCGAATTTTGGCTTTCGCTTTGCGAAAATTTGCTGACAGAGTCTAAATAATACACCATTTCCTATACAATATTTTACATAACAATCTACTATCTATTACAACTTTTCAGTGAGGAACAACATGAATAATTACAAGATTGAGCTCATTTATAAGTATAAAAACAACTCTTTTTCACATTTATCAGTCTAGAAGTGGGGACTTCATCCCCAGACAAATGTGGTGCCTCAGCCATATATCTGTCAAAATAAATAAGATGAAAGATTAATAAAAGACTTATAAAATAACAAACAAAGTAATAAAAGATTAACAAAAGCCATAAATTTTTACACAAATATGAAATTTGTACATAATCATATGGATTGGTCATATGTATATTCCCTTATTGTGATCTTCCCGAATTGCATTTACATCATCAACTAGAGGGTCATCATCCAAATTTATTGTCGGTTTAAATGGATGGTTGTCAACAATATGAATATTACTTATATTCTCTTCTTTATCTTCAATTTGTCTTTTTCCTTGAAGAGCGACAAACCAATGGTCAGACGCAGGATCTTTGACATAAAAAACTTGACTTGCTTGATATGCCATGATAAACGGTTTTTCTCCATAACCATCTTTTCGAAAATCAACTAGTGTAATACCAGATTCATCTATTTTGACACCATTCTTATTGTCGACCCACTTACATTTGAGGAGCGCAACAGAAAACTTGGTGTAATCAACCTCTCATATCTCTTCTATTCTACCATAATATCTCATTGATCCCATTATTTGATTTTGATCTTTTGATGTGGAAAATTGTATTAGCTTTTAGACTAACGCCACTATTTTGTATTGTGCTTTTATCATCCAAAGTATTTGTATAGAATGTGCAATTATTAATTTCATAGCCTGTACAAAATACAACATCAAACTTCAAACCATTTGTTAACCACAACAAAGTCTCAGAAGACCGTGATTCTTTCAAAACTTCACATTTGAACCAGGACAAGAATGTTCTGTTATGCTCCATCAACTATCATTTCTCTGATTATCTTGGATACTTGTCCTTTACAAGGGCTTTGTGGCCTTCCAAAGACGGGATCACCTCATGTGTGTTGTTTAGTATGTACAGATGTGCTTGCATCAATTCTTCATGACTTTTTATCACCACATTCACACCTCGGATTCTTTTACTTGTAGAACATCTATTCAACCATGATGTCCGAGGGACTCCTATCAGATTTGCTTTAGTCATATAATCAGAAAAAAATCGATACTTTCTTTAGCAATATATCTTTCAATCATTGAACCTTCTATACGACATTGATTTTTGACGTACCTTTTCAAAATCTTCATATAACGCTCAATAGGATACATCCTTCTTAAGTATATTGGTCCACACATCTTGATTTCTCTAACCAAATGAACAAGTAAATGCACCATGATGTCAAAAAAGGATGGAGGGAAAAAAATTTATAGCTGACACAAGATGATGATAATGTCGCCTTGAAGTTCATCTAACTTTGTAGGATCGATGACTTTACTACAAATTGACGAGAAAAATGAGCACAATCCAATTATGGTCTGCCTAACTTTTGAGGGCAAAATTCAACGAATTGCCACCGGTAACAATTGTTGCGTTAAGACGTGGAAATCGTGAGACTTGAGTCCAACAAGCTTTAAGTCTTGTATTGACACTAAGCTCTTGATATTTGAAGAGTATCCTTGTGGTACCTTGATACTCTTTAAACAAAGACAAAAATTTATCTTCTCTTATCTAGACATTGTGAAACATGCAGGGGGCAAATATGTACGTTTACCAAGCTCTCTTGCTGCCAACTCTTCTCGGATCTTCATGTCAACCAAATCCAAATGCGCACTCACTCCATCTTTTGTTTTTCCCCGGATGTTTAGTAGTGTATCAATCAAGCTATCACAAAATTTTTCTCTACATGCATGACATCTATGCAATGTCTAACATCTAAATTTGACCAATATGGAAGATCAAAGAATATTGATTTCTTCTTTCAAGGGGTCATCACAAAAGACTTCTTGGACGTTTTTCCAAATACATGATGTACTCTATTAACTTTTTCAAGAACTTCAAGTCCAGTATGTGGAATTGGTGCATTGTCTTTCTTTTGTTGTCCATTGAATGCTTCCTTTAACCTTCAATATAGATGATTAGATTGTAAAAATCGTCGATAATGCATATACATTGTCTTCCTTCCGTGTTTTAATTGATGAGTTGTAGTGTTTTCTTCACATATAGAACATGCTTTATGACCCTTCACACTGTACCCTGACAAATTACCGTAAGTTGGGAAGTCATTAATGGTGCAAAATAACATGGCATGCATCATGAAAGTTTCTGAAGCAAAGGCATCAAATATTTCAACCTCATCAACCCACAACAACTTCAAGTCTTCAACTAGTGGTTTGAGATAAACATCTATGTCATTTCTAGGCTGCTTTGGACCAGATGTCAACATTGACAACATCATGTACTTTTTTTTCATGCACAATTTAGGAGATAAGTTGTAAATTATCAATATAACGGGCCAACAACTGTGATTGGTACTTAAATTACCAAATGGGTTCATTCCATTAGTAGCTAAGTCAAACCTAAGATTTTTACATTCTTGACCAAATTAGGGGAATTCTTGATCAATATTTTTCCATTACTCTTAATCAGTTGGATGACGAAGCAGCCCATCAATTGTTCTCTCATTTGCATGCCATCTTAGGTTTTTAGCGTCTTTGGGATTCGCAAACAAACGCTTAAGTCTGGTCATGAGTGGAAGGTACCAAACTACTTTCAAAGCAGAACCATTCTTTTCTATGTGACCACTATCTTCACCGTTGTTTTTTGACTTGTACCGTGATAACCCACATTTTGGACACTTTATCAAAACTTCATTCTCATTCCTATATAATATGCAATCATTGGGACATGCATGTATCTGTTTATACTTCATACCCATCAGACAAAGAATTTTTTTTGCATCATAATTACAAGTGGATAATGAATTCTGGCAGCATTTCATTCAATAACGACAACAATTCTGTAAAACTCTTATCAGTTCATCCATTGCTCGTCTTTAAATTCATGAGCCTTAACACCACTGACAACCATGTGAACTTAGTTGAACCGGCACACAAAGGAGTCTCTGCATCAGTGGACATCGTTTCATACACATGCGCTTGGACAAAAGCTTCTGCGCCAACATCGTAGATCATGTCCTCTAAGTTGTCTTCTTCCGGTCGATCTTCCATATCCATGGTGGAATCAAATACATTTTCAATTGGAGAGACAGTTGGAAAGTTTGTTAATTCGCCGTGCCATATCCATGTTGTATAACTTCGTACGAAATCATCGTAGATAAGATGTTCCCTAATATCAGTTGCGTTCAACTTCCTCTCATTCAAACAGTTCACACAGAGACATCTAAACTTGACTTCATCATCAACACTTGTACTCGCATTACGTTGCGCAAACTTTATAAATTCTTCTACCCCTCTCTCGTCCTCAATGCTGATGCGTGGTAAATTAATCCAGCCTCGATCCGTATGCATGTTTACTAAAATTGTTTACACAATTTCAATAATCTTGAATCATCACTTTGATCGTGTTTGTATTCAAGGTGTGACCATATCCCATTCAAAAAGATTCACTTTTTTTAGTTTATTAAACATATAAATTTTAAACAAGATATCTAAAATTTCACGAAATTTTGTCAACATTTCGCACTAGTCTTCAGGTTACACGAAATGAAAGTGATTATAAATCACAATCAAATATACACCTGAAGATCAATACAAAACACAACTGCAAATTTTCATGAAATTTAAGACATGTATATTAAAATTGATATGTATAATAAACTATGAAAAAGTTATTACTCTTCTTAAACTGTCCAACCGGACAATTCAAAATTCAATACTTGTAAATTATATTACCATCTCCTATCTATTCATTATTAAAAGATACATTTCTCCAAAAAAATTTGGAGATAGTAAATAATTTTTGTATTGAATCTCAAACGGGAAAATAAGACTAATTCACAACAACAATATATATTCAAGCAAACAAATAATTATATATGCAACATGCAATAACTTCAAGCAAACAATATATTCAAGCAAACAAATAATTACATATGCAAAATATAAAATATATTCAACAAAACAATATATTGAAACAAACACTAAGCGCCATACTAAAAGACATAAACTTAGAAAGTTGATCTATATGCATTCAAGACTTATACAAATGACCAAATTGATATCTTTAATACTATAATTAAATCAAAAACATGCTTATAATTGAAATTAAGCAGCAGTTTGCATAGTTGGTCATGAATGAGATATTCGAGATCAAACCAACAACTCAAAAACTCAACTTAAATCTTATATGTTTCAAACTCGATTTAAGTAATCTAAGTGGTTAAATAAGTTACAAATGACACAAAAACAGACTTCAAACATTCAATTGTTTTCAAAATAACTAATGTGGAACTTTTTTTAATTACAAGTGAAAACAGAAAATAAAACTACAAGTGAATGAACTTTATTATATTAATAAAAAATCAACTTTTTATGAAAAGAAAATATATAACACACACATATATATATATATATATATATCACAACATATATTGTAAAAATCTAAAATGTAAAATGAAACTAGACATTGAAATACGAAGGGTTCACTTAATTGTATGTTTTTTTATATCGAAATATAAATGTGTCATTTTATTTTATATTTTCATAAAAATAAAAAGAGAAACAATTGTAAAATATGTGGTTGATTTTTTTTTTCAATATAATAAAGTTCATTCCCTTGTATTTTTATTTTTTGTTTTCACTTTTAATTAAGAAAATTTCACATTAGTTTAAATTCATATTTTAAAATAGTTATATAAAATAGAAAAAATATAAAAACTACTTATGAATGAATTCAATTTACTTTTATTTAAAATTTTAAGACAACATTTTAAATTTGTTTTATTAATGTTAGTTAACCACATTTGAAAGTTTATTGAAATACTGAAGCATATTATTCCCACAAAATATGCAATTTTAGGAGAGGTTGTTTTTGACATTATCAGGGTTTTAACCTCCGAAAAATATGTTTTCTGCAGTTACAAAAACCACTAAGAAAACCAGCGTCACAAAATTACCAGCGATTTTCTACAAAACCATCCCTATTTATAGGGGTTTTTGAAACCGCCAGAATTAACCGAGGTTCTGTGAAACCGTCCCTATTTCCAAGTGTTTATGGATAACCGCCGGAACTAATCACAATTCTACGAAACCATCGGAACTAACCGGGGTTGAAACCGCCAGAAATGCATGTCAAATTTTTTTTTTTAGTATTATTTACTTCATTATGATAAAAAATGCTATAATAAACAAAACACATAATAAAATAATTTGAAACTAAAATTGAATATTTTATAAAATAAATTATGAACATGTTTTGATACAAGTAATTGGTCAATATAAATAATAACATTATTCAAATACACATTAAAGAGAAACATTTTCATTAAAAATGAATAATTTTGATCTTATTCAATTTAATTCATCATCATTTGTTTCTTCTGCTATTGGACTTCGAATATGGAGTGTCACTCTTATTTGCTTTAATAAATTTTTGAAGAAATTCAAGTAAAAAAAAAAATCTACGTTAGTTTGATTTTGATGTAGAAAGTTTTAGAACAAAGAAATGATAGATACCCAAAAAAAATAATATAATGACACCTAAAGAGAGATATATAAATATACATTTTATAGGTATTATGATGATTCTGTAACCTATTTAACCTGATAAACCGATCCAACAAACTGACCTATTTACTGCACCTTTTGTTCACTTTCAAAGGTTTTCTATCATTTATTTAGTGTTCATATTTTAGTCACATTTTTCATTTTCATTATGAATATGATTATGTCAGTAGATTAATTATTAAATTATTAATTCGTTCATGTACTTGTGGCTTGTAATTTTTTCCAATAAACACTGAGTTTTTAGAAGTTATTTAATCATTGTATCAAGATCAAGTTTCTTCTACAATAACAGTACATATCGACAACTAAGTAAAAGGTAAGAGGAAGAAAAGTTCTTCAGAGATGAGTTCATATCCCTTCTTTCTTTGTTAATATCTTTTATTTCTTTTAACTAAAATTCATTATTGTCATTGACTACAAGAAGAAAATAATAATTGTGTGAAAGAAATTGTGTAAATAACTCTAGGTGCGCATATAAGACTACCGCAAAATCTTAACCACAAAAAGCATACGACACATTTTAATCTCAACAATAAGCATCAATTGAATATGGAACCACACACCAATATGGAACTACAAGGTTTTATTCTTATCATCTATGTCCAACTACAACATTTTTGGACATCATCAACCACATATTAGAACTCCACGTTCAACAGTAACTCTTATTTATAACCAAAGATCCTCATTTTTTTTCATATTACTACTTCATTTTTATCTTCTCTGTAACACTCAATTGTTTGTGCCATGCCATATACCACTAAACGTTTGGTAATTATATTAGAAAAGTAATTGAAACAAACCTTTCTAAGTCAATCAACTGCTATTCCACGCATTCTTTGAGTGATATCTCGCTGCACCATCTCCATAAAATTAGGATAAGGCCTTCTTGCAAGCTGGAAAGTAGAATATCAGACAAACAAATTAAGACAGGAAACATAATCTAAGAAACACATATCATAGAAAGGTAATGGTAACTCTGCAATTCATTTCATGAGACAATTAGAGACTAGGAATCCTAACATGTATATTCCAAAATTTATAACAACTTTTTTCTTATTCAGATCAAGTTATTCTAAAACTAACCACCCAGTTCGGCATTTTATCACCATCCATTGTGATAATAAAAGACATACTACCGGTCAGAGTGAGGTAACTATTTCTACTTATCAGTAAACTGTTAATGCAATGAATGAGAACCCAAACAAACTCTAACTGCAGAAGAATAATAACAATTGTGTGAATGAATGACAAAGCAAAAGGATTTAGAAAATCCAATGCGTACATTTGTACCTGCAATTGAGGTGCATCTTCCCTTTACGAGAACTCCACAAAGCGAGGGACAACACCTTTCTGATAGGTAGGTACCAACTGTGTCATAGGATGAATCTCTCCGTTTCATGAGAAGAAACTCTTCGCATTACACCTTTCTGATGGCGGCGAGGTTTTCTGACCCTTTTATGCGTTTTCGGAAGATTGATGGAAGAGGAATTTGAAGGAGGAAAAGCCATGGAATTAGGGATTTCAAATATGGGAAAACCTGTGAAGTGAAAAATTGAGAAGGAAACTCTGGTGAAAGTTGTCAAGAAGGAGAAATTCATACCCGAAACCTGTGAAGAACAAAAAATGGAGACGCGAGGCATCGGGACGCAAAGGGAAGTCAAGAGGCAGAATGGAGAAACCCAAAACGCACAATGCAAAATGAAGGCGCAACGCAGGAGAAACTGGGGTTGGAGAAAATAAAAAGCAAAATGAAAGTGCGGCGCAGGAGTAAGTAAGATCGGAAAAAATACTTAGAAACTTAACTGCGAATGATTAAAAGACTGTCGGAAACTTATTCTAAAACAAAAGAAAAAGCTAAGTTGCGGTTTTCTTTATAAACCGCCGAAAAATTAAAAAATAAATAAATAAAGTGGTTTCAGAAAATTATTGGAGGTTTTAGAAACTGCCGGAAGAAAACCCCTATTATATTATATTACTTTTGTAGTGTCCTATAAAAAAAATATAATATTGTAATTCTCCAAATATATGTTGTAACGCTATATAAAAAAAGACACACTTACCTACATAATAACCAATGAAGATAAAATATTATTTAACTTAAAAATAAAATAAAAGATTGGAAGAAAACGAAAAACAAACACAGAAAGTGATTGTTTAATCGTGTTTTAAATTTTTTTAAACATTTTTTGTGAGCATAGTTTGACAGAGGGTATTCAAACCATAATATTATATATTAAGCCATTTTTGAGGAAGACAACTAATTAAGTTTTAATTATATATGAATTTTTCTTTTTATTTGTTTAAAAATATTTTTATATTAATTATTTTTACAATTCTTCGTACATAAATAATATGCAAAGTAAAAAAGATAGAGTATAAACAATACTTTATGTTAATTTATTTGATTATATATATTACATATCTCAATCAATTGAATGAGTTTTCTTAAAAAGAAAAATGCTCCAAAGTACAGTACAAGTTCTTGTTTGTAGTTATTTTTGGCTAATATTTTGGTACTATTTTACTAAGTTATTCTTAATTCAACTCAACCAATTATTCTTTTTCAAGTTTTATTTTTTAAACTATAGTTGGCTTAACTAAATATTCGTTTCCTAGTTATTTGTGATTAATTTTGTTCAAGTATTCTTTTTATATGTCACTTGATATACTATAATTGTTTATTTCAAAATATTATAGTGTTTTGTAATTTTTCAGGAACAAAGTAGATATCCAAATATACCATCAAGAAGCAATGGCACAAAATTGTTACCAATAAGGAGTATTGGTAAATCTTGAAGAAATTTGTTTTGATGATGCTACAAGAAGTTTTAGTTGAAGAAGATATTAGAATTAGTTAAAAGCAATTTGTAGAAATTAAATGTAGTAGGAAATTCTTGTAAACCTTGTAAACTTTGCATTTTTAACTGCAATAATCGATTATGGAATGGCAATAATCAATTATCACAGAGTCATACAGGAATAATCGATTATCACTTCATATAATCGATTATCACATTTTGAAAACCCTGTAACGGACTTGAATAATCGATTATCACTTACAATAATCGATTATTCGTGGCAGTTGAAACTTAACCTTAGATATTCAGTGCAGCTGGCTATATAGGGGTTTTTCTGAAAAGATTAAAGAGTTTGAACTCTGAGCTTTTTGAGAATACAGTGTGTCTGAGGAAGTTCTAAAAAGCTAGTTCAAGTGCTTTGCCTGGTCTCGTGAATAGGAGAAGCTCGCGTTTCGTGTGTCGATAGTCGGAACGGTTTCTCTTCGAGTTGGCAAGGTGATCATCTTCCGGTTCGTTCGTCGAAGGAAGGTTTTATCTTTTCTTTTCTTCACTCTTATTGTAAATTTGCGAAACTGATTTTAGGGAAAACGTTAATCACTTTTTATAGTGATTAACAACTGGACATAGATTCTTTTGAATCGAACCAGGATAAAAATCCAGTGTATTAATTTTTCTACTCTCTATACTCTTTACTTTTTATGCATGTTAACTGTTTGATAAATTTTCTCTAAGAAAATTGTTTTTCTAAAACGGACCATCAAAACTTGATTTGTGATCGTTACACATTTTCCGCTTTATAAGTTATTCTGCTGCGCGACTCTATAACGGTACCGATTGTTCCAACAATTGGTATCAGAGCTTGCTTTGATAGTTTTTCAAAATTTGCGAAAATGGCTGGTCACAATCAAAACCATGTATATGCTGAGGGTGCTTCCATTAACTGACCTCCATTATTTACTGGTGATAACTATGCTTTTTGGAAAGTGAGAATGGAGATTTTTATGGGGTCTGTTGATAGAGGTATCTGGGAAGTTGTACAAAATGGCCCTTATATTCCTAAAAATATAGTTGATGGTGTAGAAGTAGAAAAATCATATTTTGACTGGACTGTTGAGGAAAATAGAAGAGCCCAATTTGATATTAAGGCTCGGAATATAATTCTATCTGCACTAACCATTGATGATTTTTTCAAAGTATCTGTTTATAAAAGTGCTCAGGAAATGTGGAAATTTTTAAGAATCACTTATGATGAAGTATCAAATGTGGCTAAGTTGACTTGTTCGAACTCATGCTCTACATCAAACTCCTCAAGCTCAAGCGATTCTAATGAGCAAGAAAATCTGTGCTTGATGGCCAATGATAAATTATCTGAAAGCAAAATCTTGAAGGAAAAGAAGGACTATCAAGGTTCCTCTTCAAGCTTCAAATGTTATGGATGTGGTGAAAGAGGCCATGTGAAAGCTTATTGTTCAAGCAACAAAAGAAGTAAAGGAAGAAAAGAAAAGAAAATTCACAAGAAAAAGAAGGTTCACATTGTCTCGGAGGATAATGCATCAACCACCTCTAGTTCAAGTGATTCTGTTGAAGAAGTAAACTTGTGTTTGACAGCTAATTATGATGATGCTGGAAGCAAGTAAGTAATTCTAGCTATGAATCTAGTGAATTTGACTTACAAAAGGCGTTTCTTGAATTACTTGATGAATCTGAAAAACTTGATGTTGCTCATAAAAAGTTAAAGAAAGAGCATAATGAATTGAAATGGAAGTATGAAAAAGTACTAGATGACGAAGTGGTTTTGAGAAACAAAGTTAGTAATCTAGAAACTAAGTTATATGAATTTGATGTTGTTGTACAACCTGTTGAATGTTTATTGTGTAAAAGTCATATGTTTGATATTGACATTCTTGAGAATTTACTTGTAAAGGCAACTAAGTCTAAGTCACATGCCAAAACAAACTTTGAGAGAAGCAATGCTAGAAGTGGAAACACGCATTTACACAAAAAGTCTAAAGTGATAAGAACTCGGAGGGTATGGGTTGAAAAAGGAATTGTGTCTTATAGAAACCCAAATGTTGTCACATGCTTTTATTGTATGAAAAAGGCGCACACTTCTAACAAATGTAGAATTAAACATTTTGATGTGCCAAATGGAAAATATGCTTGGATTCCTGTTATAAAGTAATATGTCTCTAACCTCAAAGGACCTAAATGAGATTATGGGTACAAAAACTATACTGTTTTTACTTTGCAGGTTAAGTTTTCAAAAGCAAAAGAGAGCTCTATGGTATTCTGCTCTTTGAATTGATGCTACAAGCCAGGATGTAACTCCATCAAATGGTATCCAAAAGCCTTCGTTCGAGCACCAAGTAATTGAGCTAAGTGTTTTTTTTTTAAACTGTGATGTTGCATCTTGTATTTACTTGATCTTCCATTATTTAGTTACTGTTATATTCATTCCTGGTTGAGCAAATGATATGTTCATCACTGTTTCATTCATCATGTTGTGTGTTCTTGTCTGTTTACACATTTTGATCAAGTGAAATTCATCTATTTAAGATATTCATGTGTTGAATTTCATTCATGTCATGTAAAGCCATGTGCATTGTTATTTCAGTGCTTTGTTGATAATTATCTATTGAATTTGTGTTTAACTGGCTTAGTATTCAATTTCATGAGCACTTTGAAGTTACCTTTGGTGTAATCTCTGTCAAGCATCAAAAACTATGCAAAAATCATTTAAATGAGTTGGCTGATAGATTTTCTTTAGCAATTTTTGATGATTAAGACATGTGAAAACTAAATTGTGCTGTCAAAGTTAGTTTTAAACTAATTGTGCTAGTTGTAATGCTTTCATGTTAAACTCTTTTGGTATTACAAAGCCTAATCTGAACTGACTGTTACAAATTCATGCATTACGTTAGACTGTTTTGTTGTTTACTTGCCATTTCATCTATGTTATAATTCTGTCTGTTATGTGTCTTCTTATAATGTAATCTTTATTTTCATAAATCAAATGATCTCTTGATTATATGCATCCTTTGTTTAATTGACGGGGAGATCATATTTAGGGGGAGCCTTTAACATCCAATCTTTTTGCTTCTGATCAAAAAGGGGGAGAAGAATAATACAAGGGGAGATGTATAAATTATTACAGGTATTGCTAACCTTGTTGTTGTTTGTTAGCTTGTATGTTTTGCAGGTAAGCCCAACTTGCTTTTAAAATTGAATTTTTGATCATCATCAAAAAGGGGGAGATTGTTACCAATAAGGAGTATTGGTAAATCTTGAAGAAATTTGTTTTGATGATGCTACAAGAAGTTTTAGTTGAAGAAGATATTAGAATTAGTTAAAAGCAATTTGTAGAAATTAAATGTAGTAGGAAATTCTTGTAAACCTTGTAAACTTTGCATTTTTAACTGCAATAATCGATTATGGAATGGCAATAATCAATTATCACAGAGTCATACAGGAATAATCGATTATCACTTCATATAATCGATTATCACATTTTGAAAACCCTGTAACGGACTTGAATAATCGATTATCACTTACAATAATCGATTATTCGTGGCAGTTGAAACTTAACCTTAGATATTCAGTGCAGCTGGCTATATAGTGGTTTTTCTGAAAAGATTAAAGAGTTTGAACTCTAAGCTTTTTGAGAATACAGTGTGTCTAAGGAAGTTCTAAAAAGCTAGTTCAAGTGCTTTGCCTGGTCTCGTGAATAGGAGAAGCTCGCGTTTCGTGTGTCGATAGTCGGAACGGTTTCTCTTCGAGTTGGCAAGGTGATCATCTTCCGGTTCGTTCGTCGAAGGAAGGTTTTATCTTTTCTTTTCTTCACTCTTATTGTAAATTTGCGAAACTGATTTTAGGGAAAACGTTAATCACTTTTTATAGTGATTAACAACTGGACATAGATTCTTTTGAATCGAACCAGGATAAAAATCCAGTGTATTAATTTTTCTACTCTCTATACTCTTTACTTTTTACGCATGTTAACTGTTTGATAAATTTTCTCTAAGAAAATTGTTTTTCTAAAACGGACCATCAAAACTTGATTTGTGATCGTTACACGTTTTCCGCTTTATAAGTTATTCCGCTGCGCGACTCTATAACGGTACCGATTGTTGGATTGTTCCAAGAAAAATGGGAGAGCCTTAGGTTCCTTGGTAGAGAAAACTGTTTTTCCAAGCTCGTGGGCACTGTGAAAAATACTTAGTCAAGAGTATGTAAATAATCATGTATTAAGAGATTGTATCCAACTGTTATTGCAAGTATGATATAGATTACTTTTTGAAACTCCCTAATGAAGGTGGGAAAAATTAGCAATTTTTTCTTCATAATAAGTTTAACCCAACAATGGGAATCATATAAAGTCCCCACCATATTGATCAGAACTATCTATCACATAATATACCTAGGCGCAGTTGCTTCCCCGAGCAATTGGTTCACGAAAACTGAGATTATCAAGCGTTGCTTGCACAAAATTTGCACCAACCAAACCAGTTAAAACAACCGCAGCTTCTCTAAGAGATTAATTGGCACCTGCAAACAGGGAAATTTTCAAAGCTAGAACTGTGTACGAGCAAACAACCTATATTTTTTTTAGTTGTTAGAATATAATTTTGGGAGGGGTGTTTTATAGTTGTTAGAATATAATTTTTCTTGCTGCGAATACATGATCTATGCATTAATTGTTTTATTGAAATAGAATTCTGGTTTGATGAGCATGTAACTAGTTCTGATAATTGTTTTCATAACACTAGTACAAAAAGAGTGTTTTAAGTCTCTTAGTTTAAGTTGGTTTCAAAATAATTAACTTAATAAATGTGTCTGGTAATTTTGTAATTCATATTTTAAATCTGTTAATTTCATATCAGACTTAAATTTCAGTTTTACATTTTTTAAAATTTAAACAGACTTAAATTTTTTATCTCTTGAGTTTTCTACCATAGTTAAATTAATATTTTAAGCTTTTTTTTTAATGAAAAGAGATTTTAGTTTTATATCAGATCCATGTTTAACCCAAAAGAATAATTTTTTAAATAACACTTCTTTTTCCACTTTCTTCACATATCTCCCTGCCTCTGCTTCCAAGGACACGTATGTCATAGTCGCTGCCTCGCAGGCCATGTCTCGCTAACCCCTTCCGCGCTACTACTACCATGACCTCTCACGTTGTTGCTGCCGGCATGGCCACTCACATTCCGCGTCGCCTATCACGTTGTGCTATCATTGCCTCTCACGTTGTGTCGTCATTGCCTCCTCTCGTGTTGTGTCGCCACTGCCTCGTCTCGCATTGTCACTGCCTCTCGCATTGCCACTGCCACTTGCGTTGTCACTGCCTCTCGCGCCTCCGCCACTACCTTTATATTTAGGGTTTTAGATTTTAATCTTTCTATTATAGTAATTTTTAGGGTTAACAATTTTTGAGATTTTAGGATTCTTTTGGGAGTGATTATTAATGGCTACAATTTCTCTTCCACTATTTCTGATTTGTATTATGTTCTATAAAGGATGTGATTTGATTTATGGGTTCTTGTTGGATTTCTTTAGTTGTGAAGATAAATTGAATTGGAGAACTGAAAGATGAATTTTGTTGTGGTTTTATTGTGGTTGATTAGGGTAACAGGTTAATCTCTTGAAGACGCGTCAATGAAATATATGAGTAGATTTTGCAATTTTGGGTGAAAAGTTCAAATTTGTTGATTCACAACAGATTTGAAATTTAAGTCTATTACTTAATAAAAGCTTTAAAATTTAAGTCTTCTGAATCTAAGTTTGTTCTAAAACAGATTTAAAAGGCTCAAAATAATAGACTTAAAAAACCTATTTTGTACTAGTGTAACTATAGTTTTGTTGGGTGCACATGTGTGGCTTCTGATATTGGAAGAACTGTCGTTTTCCTTTCTGGTTGAGGGGGTGGATGATCTATACTGACTGTTGGTCGTTACCAGTTATGTTGTCTTGCATTAAAACCTTTTCCATTATGTGACACATTGTTATTTCTTGAATGTGCGTAATATGGTGAGCACTGTCATATTGAATAAACCATGAATTCTGAATTAATGCCTAGGTATGGATACTAGACGGTTTCTGCTTTTCGCTTTTAATCTAGAAATGAATTGTAGTTTGAACTATAATTCTTGTAATTTTTGGATATTTGGTGTTTTCGTTATTTTGTTTTCGGGTTTGCAATTATACGAGAAAAAGGTAGCAGGTTGGTATCAATTTTTCCTATTTCATTTTACTCTGGTATGTTTTATGTGTAGTATAGTCTTATATATGAAAATTAAATTGCTAAATGACATTATGTGACTTTTAGTTCCTGTTATGACTGACTACATTGGTATAGAACTGATCATGTTGTGATGTGTATTGAGTTAGGTCTTGTATGGTGTTTTGATTATTGTTTGACTCTATTTCGAATTGGTTGAATGTGCTACGCATGTTGTACAACCTAAACCTGGCTTGTGTGTGTCAGTTTTGTCAAAACGGTGCAGCAAACACTAGTGTAAAATAGGCTTTTTATAGCTACTGTTTATAAAAGTTCAAATTTATTAGGTATAAAAAATGATGTAATGGCAATATCGTAAATAAGATAAATTCTTTTACACCGATTATACTGAAAATCGATATAAAAAATACTTTTACACCTGTTAGAATAAAAATAGGTATAAAAGTTCATTTTTTATACCGACTAGAACTTTAAACCGGTATGGAATATTTTATATTCTTCCTGCGTTTTCCCTCTTCACTTCCTCTCCCCGCGTCTTCACTTTCACGCTGCACTTCTTCTCCTTTGCTTCTAAATCGCCAAATCAATCGTGAAAACCCTCATCCTACTGGACTGCGACTTCTCTCTTTTGCTATATTTGGGAGATTAAGGTTCCGCGACTCATCTAGAAGTGATTGATGCTGAAATTGCAGCCATTCTCGATGAGGCTCGAACATCATACGCCACCCACAACCGAAAGCTCATGTCACTCCTCCGAGCCAAACTCTCTTCTTCGGTCTTCTTTTCCGCCTTCTCCAAAACCCTAACTCCTCTCATTCATTTCCAGAGGCGCCTTGCCTCTGTTGAACGCGTCGTCTCCTTCGTCTATGCCCTTGCTGCCTCCGCCTCCGACGAGTTCCTCGATTGCTTCCTCAAGTTCATCCTAGCTGCCGCTATGACATCCAACAAAACAGCCAGATTCCGAGCATTCCAGATCGTCTTCAAGGTAACTGATTCTCACAATTTCGAAGCACTATTTAATTGAGGTTTCTGAACATTACTGAATTTTATATATATCAGTCACTGAAGGGATAGTTTTATGAAGTCTGATACTGAGGTGAAAAATGCTTACAATTTCAAGATTTATGATTGCACGAAAGATTGTTAAAATTAGAGCTAATATCTCGGATTTGTTGAATTTTAGATAATATTGCGGCTTCTAGATGACGCAGAAGTGAGCAATGAGATATGGGATTAGGTGATTGAGTGGATGATGGTGAGGGTACGAGACAAGATCCCTGTGGTGCGTAGTTTTCCCCTCATGTCATTAGCTAATGAGTGTGCCAAATGCCATGGACTAAAAATTGGGAAGGCAGTTGATGATGATGATGATGATGTGGGGAACTACTTTGTGCTTGCAATGGTGTTTCCTGCTAGTAAGGTTTGTCCTGTTACTATTTTTTTTTTCATAAAATTGTTTCTTATGAGCTATATTTATAGGAGACCCTCTTTTATATCTAAGTGTCTGTATGTATTTATATTTATAATAACTATGCGGCATCTATCCTTACCAAACTTGACCATATATGTAGTTGCATTTGCCTATAATTAGCTGTTATAACACTGCATAAGGAAGCTTATGCTATATGATTGTATTTGTATGGTTTGTTGGCTTACTTACTGGATGGCTGGATTATTATTAAGTGACATGCTTATATGTTAGTTGTGAATTTTCGGCAGAATTCTTCAATGTATGAGGAGTTTGAGCGAACAACTTTATTAAGCACTTAGGTAGCTCTTATCACATTAGAGATTATCTCAAATTTGACTGTAAAAACAATTAAAGAAGCAAGTTAGAGATAACTTGTGTTGATAAACTTCGCCAAAAAGCTTATTTAAATAAGCTAAAAGGTGCTTATAAGGGTAGAGGCCCACATAATATTTGTGGAAGCTCTTACAAATACCTCCTAACATGTGTTGAAATTTTATTCTTTTGTCCATAATAAATTCAGTGCTAATCTGCAGTTATAGAAATTAGATGTAAATGCTCAAAGATAGTTTGGGTTCCAGAACTTTTGTTTCATTTTTACCAAAGCCTTTAGACTTAACCCGTAGAAACTATCTGAAAATGGAACATTTGGATTTACTAATTTGTTACTCAAAAATGTCTGGTGGGGAGAGAGGGAGGAATTGGAATGAAAATGTACAAGGAAAAAGTTGAAAAATCCGAAGTCCAAACTTGGCGAGTTATTTTGAGAAGTTTCAGATTTGATTTCTATTGTTTTTAATTATGTATGTTGGCTATATCTTGATTTTATTAATAGCATATCAATCCCACAATCTCAGGCATTTGTTTCCTAGAATAGGCAGTGCTTGTTTCCAAATTTATCCAATTAATGTATATATGTATATCATATGTATGTAATGAGACTATAAATTATTTTCTTCTAAACTTGAGAAAACTTTCTTATCTTGAATGGTAGTAAGCTGGGTTGAAAATAGGATCACTAAAACCATATGGATTTTAGTTTTACCAGCTTCCCTATATTTTAAGCTCTCATTGTACTGTCTATGTTCATATTTTCATTTTATTTCTGCTGACATATTTTCTAATGCTAAAAAATGGAATTTATTTCTGACTTGCTAGAAAGTTCTGTTTAATCTTGTTGAAAGGATGTTCTAATTAGCTTATATCATTGTTCCTAGATGACAATTGATGAGGTGAAGCGCATTGCACAACAACAAATGAACAGAGCATTAAAGGATCATGCCAGGTTATATTCTCTGTCTTGCTCTATTATGTATGTGAGCCACAGGTAAGAAACTGTTCTATCACTCATTTATAGGTGTTGATTGGATCCTCTTAGAACTAACGATGTACAAATATTCATTCACTATTATAATTAGTACTTTTAACTACCTAAAATACTTTTTTTTCTGGGGTAAATAAGTTCCACATTTAGTGTTAATTTCTTTATGATTCTTTTGTACTATTCATGCACATAAAAAGATTAAACAAGATATTTTCTGGTGACAGGATCAAATCAAGGTAGCAATAATTTGACTTTGAGAGGGTGGCCACTCACTGTGAGTAATTCTGTTTAATTTGTTTTTTTTTTATGTGAATTAATATTACCTATCCTAGTGAAGGCCATATTATGTCCTGTTGAATGTGATATGATATTTTGACAATTATTTTCTATTAAAATCACATGATTATAAATTTATGTCCCTAAATTTGACCGACTTGATTTTTGTACCATACAAAGAGTAGTAAATAGGTTCCTAACATGATTATTTGAATGCACCTTCAGGTTTAAAAAAAAACAAATTGGTAACTTATTATTAAGCCATTAATATTATAATTAAGATATTAAGCCATTAATATTATAATTTGACTCAAAGTATTCATTGTGTAGATATTTGATGACACATTTTCAATGGAGCAACATGTCATAAAGGATGTTCGGGAGCAGTGGACTGCATTTTTTTAACCATTTGTAAATGATTAGATGTTTCAATATTACATTTTGAATTTAAGAACTATTTTATGTGTAACTATATTAAGTAACTATGTTAGGTAAATATATTTAGGAACTTTGTTAGGTAAATATTACATTTTGATGTGTTAGTAATTAAAATAATATTGATTATTTTACTCGTTATTAATTATTTAAACTGTATTCTAGGATTGAATTTTATGCAGGTCTGAATATGGATAGTAGTATATACAAATCAAATATTTTTAAAAAAACGTCACTTTTTACACTGGTTAAATCTATATCAGATATAAAAAGTCTTGTTTTTTCACACTGTTTGTAGTACCAACAGATATAAAAGTGAGATTTTTATACCTATTATAGCATCAGCAGGTATAAAAAAAAGATTTTTTCTCTGGTGTAAATATCAAACTTTTATACCTATTATAAACAGAACAGGCATAAAAGTAACACTTTCTACACTGGTTCTAGAGTAGGTATAAAAATCGAAAACTTTCTATATCCCCTGCTTCTATACCTAACAAAAAATAGGTATAAAAAGCCTTTTTTAAGAGGTATAAAAAACCTTTTTTGCACTAGTGAAAATGTTTAGCATGAAAAATAAACCAAGAGGGAGGTGAATTGATTTCTTATCGCAAAGGAGAGTCTTTAATACTTTTCTCTTAATTTTAATTTCCTTAGAGAATAATTAAAACAATAATAAGGAGTAAGGAAGAGAGGAAATTGCATAGATAATTTTATACTAGTTCAAATCACAAGGATCCTATGTTCAGTTCCTAATCCCAAACGGAGATTTACATTACATTATCACAAAACTAATAAACTAATACAATCACACACAAAGACAAATTTAAGGGTTTAAAAACACCTCTCTTGTTTGCACAAGAGATGAAGCTTAGTTCCCCTAAAGGCCACAAGGGATGAACATCTCCTCTGAATGTTTCACGAAGGATAAGCACTTTCTTTGAATCTTCATAAAGAATGACAAGCTTCACTTAGAAACAACAACAACACTCAGTCACACTCTTAGTGAAAGTTCTCGCTCTTACCAATACCAAGTTCTCAAAGCCAAACCACAAGGGTTACACAAATCCTAGATCACACTTTTCATAGTTCAAAGCAAACAGATATGTTTTCGTGTGTTAGAATGAGAGTCTAAAACATCTTTATGAAGACCTTACTCAAGGACACCTATAAAAATTTGTTTTCACCTTTTTCTCGTGTGATAATTGATTATCCACTTATGATAATCGATCATGCATTTAATGAATGCACAACGACAAGAAACATGCCTAAAAACTCCAACAGCTAGTCAAGATAATCGATTATGGTAAGTCATAATCGATTATGGATAATCGATTATTCCAGAGCCAAAATTGAGTGTTTAGCAACGTTTGAAAACCTCTCTATGATAATTGATTATCTTAAGTAGCTAATTGATTATTGTAGAGCTTTTTGACTCCAAAATGAATTTTAAAGCCTAACTTACAAGGAATCAACAAAATATAAAGCCCTATACATAAATCTACTAATTACAAAAGCTTTAACATATAAAAGAAGTCTTCATGAAGGTCTTCTTGCAAAGTGAGCACTTAAGACTTGATTTTGGGCATCATCAAAACTACTAACTTCATGATTTTGCTAACAAGTTTTATTAAATGGAAGATGGTTTAATTATGTGATTGAACTATGTGCATATATGGTTTAATGAGTTTCTTTCAGTATAAATTAATTGTAGTGCTAATGCATGGAAAGTCAATGTTGTTGGTCATAAATCATGTTTACCTAAAATATTTAGTGATTTGTATTAACAAGAGAGGTCTGCTATTTAGTGTTGTTTCTGCTTTGCATTTAGAAGACTATTTTAGCCACCTAGTTACGTGTTTGTGTTGAACAAGTTTTAATGGGTAAAATTAATTGGAGTGCAGTAAAGTGTCTAGCGTAATCCATATAATTAATAAAGATACGTGTTTGTGTTTTGAACAAGTTTTAATGGGTAAAATTAATTGGAGTGCACCAAAGTGTCTAGCGTAATCCATATAATTAATAAAGAAAGGTCCTAAACATGTAATTGGTTTCTTATGAATACTTAAATGTGAACTGCTTCTAGCATTTAGTAGTGGTTGTTTTGACTAGACAAATTTGCAGCATGTGATTTAAAGAGTTGAGGACTGTTGGAGTCTTGGTTTTGGCTGGTTGTTGGTGTAAGAAGTGGCCTTTGTGATGGAAATGCTCTAGCTAGGACAAGCCAAATCTAGAAGCAAATCAAGCCATAAGTTCAGGGATGGAGATTGCAAAATTTTGTGGTGGTGAAAGTGTTGATAGTTCATGGTTTTGGTGAGTTGTATGATGAGGAAAGATGTGGATGGGGTAGAAGCTCAAAGCCTCTAGGAGATATGGTGGTGATGGTGTAGTGTTTGGTGGTTCTAAGAGAGTTAGGCCAACTCAAGGAGGAAGGTGACTAGAAAGACCTCTAAGGTTGTTCTAGTCTTAATCAAGGAAGAGTATGACCATATTTTGGCAGCATAACATTACTCAACATCAAAGATGAAATACAAGGGTAGAGACACCTCTATTTATAGGTCAAGGGTGTCTCGTTTTAACCCTAAAAGCATGACCTTCCACCTTTGCTCTCATTGGAAAAAAAACGAGGCCTTCTAAGGAGTGGACAAGTGTCCACAAATCCTCTCCAATGATGGGAGGACATGTGGCCATTCACAAAACACAATCCTCTCCATTCCTAGAGTGTCATGTAGCTACTACTAAAAGACAAAAACTCTCCACTCCTAAGGTGCCATGTGGCTAACTTTTAAAAAGTAAATCCTCTCCAATGGAAGCATGACACACTTTCCACTTGGTTTGGATATCTAAACTTTTAAGGAAAATCCTATGCTACTTAGGCCTTAATACAAGCCTTAAACAAACCTACACTACATGGCTTAATACAATGGCCTAAATTCCTACACTACTCTTCAATCCATGCTTCATGATGGCTCCAAAGGTGGTCCGCAAGGTAGAGTTGACACCATCTTCAAGGATGACTTTTAACTCTCTTGAAAGTGCTTGACCATGGCTAAGGGATTTTCCATCATTTGGTATCAAGAGATTTGGTTCTTCAAAAGCTAAGCATTTTGGTCCTTATCTATCCTTTATTCTTCCCCGTTGTTGATGTTATTTCCTTACTTGTCTTGTTATGTTTTTTTTTCCATTTATCATTTGTTCTGGCAGCAAACTGTGAAGATTTTCAAACTTAAACTGCATCTACCTCAGTTGTCCAAAAAATGCGTAAAAATATTCAAATGAAATCTCTTTTAGTCTAGTTTCCAACGAAAGAAGAATAATTTCATTTGGAGAGAAAGTTATGAGTAAAACATTCAGCAAAGGTCAAAGCTGCCAGGATGTTGTCATTAGCGTTTTTCAAGTTCGTTTTTGGTAGTTTTAGCTACTTTTTTGTGTCTTTTCTTTTTTTTAGTCATTACTTACTTTTTTTTTGTCAATATATGTTTGCTTGAGTCATTTTAACTTTCAAATCAATCCATGTTGTCTAGAGTCATGTTTAGTCCTTTTGATGTCTCTATTTCCTAGTTGAAACTTTGAAAATCATCAAAAATATATGTTGAGGCCATGTGATGAGTGCATATTTATGCCCACATTTATGCTTTAAAATTTAAATTTTTGATAGAATAATTGTGCTTAAATGATTAATTTTAAGTGAATTTGTGATGATTGGAATTGTTGGGTTTGGAAATTAAAGAGACGTAAAAAGTGAGTTTTAGCGCATAAAATATTCTTGCAAATTCTTACGTTTATTTGTGCAGCTGAAATTATAAGTTCTATTGGTTCAAATGGCAATTCAAGGCCCAAAATAAGGTTTTATTTGGAAAATAATGTACACAGGGGCCAAACAGGTAGACTTTACCCTTGCACCCCCTAAAATCCCTCCATACACCCCTCTTCTCTTAACCAGACCCAAATACTAAGCCTAACAGTAACCCTATTCTGAATACACCTCCTAAAATTTCCTACCCATACTCCTTCTAAGCCAAACTTCACCAGATCATGCCAAGTGGCAGTCCACCACTAACATATTGAACCACTCAGATGATGCCACATCACTAATCCTTGCACTCACTAGTGAACCACTCAAAAGACGCCATGTTAACCTTAACACATGAACATCATCTTCCACCCACTGAAACCCTAACCCTAGCCGCCACTGCCGTTTTGCTTCCGCCGCTCCCGCCAATGTCGCAAGTCGCCGCCACGGCCAGAACATCATCTCCTTCCTTTCTCGCCGGCGCATTAACGGACCACCACGGTGCCTCAACCAAGACCGCCACCACCTTCCTTCTCCTTCGCGCAAGGGTTCGAAGCCACAATGATCGCCATCCGCGAGTTTGTGTTCGCATCACCAACATATTGTCGTCGTCGCACAGAGTCACTGTCCTCTTCTCCACCACCATCAACCACCTTCTTCCATGGCCAATAGCCAAAGCAACCGCGCGACCACCAAGGCCGCCGCCATCAAATCGGCGAGCTCCTCATCCATTCGCGAAAGGGCCGCCGCTTTTGAAACCTCCATATCCAAGCCGCGCCGCAGATCGCAACCTTCAACGCACATCACCATCATCATACCACGCTTCTCACTGTCACCACCATGAACCATCTTCATCTTCTCCAATCTTGGAACCCAATCGCGTCTCCATCAACGCCAACCTCCATCCACCATCACCGTAACACCATGGGAACCTGCATTCAAAAAAACCAGAGACTGAAGTATCATCACCACCGGGAAAGCCGTTGCACGAGTTAATCTATGCACCATCTCCAAATCGCGACGCAGGCAGAGGCGGAGGGGGAAGCCTTTTCCCCAATTCTGAACCCTAATTTTGGGTAGGAAGGAGCCTGACACGTGTCGAACTCCCATTGGGCGCGTCCTCTTCTGGTCGAAGCTGGTCAATAAGCCTTCTCTGGTCAAAGTCTGGTCAATTGAGGGGCTTTCTTGCAATTTCAGAAATTCAGAAGGGGCTAAAGTACAGATAGGGACAATTTTAGGGCATTTGTGTAATTTAGGAAATTCAGAAAAGCTAAAAGATAAAATTCAGTTGTTGAATTAATTTAATTTGGAAATATCAACCGAAAATATCTTCCAAATAATGTTATAATTATCTAAATCTTTTAGTTATTTGGAAGATATAAGATAAAAGATTCTATCAACTGAATACTCAGAGTCCAAGCCCAATCAAGCCTTATATAAAGAGACCCAGGGACTGCATTTCACTTCATTCATTCTCTCATACTCCTCTCACTTTTCTTTCATCTTGTATTCAACTCCATTCATGGAGAGCTAAGCATCTAGGGCTATTCTGCTGTAATTCCAAGACAGATTCTGAGGTTATGTTCAGTTAATGCAATTGTTTAATTTGATTATTGATTTAAGTTGTTCTCTCTATGTCTTTCATCTCTCTATCTTGTTAAAAGCAAAGATTTTTGCATCATAATATGTTTGAATCTACATGCATATTGATTATATGAGTTTTAGGGTTTCTAGGTTTAAATGAGAATCTACTTTGATTTAATTTAGGAACTTTGATATAATTAAATGGTTTTTACTATCAATTGAGAATGTACTTCGGTTGGTAGTAATAATTTCAACTATAATCAATTGAGAATTTACTTTGATTGATTAACTTTTAACTTGGTTAGGAGATTTAAGAATAGACATGATTAAACACAATAGAATTTGATTGAGAATGTACTTTGATTGAATTTATTGTGCATAATCTAGAAAGGATTTGCATTTGATTGAGAATTTACTTTGGTTAAATGCATGATCGCCCTCAAATTAATTGAGAATGTACTTTAATTAATTTGAAACTTAAACAATAATCAATTGAACAATTGTCCGTGAATAACCGATGACGAATCTATCTTGGAAAAGCAGTGGAATTAGCCTATTTAATCATAACTGTTTTAAAGTTTATTATTTGTTCTTTAAACATTCTTAAACCATTACTTTTATTCATAAGCATTGCATTCATAAGAATCATATATTTGAAAGCAATTCCGTGTTTGTTGGGAGACGACCCAGGGTAACTTTAACCCTATCTACTTTATTGAATACTACTTGGCAATACTGAAGTTGCCTTGAAAAGTAGTATTAATTTGATAGCTTCAACGACAGCCTATCAAATTTGGCGCCGTTGCCGGGGAATACTGTTAGTATTTTAAATATTTGGATTCTTATTTTATTTTATTTTATTTTTTATTTTTATTTTTATTTATTTTTTTTTTAACGCACATACATTTAATTTAATTTGAGTTATTTTGTTGCCTTTAGTCATTCTTGTTTTAGGAAAAATCTTTGTTTTTGTTTTTTATTAAGAATTTCTTTTGAGAAATACTTGAGGCTAGTTTGAATACACTCTAGCTAGGAAAGACTTGGTACTTAAGTTGTCCATTGTGGCGCACCTCTCTTTCCTGGGAGTGGATCCAACAAGTCTCTCTTATCTCTTATTTGAAAACTTTCTCTAAAGCAAGAACAAAAGAAAAAGAGAAGTAACAGAGAAACAACTTCAAGTAGATTGCGTAGTGCATGACCAGAGCTAACCCGGGAGAATTTTATCAAATTAACCCGGAAGTCGAAAGGATTTTGCATAAGCTGCGGAGAAGATTGAAATTTGGGTGTTGTACTGAGGGAACACTTCCTACATCTGAAGTCATTCCACCTTCATTATCTCCAATCACAAACATACCATTCAATCCTTTACCTGATCCTAACCCAAACAATATGGCACAAAGAACCATCAGACAGTTAGCCACCTCCCACAATACAGCTATCCGAAGTAACATTGAATACCCTAATGAGGAGTGGGAGCTGAGACTTGACCTATTAAATGCCTTACCAAAGTTCAATGGGTTATCAAGGGAGAATCCACACAAGCACTTGAGACAATTTCACATGTTGTGTGAAAACTTTAGATCTCCCAGGATCACAATAGAATGCCTTAAAATGAGAGCTTTTCCATTTACTCTTCAAGGAGCAGCTCAAGATTAGTGGTATTATCTCTCTGCACGTATTACAAATTGGGAAACTATTGAAAGACTCTTTCTTGAGAAGTATTTTCCTGCATCTAAATTATCAGCTATCCGTAGAGAAATTCAAGATATAAGACAAAGAGATAGAGAGAATCTTAGTGAATATTGGGAAAGATTCAAGAAACTATGTTCTTCATGCCCTCAACTCCAAATGGAAGATTTTATTCTAAGCTTTTATGAAGGCTTAAGTCCTACTGATAGGTCATGGGCAGATGCTGCAAGCGGAGGATCTTTTTTAGACAGGTCACCAGAAAATGGTATAGATCTAATAGAACGGAAGGCAGTAGACAATCAACAGTATGACACAAGAGAAAATTCAGTGACTTTGTTGAAGGGAGTGCATGAAATTGATAATGGTGCAGTTGATGGAAAGAGGATAGATGAAAGATTGAATAAGCTAGAAAGCAAACTCGACGAGATTGCAAGTTTGTTTAAAACCTCAACTCCACAAATTGCTAAGAAGTGTAGAATTTGCATTTCAACTAACCATTACACTGATGAATGTCCTAGCTTGGTGGAAACCACTGTGGAAAACTCATCTCAAGCTTTTGCTGCAAACATGATTGGAGGAAATAGACAAACCAGAATTATCATGATTTGTCCTCCAATAGGTATCAGCAGAACAGACAACCTTATGTTCCACCTCAACAAAGGCAACAATCTCAACCTGAAATGTCAATGCAAGATTTCATGAAAACAATAGTTGAACAAAATTCAGAAATAAAGAAATCAATTGTAGAGTTGACTCAGAGGGTGGAAAAATTATAGGCTAAGGAATCAAACAAACTGCTTGCACAAACGGTGATCAACCCGCAAAATGTAAGTGCTATTACTTTGAGAACGGGTAAGCAAGTAGAAAGCCCTGAAGGAGCCCAAGAGGATGAAGATAAGGAGAAAGAAGGAGCGCAAATTGATGACAATGGAGGACCGAGTGAACCATCACCTGAGACTACCATTGATAAATCCAGGTTAGTATCTTCTAACTCTTCTTCTAAAACTTCTTCTTCTTCTTATTCTCCACCTCCTCCATATCCAAATCGGTTGAAGCCGAGAAACAAAAAAATGGAGGAATTAGACCAAGAGATTTTAAATATTTTCAAAAAGGTGGAGATCAATATTCCTTTGCTAGATTATGTTAAGCAAATTCCTAAATATGCCAAGTTTTTGAAAGAAATTTGCACAAATAGAAGGCGTTTTAGGGATAATGAGGTTGTGAATTTGGGAAGAAATGTGTCAAGTTTGATTGAAATACCGCGAAAATGCAAGGATCCAGGTATGTTTTTTGTTCCATGTGTTATTGGAAATTCAAAGTTTGACAATGCCATGCTAGATTTAGGGGCTTCCATAAATGTAATGTCTTTATCAGTGTTTACTTCTCTATCTTTGGGACCTCTTAAGACTACTGGTGTGGTCATTCAACTGGCCAATCGTAGCACAGTTAACCCTGCAGGTGTGCTTGAGGACGTCCTTGTTCGAGTAGACAAGTTAATTTTTCCTGCAGATTTTTATATCTTGGACATGAAGGATGATGAAGGAATCAGTCCAACAACTATTATCTTGGGAAGTCCTTTCATGATGACAGCACGAACCAAGATAGATGTGCATGCAGGATCATTGACAATGGAGATAGGAGACGAGAAGGTGTGGTTCAACGTGTTGGAAGCTGGGAAGCACCAGATTAAAGATCATTCTTTGTTTTGTATTGATTTATCAAGTGATGTTGTAAACAATTTTTCTTTTTCAAATATATCGTCCCTAATTTTGGACGAAAAAGGAAACTGTAAAGCAGGTGATATTGAGGACGCGGTATTAATAGATGATACCTCAGTGGCGTCCGAGTGTGATGTTGAGGTGGCTGAGATTACCTTAGGCAGTAAAATTTTGCCATCTATGGTGCATCTACCCATTTTGGAGTTGAAACCTTTACCATCCCATTTGAAATATGCTTATCTTGAGAGGGATGGGAAACTCCCTGTTATTATATTTGCATTGCTTACTGATGAGCAGGAAAAACAACTATTACAGGTTATCAGAGACCACAAGAAAGCAATATGCTGGACTTTAGCAGATATTCCTGGTATTAGCCCTTCTTTTTGCATGCATAGAATACATTTGGAGGAGGATGCTAAACCAGTGAGACAACCTCAAGGAAGACTGAATCCTCAACTGATGGGGGTTGTAAAGAAAAAGGACACCAAGTTGCTACAAACAGGTCTTATACATTCAAATTCTGACAGCACTTAGGTAGGCCCTATACATGTGGTTCCCGAGAAATATGGAATCACAATGGTCAAGAACAAGAAGGACAAGTTGACTCCTATTCAAGACAGAAGTGGGTCAAATAATGTAGTAGTTGACCATCTTAGTAGGATTGGAAAGGGAAAAGATAACATTCCTATCCAGGATGACTTTTCCAATGAAGTCCTACTAGCATTCCTTCCACCATGAAGGAGGTAAGTTCCCTCATACTTTTTCTTTGCATTTTATATATAAGGCATACATTGAGGACAATGCATAGTTTAAGTGTGGGGGTGTAGGGAAACAATTAATTTTGTTCCCTATTTTGTTTGTCTATTTTGTTTGTTTTTAATAAATATTTGCATTGGATTTGAAAGTTTGAATCAGTAATTGAAATGATCATGAATTCGAAAAAAAAAATGAGTCATGTTGATATGAGTGGATTGCTTCTGATTTGCTAATTGAGTTGACTTGAGAATTTCCTGATTAAATTTTTTGTGAAAGAAGTTTGAACTGTGTGAATTTTGAGCCTAAGGATAAGGATGGACCACCATGTGCCATACCTATTTTTCTTGTGTGATTCATGTTTTGTTGATACTCTAATAGTTAGCTTGATTTTGTGTTGTGCAACTAAGGTGAATATGCATGATTTGATATATGATTGAGACATTTCTTGTTTTAGCTACTTGGCCAAATAAACTTATCCTAACATTAATCCATTAGAACCCCTTTTGAGCCTTAAGCCTATTTTGCTTGTTTCCAGTCATTGTCAAATGAGAAAAGAAGAAAAATCATATGTTCCTTACCTTAGGAAAGAAGAAGGAGTAATGGATTCTGTTAGAAGTAAAGTGATGAATAAGTGTGTGGGTGAGTACCTCACCCACGAAACAATAAAAAAGGGTAAAAAGGAAGATGAAAAGTTGAAGTTTTAAAACAAAAGAGAAAAAAAAATCTTCATTAAAAGAGCAAGAAATAGAGTTGCTTTTGAAATCAAGTGTCATTACTCTTTCTATATCAATTTCAAAAACTCAGATATTTCAGAAAAATTCCCTACCTTTACCTTGGCCTCAATAAAACCTTAAAAATCCCTCATGATCAATAATTGCATGTTTACTAAAGTGTGTGAATGTTAAAGTCTTGCTAAATATCAAGGGTGTCTACTTACATGGGTATTTTGAGTGTAAACACAAGCCAAAAACACTTGAGAGAATAGGAGAGAAATAGATACATGTTGACTTGAGTGTTGTCTTTCATATTTGATTTTTTTTGGGAATTCAAAAATGTTAATTCATGTGTGAAGAATAAAGTGATTCCATTTGCATGTCCATGACAAAGTAATGCCTAAATGATTGATCTATGTCTAGTGCTACTCATTCTTTTGATCCAAATGCAAATATGAAATAAAATGATTCAGAACAAAGTCTTGGAATTAATCAATTTTGCCCAGGAGTGCAAAAGGATAAGTGTGGGAGTGTGATGAGTGCATATTTGTGCCCACATTTATGCTTTAAAATTTAAATTTTTGATAGAATAATTGTGCTTAAATGATTAATTTTAAGTGAATTTGTGATGATTGGAATTCTTGGGTTTGGAAATTAAAGAGACATAAAAAGTGAGTTTTAGCGTATAAAATATTCTTGGAAATTCTTACGTTTATTTGTGCAGCTGAAATTATAAGTTCTATTGGTTCAAATGGCAATTCAAGGCCCAAAACCAGGTTTTATTTGGAAAATAATGTACAGATGGGCCAAACAGGCAGACTTTACCCTTGCACCCCCTAAAATCCCTCCATACAACCCTCTTCTCTTAACCAGGCCAAAATACTAAGCCCAACAGTAACCCTATTCTGAATACATCTCCTAAAATTTCCTACCCATACCCCTCCTAAGCTAAACTTCACCAGATCATGCCACATGGCAGTCCACCACTAACATATTGAACCACTCAGATGATGCCACATCACTGATACTTGCACTCACTAGTGAACCACTCAGAAGACGCCATGTCAGCCCTAACACATGAGCATCATCTTCCACCCACTGAAACCCTAACCCTAACCGCCACTGCCGTTTCGCTTCCGCCGCTCCCGCCAATGCCGCAAGTCGCCACCACGGCCAGAACATCATCTCCTTCCTTTCTCGCCGGCGCATCAACGAACCACCACGGTGCCTCAACCAACACCGCCGCCACCTTCCTTCTCCTTCGCGCAAGGGTTTGAAGCCACCACGACCACCATCCGCAAGTTCGTCTTCGCATCACCAACATCTCACCGTCGTCGCACAGAGTCACCGTCCTCTTCTCCACCACCATCAACCACCTTCTTCCATGGCCAATAGCCACAGCAACCGTGCGACCACCAAGGCCGCCGCCATCAAACTGGCGAGCTCCTCCTTCATTCGCGAAAGGGTCGCCGCTTTTGAAACCTCCATCTCCAAGCCGCGCCGCAGATCGCAACCTTCAACGCACATCACCATCATCAGACCACGCTTCTCGCCGTCACCACCATGAACCATCTTCATCTTCTCCATTCTCGGAACCCATTCGCGTCTCCATCAATGCCAACTTCTATCCACCATCACTGTAACACCATGGGAACCTGCATCAAAGCCATACCTGCATTCAAAAAAACCAGAGACAGAAGTATCATCACCACCGGGAAGGCCATTGCACGAGTTAATCTGTGCACCATCTCCAAATCGCGGCGCAGGCAGAGGCGGAGGGGGAAGCCCTTTCCCCAATTCTGAACCCTAATTTTGGGTAGGAAGGAGCCTGACACGTGTCGAGCTCCCATTGGGCGCGTCCTCCTCTGGTCAAAGCTGGTCAATAAGCCTTCTCTGGTCAAAGTCTGGTCAACTGAGGGGCTTTCTCTCAATTTCAGAAATTCAGAAGGGGCTAAAGTACAGATAGGGACAATTTTAGGGCATTTGTGTAATTTTGGAAATTCAGAAAAGCTAAAAGATAAAATTCAGTTGTTGAATTAATTTAATTTGGGAATATCAACCGAAAATATCTTCCAAATCTAAATCTTTTAGTTATTTGGAAGATATAAGATAAAAGATTCTATCAACTGAATACTCAGAGTCCAAGCCCAATCAAGCCTTATATAAAGAGACCAAGGGACTACACTTCACTTCATTCATTCTCTCATACTCCTCTCACTTCTCTTTCATCTTGTATTCAACTTCATTCATGGAGAGCTAAGCATCTAGGGCTATTCTACTATAATTCCAGAACGGATTCTGAGGTTATGTTCAATTAATGCAATTGTTTACTTTGATTATCGATTTAAGTTGTTCTCTCTATGTCTTTCATCTCTCTATCTTCTTAAAAGCAAAGATTTTTGTATCATAATATGTTTGAATCTACATGCATATTGATTATATGAGTTTTAGGGTTTCTAGGTTTAAATTGAGAATCTACTTTGATTTAATTTAGGAACTTTCATATGATTAAATGGTTTTTACTATCAATGGAGAATGTACTTTGGTTGGTAGTAATAATTTCAACTATAATCAATTGAGAATTTACTTTGATTGATTAACTTTTAACTTGGTTAGGAGATTTAAGAGTAGACATGATTAAACACAATAGAATTTGATTGAGAATGTACTTTGATTGAATTTATTGTGAATAATCTAGAAAGGTTTTGCATTTGATTGAGAATTTACTTTAGTTAAATGCATGATCGCCCTCAAATTAATTGAGAATGTACTTTAATTAATTTGAAACTTAAACAATAATCAATTGAATAATTATCCGTGAATAACCGATGACAAATCTATCTTGGAAAAGTAGTGGAATTAGCCTATTTAATCAGAACTGTTTTAAAGTTTATTATTTGTTCTTTAAACATTCTTAAACCATTACTTTTATTCATAAGCATTGCATTCATAAGAATCATATATTCGAAAGCAATTTCGTGTTTGTTGGGAGACAACTCAGGGTTACTTTAACCCTATCTACTTTATTGAATACTACTTGGCAATACTGAAGTTGCCTTGAAAAGTAGTATTAATTTGATAGCTTCAACGACAGCCTATCACCATGTCCAAAAACTGATTTGTATTTGTGCCTTTGAGTTCTTTTATTCTATATATTTGAGTTCATACTTGTTGATAGATAATGAACAAGTTCATAGAGGTAGGTTTGCATTATGTCACTTTTTGTGTTTCATGTTATATTTGATTCCATTTTGGTGTTATAACCTTGTATGAACTTGAAACTCCTTGTAACATTCCAGATTTGAGATCTGATTTGATGTGTGTTTGTACTAAAAATTTCAAAAAAAAAAAACAAGAAGAAACAAAAGGTACAAAAGAAAAGTGGACAAAAAGTACAAAAGCAAAAGCAAAAAGTAAAAGTAAAAGCACATGCATGTATCATATGTAACCAACTTTTGTTTGAGCACCTTGATTCAAGAGAGTTAAAGTAATCCTTGAAGATGGTGTCAACTCTACTTTGTGAACCACCTTTGGAGCCATCATGAAGCATGGATTGAAGAGTAATGTAGGAATTTAGGTCATTGTATTAAGCCATGTAGTGTAGGTTTGTTTAAGGCTTGTATTAAGGCCTAAGTAGCATAGGATTTTCCTTAAAAGTTAGACATCTGAACCAAGTGAAAAGTGTGTCATGCTTCCATTAGAGAGGATGGAAGCTTTCACATTCAAATCCTAAAAGTAGAGGATGGAAGCTTTCACATTCAAATCCGCCTTCAGAGAGTGGAAGAGTGTGTTGTTGTGCTGCTCCACCCAGAGATACCAAACTTAGGACGCTTAGGTCCTTTAAATAGAGCGAAGACAAAACAGAAACAAAGCCCAGCTCGTGTCACTAGCGCTCAAGCACCCCACTTAGGGCGCCTGGGCGGTGAGCGATGGTCTTCTACGCTTAAGCTTTACAAATGACGCCCAAGCTTCGTGCTTCTGGCGCTCAAGTGCCCAAAAAGGGTGCCCGAGTGGTGAGCGATACTCTTCTGCGCTTAAGCCTCCAAAAAGGGCGCCCAAGCTTCGAGCATTTTTCCCTTCTGGTGCTTTTCTAAGCCTTTATGAGCTCCATCTCCTTAGCACTTCATCTCTACTTTCCATATTATCTCATTTTCTACCAAAACAAGGAGAATTACTCATAAAACCATCAAATTCAACCTCAACTCTCTTATTCAAACAACTTAACAGAAAAACATGATTTCAAGCAAGTTTCTAAGCAGAAAAAGGTGAAATTATTATCAATAATACATCACAAATAACAGTATTTTCAACCGTTTTCACACAACCCCAAACTTAGAACTTTGCTTGTCCTCAAGAAAAACATATTGTAACTCAGCTTTTCAGAACAAACACTACAATGACTCAACATTTTTCAAAAACTTTTTCTTTTAGGACCAGAGATCACTTTTATCAGCTCAACATACAGATGTCAATCAAGATGTGCAGATGCCTTAATTTAATCAAAACCAATTTGATGCTCATATACTTCAATAGATGATATCCTTAAGAATGATCAATCAACCAAGCAAAGATGTAATTAGAAATTCAAAAGTGTTTCACTAAAGCACTCAAAAGTGTATCACTCAACTCAAAGGTGTGTAGTGAGGTGTTGGTGTCTTTTTCACTTTGCTATCATAATGTCACACAAATTAACTTTTCCTTTCATTTAACCACAATCAAACGAACTCACAAGCAAGTTCTCATCACAAGGGCTTCTTATGGCTTGTAACTTGGCTGAGCTAAGAAGGAAATTGGTTTTTCTGGTCAGCAAAATCCTTGAGTTAAGAGAGACAATTATGATATCATCATTCAAGCACAAACTCTCTTTCTTTTTCCTAGCTTTCCCTTGCATTTCAGTGCTTTTTTGATTGAAGAGAGTTTCTTGCATGAACTGTTGAGAGTCTCCTCAAGCTTTGTAGTTCTGTTAACTAGAGAGCTTTGTTGTTGCCACTGTTGTTGTTGCTGCTGTGGTGGTCTATTGAATTGTCCACCAGTTTGTCCAAACTGACTTTGTCCCATGCTGGGATGAGATTTCCACCCTTGATTGTAATTGTTGGGACGAAACTAGTTACCCATGTAATTAACTTCTTCATTGAGATTCTCAGGCACAACACATTAACCATTAATATGATCATCGCCACATAGTTCACAAAGTTGTTTTTGAACCTGTAAGACATTCTGGCACTCTTTTGGTGGCTGAGAAAGCTTCTATGTCAAAACCTCTAATTATTGAGTTATAATCTTATTTTGAGCAAGTAAGACATCATAAGACTGTAACTATAGAACTCCCTTAGATTGTGATGGAGCTCCTCTTTCACTGTGTATCTCATTATCATTGGTAGCCATATTGTCAATTAATTCATAGGCTTCCTCTAGAGTCTTTCATTTGATATTGCCTCCAACTAAGGCATCCAACATCAATTTGGATTGTGAACCAAGATCTCCAAGGAAAAGAATGATTATCATTGCTTCATCAAAACCATGAGTAGGTGTCTTTCTGAGCAAGCTCTTGTATCTATCCCATGCTTGCCCTAATGTCTCCTTGATGCCTTGCCTAAAAGAAGATATTTCATGCTTTCCTTTGTTGATCTTTGACTGCGGGAAGTATTTTTTCAAGAACTTTGCAACCACATCTTCCCACTCAGTCAAGCTATTTTCAGGAAAAGAGTTCAACCATAGTTTAGCATTGCCTCCTAGTGAGAAAGGAAACAAGCTTAGTCTAATACCTTCATCTGGCACTCGATTCAGCTTCACGGTATTGCAGATCTCATTGAAAATGGTCAGATGCTCATATGGACTTTCATGTGACAGTCCATTGAATATGTTGCTCTTCACTAGATAGATCAACGCAGGCTTCATCTCCATACTTGCGGCATTGACCCTCGCCTTTCCAATGTTGTTAAAATGACGACGGCCAACAACTGTTGCATAATATGCCAAAGTATGCCTACCACCATTGTTGTCCATGCTTTCCTAATCAGATTGTAAGGCCTGTGAAATTATCTCTAGAGAAGGTTATCTAGATAATGTACTTCTTCTCGGCCTTCTATTAGTCTCAAGTCCTCCAAGAAGAGGTGCAAAACTTTTATTGCTCCTAGTCCTGACTGTATCCTGCATAAACTAGACACAAAACCCTAGAAAACTTTGTTAGCACAAGAACAAAAACAAACAACACTAAACACAAATTAAAAAATAAGAAAAAAATTAAAAATAGAAATAAAAGATAAAAATAAAGTCAAAGTTAATCAAGAATCACAAAAATAGAATAGTTTAAACCGTGAGTCCCCGACAACGACGCCAAAATCTTGTTGATGGATTGGCAAGTGTACCAAATCGCACAAGTAATATATATATATATCCCAAAGGACTCTCGGCACTAGACAGTCGTGTGATAACTCGATTAATTAAGACATAAAGAAAACGAGATCATTGGTTTCAGATGCAAAGAAAGAAAATTAAATATGAATGCAGTTTGATCAGTAGTAGAAGAGCACATTGATGAATGGTTGTTGTTTGTAATATGAGATGAGTATGTTAATGGGGTTAGATTTCACCAAGTTCCCTCTCATGTATGTAAGAATTCTTCTTTATGCATTAATGTTAATGTCACTCACTAAATCACTTAAACCCGATCCCTCGTTGAAATAAGTCTGTCCTTAATCACTAGTTCATGCAATTCCTAGCATTCCTAGCAATTAAATATGAAAATCAAGAGCTTTAAGATGACAAAGACTCATACCCTCATCCTTGAGAAATATTACTCTTGGGAGAATTCAACAAGAACCTGAATTATAAGGAACCTCCTGGCACTCATGCAATTCATACATCATGCTATGAATGAGTTAATTAAAGCATGTAATAAGCACAGATGAATTACTCTAACAATTAATGAAAAAGCATTTGTTATTTAGAATCAATTCTAATACATGAGAGTTCACAAAGTTACATCATCCCCTACAACAAATAAAGTTTAGTTCACCATAGACATGATGAAACTAAATGAATAATGGAAGAGCATGAGATAGCAAAACCCTAAAAGTAGAGGATGGAAGCTTTCTCATCCAAATCCGCCTTCAGAGAGTGGAAGAGTGTGTTGTTGTGCTGCTCCAGCCAGAGATATCAAACCTAGGACGCTTGGGTCCTTTAAATAGAACGAAGACTGAAGATAAACAAAGCCCAGGCTTGTGTCACTAGTGCTCAAGCGCCCCACTTAAGGCGCCTGGGCAGTGAGCAGTGGTCTTCTACGCTTAAGCCTTACAGATGACGCTGAAGCTTCGTGCTTTTGGCGCTCAAGCACCCAAAAGGGGCGCTCGGGCAGTGAGCGACACTCTTCTACCCTCAAGCCTTAGAGATGGCGCCCAAGCTTCGTGCTTCTGGTGCTCAAGCGCCCAAAAGGGGCGCTCGGGCGGTAAGCGACACTCTTCTACGCTTAAGTCTCCAAAAAGGGCGCCCAAGCTTCGAGCATTCTTTCCTTATAGTGTTTTTCTAGGCCTTTCAGAGCTCCATCTGCTTACTACTTCATCCCTGCTTTCCATATTATCTCATTTTCTACCAAAACAAGGAGAATTAGTCATAAAACCATCAAATTCAACCTCAATTCTCTTATTCACACAACTTAGCAGAAAAACATGATTCCAAGCAAGTTTCTAAGTAGAAAAAGGTGCATTTAGTATCAAAATTACATCACAAATAACAGTATTTTCAACCGTTATCAACCTCCAGTTCGAATTGAACCATGCATACACTAGAGAACAAAATCCTATAGCACCCAATTAGCCCAAAAAAATAAAAATAAAAAAAAACAAAGATTAAAAACAATAAAAATATAGACAAATAAAAATAAAGTCAAAACTGGTTAAGAATCAAACAAAAGTATAGTTTAAACCACGAGTCCCCAACAACAGCGCCAAAAACTTGTTAAGATGTCGGCAAATGTACCAAATCGTATCAAGTAATATAAAATGGTAAGACCAAATATTGTATCCCAGAAGACTCACGACACTAGACAATTGTATAATTACTTAACTAATTAAGACTAAAAAGATATTTTGTTGGTTTTTAAATGTAAATGCAACAAAAGTAAATATGAATGCAAATTGATCAATTGAGGCTAAACACTAGAATGAATGGATGAAGTTGATAATATGAGATGATAATGTTGTTGGGGTTTAGATTTCACCTAATCACTCTCATGCATATAAGAATTCTTCTTCTTTATTAAATGTCAATGTCACTTTCTAAATTACTTAGAACTCGATGTCTCGGCGAGAGAAGCCTATCCTTAATTATTAGACAATAATGTCTTGCATCCCTAATAATTAATTATGCATTATAAACAGAAGCTTAAGACAACCAAGCGTTTTATCCCTATGTCTAGGCAATAGTTCCCTTGGGAGAAATTCTCCAGATCATGAATTGTAAGATATCTATCGATACGCAGACAAATCAAATATCATGTCGTGAATGAGTTTAACGTAACAAGCATTGAGCAAAGAAGAATAACCCTAATAATTAATGAATGAAGCATATATAAATTAGAATCAATTCAATTACATGAGAGTTTAGAGGTTACATCTTCCCCAACAACAAATGAATTTAGTTCTTCATTATCATGGAGAAATTAGAAGAATAATGGAATGAAAAAGATAGAAAAATCCTAGAAACCGAAGAGGAGAGCTCCCACATCCCTAAATATGCCTCCAAGGGGCTAAAAGTGTGTTTATGTGCTCAAGCCATCAAGAGATAACATTTCTAGGTCGTGCAAGTCCTTAAATAGATCAAAATTGCATCATGGGTCAACGTCGTTGGCGCTCAACGCCCTAAGTGGGGGCAAGCAGGCGAAACTGCAAGAAAACTAGCACTCAGCACCCTTGGAAGGGCGCCTAGGCGATGTGCATGAAACTGGCGCTCAGAGCCCGTGATTGGCGTTAACGGCCCTTGAGGGGGCCCTCAGCTTCAGCTTGACTTTTCTACACCGCGTCTTTCTCTCTTTTTTTGCATCCCAACTCCTTGGTACTTTAACTCCTCTTTCAAATAATTCCATCAACCTACAAAATCAAGGGAATTTAGTGATAAAATCATCAAGTATATCCTCTACTCATTTATTCACAAAACTAAACTAAAAACATGAGTTCAAGCAAGCTTATAAGTAAAAAAGGGTTAATTTAATATCAAAATTGCATCACAGATAACGGTATTTCCAACCGTTATCAGGTAAAGGGTGTAACCATTAATATTGATGAAGCCGTATGGGGAATAATTATTGGATTTTAATCAGGAGGCTTGAAGTCACATCTTGGTATAACTGGTCTCAACAAAGTGAATATCTACAATGACTGCTTAAGGAATCCAAATATGGTAGGAATTTATGATTCATTTTGCATTGATCATCTAAGTAAAGATGAAAGGGTATGTGCATATGCCATTACCTAGATTCTACTTCCAAGAAGTGAAGATCAGTCACTGTTGACAACGGAAGATGTTTATCTACTACATGCCTCGAGGATCAAGATACAAACAAATTGGGCTTCTGTAACAGTTGATCGCATGTTAAAAGTCACAAGTCATAATGAATATCATCTTCCATACGTTATTCTCATCAGTCAAGTCTTAAGGTTTCATGGTGTGGATGTCACAGATGAAATAACTATTAGTTGCACTAAAAGGAATGTGATTTAGAAGTTGTTTCTAGATCACATATGACTTAGAAGGAATGTATATGCATGGTCCTACAAAGATGAGTATCATCCTGAAACTGAGGAAGTTGAACCCATTAATGTTGATACATCAAGGCATCGGTTCAGACCTCAAACAAACTTTGAGAAGTTTGTTGTCGACCAATTTAAAAGACATGATAACAAGATGTCAAAACTTCATAAATCCCTCTCTAAACTACACAGGAAGATGGACTATTCATTAATGATCAATGCTTTTGGTGGTTCCCCCGAAGATGAATCTGAAAGTGAAAAGAACAGTGCATATGATAACTTGATTTGATTGATAACCTGATCAATCAATTTGTATGTACGCAATTTAAAAATATTACTGTTACATTCACATCATTTTATAATCATACTTTAACTTTGATAAAGATCATTGTACTGCATAAACACTAAATTGATTGATCTAGATAAGCCTGAAGGGTTATGCAGGAATACAATTTGCTGATTGAGTTAAGATGAAAAGTCGACAATACTATGCAGCAAAATTCGATTAAGATGAAGCTTTAATCAATTATGATTCGTCATTTGGTTTGAAGATTCCAAACTTCTTATATCTGATACTTTAAATCTTGACTTATATTTTGTTATATGTTTATTGATCTTATATCTCTTTGCTTAATCCATTGTGAATATGATTTGAGATTATAAGTGTTTAAACTGTTGTGATGATTCAACATGTCTCAATACTGTTCTGATATAATGTTTGCAATATTTCTCTAATACATTGCTTGAATATTCTTGAGTGATATATGCTCAGATATAACTGTATTATTCATTTGTGCTATGATATCTGAATATGCATAATGACAAAGAGAGCATTGTATGTTATTTAATTTTTCACATGTTATTGAAAGGGGCAGAAAATGATAAAAGCATGTGAAGATTATTGATAGGGGGAACATGAAATTATTCTTATATACTGATTGATGCATCTCAAATTACTTTATTATCTTTGTTTCAATTACAGTGTACTACATGCCTTTTTTGATAATGCCCAAAGAGGGAGAATATTTGATGTAATTGAACTATGTTTAATTGTGGATTGTACAACATGGTTTTATTAATCAAGGTTGTGCATCATAAAAAAAGGAGGAGATTTTTGAGATTATTGATAAGGAGAGCACAAGTTTAGTTGAACCCACAATCTCTGTGATGTCTGTTTTTGATGATGACAACACATAGTTAATAAAAACACATGTATATGTATTGTGTTCTATGTGTAAGATGATTATATGCTTACTGTGAGATTTGTACAAGCATAACTGTGAACATATCATGTTGATTATTGCATATTATTGTGTTGGAAAAGTGATTATATCTGAGTATGCATAATATGTGTTTTGAAATGGAAAGACCACATGCACCAAACATATCTGCATGACTTAATCGATTCCAATGATGGGTTAATCATTTAAGGTCATTAGACAACTTAAGCTTTAAACTATGGTAAAACAACAGGTTTTAAATCGATTACGTTAGTGGTTAAATCGATTAAAACACGTAGGTATGCACAAATCTTTTTCAAGTGTGCTCAGATGGATTTTGAGAAGAAAAGTTTTAAAAAATATACTAAGTGTTAAAACTTAATCGATTACATGCATCTTGTATTCAATTAAGTTTGTTAAAGATTTGAAAACTATTTCATTACTTGACACAATAGTCACAACGATCATATTTTTAAATATGTTGACCAAACATTAATTGCAAATCAATTACTTTAATTGTGCATTCAATTAATGACTTTGACTGCTCTTAATTTATTATAACTGTGAAATGAAATTGATTAGATTAATAGCATAATCGATTTAAATGTGTCTGATTTGACTTATGCTATATATAGACGCATGGTTTAAAATTATGTAAGAAGAAGAAGAATTAATTTTAACACTTTCATATATGTTTCAGATAAATGCTTTGAAGTTTTATAGAAGAGAAGAACGCTCCAAGAAACAAGAATTGTCGTGGCGAACAAGACTTGATGTTTCCGTGAGAAACTAGATTGATTGATTCAAACTGTCTGATCATTCTGCAAAACAGAGTTGCATACTGCTGGGTCAGGAAGCTCTTGAAAATGCTTTAGTGTTGTTGTTTCCCTGTGATGTATATAGGAAGAAAAACGTATGGTTCTTGACTTTGAGGGGGATCTCAAAGGGGTTGACTGTAGGAGAGGATTGTTCTTGCTACCAGTCTGTTGTAATTAGCTATTTTAGATTAGTGAGTTAGAGACTTTATTTACATTTTTATGAGTGAGGTCATTGTAAAAACCTTGTTGCAAAAACTCAGATCATATAGTGCAATTGGCTTTCGGTCTAAGGTTGATCGGAAGGAGACTGGATGTAGGCTTGACCGAACCAATATAAAAACTCAGAGTTTGAATCTTCTTATCCCTAACTCATTGCATTTAATCGATTGCATATTACTTGTATTCAAGTACGCATACTGTCACATTGCATACATTTTTTACTTGCGATTCAAGAAAAGTTTAAAGACTTGTACTTTTGCGAAAAAGATTTCTAAAGCAATCATTTTTATACAAAACCAATTCACCCCCTCTTCTCTTGGTATGAGAAACGAAGCACATCTTTTTTAACAACAATACATCAAGAACCATAATGCATGCATGGGTGCCGAATCCAAAGCAGGCATTAAGCATAGAAGTTCAACACTAACATGAATTGGAAAAACATATATCATTAACATCACAAAATACATTAGAATTCCATGTTTTACAACTAATCTCAACAAATAGGAAAAGCCCTCCATGGTGCAGAACTTAGGGTTCTACAAATTTGAAACCATAAAGAGATGTACAACCTTTCCCAAGGTTCTTTGCAACTACTCCAGGCTCCAACTGCGCTTCCCTTTCCCATTTCCACGTCCAATTCGTGACCCATCTTCTTTCTCAACCCAAAAGGAGAACAATCACCATTGATGAAGATTGAAGCTCAAAGAGGAAAAGGGACAGCTTCCCAACACCCCAAATAGCCTTCATGAGCATCTCCTAGTCGTTATATGTGAAGAATGAAGTGTAGGAGGAGAAGAATCTCCAAAACCTTCGCGAAAACATTACTAAATACCATTTTACGCATTTCTGGTTCGACAAACTCACCCAATGAGCTGGTCAACTCGCCCAACAAAAAAGTCAACTCGCCCAACAAGTGAACATATCGGTCAACCCGTGAATAATGTCAGTGAACGCGTGAACAATGAACAATGACAATTAAATAATTTTGTTTGCTCATTGTGTTCGCAGCACTGAACGTGACTCTTGTGGTACCTAGTGTGGGTATTCACTTAAAATTCATCTTTTGTTGTCCAATCATGCTTCCTAAGTTCTTGCTTGTTTTCCTCAACCAGAATTGCTTTTTATTTTTTTATTTCACACTCAAAGAGAGATTAGAGTTAAAACAAGCATATATTAACTAAAACAAAAAGAAAACATGAAAATATACTAGGGGATAAAACAAAGTAAAAGTTATAAAGGAGTTGATATATTCACCAAAATATATACACAAAAACATGTAAAATCAATTGTTATCACTAAGATATCTTGATTGTACACATAATTAAATTATAGTAAAATTTTAATTGACTAATTTTTATATTATTTTTCTTTGTTGTATTTTCCTAGTTGCAGATGTAAACAATCCTAACAATCAAATAATTGAAGTTAAGGAAGATTAGTGTGTTTATCTCATTAGTAAATGCTTAGGTTAGTATGTTATTGTTATATATATTCTCTTATAAAATCATGTCATTGTTCATGTAAGTATTAAACTTTGAGCAGTTATGTATTTTGGAATATCGTACTCATAATTTTTTATTCATACACTAAAGTAATGAGCATTCTTTTTTAGACCTTTGTCTTTTCATATTTTTCCCAATATTTTATATTTTTTGTACATAATCGAACCAATAGATAACACAAGTTTGAAAAAAGATGTCTATTGAAAAATTAAATAAATTATTTTTTTAAATAAATTATTATTTTTTTAAAATAAGAACAATATACGACGTTTGTTTTTTTAAAAAAAAGTGTTGTTTGTTGAAAAATTAAATAAATGATTTAAAATAAAATTTGGACCAATAGATAACGCTTATTTGAAAAAGCGTTATCAATTGATAGACACCAATAAATAGTGTTTTTTTAAATAAGCGTTGTTTATTGTTGTCTATGAGTAGACACTATTTTTTTTTTAAATAAGTGTTGTTTATTGACAACCACTAATAGACAATGCTTTTTTCAAATAAATGTAGTCTATTAGTAATTGTCACTAAACATCGCTTTTTTAAATAAACGTTGTCTATTAATAACCTCTAATACATAATGATATCTATTAATAAACAACACTCAAATAGGCAGTGCCTTGTCTATTAGGAAAAAAAAACATTGTCTATTGACAATTTTGTAGTAGTGACTTAAGCAAGTATATTTTACAAGTCATTTATGGCTTAAACAATATTCTTTGAACAACATTCACTCTCTACTAACAATTGAGTATTCTTTGTCAAACATCCAATCCTAGTTAGGATACAAAGATAAGATATTTTTGTGATCTTGGAGATCATGCTTTTTGTTTGCTAAATGAAGATGATTGTTTGTCGATGTGAGAGATTGAAACATTCTTCCTTTTGATTTGTTGATTTGAATACTATAATGTTCTTCCCTTAAGCTTTAGTTTGCTCAATTTTGTTTACAACTTATTTCCAATGTGCACATAGTCTCTCACTCTTTCTCTTCTTCTCCTCAATTATTCTATATAGGTTTTCAAAAGAAGTAGCAGTTATAAATCTATTTCTAGCTGCTTGAGTGGCTTTGCCTATTTTGAATCTTTTCCATTCTTAGGCCTTGTTCACTTGAGTGGATTTGAGGGAGAGTAATTAAGGGGATTTGAAAGGATTTGAAAATAAATTTTTTTGTTGATTATTTGAGTGAATTTGGAGGTAAATGAGATTGGATTTGGAAGTAAATTTTTTTAATTTGTCACGTCAATCAAATTTTACACTAATTCTCACAAACTTTACTTCCAAATTCATTCTCACTTACCTCCAAATTGATTCAAATAAACAACAAAAAAATTTATTTTCAAATCCTCTCGAATCCCCTCAATTACTCTCCCTCAGATTCACTCAAGTGAACAAGGCCTTAATGAGCTTAATAGTGAGTTTCTTTAACGCACTACATGCATTAAGAGGTATTTTTCTTCATTTTGTCAAAGTTCCAATAACTTGAATTACTTATCATTTTGTTTGGGCAATTTGAATTTACTTGAATCAACTTAAGATATAGTGTCGTACGACGTTGACATTCTTCCAAAGTTGATGAAGTTGGTTTAAGAATTTGGTAAAGAAAAATAAGTTTTAGCTCTTTGATCGAAAAATCTTTTGATGCGTCTGATCATTTGACCAACAAATCTCTTTATCAAACACAATAGGTAATAGAAATTTCCTTCCAACCATAAAGTAAACATATATTTTTTAACTAATTCAAGGTTAGCTCATTTCCATGTGTTTTTATTGTATGAGTTTTCTTAGTTTATTAGACATTATTTAAGATTATCTAATCGTTTCTTATATAAAATACTTACGTTTTATATAATTTATTATTTATTTATTGCCTTGTCTTTTAGACCAGTCATAATCACATTTTTTACTTTGTTATTTTTAGCACTTCATGAAAATTATGAAGTGTTGTATATTTTTTTTTCTAAACAAATATAAGAATCGATAAACATTAAAAGGAAAAAAATAAAATAAATTCATCTTTTAAATCGAAAAGAAAATAATAATACTCTCCTATAGATAAAAATACTTAACTACTAAGAAAAATAATTTTTTTAAGTTTTTTTTTCCTTAATTATATTGTGTTTTATTAAAACAATGTTATGATTTTTTTATAACAAGAAAAATAAGTATTAGAGTAAAATTCATTTGATGTAAGACTTTATATATATATATATATATATATATATTCAAATTTGAACATCATGTTCCATTTTTTCTATATTGTTTATTTTCTAATAGGTCATTAGTGGGATCAATCCCATGTAAACTTATTAGAGTCAACAAGACTTTTTCATGTGAATATTTGACGTATCAACACTTCTTTCCTCTGTCACTTTTCTTATAATGTATACCTATGTGTTTTAATATGGAATAAAACACAATATTTTTTGTGATTATACAAAACGCAATAATTTTTTGTACTTGTGATTGACTTCTTCGATAAACCTTTTTTAATCTAAATAGTTTCTGACACGATGTGACTTATAATTAATACCTTAATAAAATTTCAATTCACGAAAACATAAAATGTAGAAGAAACTTTGTAAAATATTATTCTATTACTTATCATTTATTGTATTACAGAATACATATAAAAAAGACTTTTTATATATACTTCATATAATTATATTAATAAGAAAAATATAGCTACCTCTTAAATAGAGAGGAAACCTATAAGGAGGAAAAATAAAATAACTTGGTATATAAAAGACTTAATAAAACTTGATACATATAGTTTTAACTTCAACTTACTTAAGTATCTCCTTAATTACTTAAGTATACATTACACTCCTCTTATGTCATGAATATGATTAAAAAATAATCACATTAAATAAATAATCTATTATTAGAGAGAGAAGATTTATGTCAAACTTTCCCTTATACACTCTTTTATCATTCCGATCTCACAATCTCTATTAAGAGTTATTGAAATATATATTCTCTTTTCGAGAGAGATTCTTAAAAAAAATAAATGAATTTTTTTATTATATATATGTGTGTCTAAAAACCTTTCCGTGTTTACTTTTCTCACTGATAACGAAGTGTTTGGCATATATTTACTTTATTGTTATTTTTATTTTTTCCTTATTTTTCTTGCTTATCACATCTTCTCATGATTGAATACCAAATAATTGTTTATATGATATTAAGTATGATAATTTTTTCCTTGTTGATCTATCTGTGACAGGACAAACAAAAAGTGAGACACATTCCTGGTTTCAAAATTTATTCAAGATATAATATGATTTCTCAAGTTTATCAAGTAAACAATATAAAATTCATATCAGTCAATGATGTAACAAAGTCAAAACTAAGACATTGGAATTGGATGTTACAAACGATGGAACATATATGCAATGCAGAAAACAAAATGATATCAGTTGAAATAATTATTCAATACACAAATATAACAAGTGAAGCACATCTTGTGATTGAAGACAGCAGACCACCAAGCAACTGGCTAGAAATTGGATTGAAGAAGAAGCACTCCAATTTTTCCTATGTCAGAAGCACTCTTTTCTCTGCACAGCTAAAGAATCTTCATTTTTCCTCCGACTCTAAAGAAGACCTGACAAAAATTTTATTAAACTCAAGTATAGTTTGGTACAACCCAAAAAACAACTGTTTTTAAGCTGTTATTTAGTGAATCAAACTATCCCCTACAAGGCAAAAAGCTTCTGAAAGTAAGTTGCTGTCAGCGAAATGATGAATTATTATCAGTTCAAAACTGAGACCAAGGGGTTATACTCTTTGAAATAGAATTACCTAAGTGATGTATGCCGACTTTGGTTTCACCGTCATTCACAAACATCACCAATCCATCTCTACCAATTCATGTCGGGTAGTAAAACCAAAGAATACTGAATTTTCTGGTTGTCGAATTTTACTTCCCCGACATTAATAGTTTGTTATCATAAGTCTTGGCGTTTGTGTTAGAAGTTGTTGTTAGAAGTCCCACATCTAAAGTAGGCAAAGACTTCCCTCCCTCATTTGCATATAAATAGAGGTGTAAGGGAAGGTGTAAAATGCACCAAATTTACTAGTATCCTCCTTGCTCTAAAGAGAGGGTGTTGTAATCTCTTCTATCTAGTAAATATTTTTCTTGACCTTGCCCTTGGTCTTGTGTTAGTCATAAAATTATTCTCATCCTTATTTTGGTTGTGTGTGCTTGTGTTATATGACTGATACCCAACAGTGGTATCAGAGCTATAGGTTTGTATTCCGCTGCTATTGTCATTAGAATAGTGTTGGTAAAATTCTGAGTATGCTCTATGGTTGCGGTTTAATCCGATCTTCCGCATCAGAAAAGAGTTATTACTGGAATCGTTTGGTAGTGTGAAAGTACTGTCTGGGAAAGTTCTGGCTAGGAAAGACTTGGTACTTAAGAGTGTCCGTTTGTGACCCACCTCTCTTTCCTGGGAACTTCTTGGTGCTTTACTTCACGGTCTACTTGTGTTGTTCCAGTAGACAATACTATTCATAGTGAGAAGTGCATAAGCCGGTTCAAGAGTGAAACCATGACAGCAAAATTTGAGATAGAAAAGTTCAACGGAAATAATTTTTCCTTGTGGAAACTGAAGATAAGGGCAATTTTGAGAAAAGACAACTGTCTGGATGCAATTGAAGACAGACGTGCAGACATTTCTGATGAAAAATGGAAAGAGATGGATGAGAACGCGGTTGCCAATTTACACTTAGCAATGGCAGATTCAGTTCTGTCTAGTATAGCAGAGAAGAAGACTGCAAAGGAGATTTGGGATACTCTCATTAAACTGTACGAGGTCAAGTCACTTCACACCAGAATTTTCTTAAAAAGAAAACTCTATACTCTTCGAATGAGTGAGTTCACGCCAGTGACGGAACACATCAACAATCTGAATACATTATTTGCTCAGCTCACCGCGTCAGATTTTAACATAGTAGAAAATGAACGTGCAGAGCTACTACTTCAGAGTTTACCAGATTCGTATGATCAACTCATCATCAACATTACAAACAACAACATTGTTGGTCGTCTATCCTTTGATGATGTTGCTGGAGCTATTCTTGAAGAAGAATCCAGGCGAAAGAATAAGGAAGACAGAACAGAAAGTTCGAAGCAAGTAGAAGCTTTAACGATGATGAGAGGAAGATCAACGGAACGTGGCTCCAGTGGGAGTCAAAATCATGGTAGATCAAAGTCTCGAGGAAGAAAGAATTTTAAATGCTACAATTGTGGCATGAGGGGGCATCTGAAAAAAGATTGTTGGCATAAGAAGAGTGGAGGAAAGAACTTCGAAGCATCAAGCTCTCAAGGCTGTATTGCAAAAACTTCTGAAGATGGAGAAATCCTGTATAGTGAAGCAGAAGTTAGTTCTAAAGGCAGAAAACAACTTTCTGATGCCTGGATAGTAGACTCAGGCGCGACATGGCATATGACTTCACACCGAGATTGGTTTCACACTTATGAACCTGTCTCAGGAGGATCTGTGTTCATGGGGAATGATCATGCCTTAGAAATTGGAGGGATTGGTACCGTCAAAATCAAAATGTATGATGGTACTGTACGCACTCTTCAAGGAGTTCGACATGTGAAGGGATTGAAAAAGAACCTCTTGTCTGTTGGACAATTGGATGACCTTGGGTGCAAAATTCACATTGAAGGTGGAATCCTAAAAATGGTGAAAGGTAACCTCATTGTGATGAAAGCAGAAAAGATCGCAGTCAATCTATACATGCTGTTGGGAGATACGTTGCAAGAAGCAGATGCATCAGTTGCAACAACAAAAGAAGAAGAAGCAACGATGATGTGGCATTACAGACTTGGTCACATGTCAGAACGAGGCTTGAAAATTCTTGCTGATCATAATCTCCTGCCTGGGCTCAAAACAGTTAACTTACCGTTTTGTGAGCACTGTGTGACTAGTAAGCAACATAGATTGAAGTTTGCTAAAGTGACTGCTAGAAGCAAGCACATACTTGACTTAATCCATTCTGATGTCTGGGAATCACCAGAAATATCCATGGGAGGAGCAAAGTATTTTGTATCATTTATTGATGATTATTCCCGGAGATTATGGGTGTACCCAATCAAGAAGAAGTCAGATGTGTTTCCAGTATTCAAGGAATTCAAAGCACAGGTGGAACTTGAAACTGGAAAAAGGATCAAATGCTTGAGGACAGATAATGGAGGAGAATATACTGATGGTGATTTTCTGGCATTCTGCAAGCAAGAAGGTATTAAGAGGCAATTTACAGTTGCTCATACACCTCAACAAAATGGTGTAGCAGAGCGGATGAATAGAACTCTTCTAGAAAGGACAAGGGCCATGTTAAAAACTGCAGGATTAGCCAAGTCCTTCTGGGCAGAAGCAGTCAAAACTGCTTGCTATTTGATAAATCGCTCGCCATCAACAGCAATTGGTGTAAAGACACCAATGGAAATGTGGAAAGGAAAATCAGCTGATTACTCTTCTCTGCATGTATTTGGTTGTCCTGTGTACGTGATGTACAACTCCCAAGAAAGAACAAAGTTGGACCCAAAATCCAGGAAATGTATATTCTTGGGTTATGCTGACAATGTTAAGGGGTATCGCTTGTGGGATCCCACTGCCCACAAGATTATTGTTAGCAGGGATGTAGTCTTTGCAGAAAAATTGCAAAGTGAGCAGAAAAATGACAGTACACCAAATGACATTACTTTAGTACAGATAGAGGAAAAGTCAAAAGATAATGATTCCTCTGAAGCAGAACCAGAGCACGATGAACAAGAACCAAATGAGGTCAATGATGAAGATGCTCGACGAACAACACGTCTGATGAAGAAACCATCTTGGCACTCAGACTATGTTATGGCAAACCATGATGCATACTGTCTCTTAACTGAAGAAGGAGAACCTTCAACCTTTCAAGAAGCGTTGGGGAGTTCAGATGTTTCTCAATGGATGACAGCAATGCATGAAGAAATAGAAGCCTTACATAGGAACGAGACATGGGAACTTGTTGAACTTCCAAAAGGTCGAAAAGCAATTGGAAACAAATGGGTATACAAAATCAAACGAGATAGCAATGAACAAGTGGAACGATATCGTGCAAGACTGGTGGTCAAAGGATATGCTCAAAAAGAAGGCCTTGATTTTAACGAGATATTCTCACCAGTTGTTAGACTTACCACTATCAGAGTAGTGCTGGCAATGTGTGCTGTAGATGATTTACATATGGAACAGTTAGATGTAAAGACTGCTTTTCTTCATGGAGAACTTGAAGAAGAAATATATATGCTCCAACCAGAAGGTTTTGAAGAACAAGGCAAAGAAAACTTGGTTTGTAGGTTGACCAAATCTCTATACGGTTTAAAGCAGGCGCCAAGGTGTTGGTATAAGAGATTTGATCCTTTCATTATTAGCCTCAGATACAACAGATTAAGTTCAGACCATTGTACGTACTACAAGAGGTTTGAGGATAACGATTTCATCATTTTGCTGTTGTACGTGGATGATATGTTGGTGGTAGGCTCCAACAAAGTTCGAGTCCAAGAATTGAAGGCACAATTGGCTAGGGAATTTGATATGAAGGACTTGGGACCTGCAAACAAGATTTTAGGGATGCAAATTCACCGAGATAGAAAAAACAGGAAGATTTGGCTTTCACAAAAGAATTATTTTCGAAAGGTCTTGCGGCGCTTCAACATGCAAGATTGCAAGCCAACTTCTACCCCACTTCCTGTTAATTATAAATTATCCTCAAGTATGTGTCCTAGCAATGAAGCAGAGAGGATGGAAATATCTCGAGTTCCGTATGCATCAGTAGTGGGAAGCCTAATGTATGCCATGATTTGTACAAGACCAGACATTGCACATGCAGTGGGAGTGGTTAGTAGATTTATGGCAAATCCTGGTGAAGAGCATTGGAATGGTGTTAAGAGGATCCTTAGATACATCAAAGGAACCTCAGATGTTGCATTATGTTTTGGAGGATCAGAGTTTATTGTTAGGGGTTATGTCGACTCAGATTATGCAGGTGATCTTGATAAAAGAAAATCTACTACAGGCTATGTGTTTAAACTTGTAGGAGGGGTGGTAAGCTGGTTATCTAAACTACAAACTGTTGTAGCTTTATCCACCACAGAAGCTGAATACATGGCAGCTACTCAAGCATGCAAGGAAGCAATCTGGATTCAAAGGTTATTGGAAGAACTCGGGCACAAGCAAAAGAAAATTACTGTATATTGTGACAATCAGAGTGCTTTGCACATTGCAAGAAATCCAGCCTTTCATTCCAGGACAAAGCATATAGGGGTTCAATATCATTTTGTCCGAGAAGTAGTAGAGAAAGGAGATGTAGATTTGGAAAAGATCTGTACCAAAGATAACCTAGCAGATGTTATGACAAAGCCGGTCAATACTGACAAGTTTGTATGGAGTAGATCCTCTTATGGTCTATCAACAACGTAGCATGAAACTGACAAGGAAGACAAAGTATTGTGAAGACATGATTGATTCAATCAAATCTTCAAGTGGGAGAATTGTTAGAAGTTGTTGTTAGAAGTCCCACATCTAAAGTGGGCAAAGACTTCCCTCCCTCATTTGCATATAAATAGAGGTGTAAGGGAAGGTGTAAAATGCACCAAATTTACTAGTATCCTCCTTGCTCTAAAGAGAGGGTGTTGTAATCTCTTCTATCTAGTAAATATTTTTCTTGACCTTGCCCTTGGTCTTGTGTTAGTCATAAAATTATTCTCATCCTTATTTTGGTTGTGTGTGCTTGTGCTATATGACTGATACCCAACAGTTTGGAGGTGTTAGGTCTATTGAAGAAGAGGTTATATGAGTTACACAAACACTAATAATATCTATTCTCTATAAAACTCATAAGGTAATAGATTAATGAATTTTTCACTTCCAAATATTACTTTAATTTTTCATTTTTATTTAATATAAAATTTGAATTCACGTTTATATTCAAAGAAGTCAAAAAGATCAAGATGATCAGCTAAACTTGATCAACCATCAACCATTAATAGTTTGTGATCATAAAATTATATATATATAAGTATATTTATATGTAATACTTACTCGTACTATTTCACAAACTATTACCCTAGATTCTTGATTGTTTCATCCTTGAGCAAGAACCGTATTCATATACTAAAATTTTACAATAGCTCACAGCTTATTTAACAACTAATAAGTTCGTTATACCCTTTATTCCATTCATTTTTATTAATTGAACATAACAATGTTGTAAAACATTGATTGCAAAATGTATTGCAATGTTGTATTTGGCAAAGTTAATGTTTTTTATTGCTAACGGTAAAATTTTGAACAACAATCAAAAGTTCCTTAAAGTTCTTCAACGTTAAAATTGTTTATTAGTTTTAATTTTTTTTATTTATTCCTTTTATTTTTTAGCTCTTTTTCTCTTCCAAAATTTATTCTGGGTTATTTTATATTTTTTTGAGAGATCTTTGTTAATTCTGAAATCCTTAGAAATATGTTGGGAAATTCCTGTTGTATCCTGAGGGCTTGCGCAATACACAACGGATAAGTCCTTAAGGATAGTGATTCTGTCAGCCTTTTACAACAACCTTAAGGACTTATGGATGACATCAACAACATGCCTTCGGAGAGCCAAACCATTGCTTCCGGACCCTAGACGATCTTCACAAAATCACTTCCAAACGTGTTAAAAATCGAGGTTTTCTCTGGACAGAACTTCTGATGCTGGCAAGAATGTGTGCCCACCCTTTTAGACATGTATGGAGTTATTACTGCTCTTTCATCTCCGAAGCCCAACTCCATTATTCCTTCAAACTCAAAACTAGTTGAAGAGTGGACTTACACGAACAAGGTATGTTGACGCACTCTACTTAGTGCACTTTCTAATGATTTGTTCGATGTATATTGTTCCTACTAGGAAGCAAAAGACATTTGGGACTCGTTGATTCTCAAATACATTGCCGAAGATGTCGTTAGACAAAGATTCGTCTTAGGAAATTACTACCGTTGGGAGATGATTGAAGACAAGGACATAAAAACTCAAATCAATGAGTACCACAAGCTGCTATAAGATATCAAAGCAGAAAATATTCTGCTACCGGATGAACTTGTTTCAGAACTTTTGATCGAGAAGTTGTCGCCATCCTGGACAGATTACAAACAACAGTTGAAACACAGGCACAAACAGATGTCTCTACCAAAGCTCGTTACACACATAATAATTGAAGATACCAATAGGAAGGAGTCTGCTACTACAAGGGCCAAAGCTTTATCTATGAATACAAACTTGATCACAAAAAGAAAAATAATTTTCTTAAATCCCATCCCAATGAATCTAAACCCACCTTTAAGAAGAAAGCAAAATTGCTTCGTATGTGGAAAGTCGGACCACCATGCACCACAGTATAGGCACAGAGCGAGAAACGACAATCCTCCTAGGGACAATATAGCCGAAGGAGATGACATTATTACTGTGGTCGTTTCTCAAGTGAATCTGATAACCAATGTAAGCAAATGGGTGGTAGACTCTTGTGCTACCAGACATATATGTGCAAACAGAAGTACCTTTACCTCTTACACTAGTGTAGGAGATGGAGAAGAACACGTCTACCTCGAAGATTCCAGGACCTGGGACAAGGAAATGTGATATATGTGTAGAATCTAAATTAACTATTATTTATCTTTTAACTAAAAATATAATTTTAATAAACATCAAAACTAATATTTGAGTTTCAAATTTGAGTGCTTCTCTCTTTATCATATTATTTTTTTTCTGCACCTTCAATTTTTTTTATTTACAAAAGTATCCTTAGGATGGAAAAATAAAATTGTTTTGATGAAGATAAAAGTTACTTAACCAAGTAAAAAAGAATTGACTTGTTTCTCGTGGATTCAAATTTGAAATCCTAAGTCAGCACTCCCATTCTTATGCACTTTGCCTCTCCTTGTATTGTTGTTACCCTCTTCTTCCATTCCTTTCTGTTGTTGCCTTTCCTTCTTGTTTACTCATTTCCTTCTTTTACAGTTTGCTATATTGAAGGTCTGTGCGTCCATTCCTCTTGTTCCTCCTCGACGCACGTTGAGCTATCTTTTAAAATTTGAAATTTAAAAAAAAAATCTTTTTGTTTTTCTTTTCTTTTCTTAATTCTTGTATTTCAAAAATTTTTTTAGGTTTATTACCTTTTTTATATTTTGAATAGGTTTTTATTTTTTTTTTCCAAATTTTTGTAATTTTTTTGTTATATTTTGTCATTTTTTAAAATTTATTTTTCTTTTCTTTTCTTAATATATCTTGCTGTGATTAGGTCTTTAGATTTTTTTTTATATTTTGTATTTTTTTTTCAAATTCCGTACTTTTTTTTGTTATATTTTATTGTTTTTTAAAATTTATTTTTCTTTTTAGCTTTTGTTAATTTCCATCTTGCGAATAGTTTTTTAGATTTATTATTTATTTTTTGTTATATTTTGTTGTTTTTTCTTCAAATTATGTATTTTTTGTTGTTTTTTAAAAATTTATTTTGTTTTTTTATGTTTTGTTAATTTATGGGTTGCTAATAGGTTTTTGAGTTTATTAATATTCTTTTATATTTTGTTGTTTCTTTTGAAATATTAAATATTTTATTATTTATTTCTGTTATGATATTTAATTTTGTAATGTATTTTGTTGTTTTTATATTTTGGTTTTAGATATGCTTAGAATACGAAGTACATTTACTGACGAAAGTTCAACATAAGGAGAAAGGAAAAAAGAACTATGATATCAACTCGTAGATTAAGGATGGAAGAAGTTGATGTTGTTCATGAGGAACATGATGTTAATGAACATTAGCATGTTGTTGAGCTAGAGAATGTTGCTCAATAAAAAGAGGAAGTAAGTGAACTTCTAGGAGATCTAATCACTCCTTACTCGTTACACGAAACATGTTGCGTATGCTTTATAGCAAGGTCTACAAAACTTGAATTTTCTTTGTGTTGTTTATCAATTTTTTTACTGTCATGTTGTGGTCATTTCTTTTTACCTAGGCAACCATGTTCTGGTCATGATATTTATTACTATTATTTATAATTTATTTATCATCAGCCCAGTAAAAGAAAAAAACGCAAGCGTATTGTAAAACGGGGTTCATCAAGATCTTGGACAATTTCAAGACGTTCTGCCAGGTAATATTCTCACTCGGATTACTGCGGAAATGAACTACAATTTTTTCGTTCCAAAGTCAAGTCTTGTAGTGGAATTCCCTTTTGTTATCTCTTGACAACAATCTACTATATTATGCAGAAGAAGTAAAGAATAGGGAGAGAAACGAGTATCGTTATTTCTCATTAACCAATAATGAAAGTACAATAATGTATATATCAATAGTAGAAGGAACGTTTAAGTGTAACATCAAACAGTTAAAACCGTTAGGAGTTTTGTTTTGCAGTCACTAGTGCAGCGAGGGGCTTTTACCGCGGTTCATTTTCACTATACGTCGCGGTTCTTGAACCGCGGCATATTTAGCCGCGGTAATAAGTCAGACACTTTATGCCGCGGTTCTAACCGCGGTATATAGATTGCGGAATATGCCGCGGTTGTCTATGGAACCGCTGCCTAAATTCATTTTTTTTTAAAAAAAAAAATAAAAAATGCACTATATGCCGCGGTTCAACCGCGGCATATAGTCTGAAGCATATGCCGCGGTTAGTCTCAAAACCGCGGTCATATGTCTCGTTTTTAAAAAAAAACGAAGCACTATATGCCGCGGTTGTGGTTAGAACCGCGGCATATTCCCCTGCAGTTTTTTAAAATTGCAGGTCTGTTTTTGTGATATCCACTACCACAAAAACAGACCTGCATATAAAAACATGTACAGAAATTCAATTTCAACATAACAAACACATGTTCAAATGTATTTCAACATCAAATAAAGTACAGAGTCTAAGAAAATTCTATCTAATCAAATGCATTGTTTAAATCTAAATCTAAGAGCTATTGTATAATCTAACTATATACTTCGCAGCAGCGTTCCTAATGAATAATAGTGACTTCTCAGGAACTGGTGTAGTAGTCTTGAATCTCTGCAAAAGACAATTCATTTTAATTAGTGTATATGAATTCAACATTTGTTAAAAAATCAAAATTTGTTAAAGTTAAATATTACCGTTTCCCAGCTTCTTGTGATGTGAGAACGAACAATATGGGTCATCCAATACATTACATAGTATCCACACTCATATGACCCATTTTGTCTGTTACACTACAATATATCATCACAGTTGATAATAGTTAGTGAATAACATTTGTTATAAAACAATTATAACAAAGTATGACTTTAGCATATGTCAAACCTTGGGAGAAATCCAAGCAATCTTTCTACTCTTAACAATTGATCTCCCGTCCATCATCATACTTGCTGGAATAGAACTGTATATAAAAAAAAGGTTTTAGCATTCAGTTATATAACAAAGAAAGTCCAAACATTGAGGTTCTTACCAATCAATTGCTTGTTTGAGTTGTGTGGGAGGAGGCCTGTGCAATGAGCAGAACTACAAAGCATAGTTGTCTTGCACAGACATAACAAGAAGTTGCCAATGGCGCCTGAAATTCATAATAACGTAACTATTAAATATTAAAATCACATATGGAACATTATTATGTTAACAAAGTTTACTTACCCGGATATATAAGGCAAAAAGTATATTTTCTTGCCCCTTCCAAAACTTCTTATCAGACTCATGTTGATATGGTCAAAATCATTTGATTCATGAATATCTTGGGGATCAATGAATCCATAATCATCAGAACGCCCCAACTTATTAGTGACCCCAGACATATACCTGAAATCAAAAATTAACTTTGATATAAGGGTACTTGATATATAAATAAATTTTATATATAAATAATTGGTCATAGACTTACATCGTCCATAGTTGAATAATTGAAATATTCAACTCTTGTGTTCCCAACGCAAGCTCACGGACATCTTGGCTATTAAGGTATATTGGGACCTCAGAGCCATGCCCAAATACATTAGCATCATACTCAACCTCCAAAGGCTTATCATCAAGGATGTCAGCAAGTAGATGCAATGAAGAAAGAGGGTCATCCTCAGATAGAGGAATCTTCTGTTGTGCCTGCGTCTGTTGTTACATGAAAAGATAAGATAAGTTTTGACATAAAAAACCTTTAAAATTGAGAAGTGTAAAGAAGAATTTCATACCGAGGGGTCAGGAACTGGTTTAACCAAAAATTTAGGCCAAGTGATAAACGACTTATATGCTTGTTCCACAGTGAAAATCTCTTCCGTGGACAGTGGAACCGAGGCATCTGGCATGATCATTTCATCCACTGAGACCTTCACCTCATCCTCTAATAGTTGCATACCATGACATACAGTCGCTGACCTAAACTCTGTTCCACGAGCTACCAGCACCATCTCAGTATCTTCTAAAATGTATAGCAGACATGGACTACCATCGTCCATGTCATCCTCTGGGATGGCTGATGCGGAACAACTTCCTTTGCCGCTTCTCCCTGTCAGAGTATATGTTAGATTATACAAGAGATAGAAATAATTGCACATTAATGTTTACTAAGTTTACCTGTGGGAGGGGGAGGGATAACATGTTCCTCTATAGGAGACTGCACCGGGCGCATGCTCTGAAACTGCTCCTGGTATAGCATCTGGAATTCAGCCCTCACCTCGGCCCTGATCTCCTGCATAAGGTCTTGTCGGACCTTTTTTGTGATCTCTTCTGTCATCCTTTGTGTATCGCTGTATGAATATGAAGGCTGACGAGAAGAGCTCCCAAAATAATCTGTAATTCCTACTCCAGGACCTGCAGCACGTACACGTCCAGGGTGCTCAGGTCGTCCAATTGCAGCAGCAAGAATATCCTGGCGACCCTCTGGAGTGAAGATGGAGGGAAAAACATCTCTAGTTGACACAAGATGATAACAATCTCGCCTTGAAGTTCATCTAACTTTGTAGGATCGATGGATTTACTACATATTGACGAGAAAAATGAACACAACCTGTTTATGGTGTGCCTAACATTTTTGGGCAAAATTCCACGAATAGCCACCGGTAACAACTGTTGCATTAAGACGTGACAATCGTGAGACTTCATGCCAACAAGCTTTAAGTCCTGCATTGACACTAAACTCTTCATATTTGAAGAGTATCCTTGTGGTACTTTGATACTCTTTAAACATACACAAAAACTTATCTTCTCTTGTCTAGACATTGTGTAACATGCAGGGGGCAAAAGATAAACTACAACACGTGGTAAATTAATCCAATTTCGATCCATATTCCTAAATATTACATAAAAAGATAAACTACTAAAAATCAAACTTCCAATTTCATACATATCATTGAAATTTAGTGAAAAATATTTTAAGGTTTATAAATAATACAAGAACTACAACACACATTACCAAAACTATAGCAAAAACCATACCATACATTACCAAAACTATACCAATTTCATGCATTACCAAAATTAAAGCAAAAACTATATCATACATTACCAAAACTATAGAAACTTCATACATTACCAAAACTATATCATTATGCAAAACCTAATGAAGAAATCATCTTAAAAATGCAAAAGGGCATAAATACCTGGAAGAGGAACGGCGAAAACGCTTGGTGCAAAAAAACCAAAATCGCAGCGGAGAGGGAATGACGCGTTCCAAACGATTTTGATCGGCTAAAACTGTTTTTTATCGTCACAAATGAGAAAAGGACCGAACAATTTCAAGTTTAAACGGTGAAAAATAGCGTATCGGAGATGATGGGAGTCGCAGGGAGAAGAAAAAACGCGAAACAGAGGCTTGCGGGAAGAAGACGATCACTGTTCAAAGTTTTAATTTTTAACTCTGAACGGAGGAATCTACCGCGGTTCACTACTTAACCGCGGTATAATATAGGTATATGCCGCGATTGGGGGTGAAACCGCGGCATATACTGATTAAATAAATAATTCTAAATGGCATTTTTGAAATTATTTTCAAACTATATGCCGCGGTTCAGCGGGCAACCGCGACATATACCTCGAAATATTTCAAATTCATATTAAATTAATTTCAGATAGGAGAATATGCCGCGGTTGATCGTAGAACCGCGGCATATACCCCTATAACGTGCTCAACAAAACTGTCTTCCCAACTGCCTTTTGGGGAATTTCACTAGATGAGAAGGGTATATGTCGCGGTTCTCTGGACAACCGCGGCATATACCACCTGTAACTTCTGAAATTCTCTGACTGGCAGAGAAGTTGAGAAGTTACAGGGGGCATATGCCGCGGTTCTCTGTACAACCGCGGCATATACCCCTGTAACGTTTTAAATTCTCTGACCCAGTCAGCACCTGCAATAAATTGTTAGGGGTATATGCCGCGGTTGTCCAGAGAACCGCGGCATATACTCTGTTATTTAATTTTTTATTCATACGTGGCGTCAAAGGTAATGGTTGACTGGAGTATATGCCGCGGTTGTCCAGAGAACCGCGGCATATATGTTCGTTTTATTTACAAAACTGCCACCGTGCACCATTATGCTGCGGTTTCTGTTGAACCGTGGCATAATGTGCGCTGTAAAAGCCCAATTTTTTACTAGTGAGTCTCAATACACTCTTCTAAAACTAAACTCTTTATAGATTTAACTCCAAGACAGTTTCTCAGCTTTTCAAATCTGTTTTGCCTTAGAGCTTTAGTGAAAATATCTGCGATTTGTTCTTCTATGGGACAGTACACAAGTTCGAGTCTTCCTTTGCCAACTTGTTCTCTCAGATAATGGAACTTGGTCTCTATATATTTTCTCTTGGCATGTGAAACGGGATTCCTAGATAAGCTGATGGCTAATTTGTTATCTATCAATAGTTGTATTGGCTTACAACATTCAATCTTCAACTCGTCTAGAATTGTCTCTAACCAAGCACACTGGCACGTAGTCTTAGCTGAAGCTATATATCTGGCTTCACAAGATGTGAGTGCTACAACGTTCTGCTTCTTTGAACACCAGGAAACCGATGCTCCTATATATTTAAACAAGTAGTCATATGTGCTCCTTCTATCCATCTGATCTCCACACCAATTTGAATCACTCCAAGCTCTTAACACCCATTTATACTGTCAGTCTTCTTGGGAAAGTAGAGACCAAAGTCTGTTGTTCCTTTTAGATAACACAATATGTGTTTAGTAATAGAAAGATGAGACTGTCTGGGATCACTCATGAATCTACTTACCAGCCCAACACCATAACTGATATCAGGTTTACTATTACAAACATATTGAGTGATCCTACAATCTGTTTAAATAGAGTAGCATCAACCTTCATGTCCTTTGCTAGGATAGACAGCTTAATATTTGCCATCACTGGTATATTTGCGCTGTTGCATCCTTCCATGCCAAATCTATTCAAGACTTCACTAATATATCTTCTTTGATGCACAAGCATACCATTAGAAGTTCGCAAAAATTCTAGCCCAAGAAAATAACCCAGACTGCCGAGATCAGTCATTTCGAAATTTCCTTTCATTCTCATCTTAAATTCTTCAATTGCTTCTGCTGAACTTCTTGTTACAAGTAAATCGTCAACATACAAACAGACCAATAAAACACCCTGTTGTTCAGCTTGTTTCACATAGACCCCAAACTCAACCGTGCACTTCTGGAATCCAAGTTTAATGAGCCAAGAGTTTATATGGGTACTCCAGGCTCGAGGTGTCTGTCTGAGCCCGTACAAGGCTTTGTTCAACTTATATACTTTCCCTCCTCACCTTTCTTCTCAAATTCAGGTGGCTGTCTCACGTATACTTCTTCTTCTAAAAGACCATTCAAAAATGCTAACTTCACATCCATTTGGCATATCTCCCATCCTTTCAAATTTGCAACAGTAGCAACGAGTCTCATGGTCTCTAGCCTTGCAACTGGTGCAAACACATAAGTGAAATCAAATCCAGGCTTCTACAGGAAGCCCTTTGCAACCAGTCTAGCTTTCAACTTAGCTATGCTACCATCCGGTTTATACTTCATTTTGAACACCCATTTGACCTTAATTGCTTGTTTGTGACGAGGCAGTTCCACCATTTCCCAACTTTTGTTCTTCTCTATTGCTCTCAATTCCTCCATCTTAGCCTCTTTCCATTCTTCCATATCGAAAGCTTGCTTCCACATGAGTGTCTTAGCATAAGCTAAGAATGCAAAATGAACAAGATCACCTGATTCTGCAATCTCATTATCCATGAACACCTCATGATCTGCAAGCCTTGTTGAAGGAAATCGAGCTCTTTGTGGCCTCCTGTTTTTTACTCCTACATCAGCAGCTACCTGTTCAATCTCATCAGGCTTTTTCTCCTCCAGCCAGCTAGATACAACTCCACTAGAGTTCGAATTTGTTTCTGCATCCAACCAGTTAAATGTGGCTGACTCGTCTATCAGCACATCCTTGCTAATCACAACTTCATTCTTCTTTGGGATGTACAATTTATAAGCGCCTGTGGGATGGTAGCCAACTAGGATAAAAACTTCACTCTTATCTCCTAACTTCTTCCTCCTCTCATCTGGAACGTGTTTGTAGCACACAGATCCAAATATTTTCAAATGATCTGCTGATGGTTTGATTCCAAACCACGCCTCTTCTGGAGTGCAGTTTGCCAAGGCCTTTGTTGGCTTCTGTTCAACAAATAAGTTACTGTGGAGACAACCTTTCCCCATAAGTTGTGTGGCAGATTCTTCCCCTTAATCAAACATCTGGTCATTTCAAGCAGCATTCTATTCCTCCTCTCGGCCAAGCCGTTGTGCTAAGGTGTGTATGCGGCTACTACTTCGTGTACAATTCCCTTTTCATCACAGATTTTGTTCATCTCCCCAGAATTAAATTCTCCACCTCCATTAGTTCTGAAAATCTTCATCTATAGGGCCGATTGCCTCTCCTCTAGGGCACAAAATTTAACAAAATATGAGAAAATTTCTTTCTTTTCTTTTAACAGATAAACCCATATCTTCCTAGTCCATTCATCCACAAAGATTAAAAGTATTTATTACCTCCAAGTGTTGATACTTCGAAGGGGCCACACACATCTGAATGGACAACACCGAGTGGCTGCTTCGCTCGTTTAGGTGTAGACTTCTTGAATTTCATTCTGGCTTGTTTACCCATAGCACATCCTTCACAAATCTTCTTAGAAGTATTTATCAAAGGCACACCTTTTATAAACTCTTTGTTGTTTAATAAACTCAGACTTTTGAAATTCAAATGCCCGAATCTATAATGCCATACCCAGCTTTCTTCTTCAAAATTCAACGAAGATAAGCATTGTATTGCTACTACGCTCAGATTCTCCTTGAACGTTCTATTTTTGGCTAGCAGAGCCTTGATCACAAGTTGTTGCTTCTTATCAAACACTTTTATGAGATTTTGGTGCATTGACATGGTGTAGCCTTTCTCCAGGAGTTATCCAAGGCTTAACAAATTACTCTTCATCGTTGGGACGTACATCACATCGTCCATGTATGCAACTCCATTGTTCTTGCACGTGATCAGTACTCTACCAACTCCTTATGTTTTCATTGTGCTATCATCTGTGAATCTCACATTGTTCTTCTTTCTTGGATCAAGATTTACTAGCCACTTTCTTCTTCCGGTCATGTGGTTAAATACCAGTTTCTAAATACCAGCACAAATCGTCCTCAACACGATTGTGTTCGCTTGACAACATCACACGTTCAGCTTCTGTAACATTCGCTACATGACTCACCTCCTTTAAGTGCGACGCATGGTCGGTGCAACTACTACAAATATTTGCATGACGTGCTGCTCTCGATTGCAACACGTGTTTTGACATACATCCACACCTGTCCCGCATCATCTTTCTGCACAGATTTTCTTCAATTCGATCTGTAACGCTCATCAACAATACATGATCTGATTTAGAATCACAAACATCTTGCGCCAGATTTGTTGCTTCATCATTCTTGGTCTTCTTTACATCTTCATTATGCCAGCACTCTGAAGAATAATGCCCAAACTTGTTACAGGTATAACACTATATGTTTCTTTTGTCGTACCCTTTTCTTCCTCTACCTCTAGAATGTCTACCCCCTCGACTGCTTACATTCTTCTGCTCACCTCCATTGTCTTCACTGTTTTGATCGGATGATTTTGTGCTTCTACTGGCATTGCGTCCACCACGTGATCTCCTTCTTCCTTTCCCATGACCTTTGAAAGTTTGGTTATTCATGGCCTACAACGCCTGATTTGTACTTTGTGTCACACTCTTTTCAACATGCTTTCTCTCGATCAACCTTTGTTCATGTGCTTCAAGGGAATTCTGCAACTCTTCCACTTTCATCACCTCAAGATCCTTGCATTCTTCTATAGCAACCACAATGTGATCGTACTGTGGTGTCAAGGTTCGAAGTATTTTCTCGACAATCTCTTTGTCCTTCATAACCTTATCGCATGCTCTCATAGCATTAACCACAACTTGGATTCTGCCAATATACTCCACCACCATTTCCTACTCCCCCATGGAGAGAAGCTTATACTGCCACTATAGAGACTACAAACAAATCTTTTTCACCTTGCCAGAGTTTCCATAACCATCCTGCAGAATATCCCAGACTTCTTTGGTCGTGGTAGCTTTCGATACCTTCTAAAAGATTGTGGTAGAAATACATTGATGCAGTAGCATCCTTGCCTTGCAATCAAGTCGTCTGTTTTCTTTGTACAACTTCTTCACTTCTTTTGTGTCACCTTTCAAAGGTTATTGGAGTCCTTTCTTCACCACCTCATCGACTTCTTGAAACCCAAGGATAGCTTCCACTTTTACGCATCAGTCATCATAATCTTTGCCATGAAATATCGGGAGATTGCTATGAATTAATCCGGCCATCACACCTCTTCTTCTTCTTGAATCGAGTTCTTTGACGTCACTGAATTTCACCAGCTTTCGCAACCTTTAGCTCTGGATACCACTGTTATCTCTTGACAACACTCTACTATATTATGCATAAGAAATAAAGAATAACAGAGAGGGAGAGAAACGAGTATCGTTATTTCTCATTAACCAAGAATGAAAGTACAATGCAATGTATATATCAATAGTAGAAGGAATGTTTAACTGTAACATCAAACAGTTAAAATCGTTAGGAGTTTCGTTTTACAGTCTCAACACCTTTTGCTTGTTTTTCACTATGCATTCCTACTCTTACTACAACCCCATTAAGTATTTATCCTCATAGCTGTTAAACTCTCGACAAGTGTAACCGAATCGTATCAAGTAATAAACCTGGTAAGACCAAGTATCGTTCTCCCAAAGGACTCACAGCCTAGACAGTTATGTGATTTATTGATTATCAAAAACTTGTGACCAAATTCTTGTAGGTTTAAATGCAAAATACTGAAAAGTAAATACGTATGCATGTATTGATCAATGGGCAAGAAGAAACAAAACACGTGATTGGAAGTATATGAATGAATACGTTGTTGGGGTTTATCAATTTCATCCTATCCACTCTCATGTATTCATGAATTCGTCTTTCTTCATTAATGTTAATGTCACTTTCTAAATTACCTTAAACTTGATGTCTCAGCGAAGAAAGCCTAATCATAATCACTAGTTTACAATGTCTTGTCTCCCTAGCAATTAATCATGCATTATAGTGAACAAAATCCTAAAGGCAACCAACCATCATACTCCTATGTCTAGGTTTATACTACTATTGGGAGAGATTCCCCAGATATAGATTTCCCCGTACGTGTCCATATCGACAAAATCAATGATCATGACATCGAATGAGTTACACCATGCATGCTTTGAGCAAATAGGAAAAACCCTAACAATTAATGAAAGAAAGCATGTTTCTTAATAAAGATCTTGAAGAACAAATTCAATACATGAGAGTTTCAAAGGATTACATTGATTCCCCAAAAACAATAAAGTTTTAGTTCACCATATTCATGGTGAAACTAGATGAAATACAATGAAAGAATGAAAGATAGAACCCTAGAAAGTTGAGAAAGGAGCCTTAGCATCCAAAATCCTCCTCTAAGGGGTGAAAGATTGTTTTTCTGCTTCGTCCCTACCAAAGATGTCTAACCAAGGTCGACTAAAACCTTATATAGCTTTCTAAAAATTACAAAAAAGTGGTCCAAGGCCCATTAAAATGCCGCTCAACGGTAAGTGCGGGTCTTCAATTTTGCTCCTCAGTTGTTGTTTTTGCCCCTCAGCGGTGATTTTGGCACCTAAAAACTGGCGCTCAGCGGTAATTAGCGCTTAGCGCAACTTTTTCTACACTTTGGTTGACTTTTCTGCATTTTGGTTGACTAGTTGACTTTTTCAGTTGACTAATTGACTTTTCTAGTTGAGTGGTTGACTTTTCTGGTTTCTAGTTGACTTTTCATCATTCCAACCATTCGGTACTTTAACTCTTGTTTCAAATCATTCCAATAACCTACAAAATCAAAGGAATCTAGCACAAAACCATTAAATTCACCTTCAACTCTCTTATTCACAAAACTAAAGCAAAAACATTAGTTAAAGCAAGTTTCTAAGTTAAAAATGGTTTATTGGTTATCGAAATTAAGTATAAAAATAACGGTTTTTCAACCATTATCACAACCCCAAACTTAGAACTTTGCTTGTCCTCAAGCAAACAAGATGTAACATAGCTTTCAACCAATCAATGCAATGATTCAACACATTTCAAAACCTTTTCTTTTAAGAGAAGTAATTGCTCAAATCAACTTATCATAAAGAATATCAGTCAAGATGAATACATGCCTTGATTCAATTAAGCTCATTGTGGTGATCAGATAATCACAGAATATTCAACAGATGTTATGCTCATGAATGATCAATTAACCAAGCAAAGATGTAATCATGGAATCTTTCCTCACCAGATAAAGTGTTTCACTCAAACACACAAGTGTATAAGAGGTTACTCATTCACTCCACTATCACAATGTCACATGAATTAACTTTGCCTTTCATTTAACCATAATTAAATATACTCACAAGCAATTATCATCACAAGGGCTTTTCTATGGCTTGTAATATGGTTGGGCTAAGAAGAAAAATTGGTTTTTCTGGATCATAAAATCCTTGAGTTAAGAAAGTCATTCATACTTTCATCATTTAAACACAACCATTCTTACTTATTCCCAACTTTCCCTTGCATTGAGCTTTTCTTTTCTTTCTTTTCTTTCCTTTTTCTTTCGGTTTTCACTTTTAGCTCATAGCTCAATGCTTGTTATTTTCCCTTTCTAAACTTCCCAAACACCCCAAACTTGAACCTTTATCAATACCACAAAATATTCTCAACTCAACTCAAGGCAAAGATTTTCACAAAGGGTTTTCAAATCATGTTCAAGGCTAAAGGTTCAAAGGATAGAACACATAGTGCTCTCTTTTAGTAGGCTAAATTCATGCATTTTGGCTAAAAAGGGTTAACAACAAATGACCTTGATCATATGACACAAAAAAGCAAGTGATTCAATCATAGAAAACCTGGGCAAAGTCATTCATGCTTTCAACGTAATAGCACTTACTCACAAAAACTCTGGAGTTCAATCCTCACACAGGCTAAATCAAATTCCAACATTTAGATAAACATCATGCTCAGTATCATAATCACAATCAAAATTCATCATGCATTTGTTTCAAAATATTTTGAGCAACCACCTGTGTATCAGCATCATGCATCATCTCAACATCAATCAATATAATCAACATCATGAAGCAATACTCATCACAAACATCATAGTATCAACAAACCATTGCACACAGATAAGTTTTAAGCCAAGTACATCAAATCCTATACTAAAAACAAAAGCAAATAAATTCAAAAGATAAGAAAAATCTTGGTCTAGTGTTGATAGCATCCATCAGTAGATGTTATCTCAGCTCCACATCAGCTCATGCTATCATCAGAGTCTTCCTCCTCTCCTTCTTCAGCATCTTCAAAATCATCATCTTCCTACATAATTGGAGCTTCAATTGCTCCAGCTCTTCTACCCTGTTCCTGCTCCTCTTGCCATGCTATCTTGGACAATGAGGAAGTGTTGCTCATGCTTACAAGAAAGGAACTTGTTGGAATAGGGTTGATTTGGTTCCTTCTCCTTCCTTTTGAATATTGTAGTCTTGAATCTCTTGCCCGATGAGGAGTTCATCCCTACATCAAACTCAATTCACAAAACCAAAGGACACATCATTAAGCATTAGTAAACCACAAACAACACCCTAAAACCATTCCTCTCATCGCTGAGAGCAATCAAAAACTGTTTAGTGCAACCTATGGAACAAAACCGACAAGCATAATAGTGAAGAATGCTCTATGAATGTGAAGAATTCAGCCCCTAATAGTAATGCTCTCACCAAATCCCAAACTTGAATGGAAACTTGATGCAAAAATGAATGGAAGAGAGGTTTTATTAAGGGGGAAGAAGGGAAAAGTGAAGAGCACTCTTTGGAGAGTGCTTGAGAGTGTGTGTGTAGAGGGAGATGTGAAAGTGCCTACCAAAACACGCCCTAGGGTATGAAAAAGACCTAATGAGCCAAATCCCCTAAGCCCAAATGAGCCAAAACCAGTCCACTTAACTTTGTAGTAGTCGCGCTCAGTAGCTTTTACCATTGAGCGGCACTTGTGGCATCAACTCACCTTCTTCTTAGCTTGCCCTAGGTGTCTTTATACTAATGCCTCTCACTCACTCAATGTCTTTAGGTTCTCACCTCACTCAAACATTCAATCCCTATAATGCAACTAAAACAAAATCAACACAAACAAACAAAAATAAATTCAATCAATTGGGTTGCCTCCCAGGTAGCGCTTGTTTAACGTCATGAGCCTGACCCAAAATCCTCCAGCACCCTTCAATAGATCCAAATCTTTCTTACCAACACCCATCAGTAGGTGTATACAAACATAGTATCCTTCAGTAGATACTCTTCCACCTAACATCCATCAGTAGATGTAAACCCTGTAACAAACTTATAACCAAAACAAAAATACCAACAATTGAAAATTACATCACCAAACCAAAAATTAGAAGTTCTTAAATCACTGGGTTGCCTCCCACCCAGCAAGCACTCTTTTAACATCACTAGCTTGACCCAATAAAGTTCAAGTTCCATCTTCTTTTTTTCTTCTTTCTACTGAACTTCTTCAGAAATTTGATCAAACCAGGAACCTGTTGCAATGTCTCAATTATAGGAAATTTAATCTCCAATTTCTTGAAGATTTCCATGAAGCGCTCAAATTACTTCTCCTTCCTATGATACTTCTTTGGATGAGGAAGAGTATAAAATAATCCAAAATAAGTTTTGGAAGAGAGAAAGAGCTAAAGAATGAAACTAAGAAGAGAGCAGAATGAGACATATTGCTTTATTTATATGTCTTGGAATGGAGGAAGAGCTCTCTATTTATAGAGCTAGGAAAGAATAAAATAAATAAAAGAAATTAAAACTAATAAATGATTTTAACGTTGCAGCACTTAAGGAACTTTTGATCCTTGCTCAAAATTTTCTCGTTGGCAATAAAAAGCATTAACTTTGCCAAATACAACGTTGCAATACAACGTCTTTTACAATCAATGTTTTCCAACAATCCCCCACTTATTGCAAAAGAAAGTTGAAAGAAAATTCTTTGACTCAAATAGTTCAAACATTAAAAGAAAGATAAGAAACTTTTATCCTGGGTCTCATAGGATGTAATGCATTAGAATTGGTATAGCAAGCTATATGAACCAGTCTTCAATTGAGATACTTAACACACAGTGTAGTTGGTTAGCAAGCTATATGAACCAAAGACACTTGACGTGTGTTAGAGGTTTATCAATCACAATACACCCCCATAATCCTTGTTGTTATTGATGTGTTGCGCTTACTAGGCCATGCGCGTGCCCGACATTCATGAGTGCTCTGGAGATCATGCCAATATCTCATGCAAACGGCCCCACCTAACACTCATATAGGTGATTTCATCAAGTGTATGCTGCAAATCATACACCACCCATAAGGGATATGAAAATCATTAAAAACTTTGTTTAAACTAAAATTCTTTCACTACATAGAATTTTAATAACAAAGTTTAGCCTCTCAATAATGCAGTCTCTAGCACTTTCACACACATCACAAGAATGGACATAATTGACTAAAATCAATATAGTGCTATCAGAACTAACAAGTGACTTGTTTTTACCCATATGAACCTTATTCATGGGATCTCCAATCACAAAGGTTGGGTTACCATCACTTGTTTGTTTGCAAGTGGCTTAAGTCTCATTCCCCTCGATGTTTCTAATACCATTTGTCTTCCCAGGGGTTTTGTCAGAGGATCTGCTAGATTCCGTTCTGACTTCACATAATCAATGGAAATAGTTCCACTCTTTAGCAACTGCTTCACAAAATTGTGTCTCAATTAAATATGTCTATTCTTTCCATTGCAATTCTTGTTTTTAGCTATAGCTATTGCCGATTGGCAATCACAATGTATTGATATGGGGTTGGTTTCATTCCTAATGGAATGTTCACTAAGAAGTTTTTCAACCACTCAGCCTCATTACCAGCCATCTCAAGAGCAACAAACTCAGATTCCATTGTTGATCTTGATATAATTGTTTATCTGGCTGATCTCCACGTAATCGCACCACCCCCAAGTGTGAATACATAACCACTAGTGGATTTTCTCTCATCTGAATCATAGATCCAGTTAGCAACAATGTACCCTTCTTGTACAGCGGGAAATCCACTATTTTCAATGACATAATCCATTAAACCTCTTAAGTATCTCATAAGTCTAGCATGTGCATCCCAATTTTCCTGATTTGAACATTGAGTGTACCTACTTAATCTACTTACTGCATAAGCAATATCAGGTCTAGAAAAACTCATCAAGTGCAGTAAGCTCCTAATTCTCTGGGCATACTAAGGTTGAGATAATGATTCTTCTCTATTTTTCATTAATTTAGAATTAGCATCGTAAGAGGTACTAACTAGTTTTAGGTCATAAAACCTAAACTTCTTAAGAAGTTTCTCAATGTATTGTTCTTGAGATAGTAATATACTATCTCCCTTCCTTATGATTCTAATACCTAAAATCAGATTGGCTTCACCCATGTCTTTCATTTCAAATTTTGATCCTAAAAACAATTTAGTTATAGTGACAATCTCATTACATGTACCAAATATTAACATGTCATCCAGATACAAGCATATAATGACACAATCATCATTTTCAAACTTAGAGTACACACATTTATCAGCATTATTAGGTGAAAATCCATCACAAAGCAGTACATTATCAAATTTTTCATGCCATTGCTTTGGTGCTTGTTTCAACCCATACAAGGATTTTAAGAGTTTACATACTTTATCCTCTTGACTAGGGACAATACACCCTTCAGGTTGAGTCATATAAATTTCATCCTCTAAATCACCATTCAAAAAGGTTGTTTTAACATCCATCTGATGTATCACTAGTTTATGGATAGTTGCTAGAGCTAACAACACTTGGATAGAGGAAATCCTAGTCACAGGAGCAAAAGTATTAAAGTAATCTATGTTGGGTTTTTGAGTAAAACCTTTTGCTACTAGTCTTGCCTTATACTTCTCTATGTATCCATCAGGGTGATACTTTTTCTTAAAGACCCATTTACAACCAATGGGTTTTGCTCCCTTAGGCAAATCTCACTAGTACAAAAATCACATACAACGTCGAATATTTTGTTCTTTTAATGGCTAATTCGCGAACAACATCATATTAGGAGACATTAAATTAACGTCGAATTTTGTAAATATACGAAGTTCACTTAACGTCAAATTTTATTAATATACGACTTTAATCAATTTTTTTTTTGTTTTTTTTAATTAATTGTGATCTTTTTTTACAACTCTACGAGACCTGAAAAGCAGAAAAACAACCAATTTCAATTTTTGGTATTTTATAAAGCAAGAACTATGAACGTAGTATAAACAACAAACAACAATAACCAACAACAAACAAGTTCAATCAAACAACAACAACAAACAAGTTCAACCAAACAACAACAAACAAGTTCAACAAAAAAAAAAACAAGTTCACCAAATAAGTTCTTCAAAACGAAAACAAAAACTAACCTTCAAAAGGTGGGTTCGTCGGAATAAAGTGTCATCACCGGTGACAGAGAAAGCAGAATGTGCATATGAAGAACAAAAGAACGAAAATAATCGGTCAAAACAAACGAAAATCATAAATAAAATGCATTTGTATCAAATGAAAGAAAGATTACATGTGATGGTCGTCAAACTTTGTTCGAGAAAAATTTGAGAAGAGAAGATGGTCTCGTGCGCTAAGATAAAGTGAATGAATTTTCAATCTCCCGCTCAATTTTTTATTGAATTCACTAACCTTTTGACGTCTAACGTTGGGGCATTCGATGTTTTATATCCTTTTTACGTTGAATTACAATTCTAAATGATGTTTAATTATTGCATTTATTTACAAAAATGTCATCGCTCATTTTTAACGTTGGTTATTCAGTGGTTAGACGTTAAACGCGTGACGTTATACGCTGTTTTTGTACTAGTATCTACTAAAGTCTAAGTATTGTTTTTCTGAATCGATTCAATTTCATTCCTAAAGGCCTTATCCCACTGTTTTGCATCAGGAAGCACTAGTAGCTTCTATAAAGCTTATTGGATCATTATCAATAAGATAAGTATAAAAGTCATCTCCAAAGGAAGTTTCCTTTCTCTGTCTTTTACTTCTTCTCAAATCCTCATTCATGGTATTACTATTATCATTACCATCAACAGGTCGAGACATCTCACTAACCTTTAAGGAAACACATGTTCCAAAAACTCAGCATTTTTCGTCTCCATTATAAAATTTTTCTCAAGTATGTTACTTTGAACAACTAAAAATCTATAGGCAGCACTATGTTTAGCATAACCTAAGAACATACAATCAGAGATTTTAGATCCTATTTTCCTTTTCTTAGGATCGGGTAACATCACCTTAGCTTAGCACCCCTACATTCTTAGATATTTAAGGTTAGGTTGGTAATTTTTCCACAACTCATAAGGAGTTTAACCGGTTTTCTTATGGGGTATTCTATTTTGTAAAAAACATGCAGTAAGCAAGGTTTCTCCCCAAAGGTTATCAGGTGCACCAGAACTAACAAGCATAACATTCATCATTTCCTTAAGGGTTATATTTTTTCTTTCAGCTACTCCATTAGACTCAGGTGAATATGGTGGGGTCACTTCATAGATAATTCCTTCTTTAACACAAAAGTGATTAAAGAACACATATTCACCACCTCTATCTAATCTAGTCCTTTTAATTTTCTTATTCAATTGATTTTCTACTTCTGCTTTATAGGTTAAAAACACATCAAAGGCTTCATCTTTATGTTTGATTAAGTAAACTTTGGTGTATCTAGAATAATTATCTATAAAGGTCACACAATAATTTTTACCTCCTCTAGACATGGTTTGTTTCATATCAGTTAGATCAGTACGATTAACCCTAATATGAATTAACCCTAATAGCTCAGTTTGGCGTTCTAAATATTATTATTGTTTATAATGAGACATTGTCCCTACACATAACATTAGAGAGTTACTCCCTCCATCCCTACACACTTCTCTTTGCATCTCTCTATTCCTCTTTTGCCCTTCAATCGTATGTCGATATCTGATCTACGGATGTTGACATCCGTTTAAGAACGAAAAATCACAGATGTTGACATTCGTGCAAACACATGTAGTGTCCCAGTCCATATGTGGATGAAGTGTTATCTTTTAATTTCCTATTTTTCTTGAAAAGGGATGGCCACTGCATATTTAGTAGAAGAATGAACGCACATAGCAAACATGACAGTCACATTCTACGACCTTAGCTCTACCTCTGGGTTGAAGAAGAAGCTTGACAAGTACCTCCTCTCTCGCAGTTACATCACCAGTTATGTCACTGCTTTCCTCCATCTTTTTTTGTATTTTTTCTTTATTTTTTTCTTATCTTTCTTTTTTTGTGTATTGTCCCATTTCATGTGCTCTATAGGTACCAAGCTTCAAAGGATGATCTCACTGTCTATGTAGCTTTGCCAACTGCTCCATCAACTGAGTATGTCAATGTGTCTAGGTCGTTCAAGCACATTGATGCTTTGTTGAGAATCTCGTAAGTTCACCTCCTTTGACTTTGCTCGCCATTTATATGTATAATACTTGGTACGTGAGATGATTATATTTTTATGCCAATTTTCTGTTTATAGTGGTGTTTCTGGTGAAGGATCTGGTGTCACTGTTAAGGAATATGTTTAGAATGTTTTTCTGTCTAATTTTTTATATTTTCTTTTTTAAAGTGTTTTTCTTTGATGTTTTATATTTTCTTTTTGAGAGGGAGAAGAAGAAAGGGTAGTTGTTCTATAAAAATTTGATTTCTTTCTATCATCTACCAGCATTCCTCTTACGTATCTGTTTCATTATAATATGTAGTTTCTTTTACTGATTAGTTAAACTTGTTATACATCAGAGGTTAGCTGGTATGCAGGGACTAAACATTGGTGTTTCTGGTTACAGTGGTGCTTCTGGTGAGGGATCTGGTGTCACTGTTAAAGATCTGTTTACAGTGTTTTTCTATCTAATTTTTTACATTTTATTTTTGAAAGTGTTTTTCTTGTCTGATGTTTTATATTGTTTTTTTTTGAGAGGGAGAAGAAGAAAGGATATTGGTTGAGGGGTGCACGATGGAGCGGAACTTCGTTCTACTGAATGTGCAGGTGTAGGAATGTGGAGGTGTAGGGATATAGGAATATTTAAGATTTTAAAAAGAATAAATAAAATTAAATGACTAAAGTTAAATTAACTTAAGATATTTTTGAAATAAAAATAATAATAAAGAAGTGTAAGAAGTAATTTGGAGGGGTGAAGGGAGCGTCTCTCGTAACATTATCCTTAATCGACAAAATAAGGCCCAGTCCATCTCTCTCTTCTTACTAACGACAGATAATGATGCAGACAGTTTTCTTCTTGTCCCTATTCTATCTCCATATAATTTTCTTTATAAAAAATAAACTATAATAATAATATTAATAATTAACATTTAAAACTTAATTTTTTATTGTTTAAATACATTTTAAAAATATTTCTATCATAGTATTAATTTTATGCATATTATAATTTTAAAAAACTAAATCCAAATTAAATAAAATAAAATTATATATTTGTAATTTTATTAATATTAATTTATATGATAATATAATTAATATTATATTATTAACATGGTTTAGTTTTGTATAATGTGTATTAAACACTGTATATAATTATTGATTATATAATATTTTATTATTATTTGATCTTAACGAAATTGGTCTTTAGATATTATCTACTTATCAACAAATTTTAATTAAAGTAATTACTTATATATATATATATATATATAAACAATTTATTTTTCATCACAATAATAAAATCTAATAGTTCATATTTTTTTTTTATCAAAATCATATATAATATATGAATTATCATAGTCATATTTAATTAATTTTGATCCTTTAATATGTAATATCTAATATTCCTTCAAGCCATAAAAAATCCTTTTAATAGCACTTAAATGTTTATCATTATAATTTCATATATTGACTAATCAATGTTGTTACTTGTGTAATGTTTGGTCTTACATAAATTACGACATACATAAGGCTTCTTATTACTAATGCATACAATGCTCAAAGATATTTGTATCATTTTTGTTTTATTCTTAGAACTCATGCTTGAAAATAACGTATGATGATGGGAAATAGAGTAAAAATGTCCATGTTAAAGATTCCAAAGACTTTGGGTAACTAATTCTTCTTAGAAAGTTAAACCTCTCTTACATTTTAGTAACTGATTCTTATTTGTTGGTCTATTTCTTATCAAAATTCTTGAATTTGAATTTTATTAGATTATTCTATTAACATATCATCTACATACAATATCTAAATAATACTGATATAAACAAGACTTTCTATATGAATTCTCAAATCGAATATGGAATACAAAAAGTATTGAACTTTCTATATGGGTTATAGAAAGTGTATTTTTTATATTGGTTAAGATGATAATTGGTTTTGGAAAGTTTCATTAACATATTTTATTTAAAGCCACCTGTCCCTACTTTCTAAATTTCATTTCACTTAGACTAATATTATAAATGCATAAAAACACCCAATTGTAAACAAAAATCATTAAGCTTCAAGATCACAGAGAAAGAAAAAGAAAAACACTACTCACAAAATCAACAAAATGCTTTGTTGACGTAGTTTTAACGTATTAAATGCGACAAAAAGAAACAATCTAGTAGATTTGAATGATATTTACCTTTTCTGATTAATGTTTGACTGACAGTTGATCAGTTGTCTGTTTTGGCTCGAGATTCTCTTTAACCAACTGGTCACCAGGATATAATACATTGGTGAAATCAATTTAATAATATTTTTATACATTAATTAGAAATCGAATGGACTTAAAAAAGTTCTGAACTGGAATGAAAACTGATATAAAATAAGGATTTACCGTGATAAGTACAAAAAGTTATGAATGAGAATGAAAATTGATATAACTGTTTATAAAAATATCATTATGTTTATGTTTACATCAATTTTGCATTAACTAATGTCACATTAATGGCAAATTCATCCTTTGAGAATGTAGTTTTTAATACTAATGTTAATTTATACTTTCAAGCTAGGGAATATATTTTGTAATACTAATGTTAATTTTATACAACTTTAACATTATGAAGGTACTAAAGATGATTTTATATTTTTAATGAGAAATACACATTTATTTAATACTAATAATAGTAACAACAATGATAATAATATTTAATATTATAATTCAAGGTTTATGAACTTTTTTGAACCTAAATGTTTGATTCCCTTTTAAAAGAAATAATGATTTTATTATTTATTATAAGGAAATATGAAAAAGCACATGGTAAAAGGAAAAATATTTAAGTAAAATAATAAATAAAATATACACTTATACTTATACATGTGTAAACAATATTAATCATTCATAAATATTTATTTTATATTTAAAGTACTTCAATTAATTTACTTTATATGTATAATAAAATAGGGACAAAGTTTACACAAATATTTTTTTTACACGTGTCATTTCATCTTTAACTTATTGTACATAATAATTTAGTAAAAAAATGTTATTATGCTCCTTCTTTAAAGAATGTTTTGAAATTTTTTTTGTATATTTTTTTCAAGATTGTGTTAATTCTAAACTTGTTGAGTGACATTATCTTAAAGAATGAAATAAGAAAATAATATTTAAATTGACTTTGACTTTTAAATAATAAAATAAATGTAATAGGAATACAAACATTCCAGCCGAGATTTAAGAGGAATAAATGTTCATCCCAATAATTTAACCATATGTTAACTAATCTTGCACGATTGGATCATAGGCTACGAAATTTAAATATTAAGATCTTCATGTGCCATCTCTCATTTCTTAGCCATCTCTCATAAAAAGAATTCTATTATATTGGTGGTCTATTCCTATAGTTTGGTGATTTTTGAAACATTTTGGAGAATTAGCAACTTATAAAGCATTTCTAGTGACTTTAGTATTTTAAACCAAATGTTGCTGTCTCTGCTCCCATTCATACATACCTCCTCTCAATTAAGACGGATTTAAAGTCCAAGGGTAAAAAAAATTATGTCTTTAAAAAAAATTATCTCAAAATATATTTTTAATACTAATTGTTTTAAGTCTTTAAGAAATAAAAGGTTTTAAAAAATTCAAAAAATAAGTTTTAAATACAATTATTGTACTATATGGCTACCCAGTCAGCCAAGGTGACTGAATGACTGGCCGGTTTAGAAATTAATCTGAATAATAACTGCTATTAATGACTGGCCGGTTTAGAAATTAATCTGAATAATAACTGCTATTAATGAACAGTTAATGATGATAATAGTCATTGATTAAAAATTAATAAGAATATTGAAAGTCATTTATTTATAATGAATGAGTCAGACATCATACTAATCTCATTATAATATTTATAAATATATATTTGACAGGAATGTCAGATAATTAAGTATAATTACTCATCTTTATTACATGAATTATTGAATAAATCACTCACTTGGACATCAGAGTGCCATTGACAGGTATCCTCCCCATGGTTAGGAGAAGGAGGAGAGGGAGAACAATGTAATTTGATGATGGAGGACCCTTAGGAAACTCATCCAGTCTTGAAAACAACTTTGAGTGCTTGGAGTAAGGGATCTCAACACCATATCCGAAACATTTTGGCACCTACGGTGGGGCCGAGCTGCATTTCCTTGTAACCACAAGAAACCAGACAAAGGGTACAATGAAAAAAAATCAACTACTTGTAGGTCCTTCCTGCTGCGGCCAAGTTGAAAGTCCCTCTTCAAATGTCCAGAGTCTCCTTCAACCTCTCTTTCTCGTGCTTGACTCTGCCTACCTAAGGTAGGAGAACAAAAAAAAAGGAAGGAGAGGATGTTTGAGTTTTTCAAGGTCCAGGGTTGAATCTTCTGCTACAACACCGTGAACACTCCCTAAATGACAAATCACTAGTAGAAAAACAGCGTATAACGACACGCGTTCAACGTCTAACCACTGAATAACCAACATTAAAAATGAGCGGTCACATTTTTGTAAATAAATGCAATTATTAAACGTCGTTTAGAATTGTAATTCGACGTAAAAGGATATAAAACGTCGAATGCCCTTTAAATTCGACGTCAAAAGGTTAGTAAATTTAATAAAAATTTGAGTGAGAGATTGAAAATTCATTCACTTTATCTTAGCCCGCGATACCCTCTTCTCTTCTCAAACTTTTCTTGAACGAAGTTTGACGAGCATCACATGTAATCTTTCTTTTATTTGATACAAATGTGTTGAGATTGTTGATAGGGAGAGCACTGGTTTAGCTAAACCTTACAATCTCAGAGCTTCTGGTTTTTTATGATGACAACACATTAGTAATAACACATGTGTTTATGTGTTACATGTTCATAACTTTCATGTTTATGATTATTTGAGAACATGTTTGTGTTGATTCTGTCATTGCTGCAATTCACTGTGTTTTACATGAGATCTTATCTTTGAATGCATGACATATATTTGAGAAAAGGAAAATCACATGCACTTTTGTTGAACTTATAATATGTGGCAAAACAACAGTTTTGAGTCGACTTCATTATGAAGTAAGTCGACTAAATCTCGTGGCTTTGCACAAACTTTTCAAAGAATGTTGTGAGAATTTTTGAAGAGAAAGTTTTTCAAAACATTGTTTAACTGTGTTGTACAGTCGATTACATGCAACCTGCATTCGACTAAGTTTGTTACAGTTTTGAAATTCTGTTAATGCTTGAATTAAATGTTACAACAACTATATTTTTGAATATGTTGACCAATCATTTATTGTAATTCGACTGCATTAATTGTACATTCAATTAACTGCATTGATTGCTGCTAACTGTTATAACTGCTTTGTTATATTTGAATGAATTAGTAGCAAAGTCGATTAAAATGCGTCAGAGTTGCAAATTGCTATAAATTGACGCGAATTTGATTTCTGCAAGAACTTTTGTGATTCTAACAATTTGATTGATTTCTTTCAGATTATTGATCTCTTGCAGCAGAAAGTTTGAAAGCTCCAAGAATTCATCAAGAAGCTATGGTGTTCATCTTTGGTGATTGCTTGACGAGCAAGAATCTATGTGCTCTTATTGTTTGATTAATCTGCACTTAAGGTGTTTATTTCGTGATCAAGTTCTATCAATCTTGTGAAGATTGGAGTTTTCCCTGTGGTGATTACAGGAAGAGAATGAGCGGTGTTCTGGACTTTGAGGATTGTTCAAAGTGTTAAAGACTGCAGAAGAGGGGACATCTTGATGTCGTTCTTTGTTTGTATATGCTTATATTTTGATTAGAGGGTTAGAGATGTGTTTGATATTTTTGACGTGGATGTCGCTATAAAAGCCTTGTTGTAAAAACCTTGATCACTATAGTGCATTTGCTTCCTGTGGTGGAAGGACACTAGATGTAGGCTTGGCCGAACAAGTATAGAAACTCAGCGTTTGATCTTTCTATCCCTACTCTGTTACATTCATTCGACTTTGTATTTTACTCATTCGATTATATTTCGCTGCACTACAAAGTCTTTTTCCTTGTGTTTCAAGAAAGCTTTTATAGGCATCTACTTTGCGAAAAAGATTTAAAGAAAACATTATCTTTGTGTTTCACCAATTCACCCCCTTTTGGTATTGAAACTACGCCATTCTATTTTCAACAATTGGCACCAGACCTGGTTTTCATAAGATATTTGAAAAACTAGTCGATTACATTTTTTTTTAAATCGACTGATCCTGGAAAATGACATTTAGTTCTCAAACCTTTGGTGAAGGTGCGTCAACAAATAGACCACGACTATTTGCTGGTGAAAACTATGCTTTTTGGAAAATCTGGATGAAAATCTTTCTTGAATCCGTGGATAAAGGTGTTTGGGATGTAACACTAAACGGTCCATTTGAGCCAACTCATGTTATCAATGGAAAAAGTATTTTGAAAATTTTTTCTGAGTGGACTCAAGATGAAAACCGTACAGCACAATATGATGTCAAAGCACGTCATGTAATTGCTTCCACCACTAGTACAAAAACAGGGTATAACGTCACGTGGTCAACGTCGAAGTACTCAATATTCAAAGTTAAAAATGACCGGTGACATTTTTGTAAATAAATTGAATCGCCCCACGTCTTTTCCTAAAATAGTGCGCCATCTAAAATGCACTAACGTCAAACAAGGATCATATTGACGTAATTTAAATTGTATTCACGTCAAATATGGCATAGAATAACGTCAAACAATGACCTTAGAATCACATAACGTCAACTGAAGAAACATCTAACATTTAATTTAAAATAAAAAAATAAAGAAATAGTGGTTTGCTTCCAGCAGTATTACTCCTACCCACATTTGACGTCAACCATGACAAATATTTGACATTTTATATTCCAGCACGAAGCCAAAGATAGAATCCCTTTTTTATTCTTTATTTCTTCTTTCTTATAACCAAACAGTACGTCAACTTTTTATGGTGACGTTTAAAACAATATCGAACATCGAACAAGTTGGGGTTGGACGTGGTCGTCGTAATCACATAACGTCATTAAGGAAGCAACTAACGTCCCCAATACAAAATAAATAAATACTAAATATTCAATTATTAATATGACATCAACCGTAACAAAAGAACAACGTTGTATATTAAAGCTAGTAGTTATTTGTTTATTTTTCATTTATATCATCCCATAAAATGTTAGTTTTATACTGGCTTAGACGTTTGGTTATTTAGTTCCTTTTTTATTAATTTTTCTTTTTCTTTTAAACCAACCACAGAGCGTCAAATTCTTCTTCGCGTTGGACGTTGTATTTTCCATAAATTATGTTTTTAATTTTTTCTTCTAAACCAAACGAAAAAGCGTCCTTCTACTTGTGGCTTAGACGTTTTATTAAGCGGATATGAAGTCAAATTATGTGGGGATTTGGCTTTGACGTGTCGTACTCGCATATAACGTCAAAGTTCAACGTCCCATAACAGAACAGACAACCACTCCAATGCCTTTCACGTTAAAGACCCCTATAGTTAGACGTTCTGTGGGAATTTAAAAAGGAAAAAGAAAAATAAGAGCGACCTTTTACCTTCGGATAACGAATAATACGTCAGATGCCCAAGGAATTAGATGTTTATTGTTGGATCAAAAGAAAAAAGAATTAAACCAAAAAGACACTTTGGAAGTCTGAAGAAATTGACGTCAACCTCTTCGTTTCTAGCAACAAATTGCATTTTCCCATATATCATTTAAGTAGACTATCTTTTATTATTGAAGCCCATATCAGGCCTTTCCCAACAATAATTATTATCGAAGCCAAAGGTCACCCCACATCAGGCCTTTCCCAATAGTCATTCTTTTTTTTTCTATAAATACAGTCTCGGAGCCTTAGATAACCTGTACATATCCATTTATAAAATTTCTGCTATGAACTCCATCTATTAATTTTTTTTCTTTATGTTTTCTATTATCTCCTTCAAGGACACAAAAAAGCTGGAAGGAGTATAGAAAACCAAAGGAAAAGGTTGATAGATTTGGATTTTGTATCCTTTCAAAACGCTACTCCTCCTTCACTAAACTACAAAACTTCCATAAAAAATTCATGTTAACTTTTTCCATTGGTTTGTTGTCAATTCCTCTACTAAACGAAGAAATTTCTTTGTTAACGATAAAGGCATGACAGCAAACCAGAGAAAAATGTTAACACTTATGAATTTAAAACAGACTCTATTCAAAAAAGTCCTTCTACATTTTAACAAAGGAAAAGGTTGAAAAAGATTTGGATTTTGCAACCTTTTAAAACGTTACAACCTTCATTCACAAAAATCCATCTACATTTTAACAATCTTGCGGATCTTTTCGTAGTTTGATTTTCATTTTTTTCGTATGTTTAGTGTTATTATGTTTTTCCTTTGTTTCATTTCCATTTATAAACGTAATAATGTCAATATTGGACGTTTATCTCTTCGTTTTAATGTAGCATTTATTATGCCCTACCAACACGCTTTTCCCATATACCTGGACGTCTAGTGGTGTCAGTATAGGACGTGGATCTCTTCGTTTCTAACACAACATTTATCAAACCCAACAAACTGAGTTTTCCCATATAAAGTTTACATTCTATTTGAATTTAAAAAGGATAAATAAAAAAAGGGAGAGACCTTTGGGTTTTGGTTAACGAATAATACGTCACATGCCCGAGAAATTGGACGTTTATTGTTGGTTTAAAGGAAAAGAAAATAAAAAGGGAGTAATGTGCCTGACAATAATATGTCGAAGTCTGAAGAATGACGTTAACCTCTTTGTTTCTTAACTTTTCTGTTAATATTACGTCGAGTAGCTTTACTAATCGACGTACTATTGATGTTTTAAAAGAATAAATAACAAAAAGAGTGCAAGGGTATATTCAATGTAATGATGTAACATTAAAAATTTCAATTACAATCATATAAATGATTTAATCATATGCGGTTAAAGTTGAACTCTGACAATATAAGGATTATCTTGATGGGCGACGAATTTCTAAGGGGTACGGCGTTTTATAATGCGGTTGACAATTTGTTAATGTAGTTTCTTGTTCAAATAAAAGATATAGGACGTCCAATAGAAATCGAATTGGACGACATACTTTAACATGGCAATTAAAAGTTAATAAACTTCAAGGTTTGAAAATGAATATTTCTGTAGGAAAATAAACCGTCATATAGTTTGATTAAATCTATCATGTATCATTGTCAGAAACAAAATTCTTAAACCCTTCCTGTAAGTGTCTAAATCTTGTTCTCAGATGGCTTCTTCATCTTCACGGCGTGGAAAGAAGGTTGCACACCTTCTAAGAAATGCTAGTCCAAATGGGTGGATCAGTGATGACGAAGAACGATACAAATTTGGATGTTATAGAAAACTCTTCAAGGTGGTCCCTCATAAGTTCTTGGATGTGGAATTATTCAGATGGGAGGGGTTTATCTTTCAAGAATGGCTTGTAGATGTTGGTCTTCTAAAATTTGTAGAAATGACAGGTGATTGCTATCCTGACTTGGTACAGGTTTTTTACCACAATCTGAAGATTATCGATGGTGTTATATGCTTTCGGGTGAAAGGTGTCGATATTAAAATTGATGACAAGATATGGCTATCTTTTAATGGACTCAAAGTAGAAGGCTTCATGTCTCATGAAATAAAGTTTGAACTCAACCAATGGACCAACAAGAAGAAAATTTATAAGGAATATCTGAGAAGTCCAACAAGGCTAAAGGTATACAAGCCGTATCTACTTGATGGTTTGAAAATGGAAGAAAAAATGTGTGCTTTTGTACTTACTTGGGTAATACTACCTGGAAGATGTTTACGTGATTGTCTAAGTACTGCAGATTTATTTTTGGTTCATGCCATAAAAGCTCGGATACCAACCAATTGGGTTGCTATTATGAGTGAGCACATGATTGAAATTGCAAGTAGTCATAGACATATTCTGCCATATGGTGTTTTTATCAGCCGTGTATTGAAGCATCATCAAGTTGATCTTACTGGTGAAAAGAAAATTCGGTGCACCGAATCAAATGAAATAGGAAAAGCGGCATTGAGACATAATGGTCTAAAGAAAACACAAGATGGCTGGGTGTTCAAGGATGTTGATGAAACTCCTTCTACCTTCACTCTACAGACTGAGTTTGAAAGATTTTTTGTGGATCAATTTCGAAGGCTTTCAACAAGAATTTCAAGAGTTGAAAAATCTCTGATCATGATTCACAAGAAATCAGATGCAGACAATGCTCTCATAACTTCCTCAGCAAGTGAATCTGATGATGAAGACAACATAATAAAAGATGAGTCTGTGGAGACATCTGACTCTGATTAGGAAGAAGAATTCATTTTAGTTTATTTTTCTGAAATTAATGTAATATTTTAATATATTTTAGTATATTTTTGTATGTTTGAACTCTGTTTGAAATTTTAATACATACTTTTCGTGGTTATATTTTCACATTTTTCTTTGTTTAATGTTATTATGATTCTTTTTTAAATGAATTCAAGTTTTTCTACGTCGATTCTTAAGACCGTCGATGTTTTAAAAGATTTGGATTTCGTTTGAAGTAGTAAAGTTTCATTCATATTCATAGTGATTACAATCAGATTAGAAGCAAAACAGACACAAAACCGAAACACAAAACCGACTCCATACTAAAATTCTAAGCCTCTATTGTCATTCAGAATATTTTCATTGAATCCTCCTCAGTAGACTCTTCACTTGAATCTTTAGTTGGAGAATCATTTTTATTCTTTTTCTCATGCAAAGCGTCTATCTTCTGTTCGAGTCTCCTGAGTTTTTCAACATCAAATCTTTCAAAATTGGTTTCAGGGACGAAGTTGGTGTGGTCTTCATTTAGTGCAGGCGTGCTTCCAGAACTTTGAACCATATTCTCTTCATCCTTGAAGCTCCATCCCTTTGTGGTCTTCACAAGGCTAATGGAATTGAAGGTGTTTTAGTGTATCACATTTGAGCAGTTACAAGAGCATTTCTTTTCATCACTAACATCCACACCTTAAAGGGTCAGGATTTTGCTGATAAACACAACATATGGTAGATGTCGTGCATGTTTGGTTCCTGCATCAATCATATGATCTTTTATTACTTCCACCGAATTGGTAGGAACATCATTTTTGATGGCATACAAAAGAAAAACATCTTTAGTTGTCATTCTGTCTTGGGCAGGTCTAGCAAGTAGAATCACCCAAGCAAGAATGTGTGTTGTTATCTTTTCTTCTTTATTCAGTCCATCATGCACATATAATCTTTCAATTGTGTATCTCCCAGGAAACCTTAACCAGTTACTGTACACGTCCTTTTTCTTTAGTCATATGTTTGTTTCTGAGTACCGTAAGTGAGAGAATAACCCTTGGGCTTTTAATCCAGCAAGTTAAAACCAGATATCGTTGTCAATGTGAACATTTACTCCTTTTACTCGAGAATGAAGGACACCATCTATGTTTCTCATATTGTTGTAGAAGACCCTTACTACGTCAGTGTACCAATCACCTTTCATCTGGAAAAGTGTAGAGAGACCTTGAGTTTCAATCCATTCTTGGAAGTGAAATCCCTCCTTTTCAAATAAGTCGAGGTTCCGATATTTGTGAGGAACAATATGTTTAAACTTCGTCCACCTCAAAAACTCTATACGAGTCTCCTCATCACTGATCCACCTAGAGAGATTAGCATTTCTTGCAGCCACAACAACCTTTCCTCTGTCTGTTGAAGGATGTGATGAAAAAGCCATTTGAATTTGGATACCAGATAATTTTCATCAGTATTAGGGTTTACCAATATAGAAACAACACAGTGTACGTAAGATTTTCAAATTCAGTGTATATAAGAGTGCGTAACGTCACATATTCAACGTCAATAAAATAACAGGCAACGTAAACAATAACCGGTGGCATTATCGTAAATAAATTCAGTGAAAAAGTAAAAAAATCTCTACTGCTTCTGATGAAAAAAACGTCGAAGATCTACAAAGCTTGGACGTTAAAGTGAGAGTTTAATAGGAAAAAGAAAAAGTAATAAAAAATGGAGCGAATTTTGGCTTCTGGATGAAGATTAAAACGTCATATATACCAGCTGAATTTGACGTAACATTTTGTTCACACAATAATGGTCCCAACCACTCCAATGCCCTTCACGTCTATAAATAAGTAGACTATTTGAAAACCTATCCTACATAACTTCGGTAATCAAATTCATGTGAACTTTTTTACACTGTTTTAGTTCTTTTCCTTCACTAAACGAAGACATTTCTTTGTTAACCATGAAGGCAAAGGGCTAAAACAGTGGAAAACGTTAACACTTATGAATTTCAAGTAGACCCTTTGGAAACCTATCTTACATAACTTTGGTAATCAAATTCATGTTAACCTTTTTCTTGTGTTTTCCTTCTTTTCCTTTACTAAACGAAGACATTTCTTTGTTAACCATGAAAGCATGAGGGAAAACACAGAAAAAGTTAACACTTATGAATTTCATATCTTACATTACTTCCGCAACCAAATTCAAGTTATCTTTTTCCTTTGTTTTTTTTTACTTCCTGGTTTTGGTTGTAATTTCTTCCATCATCTTTGGTCTTCATTTTAGATTAAGTGTTTTGCAAGAGGATATTTCCTTTTGAAATGTTGTTTTTTGTTTGTATATGCCTATATTTTGATTAGAGAGTTAGAGAGGTGTTTTATATTTTTGACGTGGATGTCGCTATAAAAGCCTTGTTGTAAAAACCTTGATCATTATAGTGCATTTGGTTCCTGTGGTGAAAGGACACTAGATGTAGGCTTGGCCGAACCCGTATAAAAACTCAACGTTTGATCTTTCTATCCCTACTCTGTTACATTCAGTCGACTTTGTATTTTACTCATTTGATTATATTTCGCTGCACTACAAAGTCTTTTTCCTTGCGTATCAAGAAAGCTTTTAAAGGCATCTACTTTGCGAAAAAGATTTAAAGAAAACATTATTTTTGTGTTTCATCAATTCACCCCCCTCTTGGTATGGAAACTAAGCCATTCTATTTTCAACAAAATGCATGTTAATTAACTACATGATGTATATTTTTTTTGTTTTAACCGATTCGAATAACACGTGGTTGGCAGAAACAAACACAACAACTTCTAATGAGTTATCGAGCGATTACCAGAAACTGAGGAAGGATAATGAAACATTGAGTTGCGAGCTGGAACGTTCGAGGAAGCAGTACGATAAGCTCGTTTATTTTCTTAAGAACCATCTAATGGTTGGTCCTAATCAAATAGATCATATCATGCTGCAAGGAAGTTGCGTATCTGAAAAAGTGGTAGGCGAAACAAGTGGTGAGGAGTGTTTGAAACTGTTTGGTGTTTGGTTGAAGGAGGATACACTAGCAAATAAAAGAAACAACAACCACAAGAGAGCGTGCGAAGACCAAACAAGCATCGATGGGCCTTGCCTCAAGGAGTCCAAGCCCGTTATTGACTTTGAACCTATAAATTTCATCATGACTAGCAAACAGGTTGGAAAATGACCAATCAACGAACATGAATATATAAAGAGAAGATGAGGATGTTGAAAAAAAAAAGTCTTGGAGCCTTGTTATCAAACCATCTTTGACTTGACTTCCAGGTCTTGGTTAAAGGGGTAGTTATACAATAACTTCCACCTAAGTTCATGGCTATTTTTTGATACCCCTAAGGGCAACCTGGCTTCTTTGTAACTTCTCACAAGTAGTGACCATTCAGTCTTAAAGCATCTTAATGTGACTGTCTCAACAAGGATTGACTCCAATCACTAGTGCAAAAAAGACTTTAGACGTTTGTTATTTTGGGCTTTTAACGTTAGATCCTGATTCGACGTCTTTATGGGTGACGTTAATGGGATGTCGGACTATATAGATAGACGTCGGATTACATCAAAACTGACGTCTAAGGGCACTATAGATGTCGGACATGGCATTAACCGACGTCTACTCCAGCTCGTGTCTTTAGGTAGCGTAGTAGCACCTTCTTCCTTGTTTCCTCATAAGAAAAGATTACGTCTTTTGGACCTCTTATGGCATTTCAACCGAAAATTGAATATGGGTCCTTGCCAAGTTCCATTCCAACCGCCAATGAAAAAGAATAGGGTGACATGAGAGCTAGGCAAGGACCCAGGTTCGGTTTTGGGTTGAAATGCTATAAGAGATCCAAAAGTCGGAAGCTTTTCTTACGAGAAAACTAGCAAAGGGAGAAAGTGCTACTACGCTACCCAAAGACACGAGAAAAACTACACCAAAACACAACGAAAACTCATTTTAATCGATTCAAATGGAATATAATCCATCAAAGACTAATTTAATCGGAGTAAAAGTAAGTTTAAACGGTTAAAAAGAGATAAAACGCACTTGGAATTGCAATGCCACGGAGAGAAAAGGCATGGAGGAAGACGATGAAGTGCGTGTAACCGCGGATTCGCGATTTTTGATTTAACAGGAATCAAGACGTCGGTGCCCCCAATACCCGATGTCTATTCTCGACAAGATGTCGAGGACCACAATAATATGACATCCATTCGATTTAAAGATTAATATTGGCAGTGTATATAGACGCCGTATGTAAGGGGAGTCTACGTCCAAAACAACTTTTGACCTATCTTGTTAGGCCATTTAGTCGTCGAATGTAAGGGGGACCGATGTCTTAGTGACTACCTAGACGTCAGTGTGGCGGGCTCCGACGTCTAAATAGCAAAAAAAAAATGAATTTTTACATTCTAGCGCTCCCTTTTTGGCGTCTAATTGTACAAACTGATGTGGTTTAAAGTATAGAAGTCGAGCCCCTCATGAACCGACGTCGCGAAGGCCAACTTATTTACCAAAATGCCACCGATCAATCTTTTACGTTGGATATTGTGGGATCCGACGTCTAAGGGGTGATGTTAAAGACCATTTCTACACTAGTGAATGGGTATAACCCGAACAAACCTTGGTCTCTCTCCCGCTCGATCAGTTGGACCGAATAAATATGTTCAACCTTGTCAGGCTCTAATGGCTTGGCTATCGTTCGAGCCTCAACTGGGCACCTCTACCCTTATATAGTGTATCCCGAGTGGTGCCTATCCATACAGTCATGACCAACATCCTCAACTCTCTTGTAGGTCACAAGGTATTAAGCATTAATGACTCAACCATGGCACATCCTAATATGGATTTCTCAGTTCTGGTCTTCAAACATTCAACCGAAGACCGAATGGTTTCGCTTGCTTGGCCATCTAGCCTTATAACATAAGCTAGTTTGATGTTAACTGTCTAACCTCGTAAATGTGTGGGTCTAATTGGCTAAATTTTTTTGGTCGTTCGAATTCGAATTGCTATTTTTTTTTCGTGTTGATGACAAAACCTACATACAAACCACTTGGCCAACTTTGAGCAACTAGTCGGTGAGGAGTATACTCCCATCAGATCATATTTTCCTTTAAACCTAGGGAATGTTCTAAGAGAACTCTTAGAGCTCGCCGACCGGTGAGGATCGTCTTCGCACCGGGTAATATTTTCCTTTAAGCCTAGGGAATGTTCCATCAATCAATTTTGGACTACCACAAATTAAGCAATTGTGACTCTAATTAACTAAGCGAAGATTAAACACAAATTAGACAACTAAGCGTATACCTAATTGCAAGCACAAAACAAATTTCATATGATGCAAGGCAAGGCAGCAGAATCACAATGACAATGCAGAAATTTCATGGAAACATTGCAATGTCACTAATGACCAACCAAACAACTTCAAGCAAGCATTAGAACGAAATAGAAACAACCAAACTAAACGAAAATAGAAGGCAAGCAAAATCTAAAAGAAACAAAACAAAATGAAAACGCAATAAAGAAAAGCTAAAGCAACACTAAAACAAAAATTAATCTGGAAACGAGTGTTGTAAATAAGAGCACAAAACAAAATGGACAAACCTAATTGTAGAAATGAAATCAACCATGGAATTGCAATGAAAATCTTAATCCAATTTAGTACAATACAGACAAAGAGAAGAACTAAAATGAAAATAGACCCTAACCTAACCTCAAACAACAAACATCATCCTTTTCTTTATCAGGTTGAGGTGTGGGTGACCCTAAAGGTTTTGGTACTGGAGGTATAAAAATTTGGTTCCCAGCTCTGAGGTTGATGGCATTGACATTTTTCGAATTCTACATAGTTTGAGATTGTAATTTTTCAAAATGTCGTGCCTCTGCCTGCTTCAGCTAAGTAGCCATTTGTCCCATCTGATTTGTCAAACTTTGTATGGAAGTTGTAGTTTCTTTGTGGAACTGCATAATTTGTATTGTCATCTGATGAACCAATATTTTCTTCACTTCACTTAGTTTATTGTACTAGAATTAATCAAGGAATTGTGCTTAAATGTCCAGTATTTTCCCATTTTTACTATTTGTGCTTAATTTGATCGAAAATTCTTATTTTAACTAATTTGAATTATCTGAGCTAATTATTTTCATTATTGATTGCAGGGAAAATTCTGTAAATATTTTAGGGACATTTAGAAGAAATTATGCTACATTGATTTTATTTGTGTATTGATCAAAGGAAAATTGAGCAAAAATTGGCTTAGATTGGCACAACATCACGGCAATTACTAAACTTGCTTTTAGAATTGGAAGAGCTATGCACATTATGAGAAAGAAGGGGACCACTTGGTTGAAAGCTAAATGGAAATCCAAATTGCCAAAGTGCTGCACGGCCACAAATTATTTTGGCAAAACTTTTGTGAATAAAAGTGGGAGCCACTACATTTTTCTTGTGCACATAAAAAATCATTACACTTCAATTCATATTTCTCGGCAAAACACATAAAAGGGGAATCTTCTTATATTGCTTTTGTAAGATGTGAGGACAAAGAAAGAGCCACCATTCTCACGGGTTTTCTACATTTTTGGTATGATATGGAACACATGAGAAGAGGACGGGGCCACATTGAAGGAAGCAACTCACGGCAACCATCAATCTTCTTTCTCTTTGGAAAAGAAGGATACCACACTGTCCACAAAATGAAAGAGTTTTTGGCTTCTTTATTGGATGCAGGTAGGGATGTCTAGAAGTGCTCTAAAGTGTAGCAACTGTCCAAACATTGCATTCATTTGGGCTCCACATCTACCCTTCACAAGCTCCAACATCCAACACAATTGAAGAAGCTTCACGCATCAAGCAAAGAGCATGTCTCGGCCTGGAAGGAGTTTTTCACGTAGCAGAGGTGTAGCAGTAGCGTCCCCCTCCTCCCATCCAAAAGCAGCAGCTACGTCCAGGAGAAGCCTTCATGTCCAACTCACGAAAGCACCTTGGAGAGTAAATGTTTGTCCTCTTTTAAAAATGGAGCATGGTGCACGTAGAAAGTAGAGGGGAAACTTCCCCTTAATTGGAGAAAAGTGGAGCACCACTCATTCATTATTTTGGACGGTCCAGAGGGATATATATTTTAGAGTTTGGAGGTAGGGCCGTGAGCTTGGGATGGATGGAGAAAGAAAGAAAGCTGTCAGGCCAACACTTTGAAGAAGGGAGCTGCATCATCCAGCAAAGGGGAGTTCTCTCCACGGTCAAGCAGCTCCTCAGCACTAGCCCAACGTCCATCGTCCAAGATCCATTCACGACGAAAGCAGTAGCTTCTCACGTCCAGCAACCATCCAACACGGCCTAGCTTCCAGTTGAAGGAAGTGCACCACGTTCCAACAACTTCTGAGTGAGAAGTGAAGAGCCATGGCTGCCACACTCATACACGGTGCAACAGCTGTATAGTTGAGAAAGGAGAAGCAGTTGAGTGAAGGAACAAGCAGCCGTGAGCAAGAGGCTGGAATAGGGACGTATTGAAGCAGCAACATGCAGCGTTGGAAGAGGTAAAATGGTTCACCAAGTGCTGAGTTGTTGAAGCATAACGTGATTCATTGGGTGGAAGAAAAAAATAGCTCACGGGTAGAGGAAGCTACAGCAATTTGGAATGGAAAGCTGGAAGAGAGTTCACGTGAATCGTGGGCTGGAAACAAACACCACAAATTGGAGGGCCATCTTTGCTTTATTTTTGGCACCTATTGGAAGAAAGGTGGGAAACACACGGGCATGGAAGCGGAAACAGGGAGCTAGATTCCAGAAATTTAGCTATAAATCAGCAGCATGCAAAGAAGCAAAACATTAGGATTTAGAATTAGAATTAGGAGTAGGAAGTAAGACCCTCACGACCCCTTACGGTCCTGGAAGAGGCTCTTTCCTCTTCCTCTTCCTTTTCCAATAGCTCTCTGAATTTCATTTTCATTTCATTCTCAGCAGTGAAAAATGTAGTGTTTTATTTCTGAAGTGTATCAGTGTTTGGAACTTTGTTAATTTTATTTTTACGGTATTTTATTTCAAATATTGTGTCTTTGTCAAATTTGATATTCAATTTAGTGCTTTTAATTTTATTGTCTCTTTTATTTTATCGTTTAATGTTTCTCTACACCGTTAAATTATGTCAATGTGATTTATCGTTTAGTTTATTTTCAAACTTTATTTTTACGGTTATTTTCTGTCAATGTATTTTCACTGATGTTTTTATTTCTGCGTTTAATTTTACCGTTTTCAACATTTTTTACCGTTTGATTTTACTGCTTTTAAAATTTATTTCAGTGTTTTCAAATTCAGTTGTGTTTAAATTCTAGTTTTAAATTTTATTTACCGCACAAAACATCCACAAACCCCCCACTTCGTGTTAAATCTGAGACTGAACCACATAAATTGGTCCTTGAGAGACGACCTAGGAGTCACATCCTAGTCATATACTGCATTAATTTCTGTGCACATAAAATTTGATGTCCTTGAGAGACGACCTAGGAGTCACATCCTAGTCATATACTGCATTAATTTCTGTGCACATAAAATTTGTATGACCGCGACAGTCGTATCAAATTTTGGCGCCGCTGCCGGGGACCAATCAATGGAGGTTTGGTTTTAGATTTTTGTTGTATAAAGTTTTGTTCTGTTAATATGTTTGTTTTGTGTGTTCTGTCTGTTGTATTTTTGTAGGAGACAACGACACCTTCAACAAATTTTGGCGGCGTTGTCACTTCAGATCCAGGTTTTTGTTTTAGATTTTTACTGTGTTAATATATATTGTGTATATATGTGTTTAATTGTGCTATGTTCTGTATTTAGTTGTTATTAAAAAAAAAAATTAATTAAAAATTTTTACTATTGATGTTCTGTCTTGTTTGTGCCTGTAGCATGATTAATTGTGTTATGCTTTATCTTGTGTTGTGTTGTGATGTTCTATTTGTTTTGTATGCGTGTCATATGTATTTTGTCTGTTAATTAAAAAAAAAAAAAATTTGTTCTGTCTTGTGTACGGATTGCATGTATAAATGTGTTGTGTTTTATCTGTTTTATAATTTTTAGTTTTTAGTTTTTACTTTTTATTTTCCATGTCTACCTATTTTAATGTTGTGAATAATGCTTATTCTGCCAATGTCTGTGATTATGATTCTTATTTTGCATATTACTTTGATTTTAAATCTGCTGATTTTTATGATGAGAACAATATGTTCCATCATCCAATTTCTGAGAGCTCTCTTTGGGAGCCAGTTCCACAATATCAGAGTCAGCAGTACAATGCTTCTGCCCAAACAACTCTTCAGCCTTCAACTTCTGAACCTACATTGAAGGAGTTACTAGAGCAGATGACAATGCAGAACATTCAGTTTCAGAAAGGGAACATGCAGTTCAAGCAAGAGAGCATGGAGTTCCAGCAGGAAACTCAATCTGCCATTCAGAATCTGACTGATCAGATCAGGCAGATGGCCACTCTTGCACCTGAGGAGACTGATGAATATTTTGAGGACCAGGCAGGTACAAGCAGCTATTTTGAACCAGGTAGACCACTTTCATTTTCCACCAACATACCTCAATTTGATGAATATGCTGTTGAGAGGTATGTTGATAATTATATTGTTGCTGAGCATGATTTTAATTTTCCCTCTATGCATGACGAGAATAATTTTGTGTTATCAGATCTGAATATTTGTTCTCCATGCTCTGAACATGAATCTGAGCCTGTTATAGATATTATTTCTACATTTGAAACCGATTCATGTTATGAGGATTTATCTGAGGTTCAGCCTATTACACTAGGATTGGGTGTTATACCCCTGCATGAAATTTCTGCAGTGCCACATTGCACTAACCATGTTGCAGGAGGTACGAATAAATTTGATCAACATACACCCACAGTGGAAAACAAAGGTGCTGACACTGATAGTTTGAAGATCAACAGGCACCTGCTGAATCCGCTCAGTAACAATAATTGCTGCTTAGATCCGGTGGTGGAAGATATTTCCCTACTTGATCAGATTTGGAGGATGAAGCAGTTCGTCCTCAACAATTTCATACTGGATCCTGAAGCGAAGAACATCTCCCTACAAGTCCAAAATTGGCAACTGCCACCCTGACCAGGGGAGTTTTCTTTTTCTTTCTTCCCCGTTTTCCTACTTTTATTGCATTTGTCCTTTATCTGTTTAGTGTTTTAATTGATGATCTTATGCTTAGAACACGTTTAGGACATTGTAGTTTAAGTGTGGTCTGGGGGAGATTCTGCATTTTGTTTTTTCTTTTAAGTTTGTTTTTCCTTTTCTTTTTAGTTTTCACATTGTTATCCTTATAAAAAAAAAAAAATTCAAAAATTCAAAAATTGTTTTGCGTATTCTTTGATTTTATTTCGACCCTCAGTATCTTATTATTTCATACCAATAAAAATTTTCACTTCAGATCTTATTTTTCCTTATTTTCCTTCACTGTAAATATAATTTCTTAGTTGTTTGCATACAGATTATTGATTGAAAAATTTGACTAAGAAAGATTTCATTCGGTCATAAGAGCAAAAATTACAGTAATGGAAAATAGGAGCTTGAACAGATCTGAATATAAAGATGCAGTAGATATATATGAAAATAAAAGATGTTCGGGGGTCGATCTTTAGTGATCGTTAATATTACAAACCAAATAAAAAACAAAAACATCATAAAAACATAAAAAAAACAAAAACAACAAAAATATAAGTGTTCATATTACAGCCCATATTCTGGCCACACTCGGCCAATAAAAACATAAAAAAAAATAAATAAACAAAACTTTAAAAGTGGAAGAATTCACGAGCTGGTTGTGGTGGTCTAAGGGAGAGCTCCGTTGAGGGAGCTCTGGTTCGAAAAGTCACGAGCGGAGGCTTTGGTGGAGGAATTTCTCGTTCATTTCTGTCGTCATCGATAATGATCGGAACTGGAAACAAATTCAGCAGCCTCGGTGCCCTCATTATCACCCAGTTGTTTTCTTTCAAACAAAAAATAAAAAATAAAAAAATAAAAAAATAAAAAACTTGTGTTAATAATAGAAGAGGAATGGAAAATTCAATGGAGGTGTGATCAGAGGTCTTACCGTACATGTATAGCGGCAGTTGTGAAAAGAGAGTGCCTATGGGGTCTATCTCCGCTTGCCAGCGCCTGACCCGATTGCCATGGTTGTTAAACCAGCAGTGCACGTTGTATTCAGTGGCTTCGCCGAAGGTCCTTAGTCGGGACGCGATCTCGACGACTTGCGCTCGGCTTGGGTGTGTGACCCCATAGTTGTAGATTTTGGTCATCATCGTGATCTGATCATCTGTAGGACGCCATCGTTGACTGGTATATCTCTCTGATTCCATATCACTCATCCTTCCTCTCGTAATATACAAATACATAAATAAAAAATAAATACATATAAAAAGAACAAAAACAAGAAAAAAAAAAGCATAACATAAAAAAAAAAAAAAAAAAAAAAACATAAAAACATTAGATTCTTAATTCAGTGTTTTCTTTATTTGTTCTTGTTTCCTTTCAGATTTATTTTGTCCAGTCATGCTTTAATGTTTCAGTTTTTGGTCTCAGATCTGTTTCACGGTCCTCGCAAAGGGTCCTAAACGGATCTATGTCCAGTTGTCCAGTTGTTCTTGTCCATATTGTTCTTGTATATTATGTTTATGTGTTTATTTAGTTTTAAGTGGGGTACGTGGCGTTGTTCTACCCGATTGTCTCTGCAATACCTTCAATCGAAGGGAGATTAACGTCTGGTTTCCAGCCGATATACCCCTTAAGTTTTTAGACAGTTGTGTTTTATGTGTTTAAGTGTTTTTCAGTTTCAAAAATAAAAAAAAATGAAAAGGGAAAGGGAGAGCAAAATAGAGAAAGCACAATAAAGAGCAGAAAGCTGAAAATAAAGAAGGAACAGAAAGCAGAAAAAAAAAAAAAAAAAAAAGCGAATAAGATCTGAAAGCAGGAAAAGAAGAAAAATGAAAGATCTGGAAAGCAGGAAAAGGTAAAGCTTAAGAGCAGAAAGCTTAAACGGCAGAAAGAAGGAAAGATCCAAGGTGCAGAGAACTTACCCGGAGTAGTAGGGCTTACAGAAGCTTGACGCAGATCTCAGAAGCTCCGAAGGCACGCTGAGGCAGAGGCTCCTCACGGATCTCAGATTCTTCAGATGGCACGGTGGCAGAGCTTCCTCGCAGATCCAGATGCTCGAGAAGAGAGCAGAGAGAGAAGAGAGCAGAGAGAGTTGAGAGAGAAAGAAAGGAGTAGAGAGAGAGCAGGGAAGTCAGAAATGGCGCTGGACGCGGAGGAGCGGGCCATTTATAGCCAGATTTCTTTCAACTGTAGCAACAGTTCCGGTCTTTTCCACCGAGACTGTTGCCACAGTACCGGTCTTCTCCTTTTTCAAAAAAAAATAAATAAATAAAAAAAAAAAATGATAACATCTACTGATGGATGTTGCTGAAAAATTTCTTCCCATTTTTCCTAACTTTTTATTGCACTTGTCTATATTTTTTGACTGCTCTGAAATTGATCATCTGATGATTGTAACACACTGAGGACATTGTGTGATTTAAGTGTGGTCTACTGGGAGAAATTCTGATTTTCTGTTAATTTCTGTTAAGTTTGTATTTTATGTGTTAAAATTTTTGTTTTTGAGTGTTAAATTTTTTCTATTTTAAGTTGTTTTTAGTGTGTTTTGGGTGAAATAAATTTTACATTTTTCTCTTGATTTCTGGATGATGTCTAAGTTGTAGATTTTTCCTTCACTTGATTAATACTTATGGTTTGAAATCCTTGCTTTTCTCTGCCTGGAAAGATGATTATGTGTTTAAGAGGTTGATTTGATTGTAACGAATACCCTGTGTGAGAATTTGAGCCACTTAATTTTCTTTCTTGTGTGATATGTATCTTGACTGCTTGCACATATGCCTTGGCTTGATTCTTTTTGATATACTTGATTGATATGCATGTTCAGACGTGATAAAGGCATTTTTGTTCTTGAGCCTCTTTAGCCAAATAAGCCTACCTTGTTATTATCCTTTGATAACCCCTTTGAGCCTATACTGTATATATTTCTTTTTGTTGAAGCTCATACACTGATCCTAAGTGAAAAACAAATGATTACCTTAACCTTAGGAAAGTCTGGAGCTATAGAAGTATTTTGTGAATAAGTGTGGTCTCCTTGGGAATTCTGATGAATTGACTAGTTGGTTCCTCATCATGTTTTGAAATGATAATTTATATCCTGTTGTGTGATAAAAAAAAAAAAAAAAAAAAAGACAGGATAAAAAAAAAATGATGAGAAAAAGAGAAAAATTGAAAAATAATTTTGTGAATAATGGAGTCGAGAAGAGGATTGAATTAGAGGTTTGGGTGAGATTTCACTGTGTTTACATTTTTTCCTAGTGCACCTCTATTTCTTCTGAGCTATAGCTACTTATCCAAATTTATCCTCCCCTGTCCTTGGCCCCATTACAACCCAGTAAAGACCTTTTGATCTGAACATGCATATGTTTTAAGTATTGATAATTAGAAGCTTGCCAAGTCTACTTGTGTTTGTTTTCTTGAGTGCATTGAGTGACATTGATTTACCCTAGACACTTGAGAGAAACACTGTGAGTGCATCTGTGAGGTTTTGTTATTTTTGAATCACCTCTTGAACTGATTAATCATTTTGCTATGTATTGAATTGCTTCGATGATTTCTGTAAGTATCTGCTTTCCTTGATTTTGTGTTGGATATTAACTACATCTTTTCTCTGTCTAGATTTCTTGAGAACAGCGTAAATTCTCTTTGTTTCCTTGAGAGTGTTTGTCTTCTGTATGCTGCGCCTGTGTCAGTCCTTTGATGTCCTTTGAACTATTCCCTGATTTAAGTCTTAATTTTGCCCAGGAGTGCAAAAGACTAAGTGTGGTCTATTTTGATGAACCAATATTTTCTTCACTTCACTTAGTTTATTGTACTAGAATTAATCAAGGAATTGTGCTTAAATGTCCAGTATTTTCCCATTTTTACTATTTGTGCTTAATTTGATCGGAAATTCTTATTTTAACTAATTTGAATTATCTGAGCTAATTATTTTCATTATTGATTGCAGGGAAAATTCTGTAAATATTTTAGGGACATTTAGAAGAAATTATGCTACATTGATTTTATTTGTGTATTGATCAAAGGAAAATTGAGCAAAAATTGGCTTAGATTGGCACAACATCACGGCAATTACTAAACTTGCTTTTAGAATTGGAAGAGCTATGCACATTATGAGAAAGAAGGGGACCACTTGGTTGAAAGCTAAATGGAAATCCAAATTGCCAAAGTGCTGCACGGCCACAAATTATTTTGGCAAAACTTTTGTGAATAAAAGTGGGAGCCACTACATTTTTCTTGTGCACATAAAAAATCATTACACTTCAATTCATATTTCTCGGCAAAACACATAAAAGGGGAATCTTCTTATATTGCTTTTGTAAGATGTGAGGACAAAGAAAGAGCCACCATTCTCACGGGTTTTCTACATTTTTGGTATGATATGGAACACATGAGAAGAGGACGGGGCCACATTGAAGGAAGCAACTCACGGCAACCATCAATCTTCTTTCTCTTTGGAAAAGAAGGATACCACACTGTCCACAAAATGAAAGAGTTTTTGGCTTCTTTATTGGATGCAGGTAGGGATGTCTAGAAGTGCTCTAAAGTGTAGCAACTGTCCAAACATTGCATTCATTTGGGCTCCACATCTACCCTTCACAAGCTCCAACATCCAACACAATTGAAGAAGCTTCACGCATCAAGCAAAGAGCATGTCTCGGCCTGGAAGGAGTTTTTCACGTAGCAGAGGTGTAGCAGTAGCGTCCCCCTCCTCCCATCCAAAAGCAGCAGCTACGTCCAGGAGAAGCCTTCATGTCCAACTCACGAAAGCACCTTGGAGAGTAAATGTTTGTCCTCTTTTAAAAATGGAGCATGGTGCACGTAGAAAGTAGAGGGGAAACTTCCCCTTAATTGGAGAAAAGTGGAGCACCACTCATTCATTATTTTGGACGGTCCAGAGGGATATATATTTTAGAGTTTGGAGGTAGGGCCGTGAGCTTGGGATGGATGGAGAAAGAAAGAAAGCTGTCAGGCCAACACTTTGAAGAAGGGAGCTGCATCATCCAGCAAAGGGGAGTTCTCTCCACGGTCAAGCAGCTCCTCAGCACTAGCCCAACGTCCATCGTCCAAGATCCATTCACGACGGAAGCAGTAGCTTCTCACGTCCAGCAACCATCCAACACGGCCTAGCTTCCAGTTGAAGGAAGTGCACCACGTTCCAACAACTTCTGAGTGAGAAGTGAAGAGCCATGGCTGCCACACTCATACACGGTGCAACAGCTGTATAGTTGAGAAAGGAGAAGCAGTTGAGTGAAGGAACAAGCAGCCGTGAGCAAGAGGCTGGAATAGGGACATATTGAAGCAGCAACATGCAGCGTTGGAAGAGGTAAAATGGTTCACCAAGTGCTGCGTTGTTGAAGCATAACGTGATTCATTGGGTGGAAGAAAAAAATAGCTCACGGGTAGAGGAAGCTACAGCAATTTGGAATGGAAAGCTGGAAGAGAGTTCACGTGAATCGTGGGCTGGAAACAAACACCACAAATTGGAGGGCCATCTTTGCTTTATTTTTGGCACCTATTGGAAGAAAGGTGGGAAACACACGGGCATGGAAGCGGAAACAGGGAGCTAGATTCCAGAAATTTAGCTATAAATCAGCAGCATGCAAAGAAGCAAAACATTAGGATTTAGAATTAGAATTAGGAGTAGGAAGTAAGACCCTCACGACCCCTTACGGTCCTGGAAGAGGCTCTTTCCTCTTCCTCTTCCTTTTCCAATAGCTCTCTGAATTTCATTTTCATTTCATTCTCAGCAGTGAAAAATGTAGTGTTTTATTTCTGAAGTGTATCAGTGTTTGGAACTTTGTTAATTTTATTTTTACGGTATTTTATTTCAAATATTGTGTCTTTGTCAAATTTGATATTCAATTTAGTGCTTTTAATTTTATTGTCTCTTTTATTTTATCGTTTAATGTTTCTCTACACCGTTAAATTATGTCAATGTGATTTATCGTTTAGTTTATTTTCAAACTTTATTTTTACGGTTATTTTCTGTCAATGTATTTTCACTGATGTTTTTATTTCTGCGTTTAATTTTACCGTTTTCAACATTTTTTACCGTTTGATTTTACTGCTTTTAAAATTTATTTCAGTGTTTTCAAATTCAGTTGTGTTTAAATTCTAGTTTTAAATTTTATTTACCGCACAAAACATCCACAAACCCCCCACTTCGTGTTAAATCTGAGACTGAACCACATAAATTGGTCCTTGAGAGACGACCTAGGAGTCACATCCTAGTCATATACTGCATTAATTTTTGTGCACATAAAATTTGATGTCCTTGAGAGACGACCTAGGAGTCACATCCTAGTCATATACTGCATTAATTTCTGTGCACATAAAATTTGTATGACCGCGACAGTCGTATCATCATCTACCTCAATAACTCCTCCAATGTAGTCGAAGGTTGATGAGTTGTTTATTCTGGTACTTGATGTTGTAGTTGTTATTGCTAGACTGATGGAGACATTTAAGTATGCTGAAATGGTGGTTGTTGTTGTTGCTGTTGTGGAGCACTATACCATCTCAATTTAGAGTCATTCCCCCATTCTGGATTGTACGTGTAACTGTACAGATCAAAATTCTGCTACTGCTTTGGAAAATTGTTGTAGATGTTTGCAGCATAGGATTGAGGAGAAGTAGAGAAGAATTTGTTCAAAAATAGTCACTTAAGATCTTCCCAACCAGTGATGGACCCTAAAGAAAGACAATACAACTAGTCCTTTGGCACTCTGTCTAATGAATGTGGAAATGCTCTTAAGAAAATGGGAACTTCCGGAACATGTGGAGGTTTCATTATAGAGCAAATTATATGGAATTCCTCCAGATGTTTACAAGGGCATTCACCTGTAAGACATGAAACTTAGGCAGCAAATGGATTAGTCTAGTGTTGAGAACATATGGAAAATCATCCTCATCAAGTGCAACCAGCTCCTAAAGAGTCCTCTCACGAGGTTGAGGTTGAGCCATATTTTTCCCAATATAGAAAGTAGTAGAATAAAAATGAGAATCATAATCAGAGGTAGAGACAGGGGCAGAAGAAGCAATATGCACAAAACCCAAATAGGTAAACATACAAAAGCAGGATGTTGAGAATTATGCAAACTAATGATATCTAATGCTAATGTTACAGACTCTAAAGATAAATTCTTAGAATGTCTAACTAATCTATGAAAGATCCCATCAATTTCAGGATCAAATGATGATAATGGTCCATGGTTGTCCCTAGTCACGCACTAAGTCAACTCATATCATGAAAAGTCAACACAACCAACATAAGGGGTAAAATTGCAAGTATATGCAAACCTTATCCAAATGAGCTGAAATTTTGTGAGAAACACCCAAAAATCATGAAATGATAGCACAAAAATATTCAAAGAAAAATTCAAAGGATAATTATTTTTACCACAAAAAGAAAGTTTGGAAAAATGGGGAAATAAAACTTGAACTACACAAAATTCATATATGGTATGTCCAATTTTGATAAAAGGATAAAAAAATATCGTAGTTTGAAGTTTTCACAAATCTTCTTTTAAAATATTTTTGTAACTTAGAACTGGAACTACCATAAGTGTTTCTAGGACTTTTCGATCAAAATATGGACCAAAAGAAGTGAGCACGAAAAATTTCAAACAAAATAACACCTCTAGCTACCAAAACAAAAATTGCTAATTAATTTGGAAAATCGGGTACTATTCATGGTGGTTTTTGTTAAAATAGAATCACTCAATTTCTCACACCTAAAGGGGGGTGAATTGGTGAAATGTAAAAACAAAGTCTTTTAAAATCATTTTCACGAAAGGTGATGCCTTTAAAGCTTTCTTGAAACGCAAGGTAAAAGACTTTCTAATGCAGCGGAAACTTAATCGAATAAGTACAGAGTAAAGTCGATTAAAAGTAAAAGAGTAGGGATCAAAAAATTCAAACACTGCTTTTTATATTGGTTTGGCTAACCTGCCTACACCTAGTGTCCTTCCAACCACGGGAAGCAAATGCACTATAATGTTCAAGGTTTTTACAACAAGGCTTTTATAGAGACCTCACGTCAAAAATATAAAACACGTCTCTAACCTCTAATCAAATATAGGCAGTACAATAACTAGACCAGCAGCAAGAATCCTTTCTCGTGCTGTCTAAACCCTTTGAGACACCTCTCAAAGTCAAGAACGCCACACGCTCTTCTTCCTGTAGTCACAACAAGGAACCTAAATCCAATCTTCACAAAATTGTAGACTCCGATCTCGCAGTTACACCCAAATGTGCATAATTGATCAACCCTTTGAATACACAACAAACTTGCCTTCAACAAATCATAAGGAGATGATCACCACAGTCACTTCTTGATTCTTGGAGCTCTTTTCCTCTTTCTGCAAGATAGCACTTTCAGAAAAATATCACAAAACTGTCTAGTGCCGAAAGTCTTCAGAGATACGATACTTGGTCTTACCATTTTATATTACTTGTGCGATTTGGTACACTAGGCAATCCATCAACAAATAATATCCTAAATGTTAATACATCAAATATTTTTGACTCAATGAAACAAAAATTTCTAGGGATCAACTCAAGTTAAACATGAACAACTGCAAGCATTGTGGAAGGACTTTGAATTTCTACAAACGAAGGAGGGAGAATCAGTGAATTCCTATTTAGCTCGAACCTTGAAGATAATAAAAAGTATGAAGGCCTTTGGTGAAAACATGCAAGAAAATGTCATCACTAACAATAAAGTTAAATTATGTAGAATGCTTAATTGAATAATCTAACAACATGGAAGCCATGACCATAGATGAATTATAAAGTAGTTTACTAGTTCAAGAACATAAGATGTTGATGGTTATAGACGAAGAACACGTTCTACAAACCATGACAGATGAGAAAAATGGGACAGGAAAAGAAGAGAAGGGGTAGAGGATTCTTTCGAGACAGATGCAGAGGAAGACAATCATTCAATAAAGTTGAAGTTGGATGCTATAAATTTCACAAGCTTGGGCATTTTCAATATGAGTATCTTGTGTAAGAGAAGAATGCAAATTATGGTGAAGTTGAGGATAAGATAGAACAAGAGGATGAGCTCTTGCCAATGCCTTCCATAGATTTCAAAGAAGAAAAAGACAAATGTGTTTAGACTCTGGGTGTAGTAAACACATGAGCGGTAACAAAGATTGGTTCTCATATTTGGATGAGAATTTTCATTACACGGTGAAGCTAGGAAATGATACCTACATTGCTATTATGGGGAAAGGGAATGTTTGAATGATGATGAATGATGTCACATGTGATATCCCAAGTGTATTTTGTCCCTAAACTAAAAAAGAAGTCTCTTAAGTAGAGGACAATTTCAGGAAAATGGCTTAACCATTACAATTCAAAACAAAAAGTGTAATGTTGTGCATTCTGAAAGACGGTCAATTATGAAGGTTATTATGAGCAACAAATTCATGTTTGTGCTAACGACGACTCATGCTTCAAAGCTGAATTGGAGAGGGATTCACAACTACGTAGCAATCACCTGGGACATTTAAGCTATGATGGATTAAAAAAACTTGCTTATAAACAAATGGTGAATGAATTGCTTGTTATTTTAGTTCCACAAGACTTATGCACACACTACTTGGCCGAAAAACAACATCGAAATGCCATGGTAAAGAAGAGTTTATGGAGAGCATAAGAGAGGCTACAACTCGTTCATGCTAATTTGTGTGGACCAATTCAACCTGTATCTAGCAAAATAAAAAGTATTTTGAAAGCTTTATTGATTACTTATCATGTAAAACTTGGGTATACTTTCTACATGACAAGGGAGAAAAGTTTCCCCTATTTAAAAGCTTCAAATCACCAGTAGTGAAGGAGGCTGAAGGAAGTATCATTTGTTTAAGAACAGAGGAGGAGAATTTAATTCCAATTCATTTGAAGAGTTCTGCAAGACCTAAGTGTTAAGCCAAAAACTTGTTGGGCTCGATTTCGGCAAGTGTACCGAATCGTTCAAGTAATAAACTGGTAAGACCGGGTATCGTTTTCCCAAGAGACTCGTAATACTAAAGAATTGTGCAATTAACAACTCTATAGACTCAATAACATAACATCAATTTACAAAACAAGTGCAGAAATGTAAATTCATACATAATTACAAAGTTGGACTTTGGTATTGAAGGTACTTGGAAATGGAAAAGACTAGAAATTGTATGAAATGACATTGTTAAGGTTAGTTTTCACCAATGCACTCTTGTGTATAACCAATTTCATCTCCTCTCTATCAATTTACTAAAGTCAATCCACTAAAACACTTTAGCCCTAATCCCTTAGGTGAAAGAGCCTAGGTTTTCCATATCAAACTCCAATCCCTTGGACAATTTAACAAGCAAAACCCGCATTAAGAACTAGGATCTAAGACAACATGTGAATCATCTTCCATCCCTAGAATCAATGACCCACAAGGACTCCTATTTCAGTTCTGGGTTTCATCTTACGTCCCCATAATCCATAAAACCCCAAAATTAAGTCATGAACGTCCCCATTACATGCAAGCTTTAAGATCGGAAACAAGAATACTAGCAATTGATAGAAAAGGCATATATATATATTCAAATCATTCAACAATTACACAAGAATTCAAAGGCTACATCAATCCCTAACAAGATGAATCTGGTTCTCCATTTCCATGGAGAACCCTAAAGCTTACAAACATGGAAGACGGAAGAAGAAGGAGACCCAAAGGAAGAGGAGGAGATGTTCCCACAAGCTCCTCGCGCCCTCCATGAGCTCCAGCCGTGAAATCGCACCTCCAAAGAACCAAAGACCCTTTCCCCTTCGCGTTTTAGGGTTAAATAGACTCTGCTGCCACTGTAAGATCCTTGAAAATATTTGTAAGTTAAAATACTAGATAAAAAAAAATGAATAGTAAATTGTGAATAGTAAAAAGTGAATAGTAAAAAAAAAAAAATATTTTTGGAAAGGATAAGTGTTCCACGTAGCTTTGAGATCATCTTGGAAGTTGGAATGAGATACTACCATTAGTAGAATTTACTTACAACAACAGTTATCATTCCAGTATTGGTATGCCACCATATGAAGCTTTATATGGAAGAAGATGTAGAACTCCGTTGTGTTGGTTTCAAGATGGGGAAGCACTAACAGTGGGACCCGAGCTATTACAGCGAACCACAGAAAAAATAAAATTAATCCAAGATCGGATGAAAGCAACTCAAAGTAGACAAAAGTCATATGCCGACAAAAGAAGAAGACCATTAGAATTTGAAGAAGGAGATCATGTATTCTTACGAGTAACACCAACTACAGGAGTCGGGAGAGCTATCAAGATGAGGAAACTGACACCAAAATTTCTCGGACCGTATCAAATTCTCAAAAAGATTGGGCCAGTGGCTTATGAGGTAGCATTACCACCTGGATTAGCAAAATTGCATAACGTTTTTCATGTATCCCAACTGAGGAAGTATATTCCAGATCCAAAGCATGTGTTAGAAGTTGATGAAATTCAGGTCAAGGAAAATTTAACAATGGAAGTTGGACCAGTGCGTATACTAGATGTTCAAATGAAAAAGCTAAGAGGGAAAGATATTCGCACAGTAAAAGTACTTTGGAATGAAGACACACAGGAAATGACTTGGGAATTGGAAGAATTTATGATAAAGGAATATCCATATCTCTTTTGTAAGTAATCTTTTGTTAGATAGTCTTTATTTAAATAAATAATTTTCGAGGGCGAAAATAATTGTTGTTGGGGAGATTGTAAGATCCTTGAAAATATTTGTAAGTTAAAATACTAGATAAAAAAAAATGAATAGTAAATTGTGAATAGTAAAAAGTGAATAGTAAAAAAAAAAAAAAATATTTTTGGAAAGGATAAGTGTTCCACGTAGCTTTGAGATCAGAATTTATCAAATTGCAAATAAAAAAATTATTTTTGTAATAGTAAAATGAATAAAAAAATGAATAGTTAAAATGAATAGTAAAAATGAATAGTAAATGTTTTTGCTATAAATAGCCAAGGGGGGAGGCTGAAAATTTACACCAAAGAACTTAGAAAATTTTTGAGAGAAGAGAGTTGGAAGAATTTCAAATTTTGCAAAGGGGATATTCTGGAAGTTTTTAGAGGGCGAGGGGATTAAGTCTGTAATAGAGGTAAGGGAAGCTAACCTTGAGTATCTCCTTTTGTATTATCTTAAGCCTTGAATATGCTATATGTTGCTTTTGTCTGATCTTAAATCTTGATTATGGAGTATTTTGTTTTTGTATGATTTTGAATTTAAATGAGAGTATGCTTTTGTGTTGATATCCGAGTGTGATAGTTGTAAAACGTGATATTGATTATGTTATGTCATTTGTATGTTATTAGTTGTTTATTTTTGTATTTTGGAAGGATTAGAAATTGTCTAACCGGCTCTGCCAGATTCAATTTCTTGTTTCCCCAAACATTCTATTGTTTTCCTTATTTATTTTTATTGTATTTTGGAAGGATTAGAAATTGTCTAACCGGCTCTGCCAGATTCAATTTCTTGTTTCCCCAAACTTTCTATTGCTTCAGTTATTTATTTTATTGCACTTTTGGAAGGATTAGAAATTGTCTAATCGGCTCTGCCAGATTCAATTTCTTGTTTCCCCAAACTTTCTATTGCTTCAGTTATTTATTTTATTGCACTTTTGGAAGGATTAGAAATTGTCTAACCGGCTCTGCCAGATTCAATTTCTTGTTTCCCCAAACTATTTATTGCTTTACTTATTTATTTTATTGCATTTTTGGAAGGATTAGAAGTTGTCTAACCGGCTCTGCCAGATTCAACTTCTTATTTCCCCATACATGTTATTGTTCTTGTTATTTAATTATATTGTATTTTTGGATGGATTAAAAGTTGTGTAACCGGCTCTGCCAGATTCAACTTCTTGTTTCCCCATGAATTTTTATATTAAGATTATTTTTATGATTGTCAAATATTGTATTCTTCTATGACCATTTATTGTAATGTTTTATTATTGTTAATTGTTTATAATTATCTTGTATGAATTCTATTATGGATGTTTATTGTGATGAATTTATTGAATGAGTTTGTTGGCTGAAATTGATCTTGTTGGGAGGTTTGGAATAAGGGTTCTGTAATAACTTGTATATGGGTATTAAATAGATATACAGATACTGGTTGAGGTTGTTGTGAGAAGAAGTAAAATTAAGCATTTTAAGATTTAGAGCATAAGAAAATAAGGTAGATAAATTAAATAAATAAATTGTTAATTATTGAGGACCTCCCTTTGTTGGTAGGATAGAGGAACCTTAAAAACCTGAGTTGGCACATCCCTGATCATAGAGCAGCCCTGGCCTGGTCCAGTCAGTTGTGACTAGTCATATGTGCTGGCGTCGAAGGTGAGTTTGATGCGTTCAGACATCTGGGTCCTCTCCGGTGACCAATTGGGGTAAAGAAAAATCTATAATAGGATGAAAATAAAATAAAACAAGTTGATTGTAGATGCATAATATTATCATGGTAAAAATTTCATATATATTTTATTACATTGAGCCCAGACTTTAATATGTAGTTCTTAAGATATATTGATATATTTTGGTTGATCCATGATCTTTGTTTGGTGAAAATATGTTGAGTTATACTCGTTATGGGCAAAATGAGTTTATAATATGAAGCATGATATCTGGCAATATGTTTGATTTATTGATACCAAAACGGGTGATTATGAATTCATGATTAAAGAATGAACATGATTGAGTTAGGTGGATAAGAGGGTATGAATTGTTGGTTTGATGAAATGTTGGGGTGGATATGAGAAATCATTACTTATGAAATGATGTTTACTACCGGGAGTAGTTTGTTCGAGTTATACCATGAGAGTTTGGTATGAGCAAAGTAACACTTGAGGTTTATGAAAGCAGGCAGAAAGTGGTATGACCATAAGGCTTTGACATAAACATATGATTCGTAAGTTTTATAGAAGCAGGCAGAGAGGGGTCTGACCATAAGGCTTCAGAAAGTAAGATATAGTATATAAGTGAGGCTTAAGGAAGCAGGCAGAGAGCGGTCTGACCATAAGGCTTCATGAGTAAGCATGGAACACTTGTAAGATTTATGGAAATGAGAAAGATGATTTTGATAATGATGAATTAATGACATCGGAATAATGATATTTTATCAATTGCAGAAATACATGATTATAATATTTTTATTACAAGTTTAATGATTTTATGATATGGTTGGCTTACCCTTATTTGTTTGTGCTATGATCATATAACTCATGTTATATGTGATTAGATAATGTTGCAGATGTGGTTGATAAAGCTTAGAGATGAGAGAGATGCGGGGAAAACCTTTCAGGGATTTTTGTAAAAAGAATAAATTTGTATTGGGAAGATTATGTTGTGTAAAATTTAAAAGTTGAAATGTCAACGGTGAAGACTATATTGTTTAAAGTTTGTAAGTTTGGTATTGTACTTTGGAGTAATTGAAATAAAGTTTGATTGTTTATATGAGGTATCAAATTAATTTAGTCTCTACTATCAGTAATACCCTTTAAAATTGTTTGGGTGTTACATTATGGTATCAGAGCAATGGTTTTCGAAAGTATTTTGGGACTATGGGGAGTGAAATTATTATTCTTAGTAAAACTATTAATTGTTATGATGAAAATGACTATTGGAGGAAATTGATATCATATGCTAAATTGTATTGTTATCTTTTTGAAGAAATCATTTAAACTCGACAAAGATGCAGCAACAACAAGTTGATCAAGTACCTCAAAATCATTCTAGCTTGAATGACTTCTTAAGGCATGATCCAACTAAATTTAATGGGGAGGCTACTCCTGATGAGGCTGACTCTTGGCTAAGGCAGAACGAGAAGATTTTTCGGGTAATAACTTGCTCAGAAGAACAAAAATTAACTTATGCATCATTTCTTTTGGTGGGGGAGGCTGAATATTGGTGGGAAAGTATGCAACAGTTGATGACGGTTCGTGGTGAGGCTGTGAATTGGGAGAACTTTAAGATAAGGTTCTTGGAAAAATATTTTCCAAACAGTGCAAAATTTGCAAGGGAGGCGGAGTTTCTGACCTTACAACAAAGGAGGTTATCAGTACAAGAGTACGTAGTAAAATTTAATTATCTCTCGAGGTTTTATACTCAGAATATCACAGAAGAATGGAGATGTCGAAAATTCGAGGGAGGACTAAGGCATGAACTGAAGAAGGTACTTATGCCATTGGAAATACAAGAGTTTCCAGCATTGGTAGAGAAAGCCAGAATGATAGAATTATTGGAGTTTGATCCAAGTAGAGTTTCCAGACTTGCCAAGGGAGAATCTTCAATGAAATTCAACAAAAAACCTTATGAAAAACCACAATTATCATATCGAGGAACAGTGAAGTGTTTTGAGTGTGGAGGGGCACATTTCAGACGTGACTGCCCTAAACTTATTGGGGAAAAAGTTGAAGGGAAGAGATGTTTCATCTGCAATGATCCGGGACACTTTGCTAATGTTTGTCCAAAGAAAAAGAAGGTGGGAGAACCACAACAACAAGATTCTGCTGAAGTAAAGCCCCGGGCAACAGGAAGAGTATTCGCAATGTCTGCAGAAGAGGCTACTAAGCCAGGTACATTAATTTTACACACCTGTATGTTGTTAGGAGAATGCGTATATGTTTTGTTTGACTCTGGAGCCACACACTCCTTTATATCCCTAGCATGTTTAGAAAGACTCGGATTACCGATGCTTGATCTAGGGTGTGAATTAGTAGTTTCTACACCAACATCGGGACCAGTTACGACCAGTTCAGTCTGTGTCGGATGCCCGATCCAAATTGCAGGACGCAAGTTCAAAGTGAACTTGATCTGCTTACCCCTTCAAAATCTAGACATTATTTTGGGAATGGATTGGTTGACTGCCAATCACGTTCTTATTGATTGTGGGAAACAAAAGATAGAGTTTCTAAATTTGAACGATTTAGAACTAAGCTCAACTCGAGTAGTTGCGAAGGATATCAAAGATGGAGCTACCTGCTATGTGGTGTTAGCTCAGGAGAAAAGAGAGAATACTGAAGAACAAATCATCGGAATACCTGTGGTAGAAGAATATGTTGATGTTTTTCCAGAACAAGTACCAGGTTTACCACTTAGTCGAGAGATCGATTTCACAATAGATCTAATGCCCGGAGCTGGCCCAGTTTCTATGGCTCCATACAGAATGGCTCCTGCCGAACTAGTAGAGTTGAAAAAGCAAATCGAAGATCTGCTGGAGAAGAAGTTTATCCGTCCAAGTGTGTCTCCATGGGGAGCTCCTGTATTGCTGGTGAAGAAGAAGGATGGAAGTTCAAGGTTGTGCGTGGATTATCGACAGCTGAACAAGGTTACAATAAAGAACAAATATCCTTTGCCAAGAATCGATGATCTATTAGATCAGTTGAGAGGAGCAGAGGTGTTTTCAAAAATTGATCTCAGATCTGGGTACCATCAGATTCTGGTCAAGACGGAAGATGTGCAAAAGACGGCTTTCAGATCTCGCTACGGACACTTTGAGTACGTGGTAATGCCGTTTGGCGTGACGAATGCTCCAGCGATTTTTATGGACTACATGAACAGAATATTTCGGTCATGTTTAGATAAGTTTGTGGTAGTATTTATAGACGATATTCTTATCTATTCAGAGAATAAGGAAAAGCATGCAGAACACTTGAGGGTGGCGTTGGAAATTTTAAGAAAACATCAACTGTATGGGAAATTGTCAAAGTGTGAGTTCTGGATAGAGAAAGTACAATTTTTGGGTCATGTGATTTCTGCTCAAGGAATCTCAGTGGATCCAGCAAAGGTGGAAGCTGTGCTAAAGTGGGAGCGGCCGAAAACTGTAACTGAAGTACGAAGTTTTGTAGGATTAGCCGGTTATTACCGACGTTTTGTTGAAGGGTTTTCCAAGATTGTAGGTCCTCTAACTCAGTTAACTCGTAAAGATCAACCATTTCTGTGGACTGACAAGTGCGAAGCCAGTTTTGAGGATATGAAGCAACGACTAACGTCAGCACCGGTATTAATCATTCCAGACTCTAGCAAATCTTTTGAGGTGTACTGCGATGCGTCATATCAAGGATTGGGGTGCGTCCTAATGCAAGGAAGGAGACCTGTAGCTTATGCATCTAGGCAGCTAAAGGCGCATGAGAAGAACTACCCAACGCATGACATAGAACTTGCAGCAGTAGTATTTGCATTAAAGACATGGAGACACTACCTCTATGGGGCAAGTTTCCAAGTTTTTAGTGACCATAAGAGTCTAAAGTATTTGTTCGATCAAAAGGAGCTGAACATGCGACAAAGAAGATGGATGGAATATATGAAGGACTATGATTTCGAACTTTTATATCACCCAGGAAAAGCCAATGTGGTGGCAGATGCATTGAGTAGGAGACAAGCTCAAATAACAACAATGATGGTGAAGGAGTTAGAACTGTTAGAAAAGTTACGTGATATGAACTTGGGGTTGCAGTTAACCCCAGATCATATATGGTGTGGTCATTTAGTAATCACTAGTGACTTCTTAGAACAAGTGAAGGTTGAGCAGTCGATGGATCAAGAGTTGCAGCAAAAGATCAGGTTGTTGGACACCGATCAAGCTAAGGACTTCGTTCTAAGTAAAGATGGCATCCTTCGATTTAAGAACAGAGTGTGTATACCTGCAAAGAGTGAATTAAAACATTTAATTTTAGACGAAGGCCATAAAAGTCGTCTTAGCATACATCCAGGTATGACTAAGATGTATAAGGACCTGAAAGAGTCATTTTGGTGGAATGGAATGAAGAGGGATGTGGCCGAGTTTGTAGCAGCCTGCTTGGTGTGTCAGAAGGCAAAAGTGGAGCATCAAAAACCGGGAGGGATGTTACGACAGTTAGACATTCCTCAATGGAAGTGGGACAGTATCTCGATGGACTTTGTAACACATTTACCAAAATCATCAAAAGGTCACGATTCTATCTGGGTTATCGTTGATAGACTAACCAAGAGCGCTCACTTTTTGCCCATTAATCAACGTATGTCTCTAGAAAAGCTGACGGAGTTATACATCAGGGAAGTAGTGAGGTTGCATGGAATACCTACAAGCATTGTGTCAGACAGAGATCCGAGGTTTACTTCAAGGTTTTGGCAGACGCTACAGAAGGCTCTGGGAACGCAGTTGAGGATGAGTTCGGCTTATCACCCTCAGACTGATGGTCAAACAGAAAGGACTATTCAGTCTTTGGAGGATTTGCTAAGAACTTGTGTATTAGATCATCTTGGAAGTTGGAATGAGATACTACCATTAGTAGAATTTACTTACAACAACAGTTATCATTCCAGTATTGGTATGCCACCATATGAAGCTTTATATGGAAGAAGATGTAGAACTCCGTTGTGTTGGTTTCAAGATGGGGAAGCACTAACAGTGGGACCCGAGCTATTACAGCAAACCACAGAAAAAATAAAATTAATCCAAGATCGGATGAAAGCAACTCAAAGTAGACAAAAGTCATATGCCGACAAAAGAAGAAGACAATTAGAATTTGAAGAAGGAGATCATGTATTCTTACGAGTAACACCAACTACAGGAGTCGGGAGAGCTATCAAGATGAGGAAACTGACACCAAAATTTCTCGGACCGTATCAAATTCTCAAAAAGATTGGGCCAGTGGCTTATGAGGTAGCATTACCACCTGGATTGGCAAAATTGCATAACGTTTTTCATGTATCCCAACTGAGGAAGTATATTCCAGATCCAAAGCATGTGTTAGAAGTTGATGAAATTCAGGTCAAGGAAAATTTAACAATGGAAGTTGGACCAGTGCGTATACTAGATGTTCAAATGAAAAACCTAAGAGGGAAAGATATTCGCACAGTAAAAGTACTTTGGAATGAAGACACACAGGAAATGACTTGGGAATTGGAAGAATTTATGATAAAGGAATATCCATATCTCTTTTGTAAGTAATCTTTTGTTAGATAGTCTTTATTTAAATAAATAATTTTCGAGGGCGAAAATAATTGTTGTTGGGGAGATTGTAAGATCCTTGAAAATATTTGTAAGTTAAAATACTAGATAAAAAAAAATGAATAGTAAATTGTGAATAGTAAAAAGTGAATAGTAAAAAAAAAAAAAATATTTTTGGAAAGGATAAGTGTTCCACGTAGCTTTGAGATCAGAATTTATCAAATTGCAAATAAAAAAATTATTTTTGTAATAGTAAAATGAATAAAAAAATGAATAGTTAAAATGAATAGTAAAAATGAATAGTAAATTTTTTTGCTATAAATAGCCAAGGGGGGAGGCTGAAAATTTACACCAAAGAACTTAGAAAATTTTTGAGAGAAGAGAGTTGGAAGAATTTCAAATTTTGCAAAGGGGATATTCTGGAAGTTTTTAGAGGGCAAGGGGATTAAGTCTGTAATAGAGGTAAGGGAAGCTAACCTTGAGTATCTCCTTTTGTATTATCTTAAGCCTTGAATATGCTATATGTTGCTTTTGTCTGATCTTAAATCTTGATTATGGAGTATTTTGTTTTTGTATGATTTTGAATTTAAATGAGAGTATGCTTTTGTGTTGATATCCGAGTGTGATAGTTGTAAAACGTGATATTGATTATGTTATGTCATTTGTATGTTATTAGTTGTTTATTTTTGTATTTTGGAAGGATTAGAAATTGTCTAACCGGCTCTGCCAGATTCAATTTCTTGTTTCCCCAAACATTCTATTGTTTTCCTTATTTATTTTTATTGTATTTTGGAAGGATTAGAAATTGTCTAACCGGCTCTGCCAGATTCAATTTCTTGTTTCCCCAAACTTTCTATTGCTTCAGTTATTTATTTTATTGCACTTTTGGAAGGATTAGAAATTGTCTAATCGGCTCTGCCAGATTCAATTTCTTGTTTCCCCAAACTTTCTATTGCTTCAGTTATTTATTTTATTGCACTTTTGGAAGGATTAGAAATTGTCTAACCGGCTCTGCCAGATTCAATTTCTTGTTTCCCCAAACTATTTATTGCTTTACTTATTTATTTTATTGCATTTTTGGAAGGATTAGAAGTTGTCTAACCGGCTCTGCCAGATTCAACTTCTTATTTCCCCATACATGTTATTGTTCTTGTTATTTAATTATATTGTATTTTTGGATGGATTAAAAGTTGTGTAACCGGCTCTGCCAGATTCAACTTCTTGTTTCCCCATGAATTTTTATATTAAGATTATTTTTATGATTGTCAAATATTGTATTCTTCTATGACCATTTATTGTAATGTTTTATTATTGTTAATTGTTTATAATTATCTTGTATGAATTCTATTATGGATGTTTATTGTGATGAATTTATTGAATGAGTTTGTTGGCTGAAATTGATCTTGTTGGGAGGTTTGGAATAAGGGTTCTGTAATAACTTGTATATGGGTATTAAATAGATATACAGATACTGGTTGAGGTTGTTGTGAGAAGAAGTAAAATTAAGCATTTTAAGATTTAGAGCATAAGAAAATAAGGTAGATAAATTAAATAAATAAATTGTTAATTATTGAGGACCTCCCTTTGTTGGTAGGATAGAGGAACCTTAAAAACCTGAGTTGGCACATCCCTGATCATAGAGCAGCCCTGGCCTGGTCCAGTCAGTTGTGACTAGTCATATGTGCTGGCGTCGAAGGTGAGTTTGATGCGTTCAGACATCTGGGTCCTCTCCGGTGACCAATTGGGGTAAAGAAAAATCTATAATAGGATGAAAATAAAATAAAACAAGTTGATTGTAGATGCATAATATTATCATGGTAAAAATTTCATATATATTTTATTACATTGAGCCCAGACTTTAATATGTAGTTCTTAAGATATATTGATATATTTTGGTTGATCCATGATCTTTGTTTGGTGAAAATATGTTGAGTTATACTCGTTATGGGCAAAATGAGTTTATAATATGAAGCATGATATCTGGCAATATGTTTGATTTATTGATACCAAAACGGGTGATTATGAATTCATGATTAAAGAATGAACATGATTGAGTTAGGTGGATAAGAGGGTATGAATTGTTGGTTTGATGAAATGTTGGGGTGGATATGAGAAATCATTACTTATGAAATGATGTTTACTACCGGGAGTAGTTTGTTCGAGTTATACCATGAGAGTTTGGTATGAGCAAAGTAACACTTGAGGTTTATGAAAGCAGGCAGAAAGTGGTATGACCATAAGGCTTTGACATAAACATATGATTCGTAAGTTTTATAGAAGCAGGCAGAGAGGGGTCTGACCATAAGGCTTCAGAAAGTAAGATATAGTATATAAGTGAGGCTTAAGGAAGCAGGCAGAGAGCGGTCTGACCATAAGGCTTCATGAGTAAGCATGGAACACTTGTAAGATTTATGGAAATGAGAAAGATGATTTTGATAATGATGAATTAATGACATCGGAATAATGATATTTTATCAATTGCAGAAATACATGATTATAATATTTTTATTACAAGTTTAATGATTTTATGATATGGTTGGCTTACCCTTATTTGTTTGTGCTATGATCATATAACTCATGTTATATGTGATTAGATAATGTTGCAGATGTGGTTGATAAAGCTTAGAGATGAGAGAGATGCGGGGAAAACCTTTCAGGGATTTTTGTAAAAAGAATAAATTTGTATTGGGAAGATTATGTTGTGTAAAATTTAAAAGTTGAAATGTCAACGGTGAAGACTATATTGTTTAAAGTTTGTAAGTTTGGTATTGTACTTTGGAGTAATTGAAATAAAGTTTGATTGTTTATATGAGGTATCAAATTAATTTAGTCTCTACTATCAGTAATACCCTTTAAAATTGTTTGGGTGTTACAGCCACATCAGTAAAAATTGCGCCCGGCGCCCCCTCTGTTTCGTGCCCGGGCGCGAGACTCACTGGAAAGTCACGCCCGGGCGCCCCATTTCTCACGCCCGGGCGTGAAACTCTCTGGAAAAATTGAAAGTGGACGAGCGTCCTCTTCTCTGGACTGGACGAGCGTCCTAAATCTCGGACGAGCGTTCTCCTATCCCTCTGGACGAGCGTCCTCTTAACTCTCTCTGGACGAGCGTCCTCTTTTGCTTCCACTCTGGACGAGCGTCCTCTCTCTTTGCTGGACGAACGTCCTAAATCTTGGACGAGCGTCTTCAACTGCGTGCACATTGGACGAGCGTTCATTTCTCTGAGTTCTGGACGAGCGTTCTTGCGTAGCAGACGAGCGTTCCTGCATGTGCTCACTTTGGTTCATCTCTATAATTTGTTGGAGACTCTTCCAAGCTCATTTTTAGCTACAAAATAAGGGATTATTGATGAAAGTACATCAAAGTAGCCAAAAACACAATTATTTAGAAAACAAGACAAAAGAAGAGGATTTAACAAGTTATAAGTTAGAAAGGAGTTGATTTTGCTACTAAAATGATGCTTAAATAATGGTAAAATTTAGCATTATCACTAAGGCATATGAAGTTAATTGACGATAGCTTACAAACCTTAGTAGAATGAAGTTATTTAGAGGAAAAACATAACCATTATGAATATGGTTATAAAATATGTTTCTTAGAGCTTTTCTTTACTTTCTGTAAGATCAACTCTTTCCGCAAAAGATATGAAAATGTTAGAATCACAAAAGTTCTTACAGAAATCAAATCTGCATCAATTTATAAAATAACTCATCTTAGACGCATTTTAATCGACTTAGCTACTAATGCATTCAAATACAACAATTTTGTTATAACAGTTAGCAGCAATCACGACAATTAATTGAATGTGCAATTAATGCAGTTGACTAACATTAATGCTTGGTCAACACAATAAAAAAATTGACCGTTAGATAGTTATGTCAAGCATTAACAATATTTCAAACCAATAACTAACTTAATCTAATACAACACACATGCAATCGATTATGCAACAATGTTAAGCATAGTTTTGAAAAACTTTCTCTTTGAAAACTCTCACAGCACATTGGAAAATAGTTTGTGCAAAGACACGAGTTTTAATCGATTCACCCCACAATGAAGTCGACTTAAAATTGGTGTTTTGCCACACATTTAAAGTTGAACATAATTGCTTGTGGTTTTCTTGATTGTTGATAGGGGAGCACTGATTTAGTTGAACCTACAATCTTAGAGCTTCTAGTTTTTTATGGTGACAACATAATTAATAACACATGTATTGTTTATGTGTTACATGTTATATGTTATAATCAATGTGTAAATTTGTTTTAAAGCATTGAGAACATGATTGTGTTCATACATTGCATTTCACTGTGCTATATAATTGATTTTTTTGGGGAATGCATGTCTGATGTCTTATAGAAAGAAAACCACAAGCACTTATGTTGAACTTTTAATTGTGTGGCAAAATAATAGTTTTAAGTCGACTTCATTATGGGGTGATTCGATTAAAACTCGTGGCTTTGCACAAACTTTTCAAAGTGTGTTGTGAGTATTTTCAAAGAGAAAGTATTTCAAAACTTTGTTTAACTATGTTGAATAATCGATTACACGCAACCTGCATTCGACGAAGTTTGTTACAGTTTTGAAATTCTGTTAATGTTTGTGTTAAATGTTACAACGACTATATGTTTAAATATGTTGACCAAGCATTTATTGTGTGTACATTCAATTAACTGCATTGATTGTTGCTAACTGCTTTAACTGAATTGTTACATTTGAATGCATTAGTAGCTTAGTCGATTAAAATGCGTCAGAATTGTGTTTATCTATAAATTGATGCGAACTTGATTTCTGTAAGAACTTTTATGAATCTAACAGTTTGTGATATATTTTGAAGAAAGTTCATTCTTACAAAGAAAGAGAAAGAGCTCCAAGAAACAAAAAGTGACCGTGGTGATCATCTACTTCTGGATTCTTGAAGAGAAAGTTAACTACACTTACAATGGTTGATCATATCTACACATTGGGTTTAACTGAAAGATCAGAGACTACAATCTTGTAAAGATTGGATTGAGGTTTCCCTATTGTGATTACAGGAAGAAGAGTGTGCTGCGTTCTTGACTTTGAGGGTGGCTCAAAGGGTTGGACTGCAAGAGAGGGGATTCTTGTTGCTAGTCTGTTTTGCATATGCCTATATTTTGATTAGAGGGTTAGAGAGGTGTTTTATATTTTTGACGTGGGGTCGCTATAAAAACCTTGATCATTATAGTGCATTGGATTCTTGTGGTTGGAAGGACACTGAATGTAGGCTTGGTCGAACCAGTATAAAACCTCAGTGTTTGATCTTTCTATCCCTACACATTTTTATTCAGTCGACTTCGTACTGTACTAAATCTATTTAATTTCCGCTGCATAAACAAATCTTTTTCCTTGCGTTTCAAGCAAGCTTTTAAAGGCATCCACTTTGCGAAAAATATTTAAAGAAAACTTTGTTTTTACATTTCACCAATTCACTCCCTCTTGGTGTGAGAAATTAAGCCATTCGTTTCTCAACAAACTTGTAAAGACATTTTTTTTGGGGGAGCAAATGACCGTTTACTATTCATTGTGTATTGGGTTTGACGTCGAATTTGGGTGGTATTTGACGTAACCTGTGCATGGGGAAGGACGGTGATGAATCTAAGAAGATGCATTTGTTACCAATGAAGAAGGTAATGTCGTATTCTATGGAGTTCGACGTCCACATTGTAAAGACATTTTCTTGGGGGAAATGATTGTTTACTATTAATTGTGTATTGGGTTTAACGTCGATTTGGGTGGTATTCGACGTAACTGTGCATGGGGAAGGGCAGTGATCAATCTTAAAAGATGTTGTTAGTAATAAAGAGGGTAACGTCATATTCTATAGGAGTTCGACGTCACATTGTAAAGACATTTTCTTTGGGGAGGAAATGACGTTTACTATTCATTCTATATTGGGTTTAATGTCAAATTTGGGTGATATTCAACGTAAATTATCAGTAGGGTAACATCGTATTCGATATGAGTTCAACGTCCAACATAGTAAAGTGAAATTGTGGGGAAGCAAATCACTCTTGAGTATTTATTTATTTTGGATTGGACGTCTATTGTTTCCTAAAGTTGACGTTATATGATTACCAAGGTCATTGTTTAACGTTGTATTGGTGTATGGTTGGATGTCAATTCTTTTTAGATGGTGGTTTGTATTTTCAAATGACGTCGAGCGATTGAATTTATTTACAATAATGCCATTATTAACATTGGTTGTTCCATTATTGGATGTTGAACGCGTGACGTTATACGCAGTTTTTGTACTAGTGCTTGCTTTCTTTGAAAAACTTGTATTACTCTACAAGTTCAATCAAACCCATACTCAACCTCTAACTTATCAAATCATCTGTAATGTCAACACCCACGAAAGTATAATCTGGAAGATGAAGAAAATACTGTGCAAAGGGTTTAATCACTCCTAATGCTCAAACACTACCATCAAAATCTCAGTCACATCACTCAAACACCATTTAGAGAAGATAAAAAACATAAAGAAATTAGGGAAAAGGAAAAGAGGTAGTTGGAAGAAACTAGAGTATCGTTCTTGATTTGAAAAGTGTGTATCTGACATTCAACACTGATGATGGCGTTGACGATGATTACTTATTCGTAAAATCCCTTTGGTTTAGAAATCTCTCTGGATTGTAAATCCTTAATACTGACATAACACAATGCACAAAATAGTAAAGAGGCAAAAAAAAAAAAAAGAACTTCAGCAACTTAAACCTAAAGATAAAAATATAATTTCATTTTCTTAACGGGTAGCGGGTAATCATGGGTATGGGTAGTATGATACTCAAATTCGACCCGTTAATGAGTATGTACTAAATTATCTGTTATCCACTACTCATAGGTACCTATGATCCACGGGTACCAAATACGCACAACTGATTTTACCTATGGATACCCATGGGTACAAGTATTTTATTCATCTCTACTCTCAAACGCTCTGAAATTTAAGAAAAGGAAAATTCAAAGGAAATAAAAAAACATGGATCCTAATATGTTCAATAGGGAAACAGAAGGTAAGATGTTACGTTGAATGCATGTTATTTATAGAAGAGTAATGGACGTCGAATTTCACAAGTGTTTGACGTTCAGTAAGTCGTTCATCATGAATAACAGTAGTAAGTATGGCTACTAATTGTAACCTATACATTATCGAAGGCCAGCCGAATTCAACGTGTAAACTTCATTATCGAAACAAGGAATAGATTTCTTATGGCTTTTCAATATCCCTGTTTATAACAATTGGACGTCGAAGCCCCATAGAAGTCGACGTGCATAACTTCATTGGTAAGAACAAATAATTAATGCTTCCAACCACTCCATTTCCCTGGGCAATAATAACATCGAATCCCCTTAGAGATCGATGTCAATCATAATGTTGTAACTTGCATTTTAATAAAACTGTAATAAAATTGTATAAACAATCATAACGTTCAAGTGGACATCACATCGAAGCCTTAGGGAATTCGATGTCTAAACTTGTTTTGGTAACTGCACTGTAATAAAACAATCATGACTCTTTGCACTGTAATAAAACGTCAAAGTCCCCATAGAATTCGACGTGAAGGTGGTTTAAAAGAAAAAAGGTAAAAGAGAGAATGACTCTTTGGCTTCTGACTTATCAATAAAACATCAAAACCCCTTAGAAATCGACGTGAAGGTGGTTTAAAAGAAAAACAAAATAAAAGAGAGAATAACTCTTTGGCTTATGGATGATCAATAAAACGTCGAAGTCCCTTAGAATTCGACGTCTTATGGGTGGTTTAAAAGAAAAAAAGAATAAAAGAGTGGCGTGCTGGTTTAAATATTTACCACCATAGAACGTCGAACTACCCTAAATTCGACGTTATATTTACCCTAGGGCCGACGTTGAATCTGTTTTAATGAATGTAAAAAAGCTAACACAATTTTACTATTTCTTTGTGCTTTCATTTCTGCTTGAATTTTCTTCTTCGAGGACAAGTGCGGACAACAAACAAGGTTAGTTTTTAGTCGTTTAATGCTTACGAAAGTGTTTCGATACTAATTTGCTTTGTTTTTTATTTGTTTTGACAAATTGATTTTCATTTTTCGTTAGGCTTTTTGCGTACATGGTCAGTGAGTTCATCGTCTTCATTATTGTCCACTACTCTCTACTTTCGCGACAACATTTGGAAGTTAGTTTTTTGTTTTTTTTTCTTCAATTTATAATTTTGGTAGTGTTTTTTGGTTATGGATTCGTAAGTTAGCTTTATTCTTTGACGTGTTTTGTTGATTTTTGTTGTTTATAAAATTCTTTAGAGTAATATGGATCATAGTTGGATTCATCAACGTCGTATTAGTAAAGAATATGAAAGAGGAGTTTCTGAGTTCTTAGAATATGCTAACACATAAAACCAATGAACGAGACATGTTTTTGCCCTTGTGTTTGTTGTCTCAATCAAGTATTTAAAGACTTTGATAATATCCATGATCATCTGTTTATCTATGAAATAATGATATAAAATAATGAGATGTTATACAGTTTGTGTAAGACCCAAAATAAGTATGATGAGTTATTTTATTATTTTCTCGCAAATAAGTTCTTTCCAAATAAAGATGAATCCTATGAAATTTAGAAATTTTATGTTTCTACGTACTGTCTATGATGAAATTATGAATAAAGTGTTGCATCTTATTCATTAATTTAAATTTTTTTTATGACTATGGATGAAACGGAATTTAAATACAAAATTTTATCATTGAAAGATAAATGACTTCTTAATTTAAAATTTGATGAATAACTGATTTCAGAAAATTATTTTACATAAATTGAAAATTAAGAGTGTAGAATATTTTTCAATTTAAATATTAAAATGGTAATAAAAAAATAGTTTATAGAGTGAATTGAAATTTCCATAATTATTATTATTATTGTATTGAAAGAATTGAATAAAATATATATCTTTTATTTTCTATGTTATGGGAATAGAAAGTGCTAAATTCCATTAGCCTTTGAATTTTGTAGCCTTTAATTTTATCTTTTAATTTTTATCTTTGAATTGAAAATTAGTGAATTAAGTTTTGTACATGTTCAATCATTAGAATTAAAACCTTTTGCGAAAATTGTTTTTAGATGAATAGTTTTAGATTAGGAAAGCATGATGTCCTTGTTACGTAAATGCTAATAATTTCAGATTTGAGATTGAGAAAGTGATGTCCTTGTTACGTAAATGCTAACAATTTCAGATTTGAGATTGAGAAACTGTAGCTTTCTCATTTTCATCGTCCATGACGTATAATTTTCTCTTTTTCCCAACACCCAGAGTCTTTTCCTTTCTTAACATCGACCATCTAGCTTCATGTAACAAAACTTATCTGCTTGCAAGGAAATGAAACAAAACATGAACAGAATTTGAAATTAGTTACGGAGACAAGAAACGGAGATTAAGGGACTTGGTTCCTCTTTGATTAGAACCGTCCAAATTATTAGGTTCTTGAAAACAACTATAAAACGTCAGCCTTCAATGAAATAAAAAAAAAATAATTAGAAATATAGACGAGTGAACGTGAGAGTAATCTAAGTTCTTGGAGAACCATAGAACCTTCAAGGGGAGTAGCAGTGGACCGTAGAGTAACAAGAGTTAGCAAATCTTACCAAACTTGAGGTAGGGAAGCTAATCTTTATCTAAAGTAGCAGTACCATCTTTCGAATTGTGCTTTGTTGAATCTTGTATATCTGTAAGATGCATATTATGTTGAAACTTGATTTGAGGACTCTTGTAAAACTTGATTGCACGGTTTTGTAGGGATGAAGACATTGTTGTTGTATTTCCTTGAACATTGATAAACCATTTCAAAGAGAATGAGTAGTGTTTCAGTAGGGATTTTGTGGGACCGAGACACTAACCTTTCTGACGCTGGAATCACGTGCTCCACTTGCTCTTTCAGTTTAGACCGTTCGGTTGCCTTAATCAGACCACCCGATTGCCTTCAGAATTGGCCGTTCGGTGGACTTCAATCTTGACCGAGGGGGGAGGTACCTGCAAAGGCACTCCGATGCTCAAGTTAGGCGTCTGTTGAAGGAGCTTTTGATCACAAATGAATGTTTTGTATTTATTGTAATTGAGTATTGCGAACTCAGTAGAACGTAGTGAAGTCTGAGTTGAACGTACCTAGCCTTTGACCCTGTCAGTGTATTTATAAGTGTTTCATAGATCAAATAAAAACAACCTTACCTGGAGATCTGGTTAGTTACTCATAAACGGTTTTATCAATATCTTTAATCAGATATCTATGATTATTTTATCCTTTGTTAGACTACTGGCCCAATAATACCTTAAGTATTGGCCCAATTATGGCCCAACACCATTTAATGTGGTTGACCTTAGTTGATTCAGTGGATGATGGCCTGGTTGACCATTATTGTGGTAGTGACTGAACGGCTAACAATTAGTAATCGTTCGGTATACATTATACCCGATACATGCCCCCCAAGTCCGAGTTAATCGTTCGGCTTTTAGCCATGATTAACTATAGGACTTATGAGATTGAGAGAGCCGAATGGTTTGTATGTAGGATGTTGTCACCTGTACTGAAGAGGAAAAACAATTTGAATCCGCATGTGATTAGGAAAACGTAGTCAATCAAATTAACATTAAATAATTTGGGTTATGAAGTCGGATGGCCGAATGTTTGAACACTTAAGGCCATGGAAGGCCGAGCAGTCGAGGCCGAATGGCTAAATACCTAAGGCCGAATGGCCAAATACTTGAGAAGTCGAATGACTGAATACTTGTGAGTGAGCCTTCATCTTGGGATTGCCTTTACCGTTCAGATGATAGTCCATAAGGGACTAGCCTCCCCTGCTCGGTTTATAGTCCATAAGGGACTGTCTACCGCTCGGTTTTTAGTCCATGGGGGACTTTCTTTACCACTCATTTTATAGTCCATGGGGGACTGGGTTTACCACTCGGTTTATAGTCCATGAGGGACTGTCTCTACCGCTCGATTTATAGTCCATGGGGGACTGTCTTCACTACTCATTTTATAGTCCATGGGGGACTGTCTTTACCACTCGGTTTATAGTCCATTCAAGACTGTCTTTACTGCTCGGTTTACAGTCCATGGGGGACTGTCTCTACCGCTCGGTTTATAGTCCATGGGGACTGTCTCTACCACTCGGTTTATAGTCCATGGGGGATTGTCTTTACCGCTCAGTTTATAGTCCACGGGGATCGTCTCTTCCTCTCAGTTTATAGTCCATGGGGTACTATCTTTACCACTCGGTTTATAGTCCATGGGGGACTGTCTTTACTATTTGGTTTATAGTCCATGGGGGACTGTGTTTACTGTTCGGTTTAGAGTCCATGGGAGACTGTCTCTACCGGTTGGTTTATAGTCCATGGGGGACTGTCTTTACCACTCGTTTTATAGTCCATGGGGGACTGTCTTTACTGTTCGGTTTATAGTCCATGGGGGACTATTTTTACCGTTCGGTTTGTAGTCCATGGGGGACTATCTTTACCGCTCAGTTTATAGTCCATGGGGGATTGTCTTCACGGCTCGGGTGATAGTCCATGGGGGACTGTTCTTCACCGTTCGGGTGATATTCCATGGGGACTGTCTTTACCGCTCGGGTTATAGTTCATAGGGGACTGTGTTCACCGCTCGGTTTTGAACCTAGGAGTTCGTTTTGGAACGTTCCCTGAGTTTCATGGATGGCCCGAACGGTTAACTCCGGATTGACCAAATGTGATGTGTGCATGACCTTGTCATATGCCTTGTAAGGCCGAATGGCTGAATACTTGTGAAGCCGTGTGGCCGAATACCTTTGAGGCCAAACGGCCGAATACCTGTGAGGCCTAATGGTGAATGTTTGAACACCTGAGGCCATGGAAGGCCGAATGGTTGAGACCGGCCGAATACTTGTGAGGCCTAGTGGCCGAGCAGTTGAGAACATTCCTCGTCGAGTGGTAAACTCTCTTTTGATCAAGTGGCTTGTACGCCGTATCCTATCACCTTTACTTGAAGAAAAATAGTGGTTCGAATTAGAATGCTTAGGAAAAGTGTACACAATCAAAAGTTAAGATAGTTAATATCAAATTAGTTTAGGCTATAAGGCCGGACGACCAACTAAGTAAGACCGTTCGATCTTCGGTTGAATTTTTGAAGACCAAAACTCAAATCCATATTAGGATGTGTCACATATAAGCTTTTAGGTGCTTTATAGCCCTCGAATCGAATGACACGGCGGGGGCTGGACCAAACGACGTGGTGGTAACGCGAATGTCACAGAGGCTAGACCAGATGGCGTGACAGATTACTACACTTGAAAATTTATTAGTAGGTAAAAGCAGCTGTAAAAGCTGCAATGTCATTTGAACAAGAAAGGTAATATAGAAATTGTCAAGTTACTACTTTAAGAAAGCTAAAAGATCTGCCAATTAAATGGATTTGATAAAAAATTGAATCTTGAGAAACGGATGAAAATAAGGGTTGAAGCGAGTCAGCAGAAGATAACCATGTATTTGAATACTTTTTATCTTGTTAATGAAATTTCACATTGAGATGATCACCCATGTGGTGTAGCTTTAGCTTTGTTGAATTTCCTGGTGTTGATCCGTAGTAATGTTGAGATCGAGCGTTCGTCTTGGTTCCTTGCATTTTTAATGGGATGCCACTCGGCTCCACGATGGGCACCAAAATGTTTCGGTAGGAATTTTGTGGGACCGAGACACTAACCTTTCTGACGTTGGAATCACGTGCTGCATTTGCTCTTTCAGTCTGGACCGTTCGGTTGCCTCAATCAAACCACCCGATTGCCTTCAGAATTGGTTGTTCGGTGGACTTCAATCTTGACCGAGGGGGGAGGTACCTGCAAAGGCACTCCGACGCTCAAGTTAGGCGTCTGTTAAAGGAGCTTTTACTCACAAATGAATGTTTTGTATTTATTGTAATTGAGTATTGCGAACTCAGTAGAACGTAGTGAAGTCTGAGTTGAACGTACCTGGTCTTTGGCCCTGTGAGTGTATTTATAAGTGTTTCATAGATCAAATAAAAACAACCTTACCTGGAGATCTGGTTAGTTACTCATAAACGGTTTTATCAATATCTTTAATCAGATATTTATGATTATTTTATCCTTTGCTAGACTACTGGCCCAATAATACCTTAAGCATTGGCCCAATTATGGCCCGACACCATTTAACGTGGTTGACCTTAGTTGATTCAGTGGATGATGGCCTGATTGACCCTTATTGTAGTAGTGACCAAAGGGTTAACAATTAGTAACCGTTCGAAATACACTATACCCGATACAAGTAGAAAAGAAGTCATCCCACGTTAAACCATGTGACTTTCTGTCACTTTATATTCTTTATTTACCACTTGTTATATTGGCACTGAAAATGGAACTTATTTTCCTTATGCTTATCTCTTTGTGTATTATTGTTTAATTATATTTACTTGAAATTCTTTTATTTGGGATCAGACTATTATAGAAAAACAATTAAGTGCATGTGATCTGTAAAACCGTGAGCATTTTCTCTTTTCAAAGTTGCATAATGTTTTTGTTTGTTGGTCTTTTATCTTTATTCTTAGTTTTTTTATTTATTTAGTTTTATACTCATCATCTTCCTTTTATCTTTTACTGTCAAAATTCAAATCATCCATACTATATATCTATCTATTATTATTATATCTAAAGGCTGCAGATTTTATTTATAATATAGGACATCTAGCATGGATGAATTATTACTCTTATTCATAAATTGGAGTAGCTTACTTTGTCTTCTTTCATTGGGTTTGTCATAGATGGAACAACTTTATTTTTATCACTCACTTGTCCAAACGTGAAATGGTCTATGATGTTGAATAAAGAACCATTTCCTTTATTCCATTTACATCAATGTGCTGTAACCTTTTCAAAGCCATTTAATTTAAATTTCATACTTATAATATTAAAGAAAATAAAGAATCTTGCTAGGCTTATTTCATTTTGACCGTGCATCTTCTTATATCTAAGACATCATCATTTTATTTTTATAATATGACATGGTATCTTTTGCTAAAAATAGAGAGAAGTCTAATGTTCGGTTTCCTCTGTAGGATTCATTTTATTAAAAGCTTAAATCTCTATCATATTATGGTGAAAGAAAGTATTTTGATTTGAATGAATACTGCAACCTTGACACAATTACTTCTTAAGAGACTCATCCTTTACCTCCCTAATTTATTTTAACCATGCAATAATGAAAAGTATGACACATCTTCAGTATTGAAACTTGAGCAAAAGAGATTGAAATAAAACCATCTAGGAATATAAAGAAAAACATTGATTAAAATAAAAATAAAAATAAACTATAATTAGCTCACTACTTCAAAATTTATGAATTTATGGTCATTAGAGAGAACTTTGAGTCTACGGTCCAACCCAAAAAGAATCATCTCATTTGGAGTTTGGTAGAGAGAGTATTAAGCAAAATAGTCAACAAAGATCATAGCTGAAAATACAGAAAAGAAAAAAAAACGTGATTAAAAAGATAATTTTAAATTTTTATTACAACTAACCTGTGATCTAAAAATTACGAGTCTGGTGCCCAAGAAAAGATATTTGAGTCTAGAATCCAACAAAACTAGAATCAACTCATTTGAAGTTCTGTAGAGAGAGTTACGAGTAAAACACTGAGCAAAGGTCAGAATTGACAACAAACGATCTTGAATAGGATTTTTGGATTTAACGTGAATTGTAAGATGTATGGTTTCTTAAGATTAATAGGATAGCCTTGGATGATTATCTAGTTTTATCAAGGGAAGATTTATGCTTTATCTTGGTAGTTAAAAGGAAATATTTGTTTTGCTTGTGTAAGGTGATAGGTGATAACGGTTTAAAATACCGTTATCTGTGATGTAATTTTGATACTAAATGCACCCTTTTTGACTTAGAAACTTGTTTTGACTCATGTTTTTGCTTTAGTTTTTTGAATAAGAGAGTTGAGGTTATAGTTGATGATTTTATCACCAAATTCCCTTGAGTTTGTAGGGTATTGGAATGATTTGAAGGAAGAATTAAAGTACCAAATAGTTAGAATGTAGAAAAGTCAACCAGTGTGCAAAAAGGTCAACCAGAGGGTAGAAAAGTCAACCGCGAAGCTTGGGCGGCCAGAAATCGACGCCCACTGCCCGGACGGCGTACGTCGTGAAATATGCCCATTTTTTGATATGTTTCGACTTCTTTTGGACCGGGCCTTGTTTCTACTCTTTTCTGACTCTATTTAAAGGATCCCGGCTAGGGCTGGGCATAGTTAATTAAAAAAACTTAAACTATAATTTATTTGTACTGTTTTAAACTTAAAAAACTTAAACTAATTTTACTTAAAACTAATTATACTTATTAATAGTTTAGTTTAAAAATATTGAACTGTTTTTATTCTAGTACAGTTAACCAGTTAACTGTTTCAGTTTCCCAATTCTTTTTCTCAATCACAATTTCTCTCAAAATTAGGTTTTCTTTTCCCTTTCTCCATCACAGTTTTCGCTTGCCGCCATTGGAGTTCGTTGCCGACTTGCTGCTCGTCGTCCTCTCGTTACTTCCCGTTCGTCAAAGGTTCGCTCGTCACTTGCAGCACTCTGCCCTCGTCAAAGGTGAGTTTTCTTTTCCCTTTCTCCATCACAGTTTTCGCTTGCCGCCATTGAAGTTCGTTGCCGACTTGCTGCTCGCCGTCCTCTCGTTACTAATGCTGCTTTGACTTTGTAATTAAAAATTTACATCTGATCATCTTTTTCTCTCACTATGCATATGTGTATGTGTTTGGCCATTGTTCGTGTAGATATTGTACCCTACTGCATGGCAATAGTGGTCTAAATAACATTAGGCTTTTTGATGGGGTGGTTTTAGGAAAATTTTTGTTATCAAATGTTGTTTATTTGGTGGAAATTTCCCCTTTATTAATTTTTTTGTCCTAATTTATAGCCCTGCTAACCTTTTTCCTCTCAATAAATTACCATTTGCTGTACCTCTTTTTGCAGGCATCTGAATGTCTTTACAAGGATAAATCATTAGGCCCTCTGACCAATTTTGGTGGCATCTCTACGCTAGTATGTTACCAATTTCTAACCAAGTATACTATAAACTTAGATTCATTAGGCCCTCTGATGTTACAGTGAGAAGAGAATAGAAAAACACTATCCGTGTCTTGCTAACTCATTCAGTAGGCTCATAAGATAATTGCATGTACTTCTGAAAATAGGGTGGAGGCACTTATGGTCATCTACTATCTCTTTTCTTTAGGGTGGCCCATTGGACTGTGTTGGAACACTTGAATTAAGAAATATGCTATGTGATTTAGATAAATGATTCAAATCAGTTTTTTTTTTCTGACTTTAGCTTCAGAGTTAAATGCTTTGTTCTGGAAGTTTTTCCTTGAGAGATATTGGTCAGTTGTTATATAAGATATTTCCTAAGCATAATAAGTATTTAACCTGTTTCATGTGTGCGTGCTGTTGTTGCTTACTTTATATTTTTCTGTAATTTTAGTTTGTTTAATTCTTCACTACAGGTTTTATGAAGGTGTTATCGAATCTTATGATCCTATCAAAGGAAAGCACAAGGTGAGATGTTAGTTACTGATGCTAATCTTTATGCTTTTTATCTCTAGAATTCAATAATGAATCTCTGCCTATGTAAGCTTTCTATATTGCCACTTATTTAGAATGCATTATGTATGCTATTCTTTATCACAAAACCATGTTACATGTTGATTGAAGATATTCCAGTCCTTTTTTTCAACTAAATGTTTTCACTATTAACTACAAAATGCTTCTTTGTCTTCACTTTCTTGTTTCAAAGATTTGTATAGGAAATAAAAATAGTGAACATGTTGTCAAACACAATGGATCTTTTGATGACTTCCCATATTTAGTTATGATTTTCTATGTAGATGTAAATAAAGAGCTTGAATTTAAAACTTCAGGCTACTGAACTGTGCCACTCACCAAGTTCTTGTTTGATTGAACTCTTAATTAATGTAGTGATGTGAATGTCAGAAACGGTAGAAACCCTCACACCAAATACTTCTAGAATGGATTATTTACCTCCTTGTATCGATTCATCGTCAACTGAGAATAGTAAGGGTCGATCAGATGTGTGGGGACATTTTACTAAACAAAAACCACATTCTGAGAAGAAGGCCAAATGCAATTATTGTGGTGATTTGATTAAATATTTGGCGAGATGTAAAGAAAATCCTAATAGAGAAGCATTCAAAAGGCAAAAGCTTTCATCATCAATTGCAGAAGTTAGTGTTAGCCCTTCACCAACTATTTCTAAATTTGACCAAAATGCATCTCGAATGAAGTTGGTGAAGATGTCTGTGAAGTCTGAGCTTCCTTTTCAATTTGTGAAAAATGAGGACTTCCGTGACTTTGTATGGTCCTTGCAACCACGATTTGAAGTCCCATCCCGCACTACATTGAGGCGTGAAATATGGGAACTCTATGAAGAGGAAAAAGCAAAGTTGAAAATGTTTCTATCAAAACAATGTGAGAGGGTTTGTTTAACTACAGACACATGGACATCAATCCAAAACCTAAGTTACATGAGTTTAACAGCTCATTTTATTGATAATGATTGGAAACTTCAAAAGAAAATTTTGAATTTTTCTCAAACAACGGGACATTCAGGAGAGCTCATTGCTAAACATGTTGAGGCTTGTTTGAATAATTGCGAGTTGAAGCGAGTCCTTAGCATCACAGTGGATAATGCTAGCGCAAATGATGTTGGGGTCCAGTACCTTAAAAGAAGGATGTTATCATGGAATTGTCTTGTTTTGAAGGGAGAATATGTTCATATGCGTTGTTGTGCTCATATATTAGGTTTGATTGTGAAGGATGGCTTAAAAGAGATAAAAGATTCAATTTCAAAAATCCGGAGTGCAGTTAAATATGTGAAATCTTCTCCTGCTAGATTTGCTAGATTCAAGGCATGTGTTGAACAAGAGGGAATTTCTTACAAAGGTATTGTTTGTCTTTATGTTGAAACTAGGTGGAATTCAAATTACTTAATGTTAGAGGCAAGCTTGAAGTATAAAGATGCCTTTGTCTTGCTAGATATGCAAGATAAGAAATTTGGGGTTGAAATGGCCAAAAGTAATGATGGTGTGCCATTAGAAGAAGATTGGGAATATGCGAGGTCTATTCTACCATTTTTAAAGATATTTTATGACTCTACCCTACGCATTTCTGGTTCATCTTATGTCACGAGTCATATGTATATGAAGGAGGTGTTTGGAATTGGTAAAAGGATTCGACAATATTCTGAGAGTAGTGATGTGAGCATAAAATTGATGGCAATGAGGATGAAGGGCAAGTATGAAAAATATTGGGGAAATCCTAATGGAATTAATATCTTATTATTGATTGCTGTTGTGCTTGACCCTAGGAGTAAGTTGGATTTTGTTAATTACTTCATTGACTACCTCTTTGAATCTAGTATGGCTAGTGAATTGAAATCAAAATTATTGTCATCTTTAAAAACACTTTATGAACAATATCAAGGTATTGAGGAGGGTTCTCAAAGTAGCCAACAAGAATCTCAACTAGATGATGATGATCCTCATGGCATGAGTTTCTACCTAAGAGCTACAGGACGTAGATTTGATTATATATCAGAGCTTGATAAATACTTGAGAGAGGATCCTGAACCTTATATGAAGTCAGTTGAGCTTGATATTTTACATTGGTGGAAAGTCAACTCGACTAGATTTCCTATCCTTGCGAACATGGCTCGAGAGGTGTTAGCCATTCCTATCTCTACCTTAGCATCAGAGTGTGCATTCAGTACAGGAGGAAGAGTGGTTAGTCCTTATCATAGTTGCCTAACGCCTAAAATAGTGGAAGTGCTTGTTTGCACACACGATTGGTTAAAAGGAACACCTTTCTCTATACTTTTTGATGAGGATCCTAAAGAACTTGATAAATTTGAGCAAGGTGAGATTATATGACAAATTTATATACTTTTTAATTTATATTTTAAGTGTTAAAAAATTATGAAATATTTTATTTTATTTTTGTAGAGATAACCTCTCAAGATGAAGTGGGACCTTCAAGTGTTGCTATTAATTTGGATGATTGAAGTTTTGCCACAATTTGTTAGTTATCTAATGTACATGTGCGTAATACTATAACCTTAATGCTTTGTTTTTCATGTTGTTTTGTCTTGGAAACAGTACACAAATGCTTAATATTGTTTTTCAATGCTTTGCTACAGGATGATTCATACATTGAAAGCTACATAAGCACCATCGGAGTTGATTTTGTGAGTTTGGCCTTTACTAGAGTGGTAGAAATTATGTGCTTGCTTATTTTACAATAGAAGAGACATATTGATCTTTGTATTTCTTAGAAGTTTCAAGGAGTTGGGTGTGAGTGAGGACCTTATTGAGGTAATGGAGGAGATTGGAGGGTTTATTCCCAGTGAGATACAGTGTGTGGTTATTCAAGATTATATAAGATCTCTAATAGGGTTGAATAATTTAATACTTATAAAGTTAGTGACAATTTTTTTAGCTTCATTTTCATCACATCAACACAAACGATGATAACTATTATCTACTTTTGTTGTTCTGTTCCTGCCATGTTTATTATTTTCCTTAGAGAAAAAATGGAGTAAATTAAATATGTCAACTTGTACAGTTGTCAGTTGCTAAGACGGGATGAAGAGTTGCTTGGTTCAAATTCAACCAGAAATATGATTCGAGTCTGCCACAGTTCATTCACATATCTTTCCCTGTAAACACTTCATTGCATGTTGCGCTATCTCTGCCTCTTTTGAAGGGGGAAAAAGCCCTCTTGAAAACTAAGTCTCTACACAAAAAGTTCTGCCACAGAACCAAAGCATTTGGAATCTCAGCAACCAAATACTGATGAGTTTTTTGTATCTACGTTCTTGAAGCATACTAGTTTAGCATCCTCACAAGCCTACAATTTCTTTGCTTCTGTCTGTTCATGGCAAGGGGTTTCTTGTGATGCCAATAGAGAACATGTTGTTGGCGTAGTCTTTTCTGGTATGAACCTCTCTGGCACTGTACCTGATAACACCATAGGCAAGCTAGGCAAACTTCAAACTCTAGATCTTAGCCACAACAATATCACTGGCTTGCCTTCAGATTTTTGGAGCTTAAGTTCCCTCAAGAACCTTAATCTCTCCTCGAATCATATTTCTGGTTCAAATTTACTAGTTAGTGCTGTAGTTATTAATGTTGTATAGTTAGTGCAGTTCTTGGTTAAAATTAGTATAATTCAGTTCAAAATTAGTATAGTTAGTAGTTCAGTTCAGTTTATAGTGTAGTTTAGTACAGTTAAGTATAGTTCAGTACAGTTTAATAAAACAAAAGCAGTTCAGTTCAGTTTTTTTGAACTATTTTTTAGTGCAGTTTAGTTTTTCTGAACTAGTTTTTAGTTCAATACAGTTTTTAGTAGTGCAGTGCAGTTTAGTTTGATTTGCCCACCCCTAATCCCAGCGCTCTAGGTTTGGTATCTCTGGCTGGAGCAACACAACATCACACTCTTCTACTCTCTAAAGGCGGATCTGGAGGCAGAAGCTTCCTTTTCTACTCTTAGGGTTTTACTATGTCATTCTTTTCCATTGTACTAGTTTCTCCATGTCTATGGAGAACTAAGCTCTATTTGTTGTTGGGGAATGATGTAACCTTGTAAACTCTCATGTATTTGAATTATTTGAATGGATTCTTAATCATATATGCTTTTCATTAATTGTTAGGAAATTCATCTGTTTGAATGCTTACTCTATTTAACTCGTTTAGTTGCATGATTTATGAATTGCATGAGTGCCAGGAGGTTCCTTACATTTCAGGTTCTTGTTGAATTCTCCAAAGGGTAATATTTCTCAGGGATGAGGGTATGAGTACTTGGTCGTCTTAAGTTCTTGATCTTCAGACTTAATTCTATAGGAACGCTAGGAATTCCATGAACTAGGAATTAAGACATGCTTATTGTGCCAAGGGATTGGGTTCTAAGTACTTTAGTGAGTGACGTTAACATTAATGCATAAAGGGGAATTCTTATATACAAGAGAGGGAACTTGGTGAAATCTAACCCCAACAACATATTCATCTCATATTACACAACATCCGTTCATCTTTGTGTTACTCTACTATTGATTAATTTGCATTCATACTTAATTTTTTGTCTTTGCATTTTAAACCAATGATCTCTTTTATTTTAAGTCTTAATTAATTAATTTATCACACGACTGTTTAATGCCGAGAGTCCTCTAAGATACGATATTTGGTCTTACCATTTTATATTACTTGTGCGATTTGGTACACTTGCCAATCATCAACAAGTTTTTGGCACCGCTGTCTGGGATAAAAAATATTTCCGTTGTCGGGGTTCAAAAATATTGTCAACAATAGGTGGATTCAAGTCTTGTCATTTTACTCTTTCAAGGGAATACAAATGTCTTATCGTAGGTTTCTTTCTCGTGCCGAGTATTGTGCTTGGTGAATGGATGCTAATTGTAAGGACCCCCTTTATTTTATTTTATTATTTGAAAAGGATGGGGAGCAGGGAAACATTAGTGCCATAAAAAGAGGAAGACTTTGGAAAGTTGGGGAGCAGCACGTCCAGGTTTTACTCCCATTTTGGCACCATTCAAACAAAGCTGGTACGTATGGAATTATTGGGGGGAGGGGTACATTATTGGACCAGGAGAGGAAGGGGAGAAAAGAAAGGGGGGGGCGGCTGGGTCTCATTTGGAAAGGGGGTGTGTTTCGTTTTTGGGAGTGAGGGAGAGGAGTGAGACGGAGAGAGAGCAGCAACAAAGGGAGCCTTCCTCCCTCCGTTCCAGCCGTCCAAACAAGCCACCGTGAGATGCTGTATCAACTTCAGAAGTGTTGAGAGGAAGATTTGGGTTGAGTATCTGGTGAGAGTGAAGCTTCTGCAGTAAGATCTGGGAGAAGAAGTGAAGAACTCTTAAAGATTGGAAGAAGATCAAACTCTCTGGAAGTGATTCAAGGAGATCTTCAAGAGGTAAGGGGAGCTAGATATTTTGTGTGATTAATTGTATGTGCTTTGTATGATGCAAATCTGGGTAAAAATCTGGGAAGAAAGGGTTGAATTTGATGTTTCTGGAAATCTGCAATTCTGCAGAAATTCTGCAGAACCGTTCGTCCAATTTGGTTTCAAATTGGACGTTCGTCCTAAAATGGCTTAGCCAATTTTTGAACGTTCGGTTATTTGTTGAACGTTCGTCCAAAGAGACAAATTTGTGAACGTTCATTATTTTTCTGAACGTTCGTCTAATTCTAGTGAAATTAGACGTTCGTCCACCGGAGTGAGTGTTCGGTTATGAACGAACGTCCGCGTATGTTCGTTTTTGAGGTATGAGCGTTCGTCCGCAAAAGCTTGTCGCGCGTTCGTCCAAGCTTCGTTGTTGCGCGTTCGTCCAAGCTTCGTTGTTGCGCGTTTGTCCAAGCTTCGTTGTGGCGCGTTCGTCCAAGCGGCCTGTTGTTGAGCGGTCGTCCTAAGTGAGCGTTCGGCTTGTTCTTGAGCGTTCGGCCAGATTCCCATAACGTCCGTCCATTCGGTTAAAATAGCGTTCGGCCTAAATATCAAAATCAGCGTTCGTCCAGTTTGATTAAAAGAGCGTTCGTCCGTTCTTAAATGGCCGTTCGTCCAAATTGGTTAAAAAGCGTTCGTTCGTCCGAAAATGAGCGTTCGTCCGTCCGAAAGTGAGCGTTCGTCCAATTTGGTCTGGCCCTCGGGAAATGATGTTCGTCCAATTTTTGGCAGGTGTTCGGAAAAACGACGTTCGTCCTGGGACGTTCGTTCAAAACTGTTAGGTGCTTGGAAAGTACGTTCAAATAGTGTTTTGTATAAGTTGGATTTTTTTTAGTATTATTTTCTCTTGAATTGATTTTTGTGTATTAATGTGTGGAATATTTGTGGTGATGTGATCTGTGAGAAAATATGAGAATGTATGAAATATAATAAATTATTGGGATTATCTGATGTAAATGTTGAAATTTGAGAATTGTATGGAATATATGTGATTATATGAGCTATGAGAAATATGAGAATGCATGAAATATGATAAATTACTGTGATTATATGATGGGAATGATGAATGTGAGTATGATTCGGAAATCTCAGGGAGAGATGGATGAAAGTGGTTATGTGAAATATTGTAGTTGTGTCTGTATAATTGTAGGGGCTTTGAAATGGTTGTCTATCCCTAAACTCAAAGCATTGTTCACACTCAAGTAGAGAAGAACAATGTGAGTGGTGAGAGTAGAGGGAGGTCCTCGTCTATGGTCTTTGAATTTAGACATAGGCAGCTTGGGGGATTTATGTTGCTAGTGTTGGAGAAAGACCAGCAGAACTAGCAGGTGTAGAGACGACCAATAGTCCGACAATTATACAAAATCCGGATGAGTCGTGTGAGTATGTAGATTGTGGTTTAATAAGCATGACTAAGTATTTCTATATTTAAATCTATGTATGATGACGTGAATTAAATGTGCTAGGAGATAACATGCTTTTTATATCTAGCTCACCCTTGCATTGTTTGTGTTGTGTGCCAATTTGGATATGTTATTCGGCGATGATCATCCACTTGGATGGGAGCAGATGTCGTCGAAGAGTTCCCCTTGGAGCAGGAGCCGGAGGTTGCTGATGTTGCAGAGTAATCTTCTTAGAAGTTTCCTGATTGATCACTTGTAGCGATCAATCCTTTCAAACTGTTCAAGTTTAAATTTTCGCTCATTTTATCTGGATGATTGTAATTTAACAATTAAATTACACGTCATATTCTGACTGTTCTCTATATTTGAATGTTGACGTCTTTATTATGTAATATTATTATTATATAATCGGGATGTTACATTAATGGTATCAGAGCAGTTCGTCCTTAGGATGACCTTTGTGTTGTGGGTTTGCCATGTCTTCTCTGTGAAGGTTTGAGTGTAAATGGTATGACTTACCATTTCCTTCGAGTCTATATAGTAAGGTGTGTATCTAACTAGAAGTTTTAAGAACAGAAAATGTCTTGATAAGAGTAATGAGGGTGCACACTCATGACTTTCATCGTAGATGATTTTCCTTTCTTAATTCTGAAGGTTTGAGGTAAGAAAGAGTTAGAGTTTCAGTGTTGTCTCCTGTAGTAATTCCTGTCTGGTTCTTGTTTTTGTGGTGGTGTGTTGTGCCCTAGAGTAGTAGAGAACTGCATATTCAAGGACAACTTGAGTTGTATACTTTTAGTGGAATTGGTTAAAACCGTTAAGACAAGTTCTTGCCTCGAAGATAGGAATTAGAAGACTAAAAGTTAAGCTTCGGAGGGCTAGTGAAGATATTAGAGTTTGGGAGAAATGTTATGGGTGAAGAAAATTTCAAGAAAAACAAAGTCGCAAGATCTTGCATCGTACGTTTGCAAGGAGTTCAGAGGTTAGATTTAGAAAAGCTTTGGGTAAGCATGGTTATAACGCGATTTGAGAAATGAGTTGGGTATAGTATATCAGTGATGGTTGGAAGCTGAATAAGAGAAGTGATAGATGGTTTGAAGCTTAAGTTAAGAAAGAAATAAGTGGACTACGGGAAATCGTTGAAAGTAGAAGAAGAAGGGTTTGAGGAGCAGTGTGTAGAACATAGAACAGATTTAAGGAGGGTGAAATAGAAGCCGGATCTCCAAGTTGAGGGAACATGAAGTGTGTAAGGAGAATTGGAGTACTATAGGACTGTGAGTTGAATAACCAAATGGAATGGTTAAACATGAATCTCAATTGGATAATGCATAGTCAAGTTTAGAAGAATGTTTCAAGATTAGTGATCCGTATAGAATAAGTGTTTGATTATTGGCTGAGCTGAGAGATTTCAAACGTTGAAGGAAAGAGTACATTAGAATGTCAGTTTGGTAAGAAAGTGTAAGGTCAGAGAATTAAGGGCACAGTGGATGAAGAAAGGAGAAAATGGGTTTTAGAACAGATGATAAAGGGTGGTTGTAGCATAAGTTGCTAAAGAGAGTATCGAGATTGATCAGAAGAGTTTGGGATGGTTGAGATGTTTAGAGTTATGAAGTTGCATGTTGTGATAAAGTTAATTTTCTTTGGGTATAGTTTTATGGTGATGTTCAGTGTTCGGTTGAATTTGATCAAGAGAGAAGTGGATGTTGAATGATAGATTGCAGAAGGCAGTAAGTTAGTAAGTTCAGTTAAGGTCAGAGGATTGGTGTTGTTGGTTAAGAGTTTCTTGAGGTTTAGAAGATTTAAGATAGGGTTTGTATTTTGACGACTCCGAGTGGAAGAGGACAATCCTTGAAGAAGAAGGTTTTAAGTTAATTTGGACGGAATGAGTGCAAGAAGAATTATGAGTGATGTGGCGTTTGTGGAGTTAATCTAAGGGATCAAGTTTGAAGTTTATTTGGAGTGGTTTCTTGACAGGGAAGGAGAACGAAGGTAGTGCATCAAGTATAGTTGAGCGAAAGATGGAAGCAAGTGTTATGAGAATTCAAGATGTCTGTCAATCGCAAATGAAGAAAAGAGGACGTTGTTCTTTCCTCAGTTTGAGGTGTGATTCAAGGGAGGTTTGTTGTTTCAAACTAGTTCTCTAGTGCTTTATAGTCTTTAATACGAGCTTCGTATTTCAAGAAGAAAAGTCACCGATTATATATCAATTGTGGATCAAATTAGGAAGTGAAGAAATAGGAGTGTGAGAATCAAAAGAGGTTAGCGTGAATGTGGGAAAAAGAAAAGATACATCTTTATGAGGTAAGGATTTGGGTTGGTTTTCTGCAACCAGTATGAGATTTTATAACTTGGAAAAAGTGGAATTCACTTTGGAGTGGGGTCTTAGGCAACACCAGTGTCCGAAATTTTTGGGTGATTCCTGTTTAAGTCTTGTAGTGCAAGAGAAAGATGGAGGTTGAGTTAGAGCGATAATATTTGGACTCAGTATAATCATAGGGAGAGCTACAAGGTTGAAGAATAGCAGAAGAGAAATAGAGGACATGTTGGCGTAGTTTAGTATAAGTCTTAACAATCAGGAGTGATTTCGGGCATGGTCGTTTTGTGGAATAGAAAACAATGTTGAGGAAATGGAATGACAAGGCTATTATGCAAGGAAAGAGTTTTCAGGGTTTTGTAAGGTTATATAGAAGTTCTGAAACAGGTTCTTCGAGGGTAATCATTTGCTGGTTACAGTTGTCAGGAAGGAAGTGTTCTTTTAAGTAAATTGGTGAGTAAGGAAGTATAAGGATCAGAGTAGCGCAGCAGATGATGGTGAGCATGTTTTTGTCAGTAATAGGTATGCATGAAGAGTTTTCAAAATGGTGGATTGGTGGTTTGTGAGGGACGAGTTCTTTGAAACAGTATTAGTGTTGTTATATGAGCATGAGTCGGGGGTGTTTGGTAATCTTCAAGAGTCAAAAGTGAGTTAGGTGTGAAAGAAATATGTATCAGGCAGGGAAGATAAGTGAGCTTTCGGTTGCAAGCTACAGGGTAAATTTTAAAGGGGGACAATATAAATGACTTTGGAAAGGGAAGAGTGGTTCAATGGGCGAAGGAGACTATTTGAGTTGTAGTTGTGAGTTATAGTGGCAATCTAGAGGTAAGGTGATGTTAACAGACGATCAAGGATAAGTATCCGTTGCTGAGGATAAATGATTTGATGGATCAACTACAAGGAGCTATGGTATTCTCTAAGATTGATCTGAAGTTTAGCTATCATCAAATCTTAGTGAAAGCGGATGATGTGTAGAAGACGGCGTTTAGGTCTATATATGGTCACTACGAGTATGTGGTTATGCTGTTTGGCGTGACTAATGACCCAGTCATTCTCATGGACTATATGAATCGAATTTTTAGACCTTCTTGGACAAGTTCGTGGTGGTATTTATAGATGTCATACTAGTATATTCTAAGACTCGAGAAGAACATGAAGATCACCTTAGTGCAGTACTTGGAGTACTGAGAAAGAGAAGATTGTATGCCACGTTGGCTAAGTGAAGACCTTGGATGGTAGAGCAGGCAACTTTACCGGGAGTTAAAGGACAAGATAAAAGAAATTTACTTGTTCTGGTAAGCTTAATTTTCGAGGACGAAAATTTTTGTTGTTGGGGAGAATGTAAGGACCCCCTTTATTTTATTTTATTATTTGAAAAGGATGGGGAGCAGGGAAACATTAGTGCCATAAAAAGAGGAAGACTTTGGAAAGTTGGGGAGCAGCACGTCCAGGTTTTACTTGTAATACCCTAATATTTTAAAGGGTATTACTGATAGTAGAGACTAAATTAATTTGATATATTTTATAAACCATCAAACTTTATTTCAATTCTCCCAAAGTACAATACCAAACTTACAAACTTAAAACAATATAGTCTTCACCACTTAACATAAATTCGAATTTCAACTTATAAGTTTTACACAACATAATTTTTCCAATACAAATTTATTCTTTTTACAAAATATCCCTGAAAGTTTTTCCCCGCGTCTCTCTCATCTCTAAGCTTTTTCAACCGCATCTGCGACATTATCTATTCACATATAACATGAGTTATATGATCATAGCACAAACAAATAAGGGTAAGCCAACCATATCATAAAATCATTAAACTTGTAATAAAAATATTATAATCATGTATTTCTGCAATTGATAAAATATCATTATTCCGATGTCATTAATTCATCATTATCAAAATCATCTTTCTCATTTCCATAAATCTTACAAGTGTTCCATGCTTAGTCATGAAGCCTTATGGTCAGACCGCTCTCTGCCTGCTTCCTTAAGCCTCACTTATATACTATGTCTTACTTTCTGAAGCCTTATGGTCAGACCCCTCTCTGCCTGCTTCTATAAAACTTACGAATCATATGTTTATGTCAAAGCCTTATGGTCAGACCACTTTCTGCCTGCTTTCATAAACCTCAAGTGTTACTTTGCTCATACCAAACTCTCAATGGTATAACTCGAACAAACTACTCCCGGTAGTAAACATCATTTCATAAGTAATGATTTCTCATATCCACCCCAACATTTCATAAAACCAACAATTCATACCCTCTTATCCACCTAACTCAATCATGTTCATTCTTTAATCATGAATTCATAATCACCCGTTTTGGTATCAATAAATCAAACATATTGCCAGATATCATGCTTCATATTATAAACTCATTTTGCCCATAACGAGTATAACTCAACCTATTTTCACCAAACAAAGATCATGGATCAACCAAAATATATCAACATATCTTAAGAACTACATATTAAAGTCTGGGCTCAATGTAATGATAAATAAAATATATATGAAATTTTTACCATGATAATATTATGCATCTACAATCAACTTGTTTTATTTTATTTTCATCCTATTATAGATTTTTCTTTACCCCAATTGGTCACCGGAGAGGACCCAGATGTCTGAACGCATCAAACTCACCTTCGACGCCAGCACATATGACTAGTCACAACTGACTGGACCAGGCCAGGGCTGCTCTATGATCAGGGATGTGCCAACTCAGGTTTTTAAGGTTCCTCTATCCTACCAACAAAGGGAGGTCCTCAATAATTAACAATTTATTTATTTAATTTATCTACCTTATTTTCTTATGCTCTAAATCTTAAAATGCTTAATTTTACTTCCTCTCACAACAACCTCAACCAGTATCTGTATATCTATTTAATACCCATATACAAGTTATTACAGAACCCTTATTCCAAACCTCCCAACAAGATCAATTTCAGCCAACAAACTCATTCAATAAATTCATCACAATAAACATCCATAATAGAATTCATACAAGATAATTATAAACAATTAACAATAATAAAACATTACAATAAATGGTCATAGAAGAATACAATATTTGACAATCATAAAAATAATCTTAATATAAAAATTCATGGGGAAACAAGAAGTTGAATCTGGCAGAGCCGATTAGACAACTTCTAATCCATCCAAAAATACAATATAATTAAATAACAAGAACAATAACATGTATGGGGAAATAAGAAGTTGAATCTGGCAGAGCCGGTTAGACAACTTCTAATCCTTCCAAAAATTCAATAAAATAAATAAGTAAAGCAATAAATAGTTTGGGGAAACAAGAAGTTGAATCTGGCAGAGCCGGTTAGACAACTTCTAATCCTTCCAAAATGCAATAAAATAAATAAGTAAAGAAATAAAACATTTGGGGAAACAAGAAATTGAATCTGGCAGAGCCGGTTAGACAATTTCTAATCCTTCCAAAATACAAAAATAAACAACTAATAACATACAAATGGCATAACATAATCAATATCACGTTTTACAACTATCATACTTGGATATCAACACAAAAGCATACTCTCATTTAAATTCAAAATCATACAGAAACAAAATACTCCATAATCAAGATTTAAGATCAGACAAAAGCAAAATATAGCATATTCAAGACTCAAGATAATACAAAAGGAGATACTCAAGGTTAGCTTCCCTTACCTCTATTACAGACTTAATCTCCTCGCTCTCTGAAAAGTTCCGGAATATCCCCTTTAAAATTAGAAATTCTTCCAACTCTCTTCTCTCAAAAATTTTCTAAGTTCTTTGGTGTAAATTTTCAGCCTCCCCCCTTGGCTATTTATAGTAAAAAATTTTACTATTCATTTTTACTATTCATTTTTTTATTCATTTTACTATTAAAAAAATAATTTTTTATTTGCAAATTGGTGAATTCTGATCTCAAAGCTACGTGGAACACTTATCCTTTCCAAAAATAATTTTGTTTTTAATTTTTTTTTTACTATTCACTTTTTACTATTCACAATTTACTATTCACTATTTACTTTTTTTTTTTTTAATTTAGTATCTGACTTACAAATATTTTCAAGGATCTTACATTACTCCCATTTTGGCACCATTCAAACAAAGCTGGTACGTATGGAATTATTGGGGGGAGGGGTACATTATTGGACCAGGAGAGGAAGGGGAGAAAAGAAAGGGGGGGGCGGCTGGGTCTCATTTGGAAAGGGGGTGTGTTCCGTTTTTGGGAGTGAGGGAGAGGAGTGAGAGGGAGAGAGAGCAGCAACAAAGGGAGCATTCCTCCCTCCGTTCCAGCCGTCCAAACAAGCCACCGTGAGATGCTGTATCAACTTCAGAAGTGTTGAGAGGAAGATTTGGGTTGAGTATCTGGTGAGAGTGAAGCTTCTGCAGTAAGATCTTGGAGAAGAAGTGAAGAACTCTTAAAGATTGGAAGAAGATCAAACTCTCTGGAAGTGATTCAAGGAGATCTTCAAGAGGTAAGGGGAGCTAGATATTTTGTGTGATTAATTGTATGTGCTTTGTATGATGCAAATCTGGGTAAAAATCTGGGAAGAAAGGGTTGAATTTGATGTTTCTGGAAATCTGCAATTCTGCAGAAATTCTGCAGAACCGTTCGTCCAATTTGGTTTCAAATTGGACGTTCGTCCTAAAATGGGTTAGCCAATTTTTGAACGTTCGGTTATTTGTTGAACGTTCGTCCAAATAGACAAATTTGTGAACGTTCGTTATTTTTCTGAACGTTCGTCTAATTCTAGTGAAATTAGACGTTCGTCCACCGGAGTGAGTGTTCGGTTATGAACGAACGTCCGCGTATGTTCGTTTTTGAGGTATGAGCGTTCGTCCGCAAAAGCTTGCTGCGCGTTCGTCCAAGCTTCGTTGTTGCGCGTTCGTCCAAGCTTCGTTGTTGCGCGTTTGTCCAAGCTTCGGTGTGGCGCGTTCGTCCAAGCGGCCTGTTGTTGAGCGGTCGTCCTAAGTGAGCGTTCGGCCTGTTCTTGAGCGTTCGGCCAGATTCCCATAACGTCCGTCCATTCGGTTAAAATAGCGTTCGGCCTAAATATCAAAATCAGCGTTCGTCCAGTTTGATTAAAAGAGCGTTCGTCCGTTCTTAAATGGCCGTTCGTCCAAATTGGTTAAAAAGCGTTCGTTCGTCCGAAAATGAGCGTTCGTCCGTCCGAAAGTGAGCGTTCGTCCAATTTGGTCTGGCCCTCGGGAAATGATGTTCGTCCAATTTTTGGCAGGTGTTCGGAAAAACGACGTTCGTCCTGGGACGTTCGTTCAAAACTGTTAGGTGCTTGGAAAGTACGTTCAAATAGTGTTTTGTATAAGTTGGATTTTTTTTAGTATTATTTTCTCTTGAATTGATTTTTGTGTATTAATGTGTGGAATATATGTGGTGATGTGATCTGTGAGAAAATATGAGAATGTATGAAATATAATAAATTATTGGGATTATCTGATGTAAATGTTGAAATTTGAGAATTGTATGGAATATATGTGATTATATGAGCTATGAGAAATATGAGAATGCATGAAATATGATAAATTACTGTGATTATATGATGGGAATGATGAATGTGAGTATGATTCGGAAATCTCAGGGAGAGATGGATGAAAGTGGTTATGTGAAATATTGTAGTTGTGTCTGTATAATTGTAGGGGCTTTGAAATGGTTGTCTATCCCTAAACTCAAAGCATTGTTCACACTCAAGTAGAGAAGAACAATGTGAGTGGTGAGAGTAGAGGGAGGTCCTCGTCTATGGTCTTTGAATTTAGACATAGGCAGCTTGGGGGATTTATGTTGCTAGTGTTGGAGAAAGACCAGCAGAACTAGCAGGTGTAGAGACGACCAATAGTCCGACAATTATACAAAATCCGGATGAGTCGTGTGAGTATGTAGATTGTGGTTTAATAAGCATGACTAAGTATTTCTATATTTAAATCTATGTATGATGACGTGAATTAAATGTGCTAGGAGATAACATGCTTTTTATATCTAGCTCACCCTTGCATTGTTTGTGTTGTGTGCCAATTTGGATATGTTATTCGGCGATGATCATCCACTTGGATGGGAGCAGATGTCGTCGAAGAGTTCCCCTTGGAGCAGGAGCCGGAGGTTGCTGATGTTGCAGAGTAATCTTCTTAGAAGTTTCCTGATTGATCACTTGTAGCGATCAATCCTTTCAAACTGTTCAAGTTTAAATTTTCGCTCATTTTATCTGGATGATTGTAATTTAACAATTAAATTACACGTCATATTCTGACTGTTCTCTATATTTGAATGTTGACGTCTTTATTATGTAATATTATTATTATATAATCGGGATGTTACACTAATGACCAATGTTTTTACTCGTAAGACTTTGAAGAACAGGGGAGAGATGTCCAAAGCTGCATGTAGAGGACGACTCTTATCCGTGGTCTATATGAGGGACCAGTTTTGTTATAAGTTTATTAGATGAGTGTGAAGGATACAAACCGAGATATACTTACGTGTGAGAGATTAGGAACGAGTCATATCCGAAGCTACACGTGGAGGAGGAGTCGTGTTTAATTATTTCGATTATCTGATTTTACACGATAATTAACAAGATAAAACAATCTTTAATACATTAATGATATTATTAGATATTAAAAAGATGTAAGTTTATCTATAATCTATATTTTTATATTTTTAGTTAGCTCACCCTACTTGTGTGCCTATGATGATCGTATAACTCGTGTCCTTATACGGGAGTAGACGATGTTTCAGGTGAAGCCGAAGATGTTTAGAGGGAGGATGCATTGGGAAAAATAATTGGGACTTTTAAATATGTATTTTAAATTATGAAACGTTGTGGTTTGTAATTTTAAACAGCTTTTAAGGTTCGGTTGGTAATCTAATAATTACTCTTTAAAATTCTGACCTTATTATTTTTCGATATAAAATATTGTGTGTTTAAATGTAATTAAACATCTTGAAAAAAAATTTGTGACACTCCGAGAGGGGTGTTACAGTTTGGACTTGGCATAGGAAGTATTATATAAGCCAACAACGTTAAGAGATTCATATTATGTCGATGAATGGACGAGTGATCATTTAGAGGAAATGGTGTGTGACATTGGCGAAGAAAATGGCTCAGCCTTTGAATCATGAAGATCATGAGGAAGCATAAGATGATGATGATCCTCTAGCCATATTGATGAAGAAATTGCATAAGTTGAATAAAGGACCGGTAGAGTTGTAGTGGGAGTTAAGAACATTTCATGCACACAACTATGATGCATGTAAGTTTTTAAAAATTGTTATTTCACTTTTTGAATATTAGTATTATTAATTTTTAATAAATATACTTAACTTTATTGTTATAGGTACATGGACACCATCATAGTGGAACAAGGTCGGGCAACAATGTTTGACTTTCTTGAACCTCAGACCATTCAACCATCTAGAAATACATTAGATTCGAGACAATCACATATGCAAACAGGGATGACTGAGTCTAAAAGAGAGTTGTATATCGCACCATACATTGATGGGTATGTGTTACTCAATATTGTCAACTTTTATCAAAATTTAATTAATAGACTCACTAGTTGTTGGTACATGTTAGGGGCCATTGGCAAATGATGGTGATCATTCCAAAAAAAGCACAAGTTGTATAGTCTTGTTCTCTTCAAATGAAGATGAAATCAGATTTGAAGTTCTTGTTATAAACGTAAGTATTACATTCATTCGTATCAATTTATTATGATATTAATATATTAATTTATCATTCTAATGTTTCAAATTTTTTTAGAGTTGTCGGTAGGCCTAGAGCACAACAGATTGAAATTATATATCCTAAAGTTGAAATTCGTTGATCTTTAACTTATTAATTTTCATAATCAAATTTAAACCATTACATTTGACTATATTCTTTCACATGTTTAATGTAACAAGTAGATAGATTCTTGAGCATGTGGCTACTACATCATGTCATGGATGAAGACAATCATTCGACCAAGAATCAGAGCAAATTGGACTGAGGTAAAAACTTACATTTGAAATCTTACAAATCTCAATAAACTTTTCAACATTTAGAATGAATATAATAATAAAGGTTTTCCTTGATTTTGCAGTAGTTCAACAATTCCTCTTCATTGACAGATGTCGTAATAGGGAGGGTTGGACAGAAATAGGCAGGATATTTGAATCAACATTTTCATTAGCTTTAGCTTTAGGTTTTTCCATTAAGTTCTTTTTGTTTTGATCATAGCATTAGCTTTAGCTTTTAGTTTTACTTTTTATATGATTTAAACTATGAATTGATGAATTTTGTGCATATATGAATTGGAAAAATGATTTCTGTATTTCAGGTTTGGTTAAATGAGCAAAAACGAAACAATTTAAAAAAAAATCCTTTAAGTTCTTTTTGTTTTGACGATAACATTAGGTTTAACTTTAACTTTTAGTTTTACTTTTGATATGGTTTAAACTGTGAATTGATTAATTCTACAAATATATGAATTGGAAAATTGGTTTGTATATTTCAGGTATGGTTAAATGAGAAAAAACAAACCAATTTAAAAAAAAAAAACAGAATTTAACGTTGGCCTATACACTGAACGACCTTAATATATGTATGTTGATGTCGTCCTATACACTGAACGACGTTAAACCCCTTCCAGTGGCCAACCATAAAAAAGCACTGATGGGCGAGCTCCTCTGTGGCTCAGTGAGGTTGACATCGGCCCCCCTAGCTATATTCGACGTCAATGTTACGTCTCAGCCCCTTCAGTGGACGTCAAATCCTCCTTTACATCCAACTTAGCAGTGTGGATATACATATTGCTGTCTACCTGGGGATAAATTCGACATCAGTTTTACTTCTAACCCTCTTTTCAATTGACGTCAAATCCTCCTTTACATCCAACTGAGCATTGTCCATTTAGTCACATATTAGACATCGACTTCTGTATTGGCCAACGTGTTCAGTGAACAATTGATGTCGACCTCTATAATTTGACTTTAGCTTAACGTCTTCCAATATGACGTCGACCTCGAGTTTACTATTAAAAGCCCGAAAACACCGTTTTATGCGGTTTTTGTACTAGTGTAGAGATTCTCTTTGCCATGAAAATAGGCTTGCCATAGATTTTGCAAAACATGAAAAGATAGACTAGTCTTCAAGGTGTTGTTGTTTGGTGACTATGCAGTGGGGAGCGCAGATTGTAACGAGGTTTGCGAGGAATGAATTTAGCTTGACTCCATGTCCACCATCGATCACAAGATCGTTAAAGCTCAAATCTAGGACATTGCTGACCAAGGTTTGTTCTTGTGTTTTATCTCTCCTGAATGGTGTTTGAGTGGATGGGTGTGAGTTTTTCATGGGTAGTGATTGAACCTTAGTCCCAATTTGTATCCTCTGAATATCAGATTGGCGCACGTGCTCATTGTGACGAGTGTATATGAATGTGTACTAACTGATTTTGGTTGAGGTTTTCTTTTGGATGATCTGGTAGAGGAAGCATAATCTGATAGACGATATTCTTGCATTATCCAATTGATTTTAATGCCAGTAGCACCTTCTCCTACATGAAAAACAAAAATATTTCTTAATACTAACTGTCTTGCTGTTTGAGCTTGAAACCACCGGCACTTCCATTCCCGTTGGTTTCCTATACCCATTGTCAGTGACTCTATTCTATGTCCTTCTGCTGTAGTAATAGTACCATTGGTTTCCTCCGCCAAAGCTCTCCCATCTTTTCACATTTTGTACCTCTCTTATATTAGTTTGGATTGGCTTGTCAGGGAAATCATCTCTTAAGATTGTGAACTAGTACAGGCGCCAACTTTGCAAGCATTAAGTCATCAACATATATCTTCTACTTTGTAATTAGTCGACATCCTTTTACAAGCTCTCTCATTTATCTTCTTATTCAGGGTGTCATACAGGTATTACATCCAATCATCAGAAATAGGTGGGGAAAAGTTGTTTCTGCTGACCTTTTGCATGTGTAACAGTCCTAGAAATCTGCAGAGCTACTACTTGATTTGAAAGTGAGTTCCATAATTAACAGTCCTAAACCCTCTATTTAATATTTAAGAAGTGAAAAGTAGTGTTTATATAATATAATTATAATTGAAATTTATGTAATAAATTTACAAATTTATGACTTATTATTATTATGTTGGAGTCAGGTCATGGACAAAAAAAAAGTCTTTCAAATTACATACTTTATCGATATATTGAGTGTCAGTATTTGATATATATCAGACATAAAACACACCATTTTCGAGGTGTTTCCCATAGTATGTGAAGAAGAGAAGAAATGGTGAAGGCAATAGTAACAACTTAGATTATCATATAAGAGGAGACAATAGACTAAAGAAAGAAAAGATAAGGAAGTAACCCTCGAAGATAACTGATAAGAATAGATTGGAACAAATTCAGTTTATAATAATACTTATTATACAATGTTCTTGATCTTATGCTTGGATGGGAATGATCAAGAGAGGTTGAGCCTTGTGCGAGATCAACCCAGATTTCTCTTGCATATCCATTTTCTCATATTCTTCTCCATCCTTGAGCTTCCAATCATAATTGCATAGAAGAGCGGCCAACACAATGTGAATAGTTCTAAAAGCCAATGGTAACCCAGGACAGATCCTTCTTCCAGCTCCAAAAGGTATCAGCTCAAAATCCTTCCCTTTAAAATCAATTTCACTTTCAAAGAATCTTTCGGGTCTAAATTCATTTGGGTTTGTCCAAATCCTTGAATCCCTTCCCATGGCCCATGCATTGATAAGAATTTGTGCACTTCTAGGCACCATGAAGCTACCTATTTCAACATCAACTTCTGGCTTGTGTGGCACTAACATTGGGGCGGTTGGATGTAGACGAAAGGTTTCCTTAACCATTGCTTGCAAGTAAGGAAGCTTTGAGATATCTGATTCTTTTAGTTGTTCACCTTTGCCAAGGGTTTGAATCTCTTTTCTAACTTTCTCTAGTTTTTCTGGATTATGGAGCAACTCAGCCATCGCCCATTCTATTGAGCTTGACGTTGTGTCTATCCCAGCCGCAAATAAATCCTAACATCAATAAGTCAAGTCATATAGGATAAGAGATATGTAATTTACAAGATTTAAGTCATTTTTGATTAACCCGCAGAGACTCTATTATATAACTTACGAATGGTTGAACTTCTCACGTTGCATAAAAATAAAAATAAGAAAAATTTATGTATATAAGTAAATTGAAATTAAATCTTGCAAGTTTGAATTTAAATTTTATTTTTTAGATGGTATAAAAAATAATCCAAAACCTATTTTGCTAAATTTATTATTAGTCTGGTGTATTGTATCTTTATATCGAACCATGATTAATGTGAAATATATATATATGTCTTAACGTGAAATTTATATATTAGAATTCTCATATTGAATAAAATTAAAAATAGGGTGAATTTATAAATTGAATTTCTAGAGTTGATTAAGGGTTAAAATTCACTTTAGTAAGATTTAAGAAATATTTTCAAAATGTTAATTAGGTTGAGTTGATTGAAAATATAGCTTAATAATCTTTTATGACATTTAACTTCAAACATACATCATGAATTTTATTAAAGCCTAAGAGTGTCAAAATAGCATTTATTGTAAAAATATACATATACTTACTACAAACAGGTGCAGAACATGGGAACGAGTCAGTTTTGAGTTGTCTTCAAGCATGAGTTCCAACACAGAATCCAACACGTCCTTGCATGCCTTGTCTTCATTTTCTAATGCCCTTAAACGCAATCTTTCTTCTATGAGTCCATCAAAAAACGCAATTAACTTTCTAAAGTAACCATTCATTCTTCTCCGAGCACCCTGTGGATCAACCATGCGAAAGATAGGAAAAAAGTCAACAACATTAGGCCTTCCAGCTTCTTCCATGATGCCCCAAATGATGTCCTTGAACTCTTGAGACTTGTCAGAAGCGTAATGAGCAAAATCCATTGAGAAGAAAGTGTTAGATATGGAATTAAGCACAGTTGTGAAGGAAGCCTCACCAATATCCAAGGCTTCACCTTTCTCACATTTTTCCTTGACATAATTCATCAACTCTTTCACCTTACTTTGGCGAATAGCTTCTGTAGAATCAAGCTGCTTAGAAGAGAACACTTTGGCAACACAAGCCCTCCTCAGGATCCTCCATTTTTCTGAAGGTGGAAGCCATGCAATTGAAATTGAGTGATGATCAAGAGCTCGAGCAGCATCTGGGATTGTCCTGTTGGAAAATATTTGATCTTTTGTTTGCAGTACTTCTCTGGCAAGATGTGGAGAGGAAATGACTATGGTGGTAATGCTACCAAGCTTGAGACTCATTATAGGACCATAAATTTGGGAAAGCTTGGCAAGTTTTTGGTGTGGCAGGTTTCGAAGCTCCAAGATGTTTCCTATGATGGGAAAAGGGTGAGGCCCTGGAGGGTACTTTGAGGTTTTCATCGGTTTGAAGGTTGAGATGAGTACATGAATGGTTACACACAGTATGGTGATTAGAAGAAGTGGAAGAAGATACTCCATTGTTTTGCTTCTCTTGTGTGCACTGGAAAATGAGAGACTGATTCTTGACAAACTGGGAGGTATTCAAAGCTTAAATTCACCTAACAAAGTATATACTGAAATACATGTGAGAAACGTGTCCTGCTATTTGACAAAAAATGATTACTCTTCAGAATTCGCTTTACTTTATCAGATTCATTTTATGCAACAACTCCGTAATAAAATTAGGAGCCCTTCAGGAAAAAAAGAATGGAAATTTGAGAAGGATTTACTTTCAATTTAGTTTATATAAAAAGTTACTATCATTATAAGGTTTATATAAAAATCTTATTTATTTACAAAAAGTTTATTCACATACGTTCATTTAACCATCAATTTCCTTTCAGACATAGAAAATCAAAATCTTAAAATTTGTATTACATCAAAGTGCTACACACAGATTCAATCCGAACATTCATCCTTTAAACATCATTTTCACAAAGTCCTTTTCAAAACGAGAGAGATGTTGTAGACGATCCTAGTCTTTCTCTTAGACAATCTTGTTATTATTTTTCAAAACCTGAGAGATGTTGTTAGTACGTGTATTTAGTCTTAAATCTCATATTGAATCTATTATTTTTTTATTTAAGCTCTTTTTGTTGTCATTACTTTTTTTCACTTTCCAACGTGTCTCTCTTCAAATCGTCAGTAAAAATCAATCTTTCATTTTCCGCACTCCAACTCAGGTGAGAAGACAAGTTTTTCTCATCCTACATGTAGAATAAGTTTTATAACTAAGCATATAAACAAACTCTCATTTGCTAAAAACTCAATATACATGTACCTGTAATTAAATCATATGACCAAACACAACCTTCAAATTATCAATGCCATCACTTGATTTGTTCATACCTCCAGTTTCTTAATTTTGTCGGCAACTCTTACGAAGTTGGTGTGGGAGAGTAAGATTTTGAAATGATCTGGCAATAAAAGAAGTGAAATTGTAAATAAAATTTTAATGAAAGGCATACATGGTCGTACTGGTGAGATTTGATAGCAATGGAGTGAGTAATTAAAATCAGAAAAATGAAAAAAGGAAGCAGAGGGTAAGTACGAGTTAGTACTAAGTGGTCCACCTTGCTTTTCACATGTGGTGCACAAATTCAGGGGGATTTTAGCCGTAGAAAGTGATATCTCATGGACTCAACAAATATGCACTCCCTTCAAATTAATCTCTCTATGTATGAGATATTTAATTTCTATATTTCTATGTATGATGAGATATTATTATTCGAAATACATTACTTTTGATGAAAAGAAAGAATAATAACACAAAATAATGAGACAAATACTATTTTGTTTGGCTTGCAGAGTCTCTTCTCTCTCTGATATATTATTGGTCTGATCAGAGCTGGCAGCCCTTCTCATTATAGCCTTTGTTCCCTTCCTACCGTTCATTATCTTTATCATGGCCACGCAAATCAACCACTTTTTTCTCTTTTTGAATTGCAACACAAATTCTTATAGATTTATTCCTATTAATCACTCATTGGGGCACATGTTTTAGGAGGATATTGGAATCATGAAATACATGAATTTGGATGCTTATAGATTTTCCAGTTTTTAGTCCACGATTTTATCCAATAAGTTAACTTTTATTTATATTCCACACAGATAATTTATTTCTCTAATTCATACTAGTGCAGAAAGGGCTTTAGACGTTTGTTCTTTTGGCCTTTTGACGTCCGACCTTCTCCCGACATCTTTGTGGGTGACGTTACTCAGACGTCGGGGGGTTCACACCGGACGTCTATAAAGACGTCTGGTGTGTCAGGCCGGACGTCTATATAAACGTCTGGTGTACACCCTCGGACGTCCATATAAACGTCCCGTGTGACATGCCGGACGTCTACCTGCCTGAATTGTTTGTGGTAGGGGCTGGGGGGTTGGACGTTCGTTTGTGCACTGTCAGACGTCTATAGACGTTCGACAGTGCACTAACCGACGTCTATAGACGTTCGACAGTGCACTAACCGACGTCTACTAGGCATTTTTTTTTAAATTAATTTATTTTTGCAATAAAACCACACCTGAAAAGCAGAAAATTGTCCCAGAACAATTTTGCAATAATATAAATATACGTTTCATATAAACAAAGTTCTACTTAATATGGAGTTGAATCCACTACCAAAACTATCAACATAAAACTTAAACTAAAACTAAGCAATGTTCAACAAGAAATAAAACTATTCCTAACTCCATCTTTGCAGAAGATAAGCGGTCCACTCCTGCCTTATCTGTTTAATTGTGTCCTCTGAAATAGGCGATGTACTTTTGAAGCGCTGCAAAATTCAAGAAAGATTCATTATGGTTTCATATATGTTGAAGATGAATTTGATTTGTAATGTATTGAAGGTATACATCATTACCTCATTCCAGTCATCTGTAATGACAGCTCGAATGATGGTCTTAATCCAACACATCACATAAAAGCCACATTCCCATGAATTTAGCTGCTGGTTACACTAAAACCACAAACTAAATAGTTAAGAATTTAGATCATTCAATAACATAGAAAATAAATTAGAAACTATAAATAACTTACAACCTTTGGATACAAAATTTGAACCAGTTGACCACGAGATTTACCAATAACTCTGTACAGATTGAAAACAAAAAGTATAATTAATATGACTATATTTATCATAAAAGTTGAAGGTGAACATCAAATTCAAAGTCATTTTTGGAGAAACAATTACCCTTGAAGCATGGTTCTCAAGTCATTTTTCATCCTCCTGTGCAACGAACAAAACCATATAATTTTACATTGTTTGGGAATGATGACCAGCAGCTGCCAATGCGACCTATCACGAAGGACAAATAGTTATTCAACTAATTAAGGAAACTATAATAATGAACTGACCACATATAACAACACCTACCCCTTAATGTATGGCACAAGGTATACGTTCCTTTTTGACTCATCCATCCATGTTTGCAAATAATGTTGTCTGTTTTGAAGTGTGTTACCAGACGGTTGAATGGTCTGAGGTTCAACAAATCCGTACATGGAAGACCGACCTTGGTCTACAACGATTGTGTCTCTGTACCTAAAACAACAAAGTTAAGTTGTTAGAAACTATAACAATGTAAATAAAAGTAATATGAAAGACCAAATTGACTATCTTACATGCACCACAGCTGAATGATGGAAATATTCAACATCCTGTCTCCCCCAATCACCTCCAATGCATCAGAGAATGTGATATAAACTGGCACATGTGGGGGAAGACCAAATACTCTCAAATCCCAATATAGTTCTAATGATGTTTTCTTCAATCTGGGTAATTTTGTCATTAGCTTTGATAGAGGATCATCCTCCGCTTCAGCCATCTCATCATCTTCATGTATGACTGTATCATGAATTAGCTGCTTCTGAGGACGTGTGAACTGAAGATAAGAATTTACGTCAAAGAGTTGTCAACAATTATTTGAAGAATAAACATAGAAATACTAAGGAAAAAGACATTATACTTGTGGAGTAGCGATGTGGGACATGATCAATGCTCTGGGCCAGGCAATAAATGATCCTATGGCTTCCCCACAAAGTTAATTTCTGGAGTGGGTACAGGCACCTGAGCCTGGGGATCCCGAACCTCGTCAACGGTCACACGCACGTGTTGGGGTAATATGGCAACACCATGAATAGTCTGCCCTCCCTTAAGCACTCGTCCGACAGTCACAATGCGTGGGGGATCCCCATCAATCAACAGCTCATATTGATCGCTATGCTGAGTGGGGTCTACAACAGAGCATGATCCTCTAGTGCTGACACGAGGTGGTGTGGAAGTTTCATCGGCCCTCATGTTGCCTTGCGTCATGGAATGCAACTTTTCTTCAAGCGCTCTTTGTATTTCTTTTTGTTCTTATAGCTGCTCCATGAATCGTTGCTCCATGCTTTGGTTGAGTCTTTCCTCCCACTAAAGATCCATCTGCCTCAGTGTCTCCTGATCATTGATTGGGGGGTTTTCTGTGTAAGGCTAAAGTAGTCACGAAGACCAATCGCCCCAGGAACTCCACGTACACGTTCTGGGTGCTCGGGCCTTCCAATGGCCGTTGTTAGAATGTCGTCCCTACCTTGGCCAGCAAATGTGCCCTGAGTCTGCTACTCAACCAACTCATCCTGCACATAAAAAAACCAAGTTACTTAGAAGACATGCTGTGATAGATACACAATCACAAAACTGCTTATAATTTGAACTTACAATTCTCTTTGAGATCAAGGCAGCTGAGGAAGATGTCATGTTCCCATCAGATTTAGTCCGAGCAGCCTTCCACAGCTCGTACCTAGCAGGTGCAGGTGCTAGGTCCGGCGACTCAAGTCCCAAGGCATCCACTCTAGACTTTCTCAGTTTCTTCTCCAGTTTTGCATATCCACCTCGTGATAACAAGTGGGGTGCATCGTTTAGCCTTTGTCTTTCTTGGGCGGCTAACCTTTTACCCTGTGAAACCATGTATATAAATAAGTGTAAAATCATAAAAACTCAATGAAAGACGATGTTAAGAAACATACCTTCCATTCCTCAGACTCTCCAGATGCACGAAACTGCATCCAATCCTCCTTTGTGAATGTATATTGTTGACAGGGATTTTCATGTTGTCTGTCTCCAAAGACATAGAGTCGTGTCAGCCTTGTCTTGAAATCCCTCCATCTTATCGCTATATGCGATAACACTTTCTTTCTAATTTGCATTATCAAAATGTTGCTGTTTAAAACAAAAAAATTGTTATTCCAAAAGAAAACATAAAAGATAAGTATATCACAAATTGCATGAAGTATAAACATACCTGAATATCTTGCCATAAGAGGTTCTTGTCGACCTCTGGGACGTCATCCCAACATGCATGAAGGATAGAGACATGACTTTTTGCTAACTTACCCAGATAACTCCTAAACCTATCAGCATTTGGCCCTGATGGATGACTTGATCTGGGGTCGATGTCAACATGCCTCCTCTGACCATCCACGCGTCTGGATGTCACATCTGCCACTCGAGTGACGCCTCGTCCACATCTGCTCTTTCCCGATCCTAAGTCTGAGGCCGACATACCTAAAAAATTAAACAACGTTAGTAATAATTCAATTATGATGAACATACATATAAAGTCAATAAAAGTGAAAATATCAAGCTATTAATTAATTGTTTTTTCCCAAATGCCTTCGTTGTGATCACTACGAATTGCCTGCATGACATCGGCAATTTCATCAACTAGGTCTTCAGTGGGTCTACATGCAACAGATGTTGTCTCAAGTATATCAAGAGAATCATCATCATCATGTCCATGCATGTTTTTTCCTTCTAAAACCACTAACCATTTATTATTCGATGGATCATTTACGTAGAATATTTGGCTTGCTCGACTAGCCATGATAAATGGTTCATCAGTGTAATTCATCTTGTTCAAATATACCAATGTGAAACCAAGGTTATCTGTCAGGACACCAGAATTTATATCAACCCATTTACACTTGAAAACTGGGACTCTAAAAGTGACTTAATCAACTTCCCATATTTCTTGTATTATTCCAAAATAACTGATGGATGCTGTGATTGGATTTTTGTCTTTAGAACTAGCAAAGTGCACAGCCTCAGCTTGTAGTGTGACACCACTATTTTGAACTCTGCTTTTGTCATCTTCTACCTTTGTCTGAAAAGAAATATTGTTTATATAGTACCTACCATATGTAATGACATCTGTGTTCGGCGCACAAGATAACCTCAATAACGTTTCAGAAACATGTCGAGTTGCATAAATCTTTTTCTTAAACCATTGCAAGAAGGTTTTCACATGTTCATTAAGATGCCATTTTTCACTCACCTTTGGGTTTGCTGCCTTTATTTCATTAACATGGTCAAAAGTGTAAGGAATCACATCAACAGTGTTGTTTAAGACGTACAAATGAGCTTGGTCAATTTATTTTCTGCTAACACTTTGAATTCTCACACCTCGAACACCCTTACCTTCACATTTTCCTTCATGTCTGCTCTTGGGAAGACCGACGGGTTCACAAGATGGCATATAACTTGAACAAAATTCAATGGCTTCTTCTGCAATGTATCGCTCTATGATTGAAGCTTCTGGTCTATACTGATTCTTGACATATCCCTTTAAGATATTCATGTATCTTTCAACTAGGTACATCCACCTTTAGAAGACCGGCCCACATAGTTGAATTTCTCTGACCAGATGAACAATCAAATGTACCATGATGTCAAAAAAGGAAGGTGGAAAATACATCTCCAATTGACATAGTAGTCTTATTCCCTCATTTTCCAATTCATCTAAACCTCGAGGGTCAGCAACTTTCTTGCAAATGACATTAAACTGAAGGTAACTAGTGTTTTCTTCACATATGGGACATGCAAAATGACCTTTAACACTATAACTGCTCAAGTTTCCATACGCTGGGAAATCATTTATAGTGCAAAACAACATTGCACGCAAACGGAATTGTTCCTGAACATGTGAATCAAACACGTCGACCCCTTCTTCCCACAACAATTTCAAATCATCAATTAAAGGTGCTAAGTAAACATCAATGACATTTCCAGGTTGTCTAGGACCCGATATCATCATGGACAACATCACATATTTTCTCTTCATGCACAACAAAGGAGAAAGATTGTAAATCATTGATGACAGATTTATGAACTCCGAAATACGGCGCCACAAACTTGTTGAACAATCGGCAAGTGTGACCGAATCGTTTCAAGTAATAAACTCGGTAAGACCAAGTATCGTTCTCCCAAAGGACTCACGGCCTAGTTTAGTTATGTGATTCGTTGATTATTTAAGACTTAAGAACGAAATAAGTGGAGTTTAATATGCAAAACAGAAAATAAACATGTATGCATGAATTTTGATCAATGGCTAAAACAAAATACAAACACTTCAATGGAATATATGGATGAGTATGTTGTTGGGGTTATCAATTTCATCTTATCCACTCTCATATACTTTAGGAATTCAACATTCTTTTCATCAATTGTTAATGCCACTCTCTAAATCACCTTGACAAGAAGGCCTATCCTTAATTATGAGTTCATACAATTCCTAGCATTCCTAGTAATTAGTTCTTAAGAGCAGGAGCTTAACGGCAACCAATATACTATTGGGAGAAATTCCCCGGATCTAGATTTCCCTGTACGTTCCCGTATCAACAAAATCAATAATCATGCATTGAATGAGTTAAACAAAGCAAGCATTGAGCAAAGAGGAAAAACCCTAACTAATGATGAAAGAAAGCATAGGTCTTAAATGTAAGATGTAAAAACAAATTCCATATATGAGAGTTTCACAAGACTACATTGATTCCCCAACAACAATACAAGGTTTAGTTCACCATATTCATGGTGACACTAAATGAATAATAATGAAAGAATGAAAGATAAAACCCTAGAAAGGTTAAGAGGTAGCCTGAGCATCCAAGATCCTCCTTCAAAGGGGTGGAAGAGAGAGTGTTTGCTTCGTTTCTGCCAAACATACAAACCCTAGGACGTCCTAAAGCTTATATACTATTCTAAAATTACAGAAAATTTAGGCCCAAGCCCATAAGTGTGCCGCTCAGCGGTAAAGTGTCGCTCAGCGGTAAGTGCGTGAGTTGGTTTCTTCCCCTTAGCGGCCATTTTGCCCCTCAGCGGATCCAACGTGACTTCCTGAGTGCCGCTCAGCGGTAAACTGCCGCTGAGCGGCAGTTGCGGCTTCTCCTTTTGCACTTTTTGATGTCTTTTCTGATTCCATCTCTCTCCTTCTTCACTTCTTTCACGAAATTCACCTTAAAACCTGCACAAAAACACTGAAATCAAGCATAAACCTATCCAGCTCTCTTATTTCTGAAAATATGAATAAAAGCATGATTTCAACTGTTATCATAACCCCAAACTTAGAACTTTGCTTGTACTCAAGCAAACAAGATGTAACTCAATCTTCTACCAATTCATATGATGGATTACTCATTCAAAAATCTTCTTTTCAAGATAAGTAAAGACTTCAATCAAACTTATGACAAAGATTTCAATCAAGATGTGCACATGCTTTAGTGTTCACAAAGTCAGTTAATATCCAACAAATGCTATTTTTCGTGAATGATCAATCAATTAAGCATGGATGTTCATGTGCTCATGGAATACTTCCTCACCAGGTAAAGTGTTTCACTCACACACAAGTGTATAAGAGGTAATCACTCATTCACTCCACTATCACAATGTCACATGAATCAACTTTGCCTTTCATTTAACCACAATCAAAAACATTCACAAGCATGCATCATCACAAGGAATTTTCAATGGCTTATAACGTGGCTGGGCTAACAAGAAAATTGGTCTTTCTGGATCACAAAATCCTTGAGTTAAGAGAATCATAACAACACAATTATTCTTATTTTTCCCAACTTTCTTTTGCATTGAGCTTTGCTTTTTCTTTTCTTTTCTTTCTCTTTTTCTTTTCTTTTCACATTCTTATTTCTTAGCTCTTAGCTCAATGCTTTTCCTTTTTCTTTTTCATGCTTTCCCAACAACCCCAAACGTGAACATTTATCAATACCACAAAAGATTTTCTACTTAACTCAAGGTAAAGCTTTTCAACAAGGGTTTTCAATTTATGTTCAAGGCTAAAGGTTCAAAGGATAGAACACAAAGTGTTCTCTTTTAGTGGGCTAACTTCACGAATTTGGCCAATAAAAAGGGTTACAACAAACGGCCTTGATCATATGATGCAAAAACAAGCAATTGATTCAATCATAGAAAACCTGGGCAAAATCATTCATGCTTTCAAAGTAATAGCATTCAATTAATAACAACTCTGGAGCTCAAAACCTCACATATAAGCTCATTCACATTTCACATTGTCGCAACCGGAATCGCGACGGGACGACGATCCGAAAAATAAATAATTTCAAAGTTTTGAAAAAGAGATTTGGAGTCGCCACCATAGTTTATTCTGGAAAACTACGGAAAAACCATAAAATGATAAGACCTGGTCTGCGAAAATGAGATTCTAAGTTCGGGAGTCGGTTACGTCTAGGGAAGGTATTAGCACCCTACAACGCCTGCCCTAAGGCAGTACCTTTAACTAAATATGCGAATATGATGTGGTTTTCAAAATGTTTAACTATCCCCTAAAATAAGATTCTAAAGAAACAACATGTATTTTTTAGTTTTTTGAGCCCGACAAGGATTGACCTTGCTCCTACGTATTCTCATTAAGAATGAGAAATCAGGGTTCCGTAGTTCTTTTAGAAAACTGCTTTAAAATTTGTTTGAGAAATTTGTTTGAGAAAATGATTATGGATAAATTTGGATTTTTGGAAAGTGAACCTGACAAGGACTGGCCTTGCTCCTACGTATCTCCACTTTTGATGGAGAATCAAGGATCACATAGTTCTGGCAGAAAGATTATTTGTTGTTTGAAAACGTGGATGTTTTTGGTTTTTGAAGATTTTATATTTTTTGGTATTTTTTGATGTAATATTTATATTTTTTGGTATTCATATCACCAAAAAGTAAATGCATTTTGGTGATATGAGTAGCCAAATCAATTCCTTTAAGCTATCCTTCAACCGTATAGTCCCACACCTATACAGTCTCCAGATCCCTCTCATTCCGGTGTCTGTTCGTTTCATCCATGTACCCCTTCCACCCGAAGCTGCCAGGAGGCGCTCCTTGTCCGTGCCCCCTGCACCATGCTTCTTGCACACCGGCGTCACTCCCCGCCCTCGTCTCCGTGCCCGGGTGTCACATGCCCACCAGCTTCCGCTCTGGTTCGTCCTCGAACCACACCGTACTGGGAGAGGCTAGGCTCTGATACCATCTGTAACGTCCCGGCAACTCACAGGGACCGTTGACTTCCCCCACAGACCACCACCAGGCTTTCCAGTGTGCTTTGTCCTCACTCGCACACTTTCTGGGAAAACTTCCCAGAAGGTCACCCATCCCAGAATTTCTCCAGGCTAAGCACGCTTAACCATGGAGTTCTTATGAGTCAGGCTACCGAAAAGTAAATGCATTTTGGTGATATGAGTAGTCAAATCAATTCCTTTAAGCTATCCTTCAACTGTATAGTCCCATACCTACACAGTCTCCAAATCCCTCTCATTCCGGTGCATGTTCGATTCATCCATGTACCCCTTCCACCCGAAGCTGCCAGGAGCCGCTCCTTGTCTGTGCCCCCTGCACCATGCTTCTTGCACCGGCGTCACTCCCCGCCCTCGTCTCCGTGCCCGGGTGTCACAATGAGCACTAGGCTGATGCGTACGATCGCACGAGCACTCACACGGCTTTTTTCTTGTTTTTTATTGTTTTGCGTAATGAGCACTAGGCTGATGCGTACGATCGCACGAGCACTCACACGGCTTTTTTGTTTATTTTAGATTTTGTGTAATGAGTACTAGGCTGATGCGTACGATCGCACGAGTACTCATACCGATATTTATATTATTACATGTTTTTAAAGTTTTATATTTGTTATTAAAAAGGATAGATGAGTTGAAATATGAAACGCATAAAGAAAAATGGTGATAGAAAACAAGATGAATTTATAAACTAAAAAAAATGATCAAAATGCATATATAAATAGAATGAAAAGAAAATGTGTACCTTGTTGAAGATTTTGTGTGATGAAATAAAACCTTACTTGTAATAAGTCGTGAGAAAGATAGATGGAAGATGAAGAAGATAGCTTTATAGTAAAAATGGGGTATGGGATTTATTATGTATAGAGAGATTACGAAATAGTAAAATGTGAAAGAAAAATGAAGTAGAGTTTTGGGATGGAATGAAGAGATTTTGAGAGAGAAGAGATGGATATTATGTAATTGTGTGTGTGTGTGTGTGAAGAGAATGTAGGTATTTATAGAGTTAAGGATGAAGAAAGTTGATGAATAAAAATAATATAATAAGTTGGTGGAAAATTTAGATTAATTAAAAAAAGGTGAATAGAAAAAGTTAATGTGGAAAATAAGTGAAAGAAATAATATAAAAAGTTGGTGGAGAAAGTAGGTAAAATAAAATATAGTAAATAGTAAAAGTTAATGTGGAAAATAAGTGAAAGAAATAATATAAAAAGTTGGTGGAGAAATTAGGTGTGGAAATTAAGTGAAAGAAATAATATAAAAAGGTGGTGGAGAAATTAGGTGTGGAAATTAAGTGAAAGAAATAATATAAAAAAGTTGGTGGAGAAAGTAGGTAAAATAAAATATAGTGAATAGTAAAAGTTAATGTGGAAAATAAGTGAAAGAAGTAATATAAAAAGTTGGTGGAGAAATTAGGTGTGGAAATTAAGTGAAAGAAATAATATAAAAAGTTGGTGGAGAAAGTAGGTAAAATAAAATATAGTGAATAGTAAAAGTTAATGTGGAAAATAAGGGAAAGAAATAATATAAAAAGTGTCAGAGCGGGGCTGCAGCGGATGGGTTAGCGTGGGATAACAAACCAAGAGGGTTTTTAATACAAAAGTGTGCCTTTTAATTTCTACTCAATTAAACTTACTTAGCAATTAATAATCACAATAAAATAGAGTAAGGTTGAGAGAAATTTGCACAGATGATTTTATCCTGGTTCGGATCTTACCAATCCTACGTCCAGTCGCTTATCTCAAAACAAGATAAACAATTCACTAATCACAAAACAATTACAAACTACAATCACAAAGATACAATTTGTAAAAGTTTAGAAAACACCTCTCTTGATGCCACAAGAGATGAGACAACACCTCCTTTGAATCTTCACAAAGGATGAACACCTCCTCCGAATACTTCACGAAGGATGAACACCTCCTCCGAATACTTCACGAAGGATGATTCTCTTCCGAACACCTCCTTAGACACACCAAGGATGAACCGGCTATTTCCTCTGTCACCGTAGCAGCACTTCACCAGCTCCACAGACAAGAGTTTCACAAGCCGAACAAGAACACACAAGTCTCAAAGAATTCTGAGTATTTGAGCACAAGGGAAGAGTTTCTGTGTCTCTGCATTTTTCTTGAGAGGAAATGAGAGTCTATTTATAGACTCATCCAAAGACTCTTCCATTTTTCGTTTTCAGCCTTTCTCACTGTGTTAATCAATTAACGCTAATCGATTAACACCCTCTGTTAATCGATTAGCTACAGTACATTGCTACAGTACATTGCTACAGTATGCGCTACAGTATTTTGCTACAGTATTTTGCTACAGTAATTTTACAAAACACTTTTCTTTTTATAATCTAAGTCCTATACATATTTCTAAGAGTATTACAAAAGCTTTCCATAGCAATACAAGTCTTCATAACATTTTGAATCTTGATTTCTTCTTGACTTGATTTGGACATCATCAAAACTTCATCTTCATCATTTTGCTAACAAAAAGTGGGTGGAAAAATAAGGTGGAAAAAAAATGGATAATAAAAAATGTTGATGGAGAAGATATAATAAAAAAATGTAAGTGGAATAATTAGAAAAGTTGATATATAAAATTAATATGGAAATGATGTGGAAAAAATAAATGAAAAAGGTAGATGATGTGGAGGGTGACATGGATGGTGATGTGGAGAATGGGTTGTGATAAGAAAAGATGGGTGGTGAGAAAGTAAAAAAAGTGAGATTATTTTGGATCATTGGATTAAGTGTTTAATAGAAAATTTAGGGGTGCAAAAAGTAAAATAAATAGTGTTTTTCATTTTGGTGTTTTTGTGTTTTTTTTTTTTTTTGTGATTAATTTTATTTACCCGGACGAAATTTGGTATTGACAGCTGCCCCTCTTTACTTAGATTTTACTAGATAATATGACAAACAATGTTTTTATATTATCAGAGTAAAAGATAAGTAAAGATAGAAATACTAATTTCGTCCGTATTTAAAAATGAACAAGGAACTAAAAAACAAGGCTCAGAGAATTGAGGTATAAATATCGCGGAGGGTGTAACAATCCTATGGATGAAGTGAATGAGGTGTACAAACCTCGTGGAGGGTGTCGTAACCCTATGGATGCAGTGAATGAGGTGTCATAACCTCGTGGAGGGTGTCACAACCCTATGGATGAAGTGAATGAGGTGTACCAACCTCGTGGAGGGTGTCGTAACCCTATGGAAATGAATGAGGTGTCATAACCTCGTGGAGGGTGTCACAACCCTATGGATGAAGTGAATGAGGTGTACAAACCTCGGGGAGGGTGTCGTAACCCTATGGAAGTGAATGAGGTGTCATAACCTCATGGAGGGTGTCGTAATCCTATGGATGAAGTGAATGAGGTGTGCAAACCTCGTGGAGGGTGTCGTAACCCTATGGAAGTGAATGAGGTGTCATAACCTCGTGGAGGGTGTCACAACCCTATGGATGAAGTGGATGAGGTGTACAAACCTCGTGGAGGGTGTCGTAACCATATGGAAGTGAATGAGGTGTCATAACCTCGTGGAGGGTGTCGCAACCCTATGGATGAAGTGAATGAGGTGTACCAACCTCGTGGAGGGTGTACCAACCCTATGGATGAAGTGAATGATGTGTACCAACCTCGTGGAGGGTGTACCAACCCTATGGATGAAGTGAATGAGGTGTACCAACCTCGTGGAGGGTGTCGTAACCCTATGGAAGTGAATGAGGTGTACTAACCTCGTGGAGGGTGTACCAACCCTATGGATGAAGTGAATGAGGTGTACCAACCTTGTGGAGGGTGTACCAACCCTATGGATGAAGTGAATGAGGTGTACCAACCTCGTGGAGGGTGTCGTAACCCTATGGAAGTGAATGAGGTGTACTAACCTCGTGGAGGGTGTACCAACCCTATGGATGAAGTGAATGAGGTGTACTAACCTCGTGGAGGGTGTACCAACCCTATGGATGAAGTGAATGAGGTGTACCAACCTTGTGGAGGGTGTAGCAACCCTATGGATGAAGTGAATGAGGTGTACTAACCTCGTGGAGGGTGTACCAACCCTATGGATGAAGTGAATGAGGTGTACCAACCTCGTGGAGGGTGTATCAACCCTATGGAAGTGAATGAGGTGTACTAACCTCGTGGAGGGTGTACCAACCCTATGGATGAAGTGAATGAGGTGTACCAACCTCGTGGAGGGTGTACCAACCCTATGGATGAAGTGAATGAGGTGTACCAACCTCGTGGAGGGTGTCGTAACCCTATGGAAGTGAATGAGGTGTCATAACCTCGTGGAGGGTGTCGCAACCCTATGGATGAAGTTGATGAGGTGTAGAAACCTCGTGGAGGGTGTACCAACCCTATGGAAGTGAATGATTTGAGTTTGATTGCTGGGCTCGACCATTGCCTTGCAGAGGGCCGAGATACCAATAGCGGAAAGTAAAATTGGGCTCGTCCATTGTCTCACAGAGGGCCGAGATACCAATAGCATAAATGTAAAATTGGGCTCGACCATTGCCTTGCAGAGGGCCGAGATCGCAGAGGAAAATTTAAATTCGACCATTGCCACGCAGAGGCCGAGATACCAATGGCAGAAAGTAAAATTAGGCTCGACCATTGCCTTGCAGAGGGCCGAGATACCAATGGCAGAAAGTAAAATTGGGCTCGACCATTGCCTTGCAGAGGGCCGAGATACCAATGGCAGAAAGTAAAATTGGGCTCGACCATTGCCTTGCAGAGGGCCGAGATCGCAGAGGAAAATTTAAATTCGACCATTGCCACGCAGAGGCCGAGATACCAATAGCATAAATGTAAAATTTTGTGATTGAATTGGAAACTTTGAATTTGTTCAAGTTTTTTTTGAAATTTTGAGATGTTGATTTTTTTTATTTTTGATTTTTTATTGATGTTTTTTTTATTTTTTTTTTACAACAATGAGTGTCCATGTTTATGAAATGAGCAAACAAGGCTTTAAAAATTTTGCAATGTTGAAATCAATGAACCAGGGGAAGCAAACTTTGATGTATGTTGATTTTTTTTGTCTTTTTGAAGAAAGAAGATTTGATGTAATTTTGAAATTGGAGGAGAAAACTTTGATGTATTTTTGATTTTTTTTTGGTCTTTTATGTAATTTTAAAATTGGAAGAGAACACTTTGATGCATGCTGATTTTTTTGTCTTTTTGAAAGAAGAAAATTTGGTGAAAATATGTAATTTTGAAATTGGAGGAGAAAACTTTGATGTATTTTGATTTTTCTTTTGTCTTTTTTTTTGTCTTTTTTGAAGGAAGAAGATTTGATGAAAATATGTACAAGATGCTGACTTTTGATCTGTGATGGAAGATTATGAAACTACGACACTTTTGTTTTTTTACTGAGTCAATTTGTTTTCTTTGAAATCATCAAATCCATGAAGATTTATTTTATATTTTTTTAATGGATGTCAAATTCTAAAGTTAAATGTTCAAAATGAAGCTTCTGTGTTTGAAATTGCTTGACGAAATATTAGTGCGTACATGCTTGATATCAAGGGTTGGGACAAATATGTGTAAGGATTTGGAGAGTACCGAGTTGGCTACTTGGGCCTCTTACTCCTTAAAACAATTACAAATGTCAATGTGAAGTCGTAGATACTCAGAAGTTGCCCCAGTTTGGGGGCATGGTAAAAAGATAGGTATGGACAAATGTATCTGTGAATTGTGAGGGTGTGAAATTCATATAACTTTTGCAAAATTGCTCCTGGTTTTGGGTATGAGTCACTTAAGTGAGGTTCAAAAAGAAGTTGCCCCCCATTTTGGGTTTACGAATGATGGACTCAGAGCCCTAAAGTGTCTGCCCCTATTTTGAGGGTGGATTTATGAATTTTAGTGCGGACAAATCTGAGAGGCCCAACAAGGGATGCCCTGGTCTTGGTACGAACTTTGAATATACACATGAAAAAAATTTGAGATTAACAAAGTTGCCCAATATTTTGAATGGGCCAAAACATATGAAACTCTCAAAGTGGCCTTAGTTTTGGAGAACGGGTGAAAAAATTAAGTGACATACAAAGTTGCCCCCTAGTGTGGGAATCGGGGGAAGAGTTTGAATGAATTTGTTCAAAAATTTGTGATGGATATGGAAATGATTGGCTTGAAAGGATTGCCCCAATTTTGGTGGAGAAGGATTTTTGAAGTTCGGGGCGAACCAAAATCATGCGAGGCCCAGCAAGGGATGACCCAGTTGGGTGAATGGATTGATGAACGTTAGGATGAATGAGGCTCAACAGGGCTGCCCCTCATCTGAGGATGGGTTTGGAAAGGATTGAACAAAAGGATGCCCTTAAATGACCTTTCTTTTTAGCCAGTTAGCAAGAAAATCCCCTCTTCCTAAGACATTTTGTTTCTTCATTTTTATTTTCTCTTTTTTTACAACTACATTGTAAGTCATTTCAACTTATCACACAATTAATCTTTATGAAAATTAAAGAAATCATTATTCAATCAGTGTGGGCTTTTATTCGGCTTGTAATGATGCTGCGGGCTGAAGGGTATTCAAACAACGGATAAGGCCCAAACAAATGTTTTCAGGTTATTATTTTTTGAAACAAGAGTTACCATTTTGGTCCTGAATTTGCTATTTGTCAAACTCCTCAATGCTTTTCTCTTATTAAGATCACCACTTAGTGTTTCTTCTTTCTATTTGCTCTTCTTGATGAACTTTCTTTCTTTGATCACTAAGTGTCTTTTGTTTGCATCCTGAGTCGACTTCTATTGTAATGGTAACTCTTACTCGGGTAAATTTGAAAAAGAATTATTTCTTGGCTCAAATGGGAATCAATGGATATATTTTTTTTTGTTTCTTTTTGGATGAAGGAAAATGGCCACACATCATCTTGAACTCTGGTCACTTTATTTTCGAAAGATTAACTCTATGACAAATCAATTGACTTCAGCACGAGTTGTTTTTCTTTTTATTTTCTTTTTGAAACTCTCTTTTTTTTCTTTGTCTTTGAAGGATTCAGGGATCACCTAATTGACAAAATTATGGACAAGCACATTTACCCCAAAATATAATTTTGTTCATCTTGGGTAATGATCGGGGTCAATCCTTTTGTACAATGAGGGCCGGAGGATGGATGTTTTCAAACAAAGGCCCAACTAAGGCTAACAGGTAGATGTTTACAAACAAAGGTTCAAGGAAGGCTGAGTATGAGGGATATTACTAAGAAATGAGTATTCTCAAGCAATGCACACACTGAGGTTCAAATGGCAAATGTGACCCAATTATCTGACCCAACAAAGAATGACATCCATTTTCTTTTTATACTTAGAATAACATAAACTTGATGACTTACCTCGAAAACAATTGACTCAATTATCTTTTTGAATTTTTCAAATTGTGTTCTCTTTTTTTTTTTTAAGAAATGTAATGATGAAACTAACTGAAATAAATCTTTTTGAATTTTCAAAATTGTGCATCATGCGAATCATTCAAACATATTTTTTTTTTGTATTTTTTCACTTGGGCTATCCTTGTTTTTTGAATGGAAATATGCATCATGAAACGAAAACTGATGCACTTATTGAAAGAAATAATTTTGTATTTTTCACATGTATATTCCTCTTTATTTAATGAATGAAAGATATGCTAATGAGGGAAAATTATGCAATTCACTGAAAGAAATCTTTTTGTATTTTCAAACTTATGCTGTATTTTATTTTATGAATGAAAAATGTGTTAATGAGGAAAAATTATGCAGTTTATTGAAGGAAATATTTTTGTATATTTTTTTTTAATAGAGAACGAGAAATGGACTTAATGAGCTTAGAATTGGACTTTTCTTTTTTACACGGGAAAAATCCAAATCGGATTGGATCTGAAGAGAATTGACATAGAAGGAAGTTGGACTTACCACACACATTGACCCAATGGATCAGATGACCTGAGCCGTGAAAGCTTGACACAAGAAAATGACAAAGAAAATATTTTTTCATTTTTCATATTTTATGGTACAAGCTAAAAGAAATTCATATATTTTTTTTAGAGGATTTCAGAAAATTGAATTAGAGAAGATTTCACAACACTCTCTCGACCCAATGGGACCAAAAACTATTCTTCTTATGTTCATAACAAAAATCTTGAACAGGGTCTGAATTCTTCTATTTTTATTTTTAGCAATTATGAATTTGACAACACAAAACAAACAGAGACAAGCGTTTCCTTCTATTTTTTAGGATTTCAGATGCACTGACTCAAGAGAAACCACATATGTCAACTGGGCCTCATGGGCTCGCAAAATGTTCATCTTTAATTCTTAATTTTTTTTTGACAACAAATTCAGAGAATCACACAAGACAATTTGAAAGATGGTACTCTAAAGACATTGCTGAAAATTTGCACTTTGATACTTTTTGAGATTTTTGGATTGACTTTCATTTTACAAGACTACAAAGAAAACTAGGTCAAGCTTGGACCTGAAGAAAAATGAATGTAGATAGTGAGCCTAATGGGCCGGACAAACCCAATACCAAAGCGACTCAAGGAACTGAAATTGATTTTTACATTTTTTGTTTTAAATGAAATATGACATATGTGAAAATTATGCAAGGGAAATATTTTATATATATACCTTTTTTTTTAGAAAACAAGCTAAGGAAAAACAAATATTCAAAATGGGCCCAAATGGGTTCGACAACTACTATTCACGCTCTTGCACTAAAATGTTTTTTTTTTGAAAATGAACTTGACTCCTTTTTTGATATTTTTTTACAACAACCTATTATACAAACGCAAAATGTGAAAACAACATATTTTTGACATTTTTCAAAAGAAGTAAACACAAGAAAAAACACAATGGCCATTGGGCCTAATGGGCTCGACGATAAGTATTCCTACTATCACACTGAAAAAAAAAATTGAAATCTAGCTTGAATTTTTTTTTTTGTTTTTTTGACAAATCTCAGAATGATACATCATTCAACAGCAAGAATGTGAAAACAAAATATTTTTGACATATTTTCAAAAGAAGTAGACTCGAGAGAAAACCACGAAGGCCATTGGGCCTAATGGGCTCGAGCACTGTTCCCTTTTTCAATATTTTTTTATTTTTAGATTTATTCAAAATGTAGAAGAAGAAGGAATAAAATCAAACAAAATGGTGTGATGTGAAATTACGAACATGCCAAAATAATTCTTCACTCAAATTTATATTTCAGAAGAATTGGGTTCAAAGAAGGCTAACCTGACAATGAGGCCCAATGAACATGAAAAATGTCCTTTATCATGCAAATGAAAAACAATTTTGAACACTTCCAATTTTACATCACTCCATTTATTATTTTTGAAAATTTTCTATTTATCATATTTTTTTATATTTTGTTTTATTATTTTTTTGGTGAAATCGGATCATCTAAGAAGTCTTGTATTGGGCCGGATTGACCCAACAAAACCCTACCCGTTCTCAGATTTTCAAAAAAAAATTTTTATCATTTTTTTTTATTTTTTGAATTCAGAAAGACCGGGACCGTGATCGTCAGACGGTGGCAACGACCGAAATTGTGGCCACAGTGGAAAACTTTGGCTACAAATTGAGCGCTCCTCCGCGTCAGCCGACATTTCAGTCTGATCACTCTCTCTCTTGCTCTCCCTTTCTCTCTCTTCTCTCTCTTCTCTGAGCATCTGGATTTCTGCGAGGAGCCTCTGCCCCCGTGTGCTTTCGAAGGCGTCCCAGTGCTGCGACGAGCTTCTGTAAGCCTTTCTGCTTCCGGGTAAGTCCTCTGTACTTCTTTCCTTCTTGTTATTTCTTTTCTTACTTCCCTTTAAGCTTTTCGTTCCTTCTTTCCTTTTCTTCCTTCTCTTGACGCTTTCTGTGTTTTTCTTTCCTTTCATGTTTTTTCTGCTCCCTTATGCTTTCCAGTTTTTGCTTCTTTCTTTCCGTTATGCTGTTCAGTTTTTCTTTTAAGCTTTTATGTTCTTTTATGCTTTTATGTTGTTGTTTTTTTCCTACTTTCTTTTCTTTTCTTTGTTCTCTTTTTATTAACTTAAAAATAAGAACACACTGTCTTAAACTAAGGGGTATATAGGCTGGAAACCAGACGTTAATCTCCCTTCGTTTGAAGGTATGGCAGAGACAATCGGGTAGAACAATGCCACGTACCCCATAAAAACAGAAAACTTAAAAGAGAATTTTATTTGTATGAATCGGACATGGACAAGATGGACATAGATTTTATTTGTACGAACTGAACATGGACAATATGGACATAGATCCGTTTAGGAACCTTTGCGAGGACCATGAAACAGATCACAAACTGGACAATAAGACTCGAAAGACCCAATACAAAGAACAAAATTAGCTTAAAAGAAAAACAATGGAAGAAGACATTAGACTATGAACATAGTATTTTTGTTATTTATGGTTTATTTTGTTTTTTTTTTATTTATTATTTATTTAGACAAATTATAGAAGAGAAATGAATGAGAAGGGAATGGAGATGGAGAGACCGACCTGTCCAAAGTGGCGTCCGACAGACGACCAAATCAGAATAATGACCAACATTTACAATTACGGAGTCTCTCACCCCAGTCGAGCTCAGATTTTTGAGATCACTACTCGACTTAGGGCATTCGGAGAAGCGGGGGAGTACAATGTCCAGTGCTGGTTTAGCAATCATGGGAATAGAGTAAGACGTTGGCAAGCGGAATTGGACCCCACCGGTACCCTCTTTTCTCTACTACCCCAGTACATGTATGGTAAAACCCTAACTTCATCCTTGTCTTTTTTAATTTTTTTTTCTCTTCCTTCTTTTGACACAATTATTTCTTTTTATTATTATTATTTTTTTTTTACCTTACCCTTTTTTTTATTTATTATTTTTTTTTGGAGAAACCGGTTGGGTAATCATGAAGGCTCCGAAGCTTCTGGACCTCTTCCCCATTCCCATCATAATCGATGGAGAAACAGAGATTCCTCCGCCTCCACCCGTGACTTTTCGTGCTAGAGCTCCCTCAACGGAGCTCTCCCTTAGACCACCACAACCAGCTCGAGAATTTTTTTTCCATTGAAATTTTTTTTGTTTGTTTTTGTTGGCCGAGTGTGGCCAGAATTTGAATAAGGACTGTAATATGGACACTTAATATTTTTTTTTGTTTTTGCTTATCTATTTTCTTTCTTTTTTTGTTTTTAATGGAGGTCGAACTTGAACGAATTCCGTAATATGTATTTTTAATGTTTCCTTTATTATTATGTGTTTTTTGTTATATTTTTGTTGTTTGAGATCTAACCCCTTTTTGTGCAAATTATCATTCTACCGAACTCGAGAGTGTTGGCAAAAGACAATAACCTAGAGATCTCCAAACGCTTTGTAATTTTTTAATTTTTTGTAATTTTTGTTTTTCTATTTTGGCCACCTGAAGGCCTTTATTTGTAATAATTAGGACACTGCAAAATTGAATGTATTTTTATTATATTTTTTTTTCATGTACATGTTCATCAATTCACATATTCTGCAATTTCGAGTCATGGAACTCTTCTCAAAATTTTACGTACATGTTCAAAAATATACACAAATTAATTTACACATATTATGCAATCTGGGTTCATGGAACTCTTCTCAAAATTTTCCTCTACTGTTACTTGGTCCGAAAGAAAAACAATTAATTTATCATTGAATTTGAAACAACATCTGAATAATCATGTATAAAATTGTTCAAGATTTTAAAAATGCTTCAACATTTTCTTTTTGAGGTAAACAGACATGAACACGAATTTGCCCCTAATCTGGAAAAGCTTATGTGCCCAGAGACTAAAAATTGACCAATATGAACTCACATTAGGACATACGCGGAAATATGCCCCTACAAAACACATGTTTAACATGACTTGAATGGAGGTGGAAATGGAAGATTGGGTTGACTCTTAATGACCTTGAAAACGAATGACACTTGTAAACAGGAGACGCATTCGGGCTTAAACACATAGAGGTTGATAACCAATAATGAGACATGTTAATGAATGAAGGTTTAAGGTTGGACATGACTTGGTTAGAACACGAGGTTGATGACAAACACAATGTGAACAAGGTTCATACCCAGACACGAGTGATGGGTCAGGCTCAACATGACTTGGGTTAAAACAAACAAGGTTTAAACTCATAATGGATCATGATTTGGGCTTCACACAGGGTTAGACGAGGTTGAATTGGTGAACCTAAGAAATGCCCCTTGTATGGCGATTTTACTTTTACGAACTAAAATGGGCGATGGGGATCATGGACAAATGATGATCTTAAATATTTTCATATCATGAAAGTCGGATAGATATCAATAATAAACAAATTTGGTTCTTTTTATTCAGTTAAGTCATTGGACCAAACAATTTTATTTTGCTTCAAAAACATTATTTTTATTTGACAATTTTATTTTATTTTCTTGAGAATTATTCCATGAACTCGATACCAAGATAAATGCGAAACAAGTACATATGAATCAGAACATGTACATTTTTATTGCTCTAATTTTTTTCATTTTTTTTATTATGGTACATTTATTTGTTGTATACAAAGAAAAGATGAAAAAGAAATGACAAAACGATCTCCCTTTCATGTCTTAATCGAAGGATGATACTTAAAGTTCTAAGACCACATACATGCACTCACCAGGATGGTTTTTTAATTCTTAAATCAAGGCCACCAGAGCTATGGCTCTTTTCACTATTTCTCCACAACAGTCAGAGTAATCAACTAGATGTGGAGACACAAATGAAGAGAACAGACTCTAGCTGGGGTTCTCACGATAGCCAAACAGGAAGTACATCCCAGAGTGACACTGCTACACAACCCCTCTAATTCTAAGTTGCGCTCAGACCCGGGTATAGGGCCCCACTCATGATATGCATAATGTGTAGAGGGAGATTATAATGTAAAACAACAATTGCAAAAATAAACAAAAATAAGTAGACATATCAAACATAGGTGAGGAACAATTATTTCAAAGATAAAGAACAACTAAAAAAAAAACTCACATGCGACTATTTCAAATATCAATCATGGATAAGGAAAAGGAAAAAAAAACACAAAGAAAAACCACATTGAATTCGCATATCTAATTAAATGGCCTGACTCTCTAGCGTCCCCAGTGGAGTCGCCATCTGTCGCAACCGGAATCGCGACGGGACGACGATCCGAAAAATAAATAATTTCAAAGTTTTGAAAAAGAGATTTGGAGTCGCCACCATAGTTTATTCTGGAAAACTACGGAAAAACCATAAAATGATAAGACCTGGTCTGCGAAAATGAGATTCTAAGTTCGGGAGTCGGTTACGTGTAGGGAAGGTATTAGCACCCTACAACGCCTGCCCTAAGGCAGTACCTTTAACTAAATATGCGAATATGATGTGGTTTTCAAAATGTTTAACTATCCCCTAAAATAAGATTCTAAAGAAACAACATGTATTTTTTAGTTTTTTGAGCCCGACAAGGATTGACCTTGCTCCTACGTATTCTCATTAAAATGAGAAATCAGGGTTCCGTAGTTCTTTTAGAAAACTGCTTTAAAATTTGTTTGAGAAATTTGTTTGAGAAAATGATTATGGATAAATTTGGATTTTTGGAAAGTGAACCTGACAAGCACTGGCCTTGCTCCTACGTATCTCCACTTTTGATGGAGAATCAAGGATCACGTAGTTCTGGCAGAAAGATTATTTGTTGTTTGAAAACGTGGATGTTTTTGGTTTTTGAAGATTTTATATTTTTTGGTATTTTTTGATGTAATATTTAGATTTTTTGCGTAATGAGCACTAGGCTGATACGTACGATCGCACGAGCACTCACACGGCTTTTTTCTTGTTTTTTATTGTTTTGCGTAATGAGCACTAGGCTGATGCGTACGATCGCACGAGCACTCACACGGCTTTTTTGTTTATTTTAGATTTTGGGTAATGAGTACTAGGCTGATGCGTACGATCGCACGAGTACTCATACCGATATTTATATTATTACATGTTTTTAAAGTTTTATATTTGTTATTAAAAAGGATAGATGAGTTGAAATATGAAACGCATAAAGAAAAATGGTGATAGAAAACAAGATGAATTTATAAACTAAAAAAAATGATCAAAATGCATATATAAATAGAATGAAAAGAAAATGTGTACCTTGTTGAAGATTTGTGTGATGAAATAAAACCTTACTTGTAATAAGTCGTGAGAAAGATAGATGGAAGATGAAGAAGATAGCTTTATAGTAAAAATGGGGTATGGGATTTATTATGTATAGAGAGATTACGAAATAGTAAAATGTGAAAGAAAAATGAAGTAGAGTTTTGGGATGGAATGAAGAGATTTTGAGAGAGAAGAGATGAATATTATGTAATTGTGTGTGTGTGTGAAGAGAATGTAGGTATTTATAGAGTTAAGGATGAAGAAAGTTGATGAATAAAAATAATATAATAAGTTGGTGGAAAATTTAGATGAATTAAAAAAAGGTGAATAGAAAAAGTTAATGTGAAAAATAAGTGAAAGAAATAATATAAAAAGTTGGTGGAGAAAGTAGGTAAAATAAAATATAGTAAATAGTAAAAGTTAATGTGGAAAATAAGTGAAAGAAATAATATAAAAAGTTGGTGGAGAAATTAGGTGTGGAAATTAAGTGAAAGAAATAATATAAAAAGGTGGTGGAGAAATTAGGTGTGGAAATTAAGTGAAAGAAATAATATAAAAAAGTTGGTGGAGAAAGTAGGTAAAATAAAATATAGTGAATAGTAAAAGTTAATGTGGAAAATAAGTGAAAGAAGTAATATAAAAAGTTGGTGGAGAAATTAGGTGTGGAAATTAAGTGAAAGAAATAATATAAAAAGTTGGTGGAGAAAGTAGGTAAAATAAAATATAGTGAATAGTAAAAGTTAATGTGGAAAATAAGGGAAAGAAATAATATAAAAAGTGGGTGGAAAAATAAGGTGGAAAAAAAATGGATAATAAAAAATGTTGATGGAGAAGATATAATAAAAAAATGTAAGTGGAATAATTAGAAAAGTTGATATATAAAATTAATATGGAAATGATGTGGAAAAAATAAATGAAAAAGGTAGATGATGTGGAGGGTGATGTGGATGGTGATGTGGAGAATGGGGTGTGATAAGAAAAGATGGGTGGTGAGGAAGTAAAAAAAGTGAGATTATTTTGGATTATTGGATTAAGTGTTTAATAGAAAATTTAGGGGTGCAAAAAGTAAAATAAATAGTGTTTTTCATTTTGGTGTTTGTGTTTTTTTTTTTGTGATTAATTTTATTTACCCGGACGAAATTTGGTATTGACAGACATACACATCCTGCTTAATCTCACAATCACAATCACAATATCATGCATTTGTTCACAAAGCTTGTGAATCACCTGTATAAGCATTTTATGTGCACATCTATCTCAACATCAATCAATCAATAATCATCATCAAGCATTACTTATCATACAATCACAGTTAATAGCAAACCATCATAACAAATCTGGTTTCCAATACAGTACATCAACCCTAATCTAAAACAAAAATAAATAAGTTCAGAACACTTAAACCAACAAAAGCATAAGTTCATGATAGCATTCATCAGTAAATGCTATCTCAGCTCCTCATCAATCTGAGCTGTCCTCTGTATCTTCCTCTTCTTCCTCATCTTCATCATCTTCAAATGCAGCATCATCATCAGCTTCATCTTCTTCCATCTCCCTAACTGAAGCTTCAACTCCTCCTCCTTGCACCGGCTCCTCTAGCCAAGCTACCACATTATGGAATTCTTCCATAGTCCACCTGTGAGCCACCTGCCCTCTATGAATGGACTGTAACTGAGCACCTATAAGAGACATGTACATGTCCCTCATCTGGAACGGTTCTGCTTCATGTGTCTCAGCAGATTTCTGGCTCTGTGCTTGCCCTCTCTCTCTACGAGCACGGCGTGGTGGAACTGGATGAGCTGCCTCCTCACCTCCACAGTACTGTCTGTAATAGGCCTCATTAATGGCTTTTCTTGGCCTTTCAAATGGTGGAGCAGAAGTGTCCACCCCAGCTATCTTGCAAAGGTGAGTGATTAAGGAGGGATGTCCTAGGGGTGCTTTGTTATTTGTAGTATTAGAACACACACTGATCTCATCAGCTATCACCTGCCCAATATTAACATTTAAGTTCCTGATAGCACAGTAGATGAAGAATGCCCTGCTGAGAGTAATATCTGACGCATGAGAACATGGCTGAATGTTGGCATGGGAAAATGCCATCCAATACTTTGCAAGAGGAGTCAAATCAGTCCTCCTAATGTTCACCACAGAGCCAGATCTATTTCTTTCGAAGTGTCCTCCAGGTATACATAGCACTCTCTCTACATCCTCAAAATCAGCCCCTTCCTCCATGCAGAGAGCAAATTGGCACTGCTCACTAGCCCATACAGTATCCAGGAAGTTATTGATGGAATCAGGATCATACCTGATAGCATGGCCTCTGACATAGCCCAGATAATTCTCAGCTGGATAATCACTAATCTTCTTTGCATTTGTGTAGAACTCTTTTACCACAGCTATGTTGGCAGATGCAGGATATGTGGCTAGCTTTCCCCAGTCATTCCCTAACAATTGCTCTCCAAATTGAGGAGCAAAGTTAAGTATCATGCCAACCTTTCTCTCCATAAGGAGTCTCCTGTCTTGAACCACCTTGAAGTGTTTCTCATGTTTTCGAGAGAGGAACCTACTAGAATGGGGCTGTTCTGGTTCCTTTTCTTTTCTCTTGGTTGCCATGGTCTTCAATCTTTTGCCTGAAGAGGATGTCATTTCTACAATCAAACACAGATACAAAACCACAGAACATGATGTTAATCATTAGTAAAACATAGAATACATCTCCTTTCGAAGCTAAACCACCGCTGAGGGTCAGAATTACCCCTCAGCGCCACCAGTGCCACATTCCAAAACGCAACAAATAAAAAAATCAAGTCTGGCAGAGTGCCGCTCAGCGACAATTTACCCTTGAGAGGTAACTCTGCAGAATTTTGAAAAACCTCTCTTTAAGCCGTCCTAACTCCATCCAAATGCAATTTTCAATTTTTCAGATCAAAATCATGCAGTTTAATTGGTTTAAACATCAATTTAATCATCAAATCATGCATAGAAATCAAAACCCCTAAATATTCATGCATTGACAATCACATTCACAATCAAGAACCCTGGAATGAACAAAATGCTTTACTTACTTAGGTGGAGATACTAGATGCAATGAGAATGCTTCCAAGCTAAGATGCTCTCTTCTAACCCCAAACTTAGATGGAAAACTAGTGAGAAAGTGAGTGAAATGGAGATTTTCTCAAGAGGGAAGAGGGAAAAGATGTGGAGAACCTTGGAAAAGGTATGTAGGAGTGTGTGTGCAGAGAAGAGCTTGAAAATAGAAGCTTATATGCAGCTTAGGGTATAAAAATACCCTAATGGGCTCGGGTCCCGCTAAGGGGCAACCAAAGCCCAATCTGTGATAGTACCGCTCAGCGGTAAATTGCCGCTCAGCGGCACTTTCGTGATGTGCTCTTCTCCTTCTTTGCTTAACCTAAGTGCCTCCTAAACATGCCCATCACTGGTTCCCTGCAATTCAATTTTCAGATTACTTATGCAAAACCCTATTATACTACTATAATGAAACAAACAAAAACAATCAATTAACTGGGTTGCCTCCCAGGTAGCGCTTGTTTAACATAACGAGCCTGACCCAAAATCCTCCAACACCCATCAGTAGGTGCAAAACTTTCTTACCAACACCCATCAGTAGATGTAAACCCTGTAACAAACTTATAACAAAAACAAAAATAACCAAAAGTTCAAAATTACATCACCAAACCAAAAATTAAAAGTTCTTAAATCACTGGGTTGCCTCCCAGCAAGCGCTCTTTTAACGTCACTAGCTTGACCCAATAAAGCTCATGTTCCATCTTCTTTTTCTTCTTTCTACTGAACTTCTTCAGAAATTTGATCAAACTAGGAACCTGTTACAGTGTCTCAATCATAGGAACTTTAATCTCCAATTTCTTGAAGATTTCCATAAAGCACTTAAATTTATTTTCCTTCCTATGATTCTTCTTTTGATGAGGACGGGGTTTTTCATATGATTCCTTCTTCTTTCCTCTCATCTTCTTTTTCTTATTTTTCCTCTCTCCAAATTTTCTCTTTTTCTTTTCTCTTATTTTTTTCTTCCCTTTTCTTTTTCTTCTCAACTTCTTTATTTTCACACAAATTTTCTTTCTCTCTTCTCTCTCAACCACTTCTTTTTCTTCTCTCTCTATCTTTTCCTCATCTCTCCCTATTTTTTTCTCAACAAAAATCTTGTCACTTTCAGTGACAATGGCTTGACCTTCCCCCTTAAGGTTAACTTCAGTATTAACCTTAACGTTCAATTTCTGACTAATGTAACAAAGGTGCATCTCCATCCTATTACATGATTCTTCAATGCTTTTCTGAGTAGAGTCGAAATTTTTCAAAAATCGTTGAAGGGTGTCATCCAAACTTTCTGATAGAGAGGGTTGTTGTTGCCATTGTTGTGGCGGCGGCCTATCAAATTCTTCGGCACCTTGAGTGGTTTTGTGATGACAATCAGGTATCTGTATGTACTGTTGAACTGCCTCCTCCAACGTTATCCTTCTTCCCTATAGAGAGGGTTTTTTTTTGCCATTGTTGTGGTGGTAGATTCTTAAATTGTTCGACAGCTTGACAAAATTGATCATTATTCATGCTTGAGTGAGGTCCCACCAGTGGTTGAAATTACCTTAGTAGAATTGAGTGCCTATATAAATAAATTCTTGTCCGAATTGCATCCTGCAAACATTAGGCACAAAACTCTAGAAAATATTTGATAGCACAAAAAGATAGAGAAGATAAAAAAAATCAAAGGATATAATTGAAAAGATAAAAAGATAGGAAATAAAAACAAAAAAAATAAAAACAGAAAATAAAATAAAAATAAAATAAAATAAAATAAAATAAAAACCGAAAAATAAAAACAGAAAATGAAAACATAAATTCAAAATTAAAGTCAAAGATAATCAATAATCACACAAATTAACCAGTTAAACCACGAGTCCCCTGCAACGGCGCCAGAAACTTGATGACAAATTTATGAACACCGAAATACGGCGCCACAAACTTGTTGAACAATCGGCAAGTGTGACCGAATCGTTTCAAGTAATAAACTCGGTAAGACCAAGTATCGTTCTCCCAAAGGACTAACGGCCTAGTTTAGGTATGTGATTCGTTGATTATTTAAGACTTAAGGACGAAATAAGTGGAGTTTAATATGCAAAACAGAAAATAAACATGTATGCATGAATTTTGATCAATGGCTAAAACAAAAAACAAACACTTCAATGGAATATATGGATGAGTATGTTGTTGGGGTTAACAATTTCATCTTATCCACTCTCATATACTTTAGTAATTCAACATTTTTTTCATCAATTGTTAATGCCACTCTCTAAATCACCTTGACAAGAAGGCCTATCCTTAATTACGAGTTCATACAATTCCTAGCATTCCTAGTAATTAGTTCTTAAGTGTAAGATGTAAAAACCCTAACTAATGATGAAAGAAAGCATAGGTCTTAAATGTAAGATGTAAAAACAAATTCCATATATGAGAGTTTCACAAGACTACATTGATTCCCCAACAACAATACAAGGTTTTTAGTTCACCATATTCATGGTGACACTAGATGAATAATAATGAAAGAATGAAAGATAAAACCCTAGAAAGGTGAAGAGGTAGCATGAGCATCCAAGATCCTCCTTCAAAGGGGTGGAAGAGAGAGTGTTTGCTTCGTTTCTGCCAAAGATACAAACCCTGGGACGTCCTAAAGCTTATATACTATTCTAAAATTACAGAAAATTTAGGCCCAATCCCATAAGTGTGCCGCTCAGCGGTAAAGTGCCGCTCAGCACTAAGTGCGTGAGTTGGTTTCTTCCCCTCAGCGGTCATTTTGCCCCTCAGCGGATCCAACGTGACTTCCTGAGTGCCGCTCAGCGGTAAACTACCACCGAGCAGCAGTTGCGGCTTCTCCTTTTGCACTTTTTGATGTCTTTTCTGATTCCATCTCTCTCCTTCTTCACTTCTTTCACCAAATTCACCTTAAAACCAGCACAAAAATATGAATAAAATCATGATTTCAAGCTAGTTTCTAAGTGTTAAAGGTTGCTTTTAGTATCAATTTTAAGCATGAAAATAACAGTTTTTAAACTGTTATCAATCATCAACATAACTGGCCACGAACTGTGTTTGCTGCTTAAGTTTCCATAAGGATTCATTCCATCAGTTGAAAGTGTAAGCCTTAAGTTTCTTGTATCTACACCAAATTCAGGGAATTTGTCATCAATCTTTTTCCATTGTGGAGAATCAGCAGGGTGTCGAAGAAGATTATCGCACTTTCTTTCTTCAGAGTGTCATTTAAGGTTCTTTGCATCTTCTTTAACAGAGAACATACGTTTGAACCTAGGTATTATAGGCAAATAACACATCACCTTAGCAAGTTCACCATCATTACCTTCATTACCAGTGACTTTGTCAGATTTCTTTTTAAAACGGGATAAACCACATGTTGGACAATACTTTCACTACAAAAAAAAAGCTTATTTAGAGGGGGTTTTTTTTTCAATTTGCGGGGGTTTTCACCCTCCGCTAAATAAATTCCGGGGGTTTTTCAAACCCCCGCAGTTTGAGTCGCCACAAATTATCTGCGGGGGTTTTTTTTCCCCTTGGTATCATATTCAATTTGAGGGGGTTTTTCTGCGGAGGGTAAAAACCTCCTCTATATATTCAATTTGCGGGGGTTTTTCGGCGGAGGGTAAAAACCTCCTCTATTACTGACTATTATTTTGAGGGGGTTTTTAACCTCCTTTATATTTTTGTCACTTTTTTGTTTAATGATGATTAAAATATATAATATCGTTTTTTGTTTGATGATTATTAAAATATATAATAACTATCTATTTCCATTAATTTTTTTTTCAATTTCAAAATTAAATAAATTTAATTTTTTTCTAAAATTATTAAATACCAAACAAATATGATTCATTTGATTAAGAAAAGATATCATACAACAAAAGCCCCTGAATAGAAAGAAATTTAGAAAAATAAATTGAGAAACAATTTTATAGTCACATCAAGATAGACTAAAAGTCAATGTAATCTCATTACAAAAGTAGTTACAAAGAAAGAAATGTTACTCAATTCATAATAAACTAGGTATAGTTTTATCCTAAAACAATATCATAAACTTCCTAAATGTTACTTCCATCAGATGATTGTCTTGCACCCAAAGGAGACTCTGGCTCATTTGCATCAGGAGCTTGCTAAAATAATATAAAAAAAAATTAATAAAATAAACTCAATTACATGTACTCACATTTTGTAAATAATATATAAAAAAATAATCAAATAGAATTCAGTTTTAAAAGTCATTATTCAAATTTTCCTTGACTACTGCAGTTACTACTTTACACCATATATAAAATGCAATGGACAATTACTTCTCACACTATGCATATAAATCTTATTGCAACAATCAATAAAGCTAACTATGTTCCAAGCAATTGCAGCAAATAGTTCTATATTAACCACTTTCATCGGTTCAGCTGCTTTGTCCCTGCTAAATATGGATTGAACCTCGCGATTCCAGGGACCAAAACCAATCATTTTTCTTGTGTAAATTTCTTGCTTGCAAAAACATCTAGCCATATTCTTAAAGATATGTCTTTCTTACATTTCAGTCTTTCAAAATAATATAATATAACTCAAATTATATAACTGGGTCTCCAATAACGAATGCAAAATCCTCTAAGAATCATGGTAATTATCGATTGCATATATAGAGTGATCACGCCAACAAAAGGCTGTTTATATAATAATGACAGTGGCAGAAGTAGGGGAAATGCACAACATTACAGAATCACAGTGGAGAGTGGATATGGGATATGCATTGTGCTGTAGTTTGCATGGTACTCTCATTACATATGTTGCATGCACATCTAATAAATAACAGACATACAAATAGTAGGGATTCAGAATTTGCAGGGTGTAGGCCCTCCACCCAACGAAAAGCTAGAAATAATTAATTAATTATAGCTTTCAAATTCCATATATCAGCTCTGGCAGACTTCCTATCCCAAGCTTTCAAATTCTATAATTATGTGTTTCTTATGAGGTTAAAGAACTGATCACTGCATTTCTCGACTACTAGATATTTTAAATCATAAATATCTTTCATCTCTAAGTGTCTCTATTTTTAATTTTTCTGATGTGGTTTTGATTTTGTCATCTGTTCATCACATTCTATTCCCCTGTAATAAAACAGAATTGATATATTTAACATGTAGGTGAATGTCTCATCAAAAGGTAGCCACATCAATTGCATGTACTCATAAAACAAAATTGGTATATTATTACAGTATATCAAGCATATTACTTATACTTATTTAGTATCTTACTTGTGGTTGAGGATCAAAGAAGGTAGCCAATTCATCAGGAATCTTTCCTTCCTTCATTATCATATATGCTTTCAGCGCACCTTCTAAATTCATGTACTTTTGTTCCCATTGATTAGTAGATGCTAATGATGTGGCAGTACTAGATGAACCCATGCTTAAATCTGAAAGTCGCATTCTTGTATTTCTGAATGAGTTAGTAGGAGCTGCTCCCAAACCCATGCATCGCACTCTCCCAGAATGCTCTGGGCCTAACACTCTACCAACAACATCATGAGGGGAAACCTGTGATTCATCAGTAGTGCTTTGACTCAAACCCACTTTAATTTGTTCTTGTAGGCATAGAACAAGTTGTAGTTAAAGATCTAAATATTGAAGCATAATGTTTGAAAATATCATATTATAGTAAAACTTACCGCTATAGCCTTTGCCGCCTCATTTACAAATGAGCCATCTTTTTTTTTATGAGTTTCAATATATAACATTCCACGACTAGGCAGTTTTCCACTATCCAAAAGCTAAATAAAAGGATAAGTTAAAATAAATAGTAAATTTGAAAAATACTAAAAATCGTCATATGTGCTAATCTCAGTACCATCTCATGTCTTCTTCTTGAGATAGGTTTTGAGCCACCAGTATGAGGAATTACTTGCTTCTTGCGATTTTCTCTATTTTTTTTACAAATATCCTATGAAAAAAACAATTGTAAGTTGACATAACAATCAAAATAATAATATACACAAAAGCAATGAAAATAATAATGAAACTTGTACCATTGGCTCCGGTTTTAGACGATAGGTAACGAAATGAGCCCATTGAGTTCTGTCTATACCGGTCGGCACATTACATATGATTTGATCTTTTGTTTTTGTTGGTTCATAGAACTCATTCCATAAACGTTGTCTATGTGTAGCCCACTTCTTACCCAAAGTTAATTTGCAATATCTTTGGGCAATAGCTTCAGTAGTCTTAAAACAAAATCGAAGCTTTTGAAAAAAGAAAACATAGTTAGTGAGTAAAAAGTAAGTATGGGGCATTTGAATACATTAATGATATATATACCTGTAATATTTCCTTAAAGCATTCTAAAAAGTAGGTGTTAGGGATGCCTGTTTTTCCAGACCACCTTTCAAAATTGATTGGAAATAAATTATCGTCCGTTGCCAATATCCCACAATAACCCGCAAGTACTCCTTGCCCTTCGCCTATAGCCATGCCTACCTCATCAAAGTCTACAATGATGCGTTGTCCATGAGGTAAGTTACTTACTTCTCTGACCTTCACCTTTATTTTCTTCATAACTCCTTGTAGGTCTTTAACAATAAAAAAACTTATGAGAGAATAACCAGGTCTCTCTCGTTGGTTTTCGCTTTCTATCGCACTATTACGAATCAAATATTGGTATAGTAGCATGAAGTGTGAAATAGTTAAGTTAAGCATCAATAATTAGGTGTTAGTATGATTGCATTAGGTGTTAAGTTGTTAAGCAGATGAACATCAGTTAAGTATTATATGCTAAATAATTGAAGACAGGGAGTTTAATATACATGCTGTAAGTTGTGAAGGATTTGCTAGGCAAAAAATATACATGCTATACAGGACACTCTCTCTATCAAACCTCCCAATATTCTCTCATAAGTTGCATACCTGTAACAGATTCCGCCCAATTCTACCCAAAGACTCCATACAGTTATTTGTTTTTTACTCTTCAACCATAAGTAAAATTTAAAAAATTATGCATGCAGAAAAAATAAATGACATATACCTATTGCATCGACATTCCAATATGATGAAGATTCACGCCCAACATGTTTTTTGGATGTTGTAGGTTGCTTTGTGTTTTCTGTGGACATCGATTGTGTTGAGTTCCACGAATCATGTGATGAGGTCTCATTTGTTGGTTGTACTTCAATTGATTCAGACATTGTAGGATTTGTTGATGGTGATTGTTCTTCAATCAATGGAGTAGTCACTGCAGCATTTGTTGATGGTAAAGTACCTAAAGATTCAGTTTGAGGTGATGATTTTTGTAGATTTTGGAATCGCTTGACCTTTGGCATGGCTACATATTAAAAGAAAGAAATGCATTAGGCAAAAAAACCTGTAGTATATGCATTTCAAATAACCTTTAATTAACTTCCATTATATTCAAATAACCATTGAATTGTAAGCTATTCATAAAATTTCATTTAAATTAAAAATGCTATTGGAATATATTCTTCAGGGAATAAAGGTGCAGTAGAAAGACAGAGTATGCATTTAAAAGCAGGTTACAGTAATGTATATAGTTGTCACTTTTCACCCAACACCCAACCAACCATTTGCTCAAACCTTGTTCAATTATCTCTTCTCTTCCCAACTTACTTGTTGAAGTACGGGTTTCCTTCTTTATGAAGCCTCAAAATTTTGTTAGATATGTGCCTATCAACAAAGTTCCAAATTAAATGATACCCTGAGTTTGCACAATACAGAAGTAGAATTATTGAACTTGTGGGTCTACAAAAGAAAACGTGAGCTTATTTTATTTCTCTTCCCTTGTACTGCACTTCAATTTTCAACGATTCATTGATATATATTATACTTCAAGTGGTTAAGATCACATTGGACTTCTCCAAACACCCCAGAAGAAAGATGTTACCTTTTTTGATAAATGAGTATATATTCTGATTTAAGTGGAAGAACATTTATTAAGATAACAGAAATTAATATAACTGTTTGACACTCTTTAATACGTTTGCCTTAGTTAAGAGAACTAATCGAAGGAATATCAATGATTAGCAATGTTTGTTCTGTAAGTAATTAAAAGCATGGTTTGCTAAATTTATCAGTCAGTTCTGTGTCTTTTAAATGTTTGCATGTCCTCAAACTGCATTAGAGGATATGTTTATGATAGCATCAAGATTTTTACTAGACAGTAGTAAATATTTCTTCTTCTCTTTCTCGGCTGACTGAAATTGGTGAGATTATTGAGTTGAATGATGTGCTGTCAATTTCATAATGCCCAAGACTCTCGAGCCATTTTTTCAATTTAAACTAATAATTAACTTCTAAATTTTGTTTACTATATATACCTTTAAATTTTCAATTTGTATTTTATAAATCAACTTTTCTTAATACACAACCCTCTGTATATGTCCTACCTTTGCTACTTGTTAGCAAAATGATGAAGATGAAGTTTTGATGATGTCCAATTCAAGTCAAGAACAACCAAGACACATGAAGAAAGATCTTTGATGACTTGTATTGCTATGGAAAGCTTTTGTAATAATTATGGTTTAGTATCTAGGACTTATATAGTTAGTAGTTCTATGTATACATTCAAAAGTGATGTAAAAATAAACCAACAGCAAAATTCTGTGCAGTGTTAATCGATTAACAGAAGGTGTTAATCGATTAACGTTAATCGATTAACAGAGGGAGTTAATCGATTGTTCCAGAGACGAATGGCGAAGCACAGCATTTCAGTGTTAATCGATTAACAGAGGGTGTTAATCGATTAACATAGTGAACGTTTGAAAAACTAGCCGTTTTTAGAGACGTTGAAGTATCCGTTGGGTTGTTAATCGATTAACCACTGTAGCTAATCGATTAACACAGTCAGAAAGTCTAAAAGCAAAAATGGAGGAGCCTTTGGATGAGTCTATAAATAGACTCTCATTTTCTCTCAAATCCAACTCTTCCCTTGTGCTCAAGTACTCTGAACTCTTGTGAGAACTTTGTGAAATTGCTGAAGCTAAGGAAACTCTTGTCTGCAAAGTCCTGAAGTGGTACTGCGGTGACAGAGGAATAGCTTGATCATCCTTGGTGTGTCTGAGGAAGTGTCTGGAAGAGAATCATCCTTCGTGAAGCATTCGAAGGAGGTGATCATCCTTTGTGAAGATTCAAAGGAGGTGTAAGTTCATCTCTTGTGGTTTCAAGAGAGGTGGTAATTTCTAAACTGTTACAAATTGTTTTTCTGTGTGACTAATATTTGTAATAGTTTTGTGATAGTGAAAAAAGTTTATCTTATTTGAGATAAGCGACTGGACGTAGGATCCTAGTGATCTGAACCAGGATAAAATACCTGTGTAATTTTTCTCTTTCCCTTACTCTGTTATTTACGTTTAATTATCTGCTTAGTAAGAAATTAAGAGAAAAATATTAAAAAGGGATAATATTTGAATATAACCAATTCACCCCCCCTCTTGGTTTGTTTCCACGCTAACCATTCCGCTGCAGCCGCTCTGACATTTGGTATCAGAGCTTGCTTTGATAGTAATTCAAATGGCAGGATCACATCAAACCTTTGCAGAGGGTGCTTCTATCAATAGACCACCACTATTCACTGGTGAGAATTACGCATTTTGGAAGGTAAGAATGCAAATATTTATGGAGTCTATTGATATAGATATTTGGGATGCAGTTGCATCTGGTCCTTTTGTTCCAACTAACAATATGCAGGAACCAAAGCCCCGTGACCAATGGACTGCTGAAGACAAGAAAAAATTTGGTAATGATGTAAAAGCTCGCAATATTATTTCATCTGCTTTAACTGTTGATGAGTTTTACAGGATATCTGTTTGTAAAACTGCACAAGAAATGTGGGAAATACTTCGAGTAACCCATGAAGGTACAGATGATGTTAAGAGAGCTAGAAAGAATACCTTGATCCAGGAATATGAGATGTTCAGGATGAAGCAAGGAGAAACAATAGTAGATGTTCAGAAACGCTTCACCAACATCGTAAATCATCTTATTGGACTAGGTAAGTCTTTCGATACTGACGAACTTAATATAAAAATTTTGAAATCTTTAGACAGGGCTTGGCAACCAAAAGTAACTGCAATTTCTGAGTCACAAAATCTCAACACAATGACCATGGCGGCATTATTTGGAAAGTTGAGAGAGCATGAACTAGACCTTGGAAGATTAGATGAAGAAGAAGCAAAAACGAAGAAAAAGACTCTAGCATTCAAATCTGAGGTAGAAAAGAGCAAAAACAAGATGGAAGATGAAGACTCAGATGAAGATGAAAACTTGAGTTTGTTAATCAAGAGGTTCAACAGGTTCATGAAATCAAAAGGCAAAGGAAGATTCAGAAATGAAAAGAGAGAAAATCAAGGATCTTCCTCAAACTATAGATGTTATGGTTGCGGAGAAAAAGGACATTTGAAAGCAGACTGTCCAAATCAAAAGAAGGGTGAAGAAAAGAAAGAAAAGAAATTTTTCAAGAAAAAGAAGGCATACATTGCTTGGGAAGACGACAATGAAACAATTACAGATTCAAGCGACTCAGATGAAGAAGCAAACATCTGTTTGATGGCAGATGACGATAATGACAGCCAAGTAAGTAGTTCAAACTATTCTGATGATGATAGTCATATTGATGAAAATGAAATGTATACTGCATTATTAATTGAATCTGAAAAATTAGATGTTGCTCATAAAAAGCTGAAAAAGGACTTTAAAAATTTGAAATCTGAACTTAATAGCCTTCTTAAAGAAAATGAAGATTTGAAGCTTACTTCTGAAAGTTTTTCTAAATTAAATGATAATTTGAAAACTGAATTTACAAATTTATCTGAAGAAAACAGAAGTTTGAAAAATAAATTTTTATATCAAGTAGAAGAAATTAGAAATTTAAAAGGTAAAGTTTTATATTATGAAAAAGGCAAATTTTCTAGTAGTAATGAATGTGCATCCTGTATTAATTATAAGAAACTACTAGATGAAACAACCTTAGGAGAATGTAGTAAAATCAATGAAAATAAGGTTGTTAAGAATAAGTATGTTCCTAGAATTAAAAATAAGCATAATTATAGAACCCATAGAACTTGGGTAGAAAAAGGAACAACTTATAGGAACACAAATACTGCATCATGCTTTTATTGTATGAAAAAGGGTCATACATCTAATAAATGTAAAATTAAGCATTATGGTGTTCCAAGTGGTAGATATGCTTGGGTTGTAAAATGATTTTAATCTTTTTAATCTAACCCAAAGGACCCATACAAAATAGTTGGGTACCTAAATAGCTTGTTCTTTTTATGTTGTAGGAATCATCAAAACCAAGGAAGTATATGTGGTGTCTTGACAGTGGATGTTCAAAACACATGACCGGAGATAAAAAGAAATTTACAAGCTTCCGGAAAAAGGAACGAGGCTTTGTCACCTATGGTGACAACAACAAAGGAAAAATCCTTGGAATAGGAGATATTGGAAGTGAAGATACCTTGATGATCAAAGATGTACTATATGTGGAAGGATTAAAGCACAACTTAATTAGCATTAGTCAATTATGCGATAAAGGATTCAAGGTAACCTTCGAACAAAATTCTTGCATTATTTATAAAAATGATTCTTCTGAAATTGCTTTGAAAGGAATTCGGCATAACAATATTTATTTGATTGATTTAGAAAATGCATCAAATAGTAATATTTCATGCTTAGTAGTAAAAGAAGAAAATCCATGGTTATGGCATAAAAGAGCTGCACATATTCATATGCAACAATTGAATAAACTCATTTCTAAAGACTTAGTAATTGGTCTACCAAAACTAAAATATGTGAAAAATAAATTGTGTGATGCATGTCAAAAGGGAAAACAAGTGAAATCATCTTTTCATTCGAAAAATGTTGTTTCTAGTTTAAAACCCTTAGAACTCTTGCACATGGATTTATTTGGTCCCTCTAGGATAAAAAGTTTTGGAGGAAATTATTATGCTTTAGTTATTGTAGATGATTATTCAAGATATACTTGGACTTTCTTTCTTACTCTAAAAAGTGAAGCTTTCAAAGAATTTAAAAAGTTTGCAAATTTAGTTCAAAATGAAAAGGACTTGAAAATAAAGGCTATTAGAAGTGACCATGGAGGTGAATTTCAAAATGAATCTTTTGAAACTTTTTGTGAAGAATATGGCATTTCTCATAATTTTTCAGCACCTAGAACTCCTCAACAAAATGGAGTTGTAGAAAGAAAGAATAGATCCTTAGAGGAACTTGCTAGAACTATGTTAAATGAATATAGTGTTCCTAAACAATTTTGGGCTGATGCTGTGAGTACTGCATGTTATGTATTAAATAGAATGCTTATTAGACCAATTTTGAAATGTACTCCTTATGAACTTTTTAAAGGTAGAAAACCAAATGTTTCACATTTAAGAATTTTTGGATGCAAATGTTTTGTCCTAAACAATGGAAAACAAAATTTGGGAAAATTTGATTCTAAAGCCGATGAAGCTATTTTTCTAGGATACTCTCTCACTAGCAAAGCTTACAGAGTTTTTAATCGGAAAACATTTGAAATAGAAGAATCTGTGCATGTTGTCTTTGATGAAATTGTGGACCTTGAGGCAAAACCTCTTGAGTCAGATGAATCAGATGCAGGTGAAAATGAAGACTTGCAAAAGACAACAAATGAAGAGAAAATGAATAATCCTCAAGATGATGAAGATCTAAAAAAAATATGGCAACAACCCAGAGGATTATCATTGGACAACATCATTGGCGACATATCAAAAGGGGTAAACACTAGAAGAAATTTAGTAAATTTTTGTATGAATGTAGCTTTCATGTCGCAGATAGAACCTAAGAATATTAAGGAAGCTCTTCAAGATGAACAATGGTGTATAGCAATGCAAGAAGAACTCAACCAGTTTGAAAGAAATCAAGTTTGGGAATTGATTCCTAGAGAAGATACTCATCAAGTAATTGGAACAAAATGGGTATTCAGAAACAAACTGGATGAAGATGGAAATATCACCAAAAATAAAGCTAGGCTTGTGGCTCAAGGATATAGTCAAGAAGAAGGTATAGATTATGATGAGACATATGCTCCAGTTGCCAGGTTAGAGGCAATACGCCTACTTCTTGCTTATGCATCTATAATGAAATTTAAATTATTTCAAATGGATGTTAAAAGTGCATTTCTAAATGGTTTTATAAAAGAAGATGTGTATGTTGAACAACCACCCGGTTTTGAAGATTTTAAATTTCCAAATCACATCTATAAGTTAAAGAAATCACTTTATGGTTTAAAACAAGCACCTAGATCTTGGTATGAAAGACTTAGCAATTTTCTTTTAGAAAATAATTTTAATAGAGGAAAAGTTGATTCCACTTTGTTTATTAAAAGAGTCGGAAAACATATTTTGATTATTCAAGTATATGTTGATGATATTATTTTTGGATCAACTAATAAATCTCTTTGTGAAGAATTTGCTAAGACTATGCAGGGTGAATTTGAAATGTCTATGATGGGAGAATTAACATTCTTCCTCGGTCTTCAAATTAAGCAAATGAAAGAAGGTACATTCATTTCTCAAACTAAGTATTGTAGAGAAATTCTTAAGAAGTTTGAAATGGACAAAGCAAAGGAAGCATCTACACCTATGGGAACCTCTTGCTATTCAAAGATGAGTCAGGTAAAGAGGTAAATCAAACTAAATATAGATGTATGATAGGTTCTTTGTTATATCTCACTGCTAGTAGACCGGATATTATGCAGAGTGTTTGTGTGTGTGCTAGGTATCAATCTTGTCCTAAAGAATCTCACCTTACAGCAGTTAAAAGAATATTGAAATATCTTAAGGGAACTGCATCCTTTGGTTTATGGTATCCATCTGGAACGGAACCTAGTCTTGTAGGATTTTCAGATGCAGATTATGGAGGTTGTAAGATAGATAGAAAAAGCACTAGTGGAACATGTCATCTTCTAGGTAGTTCCTTAGTTTCTTGGCATTCTAAGAAACAAGCCTGTGTAGCCTTATCTACCACTGAGGCGGAATATATTGCTGCAGGAAATTGTTGTGCGCAAATTTTATGGATGAAACAGCAATTAGAGGATTATGACATTCATTTAGATCATATTCCACTTAAGTGTGATAATACAAGTGCAATAAATCTTACAAAGAACCTCATAATGCACTCGAGAACAAAGCACATTGAGATTATGCATCACTTTCTTAGAGATCATGTGCAAAAAGGAGATTTTGAAATAGAATATATTGATACCCAACATCAATTAGCTGACATTTTCACCAAAGCATTGCCTAAAGATAGATTCTATGAGCTTAGAAGAGCCTTAGGAATATTAAACATATCTTAAAATTGGACATAAGAAAAAATTTGCTGATTTTCGAAAATCAGCGTCTGTTAATCGATTAACAGAGGGTGTTAATCGATTAACGTTAATCGATTAACAGGTCGTGTTAATCGATTAACAACGGTAACCTGCAGTAAATTCTGCAGAATCTAGCCGTTTGTAACGGCTATAAACGGCTATTTTGAGATTTTTGCACGTTGGAGGATGGTTTTTAAGCCTATTTATACCCCTTTCATCCCTCATTTTACCCACAAACATTACCATTCACTCTCCCACTCAAAATCTCTTAAATTTCTTTGCTGTCCATTTTTCTGCTGTCCCAAATTCTTTTCACACTCTCATGGTTGAACCATCAAGAAGAAGAAGAAGAAGAAGCTATGGATCGGAAAGCACGCCTCCCGCACGTGGTCCAAATATTCATGGTTGGATTTCCGATGTTGGAAGGCATGACGAATATTTGCAATGGTGGAAAGAAAGGAAGGTTCTTCGCCAAAAGTTTGTTGATCTAAATTGGTTTACTGCAAATCAATTTCAGTTTTCTGGGCAATTAGTTGAGCAAGGAGTCCAACATTTCTTGCAACTTCAAGGACGTTATTATCCAGATTTGGTAAGAGTATTCTACTATAATCTTAAGAGTCAAGATGGTATTGTTTACACTCGTGTTAAGGGAGTAGATATTATTTTGGATAATGACATTTGGACAAATGTTGCTCATCTTCCCATACTAGAAAATTCTCTGCATGTGCCAAATGACTTTGGTAATTTTAACAAAATTATGGCATATCGCTCCTTCATGCGTAATCCTCAACAACCACTACCAAATAGGAGATATCTTCTAGTTGGAAATCTTAGAATGGAAGAAAGAGTTCTTCATTATCTAATTGTGTGGTTGCTCTGTCCAAGAGGTACCAACTTAGCCCAATGTTTTGAAACTGATTTGATGATCATGTCTGCAATAACTCAAAATATCAACATCAACTGGGCAAGCCTCATCTCCGATACCATGGTCCGTGCCAAGAGGTATGACAGAGGTCATCTTCCATATCCTCTCCTTATTTCATTAATATGTATCTATAAAGGAGTTGATGTCACGGGAGAGAAATTCCTCACTGTCCTACCAACTCATCAAATTGAGGAATCGGCATTACATCAAATGGGCTTCATACGACAAGGAAATCTGTTTGTCCGCGCTGAAGATGATATTGCCCAAGAAGATGACGCATCCGCAGAAGAAGATGAAGCCATTCCCATGCCAGATCCAACAAATATTGCTGGACCATCCCATGCTCCTCAAGAATATAGTCTAGAAAGTATATCTAGACAAATTGAAGCAATGGCTTCCATGCAACAAACTAGGATGGACGAAATGATGGCTTATCACACTCTTCGCTATGATGAGATTAACACTCACCTCCAGGAAATAGATGACAAACTAGCCAAATTATATGTTCCAGATAGTGATGATGAGTCTTAGGCACTTTATGTGTTTTTCTTAGTGTGTGCTCCTTATATTTCCTTGTATGCTTGCCTCTTTCAAATTCAAATAAAATGTTTGTTGTTTTTCTTATTACTACTATGCATACATGCTTTTATTAAGGGGGAGTATAATTTGTAATAAATTTAGGGGGAGCTATTATACATCACTTTTTAATAATGATCAAAAAGGGGGAGAAATATTTAAAGTCTTAAAATTATTTCTAAGTTCACTAACAATTGTTTCTTCCTTAAGTTGTTTTTCAAATACAGATTATTACCCAAAAGCTTTAAATCAAGAAGGTTTTGATCATCATCAAAAAGGGGGAGATTGTTAGCAAAATGATGAAGATGAAGTTTTGATGATGTCCAATTCAAGTCAAGAACAACCAAGACACATGAAGAAAGATCTTTGATGACTTGTATTGCTATGGAAAGCTTTTGTAATAATTATGGTTTAGTATCTAGGACTTATATAGTTAGTAGTTCTATGTATACATTCAAAAGTGATGTAAAAATAAACCAACAGCAAAATTCTGTGCAGTGTTAATCGATTAACAGAAGGTGTTAATCGATTAACGTTAATCGATTAACAGAGGGAGTTAATCGATTGTTCCAGAGACGAATGGCGAAGCACAGCATTTCAGTGTTAATCGATTAACAGAGGGTGTTAATCGATTAACGTTAATCGATTAACAGAGGGTGTTAATCGATTAACATAGTGAACGTTTGAAAAACTAGCCGTTTTTAGAGACGTTGAAGTATCCGTTGGGTTGTTAATCGATTAACCACTGTAGCTAATCGATTAACACAGTCAGAAAGTCTAAAAGCGAAAATGGAGGAGCCTTTGGATGAGTCTATAAATAGACTCTCATTTTCTCTCAAATCCAACTCTTCCCTTGTGCTCAAGTACTCTGAACTCTTGTGAGAACTCTGTGAAATTGCTGAAGCTAAGGAAACTCTTGTCTGCAAAGTCCTGAAGTGGTACTGCGGTGACAGAGGAATAGCTTGATCATCCTTGGTGTGTCTGAGGAAGTGTCTGGAAGAGAATCATCCTTCGTGAAGCATTCGAAGGAGGTGATCATCCTTTGTGAAGATTCAAAGGAGGTGTAAGTTCATCTCTTGTGGTTTCAAGAGAGGTGGTAATTTCTAAACTGTTACAAATTGTTTTTCTGTGTGACTAATATTTGTAATAGTTTTGTGATAGTGAAAAAGGTTTATCTTATTTGAGATAAGCGACTGGACGTAGGATCCTAGTGATCTGAACTAGGATAAAATACCTGTGTAATTTTTCTCTTTCCCTTACTCTGTTATTTACGTTTAATTATCTGCTTAGTAAGAAATTAAGAGAAAAATATTAAAAAGGGATAATATTTGAATATAACCAATTCACCCCCCCTCTTGGTTTGTTTCCACGCTAACCATTCCGCTGCAGCCGCTCTGACACTACTATAGTTAGAGGAGAAGGTATTACTAATAAAGGCTCTTCCATTCAGTTTAAAATTGGTGTCCTAGTCATAAATTTGTACTGCAGTGAATCAGTGGTGTCCTAGTCATAAATTTCAGAAAGCTCTCTGGCAATACCTAATAAATTATATCTACCCTACGCCTAATAATCTATGTCATCCAGCCAAATACATCACACATATAAATGAGTTCGGATCTTATTACCTTTCCAAATGAGAGAACAAGCTAATAAAGAGTCACAATTCAGAATGGTAACTTCTCCTTCTTAACCTGAAACTGAGAAATCAAACATGTGGTACATATCATTTACCTTTAAGAAATCAAGCATGAGTGAATTATACATGCATTGAAAATAATTGAAAATAATAAATGACTATTAATTATATTTTCAACTAATAAATTTGACTAATTATTATCCTCATCTAAATGGTTTGTAGCCAATTGAACATATTCATTGTCATTACTATAAAATTTTTCCAACTCTTGATCTTGGTATGGTTCGTTTTCATATAACTCTTCTTGTACCTCTTCTCCCATTTCATACAAATCTCTTGGCTTTAAATGCACAGCAACACTCCATCCTTCATTAACCACATCATCAACATAATATACCATTTGTGCTTGAGATGCCTCAATATAAGGTTCATGTTCTTCACGGTTTCCAATATGAATAAGTCTATCAAAGTTAACACAATTAAAATTCCATTGATCCTTTTTATATTCTCTCTCTCTTGTAGTATCTACCCACTTACACTTGAAAAGAACAACTTTGAATCGACCATAATAATTAAGCTCAATAATATCCTCCAACTTTCCATAATAGGATAAGTCTGCTTGCCTTAAGTTCCTATCAACAGTACTTGAAACACAAGCTATATTAGATGTTAAAAAGACACCACTATTTTGTGTTCTCAATCCCTCATCACGAGTCAATGTTCGAAATTTGAACCCATTGATGTTGTAAGCAGTAAATCTTCTAGCATTATCCAATGGACCTCGTGCTAGAAACTTCAAGTCAGTAGACATTGAATTTATTGTTTCTGGATTCATAATCTAAACAAGGAAATAATGTTAGACATAATTAAAAGATAACTTGGTAAGTAAGAGAAAGTGTTCTATTTGATCACCCACCCGCCTTTGAAACCAATCAACAAACTCTTTAAACACTCTAGTTTCTATCTCAGTAGTTGAAGGTCGCCTTCCTCTTGATCTTCTTTTTATTAGATCTCTAAATTCACTACAAAAATTAATTACATTAAATGCATAAAATACAAGAATAATGTGGTTCAATTTGTTTAACTACAAATCACACACTTAATGTAGTGTACTTACTCAACAAACGGTATGACTATCGCACAATTTAAAAGCACATATCGATGGGCTTGTAGCTTTTGCATATGAGTTAAAGTAAACATTGAGGAACCTCCTACCACCTTCCCACCTAGTGGGAATATAGATGACACAAAACACTCATTATCATTTGGGTTATCACAAACACGTCGTTGTCTATTGAACCTTGTCTCTATATCTTCAATGTATCTAGAACAAAAAGTAAGAGACTCTTCAGCTAAGTATCCTTCAGCTATAGAACCTTCTGGTTGTGCCTTGTTTCGTACAAAGGTCTTTAAATGACCTAATTCCCTATAATAATGATAAATAATTACATTAAATAAATTGGACACATATAATATCATACCTTGAACTAAAAGTAGTTAGCAATTACCTCTCTATAGGATACATATATCGATAATGAACTGGACCTCCAAGCTTTGCTTCCTCTACCAAATGAACAGTTAAATGAACCATAACTGTGAAGAATGATGGTGGGAATAACATTTCTAAGTGGCAAAGTGTAACCACAATACGATTTTGAAGCATTTCAAGGTCTTCAAGATTTAAGCTTTTACTACAAAGGGCCTTAAAAAATGAGCAAAACTCCACCAAGGTTGCAGTGACATGGTTTGGTAACAAATTACGTATTGCCAACGGAAGTAATTGCTCCATTATAATATGGCAATCGTGACTTTTTAGTCCTGATATTTTATGTTGAACATCATCAACACATCTAGAAATGTTACTTGAGTAACCATCAGGTACTAAAACATTTTTCAAAGTTTTGAGGAACAACCTTTTGGTATCACGAGTTAGTGAAAACAAAGCAAGGTGGTATCTTCCATTATCATCTGGCCAAAGATCCTGTCTTATGCCCATTTCCTTCAAATCTTTCCTTGCATTAAGATTGTCTTTGGATTTAGGCTTTTCATTCAACAAAGTATAGATTAAATTGTCAAATACATTCTTTTCAATGTGCATGAAGTCTAAATTGTGACGTAACAAATTAGACTCCCAATATGGAAGTTCAAAAAAAATGCTTCTTTTATTCCACTGTTTAACTTCTTGTCTGCATCTTTTTCCTTTACCATCCAAATGAATTCCTCTCCCAAATGTAACATTAATATTTTCCACTTGCCTAAAAATGTCAGATCCTGATAATTTTAGTGGTGGATTTCGTTCTTCAGTGCTTCCATTAAAGCGAACACGATTCAATCTAAATCTATGGTTTCTACTTAAAAAGCGACGATGTCCCATAAAACACCACTTCCTACTATGAGGAAGACGACAAGGTTCTGCATCAAAGTTACAAGTAGGGCAAGCTAAACCTGTGTGTGTGTTCCAACCAGATTAAATACCAAGGCCAGGAAAGTCACTAATTGTCCACATAAGAGCTGCTCGCATTCTAAAAGTTTCATTCAATGAAGAATCAAAGGTCTCCACCCCATCATTCCATAGCTCACGTAACTCATCCACAAGGTGTTGTAAGTACACATCAATACTATTTCCAGGCATCTGCTTACCTGGAATGATCATGGATAGGATCAATGAAGTGTGCTTCATACAAAGCCAAGGTGGAAGATTGTATGGAATTAAAAACACTGGCCAAATACTATAAGTAGAACTCATAGTGCCAAAAGGATTAAAACCATCACTACCAAGGCCTAAACGAACATTTCGAGGATCTAAAGCAAATTCAGGATGCATTACACTAAATGTCTTCCATGCCTCACCATCCCTTGGATGCCTTATAACTCCATCCTTGTTCTCTGAAGAATGCCATCTCATATGCTCTGCAGTCTTAAAGCACATAAACAATCTTTGCAATCTTGGTTTCAAAGGAAAGTAACGTAAAACTTTTGTAGGTTGCTTTCTTTTCTTCTTTGGGTTTCCATCTAGATGTACCACAATGTTTGCATGTTTGCAAATCCTTTTCATCATCTCTTAAATATAACATACAATGATTTGGACATGCATCTATTTTTGTATAGTTAAGACCAAGTTTGTTGATGATTTTCTTAGCCTCATAAAAAGAAAGAGGCAACTTTGCTTCACTAAATACATCTCTTAGCAAATCTAGGATCACAGTCATTGCCTTGTCACTTAATCCACACAAAACCTTGATATGATATAATTTGATTACAAACTCTAATTTTGTGTACTTGCTCCCATCACACAATATTTGATTTCCGTCATTGAGAAACTCATTAAATTCATTATGATTCTCCCTTGGCCTTTCATTAATAACATCATCTTCATCCAATGGTTGTGATCTGCCTATATTAGTACCTTCTTGCCTATAATGTCCAAATGCTTCATTTATCATTGTTTCCATTGGATTTTCAAAATGAAATGTCTCTTGTGACTTATCTTCATTTCTAGAAATATCTTGTCTTTGCCTCTCACCATGAAGATTCCAAATAACATAATTTATGGAAAATTGTTTTAAAATCAAGTGCTCCTCAACTATGCCTCTAGCTTGCCATTTCACAAACCCACATTTGGGGCATGGACATCGAATTGTGTCTCCAGAGGCCACATTCTCAAAAGCAAAATCTAAGAATTTTTGCAAACCAATTAAGTATTCAACTGTATTTCAAGGCTTAGTTATCCGAGATTTATCCATTCAAAAATATTCCTAAACAAAATAAAATACACTAACACATGAAAAAGAATACAATATTCGTGGAAAATACAAATAAATAATGAATTAGAAAAAATGAAATACTTGTTTCTACTAACCTTGAAGCGGTGAGATTGCAATGCTTAAAGAAAAACCTGCAACATCAATTATGAAAAAGGAAAATGATTGTTGAGGAAAGAAGGAAGGAAATGTGAGTTGGAAGAGAAAGATAGTTTATGTAATTTTGTTGCTTAGTGTTCAAATAATTATCACATCCATTTGCTAGCATCAATGTGACATGGAAATGCCCACATTTTAATGCTGTTTATTTGTCCTCAATTTTAGTGATAAAATGGAATATCAAAGCAATATTTTGTTTCCTAATTTAATTAATTGCACAAGTCCAAATTGTTAAAAAACAGAGTGAGAGGCTCGCTTTAGTGGATTCAAGCACGTCACTTGATCCCATCCTCACCTGTAAACAATAATATTAATCCAAAAAGTACTTGTTCATAAATCAGCTTTTATGATACTGATAAATTATAATTCACTTGTGAATGATAGTTTCTGAAAAAAAAAAATAGAAAACGGAAAGCAACTGGGTGAATGTTTGGAACCTATTTTTGGATGCTAAATATACTTCTAGAGTGAGATATTTTTATCTTTTATGCAAAACATTTTATAATGGACGCACTAGTTATCAAGGCATGCACTAAATAATAAACTACAATAATTTCACATATGAAAGATATTTGTAATAGAAGAAAAGAAGAGGATTACAAATTTATAAGGCGACTATTGAGAGCTTTGCATTCCTGAATAATTTCGTCCTCATCAAGAAGTTCATCCAAAGTAAAGTTATCCCTGTCCAAAATGGTCTCCACCTGCAATATAATACACCAAATAAATAGTAAAATCCCCATACCAATAGGTACCTATATCACTTCAAAAATTAAATTAAATAAATCTATTCTGGTCCCCAAGAAACAGTCAATAAATATTGGTTTCGAGCCTTTACACACCATCACAAGGGACACCCTCACATGTATGCATAAGAATTGAGCACATTCAATTTTTTTTTTCTCACATCTTTTTGTTCTCTAACATGCTTCTCTTTTCCATTTTGGATGACATAGTGTCCTCTCATTACAGATGTTACTACTTAAGTTTTTTTTCTACTAAACTTAATTTTACAATAAAAATAATCCTCAAATTAATATTTTACTAATCTAGGACGAAAGGAAGAGAAAGAAGGCATAACTTAGTAAACACTAATATCAAAGAAAATGTTACAAATGTAGAAGTTACTTGTGAGCAGTGGTACAATGCCTTCTAACAAGTTCCAGAAGACAATAAGAAGTCCTCCTAACTACAAAATAACAGAAGAACTAAAAGCAATGAAAACAAGCCCTCCAAAATCTTCCCCTATCCATTATGGAAACAAACATTTAAATCTGTCCAGCAACAATGCATATAACACCTAACCCAAGGTCAAGAACAGAAATCTATATCATTAAAATTGAGGACAAATAAACAAATAGTTCATCAATTTCTTACTGTCCTACTTATCCTGTCACGTATGCATCGGTGAATGCTTGTGTGCCTCAGCTATCTACATGTATATGTCAATTAAGTATTTCCAATCTCAAAAATGAGTCAATTACTTTCAAAACAAGTTCTACGTGGTTGTTCATACTAGTGCTAGTATTCATCCTTCTAATTCTAAACCTCTGTAAACATATTTTTAGACTTCAAATCAGAACAAATTTTATTTCTCATGTTCAGCTTGTGTGCTATGACTGTGTATTGAGACACCGTGTTTCTCACAAGCGTACAAACAAAAACACACACACATATAGTCAACTCCCTAACTATCAAAGGTTTTGTATATTAGACTTTTCTTGCTTCTTGATGTCGAAGGAATTTTTTGCAAGAAATTCCTTGAATATGTTCATGGCTGATGAAGTTTTTTCTAAAGAGACATTCAAGAATCTAGTGCAAAAAGCAGAAGTTCTATGTTTAAATGGACTTGAAGGAGTATGGAAAAGCCTCATACCTGACATTATTTTTCCGGATGATGAAGAAGGTATGAATAATCTAGTTGAGATTGCTTTGAAAGATATTTCACAACTCGCATGCCTAATTGACAATAATGACTCTGGTGTGCAAAATGCCTTATCCAAGTTGGTTGTACTTAAACTTAAAAGTATGAAAAATTTGAAAGAAATATGCAGTGGACCCCTTCCCTTTGAATTTCTGAAAAATTTAGAAAAAATCATCCTATCTGATTGCATACATTTTGAAGGCACATTGTTTAAGGGCAACGTATCCCTCTGCAATCTTAATCACTTGTCTATTTTCCAAAGATTAATATGTTAAAATTACAATTACAATTAATATTTCATTAAGATTCATAATATGTTAAATATATTTTTTTTTAAATTACAATTAATTCTCTTGACTCTCTGAAACTTCGTTAAAAAACTATGTTAATATTTCATTTTTCTAAGATGCATGTAAACCCGATCGAGAAGGATGAGGCCAGTATGTTTTTCGTATATTTATTAGCAATTAAGCTCACTTCTAAATCTTATTATTGGTAGAATGTATTTAGAGAAACATGATTGAAACTGGGAAGAAGATAACCCACTAAAGTGACGCAGAATGAACTCAATAAAACGCTGCACCAAATAAAAGCACAAAGAGTTGTAGAACGATGTACCTCCGTGACGTTATGAGCTCCGCTGTCTGCCGGTCCGCAGAACCCTCGTTGCAGCTTCGCCCACCGACTGCGAATCTGAAAGGAAAAGGAAACACGGGCAATCCAAAGGAGAAATGAAAGAAATGAATGACAACAGGAAATAGAAGAAGGAAGAAAGGAAGATTGCGTACCTGCGAGGGAGAAATCGGATGGAATGAAGGGGGAACTGATTTTGCGGATGGAATTAAGGGGGGAACTGATTTTAGGATTGTTAAAAGAAAACTTACTGTAAAATTTTTAGAGGGAAAAATGTAAAAGAATTAGTAAATGAAGAAAAAAAATATATTATTATTTGAGGAGGTTATAAACCTCTCTTAAAAGGAATTAAAACTCCCACAAACATTGTCAGTTAAATAATTTAAATTAAACATCTTAAGTTGTGTTAATTTGAGGGGGTTTTTAATACCCTCTCCAAAATAACCCCCTCTAAATAAGATTTTTTTTGTAGTGTTTAACGAAGCAAACTTCGTTGTGTACAAAACACAATCATTAGGACAAGCATGTATCTTTTGATATTCAAGACCCATTGGACATAAATATTTTTGGCCTCGTAATTACGAATAGGTAGAGTATTATTTTCTAGAAGCATCTCCTTCAACAACTCCAACCACTTGGTGAAACTTTTATCGGTCCATCCATTCCTTGCTTTTAAACTAAACAACTTTAAAGTTGAAGACAGACGTGTAAAGTTCGAGCATCCTGGGAACAAGGGTTGCTCTGAATCATTAATAAAAGAATCATACAAATTAGCTCTTCCAAACTTATCTTCACCGACATCACGTATCATGTCCTCTAAATGGTCACTCATCTATTCTTCCACATAATTCGTTCCTCGTGACATGGTAGGCTGCTCCAGTACTTCTCCATGCCAAGTCCAAACGATATAAGTCCTCATTATGCCATACATGAATAGATGGTCACGCACATTGCCTAAGTCTCGCCATATTTGATTAAGACAACGGACACAAGGACAAAAATATGTCCCATTGACAGACTTAGAATTTTGTTCAACGTATTGCAAGAACTTCGAAACACCCTTATTAGTTCAAGTTTTTTAACTCTCACAAGGTTAGGCCCTACCCATTCAAAAAAATTAATTTTCATAATTTTCTCAGACACGTGCATTGAAGTCTACATCATAAAATTGATAAGATTTCGGCAGCATTTTGCACTGGTCTCCGAAATACACGAAATGAGAGCAGTCAACGATGACCACAATCAATTATGCATTCGGAGAACAACACAAATACTGAACCGAAATTTTATCAATCTTATCCATAAACTCCGATTGACATGTTATTGCAAATTATGAAAATTAATTTTCTCAAACTGTCTAATCGGACAATTCAAAATTTAACACAAACGATTAAAAGATTAATCGTTTGTGTTAAATTTCAAACGGGAACTAAGTGTCACTCAATGATTTGATACTTCTAATAACACAACTAATACATGCATATTCAAAAGCATATAACACATTCACACTTTAGAGTAAAAGACATGCATACACAAAACCCAATTACATGCATACAAAAATTTATCAACCAACAAGCTAACCTGAAAAGTAGATTCGAAATGCAAGGAAGGGAAATCGAGGAGGGAACAACCTAACACGTAGCCCAAAAACAGTCAAAGAAGCCGCCCAAGAACACGCAAGAGACTGCACAAAAGGGAACTGAAAACGATTTTTAATCGGTTCAAATCAAAGATATTTCATCACAGGGCAATATAATCGGATTGAAAGTAAATTTAAACGGTCCAAAAGAGAGAAAACGAACCTCGAAAATCAATGGCGCAGACAGCGTTCCCGAGGAAGACGATAAACAGTGAGCGTAACTGCTCGCGTGTTCGCGTTTCCCATCTTAATACTGTTAGACGTCCGATACTCTAGGGCCCGGACGTCTATAATATTATAGACGTCCGGGCCATCACTAATATGACGTCTATGGGAATTTAAAATTGATATTCGCGGGGGGTTTAGATGTTTGTTGAAGGGACTGACATGGGGAGTTGAAGCGTTAATTTGTTCAGCCTCGTAAACGTCCGTCCCCCTCCGACGGACGTCTATAAGATTATAGACGTCCGTCCCCCCCCCCCCCACCCACAACGGACGTCTAGAGTTTCACTTATTTACGAATATGCCACCGGTCAATTAATTACGTTGGGGCTTTTACTGACAGACGTCTATGGGGAGACGTTAAAAGCCAATTCTGCACTAGTCATGTATCATGTTATTAACTTCTTATAATTAATTATCTTTTATTAGAACAAGAAGCCATAAGTAAAGTTACTAGTTATTCTTTTATTATAACAAGAAGTAAAGTTTTTGGTTAGCAGGTATTTTTGTGGTCCTGAACGTGCAAGATTTGTTTTCTTGGGAGTGAATCTTGTTTTGCTTTGGTGGTGCTAAATGTTTAAGCAAGCTGCTGGAAGTCATCTTTGCTATCCAATTTTCTTGTTCCGATTTGGATTCAAGTACAAATGGTGTTGTCAAAACGGGTAACCTCGTCCGACCCGGTCCGATTCATCACTGGTTACTCATTTAGTGAATCAACCCAACTCGGTTTACTTATTAGCGAGCTGGAAAAATTTGAACCCAGCTCGACCCACCACGGGTTGGTGAGTTAAACGTGTTGGCTTACTGACTCACTTAATTACAAGATTTTCTTTTAAATCCAAACAAAATTATAAATTTTTTGTAATTCAAATCTAAATAAATTCAAAATAAAAAAGTACCATATAATCCAAATATAATCCAAAAGCAAGCACAAAAGGAGAACAAATAAGTTTCTAATATTGATTTATTTTTGTTTTACTTATCCATTTATAAAATTAGAGTATTGAATGGATAAATTCATAATATTTTACTCTTTTGAAACATCTTTTTCTTTATCCCATCAATTATACAATAAAAAAGGGTTAACTAATAATATTGAAACATAAAAACTGATTTTTAAGTGGACCACGTTGAAAATTGACCCTTTAAAAAAATTACATTTTTTTCAAACCCAATCCGATCCGAACTCGTGGTGGGCCGAATTGACCCTCAGGTTCTAAGTCATTTTGACAGAACTAAGTACAAAGATACTAATTTTATAAAAATACCTTTCTTGTCTTAACTATGTAGCTAAGTATAATCTTTCTTTGTTATTTCTATGACCATTTTTCTCTCTCCATGTCAATGTTGTAAATGTCCAAATGCTAAACCATAGTGGTATTTTATAGTTAATAGCATGATGCATTTTGAGACTTTTTGGTTGATCATGTGTGTTTTAAATCTGTTTATGTGCTTGATCTATGAATAGAATGAATGGATTGTTTTGTTTGGATTAGGAATTGTCTAAGTGCCTTTTTGGTTTGGTTAATATGTTGGTTGTATGTGAATAAATATTTGGTGCAAAGTTGGGTTTGGTGTAGTCATTTTTCACTGTCAAGTGGTTCCTAGGTTGTTTTTTAGTGTGAGTTCTTGAAATCATGTTGGAATGTTGGTACAAGGTTCACTGGATGCTGGACAATGAAGTGTTGTGCAGGAACATGAATTTTGGTGTGTTTAGTTCACTAAAAATGTTGTTCGAAGCTAATCCAAAATATTTTTTCGGTTGCTATTTTTCTGGTGCATACTGGTGGCAGTATGGTGTTTCAAAAAGTGGTTTGAAAGACTGGTTTTGGAGTGCTAGAAGGTGGATAAAGGGGGGGCTTGAAGTCTTCAACAAGGAGTGGTGACCAAATGGGCTAGAAGTAGTTTTTTCAATGATGTTTTTTTTCTTACCATGAATAATATTATTATTTTATGTTGAACAATTTGTTGTATCAAAACATGTTTATTTTTTATTTTATAATATTTAATATTAATTTCAAATTATTTGATTGTGTGCACTTTTATTATGGCTTAAATGCTTACTTTGTCCTAATGTTAAGAGGTGAATTTTTGTTTAGTACTCGGTTTTAAAAATGAAAACATTGGGTCCCTATGTTATGAAAAGTATATGAATAAGGTCCACAAAGAAAGAACAAGTTTAACAAATCATCAAAAAAAAACAGGACAGTAGAAAACCGGGTAAACATAAATTCACCTCTTAACATGAGGATGAAGTAAGCATTTAAGCCTTTTATTATAATCAAATAGATTATAAATAATACCAAAAAAAAATTTCTTTGCATTTCTGGAGGGTTTAGAACCTCGATAGTATTCGTGGTTTTCCAAACCAATGTAGGTTTGGACGGTTTCATAAATCCCTGTAGATTATTGTGATTTCTGCAAAACCCCAATTAGTTATAACGGTGTTTGCTAACTTTGCAAATACTGACAGTTTTATCAAAACCTTTAGAAATAGCGGCAGTTTTATCAAAACTCCTGAAATCTCTACAATTAAAAAATTAAACTGCTAGTAACAATTAACGACACTATTTTTTCCAACGATTTTTGTAATCGCAAGAACTGTATTTCCAAAAGTTAAAATCGCCAAAAATGTTAGAAAAAATCCTAGTATAATTACAATTTTTTTGTAATTCAAATTTAAATAATTTCACTCTAAAATGATGTTAAACTCCAAAGATAATTCAAAATAAAAAAAATTAACATACAACTCAAATGTAATTCAAAAGTAAACCCAAAAGAAAATAAATAAATTTATAATATTGATAATTTTTGTGTCACTTGTCCATTTATAAGATTACAATCTTGAATGAATAAATTTATAATATTTTGCTCTCTTAAAACATTTTTTTCTTTATTCCCATTTACAATACAATGATAAAAATGTTAACCAATAATATTAAAACACAAAATATAAAATAATTAAATTAAATTAGGTGATTTGGTGAAAATTGACTCATATTAAAATATTTCATTTTTTTCAAACTAAACCCGACCCAAATCCATGGTGGGTTGGATTGGCCCCCGGGTTCTAACCCATTTTAACAACACTATGCAGAACGTCTTGAGGAGTTAGTTGTGGGTGTCTTCAAGCATAGGTTCCAACAAAGAATCCAACATGTCCTCGCATGCTGTCACATCATTTAATGTCCTTAAACGCAACCTTTCTTCTCAAAGTCCATTAAAAATTGCAAGTAACTATTCATTCTTCTTCCATGATGCCCGAAATGATATCCTTGAATTCTTAAGATTTGTTAGAAGCGTAATGAGCAAAATCCATTTAGAAGAAAGTGTTTGATATGGAATTAAGTAAAGTTGTGAGGAAGCCTCAACAATATCCAAGGCTTCACCTTTTTGACATCTTTCCTTAACATAATCCATCAATTCTTTCATCTTCCTCTATCGAGAAACTTGTGTGCAATTAAGTTGCTTAAAAGAGAACACTTTAACAACACAAGCCCTCCTAAGGATCCCCCATTATTCTGAAGGTGGAAGCCATGCAATTGAAATTGAGTGATGATCAAGAGCTCGAGCAACATTTGGGATTGTCCTTTTGGAAAAGATTTGATCTTTTGTTTGTAGTACTTCTCTAGCAACATGTGGAGAGGAAATGACTACGGTGGTAGTGCTACCAAGCTTTAGACTCATAATAGGACCATAAATTAGAGAAAGCTTTGCAAGTTTTTGATGAGGTAGGTTTCCAAGCTCCAAGATGTTTCCTATGATGAGAAATGGGTGTGGCCCTAGAGGGTATTTTGAGGTTTTCATTAGTTTGAAGCTTGAGACAAGTACATGAATTGTTGCACACACTATGGTTATTAGAAGAAGAAGATGAAAATGTACTCCATTCTTTTGCTGCTTCTCTTGTGTGCATCGGAAAATGAGTGACTGATTGAGTACTTTGCATCTTTAATAGCGGTAATTCTTCCCATTATCTATGGTTCATTTTAGAGACAAAATCAACTCTCATTTAGCTTGAAACTTTCTTAATCGTCTCTTTTACCTTGCTTTTGTAAATAATTTTAGTTTAGGTTTTACACTTATGACATATCATCATTAATTCCTTATTTTTTAGGCTAATTTTGTGCTTTGGAAGAACCTCAACCAAATTAAGGCGCTGAAACCTAGAAAAAGCACCAAGAACATCAAAAACATGATCCTGTGAAGCCAAGATCACTCTCGGAAGCCCCCTCCAAGGGTCTTGAGCACCATTTGCCTCGCAAAGACCACGCCTGTGTAGCCCTTTTTTAGGCGTTGAGCGCCATTTGTTGTGCAATGTTGGCGCCTAGGCGCGCTCTTATCTGGGCGTTGAGCACGACTTTTACTGATGTGGCATCTTTGACCTATTTAATGCAAACACACGAGTTTTATTCGATTCACCAACTAATGTAATCGATTCAAAATTAGTTGTTTTGCCACATTTTAAAACTCAAGCTGTCTAATGACCTTAATTGATTATCATTCCACTATAATCGATTTAGTCATGCAGATATGCTTTTGTGCTTGTGGTTTTCATATCACCAAAACATGTATTGTGCATACACAAATATAATCCCTTCATAAACATAATAGTATGGATCAATCAATATAATATGTTCAACAAATATGATAAACACAATACGTGCATATTACACAATAAGGATGTACACATTCAACATATATATCACACAGTACTCACACATATGTTTTTATTAACAATGTGTTGTCATCATCAAAAACCAACATCACAAGGATTAGGTTTAGCTAACATTGTGCTCCCCCTATCAACAGTTACATAACAACAAACCAGATTCTAACGGTGATCCACGATGAACTACAATGTCATATGGAAGATGTTATCGAAGTTGAGGTGAAAGACTCGATCAGTCTCGTTGACAATAGGAATTACATAGGGATAAAATAATGTTCTAAAACACTACAAGTATGCATGAACACAAGTAGATGAAGATGAGGCAAGTGTTACATTCACCAACACGTGACCAACTCTAATCCATCTAGAAAACATAATGATGGTCAGAAGTGGACCCTATAATATGTTAGTTTATCAAAATGTACCTTGGCCTCCAATAGGTTGGAAACTTGCTTCCCTGTCACCCAGCTTGCAGCTCGAGGTCGATCTTCATCATAAGTTTACAATAGATGTCTCCTTTCCATTCTAGGGAAGTGCTCATGAAACCAACTTTACAAAAAATTAATTATAGGTTGGTGAACAATGAAAAAATAAAGGAAATCAAAGTGTAAGATTTAGATATCAATGTGTACCTATAAAAGATTCAGATATCTAGCCATTTTCTTTGTCTTAGCAAAGCTGGCATCTTTGAGCTACTTATCCAAGTGAACCAGGGCAGCAACTCCTCAGGCATATCTGCCAGATGCATAGAAGTCTCTAAGGAGCCTCAAGTAGGCTACACAGATCAAGGTGGCGCTCTTATCAATGAAAATAGTGCATCCAACTAAATGCAACAAATATGTTCACGTTATGCATTCCCACTACTACTACCAAAACACTCATTATAAACATCTTTTAGCCAACTGAGCTTAACTTGGGATCATGTGCTTGTGTCATCTCAGCTTCAGCTCTCGTACAGTCCATGCCCAAAAGCTCCATGATAGCAGACTCAGCTTGTTCAAATTTCAAATTGCACAAAATCAAAACAAAGCTAGATCCCTCACTAATGAAGTATAGAGAACCTAGGTATCAAACCTTGGACTCGGTACAATTAAGTTTAAAGTGTTTGGTTAATTCTTACTTTTATTCTATTTATTAACTACTAAACAGGTGGGGACAATTAATATGAATTAAACTAAAAAGGACAAGAAAAATCTAAACTAAAATATGTTTAAAAGAAGAAAAAAATTGAAATGCAATAAAAGAAAATAAAATAAAAGTCTAAACTACTCAAAACAGAAATACAACCTAATTACTATAACTACCTAAAACTAAAATAGAAACATACATAATACAATCTAAACAGAACTCAAGTGCTAAATGAATTAATAAAAAAAAAAAGAAAATCTTTGAAGCAGAAATACATAACAGAAGAAAAAGCTAAGTCAAAAAAATGCATTAACAATCTCTGATCAAGAGAGCTTCCTAAACTAAACATCAAATCTAAATCGGAATGGAAAACATAAAACCTAAAATGAATCATCAAATCCTAAAATAATGTTATTCGAAATACATTACTTTTGATGAAAAGAAAGAATAATAACATAAAATAATGAGACAAATATTATTTTGTTTGGCTTGCAGAGTCTCTTCTCTCTCTCTGACATACTGGTCTGATCAGAGCTGGCAGCCCTTCTCACCTTTGTTCCCTTCCTACCGTTCATTATATTTATCATGGCCACGCAAATCAACCACTTTTCTCTTTTTGGATTGCAACACAAATTCTTATAGATTAATTCCTATTAATCACTCGTTGGGGGCACATGTTTTAGGAGATATTGGAATCATGAAGTACATGAATTTGGATGCTTATAGATTTTCCATTCTTTAGTCTAGGATTTTATCCAGTAAGTTAACTTTCATTTATATTCCACACAAATAATTTATTTCTCTAATTCATGTATCATATTATTAACTTTTTTTAGAACAAAATTTTATTGAAATACTTATCTAATCTTATACTTAATTTCTGGTAAGTAATCTTTTATATTTCATTTTTCAAATGTTTTGTTTAGATAAAATAGTTTAAAATTTCATAAGATTGAGGTTAATATTAATTGTCGTCGGTAATTCTTGGCAGATTATGTTTGTCGATAATTGTTTCTAACAAGAAAATTACCAATGAGTCTTAGCCCATTGGTAATCCACCGAAAAAGTTAAATATCAATAAATTTTGGACATTACTAACTAAATTTATCCACTAGTAATACAAGTTTTTTTGTACTAATTTGATCAAGACCAGATTTAGCCTACCTTGATTAAGACCAAGTCAAATCAAGTTAAGTCGAGACTTAGTTTGGACATGAGTAAATCGACCTAAGTTAGCCAAGTGGAGCCAAGTGATGAATCATTATTTTCTTCACTTCACTTAGTTTATTGTACTAGAATTAATCAGGGAATTGTGCTTAATCGTCCGTTATTTTCCTATTTTTCCTAATTGTGCTTAATTCGATCAGAAATTCTTATTTTAACTAATTTGAATTATCTGAGCTTATTATTTTGAATTATTAATTATGGGAAAATTTTGGATATCTTTTTGGGACATTTAAAGGCTAAATGAGAAATGACAATTAAGCCCAAAGCATTTCAGCCACTTCAATCTTCGCTGGTTGCTGTGTGAATTTTGTGTCAACTTGTTTGTCCTCGTTCGAATTCAATTCTTATCCGTTTTGCATGCAGTTTTTTTTCATAGTTTCGTATGGATGTCTATTTTCATGTATAGTTTTTACTTTGTTCAAATTCGTTTTGTGTTGTTCCCAGTATTTATTTTACTCTCCTATGTCAGTCCAGTGATTAATGTTTGAGTGAATTCTAATCTGTTTGCATTGTTTGCTTGTTGTTTAGTAATTGTGGTGGCTGGAATTGATCATTAGATGATGCTAAGACCTCCCAACACTCTTAAGCAAGTCCTTCATTTCTGAATTTGTAGAAGCAAAATTGGCTTGGCAACATACACCACACGGCCTAGGACACATTGGAAATTCTATTTTGCAAAGTTTTATTTTAAGTTTATATTTTGTAATGTGGTGTTAATTTTTGTAGTGACATTGCTACAACAAAATAAACTCACGGCCAATTCATAATGCCTATTCATTCTTTGCCAAAGAAGGATAATGGAGGGGACCACATTGGAAGGAAACTCTCGGTTTTCTTGGAAATATTGTTTTAAATTGAAAATGGCACATGAAGGAAGCATCACGGCACACAATGGGAGGCTTCTTTCTCTTAAATAGGAAGACAACATAACAAAAGTGGAAGCCGCCACCTAGGATTTCTTTGGCTTAAGAGAATGAAAGAAGCCGTGAAACATGGAGGGGCCACTTTGAAATGATAAAGCTCACGGTTTTGTTTTATATTGTAAGTGATTTTTATTGTGCTTGCTGTCACAATTCCTGGTGGAATAAAATGCCACGGCCACACTAAACCATATAAAAAGAATCTCATTTCCTAAAGGGGGCCACCACTCACGGTATTTCTATTCTGAAAAGTAGAGAAACAAGACCCATCATTGTTCTTCTTGGCAGCAGTTTTTGTTAATACAGATTAACTTTGGTTCGGAATATTGGAAGAAAGTAGATGCACTTTCTCGGCTGAAAGAGGAGAGCTGCACTTCACACACCACGGTCCAGCACTCCTTCACGTCCAGCCTGGGAGATGTCACGGCTGGAGCAGCAAAGACAGCTTGGTTGAAGCACCGTGATGCATATAAGAAGGTCTTCAAGGTTGCTGCCATGAGTTGGAGAGGAAGAAGATGTCCAGCAGCTGTTTGATTACGGCTTTGGTCTTGGAGAAAGAGCACGTCCAGCTGGGGCAGCCACTACCGAGAAGACTTCTTCATTTATCTTAATTGGTTCACGCTTGGAAGCAGCTGGATGAGAAGGGTGTCTCAGCTTTTGGCATCCAGCCACCACTCTCTCGGATGATGCTTGAACGGGAGCGTGGAGATGAAGGGAAGATTGGTGTGTCATGGCTGAACGGAAAGGAGAAGGGTGGATGCACATGGAAGGAAAGTCCAGCAGCTTTCAATCTCCAACAAGAAGATGCACAGCAGCAAGCTTGAAGAGAAAGGGAGAAGGTAGTGTTCTCGGCTAAAAGAAAATTGAAGAAGAAGCCAAATGAAGGACCTACCTTTTGCTCATATTGGCTATTGCAAAAAGAAGTCATGAAGCCAGGGAGACAGTCACGGGAAGGCAGGAAAAAAATGCTCACGGCCCTATTTTCTCACGGGAGTTGGTCTGAGTTTTGGGCTATAAATGAAGCAGCATCAGAGAAGAATGGGGAGAATTTAGATTAGAGTTTTAGGACAGCAGATACGCTTGGGAAGAGGCTCTCGCCTCTTCCTCTTCCAAGCTTCCTTTCTCTGTGTTTTTATTTTCCAGCAGTTAAAAATGTAGAATTTGATTTCTGAAAGCATGTAATCTGTCACACCAATTGAAGCAGTTTGATCGATTTGGTTTTTATTTTCACTGTCCAGTAATTATATTTTTATGTTTAATCTTTGATGAATTTCATTTTTATGTTAAATGCTTTTATTTTATTTGCTAAAATTTTACCAGTAATGATTTTCTGCATAGTTAAATTTTACCTTTCTGCATATTTACTGTTCCATTTTTTACCGTCTTTTACCGTTTGGTTTTACAGTGTTTAAAATTTATTTCAAAAGGTTTTAAATTCTGTTTTATTTAAATTCCAATTTCCAATTTTATTTTATTGCATTCATAAAAACAACCTTAAAACCCCCCCCCCCCTTTTTGTAAAAAAAGAAAAAAATCTGAGATTGAACCGCCGCACAAATTGGTCCTTGAGAGACGACCTAGGAGTCAAATCCTAGTCTATACTGCATTAATTTCTGCACATCAAATTTGTATGACCGCGACAGTCGTATCAAATTTTGGCGCCGTTGCCGGGGACCAATCAATGACGGTTTGGTTTTAGATTTTTGTTGTATAAAGTTTTGTTCTGTTAATATGTTTGTTTTGTGTGTTCTGTCTGTTGTATTTTTGTAGGAGACAACGACACCTTCAACAAATTTTGGCGGCGTTGTCACTTCAGATCCAGGTTTTTGTTTTAGATTTTTACTGTGTTAATATATATTGTGTATATATGTGTTTAATTGTGCTATGTTCTGTATTTAGTTGTTATTAAAAAAAAAATTTAAAATTAAAAAAAAAAAAAATTTAATTAAAAATTTTTACTATTGATGTTCTGTCTTGTGTGTGCTTGTAGCATGTATAAATGTGTTTTGTTTTATCTGATTCGTAATTTTTAGTTTTTAGTTTTTACTTTTTATTTGTCCATGTCTACCAATTTTGATTACGTGAATTCTGCTTATTCTGTCGATGCCTCTAGCTATGACTATCATTCTGGATATTACTGTGATTTTAATTCTGCTGATTTCTATGATGAGAACAATATGTCTCATCCTCAAACTTCTGAGAGCTCCCTTTGGGAGCCGGTTCCACCAGTTCAGCAATATCAGAGTCAGCAGTATGATGCTCCTATTCAAATAACTCCTCAGCCTTCTACTTCTGAACCTACATTAAAGGAGTTACTAGAGCAGATGACAATGCAGAACATTCAGTTTCAGAAAGGGAACATGCAATTCAAGCAAGAGAGCATGGAGTTCCAGCAGGAAACTCAAGCTGCCATACAGAATCTGAGTGATCAGATTAGGCAGATGGCCACTCTTGCACCTGAGGAGACTGATGAAAATTTTGGGGACCCGGCAGAAGTAAGCAGTAATCCTGAACCAGGGAGACCACCTTCACCTTCCCACACTCTTGAAATCTTCAAGGAAGAGGAGGTAAGCATACCTCAATTTGATTATATTGATGACTATGTTGTTGAGAGGTATGCTAATGACTATATTCTTGCTGAGTCTGATTTTAATTTTTCCTCTGTGCATGATGAGGACCGCTTTTTACTATCACATTCAAATATTTGTTCTCCATGCACTGAACATGAATCTGAACCTGTTATAGATATTGTTTCTACATTTCAAACTGATTCATGTTATGAGGTTGTATCTAAGGCTCAGTATGATGAATTGGGATTGGGTGTTATACCTCTGCATGACATTTCTGTGGAACCAATTTGCACTAACCATACTGCAGGAGGTACGTATAAATTTGATGAGCAGACACCCACAATTGAGGACAGAGGTGCAAGCACCCAGAACGATTTCAACATCCACAGGCACCTATTGAATCTAGTCATCAACAATAATTGTTTGGATCCAGCCGTGGAAGACATTTCACTGCTTGATCAAATCTGGAGGATGAAGCAGTTCCTCCTCAAAACTTCTGTGCTGGATCATGAAGTGGATAACCTCTCCCTACAAGTCCAAAATTGGCAACTGCCACCCTGACCAGGGGAGTTTTCTTTTTCTTTCTTCCCCGTTTTCCTACTTTTATTGCATTTGTCCTTTATCTGTTCAGTGTTTTAACTGATGATCTTATGCTTAGAACACGTTTAGGACAGTGTAGTTTAAGTGTGGTCTTGGGGGAGATTCTGATTTTTGTTTTAAGTTTGTTTTTCCTTTTCTTTTTAGTTTTCGAATTATTATTATTATTTAAAAAAAAAAAAAAAAAAACAATTTAAAAAAAAAAAAAGTGTTCTGTGTTTTATTTGGTTCGTGATTTTTAGTGTTTGTACTAAAAAGAAAAAATAAAAATAAAAATAAAAATTTGTGTTGTGTTTCAAGTATGTTATTTTGTTAATGTATGTTTTGTAAATATATGTTTTGTCTGCTGTTTTTGACATTTGTGTTCTTTCTGCTTTGATATTTTGTGTTCGGTATTAGGTCTTTTGTTTCGTTAATATGTGTTCTGTTTTTATTTATTTAGTTTTTGAAAAAAAAAAATAATAAAAAATCAACATAGTGCATAATTAACATGTAAGGGCAGAGAGGTGTAATTTGAGCTAAAACTATCTGAGTACTTTTATTGAAAATACCAAATACACCGATAACAGTCTGTCTTACACTGATAATAATAAAAATAAAAACAAAAACATAATAAAGATGTTCGTTGTTCGATCATTTCTGATCGTTAATATTACAAACCAAAAAACAAAAAAAAAACATCATAAAAATAAAAACAACAAAAATATAAGTGTTCATATTACAGCCCATATTCTGGCCACACTCGGCCAATAAAAACATAAAAAAAAAAAAAAAAAAAAAAAACATAAAACATCAAAACTGAAAGAACTCTCGAGCTGGTTGTGGTGGTCTAAGAGAGAGCTCCGTTGAGGGAGCTCTGGTTCGGAATGCGAGCGGAGGCTTTGGTGGAGGAATTTCTCGTTCATTTCTGTCGTCATCGATGATGATCGGAACTGGAAACAAATTCAGCAGCCTCGGTGCCCTCATTATCACCCAGTTTTTTTCTTTCAAACAAAATAAAAAAATAAAAAAAAAATAAAAAAAAAAATAAATAAATAACTTGTGTTAATTATAGAAGAGGAAGTGAAAATTTTCAATAAAAATGGAGGTGTGATCAGAGGTCTTACCGTACATGTACAGCGGCAGTTGTGAAAAAAGAGTGCCAGTGGGGTCTATCTCCGCTTGCCAGTGCTTGACCCGATTGCCGTGGTTGTTGAACCAGCAGTGTACGTTGTATTCAGTGGCTTCGCCGAAAGCCCTTAGTCGAGACGCGATCTCGACGACTTGCGCTCGGCTTGGGTGTGTGACCCCATAGTTGAATATTTTGGTCATCATCGTGATCTGATCGTCGGTTGGACGCCACCGTTGACTGGTATATCTCTCTGATTCCGTTTCACTCATCCTTCCTCTCGTAATATACAAATACTTAAATAATAAATAAATAAATGTAAAAAGAACAAAAACATAAAAAAAAAAGAAGAAGAAAAAAAAATAAACATAAAAAAAAAATAATAATAAAAAGAACTAAAAAAAAAAAAAAAAAAAAAGAAGCATAAAAAATTTTTAGATTAGTTCTGTGTTTTCTTTATTTGTTCTTGTTTTCCGTTAAATTTATTTTGTCCTGTCTGTCTTTGATTGTTTTTGTGTCTGGTCTCAGATCTGTTTCACGGTCCTTGCAAAGGGTCCTAAACGGATCTACGTCCAGTGTCCTTGTCCATATTGTTCTTGTATATTCAGTTTCTGTGTTTTAGTTTTAAGTGGGGTACGTGGCGTTGTTCTACCCGATTGTCTCTGCCATACCTTCAAACGAAGGGAGATTAACGTCTGGTTTCCAGCCGATATACCCCTTAAGTTTTAAGACAATTGTGTTTTATGTGTTTTAAGTGTTTAGCAGGTGAAAAATAAAGAGCAGAAAGCTGAAAATAAAGATGGAAAGCAGTAAAGGGAGAGCAGGGCAGAGATGAAAAATAAAGGTAATACAGAGAGAGAGAGAGAGCAGAAAAAACGGAAAGAAAGGCAGATCCAGGAGCAAAGGACTTACCTGGAGTAGTAGGCTGGCAGAGAAGCTCCTCGCAGATCTCAGACTCTTCAGATGGCACGGTGGCAGAGGTTCCACACAGCTCCAGATGCTCAGAGGAGAGGCTCCCTGCAGAGATCCAGACGCTCGAGAGAGTTGAGAGAGCAGAGAGAGTTGAGAGAGCAGAGAGTCGAGAGAGAGCAGAGAGTTGAGAGAGCAGAGAGAGAGAACAGAGGAGTAGAGAGAGATTGAGCGTTCAGAAATGGCGCTGGACGCGGAGGAGCAGCCTTTTATAGCCAAAGCTTTCCACTGTAGCAACAGTTCCGGTCATTCCCACCGAGACTGTTGTCACAGTACCGGTATCCTTTTTCAGAAAAAAAAAAATAATAAATAATAAAAGAAAAGAAAAAAAAAATAAAATAAAATAAAAAAAATATTATAGCATCTACTGATGGGTGCTATGCGACTAGACATCTGCTGATGGGTGTCACTGAAAACATCTACTGATGGATGTTACTGAAAACTTTCTTCCCATTTTTCCTAACTTTTTATTGCACTTGTCTATATTATTTGACTGCTCTGAAATTGATAATCTGATGATTGTAACACACTGAGGACATTGTGTGATTTAAGTGTGGTCTACTGGGAAGAAATTCTGATTTTTCTGATTTTTCTGTTAGATTATATTTTGTGTGTTAAATTTTTTTGTTTTTGAGTGTTAAATTTTTTCTGTTTTTAAGTTGTTTTTATCGAGTTTTGAGTGCAATAAATTTTACATTTTTCTCTTGATTTCTGGATGAGGTTTAAGTTGTAGATTTTTTCCTTCACTTACTTAATACTTATGGTTTGAAATCCTTGCTTTTCTCTGCCTGGAAAGATGATTATACGTTTGAGAGGTTGATTTGATTATGACAAACACCCTGAGTGAGATTTGAGCCACTTAATTTTCTTTCTTGTGTGATATGTATCTTGAATGCTTGCACATATGCCTTGGCTTGATTCTTTTTGATATACTTGATTTATATGCATGTTTAGAAGTGATAAAGGCAATTTTATTCTTGAGCCTCTTTAGCCAAATAAGCCTACCTTGTTATTATCCTTGGATAACCCCTTTAAGCCTATACTGTATATATTTCTTTGTGTTGAAGCTCATACACTGATCCTAAGTGAAAAACAAATGATTACCTTAACCTTAGGAAAGTCTGGAGCTATAGAAGTATTTTGTGAATAAGTGTGGTCTCCTTGGGAATTCTGATGAATTGGCTAGTTGGTTCCTCATCATGTTTTGAAATGATAATTTATATCCTGTTGTGAAAAAAAAAAAAAAAAAAAAAAAGACAGGATGGAAAAAAAAAATGATGAGAAAAATTGAAAAATTGAAAAATAATTTTGTAAATAATGGAGTCGAGAAGAGGATTGAATTAGAGGTTTGGGTGAGATTTCACTGTGTTTACATTTTTTTTCCTAGTGCACCTCTATTTCTTCTGAGCTATAGCTACTTATCCAAATTTATCCTCCCCTGTCCTTGGCCCCATTACAACCCAGTAAAGACCTTTTGATCTGAAGATGCATATGTTTTAAGTGTTGATATTAGAAGATTGCCAAGTCTGTTTGTGTTTGCTTTCTTGAATGCATTGAGTGACATTGATTTACCTTAAACACTTGAGAGAAACACTATGAGTGCATCTGTGAGGCTATGTTATTTTTGAATCACCTCTTGAACTAATTAATCATTTTGCTATGTATTGAATTGCTTGGATGATTTCTGTAAGTATCTGTTTTTCTTGATTTTGTGTTGGATAATTTCTACTTCTTTTCTCTGTCCAGACTTCTTGAGAACTTTGTAAATTCTGTTTATTTTCTCTTTAGTCTTTGTTTTCTGTATGCTGCATTTGTGTCACCTTCCTGAAAGTCCTTTGAACCATTCCCTGATTTGCGTCTTAATTTTGCCCAGGAGTGCAAAAGACTAAGTGTGGTCTATTTTGATGAATCATTATTTTCTTCACTTCACTTAGTTTATTGTACTAGAATTAATCAGGGAATTGTGCTTAATCGTCCGTTATTTTCCTATTTTTCCTAATTGTGCTTAATTCGATCAGAAATTCTTATTTTAACTAATTTGAATTATCTGAGCTTATTATTTTGAATTATTAATTATGGGAAAATTTTGGATATCTTTTTGGGACATTTAAAGGCTAAATGAGAAATGACAATTAAGCCCAAAGCATTTCAGCCACTTCAATCTTCGCTGGTTGCTGTGTGAATTTTGTGTCAACTTGTTTGTCCTCGTTCGAATTCAATTCTTATCCGTTTTGCATGCAGTTTTTTTTCATAGTTTCGTATGGATGTCTATTTTCATGTATAGTTTTTACTTTGTTCAAATTCGTTTTGTGTTGTTCCCAGTATTTATTTTACTCTCCTATGTCAGTCCAGTGATTAATGTTTGAGTGAATTCTAATCTGTTTGCATTGTTTGCTTGTTGTTTAGTAATTGTGGTGGCTGGAATTGATCATTAGATGATGCTAAGACCTCCCAACACTCTTAAGCAAGTCCTTCATTTCTGAATTTGTAGAAGCAAAATTGGCTTGGCAACATACACCACACGGCCTAGGACACATTGGAAATTCTATTTTGCAAAGTTTTATTTTAAGTTTATATTTTGTAATGTGGTGTTAATTTTTGTAGTGACATTGCTACAACAAAATAAACTCACGGCCAATTCATAATGCCTATTCATTCTTTGCCAAAGAAGGATAATGGAGGGGACCACATTGGAAGGAAACTCTCGGTTTTCTTGGAAATATTGTTTTAAATTGAAAATGGCACATGAAGGAAGCATCACGGCACACAATGGGAGGCTTCTTTCTCTTAAATAGGAAGACAACATAACAAAAGTGGAAGCCGCCACCTAGGATTTCTTTGGCTTAAGAGAATGAAAGAAGCCGTGAAACATGGAGGGGCCACTTTGAAATGATAAAGCTCACGGTTTTGTTTTATATTGTAAGTGATTTTTATTGTGCTTGCTGTCACAATTCCTGGTGGAATAAAATGCCACGGCCACACTAAACCATATAAAAAGAATCTCATTTCCTAAAGGGGGCCACCACTCACGGTATTTCTATTCTGAAAAGTAGAGAAACAAGACCCATCATTGTTCTTCTTGGCAGCAGTTTTTGTTAATACAGATTAACTTTGGTTCGGAATATTGGAAGAAAGTAGATGCACTTTCTCGGCTGAAAGAGGAGAGCTGCACTTCACACACCACGGTCCAGCACTCCTTCACGTCCAGCCTGGGAGATGTCACGGCTGGAGCAGCAAAGACAGCTTGGTTGAAGCACCGTGATGCATATAAGAAGGTCTTCAAGGTTGCTGCCATGAGTTGGAGAGGAAGAAGATGTCCAGCAGCTGTTTGATTACGGCTTTGGTCTTGGAGAAAGAGCACGTCCAGCTGGGGCAGCCACTACCGAGAAGACTTCTTCATTTATCTTAATTGGTTCACGCTTGGAAGCAGCTGGATGAGAAGGGTGTCTCAGCTTTTGGCATCCAGCCACCACTCTCTCGGATGATGCTTGAACGGGAGCGTGGAGATGAAGGGAAGATTGGTGTGTCATGGCTGAACGGAAAGGAGAAGGGTGGATGCACATGGAAGGAAAGTCCAGCAGCTTTCAATCTCCAACAAGAAGATGCACAGCAGCAAGCTTGAAGAGAAAGGGAGAAGGTAGTGTTCTCGGCTAAAAGAAAATTGAAGAAGAAGCCAAATGAAGGACCCACCTTTTGCTCATATTGGCTATTGCAAAAAGAAGTCATGAAGCCAGGGAGACAGTCACGGGAAGGCAGGAAAAAAATGCTCACGGCCCTATTTTCTCACGGGAGTTGGTCTGAGTTTTGGGCTATAAATGAAGCAGCATCAGAGAAGAATGGGGAGAATTTAGATTAGAGTTTTAGGACAGCAGATACGCTTGGGAAGAGGCTCTCGCCTCTTCCTCTTCCAAGCTTCCTTTCTCTGTGTTTTTATTTTCCAGCAGTTAAAAATGTAGAATTTGATTTCTGAAAGCATGTAATCTGTCACACCAATTGAAGCAGTTTGATCGATTTGGTTTTTATTTTCACTGTCCAGTAATTATATTTTTATGTTTAATCTTTGATGAATTTCATTTTTATGTTAAATGCTTTTATTTTATTTGCTAAAATTTTACCAGTAATGATTTTCTGCATAGTTAAATTTTACCTTTCTGCATATTTACTGTTCCATTTTTTACCGTCTTTTACCGTTTGGTTTTACAGTGTTTAAAATTTATTTCAAAAGGTTTTAAATTCTGTTTTATTTAAATTCCAATTTCCAATTTTATTTTATTGCATTCATAAAAACAACCTTAAAACCCCCCCCCCCCTTTTTGTAAAAAAAGAAAAAAATCTGAGATTGAACCGCCGCACAAATTGGTCCTTGAGAGACGACCTAGGAGTCAAATCCTAGTCTATACTGCATTAATTTCTGCACATCAAATTTGTATGACCGCGACAGTCGTATCACCAAGTCTTCCTCAAATTAAATTAAGTTAAGTGAGAGAAGGTCCACATTCATTCAAGTTGAGATCAACCCAAGTTCAACCAAGTTAGGTTTGAATGAAGTGGGTCCTAGTTGCACTAGCTTAATCAAGAACAAGGTCAAGCCTAGCTTAATCAAGACCAAGTCAAGCCATGTGATAACGATTGAAAATGTTATTATTTGTGGTGTAATTTTGATACTAAATGCATCCTTTTCTACTTAGAAACTTTCTTGGAATCATGTTTTTCTGTTAAGTTGTGTGAATAAGAGAGTTGAGGTTGAATTTGATGATTTTAAGACTAATTTCCCATGTTTTGGCAGGAAATGAGATAATATGGAAAGCAGAGATGAAGTGCCAAGAAGATGGAGCTTAGAAAGGCTTGAAAAAGTGCTAAAAGAGAGGAATGCTCGAGGCTTGGGCACCTTTTTGGAGGCCCGAGCACCCCTTTTTGGGCCCTTGAGCGCCAGGAGCTCGAAGCTTGGGTGTCTTCTGAGAGGCTTAAGCGTGGAAGACCACCGCTCACCGCTCAGGCGCCCTAAGTGGGGCGCTTGAATGCCGGTGACACGGGCTTGGGCTTGTTTTTGTTCTGTCTTCGCTCTATTTAAAGGAACAAGCATCCTAGGTTTTGTATCTCTGGCCGAAGCAACACAACAACACACTCTTCCACTCTCTGAAGGGGGATTTAGAGGCGGAAGCTTCCATCCTCTACTTTTAGGGTTTTGCTATCTCATGCTTTTCCATTATTCATCTAGTTTCACCATGTCCATGGTGACCTAAACTCTATTTGTTGTTAGGAGATGATTTAACCTTGTGAACTCTCATGTATTTGAATTGATTCTTAATAACACATGCTTTTTTCATTAATTGTTAGAATAATTGATGGCGAACCATCTAGGCTCAACATAGGACCTCTAATGGCTAGCAGAATCCAAGAAGAAGAGGGAGCACTCACTACTTTACTCTTATGGAGTATTACTTATTAAAACTCTTCTTCTTCTTAACTAAATCCATTTACATTGTTTTGTAGGACATTAATAAGGGTGGAAAGTATGCCTACACATCGTAGGAAGCTTGCCAAGCAAGGGAGCACAAAGGAAATAGAGGAAAAATCCATTTTCAGCCAAGTCGTGCAAGTTCTTCCCTTTGAAGCACATTTTAAACATTTTCCATGTGCAACACAATCAACCGTGGATCTTCTTTACTTTGTAGCACATTTTAAATACTTCCCATGTAAAACACACCTAGCTGGTAGCTTCATGCACGTTGTAGTTTGCTAAGCCGAGCTTCTCTTACTCTATAAAAGTGAGCTTCTTCTTCTTGTAAGGTAACTTGAGTGATATAGTGAATTGCTGCCAAATTGGATTTCCAGCCACTTCTCTCGAGTTCAGGCTTTGTGCCATTTAGCACACTCATTCTCTAGCTTCCTTGTCTCTTGGAAGGCTTCCTGAGTTAGAGCAACTACATACACACTGCCAAACCTCACTAAACATTTTCATAAACACCTTCCACCATTGCCCTCACCAACCAACCCTTCACTCCGCTGCCACCTTCTGCTTCGAGGAGAGGTCCAATTTTTAAGATTGGAGACGCTTTTATCATTTGGCATCAAGAGCCAGCACGTCCACACTTGTCTACAAGAGCTAAGCCACCCTTCTTTTCATTTTCATCACTGTCGTGTTGTACTGTTCCATTGCCACTGCTTTGATTTTTTTTCCAGTTCTGTTTGTTTGACTTGCATTTTTTTTGTGGATTTTTTATTCCATTCACTGTTCCATAGCATTTGTTATTCATTTTAATCGGTGCATTTCTTTTATTTGAGTTCAATTCAGGTTGCAATCCATTTTTTCCAGTTTATCTCTCTCAACCTTGGTGCAAGTTTATTTGAAGTTTCTAAACATGTTTCAAGTTGTACCAACTCAGATTAACCACTGATTTGTGAAAAGCATAATTGAGTTGATTCAAAATTCACTAAAATATTGTTGTCACTGTTTTTACCAAAGTTTTTGTCCAAATTTGCTGTGTCTAAAGCTTTGCACAAGTTTGTTTAATATTTTTAAACATGTCACAAATGATAGCAGCTCATGTTAGTCCCAGAAATGCAATGCGAGTGTTTGAGTTGCTCCAAAATTTGAATTCCAAAATTGTCACAGTTTTAAATCAAGTGTTTGCACCGTGCTTGCTATCCTTGTTTGAGTTTAGGTCCTTTAAATTCTGCTAGCTCAGTCTCTACAGCTAGATCTAGTCATTTAGGACTTTCTTCAGCTTTGCTTGAACCATCCAGCTTTGCATCCACTGTTTTATTAAATCTGGAACAGTTTCTAATGCATTTTTCTGCATTTTAAGCAACTGCTATTGTCAATTGTTGCTTCTGTGTGTTTCTGTGTTGTTTAAATGTTTGTGCACATGTATCTTACCATTTGAAAGTTGTGTGCACTATTCAAATGGTCATTACGAAGCCTATATGCAGAATTCCCCTTTAAACCACTAAATTTTGATACATTTTTTGCTACAACTGTTGTGATTTGATGAATCAGATTGTTTCGGTGCATTCTTACCATTTGTGCAAGTTTTCTGTGGTAATTATTTGTTGTTGGTGTATGGTTGTGTGAAGTATTGGTGCAACTTCTCTACCTCAGGTTCCTTGCTCCAAGGGGGTAGCATCTTAGGAAGTGGATGTGGTGTTAGAAGGGCTACAAGCTTGCAACTCAAAGTGAAAAGTTTTATTGCTGGTCCAGCAGCAATTTTATAGCAAAAACAACACACTTGCTCACCTTTTTGGACCTGCACAACCCAGAAACAACAACCTCCATTTTGTTTTGTTCTCTTTTAAACATATTTTCATGTATTGTTGAATCATAGTATCACGGAACCTTTGTAGTTTCATTAAATTTTGTCTCTCATTTCCAATTTAAAGTGAGTTGGGAAAACGCTTTTCAAGCAATTCCAATAGCACCATTGAACATTGTAATAGTCTAGTATACGCATCTTAGTGTAAAAGTGTGTCAAGGGGCTCCAAGTGTCACTTGCACTTCATTCATTTCCATTTGCTTTACTTTACTTTGCTTGTTTGACTTTTATGTTTTAAGTCCCTGTGGTACTTAGGAGCGCGTTTCATTTAAATAAACCTTCGTTTGGTTTTTAGGAGCATCTCATTTTTGCATTCAAAAAAGCTTTTGAAAGATTTCTACCTAGAAACTAGGTAAGAAACGACCGGAGAAACTCTAGCTAAGGAAGGACAAGGTTCTTAAGCCTGTCCATTGTGACTCACCTCTCCTTCCTGGGAGCTATTCGGTTTCTTTTACTTCTAGAATCTTTCTAGAAATCTTTCACCAAAAATCTAAACAAATTTTTTCAAAAGTTTTTTGACTCTACACTTGTGCAAGCCTTTCAAACTCTTGTGAAAACCTTTTCTTTACTTCACAAGTATGAGTCACTCTAGTGTTCAAGGTACCATTCATAATGATCAAGAAAATATTCAATTGAGAGAGGAAATTAGTAGAACTCAAGCTCAACTTAATAGGACTGAATCTGAGCTTAATCGGACTCGAGCTGAGTTCAATGAACTCCGACAGATGGTTACTAACGTCACTCTGAATCAGAGAGGTCAAAACCATGATGAGAACTCCCATAGGCAAAACCATGATCATGGTGAACCTTCCCACCATAGTGATCAACATAGTATTCATCCTTATGATCACTATCAGCGTCCTCCTAGGAGACACCACAATCATAGATAACATCATGTGGAACCAAAGCTTGACCTTCCTCCTTCCTATGGTAGAGATAATGTAGAGGAATACTTTGAGTAGGAAAGGAAGGTTGAACAAATTTTTAATGTTACCACATCGCTGATAGGAGGATATTGACCCTGACCACCTTGACCTTTCAAGGTGCAACTCTCTATTGGTGGACCTCTGTCATTAGAGATCAAAAGATGCATGGCGACTACACCATCCAATACTGGAATGAGTTAAAGCCAGCCTTGCATCGTAGACATGTTCCAGCATACTATGCAAGGGAGGTCATGGACAAGCTCCATCGACTTCAACAAAGAAACATGAGTGTCGAGGAATATCGAAAAAGTTGGAACTACTCATGTTAAGAGCTAGAATCAAAGAAGAAGAGCGATTCACCATAGCTAGGTTCCAGAGCGGCCTTAACTATGAGATCAGAGATAAGGTAGAACTTTTACCTTATTTAGATCTCAATGACTTTGTGCAACTATGTGTGAGAGTGGAAGAGCAAAATCGGAGAAAAGCTTCCACCAAGAGGGCCTACCCTACTGCCTCCACATATAGGAAAGATCCTAAGAGGGAGGGTAGTTACTTGAAGTATGAGGACACTAGAGAGTGAGAAAAAGAAAAAGTCTAGGGCAAAGAAAGAGAGTTGAGAAGGGAAAAAGATAATGGAAGAGAGAAAGATAAGACTCACAAAGAGCTCACCCGTGATTCAAAGGGTAGGGAGACTAGGTGTTTTAAGTGTGGGGCAAGGGGACACTACTCTACTGAGTGTCGAGTTAAGAGGTCAACCTATCTCCTTGAGCATGAGAGTAATAGTGAGGAATCTTCCTCTAGTGAGTCTGAGCTTTCTACGTCTGACGAGGAACATGAGGCTCCACCTTGTGATGGAGAATTACGTATGGTCAGACGACTCCTAGAAGCAAAGCATGTTGAGCTAGAACAAACTCAACGAGAAAACCTATTCCACATACGCTGTAAAGTTTTTGATAAAACTTGTTCTTGTTGCAATTATTGTAGTTCTAGAATGGTGGAAAAGCTAGGCTTAACTACTACTCCTCATCCCAACCCTTACAAACTTCAATGGATAAAAGAGGATGAAGGAATAATAGTAAAGGAAAGTATGTGTGCCTATTTCCTTGGAAGTTGGTCACATTTTACTTAGGCGACCTTGGCAATTTGACAAAAAAGCTTTGCATGATGGGGTCACTAATAAAATCACCATCCAACATCAGGGTAAAAAGATTATCTTGAGCCCTCTTACACCTTTCCAAGTGCGAGAGGATCAAATAATACTTAAGAAAAAGTTGGATAGGGAAAAAACTTCAAAATAAAAAAATTCAAAAGAGAAGAATTTGAGTTTGGTAGGTCGTGCCTCGACCAAAGATGTTGTTCATTCAAAACACTCTAAAAATCTTTTACTTGGACAACCTCCCTTTCTTCTCTACTGCAAAGAGGCACTTGTCTCCATAAATCATCAACTTGATTCTCTACCTAAAGGGTTACAAAAACTTTTAAAATAATTTGATGATTTATTTCCCACAGAGGTTCTAAGTGGTTTGCCACCTCTCCGAGGAATAGAACATCAAATTGACTTAATTCCAGGAGTTAGCCTTCCCAATAGGCCAGATTAGGACTAACCCTACAGAGACAAAAGAAATAGAAAAACAAGTCAATGATTTATTGAACAAGGGGCGGATCCAGAAAAGTCTTAGTCCTTGTGCGGTGCCAGTGTTGTTAGTCCCAAGAAAGATGGGTCATGGCGAATGTGTACTGATTGTCGGGCTATAAACAACATTATTGTTAAGTATAGGCACCTTATTCCTCGATTGGACGACATGTTAGATGAGCTACATGGAGCAAACATGTTTACTAAAATTGATCTTAAAAGCGGATATCACCAAATCCGTATTAAGGAAGGCGATGAATGGAAAACTGCTTTTAAGACCAAGTTTGGTTTATATGAATGGTTAGTCATGCCTTTTGGCTTAACCAATGCTTCTAGTACTTTCATGCGTCTAATGAATCATTTCCTTCAGGAATACATAGGAAGATTTGTATTGGTCTACTTCGATGGCATTTTAATCTATAGCAAAGGTCTTAAAGAACATCTTCTCCATGTGTGGAAAGTTTTGATTTTGCTTAGACAACATCACTTATTTGCCAACTTTCCCAAATGTACTTTTTGTCAAGAAAGCGTAATCTTTCTGGGATTCAAAGTTGGGAAAGATGGTGTTCATGTTGATCCCGACAAAATCAAAGCTATCCAAGAATGGCCTGTTTTGAAAACAATGAGAGATGTGCAAAGTTTTCTAGGTCTAACAGGTTTCTATAGATGTTTTGTAGAAAACTTCTCTACCCCGCTCCCCTTAATGAGCTTGTAAAGAAGGATGTGCCATTCAAATGGGGTGATAAACAAAGTTTTGCCTTTGAGACCCTAAAGCATAAGTTAACACATGCATCCATTCTACACTTACCTGATTTTTCCAAGGCCTTTCAAGTAGAATGTGATGCTTCAGGAGTAGGAATAAGAGTTGTTCTCATACAAGAAGGTCATCCTATAGCTTACTTTAATGAAAATCTTAGGGGACCAACATTAAATTATCCTACCTATGATAAAGAGTTATATGCTCTTATTCGTGCATTAAAGACTTGGGAACATTATTTGGTATCCAGAGAATTTATTATTAACACTGACCATGAATCTCTCAAGTATCTTAAAGGGCAGGGAAAATTGAACAAAAGACATGCAAAGTGGATTGAATTCCTCAAGCAGTTTCCATACGTCATCAAACATAAGAAGGAGAGTATTAATGTTGTTGTGGATGCTTTATCTAGGCGTCATACATTATTAGTCACTCTAGGATCACAAATCTTAGGTTTTGATGGCATTAAACAACTTTATGAAACTGATCCTACATTTCCATCTACTTATGCATCTTGTCTTAAGAAGCCATTTGATGGATTCTATTTATCTGAGGGGTATCTTTATAACAAAGGAAAACTTTGCATACCCCAAGGATCCATTATAAAGCTCCTTATAAAAGAAAGTCATGGCAGAGGACTCATGGGCCATCATGGAGTTGATAAAACTCTACACATTTTAAAAAGAAAATTTTATTGGCCGCACATGAGAGTAGACGTCCAAAAGCATTGCTCTAGTGTTATAGCTATTTTACAAGCTAAATCAAAAGTTATGCCCCATGGACTCTACCTTCCTCTTCCTATAGATAGTACCCCTTGGGAGGATATTAGTATGGACTTTGTGGTGGTTGATCGATTTAGTAAAATGGCTCACTTCATGCCTTGCCACAAAGTAGATGATGTTAGCTGTATAGCCAAACTTTTCTTTAAAGAAGTAGTTAAATTACATGGCTTACCCAAGACTATAGTCTCTGATAGAGATGTTAAGTTCCTTAGCTATTTTTGGAAATCATTATTGGCCAAGCTAGGAACTAAACTACTATTCTCTACTACATGTCACCCACAAACTGATGGGCAAACCGAAGTAGTCATGCACGTTGTAGTTGGTAGCTTCATGCACGTTGTAGTTTGCTAAGCCAAGCTTCTCTTACTCTATAAAAGAGAGCTTCTTCTTCTTGTAATATAACTTGAGTGATATAGTGAATTGTTGCCAAATTGGATTTCCAGCCACTTCTCTCGAGTTCATTGCTTTGTGCCACTTTAGCACACTCATTCTCTAGCTTACTTCCCTCTTGGAAGGCTTCCTGAGTTAGAGCAACTGCATACACACTGCCAAACCTCACGAAACATTTTCACGAACACCTTCCGCGTATTGTCCTCACCAGCCAACTCTTCACTCCGCCGCCACCTTCTATTTTGAGGAGCGGTCCAGTTTTGAAGATTGGAGACGCTTCTATCAGTAATTCATCTATGCTTATTACATGATTTGTTTAACTCTTTCAATGCATGATGTATGAATTTCATGAGTGTCGGGAGGTTACTTACAATTCAGGTTCTTGTTGAATTCTCCCAAGCGTAATATTGCTCAGGAATGATGGTATAAGTCTTGGTCATTATAAAGATCTTGATCTTCACATTTAATTACTAGGAATGTTAGGAATTGCATGAACTGACGATTAAGGACAGGCTTCTTCGCCGAGGGATCGGGTTTAAGTGATTTAGTGAGTGACGCTAACATTAATGCATAAAGAAGAATTCTTACATACATGAAAGGGAACTTGGTGAAATCTAACCCCAACAACATACTCATCTCATATTACAGACAACATCCATTCATCATTGTGCTATTCTACAATTGATCAAATTGCATTCCTATTTAATTTTCTGTCTTTGCATCTAAAATCATTGATCTTTATTTCTTTAAGTCTTAATTAATCGAGTTACCACACGACTTTTTAGTGCCGAGAGTCCTCTTGGATACAATACTTGGTCTTACCATTTTATGTTACTTGTGCAATTTGGTACACTTGTCAATCCATCAACAAATTTTTGGCGCCGTTGCTAGGGACTCACGGTTTTAACTATTCTATTTGTGTGATTCTTTATTAACTTTGACTTTTTTTTATTTTTTATTTTTTAATTTTTGTCTTATTTTTAAGTTGTGTTTAGTGTCATTTATTTGTTTTTATACTAAGAGTATTTTCTAGGGTTTTGTGTTTAGTTTATGCAGGATACAGTTAGGACTAGGAGCAATAAAAGTTCTGAACCTCTTCTTGAAGGACTTGAGACTAATAGAAGGCAAAAAAGACAGAGGTTATCTAGAGAACCTTCTTTATAGAGAATTTCACAAGCCTTAATCTCTGATCAGGAAAGCGTGGACAACAATGATGGCAGGCGCACTTTGGCAGATTATGGAACATTTATTGGCCCTCACCATTTAACAGCATTGCAAAGTCGGTGGTCAATGCCGCAAGCATGGAGATGAAGCCTGCGTTGATCCATCTAGTGAAGAGCAACCAATTTAATAGATTGTCACATGAAAGTCCATATGAGCATTTGACCACTTTTAATGACATCTGCAATACTGTGAAGCTGAATGGAGTTCGAGATGATGCGATTAGATTGAGCTTGTTTCCATTCTCATTAAGAGGCAATGCTAAACTGTGGTTGAACACTTTTCTTGAAAATAGCTTGAGTGAGTGGGAAGATGTGGTTGCAAAATTCTTGAACAAATATTTCCCACAGTCAAAGATCAACAAAGGGAAGCAGGAAATCTCTTCTTTCAAACAAGGCATGGAGGAGACACTAGGGCAAGCATGGGATAGATAGAAGAGCTTGTTCAAAAAGACACCTACTCATGGTTTTGATGAAGCAACGATAGTCATTCTTTTCCTTGGAGGTCTTGGTTCACAAACAAAATTGATATTGGATGCCTCAGTTAGAGGCAATATCAAATGCAAGACTTTAGAGGAAGCCTATGAATTAATTGACAACATGGCTACCAATGACAATGAGATGCACAGTGAAAGAGGAGCTACATCACAATCTAAGAGAGTTCTACAGTTACAGTCTTATGATGCCTTGCTTGCTCAAATAAGATTATAACTCAACAATTAGAGTTTTTGACAAAGAAGCTTTCTCAGCCACCAAAGGAGTGCCAGAATGTCTTATAGGTTCAACAACAACTTTGTGAACTATGTGGTGGTGATCATATTAATGGTCAATGTGTAGTGCCCAAGAATCTCAATGAAGAAGTTAACTACATGGGCAACCAATTTCATCCCAATAATTACAATCAAGGGTGGAAATCTCATCCAAGCATGGGACAAAGTCAGTTTGGGCAAACTGGTGGATAATACAATAGACCACCACAACAGCAACAATAGTGGCAACAACAACCCTCTCTAGCTAACAGAACTACAAAGCTTGAAGAATCTCTCCAACAATTCATGCAAGCAACTCTCTCCAATCAAAACAGCACTGAAGCTTCTATAAGGAATCTGGAGATGCAAGTTCGTCAAATAGCCAAGAAGTTGGAAGAGATACCTATCAAAAGTTTCGGGGCTAATGCAGGAATGTAAGGTTATTGTGAGCATGAAAGATGAGAGGGAGAAAGAGAAAGAGGTAGAGAGAAAAGAAAAAGAAGAAAAATAAGAGAGGAAAATTGAGGTTGAGAGAAAAGAAAAAGAAAAATTTGTGAGAGAAGAGAGAAAAGAAAAAGAAGAGAGTGAGAGAAAAAAAGAAAAAAATGAGAAAAATCTTCATCACCCTGAAGAATGTTCTAGAAAAGAAAAAGAGATGCAATTATGGTGGTTTGAAGAAATTTTCAAAAGATTGGGAATTAAAATCCCTGTGACTGAAGCATTGCAACAAGTTCCTGAATATGCTAAGTTTTTGAAGAAACTCCTCAAAAGAAAGAAATATTTAGAGGAGGAAACAATTGAGGTACAAGGAGAGTGCAATGTGATCTTGCAAAAGGCACCTCTTCCTAAGGTTAAAGATCTAGGAAGTTTCACCATTTCTTGCACTATCAAGAGCCATAAAATAGGGAAAGCCCTAATTGATTTAGGGTTCAGTATCAATTTGATGCCCTTATCGGTTCTTGAAAAGATTGGTGGTCTTCAAGTCCAACCTGTAAAGATGACTCTGTTTATGGCGGTTGGATTCACCAAAAAGTCGTATGGCGTAGTGGAGGATGTGATGGTTCAAACTAACAACCTCAAATTCCTGGTGAACTTTGTAGTGATGGAGATGGAGGAGGACTTGGAGATCCCTATTATTCTTGGAAGGTCATTCATGAAAACAGCCAAGGTGATCATCAATGTTGATGATGGCACTATTGCACTTAAAGACCAAGAATAGGAGGTGATTTTCAATGTCTTCGATGTTGTGCAACAAATCCAAGTGAAGAAGACTAGTCTCAAAGCTACATGTGGAGATGCACCAGAGATTAGTACTAAAGCTGCCAAGCTCGGTAAGAAAGGTAAAAAGTGTTTTTTGTCACAGGTAAAGGATGAAGAGAAAGACAGCAAAGGAGAGAGTATTCATCAAGACTTCCTGGAGAACCATGAAGAATTTAGACTAGGCATTCTAGTGCGATATTACAAAAAGTTGTGGATTGTGAAAGAACTCAGGACTGATGGATTGATAGAGATTGAATTTTCAACTTCCAAAAAAATAAAAAAGGTGAATAGGAAGTTAGTGAAGACCAGTTGGTGAGAGAAAGACAATATGACACCAAAATAAAAGATGTGACATGAGCTTTTTGGGTCAAGCTAGTGACGTTAAAGAAGCGCTTGCGGGGAGGCAACCCAGTGTTTAACAAACTTTTATTTTGTTTATTTTTTTTAGTTTGGGTTTTTCTGATTTGAATTATGTTTTTGTTTATTTTGTGTTCCAGTGTCTTTAATATGTAATAACTGAATGTTTGAGGGGTGGAGAGAGATTAATTGTTTGGTTTGAGTGTTGTTTTGTGAGCTAGGGAAAAGAAACTGGAAAATCCTAAGTTGAATCTGAGAACCCAGGGCTAGGAATGCCAAAAACAAGCCAAAAAGCTAAGGTAGAAGAGTGTCGCTCGTCGCTTGAGCGCCCTCGAGGGGCGCCTGGGTGGCGCAACAACAGAGATGGGTTTTAAGTTTGGGGCTTAAGCCAGATTTCAGCCTACTTCATTCTTTTTACGCCCTAGGGTTCGCCCACGGCTCCTCTCTCAGATTTCCTTCACTCTAGCCTCCTTAAACACTCCTCCTAAGTTCTCTCCTCACTTTTCCCCTCATTCCTCCACCAAAAACCCTCTTTCTCATCATTTTTGCACATTTCAACCATTCAAGTTTGGGGTTTTGGTGTGTGGAGCTGTTGTAAAGTTCTGATTTCTTCCAATTGTTTGATCATTATCCACTAATCTCTTGTCCCCAATCAAGTAAGTCATGCATTTAGTGTTTTAAGCTCTTAAAAGTTTGATTTTTGATGAATGTTGATGAAAAGGTTTGATTTTTCATGATTGACACTGTCTATGCATTTTTTACCACTCTTTAGACCGATTAAATTGTTCTAATTGTGGTTTGGAATAAGTTGAAACTAATTTGGAAAGTGAAAAATACAACAAGACCATGCTTGGCTGCACTGCGTGCCGCTCAAGCACCCCCTGAGGGGCACCCAAGCGGTGAGCGGCAGTGGCTATTTTAGTGTTTTATGGTTTTCTAGTTCTATGCAGGTGATGCTGAGGGCTCTCTGTTTTTCCCTATTTCTGAATGAGAAGAATTTGATGATTCCTCTGTTTGTTTTGTGAATCTCTATGTGCAGGAATGACTTCATCTTCAAGAAAAAGGATCAAAACCCTTGGTACCAAAGACAAGGGAACAAAGAGGAAGGAGAAGGAGTAGTTCTATTCAAACAAGTTCAGAACTCTTGCTCATGAGAGATACTTCCAAGTCGTGGAAGGAAGGAGACTGCTGATGGAGAGAAAGGTGGCTAACTTACCATCCTTGGCTCCTCAATTTGAAAGGCAGCTGAACAACAAAGATTGGGGCCACCTGGTAACCTACCCCTCTCCTGCCAATGTTGACATTGTCAAAGAATTCTACACAAATATAAAAGCATTGGGGGGAGAGGATGAGACATACTTTAGCTACGTAAGGGGTAAGAGGGTTGCCTTTGATGCTGACACCATTGACACTTTTGTTGGTGTAGACTAGGAGGGAGACTAGTGCCAGTTTGCCACGTCCATGCTGGAAGAAGTTGACTATGAGGACGTGGAGCGAACTTTATGTGTGCTTGGAGGTCACTTTCAAAGGAACAGGTCTAGGGCACCCATCCACATTATTAGATCCCATCTGACACCTCCGGCAAAGTATTGGATGACATTCAGCCATGCTCCCATGTGTCGGACATCACTATCCAAAGGTCCATCTTCCTCTACTGTGTTCTCAAGGGCCTCAACATTAATATTGGGCAGATTATAGCTGATGAGATCTAAAGTTGTGCCCGTGGTACAACCAGCAAGGCACCCCTGGGACATTCCTCCTTGATCACCCACCTTTGTGAGGCTGTTGATATTGATGTTTCTAGGCCACCATTTGAGTGTCCAAGAAAGGACTTGGACGCCACTTACTTTACACACTACTGTGTAGTGGATGAGCCAGGCCAGCCAGCACCACCACCACAACAGCCTACGGCACACAAGAGAGCACCACTACTAGCCCAGGAGCCTTTTCATGAGGCCCACCTTTTCAAATATGGGACATGTACTTTTCTTTACTGGATTCTAGACTGGCTGCCTTGTACAAGAGCGAGCAAGCACTGCTGAGGACGATGACGTCCACATTCCCTAAGAGACAGTTCATATCTCAGGAGGACTTTGGAGCCCATGTGGCATGGCCCACTGACCCAGCATAGGAGGGTGGTAGAGCTGAGCAACTGAAGCTTCAACCATGGATGAGGATGTTGAGGATGAGGATGATGATGATGAGGAGGATGAGGACTCTGATGATGAGTGATGAGTTACACTACACATCTACTGGTGGATGCCACCTTTGTTATAGAACAAAATTTCCTTTATTTTTCAGTTTTTATTTCTTTAATTGTTAAACTTTATGTTGTTTTTGTTGTTTTCTTTTTTATCTTTTGTTTTGTTATTGTACTCTGCTTGGATGAACTACACTGCTTTGGTTCAACTGTTGTGTTTTGTGATAAGTATTGCTTTGTGATGCTCTAGTGTGTTGATTAATGTTGAGATGATGCATGATTTGCTTATATGCACAGTGTATGAAACATGTGCTTGAGGTAAAATTTGATTGAGATACTGAGCGAGATGTTTTTTTGAATTCTGGATTTGAGAGTTTACCTGTGTGAGTTTTGGGCATCAGAGTTTTTTTGTGAATAATTGTTATTGCTTTGGAAGCATGAATTGTTTTGCCCAAATTTTCTGTGATTGAACTACTTGCTTGCAGGTTTCACATGATCAAGGCCATCTTTTGTTATCCCTTATTCTTCTTAACCTTCACATGATTTTTGTCCACTGAAAAGAAAATAAATTGTTTTAACCTTTAAACCTTGAGCCTTTTGCATGTTTGAAAAGCTTTGAAAATATTTACATTGAGTTAAGTTGAGAACATTTGTGAGGTATTGATAAAGGTTCAAGTTTGGGGTTGCTGGAAAGATTGAGAAATGAAGAGAAAAAGCATTGAGCTAAACAGTGAATACATGAAAAGCAAAAGAAAAAGAAAAAGAAAAATGAAAAGAAAAGAAAAGTTCAATGCAAGGGAAAGTTGGGAAAAAGAAAGAGAGTTTGTGCTTGAAAGATGAAATCATAAATGTATCTCTTAACTCAAGGATTTATCTGACAAGAAAAATCAATTTCCTTCTTAGCCTAGCCAAGTTACAAGCCATGAAAAGCCCTTGTGATGATAATTTGCTTGTGAGTTTGTTTGATTGTGGTTAAATGATAGGCAAAGTTAATTTGTGTGACATTGTGATAACAAAGTGAAAAAGACATCAACACCTCACTATACATCTGTGAGTTGAGTGATACGCTTTTGAGTGCTTGAGTGAAACACTTTCCTTGGTGAGGAGTAGTTCTTTGAATACTTGATTACATCTTTGCTTGGTTGATTGATCATTCTTAAGGATAGCATCTGTTGAAGTATATGAGCATCACATTGATTTTGATTGAATTAAGGCATTTGCTCATCTTGACTAACATATGTATTCTGAGTTGATAAAAGTGATCTCTTGTCCTGGAAGAAAACGTTTTTGAAAAATGTTGAGTCATTATAGTGATTGTTTTGAAAAGCTGAGTTACATTCTGTTTTTCTTGAGGACAAGCAAAGTTCTAAGTTTGGGGTTGTGATAACAGTTGAAAATATTGTTATTTGTGATGTAATTTGGATACTAAATGCACCACTTTCTACTTAGTAACTTGCTTGGAATCATGTTTTCTGTTAAGTTGTGTGAATAAGAGAGTTGAGGTTGAATTTGATGATTTTAAGACTAATTTCCCTTGTTTTGGTAGGAAATGAGATAATATGGAAAACAGAGATGAAGTGCCAAGAAGATGGAGCTCAGAAAGGCTTGGAAAAGCACCAGAAGAAAGGAATGCTCAAGGCTTGGGCGTCTTTTTGGAGGCTTGAGCGCAGAAGAGAGTCGCTCACCGCCCAGGCGCCCTTTTTTGGCGCTTGAACGCCAGGAGCTCGAAGCTTAGGTGTCTTTTGAGAGGCTTAAGCGTGGAAGACCACAACTCACCGCCCGAGCACCCTAAGTGGGGGCGCTTGAGCGCCGGCGACACGGGCTTGGGCTTGTTTTTGTTCTATCTTTGCTCTATTTAAAGGACCCAAGCGTCCTAGGTTTTGTATCTCTGGTGTGGAGCAGCACAGCAACACACTTTTCCACTCCCTGAAGGCGAATTTGGTGGCAGAAGCTTCCATCCTCTACTTTTAGGGTTTTGCTATCTCATGCTTTTCCATTATTCATCTAGTTTCACCATGTCCATCGTGAACTAAACTCTATTTGTTGTTGGGGGCTGATGTAACCTTGTGAACTCTCATGTATTTGAATTAATTCTTAATAACACATGTTTTTTTTCATTAATTGTTAGAGTAATTCATTTGTGCTTATTACATGCTTTGTTTAACTCACTCAATGCATGATGTATGAATTGCAGGAGTGCTGGGAGGTTCCTTACAATTCAGGTTCTTGTTGAATTCTCCCAAGAGTATTATTTCTCAGGAATGAGGATATGAGTCTTGGTCGTCTTAAAGCTCTTGATCTTCACATTTAATTACTAGGAATGCTAGGATTTGCATGAACTGGTGATTAAGGACAAGCTTCTTCGTTGAGGTATTGGGTTTAAGTGATTTAGTGAGTGACGTTAACATTATTGCATAAAGAAGAATTCTTAGATACATGAGAGGGAACTTGGTGAAATCTAAGCCCAACAACATATTCATCTCATATTACAGACAACATTCGTTCATCACTATGCTATTTTGCCATTGATAAAATTGCATTCATATTTAATTTTCTGTCTTTGCATATAAAACCAATGATTTTTATTTCTTTAAGTCTTAAATTAATCGAGTTATCACATAATTGTTTAGTGCCGAGAGTCCTCTGGAATACGATACTTGGTCTTACCATTTTGTATTACTTATGCGATTTGTTACACTTGCCAATCCATCAACACCATGCTTAGGTTAAGCTGAGTTGGTCTTGTTCCAAGTCCATTCGAATTAGTTCTAAGCTAAGTCGAGTTGAATAGACTTAGATCCAAGTCAAACTGAATTGATGGGATCACATTTAATTGAGTTGGGTTAGGTCCATATTAAGTCAAGATTAATAGGATCAAATTTTAGCATATAAGTCGATTTATCTCTAGGTGAAACCAAACAAATCAAGTTAGACTTAGCCAAATCAGACTTAGTGATCTAGTCAAGTTGGTCAAAGCCCTATGTTGAAACCACTACCAGAAAAAATTGAATTACATACAGTCAAAATCCATATATAAGACCCAAATGAATATATAACACTTAGTTACATACGACGTACATACAGACAAAATTTCGTATATAAAACTATCGTAGATAATTTATATACGAATATATCCATATATAACTTATATACGTATATATCCGTATATAATTTATATACGAATTTTTTTCGTATATAATTGATATACAGAAAAATCCATATATAAAATCTGTATATAATTCCATACAAAAAATCCGTATATAAAATCTATATATAATTAAAAATGTAAGTACATACGAAAAAATTCGTATGTAACTTTATGGTTTTATAAAAAAAATACATTATCCTAATTTTCTATTCCTTTTGCGGCCCATAAACTAACATGAACCAATGGCTTGCACATGTTAGATTCAGTCATTCCTTATATTACATAGTAAATCCAAAAGCAATGACTATAATAACTTCTAGCTTTTCTAAGGAAACATATCATATAAAAAGAATCTTTATACAATAGGAGATTGTTACTACTGAGTAGGTTAGACCGACCGGCCATGCAGGGGCGATGGAAGTGTTACTACTGAGTAGGTTTAATAAATGCATAATTAATGATGACCGTGGAACAATTAAGGTTTGCATTGATCGTCATTAAGAGGTAAATTAATGGATTATATTCCTTGAAACTCTATAAATAACAACTGATTAGGACGGTAAAAACTCTGATTTCTGACTTTAACTAGACTTGCGGAGATAAATTCTGACTTGAGCGTCAGGGTGTTTCCTGCAGGTCACCCCATTCGAGAATAGAGAGAGGAAGATCCAGGCGGTAAGACCGGAGCAAGGAGGACCGATCGGCGGAGGCGGAGCATTCCCGAGCAGAAGCAGCAGGAGTTTTCCTCATCCCATTTCCGAGCAGAAACATTTTGGCGCCCACCATAGGGCCGAGGATTTTTGAACACACCGTATTGAAGCCATAAGGATGGAGAAGGACCCGACAACGTTTATGCAGGAGATGAGAAGAAGAATGGAGGCAATGCAGGCAGAGATTGAAACCCTTAGGGGTGAGCATGATGCGGCTAGACGGGCGCAAGCTAATCGACAATCTTCCGCACGTGCTGCAACACCACTTATCTTAGAAATACCGAAAACGGAGCCAGACTCGGAAGAAGACACAAATCCTGCAGTGACAATCATCACCAAGGTGAGGGTCAGGCCTACCATCAAGGGGAGAATCATAGCGAGGCCAGCTCGCGTCGGACCACAAATTGTCCGGTCCCGGTCGAGCGAGAGCACTTCATCCGTTCATAGCGGCAGTCATGGAGGAACAAATTCCAGAGAGAGCATTCGGAGTCCTGGACAGGTATGATGGATCAGGTGACCCGGAGGAGCACTTGAGGTCCTTCGTTGCCGCTATGACCTTCTACTCTCTCAATGAAAATGTGTGGTGCAGAGTTTTCTCCTTATCAATAAAGGGAGAAGCATTAGCATGATTCCATTCACTTAAATCCCGAACCATCAACGATTTCGCTACCTTAAGGGACATGTTTGAACGACAGTTCTCGGCTAGTAAAGCTCGAAATTTGACATACCTGTAGTTGACAAACATTAAGAAGGAGAAGAGAGAAAGCCTTAGAGATTTCATGGACCGGTTCAATAAGAGTAGCAAGGTTCATCAGAATAGAGTAGCCAATAATTTGTTTGCAGAACCCCCATTAACCCTGGATGAGTTTCAAGAAAGAGTAGCAAGGTCCATCAGAATAGAGGAGATGAAGGTTGTTCAGAGGCGACAACAGGAGCAGAGCTCAACTTCAAGGCAAGAAAAGAAGGAAGGAAAGAAGTCGTTCGCGCTTGGCGAATGGCCAAAGGTCCAGAAATACAGAGATGGTCCAAAAGGGGCTAGATTCGAAAAGTATACCCTGTTAAACATGCCAAGGGCTAGAGTCTTGGAAGAAGCCCTGAGTGCTGATCTTATCCGTTTAAGAGCTTCTCGGTCATCACCCAAGGCCGACGGGACTAAGCATTGTACCTATCATCTAAACATAGGACACACAACTGAAGACTGCACGGTGTTGAAAGATAAGGTGGAGGAGCTGATTCGAGCAGGTCATCTGAGAAAGTTTGTGAAGGAGGAACAAAGGACGAGAAGTCCACCAAGGAGGGCTAGGATGGAATGAAGTGATAGAAGAGATGATAGACGCCTGGATCGCAGGCGAAGTAGAAGTCGTAGCCATGACCGATCATTGCGCGACATAATAAAAACTATTTCTGGAGGTTTTGTTGGAGGGTCATCGGTGTCAGCAAGGAAGAGAAACCTGAGGGAGTTAAAAAGTATTCACCGAGTAAATGTGAAGCGCTCAATGTCGCCAATCATGTTCACCGATGAAGATTTTCATGCTCTTGATCCTGATCAAGATGATCCGATGGTAATAACAGTTGTTATTGCTCGGTATAGCGTAGGGAAGGTTTTGATAGACCAAGGAAGCTCTGTTAATATCCTATACTGGAAGACATTCCAATAGATGGATTCATCAGAAGATCTGATAGCTCCGTATAACGAGCAGATAGTAGGTTTTTTGGGAGAGAGGGTGGATACAAGAGGATATATAGATATAAGAACCTACCTAGGGACCGAGTGAAATAAGGAGTTAAAGACCAGGTTTTTACTGGTAGAAGCGAACACATCCTACAATGTGTTGTTGGGTCGACCTTGCCTAAATGCGTTTGGGGCGATTGTTTCCACACCTCACCTCACACTCAAGTTTCCATCAGATAGTGGAAATATTTGCCGTTCGGTCAGATCAGAGGATCGCTAAAGAATGTTACGTAGCAGGGCTGAAGGTTCAACCATCCTTATCCTGGCAAAGGAGAAGATGATCGGAGGTAGCCATGGCAGATTTGGATCCAAGAACTAATACCGACGATCGGATGGAACCAAAGGGAGAAACAAGACCTTTTAGCTTGGGGTGTAAGGAGGAACAAGTTACTACCATTGGAAGTGAGTTAACGGAGGAACAAGCCAGGTCAATAGGAGCAGAATTAAAGAAAAACAAGGATTTGTTTGCCTGGTCAATCCGCCTAAGGATTATGTCGCACAAGCTGACATTATTTAAGAAAGCCCGCCCGGTGGCTCAGAAGAAGAAAAGAGACTCGCGGTGGAAAACGAGGTAAAGAAACTGTTGGAAGCAAACTTCATCCGTGAAATCAAATATACAACGTGGTTGACGAATGTTGTGATGGTAAAAAAAAGTCGAGCGGCTAGTGGAGAATGTGCACGGACTTCACTGATCGAAACAAAGCTTGCCCCAATGACTCTTATCCACTACCAAGTATTGATGCGTTAGTGGATGGGGCATCGGGGTTCCAAGTGTTAAGCTTCCTGGATGCATACTCAAGATACAATCAAATTCCGATGTATCCCCAAACAGTGATAAAACGACCTTCATCACCGAGTGGTCTAACTATTGTTACGAGGTTATGTCGTCCGGTCTGAAGAACACGGGGGCTACTTACCAACGATTGATGGACAGAGTCTTTTGCAACCAGATTGGTAGATGCATGGAGGTCTACGTGGACGACATGGTGGTGAGAAGTCGTTCCGTAGAGAACCAAGTGAGTGATCTTGCGGAAGTTTTTCATCAAGTAAGAAAGTATAATATGCGCCTTAATCTGGCCAAATGCATTTTCTGTGTATCGGCGGAAAAATTCCTAGGCTTTTTACTAACGACCAGAGGAATAGAAGCAAACCTCGACAAGTGCAGGGCGATACTTGAGATGAGAAACCCTTAGAATTTGAAGGAGGTTCAGAGACTGGTAGGACGGTTGACTTCACATTCGCGCTTTATCCCAAAACTGGCCGAGCGGATAAAACCGATTGTGAAAATCATGATGAAGAATGCAGGTAGTAATTGGGATGACCAGTGTGAGCAAGCCTTCGACGAGTACTGGTAAGCCTACCGGTCATGGGGCAACTTGATTCAAAAAATCTGATTGGAGGAAGGACATCAGAGATATAATTGAGAAGCAGGAAAACGACTTGCATATCCGAGCGGTTGAAGCCAAGAAAGCCGCTCGGTTCTTATTATTAGGGGAGGATCTCTAAAAAGAGGGTTCTCTTTACCTTTGTTAAAATGTGTGTCCGCAAAGGAAGCCGAGTACGTTATGAGGGAGCTTCATGAAGGGACATGTGGAATGCATACTAGGCAGCAAGCGCTGGGAGCAAAGGTGATAAGAGCATGTTACTTTTGGCCGACGATAGAGAAGGATTGCAAGATATTTGTGCAGAAATGTATGAAGTGTCAAGAACACGGAAAAAACCTCAACCTACCGATGGGTGGAGCACCCACAGAAGGACATTACACAGCCTAATGTTCCCTTGGTCGTTCGCACAATGGGGAATAGTTCAACCTTACATATGGAACGGATGCTATGCTACCGGTAAAGGTAGGGGAACCTACCATCAGACGAGGGGTTCAAAGTTTGTAGAATAACAATGATGAACTCCGAGTGGAGTTAGACACCTTAGATGAATGGAGAGAGGTTGCAATGATTCGAGCAAAGGCCTAGAAAAGACTTCTTGCAAGATGATATAACACTAAGGTAAAACCCCAATAATTCGTCGAAGGAGATCTCGTGTAGAGAAAGACAACAGAAGCCCGACGAAATCGAGCAGCAAAGAAACTAGCTGCAAACTAGGAAGGTCCCTTCAAAGTGATCGAAAACCTTAAGAACGGAGCATACCATTTAGAGTGCCCAATAGGAAAACCATACCCAATACATGGAATGCGTCGCACTTAAAGTTTTATTTAAGCTAAGAAATAACCTGGTACTCTTTATCACACATCAATAATGTTATGATTTTCATCACTTATCATGAGATTTTCATCATTCATCATAACAACCGAGAAGGTGAGGCAGATTTCTTTCGTGAACTCTCATCTTGGTCTTAAGACACGCTCCTAGTGAACTTCTAAGACCTAAACCGAGCAGGCGAGGCAAATTTCTTTCGTGAACTCTCACCTTGGTCTTAAGGCACGCTCTAGTGAACTCCTAGGACCTAAACCGACCGGGTGAGGTAGATTTCTTTCGTGAACTCTCACATTGGTCTTAAGACACGCTCCTAGTGAACTCCTAAGACCTAAATCGAGTAGGTGAGGCAGATTTCTTTCGTGAACTCTCACCTTGGTCTTAGGGCACGCTTCTAGTGAACTCCTAAGACCTAAACTGAGCAGGTGAGGCAGATTTCTTTCGTGAACTCTCACCTTGGTCTTAGGACACGCTCCTAGTGAACTCCTAAGACCTAAACTGAGCAGGTGATGAATCATTATTTTCTTCACTTCACTTAGTTTATTGTACTAAAATTAATCAGGGAATTGTGCTTAAATGTCCAGTATTTTCCCATTTTACTGAATTGAGCTTAATCCGATCAGAAATTCTTATTTTAATTAATTTGAATTATCTGAGACTAATTATTTACATTATTGAGTGCAGGGAAAATTTTGTAAATATTCTAGGACATTTGGAAGGAAATTTATTTGATCACTGTGTTATTTACTTGGAAGAAATCAAACTTTATTCATTCAGAAAAAGATGTGCTGATCCGTTTTGGATGAAGGACTTAATTTTTCTACTGGGATCCCACGGTTTTATTCTCCCATTCAAGGTTTTATTTTGGCATTTAATTGATGCCTTTGAAACATATCACGTCCAACTTCCAAGTACAAGTGTTGAATTTGTTGAAGTGTAAATAGCACACGGTCCCCACACTTTTGCACAAAAACTTGTTAGATGAAAGATTTTCGGCTGGAACAACTCTTTGCTTTCCTAAAAACAAAATCAACAAAGACCATTTGCAAGTGCTTACGGTTCTATTCACTCATTTTGGCATTGGAACAAAACAAAATGACCAATTGGGGCCACCACTTATTCCCACGGTTTTATCAAATGTTTTGGAAGAATAGCTTGGTTGAATTCACGTTGGCAAAACACTAAAGACTTAAAGTGAAATGATGAAGGGGACCACTTGCTTTTACACCTTGCACATCCAACCATTAACAAGCACAGGGAAATAAAACTCTCGTCAGATTTTTAGCTAGCTAAGGAATCTCTTTCTTGTTTTTTTTAAATTGCTTAGCATTTGGCATAAAAGAGAAGGGACCACCATGTTTTGGAAATAGCAATCTATTTCATGACAAGAGAATTGTATGAAAAGCCTTAGTTGGAATCAAAGAAGGGGCCACCACTTAATGGAGCTCACGGTTTTGTTAGGAGAAATGGTAGAAAGCAAGGCAAACATGCTCCTTACATCCATAGCTCACGGCCCTCCCCATTTCATATCCAGCAGCTTGGAAAAAGCCAACACACAGCCTGCTGGAAGGAAGAAGTGCAGCAGCTATCTCCAAGTCCAGCAGCTTCTCCGTTCTTCTCACACACAATAGCTTGGACCTGGAGATGCACACACGGTGATGAAGAGCTAAGCCACGTCCAAGGAAGTTCCGGCAGCTGCTCTAGCAGAGGAATAGAAGCAGTTTCACGTCCAGCCTCCTTGCATCCAGATCTTCAAACAGCAGCCCCTCCATTCTTCTCCAACACGACAGAAGCTTGCACACAACTATCTCCACGTTGCAGCATCCAGGAAGCTCACGGTTGAAGGGAGAGAAACCCGCGGAGAATGAGAGTGAACGAGAACGTGGAAGGAGAAGAGGATGAGCAGAGTGGAGTCCAACAAGTGTCTCGTCCAGGAAGAAACTCTTCACGCAGCAGCATCACAGCCTGGTTCGCTTGAGTAAGAGACGCACACAACAGCTTGAAGGTACCGTCCAGCATGCATTGGAGGTGCAGAAAAATAAACACCACACGGCCAAGGCAGCCACCACGTTGAAAGATGATATGGAAGAAGAAGCATACCGAGAGGAGGGAAAGGAGACGCATCCAAATGAAGAAACAGAGATGGTGTCAACTCTCGGGATTGGCTGGTGCACTGTGGCTCATGGAGTTTGTCTTGGCTGGAGAAGAACTCACTCACGTCCTCCATGGTCCAGTAGAAGAGGCCTTCATCTGAAGTCCAGCAGTAACACAGCAGTAGTGCACGGAGAATTGGCATCCAATAGTGATTTCTTGGCAGTAGAAGTATTGTGGTGCTTGAATAGTTGTGGAAGCTTCACGTGATTCATTGGTTGGAAAGAAGAGGAGCCCACGGTTGAAGTGGTGAACAAATGGAGGGCCATCACCCTATTTTCTCACGGGCAAGCTATTGCTCAAAATTTTGTGCAAGGAACCAAGTTGAATGGAGAAGTCACGGGAGGCAGCAGCACTGAGCTTTGGCTATAAATTGGAGCACAAGCAGATTTTAGATTAGAATTAGGGGTAGTTTTAATGCACGGCCCGGAAGAGGCTCTGCCTCTTCCCTTCCAGTAGATTTCTCAGTTATTTTCATTTCAAACAGTGCAATAGTGTGGAATTTTATTTCGTGTCAGTGTTTGGAGCTGTATCTTCATTTAATTTTTATCTTTTGTTCAGAATTTTAATTTAAGTATTGAATGCTTTGATGAATTCCATTTTCAATTAAGTACTTTTATTTTTTACTGTCTCTATTATTTTACCATTTAGTATTTTCTGCACCGTTAAATTTTGTCATTGCATTTTTACGGTTCAGTTTTTACAGCGTTTAAAATTTATTTCAAACGTTTTTAATTTTGTTTTATTCAATTACTAGTTGCAATTTAATTTTCCACACCAAAACCAAAAACATCCACAACCCCCCCCCCTTTGTGACTGATCTAAGACTGAACCACCAAAATTGTTCCTCGAGAGACGACCTAGGAGTCACTTCCTAGTAATTATACTGCATTAATTTTGCACATCAAATTTGTATGACCGCGACAGTCGTATCAGCAGGTGAGGAAGATTTCTTTCATGAACTCTCACTTTGGTCTTAAAGCACACTCCTAGTGAACTCCTAAGACCTAAACCGAGCTGAAACAAATGTCATTGTTAAAGACATGACAAATCAAGCGTGAAATCAAGTATGAATCATACACATGTGAAAGAAATGCTCGATAGACACGTTTTCATTCAAAATAAATCTACTATTTCATTTACAAAGTACAGAGGTAGAAAAGCAACAAAATTCTATACCTAAAGACCTGAGATTAGACATCAGCCCCGTCAGTCTCCTCGATCACTTCAACAAGAGTCTGAACATTAGGGATGACCAAAGGTGAAGGTGGAGGAACATGGATCGGAACTAATTTCCCATCCACCACCATCATGCTCACATCGAGACAAGGGTCTTCGGTCGAAACTTGAAAAAGGATGTTACACTGGGCGAATGCTTTCTCAAAGCCAAGTAAATGCTCATTCACTACTTCATCGCCCAAAAATTTTTTGTCCGCCTCTAATTTCAACACTCGAATACTGTCACCAACTCTTTATTTTTGGTAGTTGAATTTTGGAGGTCAAGCTTCAAATCATCATAGGACCGTTGCATACGGCGTTGAGCAGAGCGGGCCTCGGCCAATAGAGTGTTGGCTTTTTTCTTGACCTCATCCGCTAACCTTTCTGTTTCGGCCAGGCGGAGCGTCAATTCTTCGTTGGACTTCACAGCTGCGTCATACTTCTCTTGAAGAGACTGAAGCTCTATAGAAGCCGATGCCCTCTTCTGAGTGGTGTAAGCAAAACACATCGTAGACCGAGCGGCCAACTTCATAGCCATATTAGAGGCTTCCTCCTCGGTCATCCCTTTAACTAGAGCTTTTACTTCGGCAAAAAGATCAAAATTGATGCGTTTCGACACCCATGATTTGGAACTCACGGGCCTAGACAGGGGAGGACCGTCGGGTAGAGCCCTCGTGCTACGCTTGGATGAGATAGAGGATACCCGAGCGGCTTTCCATTTTTCCTTTTTCTTTGGAACCGGCTCAGACTGTTGAACTTTGTCGGCAGGGTGACAAATGGATTTGGGCGACTGGACTTCAGCAGCAGGCGGGGGAAGTGGTGCCTGTTAGACCAGCAGGGACATCGTAGGGATGGCAGCAGTAGTTGCGGCGCGAGATGAGCTCATTTCCACTGTTTTCCTTATGCCTCCCCCTCTCTAAGCGAATAAGCGAGCGAAGGTGCTACCTTTGGCTGGATCCATCTTGGTCAAGTAATCTACACAACAAAAATAAATTTAGATAAGTTCCAAATGGCTGCTCAACAAAAGGCGGTCAAATGTAACTTACCGAATACATTAGATGGAAGATTTTGTTGTTCAGAAAACCGATCAGTACGCGAGAAGAGGACTTGGGGGGCAACTAACTCAATTGATTTATTAAGTCCAAATCCTCGGGTGTCATCCGTGACTGGGGCCAGGAAATCACCTTCTTAGGGTTGTTGGTCCAATAAAAGGGAAAGTTAGCCCACCCGTCAGGGAAACAGAAGCTCTTATACCCAGCTTCCAAAGGTACGACCTTAAAGAAGTTCCCTTTAAAATCCTTGTATGAACTGTTGAAAAGAGACAACAGATGTCTATTCCTAATCGTTCTGAGGGAAACCCAGGGTTTGGTCGGGTGAGGCTGCACATGAAAAAAGTAAAGGAAAGCCCCAGGAGTGGGGTATAAAGTTAAGCCGGTACAGACGAAAAGAATGCTTGCATAAACGCCCAACCGTTTGGATGCAGCTGAGTAGGAGCCACATTAAGCTCCCTCAAAACGCCCATTTGAATATCCGAAAAGGGAAGGAGAACCTTTAAATCTTTAAACATGGTGGCATAAACATACAAGAAGTTTGTGGGGTAATTCCCCCGATTGTGGCATACCTGCTCGGTCATTTGGAAAATGGCAAGTTTAAAATGACTAGTGTCATCAGTAGCCTTTATTAGACAGACACTACTGGCCAATTCCCCAAATGGACGACGATGGTAGAAAAAGGAAGAGATTTGACTAACCTCGTAGGAGCCCAATCATAGCCAGGAACAACAGGCCAATCACTAGGCTTATTGCCCCAAGCATCGGAGGAGTCCACGTTAATTGCGACTTCCTCAGGAGCATCACTATCCTCGAAAAGATCAGAAGAATTCCCTTGGTCCAAGGACGCTGCTGAATTGACGGCTACAACACCCTGACCAGCAACAACACCCAAGGAGAAAGATGAAGTAGCAACCTTATCATCGGCATACCCCATGTCCTCTTCACCGGCGATATCAGAAGACATGATTACCTGAAGCACAGGATTAAGATGAGGAAGATAGGCACGAGAAAGTAACAAAGGTGAGGATAAAGGGTGAAAAATTAGGGCAAATTCAGGGCTATTTATAGAAGGTAAAAAACGATTCGCCAAGTAAATCTAGAGCGTCACATGAAAAAAGATCTGACGGTCTAGGTGATGTGACGATTCATTTTTACTTTTCCCCCCTAATTTTTACAGTCATGACTCTACGACTTCACCCGTTCACGCCCTTGCAAAAGTCAAGAACACGGTTGAAGGTCTTAACAAGAGAAGATCTGAACCGATCGGGAACCACTTCAAAACCCTATGCAAAAATATTTTTGCTAAGGCTTGGGGGACTTGTGTTGCTACTGAGTAGGTTAGACCAACTGACCATGCAGGGGCGATGGAAGTGTTACTACTGAGTAGGTTAGACCGACCAGACATGCAGGGGCGATGGAAGTCAATCATTCCCGGTCGGCCACTAGAGTAATACTCGTGAACTCTCCAGCCGTTTGCTAGGAGACAACCTTCGTTTGTTGGAGACAACCTTTGAATGTCAATAAATGCATAATTAATGATGTAACGGTCACCGTGGAGTAATTAAGGTTTGCATTGATCGTCATTAAGAGGTAAATTAATATATTATATTCCTTGAAACCCTATAAATAACAATTGATTAAGAAGGTAAAAGCTCTGATTTCTGACTTTAACTAGATTTGCGGAGATAAATTCTGACTTGAGCGTCGGAGTGTTTCCTGTAGATCACCCCCATTCGAGAATAGAGAGAGAAAGATCCAGGCGGTAAGACCGGAGCAAGGAGGACCTATCGACGGAGGAAGCATTCCCGAACAGAAGCAGCAGGACGTCCCATTCCAGCATAAACAGAGATATTCAAAGAAATTTAATGTGTCTAGAAATCTTAAAAAGACCATAAGGTTTCTCAACCTTGATATATGTGTGCACCCGCGCCAACAAAGAAGACTATTGTCATCTAGTACCTCTTCCTTACTGTTGTAGTATTCCATTCGTTGCAGTCAGAGCTTTATATTCACCAATTCCACGGGAGACAAATAATAATGTGATGGAATCTGATCTGGCACCAAGAGAAATGAGAGGTATCAAATACTAAAAGTTAAAATAAAGGCTACATAAATATTGTAACACCCCGTACAAAAAGTTGAAAATACCGAATGGCCTTCATTGCAGTCCTGAACCTCTTAGCATCCTTTGTCACCCTCTCAAATTCCTCTATCACTCTCTTCATGTTAAACTCTTGTGTGCACGGAGAGACTGATTCTTGAGACACTGAACTCTTGCAACGTTCACAAAGGTAATTAACATGAGAAGAGATTTCATGACATTAATGCACCTTGTCAGTACCACTGTATTTAGTCTTAAATCTCATATTGAATCTATTATTTTTTTCTTTCAACTCTTTTTGTTGTCATTACTTTTTCCAATTTCCAACGTGTCTCTCTTCAAATCATCAGTAAAAATTAATCTTTCATTTTCCGCACTCCAACTCAGGTGAGAAGACAAGTTTTTCTCATCCTATATGGAGAATAGGTTTTATAACTAAGCATATTAGCAAACTCCCATTTTCTAAAAACTCAATATAAATGTACCTGTAATCAAATCATATGACCAAACACAACCTTAAAATTATCAATTCCACTTGATTTGTTCATACCTCCAGTTTCTTAATTTTGTTGCAACTCTTACGAAGTTGGTGAGTAAGATTTTGAAATGATCTGGCAATAAAAGAAGTGAAAAATTGTACATAGAATTTCAATGAAAGGGATACTAATGTTATAAAAGAAGTGAAAAATTGTACATAGAATTTCAATAAAATTGTATAGTTTTGTTCTCTTAAAATGAAGATGAAATCGGATTTGAAGTTCTTGTTATAAACGTAAGTATTACATTCATTCATATCAATTTATTATGATATTAATATATTAATTTATCATTCTAATGTTTCAAATTTGTTTAGAGTTGTGGGTAGGCTTAGAGCACAATAGATTGAAATTATATATCCTAAAGTTGAAATTCGTTGATCTTTAACTTATTAATTTTCATAATCAAATTTAAACCATTGCATTTGACTATATTCTTTCACATGTTTAATGTAACAAGTAGATAGATTCCTAGGCATGTGGCTACTACATCATGTCATGGATGAAGACAATCATTCGACCAAGAATCAGAGCATATTGGACTGAGGTAAAAACTTACATTTGAAATCTTACAAATCTCAATAAACTTTTCAACATTTAGAATGAATATAATAATAAAGGTTTTCCTTGATTTTGCATCAATTCAACAATTCCTCTTCATTGACATATGTCGTAATAGGGAGGGTTAGACAGAAATAGGCAGGATATTTGAATCAACATTTTCATTAGCTTTAGCTTTAGGTTTTTCCATTAAGTTCTTTTTGTTTTGATCATAGCATTAGCTTTAGCTTTTAGTTTTACTTTTGATATGATTTAAACTATGAATTGATGAATTGGAAAAATTATTTATGTATTTCAGGTTTGTTTAAATGAGCAAAAATGAAACAATTTAAAAAAATAAACCCTTTAAGTTCTTTTTGTTTTGATGATAGCATTAGGTTTAACTTTTACTTTTACTTTTTATATGGTTTAAACTGTGAATTGATTAATTCTACGAATATATGAATTGGAAAATTGGTTTGTATATTTCACGTATGGTTAAATGAGAAAAAACAAACCAATTTTGAAAAAAAACAGAATTTAACGTCGGCCTATACACTGAACGACCTTAATATATCACTAGTAAAAAATTGGGTTTTTATAGCGCACATTATGCCACGGTTCACTAGAAACCGCAGCATAATGGTGCGCGGTGGCAGTTTTGTAAATAAATCGAAGGAATATGCCGCGGTTCCCCTCTGAACTGCGGCATATACGCCAGTCAACCATTCCCTATGACGTCACGTCTGAAAAAAAAATTAAATAACAGCCTATATACCGCGGTTCTCTAGAAAACCGTGGCATATACCCCTGACAATTTATTGCAGGGGCTGACTGAGTCAGAGAATTTCAGAAGTTACAAGGGTATATGCCGCGGTTCTCAGAGTAACCGCAACATATTCTCCTACCTGAAATAAATTTAAAATGAATTTGAAATATTTAGAGGAATATACCGCGGTTGCCGCCGAACCGCGACATATAGTTTAAAAATAATTTCAAAAATGTCATCTTATACCGCGGTTGCCGCCGAACCGCGACATATAGTTTAAAAATAATTTCAAAAATGTCATCTTATACCGCGGTTAAGTAGTGAACCGTGGTAGATTCCCCAGTCAGAGTTAAAAAATAAAACTTTGGAACAATATTGTCTTGTTCGCGCAGACGCTCGCTGGACTTCGAGTTTTCTTCTCCCGCCGACCATCCATCTCAGTTCCCTCGTTTCTTCACCGTTTAAACTCAAAATTGTTCGGTCATTTCCCATTTTTGACGATAAGAAACAGTTTTAGCCGATCAAAATCGTTTGAAACGCCTGTCATTCCTCTCCGCTGCCATTCCCCTTTGTTGCACCAAGCTTTTTCGCCGCCCCTGTTCCAGGTATTTATGCCCTTTTGCATTCTTAACATGATTTCTTCATTAGTGGTAACTTTAACAAATTTTGATAACTTTAACAAATTTTGATTTTTTCCCAAATGTTGAATTCATATACACTAATTAATATGAATTGTCTTTTGCAGAGATTCAAGACACTACTATATGCAGGTCTGTTTTTGTGGTAGTGGATATCACAAAAACAGACCTGCAATTTTAAAAAACTGCAGGGGAATATGTCGCGGTTGTAACCACAACCGCGGCATATAGTGGACAAATTTTTTTTTTTAAAAAGAGGATTTAGGCAGCGGTTCTTTGGACAACCGCGGCATATGCTGCAACCTATATACCGCGATCATAACCGCGGCCTAAAGTCTCTGACTTACTACTGCGGCTGAATATGCCGCGGTTCGTAAACCGCGACGTATAGTAAAAAATAACCGCGGTAAAAGCCCCTCGCTGCACTAGTGTATGTATGTTGACATCGTCCTATACACTGAACGACGTTAAACCCCTTCTAGTGGCCAACCATAGAAAAGCACCGATGGGCAAGCTCCTCTATGGCTCGGTGAGGTTGACGTCGGCCCCGTTAACTATATTCGACGTTAATGTTACGTCTCACCCCCTGCAGTGGACGTCAAATTCTCCTTTACATCCAACTGAGCAGTGTGGATATACATATTACTGTCTACCTGGGGATAAATTCGACATCAGTTTTACGTCTCACCCCCTTTTCAACTGACGTCAAATCCTCCTTTACATCCAACTGAGCATTGTTCATTTAGTCACATATTAAACATCGACTTCTGTATTGGCCATGTTCAGTGAACAGTTGATGTCGGCCTCTATAATTTGACGTTAGCTTAACGTCTTCCGATCGACCTCGAGTTTACTATTAAAAGCCCAAAAGCACCGTTTTATGCGGTTTTTGTACTAGTGAAGAGATTCTCTTCGCCATGAAAATAGGCTTCCCATAGATTTTGCAAAACATGGAAAGATAGACTAGTCTTCAAGGTGTTGTTGTTTGGTGACTATGCAGTGGGGAGCGCAGATTGTAACGAGGTTTGCGAGGAATGAATTTAGCTTGACTCCATGTCCACCATCGATCACAAGATCGTTAAAGCTCAAATCTAGGACATTGCTGACCAAGGTTTGTTCTTGTGTTTTATCTCTCCTGAATGGTGTTTGAGTGGATGGGTGTGAGTTTTTCATAGGTAGTGATTGAACCTTAGTCCCAATTTGTATCCTCTGAATATCAGATTGGCGCACGTGCTCATTGTGACGAGTGTATATGAATGTGTACTAACTGATTTTGGTTGAGGTTTTCTTTTGGATGATCTGGTAGAGGAAGCATAATCTGATAGACGATATTCTTGCATTATCCAATTGATTTTAATGCCAGTAGCACCTTCTCCTACATGAAAAACAAAAATATTTCTTAATACTAACTGTTTTGCTGTTTGAGCTTGAAACCACTGGCACTTCCATTCCCGTTGGTTTCCTATACCCATTGTCAGTGACTCTATTCTATGTCCTTCTGCTGTAGTAATAGTACCATTGGTTTCCTCCGCCAAAGCTCTCCCATCTTTTCACATTTTGTACCTCTCTTATATTAGTTTGGATTGGCTTGTCAGGGAAATCATCTCTTAAGATTGTGAACTAGTACAGGCGCCAACTTTGCAAGCATTAAGTCATCAACATATATCTTCTACTTTGTAATTAGTCGACATCCCTTTTACAAGCTCTCTCATTTATCTTCTTATTCAGGGTGTCATACAGGTATTACATCCAATCATCAGAAATAGGTGGGGAAACGTTGTTTCTGCTGACCTTTTGCATGTGTAACCGTCCTAGAAATCTGCAGAGCTACTACTTGATTTGAAAGTGAGTTCCATAATTAACAGTCCTAATAAACCCTCTATTTAATATTTAAAAAGTGAAAAGTAGTGTTTATATAATATAATTATAATTATAATTGAAATTTATGTAATAAATTTACAAATTTATGACATTATTATTATGTTGGAGTCAGGTCAAAAAAAAAAAGTTTTTCAAATTAGACACTATTTATATGTATTGAGTGTCGGTATTTGATATATATCAGACACAAAACACATCATTTATGAGGTGTGTCCAAGCTTTATAGAGTGCGACAATGGTGGAATTTTGAGTTGTGGAGAAGAAAAGAAATGGTGAAGGCAATCATAACAACTTAGATTATCATATAAGAGAAGAGAGAACACTTAGATTATCATAACAACTTAGATTATCATAGACGAAAGAAAGAAAAGATAGGGAAGTAACACTCAAAGATAACTGACAAGAATAGATTGGAACAAATTCAGTTTATAATAATACTTATTTTATAATGTTCTTGAACTTATGCTTGGATGGGAATGATCAAGAGAGGTTCAGCCTTGTGCGAGATCAACCCAGATTTCTCTTGCATATCCATTTTCTCATATTTTTCTCCATCCTTGAGCTTCCAATCATAATTGCATAGAAGAGAGGCCAACACAATGTGAATAGTTCTAAAAGCCAATGGTAACCCAGGACAGATCCTTCTTCCAGCTCCAAAAGGTATCAGCTCAAAATCCTTCCCTTTAAAATCAATTTCACTTTCAAAGAATCTTTCGGGTCTAAATTCATTTGGGTTTGTCCAAATCCTTGAATCCCTTCCCATGGCCCATGTATTGATAAGAATTTGTGCACTTCTAGGCACCATGAAGCTACCTATTTCAACATCAACTTCTGGCTTGTGTGGCACTAACAATGGGCCGGGTGGATGTAGACGAAAGCTTTCCTTAACCACTGCTTGCAAGTAAGGAAGCTTTGAGATATCTGATTCTTTTAGTTGTTCACCTTTGCCAAGGGTTTGAATCTCGTTTCTAACTTTCTCTAGTTTTTCTGGATTATCGAGCAACTCAGCCATCACCCATTCTATTGAGCTTGACGTTGTGTCTATCCCAGCCACAAATAAATCCTGACATCAATAAGTCAAGTCATATAGGATAAGAGATATGTAATTTACAAGATTTAAGACATTTTTTTATTAACCCGCAGAGACTCTATTATATAACTTACGAATGGTTGAACTTCTCACGTTGCATAAAAATAAAAATAAGAAAAATTTATGTATATAAGTAAATTGAAATTAAATCTTGCAAGTTGAATTGAATTTAAATTTTATTTTTTAGATGGTATCAAAAATAATCCAAAACCTATTTTACTAAATTTATTATTGGTCTGGTCTACTGTATCTTTATATCGAACAGTAATTAATGTGAAATATATATATATATATATATATATATATATATATATATATATATATATATCTTAACGTGAAATTTACATATTAGAATTCTCATATTGAATAAAATTAAAAATAAGGTGAATTTATAAATTGAATTTCTAGAGATGATTAAGGGTTAAAATTCACTTTAGTAAGATTTAGAAATATTTTCAAAATGTTAATTAGGTTGAGTTGATTGAAAATATAGCTTAATAATCTTTTATGACATTTAACTTCAAACGTACATCATGAATTTTATTAAAGCCTAAGAGTGTCAAAATAGCATTTATTGTAAAAATATACGTATACTTACTACAAACAGGTGCAGAACATGGGAACGAGTCAGTTTTGAGTTGTCTTCAAGCATGAGTTCCAACACAGAATCCAACACGTCCTTGCATGCCTTGTCTTCATTTTCTAATGCCCTTAAACGCAATCTTTCTTCTATGAGTCCATCAAAAATCGCAATTAACTTTCCAAAGTCAACAACATTAGGCCTTCCAGTTTCATCCATGATGCCCGAAAGGATGTCCTTGAACTCTTGAGACTTGTCAGAAGCGTAATGAGCTAAATCCATTGAGAAGAAAGTGTTTGATATGGAATTAAGCACAGTTGTGAAGGAAGCCTCACCAATATCCAAGGCTTCACCTTTCTCACATTTTTCCTTGACATAATTCATCAACTCTTTCACCTTACTTTGGCGAATAGCTTCTGTAGAATCAAGCTGCTTAGAATGTAACACTTTGGTAACACAAGCCCTCCTAAGGATCCTCCATTGTTCTGAAGGTGGAAGCCATGCAACGGAATTTGAGTGATGGTCAAGAGCTCGAACAGCATCTGGGATTGTCCTGTTGGAAAAGATTTGATCTTTTGTTTGCAGTACTTCTCTGGCAAGATGTGGAGAGGAGATGACTATGGTGGTAATACTACCAAGCTTGAGACTCATTATAGGACCATAAATTTGGGAAAGCTCGGCAAGTTTTTTGTGTGGCAGGTTTCGAAACTCCAAGATATTTCCTATGATGGGAAAAGGGTAAGGCCCTGGAGGGTACTTTGAGGTTTTCATCGGTTTGAAGGTTAAGATGAGTACATAAATGGTTACACACAGTATGGTGATTAGAAGAAGAAGTGGAAGAAGGTACTCCATTGTTTTGCTTCTCTTGTGTGCACTGGAAAATGGGAGACTGATTCTTGAGACACTGAGAGTTATTCGAAGCTTAAATTCACCTCAAAAAGTATATACTGAAATACATGTGAGAAACGTGTCCTGCTATTTGACAAAAAAAATGATTACTGTTCAGAATTCGCTGTACTTTATCAGATTCATTTTATGCAACAATTCCGTAATAAAATTAGGAGCCCTTCAGGAAAAAAAGAGTGGAAGTTTGAGAAGGATTTACTTTCAATTTAGTTTATATAAAAAGTTACTATCATTATAAGGTTTATATAAAAATCTTATTTATTTACATAAACTTTATTCACATACGTTCATTTAACCATCAATTTCCTTTCAGACATAGAAAATCAAAATCTTAAAATTTGTATTACCTCAAAGTGCTACACGGATTCAATCCGAACATTCATCCTTTAAACATCATTTTCACAAAGTCCTTTTCAAAACTAGAGAGATGTTGTAGAGGATCTTAGTCTTTCTCTTAGAAAATTTTGTCTTAACATACGTTTCTAAACCTTGAGGAAGGAATAGTTGATTTTCCTCTGCAGTTTGTACAAGGACACTCTGGGGATGACTCCGCTCCCATGAGGCCTAAGCTCTAAGACATAAGGCTACCTCCTCATCCCTTCGCAGTACACTGGCCTTGTGTTTATGTCATTACTCTTTTCTCCATTTTTCTTTCTTCTTCTCAATTTTGTTTGGAGTTTATATTTGTGTAGGTTTGGAGATTGAGAGTTATTGTCATTTTGCAACCTCTAGAGTATGTAAACGTAAAACTCAAAATTTGGTGACATTTCGATGAAGTTAATCCCGAAAATTAATGTTTAAAATCTGATGTTCTGATAAGTTCTTTGTCAACATTTGTCTTTGCCATTCCCGTACTTATTATCTTACAATGATGCCACATTAAGACTGACAATGATATCCCTTTAAAACTGACTAGTTGGGATCTTATAGCAATTGACACCTTATTTCCCATTTAGCAATGTGACAAGAAATTAAAATACAGAGTAACAAAAAGAAGTTGCATAAGAAACTTGATCGGCCAAGGTACCAAACTACGCAAATTTACCTCAGATATTACGAAAATAGGCAAAAAAATTTCGAAAGATATGGAGGACCCAAACGACTTCTAATGAAGAAGTCGTGTCCTCCTGCACGTTCATTTGACCAGGGTTAAAGTCGTGCATCCCAAAAACGACTTTAGGGTATGATAATCAATTATCACATGTTGTAATCGATTACCATACTGTTTTAATAAAAAAATATAAAAAAAAATTGAAATCGTAGGGGGGTTTCACGACTTCAATAAAAGAAGTCGTGCACCCGCAACACAACTTTACTTTCTTTTAATTTTTAACTTTTATTAATTAAAATCATTTATAATTTCTAAAAAATATTTTTAAATGTATTTAAAATAATTAAAATTATATTTAATTAATAATTAAAGCTTTTCAATATTATTAAATAAATAAATTTTATACTTTTAATTATTTTTGTAATTTAATTTTATACTCTTTTGTGTAGAGGAATTAATCTTTTGTTGTTTCTATTTGTGATATACGAAAATAATCTTTTGTTAAAAAAGACAACTCAATTTGAGCACTAGTGATTGAAGTTTGTCTAGTAACTTTTTTAGGTTGAACCGTTGCTTGCTTTTAACTTGTTACCATGTTCAACCTTTAGGTTATTCCTTCTTACTAATTTTGTTAACAAAAAGAAAATACCTATTTTGTAATAGATATATGAAGTATCTAACAATAAATATGTCATTTGACATAACTACCAGGAATATTTGAGATTAAAAGCAAGGGTAGAAGTTTTGCAACGTTCACAAAGGTAATTAACATGAAAACAGATTTCATGACATTAATGCACCTTGTTAGTCTTAAATCTCATATTGGATAATTTTTTTTTCTTTAAGCTCTTTTTGTTGTCATTACTATTTTTTTTTACCTTAAGATTTCTTGGATATTGTAACATATATTTCACAATTTTTTCAGACTCACTTCATGCTTGACTAGCTTGTTGATCTTTACCACCAGGTATGCTTGCGTTTTTTCATCCTTAATAGTTTCTGACACTGTCTTATTCTTTGGTGTAACCTTGGCTTTTCACAAACTGAATGCGAGGAACATCCCTTATAGTTAACTATATATAACCTTGGTTTTAATAAACTGAATGCAGGAAATATTTGACGTCATTAAGTTAAAAAAATATATCTTTAATCTGATAAAATTTAGACCAAGTTGTTTCACTTTCCAACGTGTCTCTCTTCATATCGTCAGTAAAAGTCAATCTTTCATTTTCCGCACTCCAACTCAGGTGAGAAGACAAGTTTTTCTCATCCTACATGGAAAATAGGTTTCATAACTAAGCATATAAACCAACTCTCATTTGCTAAAAATTCAATATACATGTACCTGTAATCAAATCATATGACCAAACACAACCTTAAAATTATCAATGCCATCACTCGATTTGTTCATACCTCCAGTTTCTTAATTTTGTTGGCAACTCTTACGAAGTTGGTGAGTAAGATTTTGAAATGATCTGGCAATAAAAGAAGTGAAAAATTGTACATAGAATTTCGTTGAAAGGGATACTAAAGGTCGTACTGGTGAGATTTGATAGCAATGGAGTGAGTAATTAAAATCAGAAAAATGAAGAAAGGAAGCAGATGGTAAGTAGTTAGTACTAAGTGGTCCACCTTGCTTTTCACATGTGGTGCACAAATTCAGGGGGATTTTAGCCTTAGAAAGTGATATCTCATGGACTCAACAAATATGCACTCCCTTCAAGTTAATCTCTCTATGTATGATGAGATATTTAATTTCTATATGTCTATGTATGATGAGATATTATTATTCGAAATACATTACTTTTGATGAAAAGAAAGAATAATAACACAAAATAATGAGACAAATACTATTTTGTTTGGCTTGCAGTGTCTCTTCTCTCTCTCTGACATACTGGTCTGATCAGAGCTGGCAGCCCTTCTTATTATAGCCTTTGTTCCCTTCCTACCGTGCATTATCTTTATCATGGCCACGCAAATCAGCCACTTTTTTCTCTTTTTGGATTGCAACACAAATTCTTATAGATTTATCTCTATATTTGGATGCTTATAGATTTTCCAGTTTTTAGCCTACGATTTTATCCAGTAAGTTAACTTTTATTTATATTCCACACAGATAATTTATTTCTCTAATTCATGTATCATGTTATTAACTTCTTATAATTAATTATCTGCAGAAAGAAGCCATAAGTAAAGTTACTAGTTATACTTTTATTAGAACAAGAAGTAAAGTTTTTGGTTAGCAGGTATTTTTGTAGGTCCTGTGTAAGGACCTAGTCTTTTTTTTTTTATTATTATTTTTTTTAATTTAATATTATTTTAGAAGGGGTGGGGAAGCAATTAGGGAGTCACGGGGGGTTGTTTTTTTTTGGAAGTGGGGAGCAAGAAAACGTCCGTGACTTCCCTCTTGAGTTTGGCACCATGCAAGCTTCAAAGATAAAAGGAGGTACTGGGTTCTGAAATGTGGAAGAAGCCTTGCTACCTTGCTGCCATTTTTGTGAGAGAAGGAGAAGTTCAAAGCTTGGTGGAATTGCTTGGAGCTGCAAGTTTTGGAGGAGATAGACTCAAAGAATTCATAAAGGAAGTCTTCAAGAGGTAAGGGGTGCTAGATTTTTCGTTTTGATGAGTTAATCTTACTGTTTTTGTAGAAATCTAAAAGCTTTAGAGTTAAAAATGGAGGTTTTCTGGTTTTCTGGAAAACCTGCGATTCTGCAGAATCTGCAGAATCGCGTTCGTCCAATTCGGTTTCAAATTGGACGTTCGTCCAATTTGGTTTCAAATTGGACGTTCGTCCAAAACTAGACGAATTGAACGTTCATCCACGTTAATTTGAACGCTCGCTTTTCTTTAGCCTGACGAGCGTTCGCTCATGCGTTCGTCCCGTAGCGTTCGTTCTTAAATATTCTGAACGTTCGTCCTAACAGTATATGACCAAATATAGGTGGGTTTCTGAGCGTTCGTTCATATAGTGGATTAACGAGCGTTGGTGATAAGGATTTGAGTATAGAGCGTCTGTGTGCGCCTGTGAACGTTCGTTCATTTCCAGGTAAGGGAAGCTTACTTAATTTAACTGTTTTGATGTATGTGTGGGTGTGAACGTTCGTTATTTTACTGTATAGATGCATGATGAATGATATGAATGATGGTATGAACGTTCGTTATTTCACTGTATGATGTTGCATTGACTGATTTGCATTAACGTTCGTTATTTTGAAAGTATGAGAATATTATATGTTGATTTGGATGTGATTTGGGTGCATGAACGTTCGTTGCTTGGATGAAATGAAATATATGAAAGTACTGGATATGAGTCGTATGAAAAAATGAGATTTTATGAATATGTACGTTCGTACTGAACAGTCATTTACCGTTCGGTTTACCTTTGTTAAGGACGAACGTCCTCGCCCTAAATTGCCATGCTTGAGCGTTCGGCCAAGCACTGTTTTGATCTTTCTTTTTAATTCCCTTGATATTTTACGTTCGTTACTGAGACGGTCTCTGACCGCTCGGTTTCTGGCCAACATGATAAAGTCCATGGTTGAGGACGAACGTCCTCATCCTAGAATGCTCTGTTTGAACGTTCGGTCTGACACTGTTGAATCTGATTCTTTTGATAAATTTCTCTTTTTTGTACTTGTATAATTGTATGTAACATTGTATGTTCCCGTTCGTATCACTTCTTCAAATATGCTTTAATTTATTTATCAACATTTGTTAATTTAAGTTATTGAACGTTCGGTCTTACACCGGACGATCGTACTGGAAAGCGTTCGGTCTTATACCGAACTTACGCTCAAAGTGACGTGCGGTCTCATACCGTGCGTTCATCCTAGATGAGGCTCGGTCCTATACCGAGCGCTCGTTCAAAGTGAGGCTCGGCCTTATGCTGAGCGTTCGTCCAGAATGACGCTCAGTATCATTTTGAGCGCTCGTACTCTTTTCCTACGCGTTCGTTAAATAAACAGTACCATTGTCATTTTCTGTAAATTTGCCGTTCGGTCTTTGATCGGACGAACGTCTTTTGGTCGCGCTGTTGAGCGTTCGGTCTTTGATCCGACGAACGTCTTTTGGGCTCGCGGATAGCGTTCGTCCTCTTTCCCTTTGTAATCGAACGTTCGATATTTAAATGAGGAATAGTTCATGATGAACAGTAAATGATGAATAGTGAAATGATGAATAGTAAATGATGAAGATTACATGAGATGAATGGTAATATTGTGACTTTTGAAAGAGCGTTCCGGGGAGGAACGACTCAAGAATTGATTATTGAGATTTGTAATGTATGAATGTGGTAAGCTTAGCCGGTCGTTCATCCTGATGTTCCGTGAGTACTCGTTCTCACGTAGAGAGGGTACGTCATGTGTGGGAATGGCAGGAGGTCCTAGTCCTGGTATTTATATGGACAGATAGGATTAACCTCGGGTGGCAGCTGATGAGAGTTCCAGTTACTACATCACCCGGGTGCACGAACACCGAAGCTACACAGAGCTCATACAGTCCGGACTGTTAGTCGTGTTGAGTTTTAATTTGTGAATACGTTAAAGTGGGTTGTTATGTAATGAATGTGTATGTTGAGATATGCATGTAGGTTGAATTATTTACCTGAAATTGCATGTTGATGTATGAGTTAAATTACGTAAGCTTACCCTTTCGTTTCCTTGTGTTGTCTATTGTCCTTGTACGTCCGTCTTGTCATTGCAATGATCATCCGTGTGGATGTGAGCAGAGGGAGACGAGCGTTTGGAAGAGGCGCTGAATGAAGAGAACCTGGTTGATGTCGAAGTGAAGACCGAGCAGTGAGGCGCTCGGCCAGTTATGTAGCCTGTATTAGAGTGGTCGTTCGACCATCTTGTCTTGATATTTTATTCTGATAGACCGTTCGGTATTTGTGCCGTGTAAACCATTCGGTCAAGTTTCGTGTACGTTCGAATTTTTCATTTGTAACTCTGAAGACGTGCGGCTTTGCGCGTCTGTTTTGTTATTATTGTAAGACTGTACTCAAGGACGTTCGTCCTTGAGCGTTGTTTTGTTTTTAGTTGGAAAACTGTATTGAAATATTATTAAATGTGATTTTCTGATTTTATGGTTTATGCTGTATTTTTGGGATGTCACATCCTGAACGTGCAAGATTTTTTTCTTGGGAGTGAATCTTGTTTTTTTTTTGTGTGGTGCTAAGTGTTTAAGCAAGCTGCTGGAAGTCATCTTTGCTATCCAATTTTCTTGTTCCGATTTGGATTCAAGTACAAATAGTGTTGTCAAAACAGGTAACTCCGTCCGACCCGGTCCGATCCATTACTGGTTAATCATTTAGTGAATCAATCCAACTCGGTTTACTTATTAGCGAGCTCAAAAAATTTGAACCCGGTCCGATCTATCACGGGTTGGTGAGTTAAACGTGTTGACTTATTGACTCACTTAATTACAAGATTTTCTTTTAAATCCAAACAAAATTATAAATTTTTTGTAATTCAAATCTAAATAAATTCAAAATAAAAAAGTACCATATAATCCAAATATAATCCAAAAGCAACGTTTCATAATTTAAAATTACAAACCACAACGTTTCATAATTAAAATTACAAACCACAACGTTTCATAATTTAAAATACATATTTAAAAGTCCCAATTATTTTTCCCAACGCATCCTCGCTCTAAACGTCTTCGGCTTCACCTAAACATCGTCTACTCCCGTATAAGGACACGAGTTATACGATCATCATAGGCACACAAGTAGGGTGAGCTAACTAAAAATATAAAAAATATAGATTATAGATAAACTTACATCTTTTTAATATCTAATAATATCATTAATGTATTAAAGATTGTTTTATCTTGTTAATTATCGCGTAAAATCAGATAATCGAAATAATTAAACACGAGTCCTCCTCCACGTGTAGCTTCGGATATGACTCGTTCCTAATCTCTCACACGTAAGTATATCTCGGTTTGTATCCTTCACACTCATCTAATAAACTTATAAGAAAACTGGTCCCTCATATAGACCACGGATAAGAGTCGTCCTCTACATGCAGCTTCAGACATCTCTCCCCTGTTCTTCAAGGTCTTACGAGTAAAAACATTGGTCATTAGCATCCATTCACCAAGCACAATACTTGACACGAGAAAGAAACCTACGATAAGACATTTGTATTCCCTTGAAAGAGGAATATGACAAGACTCGAATCCACCTATTGTTGACAATATTTTTGAACCCCGGCAACGAAAATATTTTTTATCCCCGACAACGGCGCCAAAAACTTGTTGATGATTGGCAAGTGTACCAAATCGCACAAGTAATATAAAATGGTAAGACCAAGTATCGTATCCTAGAGGACTCTCGGCATTAAACAGTCGTGTGATAAATTAATTAATTAAAACTTAAAATAAAAGAGATCATTGGTTTAAAATGCAAAGACAAAAAATTAAGTATGAATATAAATTGATCAATAGTAGAGTAACACAAAGATGAACGGATGTTGTGTAATATGAGATGAATATGTTGTTGGGGTTAGATTTCACCAAGTTCCCTCTCATGTATATAAGAATTCCTCTTTATGCATTAATTTTAACATCACTCACTAAAGTACTTAGAACCCAATCACTTGGTGCAATAAGCATGCCTTAATTCCTAGTTCATGCAATTCCTGGCGTTTTTAGAGAATTAAGTCTGAAGATCAAGAGCTTAAGACGACCAAGTACTCATACCCTCATCCCTGAGAAATATTACCCTTTGGAGAATTCAACAAGAACCTGAATTGTAAGGAACCTCCCGGCACTCATGCAATTCATAACTCATGCAACTAAATGAGTTAAATAGAGCAAGCATATATGATTAAGAATCAATTCAAATAATTCAAATACATGAGAGTTCACAAGGTTACATCATTCCCCAATAACAAATAGAGTTTAGTTCTCCATAGACATGGAGAAACTAGATGTACAATGGAAAAGAATGACATAGTAAAACCCTAAGAGTAAAAGAGGAAGCTTCTACCTCCAGATCCGCCTTTAGAGAGTAGAAGAGTGTGATGTTGTGTTGCTCCAGCCAGAGATACCAAACCTAGAGCGTCGGGATCCTTTAAATAGAGCCAGAAAAGAGTAGAAACAGGGTCCGGTCCAAAAGAAGTCGAAACAGATAAAAAAATGGGCGTATTTCACGATGCACGCCACCCGGGCGGTGGGCGTCGATTTCTGGCCGCCCAAGCTTTGTGGTTGACTTTTCTAACCTTTGTTTGACCTTTATGCACTCTGGTTGACTTTTTTGCATTCTAACTATTTGGTACTTTAATTCTTCCTTCAAATCATTCCAATACCCTACAAAATCAAGGGAATTTGGTGATAAAATCATCAGGTATAACCTCAACTCTCTTATTCAAAAAACTAAAGCAAAAACATGAGTCAAACCAAGTTTCTAAGTCAAAAAGGATGCATTTAGTATCAAAATTACATCACAGATAACAGTATTTTAAACCGTTATCACCTATCGCCTTACACAAGCAAAACAAACTTTTCCTTTTAACTACCAAGATAAAGCATAAATCTTCCCTTGATAAAACTAGATAATCATCCAAGGCTATCCTATTAATCTTAAGAAACCATCCATCTGACAATTCACGTTAAATCCAAAAATCCTATTCAAGATCGTTTGTTGCAATTCTGACCTTTGCTCAGTGTTTTACTCGTAACTTTCTCTACAACACTCCAAATGAGTTGATTCTAGTTTTGTTGGATTCTAGACTCAAATATCTTTCCTTGGGCACCAGACTCGTAATTTTTAGATCACAGGGTTAGCTGTAGTAAAAATTTAAAATTATCTTTTTAATCACGTTTTTTTTCTTTTCTGTATTTTCAGCTATGACCTTTGTTGACTATTTTGCTCAATACTCTCTCTACCAAACTCCAAATGAGATGATTCTTTTTGGGTTGGACAGTAGACTCAGAGTTCTCTCTAATGACCATAAATTCGTAAATTTTGATGTAGTGAGCTAATTATTGTTGATTTTTTTTTTATTTTTTTTTTTATTTTAATCAATGTTTTTTTTTATATTCCTAGATGGTTTTATTTGAATCTCTTTTGCTCAAGTTTCAATACTGAAGATGTGTCATACTTTTCATTATTGCATGGTTAAAATAAATTAGGGAGGTAAAGGATGAGTCTCTTAAGAAGTAATTGTGTCAAGGTTGCAGTATTCATTCAAATCAAAATACTTTCTTACACCATAATATGATAGAGATTTAAGCTTTTAATAAAATGACTCCTACAGGGAAACCGAACATTAGACTTCTCTCTATTTTTAGCAAAAGATACTGTGACATCCCAAAAATACAGCATAAACCATAAAATCAGAAAATCACATTTATTAATATTTCAATACAGTTTTCCAACTAAAAACAAAACAACGCTCAAGGACGAACGTCCTTGAGTACAGTCTTACAATAATAACAAAACAGACGCGCAAAGCCGCACGTCTTCAGAGTTACAAATGAAAAATTCGAACGTACACGAAACTTGACCGAATGGTTTACACGGCACAAATACCGAACGGTCTATCAGAATAAAATATCAAGACAAGATGGTCGAACGACCACTCTAATACAGGCTACATAACTGGCCGAGCGCCTCACTGCTCGGTCTTCACTTCGACATCAACCAGGTTCTCTTCATTCAGGGCCTCTTCCAAACGCTCGTCTCCCTCTGCTCACATCCACACGGATGATCATTGCAATGACAAGACGGACGTACAAGGACAATAGACAACACAAGGAAACGAAAGGGTAAGCTTACGTAATTTAACTCATACATCAACATGCAATTTCAGGTAAATAATTCAACCTACATGCATATCTCAACATACACATTCATTACATAACAACCCACTTTAACGTATTCACAAATTAAAACTCAACACGACTAACAGTCCGGACTGTATGAGCTCTGTGTAGCTTCGGTGTTCGTGCACCCGGGTGATGTAGTAACTGGAACTCTCATCATCTGCCACCCGAGGTTAATCCTATCTGTCCATATAAATACCAGGACTAGGACCTCCTGCCATTCCCACACATGACGTACCCTCTCTACGTGAGAACGAGTACTCACGGAACATCAGGATGAACGACCGGCTAAGCTTACCACATTCATACATTACAAATCTCAATAATCAATTCTTGAGTCGTTCCTCCCCGGAACGCTCTTTCAAAAGTCACAATATTACCATTCATCTCATGTAATCTTCATCATTTACTATTCATCATTTCACTATTCATCATTTACTGTTCATCATGAACTATTCCTCATTTAAATACCGAACGTTCGATTACAAAGGGAAAGAGGACGAACGCTATCCGCGAGCCCAAAAGACGTTCGTCGGATCAAAGACCGAACGCTCAACAGCGCGACCAAAAGACGTTCGTCCGATCAAAGACTGAACGGCAAATTTACAGAAAATGACAATGGTACTGTTCATTTAACGAACGCGTAGGAAAAGAGTACGAGCGCTCAAAATGATACTGAGCGTCATTCTGGACGAACGCTCAGCATAAGGCCGAGCCTCACTTTGAACGAGCGCTCGGTATAGGACCGAGCCTCATCTAGGATGAACGCACGGTATAAGACCGCACGTCACTTTGAGCGTAAGTTCGGTATAAGACCGAACGCTTTCCAGTACGATCGTCCGGTGTAAGACCGAACGTTCATAAAATCTCATTTTTTCATACGACTCATATCCAGTACTTTCATATATTTCATTTCATCCAAGCAACGAACGTTCATGCACCCAAATCACATCCAAATCAACATATAATATTCTCATACTTTCAAAATAACGAACGTTAATGCAAATCAGTCAATGCAACATCATACAGTGAAATAACGAACGTTCATACCATCATTCATATCATTCATCATGCATCTATACAGTAAAATAACGAACGTTCACACCCACACATACATCAAAACAGTTAAATTAAGTAAGCTTCCCTTACCTGGAAATGAACGAACGTTCACAGGCGCACACAGACGCTCTATACTCAAATCCTTATCACCAACGCTCGTTAATCCACTATATGAACGAACGCTCAGAAACCCACCTATATTTGGTCATATACTGTTAGGACGAACGTTCAGAATATTTAAGAACGAACGCTACGAGACGAACGCATGAGCGAACGCTCGTCAGGCTAAAGAAAAGCGAGCGTTCAAATTAACGTGGACGAACGTTCAATTCGTCTAGTTTTGGACGAACGTCCAATTTGAAACCAAATTGGACGAACGTCCAATTTGAAACCGAATTGGACGAACGCGATTCTGCAGATTCTGCAGAATCGCAGGTTTTCCAGAAAACCAGAAAACCTCCATTTTTAACTCTAAAGCTTTTAGATTTCTACAAAAATAGTAAGATTAACTCATCAAAACGAAAAATCTAGCACCCCTTACCTCTTGAAGACTTCCTTTATGAATTCTTTGAGTCTATCTCCTCCAAAACTTGCAGCTCCAAGCAATTCCACCAAGCTTTGAACTTCTCCTTCTCTCACAAAAATGGCAGCAAGGTAGCAAGGCTTCTTCCACATTTCAGAACCCAGTACCTCCTTTTATCTTTGAAGCTTGCATGGTGCCAAACTCAAGAGGGAAGTCACGGACGTTTTCTTGCTCCCCACTTCCAAAAAAAACAACCCCCCGTGACTCCCTAATTGCTTCCCCCACCCCTTCTAAAATAATATTAAAAAAAAAAAGACTAGGTCCTTACATTCTCCCCAACAACAAAAATTTTCGTCCTCGAAAATTAGGACGGAGTCTCGAACAAAAGGGGATACAAATCTTTCATAGCAGCTTCCACTTCCCAAGTAGAGTCGCCCGTCTTCTCGTCCCAGACGACTTTCACCAATCTGACTGCTTTCCTCTTGTAGTACTTGGTGTTGCTATCCTCAATGCGTACCGGCTGCATTTCTAATGTACGGTCTTGACGAAGACGAATATCTTCTAACTCCAATACGTGAGAAGGGTCGGATACGTATTTTCGGAGTTGAGAAACGTGAAAGACTGGATGCAAATTTGATAACTGAGGCGGCAAGGATAACTCGTATGCGACTGGTCCGATCTTCCTCAAGATCTGATAGGGTCCGATGAACTTGGGAGACAACTTCTTGGGTCGAATGGCTCTCCCCACTCCAGTAGTCGGATGTAGTCTAAGAAAGACGTGATCTCCAGCATCGAACTCCAATGGCCTTCTTCTTTTGTCAGCGTATGACTTCTGTCTGCTCCGAGATGCCTTCAGCCTTTCTTGGATCAATTTCACCTTCTCAATCGTCTGCTGAATGAGTTCTGGTCCAGTTAAGACCTTTTCTCCTTCTTGAAACCAACACAATGGCGTTTGACATTTCCTACCGTACAGAGCTTCAAAGGGAGCCATTCCTATGTTGGCTTGGAAACTGTTGTTGTAGGTGAACTCTACCAAAGGTAAGACTTCATCCCACACGCCCATGTGATCTAGGACGCACGTCCTAAGTAAATCTTCGAGTGTCTGAATGGTTCTCTCGGACTGACCGTCTGTCTGAGGATGATAAGCCGAACTCATTTGAAGTTTACTACCGAGTTCGCTTTGTAACGACTGCCAAAATCGAGAGGTAAACCTCGTGTCTCGGTCTGAAACAATGCTAGACGGAACTCCATGTAGACGAACGATTTCCTTGATGTAAAGCTTAGCAAGGTTCATCATTGACATCTTCAGGTTGACCGCTAGAAATTGAGCGCTCTTCGTCAGACGATCCACGATTACCCATATGGAATCATGATTCCTGACCGTACGAGGTAAGTGAGTCACGAAGTCCATTGCAATGCCGTCCCACTTCCATTCCGGAATCTCTAACTGCTGAAGTAGACCGCCTGGCCTCTGATGTTCAGCCTTGGCTCTTTGACAAGTCAAACATGATGCCACAAAACGAGCGACATCACTCTTCATTCCTGGCCACCAGAACGACTTCCTGAGGTCCTGATACATCTTAGTCATACCAGGGTGTATGCTAAGACGACTGTGATGACCTTCCTTAAGAATAATTCGCTTCAGTTCGCCATCATTTGGAACGCATGTCCTATCCATGTAGCGTAAGAGACCGTCTGTTCTAGTGTTGAATTCCTTGGTCTGATCTGTACCGAGTGCGTTCAAGATCTTCACCAGCTCTTCATCCTCTCGCTGCTTCACTCTGATTCGGTCGAATACGTCACTGGAGATTCTAAGGGTACAGCATTTGATAACATTCGGTTGCAAGTCAAACTGTAACCTCAGATCTCTAAAACTTTCTACCAAACTCAATTCTCGGACCATCATGGAGGAGACGTGAACTACCTTTCTGCTTAAGGCGTCTGCTACAACATTTGCTTTTCCCGGGTGGTAGAGTAGTTCAAAGTCGTAGTCCTTCAAGAACTCCAGCCAACGTCTCTGTCTCATATTTAGCTTCTTCTGATCAAATAGGTACTTAAGACTCTTGTGATCACTGAACACTTGAAATGTCGATCCATACAAGTAGTGCCTCCAAATCTTCAAAGCAAAGACGACCGCTGCTAATTCCAGGTCGTGCGTCGGATAGTTCTTCTCGTGAACTTTCAATTGTCGAGAAGCGTACGCTACTGCCCGCCTTTCTTGCATGAGCACACAACCCAAACCCTGATGAGAAGCGTCACAATATACTTCGAACGGTTTGGACGTATCAGGAATGACTAATACTGGGGCGCTCGTTAACTTCTCCTTCAATGCTTGGAAACTTGCTTCACACCTATCGGTCCAAGCGAACGGTTGATCCTTCCTAGTCAACTGAGTCAGCGGAGCCACTATCTTGGAAAATCCTTCAATGAACCGTCTGTAGTGGCCTGCGAGTCCCACAAAGCTGCGAACTTCAGTTACCGAACGTGGACTTTCCCATTCCAGTACCGCTCTTACTTTGGCCGGATCCACGGAAATTCCTCCTGCTGAAACCACGTGCCCCAAGAATTGCACTTCCTTCATCCAAAATTCACATTTTGAGAATTTGGCGTACAACTCCTTTTCTCTTAGTACACTTAGAACGATCCTCAAGTGATCCTCATGCTCTTCATAGCTCTTGGAGTAGACAAGAATGTCATCAATGAAGACGACCACGAATTTGTCTAGATACAGCCTGAAGATACGATTCATGTAGTCCATAAATATTGCTGGGGCGTTTGTCACACCGAACGGCATCACTACATACTCGTAGTGTCCGTAATGAGATCGGAAGGCTGTCTTCTGGATGTCTTCTTCCTTCACCCGAATCTGATGGTATCCCGATCGTAAATCAATCTTCGAAAATATGGTCGCGCCATGTAATTTATCCAGTAGGTCGTCAATCCGAGGCAAGGGATACTTGTTCTTGATAGTCAGCTTGTTTAATTGCCTGTAATCAATGCAGAGACGAGAACTGCCATCCTTCTTCTTCACTAAGAGTACTGGCGCTCCCCAAGGTGATACGTTTGGTCTGATAAACTGCTTATCCATTAACTCTTCAATCTGCTCCTTGAGTTCAGCTAACTCTGCTGGCGACATTCGATATGGCGCAATAGAGATGGGTCCAGCAGTCGGCACCAAGTCAATCGTAAATTCCACTTCGCGTGGAGGAGGTAATCCTGGCACTTCATCCGGAAATACGTCCGGGAATTCATCCACGACGGGTTGTCCTCCATTCAAATTACTGGACGATCGTTCATGACTTGATCCCTCAAACTGTCCGTCCGAATGCGTCATGATCAGAAAGCAACTGGCGCCATCCACGATGTCTTCTCTTAGTTGACCGAGCGTCACAGATAGCTCCACTTCATGTTCATCCGGAAATACCAATTCCTTTGCACCACAGTCAATAAGGATGTGATTGGTAGCCAACCAATCCATTCCTAAGATCACTTCTAAATCTTTTAAGGGTAAACAGATGAGATTCACCTTGTAATTACGCCCTTCAACCTCTATAGGACATTTAACACATACAGTAGTCGTCCTAACTTCACCAGCCGCTGGGGTTGATACTACCAAGTCGAACTGCATTTCGCGTTCGGTTATACCCAATTTCTCGACGCACGCCTTCGAGATGAAGGAATGTGTCGCCCTCGAATCATACAACACACAGCAAGGCTTCCCAAACAATAAACATGTACTGGTGATGAGCGTACCTGAACTGGCAGCTTCGGCGCCTGTTATCGCATAAACTCGACCAACAGGTTGTGCTCTTCCACCCCGATCCTGTTGCATCCTCCCGGCATTTGGCGGCCTCATTACTGCTCGTCTGCCCATATTACACTCATGCTCCATGTGACCGTTTCTTCTACAGCGAGTGCAGTATTTTGTCCCCTCCAACAGAGGACACGACGATCGATAGTGTGGTCCTCCACACTTAAAACATCTGACTGATCCATTCTGTCCAGACTGTCCGGCAACAACCATAGCCTGAGAATTAGACGGTTGTGCTGGACGAGCATACGGCAGCCTGTTCCGATTCAGATTCGGCCTGGACATGATCGGCCCTCTAGTTGGTTGTTGCTGCTTCTTTAGTCGTTCCGCTTCAGCCACATTTTTCTCTAACACTTTTGCTCTCTCAATCATGGCAGGAAAAGACTTAATGCAAAGGCTGGATATCAGTACCTTCAGATCACTTCTCAGCCCATTTTCAAACTTCCTGCATTGCCATACTTCACTGGTCGCCATGGTATTAAAACGAACCAGATGTTTAAACCTGTTGGTGTACTCAGAAACAGACATACTACCTTGCACCAACTGGAGAAATTCCACTTCTTTGCCGAAACGAACACTATCCGGGAAATACTCTTCATAAAATTTTTCCTTGAAGACTTCCCAGGAAATAGCGTTGTGAGAGTCTGTCAGTAACATCTTCGTACTCGACCACCAATGACTGGCCTCTCCAGTCAACAAATACTCAGTGAATGCCAGCCTTCGATCATTCGGACATTCCTTGACGTCGTAGAGACGCTCCATATCCTGCAGCCACTGATCTACCCCGTCAGGAGGAAACTTTCCATCAAACTTCGCTGGACGATGCTGTAAAAAGTTCTCCAAACTCCACTCAGTCTGATGAGTAGTGTTTGAAGCAGATGCTCCCGGTGTACCCCTGGTAGCTGCAAGAATCTCCATAAGCTGTCTCTGAGTCACTTCAGAATTTGCACGAGCGGCCTCCAAACTCTGTAAGGCAGCCGCATTTTGCTGCGTCAAAACAGCGTTCTGCTCTTGTAACCTTTCAATTATGGATTCCAACAATCTGGTGTTGTTGGGCACATCATTTTCATTGGTCTGCGGTGGAGGAGGAGGAAGTCTAGGTGCCATTTGTTCTCTGAGAAACAGAGAAAACGATCATTAATTAAGTTCAAGGAGTCTAAAATACTCAATAGAGACCGTTGAGCACACAACAAAACAAGCATGGTGTACTCACAACCTACAATGTCCTTAAAAGAACAAAACTGCTCTGATACCACTAATGTGACATCCCAAAAATACAGCATAAACCATAAAATCAGAAAATCACATTTAATAATATTTCAATACAGTTTTCCAACTAAAAACAAAACAACGCTCAAGGACGAACGTCCTTGAGTACAGTCTTACAATAATAACAAAACAGACGCGCAAAGCCGCACGTCTTCAGAGTTACAAATGAAAAATTCGAACGTACACGAAACTTGACCGAATGGTTTACACGACACAAATACTGAACGGTCTATCAGAATAAAATATCAAGACAAGATGGTCGAACGACCACTCTAATACAGGCTACATAACTGGCCGAGCGCCTCACTGCTCGGTCTTCACTTCGACATCAACCAGGTTCTCTTCATTCAGCGCCTCTTCCAAACGCTCGTCTCCCTCTGCTCACATCCACACGGATGATCATTGCAATGACAAGACGGACGTACAAGGACAATAGACAACACAAGGAAACGAAAGGGTAAGCTTACGTAATTTAACTCATACATCAACATGCAATTTCAGGTAAATAATTCAACCTACATGCATATCTCAACATACACATTCATTACATAACAACCCACTTTAACGTATTCACAAATTAAAACTCAACACGACTAACAGTCCGGACTGTATGAGCTCTGTGTAGCTTCGGTGTTCGTGCACCCGGGTGATGTAGTAACTGGAACTCTCATCAGCTGCCACCCGAGGTTAATCCTATCTGTCCATATAAATACCAGGACTAGGACCTCCTGCCATTCCCACACATGACGTACCCTCTCTACGTGAGAACGAGTACTCACGGAACATCAGGATGAACGACTGGCTAAGCTTACCACATTCATACATTACAAATCTCAATAATCAATTCTTGAGTCGTTCCTCCCCGGAACGCTCTTTCAAAAGTCACAATATTACCATTCATCTCATGTAATCTTCATCATTTACTATTCATCATTTCACTATTCATCATTTACTGTTCATCATGAACTATTCCTCATTTAAATACCGAACGTTCGATTACAAAGGGAAAGAGGACGAACGCTATCCGCGAGCCCAAAAGACGTTCGTCGGATCAAAGACCGAACGCTCAACAGCGCGACCAAAAGACGTTCGTCCGATCAAAGACCGAACGGCATATTTACAGAAAATGACAATGGTACTGTTCATTTAACGAACGCGTAGGAAAAGAGTACGAGCGCTCAAAATGATACTGAGCGTCATTCTGGACGAACGCTCAGCATAAGGCCGAGCCTCACTTTGAACGAGCGCTCGGTATAGGACCGAGCCTCATCTAGGATGAACGCACGGTATGAGACCGCACGTCACTTTGAGCGTAAGTTCGGTATAAGACCGAACGCTTTCCAGTACGATCGTCCGGTGTAAGACCGAACGTTCAATAACTTAAATTAACAGATGTTGATAAATAAATTAAAGCATATTTGAAGAAGTGATACGAACGAGAACATACAATGTTACATACAATTATACAAGTACAAAAAAGAGAAATTTATCAAAAGAATCAGATTCAACAGTGTCAGACCGAACGTTCAAACAGAGCATTCTAGGATGAGGACGTTCGTCCTCAACCATGGACTTTATCATGTTGGCCAGAAATCGAGCGGTCAGAGACCGTCTCAGTAACGAACGTAAAATATCAAGGGAATTAAAAAGAAAGATCAAAACAGTGCTTGGCCGAACGCTCAAGCATGGCAATTTAGGGCGAGGACGTTCGTCCTTAACAAAGGTAAACCGAACGGTAAATGACTGTTCAGTACGAACGTACATATTCATAAAATCTCATTTTTTCATACGACTCATATCCAGCACTTTCATATATTTCATTTCATCCAAGCAACGAACGTTCATGCACCCAAATCACATCCAAATCAACATATAATATTCTCATACTTTCAAAATAACGAACGTTAATGCAAATCAGTCAATGCAACATCATACAGTGAAATAACGAACGTTCATACCATCATTCATATCATTCATCATGCATCTATACAGTAAAATAACGAACGTTCACACCCACACATACATCAAAACAGTTAAATTAAGTAAGCTTCCCTTACCTGGAAATGAACGAACGTTCACAGGCGCACACAGACGCTCTATACTCAAATCCTTATCACCAACGCTCGTTAATCCACTATATGAACGAACGCTCAGAAACCCACCTATATTTGGTCATATACTGTTAGGACGAACGTTCAGAATATTTAAGAACGAACGCTACGGGACGAACGCATGAGCGAACGCTCGTCAGGCTAAAGAAAAGCGAGCGTTCAAATTAACGTGGACGAACGTTCAATTCGTCTAATTTTGGACGAACGTCCAATTTGAAACCAAATTGGACGAACGTCCAATTTGAAACCGAATTGGACGAACGCGATTCTGCAGATTCTGCAGAATCGCAGGTTTTCCAGAAAACCAGAAAACCTCCATTTTTAACTCTAAAGCTTTTAGGTTTCTACAAAAACAGTAAGATTAACTCATCAAAACGAAAAATCTAGCACCCCTTACCTCTTGAAGACTTCCTTTATGAATTCTTTGAGTCTATCTCCTCCAAAACTTGCAGCTCCAAGCAATTCCACCAAGCTTTGAACTTCTCCTTCTCTCACAAAAATGACAGCAAGGTAGCAAGGCTTCTTCCACATTTCAGAACCCAGTACCTCCTTTTATCTTTGAAGCTTGCATGGTGCCAAACTCAAGAGGGAAGTCACGGACGTTTTCTTGCTCCCCACTTCCAAAAAAAACAACCCCCGTGACTCCCTAATTGCTTCCCCCACCCCTTCTAAAATAATATTAAATTAAAAAAAATAATAATAAAAAAAAAAGAATAGGTCCTTACAGATACCATGTCATATTATAAAAATAAAATGATGATGTCTTAGATATAAGAAGATGCACGGTCAAAATGAAATAAGCCTAGCAAGATTCTTTATTTTCTTTAATATTATAAGTATGAAATTTAAATTAAATGGCTTTGAAAAGGTTACAGCACATTGATGTAAATGGAATAAAGGAAATGGTTCTTTATTCAACATCATAGACCATTTCACGTTTGGACAAGTGAGTGATAAAAATAAAGTTGTTCCATCTATGACAAACCCAATGAAAGAAGACAAAGTAAGCTACTCCAATTTATGAATAAGAGTAATAATTCATCCATGCTAGATGTCCTATATTATAAATAAAATCTGCAGCCTTTAGATATAATAATAATAGATAGATATATAGTATGGATGATTTGAATTTGTGACAGTAAAAGATAAAAGGAAGATGATGAGTATAAAACTAAATAAATAAAAAAACTATGAATAAAGATAAAAGACCAACAAACAAAAACATTATGCAACTTTGAAAAGAGAAAATGCTCACGGTTTTATAGATCACATGCACTGAATTGTTTTTCTATAATAGTGTGATCCCAAATAAAAGAATTTCAAGTAAAAATAATTAAACAATAATACACAAAGAGATAAGCATACAAGGAAACTAAGTTCCATTTTCAGTGGCCAATACAACAAGTGGTAAACAAAAGAATTTAAAGTGACAGAAAGTCACATGGTTTAACGTGGGATGACTTCCTTTCTACTTTGGGATGACTTCCTTTCTACTTGTATCGGCTATAGTGTATTCCGAACCGTTACTAATTGTTAACTCTTCGGTCACTACCACAATAATGGTCAACCAGGCCATCATCCACTGAATCAACTAAGGTCAACCACGTTAAATGGTGTTGGACCATAATTGAGCCAACACTTAAGGTATTGTTGGGTCAGTAGTCCAACAAAGGATAAAATAATAAAATATATCTCATTAAAGATATAAAGCCGTTTATGAGTAACTAATTGGATCTCCAGGTAAGGTTGTTTTTATTTGATCTATGAAACACTTATAAATACACTCACATGGCCAAAGACGAGGTATGTTCAACATAGACTTCACTAAGTACAAATAGTGCTATCAAAACAGGTAACTCCGTCCGACCCGGTCCGATCCATTACTAGTTAGTCATTTAGTAAATCAATCCAACTCGGTTTACTTATTAGCGAGCTCGAAAAATTTGAACCCGGTCCGACCCACTACGGGTTGGTGAGTTAAACGTGTTGACTTATTGATTCACTTAATTACAAGATTTTCTTTTAAATCCAAACAAAATTATAAATTTTTTGTAATTCAAATCTAAATAAATTCAAAATAAAAAAGTACCATATAATCCAAATATAATCCAAAAGCAACCACAAAAGCAAACAAATAAGTTTCTAATATTGATTTATTTTTGTTTTACTTATCCATTTATAAAATTAGAGTATTGAATGCATAAATTCATAATATTTTACTCTTTTGAAACATCGTTTTCTTTATCCCATCAATAATACAATAAAAAAGGGTTAACTAATAATATTGAAACATAAAAACTGAGTTTTAAGTGGACCGGGTTGAAAATGGACCCTATAAAAAATTACATTTTTTTCAAACCCAACCCGGTCCGAACTCGTGGTGGGCCGGATTGACCCGCAGGTTCTAACTCATTTTGATAGCACTAAGTACAAATATACTAATTTTATAACAATACCTTTCTTGTCTTAACTATGTAGCTAAGTATAATCTTTCTTTGTTATTTCTATGACCATTTTTCTCTCTGCATGTCAATGCTGTAAATGTCCAAATGCTAAACCATAGTGGTATTTTATAGTTAATTGCATGATGCATTTTGAGACTTTTTGGTTGATCATGTGTGTTTTAAATCTGTTTATGTGCTTGATTTATGAATAGTATGAATGGATTGTTTTGGTTGGATTAGGAATTGTCTAAGTGCCCTTTTGGTTTGGTTAATATGTTGGTTGTATGTGAATAAATATTTGGTGCAAAGTTGAATTTGGTGTAGTCATTTTTCACTGTCAAGTGGTTCCTAGGTTGTTTTTTAGTGTGAGTTCTTGAAATCATGCTGGAAAGTTGGTACAAGGTTCATTGGATGCTGGACAATGAAGTGTGGTGCAGGAACATGAATTTTGGTGTGTTTGGTTCACTAAAAATGTTGTTCGAAGCTAGTCCAAAATATTTTTTCGGTTGCTATTTTTCTGGTGCATAATGGCAGTGTGGTGTTTCAAAAAGTGGTTTGAAAGACTGGTTTTGGAGTGCTAGAAGGTGGATAAAGGGGCGGCTTGAAGTCTTCAACAAGGAGTGGTGACCAAATGGGCTGGAAGTAGTTTTTTCAATGATGTTTTTTTTCTTACCATGGATAATAATATTATTTTATGTTGAACAATTTGTTGTATCAAAACATGTTTATTGTTTATTTTATAATATTTAATATTAATTTCAAATTATTTGATTGTGTGCATTTTTATTATGGCTTAAATGCTTACTTCGTCCCAATGTTAAGAGGTGAATATTTTTTAGTAATCGTTTTTAAAAATGAAGACATTGGGTCCCTATGTTATGAAAAGTATATGAATAAGGTCTACAAAGAAAGAACAAGTTCAACAAGTCATCAAAGAAAAAGCTGGACAGCAGAAGAGAGAAGAGAAAAAGCACGATCACATCAGCATGGACTTAACGTCATTGTTGTCAACTTAACGGACAGATCCTTGTTCATACATTTTTTTTAACATAAGGACCTAATGTCTTCATTTTCAAAACCGGATAAATAGAAATTCACCTCTTAACATGAGGATGAAGTAAGCATTTAAGCCTTTTATTATAATCAAATAGATTATAAATAATACCAAAAATAAAATTTCTTTGCATTTTTGGCGGGTTTAGAACCTCGATAGTATCACGGTTTTCCAAACCAATGTAGGTTTAGACGGTTTCATAAATCCCAATAGATTTCTTGTGATTTCATCAAAACCCCAATTAGTTATAACGGTTTTTACTAACTTTGCAAATACTGACAGTTTTATCAAAACCTCTAGAAATAGCAGCAGTTTTATGAAAACTCCTGAAATCTCTACAATTAAAAAATTAAATTGCTAGTAACAATTAACGACACTATTTTTTCCAACGATTTTTGTAATAGGAAGAACTATATTTCCAAAAGTTAAAATTGCCAAAAATGTTTGAAAAAATCCTAATATAATTACAATTTTTTTTAATTCAAATTTAAATAATTTCACTCTAAAATGATGTTAAACTCCAAAGATAATTCAAAATAAAAAAAAATTAACATACAACTCAAATGTAATTCAAAAGTAAACCCAAGGCAAATAAATAAGTTTCTTGAATAAATAAATTTATAATATTTTGCTCTCTTAAAACATCTTTTTCTTTATGCTCATTTACAATACAATGATAAAAATATTAACCAATAATATTAAAACATAAAATATAAAATAATTAAATTAAACTGGGTGGTTTGATGAAAATTGGTTCGTATTAAAACATTTAATTTTTTTAAACTAAATCCGACCCGAATCCATGGTGGGTTGGATTGATCCGAGATTCTAACCCATTTTAACAACACTGTGTAAAACGTCTTTAGGAGTTAGTTGTGGGTGTCTTCAAGCCCTTCTCATTATAGCCTTTGTTCCCTTCCTACCGTTCATTATTTTTATCATGGCCACGCAAATCAACCACTTTTTCTCTTTTTGGATTGCAACACAAATTCTTATAGATTAATTCCTATTAATCACTCGTTGGGGCACACGTTTTAGGAGGATATTGGAATCATGAAGTACATGAATTTGGATGCTTATAGATTTTCCATTTTTTAGTCTAGGATTTTATCCAGTAAGTTAACTTTTATTTATATTCCACACAAATTATTTATTTCTCTAAAAACCTAAAGTGAATAATCAAATCCTAAAGTAATGATATTCGAAATACATTACTTTTGATGAAAAGAAAGAATAATAACACAAAATAATGAGACAAATATTATTTTGTTTGGCTTGAAGAGTCTCTTCTCTCTCTCTGACATACTGGTCTGATCATAGCTGGCAGCCCTTCTCATTATTGCCTTTGTTCCCTTCCTACCGTTCATTATCTTAATCATGGCCATGCAAATCAACCACTTTTTCTGTTTTTGGATTGCAACACAAATTCTTATAGATTAATTCCATTTTTGGGCACATGTTTTAGGAGATATTGGAATCATGAAGTACATGAATTTGGATGCTTATAGATTTTCCATTTTTTAGTCTAGGATTTTATCCAGTAAGTTAACTTTTATTTATATTCCACACAAATTATTTATTTCTCTAATTCATGTATCATATTATTAACTTCTTATAACTAATTGTCTGCATAAGGAAGACATAAGTAAAGTTACAAGCTATTCTTTTTTTAGAACAAAATTTTATTGAAATACTTATCTAATCTTATACTTAATTTCTGGTAAGTAATTTTTTATATTTCATTTTTCAAATGTTTTGTTTAGATAAAATAGTTTAAAATTTCATAAATTTTAATTTTTTTTATTTATATAAAGTATTTCAATTATCACTATCAAAAGATTTATTTAAATAAATGATTGTTAAAAATAAAGATTTTAATATTGATAATGTTTTGTAATTGTTCTTAATTGATGTTATTATTTTTTTCAAAGTTCTTTAAGTTTTTTTATTATATTGTATTTGCGAAACTTTTTTTTTTTAATTTACAATAGCGAGATTATTTTTAAGTTATAAAATACTAGATTCGGTATACTTGAGTAAGGTAGTAATTGGTCTAGTTAGACCTGCGTAAGGTTGAACTAAATCATCCTAGGTTAATGTTATTATCAAATCGAGTTAGACTAGGTTGAGGTTAATATTAATTGTCGTCGGTAATTCTTGACAGATTATGTTTGTCGATAATTGTTTCTGACAAGAAAATTACCAACGAGTCTTAGCCCATTGATAATCCACCGAAAAAGTTAAATATCAACAAACTTTCGACATTATTGACTATATTTATCCACTAGTAATACAAGTTTTTTTGTACTAATTTGATCAAGACTAGATTTAGCCTACCTTGATCAAGACCAAGAAGTCAAATCAAGTTAAGTCGAGACTTAGTTTGGACATGAGTAAATCAACCTAAGTTAGCCAAGTGGAGCCAAGTCTTCCTGAAATTAAATTAAGTTAAGTGAGAGAAGGTCCACATTCATTCAAGTTGAGATCAACCCAAGTTCAACCAAGTTAGGTTTGAATGAAGTTGGTCCTAGTTCGATCAAAAACAAGGTCAAGCCTAGCTTAATCAAGACCAAGTCAAGCCATGTGATAACGATTGAAAACATTATTATTTGTGATGTAATTTTGATACTAAATGTATCCTTTTCTACTTAGAAACTTTCTTGGAATCATGTTTTTCTGTTAAGTTGTGTGAATAAGAGAGTTGAGGTTGAATTTGATGATTTTAAGACTAATTTCCCTTGTTTTGGCAGGAAAATGAGATAATATGAAAAGCAGAGATGAAGTGCCAAGAAGATGGAGCTTATAAAGGCTTGGAAAAGCACCAAAAGAGAGGAATGCTTGAGGCTTGGGCGCCTTTTTGGAGGCTTGAGCGCAGAAGAGAGTCACTCACCGCCCGGGCACCTCTTTTTGGGCCCTTGAGCGCTAGGAGCTCGAAGCTTAGGCGTCTTCTAAAAGACTTAAGCGTGGAAGACCACCGCTCACCGCTCGGGCGCCCTAAGTGGGGCGCTTGAATGCCGGTGACACGGGCTTGGGCTTGTTTCTGTTCTGTCTTCACTCTATTTAAAGGAACAAGCGTCCTAGGTTTTGTATCTCTAGCCGGAGCAACACAACAACACACTCTTCCACTCTCTGAAGGCGGATTTAGAGGCGGAAGCTTCCATCCTCTACTTTTAGGGTTTTGCTATCTCATGTTTTTCCATTATTCATCTAGTTTGACGATGTCCATGGCGACCTAAACTCTATTTGTTGTTGGGGGATGATTTAACCTGGTGAACTCTCATGTATTTGAATTGATTCTTAATAACACATGCTTTTTTCATTAATTGTTAGAGTAATTGATTGTGGACCATCTAGGCTCAACATAGGACCTCTAATTAGAGTCATGGCTAGAAGAATTTAAGAAGAAGAGGGAGCACTCACTACTTTACTCTTATGGAGTATTACTTATTAAAATTCTTCTTCTCCTTAACTAAATTCATTTACATTGTTTTGTAGGACATTAATAAGGCTGGAAAGTATGCCTACACATCTTAGGAAGCTTGCCAAGCAAGGGAGCATAAAGGAAATAGAGGAAAAATACATTTTCAGCCAAGTCGTGCAACTTCTTCCCTTTGAAGCACATTTTAAACATTTTCCATGTGCAACACAATCAACCGTGGATCTTCTTTACTTTGTAGCACATGCATGTTGTAGTTTGCTAAGCCGAGCTTCTCTTACTCTATAAAAGAGAGCTTCTTCTTCTTGTAAGGTAACTTGAATGATATAGTGAATTCAACTACATACACATTGCCAAACCTCACTAAACATTTTCATAAACACCTTCCACGCATTGCCCTCACTAGCCAACTCTTCACTCCGCTGCCACCTTCTGCTTCGAGGAGCGGTCCAATTTTGAAGATTGGAAACACTTCTATCATTTGGCATCAAGAGCCAGCATGTCCACGCTTGTCTACAAGAGCTAAGCCACCCTTCTTTTCATTTTCTTCACTGTCGTGTTGTACTGTTCCATTGCCACTACTTTGATTTTTTTTTCTAGTTCTGTTCGTTTGACTTGCGTTTTTCTATGGATTTTTTATTCCATTCACTATTCCATAGCATTTGTTATTCATTTTAATCGGTGCATTTCTTTTATTTGAGTTCAATTCAGCTTGCAATCCATTTTTTCCAGTTTGTCAACGTCATGTGTTGTATGTGCAGTTTTACTTCTGTCATCAGGTTTTGAATTTGTTCTAGCTTTGCATTTTCATTTTTATTGTGTCTAGTGAATTTACTAGCTATGTGTTGATCATATAAAGCAATGGCATCACATCCAACTTTGATCATTTGAGCTATTAGCAGTGCAAACTTTGTATCCAGTTGCAAAATCTAAATCAAAATTCATTTCTGGTTTGATATGGTGCAAAATGTTTCTGACCAGATGTTGTGTCTCTGAAACTTGGTGCAAGTTTATTTGAAGTTTCTAAACATGTTTCAATTTGTGCCAACTCAGATTAACCACTGATTTGTGAAAAGCATAATTGAGTTGATTCAAAATTCACTAAAATAGTGTTGACACCGTTTTTTCCAAAGTTTTTGTCCAGATTTGTTGTGTCTAAAGCTTTGCACAAGTTTGTTTAATGTTTTTAAACATGTCTCAAATGATAGCACCTCATGTTAGTCCCAGAAATGCAAAGTGAGTGTTTGAGTTGCTCCAAAATCTGAATTCCAAAACTGTCATAGTTTTAAATCAAGTGTTTGCACCGTGCTTGCTGTCCTTGTTTGAGTTTAGGTCCTTTAAATTCTGCTAGCTCATACTCTACAGCTAGATCTAGTCATTTAGGACTTTCTTCAGGTTTGCTAGAACATCCAGCTTTGCATCCACTGTTTTATTAAATCTGCAACAGTTTTCAGTGCATTTTTCTGCATTTTAAGCAATTGCTATTGTCAATTGTTGCTTTTGTGCGTTTCTGTGTTGTTTAAACGTTTGTGCAAATGTATCTTACCATTTGAAAGTTGTGTGCATTGTTCAAATGGTCATTAAGAAGCCTATATGCAGAATTCCCCTTTAAACCACTAAATTTTGTTGCATTTTTGGCTACAACTGCTGTGATTTGATGAATCGAATTGTTGCAGTGCATTCTTACCATTTGTGCAAGTTTATTTTACCATTTCAAAGTTATTTGCACTGTTCATTTGGTCATTTTCCAGTATATGTGCAAAATCACCATTTAAACCATTAACTTTGCTTGAAATTGGGAAGTAGACCAATGATTTTCTATAGTGGTCATATTCCTTGCTGTTTAAGTGATTGCACACACTAAAAATGATGTTTTTTGCACTGTTCTCACATACACTGCCTTCACTTTTCCACTACAAGCACCACTTTAAGTGCCATTTTTTGGTGTAGTTTTTTTATTGTTTTGTGCTGTTTGATATTTCCAATCTTTAAATTTCATTTTCTGGTGCAGTTTGTTTATTGTTTTCTTGCTTGTGTGATATGTTCTAGACCCTCTCTTAGGTTCCTTTTGCGTGCCACCTTTTCTTCCAGCCTAAAAATCATTAGAATTCAACTTTATTTGGCTTCCCATTGTGTTGTCAAGTTGGTTTTTCATTCCAAAATTTGGTGCAGTGCAAGTTTTTTGTGCTAATTGTTTGTTGCTGGTGTATGGTTGTGTGAAGTATTGGTACAACTTCTCTACCTCAGATTCCTTGCTCCAAGGGGGTAGCATCTTAGGAAGTGGATGAGGTGTTAGAAGGGCTACAAGCTTGCAACTCAAAGTGCAAAGTTTTGTTGCTGGTCCAGCAGCATTTTTACAGCAAATACAACACACTTGTTCACCTTTTTGGACCTGCACAACCTAGAAACAACAGCCTCCATTTTGTTTTGTTCTCTTCTAAACGCATTTTCATGTATTGTTGAATCATAGTATCACAGAACCTTTGTAGTTTCATTAAATTTTGTCTCTCATTTCCAATTTAAAGTGACTTGGGAAAACACTTTTCAAGCAATTCCAATAGCACCACTGAACATTGTAATAGTCTGGTCTATGCATCTTAGTGTGAAAGTGCGTCAAGGGGCTCCAATTGTCACTTGCACTTCATTCATTTCCATTTGCTTTACTTTACTTTGCTTGTTTGACTTTTATGTTTTAAGTCTCCGTGGTACTTAGGAGCGTGTTTCATTTAGATAAACCTTCGTTTGGTTTTTAGGAGCATCTCATTTTTGCATTCAAAAAAGCTTTTGAAAGATTTCTACCTAGAAACTAGGTAAGAAACAGAGAAACTCTAGCTAAGGAAGGACAAGGTTCTTAAGCCTGTCCATTGTGACTCACCTCTCCTTCCTGGGAGCTATTCGGTTTCTTTTACTTCTAGAATCTTTCTAGAAATCTTTCACCAAAAATCTAAACAAATTTTTCCAAAAGTTTTTTGACTCTACACTTGTGCAAGCCTTTCAAACTCTTGTGAAAACCTTTTCTCTACTTCACAAGTATGAGTCACTCTAGTGTTCAAGATATCATTCATAATGATCAGGAAAACTTAATAGAACTTAATAGAACTCTTGTGAAAATCTTTTCTCTAATTTACAAGTATGAGAGAGGAAATTATTAGAACTCAAGCTCAACTTAATAGGACTGAATATGAGCTTAATCGAACTCGAGCTGAGTTCAATGAACTCCAACAGATGGTTACTAACCTCACTCTCAATCAAAGAGGTCAAAACCATGATGAGAACCCTATAGGCAAAACCATGATCATGGTGAACCTTCCCACCATAGTGATCAACATAGTATTCATCCTTATGATCACTATCAGCATCCTCCTAGGAGACACCACAATCATAGATAACATCATGTGGAACCAAAGCTTGACCTTCCTCCCTTCTATGGTAGAGATAATGTAGAGGAATACTTTGAGTGGGAATGAAGGTTGAACAAATTTTTAATGTTACCACATCAATGATAGGAGGATATTGACCCTGGCCACCTTGACCTTTCAAGGTACAGCTCTCTATTGGTGGACCTCTATCATTAGAGATCAAAAGATGCATGGCGACCACACCATCCAATACTAGAATGAGTTAAAGGCAACCTTGCATCGTAGACATGTTCCAGCATACTATGCAAGGGAGGTCATGGACAAGCTCCATCGACTTCAACAAAGAAACATGAGTGTCGAGGAATATCGAAAAAACTTGGAATTACTCATGTTAAGAGCTGGAATCAAAGAAGAAGAGCGATTCACCATTGCTAGGTTCCAGAGCGGCCTTAACTATGAGATCAGAGATAAGGTAGAACTTTTACCTTATTTAGATCTCAATGACTTTGTGCAACTATGTGTCAGAGTGGAAGAGAAAAATCGGAGAAAAGCTTCCACCAAGAGGGCCTACCCTACTACCTCCACATATAGGAAAGATCCTAAGAGGGAGGGTAGTTACTTGAAGTATGAGGACACTAGAGAGCGAGAAAAAGAAAAAGTCCAGGGCAAAGAAAGAGAGTTGAGAAGGGAAAAAGATAATGGAAGAGAGAAAGATAAGACTCATAAAGAGCTCACCCGTGATTCAAAGGGTAGGGAGACTAGGTGTTTTAAGTGTGGGGCAAGGGGACACTACTCTACTGAGTGTCGAGTTAAGAGGTCAACCTATCTCCTTGAGCATGAGAGTAATAGTAAGGAATCTTCCTCTAGTGAGTCTGAGCTTGATGACAAATTTATGAACACCGAAATACGGCGCCACAAACTCATTGAACAATCGGCAAGTGTGACCGAATCGTTTCAAGTAATAAACTCGGTAAGACCAAGTATCGTTCTCCCAAAGGACTCACGACCTAGTTTAGTTATGTGATTCGTTGATTAGCTAAGACTTAAGAACGAAATAAGTGGAGTTTAATATGCAAAACAGAAAATAAACATGTATGCATGAATGTGATCAATGGCTAAAACAAAATACAAACACTTCAATGGAATATATGGATGAGTATGTTGTTGGGGTTATCAATTTCATCTTATCCACTCTCATATACTTTAGGAATTCAACATTCTTTTCATCAATTGTTAATGCCACTCTCTAAATCACCTTGACAAGAAGGCCTATCCTTAATTACGAGTTCATACAATTCCTAGCATTCCTAGTAATTAGTTCTTAAGTGCAGGAGCTTAACGGCAACCAATATACTATTGGGAGAAATTCCCCGGATCTAGACTTCCTCGTACGTTCTCGTATCGACAAAATCAATAATCATGCATTGAATGAGTTAAACAAAGCAAGCATTGAGCAAAGAGGAAAAACCCTAACTAATGATGAAAGAAAGCATAGGTCTTAAATATAAGATGTAAACACAAATTCCATATATGAGAGTTTCACAAGACTACATTAATTCCCTAACAACAATACAAGGTTTAGTTCACCATATTCATGGTGAAACTAGATGAACAATAATGAAAGAATGAAGGATAAAACCCTAAAAAGGTGAAGAGGTAGCCTGAGCATCCAAGATCCTCCTTCAAAGGGGTGGAAGAGAGAGTGTTTGCTTCGTTTCTGCCAAAGATACAAACCCTAGGACGTCCTAAAGCTTATATACTATTCTAAAATTACAGAAAATTTAGGCCCAAGCTCATAAGTGTGCCGCTCAGCGGTAAAGTGCCGCTCAGCGGTAAGTGCGTGAGTTGGTTTCTTCCCCTCAGCGGCCATTTTGCCCCTCAGCGGATCCAACGTGAACTTTTGAGTGCCGCTCAGCGGTAAACTACTGTCGCTTCTCCTTTTGCACTTTTTGATGTCTTTTCTGATTCCATCTCTCTCCTTCTTCACTTCTTTCACCAAATTCACCTTAAAACGTGCACAAAAACACTGAAATCAAGCATAAACCTATCCAACTCTCTTATTTATGAAAATATGACCAAAAGCATGATTTCAAGATAGTTTCTAAGTGTTAAAGGTTGCTTTTAGTATCAATTTTAAGCATAAAAATAATAGTTTTTCAACTGTTATCACAACCCCAAACTTAGAACTTTGCTTGTCCTCAAGCAAACAAGATGTAACTCAATCTTCTACCAATTCATATGGTGGTTCACTCATTCAAAAATCTCCTTTTCAAGATAAGTAAAGACTTCAATCAAACTTATGACCAAGAGTTAAATCAAGATGTGCACATGCTTTAGTGCTCACAAAGTCATTTAAATTCCAACAAATGCTATTTTTCATGAATGATCAATCAATTAAGCATGGATGTTCATCTGCTCATGCAATATTTCCTCACTAGGTAAAGTGTTTCACTCACACACAAGTGTATAAGAGGTAATCACTCATTCACTCTACTATCACAATGTCACATGAATCAACTTTGCCTTTCATTTTACCACAATCAAAAACATTCACAAGCATGCATCATCATAAGGACTTTTCAATGGCTTATAATGTGGTTGGGCTAACAAGAAAATTGGTTTTTCTGGATCACAAAATCCTTGAGTTAAGAGAATCATAACAACACAATTATTCTTATTTTTCCCAACTTTCTTTTGCATTGAGCTTTGCTTCTTCTTTTCTTTTCTTTTCTTTCTCTTTTTCTTTGCATATTCTTAATTTTTAGCTCTTAGCTCAATGCTTTTCCTTTTTCATGTTTTCCCAACAACCCCAAACTTGAACATTTAACAATACCACACATGATTTTCTACTTAACTCAAGGTGATGTTTTTCAACAAGGGTTTTCAATTGATGTTCAAGGCTAAGGGTTCAAAGGATAGAACACAAAATGTTCTCTTTTAGTGGGCTAACTTTATGAATTTGGCCAATAAAAAGGGTTCCAACAAATGGCCTTAATCACATGATGTAAACAAGCAATTGATTCAATCATAGAAAACCTGGGCAAAGTCATTCATGCTTTCAAAGTAATAGCATTCAATCAATAAAAACTCTGGAGCTCAAAACCTCACATATATGCTCATTCACATTTGACATACACATCCTGCTTAATCTCACAATCACAATCACAATATCCTGCATTTGTTCACAAAGCTTGTGAATCACCTGTATAAGCATTTAATGTGCACATCATCTCCACATCAATCAATCTCAAAGTATGATCAAGCATTACTTATCACAAAATCACAGTTAAGAGCAAACCATCACACAAACCAGGTTTCCAATAGAGTACATCAAACCCTAATCTAAAAGCAAAAACAAATAAGTTCAGAACACTTAAACCAACAAAAGCATAAGTTCATGATAGCATTCATCAGTAAATGCTATCTCAGCTCCTCATCAATCTGATTTGTCCTCTGTATCTTCCTCTTCTTCCTCATCTTCATCATCTTCAAATGCATCATCATCCTGAGCTTCATCTTCTTCCATCTCCCTAACTGAAGCTTCAGCTCCTCCTCCTTGCACTGGCTCCTCTGGCCAAGCTACCACATTATGGAATTCATCCATAGTCCACCTGTGAGCTGGATGTGTATCATACATCCCCACAATCATCTCAGCAGTAGCCACCTGCTCTCTATGAATGGACTGTAACTAAGCACCTATAAGAGACATGTACATGTCCCTCATTTGGAATGGTTCTGCTTCATGTGTCTCAGCAGATGTCTGGCTCTGTGCTGGCCCTATTTCTCTGCGAGCATGGCGTGGTGGAACTGCTTGGGCTGCCTCCTCACCTCCACAGTACTGCCTGTAATAGGCCTCATCAATGGCTTTTCTTGGCCTTTCAAATGGTGGAGCAGAAGCGTCCACCCCAGCTATCTTGCAAAGGTGAGTGATTAAGGAGGGATGTCCTAGTGGTGCTTTATTATTTGAGGTATTGGCGCACACACTAATCTCATCAGCTATCACTTGCCCAATATTAACATTTAAGTTCCTGATAGCACAATAGATGAAGAGTGTCATGCCGAGAGTAATATCTGACACATGTGAACATGGCTGAATGTTGGCATGAGAAAAGGCCATCCAATACTTTGCAAGAAGAGTGAGATCAGTCCTCCTAATGTTTACCACTGAGCCAGATCTATTCCTTTGGAAGTGTCCTCCAGGTATACATAGCACTCTCTCCACATCCTCATAATCAGCACCTTCCTCCATACAGAGAGCAAATTGGCACTGCTCACCAGCCCACACCGTATCCAGGAAGTTATTAATAGAATCAGGATCATACCTGATAGCATGGTCTCTGACATAGCCCAAGTAATTCTCAGCTGAATAATCACCAATCTTCTTTGCATTGGTGTAGAACTCTTTTACCACAGCTATGTTGGCAGGTGCAATATGTGGCTAGCTTTCCCCAGTCATTCCCTAACAATTGCTCTCCAAATTGAGGAGCAAAGTTAGGTATCATTCCAACCTTTCTCTCCATAAGGAGTCTCCTATCCTTAACCACTTTGAAGTTCTTCTCATGTTTCCTAGAGAGGAACCTACTAGAATGGGGCTGTTCTGGTTCCTTTTCCTTTCTCTTGGTTGCCATGGTTTTCAATCTTTTTCCTGAAGAGGATGCCATTCCTACAATCAAACACAGATACAAAACCACAGAACATGATGTTAATCATTAGTAAAACACATAATACAACTCCTTTCGAAGCTAAACTACCGTTAAGGGTCAGAATTATCCCTCAGCGCCACCAGTGCCACGTTCCAGAACACAAATTTTCAGAAAATTCCAGGTCTGGCAGAGTGCCGCTCAGCGGCAGTTTACCCCTAAGCGGTAACTCTGTAGAATTTTGAAAAACCTCTTTTTAAGTTGTCCTAACTCCACCCAAATGCAATTTTCAACTTTCCAGTTCAAAATCATGCAGTTTAATCGGTTCAAACATCAATTATATCATTAAATCATGCATAGAAATCAAAACCCTTAAATATTCATGCTATGACAATCACATTCAAAGTCAAGAACCCTAGAATGAACAAAATGCTTTTTACTTACTTGGGTGGAGATACTAGATGCAATGAGAATGCTTCCAAGCTAAGATGCTCTCTTCCAACCCCAAACTTAGATGAAACACTAGTGAGAAAGTGAGTGGAAGAGAAATTTTTCTTAAGAGGGAAAGGGAAAAGATGTGGAAAACCTTGAAAAAGGTATGTGGGAGTGTTTGTGCAGAGAAGAGCCTGGAAAGAAAACCTAAAACGCAGCTTGGGGTATAAAAATACCCTAATGGGCTCGGGTCCCACTAAGGGGAACTAAAGCCCATTCTGCGAGAGTACCGCTCAGCGGTAAGTTACCGCTCAGCGGTACTTTCGTGATGTGCTCTTCTCCTTCTTTTCTTAACCTACGTGCCTCCTAGACATGCCCCTCACTGGTTCCCTGTAATTCAATGTTTAAATTACTTATGCAAACCCTATTATGCAACTAAAATGAAACAAACAAAAACAATCAATCAACTGGGTTGCCTCCCAGGTAGCGCTTGTTTAACGTCACGAGCCTGACCCAAAATCCACCAACACCCATCAGTAGGTGTTAAAATCTTACCAACACCCATCAGTAGGTGCAAAATTTTCTCACTAACACCCATCAGTAGGTGTTACACACTTAGCATCCTTCAGTAGATGCTATGTCCAGCAAAATATTTACAAAATAATGTTCAACAGATTAAAAATTACAAACCAAAATAAAATTAAAAGTTCTTAAATCAACTGGGTTGCCTCCCAGCAAGCGCTCTTTTAACGTCATTAGCTTGACCCAGTAAAGCTCAAGTTCCTTCTTCATAGTTGATGTTTTTGTCCCACCAACTCCTCAGCTGTTTCCTGTGTACTGCTTTGGTTCTTCTAGAATGTGGAGACTCTATCTCTATCATCACCTTCTCTTTAAAGCCTTTCACAACCCACAACTTGTTTTTGATTCTCACAGGTGTACCAAGTTGGGGTCTTCCTTTCTTCTAGTCATCAGGAATTTTTCCTCCTCTTCCAATCTTCTTTCCTTTATGCACCTGAAACAACAAACAATGGTTACCTGTGACCTTGGGCTTTTCATCTTGATGGCTAGTCATGTGTGCATCTTCAAATGCAGCTTTATAACTAGCTTCCTCCTCCTTTGTTTGCCTTTCATCTTTAAATACATCTACAACAACTCTCTCCTCTCGGTCCTGGAGCACCATTATACCTTCATTCACATCAATGATAGCTTTGGCCGTTTTCATAAACGGTCTTCCAAGTATGATAAGTATCTTTTCTGTCTCCATTTTCATCACCACAAAGTCTGCCAAGAACTGAAGTTTGCCAACACAAACTATAATGTCCTCTGCAATCCCACATGGTTCCTTTGAAGATCCATCGGCCATTATTAAATTAACCTTTACAGGTTTCACATTAACATTGCCGATTTGCTCCAGTAAAGAGTAAGGTATCAAGTTAACACTTGAACCTAAATCAAGAAGAGCTTTTTTAATCTTTTTCTTCCCTATGGTACAAGGGATAGAAAAGCCTCCTGGTCTGTCGCTTTTGGAGGGAATGGCTCTTTTTTAACAGTTATACACTCCTTTGCCTCATCATCTCTACGTCTTTTCTTAGTAGAGATGTCTTCATCAGTTTTAGTGTAAACTGTAATTTGTTGTAGAATCTGCTCCCAAGGTGCATCATTATCCACCATCTTGAATAATTCTGTGAAATCCAGTTGTTTCCCTTAATGTATTGGAAAAGGAGAAGTATTTTTGCTCTCTATTTTTCTTCTCTCTTCTGTTTCTAACTCAACTATCTCATCTTCAGCACTCTCTACCACCTTGCATTCTTCTTTGGGGTTAACCTCAGTATTAGCCCCAAAATTTCTATTTTGGCCTTTCTTCCACCTGCTTGGTGATCTGCCCCATCTGAATCTCCAAATTTTTGATAGCAGCTTCAGTGCTCTTTTGGGTAGACTCAGTTTTCTGTATGAAATTATTAAGAGTTTCCTCCATCCTCATGGACCTTTCATTAAGCATAAAAATCTGCTGCCATAAGGTGGGTTCCTGCCATAAGGTGGGTTGCTGCTGCTGCTTATTAAATTGACCAGCTTGCCCAGTTTGCCCTTGACCAATGCTTGGGTGTGGTTTCCACCCTTGATTGTAATTCCCTTAACGGTATTGATTAGTCATGTAATTAACATCTTCTACGGCTTCTGCTGGCAAGGCACATTGACCATTGATATGGTCACCCCCACATAATTCGCACAACTGAGATTGTACCTGTGCAGCAGTCTTCAACTCTTTGGGCAATTATGCAAGTGTTTTAGTAAGAGTCTCCAGCTGTTGAGTTAGAATCTTGTTTTGTGCTAGCAAGGCATCCTGTGTCTGTAATTGGAGAACTCCTTTTTGTTGCATAGGAGCTCCTCTCTCACTGTTCAGCTCATTATCACTCGTAGCCATGTTTTCTATAATTTCTGTTGCTTCCTCTAGAGTTTTCCATTTAATATTTCCTCCTGCTGAGGCATCAAGCATCATCTTGGTTTGTGAACCAAGACCTCCAAGGAAAGTTAAGACTACTTCCTCTTCTTCAAAACCATGCGTGGGAGTTTTACGTAACAAGCTTTTATACCTGTCCCATGCATGACCCAGTGATTCTTCCATGCCTTGCCTAAATGAAGAAATCTCTTGCTTGCCTTTAGTCACCTTTGATTGTGGGAAGTACTTGTTTAAAAACTTTGTTACCACTGCTTCCCACTCTGTGAAACTTCCTTCTGGGAAAGAATTCAACCAAAGCTTAGCATTGCCTCCTAATGAGAAAGGAAACAAGCTAAGTTTGATCGCTTCATCTAGCACCCCATTAATTTTTACTGTGTTGTAGATCTCATTAAATCTGGTGAGGTGCTCATATGGGCTTTCATGAGATAACCCATTGAATTGGTTGCTTTTCACCAGTTGGATCAATGCTGGTTTGACCTCCATATTAGCTGCATTGACTCTAGGTCTAGCTATACTGTTAAAGTGTTGAGGTCCAGCTATATTAGTGTAATCAGCAAGAGTTCTTCTGATATTGTTGTTCTCCATATTTTCTGTGCTATGAACAGAACCTTGTGGTGATGGTTGTAACAGAGTTTCCGGAGGAAGGAAAAGTTCTCTAGATGTTCGGATTCTTCTCCTCCGTCTACTCTCGTCTAAACCTTCAAGAAGAGGTTCTGTTGTTTTCTTACTCCTTGTTCGAATTGCTTCCTGCATACACAAGAAAGCAAAACCCTAGAAAATTGGTTAGCACAAAAAGATATAGGAGAAGATATAAGATTCAGAGAATAAAATAAAATAAAATAAAATAAAAATAAAAACCAAAAAATAAAAACAGAAAATAAAAACAGAAATTCAAAATTAAAGTCAAAGATAATCAATAATCACACAAATTAACCAGTTAAACCACGAGTCCCCGGCAACGACGCTAAAAACTTGATGACAAATTTATGAACACCGAAATACGGCGCCACAAACTTGTTCAACAATCGGCAAGTGTGACCGAATCGTTTCAAGTAATAAACTCGGTAAGACCAAGTATCGTTCTCCCAAAGGACTCACGGCCTAGTTTAGTTATGTGATTCGTTGATTAGCTAAGACTTAAGAACGAAATAAGTGGAGTTTAATATGCAAAACAGAAAATAAACATGTATGCATGAATGTGATCAATGGCTAAAACAAAATACAAACACTTCAATGGAATATATGGATGAGTATGTTGTTGGGGTTATCAATTTCATCTTATCCACTCTCAAATACTTTAGGAATTCAACATTCTTTTCATCAATTGTTAATGCCACTCTCTAAATCACCTTGACAAGAAGGCCTATCCTTAATTACGAGTTCATACAATTCCTAGCATTCCTAGTAATTAGTTCTTAAGTGCAGGAGCTTAACGACAACCAATATACTATTGGGAGAAATTTCCCGGATCTAGACTTCCTCGTACGTTCCCGTATCGACTAAATTAATAATCATGCGTTGAATGAGTTAAACAAAGCAAGCATTGAGCAAAGAGGAAAAACCCTAACTAATGATGAAAGAAAGCATAGGTCTTAAATATAAGATGTAAACACAAATTCCATATATGAGAGTTTCACAAGACTACATTAATTCCCCAACAACAATACAAGGTTTAGTTCACCATATTCATGGTGAAACTAGATGAACAATAATGAAAGAATGAAGGATAAAACCCTAAAAAGGTGAAGAGGTAGCCTGAGCATCCAAGATCCTCCTTCAAAGGGGTGGAAGAGAGAGTGTTTGCTTCGTTTCTGCCAAAGATACAAACCCTAGGACGTCCTAAAGCTTATATACTATTCTAAAATTACAGAAAATTTAGGCCCAAGCCCATAAGTGTGCCGCTCAACGGTAAGTGCGTGAGTTGGTTTCTTCCCCTCAGCGGCCATTTTGCCCCTCAACGGATCCAACGTGAACTTTTGAGTGCCGCTCAGCGGTAAACTACCGCCGCTTCTCCTTTTGCACTTTTTGATGTCTTTTCTAATTCCATCTCTCTCCTTCTTCACTTCTTTCACCAAATTCACCTTAAAACGTGCACAAAAACACTGAAATCAAGCATAAACCTGTCCAGCTCTCTTATTTCTAAAAATATGACCAAAAGCATGATTTCAGGCTAGTTTCTAAGTGTTAAAGGTTGCTTTTAGTATCAATTTTAAGCATAAAAATAACAGTTTTTCAACTGTTATCAGAGCTCTCTACGTCTAACGAGGAACATGAGGGCTCCACCTTGTGATGAAGAATTACTTATGGTCAGACGACTCCTAGAAGCAAAGCATGTTGAGCTAGAACAAACTCAACGAGAAAACCTATTCCATACTGTAAAGTTTTTGATAAAACTTGTTCTATGATTGTGGATAGTGGTTCTTGTTGCAATTATTGTAGTTCTAGCATGGTGGAAAAGGTAAGCTTAACTACTACTCCTCATCCCAACCCTTACAAACTTCAATGGATAAAAGAGGATGAAGGAATAATAGTAATGGAAAGTAAGTGTGCCTATTTCCATTGGAAGCTGGTCACATTTTACTTGGGCGACCTTGGCAATTTGACAAAAAAGCTTTGCATGATGTGGTCACTAATAAAATCACCATCCAACATTAGGGTAAAAAGATTATATTGAGCCCTCTTACACCTTCCCAAGTGCGAGAGGATCAAATAATACTTAAGAAAAAGTTGGATGGGGAAAAATTCAAAATAAAAAAGAGTCGAAAGAGAAGAATTTGAGTTTGGTAGGTTGTGCCTCGACCAAAGATGTTGTTCATTCAAAACACTCAAAAAGTATTTTACTTGGACAACCTCACTTTCTTCTCTATTGCAAAGAGGCACTTGTCTCCATAAATCATCAACTTGATTCTCTACCTAAAGGGTTACAAAAACTTTTAAAAGAATTTGATGGTTTATTTCCCAGAGAGGTTCTAAGTGGTTTGCCACCTCTCCGAGGAATAGAACATCAAATTGACTTAATTCCTGGAGCTAACCTTCCCAATAGGCCAGATTAGGACTAACCCTACAAAGACAAAAGAAATAGAGAAACAAGTCAATGATTTATTAAACAAGGGGTGGATCCAGAAAAGTCTTAGTCCTTGTGCGGTGCCAGTGTTGTTAGTCCCAAGAAAGATGGGTCATGGTGAATGTGTACTGATTTTCGGGCTATAAGCAACATTACTGTTAAGTATAGGTACCTTATTCCTCGATTGGACGACATGTTAGATGAGCTACATGGAGCAAACATGTTTACTAAAATTGATCTTAAAAGCAGATATCACCAAATCCGTATTAAGGAAGGCGATGAATGGAAAACCACTTTTAAGACCAAGTTTGGTTTATATGAATGGTTAGTCATGCCTTTTGGCTTAACCAATGCTCCTAGTACTTTCATGCGTCTAATGAATCATGTCCTTCAGGAATACATAGGAAGATTTGTATTGGTCTACTTTGATGACATTTTAATCTATAGCAAAGGTTTTAAAGAACATCTTCTCCATGTGTGGAAAGTTTTGATTTTGCTTAGACAACATCACTTATTTGCCAACTTTGCCAAATGTACTTTTTGTCAAGAAAGCGTAATCTTTCTGGGATTCAAAGTTGGGAAAGATGGTGTTCATGTTGATCCCGACAAAAATCAAAGCTATCCAAGAATGGCCTGTTTTGAAAACAATGGGAGATGTGCAAAGTTTTCTAGGTCTAGTAGGTTTCTATAGACGTTTTGTAGAAAACTTCTCAACCCCCGCTCCCCTTAACGAGCTTGTAAAGAAGGATGTGCCATTCAAATGGGGTGATAAATAAAGTTTAGCCTTTGAGACCTTAAAGCATAAGTTAACACATGCATCCATTCTACACGTACCTGATTTTTCCAAGGCCTTCCAAGTAGAATGTGATGCTTCAGGAGTAGGAATAGGAGTTGTTCTCATACAAGAAGGTCATCCTATAGCTTACTTTAATGAAAATCTTAGGGGACCAACATTAAACTATCCTACCTATGATAAAGAGTTATATGCTCTTATTCATGGATTAAAGACTTGGGAACATTATTTGGTATCCAGAGAATTTATTATTAACACTGAATATGAATCTCTCAAGTATCTTAAACGGGAGGGAAAATTGAACAAAAGACATGCAAAGTGGATTGAATTCCTCGAGCAGTTTCCATACGTCATCAAACAAAAGAAGGGGAGTACTAATGTTGTTACGGATGCTTTATCTAGGCGTCATGCATTATTAGTCACTTTAGGATCACAAATCTTAGGTTTTGATGACATCAAACAACTTTATGAAAGTGATCCTACATTTGTATCTACTTATGCATCTTGTCTTAAGAAGCCATTTGATGGATTCTATTTATCTGAGGGCTATCTTTATAACAAAGGAAAACTTTGCATACCCCAAGGATCCATTAGAAAGCTCCTTATAAAAGAAAGTCATGGTGGAGGACTCATGGGCCATCATGGAGTTGATAAAACTCTACACATTTTAAAAAGCAAATTTTATTGGCCGCACATGAGAGTAGACATCCAAAAGCATTGCTCTAGTTGTATAGCTTGTTTACAAGCTAAATCAAAAGTTATACACCATGGACTTTACCTTCCTCTTCCTATAGATATTAACCCCTTGGGAGGATATTAGTATGGACTTTGTCCTAGGCTTACCGAGAACTCAAAAGGTGTTTGATTCTATCTTTGTGGTGGTTGATCGATTTAGTAAAATGGCTCACTTCATACCTTGCCACAAAGTAGATGATGCTAGCTATATAGCCAAACTTTTCTTTAAAGAAGTAGTTAAATTACATGGCTTACCCAAGACTATAGTCTCTGACAGAGATGTTAAGTTCCTTAGCTATTTTTGGAAGTCATTATGGGTCAAGCTAGGAACTAAACTACTATTCTCTACTACGTGTCACCCACAAACTGATAGGCAAAACGAAGTAGTCAATAGATCTCTATGCACTCTATTATGGGTAATGTTAAGATGTAATCATAAAAATTGGGATGATCATCTACCTCACATAGAATTTGCTTATAATAGAGTAGTCCATAAGACTACTAATCTTTCTCCTTTTGAGGTTGTATATGGTTTTAACCCTCTCACACCTCTTGATCTACTACCTCTTCCAGAATCCTCTTCTTTTCTTCATAAAGAAGGTATTTCTAAAGTGGAGTTTATCAAGAAGCTATATGAAAAGGTTAAAATACATATTGAAAAATAAACTCAAAAATATACTCAATACAACAACGAAGAAAGAAAACAAGTAATTTTTAAAGAAGATGACCTAGTTTGGCTTCACTTGAGAAAGGATAGATTTCCCTCTCAATGCAAGTCTAAACTTAGTCCAAGAGGTGATGGTCCTTTCAAGGTGGTCAAGAAAATAAATGATAATGCACACATGTTAGACCTTCTTGAAAGTTTTGGTGTCAGTCCAACTATTTGTGACTTAATTCCTTTCACAGGAGATGCCCAATAGGTACAAGCAGATCTGAGGACATATCCTTTTCAAGAGGGAGGGACTGATGGCGAACCATCTAGGCACAACATAGGACCTCTAACTAGAACCATGGCTAGAAGAATCCAAGAAGAAGAGGGAGCACTCACTACTTTACTCTTATGGAGTATTACTTATTAAAACTCTTCTTCTCCTTAACTAAATCCATTTACATTGTTTTGTAGGACATTAATAAGGCTGGAAAGTATGCCTACACATCCTAGGAAGCTTTCCAAGCAAGGGAACACAAAGGAGACAAAAGAGGAATCCATTTTCAGCCAAGCCGTGCAACTTCTTCCCTTTGAAGCACATTTTAAGCATTTTCCACGTGCAACACAATCAACCGTGCATTTTCTTTACTTTGTAGCACATTTTAAATACTTCCCATGTGAAACAAACCTAGCTGGTAGCTTCATGCACGTTGTAGTTTGCTAAGCCGAGCTTCTCTTACTCTATATAAGAGAGCTTCTTCTCCTTGTAAGATAACTTGAGTGATATAGTGAATTGTTGCCAAATTGAATTTCCAGCCACTTCTCTCCAGTTCATTGCTTTGTGCCACTTTAGCACACTCATTCTCTAGCTTTCTTCCCTCTTGGAAGGCTTCTTGAGTTAGAGCAACTGCGTACACACTGCCAAACCTCACGAAACATTTTCACAAACACCTTCCACGTATTGCCCTCACCAGCCAACTCTTCACTTGGCTGCCACCTTCTATTTCGAGGAGCGGTCCAGTTTTGAAGATTGAAGACGCTTCTATCAGTAATTCATCTGTGCTTATTACATTATTTGTTTAACTCTTTCAAAGCATGATGTATGAATTTCATGAGTGTCGGGAGGTTACTTACAATTCAGGTTCTTGTTGAATTCTCCCAAGCGTAATATTGCTCAAGAATTAGGGTATAATTCTTGGTCGTCTTAAAGCTCTTGATCTTCACATTTAATTACTAGGAAAGCTATGAATTGCATGAACTGGTGATTAAGGACTGGCTTCTTCACTGAGGGATCGGGTTTTCCAGGCGGTAAGACCGGAGCAGGGAGGACCGATCGGCGGAGGTGGAGCATTCCTGAGCAGAAGCAGCAGGAGTTTTCCTCGTCCCATTCCAGCAAAAACATTTTGACGTCCACCGTGGGGCCGAGGATTTTTTAAGACACCATATTGAAGCCATAAGGATGGAGCAGGACTCGACAACGCTTATGCAGGAGATGACAAGAAGAATGGAGGAAATGCAGGCAGAGATTGAAACCTTTAGGGGTGAGCGTGATGCGGCTAGACGGGCGTAAGCTAATCGATAATCTTCCGCAAGCGCTACAACACCACTTATCGTAGAAATGTCAAAAACAGAGCTGCACTGGGGAGAAGACATAGATTCTGCCGGTGATAGTCATCACCAAGGTGAGGGTCAGGTCCGCCATCAAGGGGAGAATCATTCGCGTCGGACCACAAATCGTCTGGTTTCGGCCGGTCGAGCGAGAGCATTCCCAGTCTTGGAGAGGTATGATGGATCAGGTGACCCGGAGGAGCACTTGAGGTCCTTCGTTGCCGCTATGACCATCTACTCCCTCAATGAAAATGTGTGGTGCAGAGTTTTCTCCCTATCAATAAAGGGAGAAGCATTAGTATGGGTCCATTCACTTAGACCCCGAACCATCAACGATTTCGCTACCTTAAGGGACATGTTTGAACGACAGTTCTGTACTAGTAAAGCTCAAAATTTGACATACCTGGAGTTGACAAACATTAAGCAAGAGAAGAAAGAAAGCCTTAGAGATTTCATGGACCGGTTCAATAAGACCGCTCGACAAGTAAGGGGAGTAGGCAAGAAATTTACAATTAGCACTCTAGCCACCGCGTTGAGGCCTTCCCCTTTCGCCGATAATCTGTTTGCAGAACCCTCATTAACCCTGGATGAGTTGCAAGAAAAAGCAGCATTGTTCATCAGAATAGAGGAGATGAGGGTTGTTCAGAGGCGACAACAGGAGCAAAGCTCAACTTCAGAGCAAGAAAAGAAGGAAGGAAAGAAGTCGTTCGTGCTTGGCGAACGGCCAAAGGGCCAGAAATAGAGAGATGGTCCAAAAGGGGCTAGACTCGAAAAGTATACCTCGTTAAACATGCCAAGGGCTAGAGTCTTGGAAGAAGCCCTGAGTGCTGATCTTATCCGTTTAAGAGCTTCTCGGTCATCATCCAAGGCCGATGGGACTAAACATTGTACCTATCATCTAAACATAGGACATACAACCGAAGATTGCACGGTGTTGAAAGATAAGCTGGAGGAGCTGATTCCAGCAGGTCATCAGAGAAAGTTTGTGAAGGAGGAACAAAGGACGAGAAGTCCACCAAGGAGGGCTAGGATGGAACGAAGTGATAGAAGAGATGATAGACGCCTGGATCGCAGGTGAAGTAGAAGTCATAGCAATGACCGATCATTGCGCAACACAATAAACACTATTTCTGGAGGTTTTGTTGGAGGGTCACTAGCGTCAACAAGGAAGAGAAACCTGAGGGAGTTAAAAAGTGTTCACCGAGTAGATGTGAGGAAGCGCTCAATGCCGCCAATCACGTTCACCGATGAAGATTTTCATGCTCCTGATCCTGATCAAGACGATACGATGGTAATAGCAGTTGTATTGCTCGGTACAACGTAGGGAAGGTTTTGATAGATCAAGGAAGCTCTGTTAATATCCTTTACTGGAAGACATTCCAGCAGATGGATTTATCAAAAGATCTGATAGCTCCGTATAACGAGCAGATAATAGGATTTTTGGGAGAAAAGGTGTATACAAGAGGATATATAGATCTAAGAACCTGCCCGGGGACCGAGCGGAATAAGGAGTTGAAGACTAGGTTTTTGCTGGTAGAAGCGAACACATCCTACAATGTGTTGTTGGGCCGACCTTGCCTAAATGCGTTTGGAGCGATTGTTTCCACACCCCACCTCACACTCAAGTTTCCATCAGATAGTGGAACTATTTGTCGTTCGGTCAGATCAGAGGATCACCAGAGATTGGTACGTAGCAGGGTTGAAGGTTCAACCATCCTCATCCCGACAGAGGAGAAGACGATTGGAGGTAGCCATGGTAGATTTGGATCCAAGAACTAATACCGACGATCGGATGGAACCAACGGGAGAAACAAGGTCTTTCAGCCTGGGGTGTAAGGAGGAACAAGTTACTACCATTGGAAGTGACTTAACGGAGGAACAAGCCAGGTCAATAGGAGCATAATTAAAGAAAAACAAGGATTTGTTTGCTTGGACTGCAGCCGATATGCCAGGAATCCACCAAAGGATTATGTCGCACAAGTTGGCATTATTTAAGAAAGCCCGCCCGGTGGCTCAGAAGAAGAGGAGATGGAAGGAAGAAAAGAGACTCGTGGTGGAAAACGATGTAAAGAAACTGTTGGAAGAAAACTTAATCTATGAAATCAAATATACAACGTGGTTGGCGAATGTTGTGATGGTAAAAAAGTCGAGCGACCAGTGGAGAATGTGCACAAACTTCACGGATCTAAACAAAGCTTGCCCCAAGGACTCTTATCCACTACCAAGTATTGATGGATGGGTCATCGGGGTTCCAAGTGTTAAGTTTCCTGGATGCATACTCAGGATACAATCAAATTCCCATGTATCCCCTAAACAGTGATAAAACGACCTTCGTCACCGAATGGTCTAACTATTGTTATGAGGTCATGTCGTTCGGTCTGAAGAACGCGGGGGACTACTTACCAACGATTGATGGACATAGTCTTTTGCAACCATATTGGTAGATGCATGGAGGTCTACGTGGACGACATGGTGGTGAGAAGCTGTTCGGTAGAGGACCAAGTGAGTGATCTTGTTGAAGTTTTTCATCAAGTAAGAAAGTATAATATGTGCCTTAATCCGGCCAAATGCACTTTCTATGTAACGGTGGAAAAATTCCTAGGCTTTTTACTAACGACCAGAGGAATAGAAGCAAACCCCGAAAAGTGCAGGGCGATACTTGAGATGAGAAGCCCTCAGAATTTGAAAGAGGTTCAGAGACTGGTAGGACGGTTGACTTCACTGTCGCCCTTTATCCCAAAAATGGTCGAGCGGATAAAACTGATTGTGAAAATCATGAAGAACAGTGCAGGTAGTAATTAGGATGACTAGTGTGAGCAAGCCTTCGACGAGGTAAAAAGCATACTGGTAAGCCCACCGGTCATGGGGCAACCTGATCCAAAGCACGCCTTACAGTTATTCCTGGCGATCTCGGAGGACACGGTCAGCTCAGCCTTCATACAAGAGAAACTCGAGTTTAATCTCGTGTACTTCGTTAGCAAAACGTTGCAGGCCACTGAAAAAAGGTACAAACGGGTAGAGAAGATTGCTTTGGCCCTGGTAATGGCGGCACGATGCCTAAGGTCGTATTTTCAAAGTCACCAAGCTGTGGTGAGAACGGATAACCCAATCGCAAAAATTCTACGGAAAACGGACTTGGTAGGGAGAATAGTAGGATGGTCAGTAGAATTATCTGAATTCGGATTACACTTTGAACCACGAGGACCAGTACGAGGGCAATATCTGGAGGGACCGGATGACTTTGTCGTTGAACATGCAATTGTCTTCCGGTTCAGAATAAGCAACAACCAGGCTGAGTACGAAGCAATGATAGTCGGACTCGAATTGGCTAAGGACTTAAGGGCGGTTTTAATCAAATGTCAGACCGACTCCCAACTGGTGGTAGGACAGTTGAATGGGAGTTTCCAAAACAAAGATGACCAACTGCTCCGTTATTATCATAAGGCAAAGGATTTGGTGAAGCAATTCTGGATGGTGGAATTTAAACATGTGCCTAGAGAACAAAATACTAGGGCGGATGTTTTGTCCAAACTAGCCAATTGCAAAGGGAAGGATCAATTATCGTCGGTCATAAGACAAGTTATGATGAGTCCTTCGGTGGAATGCCTTTCGGTTCATGAGGTTTCCAACAAACCCGATTGGAAGAAAGACATCAGAGATATAATTGAGAAGTAGGAGAACGACTTGCATATCCGAGCGGTTGAAGCAAAGAAAGTCACTTGGTTCTTATTATTAGGGGAGGATCTCTACAAAAGAGGGTTCTCTTTACCTTTGTTAAAATGTGTGTCCGTAGAGGAAGCCGAGAACGTTATGAGGGAGCTTCATGAAGAGACATGTGGAATGCATACTAGGCAGCAAGCGCTGCGAGCAAAGGTGATAAAAGCAGGTTACTTTTGGCCGACGATAGAGAAGGATTGCAAGATATTTGTGCATAAATGTATGAAGTGTCAAGATTACGGTAAAAACCTTAATCTACCAACGATAGAATTACACAGCATAATGTCCCCTTGGTCGTTCGCACAATGGGGAATAGATATTGTGGGACCCTTTCCAATAGGCGGAGCTCAGAAGAAATTCTTCCTAGTGACAATTGATTATTTTACCAAATGGATAGAAGCAAAACCGCTCGCGACAATAACCGCTGCGAGGGTTCAAAAGTTCGTGTGGACACTTATTTGTCGATTTGAAATCTCCAAAACAATAGTTACAGATAACGGATGACAATTCATTGATAAACGATTGGGGGATTTTTATAAAAGGCTAGGAATCAAGCATGTAACGAGCTAGGTGGAGCACCCACAGACGAATGGACAAGTTGAAGCGGCTAGTAAAGTCATTGTGGCAGAATTGAAGAAGAGGTTAGGAAGTGCTAAGGGGGCCTGGGTAGATGAGCTACAAGATGTTCTTTGGGGCTACCGTTGCACACCGCACGGTACAACCGGAGAGACCCCGTTCAACCTTACATATGGAACGGATGCTATGCTACCGGTAGAGGTAGCGGAACCTACCATCAGACGAGGGGTTCAAAGTTTGCAGAATAACAATGATGAACTCCGAGTGGAGTTAGACACCTTATATGAAAGGAGAGAGGTTGCAATGATTCGAGCAGAGGCCCAGAAAAGACTTCTTGCAAGATGATATAACACTAAGGTAAAACCCCAACAATTCATCGAAGGAGATCTCGTGTGGAGAAAGACAGCAAAATCCCGACGAAACCAAGCGACAGGGAAACTAGCCGCAAACTAGGAAGGTCCTTTCAAAGTGATCGAAAACCTGAAGAACGGAGCATACCGTCTGGAGTGCCCAATAGGAAAAGCTATACCTAATACATGGAATGCGTCGCACTTAAAGTTTTATTTCAGCTAAGAAATAACCTTGTACTCTTTATCACACATCAATAATGTTATGATTTTCATCACTTATCATGAGATTTTCATCATTCATCATAACAGTCGAGCAGGTGAGGCAGATTTCTTTCGTGAACTCTCACCTTGGTCTTAGGGCACGGTCCTAGTGAACTCCTAACACCTAAACCGAGCGGGTGAGACAGATTTCTTTCGTGAACTCTCACCTTGGTCTTAGGGCATGCTCCTAGTGAACTCCTAAGACCTAAACCGAGAAAGTGAGGCAGATTTCTTCCGTGAGCTCTCACCTTGGTCTTAGGACACGCTTCTAGTGAACTCCTAAGACCTAAATCGAGCAGATGAGGCAGATTTCTTTCGTGAACTCTCACCTTGATCTTAGGGCACGCTCCTAGTGAACTCTTAAGACCTAAACCGAGCAGGTGAGGCAGATTTCTTTCGTGAACTCTCACCTTGGTCTTAGGGCACGCTCCTAGTGAACTCCTAAGACCTAACCCGAGTAGGTGAGACATATTTCTTTTGTGAACTCTCACCTTGGTCTTAGGGCATGCTCCTAATAAACTCCCAAGACTTAAACCGAGCAGGTGAGGCAGATTTCTTTCATGAACTCTCACCTTGGTCTTAGGACACGCTTCTAGTGAACTCCTAAGACCTAAACCGAGTAGGTAAGGCAGATTTCTTTCGTGAACTCTCACCGTGGTCTTATGGCACGCTTCTAGTGAACTCCTAAGACTTAAACCGGGAAGGTGAGGAAGATTTTTTTCATGAACTCTCACCTTGGTATTAGAGCATGCTTCTAGTGAACTTCTAAGACCTAAACCGAGTAGGAACAAATGTCCATTGTTAAAGACATGACAAATCAACCGTGAAATCAAGTATGAAGCATACACATACGAAAGAAATGCTTGACAAGCACGTTTGCATTCAAAATAAATCTAATATTTCATTTACAAAGTATAGAGGTAGAAAAGCGACAAAATTCTATACCTAAAGACTTGAGATTAGACATCATCCCTGTCGGTCTCCTCGATCACGTCAACAAGAGTCTGAACATTAGGGATGACCAGTGGTGAAGGTGGAGGAACATGGATCGGAACTAATTTCCCATCCACTACCATCATGCTCACATCGAGACAAGGGTCTTCGGTCGGAACTTGAAAAAAGATGTTACACTGGGCGAATGCTTTCTCAAAGCCAAGTAAATGCTCATTCACTACTTCATCGCCCAAAAATTTGTTGTCCGCCTCCAATTTCAACACTCGATCCTGAAGCGAATCCCGATAGGCCAGAAGGCCATCCCTCTCAATCACCAACTCTTTATGTTTGGTAGTTGACTTTTGGAGGTCAAACTTCAAATCATCATAGGACCGTTGCATACGGTGTTGAGCAGAGCGGGCCTTGGCCAATAGAGTGTTGGCTTTTTTCTTGTCCTCATCCGCTATCCTTTCTGTTTCGGCCAGGCAGAGCGTCAATTCTTGGTTGGACTTCACAGCTGCGTCATACTTCTCTTGAAGAGACTGAAGCTTTGTAGAAGTCGAAGCCCTCTTCTGAGCGATGTAAGCCAAACACATCATAGACCGAGCGGCCAACTTCATAGCAATATTAGAGGCTTCCTCCTCGGTCATCCCTTTAACTAGAGCTTTTACTTCGGCAAAAAGATCAAAATTGATGCGCTTCGACACCCATGATTTGGAACTCAGGGGCCTAGACAGGGGAGGACCGTCGGGTAGAGCCCTCTTGCTACGCTTAGATGAGATAAAGGATTCCCGAGCGGCTTTCTGTTTTTCCTTTTTCTTTGGAACCGGCTCAGACTGTTGAACTTTGTCGGCAGGGTGACGAATGGATTTGGGCGACTGGACTTCAGCAGCAGGCGGGGGAAGTGGTGCTTGTTGGACCGGTAGGGACGTCGTAGAGATGACAGTAGTAGTTGGGGCGCGAGATGAGCTCATTTCCACTGTTTTCCATATGTCTCCCCCTCTCTATGCGAATAAGCGAGCGAAGGTGCTGCTTTTGGCTGGATCCATCTTTGTCAAGTAATCCACACATCAAAAATAAATTTAGATAAGTTCCAAATGACTACTCAACAAAAGGCAGTCAAAAGTAACTTACCGAACACATTAGAGGAAAGATTTTTGTTGTTCAGAAAACCGATCAGTACGCGAGAAGAGGACCTGGGGGGCAACTGACTCAATTGATTTATTAAGTCCAAATCCTCGGGTGTCATCCGTGACTTGGGCCAGGAAATAACCTTCTTGGGGTTGTTGGTCCAATAAAAGGAAAACTTAGCCCGTCCCTCCGGGAAACAGAAGCTCTTATACCCAGCTTCCAAAGGTACAACCTTAAAGAAGTTCCCTTTAAAATCCTTGTACGAATTGTTAAAAAGAGACAACAGATGTCTATTCCCGATCATTCTGAGGGAAACCAAGGGTTTGGTCGGGTGAGGCTGCACGTGAAAAAAGTAAAGGAAAGCCCCAGGAGTGGGGTATAAAGCTAAGCCGGTACAGACGGCAGACAATGCTTGAATAAACGCCCAACCGTTTGGGTGCAGTTGAGTACGAACCACATTAAGCTCCCTCAGAACGCCCAATTGAAAATTCGAAAAGGGAAGGAGAACCTTTAAATCTTTAAACATGGTGGCATAAACATAGAAGAAGTCTGTGGGGTAATTCCCCCGACCATGGCATACTCGTTCGGTCATTTGGAAAATGGCAAGTCTAAAATGACTAGCGTCCTCAACAGCCTTTACCAGACAGACACTACTAGCCAATTCCCCAAATGGACGACGATGGTAGAAAGAGGAAGAGAGTTGCCTAACCTCGTAGGGAGTCCAATCATAGCCAGGAACAACAGGCCAATCATTGGGCTTACCGTCCCAAGCACCGGAGGAGTCCACGTTAATTGCGACTTCCTCGGGAGCATCACTATCCTCGAGAAGATCAGAAGAATCCCCTTGGTCCAAGGACGCTGCTGAATTGACGGTTACAACACCCTGACCAGCAACGACACTCGAGGAGGAAGACGAAGTAGCAACCTTATCATCGGCATACCCCCTGCCGTCTTCACCAGCAACATCAGAAGACATAATTACCTGAAGCACAGGATTAAGATGAGGAAGATAGGCACGAGAAAGTAACAAAGGTGAGGAGAAAGGGTGAAAAATTAGGGCAAATTCAGGGCTATTTACAGAGGGTAAAAAACGATTCGCCAAGCAAATCTAGAGCGTCACGTGAAAAAAGATCTGACAGTCTAGGCGATGTGACGATTCATTTTTACTTTTCCCGCCTAATTTTTACAGTCATGACTCTACGACTTCACCCCTTTACGTCCTTGCAAAAGTTAAGAACACGGTTGAAGGTCTTAACAAGAGAAGATGCAAACCTACGCAAAAATATTTTTGCTAGGGCCTGGGGGACTTGTGTTGCTACTGAGTAGGTTAAACCAACCGGCCATGCAGGGACGATGGAAGTGTTACTGCTGAGTAGGTTAGACCGACCGGATATGCAGGGCGATGGAAGTCAATCATTCCCGATCGGCCACTAGAGTAATACTCGTGAACTCTCCAACCTTTTGCTAGGAGACAACCTTCGTTTGTTGGAGACAACCTTTGAATGTCAATAAATGCATAATTAATGATGTAACGGTCACCGTGGAGCAGTTAATGTTTGCATTGATCGTCATTAAGAGGTATATTAATGGATTATATTCCTTGAAACCCTATAAATAACAACTGATTAGGAAGGTAAAAGCTCTTATTTCTGACTTTAACTAGTCTTGCGGAGATAAATTCTGACTTGAGCGTCGGAGTGTTTCCTGCAGATCACCCCATTCGAGAATAGAGAGAGGAAGATCCAAACGGTAAAACCGGAGCAAGGAAAACCGGTCGGCGGAGGCGAAGCATTCCCAAACAGAAGCAGCAGGAGTTTTCTTCGTCCCATTCCAGTATAAACAAAGATATTGAAAGAAATTTAATGTGTCTAGAAATCTTTAAAAGACCATAAGGTTTCTCAACCTTGATATATGTGTGCACCCCCGCCAACAAAGAATACTATTGTCATCTAGTACCTCTTCCTTACTGCTGTAGTATTCTATTCGTTGCAGTCAGAGCTTTATATTCACCAATTCCACGGCAGACAAGTAATAATGTGATGGAATCTGATCTGGCACCAAGAGAAATGAGAGGTATCAAATACTAAAAGTTGAAATAAAGGCTACATAAATATTGTAACACCCCGTACAAAAAGTTGAAAATACCGAATGACCTTCATTGCAGTCCTGAACCTCTTAGCATCCTTTGTCACCCTCTCAAATTCCTCTATCACTCTCTTCATGTTAAACTCTTGTGTGCACTGAGAGACTGATTCTTGAGACACTCAGAGGTATTCAAAGCTTAACTTCACCTAACAAAGTATATACTGAAATACATGTGAGAAACGTGTTCTGCTATTTGACAAAAAATTATTACTGTTCAGAATTCGCTTTACTTTATCAGATTCATTGATGCAACAATTCTGTAATAAAATTAGGAGCCCTCAGGAAAAAAAGAGTGGAAGTTTGAGCCCTCTATATTTGTGATATATGAAATAATCTTTTGCTAAAAAAGACAATTCAGTTTGAGCACTAGTGATTCAAGTTTGTCTGCTAACTCCTTTAGGTTGAACTTGTGCTTGCTTTTAACTTGTTACCTTGTTGAACCTTTAGGTTATTCCTTCTTACTAATTTTATTAACAAAACGAAAATAGCTATTTCGTGATAGATATATGAGGTATCTAACAACAAATGTCATTTGACAGAACTACCAGGAATATTTGAGATTAAAAGCAAGGGTAGAAGTCTTGCAACGTTCACAAAGGTAATTAACATGAAAACAGATTTCATGACATTAATGCACCTTGTTAGTCTTAAATCTGATATTGGATCTATTATTTTTTTCTTTCAGCTCTTTTTGTTGTCATTACTTTTTTCAATTTCCAACGTGTCTTTCTTCAAATCGTCAGTAATGTTTAAAATCTGATGTTCTGATAAGTTCTTTGTCAACATTTGTCTTTGCCATTCCCTTTATTTTCACGTACTTATTATCTTACAATGATGCCACATTCAAGGTGTTGTTGTTTGGTGACTATGCAGTGGGGATCCAGCCTGACATGTCCGATCGGGTGTTCCAGCCTGATATGTCCGATCGGAACTCTTTAGCACAACATGTCCGATGTGTAAAAGGGTGGACTGGAGACAGCAGTTGAATGCTCATGAATGTGTAGTTAATGAGGTAACGGTCATTGTTGAATATTTAAAGTGTGCATTGAAAGCCATTAAGAGGTCAATTAATGGGTAATATTCCCTAAAAATCATATAAATAGAAGTCAAAGGAGAAGGTAAAGTCTCTGTTCATTTGATAATTATAGACTTGCAAGAGCTCATTATGACTTGAGCGTCGGAGTGTTTGTTGCAGGTCAACCTATTTGCGTTGTGAACAAGTGCGAGGAGAGCTAAGGAAGAAGGACCGATCGAGCGAAGAGGAGTGTTTTTGGGCGGAGGTAGCAGGAGTTTTCCCTGATCCCATTCAGCAGAAACATTTTGGCGCTCACCGTGCATCCACCATGTCATCCATGTAGCCCTCGCATTCTTCAACCCAAACGGCATAACCTCATAACAATAGTTAGCCCGCTCGGTGATGAAAGTTGTCTTATCGCTGTCCAGGGGAAACATAGGAATCTGATTGTATCCTGAATATGTATCCAGGAAACTTAGCACATGGAACCCCGAAGCCCCATCTACTAATGCATCAATACTTGGTAGCGGATAAGAATCTTTGGGGCAAGCTTTATTTAGATCCGTGAAGTCTGTACACATTCTCCATTGCCCGCTCGGCTTCTTCACCATCACAACGTTCGCCAGCCAAGTTGTGTACTTGAGTTCACGGATGAAATATGCTTCTAACAACTTTTTCACCTCAACTGCCACTGTCGATCTCTTCTCTTCCTCCAGTCTTCTCTTCTTTTGGACCACCGGTTGGGCATCTTTGAACCATGCCAGCTTGTGTGACATAATTTTTGGGTGGATTCCTGGCATATCGGTTGTAGTCCAAGCAAACAAGTCTTGGTTCTTCTTCAACTCAGCACCTATCTATCTGGCCTGATCCTCCTCCAGCTCACTCCCAATGGTAGTAACCTGCTCCTTCTTCCGTCCAAGACTGAAGGGCCTTGTCTCCCCTATTGGTTCCATCTGATCATCAATATTAGTCCTTGGATCAAGATCTGCCATGGCTACCTCCGATCGTCTTCTCTTGTGCCGGCTGGGTGGGTCTGATGACGATGGCTGAACCTTCAGCTCGACCATATAACACTCTCTGGCGATCCACTGATCGGACCGAACGATGCAAATGGTTTCATTGTCTAACGGAAACTTGAGCGTGAGGTGGGGTGTGGAAACAATTGCCCCGAATGCGTTTAAACACGGTCATCCTAACAACACATTATAAGAGGTGTTCATGTCCACCAACAAAAACCTGGTTTTTACCTCCTTACTCCGCTCGGTTCCCAAGCAAGTTCTCAGATCCACATATCCTCTCGTATCCACCCTTTCCCCCGAAAATCCTACTATCTGTTTGTTGTATGGGGCGATCAGATCCTCGGATATGTCTATCTGTTGGAATGTTTTCTAATACAGAATGTTGACAGAACTTCCCTGGTCCACCAACACTTTTCTCACGCTATATCGGGCAATAAATACCGTTATTACCATCGGGTCATCCTCATCTGGATCGGGAGCGTGGAAATCCTCATCTGTAAACGGTATAGAGTGCTTTCTCACATCTACCCTGTGGACGTTGTTTAGCCCCCTCAAGTTTCTCTTCCTTGCGGACGCCGATGACCCTCCTGCGAAATCTCCTGAAATGGTGTTTATCGTTCCACGCAGCGATCGATCATGGCTGTGACTTCTACTCCGCCTACGGTCGGGGCGCCCGTCCTCTCTCCTATCACTTCAGCGCGGTAGCTAGAGTACTAATAGTAAACTTCTTGCCTACTCCCCTTACTTGTCGAGCGGTTCTATTGAACCTGTCCATGAAGTCCCTAAGACTTTCTCCCTTCTCCTGCTTTATGTTTGTTAACTCCAGATACGTCAGATTTCGCTCTCTACCAGCCGAAAACTGCCGCTCGAACATATCCCTCAATGTGGCAAATTTACCGATGGTTCGAGGTCTCAACGAGTGGAACCATGCTAATGCTTCTCCCTTTATTGACAAGGAAAAAACTCTGCACCACACATTTTCCCTAGGGGAGTAAATGGTCATGGCGTCAACAAAAGATCTCAAATGCTCCTCCGGATCCCCTGACCCATCATACTTCTCCAAGGCCGGAAATGCTCTCTCCGGAATCGGCTCTTCCATGACCTCAGTTGCGAACGGATGCAATGCTCTAGCTCGACCGGCTGGGGCCGGACAGTTTGCGGTTCGATGCGAGCCAGCTTCACTCTACTCCTCTCCCTGATAATAACTATCAGGAATGGGATCTGTGTCTTCTTCTGAGTCCGGCTCTGTCTCCAACATCTCTACAATAGGAAGTGTTTGTGCGCACGCGGAAGATGGACGATTAGCCTGCGCCCCTCTAGCCGCATCACGCTCGCCTCCAAGGGTTTCCAACTCTGCCTGCATTACCTCCATACTTCTTCTCATCTCTTGTATAAACGCTGCCGGGTCTTGCTCCATCCTTACGGTTGCAAAAGGTTGTCTTCGATGCTCCTCGGTCCCACGGTGGGCGCCAAAATGTTTTTGCGAAATGGGACCGGGGAAAACTCCTGCTACCTCCGTCCGGAAACACTCCTCCTCGATCGATCGGTCCTTCACCTTTCGCCTTCCTTACACTCATTCTCAATGCAAATGGGGTGACCTACAAGAAACACTCCGACGCTCAAGTCAGAATTGGTCTTTGCAAGTCTATATAATTGTGTAAAAATAGAGAGTTTACCTTCTCCTTCGATTGTTATTTATATGATTTCAGAGAATATTACCCATTAATTTACCTCTTAATGGTTTTCAATGCATATCTTAAATACTCGACAACGACCGTTACCTTATTAACTATACAATTATGAGCATTCAACTGTTGTCTCCAGCACACAGTTTCAGAGGCCCGCCCGATCGGACATATTAGACTTGTTTCTACCTGCTCAGTATTGTCTGAACACTCTTTGTCGGTTACTCCGCCCTCGGTAGTAACACCTAATTAATCACTCATTTGGCACATGTTTTAGGAGGATATTGGAATCATTAAGTACATGAATTTGGGTGCTTATAGATTTTCCATTTTTTAGTCTAGGATTTTATCCAGTAAGTTAACTTTTATTTATATTCCACATAGATAATTTATTTCTCTAATTGATGTATCATGTTATTAACTTCTTATAACTAATTGTCTGCAGAAGGAAGACATAAATAAAGTTACTAGTAATTTTTTTTATTAGAACAAGAAGTAAAGTTTTCGGTTAGAAGGTATTTTGTAGGTCCTAAACGTGTAGGATTTTTTTTCTTGGGAGTGAATCTTGTTTTTTTTTGGTGGTGCCAAGTGTTTAAGCAAGCTGTTGGAAGTCATCTTTGTTATCCAGTTTTCTTGTTCCGATTTGGTTTCAAGTACAAAGATACTAATTTTATAATAATACCTTTCTAGTTTCTAGTCTTAACTATGTAGCTAACTATCATCTTTCTATGTTATTTCTATGACCATTTTTCTCTCTGCATGTCAATGCTGTAAATGTCCAAATGCTAAACCATAATGGTAATTTTATAGTTAATTGCATGATGTATTTTGAGACTTTTTGGTTGATGATGTGTGTTTTAAATCTGTTTATGCTTGATGTATGAATAGTATGAATGGACTATTTTGGTTGGATTAGGAATTGTCTAAGTGCCTTTTTGGTTTGGTTAATATGCTGGTTGTGTGTGAATAAAAATTTGGTACAAAGTTGGGTTTGGTACAAACACTAGTGCAGAACGGGCTATAGACGTCCGTTGTTCCAGGACGGACGTTTATATAAACGTCCGTTGTGTCAGGACGGACATTTATATAGACGTCCGCTGTGCCAGGCGGACGTTTATATAAACGTCCGCTGTGCCAGGCCGGACGTTTATATAAACGTCCGCCATGTCAGGCCGAACGTTTATATAAAGTCCGCCATGTCAGGCCGGACGTTTATATAAACGTCCGCTATGTCAGGCCGGACGTTTATATAGACGTCCGCTGTGAACCCCCGGACGTTCATATAGACGTCCGGCGCCTCGCCCCGGACGTCTACTTGCTGAATTGTTAGTATTCGGGTCTGGGGAGTTGGACGTCCGTTAGTGCACTGCCGGTCGTCTATAGACGTCCGAGTGTGCACTAACGGACGTCTACTGGGCATTTTTTTTAAAAAAATTGATTTATTTTTTCAATAAAACCACACCTGAAAAGTAGAAAAATGTCCCAGAACAATTTTGCAATAATATAAATATGCGTTTCATATAAACAAAGTTCTACATAATGTGGAGTTCAATCCACTACCAACACTATCAACATAAAACTTAAACTAAAACTAAACAATGTTCAACAAGAAATAAAACTATTCCTAACTCCATGTTTGCAGAAGATAAGCGGTCCACTCTTGCCTTATCTGTTTAATTGTGTCCTCTAGAATAGGCGATGTACTCTTGAAGCGCTGCAAAATTCAAGAAAGATTCATTATGGTCTTAATCCAACACATCACATAGAAGCCACATTCCCATGAATTCTGACACCTCGAACACCCTTACCTTCACATTTTCCTTCATGTCTGCTCTTGGGAAGACCGACGGGTTCACAAGATGGCATATAACTTGAACAAAATTCAATGGCTTTTTCTGCAACGTATCGCTCTATGATTGAAGCTTCTGGTCTATACTGATTCTTGACATATCCCTTTAAGATCTTCATGTATCTTTCAACTGGGTACATCCACCTTAAGAAGACCGGGCCACATATTCGAATTTTCTCTGACTAGATGAACAATCAAATATACCATGATGTCGAAAAAGGAAGGTGGAAAATACATCTCCAATTGACATAGTACTCTTATTCCCTCATTTTCCAATTCATCTAAAGCTCGAGGGTCAACAACTTTCTTGCAAATGGCATTGAAGAAAAAACTCAGACGTGTCAGAATACCCCTAACAGAATGAGGTAATATGCCTCTAATAACAACAGGTAACAATTGTTGCCTCAATACATGACAATCGTGAGACTTTAAACCAACTAGCTTCAAGTCTTGCATAGACACAAGGTTACTGATATTTGAAGAATAACCTTGCGGAACCTTCACACTTCTTAAACAGTTACAAAAACTTTGTTTTTCTTTTTTGGAAAGTGTGTGACAGGCTGGGGGAAGATAGGTGCGTCTCCCTATTATCTGTGGATGTAACTCATATCGGATTCCCATGTGAGCCAAATCTTGTCTTGCTTTTATTCCGTCTTTGCTCTTCCCTTTGACGTTTAATAAAGTTCCGATGACACTGTCACAAACATTTTTTTCAACGTGCATCACATCAATACAATGTCTAACATCAAGTTCACACCAATATGGAAGCTTAAAAAATATCGATCGTTTCTTCCAAATGTTCTTTGCAGAGGTACTTTTATGATGTTTTCCAAACACAATGTCAATGTTTTTGACTTCGTTGTACACCTCTTCACCATTCCGAGGTCTGCACACAACCTCATCCTCAGCACTTCCATTAAATGCTTTTTTCAATCTATGATAAGGATGATTACGAGGAAGAAATTTTCGATGTCTTGTATATACTGTCTTCTGACCATGCTTCAACTGAAGGTAACTAGTATTTTCTTCACATATGGGACATGCAAAATGACCTTTAACACTATAACCGCTCAAGTTTCCATACGCTGGGAAATCATTTATAGTGCAAAACAACATTGCACGCAAACGGAAGTGTTCCTGAACATGTGAATCAAACACATCGATGCCTTCTTCCCACAACAATTTCAAATCATCAATTAAAGGTGCTAAGTAAACATCAATGTCATTTCCAGGTTGTCTAGGACCCAATATCATCATGGACAACATGACATATTTTCTTTTCATGCACAACGAAGGAGAAAGATTGTAAATCATCAACATAACTGGCCACGAACTGTGTTTGCTACTTAAGTTTCCATAAGGATTCATACCATCAGTTGCAAGTGCAAGCCTTAAGTTTCTTGGATCTGCACCAAAATCAGGGAATTTGTCATCAATCTTTTTCCATTGTGGAGAATCTGCATGGTGTCGAAGAAGATTATCGCACTTTCTTTCATGAGAGTGCCATTTAAGGTTCTTTGCATCTTCTTTAACGGAGAACATACGTTTGAACCTAGGTATTATAGGCAAATACCACATCACCTTAGCAGGTGCACCATCATTACCTTCATTGCCAGTGACTCTGTCAGATTTCTTTTTAAAACGGGATAAACCACATGTTGGACAATACTTTAACGAAGCAAACTCCTTTGTGTACAAAACACAATCATTAGGACAAGCATGTATCTTTTGATATCCAAGACCCATTAGACATAAAAATTTTTTGGCCTCGTAATTACGAATAGGTAGAGTATTATTTTCTGGAAGCATATCCTTCAACAACTCCAACAACTCGGTGAAACTTTTATCGGTCCATCCATTCCTTGCTTTTAAACTAAACTACTTTAAAGTTGAAGACACACGTGTAAAGTTTGAGCATCCTGGGAACAACGATTGCTCTGAATCATTAATAAGAGAATCATACAAATTAGCCCTTCCAAAATTATCTTCACCGACATCACGTATCATGTCCTCTAAATGGTCACTCATTCATTCTTCCACATAATCCGTTCCTCGTGACGTGGTAGGCTGCTCCGGTACTTCTCCATGCCAAGTCCAAACCGTATAAGTCCTCATTATGCCGTACATGAATAGATGGTCACGCACAGTGCCTAAGTCTTGCCGTATTTGATTAAGACAACGCACACAAGGACAAAAATATGTCCCGTTGACAGACTTAGCATTTTGTTCAACGTATTGCAAGAACTTTGAAACACCATTCTCATATTCTTCACTGATGCGACGTTCGTTCATCCAGCTTCGATCCATACTATGTTTGTAAAATCATCAGTTCAAGTGTTTTAACTCTCACAAGGTTAGGCCCTACCCATTCAAAAAAATTAATTTTCATAAACTCCAATTGACATGTTATTGCAAATTATGAAAATTAATTTTCTCAAACTGTCCAATCGGACAATTCAAAATTTAACACAAACGATTAAAAGATTAATCGTTTGTCTTAAATTTCAAACAGGAACTAAGTGTCACTCAATGATTTGATACTCATAATAACACAACTAATACATGTATATTTAAAAGGAAATAACACAGTCACATTTAAGAGTAAAAAACGTGCATACACAAAACCCAATTACATGCATACAAAAAATTTTCAACCAACAAGCTAACCTGAGTAGATTCGAAATGAAAGGGAGGGAAATGGAGACTGAAAAAAATAGTCAAAGAAGCCGCCCAAGAACACGCTAGAAACTGCAAAAAAACAGACCAAAAACAATTTTTAATCGGTTCAAATCAAAGGCATTTCATCACAGTGCATTGTAATTGGATCGAAAATGAATTTAAACGATCCAAATGAGAGAAAACGCACCTGCAAAATCAGTGGCGCAGCAGCGTTCGTGGAGGAAGACGATGAACAGTGTTTCGCGTTTCCAAAACTGAGCTAGTCACGGGTTCGCGGGAGCAAAATTAATACACTTACACGTCCGGTACGCTGGGGCACGGACGTCTATAATATTATAGACGTCTATAATATTATAGACGTCCGTGTCGTCACTAATATGACGTGTATGGGGATTTAAAAATGATATTCCCGGGATGGATTTAGACGTCCCTCCTGAGTCGAGCTAGACGTCTATAGGATTATAAACGTCCGTGATTGGGGGACGGACGTCTACGAGGCTGACAACTGAACATTTAAATCCCCATGTACGGACATTAAACGTCCGATACGGGAGGGCACAGACGTCTATAATAGTATAAACGTTCGGGCCCCCATATTGGATGTTTAAGGGGCTGAACACAATTAAATCTCCAACCACCCTGTCACCACATTAAACGTCCGTCCCCCTCACACGGACGTTCATAACATTACAAACGTCCGTCACGACTAGGGATGGATGTTTAAGGGCTGGCACGGTACTTTTGAAAACGTTCACTGTTCAGCCTCTTAAACGTTCGTCCCCCTCACACGGACGTTCATAAAATTATGAACGTCCGTCTCGACAAGGGACGGACGTTCAAGGGCTGGCATGCGTACTTGTAAACGTTCACTGTTCAGCCTCTTAAACGTCTGTCCTCCCACACGGACGTTCATAACATTATGAACGTCCGTCTCGACCCTAGGACGGACGTTTAAGGGGTGGCATGGGTACTTCAAAGGTTCAGCGTCTTAAACGTCCGTCCACCTAACACGGACGTTCATAACATTATGAACGTCCGTCTCGACAAGGGACGAGCGTTTAAGGGCTACCAGAGGTACTTGAAAATGTTCACTGTTAAACCCCTTAAACGTCTGTCCCCCTCACAAGGATGTTCATAACATTACAAACGTCCGTCTCCACTAGGGACGGACGTTTAAGGGCTGGCATGGTACTTTTGAAAACGTTCACTGTTCAGCCTCTTAAACGTCCGTCCCCCTCACACGGACGTTCATAAAATTATGAATGTCCATCTCGATAAGGGACAGACGTTCAAGGGCTGGCATGCGTACTTGTAAACGTTCACTGTTCAACCTCTTAAACATTCGTCCCCCTCACACGGACGTTCATAACATTATGAACGTTCGTCTCGACAACGGACGGACGTGTAAGGGCTGCCAGGAGTACTTGAAAACGTTCACTCTTAAGCCCCTTAAACGTCCGTCCCCCTCACACGGACGTTCATAACATTACAAACGTCCGTCTCGACTAGGGACGAACGTTTAAGGGCTGGCATGGTACTTTTGAAAACGTTCATTGTTCAGCCTCTTAAAGGTTCGTCCCGCTCACACGGATGTTCATAACATTATAAACGTCCGTGTCGATTAGGGACGGACGTTTAAGGCTGGCATCGTACTTGAAAAAGTTCACTTGTTCAGCCTTTTAAACGTCTGTCTTCCGACGACGGACGTCTATAACATTATAAACGTCTAGCTCGAACAAGGACAGACGTCTTGAGTTCCACTTATTTACGAATATGCCACCGGTCAATTATATACGTTGGGGATTTTGTGGACGGACGTCTATTGGGGGACGTTAAAAGTCAATTCTACACTAGTGAAAGTTGGGTTCTTAGGTTGTTTTCTTGTGTGAGTGCTTCGAATCATGCTGGAAAGTTGGTACAAGGTTCATTGGATGCTGGACAATGAAGTGTGGTGCAGGAACATGAATTCTGGTGTGTTTGGTTCACCAAAAATGCTGCTGGAAGCTAGTCCAAAATATTTCTTTGTTGCTATTTTTCTGGTGCATATTGATGGCAGTGTGGTGTTTCAAAAGCTAGTTTGAAAGACTGGTTTTGGAATGCTAGAAGGTGGATAAAAGGGGGACTTGAAATCTTCAACATGGTGAAGCGACCAAATGGGCTGGTAATAGTTTTTTTACCAATGTACAATGATATTTTTTTTAATGTTTACTATTGAATAATATTATTATTTTATGTTGAACAATTTGTTGTGTCAAAATGTTTATTGTTTATTTTATGATATTTAATTTTAATTTTAAATTATTTGATTGTATGTTTCATATATTAAAGCATTTTCATTATAATCAAATAGATTATAAATAATACCATAAAAATAAAAAAATTTCTTTGCATTTCTGGCGGGTTTAAAACCTCGATATCCGCAGTTTTCTAAACTTGCTTGGGCGGTTTCATAAATTCCTGTAGGTTCTGATGCTTTATGCAAAACTCCAATTAATTTTCTAATGATTTATGCAGACCTTTGGAAATACCGATAATTTTATCAAAATCTCTAGAAATAGCGCAATTTTATAAAACACTAGAAATCGTTGTGAAAGAAAAAAGTAACCCGTGAGCCAATCCGGTTCAATATGGGTTGGGTTTGAAAAAAATGTAATTTTCTACGTAGGTTAGCTTTCAATATGGCTTACTTAGAACCCGGCTCATCCGACTTGAACCTGTAATGAGTCGGGTTGGCTCACCAATCCACCTAATTTAATTAAATTATTTATTATTTTTGTGTTTTAGCATTATCAGACAACATTTTTTTTATTATATTGTAGATGGTGATAAGGAAAAAATGTTTCAACATAGAAAAGTATTATAGATTTATCTGCTCAAGACTCTAATATTATAAATGGACAAGTGATACAAAAATTATCAATATTAAAAACTTATTTGTTCACTTTTGTACTATTTCTTGGATTACTCTTGATTGTATGATATTTTTATTTTATTTTGAATTTGTCTTTGAAATTTAACATCATTTTAGTATGAAATTTATTTAAATTTGAATTTTAAAAATTTTCATTTTTTTTACTTTAAGGAAAACTTATAATTAAACGAGTCAGTAAGCCAACTCGTTTAACCCACCAACCTGTGGTAAGTCAAATTGGATTCGAATTTTTTCAGCTCGCTAATAAGTGAGCCAGGTTGGGTTGGCTCACTAAGTAATCAACCCATGGTGGGTCGAGCCGAGCGGGGTTACCCGTTTTGACAGCTCTAAATTAACGACACTATTTTTCTCAACGATTTTTTGTAACGGTAGGAATACTGTATTTTCTAGAATTTAAAATCGCAAAAAATGTTAGGAAAAATTCTGGTATAACTAAAACAAGTTTTACTTATATCATTATGATTTTCTCAGTTTTTTACAATAAACTAGAGCTGTCAAAACGGGTTACAACCCGCGGACCAAGGCCATGGGTTTGAGCCGGGTTGGGTTTGAAAAAATTGTAGTTTTTTATGCGGGTCAGGTGTCAACCCGACTCATTTAAACCCGGTTCATGCGGGTTGAATCCGTGGTGGGCCGGGTTGGCCCACCAACCTACCTACCTAATTTTATTTTGTTAAAATTTAATTTTAATTTTATAAAAAATATTTATTATTTTGTTTTTGCTTGAAAATATTATTTAAGTTTCTTATTTTCAAAATTAATTAAACACCCATGTTGGGAGTGAAATTTGTTTATATTTGAATAATAGAAAGTTTGTAATTTATTTTTATTTTAAAAAATTGTAATTAAGTGAGCTAGTGAGCCAACCCGTTTATCCACCAACTCGTGGTGGGTTGGGCCGGGTTTGAATTTTTATGGCTTACTAATAAATGAATCGGGTTGGTTGGCTCACTAAGTGACCAACCCGTGGTGGACCGGGCCGGGTCGGGCCGGATGACCCATTTTGACAGCTCTACAATAAACAAATATCAAACTTTTAAAATATACATTCATTTTATAATAAACCATTACAATTGAACACTTCTTAATTTTGAATAATAAGTAAAATATTGAAAATATTCTCATTATTATATTAAGTCATTTTTTTAAATAATAGTATTATAATTTTTAAAATATACACTCATCTTATAAATTAATTTCGTTTTCTAATTCATCAAGTTAACTAGTTTTGTAAGCAAATATACATATACAAATTAAAATTTTAGAAAATTCAACCACAAATATAATAACGATTATTTCATTATATATATATATATATATATATATATATATACTTATTTATTTTCTATATTTATTTTTTCATAAATTTAAAAAATACAAAATAAAAAAAAAAACAGTTCAGATGCTTAAAAATCAAATTTCAGGTACAGGGTGGCGAAATTCAGAATTCGACTTGAAGGACCGACTTAAAAATCAAAACCAATAGAAAGATAAATAAGGAAAGCAGGTTATGTCAGAAAAAAAAATTTCCACTTCCTTATATTCTACCTACACTTGATAATTAGTTTTTAAAATAAAATATTATATTAACATATAAAAATAAACATAAAAAGAATATTATAATAAAATAATAATATATGAAGTAGTAAGTTGAGTATAAGAGTAAAATGAAAGCGTTAAATATAAATATATATATATATATATATATATATATATATAAGTTTACTATCGTAATTTCTTAAAAATGTATTAAATTTTAATTGGCAAAAATATCCTTCTATTATGGATTTTATGTTTTAAAGTTAAAAATATTTAAATAATTTCTTATTTTTTATATTTTTTTATTTTAAATTAAAATAAAAATTATTAAAGTATTTCTATATTTAAAGTATGTCCTTTTTTAAGAATAAAGATTTTTTTATTAATTAAAATTTGGTACTTTTTACGAGGTTACATAAGTTAATAAATTCCATATATGTAATGTAAGAAAAGATATGACTAGTTTCTCTTACCAAGACGAAGGTGAATGATAATAACTCTTTTCAAATCTTTCTGAAAAATTAAGATGATTTTTAAAAGTACACAACACAATTATGAATAATAAAATAGTAGAGAGAAAGAGAAAGAAAACAAACACAGTCTTTTTATCCTGATTTGGCCTCAATGCCTACATCCAATCTCTTTCAATCAACCTGATATTGAAAGCGTTTCCACTATAAAAATTTTAGTGTTTACAACAAGGATTTACAGAGACCATTTCTCAAATGTAAAATACCTTTATAACTAAACCCATCTAATATAACAAATACTATAACCAATAAGGTGCATTGATATTTTAAAAGATAATGATTTTGATGATGCTGTAAGAGTAGAACTCGAAGAATGAAGTTGTAATTTATTTAAAAGCACTTTTGTAGACTAAAAATGTATTAAGAATAACTTTGATCTTGTAAACACTTAGAAATTTCCTGTCTTTAGGATATCTGCGCATATAATCGATTATCACGAGTCTTTTTGAAAAACCATTACTCTCGCAGATAATCGATTATGGCTTGAAATAATCGATTATCCTGGTCTGGATGATAATTGCCCAAGTCTCACAGATAATTAATTATCCTGATAATTGATTATTCCTCAGGATAATTAATTATCACTGGCAATTGTATTGTGTCTTTTTAACTTCAGACCTGTGGGCTATATATAGTTGTCTAAAACCCTTAGAGGGTTTATCTAAGTCATTTGAGAATACAATGTGATCTAAGGAAGTTCTCAAGTGTTAGTTCATCACTCTTGTCAAGTCTTCTTCATAGGAGAAGCTCGCGCTTTGTGTCAAAGGTCAGAGCGGTTCTCTTCAAGTTGGTAGAGTTGTTCTCTTCCAGTTCGTTGGTCGAAGAAAGATACTTCCTGTACTCTTCCAGTTCGTTTGTCGAAGGAAAGTGTTGGCTTGCTTCTGGTTTGTTTGTCGAAGGAATTTTCCTTTCGGTTCGTTCGTTGAAGGAAGGTTTTGCTTTTCTATTTACATTCACTATTTTGTAATATGTACAAACTGAGAAACTATTTTTAGTGAAAAGGTCAATCATTATTCATAGTGATTAACGACTGGACGTAGAATCTTTTGATTCGAACCAGGATAAAAATCATTTGTGTGATTTTTCTACTGCCTACACTCTTTACATTTTCTACACATCAACTGTTTGATAAAATGTTTAAGAGAAAATTAAAGAACCACTTTTAAAATTGACCGAACAAGCTCTTTGCTTTTAACAATCTGTATCGTACTTTGTATTTAACTATTTCCGCTGCACAATATCGGTACTAATTGTTCAAACAAATACAATCTACAGAAGAACAATCCTCTTAACTACAACAACGCTTTGAGAGCCTTCTCAAAGTACCAAGAACCTCTCGTTCTTCTTCTTGGCCAGTGCATAGGGAAACAACACTCCTCTTTGATTGCAAAATCAAATCTGATCAAAACAGAAAACACTTGAGTATTGCAAAATTTGATCATCCAATAAGCACTTCAACTTTGTTCTTTAAGAGTGTAACTTTCTATGAATCTTGATTCTTGGAGCAATTACGTGTACCTGTAAAATATCTCTAAAACTCTTTGATATCAGATATGAAAATTTTCTAAAAGATCAAAGTGTTAGTTATTTTTAATACAGAGCACAATGCGTCATTATATTGTGTTTCTCATATCAAGCGCATTTTAATCGATTATGTAAATAATGTAATCAGTTACACTTTTGATAGTTATAAGAGAATTACATTTAAAACAGTTCAAATTGATTGAGTATTTAATTTATTGCTAATAAATGCAAGTCAAAACATTTGAAAATATGATCGTTATTTCTATTATGACTTAGCTTGAAAATAGTTTTCAAAGTATAACATACTTAATTGATTACATAAAAAATGTAATCAATTAAGGTATACACTTAGACACATTTTGAAAACTTTTTCACCTTAAAACTCATCAAAACACATTTCAAAAACATGCTTTCAAAGACACGAGTTTTAATCGATTATCCATTTAATGTAATCGATTAAAACTTGTTGTTTTGCCATAGTTTTAAACATAAGTTGTCTGATGAACTTAATTGATTACAACATCACTATAATCGATTATTTCATACAAAGTTGCTTTGTGCTTGTGGTTTTATCACATGAAAACATGAGTATGCATACACAAGATATAAACACAATTATGATCACATTAAGTATGTAGACCAATCAACATATCATCATATTTAATAATTATAAAGAAACATTTGTATAGCAACATATGTATCAATTCATTAAGAATCATAAAGAAACATTTTTGTGCTGTCATGAAAACATATATGTGTTTTTATCATCAATGTGTTGTCATCATAAAAAACCAAATACATCAGGGATTAGGTTTAGCACTTACATTGCTTCCCTATATATATATATATATATATATATATATATATATATATATATATATATATATATATATATATATATATATATATATATATATATATATATATATATCACTAGTGTAGAAAGGACTTTAGACGTTTGTTATTTTGGACTTTAGATATTTGATCCCGATCCAACGTCATTATGGGTGACGTTAATGCGACGTCGGACTACATAGGTCAGACGTCTATGTAGACGTCAAAATCAGAGGTCAAAAGACGTCGGGGTACTATAGGTCGGACGTCTATATGGACGTCCGACTTGGTTCAAACTGACGTCTAAGCCCCTAGAACGTCTTTGTCCACATTAATCCATTGGACGTCTGTTAATGCACTAACAGACGTCTGTTAATGCACTAACAGACATCTGTAGACATGGGACAATGCTATAACCGACGTCTATTAAGTGTTTTGTTTTAAATTTATTTATTTTTGCATTAAAACCACACCTAAAAAACATAAAATTATCCTAGAACAGTATACTATCATATATATATATATATATATATATATATATATATATATATATATATATATATATATATATATATATATATATATATATATATATATATATATATATATATATATATATATATATATAACGATGGCTTAAGAAGCACTGATTACAAAATTAAAATCAAACAACGAAAATCCATATCTTGTGTTGAAGAATTATTGTTGATCCCTTTCTAGTTGTTCACATCACCTTCCTTTCCATTTTGTCGGTGATTTCTCAATCCTTAGAGTCTTTTGTCAATGACTGTGTCAACTTTTAATTTACTTGAGCCCCAAGAATCCTTTTAATGATTCTGACATACAAAAGATGATTACAACCAGCAAAACAAAAGATAGCTTAAGAAGCCACTGATTACAAAATTAAAATCAAACAACGAAAATCCATATTCTTCTATTGTAGTCAGCCTTCAATTTACTTGAGCCCCAAGAATCATTTTAGTGATTCTGACATACAAAAGATGATTACAACCAGCAAAACAAAAGATGGCTTAAGAAGCCACTGATTACAAAATTAAAATCAAACAACGAAAATCCATATACTTCTATTGTAGTCAGCTTTCAATTTACTTGAGCCCCAAGAATCATTTTAGCGATTCTGACATATAAAAGATGATTACAACCAGCAAAACAAAAGATGGCTTAAGAAGCCACTGATTACAAAATTAAAATCAAAGAACGAAGATCCATATTCTTCTGTTGTAGTCCGCTTTCAATTTACTTGAGCCTGAAGGATCTTTTTAGCGATTCTGATATATAATCTATTTTCACCGCATACCATTTAGCTCACTCATCTTCTTCAATTTTTGTCAAATCTATTTTGTTTGCACTCCAAGATTCAGAAATGGAATAGACTTGCTGATGACCAATCCAAACCTTTATATCAACCCGCTTGACTGTGGAACAACATGTTTCATCACTCATCTTTAAGTTGGAGTAGAACACCCTCACCAGTTTTAGATATTTGTGAGAAACCACAGTTTTAATCTTCCTTAGACTAAAAAGCTTCCGTCAAATTTCTTCATCACTAATCCAACTTGTAGGATTAGCATTCCTTGCAATCCGGGTAACCTTCCATTTTCTTCTTAATGATGATGAATAAACCATTTCTTATCAGATTCTGGAACGTCTTTCACATTTCTAGGGTTTGTAACTTTTCAATTTAGAAAACAATGTGTGTTTTCAAATCTAGTATTTATAAAGTTGTGCATCAAATCATATCAGTTTCAGCCCCATCTAAAATTTTCAATCTTATATATTCTAATAAAATAATTTTAGCAACGACGAATTTCTAAAGTGTTCGATGTTTAATTATACGATTGAAGTTGAACTCTGACAATATAAGGATTGAATTGATGGGCGACGAGTTTCTAAAGAGTTCGACGTTTTATTACTGATGGGCACTGGAGTAGTTGGGCGCATTAGTGACTCCCAACATTTTCTTCAAATACAGTTTCGGATCCTTTGAAACTACCCTTTGAAAACCTTCACTACAGAGCTTCCGTAACCAAATTCATGTTAACTTTTTCCTTAGGGTTTCCATTAGTTCCTCTACTAAACGAAGACATTTCTTTGTTAACATTCTCCATTGTTTTTCTAGTTTTTTTATTTAATTGCTGTGTTTTTTTTATGTAGTATCTTGTTCATGTAAAAGTCATCATATAGTTTGATTAAATCTATCATGTATCATTGTCAGAAACAAAATTCTTAAACCCTTCATGTAAATGTCTAAATCCTGTTCTCAAATGGCTTCTTCATCTTCACGGTGTGGGAAGAAGGTTACACACCTTGTAAGAAATGCTATTTCAAATGGGTGGATCAGTGATGACAAAGAACGATACAAATTTGGATGTTATAGAAAACTCTTCAAGGTGGTCCCTCAAAAGTTCTTGGATGTGGAATTATTCAGAAGGGAGGGGTTTATCTTTCAAGAATGGCTTGTAGATGTTGGTCTTCTAAAATTTGTAGAAATGACCGGTGATTGCTATCCTGACCTGGTACAGGTCTTCTACCATAATCTGAAGGTTGTTGATGGTGTTATATGCTCTCGAGTGAAAGGTGTCAATATTAAAATTGATGATGAAATATGGCTATCTTTTACTGGTCTCAAAGTAGAAGGCTTCATGTCTCATGAAAGAAATTCTGAACTCAACCAATGGATCAACATGAAGAAAATTTATAAGGAATATCTGAGAAGTCCAAAAAGGCTAAAGGTATGCAAGCCGTATGTACTTGATGGTTTGAAAATGGAAGAAAAAATGTGTGCTCTTGTACTTACTTGGGTAATACTACCTAGAAGATGTTTACGTGATCATCTAACTACTGTAGATTTTATTTTCGGTTCATGCCATAAAAACCCGGATACCAACCAACTGGGTTACTGTCATGAGTAAGCACATGATTCAAATTGCAAGTAGTCATGGACATATTCTGCCATATGGTGTTTTTATCAGCCGTGTAGTGAAGCATCATCAAGTTGATCTTACTGGTGAAAAAAAAAAATTGGTGCACCAAATCAAATGAAATAGGAAAAACGACATTGAGACATAATGGTCTAAAGAAAACAAAAAATGGCTGGCTGTTCAAGGATGTTGACGAAAATCCTTCTACCTTCACTCCACAGACTAAGTTTGAAAGATGTTTTGTGGATCAATTTCGAAGGCTTTCAACAAGAATTTCAAAAGCTGAAAAATCTCTGATCATGATTCACAAGAAATCAGATGAAGACTATCATAACTCCCTCAGCAAGTGAATCTGATGATGAAGACGACACAACAAAAGATGAGTCTATGGAGACATCTGACTCAGATTAGGAACAAGAGTCCATTTTAGTTTATTTTTCTGAAATTAATGTAATATTTTAATATATTTTAGTATATTTTTGTATGTTTGAACTCTGTTTGAAATTTAATATGTACTTTTCGTGGTTATATTTTCATATTTTTCCTTTGTTTAATGTTATTATGTTTTTTTTTTTAAATCCTTGAAGTTTTATTATGTCGAATTCTTAAAAATGTCGATGCTTTAAAAGTAAAAAATAGGAAAAAATGAATGTTACGTTGCGTATTGTAAACGCCGACATCAAAGATCAAGTCCATTTCTATAAATACACTTGCGAATCCTTGATCTAGTCCTCCACTTAAAAAATTTAGTCGTAACTTGTCACTCTGATATCATATATTTTATGTTTCCTCATAGCGTTTCCAAGGTCATCACAAAAGTTAGGGTGACGCATGGAAAAGCTATAGAAAACAAAAGAAATAATGATGGAAGAGTGGCTCCGAGAAGTGACCAAAGGCGCGATGCGGACTCCTTTAAGCTCCCTCCGACGAGTATAGACGCAGCGGAATGATGAGGAACACGAGATCGAGGAATGACTCGAATGAAATCTAAGAAAAACTGAGAACGAACACAACAAAACCCTAGACCGAGGTTTAATCGGTGGAAAACCTTATAAACATGAAGGAAACCGTAGAACGGTGAGGAATCACTAAACTGACCGATTAATCGGTGGAAATGGTGTTTTAAACAGTGGACAGGAAAGAACAAAGGTTGGAGAGGTGTTTAATCGGTCAAAACTCAAAGAAAATGAAGAAAGATGAAGGAAAACCTAGGGAAGGCCATAAAACGAAGCATTGTTCGGTGAAGATGATGTACTGTGGTAGAAATGGTAGAAGATAACCTGATTTGGAGTGTGGAGAAGCGAGAAGAGGCTAGAGAGAAATGATGCCTCGAGAGAATGAAGATGTGGATGTTGATGATGCAGATTTGAGAGAAAGATGTGGCTGATGAAGTGTCGCCACGCATATGAAGGAAATTAATGAAGGAGAACGCCCTAGGGGAAAGCAATTAATGAAAGCACAGTGAAAAGCTAATGGAAAATGAGAAATGGAGGTGTGTGCAAGGAAGGTGGCTAGAGGGAGTCTTTGAACTCTCTAGCATTTGACTTTCAAGAGAGAATTATTTCTGAAGGTCAGAAAACTAAATTCTCATTAAGCTCAAAAGTGTCAATACAAGAGAGGAGTTGAGTATTTATAGTAACCCATGCTCCTTAAGAGCTAAGCTATGAAAGGTAAAAATACAAAAGAAGGACTACGTCAAGCAGGATTCCATCAAATAAGTTAACAATTTGGATTTTGTTTCAAGTAGTACAATTTCATTCATATTCATAGTGATTACAATCACATTAGAAGCAAATCAGACATAGAACAGAAACACAAAACCGATTCCATACTAAAATTCTAAGCCTTTATTCTATTTCAGAATATTTCCATTGAATCCTCCTCACTAGACTCTTCACTTGAATCTTCAATTGGAGAATCATTTTTATTCTTTTTCTCATGTAGAGCGTCTATCTTATGTTCGAGTCTCCTTAGTTTTTCAAAAGCAAATCTTTCAAAATTGGTTTCAGGGACGAAGTTGATGCGGTTTTCATTTAGTGCAAGTGTCTTCCAGAAATTTAAACCATATTCTCTTCATCCTTGAAGCACCATCCTTTTGTGGTCTTCACAAGGCCAATGAAAGTCAAGGTGTTTCGATTTATAACATTTGAGCAGTTACAAGAGCATTTCTTTTCACCACTAACATCCAGACCTTGAAGGGTCAGGATTTTGCTGATAAACACATCATATGGTAGATGTTGTGCATGTTTGGTTCCTGCATCAATCATATGATCTTTTATTACTTCTACCCAATTGATAGGAACATAATTCTTGATGGCATACAACAGAAAAATATCTTCAATTGTCATTCTGTCTTGTTATCTTTTCTTCTTTATTCAATCCCTCATGCACATATAATCTTTCAATTGTGTATCTCCCAGGAAACCTTAACCAGTTACCATACACGTCCTTTTTCTTCAGCCATCTATCTGTTTCTGAGTACCGTAAGTGAGAGAATAACCCTTCGACTTTTAATCCTGCAACTTGAAACCAGACATCATTGTCAATGTGAACATTTACTCCTTTTACTCAAGAATGAAGGACACCATCTATGTTTCTCATACTGTTGTAGAAGACCCTTACTAAGTCAGGGTACCAATCACCCTTCATCTGGACAAGTGTAGAGAGACCTTGAGTTTCAATCCATTCCTTGAAGTGAAATCCCTCTTTTTCAAATAAGTCGAGGTTCAGATATTTGTGAGGAACAATATGTTTAAACTTTGTTCACCTCATAAACTCTAGGCGAGTCTCCTCATCACTGATCCACCCGGAGAGATCAACATTTCTTGCAGCTACAACAACCTTTCCTCTGTCTCTTGAAGGATGTGATGAAGAATCCATTTGAATTTGGATACTAGATAATTTTACTCAGTATTAGGGTTTAGTATCTTAAGTCACTCATGCAATATAAAACAACGTACATAAGAATTTCAAATTCAGTGAATATGTGCAACATCACGTGTTCAACGTCAAATAACATAACAACCAACGTTAATAATAACCGGTGGCATTGTTGTAAATAAATTCATTCAATCCACGTCGAGTTGTATCAATACTGGACGTGGATCCCTTCGTTTCAAATATTACGTCAAATCTCTTAGAGACGCGAAGTTTGAGTAGTTTACAGCTTTCCAAAGTGAGAATCGTGTGTGTGCTGAAGTATTATATTGAGATTGAGCAGCTGTGGAGTTGAGGTAATATTTCTTTCGATTTTAATTAATATTTTTGGAGTTGAGGTAGTATTGTGTTCAGAGAGAGTGAGCAGCTTTCCAAAGTGAGAATCGTACATTATATTGTGTAATTATGCTCAGTATCTTGTATGAGCGTCGAATCCCATCTGAATTCGACGTTCAAACATCATTCAGTGAAAAAGTAAAAAATCTCTGGAATACTGATAAACTGCTTTTGAAGAAAAATACGTCGAAGATCTCTGAGGCTTGGACGTTAAAGTGAGAGTTTAAAAGAAAAGAGAAAAAATAATAAAAAATGGAGCGAACTATGGCTTTTGGATGAAGATTAAAACGTCATATACCAGCCGGATTTGACGTAACATTTTGTTCATACAATTAATGGTCCCAACCACTCCAATGTCCTTCACGTCAATAATCAAGTATACCCATTGAAAACCTATGCTACAAAAAGGCATAGGGAAAAAACAGAGGAAGACCCTTTGAAAAGGTATCCTACATAACTTCGGTAATCAAATTCATGTTAACTTTTTTCTTGTGTTTTCCTTTTCCTTTACTAAACAAAGACATTTCTTTGTTAACCATGAGGACATGGGGAAAACACAGCAAAAAGTTAACACTTATGAATTTCAAGTAGACCCTTTCAAAACCTATCCTACATTACTTCCGCAACCAAATTGATGTTAACTTTTTCCTTTGTTTTTTTTTACTTCCTGGTTTTGGTTATAATGTCTTCCATCATCTTTGGTCTTCATTTTAAATGTTGTGTTTTGTAAAAGGAGAAGAACGTCGTTGATCCCAAAAAGAGTCGACAATCTCCAGGCCTTTGCGTTAATGCACTCAATATTCGATGTCAACTTTATAAATTTAACTTATCTTGGAGTTGTTCCCACCACAAGAAATCAAATAGCTCTGAAATCTAATGGTAGAAGACAACTCCAAGACAATTTAAAAAACGATTCAACATTGTTGAATGATGAAGTTGAACATCTTTATATAATTATTTTAGATCATAAAATTGTTTCAGCATTAAACATATTGTGAACCATTATTCTTTTTCCTAAGCGTTTCCCTTTCAGTAAGATAACTTAATAATTTCTTACTATAAAAAACATTTTTTTGACTTGAATTTCAAAGGCCACCTTCATATTAACTGAGACCTGAATGCAACACTTTGAAATTCAAGTGACCAAATTGCAATTTGAGTAACAAAAATGCTTCAAGATCTAAGGAAAAGAAAACACAAAGGATATAAAAACCATGAATCCTAATATGTTCAACAGAGAAACAGGAGGGCAGGGATTAAGTGAAATTTAAGCTATATTTATAGATGGAATGATGACGTCAGATTGTCTAAGAAATAGACGTACATTATATCATCAATAATGCTTAGCAACTGCCACAGTCCATCATCTGTAGCCACGTCACAGTTCAGCCGTAGTTGACGTTCAAACATCATTCAGTAGAAAGTAATACATCTCTTTTGATTCAGATAAGAAGTAATTGACGTCCAACCCCCAACAAAAGACGTTAAAAACATCGTTGGAAATAGCGCACCATTAATGTCCCACTACTCCACAGAGTCAGACGTGCTATTGAATGATTAAAAATTTAAAAGAAAAAAATATTAAAAATTAGATGATCCGCGGATGAAAATTAAATCATTATAAAAGCAATACATCTTGTATTTATGATTAATTGTCTGAACGTCGAAGCCCCGCCGAATTCGACGTTCAAACATCATTGACTGAAAAAGTAAAAAATCTCTTTGGATTTTGATATGAACTCCTTGCTGACTAAACAAAGACATTTCTATGATGAATAATGATATAGGACGTCATCGATCACAAATATTTCACAAAAACTCGAGACTCTTTCATCGAATGCACTCAACATTCGACGTGAATAGTATAAATTTAATTTGTATTGCAGTTGTTTCCACCATAAGAACTAATTGACGTCCATCCCCCAACAAAAGACGTTAGAAACATCGTTGGAAACATCAAACCATTAGTGTCCCACTACTCCATAGAGTCGGACGTGCTATTGAATAATTAAACATTAAAAATAAAAAATATTAAAAATTAGATGATTCGCTGACGAAAACTAAATCATTATAAAAGCAGTACATCATGTATTTATGATTAATTGTTTGAACGTCGAAGCCTCGCCGAATTCGACGTTCAAACATCATTCACTGAAAAAGTAAAAAATCTGTTTGGATTCTTATGAACTCATTGCTGACTTAATGTAGACATTTCTATGATATAGGACGTCATTGAGCACAAATATTTGACACAATCTCCAGTCTTTCGCATCGAATGCACTCAACGTTCGGCGTCAACTTTATAAATTTAATTTGTGTTGCAGTTGTTTCCACCATAAGAAATCAAATAGCTCTGAAATCTAATGGTAGAAGACAACTCCAAGACAAATTTTTTAAAGGATTCATACATAGTTAAATGATGAAGTTGAACAACATTTTTACATAATTATTTTAGATCTCAATTGTTCCAGCATTAAACATATTGTGAACCATATTTCTTTTTCCCAAGCACTTTCTTTTCAGTAAGATAACTTAATCATTTATGTACTATAAAAAGAATTTTGTTCACTTGAATTTCAAAGGCCACCTTCATATGAACTGAGACATGAATGAGGCACTTTGAAATTCAACCGAGCAAATTGCAATTTAAAGAACAAACATGTTTCGAAATCTAAGGAAAGGAAAATGCCAAGGAGATAAAAAACATGAATCCTAATATGTTCAATACGGAAACAGGAAGCAAGGGATTACGTGATGGATGCAATATTTGTGGATGAACCGATGACATACATCGTGTAATTATGCTTACTGACTATCTTGTCTGGACGTCGAACCCCCTTTGAAAAAAACAACAAATTTGAGTTTGATTCATATAAGAACAAATTGACGTCTCGCCTCCCAGAAATTGTCTACTTTTGAATCACCCTCGAAGAAGGTGAGATTTGGAAGGGCTGAAGTTAAAAAGTTTGATGTGCCCCTCTATATTCATATAGTTCAACTCTCAATTTATTAAGTTAATATAATCGATTCTAAGTAATAAAGAATTGATTCAAAGCGTTATAAATTAAGATATGCAAATAATGTTATTCATAGTATTTTCCTAATAATGTTATTAATAGTATTTTTTTTATATCATAATCATTTATACTAATAACTAATTATAATTATTAAATTATTCAAAATAATTTATCCCAATGTGGCCAATAAAAGTTGTTATAAGAGTTCATTTGATCTTTGATCGTCGTCGACTTTTTAAATCATAATCATTTATACTAATAACTAATTATAATTATTAAAGTATTCAAAATAATTTATCTCAATGTGGCCAATAAAAGTTGTTAAACATATCGTTGGTCCCTAAGAAAATTTTTGTTGTTCCTAGAATTCTAACAAATCTCTTTCATGGGAGATACTTTTTTCAGATGGGAGAAGAAGGGAAACAAGAATGGAATTGTCTTTGAAACTGAAGATTCTGATGATGAGTTAATTGATGAAGATTGAATGGAATCTTCTTCGTAAGAATAGGGACTACTTTTCTATGTAGATTTTTCTTTATATTTTGTAATCATGGCATTAAGTCACCTCTGGTTTTATGTACTGCTTCGGTTTTATTTTGAAATGAAATGAAGATTTATTTTAGTAAACGATATGTGAATTGTGAATGTTGATTGCATTGTTTGTGGACTAACCCTCAATCTAGTTGAGAAGAGAAGATTATGCAGTTTTGATATTGATCAAAAAATGATCACTTTAAAAGTGCAAATTTCAGTACACTGCTAACTTGAATCGATTAAGGAAGAAGTAAAAAGAAAAAATTTCATGTCTTATTTTAAAGAAAAAAGAATCATAAGAGTGCCACATGTTGCTATTGGTGAAAGAAAAAAAGTCGAAGCCCCATCAAATACGACATTCTATTAAGCACACAATTAATGCTCCCAAGTACTTCAATTCCCTTCACGTCCCAGCCTGGCAGCCTACGACGTTGATGGAATCGTACTTGACGTAGTCCTTTTTTTGTATTTTTACTTTTTATAGTTTAGCTCTTAAGGAGCATGGGTTACTATAAATACCCAGCTCCTCTATTGTATTGTCACTTTTGAGCTTAATGAGAATTTGATTTTCTGAACTTCAGAAATAATTCTCTCTTGAAAGTCATATGCTAGAGAGTCCAAAGACTCCCTCTAGCCACCTTCCAAGAACCACTCTCACTTTCATTTTCCAATTACCACCGTGCTTTCTCTCACCTCCTCGCTACCATTCTTTGCTGCCACATCACGTCGCTCTAAGCGGCCTAAATCTTCAGCAGCCACGCGTCCTCCTTTGTTTCATAACCACGTCTCGCTGCCATTTCTCTTTCGAGAGCTCATCCTCGCGAGTCTTCTGTTTTTCGTCACTGTAAGCCATCATTTCGTCACTCACATTCTTTTCTCAGATTTGCATTTTCTATTCCCGCATCTCCTAAACACATCATCCGCTAGGTCTCCATCTTCTTTCACCTTCGATCCAGACTTTCCACCGATTGTTTTCCCCTTTTCTACCGTTTAATCCACTTTCCTCTGAGTAATCTAGCTTTCCTACCGTTTAATCTTGAGTTTGAACCGATTCATCGGTTCATTTTGAGCTTTCCCCCTTTTCTAGGGTTTCCTTCGTGTCTCTAGGGTTATTTCCCGATTAAACCTTAGATCTTAGGGTTTTCTTGAGTCTGTTCTTAGTTTAGTAGGTTTCCTCTGAGTAAGCTCTGAATCTAGAGCTTCGTTTCCATTCCGCTGCGTCTTCACTCGTCGAATAGAGCTTCGAGGAGGTCCAGTTCGTGTTCGCGCATCTTCAATCGATCTCTCCTCGGCGTTCGTCCATCAAGTGGTATTCAGAGCAAGGTCGAACAAGCTTCGAAGGTAAGTATCTCGGTTCGTCTCTGTTCTGAGTTTTCTTCCATTATTGAGTTGTTTCGATTCTTCAGTTCTTGCGTTTGATTCGCGTCTCTGTTTTTGTTTCTAGTTATGTATCGGTTTGATTTTGATTCTGAGTATTTTGTGTTGTTTCTTTTCATTTCTGAGGTGTTCATTATTTTCCTTCATTGTCTTGAGTGTTCTGATTTGTTCTGTGCCTGGAGTCATTACTTTTAGTCTTAGTTCATTTTAATTCGGTGAATCTTCTTTGTTTGAGTCTTTTAATTTCTAAATCCATTTCTGTTTTGTCTATGTCATGTTACATTGTTTTAGTTGTCAATTAAATTCGAGTTTAACTAGCTGATGTTTGTGTTTTGTGATTCATTTGAGTTGCCTGCACTGAGTAAGTTCTGTTCACCATATATAAGCTATGACAATTAGATAAATGAGCTTGGTGGCAGATTTCAGTGGTAGAGATAATGAATCTCATGTTTTTGAATCTGTTTAATGATAGCTTTGCTTGGTTTCTGCCTAATCAATAACAAGTGCATATCAAGTGAGCAATGAAAGGCTCAGCCTAGCTCGGTTGCACATTGATTAATCAACAGATTTGTGATTTGGCCAGCTACACCGAACTGGTTTTTCTTTGAAGAGTCTGTGAGTCATTCATATTTGGTTTTAAATTCTTTGCCAAGTTCTGATTCAAATATTTTTCCAGTATTGTCTTCGTTTCATTGGCATCTATTGAGGTATATGAATCTGCAGAATTGCATTAAAACTGTTTACAACAGTGATTGAACTTAGTTTGAACTTCTGAGTTTGTGATCCATAATGTGCATTCACTGTTTTCACTTTGTTATCAATTCTGCAATTGAGAATAAATTTTTGGTCACTCAAGGAAGCCTAAACCAGTGGTATTTGAAAATATAACTGTGGCTGAGAGTGATTAGCCTCTTGTTTTCCTTTGGATAATTTTTTTGAGTTGAATCATTTGTTTCTATCATGACTCATATCTTGTGAAGTTGAATTGAAATAGAGTCAAATTATATGTTGTGAATTGTAGCAAAAGAAAGTGAAAGTATAAAAGCATGAGTTTCTTGTGATTTGAAAAAAGAAAAAGCAATTAGAGAAGAAGTATTGATTGAACCACATAAAGAGTCAAGTGGCAAGTGCAATTCACAACACAGTTTCACTCTTAATGTTTCTCTCCTTTTTCTAGTTCATCATATAATTGGATTGGAGTGAACATTTTAGAGTAATTGGCAATGCATTATTCTATTTCAGTTGCAAATCTGTTTGGTCATGTATGATTCAACTTGCTGTGATTTTTTTGTGTTTTTAATCTGTTTCTAGTTCTATTCCATAGGTTCTATTTGTTGTGCTTACTTTGATCAAAAGCTTTGTTTCTTGCTTGTCTTGGTTGATAACTCTGGTTTTGTCTCAGTGTCGTGTAAACTCTGATCTGCTGTTCATAATTGAGCTTTTGTTGCTTTCATAATCTGATCTAGAGTTGATCTTGAGTCAGTTCTCTGTTGTGCTGTTAGTTTCATTATCTGGTGCTTACATTGTTGGTGGCTGTCCTGTTTTGTCCATTACTTTGCCTTAGCATAGCCTTGTCTAAAATTGAGAAGTTTGTACACTCTGGATCTCTGGAATTTGAAAGGAGGTTTGTGTGCTTGGTAGCATTTTAGGTGGTGGTGGTCTGGAATACTCTCCAGCTGTGTACTGCCAAGGGAGAATTTCCTTCCAAATCTTTCCATTTTGAGTGCTTTAAGCTTTAAGAGAGACTGATTTTTTGTGAGCTTTGTGTGGCTGCATCTGAAAGCCAAATATTCTTGTTGAGTGTGTTGTAGTTTCAAGTGATGAAATGAGTCCAGTTTTTGAATCTGAATTGTGCTAACCAACTAGATTGCATAGTTTTTGTCTTCATTTCCATTTACAGGTGGTGCTGGATCAAGAGTGATTTACAAACGCTTGCTGCAGTGAAGCCGTTGAGCATACCAGAACCTTCATTGAGATTTTACGGCTTCAACAGATTTTAGCTTAAATAAACAGAGGCAGAAACACTTCACATGGAAGTGTTAAACTAAAGGGAGTATTTTACCTTAAAATTGTTTCTGTTTTTTTTTTTGTTTAAATAGCCCTGTTATAGTTGCCATTGTTTAACAATTCTTGAAGTGTGGAATATGGTATGACATTTGTTGCAGACTAGGATTAGCCAATGTAAATTCTAAATGGGTTTCTAAGAATTGCTGCATTGTAATTGAAATGAGCAGGTTTTAATTAACTTGGATGGTTTATTAAATCAATATGGTTTCAGTATAGAATTATATCCATTTGAATTTGGTTTAAATGTCCATTTTTCCTGCATATGTGTTGGCTGTTGTAGAGAGAGTTTTTGTGTGTGCAGAGCTGATGTGAGTAAATCATTATATGAGAAAATTTTTCGTTGAGCAGGAGTTGTTTGCTTGAACTATTCTGTCATATTCAATTGTGAATCCACTTGTTTTCCTTTGCCACTGCATTGTATCAGTTGTAAGAAGTGGTTTCTGCACTTCAATTTAAGTTCTGATTGAACTGCCTTTCATATGTGCTTGTCTAATCTGGTTTGTGGTATGATCAGAACATGCAGTATAGCCTTGAAACCATAGTATCTCGTGAATGGTAATAGGCTAGAAGCATCCACCCGCACTAAAGAGAGTTTTAGATTAATCGTTGATTTGTTTCAAACTGTCTGTGTGTCATGTAATTGTTAAGAATTGGTGTGGTTGTTGATTTTTTGTGAATCCTTCGTGCAGCAGATTTCAAGTTGAGAGCAAAAGGAATCTGCATCAATTGTACCGAGAGAAAGGGAAGTTTACTACCCTATATCTTTGTCTGCCATTTGTTTTAATTAAGTGAATCCTCACATCAGTTTGTGCATATGTGTTTTTAGAACTTGATCAATAGAAACCAAGAAGATTTGATAGCAGAAGTACTAAGTTGAGCACGTGGATCTTCATTTGAACAAGGTGTTTGGGTCAGATCGTGGCAGCAGCAACATCTCTAATTGGACAGGACTGAGATTGACACGAAGCAAAGTGGATCACGTGAATGTGGGTACCAAGAGCACCGTAGCATAGGATTTCAATTTTTGTTTGTATTTGTACTGGGTTTGTGTTTGCCCACTGTTAGCTTTAGTTTTTGTTTTGTAAAAGGGCCTTTTATAAAGTCCAAGTGTTTAGGAAGAGTCCTTGGTGCTCTTTCAAACTCTTGGCAACTTTATTTGCTTTTATTTTTTTAGCATAGCTAGACAGGTAAATGTGTCTTGTTAGCCAAAGCTACAAGCTTCACCATAGGAGTATATATTGATTTGATTTGTGTATCTCGTAGGGTCATTAGAGTTCGCTGGTTTCCTTAGTGTTTTGTTTCTTTGATTTTGTGTTCTACGTTTAGGGGTGATTTAGGCTAAAAGGGATTAAACTCTAAGCCTTTTCACATTAGAGTCCGAGAGTCTAGTCTATTATTTGTGCTTAATTGTTTGAGTTGTGTACTTTGTTTCTAAAGGTGATTTTAGTTTAAGGGGTAATTAGTTAGTAGCCTAAGACATTTCTGGCAAGGCAAGACTTGGTACTTAAGCAGCTCTTTAGCTCACCTCTCTTACCTGGGACTTGTCTAAGTGAAAGTTTTGAACCCTTTAGATTAAGAAAACTTTTAAAAACAAAGATGTCTTCTTATGGTTCATATAGGTCTTCTAGGTTAGATAAAGTTGATGAAATGTTTAAACAAGCTAGGAATCTTCCATCATTTGGTAAAGACATAGGTGCATTAACATACCTAGCTTGGGAGAAAGAATTTGATAAAATAAATCCTTGGTTTTATGAAGAGAGTGAATATTATGTTCTTAGCATATATCTCTCTAAGTTAGAAGAACATGCAAGAGAGTGGTGGAATGAAAGACAATATCATGTTAGGAAAGGTAGGAAGTCTTCCATACGTGATTGGCATGATTTAAAAGCTTGCATGAGAAGAAAGTTTGTGCCTTCAAGCATTAAAAGAAACCTAGAATTAATTAGGGATTGCATTGATGATGGAAAACTATTTCTTGAGAGTTTAAAGGATCATGGGTTTCTTCGTAGAGAATTAGAATTTGGGGCAAGACTAAAGGAGATCAAGGATAAGAAAAGAGAAAGAGAGATTGAGAGAAAAGAAAAGGAAGAAAGGAAAGAAGAAGAGAAGAGAGAGAGAGAAGAAATAGAGAAAAGAGAAGAGAGAAGAAGAGAGGAATTAAGAAGAGAAGAGAGAAAAGAAGAAGAAAAGAAAGAAAGGCAAGAAAAAGAGAAGAAAGAAAAGGAGAAATTGTTACTGATGACAAATCCTATTCTTTCAAAGACTGTAGAACCTAAAAGGGAAGGTTTTCAAATCTTTACTTCTTTTCCAATAATTGATTACTTTTCAATTTTTGACTTCTCTTTCAAACCAATTGTCATGAAAATATTTTCAAAATATGACAATTCAAATCTTGAGTTATTCTTATCTTTAAGAAAACAATTAACTCAAGATAAAATTGAATTTGGACTTCTAAAATTTTCAAAGATTACTAATCAAAGTATTAGAAGTTCTTATTCTCTTGTTTTTAAAGAAAAATTCTTTCTTGGATTGATATTAACCAAAGATATATTTGATGTGTATTGCAGATTCGTGTTTGATCCAGGAGGAAGAAAACTAGATCTAAAAGAATAAGGCCACTCCAAGATGGCCATGCTCCCAAAGATTGTGTGGAGCTTCTTCATAAGGCGATTGCCAGATTTGAGGACAAATCTTTTTTTTAAGAGGGAAGGTATGATGGAATCGTACTTGACGTAGTCCTTTTTTTGTATTTTTACTTTTTATAGTTTAACTCTTAAGGAGCATGGGTTACTATAAATACCCAGCTCCTCTATTGTATTGTCACTTTTGAGCTTAATGAGAATTTGATTTTCTGAACTTCAGAAATAATTCTCTCTTGGAAGTCATATGCTAGAGAGTCCAAAGACTCCCTCTAGCCACCTTCCAAGAACCACTCTCACTTTCATTTTCCAATTACCACCGTGCTTTCTCTCACCTCCTCGCTACCATTCTTTGCTGCCACATCACGTCGCTCTAAGCGGCCTAAATCTTCAGCAGACACGCGTCCTCCTTTGTTTCATAACCACGTCTCGCTGCCATTTCTCTTTCAAGAGCTCATCCTCGCGAGTCTTCTATTTTTCGTCACTGTAAGCCATCATTTCGTCACTCACATTCTTTTCTCAGATTTGCATTTTCTATTCCCGCATCTCCTAAACACATCATCTGCTAGGTCTCCATCTTCTTTCACCTTCGATCCAGACTTTCCACCGATTGTTTTCCCCTTTTCTACCGTTTAATCCACTTTCCTCTGAGTAATCTAGCTTTCCTACCGTTTAATCTTGAGTTTGAACCGATTCATCGGTTCATTTTGAGCTTTCCCCCTTTTCTAGGGTTTCCTTCGTGTCTCTAGGGTTATTTCCCGATTAAACCTTAGATCTTAGGGTTTTCTTGAGTCTGTTCTTAGTTTAGTAGGTTTCCTTTGAGTAAGCTCTGAATCTAGAGCTTCGTTTCCATTCCGCTGCGTCTTCACTCGTCGGATAGAGCTTCGAGGAGGTCCAATTCGTGTTCGCGCATCTTCAATCGATCTCTCCTCGGCGTTCGTCCATCAGACGTTCTATGGGAAGGCAGAAAAGAAAAATGATCCGAAAGTACGATACTTTTTGGCGGAAGAACAAAACGTCGAATTCCAACAGAAGTCGACGTTCTAGTAATGCTCTCGTGTTTAAAAGAAAAAACTAAAAATAAATAAAAAGGTAGAAACTTTTGGCTTCCAATACTACATCTAAGCCCCTTCAAATTTGATGTAACCTTTGCAATTTATAAGAAAAAGTTAGAAAAAAAGGCGTGTTGTTTTAAGAGAAAACATTGAATGGTTTGGGACTTCGACTTGTTTTTAAACATAACTTCAAAGTTTTGTTGTATGCGACATGGAAGTTTTTTATTGAATGTAAAAACAAAACACAGTCTCACTGTTTGTTCGCGGTTCCATTTCTGCTTGAACTTTCTTCTTGATGGACGACTGCGATAATGAAAGAAGGTTATTTTTTTCTTAAAATACTCTTAAGTATGATGTATGTGCTCGTGTTTGTGTTGTGTTTGTCGATTCTAGACGTATGATATCTATATGTATAACGATACTATGATAGTCTTTTTTTCCTTCAACGTATGATATTTGTGTTCGTTCGTTGTCAGCGAACTTCGTCATCTTCTCTAGTGACACCATTTCAAATTTGGTTTTTGTTTCTTTCAGTATCTCTTACGTATGATATATGTGTTCGTGTTTGTCGATTCTGGACATATGATATATGTATAAAGATAGATATTTGTGTTCGTGTACGTATACCATGATAGTTTATTTTTGTTCCTTCAACGTATGATAGGTATTTATTTTTGTTTCTCTACGTAAGTTAGTTTTTTTTTTCGTGGATTTTTTTCATTTAGTGTAGTAGTATGGACCAAAGATGGATTCATCAACGTCGTATTAGTGAAGAGTATGAGCGAGGGGTTTCTGAGTTCATACAATATGTTAAAGAACACGCAAAACCAGTGAACAGGGCATATTTTTGCACTTGTGTTCATTGTCTCAATCAAGTTTATGAAGACTTGGACAACATCCGTGATCATCTGTTCATCTATGGAATAATGAGAAGTTATACAGTTTGGACTTGGCATGGGGAAGTACTATATAAGCTAACAACTTCAAGAGGTTCGGATTACGTCGACGAATGGATGAGTGATCATTTAGACGAAATGGTATGTGACGTTGGCGAAGAAAATTTTGAAAGAGCTCATTTATACGATAGTCTTAAGAACAATTCGGTGAAAGGGTTGTATCCAGGATGCATCAATTTTACAAGGTTATCGGCTACTTTGAAATTGTTTTGTTTGAAAGCAAGAAATGGATGGACTGATAAAAGTTTCATGGAATTGTTGGAGTTGCTGAAGGAAATGCTACCAAAAAATAACACGTTACCTATTCATAATTATGACGCGAAGAAAATTCTATGTCCAATGGGTTTGGAATACCAAAAGATACATGCATGTCCCAATGACTGTGTATTGTATAGACATCAGTATGGCTCAATGAAGGTGTGTCCGACGTGTGGTTCGTCACGATTTAAGAAGAATTTTGATGGAAATAACGATGAACAAAATGAAGGTCCACCTGCTAAGGTCATGTGGTATTTACCTATAGTACCTAGGTTGAAACGATTATTTTCTGTTAAAGAAGATGCGAAGAATCTTATGTGGCACGTTGATGGAAGAAAATGTGATAATCTTCTTCGACACCTAGTTGATTCCCCACAATGGAAGAACATTGATGACACATTTCCATAATTTAGTGCAGAGCCGAGAATCCTTATGGCAACTTAAGTAGCAAACATAGTTCATGGCCAGTTATTTTGATGATTTACAATCTATCTGCTATGTTGTGCATGAAGAGAAAATACATGGATGTTGTCTATGATGATATCGGGTCCTAGACAACCTATAAATGACATTGATGTTTATCTAAAACCGTTAATTGACGATTTAAAAATGTTGTGGGAAGAGGGTGTTGAGGTCTTCGATTCATACATGATGTTTGCATGCAATATTGTTTTGCACCATAAATGATTTCCCAACATATGGGAACTTGAGTGGTTACAGTGTTAAAGGTCATTTTGCATGTCCGATTTGTGAAGAAAATACTAGTTATCTTCAATTGAAGCATGGGCAGAAAACTGTGTACGCAAGACACCGAAGATTCCTTCCTTGAAATCACCCTTACCGTAGATTGAAAAAAGCATTTAATGGAAGTGCTGAGGATGATGTAGTGTGGAAACCACGTAATAGGGAAGAAGTATATGACCAGGAAAGGAACATTGATGTTGTCTTTGGAAAACATAAAAAGAAGACCGTTGAGAAAAACATTTGGAAAAAGCGATTAATATTCTTCAATCTTCCATATTGATGTAAACTTGATGTGCGACATTGAATAGACGTGATACATGTTGAAAAACAATGTATGTGATAGTGTTGTTGGGAGGTTACTAAACGTTAAAATAAAGACAAAAGATGGAGTGAAAGCACAACAAGACTTGGTTGACATGGGAATCCGTTTTAAGTATATCCGCAATCCATAGGAAGACGCACCTATCTTCCCCTAGCTTGTCACACTCTTTCAAAAAATGAAAAACAATTTTTTTGTCAATGTTTACATAGTGTGAAGGTTCCACAAGGTTATTTGTTGAATATTAGTAGCCTTGTTTCTATGAAAGATTTGAGGTTGGTTGGTTTAAAGTCTCACGATTATCATGTCTTAATGCAACAACTTTTACTAGTAGGTATTCGAGCCATATTACCTGCCTTTGTTGGAGGTATTCTCACACGTTTGAGTTTATTTTGCAATGCCATTTGCAAGAAAGTTGTTGATCCTCGACAGTTATATGATTTGCAAATTGAGGCCATCAGACTATTGTGCCAATTGGAAATGTATTTCCCACCTTCATTTTTTGATATCATGGTTCATTTGATTGTCCATCTAGTGAGAGAAATTTGAATATGTCGGTCGGTTTTCTTGAGGTGGATGTACCCGGTTGAAAGATACATGAAGATCTTAAAGGGATATGTTAAGAATCAATTGAGACCGGAAGCTTCGATTATAGAGCGCTACATTGCAGAGGAAGCCATTAAATTCTGCTTAAGCTATATGCCAAGTTGTGATCCAATAGGACTTCTAAAGAAAAGACATGAAAACAGACGTGAAGGAAAGAGAGTTCGAGGAGTAAGGATTGAAAGTGTTAGTGGAAAAGAAGTTAATCAAGCACATTGGTACATTTTAAACAACACAGAGGATGTTATTCCTTACATTTCACAACACATTGATGAAATTAAGTCGGCACATCCATGTATGAGTGAAAAGTGAACACTTAATGAACATAACAAATCCTTTTTAGCTTGGTTTAAGAAAAAGATTTATGCGACTCCGAATGTTTCTGAAAATCTATTGAGACTTTCGGCAGCTATTACGTAAACAATTACTTGTTTTATTGAAAGGAGGAAGACGATAAAAGAAGAGTTCAAAATATTGGAGTTTCCCTACAAGCTAAGGACGTACACTTTTCCAGTTCCAAGGATAAGAATCCAATTACAACATCAATCAGTTATTTTGGAATAATACAAGAAATTTGGGAAATTGATTATATCACTTTTAGAGTTCCAATTTTCAAGTGTAAATGGATTGATAGTAATTCTGGTGTGGTGACAGAAGACCTCAGATTCACTTTGGTGGATCTTAACAAAATGAGTTACATGGATGAACCATTTATTATGGCTAGTCAAGCAAGACAAATATTCTATGTCACTGACGTAGTGAATCATAAATGGTTAATGGTATTGGAAGGCAGAGCCATGCACACAACTAATGATGAAGACTCTCTAGATATACTTAGGACAAGCTCCTTCTTATCAAGAACCATTGAAAATAAGGTTGATGATGTACTCGATGAAATACATGCAACTTGATGTGATCAAAACAAATGCATATGGAATAAATAGGTGTCTTAACATTGTTTTAATTACTTGTACACTTTATTTTTTTTGTCTGTTCTAACTATAATTTACTAACACTTTGTAAACATGTATGATAAGCTCTGGATCAGGTCCGACGGGAGGAGTGGGTAAATCTGTGACTCAGATGCCTGATGTCACATCCCGTCAGGTTAATGAGAAACCCGTGACGTTGGAGTTTGATCCCCGAACATTTGTTCCTATCAGGGCACATGCAACATTGTTCAGGAGTTACTTAGGCGTGATGGCAAAATATCATGTCCCTATTGTCGCTACCTATTGGGATGATGTTCCGCAGGTTGACAAAAATCTACTATGGCAGGATATTTTGGTATGTTTAAGTTGTTTTACTTCCATCATTGACTTATTTTTTTTTATCATGCTTTAACATTAATTTTGTTTTTAACAGGAAAATTGGGATATCAGGAAATCGTTAGTAGCATCAGGCAACATGTGCAAGTCGAATTAGAGGAAAGCATGGGTGAACGCTTAAGAATGCTCGAAGAAAAACTTGCGATGATCACCCAACAACAGCAACAACAACAACAACAACAACAAGAGCAACAACAACAGTCACAACAGGAGGACGCCCCTACAGATGATCCTACTGTACCTCGTGTGAGCACCAAAGGCTCATGCTCTACTACAAATCATACTGATTACAATATTTTTGTATGAGTTTTTGGTCGATAAGGATCCTCCGCGTGTAGTGGCTGTGGGACGACAAATTGAAGGAGGGCAGACCATTCATGGTGCTCCTTTCTTACCCACTCACGCGCGGGTAATGATTGATGATCCCAGGCTCGAGTGCCAGTGCCTACATCTGAAATCGAATTCGTGGGGGAGGCCTTAGGGACATTTATAGCTTGGCCTAAGGTTATAATCATGCCATATTTTGGCCCACCAACGGTATTAGGTTTTTCCTTTCATGATAGTAGCATTTGCTTACTTGTGCAACTTTTAAACTGTTAATAGATTATTGTGAATAGATAAATACTGTGAATAGATGCATGGAAAATTGGGTTCTTTTAAGTTTTGATGATAACATTAACATCTTTTAGTTTTACTATTTAATTGGAATTGATGATAGCATGGTTTAAATTAATTAATTTTGTGAATATATATGAATTAGACAACTGTTTTTTGTGTTTCAGGTTTGCTTAAATGAGCTAAACCGAATCAAATCTAAAAAAAACACTCAAGGTAACGTCGAAGTATATACCGTTCGACATTCAAACATTGACAGTAACGTCCAATATTGACAAGTTCGACGTTATCTTATACTTGACGTCAAATATTCCTTTAAATATAAATATTTATTCAAATATTACTCAAAAATTGACATCCTCTTTGAACTTCGACGTGAACATTACGTCTGTTATCTTCTATAATGACGTTAACTTTACGTCACTTCCCTTGTACATAAGACGAAAAATCTTACTATAAATATAAATATTTATTCAAATATTGGACGTCATTCTCTTTACTAACAGACATAACCTCACATCGTTGCACAAAATCGATGTTAGTTTTACGTCAATTCTTGATCCACTCGACGTCAAATTGTCCTATTAACGTTGCCTAGTGATATTCGACGTAAAATTTACGTCACCCACTACGACGTCGGTCGCGAATGCGTCGTTAAAAGAAAAAAATAACCGACATAATACGATGTTTTTGTACTAGTGTATCAAAAGGGATAATCGATTATCACAAGGTAAAATAGAAAAGGGTTGCTCGTGGCAATTATCGATTATCACTGCTTGGTTTGATATTCCAGGGTTCGAAATTAATCGATTATCACTAAGGATAATCGATTATCATGTTTTTCTAAAATACCATATCGACCTCAAATAATCAATTATCACTTATGGTGATAAATTATCACTGGCAGTTGGGAGCAGACTTTTTATTTTTCTTACCCTTGACCTATATATACAACTTTCCTAAACTTTTAAGAGGTTAATGAAAACTACTTGAGAGCAAAAATAAGTTTTGAGGAAGTTCTCTGAGTTTAAGTGAGTTCAATCAAGTCTTGTGAAAAGGAGAAACTTGTGTTTAGTGTGTCTAAGGTCCAAGCGACTTTCTTCAAGTTGATTGGACTGTTTTTCTTTCCATCATGTGTCGAAGGAAGGTGTTTTATGCTTTTAATCTTTGTATTACTTTGCTCGTAATCTGAAACAATATTATAGTTAAAAGGTTAATTACTCTATATAGTGATTAACGACTAGATGTAGAATTTGTTGATTTGAACCAGGATAAAAATCCATTTGTGTGATTTTCTTTATCCTTATACGTTTTGCTTATAAACTGTTCAATAAAAGTTGCGAAAGAAAATCATATTTTAAAAAAAAACTAATTCACCCCTCCCCTCTTTGTTATTGACTGTTATCACACTTTATAAACGTTCCGTTGCTTGATACCAATCTCAACAATAATCTTTTATGCTTAATCAAGTTCCGATGACACTATCACAAACATTTTTCTCAACGTGTATCACGTGTATACAATGTCGTACATCAAGTTTACATCAATATGGAAGATTAAAAAATATTGATAGTTTCTTCCAAATGTTTTTCTCAATGGTCATCTTTTGATGTTTTCCGAAGACAATGTCAATGTTTTTGACTTTGTTGTACACTTCTACACCATTGTGGAGTTTGGACACAAAATCATTCTCAGCCTTTCCGTTATATGATGTTTTCAATCTATAGTAAGGGTGATTTTGAGGAAGGAATTTTCGATTCTTGCATATACCATTTTTTACCATGCTTCAATTAAACGTAACTAGTGTTTTCTTAAAAAATAGAACATGCAAAATGACCTTTAAAACTGTAACCGCTCAAGTTTTGATATGCTGGGAAATCATTTATAGTGAAAAACAAAATTGCACAGAAACAAAAATTTTCTTGAACATACGAATTGAAGAAGTCGACACCTTCTACCCACAACATTTTCAAATCATCGATTAAAGGTTTCAAATACACATCAATGTCATCTCAAGGTTGTCTAGGACCCGATATCATCATGAACAATATCACATATTTTATTTTCATGCACAACAAAGGAGAAAGATTGTATATCATCAATATAAATTGCCATGAAATGTGTTTGCTACTTAAGTTCCCATAAGGATTCATACCATCAGTTGCAAGTGCAAGTCTTAAGTTTCTTGGATCTGCACCAAATTTTGGAATTGTTTCATCGGTCTTCTTCCATTATGGTGAATCACCTGGGTGTTCAAGAAGATTATCGCACTTTCTTCCACCAACATGCCATTTAAGGTTCTTTGCATCTTCTTTAACAAAAAATAATTGTTTCAACTTAAGTATTATAGGCAAATACCACGTCACCTTAGCAGGTGCAGCGTCATTGCCTTCATCACCTGTGTTTCTGTCAATTTTCTTTTTAAATCGTCATAAACCACATGTTGGAAAAATCTTTTGTGAATCAAACTCCTTTATGTACAAAACATAATCAGTTGGACAAACATGTATCTTTTCATATTCCAAACCCATTGGACATAAACTTTTCTTTGCCTCATAATTACGAATAGATAGAGTGTTATTTTTTAGAAGCATCTCCTTTAAGAACTCTAACAACTCTGTGAAAATTTTGTCGGTCCATCCATTCCTTGCTTTTAAACTAAATAACTTCAAAGTTCTAGACAAACGTGTAAAGTTGGAGCATCCTGGATACAACTCTTGCTCTGAATCAATTCTAAGAGAATCATATAAATTAGCTCTTCTAAAATTGTCTTCACAAACATCACGTATCATGTCCTCTAAATGATCACTCATGAGTGAATATGTATACCCACATTTATGCTTTAAAATTCAATATTTTGATGGGATACTTGTGCTTAAATGTTTGATTTGAAGAGAATTTGTGACGATTGGATTTATTGGGTTTGGGAATAAAAGGGGCTTAAAAAGTGAGTTCTAGTTGCATAAACTATTCTTGGATATCCTTATGTTTATTTGTGCAACTGAAATTGAAGCTTTATTGATCCAAAGATGCCAAAATAAGGCCCAAAATTAAAATTAGTTTATTCAAGAAAATGGGTTGAATACACTCCTGTTTCTACAATGATTCACCCCTATTTTCTAAACTAGGCCCAACACTAAACCCAACAGAAATCCTATTCTAAATATACCTCCTAATTTTCCCTACACACACACTTCCTAAATTAGACTCCACCAGATCATGCCATGTGGCGATCCTAAACTCTAAGTGTCACCCAACCATAGGCTGCCACCAATTTTAGATCTTCCACATCACCTACCACCTCAACTTATCCTTTTGCCCTCAAAAACCCTAATTTACCTCTAAAAACCCTAACCATCAACCACTCCGTCGCCACCAAACACTATCTCCTTCGCTAGAGGCTACCACCACAGGCCACCACACTCGTGCTTCACCACATAAACATCGGCGTCTCCATTCGAAAGCATCAAGCCCCCCTTGCTGCTGTTGTCTAACACTAATTTGTTGATGAGTCAATATTTTCTTCACTTCACTTAGCTTATTGTGCAAGAATTAATCAGGGAATTGTGCTTAAATGTCCAATATTTTTCTATTTTTGCTAATTGTGCTTAATTTGACCAGAAATTCTAATTTTAATTAATTTGAATTATCTGAGCTAATTGTTTGCATTATTAATTGCAGGGAAAATTTTGGAAATACAATTTGGGACATTTAGAGTTTAAATGAGAAATGACAATTGGGTTCAAAGATTAATTTCTTTTAGTGAAAGCAAGTAGCATGCACATTTCATTTAAAAGATGCAACGATACACGCTGTTTGGGAGCACAATTATTACATGGATTTTATTTATTCCAGCACAAAAGAAAGAGTTCACGGCAGCAGAAAAAGAGGGTGCGCTAGAGGCCCGAGAGTAAGAATAAGTCCAGCACAGAATGTTGGAAAGTAGGGGCTGGAACGGGACAGAGGCTGGACGTTGGAACAGTGAAGAATCGCACAGTACAGAATGGAACGCTATACTTGAGAGTGGTGTACACACTAGGTTCCAATTTTATTTTCTTTGTTGTAATGAATTTAAATTCAATGCACAATTTGATTTACTTTTCTGTTACTGAAATTTCAATTCTATTTTACTATTTCTACTTACTGCTGTAATTTAATTTTTGTATTCTATTTTTCTACAATTTAACTTCTACTACTGTTTAAATACTACAAATTGTGATTCTGAATTTTTATATTTTTTGTATTGCTGTTATTATTTACTTCTATGATTTTATTTTCTGAAATTTGATGTTTTTTGTTTTTACTATTTTCTGTATTTACTATTTTTTGTATTTTTTGCTTTGCTGTATTTTCGTTTTTACTGTATCAATTTCATTTTTACTATTTTAATTTCGTTTTACTGTTTTGAAATTGATTTCACTATTTTTAATTCCGTTTTATTTAAATTCCAGTTCATTTTAATTTAATTTAAGTTTTCTCCGCAACCAAACCACACTATCAAAACCCCCACTACGTGTTTAATATGAGACTGAACCACAATTTGGTCCTTGAGAAACGACCTAGGAGTCACTTCCTAGCACTATACTACATTATTAATGCACATCAAATTTGATATGCTGCGACAGCCGCATCAAATTTTGGCACCGTTGCCGGGGACCAAAGGTTCAGTTTTGGGTCTTTTGTTGTTTTAGTGTATGTGTGTTTTTGTAAGCGTGTCGTATGTATTTTGTTTGTTAATTTAAAAAAAATGTGTGTTAATATTAGTTTTCTGAAATATCTCCAGCAACAACTACATCAAATTTTGGCGCCGTTGCCGGGGACCAACGGTTCGATCTTAGGTTTTTGTTGTGTTAGTGTGTGTTTTGTTTTGTCTCGTGTTGTGATGTGATGTTTTGTTTTATGTGTGCGTGTTGCATGTATAAATGTGTTTTGTTTTATTTTTTTCATAATTTTTAGTGTTTTTCTTTTCCCATGTCTACCTATTTTAATTTTTTGAATAATGCTTATTCTGCGAGTGCCTCTAATTATGATTCTCCTTCTGCATGGTACTCTGATTGTAATTTTGTTGATTTCTATGATGAGAACTATATGGCTCATCTTCAATTTCCTGAGAGTGATCCTCGTGAGCCAATTTCACCTACAAAGGATGATGATCATTGCGTTACAAACACTGGACTGATAAATTTGTTGCCCCAGTTTCATGGTTTTGCAGATTAATGCCCACATACACATTTGGAGAGGTTTTATCGAATTTGTTGTTTTATGAAACCTCCAAATGTCCCGAATAATCACATTTTCTTAAGGGTATTTCCGCACTCTTTAGAAGGAGCAGCAAAGGAGTGGAAAGACTCTCTTCCTCCTGGATCCATTACCAATTAGGGATATCTTGAGCATCACTTTCTAAGAAAATTCTCCCCTGTGCAATATGGATACATCAACAATCCTGGGTGGAATGACTCTAGCTTGGGACGGTATAATACTTCACGACATCATTATCAAGAACCACCATTCCAGAATAATTTTATGCCTCCATCAGTCCAGCAACAACAGCAGATGCAACATTATGATGCTCCTGCCCAAATAGCTCCTCAACATTATACTTTTGAGCCTACATTGGAGGAGCTATTGAAGCAAATGGCCATGCAAAACATTAAGTTCATGCAAGAGACCAGAGCATCCATTCAGAGTTTGACTTATCAGATAGGGCAGATGGCCATTCAATTTACTAAGGAACAGTCACAAGATTTAGAGGAATCACCATTTCAGACTGTTCAAATGCTTGATAATGACAGTGCCATCAACATAAGAGATGGGAACCAAAGTCATGTGATCATTGTGCCACCTACTTTCCCATCGCCCTATGTCCCCACTCTTGCACCTGAGGAGACTAATGAATATTTTGAGGACCAGGCAGGAATAAGCAGTAATTTAGAGCCAGGTAGACCACCTTCATCTTCCCACACTCTACCAATCTTCAGGGAAGTGGAGGTAAATATACCTAAGATTGATTCTATTTTTGATGATCATGTTGTTGATAGATATGTTATTGATGATTATATTGTTGATGAGCATGCTTTCAATTCTACCCCTCTGCATGATGAGAACCACTTTTTGTCATCCTATCTGAATACTTCTTATCAATGCACTGAACATGAATCTGAGCTTGTTGTTGATATTGCTTCTAAATTTGAAAGTGATTCATGTTCTAAGAGTATATTTGAGGTTCAATTTGATAAATTAGGATTGGGTGTTATACCTCTGCATGTCATTTCTTTGGAGTCACATTGCACTAACCCTATTGTAGGAGGTACACATGAATTTGACCAACATGCACCCACAATGGAAAACAAAGGTGCTAAATCTCACAAAATCTTCAACATCAATAGGCACCTGCTGAACCCACTCATCAACAATCAATTCTTCTTAGATCCAGCTGTGGAAGACATTTCCCTGCTTGATCAAATCTAAAGGATGAAGCAATTCTTCCTCACAACTTCCTTGCTGGATCCAATGGTGGAAGACATCTCCCTGATAGTCCAAAATTGGCAGCTTCCACCCTAACCTACGAGAGTTTTCTTTTTCCTTCTCCCCCTTTCCCGACTTTTATTGCACTTGTCCATGATATGTTGACTGTTCTGATTTCTGATCCTATGCCTATAACACATTGAGGACAATGTGTAGTTTAAGTATGGTCTATTGGGGGAGAATCTTATTTTTCTTTGTTAGTTTTTGTTTTGTGTGTTAAATTTTTTCTTTTCTAGGTAATTTTTATTGCATCTTATGTACAATTTTATATGTTTCTCTTGATTTCTTGACTTTGTTTAAGTTGTAGACTCGTCTTTCACTTCACTTGATTGATACTTATGGTTTGAAACTCTTGCTTTTCTTTGCGTGGGAAGATGATTATAATGTTTGAGAGGTTGAATTGATTGTGACAAATACCGTGTGAGATTTGAGCCACTTTATGTTCTTTCTTGTGTGATATGACTCTTGATTTCTTGCACATATGCCTTGGCTCGACTCTTCTTGATAATTCTTGATTGATATGCATGTTTGGAACTCATAAAGGCAGTTTTGTTCTTGAGCCTCTCTAGCCAAAGAAGCCTACCTTATTGTGATCATTTGATAACCCCTCCGAGCCTATATTTTTCCCCATTTGTTCTTTGTTTTCAAGCTCGTTAATCACCCTTAAGTGAAAAACCATGATTACCTTAACCTTAGGCAATTTTGGAGCTTTAGAAGTGTTTTGTGAACAAGTGTGGTCTCCTTGGGAATTCTGATGAATTTGCTAGTTGGTTCCTCATCTTGTTTTGTTTTTGGAAATATAATTTCTATCCTGTTGTGTGATAAATAGAAGAAAAGAGACAGGATGGAAAAAAAATGATGAGAAAGATGAGAAACAATTTTGTGAATAAGGGAGTCGAGAAGAGGATTGAATTAGAGGTTTGGGTATGATTTGACTGTGTTTACACTTGTTCCCCATTGCTCCTCTATTTCTTTTGGTTTGTAGCTACTTATCCATATGTTATCCTCCCCTATCCTTGACCCCATTACATCCATAAAAGACCTTTAGATTTGAACATGCATATCTTTCTGAGTGTTGATTTTAGAGGCTTATCAAGTTTGTTTGTGTTTGCTTTCTTGAGTACATCGAGTTGACAGTGCTTACCTTAGACACTTGAGAGAAACACTGTTAGTACATCTGTGAGGTTCTGTTATTTTTAATTCACCTTTTGAGCTGATTGATCATTTTACCATGTTTGAATTTCTCTGATGAATTTCATGATTATGTGTTGGATATTGTCTACATCTTTTCTCTGTCCAGATTTCTTGAGGATTGTGTAATTCTGTTTGTTTCCTTGCGAGTCTTTGTTTTCTGTGTAATGAGTTTGTGTCGTACACCTGATGTCCTTTGAACTATTCCCTTATTTGCGTCTTGATTTTGCCTAGGAGTGCAAAAGACTAAGTGTGGTCTATTTTGATGAGTCAATATTTTCTTCACTTCACTTAGCTTATTGTGCTAGAATTAATCAGGGAAATGTGCTTAAATGTCCAGTATTTTTTCGTTTTTGCTAATTGGGCTTAATTTGACCAGAAATTATAATTTTAATTAATTTGAATTATCTGAGCTAATTGTTTGCATTATTAATTGTAGGGACATTTTTGGAAATACAATTTGGGACATTTAGAGTTTAAATGAGAAATGACAATTGGGTTCAAAGATTAGTTTCTTTTAGTGAAAGCAAGTAGCATGCACATTTCATTTAAAAGATGCAAGGATACATGATGTTTGGGAGCACAATTATTACATGGATTTTATTTATTCCAGCACAAAAAGAAAGAGTTCACGGCAGCAGAAAAAGAGGGTGCGCTAGATACCTCTTCTTTTTGAGAAATTTTTTCAAAAACTTAGCATACACAGGAACCTTTTGCAACACCTCAGTCAAAGGAATTTTAATCTCCAATTTCCTGAAGACTTCTTTGAAACACCCTAATTGTTTCTCTTTTTCCTTTCTAGAAAACACCTTAGGGTAAGGAAGACTCGTTTCTAATTATTTCTCTATTTTTCTCTCGCCCTCTTCTTTTTCTTTTCTTTCCTTATTCTCTTTCTTCCTCTCAGCCTTACTTTTTCTCTCTTCTTCTCTCTCATCACTTATGCTCACAATAGCATTACACTCTTCTTTAGGGTTAACCTCAGTATTAGCCCAAAACTGCTTTTCACATTTATCCTCCAACTTCTTAGCAAGTTGGCTAACCTGTATCTCCAAATTCCTTATGGCAGCTTCAGTGCTTTTATGGCTGGAGATAGTCACCTGCATAAACTGTTGGAGGGTTTCTTCAAGCTTTGTAGTTCTTTCAAATAAAGAGGGTTGTTGTTGCCACTGTTGTTATGGTGGTCTAATGAATTTTCCAGCAGCTTGCTCAGATTGACCTTGACCCATGCTTGGGTGAGGTTTCCATCCTTGGTTGAAATTACCTTGACGGAATTGATTACCCATATAGTTGACTTCTTCTTGGGTATTCTCAACTAGCATTGCACATTGACCATCAATATGATCACCACCACATAATTCACAAAGTTTCTATTGAACCTGTGAAACATTTTGCAGCTCCTTTGGCAATTGAGAGAGTTTCTTCGTCAAATTCTCCAATGTTGAGTAATGATCTTATTCTGTGCTAGCAAAGCATCATGATTGTAGTTGTAGGACTCCCTTCTGTTGAGGTGGAGCTCCTCTTTCACTGTGCATCTCATTGTCATTGGTAGCCATATTCTCAATCAACTCGTAGGCTTCCTCTGGAGTCTTGCATCTGATATTACCTCCAGCTGAGGCATCCAACATCAACTTAGTTTGCGAGCCAAGTCCTCCAAGGAAAAGAATGACTACCGTTGCTTCATCAAAGCCATGTGTGGGTGTCTTTCTCAACAAGCCTTTATATTTATCCCACGCTCTACCTAATGTCTCCTCCATGCCCTGCTTGAAAGAAGAAATTTCCTGTTTACCTTTATTTACCTTTGATTGTGGGAAGTATTTCTTTCAAACATTTTGCTACCACAGTTTCCCACTTAGTAAAGTTGTTTTCCAGAAAAGAGTTCAACCATAATTTAGCATTCTCTCCTAATGAGAAAGGAAACAAGCTAAGTCGTATAGCTTCACCTGGCACGCCATAGATACTTATTGTGTTGCAAATCTCGTTGAACGTGGTCAAATGCTCATATAGACTTTCATGTGACAGTCCATTAAATTGGTTGTTTTTTACCTGTTGAATCAACGCAGGCTTCATCTCCATATTTACAGCATTGACCATCGGCCTTGCAATGTTACTAAAATGATGAGGGCCAATAATTATTGCATAATCTGCCAGGGTACATCTACCATTTTGCTCTTCAGCCATATTTTATATATGTTGGTTAGATCCTTGAGGTGAAGGTTGTAACAGAATCTCAGGAGAAGGAAAAAGTTATCTGGACGTTCTGATTCTCCTCCTTCTACTTTCGTCCAGTCCTTCAAGAAGAGGTTCAGAAATTTTCTTGCTTCTAGTTCGAATTGTACCCTGCATACACTAGAGAAAAAAACACTAGAAAGCATGCAATTAGCCCTAAAAAACAAATAAAAACAAAAAAAAAATTAAAACAACAAAATCAAGTCTAATTGGTTAAGAATCACACAAATAGAATAGTTAAACCACGAGTCCTCGACAACGACACCAAAAACTTGTTAAAATATCAGCAAGTGTACTGAATCGTATCAAGTAATAATAATAGTAACACCAATATCGTTTCCCAAGAGACTCACGGAACTAAACAGTTGTGATATTTCTTAACTAATCAAGACATTGATGAACAAATTTTAGGTGTTTAGATGCAAGAACAATAAAAGTAAATATGCATGCAATTTGATCAATTCAACAGAAGCACAAAGGTGAATTAATGATAATAAAAATATGAGATGAATATGTTGTTGGGGTTTAGACTTCACCTAGTACACTCTCTTGTATATACGAATTCTACTTTTTCATTAATGTTAATATCACTTTCTAATTTACTTAAAATCTGATGTCTCGGCGAAGAAAGTCTATCCTTAATTACTAGTTTACAATGTCTTGTCCCCCTAGCAATTAATTCTGCATTACATACGCAGAGAAGCTTAAGATAACCAAAACTCATATCCCTATGTCTAGGCGATACTGCTTTTGGGAGCAATTCCCGAGGTCTAGATTCCTCCGTATGTGTCCATATCACAAAAACCAATAATCATGCCATGAATGAGTTAAACACGACAATGCATAAAGTATAGAGGAAAAACCCTAACAATTAATGAAAGAGGCATATATCAATAAAGAGAATCAATTCAATACATGAGAGTTCACAAAGTTGCATCATTCCCTAACAACAAATAGAATTTAGTTCACCATTGTCATGGTGAAACTAGATGTACAATGGAAAAAGAATGGAAGATAAACCCTAAAAATCAAAGAGGAGTGCTCCTGCATCCAATTCTACCTCTAGAGGGTCGAAAAGTTTGAATTTGCACGTCTTCTGTCCAAAGATACAGCCTCTAGGGCCTCTGAGTCTTAAATACATCATAAAAATAATATAAAACAGGTCCAAGCCCACGTCGTTGGCGCTCAACGCCCCTACTTAGGGTGCTCAATCGTGCTTGCGAGAGACCGGTGCTTAGCGCCCCTTAGAGGGCGCCCAAGCGTGGAACAACACTGGAAAATTGGCGCTTAGCGCCCCAAAAAGGGCGCTCAGGCGTGATTGCAAGGCTTCAGAGCTGAGGGCCTTCAGAAAGGGCAGTCAGGCGTCAATGCGAGCCTCAGGCGCTAAGGGCCCCTAAAAAGGGCGCTCAGACGTCCTACGATCTCCCTTTCGAATGCTTTTTCAGTCCTTCTTGATTTCCAACTCCTTGGTCCTTCAACTCCTCTTCCAAATCATCCAAATTTCCTACAAAATCAAAGCAATGAGTGATAAAATTCTCAATTATAACCTCAACTCTTTTATTCACCAAAATAAGCTAAAAACAAGAGAACTAGCAAGTTTCTAAGTAAAAAAGGGTTCATTTATTATCAAAATTGAATCCCAACTAACGTTGAAATCAACTGTTATCACTAATCAATTGCTCTCCAACAAGAAGTATTAGTGGAAAAACACCACAAGAAGCATGGAGCGAAAGAAAGCCAGGTATTTCTCATCTTAGAGTCTTTGGAAGCATAGCTCATGCACATATACCAAATGAGAAACGAAGTAAGCTTCACGAAAAAAGTGAAAAATACATCTTCATTGGTTACGAAGCCAACTCCAAAGGGTACAAACTCTACAATCCTGATACAAGGAAAACAATCATTAGTCGGAATGTAGTGTTTGATGAAGAAGGAGAATGGGATTGGTCAACAAACTATAAGGACCATACCTTCTTCTCGTGCGTTGAAGATGATGATATGGAATAACAAAAACAACTGCATGAGGCACCTGTTACTCCACCTACTTCATCAAATACAACCCAAGAAGATGAAAGCTCAAGTGAAAGAACTTCACGTTTTTTAAGTCTCCAAGAAATCTATAAGGTAACTGAAAATCTAGACAATGTTACCTTATTTTGTATATTTACAGACTATGAACCCATGAACTTCCAAGAAACAATTGAAAAGAAGAGTTGGAGAAATGCGACAGATGAATAGATCGAGCAAATAAAGAAGAATGATACGTGGGAGCTAGCTTAGCTTCCAAAAGGGCACAAAGCAATTGGTGTCAAGTGGGTCAAAAAAGCAAAGAAGAACTCTAAAGGAGAAGTTCAAAGATACAAAGCAAGATTAGTGGCGAAAGGCTACAGTCAAAGGGCTAGCATTGACTATGATGAGGTATTTGCTCCAGTTGCTCGACTAGAAACTGTTAGACTTATTATATCATTAGCAGCCCAAAATAATTGGAAGATACATCAAATGGATGTCAAATCCTCCTTCTTAAATGGAGTTCTTGAAGAATAAGTCTATATTGAGAACCCATAAGGATATGAAGTCAAAGGTGAAGAAGATAAAGTCTTGAAATTGAAGAAGGCTCTTTATGGATTGAAACAAGCCCCGAGAGCTTGGAATGTATGGATTGACAAGTACTTCAAATAAGCGAATTTCATTAAGTGTCCATATGAGTATGCACTCTATATCAAAGCTCAATGCAAAGATATTTTGATTGTATGCTTGTATGTCGATGACTTAATCTTTATAGGGAACAATTCAAGCAGGTTTGAAGAATTCAAGAAGGATATGACAATGGAATTTGAAATGACTGACATGAGGCTTATGGCATATTACCTCAGAATTGAAGTAAAGCAAGGAAATGAAGGAATTTTTATTACTTAAGAAAGTTATGCCAAAGACCTCCTCAAGAAGTTCAAGATGGATGATGCTAATCCAGTTGGTACTCCAATGGAATGGACATTAAGTTGACTAAGGATGAAGAGGGAGCAAAAGTGGATCCAACCCTCTAAGTCTTGTTGGAAGTTTGCACTATCTAACTTGTACAAGATGTTAGAATCGCTGCAACGGAATTATTAGCGTGGAACAAACCAAGAGGGGGGGTGAATTGGTTATATACTTTTATTGTGCCTTTTGTTATTTTTCTCTTAATTTTTCTTACTGAGCAGGTAATTAAATATCAATGACAAAGTAAGGGAAAGAGAAAAATTGCACAGGTGATTTTATCCTGGTTCAGATCACTCGGATCCTACGTCCAGTCGCTTATCTCAAACAAGATAAACCTTTTTCACTAACACAAAATAGTTATAAATATTAATCACAAAGAAAAACAATTTGTAAAAGTTTAGAAATACCACCTCTCTTGAAACCACAAGAGACGAACTTACACTTCCTTTGAATCTTCACAAAGGATGACCACCTCCTTCGAATGCTTCACGAAGGATGATTCTCTTCCAAGCACTTCCTTGGATACACCAAGGATGAACAAGTTATTCCTCTGTCACCGCAGTAGCACTTCAGGACTTTGCAGACAAGAGTTTCCTTAGCTTCAACAATCTCACAGAGTTCTCAAGGAGTTCAGAGATCTTTGGCACAAGGGAAGAGTGTGTTTTTGAGATAAAGAGTGAGCCATCTTATAGACTCAGCCTAATACTCTTCCATTCTTCGAAAATGGGCCATCTAACACATTTAATCGATTGACACAAGTATTAATCGATTAAAATGAGTACAACGACTAGTTTTTCGAATCTGAGATCCCCAACGGCTAGTGTTAATTGATTATTCTCAGGAATAATCGATTAACTAATCGATTATTATTAGCTTTAATCGATTATTACAGGGGCACTTGGGTTTTCAGTGCCAGCCTCGTTTTAATCGATTAAAACTAGGTTTAATCGATTAAAACAGCTTGTGGATGATTCTCAACAGTAAATAAATCAAATATAAATTACAAGAATCAACCCTAATACATATTTGAGCACTATTACATCAACTTTGATTATTATAAAATCTTTATAAAATACAGAGATCTTCAATTTGTCTTTATGGATCTTGACTTGTGTAAATCTGTTCATCATCAAAACTTCATCGTTGATTTTTGCTAACATTCTCCCCCTTTTTGACGATGATCAAAAATTCTCCTGAGTTTAAAGCTTTTTATTAATCTGAAACAACCACAACTCACGAATGGAGAGATTAATAGAAAAATAAAGAAATAAGGAGTTTAAACTATCTTCTCCCCCTTTTTGATCATAAGAAAAAAAATATGTGCTCCCCCTTAATAAAAAGAAATTATGCATAGAGGAAAAGGAATGAACAAGACCTTTTTATTAAAGATGCATACAATCATAAAGATAAAAAACAAAACAAACAAAGAGGATCTAGAAATCATCACTTTCGTCACTATTAAAGTGTCGCTCTAATCCTGAAATCCTAATGTCTAGATTCCTGAGATGAGTACATATTTCTTCGTGGCGGGTGTTTTGAATGTTCATCATCTCATTTTGGAGGCGAGCCATCTCAGTCATTTGTCTAGAGAGACTCTCTACACTATATTCCTCATGCACTTGAGATGGGCCAGCAACATGTGTGGGGTCGGGCATGGGGATATCCGCAGCTTCGTCTTCATTTTCTTGCATACCAATGGCATCCTCAGGGTGGATTTAGGAGAGTCCTTGTTTGATAAAACCCATTTGCCTCAGGGAGTTATCTCCAACCTTATGACTCGGAAGGACAGTCTCATGATGTTCATTTGTGACATCTACTCCTTTGTACTCACAAATTTGGGAAACAAGAAGAGGATATGGAAGAGGTGCAACATCTAACCTTTTGGCCTTGAACATTATTGTCTGAATCAGGTGAGGCCAATTTAGTGGAATGTTGTGAGGTATTCCATACATAATGATGAGATCAGTCTCAAAGCATTGGGCATGATTTGACCCTCTAGGGCACAAAAGCCACACAATAAGGTAGTGCAAGAGGAGTTCTTCCATCTTGAGTCCACCAGCAAGGAAGAGACGAGCATTGTGTTGTCGAGGATTGCGGAGAAATGACTGGTACACCGCTATCTTATTGAATTGAGCAAAGTCATTCGGAATAATTTGAGAATTTTCTAAAACAGGGACTTTTGCTACATTTGTCTAAATGGCATTGTCCAAGACAATGTCCACACCTTTCACCCTTGTTTGGAAAACCCCATCACGAACCTTTAAATTAAAATAGAAGATGCGAACAAGATCCGGATAGTACCTTCCATGGAGTTCCATTATGTGTTGAACTCCTTGTTCAATGATGAGATTGGGAAAGGAGAAGTTGTAGGATGTATACCAAGCGAGATCAATGAATTTTTGTTTGATGAGCTTCCTTTCCTTCCAAAATTGTGAGAATGATTGTTGATCTTGTTCATCGGAAAGCCACCCTTCTATGGTAGCATCTCTTCTACGAACATTATTCTCCGAAACTCCACTTGTTCTTCTTCTCCTTCTTCTTGAAGGTTCGGCCATTGAGATGGATGGAAAACAAAGATTTTGGTGAAAGAAAGGAGAAAGCAAGAGGGATATGCTCAAGATTGGTTCAACTATGGAAAGTGGGGACCAAGTGGGGTATAAATAGGCTCAAGAATGCTCCCCAACGTTCAGATTTTGGGATTTTGCCCGTTAATAGCTGTTGGCAACGGCTAGTTTTAATTAAAAACTGCAACATTTTTTTTTGAAAAAAAAAACAGTCTGGAGCGCATTTAATCGATTAAATGCAATTTTAATCGATTAAGTAATCGATTAATGCTTGGATTAATCGATTAAACTATTCGTAAATGTGTAGGTAACGCTTTTAATCGATTTACACGCATATTAAACACGTTAAGCAACGAAAAATGCAATATTAAGTCCAAGAATGCCTATTTTACTATTTCTAATATGCCTAGATCTCTTCTAAGCTCAAACAATCTATCCTTAGGCAATGCTTTGGTGAAAATATTCGCTAATTGATGCTTATAATCTATGAATTCCATTTCACAATCACCTTTTTGGACATGGTCTCTAATGAAGTGATGCCTAATTTCTATATGCTTGGTTCTAGAATGAATGATAGGATTTTTGGTAAGTTTTATAGCACTTGTGTTATCACACTTAAGCGGAATATGATCTAAATGAATATCATAGTCTTCTAATTGTTGTTTCATCCATAAGATTTGTGCACAACAACTACCCGCAGCAATGTATTCAGCTTCAGTGGTTGATAAGGCTACACAGGCTTGTTTCTTAGAGTGCCAAGAGACTAAGGAACTACCTAAAAAGTGACAGGTTCCACTAGTGCTTTTCCTATCTATCTTACATCCTCCATAATCAGCCTCAGAAAATCCTACAAGACTAGGCTCAGCTCCTGAAGGATACCATAAACCAAAGGATGTTGTCCCCTTAAGGTATTTAAAAATGCGTTTTACTGCAGTAAGATGAGACTCTCTAGGGCTTGACTGATACCTAGCACACACACATACACTTTGCATGATATCAGGTCTACTAGCAGTGAGATATAATAGAGAGCCAATCATACCTCTGTATTTGGTCTGACTTACCTCTTTACCTGTCTCATCTTTGTCTAAGTAGCAGGATGTTCCCATGGGAGTTGATGCTTCTTTAGCATTGTCCATCTCAAACTTTTTAAGGATTTCCCTGCAATACTTGGTTTGAGATATAAAGGTTCCTTCCTCCATTTGTTTGATTTGAAGTCCGAGGAAGAAAGTAAGTTCTCCCATCATTGACATCTCAAATTCTCCCTGCATGGACTTGGCAAAATTCTCGCAAAGAGTAGCGTTAGATGAACCAAAAATAATATCATCTACGTATACTTGAACAATTAGAAAATGTTTTCCACTTCTTTTAATAAATAATGTTGAATCAATTTTTCCTCTGTTGAAACCATTTTCTACAAGAAAATTGCTGAGAGGTTCATACCATATAGTGCTTTCTTTAATTTGTAGATGTGATTTAGGTTTTTAAAATCCTCAAAACCAGGTGGTTGTTCAACAAATACATCTTCCTTGATATAACCGTTTAAAAAAGCACTTTTAACATCCATTTGAAATAATTTAAATTCCATTATAGATGCATAAGCAAGAAGTAGATGTATTGCCTCTAACCTGGCAACTGGAGCGTATGTCTCATCATAATCTATACCTTCTTCTTGACTATATCCTTTTGCCACAAGCCTAGCTTTATTCTTGGTGATGTTTCCTTCTTCATCCAGTTTGTTTCTGAACACCCACTTTGTTCCAATTACTTGATGAGTGTCTTTTCTGGAAATTAATTCCCACACTTGATTTCTTTCAAACTGGTTGAGTTCTTCTTGCATTGCGATACACCATTTTTCATCTTGAAGGGCTTCTTTAATATTCTTTGGTTCAATCTGTGACACAAAAGCAACATTCATACAATAATTTACAGTATTACTTCTTGCGTTTACCCCTTGTGTGATATCGCCAATTATGTTGTCCAAAGATAATCCTCTAGGTTGTTGCCATATTTTATTTAAATCTTCATCTTGAGGATTGTCATGATTCTTCTCTTCATTTGTCTCCTTTGATGAATCTTCACTTGTTCCTGCATCAGATTCTTCTGACTCAAGAGGTTTTGCCTCAAGGTCCACAATTTCATCAAAAGTAACATGTATGGATTCCTCTATTTTGAACGTTTTTCTATTAAAAATTCTATATGCTTTGCTTGTTAAAGAATATCCAAGAAAAATTCCTTCATCAGCTTTTGAGTCAAATTTTCCCAAATTTAGTTTTCCATTGTTTAAAACATAGCATTTGCATCCAAAAATTTTTAAATGGGAAACATTTGGTTTTCTATTTTTGAAAAGCTCGTAAGGAGTACGTTTTAAAATAGGTCGAATTATCATTCTATTTAAAACATAGCAAGCAGTACTCACAGCATCAGCCCAGAATTGTTTAGGAACATTATTTTCATTTAACATAGTACGAGCAAGTTCCTCTAAGGATCTATTCTTTCTTTCTACAACTCCATTTTTTTGGGGAGTGCTAGGTGAAGAAAAGTTATGAGAAATACCATGTTCTTCACAAAAATTTTCAAATAATTCATTTTGAAATTCACCACCATGGTCACTTCTAATAGCTTTTATCCTTAGATCCTTTTCATTTTGAACTAAAACAACAAACTTTTTAAATTCTTTAAAAGCTTCACTTTTAAGAGTGAGAAACAAAGTCCAAGCGTATCTTGAAAAATCATCAACAATAACCAAAGCATAATAGTTTCCACCAAAACTTTTTATCCTTGAAGGACCAAATAAATCCATATGTAAAAGTTCTAAAGGTTTTAAAGTAGAAACAATATTTTTTTAATGAAAGGAATTTTTAACTTGTTTACCCTTTTGACATGCATCACACAATTTATCTTTTACAAACTTTAATTTAGGTAAGCCAATTACTAGATCTCTAGATATAAGTTTGTTAAATTGTTGCATATGTATATGAGCAGCACGCCTGTGCCATAACCATGGGTTTTCCTCTTTAACAACTAAACATGAAATATTTTTATTTGATGCATTTTCTAAATCAATTAAATAAATATTATTATGTCTAACTCCTTTTAATTCAATTTCAGAAGAATCATTCTTAAAAATAGTGCAAGAATTATTCTCAAAGGTTACCTTGAATCCTTTGTCGCACAGTTGACTTATGCTAATTAAGTTATGCCTTAGTCCTTCTACATATAACACGTCTTTGATCATCAAGGTGTCTTTGCTTCCTATATCCCCTTTTCCAAGAATTCTTCCTTTGTTGTTGTCACCATAGGTAACAAAGCCTTGTTCCTTTTCTTTAAAATTTGTGAACTTCGTCTTGTCTCCTGTCATGTGTTTTGAGCAACCACTATCGAGACACCATATGACTTTTCTTGATTTCTGTAATACCTGCAAAAAAAGGAACAAACAAGCTATTTTAGGTACCCAACTTCTTTGTATGGGTCCTTTTGGGTTAGATTCAAATTATTTAGCAACCCAAACACATCTTCCACTAGAAACACCAAAACGTTTAATTCTGCATTTGTTTGAGGTATGGCCTTTTCTCATGCAGTAAAAACAGGATACAGCATTTGTGTTTATGTTAATCGTTCCTTTTTCTACCCATGCTCTGCGGATTCTATATTTATTTTTAGGAACAAATTTCTTAGCAGCTTTATTTTCAGAGATTTTACTACATTATCCAGTAGTTGTATTTTCAGAAAAATATTTGAATTTTATGCAAGATTCACATTCATTATTAGCAATATATTTTTCTTTTTCATAATATAAAACTTTACTTTTCAAATTTCTGATTTCTTCTGCTTGATATAAAAATTTATTTTTCAAACTTCTGTTTTCTTCAGACGAATTTGTAAATTCAGTTTTCAAAGCATCATTTATTTTAGATAGATTTTCAGAAGTAAACTTCAAATTTTCATTTTCTTCAAGAAGGTTGTCAAATTCAGATTTTAAATTTTTAAAATCCTTTTTCAGCTTTTTATGAGAAATATCTAATTTTTCAGATTCAATTAACAATGCAGCATATGTTTCATGCAATTCATCTTCATCAATGTGACTATCATTATCAGAATAGTGTGAATAACTTACTTGGCTGACATTATCATCATCTGCCATCAAATAGATGTTTGCTTCTTCATCTGAGTCGCTTGAATCTGAAATGGTCTCATTGTCGTCTTCCCATGCAATGTAGGCCTTCTTTTTCTTCAAGAATCTTTTCTCCTTTTTGTCTTCACCCTTCTTTTGATTTGGGCAGTCTGCTTTTAGATGCCCCTTTTCTCCACAGCCGTAGCATCGGTAATTTGAGGAAGATACTTGATTACCTTTCTTTTCGTATCTAAATCTTCCTTTACCTTTAGACTTCATGAACCTGTTTAATCTTTTGATCACAAGACTTAAATTTTCCTCTTCGTCTGAGTCTTCATCTTCCGATTTACCTTTGCTTCTTTCAACCTCCGACTTTAATGCCAAAGTCTTCTTGTTGTTTTTGGCTTTTGCTTCTTCTTCATCAAGTCTTCCAAGATCTAGTTCATGTTCCCTCAATTTTCCAAAGAGTGCCGCCATAGTCATGGTGTTGAGGTTTTGTGACTCCGAGATTGCAGTCACCTTTGGTTGCCACGACCTGTCTAAAGACTTCAAGATTTTAATGTTAAGTTCATCGGTATCAAATGACTTACCCAGTCCAATGAGATGATTGACAATGTTGGTGAAGCATTTTTGAACGTCTGAAATTGTTTCTCCTTGCTTCATCCGGAACATTTCATACTCTTGGATTAAGGAGTTCTTCCTTGCCCTCTTTACATCATATGTTCCTTCATGCGTCACTCTGAGTACGTCCCACATTTCTTGAGCAGTTTTGCAGACAGAGACACCCTATAGAACTCATCAACAGTCAACGCTGATGCAATGATATTCTGGGCTTTTACGTCATTCTGAAATCTTTTCTTTTCTTCAGTGGTCCATTGGCCACGGGGCTTTGGTTCCTGTGTATTGTTAGTAGGAACAGAAGAGTCAGACGCAATAACATCCCAAATTTCACAATCAATAGATTCAATAAATATTTGCATTCTTACCTTCCAAAATGCATAGTTCTCACCTGTGAATAGTGGGGGTCTATTGATTGATGCACCCTCTGCAAAGGTTTGATGTGATCCTGCCATTTGAATGACTATCAAAGCAACCTCTGATACCAATTGTTAGAATCGCTGCAACGGAATTATTAGCGTGGAACAAACCAAGAAGGGGGTGAATTGGTTATATACTTTTATTGTGCCTTTTGTTATTTTTCTCTTAATTTTTCTTACTGAGCAGATAATTAAATATAAATGACAGAGTAAGGGAAAGAGAAAAATTGCACAGGTGATTTTATCCTGGTTCAGATCACTCAGATCCTACGTCCAGTCGCTTATCTCAAACAAGATAAACCTTTTTCACTAACACAAAACAGTTACAAATATTAATCACAAAGAAAAATAATTTGTAAAAGTTTAGAAATACCACCTCTCTTGAAACCACAAGAGACGAACTTACACTTCCTTTGAATCTTCACAAAGGATGACCACCTCCTTTGAATGCTTCACGAAGGATGATTCTCTTCCAGGAACTTCCTTGGATACACCAAGGATGAACAAGCTATTCCTCTGTCACCGCAGTAGCACTTCAGGACTTTGCAGACAAGAGTTTCCTTAGCTTCAACAATCTCACAGAGTTCTCAAGGAGTTCAGAGATCTTTGGCACAAGGGAAGAGTGTGTTTTTGAGATAAAGAGTGAGCCATCTTATAGACTCAGCCTAATACTCTTCCATTCTTCAAAAACGGTCCATCTAACGCATTTAATCGATTAACACAAGTATTAATCGATTAAAATGAGTACAACGGCTAGTTTTTCGAATCTGAGATCCCCAACGGCTAGTGTTAATCGATTATTCTCAGGAATAATCGATTAACTAATCGATTATTCTCAGGAATAATCGATTAACTAATCGATTATTATTAGCTTTAATCGATTATTACAGGGGCACTTGGGTTTTCAGTGCCAGCCTCGTTTTAATCGATTAAAACTAGGTTTAATCGATTAAAACAGCTTGTGGATGATTCTCAACAGTAAATAAATCAAATATAAATTACAAGAATCAACCCTAATACATATTTGAGCATTATTACATCAACTTTGATTATTATAAAAGCTTTATAAAATACAGAGATCTTCAATTTGTCTTTATGGATCTTGACTTGTGCAAATCTGTTCATCATCAAAACTTCATCGTTGATTTTTGTTAACACAAGACCAAACATTCTCTACGCCATTGGAGTCGTGAGTCGGTACATGGAAGCTCCAACAAGTATCACTTTAAGTCTGCGAAGAGGATTCTTTGATATATCAAAGGTACGACAAACTTTGGCCTATACTACTCCATTTCTAGCTATTACAAGCTTGTTGAATATAGGGATAGCGATTGGAGTGGAGATATGGATGGCCGAAAGAGCATAAGTGGATTTGTGTTCTACATGGGAGATACAACCTTTACCTGGATGTCCAAGAAGCAGTCTACTGTCACTCTGTCTACATGTGAAGCAGAGTATGTAGCTGCAACTTCATGCGTTTTCCATGATGTTTGGCTACGAAACCTATTGAAGGAGTTAAGCTTGCCATAAGTGGAGCCAACAAAGACTTTTGTGGACAACAAGTCAACAATAGCATTAGCAAAAAACTCAGTCTTCCATGATGAAGTAAGCACATCCTCACTCGTTACCATTACATTAGAGAATGCATCAACAATAAGGATGTGCAAATGGAATACGTGAAGATGCATGATCAGGTAGCTGAAGAAAAAAGTCTTTATGAAGTTGAGAAGTTTGCTTGGAGTACAAAATCAAGTTTAAGAGGGGATGATGAAATATAAATTGATTTTGTGTTTTGGGCCAAAAAGATAAAAGCCCAATATTAGAGAAGGCCTAAATAGAATTCTAGAAAATTTCATCTACAGGATTTTAGAATGATCCACAAAAATATCTAGGGATGCTTATTTATAAGATGTCTCTAGATAAGTTTAGAATTATAGGAATGTTTTAGAAAGTTCTAGAGAATGAATTATAGCTCTTAGATGAATGTTGTGGTGACAAGATCCTAACCATTGGTGATGCAAGCATGCCTAGGGTTGGAACTCGCAGGTAGAAACTCCAAACAACAAGCAATGATGGTGCAGCGGAATGAATGAATATGAGTGTTGTTTTGGTGTTTTTTAATGGAAGGAGTGTGTGTGGAGACCTCACTACTAAAAAAGCCTTCCTTCTATGGAAGGAAGCTAGAAGAAAGGATAGAGAAAGTGAAAGAGAAAGAGTGTTCAAGAGCATATAGGGCTAAAATCAAATTCTGCAGCATTTCACTATAGCTCAAAAGTGAAGAATTACAAATGAGAGGCCCTCTTATTTATAGGTGAAGAGGGGCCTCACTTCTGGCCTAATTTCCCTCTAAAACTCAAATACAAGTTGAGCTTGGGAGCCAAGTTAGCTGGGACACGCTTCCAACTCCAAGCATACAAGGAAAACATGTGAAATTCAAAAATCTAATACGCAATGGCTGGGCCATTTCAGAATCCGGAAGGCAAAAAGCTTTGTATTTCCAATTCGGAAGCAACTCCATTTTCTCCCCTTTTTAGCTCCTTTGATTTCGTTGGCTTATTTAGCTTCTTGGATGGCTCAACCATGGTCTCCAAGCTTTATTTAGACCCTACAAAACAACATATGAACATATTAAAAGATAATCCTTCTAAGACTTAGAGAAAGAAAATCAAGAAAGCCTTTAAAAGTTCTTCTTCAACTTCTCTTTCTTAGCCTTAGCTTGAGTTGCTACTTCTTTGAATGGCTTCCCTAGATAAGTTTCCATCAATTGGTTAAGGAGGTGTCACTAGTATAAATAAGAGATGGTAGTATCATTTGTAAGCAAGTCAAAAATATTAGAAACATTCAATACAAAAGGCCTTTTCTTCTCTAAAATCTTCCAACATCTCCCAATCTTAACACTTTCTTCAAGCCTCTAAAATTTCCTCCCAATAAACAGTGTCTGACCAGTTTCCAACCTTTAAATTTCATCCATAAGAAATTCTTTGTAGCAATTCAAGCTCACTGTACGGCCACTTGCATTTTCCTGTTCCAGCATCTATTCTAGCATTCTAAAACAATTTAGAAACAAATCACTGCTTCCAAACAGCACCAACATTCGAGTGTTTAAAACACAGCTCCTGGACCAGCTTCCAGCATTTTTTTTTTCAGGGATTAAATACACTTAAACAACCAAAGGAAAAATTCTCCCAGCTTTTAATGTCACTCCCGTGAACATTGCTGCTACCATAGTAATTCTATGAACCAGTTTTAATACACAAGTATGCACTTAAGCTCCCTCAACCAGCACATTTATTCAGACCAAACAGCCACTTAACCTCTGCCTAATCAATTTAAAACAATCCATACACACCATGCATGTATCAAGCATCATGATCAGATTTTAAGTACCACATAAAACTAACCAGAATTCTAAAAATATAGCATGCATTTAGCTATCACAACTACCACTATAGATTAGCTTTATATAGCACTTGGTATCATTGCCTCCAATCAGTTTTAATGATAATACCAACTGTTTTTAATTAGCCAAAACATCTAGCATCAAACCAATTTTGATTCAGCTTTACAAACAAAATTTCAGAACCAAAATACAGCAGCTCACGTTAAATTCAGTGTGACTTTCAATTCATAAATATGGATAAGTTTTAGTGAATATTACCTTGGATTCAACCAGTTAAACCAATATGTGAACTAGTATTTGCCCCATCAATTACTGTACATTTTCACAATTTTTAAAGCTTAAACAGAACTTTCTAATCAGACCCAAGAGAAACTCTGCACCAGAAACCCAGACAACAAGTTTCAATCCAAAACTGGTTTTTAACATCTAAAACCTTCAATGCACTAAATCTAAAATTAGATAAATAGCCTTTGCATTCCAATTCCAGTCACAAGCTATCATTTAAATTAATTTCCTGAACTTAAACATCATATAACACATCAAATTACAAGGCTTTGACTAAAGGTGACCACACAATAACACTAATAATCTGCCCTCAAAAAGTGTACCTTTGCTTCTGAACCAAACAGCAAGCCTTTCCAGTCTCACTTCAGCAACACAACCAAACAAAGGGAACATGAAATTTTAATTCCTAAAACTAAATCCAACTTTAGTACCTGGACTTGCACTAACAGCATTAACATAAGCGAAATATATTTAATCCAATAAAACAGTGCTCACAAACAATAATTAACTAACGAACATCCAAAAGCCATCAGAAAATTCACGTTCATAAATGGAATCAGTGTAACCTTGTTGCAAATTCAAAACACTAAGGTTTAGCACCCCTTATCTCGATTCTAGAACAGAAAACCTTCACTCTCGATGCCCCTAGTCCACGGCCACCTCTCTTGTTCTCACTTTCTCAACGCACAGAAAATTGCTAAGTTAATTCTCAAATTCTAACCGTCTCACCCTTGTTATTTCACGTGCCCTTAAAATAATAATCTGACCCACACCACACAGACCATAACAATTTCAACGATAAATATGTCATTTAATAAAATAATTAAAATAGTAAAATCACATATACACTTAAGAGGAATTAAATAAGAATTGAACACTTGATCATTACTACAACAAAGAACTATTACCAGTAGAACTTCACACCACTTGTGTCAAACATCTTTTTCTTCTTATTTAATATTTTCTTCACACCCAACTATACATTAAATTAATTTATCTTTTTCTGATTGTTACAACGTCAGCCATCGATAATATTTTGTAATTGATCTTAATTAATGTTTTCTTAAGTTCTTTATTTCTTTTTTATATTTGTGAAACTTTTTTTTTCAGTTTACAGTAAGCGAGATTATTTTCGTTATAAAATACTAGATTGGATATACTTGAATAAGATAGTACTAGGTCAGAGTTAGAACCGTGTAAAGTGAGATTGTGTTACCCTTGGTTAATGTCAAATCAAGTTGACCGAAATCGAGTTAGACTTGGTTGAAGTTAACATTAATAATCGTCGGTAATTACTTGTAGATTATGTTCGTCGATAATTTTTTATAACAAGGAAATTATTGATGGATTTTAGTCCATCGGTAATCCATCGAAAAAAGTCAAATGCGGACAAATTTTTTATGTTATCGACTATATTTATCTGCTAGTAATACAATTTTTTTTTACTAATTTGATCAAGATCAGATTTAGCTTAGTCCGATCAAGACCAAGTCAAATCAAGTTAAGTCGAGACTTAATTTGGACCTAAGTTAAATTGACCTAAGTTAGCCAAGTGGAGCCAAGTCTTCCGAAACTAAATTAAGTTAAGTCAGAGAAGGTCCACATTCATTCAAGTTGAGACCAACCCACATTCAACTGAGTTGGGTTTGAATGAAGTGGATCCTAGTTTGATCAAAGACTAGGTTAGGCCTAGCTTAAACAAGACCAAGTGAAGCTAGGTTTAGGTTAAGTTGAGTTAGTCCTGTTCCAAGTCCAGTCAAATTAGTCCTAAGCTAAATCAAGTTGAGTAGCTTAGGTTCAAATCAAATCGAACTGATGGGATCACATTTAATAAAGTTGGACTAGGTCCATATTAAATTAAGACTAGTAGGATCTAATTTGAGCATCTAGGTTGAATTATATTAGGTGAGACCAAACAAATAAAGTTATACTTGGCCAAATTAGACTTAGTGATCAAGTCAAGTTCGTCAAAGCGTGGATTGAAACCTTTCCAAATTAATAATAATCTAAAAACTTCTTTGATCACCCATGAATAATAAGTTTGGGACAATAATTAACCCTAGCTTAATAAAAGGAAAAGAAACATAGACTAAATCCATAATATATATAATAAATTGTGCATACATAAATAAAAAATACAAAAGGATGAAGTCTACCTCTAACAAATGTGTTGGAATACTTCTTATTTTCTTTACCTTTCCCCTATTTAAGGATAAAAGCTTATATAAGTGTGTTATAATAAAAGGAAAGTGACATCTAAGATGTTAAGTGAGTATACCAATGATTCTTTTTTAATATAAAAAGCAGAGTAGTTGGAGATAAGATAGATTTTTTAGTTGTTTAACCAATAATGGCTATTTAATATTTTCAAAAAAATTTCATCCTATAATTGATCAGAAAAAGCCAAGCCTGCTAAAATATTATTACAGGAGGAATGGAGGACAACCATTTTTTTATACATCAAATCAAACAACATCAAACCTGCGACCCCAAAGCATTTAAAAAAAGTAACAACAAAGGGTCAAATACGAGAAATTAAATATGAAATTTTTTAGCTTTGGGGCAAAACCATGTGCTATTGTGATTTGGTGTGCTTACTGTTCTCAATGTATTTTAAACTTTCCCCTGTATGCTTTTCTTCTGGCATTCAATGTCAGTGTTTGACTCATCTTCTTCAAGGTAATATTCCTCCTTGCTCAACGAAACATACTCCACATTTTCACCATATATTCTAACCAAAACCAAGTAGAAAGACATCGCGAAAATGGTAATTCCAATCAATAGCCAACTGAATTGAATGTTCACCAGAGCAACAGCACGATGACGGGCCTTATCATCACTGCATGTGACCTTATATTCTTTGAGGTGCGTGACGCACCCTTTGGATTGAAACCCTGGTGTATAAAGCAGAATCCCTGTGACTATAAGCCACACACCGAGGAAAACTATGTTCACAGAACGAACAAAGCTGACCAAGAAGCTCTTAGGGTAGCCAATTCCCATGAGGGTTGTGATAATAGAAACAAGAATCAGAAGTTGCAAGAAGTAGTGGTATTGGTTTTCTGGTCCAATGTGATTTGCGGAGTGAAAGTGGATGAGGAGGTATTCTTGTGCAAAAGCTAAGGCTCCTAAGAGATGAGTTAACTCATGTTGAGGTTTGGAGCATTTTGCATCAAGAATTAGAGCAAAGAAGGCATACACAAAGAAGGACATGGCCATGGAGGAGTGTTCAAAGTTGTGGAGATGGTTGGTGGGAATGGTTCCATCAGGGCCAAATGGTTGGTGATGAGCTGGTGAAATGAAGAGCTCCAAGGAGATGAAGGTTGTGCTGCTTGCCATGACAAAGTAGAGCTCCAAATATCTTGACTTTGTGGAGGGAAACCATAGGGTTGATGTGAAGGACTTGGAACAAAGTGCATGGAGCTTCACGTTGTTGAACAAGTGCCACAAACCAACGACAACAAAGCCAAAGCCAAAAACTTGATGTCCCTCCAACATAGTGTCTGTTAGGTCAACACAAAACATAAAATTTATTACAGATAACAAATTATAATTAATTTCTAAATTAATAATTAAAATAGTTTTTATAATCATCACTGACAACATATGTTTTATCACTAAAATGGGTTATTATTTAAAAAAATTCGTATAGTTTTAGTAAGAAAAATAATATATTTTTATATTAATGATTTAAATTATTCACCATTGAAAAAAATATTACATTTACCACAACCAAAATTGATATAAGAAAAATAATGTGTTATTAATTTTACTAATGTTACTTTGAGAGTAAAAGTACTTTTAACTTTATTGTCACTGCAATTGAAACACACTTACTTGGTTGGAGTTTTAATTAGCTGATGATGTTGTTGCAGCAAGCAACTGAAGGAAAATGAAATGAAGTAGTGAGTTCACATTCTAAGAAATCAAAACTAAATAATTAACAAGCACTAACACAATTATGAGATGAACCTTTATAGAGAGCTCTTATTGTGAAGGGTACACGACCTAAAACCTCATTGCTCAAGGCAAAAGGTTGGTGTGGTGAGTGTCTTATAAGGCAAAAGGGTTGGCCTTTACGCCAAGCAAGAGTTCTATAGGGCCAACTAAAAGTAGGGTTGTTAAATTGCTTATACATTTAATATAATTATGATAATATAAACAACTATACCATTATGAAAAGTGTGGGGTGTTAGAAAGTGTTTTTGCTTAATTTAAATGTTAATTGCACCATTCTCAAAGTTGGAGTTGTTAACTAAGGTGCTTTTCCATTAATAATATCTTTAAAAAAATTTCAGGCTTTGCACGTGGGAAAATTTCTTCCTAATTTAACTACAAATATTTGTTTTACATATATTATTTTTTTACTTGTTATTTTTTTCTCTTTTCCTTCTTTTCTGTTGATGTATTTATAATCTATGTGCTATCGACCGATCTCTTAATATTTTACATTTTTTAATTATATATTACCTTAAGTCATTAACACTATTTAAAATTTCCATAACTGTTTTAAATATAATTTTGTTTAATATTTTAATTGTAATTCAAGAGTAGATTATGTATTTATTATTATTATATTTATAGCAGAAGATAAAACTAATAATAAATTTATGATAAGGAAATGACTATTTATTATAGAAACAAATAATTTATTTTTTAAAAGAAAACAGATAATTTCCTTATAAGTACAAAATAATGGTTACAGTAATATGATTTTATTCATGAACACACAAAACCTTAAATTAATTGGTAAAAAAGTGTAAATTAATATTACATTGCATTATTCTTTTCAATTTCTGTGGATTAAAAAATTATAATAGTATTTATATTGATTAATTTCCACATGTATGTTGATGTCCGTACCTATATTATTATATGGAAAGAGATTTTCTATTTTAGGATATACATTTTGTTTTTAATTTTATTTTTTAACTATTTTTTAAAATCAAAATAATTATTTTACAAATTTTATTCTTTAAGTGACTATCTAAAATTTAACAATTTTTTTATTGAATAGTTTTTTTTTTTCTAAACTTAACTATTTTTCTAAACAAAATATTTATAACAAAAAATTATCTTAAAAAGTAAACATTATCCAAAATTATAAAATTTATATAAATTTATTTTTGTAATTGTAATAAAAAACAGATAAAAAAAAGTGAATATTACGTTAATACTAAAAAGTTTTAACGCCGAATAAGAGTCGGTGAACACGAGTGAAAGTTACAAAAGTAAAGAAAGACAAAATAAAAGTCAAGTTGAGAAAAGGACTTATGATGACAAAGGAATTTATCAATTACAACATGTTTTTGTTAAAGAAAAATAATGCTTGTACACCTAAAAATATTGTCGCCCACTTTAATAATATATAATATATATTAGAATTTTAAATTAAAAAATATATAATTAAAAATTATTATTTTAAATTATTAAGTAAATGTTTTTTATTTGGTATTACCACCTTTAGTTTAATCATGTTTAATGAAATTACAAACAATTTTACAACTTTATTATCATATATTTCCTCTTCTAACAAGTCTAAATGCATATTCGCTTTAATATAAAAAAAAATTACCCATGAAGTATTTCTATCTTAAAAAACAGTTAAACAGAATCAAATATTTTATCATTTATGATTTTTCATTTTGACGATTCACAATGTTAATTTTCTTATATGGTGTAATATTACAGTAATTATTGTAATTATTCATCATCATTATATTTAGAAAAGTATTTATCTATATCAGTGTTATCGAACTCGTTAACTCAATCAAGTTTACGAGTTCACACAGTGCTTTCGAGTTAACTCATAAGCAAACTCGCTTTCGGGATAGGATTGGTGGAATCGGTGGTAGACTCGATAAACTCGCTTCAACTCGTGTGTCTGGTTTCGATTTTGCGAGTTTGGTTAGAAATTACAAAAACACAAAACGACTTTGTTTTTAGGGTTCACGAGATTAGGTTTTTTGAGCTTTCGTTTCACATATTCACTCATTGTTCATCTTCGCTCATGGTTCATCTTCATTCTCACACTCTCGTCTTTTATCCAGCCCTCTATCATGCCTAGGGATGGCAATTTTATCGGCGGGTACGGGTACCCGCGGGTAAAATCTGCGGCGGGTAGTAACTATCCGCGGATATTTACTACCTGCGGGTAACAGGTAGCGGGTATTTTAATACCCTCTTCTAAACAGGTCAGATACAGGTAGTATACTACCGCCTCGCGGGTACCCCGTTACCCACAAAAAATTAAAAAATAAATAATTTATATATTTTTTAATTAAATTAAATTTAAAATAAAATAAAATAATATTTTATTAGTTTAAATTTAATTAAAATTAAATTTTAATTTACATTTAATTTATATTATATATATATATATATTTATATTTTTATTTAAATTTTAATTTTAAAATGTATTAAATATTTTTTTTTATTTTTTGCGGGTATCCGCGGGTACCCGCGGGTTTTAAAATACTCGCGGTTATTTTTTAAACGGGTACCCGGCGGGTAGCGGGTCGGGTAGCGGGTACGATTTTATCCAGCGGGTCGGGTTGCGAGTAGGCACTACCCGTACCCGACCCAACCCGTTGCCATCCCTAATCATGCTCTCATTAATCAAGTTCGCCTTCCGTTGCACCGTCCATCTCAACGTTCGAACTCGTCATCCATCGTGTCGTCCATCTCGACGTTCGATCTCGCCTTCCGTCTCGCCACCTTTGTTTTCATCGTTTGATCTCGCTTTCGTTCCCGCCATTCGCACTGCCTGTTGGCCTTGTCATCGCTCTCACCGTCGATCTTGTTGTATCGTCTAACCCTCTTCCACTTACTAAGTCAAACAACTTGTTTTTCTAATTATATTCAATTAAAATTATGATAAAAGAATAATAATATTAAAGAAAAATATTTAAATATATAATATGATAAACTAATAATTATAATAAAAAAGTTATTTATAATATCGTAAATATTAAATTATTATATTATTTATAAATATTTTAAATTATTTTTATATGAAGTAAACTCTTATGAGTTTACTATTCGAGTTTACAATCCGAGTTTACGAAGCTCTTACAAGTTTACGCAAACTGTCGAGTTTGACAACCTTGATCTATTTTACTATAATTATAAGATCTTGATTGTATATTAGTACTTGTATTTAAACAATACATAATCAATGCAAATTATTACATTCAATACCATTTTCTATCTTGGCATCAGAGTTATCAAGCAAACAACTCTTGATCCATAACCACACTCATCATGTCATTGTTGCTAATCAGTAAAATGACCTACCTTCTACAATATATGTTAAGTTCGACAGAGAGAATTATCCATTATGAAAATCTCTATGCTTACCAATTATTAGAGGATGTAAACTTGATGGCTATATACTAAGGATAATAGAATGTTTAGACCAATTCTTTGTTGCGGAGAACACGACAACAAAAGTCAATCCTAGCTATGAGGATTGGCAAGCCCAAGATCAAGTCATTCTAGGATTGTTGATGAATTCTATGTCAATTGACATTAGAACTCAATTTCTTCATTGTGAAACATCTAAACATCTTTGGGATGAAGTTTAAAGCATCGCTAGTGTACACACCAGATCTAGAATCATCTATTTGAAATCTGAATTTCACAACGCACGTAAAGAAGACGTGAAGATGAAGCAATATCTTGGTAAGAAGAAAAATCTCTAACTCTAATTTAGTGATTCAGAAACTAAATGGTTTGGATTCTAATTATAATCCAATGGTTGTCAAAATGTCTAACCAGATTAACATTAGTTGGGTTGAATTGTAAACTCAATTGTTAACCTTTAAAAGCATATTAGATCAACTCAATAATTTTAGCAGCCTTAACATGAATGTCTTTACAAACTTTGTTGCCAAGAAGGAGTCCAAAGGCAACAGACTTGGATCCTGTGGTCATTAGAGAAACTCTAATTTCAGAGGCATGAGAGGTGGTAAAGGAAGAGGTAGGATGTCAAAACCAATAAGCCAAGTATGTAGAAGGATTGGTCATAATGCTATACAACATTATTATCGATCAACCTGAAGGCTACATAGACTCAACCAAACCGAATCATACATGTAGATTATCCAAGGCCATATATGGTTTGAAGCAGGCACTAAGGTCTTGGTTTGATAAACAAAGAGACACAATTCTGAATTGAGGTTTTCAAAACACCAAAAGTGATTCTTCACAATATTCATTTTAGAGGTACAAATCATACCACGTCCTTCTCATTTATGTTGATGACATTATTGTAAAAGGAAGAAATTGTCAATATTTAGAAATTTTCATCAATCAATTAAATGTTGTTTTCTTACTCAAAGACATAGGACATATACACTACTTTCTTGAAATTGAAGTACAAAGGAATGATAGTGGAATGTACTTAAGGCAAACTAAGTACATAAAAGATATTATGAAGAAGTTCAACATTGAAATAGTTTTTGTCTATCCAACATGGTGGTTGGTAGACAATTCACTATAGAAAGGGAACCAATGACCAATGTTACTTTGTATATAGATAAGCAATAGGGGCATTGATGACAAATTTATGAACACCGAAATACAGCGCCACAAACTTGTTGAACAATCGGCAAGTGTAATCGAATCGTTTCAAGTAATAAACTCGGTAAGACCAAGTATCGTTCTCCAAAAGGACTCACGGCCTAGTTTAGTTATGTGATTTGTTGATTAGCTAAGACTTAAGAACAAAATAATTGGAGTTTACTATGCAAAAGACGAAAAAATAAACATGTATGCATGAGGTTGATCAATGGCTAAAACAAAATACAAACACTTTCAATGGAATATATGGATGAGTATGTTGTTGGGGTTATCAATTTCATCTTATCCACTCTCATATATTTTAGGAATTCAACATTCAATTCATCATTGTTAATGTCACTCTCTAAATTACCTTGACAAGAAGGCCTATCCCTAATTACGAGTTCATACAATTCCTAGCATTCCTAATAATTAGTTCTTTTAGCGCAGGAGCTTAACGACAACCAATATACTTATTGGGAGAGATTCCTCGGATCTAGACTTCCCCGTACGTTCCCATATCGACAAAATCAATAATCATGCATTGAATGAGTTAAACAAAGCAAGCATTGAGCAAAGAGGAAAAACCCTAACTAATGATGAAAGAAAGCATAGGTCTTAAATATAAGATATAAACACAAATTCCATATATGAGAGTTTCACAAGACTACATTGATTCCCCAACAACAATACAAGGTTTAGTTCACCATATTCATGGTGAAACTAGATGAATAATAATGGAAGAATGAAAGATAAAACCCTAGAAAGGTGAAGAGGTAGCCTGAGCATCCAAGATCCTCCTTCAAAGGGGTGGAAGAGAGAGTGTTTGCTTCGTTTCTACCAAAGATACAAACCCTAGGACGTCCTAAAGCTTATATACTATTCTAAAATTACAGAAAATTTAGGCCCAAGCCCATAAGTGTGCCGCTCAGCGGTAAAGTGCCGCTCAGCGGTAAAGTGCCACTCAGCGGTAAAGTGCCGCTCAGCGGTAAGTGCGTGAGTTGGTTTCTTCCCCTCAACGGCCATTGATGAGTCAATATTTTATTCACTTCACTTAGTTTATTGTACTAAAATTAGTCGGGGAATTGTGCTTAAACGTCCGGTATTTTCCTGTTTTTCCTAATTGTGCTTAATTTGATCGAAAATTCTTATTTTAACTAATTTGAATTCTCTGAGCTTATTATTTTGCATTATTAATTACGGAAAATTTTGGATAACGTTTTGGGACATTTGAAGGCTAAATGAGAAATGACAATTGAGCCCAATGCATTACAGCCACTTCAATTTTCGCTGGTTGCTGTGTGAATTTTGTGTCAACTTGTTTGTCCTCGTTCGAGTTCAATTCGTATCCGTTTTCCATTCAATTTTTTTTCATAGTTTCGTCTAGATGTTTAGTTTCATGTATAGTTTTTTACTTTGTTCAAATTCGATCTGTACTGTTCCCAGTAATTTGTTTACTCTCCTATGTCATCCCAGTGCTGCGTGAATGTTGTGTCAACTTGTGTGTCTTCGTTTGAATACAATTCTTATCCGTTTTGCATGCAATTTTTTTTCATAGTTTCGTATGGATGTCTATTTTCACGTATAGTTTTTCGTTTGTTAAAATTATTTTTGTGTTGTTCCCAGTATTTTCTTTACTCCACTATGTCACTCATGTGCTTACTATTTGAGTGATTTCTAATCTGTTTGCATTGTTTGCTTGCTGTTTGGTACTTGTGGTGGCTGGGATTGATCATTGTAAGGTGCTAAGACCTTCCAAACACTCTTAAGCAAATGGTTTGGACTTAAAATGTGCAGCAACATTCAAAGCAATTGACACATATGTCACAAGATTGATTTTAATTTACACTTAGTATTGAGGTGATGATTTGTGAAGTGTCATTGCTGGAAAATTTAAACCACACGGCCGTTCATTTTTGTTGCAGCAAGCATTACATGTATTGGATGGAAAAGATGAGGGGCCACCTTGAAACCAAGCTCACGGTTTTATACTTTCAATTTGACAAGCATTTGGAATAAAAAATGGAAGGGGCCACCACATGGTTAGAAGCACACGGCCATTACAAAATTTATTGGCTTGGAATCATTCTTTGTTTAATAAGTAAAGCAAATGGAAAGAAGGGACCACTTTGCAAGTGCAGCCAACGGTTTTCTATACACAAGGCCCCATGAAAAAATTCATATTCAAAGTAGCAAAACACAATTGGCAGCAAAGAAGCAACGTCCAGCTTGAACAAAACAGCAGCTGCAACGTTCAAGGGAGAAGAGTTATGGAGGTGCACGGTGATGGATGGAAGAAGCAAAGAACAGAGGTCGTGAGTGAAGGTTTGGTCTAGAGAAAAGAACGTCTAGCAGAGGTTGTTCACGGTTGAATGGAGGAGAAGAAGTGGTCCAGCCTCCATGCATCCAACAAGTCTTGCATCCAGGGGAGCCCACGGCCAAAGCAAAGTTTGCGTTTTAAAAGATGGAGGTGCACTCGGTATTGAACTGGAAGCAGCGTCCAGCAACAAAACCATGAACATTTGGAGAGGGAGAAGGCGCTGATAGCTAGAAACCAGGGGCAGCTACTCAGTATTTGGTCCAGCACATGAAGGAGCTTCTTCTTGCACGCCCAGCAGTGGAAGCAAGAACACGGACCAACAGCCCCACACTCACGGCATCATGCAGAAGCAAATAGAGGAGAAAAGCCACACACTCAAAGGAAATTATTTGTTTATTTTGCATGGGAATGTTTTTGTCTGCACGTAGGAAATGGGTGCAACTTTCCCGTGAAGTGAGAAAAATGGAGAACCTATAATTCATTCATTATTGGCAGTTAGAAACAAAAGGGGGCAGCAAGACCCACACACAGTGGGCAACAAATTGAAGAAAGTGTGCTGAAGATAAATGAAGGAGAAGTCACGGGAAGAAACTATGTTACGGGAATTGATCAGAAAATTGCTTATAAAAAGAAGGCAGCACCAGAGAAGAAGGGGAGATTTAGATCAAATTTTAGGAGTAGTTTAGGAACCACTCACTGCTGGAACAGAGAAGAAAAAAAATCACAGTAAAGAAGATGGAGGGTTACGGTTGATGCACACTTCTTGTAATGTTGTATTTCATATTTACTTTTCCCTTTCTTTTGTTGTAATAAATTCATCTACTATTTTAATTCAATGCATTAATTTAATTTACTGTTTCTGAAATTTAAATTCTGTTTTACTTTTTTTTTTTTTTTACTGATGAAATTTAATTACTGCTGTACTTTAATTTCTGTATCCAAATTTCTACAATTTAATTTTAATGTTGTCTATCTTTTGCATGTTGATTATTTCACTGTAATTTTGCTCTCTGTATTTTACTGCAGTAATTTTGACTCTGTTTTTACTGTTTTCGAAATTTACTGTTTTTCTGTATTTTCTGTTTTCTGTGTTTTCATTTTCTGTATTTACTTTTACTATTTTCTTGATTTTGTAATTCTGTATTTACTGTTTTTACTGCAATTATGTGCTGCTGTAATTTCATTTTCCAAAAATTTATTGTTTCCTGTTTTTACTGTTTTTTGTATTTTGTTTTTCTGTATTTTCTATTTTTCTGTATTTTCGTTTTTACTGTTTCAGATTTATTTTTACTGTTTTATGCTGCTGTAATTTCATAATTACTGTTTTAAATTTCGTTTTATTGTTTTTAAATTTTGTTTTACTGTTTTGAATTTTATTTTAATGCTTTTAATTTTATTTTCCGCACAATCACAAAAACATCCAGAAAACCCCCCCCACTTCGTGTTAAATCTGAGACTGAACCACTCAAATTGGTCCTTGAGAGACGACCTAGGAGTCACTTCCTAGTAAACTATACTGCATTTCTTTTATGCACAATTTTTGTGAGCGGTGCGACCCGTTCATCAATTTTGGCGCCGTTGCCGGGGACCAACAAAAGACGGTTTGGTTTTAGATTTTTGTTGTGTAAATTTTTGTTCTGTTAATATGTGTATTTTGTGTGTTTTGTCTTGTATATTTCTGTAGGCGACAACGACACCTTCAGCAAATTTTGGCGGCGTTGTCACTTCAGTCCAGGTTCTTGTTTTAGATTTTTACTGTTTTTGTTTTATTATGTGGTTGTAATATATGTTTTGTCTTTTATATTTTTATTGTGTTGTGTTTTGTATTATGTCTGTTAATTAAAAAAAAAAAAAAATAATATTTTACTGTTGATGTTCTGTCTTGTTTATGCCTGTAGCATGTTTAATTGTGTTGTGTTTTATCTTGTGTTGTGATGTTCTATTTGTTTTGTATGCGTGTCATATGTATTTTGTCTGTTAATTAAAAAAATTTAAAAAAATAAAAAAAAAAAAAAAATTTATGTGTTGTTTTGTGTGTTCCTGTAGCATGTATAAATGTGTTGTGAATTATCTGTTTAGTAATTTTTAGTATTTACTTTTTATTTGTTTTATTTTTATTTTTCCATGTCTACCTATTCTGGTTATGTGAATTCTGCTTATTCTGCCAATGTTTGTGATTATGAATCTTATTCTGCATCTTACTCTGATTGTAATTCTGCTGAATTCTATAATGAGAATTATAATGATCCTGAGTGGAATGATCTTAACAACGAATGGTACGATACCCCACAAGATCATTATCTAGAACCACCATTCGAGAGTCCTTTCATGCCTCCACCAGTCCAGCAATATCAGAGTCAGCAGTATAATGCTTCTGCCCAAACAACTCTTCAGCCTTCAACTTCTGAACCTACATTGAAGGAGTTACTGGAGCAGATGACCATGCAGAACGTTCAGTTACAGAAAGGGAACATGCAGTTCAAGCAAGAGAGCATGGAAACTCAATCTGCCATTCAAAATCTGACTGATCAGATCAGGCAGATGGCCACTCTTGCACCTGAGGAGACTGATGAATATTTTGAGGACCAGGCAGGTACAAGCAGCTATTTTGAACCAGGTAGACCACTTTCATTTTCCACCAACATACCTCAATTTGATGATTATGCTGTTGAGAGGTATGTTGATAATTATATTGTTGCTGAGCATGATTTTAATTTTCCCTCTATGCATGACGAGAATAATTTTGTGTTATCAGATCTGAATATTTGTTCTCCATGCACTGAACATGATTCTGAACCTGTTATAGATATTGTTTCTACATTTCAAACTGATTCATGTTATGAGGTTGTATCTAAGGCTCGGTATGATGAATTGGGATTGGGTGTTATACCTCTGCATGATATTTCTGTGGAACCATTTTGCACTAACCATATTGCAGGAGGTACATATAAATTTGATCAGCATGCACCCACGCTGGAAGACAAAGGTGCCAGTACATACGGCAGTTCGAAGATCAAAAGGCACCTACTGAATCTGCTCAGTGACAATATTTGCTGCTTAGATCCGGCGGTGGAGGACATTTCACTGCTTGATCAAATCTGGAGGATGAAGCAGTTCGTCCTCAACACTTTCATGCTGGATCCTGAAGAAGGGAACATCTCCCTACAAGTCCAAAATTGGCAACTGCCACCATGACCAGGGAAGTTTTCTTTTTCTTTCTTCCCGTTTTCATATTTTTAATGCACTTGTCCTTTATCTGTTTAGTGTTTTAATTGATGATCTTATGCTTAGAAAACATTTAGGACAGTGTAGTTTAAGTATGGTCTCGGGAAGTTTCTGATTTTTGTTTTTCTTTTAAGTTTGTTTTTCCTTTTCTTTTTAGTTTTCGAATTATTATTTTTAAAAATAAAAAAAAAAAAATTTAAAAACATAAAAAGAAAAAATTTGTGATAAATTTTTTTTATATAGCGTGCCAAATCTGTGTATATTTATTTATTTTTTTCTTCTTAGTTTTTGAGTTGTTTTCCCTTAAAAAAAAAAAAAAAAAAAAAATTCAAAAATTCAAAAAATTGTTTTGCGTATTCTTTGATTTTATTTCGACCCTCAGTATCTTATTATTTCATATCAATAAACATTTCATTTCAGATCTCATTTATTTTTCTTATTTTCCTTCACTGTAATATAATTTCTTAGTTGTTTCACACAGATAATTCATTGAATATTTTGTTTACACTAAGAAAAGATTTCATTTATAATAACAAAAATTACAGTAATGGGGGTAAGGAGCGTGAACAGATCTGAATATAAAGATACAGTAGATATATGTGAAAATAAGGTTGTTCAGGGGGTCGATCTTTAGTGATCGTTAGTATTACAAACCAAATAATAAAAAAAAAAAAAACAACATAAAAAAAAATTAAAAACAATTGTTCAGATTACATGCCTTGTCCTTAATTCTGGCCACACTCGGCCAGCAAAAACATAAAAATAAAAAATAACATAAACCATTAAAACTGGAAGAATTCACGAGCTGGTTGTGGTGGTCTAAGAGAGAGCTCCGTTGAGGGAGCTCTGGTTCGGAATGCGAGCGGAGGCTTTGGTGGAGGAATTTCTCGTTCATTTCTGTCATCATCGATGATGATCGGAACTGGAAACAAATTCAGCAGCCTCGGTGCCCTCATTATCACCCAGTTTTTTTCTTTCAAACAAAAAAATAAAAAATAAAAAAATAAAAAACATGTGTTAATAATAGAAGAGGAAGTGAAAAAAATTTCAATGATGGTATGATGAGAGTTCTTACCGTACATGTACAGCGGCAGTTGTGAAAAGAGAGTGCCAGTGGGGTCTATCTCCGCTTGCCAGTGCTTGACCCGATTGCCGTGGTTGTTAAACCAGCAGTGTACGTTGTATTCAGTGGCTTCGCCGAAAGCCCTTAGTCGAGACGCGATCTCGACGACTTGCGCTCGGCTTGGGTGTGTGACCCCATAGTTGAATATTTTGGTCATCATCTGGATTTGATCGTCGGTAGGACGCCACCGTTGACTGGTATATCTCTCTGATTCCGTTTCACTCATCCTTCCTCTTGTAATATACAAATACATAAATAAAAAAAATAAATATAAAAATAAAAAGAACAAAAACATAAAAAAAAAAAAAAGAAGAAGAAAAAAATAAACATAAAAAAAAAAATAAAAAAAATAAATAATAATAAAAAGAACTAAAAAAAAGAGAGAAGCATAAAAAAGTTTTAGATTAGTTCTGTGTTTTCTTTATTTGTTCTTGTTTTCCGTTAAATTTATTTTGTCCTGTCTGTCTTTGATTGTTTTTGTGTCTGGTCTCAGATCTGTTTCACGGTCCTTGCAAAGGGTCCTAAACGGATCTACGTCCAGTGTCCTTGTCCATATTGTTCTTGTATATTCAGTTTCTGTGTTTTAGTTTTAAGTGGGGTACGTGGCGTTGTTCTACCCGATTGTCTCTGCCATACCTTCAAACGAAGGGAGATTAACGTCTGGTTTCCAGCCGATATACCCCTTAAGTTTTAAGACAATTGTGTTTTATGTGTTTTAAGTGTTTAGCAGGTGAAAAATAAAGAGCAGAAAGCTGAAAATAAAGATGGAAAGCAGTAAAGGGAGAGCAGGGCAGAGATGAAAAATAAAGGTAATACAGAGAGAGAGAGAGCAGAAAAAACGGAAAGAAAGGCAGATCCAGGAGCAAAGGACTTACCTGGAGTAGTAGGCTGGCAGAGAAGCTCCTCGCAGATCTCAGACTCTTCAGATGGCACGGTGGCAGAGGTTCCACACAGCTCCAGATGCTCAGAGGAGAGGCTCCCTGCAGAGATCCAGACGCTCGAGAGAGTTGAGAGAGCAGAGAGAGTTGAGAGAGCAGAGAGTCGAGAGAGAGCAGAGAGTTGAGAGAGCAGAGAGAGAGAGCAGAGGAGTAGAGAGAGATTGAGCGTTCAGAAATGGCGCTGGACGCAGAGGAGCAGCCTTTTATAGCCAAAGCTTTCCACTGTAGCAACAGTTCCGGTCATTCCCACCGAGACTGTTGTCACAGTACCGGTATCCTTTTTCAGAAAAAAAAAAAATAATAAATAATAAAATAAAAGAAAAAAAAAATAAAATAAAATAAAAAAAATATTATAGCATCTACTGATGGGTGCTATGCGACTAGACATCTGCTGATGGGTGTCCCTGATAACATCTGCTGATGGATGTTACTGAAAAATTTCTTCCCATTTTTCCTAACTTTTTATTGCACTTGTCTATATTATTTGACTGCTCTGAAATTGATCATCTGATGATTGTAACACACTGAGGACATTGTGTGATTTAAGTGTGGTCTACTGGGAAGAAATTCTGATTTTTCTGATTTTTCTGTTAGATTGTATTTTGTGTGTTAAATTTTTTGTTTTTTGAGTGTTAAATTTTTTTCTCTTTTAAGTTATTTTTATCCAGTTTTGTGTGCAATAAATTTTACATTTTTCTCTTGATTTCTGGATGATGTCTAAAGTTGTAGATTTTTCCTTCACTTCATTAATACTTATGGTTTAAAATCCTTGTTTTTCTCTGCTTGGAAGATGATTATACGTTTGAGAGGTTGATTTGATTGTGACGGATACCCTGTGTGAGATTTGAGCCACTTAATGTTCTTTCTTGTGTGATATGTATCTTGAATGCTTGCACATATGCCTTGGCTTGATTCTTTTTGATATACTTGATTGATATGCATGTTCAGACGTGATAAAGGCATTTTTGTTTTTGAGCCTCTTTAGCCAAATAAGCCTACCTTGTTATTATCCTTTGGTAACCCCTTTGAGCCTATACTATATATATTTCTTTGTGTTGAAAGCTCATACACTGATCCTAAGTGAAAAACAAATGATTACCTTAAACTTAGGAAGGTCTGGAGCTACAGAAGTGTTTTGAGAATAAGTGTGGTCTCCTTGGGAATTCTGATGAATTGGCTAGTTGGTTCCTCATCATGTTTTGAAATGATAATTTATATCCTGTTGTGTGAAAAAAAAAAAAAAAAAAATATTTGATGAGAAAAAGAGAAAATTGAAAAATAATTTTATGAATAATGGAGTCGAGAAGAGGATTGAATTAGAGGTTTGGGTGAGATTTCACTGTGTTTACATTTTTTCCCCAGTGCTCCTCTATTTCTTCTGAGCTATAGCTACTTATCCAAATTTATCCTCCCCTGTCCTTGGCCCCATTACAACCCAGTAAAGACCTTTTGATCTGAACATGCATATGTTTTAAGTGTTGATATTAGAAGATTGCCAAGTCTGTTTGTGTTTGCTTTCTTGAGTGCATTGAGTGAAATTGATTTACCTTAAACACTTGAGAGAAACACTATAGTGCATCTGTGAGGTTTTGTCATTTTTGAATCACCTCTTGAGCTGATTGATTATTTTACCATGCTTTGAATTGCTTGGATGATTTCTGTAAGTATCTGCTTTCTTTGATTCTGTGTTGGATATTGTCTACTTCTTATCTCTGTCCAGAATTCTTGAGAACTTTGTAAATTCTGTTTATTTTCTTGCGAGTTTTTATTTTCTGTATGTTGCGTCTCTGTTAATCCTTTGAAGTCCTTTGAACTATTCCCTGATTTGCGTCTTAATTTTGCCCAGGAGTGCAAAAGACTAAGTGTGGTCTATTTTGATGAGTCAATATTTTATTCACTTCACTTAGTTTATTGTACTAAAATTAGTCGGGGAATTGTGCTTAAACGTCCGGTATTTTCCTGTTTTTCCTAATTGTGCTTAATTTGATCGAAAATTCTTATTTTAACTAATTTGAATTCTCTGAGCTTATTATTTTGCATTATTAATTACGGAAAATTTTGGATAACGTTTTGGGACATTTGAAGGCTAAATGAGAAATGACAATTGAGCCCAATGCATTACAGCCACTTCAATTTTCGCTGGTTGCTGTGTGAATTTTGTGTCAACTTGTTTGTCCTCGTTCGAGTTCAATTCGTATCCGTTTTCCATTAAATTTTTTTTCATAGTTTCGTCTAGATGTTTAGTTTCATGTATAGTTTTTACTTTGTTCAAATTCGATCTGTACTGTTCCCAGTAATTTGTTTACTCTCCTATGTCATCCCAGTGCTGCGTGAATGTTGTGTCAACTTGTGTGTCTTCGTTTGAATACAATTCTTATCCGTTTTGCATGCAATTTTTTTTCATAGTTTCGTATGGATGTCTATTTTCACGTATAGTTTTTCGTTTGTTAAAATTATTTTTGTGTTGTTCCCAGTATTTTCTTTACTCCACTATGTCACTCATGTGCTTACTATTTGAGTGATTTCTAATCTGTTTGCATTGTTTGCTTGCTGTTTGGTACTTGTGGTGGCTGGGATTGATCATTGTAAGGTGCTAAGACCTTCCAAACACTCTTAAGCAAATGGTTTGGACTTAAAATGTGCAGCAACATTCAAAGCAATTGACACATATGTCACAAGATTGATTTTAATTTACACTTAGTATTGAGGTGATGATTTGTGAAGTGTCATTGCTGGAAAATTTAAACCACACGGCCGTTCATTTTTGTTGCAGCAAGCATTACATGTATTGGATGGAAAAGATGAGGGGCCACCTTGAAACCAAGCTCACGGTTTTATACTTTCAATTTGACAAGCATTTGGAATAAAAAATGGAAGGGGCCACCACATGGTTAGAAGCACACGGCCATTACAAAATTTATTGGCTTGGAATCATTCTTTGTTTAATAAGTAAAGCAAATGGAAAGAAGGGACCACTTTGCAAGTGCAGCCAACGGTTTTCTATACACAAGGCCCCATGAAAAAATTCATATTCAAAGTAGCAAAACACAATTGGCAGCAAAGAAGCAACGTCCAGCTTGAACAAAACAGCAGCTGCAACGTTCAAGGGAGAAGAGTTATGGAGGTGCACGGTGATGGATGGAAGAAGCAAAGAACAGAGGTCGTGAGTGAAGGTTTGGTCTAGAGAAAAGAACGTCTAGCAGAGGTTGTTCACGGTTGAATGGAGGAGAAGAAGTGGTCCAGCCTCCATGCATCCAACAAGTCTTGCATCCAGGGGAGCCCACGGCCAAAGCAAAGTTTGCGTTTTAAAAGATGGAGGTGCACTCGGTATTGAACTGGAAGCAGCGTCCAGCAACAAAACCATGAACATTTGGAGAGGGAGAAGGCGCTGATAGCTAGAAACCAGGGGCAGCTACTCAGTATTTGGTCCAGCACATGAAGGAGCTTCTTCTTGCACGCCCAGCAGTGGAAGCAAGAACACGGACCAACAGCCCCACACTCACGGCATCATGCAGAAGCAAATAGAGGAGAAAAGCCACACACTCAAAGGAAATTATTTGTTTATTTTGCATGGGAATGTTTTTGTCTGCACGTAGGAAATGGGTGCAACTTTCCCGTGAAGTGAGAAAAATGGAGAACCTATAATTCATTCATTATTGGCAGTTAGAAACAAAAGGGGGCAGCAAGACCCACACACAGTGGGCAACAAATTGAAGAAAGTGTGCTGAAGATAAATGAAGGAGAAGTCACGGGAAGAAACTATGTTACGGGAATTGATCAGAAAATTGCTTATAAAAAGAAGGCAGCACCAGAGAAGAAGGGGAGATTTAGATCAAATTTTAGGAGTAGTTTAGGAACCACTCACTGCTGGAACAGAGAAGAAAAAAATCACAGTAAAGAAGATGGAGGGTTACGGTTGATGCACACTTCTTGTAATGTTGTATTTCATATTTACTTTTCCCTTTCTTTTGTTGTAATAAATTCATCTACTATTTTAATTCAATGCATTAATTTAATTTACTGTTTCTGAAATTTAAATTCTGTTTTACTTTTTTTTTTTTTTTACTGATGAAATTTAATTACTGCTGTACTTTAATTTCTGTATCCAAATTTCTACAATTTAATTTTAATGTTGTCTATCTTTTGCATGTTGATTATTTCACTGTAATTTTGCTCTCTGTATTTTACTGCAGTAATTTTGACTCTGTTTTTACTGTTTTCGAAATTTACTGTTTTTCTGTAATTTTCTTCATTTCTGTCACCGTTCATCAGCCATTTTGCCCCTCAGTGGATCTTCCGTGAACTCTTGAGTGCCGCTCAGCGGTAAACTGCCGCTCATCGGCAGTTGCGGCTTCTCCTTTTGCACTTTATTATGTCTTTTCTGATTTCATCTCTCTCCTTCTTCACTTCTTTCACTAAATTCACCTTAAAACCTGCACAAAAACACTGAAATCAAGCATAAACCTATCCAGCTCTCTTATTTCTGAACATATGAATAAAAGCATGATTTCAAGCTAGTTTCTATGTATAAAGGTTGCTTTTAGTATCAATTTTAAGCATGAAAATAATAGTTTTTCAACTGTTATCACAACCCCAAACTTAGAACTTTGCTTGTCCTCAAGCAAACAAGATGTAACTCAATCTTCAACCAATTCATATGATGGTTCACTCATTCAAAAATCCTCTTCTCAAGATAAGTAAAGACTTCAATCAAATTTATGACCAAGAGTTCAATTAAGATGTGCACATGCCTTGGTGTTCGCAAAATCACTTAATATCCAACAAATGCTATTTTTCATGAATGATCAATCAATTAAGCATGGATGTTCATGTGCTCATGGAATATTTCCTCACTAGGTAAAGTGTTTCACTCAACACACAAGTGTATAAGAGGTAATCACTCATTCACTCCACTATCACAATGTCACATGAATCAACTTTGCCTTTCATTTTACCACAATCAAAAACATTCACAAGCATGCATAATCACAAGGACTTTTCAATGGCTTATAATGTGGCTGGGTTAACAAGAAAATTGGTTTTTCTGGATCACAAAATCCTTGAGTTAAGAGAATCATAACAACACAATTATTCTTATTCATTCCCAACTTTCTTTTGCATTGAGCTTTGCTTCTTTTTCTTTTCTTTTCTTTTCTTTGCATATTCTTAATTTTTAGCTCTTAGCTCAATGCTTTTCCTTTTTCATGTTTTCCCAACAACCCAAAACTTGAACATTTAACAATACCACACATGATTTTCTACTCAACTCAAGGTAAAGATTTTCAACAAGTGTTTTCAATTTATGTTCAAGGCTAAAGGTTCAAAGGATAGAACATAACGTGTTCTCTTTTAGTGGGCTAACTTTATGAATTTGGCCAATAAAAAGGGTTCCAACAACTTGATCATATGATGCAAAACAAGCAATTGATTCAATCATAGGAAACCTGGGCAAAATCATTCATGCTTTTAAAGTAATAGCATTTGTCAATACCAAATTTCGTCCGGGTAAATAAAATTAATCACAAAAAAAAAAACACAAAAACACCAAAATGAAAAACACTATTTATTTTATTTTTTGCACCCCTAAATTTTCTATTAAACACTTAATCCAATGGTCCAAAATAATCTCACTTTTTTTTACTTCCTCACCACCCATCTTTTCTTATCACACCCCATTCTCCACATCACCATCCACATCACCCTCCACATCATCTACCTTTTTCATTTATTTTTTCCACATCATTTCCATATTAATTTTATATATCAACTTTTCTAATTATTCCACTTACATTTTTTTATTATATCTTCTCCATCAACATTTTTTATTATCCATTTTTTTTCACCTTATTTCTCCACCAACTTTTTATATTATTTCTTTCACTTAATTTCCACACCTAATTTCTCCACCAACTTTTTATATTATTTTTTCACTTATTTTCCACATTAACTTTTACTATTCACTATATTTTATTTTACCTACTTTCTCCACCAACTTTTTTATATTATTTCTTTCACTTAATTTCCACACCTAATTTCTCCACCACCTTTTTATATTATTTCTTTCACTTAATTTCCACACCTAATTTCTCCACCAACTTTTTATATTATTTTTTCACTTATTTTCCACATTAACGTTTACTATTCACTATATTTTATTTTACCTACTTTCTCCACCAACTTTTTTATATTATTTCTTTCACTTAATTTCCACACCTAATTTCTCCACCACCTTTTTATATTCACTAGTGCAGCGAGGGGCTTTTACCGCGGTTCATTTTCACTATACGTCGCGGTTCTTGAACCGCGGCATATTCAGCCGCGGTAGTAAGTCAGACACTTTATGCCGCGGTTCTAACCGCGGTATATAGATTGCAGAATATGCCGCGGTTGTCTAGGGAACCGCTGCCTAAATTCATTTTTTTTAAAAAATAAAAATAAAAAATGCACTATATGCCGCGGTTCAACCGCGGCATATAGGCCGAAGCATATGCCGCGGTTAGTCTCAAAACCGCGGCCATATGTCTCGTTTTTAAAAAAAAACGAAGCACTATATGCCGCGGTTGTGGTTAGAACCGCGGCATATTCCCCTGCAGTTTTTTAAAATTGCAGGTCTGTTTTTGTGATATCCACTACCACAAAAACAGACCTGCATATAAAAACATGTACAGAAATTCAATTTCAACATAACAAACACATGTTCAAATGTATTTCAACATCAAATAAAGTACAGAGTCTAAGAAAATTCTATCTAATCAAATGCATTGTTTAAATCTAAATCTAAGAGCTATTGTATAATCTAACTATATACTTCGCAGCAGCGTTCCTAATGAATAATAGTGACTTCTCAGGAACTGGTGTAGTAGTCTTGAATCTCTGCAAAAGACAATTCATTTTAATTAGTGTATATGAATTCAACATTTGTTAAAAAATCAAAATTTGTTAAAGTTAAATATTACCGTTTCCCAGCTTCTTGTGATGTGAGAACGAACAATATGGGTCATCCAATACATTACATAGTATCCACACTCATATGACCCATTTTGTCTGTTACACTACAATATATCATCACAGTTGATAATAGTTAGTGAATAACATTTGTTATAAAACAATTATAACAAAGTATGACTTTAGCATATGTCAAACCTTGAGAGAAATCCAAGCAATCTTTCTACTCTTAACAATTGATCTCCCGTCCATCATCATACTTGCTGGAATAGAACTGTATATAAAAAAAGGTTTTAGCATTCAGTTATATAACAAAGAAAGTCCAAACATTGAGGTTCTTACCAATCAATTGCTTGTTTGAGTTGTGTGGGAGGAGGCCTGTGCAATGAGCAGAACCACAAAGCATAGTTGTCTTGCACAGACATAACAAGAAGTTGCCAATGGCGCCTGAAATTCATAATAACGTAACTATTAAATATTAAAATCACATATGGAACATTATTATGTTAACAAAGTTTACTTACCCGGATATATAAGGCAAAAAGTATATTTTCTTGCCCCTTCCAAAACTTCTTATCAGACTCATGTTGATATGGTCAAAATCATTTGATTCATGAATATCTTGGGGATCAATGAATCCATAATCATCAGAACGCCCCAACTTATTAGTGACCCCAGACATATACCTGAAATCAAAAATTAACTTTGATATAAGGGTACTTGATATATAAATCAATTTTATATATAAATAATTGGTCATAGACTTACATCGTCCATAGTTGAATAATTGAAATATTCAACTCTTGTGTTCCCGACGCAAGCTCACGGACATCTTGGCTATTAAGGTATATTGGGACCTCAGAGCCATGCCCAAATACATTAGCATCATACTCAACCTCCAAAGGCTTATCATCAAGGATGTCAGCAAGTAGATGCAATGAAGAAAGAGGGTCATCCTCAGATAGAGGAATCTTCTCTTGAGCCTGCGTCTGTTGTTACATGAAAAGATAAGATAAGTTTTGACATAAAAAACCTTTAACATTGAGAAGTGTAAAGAAGAATTTCATACCGAGGGGTCAGGAACTGGTTTAACCAAAAATTTAGGCCAAGTGATAAACGACTTATATGCTTGTTCCACAGTGAAAATCTCTTCCGTGGACAGTGGAACCGAGGCATCTGGCATGATCATTTCATCCACTGAGACCTTCACCTCATCCTCTAATAGTTGCATACCATGACATACAGTCGCTGACCTAAACTCTGTTCCACGAGCTACCAGCACCATCTCAGTATCTTCTAAAATGTATAGCAGACATGGACTACCATCGTCCATGTCATCCTCTGGGATGGCTGATGCGGAACAACTTCCTTTGCCGCTTCTCCCTGTCAGAGTATATGTTAGATTATACAAGAGATAGAAATAATGGCACATTAATGTTTACTAAGTTTACCTGTGGGAGGGGGAGGGATAACATGTTCCTCTATAGGAGACTGCACCGGGCGCATGCTCTGAAACTGCTCCTGGTATAGCATCTGGAATTCAGCCCTCACCTCGGCCCTGATCTCCTGCATAAGGTCTTGTCGGACCTTTTTTGTGATCTCTTCTGTCATCCTTTGTGTATCGCTGTATGAATATGAAGGCTGACGAGAAGAGCTCCCAAAATAATCTGTAATTCCTACTCCAGGACCTGCAGCACGTACACGTCCAGGGTGCTCAGGTCGTCCAATTGCAGCAGCAAGAATATCCTGGCGACCCTCTGGAGTGAATTGGCCTTGGGAGCTCTGCTCAACCAAGGCGTCCTGTAACATTACAAAACACCATTATTCTTTAAATAGTTTAATGTAGTATGTATAATGACAATATTTATTATTTTAGGAACAGTGATAACTTACAATTCTTTCAGAAATCTCTCGTGCAGTGTCAGAAGAGTAGGTGCCCGATGGTCGCATACGGGCCAACTTCCATTTCTCATGTCTAGACAGTGGAGAAGGAGGCTGAGGAGGGCTACCACTCTGAGATGGTGGTATAGCATCTGCCTTTTGCTTGAGGATTTTCTCCTCAAGCTTCCTATACCCACCACGAGATAATAGGTGGGGGTTTTTGTTCTTAGCACTTGTTCCTTGTGCTTTGCTTCTAATTGCCTGTCACATACACATTAATTAATCAGTTCATATGATATATATTTGTTAATGAGGAATTGAATAATATGAACTACACTAACCTGCCATTCCTCTGACATCCGACTCTCTTTAAAAAGCCGCCAAGTCTCCTCATCAATGGACTTATATGAACTACATGGACTTTTATGTTTAAGGTGTCCAAAGATGTACCTTGATGTCAACTTGCTTTTAAAGTTTCTGAAATTTTCTGCAACAGTTGACAAACACTTATTTCTAAGTGTTGGGACATTTGGAATGTCAAATGTCATCTGAAAAAAACATAATAAAGTTGTATAAGTACAAAATTATCAATATAAACAAATTTTAATTCAAATGCTATTAACTAACTTACCAATATATCTTGCCAAATAATGTTCCGATCACCCTCGGACACATGATCAAAAGATGGAATGAGAATGCTAATCCTATCACGTGCCACTACTCCAAGGTATGATCGGAAGTCATCTGCATGGGGGCCAGTTGCCACACCCGTGGTGACATTCACATTCACCGGAGTTCTTTCACCACTATTTTTCCTCATTAATAGTTGTTTCATCCTAGTGGGTCCTCTAGTGGATCTGGTTGGGGGAGCCTCATCCCCTGAAGAATGTGGATGATCAACCATATATCTGTCAAAATAAATAACAACATTAAATTTTCTACACCTCTCTCGTACTCAGCACTAATACGTGGTAAATTAATCCAATTTCGATCCATATTCCTAAATATTACATAAAAAGATAAACTACTAAAAATCAAACTTCCAATTTCATACATATCATTGAAATTTAGTGAAAAATATTTTAAGGTTTATAAATAATACAAGAACTATAACACACATTACCAAAACTATAGCAAAAACCATACCATACATTACCAAAACTATACCAATTTCATGCATTACCAAAATTAAAGCAAAAACTATATCATACATTACCAAAACTATAGAAACTTCATACATTACCAAAACTATATCATTATGCAAAACCTAATGAAGAAATCATCTTAAGAATGCAAAAGGGCATAAATACCTGGAAGAGGAACGGCGAAAAAGCTTGGTGCAAAAAAACCAAAATCGCAGCGGAGAGGGAATGACGCGTTCCAAACGATTTTGATCGGCTAAAACTGTTTTTTATTGTCACAAATGAGAAAAGGACCGAACAATTTCAAGTTTAAACGGTGAAAAATAGCGTATCGGAGATGATGGGAGTCGCAGGGAGAAGAAAAAACGCGAAACAGAGGCTTGCGGGAAGAAGACGATCACTGTTCAAAGTTTTAATTTTTAACTCTGAACGGGGGAATCTACCGCGGTTCACTACTTAACCGCGGTATAATATAGGTATATGCCGCGGTTGGACGTGAAACCGCGGCATATACTGATTAAATAAATAATACTAAATGGCATTTTTGAAATTATTTTCAAACTATATGCCGCGGTTCAGCGGGCAACCGCGGCATATACCTCGAAATATTTCAAATTCATAATAAATTAATTTCAGATAGGAGAATATGCCGCGGTTGACCGTAGAACCGCGGCATATACCCCTATAACGTGCTCAACAAAACTGTCTTCCCAACTGCCTTTTGGGGAATTTCACTAGATGAGAAGGGTATATGTCGCGGTTCTCTGGACAACCGCGGCATATACCACCTGTAACTTCTGAAATTCTCTGACTGGCAGAGAAGTTGAGAAGTTACAGGGGGAATATGCCGCGGTTCTCTGTACAACCGCGGCATATACCCCTGTAACGTTTTAAATTCTCTGACCCAGTCAGCACCTGCAATAAATTGGCAGGGGTATATGCCGCGGTTGTCCAGAGAACCGCGGCATATTCTCTGTTATTTAATTTTTTATTCATACGTGGCGTCAAAGGTAATGGTTGACTGGAGTATTGCCGCGGTTCTCTGGACAACCGCGGCATATATGTTCGTTTTATTTACAAAACTGCCACCGCGCACCATTATGCTGCGGTTTCTGTTGAACCGTGGCATAATGTGCGCTGTAAAAGCCCAATTTTTTACTAGTGATTATTTCTTTCACTTAATTTCCACACCTAATTTCTCCACCAACTTTTTATATTATTTCTTTCACTTATTTTCCACATTAACTTTTACTATTTACTATATTTTATTTTACCTACTTTCTCCACCAACTTTTTATATTATTTCTTTCACTTATTTTCCACATTAACTTTTTCTATTCACCTCTTTTTAATTCATCTAAATTTTCCACCAACTTATTATATTATTTTTATTCATCAACTTTCTTCATCCTTAACTCTATAAATACCTACATTCTCTTCACTTCACACACACAATTACATAATATCCATCTCTTCTCTCTCAAAATCTCTTCATTCCATCCCAAAACTCTACTCCATTTTCTCTGACACTTTACCGTTTCCTATTCCCTTCAAACATAGTAAATTTCATACCATATTTTTACTATAAATTCATCTTCTCCACCATTAATCTATCTCTCCTCACAACTTATTACGAGTAAGGTTTTATTTCATCACACAAATCTTCAACAAGGTACACATTTTCTCTTCATTCTATTTATATATGCATTTTGATCATTTTTTTTAGTCTATAAATTTATCTTGTTTTCTACCACAATTTTTTCTTTATGTTTTTTTCATATTTTTATGTCATAGATATCTCAACTCACCTCTCTTTCTTAATAAAAAGAAAATAAAAAAATGTAAAACTGTAAAAAAACATGTAATGTAATAAAAGCGGTATGAGTACTCGTGCGATCGTACGCATCAGCCTAGTACTCATTACCCAAAATCTAAAATAAACAAAAAAAGTCGTGTGAGTGCTCGTGCGATCGTACGCATCAGCCTAGTGCTCATTACGCAAAACAATAAAAAATAAGGAAAAAGCCGTGTGAGTGCTCGTGCGATCGTACGCATCAGCCTAATGCTCATTACGCAAAACAATAAAAAATAAGGAAAAAGCCGTGTGAGTGCTCGTGCGATCGTACGCATCAGCCTAGTGCTCATTACGCAAAAAAAAATATAAAAAAAAGACCAAAAAATAAAAAATCTTGAAAAACTAAAAACATCAATAATTTCAAAACAACAAACAATATGGCTAGCCAGAACTACGTGATCCTTGATTCTCCATCAAAAGTGGAGATACGTAGGAGCAAGGCCAGTCCTTGTCAGGTTCACTTTCCCAAAAATCCAAATTTATCCATAATCATTTTACAAACAAAATTCTCAATCAATTTTCAAACAAATTTTCAAGCAGTTTTCTAAAAGAACTACGGGACCCTGATTTCTCATTCTTAATGAGAATACGTAGGAGCAAGGTCAATCCTTGTCGGGCTCAAAAAACTAAAAAATACATGTTGTTTCTTTAGAATCTTATTTTAGGGGATAGTTAAACATTTTGAAAACCACATCATATTCGCATATTTAGTTAAAGGTACTGCCTTAGGGCAGGCATTGTAGGGTGCTAATACCTTCCCTACACGTAACCAACTCCCGAACCAAGAATCTCAGTTTCGCAGACCATGCCTTATCATTTTATGGTTTTTTCGTAGTTTTCCAGAATAAACTATGGTGGCGACTCAAAATCTCTCTTTTTCAAAAACGTTTTTATTTTTCCACGGATCGTCGTCCCGTCGCGATTCCGGTTGCGACAGATGGCGACTCCACTGGGGACGCTAGAGAGTCAGGCCATTTAATTAGATGTGTGAATTCGATGTGGTTTTACATCATGTTTTCCGTCCTTTTTTCCTTTATCTATGTTTAATATTTGGCATAATTGCATGTGCGTTTGTTTTGATTGTTCCATATTGAACCCTAGGGTAGATGACATGTTATATATCTACTTATTTGTCTTTATTTTGCAAGTGTTGTTTTGCATTATAATCTCCCTCCATACACAATATGCATATCATGAGTGAGGCCCTATACCCAGGTCTGAGCGCAACTTAGAAATAGAGGGGTTGTGTAGCGGTGTCACTCTGGGATGTACTTCCTGTCTGGCTATCGTGAGAACCCCAGCTAGAGTCTGTTCTCTTCATTTGTGTCTCCACATCTAGTTGATTACTCTGACTGTTGTGGAGAAACAATGAAAAGAGCCATAGCTCTGGTGGCCTTGATTTAAGCATTAGGGAACCATCCTTGTGAATGCATATATTCGACCTTAGAACTTTAAGTTATTCAACCTTTGATACGGCACAAAAGGGAGATTACATTGTTTCAGTTTGTCTGTCATTTCCTATTTTATAAAAAAAAATAAAAATAAAAAAAATGTACATGTTCAAATTCATATGTATTTGTTTCGCATTTATCTTGTTATCGAGTTCATGGAATAATTCAAAAAAAATAAAACAAAATAAAATTTTCAAATAAAAATGCTTTTGAAGCAAAATAAAGATTTTTGGTCCAATCGTTCAATTCAATTTTATCATTAATTTGAAATGTTCATCCGGCTTTCATGATATGAAACTGTTCAAGATCATCATTTGTCCATCGCCCATTTTAGTTCGTAAAAGTAAAATCGTCATACAAGGGGCATTTCTTAGGTTCACCAGTTCAACCTTGTCTAACCCGGTGTGAAGCCCAAATCATGATCCATTATGAGTTTAAACCTTGTCTGTCTTAACCCAAGTCGTGTCGAGCCTGGCCCATCACTCGTGTCTAGGTATGAACCTTGTCCACATTGTGTTTGTCATCAACCTCGTGTTCTAACCGAGTCATGTCTAACCTTAAACCTTCATTCATTAACATGTCTCGTTATTGGTTATCAACCTCTCTGTGTTTAAACCCGAATGCGTCTTCCGTTTACAAGTGTCATTCATTTTCATGGTCGTTAAGTGTCAATCTGATTTTCCATTTACACCCATTCCGGTCATATCAAACGTCTGTTTAAAGACGTCAATATTTTGATAATAGGGGCATTGTTCGTGTCTTTGCCTTAATGTGGATTCATATTGATTAAGTCTCTCGGCGCATAAACTTTTCCAGATTGGGGCAAATTTGTGTTCATGTATGTTTACCTCAAAAGTGTTCGATCATTCTTAAAATTTTGAACAATTTTATACACGATTATTCAGATGTTTTTCAAATTCAATGATAAATTAATTGTTTTTCTTTCGAACCAAGTAAAAGCAGAGAAGAATTTTGAGAAGAGTTCCATGAACCCAGATTGCATAATATGTGTAAATTAATTTGTGAACATGTACGTAAAACAAAAAAAAATACATTTGCATTACTACAAATAAAAGCCTTCATGTGGTCGAAACATAAAAACAAAATTACAAAAAAAATAATAAGGAAAGAAAATTACAAAAAATTAAAAAAAATTACAAAGCGTTTGGAGATCTCTCAGGTTATTGTCTTCTGCCAACCCTCTCGAGTTCGGTAGAATGACAATCTGCACAAAAAGGGGTTAGATCTCAAACAACAAAAATATAACAAAAAACACGTAATAATAAAGGAAACATTACGGATTTCGTTCAAGTTTGACTACCGTAAAAAAAAAACAAAGAAAAAAATTAATTAAGTGTCCATGTTACAGTCCTTATTCAAATTCTGGCCACACTCGGCCAACAAAAACAAACAAACAAAAAAAATTCAATGAAAAAAAAATTCTCGAGCTGGTTGTGGTGATCTAAGGGAGAGCTCTGTTGAGGGAGCTCTGGTACGAAAAGTCACGAGCGGAAGCGGAGGAATCTCTGTTTCTCCATCGATTATGATGGGAATGGGGAAGAGGTCCAGAAGCCTCGGAGTCCTCATGATTACCCAACCGGTTTCTCCCAAAAAAAATATAAAATAAAAATAATAATAAAAAAGGAAATAATTGTGTCAAAAGAAGGGAGAGAGAGAGAAAATTAAAAAGACAAGGATGAAGTTAGGGTTTTACCATACATGTACTGGGGCAGTAGAGAAAAGATGGTGCCGGTGGGGTCCAATTCTGCTTGCCAACGTCTTACTCTATTCCCATGGTTGTTAAACCAGCATTGGACATTGTACTCCCCCGCTTCTCCGAATGCCCTGAGTCGAGCAGCGATCTCAAAAATCTGAGCTCGACTTGGGTGAGAGACTCCGTAATTATAAATGTTTGTCATTATCCTGATTTGGTCGTCTGTCGGACGCCACCTTGGGCAAGTCTGTCTCTCCATCTCCATTCCCTTCTCATTCATTTCTCTTCTATAATTTGTCTAAATAAATAATAAAATAAAAACAAAAACAAAAAAAAACATAAACTTAACAACATTAAAAATAAAGATGTGCAAGGGTCGATCACTGGTGATCGTTAGGGTTACAGTCCAACTAAAAAAAAACATAACAAACATAGAAAATAAAAGATGTGCAGAGTTCGACCATTGGTGATCGTTAGAATTATAGTCCGGAGAAAAAAATAAAACAACAAAAACAAAAAATTAAATAAGGTACATAAGGGGCAAATTTCAGTCTCTTGAAGGAGACTACTCGTCAGCCGAGGGCAGTCGCAGCTTGAGTTCAACAGAAGGAGGTCTCAGCTGGAACCGAAAGGGGGTCGGGACCTCAACTTTTACAGGAACTGGAGGAATCGGGAAGAGATCAAGCGTCACCCGATCTGGCTCTAGCGACAATGTCTTTGTTATATCTAAAAAAAAAATAAAAAGGAACAAAAAAATTAGAAAAGTTAAAATGTAAAAATAAAATAATAATAATAATGCATTTTTTTTACCTTCCATGAAAGGCGGCAGGAGGGGTATTGGAGAGTAGGATGAAGTAGCAGCGCTTCGTCTCTGACATCTCTGTTTCTCACGGTATCCATAATTCTGGAACCAGCAATAGACACTATATTCCCCTATCTCCCCATAAACCCTAAGCTTTGTCGCGATTTCACAAACTTGTTCTCTGTTCGGGTTCCTTATCCCGAACACGAACAGTGCCTCCAATAAGGCCACTTGTTCTCTAGTTGGTGCCCATCTTTTATACGCTATCTTGTCCTTAGCTTGTGGGTTTGTTAAGTTTCGTTCCATTTTTCTTTTCTAAAAAAAAAACAAAGAAAAAAAATATTTTTAGTTTTTCTTTTAACTCAGGTCTGTCCATTTTCCAGTTTTTGGGTCCATCAATGTCTTTGCTCAGTTTGTGATCTGTTTCATGGTCCTCGCAAAGGTTCCTAAACGGATCTATGTCCATATTGTCCATGTCCAGTTCATACAAATAAAATTCTCTTTTAAGTTTTCTGTTTTTATGGGGTATGTGGCGTTGTTCTACCCGATTGTCTCTGCCATACCTTCAAACGAAGGGAGATTAACGTCTGGTTTCCAGCCGATATACCCCTTAAGTTTTAAGACAGTTGTGTTTTAAGTGTTTTTAAGTTTACAAAAATGAAGAAAAATTTTAAGAAGAGAAGAATACGGAAAAGAAAAGAAAGCAGGAAAAGGGGAAGAGGTAAAGAAGAACAGAAAGCTTAAAAGAAAAAGCTGAACAACATAACGGAAAGAAAGAAGCAAAAACTGGAAAGCATAAGGGAACGAAAAACATGAAAGCAGAAAGAGCAACAAACGGAAAGCAAAGGAAGGAAAGCAGAGAAATCATAAAGGAAAGCAAGAAAAGGGAGAGTAAAAGAAGAGCAGAAAGCTTAAAAGGAAAAACGAACGGAAGGAAGGGAAGGAAAAACACCAAAAAAGGAATGGAAGATCTAGAGGAAAGAGGACTTACCCGGAAGCAGTAGGGCTTGCAGAAGCTCCTCACGGATCTCAGACTTTTCAGAAGGCACTGGGCAGAGGCTCCTCACAGAAGTCCAGACGCTCAAGGGGGAGAGAGAAGGAGGAAGATAGAGAGAGAAAGGGAGAGCAAGAAAGAGAGTGATCAGACTGAAATGTCGGCCGACGCGGAGGAGCGCTCAATTTGTAGCCAAAGTTTTCCACTGTGGCCACAGTTTCGGTCGTTGTCATCGTCTGACGTTCACAGTCCCGGTCTTTCTGAATTCAAAAAATAAAAAAAAAATAATAAAAAAAAAATTTTGAAAATCTGAGAACGGGTAGGGTTTTGTTGGGTCAATCCGGCCCAATACAAGACTTCTTAGATGATCCAATTTCACCAAAAAAAAATAATAATAAAACAAAATATAAAAAAATATGATAAATAGAAAATTCTCAAAAATAATAAATGGAGTGATGCAAAATTTGAAGTGTGCAAAATTGTTCTTCATTTGCATGATAAAGGACATTTTTCAGGTTCATTGGGCCTCAGTGTCATGTTAACCTTCTTTGAACCCAATTCTTGTGAAATATGAATTTGAGTGAAGAATTATTTAGGCACGTTCGTAATTTTACATCACACCATTTTGTTTGATTTTATTCCTTCTTCTACTACATTTTGAATAAATCTAAATAAAACAAAATATACTGAAAAAAGGGAACAGTGCTCGAGCCCATTAGGCCCAATGGCCTTCGTAGTTTTCTCTCGAGTCTACTTCTTTTGAAAAATGTCAAAAATATTTTGTTTTCACATGTTTGCTGTTGAATAATGTATCATCCTGAGATTTGTCAAAAAAAAAAAAGAATTCAAGTTAGATTTCAATTTTTTCAGTGTGATAGTAGGAATAGTTGTCGTTGAGCCCATCTGGACCCATTTTCAGTGTAATGTTTTCCTTAGTTTTGTTTTCTCAAATAAATAAATAAAATAAAATAAAAAAAAATATTTCCCTCATCATGTTTCATAATTTTCACATAATGTCAGACTTCACTTTAAAACAGAAAAATAAAAATATCTTCAATTCCTTGTGTTGCACTCACATTTGGGTCCGTCCGGCCCGTTAAGCTGCATTTGGTTCGATTTGCTTCAGGTCAAAGCTTGACCCATTTTTCTTTGTAGTTCTGTAAAATAAAAGCCAATCAAAACCTTAAAAAAAATAAAAAAAAAATATATCAAAATGATAATTTTGAACGCTTTCTGTTTAGTACATTTGTTCAAATTGTCCTGTGTGATTTTCTTTGAGTTTGTAGTTGAAAAGATTTTGAAAAAAAGAACAGTGCTCGAGCCCATTAGGCCCAATGCCTTTGTGGTTTTTTCGTTTTTTCTTGAGTTTACTTCTTTTGAAAAATGTCAAAAATATGTTGTTTTCACACTTTGCGTTTGAATAATAGGTTGTTGTAAAAAATGTCAAAAAAGGAGTCAAGTTCATTTTCAAAAAAAAAAAAAAAAAAAAAACATTTTAGTGCAAGAGCGTGAATAGTAGTTGTCGAACCCATTTGGGCCCATTTTGAATATTTGTTTTTCCTTAGCTTGTTTTCTCAAAAAAAGAAAGGGTATATATATATAAAAAAAATATTTCCCTTGCATAATTTTCACATATGTCATATTTCATTTAAAACAAAAAATGTAAAAATCAATTTCAGTTCCTTGAGTCGCTTTGGTATTGGGTTTGTCCGGCCCATTAGGCTCACTATCTACATTCATTTTTCTTCAGGTCCAAGCTTGACCTAGTTTTCTTTGTAGTCTTGTAAAATAAAAGTCAATCCAAAAATCTCAAAAAGTATTAAAGTGCAAATTTTCAGCAATGTCTTTAGAGTACCATCTTTCAAGTTGTCATGTGTGATTTTCTTTGAATTTGTGGTTCAAAAAAAAAAATATGCATATCATGTCAAGTGTTGAGTCAATTATTTTCGATGCAAATCGTCCATTTTATGAGATTAAAAAAAATGTAATGGACGTCATCATCTCCTATTGTCAAATGATCAAATCACGTATTCTTAAGAAGTATTTAGGTGTACATTGTTTGAAAACGTCATCTTTCGACCTTCACTAAACCAAAAGATTGACCCAAATCATGTTCTGGGGCAGATTTTCCATTACTTCCACTGGCTTTCATTTTGGGAGATCCTTGATTTCGTTAGGACTGAAAAAAAAAAGAATATAAAAAATGACTCTTGTTGAGATCATTTAGTCTTGTCTCCTAATTAATCTTGTGAAAATAAAACAATCAAAATTTGAAATGATGTGTGGCCATCTTTCTTCATCCAAAAAAAAATAATAATAATAAAAAGATATAACCATTGTTACCAAATTTGAGCCAATAAGAACTTTCTTTTCAAAAAAAATTTTACCTAAACAAGGGTTACCATCACATTAGAAGTCAATTCAAATTGCAAACAATTAATATCACACTTAGTGATCAAATGAAGATGATTCATCAAAATCAAAGATCAAAAATAGAAAGAATCACAAAGTGATGACAAACAAAGAGTGAAGTTTACAGATCAGCAAAGAAAGTCAAAACAATTTTTGACGAATAGCTGATACAAGGTGTGGATGGTAACTCTTGTTTCAAATGACCCACAAACACTCATTTGGGCCTCTATATCCTTTCTTTCCATACCTTTCAGCCCAAGCCATGTTACAAGCCCAATAAAAGTCCACACAGATTGAATTATGGTTGCTTAATTTTTCATAAAGCTTAATTTTGAGACAAGACAAAATGACTAATAATGCAGTTAAAAAAAATGATGATAAAAAAAAATGTCCTCGGAAGAAGGGAACTCCCTATTGATCAAAATTATATGAAGGAAAATCAAGCCAATTAGGGGCAATCCTTTCAAGCCCACCATTTTCGTATCCATCACAAATTCCTATCCCATTCAAATTCTTCCCCTTATTCCCAAACAAATTCAGATTTCCAAACCAGGGGGGCAACTTTGTAGGTGTCACATAATTTTTTCACCCGCTCTCCAAAAACTAGGGCCACTTTGAGAGTTTCATGTGTTTCGGTCGAGCCCATTTAGAATATTGGGCAACTTTGTTAATCTCAAAGTTGTTTCATGTGTATATTCAAAGTTCGTACCAAGACCAGGGCACCCCTTGTTGGGCCTCTCAGATTTGTCCGCACTCAAATTCATAAATCCACCCTCAAAACAGGGGCAAACACTTTGGGGCTTTGTATGATTTTGAGTCCATCTTATCATTCGTAAACCCGAAATGGGGGGCAACTTCTTTTTGAACCTCGTTCAACTGACTCATACCCGAAACTAAAGGCAATTTTGTGAAAGTTATACCCTCATGATTCATGGATACATTTGTCCATACCTATCTTTTTACATACCCCCAAACTGGGGCAACTCCTGACTTCACATTGGCATTTTTGATTGTTAAGGAGTAAGAGGCCCAAGTAGCCAACTCAGTACTCTCCAAATCCTTCCACATATTTGTCCCAACCCTTGACATCAAGCATGTATACATAGGTATTTCATCAGAAAATGTCCAGCACAAGCTTCATTTTGAACATTTGACTTTAGAATTTGGATATCCATCGTAAAAATAAAATGAAGGTCTAAATCTTCATAAATTTGATGATTTCAAAGAAAACAAATTGACTCGATAAAAAAAAAGTGTCATAGTTCCATAATCTTCCAGTAAAACAAAAACAAAAAATCACAAGTCAACATCATGTACATATTTTCATAAACTTTGAATTTATTTTCATGAATGTTTATCAAATCTTCTTCCTTCAAAAAGACAAAAAAAAAATCATCAAAGTTTTCTCCTCAAATTTCAAAATTTACATGCACCATATCTCTCTTAAATATGGAGATTTCAAATCCTTGTACAAAAATGCAACACTTTGTTTATTGATTTCAAAACTTTCAAAAAAAAACAATCACAAGTCAACATCATGTACATATTTTCATAAACTTTGAATTTATTTTCATGAATGTTTATCAAATCTTCTTCCTTCAAAAAGAAAAAAAAATATCAAGATATGACAAAATTTTCTCCTCAAATTTCAAAATTTACATTCACCATATCTCTCTTACATATTGAGATTTCAAATCCTTGTACAAAAAAAAAAGCAACACTTTGTTTATTGATTTCAAAACTTTCAAAAAATCATCAGAGTCAACATCATGTACACATTTTCAAAAACTTTGAATTTGTTTTCGTAAATATTTATCAAGTCTTCTTCCTTCAAAAAGACAAAAAAAAAAAAATCAACATGCATCAAAGCTTTCTCCTGCAATTTCCAAATTTACATCAACCATGTTCTTATTTCAAAAAAACAAATTTTAAAAAATTTTAAAAATAAAAATAGACACTCATTTCTATCTCAAGAAAATAAAATCAAAAAAAAATTTTCAACATCTCAAAATTTCAACAAAATCCAAATTTCAAATTCAAACAATCAAACAATTTTACTTTCTCTTGTTGGTATCTCGGCCCTCTGCAAGGCAATGGTCGAGCCCAGCAATCAAACTCAAATCATTCACTTCCATAGGGTTATGACACCCTCCACGAGGTTATGACACCTCATTTACTTCTATAGGGTTACGACACCCTCCATGAGGTTTGTACACCTCATTCACTTCATCCATAGGGTTACGACACCCTCCATGAGGTTATGACACCTCATTCACTTCCATAGGGTTACGACACCCTCCACGAGGTTTGTACACCTCATTCACTTCATCCATAGGGTTGTGACACCCTCCACGAGGTTATGACACCTCATTCACTTCCATAGGGTTACGACACCCTCCACGAGGTTATGACACCTCATTCACTTCCATAGGGTTACGACACCCTCCACGAGGTTTGTACACCTCATTCACTTCATCCATAGGGTTGTGACACCCTCCACGAGGTTATGACACCTCATTCACTTCCATAAGGTTACGACACCCTCCACGAGGTTTGTACACCTCATTCACTTCATCCATAGGGTTGTGACACCCTCCACGAGGTTATGACACCTCATTCACTTTCATAGGGTTACGACACCCTCCACGAGGTTTGTACACCTCATACACTTCATCCATAGGGTTGTGACACCCTCCACGAGGTTATGACACCTCATTCACTTCCATAGGGTTACGACACCCTCCACGAGGTTTGTACACCTCATTCACTTCATCCATAGGGTTACGACACCCTCCACGAGGTTATGACACCTCATTCACTTCCATAGGGTTACGACACCCTCCACGAGGTTTGTACACCTCATTCACTTCATCCATAGGGTTGTGACACCCTCCACGAGGTTATGACACCTCATTCACTTCCATAGGGCTACGACACCCTCCACGAGGTTTGTACACCTCATTCACTTCATCCATAGGGTTGTGACATCCTCCACGAGGTTATGACACCTCATTCACTTCATCCATAGGGTTGCGACACCCTCCACGAGGTTTGTACACCTCATTCATTCATTCATAGGGTTACGACACCCTCCACGAGGTTTGTACACCTCATTCACTTCATCCATAGGGTTGTGACACGCTCTATGAGGTTTGTACACCTCATTCATTCATCCATAGGGTTGTTACACCCTCCGCGATATTTATACCTCAATTCTCTGAGCCTTGTTTTTTAGTTCCTTGTTCATTTTTAAATACGGACGAAATTAGTATTTCTATCTTTACTTATCTTTTACTCTGATAATATAAAAACATTGTTTGTCATATTATCTAGTAAAATCTAAGTAAAGAGGGGCAGCTGTCAATACCAAATTTCGTCCGGGTAAATAAAATTAATCACAAAAAAAAAACACAAAAACATCAAAATGAAAAAACACTATTTATTTTATTTTTTGCACCCCTAAATTTTCTATTAAACACTTAATCCAATGGTCCAAAATAATCTCACTTTTTTTACTTCCTCACCACCCATCTTTTCTTATCACACCCCATTCTCCACATCACCATCCACATCACCCTCCACATCATCTACCTTTTTCATTTATTTTTTCCACATCATTTCCATATTAATTTTATATATCAACTTTTCTAATTATTCCACTTACATTTTTTTATTATATCTTCTCCATCAACATTTTTTATTATCCATTTTTTTCCACCTTATTTCTCCACCAACTTTTTATATTATTTCTTTCACTTAATTTCCACACCTAATTTCTCCACCAACTTTTTATATTATTTTTTCACTTATTTTCCACATTAACTTTTACTATTCACTATATTTTATTTTACCTACTTTCTCCACCAACTTTTTTATATTATTTCTTTCACTTAATTTCCACACCTAATTTCTCCACCACCTTTTTATATTATTTCTTTCACTTAATTTCCACACCTAATTTCTCCACCAACTTTTTTATATTATTTCTTTCACTTAATTTCTACACCTAATTTCTCCACCACCTTTTTATATTATTTCTTTCACTTAATTTTCACACCTAATTTCGCCACCAACTTTTTATATTATTTCTTTCACTTATTTTCCACATTAACTTTTACTATTTACTATATTTTATTTTACCTACTTTCTCCACCAACTTTTTATATTATTTCTTTCACTTATTTTCCACATTAACTTTTTCTATTCACCTCTTTTTAATTCATCTAAATTTTCCACCAACTTATTATATTATTTTTATTCATCAACTTTCTTCATCCTTAATCTATAAATACCTACATTCTCTTCACTTCACACACACAATTACATAATATCCATCTCTTCTCTCTCAAAATCTCTTCATTCCATCCCAAAACTCTACTCCATTTTCTCTCACACTTTACCGTTTCCTATTCCCTTCAAACATAGTAAATTTCATACCATATTTTTACTATAAATTCATCTTCTCCACCATTAATCTATCTCTCCTCACAACTTATTACGAGTAAGGTTTTATTTCATCACACAAATCTTCAACAAGGTACACATTTTCTCTTCATTCTATTTATATATGCATTTTGATCATTTTTTTTAGTCTATAAATTTATCTTGTTTTCTACCACAATTTTTTCTTTATGTTTTTTTCATATTTTTATGTCATAGATATCTCAACTCACCTCTCTTTCTTAATAAAAAGAAAATAAAAAAATGTAAAACTGTAAAAAAACATGTAATGTAATAAAAGCGGTATGAGTACTCGTGCGGTCGTACGCATCAGCCTAGTACTCATTACCCAAAATCTAAAATAAACAAAAAAAGCCGTGTGAGTGCTCGTGCGATCGTACGCATCAGCCTAGTGCTCATTACGCAAAACAATAAAAAATAAGGAAAAAGCCGTGTGAGTGCTCGTGCGATCGTACGCATCAGCCTAGTGCTCATTACGCAAAACAATAAAAAAATAAGGAAAAAGTCGTGTGAGTGTGCGATCGTACGCATCAGCCTAGTGCTCATTACGCAAAAAAAAATATAAAAAAAAGACCAAAAAATAAAAAATATTCAAAAACTAAAAACATCAATAATTTCAAAACAACAAACAATATGGCTAGCCAGAACTACGTGATCCTTGATTCTCCATCAAAAGTGGAGATACGTAGGAGCAAGGCCAGTCCTTGTCAGGTTCACTTTCCCAAAAATCCAAATTTATCCATAATCATTTTACAAACAAAATTCTCAATCAATTTTCAAACAAATTTTCAAGCGGTTTTCTAAAAGAACTACGGGACCCTGATTTCTCATTCTTAATGAGAATACGTAGGAGCAAGGTCAATCCTTGTCGGGCTCAAAAAACTAAAAAATACATGTTGTTTCTTTAGAATCTTATTTTAGGGGATAGTTAAACATTTTGAAAACCACATCATATTCGCATATTTAGTTAAAGGTACTGCCTTAGGGCAGGCGTTGTAGGGTGCTAATACCTTCCCTACACGTAACCAACTCCCGAACCAAGAATCTCAGTTTCGCAGACCATGCCTTTTCATTTTATGGTTTTTCCGTAGTTTTCCAGAATAAACTATGGTGGCGACTCAAAATCTCTCTTTTTCAAAAACGTTTTTATTTTTCCACGGATCGTCGTCCCGTCGCGATTCCGGTTGCGACAACATTCAATCAATAAAAACTCTGGAGCTCAAAATCTCACATATAAGCTCATTCACATTTGACATACACATCCTACTTAATCTCACAATCACAATCACAATATCATGCATTTTAATCGGTTCAAACATCAATTATATCATCAAATCATGCATAGAAACCAAAACCCCTAAATATTCATGCTTTGACAATCACATTCAAAATCAATAACCCTAGAATGAACAAAATGCTTTTTACTTACTTGGGTGGAGATACTAGATGCAATGAGAATGCTTCCAAGCTAAGATGCTCTCTTCCAACCCCAAACTTTGATGGCACACTAGTGAAAAAGTGAGTGGAAGAGAAATTTTCTTAAGAGGGAAGAGGGAAAAGATGTAGAAAACCTTGGAAAAGGTATGTGGGATTGTTTGTGTAGAGAAGAGCCAGCAAACAGAAGCTTATGCGCAGCTTAGGGTCTAAAAATACCCTAATGGGCTTGGGTCCCCCTAAGGGGAACTAAAGCCCATTCTGTGAGAGTACCGCTCAACGGTAAGTTACCGTTCAGCGGCACTTGCGTGATGTGCCCTTCTTCTTTTCTTAACCTACGTGCCTCCTAAACATGCCCCTCACTGGTTCCCTGCAATTCAATGTTTAGAATACTTATGCAAACCCTATTATGCAACTAAAATGAAACAAACAAAAACAATCAATCAATTGGGTTGCCTCCCAGGTAGCGCTTATTTAACATCACGAGCCTGACCCCAAAATCCACCAACACCCATCAGTAGGTGTTACACACTTAGCATCCTTCAGTAGATGTTATATCTAGCATCCTTCAGTAGATGCTATGTCCAGCAAAACATTTACAAAATAATGTTCAACAGATTACAAATTACAAACCAAAATAAAATTAAAAGTTCTTAAATCAACTGGGTTGCCTCCCAGCAAGCGCTCTTTTAACGTCATTAGCTTGACCCATAAAGCTCAAGTTCCTTCTTCATAGTTGATGTTGTCATCCCACCAACTCCTCAGTTGTTTCCTGTGCACTGTTTTGGTCCTTCTAGAATGTGGAGACTCTATCTCTATCATCTCCTTCTCTTTAAAGCCTTTCACAACCCACAACTTGTTTTTGATTCTCACAGGTGTACCAAGTTGGGGTCTTTCTTTCTTCCAGTCACCAGGAATTTTTCCTCCTCTTCCAATCTTCTCTCCTTTATGCACCTGAAACAACAAACAATGGTTACCTGTGACCTTAGGCTTTTCATTTTGATGGCTAGTCATGTGTTCATCTTCAAATGCAGCTTTATAACTAGCTTTTTCTTCCTTTGTTTGCCTCTCATCTTGAAAGACATCTACAACAACTCTCTCCTCTTGGTCCTGGAGCACCACTATACCTTCATTCACATCAATGATAGCTTTGGCCGTTTTCATAAACGGTCTTCCAAGTATGATAGGTATCTTCTCTGTCTCCATCTTCATCACCACAAAGTCTGCCAAGAACTGGAGTTTGCCAACACAAACTATAATGTCCTCCGCAATCCCACATGGCTCCTTTGAAGATCCATCGGCCATTATTAAATTAACCTTTACAGGTTTCAAATTGAAATTGCCGATTTGCTCCAATAAAGAGTAAGGTATCAAGTTAACACTTGAACCTAAATCAAGAAGAGTTTTTTTAATCTTTTTCTTCCCTATGGTACAAGGGATAGAAAAGTCTCCTGGATTTGTTGCTTTTGGAGGGAATGGCTCTTTTTTAACAGTTATACACTCTTTTGCCTCATCATCTTTACGTCTTTTCTTAGTAGAGACGTCTTCATCAGTTTTAGTGTAAACTGTAATTTGTTGTAGAATCTGCTCCCAAGGTGCATCATTATCCACCATCTTGAATAGTTATGTGAAGTCCAGTTGTTTCCCTTGATGTATTGCAAAAGGAGAAGTATTTTTGCTCTCTACTTCTCTTCTCTCTTCTGTTTCTAACTCAACTATCTCATCTTTAGCACTCTCTACCACCTTGCATTCTTCTCTGGGGTTAACCTCAGTATTAGCCCCAAAATTTCTATTTGGCCTTTCTTCCACCTGCTTGGTGATTTGCCCCATCTGAATCTCCAAATTTTTGATAGTAGCTTCAGTGCTCTTTTGGGTAGACTCAGTTTTATGTATGAAATTATTAAGAGTTTCCTCCATCCTCATGGACCTTTCATTAAGCATAGAAATTTGCTGCCATAAGGTGGGTTGCTGCTGCTGCTTATTAAATTGACCAGCTTGCCCAGTTTGCCCTTAACCAATGCTTGGGTGTGGTTTCCACCCCTGATTGTAGCTCCCTTGACGGTATTGATTGGTCATGTAATTCACATCTTCTATGGCTTCTGCTGGCAAGGCACATTGACCATTAATATGGTCGCCCCCACATAATTCGCACAATTGAGATTGTACCTGTGCAGCAGTCTTCAACTCTTTGGGCAATTCTGCAAGAGTTTTAGTAAGAGTCTCCAGCTGTTGAGTTAGAATCTTGTTTTGTGCAAGCAAGGCATCATGTGTTTGTAATTGGAGGACTCCTTTTTGTTGCATAGGAGCTCCTCTTTCACTGTTAAGTTCATTATCACTAGTAGCCATGTTTTCTATAATCTCTGTTGCTTCCTCTGGAGTTTTCCATTTAATATTTCCTCCTGCTGAGGCATCAAGCATCATCTTGGTTTGTGAACCAAGACCTCCAAGGAAAGTTAAGACTACTTCCTCTTCTTCAAAACCATGCGTGGGAATTTTACGTAACAAGCTTTTATACCTGTCCCATGCATGCCCCAGTGATTCTTCCATGCCCTGCTTAAATGAAGAAATCTCTTGCTTGCCTTTAGTCACCTTGGATTGTGGGAAGTACTTGTTTAAAAACTTTGTTAACACTGCTTCCCACTCTGTGAAACTTCCTTCTGGGAAAGAATTTAACCAAAGCTTAACATTGCCTCCTAATGAGAAAGGAAACAAGCTAAGTTTGATCGCTTCATCTGGCACCCCATTAATTTTTACTATGTTAAAGATCTCATTGAATGTGGTGAGGTGCTCATATGGGCTTTGATGAGATAACCCATTGAATTGGTTGCTTTTCACCAGTTGGATCAGTGCTGGCTTGACCTCCATATTAACTACATTGACTCTAGGTCTAGCTATACCGTTAAAGTGCTGAGGTCCAGCTATATTGGTGTAGTCAGCAAGAGTTCTTCTGATGTTGTTGTTCTCCATATTTTCTGTGCTATGAACAGAACCTTGTGGTGATGGTTGTAACAGAGTTTCCGGAGGAGGAAAAAGTTCTCTAGATGTTCGGATTCTTCTCCTCCGTCTACTCTCGTTGATAGAGCTGTCGCGGCCCCACAAAATTTTTGCATAAAAGAAATGCAGTATAGTTTACTAGGAGGTGACTCCTAGGTCGTCTCTCAAGGACCAAATTTGGTTCAGTTTCAGATTAAACACGAAAAGGGGGGGTTGTGAATGTTTTTGTTTTTATGCGAAAAAATTAAAACGAACTGGAATTTAAATAACACCAAATTAAATACGGTGAAGTAAAATGCAGTACAGTAAAAACCCAATGGTAAAAGACATCAAAATAAAATAAACGCGGGAACATTAAACGTATAAAAAACGTTAAACATTAAACACAAAAATAAAAGCATAATTAAAAACAATACGTAAAATTTAAAACTAAAATGGTAAAAACGAAATTAAAACAGTAAAACAAATTTAAAACAGTAAAAATGATTTTGCTACAGTAAAAACGAAAATACAGTAAGGTAAAATAGTAAAAAATAAATCTGGAACAGAAAACTAAAATACAGAAAACGAAAATACAGAAAAACGAAAATACAGTACATAGTAAATACAGAATACAGTAGAAAGAGTAAAATAGTAAATTTTAGAAACAGTAAAACCGAAAATACAGTAACATGAAACAGTGAAAATAAATCTAAAACAGTAAAAACGAAAATACAAAAAAACATAAAATACAGAAAATGGAAAATACAGAAAATAGTAAAAACAGTAAAACATCAAAAACAAAAATATGAAATTACAGCAGTAAACAATAACAGTAAAAACAGTGAATACAGAATTTCAAAATCAGTAAAGCAGTAAAAGTAAAATACAGAAAATAAAAATACAGAAAACAGGAAATACAGAAAAACAGTAAATTTCAAAAACAGTAAAAACAAATTCAAAATTACTGCAGTAAAATACAGAGAACAGAATTAATGAACATGCAAAAGATAAACAGCAGCAGAAATTAAATTGCATAAAAAATGTAATACAGAAATTAAAATACAGCAGAAATTAAATTACAGCAGTAAAATAGAAACAGTAAAACAGAATTGAAAATTCAGAAACAGTAAATGAAATCAAACTTTGAATTGAATTTAACTTGTTCACAAATTTATTACAGCAAAGAAAATAAAATTTGATACTAACGTGCACTGCTCAACGTATCCTTCCATCTTTGTACTGTGCTATTCTTCACTGTTCCAGCCCCTTTACTGTCCAGCCCTCTTGCTCTTTTCTGGACTGAAAATTCCAGCCCTTCTCTCCACTGTCCAGCCCTCTGCTGGTCTTCTTCCCCCCTCCTCTGAACCTCACGGCACTCCCCTTACTTATACTCCAAAACCAATCCATTTTCCATTTGGAAGCATGCCAACAAAATAAGTGATAGGGCCCTCCATAATTGTTGTCCGTGAGCTTCTCATCCTCTGAACCGTTCCATTCTCTTTATTCTCTCCATTCTCCAATTGCTCTATGTCACCATACACCATGCAGCAAGATTAAAACAAAGAAAGCCCACTTTTAAGTTTTGTCCTTTTTTTCTTTTTGACTTTCTTATCACCACATCTTTGTGATTCTACGTACTAAAAACACCAAAGGGACCCTCCAATTCTCATATTGCTCCAAAATGAAAGAAAAACCACATCATGCACGTAACAAAAGGAAGAAAGGGGGGGCCTCCATAATTTCACTTGCCAATGGGAATTGTACACATAGGACCATGCTATTCTCTTTCATTACTTAAAAGAAACCGTGAGCTCTTTCATTTTAAATCAAGTTACCAAATTGAGTTGGCAGTGTTGTGCTTATCTTCCGCATATATCTCTTGAAATTTTTCTTCAATTACTTTTGATCAAAACATGAAAAAGGAGGCCATGTGTCCGTGTGATTTGGTGGATGCTAGGATGTGATCAAATTCTTTACTCAGTGCACACCAAAATAATTACTTTCGTAGTCCACATTCACGTGCATACCACACTTAGCACCCTTTCTCTCCATGTGTACCAATCATCAAAATGAAGGTCACTTGCTGCCATTGACAGTGATCAATTAAATGCTCTCCATACCCAAAATTACTGAAATGCAAATTCCTTTTAGTTTTAAACTAAAATTTATGTCACATTTATCTTGAAGTCCCAAAATATTATCCAACAATTTCCCTGCAACTAATAATGAAAATAATAAGTTCAGATAATTCGAATTAATCAAAATAAGAATTTTTGATCAAATTAAGCACAATCAGTAAAAACGGAAAAATACCGGACATTTAAGCACAATTCCCTGATTAATTATAGCACAATAAACTAAGTGAAGTGAAGTAAATAATGATTCATCAAAATAGACCACACTTAGTCTTTTGCACTCCTGGGCAAAATTAAGACACAAATCAAGGAATAGTTCAAAGGACATCAAAGGACGTGACACAAAACTCAGCAGACAGAAAACAAAGACTCGCAAGAAAATAAACAGAATTTACACAGTTCTCAAGAATTTTGGACAGATAAAAGAAGTAGAAAATATCCAACACAAAATCAAGAATAGCAGATACTTACAGAAATCATCCAAGCAATTCAATACATAGCAAAATGATTAATCAGTTCAAGAGGTGATTCAAAAATAACAAAACCTCACAGATGCACTCAGAGTGTTTCTCTCAAGTGTTTAAGGTAAATCAATGTCACTCAATGTACTCAAGAAAACAAACACAAGTAGACTTGGCAAGCTTCTAATATCAACACTTAAAACATATGCATGTTCAGATCAAAAGGTCTTTCAGGGTGGTAATGGGGCCAAGGACAAGGGAGGATAAATATGGATAAGTAGGTATAGCCCAAAAGAAATAGAGGAGCAATGGGGAATAAGTGGAAATACAGTAAAATTTCGCCCAAACCTCTAATTCAATCCTCAGCTCGACTCCATTCTTCACAAAATTATTTTTCATTTTTCTCTTTTTCTCATCATCATTTTTTTTCATCCTGTCTCTTTTCTTTCTTTTTTTTTATCACGCAACAGGATATAATTCATATTTTCAGCACAAGATGAGGAACCAACTAGCCAATTCATCAGAATCCCCAATGAGACCACACTTATTCACAAAACACTTTTATAGCTCCAGCTTTCCTAAGGTTAAGATAATCATTGTTTTTCACTTAGGATCAGTGTATGAGCTTCAACACAAAGAAATATATACAGTATAGGCTCAAAGGGGTTATCAAAGGATAATAACAAGGTAGGCTTATTTGGCTAAAGAGGCTCAAGAACAAAAAATGCCTTTATCACGTCTGAACATGCATATCAATCAAGTATATCAAAAAGAATCAAGGCAAGGTATATGTGCAAGCAATCAAGAGACATATCACACACAAGAAAGAAAATTAAGTGGCTCAAATCTCACACAGGGTATTCGTCACAATCAAATCAACCTCTCAAACGTATAATTATCTTTCCAAGCAAAGAAAAGCAAGGATTACAATCTATAAGTAGTAAGTAAGTGAAGGAAAAATCTACAACTTAGACATCATCCAGAAATCAAGAGAAAAATGTAAAATTTATTGCACACAAAACTCGATAAAACAACTTAAAACAGAAAAAATTTAGCACAAAAACAAAAAACTTTCACACACAAAATACAATCTAACAGAAAAATCAGAAAAATCAGAATTTCTTCCCAGTAGACCACACTTAAATCACACAATGTCCTCAGTGTGTTACAATCATCAGATGATCAATTTCAGAGCAGTCAAATAATATAGACAAGTGCAATAAAATGTTAGGAAATGGGAAGAAATTTTCAGTAACATCCATCAGTAGATGTTTTCAGTGACACCCATCAGCAGATGTCTAGTATTTTTTTTTTTATTTATTTTTTTTTTTTATTTTATTTTATTTTTTTTTAATTGAAAAAGGAGACCGGTACTGTGACAACAGTCTCGGTGGCAAAGACCGGAACTGTTGCTACAGTGGCAGAATTTTGGCTACAAATAGCCACTCCTCCGCGTCCAGCGCCATTTCTGAACGCACATTCTCTCTCTACTCCTCTGCTCTCTCAACTCTCTCTTCTCTCTGCTCTCTGCTCTCTGCTCTCTTCTCTCTCTCTAGTGTCTGGATCTGCGAGGAAGCCTCTCCACCCCGCGTCTGCTGAAGATCTGAGATCTGCGCAGAGCCTCTGTCCCTGCGTCTTCTGAAGAGTCTGAGTGAGATCCGCGAAGAGCTTCTCTGCCAGCCTACTACTCCAGGTAAGTCCTCTGCTCCTGGATCTGCCTTTCTTTCCGCTTTTTCTGCTCTCTCTCTCTGTATTACCTTTATTTTTCATCTCTGCCCTGCTCTCCCTTTACTGCTTTCCATCTTCTTTCTGCTTTTTCCTTTCATTCTGCTGTTATACCTTCCTGCTTTCCTGCTTTCTTTCTTCTCCTTTTCAATATTTTCATTTTTTTTACTTTTTTTGTAATTTAAACACTTAAACACATAAAACACAACTGTCTAAAAACTTAAGGGGTATATCGGCTGGAAACCAGACGTTAATCTCCCTTCGATTGAAGGTATTGCAGAGACAATCGGGTAGAACAACGCCACGTACCCCACTTAAAAATAAACACCAAATCTTAATTTACAAGAACAACAAGGACAACAGGACAACTGGACGTAGATCCATTTAGGACCCTTTTGCAAGGACCGTGAAACAGATCTGAGACCAGACACAGAAATATCAAAGACTGATCGGACAAAATAAACTGAAAAGGAAACAAAAACAACCAAATAAAGAAAATACTGAACTAAGAATCTAATATATTTTTATGCTTCTTTTTTATGTTTTGTTTTTCTTTTTTTTTTATGTTTTTGTTCTTTTTATTATTATTATTTTTTTCTCTTTTTTTTTTTTGTTTTTTTTTTATGTTTTAGAATACTAGTAGAGGAAGGATGACTGATATGGAATCAGAGAGATATACCAGTCAACGATGGCGTCCTACAGATGATCAGATCACGATGATGACCAAAATCTACAACTATGGGGTCACACACCCAAGCCGAGCGCAAGTCGTCGAGATCGCGTCTCGACTAAGGACCTTCGCAGATGCCACCGAATATAACGTGCACTGCTGGTTTAACAACCATGGTAATCGGGTCAGGCGCTGGCAAGCGGAGATAGACCCCACAGGCACTCTCTTTTCACAACTGCTGCTATACATGTACGGTAAGACCTCTGATCACACCTCCATTGAATTTTCCATTCCTCTTCTATTATTAACACAAGTTTTTTATTTTTTATTTTTTTATTTTTTATTTTTTGTTTGAAAGAAAACAACTGGGTGATAATGAGGGCACCGAGGCTGCTGGATTTGTTTCCAGTTCCGATCATTATCGATGACGACAGAAATGAACGAGAAATTCCTCCACCAAAGCCTCCTGTATTCCGAACCAGAACTCCCTCAACGGAGCTCTCCCTTAGACCACCACAACCAGCTCGAGAATTCTTTCATTATTAATATTTTTTTTTTATGTTTTTGTTGTGGTCTGTAATATTAACGATCAGAAATGATCGAACCCCGAACATCTTTGTTATGCTTTTTATGTATTTTATTTTTGTTATTATTATTATTATTTTTTTTTTGTTGGACTGTAATCCTTAACGATCATTACTGATCGATCACTGCCCGTGTTTTATTATGTTTTTATGTATTTTTATGTATTTTTGTTATATTTGCTTTTTTTTATTATTAATAAATGCACTCAGATTAGTATCTGCTCAAACTACACCTCTCTGCCCTATTACTGCAACTTTACTCTCTGATTTTTTTTTTTTATTATTATTATTATAACAAAAAAAAACTAAATAAATAAATAAAAACAGAACACATATTAACGAAACAAAAGACCTAATACTGAATCAAAATATCAAACCAAATAAAACACATATTTCAAAAATAGCAAACAAAACACATATTTACAAAATATAAATTAACAAAATAACAGACCTAAAACAGAACACAAAATTTTTTATTTTTTATTTTATTTTTATTTTATTTTATTTTTATTTTATTTTTATTTTTATAAAAAAATCATAAACTAAGAAAATCAGAATTCTCCCCTAATTCGCAAACCAAGAAAATTAAGGGAAGAATGAACAGGAAAAACTCCCCTGGTTATGGTGGCAGTTGCCAAACTTGGACGAGCAGGGAGATGTTCTTCGCCTTAGGATCCAGCAAAGGAAATTTGAGGAAGAACTGCTTCATCAGTATTTTTCTCGTAGCAATTTGTTTCAGCAGTATCTCTCCTTCCACTAGCATTTGTTGAGTGTGTGACACCGGAATAGCTATCTCTGGCTCGCTCAAAGAAGTAGCAGTATACTCTTCTTCATTAATCATGCATTCCTTAATGTCAGCACCTGCATTCTTTTTGAATTCTGCATCCTTATCATCAAACTCACAATTAATAGCATCTGTAATAAACTTAGAGTTTGGCTGTAATGCATAATCAATTTCAGCACAAATGGAGCAAGAACCAGATTCGCAATCACATTCAAAATTTTCAGAAAACTGTGTTAAATCAAAGTTTAGTCCTAACTCTATAAAATCATCAGATTGCACAGTTTCTCTTTCAAAATCAATATTGAAGCGACTTTGACCAATGGGTTCAATGGCTGACACTGAATTAAAAATTTTAGAATGGTCAATCAAATTTGTATCAGTATCAGTCATAAACCCTATAAAATCAGTGTGCGTCAAATCACATGCATTTGAATGTGTAGGGAAATCAGGTAAAGTTGGAATCTCAGGTTCAGAATAAACCTGTTTTTGCTCACTCAGAAGTTTCTTACCAAACTCCAAGTTATCAGCTGCATCCTCAGGGCTATCAGTGTCAGAATCCAAAACATGCTGCTCAGGTTCTTCCTTTGCTACCTCAATTGGACTTTCACCAGCCAGCTTGCAGAGCAACTTCCTCGCTTCTGTTGGGGTTATATCCATCCAACATCCACCAATAGCTGCATCCACAAGTATCCTTTCATTGTCCAGGAGCCCTTCATAAAAATAAGTCAAGAGCAAATGCTCTGGAAATTGGTGGTTTGGACAAGTTGTGCAGAGCCTGTTAAACCTCTCCCAATAATCTGCTAGGTTTTCTTCTTGAAACTGCTCAATGGCAGTGATCTTCATCCTAATGCTGGTCACCTTTGCTGCTGGAAAGAACTTGTCGAAGAATTTTTGTTGTGTTTCCTGCCAACTATTAAAAGGATACTGGTATATGAACCAGTCTCTTGCTTCATCTTGCAGGGACATGGGAAACATTTTTATCAACACTGTCTCCTTTGAAACACCAGCAGGCCTCATAGATAAACACACCAAACTAAACTCCTTGAGGTGCCTGTATGGATCTTCATGTGCCAACCCAAAGAATTTGGGAAGACACTTGACTAGATCATACATCCAGTCTTGAGAATCTGTCATCTCCTCTAGTCTAGTTCGAAACCTCTCTCAGACTTGGACTTCCTCTTCAAACAAAGATTGTATAGAAAGAAATATACAGAAACATAACATGGAGGGAAAACTAATATTTTTTTTTTTTAAATTAACAAAACTCATACGACATGCATGCACAAAACAAAACATTACATCACAACACAAGATAAAACATAACAACAAATTTTAACAAAACAAAAACTAAAACATATATCACATGTACACAAAAACACACATAACAGAAAATAACAAAAGACCCAAAACCGAACTGTTATTGGTCCCCGGCAACGGCGCCAAAATTGATAGAGCTGTCGCGGCCCCACAAAATTTTTGCATAAAAGAAATGCAGTATAGTTTACTAGGAGGTGACTCCTAGGTCGTCTCTCAAGGACCAAATTTGGTTCAGTTTCAGATTAAACACGAAAAGGGGGGGTTGTGAATGTTTTTGTTTTTATGCGAAAAAATTAAAACGAACTGGAATTTAAATAACACCAAATTAAATACGGTGAAGTAAAATGCAGTACAGTAAAAACCCAATGGTAAAAGACATCAAAATAAAATAAACGCGGGAACATTAAACGTATAAAAAACGTTAAACATTAAACACAAAAATAAAAGCATAATTAAAAACAATACGTAAAATTTAAAACTAAAATGGTAAAAACGAAATTAAAACAGTAAAACAAATTTAAAACAGTAAAAATGATTTTGCTACAGTAAAAACGAAAATACAGTAAGGTAAAATAGTAAAAAATAAATCTGGAACAGAAAACTAAAATACAGAAAACGAAAATACAGAAAAACGAAAATACAGTACATAGTAAATACAGAATACAGTAGAAAGAGTAAAATAGTAAATTTTAGAAACAGTAAAAACGAAAATACAGTAACATGAAACAGTGAAAATAAATCTAAAACAGTAAAAACGAAAATACAAAAAAACATAAAATACAGAAAATGGAAAATACAGAAAATAGTAAAAACAGTAAAACATCAAAAACAAAAATATGAAATTACAGCAGTAAACAATAACAGTAAAAACAGTGAATACAGAATTTCAAAATCAGTAAAGCAGTAAAAGTAAAATACAGAAAATAAAAATACAGAAAACAGGAAATACAGAAAAACAGTAAATTTCAAAAACAGTAAAAACAAATTCAAAATTACTGCAGTAAAATACAGAGAACAGAATTAATGAACATGCAAAAGATAAACAGCAGCAGAAATTAAATTGCATAAAAAATGTAATACAGAAATTAAAATACAGCAGAAATTAAATTACAGCAGTAAAATAGAAACAGTAAAACAGAATTGAAAATTCAGAAACAGTAAATGAAATCAAACTTTGAATTGAATTTAACTTGTTCACAAATTTATTACAGCAAAGAAAATAAAATTTGATACTAACGTGCACTGCTCAACGTATCCTTCCATCTTTGTACTGTGCTATTCTTCACTGTTCCAGCCCCTTTACTGTCCAGCCCTCTTGCTCTTTTCTGGACTGAAAATTCCAGCCCTTCTCTCCACTGTCCAGCCCTCTGCTGGTCTTCTTCCCCCCTCCTCTGAACCTCACGGCACTCCCCTTACTTATACTCCAAAACCAATCCATTTTCCATTTGGAAGCATGCCAACAAAATAAGTGATAGGGCCCTCCATAATTGTTGTCCGTGAGCTTCTCATCCTCTGAACCGTTCCATTCTCTTTATTCTCTCCATTCTCCAATTGCTCTATGTCACCATACACCATGCAGCAAGATTAAAACAAAGAAAGCCCACTTTTAAGTTTTGTCCTTTTTTTCTTTTTGACTTTCTTATCACCACATCTTTGTGATTCTACGTACTAAAAACACCAAAGGGACCCTCCAATTCTCATATTGCTCCAAAATGAAAGAAAAACCACATCATGCACGTAACAAAAGGAAGAAAGGGGGGGCCTCCATAATTTCACTTGCCAATGGGAATTGTACACATAGGACCATGCTATTCTCTTTCATTACTTAAAAGAAACCGTGAGCTCTTTCATTTTAAATCAAGTTACCAAATTGAGTTGGCAGTGTTGTGCTTATCTTCCGCATATATCTCTTGAAATTTTTCTTCAATTACTTTTGATCAAAACATGAAAAAGGAGGCCATGTGTCCGTGTGATTTGGTGGATGCTAGGATGTGATCAAATTCTTTACTCAGTGCACACCAAAATAATTACTTTCGTAGTCCACATTCACGTGCATACCACACTTAGCACCCTTTCTCTCCATGTGTACCAATCATCAAAATGAAGGTCACTTGCTGCCATTGACAGTGATCAATTAAATGCTCTCCATACCCAAAATAACTGAAATGCAAATTCCTTTTAGTTTTAAACTAAAATTTATGTCACATTTATCTTGAAGTCCCAAAATATTATCCAACAATTTCCCTGCAACTAATAATGAAAATAATAAGTTCAGATAATTCGAATTAATCAAAATAAGAATTTTTGATCAAATTAAGCACAATCAGTAAAAACGGAAAAATACCGGACATTTAAGCACAATTCCCTGATTAATTATAGCACAATAAACTAAGTGAAGTGAAGTAAATAATGATTCATCACTCGTCTAGACCTTCAAGAAGAGGTTCTGTTGTTTTCTTGCTCCTTGTTCTAATTGCTTCCTGCATGCACAAGAAAACAAAACCCTAAAAAAATTGGTTAGCACAAAAAGATATAGGAGAAGATATAAGATTCAGAGAATAAAATAAAATAAAATAAAATAAAATAAAATAAAAACCGAAAAATAAAAACAGAAAAATAAAAACAGAAATTCAAAATTAAAGTCAAAGATAATCAATAATCACACAAATTAACCAGTTAAACCACGAGTCCCCGGCAACGGCGCCAAAAACTTGATGACAAATTTATGAACACCGAAATATGGCGCCACAAACTTGTTGAACAATCGGCAAGTGTGACCGAATCGTTTCAAGTAATAAACTCGGTAAGACCAAGTATCGTTCTCCCAAAGGACTCACGGCCTAGTTTAGTTATGTGATTTGTTGATTAGCTAAGACTTAAGAACAAAATAATTGGAGTTTACTATGCAAAAGACGAAAAAATAAACATGTATGCATGAGGTTGATCAATGGCTAAAACAAAATACAATTCATCTTATCCACTCTCATATATTTTAGGAATTCAACATTCAATTCATCATTGTTAACGCCACTCTCTAAATTACCTTGAGAAGAAGACTTATCCCTAATTACGAGTTCATACAATTCCTAGCATTCCTAATAATTAGTTCTTTTAGCGCAGGAGCTTAACGACAACCAATATACTTATTGGGAGAGATTCCCCGGATCTAGACTTCCCCGTACGTTCCCGTATCGATAAAATCAATAATCATGCATTGAATGAGTTAAACAAAGCAAGCATTGAGCAAAGAGGAAAAACCCTAACTAATGATGAAAGAAAGCATAGGTCTTAAATATAAGATATAAACACAAATTCCATATATGAAAGTTTCACAAGACTACATTGATTCCCCAACAACAATACAAGGTTTAGTTCACCATATTCATGGTGAAAGTAGATGAATAATAATGGAAGAATGAAAGATAAAACCCTAGAAAGGTGAAGAGGTAGCCTGAGCATCCAAGATCCTCCTTCAAAGGGGTGGAAGAGAGAGTGTTTGCTTCGTTTCTGCCAAAGATACAAACCCTAGGACGTCCTAAAGCTTATATATTATTCTAAAATTACAGAAAATTTAGGCCCAAGCCCATAAGTGTGCCGCTCAATCAAAATAAAAAGTCTTCGCTGATCTTGCTATTGAAGTAGCTTGAATTAGATCATTACTAAGTAAAATGAAATGCTTAGAAAATAAATAATGTGGTGTGATAACTGATAACGGTTGAATTTAGTGTTATCTGTGATGCAATTTTGATACTAAATTAACCTTTTTTGACTTTGAAACTTGCTTAAACTCTTGTTTTAGTTGAATTTTGTGAGTAAGTGAATAAAGGTTATACTTTATGATTTTTATCACTAATTCCCTCAATTTTGTAGGTTATTGGTATGATTGGAAGAGGAGAAAAAGGATCAAGGAGTTGGAACCCAGGAGGGACAGCAAAAGCATTGTGAAAGAAGGCTGAAGAAGGCGCAGGGCCCCTGATTGACCTTTTCTAGGGCCTTGGGGTTGGTTGTCATGCAACCACGCCTGGTTGCCCTCTTTAGGGGCCCTCAAAGTTGGAGGTCTCGCAAGGGCGCCTGCTTACCCCCATTTGGGGCACTGAGCACCACTCTTCTCGCAAAGACGCCTAGGCGCCCCCTCAAGGGGCGCTGCGCGCCAGTAAGCTACACCACAGGACGCCTGGTTGCCCTCAGCCAGGGCGCTGAGGGCTAGTCTATTTGCAGTTGCCCCTGGTTGTCCCACTTAGGGTGCTGAGTGCTAGCGACGTTGGCCCATGATCCAATTTTGATCTATTTAAAGGCTTTTACACATTAGGGTTGGTATCTTTTGACAGTTAGAGCACAAAAACACAATTTTCGACCCTTTGGAGGCAGATTGGGATGCAGGAGCTTTCCTTCTCACTTTCTAGGGTTTTCATTCATTCATTCATCCATTGTACACCAAGGTTCTCCATGACAATGGAGAACTAAACTCATTTGTTGTTGGGGATGATGTAACCTCTAAACTTTCATGTATTTGAACATGTTTTAAATATTTTATGCTTCTTTCATTGAATGTTAGTGATTTTCTCCTACTTTTAATGTTTGTCTTGTTTTGGTCATTCATGACTTGATGTTTGATTTGTTTGAGTATTGGGAAATATCTTATGAATCATCATGATCTAGAGGATTTCATCCAAAGGGAATATTGCCTAGGGATAGGGATAGGGCGTTTGGTTGTCTTAAGCTTCTTTTCTTAATGCGGAATTAGTTATTAGGGATTCAAGGGATTGAGGTCTAATAATTATTACTAGGCTTTTTACGCCGAGGGATCAGGTTTTAAGTAATTTTGTAAGTGACATTAACATTCCAATGAAGAAGATGAGTTATAATATGCATGAAAGTGAAGTAGGTGAAATCTAACCCCAACAACATCATCATCTCATATAATCAATAGCATTCATTCATTCTTGCTTTTAGTTCCAAAAGATCAAGATTTTATATTTAAGTTTAGGTTTATTTTTATTTCATTTTACCCTTAATCATTGGAATCATTCTTAAGTCTTAATTGGTTAAGTTATTACACGATTATTTAGTAACATGAGTCTCTTGGAAGTCGATACTTAGTCTTACCATTTTATTTTACCTGATACAATTCGGTACACTTGTCAATGAGTTAACAATAACCTAAGTGCCAAATCAATTACTTCTAATCTAGTCATGCATGCATAGTCTAAACACATTGAGATAGATGTGCACTATAAACCTCTCACGCATACTAGATTCATCTTGCTAAGAGACAAACTTGGCATGACCATGTCACCACTAGTTTAAGAGGAAGAGTTAGACAAATCAAATATTCTTTTAAATATCTTATCATTTATGACTCTTGATTTTGGCGATTCACAATATTAATTTTCTTTTATGAAGTAATATTACAATAATTAATTATTCGTCAGCATCCTATTTAGGAAAGTATTTGTCTATATTACTATAATTATAGGATCTTGATTATACATTACTACTTGTATTTAAACAATACATGATCAATGCAAATCATCACAATCAATACCATTTTCTATCTTAAAGGACTAATTCTTCCTTTGTTTCAAACAATCTATATATGATTAGATACATAATCATTGAGCATATTTAACTAGAGTTTTAGGATGAGATGGGAGTTAATTCATACTTATACTGAGATGGTTTAGTAATCTTTTCTTTGTTAAAAAATATTGGTGATATCTCCATTCACGTGGCACTTTAATGTTATAGGCTCAAATTCTTCAATGGATAAATTTACAATTTTAAGATAGTTCCTTTTTAATCTTTGAAATGGTGAAGATACGATGTTGCACCATTTGGATCCATATTATTACTACATTTTATTTCACATGGTCCCTTCCCTTAAATTCAAATTTGAAGGCAAACTACATTGTATCTTAGTGGAAAATTATAAACATACAACTAATTGTATGATAATAACGTTTATAATTTTGTTATTGTAAAATATTTAAAAAGATAAAAGATTATTTAAATTTTATTATAGATTTTCATGATTATTAGAAGGAAAAGATTAAAAGGAATTGGCTTAAGAGAGAAGGAATAGAACTCTAGTTGAAAAGACCAGATGTTTGCTTAAAGGGAAAAACTTACCAAATAGCCTGTGGGGAGAGGCTGTCTCTACAACAACTTAACTGTTGAATAGATGCCCAACGAAGGCTTTGGCAGATTGCACACCAGAAGAGGCGTGGACTACGATCAAACGTCAGTAGATAACTTGAAGATCTTTGGCTCAGTATGTTTCAAACATGTTCCAGACGAGAAGATAAAGAAATTAGGAGATAAGAGTGAAGTCTATATACTGGTAGGTTTCCATCCTACTAGTGCATACAGACTATATAGCCTAAAGAAGAATGAGATAGTGATCAGCAGAGACGTGTTGATAGACGAAGCATCCACATTTAACTGGATGGAAACAGAGACAAGTCCAACCAGTTGAGGTGTGATGTCTAATTGGCTTGAGGAGAAGAGATTTGAGAAGGCTGAAAGGTAGCAGCTGGTATGGAAGTAAATAGTAGAAGGTCTCAAAGAGCTAGATTTCCTTCAACGAGACTTGCAGACCATGAGGTGTTCATGGATAATGAGATTACAGAAACAAATGATCTTGTTCATTCTTCACTCTTAGTTGATGTTGAGACACGTGAAAGCAAGCTATCAACATGGAAGATTGGAAAGAAGCAATGATGGAGGAGTTGAGAGCTATGGAGAAGAACAATGCGTGGGAAATGATGGAACTGCCTCGACACAAACAAGCAATTGAGGTCAAGTGGGTATTCAAAACAAAGTATAAGCCAAATGGTAGCATAGCTAAGTTGAAATCTAGATTGGTTGCAAAGGGCTTTCTGCAAAAACTTGGGGTTGACTTCACTAATGTGTTTGAGCTAGTTGCAAGGTTGGAGATAGTGAGGTTGGTTGTTGTTATTGCAAATCTAAAAGATTGGTTGATATGCCAAATGGACGTTAAATCAGCTTTCTTGAATGGTCCCTTAGAAGAAGAAGTATATGTGAGGCAGCCACCTGGATTTAAGAAGAAAGCTGAGGAATGGAAAGTGTATAAGCTAAACAAAGCTTTATATGGGCTGAGACATGCACCTCGAGCTTGGAACACTCACATCAACTCTTGGCTCATTAAATTTGGATTCCAGAAGTGCACGGTTGAGTTTGGGATTTATGTGAAACAAATTGATCAGCAAGGTGTTCTATTGGTCTGTTTGTATGTAGATGACCTCCTTGCAACAGGAAGCATAACAGAAGATATTGAAGGATTTAAGATGAGAATGAAAGGAGATTTTGAAATGACTGATCTTGGTAGCCTGGGTTATTTCCTTGGGCTAGAGTTTCTACAAACCTCTGATGGAATGTTAGTGCACCAAAGAAGATATATTAATGAAATCTTGAAGAGATTTGGCATGGAAGGCTGCAACAGTGTGAACGTACCAATGATGGCCAATACCAAGCTATCTATCCAAGCTGGCGACTAAAAGGTTGATGCTACCTTGTTTAAGAAAATTGTAGGATCACTCAAGTATGTGTGCAATAGCAGACCAGATATTAGTTATGGTGTTAGGTTGGTTAGTAGATTCTGTTGTGATCCCAAACAATCTCATCTCTCCACTGCCAAACATATACTGCGTTATCTCAAGGGAACTGCAGACTTTGGTCTCTACTTTCCCAAGAAGTTTGGCGGCATAAATGGAGTGTTAAAAGCTTGGAGTGATTCGGAGTGGTGTGGAGATCAAATAGATAGAAAGAGCACGTTCGGCTATGTAGTTAAGTATATGGGAGCGTTATTTTCTTGGTGTTCGAAGAAGCATGGTGTTGTAGCACTTTCATCATGTGAAGTTGAGTACATTGCTTCAGCAAAAACTACATGTCAATGTGCTTGGTTAGAAACAATTCTGGATGAGTTGAAGATTGAATGTTGTAAGCCAATCCAGTTATTGATAGATAATAGGTCAGCTATCAATTTATCTAAAAATCCCATCTCACACAGTAGAAGCAAACATATAGAGACCAAATTTCACTGATGCGACTGTCGCGCCCCATATAAATTTGATGTGCATTAAAAATGCAGTATAGTGCTAGGAAGTGACTCCTAGGTCGTCTCTCAAGGACCAAATGTGGTTTGAGAATTAGGTCAAACACGTAGTGGGGGGTTTGAAAGTATTTTTGTGATTAGAAATGAACTAAATTAAAATCGTAAATTAAATACAACCAAACATAATTGAAAACGTTAAATAAATGAACAAAGCATGAAGACCGAATGATCCTACAGATGACCGAACGGTTCTACATTGAGACTGAACGGTCTCTAAAACAAGTGAGAAAATTAGAAATGCAAGAAGATAAAGAAGCCGAACACAATAGACAACAATAAAGTGAACGGAAAGAGTAAACCAAACATAATAGACAATATAATGAACGAAAACAGTAAATTAAAAGACCCTAAATCAAGATGTGTGAACTAATTAAAATACAGCAAATAAAAAAAAAATACTTGGCATGCTATTCAATTGCAACACTTAACTATTCATCACGGAATTAAATCTAAAAGAAAAACAAATGAACAGTAATAGGATGCATCTATATGGTGGAGAAGTGACAATGATAATCGTTCAGCCACAACAAAATTTTAATTCTAACTTCATGACGGACGTGAAATGAAATTTCCCAAACTAGAATTTGCATCCCAAACTAGAATTTGCATCTTACTATTGTAATGCATCAGCTAATAAATGAAGGAACATTCAGTAGGAATAAAAATTTCTATGCTTAATTTAAGAAATGGAATGCATCTTAGAAGAAGCACCGTGAAGCTGCTCCCATGTGTCTCCCAATAAAATCACCATCCAAGTTGGGTCATCATTCTACAATCACCGAGTTCACCTAATGCTGGACGTACATCTCCAATTAAATTCCCCGTGCCCTTCCACAAATAAAATTAACAGTGCGTGCTTTTCCAGCCCCTTGGATGTGACCTTAGCAGCTTGGATTCTTTCTTTTCAAATGAAATCAGTGCCTCATTCAATGGTGGACGTGACCGTGCTTCCCAAAATTTCATCACCGTTCCTTCTTCTCCACGTCACAAGCCCTTCATCCATTTAAACATGAAAAATGTCCTCCTCCTGGGTGGCGGCTACTCTAAGCTAGACGCGTGCTCTCTCCAGTCTCTGACACCAATCCTTTCCTCACATGCTCTTGGAATCAGTGCTTCCAACCGTCTCCTAGTGCTCTACCATTCTCCATTTTTTTCCACCTTGCGGCTTCCCTGATTCAAATCCCATGTGCCTCCTGTTGTCCGTGTGAAGCCCTTTTCATTGTGGGTCGTGACACCACTTCCAGCTCAACATGGAATCAACAGCTGCAGCGTTTTTTCTGGCCAAAAATCGAGCTGCTCCCAAGCCTTCTCCGTGTGCTGTCTTTTCTTCAATGCTGGACAGCGTGTGTGCAGGACGTGGCAGCAAATTGTTGGACGTCACCACCTGCCTTGCTGTTGGACAACCATTGTGGACGTAACCCATCATCAGCGCCTCTCTCCAGTAAGCTGGGGACGTTGCTCCCTCCACCACCATACCTTTCTCTCTTCACCTAGCTAATTTTTTTAAATTCCAATTATATCCTTAAATTAAAATCTTTTACTAGTTCTCTTTACATTATTAAAATACATTAAAAATATATTCAAAAATAATAAATCAAAACATTTAAATTAAATTATTAAAATATTTTCAAAATAAAGAATAAACTAATAAAACAAACCCTAAAATTAAAAACGTAACCTTTAAACGGGTGACGTCTTTCAACGGATGTCAACATCCGTTTAAGGAAAAAACGGATGTCAACATCCGTTTAAGGAAAAAACGGATGTCGACATCCGTTTTACCTTAAACGGATGTTGACATCTGTTGAAGGATGTTGACATCCGTTGAAGGATTTTGACATCCGTTGAAGGATTTTGACATCTGTTGAAGAATTTTGACATCCGTTGAAGGATGTCACCTCCGTTTAAAGGTTACGTTTTTTATTTTAGGGTTTTATTTGAAGGTTTATTCGAATACGTACCTTGAGGAAGCAACACACGCACTGAACCACTCCACACACTGCACCACGAGAGGGAAACTGCTTGATAATTCTTTCCACCACCACCAACCTTTACAACTTGTAGTATCTTACAGCGACAAAAGAAAGAGAGGAAGAAATATAATGTTAAAATAAAAGAAAAGTATTTTACTCAGGGAACTAGAATAGGTTATTAGTTGAATAGGTTCTGAATGAGTAAAATTAAAAAATAACCCTAAAAAAAAATTTACTTAGGGGAAAAATAGTAAAGGGGAGGTGGAGGGAGAAAGGTGTGGTGGTGGAGGGAGCAACACCCGTAAGCTGGACCTTTCCGTGTGCATGTGAAGGTTTGTTGGACGTGAATCAGCCCAAGTGGATCAGCACCTCATTCTTTCTAATAAGTCAGCCCGTGATAGCAATTCTCCAGCATAATGAATGAGCGCCCCTTGCTACCATGAAGCACCGTAACAGCCTTATGCTCATGGGCTGCCCTTTCCATTGTGGGCCGTGACACCACTTCCCTTTTTCTCCTTGTGCACACCTCTTATGCCTTGCTGCTGGACAACCACTGTTTCCTCTCCAAGCTGTTGGACGTGAGCTCTCCTCTTTGCTATTGATGCACCCTTTTCCATTGCTGGATGATATTGTTGAGCCGTGACCATGTGCTGTTGGACCAAGCCAAGACCGTGACACCCCTTCATCCAATGAAGGGTGTTGCTCCCTCCATCACTCTAAGTGCTCCTGCACCTCTCCACTATTTTCTTTTATTCCAAAAGTACTTTACACCTCCGCACTATTTCTTTTATTTCAAAAATACCCTACACATCCCCACTATATTCAACAATCTTTCTCTTTCTCTCTCCACATTAATGGAACATTCACATAGCTTAGATTTAAACTTATGATATATTGCAAAATTTTATTTACATTTTCCCTTAAATAAGTTTGATTCAATCTTATTTTCACTGTTCAATATATTTTTTTTTAAATTACTTAATAAATGGTAAAATTTTGTTCTAAATTTCTAGAAAATGTTTATATATATATATATATATATATATATGTGTGTGTGTGTGTGTGTGTGTGTGTGTGTGTGTGTGTTTTTTTTCTTACATTTAATATCTATAATTTTTAACATTATATTATGTTTTAACTTATCGACATGTTTGACTCAAATAACTTGAATAAAGTATTTAATTTATTAGATAAATAATATAAAAATATTATTAAATACTTAAAATATAAAAGAAAATTTATTTGTTAAAGATTTGAAATTTATTTAGTTCTTTCATCATTATAAAGTTAGTATATAATAATAATAATATATTATTTACTATTAATATTATTATGTTTATTATTTTGTATTTGCATCTAACTTTTAAGTTTATAAAATGGAAGTGGTAGAAGCACTAATATTGAAGTTTTCTATGAATTTTATATTTTGCAATATATCACAAGTTTAAATCTAAGTCATATAAATGCTTCGTTAATGCAGAGAGAGAAAAAGAAATATTGTTGAGGATAGTGGGGAGGTGTAGGGTATTTTTGGAATAAAAGGAAATATTAGGGAGGTGTGGAGTATTTTTGGAATAAGAGAAAATAGTGGGGAGGTGCAAAAGCACTTGGGGTGGTGGAGGGAACAACACCCTCCAACGTGTTTCTACTTGGGCGTGACACAGCAACGTGTGCACACGACACTGGACGTGCCTTCTCCCTCTCACCATGTGCTGCTTTCCTCTTTCTTTTGGGCCGTGTGGTGTGCTTCTTTCCAGCCCAAGCCGTTACACTCCAGTCCATCTCTTTAATTGAAATCAAAAATAAATCTCATGTGGGTGGCAGTTGGACTTTGTATTAAATCAGCCAAATCCTATTGAGCCCTCCTTCTTGTGCACACTTCTTTGTGGAGAGTCTTGAACTATGTGGTAGCCCTCAAATGTCCCAAAATATTATCCAACAATTTCCCAACAATTAATAATGCAAATAATTAGTCTTAGATAATTCAAATTAATTAAAATAAGAATTTCTGGTCAAATTAAGCACAATTAGCAAAAATAGGAAAATATTGGACATTTAAGTACAATTCCCTAATTAAATCCGGTACAATAAACTAAATGAAGTCAAGAAAATATGGACTCATCATTCACTATTTGAGAGAGCAAGTTGGCAAAAGAAGACTGGAACTGGTATATTGTTCCACAGAAAATCAAATAGCAAACATCTTCACCAAAGCTCTAAGGCAAAGCAGATTTGAGAAGCTAAGAGACTGTGTTGGAGTTAAATCTATAAGGAGTTTAGTTTTAAAGGGGTATGTTGAAAATATAAAACAAAACTCATAATTGTTTTAACTGTATTGCTGTTACAGTTAGATGTGCTTTCATTTTACTGTTATATACATTGTCTTGTACACTCTCTGTTTTGTTAATGAGAAATATTACACTCGTTTCTCCCCTTCCTGGTTTTCTCTATTAGAATTCTCTGTGTTGTAGCCTTGCGATCGTAGAACAACAATTTTGTCTTTTTACTAATTTATACTTCTTTATTCTCTTTAAAAGATTCAAATTTAGAATGAAAATCTATAATAAGTCAAATTTATATTACTTTAAGTTTATTTAAGGGTTAAATATATTTTTGGTTCCTTAACTTTCACTAAAAATTAGAATTAGTTCCTCTTTGAAATTTTAGATTAATTTAGTCTCTCATCTTTAAAATTGCATGAATTTAATCCTTTTAATCAAATTTTTGTTAAATTTATTTGAGATTTCAAACATGTTTCTAAACTAATATTAAAGAAAAAATGTGTCAAATAATATAAACAACTCAAATGTTATCATAAAAGATTATTTAACTAATTCAAACTTTTTTACTTATATGTTTAATCTAAAGATAGAAGAATAAATTATTATTTTTTAGATATAGACACGGGGAATAAATACATTGTAGCAAGAAATTTAATCATATACACATGAAATAAAATGAATAAGAGTCTTAAGAATTCAACTATGAGAGAGCTAAGGATCAACTTGTTCTTTTATTTTATTTTTTTTCTTTTATCGCTTTAAAATCCTCTTTTCTTTTTGTTGTTTACATTTCTAACCTCTTTCTACAAAGTCTTATATTGTTCTAAGTGAAGTTCTTTTATCGAATTTATCTAGAGGTGATTTGGACTGACTTAACTCTTTTTATAGTTTCAATGATAATTTATTTATTACACATCACCAATCTTCTCACATCTTTACCATGTATATGGTTCTACTCGTATTGACACTCAAATTGACTCTTTTTTTTATAATAAAACATTCTTTGTCTTTTTTCACTTGCCCTTCATTTAAGTTTCCAATAAAAATAAAATAATTTATAATAAAAAGTTGCTAAATGGCACTAAAAAGGTTTAAAACAAATTATAGAAGAGAAATAGTAAAGATCAATTTCACTTCCAAGGAACAAATAAGACACTTGTACTAAAGAGAACCAAAACACAACTGTCATACAAGACAAAATACATGACAAATTAAAACTACAATAAAGACACTCAATTAAGCTGAATTGATTATTTCTAAATAGGTCCACTAAATATATATATATATATATATATATATATATATATATATGTATATGTATATATATATATATGTATATATATATACATATATATATATATATGTATATATATACATATATATATATATATATACATATATATATACATATATATATATATATATATATATAGGGGTTTGCTAACGCGCGTACGCCTCTTTTTCAGTTGGTACATTTTAGCAATGTGTACCGGGTTTTAGTAGACAAAAATATCCTTATATACAATGAATTCTAAGTTTTAAGGTTAAGGGTATTTTAATAATTTTCATTCTCAAAATTAAAAAAAGAAACCCCCAAACCCTTAGTCACCTCTCTCATTCCTCTCAACCCTTTCTCGTTCATCTTTCTCACTCCAATCTTTTCTCTGTCATCTCTACTGTAACTCCAATTGAAAAAATCTGATACACTTGTCGTTAAACAATCTTACAAAAAAATGATTTTATAATGAGTTTTCATCTTATAATTTTTGTCTTATCTAATTTTATCCAATTTTCACAAGCATGATGACATCAAAGGAATTGGTAATTGGCCTGGAAAAAATCAGAAACACTCGTAGTTAAACAATTTCTTACAAAAAATGACTTTATAATGAGTTTTCATTTTATAATTTTTGTTGTATATAATTTTATCTAATTTTTACAAGCATAATGACATCGGAAAGAATTGGTAATTGGCCTGAAGGGGTTTTTTTAGAGATGATGATTCAACGAAATTGAAGAGATCTTGAATGAACCTTTGCCTGAAGGTGAATATGTCAATGACTCAACTCTTTACAAAGACAAATTGTTTAAAGGCAAGTGTTTTTGATTTTTTCAATTGGGGTTACAGTAGGAATGACAGAGAAAAAGTTAGAGTGAGAGAGATGAAAGAGAAAGGATTGAGAGGAATGAGAGAGGTGAGTAAGGGTTTGGGGGGTTTCTTTTTTTTTTTTTTTAAGTTTTGAGAATGAAAAATATTAAAATACCCTTAACCTTAAAACTTAGAATCCATATATATAAGGGTATTTTTGTCTACTAAAATCCGGTACACATTGCTAAAATGTACCAACTGAAAAACAGGCATACGCTCGTTAGCAAACCCCATATATATATATATATATATAAATTTCTGGAACAACAAACAGTACGTGTTTTGTTTTTCATTTTCTTTTTGCATTTATTCTCTTTTACGTTTTTCTTTTCGCTTTTGTTTTCTACAAAAATAAAACAATTTCTTCTTCATCAAAAGTGACATAAGAAAATAAATTTTATTAACAATTTCTTGATACCAAATGATGATGAGTTTGATTTAAATATTCTCTCTCCAATTATTGGGGATTGGTTTCTGTTACGTGGTAGAGTATCTTTTTCAACAAGTGGTTTAACTGGGTGACCTAATCATAATGAACTGTCATATAATTTGTAATTTGTAGCCCCTTAAACAATTACATCGTTAGAACTATTACAAACCTTATTAGGATCATTACGTAGTAGTTAGTTGCTTCAATAATATTTATTTATTTATTTTAGCAATTGTCGACATCATCATCTTACTGTTCTTCTTTTAGGCTATGTAGAGGATGAATTTTGAGGAGAGAAAATCAATTTGAGAAGATTTAAGAGTGAGTTGATTGTTGTTTATTTTAAGAGATTTGGAATGAATGAAAGTAATTTGAAAGTAAAGTTTTTGTTAGTGTTAAATTTGAACGATGTGAAAAATAAAAAAAAATGACTTAATTTATAAAAATTGAAGATTACCAAATTATCCTTGTAGTGTAAGTAATAAAAAATTAGGTTTAATCCTTTCAAACATCCCTATTTTTGTACGATTGTCTCAAATAGGTCCTCGTATTATAAATGTTCTCGATTAGGTCCCTTATTGTGAAAAATTGAATCAATTTAGGTCTCGCCGTTAGTTCCATACTAACACCGTTAAAGAGGGTGACACGTGTAAGTTCATGATTTTTTTGAATTTTTTAATTATATTTTTATTATTTTTATTTTTATTTTTTATTTTATTTTTTATTTTTTTAAAAGTAAAATTTAAAATTGCCACGTGTCAAACTGATAGTGTGCCACGTGGCAATGACAACATAATAAAAATACAGGGACCAAATTGAGACTAATGCAATGACACGTGGCCTGACAATGACACGTGACACTGTCAGTGTCATGTCACACTGTCATTGCCACGTGGCACACTATCAGTTTGACACGTGGCATTTTTAAATTTTACTTTTAAAAAAATAAAAAATAAAAATAAAAATATAATTAAAAAATTCAAAAAAATCACGAACTGACACGTGTCACCCCCTTTAACGGTGTTAGTATGGAACTAACGACGAGGCCTAAATTGATTCAATTTTTCACAATAAGGGACCTAATCGAGAACATTTACAATACGAGGACCTACTTGAGACAATCGTACAAAAATAGGGATGTTTGAAAGGATTAAACCAAAAAATTAATAATTGTTAATATTATATATAGTTATAAGAATTATTATTAGAAAAAAAAAGTTAATTTTTAACATGAAAAAAAATTATATTATTATTATTTTTTATTACTATTTTTATTATTATTATTATTAGTATTATTATTATTATTTATTATTATTATTATTATTTAATGCAGTAATATTATTTACGAAACTAATTTTTGACATAACTACATTGAAAGAATAATAAAATTATAGTTTATTTTCGGGTCAAATGACTTCCTCTTTTCTTTATCACTTGTTGTTAATGAATGAAATTATTTGACATTTGCAAGCTCATAACAACAACCTCATAATAGGATACACCTAGCATGGATTCGGTTTGAAATGAGTTACATATAAAGTTGGAATCAAATATACTATATATTGGAACCAAATATATTTCACATTGTAATCGGATATCGTATATTGGAATCAAATACACTTTCATTGGAATTGAAGCGAGCGCAAATATTGGAATTTATATTAAATCTCTTCAAATCCGTGCATTTCAGCGATGAATGAAAAACTTATCAATCCCACAATCCGTCTGTGTCATTTGCCTTACAGTGAATTATCTCAAGTGAACACAACATTAGGGAGTACAAGTATATGATCCTATTATTACTATTATTATGGATATCTGACTCATTTTTAGTGTGCCCAGTTTCATTACAATGATGCAGTGAAATGCTCTTGAAATCAATGTTATTCATGTTAAGGTTATATATATATATATATTGAAAATCTCCTGTCAATTAGAGATAAAATCAATTTATAATATATAAATGGATATAAATCTCACTTTACAAGCTGGTTTTGTGGGGTTGATTAAAGTTTACTTCTTAACATAGTATCAGAGCTATGGTTAGAACTCGAGATATATATAACACAAATAGGTTGTATATTTAAATATGTACTAAACCCAGTCTCAACCTCAAACTCATTCCAAGGCTGCTGCTACTAATGAGGATTCTTCTGAGCCTTCCTTTGAGTTAGTTAAAAGCCCTTCTCGTCATAAGCTGCTCCTTCTCTAAGACATTTTGCATTTGTCCATCTCTAGCCAAAGCTGTCCTAATCCTCTTGTCAAGCTGGGCCAGGCTAGCTCTCTTATTCTGGATTGGCCATTATTAGAATACCGGTACAAGCCGTTAGGAGAGGCAGATCAGTCAAAGTATCTTGCTAGAAAGTCACTGCTACCTTATTCAGTCTATCCCGGCAGTGCCTGAATGGGAGTCTAGGCTAGCCAGTGCATCAAACTTTTGACTGAAAGAACGACTTTTCCAGCTAGATCGGACTAATTGTTTTTATTACCGGAGGCATAATGATAGCACTCAGCGGTTCGGGAACTCTGCCTATCTCAATCCCGGGATGAGATAAGTTCAACGGGCAAGGCCGGCTTTGCTTCATATGTAGCGGATCGGTATTCTGCTATTCTCTCTCGCTTGATACCGGACATAGAACCCTATCTCGATCAACCCAACTGTCTAACCTTTCTTTCACATCACAGCTATCCACTCTCCTTTCTTTTTTTGAAAGTCAATCTTTTTTCGACGCTGGGCTTTAGTCATCCTAGTTCTACACGGGAAGGGAAGAGAATGACCAACTTCCATTGTCAATCCCCAAACGGCTTGAAGCATCTGGTATTGGTTCATCTACCTTGATCTGCCTTCCGAGTGACATGGAAGACTGCCCCTTTCAAACTTCTTAGCTCAGAAAGATTGGAAGATGAAAGCTATCTAATTCAACATCGGACTTGTTGCTGTATTGATTCCCACTTGTTGAAGCTCTATCTGGTACTCCCTTGCGCTAGAAGCTCTTGCTAGATTATCCGACATTGACTCGCTATAAGAAGATTGTCCGAATAGCATAATTCTTCTATATGTGAAAATAGTGATTGATAAGGGCTATCAGATAGCAATGAGTGGACTGGCAACCTGTACTTCTTTCTTTGACAGGCATTGCTGGTCCTAGGTCTGGTTGGGTAAAAAAGCTGGGGCATAGCTTCTATTGCTGGCTTGTCTGCCCTGTCTCACTTATAATTGAGGACTTTTGCAGCGATATGTCGATCAAAAAGTCACTCCATTTTTACATGCCTATCTTTGAAAAACGAGTGGAGAGCTTTTCCCCTATACGGAGATAGACTATCCTTATTAGATTAGGAATTTCCGTAACCGGTAGATTGGATTTCCGGTGGAAGTCAACAAGGACAGATTCCTGTTGGCTAATCGAATGGAAATCCCATCTCATTTCCGATTTGACTGCCTAGACTGAGCAAGCAATATCTTTGCTGTCTCCTAGTGGAATTAGCAGACTCCGACATGAACTCTGAAACTCTGATTGCTGTTTGAAAGGGTTGACATAGATTGCTATGCTAATCCGTTCTCTGATCAAGACAAAAAAAAGGGATTGAGATCAGTCTGTCAATAGCATCAATGAGAGAAGAAAGGACACTCTCCATCATGCAATGAGAGAAGAGAGATGTACTGAAAGCATGATCTCTCTGACTTCTCCAATTGAGAAGGATAACCAAATCCTTCTCAATTGTTTCACTGCAGATAGCATCCAAAACTCGGAAATGTAACAAAAGTCAGATGCGGAACACATGCAAGATTGCACTAGTCACAGAGAGAAGACAGCCAATCCAATAGAGCAAGCAACCAGTCACAGCAAGGAAAGCAAAGAGAGAAGCTAGTCACAGGTAAACATGCACTGTCTCTAAGCTCGATTGACTGGCCTAGTTTCACTCGGAGATAGAGACCAGTTACCGAGCCAGTCAGATGCTTGCCTGGCCTTGTCTAACTCCCCAGTTTCACAAGCAAGCCAGGCAGATCACCTTGTTCAAGGATTTCAGAGCGAGTACTTCCAACAAAACGTCTGCCTAGACAGAGCTTCCAACCACTTGGACCCGATGATACACCTGCAGGTCATCCTCTGTGAATCTGCAAGACAGGGAGAGAAAGACAGCCAATGCAGTCAGTCAGAGAGAGATGGGAATTCTGCTAACTGAATTCGGAAGACTTGCTAGTCTAAGAGAGATTGGACTCATGCTTCCGGGAATCTCAGTAGTATACCAGGAATGCCCTATTGAGCGTCATGCCTGAACTCATGTTCCGGAGAGTGCCTGTCGGATCACTTATGCCTATGCAAGGAGAGAGCACCGCTAAGGGAAAGTTCAATCATTGGGAAGGTCAGACACAAGAAACCCGAACTGCCTGAAAGGTAACTAGCTTGTCGTCTTCTTTCCTCAACCAGTGACAGGCCTCACTATCTACTGGATTTGGTCTACCGGGCAGCTAGATCGGACTGGTAGCATGCTGAGAGTCCTGTGAGGAAGGTCTTCCAAGAGAATGGACCGATTCGAGATGTGACAGCGGGTCAGTCAAGAAAGCTGCCAGTTCTATTCTACGAGCTGCTTCCAAAGGTGAGAAAGCCTGTTTCTCTGAGCTAGGACACATGCCCGGAAGAGAATCCGAAGGACTGAAAGCTTTTCGTTTTATGAAAAGGCATAGACTCCCCACTTCTTTGTCTTATTAGCGCAGGTCTTCGTCAATGATGAAAGCCGCTGAACTTAAGACTCGAGTTGAGAAAGAGGGCTAGGCCAAGGATAGGAGGGCTTTCAGGGACTGGGACGGGTGGATTCTAGAGCTAGGGGCGGATCAGAGGTTTGTCCATTGGGATTGGGCATGGACGAGCGGGCCAGCAAAATGAAAAAAAAAACTTATCCCATCGCATCATTAACCGGTGTAGGATTCAAGATCAGGTCCAGGATTCGAGTAAAATCGACCTTCCCTCTCATCTCAGGGTGAGGCAAGGTAGCTTGCTCAAATGTTCGTTGTTCAATATCTCGGCAGCTCAAGAAGTTGGACTAGCTGCTCCCATTCCTCAAAGCCCGGAGTGGATTCTAGGGGAAGGGCGGAGCCTCACCTTGCAGTAGGAAGGTCTTCGTTGCTGGGACGGGTTCAAACTGGACTGAAGGGAGGAGGAATGAAAGACTCCGATCTTACTGGGGATTCATCACTGGCTAGGGCGAATCAAAGCATGGGCATCTGCAAGTAAGAGGGAACAGTAGATCGTCGATTGAAGAGCCAGGTCAGTCAACTTCTATTGGGACTTCTATTGATTCGACTAGAGGGACTCCTAGCAACTTGTATGACGGGGCCCCATGGAGATGCAGGAGCCGGATCGACCCCTAAATAAATGATAGGCCAGAGGGATGGGCTCATTCAATTAATTAGTGATCAGGTCATGCCCCACCGCTTATGCTAATGCTTTACTGATCGGCTCATGTGATGCTTCATCGATCGGTTCATGCCCCATCGTTTTCGCTGCTAAACGATCAGACATCTCTGCCTGTACGCGATCTGATCACCCATTTGATTCGTTGTATGTTCTACCGAAAGGCTCTTGTCTCACTACCTCCAACCGTTCGGTGCACTCGTTCGCCTCACGTCCTGACTAACCGTTAAGACAGTTTGGCTCTTTGTAACCATCACTCTAGAATATCCATCTGTTTGCTTTTATCGCCTTTCTATTCTATATAATTGTACATTTTGCTTCTCCTTTGAATAAAAATTGATTTATAATATTTTTCATAGAAAGCTCTCAAGTGTGCTTCTTTCTCTACTTTTGTAAGTTTGTCTTAGTTTTTGGTTTGTCACGATACGCACAGAATGTTCATTGCACAGTTTACCCAGAATCTCCTTTGTAGCTAATTCATGACATGGAGATTAAGTATTGATCACTTAGCTTTGTTGGGTATAGATAATAAGATTAACTTTACACAAGTGTAGGAAAATGTTTTGATACAAGCTATTTTAGATATTGGGTTTTGATTCTATAGCTAAAACATATTGAGACAAGATAAAAAAAAATTGTGGTTTTTTAGCTTCGATTATCAACTGAAACATGAAGCCATAAATAAATAGTAAAATATATGAAACATTATAGATTATGTTTAAATTCAAATTAGATTAAAAACTTAAACTCTTTTTTTATTTAAAAATAAATAAATTTAGAGGTATTTGACCTTGGTTCTTACAAGAAGTAAGACCAAATACCTTTTAAATTTAATATCTTACATTAAAAAGGGTATTAGACTTCAGTTACTAAAGCCAACTATCATTTTATGCTTCGGTTATAGTTATACGTCAAGCCTAATATAGATTTTTGTTAAAATATTTTTTTCTTTTTAAAGGGTATTAGGCTTTAGTTATCACAAAAACTAAAGCCTAATACACATTTATGCTTTAGTTTTGGTTATAACTGAAGCGTAATGTAGACGTGTTTTGTTCAATTTTTATTTTTGTTTTTGTTTTTTCTTACATATTAAACCTGGACAAAATATCACAAAACCAACACACAAATAACAAATATACCCATAATAAGTAAATATATTATCTCACAAGTAAATATGCTAAATACTAATGCAACATATATCAAACATAAAAAAAAATACATGAAACATAAAAAAATAATTTAAAATAATTATACAAAAAAAAATATTAAAAGCATATATTTATATAAAATTGAAAATTTTCATGAACCTAGGAGCACAACACATATTGGAACCGAAAGCTTTGTAAATCTTTGAAGTGCCAAGTGACAAATTGCGTCTAGTATGAAGAACTTGAGCAAAAAGTAGTTACATTAGCCTTTCAAATAAAAAAACAAAAAAAAAACTTGAGCAAACCTGTCTCTCATGATATCAAAATGAAAGCAAAGTGGAGGTTATGGAGTTAGATATGTAGAAGGGAAAGGAAGAGAAGATAATGGATGAGTGGTAGTAGTGGTGACAATGTGGTGGCATTTGATGACGAAAACAACGAAAGATGGTTAAAAAATGGTGCTCGCAAAGAACCAAAACAATGGAGAAGATAGAAACGCCTTCGTAACAATTTTGTTAAAAACTACCTTAGATAGCACTTTATGCTTCGGTTATAATAAAAATCAAAATCAAATCCTCTCGCTCAGATAAAATAATAAAAAAATAAAATTTTTGAAAATTTTTGAAAACTTTTGCAATCCTTTTAGTCTCGACTTTTAAAAACTAAAGCAGAACCTATATATGACTTCGGTTGTTCAATAACTATTGAAGTCAAATCTCCTTGCTCAGATGAAATAATTAAAAAATAGTAGACATTTTTAAAACTCTGTGTTAAGACAAGATCATCTAAAAAAACGAGATCGTTTAGCATTTCCAGTTTTGAAGTTTAACAAATAACCTTAAAGGAAAAAAAACGTCTACAAATAAACTATTTATTAAAATAACATTTTGTAAAAATAGCATTTTTCAACATTTAACGTCTAACAAACAATGTTTTACAAACAACGTCTATCTAAAGGAAACGTCTGTGTATGCTTAACAAAACATTGAATCTTAAAATTTTATATCTAAGCAGTGTTGAACAAATAAATGTTTAAAGAAAAGACTCGTCTACAAAAAGCTCGCTAGACAATGTATAACTTACAAGTTGTTTTATAAAATAAATGTCTAATGTTTGTCATTGTCTAAAGATCATATATCAAACGCTTTTCTTCCTAAACTTTGCTTTTATCAACACGCTTACATGTGCCAAAATGTTTCAAATACACAATATGCCTTAACCTTTACTAACATTTAAAACATTTATTACATGTATGAAAAAACACCTATTTGCTTGTATGTTTTGTTCTCTTTATCTGTGTAGATCATAAAAGTACAAGACTTTTACTCAAATTCCTACACAAGAAGGATAAAGACGTTAAGAGATAGGAAGACATTCTGATGTTTCCTTAAAGCTTCAAGCTTTGTAGAATCGTACAAGCTACTTTTGTCAAAGTTCTGATAAGGCACTAGCTTTGCAACGTAGATCTGAGTCTAACTACCTACCTTAAAAGGCTACGAAGTCTATATGGAAGTCAACTCTCTATCTAACGGATCTTTCTTGAAGAAGGCTATATATAGATGATTGCGTGAAGAGAACACAAGAAGAATATGTGCATATAGTCAAGTTTTCTATTACATTGTCTCTCTTTCTCTGCATCGTCTAACACTTTCATTTAAAAAGAAAATATTTACAAGTATTTCAAATTTTCTTTATATCGTAAACTTATTCTCTCTCTCTCAGAGTTATCCAAATTTGACTTATTTGAAAAACCTTTTTGGTTGTGTTGTAAATTCCGAAGTGAATTAAAACACTTGGTGTTTAACTCAATTGAGTTAAACGATCTAGTTAGTTAACTAAGGTTGAAACCAGAAGTGGTTGATAATACTTGTTGTAAACCAGAAATGGTGAAACTCGTATAATCTTTCTAAAGATTAGTGAAACCCCTTAAGAGGTATTGAGATAGAACTAAACATAGTTCAAGTTGAAAGAAATTAGTATAAAAATTGTGTTACTGCTTTACCTTTTAAATGTTTTCCTAAAATTTCTTTTAAAACACACAAACATCTAATTCCTACTAAAGTCATTAAACACTATTTTTGTGAAAAAGTTTTAAAACACTATTTAAAATTCCATTTTCCAGTGTTTTATGTGTTTCATCATGCACCTTTTAACTTCAACGAGGAATTGAAAAAAAAAATGTATGACTTTAGTCATATCCAAAGCCAATCTCTTGATAAAATAAATAAACTAATAAAATAATAAAAGAAACTTTGAAAAATTTAAAAATTTTCATATATATTTCAACTTCGATGGTAGAAGAACCGAAATAAAAAAAAAATATACTTCAATTATTAACCAAAATAAAATTCTAAGATAAAATAATTAAAATAATAATAAATTTTTTTGAAAATATTTGAAAATTTTCATACTGACCTCGATTGATAGAAAAAGTAAGAAAAAAGAAGTGTTATAATATTGGAAAAGTTAAATGTTGGTGTTGGAACGTTTTACAATGTTAATATTCTTTTATTAGTCGGTAACGTTAATATTTTTAATAATGAGCAACAATCAAATTTTTAAGTGTTGCAATAGTCAAATTATTTATTGCTTTTATTGATTTTATTCTTTCCTAGCTCTATAAATAGAGAGTTCTTTCTCCATTCCAAAAACACATCCCAAATCAGTCTTTTCTCATTCTCATTTCTTCTTTTCCTCTTCTAAAATTATTTTGGGTTTATTTTATACTCTTTTTAGAGATCTTTGCTAGTTCTGAGATCCTCAGAGATATTATGAGAAGTTCTTGTTGTATCTTAAGGGACTTGCGCAATACACCGCGGATAAGTCTTTAAGGATAGTGAACTACATGCCTCAAGAAATTTTGTTTGTGATTCTGTTAGCCTTTTACAACAATCTTAAGGACTTATGGCTGACATCAATCCTGAAGGATCAAAACTTTGTTTCCAGAACTCAAACGGTATTTGCGAAACCACTTACGGACGTGTCAAAAGTCGAGGTCTTCTCTAGACAGAACTTTCGAAGGGTAGCAAGATGCTCACAACAATGGTGGCTTTTGATAACATTTGTAGGGACCGCGAATAAGGATGAAGAAGAGGGAGACGAGGCGACAAAACTTTCATGTGTCATGCCTTTGTAATGTTTGAGGAAAGGTGGAAAAGATTTTCTCTCCAAAGAAAGGAAAAGAAATAAGAAGATGAGGTACTTGAGTAATTTTTCGTATACTTTACCTACAAATGAGAGAAGCACAACCAGATATTTTCTCGTTTACCAATCTTAAATATTTTAAAATTGTGGTGGTATAGGTAATTTTACTTACTTGAAGAAATAAATTTGGCTTTTCACCTAATGATATTACTCTAAATCTATAAGTAGAGAATATTTCGTTATATATTTATATATGAACGACATACTAATGATTGACTCATGCAATCAGATAATATTTAAAAATTAAGGTTTCTAGGATCAAATTTTGAAATGAAAGACATGGGTGAAGCCAATGTGATTTTAGGTATTAGAACAATAAGGAAGGGAGATAATATATTACTATCCCAAGAATAATATATTAAGAAACTTCTTAAGAAGTTTAGGTTTTATAACCTCAAACCAGTGAATACCTCTTATGATGCTAATTCTAAATTAATGGAAAAATAAAGGAGAATCTATATCTCAGCCTTAGTTTGCCCATATATTTGGGAGCTTACTACACTTGATGAGCTTTTCTAGACCTGATATTGTTTATGCAGTAGGTAGACTGAGTAAGTGCACTCAATGTCCAAATCAAGAACATTAGGATGCACTTGTTAGGCTTATGAAATACTTAAGAGGTTCAATGGATTATGCCATTGAATACAGTGGATTTCTCGCTATACTAGAACGGTATAATGATGCTAACTAGATCTCTGATCCAAATGAGACAAAATCCACTAGTGGTTATGTATTCACACTTGGGGGTGATGCGATTAGATGAAGATCAAACAATTATTGCAAAATCAACAACGGAATGAGTTTGTTACTCTTGAGATGACTGGTAATGAGACTGAGTGGTTGAAAAACTTCTTAGCGAACATTTCACTACGAATGAAACCAACCCTATCGGTATCAATACACTGTGATTGCCAATCGGAAATAGCTATAGCTAAAAACAAGAATTACAATGGAAAGAATAGACATATCCAATTGAGACAATTTGGTGAAGTAGTTGTTAAAGAGTGGAACTAAGTCAGAAAAAAATCTAGTAGATCCTCTGACAAAACCCTTGGAAAGAAATATGATCTTAGAAACATCAAGGGGAATGAGACTTAAGCCACTAGCAAACAAACAAGTGATGGTAACCCAACCTTTGTGATTGGAGATCCCATGAATAAGGTTCATATGGGTAAAAACAAGTCACTTGTTAGTTCTGATAGTACTAATTTGATTTTAAATCAAATATGTTCATTCCTATGGTGTGTGTGAAAGTGTTAGAGACTACATTATTGAGAGATTAAACTTTGTAATTAATCAAAGTTTTTAATGATCTTCATATCCCTTATGGGTGGTGTATGATTTGCAACATACACTTGATGAAATCACCTATATAAGTGTTAAGTGGGGTCACTTGCAAGAGATCTTGGCATGATCTCTGGAGCACTCATGAATACTGGGCACGTGCATGGCCTATTAAGCGCAACACAACTATAATAGCAAGGATTGTGGGGGTGTATTATGATTGATAAACCTCTAACACATATGTTAAGTGTTTTTGGTTCATGTAGCTTGTTATACTAACTACACTGTGTGTTAAGTTTCTAAATCTAAGACTGGTTCATGTAGCCTGCTATACCAATTCTGATGTATTACATCTCATGAGACCCAAAATAATTTTTTTTTCTTTCAACTGTCTTTTGCAATATGTGGGGAATTGTTATAATATTGCAAAAGTTAAACGTTGGTGTTGGAACATTTTAAAATGTTAATATTCTTTAATTAATTGATAACGTTAATATTTTTAATAAGCAACCATCAAATTATTAGTCAAATTATTTATTGCTTTTATTGTATTTTATTGATTTTATTCTTCCTTAGCTTTATAAATAGAGAGCTATTTCCCAATTCCAAAACACATCAAAAATCAGTTTTTTCTCATTCTCATTTCTTCTTTTTCTCTTCTAAAATTATTTTGGATTTATTTTATACTATTTTTAGAGATTCTTGCTAGTTTTGAGATCCTCAAAGATATTATGAGAAGTTCCTGTATATCCTCGGAAACTTGCATAATACACCGTAGATAAGTGTTTAAGGACAGTAAAACTACACGCCTTAAAAAATTTTGTTCATGATTATGTGATCTTTTAAAATGGTATAGGACACTGAAAATATTATTTATTAGTTATTTAAGTAGAAGTTTGAATAAATTAATATATATATATATATATATATATATATATATATATATTATTCTTAAATTATCCGTGTTCTTGAATTTATACTTAACTAATTTTACAAAATTGATTTATCTTAAAGAAAAGTCAATTAAGTTACAATTAAATTATAATACATAAGTTAAGATTTTAAATAAAAAAATTATTTTTCAGTATTAGTTATAGATATAGTCCTTTTATAAAATTAAATGAAGTTATAATTGAATTATAACGTTCAAACCCAAACTATTACCTTCTTAAAAAGGTTATAATTATATTCTAATTAAAGATTATAGCTTTTAACATACTCAGTTGAACATTAATAATAGAGTTAAGATCATCACAATTTAATTTTCATTAAAATGAAATGAATTTATGAATTCCATAATTCAAAAATATTATATTAATGTCTTAATTTTGTCCATTCATTTCTTGTATCAAAAAAAAGCTAGATTGAATATCTTATTTACGTAAATTAATAAATTAATGCACATTTAGTCTTATCATTATGTTAAACTGCCGATCTTATCTTTCAATCATTTATAAAACATTTTCTTAAGAAAATTTGAGTTGGGTTCAGATTCATATTCCTTATTCGGTTCTCAACGCATATTTAAGTTTCTGATTTTACAATTTTTAATATTTATGAATAATTATAATGTAATAATACACATTTATTATGTATTAAAAGAAATGTATAAGAAGAAAATTTCCCTGGAAAAAAAATTGGTGAAAAACAAAAGGGTAAACTAGGATACATAATAAAGGCACCATCGAGCTAACCGTTGGTTTCTCAAAATTCCATGTTTGACTGGGCAAAACCACACAGACAGAAACGGCAAAATACTTATAGCCTCTCTGTTAGTTATAGTCACTTTGCCAAATCCCAATTCCACCCTCACTCTCGCGCCCAATTCGCCCTCTCTCTCTTTCTCCCTCTCATTTTCATTCCCGAGCTTCGGTCAAGTCTCAACTTTACTTTACGCTCCGTTCATCGGCGCCGAGGTATCCATTTCTAACCATAAGTTTTTTTCTTGAATCTCACGTAACCGAAACAATGCCGATTTTGTCACCATGATCAATGTTTTTTTGGCTTCGTGCAATGTATGCATGAAAGTGTTTCCGTTTTTGATGCGATGAAGCTATCTCTGCTGCATTGATTTGTTCTCGCAATGTGTGAGGGGTTCGAGCTGATTTCAGATAGTGTGAGTGAATGATCATAGCCAGGTAGCGAATTTCAAGTAGTTTAGGTGATTGAGAACGCATTTCTGAGTTACTAAGTTAAGCCGGCGCTTTTTAACGGTTTTATTGTTTGAGTTTTGACGAAATTTTGTAGTGGTGTTTGTTTTTAGTTTTGTAATTTACTGTTTATCGATTGCAAATATTATTATACTATATATTTTTCTAATCTCTTGATATCGGTTATTAGTTTCCTTTTCTAATTTAAACTTTTTGAATGGATAATTTTTTAATTGTGTTATTTTCAGGTGGATTGCTGGTTTAGTCATTTGAATGAGTATTTATTAGCTTTTTGGTGATAGTATAATGGAAGAAGAGGAAGAACCAAAAGAGACAAAAATATCTGATAATGGATTGCATGGTCATGAAGTGAATAATAGGGGAATGGAGCGAGTTGTTAATAGTCCTCAGGAGGAAAATGTACATGGAGATAATTTAAAATATTTATCTGGGGTGTACTCAACAGAGGGTGATCTTTACCCAGTTCCTGACATGCCACATGATCATCTTACTTCTAGCCCTGGGTCAGAGGGGCATTTTGGTCACACCGACAATGAGTATCCTCCATCAGTTAATTTTGGTTCGCCTACATATTCTTCTGTTAGTTCTCCACAAAAGCATTGGGAAAAAAATGCAGGGCAAAATTCGTCTGCAGAATTATTGCATTTAATTGATTCTGCTATAATGGGGAAACCTGAAGGTATGGAGAAACTGAAGAATATTGCAAGCGGAGTAGAAATTTTTGGGAATGGTGAAGAAATGGACAGTGTGCCTTTCTTAATAGTAGATTCACTTCTTGCAACAATGGGCGGTGTCGAAAGTTTTGAAGAGGACGGTGATAATCCTCCTAGTGTAATGCTGAACTCTCGGGCAGCTATTGTGTCAGGTGAACTGATTCCCTGGCTTCCTTACGTTGGTGATTCTGATGTTGTCATGTCACCTAGGACACGAATGGTAAGGGGACTTCTTGCTATATTAAGGGCGTGCACCAGAAACAGAGCAATGTGCTCAATGGCTGGTCTGTTAGGAGTACTGTTGAGAACAGCAGAAAAAATTTTCACTGTAGACGTTGGCTTAAATGGGCAAATAAGGTGGGATGGAACTCCTTTGTGCCGCTGCATACAATACTTGGCTGGGCATTCTCTTACTGTTAGTGATCTTCATAGATGGTTTCAAGTCATTCCAAGAACACTCACCACAATTTGGGCTTCACGCTTGATGCTTGCATTGGAAAAAGCAATTAGTGAAAAGGAATCTAATGGACCGGCTTGCACTTTTGAGTTTGATGGGGAAAGTTCTGGTTTGCTGGGTCCAGGTGAGGGTCGTTGGCCATTTATCCACGGGTATGCATTTGCAACATGGATCTACATTGAATCATTTGCTGACGCACTAAATACAGCAACAGTAGCCGCTGCAATTGCTGCGGCTGCATTTGCTAAATCAGGTAAGTCATCAGCTATGTCGGCTGCTGCAGCGGCTAGTGCTCTTGCTGGTGAAGGTACGGTACACATGCCACGTTTATTCAGTTTTTTATCTGCTGATAATCAGGGTATAGAGGCTTACTTTCATGCTCAATTTTTGGTTGTTGAAATTGGTTGTGGAAAGGCAAAGAAATCTGCTTTACATTTTACTTATGCATTTAGACCACAATGCTGGTACTTCATTGGTCTTGAACATACAAGCAAGAATGGTATCCTTGGGAATGCAGAAAATGAAATTAGATTGTATGTAGATGGGTCTTTACACGAAGTTCGTCCTTTTGAGTTCCCCAGGATTTCCAAACCCCTTGCATTTTGCTGCATAGGAACTAACCCTCCTCCTACTATGGCCGGTTTGCAACGGCGACGCCGTCAGTGCCCGTTATTTGCGGAGATGGGGCCTGTTTACATCTTCAAGGAACCAATTGGCCCTGAAAGGATGGCACGCTTGGCTTCTAGAGGAGGGGATATAGTACCTTCTTTTGGCAATGGAGCAGGGCTACCATGGCTAGCAACAAATGCCCATGTGCAGAGCAAGGCAGACGAAAGTGTTCTTTTGGATGCAGAAATTGGAGATTTCATTCACCTACTCTATCATCCTAGTTTGCTCAGTGGGCGTTTCTGTCCAGATGCTTCACCTTCTGGTGCTGCAGGTCAGATAATTTCTGGGTGTTGATTTTACGGTAATATATACATTTTTCTGCTACTGCCTAACTATGTTATTTTTCATGAAAAAACTGCTTGATAAATAATCTAAGTGTTATTAATAGGGTATTAAATGCTCTACTAGAAGTTGTTAGAAGTTCATAGAAGGTTCTAGAGATCTTTTTGTAGTTATTACTTTGGGGCTAGAGTTTTCTATATATAGATGTAGTTACTATTTGGAATGAATCAATTTAAATAAAAGTATTCTTTATTTTATATTAATTCTTTCAAGTTGGTACCAGAACTCCTAATCTTGGGAGTTCTGCTTCTACATTTGTCTTTACCGTCTTAGTTAGGTTCCTTTTGAGATTGTCTAAAGTACACCCATTTCTTTTAAATATTGGGGTTACTTGAAGTGTACCCAATTTGTGGTTCTGTGCCGTTGCTGCACCCCATCTGTCGTACCTTTGCTGGAGCCGTCCCTGGAGCTTCTGCCATTGCCATCGTCAGAATTATTGTTGTTATCATCACCATCATCATTGTCGGAACTTTTTGTTTATTGTTCTCCTTTAATTAAGAGGGGGCTAAGGAATCTCCATTATTTATTTAAGCATGACAACTCTACTAAGCAATGTTGAATTTCTAACTTTAGAGATACATGCACTATGTGCTGAAATTGAATATTTGAAATCTCTCATGTGTCTATAGTAAGTCAGCTTCTTGTACTGGCTTTGTAGTCGTGACTGGTAAGAACTTCAAACTTTATATAAAGACTCTTGGATTCTAGATTCTAGTGTGACAGACCATACGATCCCTTACTCATCTCTTTTAACATCATATGTTTTTTTTTGGGTAAAACATTACTATTGCTAATGGGACTCGTATCCCAATAACTGGACATGGTAATATTTCTCTTTTACCCACTCAACCTTAAATATGTCCTTTATATTTCAAACATTTCTTAATAATTTTATTTCCGTTCAAAAGCTTACTTGTGACATCATGACCTAAAGTGTATATATAGTTTACTGACATAATTATACATGTGAATTCACATCCAAGTAGTTTATGACATGAAACTGACTTGGCTGTCACATGATTACCTATGACTAAAACAAGTTAACATTTAGGGATTAAAAGGGGAATTTGAAAAAAAGTTTAGTAAACAAATACATATTAAATGCTAAATATTGTTTCCGCTTCAGCCAGATTGTTTGGTAATTTCATACAATAAAGTGATATTTTTACTGTCAAAAACACTTTCTTATGATCAAATCAATTTTCAGTTATGAACTAAATAGGAGAGGTGATAATTGGTTGTAGTAAGTAGGAGATGGAACCAAAAAATAGGGATTTTCTACAGCTATGGATTTTCAAGCTCGTGATGCAAGGTTAAGAACAAGAGAATGAGAGAAATGCAAAATTTCTGAAAGTGATATTTTTCATTGATTTTTCTTTTGTAAGCCAAACATATCTTTCATTGATTTAAATAGAATTTATGCATTGTATTATACGGTAGATAGCTTAGGTACAGGATACCGAGAATACACCTAACTGTAAATAACATAACTGTCTAACAATGAGTGGGAAAGAAGGTCATAGAACACCTTAGGTCATGAATGGGAAACAAGGTTATAGAATAAGGAGGGTTATATTGTTTTAACAACTTGGGAACTAAAGATAGTATGAGTATACAAATAGGACCTCTTGTCTCCAATCATACATTACTTTTGAGAATTCTCAGATATTGTTACCATCCTCCAAGTCAAAAGTTTTTTTATCTCCATATATGTCACTTTTATTGAAACTAAATCTTTTTACAAACGTCCTCAGCTTCAAAGCGAGAGTCCTTTTGAAGCTAAGCCTTTTGAATTTCGTAAGTCATCTTGTCCCTTTCTTACAAGAACCATCTCATACTACTCTTGGTACTCCCGATACTTCTCCTAGCACATCTCGTGTGGATATCTTTGAAGTTTCTCCTAACAAAGGGGTCTTTGTCCCCGAGTCAAGGTCAACTCTAGAAATTAGTCATGATTCTAAAGTTTCTCCTAATATGGGCATTGTTGTTCTTGAGTTAGCTCTAAAAGTTAATTGTCCGAAAAATATCTTCCGTTTACAATATCATAGGAGACAAAAGCAACCTAAGCTGATTCAAGAACAACACCAATCATCTAACTCAGGGGAAGTGCTCCTTTTTTTAACATCCTTGAACCTTTGAAAAACTCCTTGAATATTAATTGTGAACCTGACCTTGATCACTTGCCCATTGGTTTAGGAAAAGTAACTCGGTCTTGTACCAAGTATCCTATTTCTCATTTTGTGAACTATCTATGCAATATGAGAGTTTCCATTCTGCCATTGGTGCAATTAGAGTCCCTACTTCAGTTTAAGAAGCAATGAAGGATAAGAATTAGGTTCAAGCTTTGAACAAAATGTTGTTGCAAGGTTTAGTGCATAGGCTAAATTCCGAGGTATAGCACATGGGGTGTGTGAATTGTTATGGCTGAGAATTATTCTAAATGATCTTAAAGTGGTATATGAAGAACCTATTATTCTTGATTGTGATAATACGTTAGCTATTATCATGGCTCAGAGTCCAATCTAGCATGATAAGACCAAACACATAGAGATAGATTGACACTTTATTAAAAAAACCCGGATAGTGGGCTTACCACTACTTCATATGCTCCATCACGGTATCAATTAGCATATTTGTTCACAAAAAGGTATTTCCATTAAGCATTTCACGATCTCACATTTTGATATCTATTCATCATCTTAAGGGGGAAGTGTTGTTAATAGGGTATTAAATGTTCTAGTAGAAGTTGTTAGAAGTGGATAGAAGTTGTTAGAAGGTTCTAGATATCCTTTTGTAATTATTACTTTAGGGTTGGAGTTCTCTCTATATAAATTATCCTTTTGTACTATTTCAAATTAATCAATTTGAATAAAAATCTTTTTCCTTTCATATTAATTCTTTCAAGTCAAAGTTTTATTTGTAGATTTATATGATGTACCTAGAAAATTCTTACAACCTTTTTGCGTTGGCAATTGACATCTTTTTTGAGTACCATGAGGGTTTTCCTTTCTCACTCCGTGGTAATAATTGTTTGATTATTAAGAGGATATTTTCCAATGTATTTATTCTTTTTTTTGTTCCCTTCCTGTAAATTACACGCTTCTTGTTTATTCACACTTGTTATGAATTAGCATGAAATCCATTTATAAATGTATTGAAAAAAACCTAGGTGGTATAGTGTTTTTAGCATAAAAATGAATAATAACACTTCTAAGAAAACAGTGTTATTGGAAGATATTGTAATTTCATATTTATATAGAGAACCGTGCCCATGAAAATACAGAATATTCTACCATGCAATATTTGAGTCATCGAGTAAGTAACATAGTGGATTTCTTTTATGTGTAACTTATGCTTGTTTGACCAGGCATGATATAACTGTCTTTTCGTGCGCTTGATTGGCTGAATTCAGTTTCTTTATCTGTTATGTGGTTTGATTTTACGAATTAACTACAGATTAGTTGAAAGGAGTTACAATTTTAGTCTCTATTTCTTTCTAGTCTCTTCCTTTTCTTATTATTTTTAGTTTTAGTGTAGACTAATCCCCTTGAGGTCGTCGGTTCTTTCCATCTTTCGTCAGTTCTTAATTTTGACATCACTGATTATTTGTTGGATATTCCATGGCTTGTTCTAAGGAAGTCCAACAACAACAATAGCCAAGTCTTTTTGAACAAGGAAGGTGGGGTCAGTTACATGGATTAAATGACGCCCCCAATACTATGTCATAAATCATGTCTATAGACAAAGTATTGGTATTTAAATCCTTCTTAGGAAACAACTTTGTGTACAATATTCTAATATTTAAAATCCAGATCGTTAAGTTCAGTGAAATAATTTCATGTATATCAGACCATTTTATAAAATTTCTTTTATCAAGGCATGTAAAATATGCACTGCTGTACTTGTTATGATGGGTTCCTTTATTGTGATTCAGGAGTGCTTCGACGCCCAGCCGAGGTTCTAGGGCAAGTCCACGTTGCTACACGAATTCGACCTGTGGAGGCTTTGTGGGCATTGGCTTACGGTGGTCCATTATCTTTGCTTCCCTTAGCAATTAGCAATGTACACGAGGATACTCTAGAACCACGGAAGGGGAATATTTCTGTGTCTGTAGCCACTTCATCCCTTGCTGGTCCAATATTTCGAATTATATCAATGGCCATTCAATATCCGAGGAACAATGAGGAGTTGGCTCGTTGCAAAGGTCCTGAGATTCTTTCAAAGATTTTAAATCACCTTCTCGAAACCCTGGCTTCACTTTGTGAAGGAACATATGATGGTGTAGGTGATGAGGAACTTGTTGTTGCAGTTGTCTCACTTTGTCTATCTCAAAATATCAACCATACTCTCAAAGTGCGTCTCTTCACCACACTGTTGCTGGATTTAAAAATTTGGAGTTTATGTAGTTATGGCATACAAAAGAAGCTTCTATCATCACTTGCCGACATGGTTTTCACTGAGTCGGTAGTGATGCGAGAGGCCAATGCCATTCAAATGCTTCTTGATGGCTGTAGAAGAAGCTATTGGACTGTTCCGGAAAAGGATTCAGTAAATAACTTTCATCTAACTGGATCAACAAGACCTACTGGTGAGGTCAATGCGTTGGTTGACGAGCTCTTAGTGGTAATTGAACTTCTAATAGTGGCAGCATCTCCTACATTAGCATCAGATGATGTTCGATGTTTACTTGGGTTCATGATTGACTGCCGACAACCTGGTCAGGTAAGCAATACGCTAATATGAAGCACGCAACATATTATAATTCATGTTTCTTATAATAAAATATTCTGATGTCACGTTTTTGCAGTTCGTGTCATACAATACAGAAATACTGTATTATACAATAACATCCTCTTAGGCCATTCTTGTTGAGGTTACCGTATGCCGAAAGGCTTTGCTTGTGTATTTCATGCTTCCGATGGTTTTTTCTTGTAGTTTTTACCTTTGGTTTTATGTTTTAAGAATTTTTAGAAACTTTTTTTATACTCTGTTTTTATATTTTTGCTTTCTATTTTTAAAACTTTATGCAGTAAAAAGCAACTTATAAATTATTTTTTAAATAACTATCTATTACAAAGATAGTTTGTTACTTTATGAAAAGAAAACGATCTTTGTTATTATTGATTGATCAAAATTACACTGGACGTGGCAGAAATTGCTTGGAGAAATCCTACCAAACCTTGATTAGTGGTTCTGTCATAAGTACGAGAGAAGTCTTTAGTCGTTCTGTCAATAGAGCCCATCTACCATTTACTTGATGGTAAAACTTGAAAATGATTAATATCAACAAGAGAAGTTTTTTATTCAATTCAATAACATAAAAGAGGATCCATGTATATACAGGAAGACTAATCTTTAAAGTAAATATTAGAAAGAAATTTCTAGAATCTTTTATAGCTTCTAAGCTTTTAACAGTACACTTAATATCCTAATGTAGCTCATTAACTATATTATTTTCTGAACAATTTTTCTTTAATAAAGTGTTATGTATTTGTGTGGGATTGGTCATGTACAATAGCTAGGAAATCTCGTATTTATTTCTTATTAGTCCATGTTCAGTAAATAAAGAAATATGCTCATAATTAGAGATCTGATTTCAGAACAGACTGAAATTAGGTTAGAAATATATATATATATATATATATATATATATATATATATATTCATATATATATATACATACATATATATATACATACATATATATATATATACATACATATATAGATATATATATACATATATATATATATATACATATATATAAAGATACATACATATATATATACATATATATATATACATACATATATAGATATATATATACATACATATATAGATATATATATACATACATATATAGATATATATATACATACATATAAAGATACATACATATATATATATATATATACATACTACATATATATATATATATATACATACATACTACATATATATACATACATATATATATATATACATACATACATACATATATACATAGATATATATATATATATACATACATACATATATATATATATATATATATATATATACATACATACATATATATATATATATATACATACATACATATATATATATACACACACATATACATATATACATATATAACTTGCTTACTTTCAGTTAGTACATTTTAAAAATGTGTACCAGTTTTTATTAGACAAAAATACCCTCATATATTATGGATTAAAGCTTTAAGATCAAGGGTATTTGAATAATTTTTATTCTCAAAACTAAAAAAACAAGAAACCCCCAAACCCTTACTCACTTCTCTCATTCCTCTCAACTCTTTCTCTTTCATCTTTCTCACTCTAACATTTTATGTGTCATCCCTACTCTAACCCCAATTGAAAAAATCATAAACACTCACTATTAAACAATTTAGCTTTGTAAAAAGTTGAGTTATTGACATATTTTCCTTCAGGCAAGGGTTCATTCAAGATCTCTTCAATTTCATTATCTTCACTAACTTTTCTAATTTCATCATCTCCGGATGTTGAATCATCATCTTTAAAAAAACCCTCAATGCCAATTACCAATTCCTTCGGATGTAATTATGCTTGTGAAAATTAGACAAGACAAAAATTATAAAATGAAAACTCATTATAAAATCATTTTTTGGTAAAGAATTGTTTAACAACGAGTGTTTCTTAATTTTTCAGTTCGGACTACTGGATGATAGAGAAAATGTTGGAGTGAGAGATGAAAGATAAAGGGTTGAGAGGGATGAGGGAGGTGAGTATGGGTTTGGGGGTTTCTTGTTATTTTTTTTAGTTTTGAAAATGAAAATTATTCAAATACCCTTGACCTTAAAGTTTATAATCCATAATATATGAGGGTATTTTTGTGTACTAAAACCTGATACACATTGCTAAAATGTACCAACTGAAAAAAAGAGCGTACACTAATTAGCAAACCCCCCCCCACACACACACACACATATATATATATATATATATATATATATATATATATATATATATATATAAATATGTGTGTGTGTGTGAGAGAGAGATATTATAACTCTCAAAATCTGGGAGGCTCTAACTGTGCGATTGAAACCCTAGACAACCTTCATTTGCACAAAAGTTGTTTTGCCGCGGCACATTTTCTTTTCCTTTATCTTGTACCCTCATCGCACAATATCCTATGGCTGAAACAGAGGAGAATAAATTTCAATCGTTTGAAGAGTTGAAGAACATGCATTCTGTTTATGGACTGAATGGGGAGAGCTACATAAAATGGTCCTAATTTATGGTCCCAATTCATTCGCACTATTCTGAGGAAAAATGAGATGTTGCTTGTGACATGTAGGATCCCAAATTTAAAACATGGGATAAAGACGATTCAACAATCATGGCTTGGCTATGCAACTCTGATCCCGGAAAAGAGTGACATTTATGTTTCTCTACTTCGCAAGGGAGATTTGGAGTGAGGTAAAGAGGCATATCCTAAAGCCATGGATGTTTCTCAAATATATGACGTAAAGTTGAATACTTTGGAAACAAATCAAGGAAAAGGACTGTGAGCGAGTATGCTAATCATAAGAGCTAGTGTTGTTGTTTTTAGAGGACAAGGCTTTTGTGTTTATGTTGCTTAAGAAAATTTGAGGAAGATTCATAGTGGATATTAAGATGATAATGCTATCTAAATTTAAAAGTTCAATTTATAGAGATTCTAAAAGAAAGAATCTAGGATGGATTCAAAATAACAAAAGACAAGAAAATAAACAAAAGCACAATAACAACACTTAGTATAAAATAAGTTGAAAAATGAAACAAAATAGGGAAAAAAAGAAAGGAAATAGAGGGGGATGGGAAAGTGGTACGCCACTTGGGGGATGGATAACCCATGATGAGTGGTGGTTGCCACCAATGTCAAAATAAGACCAAGAGATAGCTTACTCTCAAAGGGAGGAACTCACAACCGAAAGTGGATAATAACTTATATTTCTTCCTTCAACAACCCTTTACAAGTGGCAAGAAGATCCTCTTAAATAGACCAACATAATGACCTCCTAGTAATAATACAAAGAGGAAGAGCTATATAGCAAAATCACAAAGTATCTTTCTAGAAGCCTAATGTTGAGGGAGAGGAAGAATATTTTCCAATCATTACAAAATCATCAAAGAGGTGCATTCTTTCTTCTCCAAGTGCGTAATGGTCCCCACTCCAATCCAAGATGCTCTTCTTTTCCATTTCCAAGGGTTCTTCTTGGCAAAACTAGGACTGTGGTGTGTACACTCCCTATGGCTAAATACCTCCATGGCCTTCCATTTCTCTAGAAGGTGACAACCTAAAAAGGAGAGGTCCCACTAACAACCCCACAAAACACAAGAAACAAACATGAGTCTATAATTTATTTAAGACAAAAACTAAACAAACTAATAGAAGAAAGGTGGAGAAACCTCCCTCCTAATCATGCTTATTTTCCCTAAGCACTTTCCTCCACTTTTGGTAGGGGTTAGGGGCTCATAAGCTAATATGGATGGAGCTGAACATTACTTGGACATAAAACCTAAATGTTCAGAATATTTATAGCCATACTCAAGGACTATAATGTGCAATGCGGATCTATGATTTTATGGTGGACTCAAACTATGAATTTTTGTTATAGCTAAAAGAAAGTGTTAGAATATTTATCCTATTTATTATCATTATACTGTTTCTAGGGTTATTCTATTTATTACGATTATATTGTGTCGAGGGTTACCCTACTTATCATGTACTCTTGTATCAATTTATTCTTATAAATAGACGATTATGAGAGGGATTAATCAAGCCCTCTAGAATTAGTTTACAGTTTCAACGTCAAGTCGGTATCAAAGCGGGTCCGCTCTGGTTTCTGTCACGTAGCATTTGTTCGATGCCATTTGCCGCTGTCTGCGGTTGTCCTCTTCAATGTTGTCAGCAACTGTTCTTCACTATTTCGTCGCTGTTCGCCGCCGGCCATCGATACAGTTTAGTCCGGTGACCATCGAATTTGGTTCGTCTCTCCAAATTAAAAAAGATGTGTCTTGAACTTAGTGGTCTCCGAACCTTAGAATGTGAGTCATGTCAACTAGGAAAACATGTTAGATCTACCATTCCTTAAATGTCTCAATCAATATGTAATTCTAATTTTTCAATCATCCATTCTGATATATGGGGACCTAGTCCTATTTTCTCCTTTGGTTTTAGATATTTTGTTACCTTAATTGATGAATATTCAAGATGTACTTGGGTTTATCTTATGAAAAATCATTCTGAATTATTAGCCATCTTTACATCTCTTTTAAATGAAGTCAAGAATCAATTTGGTCAAGTAATCAAAATATTAAGAAGTGATAATGCCAAAGAGTATTTCTCATCCTCCTTTTTTTCCATCTTGACTTCTCATGGTATCTTACATCAGTCTACTTGTCCTCATACACCACAGCAAAATGGTATAGCGGAATGAAAAAATAGACACTTGACTGAAACTGCCCATACCCTTTTGCTTGGTGCTTATATTCCTGTCCATCACTAGGGGATGCCATCTTAACTACATGTTATCTTACTAATAGGAGGCCCTCCTCCTCTCTTGATCATAAAGTCCCTTTCTCTATTTTGTTTCCTAATGATCTTCTCTTTCACACATCTTCCCGAGTGTTTAGGTGTGTATGTTTTGTTCATGACATGTCTCTAGGACTAGACAAACTCTCCGCTCGCACTCTTAAATGTGTCTTCTTAGGCTTTAATAGACCCAACAAACAACAAACTTTGTTAGGGTAGGCCCTAACAAAGATGATCATGTAAGGTATAACACCTATCAATTTTGTGATCGAGCTTGTGACAATGTTCACACTTGTGATTCCCTTTGCTTGGCTTGTGATGGAAATTGTGATCATCACACTGAGATACCAATGCTGAAGTATCATCAGAAGTGACTGAAGAAGGTATTTAGTGGTTGACTTACTTGACACAAAGAAATAGGTTGGAACAAGGGGAAGTAGAGGTAGGTACAATTGGGGACTCTAAAATCTAATCATAGATATATGGATAATCATCAGGTAGTCCATGTAAGGCCATAAACATGGAAAAATTTGATCATTGCTCTAGTTCTTAAGAAGCAATGGAGGTAGGAGGCAATGTGAACTCTTATAGTTGAAGGGTATATTGAAAGACTTAAACATGAAGAGCGATGAGCCTATGAGGTTATATTGTGAGAATAAATCCACAATTAGCATAACTCACAATCCGGTACAACAACATAGAACTAAACATATTCATGTGGATAAACATTTTATCAAATAAAAGATTGATCGTGGAATGATTTGCACTCAATATGTGTCTACCTAGGGACAACTCGCAGACATACTCATCAAAGGGCTAAACAACAGTAACTTTGAGAGAATTATATTAAAGCTCGGAATGAAGAACATTTATTTACTAGCTTGAGGGGGAGTTTCAAATATATTTTAGAAAGTTTCAGATAATATTCTTATTGCTTTTAATTTTGTATAGTTATTTTATCTTGTTTTTATTACTAGCTATTCCCTAGAATAGTTTGTTCTTATTTCCAAAATAAAAAGAAGAAAGAAATCATCTCCTTTTAAACTTGAGAATTAATTACATTGATTACAAAGTGCTATAACATGTCCCCTTTAACTAGAGCTTCTAACTTGCTCCACGCTTTTACAATTTATATGGGAGGATGAACTCCAACAGTGTGTGGGATATTTGACACTTTTGCTGTAATTTCGAAAACTAAACCCTATTTTCTGTATAACATTGTATTCTCTAAATATACTTTATGAGCCATTAACTAGTAAAATACCTTACATTGTTGCATAACTAAATTAGCAGAAACTCAGGGTTATTGATATTTTATATTCTTCTTTATCTGAAAACAAGTAATCCACATCTTCTCTTTGTGGTTATTACTAATCTCAAGCTGAGTGACTTATTTGGAAATTTGAACAATGTAACACAAATTTGTTATGCTTTGGTTTAACTTTTAAAATCTCTGTTATCAAAATTTAAAGAAATTTTACTCTTTATTTACTTTATTTTACAGATTGCTAGGGTGTTACATCTCTTCTACAGGTTGGTTGTGCAGCCGAATACAGCTAGAGCTCACTCATTTGCAAAAGCATTCCTAGCATGTGGAGGGATAGAAACTCTTCTTGTTCTTCTCCAAAGGGAAGTTAAAGCTGGAGAAAGTGATGCTCTTGAATCGGAACCAAAGAATCCTGAATTTAAAAAAAATGAAAATGATGGTAGCAGTGAAATCACAGAAACATATCAGGATGATGAAGGTTCTCAATCTGCTGATAGTTGCAGTAATATTGGTCCTAGTTCTCCTGATGTGTATATTGAAGGGATGACACGTACCTCAGAAACTCCATCTGTCAAGAATTTGGGAGGCATAAGTCTATCCATCAGTGCTGACAGTGCTAGGAAAAATGTTTATAATGCTGATAAAAGTGATGGCATTGTTGTTGGGATTGTTGGTCTCTTGGGTGCTTTAATAGTTTCTGGGCATCTGGGGCATGGTTCCCGCTCTGGTCTTGATACAGCAAGCAACCTTTTGGGTGTTGGACTGCAAGATGGTGGAAGTACAATGTTTGAAGATAAGGTTTCTTTTCTTTTTTACGCCTTACAAAAGGCATTCCAGGCAGCACCGTGTAGGCTGTTGACAAACAATGTCTATACAACTTTATTGACTGCCTCGGTATGACATACTCTCTCTACCTTATCCCCAGTACCTAGTCCCTAGTCCATGCCAATTGTAGGATACTATTTTGCCATTATAAAAATGGAAAATATTGTGTTTATTGAAATGGACATGCTTTATTTAGTATAAGCTTATTTTCTTTGGCCATTATCATCTTATAGGTTTTTCTTTCTTTCTAAGAGTGTAAATGTATGTTTTTTCTTTCAATATGAGAAAAAATTATAATTCTTCCAACTCAATTCTATATCATATAGTTCTTTCATTCTTTGCTTTGGATGTGTACTACCCATGTTATTTGCATTGTATGTCACTTTGAGATAAAATTTGCAAAATATATTTAAGATTTTGTTGAAAGAGAGATAGATGCAAGAGATGTTGAAACTGTGTATACGTTACATGATTGCAAGAAATACATATTAATTGCGACTAATGCAGATCATTATAGGAAATTTTTATGAATATACATGATGTGATATGTTTTATTCAGATTCCTATAAATTGATTCTAATTAGACATATCTGTAATGATGTTAAAATTGTGACTGTTATTTTATTGTTCAACTTTCGTAAAACTGCAGTGTTGGGTGTATGTTCCTAGCTTGAGTGTTATAGGATAGTACTTTTCCTATATAAATGCATGTTTGTATATATAATATACATCAACTGAGCACAATAAACGACTGCTTTTATTATCACATCTTAATTCAAGTTGGTATCAAGAGACCCCAACTTAAAGCTATATTTGCCAGGTTAGGTTAAGCTTAAAATTCACTTTTTGAGATGGTATGAGAGCTAATCTTAGAAAGGTTTGTTGGGTCTATTTTGTTACTTGCTTTTGGATCACTATAAGACTACCCACAAATAGCTATTTCCTTGCTTGAGATGTCCAGTCCTTGATGAGAGCACATTGATTAGAGATATGATCAAATTATAATTTGTAAATAGGTGTAAACTTCAACTTACTAACTTGTTTTGTGAGACTGAGTTAGACTTATGAAATAATTTGTAACAATTGGTATTTAATGGAGAAATGAAATGCAAATAAAAGGAAATAAGTCTCATGAAATAAAGGAAACAAATCTCCATAACTAAAGACTCTAAATTTGAAACAAATCTACGAAATAGACTCCTAATCCCGATCCCTTAAGTTTAGGACTTTCTTGCAAACAAATATATATTTATTATTCAACAATTTTGTAGTTATTGTATAGTAAATGCCCAAATTAACCTTCAAGTCGTCTAAGATAATTTTTAGTCATAATAACTCAGCCCTTGTACAGGCCTGAACTCTGATTCAGCTGATGATCTTGCCACCACATCCCCCTTTTTTTTCTCCAGCTCATTAATTTCACACTTAGGAAAGTACAATATTCAGTCATTAATCTTCTATCAACAAGCGAACTTGTACCTTTCAATATACGCAGCAGCCTGACATTTTATTGTGAATATCCATTTGCTGCCAGAAATATTCTTTTCTTTGGGTTTGTCAACAATATCCCTTTGTATTGAAAATAAGTATAGGCAGTTTTGTTGAAATAATTTCTAGTATTGTCAAACCTAAATCTTTTTATGTTGACCTCAAATTGATGCTGAGTCGTTGAATGAAAGATGGAAATAACAATAGTCACGTCATATTTTTGTGAAGCAAATGGATCCAAATAACTCTTGTGCAATCATCAATAAAGACTACAAACCAATGGGACCAAGAGATACTAGTTATAGTAGATTGTTCCCATATATCACTAGTGATTGTTGGAAAGGTTGTGAACTTCTATTGTTGCTAATGGGAAAAGATACACGCATGTTTATATAATTCACAAGCCTCACAGTGCAGTAAACAAATCCTAAACCCTTAATTTAGGGATTTCTTATAAACAAATCTATATTTATTATACAGTAAATGTGCAGTATTTATAGCCATATTTAAACAAGACTTAAAATTCACTTTTTAGGAATAGGCTATGTTTTGTCTTTTCTCATTATATAGGAAGCATATTAATTGAAATAAGAAGGTAATGTTCAATTATAAATGAAAGATTCCGTCTTATATTGTTAAAACATTAATACACCAAAGCCTTGAAGCCACGTTGGATATCTTTTTAAGATAACTCACGTTTTCCTTTGCCACGTTTTTTATGGTTTTTTTTTTTTATCTCAGATAAATGCTTCTTCAACCGAGAATGCGCTGGATTTCAATGATCCTGGCCATCGCTTTGAGCATTCACAACTGCTAATAGCGCTTTTGCATTCCCTTCCATTTGCACCTAGGCCTTTGCTGAGCAGAGCACTACAGGTATTGGCTTAACAATTTTTTTCACAATATGCATGCAATAGTTGTGCATCATATCTTATCTTTGCCTAGGTTTTCTTAGTGTCTTCTTTTCTAATGTTCTTGATTTATGCATTTGATTTTCTTATAGCAATTTACTTATTGAAGTACTTCTTAATTTAGGAATTTTAGTTTCTTGTTAGACACTTATTCCTTTTTCTTTTGGGTGTTGTAAGGGAATGTTGCCAATATTTTAAGATCAAAAGCATTGTGGTGTAACATAGAAATAATTTCTTTACTTCCTTAAGAGAGTAGTTAAGCGTGATAATAACTTTAAAACTAATAAAAAGAAAGTGACAGGCTCAATTAGGTTATGTTTTGTTGGATCTATCAAGGAGGAGATTTATGGGGAGATACAAATACCAATCAATGACATATGAGCCCACCCTATAAGGGATTGACACCACCCTGTACTCAAAACCTTAAGGCAATGAGTTAATGGGTCTTTCATTTTTATATACTGTTCTACTTTATCATTTATCCAATGTGGGACTTAGACTCACCTTTGGCTTCCCAACATGTTTAAACAACAATAGGAATTGAATAAGTCTGATAATAAGTTTAAAACTAATAAAAAGAAATATGCTCAACTGGGTTCTGTTTAAATAACAAGAGGAATTGAATCAAGAGAAACAAAAACAATCTACCTTTTGGAGTTTATTACTGAGTGTATTAATCAAGAGAATACAAGTTTATGATTTCAAAGCACCTTGATAGGATATGGAGAGTTTATGAGAGAAAGAGAAGAGGGAATGAGGAGGTTAGGAGAATAAATGAGGTGTAACTGTAATAACAGTTAGTGGCGGGAAAGGAGCTCTTATAAAGAGCTGGTGTACTCTTGTAATAGTTTTAGTTTTGAAAATTCATTCTTTGTATAGACAGGAAACATTTATCCTGTGGAGGGGGAACTTGGCTCACTTGGAGGCTTTGGGTGTACAAATTGGAGGAATAATAACAGATTTACTCGGTTTTACTATCTTTTCTTCCCATGTGGTGTGTGTTAGTGAAGTGTCTAGATAGATTTCCTACCAAGACACCTATCACACCTTTTCTCTACTACAAAAAAGCAACAGGGTAATTTACCCCCTGTTTACATTGTTTAGTAACTAATTCTGTAACGTAAACCTATTTCCTTTTTTTCTAAATAAGTGTCTGTGTCACCTCAAGAAGATGTCTATTTTTTCTTTTAGCAATGCATTTTGTTGTGGTGTATTCACACAAGTAAATTCATGAACAACACCATTTTCAGAAAGAAATTTAGACATGTCTTGATTTACATATTCCCACTCATTATCAGAACATGAACTTTTAATTGACTTCCCGAATTATGTTTTTACCATATGGAAGAATTTGTCAAATAAAACTTCGTATTTTTCTTTCATGAGAAAAATCCATGTAACATGACATTCTTAAGTAAATAATAGGGATTCCTTAGTGGTGAGAACTTTGTCGCCTAAACTATCCCAAACAAACTGAACTAACCCCCTCTACTGTAGTATAAGAATCAAGTCAGGTCAGTCCAAGGAGAACTACTGCGGTGAGTTCATTGACTTGTTGAAAGACAGAATTTTAGGGGGTTTCAAAAGTAATAACAGAAAGCAGTAACTATTAAAGAGTAATGCAAATTCTAGAAGAATCTAGAAGCTCCTAAGATAGAAGAATTGAAATGCAATACAAATTCTAGAATGTTGTAGAAAAACCTAAGATAGGAAGAAAAATCTAGAATATTCTACATAGGTAAAAATCTAGAACATTCTACATAAGTTGTGCCTAGGATGTTCTAGAATAATCTATGGGTCTATAAATACCCATGAACTCTACCATTTGATGAAAGAAGAAGTAGCCAACATCTACCATTTGTAAGAAGCCAACATCTACTACAACTAAAGACAACTACTATCTCTACATTCAACTATCTCTACATTTTCTCTATAATCAACTATTCCTTTCACAACCTTCAAATACTAACAGTGGTACCAGAGCTACGTTCGGTCATCTACTGGGCGTAGATAAAATTTTCAAGTACCTCAAACAAAACTATAACTCATTCTACTACTCCCAAATATATTCTCAACAATGGCTACTACTAATCAAACATCATCAATTCCAGTACCTATTTTCAAAGGAGAAAATTATGATTTTTGGAGTGTCAAAATGAAGACATTCTTCCGCTCTCAAGATTTATGGGATATCATAGAAGAGGGTTTCACTATTCCAGAAGACACCTCTACTCTTACTGCAGCTCAAAAGAAGGAGTTGAAAGAAAACAAGCAGAAGGATTCAAGGACTTTATTTGTTCTTCAACAAGCAGTTGATGACACAATTTTTCCAAGGATAATTGGTGCCACAAGTGCAAAACAAGCTTGGAAAACAATACAAGAGGAGTTTCAAGGAAGTGACGAGGTACGCAATATTAAACTTCATTCTTTAAGACGAGAGTTTGAATTATTAAGAATGAAAGAATCTGAGACCATTAAAGACTACTATTCTAGAATAAAAGAAATAGTTAGTCAGATGAGAGCCTATGGGGAAAATATTCTTGACAAAAAGATCGTTGAGAAAATTTTAATTTCTATTCCCCAAAAGTATGATGCAATCGCAACCGCGATTGAACAAACAAAAGATTTGGCTACATTGTCAGTCACACAACTACTGGGCTCTCTTGAAGCTTATGAACAAAGATTGAAAAGGCATGAAGAAGACTCGGTTGAAAATGCCTTTCAATCAAAACTAAAATTACTGTCTCAGAATAAAGAATATGAAGGAAATAAAAGTAGAGAAGAAATTTCTAGAAATAAAGAAAATCCTAGAAGCTTCTCTAAGACTCGTCAAGAAAAATATCCTCCATGTGGCATATGTAAAAAGACAAGTCACTTGGAAAAAGATTGTTGGCATCATGGAAAACCTCAATGTCACTATTGCAAGAAATTTGGTCACATAGAAAAGTATTGTCGTAATAAAAATAAGCATCAAGCAAACTTTGCGGAAGAAGATAATCAAGAGAAACTCTTATTCTACGCCAATCAAGAATCTTCTGGTAGAGAAGGAAGTTGGTACTTGGATAGTGGATGCAGTAATCACATGGCAAAAGATCAAAGTATCTTCAAAGACATTGATAAATCTGTCAATGTCAAAGTTCGCCTAGGAAATGGCACCACAGTGGAGTCGCGAGGCAAAGGAGTTGTCATGGTGGAGACAAAAAAAGGTACGAAATTCATCAAGGATGTTTTACTAGTTCCAAATCTTAAAGAGAATCTTTTAAGTATTGGCCAAATGATGGAGAATGGATATTCTCTTCATTTTGAGAAAGATACATGCAAAATTTATGACAGTAAAATGATAGAAATTGGCCAAGTAAAAATGGAGAAGAGAAATAGAAGCTTTCCTATAAGCTTCAAACCTGGAACTAATATTGCCATGAAGGTAGAGGTTGATGACTCATGGCTTTGGCATAGGAGATTTGGCCACTTCAACACACATGCCTTAAAGCTTCTATATACGAAAAACATGATGAGAGATCTTCCATGCTTGAAGGAAAATAATGAATCATGTGAAGGATGTCTCCTCGGAAAACAACATCGATTACCATTCTCGACAGACAAAGCATGGAGAGCAAAAGACTTATTGGAGTTGATTCATACCGATGTTTGCGGACCGATGAGAACACCTTCACATCATAACAATAGGTATTTCATCCTCTTCATTGATGACTTCTCTAGAATGACATGGGTCTATTTCTTAAAGGCAAAGTCAGAAGTTTTTGGAGTATTCAAGAAATTCAAGGCCCTTGTTGAGAAGCAAAGTGGAAAACAGATAAAAATACTTAGAAGTGATCGTGGCAAGGAATACACATCTCGCGAGTTTGACAAATTCTGTGAAGATGAAGGCATAGAGCGACAACTTACAGTCACATATACTCCACAACAAAATGGCGTGTCAGAGAGAAAGAATCGCACAGTTATGGAGATGGCAAGATCAATGCTGAAAGAGAAAAGTATGCCTAACACTTTTTGGGCTGAAGCAGTCTACACTGCAGTTTATATTCTAAACAGATGTCCAACTAAAGCAGTCCAAGACAAGACTCCTATTGAAGCTTGGAGTGGGAGAAAGCCATCAGCTAAACACCTACGAGTATTTGGGTCTATTTGCTACATACATGTTCCTGATCAAAGGAGGCACAAGCTTGAAGACAAAACTATACGAGGAATATTCTTGGGATATAGCACACAGTCAAAAGGCTATCGAGTCTACAACCTACAAACGAAAAAGCTCATCATCAGTCGAGATGTTGAAGTTGATGAAAATGCTTCTTGGAATTGGGAAGAAGAAAAAGTTGTTAAAAGCAACATTCTACTTCCAGTGCAACAATCTCAAGAAGAAACTCAAGAAGAGGAAGAAAATTCAGGTACGTTTTCTCCACCTCCACAACAAGATTCTTCACCTGAATCTAGTCCAAGAAGAGTAAGATCTTTGGTAGACATATATGAAACTTGCAATATGGCCATGATTGAACCTAACTGTTATGAAGAAGCATCAAAGCATGAACTATGGTCAAGTCAATGGAGAAAGAAGATCAAATTGAAGATATGTTACCAAGACCAAGATTTGAACTACTATGCACAATGTTTGGAGTTACCGAATTTGCATTAAGGAGGAGTATTAAAGAGTAATGCAAATTCTAGAAGAATCTAGAAGCTCCTAAGATAGAAGAATTGAAATGCAATACAAATTCTAGAATGTTGTAGAAAAACCTAAGATAGGAAGAAAAATCTAGAATATTCTACATAGGTAAAAATCTAGAACATTCTACATAAGTTGTGCCTAGGATGTTCTAGAATAATCTATGGGTCTATAAATACCCATGAACTCTACCATTTGATGAAAGAAGAAGTAGCCAACATCTACCATTTGTAAGAAGCCAACATCTACTACAACTAAAGACAACTACTATCTCTACATTCAACTATCTCTACATTTTCTCTATAATCAACTATTCCTTTCACAACCTTCAAATACTAACAGTAACAACTAAAGGCTAGAATAATTAAACAGCACTTAACACCATGAAATAAAGGCTGTGAAACTAGAAAACAAAAATTCTACTAAGCCAGAACTGTGAGATGAGATGTGTAACAGGGAGAGGAAGGTGCAACGGAAATTGAAAATAAAACAGTTAAGAGATAAAAACGAGTACTATGCAGTCGACTTAATGAAATCATAGTTGCAACATCAAAACAGAATTTAACCGAAAAGAGAAATGTGTAATAGAGAATAAAATAGGTACTACTTTCACTAAAACTGAGAAAATGAAATTGCAAGATTGGAATGTAAAGTGCAACACATATTACATGAAATGCATGATTAAACTAAATAGTAAAAGTAGATATCAAAAGAAAAGCATCAATAAAATAGTAGGTGCTCCAACTCAGGGCTCAAAAAGATGAAAAAGGCAACAAATAGCATAGTAAAACAATGCATAACCAATGACTGAAATAGTAGTTCAGAAAATCAGAGAAGTTCATTTTGCGAAATCAACCATTCATCTCAGCACTAAGATAAACACATACAAAACTGGAATGTAGCATTAAAAATGGACAAATGCCCGGGAAATACTAATATCACCTTAATCACTAAAATTAGGTGGAAGAGCAATAAAATAAAAGGAAATGGAATAATGAAAAGAAGAACATAAAACATATGGAATAAAAAACTAACCACAAATCAAGACTACAACATTGTTAAACTGGTAAATGAAAAAAATGTCACCATAGAGAAGCTCATGGCATTGGGTGGTACTGCAGCTCCCAAACTTCCTAAAAATTGATAAACCAAGCTAAAAAAGGAAAGGTAAAATAAAAATCCTAATGAAGTGTAATAAGCCTTAATATGAAATTGAGTTATCACTTAGTCCCCTCTTAATTAAAACAGCAATACAAAAAAAGAAAGCTCTGACAGTTGCAGCAGTGACGATAGTGACAATTCTGACAATGGCAATGGTGGAAGCTCCGGCAACAACTCAGGCAAAAGTACGACGACAACTCTGGAAAAAGCTCTGACAAAGGTCTGATGACAGGTCCAACTAGGGTCTGGTGGCAGCTTCGGTGAGGATCTGGTGGCAGCTTTGGTTGATTGCAAACGGGGTGCTGTAGCGGTGACAAAACCACAAGTTGGATATTTGAAGGAAATGGGTACACTTCAACCAATTCTAAAAGGAACCATAACTAAGAGGGTAAAGAATAAATGCGAAAGTAGGGCTCCCAAGATCAGGAGCTTTATATCTAACTTGAAAATATTAATATAAAATAAAGAAGGTCAATGTAGTTAGAATCTATTCAAATTGATTCATTTGAAATCGTAAATTAACCTTTATCTATAGAGAGCTCTAACCCTAAAGTAATAATTACAAAGAGATCTCTTGAATCTTTTAACAACTTCTATCAACTTCTAGTAATACATTTAATATTCTACCTACAACTTTCAGTAATGCATTGAATATCCTACTAACAACAAATTCTAAGGAAAAAAACCATTGTAATTATAGGATTGTTTTTAAATACAAAATCCTAGTTTTAAAAGCAAGATACACATGTAATAAATATTAAAAATATAGCAAGGATAAAACACAGAACTTCCTAAAATACATAATGAGTAGCGTGATTTTGAAACTTATCAAACATTGTTTTAAGGCTTCCATTCCTGCCTGATAATTTCCAATTACAATTATATGATCTGAATAGACAGTATAACCCCTTGAAGTGAAAGGCTTAATAAATAGTATATGGTCACCTAGGCTTTGCTTGTATCCCATGGTCTTCATTACAGAAGGAGACTGTTTCAATTCATAGAGCTTGAAATCATGCTCTATGAGACTTCCTTAGTTTTCAATCCATAGGTTATTGAAAAAATAGATAAAAAGATTTAAGCTATGTTGGTTATATGTCACATTTAGTTCTATAGTCTCTCCATTTCTTTCTTTATGAGCAAAGTTTTGCTTTTCGGCAAGTATTGGCTTTAAGTACATAGTTAAGTATTGCAGTGCATGCAAATGCCGCTGCCATACAGAAAGTATGTTTATGGAATTGAGTCCGGTGGAAAGTTCCAGCAGTGCATGTACTTCCCAATTGAGAACTTGTTTCTGACCCTCTAGTTTTAAGCTCCCTGTTTGTGTATGATTTCAGGATCTTCTATTTTTGGCTTGCAGTCATCCAGAAAATAAAGGGATTCTGACAAATATGGAGGAATGGCCTGAATGGATTCTCGAGGTCCTAATATCAAACTATGAGGTAAAAATTTATGAAGCTCTTATCTTTGCCTTTTTTTACTATCCTTCATTTTTCTTCAATAAAATTTAACAGACACTTATGTCTCCCCTTCAAAACTTCAAAAAAAAAGTCTTAACTTATGATGGATTATTGCAAGGTCATGACTGATTATTACAACATTGTGGCTCAAAAACAATGTCTGAAGCAAATAATTCACAAGGGTATTTATGAATCATTGTAGTATTAATAAATTTGATTTTAAATGGTTTAAGTCTCAAAACTTTTTCTTAGAGTAGAAAAACCTGATTTAATTTATAAATTTTGAAAAATATTATCATGTTGTTTTAGAAACCTTATATATGATCCTAATCCAGGATTGAGATTTTACCTTTTGGATTGTTTTCATTGAGAGTTATCTACCTTGGAAGAAAGAGGAACATCTAAGAGAGAGAGGAAGAGAGAAAATTTCTGATTTTAGATAGAGAATACGGGATCATGGAACTCTATAGAGCTTGAACCCTATAGAGTATGTGCATATGACACGTGTCTGTCAGTTAAAACAGAAATAATATAACAACTAAAAATGCTACAGCTACTGAAAAACACAGCATAATGAACTGCACTAGGTTTATACTACACTAATACAACAAGGGTGCAAGAGGGCTATGTTTTCAAAGTATTGTGGTTTGAAAATAAATTGATTTGTGTGAATACATGTAAACTTCTTGTGTAATGTTATTATTTATGCAGCATGCTTTTTCTTTTTGCTTGAACAGTTGGGTCCGGGCAAATCATCTGATTCGACAAGCCTTGGGGACATAGAGGACATAATATATAAATTCCTTGTTATAATGCTAGAACGTTCAATGCGCCAAAAGGACGGATGGAAGGTTCATTTGCATTATATTCGGCTACTGTCTGATCTTGCCATAGTTTATTTTTTAATATTTTTATATTAATTCTTTTTTTTATTTGGTGGATCGTTTTATATTTGTAGGATATTGAAGCAACAATTCATTGTGCAGAATGGCTTTCAATTATTGGTGGATCTAGCACAGGAGAGCAGCGAATTAGGTAAGTTTGTATCCATTTGGAGCTCGTTATTATTACTATTCAGCTCCATCATGGTAGTATGTTCCTTTTGCTACCTGATATTGTTCGACATTGGCTATATTTTGAAAAGGTAGCTAAAAAGCTAATTAACTCATTGGATTTTAAAGTGTTTGATATAATTATCTGTTGACACAAATGATCAATATGGAAATGTTTGATACTTTTGTATAAATTTTATTTTTATTTTATTGGCAGAATATATTTTGAGGTAATTATAGTTTTAGTTTTTTATTAATTATAAACTCTTATAAGTTTTTTATTTGTAGAGATATTATTTTAATTGTATTTTTTAGTTTCAATTTCTTTTTTTTGACATATTATGATTTTTACTATTAATTTTATAATATATCTTCATATTTTTCCAACCAAATTTAAAATAAAATCAAGTAGCATACACTTAAGTAGATGACCTACGCTTGTTATGTTGATTAATGTGATAGTTATAATATCTTGAAATACAATACTAAAATATGGTGATAAATACAAAGGGATCACAAGCCTTGGGAGTGACTGCTTTTCTATAAATATTCCGGGCAGAATTTTCGATGCTATTAAATTATCCTATTTCACTGTTTCTAGTGAAATAAAAATTATATTTTCTTGAAGCCTCGATTTGGAATTGAAACACAACATATCATTGCTATATATGTGCCAGGTTGTGAAGCTAGTCCCAAGGTTAACTGAATGAAAGATACTCTCGATCTTTTAAAAATTGTACGTTTCACTGAAGTTTAAATATTTAATAAAATTCGCTGTCACTCCCAGATATACTCCACATTGATTGACAGGGAACTCAATGAGGAACAAATGATGTCTGAAAGACAGGCATGAATAATAGATTAGTGGCATTCTTGGTAATGGATGAGCAGTTCTTTGATAACACTGATCTATGCTATTATTCTGCTGATATGTACTCTATTTTATTTTTCTTTTCTTACATTTTCCTTCTCTGAATTCAATGCCATAATCCTAGTCTAGCTTTGTGGAAAATTATTAGGAGAATTTTAGGCGTATTTTTCACAGGCTCTTTCTATACTGTCATATAATTCCCTTGTCTTGATAAAAAGTTTACACTGAAGAGATGTTCTTTTTACCTTGGTATAACGGTTTATGCGACAATTCTTCCTTGGTTCATGTATTGAAGGCGTGAAGAGTCATTACCTACATTTAAGAGAAGGCTCTTTGGTGGCTTGCTGGACTTCGCTTCTAGTGAGTTGCAGATCCAGGTACATATTGTTTCCAACCTCTGTTGATTTTTCCTAATGAACAGTTTCATTTTCCCATTACAAGATAATTTGTCCTTTTCATCTTATGACGTTTTTTCCCTACTTGTTAATTTTGGTTATTAATCTAGAAAACAATTTCTCAACTACTCACAGAAATGTGTGAATGTATAAGAACACGGACTATTGCAATTATATATATTCCTTTTGTTGAAAAGAGTGGAAGAAAAACATAAATAACGTCTACATTCAGACTTTCCTTACTGCAGACTCAAATTATTGCCATGGCTGCTGCTGGTGTTGCTTCTGAGGGCTTGTCTCCAGATGCTGCCAAGGCAGAGGCTGAGAACGCTACTCACCTGTCTGTGGCTTTAGTAGAGAATGTTATTGTGATACTAATGCTTGTTGAGGATCATATAAGGTCTCAATGCAAGCAGTCATCTTCTTCACGTGCTGCAGATGGCTCTCCATCTCCCCTATCTCTCTTTTATCCAGTGCATTACAACTTAACATCATCATTCACAAGCTCAGAATCAACAGATGTTAGGGGTGATCGCACATCAGCATCTAGCAACTCTGGGGGAGTCTCTCTTGACGTATGCATACAGTAATTTAAAAGTAGATGTGCATGCATGCTATGTGTCATAAATACAATAATTTTCATTATCTCTCCACTGTTCTTCGTGTCATTCCTTCAAAATTCATACAATGGTTGCATATCATCCTGTTTTTCTATAAGCCTTTTCTAAAATCAATAATTTGATACATTGCTTATTAAAGTTTCAATTTCTGTTTTATTTTTTTGCAATGCTGTATCTTTTTTCTCCATAAATATCCTTCTTTTGTCATAGAGAATTTGAACAGAGAAAAGATAGGGAAAAACTAAACAAGAACAGAATATTTTCATTAATACTATGTATAAGAAATATTTATAGAGACAGATGGCTTCTCGCTATAATAAACTGACAGCTGTACAATGAAAATGAACACATACAATGAAAGAAACCTACAAGTGTACAAGTTTGACTCTTTATACAAGTTGACTATAATATATACACTTAACATTTGGCAGGGTCCTTAGGATCAAGTTTTTTCTAGTTTTCCGTTCCCTTCTCTTCCCTACTTCCATTTTATTTGCAGTCTTGTTGATTCAATTTTTATAACCCCCTTCTCTCTCTCTCTCTCTCTCTCACACACACACATAGACACACACACTCATGGTCATGCATGTCTGTTTTTATAATGGTGTGACTTGTTTTCTCAATTTTTTAGGTACTTTCGTCAATGGCTGATGCAAATGGTCAGATATCTGCTGCAGTTATTGAAAAGCTTGCCGCAGCAGCTGCAGCTGATCCGTATGAGTCTGTTTCTAGTGCTTTTGTATCATATGGATCTTGTGCCAAGGATTTAGCAATTGGGTGGAAATATAGAAGCCGTTTATGGTACGGTGTTGGCCTTTCATCAAATACAGCTTCATTTGGTGGTGGAGGGAGTGGATGGGAATTTTGGAAGTCCTTACTGGACAAAGATGACAATGGCAATTGGCTTGAACTTCCATTGGTGAAGAAGTCTGTAGCAATGCTGCAAGCATTGTTGCTAGATGAGTCCGGGAAAGGTGGTGGTCTTGGTATAGGTGGAGGGTCAGGTACTGGAATGGGAGCAATGACTGCGTTATACCAGCTGTTAGACAGTGACCAGCCATTCTTGTGCATGCTTCGGATGGTTCTTCTATCGATGAGGGAAGATGATGATGGGATTGACAGTAAGATGAGTGAAGAAAGGAAACTGCAGTCAGCACTTTTGTGGAGGTAAAATAACCTCTGCAATCATATTACTTCTAGCTCACTTGTTCATTCTTAAATGACATTTTATCATTACCTGGAAAGGTTCCATTAAGCTTGGTACATTGACATTAGCTTTATTTTCTTCTTGGTCACCCAATACCTTCTTTTGAAGAAAAAAAAAATCATGTTAGACATCAGGATGATGAAGCTTTAGCATCCCACCTAAGTTGGCACCCTAAAACTTCAAACATCATTTGTCATCACACAAACATCCATTAAAGAAGAAAAAAAGAAAAGATACAAACAAGCAAAAGGAGGCTAAATCGAACCTGTGCCCGAAAAAAGAAAACCGACCCAGAATCCTAACAAAAACTAAATTCTGGAAGCTTAGAACAATTCCTAAAAAAGAATCAGTGTTTACCACGGGGTAAACAATCAAACCAAAAGTAGTCCAATTTATTATCAACCCCTATGTTAGCCATAAGATCACCACATTTATTATCTTCAGTGTTTAAGACACGCTTTTTTCAATTCTACTTGGTTATTTTTTGTGAAAATTAGAAAAATTATGGAATTTTCACCATTTCAAAAACAAACAATAAATTGGTATTTAATGGAAAAATGAAACCCTAATGAAAGGAATTAAATCTCCTTATTAAATAAAGCAAATAAATCTCCAAACATAAAACCTATAAATCAGGAGCTAATCTACCAAATAAACTCTTAATCCTAGTCTCTTAACTTCAAGGATTTCTTCCAAACAAATCTGAATTTATTACTCAATTAATCTATATTTATTGTATAGAAAATGTGCAATATTTACTAATAGATTTTAATTTAATAAACATAGGAAACAGTCATGTGGCTGTAAAATCAATGCTTAACATTAAGTTTTGTAAAGATTACAATATAATGCAGTTCTGCCTGACAAAACTTAATAGAGAGAAAGACAAAAGTTATGAGCAGTTATGGGTGGTTACAAACTAGTGTAACCTCCGAAAATTACAAAATAAAGAGAAAATAAGAAAACAGAAATAGGGATAAAACTATATTAGAAAACAAGAAAAAAAAAATAACAATCAAATAACAAACATATAAAATAGGCCCCCTCAAACTTGTGGTGAGAGATTGGGACGGATGAAATCCATCACTTTGAGTTTGAAATGGAGGAACTGAAAACAAGCGAAGAAAGTGGTTTGGTGAGAGCATCAACCCACTGATCAAGACCAAAAATTTGAGAGACCACGAGTTGCTGGGATAACCTATTCATGAACAAAAAAGACACCAGTCTCCATATGCTTAGTCCTGGAGTGAAAAACAGGTTATAGGCAATAACAATAAAACTCTAGTGAACAGGTGTAACTTCAAGGGCGGGGTATTACTTGGTTCAGTGGTAAAATTTATATTAGGAGAAATAAATAAAGGAGGCGATTATAACCTCCTACAGTTGTAACCTTCTAAAACAGATTATTATATATAGTTTGTGTATAGGCAGTTGATTTTTCAGTTTTGGAGTTTATGAGGAAAAGGGTTTGGAAGAGTTAAGGTCCTCTCGAAAAGCTTGGGTTTTATGAGATTCATTGTTGTTGTACTACTCCCACATTGGCATAACAGTTTTATTCATAATAAAATCATTCCGAACCTATCTTGAATATTTTTGTAACTATTGGTTGTCCTATCATTGTTGAGGCTAAAACAATTGAAGGTAGTCTATTAATTAAATAACATACAGTAAGAACAAGGAACCTTATGTTGAAAAAGAAAAGTTCGAGTTTGGTCAAATAAGTGTTCATTTTTCTATTGTTTTGACACAAGATGATACCCTCCTTACTGCAAAAGGAATTAAGTTCTTGATTAAAACAATCTTTAGCATTATCAAATCAAATCCTAACACTAAACTACTTTTAACCACTGTGAAAAAACATTGAACAAAAGAGCTGACTTTTCCGATTTTTTCTTTTAGAAGGAATACCCATGTAATCCCAGTACTATCATCTATGAAGGTAATGAACCAATGAGCAGGAAATACATTTGGGATATTTGAGGGATCCTAGACATCAATCTCTAATAATTGACTTGTAAGGTCAGAATTTCCAAAAGTTTATGAGCTTTCTTTAAATCATATCTCTAATTGATGTGAAACTAAAAACTAATGTTGTGATTACACTTCAGAATTAAACTGTAAAATAATTCTAGAGGGCTTGATTGATCCCTCTCATAATCTTCTATTTACAAGAATAAATTGATACAAGAGTACATGATAATTAGAGTAATCCTAGACACAATATAATCATGATAAATAGGATAATCCTTGACACAATATAATGATGATAAATAAGATAAATATCCTAACACTCCCCCTCAAGTTGTAGCATACAAATTGTATGTACCAAGCTTGGAACAAATAAACTCAATCCGAGGACCCCTTAATGACTTGTTCAATACATTTGCGAGTTGATCGTTTGACCCAATAAACTCGGTACATATTTCTTTAGTCAACAACTTTTCAATAACAAAATGACAATCAATTTCTATATGTTTAGTCCTCTCGTGAAACTCTGGATTTGATGCAATGTGGAGAGCAGCTTGATTCTCACAATACATCTTCATAGTATGGAGTTCACAAAATTTAAGCTCTTGAAGGAATTGTTTCACCCATATAAGTTCACATGTTAGTGATGCCATTGCCCTATACTCGGCTTCAGTTGTTGATCGAGCTACTACATTCTGTTTCTTACTTTTCCATGAAATAATGTTTCCTCCCAGAAAAACACAATATCCTGTAGTAGACCATCTATCAATAGGCGAAGCTGCCCAATCTGCATAACAATACCCAGAGACCTGAATGCTTCCTTTATCTTCATATAACAATCCTTTCCTGTGATCTTTTTTGACATACCTTAGAATACGAATGAGAGCATTCCAATGGTCAACACATGGAGCCTACATGAACTGACTAACCACTCTAACTGCAAAGGGTAGATTTGGCCTTGTAATAGTGAGATAAATTCGTTTTCCAACCAGCTTCCTATACCTCTCTGGATCGAAGAATAATTCACCTTCTTCTATCCTTAATTTCTGGTTTGGGTCCATGGGACTATCTACCGGTCTGCAATCAATCATGAATGTTCCTTGTAATATATCAAGAGCATACTTCCTTTGGGAGATTACAATTTGGAACCAAAAGAAATAATCCACTCAAACCCTACTTTCGTTACTTGATTTTGTGCAAATAATCCCTAATTTAGCATAACATGTTTTATTTTAATTAAATTTTAGTTTTGTAAAACTTAAAATAACTAAATTCCAGGTAATGCGATCTAACTTTGCCACATGGTTAAGATTTGCAAAGTCAGCATGCCACGTGACTACAATCTTAACGTCGTTTAGTGAAATTAACGTCAATGGTGCAATTGAAGCAATTTTACACGAATAGGGACCTAATTAAGATAACGAATAATAGAATGACTTATTTCAAACTATTCTGCATAAGGATTTCGAAAATGATTAAACCAATAAGAAAATTTTGCATTTAAGAAAATTTTTAAATAAACAACGATGTTTGAAACTCATGAGGAGCAATAGGAGTATTTAGTTATGCCATTTGGATTAATAAATGTTGTCTCTACTTGCAAATCCTTAATGAAATAAGGAAGTATTCTCTCCAAGAAATTCTATGGTAATACTTATCTTATTCTAATGGATTTTGTCTGATCTTTGGTAAGTTAATTGTTTCCTGGCTTGATTGACTTTGGAGTATAGTATTTAGATTTATTTGTAGTGTAAAAATAAACGTTAGTGAATTGTCTGATATATCATCACACGGTGTGCCATATTAATGTATTATCCTTCTATTTTGAGTCTATACTATTGTCTGCTCCTTGCTTACCTAAATTCTACAATTTCAACCCGTTAATGCTGTCGTCTTATTTATTTAATTACTTATTCTTATATGACAGTGTTCTCTCACCTATTCTCAACATGCCGATTTCTGATGCTAAGAAACAAAGAGTCTTGGTAGCATGTTGTGTGATTTATTCAGAGGTTAGAATTGACTCCGTTTAACATTTATATTCTTGGTTACTATGTTATCCAAAATATTTATCATTGTCTTTCTTTTGCCTACAATCGTTGTAATCACCATAATATACAATATTTGGGTAGGTATACCATGCTGTTAGCATAGACCGAAAGCTTCTTCGCAAAAAGTACGTTGAGGCTATCATACCACCATTTATTGCTGTCCTAAGGAGATGGCGCCCTCTTTTGGCTGGAATTCATGAACTTGCGGCTGCTGATGGTTTGAACCCTCTTACGGTGGAGGATCATGAACTAGCTGCTTATGCTGAGTCAGTTGAGGTAATTCAATTCACGTAGTTTATATGTGATCAAACTTAAACAGTCACAGATATGTTTGCACTCATTATGCATAAACAATTTTACATGTAAACTACGTTTCTGAAATTATTTTTTAGTATGTAGAGTACAAGTACTAATCTAATCATATAAATTAACCTATACTTATTGTGGTTAGTAGCTTTAAAATCATTGGTACATGAGCTTTGAAATTTTATTTGGTACTAAGAAGACCAGTAGCAACAGAAATACTTTTTTGAGCTACAAGAGAATGATGTACAATTTAAGAATATATATCAAAGTTGAAGCTCTAGTATCATATAATTTTAGGAGAAGAATTTTTTTTTTCTTCAATCATCAAAATTTTGTAAGAGTTTGTTTACACAGAAATGGCTAAAAAGATTCCAACCACCTGGATTACAAAATAAATACGAAGATAAGAAGAATAAGAACAAATCAGATTTGAAAGAAGTGCAGCTTTCCGGATTGGTCATTCAGGAACACTTTTCTAAAATGTCCATTCAAGAATTGCCAACTTCAACCAATTCATTCCGCATTTTTAAGGATCTGGAATGTTGTTCGTCCCACTTGTTCTGGGGTTTTCTGGAGTAGTAATCCAGAGTACTTTCACTGTTCTGGAATGCACTATCCATAAATTGAAAATCACGTTCTGGATCTGGAATATATTATCTTTTTAATTGATTAGGTTAATAATGTAAAATTGAGATTACATTATTAAACTAATCAATTAAAAAGATAATTATTACAGTTATATATTTAAAAATGATTCAATTCATGTCATACCTAATCTTAATCGATTATATTAAGATTAAAATGGGTTTTTAGAATTTCTAGCTTGGTCTATAATAATTCAAGAGACAACACATCCTAAAACCAACTATCAATAGCTTTCTAAAGTCTTTACCATGCTAAGCTTGGACATCATCAAAAACTTAACTTAGGCCAATGGAGCAACACACATCATTGATGCGGAAGAGGGGCTCGCAAACCATATCTTTAAAATGTTGTTTTTAATTGTCTTTTAAATTTGTTATTATATATATATATATATATATATATATATATATATATATATATATATATATATATATATATATATATATATTAGTTATTCACAACGTAGAGCTTAGATTTGCTATTATTCATTGTCTAACCACAGATCTTTCCATACATATGCAAAACATCCATAATGGTTGGTCTATGTTTCATTGTATTTCTTTGTTGTCACTCCAGTAAAACCTCCTGTACAAATTTCAAGTGATGTATTAATCAACAACTCTCGCATGGCTCTAGTATTATATTCATCTATACCAATTTTGGTGCATTAACTTTCTTATGCATCTGAATTTCTTTCAGGCTTCTCTTGATTTGATATCTCCAGCCTGGGCTGCAGCTTTTGCATCTCCACCTGCTGCATTGGCATTATCTATGATTGCAGCTGGTACTTCGGATAGCGAAAATCACGCTCCTTCAACAAATCCCCAGCTCAGGCGTGAAACCTCATTACTGGAAAGGAAACAAGCTAGGCTTCAAACATTTTCAAGCTTTCAAAAACCTTCAACGATTCCTAACAAAACACCACCCATACCAAAGAACAAAGCAGCAGCAAAAGATGCTGCTTTGGCCGCTGCTCGTGATGTCCAACGTTTTTCAAGAATTGGTTCTGGAAGAGGTCTGAGTGCCGTTGCAATGGCTACATCTACACAGCGAAGGACTGCTGGTGATATGGAGCGGGTTCAGAGGTGGAATATTACTGAAGCAATGGGAGTTGCTTGGATGGAATGTCTGCAGCCAGTTGATACAAAGTCGATATATGAGAAAGATTTCAATGCTCTGTCGTATAAATTTATAGCTGTTCTTGTTGCCAGTTTTGCCCTAGCAAGGAATATGCAACGATCTGAGGTCTGTCTGCTAATTGTTACTATGGTTTTCAGATTACATTGAGATATATGTGTTAAAGATTTCTTTGTTGCCAGATGGACAGGCATGTCCGTGCATGTATAATATCTCGGCATCGTATCAGCATTGGAATTCATGCATGGCGCAAACTTATTCGACAATTAATCGAGATGAGAAGCCTTTTTGGGCCTTTTGCAGATTATTTGTACAACCCATATCGAGTATGTTATGATACAATGTTCCACGTTGTTGCCACCAACTGGCAGTCTTGGTTGCCACTAATTTTTTTTCTGACCATATATTCTCTTTTACAGAGTATATGAAAATCCTTTAGAAAGATCTATATTGCTTGTGTTCTTAGGTCTACCTTCTTAACAAATAAAATCCTAGAATTCGAAAAGAACTAGTGTGGGGGCTTTGGACTTTAAAAAAGAGCTCGATAGCTCTTTTCAGCTGATGCTCATATTTTTGTGTACGATTTTTTAATGGTTCGGTCACGATGGTGATTATTTTATATTTTTTTCTAGGTTTTCTGGAAGCTAGATTTTATGGAAAGTTCCTCTAGGATGAGAAGATGTATGAGAAGAAACTATCGAGGGTCTGATCATTTAGGTTCTGCCGCCAATTATGAGGATTATTCAAGGGAGAATAATGATCCGAGCACTCGAGTTTTATCTGCGGAAGCAATTACATTAGAAGGTATAAATGAAGAGGAAGAACATATAGAAACTGAAAATTTGGATCTTACAGTTGATGATATAGGAGATGAAATAGAGAATCAGCCGAAATTTTCAAAAGGAGCTGAGAAAACTCTACATAAGTCTTCAGATTCCAATGGAATTCAACCTGAAAGTGACGAGGGTATTGTTCAGAGTTCTTCAGCCTTTGCACCTGGTTATGTTCCAAGTGAGCTTGATGAAAGAATCGTTATTGAGTTACCCTCAACAATGGTCCAGCCACTTCGGGTTGTACAGGGAACCTTCCAAGTAAGATTCATGATCTAATTTTAAAGTAATTTTATAACGATCCTGATGATATAGCAGATACAAAAAGATAATTTTGAGAGAACTGTGCCTGTTACATTTTGTAGCCATTTTGAGATTATTTGTGGAATGAAGAGCGGTATCGGTAGATAAGAAGCATATAGTAAAATCTAGAAAAAGAAAATATAGTCGGGAAAAATAACATTAGTATAAAATAAGTTGGTTTTTTTAATTAAGTAAATAAATTCTTGAAAAATTATTTTTCTAAATGGCTGTTGATATTTATTTACATTGATGCGAAAAAAAATCAAGAACCTACAAAGTGGGTTCATTAGTTTTAAACTAGCTTCGTGTGTGCCCAACATATTTTGCAATTGATAGTAGTTACTAATATGGGCGTAAATATTGCGCCTTTACTATACAATAAATATAGATTGATTGAATAATAAATATAGATTTGATTGTAAGAAATCTTTAAAATTAAGGGATTCAAATTCAAAGTTTATTTGGTATTATATTTGTTCCTGAGTTAATGTCTTTATGTCAGGAAACGTATTCTCTTTTATTAGGATTTGTTTTTCCTTTAAATTCCAATATATTGTTTCTTTCTCAAATCAAGAAAAGTAATTCAACAATTATTGCTTACTTCCTACACATTTTTTCACATGGTACCTAGAGGTTTAGGTTTTTCCTGGAGCCTTGGCTTCTCTATGCGCCTTCATTGTCATTTTATCTTGAAGAGGGTAATGCATTCATATTTTAATTTGTCACTTATCCGTGTCCAATACATATCTATGTCTTATACGTATCTGTGTCCAATACTTTAGAATATATTGTATATACTTATCAAATCTATAATGCAGTAATATTTTCCTGATGACAATAATTTGTAATTTTTTATTTTGAAAATGTTTAATACATTTGATTTTAATTTGGATTTAGATAATAGCAATCATATAATTATCATATTTTTAAGAACTTTTGTACACTTTTCAATATGCATATATCGTGTATAATTTTTATTATTTTCAAAATAAGCATATTGACATATTAAATATGTTTCTTATCAAATACAAGTGCTTCATAGGGGTTTTTGTTGTTTTTCCCTTTCTAAAATCACACATTATTGCTGATTTGCATCTCCCTGTTGTCTGATCTAAAATCTCAACAAGACTATATTCTAGTTTTTCACAAAGGACTGGTGATCTCCAAGGCATTAGAGTTTCATACAGATTAAGTGGAAAAACTTTCTCAAGTGGTCCCAACTTGTGCGGACCTATCTCAAGGTAAAGGGGTGCCATTCTCATATCCTTAAAAAGTGGCAAGTAAGGAGAATCTAATGTTTTCTAAGGATGAAAAATATTTCATGATAATGTCATGGTTGTGGGGTTCCATGGAGCTCAACATTAGTCACACGTGCATGTTTCTGAATACAATGAAGAATATATGGGATTCATCAATCACATGTATTTGAAGGCAAATGATGCAGCTCAAGTGTTTGTCAAAAGACACAAAGTGTGACAATGGGTACCTTGGCTTTTGAGTACATGCTCTAACATCTTTCCTTACTACAGTTGGAAGATCCAAACTTAAATGGCTGCCATATTTTGTTCTTTATTAATGTCAGGTATTTCAAGTATGGGTTCAAATTCATAGACTTGTGGTGATTTTACAATAGACCTTCTCCTTCGTGAGTATACTTGCAATGAATAGATAGAACTTTGAGTTTTACAATAGACCTTCTCCTTCATGGCACAAGAGGAGAATGATTAGGAGAAGGAACATGACTAGACTTAGTAGATGATCAATTAGTAGGAATTGGTCTAGACTTCATTGAATAGATGGTGGAGTATTAATGTGACTTAATTTTGCAAAAATGATATTTTTTGTCAAGAATGAATTGTCCTTATCTTCAATCCATGAGCTTTCCCCCTTAAAGACAAGGTTGGAAACATTGTGTATTTTCATCAAATGTGACTGATAGGCACAGAGAGATAGTGATAGGAAATGGAATGTATATGTTAAGAGAAAACTTATTAATAAAAGGAAGTTAGAGGGGCTTTTGTGTCAAGGAGTGAGACTTTGTGAGAAAGTCTTTTTATATAGGGTGAAGGGTTGTTGTGTAGGGTGGATTTTGAGTTTTTGTGTAGTTGACAGGAATTGTTGTCCTATAGGAAGAGAACATTATCCCTTGTAAACAAATACTTTCGTTTCTCTTTTTCTGACTCACTCTGAAGGTAATAACATGAGGAATATTCAGGAAAGATTGGTGTGTGGTCTTGTTTCTTGGATCTCATAATCGAGGAAAGTAAGATTTTTGGTTTGACCTCCCAGATCTATGAAAGGGATTATGGAGAATAGAATGACTGCTATACAGAGTCAAGAGAAAGCAATGGTGGAGGTAAAGATAAACATAGCTATCATGAAAGATAGTATGCAAGAAATCAGAGAACTGCTGCGACATTCCAAGAAAAATGAGAAAAGGTCGGAAGGGGTTGAAAACTCTATTAATGATTAAGGAAAGAGGAAAGAAAGATCTAGACACTATAACAAATCCAACGAGGAAGGGGATGAAGTGCAGACATTCGATGAAACGGGTGGAATTACCTACATTTGAAGGGAGCGATCCATTAGGATACATTTCAAGGGCAGAAAAATTCTGAGGTGCAAAATGTCATGGCAAGAGAAAATTTACGCTTGGCCTTCATCACTATGGAGGAGAATTCAAGTCACTGGTTTAAATTTTGGAAACAAAAAACGAAGAACCCCTGTTGGGAAGAACTGGAAGTAGGGTTGAATAGGTGTTAGAATCCTTTTATCTATATTATTTCCATTAAAGTCTTTGCTTTAGTAGATTATAATTATCAGGTATGATTAGGATATCCTTGAAATATAGGGATTCTTTCTTTAGGAGCTATTTTTATACTTCCTAAAATAGTTTTCCTAAAATATAGGGATTCTTTCTTTAGGAGCTATTTTTATACTTCCTAAAATAATGATATATATGTTTTACCCTAAATTATGAGATGGTGTCAGAGCCCATGGTTCAGGTCTGGTGACCTGGCTCAGTTGAGTACATCCCTCCATGTTCAGGTGAAGCTCTGGCAGGTGACATTGACAGATAGCCAGATGAATCATGAGAGGTGGAGAGCAAGAGATGCTCAGTGTTGTGACCAAGGAGGTGGAGAACCATAGTCCTTTGTTTGAGGGGAGGATGTTGGGTAGAAACAAAGTCCCACATCAGATAAAAGAAGAGATGGACATTGGTTTATATACACATAAGATACCTTCATTGGTAAGAGGCCTTTTGGAGTGCTACCAAAAGCAAATCCGTGAGGGTTTGACCCAAAGCAGACAATATCTTACTAGTGTGGAGATTTATGTGTATGTGTGTGTGTCGAACCTCCCTACAAATGGTAGAATCCCCAACCATGGAAAACTCAGCCATGGTAGCAACCGGATCGGCCAAGATGGTTGATCTCTAAAAGGTGGGACTCACCAATATGGAAAAGAAAAATGAAGGAGTATGGTGTACCTTCTATAACAAACCTCGCCACACTCGTGATAAATGTTGGAAGCTACATGGAAAGCCTCCTAGTCAAGATTGGGGATCCCAAAATCGTGAAAAGGAATGGGGAAAAAGAGGCGACAACAGTAGAAAGGGCGGACATGCACACCTAGGTGCTGCAAAACATGAAGAAAACAACAGCAGACCAATTCCACTTAACCAGGATGAAGTTCAACAGATGCGCTCCTTCCTTAACAAGTTGGATAAATCACCATGTAGTTGTTCTCTAGCACATTTGGGTATGTTTGATGAGTTTCCTTCTTTTGGATTTAATGCCTCAGATAAACAACCTAACCCATATTAGATACTAGATTTTGGGGCTACCGACCATATGACACCCTTATCTAACATTTTCTCCTCTTACACCCCTTGTCGTGCAACTCTTTTTTCTCTGATTCAATAAAGACGAGCAGGGAGAAGGTCTTCCTCCATCATTGTCATCTTGGACATCCTTCTTTTAGGGTCATAAAATTATTATTTGCTTCCCTTTTTAGCAAATTGGATGTGGCAAGTCTCAATTGTGAAGTGTGTGAACTTGCTAAACGCAAACGTGTTTCTTTCCCGGTTAGTAATAATAAGAGCACTTTTCCCTTTTATTTAATACATATTGATGTATGGGGTCCCTCAAATGTCACAAATGTTTCTGGTGCTCGTTGGTTTATTACCTTTATAGATGATTGCACTCATGTCACATGGGTTTTCTTACTAAAACAGAAATCTAAAGTAAGCTCTGTGGTTCAAAATTTTTTCTCAATGGTAAAAAATCAATTTGGTGTTAGCATTAAGAAGATTAGATTTGATAATGCCAAAGATTACTTCAATCATGGGCTTATTTCTTTTTGTCAAAAGTAAGGTATTATTCATGAGTCCTCCTTTGTCAAAACTCCTCAACAAAATGGGATTGTAGAGAGGAAAAATGGTCACCTTCTTGACCAAACTAGAGCTCTCCGTTTTCAACATAAGGTTCCTAAAAGTTTTTGGGGGAGGCCGTTCTCACTGCCTGTTATCTAATTAACAGACTACCTTCTAGTATTCTAGCTTGCAATAGCCCTATGGAGGTTTTGTCATCCTTTTATCCTAATGTGTCCACATCCAACCACCTTGTTCCATGCATCTTTGGTTGTGTCTCGTTTGTCCATGTCCACAGTAGTGATAGAGGTAAACTTGATCCTAGAGCCTTAAAATGTGTTTTCATAGGGCACTCATCCACACAAAAGGGATATATGCTATCACCCACCATCCAAAATTTTTTTTGTCTCGTTATGTCACCTTTTTTGAGCACAAAAGTTACTTCTATAAAGATCATCTGCAGGGGGAGACTGCCCCAAATGAAGATGATATCCTTATGCTTCCTAAATTAAGATTAGGACTAGAAATAGGGACTAAAAGTGTAACAACTGAGACTCAAGATGTGGCTGATGTAAGATTGGAAAAAAATCTGGTTTATACAAGGAAGACAAAGACCATTGCAGAATTTGTCCATGTTCAACCATCCAACCCAACATTACATGAGGTAACTATGGCTAATCCTTTAATCTCCAATGCATCAAACTCTATTTTTCCAAATATACATGAATCTGAATCCAGTGCAGCATCCCTTTATGAAGACCTAGATATTCCAATTACCTTTAGGAAAGAGACTAGGAAATGCACTACCAAGCCACTGTACCCTCTAGCTAATTACCTATCCTTTAAAAACTTTTCACGTACCCATAAAGCCTTCCTCACAAACCTAAACACCACAACCACACTGACATCTTTATCTGAGGCATTGAGTGATAAAAAAATGGAAACAAGCTATGGACATGGAAATGGAAGCATTAGAAAAGAATAGTACTTAGGATTTGGTGGCTCTCCCGAATGGAAAAAGCCTAGTAGGGTGCAGGTAGATATATACTATAAAATACAAGGCTGATGGGTCTATTGAGAGGTACAAAGCAAGGTTAGTGGCTAAGGGATTCACTCAAACCTATGGAGTGGATTACATGGAAACTTTTGCTCCTGTGGCAAAAAGGAATACAGTTTGGGTTATATTATCTCTAGCCGCTAATTATGGTTGGAACTTGCAACAATTTGACGTTAAGAATGCCTTCCTTCATGGAGAAATTGTAGAAGAGATTTACATGGAATTGCCCCCTGGATATGAGGGAAAAACAGCTGCCAACATTGTTTCCAAGCTAAAAAAGCCATTGTATGGGTTGAAACAATCACCACGAGCGTGGTTTGGAAGGTTTACTAAAGTTATGATAAGTCTGGGCTTTAAACAAAGTCAAGGAGATCACACCTTGTTCATTAAACACTTTAAATTAGGGAGAGTTACAATGCTATTGGTTTATGTAGATGATATTATAGTAATAGGTAATGATGAGGAGGAGAAACAACTGTTAAGCCAACATCTAGCCAAGGAATTTGAAATTAAGACCTTGGGAAAATTGAAGTATTTCTTAGGGATTGAAGGGTCCCATTCTAAAAAGGAAATATTTATATCTCAACAAAAATACATCACAAATTCATTGAAAGAAACTGGGAAGACAACATGCAAGCCTACGACTACACCAATTGATCCAAACATGAAATTGGGGAATGTAGAAGAAGGTACTGCAGTTGACAAGGAAATGTATCAGAGGTTAGTTGGTAGATTGATTTATTTATCTCACACTAGGCCTGATGTTGCATTTGTTGTAAGCCTTGTTAGCCAGTTCATGCACCAACCTAAAGAGGTTCACTTACAAGCTGCACTAAGAATTGTGCAATATTTGAAGGGAACCACAAGCAGGGGAATTTGTTTGAACGAAATGGGAATGTAAGTGTGGAAGCATATACAAATGCAAACTATGCAGGCTCAATTGTGGACAGGAGGTCAACTACGGGGTATTGCACTTACATTGGTAGAAATCTTGTGACTTGGAAGAGTAAAAAACAAAATGTGGTAGCTAGATCCAGTGTTGAAGCAGAATTCAGGACAATGGCACAAGGGATATGTGAACTACTATAGTTAAAGATCATCTTGGAAGACTTAGGAATAAAGTCAGATGAATCAATGAGACTTTATTGTGATAATAAATCTGCTATTAGCATAGCTCGTAATCCAGTGCAGCATGATAGAATGAAACATATCGAGATCGACAGGCTTCTGATCAAAGAAAAGTTAGATAGTGATCTAATTTGTACTCCATATGTCTCTTCACAAGACAACCTTGCAGATATTCTAACAAAGGGGCTGAACAGTAACAAGTTCGAAAGTATTGTTTCCAAGCTGGGAATGGAAAATACCTATTCACCAGCTTGAGAGGGAGTGTTAGAATCTTTTTATCTATATTATTTCTATTAAAAGTCTTTGCTTTTATTAATTATATTTCTTCCTTATTTAGGAGATTATATTTATTAGGTATGATTAGGATATCCCTGAAATATAGGGATTCTTTCTTTAGGAGCTATTATTATACTTCCTAAAATAGCTTTCTAGCATTGTATATATAGATTTGTAATCTTAGCATAATGATATATACGTTTTACCCTAAATTATGAGAATAGGAGATTTGGAGGCAGGGACTGCAACACAGTGTTTGAATGGTTGGCAGCAATAAGGCAGAATGATAAAGTAGAGGATTACATCCAAAATTTTGAATTGTTCATGTCGCAAATTCTGCATATTTTTGAAGAACAGTTGTTGGGGTATTTCTTTGCTGGTTTACAAACTAAGATATGCAATCATATTAGGCCACATTATCTTAAGTAGCGTACTTAGATATAATAATTAAAAATCCTGATTTATGATGGATATAATCTATCCCTACAATTTAGGATCAATGATCCTGTACAATAAATATATTAATCGTCCTAATTAAGAAATGTATTTAAATCTCTTAATTATGTAATTAAAATTGTACAAAGAATATGCATCATAAATCAAGGCATTCTGACACGGAATATTGTTCAAAAGAAATGGAACACTAAATCTTGAAGCCTACATATCCCGATTATGCAGGTTCTCTTGCTGATAAAAGATGAACAATTGGATGGTGTACTTTCCTAGGTGAGAACTCAGTGACATGGAGAAGAAAAAAACAAAATGTGGTAGCAAGATCATCTAAGAATCAAAATTTAGTTCCTTGGCACAAGGGCAATGTTAGTTATTGCAGCTAAAAATTATCTTAGATGACTTGAAGTATTTGGAGGGACCCATGGAGCTCTACTAAGATAATAAATCAACAATAGACATTGCACATAATCCCATTCCGCATGCGAGAACAAAAACATTTAGAAATTGATAGACACTTTATTAAGAAAAAATTAGAAGAAGATTTAATTTGCATGCATACATTCCACATTTATCCTTAGCTTTAGAGGGAGTGTTGAAATATGGGTATATGTATTGCACATTAACTGGACAAATCTATATTCTGATTCCACAATTATTGCTTATTGCCTACACATATTTTCACATTCCGATAATTTAGAAGTATGTGGTTGAATTAAATGCTAAAATAAATTAATGATCATGGGAGTAGTTATGAAGTTGCATTGCTGATTCTAGTCCTAGGAAATAGTCTCCTTAAAATATTCACAAAAAAACAAAATATCACAGAAAGCATAGATGGAGTAGGGTTCCACAATCCTTCAACAATTCTGCTAAGGAAACCGATTAAAAAATCATGCTATATACACTAAGTAGAAGTCAAATACCTAATCCTACCATTATCTGTACCCAATTGTTGTGATATACTTTGCTACATGAGAATTGCACCAAACCAAATGTACCAAAGTGTAATACAAGACTCACAAGACCCACGCCATATTTTTTCCTTTTCTACTTCTATCGAAGGGATGAGAGCTATCTTAAAGATTTGGTCCATGGGCTGAGGACACACTTAACAGCAAAAGGGTTGTAGAAAAGAAGTATCACAATAGTGTAAGGATATTGTAGAATTGATGGTTTTGAGCAGTGCATGGGGAGTGTGGGACACATGATAAGATCACGATGAATGTACTCTGGCCGATGATACTTATCTCTCAGTTACTCTTATTATTATCATTATTCTTGGTTTTGTAGCTTTTGGTTACTTCCTACCATCAAATACATGAAAAATTTTAGATGAGTTAGTTAAGATTTGGGCTGCTATTTTCATTATCAGAAAAATGGATGAAGAATATACAAATTATTCTCTTGCCTTAAATATAGTTCAACTGCATTAGTTTGAAATGCCATTGTCTTGTTGTAGGTTACCAGTAGGAGAATCAATTTTATAGTTGACAATAATGAGACGAGCACTATGATGGATGGTTTGAAATTTGGTTATGAGACACGAGACCAAGAAAAGAATCACAGCTGGTTAATATCTACTCTTCATCAAATTTATAGTCGAAGGTGAATTTATTTTGTTGAATATTTTTATTTTATTGTTCTATTATATGCACTTGCAATCATTTTTATTTTAATACACACACATATATACAATATATATATATATATATATATATATATATATCTTAAATATTTTAGGATATGAGAAAAACTTAGTATGTTAAATGTAATAGTTGTTTTTATCTTAAATGGTGGAACATGGCAAAGCCAAAAACATAACTATGCACTAAATAAAATTGGGGGCAAAGGAAACACTAGAAAGTGTATTTTTATTCAATTGATTCATTTGAAATAGTACATTATCCTCTATATATAGCGAACTCTAACCCTGAAGTAATAATTACAAGGATATCTCTATAGTCTTCTAACAACTTCTATTAGCTTGTAGTAATACATTTAATATTCTACCAACTTGTAGTAATGCATTTAATATTCTACTTACAACTCTCCCCCATAAGCTGTGAATGAATATCTATCATTTCCAGCCAGCTTGCATATGAGATCATGAAATCACTAGGTGGGAAGACCTTTTGTAAACAACTCTACAAGTTGAAGCGTAGATGGGACGTAGGAAGTAGTGATAAGACCACAATCCAGTTTCTCTATCCCGAGGAAGTACTTTAACTTTCCTAGATCCTTCACTTCAAATTAAGCAACAAGTTTTTCTTTCACGACTTGTTTTTCATATTCATCATCTCTTGCAACAATCATATTGTTGAAATATGTTGTATTGTATAATTGGACTTTTAGGTTTGGGCTTTTAGGTGCTGGTCCATTGTTCCTTATATAGGACATCCTTGTGTAATAGAAACTAGACACAATGTAATAATATTTTCATCATTAGATTTTCTCTCCTAAACTTTAACACATATCATCACCATAGACTAAGAGTAGTGTAAGTTTACCTTTTGGGGAATGCTTGATGAACAAGGTATGATCACCTTGACTATGTCAATACCCCATGGAGATCATGAGTAGTATGAGAAATTTAAGTTCATCAAGAGTGACACTCATGGAGATAAAAAACTTTCAAATTGGAGGATGATAGAAACGATATCCCTTATTAGATGCATAGCCAACGAATATACATTTAATAGCTCTAGTGTCGAGAACCAAAGTGTCCTTACATAAAGTCTTAGAAACATTAAAAGATAAAGTGAAGTTTTACCAGTCATAGCTAGAGAGCAAGTACCAGAAGGTGACTTACTGGTAGACTCCATCCGAGATTTCAAACATTCAATTTCAGCATGTAGTGCATGTATCTTTGAAGTTAGAAGCTCAACATTGCTTAGTGGGGCTGTCATGCTAAATAAATAATAGAATCCCCTCAATTAAAAGAGAGCAATAAGACAGAGAAAAGCTCTAGATATGGTGCGGTGGCCACAACGACAATTTTGATGATGGCAATGGCGGAAGCTCTAACAAGAAAGCCCGATGATGACTCTGACAACAACAACAACGAGGTTCCGACAACAAATCCAACGAAGGTCCAACGATGGCTTTGGCAAAGGTCTGGTGAAGGTCTAATGAAGGTCTGGTACCAACTCCGATGGACAACGGAGTGTAGGAAAGCACAAAACCACAAGTTGTGAGCACTTTAGGAAATCCCAATATTTAAAGGAAATGAGTGGACTTTAGAAAACCCTAAAAGGAACCTTAACTAAGACGATAAAGAAGAAATACGGAAGGAGGGCTCTTGAGATCGAGAGCTTTGATACCAACTAGAAAGAATTAATATAAAAGAAAGAAGATTTTTATTCAATTGATTCATTTGAAACATTACATTAGTCTCTATATATAGAGAACTCTAACCCTAAAGTAATAATTACAAGGAGATCTCTATAATCTTCTAAAAACTTATATTAGCTTCTAGTAATAAATTTGACATTCTACCAATTTCTAGTAATGCATTTAATATCCTACATACAATAGAAACACTTAAAAACACTTCATCCACACACACCAAAAGTGATGAGAGACAAGAAAGAAGTGGTGTGCCGGAAGAAATGATAGTCCAAGAGGTAGCCACAAAGCCAATAGAGTGGATTCTCTTGAAAAGAAAAGGGAAAACAAGGGAGATAACAAGAGGAAAGGCTGAATTGGGAGAATTAGTTAGAGAGAGTACAATCCCATTACTTTGGAGATAGCAAAAGGGTAGGCTGAGCTGGTAGAATTAGGCATAGAGAGAGAGTACAATCCCATAACTTTAGTAGGATGAGATTGTGAGGTGGAAAGGGTGAATTTGTTATGGTGGGATAGAGTAGCTTTCATACTTCCTTGTAAGGAGTCATTGCTTTGGGATATTAGAAAGGTCTATCATTTCTAGTGCATGTTTTGCTTTCCTCTTTTAGGGATATTTCTAAATTTATTATTCAAATTGAGGGAAGGTATAGTGCAATAATAAATAATCTAATGAAGTAGGTGCCTGAAAACAATAGCAATCCATTGAGGAAATATCTCCCTATCTAATTGCACCTTCTTCAGTTTTGCTTAGCTACTTGTTGTTTTCTTTTTGACAGTTTATATTGCAAAGTTGTTGTCCATATGGAGTGAAACCTAATGTTGTATGCATGTCACTAATTGATGCCTTTTACAGATATCTTCTTAGGAGAAGTGCACTAGAGATATTTATGGTGGACCGTTCCAACTTCTTCTTTGACTTTGGGGTACTAATTCTAGAATATGCTACCTTTTTTCCTTTCATATTTCAGAAATATAATATTTTGAGACTTTTAACCACAATTAATCTTAATATATTTTTGAACATCATACTGATGAGCGAATGATTGGTAATTGATGCAACCTTACATTCCCAGAACTGATTCTCCCAACCAAAATTTCCTTTGCAGAGTAGAGATGGGCGAAGGAATGCATATCAAGCAATTGTTCATGCACGACCTCTGTATTTAAAAAATATATATTTAGCTACCCAGGTATTATTTTTGTTTCTGAATTTTCGTCTTCATAAATTTCTTTGCATGTGATTAGGATAAATTAATTTATTTTTCAGAGGCCTGGACTACTTTTGAAAAGAACCCAGCTTATGGAGCGTTGGGCAAGGTGGGAGGTGAGAAGCTACTTATCTCTAAAGACCTTAGTGTGTTTGGATTTGCATTTTTCACATATTAAGTTGGTTTATTCAAAAGAAATTATGTTTAAATTCAAGCATAAACGTTGATGATTTGTTTTTGTACTAACCATTTATTCCTTACTAGATATAACATGTGTAACACTTGTATCACATATCCAATTGGATTACATCGCATGTAACATATACTTGAATAGTGAAAGTTAGAAAAGAAATATTTTACTAAATACATTCTCCTATAAAAAGGAAATAAAATATATTGCAATGATTGCATATATTCTAGGGGTCTTATGGTTTGTCGCACCAGAGTTTGGAACCCAAGAGTCTTTACATAAAGTTTTAGAAACATGAAAAGAGGAATTGGAGTTCTTACCAATCACGACTACCAAGCACGTACCAAAAGATGACTTATTGATAGACTCCATGAGAGATTTCAAATGTTCAATTTCAGCATGTAGTGTATGCGTATATTTACCTATGAAGTTAAAAGATCAACATTGCTTAGTGGAGTCTTCATGCTTAATTGAAATAGAAAAATAAGACACAAAAGCCCCAACGATGGTTGTGGCAATGACAAGTCTAAAGGTGGCAATAGCAATGACAACAACAAGTCTGACAGTGGCAGTGGCGAAAGCTTTTGCAAAAGCTCGCGTGAAAGGTTTGCCAGAGGTCCAATGATAGCTCCGGCTACGGTACAAAAACAATTATTGCAAGGGTTTGGTTAAAGCTCTGGGAAGGTCTAGCGTAGATGTTAGGAATCTTGGTAAGAATCCTAACTTTCTCCCTTACTCACACAATTCAGTAAACGCACAACTAGAAATTGTAAAAGAAACAAATTGTATTCACATCAAAGAATCAAGAATACACAGGGAAAAAATCAGGAGCTTAACCTCCTTCACCAGGTCTGAACTTGTCTACAACATCAAGGTAAAAACTGTCTACTTGTAACTACAAAAGAGGTCCTTTTTATAGACCTTTTCCCGCCCCTTAACTGCTCAACAGTTAAGTACTCATCTATATTTCTCTACTATCTTTCTCCTTTCATAAACCCTCCATGTCCTAACATTACTCCCTCCTTGAAGATCAACCTTGTCCCCAAGGTTGAACTCTGGAAAAGGCTTTGGCTTTGTTATCTTGTCTTCCCAAGTTACATTATCCTCCCCTCCCTCTTGCCATTCAACTAGAACCTGCTCCCGCCTTTCCTCCCCTTGCTGTTGGATCCTTCTATCCAATACCTTGGTTGGCCAGCAAGATGGCCCCTCCATCTGCAAATCCGCTGGTCGAAAAAGCCGATAGCTCCCTTCGTTGTGGCTCCGCTTTGACATCGTCCTCTTCATCTTCCGCTAATAACACTACCCGTAAACTCTTCTCAGGGCATTGGTGCCCAGGGCTGAAGGCCCCCCACATCTAAAACACCTCCCTTCTTCCCTTTGTTTCAGAAATTCTGGGTAGAAAAGGTTTCGCGAGTTCCTTCCTCTACTATCTCTTCCCACGGGGCTTCCTCCTCTCGCCGAACTACTCCCTGCCGCGCTGTCTCATCTTACTCGCACACTTCAGTAAACGCACAGCCATAAATTGTAAAAGAAACAAATTGTATTCACATCAAAGAATCAAGAATACACAAGGAAAAAATCAAAAGCTTAACCTCCTTCACCAGGTCTGAACTGGTCTACAACATCAAGGTAAAAATTGTCTACTTGTAACTACAAAAGAGGTCCTTTTTATAGACCTTTTCCCACCCCCTTAACTGCGCAACAGTTAAGTACTCATCTTTATTTTTCTACTATCTTTCTCCTTTCATAAACCCTCCATGTCCTAATAGTAGATCTAGCGGTGTCTCCAACAAACAAGTTGGGTGCAGTTCAAGCAACCCTATAAAGAACCGAAACCAACATGAAAGGATAACTTTGAATGAAAGAAGATATTTATTCAAATTGATTCATTTTAAATATTACATCAGCATTTATATCCAGAGAACTCTTACCCTAAAGTAATCATCACAAAAAAGATCTTTGGAACATTTTAATAGGTTTTAACAACTTCAAGTGTAACATTTAATATCCTACTAACAACACCTTGGAATAGGTTTTCTCTATTGCAATCTATATGGTTTTTGTTGTATTGAGAAACATACATGTGTCACTGATTTCTAGAACCATTTTGTTCCATAACCAAGCCATCATCATGGAGTCTTCTTTGTCCCATGAACTAAATGTTGGATCATCTTCAGCAAGATAATCATAAAGTTAAATGGCTAGCCTTTCCTTTTCCTCTGAAGATGGTCTTAATGAGTGGAAACCATTTAGATCAATTTGTTCTATTCAATGGATAGGCTGAATGAACACCTTAGAATTCTCCTACATTGTAAAGCTTGTCACCGTTTTTCATTTCAAGCAATTACAATTATGTGCAATTAAGGCACAAAGAAATAAATGGATTAAACGTGCATATTTATGATGGTCATCCAACAATAAAGGTTGCAATTAGGTTTACACAACAAGAAAGTTGCAATTAAACCACACAATTAGAGGTTCCCATGGATCATAAGCTCTTATATGTTAGGAAGTTAAATTTATATGTGAGAAGGAATAAAAGGGGAGGAAACTAAAGGCGAGAAAAGAGGTTAGCTTGTTAGTAGAGAGAGAAAGACTAAATAATAACAGAATAGGGAGAGAAGGGTTATCAGATATTTTTCCTTTTGGATAGAGACTGGACATCTTTTCTAGTGGAGGAAGGGAGGCTTCCTTGGGTACATTTACTTGTATTTCTTTTTTCCATACATTACAGAATTAATAAATACATACATTTACTTTCATCTTCTGCTGTTGTAAGAGTTGTATAAGAATAGAGTGATCTAATTTGGTTTCCTAAATAAAGGAACATAACAGCTTTGGTCCGACGTGTCGGATCTGTATCGAAGGGAAGAAGAGTGAAGAGTGAGCGGTAGAGGAGAAGAATGGAGGGACGAGTGATGGCAATTGAGTCGACAGTGGAGGAATTGAAGGCTGAGATGCGAGCAATGACTCACGAATTCCAACGACCTTTCGGACGACGTTCCAGGAACCAGGATCAGAGCTCCGAAGGAAGTCGCGATTCCGCCAATGCCGAACGCAAACGACGACCGCTGGAGAGTTTGGAGGATGAAGTCGAAGAGGACAGAGGAGAAGCACAACGTAGTTGAATGAAGCGCGTTGAACTACCAACGTTCGAAGGAGCAGATCCCATGGGCTAGATCGCAAAGACCGAGAAATTCTTCGATCTCTAGAACGCGACGGAGAAGGAGAAGGTGAAGCTTGTATATATATGTATGGAGGGAGGCGATAGCTACTGGTTCCGCTTTTGGTAAAAGAAGACCAGGCATCCGACTTGGAAAATGTTTACTGACGCTTTGACGCGGAGGTTTGGTGAACTGAATAGGGGCACCGTTTGTGAAAACTGGCCGCTGTGCGACAGAAGGGAAGCATCAACGAGTACATCTAGGAGTTCAAATGCTTGGTGGCGTAGGCAACGAGAGTGAATGAGAGCAATTATTAGGATACGTTTTCGGTGGGGTACAGGAGGGACTGTGAAATATGGTGAGGCCGCACGACCCATGCGATTTATTGACAGTGTCAAAAAGCATGATTGACGTGATAGTAATTGTCGTGATATATTTTAGGATGTTTTTATATTTGATGGGCTGTATTTATGCAATAGTTATGTGCTGCATTTATTAGGTTTATTTATGTATGATTGATCCCGTAATCATAGGGATTTGTTTCTTAGAATTAACCGTCTGCATTGCCTAAAATATGCAGCTAACCCATGTATATTTATAGAGGTTAATAACCTCATAATGAGAATAAGAAAGAAATAATATTCCTTCTAAATTTGAGATGGTATCAGTGCTCCCGATCCCTGGGAGTCTCTGACGGCGCCACCAAACTGCAGCCGCAGCCTTTATTGTTGCGCCCCGGAGCTAGCCTTCATTGTAGCGTAACTCCTTCCACCTTGATTCCTCCTTGTTATGGCTGAAGAAGTGAATCTGGAAACTGGGGACAGTCCCCAAACCACTGGAGAAATGCAGAATATTCATTCCACTTATAGGTTAAATGGGAAGAACTATCTCAAATGGTCTCAAATCATTAAGACCATCTTGAAAGGTAAAGAGAAGATCAGTCACCTGACTGGTAATGCACCAGATGAGACTGATCCCAAATTCAAATCATGGGATGAAGACTCCATGATCTTGGCATGGCTATGGAATTCAATGGTCCCAGAAATCAGTGATACCTGTATGTTTCTGAAATCAGCAAAAGAAATTTAGGAGGCAGGTGAACAAACTTACTCTAAGGCCAAGGATGCTCCTCAAATTTGTGATGTAAAAGTGAAGACTGTGGCTGCCAAACAGGGAAATAAATCAGTCACAGAATATGCCAATCAACTCAAGTCTCTATGGATGGAACTGGATCACTATCGAGTTATAAAAGCAAAATGCTCAGGAGACTCAGCAATTCTAAAGGAGTATATTGAACAAGATAGGGTCTATGATTTTTTGGTAGGCCTAAACCGTGAATATGACCAAGTTTGAATCCAAATCCTGGGAAAAGAAAAGGTTCCAAGGCTTAATGAAGTAGTGGCCATTATTCGGAGTGAAGAAAGCTGGAGAGGGCTGATGTTGGAAACCTCAACCACCGAAAATTCTGCAATGATAGCTGAAGGAGGGATAATCATGATTGCCAACCAGAAAAAAAAATTGGGTTCCCAATATGGAGAAAAAACATGAGGAGGTTTGGTGTACTCATTGTAATAAGCCACGCCACACAAGGGAAAAGTGTTGGAAATTACACGGAAAACCCCCAAGCTGAGAATGGGGGCCGAAAGATGGAAAGATCTCAAGCTGAGAATGGGGGCAAAAAGGAGGCGTATACAAAAGAGGAGGGCAAGAGCAAGCATACATTGCAAATGGTCTAAGTGAAGAATCTGTACTGTTGAATCATGAAGAGATAGAACGGGTAAGAGCACTTCTTAGTAAATTGGAGAAGCCCACCAGTACAGGTACATGTACATTAACATACTCTGGTAAGTTTCCATTTCTGTTTGGGCTCAATGTTTCAGATACACCATTTACACATTACTGGATATTAGACTCTGGAGCCACTAACCATATGACCCCCTTACCCAAATACTTTTCCACAAATTCCCCATGTCCTAACAACAAGAAAATTTCTACCGTAGATGGAACCCTTATAACTGCAGCCGGACAAGGAGAGGTCAAAATAAGCCCATCCATGACCTTAAAAAATGTCCTTCGTGTCCCTAAACTATCCACCAACTTGATTTCCATACAAAAACTTACTAAAGATCTTTCATGTAATGTTGTCTTTTATAGCAACGCTTGTATCTTGCAGGACAAGAACTCGGGGAGGACGATTGGACATGCTAGAGAATGGAATAGCCTATACTACATGGAGAACCCTAATCTGCCTACCAAGAGTCTTATATCTACATCCATCATGACCAATAAAGAGAAAGCTCAACTTCATCATTACCAGCTAGGACATCCATCATTCTGTGTTATAAAAGTGTTGTTTCCTTCCCTGTTTAAAAATTTAAATGTGGAGAGTCTCCGTTGTGAGGTGTATGAGTTTGCAAAACACAAGCGTGTACCTTTTCCATTAGCAATAAGATGAGTTCTCTCCCTTTTCTCTTGTTCACACTGATGTATGGGGTCCTGCCCATGTTCCAAATATCTCAGGTACTAAATGGTTTTTAACATTCATTGATGATTGTACCCGGGTGAGTTGGGTGTTTTTATTGAAACAAAAATCTGAAGTTAGCTCTATGTTTATCCAATTTGTCTCAATGATTAAAAATCAATTTGGGGTCAGTATCAAAAGAATTAGGTCTGACAATGCCAAGGACTACTTTAAGCTTGTACTAAACTCTTTTTGCCAAAGGGAAAGGATAATCCATGAGTCCTCATGTGTAAACACACCTCAACAGAATGGGATTGCAGAAAGGAAAAATGGGCACCTATTAGATCAAACTAGAGCTCTGCTTTTTCAAAACCATGTTCCTAAGAGATTTTGGGGGGAAGCCCTTTTTACTGCCACCTATCTAATCCATGAGTCCTCATGTGTAAACACACCTCAACAGAATGGGATTGCAAAAAGGAAAAATGGGCACCTATTAGATCAAACTAGAGCTCTACTTTTTCAAAACCATGTTCCTAAGAGATTTTGGGGGAAGCCCTTCTTACTACCACCTATCTAATTAATAGGTTACCCACTAAGGTTTTAAAATCTAAAAGTCCCATGGAAGTTCTATCCTCGTTCTACCCACGCTTAGATCCTATAAATAACCTTCAACCTAGAATATTTGGGTGTGTATCCTTTGTGCATATTCATAGTAATGAAAGGGGAAAGTTGGATCCTAGGGCTGTCAAGTGTGTCTTCTTAGGGTACTCTACCACACAAAAAGAGTACAAATGTTTTCAACCCCTCTCAAAAAGATTCTATGTGTCAAGAGATGTCACCTTCAACGAACAAGAAAGCTACTTTAAACAGCCTCATCTTCAGGGGGAGAATGTAAGACAGAAAGATGAGACTCTCATGTTCCCAAATATGACGTTTGGACCTGAAACTGAGGGAAGCATTGAGCATGCTGCACCTGAACCAGTGAGACCTCTTGCAACTACTCCTGCACCTGAACCAGCAAAACAGCCTGCACCTGATGGAGGCGGAAAGTTTGGGGAAAATCTGGTATATTCAAGGAGAGAAAAGGCCATTCCAGGATCCGGCAATGTCCAAGAATCCAACCCACCGTCACTGCATGAGGTAACACCTTCAAATCCTATAAATTTAAGTGATTCTAATGAGCTTTTGTCTGAAAATCTAGAAGCCCAGGTGGACCAAACTCTGGACCTGCCCATTGTCCTTAGAAAGGGAACTAGAACATGCACCCAACAACCACTTTACCCATTGTCAAATTTTTTATCCTTTGAAAAATTCTCTCCTACCCATAAAACTTTTCTCACTAACCTCAACTCCACACACACACCTTCCTCTATATCTGAAGCATTGTCTGACAGGAAATGGAAACATGCCATGGATGTCGAAATGGATGCGTTAAACAAAAATAGAACCTCGGAACTTGTCACTCTACCTCTTGGAAAAAAACCAGTTGGATGTAAGTGGGTATATACAATAAAGTATAAGGCCGATGGGACCATTGAACGTCACAAGGTAAGGTTGGTAGCTAAAGGCTTCACTCAAACCTATGGAGTTGATTACTTGGAGACATTTGCCCCGGTTGCTAAGATGAACACGGTCAGAGTAATATTGTCATTGACAGCTAATAATGATTGGGATCTGCAGCAATTTGATGTGAAGAATGCCTTTTTGCATGGAAATCTTGAAGAAGAAATATACATGGAATTGCCCCCTGGTTACAATGATCGGTTTGCTGCTGGAACTGTTTGCAAACTAAGAAAGGCTCTATATGGGCTAAAACAATCTCCAAGAGCATGGTTTGGAAGATTTACCAAGGTCATGACAGGTCTGGGCTACAAACAGAGCCAAGGAGATCACACATTATTTATCAAACATTTAGTTTCAGGGGGAGTAACACTTTTATTAGTGTATGTAGATGATATTATAGTAAGTGGAGACGACAAGCAGGAACAACAAGTGTTAAGTGAGTGTCTTGCCACTGAATTTGAGATCAAGACACTAAGGAGGCTTAAATATTTTTTGGGAATTGAAGTGGCTCATTCCAAGAAAGGGATCTTCATATCTCAACAAAAGTATATTACTAATCTGCTCAAAGAAACAAGGAAGACAGGCTGCAGACCAGTAAGAACTCAAGTTGATCCAAATATAAAATTGGGAACTATGGAGGAGGATATTGCGGTGGACAAAGAAATGTATCAAAGACTTGTGGGCAGACTTATTTATTTATCTCATACTAGACCAGACATTTCTTTAGCTGTAAGTCTAGTCAGCCAATTCATGCACCAACCAAAGGAAGCTCATCTACAAGTTGCCCTTAGGATTGTTCAGTACTTTAAAGGAACCTCCGGAAAAGGAATTTTGTTCACGTGGAACAAGAGTGTAAGCCTTGAAGCATATACAGATGCGGACTATGCAGGGTCAGTTGTAGATAGAAGGTCAATCACGGGATACTGCACCTTCCTCGGTGTAAACTTAGTCACTTGGGGAAGAGTAAAAAACAAAGTGTAGTGGCTAGGTCAAGTGCTGAAGCATAATTTCGTGCAATGGCCCACGGAATATGTGAACTTCTATGGCTGAAGATTATATTAGAAGACTTGCAGATAAAGTGGGACGAACCTATGAGGTTATATTGTGACAATAAATCTGCAATTAGCATAGCTCACAATCCGGTTCAACATGATAGGACTAAACATATTGAAGTCGATAGACACTTTATCAAGGAAAAACTTGACAGTGGCATGATTTGCACACCATATGTGTCCACTCAGAACCAACTTGCGAACATCCTCACCAAGGGCCTGAACTGCAGTAAATTTGAAGGGATTATATCCAAGCTGGGAATGGAAAACACCTATTCACTAGCTTGAGGGGGAGTGTCAAAAACCATGATTGACGTAGTAGTAATTGTCGTGATATATTTTAGGATATTTTATATTTGATGGGCTGTATTTATGCAACAGTTATGTGTTGCATTTAATAGGTTTATTTATGTATGATTGATCCCGTAATCATAGGGATCTGTTTCTTAGAATTAACAGTCTGCATTTCCTAAAATATGCAACTAACCCATGTATATTTATAGAGGTTAATAACCTCATAATGAGAATAAGAAAGAAATAATATTCCTTCTAAATTTGAGAGACAACAATGGAGCGAGCGCGAGACGTCGAACAGGCTAGGTCTATATCGCGAGGAAGTGGCGGAACGATAGGAAAAGGAAGGGCAACATGGGGAAGATATTCCTCGAATTTAGGGACCGTCGCGAGGACAAAAACTTATCGAGGGTCGTTGGAGGGGTCTGTGAATGTCGGCAGAGGGCAAAGGATGAAGAAAGAGGGTGTTTCCAGTAACTTGAGCTCCAGAGTAGGCAAAAGTGAAGGAGGGAACGCCCAAGGAAGGAGAGTAAGGACTCTGCCTTATCCCGAGTATATTAAGAGGCGTGAAAAAGGGCGTTGTTTCCACTGTGGAGGCCCTTACAGTCCTGGCCATAGGTGTGCTAAGTGAAGCCTGAGGGTGATGATATTGGCGGAAGAAGATGAAGAAGAAGGGATAGAGGAAACTATCGAAATGGAACAAACAACCATGGAGTTGTCTGTTTTCTCTGCAGGAGGGTTGACGCAAGCAAATACAATAAAATTGCAAGGTTAGATGCAAGGAAGAAGGGTTTTGGTATTGATTGACAGCGGTTGGTGGAGGAGTTGGGGTTGAAAAGCACCGACACACTCCCTTATAAAGTGTGCTTAGGGGATGGGCAAAAGAAGATGATCAGGGGTTGTTGTATAGGAGTTCCAATGAAGTTGTAAGGTTTGGAAGTCAGAGAAATTTGTATCTCTTTGAGTTGGGTGGTGTGGATGTGATATTGGGAGTCACTTGGTTGGCTTCCCTAGGAGAAATTAAGGTGGACTGCGGACAACTCATTATGAAGGTGGAGCAAGAAAGGAAAAAGGTGGAGATCAAGGGGGATCCCACTTTGACGAGAAAAGTGGTGACTCTCGAAGCACTCCTAAAAGAAAAAGAGATTGAAACCATGATTTTAGTATGGAATTTAAGTCAAGCTGAATTGATGGAGGGGGAGACAAAAGAGTGACTTAACTCCCAATGAAGAGATAGGATTGTAGCAGATTTTGGGGGATTTTGAGGGTATTTTTAGGGCCATTGAATCCTATTGAAGGAAGATAGACTTCAACTTCAAATTAACTCAATGCAGTTTGTGCGCGCATTGGAGGTTTTGTACACGAAGCTCCATAACAAGTACACGGAAGTCAAGACTAAGAAACTATCTGATTTGGAACACCTTAACGAAGAACAAGTTAAATTCATCAATTGCTTGTCAGTTGCAGAAGAAGTCATAGAGCACTTGAAGACCGAGAAAGAATAGCTTCTTGAACAAGTCAATGATTTGAGAATCGAGCTTGCTTCGTTAAGGGCTGCCAAAGACAACAAGTTAGCGGACTATCAGATGCTTTTGAGGAAGGAAAACCAGAAAAAGGAAACTCTTTTTTGAAGAAGTGGAGAAATTGTAGCAGCTTTGCTAGGAAGGAGCATCTCATGATTTGAATAATAGCAGAAGGATCATAGCTGTATGTTTTAATTTGAGATAATATCTTTAGAATCTTCTTAATTAGAGGAAATACATACATAATCTTTTATTTTATTTTATTTTCCTAGATTTCATAGTTTCCTTATTTCCCTTTTTAGGAGAATTAGATTATTACAAATAAAGGGTATGAGAATGTATTTTTTATGATTGAGAGTAATAAATCAATCTTATTTTCCACTTCCTAATATGGTATCACAGCAATGGTTAGAGTCTATCCTAGCGAATTCTGAGTGGGCATTTCTGTTTCCACCTATTGTCGGGGCCGCTATCGGATCACCCAATTTCTACTATCATGCACGAGATGTCTATACCTCGGCGTGAAGGGGGTGTGTTGGAAGTCCCACATCGACTAGAAATAAGGCAAAATTATAATATATAAGTGAGGTGCAAACTTCACCTAACAAGCCGATTTTGTGGGGTTGAGTTAGGCTTAAAAACCCATTATCTAATACTGTAGATGATCAGTTTCAGTCTAAGTCTAACAAATCATATGTAAGAATGACTAGAAAATGTATAAGACAGAAGAATGCTTTGAAGGACAAAGCAAGGTTTATATCTTTTGAAAATGATCAAGTTAATTCTGTTGAGAGTCAATGCACAATGCCTGCAAGGAGACAACATCTGGTACGCTGTTGGAGTGTGGTAACATGGCTAATGTTCTATCAAGCCTTGATTTACAGGAAATTGGCCATGGTGACTAGCTTATTCCAGTTCTTTTTGAATACCACTGGGAATGAAAGTTTCCACTTACTGTCAAACTGGACAGATATGCCTTTCTGCACTGCGTCTATCAAGTGGCTACTCCTTCAGTTTATCATGGATTTGCAAAGCCCCTGAAGAGGAAGCAGAGCTAATGTACCATGTTTTATCTCTCGGTACATTTGAAAGATTGGCGCAACAAAATGCAGCAAGGGGAGGAGATATCCCAAGTCCTAATACAATGGTAGCAAGGTGGATTGGAGGGTGTCACTTGGTAAGAGGAGCATTACATCAACAATTCCCTGACTTCAACCTTGAGGACAAGGTTGATGTTGAGGCGGAGGTTAATGTTAGGAAGTTAAAGTTATACGTGAGAAGGAATAAAAGGGGAGGAAACTAAAGGCGGGAAAAGAGGTTAGCTTGTTAGTAGAGAGAGAAAGTGCCTAATTTCCTTCTCTCGCACATCACAACAAGAACACAAAGCAAAAGAATGAATTAAACGTATTGATTTATTTGCACATTAACAGTATCGAAAGTCAATGTACAAGTATGGATGTAAGTATAGATAACTACGGGAGCCTAATCCCCCTCCTTAGGCCAATGCCCTGACTATACGAGTAAAATATAACCTAATCCAACAGACTGACAATTATTTTATTTACAATAGGTTCTTTTCACCCAAAACCGTTAATACAGTTATGCTTTCCATTGTTCAACCGAACAGCTCTTGTTCAACCGAACGACTACTTTACCCTCTCCCTCAACCGTTCGGCATTCACCTTATGCTCCTACTTCATTTGACCGCTCGTTCCGTGTTGCTCCTCCTGCATGTGACCGATCGTTCCTTGCTGCTCCCCTTTCATGTGACTGATTATTCCCTGTTGCTCCCCCTACATGTGACCGTTCGGTCCCTACTGCTCCCCCTGCATGTGACCGATCGGTCCCTGCTACTTTTAACCGTTTGGCTCCTTCCCCGTCGCTCTTAGACGTTCGTTTCTTTCTTCTCTCATACATTTTCCAGATCCTATCATTACTTTCCACCTGAAAATTAACCTTGTCCCCAAGGTTAAACTCTGGAAATTGATCTTGTATTGCCACCGAGTCCTCCCAAGTAGCCCCATCAACTCCACCTTCCTGCCACTCAATCAATATTTGTTCAACCAGATCCTTGCCATGTTGCTTCTGTCTTCGGCCCAACACACGTAGTGGCCAAAATGAGGACCCCTCTTCCGGCAAGCCCTCTGGTAACTCCTTTTCCACCCTCTTTGTATCTACCGCCAGCTTTAATTGCGACACGTGGAATATAGGGTGTATCCTCGTTGTGTCTGGTAATAGCAGCCTGTAAGCCACCTATCCCACTTACTGCACCACCTTAAATGGCCCAAAATACCTGGCTGAAAGCTTTGGATATAGCCTTACAGCCATAGATGATTGCCTATGGGGCCTGATTTTCAAGTAGACCCAGTCATCAACCTTGATCTCTGCTGGTTTCCTCTTGCGATTAGCATGTTTGGCCATCAAATCTTGCACTCTCATCAAATGAAACCATACACAATCTCAAATGGTGTACACCTAGCTGCCCCTTGATATTTGGTATTCTACCAGTATTCTGCCCAAGGGAGAATAGAACACCAACTCCTTGGCTTCTCAGAACAGAAACATCTCAAGTATCCCTCTAGAACCCTATTTAAGACCTCCGTTTGTCCATCCGCCTCCGGATGATATGTTGTACTCATCTGGAGTTCGGTGCCTTGTATTTTGAACAACTCCTTCCAAAACAGGCTAAAATATAGAGGGTCTCTATCACTTACAATCGTCATCGGCACCCCATGCAACCTCACCACTTCCTTCACGAAGATTTCGGCCACTATGCGAGCTGTGTAGGGGTGTTTTAGGGGAATAAAACGCCCGTACTTAATCAATCTACCACAACCAGCACAACATCATGGCCCTGTGATTTGGGAAGCTTCGCTATGAAATCCATACTAATCTCTTCCCGAATTGCTTGGGGAATCAGTAAGGGCTACAATAATCCTTGAGTTAATTCTCTGGTTTCTTTTCCCTCCATACGTCCTAAGCTCCATAATATTGTCACCTCTTCTATTTCTGCCATTTTGAACAGGGCTTTTGGCGTCACCACTTCTTTGGCCAATGTGGGATGCCCCTGGATTGTTACCTGCTTCCCTCCTTGCCTGAAGACCATAGCTAGTCTTCCCTAGTCAGTAGTCACTTCTCCAAATTTCGCCAACCAATCTACTCCCAATATCACGTCTACCCCTCCTAACTCGAACAAGTAACAATGTTCCCCTATCTCCACTTCTCCTATCTCCAGTATTACATTCCTGCATAGCCCCTGGGTCCTTTTCTTCTGCCCATCTCCCAGGCTCACCTAATACTGCCTGACGATTATTCTATTTATAATAGGTACTTTCCACCCAAAACCGTTAATACAATTATTCTTTCCATTGTTCAACTGAACGGCTCTTGTTCAACCGAACGACTACTTCACCCTCTCCCTCAACCGTTCGGCATCCACCTTATGCTCCTACTTCATTTGACCGCTCGTTCTCTATTACTCCTCCTGCATGTGACCGATCGTTCCCTGCTGCTCCCCTTGCATGTGACCGATCGTTCCCTGCTACTCCCCCTGCATGTGACCTCTCGGTCCCTGCTGCTCCCCCTGCATGTGACCAATCGGTCCCTGCTGCTTTTAACCGTTCGGCTCCTTCCCCGTCCCTCTTAGCCGTTTGTTTCTTTCCTCTCTCATAAACTTTCCAGCTCCTATCAAAAAGTATAAATGATAACAGAATAGGGAGAGAAGGGTTATCAAATATTTTTCCTTTTGGGTAGAGACTGGACATCTTTTCCAGTGGAGGAAGGGAGGCTTCCTTGGGTACATTTACTTGTATTTCTTTTTTCCAAACATTACAAAATTAATATAATACAAACATATACTTTCATCTTCTATTGTTTTAAGAGTTGTTTGAGAATAAAGGAACCTAACATTATACCATCTCAAAGTTAGAAGAAAATAATTTCTCTCTATTCAGTTTCATTACATACATTTGATATATATATATATATATATATATATATATATATATATATATATATATATATATATATATATATATATATATATATATATATATATATATATATATATACATACATTAATTGGATAATTTAGGAAACAAGCACATCATATTCTATAAAACAAATCCTTGAGATTGTAGGATTGGTATGCTACTAATAAAATCAAGATGGTCAATACACAGAATTAAAACCAATATGAATAAAATTTGAAACTTGCTAAAATATCTTGAAAGGAAAGGACTAAACACAATGAGAACATAGTTGAAGAATTAAGACTATTAAAAACTTTCTAGGGACTAAAACTAAATTTTTGTGACAATATGAAGGACTAATAATATACGGTACCAAAATAATTATACATGAATGTCAAATCAAACTAGATTATGACATGGCTACTCACTTGGCTGTCACATCATTAACTATGATTAAAACCAGTTAATGTTTAGGGACTAAAAGGGAAATTTGAAAGAGTTTAGTGTTAAGTGCACTTTAAGCCTAACTCAACCCCAAAAAACCGGCTTGTAAGGTGATGTTGGCAACTACTTATTGCACCCACTTATATATTATAAATTGACCTTATCTTTTGTTGATATGGGACTTCCAACACCCCCCTCACGTCGAGGTATAGACATCATCTCAAGTGTGAGACTAGAAATTAATGGGTGGTTCGATAATGGCCTGATAGCAGGTGGAACAACATACCCAACAAATAACAAATATCGCTAGGATAAACTCTAACTTGGCTTTGATACCAACTTGAGAATTAAACTGTAAAATAATTCTAGAGAGCTTGATTGATCCCTCTCATAATCTTCTATTTATAAGAATAAATTGATACAAGAGTACATGATAAATAGGGTAACCCTAGACACAATATAATGATGATAAGATAGGATAAATATCCTAACATTTAGGAAACAGATACATATTAAACGCTAAATATTATTTCAACTTCAGCCAAATTGTTTGGTAATTTAGTATAATAAAGTGATATTTTCTACAATAAAAAACATTTTCTTATTATTGAATTTAGTGAAAAACTAGGTATAGGGTTAATCTCTGTTGTATAGAAAATATACATAGGGAAAATGTATTTATAATAATGAGAATGTGGGATAAGCCCAAATACAAATTCCTTTGTAAAAGTAACATAATTAACATGGTCTATGCTTTCTAATTAACATAAAGCGCATTATATCCAACACTCCCCCTCAAGCTGGTGCATATAAATCGTATGTACCAACCTGGTGCAATATATCCAAAGACCTAGTGAAAATGTATGCTAACTGATCATTTGAGTTAACAAACTTAGTCTTGATGATAGGATATAAGGTAAAAGGATATAATGGATTTAGGATAGAAGGAAGAGAAAATGAGAGGGCGGTTTGGAGGGAAGAGTTGTTTGACAGTTGGTTAGTTAGTGGGAAGGGGAAGGGAGACTTTATAAATAGTGTGTGTGTTGTACAGGGAGTATTATTGATTTTTGTATTCATTTTTGTATAGACTGGATATTTGTTCCATGGGAGGAAGAACTTGTCTCCCTTAGAGGTGTGGGTGTATTGTACAGTTGAGAGGAATACAATACATATTCTTTCTTTGTTACTCTGTGTTCTTGCTTGGGTGTGTGCGTGTGGCGTTTTCTATAGGTTTCATATCCAGAAACCTAACACTTGATGTTTCCAGATACTATCTTCTCTTGAATGAAATGACATTCAATCTCAATATGTTTGGTTCTCTTATGAAAGACAAGATTATGACTAATATGAAGAGCAGTTTGATTGTCACATATAAGTGTCATTTGAGTGACATTACCAAATTGTAACTCTTTGTTGGGTTATTGGGCTTCCTTCCTGTATGGAGAATAGGCGCAAATAATGTGGACCTTTATGTCTCACTAGGTTAAATTGAGATGGATCAGATTAGTTGGGCACATTAGAATCATTTGAAGAGAGGCAAAAGCAAAGTGAGAGAAAAAGGAAGAGAGAAAGCTATTCCCGCATAACCCTAAACCTGCATTGGGGTTTTCGTCGTTGTGAAGTCGTTCACCGTTGGATTGAGCTGCTTTTTAGATAGTAGGTTGCCGACATATGGTTCTTCATTCTGACCGTTCGGATCGTCAATCAGAGGTCTATAGATTGGGAGAAATCGGTCTCGCACCAGAAGCCTTGTTTTGAAGAATTTTCATCTTCTTTGTTCTCATTTGTAAGCATTTGTGCTTATTTAAATTGCTTATTGAACACATCATTTGGTGTTATTATTGGAGACTCTTTTGTACCCTATTATTGATCATACTGTATTTTTCTTTAGTCTGGACGACTCGTGGTTTTTACCCTTGCATTGAGGGGTTTTTCACGTTAAAAATTGTTGGTGCCTTAGTGTGCTTTGGATTCTATTTTTGTTCTATTTGTTTAGTGCTCCTCACAGATTCTCACAAGAAGAGAGATTGAATTTCCGCTGCGTTATTACTCTTTGCCAAGTTGTTATATTTTTTGGCCCTTTCCCCATCACTCTCTAAGCAATTGCTTAAGCTAAACGAAACTAACTGAACTAAAATAGCAATACTGTGTATGCCATTATTGATTAGCAGCAGAGGTGCTCTGGTATCTCTAACACAAACATATGAAATTTGGCATAAGTTGTTGAAAATTTTATCATACTTTTTAGTAACAGCTAGACAAGCAATTAGTTTCGAATGTAATTTGCTTACTAACTTTGATTTTGCGGTGCCCTTATGCAGATCAGTAATTTTGAGTATCTAATGCAACTCAATACATTGGCTGGGCGTAGTTATAATGATATAACCCAGGTGATCTTCGCTACTAACTTATTGCTTTCTATAATTAAACTCTTTAACTCTATCTTCATGTTATATATTTTATCATTGTGAATGTTTTGCAGTATCCAGTTTTCCCCTGGATTCTTTCTGATTACAGTTCAAAGAGCTTGGATCTTTCTAATCCTTCTTCTTACCGGGATCTTTCAAAGGTTATCATGAATGTTGCTTTGATGAAATCAAGGGAAATTACTTCATATTTTAAATTTGTAATTTTTTATATCATGCAGCCAATTGGAGCACTGAACCCAGATCGTCTTAAAAAATTTCAAGAGAGATACTCCAGCTTTGATGACCCCGTAATACCTAAATTCCACTATGGATCACACTACTCAAGTGCAGGAACAGTAGGTCCCACTCTCCACCTCCTTTGAATTTTCCTCTGGTAATTTAGTACGTAGACTGTTGACGCTAGTCTTTGGTTTATTCTCTTACTTGTGAGTTCTATCAAGAAATTAGTGTCCTCTACATGGTTGATTCAGATGGAGCTTAAGTGATTAACTTTGAGTTGATGTCAAGTTTAATATTTTGCATGAATTCCCAATTTGAAATATACGAAGTTTCACCTATCCTGAATTACACTCAATAAAATTTGGATCAGTTTTGGCTGCATTATGTGAGTATCTTAGAAGTATCAAATGTACAATCATCTGAACCTATGGCGCTCAAAAAAAAGGGAGATAGAGAATATTTATTGATTTTGGGCTAGATGATTTTTAAAGGGAATAAGATGTGGATATTTTGCCAGGATGCTTTAAATGGTCAATCAAGTTAAGATCAAACAAAATGGCTTCCATGTGATACCAATCAAATTATGAATGCTTAGGATATTAAAGTAAGGTTGGTTTACGTTCAGTATTGTCAACAAAGTCCTGATGCAGAAAGACACCTCACAAAATGTGATTAGTGTAAACTTGGGAATTTAATGTTATGCTATTTTATTTATTTTTATTTCTTGTATGTTGGCATGCTACTAACATACCCCAGCGTTAAAAGGCTTCTTGCATGAGAAAGTACAGGAAAGGGTCATTGTATGTGGCCCTACCCTTACACACACACACACACACACATATATATATATACACACACACACATGTAAAGAGGCTGTTTCGGAAGGGTCTTGTTAGCATCTGTAGCTATTTTTGGCTTCTGCATTAAATTTCCCATTTCCTTTCTAAGTCATACAATAAATCCAAATCACGATGCTTTTTCTCAGTTCTTCTGAAGTTGCAACAGAAGCTATCACCCAGTATGCAAATGACAGCATTTAATATGGTTGCATTTTAGTTGCTCATTTTGCATTAGTTAATCGTTATTATCTTTTACAGGTTTTGTATTATCTTATTAGGGTTGAACCATTCACTACTCTTGCAATCAAACTTCAAGGTGGAAAATTTGATCATGCAGATCGAATGTTTTCTGATATTTCTGCTACTTGGAATGGAGTTCTTGAGGACATGAGTGATGTGAAGGAATTGGTATATCTTTACTAACTTATGACAGCATGATTGGTTTTCTTGAATGCTTTTAATTAAATATTTTTGTACTTGCATATCAAAGACTTCTAGTTGTTCTTGGAGGACTTCAATGTGTTTAGTACTTATATTTTTAAATGCTTCCCATGGTTTTCTTCAAACTTATATTTCATTCTTTTTTTCCTATTTCAATCTCAACTTAGGTTCCTGAGCTATTTTACCTCCCTGAGGTCCTCACAAATGAAAATTCAATTGATTTTGGCACAACACAATTGGGAGGAAAGCTTGGTATACTCATTGAGATTTTCTCCATTTCCTTTTTAAGAAGAAATTGTGACTACATATATATGCATATTAAAGTTATTACCCCTTCATGAGAATTACTTTTGTCATACCAGATACTGTAAAACTTCCTGCTTGGGCCGAGAATCCAGTTGATTTTGTGCACAAGCATAGGATGGCTCTGGAGAGTGAATATGTATCTTCTCATTTGCATGAGTGGATTGATCTCATATATGGGTAGGTTTTCTTCTTGCTTTTCGTTTTCTCCATATTCTTTTGTCTTGCAAGCCTGGTTCAAAGCTGTTAAGATATTTTTACTATGATAGACTGAGGATATTCACCACCTTCAAAGTATGAGCTGCCCATATAAGAGATTTGACACCACTTTCCACAACAAGACATGCTTGTACCAGCCATTTATCTCAACAACTTCCCCTTACCCTTACTATTGTTGGGTTTCTACCACAGCGGGACTTGTCTCCATTTGAGTCAGACACCAAGATAAACCTACCATTTTTCTTAACTGGGATAAACTGAGCATATTTACAACCTATGAGCCATAAGTTACACATATAAAAGACCTGACACCACCTTTAACATAAAACCTTAAGGGTTCATGTTTGTGGGTCTTTATTTTCTTATATGTCACTCAACTTTCTCATTTCTATTCAAGGTGAGACATTCAAACCATACTTGAATTCCTAACAACCTTTTGTTTATTCATGAGTTTTATTTTTCTATCATTTTTTATGTACATATCTATAGCATTCCTTTTTAAATTTTCACTTTATTTTAGTCCCTTGAAAATTTGCATATGGTTACATTAAATGGATTTAACCATGCAGATATAAGCAACGGGGAAAAGAAGCTATTGCAGCAAATAATGTTTTCTTTTACATTACTTATGAAGGGACAGTGGATATTGATAAAATATCTGACCCAGTATGTCTCTGTTGCCTCTTTATATTTTCCACATTAATTGTTGTATGAGAACTACCTTCTTTGGTTAAAGGACTAAAGTACATGTTAGCTATAGTTATGTTTGTCACTTATATATGTGTTGTTAGGTTCCTAATTCAAGAACCTAAGGTAAACGCACACTAAACACACCAAAAACTTCTGTATAACTCTCGTTGTATTATCCACAAACCCGAATACAATGCCTGGATACAGCTAGAGAGCTTAACCTCCCCCTACAGGAGTCACGCTTCCTGTACAGCTCACAAAACAACCCCCCCTCTCTATTCAATTATTCACCCTTTTATACTACCCATCCCGCCTTTCCTAACTGTTATCGCAGTTAGGCTAACTAACTTCTAATTATTTCTCTTTCTCCTCTCATATACACGTAACTTCCTAGCATGTGTTTGTTTCCATAATTTTATTAGTAAGGAAATTAACTGCTTAAGCTTGATAAACAATGCAATTCTTTTTTTGTTGGTTAGCTTTCTTGTTTGTCATGATAAATTTCCCTTGTGACCAATACAAGATGTAGAGAAACTGAGGAAAATATAATAGATGTGATGGAGTAAAAATCGCTTTCATCTTTTTTGTTAAAATTAGAGCTAGAAAAAGAATCCCTTGTGGCATTACTATCTCTTTTTTTAATCGAGAGCAATTAATGTGATTGCATAACTTTTAGAAAGAGTTCTAAGGAGGCATTTCGCCCAACTATGTTTGCGTCACAAACAATGTTAGGTTTCTGGGTATGAAACCTAATTGTCTCACAGCACACACTCACACAATAGCACCCAAATGGTAAGAAAAGAATGAAAATATGTATTCACATCAACCAATGTCATGTACAACCAGTAACTGGGAGCATAATCCCCCTCCACAGGATCAAGGTTCCTGTCTATACAATTGATATCAAAAACTCTCCTCTACCAGATCCCCCCTTGCCTTTATATAAAGCCAGCCCACTTCTAACTACCCAACAACAATTAATTCCTAAACTGAACAATTAATTCTTCAACTGGTTTCTCTCTCCTGCACACCTATTACCCATTATAACCTATCATATTAAATCCTATCATTACACCCTGCTGCAAAACAACCTTGTCCTCAAGGTTGGTACAGTAATGCTTGTTCCCATGGCTCATCTTCATCATAGGAAGGGAACCCACTGGCTGCTGCCTCCCATTCAGGTCTGGAGGCTTAGGTGGTGGTCTATATGAAAGAATTGTTGACTCCTTTAAGAGTTGCTTTTTTTCCAGAATTCCCATGGACCCTATGATTCTTCTATATTGCCTTCTGACCTGGTGACCACTTACATGGGCCTGGATTTTAACTCTTTTCTGATGAATGATCAAGAATTCTTTTCTCTTCTTCCACCCCCAAAACCTTTTTTGTATTTTTATAGCAGCAGTACTGGCGAAGCCCTCTCCTTGCCCAAATTTGTTCATCCTAGAATCTAAAAAGGAAAGAACTTGTTGATCTGACCATCCAATTCCTTCATCATCATCATGTTGAGCTAATTGTTTCCTTTGAATGTTAAATTGCAGCCCTGCAAAGAAATATCACTGCCATTGGTCTTCTAGTGTTTTATATGTTTGTGACAACCATATTTTTTCCCCACTCAAGACAGCTGCATCTTTTACTTTATTTCCAGCCATCATAGTCACACTATTCCCACCAGATTCTCCTTTCTTTCCTCTGTCTTCACCCTTCTTCACTGTTTTATCATACACATCACAACCTATCCCACTATCTTTCCTAGAAACGGCAGCTTCTGCCACTTCCTGGGCAGCAACACAAACAATGCCTCCATCACAGTTTTTGTCTTCTGCACTGATATCTCTTTCTCTTTCCTTCCCAGAAAGAGCAGCTTTTGCCACTTCATGGCTATCAACACCAACAACTTTCTCAGAAGCAGCTTCTGTGATTTTTGCAGTTTGGGCTAACTTCTCAAAAAGAAAACCTCTATCTCTTCCTCCGAACCCCATTATTAATGCCTCTTTCAGCCCTTTCCAAGAAAGGTTCTTGGTTTTATTTTTCCAGGCCCTGAACCAATAGATTGTGCCTCCCTCCATGCAACTGTAAGCCAACCTGAGCCTCTCCTTCTCTGTGACATTTTGGGTGTCAAAAAACTTCTCTGCCTGAGAGATCCATCCCAATGGGTCCAGCCCCTCAAACCTGGCCAATTCTACTTGCTGCCTCCACTTCTGCTGCCCTTTGCCCTTGTCTTCCTCCAGCTCTTCCTCTGAACCATCTTTCTCTCCTTTCATGGCAGATTCATCACTTCTTGTTGAGCCCTTTATCTGAATCTTGATATTCTGCATCATTTCTTTTATTTCTTGGACATTTCTTCTCCATTCTGCTAGCACTATTTTCTGTTCGCTGGCCCACCTTTCCACATTATTGATTCTTCCTTCCATGCTTCCATCCTTTCTTGATCCCTTCTTGATCCGGCAGTCCCCTCCTAAGCGGAAAAACTTCTTGATCCTTCACCCCTACTTTGATCCGGCAGTCCCCTCCTAAGCGGAACAGCTTCTTGATACTTCACCCCCACTTTGATCCGGCAGTCCCCTCCTAAGCGGAACAGCTTCTTGATACTTCACCCCCACTTTGATCCGGCAGGTCGGACCAATTTGTTAGGTTTCTGGGTATGAAACCTAACTGTCTCACAGCACACACTCACACAATAGCACCCAAATGGTAAGAAAAGAATGAAAATATGTATTCACATCAACCAATGTCATGTACAACCAGTAACTGGGAGCATAATCCCCCTCCACAGGATCAAGGTTCCTGTCTATACAATTGATATCAAAAACTCTCCTCTACCAGACCCCCCCTTGCCTTTATATAAAGCCAGCCCACTTCTAACTACCCAACAACAATTAATTCCTAAATTGAACAATTAATTCTTCAACTGGTTTCTCTCTCCTGCACACCTATTACCCATTATAACCTATCATATTAAATCCTATCAAACAACATCAATCATATGCATTTATTGGCATTGCTTACTAAAAGCTGTAAAATAACTGACAGCTGTACAAAGTAGATTACAAGTAAACCTACAGCTGTACAAAGAAAACTTACATGTAATACATCTACAAACTATACAAACTGACTTGGTTCTACTAACATCCCCTCACAAACTCAAGGACAAGATTTTTCAGAAGATAATTCCTCACATTGAGTTTGCCCTAAAGCCTAAATGCGTTTAACTGCAACCCAATGAGAATCCAATGGGTTAGCAATAAACTGACAAACTTTGTTTGCAACAAAGCTAACTTTTCGCCGAGTAAGAGTGGCATATTTCAAAGTACCAACCACTTAACGAAATAAAATAGGATCTGGAAAAAGATCAATACCATGTTTAGACAACTTGCAATTGGAGATCATAGGGGATGAAATTGAATGATGTTATATGAAGCAAGTCTCTTACATACTTTGTCTGAGTCAAGAGAATAGACAAATAAGAGAAATAGTATATCTCAAAGCCAAGAAAATAGTCTAGTTGACCAAGTTGTTTTAAGGAAAAAGGTGCATGAAGTCAAGTTGTAATATTCTGAATGAGAGTAATAGAGCTTCCAATTATGATTATATCATCATAAACCACAACTTTTAATTCTTTTTATGTAGATGAAGAGAGAGGCATCACAAGTGTTTGTTGCTATGAGAAATAGAGAAGATTGGGAGAAAATATCCCTTGTGTGTTTAGCATACACATAGGGTAGTTTATTTATATTGTAAGATATGGGCCAATGCCCTTAATACAGAATAGACTAAGCCCAAATAACAGAAACACACATCTTAACATCTAACAGTTGCATATAAACTGTTTCATCAAGATAATCATTCAAAAAGGATATATTGACATCAAGTTGTATTAGAAGTCCCGCATGGACTAGTGATAAGGCTAGTTTAGAGTATATAGTGGGTGCAAATCTCATCTTACAAGCTGGTTTTATAGGGTTCAATTAGGTTTAAAGTTCACTTCTTAACATGGTATCAGAGTCAGGTTTAGAGTCATCTTACAATCAAAACTTTTAAGGAAATGAAAATTTGGATGTTTATTAAACAAAGCTGAATACGACATGGCAAAGTCTAGAGATGTTGTAGGCAGCCTATTGATAAAATATACTGCAATAATAAATGCTTGATCCCAAATTTGTAAAGGAGGAGAAGCATGCCGCAACAATGTATGGTAAATTAATAATGTGCCTAAGTTTACATTTAACAACACCATTTTGACAATGAGTATGAGGACTAATAAGTCTATGAACTATACCATGATGAGCTAAAACTTTGGTAAAGGGACTATATTCACCACCCCAATCAGACTGAGCCAAACACTTTTGATTTTGTAATTCAGTTGTGATTCAACCATTGTATTAAAGGTTTGAAATACAATTAACATTTCAAATTTAGACTTTATTTGAAATATCCAGGTGTATCCAGAGTAAGCAACAACAAAAAAAACATAATATTTGAATTCTGCATGAGAAATAAGATGTACAGGTCCCCAAAGATCAACGAAATTAAGTTCTAAGGGAGAATATACAGATCTAGGGACATGAGAAGGCAATCTATGTGATTTTCCAACACAACAAGATGAACAAAATTGACAATCGGCTTTATTAGACACTGGAATTTTACAATGTTTGAGTACAATTTGCATTACATGATTATTTGGATGACCAAGTCAATTGTGCCACATATGTACACTATTATCAACAAGATTGGCCTTATTGACATTGTTGAAAAGAGTTTACTAAAAAAGAATGTTGAGCAGAATAGCCAATGGACTTAGAAGAGGAATGCAGCTAAAAAGATTGACTGTGAAGCTAATCATTGTTGAACGAATAAAGTCCATGAACACCAATAATTCCTTAAAAAAGAACTTTATTCGTCCCTATGATTTGACAAGAAATTTGTTAGAATGGAACTCAAAGAAAACTAAATTATCTTTTTCAAATTAACTAACAATTAACACATTTTTAGTAATGGAAGGAACATCCAACAAATTATTTAGTTGAAAAGTGACTCATAAGGTGACAAAAGAGGAGGAACCACCACCATAAATACTCAAACCTGCACCACTATTTCATGTTTTGTGGTTCACCAGTAACATGCTTGCACCAAAATCTGGTATCCAAGAACTATTGGCATTACCTTGAGAAGTAGACTTCATCATCATTGCACTCGGTTGAGCATTGTTCTTACGCTTAGTATTAGGATTCTCCCAAGTATTTGATGTTTTATATGAACCAGCCAAATAAGGAATGGACTGTTGTGTAACATGATAAATGAAAAACAGTGATTCATGAGGCTGATAGGATGCATCAGATATGAAATAACAAACATTGGTTGTATGTCCAAATTTGAGACATATTTGGCACTGAAAATTGGCTAATTTTCCACCACATGCTCTGCTAGAACTACCACCACGAGAGGATACTCTAGTGAGAAAGCCTCCACATTGGCTGTCACAATAAGTGTAAGGAGCTTGAGTGTAATGCAGTGTGGTGGGACTAAAGTTGGTGTCTCTTAAGCATAACAATTAAGGCATATTTCATGTCCATACAAAAGAACTTCAATTTCAGTAATTAAAGGTGTGCATTTCTTACTCTCAATAACAAATACAACTGGAGCACAGTCAAATGAAACATCTTCTAAAATAGCATGAACATATTCTTCATGTCGCACAAGAACACCAACCCCAGCAAGCTCACAACATAATATTTAATCTTGAGCAAATACTCTTCCATTGATTTGGAACCAAGTTTGATAGAATGCATTGTAGTACGCAGCTGTCATGTACAAGACTTGTTTGAAGACTGAAATACTCATGAATTTTCTCCCAAACTTCATATGAATGAGTACAAAACCAGTAACGCTGGATACCAAACTTCCCAAGCTTCATGCTCACGATCGATACTGTCAGCAACACAATCAGTTAGAAAGCAAGGTGGAACCATTGGATTCACAACAAATCGTTGTAACTTGTGTGATTTGATTACTGGTTCAACATATTGAAGCCAGTGCCACTAATTACAATCATCAAGTTTCTCAACAATAGTTGATGGAAACGATTGCGAAGCGAAATTCACCTTGTCCAAAGTGAAATTCACCTTGTGTAAAGCAAAACTCACTATTGCCAAGTGCAATTGAAAAGAAGAAAAGTGGATATAAGAACAAAGTCATTGTTCAAAAAGCTCAATTCACTATCACCAAAAGAAAAAGTAGCTATGAGGACAATTCACTGATTGCAACTTCCAATTAACTTTCACTGAGCTCAATTACAATAAAACAGAAAATTATGAACTGATAATGAACCAGCAGCAGAATGCATAATTCACCACTGCAAAATGGGAATGAAGAAAATTATGAACAGCATCAAAGAGACTAAGATAATCTCAAAATCAGGAATCTAAAACAATTCACCAATAGAAAGTACTAAATTGACTGAACAGAAGCAACAGCGAGCTGAATCATGAAGAACTCAGTGAAGAAGCTTGAGTGGAGAAGCTTGACCATAAAAAAAATGTTTTGGATGCCATCTTAGATGAATTGAACTGAGGGTTAAAAGAGAGAAAGAGAACTGAACATGAACTGAATTTTTATTACGTATATCACATTTGAAAGTATGAGTGCGCAAATATTTATAGATATTACTTACTAGGCTGTTTCTTCTTGCACCCCATCAAATTTCTGCCTGCACTTCATCATTTTGGATTTTATTTCCGGAACACACTAAACCAATTCTGGAAACATTTTTCAACAAGGCAGTTACCCGCATTTCCAGAAAATACTCACCCACTTGGAAAAATTTTCCAGTAACTAGGATGGGGAGCTGGAAGAAAATTGATAGGGTACTGGAAGCAACAGTCTACATACTAACAACTGCATAAGAACTGACATCTGTATAAAGTAATTTACTAATAAATCTACAGATGTACAAAGAAAACTTACAAGTAATACATCTACAAACTATCCAAACTGACTTGTTTCTGTTAACACTCGTACTTTCTACTGTGCATGACATGCAAAGGTGCAACAGCATGCCACACAAGATCAGATTGCTTATTTTGGACAAACACCATCCCAACTTTTGACTATTCCACACTTGAAGAAGAAGCCACTATCAGAAGTTCTTCATTTGCAGGTAACTTTGATATTGATTACTTCTTTCTGAGTAAGCATGTACGTGTGCTCCCTGTCTTGTTACCCATATTTTATTTTGGCTTTCTGTAATGTGTCTAGATTTACATACAAAAGTCATCAAGCAAACTAATAATTCATGATTAACCATTAGCCATGCATGGATAATGGCTGTTTTTCTTTATTTTGGTTCCTATATGAAGAGAAAAATGTATATTTCTTTTTACTAAATTACTCACTAATTCTAAACTCTTAGAGAAAAAAACCCCAAACATGACCAAAACCCATACTCGTCCCCATTTCTTATATTTTACTTACCATTGACTTTGATTCCCTTAAGTATTTCAATACAAAAAGGGTTTTATTTTTATTTGTTAAATATTCCATCTGTTTCATTATTTGTCTCGTAAGAAAATCTTTTACTAAGTAAGTTACTATGATTAAATGATTTAAGGTAGCTACTACAAATCATGTATTATGTGCATAACTAAGTTTCATTAAACAGATTTTAGTAAAAATTGTTTCCAACTAACAGACCAAAGTATTCTAATATACTCCAGCCATATGCTCCGCCTATAAAAAAACAAATTAAAAAAACAAACTTGTACATGAGATCAGTATCTCCATCCTATTTGTGGAGAACATTAGCGTCAAGAAAGATTTAGATTTTATTCCTATTGACTTTAATTCTGTATATTTGTTGTATCTCAGTTTTATTACTAGTATAATAATCCTGCAATCTCTGGAATTTATTTCCTAGAATAGACTGTACTTGTTTTCTAAATTGTCTAATCAATTTCTATATATATATATTATATATATATATATATATATATATATATATATATATATATATTCTTCTAAACTTAAGAATTATGAATCCTTCCTCTCTCCTTCCTACTAGTAGAAAGAGAGAAAAAATAAATTGATCCTGGATTAGACACTACCTACCCAGTCATAAAGAAAGCCCAATTTATCTGTTTCGAGTACCTCTGACTACTTTTTTCATTACTATGTTATGTTACTCCTCAGTAGATTTTATGTATATATAAGGTGTCTCCTTTGTTTTAAGAATTGTTTAAAACCTGTGGTGAAATGCTTCGAAGTGCTCTCCTATTGTTCCATGCTTGCTCAACTGCCAATGATCAATGCATGTGATTATAATGATAAATTTGTAATGTATATATTTATGTCTATCAGACAATATTCCGCAACCCAAAAGCAATCAAGTCATATGCCATTCCATCCCCTGAACAGTGCAATCTACCAGCTGCTGCCATCCATGCGTCTTCAGATACGGTTGTGGTTGTTGATTTAAATGCACCAGCAGCTCATGTTGCACAGCACAAGTGGCAACCCAATACACCTGATGGTCAGGGTACACCATTCCTCTTTCATCATGGAAAGGCTACATCAGGTTCCGCTGGTGGGATTATACGCATGTTAAAAGGTCCTGCTGGTACTGGTGAAGAGTGGCAATATCCCCAAGCATTGGCTTTTCCTGTTTCTGGAATTAGAAGCCAAGCTATTGTCTCTATAACATGTGACAAAGAAATTATTACTGGTATAAATCTAGACGAGCTAGCATTATTAAAATATCCTGCCACTAGTAGTATGTGAAAAGGTTATTTCTGGTAATTAACCTCTTATATGAGAAGTTAGCTTAAAATAATAACCATTGCCATTAGCATGGATTTATATTTTTCCTGGAAATACAGATAATACAATTAATCAATTTCAAGGAATTTTTCTCAAGGGGATTAACAAAGGGGGAACGTTAACAGTACTTATATAGCCATTTGGTATACCCTATGTTCTAGTATTTCTTAGAAAAGACAAAATTGTATGTGGCGTTGCAGCTATGAATTAACACCAAGGGAAAATTTGTTATTTGGAAAAGATTTAGGTATAAGAACAAGGAGAATAAAACTATATAGATGTAAAAAGTAAATAGTTCCAACTTCTTCAGTTATTTGCTCAAAAATAATCACTAGTTGAAGCAGTAGCGAAACAATGTAGAGAAATCATAGCAGCGACCTGTTATTTGATTTAGCCACATTTTAAATATATACTTCAATTAAGCAGGCCTTCTAGTAATATACTTCAATTAAGCCAGATCTTTTTGAGTGGGACTGGTCTTCAACATATGGTTATAATATCCAAAACCATTATAAACTCTAGGCTGAAGAAGAGAAGTATTATTTCTAGAATGCAGTTCTTTTTGTGTTTTTCATAATACTCTCTCTTCCCTCTCTCAGATCTTAAAATTCATCTAAGAAACTTGACCTATATTTGTAGTAGCAACTTTTTAAACTGTCTGAGTCTTTCACATCTAACTTGCTAATTGGACTTCTGATTAGGTGGGCATGCTGATAATAGTATCAGGTTAATATCCTCAGATGGAGCTAAAACCTTGGAAACAGCCTATGCTCACTGTGCTCCTGTAACTTGCCTTGGTCTCTCACCGAATAGTGACTACCTGGTGACAGGATCTCGAGATACAACAGTATTACTCTGGAGAATACATAGGGCCCTTGCATCTCATTCAAGTGTCACATCAGAATCTTCTACTGGGAATGGCACTGGCATGAGGCCTTCAACTGGCAGTAGTTCTTCATCACATTTGTTGATGGAAAAGAATCGTAGACGCCATATTGAGGGCCCTATACAGGTACTTAGGGGGCACCACAGTGAAATACTCAGTTGTTGTGTTAACTCAGGTCTTCGAATGGTTGTTTCATGCTCCCACTCATCAGATGTTCTCCTACACTCTATAAGAGAGGGACGTTTAGTCAGAAGACTGGATGGTGTGTTGGCTCACGCTGTCTCCCTTTCCTCTGAAGGGATTGTCGTGGTGTGGAATGAATCAAAGCATATTATCAGTACCTTTACTCTTAATGGTGTTCTGATTGCAAAATCAGAATTACCTTTCTCTAGCAGCATTTGTTGCATGGAAATTTCTCTTGATGGATGGAGTGCTTTGATTGGAATTAATTCTCAAGAAAATGGTAGAGCCTACAATAGCAGTTGGAATTCGCAATCCAGTAAGTCAGGTAATGAAGATTTTTATTCAGACTCAGAAGAAACTCACGATACCAACAGAATAAATGCTCCATCACCTTCAATTTGCTTCCTGGATTTGCACACTTTGGAGGTACAATATTAAGATGTTTAAATTGAGCTGTCAAAAGAATATCATATCTTTCATTTCTCATCAAACTGTTTCTTTATGTGCCTTCAAACTTCCTCAATATTTGCATATTATAAGAAAATACTCAGTAAGAACGGCTTTCTGATTCTCTCAAACATCAGGAGTCCTGTTTCCTTCCTGCTATGCATATCCTTGGGACTGTTTTTCAATACTAACCACTCTACCATACTAACTTTTGTAGGTGTTTCATGTGTTGAAGCTGAGAGAAGGACAGGATATCACAGCTCTTGCCCTAAATAAAGATAACACAAATCTTTTGGTTTCAACTTGGGATAAACAGTTGATTGTCTTCACTGATCCGACTGTAAGTTAGATCACTCTTAATAAGGCTCATTGTCAAATATCAATCATTGCTTACGATTTACTAGTGAATCCTGTTTCTAAATATTCCACGATCCCAAGCAATGATTTTTTTTTATGATCCTTGTAAATTGGATAAAAGCATAAAAGTTGATGTTTAACCTGCAATCTAGTTTCATAAAAATAATTAGATTTGCACATTATTTGGAGTTTTACAATTTAAACCTGTTCGGTATGATAGTTTTTGATATTTTTATGTGCCTGTTGGACTGAAGCACCCAAATGGTTGGTAATTCTCGCTGCTCGTTGCTTCTTGCAGTTGAGCTTGAAAGTGGTCGATCAAATGCTCAAGCTTGGTTGGGAAGGTGATGGCCTTAAGCATCTCATAAAATGATAAGCTTCTAAGGCATACAAATATGGATTACATGATATTTTATATGTAATAACAATTATGAAAATAGAATGGAGTTATAATACTCATGTTTGTTAGTGTTATCGTTGCATGTTCTCAGAGACATATTGTAACATATGTAAAGACTAACTCTGACCGGTTACCACCATAGTGGTTAGGTTACTAGTTTTAGCAGTGCTCTTTTGCTGTCCCATTTGAACTCAAATATTAGTATCTGATAAGCTTTGACTGAGGTTAGGGTCATTACAGTTTTGTTCTCTGCTTTTTATTATGGTCAATGAAAATATGGTAAACCTTTTTTCGACTAATACTTTTCGCTTGTAACAACCTGCCATAAATATTTTTGTTTATATTAATAAAAACATAACAGTGGTTAGTTAATAAGTTTTCCTTGATGTTGATTGTGATAGCAACGCAGTTGGAAGGCAAACAATATAGTGATGTCTTATCACTCTCATTTCTATTAAAAAATATTGTTCATTTTCCTTTTGTTGTTTTAGATTTATATACAACAAAAATCAAATTATATACCATGTATTAATTTCAATGGCTAAGGAGGGCTAGTCTTTGAAATGTGACAAATCGAAATTCAAATACATATTATGAAGGGTGCCCACAATTATGATTTCATTATGTTTCAAATATTGCTGCTACTCATGACGAATCTATGGTGCCTTGAATTTTTTTTATCTGGGTTGTGAATACAACTTCTCATTCTTCCACGAAATCATCCGTCCCGCAGTATCACAAGAAAACGTTCACTCAAGAGCTCCACAACGTTTGTGATATACCTTTAATTCTTGAAGACATTGCCCCAACATTTTATAATGTCATTACAAATGAAAAATAATCTCAACTTTCATTTACAAACGCACTTGTACAAAATGCATTCCAAAGGAAAAGAATTTACCACGTAAAGTTAAATGAATACATAATACTAGGCAATAATTATGTCCTTTGGTCTAGGACGCCTCAATTTTTCGTTCCAAACACAAGCCCTCTCATGCTTGAGGTACAGTGGTCATAAAGACTTTTCTCCTTTCTCTAGTGAACGTCATCTTGGTTGTATTTGTACATTAGTCCTTCATAACCTTGAGGTGACATCGGACAAAGACTCTTCGAAAAATAAAATAAAACCTTTCTTGAGTGCTCTAGTGATTAAGTTCAATCTCTTAATTTTTGGTCTATTAATTTAAATAAAATACACAGATTACAAGACTGCAACAATGTTAACACAGTGGCAAGTGTATCACATTGTATCAAGTAATATAATATGGTAAGACCAAATATCATTCCTAAGAAACTCGTGTTTACTTAACAGTTGTGTAATACCTTAATTAATCAAGACTTAAAAGCTATTTTATTGTTGTTTAAATGCAAATGCAACAAAAGTAAAAATGAATGCAAATTGATCAATTGAGGTTTGACACAAGAATGAATGGATGAGGTTGATATTATGAGATGATGATTCTGAGATTGTTGATAGGGGGAGCACTGGTTTAGTTGAACCCACAATCTCAGTAATATCTAAGTTTTTTATGATGACAACACATAATTAATAACACATGTGTTTTATGTGTTATATGTTCTATGCTTACATGTTATATGTGTATATGAGAACATGATTGTGTTGTTTGATTGAATCAGTATCACTATATTATTACTGTGATATATCTGATATGATACAATGTTATTACATGCTAATAAATGCTCTGACATATTCTGATTACTACATTGTGCATCTATTTTGAGATTGAAATATGCATAATGGCAGGGGGAGCATTGCATATTATTGATATATTTCAAATGTCTTCATTTAAGGGGGAGAATATCTTAATTTCATGTGAATATTTTTGACACGGGAGCATCATTACTTGTTTTATGATTATCTGATGCATCTCTATATGCTTGATTATTTGTATATCAATACCATTGTGCTTACATTTTTTGCTAATGCCCAAAGGGGGAGAATTATGTTGGTTGGTAATTGATTAATAATCTTTATTGAGTTGTGAAACATGGTTGATTATTAATCATGATTATGCATCATCAAAAAAGGGGGAGATTTTTGAGATTGTTGATAGGGGAAGCACTAGTTTAGCTGAACCCACAATCTCAGTAATATTTGAGTTTTTTATGATGACAACACATAATTAATAACACATGTGTTTTATGTGTTACATGTTCTATGCTTACATGTTATATGCGTTTAAGAACATGATTGTGTTGTTGTTGTGTTGTTCATTGCATTTCACTATGTCATATATGTGATTTTATACATGAATGCATGACACATGTTTTTGGATGGAAAAATCACAAGCACTAATGTTGAACTTTAATTGTATGGCAAAACAACAGTTTGAAATCGATTACATTACGGGGTGAATCGATTAAAACTTATTTATTTGCACAAACCTTTTCAAGTGTGCTGTGAAAGTTTTTCAAAGAGAAAGGTTTTCAAAACTTTTCATAACACTACTGCATAATCGATTGCATGCGATATGTATTCGATTAAGTTTGTTACTATTTTGAAATTTGTTAATGCTTGATATAACTAATACAATGGCTATATTTTTAAACGTGTTGACCAAGAATTAAATGGTATTCGACTACATTAATTATGAATTCAATTAATTGTTTTGACTGTTACTATCTGTTATACCTGAATTGGTGTATTCGATTGCATTAGTAGCAAAGTTGATTATCTTGCGTCTGATACGAGTTCATCTATATATTAACGCGAATTTGATTTCTGTAAGAGACTTTTGTAATTCTAACATTTTCATATTCTTTTGCAAAAAAGTGAAAAGTTTTCAGAAAGAGAAAAAGCTTCAAGAAACTAGTTTGACTATGGTGATCAACTAATTGTGATTTCTTGAAGAACAAGAATTGTTGAGTTTTCAAAGTCTGATCTATCTTCACATTTAGGTGTCTATTGCAAGATCAGGTTCTACAATCTGCTGAAGATTGGGTTGAGTTTCCTATTGTGTTACAGGAAGAAGGACGTGTTGCGTTCTTGACTTTAAGGGTGCCTCAAAGGGGCTGCAGGAGAGGGAATTCTTGCTTCTAGTTTGTTTGTGTACTGCCTATATTTTGATTAGAGGGTTAGAGAAGTGTTTTATATTTTTGACGTGAGGTCTCTATAGAAACCTTGATGTAAAAACCTTGATCATTATAGTGCATTGGCTTCCTGTGGTTGGAAGGACACTGGATGTAGGCTTGGTCGAACTAGCATAAAAACTCAGTGTTTGATCTTTCTTATCCCTACTCTGTTACATTTAATCGATTATACTTTACACGCATTTGATTAAATTTTCGTTGCATTGAAAATCTTTTAACTTTCGTTTCAAGAAAAGTATAAAGGCATCTCTTTTGGTGAAAAAGATTTTGAAAGTTTTAAATTTTATACTTCACCAATTCACCCCCCTCTTGGTGTGAGAAATTGAGTCATTCTATTTTAACAATTGGCACTAGAGCTGGTTTTCATAAAATATTTGAAAAACTAGTCGATTACTATTTTCATTAAATCGGCTGATCTTGTAAAATAGCTTTCAATTCTTAGACATTTGGTGAAGATGCTTCGACAAATAGACCACCACTACTTGTTGGAGAAAATTATGTTTTTTGGAAAATAAGGATGCAAATCTTTCTTGAATCGGTGGATAAAGGAGTTTGGGATGCCACTCTAAACTGTCCATATGAGCCCACTCATGTTTTAAATGAAAAAGTTATTTTGATAATTTTTCAGAGTGGACTCAAGATGAGAATCGAAGAGCTCAATATGATATTAAGGCTAGAAATGTTATTGCTTATTCACTAACCATGGATGAATTTTTCAGGATTTCCCAATGTAAAACTGCTAAAGAAATATGGGAGGTTCTTGAGGTCACACACAAAGGAACGGATGAAGTGAAAAGGGCCAGAAAGAATTCTCTCATACAGGAGTATGAGTTGTTCAAAATGAAAGTAGGAGAGACTATTTATGAAGTACAGAAACAATTCACACTCATACTCAATTACCTCATGGCTCTCGGGAAAGTGTTTGATAAAGAAGAAATCAACATAAAGATCCTCAAAAGCCTCAACAGAAGCTAGCAGCCGAAAGTCATGCAATATCTGAATCAAGAGACTTGACCAACATGAACATGGCTACGTTATTTGGAAAACACAAAGAACATGAGTTGGAGCTTCGAAGGCTAAAGGAGGAAGAAGAAATTGAAGAGAAGAAATCAATTGCTCTAAAGGCCACAAGCAAGAAAGCTACAAAGAATCTTGAACCTGAAATTGAATCAGATGCAGATGTACCAAAAACAGAATTGATGAATATGATGGTGAGAAAATTTAATAGATTCATGAAGAATAAAACTTTTGCAACTAACAATACAGGTTTTTCAAGAGGAGGAAAGAAGAGCTCAAGAAGCAACGTTGTACAATGCTATGAATGTGGAAAGGATGGTCATATCAAGCCTGACTGTCCAAATTGAAGAACAAGCAGAAAGAATTCACCAAGTATCCTCAAGACAAGAACATGAAGCAAAGGAAAGCTAATATTGCCTAGGAAAACAATGATGGAGACACTTCAAGTGATGATGATTATAGTGTTGAAGAAGAGTCAAATTTATGCTTTATGGCAGCCTTTGCACAATCTGATGATGACAGTGATAGTGAATTTGAGAATTAACCAATAAAGGTCAAGTACCACATGCTATTTGATGCATTTCAGGAGATACATGCAAAAGTCATGCGACTTCAGTATAAGGTAAATCGATTATCCTCTGAGAGAATAGACTATGAATACAAAATTGATAATCTAGTATAGGATAATGAAAATCTTGAAAAAGATCTTGGAGAAGCCTTGAAATCTGCAAAGACAGTCAAGACCGAAATACAAGTTGTTGAGAAAGAATGTGGTAACTGTCCTGTACACATTGAGAAAATTGACTACTTAACTAGCACGTTAGCCAAATTTACTCAAGGAAAAGAAAATTTTGATGTTGTGTTAAAATCATTTGGAAGAGCTATCTAAAGATGAGGTATTGGTTATAAGGCTAAAAGTAATAGGATAAACTCAAAGAAATTTATTGATCTGAGTAAACCTACTACTAATGCATGCTTTTACTATAACACAATTGGTCACAATGTTAGAAACTGCTATTTTATAAATGTTGGTGTTCCAAAGGGAAAATACAAATGGGTTTCCAAGGAACAACCTCCTGCTACTAACAAGACAGGAGCCAAGTTCAAATGGGTACCATCGTCAAAACCCTTTAACTATTGTGCAGGAAAGGAGCAGTAGCTGTTGAAGCAGTATTCAACTCAAGGATGAACTACCATGATGAAATAAAAAAAAAAATCTTGAGTCACTGATTGTGTAACAGTATTAAAACTCTTTCATGCATCATAAGCATTTGTATGATTGATTGTTATATGCATGTTTGTTATATGCTGCTTGATTGATTGTTTTTTGTGAAAACATTGTTATGCAAAATTTAATCGTTATGTTTTGAACTGAGTCGATTATAATTTGTGACTGTGTTTGGTAACACTCTGTTAATACATTAAGTCGACTTTTTTTTAATGAAATCGATTAATAATCTTTGTTTTGAACTTTCTTATGATTTGAAAATTTAAATTGGGCCTGATTGAATCATTGTTGATTCGCGACCTCGTGGTTGTCTCATTTATTTCATTGTATTAGCATTTAGAGTGTTCTGTGCTCATAATTCTGTAACCCTAAATAGAGAAAGATTGACCAAGAACTCTGCATCACATGGCGTCTTCAAATCATCCATCAAGGGGAAGCAAAGGCAAAGAAGTAGCGACTGCAAGAGGTCTTGATTCCTCAGGTTGGATCAGTAATGATGAGACCAGAAAAAGATTTCTAGATGGAAGAGTCAAGATTGTTGTTCCACCCAAATACCTGAATCTAAGTTTGTTTGAAAGAAAGGGCTTTCAGTTTCCAGGATGGCTTGAAACTCAAGAACTCTCTACATTTGTTCATGTGAAGGGTGACCGGTACCCTTACCTGGTAAGGGTGTTTTACAATAACTTGAGGATAACAAATGGTTTTAATCAGTCAAGAGTGAAAGGTATTAATATTCACATTAATAATGGTGTTTGGCAACAAATTGCGGGATTGAAAGCAGTATATTTCTTCATAGGTGGACTTCATAAAGCAAGATGCAATGAACTTCTCTCCATCCATATTTAGAAACTTCATTGCGGCTAGGGATTGACAACATGGAATTCTAGTGATTCTCCACCTCCTGCATATGCATGCCAACTTGTTTATGTTGACAACAAACTTGTCTCCACTATAGGACACATGTTTGACTTCAAACAATTTATTGGCTGATCAACTGTGAACAAAGTACAAAAACAATATTTAGAAACCAATAAAATAATTGAACACAATTCAGAAGTAACAAATGGGGTTTACCTAGGAATCCAGTGTTTGGTTAACTATGTTTCCTTTCGAAATCTGGTGTGGATCGTAGGACAAATTGATCCTGGAAAGGACTGTATGTTAGGCCTGTTTCTTGCCCATATTTGCAGGATGTCAACCCTGATGTCCTCCAACACAGTAATGATTGTTATACTCCTAGTATGAACCAGAGCACTATAATGATTGGTTTCCTTCCCAGCAACTCATGAGCATAATCATATATCCTCTTATATTGTTCCTTAAAGGACCCATCAATGTGATCAAGTGCAATACCTTTGGCTCTATAAGCCATACACTTAGATATACCAATGTTCCACTTTCTTTGAACTTTTTAACGAATATCTACACCCTTCACTTTAGGATTTTCCCTTACTATTTTCTCCAACTTTTTTCTCGACCACTTGGCATCAAGGAACTTCAGGTTGAACTCCCTGTTGCAGATATGGTTTTCGTTTATAGTTCGTAGCTGCCATGATTTCATAGCCTCCATATAAACACAATATATTGTCCATGGACATTTTCTTTTTGCACCCACACACTTCAACCTCAATCTTGTTTTATCATTTTTTACAAATTTTATATTCCTCAAGTTTTCTAAAGCATACCCTTTGATAGCTTCTAAAATATCTTGCGTTTTAGAAAAATATGTCCTAACTTCCATGTAAACTCTACCATACTTTTTAGCATAGAAAAGGTAGAAAACCTTCCATAACCCTCATTATCATTAACCTCCTCTTCATCGCTATCTGTTGCACTAAGTAATTTCTCAAATTTATACTCGTCATCTGACAAACCTCTCTCATCATCATCATGTATTCTGAACTGTAAGTAGAACATTCTCCACTAAATTCATGTGACAAACTTTCTATTTTTACTTCCAAATTACCAGACCATTGTCCATCTATATCATTATCTATATCACATTCAATACTCGCATCAACTAGCCCCTCCAAGCATTGACTATTTCCATATACAACACCTTGGTCAGTAGATGAACTCCAACTACGAAGATGAACTTCCTCCTCCACAACTCCTTCACACACATGCAACTCTTACTCTACGTCACTATCTCCATGACCTTCTTCACCCTCATGCACCTATTCTTGTACGTCACCATAACCTTCACCTTAAACTTCATCACCATCACCATCTTCTTCACCCTCATGCAGCTCTTGTTCTACGTTAGCATGACATTCAACTTCAACACCACCATTTTCTTCACCCTCATGGAACTCTTTTTGTAGCAGAGGGTCACCTTCCAATTGAACAACACAATCACCTATCTCTTTTGTTGCACTATGACCTTCACATTAACCACTAACTTTACCTACAAACTCATTGGACTTATGCAACACAACTCTCACTTGTCCTTCATCATCATTAATATATTCAAGCATATGAATCACTTAGGGCTCAGAAAAAGCAAGTACAACGTATAAATGAATCTCACCATTAAAAAGTTAGCCATATGCATGGCACCAATGCCTTCAATCAATGGTTCCAACCTATTTTCCAAAATGAAACCCCTCCTACAAAATGCCATAAATATTTAAAACCTACATATCTCAAACCTTTCACTACACTAGCAACCACAAAATAACTTCACATATCAGGGTCAAAGGACAAAGTTGTTGTCTCCATTATGCACAACACAATATAAATATATCTAAACCTGTGGTGTAAACATATGATGAAAAAAAATTATATTAAAACAATAACAAAACACACTCAAACACGCACAGTGAAATCACTTTAAACATACATAGGGGATCACCATATCACAATCAACAGCGCACACTAAAGCATTGAAACCATTAGGGACCACCACCCAATATTCTGGTTTCCTAACCATAAAAAATAATAAAATAAAGCACAATCACTGATCTTCGTTTAGATTCACCTTCATTGATCAAGTGTTTGAGCCTGGCGCTTCGAACGACAGAAGGTCTCACACCTCACCTCGTGCTTCAACCCTAAATTGTTCCAACCGTCGCGCACAAACCCTAATTTAAAATTGTGGTATTTCGCCCACGAACCCTATTTTCACAATTCAACCAAAGGTTCCTTTCTTTTCTCCCACGATCGAACCCTAATTTGAATGCACCCTCAAACTTTTCCCCAATCTTTTTTTGCAAATCACAATTCGAAGAAAGGGATAAGTTCTCCCAATTTTTTAATTCATTTTTCTAATTCAAATATTATAAAATTCCACATCAAATTATGTTATTACCACATAAACTATGCCACATCATTAAAAAAAGACAATCACCATGTCACATATATGTCACTTAAACAACGTTTGTCCAATTTAACGGCAGAGCTCTATTTGTTTCACTTTTCAAAATTAAGGACCTAAGTGAGAAAACCAATACGTAAGGGTCTTATTTGAGATTCTGCCCCAAAAATGGGACCTATCGAATATTAAACCTTCATTTTTTATTATCTTTTATATTTTAAAAAAAAAACATCGTCACATGTCAAGCTTACATTGTGTCACATAACAATGACAGTGTTACGTGGTACTAGCAATTTTTTTTAAAATTAAATAATTTTGTTCCTTTCCAAATTCAAACAAAATTTAATTTGTATATAAATCTTTACAAATTTTATTTATACAAATTGATATTTTTTATTAGAAAAATAAAAAAAATTATGAACTATCATATGACACATTTTTATTTATGTAGTACTAACGAAAATAACTTAATTAAATTAAAGTTTTCAAAACCAAAATTAAATTGAGACATAAAAATAATGAAACTCATTTAAAAATTAAAAAAATTAAACCACAAATGAAATCTTTTAACCTAAATAATATGAATGAGCAAACTATAAAAATTAACATTTCAATAATAAATATTTGTGTGAAGGTGATCTACACAAAAATAATTTCAGTACTTCCTCAACAATTCATAAAAAGTTTATGGAGTTAAACATTAAGACTTGAAAATAGATTTAAAGACAAGAATTTGGAAAACATATATATTGTTATTTCATTTGGTTAAATCATCGAAAATTATTCGTGTGCCAACTTTCTCAAAACCCTTCAAGCAAAAAATTATATTTAATTTAATCTTTTAATCATTTAATGTAAGGTGTTAGTACGAAACTAACATCTAGGACCTAATTACTCTAATTTTTCAAAACCCTTTCGATACAACTATTTTTTTATTTGTTTTTTTTCTAAACAAGACATATGGTTTCTGTTATTTGACGACATATGTCATATAAGCTTTCTGCTTCAGTTTTCTAACCAATTGAGAACAAAAGGTTGATTAAAATTTCAAATTGACAATTTCTTTTTTAACTTTTTTTTCTAAATAAGACTTATACCCTTTATTTTCTACAGAATCGATGTCATATAGTCTTTCTATTTCAATTTTATGAAGAACTGAAGTTAAAAGTTTGATTAAAATTTCAAAATTGCTACTGAAATTTATTATTTTTATTTCATTACTCGCCTTTAGGCTTAATAAAAGCCACAATGTACATATTACTTTAGTTATTCAAATAATTGTTGCCGTATGTGACACCCGGGCACTAACGAAGGCAGAGAGTGATCGCCGGTGCAAGAGGCACAAACAAAGAGCGGCTCCTGGAAGGCTTCTAGTGGAAGGGACACATGGAAGAATCGAACATACACAAAAATGAGAGGGATCTAGAGACTATATAGGTATGAGACTATACAGTTGAAGGATAGCTTAAAGGAACTGATTTGACTACTCATATCACCAAAATGCATTTTCTTTTTGGTAGCCTAACCCATAATAACTCCATGGTTAAGCGTGCTTATCCTGGAGTAATTTAGGGATGGGTGACCTTCTGGAGAGTTTTCCCGAAAAGTGTGTGAGTGAGGACAAAGAAAATTGTATAGGTATGGGACAATACAGTTGAAGAATAACTTAAAGGAATTGATTTGGCTACTCATATCACCAAACTAATACATGAGACTACTGATAATACATTAAAGAATTAGAAACACACTTATAAGTCATCAAAAATCACAAAACAACACAATTTTCTTCATAAAATCTTGATACCCACATTAGGCAAGGCAAATGGATTTGAAACCCTCACCAACACCTCTAGAAGGGTCCAAAACCCCCAAAATGACCTAAAGAATGTCCAAAACAGATATACAAAACCTTGAAAACCCCTAAAAATAGGTGTAGTGGTGTCTAGTAACGCTCGAGTACCCAAGGGCCGCTGCTCAGCATTGGTGCCTCTAGAAACGATTTGGGAGCTCATGCGCTATCAGAAAACTCCAACCCTTTTTAGACCACTTTGAAAGGTTCTTAGGACTTTCTAAACACTATGAAACTTCAGAAAACACATCTCTAACTCAAAATGACCATTTAAAACCCAATATCACTTACCTAAGCTACCCAAACTTAATTTCACCTTTTCTATCTTCCATATCAGCAAACCAACATCATGTACAAGTCATAATACACCAAATAACTCACTCCAAGATCCTAGTTTACTCCGAGACATGCTGTCTCAAAATCTCACCATGCAAACCTCATTTTTATACCAAAAACACCTAATCACTCTCTCCAACATGCCCATAAACAATTCGATGATAACGGTTGAATATATCGTTATCTATGGTGCAATTTTGATACTAAATCAACCCTTTTTCACTTAGAAGCTTGCTTGAACTCATGTTTTTAATTTAGTTTTCTGAATAAGTGAGTAGAGGGTATACTCGCTGATTTTATCACTAAATTCCCTTGATTTTGTAGGTTATTGGAATGATTTGAAAGAGGAGTTAAAGTATCAGGGAATTGGAATGCAGAAAAAGAGAAAAAGACACAGTGTAGAAAAGTCAAGCTGAAGCTGAGGGCCCGCTCAAGGGCTCTAAGCGTCAGCCAATCAAGGCTGAGCGTCAGCTAGGGGCCCTGAACGCCAGTTTCATGTATCACACAAAGCCTAGGTGCCCTCTGAGGGGCCCTGAGCATCAGTACTCCCGCACCAGCGCTCGGTTGCCTTAAGTAGGGGCACTAAGCGCCATCATTATGGGCTTGGACCTCAACTTTTGATCTATTTAAGGACTTGCACCCCCTAGGGTGTGTATCTCTTGATGGCTTGAGCACATAAACACATGTTTTGCCCCTTTGGAGGCGGATTTGGGGATGCGGGAGCTCTCCTCTTCAGTTTCTAGGGTTTTTCTATCTCTTTCATTCCATTGTACACCTAATTTCTTCATGACGATGGAGAACTAATCTTATTTGTTGTTGGGGAAGATGTAACCTCTAAACTCTCATGTATTTGAATTTATTCTGAATAATTTTTGCTTCTTTCATTAATTGTTAGAGATTTTCTCCTTTGCTCTATGCGTGTTATGTTTTAATCATTGATGGCATGATTTTATTGTCTTCTTTGTTATTGGGAAATACCTAAAAACCAGGATCTGGAGAATTTCTCCCAAAAGCAATATTGTCTAGGGACGGGATAGGAGGTTTGGTTGTCTTAAGCTTCTGTCCGTAATGCAAAATTAATTATTATGGATGCAAGGGATTGTGGTATAATAATTAAGGATAGGCTTTCTTCGCCGAGGGATCGGGTTTTAAGTAATTTAGAAAGTGACGTTAACAATTGAATGAAGATGAATTGTTATATGCATGAAAGTAAGGATGGTGAAATCTAAACCCCAACAACATTATCATCTCATATTTTCAACATCATCCATTCATTCTAGTGTTTAGCCTCAATTGATCAAATTGCGTTCATATTTACTTTTTGTGCATTTTGCATTCTAAACCAATGAAATTGTTCTTAAGTCTTAATTAGTTAAGGTATTAAATGACTGTCTAATTTAGATGATAACATCTACTGATGGATGCTATGATGATGAAGATTCAGATGAGAGTATCTACTGATGGATGCTACTAGATTAAATCATCTATTAATGGATGCTATGGTGACAAAGATTCAGATAAGAGCATCTACTAATGGATGCTACTAGATTAAGCTTCTACTAATGGATGCTATGTGATTAGACATCTACTGATGGATGTTATTGACAGCATCTACTGATGGATGCTACTAGATCAGGATTTATTTTGCTTTATTTTTATGCTTATTTGAATTTTGTTTATTTTGTTTTTATTTTAGCTTGCTTATGTAATTGGTTTAATGAACCGTGCTGCAATGGATTGGTATGATGTGATAAACTATTGTCTGTGATGAGTAATATTCTTGTGTTTGGTCTATTGTTTTATAATACATGTTGAGTTAATGATTGGTGAAGCTTTTAAGCATAGATGGTGGTTGCTCATAGTTTTGTTAAAAACATATGCATGATTTCAATTGTGATTAATATGTTGGGCAGGATGTTTATCAAATTGTGGAACTTGAATTAATCGGTGAGAGGTTGAACTCCAGAGTTTTTGATTGATTGAACGCTATTGCTTTGGAAGCATGATTGATTTTGCCTAAGTTTCTATAATTAAACTTCTTGCTTGCTTGTTACACATGATCAAGGCCATTTGTTCTTCTCCCATATAAAGCTAATGCCAATATGTGAACCCAACAAAGAACAATGTTTTTCTCTAACCTTTGAACCTTAAGCCTAAATCTGAAATTTGAAAAAACCCTTTTTGAAATCCTTGCCTTGAGTTGAGTAGAGTATGTTTATATGGTAATGTGAGAAACTGAAAAGAACTTTGTGAAACTCATTAAAGAGCATTAAGCAAAAGCAAAAAGCAAAAGAAAAAGAAAAGAGAAGAAAAGAAAGAATAAAAAAAAAGGTTAAGCTCAATGAAAAGGAAAGTTGGGAATGAGTTGAATATTAGTTTCTCACATAAAAGGAGAAAGAGAGATTATTGTTAATACCTCTGATGGTCCCTATTTTCATCAAGAACGTTCATTTTGGCCCTGTTTTTTTTTGTTCAATGTGGTCCTAAAGAATGTAAAATTTGTTCAATTTGGTCCTTTTTGCAAACACTGTTTAAATCGTTAACAACAGACAGTCCAGGTGTGCACAACATTGTTGAGATGACATATAACTGCCCACGTGGATTCCCTTCAAGCACAGTGAGGTGGATTCTAAAAGAAATGCCATTTATTTAATGAAACCCAATGTTGATGAGGGTGGAGTGAAATTAGGGTTAGGGAATTTTACTTCAGCGAAAGCGAAAGTGAGGTTCGAGGTTAATCATTCTTCTTCCCAATTTTGGTGATTGATGAGCCATGTCTCGTTCCTAATCTTCTTCTTGTTTCAATAGCTTCGGGCACCGAAGTTGTAATTTCTCACATGGTGGTGGTTCAATGGGGGTAGGGATAATCCCCATTTGCAATTGTGGTGAGTTGGCAGTAGTAAAAATGACTAGAACTTCAAAGAATCCTGGAAGAAATTTTTGGGGTTGTCGTAACTACAAGGTGATGTGAATAAAAGCATTTCTAATTAAAGCCTATTTTGTTTGTGTTTGTAATTAACAATGTGTTTGATGAATAACAGAGTGCAACTGGTAATGTGATGTCTTGTAACTATTTCAAGTGGTGCAATGAAAAAAGGTTGATGAAATGAATGTTATCATTGGTAGTCAAAGGAGGAAGATTTGTGATATGGAGAAGACAGTGATAGCTTTGAAGAGAATGATCCAATTCTTAGTAGCAGTGGTGTGTGTTCTGAGTGTACTAATCATAGCTATGTTGTGTGTGTTTTTAGGTTGATGTGTTGAAAGTGTGTTTTTAGGTTGATGTGTTATGTGTGTTTTTAGGTGGTCCCAATTTGCTTTACTTTTATGTTTTTAAGGTTGAGGTTGTTAGGTGGTCCCATTGTTAAGGTTGGACAACTGTGTTTTGTACTAAATGAATGAATGAATTGTGTTTGAACATTATTTGTTCAAATTAGTCCTCATTTCAATTAAATATGTGCGAATGTGGTCCTCATGATGATGAGTGATGTGTGCATAAAATGGAAGTGGTCAAAATCAATATCAAAATATGGGTACGCGAAAACATTAAGTTCATAGGTACATCAATATATTTTCACAATCAAAAGTCAATTCATGATTACACCATCAAGTTACATAACAACACATCATAACAGATCCAGTGCCAAATATATCAAAACATTATATAGTATTTCAAAACATTACAAAGGACATCAGGTTTTAATTAGTAAAGTATTTCAAAACAGATACAATACCAGGTGCACGAAATTTTGAACATTATAAAAGATATGGTCTCCTAATTTGTAACTTCTCCCTTCTGATTGATTGAGTTGGTTGCTTTGTGGATTCCTGTGTTGGTTGGGGTGGTGCTGCTTCAGATGGTTGTAGTAGGTCTGGTTGATCTTGAGGACGTAAAGGGCATTGATTTCTATTATGCCCAACAACACGACAAATGTTGCATTTCTTGCGGTGACTACCTTTGGTCATCTAGGTTTCATCCCTCCTTAGCTCCCAACTCTCCAACCTTCTCTTTTTCTTTGGACTGCCAGGTAATTTTCTTTGAAATGGTGGGAGGACGTCTGGCCATGATGTTCTTTCCCATAAAAGGTGCCCATTCACTAGAAATATGATTGAAGCATATTTTCATCATACGTGGACCTTCTGAACCAAATGGGTACATAATGTTCTGGATCTAAATTTAAGAATCTCATTCCTGCAATAGCATGGCAGCAAGGGATGCCACTAATGACCCATTTCATGCAGGTACATTGTTGACTGTCAAGGTTGACTACAAACTTGTTTGTAATCACTACACAATGTCTAACTTCAAACATTTTTTCTCCAGACCAACTGCCATCAAGTAATACATGATTAAAAGATTACAAGTTAAATATGAAGTGATGAATATCAAGAATTTTATCACAGACCAAGGGACATGAATTAATACTGGGAAAGGAAATGCTAACCTACAGATCCAATTTTTGGATAAATTTGATTCTTTTGTAAGTTTCTTTCTAATCTTGGGGCAAATATCAAAGTCCATATTACACATCTTGATTCTGTTGGTTGCCCATTTTGTCATGACGTAAACTCTAATTTCCTCTAGCATGGTTACAGTGGGCTTCACTCATGTTGTTTACTAGCGAATAGCTGTTACAAAGAATAAGAAATTGTTAGGTAGCTAAAAGTATATAAGAGGTTGCAATAAGGAAGAAGAAATACCTTGGGGAATAACAATTAGGTATTTGTAAGCTTCAACATTGAGCTCTTTTATATTCAACATTTCTCTTTCCCAAGCTTGAGTGTAGGTACTAGTAGCAGCCTTCCACATCAGAGTCTTCAAGGTGTGCCCTCTAAACTTTTTTCTGAAATTTGCATATAAATGTCTTATGCAAAATTTGTGCTTTGCCCTAGGTAAAAGTTGGTCAGCAAACCCTGTGTGTAGGGACCAAAGTGAACATTTAAAAAAAATGGGGACATAAAATTACATAACTAATATTAGAAACCAATACAACAAGATATAAGAAATAGATCTACCTTTTGTTGGTCAGACATAAGTGCATTCATCACATACTTCAGTGCCCCCAAGGTCTTCTGTCAACAATTCCAAAAACCAAGACCAAGTTTCTTTGTTCTCTACTTCCACAATTGCTTATGCCAGAGGTAATATATGCTCATTAGGATCTCTACCAATAGCTGTTAATAATTCCCCTTGTACTTTCCTTTCAGAAAACATCCATCCGAACCAATAAAGGGTCTACATTCTTGCAAGCTTTCAAACAAACATAGAACCTCTGAAATGTGGTGTGACCATTTTCACTATCCACTTTAACTTTGCCTGTTGATCCCGGGTTACATCTCAATAATTCATGTGCATAGTCATATATTCTTGTGAATTGATTTTTGAATGAACCTTCAACTTTGCATGATGCCATTAATTTTGCCTTACAAGCTTTATATATTGTGACATTTTTATTCCATTTCCTCAAAGCTTTTGACCGTATTTTATTTATCTTCAAATTCGGATTTTCAAGTACTGTGGTATCTAATGTCTCACTTAACCACTTTGCATTCATCATTTTGACATTGAATTGCCTACTGCAAGTATGGGTATCCAATATTTTTCTCAATTGTCATGTTCTACATCCTTTTAAATATCCATAATAACCCATCATGGATACTTTTCTTGTGCACCCAAGCATCTCACTCGTACCCTTCTATTGTCATTCTTAAAAAAATTTCAAATTTCTCCCCGCATGGACGCCATAACTTCTAACACCCTCCATAAACTCATTTTTATCACTAAACTTTGTTCCCACTTCCCACTTGTATACTGACATATTTTTTTTGCTTAACATATGTCCCAAATGGACCACACCTTTGCCTTTCATCAACTTCATCCTTACTTCCACTTTCTTGTGAACTGTCCAATAATTCTGAGTCCCACTGATCATCAGACAACCCCCTGTCATTTGGGTTTCTCTACCTATGTGCACTGTCATGTGTGTCTAAATCACAATTCATTTCATTTTCACTAACTTCTACTGACACAGAGTCTTCTATGTTGTTATGTACTAGTCTTTCATCAATATTAACATCAACATCAACTAGTCCTTCATCCACTTCGTCTTCATCAACTACTCCATGAGGAACTTCACCATGCACCACTCCTGGATCATCATCCTCACTTGAACTAAATTCTTCAATGACTACTTCTTCCTCCCCCTGCCCATGTTGTTCAATAACAACTTCCTCCTCCTCCACCCCAACGTTCTGTTCAACAATATCCTCCCCCTGCATGTTCACTTCATCCTCCCCCTGCACAGCCACTTCATCCTTCTACACAACCACTTCTTCATCCTCCACCTCCACATTCACTTCATCATCCTGCACAGCCACTTCTTCATCATTCACATGTACAGAAACTTCATCATCCTCCACCTCCACCGCCACTTCATCCTCCACTTGCACAACCACTTCATCCTCCACATGCACAGGCACTTCATCATCCTGCACAGCCACTTCATCATCCTGCACATCTACTTCATCATCCTGCACAACCACTTCTTCATCCTCAACATGCACAACAACTTCATCATCCTTCCCCTACACCTCTACTTTATCATCCTCATTCCCATCTACATGGCTACATTCACTCTCTAAACTTGCAAGACACAACAAATGAACTTCTTCATTTAATTCACTTTGAACAATAATCTCTGGCTCGTCATCCACACTGTGGACCACAAACAAGTGAACTTCCCCTAAATACTTTGCAAGGTGTACCATGTTCATTGCATCTTTGTCATCATTCAACTTATACAGAATATCTTGAATGCAATAAAATAACTCAAACACTTTAATATACCCCAACTCCTTAATGGAATCTACCACTTCGAAATAACTCCATTTCTCAGGGTCCATACTTCAATAAGTGACTTCCCCACCAACATATCCAAAAGGTATATCCTTTACTAGAGTCCCACCATGGTGGACCACAACATTAAATCTCTCCTCAGACATTCGAAACGCAAGCCTCCAAAATCAACTTTATGGGCATGGGACCACTATGGAAACGCAAAAAGTAACTATTATTTACGCTAAAAATACTGCTAAACCGTATGGGAACAATAAACAATAAACCAATAATCAACAATCAACCACACACAACCAATTATAATATGTTACACAACAATGCCCTAAACAATTCGCACAATTTTTGAAAAATATCTAACTTTGGAAAAAATCTAACACTCACATTTTGATGTGTGCATAAAATGTTACAAAGGAATGTCACAACACATAGCTTAGTTACGAGATTACGAATGCATACCTAACTGCCCAAAAGTCAATGCTTCCAATTTCAATTGGACGTCACTGATGTTCTTCCCAATTTTCCTGATTTCGCTACTAAACCACGCAAGAACTTTCACTCTCACCACCCTTAATTTAATTTTGAAAACGTAAACCCTAATATCTGCAATTACAATTTCAAAATCATTAAATCCACCTCACTGTGCCTGAAGGGAATCCACATGGGCAGTTAAATGCCATCCCAACACTGTTGTGCACACCTGGACTGTCTGCCATTAACTATGTTGTATAATCGATTACATGCAACCTGCATTCGACTAAGTCTATTACAGTTTTGAAATTTTGTTAATGCTTGAATTAAATGTTACAAAAACTATATTTTTAAATATGTTGACCAAGCATTTATTGTGATTCGACTGCATTAATTGTCCTATCAATTAACTACATTTGTTGTTGCTAACTGCTTTGATTGGAGTGTTGTATTTGACTACATTAGTAGCTAAGTCGACTTGAGAGCGTCATAATTGTGAAAAACTATAAATAGACGCGAATTTGAATTTTGTAAGAACTTTTGTGAATTCTAAAATTTTCATATTCATTATAGATTGGTGCTATCTTACAGAACATGGAAAAGCTCCAAGAATCAAAGAAGAAGACCGTGGTGATCATCTCTTGTGATTTCTTGAAGAGCAAGATTGTTGTGCTTTGAAAGAGCTGATCAAATATGCACAAAGAGGTGTTTACTGAAAGATCAGAGTTGACAATCTACTAAAGATTGGGTTGATTCCCTATTGTGATTACAAGAAGAAGAGTGTGTTGCGTTCTTGACTTTGAGGGGTTTCTCAAAGGGTTGAAGACGGCAGGAGAGGGACATCTTGTTGCTAGTCTTTGTGTTTTGTATTCCTATATTTTTATTAGAAGGTTAGAGAGGTGTTTTATATTTTTGACGTGAAGCTCGCTATAAAATCCTTGTTGTAAAAACCTTGATCATTATAGTGCATTTGCTTCGTGTGGTGGAAGGACACTAGATGTAGGCTTGGCCGAACCAGTATAAGAACCGAGTGTTTGATTTGTCTATCCCTACTTTGTTACATTCAATCGACTTTATTTTTCACGCATTTGACTATATTCTGCTGCACTAAAAAGTCTTTTTCCTTGCGTTTCAAGAAAGCTTTTAAAGGCATCTACTTTGCGAAAAAGATTTAAAGAAAACATTATTTTTGTATTTCACCAATTCCCCCCCCCCCCATCTTGGTGTTGAAAACTAAGCCATTCCAATAGAGGGTATACTTGATGACTTTATCACTAAATTCCCTTGATTTTGTAGGTTATTAGAATGATTTGAAAGAGGAGTTAAAATACCAAGGAGTTAGAATGCACAAAAAGAGAAAAAGACGTAGTGCAAAAAAGTCAAGTTGAAGGTGAGGGCCCCCTCAAGGCCCTGAGTGCCAGTTTCATGTATCACACAAAGCCTTGATTTCCTTTGAGGGGCCTTGAGTGCCAATACTGTCGCACAAGCACTCAATTGCCCTTAGTAGGGGCGTTGAGCGCCAACATTATGGGCTTAAACCTCAACTTTTGATCTATTGAAGGACTTTCATGCCCTAGGCTGTGTATCTCTTGATGGCTTGAGCACAAAAACACACGTTTTGCCCCTGTGCAGGCAGATTTGGGGATGCAGGAGCTCTTCTCTTTAGTTTCTAGGGTTTTTCTATCTCTTTCATTCCATTGTACACCTAGTTTCTTCATGACAATAGAGAACTAATCTTATTTCTTGTTGGGGAAGATGTAACCTCTAAACTCTCATGTATTTGGTTTTGTTCTAAATAATTTATGCTTCTTTCATTAATTCTTAGGGATTTTCTCCTTTGCTCTATGCGTGTTATATTTTCATCATTCATGGCATGATTTTACGGTCTTCTTTGTTATTGGAAAATACCTAGAAACCATGATCTGGAGAATTTCTCCCAAAAGCAATATTATCCAGGGATGGGGATAGGAGGTTTGGTTGTCTTAAGCTTATGTTCGTAATGCAAAATTAATTATTAGGGATGCAAGGCATTGTGGTATAATAATTAAGGATAGAATTTCTTCGTCGAGGGATCAGGTTTTAAGTAATTTAGAGAGTGACGTTAACAATTGAATGAAGATGAATTCTTATATGCATGAAAGTAAGGATGGTGAAATCTAAACCCCAACAACATTATCATCTCATATTTTCAACATCATCCATTCATTCTTGTGTTTAGCCTCAATTTACCAAATTGCATTCATATTTACTTTTTCTGCATTTTGCATTCTGAACCAATGAAATTGTTCTTAAGTCTTAATTAGTTAAGGTATTACATGACTGTCTAGTGTCGTAAGTCTTCTGAGATACGATACTTGGTCTTACCAATTTATATTACTTGATATGTTTTGGTACACTTGCCGATGAGTTAACATTCGACAGCAGATTTTCTTCTTTTGGAACCCTAGACAAGACATAATAGGTCTCTAATCAATTTCCAACTGTCCAAAATAGTCTTCATTGCCTATCTCAAATTCTCACTAGTCAAAACCTCCTTTTTATACTAAATATACCTCAAACTTACACAATAATCCCCTTACATGTTTCATTCAAGATTTTATTCAATTTAACGATGCTAACAAGTCTAATATAACCTCATAACATCATTCAAACAGTTCCTTCATCACTCCAACACCTACTTTTAAAATTTACCCATTAGGACCCCTATTTTAACCTCAAAACCTAAGCAAACGAACACTTTTTTAAACCGATCACTTTGAATTCAGTTCAAGGAATTAGAATAAATTCATTACACATAATCAATACAGTTTTTAGACATCACAAACATACAATTCCAACATACCAACAAAACATGCTCAAATCATCAACTACATATAATCTATATAAATCCAAACATAGCAATTTCTCAAAATTTAACTACTATACATAGAGATACAAATTCTTATAATATAATCACAAACTAAAACAAAATTTATAGCTTCCCTTACCTCACAAGACAACTGCTCAACTCAAGGAATGTTTCGTTGATTTCTTGAAACGCAAGGAAACTCTAGACAACCCTATGAAACACGGAATGATAGTTGGACAGAGTCCTTAGGACCTAAACTTCACCAAGAATAGAAGGGAAAATAGAGAAGCTACATGCCAAGGAATATTCTTGGATAGAAACACATATTGAAATCTAACAAAAATAAGGGTAGAAAGTTACTTGTTCTAAACCTAGAACTGATCGGTTCGAAATAGAGATTTCTTCGCTATGTTCTCATAGGAACATTTTGATCACAAAAACAAATTATCGAGGTGCTAGAATCTTTCGAGAGAAGGTGATGAGGACGTGACCAAGAACAAGGGAAAGGATCCTCTTGAAGAACTTAGAAGACCTATGACAAGGGCTAGAGCAAGGAAAGCAAAGGAAGCTCTTCAATAAATGTTATCCATATTAATTGAATACAAGCCCAAATTTCAAGGAGAAAATGCCAAGATGGTGAATTGCATTATATCCCAAATGAAAGAGAACTAAAACATCATTTTGTAGTTGTTTTATTTTACAAGTTATGAGTTTGTTTTTAGAATGGCCCAATCTTTGTAAAATTGGCTGACCAAATTATGTCTTTCGGTCAATCAATTAGTGGTCTTTAGTTTGTCTTTATTTTCAAGTCATAATAAGGGCCCAATTTTGGAAACACAGACATCAGCCCTTATAACCTTAACTTTTTGAATCAAATTGACAAGTAAGATTTGTATGCAAAGGAATTAGGGTTTTCTCCCTTCTATCTTAGTGAGAGTGATTCGCCTAATTTCTTTAGAATCCTTGGTTGTATCAAACGACTTTCCATCCTTTGTGTGTTTCTTCTTGTCTAAGAGTATTTCTTTCCTTCTGTTATTGTCTCCTTGTTGTTCTTTTCTTCTTCTTAATTTCTGGAATTTCTATTTCTATCCATTTTTAACTCATAGTCATAACTTGTGTTCTACACATCCAAATTGAGGGTTTCTTGAGTCTAGTTTGTAGATTAGAACGTGATCTTTAATATTGTTTTGGAAACACCTCATTCGAATTTTTGTAGCTCAAGATTTTGACGTTTTGAAGATTTTATTCCCCATATGTTTACCAAATTTTTAAATATTCTTTCAAGGTTCTAACTCTAAAGATCCTCAATAAGCCCTTTTGTGAATGTGGATCACATCATTTGGTATTCAGAGCTTCAGTTTAAGGGTTTTAATGTCAAATTGGTAACATCTTATCCTTATTTTTCTTTTTACCAATTCATTACCTTATTTTCATACTATTTGTGCTTGTGTTGAACCATTGCAAAAGTTAGACCCTTGTAAAAAAAATATTGCAATATTTCACAAAAAAAAATTATTCGGCTGAATGATTCATGTTTTAGAGCAATTTGTTACGAGGTAATATTGATGTTCTTGAAGGATTGTTTCTGATTCACGTGTTCACCAATTTTATTTTAGTCCTTTGTTGTTGTGAGTCTTAGTTTCTGTTGTTTAGCCATCTTTGTCTACCCAGCTTTATCATGCATAAATTAAAGGTTTGTTCTTTTGTTGTGGCCATAATCTCTTGAATATCCTAAGAACGCAAGGAGAATTGAAGTGGTAAAAGGCAAGAGAGTTCCATTAGAGTAAAAGTCAATCTATTGAGTGCAAACACTTGAGTGGGTGAGAAAAGTTTCAAACACCACACACACACACACACATATGTGTGTGTGTATGTGTGTTAGAAATGAATTGCCTTGTTTCTCAACACCAAGAGGACGGAGGGGTAATTGGTGATTACTAAAAAGGAATGCTTTTTAAATATTTTCGTAAACTTTAAATGATCTTGAATCTTTCTTGTAATCTAAGTAAAACACATATTCAATTCAAAGTAAAAGAGATAAGGAGAGAAGAACAAACACAAGGTTTTTATCCTGGTTCGGTCTCAATGCTCACATCCAGTCACCCTTCCAATCAACCTTAGATTGAAGGATCTTTTACTATAATGATTTGAGATTTACTGAAAAAGTTTTACAAAGAACATACTCTCACAATGTAAACACCTCTCACACTCATAATGAAATATAGAAAGAAAACACCTGCACACAGAACCACACGTCCTTGCTGCAAAACCCTTTAAGACCACCTCACAAAGTCAAGAACCCTTTGTTCTTCTTCCTGTCTTGCACGAATATGGAACCACAATCCAAGATTGCAAAAAAACATGTTTCTGATCAATGTAGAAACACCTCATCAATACATAGTATAATCAGTCAATTACACCCATAATTCTTCTCTCAAGAATCCTTCAAGTTTCTTCCAAATATTTGAATCTTGATTCTTGGAGCTTCTTAATCACCTATAACACTTTTCTCTAATCAAAGATATCAGATATGAAATTTCAAAATGATCAATTCGTTATTCTTGTTACAGTATAGTGAGCAATGCGTCAATATATATAGTTATCTCATGACAGACACAGATTAATCGATTACGTTAGTAATGTAATCGGTTACATAAATGACAAATGTAACAAAATTATAATTCAAATAGATTTAATTGAATGCACAATTAATGTAATCGATTTGCAATAAATGCTAGTCAACATATTTAAAAGGCTTAAATGCTTACTTCGTCCCCATGTTAAGGGGTGAATTTCTGTTTAGTACCCGGTTTTAAAAATGCTTCTATTTTATCTCAAAGTAGTATAAATTGTATCAATTAGATCCCTTCCGTTAAATTCACATAAACGGAGTTAACTCAGGCTGATGAATCTACATTTTTTCTTCTCTCTCCTCTGCATTTCCTGCAATGTTCCAGCTTTTTCTCTCTCTCTTCTTCCTCACATCAAATTCAACACAAACAAAGAGAGAAACATGAAACCCAACGACAACGTGCCAATACTGACCAAGACAGACTCTGGGGTTAACAGCCTCTCCCAGTCCTCACCGCCCCGCTCTCCCCGCCAGCCTGTATACTGCGTCCAAAGCCCTTCCCGTGAGTCTGCCTCCACTCGCTTTTCCAGCTCCTGCAAGAGCAGCTCCACCAACCGCAGGGCCCATGGAGGCCCTGGAAGGACCACTTCCACGCCATCGAGGAAGAGGGTCTCCTTGACGCCCACGATAATGCCCAACAGGGCTTCCCTCGTCGCTGCTATTTCCCAGCATTCATCTTCACCTTCCTCCTTCTCTTCTCCTTTTTCTCTCTCATTCTCTAGGCTGCAAGTCGTCCCCCACCACAGATATTGCCACTACTGCTGCAATCTCTGAGGGTCTGAACTCTATGAAGTCAATTCCTGCATTGGATTTCCATTCCTCAAATTATCATCCCTACTTCCTCACTAGCATTTATTTATTATTGCTGCAGAGAGTTAGGATGGAGTACAGACAGGTACCTCTCACAGTACTCAGTATAAGCTCGAAGGATTGCAAAATTGAAGCTCCCATTGAAGCTTCATCATCATTGATCTTCTGAAGGAAATAGTCAATGAAGGAAAATGGGGTAATTGCCTGCATTCTCCACTTCAATGTGTTTAAAACAAGAAGCTTCATTCTTTGAATTGTTTTGGCTTCAAATATATACTTAGATTCACCCACCTAATTAGAAATTACAAGATCAATGCGTGTAGAATTAAAAACATTTATCTCAGTGCATGATTGGAAAAACAATTATTTCTTGGACTCAACTCTCCTAGAAAGTCAGCAAGTGGATCTACAAAATAAACTGAATCAAACATGCAATTAATAAGTTCATAAACCAAATCATCAGATTGAAATCATTTACCTGCAAATCAAGAGATGTAGGAACATCAATCTCTTCCATTTTGGCTGCCAAAGATATGAAACCTACAACCAACAATTTCATTGTCCAAACTCGTTGCTTTTGCCAATAAAAAGATCCTATCAAAAGCCATTCAAGACTAAATCAAATAAAAAAACATTTTCTTTTCTTTGTATAAAATAATTGACATACTGGTAACTCATAAATAGAGAGGAAACGGTCCAAGTAATTTATGGATAAATACGCACAGAGAGGTCCAAAACCAAAGTGCTCTCAGACTTGTGAAACAAATAGATTCAATCATTAGTTAGAAAATAGTAAATAACAGTCAATGATCAATGATCAATGATCAATGATCAATGATCAATGATCAATGATCAATCCTTATTGCAAAGATCAAATAGCTTCACACTGATGCAAAAGTGAAATGCTAATCTGAAGTATAAAGTATGGATTGATAAAATAATCCCAATAAAAAAAAGTCAAAATATACAAGAGATTTAGATTCATCAATTGGATGATCTCAAACAAAAAATGAGGCATACTCAAATCCAAATAAAACTCTTTAAAACAAGGTCATCAAAAGCAAAAGTGAGGATTTTCATAAACCCCGATCAAGATTAGAAGAAAGAGAGAGTGTGTGTATGTGTGTGTGAGTGTGAGGTTAGGATACAAAAGGAGGGTTTGAGCGCCAAAGCCACAAAAACTAAGGAACAGTGCATACCATACCGCAAGTGGAGGTGCTGAGTCGTGAATCAATGGGGGGTGGGGGGTTGTGAGTCACTGCAGGTGGAACTTTGTGTTAGAATGGGTGGTGGCGGGGGTGCCGATGGTTGCATGGCCACTGTACGTAGAGCAGCACGTGAACAGGGAGGTGATGGTGGGAGAGATGAAGGTGACTGTTGGCGTGAATCAGAGGGTAGGAGATGGGTTTGTGAGTGTAGAGGAGAACAGAAAAAGTGAGGAAGAAGAATAGAAAAAGTTGGAACATTGCAGGAAATGCAGAGGAGAGAGAAGAAAAAGTGTAAATTCGTCAGCTAAAGTTAACTCCGTTTATGTGAATTTAACGGAAGGGATCTAATTGATACAATTTATACTACTTTGGAATAAAATAGAAGCATTTTTAAAACTGGGTACTAAACAGAAATTCACCCCTTAACATGGGGACGAAGTAAGCATTTAAGCCTATTTAGAAATATGATTGTTAAAACCGTTATGACTTAATTTTAAAACAATTTTCAAAACATAACAGACTCAATTGATTACATACCTAGTGTAATCGATTAAGCTAACCACTTAAGGAAATTTTGAAAACTTTTTCTCTTCAAAACTCACCATATATCAAAAAGATGTTTGCAAAGATACGAGTTTTAATCGATTTAACATTTAATGTAATCGATTCAAAACCTGTTGTTTTGCCGCAATTCAAAACAAAAAGCTATCTTATGAGTTCAATTGATTACAACATCATTGTAATCGACTGTGATCATACAAAATTTCTTCATACTTGATGTTTTATCTCATCAAAACATTTAACATGCATACAGAAGATATACACAATTATGATCACAGAGTATGCAAGCTAATCAACATGATAACATATTTATTAAACATATAGAAACACTTGTAAACCAACACATGTATCAAAAACAAATACAAATTCCTGTTGTGTCAGTATAACATATGATGGTGACTAGTCCCAGCTAGAAACATTCTGTTAGAAGCTCCACACCAGAAGAAACTAGTAGTGACTGAAGGTGGAGTGGATTGATGAAATAATGCAGTGTTGGAAGTGTTTTAATGCAGAAGAGGTGTATGGGTGAAGCCTCAAACTCAGAGGGCCTTCCTATAGAGGAAGGAAGCTTGAGGAAGGAAGAAGAAGTAGTAAATCAAAAGTGACTTAAGAGCACAAAAGCTGGAAAGCAAATCCTGCAACATATCATTAAGCTCAAAAGTGACCAAATACAAAGAAGAGGCCCTCTTTCAGATGGCCTCTTTCACCACATCCATAACATTTGAAACTTGAAGAACAACCTTGATAGTTCTTCTTTTTCTTCAAGAGTTGGCTGTCAGATGATTTAACGTTGGCCATCAAGCATAGATTTTCTTGCTCATTTGAATCGCTTGAGCTTAAGGAGTTTGATGTAGAGCATGAATTCGAACAAGTCAACTTAGCCACATTCGATACTTCATCATGAGTGACTCTTAAAAATTCCCACATTTCCTGAGCACTTTCATAAACAGAAACTTTGAAAAAATCATCAATGGTTAGTGCAAATAAAATTATATTCCGAGCCTTAATATCAAATTGGGCTCTTCTATTTTCCTCAACAGTCCAGTCAAAATATGATTTTTCTACTTCTACACCATCAACTGTATTCATAGGAATATAAGGGCGATTTTGTACAGCTTCCCAGATACCTCTATCAATAGACCCCATAAAAATCTCCATTCTCACTTTCCAAAAAGCATAGTTATCACCAGTAAACAATGGAGGTCTGTTAATGGAAGCACCCTCAGCATATACATGGTTTTGATTGTGACCATCCATTTTCGCAAATTTTGAAAAACTATCAAAGCAAGCTCTGATACCAATTGATGGTATCGGAGGGGGTATTTTTCGAAGAGTATAGCGTAGCGGAATTAAAACTCAGAGAGCGGAAAGCGTATTCGATCACAATTAAACTTAATTTGGTCCTTTTAGTAAAAATAATTTTCTTTCAGAAAATTAATCAAACAGTTGATATACGTAAAATAATATGAGTGTAGGGAATAAGAAGATCAACACAGAATTTTTATCCTGGTTCGAATCAAAAGATTCTACGTCCAGTCGTTAATCAGTATAAATAGTGATTAACCTTTTTCACTAAAAATGGTTTAATAGATTACAAGATAATGAATAGGAATAAAATGAATAGAACCACTCTACCAACTTGAAGAGAACCACTTCAGCAATCGACCAACGATTCACAAGCTTCTCCTTTCACAAGACCAGGCAGAGCACCTTGCTAACTTGAAGAGAGTCTGCTCCGACTATCGACACACGATACGCGAGCCTCTCCTTTCACAAGACCAAGCAAGGGAACAATGAACAAAAAGCTTTCTGAGAACGTTCCTCTGACACACACTGTTCTAAGCTTTCTCAGTTCAAAAAACGTTCCCTTCTAATTTCTCCAAAACAAAATATATAGCCAAGTACACTGAGTGCCAAAGGTCAGCTCCCAACTGCCATGAATAATCGATTATTGTAAGTGATAATCGATTATTCAAGTCCGTTACAGGTTTTCAAAAATGTGATAATCGATTATATGAAGTGATAATCGATTATTCAAGTATGACTTGTGATAATCGATTATTGCTTAACCATAATCGATTATACTAGTAAAAATTACAATGTTTTAACATTTTCCTACTACATTCAAAATCTCCAAGTTGCTTTTTTTGAAATATTTTCCTACTACATCCAAAATCTATAAGTTGCAGCATCATCAAAACACATCTTCAGGTTTTACCAATACTCCTTATTGGTAACATGATCATCCAAACTTTTATTATTACATCTTAATATTACCCTTAACAAAGTAGATAGAGATCTATTTACTACTTCAGTTTGCCCATCAGTTTGTGGGTGACATGTGGTAGAAAATAGAAGTTTAGTTCCTAGCTTTTCCCATAAAGTTTTCTAAAAATGGCTTGGGAACTTAACATCTCTATCAAACACTATGGTTTTGGGTAAGCCATGCAATCTCACTATTTCTTTGAAGAAGAGTCTAGATATATAGCTACCATCATCTACTTTGTGGTAGGGTATAAAATGTGCCATTTTACTAAAACGATATACTACCACAAATATAGAATCATACCCCTTTTGAGTTTTTGGCAATCCTAGAACAAAATCCTTGCTTATGTCCTCCCAAGAGGTATTAGCTATGGGAAGGGGTGTATAAAGTCCATGAGGCATAATTTTTGACTTAGCTTGTAAACAAGCTATGCATTTAGAACAATGCCTTTGAACATCTACTCTCATGCGTGGCCAATAGAATTTACTTTTCAAAATGTTTAGAGTTTTATCAACTCCATGATAGCCCATGAGTCCTCCTCCATGACTCTCTCTAATAACAAGTTTTCTAATGGATCCTTGGGGTATACAAAGTTTTCCTTTATTAAAAAGATACCCCTCAGAAAGATAGAATCCATCAAAAGGCTTCTTAAGACATGAAAAATAAGTGGATGCAAATGTTTCATCATTTTCATATAGTTCTCTTATATCATCAAATCCTAATATTTGTGAGCCTAGGGTTACTAATAATGCATGTCTTCTAGATAAAGCATCCGCAACAACATTAGTACTCCCCTTTTTGTGTATGATGACATCAAGAAATTGCTCCAGGTATTCCACCCACTTGGCATGTCTTTTGTTTAGCTTTGCTTGCGCTTTAATATAGTTGAAAGATTCATGGTCAGTATGTATGATGAATTCTCAAATTACTAAATAATGCTCCCAAGTTTTTAAAGCTCTAATGAGGGCATATAACTCTTTATCATAGGTAGGATAGTTTAAAGTAGGTATCCTAAGTTTTTCACTAAAGTAGGCTACGGGATTACCTTCTTAAATTAAAACAGCTCCTATCCCTACCCAGATGCATCACGTTCTAGTTCAAAGGCTTTGGAAAAATCAGACAAGGCTATAATTGGTGCATGAGTTAACTTATGTTTCAAGGTCTCAAAAGATAAAGCTTGTTTATCACCCCAAAGAAAAGGAACATTTTTTTTACTAGTTCATTCAAAGGAGCAGTTAGGGTGGAGAAGTCCTTTACAAATCTTCTATAAAAACTGGCTAAACCATGGAAACTTCTCACCTCTCCTACTGTTTTAGGGGTTGCCATTCTTGTATAACCTTGATCTTCTCAGGATCAACATGTACACCTTCTTTTCCAACTTTGAATCCAAGGAAAATTACACTTTCTTGACAAAAAGTACATTTATAAAAGTTGGCAAAGAGATGATGTTCTCTAAGAAGAAGCAAGACTTTGTTAACATGGCTAAGGTTCTCTTGAAGACCTTGACTATAGTTTAAGATGTCATCAAAGTAGACCACTACAAACCTCCCCATGCATTCCCTAAGGACATGATTCATCAGCCTCATGAATGTACTTGGAGCATTGGTCAAGCCAAAGGGCATGACTAACCATTCATACAAACCAAACTTGGTCTTGAAAGCGGTTTTCCATTCATCTCCCTCTTGAATTCTTATTTGATGATATCCGCTTTTGAGATCAATTTTAGTGAAAATGTTTGCTCCAAGTAATTCATCCAACATGTCATCGAATCTAGGAATGGGGTGCCTATATTTAACAGTTATATTGTTAATGGCCCTATAATCTGTATACATTCTCCAAGATCCATCCTTCTTAGGAACCAACTACACAGACACAACACAACGACTTGAGCTCTTTTGGATCCACCCTTTGTTCAATAATTCATTAACTTGTTTCTCTATCTCTTTTTTTTCCATGGGGTTGGTCCTATAGGCTGGCCTATTAGGAAGGCTTGCCCCAGGCACCAGATCTATTTGATGTTCTATTCCCCTCAAAGGTGGTAATCCACTTGGTACCTCTTTAGGAAATACATCATCAAATTCTTTTAAAAGTTTTTGCAACCCCTTTAGTAGAGAACCAAGTTCATAATTTACTAAAACAAGTGCCTCTTTGCAATAGAGAAGAAAATGAGGTTGTCTAAGCAAAAGATTTTTAGAAACTTTTAAGGTTTGAGGTTGGCCAACTTCTTTGGTTGAGGCATTGTTTACCAAACTCATATTCTTCTCCTTTTTCTCTATCCTATTTTCCTTTTTATTCTCTCCATCCAACTTCTTCTTTAGAATTATTTGGTCCTCTCTTACTTGTGACGGTCTAAGAGGACACAAAACAATTTTCCTGCCCTTGTGTTGAATGGTGATTTTGTTGGTGACTCCATCATGTAGAGCTTGTTTATCAAATTGCCAAGGCCTTCCAAGCAATATGTGCCCAGCTTCCATTGGTACTATATCACAAACAATTTGGTCTTCATATTTTCCAATGAAAATGGGTACACTCACTTGTTCTTTAACTATTATTCCTTCATCCTCTTTGATCCATTGAAGTTTATAAGGTTTAGGATGAGGAGTAGTAGTTAAGCCTAGCTTCTCTACCATTCTTGAACTACAACAGTTGCAACAAGAGCCACTATCCACAATCATTGAACATGTTTTTTCAAAAACTTTACACCTTGTGTGGAATAGATTCTCTCTTTGTGATTGTTCTAACTCAACATGTTTATTTTCAAGGAGTCTTCTTACCATGAGTAAGTCCCCATCACAAGGTAAAGTTTCTTCTTCTTCATAAGTGGATGTTTCAGACTCACTATATGAAGAACCCTCACTATCACTCGCATGCTCAAGAATGTAAGTTGACCTTCTATTTTGACACTCAGATGCATAGTGTCCTTTTTCCCCACATCTAAAGCACTTAGTCTCCTTGCTTTTATGGTCTCTTGAAGGTTCTTTAACCCTTTCTTTTTCTCTCTCTTTTTCCCTAGACCCATCATACCTTGACTTAGATAGACTACCATCCCTCTTGTATTCTCTCTTATGGCTAGAACTAGTAGGGAAGTCCTTTCTAGTGGAGCTTTTCCTCTTGAGTTGTTGCTCCACCCTCACACAAAGTTGGACTAATTCATTGAGATCATTGTAAGGTAAGAGTTCTACCTTATCTCGTATGTCATAATTAAGTCCACTTTGGAACCTAGCAATTGTTATCCTTGGTTCCTCTCTTATCCCAGTTCTCAACATGAGTAACTCCATTTTTTGCCTATATTCTTCAACACTCATGTTTCTTTGTTGGAGTTTATGGAGCTTGTCCATTAACTCCCTATCATAGTAAGTTGGCACATGCCTTCTTCTTAAGGCTGACCTTAACTCATTCCAATACCTAATGGAAGGTAGGTTTCTCAATATCAGATCTTTGACCAAGGTTGTCCACATATATAAGGCATAGCCTTGAAAGCTTAAAGAGGCCATAGTTACTCTCCTCTCATCATCTATTTGGTGACACTCAAACAATTGCTCAACTTTCATCTCCCATTCCAGATATTCTTCCACATCATCTTTCACTTTATGATTTCTCCTAGGAGGTATTTGATAGTGGTCATCATTGTGATGACTACTATAATGCTTAGGTTCACTAGGTGGAGAGGATGTATCTCCAAGGTTTTCTCTTTTTCTATGTGTAGACCCTTCTTTCCTTTTACCTTTGTCTTGATTGATCAAAAGTTGACCAATCATATCCTTGAGCTCATTAATCTCTTTGTCCCTTTGTTGAAACTTTTGCTCAAATTCCTCTCTTAGTTGTAACCTCTCACTTTTAGGTCTTACACTCCCCTGGACACTAGATTGACTCATTCTTGACAAGTTGTAGAAATGATTTTCACAAGGTTTTCAAAGACTTGCACAAGTAATGAGTGAAAAGATTTTCACAAACTTTCGTTGTTTTTGGTGAAAAATTTCTAAAGAGATTCTAGAGGTAAAAAAAATGTTTCCAAGTAGCTCCCAGGAAGAAGAGGTGAGTCATAATTGGACAAACTTAGAAACCAAGTTCTTCCTTAGCCATAGTTTCCTTAGAGTTATCTTTTACCTTAGTTTCTAAGTAGAAATTTTTCAAAATATTTTCAATTGGTAATGAAATGCTCCTAAAAACCAAAAGAAGGTATTGCTATATGCTATGCAATCCTATATACCACGGAGACTTAAAACAAGAGATCAATCAAGCAATTTAAAGAAAGCAATAAAGATGCAAAATGTAAATGTTAGACGACTCTAAGTGAAAGTGCAAGTGACACTTGGAGTCCCTTGACACACTTCCGCACTGAGAAAATGAAATTGCACTATTACAATGTTTAAATATGATCTTGGAATTGCTTCAAAAGCATTTTCCCAAGTCACTTAGTCAAAGAAACGAAAATCAACTTTAAACAGCAAAGGTTTTGTGATATGTTGTGTAAACAATCTTAAAATAAGGCCTAAAACTAATGTAAGCTTCATTCTCTTGCTGCTGCAGATTGCTACTCCAAAACAGGTTGCACTTCAAGCTTTTCTGATGTATTTCTAGCTGCTGGAACAACAGAGTTGCAGCTTCTCAAAAGCTCCCTTTTTGTTCCCACTTCAGCCCCCTTTTCACTTCCTAATATGCTACCTCAGTAGGTGAAGGTTTTTGCTCTTGGATGCCTCACAATAGCTACCACAACACCTCAAGATTCCACTCAAAACATACCAAACAGAATTAGCAAACTGCACCAGAATTTCAAACCAGATTTTTGAATGTTTAACAATTTGGAAGTCAAGAATGGGGAAATCAAATGGGGACAGGGATGGAATAACAGAAAGCACTTAAAAGGAACCTAATAATGGCACTAGAAAAGATTAAGAAAGCAATAAAAACAAAAATAGCATATCACAAACTCATCCAGACCAAACTGTTTGATATTTTACCAAAGTGTTTGTTAAAATGCCTCAATGAAAACCAGATTTTGTGTTTTGGGGTTTTTAACTACTTGAAACTAGATTGCATGGTTCAACAGGCTTTTAAACACATGTTCTTACTTATTTTGATCATTTATTTTCAATCTAAAACAATGAACCAACTCTTGCTACAATCCAAAAATAATTCTGCACAATAATACCAAAATAGTGGCTGTAACAGCAGTCTGCACCAAAAAAAGTGACTGAAAATTGTGGTTTTGAACTCAAAAACGAATGGAAGTGATTCAACAGCTCATGTGAATGCCCAAACAACTTTCCTTGATGATTTTAAGCATGTTCAAACTCTTAAACAACTCAGAAAATATTCCAACCAAAAATCACTGGTTCACTTCCAATTTAATTCAAAAGATGTTGGTTCAAGATGTAAATCTGCATATCAACTAATTTTTGACCAAATGAACAGTATGAGCAACTTTCAATCATCAATTTATACTTGCTCAAGCTTTCCAAAAGCACAAAAACAACAGATTCCGAAAATCACCTCTGTTATATCAAATTATGCAGTAAAATACATCAATTAAACCAACCAAATTCAGTTGTCCTTGGATTCAAAGTTGGACAGCAAAGAAAAAATGACTCAAAGAAGTGTCAACACACAAAACTAAGCTAGAATTACAGTGCTTAGTATGATTAAAATCAAAATAAACCAAACAAGATGTGACCACACGGTGAAAAGTTGGAACAGAAAAACTGGACAACAAAGGCTAATGGTTTTTAAGGCAACCAAGCTATGCTAGATGCATTTCCTTGCTTTTAATGGTATACCATACCTTTAGCCACCTCCAATAATAGCAAACAAATTTGTGCCAAGCAGAAAAATCAAATAAAACCAGCTGAATCAGATTTGAAATTTTAAAACCAGATTTGAATTTCTTGAGCAGATTTGAAACCAAAATTAGTTTCTAGTGCTTTTGCTTCTATCACCAAGGCTAGATCATGTTCTCATTTCCTTATTTGGTTTATTTAAAGCTTTTCCAACACTTTAAACTCAAGCAAACCAAAATAAAAAAAGCTGAGGTGTATGGGTGAAGCCTCACAGCTGAGAGGGCCTTCCTACAGAGGAAGGAAGCTTGAGGAAGGAAGAAGAAGTAGCAAATCAAAGGTGACTTAAGAGCACAAAAGTTGGAAAGTATATCCTGCAACATATCATTAAGCTCAAAAGTGACCAAATACAAAGACGAGGTCCTCTTATTTATAGGTGAAGAGGAGCCTAATTTCTGATTTAATTCCCTCCTAAATTCAAATTATTTAGCAAAGGAGGAACGTCCATTTTGATCCAGAAAGGTCCATGTCTCATTCCAGCTCAGCCAGCAAGGTACATGCTTCATTCCAAGTCAGCCAAGTCACGTGAATTGGTCTTCTCTCGGGAGAAAAAAGTGTTTGTGCATTTCCATTCCACAAGAACTTCCCTTTTTGGCTCCTTTGCTTTCCTTTCCTAATTTAACTTCTTGGATGGCTCAATCATGGTCTCCAAGCTTTATTTGTCCCTACAAAATAAAGTATAAGTGCTTTAGTTAAGAAAAGAATGATTTTTATAAGTAACCTTCCATAGAAGTAAAATGTTAGGTGATCCTTCTTCTTCTTGAATCTTCCTTGCCATGGCTCTAGTAAGAGGTCCAATGTGATTCCTTGATGGTCTTCCATCAGCATATGTGTGTTTTTATAGTCAATGTGTTTTCATCATCAAAAACCAAATTATTAGAGATTGGGTTAAACTTTCATATTACTCTCCCTATCAACAATATATATATATATATATATATATATATATATATATATATATATCTGTGTGTGTGTGTGTGGTTAAATATGTTTTTCGTCCCTTAAGTATCACACGATTTTGGGTTTAGTCCGTACTCGAAACTTTGATGGTTTTTAGTCCTCATAGTTTTAGACTCTTACTATTAGTCCTTAAAATTAGACGACGTTAACTTTTAGTAGATGTGGCAAACGACGAGGCCACGTCTTATTCCAGCTTGCCTTTTCACTCTCTGCACGTTGCTTGTGCTTGAGAACTTTGTTTGTCTTCTCCTGCAGAGCCTAGCCTCAATCGGACCAGCCGTCATACCGGACCTTCCACTCAGTCCAAGGTGTCGTCGGCGACATCAATCGCCACTAGGACCATTGTTGGCCGCGGCATCGATTTCCCCCTCCTTGCCTTTTCTCCGAGCGCGAGAGAGAAGCTTTGTCGTTCCTCCGCCAATCGGCGCCTGAGAGAGCCCAGCCTCCGCGAGCCACAAACCAGGATGGTCACTGCCGACGCCGTCCTCGACAACTGGTCAGAGTATCAAGTCACTGTGATGAGCATTTCTATTGAGTTTTTTCACCCCTTTTTGACCTTTAAATAATTTTTATTTTTCAGGACATATTAAATGCTCTAAGAATTCCCATGCACTCGTTCTTGAAAGAAGCTTTGACAGACCAAATTTGAAGTATAAAGTAATTGGCAAGACAAAGGAACCACTAAAGAAGCTCGGACAACTACTAATTGATCGCTTCAGGAATCAGTGTATAATTGTTTACTGCCTTTGAAAAAGTGAATGTGTTGAGGTCTCTAAATTTTTAAATGAGAAATGCAAGATCAAAACAGTGTATTACCATGTTGGCTTGGCTGCCCGGCAAAGAATAGCATTTCAAAAGAAATGGCATGACGGGGAGGTCCATATTGTGTGCACAACTATTGCTTTTGGAATGGGGATAGACAAACCTGATGTTGTAAGTTGAGCTACATTTTAAAATTATGATTATGCTGTGATAATTCAAAATTCTATGATCAACTTTGTTTAGGAATACTACACCTTTAAAAAATATAGTGCGCCCTTCCCTGTAGATAATTTCGTGTCTTATAAGCGATATATAAATGAAATGACCTATCAATGATTTGCTACTTATCACCAGTCGGATGACTAAAATGACTAGGACCAATCATTTTGAAAATCCACAGCATTACCAAAATTTTCGTACTTTTGAAGTTTTTTTCAAGGCCTTTTTTATTGATTGAGTTAACTAATAAAAGTAATACTCCTACAATTATTCAGATTTCTAGTGATCATAAGATAATTTTATCCATACTGTCCAAGTACTAGTTGAAAGTATACACCCAAAATCTATTAGATCCATTTACGACCCGCCTTATAAACTTAAATGTAACATATATACGTTAGTGTAGCATTTGAATGCTTGGCTAGGGCAAATATATCCACTTGAAAATATAGGGATTAGTTCTAACTGAAAGATTACCTTATTGGTATGTTAGATTTACAGATTTTGTTACTCAAATTTTCATTTGTCATGCTTTCAGCGCTTCATCGTCCACAATACAATGTCAAAATCTATTGAAAGCTATTATCAAGAATCTAGAAGGGCTGGAAGAGATAATCTTCCTTGAGTTTGCATTGTTCTTTACCAAAAGAAGGATTTTAGTAGAGTTGTATGCATGAAAAGAAATGGTTAGGGATATAAAAAGGAAAGTTTTAAGACAGCAATGGTTCAAGCCAAAAAGATGCAAGCGTACTGTGAAATAGAGGTAATCAAGCTCCTTTGCATGTCAACCTCTTCTTTTTTTTTACTTTTCTCTTTCACATCTCTTGTCTGTTTTTGAAAATGTGGTTTAAAATAGTAAAGTATGAGTTTTGGATATAAATTTTTCATATAAAAATCATCCATATATTGCTCACCGTGTTTTTAAGGGTATAGCAAACTGGCCTGTAGTGCAGAAAGACGTTTTTTCTTAAGACTTTTATGTTTTATGTTTGTTTGGATGGTTAGGTTGAATGTCGGAGACAAACTTTACTCAAACACTTCGGGGAATCTTTTGATAGAAAATCTTGCAAGTATGGATCTAGCCCATGTGATAACTGTATCAAGACTTTATTATGAATTGTTGCACCATTAATGTCAAGTCTGGTATGCTCTAACAAACTCTGTGGACTATCTGGAGCAGTACCTATTGCACTTTTGTTTTTCAAAAAAAATTTCTTTCACCTTACCTCTAGGGAGACCAGTCCTCACGACTCTGACCGGTTGTCGAGGACGGCGTCGGCGGTGACCATCCTGGTTTGTGACTCACGGACGCTAGCCTCTCTCAGGCGGCGATGCGGAAGAACAAGAGAGCTTCTCTCTCGCATGCGGAGAAAAGGCAAGGAGGGAGAAATCGACGCCGCGGTCGACAATGGTCTTGGTGGCGATTGGTGTCGCTGGCGACGCCTTGGACCAAGTGGAAGGTCTGGCACGGCGGCTAGTCCGATGAAGGCTCTGCCCTTCCGGACAAGACAAAGGAAGTTCTCAAGCACAAACAACGTGGCAAAGAGTGAAGAGCCAAGTTGGCATAAGACGTGGCCTCGCCGTTTGCCACATCTACTAAAAGTTAACGTCGTCCATTTTTAAGGACTAATAGTAAGAGTTTTAAAATTATGAGGACTAAAAACCATTAAAGTTTCTAGTAGGGACTAAATCCAAAATCATGTGACACTTAAGGGATAAAAAACATATTTAACCTATATATATATATATATATATATATATATATATATATATATATATATATATTGCTCTTGTTATCTTGATCTATTTATTAATCATGGCAGAAAGGAATGATATCTAGATGCAAATTGCAGAGGTTGATGAAGCAACAACAAGATGAGTTTCATGATAAGTTGGATCAATTAGAGAATAGAACCCCATCAGGAGGAAGAAGGCTAAAGTGCAATTAGAGGAAATTTCTGGACTTTTGTGTAATTTTGAATAAAAGAAAGAGGGTTAAAATGTAATTTTGGACAAGTTTAAATCTTTTTGATATTTTAAAAGATAATTTGAAGAAAATATATCTTAAGATATATTATTTGATATTGTTAAATAATTACCTTATTTAACTATATCAATAAATATCAAAAGATAATATTTGCCATTTTTTTTTTTGAATCTAGAAAAGATATTATCAAATATTCTCAAAAACTGATTAAATCTGTTGAATATTTGGAAGATAATATATATAAGATAATAGATCTTATCAACAGAAAATTTAGAGTCCAAGCCCAATCAAGCCTATAAAGAGACCAGGGAAGACCGAAATCGTAACTCATGCATTCACTGAGACTCCTCCATTGTAAGCCATCATCCACCACTCCTCTTACTTTTATTTTACCATGTATTTCACTCCATTCATGGAGGGCTAAGCTTCTAAGGCTATTCCACTGTAATTTCATTATGGATTCTAAGGTTAAGTTGAATTAATGAATTCGTTTCTTTTGATTATTGTTTTGAGTTTTTATTCTTTTATGTCTTTTATCTCTCAATCATATTAAAATCAATTATTTGAATCTACATGCATATTAATCATATGAGTTCAAGGGTTTCTATGTTTGATTGAGAATTTACTTTAATTGAATTTAGGAACTTTCATATGATTAAATGGGTTTTTGCTACTAATTGAGAATGTACTTTGATTGGTGGTAAGAATTTCATCTATAATTAATTGAGAATTTAATTTGATTAATTATCTTTTAATTTGGTTAGGAGATTTAAGAATAGACATGATTAAACACAATAGGATTTAATTGAAAATGTATTCTAGTTGAATTCATTGTGAATAATCTAGAAAGGTCTTGCATTTGATTGAGAATCTACTTTGGTTGATTGTATGATCGCCCTCAAGTTAATTGAGAATGTACTTTAATTAATTTGAAACTCGAACAATAATCAATTGAACAATAATATGTGGATAACCGATGATGAATCTATCTTAGAAAAATAGTGGAATTAGCCTATTTCATTATAATTGTTTCTAAGTTTCCTATTTGTTCTTCCAACATTCTTCAAACATTAACTTCATTAGCATAGTTTCTCACTTTTATTCTTAAGCATTGCATAACATTCACGAGAGTCAAATATTGAAAAGCATTTTTGTATTTATTGGGAGACGACTCAGGGTTACTTTAACCCTATCTACTTTGTTGAATACTACTTGGCAATACTGAAGTTGCCTTGAAAAGTAGTATTCATTTGATAGTTTCAATGACAACATATCAGTTTTAAACGGGTAGAGAAACAAAAGGAGGCTTTTGCTTCCCTTAAGCATAGGCTCACTAATGCACCTATCCTTGCCATGCCTAATTTTTAAAAATCTTTTGAGATTGAATGTGATGCATCAAATGTGGGTATTGAGGTTGTTTTGTTGCAGGATGGACATCCAATTGCTTATTTTAGTGAAAAGTTAAATGGGGTTACCATTAACTATTCTATTTATGATAAGAAATTGTATGCTTTGGTTAGAGCTTTAAAGACTTGGCAACATTATTTGTTACCCAAAGAATTTGGCATTCATAGTGATCATGAGTCTTTGAAATACTTGACAGGATAAGGTAAGCTTAACAAGAGATATGTTAAATGGGTAGAGCTTTTAGAGCAATTTCCATACATCATCAAGTATAAAAAGGGAAAAGGAAATATAATGGTTGATGCACTTTTTAGGAGGCATGCATTGCTTTCTATGCTTGAAACTAAATTGTTTGGTTTTGAATCTTTGAAAGACATGTGTATACAAGATGAGGATTTTGCTGAAATATTTGCTGCATGTGAAAAGTTTTCTCAAAATGGTTAGTATAGGCATAATAGATTCTTGTTTAAAGTGAATAAATTGGGTGTGCCTAAGTACCCCATTAGAGAGTTGCTTATGCTTGAATCACATGAGGGGTGTTTGATGGGTCATTTTAGGAATCAAAAGACTTTGGAAATGGTGCAAGAGCACTTCTTTTGGCCTCGTATGAAACATGATGTGCATAAGTTTTGCGATCACTGCATTATGTGTAAAAGGTTAAATCTAAGGTTAAGCCTCATGGATTATATACTCCTTTGCCTGTTCGTGAATATCCTTGGACTAGCATTTCTATGGACTTTGTTATGGGACTGCCTAAAACAAAGAATGGAAATGATTTTGTGTTTGTTGTTGTTGATCGATTTTCTAAGATGACACACTTCATACCTTGCAAGAAGGTGGATGATGCTTGTCATGTGGCTGATTTGTTTTTCAAGGAAATAGTGAGACTTCATGGACTACCAAGGATCATTGTGAGTGATAGGGATACAAAATTCCTTAGTCACTTTTGGAGGACTTTGTTGGAGTAAGATTGGTACTAAATTGTTATTTTCATCTACTTGTCACCCACAAATTGATGGTCAAACTAAAGTAGTCAATAGGGTTGAGTTTACTTACAATAGGGTTGTTCATAGCACAACTAATGTTTCACATTTTGAGATTGTGTATGGACTTAATCCTTTGACTCCTCTTGATTTCTTGTCTTTTTCTAACATTTCTATGTTTAAGCATAAAGAAGCACAGACTAAAGTTGAGTAGGTGAAGAAGCTAACAAAGGTAGAAAAAAGGTTGTCTTTCAACCTAGAGACTGGGTTTAGGTACACATGAGAAAGGAAAGGTTTCTAGAATAAAGGAAATCAAATTTTTAACAAAGGGGGAATGGTCCATTCCAAGTGCTTGAAAGAATCAATGACAATGCCTACAAAATTGATATTCCGAGTGAATATAATGTTAGCTCCACATTTAATGTGTCTGACTTATCTCTTTTTGATGTAGATGGAGAATTCTATTTGAGGACAAATATTTCTCAAGAGGGAGAGAATGATGATGACATGACCAAGAAGAAGGGAAAGGATTCTCTTGAAGAACTTAAAGGACCTATGACAAGGGCTAAAGTAAGGAAAGCAAAGGAAGCTCTTCAACAAGTGTTATCCTTATGGCCCAACTGAAAGAGAACTAAGTTATGAGTTTGTTTTTAGAATGACCCACTCTTTGTAAAATTGGCTGACCAAATTATGTCTTTTGGTCAATCAATTAGTGGACTTTTGTCTTTATTTTCAAGTCACAATAGCAGCCCAATTTTGAAACATAGACATCAGCCCTTATAACCTTAACTTTTTCAATCAAATGGACAAGTCAGATTTGTATGCAAAGAAATTAGGGTTTTCTCCTTTCTATCTTAGTGAGAGTGATTCTCCTAATTTCTTGAGTGATTCAAGAACCCTTGGTTGTATTAAAGGACTTTCCATCCTTTGTGTGTTGCCTCTTGTCTAAGAGTGTTTCTTTCCTTATGTTATTGTCTCCTTGTTGTTCTTTTCTTCTTCTTAATTTCTAGAATCTCTATTTCTGTCTAGTTTTATCACATGGTCATAATTTGCATTCTACACATCCAAATTGAGTGTTTCTTGAGTTTAATTTGTAGTTTAGAACACAATCTTTCATATTGTTTTGGAAACACCCTATTCAAAGTTTTGTAGCTCTAGCAAGATATTGGCGTTTTGAAGATTGTGTTTCCCATATTTTTACCAAATTTCGAAATACTTTTTCAAGGTTCTAACCCTAAAGATCCTCAATAATTCCTTTTGTGAATGTGGATCACATAAGAAGGTAGAAAACTCTAGAAAAGTGATTTTTAAAGAGATGATACGTTTTAAAATAATGAAACTCGTTTATAACAAAACTATTTATAATAAAATGATTTAATATTAAAATAACTAAGTCTCACTATTTTTAGACTACCACTAATTATAAAATATCATTTTCTTGGGTTTTACATTTCATGCACTTATGTTTCTAATATCTTGAAAATCTATTTTTAATATAAGCCTATAATTTTCTATTAAGTTGTTTAATTTTTGTATTTTTGATATATGATTAATTATATGTTCAAATACATAAATTATTTACTATCTTGAAGCTTTTTGATGAAATATATATATATATATATATATATATATATATATATATATATATATATATATATAAAGTTAATATAAGAGAAAAAAGTACTAATAATTTATAAGTATTTAATTTTGAATTATCTGGTTGGACAGTTTAAGAAGATTAATCATTTTTTTATAATTTATTAATGCATATATAGTTTAATATACACATCTTAAAACTCATAAATATTTGCTAACTATGTTTTGTATTGATTTTTGGGTACATATTTGTTTATGATTTATTATGACTTTCATTTCGTATAACCTGAATATTTATGTTAAATGTTAACAACATTTTGTAAAGTTTAAGATATGTTGTTTAAAATTGATATATACAATAAACTAAAGAAAGTAAATATTTTTGAATAAGATAGGATTAAACCTTGAATACAAAAGCCCTAGATGCGATCATTCATTTAAATATTACTGAAATTGTGATTAGAATGTGATTAATTGACTACACATTAGTGTTACATGTATTGATTGAAATTAGATTAATTAATCACACATGTTGAGTACATTAGTATCGATTAGTATTGATTAGTATTGAGTAGTATTGAGTAGTATTGAGTATGAGAAAGAAATAGAAAAGTTTATACAATTTACATAGTATAAGTGACAATAAAGTGAAATTTTGATATTTTTAGTCCATTCTTTATTAAAGTTTACTTATCTATCAAATAATTAATTACCTAAAAATACATAAAATAATAATTTAAATAAATAGTTTTATCTAATATAATTTTTAAGCATAAAGCAAAACACAGTACTTTTCCAAAGAAACATATGAATACATTAATTACTTGCGTATTTGTTTGGTCCAACGTCTCATATCCTACGGATAAGAATGAAAAGAAATAATTGTTGGTCGTTAAATAGTCTTGATCCTAAGAATAATGCATTATCCTTATCATATTCAACAACTCTCATAAATGTTTTTCGAATTCTAAACTAAAATGCCATCTCTTTGATTCAAAAAGAGAGAATATTGAACATTAATTTAAAATACAAATAATAATTGGCTAATATATCTTATTTAATTCAATTTTTTTAATTTAATTAAAATATTATTTTATAAATATTAAATAATTTTTTAATATCTTAAATAAAATTATGTTAACATTACTATAATTTTTAATATTTTAAAAATACTTATTAATAATTTATTAAAAAATAAAATAAAATACTCTTAAGATTTTTTAATTTATTGCAAGATTTTTCACATGTAGAATTAAAAGCGCGGCACTCAACCAAAATCAAATCCAACTCTTTTCTCCACGACTTAAATTTCTATTTAAAATGATTGCTTTTGAAATGGAAAATTATAGCAGTGAATCCAATTAGGGTTAATTGAAGAAAAAGTAGAAGAAATACAAGTGTCAACTGTTGTGACACTTACGCAAGATCTATTTTGAGCTACACAACAATACAGAAAGAAAAAAAAAACCTTTAAAATTAGTTTTGAATGATATAAACGGAGAGATGACAAAGGAGTGAATCCTTTTGAGTATTATTGAATTCGTTGATATTATATGATATTTGATTTTTTAAATAAAATATGGAGTTTAGAATGTATATTTTGTTTTCTGTGAAACCTCTCAAAAATGATACTTGGAAGGAAGGGACAAATGTCTCCTCAAAATGACACTTGGAAGGGAGGGAAGTCTCAACCAAAAGAGATTTAACATTTTATAAAATTTCCCAAATCACAGTTCATCTTAATTTTTAAAAAATTTGCATCTCTCTATAACTCAAGCATTTATCTTTTTTCTAGAAATTCTTCATCCCCTTTCATTCTTTTCTTCAACCAACCATTGTTTAAGCAAACTAGGAGTCAAGATCATTGTTTTTCACCGATCAAAATCGAGTTTAGAGTTGGTAAGTTCATTCTCTTCTTAGAATGGTTGTTTCCTGTCACATGCACAATAGCCTACTGGTTGCATGTGTTCTTCAACATTCATTTCCCTTTTCTAACTCCATTTTTTTGTCCATTATGTGGTCTTTTCTCACAAATCGATAAAATGTAGGCGTTCATAGGAATTTCTGGTGGTGATTGAGTCTGCAGTTGTTGAAGTTATTCGGTCCAATTAAGAGGTAAGGGAAGCTAGCTAATTTAATTACTTGGTTTTAATGTATGAAATTGATTTGGATCATTCTGTGTGAATGTAAAATTGTTCGTGTGGAATATTGATGTTGTGTTTATGATGATTTTGTTTCTGCATAATTTTGGTTCAGTGGTCGAGTGAAATTGGTAAGGTTTGGTGTTGATCCTAATTCTGCAGTTATTATGCAGAATTATGTGGTTTGATGAAGGTCTTTAATTGACCGTTCGGCTTCTCTCTAGTGTTCGGTCTTAACTGAGTTTTGCTATTGTGGATTCTTAGTTAATGACCGCTCGGTCTAGTGTTGATTTTTAATTTAATATAACGTTCGGTCTGTCATATACTGTAACTTTTAGTGACCACTCGGTCTCGATAGTGCTCGGCTAGATGTCAGCACTCGGTTTCAGTAGTGCTCGGTGATGCACTAAGCACTCGGTCTCATCATATTACTAAAATTATGTAACTAAAATTGAAACTGACAGTGTTCAGTCTAAGCTCGTAGTATTCGGTTTAAGCTCTTAGATTTTGATTACTAGCTTTAGTATTTGATTATGTCTAATTATAGATGTTATATAATATTCAGTCAATTCTTTGGAAAGATAATCTGGAAAATAATCAGAATTATCTTAGCTGGAAATCCAAGCCGCCACACGAGGTTAGCTCTTCATCCCTTACTGTAGCTGGAAAACCAAGTCTACACATGAGTTTAATCCGATAGGTGGAACCCCAAGCTATACGCAACCAGGCCTATTGCTATTCTCACCACATGCGCCACCATTCTCTACTTGAGACTCGTTGACCATTAGAATGTCAGGATGAACGACAACTTAGTATGACCATATTCATACTTTACAATTCCATAACCATTTCTGAGATATTCCTCCTTAGAACACTCGTTCATATCCATATAATACAAATCACATCATATTTCCAGCTAAGATAATTCTGATTATTTTCCAGATTATCTTTCCACGAGTGCAAGAACGTCGTAACTACATAATTCATACAGTCCGCATAATCAAAGTGAAAGTGGTCAGTTATAATATGTTGGTGTGATTTCTATAAAAGTATGATTGTTTTATATGTTTATATGAAATGAATGTTTACAGAGTTAATTAAATTACACTAACTTACCCTTATTTTCCTGTCTTGTCATGTTGTCCATTCGGTCGTCCTTGTCCTTGCAATGATCACCCTTTGGGTGTGAGCAAAGTGTGCATAAGATATTTTGGAGCATGTGTTGGCAGGAGATGGGGTTTTCCGCTAAGAGTAAGAACGTTCGGTCTTGTATTTGTTTTTGTTTTTAGTATAGGACCGTTCGGTGTAATACACTGTTGTAAGACCATTCGGTTGATACACCTCTTGTATGACCGACCGATCTGTTTTTATGATTTGTATTAGTATGGGTTTCTGTAAAGTTTTAATTTATAGTTATTTTAGGATAACTGTAAGTTAACTTTATTTTCTATAACTCTTCTATTTTATTGTAAATGTAAGGACTCTTAAGTATAATTTATAACTATATATTTTTAGGATGTTACATTTTCTTTCTATACTTATTTTAATGTCTTTATGTTAATCTTTTTACAATCATATTTAATATTAATATAATTGTAACTTTTTATTTAATATTTATCACAAAAATATACTTATTTTAAGCATTTGATAAATATTATATTTTAATTAAAATTTAAAATAATAAAACGTGTAGAATAATAAAATAAAAAATTTATATCTATTAAATATAAAATAGTAATAAAAAGTTTTAATTTGATGATATTGAAATCATTACAGCACATCCATATGGCTCTGTTACCATTCCTACATGTAATGCAGAAGAAAAAAACTTTAACAACAAAAAATAATTGAGTAAACAAACTTTAATAACCCAAAGTGTATATGTATGTGGGGACAATAGTATGTTGACTAATAATTTTGGAAAAGTAAAAGTAATATATTTAAATTTATATATTTTATTACATACATAATATAATTATAATTATAAAATAAATCAAACATATTTAATGGATTATATTTTTCACTTTTAAAATTTTGAATTCATCTGACAAAGTATTTTATTATTTTTCTCAATATAAATAATTATATTGTTGACAAGAAATTTATCTTTCATTTTATTTTATATTTTTATTTTGATAACATTTGTTGCATAAAGTAATCTATCTATTGTTGTAATAAAAAAGTTATAATAAGACAAATGATCAAAAGTAAAATGTCATTTTACTTTTCTCGTCAATGACACAATTTAATCATGTTAATAAATTCTTCAAATGTAATGATTAGGAACATCAACAACAATTTTGAAATTATATTTAATCATGAATTAACATGAAGTCATCACCTATAATTCTTTAAACATTTAGAAAATGTTTTTCTAATTGGACAATTTAATCATTAATATCACGTTTTAGAATATGGGAAGAAACTTTCATCTTCATAAGTAACTTTCCTTTTATAAATTTTAAAAATGAATTTATTTTTTTATTCTTCATTAGTAAACCTATTTTTTTTAAATAAAATTTAAAACTAAAAAATAATTTATCATAATTTAATAAAAGATTGAGAGATATAATTATTAAAAGAAAATATAATAATCGAATAACAATTAAAATTTAGAATAGAATATGAAACAATATAAAAATACTCGTAACATGAAAAAAAGTATTAATTACCAAACTAATATTTCACATACAAGAAAAAGTTATTTTTTTCTTTCTTTAAGAGTGAGGGAAAAAAATGAAAAATGAATAAAAATGATGAGTTTGAGTCTAATTGTTTTCTAAAATAAAACCGCATAAAAATGAAAGATGAAAAAAAATATTTAATTTAAGAGATTTGCTAATTTATATAAAGTTTTTTTTAATTGATATATTTTAGCAAAAGTGTAACAAGTTTTAGGTTACACAAATATCTCATTCAAATAAATACATACTTTAATCTAAAGGTATTTTAATAATTTTAAAATTTAATTTAAAATAAAAAAAAATAAAAGGTAATTGTTTATAATCCATGACTTTATAGTTGCTGTTACGTTAATTTTTTTTAAAATAAAAAGTAATTATTTATCATCATGACTTTACAGTTGTTACCTGTATTAGTTGTTTTTTAAAATATAAAATAAAATAAAAGACAGTTATCTATCATCCATGACTTCATACTTGGTGTCATGTGTATTAGTTTTTTTTTTAAATGATTGGATTATTAATGTCATCTACCACCAACATTTTGGTAACATATTTCTTTTGCAACTTTTACTTATATTTTTAATAACATATTATCTTTCTTTTAAAAAGTTAATTACTAACCTCATATATATATATATATATATATATATATATATATATAAAATTTTTAAACATATTTTTGTCGTAATTGAACTGAATAATTTTGCATAAATCAGTTGATATATATTTGTGATTATTTTAACTAATTTTTAAACTCCTGTGGATAATAATCTATTCAAAAATATATAAATGTCAACTTTATTTGGTGTTATGATATTAAAATTATGTGTTTGTAATAACTTTGTTTGCTAAGCGTTCTGCTAAGGTTTTCTCAAAGTGTACTTGTAAAATAACATGCATTGATCATTTCTAAAATCCCACATTTTAACTTTACATTAAATCACCAACTACATGAACTATACGTGAAAAATTATAATAAAAAGTAAATAACATTCATTTCTGAAAATTATATATTTCTAAAAATTATATATTTCTAAAAATACTATAATTAAAAATATTTTTAAAGTTGATAAATAACTACGTTTTTTTTTTAAACAGTTAATGCACGTGACAACAATTATAAAATCATAATCATAAATAGCTAACTTTTATTTATTTATTTTTTAAATTAAATTTTAAAATTATTAAAATACTCTTAAATTTAAAATATATTTTTATTTGAATGAGATATTTTTGTAACCTAAAATACCAACTAAAAAAATGACCTTACGTAAATTAACAAACCCCTTAATTTAATTCGTATCAACTTTTAACGTACATTACAATTAATTTAAAAAATTTTAAAAACTTTGGGTGGCGATGACCAGCCCGCTCCTTCAATTATCCGCAGTTGGCTCTAACCTCGTTAGTTTTATTTATTATATTATTAAACAAATTTTTAATGAAAAGGTAAACAAATTTAATGAAAGTCAATCTTGTCATCGTAGTAAGACTGAGTTTTTTCCAATCATATTGTATCATTTCCTTAGTTGTTATTCTGAACCCCTTCTATTTAATTCGGTAAGGAAGTTGCAGTGAAAATGTGACTGCAACTTCCTTACCTCAACAGAAACCATGTCATCCATGGCTTTTCTTTCACATCCTTATTTCTTTGCAGCTTTGACCCTTTTGGTGGTTCAATTTCTGTTCAGAAAACTGAGCAAAAGGGATGGGAAGAGGTATCACCCTGTTGCTGGCACTGTGTTTAATCAGATGATAAACTTCCACAGGTTGCACCATTACATGACTCATCTTGCTGCCAAACACAGAACATACAGATTGCTCAACCTTTTCAGATATGAAGTTTACACTGCAGAACCGAGTAATGTTGAGTACATACTCAAAACCAATTTTGAGAATTATGGAAAGGTAAAAACTTTATTGATTAATTACTTCTCTACTACTTGTAGATAAAGAAAACATTGAATGTTTTAATTTGGTTGAGTCATTTCAACTTTAATTTAGAAAATCTTACAAGATCTGCACAACGATTTGGGGGAGAATATAACATTACTCGTTTGTACAGAAAAGTGTTAAAAGGTTCTGTTTTATTTGAGTTGTTAAATGGAAGTGGTGAGTTGCCACTTACTCTCTAGTGGGTAGGGTTCAAGGAACTGAAAAGGTTCTTGGATTTCATATTGTTGTCAAATCTGTTGAATTGAAAAGCTTGTTTTCTAGATAACATATATGAAAAACTGGAGCACTCGGTTATAAGCATTGAAGATTTTATTTTATTTTTTATTTTGAAAGCGATTTGCCTTCTTTGTGAAAAGTGACATGATGTGAAACACTTGACACTTCGGTTCTACTGTTCGTGGTTCTGTTTATGACACCTTTTTCCTGAAATAGGTAATAGTTGTAAAAGTCAAAGTGAACTTCGTCTGTATGGTATGAAAGAAAACCTTTAGGAAACTGAGGTTCAGAATCTGCGGCTTCTTCTTAGTGTAGAAGTTGCTTAAAAATGATAACTCAAATTCGAATCTGTCCTTTTAAATTTTGGCAATGGTAATTTATTCCATCTTCCTTTAGAAGGTAGACATGATCCTTTCCAATTTCCATGCTGTGGTTGTAACACTAGCTTTATTATTAGTATGGTAACATGTGGAGAATACTAAAACAGAGCTTAAAGAGAGATTTATGGAATTATTACGTATTATAAAGCTGGCTTGCTTGAGCCCAAACTGTTATTTGGTCTTGGAAAGAGTTTAGGTATATGAGAAAACAAAATCTGATTCAATTGTAAACTAGTACTATTGGGTTCTTTCTAAACGATACATAGGGGATTATTGACACCAATGAATCATGAACCAATTCATAGAAGAAATTATGACACAACTTTCAATCCAAAATGGATTTGTAGGTCTTCTTTTTTATATGTTACTTAGTTTTCTCATTTTTACTTTGGATTCCTAACAAGTGCAAGAGGTTATACATAGAGCTTTACAACCTGTAATATTGATTACAATATTTCTTCTAGTATCCTGCAATATATTAGATGTAAAAATTACAGAGATACTAAGCATTAGGTATATAGATTTGTGATAGGCCTTTATGATTTATTTAATTAGGCATACAGGGGTTTGCTTGATTCTTGAAAAAGTTGGGCCAAATAGCTTCAATTTTGTTTCTTGAAACTTTTGTGCAGGGCTTGTACAACTATCAAAATTTGAAGGATTTACTAGGTGATGGGATTTTCACTGTTGATGGGGAGAAATGGCGGGAACAAAGGAAAATATCAAGTCATGAATTCTCTACCAAGATGTTAAGGGACTTCAGCGTTTCAGTATTCAGAAAGAATGCAGCAAAACTCGCAGACATAGTGTCTGAATCTGCAACTTCTAATAGTTCGTTGGAAATCCAAGTGGGTATATATATGTTCTGAAAGATGCTATCATATACCTTCTTTTATCTACTTCATAGGATGCTAACTTGCTCCAATAATTTGTATAGGACCTTTTTATGAGATCAACACTGGATTCAATTTTCCAAGTTGCATTTGGAACTGAACTTGACAGCATGTGTGGATCAAGTCAAGAAGGGAAGATTTTTGCTGACGCTTTTGATGCATCAAGTGCACTCACCCTCTATCGTTATGTTGATGTCTTCTGGAAGATCAAGAAATTTCTGAATATTGGATCAGAGGCCAAATTAAGAAAGACTACTAAAGTTTTAGATGAATTTGTTTTGAACCTAATAAAAAATAGAATTCAGCAAATGCAGATTTCAAGGGGAGGTTCCGATGTAAGTTTATTACATGCAAGCTGTATTTATACATGATGAAAGGAGTAACCTTAGCTGTAGAATCATAAACGGAAGCTTAAGATTAAACTTAAATAAAACAATCATGGCCATTTATATTTGAGTGCATGAACAAGATTAACTCTCTTAATCTCACTAGATGTGCCACCAATATGTGATCCATTTTTCATTCTATATCTGTAGAGTAAACGTGAAGATATTTTGTCAAGGTTTCTGCAAGTGAAGGGATATGATTCAACATACCTAAGAGATATAATTCTAAACTTTGTTATTGCTGGGAAAGACACAACAGCAGCTACACTTTCTTGGTTCATGTACATGTTATGTAAGTACCCTGCAGTTCAAGAAAAAGCAGCAGAAGAAGTGAAAGAAGCAACAAATACAAAAACAATTAGCAGCTATACTGAATTTGCGTCAAGTGTAACAGATGAAGCTCTTGAAAAGATGAACTATCTTCATGCAGCAATTACAGAAACTCTCAGACTTTATCCTGCTGTCCCTGTGGTAAGATTAAGTTTGAGGTTAAACTCTTCATTTTCATCACTGCATGCAGTAGAAACAAGACTCCACTACTTCTCCTTCTTGCATTTATGGTTAGAACTAAAGCTACCTCTTATGGTGGGAGGACTTGGGGCTGTTTGATTTCCTTCTCACCTTTTGTTTTAAAATTGTGTGTTTCAAATAATTTCATGCTATTCAGCTCTCAAGTCCATCTAAAATTGATCACGTTTTGAAATCTTCTTAAACAAGTATATTGAAAACCAAAAACAGAGATGTTTTGTCATTTTTGTCATGTTCTGTGGTCCTAGCTCAAGGGTGTGCTATAATGGTGAGGCATGTCCTTGGCATGGGTGTGTGTTTCCTTTGTTTTTTCTATAAACTAGTAAGATTTTTGAAAATAGAAACCAAATGCAATCATGTTTTAAATTTGATTACCAAGTACAAGATCCAGCTTTAAGATTTTCTCTCCTTAGACATGTCTCTAATTTTCACACATATTTCAACAGATCAAGGTGACTTTTTATATTTAGAGAACCAAGTTGAAGTTAAAAATGAAGAGGACTAGAAACATATTTTATGCTAATAAAAAATCAGCACTCCACCCTTCCTTACTTGGCTTCCATGTAATAATATAAATTTCCAAGATTGATACATTGTTGTTACACATTTAACATGCTTGTGAAGATGAAATGCATTATAAGTACCAGACTCCTTAATTTGATGCAGGATGCAAAGATTTGTTTTTCTGATGACACATTACCAGATGGGTACAGTGTTAATAAGGGAGATATGGTATCTTACCAACCTTATGCAATGGGTCGGATGAAATTTATATGGGGTGATGATGCAGAGGATTTCAGGCCAGAAAGATGGCTTGATGAGAATGGCATTTTTAAGCAAGAGAGCCCTTTCAAGTTTACAGCTTTTCAGGTTAGTAGAGTTTTGCTTAGATCATTTTTTAGAACTATGCTTGTTATGCACATGATCAAACTCGTATTAGTGTGTGTTTTCTTTCAAGAAGCATTGGATTGATTTTAATTCATTTGCAGGCTGGTCCTCGGATTTGTCTAGGAAAAGAGTTTGCTTATAGACAGATGAAGATATTTTCAGCAGTTTTATTAGGTTGTTTCCGCTTCAGATTGAATGATGAGAAGAGAAATGTGACCTACAAGACGATGATAAATCTTCATATTGATGGAGGCCTTGAAATCAAGGCCTTGCACAGATAAGGGGATTAAAAGATTTTTGGAACAATCCCAACTCTACTCAAAAGCTAATAGTAAAAGTAGTTCAACAAAAGAGAATGAAAGTGGATTTTAGAATTGAAAGATATGTTGGTTTACAAGTTATTGTATCTACATAATTTAATGATGTGTATACTATTATATGACTTTAAGTGTGCCTCGAAGAAAATAAATGGTTATTTTATTCCAAACAATCCTATATCACTTATGTACACTCATGAAAATATTCACTTTAATAAATAATAATAATTTATCTTTATTATTATTAATACTACTGGTAACTTTTTGGATGAAAACGTGAAAAATAGACTTAAATATTATAAAGATGATAAAATAAATAAATAAATGTGGTAGCTCAGATGACAATGGTCTTATTAAAATCAGAAACATGGCTTCTAACCCTGATGAAGCGATTTATATTGAAAAATATTTTTATAAATATTTTAATAGCATAATTGAAACCTTGGAGCTTCTGCACTCCTCTATCAACATTTTTCCAGAAGATGAGGCTGGTGGGACCAGCCACAGCGTGCACAAAATTTTTGGTTATACATTTGGGAAACCTTTAGCCACTGCGGTAATGTGCTTGGAGCAAGAAATGAATGGAGACTTGCATTGACAACAAGAGGGCTGCTATAAACTCATTTTTCGACAGTAAAAAAGAACTTCTAGAAAAAAAAAAATGTAAGGAAAGTAACTTTTTTTTTATGCTAGATAGATGTATATTTGAGATTTATGATTATGATTACATTACATATATGAGTATGTTGCATTTTAGTAATGTTAACTATCTGTGCTGAATGGGTTTTGGGCTTTTTTTAATTATAATTTTTTTATTTTTTAAATTATTTTGATAAAATTTTAATTGAATTAAATATGTTTTTAATTCCAAAGTTATCAGCGCTTTTAGGTTTAGTTTTTATTTGGTTTAATACCTCTTTTGATCCCTCGAAAGGGGGTCAATGTTCAATTCGGTCATACCTTTTTTTAGAAGTTCAATGTGGTCCCAACTTTTGTAAAAAGTGTGCAATCAAGTCCTTTTTGAAAACGGCGTTGAGTTTTTAACGGAGCAGCTGACAGGGTGGACTGAAGTTAGCTACATGGCTGTGTGGGTAATACGTGGCTGTGAGAGGGTGATACGTGGCTGTGAGAGGGTAAATTTGATAAAAGTACCGAGGTTAGGAAATCATAAGTTAGGGTTTGAGGAGTTGCAGAGAAATTGGTAATTTGGGATACGAATGGCTTCTTCTGAAGGGTGTTCGTCGTGTTCGAGAAGTTGGGGCAAAGGATCTTCTCGGTGGTCCCATGGTTGTGGTGTGAGAGGAGGTGGGATAATCCCTACTTGTTACTGTGGTGATGTTGCTGTAACCAAAGTGGCGAGAACTACGAAGAATGCTGGGAGAAATTTCTGGGGTTGTCCACGTTACAAGGTTTGAAGTATACCCTTTTGAGTTAAAGTTTTTTTGAATTGATGCATTTGTTGATAGATTCCATAACTTGGTGAATAACAGGGTGGATCTTCAATTGGCAGCTCGTGTAACTTTTTCAAGTGGTGTGTTGAAGAGAAAGTTGATGAAAAAGATTGCACAATGGTGAGGAGGATAAGTCAGCTGGAAAATTCAGTGCAGGACTTGCAGAAAATGATGAAGATCTTAGTTGTAGCTTTGTGTGTGTGTATTGTGGTGTGCCTTGTTCAGGTTCTGTTTAGGTTGATTTAGTTAGATTGTAACATCCTATGTTTTGAAAGGTGTAAGATGAATTATGCAATTCAATGTATTACGTATTGACTATTTTAATGAGTAAATTTTAGTGATTAATGTTGAAATCAGTCCCCCTGATGTTTTAACAATGTTGAAATCAGTCCCCTGATGTTTTAAAAATGTTGAAATGAGTCCCCCATTTGCTTTAAAACTGTTCACAAAGGTCACCCCAATAATGCATATGATGCTGAATAATGGCACATAAAACAAATACATTAAACAAATACATAAAACAAATACATAAAACCAGTTTCATTCATTACGACACATAAAAGAAATACATAAAATCAGTTTAGTAAGTAAGTTAAGTATGTATTACACCACCATGTAACAAATAGTACATATTACACCACCATGTAATTTAAATATCTAATAACCCAATTTCATCTAAGTATGTTTTCTTCTGACTTTGCATTTTGTTGGCCGGGATGATTGGGGACTTGATGGCTGTGATGGTTCAGGGGTTGGGGAACTTGGAGGTGGTTGTGATGGTTGTGTTGTTTCTGCTGGCTGGGGCTTTAAAGGGCAGTTATTCTTGTTGTGCCCCATCTGACGACAAAGACTACATTTTTTCTTATGGCCACCAACACGTATTTGAGTGTGATCTTTAGTTAGCTCCCATGCTTCCAACCTCCTTTTTTTCTTTGGCCTCCCAGGCATCTTCCTGATCAGTGGTGTTAGTACATCATTGAAATTTGTGGTTTCCCATAGTAGGTGGCCATTGAGTGGAAAAATGATGGACGCATAGACCTCTTCATAGGTGGATCTTGTGAACACATTGGGGACAAAAGTCTGTGGATCAACGTTGGAGAAGTTCATTGCTGCAATTGCATGACAGCATGGAATGGCACTAATCATCCACTTTCTGCAGCTACACTCCTTTGTGTCCAGGTCCAGTGTGAACTTGTTCCCAACTAATGAAGTATGCCTAACCTCAAAAATCTTTCGTGCAGACCAGCTGAAAGAAATGAAGCACATCAACAATGTAGATAAATAACTTGTATATAAAATAAATTGAGTTATATTACCTTGGCACCAAAAATCTTGACAGATTACATTCCTTCTCAAGTCTCTTCTTTATCTTTGGGCATATTGTGAAGTCCATAGATGCCACCTTGGTTCTATTGGTGGCCCACCTTTTCATGAGATAAACTCTGATATCCTCCATCATGGTTATAATAGGTTTTCCTCTTGAATGAATAAGAACACTGTTGAAAGCTTCACTGATGTTGTTATCTAGTATATCAGTCATTGCTTGACCTGTGAAGCGAGATCTTGACCAAAACCTGTTGCACACTCAAATGGGTTACAATGCATCAGGGACAGTAAATTGTATGTAATGGCTAATGGGTTACCTCGGGGGAATGGCTATGAGGTATTTATATGCTTCAATATTGACTTCTTTAATTTTCAACATCTCTCTCTCCCAAGCCTGTGGATATGTGCTTGTGGCAGCTGTCCACATCAGATTTTTTTAAATTTGACCACCAAACCTTTTCCTAAAGTTTGCATACAGGTGCCTCATACAGAATCTTTGTTCTGCCCCAGGAAGAAGCTCTTGGATAGCTGGGACCAACCCCTGCACAAATAATTTTAGTCATAAAACAAGATCCTTTAACAAAGCATTAACTAAAATTGAATATAAGGTGTATATTTACCTTCTGCTGGTCTGACATCCATGTGCACCCCCCACATACTTCACTACCCCCGAGGTCTTGAATTAATAATTGCAAGAACCATGTCCAGCTGTCTTTGTTCTCCACTTCTACTACTGCATAGGCAAGGGGTAGCATTTGATCGTTTGGGTCCCTACCAACAGAAGTGAGAAGCTCTCCCTTGTAATAACCTTTCAAAAAACAGCCGTCTAAACATATAATGGGCCTACAACTTTTGAAGTTGTCTTTACAAGCTTTCAGACAAACATACATTCTTTGGAAGATTGGATCACCATTATGAGAGTCAACTTTAATCTGCACTGTTGAACCTGGGTTACACCTCAACAACTCATGTCCATAGTCGTATATCCTTTTATACTGTTCTTTGAAATCTCCTTCAAGCTGTCTTGTGGCAATTAACTTTGCCCTTCGTGCCTTGGATATTGACACATTTGTTTTCCATTTTCTTAATGCTTTAGTACGAATATCATTCACCTTTAAATTAGGATTGTCAACTAAAGACCTATCTATTTCTTCACTCAATCACTGAGCATTCATTAGTTTGATGTTAAGTTGCCTACTACAACCGTGAGTATCAATTATCTTCCTTAATTGCCAAATTTTGCGTGATGGCAAGTACCCACAGTAAGCTACCCATGGGCACTTCCCTTGGCCACCCATGCAGCGCACCCTCACCCTACGCTTATCATTCTTCACAACTTTTAGATCCCTCCCAGCATGAACAGCATACCTTCTAATAGCATCCTTAAACTCTTCCTTCCCACTGAAAATGGTGCCCACTTCCCACTTGTAATCTGCCATAGACTTCTGTTTTGCATATTTTGAGAAACCACCCATACATACTCTATCCTCGTTGTCATCCTCCTCACTTGAACTGTTTTCAGGAGTTACAAGCATATCAGACTCCCAATCATCATCTGACAAACCCCTGCATTGTTGTTGGGTTTCTTCATCATTGTCTGCATCCACATATTCATCACCACTCAGATCATCCATTCCTGGTTCATCATCATTGTCCACGTCCACTTCCAATTCTTCTTCAGTATGAAGCTCCCCTCCATCCTCAATGTCTGCTTCCAATTCTTGTTCAGTATGAACCTCCCCTTCATCCTCAATGTCCACTTCCACTTCTTGTTCAGTAGGAACCTCTCCTACCTCCTCAATGTCCACTTCCAATTCTTCTTCACTTTCAACCTCCCTTCCATCCTCAATGTGCACTTCCACTAATCCATCATTTTCAAGCTCAACTCTGTCCTCATTCTCAACCTCCACTGCAACCTCAACATCTTCTGCATCCTCCTTGTCATCCTCCCAGACATTTTCATTCTCAGCATCCTCCTTGTCACCCTCAACATGTGCTTCTCCTCCAACGTCACTACCCTCACCATTGTCTCCTGGACCTTCACATAGGTACAAAATCTCATTGTCATCATTTTCTACAATAGCTGGTTCGTCCACCCCATGCACAACATACAGGTTCACTTTCCCCAAATAATTAGCCATCTTCATCATGTTGATAGCTCCTTTATCATCATCAAGCTTATGTAAAACATGTTGGATATTGTAATATAATTCTTTTACTTCCATGTAACCCATATCTTTAAGTGAACCTAATACTCTAAAATAACACCATTTATCGGGATCTACGTCCCAATAAACTATCTCCCCGCCCATATACTTAAAGGGGACTTCTTTGATCAAGGTCCCACCGTGATGAACCACAACCTGAAACATGTCATCACCCATCCCTACCCCAACCCTGCAAATGCAAACGGGGACCACTAATTTGAGTTAAACTAATATTTATGGGACCACTATCAACCATCAAAACAAGACAACTTTTCACCCCTACTTAAACCCCCTATAAAGCGACAACAGTGATAACATATACAACAAATACATATCATAAAATTATCAAACATAAACCCTAACCTGATTTGCGTTTCCAATTTGAGCTTCAGATTTGTGGTATCCAATTCGCGCTTGAGATTTCAACACACTTCCTCCACGATGATCAATCCCAAATTACCAATTTCTCTGCAACTCCTCAAACCCTAACTTATGATTTCCTAACCTCAGTACTTTTATCAAATTTACCCTCTCACAGCCACGTATCACCCTCTCACAGCCACGTATTACCCACACACAGCCACGTAGCTAACTTCAGTCCACCCTGTCAGCTGCTCCGTTAAAAACTCAACGCCGTTTCCAAAAAGGACTTGATTGCACACTTTTTACAAAAGTTGGGACCACATTAAACTTCTAAAAAAAGGTAGGACCGAATTGAACATTGGCCCCCTTTCGAGGGACCAAAAGAGGTATTAAACCTTTTTATTTCAAACTTGTCTCACTTTTATTCTTGTAATATATAGTCCCCAAATGTTAAGTCACTTCTCATTTTTTTTTCTCAAAGGTGTCAATCTTTTCTCCTTTCTCTCTTCACGTGGGAGGCTATTTTTTCATGATCTCAACATCTCACTTTACTTCCATCGGCTAGGTATTGTATGCTTCAACAAGGTCTTCACGGTCTCATTACCCTCAGTTTCATCAACAACTCCTTCTCGGGATCATTCCCGGAGTTCAACAAACTGGGCTCAATGAAATTCCTACCTTTTAACTCAAAATCGTTTCTACTGTGAAATTTCTTTATTTGTTGATTGGTTTTGAAAATGTCAGAACAATGGGTTGGATAATGTCGATGTGAAGTTGTGACCTTTACCAAATGGGTTTCCAAAGTTTTTTACTTTTCGGTTTCTGATAATTAAAGCAATAATCGAAATGAAAATATAGCATAATTTATCAGCCAATGTTATTCATAGTGTTGAAATAGAACTGGGTTGTTTGGATTCCAAGACCTAAAAGAGAGAAATGATGGAATTTCCAAATCTGCATAGGTTAACGTAATGTAGGAGCTTAACCGATTGAATATTTTGATGATAGAGATAAGGTCATTGTGCAGTCCTGATCATTCAGTCAACATTTGGAAAGGCAATAGAGGAATTTCACTACTAGTTACACTGTTTTATTTTTTTTCTCTTCTGGTTGTTTAAAGCCTTTTGAATATTCAAGAGCTTGCTGAAGCTGGTATAGTTTTGTCATTGACATTTGGACTGCTTTGGTTCTGAGAGCATGAAAATCGACACTGTAAAATTTCTCTGAAGAGATATATCAGATGATCATTGACAAACATTCCTTGGTTCTAGCCTAAAATTTGTACAAACCATGACAGAAAAATATCACGAAAGTAAAACCAGAACTAGTGTTTATACAATTTAGCAACCTATAAATGATTTATTCTTAAAAACAAAGAAAAAAAGTGATGCATTCCTAAAAGGCTTCCTAATAGATCTATTTCTGCGTCTTTAACTGTTTGTAGAAGTTCCCAATGGCCTCAGCTTTGGCAAACAACTCTTGCTCATTATCTGTTTGTAGAAAGTTAAGGGTAGAATTTTTATGCTTGATTATTGCTTTCTATGTTTGGTTTCATATATAACTTGTACTGATACCATACCAGTTAAATAATAAAAACGAAGTCTGGGAACTAGTTGATAGATAAAAAACAGTTTAATTTTTATATGTTGTTGATATAGAACATTGTAAATAGATTACAAATCAGGATATTTATGATTTTTAGAATTCTTGTCAAAGATTGTTGCATCAATGTTTCATCCGAATGATTGCGTATAATAAGATTGTTGCATGATAATATAGTTACTCTTATGATTATTATTATTATTTTATGAATGTTTTATGAATGATTTTTTACATGTTAGCTCACTTCTATTTGTTTGTGTTTATATGATGCTCGTTAACTTGTGTATTAGAAGGTTTGAGATTGTTGATAGGAAAAGCACATGATTAGCTAAACCCACAATTTCAGTGATATCTGTGTTTTTTTATTATGACAACACATAGTTAATGAAAACACATGTGTATGTATTATGTTACATGTTACATGCTTTTATTTTTACTGTGTTATATTTGTATAAGCATAATTTTGAACATATTGTGTTGATTATTGCATACTACTGTATTAGAAATGTGTTTCTATTTGTGTATGCATAATATGAGTTTTCGGAAATGAAAAATCACAAGCATCTAACTTCAGCTATTTGAACTTTAAAGTGTGGCAAAACAATCAATTTTAAGTCGATTACATTATTGGTTAAATCGATTAAAACTCGTATGTTTGCACAAATATTTTTCAAGTGTGTTGTGATGTATTTTGAGAAGAAAAGTTTTTAAATATATGCTAAGTGTTTCTACTTAATCGACTGCATGCATTTTGTATTCGACTAAGTCTGTTATTGTTTTGAAAACTATTTAAATGCTTGACATAACTGTCACAACGGTCATATATTTAAATATGTTAACCAAGTACTTATTACAAATTGATTATATTAATTGTGCTTTCAATTAATACATTTGATTGTTGTTAATCTGTTATTACTATAAACTATATTCAACTAGATTAATAGTGTAATCGATAAAACGTGTATGATTTGCCTTATATTATATATAGACGCATGATTTGATTTCTGATAGGTTCCTAAATTGGGAACCTAATCAAGAATGCTCTTCCTCACACAAGAACACAAGAAAGGACGAAAGAATATAGAATGATATTCACAGAACCAATGTTTTTACAGTGAGAACAGAGGCTTAATCCTCTTCACACGTCAATACATGTCAACAACTAAGTCTCCAAAAGTCCCTCTCTTACTAACCAACCCTTTATTTATAACTACCTCATCTTCCCCCCTTAACTGTCGAACAGTTAAATGATGACAACTAACTCGCTCTCTTATTCCTTCTCTCATATACAATCCACCCCTGCTTATTATTCTTATGCCTATCAATACCCTCCTCCTGAAGTCCAACCTTGTCCCCAAGGTTGAAGTTGGGGTATTGTTCCCTGATGGTCACATCGTCCTCCCAGGTTGCACCATATGGGCCTTCCTCTTGCCACTCTATCAGCAACTGTGGCACTTCCTCACCTCCTTGTTGCGTCTGCCTTTTGCCTAACACGTCCATTAGCCAAAACGATGGCCCTTCCACTTGCAGATCCTGCAGTAGTTCCTTCTCCACTCCTTGTCGCCTATAGCCTTTTTTAACTGTGACACGTGGAAGACGGGATGTATCCTCGCAGTCTCTGGCAGCTACAGCTTGTAGGCCACCTCCCCAACCTTCTGAATGATCTTATACGATCCAAAATAGCCGCCAATTTAGAATGAAGCCTAGTTGGCATTGAAGACTGCCTATGAGGTCCTATATTCAAATAAACCCAATCTCCAACTTCAACATTTGCTGGTTTTCTTCTTTTATTTGCCTGACGCACCATCACTTCCTATGCTCTCTCCAAATGGAACCCCAATTGTTTGAAGGCTTCATCTCGTGTCTGAAGCTCTTGACTTACGGCCTCTACCTTGATAACTGATATTATACCAATATTCGTGATGACAAATTTATGAACACTGAAAAACGGCGCCACAAACTTGTTTAACAATCGGCAAGTGTGACCGAATCATATCAAGTAATAAAACTAGGTAAGACCAAATATCGTTTTCCCAAAGGACTCACGGCCTAGTTTAGCTATATGATTTGTTGATTATTTGAGACTTGAGAACAAATTGATTGTAGGTTTAAATGCAAAAGACAAAAATTAAATATGTATGCATGAATTTGATTAATGGAGAAAAACAGAATACAAACACTTCAATGAATTAGATGGATGAGTATGTTGTTGGGGTTATCAATTTCATCTTATCCACTCTCATATACTTTAGGAATTCATCATTCTTTTCATCAATGCTAATGCCACTCTCTAAATCACCTTGCAAGAAGGCCTATCCTTAATTACGAGTTCATACAATTCCTAACATTCCTAGTAATTAATTCTTAAGTACAAAAGCTTAACGGCAACCAATATGCTATTGGGAGAAATTTCCCGGATCTAGATTTCCCCGTACGTTCCCATATCGACAAAATCAATAATCATGGCAATGAATGAGTTAAACAAAGCAAGCTTTAGGCAAAGAGGAAAAACCCTAACTAATGATGAAAGAAATCATAAGTCTTAAAAATAAGATGTTAAAACAAATTCCATATATGAGAGTTTCACAATACTACATTGATTCCCCAACAACAATACAAGGTTTAGTTCACCATATTCATGGTGAAACTAGATGAACAATAATGAAAGAATGAAAGATAGAACCCTAGAAAGATGAGGAGGTAGCCTGAGCATCCAAGATCTTCCTTCAAAGGGGTGGAAAAGTGAGTGTTTGCTTCCTCCCAGCCAAAGATACAAACCCTAAGACATCTAGGTCTTTAAATAGGACATAAAAATAATAGAAAACGGGTCCAGGCCCAAACAGATCATAAAATCGCAAAAAACTAGCCCAAAACTCGTATGATTGACTTCTTTCGTATTCTGGTTGATTGGTTGACTTTTCAGCATTCCAATCCTTCGGTACTTCAATTCTTCTTTCAAATCATTCAATTAGCCTACAAAATCAAGGGAATCTTGACAAAACCATTAAACTCACCTTCAACTCTCTTATTCCCAAAACTAAAGCAAAAATATGAGTTCAAGCTAATTTCTAAGTCTTAAAGATTTCTTTTGGTATCAATTTTAAGCATAAAAATAATGGTTTTTCAACCGTTATCAATTCCGCCCAAGGCAAGACTGTCATCCACCTTTTTGGTTGCTCCGAACAAAAGCATCTTAGATACCCTTCCAATACCCGATTCAAGACCTCTGTTTGCCCGTCTGTTTCGGGGTGGTAAGCGGTACTCATATTTAGCTTCGTCCCCTGACCCTTGAACAACTCCCTCTAGAAAATGCTCAGGAATAATGGATCCCGATCACTCACTATGGATTGGGGAATCCCATGCAACCAGATGACTTCCCTGATGAATACTTCTACAATAGTCCTGGCTGAGTATGGATGCTTAAGGGGTAGGAAATAAGCGTACTTACTCAAGTGGTCCACTACCACCAATATAGCATCGTGCCCCTGGGATTTTGGTAGTCGCACTATGAAATCCATGCTTAATTCCTCCCATACTGCATTAGGAATTGGCAACAGCTGCAACAGCCCCTAGGGAGAAGAAGAGAGATATTTGTGTTGTTGACACACAACACATCTGGCCACAAATTCTGTCACGTCTTTCTTCATTCCGGTCCAATACAAGGACTGGCCTATGCGCCTGTACGTTTGGTACACCCTAGAGTGGCCCCTAGTCTGCGTTACATGGAATTCCGCTATCAACTTGGGAATCCATGTTGACTGTGCCGACAACACCAGCTTGCCTTTATGGTGGAGCCTCTCGTGTTCCAGGGTGTAAGCGGGGTGGGTGTTAGGATCTCTCCTAATTTCCTCCATTACTCTCTGTAAAAACTCATCCGCCTCCACTTCCCGCACTATCTCCCCGAAATCTTGCCAGAAGGGCCTGGCTACCATGCCCAATTCTTTTTCCTCTTCGTCTTCCCCCTCACATTGCCTTGACAGGGCATCCGCAACTTTATTCGTAGCCCTCGCCTTACAGATTATCTCAAAGTCGTAGCCCAACAACTTAGCAATCCAATCCTCTTGGTTTTGTGTGGTGATACGTTGTTCCAGCAAATGTCGGAGGCTCTTTTGATTTGTATGGACTACAAACCGCTGCCTTACAACGTACGAACTCCAATGTTAAATGGCCAACACTAGGGCCATCAGCTCCTTTTCGTAGATGGACTTGCTTAACTTTCCCTCGGATAGAGCCTTGCTAAAGAATGCTATCGGATTTCTCCCCTACACAGGACTGCTCCCACGCCACGCTCCGAAGCGTCACATTCGATGTGGAAAGGTTGCTTGAAATCTGGCAATGACAGTACTGGGGCTGTAGTCATTGCCCTCTTTAGTGTTTTCCACGTCTCCTCTGCCTTTTCGTTCCAAGCGAAACCTCCCATCTTCAGCAGCTCCGTCAGAGGTCGGGTAATCTTGCCGTAATCTTTGACAAACCTCCGATAATACCCCGTTAATCCCAAAATTCCCTCAAGCTCTTCACCGTTCTTGCCTTTCCTATTCGACGATGGCCTTTATCTTCTCATCATCCATCTCCACACCCCTACTTGAAACAACATGTCCCAAGTACTTAACTTGGGTTTGTCCGAATTCGTACTTTCTCCGGTTAGCCACCCACTGATCTTGCTGCAGAGTTGAAAGAACGCATTCGACATGCTCGAGATGTTCCCCCCAAGTGCAACTGTAGACTAGGATGTTGTCAAAGAATACAAGGACGTACTTTCGTAGATAGGGCTGAAAAAGACTGTTCATTGCGCTCTGAAACGTCGCCGGCACGTTGGTGAGCCCGAACGGCATCACTACGAACTCGTAGTGCCCCTGGTGCGTTCTGAACGCCGTCTTCTCTACATCCTTCTCACTCATACGAATATGGTGGTACCCAACCTTTAGGTCCACTTTAGAAAAATAGGACCCTCCCTTCAACTCGTGCAGCAACTCCTCGATCACCGATATGGGGAACTTGTCCGGCACCGTCGCTTAGTTGAGTGCTCTATAGTCTATGTAGAAGCGCCAGCCGTCGTGCTTCTTTTTTACTAGAATTACCGGACTCAAGTAGGGGCTGTAGCTTGGTCGGATCACCCCCGTCCGGAACATCTCGGCGACCTACTGTTTTATCTCAGTTTTCATCGCGTGTGGGTACCGGTATGGTCGGACGTTAATGGGATCAACCCCTTCTTTAAGCTGTATGTGGTGCTCCATCTCTCTGTTAGGTGGCAGCCCCGTAGGCTATGCAAAAACCACGTGATGTTTGTCCAAAAGTATCTCCATTTCTTCTTTCTATTTTTGGGTGAGGCCTAAATACCTCTGTGCATCATTATGGGCCTCCATTGAGCCCAATTCCCAAACCATGAACCAAGCCTCTACTTTATCAATTTTTTAACAAAGCACTGGGTCGCACCACTTTACGTTCCAATGTGGGGTCCCCCTTCACCGTTATCTCCTTCCCTCCTTATTGATACACCATTGTCAGCTTCCCTTAGTCCACCGTCACTTCCCTCAGTTTCTCCAACCACTCCACCCCGAGAATCACTTATACTCCCCCTAGTTCGAACAGGTAAAATCGTTCGACAATCTTAGCATCCCCCAACTCCAGTGCTACCTGCTCACAACAACCACTGATTTTCCTTTTCTGGTTGTCTCCCAAACTCACCATATATGGTCGAGTATCCACCACCGCCATCTTTAGTTCCTCCACCTGATACAAGAAGGCCTAGCACCATTGGACCTATCACAAGAGGGATGATCAAGAAGCTACAAGATGAGTATTCTCCCAAAGGCCAAACCCTCTTTGCTATCTTTGGATGGAAGATTGGAGACCTAGAAGATGCTTTTAAGATGCCAAAACATGGAGAAGGGTAAAAGTGGACTTTGGCACATGGGGAGGGGTGTGCGCATAGTAGCCTAAGGGGTAGTATTAGCTTATTTCAATTCCCTTATGCGCATATGTAATAAGCCACGTGAATAATATGGCTTCTAGAAAACCATCACATTTTGCACATGTGGGTAAGGTGGCACTTGATCCGTATTTTGTGGATCTCCTTACCTCACATACATTGCATTGCATTGAGTAGAGAGTTAGCTATATAATCTCCTGGGATAAGCATGTATTTCACTTTTGGAAATATATAGAAGATGAATTCTGCACTTTGCAATTTTCTCTCATCCGAAAGTCCTCTATACTTGCTTGCTCTTCCATTGCTATCTTCTTCCATTGTGGAAGCCGCCTGAGATAGCCTACCATTCCCTCAAGCCAACCTCCACTTCACTTCACCTTAATCACTTCAATCCGCTGCAACATTTCATTCAGTCCAGCCAAAACAGAGAGCCTTCTCTTCTACAACTTCTCCAGCACTGAACAATGCTTTAATTACTGTTCCATTGATTCTTCAGTTGCAGCAGAGCTGGTTGCTTCCTCCAATCTCACGGATATGCTCCCATGCATCCTCCTTGATGCATCAAGTGGTATCATGAGCCTAGGTTCAAGTTAGAACCGTGAGATAAGTCCAGATTTCTTCCATTTCTTTGCTGTCAAAAATTTCCTGGTTGTTCTTAATGTTTTTCTGAAAATTCTACACTGTTTTCATCAATCATTGCTGTGTTTAGGATCTACTCTTAATTTCATTGGCTACTAGTTGTCTTTGCTTGAGTGTTCCTTCATTTTATTCGGCTGTTATTGATTGTTTGAGTCTATTTTACCATTTAAACATCATTTTCGGTTTTGTCTTAAGTCTTGTTAGTTACTTTGCTATTTTGCTATCAAATCTGGTTTTTCAACCACGTTTTACCAAAAATTTGAGTTGTTTGAATGTGGCTACACCAATTAAGAGCAATGAATACTTCAGAAATGAGCTCAGGTGTTTAGATCTACCATTCAAACTCAAATCTGTGCTGGTTATTCAAATCTGACAGAATTTCAGTTTTTTTTTATATTTTTTGTTGCTGCATTGCCACTGTTTGTATGGTCATTTACTGTTCTATTGAACAGCAGTTGATTGATCCATTGTCTGAACAATTTGGAAGATGAAATGAGTTGATTCCAAATAGTTTGTCATGTGGCAAGAGTGTCCAAGCATTTGGCCGAGATGCATGTGTTTTCCTTGAGTAAATTCTGCCTAATTGTGTGTGGTTAGTATTAGATCATTGCTAACCATCCTCAACACTGAATTGCTGCATTTGTGCAACTTTCAAATACCACTTCTAAATCCTCTTTGCTGTTTTCAAATCAGAATTGCTTTTGAATCAAAATTTGACCATGCTAGTTGTTAAATTTAGCTGAAATTTGGTACTGCAGTAGTGATTTTCTGTTTTATATAGTTTTGATGCATCCAATTAGTTCCAACAAGTCATAAATCATCATCAAAACATGTTTGAATCATGGGAAAATAACTAGGTGCAGTACTATTCATTTGGTATATTTTCCTGCATTGAAAAATTGACTCTGCTGAGAAACTGTGCTGGTTTTTTTGTCAAATTCTGCACTGCATTACTTTGCTTGATTCATCACGTTTAGATGCAGTAAAAGCCATGGTCCATTTAAAATATCAAGATAACAATTCAAAAGAGATATTACATATGTTAAAAGGCACTTAGGACCATTGCATCATCAGTTTCGAAAGTTTGAAGTGTATAGTATTGTTGCTGTTAAAATCTGGTGCAACTCATTCAGGCATTTCATCAAACAGTTTTGTCAATTTTCAATGCATAGCCAATTCGTGTGTGATTCTGATCTAAAGTCTTTTCTTGTGTTTTAAATCTGATCTAGAACCATTCTTAGGATCTACTTGAGGTGCCACCGTGTTTGAAACCCCTTTCATTGCTTGATTTTCGATTTTTCTACATTCTGCACACCAACTGTTTGAAAAACTTCCTGGTGTTGCTGTCTCTTGGTTGTGAAAATTACAGCACTTGAGGTGATATTTTCAGTGATTAATTGGCTTGTTGGGTAGGTGGTTTATACCTCAGAAGGTGTATCACAATTGGAAGCATCAAAGAAGGTTCAATGAAGAGGAGCAAAGACAAGAAGATGGTACTCTGGATGGAAAAACCGTGACAATTCTGCACTTCCAAAGTGTGCTGCAGCAAGTGCTGAGACAGCAGCCAGCAGAATTGTTGCTGCAGAGTTGTGTTCTTGAGTGATTACTTGCAGCTGAGAGGATTGGTGTGAATTAAGCATAGTTCACTCTTTGTTTTTGAGAAGCCAAAGCTGCACACATCTTTCCCTTAGCCAATTCGCAATTTTTTCTTACAATTTACCAAATTTCTTTTGTAATTTCCTTTGGTTTCTTTGGTTGTAAATTCCAAATCCAAGCAAGTGAGGTGCTAGAGTTCACAAGTGCTCTTCCCTCATTTGTAACTAGACTCAAAGAAGTCTCACGACCTAAAATTGAGTAGTTGGTGAGTGTGTCTTAGATCCAAAGTCTAAGCCTCACCTAGGAGACCTCACTTTAATTGTCCCATTCTCTACTAGATAGCATATATCTTGTGCGAATAGGAAGCTCTCTTAGGGGTCCGAATTTAGAGTTAGGTTGTGTCTTTTCTTTGCTTTGTGTTTTCTGTGTTGTCTTTAAGACTTAAGTGGATTTAAGAGTGATTTTGATCTAAAGACTATAGTAAGTAGCAAGAAGCATATTTGGCAAGGATAAGGCTTGGTACTTAAGCATTCCTAGTGAATCACCTCCCTTACCTGGAATATTGCTTTCAAGTGAAAATCTCTAGTCTTTATTTCAAGAATAACATTTAAGTCCATCATAATGTCTAGAAGGCATTCTCCTAGGATTAGTGATAGTGAAAAAGAACATTTTTCTCTTCAAACTTTAGTTAATGAATTCAAGGAAATAAGAAGAGAAATGAATGAAGAGAAAGTCAATAGAGAGCTTCAAAATGCTGTTATTCAAGATGAGTTGAGAATGATAAGGAAAAGTAAGTCTAGGGGAAGTCAGAGTGAAAACTCTCAAGAGGGAGGGATGTCTATGAGTCTGGGTGATTATTACCCTCATCAGCCTTCTACTTCTAGAAGGCATAGGAGAAATTCTCATGCACCCCCACCCCCTAAAGAAGTCAATGTTGTGTTGCCTCACTTCCATGGGAAGGACAATGTAGAGGCTTATCTTGATTGGGAGATGAAGGTAGAACAATTGTTTGAGTGCCACCAAGTGAGTGAAGAGAGGAAGGTCTCTCTAGCTACCCTAAGCTTTCAAGGGTATGCAATGTACTGGTGGACTGCCTTGGTCAAAGAGAGGCTTAGACATCAAGCCCCTCCCATCCACTATTCGAATGATCTCAAGTCTGCCCTTAGGAGGAGACACATTCCCTCCTACTACAATAGAGAACTCATGGATAAACTCCAAAGGTTACAACAAAGGTCTATGACAGTTGAGGAATATAGACAAAAGATGGAGTTGTATATGATAAGGGCAGGCATAGTGGAGGGTCCAGAAATTACTTTAGCTAGATTTTTAAGTGGGCTCAATTTTGACATAAGAGATAGGGTTGAACTTCTACCTTATAGAGATTTGAATGATCTTGTTCAAATGTGTATAAAGGTAGAACAACAAAACTTGAGAAAATCTTCTTCTAAAAGAATTCAAGTTCAACCTACTTTTGAAAAGAAAACTTTTAAAGAAAAAGAGCCATTTAAACCTCTAGCCAAAATAAAAGAGAGACCCAAGAAAGAAACACCCTCACACACCAGAACAAGTGAAATCAAATGCTTCAAATGTCTAGGAAGGGGTCATGTAGCTACTCAATGTCCTACAAAAAGAAACATTATTTTGAAAGGCAAGGACATTTATAGTAGTGAAAGTGACACCCTAACTAGTACAAGTGAGAGTGAGGAAGAAGAGAGGGAAGAGGAAATATATGCTGATGATGGGCAACTTCTCATGGTGAGAAGGATACTTAGCAACCAACCAAGTCTTGAACACATATCACAAAGAGAGAACATCTTTCACACAAGATGTAAAATTCAAGAAAATCATTGTTCTCTCATTGTTGATAGTGGATCTTGTTACAATTGTTGTAGCACAAGGTTGGTTGAGAAGTTGAAACTTGATATTATACCCCATCCAAAACCTTATAAACTTCATTGGCTAAATGAAGATGGGGGATATAATAGTCAAGAATCAAGTGAAATTGGCATTTTCCATTGGGAACTTCAAAGATGAAGTTTTATGTGATATAGTTTCCATGGAAGCATGTCATGTGTTATTGGGGAGACCATGGCAATTTAATCATCAAACTATCCATCATGGTCTAACCAATACCATCACTATCCATCAAAAGGACAAGAAGTTTGTGCTTCATCCTTTGACTCCTACCCAAGTGGCTAAGGATCAAGCACAAATGAAGTCTTTAAGAAAACAAGAACATGATCAAAAGAAAAAGTCAAAAAGAAAGGAGGGTATAGAAACAAGTGTGCCACCTAAGGTCACTCAACATGAAGTCCTTTTAAACAAAAAGACTTTAATCAATACACTTCAAGTTGAGCAACCTTCATATCTTCTTCTTTGTCAAGGGACACTTACATGCACATCTAGTGATTCAAGGACTTCAACTCTTTCTCCATCCATTCAAAAACTTTTGAAAGAATTTGATGATCTATTCCCACAAGAAATTCCAAAAGGGCTTCCACCCATAAGAGGAATAGAACATCAAATTGATTTCATTCCAGGGGCAGTTCTTCCTAATAGGCCAGCCTATAGGACAAACCCCCAAGAAACTAAGGAGATTGAGACACAAGTCCAAGAGTTGCTAGATAAAGGCTTAGTTCAAAAGAGTCTAAGTCCCTGTGCTGTACCAGTATTGCTTGTACCCAAAAAAGATGGAAAGTGGCGCATGTGCTGTGATTGTAGGGCTATCAACAACATCACAATCAAATATAGACATCCCATTCCTAGGCTTGATGATATGTTGGATGAATTGCATGGAGCACAAATATTTTCAAAGGTAGATTTAAAAAGTGGCTATCACCAAATAAGAATTAAAGAAGGTGATGAATGGAAAACTGCCTTTAAGACCAAGTTTGGATTATATGAATGGCTAGTTATGCCTTTTGGTCTTACAAATGCTCCAAGAACATTCATGAGACTTATGAATCATGTCCTTAGAGATTGCATTGGGAAGTTTATAGTTGTCTATTTTGATGATATCTTTGTATATAGTCAAAATTTGCAAACTCATGAAAATCATTTGAGAGTTGTTTTAACAATTCTCAGAAAACACAAATTGTTTGCAAACTTTGACAAGTGTACCTTTTGTGTTGATAGTGTCATATTTCTTGGATTTGTGGTCACCAAAAATGGGGTTCATGTGGACCCAGAAAAAATAAAGGCCATCCAAGATTGGCCTCCTCCAAAGAATGTAGGAGAAGTAAGGAGCTTCCATGGGTTGGCAAGCTTTTATAGAAGATTTGTTCCTAACTTCTCTAGTCTTGCTTCACCCCTCAATGAGTTGGTGAAAAAAGATGTTACATTCCGTTGGGGGGATAAACAACAAAAAGCTTTTGAGCTACTCAAAGAGAAGCTCACACAAGCACCTATTCTAGTATTGCCAAATTTTTCCAAAACTTTTGAGCTAGAATGTGATGCTTCAGGATTTGGCATAGGTGCAGTATTATTACAAGAAGGACACCCAATTGCATACTTTAGTGAAAAACTTCATGGTGCCTCTTGTAATTATCCCACCTATGACAAAGAACTCTATGCACTTGTGAGGGCTCTTCAAACTTGGGAACATTACCTTGTTGCCAAGGAGTTTATCATTCATAGTGATCATGAATCACTTAAGTATTTGAAGAGTCAACACAAGTTACAAAAGAGGCATGCTAAGTGGTTGGAATTCATTGAACAATTCACTTATGTTATTAAATACAAGAAAGGAAAATCCAATGTGGTGGCTGATGCTTTGTCAAGAAAAATTAATCTATTAGCCACATTGGGAGCTCAAATTCGGATTTAATAACATTCTTGAATTATATTCACAAGATCTTGATTTTGCTCATATCTATGAGGAATGTCTCAATAAACCTCAAGGAGGATTCTATGTGAAAGAGGGGTATCTTTTTAAAGAAGGAAAAATTTGCATTCCTCAAGGTTCACATAGAAAACTCCTTGTTAAAGAGACACATGAGGGAGGATTAATGGGGCATTTTGGGGTAGAAAAGACCCTTGGCATGTTGAAAGAAAATTTCTTTTGGCCTCACATGAGAAGGGATGTTCAAATGCATTGCTTTAAGTGTATAACTTGTTTAGAAGCTAAATCTAAATCAATGCCTCATGGACTTTATACTCCTTTGAATGTTGCTTCCACCCCTTGGGAAGAGATAAGTATGGATTTTGTGTTAGGTCTTCCCAAAACTTATAGGGGTTTTGATTCTATCTTTGTGGTGGTAGATAGATTTAGCAAAATGGCTCATTTTATACCTTGCCACAAAGTAGATGATGCAAGCAACATTGCAAAGTTATTCTTTAGAGATGTGGTTAAACTTCATGGTCTACCTAAGGTAATAGTTTCGGATAGAGATACAAAATTTCTTAGTCACTTTTGGAGGACCTTAGGGACTAAGTTATCTTTTTCTATTACTTGCCATCCTCAAACAGATGGTCAAACTGAAGTAGTAAATAGATCTCTTTCCACTTTACTAAAGGTAGTTCTAAAAGGCAATCACAAATCTTGGGATGAGTATCTTCCTCATGTTGAGTTTGCTTACAATAGAGTAGTTCATGGAACTACTAAATTGTCTCCTTTTGAAGTTGTTTATGGTTTTAATCCTTTGACACCCATGGATTTAATACCCCTTCCCAATTCTATTGATTTTGTTCATCAAGATGGGGTATCTAAATCTAAGTTTATCAAAGAATTACATCACAAGGTTAAAAATCAAATTCAACAACAAAATGAGAAATATGCCAAGCAACACAACAAGGGCAAGAAAGAGTTAATCTTCAATGAAGGTGATCTAGTTTGGGTTCATCTTAGAAAGGAAAGATTTCCTCAACTAAGAAAATCCAAACTCAATCCTAGAGGAGATGGACCTTTTAGAGTGAAAAGGAGGATAAATAACAATGCATATCAAATTGATCTTCCCCCTGAATATGGTGTTCATGCTACCTTCAATGTATCTGACCTTAAACCTTTTGCAGGTTATGCAAGTGAAGATGAAGACCCTATGGATTTGATGGGCAACTCCCTCTCAAGAGGGAGGGGATGATACAAGAAGGCCTAGCACCATTGGACCTATCACAAGAGGGATGATCAAGAAGCTACAAGATGAGTATTCTCCCAAAGGCCAAACCCTCTTTGCTATCTTTGGATGGAAGATTGGAGACCTAGAAGATGCTTTTAAGATGCCAAAACATGGAGAAGGGTAAAAGTGGACTTTGGCACATGGGGAGGGGTGTGCGCATAGTAGCCTAAGGGGTAGTATTAGCTTATTTCAATTCCCTTATGCGCATATGTAATAAGCCACGTGAATAATATGGCTTCTAGAAAACCATCACATTTTGAACATGTGGGTAAGGTGGCACTTGATCTGTATTTTGTGGATCTCCTTACCTCACATACATTGCATTGCATTGAGTAGAGAGTTAGCTATATAATCTCCTGGGATAAGCATGTATTTCACTTTTGGAAATATATAGAAGATGAATTCTGCACTTTGCAATTTTCTCTCATCCGAAAGTCCTCTATACTTGCTTGCTCTTCCATTGCTATCTTCTTCCATTGTGGAAGCCGCCTGAGATAGCCTACCATTCCCTCAAGCCAACCTCCACTTCACTTCACCTTAATCACTTCAATCCGTTGCAACATTTCATTCAGTCCAGCCAAAACAGAGAGCCTTCTCTGCTACAACTTCTCCAGCACTGAACAATGCTTTAATTACTGTTCCATTGATTCTTCAGTTGCAGCAGAGCTGGTTGCTTCCTCCAATCTCACGGATCTGCTCCTATGCATCCTCCTTGATGCATCAAGTGGTATCATGAGCCTAGGTTCAAGTTAGAACCGTGAGATAAGTCCAGATTTCTTCTATTTATCAATGAACAAGCTAACCTGAAAAGTAGATTCCAAATGAAAGGGAGGGAAAATCGAGGAGGGAACGACCTAAAACGTAGCCCAAAAATAGTCAAAAAAGCCGCCCAAGAACACGCAAGAGACTGCACCAAAACGCACCGAAAACGATTTTTAATCGATTCAAATCAAAGATATTTCATCACAGAGCAATGTAATCGGATTGAAAGTAAATTTAAACGATCCAAAAGAGAGAAAACGCACCTGGAAAAGCAATACCGCAGAGAGAGTTTGTGGGGAAGACGATGAATAGTGAGCGCAACTGCTTGTGGGTTCGCGTTTTAGTATTAATACTATTAGACGTCCGGTACTCTGGGGCCCCGAGGTCTATAATATTATAGACGTCCGGGCCATCACTAATATGACGTCTTTGGGATTTAAAATTGATATTCGCGGGGGGTTTTATAGTCCATGGAAGGGGCTTGGACGTCTATAATATCATAGACGTCCAACCCCCTCCAGAACGGACGTCTAAGAGGCTGAACGCAATTAACTCTTCAACTACCCTGTCAGCCTCTTAGACGTCCGTTCTGGAGGGGGTCAGACGTCTATAATATTATAGACGTCCAGCCCCCTCCAAAACGAAAGTCTAAGAGGCTGATAGGGTATTTGAAGAGTTAATGCGTTCAACCACCCGTCAGCCTAGTAGACGTTCGTCTTGGAGGGGGCCGGACGTCTGTAATATTATAGACGTCTGTCCCCCTCTAACGGACGTTTAAAAGGCTGACGGGGGGAGTTGAAGAGTTGATTACTTCAGCCTTTTAAACGTCCGTTAGAGGGGGCCGAACGTCTATAATATTATAGACGTCTGGCCCCCTCCAGGACGGACGTCTAATAGGCTGACGGGGGAGTTGAAGAGTTCAATGCTCTAGCCTTTTAAACGTCCGTTAGATGGGCCGAACGTCTATAATATTATAGACGTCCGGCCCCCTCCAGGACGGATGTCTCCACAGTCAGTTATTTACATTTATGTCACCGGTCAATTATTTACGTTGGGGATTTGGTGGACCGATGTCTATTGGGTGACGTTAAAGGCCAATTCTTTTCTAGTAGTGGGATAATAATAGGAGATAATTTTTTTTTCCCTTATGAAAAATATAGTTTTGGCATAAAAGAGAAAATCTAAAAGTAGGTTTAATACCCCTTATAGTCCCTATTTTCATTAAGTGTGTTCGATTTGGTCCCAGATTGATTTTTTTATAAAAAAATGTAATTTTTGTTCAATTTAATCGTTTAATCAGTGAATGACATGCCATTTAATGGGTGACGTAAATGCTTTAAGCATAATGACGTGGATTTTTTTTTTTATATTTGAAAGTGATTTTCAAAAGAACCCTTGTGCCTCCACCACCTCCTTTCGAACCTAGATTCTACCGCACAACGCCCCCCGCCCACCGAACACCCTTTCATCCCAAAAAATGATCCGATGCATAAAACAACATATTTAAATTATCCACCCCTTTAATTCCCACTTTAATTTGTTCTTTCTCCCTTCAATTTCAAATTTCAAAGTGTACCCTTGTTCCGTTAAATTGATTTTGTTTTTCTTTTTCTCTTTCCCATGTCACTAAATTTAGAAAAATCTTATCATGGCTTGGTTTCTTTGATTTTCATGATTTATCGTTGATATTTAGTTTTTGACGCTTCTTTACTCCATATTTCAACTTCACCAAGATAAACTTGGATATTTAGTTTTTTGTTTTTCTCTCTTTTTATATTATGTGCTGAAACAATATTTTTTGGAATAAGGTTTTAACAAGATTCATATTCTTTCTTCAAATTCAATCATCTATGTATTATTTTATTGAGATTTTTCACATATGAGTATGAGTTTCTTTTGCAAAATTTATATATGCCTATATCCTTACAGTTTTATGATCTTTATACAACAAACGCCGTGGTTATTCTTTAGGGACATGATTAAAGAAAATTTCCTTGCTATAATAATTGGTCCTCCTATTTGTCTTGAATTGGTCCACCTATTCATCAGTCATAATAACCATTCAAATATGATCAGGTTTATTTTCTCTAAAAAGGAAAATTGAAGATGCAGTTCTTCACGCTGAAACATTCACTTCGACAACCTTGGAAATTGAAGAAGCAACTAGGATTTCTAAGCTTCTTAAGGGTCCATTTGATATGGAAGGAGCATGCTTGGTTATAAAAGCTTCACTTGATGGCATCCATCCAAAGGTTTGATATGTAATGTTTGAACTTCAATATGATTATGTTTAAGTTATAACTTATGAATCTGGTTATTGTATGCTATTATATTAGTAAAACTTAATCTTGATTATGATGCATTCTAAAATTGATTCTTCACTCCAGCAGCTGTTTTGAAATATAAATGTATATAGTTTGGAAGCATAAGGGTGTTAAATATCATCTTTCGTTCACCTCTTGCAAAGAAGTAGAATTTTTAACTTGCCATTGTGTAGCTGTATGAGTCATAAGTTCTTACTTATTTATATGGAAATCAAATTTCATCTGAAAATCTTGTTCTTTCACTTTAAAATATTAAAGTTTCTACTATCAAAGTTTTAGTATTGCTTCATTCTTGGAGTAGTAATGAGTACACATAAGTTTCATTTCTACTATAAAAATTGTATGCATTGAATTATAGGCTAGGGTGTTTGTTGAATTTTGAAGGTCAAAATAGGTTCACCCCTTCCGATCCTTTCATTCTTTATCTACACCGACAACCTATATCCACACATCACCATCATTTTCAACAAAACTCCATCCCTTACTAAAACAATTAAAACCCTAACCAACAGTTCAAACCAATTTTGGTGGCAGGTGTTGCGGTTGAGCTTTGGCGAAGCTTAGAGAGATTCATCAACGTCTTTCTATGGCCTGTGATGAAATAAAAAAATAGAGAAACAGAGGGAGACAAGGAGTGAATGCCGACAATGAGGAGTGACAATCATTGAAGGACGATGACACTTCCGACATCGGTAACGCCTTCGACAACACTCATGGCCGCCAGGAAGACCTGCGATGATCTTGTTCGGACCCGAGGCAGGGGTTGCCATCAATTCAATAAAAACCCTAATATCAAAAAATCACTTTCACAAATCAAAAATCCACATCACTATGCCTTAAAATGTCCACGTCACTCATTAAATGGCATGTCATTCACTGATTGCACACTTGGACTGTCTGCCGTTAACGATTTAAACGCCGTTTGCAAAAATGACTAAATTGAACAAAAATTACATTCTTTAGGACAACATTGAATATAAAAAAAAATTGTGACCAAATCGAACACACTTAACAAAAATAGGGATCATTAAGGTATTAAGCCTTTAGAAGTACACTAACAAACTTTCTACACTCATGAAAAAATCCACTCAATGGGACATTACTTAGAATGAAATTGTAAGTGTTAATAATTTCAAATTTAATTAACTTTTAAAAATTTAATGGTAATTAAAAAAAATTATCCAAATAAAAAATTAAAATTCATTAAATTTAATTATCTTGTCCAAACAAAAGATTTAAAGCATACAATTAAGCTTTTTAATACGGAAGAAAACCTAAATTGAAAGAATTCCATATTGTGCTCTCACTCTCACTCTCAAACTTCCTTACCCGACGAAGCCGTCTCACTATTCAATCGCTTGCTTCGTAAGCGTCCTGTTCCTCCCATCTTCGAATTTGGAAAGATTTTGGGATTTCTTGCGAAGATGAAGCGGTACCCTACTGCTATTTCTCTTATTAAGCAAATGGAGCTCAAAGGAATTCAGAATAACCTTGTTAATCTCAACCTCCTCATCAATTGTTTCTGTCACTTAGACCAATTGGCCTTCGCTTTCTCTATATTTGCCAAGATTCTCAAACGGGGTTATCATCCATGTGCCATAACTTTAAATACACTCATGAGAGGTCTCTGTGATAAGGGTGAGGTCAAGGAAGCCCTCAACCTTCATGATAAAGTAGTAGCATGAGGATTTCCGCTCAGCCAAATTACTTTTGGGACTCTGATCAATGGACTGTGCAAAATAGGAGAAACTGAAGCCGCGATCAAATTGCTCAGAAGGATTCAAGGTCGATCAACGATAATGTATACTATAATTATTGACTCTTTATTTAAAGAGAAACATCCAAAAGAAGCTTATGATTTGTATTCTGAGATGGTTATCAACAGAATTCCCCCTGATCTTGTTACTTATAGCACTCTAATTTATGGCTTTTGCTTAGTGGGACAGGTAGAAGTAGCATTTGGTTTCCTAAATGAAATGCTATCAAATAGCATCAGGCCAAATGTTTATACCTATACTATATTGATTGATGCATTGTGTAAGGAAAGAAAGCTAGGAGAAGCCAAGAATGCGTTAGGTGTGATGGTGAAAGCTCATGTGAAACTTGATATTGTTAGCTTTAGTGCTCTAATGGATGGGTACTACTTAGTTAATAAAGTGAAGAATGCGAAACAAGTATTGGGTGCAATGATCCACACGGGAGTGAGTCCTGATGTTAGGACCTACACTATCATGATAAATGGACTCATAGAGAATGAAAGGGTGGATGAGGCCATAAATCTCTTACAGGAAATGCACAACAGGAATATCGTTCCAAATACTGTGACTTACAATACTCTTATTGATTGCTTATGCAAAACTGGAAGAATATTTCATGCTTTGGATCTTTTTCGTGAGATGCATGGTAGAAATCAACAAGCAGACGTAATCACTTATAATTCCTTGATTGACAGTTTATGCAAAAATCATCATCTAGACAAGGCAATTGAATTATTGCGAAAAATGAGAGAGAATGGAGTTCAGCCCGATATGTACACTGCAAATATACTTATTGATGGGATGTGTAGAGGGGGGAGACTTAAGAATGCACAAGAGATTTTTCAAGATCTATTGAATAAAGGTCACAATCCCGACCTTTGTACTTACAATGTTATGATCAATGGTCTTTGTAAAGAGGGTTTGGTTGATAAGGCATTGACCTTGTGGTCCAAAATGGAAGACAGTGGTTGTTTATCTAATGTTATTACTTTTGAAATAATCATCTCTGCTCTCTTTAAGAAGGACGAGACTGAAAAGGCAGAGAAATTTTTGCTAGAAATGATCTCTAGAGAGTTGTTGAAACGAAGAAAGGTGACACCTTATTTGAATAACATTTATGTGTTTGTCATAGAATGTGCATGAATGGTTTGTAAATTTTGTATTAGATGAGTTGGTTTAGGTTGTAAGCTCTGTTGCTGATGAGTTGGAATATATAAATTTTTCATCTACCTTAATCCTTTCCTGAGTGTTTCGGATGTGTAGGGCTGTGCTGTTCCAAACCTCCACGTCCTCCTGCCAATTTGTCCTAGTAACTGATCTTCTGTTCTGCTCCTCAGTCCTTTTTTCAATCCCGAGGGGTGGAGACCTGCAAAAGATTCTCCGATGCCAAAGTCAGTCTCAGAGCAATGGCTTTTCTCAGGGATAGCAATAAATGTGCATTCAATGTAACCTATCTACCACTCACCGTGGACCTGTATTTATAGTTTTTGCTATGGGCTTGGGATTAGTGAAAAGTTAATCTCGGCCCAAAACAGCCCAATAGCTTCTAATTTCAACTTACCTTTAAACCAGGTTACTTTACCTTAATTTACGTTGACTAGTATTTTGACCGGCAATGAGGTATGGGCGTCCGCCCATGCTATTTGGGCGTCCGCCTCAGTTTCTTCTTGAGGGACACCTTGTGGGAGCACAGAGGATCCGGCACGTGATATGGGCGTCCGCCCACGCAGGCTCTTCCGTACGGCGTCCGGCCCTTGCTGGTACACAAGCCCGAGCAATGAGGAATGGGCATCCGCCCATGCGGGCTCTTCCGTACGGCGTCCGGCCCTTACTGGTACACAAGCCCCCCCAAGCCCTAGTGCACTTAGTGTACGTAGGGCTTCGAGTAACTTCACAAACAAGAAAAGATTTGACGCAGTGGCCAGCGTGCAGGGCTGTTTTGTGATGGTGGAACTCCATGTGAGTCCTTCAAAGTTTCTCTTACAAACAGAGGTTCTGCCCAGCTGGTAGGTCTCTCTCTTTGCTATAAAAGGGTCAGGAGAGTTTATTTCATTGTGCGGCGCCCGGTGCTCGCTAGTATAGGAGAGTTTATACCGGGTCTAGGTTCAATCCTTGACCTTTATCCAGTTGGGCGGACGGGCATTTATGGCATACCTTCCACTTCGATGTATGAGCACCTCTACCACGATTGCGTATAGGTATTATCGTTTACAGGTTGTAGTGGGCTCCAGTATATCCCTTGGGCGGACGGTCATCGAAACAGCCGGACGGTCCTTTCGTACGGCGCCCGGCTCCCCCTGGTACACAAGCCCCCCAAGTCCTAGTGCACGTAGTGCACGTAGGATTTTGAGTACGGCGTGTGTTGGGCCAGGAATCCGCAATTGGGCTATATCCAGTGGGCTTTTGAATTTGGATTTTAGGCGGGAAAACACGTGGCGCGTTCCCATTGATGGAAGGCGAAGCGTCGCCGAATCTGGAGCGTTGGTCGTGCTAGATCTAGACGGCTGGGACGCGCCCAACGGTTATTAAATTTTTCCTATAAATAGCGGATTAGACGAGGTCATTTTCACTTATCTTCACTGTTCAAGATTTCAAATTCTTTTTCCCTCAGGTAATAAATGGCATCTGTATCCATTGAGTCTGGTTCTGGGTCGTCGGGCGGAGTCCGGGAGGGGTCGGCGCGGGGCGACAGCGGCGATTCTCTTAGCTCAGTTTCCTCTCATTTTGTGGAGGAGGCGGTTGGGTCCTCTGGGGCGGACCCTGAGGCACCGGTTTCGACGGACGACCGGATCTTCCACGGCATTCCTCTATTCCTGCTCAAGGGCGGTATTCGTGTAGTCGGATCCCCCTTTGAGCCGGACGGTCAAGGGATGGTGGTGTCTGAGTTGGCTCCCCCCGTTCCTAGCCGATACGCTTCCTGCTACGCTTTCCGCAAGGATTTGGAATGGAGGGTCCGCCATACCCACATTGTCCGGGATGTGGAAGACTCGAGATTAATTCGAGCTGGGGTGACTTTGTTAAACGAAAGGGTTTTTCATGACGGACGGTCTACTCCGTATGATTTCTTCTTCATGTATGTGACCTTCTTCACCCATCTTTTTATCCGGGTGCCCTTTACAAAGTTTCAAATGGCCATTCTTCGAGAAGTCAATGTGGCTCCTACACAGCTGCATCCCAACTCTTGGGCGGCCGTGCAGGCGTTCTTGGCGATGTGTTTAGCTGTGGGCGTCACTCCCACTATCCCGGTCTTCTTTCATTATTTCGAAGTTCGCCCTTCTCCCTCTGGCGGCTGGGTATCCTTCACGTCAGTTCGGGACAGGACCCTTTTCCGCCCCTTCTCTGATTCTTTCAAAAATTTTAAACAACACTACTTCAAAATAATCGTTGATAAAGCCGGCCTCCGCGAATTTTCTGATGATGAAGGGAGGCCGTTGTTCCCATTTTATTGGACGAGGGATAATCGACGAATAAAAGCGACTTCTGTAGGGGCCTTGACAGCACCCGACCTAGAGGCCATGCGCACCATTAACGACCTCCCCTGCCGGATTTCCGCCCGTCACTTGGTCGAATGCCTTAGTCTCGAGGATTGTGGACCAAAGGCGTTCGGTATGGTCTTGTCACATTGGGTGTGTTTGTTTTTCGTATACTGACGTTAATTTTCTGAATTGCTTTGTTTCTTGCAGAACTTATGACGACTCCAGGACCCCGCAAATCCAACTTTATCGCTGCCCGGAAGAAGTCCGGGGCCAGTTCGTCGACCGCCCGGCCGACCAATATTCCGAATGTGCCCCGTCCTCCTCCTGCCGGGCGAGCTTCTTCGGGCGGACGCCACCCGACGGTGCGTGTAACCCAGAAGATAGGAGCCCCTTCTGTTGTTGAGACTGGGGGTTCAAACATCAAGGTGCCGCATCCCAACCCTCAACCGGAAGTAGCGGCCACCCAAGCAGATCCGCTATCTGAGGCGGCCACTATTTCTGCTGACCTCTTAACTCGCAAGAGAAAAGATCACGCCGCGGAGGGGCGTAAAGACAAAGAGGGGTCCTCGTCTCGGTCGGCTTTGAAGAAGGCTCGAAAGAGTAAAGACAAGGATCGTGGGAAAGCCCCGGCCGTCCCTCTACCGGGCGGTATCTTCAGCCCGGAATTCAGCATGAGTGACCGGGCCAAGTTCCACATGAGCTCTTCCCAACGGGCGCTCATTGAGCCTCTTACCGAGTTGGAGCTGACCAACGCTATGTTGGAGATGTCTACCCAGACGTCCGCCCTGGCGTGGTATCTGAAGGAGTTCGCTGATCGCCCTGGGGTGGCGGAGATTCAGGCCGAGCTTGATAAGGAGAAGAAAAACTCGGCCTCCATTCAGGCTACCTTGGAAGAGATGGTCCTCAACCAAGATGAATACGACAAGAAGATCGAGCAGTTGGAGGCCGATCTTGAGAAGACAAAGAAGGAGGCCGCCGAAAGTTTGGCAGCCGCCCGGGGCGAGCAGGAGCGTGTGGCGGAAGAAGGTCGCCGGCTGAAGGCGGAGGTGGCCCGCCTAAAGGAGGCCGAAGCGGAGCGTGCCAAGGCGGGCGAGGCTCTCTCCCAGGACCTTGCTAAGGCTAAGGAGAAGGTCGCTGAGTTGGAGTCAACCGTCATGTTCGAACATGAGGAACGCTTCAACAAAGCCCTTCGCCAAGTAACTCTTTTGGCGGGCGTCGAAGATCCGTACAGTCTCGGCGTGGACATTGAGAAGGACGTCGTGGATGGCGTCCTGGTGGATCTAATGGCGGCTGAAGAGGATGAGCCTGCCGTGGAGGCCGGTGCTGGGGGAGATAGTTAGGTGTTTATTTTCTTTCATTTTTTGATGTGTATGCTTGTGGCCGTCCGTCCAACGTCTAGGATTGTCCAGATGTTGGCCGGACGGTCCTTTTGTAAATCTGGGCACCTTTTAGCGCAAACGATTAATACACAACTATTTCTTTTCAATTTCGTATGCTTGGTGACTTGCGTCTTTGTTCTTTTCGGCGGGGGTGTTCCCCTTATAAAATTTAATTTGAAACCCAGTTGAGAGTTGTTCCCGGAAGAACACTCTTAAGTTATTCCCGGAGGAAAACTTTCGCTTGTTTTTGTGGGGCGGACGGTCCCCAGTTGAGAGTTGTTCCCGGAAGAACACTCTTAAGTTATTCCCGGAGGAAAACTTTCGCCTGTTTTTGTGGGGCGGACGGTCCCCAGTTGAGAGTTGTTCCCGGAAGAACACTCTTAAGTTATTCCCGGAGGAAAACTTTCGCCTTGGTTTTTGTGGGGTGGACGGTCCCTAGTTGAGAGTTGTTCCCGGAAGAACACTCTTAAGTTATTCCCGGAGGAAAACTTTCGCCTTTGTTTTTGTGGGGCGGACGGTCCCCAGTTGAGAGTTGTTCCCGGAAGAACACTCTTAAGTTATTCCCGGAGGAAAACTTTCGCCTTTGTTTTTGTGGGGCGGACGGTCCCCTAGTTGAAAGTTGTTCCTGCCGGAGGACCCTTTGCCAACTTGGTTTTTACAGAATGCAATTATTGATGCGAGAATATCCTGTCATTCATTTATATGGAATAACTATACATGTCATTAAAACATTCAACTTAACTAAAATAAAATTTCAAGTGTGTGGCGTTCCAAGTATTAGGGATGGGACGTCCGCCCATTTGCTCCAATCTGTACGCCCCATTTCCTAGGGCCTCCGATATTCGATATGGCCCCTCCCACTTGGCAGCGAGTTTCCCATGTGTTGGGTTTCGGCGAGCGTCACCCGCTTTTCTCCATACCAGGTCCCCCTCTTGGAAGCTCCTTGGCCGCACTTTGGAGTTGTACTTCCTCTCAACCATGCGTTTACATGCTTCGGCTCTTAATGCCGCTCGATCGCGTCGTTCGTCTAAGGAGTCTAATTCAATCCTCAGCTCCCGGTCGTTGAGGTGTAAGTCTTCAACTTGTCGCCTCAGGGACGGCTCCCCCAACTCGACCGGCAACATGGCGTCAGTGCCGTAAGTTAGGTTGAATGGGGTTTCTCCAGTGGTCCCGTGAGGCGTGCATCTGTACGCCCACAGGACTTCGGGTAACTCGTCCACCCAAGCTCCTTTTCTTTCTCCCAAATGGCGCTTAAGTTCTGAGACGATGGTTTTATTCATTGCCTCTGCTTGTCCGTTTGTCTGGGGATGTTCTACCGAGCTGGTGACGTGTTTAATCCCCAATCCCTTGAAAAATTCGACAAGTTTCTTGTCAATAAACTGGCGGCCGTTATCCGTGATGATTGATTGAGGGAGGCCAAAACGGCATATCAATTTCCAGCAGAACTTCTGGACTTGGGCGGCCGTGATGGTTGCCAGAGGCTCGGCCTCTACCCATTTGGTAAAATAATCCACTGCCACCAAGAGGAATTTCTTCTGTGCCTGTCCTACGGGAAACGGTCCCACGATGTCCATACCCCATTGGGCGAACGGCCAAGGGGATGATATTGGATGCAAGGCGTGTGGTGGTAGGTGAGAGTTGTTGGCGTGCGCTTGGCAACTGATGCACTTCTGGACGAACGCTTTTGTATCCGCCTCCATGGTAGGCCAGTAATATCCGGCTCTCAGTAGCCGGGCTTTTAACGTTCTCCATCCCGTGTGGTGACCACAAACGCCGTTGTGAAGTTCGTCCATGACATAACGCGCCTCTTCGTCCCCTAAGCACTTGAGGAGGGGGGAGGAAAATCCTCTTCGGTATAAGTCATCCCCCACGATAAGATAACGGGCGACTTTCTTGGCGTCACGGGGGCTAATCGTCCTCCCTTCGTCCTGGCGGGTCATGATTTCTCTGATATTCGCCTGCCAATCACTCCCCCCACCGGACACCGCCGAACATTCCACTGAGGGCTGGAGTAGTACCTGCCTCACAATGGTAGTTAGTTGTCCCCTTTCTTTCCCGGAACTAAGCTTGGACAGCACATCGGCCCTAGTGTTTTGCTCTCTTGGAATATGCTGTATGGCGACTTTGTCAAAGTTCTTCACAAGCTCGGTTGCCCGTTGGAAGTATTGCAACAGTCGCTCCTCCCGGACCTGGAAATTGCCGTTCATCTGGCCGACCACTAATTCTGAGTCCGTGTGGCAAGTAACCCTCCTGGCACCCATATCTTTTGCGAGTTCGAGGCCGGCCACCAGGGCCTCATATTCGGCTTGATTGTTGGAGACTTTGAATTTGAATATCAGGGAGTGTTCGAGTAAGAACCCATTGGGGCCTTCTAGGACGATGCCGGCCCCGCTGACAGATCGGCCGGAAGCCCCGTCAACGTATAATCTCCATTCGTCTTGGTTGGAGGGGGGTAGTTCGGCTGCAAAATCTGCTAAGTGTTGGCCTTTGATCGATCCTCTGGGCTCATAACGCAGTCCGAACTCCGAAAGCTCCACCGCCCATGCCACCATCCGTCCGGCTAAGTTCGGCTTTCTTAGGATCTTGGAGATGGGGAAGTCGGTCCTGACTATAACCTGATGACTTTGGAAGTAGGGGCGGAGTCTTCGGGATGCGTTTAACAAAGCTAACGCCACCTTCTCTACCCTTTGGTAACGGGTTTCGGCGTCTAGGAGCGTGCGGCTGACGAAGTAAATTAGCCTCGGCTGAGGCTGCTCCTGCATCAATACGGCGCTAATGGTCGTCTCTGATACCCCCAGGAAAATGTGCAGGTCTGCCCCTGCCACTGGGCGGTTCATGACCGGTGGGTTGACGAGGATGGTCTTTACATCCTGGAACGCCCGCTCGCACTCGTCGTCCCATACCGGGCCGGCTCCTTTTTTCATCTTCCGCAAGATTGGTCTCACTCTTTCCACCAGTTTGGGGATAAATCGTGACAAAGCGGTGAGGCGTCCAATTAGTCTCTGGACGCCAAGTCAGTAATATGACAGAGCGTTATATAATGCATGCATGCGTTGCGTTCTAAGCAATCTATCCAGAAATCATACCTGAGACCTTTATTTATACTGATCGTAATGGGCTTTTACCTTTTGGGGGCCTCGAAATGGCCCAAGAATACCTTAATCTTCATTAAGGACTTTAATGTGCCATTTAGCTTTAACAATGTTATCAACTAAGTGCGGATCGGTTGGGAATGGTGGTCGGTCAGGGATGTTACCCTGGGTGGGCGTCCAGTCCTTGGGCGAACGTCCCATCCTTGGGCGATCGTCATATTTTGGGCAAGCGTTCAGCTCTTGGGCAGACGTTAAGTCCTTGGGCGAACGTCCAGTCCATGGTCGAACGTCTCATCTTGGGCGAACGTCCCATCTTGGGCGAACGTCCCATTCTTGGGCGGACGTCCCATCTTGGGCGAACGTCCAGTCTTGAGCGGACGTCTCGTTCTTGGGCGGACGTCCAGTCCTTGGGCGAACGCCCAGTCTTTGGGCGAACGTCATATTTTGGGCGAGCGTCCAGCTCTTGGGCGGACGTTCAGTCCTTGGGCGAACGTCCCATCCTTGGGCGATCGTCATATTTTGGGCGAGCGTCCAGCTCTTGGGCGAACGTTCAGTCCTTGGGCGAACGTCCAGTCCATGGTCGAACGTCCCATTTTGGGCGAACGTCCCATCTTGGGCGAACGTCCCATTCTTGGGCGGACGTACCATCTTGGGCGAACGTCCAGTCTTGAGCGGACGTCTCGTTCTTGGGCGGACGTCCAGTCCTTGGGCGAACGCCCAGTCTTTGGGCGAACGTCCCCTCTTGGACGAACGTCCAGCTCTTGAATTGCTAGACGTTCGTCCTCCTTGACACCATGGGCGAGCGTCCATTTACTGAATGGCTGAGCGCTCGATCTATGCCGAGCAGACTCTGCTAGTACACTGAGAATCCAAATCATTCTCCAACACAGTTTCCTTCAGCCAGTAGAAAGTGGTTTCCCATGCATAAAAAATGTCAATCTGCCTCAATTGTCTCTCCAATTATGAGCAAACCTTTAAATATTTTTAATGTTCATAACATAGGTTAGTTCTAAACTCTATGTATAATGTTGCAGACATGTTTGCTAGTTTTTTTTTTCAAACTCTTTTTTAACTGTTATGTCTGAATTGTCAATTCAATAGTCTTTTATTATTTATTTGCAATGTTACTGTTTGTTCTCTATCTCTCTTAATCATGTAAATTATTTTATCATATATTTCATTCTCTTCTGTATAACTTTTATAAAAGGTTATGTAAATTTGATTCCTCATTTTAACTGCTACTATATAGTTGACATTTTGGCCTGATTCTACTAATTCAAAAGTAAATGTAATTGTAAGTACCATTATAGAAGATCACATAAAACCTATATTTTTCAATTTGTTTACTTAGTTAAAAATCATCTTTAGCTTAAAATCCAAAACATTCTAAAATTAAATTTACAGCTATAAACAAAAAACCGTGTAAATGACATATATATCTAGAGTTAACATATAAGTTATGTTGACTGTATTATAACTGAAATTAATCTACTTTTTTCTAAGCAACTACTCTGGCATTGCATGCTGGTATAATTTGACAAGGTGCAATGCTACAAAGAAGCTGCTAATTGGATATTGATGTTTCCGCCGTAATTGTATAGGCAAAAGCTACGATGTATCATGTCAACCATTTACTGCATCTTTGGTTTTTAGCTCAAGTAAAACCTAGCCAATGTAACACAAATCCTAAATAAAATGTTTCACATTGTTAAGAGTTTCGTGTTCAATGGCAAGTTACTTCTTACTCCATATTTTGCCTCTGCTTTTACTCATTTATCCAGATTTACACATTTCCTATCTTGCTAGCTTAGCTCTCAATTTTATATTAATTTCTAAGTGACATTGATTTTATGAAAGAATTGTGTTGAGAATTATTTGAAGAGTTGTTAGTCTTCAGAAAGTTGTTCAATAGATTTGGCGTCTCGAAGGATAAGTGCACAAGTTTAAATGAATAAGCTACTCGTGCTTTAAGTGTTCAACTGTGTTAGTTTGGCTGATTTCATAGTTTCATCACTGAGTTTCTGATTACAGCAGGTATCTCATGTTTGCAACAAGTGAAGCAAATAACTTCCTTGTCAAGAATAAGTTTGAAACACTGTTTAAGATATTTTATTTAATAACAATAAATATGATATAAAAATATTGATTTAAATATAATAAAATTATAATATATAAAATTATGTAATAAAATATATAATTTTATATGTATATATGAATAAAATTGTTTCTAAAAATTAATTAAAATTTTATAATGGATTAAATTTATCTTAATATATGACCTTAATTCACGTTTCAAATGAGAATTTTGGGATTGAAGCTTTTTTCTGTTCCCAACTTAATAAGTCTCCTTAAAAGAGATTTTTTTAAGAGTGAATTAGATCATGATCAAGTTAATAACTCTACATAAAAAACAAAAGATCATACAAATTATATATTTAGATTATAATATTCAAATAAAATAATTTATTAATTTATTTTTATAGGTTAAAAGTTTATTTAAATTTTTTTTAATAACTATTCAATTCGTCATCAAAATACTGCATATTCTATAATAAGTAGTTACATTGATTAAGACTAATAATATCATAAAATTAAATTTGTTTCATCGATATTTGTAAAATTAATTGGTTTAAGTGATAGTTATATTTACTTCTACCACCTATACTTTAACAGTTTTTTAGCTAATGAATTATATTTTTACGAATGGATTGTATTAAAACAACATTTTCATTGAAAAGATATATATATATATATATATATATATATATATATATATATATATATATATATATATATATATATATATCACATTATATTAATGATATCAAACGAAAGGAAAATAATTAATTCAAAAGTGATTTCTATTCAGAGAAAAATATGTTCTGTTTATTTCTTATAAAATAAAATGTACTATATTTTAAAAATTCGTTATTTTTAATTTCATATATCATATTTTCAAAATATATTTTTGAGAAAATATTTTTCAAAAAATAATTAAAATATATTTTTGTAACATCCCAAAAATATAGTTGTAAACTATATTTAAGAGTACTTACATTTACAATAAAATAGAACAATTATAGAAAATAAAGTCATACAAGAGGTGTATCAACAGAACGGTCTTATCTTAAGGGGTTGAAGACTCCTTACTTAGCACTTGCTCTAGAGAATCCTCTTCGCACTCTGCTCACACGCACAGGGTGATCATTGCAAGGACGCAGACGACCAAATGGACAACATGAAAAGACAAGAACATAAGGGTAAGCTAATGTAATTTAATTATAAACACATCTATACATTTCATGCAAGTTCAAACCATGCGAGACTAAACGCTACATCATGCTAACACCGAACACAAGCAATCATATACAAACCGAACACCATAATTCATATATAGACCGAACATTATGTCTTGACCATCCAGATTGTATGAATATGTAGCTACAGTGGTAGTGTAACAGCTGACACCAATCAAGCTACTACCCAAGGTTAATCCCATAATACCTACCTCGGCACCCTGGGGTGGTAGGATCTCCTGCTATTATCACAAATGAAATATCTCTCTCTATGTGAGAATGATACTCATAGAATTTCAGGATGAAAGCCAGCTTATCAATATCGAGATTCATACTTTACAATTCAATAACCATCCACGAGACATTCCATCTTGGAATTCTCTTCCATAGTATTTGAAAGCATAATTCTCATAAATTAACATAAAAAATCATTCATCAGTTATATTTTCACTCATAAGACAAAAAGAACATGTGAACGTTGCGAAAACCTTCACACTATCCAAAAGATAGGACCAAACAGTCCATAATAGATACAACTGAAAAAATTGCCTAAGCTAATTACTCGCTGATCACTAAAGAAAAACTGACCACTAGGAGCTTAGCCCCACCTTAAGAGTTTAAAACAATCGCTTAAAAACTTAAACCGAATGCGTATAGCTCAGACCGAACGCTAGTACAAGACTGAGCACTACCAATAACGAGCACTAGTACAAGACCGAGCAATACCGAGAACGAGCGCTACCGAGCACTACCATGAACGAGCGCTAGAGACCGAGTGCTAAAACTAGCATTACTGACAGTATAAGACCGAGTGCTAAAACTAGCATTACTGCCAGTATAAGATCGAGCGTTTAACAAGAAACCATCCACACACATAAGGTCGAACGGTCATGAATGGGTAAGACTAAAGAGACTAAACCCAGTTACTGATCGAGTACCTGAACATGGTAGAGCTCCCTTTCAGTATATGACCGAGCGACCCAATCGCTATGACTACCGAATACTAGTGTATGACCGAACGCTATAATCCATCGAATACTACCAAAATCGAACGCTAATACATAGTACTACTAATAACGAACGCTAACTGTAGTACGACTAAGAATAAATGATAATACCAACCCAAAGACTACCGAGGTCGAAAATGAGTACATTTAAAACTGAACGTCAATATTAAACTGAACAACACTAAGACCGAATATCACTACGAAACCGAATACCACTAAGCCCAATTAACTAACATGACCGAGCGTTCAACAACGAGCGCTCGACTTTCTACATTACTCTGCAGAACTTCTCAACCAGTTCACAAGTCTCGACAATACACAAAAATCAAGCCAACAACAAATTATCCACACATGCACACGTCCAAGAATGCCAATACTAATTCATTCACTTTTACACACATGCATAATCATCAAAAAACACATTCATACATAATAAATCATAATTAAATTAACTAGTTTCCCTTACCTCTATGATCGAACCGAGAGCTCAACAACTGCAGGCTCGATTACCACCAGAAATCCTATGAACACTTACAGTTCACCGATTGCTGAGAAAAGACAACCCAATGACAAAAATGGAGTTAGAAAGGGGAAAAGAAGGTTAAAGGACACTTGCAAGCAGTTGAACTACCTTGCATGTGACAAAATTTTCAAGATTTTAACCAAACTCAATAAATGAAACTTACGCGTTCAAAACACAAGTTTGATCGGTAGAATGGAAGTCCTTGACACTAGGATAGCTTACGAATCTGATTGTAGATCACATGAGGTGAGATGAAAGATTTTTAGAGAGAATTTGATGGCATATGCCCTAGCCATGGTTAAGCATACTTAAGAAGAGTTGGATTCATCTATGAAAGGTGGGTTCGAGCTCTAATCATCATGAGCCATCAACATGTTCTTAGTAAAATTGTGTGTATTTTAGACCTTGTATTAAGGGTCAAATAGTATAGTATTTAATTTTAGGCCTTGTATTAAGGGCTAAGTATTGTATGATTTGTAATCTTAATTTTAAAGAGTGTGTCCCACCATGGGACATGATGGCCACATGACAAGCTCTTAAGTGAAGAGTTTTTCTTAAGAAGGAAGTGGCCATGTGTCATTTTCTAAGTGGAGAAACTCTTCCTAAAGTGGATTGCCATATGTCACTCTAAGAGTGGAGAAACTTTGCAAAAGTGGATTGTCACATGGCACTTTAAGAGTGGAGGAACTTTACAAAAGTGGATTGCCACATGCCACTTTAAGAGTGGAGGAACTTTGCAAAAGTGGATTGCCACATGCTACTTCAAGAGTGGAGAAGACTTTACAAAAGTGGATTGCCACATGGCACTCTAAGAGTGGAGAAACTTTGTAAAAGAGGATTGCCACATGTCTCTTTAAGAGTGGATAGTTTTTAGAGTTTCTTGTCTACTTTGGAGACACCTTTCTCTATAAATAGAAGGGTCTCCTTCCTTGTAAAATCACTTGATGAATTTGAATGCTATTATGCCAAAATGTGTGCAAACATATCTTGTCTCAAGTCAAGGCTAGAGCATCCCATGAGGTCCCTCTAACCACCCTTCTCTAGAGTTGGCCCAACCTCTCCGGAGATCCATCAAACACCTCCATCCTACCACAAATACTCACCAAAACCTCACCAATATTGTGAGCCCACCACCATATCCATTACTTCCGCACAAATTCCACCTCCATAGCTTCATCTTCGCGCTTTGGCCCAACCTAGCTCGAGGAGGACGCTATCATTTGGTATCAAGAGCTTTGGGTCTACAAGAGCTAAGTATCTTGGTCCTTTACCTATCTTTGTGTATTTCTTGGTTTTATTGTGTTGTTCTTTATTGTCTTCCATTGTTTACATCCATATATGTTATTTTTATGGTTCTAGTTTGTTCTTTAGCGGAACCATTCGGTTTTTACCACTAAGTTTCCATATACATGTGTTGTGGTATGCTTTTATATTTTTTTTTTTGAGTCTTTCTTCATATATTTGGTTCTGTTTTAATGTCATTTTTGGGTTATTTTTTTATTTTTAATTCCATCCATGTTGTCTAGAGTCATGTGTAGTCATTTATGTCATTTTCTCTTAGTTCGGGCTTTGCAAAAATCATAAAAAAATATGTCCCATTGGGATTTCGAAATTACACTATATACATCCATTTGAGTGCTTTTTTTTTCTTTCATATTTGAGTTCATGCTTGTCATTAGATCATTGTCAAGTTCTTAGAGTTAAGTTTCTCTTGTGTTTCTTTGAGTTTCATACTCTATTTTTGATTCTAGTAAGATTTCTTCCATTGTTTTTTAGTCATGAACTTTGAGCTACCCAAACAAATTGTCCAGATCTAATTTGTGTTGAAAAACAAAAGTGTAGACAAAAGTAAAAAGCCAAAGTAAAAAAAAAAAAAGCAAAAGTACAAGCAAAAGCAAAAGTGAAAAAAAAAAAAGTTACTTTGACTTGAGACTTTGACATGAGACTTTACCATGACACTTGGAGATGATACTTGGACATAATACCTTGACATGACACTTGGACATGACCCTTGGGCATGAGACTTGGACATGACACTTTTGACAAAATATTGTCTCTACCTACATTGCACCATTAGCTAAGTGTTTGTAAGGATAAGAAGTAATAATTCTCTATTCTAATTGTTTTTGGTTTTATTCATCTATTCTAGTGCCTTTCTTTAGGTAATTCTTTTGAGTGCCTAGCCTTTGTTTTTAAGCTTTATTTTCTTGATTGTCTTGTTCATTACTCTTTGTTTTGTCTCAACATAACTCCTTTTGAAGAACTATTGTTCAAATTGGCCCTTGATTTGCATTCTCTTTGGATTCCTACCTTTCGGATTTGGTTTGATATTTGGTGTAGGATATTTTTTTGGAGGAAAAACGAAATTGGACATAGTATATTGGATGATCGGAGACCTCTTTGGACCTTGAAACCTTGAGGAAGAGACAAGAAGAAAAGGAGTGAAACACTTTAGAGAGGAACACACATTATTTATTTGTATTACGCATTTTTGAGTTGTAAAATTGTATTGCTTTTGGATTTGTAACTCATAACCTTGTTAGGTATCTTGGGGTAGTCTGTGATACTCAATCCCATATCCTAACAAAGACTTGTAAACCATATTGAAAACGTTTTTAGTTGGTTAAAGTTTGAAGGTTCCAAAGTGCCTTCTAACTTTACCATTAGGCCGCATAGTCTAGTTTAATTGTTGTCTTTAACTGCTTATAATTTATTGTGTGTTTACTTGTATATCAAACCTAATTCCATTTGAGAAGTTTGGTGCAAGAGAACTTGAGGTAAACTTTGGCTAGGAAAGACTTGGATTTTAAGTGATCCTTAGTGATTCTCCTCTCTTTCCTGGAAGTGAACTTGAGATTATTTTGCCTCCTTAAATCTCTAAAGGAATTTACTTTTGAAATACAAGTTTGTGTGTGCATTACATATTTTGAATTTTTTTTAAGAATGTCTAAGGAACCTTCTTACCAAATTGATAGTGATTATAGTGAAGAGGCCCAACCAAATTTAGAACAAATGGCCAAGGAACTAAAATCACTAAAACTTTGGCAAAAGCAAGAATCCATTTTGAAAGAAAAAGAAAGAGTTGAAAGAGAACAATATCTTGAAACCTTAGAAGAAGAGCTTAGAGTTCTAGCCCAAAAACAAGAAAAGGTCCAAGAAGAGATAAAGAAAAGTAGGAGTAGGAGTCACTCAAGGAGGAGTTCAAAAACTCCCACAGAAAACACATACCCTGAACAAGATAGTAGGACCGCTGCCCAATTCTACCAACATCCTCCACCTAGAAGGTATAGAAGGGAGAGTGAACAACCACCAAGAGAGATTAGGCTAGACCTTCCTCATTTCCATGGGAAAGAAGATGTTGAGGCATACCTAGATTGGGAAATGAAAGTAGAACAACTTTTTGAGTGTCATCAAATAACAGAGGAAAGGAAAGTTTCCCTAGCCACCTTAAGCTTTCAAGGGAATGCCATGTATTGGTGGACTTCCCTAGTGAGAGAAAGAAGACTCTCCAATTCCCCTCAAGTCCAATATTGGAATGACTTAAAGAGTGCTCTAAGAAGAAGACACATACCTTCCTACTACCATAGAGATCTTATGGATAAACTCCAAAGGCTCCAACAAAGAACCATGAGTGTGGAAGAGTATAGGCAAAAGATGGAACTCTACATGATGAGAGCGGGAATTAGGGAAGAAGAAGGAACCACCATTTCTAGAATTCTAAGTGGTCTTAATCTTGATATTAGAGATAAAGTGGAGTTGTTGCCCTATCAAGATCTCAATGATTTGGTACAAATTTGCATAAAAGTTGAGCAACAACATTTGAGAAAAGGTTTGAAAATTGACCACTCTAACTCTAGTGTTAAGAAAGACTATAGGAGGGAAGGTAAGCAAGTGATGGAAGAGGAACCCTCTAGGAATCTATGGAAGGAGAAAGAAAAAGATAGATCAAGGGAGGGAACATCATTACACACTCGTACTAGTGAAATTAAATGTTTTAAGTGTCAAGGTAGAGGTCATATTGCATCACAATGTCCCACCAAAAGGATCATAATCTTAAGGGGTGTTGACTCATATAGTAGTGAAGAAGAGGAAGAGAAAGGTGCAAGTGAGGAGGAGAATGAAGTAGAAGATTCCTACCCTTGTGATGGAGATCTCCTCATGATGAGAAGAGTTCTCAAGAATCAACCCAGTCCCCAAGTCCAAACCCAAAGAGAGAACATCTTTCATACAAGATGTCAAGTTTTAGAAAACACGTGTTCTCTTATTGTGGATAGTGGCTCATGTTGCAATTGTTGTAGCACTAGGTTGGTTGAAAAGTTAGCCTTAACTATATTGCCTCACCCCAAACCTTACAAACTTCAATGGCTTAATGATGGTGAAGACATGATAGTTAATCAACAAGTGAAGGTTAAGTTTTCCATAGGGAATTATGAAGATAGTGTGCTATGTGACATAGTACCTATGGAAGTTTGTCACATCTTGTTAGGAAGGCCTTGGCTTTTTGAAAAGGAAACCATACATCATGGCCGTACCAATGAGATAACCTTCAACCATAAAGATAGAAAGTTTGTACTTCATCCTCTAACACCATCTCAAGTTGAAACAAACCAAGTACAAATGAAAAATAAGAGAGAAAAGGAAAGAGATGACACTAACATATACAAAATCAAATGTTCAGAGTGTCAAAGCAATACACACATGTCCAATGAGTGTCCGAATAAAAGAGTCTTCATGTTAAGGGCCACAGGCTTGTGTGAAGATTCAAAAGGGGTATTCTTTCCATCTTCCTTTAGTAGATTGGAAAGACAAGACCAAATGAGACTTGGTGATAAAAAAGGAAGTCACTCCAAATGCATATGCATTCAACACAAGATAAGCTGGGACTTAAAAGGAAACTACATAATTGGATTGATTATTCTAATAACACTTACTTTATCTCTTGTTTTTTGCAGAAAGTTATTTGACCCCGGAGGGTTTTGTTGATACATAAGTTGATCAATATGAAGAAGAGGGTTTTTGAAGAAACTTAAAGATTTGAGGACAAATCCTTTTTAAGAGGGAGGGTATGATGGCATATGCCCTAGCCATGGTTAAGCATACTTAAGAAGAGTTGGATTCATCTATGAAAGGTGGGTTCGAGCTCTAATCATCATGAGCCATCAACATGTTCTTAGTAAAATTGTGTGTATTTTAGACCTTGTATTAAGGGTCAAATAGTATAGTATTTAATTTTAGGCCTTGTATTAAGGGCTAAGTATTGTATGATTTGTAATCTTAATTTTAAAGAGTGTGTCCCACCATGGGACATGATGGCCACATGACAAGCTCTTAAGTGAAGAGTTTTTCTTAAGAAGGAAGTGGCCATGTGTCATTTTCTAAGTGGAGAAACTCTTCCTAAAGTGGATTGCCATATGTCACTCTAAGAGTGGAGAAACTTTGCAAAAGTGGATTGTCACATGGCACTTTAAGAGTGGAGGAACTTTACAAAAGTGGATTGCCACATGCCACTTTAAGAGTGGAGGAACTTTGCAAAAGTGGATTGCCACATGCTACTTCAAGAGTGGAGAAGACTTTACAAAAGTGGATTGCCACATGGCACTCTAAGAGTGGAGAAACTTTGTAAAAGAGGATTGCCACATGTCTCTTTAAGAGTGGATAGTTTTTAGAGTTTCTTGTCTACTTTGGAGACACCTTTCTCTATAAATAGAAGGGTCTCCTTCCTTGTAAAATCACTTGATGAATTTGAATGCTATTATGCCAAAATGTGTGCAAACATATCTTGTCTCAAGTCAAGGCTAGAGCATCCCATGAGGTCCCTCTAACCACCCTTCTCTAGAGTTGGCCCAACCTCTCCGGAGATCCATCAAACACCTCCATCCTACCACAAATACTCACCAAAACCTCACCAATATTGTGAGCCCACCACCATATCCATTACTTCCGCACAAATTCCACCTCCATAGCTTCATCTTCGCGCTTTGGCCCAACCTAGCTCGAGGAGGACGCTATCAGAATTTGTAGAGAGAAGGAGGAGAAAATAGAATAGAGCTTTGAAGAGTGATAATGGTTTCTCAGATAATGAAACCAACTCTGAATTCAGCGTTTATATATCAATATTATTTTATTATTAAATGTTCGATCCCATTATCTGGTGCCACTTGTTCACTCCTAAGACTGACTTCTCTCGGTCTTTACATGAAACACCTTTCCCTCTATAAACTAATTTTTCTGGTTCTTACAATTTTCTTTTTTCTGTAATTAAGATTAATTATTATAAACTATTGGCGTAAATTAGATTCATTAATTTTGAAAAATAATTAATAGATCATTAATACTTAATAAGTTGAAAACACATTTTAATCAATTCAAATGAAAGATAATGCATCAAAGAGTGATGTAATCGGAGTAAAATTAATTTAAAACAGTGCAAAAGTGAGAAAACGAACATGAAGTAGAGAGAAAACGTGACGAAGATGATGAACAATGAGTGTGCGTAACGACTGTCTCGCGTTCACGATATTTTAATGCCAAAATTTAAAGTCGGTTCTCCCAATTAACAAACGTCTAAAGTGCTTTACAAGTCGGAGTGGCAGGATCATACGTCTAAATAGAGTCAAAAAGTGACTTTTTAAATTTATGGATTTAGGGTTTAGATGTAGGTTCTCCCAATTAACAGATGTCTAAAGTGCTTTAGAAGTCGGAGTGGCGGGATCAAATGTCTAAATGGAGTCAAAAAGTGACTTTTTAAATTTCTAGATTTAGGGTTTAAACGTTGGTTCACCAATTAAGAGACGTCTAAAGTGCTTCAAAAGTCGGAGTGGCGGGATCAAACGTCTAAATGGAATCAAAAAGTGACTTTTTAAATTTCTAGATTTAGGGTTTAGACGTTGGTTCACCCACTTAACAAACATCTAAAGTGCTTTCCCCACTTAACAGCGTGCTTTAGAAGTCAGTTCCCTCCATAACAGACGTCTAAATAAAATAAAAAAAATATTTTTTTAACTTTTTCGTTTAGTTTTGGCATCTATTCGGGGGAGTCGACGTATATGAACAAAGCATGGAAACATTGAAAACATTGAAAATTAAATACAACCAAACATAATTGAAAACATTGAAATAAATGAACAAAACATGAAGACCCAACAATCCTACAGATGACCGAACGGTCTCTAAAGAAAGTGAGGAAGTTGAAAATGCAGGAAGATAAAGAAACCAAACATAATAGACAATATGGTGAACAAAACAGTAAATTGAACGGTCCTATCTATTAAATTATAGGATGAGTCGGTGATAAAAAAAAATGGAAAAATTGAGTGGCAATTAATTGTGCATGCATTCTATGCTAAGGAAAATGGAAGACGAACAAGCTGGTGGATAAAAACACCATTCAACGGTGATAAAAGAGCTATCCTATGCAGATCGAATGGTCTATATCAATCAAATTCATAAGCACATATGGCAATAAGCGTGGAAAGCACACAACAATAATAAAACTTCATTGGCAATGGTGCGTGAACTAATTGAATGCAGTGGATAAATAGATAAAAAAAACTCAATTCTTTCCAATAAATATATATATATATATATATAATATAAGGAATAATTATCGGTTCATGCGTTAAGAAAGAAAAAAAATAAGGAAACTTTATGGAGCAAACCGTGTGCCCATTCCAAATGAAATCACCGTCTGTTTCTCCATTCTAGGACGTCACCGTGAGCACTACTTCTCAAATTAAATCACCATCTGTTTCTCTCAAAGTCAAAATGACTCAGCGCCTCTTTTTCTAAAAAAAAAAATGAATTGCCGCTTCTTCCAAAAGAAATTCTCCGCATCTGCCTCATAGCTGAACGTCACCGTGCACCACTTTGCTGGACGTTACATTCTTGTCATTCCCTCCCTTCAAAATGGAAAATGTGTATGTTTATGTGGGTGACGGGGGCTAGCACCAAAAACCTAGGGTGCCAAGTCAGCCACCCCTTTTGGGCCTAGCATCCATTTCCAAAAATTGGCCAACAATGCAAGTTGGTTCAAAAAGTTTTGAAAATTGAATTTACACTATAATTAAAATGCCTATGTGGAAATTCTTAATTTATGTGGCAGCCTTTTTGATGTTCTAAAATGTACTTCCAAATTTTCCCTGCAATCAATAATGAAAACAATAAACTCAGATAATTTAAATTAACTAAAATAAGAATTTTTGGTCAACTTAAGCACAATTAGCAAAAATGGGAAAATACTAGACATTCAACCACAATTTCCTAATTAAATCTACCACAATAAGCTAAGTGAAGTCAAGAAAATATTGACTCATCATCCATGCAAGAAGGTAAGATGTAACCCTTTCTTCCCCGTTCAATCCTTCATGCACATAGAGTCTTTCAATAGTATATTTTCTTGGAAATCTCAGCGAGGTTCTTTTGATGTCTCTCTTTTTCAACCATTGGTTTGTCTCAGAATTTGGTAGATGAGATATATACCCCATCAACGACAACAACATGTGAGAGATAACACCATATCTGGATGTCATGCCTCCTAGGAGAAAAATATTTCTAGGAAGACCTAAAAAGAAAGGAAGACCGGAACAATGGGAGATCATAATGGATGATTCTCGACTCAACAAAGGTGGTTTACACAAAAGATGTGGGCTACGTAGGGACCTTGGCCATAACAAAAGTCGTTGCCCCAAAGCAACCTAACAAGGCACCCAACAACCACCCAAGAAGCTACCCAAAAAGGCACCCAACAGCCCACCCAATAACCTACCCTAGAAGCCACCCAACAGCCCACCCAAGAACCTACTCCATCATCACAACCAGTCATCTCATCATCACAAGTTTTTGAACTATGTCATGACCATGAAGCTCAACCGTAGAGACTATCTGAATTATCAAACCTTGATAGTAAGAAGTATATTCATAGGTGAATGTGTGTGCATTATGTCAAGAACTGAACATAGTCTAATTTTAGTTCAAATTTCTTGTTGTCAAATATTCAATATTCTTTCTAATTTTATACATACACAAAAGTTAGACTTATGAACTATTGTGCCTGTCTCTCCATCTCAAATCTACATCAAGATCAACAGACCCTTCCTAAACTTGACTTCTGCCAAACTATACTACGATTTTTCACATGCATTCAACAAAGTAAAAAAAACCGCTATTAAAATATTCCATTAGTATTACAATACTTTTTCACATTATTCTCTCTTCTTAAAACACTCATTTAAGTAGACAATTATCATTAACATGATTTTCGTGTTATGCATGTAAATTTTTGACTTTCAACAAAATTAATTAATTGTGAATTTACTCTTCTTAACTCCGCTATTTATTTGAAAATTATATGGCAGACATGGTGGTGATAGGCTATTTTTTCTTTATTTGGCAGAAGCATAAATATAATATCGCATGCTGAAAGCCATAATGTGCTATTGGCGTAAAGAAATTGTTTTGATTGTACATTTAAAAGCAATGTTCTTCACTCTTTAGTTTGTTTTCTTTCTATTCGAATACTCCAACCAATTCGATGTAATACTAACGCTACTATAATGTTTATGTTTTTTCGGATTCGATTGGTTAAACAATTAATGCTATAATAAATGTGTCGTAAAAGTCCCAACAACCATACTTTTGACTTTTATTTATAGGTTTTCCAAGGGCTTTAGATTAGGGTTGGCGTGTTAAACTTGAATACTGACTTGTTTAACTTAACAAGATGATTAGTTGATTATGATAAGTATCAATCAATTTACTCCCAGCTCAGACGATCAGTTTGAGGGAGATTGATTGGTAACATGATGATTCACAAATTGCATAACAACATAGTTAACGTCATTTGATTTTAAGGATCATCAATAAAAATAATAAACCATTTAACTCTTGAAATATTTGAAACATTGGAGGGACCCAACACATTAGTATGAACTAGATAAAAAGGATTAGAACTTATTTTATTACAAGGAAAGGAAATGCACGTTTGAGTTTTGCAAATTCACAAACCTCACAATGAAGATGATGCATATTCAAACCCAAATCTTTAAACAAAGAAGGAAACAAAAGTTTTATAACACAAAATGAGGGATGTTGATAGGATATAATATGATAGGCTATAATAAGTAATAGGTGTAGGACAGAGGAAACAATTAGGAATTAATTTGGGAAATAGGTGCAGGATAGAAGAAACAGTTAGGAATTAATTTTTAGTTGATTAGGGGGACCTTTATAAGAAGGCAAGGAGGTCTTGTGTGAGGGTAGCTTTTAATATTTAGTGTATTTGATAGGAGGTTGATCCTGTGGAGGGAGAGTACTCCCTTGGGAAAAGATTGTAAGCACGTCAATATTTGATTACAAAATAAATATACATTCATATTCTTTCTTTTGTGTGTGAGTAGGTACTATGAGGAGTGAAAGATTGGTTTCTTGACTAAAGAAACCTATCAATTGGTCCGACTTGCCGAATACCCTTAGGAGAAAATTGTCGGATCAAAGGTTATGGATCAAGAAGTGATCAAGAAAGGTGGAAGCAAGGAAGGAAGAGACAATACCTTGAAGAGGAGGACCAGCAAATAGAAAAATGAGCAAGGTGGAACCGAAAATGAGCATAGTAGAATGGAGAAGAAATATGCAAGAAATGCGACAGGAAATCAAAGAACTCATACAAGTTCTACGAGGAATGGCGCAAAATTAGGAAAAAGGATTAGAAGGCAGTTTGGGGTATGTAGATGGAGATCAAGATTCAGTTAACAGAGGAAAAATAGAAAGGAGAGAGGAATCTCTTCAAGATGTCTTGAAAGGAAAGAAAGAAGGAAAGATAAGTGTGGAGGTTGGGCAAGATAGTCTACTAGACATCAAGAAAGTTAGGAAACTTTCATATGGAGGGGAAATTCAAACAATTAGGAGAAGGAAAGAGACACAAATATCAATGTAGAGGATAGGGTTGACCAAGATGTCTCTTCAAGATAGAAAGGAGAGAGGAATCTCTTCAAGATGTCTTGAAAGGAAAGAAAGAAGGAAAGATAAGTGTGGAGGTTGGGCAAGATAGTCTACTAAACATCAAGAAAGTCAAGAAACTTTCATGTGGAGGGGAAATTCAAACAATTAGGAGAAGGAAAGACACACAAATATCAATGTAGAGGACAAGGTTGACCAAGACCATGAGGAGGATGTTGTTACCATTACAGTAGGGAGTAGAGTGTTAGAAGCTGTTGTTTTGAGTGTTGATTGTTTTGCAGGAATTAGAGGGCAAGATAGGAAAGAAGAAAATACATATGAAGGGGAAGACAAAGACGAAAACTGTGAGGGAGACATTGTTGGTGTTGCTGCCCATGAAGTGGCAAAAGTTGTTGTTTTTAGGGGAAATAGTGGGGTAGGTTGTGGTGTGTATGTCAAAATAGTGAAGAAGGGTAAAGATAATGGAAAGAAAGCAGGATATGGTGGGAACATGGTGACTATTTTGGTTGGGAAATATAACGCCTAGAGGAAACAGTTAGCTCAACATGATGATGATGAAGAAATTGGATGGTCAAATCAACAAGTTCTTTCCTTTTTAGCTTTTAGGATGAAAAAATATGGACAAGGAGATGGCTTAGTAAGTGTTGCTTCTATAAAAATACAAAAAAAAATTGGGGTTGGAAGAAGACAAAAGATTTCTTAATCATTCATCCAAAAATTGTTAAAACTCAGGCCCATATAAGTGGCCACCTGGTCAGACAGTAGTATAGAACAATCATCTGGTTCATGGGAATTCTGGAAAAGAAGCAACTCTTATCATTACTTGAACAAAAGGAGTCAACAATTTTTTTAATATCAACCACCACTCAATCCTTTAGACCTGAATTAGAGGGCACTGGCCAGTGGGTTCCCTTCCTATAATGAAGATGAGTCGTGGGAACAAGCATTACTATACCAACCTTGGGAACAAGGTTGTTTTGTAGCAGGGTGTAATGATAGGATATAATATGATAGGTTATAGTTGGTAATAGGTGCAGGACAGAGGAAACAATTAGGAATTAATTTGGGAAATAGGTGCAGGACAAAGGAAATAGTTAGGAATGAATTGTTATTTGGTTTGGGGGACCTTAATAAGAAGGCAGGAAGTCTTGTGTGAGGGTAGCTTTTGATATTCAATGTTTTAACAGGAGGTTGTTATTGTGGAAGGAGAGTGCTCCCTTGAAAAAAAGATTGTAAACACTTCATTCTTTGATTACATAAACAATATACATTCATATTCTTTCTTTTGTGTGTAAGTGGGTATTGTGAGGAGTGAAGGATTGGTTCCTTGACTAAAGAAACCTATCATATGTCCAATATGATAATGGTATAGCTAAATTTTTTTTTTCTAATGACTCATAATAGTTTGGTTCAAGTATCCCAAATTATAAAAGTCATTCCGCTCTATAACATGTTTAATTGTCCTTCCTCATTTCTTGTCCTACAATATATAATAATTACTATGAAAAATAACTGTACAAGAATGACCCTTGATAAATTTTTAATGGATATCTTGTGGACAATATAGGAACATGTAGAACATTTTCCTAAAGTATAGTTCGGTTTACTTGTATATCTCCTTTACCTTGACCTGCTACAGTTATCATGTTTCCATCAGTTGGTAAAAGGTTTATTTAAGATATTAAATGCAATAGAAAAGGTAACTTATCATAATAATATGTCAATGAACATATCCATTGGTTTTTTGCAGGAAAGATCTTACTTTTTTTAATCCTCACGGTGTAGTTATGGTACAAATACTTTTTGGTTTTCAGAAACAGTAACAACATGGGTAGTTCCATCTCTTTCCCACTTTGCTTTTGAGGTTTTTCATGCAACTTCTAACATTTATCTCTTGTATGACGTGGATTGTTGCAAGCACCACACTCCATCATGTTTCTTTTCAAATTTATGAGAAGAACCTCCTTTCCTCAAATATGTAGCGGTAGTTGTTCCATCAACAATCATTGTTGAACATTTTGCAATGATTTAATGCCTTATTTTGCAGCCACGGTTTTAACTTCCATATCATATTTGTGCAACATCCTTCGCATTAGAATCTATTTCAATCCATTTATTATATATATATATATATATATATATATATATATATATATATATATATATATATATATATATATATATATATATATATATATATATATATATATATATATATATATATATATATATATATATATTTGGACGGTAGATAGGCCGGACAATCACGTTAAACCAAACGAGCCATTTAGGTAACAGATTGGTCGTCCAATATACAGGCCGGGCGGACATACCGTTTATTGCGCGTAACGATTATATAGGTCGGCGTGACTCTTACCTCATCAAACAGATACACAATGTTCGGCCGACCAACCCAAGAGCCGAACTAAAGAGACCGGCCGGTTATACTGCTAATTAATCCAATTTAAGGTAAGTAGAGATTAAAAGCTACTGGGCTGAATTTGGGCCGTGATTAACTTTTCACTAATCCCAAGCCCACAGCGGAAACTATAAATACAGGTTCAGAGTGAGTAGTAGATAGGTTGCATTTACTGCACATTTATTGCGATTCGATAAGAAAAAAGCTATTGCTCTCAACTGACTTTAGCATCGGAGAATCTTTTGCAGGTCTCCCATCCCAGGATTGAAGAGGAAATTGAGGAACGAAGTACAGAGAACCAGAGATACGAAGTACGAGAAGAGGACGTGGAGGTATTGAACAACACAACCCTACACATCCAAAACAATATATATATATATATATATATATATATATATATATATTCATGATATATGACAAGCCAATACCATCAAAAAAGGGAAAAAGGGTTTAGAAAATATACAACATTCATACGCTATAAACACAGAAAATGATGTCTTCTTCATGACCTTGGAATTGCACAAAGAGGAAGACCCTTGTCAATGTGAAGCGTAAGCATAACCTTATAAGTCACATTTTGTGTTCCATTTGCAAGTTTGAACTTGAAGAAATGAACAAGAGCCATTGCTATTATTTTCATCTGTCTGTAAGCAAAGTCCTTCCCTAAGCAGATTCTTGGTCCAGCCTGCAATGATTCAAACATCCATAATTATGTCTATAAAATCATAATATGTTATCAAAATTGTTAAGAATTTCATTGAAAAAATCAGCCTAGCATATACTTTTGGGTTATATTAAAATAAAGATAGTTTACTACATGCCTTTCACTCCAACAAAATGCGAATACATGTATGGTAGATCACCACTTTGTTTTTCACTTATTTGAGATAATGTTGTTGACATTTCTTTAAGAATATATTTGATGAATTTTCTCAATAAAGAGGTAAAAAATGAAAACAAAATTAACCCATCCATAAATTAAGATTACCTTATATATGAACCAATACATAGAAACTAATTTATATAATCTCTCAAATGTTAAGAAGAAATTTACTTCATTTTTTTGGTAAAAATCTTTAAGATAATTGAGCATGTGATTTCGTCTGTATTAATTTATACGCATATTCATTATAGAAAATTGATATTAGAAATTAAATTTAAAACAAAAATCAAAGGATAAAAGTTTCAAAATTTAATTCTATATTAATGATAACTTTCCTTTTAAGAAACGCATGTCAATTGCTAGTGTGAATGATGACTCTTTTATGTAAAGAATGAAGAAAACATCTCAATTTATAGGAAAATATAAAGGAACAAACATTGAAAGCTATGAATTTGAATGGAGATTGAGACTCGAAAACTCCATTGTTGAGCCATCTTTCAGGACGAAATTCCTCTGCATCTTCACCCCAAATGGAGCACATCCGACCCATACCATAGGCCATATAGTAAACTCCATCACCCCTTTTCAGTTTGTGTCCATCAGGAAGAACATCATCTGTCTCTGCCACTCTCCCATCCTTCAATTTGAATCATCTCAAACACAATCATCAAAATCAACATATCTAACGTATTGAATTGAAAATACCAATAGAAGCTTTTCTTTTGTAACATAAAGTTGGAAGTAGTGAACCACAATGAATAAAAGTAACAAAAATAAAAACAGTATAAAAAAATTATTATTCCTTGTCTTAAGTTTTGGATTAAAAGTTGTATGATATTACATTTATGTAATCTCTTCCTAATAAACTCCTTAAAAAAAACCTAATGATATCACAGTCGTAGGTTCTGAAAATTTAAAGACTCATTGTCTTTAAGTTTTGAGTTAAAAATAGTATCAGTTTTTTTTATATGAAGTGAATTCAGATCGCATTTATGTAATATCTCTCTAATGAATCCTCCACTTGAAAAAACTCATCACATAATAATGTATATATTCTACTATGATAGGCAATAAAACATGAAACCAGTACTATAATAGAAATTTTCTAGAGATACATACTATATGCTTGTAAGAAAGTTTTATAGAAGGTACCACAGGAACTGCAGGATAAAGTCTCAAGGTTTCTGTCAACGCTGAATGAAGATAATGCATTTTATCAAGGGTGTCATCTGTTATTTTGGCCACAAATTTATCTATGCTTTCCTCATTGTCATGGCTACAAATCACATCTCTCACTTCTTGTACAATTTTTTCCTCAAGAAGAGGGTTCTTGCAGAGCATGTAGAAGAACCATGAAAGAGTGTTTGCACTTGTGTCTTTACCAGCTACCATAAAGTTTAGAATAATGTCTCTCAAATACTGATCAGTCATGGTTTCTTTGTCCTTCTTGCTCTCAATCAAAAACCTTGATAGTATGTCCTCTTTAGCATTCTGAAAATCAAAGTAACCTTGGTAATAAGTGACCTTAAAATTCTGATGTATGATGATTTCTACTTTGATTGGTTGAAAATGTAAAAACAAGACTGTACCTGTGATTGAAATTAAACTATAACATTAATATGCCAAAGAGAACCAATTTTTTAAGTATATTATTTGTTCAAATGAAACAGAAACCATTTTGAGGGAAGAACATAATAAATGAATATTGATCTACTACTTACAGATTCTTGCTGAATTGCCAATTGTGCTTTTCTGGTATTGATTACTTCATGCACAAAACTATCTATTATTCTGATGTTTCTCTTAAGTGTAGCTTCACAACCAATGTTAAGAAACCTCTTGAGCTTCCAGAAAGGATCAACATAGCGCCAATATATCAAAGCATTTGATTCATCAAAGGCTTTCATGAATTTGCTTCCCTCTTTTCTTGATCCCTCCAAGCAATTCAATTCTGCTCCAAACCCAACTTTGAATATTGAGTCCAAAGTGCATCTCATTAGCATGTCCTAGAAAAGTAATAAACATTGCTTTCAACTGAGCGATTATATGATGTTAGTAATTAACATTAAAAAAATTGTTGAAAGTTCCACGTCCATCATAAATAAAACCAATTTATAATAAATAGATGCAATCCTCACTTAATAAAGTTCACTTTTTATCATAATATTAAAATCATGGGTTAAAATTTATCCTAATGAAGTTTGTTATTTTTGGGTCTATTGTTTTTACTTCTTAATAAAAATTGATTAACTAAATCCAATTCTAACATATATAATGTTAGCACATAATTTGTGTATTGTGTGCCCGTCTAGTTAGTCACAATTTGGATGGTCAACTATAGCCCACGTGGTCAACTAGCGAAATGGCCAGCTACTAGGTAGGCCAGTTAGCCACACACCAACCCGGATAAGTTAATCCGCAATTCGGAAGAGCAAACCAACGAGTCCAGCCGAACACTCAAGAAGTCGACTGACCATACATCAACCCGGATGGACATCTCACAACCCAATCACCATTTCGGCTGACCAGCCATGTACCAACTCGATTAACAAGACACCGAACTCGGTTGGTCAACAAATAGGTCACCCAACCATGTACGAGTTCGGATAGTAGGCCATCGAGCCTGGATGAGCACTAAACTGTTCAACATTCAATTGGACGATCAGTATGGACCATACTAGAATAGATAACACAAAAATTGATCAACTTAAAAGTAAAGTATAATTATTCACGATTAGATGATAATTAGATTAATGTTAATCAAAAACCCAAGATTTGAGATAAAAAATATAGGTTGCGTGCATTAATTATGAACTGACTTTGATATTGGAATACTTCCTGCATACACCATCTGACTAGTTTGAACACACAAGATACACTTCACCAGACAACATGAACACTTAGGACAATATAGCACAACCTGGACGGTTGACCTTGACCCACACTCGACACAGTTTGATATACAATCTTTAGTCCACTTTTCTTCATTCATATAAGACTAAGTTCTGAAATACTTGGTTAACTGAATTCATTAAGTTCTGAAATACTTGGTTAACTGAATTCATTTACTTTCAAACAAGTGTTAGTGAAAAGAAATTGTCCCAAAAAGAACCAAATTGAAGCACCTTAACAAATTCAAAACAAAAAATTCCAATTCTTCCACAATCATATACTAGATTTTAGGAAATAATAACCACTCACTTGCATATCAAAAACTTGACCCTGATGGGAAAGTTCTGAGATAATTCTGACCAACTTGGCAGCATTTCTTCTAAAAACAGAACAACTGAAATCTCTAAGAACCCTTGTGGAGAATTCATAGCTTGCAAGCTTCCTTTGCTGCCTCCACTTGTCACCATCAACTGCAAAAATCCCCTCACCAAAAAGATCAGTCACAATATCCTGGTTATACTTGCCTTTGGAGTACTTATCAAAGTTGGTTTTCAGTATGTGTTCAACATTTCTCGGGTCTGCAGTGTACACCTCGCTTTGATCAGGAGCCAGTAGACGAAAAGTTGGAATCGTCTTGGCCATTTCAGCTTGGTAGTCATGGAGTGTGTTGAAGTAGAAAAGCTGGTTAAACACTGTTCCTTTCACTGGAGCATAATCAGGGTCTCCAATGGATTTTCCCAGAATCGTGGTCAACATGATGAAACAGAAGACCAGGAAGATACCCAGAAGAGAAAAAGCTATGAAACTCAGTAGGGTATACAAAAGATCCATCTTTGTGTGTGCTATTTCTCTTCCGATACAAAGAGACACTTCTGTCTTAACCCTGCAGTGATGTTTTGGTTCTTCTAAAATCCTTTCTAAGAATTATTTTTTCTGTTTGTTTATTCGACATAGTTTGTTATTCAATTGGTCTTGTCGTCAACGTCACTATGGGGTGGTTGAGTCATCAACCTGAACTAAGGATTAGAATTGACATTTATTAACTTAATTAAATTCTTTGAAAGCCTTAATTAAAAGCTATTCTCTTCTAATTTTTTTTTATTTATTTAGCTATTTGAAAGATTATATTTAGAAAAAAAAAAAGACACTACCATTTCTTTTAATTAGACAGCATTCAAATTAATTCATGTCTGTTTCAAAATTTCTTTCGATTTTCATCTAATAGTTTGTGACAAATCTTTGGAAAAATATTTTTAGAGTGTCAAATTTTCTTTTGATAATATCTCCATAGAATAAATAATAGAATAAAATAATATTTTTTGACACTATCAACCAAGTAGTGATAGGTACGCGGTTTATATAATGCTATAAATAGTTGCTCTCAACAAATACTGAACGGTGCGTTTGAAGTTACGCGGCTTCGAACGAATTCAAATTTTGAAAACATTCATCGCAACAGAAAATGGGAGAAAACCCGGAACGACAATGGTGCCTCAGTGACTTCGAAATCGGAAAGCCTCTTGGAAAAGGCAAATTCGGCAGAGTCTACGTCGCCCGAGAACGCAAGGTTTCAATTTCTTCAAAAGAAATTTCAAATAGCCAAATTGTTTTAGGTTTTCGGGAACTTGGAATTTTGAAATTCGACGGAAATCGCTGAAGGGATTTGTTTAATTATTGTTATTTTTATTTGTTTGGCTTTTGCAGAGCAAATTTGTTGTTGCATTGAAGGTTATTTCGAAGGAGCAATTAGAGAAGTACAAAATCCATCATCAACTGAGGAGGGAGATGGAGATTCAGTACAGTCTGAAGCATCCCAACGTACTTCGTCTGTATGGCTGGTTTCATGACTCCGAGAACGTCTTTTTAATTCTGGAATATGCTCACAATGGTGAGCTTTACAAGGAGCTTAGCAGAAAAGGGCATTTCAGCGAGCAACAAGCTGCCACGGTAGTCCTTTCTTATTGTCAATATTTCTCTCTATATTAGAAAATGATTAGAAAATGACTTCAAGTTTAACTAATTCTCATGCGACAAAACCGGTTTGGAAAGTGAGTATATAGATTGGACAATCATTACTTTTCATGGGGATAAGTTAGACTTAAACTTATTTTTTAATATATTATCAGAGTCTATCTTAATATATTATCGGAAACTGTCTTATTAAGGTTTGTTAAACATATTGTGTCAAGCATCATATGTTATTAGACTACCCACAAAAATATAGTTTCAAGCACGGGATGCCCTCGGCATAAAAGGATGTGTTGGAGATCCCAAATAACAATTTTTATTCCTTCTTCAGTTTGAGTAGCAATAGCATTGATCATAGGTAGCAGGAATCTTTTTGCCTTCTTTGTTAGTATGAGAAGTTGACATTTTAGATCATTTTCCCGTAGTTGAATCTTGGTATTCTAGGGGTCTTCCTGTTGAAACAATGGACAACGATCATTCTGTGAACATTCTGCTGCTCCATAACTGCAAAATTTTCTTTGTTCCACATTCTACTTCTCAATGGTTACTTAATTTTCTCTCACTTTTTGCTGCATCACGGTTGTAGATGTTCTGCCACATTCTCCAGTTTCTTGGTTGCTAGCACATTCTACTGCTCCATGCTTGCCAATTGTTTTGGCACATTCTGCTGCTCCGCTGTTGCAAATTGTTCCGGCACATTCTACTCCTTCCTGAGAATATTCTGCAGCATCATGATTTCCAAATATTCTAGACCATTCTGACATGAAATATTTTTGCAGTTCCATGCTATCCAAATGTTCTTGGTTCTGTTCTTCCTAGAATATTTTGCAGTTCTATCCTATCTAAATGTTCTTGTACATTATGCTTTTCCATGGTTGGAAAATTTTCTCGCACATTTTTTTTGCTTCACAGTTGTTGATTGTTCTGCCACATCCTCCCACTTCATGGTTATTGACACATTCTGCTGCTTCACTGTTGCCAATTGTTCTGCCACATTCTGCTGCTCACTGTTGTAAATTATTCTGGCACATTCTACTCCTTCAAGAGAACATTCTGCTGCTCCATAGTTAAGAAAGGGCATTTATCATTCTATTGATCCATCAGAAGATTTTGCTACTACAAGGCATAGCTGCCAGCGCAACAGTAACCAAATGTTCTTGAACTGTATGTTGCTCCTTGGTAAAGAAAAGTTCCTGAACATTCCTAGGAGAAAAACATTTTTTCTGCTCCAAGGTCTATAAGTATCCTTGATCATTATTGTTGCTCCATTTGAACATCTTGTCTAGTTCAATATGGAAATATCTATTAGATCTACTGTACCATATGTTATTCTCCCTCATGCTGGGGCATGGATATTCCGTGCGGGGTCCTATAGTAATCCGATAATAGGTAACATGATAGGCCTAACAAACCTTATTAGGATGATAGACTATTATGATACTAGGAAGTAAATATAAGCCTAACTCATCTTCACACAAGATTTGTTTGTAAGATAATGATTGTCCTCACTTATATACTGGAGATTGATCTTACATCTAATGAATGTGGGATCTCCAATATGATATGTGATTTTTGAAGATTCATAGCATGTTTGATTTTCTAATTAGAGAGCTGCACATTCATGGTATTTAAAAATGGAAGTAGTTGCAGCAAAAATAGCATGTTTGACTTCACTCGGCGGGCAACCAATCATGTTTTTAGTGTATGTTTGTCTGCATGCTTACAAGATCGATATTGGATGAAATTATTTTTTGAAGTTAAATCATCTATGTTTGGATGCTTTATTCTAAAACAATGTGTTTTAATTGTCTGTTATAGTAATTTTGGTGTACTGTAAAAGTACTCCTGTAACTTTAATCCAAACTTAAAAATTCTTCAATATTAGTTTTTCTTCTACTTACAAATTGTAAATTGACATTATCTCTCATTAATGTGGGATCTCCAATACACACCAAGCATGGATATCTTAGGAAGTGATATCATATTAGAAAGTTGATTTAAACCTAACTTATTTATACAATATCAACTTATAAGGTGAGGTTTGCTTCTACTTATATATTGTAAATTGACTTTATCTCTAGTAGATTTGGGATTTCTAACACCCTTATTCTTTATTTGTTTTAAATTTTTGTAGAATTGATTTTGAATGTTGTTGGTCCTTATTCCTTGTATGCATGCTTGAATTAAACTTAATTATAAATTTTACGTTGAAATGTGTGCTATGTTGTGTTGAGGGAGTGTTTAGTTTAAGAGATTATTTTCTGTTTTCTTTCTTGTTTTCATGTTTGTATGGAAACAGTGACATTACTTTTATTCTTCCACCTTTAGTGTTTAATATACGAAATTTTTAAAGCGTGTAATAAAGTGACATAATGTTAGGGATTCGGGAAGAAATTCCTAATAAGCTCTCTCTCTATCTCAAACACAACAATCAAGAACTTGTAAAGAAGGAATAGTATGAATGGTATTCACAACAATGAATCAAGAATACATTGTATCTTAGGAGCTTAACCTCCTCCACCTGGTGCTAAGACCGGTCAACAAATATAAACTACTCAACTGACTTCCTGAAACATTAAAGGGTCCTAATATATAGGCCTTTTCCCGCCCCCTCACTTAACCGATTAGCAGTTAAGTGTTCTGTTTCCCTTTTCTCCTTTCCTATACTCTCTAAGTCCTAACACATAAGCTTGGTTTCTTGCCTTGGATTTAACTAGAGTATTGACTTATGTTGTGAAGGCTGACTTGTCTAACTTGTGTAACCTTTTACCTTGCTATTCCGCCCTTCCTGACTCTAATACCGTTTAATTAACACTTGTTTATGTTTTGATCGGCCTTCTTTTTAGGGGTAGCATAACTGTGGCTTAGTGGCTGAATGATGAACATTTTCTTTGGTTCTAGGCATTGGGCTAGATCTTTGGATTTTGACATGAGAAAGAAAAATGCAAGCAGAAAGAAGCCATAATGTATTTATGAGAAAATTAATTAAATAACTGGAGAAATGGGATGGGAACGGAACAGAACTGTTCTTTAAAATTAATTAAATACTATAAAGTTATTATGTATTGACATCCTGTGAAATATGGTAACTATAAAGAAATTAAGTGGAATGGATCAGAAAAAAAATTCTTAAAGAGGGTTTAGGTTATATTTTACGCCTGTTTATATACTGTCTTAAAGCAAGTCTTTTGCATTTTTGTATTATGTTCAATATGTCAACTTGTAACTCTATTACATTTGATAATTTTAGTATATTTTAAGCCTCACAAAGGCATTGGCGTATTGTCACGATAAGCATGTTATTCACAGGGATATCAAGCCTGAAAATTTATTACTTGATCATGAGGTATGCTTTCTCTTCTTTTACCCTCATTTTACATTTCTTTTGCCCATGCTAGTACTTGAAGAGTTATTATATTTCAACATTAGTAATGTCTGTTTTTTTTTTCACTTGGCATCAACTTAGGGCCACAACTCAGAAATCCAGTGACTTACATAATAATAAGTATACATCATATTTGCATTTCATTTCTATCATTTCTTACCCCTCTCGGGATTTTTTTAAACAATTTAAGTTTCACCGTATTAGATGTTTTTTTTTCTTTCTTCATTCGCTTTCCATGCTACATTTTCTCCCATTGAAAACGAGATCAAAAATAAGGAAAGCAAACTTTCAATGAGAATGTTCCTAATTGTAGATATGTGATGAAACCTTTTGGTAACTAGTTGGAACCAATTATGTTTGAGCTGTAGGGAACTTTAACAATTAATTTGATATTGGCTTGGTCTCAGGGTCGTCTTAAGATTGCAGACTTTGGTTGGTCAGTACAGTCGAGAAGCAAAAGGCATACCATGTGTGGAACCTTGGATTATTTAGCACCCGAAATGGTAGAAAACAAAGCTCATGATTATGCAGTTGATAACTGGACTTTAGGTATCCTTTGCTATGAATTCCTTTATGGTGCTCCGCCATTTGAGGCTGATAGTCAAGTTGATACCTTCAAAAGGTGTGGAATTGCAAGTGACTTTTATACACTGTAGTTAAAATAAATGTCATTTTTGTTATGCATATGTAATGTTTTATATTTGTGTAGGATAATGAAGGTTGACTTAAGTTTCCCCTCTACTCCTTATGTTTCTTCAGAAGCCAAACATCTTATTAGTCGGGTAAGTTCATATCTACATTTTCAGAGAAGATTTGGTCCTTCTTCTTACTGCAATCTGTAAATTGATGCAGCTTCTGGTAAAAGACTCTTCACGAAGGCTCTCTCTTCAGAGGATAATGGAGCATCCTTGGATAATCAAGAATGCAAATCCTATAGGTGTCTGCAGCTAGTATAAACTTTATGTCAGTCATGTTTACCTGTGGAATACAGGGATTGCAGCAGAATTTGACATGCTGATATTGCAATGCGATCACATATCTCTGTTTGTCAGAGTTGATGTCTGTTACCAACTTGAACGATACTGTCCATTTCTATGGGGATTTGGAAGGTTAGGAATGTGCACCAATAATAATATGCAGAATTATGGGTGACTTTAAGAATTTACCGTTCTAGTGACAATATTGTGTATATTGTATGAGATTTGTTTACCAAGTTTCAAAATTAGTTTCATATACACCATTCTAGAGCACATGGCATTCTATATGTGGTTGAAAAGGTATAAAGTTGTCAGATTGTTCAAGAATGAGGCATCAAATGAGTAATTCTACTTATTTTCACTCTATACTTTTCATGAGTATTTTTTTTCTTTGCATCTTTATTTATCGTTTCAATAGTTTATTATATATTTGTCCGTTTATTTCTCATTTTAAATTTGTTTCCATTGTAACTAGAAATGGATTAACCAACGCAATGCAATTATAACCTTTTAATAGATGAATTTGTTACCAACGAGGAATATTGGTATCTTGAAAATATTATGGTTTTGATGATGCTACAAGATGAATAACTTAAAGACTTTTGTTGTACTTATTTTAAAAGCATTTTTGTAGACAAAAGTGTATTAGGAATAACTTTAATCATGTAAACACTTCGAAGTTTTCCTGTTTTTAGGAAGTTTGCATAAATAATCGATTATTTGGTATAATAATCGATTATCACAAAGTTCATTTGAATAATCATTGCTTGCATCGATTATTATTTCAGTATGAGTCAGTATTGTCCAAGTCTCACAGATAATCGATTATCTCTCAGATAATCGATTATCTCTCAGATAATCGATTATCACTTTTTTGAAAACCCCATAATGGATACAAATAATCGATTATCACTTATGATAATAGATTATTTGTGGCAGTTGGGATATTACTTTTCAGTTTCTAACCCTGGGCTTATAAATAGGGATTTTCGCAGCTCTAAGAACTTTAACGTTTCATTTGAGAGTATTAGAGCTTTGTGCCTAAAGGAGACTCTCTGTGTGAGTGAAAAGGATCTATGTCATTTGAGAATACAGTGTGTTTGAGGAAGTTCTGAAGTGATAGCTTTTGCTCTTGTCAAGTCTTGTGAATAGGAGAAGTTCGCACTTTGTGCGTCGAAGGTCAGAGTTATTCTCTTCAAGTTGGCAGAGTTGTTGCTTTCGGTTCGTTTGTCAAAGGAAGTTTCTTCCGTTCGTTAGGAAGGTTTTGCTATTCTAGATTTCCATTCACTATTTTGTAATTGTGAAATTGTTTTTAGTGAAAAGGTTAATCACTATTCATAGTGATTAACGACTCGACGTAGAATCCTTTGATTCGAACCAAGATAAAAATCATTTGTATAATTTTTCTACTCTCTATCCTCTTTATATTTTCTGCACATTAACTGTTCGATAAAACGTTTCTAAGAAATTTAAAGGAACTATTTTTTAAATTGACTGTAACACGCTTTCTGCTATTTTATTCCGCTACGCGACTCGACGATACCGATTGTTTTAACCGACAAAGTCAAAGTTTATCCCGAATCCTCTCTTTAATTTCACCCTATTCTTTACAAACAATGATATAAAAAATCAAATTGTATTATGAGCTGTTTCTGTAGGGATGTGGAGACCGAGATACGAACCTAACAAATCTGGACTGCTTCTTCCTGTGATGCTCTCACTGTGCTATCTCTCTTTCTATATTCTGCTCTCTGAGGGAAGATGGGCTGGGTACCTGCAAAGGCACTCCGATGTTCCAGTCAAAAAAGGGATGTGTGACTGATCAGGAAAAGAATAATTTCTCTCTTCAATTTCTTTAGGGGAAAAACGTACCTTTTTTCTGGTGTGCTTTGCATATTTAAAACAGGAAAATAAACCGTTTACCTGAAAATCCGGACAGTTACCGAAGTGGACTATTTGGAAGTTGTAACTGCTAGGTCGTGTTTGATACTGAGTCAATTACTTCCGTGATTCGTCGCGTTAGATAATATTCGTAACTGCTTATTCTTAACTGCTGAACCGTTTACTATGATATCGCTCACTATATGTCGACCGTCTTATGTATCGACATAAACATATGAGATGTCGTGCGAGCGCTATATGTCGCGACGTCACTGTTTGGTTGTCGATCACCAAGTGGTCGACATCAACATGTAATCGTGTGACATTACGACCGTAAGGGAGCTTTGTATTGCATACCCTTATTATTAGTTTTAACTGTCGCCAGGTCGCCCGGGTTACCGGTTGACCTTTGGTGAATTAGGTATCCTACAGTACATGCCCCCCGAGTCCGAGTAAACGAGCGTAGCTTTTGCTTGCGAATTTACTAAAGGACGTTGAGTGTTGTTTTACTGGGGAGACGATGCGCACCGTTTTGAGGTTAGAATTTTTAGGGTTTTCCCGCTTTTTTGGGGTAGCGAAGAGACGCGACTTGGTAGCCGTTGGATTAAAATGGATCCTACGGCGCCTGACGATTAAATTTCCTTCCTTCTTCAACACGATTCAGAAAGGAGTTTTTCACTTTTGCTGAAGAATAGAAGTTGACAGTGTGCGGTGTGAGTGAAAGCCTTTCTTCTTCAACGTCATCTCTTACGCTGCTACGAGAACTTACCAGGTAACCTTTAAACCTTCCTTCGTCTTAGTGCGTTTACTGCTGACAATGGAAGAAAAGGGGCATAACACCGGTTGCGATATGCCGAGGCCGTCATCAACGGCGGAATGCCCTGAAGTCACCACTGTACCCTGCGGTGACGATGCTTTTGTGTATGGGAATGTGTGTGGTGAGGGTCCAGAGGGACGTATAATGTCTCCGATTAGCGGGGATGAGTATGCCTGGGCGGCGCGTGAAGTGAAGGAACTTAGGAATCAGTTCAGGAGTAGGGCAGTTATAGCAAACTGGATTGAGAATAGTTGTATTATGAGAACCCTAGGGTATCAAACATGTATTAGGTTGATAGCATGCCGGGATAATGAGAGGGTATGTTACGGTAAGGAGAATGCTTCCAGTGAGTTTTTTTACTATTATGCTTCGCCGTTTTATGACTTGTATCTAAGACTGTCGTTCACAACCTTTCAAATGGATGTTTGGCGTACCCTTAATGTCGCGCCTAGTCAATTGCATCCCAACAGTTGGGGGTATCTGCAGGCGTTCGCTGTGTTGTGTCGGGCATTAGGAATTAGGCCCACGGTAGGACCGTTTCTGTACTTTTTTAGATGTCGACCGGTCGCGAAGAAGGGATGGGTGTCGCTGATTTCTGAGCCGGGTAATGCACTATTAGAGCTTTACCAGCAGTCGATCACCGATGTCGGGCGGAGATACTTTTTCGATGGTGAGGGGAACCCCAAATTCCCATTGTACTGGACGCAGGATCCGCTGAGGTTCACCTCTTGGCCTGAAGATAAGATGACGATTGAAGAGTTAGAGGCTCTGAGTGTGTTGACTTCGTTGCCACGCCCCTTTTCTTCCTGATGAATCATTATTTTATTCACTTCATTTAGTTTATTGTGCTAGAATTAATCAGGGAATTGTGCTTAATTGTCCAGTATTTTCCCATTTTACTGAATTGAGCCTAATCCGATCAGAAATTCTTATTTTAATTAATTTGAATTATCTGAAACGAATTATTTACATTATTGAGTGCAGGAAAAATTTTGGAAAATATTTTTGGACATTTAGACTTTCTGTACAAATTCCCAATTTCTCTCGGGTAATCGTTTACAGGGGTGCTGTAAACGAGGGTCACCCCACACTCCTTGGCCTCACATCACATCACCATCCACCCTCTCCCACCACTGGAACACCTGAACAAGCCTCAGACAGGGGCAGAAGTGCCTAAAAGTCAGTTTTTTTGCCAATGGTGACCTGTGTTCACCTGACTGAGTACCTGTGTTGGACTTTCTGTACAAATTTGCAATTCCTCTCGTGTAATCGTTTACAGGGGTGCTGTAAACGATTACCAGTGCTGCGTGAATTTTGTGTCAACTTGTGTGTCTTCGTTCGAGATCAATTCTTATCCGTTTTCAATGCAATTTTTTTTCATAGTTTCGTCTAGATGTCTAGTTTCATGTATAACTTTTACTTTGTTCAAATGCGTTCTGTACTGTTCCCAGTAATTTGTTTACTCTCCTATGTCAGCCTAGTACTACGTGAATGTTGTGTCAACTTGTTTGTCCTCGTTCGAATTCAATTCTTATCCGTTTTGCATGCAGTTTTTTTTCATAGTTTCGTACGGATGTCTATTTTCATGTATAGTTTTTACTTTGTTCAAATTCGTTATGTGTTGTTCCCAGTAATTGTTTTACTCCCCTGTGTCAGTCAAGTTCATACAGTTTAAGTGGCTTCTAATTTGTTTGCATTGTTTGCTTGTTGTTTCATACTTGTGGTAGCTGGAATTGATCATTGGACGATGCTAAGACCTCCAAACACTCAAGGATTCAACACTCATATTGGCACTTTTGTTTTCATTTTGGTTTCTAAGAGAAACAAGAAGCAACCTCACGGCCTCATAATTTGGAAAACAAAGTAGATTTGAAGCAAAATGATGGAGAGAGACCACCTTGCATTCAGCCCACGGTTCTCAAATGTGGAAGATAACAATTGTGATTTTTTTTTATCATGGAGGAAGCCATATTCTGAGTATATGCCACGGCAATGTAAATTGGCTAGCACAAAAGAACAAATCAATTGGAATTGAAGAAGGGGCCACGTTGGAGACAACACATGGGCCACCACTTTGTTATTTAATGGATGATTGGCAAAACAAAACTCATGCTCACGTTGTTGGAATGATACATAGAAGACCACACATAATGGAGTGAGATAATGGAGGGGACCACGTTTTTGAAGAAAGAAAGCTTATGGTTCTCTTAATTTTGGAGTGGTGTACAAGGGGCTGCACTTCCACGGTACCAAACCAAAGGTGAAAAGCAAAAAGAGAAGACACGGCCATTGCTGCAAAGAGCATCCAGTCCAGTACCGTCCAGCAGCATGTTGAAGAGAAATAAGGAGATGGCACAGGGAAGGTCCTCCTCTTTCAGCACGTCCAAACAGCCACCATGTTAAGGGAGTGAAGCATCAAGGTTGGAAGAGGCAAATGCTGGAAGGAGGTGCTCACGGTGATCTTCATTTTAGAAGTGATGGAAGTAGAAGCAATGGAGTGGGAGCCCACGGCAGAAAACCATTTCCGTAAAGAGATAAAGAAGTGTGTGGCAACTAATTGAAGAAGACGTCTAGCTTGGAGCAGCCACCAGTAGAGAAGATCCACATGTCCAGCTGCTGGTCCAGTAAAGGAGATGCTCCACAATCTTAATCTAGTTGAAGAAGAAGAAGCCGTGAGCAAGGAGCTGGAAAATGGAAGCAAAGGCAACAACACCAGCAGCACTTGGAGAGTTACGTTCCAGCACATGTCCAGGGAGAAAAGTGGATTCTTAGAATGAAGAAGGGAGTTCTCGGTAAAGAGCTGGAGTAGCCACGGTCCAACAGCTTCACGTGCAGCAACAACAACATCCACCATGCACAGCAGAGGAAGCTACAGCAGTTTGGAGTGGGGCACACGGTTGAAAGGAATTTGCGTGAATGGGGGAAGCCTAAGCACAACCTAAGCAAACGGACACCACATAGAGGACCTCTTTTGGCACGACTAGGAGCAAATTGGTGGGAGAAATTCCCCAAAACAGGAGCTGCCAATTAGGACAAACCCATAAGCAGACAAGGTCCGTGAAATGAAGAAGGAAATCAGGAGACTTTGTTAAGAGAAGTGGTTATAAATTGGCAGCAGCAGAGCACACTTTGGATTAGATTTGAGGATTGCATTAGAGTAGTGTAGAAGTCACGGCCGTGGAAGAGGCTCTCGCCTCTTCCTCTTTCCTTTCCTTTTCCAGTTCCATTTTCAAACAGTGCATAATGCAATTTCATTTCTGAGCGTGTAGTGTATTCTGAAACAGTTTGTTAGTTTTATTTTGGAATATTATTAAGTGTTAAATCTTTTAATGAATTTCATTTTCAGTTCTGTGCTTTTATTTTATCTGTTGTATTTTATCGTTTAGCAGTTTCTGCATTGTTAAATTTCGTCATTACATTTTAATTTCAAACGTCGTTTTTAATCTGTGATAAATTTTATTTGTGATCAAGTGGTTCTATTTTTACTGTTTTCTATCGTTCAGTTTTTACCGTGGTTAAATTTTATTTCAGTATTTTTAAATTCAGTTGTGCTTAATTTCCAGTCCGCTTTAATTTTTAATTTTACCGCACAAACAAAAATCACATAAACCCCCCCCACTTTGTGTAAAAAATCTGAGATTGAACCACCACAAAATTGGTCCTTGAGAGACGACCTAGGAATCACTTCCTAGTTATACTGCATTAATTCTTGCAAATCAAATTTGTATGACCGCGACAGTCGTATCAAATTTTGGCGCCGTTGCCGGGGATCAATCAATGGAGGTTCGGTTTCAGATTTTGTTATGTAAATTTTTGTTCTGTTAATATGTGTCTTTTGTGTGTTTTGTATTTTGTATTTTTGTAGGCGACAACGACACCTTCAGCAAATTTTGGCGGCGTTGTCACTTCAGTCCAGGTTCTTGTTTTAGATTTTTACTGTTTTTGTTTTATTACGTTGTTGTAATCTATGTTTTGTCTTTTATATTTTAGTGTGCTGTGTTCTGTATTTAGTTGCTATATTTAAAAAAAAAAAAAAAAATATTTTACTGTTGATGTTCTGTCTTGTTTATGCCTGTAGCATGTTTAATTGTGTTGTGTTTTATCTTGTGTTGTGATGTTCTATTTATTTTGTATGTGTGTCATATGTATTTTTTTCTGTTAATTAAAAAAAAAAAAAAAAAATTTATGTGTTGTCTTGTGTGTGCTTGTAGCATGTATAAATGTGTTTTGTTTTATCTGTTTCGTAATTTTTAGTTTTTAGTTTTTATTTTTATTTTCCATGTCTACCTATTTTAATTTTGTAAATAGTGCTTATTCTACAAGTGCCTGTAATTATGATTCTCTTTCTGCATATTACTCTGATTCTTGTGCTGATTTTTATACTGAGAAAAATATGGATCATCCTCAAATTCCTGAGAGCTCCCTTTGGGAGCCGGTTCCACCAGTTCAGCAATATCAGAGTCAGCAGTATAATGTTCCTGCCCAAGTAGCTTCTCAGCCTTCAACTTCTGAACCTACATTGAAGGAGTTATTGGAGCAGATGACCATGCAGAACATTCAGTTTCAGAAAGGGAACATGCAGTTCAAGCAAGAGAGCATGGAGTTCCAGCAGGAAACTCAAGCTGCCATACAGAATCTGAGTGATCAGATCAGGCAGATGGCCACTCTTGCACCTGAGGAGACTGATGAATATTTTGAGGACCAGGCAGGTACAAGCAGCTATTTTGAACCAGGTAGACCACTTTCATTTTCCACCAACATACCTCAATTTGATGATTATGCTGTTGAGAGGTATGTTGATAATTATATTGTTGCTGAGCATGATTTTAATTTTCCCTCTATGCATGACGAGAATAATTTTGTGTTATCAGATCTGAATATTTGTTCTCCATGCACTGAACATGAATTTAAACCTGTTATAGATATTGTTTCTACATTTCAAACTGATTCATGTTATGAGGTTGTATCTAAGGCTCAGTATGATGAATTGGGATTGGGTGTTATACCTCTGCATGACATTTCTGTGGAACCATTTTGCACTAACCATACTGCAGGAGGTACGTATAAATTTGATGAGCAGACACCCACAATTGAAGACAGAGGTGCAAGCACCCAGAACGATTTCAACATCAACAGGCACCTATTGAATCTAGTCATCAACAATAATTGTTTGGATCCAGCCGTGGAAGACATTTCACTGCTTGATCAAATCTGGAGGATGAAGCAGTTCGTCCTCAAAACTTCCGTGCTGGATCATGAAGTGGAAAACCTCTCCCTACAAGTCCAAAATTGGCAACTGCCACCCTGACCAGGGGAGTTTTCTTTTTCTTTCTTCCCCGTTTTCCTACTTTTATTGCATTTGTCCTTTATCTGTTCAGTGTTTTAACTGATGATCTTATGCTTAGAACACGTTTAGGACAGTGTAGTTTAAGTGTGGTCTTGGGGGAGATTCTGATTTTTGTTTTTCTTATAAGTTTGTTTTTCCCTTTTCTTCTTAGTTTTCGAATTGTTATCTAAAAAAAAAAAATTAAAAAAAAAAAAGTTTTTGTGTTTTGTTTCAAGTCTCTTAATGTATGTTTATGTGCTTTGTTTGATGTTTTTGACATATGTGTTTTATCTGCGTTGATATTTTGATTCTGTATTAGGTCTTTTGTTTCGTTATTATGTGTTCTGTTTTTATTTTTTTATTTAGTTTTTGTTAAAAAAAAAAAAAAAAAAAAAAATTATTTTAAGAGCAGATTTAACATGTAAGGCAGAGAGGTGAAGTTTTAGCAGAGACACTAATCTGAGTGCATTTATTGAACATACCATATGCGCAGAAAACATTCTGTCTTACATAATAATAAAAATAAAATTCATAAAAATAAAATAAAGATGTCCGAGGGTCGATCTTGTCTGATCGTTAATATTACACACCATAATAAATAAAAACATAAAAACATAATAAAAAAAAAATAAAAAAAAAAAATAAAAACAACAAAAATATAAGTGTTCTTATTACAGCCCATATTCTGGCCACACTCGGCCAATTAAAACATAAAAAAAAAAAAAAAAAAAAAAATAATAATAAAACACTAAAACTGAAAGAACTCTCGAGCTGGTTGTGGTGGTCTAAGAGAGAGCTCCGTTGAAGGAGCTCTGGTTCGGAATGCGAGCGGAGGCTTTGGTGGAGGAATTTCTCGTTCATTTCTGTCGTCATCGATGATGATCGGAACGGGAAACAGATTCAGCAGCCTCGGTGCCCTCATAATCACCCAGTTTTTTTCTTTCAAACAAAAAAATAAAAAAATAAAAAAATAAATAACTTGTGTTAATTATAGAAGAGGAAGTGAAAATTTTCAATAAAAATGGAGGTATGATGAGAGGTCTTACCGTACATGTACAGCGGCAGTTGTGAAAAGAGAGTGCCAGTGGGGTCTATCTCCGCTTGCCAGTGCTTGACCCGATTGCCGTGGTTGTTGAACCAGCAGTGTACGTTGTATTCAGTGGCTTCGCCGAAAGCCCTTAGTCGAGACGCGATCTCGACGACTTGCGCTCGGCTTGGGTGTGTGACCCCATAGTTGAATATTTTGGTCATCATCTGGATTTGATCGTCGGTAGGACGCCACCTTTGACTGGTATATCTCTCTGATTCCGTTTCACTCATCCTTCCTCTCGTAATATACGAATACATAAATAAAACATAAAAACATAAAAAAAGAAAAAAAATAAACATAAAAAAAAATAAAAAGAACTAAAAAAAAAAGAGAAGCATAAAAAATTAGATTAGTTCTCTGTTTTCTTTATTTGTTCTTGTTTCCTTTTAGATTTATTTTGTCCAGTCTGTATTTGATGTTTCAGTTTTTGGTCTCAGATCTGTTTCACGGTCCTTGCAAAAGGGTCCTAAACGGATCTACGTCCAGTGTCCTTGTCCATATTGTTCTTGTATATTCAGTTTCTGTGTTTTAGTTTTAAGTGGGGTACGTGGCGTTGTTCTACCCGATTGTCTCTGCCATACCTTCAAACGAAGGGAGATTAACGTCTGGTTTCCAGCCGATATACCCCTTAAGTTTTAAGACAGTTGTGTTTTATGTGTTTAAGTGTTTTCAGTTTCAAAAATATGAAAAAAATGGAAAAGAAGAGAAATGAAAGATCTGGAAAGCAGGAAAAGGAGAAACAGGAAAGCAGGAAATAAAGAGGGAGAGCAGGCAAGAGATCAGAGCAGAAAGCTGAAAATAAAGATGGAAAGCAGTAAAGGGAGAGCAGGGCAGAGATGAAAAATAAAGGTAATACAGAGAGAGAGAGAGCAGAAAAAGCGGAAAGAAAGGCAGATCCAGGAGCAAAGGACTTACCTGGAGTAGTAGGCTGGCAGAGAAGCTCCTCGCAGATCTCAGACTCTTCAGATGGCACGGTGGCAGAGGTTCCGCACAGCTCCAGATGCTTAGAGGAGAGGCTCCCTGCAGAGATCCAGACGCTCGAGAGAGTTGAGAGAGTCGAGAGAGAGCAGAGAGTTGAGAGAGCAGAGAGAGAGAGCAGAGGAGTAGAGAGAGATTGAGCGTTCAGAAATGGCGCTGGACGCGGAGGAGCAGCCTTTTATAGCCAAAGCTTTCCACTGTAGCAACAGTTCCGGTCATTCCCACCGAGACTGTTGTCACAGTACCGGTATCCTTTTTCAGAAAAAAAAAAAATAAAATAAAAAATAAAAAAAATAAAATAAAATGAAAAAATTAAATTAGCATCTACTGATGGGTGCTAGGTGTTTTAGACATCTGCTGATGGATGTCACTGATAACATCTACTGATGGATGTTATTGAAAATTTCTTCCCATTTTTCCTAACTTTTTATTGCACTTGTCTATATTATTTGACTGCTCTGAAATTGATCATCTGATGATTGTAACACACTGAGGACATTGTGTGATTTAAGTGTGGTCTACTGGGAAGAAATTCTGATTTTTCTGTTAGATTGTATTTTGTGTGTTAAATTTTTTGTTTTTGAGTGTTAATTTTTTCTGTTTTAAGTTATTTTTATCGAGTTTTGTGTGCAATAAATTTTACATTTTTCTCTTGATTTCTGGATGAGGTTTAAGTTGTAGATTTTTTCCTTCACTTACTTAATACTTATGGTTTGAAATCCTTGCTTTTCTCTGCCTGGAAAGATGATTATACGTTTGAGAGGTTGATTTGATTGTGACAAACACCCTGAGTGAGATTTGAGCTACTTAATTTTCTTTCTTGTGTGTGATATGTCTCTTGATTGCTTGCACATATGCCTTGGCTTGATTCTTTTTGATATACTTGATTGATATGCATGTTCAGACGTGATAAAGGCATTTTTGTTCTTGAGCCTCTTTAGCCAAATAAGCCTACCTTGTTATTATCCTTTGATAACCCCTTTGAGCCTATACTGTATATATTTCTTTGTGTTGAAGCTCATACACTGATCCTAAGTGAAAAACAAATGATTACCTTAACCTTAGGAAAGTCTGAAGCTATAGAAGTATTTTGAGAATAAGTGTGGTCTCCTTGGGAATTCTGATGAATTGGCTAGTTGGTTCCTCATCATGTTTTGAAATGATAATTTATATCCTGTTGTGAAAAAAAAAAAAAGAAGAAGAAGACAGGATGAGAAAAAAAAATTTTGATGAGAAAAAGAAAAAATTGAAAAATCATTTTGTGAATAATGGAGTCGAGAAGAGGATTGAATTAGAGGTTTGGGTGAGATTTCACTGTGTTACATTTTTTTCCCTAGTGCACCTCTATTTCTTCTGAGCTATAGCTACTTATCCAAATTTATCCTCCCCTGTCCTTGGCCCCATTACAACCTAGTAAAGACCTTCTGATCTGAACATGTGTATGATTTAAGTATTGATATTAGAAACTTGCCAAGTCTACTTGTGTTTGCTTTCTTGAGTGCATTGAGTTGAAATTATTTACCCTAGACACTTGAGAGAAACACTGTGAGTGCATCTGTGAGGTTTTGACATTTTTGAATCACCTCTTGAGCTGATTGATTATTTTACCATGCTTTGAATTGCTTGGATGATTTCTGTAAGTATCTGCTTTTCTTGATTTTGTGTTGGATATATTCTACTTCTTTTATTTGTCTAGAATTCTTGAGAACTGTGTAAAATTTTGTTTGCTTTCTTGCGAGTTTTTTATTTTTCTGTCTGCTGAGTTTGTGTCATTATTCCCAAAGTCCTTTGAACCATTCCCTGATTTGCGTCTTAATTTTGCCCCGGAGTGCAAAAGACTAAGTGTGGTCTATTTTGATGAATCATTATTTTATTCACTTCATTTAGTTTATTGTGCTAGAATTAATCAGGGAATTGTGCTTAATTGTCCAGTATTTTCCCATTTTACTGAATTGAGCCTAATCCGATCAGAAATTCTTATTTTAATTAATTTGAATTATCTGAAACGAATTATTTACATTATTGAGTGCAGGAAAAATTTTGGAAAATATTTTTGGACATTTAGACTTTCTGTACAAATTCCCAATTTCTCTCGGGTAATCGTTTACAGGGGTGCTGTAAACGAGGGTCACCCCACACTCCTTGGCCTCACATCACATCACCATCCACCCTCTCCCACCACTGGAACACCTGAACAAGCCTCAGACAGGGGCAGAAGTGCCTAAAAGTCAGTTTTTTTGCCAATGGTGACCTGTGTTCACCTGACTGAGTACCTGTGTTGGACTTTCTGTACAAATTTGCAATTCCTCTCGTGTAATCGTTTACAGGGGTGCTGTAAACGATTACCAGTGCTGCGTGAATTTTGTGTCAACTTGTGTGTCTTCGTTCGAGATCAATTCTTATCCGTTTTCAATGCAATTTTTTTTCATAGTTTCGTCTAGATGTCTAGTTTCATGTATAACTTTTACTTTGTTCAAATGCGTTCTGTACTGTTCCCAGTAATTTGTTTACTCTCCTATGTCAGCCTAGTACTACGTGAATGTTGTGTCAACTTGTTTGTCCTCGTTCGAATTCAATTCTTATCCGTTTTGCATGCAGTTTTTTTTCATAGTTTCGTACGGATGTCTATTTTCATGTATAGTTTTTACTTTGTTCAAATTCGTTATGTGTTGTTCCCAGTAATTGTTTTACTCCCCTGTGTCAGTCAAGTTCATACAGTTTAAGTGGCTTCTAATTTGTTTGCATTGTTTGCTTGTTGTTTCATACTTGTGGTAGCTGGAATTGATCATTGGACGATGCTAAGACCTCCAAACACTCAAGGATTCAACACTCATATTGGCACTTTTGTTTTCATTTTGGTTTCTAAGAGAAACAAGAAGCAACCTCACGGCCTCATAATTTGGAAAACAAAGTAGATTTGAAGCAAAATGATGGAGAGAGACCACCTTGCATTCAGCCCACGGTTCTCAAATGTGGAAGATAACAATTGTGATTTTTTTTTATCATGGAGGAAGCCATATTCTGAGTATATGCCACGGCAATGTAAATTGGCTAGCACAAAAGAACAAATCAATTGGAATTGAAGAAGGGGCCACGTTGGAGACAACACATGGGCCACCACTTTGTTATTTAATGGATGATTGGCAAAACAAAACTCATGCTCACGTTGTTGGAATGATACATAGAAGACCACACATAATGGAGTGAGATAATGGAGGGGACCACGTTTTTGAAGAAAGAAAGCTTATGGTTCTCTTAATTTTGGAGTGGTGTACAAGGGGCTGCACTTCCACGGTACCAAACCAAAGGTGAAAAGCAAAAAGAGAAGACACGGCCATTGCTGCAAAGAGCATCCAGTCCAGTACCGTCCAGCAGCATGTTGAAGAGAAATAAGGAGATGGCACAGGGAAGGTCCTCCTCTTTCAGCACGTCCAAACAGCCACCATGTTAAGGGAGTGAAGCATCAAGGTTGGAAGAGGCAAATGCTGGAAGGAGGTGCTCACGGTGATCTTCATTTTAGAAGTGATGGAAGTAGAAGCAATGGAGTGGGAGCCCACGGCAGAAAACCATTTCCGTAAAGAGATAAAGAAGTGTGTGGCAACTAATTGAAGAAGACGTCTAGCTTGGAGCAGCCACCAGTAGAGAAGATCCACATGTCCAGCTGCTGGTCCAGTAAAGGAGATGCTCCACAATCTTAATCTAGTTGAAGAAGAAGAAGCCGTGAGCAAGGAGCTGGAAAATGGAAGCAAAGGCAACAACACCAGCAGCACTTGGAGAGTTACGTTCCAGCACATGTCCAGGGAGAAAAGTGGATTCTTAGAATGAAGAAGGGAGTTCTCGGTAAAGAGCTGGAGTAGCCACGGTCCAACAGCTTCACGTGCAGCAACAACAACATCCACCATGCACAGCAGAGGAAGCTACAGCAGTTTGGAGTGGGGCACACGGTTGAAAGGAATTTGCGTGAATGGGGGAAGCCTAAGCACAACCTAAGCAAACGGACACCACATAGAGGACCTCTTTTGGCACGACTAGGAGCAAATTGGTGGGAGAAATTCCCCAAAACAGGAGCTGCCAATTAGGACAAACCCATAAGCAGACAAGGTCCGTGAAATGAAGAAGGAAATCAGGAGACTTTGTTAAGAGAAGTGGTTATAAATTGGCAGCAGCAGAGCACACTTTGGATTAGATTTGAGGATTGCATTAGAGTAGTGTAGAAGTCACGGCCGTGGAAGAGGCTCTCGCCTCTTCCTCTTTCCTTTCCTTTTCCAGTTCCATTTTCAAACAGTGCATAATGCAATTTCATTTCTGAGCGTGTAGTGTATTCTGAAACAGTTTGTTAGTTTTATTTTGGAATATTATTAAGTGTTAAATCTTTTAATGAATTTCATTTTCAGTTCTGTGCTTTTATTTTATCTGTTGTATTTTATCGTTTAGCAGTTTCTGCATTGTTAAATTTCGTCATTACATTTTAATTTCAAACGTCGTTTTTAATCTGTGATAAATTTTATTTGTGATCAAGTGGTTCTATTTTTACTGTTTTCTATCGTTCAGTTTTTACCGTGGTTAAATTTTATTTCAGTATTTTTAAATTCAGTTGTGCTTAATTTCCAGTCCGCTTTAATTTTTAATTTTACCGCACAAACAAAAATCACATAAACCCCCCCCACTTTGTGTAAAAAATCTGAGATTGAACCACCACAAAATTGGTCCTTGAGAGACGACCTAGGAGTCACTTCCTAGTTATACTGCATTAATTCTTGCAAATCAAATTTGTATGACCGCGACAGTCGTATCACTTCCCGTCAGCTTATAAACTGTCTCGAGTTCGATGACGCCGAGGCGAGGGTCTTTGGTATGTGTCTGTGCTCGTTATTTTTGTAAATTGCTTTGTTGTTGCTGATTGTTCTGGGTTGACCTTTGTTTTGCAGAGATAATGGGAAGAAAGGGCAGTGGTAGAAATTGGTTCCAATCCATCGGCAATGAGAGGGCTGAAGTTAACCGCCCAGGGCCATCCGCTGGACGTGCAGTTGGTCAGGAACGCACACAAGTGCAACCAGCTGGTCCAGTTCCAGGTGTACTGTCGGTGTCGCCTGACGAGACGGTGGCTGTTGAAGAGCAGCTGGTGCGGAAAAGAAAAGTAAAGGCGGTCGGTACCAGCGGTGATGTATCGAAGAAGAGAAAGGAGGTAGCTGAGGAGACAGAGCGTCCCCTCCCACTCGGCGTATGGGATCCCGCCTTTACACTGGGTCACAAGGTCGAACTTAACATGGACAGCTCGGAGAAGAAGGTTGTAGAGAACATGACCGAGCAAGAAATTGCCGATGCCATGTTGGAAATGACGACACGGGCGCAAATGTTGGCTTGGCACATGGCCTATGCCTCTGATAGAGGTAAGCTACGGGTTGAGCTAGAGAAGACACGGACTCAGCTGAAAGAACTCACTGAGGTTCATGCTGCATGCGATGCGAAGCAGAAGCGTTCAGAGCAACTCTTGAGAGAGGCTAAAGTGCTGTTGAACGACGCCCGGAATGCCGGCCTGACCTTCAAAAAGGAGCGCGATCAAGTGTCGAGCGAGTTGGAACAGGCCAAGAAGGTAGTGGTGGCATTGACCAAGGAGAGGAACGACTTGCGGACGGAGGCCTTGGAAAGCAAAGAGCTAGTAGAAGAGCTGAAGGATGCGATAATGATTGAACATACTAGGGGTTTCCAGAAGGCTCTGAGGCAGGTCGGCCATTTGCTCGAGGTGTCGACTGAGGGGGTGGAATTTGACATTCAGAAGGACGTGCACGAGGGTCAATTGAAACCTTTGAATGAAATTCCTGAAGACGCCTTCTTGGAAGCAGAAAAGGGTGAAGGGGCGGTCGCCAACAATGAGCAGGATGAAGCAGTCATGGAGACTGTCGGAGATGGTGCTGGCGGCACGCCTAATATTGTAATAGACTAGGATTTTCCATGTGGATGTACATATAAACACAAATTTTTGTTTGAATATGGAACCTGGATTTGATGAAGTTCGAATGACTGCATGCTGAACTTTGAAAATTGTTTGAGTGTTTGTGGATGTTGTGAACTTTCTCTGTAATGACTTATGCATTGAATATTTGTCTGAATAAACTAATGTCGAAGACGATGATCGATTAAGAAGATGATACCTTAAGTGTCGATGTCGAGTGTATAAATAGCGTCGTGTGCGACTGTCGAGGGTGATAGTCGAATAGGGGAATATTGGGTGTTCTCGGGAGAACATCTACCAGAGGGAGTGTATCCCAAAGGAACTGGGTGTTCGAGGGTGAACATCTACCAGTGGGAGTGTATCCCGAATGGACTGAGTGTTCCAGGAAGAACATCTACCAGATGGATTGTTCCCAATTCGTTTGAGTGTGGACGTGCCTGAGACGACAACCCTGGGACTCGACATTGGAAAAATTATAAATGACACTAAGTAATAACCATAGTGAAATATACTCTTTATTTGAAAACGAAGCTGAATAATGTTTCAAAAAAATAAAAAATGAAAAATGAACGTTAACTAAAGTAGTATTTAAGATGAGTGGCATTCCATGTGTTGGGAACTGGTTGTCCGTCAAGGAGCTGGAGGCGATATGCACCGTTCCACATGTCCTCTATAATGCGGAATGGTCCCTCCCAGTTGGCTGCAAGCTTGCCGTGCGCTCGGTTCTACCTGGCCTCTCCCCGTTTTCGCCATACCAGATCGCCGCTTTTGAAGGCTCTGGGTTTGACCTTAGTGTTGTATCGGCGAGATAACATTCGCTTCTGTGCGTCTGCACGGATGGTGGCAACCTCTCGACGCTCAGGAAGGACGTCGAGATTCATCCGCAACTGTTCTTCATTAAGTGACATATCAGTGATATTCCGTCTTAACGAAGGTTCGCCAACCTTGACCGGGAGCATGGCACCAGTGCCGTAAGTCAGGTTGAATGGAGTGTCCCCTGTAGATCCGTGAGGAGTGCACCTGTACGCCCATAAAACCTCTGGTAGTTCCTCCACCCATAAACCTTTGGCTTCACCGAGTCGCTTCTTTAACTCCGTCAGTATGGCTTTGTTTGCGGCCTCTGCTTGGCCGTTCGTTTGAGGATGCTCGACTGACGAGGTGACATGTTTGATGCCCAAATTGCTAAGGAAATCTTCTAGCTTGCACTCGATGAATTGGCGACCGTTGTCAGTAATGATCTTCTGCGGGAGACCGAACCGATAGATGAGGCGCCAGATGAACTTCTGCACTCTTTGGGCACTAATTACGGACAACGGCTCGACTTCTATCCATTTTGTGAAGTAGTCGACCGCCACGAGAAGGAACTTGTTTTGCGCTTTGGCGATCGGTAACGGTCCAACTATGTCGGGGCCCCACTGAGCGAACGGCCAGGGAGAAACAATACTATGCAAATCTTCGGGAGGTGCATGGATGTCGTGACCGTGGGCCTGACAGGAGATACATTTCTTGACAAATGTCTCACAATCATGGTCGAGCGTGGGCCAGTAATATCCTGCGCAGAGAATGCGTGCCCTCAGTGTCCGCTTACCAGAATGAAATCCGCATATCACGGTATGCAATTCGCACAGGACGTAGTCTGCTTCTTCCTCTGATATGCATTTCAACAGAGGAGTACTATGGTCGCGGCGGTATAGGTCGTCGCCTATGCATACAAAACGTGCAATGCGTTTGGAATCGGTCACAGTAATGCTCTCTCCTTGGTCTTGTTTCTCCATAAGATCCTTGATCTTCTGGCGCCAGTCTGTTACGGGTGTCGACACAATGGTGACGAAAACTTCCAAGACAGGACGATCGAGCGTCATCTTAATGATTGAGGATAGTTGTGCTCGTTCCTTAGAATGAGTCAACTTAGACAAGAGATCTGCTCTTGCGTTTTGCTCCCTGGGTACATGGATGACGCTAACCTCGACGAAGTTTTGGAGTAAGGTTTGAGCTTTGTGGAAATAGCGCAACAACTGATTATCCTTGACTTGATAAGTTCCGTTCACGTGGCCGACCACCAACTTTGAATCCATCCGACACTCTAGACGATTGACCGTGAATTCTCTGGCCAGGGATAGGCCAGCAATTAAGGCTTCATACTCGGCCTGGTTGTTGCTAGCTGGAAACTTGAATGTGATGGCTTGCTCTATGACTAAACCACCCGGTCCTTCTAGGACGACACCGGCTCCTCCCCCCTTTTGTCTGAGGAACCATCCACACTGAGGAGCCACTTTGGGGTCAAGTCCTCTGGTGCAGGTATCAACTCAGCTGCGAAGTCTGCCAAATGTTGACCCTTGATGGACCCGCGTGGTTCGTAACGGAGTCCAAACTCTGAAAGTTCCACGGACCAATAAACCATCCGTCCTGCTAAGTCTGGTTTGCGGAGAATCTTGGCTATTGGGTGATCTGTGCGGACTACTACCTGATGGCTCTAGAAATACGGTCGAAGTCGACGAGAAGCTGTGAGCAGGGCCAGGGCGATTTTCTCAATTCGAGAATATCGTTCTTCGGTCCCCTGCAGTGTACGACTGATGAAGTATATCAGCTTGAGGGAGGGCGCCTCCTGTATCAAGGCAGCACTGAGAGCATGGTGGGATGCTGCGATATACAGCTGCAAGTCGGACCCATCGTCCGGCCGAGCCATAATTGGAGGACTGGTGAGAATGTGCTTGACAGTGTTGAATGCTGTTTCACAATCATCGTCCCACCGTCGTGTGGTGCCCTTTTTCAAATTCTTCAGGATGGGCTTGATGTGTTCAGCTAGCTTCGGAATGAATCGAGACAAGGCGGCAACGGCGCCATCATTTTGATGAGAGGGTCGCACCTCCCACAAAAGTTGTGCATAAAAGAATGCAGTATAGTTACTAGGAAGTGACTCCTAGGTCGTCTCTCAAGGACCAAATGTGGTTCGAGTCTCGGGTCAAACACGAAGGGGGGTTGAAAGTGTTTTTGTGATTCGAAATGAACTAAATTAAAACTGGAAATTAAATACGACCAAACATAATTGAAAACATTGACAGAAATGAACAAGGCATGAAAATAGAATGATCCTACATATAGAACGGTTCTACATTGAGACCGAACGATCTCTACAGCAAGTGAGGAAATTGGAAATGCGGGAAGATAAAGAAGCCGAACAGAACAGACAACACGGCGAACCAAAACCGTAAACTAACAGACAGGAAATGAAGACAAACCGAACGACATAAATAGAGACTAAACGGTCTAAACACAGCAAAACCAGAAAAACTACAGAATTCATCGGATTGAAAACAAAACGCTGGAACAGTAAACACGCAGAACACGTAACAACATCTTAATTGAAATGTACCGATTGAACTTAAACATTAAACGCAAAAGTAAAAGCAAACCGAGATTGAAACAACACTTGAAAACAAGATGAAGAGTAAAACACAATGACAGAATGTAGCGATACAGAAAATAATGAACGGTAAAATACAACAGATAACAAAAATAAAAACACTTAATTAAAAATGAAATCCATCAAGGATTCAACACTTAAATTAAAATAAAATGCATGAACAGTAAAGAAATTAACAATTGCAATCGGAGATGATATATCTATTAAAAATGTGTGACAGTAACATAAATTCAATGCAAAAGTGCTTTGGAGCTATTCTAAAATTTATGGCCGTGAGCTGTGTGCCTCTTCCTAATGTCCGTATGCCTCCAATGTAAATCATAATCTACTAAAACAATTACTGGACCTGACGTGACAGCAGCTCACTCAAAATGGAAAGCACAAAGTGAAAGTGTAAACATCCCTACTGTTGAAAATAAAATAAGACCGAGAGCTCTTTTCCTTCAAAATGAAATCAGCGCTTGTGCCAATATGAGTCACCGTCCTTCTCCATTCCAAGCCGTGACACCACATCACCTAACGTGCTGCTGCTGCTGTGACCGTGAGAGCACTTCTATCTCTAGAAAAAGTAAATGCAGCAACACTCCAAAGCCAGAGAAATGAATCACTACTTCCTTGGAGTTCAACCGTAACCCTCCATCTCTACAATATGAAAAAATGCTCAAGGAAAACTCTCCTCTCGGTGGCGGCTCAACTAAAAGAAAAAAACCTCCTTTCTTCAAAGCCAAGACCTCCTAAAAACCATCTCCGTATTTTTCTTTCTTCCAGCACCCCCTTTTTGCTGCCAGCGTGTGCTCACCAAAATGAATTCAACTTCTCGATGTGCACCCCCTTTCATTCCCAAGCTGCTGCCCATTCTCCGCGTGCTTTTCTCCATTTTCTGGACCGCTTCTGGATGGGTGAACGTGAAGGCTTCTTCCTTTTGCCACTCCCTGGACGCGCAACTATGGGACGTGCAACCTCTGGATCGCTTCTCTTCTTTTTCTCCCTGTGGCAGCTGGACCGAGAGCTCCCTCTTCTAGACGTCACCTCCAGCTCCAAGCCTAAACACTCCCATTGCGTGCTGGACCATGTGCTTATTGCTTCCGCTTGTGAAGGCTGCTGGAAAATGAAGAAAACAATTTTGACGTGTGTTGCTGGAATGTGCTGGGCCATCAAATGAATGTCCGCGTGAAGTTCTGGACCGTGTGATGTTTGCTGCTCCCAAGCCTTGCTGCTGTGTGCTTGGACGTGGCTTCACTCTGTTGGACCGAGTTCACCCCCCTCAACGTGCACATCAATTTCCTGGATGCTGCTTTACTGTTGGGCCGTGTGCGTGCTGGAGTGCTGCCCTCCTGCTTTGGACACCCCTGTGTGGCTGCTTCTTTCTCTTTTACGTGTGTGTGCGGTTGTTGAATGCTTCCATGTGCAACCCTTTGCTGGACCGGTTCCTTCCTGCTGGACTGTGCAGGCCGTGACACCTCCTTCCTTCTAATAAATTAAGCACGCAGCTCCCCAATTATTTCTTGTTGCACCGCCTTTTCTCTTAAGCACATCAAGCCCAAAAGTAAAATGAGCTTCCACGTGTGCATCCCATTTGCGTCAAGTGTTGGACGGATGCTGCCCTCCTTGAAGCACCCCTGGACGTCTCTACTTGCAGCCAATAAAGAAACCAAAAACCTTTTTGTCCTAAATATTATTTCCAAAATTTTCCTGTAATTAATAAATCAAATAATTAGTCCCAAATAATTCAAATTAATCAAAATAAGAATTTTTGGTCAAATTAAGCACAATTAGGAAAAATGGAAAAATACCGAACATTTAAGCACAATTCCCCGATTAATTCTAGTACAATAAACTAAGTGAAGTGAATAAAATATTGACTCATCAAAATAGACCACACTTAGTCTTTTGCACTCCTGGGCAAAATCAAGACGCAAATCAAGGAATAGTTCAGAGGATATGAGGGAAATGACACAAACTCGGCACACGGAAAATAAAGACGAACAAGGAAAGAAACAGAATTACACAGTTCTCAAGGAATCTGGACCAAGAAAGGAAGTAGATAATATCCAACACAGAATCAATCAGAGAAAGCAGATACTCATGAAATCATCCAAGCAATTCAAGACATGACAAAATGATCAATCAGCTCAAGAGGTGAATCAAAAGTAACAAAATCTCACAGATGCACTATCAGTGTTTCTCTCAAGTGTATAAGGTAAAGAATTTCAACTCAATGCACTCAAGAAAGCAAACAACAAAAGACTTGGCAAGACTCTAATATCAACACTCAAAACATATGCATGTTCAAATCAAAAGGTCTTTTCATGGTTGTAATGGGCCAAGGACAGGGGAGGATAACATATGGATAAGTAGCTACAAACCAGAAGAAATAGAGGAGCAATGGGGAACAAGTGTAAACACAGTCAAATCACACCCAAAACCTTTAATTTCATCCTCTTCTTGACTCCATTATTCACAATTATTCACTTTTTTTTTTCACTATTTTTCTGCTCTCTTTTTTTTCATCCTGTCTCTTTTCTTTTCTCTCTTTTCAAAACAAAACTGTAAAAGACAAGATACACATATATTTACCAAAACAAAACAAGAAGAGGAACCAACTAGCCAACTCATCAGAAACCCCCAAGAGACCACACTTGTTTCCAAAACACTTCCAAAGCTCCAAAATTCCCTAAGGTTAAGGTAATAATGGTTTTTCACTTAGGGCTAGTGTATGAGCTTCAAAACAAAGAAATGGGGAAAAGCATAGGCTCAAAAGGGTTATCAATGGATCAAAATAGGGTAGGCTCATCTGGCTCTAGAGGCTCATCTGGCTCTAGAGGCTCAACAACAAAATGCCTTTATCACTTTCAAACATGCGTATCAATCAAGAATCTTCAAAAAGAGTCAAGCCAAGACATATGTGCAAGCAATCAAGAGACATATCACACACAAGAAAGAATATCAAGTGGCTCAATTTCTCACACAGGGTAATTGTCACAATCAAATCAACCTTTCAAACATCATAATCATCTTCCAAGCAGAGAAAAGCAAGGATTTCAAACAAATCAGAGTATCAATGAAGTGAAAGACACATCTACAACCTAAACAAAGTCCAGAAATCAAGAGAAACATGTAAAACTCTACTCAAGACACGACAAAAATAACCTAGAAAAGAAAAAATTTAACCAAGAAAACAAAAACCAACAAAGAAAAATAAAAATCTCCCCCAATAGACCACACTTAAACTACACAGTGTCCTCAATGTGTCATAAGCATAAGATCAGAAATCAGAAAAATCAACACATCATGGAAAAGTGCAATAAAAGTAGGGAAAGGGGGAGAAGAGAGAAAGGAAACTCCCCTGATCATGGTGGCAGTTGCCAATTTTGGACTTTCAGGGAGATGTCTTCCACCATTGGATCCAGCCAGGAAGTTTTGAGGAAAAATTGCTTCATCCTCCATATTTGATCAAGCAGGGAAATGTCTTCCACAGCTGGATCTAAGAAGAAGTGATTGTTGATGAGCGGGTTCAGATGGTGCCTATTGATGTTGAAACTAGTGTGTATGTAAGCACCTTTTCCTTCAACTGTGGGTGCATGTTGGTCAAGTTCATGTGTACCTCCTGCAACATGGTTAGTGCAATGTGGCTCCAAAGAAATGACATGCAGAGGTACAACACCCAATCCTAATTTATCAATCTGAACTTCAAATATACTCTCAGAACATGAATCACTTTCAAATTTAGAAACAATATCAACAACATGCTCAGATTCATGTTCAATGCATAGATAAGAAGTATTCGGATAGGATGACAAAAGTTGTTTCTCATCATGCAAAGAGTGGAAATGAAAAGCATGCTCATCAACAATATAATCATTAACATACCCCTCAACAACATAATCATCAACATAATCAAATTGAGGTATGTTTACCTCTACTTCCCTGAAGATTGGAAGAGTGGTGGAAGATGATTATGGTCTACCTTTCTTAAAAATGTTGCTCATATATGCCTGGTCCTCAAAATCTTTCTCGGTCTCCTCAGGTGCAAGAGTGGGACCATCTGAAGGTGGGAAAGTATGTGGCGCAGTAGTAAGCTCATAACTCTGCTCCCCATCTTCTATGTTGATGCCACTATCATCATCATCTGGAATCTGAACAGTCTGAAATGGTAACTCTGAATCTTGAGACTGTTCCTCAGTGAGTTGAGTGGTCATCTGCCCTATCTGATCAGTCATACTCTGAATGGCAGCTCCTATTTCTTGCTGGAACTGCATGTTCTCTTGTTGGAACTGAAAGTTCTGCATGGTCATCTGCTCCAACAACTCCTTCAATGTAGGCTCAGAAGTAGAAGGCTGAGGAGCTATTTCGGCAGGAGCACTATACTGCTGACTCTCGTATTACTGGACTGGTGGAGGCATAAAGGTACTCTGGAATGGTGGTTCTTGATATTGATGCTATGGAGCATCATACCATCCCAAGGTAGGGTCATTCCATCCAAGACCGTTGCTGTAAGCATATTGCACAGGGGAAAATTTGCTCAGAAACTGATGCTCAAGATATCCCCAATCGGTAACGGATCTCAGAGGAAGAGAGTCTTTCCAATCCTTAGCTGCTCCTTGTAATGAATGCGGAAATGCGCTCAAGAAAATATAATCAAGAGGGACATCTGGAGGCTTCATTGAAGAGCACATGATGTGGAGCTCCTCCAAATGTCTGTGTGGGCATTCTCCTGCAAAACCATGAAACTTAGGCAGCAAATGTATCAGTCCAGGGGTGAGATCGCAATGAAGATCATCCTCCTTAAGTGAAACCGGCTCACAAAGAGCACTCTCAGAAATTAGAGGATGAGTCATATTGTTCTCAACATAGAATTCAGCAGAATATGAATTACAATCAGAGTAACATGAAGAAGGAGAATCATAATTAGAGGCACTAGCAAAACAAGCAGTATTCACGAAATCAGAATAGGTAGACATGGAAAAAGAAAAATACTACAAATTACGAAACAAATAAAATACAACACATTTATACATGCAACACGCACACACAAAACAGAACATCACATCACAACACAAGACAAAACACAACACACACAAACACAACAAAAACCTAAGACCGAACCATTGGTCCCCGGCAACGGCGCCATTTTGATGAGAGGGTCGCACCTCCCACAAAAGTTGTGCATAAAAGAATGCAGTATATTTACTAGGAAGTGACTCCTAAGTCGTCTCAAGGACCAAATGTGGTTCGAGTCTCGGGTCAAACACGAAGGGAGGTTGAAAGTGTTTTTGTGATTCGAAATGAACTAAATTAAAACTGGAAATTAAATACGACCAAACATAATTGAAAACATTGACAGAAATGAACAAGGCATGAAAATAGAATGATCCTACATATAGAACGGTTCTACATTGAGACCGAACGATCTCTACAGCAAGTGAGGAAATTGGAAATGCGGGAAGATAAAGAAGCCGAACAGAACAGACAACACGGCGAACCAAAACCGTAAACTAAACAGACAGGAAATGAAGACAAACCGAACGACATAAATAGAGACTAAACGGTCTAAACACAGCAAAACCAGAAAAACTACAGAATTCATCGGATTGAAAACAAAACGCTGGAACAGTAAACACGCAGAACACGTAACAACATCTTAATTGAAATGTACTGATTGAACTTAAACATTAAACGCAAAAGTAAAAGCAAACCGAGATTGAAACAACACTTGAAAACAAGATGAAGAGTAAAACACAATGACAGAATGTAGCGATGCAGAAAATAATGAACGGTAAAATACAACAGATAACAAAAATAAAAACACTTAATTAAAAATGAAATCCATCAAGGATTCAACACTTAAATTAAAATAAAATGCATGAACAGTAAAGAAATCAACAATTGCAATCGGAGATGATATATCTATTAAAAATGTGTGACAGTAACATAAATTCAATGCAAAAGTGCTTTGGAGCTATTCTAAAATTTATGGCCGTGAGCTGTGTGCCTCTTCCTAATGTCCGTATGCCTCCAATGTAAATCATAATCTACTAAAACAATTACTGGACCTGACGTGACAGCAGCTCACTCAAAATGGAAAGCACAAAGTGAAAGTGTAAACATCCCTACTGTTGAAAATAAAATAAGACCGAGAGCTCTTTTCCTTCAAAATGAAATCAGCGCTTGTGCCAATATGAGTCACCGTCCTTCTCCATTCCAAGCCGTGACACCACATCACCTAACGTGCTGCTGCTACTGTGACCGTGAGAGCACTTCTATCTCTAGAAAAAGTAAATGCAGCAACACTCCAAAGCCAGAGAAATGAATCACTACTTCCTTGGAGTTCAACCGTAACCCTCCATCTCTACAATATGAAAAAATGCTCAAGGAAAACTCTCCTCTCGGTGGCGGCTCAACTAAAAGAAAAAAACCTCCTTTCTTCAAAGCCAAGACCTCCTAAAAACCATCTCTGTATTTTTCTTTCTTCCAGCACCCCCTTTTTGCTGCCAGCGTGTGCTCACCAAAATGAATTCAACTTCTCGATGTGCACCCCCTTTCATTCCCAAGCTGCTGCCCATTCTCCGCGTGCTTTTCTCCATTTTCTGGACCGCTTCTGGATGGGTGAACGTGAAGGCTTCTTCCTTTTGCCACTCCCTGGACGCGCAACTATGGGACGTGCAACCTCTGGATCGCTTCTCTTCTTTTTCTCCCTGTGGCAGCTGGACCGAGAGCTCCCTCTTCTAGACGTCACCTCCAGCTCCAAGCCTAAACACTCCCATTGCGTGCTGGACCATGTGCTTATTGCTTCCGCTTGTGAAGGCTGCTGGAAAATGAAGAAAACAATTTGGACGTGTGTTGCTGGAATGTGTTGGGCCATCAAATGAATGTCCGCGTGAAGTTCTGGACCGTGTGCTGTTTGCTGCTCCCAAGCCTTGCTGCTGTGTGCTTGGACGTGGCTTCACTCTGTTGGACCGAGTGCACCCCCTCAACGTGCACATCAATTTCCTGGACGCTGCTTTACTGTTGGGCCGTGTGCGTGCTGGAGTGCTGCCCTCCTGCTTTGGACACCCCTGTGTGGCTGCTTCTTTCTCTTTTACGTGTGTGTGCGGCTGTTGGATGCTTCCATGTGCAACCCTTTGCTGGACCGGTTCCTTCCTGCTGGACTGTGCAGGCCGTGACACCTCCTTCCTTCTAATAAATTAAGCACGCAGCTCCCCAATTATTTCTTGTTGCACCGCCTTTTCTCTGAAGCACATCAAGCCCAAAAGTAAAATGAGCTTCCACGTGTGCATCCCATTTGAGTCAAGTGTTGGACGGATGCTGCCCTCCTTGAAGCACCCCTGGACGTCTCTACTTGCAGCCAATAAAGAAACCAAAAACCTTTTTGTCCTAAATATTATTTCCAAAATTTTCCTGTAATTAATAAATCAAATAATTAGTCCCAAATAATTCAAATTAATCAAAATAAGAATTTTTGGTCAAATTAAGCACAATTAGGAAAAATGGGAAAATACCGAACATTTAAGCACAATTCCCCGATTAATTCTAGTACAATAAACTAAGTGAAGTGAATAAAATATTGACTCATCACCTGCCCACTAGACGTTGCACTTCCCTTAGAGTTTTTGGGGCAGCCATGTCGAGTACGGCTTGGCACTTGTCTGGATTAGCTTCGATGCCTCGACGTGTAAGCATGAAACCCAAGAACTTACCCGCCGGGACACCGAAAGTACACTTGGAAGGGTTAAGGCGCATGATGTACCTTCGGATTTGGTCGAATAGCTCCTTTAAATCTTGCAGGTGTTGCTCCACAGAATTGCTGTGAATAACCATGTCATCGACGTAGACGTCCATGCATCGTCCTATCTGATGAGGGAAAACTTTATCCATGAGGCGTTGATAAGTGGCCCCGGCATTCTTCAAATCGAACGGCATTACTTCATAACAGTAATTAGCGCGTTCGGTAATGAAGGCTGTCTTGCTCTGATCGGGCGTGTACATTGGGATTTGGTTGTATCCCGAGTAGGCGTCGAGGAAGCTGAGTATAACATGACCCGAGGCTCCATCTACCAAACGATCGATGCTAGGTAGGGGATATGAATCTTTGGGACACGCTTTGTTGAGATCGGTGAAGTCGACACACATTCTCCATTGGCCGTTCGACTTCTTGACCATGACTACGTTCGACAACCACGTAGTGTAAGTTAGCTCCCTGATGAACTGGGCGTTCATCAACTTCTCGACTTCGACTTGAATGGCCTTGCGCTTCTCTTCTCCGAACCGTCGCTTCTTCTGAGCGATAGGTCGTGCTTCCCGGAAGATGGACAATTTGTGGGCCATGACCCCGGGGTGGATTCCCGGCATGTCGGCGGCCGTCCACGCGAACAAGTATGCATTGTTCCGCAGTATGCATCCCAGATCATGCTCTTCACTCAAAGTGAGATTCCCGCCAATGTTGGTGGTTTTGGACGCGTCTGCCGTCAATGAAAGGAGTTTGACTTCGCCTTGCGGATGAAGACGTTCGTCTACATTGGTTCGGGGGTCCAAGTCGACCACCGCTGTCTCAGCTCTTTTCGCCCTTCTAGTTGGTACGAAAGGGGTGACCTTTAGCCCGGCCACATAACACTGTCGAGCTGTTCGCTGATCCGCCCTCACGGTACAAATAGTACCACGCTCTGTCGGAAACTTCATGGCGAGGTAGGGGGTAGACACAATTGCTCCAAACGCATTCAGATAAGGTCGTCCTAGCAAGGCGTTGTATGATGTATTTGCCTCGACCAACAGGAATCGAACTCTGAGCTCAGGTGCCTCCTGACTTGTTCCGAGCCGAGTTCACAGGTCAAGGTATCCTCGGGTGTCTACTCTTTCCCCTGAGAAACCTACGATTTGTTCGTTAAAAGGGGCAATGAGGTCCTCAGATAGGTCCATCTTTTTGAAAGTGGACCAATATAAAATGTTGACTGAACTCCCCTGATCGACGAGAACCTTGCTGACATCATACCGAGCTATATTAGCAGTGATGACCATGGGATCATCATGATCAAGGTCGGGCGCATGGAAGTCTACGTTCGTGAATGTGATATCAGGGATTGACCGAGGTTGTCGATCGACCATATGAACTGACTTTAACTGTCTCAGATGTCGTTTCCTGGCGGAAGATGACACTCCCCCCCCGGCGAAACCACCAGATATTGTGTCGATTCGGCCTCGAACCGAACGCTCCCTCTCTGTCCGTCGGGGCGGGCTGCGCGATCGCCTGCGGTGTCGGTCATCTCTAGGAGGCGATCGTTCGGGACTCCGCCTAGAAGGATCCTTTCGGCGAGGAGTCGCGGCTCTAGTGGAGACTCTATCCTTGATATAATTTTGGAGGTAGCCTGCACGGATGAGTCGCTCCAGTTCATCCTTCACCATGTTGCATTCCTCCGTGTCATGCCCATGGTTCATGTGGAACCGACAGGTTTTGCTATTATCTGCGTTCTTTGGAGTAGCCTTTCGCCGCACGGTTAAGAGTTCGGCGTGCAAGGCCTCTTCGAGCACTCTTGCTCTCGGTGCATTGAGGGTCGTGTAACGATCATACTTAGACGTCCACCCCGATTCTTTCCGGGGTGCTCGATCTGATTTATAGTCGTTGGTCGATCGCTTGGCGGGTTTCTTCGCATCATGGTTGGAGGCATCCTGCTGCTGCTTCCTCCTAGAATTCCGGAGATCTTCGATGCGGATGAATTTTGCAATTGTGGATTGCAACTCTTCCATAGTTGCTGGAGGGTCAGCATACAACTGCTCCGCAAAATACCCCAGCCTTAAGCACGACGGTAGATTGCTGATGAGAAGGTGTGACTGATATCTTTCACGCGCCGGGCCGTCTCGGTGTACCGTTGCACGAAAGCTTTCAAGGTTTCGTCCTTTTCCTGCTTGGTATTTACAAGCTCAGCAGTAGTCATCGCCGGTTTTTTATTGGTCGCGTACTGCTTTCGGAATAGGGATTCGATTGTTGCGAAACAATCTACTGAATTCCGTGGAAGGGTGTGGAACCATTTTAGGGCTTCATCCTTAAGAGATAAGGAAAAAGCTCTGCATATTACAAGGTCATTGTCAGTATAGAATGCCATGGCATCTATAAAATTACGTAGGTGGTTGTCGGGATCGTCGGAGCCATTGTAACGTTCTAAGGCTGGGGGAGGTTTATCTGGCATATTCGCTTTCATAATGGCCTCTGTGAACGGGAGTAAGCTGGTGAGGCGCATGGAAGTAGGCCCCTTCCTCCCCCCGCCAAAAGGATCAGATGCTCCTCCATGATGGCTTCCTTCGTTATCATCCTGTCTGTTCGAGGTAGACAACTCTGGTGGTGGGCGCTGTGCCCTCAGTGTCGCCATCTCCTCCGCCTGTTTGCGCTGGATTTCTTGCTGCTCTCGTATAGTTTGTGCTTGTGCCTCAATCTGAGCCTGCAGCTGCTTGATCAATTCGTGAGTGTTGAAGTCTTCCATTGCTCCGGTGGTCGTTGTTGGGATAACAAATCTCGGGCCCCACGGTGGGCGCCAAAATGTTTCTGTAGGGATGTGGAGACCGAGATATGAACCTAACAAATCTGGACTGCTTCTTCCTGTGATGCTCTCACTGTGCTATCTCTCTTTCTATATTCTGCTCTCTGAGGGAAGATGGGCTGGGTACCTGCAAAGGCACTCCGATGTTCCAGTCAAAAAAGGGATGTGTGACTGATCAGGAAAAGAATAATTTCTCTCTTCAATTTCTTTAGGGGAAAAACGTACCTTTTTTCTGGTGTGCTTTGCATATTTAAAACAGGAAAATAAACCGTTTACCTGAAAATCCAGACAGTTACCGAAGTGGACTATTTGGAAGTTGTAACTGCTAGGTCGTGTTTGATATTGAGTCAATTACTTTCGTGATTCGTGGCGTTAGCTAATATTCGTAACTGCTTATTCTTAACTGCTGAACCGTTTACTATGATATCGCTCACTATATGTCGACCGTCGTATGTATCGACATAAACATATGAGATGTCGTGCGAGCGCTATATGTCACGACGTCACTGTTTGGTTGTTGATCACCAAGTGGTCGACATCACCAAGTGTTCGACATCAACATGTAATCGTGTGACATTACGACCGTAAGGGAGCTTTGTATTGCATACCCTTATTATTAGTTTTAACTGTCGCCCGGATTACCGGTTGACCGTTGGTGAATTAAGTATCCTACAGTACATGAGCTATTTGATCACCAAAGTAATTTATAATATAAGAATCAAATCTTATTCACCAAAACGTTTATAATTTAATAATGTTACTTTAAGAAAAAATCATTTATGATCCCATAATTTTGTCTACACTTATAGACATCTATTTTTTTTCTTTTTATCTTTCTTCTTATCAAATCACATAACCTATAAGTTTATTATTATTTTTCTCTTTAAATGTATACTAAGTGTTAATATATCTTTTTATTGTTCATGAATCATTACTTTTATATTAATTTTAAAATTTTTTTAATTGAGTTTGATTTTTCAACATATTAATCATAAACAAAACTTATTTTCTTCTTTACATAACTAAAATACTAATGTTCTAAATTTTGTCTATTAACTTAACCCAAAATTAGAATGGCTTTAAAATATGTTAGCAAAATGATGAAGATGAAGTTTTGATGATGTCCAAATCAAGTCAAGATATATCAAGATTCAAGAAGATCCTTTGAAGACTTGTTTTGCTATTAAAAGCTTTTGTAATAATTGTAGTTTAATGTTTAGGACTTAAATTTGTAGTAGGTTTTGATTCTTGTACTTTCATGCTTTGTATTTGTTGTTCAGAATCAAATACACACAGTTTTAATCGATTAAATCAAGTATTAATCGATTAAAACGGTGCAGGTGCTGAAAACACAATCAGATTAGGAATAATCGATTAAATCAAGTTTTAATCGATTAATCCTGAGAATAATCGATTCAAGTTGACCGTTGGAGTTTTCCAACTTTTGAAAACTAGTCGTTGTACTCATTTTAATCTATTAACACTTGTATTAATTGATTAAAAGTGTTAAATGGCCAGAAACGAAGAACGGAAGAGTATTTGCTTTAGTCTATAAATAGGCTCTCATTTTCCTTCAACAACAACTCTTCCCTTGTGCTCTAGTACTCAGAAATCATTGAGACTTGTGTGTTCTTGTTCGACTTGTGAAACTCGTGTCTGTGGAGATGGTGAAGTGTTGCTACGGTGACAGAGGAAATAGTCGGTTCATTCTTGGTGTGTCTAAGGAGGTGTTCGAAAGAGGAAGTTCATCCTTCGTGAAGTATTCGGAGGAGGTGTTCATCCTTTATGAAGACTCAAAGGAGGTGCAGGTTCATCTCTTGTGGTATCAAGAGAGGTGGTTTCTAAACTTTAACAAATTGTTACTTTGTGATTGTAATTTATAATTGTTTTGTGAGTAGTGAACTGTTTATCTTGTTTTGAGATAAGCAACTGGACATAGGATTGGAAAGATCCGAACCAGAATAAAATCATCTGTGCAAATTTCTCTCAACCTGACTCTCTTTATTTGTCTTTATTATTTGCTTGGTAAGTTTAATTGAGTAGAAATTAAAAGGCACACGTTCGTATTAAAAACCCTCTTGGTTTGTTATCCCACGCTAACCATTCCGCTGCATCCACTCTTATAATTGGCATTAGAGCTCGATTTGATAGTTATTCAAATGGCAAAATCATTTCAAACTTTTGCAGAGGATGCTTCTATCAATAAACCACCTCTATTCACAGGTGAAAATTATGCATTCTAGAAGGTTAGAATGCAAATATTTATTTAGTCTATTGATTATGATATTTGGGAAGTTATTGCATTTGGTTCGTCTATTCCTACTGACAATATACAGGAACCAAAGCCCCGTGTTCAGTGGACTGCTGAAGAAAACAAAAGGTTTCAAAACGATGTAAAAGCTCAGAATATAATTTCATCTGCTTTAACCGTTGACGAGTTTTATAGGATCTCTGTTTGTAAGACTGTACAAGATGTGTGGGAAGTGTTGAGAGTAACCCACGAAGGTACAAATGACGTAAAGAGAGCTAGAAAGAATACCTTGATCCAGGAATACGAAATGTTCAGGATGAAGCAAGGAGAAACAATTTCAGACGTTTAAAAACGCTTCACCAACATTGTTAATCATCTCCTTGGACTAGGTAAGTCTTTCGAAAATGATGAACTTAATATAAAAATTTTGAAATCTTTAGACAGGTCATGGCAACCGAAAGTGACTACAATTTTTAAGTCACAACATCTCAACACAATGACTATGGCGGCATTATTTGGAAAGTTGAGAGAGCATGAACTTGACCTTGGAAGACTAGATGAAGAAGAAGCAATGGCAAAAACAAAGAAAAAGAGTCTAGCCTTAAAATCTGAGGTAGAAAGAAGCAAGAACAAAATGGAAGATGAAGACTCAGAAGATGAAGAAAATTTGAGACTCATAATAAAGAGGCTCAATAGGTTCATGAAATCAAAAGACAAAGGAAGATTAAAATTCGAAAAGAAAAAAAATCAAGGATCTTCCTCGCACTATAAATGTTATGGTTGCGGAGAAATTGGGCACTTAAAAGCAGACGGCCCAAATCAAAAGAAGAATGAAGAAATAAAGGAAAAGAAAAACTTCAAGAAAAAGAAAGCCTACAACGCATGGGACGATGACAATGAAACAATTTCCAACTTGAGCGAATATGATGAAGAAGTCGTTTTAATAGAGGACCATGTGAGGGATCTTGCGGAAGTTTTCTATCAAGTACGAAAGTATAATATGCGCCTTAATCCGGCCAAGTGCACTTTTGGGGTACCGGCGGGAAAATTCCTAGGTTTCTTGCTAACGACCAGAGGAATAGAAGCGAACCCTGATAAGTGCAGGACGATACTTGAGATGAGAAGCCCTCAGAATTTGAAGGAGGTTCAGAGATTGGTAGGACGGTTGACTTCGCTGTCGTGCTTTATCCCTAAATTGGCTGAGCGGATAAAGTCGATTGTGAGAATCATGAAGAAAAGTACGGGTACTAATTGGGATGACCAGTGTGAGCAAGCCTTCGACGAAGTAAAAAGCATAATGGTAAGTCCACCGGTCATGGGGCGACCAGATCCAAAGCACGCCTTACAGTTATTCTTGGCAATTTCGGAGGACACAGTCAGCTCAGCTTTGGTACAAGAGCAACCCGAGTTTAAAATCATCTACTTCGTTAGCAAAACATTACAGGCCGCTGAAACAAGGTACAAGCGGATAGAGAAGGTTGCTTTGGCCCTAGTAACGGCAGCATGGCGCTTAAGGCCGTACTTTCAAAGTCACTAAGTGGTGGTGAGAACGGATAACCCGATCACAAAAATTCTACGAAAACCAGACTTGGTAGGGAGAATAATAGAGTGGTCGGTAGAGTTATCTGAATTCGGGTTACAATTTGAACCACGAGGGCTAGTATGAGGTCAACACTTGGCCGATTTTGCGGTCGAATTACCTTGGGAAGAAGAATACTCCCGAGCGTGGACCCTTTATGTGGATGGTTCATCCGAACGATCCGGGAGAGGAGCAGGAATTGTTTTGGAGGAACCGGACGACTTTGTCGTTGAACAGATAATTATTTTTCAGTTCAAGATAAGCAACAACCAGGCTGAATATGAGGCGGTGGTAGCCGGACTTGAATTGGCTAAAGACCTAGGAGCAGTTTCAATCAAATGTCAGACCGACTCCCAACTGGTGGTAGGACAGCTGAATGGGAGTTTCCAAACCAAAGATGATCAACTGCTCCGTTATTATCATAAGACAAAGGATTTGGTAAATCAATTCCGGGCGGTGGAATTTAAACATGTGCCTAAAGAACAAAATACTAGGGCGGATATTTTATCCAAACTAGCCAATTGCAAGGGGAAGGATTAATTATCCTCTATCATAAGGCAAGTTATGATGAGTCCTTCGGTGGAATGCCTGTCGGTCCACGAGGTTTCCGATAAACCTGATTGGAGGAAGGACATAAGAGATATAATTAAGAAGCAGGAGAACGACTTGCATATCCGAGCGGTTGAAGCCAAGAAAGTCGCTCGGTTCTTATTATTAGGGGAGGATCTCTACAAAAGAGGATTCTCTTTACCTCTGTTAAAATGTGTGTCAACGGAGAAAGCCGAATATGTTATGAGGGAGCTGCACGAATGGGCATGTGGAATGCATACTGGGCAGCGAGCGCTGCGAGCAAAGGTGATAAGAGCAAGCTATTTTTGGCCGACGCTAGAGAATGACTGCAAGATATTCGTGCAGAAATGTTTGAAGTGTCAACAACATGACAAGAACATCAATCTACCGACGGTAGAGTTACACAGCTTAATGTCTCCTTGGCCGTTCGCACAATGGGGAATGGATATTGTGGGACCCTTTCTGATAGGCCGAGCTCAGAAGAAATTCTTGCTAGTAGCGATTGATTATTTTACCAAGTGGGTAGAAGTGGAACCGCTCACAAAAATAATTGCAGCGAGGGTTCAAAAGTTTGTGTGGACGCTTATTTGCCGATTTGGAATCCCTAGAACGATAGTTACAGACAACGGATGGCAGTTCCTTGATAAACGGTTTGGGGATTTTTATAAAAGGTTAGGAATCAAACATGCAACGAGCTCGGTCGAGCACCCGCAAACGAATGGACAGGTTGAAGCAACAAATAAAGTCATTGTCGCAGAATTGAAGAAGAGGCTAGGAAGTGCAAAGGGAGTCTGGGTAGATGAGCTACAAGAAGTTCTTTGGGGCTACTATTGCACACCACATGGTACAACTGGAGAGACCCCGTTCAACCTTACATGTGGAACAAATGTTATGCTACCAGTAGAGGTAGGGGAACCTATCATCAGACATGGAATTCAAAGTATGCAGAATAATGATGAACTCCGGGTGGAGTTAGACACCTTAGATGAACGGAGAGAGGTTGCAATGATTCGAGCAGAGGCCCAGAAAAGACTTCTTGCTAGACGCTATAACACTAAGGTAAAACCCCGTCAATTCATTGACGGAGATTTAGTGTGGAGAAAGACAGCGGAATCCCGACGAGACCGAGCGGCAGGGAAGCTAGCTGCAAACTGGGAAGGTCCCTTCAAAGTCATCGAAAACTTGAAGAACGGAGCATATCGTTTGGAGTGCCCAACAGGAAAAGCCATACCCAATACATGGAATGCGTCGCACTTAAAGTTTTATTTCAGCTAAGAATTAACCTTGTACTATTTATCACATCAATAATATTATGGTTTTCACTTATCAAAAGATTTTCAGCATTTATCAAGGCAGCCGAGCGGGTGAGACAGATTTCTTTTGTGAACTCTCACCTTCGTCTTAGGGCACGCTCCTAGTGAACTCCTAAGACCTAAACCGAGCGGGTGAGGTAGATTTCTTTTGTAAACTCTCACCTTGGTCTTAGGACACGCTCCAAGTGAACTCTTAAGATTTAAACTGAGCGGGTGAGACAGATTTCTTTTGTGAACTCTCACCTTGGTCTTAGGGCACGCTCCTAGTGAACTCCTAAGACCTAAACCGAGCGGGTTAGGCAGATTTCTTTTGTGAACTCTCACATTGGTCTTAGGGCACGCTCCTAGTGAACTCCTAAGACCTAAATCGAGCAGGTGAGGCAGATTTCTTTCGTGAACTCTCACCTTGGTCTTAGGGCATGCTCTTAGTGAACTCCTAAGACCTAAACCGAGCGGCAATAAAGGTTCATTGGTAAAGACTTGACAAATCAGGCGTAAAATTAAGCATGAAACATATGCGTACGAAATAAAGGTTCAACAAGCGTGTTTTTATTCAGAATAAATATATTCTAGTTACAAGGTACAAAGGCAAAAAAGCTGCAAAATTCTATATCTGAGACCTAAGGTTGGACATCAGCCCCGTCGTTCTCTTCGATCACTTCAATGGGAGTCTGAACATTTGGGATGACTAGAGGTGAAGGTGGAGGAACATGGATCGGAACTAGTTTCTCATCCACCACCATCATGCTCACATCGAGACGGGGGTCGTGATGAGTCGTTATTTCTTGAATTATATTTGGTTTATTGCACTTAAATAAACCAGGGAATTGTGTTTAATTGTTTGTTATTTCCCCGTTTTCCGAATTCTGCTTAATTTGGTCGGAAATTTGTAATTGTGCTAATTTGGGTTTTCTGAGCTGATTAAGTGCATTTTTGAAGTGTAGGAAAATTTCGGAAATACATTTTGGGACATCAAGAAGAATACCAAATAAATTCAAGACTCTCCACACAGACATTTTAGAATTAATTAAATTGTAATTCAGTAGTTTAGAATTTCTGTATCAACTCTTATATTTTGGGTCAATTTTTGGTAAATTAGAGTAGACCCAAAAATTAGAAATTAGTGACTTGGACCTAGGGTTTTTGTATGTGTGGACCCTACCCTAAAAAGGGACACACGGCCCTTAGAAAAGGAAGATAGCCGCCACTGGAAAAGGCACTTTTTACTCTCTGGTTTCGGAGGACAATGGGGCCGTGAAGTTTTTTTGGGAATCCTTTCATTGCTTCTTGGTTGGAACGAAGAAGGAAGTTAATTTTCATTTGGAAGTAACGTTTTCTCTTCTCATTGAATGCAAAACAAATACGGTGACGTCTTGGAGAACGCTGAGAGTTGTTGACACGGCTGCAAATTTTGGAGAAAGGTTTTACGTTCAGAAAAGGGGTCATGGTGAAAAGAATTTTCTTCTACTTTATTCTAAAAAGCTACTTCAACTTCCAACGTCTTTAATTGCAATTGCCACATCCATTCTCGGTCACATCAATGTGCAGCTCCCTTGTTTAATTTATTTTATTCTATTTCCATGATGCTTAAATTTATTGACTTGTTTCATTCGGTGACAATTTTTCTTCCAAGCTTATTTCCGTTTACTCCCGAGCTTTATTCAGTTTCAATTGATACAAGCAACTCTAGATTTTACTTTTAGTCAGAGAAATAGATTAGAATGAAGAGGTGGTAGGTAGGAGCTGTTTGCTGTGCTGGAAGAGACGTGTGGAGGTGATGCTGTGCACGGATGGAGTCTTTAATTTCCTTTAAGAATAGTAGTAAGCTGAATAAATGGTCCAGAGTTGGTGTGCACGTTGTCCGAGAATGAATGAAGAAATGGAGTGTTGTCCGTGATGTGGAGCAAGGAAGAGAAGCTCACGGCTTGGATGAATTGAAGAGGAGCAGCATCACGGAAGAAGTTGGCACACGCACACGGTCACATCATGGGAAATTATTCCGCTTGTCACGGCTGGCTGAATGGAAGAAAGAGAAACACTTGGTCAAGGTGGTAGGGGCCATGCTGGAACGCTGATTGAAGGAGTAGATTAGGTAGAAGAATGGTGTGCACGGAAAGTGGTGTGCTGTCACGGATTGGGAGGATGCACAAGCTCACGTTTTAACTTTTGATTAAAGCCCTTTACTGCTTCTTTGCTGCAATGCATTTAATTTGTTTTACTTTAGCTCAATCATTGCATTTCAATATTAGCTGCGTTTTTGTGATGCTTATCATTTCATTTTATTTTCATTGTTCACGCTTTTTTTTGGGAAGAAATGGAGTTGATAGATACTGCATGGTGCCTTTCATTCATTAGCTTAAGTGTTGCAAATTCTCTTTAATTCCTGCCGCATTGTGCTTATGGGCTGATGCAATTTTGCATTTATGATATGTGCATTTAAATTGGTCCACGCAAGCTTAAAGTGAAGGGCATTTTTGCTCCACGGTACTTCCCTGTTTCAATGCACGCATATTTAGTTCCACTTAGTTCTATTTCCTTTTATTAATTACTCCATTTTTTGTCAAATTTAATTAACGGACTGGTGTGCGGTTTAAGATTGTTCGATTTAATATTTTCATTTATCTTGATGTTTCCAATTGTATTCGGTTGTATTTAATTCTCGTCTTTAATTTCGTCAATTGCATTCACAAATCTTTCAAAACCCCCCACTTAGTGTTGACCTGAGACGGAACCACAATTTGGTCCTTGAGAGACGACCTAGGAGTCACTTCCTAGCTTATACTGCATTAATTTATGCACAATTTTTGTGGGAGGTGCGACCCTCTCATCAGGTCGTCAGTTGGAACTTGAAAAAGGAGGTTACACTGGTAAGCGCTTTTTCAAAACCGAGCAGATGCTCATTTACCACTTCATCGCCCAAAAATTTATTGTCTGCCTCCAATTTCAACGCCTGATCCCGAAGCGAATCCCGATCGGCTAAAAGGCCATCCCTCTCAGTCACCAACTCTTTATTTTTGGAAGTTGCATTTTGGAGGGCAAGCTGCAAATCATCATGGGACCGTTGCATACGGCGTTGAGCAGAGCGGGCCTCGGCTTGTAGAGTGTTGGCTTTTTTCTTATCCTCATCCCTATCCTTTCGGCTTCGGCCAGGCAGAGAGTTAATTCTTGGTTGGACTTCACGGCGGCATCATACTTCTCTTGAAGAGATTGAAGCTCCGTAGAAGTTGACGCCTTCTTCTGAGTGACGTAAGCCAAACACATCGCTGACCCAACGGACAACTCCATAGCCGTATTGGAGGCCTCCTCCTCGATCATCCCTTTGACGAGCGCTTTCTCCTCAGCAAACAGATCAAAGTGGATGCGCTTCGCCACCCACGAGTTGGAACTTAGCGGCCCGGAGAGGGGAGGATCGTCGGGCAGCGCCCTCTTGATACGCTTGGATGAGGCAGAGGACTCCCGAACGGCTTTCCGTTTTCCCTTCTTCGTCGGAGCGGGCTCCGACTGTAGAACCTTGTCGGCAGGGCGACGAACGGATTTGGGTGACTGGACTTCAGTTGCGGACGGTAGAGGTGGTGCTTGGGGGGCTAGCAGAGACGTCGCAGGACATGCAGTAGTAATTGGGGCGCGAGATGAGCTTCCTCCTCCTGTTTTCCTTACATCTCCCCCCTCTGGCTGCTTCTGGCTGGATCCATCTTGGATAAGTAATCTACACATCAAAAATAAATTTAGATAAGTTCCAAATGGCTGCTCAACAAAAGGTGGTCAAAAGTAGCTTACCAAACACATTAGACGAAAGATTTTTGTTGTTCAGAAGACTGATCAACATGCGAGAAGAGGATTTGGGGGGCGGCTGACTCAGTTGATTTATCAAGTCCAAATCCTCGAGTGTCATCCGTGACTTGGGCCAGGAAATAACCTTTTTGGGGTTGTTGGTCCAATAAAAGGCAAACTTAGCCTGCCTGTCCGGGAAACAGAAACTTTGGTACCCAGCTTCCAAAGGCACGACCTTAAAGTAGTTCCCTTTAAAGTCTTTGTACGAGCTGTTGAAAAGAGATAGCAGATGTCTATTCCTGATCGTCCTGAGGGAAACCCAGGGTTTGGACGGATGAGGTTGTACATGAAAAAAAAGTAAAGGAAGACCCAGGAGTGGGGTATAAGGCTAAGCCGATACAGACGACAGAGAATGCTTGCATGAACACCCAACCGTTCGGATGCAACTGGGTAAGAGCAACGTTACGCTCCCTCAGAACGCTCATTTGAATATCCGAAAAATGAAGGAGAACCTTTAAATCCTTAAACATGGTGGCGTAAGCATAGAAGAAATCTGTGGGGTAATTTTCCCGACCATGGCATACACGCTCGGTCATTTGACAAATGGCTAGTTTAAAATGGCTAGCGTCCTTGGCGGCCTTGACCAGAAAAACACTACTGACAAAATCCTTAAATGGACGGCGATGATGGAGAGAGGAAGAGATTTGCCTAACCTCGTGGGGAACCTAGTCATAGACATAAACAACAGGTCAATCTCTGGGCTTATCGTCCCAAGCATCGGAAGAGTCCACGTTAATGATGACTTCTTCGGGAGCATCACTATCCGCCAGAAGATCTGAAGAGTTCCTTGAATTGGTGGCTATAACACCCCGACCAATAACGGTACCCGAGGAGGAAGACGAGGTACCAACTTCATCATCGGCATACCCTCTGCCCTCTCCACCGGCGACATTAGAAGACATGATTACTTGAGATAAGACTAAGATGAGGAGAATAGGCACGAGAAAGTAATGAAGGCAAGGAGAAAGGGGTACAAATTAGGGCAAATTCGGGGCTATTTATAGGAGGTAAAAGGTGATTCACCAAGCAAATCTAGAGCGTCAAATGAAGAAAGATCTAACGGTTTAGGCGATCTGACGGTTCATTTTTTGCTTTTCCCGCCTAAATTTTACCGTCATGACTCTACGAATTCACACCCTTTTAGCATCAACAACGCGGTTGAAGGTCCTAATAAGAGAAGACTCGAACCAATCAAAAACTACTTCAAAACCCTACGCAAAAATAAGATTGCTAGGGCTTGGGGGACTGGTGTTACTACTGAGTAGAGTGGACCGACCAGACATACTTGAGTTACTGCCGAGTAGGTTAGACCGACCGGACACGCAGGGGTGAGGGAAGCCAGGTATTCCCGGTCAAGCACTAGAATAATACTCTCCAGCTGTTTGCGGGATACAACTTTTGAATGTCAATGAATGCATAATTAATGAGGTAATGGTCGTTGTGAAACAGTTAATGTTGGCATTGATCGTCATTAAGAGGTAAATTAATGAATAATATTCCTTGAAACCATATAAATAACAATTGATTAAGAAGGTAAACTCTCTGATTTCTGATTTTTACTAGACTTACGAAGATAAATTTTGACTTGAGCGTCAGAGTGTTTCCTGTAGGTCACCCTCACTTTGGCATTAAGAGAGGAAGATTTAGGAGGTAAGACAAAAGTGAGAAGGACCGATCGACAAAGGAGGAACATTACCGAGCAGAAGCAACAAGTGTTTTCCTCGTCCCATTCCAGTAGAAACACAAGTCAAGTTATATCAAGATTCAAGAAGATCCTTTGAAGACTTGTTTTGCTATTAAAAGCTTTTGTAATAATTGTAGTTTAATGTTTAGGACTTAGATTTGTAGTAGGTTTCGATTCTTGTACTTTCATTCTTTGTATTTGTTGTTCATAATCAAATACACATGATTTTAATCGATTAAATCAAGTATTAACCGATTAAAACGGTGTAGCTGCTGAAAACCCAATCAGATCAGGAATAATCGATTAAAGCTTTAATCGATTAACTAATCGATTAATCCTGCGAATAATCGATTAAAGGTGACCGTTGGAGTTTTCCAACTTCTGAAAACTAGCCGTGTTACTCATTTTAATTGATTAAACACTTGTGTTAATCGATTAAAAGCGTTAAAAGGCCAGAAACGAAGAACGATAGAGTATTTGCTTGAGTATATAAATAGGCTATCATTTTCCTCCAACGGCAACTCTTGCCTTGTGCTCTAGTACTCAGAAATCATTGAGACTTATGTGTTCTTGTTCGGCTTGTGAAACTCGTATCTGTGGAGCTGGCAAAGTGCTGCTATGGTGAAAGAGGAAATAGCCGGTTCATTCTTGGTGTGTCTAAGGAGGTGTTCGGAAGAGGAAGTTCATCCTTTGTGAAGTATTCGAAGGAGATGTTCATCCTTTGTGAAGAGTCAAAGGAGGTGTAGGTTCATCTCTTGGTATCAAGAGAGGTGATTTCTAAACTTTTACAAATTGTTTCTTTGTAATTGTAATTTGTAATTATTTTGTTAGTAGTAAATTGTTTATCTTTGTTTAGAGATAAGTGACTGGATGTAGGATTGGTAGGATCTGAACCAAGATAAAATCATCTGTGCAAATTTTTCTCAATCTTATTTTTTTTATTTGTCTTTATTATTTGCTTAGTAAATTTAATTGAGTAAAAATTAAAAAACATACATTCGTATTAAAAATCTTTTTGGTTTGTTATTTCACGCTATCCATTCCGGTACTACTGACAAAATAAACTAGTTTAGAATTTCTATTAAGATTGGAAGTTCTGTTATATTAGCACTAAATTGAAGCTTTATTATCCCTCAAAACCGAATTACGAGAGTACCCTTTTTGTTTTTGTCGAATTCGCTTCCTTCCAACAACCAAGGACCAGGACAATTTCGTAAATGTCTTTTCCTTCTCCATATTCCGAGTAATTTTCTTCCATTTTCTCGGGAAAATTAATGACACCGATCGAATTGCGCTTCCCTTTCTTTGTTGTAGCAGACAAGGATTGAACTGCACATGGCGAGCGCTGTAGATGCCTCGGGAAACCCTATCCCTTCGTCGTCGGTGTTGATGGCATCGTCGAAGCACATTGGGATTCGGTGTCACTCTGAGAACTTGGAGTTTCTGAAGTGCAAGAAGAAAGATCCCAACCCTGAAAAGTGTCTTCACAAGGGTCGAGAAGTTACTCGTTGTGTCCTTGGACTGTGAGTTTTTCTTGTCTCTGCTGATTTTTATCTCTGTTTGTTTGGTTGGGTAGGTAGATTGGAATAGGTTTTGTTGATTTTTCAGATTTTTGAAGTGGTGAGTCATTTCTTGGTTCTAATTTATTCTGGGTTATATGAGCACTTTGTGATGTTCAGAATCAATTTTATTGTGTTATTTATGTTACCCATTCGCTACATTTAGTCTACAATTTAACCTCTAATTGTATTGTCTATGAAGAAGTAAACGTGTTAAAGCAAAAATAAAAATGTTCTGATAAGTAAGTACTAGTATGCTGTAAATGTGGGTTTTCAGTGATACTTGAGAAGGTGGAATTATTGCATCCATTTTTCTATTACAACTCAAAATAATTTCCTATGGATAATTTAATCCAAAAGTAATCCTTGAATCTTGCGGAATTTTGTTGAAATTTTCCGGCTCTCTTCTTTGTCATTTCATATCGTTAATCGTATTGCGACTGTCAAAAAGGTACTGCTCAAGCTGAAGGAAAATTTTACCACCAGTATGAGATATGATGTATGGAATGTCAGAATTGACTGTTAGGCAATGTCACAATAAAGGGCCAACATAAGTCTTGGGAATAGGAATATTTTAGGGGATGAGAGCTTCGTTAAAGTTTATTTCCAAGTAGCCTAGATATTTAGTAAGTTGGTGTAGCTAGGTTCGATGTATCTTATGATGTAATATTATCTTAATTGTTGTGTAGTAAATTATTTAGCACTAGTTATCTATGTTATGCTCTTGAAGAATAAATAAGTCCATTCATGTATGTTATGTTATGAAATTATTTATTTCTCTCTTGTCGTGATGAGAATAGGCTTCATGTATTAAATATGAGAATACTGTTGTGGATGAGTGACATAGTACACTGTGATGCCTTCACCAGCGCCAGTGGGCCATGGAAACAAATGGATGATGCATTAGACAAGATACGATTAGGAGTGAAAGCATATGAGAGAAAGTTTGTATGGAACATATTGTAGAGAAAATAGTTGGATCTAACGTTAGGGTTTGGACTAGTGTAAAAAAGACATTTAAAAGCTTTAGTGAAGAGAGTAGATGAGATGGAAAATAACCTTGCCACTAAAAGGGAGGCCAACTGTGAAAAACTACAGCAAAAGCATTGATTTAGAGGTGGTTTGTTACTTTCTCTACTGACTGGATTCACTATGTGGGACAGTATGGCATCATTTGCTTCATTTCATGTAACCAACCCACGTAGTTGGAAAAGTTTGGCAAATTGATTCCTCGAGCATCTCAATTTTTTTTTCCTCTTACGCTGTTGTTTGTGGAATGTACGTCTGCAGTTGTTGTGTGTGAAATTTCTTGCACTTCTTTGTTGAGTGATAATGACCAATCTACAACAGATTGATTTTGACATGCTTCTAATTTATTTAGAATACTGAATATCTATAAATCGTATTTCATGATGATTTTCATATGTTTGCTTTTGGCCATAAAAAAATGTCATATACCCCTTCCCTCCAATTTTTTGTCTACTTGGTAAATGGAAATGTTGAATGGTGCTATTTCAGTTGATATTATAGTTAAGTAAATGGATGTGACTCTTTGCTTCAAGAGGCTGCATTAGTATTACAGCTTTGTTGATAAAAAAAGAAGGATTACAACTTGGATGTCTGAACTGTCTTGTTAATTGTTACATTACATAAAAGTCCCTGTGCTTGTTTCCATATCAAATAATCATTTTGGCATGTACAGTCCTTGTTTACAGATATTGAAGACTGAATACATATTATTGAAAATTCTATTTGATGACTGTCCTTTGGAGGGTATTTTTAGGAGATAAAATCTTTCATTTAAGGGTGAGCAAAAGATCCAAATTGTTAAATCTAATCCATAATTTTCTAAATCCGTATCACTTTAAGTCTATTTAAATAGATTTATCTCAAGTCCAAATTCATATTTTTGGATTATAGGTCCAATCCATTTGTTAAAATAAAAGAGAGGGGCATGGGTTGAATCCCTAATATGCATTTATAAATAAGAAAATACATAGAGATGTGCCTAAGCCCGTTACATCTAACGCTCCTCCTCAAACCATGAATATAATTTGTACATACCAAACTTGTTACAAATATAATCAATTATAAGGTCCTACAATGATTTAGTAAAAGTATATGCTAGTTTATCATTAGAATTAATAAACTCAATCTGGATATCTCCAAATACAATCTTTTCTCGAATAAAATGACAACTAATCTTAATGTTTGGCCCTTTCATAAAAGATGGGATTTGAGCTAATATGAAGAGCAACTTCATGATTACATATAAGTGTCATTTGAGTGACCTCTCTAAAATGCGGGATTTGAGCTAATATGAAGAACAACTTCATGATTACATATAAGTGTCATTTGAGTGACCTCTCTAAAATTCAATTTTTTAAGTAACTGTTTAACCAAATAAGCTCACAAGTAGCTAAGGTTATAGCTCTATATTCTGCTTCCACACTAGATCTTGCTACAACATTTTGTTTCTTTCTAAGAGATCAAATTATACCAATGAAGACAATATTTGGAAGTGGATCTCTTGTCAAAAGGAGAGTATGTCCAATCAACATTTGAATAACATACAACCTTAGTGTGATTATTGTGTCCATATATCAAACCTTTTCCGAGAGAACCTTTAATGTACTTCAATATACAAATCACAACATTCCAATGATAAACATTTAGAGAATTAAGAAATTGACTCACCACATTGACTACAAAGGAAATGTCAGGGCAAGTTTCTATAAGATAATTCAATTTTTCAACTAATCTTCAATACTTTGCAAGATCTGGGAGGGTCTCCCTCTGATTAGGTAAGAGTTTGACATTGGGATCCATGGGTGTCTCAATAGACTTTGAGTTCATTGGCCCAGTTTTGTCCAAAATATCCAATGCATATTTCCTTTGAGAAATAACAATTCCATTGTTGGATTGTGTTACCTCTAGCCCCAAAAAGTATTTGAGTTTGCCAAGGTTTATGCAAGGTTGGGTTGTGTTAGCCTTGGTTAGAGTCAAGCCAAGTCAAGTTTGTCTGAGCCTAGGCTGAGCCAAGTTGGCCTGGCTCACATTTAGTTGAGCCAAGGCAAGTTCACATTCATCAAAGTTGGGGGCTAGTCCACATTCAACTGAGTTGGGCTATGCCTAATTCAATCATATTTCGACCAAGACTGTTACGTGCCTGACCACGTAACTTGCCTCTCACAGTGAACGAACGTACTTAACTGAATAAAAACTCTTTATTTCTGCACTCTGGGTATCACGATACACAACCAATGACTGGGAGCAGGTTCTCCTTCAGCCACACGAGAGCATAACCTCTCTTACAATACTTAATAATCAATATTCATACCCTAAGCCCTAGGTGCCTCCTATATTAATAGTAATCACTCCCTCCAGAAAAGGTAGGGAATAAAAGTAATTGCCTATTTATTATCATTATCTGGACAGAATATTTCTATCCTTATTTACTATATTTATTACTGTAATACTCTGCGGAGCGTCCCCTGAATTCCCTGCTTGTCTTACGCCTGCCAGCTAGACGTTCGTTGTCGCTTCCATTTGTTCAAGACGTACGTCCTCGCTCCGCTCGCTCGGTCCTACTGCTCTCGTTCGCCCGGGGCGCTCGTCCTCGCCTCTCGTTGCCTCCTCTTGCTTAGGACGCTCGTTCATGTTCTGCTCGCTCATGACGCTCGTCCTCTCTCCTCGTTGCCCCGCGCGCTCAGAACGTTCGTCCTCGCTCTGCTCGCTCAGGACGCTCGTCCTCTCTCCTCGTTGCCCCGCTCGCTCGACTTCCACTCGCTTAGGACGTTCGTCCTCGGCCCCCGTTATCTCCAGCTCAGGACGTTCGTCCTCGGCCCTCGTTATCTCCAGCTTAGGACGTTCGTCCTCGGCCCTCGTTATCTCCAGCTCAGGACGTTCGTCCTCTACCGTACGGTTCCCTTCTCGCTCTGGACGCTCGTCCTCCACCGTACGGGTCTCTCCCCTATCCCCCTTATATCTTCTTCTCTCGTATACTCTCCAGGTCCTAACAAAGACCAAGTCAAGCCTAACTCAATTAAGACCCATCAGGACCAAATCAAGCCAACCCTAACTGACTCGACTTAGTTCGTGTCAAGCTGAGACAATGTGAGCCCATGTCATGTAAGACCGAGGTAGACCAAGTCAGGTCTAGCCAAGTTTAGTTCGGTTGTGTTGGGTTGAGACATCGGGTTGGACCATGCCAAAGTCTACCCAAGTCTGGGCAAGCCCACTTTCAATCAAGTTGGGCTAGGTGTAGGTCGAGCTAAGTCCAACTCAAGTTGAGTCTGGTTAGGTCCAAGTCGAGTCGGGTCTAGGTGAAATTGAAATGGATTGGGTTAGGTTTAGGATTTAGGGTTACGTTAGGCAAAGTCTAGTTGGCTTGTGTGGGGTCGAGACATTGGGTTGGGGCCTTGTCAAGATGAGTAAGGTCTACCCTATGTTAGGTAGAGCTAAATTGATTTGGCCCAATGTTCAGTCAAGTTATGTAGGGCCCGAGTTAGGCCAAGTTGAATTGGGATTAGATAAGCTTGGGTCGAAATTGAGTTGCTTGTGTTTGGTTGATGCATCGGGTCCATGTCAAACTGAGTTAGGTTGATCTCACATTAGGTCAATTAGGCGAATCCAACTCAGATTTAATCTAATTCACCAAGTGGATTTAATCTAGATTTAATCCAATTTAAATTGGATTGGAAAAATCCAAATCAATTTGATATAGTTAAAATGGATTTGGATTTTTGATCCCAAATATTCTATGATCATCCCTACGTTCATCAGTATCAATGCTTAATGCATTTTTCTGTGACAAATAATATAATTTATTCGTAATATTATTTTTCTTCACAAAGATACACCCAGATTTATACTATTTGCTTCTATCTGTTACATGTTCCTTTTGTATTAAGGATGAGAGAGAATGAGAAATATTTTAGGTATCCTGTGAAAAGGAACATGTAATTCCCATAGTAACAGAGTACAGTCAAGTCCATGAATCTAACTAGCTAACTAAACCTAACAGAATACAAAAGAGTTCTGACTAACCTGTAACAAACCTATCTAACTCAGAGTTAGTTGGGAGTTCAAGAGATAGATGTACTGCTATAGTAACAGTTATACATATACTATAATATTTTGAGATGCACATAATTTTGTGGATTAGTTGATATGTTATAGCTGAAAGCTTTCAGTATGATGATGATCCCCTGGTATGATGGTCTTTCATCATTGACTGATGCATTATGTCACGTTTTATGTTTTTTTTTTTCATGTACATTTTTATGGGCGATGGTGTTCAAATTCTTTTTCTGCAGTTTGAAAGATCTGCATCAAAAGTGCACAAAGGAGATGGATGATTATGTTGGCTGCATGTACTACCATACAAATGAATTTGACTTGTGTCGCAAAGAGCAGCAAGCATTCGAGCAAAAGTGTTCTTTGGAATGAAACTAAGCACTGTGTTGTCTAAAATAATAACAGCCCATTTGGAGTGAGCCAATGCCCCTGTTTTCCAAAAAATCATTGATCTTTTCTGTTTATACAACAGTGTTGGAATATTACCATGGACAATGTTTTTGCTCTAAAATTTTCTGCAGAATTGCATGCATGCAGAACAAAACTAAACCTCTTTAAACATAATAACTGACATGAAATGTTTACTGTTGCGATATGGTTGTAATTTGGTTGTGTGTTCAAAAGGAATATTTCTGATGCCTGGGTGATTCCTGCCAACTGAAGTAGGCAAGTAAAACACGAAGCAGTCAAACCACAAGTAGCACACCAAAATAAAAGAATCAACCATGTAATTTTTTTCCCTGAAACAAATTATTATTGTAGAACTTCAAAATTGCAGTTCGTGTTATGACTCCAATTAGACTTAACCTTATTTAAGTTGTTTTCTAGACTTTGTTGGCTGATTAATGTGAAAAAACATTCATTGAAGTCTAGCCAATGCAGATTGTGCTTTGAATAAGAGTAATATTGTAAAGGCGTGTCTTATGCCTTTTATAGAAACAATCGCTCAGCAGTAGAACTAAAACAAGAAAGTAACTAAATTAGGTAAGGAATCGTTGTCTCGTAAGATTTTAGTTTTCCATTCATCTTGTGTGGAGATTTTTCATCAATGCAAATCTTATTTAATTAAATTAATTTTTTTATTGTGAAGTTGAGATATATTTGAAATATATTTTTTAATGTGGTAATAAAATCAATTTTAGTAGAGTTTATTGAATTTATGTCCATCCTTTATTCAATTTTTCTTTGCTTTCACCCTTGACTTCTCTTGTACCTTTTTATGAAAAGGTGTATTAAATTTTTTATATTATATGACCGACCAAATTATATCTAAAAAATGTGTTAACAAATTTGTATTATAGGACCAATCCAATTATAATTAACAAGTAAATGTAAAATTAACTTTATAAATTAATTTCATGAGATTAAATTAGATTTAGATTTAGAATTATTAATCTAAATCAATGTATTAGTATTAGTTGGGTGAAATTAAAAAAAAAAAGGTATTCAATATATGAATAGAGTCTTTGAAAAGAATTTTGAAAATAAAAAAATAATATAGTATGATTTTTTGTTTTATATGTGTAACATTGCCCAATGATCAAATTTAAGGTCTGTATTTGTTCAATTGTTGTAATAATAAAAACTCTGACATTGAAGTTATGCATTTTATTATTTTAAAAATCTTTAGAAGGACAATTTCTTTTAGCAAGTAACATCTTATATGTTACCAGTAGTAATATAATGCTACTATGGAATTAATTTCCATATTAACAGTAAATTGGAAGCTTATTTCTTAACCAAATTACGAGAGCATCCTTTTGATCTTGTCCACTTCGCTTCTTCCCAACAACCACGGCTAAGGGCAATGTCGTAAATGCCTTTCCGTTCTCCATTTTCTACTTCCCTCATTTTCCCAGTAATTTACTTTCATTTTTTCAGGAACTTAACGACGCTGATCGAATTGCGCTTTCTCTTTTTTGTTGTGGCTAACAAGTATTGAACTGCACATGGCGAGCGCAGTAGATTCCTCGGGAAATCCAATCCCATCGTCGTCGGTGTTGATGGCATCGTCGAAGCACATTGGGATCCGGTGCCACTCTGAGAACTTGGATTTTCTGAAGTGCAAGAAGAAGGATCCTAACCCTGAAAAGTGTCTTGACAAGGGTCGCGATGTTACCCGCTGTGTCCTTGGACTGTGAGTTCTTCTTGTCTCTTTTGATTTTTATCCCTGTTTGGTAGGTTTTAAAATTTGGAATAGGTTTTGTTGATTTTTTTTCAGATTTTTAAGTGGTGAGTGATTTCTTGATTCTATGTTATTTTGGATTATATGGACACTTCTTGCCACTTCTTGATTTCTTGATTCTATGTTATTTCTCATAATAATCATTTTGTAACTTCCTCCTTGTCCATATTAAAATTCAGCAATTTCCTGACTTATTTGCTGAACTACTTCAGGAATTACATCTCTGAAAAACAACAGAAATACAATGTTGTGCATCTTTAATGTGTTAATGTTATATTCGTAACATACAAGGACAAACCTTTCATGTGAAAACTGATAGAACATTGTTGGTTTTTTTGGCTGCCATTTTCAGTTTTTGGTAACAACCCATCTCACCTGATTGACAAAACCAACATAGAATCTGCACCAGACAGGTGCCGGAGAACGGACGGCAAGAAGTGGCAATGCAAGAGTGCTGTTCTTCCTGGTCAGAAGTACTGTGCCACACACATGCAAAGAGGTGCTAAAAAGTTTTATAACATAGAGTAAAAGGAAGAACAGCACTCTTGCATTGCCACTTCTTGCCGTCCGTTCTCCGACACCTGTCTGGTGCAGATTCTATGTTATTTTGGATTATATGGACACTTTGTGATGTTGAGAATCAATTTCTTTGTGTTATTTATGTTGTCCATTCGCTACATTTTGTCTTCAATTGAACCTCTAATAGGATTGTCTATGCACCAGGATTGAATTTTTGTGCCAACCATGTGATCCAATCCAGTTTATAATTATTAGACCACTCACATATATCTAATCACACCGTTGAGATGTCTCTTAAGAAGGATATGTTCCAACACGGACTAGAGATATATGCTCTATCAGAAAAAGGATACGGAGAAAAGGTAAACAAAAAAAGATTAAGGCCTTGTTATTTTGAGTAGATTTGAGGGGATTTGAAGATAAATTTTTTTGTCGTTTATTTGAGTGAATTTAGAGGTAAATGAGAGTGAATTTGGAAATAAATTTTTTTAATTTGTCACGTCAATACAATTCTATACTAATTCTTACAAATTTTATTTTCAAATTCACTCTCATTTACCTCCAAATTCACTCAAATAAACGACAAAAAAATTTATCTTTAAATTCTCTCAAATCCACTCAAAAGAAAAAGGCCTAAAGGAAAACTGAATTGTATGTTATTTCAGTTAATGAAAACGAGAATACAAGCGAAGTATATATAGGCTCTAAAGCCTTCTAAATTGATTACAGAAAACAAAAACCTAACATCCGATTAAATAATTGAATGATTTTACATCAATATATGCAATTTCAGAAGAGGTAGGAAGTCAGTGAGACTTCCCAGCACACCAACATGAACAAAAATTCATAGTTTTATTATATGACTTAAGATTGAAACTGCAAAATAATTCTAGAGGGCTTGATTGATCCCTCTCACAATCTTCTATTTATAAGAACAAATTGATACACAAGTACATGATAAATATGGTAACCCTAGACACAATATAATCATGATAAATAGGGTAATCCTAGACATAATATAATCATGATAAATAGGGTAACCCTTGACACACTATAATGATGATAAAATAGGATAAATATCTTAACACTCCCCCTCAAGCTGGAGCATACAAATTATATGTACCAAGCTTGGAACAAATAAACTCAATCCGAGGACCCCTTAATGACTTGGTCAATACATCTGCGAGTTGATCGTTTGACCCAATAAACTCAGTACATATTTCTTTGGTCAACAACTTTTCACGAACAAAATGACAATCGATTTCTATATGTTTAGTCCTCTCGTGAAACACTGGATTTGATGCAATGTGGAGAGCAGCTTGATTGTCGCAATACATCTTCATAGTATGGATGTCACAAAATTTAATCTCTTGAAGGAATTGTTTCACCCATATAAGTTCACATGTTAGTGATGCCATTGCCCTATACTCGGCTTCCGCGGTTGATCGAGCTACTACATTCTGTTTCTTACTTTTCCATGAAATAATGTTTCCTCCCAGAAAAACACAATATCCTGTTGTAGACCGTCTATCAATAGGTGAACCTGCCCAATCTGCATCACAATACCCAGAGACATGAATGCTTCCTTTATCTTCATATAACAATCCTTGCTCGGGAGCCTTCTTTACATACCTTAGAATGCGAATGAGAGCATTCCAATGGTCAACACATGGAGCCTGCATGAACTGACTAACCACTCCAACTGCAAAGGATAGATCTGGCCTTGTAATAGTGAGATAAATCAGTTTGCCAACCAGCCTCCTATACCTCTCTGGATCGGAGAATAATTCACCTTCTTTTGTCCTTAATTTCTGGTTTGGGTCCATGGGACTGTCTACCGGTCTACAATCAATCATGCCTGTTTCTTGTAATATATCAAGGGCATACTTCCTTTGGGAGATTACAACTCCATCTTTTGATTGCGCTACTTCAATGCCTAAGAAGTATTTGAGACTTCCAAGATCCTTGGTTTGAAAATGTCTACACAAGTACTCTTTTAATTGAGATATTCCAACAGCATCATTTCCTGTAATGACAATATCATCAACATATACTATTAAGTAAACACATTTCCCGAGAGAAGAATGACGATAAAAAACTGAATGGTCTGCTTCACTGCGTTTTAGCCCAAATTTTTGAACAATGGAGCTAAACTTTCCAAACCAAGCACGTGGGGATTGCTTGAGGCCATATAGAGATCGATGCAATTTGCATACCATACCAGACTCCCCCTGAGCAACAAACCCAGGAGGTTGCTCCATATAAACTTCTTCCTCAAGATCACCATGTAGGAAGGCATTCTTGATATCCAATTGATGAAGTGGCCAATGACGAATGGCTGCCATGGCAAAGAAGAGACGAATAGTAGTCATCTTGGCTACAGGAGAGAAAGTGTCACAATAATCAAGACCATAAACCTGAGTGTAACCTTTTGCAACAAGCCGAGCTTTGAGTCGATCAATTTCACCATCAGGGCCAACTTTAACTGCATACACCCATCGACAACCAACCGCCTTTTTGCCTGGGGGAAGGGGCACCAGCTCCCAAGTATTACTGTGGTCAAGAGCCTGCATTTCTGCAATCATAGCTTGTCGCCATCCAGGATGATCAAGTGCTTCTTTCACATTCTTGGGTATAACAACAGAGGACACTGAGGATAAAAGAGAAAAATAGGAGGGCGACAATCGATGATAGCTTAGAAAATTATAAATGGGATGAGGGTTCCGAGTGGAACGAGTACCTTTTCTGAGGGCAATAGGCCATGCTGAATCATTTGCACCAGGAGGCGTGGGAGGAGGTGACGAGGGAGAAGAATCTGAAGTAGGAGATTCACCATTGTCTTGGGGAGGTGGACTATCCATTGGGGCCCTGTGTGGGATGATCTCAGTATGTGGAGGAACAGGTGTAGAAGGATTGTGATCAAGAGTTGGAATGACAGAGACAGTGGAGCTATTTGACTCAGCCATTGGAATAGGAAGGACCTGTTGGAGGAAAGAAACATCCTGAACAGATGGAGAGAAGTAAGGAGTTTGTTCAAAGAATGTGACATTAGCAGACATGTAATACTTCTTAGTTTCAGGAGAGTAACACCGATATCCTTTTTGAAGTCGAGAATAGCCTAAGAAGACACATTTGAGAGCGCGAGCGGAGAGTTTGTCTAGACCTGGAGACATGTCATGAACAAAACATACACAACCAAACACTCGGGGAGATGTATGAAAGAGAGGATCATTAGGAAACAAAATGGAGAAAGGGACTTTATTATCAAGAGAGGAGGAGGGCATCCTATTAATAAGATAACATGCAGTTAAGATGGCATCTCCCCAGTGATGGACAGGAATATGGGCACCAAGCAAAAGGGTACGAGCAGTTTCAACCAAGTGTCTATTTTTTCTTTCTGCTATACCATTTTGCTGTGGTGTATGAGGACAAGTAGACTGATGTAAGATACCATGGGAACTCAAGATGGCAGAAAAGGAGGATGAGGAATACTCTTTTGCATTATCACTTCTTAATATTTTGATTACTTGACCAAATTGATTCTTGATTTCATTCAAAAAGGATGTAAAGATAGCTAACAATTCAGAACGATTTTTCATAAGATAAACCCAAGTACATCTTGAATATTCATCAATAAAGGTAACAAAATATCTAAAACCAAAGGAGGAGATACGACTAGGTCCCCATATATCAGAATGGATGATGGAAAAACTAGAATTACATATTGATTGAGACCTTTTAGGAAAGGAAGATCTAACATGTTTTCCCAATTGACATGACTCACATTCTAAGGTTTGGAGACCACTAAGTTCAGGACACATCTTTTTTAATTTGGACAAATGAGGATGGCCAAGTCGATCATGTAGCACTTTAGGATTAGGAGTAGCAACACAAGACACCCTTGGACGAGATCCAAAATGGTAGAATCCGCCAGCTTCATATCCTTCTCCAATCTGTCTCCCCGAACCACGCTCCTGTATAACAAAAGATTTATGATCAAAGGTTATTGAACAATTTAACATTTTAGTCAACTGGCTTAAGGAAATTAAATTAAAAGGACAATTAGGGACAAAAAGGACAGAGTTGAGATTGAGGGAGGGAGACAAAGAAACATGACCGACTCCTTTGGAAGAAGTTTTAGATCCATTTGCAAGGGTTATGAAATGAGGTTTTTCTCGAAAGGAAATAGATGAGAACAAAGAGGTATTACCAGAAATGTGATCAGAAGCACCTGAGTCAATTACCCATGAATTTTGACATTCCATAGATTGAGAAACGCAGGCTGTTGATGTATTGGGAGATTGAGATGGTTGTGCCAAGCTGTTAGAATTTAACCTTAAATACTCTTGATAGTCATCCTCAGAAAACATAGAAGTGGAGGACCATGATAGAAAATTTTTTTCATTTAGCTTCTCGGAGGTAATTGATGGACTTCCAGAGAAGGAAAGAGTACTGCCAGACGCCATTTCTGAAGAAGACGAATAGTACTAGTGAGGAACAAGAAAACCCTAAAGGTTTAGACCAAAGAAACTGTAACAGTGATGGACGACGGTGGCCGGCAACGGCAGGCGGTGGCCGGACGACGGCGGCGGCGGTGGCCGGACGGTGGCCGGCGACGGACGACGGTGGCCGACGGTTGACGGTGGCTGGCGGCGGGCAGCGGTGGACAGCGGCGGGCAGCGGCGGGCGACGAAGAATGTGGCGCCGGACAGATATATATGAGATAGAAACCAGAGCGGGATCGACCCGCTCTGATACCAACTTAAGATTGAAACTGCAAAATAATTCTAGAGGGCTTGATTGATCCCTCTCACAATCTTCTATTTATAAGAACAAATTGATACACAAGTACATGATAAATATGGTAACCCTAGACACAATATAATCATGATAAATAGGGTAATCCTAGACATAATATAATCATGATAAATAGGGTAACCCTTGACACACTATAATGATGATAAAATAGGATAAATATCTTAACAATATGAATGGAATTTACAAAGAGCCATTACAATTTTCAGCACAAGGATTTGGATGACCAAATCTAGCATGCCATAAGTTGATAGATTCAGAAACACTAGTTATAACAGAGTCAGGGTTAACAACTATACTGGTAGTAGAGTAAGACTGAGGAATCTTTGACTTGGTTGGTGTTAGATATTAAGATGTGTGTTTCTGTTATTTGGGCTTAGTCTATTCTGTATTAAGGGCATTGGCCCATATCTTACAATATAAATAAACTACCCTATGTGTATGCTAAACACACAAGGGATATTTTCTCCCAATCTTCTCTATTTCTCATACAAACGTCTAGAGCACAGGAATAGTTCCAGTCAACTCCACGGTCTCCGGCACCTATCACTGTCGCCGTCGTCACTGCCGCCGTCGCCGTCGCCGGAGTTCCAGAATCGACCGGCGACCACACCATCGGGATCGTCTCGGCCGGGCGACCACCGTCGCACGAAGATCGCGGCGATCGGAGCACCCACGCGCCGCCGCAAGATTCGCCGCTGCCGCCGCGCGTGCCTGCGCGTCGCCGGAGCTTTCCGCCGCCGATCAACACCGCCGTGATCGCCTCCTCGCCCTCTTTCCGGATCTGTGGTCGTTGCGTCAATCGGAGCACTTTGAATTTTTAGGGTTTCTCCCTCTCTATGGCGTCTTCCTCGTCTACAAACACCTCTGTTGGTGGCTCATGTCCGTGATCAGATTTTGGGTTCTCCTGTCATACCCAACTTTACTTCTACTTGTTCTGCTCTTTTGCGTATACCGAGCAAACCTGTCACTGAGACATCCTCCCATACTGATGATTCCTCTGTTATGGCTGCTCAACGTGATGATCGAAGTCGGTCTCGCAAGCCAAGTAAAGGACGTCCAAAATTTGACCATTGTGGCAAGTTAGGCCACAAGATTGATAAATGTTATGCTCTCCATGGACGTCCTCCTCGATCTGTAGCAATGGCAAATTCTGATCCACCTCCCCGATCACCGTCTGCAGACCATCCTACTTCATCTAATACCATAGACAAACCTGCACTCTTCAACGAATTTCTCAGATGGTATGAGGATCATCAGCACTCTGGTTCCACTACATCTGCATCTGTTGCACGTACAGGTACACCTTTTGTTGGTCTAACTCACTCTCTCGGACCTTGGGTCCTTGACTCAGGCGCCACTGATCACATCACCGGTAACAAGTCTTTGTTTTCTTCCTTGTCATGTCCTGATAATTTACCCTTGGTAACAATGGCTGATGGGTCTAGAGTCTCATCTCATGGTATTGGTACTGTTAATATTTTTCCATCCATATCCATTGATCATGTACTTTATGTCCCTGGGTCTCCCTTCAACTTACTGTCCATTAGTCGTTTAACTCGCACTCTTAATTGTGTTATTTCATTTACTAAAGATTCTGTTTGGTTGCAGGACCGGAGTTCGAAACACATGATTGACACAGGATGTGAGTCTCATGGCCTTTATCATCTTCGTCCTTCTCCACATGTTGGCGTAGTCATGGAGTCACCATCCCTTCTTCATGCTCAGTTCGGTCATCCTAGTCTTGCCAAACTACAACAACTTGTCCCGAGGTTGTCCACATTATCAAGTTTGTCGTGTGAGTCTTGTCAGTTAGGGAAGCATACTCGTAGTTCCTTTCCTCGTAGTGTCTCACAACGGGCGTCGTCTCCCTTTTCATTGGTTCATTCTGACATTTGGGGACCTAGTCGTGTTAAGTCCATTTTAGGTTTTCAGTATTTTGTTACTTTTATTGATGACTATTCCAGATGTACTTGGTTGTTTTTAATGAAGAATCGTTCTGAGTTGTTTTCTATTTTCCAATCTTTTTTCAATGAAATAAAAACACAGTTTGGGGTTTCTATTCGACATTTACGTAGTGATAATGGCCGTGAATACCTTTCTCAACAGTTTAAACAGTTTATGGCTTCTCATGGCATTCTTCACCAAACCTCATGTGCTTATACCCCTCAACAAAATGGGGTGGCTGAGCGCAAGAATAGACACCTTATTGAAACAACTCGTACACTTCTGATACATGGTCAAGTACCCTCACGCTTTTGGGGTGATGCAGTTCTCACAGCATGTTATCTTATCAACCGCATGCCATCTTCCGTCCTAGATAACAAAATCCCTCATTCTATCTTATTTCCTCAAGACCCTCTGCATCCATTACCTCTTCGAGTTTTTGGGTCTACATGTTTTGTTCATGATTTTAGTCCTGGTCTTGATAAGTTGTCTCCTAGATCTCACAAATGTGTCTTCTTAGGATTTCCCCGGTCACAAAAGGGCTATAAGTGTTTTTCCCCATCTCTCAATCGTCATTTTATCTCTGCTGATGTCACTTTTGATGAGTCTTCTTTTTACTTTTCACATCTATCTTCTAGTTCTGTACCTCTCCCTGTTACTGTTGATATTCCTCTTGTCTGTGATCCTCCTGGTGATACTCCACCCCTTTTGTCTTCTCCTTCTTTAGACTCTCATTCACCACAGGCTCATCCTTCACCTCCACCACTTCAGGTTTATAGTCGCCGTAATTGCCTACCTCATGACTCACTTCCGGTGCCGCCTCATGTGTCTCCTCCGGCTCCAGCAACTGAGTCTGACTTGCCTATTGCCCTCCGTAAAGGTATACGCTCTACCCGTAACCCTTCCCCCCATTATACTGTTCTTAATTACCACAGATTATCTCCATCATTTTATACTTGTCTCTCATCCATTTCTTCTGTGTCAATTCCCAAATCTGTGGGTGATGCCTTAACTCATCCTGGTTGGCGTCAAGCTATGATGGATGAATTAAGTGCCTTACAGGAAAGTGGAACTTGGGAGCTTGTCCAATTACCATCTGGAAAGTCTGTTGTTGGTTGCAGGTGGGTGTATGCTATCAAGGTTGGTCCTGATGGTACAATTGATCGTCTGAAAGCTCGACTGGTTGCCAAAGGCTACACACAGATTTTTGGTTTGGATTATGGTGATACTTTTTCTCCAGTGGCAAAGATGACCTCTGTTCGCCTATTCATTGCCATGGCCGCTCTTCGACAATGGCCTCTTTACCAACTTGATGTCAAAAATGCTTTTCTCAATGGTGATTTGCATGAAGAAATTTATATGGAGCAACCGCCTGGCTTTGTTGCTCAGGGAGAGTCATCTGGATTGGTATGTCGTCTTCGCAAATCCTTATATGGCCTAAAACAGTCTCCTCGGGCCTGGTTTGGTAAATTCAGTTGTGTTGTTCAACAATTTGGTATGTCTCGCAGTGAAGCGGATCATTCAGTGTTCTATCGCCACTCGAGTGCTGGATGTATCTACTTAATAGTGTATGTCGATGATATTGTTCTCACAGGAAGCGACTATCTTGGCATCTCTCAGATGAAACAACACCTTTGTCATCATTTTCAAACCAAAGATCTTGGCAAACTTCGGTACTTTTTGGGTATTGAAGTAGCACAATCCAGTAATGGTATTGTCATATCTCAGAGGAAGTATGCATTAGACATCTTGGAGGAAACAGGGTTAATGAACTGTAAATCTGTTGAGACACCTATGGACCCTAACATCAAACTCCTACCAAATCAGGGGGAGCCTTTCTCAGATCCTGAACGGTACAGAAGACTAGTTGGTAAATTAAACTATCTTACTGTTACGCGTCCTGACATTTCCTTCGCAGTTAGTGTGGTGAGTCAATTTCTAAACTCCCCATGTGAAGACCATTGGGATGCAGTTGTTCGCATACTGAAGTATATTAAAAGATCACCTGGGAAAGGTTTGCTATATGGCCCTAACAACGATACAAAAATCGTTTGTTATTCAGATGCTGATTGGGTTGGTTCCCCTTCTGATAGGAGGTCTACTTCTGGATATTGTGTCTCTATTGGTGGCAACCTGATATCTTGGAAAAGTAAGAAGCAAAGTGTTGTGGCAAGGTCCAGTGCAGAAGCAGAATATAGAGCTATGGCATCAGCTACTTGCGAGCTTGTGTGGCTTAAACAATTGTTGAGTGAATTGAAATTTGGAGATGTCACTCACATGATACTTATATGTGATAATCAAGCTGCTCTCCATATTAGCTCTAATCCTGTCTTCCATGAGAGAACCAAACACATTGAAGTTGATTGCCATTTCATTCGAGAAAAAATCATATCTGGAGATATCAAGACTGAGTTTGTTAATTCAAGCAACCAGTTGGCAGGCATATTCACTAAGTCCTTACGAGGACCTAGAATTGATTATCTTTGTAACAAGCTTGGAACATATGATTTATATGCTCCAGCTTGAGGGGGAGTGTTAGATATTAAGATGTGTGTTTCTGTTATTTGGGCTTAGTCTATTCTGTATTAAGGGCATTGGCCCATATCTTACAATATAAATAAACTACCCTATGTGTATGCTAAACACACAAGGGATATTTTCTCCCAATCTTCTCTATTTCTCATAGTTGGAAACGAACTGGCTTGAATGTGTGATTTAGGAAGGAGTGTAGATCGTCAATTCCAATGATGCCCCAAGAAGGACTTCATTGGTGGCCTGAGATTTAACAGTACAATAATGAGGAAGCAAACTCAAAATAAACACCTTTATCAATGTGAAAATGAAATTATATTGAATCACTTGGTTAATACACCCTTCTCCTTAATCTTATATTTGTAGGATTAAGTGAATGGAACACACCTCACACACACTCAGATACAACACATACACACTCACAGCTCACATACACTTAAACACAACTTAAACACAATAACCAATAATTCTAACACTCCCCCTCAAGCTGGAGCATACAAATTGTATGAACCAAGCTTGGAATAATTGAACTTGGTTTTGAACAGGATGATTTGTCTTCAAGAGTGTGAGGCAAACAGAGATAGGTTATCACATGTCAATGAACTAACAACAGCTTGTGAAACTTCAACTTCAAAAGTGGATGAAGGAGAACAGCGGTGGACAATGACAAACTGCAAGGACTGAATCCCCATCAATGATGGATGAGTGACGGGATCTACAATGGCTGAAAGCTATAAAACTGCAGGGACTAAACCCATGCTAAACTGCCATACTTGGTTTGCAGGAGATGGGATCAATAGTAGTAGCTGAAAGTTACAAAACTGCAGGGACTACACCCATGGTGGACTGGACTGATATTTCCTTTGCAGTGTTGTCTTGGAACGATACTCCCCCCTCACTGTAGGGACTAAATTGCCATTACTGACTGATGGGGCCTGCAGGAACTAAATTGTCATCACTGACTGATGGGATCTATAGTTGTATTGTTTGTGCCAATTGCCATTTAGCTAATAAGCCTGTGGATATTGAGGTTCCACAAGCGATACTTCCTGATACTGTATTTGAAGCAGTTGTTCGAATTCCTTCTGATATGCAAGTGAAACAAGTTCTAGCTAATGGTAAAAAGGGAACTTTGAATGTGGGGGCTGTTCTTATTTTACCGGAAGGTTTTTAATTGGCACCCCCTGGAAGCGACAAAACTACAGGGATTGTCATCACTAACTGATGAGGTGATGGGGCCACAAGGACTAAAGGACAAAACTGCAGGTACTACCATCATTGACTGATAGAGCATGTGGCTGGAAACATATTATAGTGGATGGAAGCATACTCCCCCTCACGACAAAGGACGGAAATGATGATGCCGTCGATGACAAATCGTGGAGGTGGAAGATCTTAATGGTCTCTTTTATTCATCAAACGACAGTGACGCCGTGTGATTCCGACATCGGAAAGGTGGTGTGTGACAAACAATCGTCGGAAGCTTATTGGAGAGAAGTCGTGCGTGACAAGATGAGAATGAGGCAACGACTAGGGATGGGTCGCACTCCTCGAGACGCACAAGACCCCTAACTTCGCTAGGGAAATGTGACAATGGCGGAGACGAACGTCGGACAAATGTGGCGCACATGGCGGTGCCAGGATGAGAATTAGCCCTCTTGCTCAAGGAAGCGATCCAGATCACTAGTTGTCGGACTAAACTGTGGCAGCAGATGGCAACGGAGGACAATAGACGGTGGTTAGCAGCGGACAGCTGAGGACGGTGGGAAACAACGGATAGCTGCAGACAATGACGAACGACGTCGGGAACAAAAGTTGATGGTGACAAACTTCTACAACTCCTCACAGTGGCAAAACAGTGTTAGATGGACAACGACAAATGGCACCAGACAACGACAAACAATGTCAAACAGCAGCAAACAGTGCTTGGACAGCGAAAAACAGTGCCTGGACAGCAACAAACAGCACCTGGACAGCGGCAAACGGTGCCTGGATAGTGGAAAACAGCAGCGGACGGTGGCGGACAGATGCGAGATGGCAGAGAACCAAGTTGAAGAGCTTCAAACTGCAGTTGACAGCTGCAGATAGTGGTAAGACAACCACTGACGGCGGCAATGGGCACCGGACACCGGACAGATGCAAACAGCAATGACAATGTTGGTGGACCACTTTAGGATAGAAACCAGAGCAGGATGAACCTGCTCTGATACCATGTGAAAATGAAATTATATTGAATCACTTGGTTAATACACTCTTCTCCTTAATCTTATATTTGTAAGATTAAGTGAATGGAACACACCTCACACACACTCAGATACAGCACATACACACTCACAGCTCACATAGACTTAAACACAATTTAAACACAATAACCAATAATTCTAACAATCAAGAGCAAACTTACTCACATTGAGCAAATTTTTGGTAATTGAGGGTACATGCAATAAATTGTGTAAGTAGAGAGAGAGATTAGGATTCGTAGGATTCTTTAAACAAAAACTGGAACCAAGAACTTTCAGATCTTCACCATTACCAATATAGATTTGATCAGTCTCTTCAAAGTAATTAAATTGATGATTATTCTAGATTCACCTGTCATATGAAAGGAGACTCCTGAATATGATCCAAGTGGAATTTCCATTTTCTTGTGCTGAAGAATCAGCCACCATAGCACTTGGAATGCCTTGATAGGATTGATTTTGAGATCTTGCAGTAGCAGGATTGACCCATGTGTTTGATCGAGGTGTTGGCTTGGACTGAATAGCAGAATACTGCAGTGGCTGAAAGTTGTCAAATCTGTAGCTACGACCACAACCACTCTGGTCACAAGCAGCCTGATCAGAAAAGGCTGGGTGATCAAAATTCCTTTGAACAGTGGTACTGCATATTGCAATCTTGAAGAAGAAGGATTTTCATAGGATTGAGAGTAGTTTTCCGAAGGGGGAGATAATTTCCTCTCAAAGCAATTACTGCTCGATTCATGAGCAAGGAGAAAAGACTCATCATCTGTGATTGGAGGTGTTTCAAACGTACTTTCAATTGACAGAAATGATGGGAGCATATTTTTGAGGAAGACCCTCAAGAATGACATCACTGTATTCATCATGCTTGATAGGACAATCAATACCAGCAAGTTCATCAGCAATGAACTTAATTTGTCCCAAGAATTCACATATAGTTTTGTTTTCAAGGGAGTTGGCTTGAAGATTTGTGCGGAGCTGCCTAGCATGCACCTTGATTTTTGGAAAGAAATGGAACCTTCCTCGTAATCCAAGGACTATTCTTGAATCTAACTGATGTATGTCAAAAATTCGGCCATCTTCTTTCTCATTGCATAGCATTACCCCCATTGGAACTGTCAAAATTCTATCAAAAGGTACTGCTCAAGCTCAAGAGAAAATTTTAGCACAGGTATAAGATTTGCAATACTGTATGGAATCTTGGAATTGAGTGCTGGGAAATTTTGCAGTTAAAGGCTAACACGAGTGTTAGAAGTAGGAATATTTTAGGACATTAGAGCTTTAAAGTTTATTTTCCAAGTAGCCTACATACTTGGTAAGTTGGTATAGCTAGGTTCTCAATGCATCTTAGGCAGTAGTAGTATAGTAATTGTTCTCTAGTAATTTCTTTCGGCACAAATTTTCTCTGTATGCTCTTGAATATAAACAAGTCCATTCTACTGGGTGTAAAATGTATTTAAGTTCAAAAATTATTTGTTTCTCTGTTCTCATGATGAGGATAAAATTAAGTAGTAAAGATGAGAGTGCTGCTGTGGATGAGTGAACATAGTATACTGTGATGTCATCACCAGCATCAGTGTGCACTTGAAACAGATAAACAATGTATTAGACAAGATTAGGAGTAAAGCATTGGAGAGAAAGTTTGTATAGAACATCCTGGGGAAATAGTTCGGTCTATCCTTAGGTGATTTGGACTTCTGTAAAGAAGACCTATAGAAGATTTAGTAAGGAGAGTAGATAAGATGGAATAGGAAGTATAGCCGTACCATGAATTAGTATTAGAGCATGGATGACTGTCATTTTTTACATTACGTGAAAGTCCTTTGTGGTCGTTCCATATCAAATAATTATGGAGGTCCATCATCTATGTTTATTGCTGATTCTATACCCTTTTTTCATCAAATTCATGGATTTGTTCATAATTAATGCTTTGATAATTTTTAACATTTATTGACTTGGTAATGCCAGTAATAACAGTAATAAAATATGTAAAACATGTTTCAAAGATGAATTATCAAACTTAGAAATAGATGGATGTAGCTCTTTGCTTCTAGAGGCTGTATTAGTGCTAGAACTTGTATTTCTGAATTATCTTGTCAATTGTTACATTACACTAAAGTCTTTTATGGTCGGTTCACGTATCAAGGTGATGATGATGGAATTCTTTTTCTGCAGTTTGAAAGATCTTCATCAAAAGTGCACAAAGGAGATGGATGATTATGTTGGCTGCATGTACTACCATACAAATGAATTTGACTTGTGTCGCAAAGAGCAGCAAGCATTTGAGAAAAAGTGTTCTTTGGAATGAAACTATCTACTGTTGTCGAAAATAATAATGAAGGCGATTTGGAGTGAGACAATGCATTTGTTTTCCATAAAATCATTGATCTTTTTTGCTTTTACGACAGTGTTGGAATATTTGCCATTGACAATGTTCGCCCTCTAATTTTTTCTAGAGAAATGCATGCAACCAGTACAAAAACAAACACTTCAAACATAACTGACAAGAATTATTTTCTGTTGGAACATGGTTGTAATTTGGTTTCTGTGCTCAAAATGCATATTTCTGATGCCTTCGTTGTTCCTGGCAACTGAAGTAGGAAGTAAAACACTAAGCACCCAACAAGTAGCACACCAAAATCTGGCAATTGTATGATTTTCATCTATCAAAATTCACTTATGCTAATTGGACGAGTGAAGTTTTTTCTTATTTACAACGTTGTCCCTGTGTCCTAATTTCATCAAATATTCAATGAGATTGTGATGAGATAAACTGGGTATAACATGACAATGAGTAAAGAAATTGTACAAATCCATGTTCATCTAAATGCACCAGCTTAATTGTTGTGTTGTAGCTGGTGATGGTGAATATTAGTTGTTTTACTAATGCTGCCAATGCTCTTTCCTGAACACTTTCTTTATGATTGTAACTTACAAAATCATACGAGAGACACATCAATTTTTTTAACGAAACCAAACAATTTAAATTTTTTTAATAAATTTCAGTCAAAAGAAAAAAATGTTAGTAATATATATGTTGGTATCTTAATATTTTAAAAATGATTTAAGATTCTGTTTGGACAAATTTTTCTGTACATATTGTTTTTAAAAAAATAAGAAAAAAAATAAAAATGTGTGCCCATGAACTAAAATTTACTCATAAATAAACAAGAATTTCTCAAAACTAACATCAAAGTGAAGATTCCCTTTTAAAATGATATGTTTCAATGTTATGAGTAGGGATGACAACGGTTGGGCACGAATAGTGTCTACTTGCAACCTGAACCGATAAAAAAAATTCATCCGTTGTTCATATGGATACTCGCTTAAAAAATATATGTGAATATTTTAAAACCTGTGAATACCCACATATACCCGCAAATATTTTAAAAAATATATTTTTATAAATTATTAAAATAAAATTACAAAAAATATATAAAATATAATATAAATTAAATATAAATTAAAATTGAATTTTAATTAAATTTAACTTTATAAATATAAAATATAAACTAATGTTAATTTTAATTAAATTTAACTTAATAAAATATAAATTAAATTTTTATTTTTATATTTTACGGATAACAGATATCCGCAAGTACGGATAGTTATAATACCAATACCCAACATGTTTATAAGTGGATATTAAAATATCTCCTACCCGTATCCGTCAGAGGTTTTATCCGCAAATATGTTTACTAGAATGATTTACTCTCTATCCATAGAAATTGAGCTTAAAAATAATTAACATGGTACAATAAAATTAAACATCTTACATTCGAAATGTTAAACCTTTGTGAATAATAACAATAATAATAAATAGTATCAATTACACATTCTATTTTAATAATAATAAATGATAGGTGAATTTTAACAACAAATTTTAATTTAATATATAGGGTTAAATATGTTTTTAGTCCTTAAACTATTCGCCGTTTCTGATTTTCACCCCTCTTTCAAAATAAGGTACAATTTGATCTCATTCTTTTCGAAACTTTGGTTTTAGTCCTCTAAAACTAACACCGTTAAAATTTAACTGACGTGGCTAACAGTAGACTGACACACTATTTTTTTTTTCAAGTGTTTCTCACCATTTCTCCCTCTCTCTCTTCCTTCCATCTTCCACCCAACTTCATCTTTCACAACATCTCCAATCACATCTCTAAGGTAACCAGCTTTCTTCCTCATGGCAATCCCTTTCTTTGTCTCCTCCATCACCAAAACAATGATAGAGGTGATAGAGGTTGTGGATTGAGAGTTCATGGATTGAGAGTGATTCCATCTCTGTAGTACTAGATAGAACACAAATCTCTCGATCCATCATCAAGTTGATTGTAGAGCACTAGGACTGTCAACTTCCCTTGGAATTGTTCCCTTATCGACTTGATGGTCTGTTTTTGTAGCTCTCCTCATTGATGTCTGTTACAGTCGTATTTATGTGGGAATATTTTTTCCAAAAACTTAAACACTTTTATTGAAATGCATGAGATAAAAGGGGCATCTGTCCATTTATACAATTGATTTTAAATTTGATAATAATTTTTAATTTCTAAGGCTGTTGAAGTGGCCAATGAAGTTAATTCTTGGGCCGAAAAGGAGACAAATGGCCTTGTAAAAGAACTTCTTCCTGCTGGATCTGTTGACAGTACAACCAGACTCATCTTTGCAAATGCATTGTACTTCAAAGGAGCGTGGAATGAGAAGTTTGATGCTTCAATTACAAAAGACCATGATTTTCACCTTCTTGATGGCAAATCAGTCAAGGTTCCCTTCATGACTAGCAAGAAGAAGTCGTTCATAAGGCCTTTTGAGGGTTTTAAAGTCCTTGGTCTTCCTTACAAGCAAGGCGAAGATAAACGCCAATTCACCATGTACTTTTTCCTTCAAGATGCAAAAGATGGGCTGCCAGCTTTGGTTGAGAAGTTGCCAGCTTTGTGATCGGAGATGTTGTGAAAAATGAAGTTGGATGGAAGATGGAAGGAAGAGAGAGAAAGAAATGGTGAGAAACACTAAAAAAAAAAATAGTGTGTCAGTTTACCGTTAGCCACGTCAGCTAAATTTTAACGGTGTTAGTTTTAGAGAACTAAAACCACAGTTTCGAAAAGAATGAGGACCAAATTGTACCTTATTTTGAAAGAGGGACTAAAACCAGAAACGACCAATAGTTTAGGGACTAAAAACATATTTAACCCTAATATATATTATTTGGAAGGATATATTAACATTTTATTTTAATAATAAAATGATACAATAACTTCAGTTAAATTTGTTTTAATTCAAAAATCTGGACAATTAAGCATGCAATTAAAATTTTCTATAATCCAAAATTATATATTTACGAAACTATGAAAACTAATTATAAATAATTTACAAAACAATATAAATTGAGTTAATTTAAATACTATAATTTAAAAAATATAAATTAGGTAACTATGATTAAATTGAATTAAATTAAAAACTATCTATACTTTAATTTAAAAAACAATAAATTAATATAAAAAAATTCACCAAAACATTGAAAAGCTTCAACGGACATCCGTTGAAGAACGGATCTCGAGATCCATAATATAAACTCAAAAAATGGAAAAATAATTATAATGTAACTAATTAAATATTTGTTCAAACTTCCAAACCAGCTACAAAACTATTGTAGTTTGCTATGGTACTATAATATCTAAATTTAAAACAAATCAAATAAAAATTTAATTAAATATAACAAAAGTAAAAATAAAGAAAAGCAATAAAAAAACCCTAAATCCCAATTCCAACTCCCAATAGTAGTTCAACTGCGGTGTAGCTCCAAGTGGAAGACAGACCGCAGTTCTAAGTGCGGAGAAGGAGAAGACGAAGACGAACCGCAGCTCCACGTGCAGCGAAGACAAATTGCAGCTCCACGTGTGGCAAAGACGAACTGCAGCTCCACGTGTGGCCAAGACGAACCGCAACCCTCTCAACCGCACTTCCCTGCGTGCCACCTATATGCTCGATCTCTACCGACACCCTAGCGACATGGGTTGAATCTGCATCTCCATCAACACCCTATTCTCCTCCTCCAACCCCACCACCTCTCTCCGGCACCTCACCCTCATAACTTGTTCCAAAAAAATTTCACCTTTAACAAAACATTTTAATTGCCTTCAAAATGCCACAGAAAAAAACACTACAACAAGTTAATGACGGAGTAGTAGTTTTTCATATGCCTGACTCAATAACCATAAAAAGAAGGTTTAATCATTCACGGAGTCCCTATTTTCGCGTGGAATCTCAATTTAGTCCCTTTGTTTCTGGAAATATCAATTGGGTCCCTGTCGCAACCGGGATCGCGACGGGACGACGACCCGTGGAAAAATAAACGCGATTTTGAAAAAGAGATTTTGGAGTCGCCACCATAGTTTATTCTGGAAAACTACGGAAAAACCATAAAATGATAAGGCATGGTCTGCGAAAATGAGATTCTAAGTTCGGGAGTCGGTTACGTGTAGGGAAGGTATTAGCACCCTACAACGCCTGCCCTAAGGCAGTACCTTTAATTAAATATGCGAATGTGATGTGGTTTTCAAAATGTTTAATTTCCCCCTAAAATAACACTTCTAAATAAACAAAATATATTTTTTAATTTTTTTTGTGCCCGACAAGGATTGACCTTGCTCCTACGTATTCTCATTTAGAATGAGAAATCAGGGTTACGTAGTTCTTTTAGAAAACTGCTTGAAAATTTGTTTGAAAATTGTTTAGAAAATTTGTTTGAAAAATGATTATGGATAAATTTGGATTTTTGGGAAAGTGAACCTGACAAGGACTGACCTTGCTCCTACGTATCTCCACTTTTGATGAAGAATCAAGGATCACGTAGTTCTGGCTAGCCATATTGTTTGTTGTTTTGAAATTGTTGATGTTTTTTTGTTTTTGAAGATTTTTTAATTTTTTGGTATTTTTTGATGTAATATTTAGATTATTTTGCGTAATGAGCACTAGGCTGATGCGTACGATTGCACGAGAACTCACACGGCTTTTTCCTTGTTTTTTATTGTTTTGCGTAATGAGCACTAGGCTGATGCGTATGATCGCACGAGCACTCACACGACTTTTCCATTATTTTTTATTGTTTTGCGTAATGAGCACTAGGCTGATGCGTACGATCGCACGAGCACTCATACGGCTTTTTTGTTTATTTTATGTTTTGGGTAATGAGTACTAGGCTGATGCGTACGATCGCACAAGTACTCACACCAATATTTATATCATTACATGTTTTTTTAAAGTTTTATATTTTTTTTATTAAGAAGAGAGGTGAGTTGAAATATCTATGACATAAAAATATGAAAAAAAAAACATAGGATAAAATTGTGGTAGAAAATAGGATAAATTTATACACTAAAAAAATGATCAAAATACATATATATAGAATGAAAAGAAAATGTGTACCTGGTTGAAGATTTGAAAGATGAAACAAGATTTTGCTTGTAATAAGTTGTGAGAAGAGATAGATTGATGGTGAAGAAGATGAATTTATAGTGAAAATATGGTATGAAATTTACTATCTTTGAAGGGAATAGGAAATGGTAAAGTGTGGGAGAAAAATGGAGTAGAGTTTTGAGATGGAATGTAGAGAATTTGAGAGAGAAGAGATGGATATTGTGTAAATTGTGTATGTGAAGTGAAGAGAATGTAGGTATTTATAGAGTTAAGGAGGAAGAAAGTTGATGAATAAAAATAAGTTGGTGGAAAATTTAGATGAAATAAAATATAATAAAAAAAAATGAATAGAAAAAGTTAATGTGGAAAATAAAGGAAAGAAATAATATAAAAAGTGGGTGGAAAAATAAGGCGAAAAAAAAAAAAACGGATAATAAAAAATGTTGATGGAGAGGATATAATAAAAAAATGTAGTGGCATAATTAGAAAAGTTGATATATAAAATTAATATGAAAATGATGTGAAAAAAATAAAAGAAAAAGATAGATGATGTGGAGAGTGATGTGGATGGTGAGGAAGTAAAAAAATGAGATTATTTTGGACCATTGGATTAAGTGTTTAATAGAAAATTTAAGGGTGCAAAAAAAATAAAATAAATAGTGTTTTTCATTTTGGTGTTTTTGTGTTGTTTTTTTTTTATTTTATTTATCCGGACGAAATTTGGTATTGACAGCTGCCCCTCTTTACTTAGATTTTACTAGATAATATGACAAATAATGTTTTTATATTATCAGAGTAAAAGATAAGTAAAGATAGAAATACTAATTTCGTCCATATTTCAAAATGAACAAGGAACTTAAAAAAAAAGAACAAGGCTGGGAGAATTGAGGTGTGTAGACATTGCGGAGGGTGTAACCACCCTATGGATGAAGTAAATGATTTGAGTTTGATCATTGGGTCCGACCATTGTCTTATAGAGGGCCGAAATACAATTAGCAGAAAGTAATATTGGGCTTGACCATTGTCTTACAGAGGGCCGAGATACCAATGACAGAAAGTAAAATTGGGCTCGACCATTGCCTTGCAGAGGGCCGAGATACCAATGACAGAAAGTAAAATTGGGCTCGACCATTGCCTTGCAGAGGGCCGAGATACCAATAGCAGAAAGTAAAATTAGGCTCGACCATTGCCTTGCAGAGGGCCGAGATACTAATGACAGAAAGTAAAATTTTGTGGTTGTTTTGAATTGGAAACTTTTGCATTTGTTTTTTTTTCGATTTTTTTAGACAACAATGAGTGTCCATGTTTATGAAATGAGCAAACAAGGCTTTAAAAATTTTGCATAATGTTGAAATCAATGAATCAGGAGTTGTATTATGTAAATTTTGAAATTTGGAGAAGCAAACTTTGATGTATGTTGATTTTTTTTGTCTTTTTGAAGAAAGAAGATTTGATGTAATTTTGTAATTGGAAGAGAAAACTTTGATGCATGTTGATTTTTTTGTCTTTTTGCAAGGAAGAAGATTTGGTAAACATTCATTTAAATTCAAAGTTCATGAAAATATGTACATGATGTGATTTGTTTTTGTAATGGAAAACTATGACATATTTTTTTTTGAGTCAATTTGTTTTCTTTGAAATCATCAAAATTATGAAAATTTAAACCTTCATTTTCCTTTTTTACCATGAATGTCGAATTATAAAGTCAAATGTTCAAAATGAAACTTATGTGTTGGATATTTCTTGATGAAATACTAGTGTGTACATGCTTGATATGAGAGGATGGTTAAAATGGTAAGAGATATTTGGAGGGGTTTAGAGGAGACTGAAATGGCTTTTTGGGTACATCATTCCTTATACAATCATCAATGAAGATGCAATATATGAATGTCAATGTGAAATAGGATATACCCAAAGGTTACTTTGGTTTGGTGTCTGGGAAAAGGAATGTGAGGGGATACGTATGAATCAGGGATTGAGAATATCATGTGAGATTTATAAAATAAACCCAATTTTGGTGGTGGTAGATTTTTTTTTGAAATTTAGGGCGAACCAAGATCATGCGAGGCCTAACAAGGGATGCCCCAGTCTTGGTATGAGCTTTGTGAGATTAATAAACTTTGCTCAATATCTTGAAGGGGCCAAAACATATGAAACTTACAAAGTTGCCTTAGTTTTGGAGAACGAGTGAAAAAAGTTATGCAAAACCTACAAAGTTGCCCCTAGTTTGGGAATTGGGGGAAGAGTTTGAATGTGATATGAATTTGTTCAAAAATTTGTGATGGATATGGAAATGATTGGCTTGAAAAGATTGCCTCAATATGCTTGATTTTCCTTCCTATAATTCTGATCAATAGGGAGTTTCCTTTCTTCCGAGGACATTTTTTTTCATCATTTTTTTTACAACTGTATTGTTAGTCATTTTGTCTTGTCTCAAAATTAAGCTTTATGAAAATTTAAGCAACCATCATTCAATCTGTGTGGGCTTTTATTGAGCTTGTAATGTGGCTTGGGCTGAAGGGTATTGAAAGAAAAGATATGAAGGCCCAAATAAATGTTTGTGGGTTATTTATTTATTTTTTTTTTGTTTTTGAAACAAGAGTTACCATCTGCACCTTGCATCGGTTATTCGTCAAATCTGTTTTGACTATTTTTCATTCTTCAAATTTCATTCTTTGTTTGTCATCACTTTGTGATTCTTTCTATTTTTTTTCTTTGCTTTCGATTAATTCTCTTCATTTGATCACTAAGTGTGTTTTTTATTTGTTTGCAATTTGAGTTGACTTCTACTGTGCTGGTAACCCTTGTTTAGGTAAATTTTGAAAAGAAGTTTCTTATTGGCTCAAATTTGGTATCAATGGATATATTTTTGGATGAAGAAATATGGCCACACATCATTTCAAATTTTGGTTGTTTTATTTTCACAAGATTAATTAGAAGACAATCAACAAGAGTCATTCATTTTTTTTGTTTTTGTTTTGTCCTAACGGATTCAAGGATCTCCCAAATTAAAGCTAATGAAGGTAATCTTAACATGGAAAATCTGCCCCAATGTAAAAGTTTGCGTTTATTTGGACTCAAGAACATGATTTGGGTCAATATTTGGTTTAGTGAAGGTTGAAGGATGATGTTTCCAAGCAATGCACACACAAATACTTCTTAAGAATACGTGATTTAATCATTTGACTATAGGAGATTATGACATCCATCACATTTTTATGAAATGTCATAAAATTGATTATTTGCATCGAAAATAATTGACTCAACATTTAATATGATATGCTTATTTTTGGTTGTAATATGAGGTAAAATGATGATGCTAGTTGAAAAAAAGATTTTTTTTTATTATTATTGTTTGTTTTTCTTCACGACATCCTTCAGGAACGAGTTTGTGCTCATTGGATATACCCGTGATGCTTAAATTATTATTACCTTCCCTTTTACTTTAAAAGTCAATGCGATATGAATCGTGTTGAAAGGCAAAAGCGTAAAAGTTGAATAAAACCGTATGGTATTTATTGAATTAACACAAAATACAACAGAATTCAAAAACAGTGTTAATATCCCTTAGTATCATCCCTTATCGCGAAATCATCATGCGTAAAACTTTTTTACCGCATCAGAATTAACCGGCAAAGGTAACTCTTCTCCGTCCATCCTTGTGAGGATTAACGCCCCTCCAGAGAATGCCTTCTTTACTACAAATGGCCCTTCATAATTTGGGGTCCATTTGCCCCTGTGATCCTTTTGTGTAGGTAAAATCTTTTTTAGCACCATTTCGCCTTCATGGAACTCCCTTGGGCGCACCCTTTTGTCGAAAGCCTTCTTCATCCTTCTTTGGTATAATTGTCCGTGGCATGCTGCTGTTAGTCTCTTTTCTTCGATGAGATTGAGCTGGTCAAACCGAGTTTGAACCCACTCAGCTTCCTCTAATTGTGTTTCCATTAAAACTCGTAAAGATGGGATTTCCACCTCAAATGGAAGTACTGCTTCCATCCCATACACAAGCGAGAAAGGTGTTGCCCCAGTTGATGTTCGTATTGATGTACGATATCCATGTAAAGCAAAAGGAAGCATTTCATGCCAATCTTTATAGGTGACCACCATCTTTTGTACAATCTTCTTGATATTCTTATTAGTAGCCTCTACTGCCCCATTCATTTTTGGACGGTAAGGAGAAGAATTAAGATGATGAATTTTGAACTCCTCACATAACTCCGTCATCATCCGGTTGTTCAGGTTGGTGGCATTATCAGTGATAATCTTGTTAGGTAGCCCGTATCTACAGATCAACTCCCTTTTTATGAATTTGGTCACCACCTTTCTAGTCACATTGGCATAAGAAACGGCCTCGACCCACTTGGTGAAATAATCAATTGCGACTAGTATGAAGCGGTGTCCATTTGAAGCTTTTGGCTCTATAGCCCCAATAACATCTATCCCCCACATCGAAAATGGCCATGGTGCAGATAATACGTTCAAGGTCGTGGGCGGTACATTGATATTGTCTTCAAACATCTGACATTTCTCACACTTTCTCACGTGTGTACAACAATCATTTTCCATGGTCAACCAGAAGTAACCAGCTCTCAAGATCTTCCTGGCCATTGAGTGCCCATTCATGTGGGTGCCAAATGTACCTTCGTGCACTTCTTTCAATATCAGCTCGGCTTCCTTTGCATCCACACATCTGAGGAGAACCATGTCATGATTTCTCTTGTATAAAATATCCCCATTCAAGATAAAGCTGCCAGCCAACCTCCTTAACGACCTTTTATCATTTTCAGATGCCTTCTCGGGATATTTTCGGGTCTTGAGAAAGTGCTTGATATCAAAATACCAGGGTTTACCATCCACCTCTTCCTCGATGAGGTGACAATATGCTGGCTCCGCATGGCTGTTCATTTCAATCATTGGTAACTCTGCATCTTGGTCAACTTCAAACATGGATGACAAAGTAGCCAACGCGTCTGCTAATTGGTTATCTTCCCGCGGTAGGTGGTTAAATGTGATGACGTCAAAATACATCATTAATCCCTTGATGTATGCTTGGTAAGGGATTAATTTTGCATCCCTAGTTTCCCATTCTCCCTTTAATTGGTGGATGACTAAAGCTGAATCCCCATATACGTCCAGAATTTTCACTTTGGACTCTATTGCCGCTCGAATACCCATAGCGCAAGCCTCATATTCTGCAATGTTATTTGTGCAATTAAAACACAACCTCGCTGTCATTGGCGTGTACTGCCGCTCTGGAGAGATAAGAACTGCCCCTATGCCATGCCCCATCACATTCGAGGCTCCGTCAAATAATAATATCCACGTTTCTTCGCCTCGAATTTTTCCGTTTTCTTTGAATAGAGCCATGATATCTTCATCGGGAAATTCGGGTTGCATTGGCTGATAATCACTGATGGGTTGATGAGCCAGGTATTCTGCTAACGCACTGCCCTTGACAGATTTTTGAGTGACGTATACGATGTCATATTCTGACAATAGCACCTGCCACCGAGCTATTCTTCCAGTAAGAGCGGGCTTTTCAAAAATATACTTGATGGGATCCATCTTAGATATCAACCAGGTAGAGTGACTTAACATATACTGCCTTAAACGATGAGCAGCCCATGCCAATGCGCAACAAGTTCGCTCTAACGACGAATATCGCTTTTCGCAGTCTGTGAACTTCTTGCTCAAATAATATATAGCATGCTCTATTTTCCCATCTTCTTCGTGCTGACCTAATACACAACCCATTGACTCATCCAACACAGTCAAATACAAAAGGAGCGGTCTTCCTGGCTCAGGTGGACGCAACACCGGAGGGTCCTGTAGATATTGTTTAATCTTTTCAAAAGCGGCCTGACAATCTTCATTCCAAACCAAAGCCTGATTCTTACGCAATAACTTGAATATCGGTTCACAGGTGGCGGTTAATTGCGAGATGAATCTAGCGATGTAGTTTAATCTACCTAGAAAGCCTCGAACCTCTTTTTCTGTCCTAGGGGCAGGCATCTCTACTATTGCTCGTACCTTGTCAGGATCCACTTCTATCCCCCTTTGGCTAACAATAAAACCTAGCAATTTTCCAGATTTTACTCCGAACGTGCATTTAGCGGGGTTTAACCTGAGTTTAAACTTTCTCAGTCTTTCAAATAATTTCCTTAAGTTGAGAATATGCTTTTCTTCTGATTCAGACTTAGCAATCATGTCATCCACATACACTTCGATCTCTTTGTGCATCATATCATGAAAAAGTGTCACCATCGCCCTTTGATATGTTGCCCCAGCATTCTTGAGCCCAAAAGACATCACCTTATAACAAAATGTTCCCCATAATGTGATAAAGGTAGTCTTTTCCATGTCTTCAGGTGCCATCTTGATCTGATTATATCCCGAGAAACCATCCATGAACGAAAATAGTGAAAACTTGGCTGTATTATCAACTAGAGTGTCGATGTGCGGTAGTGGGAAATTGTCTTTTGGACTTGCACGATTCAAATCACGGTAATCAACGCACATCCGAACTTTACCATCTTTCTTGGGTACTGGTACTACGTTCGCCACCCATTGCGGGTATTTTGCCACAGCCAAAAATCCTGCATCAAATTGTTTCTCTACCTCTTCCTTGATTTTCAAGGACATCTCCGGTTTCATTCTTCTTAGTTTCTGTTTGACCGGGAGGCATTCTGGTTTAAGAGGGAGTTTATGCTGCACAATATCGGTATCCAAACCGGGCATATCGTTGTACGACCAAGCGAAAACGTCCTTAAATTCCTTCAATAGGACTCGCAACCTTTCTCTCACTTCCTCTTTCATGGTAGTGCCGATCTTTACTTCTTTTATCTCGTCTTCCTCACCCAAGTTGAGAATTTCAATCTCTTCCTGATGGGGTTTTATCTCTTTAGACTCTTGTTCCACTAATCTCAATAGCTCTGGAGAGGGTTCCGGATCATCTTCACAATCATCTTCCGTATTATTGACAGGGTGCTCCCACTTAGGGATATCAACATTATTATTTTCAAAACATTCATTGCCATATCTGCATTATTTAAGTTTGCGAATAAATAAATAGGAAAAACAGTGAAAAAGGCTAAATGATGATAGAAATGAGAACAAACACGATTCAATTATCACACTGAAAGCAAAATAAAAGCATCAACCCGTAAGTCATGAATCCCAAAGCTCCGGGTAAAGCAATAGGGTTAATTAACATATTACATTTCATTTGAATTAAACATCATGGGTAAATCCAAAGTCTTCCAATTGTTGAGTTGTGCATCTGGGGAGCAAACCCACATCAAGTTTGAGCTTTCAGATCTAGCTTCCTCTTCCACAACCGCTATATGGCTAGTGTTCACCCATCCAGCACTGCGAAAACTCTCTTTGATACTACAAATGTGGATCGTCCTCGTCCTTGGTTCCCGTTTCTCCATCCGAGCCAAACTGCGCTCCTTCCTTTCCTCAATCAACCTCTTCTTATCCCCCTTGCTGGGCTTGTACCCCAGGCCATATCTGTTTTTGTTCTCAATCACCTCCAATGGGAATGTACGTCCTTGTCCATACTTCCCTAACCCGTTCCCGTACTTATAACCTTCTTTCAGCATGACCTTTGCCATCATGATAGAGGTGCCTGATAAATGTGGATTCACAAGAAATGGTTCGACATAGGTGTTTCCCACGATCTCTAATGATTGAAAAGCTGTCTCGAGAGCTTCCTCGGCTGCCTCTATGTAACGGGTGGAGGATGGCCCACTCACAAGGAGATCCTCCTCTCCAGAAACTATTACCAGCTTATCTCCCATGATATATTTCAGTTTTTGGTGCAGTGTGGAAGGCACAACTCCTGCAGAATGGATCCATGGGCGACCCAATAGACAACTATAAGCTGGGAGGATATCCATGACCTGGAAGGTTATTTGAAAAACACATGGGCCAATTTGGACCGGCAACTCTATTTCTCCCATGACTTCCCTCTTGCTACCGTCAAATGCTCTCACAATCATAGAACTTGGCTTCATCTGCATTCCGTCACAAGGTAGCCTCTCTAATGTCATTTTGGGCATGACATTTAGGGAGGAGCCGTTGTCTATCAACACACGTGCTATGCCGTAGTCAAAACATTTTACGGAGACATGGAGAGCCTTGTTATGCCCTCTCCCCTCCTCAGGTATTTCCTCATCAGTAAAGGTGAGGTAATTATTAGCAGTGATGTTGCTGACAATGCCCTCGAAACTTTTTAGGGAAATACCTTGTTCTACATGGGCATCGCTCAGTATCTTCATCAACAGTTTTCTATGGGAGGTTGAGTGCATGAGCAATTCTAATAAGGAGATTCGAGCTGGCGTACGATTCAATTGTTCCACCACTTTGTACTCACTTTGTTGTATGAATTTCAAAAACTCGCAAGCCTCTTCCTCAGAGATTTCTTTCTTGTCTTCCTTGTCAGGGGTCTCCTCTATCTGCACCTCTTTCCCCTTTAAGTGTTCTTTAGCATTTGCTGCCACTGGTGTTTCATTATTGCTAGTTCCTTTTCCCATCAAGTTTGGTGGCGTGAAGATTCGACCACTCCTTGTTATTCCGCCGATGCCTGATATATTCTCAATAGCTGGATCCTGACTGGAGAATTGACTTTCAATGCACTGTCCTTCGTCGATTATATGTGTTCCATACCTCCACGGGACAGCTTTCCCGCTCTTGTAAGGAAAAGGAACTGGTGTATGGATGACAACGGACGATCTTCCTTGAATTACTGGTGCAGGGGTGGTTCGAGTGAAACGGATTACCAACGGCTCTGGCAGAGTTACATCAGACTCCATACTAGTTTGTGCAAACACCTCCTCATCCTTGTTCTCGTAACACACTTGTATCAAATTCCTATCAAGCAGATCTTGCAGCAACTCTTCAAATTCAACACATTCATCGATAGAGTGTTCCGCGCATGGATGGAGTCCACATGCTCTTCCTAAATCATAATCCCAGTTTAAAAAGCCCAACTTCAATAATTCCTTGAAAATAAACCTTCTGGAACTCCGAATCTTACTTGCATCCCTTATAAGTTCATGCTTCTTAACCTCAATGGCATTTGTTGAGGCACTACCATGCCCGGATAATGGATTAGCATCAATACTAGGTTTATCTTCTTGAAATTTCAGCCACCCCGCGTCGATTAGAGCTTGCACTTTATGTTTGAAGGACATACACCTCTCAGTTGAGTGACCCACGCCTTCCCCATGATAACTACACTTGGCTTCGGCATCATAACCCCTAGGGTATGGAGGCTGCATAGGCATCATCGGACATATAGCAACCAGGCCCTTTTTGACGAGGTGAGGTAATAACTCAGTGTAAGTCATAGGAATGGGGGTGAAGTGAACAAAGTTTCTTTCCTGGGTTTTCCTCGGGTAAGTGCCTTGACCTGCATTCAGATTTGGATTCACGCTTGACGCAGTCCTCCAAGCGTTGCTTGGGATAGGTTGCGGTTGATAAGATCCTTGTTGCTGTTGAGGCCTAATTTGATGAGCAAACGCCGCATTAGTTGCATAAGGAGGTTGACCCAAGTATGGTCGGAAGCTATGAGTGGGAGCTTGACTTCTCCACACAGGCATTGCCGATACCGCATGCACATCCCCTTCCTTCTTCTTTCCCGCATTGAAATTGGGTTTTTTGTAATTTGCCGTTGCGGGCGAACTGTATGCAATTTTCCCACTTTTAACCCCAATTTCTATCCTTTCGCCTATTATAATGATATCAGCGAAATTGGCAGACATGTTCCCGACCATGTGCTCGTAAAATGGCGGTTGGAGAGTGTTCACAAACATTGCCACCACCTCCCTGTCATACAAAGGTGGTTCAACTTGTGCAGCTAACTCTCTCCACCGTTGGGCATATCCCTTGAAAGTTTCGTTATCCCTCTTTGACATATTTTGCAACTGCAGTCGGTCCGGTGCGATGTGCGTGTTGTATATATACTGCTTTACAAAGGCGTCTGCCAGGTCTGCCCAGCAACGGATTCGGGACGGCTCAAGGTGGGTGTACCAGTTCAATGCTACCCCAGCCAAACTGTCTTGAAAAAAATGGATGAGTAGCTTATCATCGTAAGCGTACGCAGCCATCTTTCTACAGTACATGGTCAGATGGCTTTTCGGGCAGGTATTACCCTTGTATTTCTCGAACTCCGGTGCTTTAAATTTGTGTGGTATCATCACCCCGGGAACCAAGCTCAGTCTCGCAACATCTCCAAATCCATAGCTCTCGACCCCTTCAATGGCGCTCAATCTCTCCTCTAGAATCTCTAATCTACTCTTGGCCCCATCAGCACTGCTAACTACCCCCTGCAACACAGTGTGTGGTATGACTTTGGCTGAAGAGCCCTCTCCAGTACCCATATGGGGTGGTACAGTTACTCGCGTTCCTTCAACCATGTTTGCCCCAGTCATCCCTATACTTGCCATGGGAGCCGTCACTGAAACAGGCCCTTGAGTGCCGGTCAGTACTACATTAGCCGTTGGGGGAAGGGAGACTGAAGTTTGCTCTACTTCTGCGTACTCTCCTGTAGGAGGAGTATAACCTGGAGGTAAGCCATATATCGGGAAAGGGACTGATTGGCTTACAGCGTTGAACATCGGGGGATAATAGTGGGCATCCCCCTCAACTCGTGCAGATGAAGACTCCCTAGTAGTCTTCAGGGATTCAAGGGCAGCCAAGATTTGGCCAACCTGGTCTTTCAACTCGCTCACATCAGCTTTGATGGATTCTTGTGACTCTTCCCAGCTTTCCATGATCCTTGAATTGGCTCGAGTCCAGTAGGGATGTCGCGGAAAATTGGCCGTTGTTTTTCTTACTTGTATTCTGTTATTATTTTTTTGAATTTAGATGAGAATAAAAGAAAACATGATGCACGCTAGTAATAGGTGGAAATCACAGGATCACGATGACGTTAATGATGGAAATTAATACAAATCGATATCATACAAAACATCACAGGTCCTTCATATAGAGAAGTCTAATGCATTACATTGTTGGAAGAGAACAAGACATAAACAAATTATCACTCCCTAGCTCGAGCGATGAAGGCTTTCATTTCGCCTACTAACCATTTACAATGGCTGATAAAAAGTTTTATCTCTTCAGGCGGATTATAAAAGTGAGTTATCGCTTCGGCGTCTGACACCATCCTTGGAACATTCTCAATTGCTCCGTTCGCTAAGGCAGCCAGTTGGGAGAAACTTTCCTTCCAATGATCCACAACCCTTTCTTGTTCTACAATGCGATCTTCCATCCATTTAATCAAGGCTTGATGACTCTCTTCGCACTCCATCATTTTCCATCGCTCCTCTTGCTCCTTAATATAACCCTCCATCTGTTTTAACATGTCCCGATGCTCTCCTTCGGCTCTTGCCCGCTTCCACCGTTCCTGGTTCAAATCTGCCTCAAACGACGTAGCCATTTCCTTCATCTGATGCCCTACTTCTTCTACTTGAATTTGGGCATCTCTTAGTCTTTTCAGGGCTTCTCGTTTACCTCTTTTGGCTTCTTCGTAGAGGTGTTCCCACTGTTTCCCTTCTTCCAAAGCTGCATTCTTCTCTTTTATTCTCACGGCAAGTTCTTTGCTTGCGGTTGCCAGATCCTGCTTCAATCGGAGTGTATATCCTCTTTCAGCTTCTCGACTTTTAATCATTTCTTCGTAGGCTCGCGACTTATCCTCTTTATCATTCTTTATATTCACAAAATCATTGTGCATCCTTTGTAGTTCGATTTCTAACCTGGCATTCCTCTCTCTTAGTTCTTCCATCTCCGCTTTCAATTGCCTCACCTCTTCACTCTCTACGTCCTGAGGTTGTCCTTCCTTGGCCAGATGATCATTGATTGTCTTGAAAGGGAGTTTGACTTCATTTACCCTTTCTAAAATCCAAGTGTGGTAACTGACCTTGCTATCTACTACTCCAACCCTTAAATCCCTTTTAGCCCGCACCACGCTTTCCCAAGCATTTCTGACCTTCCTTAACATTTCAGCAAAACGCCCGTCCTCATAGTAGATGAATAGTGTAGTAAGACAGTCCGGTGAAGGCGCCCCTCTTATGGGATGCCCGAATTGCCTTTGGACTAAAACGGGGTTGTAGTTGACACAATATCTGGTACCTATGAGGGGTACATTGGGAAAGCTGCCACAATGATGGATGGAAGGTTTAAGCTCGAGCCAAGGAAGACACCACTTTATCTTTTCCCCATTCAAACCAGCAAAGAAATGGGCCCACTCATTTCCTCCTCTGTCTTTAAGCCTCTGGTGTGACGGACCTTCCAACGGACAATCAACTACCCCTTTACCCACGCGCGCAGTCATCCACGCATACAGCACCGGCAAACAACAAAGAATTTTCTTTCCATTCCTTTCATGACAAAAACTCATGGTCCCATAAACATCTGCGAGGACTGCTGTTACAGGGTTCTCTGATCTTGTCTTTTTTGCTACGAAGACATCTATTGCGGTATAATCCACAAAGCCTTCTACTTTGGGAAACAAAACGACGCCATACACGGTAAGGGCTAATACGTCCATGAAAGTCTCCCACTCTTCTTTATCAGCTAGATGATGTAGGTACTGCTCCAAATATTTTTGTGTCAGTCCACACACTTGATTCCTCGTTACCAACCTGTGTTCAAGTTCTTTGGGATGTATTTTCATTATGGCGGCAATGGTGGGGATAGAGGCGTGATGTTCCAGGTGCTGATACGGAGTGGTACCCTCTAGTGGCAATCCGAGTATATACTCAAATTCCTCTATAGTTGGCGCCAGCTGAAAATCCTGAAAGGTGAAGCATCTTAGTGGAGAGTCGTAATACTGTGCAAGGGCTGTGATGGCTGGCAATTGTACTTCCACCTCCATTAGACTCAACAAATTTCCATACTTTTTCTTGAAGGTTTCCCTCTTTATGGTCTTTAACCTTTTGCCTAATTTTATCAGACTTGTCAAGTTCCCACCATGAGTCCTCAAGCGAGATTTATTTCTTAACATGACAGAATCAGTATGTTGTGTAGCACCAGATCTTGTATCAACTTCCATCTTTGTATGATATCAAGTGAACGCTAGTGATTTCCCCTAAAACCAGTATATTATCGAATGATGAATGATGCATAAAGTGACAAAAAAAATGCATGCATGGTAGGAGAATAAAAAATCATTATTTTCGAAGAAGAACAAACAGCGTGAGAGTTACAAGAACATACATTCTCCCTTTTGTGCTTTATCAAAGGTTGAATAACTTAAAGTTCTAAGGCCAAAGATATGCATTCACAAGGATAGCTCCCTATTACTTAAATGAAGGCCACCAGAGCTATGGCTCTTTTCACTGTCTCTCCACAACAGTCAGAGTAATCAACTAGATGTGGAGACACAAATGAAGAGAACAGACTCTAGCTGGGGTTCTCACGATAGCCAAACAGGAAGTACATCCCAGAGTGACACCGCTACACAACCCCTCTAATTCTAAGTTGCGCTCAGACCCGGGTATAGGGCCCCACTCATGATATGCATAAAGTGTGTGGAGATTATAATGTAAAACAACAATTGCAAAAATAAACACAAATAAGTAGACATATCAAACATAGGTAAGGAACAATTATTTCAAACATAAAGAACAAGTAAAAGAAACTCACATGCAATTATTTCAAATATCAATCATAGATAAGGAACAAGGAAAAAAACATAAAGAAAAACCACATCGAATTCGCATACCTAATTAAATGGCCTGACTCTCAGAGTGTCCCCAGTGGAGTCGCCATCTGTCGCAACCGGGATCGCGACGGGACGACGACCCGTGGAAAAATAAATGCGATTTTGAAAAAGAGATTTTGGAGTCGCCACCATAGTTTATTCTGGAAAACTACGAAAAAACCATAAAATGATAAGGCATGGTCTGCGAAAATGAGATTCTAAGTTCGGGAGTCGGTTACGTGTAGGGAAGGTATTAGCACCCTACAATGCCTGCCCTAAGGCAGTACCTTTAATTAAATATGCGAATGTGATGTGGTTTTCAAAATGTTTAATTTCCCCCTAAAATAACACTTCTAAATAAACAAAATATATTTTTTAATTTTTTTTGAGCCCGACAAGGATTGACCTTGCTCCTACGTATTCTCATTTAGAATGAGAAATCAGGGTTACGTAGTTCTTTTAGAAAACTGCTTGAAAATTTGTTTGAAAATTGTTTAGAAAATTTGTTTGAAAAATGATTATGGATAAATTTGGATTTTTGGGAAAGTGAACCTGACAAGGACTGACCTTGCTCCTACGTATCTCCACTTTTGATGGAGAATCAAGGATCACGTAGTTCTGGCTAGCCATATTGTTTGTTGTTTTGAAATTGTTGATGTTTTTTTGTTTTTGAAGATTTTTTAATTTTTTGGTATTTTTTGATGTAATATTTAGATTATTTTGCGTAATGAGCACTAGGCTGATGCGTACGATTGCACGAGAACTCACACGGCTTTTTCCTTGTTTTTTATTGTTTTGCGTAATGAGCACTAGGCTGATGCGTATGATCGCACGAGCACTCACACGGCTTTTCCATTATTTTTTATTGTTTTGCGTAATGAGCACTAGGCTGATGCTTACGATCGCACGAGCACTCATACGGCTTTTTTGTTTATTTTATGTTTTGGGTAATGAGTACTAGGCTGATGCGTACGATCGCACAAGTAATCACACCAATATTTATATCATTACATGTTTTTTTAAAGTTTTATATTTTTTTTATTAAGAAGAGAGGTGAGTTGAAATATCTATGACATAAAAATATGAAAAAAAAACATAGGATAAAATTGTGGTAGAAAATAGGATAAATTTATACACTAAAAAAATGATCAAAATACATATATATAGTGTCAATACCCAATTTCGTCCGGATAAATAAAATTAATAATAAATAAATAAATAAATAAATAAGTGAATAGTGAATAGTAAATAGTGAATAGTGAATTGTGAATAGTAAAAAGTGAAAAGTAAAAAAAAAAATTATTTTTGGAAAGGATAAGTGTTCCACGTAGCTTTGAGATCAGAATTCACCAATTTGCAAATAAAAAATTAATTTTGTAATAGTAAAATGAATAAAAAAAATGAATAGTAAAAATGAATAGTACAAATGAATAGTAAATTTTTTTTACTATAAATAGCCAAGGGGGGAGGCTGAAAATTTACACAAAAGAATTGAGAAAATTTTTGAGAGAAGAGAGTTGGAAGAATTTCTAATTTCAAAGGGGATATTCTAGAAGTTTTCAGAGAGCGAGGAGATTAAGTCTGTAATAGAGGTAAGGGAAGCTAACCTTGAGTATCTCCTTTTGTATTATCTTGAGCCTTGAATATGCTATATTTTGCTTTTGTCTGATCTTAAATCTTGATTATGGAGTATTTTATTTCTGTATGATTTTGAATTTAAATGAGAGTATGCTTTTGTGTTGATATCCAAGTGTGATAGTTGTAAAACGTGATATTGATTATGTTATGCCATTTGTATGTTATTAGTTATTTATTTTATTGCATTTTGGAAGGATTAGAAGTTGTCTAACCGGCTCTGCCAGATTCAACTTCTTATTTCCCCAAACGCTTTATTTTTTTACTTATTTATTTTATTGCATTTTGGAAGGATTAGAAGTTGTCTAACCGGCTCTGCCAGATTCAACTTCTTGTTTCTCCAAACGTTTTATTTCTTTACTTATTTATTTTATTGCATTTTGGAAGGATTAGAAGTTGTCTAACCGGCTCTGCCAGATTCAACTTCTTGTTTCCCCAAATGTTTTATTTCTTTACTTATTTATTTTATTGCATTTTTGTGATTAATTTTTATTTCATCTAAATTTTCCACCAACTTATTATATTATTTTTGTTCATCAACTTTCTTCATCCTTAACTCTATAAATACCTACATTCTCTTCACTTCACACACACAATTTACATAATATCCATATCTTCTCTCTCAAAATCTCTTCATTCCATCCCGAAACTCTACTTCATTTCTCCCTCACATTTTACTATCTCTCTATACAAAATAAATCCCGTACCCCATTTCTACCATAAAGTTATCTTCTTCATCTTCCATCTATCTTTCTCACAACTTATTACAAGTAGAGTTTTATTTCATCACACAAATCTTCAACAAGGTATACATTTTCTTTTCATTCTATTTATATATGCATTTTGATCATTTTTTTAGTTTATAAATTCATCGTGTTTTCTATTACAATTTTTCTTTATGCTTTTCACATTTCAACCCATCTATCCTTCTTAATAAAAAAATATAAAACTTTAAAAACATGTAATAATATAAATATCGGTATGAGTACTCGTGCGATCGTACGCATCAACCTAGTACTCATTACCCAAAATCTAAAATAAACAAAAAAAGCCGTGTGAGTGCTCGTGCGATCGTACGCATCAGCCTAGTGCTCATTACGCAAACAATAAGAAAAAAAAGCCGTGTGAGTACTCGTGCGATCGTACGCATCAGCCTAGTGCTCATCATGCAAAAATCTAAATATTTTATAAAAATACCAAAAATATTTTAAAGGTTAAGCACATGTGTGATCGCACGCATCGTCTTTGTGCTGAAAACATTCTTTGTTTATTTTATAAAAATACCAAAAAAATACAAAATCTTTCAAAACCCAAAAACATCCACATTTTCAAACAACATACAATATGGCTAGCCAGAACTACGTGATCCTTGATTCTCCATCAAAAGTGGTGATACGTAGGAGCAAGGCCAGTCCTTGTCAGGTTCACTTTCCCAAAAATCCAAATTTATTTATAATCAATTTCTTAAACATATCTTTCAAACGATTTCCAAACAAAATTTCAAGCAGTTTTCAAAAGAACTACGGAACCCTGATTTCTCATTCTTAATGAGAATACGTAGGAGCAAGGTCAATCCTTGTCGGGCTCAAAAAACTAAAAAATACATGTTGTTTCTTTAGAATCTTATTTTAGGGGATAGTTAAACATTTTGAAAACCACATCATATTCGCATATTTAGTTAAAGGTACTGCCTTAGGGCAGGCGTTGTAGGGTGCTAATACCTTCCCTACACGTAACCGACTCCCGAACTTAGAATCTCATTTTCGCAGACCAGGTCTTATCATTTTATGGTTTTTCCGTAGTTTTCCAGAATAAACTATGGTGGCGACTCCAAAATTTTTTTTTTTCAAAAACAGTTTTTATTTTTCGGATCGTCGTCCCGTCGCGATTCCGGTTGCGACAGATGGCGACTCCACTGGGGAATTTAGAGAGTCAAGCCATTTAATTAGATGTGCGAATTCGATGTGGTTTTTCATTATGTTTTCCTTCCTTTTTTTTTCTTTATATATGTTTAATATTTGGCATAATTGCATGTGCGTTTGTTTTGATTGTTCCATATTGAACCCTAGGGTAGATGACATGTTATATATCTACTTATTTGTGTTTATTTTGCAAGTGTTGTTTTGCATTATAATCTCCCTCCACACACATTTTGCATATCATGAGTGAGGCCCTATACCCGGGTCTGAGCGCAACTTAGAATTATAGGGGTTGTGTAGCGGTGTCACTCTGGGATGTACTTCCTGTTTGGCTATCGTGAGAACTCCAACTAGAGTCTGTTCTCTTCATTTATGTCTCCGCATCTAGTTGATTACTCTGACTGTTGTGGAGATGTAGTGAAAAGAGCCATAACTCTGGTGGCCTTGATTTAAGCATTAGGGAACTATCCTTGTGAGATTGCATATATTTAACTTTGAACCTCAAGTCTCGAACCTTATCTAGGGCACGAAGGGAGATGTATGTCGTCTTATAACCGTTATTTTTTAATAAAATTAAACATGTTGTATATATCACTATATCATTATGCGTCTTTCTCATGCATTTTTTTTATGGTCTTGTTGGTCCTAGGTAGGAAGTTATAAATTTGTGACTAAGCCGTAGAGGTAAAATGGAAATTAACATGAGATTGGAAGTTGACCGACCTACAAGTTCAAACATTTTAAAGGAAAGGATAGCCATTGAAGCGGAGGAAGGAAATATGAATGGTTTGAGAAAACTGGTAATGAAAATGAAGACATCCCAAAAGGATGCATTCAAGAAGGAGTATGGGAATTTGTTGAGCCTATTAGAGGTGGAGGTCCAAACATCAGCAATTACTACTTTAGCCCAATACTATGATCCACCATTGAGGTGTTTCACTTTTCAAGATTTCCAACTAGTGCCAACAGTGGAAGAATTCGAGCAAATTTTAAATATACCTCTTGAGGGAAAAGCTCCATACAATTACTTTGGGCAGTATGTACCTGTCTTGCAGCTAGCGAGGATCATGAAAGTACACCCTATGAAGTTGGAGAACAAGTTCACAATCAAGGGCAAAGTGAGGGGCCTTCCTCAAGGATACCTAATAGGATACTTGCATCGTTTAGCTGAAGAAGAAAACTGGGAAACATTTATGGATGTATTGGCTCTTCTCTTCTATGGTGTCATGCTTTTTCCTAATGTCAAGAATTTCGTCGACTATGCCGCCATGAACGCATTTGTGGGATACAAAGAGCGCTGTGAGAATCCAGTCACTGCTATCCTGGCTGAAGTTTATGGGACCCTTAATCGTTGTTATGAGCTAAAGGGAGGAAAAATGTTATGTTGTCTGCCAGTGTTGTATATGTGGTTCATCTCCCGTGTGACTGAGGACGCCTTAAATGCCCCGTGCTCCATGGATAAGCTATTGCAGTGTAAACCAAATGTGAAAGGGGCAGATGAATGGGCGCGACTTTGTGCAAGTTTAAATGAAGAACAAGTTAAGTGGTGTGTCCCTTGGCAGCGTAGATCGCAAATTATATATCATTGCGGGAAGTACCCTAATGTACCTCTCATGGGTATCAGGTGTTGTATTAATTACAATCCTGTGTTAGCACAAAGGCAATTTGGGCATCCTATGAGAGGATCACCTACACCTGCATCTCTTGCCATGTTGCAAATCTATTATGAGGAAGGAACCTTTGTTGAAGTACTTCATCAAGTTAGGAATGCTTGGGGCAACATTATTCATGCAAAAATGGACCCCAGACCATGGACTATTGATGAAGGATATCCTTATAGCCATTGGATCGCAGAAAGGGTTAGGACAGTGAAGTTGCCTTTCAAGATAATTTCTCCTAATCTAGATTATGGAAAACAGTTTCACGAAGCTGAAAATGAGGAAATAAAATTGTTGAAGGCAAAATTCGAGCAAATGAAACTAGAAAATATCAAGTTGACCAGTAATCTTCAGAACCTACAACGTGATTATGTGAATCTTAAGCAAGATGGTGTGGAAAACAGCAAAGCATACGAGGAGTTGTTAAGAAGACAAAAGCAAGAGCTGATAGTGGCCAACATTGAGCTGACCTTGAAAGACCGGGAGTATGGTATAATTGAGATATCAGAGCGTGTCACGAAGGAATTGTGTGACCAATTCAAGAGGGACAAGCAAAAGGCACTAGAGGAGCTGCACAAAATGCATATTAGAATGAACGACGTCGAGAAACAGGCGAAAGCAGCGGTAACGAAACTGAAGGAGGAACGTTGGCATCGGGCTGAATCAGAGAAGAAACATCAAGAATGGATGAATCAGATGAAGGAGTATACCGTTGAACAAGATCTAGTTACAGAAAATTGGAGGAGAAGTTTCTCACAACTAGCTTCCCTTGCCAATGAAGCCATTAAGGATGTCCCTAAGTTATTAGCTGATGCTGAGTCTGCATTGCCGATCTTTAACCCACCTAAAAAGGTTGAGACTTTCCTCAATTACTGCAAGAAACTGATGAGAGAAATGAAGAATGTGGTGGCTGAGGCTCGTGATAGTTGATCGTGATTTTGCATACCTCACATGTGGTGAACTTAAATGTTATGGATGAACTGTCTTATTGACTTTGTTTCATGTTAATTTCCAGATTATACATTTGGCAATGTTTTCACATCTTTATAATTTCTTACTATAGTAATTGTGTTGCTTTGTCTTTTCTCCTTTTCTTTTCGTTTTTATTTTCTTAATTTTATTTCATCTAATAAAATTTAGTTTAAAAATAATAATACGGCTAAGTCTCCAAAACACCCTAAAGGACACGAACCAGTGGCAAAATCATGGAGAACAAAGGGGAAATTCAAGAGGGGATGAAAGCCGATATCCAACAGCTGAAGGGACAAATGAGTCAAATCTTAGAGGCCCTGAATGCCTTACAAAGCCCTGGAGATTCGTGCGCACAACGACCACAACAAAGAGTTCCAGAGGCACAAACTTTCCCTTCCTATGGTCTTCCCCCGAATTACATTCCACCCTCAGGAGTGCGCTTGGAACATCTTGACGCTCAAAAGGACGAAGATAATGCAGTTGAAGTAGAAGATGAGCCTGGGGCAACCACTTTCACAATTCAGGGAAAGACGATCCAACCAGGTATTGAGAGCACGATAATGAAAAAACAACCTGAGACGAAGTCTTCATCTTGTATCGTTACACCTGTAGATTTTAAGGACGACGGGAGTAAATTAGAAGTCTTTGAGAAAAGGTTGAGAGCCATAGAGGGCGAAGGAAGTTCTGAATTTGGAGATGCTAGAAAACTATGTTTAGTTCCTGATGTGATAATACCTCCAAAGTTCAGGTTGCCAGAGTTTGAGAAATATCAGGGAAATACTTGCCCAAGGGGCCATATAACTATGTACTGCAGAAAAATGGCAGCTTATGCCCACAATGAAAAACTTTTGATTCACATCTTCCAAGAAAGTTTAATTGGCGTGGCTCTGACTTGGTACATGCGCTTAGAAACTACTCACATCTACTCATGGAAAAATCTGGTTGATGCATTCCTAAGGCAGTATGAATATAATAAAGATCTAACACCTGATAGAATACAGCTGCAAAACATGGTGAAGAAAGAATCTGAATCATTCAGAGAATATGCCCAAAGGTGGAGAGGAATTGCTGCTCAAGTAGAACCGCCTTTGAGCGACAAGGAGATGACTACCATATTTTTGAATACTCTACAACCACCATTTTATGAACACATGATAAGCAGTGTCTCCTCAGGTTTTGCTGACATAGTAGTAATTGGAGAGAGGGTCGAGGGTGGCATAAGAAATGGAAAAATTGCACTAGGCCCACAGTTAGTAGCGAGTTTAAATGAATATGGTCCTAGACATGAGAAAGATAAAAAACGAAGAGCTAACTCACATTTTATTGCCTATCCTCAAATGTCACATTCCCATGGGTTCAATCGACCCATTAAGCGAAGAAATTACAATCGTGATGAGAAGGTCGCCAACTTCACTCCTATCCCCATGACCTATACAGAGTTACTGCCAGATCTTCTCCGCAGAAACCTCATAAAGGTTTGTCCAACTAGGCCTATACGACCTCCGTACCCAAAGAGCTATGACACAAATGCCAAGTGTGATTATCATGAAGGAGCGTGTGGACACTCAACAGAGGCATGCAAGGCTCTAAAGCATAAAGTGCAATCTTTGATCGATTCAGGATGTTTAAAGTTTGAAGAAAGTCAATCCAGCACTCTGACAAGGTGCGCGTTCGCCCCTACAAATGCCATGGACAAATGAAGAACTATATGGGAAAGCATAGGTTGTTGTAAAAGGCGAAATTGATGTTGTTCTGTTCATGTTTTGAATTGTCTTGCTGTGAGGGTTATGCTCATGGATATTACGCTTTCATCCGTGACTTTTAATGTGAACTTTCATTATTTGGTATCTCCAAGGTTTATTGGAAATCATGTCCTAATAGGGTGTCGTGGAGAAAACGAAGGCCGCAAATAACAAAATTTAAAAAAAAAAAAAAAAAACAAAAAGGCAATATTGAGTCACTTGTCTTTCTAGCAAATTGTCAAACTCTTGTTTTTTCGAAAATAGCAAAAAAAAAATATAAAAATAGAAAATAAAAATAAAATAAACAAGAAAACAAAAGTTGTAGTGTCAGATTTTTTTTCGAGGTCAAATGTTGAATCAAAAATAACAATTTGATGTTTTCTGTCGAGACGTTTGTGCGCATGGTGTTTGAAAAATCTCACCCTTCACCTTCCCAAATAAAAGGATTTTCCCCGAACAAATACTGTCACTGCCCTGAGTAACAAAATAAACTTTTACACCGGGGCAAATTGGCATGGCCAAAAGTTTTCTCGCTTACGCTAGTAGGGTGATCCCTGAATCCATTAAAAAAAACAAAAAAAAAAGTAGAATAAGTCAACTAGATTCAGAAACCCTAAAGGGTGATCTATAAAGAATGAAAAGAAAAGGAAAAAACGGCTCATGTTGAGGTCATCTAATCGTAGAATTAATTTTTGAAAATAAAGCAATCAGAGTTCAAAATGATGTGTGGCCTTCTTTCTTTATCCAAAAAGCAAAAAAAACTATAACCATTGTTACCCCGTTTGAGCCAAAAATAAATTCTTTTTCAAAATTATTCCCAAGCAAGGGTTATCATTAGTATGAGTCAACTTGGGATGCAGATGAAGAGTACTCAACGATCAAATGAAGTGAATCCTTCAAAAAGGGTAAAAAAAAAAAATAACAACAACAATAAAACAGACTTAACCAGAGATGAAGGAAAAACGAAGTTCAAGACAAAAGCAAAGTGCTCAAAAGATCAAATAGTTGATACAATGCGTAGATGATAACCCTTGTTTTAAAAAACAATGTATCCGACAAACATTTCATTTGGGCCTTTATACCCCTTTCTTTTAATACCTTTTAGCCCCTAGCCATTGTTACAAGCCTAATAAAGTCCACGGAGATTGACTAATGATTGCTCATATTTTCATAAAGCTTAATTTTGCGATAAGACAAAATAACTTTTAATGTGTCGTAAAAATAAAAAGGGATTTGAAAATGAATAATGTCTCAGGAATAGGGGACCTCTCTACCAACCAGTCAGAAGCATACAAAAGAAAATTGAACCAATTTGATCCATCCTTTTAGCCGACCCTTTCATACCCACTACTTCTTCCAAACAGAACCCCATGCAAAAAAAAAAAAAATAACGAAAACTGGGGCAGCTTGGTGAACCTCACCTCGCGTCTTTTCCTTGAAATTTCGTCAAACCATGATCTCAAGAATTGGGTAGCTTTGCAGATCTTACTTGAATTTTTCACCAGAATTATCATGGATTCACCACACCAAACTGGGGCAACTTTTTAGGTACCTCGTGTTTCGCTTTGGCACTCATCTCCTTTACGGAGCGTATGAGGTGACATGTTAGCATTATCTTCCAAACCATTCTAAACAACTCTCATTCTTCACTTGCGAGTGAATTCAAGCATATGTACGTTGATGTCTCGGGAGAAAAAGTCAAAATGTAATAATCTCAAAGTTAGATCTCGGATGTATGACATTCCTCACTTTTCTAAGCATTGGAAATAATGACCAGTCTTGATGATTGCAAGTAAGACAATTGATTCGAAAAAATAACAAAAAAAAAAACAAACAAAACAAAACAAAGCAAACGTTTTCATATATTTATCAAAAAGAAAGTATTTCTCATCGAAATCCTCTTCATTCACATGAATGGTTATTGTCAACACCCAATTTCGTCCGGATTGGCTAATAAATTTCTTTTCATCAAAAAAAAAATGAATTAAAAAAAAAATGAATGAAAAAAATACTATTTGTTTTTACACTCCGAAATTAATTTTTCACACTTAACACACATGTTGCCGTTTTCTTTCTTTCTTTCTCTCTTTTGTCTATTGATCCACCTGCACTTAATAATAGAAGCTAATAGTATCACATTTGACACTTTGCTAGCTACGAATCATACAATAAACGTATCCCACCATTTTTATTTTTTTTATTTTTTTTATTTTTTTTTCACCTTCATAATACTCCATCAATTACCCCACATTTTTTCTCCCATTTTTTATGCTAATCATCCACCTAGTGACCCCTCTTTGCAACATTTTCCAACAACCGTCCAATGAAAGACATGCAAATTTTCCTACCAACCCACCACATCACTCCACCATTCTCATGTGCCAACTCTTCTCCGAATTGAGTTGCAAATTGATATTGCATGATTATTCACTATCCCTTCTTGCACAATCCACCAATCACATTTACCGACAATTCTTTCATCCAATCATCCATCACCATTTTCTCTACAAAAAGAACTTGAAATCCAACACACCAGGGGGGGAGGACAACACACGGGCACCAAGCTACCAAGCTTCCTTTATTCTTTCATTCCTCCAAGATTCATAGATCTGGATTCTTCCTCTAACACCAAACCCAATTGCTTTCAACCTCTTTCCTCTTCACCCTCCATATTCCTTACATCATTCAGCAAACCAACATCAACATATTTCACCCACAAAATTGATTTACATCATCAGGAGCAAACACTGAAATCTTGTCACAACTCGCATCTTCAAAATGGAGCTGCATCTAGTCCAGAGGTCCAAAAATTATGTGTGAGTATTCAAATGAACGCCCTTTGAGTCTATAATCTAACCCAAAAAGTTTCATTGCAATTAGAGTTCTGTGGAAAAAGATATGAGCCAAACAGTAAACCAAGGTCAGTGCCAGAAACGAAACAGCCAAGCCTGATTTCGAAATTATACTGCATCTAGTACAGAGGTCCAAAAATTATGTGTGAGTATTCAAATGAAAGCCCTTTGAGTCTAGAATCTAACCCAAAAAGTTTCATTGCAATTAGAGTTCTGTGGAAAAAGATATGAGCCAAACAGTAAACCAAGGTCAGTGCCAGAAACGAAACAGCCAAGCCTGATTTCGAAATTATACTGCATCTAGTACAGAGGTCCAAAAATTATGTGTGAGTATTCAAATGAAATCCCTTTGAGTCTAGAATCTAACCCAAAAGGTTTCATTGCAATTAGAGTTCTGTGGAAAAAGATATGGGCCAAACAGTGACCAAAGGTCAGAGCCAGAAACGAAACTGAAGAACCTGATTTCAAATTTATACTGCTCCTAACTCAGATGTCAAAAAATTATGTGTGAGTAGTCAAATGAAAGCCCTTGGAGTCTATATTTTAACTCAAAAATTCTCATTGCATTTGAAATTCTGTGGGAAATGATATAACCAAAACAGTGACCAAAGGTCAGTCCAGAAACGAAACAGTCAAACCTGATTTCGAAATTATATTGCAGCTAGTACACAGGTTCAAAAATTATGAGTGAGTTATCAAATGAAATCCCTTTGAGTCTAGTTTCTATGAAAAAATTTTCACTACGTTTGGAGCTGTGTTGAAAGAATTATAGAAAAAACATTCAACAAAGGTCAGTGGAAAAGAAAGGCTGAAGCTATGGGAATGAAAATGATCAAGTCAATTCTTTGTGCTCTCCTATTTCATTCTCTGTACGTATATTCTTCATCAAAGCTTGGACCAAACATGCGCTACACACTCCTGGTTTCTTTATCTTTATTGTTATTTGGATGGCTTTTATTTCTTTACCTTTTAGCTTTGTGTTATTATCAAATTTTTACTACATATAATCATTTGTATACAACCCATAGCCCTATATCTTGTGTTTTTATTTTGTTTGTTACATTTTAAAATTATTTTAAGAAAATATAGAAATATAAAATAAACAAAAAAAATGACAAAAATATATAAAAATTTTAAAAAATATATAATAATAAATATCGGTATGAGTACTCGTGCGATCGTACGCATCAGCCTAGTACTCATTACCCTAAATAATAAATTAAATAAAATAAAGCCGTATGAGTACTCGTGCGATCGTATGCATCAGCCTAGTGCTCATTACGCAAAAAAAATCTAAATATTTTATAAAAATACCAAAAATATTAAGCACATGTGTGATCGCACGCATCGTCCTTGTGCTGAAAACATTTTCTGTTTATTTTGTAAAAATACCAAAAAAATATAAAATCTTCAAAAAAAACTAAAAACATCCACATTTTCAAACAACAAACAATTTCACAGCCAGAACTACGTGATCCTTGATTCTCCATCAAAAGTGGAGATACGTAGGAGCAAGGCCAGTCCTTGTCAGGTTCACTTTCCCAAAAATCCAAATTTATCCATAATCATTTTCCAAACAAATTTCTCAAACAAATTTTAAAGCAGTTTTCTAAAAGAACTATGGAACCCTGATTTCTCATTCTTAATGAGAATACGTAGGAGCAAGGTCAATCCTTGTCGGGCCCAAAAAAACTAAAAAATATTTTGTTTCTTTAGAATTTTATTTTTAGGGGAAAGTTAAACATTTTGAAAACCACATCATATTCGCATATTTAGTTAAAGGTACTGCCTTAGGGCAGGCGTTGTAGGGTGCTAATACCTTCCCTACACGTAACCGACTCCCGAACCAAGAATCTCAGTTTCGCAGACCATGCCTTATCATTTTATGGTTTTTCCGTAGTTTTCCAGAATAAACTATGGTGGCGACTCCAAATCTCTTTTTTTTCAAAAACGTTTTTATTCTTTTTCCACGGATCGTCGTCCCGTCGCGATCCCGGTTGCGACAGATGGCGACTCCACTGGGGACCGTCAGAGAGTCAGGCCATTTAATTAGATAAGCGAATTCGATGTGGTTTTTCTTTGTGTTTTTATTCCCTTTTTCCTTATCTATGTTTGATATTTGGAATAATTGCATGTGAGTTTCTTTTACTTTTTCTTTATGTTTGAAATAATTGTTCCTTATCTATGTTTGATATGTTTACTTATTTGTGTTTATTTTTGAAATTGTTGTTATAATCTCCCTCTACACAATATGCATATCATGAGTGAGACCCTATACCCGGGTCTGAGCGCAACTTAGAAATAGAGGGGTTGTGTAGCGGTGTCACTCTGGGATGTACTTCCTATCTGGCTATCGTGAGAACTCCAGCTAGAGTCTGTTCTCTTCATTTGTGTCTCCACATCTAGTTGATTACTCTGACTGTTGTGGAGAAGTAGTGAAAAGAACCATAGCTCTGGTGGCCTGATTTAAGAATTAGGAAACCATCCTGGTGAGTGCATGTATGTGGTCTTAGAACTTTAAGCATTATCCTTCGATAAGGCACAAAAGGGAGATTAATTGTTCAAGTTTGTCTGCCAGTTTTTTTTTCTTTCTATAAATGTGTCATGTTTCTTTTGATAAACAAAAAAAAAAGAGAAGAAAAAAAAATTGATAAATAAATAAATAAAGTTTGAATTCATAATTAATTTTGTCTCGGAATTATTCCAAAAAGAAAAAAAAAACGAAAATTACACTTTCTTAATTTTTGGGGCAACGTCATCCTCGTTTGTGTATGGGATGGAAGCAGTATTTCCATTTGGGGTTCAATCAGAGGAAGCGGAGTAGGTTTAAGCTCAATTAAATTAACTCGATTTCATAAAAAAAAAAAGGATTAGCAGTAGTGTGCCAGGGGTAAATTGTACTAAGAACGAATCACAAGAATGAAAAACAATTGTAAACATTTTGGGGCAATATGGATCATCTAATACATCATTTTTTTTCATACAAATAAAATCCAAATTGTTGTATCCTTCAAAAAAAAAAAAAAATTTGATAAAAATATTTTTGTTTTTCTTTCAAATGAAAATTAATTTTCCCCGCATGTATATATATTTGTTAAAAATTAAAAAAATTAAAAAAAAATATAATTAACTCATAAAAAATTGAAACCATATTTTTAAGCTTTTGAGAATTATTTTTCATTTTGTTAAGACTCAATCGTGCATTTTTCTTAAGTCCGTTTTCAATAAAAAAAAAACGAACCAAATAAAATCATAAAAAAGGAAAATTTTCAAAGAAAAAAAAGAGGGTCATCAAAATTTCAAACTGTTCAATTTATTTTACGAGTTCTTTGTTCTTCTCTTCCCGTTTCATTGTCTCATACGCATAATGGTTCAAAAATTTTGCTCATAACGTTCACTTCGGATCTCATTTTATTCGAAGTCCTTTTTCCTTATTTTCTTTGTAAATAAATTATTTTCTTTTGAACCCATTTACTCATTTGTTTCATACAAAAAATTTTGAGCTTTACTTCAGTTCTCATTTTTCGAAGTTAATTTTCCTGATTTTCCTTCATTGTAAATTTATTTTTAAAAAAAAGTTCTCTTCTTCATTGTTTCAGAGATTTATTGGATTTTTTGTTTAGACTGATTGGATCAAGAGAAAAATATAATTTTATTTCATCATCAAAGCAAAATTACAGTAAGGACAGAGGGAAGGTTTTGAACAAGGATACTAATTTGAATATATTGAAACGATCTTGACATCAGAATAAAAAAAAAAAAAAAAAAAACAGGTAGATCTAACGGATAGGATACAAAGTTACCTGACCGTACCAAGGGTCCAAAAAAAAACAACATAAAAGAAAAAAAACATAACAAACATAAAAATAAAGATGTGCAGAGTTCGACCACTGGTGATCGTTAGGATTACAGTCCGGGGAAAAGATAAAAAAAAAAAAAAAAAAACTTAAGTGTCCATGTTACAGTCCTTATTTTGGCCCACTCGGCCAACAAAAACATAAAAATAAAAAATAACATAAAACATTAAAACTGGAAGAATTCTCGAGCTGGTTGTGGTGGTCTAAGGGAGAGCTCCGTTGAGGGAGCTCTGGTTCGGAATGTGAGAAGCTTGGGTGGAGGGATTTGTCTCTCATCTCTATCATCGTCAATGATGATCGGAACGGGAAACAGATTCAGCAGCCTCGGTGCCCTCATAATCACCCAGTTGTTTTCTTTCAAACAAAAAAAAAAATAAATAAATAAAAAAATAAAAAATAAAAAAAAAAACTTGTGTTAATAATAGAAGAGGAATGGAAAATTCAATGGAGGTGTGATCAGAGGTCTTACCGTACATGTATAGCGGCAGTTGTGAAAAGAGAGTGCCAGTGGGGTCTATCTCCGCTTGCCAGCGCTTGACCCGATTGCCGTGGTTGTTGAACCAGCAGTGTACGTTGTATTCAGTGGCTTCGCCGAAAGCCCTTAGTCGAGACGCGATCTCGACGACTTGCGGTCGGCTTGGGTGTGTGACCCCATAGTTGAATATTTTGGTCATCATCTTGATTTGATCGTCGGTTGGACGCCACCGTTGACTGGTATATCTCTCTGATTCCGTATCACTCATCCTTCCTCTCGTAATATACAAATACTTTAATAAAAAATAAATAAACGTAAAAAGAACAAAAACAAGAAAAATAAGCATAACATAAATAACAATAAAAAAAAAATTATTCAGTGTTTTCTTTATTTATTCTTATTTCCTTTTAGATTTATTTTGTCCAGTCATGCTTTGATGTTTCAGTTTTTGGTCTCAGATCTGTTTCACGGTCCTCGCAAAGGTTCCTAAACGGATCTATGTCCATATTGTCCATGTCCAGTTCATACAAATAAAATTCTATGTCCATATTGTCCATGTCCGGTTCATACAAATAGATTTTTCTTTTTAAGTTTTTTGTTTTTATGGGGTACGTGGCGTTGTTCTACCCGATTGTCTCTGTCATACCTTCAAACGAAGGGAGATTAGCGTCTGGTTTCCAGCCTATATACCCCTTATCTTTGTTAAGACAGTGTGTTCTTAGAGTTTTTTTTAGAGAGAAAAATAAAAGAGGAACAAGAAAGCAAATAAGGGAGCAAAAGTAAATAACGCAAAAAGCATAACAAAAAAAAACAAAAAAAAAACACAAAAGATGAACGGAAAGCAGTAAAGAATAACAAGATCAGAAAGCAGAAAGAGCAACAAACAGAAAGCGAAAGCATAAGGAAAAGAAAAAACAGAGAGGGAAGAGGGGAAGGAAAGCAGGGAAATCAAAGAAGGAACAAGAAAGAAAAGCAAGAATGAAAAAACTTAAGGGAAGGAAAGGGAGATTAAGAGTTCAGAAGACTTACCCGGAAGCGGATGGTACACAGGTAGAAGCTCGTTGGAGGACTCGGAGGCCTTCGAAGGCAGGGACGGAGAAGCCTTGCAGATCTCAGACGCTCTCGAAGGACGCTCAAGAGGGAGAGAGAAGGAGGAAGATAGAGAGAGAAAGGGAGAACAAGAGAAAGAGAGAGCAAGAGAGAGGGGCAGATCGAGAAATGTCGCCCAACGCGGAGGAGCTCTCGACTTATAGCCAAGCAAATCCACTGTAGCTACAGTTCCGGTGACTGCAACCGTCTGGTGTCGGTCTAATCTTTCTGAGTTCAAAAAAAAAAAAATTGAAAATCTGAAAACGGGTAGGGTTTTGTTGGGTCGATCCGGCCCAATACAAGACTTCTCAGATGATCCGATTTCACAAAAAAAAATAATAAAACAAATATAAAAATGTAATAAATAGAAAATTTTCAAAAAATAATAATTGGAGTGATGTAAAATTTGAAGTGTTCAAAATTGTTTTTCATTTTCATGATAAAGGACATTTTCAGGTTCATTGGGCCTCATTGTCAGGTTAACTTTCTTTGAACCCAATTCTTCTGAAAAATAAATTTGAGTGAAGAATTATTCTGGCATGTGTGTATTTTCACATCACACCATTTTGTTTGATTTTATTCCTTCTTCTTCTACGTTTTGAATAAATCTAAAAATAAAAAAATATTGAGAAAAAGGAACAGTGCTCGAGCCCATTAGGCCCAATGGCCTTCGTGGTTTTCTCTCGAGTCTGCTTCTTTTGAAAATATGTCAAAAATATTTTGTTTTCACATTTGTTCTGTTGAATAATGTATCATTCTGAGATTTGTCAAAAAAAAAAAAAAAAAAAAAAAGAGAAAAAAGAAAAAAATTTAAGTTAGGTTTCAATTTTTTCAGTATGATAGTAGGAATAGTTGTCGTTGAGCCTGTCTCGGCCCATTTTCAGTGTAATGTTTTCCTTAGTTTTGGTTTTCTCAAATAAATAAATAAATAAAAAATGTTTCCCTTATCATGTTTCATAATTTTCACATAATGTCAACTTCAGTTTTAAAAAAAAAAATAATAATAATAATAAATAAAAATATTTTCAATTCCTTGTGTGGCACTCATATTTGGGTATGTCCGGCCCGTTAAGCTGAGACTGCTTTGCATTTGGTTCGATTTGCTTTGTAGTCCTGTAAAATAAAAGTCAATCAAAACCTCAAAAAATAAAAAATATCAAAATGATAATTTTGAACACTTTCTGTTTAGTACTTTTGTTCAAATTGTCCTGTGTGATTCCTTGAGTTTGTAGTTGAAAATATTTTGAAAAAAAAAGAACAGTGCTCGAGCCCATTAGGCCCAATGCCTTTGTGTTTTTTTTCATTTTTCTTGAGTTTACTTCTTTTGAAAAATGTCAAAAAATGTTGTTTTCACACTTTGCTTTTGAATAATAGGTTGTTGTAAAAATGTCAAAAAAGGAGTCAAGTTCATTTTCAAAAAAATAAAAAAAAAATAAAAAAAAAATAAAATAAAACATTTTAGTGCAAGAGCAGTTGTCGAACCCATTTGGGCCCATTTTGGATATTTGTTTTTCTTTAGCTTGTTTTCTCAAAAAATATACAAAAAAATATATTTCCTTTGCATAATTTTCACATATGTCATGTTTCATTTAAAACAAAAAAATGTAAAAATCAATTTCAGTTCCTTGAGTCGCTTTGGTATTGGGTTTGTCCGGCCCATTAAGCTCACTTTACATTCATTTTTCTTCAGGTCCAAGCTTGACCTAGTTTTCCAAAAATCTCAAAAAAGTATCAAAGTGCAAATTTTCAACAATGTTGTTAGAGTACAATCTTTCAAGTTGTCATGTGTGATTTTCTTTGAATTTGTGTTTTTTTTAAAAAAAAAAAAAAAAAAAAATCTGAGAATGAAAGATGAACAGTTTGCGAGCCCATTAGGCCCAGTTGGCATATGTGGTTTCTCTTGAACCAGTGCATCTGAATTTCTGAAAAATAAAAATACATGTTTATGTAGATTTTGTGTTTTCAATTCATAATTTCCCTTTCCATTTGTGTGAACAAGTATTAGTGCAAAAAAAAAAAAAATAGAGGAATTCAGACCCTTGTCTGAAGATTTTGTCATGGTTGTAAAAAGAACAGTGTTGGGCCCATTGGGTCTAATAGTGTTGCAAAATGTTCTTTAGTTCAATCTTGTGAAATCCTCTCATAACAAAAATGAAAAAAATGAATTTCTTTTAGCTTGTTCCATAAACTATGAAAAATAAAAAAATGTTTTTTTGTCATCTTCTTGTGTCAAGTTCGCACGGCTTAGGTCATCTGATCCATTGGGTCAATGTGCTTGGTAAGTCCAAACTTCCTTCTATGTTACTTCTCTCAGGTCTGATCCTGGATTTTCCCGTGTTGGAAAGTAAAAAACAAAGTGAAAAAATCGGAGCCCATTGAGTCCAATTGTCCTTCTCTGTCAAAACAAAAATAATACAAAAAGATTTCTTTCCGTAAATTGCATAATTTTCCTTCAGTAAAATATTTATCAAATAAAGGCAGCATAATTGTGGAAGATACAAATTGTTAACAATGTGTTTTCAGTATAGTCTTCTAAATTATCATGCATGATTTCCTTGGAATTTGTTGTCAAAAAAAAAAACAAAAAAAAAATTAATAAGAATTAAAAAAAGCCCAGTTCCTACACTGGCCCACAAAAGCCCAGTTCCTACACTGGCCCACAAAAGCCCAGTTCCTACACTGGCTTGCAAAGCCCAGTTTCCATGCTGGTTCGCAAGGCCCAGTTTTCACATTGGCCGAAAAATCTCAGATTTCACATTGGCCCAGAAAAGCCCATTTCCCATACTGGCTTTGCAAAGCCCAGCTTCCATGCTGACCCGCAGGGCCCAATTTCCATTGGCCAAGAAATCCCAATTTCCCCAATGGCTCACAAAGCCTATTTCCCATATCGGCCCGCAAGGTCCAGTTTCTAGGCTGGTCCGTAAAGCCCAATTTTCAAAAAAAAATATATACAAAAACAAAAACAAAAAAAAATCTGTTTTTCAACTGGTATCATCATTTTCATTTCACTTTTCTACGCAAAAGTTGAGTCAATTATTTTCGATGCAAATCATCCATTTCATGAGATTTCAAATAAAATGTAATGGATGTCATAATCTCCTGTAGTCAAATGTTTAAATCACATATTCTTAAGAGATATCTGTGTGTGCATTGCTTGAAATCATCATCCTTCAACCTTCATTAAACAAGAGATTGACCCAATCATGTCTTTGAGCCCAAATAATAAACACAAAGTTTTACACTGGGGCAGATTTTCCATTACCTCCACTGGCTTTCATTTGGGAGATTCCTAAATCTGTTAGGACAAAACAAAAACAAGAAAAAAATGAATAAAAAAAAATGAATGACTCTTGTTGAGATCATTTAGTCTTGTCTCCTAATTAATCTTTTGAAAATAAAGCAATCAAAATTTGAAATGATGTGTGGCCATCTTTCTTCATCCAAAAAACAAAAAAACAAAATATATTCTTTGATACCAAATTTGAGCCAATGAGAAATTTTTTTTACCCAAACAAGGGTTACCATCACAGTAGAAGTCGACTCAGATTGCAAAAGAACACACTTAGTGATCAAATGAAGAGAATTCCTCAAAAGTGAAGCAAAAATGGAAAGAATCACGAAGTGATGGCAAACAAAGAATGAAATTTGAGAAGGACAAAATAGTCAAAACAGATTTGACGAATAGCTGATACAAGGTGCAAATGGTAACTCTTGTTTCAAATAACCCACAAAAATTTATTTGGGCCTTTATATCTTTTCTTTCAATACCCCTCAGCCAAGGCCACATTACAAGCCCAATAAAAGTCCACACGGATTGAATAATGGTTGCTTAAATTTTCATAAAGCTTAATTTTCAGACAAGACAAAAATGACTAACAATGTAGTTGTAAAAAAAAATGATGATGAAAATAAATGTCCTAGGAAGAAGGGAACTCCCTATTGATCAATATTATACAAAGGGAAATCAAGCCAATTGGGGCAATCCTTTCAAGCCAATCATTTCCATATCCATCACAAATTCATATCTCATTCAAACTCTTCCCCCAATTCCCAAACTAGGGGGCAACTTTGGGTAACTTTGTGAGTTTCATATGTTTTGGCCCATTCAAAATATTGGGCATCTTTGTTAATCTTTCATCTGAATATTCAAAGCTCATACAAAGACTGGGGCATCCCTTATTGGGCCTCGCATGATCTTGGTTCGCCCTGAACTTCAAAAATCCATCACCACCAAAATTGGGGCAATTTGTAAATCTCACATGATATTCTCACTCCCTGATTCATGACTTATTCCCTCACAATTCACAGATACATTTGTCCATACCTATCTTTTTACCATGCCCTAAACTGGAACAGCTTCTGAGTATCTACTACCTCACATTGGCATTTGTAGCCGTTTTAAGGAGTAAGAGGCCCAAGTAGCCAACCTGGTACTCTCCAAATCCTTCCACATATTTGTCCCAACCCTTGATATCAAGCATGTACGCACTAATATTTCGTCAAGAAATTTCTAGCACAAGCTTCATTTTGAATATTTGACTTTAGAATTTGGATATCCATCATAAAAAAAAAAAAAAGAAGAAAATGAACGTCTAAATCTTCATAAAATTGATGATTTCAAAGAAAACAAATTGACTCAGTAAAAAAAAAGAGTGTCATAGTTTCATAATCTTCCATCACAGATCAAAAGTCAACATCATATACATATTTTCCTAAATGTTTATCAAATCTTCTCATCAACATGCGTCAAAGTTTTCTTCTCCAATTTCAAAACTATATATTTTCATAAAATCTTTTTCTTTCCAAAAAAAAAAAAATCAACAGGCATCAAAGCTTTCTCCTGCAATTTCCAAATTTACATCAACCATGCTTCTCATTTCAAAAAAAAAATAAATAAATAAAAATAAATTTTAAAAAAAATAGAAATAGACACTCATTTCTATCTCAAGAAAATAAAATCAAAAAAAATTTCAACATCTCAAAATTTCAAAATCCAAATTTCAAATTCAAACAATCAAACAATTTTACTTTCTGTCATTTGTATCTCGACCCTCTGCAAGGCAATGGTCGAGCCCAATTTTACTTTCTGTCATTGGTATCTCGGCCCTCTGCAAGGCAATGGTCGAGCCCACTTTTACTTTCTGCCATTGGTATCTCGGCCCTCTGCAAGGCAATGGTCGAGCCCAGCAATCAAACTCAAATCATTCACTTCCATAGGGTTACGACACCCTCCACGAGGTTATGACACCTCATTCACTTTATCCATAGGGTTACGACACCCTCCACGAGGTTATGACACCTCATTCACTTCCATAGGGTTACGACACCCTCCACGAGGTTTGCACACCTCATTCACTTTATCCATAGGGTTACGACACCCTCCACGAGGTTATGACACCTCATTCACTTCCATAGGGTTACGACACCCTCCACGAGGTTTGTACACCTCATTCACTTCCATAGGGTTACGACACCCTCCACGAGGTTTGCACACCTCATTCACTTTATCCATAGGGTTACGACACCCTCCACGAGGTTATGACACCTCATTCACTTCCATAGGGTTACGACACCCTCCACGAGGTTTGCACACCTCATTCACTTTATCCATAGGGTTACGACACCCTCCACGAGGTTATGACACCTCCTTCACTTCCATAGGGTTACGACACCCTCCACGAGGTTTGGACACCTCATTCACTTCATCCATAGGGTTGCGACACCCTCCACGAGGTTTGCACACCTCATTCACTTTATCCATAGGGTTACGACACCCTCCACGAGGTTATGACACCTCATTCACTTCCATAGGGTTACGACACCCTCCACGAGGTTTGCACACCTCATTCACTTCATCCATAGGGTTATGACACCCTCCACGAGGTTATGACACCTCATTCACTTCATCCATAGGGTTATGACACCCTCCACGAGGTTATGACACCTCATTCACTTCCATAGGGTTACGACACCCTCCACGAGGTTTGCACACCTCATTCACTTTATCCATAGGGTTACGACACCCTCCACGAGGTTATGACACCTCATTCACTTCCATAGGGTTACGACACCCTCCACGAGGTTTGGACACCTCATTCACTTCATCCATAGGGTTGCGACACCCTCCACGAGGTTTGTACACCTCATTCATTCACTTATTCATAGGGTTATTACACCTCAATTCTCTTAGCCTCGTTCATATTTGTTTTAAATTCTCTGTTTGTTCCTTGTTTATTTTGGAAAACGGACGAAATTAGTGTTTCTTTCTTTACTTAGCTTTTACTCCGATAATACATAAATCTCAAATTTTCATATTATCTAGTAAAATCTAAGTAAAGAGGGGCAGCTGTCAACACCCAATTTCGTCCGGATTGGCTAATAAATTTCTTTTCATAAAAAAAAATGAATTAAAAAAAAAATGAATGAAAAAAATACTATTTGTTTTTACACTCCGAAATTAATTTTTCACACTTAACACACATGTTGCCGTTTTCTTTCTTTCTTTCTCTCTTTTGTCTATTGATCCACCTGCACTTAATAATAGAAGCTAATAGTATCACATTTGACACTTTGCTAGCTACGAATCATACAACAAACGTATCCCACCATTTTTATTTTTTTTATTTTTTTTATTTTTTTTTCACCTTCATAATACTCCATCAATTACCCCACATTTTTTCTCCCATTTTTTATGCTAATCATCCACCTAGTGACCCCTCTTTGCAACATTTTCCAACAACCGTCCAATGAAAGACATGCAAATTTTCCTACCAACCCACCACATCACTCCACCATTCTCATGTGCCAACTCTTCTCCGAATTGAGTTGCAAATTGATATTGCATGATTATCCACTATCCCTTCTTGCACAATCCACCAATCACATTTACCGACAATTCTTTCATCCAATCATCCATCACCATTTTCTCTACAAAAAGAACTTGAAATCCAACACACCAGGGGGGGAGGACAACACACGGGCACCAAGCTACCAAGCTTCCTTTATTCTTTCATTCCTCCAAGATTCATAGATCTGGATTCTTCCTCTAACACCAAACCCAATTGCTTTCAACCTCTTTCCTCTTCACCCTCCATATTCCTTACATCATTCAGCAAACCAACATCAACATATCTCACCCACAAAATTGATTTACATCATCAGGAGCAAACACTGAAATCTTGTCACAACTCGCATCTTCAAAATGGAGCTGCATCTAGTCCAGAGGTCCAAAAATTATGTGTGAGTATTCAAATGAACGCCCTTTGAGTCTAGAATCTAACCCAAAAAGTTTCATTGCAATTAGAGTTCTGTGGAAAAAGATATGAGCCAAACAGTAAACCAAGGTCAGTGCCAGAAACGAAACAGCCAAGCCTGATTTCGAAATTATACTGCATCTAGTACAGAGGTCCAAAAATTATGTGTGAGTATTCAAATGAAAGCCCTTTGAGTCTAGAATCTAACCCAAAAAGTTTCATTGCAATTAGAGTTCTGTGGAAAAAGATATGAGCCAAACAGTAAACCAAGGTCAGTGCCAGAAACGAAACAGCCAAGCCTGATTTCGAAATTATACTGCATCTAGTACAGAGGTCCAAAAATTATGTGTGAGTATTCAAATGAAAGCCCTTTGAGTCTAGAATCTAACCCAAAAGGTTTCATTGCAATTAGAGTTCTGTGGAAAAAGATATGGGCCAAACAGTGACCAAAGGTCAGAGCCAGAAACGAAACTGAAGAACCTGATTTCAAATTTATACTGCTCCTAACTCAGATGTCAAAAAATTATGTGTGAGTAGTCAAATGAAAGCCCTTGGAGTCTATATTTTAACTCAAAAATTCTCATTGCATTTGAAATTCTGTGGGAAATGATATAACCAAAACAGTGACCAAAGGTCAGTCCAGAAACGAAACAGTCAAACCTGATTTCGAAATTATATTGCAGCTAGTACACAGGTTCAAAAATTATGAGTGAGTTATCAAATGAAATCCCTTTGAGTCTAGTTTCTATGAAAAAATTTTCACTACGTTTGGAGCTGTGTTGAAAGAATTATAGAAAAAACATTCAACAAAGGTCAGTGGAAAAGAAAGGCTGAAGCTATGGGAATGAAAATGATCAAGTCAATTCTTTGTGCTCTCCTATTTCATTCTCTGTACGTATATTCTTCATCAAAGCTTGGACCAAACATGCGCTACACACTCCTGGTTTCTTTATCTTTATTGTTATTTGGATGGCTTTTATTTCTTTACCTTTTAGCTTTGTGTTATTATCAAATTTTTACTACATATAATCATTTGTATACAACCCATAGCCCTATATCTTGTGTTTTTATTTTGTTTGTTACATTTTAAAATTATTTTAAGAAAATATAGAAATATAAAATAAACAAAAAAAATGACAAAAATATATAAAAATTTTAAAAAATATATAATAATAAATATCGGTATGAGTACTCGTGCGATCGTACGCATCAGCCTAGTACTCATTACCCTAAATAATAAATTAAATAAAATAAAGCCGTATGAGTACTCGTGCGATCGTATGCATCAGCCTAGTGCTCATTACGCAAAAAAAATCTAAATATTTTATAAAAATACCAAAAATATTAAGCACATGTGTGATCGCACGCATCGTCCTTGTGCTGAAAACATTTTCTGTTTATTTTGTAAAAATACCAAAAAAATATAAAATCTTCAAAAAAAACTAAAAACATCCACATTTTCAAACAACAAACAATTTCACAGCCAGAACTACGTGATCCTTGATTCTCCATCAAAAGTGGAGATACGTAGGAGCAAGGCCAGTCCTTGTCAGGTTCACTTTCCCAAAAATCCAAATTTATCCATAATCATTTTCCAAACAAATTTCTCAAACAAATTTTAAAGCAGTTTTCTAAAAGAACTATGGAACCCTGATTTCTCATTCTTAATGAGAATACGTAGGAGCAAGGTCAATCCTTGTCGGGCCCAAAAAAACTAAAAAATATTTTGTTTCTTTAGAATTTTATTTTTAGGGGAAAGTTAAACATTTTGAAAACCACATCATATTCGCATATTTAGTTAAAGGTACTGCCTTAGGGCAGGCGTTGTAGGGTGCTAATACCTTCCCTACACGTAACCGACTCCCGAACCAAGAATCTCAGTTTCGCAGACCATGCCTTATCATTTTATGGTTTTTCCGTAGTTTTCCAGAATAAACTATGGTGGCGACTCCAAATCTCTTTTTTTTCAAAAACGTTTTTATTCTTTTTCCACGGATCGTCGTCCCGTCGCGATCCCGGTTGCGACAGTTATCAATTTCCTTCTTCAAAAAAAAAAAAACAAAGAAAAAACAAAGAAAACACAAAAAGAATAACATTCAGATTTTCTCTATCAAGCCATATTGTTTCATGTCGATCGAGCTTTCAAATTTGTGTCAAAATTACAAAACATTTCAAGTTTCAAAAATTTCAAAATTTGAAAGCCCAGTTTCCATACTGGCCCACAAAGCCCAATTTTTACATTGGCCCCAAGCCCAGTTTCCACACTGGCCAACATTTCTCAAATTACAAGTTTCAAGAATTTCAAAATTTGAAAGCCCAGTTTCCATACTGGCCCACAAAACCCAATTTTTACATTGGCTCCCAAAGTCCAGTTTTCACACTGGCCCCCAAGCCCAATTTTCACACTGGCCCCCAAGCCCAGTTTTCACACTGGCCCCCAAAGCCCAGTTTCCACGCTGGCCCCCAAGCCCAGTTTTCACACTGGCCCCCAAAGCCCAGTTTCCACGCTGGCCCCCAAGCCCAGTTTTCACACTGGCCCCAAGCCCAGTTTTCACACTGGCCCCAAGCCCAGTTTTCACACTGGCCCCCAAGCCCAGCTTTCACACTGGCCCCAAGCCCAGTTTTCACACTGGCCCCCAAGCCAAGTTTTTACGCTGGCCCCAAGCCCAGTTTTCACACTGGCCCCAAGCCCAGCTTTCACACTGGCCCCAAGCCCAGTTTTCACACTGGCCTCAAGCCCAGCTTCCACGCTGTCCCTCAAGCCCAGTTTTCACACTGGCCTCAAGCCCAGCTTCCACGCTGGCCCCCAAGCCCAGTTTTCACGCTGGCCCTTAAGTTTAATTTTTGCCTCGCCCTTAAGTTCAATTTTTGTTGCATCGTGATTCTATTCATCTTATGTACTTGAATCGATTGTTATTCTCCCCCTTTCTCTTTGAAACCCAGACGAAATTAGTATTTCTATCTTTACTTATCTTTTACTCTGATAATATACAAACGTTGTTTGTCATATTATCTAGTAAAATCTAAGTAAAGAGGGGCAGCTGTCAATACCCAATTTCGTCCGGATAAATAAAATTAATAATAAATAAATAAATAAATAAAAAAGTGAATAGTAAATAGTAAATAGTGAATAGTGAATTGTGAATAGTAAAAAGTGAAAAGTAAAAAAAAACAAAAAATTTATTTTTGGAAAGGATAAGTGTTCCACGTAGCTTTGAGATCAGAATTCACCAATTTGCAAATAAAAAATTAATTTTGTAATAGTAAAATGAATAAAAAAATGAATAGTAAAAATGAATAGTACAAATGAATAGTAAATTTTTTTTACTATAAATAGCCAAGGGGGGAGGCTGAAAATTTACACAAAAGAATTGAGAAAATTTTTGAGAGAAGAGAGTTGGAAGAATTTCTAATTTCAAAGGGGATATTCTAGAAGTTTTCAGAGAGCGAGGAGATTAAGTCTGTAATAGAGGTAAGGGAAGCTAACCTTGAGTATCTCCTTTTGTATTATCTTGAGCCTTGAATATGCTATATTTTGCTTTTGTCTGATCTTAAATCTTGATTATGGAGTATTTTGTTTCTGTATGATTTTGAATTTAAATGAGAGTATGCTTTTGTGTTGATATCCAAGTGTGATAGTTGTAAAACGTGATATTGATTATGTTATGCCATTTGTATGTTATTAGTTATTTATTTTATTGCATTTTAGAAGGATTAGAAGTTGTCTAACCGGCTCTGCCAGATTCAACTTCTTATTTCCCCAAACGCTTTATTTTTTTACTTATTTATTTTATTGCATTTTGGAAGGATTAGAAGTTGTCTAACCGGCTCTGCCAGATTCAACTTCTTGTTTCCCCAAACGTTTTATTTCTTTACTTATTTATTTTATTGCATTTTGGAAGGATTAGAAGTTGTCTAACCGGCTCTGCCAGATTCAACTTCTTGTTTCCCCAAACGTTTTATTTCTTTACTTATTTATTTTATTGCATTTTGGAAGGATTAGAAGTTGTCTAACCGGCTCTGCCAGATTCAACTTCTTGTTTCCCCAAATGTTTTATTTCTTTACTTATTTATTTTATTGCATTTTTGTGATTAATTTTTATTTCATCTAAATTTTCCACCAACTTATTATATTATTTTTGTTCATCAACTTTCTTCATCCTTAACTCTATAAATACCTACATTCTCTTCACTTCACACACACAATTTACATAATATCCATATCTTCTCTCTCAAAATCTCTTCATTCCATCCCGAAACTCTACTTCATTTCTCCCTCACATTTTACTATCTCTCTATACATAATAAATCCCGTACCCCATTTCTACCATAAAGTTATCTTCTTCATCTTCCATCTATCTTTCTCACAACTTATTACAAGTAGAGTTTTATTTCATCACACAAATCTTCAACAAGGTATACATTTTCTTTTCATTCTATTTATATATGCATTTTGATCATTTTTTTAGTTTATAAATTCATCGTGTTTTCTATTACAATTTTTCTTTATGCTTTTCACATTTCAACCGATCTATCCTTCTTAATAAAAAAATATAAAACTTTAAAAACATGTAATAATATAAATATCGGTATGAGTACTCGTGCGATCGTACGCATCAACCTAGTACTCATTACCCAAAATCTAAAATAAACAAAAAAAGCCGTGTGAGTGCTCGTGCGATCGTACGCATCAGCCTAGTGCTCATTACGCAAACAATAAGAAAAAAAAGCCGTGTGAGTACTCGTGCGATCGTACGCATCAGCCTAGTGCTCATCATGCAAAAATCTAAATATTTTATAAAAATACCAAAAATATTTTAAAGGTTAAGCACATGTGTGATCGCACGCATCGTCTTTGTGCTGAAAACATTCTTTGTTTATTTTATAAAAATACCAAAAAAATACAAAATCTTTCAAAACCCAAAAACATCCACATTTTCAAACAACATACAATATGGCTAGCCAGAACTACGTGATCCTTGATTCTCCATCAAAAGTGGAGATACGTAGGAGCAAGGCCAGTCCTTGTCAGGTTCACTTTCCCAAAAATCCAAATTTATTTATAATCAATTTCTTAAACATATCTTTCAAACGATTTCCAAACAAAATTTCAAGCAGTTTTCAAAAGAACTACGGAACCCTGATTTCTCATTCTTAATGAGAATACGTAGGAGCAAGGTCAATCCTTGTCGGGCTCAAAAAACTAAAAAATACATGTTGTTTCTTTAGAATCTTATTTTAGGGGATAGTTAAACATTTTGAAAACCACATCATATTCGCATATTTAGTTAAAGGTACTGCCTTAGGGCAGGCGTTGTAGGGTGCTAATACCTTCCCTACACGTAACCGACTCCCGAACTTAGAATCTCATTTTCGCAGACCAGGTCTTATCATTTTATGGTTTTTCCGTAGTTTTCCAGAATAAACTATGGTGGCGACTCCAAAATTTTTTTTTTTTCAAAAACAGTTTTTATTTTTCGGATCGTCGTCCCGTCGCGATTCCGGTTGCGACATATAGAATGAAAAGAAAATGTGTACCTGGTTGAAGATTTGAAAGATGAAACAAGATTTTGCTTGTAATAAGTTGTGAGAAGAGATAGATTGATGGTGAAGAAGATGAATTTATAGTGAAAATATGGTATGAAATTTACTATCTTTGAAGGGAATAGGAAATGGTAAAGTGTGGGAGAAAAATGGAGTAGAGTTTTGAGATGGAATGTAGAGAATTTGAGAGAGAAGAGATGGATATTGTGTAAATTGTGTGTGTGAAGTGAAGAGAATGTAGGTATTTATAGAGTTAAGGAGGAAGAAAGTTGATGAATAAAAATAAGTTGGTGGAAAATTTAGATGAAATAAAATATAATAAAAAAAATGAATAGAAAAAGTTAATGTGGAAAATAAAGGAAAGAAATAATATAAAAAGTGGGTGGAAAAATAAGGCGAAAAAAAAAACGAATAATAAAAAATGTTGATGGAGAGGATATAATAAAAAAATGTAGTGGCATAATTAGAAAAGTTGATATATAAAATTAATATGAAAATGATGTGAAAAAAATAAAAGAAAAAGATAGATGATGTGGAGAGTGATGTGGATGGTGAGGAAGTAAAAAAATGAGATTATTTTGGACCATTGGATTAAGTGTTTAATAGAAAATTTAAGGGTGCAAAAAAAATAAAATAAATAGTGTTTTTCATTTTGGTGTTTTTGTGTTGTTTTTTTTTTTTATTTTATTTATCCGGACGAAATTTGGTATTGACAATCACAATAAACATCCATAATAAAATTCATACCAGATAATTATAAACAATTAACAATAATAAAACATTACAATAAATGGTCATAGAAGAATACAATATTTGACAATCATAAAAATAATCTTAATATAAAAAATTCATGGCGAAACAAGAAGTTGAATCTGGCAGAGCCGGTTAGACAACTTCTAATCCTTCCAAAATGCAATAAAATAAATAAGTAAAGAAATAAAACGTGTGGGGAAACAAGAAGTTGAATCTGGCAGAGCCGGTTAGACAACTTCTAATCCTTCCAAAATGCAATAAAATAAATAAGTAAAGAAATAAAACGTTCGGGGAAACAAGAAGTTGAATCTGGCAGAGCCGGTTAGACAACTTCTAATCCTTCCAAAATGCAATAAAATAAATAAGTAAAGAAATAAAACGTTTGGGGAAACAAGAAGTTGAATCTGGCAGAGCCGGTTAGACAACTTCTAATCCTTCCAAAATGCAATAAAATAAATAAGTAAAGAAATAAAACGTTTGGGGAAACAAGAAGTTGAATCTGGCAGAGCCGGTTAGACAACTTCTAATCCTTCCAAAATGCAATAAAATAAATAAGTAAAGAAATAAAACGTTTGGGTAAACAAGAAGTTGAATCTGGCAGAGCCGGTTAGACAACTTCTAATCCTTCCAAAATACAAAAATAAACAACTAATAACATACAAATGGCATAACATAATCAATATCACGTTTTACAACTATCACACTTGGATATCAACACAAAAGCATACTCTCATTTAAATTCAAAATCATACAGAAACAAAATACTCCATAATCAAGATTTAAGATCAGACAAAAGCAAAATATAGCATATTCAAGGCTCAAGATAATACAAAAGGAGATACTCAAGGTTAGCTTCCCTTACCTCTATTACAGACTTAATCTCCTCGCTCTCTGAAAACTTCCAGAATATCCCCTTTGAAATTAGAAATTCTTCCAACTCTCTTCTCTCAAAAATTTTCTAAATTCTTTTGTGTAAATTTTCAGCCTCCCCCCTTGGCTATTTATAGTAAAAACATTTACTATTCATTTGTACTATTCATTTTTACTATTCATTTTTTTATTCATTTTACTATTACAAAAATAATTTTTTATTTGCAAATTGGTGAATTCTGATCTCAAAGCTACGTGGAACACTTATCCTTTCCAAAAATAAATTCTTTTTTTTTTTTTTACTATTCACTTTTTACTATTCAGAATTTACTATTCACTATTTACTTTTTTTTTTTTTTGTGATTAATTTTATTTACCCGGACGAAATTTGGTATTGACAGTCCCAAATTTATGAAAATTGCAACAATTGGATCCTTTCCGTTAAATTGTGTCCAACGACGTTAGTGTGTGTTTGACGTGGCACGCTGTAGTCAATTTCTTAACTGACGTGGCTGACTGAAGCAGGAACAGTGAAGCACGTGGATATTTACAATTTTTTAAGTAAAAAGAAACTAAATGTTTTAAACCAAAATGAGGATTCAGCTTTTATGCAGATCGAATTAGGGATTGGGATTCTTCTGAGTACTTCTGGGGTTTAATCGAAGTTGTGGTTGAAGATGCATCCCTATTCATCTTCGTCATGCAGCGGGTGGCGGAAGCAAGATAGTAATGTGGTTTGTGGTGGTGCTCGAGGAGTTAAGAACAACAATGGTGGTCCGTTGTGCTATTGTGGGATGAAATGTGTTATCAGAACTGCAAGAACAGTTAAGAACAGAGGCAAGCAATTTTGGGGCTGCCCTAAGTTCAAGGTAAGGTTTTTTGTTGGGTTTTTCGTTGTTCTTATTTTGAGTTCGAGGGTGCCCTGATTGGTGTTTTGTTGTCACATAATGGTGGTGAAGATGGTGGTTGCAATTATTTCACATGGTGTGCAGATCATGGGGTTGTTGAAACAGAAACGAGTGCAAAGTGTGAAGGCAAGTCTCAGTCTTTGCTGAACAGAGAAGCAATGGAAGATGGATGGAAGATTATAAGTGATTTGGACTTGTCTGTGAAGAAATTGGGAAATAGGCTTAATGTCTTGTTAGGGATTGTCTCTGTTCTTGTTGTGGTGAACATTATTGTACTTACAATAGTGTTTTTTCGTTCATACGAATGATTTCATTTTACTTATGATGGAATGTACTTAGAATGCAATGAACCAAAGTTATTTTGATTATAAAAGTTTGTATTGTTTGTAACTTTTGGTAAGGAAGTAATTCAAAGTATTGATTGAAACGTTTGGCCAAAATACTCTTCTTATTGAACTGTCAACTAATAAGCACAATCATATGAAGTGGTTTCGAAGTGAACTAATAAGCACAAATTATATAAACTTCATAGAATTTTCATTAATCTCAAGCACTATATAAAAGTAGAATGTGTTGATCTTTCTGAGTCATGCCCATTTTCGATGATTCCTGGAGATTTATGGATAGTAATTGGCAGAACAGTTCATTAATCTCAAGCAAAACCACACTAGAACTTTTATAACCATGTTAAAATCATAAACATAACCATGTTAAAAGATCAACATAACATCAATGCACACAACAGATAAATGGAACCAAATTAAGCATATCTACTGAAATTTAATTAATCTGAAGTAGTACATAAAACTGCTGTCATACAGACCAAATTAACCATTAAAACAACATGAAGTTCCATCAGTTATCAACTGCAGTACCACAATAACGTTTTCCTACATCTACTGCTTTTCTACATAATGTTTTGTAGCCTAAAAATATTACAAAATTTCATTCCTACTGTCTACTACGGTTGATTCCCAAAGTGATGTGCTATTTCAGATTGTTGAGTGGATGGAGTTGCTTGGGTTGCTGATGTACTGGGCACAGTTCCTGCTTGGGTTGCTGATGGACAACGAGTTCTGTTATGGCCATGTTCTCTACATATGCCACATCTCTTCTGCAAGCCAGATTTGGTCATTCTTGATTCATCCTTCCTCATTTCCCATTGCTCTAGTCTTCGTTTTCTCTTTGGTCTTCCAAGCAATACTCTTTTGTGTGGTGGAGACACATAGGATATGGAGTAATGTTCCACATGTTGGCTCCATTTAAGGGATATATAATTGTTGAATATGTCTCCTCATATTTGGACTTCATGTAGCAAGAGTCAATAAATTGTTCTCCATCAATGTTGAGGAACTTCATTGCAGCCAATGAATGACAACAGGGGATTCCAGTCATCATCCAAGTTCTGCATGTGCATGAGGAGTCATCTATGTTGACTACGAACTTATCTCCATTGTTAGACATGTGACGAACTTCAAATAGCTTGTTGCCTGACCAACTGTGTAGAAGAAGACAACAATAATTATTAACCACAGTAGTAAATTAATATATAACATAGAAGTGATTGCTGGAATTTACCTAGGAATCCAATTTTTAGTTAACTGAGATTCCTTTCTAAATCTGGATAGGATCTTGGGACAAATGGATCCAGTAAATGATGATATTCTTGACCTGTTCTTGGCCCATCTTTGCATGAGGTAAAGCCGTATCGTCTACAACAAAGTAATTATGGGTTTACTCTTGGCAGAAACGAGGACACTGTTGAAGCCCTCACTCATATTGTTTACTAAGGTGTCAGATTTAGCTCTTTCAGTGAACCTTGATCTTGACCAATACCTACAACAAATAATAGAATTATTATTAACATTATATGAATAAGGAATTATGTTCTACTTTTGAAGACTAACCTTGGAGGGATGGCAATCAAATGCTTATAAGCATCTTCGTTTACTGCTCTTATGTTTCTCATTTCCATCTCCCATGTTTGTGGATGTGTGGCTGTAGCTGCCCTCCACATTAAACGCTTCAGGTTTTTACCAGGGTATTTCTTCCTGAAGTTGGCATACATATGCCTCACACAAAACCTTTGATCAACTCTAGGAAGCAATTCATCTATTGCATGAAGTAGACCCTGCAATACTATATACAAGTAATGAATACAACCAACAAATACTTAAGAACCTAAAATTAAAATGTACAATTACAAATTAATGATTACTATTACCTTTTGCTGGTCTGATATAAAGGTAAATGAAGAACAAATTTTAGCCCCTCCAAGATCATCTACCAACAGTTCCAAGAACCACCTCCATGAATCCTTGTTCTCAACTTCAACAACACAGTATGCAATTGGCAACATCTGCTCATTCCCATCTCGGCCCACAGTTGTTAACAACTCACCACCGTACTTACCTTTCAAAAATGCTCTATCTAAACCAATAATTGGCCTGCATGACATAAAATTGTCTTTGCAAGCCTTTAAACATACATAGAATCTCTTGAAAATGACTTTACCCCCCACATCCTCAACCTTTAGTTTCACTGTTGACCCAGGATTTTTGGCCATCAACTCATGGGCATAATCATATAACCTTTTATACTGTTCTTTGAAAGAGCCATCAATTTGCTTTGTTGCTATGTTTTTGGCCCTATAGGCCATACACCTTGAAATACCAATGTTCCATTTCCTTTGAACTTTTTCCCTTATATCCACACCCTTAACTGTAGGATTATCTCTAATAGTTTTCTGTATCTTTTTGCTCAACCACTTGGCATCAATTAATTTAAGGTTGAACTCTCTGCTGCAGGTATGGTTGTCCACCATTGTTCTCAATTGGCATGTTTTCACTGCCTTCATATAACCACAATATAACTTCCAAGGACATTTACCTTTTGCACCCACACACTTCAACCTCATTCTTTGTTTATCATTCTTAACAAACTTAATATTTCTTTCATTATCCAACGCATAATTTTTTATAGCCTCCAAAATGTCTTGCTTTTCAGCAAAATATGTCCCAACTTCCCACTTAAAGTCAACCATACTTTTTGGCAACACAAATGTTGCAAAAGTCCCATAACCCTCTACACCGGTATCGTCTTCATCACTTTCTGCTCCACTAATTAATTGTTCAGATTCCCACTCATCATCTGATAAACCTCTATCACAACTCACACTGGAACATGGTCCACTAGAGTCATTTGACATACTTTGGACTTCCACTTCCACATTTCCCTCGAAATCTGCATGTATATCATCATCTATATCACAACCAACATTGACATCAACAAGCCCCTCCAACCACTCATTATTTCCATCACCACTACCATTCTCAAAAGAGGAATTCCAGCTTCGGATTTCCACATCTGCTTCAACTTCATTCTCTTCTACACCTTCATGTTGACCATCACCACCCACTTTCTGAACTTGTTCAAGTCCATCAACCTCTTCCTCCATAACAGCCTCAACTTCCACTTCTTCACCCATCTCTTCCAACACACCACCAACTTCTTCAACTCTAACAACCTCTTCCTCCATAATAGCCTCAACTTCCACTTCTTCACCATCACCACCAACTTCCTGAACTTGTTCAAGTCCATCAACCTCTTCCTCCATAACAGCCTTAACTTCCACTTCTTCACCATCACCACCAACTTCCTCAACTTGTTCAAGTCCATCAACCTCTTCCTCCATAACAGCCTCAACTTCCACTTCTTCACCATCACCACCAACTTCCTCAACTTGTTCAAGTCCATCAACCTCTTCCTCCATAACAGCCTCAACTTCCACTTCTTCACCCATCTCTTCCAACACACCACCAACTTCTTCAACTCTACCAACATCTTCCTCCGTAACAGCCACAACTTCCACTTCTTCACCATCACCACCAACTTCCTGAACTTGTTCAACTCCATCAACCTCTTCCTCCATAACAGCCTCAACTTCCACTTCTTCACCCATCTCTTCCAACACACCACCAACTTCTTCAACTCTACCAACATCTTCCTCCGTAACAGCCACAACTTCCACTTCTTCACCATCACCACCAACTTCCTGAACTTGTTCAACTCCATCAACCTCTTCCTCCATAACAGCATCAACTTCCACTTCTTCACAATCAACATCACCCCTCTCTTCAACTTCTCCTTCATCATTACCAACATATTCTAGCATATGTATGACTTTGGGTTCAGAAACAGGGTGTATCAAAAACACATGCACCTCACCATTCAGCCTAGCTAAATTAACCATATGCATGGCACCAGTGTCATCACACAGAGGCTCTAACTTATCATCCAACATTGAAGCCCCTCCTACAGAGAGTACCACATATCTTTAAGCCCATGGTATCCCAAAGATTTCACTACACTAACAATCACGAAATAACTCCAAACATCTGGGTCAAACATAAACCTAGATGTCTTCCCCCCTTCATACTTAAGCTTCCCATCGTTAACTAATTTCCCTCCATGGTGAAAGACAACCTCAATATCCTCGTCCATGATGCAAAACACTATATATAAGTATTTATACACCTATAATGTAATCAATTGACGACAAAACATGTATTAAAACCATAACCAAAACACACTCTCACACACAGACAATTATCACTTTAAACATGGGGGGCATGGGGGGACCACAACATTGCAATAAAAAATGGAACACAATCCGACGACGGGGACCACAACATTGCAATCAAAAATAAAACACAATACATAGACGGGTACCACCACCCAACATCGCAATATAAAGGTTTGTAACAAAACCAAACTTTTACTGACCTGGCAACTCCAGATTACAACTAAAGAAGGTCCCACAACTCCGATGACGACGACAACTGCACACTCTCTCAAGGTCAACTTCGATTAAACCCTAAATACCCAAATTGATACCCCAATTTTGTGAAATGAAATGAACTTTGGACGAACCGAACCCTAGAAGTACTCAGAAGAATCCCAATCCCTAATTTGATCCGCACAAAAGCTGAATCCTCATTTTGGTTTATAACATTTATTTTCTTTTTACTTAAAAAATTGTAAATATCCACGTGCTTCACTGTTCCTGCTTCAGTCAGCCACGTCAGTTAAGAAACTGACTACAACGTGCCACGTCAAACACACACTAACGCCGTTGGACACAATTTAACGGAAATGATCCAATTGTTGCAATTTTCATAAATTTGGGACCCAATTGATATTTCCAAAAACAAAGAGATTTAATTGAGATTCCACGCGAAAATAGGGACTTCGTGAATGATTAAACCTAAAAAGAAATGGTCAAAAATGAGGGAGGAGGGGAGGAAAGAAGAATCGTCGGTAGAAAGAGAAAAGAGGTATAGGGTTTCAGAGATGAAATGTAGCAAAGAGGAGATGAGAAGAAAAAGAGAAGGACGATTTTTATAATTATTATTTTATTAAATGAAGAATAAAAGTGTGAATTAGGAATTGCAGGAAACACCTCAAAAAGTAAAGGATAAAAGTAAGAAAGAATATTTTTGGAATTAAGAAAAGTTGAGAAAGTTAACGGAGAGTATTACGCCCAAAATATAATTTAAACGTAAAAGAATAAAATTCAAAAAAGAGTAAGTTTTTTTTTTCGAGAAACGTTGTAATCGTTTTTGCTATAAAGACGTATGTTGGGTTCACCAAAAATATTTCCCAACCGTTATTTATTACAGCTTTTTATTTTTCAAAAAATAGTATTAGTAAATGTAATATTTTTTAAAATACAACGAATTTACCCGGCTTATCTTAAATTCAGTTATATTGTAGTGGTTTCATGGATTTAGTTGTAGTTTTAGAATTGACCTAAAAGTTACCTATAACTATAAAAATAAATAAATAATGTTACAATTTAGAGCACATATTTTAACATTCAACTTTACTCCTATAAATATAACAATCTATAAATTAATATTTTTCTTATTAATTTATTGTATAATATATTTATAAACCGTCCACTGTTATTTATTTTTTCTTTTATAGAGAGACAGTAATTATCTGTTTTTTTCTTAATTTAAATATTGCATAATAATATTAAAAAGCCTCGTTTTGCGACTCAATAGAAATTATTTAGGAAAATGAATTGAACTCAGTATACTTTAGTTTCTACTTCTTTGTTGTTGCTATCTTATACCCCAATTTTCTGTAATGCTTGAAACTGTTATTTTAATAAAACAAATTATTTTATAAACAAGAGAACAATGGACAACAAAGCGGTGTCGTGGTGTAGTTGGTTATCACGTCAGTCTAACACACTGAAGGTCTCCGGTTCGAGTCCGGGCGACGCCATTATGTATTTTTTTTCATTGATTTAAATAATTTAGAAATAAGAAGAAAAAAAATATATATATATATATATATATATATATATATATGGGTTTGCTAACAGGTTAAGGATATTTTAATAATTTTCATTCTCAAAACTAAAAAAAAGAAACCTCCAAACTCTTACTCACCTCTCTCATTCCTCTCGACCCATTCTCTTTCATCTTTACTCACCTCTCTCATTCCTCTCAACCCATTCTCTCTCATCTTTATCACTTCAATATTTTCTCTGTCATCCCTACTGTACCTCCAATTGAAAAAATCAGAAACACTTGTAAACAATCTTACAAAAAAATGATTTTATAATGAGTTTTCATCTTATAATTTTTGTCTTATCTAATTTTATCCAATTTTCACAAGCATAAAGGATTTGGTAATTGACCTGGAAAAAATCAGAAATACTCGTTGTTAAATAATTTCTTACAAAAGATGATTTTATAATGAGTTTTTATTTTATAATTTTTGTCTTATCTAATTTTATATAATTTTCACAAACATAATGACATCAAAGGAGTTGGTAATTGGCCTGGAAAAAATCAAAAACACTAGTTGTTAAACAATTTCTTACAAAAAAAAATGACTTTATAATGAGTTTTCATTTTATAATTTTTGTTGCATATAATTTTATCTAATTTTCACAAGCATAATGACATCTGAAAGAATTGGTAATTGGCCTGGAGGGGTTTTTTTAGAAATGATAATTCAACATATGCAGATGATGAAATTAGAGAGGTTAGTAAAGATGGTGAAATTGAAGAGATCTTGAATGAACCTTTGTCCTGAAAGTGAATATGTCAATGACTCAACTCTTTACAAAGGCAAATTGTTTAAAGGCAAGTGTTTTTAATTTTTTCAATTGGGACTACAGTAGGAATGACAGAGAAAAGGTTGGAGTGAGAAAGATAAAGAGAAAGGGTTGAGAGAAATGAGAGAGGTGAATAAGAGTTTTGGGGTTTCCTTTTTCTTTTTTTAGTTTTAAGAATGAAAATTATTAAAATACCCTTAACCTTAAAACTTAGAATCCATATATCTAAGGGTATTTTTGTCTACTAAAATCTGGTACACATTGCTAAAATGTACCAACTGAAAAACAGGCGTACGCGCGTTAGCAAACTCCATATATATATATATATATATATATATATATATATATATATATATATTTAGAATATATATTAACTGTTACAAAATGAGTATTATCGAAGTATCCACAATTTTATAAAACATGTCATTTCTTTATTCATTTTCACAAGTTGGTTTTTCACTTAGGGAGGAAACAGTGGGAAACATAAATGAAACTTGTATTTTCAAAAATTATCCTTTTATCATCTCTCTTTATAATAAATATGTGGGTAGCTTTATGGTTGTATATTTACTTAATTTTAATTAACTTATTTACTTATTTATTTATTAGTTTCGAAAATTACAATTTTCCTTCTGCTTATGTTTAAATTGAATAAACATATTTCTCACTTTATTTCATATCTTTTCCTCTCACTTTTCTTATACTTTCTTTTTAGTGAGAAAAAAAAAATGCTTAACCCTATTTCTTATAGAGCTTTGAACATGACAAAACTAGATAAATATGCACTTAAATTAGATTAAAAAAAATTACACATCCATGTTGATTTATATAAAATGAGGCTCTTAATTAATATGGACCTCTTATTTTAGACCCTAACCTAAGTGTTAAAAAAAATTATATAATCAAATTAATTTTTTAAAATGGAAAAAAATTAGTTAAATAAAATATTTAAAAATTGTTCACATAGAGTTATACTATTAAGAAGTGTGAACATCATAATTAACTTTTTTTTACGTTAACATCACAATTAAATTTTAATTATTGTGATGTTCATATTCAAAAAATAGAGAGTTATACTGTTAAGAGGTTGGTTTTAAAATATGTTTTATATAAATCTAATCATATATTGAAGATATGTCTTATTTATAAGTAATTTAAAATATCTGATATCACTCAAGACATAAACATTATAAATATAAGATTAAATATTAAGTGTGATCGATAGCGGTAACACAAAACTCCAACAAATAATAAATATTACTAAACTAAATTTTTAACAATTTTTATAATTCTAAAATTCAATTTATAAAATGATATTTATACCTATCTACTTATATGCTGAAAATATGTCTTATACTTAATTCATTTTAGTTTACTACATTCATAAATTAAACAATTATCAAAAGTTTGACACATTGTATTATGTTAAGGAATAAACTGATTAATCTCAATGTAAATACTTTCCATGATTTTTTATTTATCCTCGAGCTAGTTTTAATAAAAATATTTTTCAAATATTTTAGTTAACAGGATTTTTTAACTAATAATTTCGATTTTATTATTAAAATAAAGTAAACAAGGGTTAGGTCTATATCTAATAAGGTGGAAAAAAGTTGCCCTGAAGACATTATTGAGGCATCAAGTACTACTATAGAGCCCAATTGTTGTATTGAAGAAACTTCACTCAAAAGAAAAAGCTTATTTTATGCCTTGAATAAAGTAATTCATCTTCTTTAATAAATTCATAATTTATATAGACTATCTCATTTAATATCTATGAATCTCACAAGCACATTTCATATTACTTGTGGCTGATATTTTTTTTAATTCTAGGGACATTTTTATCCATTTTTGCTTTCAAAAATCAACTTGTACAATATATTTTCAGGAATAAATTACTTTATAATAAAATATATTAACTGAAAAATCCAGCCGTGTGGTGTCGTGGTGTAGTTGGTTATCACGTCAGTCTAACACACTGAAGGTCTCCTGTTCGAGTCCGGGCGACGCCAGATCATTTATTTTTAAAAATCTTTTACAATAATTTGTTTTAAAATTTTAGTTTTATACTTCTTTTAACATTCAAATTTCACTAAAAAAATTCATAAAAGGAAATCTACAAAATAAGATTCCCAATACGAGAGAATTTGATCCAGAACCAACTTGGGTACTTCCAACAATTTTTAGAAACTCAGTGTTTCTTTGGAAATAATGGTATATTTTTCAAACACTTGATAAAACTATATCAGACGATATTGATCTTCAAAACGGTCACAAAATATACTAACTGATCGTAGCTACTCTATTTTTAAGGAACTTTATATCAAAATAAATAAAATTATAACAAAAATAATAAATTCCAATATTAAGGGTTAACGTTGTTAGTTTTAAAGAATGACATTGTTCAAAAAAATATGAAAAAATAGATTAAAGTAGATATTGTTGTTCACCTGAGCGAATTTGTGGAAAGAGAAGGGAGAATATTTGCGAGATACAATGGTTTTATGAAAAATCGATATTACCTTTTAGCTATCATTTAAAACGAGGTCGTGGAGGTTGAAGATAGTGAATTTGGACCAATGGAGTTCAAGAAAGACAAAAACTCAACCCATATTCGATTCTAGGAGAGATGATGTAGAAAATCATGAAGAAACAGGTTCCAACACATACATATTCGACTCTAAACAGGTGTATTCGAGTCTAACGTAACTTATATTCACAAAATATTAAATTTTAAAAATAATTATCTCACTTTATTTAAATATATTTTTTTTCATTTCAAAAAATCACTTTCATTTCTTTTTCTCCTTATAATAATTTTATAATTATATATATTATTAACAGTTATCATTTTATATTACTTTTACGACTAAAGACATTTTGATAATTTTTAATTTCTATCAATTAAATAATTATTTTTATCCGTCACATTGGTTAAATCTTACACTAATTTTTACCAATTTTATTTTTAAATTCATTCTCACTCACTTTCAAATCCTTTGAGAAAAAAAAGTTAACTTTTCAAATAAAGCCACTCTCACTTCTCCAAATTCATCCTTCAATGTGAACACAACCTAGAGAGTTTGTAATTCTTAAACTCCAATACAAAATTAAAATATCACTTGCTAAACTTTAATATATTTTGGTCTCCAAATTTTAAAAATTAATAGATATAATTCTTTTAATATAATAACACCAATTATTTTATGTATTAAATGACATTCCATTTTAATACTTAGGATGAAATATGTCCATTGTAAAGAGCTTATCCACTAACTTAAAATACTGTTTATTATAAAATAAAATTAATATAATTAAATTACAAAGAATATATATATATATATATATATATATATATATATATATATATATTTATATATTTAAGAATTACAAACATACTTAATACAAATATTAACAATATAATGTAAAGATTAATTCACTATACTCTTTTTGATGCTTTTAGATTTTCTAGTTGTTCTAAAAGTCCAGTTTAATGTGAACAATCTAAGAATATAGTTTTATTACATAAATAAAAACCTATATAAAAAATACCTATGAAAGTGGAGTAAGAGTTTACTATTGTTCATGTGGATTTGCAGGCGATGAAATGCAGGGTATTCTGTGTTCGTTTGAGAAGAAAAGCAATGAATCAAGAAGACAGATTTGCGGGATTGTCATCTTTCTTATCACCCGAAAAAGGGAGGAGATTTGGATGGATGATTAGTAAAAAAGTCAAATGTGCCTTTGATGTATTATAAAATTCCATCTGTGTATACAAGTGTAATATACGTAATGAAGCAAAAGAAGATGATGAACAATGCATTGACCGAGGCGTATTCGGTTCCAATAGAGTGGTATTCGGTTTCACTCCTGTGAAGATTCACAAAAACGATGTATTCAGTTCACATGGAGTGATATTGGGTTCCAGGCCTGAGATTACTCTCACGAAGGAGATGTATTCATTTACCATGGAGTGGTATTCGGTTCTCATTATGTGTTGTATTCGGTTATATGACCCATGTTGATCATGGATTCACCAAAATCACGAAAAAAAATGCAACATTATTGTCGTTGTAGATTTTGACCAAAGGGTCTTGAGAGCCACCATCGAAGAGCACTTAATCTGAGATGAGAAGGCCACGGCCAACCACCAGCTCAGAGAAGTATTTGTTGTCGAAACGAATGGCAGTGAAGGAGTAAAGAGGAGACAAGTTGGTGTCCCTACGGAGGAAGGGCAAATGCTTCTTCTTGACGCGACGAAACTGATGTCGATGTTGGTTCTGTTATAGATGCGAGCTCTGAAAAGCTAGCATTGTGCTTGGCCTATCCTGTGGTCGCCGGAGAGCACGGTGAGGTCACGCGTGCTCAAGCCTTTGACGGCGAAGGCGCTGGTGTAGGGAGGTTCAACACACACATGCACATAGATCTCCACACTGATAAGATATTGTCCGCTTTGGGCTAAGCCCTCACGGATTTGCTCTTGGTACCACTCCAAAAGGCCTCTTACCAATGAAGGTATCTTATGTGTATATAAACTTATGTCCATCTCTTATTTTATAAGATGTGAGACTTTGTTTGTACCCAACATCCTCCCCTCAAACAAAGGACTATGGTTCTCTACCTCTACCTCCCCTACAACGAAAGTCTTTTCTTATCCTCGAGTACATCAGGTCATCACTTCTCTTTCACAATCCATGATCAAACACTAAGCATCTCTTGCTCTCCACCTCTCATGATTCATTTCCAGGTTATCTGTCAGCCACCTGCCAAGGCTTCACCTGATCATGGAGGGACGTACTCAACTCGACTAAGCCCGGTCACCAGACCTGAACCATGGGCTCTGATACCATTTTGTAGGGAGGTTCAACACACACACATACACATAGATCTCCACGCTGGTAAGATATTGTCCGCTTTGGGCTAAGCCATCACAAATTTGCTTTTGGTACTACTTCAAAAGGCATCTTACCAATGGAGATATCTTATGTGTATATAAACGCATGTCCATCTCTTATTTTATAAGATGTAGGACTTTGTTTGTACCCAACAGTTGGCGAGTGTGGGAAGGTCGAAGAATGGAGAAGGGAGTTGGGCGTTGGCTACGCTTTCGCTTGCTGTTGTTGCTTCTCTTCGACCTAGAGCTACTGTCCATGAAGGTCCTCCAAACGGCCATTTCAGAATATTGGGTCTAGGTTACTATGATTTTCTTTTTTCCTTTATTTAGACATCATTCTAATTCAAAACTTTAACCTAATAAATCTATGAAATTTATTAATGTTTAGTTTTTCCTTATTTATTTAATGTGAAACCTTTTTCATATTTATTTAATGTGAAATTTAAACTTATGATTATATTTTTATTTATTTTTTTTTTGTTAATTGTGAGAGTCTTGAAATGTATATATTTATTTTATTTTTTTCATGTTTATGAACTCTCTCTATAAAGAAGACTTATACAAAATTATATAATGTTAATTTTTTGTAATTTGTTTATCATAACGAAATATGTATACTGAACTTAGAAGACTTTTTTTTTATCTAATGTAATATACTAACTTTCTTTAATTATTTCTTTACTTAAAAATATTCAATTTAACTTCGATAACAAATAAAATCATACCACTTCGATAACAAATAAAATTATACCGCTTCGTGAAATAATATTACAAAAATAGTACAATTAAAAATAATTTCATTTTACTAAAATAAAATTTTTGTACAATATTAAAATTAATTTTAATAATTAATGTTAATTTTTGACTCTTTATAAACTTTTTTACAATTAAATATAACATTAACAATTTTCATTTTATATTATATTAATAACTAAGGGATATTTTGATAATTTTCCATTCTACCAATTCAATAATTTTCTTTTATCTGTTACATCAATGAAATCCTACACTACTTCCAACTCCACTCTTATCTACCTCCAAATCCACTCAACTAAACAACAATTAATTCACCCTTAAATCCTCTCAAATCCATCCAGCTCTTCCTCAATTCCTCTACCCGAAGTGAATACACCCTAAGAGAGAAAACTCAAATTGTAATATCATTTCAATGAAATCCTTTTTGTTATAAATATAAATAAAAGTTTATTAACTTTTCAAGTCAACTGTGTCACATTTATGTGTAGTTCCCTTTCGTTTTTTCTTCACCTTCCAATAACAAGGTATCACATTGTTGTGAAAAAATTGTAAAAAAAAGTTATTAAAAAGACATTTTTCTTTTGAAAAACAGAAATGAAGAATTTAACCAACGCTGTGTCATGGTGAAATTGGTTACGTGATTAGTCTAACCTACTGAAGGCCTCTTGTATGAGTCCACATAATTTGATCTATCACTCTGAGGATGACATGATAAAAAAACACAATGTTGATCTTTTTCTTCACGGAGATCATTGTTCACTTCACACATAATTGATCTCAAATGTTACAAGTTACTTGTTCATGAAGCAGTTTCTCTGATAAATAAAAACTTGTTCATGGAGCAGGATCTAGGATGAAAAAAAGTGTCTCAGAAAGAAGTATAGCTACACTCTTGCAAGGTGTCACTGATGGTGGTATCAGTGTCACTGTTACTGGAGCCTTTCCCATTGCATTGTATAAAAGGAGCACTTGCTGGAACTGACATGGAAAGATTTGTACTTGGAATTGCAGAACCCTCTTTCTGCACGTCGGTTGTGGCTTGAGAGTTCGGCAACCGTGCAATGGTAACGGCAGAACAAGTAGTTGTGGTGGTTTTAGCTGCTGCTGCTATTTCATGGTTTGCAAAACGCTTTTTAGCACCTCTGTGCATGTGTGTGGCACAGTACTTCTGACCAGGAAGAACAGCACTCTTGCATTGCCACTTCTTGCCGTCCGTTCTCCGACACCTGTCTGGTGCAGATTCTATGTTGGTTTTGTCAATCAGGTGAGATGGGTTGTTACCAAAAACTGAAAATGGCAACCAAAAAAACCAACAATGTTCTATCAGTTTTCACATGAAAGGTTTGTCCTTGTATCTTACGAACATAACATTAACACATTAAAGATGCACAACATTGTATTTCTGTTGTTTTTCAGAGATGTAATTCCTGAAGTAGTTCAGCAAATAAGTCAGGAAATTGCTGAATTTTAATATGGATAAGGAGGAAGTTACAAATGATTATTATGAGAAATAAGAACAATATATAGATCGTTAGATCATATTTGAATGTTTGAGATGAAAGGATAAATACACATAGTAGCCATAAATGTTAAAGCTTGACAAGATCTATATTTATAATTCTCACATTCTTATAATACAACTGTTCTAGTAATTCATATCCCTTGGATAGGGATTGGAAGGAGTAACGATTTTCCACCACAGTCAAGGCTTTTAGCAGGGGCAAACTAACTTTTCTTTTCTTGCATCAATTTAATATGGGTTAAATATGTGTTACACGACTTCCATAGAGTGAAGGAACGAAATTTAATTTAAGGACGAAAAACACTTTTTTATAATAGTTTGAGGACGAAAAACATTTTTTTATAATAATTTAAGAACAAAAAACAATTTTTATAATAGTTTGAAGATGAAAAACATATATGACTCATTTAATAATATATATGAATGTCATTCACATGCTGTTAACATTCATGCTGCTATTGTAACTTCTGACAGTAAACAGTACTCGCCCATATTCTTAAAATGGAATGCTGATATCTACAAATCTGTTAATCTTTTGCATAACTGTACTCAATAACTAATGTCTCGTTTACATCTTTTCCCAACTAGAGGAGTCAGCTTCTTTGGATTTGTATCTTAACATGATGAACACCAATATCTCAATAAAATGCCACAAGGGCACGCAAAAATAAGTGCATTTTGTGGAACACACCTAATTCTAAACAAAAAAAGGACCTCTATCTATGTGGGTGTCTTATGTGCATGTAAAGTTAGAAGTAAGTTTTGGAGAAGTCCATCTAGATTCTTGACTAATTGAGCACACAATTATTAGTACACTTATCGATTATGTCAACAACATGAGATTCTGAAATTTGAATCAGGCCCCACAGAAAAAGCATTGCAGTAAAGAGGACAGAACATACTTGATATGATGCTATATTGCTATTGATTCTGTTTTGTGATAGTAGGGATTGGTAGGACCATGGGAGAGAGACTATTAAGAAACATTTTAGGTACATGAGGCCTAATGATCGAGTGAAACATGACATGACAGAGTCATGTCACTGACCCCACTCCATGCAACATGTTTGATTGGCTTAGAGTTTGTTGTTCTGCAGAGTGGGGATGTGTCTGTTATCCTATAGTCCTACAAAATATAGTGAAAAACACAAATTATTGCAACCAACTACATCAAAATTACCTTGAAGAACACTTGTTGGGGAGAAGCTTATTCCAGTAGAGATGTTATTAGAATCACCAACAATGCTTCCTTTCCCACCACTTCTATTGCCTGTGTTGTTACTGACACAACTCTTGGACTGGTTATCTTTCTTGCACATCTTTAGGCAACTTTTGTCATCCGAAGCAACAGATGCCACACTGCCGAGTGTTACTGCCGCCTTAGGAGCACTGGCAGAGGCAAGGCCGGAGCCAGGGGATGCCGCAAAGGTGGAAGAAAACACCATGAAGGACCTGTTCATAGAAGAGCAATTGTCAATGCTGAGGCTCCTTGATGGAGTACTGGAAGGTGTGTCACTAGGTTGCATGGCCATGATAAGGTTTGGATTTGAAATTTCAAATAGTGTCTCTGAAGCTGATTTGGTAGGTGACTTGCTACAAGGTTTTGGTGCCAAAGGAGAGTTAACTTGAGATGTTTCCACAGGCTTTCTTGAACGATTTCGACCTCTATGCATGTGCCTTTCACAGTACTTTTGACCAGGCACTACACTCTTACTGCATCTCCATTTCTTTCCATCTGTTCTTCTACACCTATGAGGTTCTGGAACCATCCTACTCCCTTGATCAAAACCAAGGAAACTGTATTCTGTAACCAAAACCAATGCACAAAACATACAAAACAAACTCATCATTACCTTACAAGTACATGAACAAACATACCCAAAAAGCATAAAAAGTTTTGAAACTAAGCCTACCTTTGAACATATAAAAATCCCAATGGATTCCTATACTAAGTAAATCCACTAGCAAAAGCATTTTGTCTAAATCTTGGCACCGAAAAAAAAAAAAAAACAAAGCCAACAATTAACCCAAAGAAACAGGGAGTCTCTTTATAGTAATTCATTCCAAAATCATAATGTGATTCATCCTATAATAAACACAACACCACATGATAGTTTTTTTAAAGGATAAAACTTTATTATAAATATGTAATATACAGAGAAGGTATGATCACTTGATCAAAGGCTATTTATTACAAACCTGACATGTTGCTTGGGAATTGGACACGGTGATGAGGAGGAGGAAGTTTATAAGCTAAGTGGTTGAAAATGAAAACCTGGTGGTGAAGCTCACGCCTCTGAGCTTCAGTGATCACATGGTTTATTTCTGGTGGCGCAGAATGAGAAGCATCAACCCCAAGATGAAGTTCAACACTGTTGAAAGAGTTCTCTTTCTCTTCCTTGACCATAACTGTAACTCTCGATGATTTAATAAATTAATACAACCGATTCATTTTGATCTTGTTGGTCTCCATTTCAGACCCAGTTTTCTAGAAAAAAAAAACAATAATAAAATCCCTCTCCAATATTTCCATGGGGACCCATTCCTCTCAATAGTTATCATTCTTCATCCCATCCAACACAGATGGAGGGTACCGGCACTCAATCATGTAGAACCCACAACATTCTTTCATCAAACTTTCAAACTCAATCAAATTTTTCTTCCCTACTGTAAGACCTCCGAAATAATAGCAACAAAATCAAATCCAATTATAGACCCTATGACAACGAAATTTATTTTCTGAATCTTCGTCCCTGCATCATTTGGAGCGTCTAGCCATCCAATTCTCTTCACTTATATTTCCATTCCTTAATTCCAATTCAACAAAAAGCAGAACTTCTTCTTCACTTTCTTTATAGTTTTATCATCAATAGATTCACCTTTAGAACAAAAAAGTTTAGTCTCTATATTGCATATAGTTTACCTTCAACTTTCATCTTCATTGACTCCATTTCCTTCATTTTTCACCTGCACAAAATTACCCACACAGAAATCAATTTCATAACCCCAAAACCACTATTCATCACAGCTTCACATCTCTCCCATGAACATATAGACCCCCTCTATTCAACTTTATTTGTGATTTTTAATTCAACACCAACATAAACACTCTCAACCCCAAACATAATCATATATTAATCAATCAGAAACCCAATAGAATTGTATAATTGAAATAGAGAAGAACAACTTTTGTTTAGAAATTGGAACCAATAGGAAAGAAAAGTAGCAGTTGCACACGGTGGCCAACAGCAGCGGTGAAGTCAAGTTCAGTCCTAGCAGAAACGTGACTAGCAACGCAGAGGCGATTTTCTACCAGCCCTAAAGATGACGAAGGTCCTGGTCCGTGACTGTGGGTTTTAGCATAAATGAGAACCTTGGTTGCCGGAGATAAGAACAACTAGGAGCAATAGGTCTGAAATGGAGAGGAGGAAGAAGAATCTGAAGTTGTGATTTGAGGATGAAGAAGGAAGCCTCTTGAGTCAAGAGGACGTGTCGCCAGCTAAGTGCACTGTTGCCGCGAAGTATCAACGGCGGCGAGGAGAAAGAAGGGGCAAGGCCATGGTTGGGAGAGGAAGGAGAAACGGTGAAGTAGAGGATGCAGTGATACTGTGATGAAAATGAAATGGGGAAGAAAACCTCTTTCAAGCATGGAGAAGAAGTTAAGGAAAAAGTTTTCCTTTTTGCAAGTGATAAAGAAGAAGATGGGTTGGATGACATATTTGCCCTTGTACTCTAGTTTCATTTCAACTAGTTTTCTACCTATTCACATTGAAATTGATCAGAAACAATGAGTAGCTTAGCTTACGTACAAGGAGCATTCTTAACTACATAATTTCAGGTTTCAGGTTGGGAGTGACAGTTAGTTCGGGGAGAAAAACTATTAAGAAAGTAAGAAAAACTTATTAAATTTGTTTCATGTGGTTTGATTAGATTAAATTAGATATAAATTATTTTATGAATGGTAATATATGTATTTGTTTGTGATCTTTTTAACTCAAATGTTATTTACCATGAGAATGTAAATTATGTAAATGAAATTCAATTATGTATATGTAATAAATGTTGTGATTGATATAAGTTATGAGAACAAATTTTTATAAGTTTTTTCATGATTTGATGAGAATGAATGACATAAAAATTATATTAATGTGTTCATTTTTGTGCAGAAATATCATTAATGGAACAAGTTATATAAAGTAGAAGTGGGGAGAGTGTAATTATCATGATTTTATTGAACTTTTATACTTATGCATAAAATGAGATTTAGACTGAGAATTAAATGAGGTTCCATAGCTTGTCCAATGGCAATCTTCTTCCGTGGTCCACCTCCTACCCCTGAAAAAAAAGACACAAACTTGAGAACAAAAGTAAGAAAAAGAAAACAAAAAAGAAGAATAAAAAAAAGGTGACAATGAAGAACATGTGATGATGGGGAAAAGTAAAGAGAGTGGAAGAGAAACCAGAAGTGTTGTGTGAAGAGGGAACAATCCTAAAAGGCTTAGCTTCCATTGTCACATCCACATGAGGTCTTTTTTTCTCCTTTTTCTTTAGAGGGTCTGTCTCTGATAGTGATGATCAAGAGGGAAAAAAGCTTTTTTTTTTTCTTACTTTTTCAGTGGGAATGAGAAAATGTTGAAAAAGGATTTGGAAAGGGTAACTTGGGCAGGGAAGAACTTCTGCACTTGGTTCCATTTACTTCAATTGTAAGTGGGAAGAAAGAGAGCAGAGAGAGAAAAAGACGTGTCAGAAGTTTCTGAGAAACACCTGTTGCAAGACTTTGCAGCAGTCACTTTCACTCAAACAAAATAATCCTTACGTTATAACATACTGTTCAACGTTGTTGGGCTCGTGAACACTTATTTTTTCAGTTTTCATGTGTTATTATTTCATAACCCTATGTTATGTATATTAACGAAAAACAAAATTAACAATTGATGTTAAGAAATAGAGTTTAAATCTAAAACAAACTTCTTTTAAAACATAGACATATTCTGAGTATGAGTATGATTAGATGATTTGTTAATATAAACTTTAATACTATATAAAGAATTTAATATAGGTTTAATTCATTTCTTCAAAATTAGTTTTTAAGAAAAAAATTATTTTTATTTATATATTATAATAAATTTGTGTTGTTTTTAATTAACGTGAAACTTCTAATGATAAATTAAAAAAAGAATATCTAATTCATAAAATATACTTAGAAGCTATTTTTTTATAAAGAAAAGGTTAAAGTTAATTTATAAAGCAAAATATCATGAACATGTGTACATTTTGAGTAATTTATATGTATAGTGTTGTGAGACATTGTTTGATATCTTTAATAAATTAATGATGATGTATAAACATCGAACTAAAGGTGTATGTGTTATTAGATTGAAATAGTAACTTATAAGTGAAAGATAACATATTTTTTATACATTTTAATAGTTGTATTATACAAAGATTATATTTTTAAATATTTTATTTTCTCTTTTTAGCTTATTTTAGAGTTTAGTGATCATAAACTAGATTATATGATATATTTGTTTTACTTTACATTTTTTTACTTTTCTAACTTTCACTTATTGTTTCGGATATAAATTTTTTGTAGATACTATTTTTTATTTTTAATTGATTATAACTGCATTAGCTACACTTTCAAGACTTTAGTTTGGATATATTAAATTTTTTATAACTTAAAAGACAAATTTGTTAAATAGTTGTTTACAAAAAAATCTTGCATATTAGTTATTTACTTGTATCAACTTATCTTTTCTAATTAAGTTTTAAAAATTTAATAGAGTCCAAATTATATGTAATATAAGAGTGATTTTCTTTCTTTAGTTATGAAAACTTCCAAAACATTTCGGTAGGTTTATGAAAACTGTAATTAAGTTTGATTTTTTTAAGAGATGTTTTGGATATTTCACACCAATGTTTAATTTGTTTTCGAAGGAAAAGGAATAATATTTGGAAGGTTAAACCCCTTTAGTTATCCTTATTTTCGTGGGTTTTTCCTAGTTCGATCCCCGTTTATTTAGAATCTCCAATTTAGTCCTAAAAAATGTTATTTTGAGTCAATTGAGCTCCTACCATTAAATTGTCTTAACAGAGTTAAGTTTTTTATGAGGTGGGAGGTTGACGTGACCTGTTCTTTAAACGTGGCATTCTGATACTTTTATACGTGGCATTTCATAAAAAAATTTAAAAGTAGGATATCTAAAATCTGAACAAGAACAAACATCTCCCATAGCGTTATTGTTTTGATTGAACAAACCTTCTGAATCTATCCCAAAATCACAGTCTCGAAACCCTAGAAGATCAAGCTCCCCTTTTTCTTTCTCTCGTTTCCCTTTCAAAAAAGGCTCCCTTTCCACTCTTAATCGACGATTGGAACTTTTGGGTTTCTTTCTTTCAGCGATTTCAATCTTAAACTCAAGGTTGTGAACTTGTGAATTCAGATTGAAGCGATTAGGGTTGAAAAGATTTGAGTTGGCGTTGGCAATGCCATTATTGTGGTTAGTGAGGAGCTATTTGGTGATTTTTGAGATACCAAAAACGCAAAATGTCTTGGGCAGGCCTTGAGGATATTTACCTTTTCACTTTAGTTGCTAGCTATCAAAAGCTTTAAGTCTTCACGCCCGTGCTGGATCAATGCCCCCACCGGAAAAGTCTACACCTACTCCGACGTCAACACCACCACCCAAAAAGTGGCGGTCGGCCTCCACAGATTGGGCGTGCGACAAGGTGAGGTCATCATGATCCTTCTCCCCAACTACCCCGAGTTCGTCTTTGCATTTCTCGGGGTGTCTCATCGTGGCGCCGTAGCCACTAAGGCATACCCCTTCTTCACCCCGGCGAATCTTGTAAGGACCGTGTCCTTTTATAAATATTTATTATTATTATATTATAAAAGGAAGTGGTGAGGGAAGGCAACTAGGGAGCATGCCCAGGATTTAAGGGAATTTGTTTGTTTGTATTTGGGGCAGCAGGGAGGCAACGTGCAGATTTTTGGGGAAAACAGCAACCAAAGTTTGGCACCTTTCACAAACAGCAGCAGGAACGTAAGAATAAAAGGAGCAGAGGAGGGCTGCACTGGGAGGAGAAGAAGAGAGAGAGAGAGAAGAAGAAATTTTACTGTTTTGCTGTCATTTTTGTGAAAGAAGGAGAATTTCAAAGCTTGGTGGAATTGCTTGGAGCTGCAAGTTTTGGAGGAGATAGACTCAAAGAATTCACAAAGGAAGTCTTCAAGAGGTAAGGGGAGCTAGATATTTTGCGTTTTGATTGTTGAATTATACTGTGTTTGGTGCAAATCTGAGAATTTTGGGAGTGAAAATTGATTTCTGCGTTTTCTGGAAAACCTGTGATTCTGCAGAATCTGCAGAATCGCGTTCGTCCAATTTGATTTCAAATTTGGATGTTCGTCCAAATTAAGACGAATTGAACGTTCGTCCAACTTAACGAATTGAATGTTCGTCCAGCCAAATTATTTGAGCGCTCGTTTTTTTTTAGCCTGACGAGCGTTCACTCATGTGTTCGTTTTATACGTTCGGCGCGCGTTCATCCAATTTTGAGCGGTCGTCCTAAGTGAGCGTTCGCCCTAAGTGAGCGTTCGGCCTGTTCTTGAGCGTTCGGCCAGATTCCCATTAACGTCCGTCCATTCGGTTAAGATAGCGTTCGGCCTAAATATCAAAATCAGCTTTCGTCCAGTTTGATTAAAAGAGCGTTTGTCCGTTCTTAAATGGACGTTCGTCCAAATTGGTTAAAAAAGCGTTCGTCCGTCCGAAAGAGAGCGTTCGTCCAGTGGAGTGTTCGGCAAGCGTTCGTCTGTCCGGAAAATGGACGTTCGACCAAACTGTGAAAAGTGGACGTTCGTCCTAAATTTGAGCGTTCGTCCATTTTTTTTAATAACGTTCGTCCAGATCGCTTAATAGCGTTCGTCCAAAATGGTAGTGAATAGTGTCCGTCTAAGAGAGTGTGCAAAGGGTGATGGGTTCTAAGTTCAATTGCTCTTGTTTTGGGTTGAATTAAATATGTAAAATGTTGAAAGTATGATATGATGTGATTTATGAGAAAATATGAGAATGTATGAAATATGATAGAGTATTGTGATCATCTGATGTAAATGTTGTAATTTGAGAATTGTAGGTAATATATGTGGTGATATGAGCTATGAGAAAATATGAGAATGCATGAAATATGATAAATTACTGTGATTATATGATGTAAATGATGAAATTGAGTATGATTCGGAAATCTCAGGGAGAGATGGATGAAAGTGGTTATGTGAAATATTGTAGTTGTGTCTGTATAATTGTAGGGGCTTTGAAATGGTTGTCTATCCCTAAACTCAAAGCATTGTTCACACTCAAGTAGAGAAGAACAATGTGAGTGGTGAGAGTAGAGGGAGATCCTCGTCTATAGTCTTTGAATTTAGACATAGGCAGCTTGGGGGATTTATATTGCTAGTGTTGGAGAAAGACCAGCAGAACTAGCAAGTGTAGAGACGACCAATAGTCCGACAATTATACAAAATCCGGATGAGTCATATGAATATGTGGATTGTGGTTTAATAAGCATGCATAAATATTTCTGTATTTAAATCTATGACGACATGAATTAATTGTGCTAGGAGATAACATGCTTTTTATATCTAGCTCACCCTTGCATTTGTTTGTGTTGTGTGCCAATTTTGGATTATGTTCTTCGGCGATGATCATCCACTTGGATGGGAGCAGATGTGGTCGAGGAGAATGCCGAGGAGAGTCCTCTGGAGCAAGAGCTTGAGAATAACGTGACTGCGGAGTAGTGTGCTTAGGAAGTTTCCTATCTGAACACGTGTAGTGTTCTAATATATGAACTGTTAAGTTTGAATTTCCGTTTTCTTTTATTTTGGATGACGGTAATTTCGTACTTAAATTACACGTCGTATTCTGACTGTTCTCTATATTTTAAATGATGACGTCTTTATTATGTAATATTTGTTATTATATAATCGGGATGTTACATTAATGGTATCAGAGCAGTTCTTCCTTAGAAACCTGTAGGTTATAGATGTGTCCTGTGTGTGCTTGTGAATTCTGGCCATTTTTGCGAGACGTCATATTAGTTTCATTGAGTGGGACTAATAGTTTTCTCTCTGTATGAACAGAAGATGGCATCTAGATCTCCTCCTTCCTCTGATGTCAATCCGTCTGACTCTAATCAGATGCTGAATGCGGTACTTCAGGCTTTGCAACGGCAAAATGCTACACTAGTTCAGCAGAACACCATTGCATTACAAAGTTTGGAAGCTGCCAGAGTATCGGCTGAGAATGCTAGAGTATCATCTGAAAATACTCAAAGACAGTTTGTGGAAGTGTTGACTAATGGCAGGACCACTCCAGGTGTTCCTCCCTTCACTATTCCAGTCCAAGAGTGGAGTTTGGAGAACTTTCTTCAGCATCACCCTGCAAGATTCACAGGAAAATGCAGTCCGGATGAAGCTGACCATTGGTTCAGGGATATGGAGAGGATATTTGAAGCTAAAGGATGTCCTGATGAGAGGAAATTGGCTTATACTCAATATCTGCTGATCGGAGAAGCTGGCCATTGGTGGAGCAGCATGAAGATGATCCTTGATAGGAGTGGGACTCCTATTACTTGGGAGTTGTTTAGAGTCAAATTCTATGCTGAGTACTTCCCTGACAGTGTGAGATTTGCAAAGGAAGTAGAATTTCTGGAGCTGGTACAGGGCAACAAGTCAGTGTCAGAGTATGCAGATCGTTTCAAACATTTACTTTGTTTCAACACTATGGCAGTAGATGAAGAATGGCAATGCAGAAAGTTTGAGAATGGTTTGAGGAGTGATCTCAAGCTGCTTTTAAAAGGGTTACGTATCAGAGAGTTCCCTACTTTAGTGGAGATGTCCCGTGATCTAGAGAAGACAAAAAAAGAATCTGAGGGACAGCAGAGTCAGCCTGTGAGGACTGGGGGACCATCTGGATCTCGTGGTGGATTTATCACTAGGAAGACCCCTTATGCTAGACCATCCTTTTCTTCTGGGTCTAGGGGTTCATCTTATCAGCCATCAGTGCAGTCAGGATCAGCCAGACCATCCGGCCCCGTTAGATGTTATACCTGTGGAGGACCTCATTACCGTAACAGTTGTCCTATGGAAAGTGGTGCAAGGAAATGCTTCAAGTGCGGAAAAGAGGGGCACTTCTCTAAGGAGTGTACTTCTGTAGTAGGATCGAGGTCTCAGGCACAGAGGATTGGTTTGCCTCCACCCAGAGAAGGTGACAGACCCCAAGCGGTGGGCAGAGTATATGCTATGACAGGATCGGAAGCAGTCAGCTCAGGTAATCTTATCATCAGCAATTGTTTATTGTTTGGGGTGACTTGTGTTGTACTTTTTGATTCGGGGGCAACACACTCCTTCATATCGGAGGCATGTGTTGAGAAATTGGGTATGCCTGTAGAAGAACTAGACTTTGACCTAGTGGTGTCTACACCAGCATCAGGGTTAGTCAGAACGTCTTCTGTGTGTGTACGTTGTCCAATTGTTGTAGAAGGACATCAGTTCAAGGTGAACCTCATCTGTTTACCTTTGCAAGGATTAGAAGTAATTTTGGGAATGGATTGGTTATCTACCAATCGCATCCTCATTGACTGCGGTAGTAAGAAATTGATGTTTCCTGATAAAGACAAATTTATGCCTTTGTCGATCGGCGTCTTGAGACAAGACCTTCTGGAAGGTGTTAGTTGCTTTTTGGTGTTATCACATATAGAAGCGACGCAAGTTTCACATCATGCAGCACAGGAGAGTCAGAGTGTAAACCTAGCAGTTGTAAACGACTTCTTGGATGTTTTTCCTGAAGAAGTTCCTGGTTTACCTCCTCCACGTGAGGTGGAATTTTCTATTGATTTGGTCTCAGGAGCGGGACCAGTTTCTATATCTCCTTACAGGATGGCTCCAGCAGAATTGGTAGAGTTAAAGAAACAGATTGAAGACCTGTTGGAGAAACAGTTTATCCGACCTAGTGCTTCGCCTTGGGGAGCACCAGTGTTACTAGTAAAGAAGAAAGATGGTGGTTCAAGGTTGTGCGTTGATTATCGACAACTGAATAAGTTGACGATCAAGAATAAGTATCCGTTGCCAAGGATAGATGATTTGCTGGATCAACTGCAGGGAGCTACAGTATTCTCTAAGATTGATCTGAGGTCGGGTTATCATCAGATCTTAGTGAAAGCGGATGATGTGCAGAAGACAGCGTTCAGTTCCAGATATGGCCACTATGAGTATGTGGTTATGCCTTTTGGTGTGACTAATGCTCCAGCCATTTTTATGGACTATATGAATCGAATTTTCAGACCTTTCTTGGACAAATTTGTGGTGGTCTTTATAGATGATATACTTGTCTATTCTAAGACTCGAGAAGAACATGCAGATCATCTTCGGGCAGTACTTGAAGTGCTGAGAGAAAGACGATTGTATGCCAAATTGTCTAAGTGTGAATTTTGGATGGAAGAAGTTCTTTTTCTTGGCCATGTAATTTCAGCTGGAGGAATTTCTGTTGATCCCGCTAAGGTACAAGCAGTGCTTCAGTGGGAAAAACCTAAGACTGTTACTGAGGTCAGGAGCTTCGTGGGTTTAGCAGGCTACTACCGCCGTTTTATTGAGGACTTTTCCAGAATTGTGGCACCATTGACGCAACTGACTAGAAAGGATCAACCTTTTGTTTGGACAGATCGTTGTGAAACTAGTTTTCAAGAGCTAAAGAAAAGGTTGACTAGTGCACCCATCTTGGTCATCCCTGACACAGGTAAACTTTTTGAAGTGTTCTGTGATGCCTCGCATCAGGGATTAGGGTGTGTACTGATGCAGGAAAAGAAGGTAGTGGCGTATGCATCAAGACAACTCAAGGTTCATGAGAAGAATTACCCCACTCATGACTTGGAGTTGGCAGCTGTAGTTTTTGCTTTGAAGATTTGGAGACACTACTTGTATGGTGCACAATTTCAGGTGTTCAGTGATCATAAAAGCCTGAGATATCTCTTTGATCAGAAGGAGCTTAACATGAGGCAAAGGAGATGGATAGAGTTCCTTAAGGATTATGACTTTGATCTTTTATACCATCCTGGGAAAGCCAATGTAGTGGCAGATGCATTGAGCAGAAAGGCAGTACATATGTCCTCATTGATGATCAGAGAATTAGAGTTGGTAACAAGCTTCAGAGATTTGAGGTTGCAAGTAGAATTTGAAGCTGACAGCTTCAGATGCAGTAATTTGGTAGTATCCAATGACTTGTTGAAGCATGTTAAAGAAGAGCAGTCGAAAGATATTGAACTCCAAACGTCAGCTAGTTTGATTGGAACCGAGCAGGGTAAAGATTTTATCTTGGGGGCCGACGGTATTTTGAGATTCAAAAGCAGGGTCTGTATCCCTAGCAGCTCAGGATTAAAGAAGTTAATCATGGAAGAAGGTCACAAAAGTCGTTTTAGCATGCATCCAGGCATGACGAAGATGTACCAAGATCTCAAGAAATCTTTCTGGTGGTCGGGTATGAAGAGGGACGTAGCACAGTTTGTGGCTTCTTGCTTGACTTGTCAAAAGGCAAAAGTGGAACATCAAAGACCTGGAGGTTTGTTGCAACCGTTGGAGATTCCAGAGTGGAAATGGGATAGCATCGCGATGGATTTCGTTACTCATTTGCCACGCACTATTCGGAAGCATGATGCAATCTGGGTAATAGTGGACCGATTGACCAAGAGTGCTCACTTCTTGGCAATTGATTTGAGAATGTCTATGACAAAGTTGGCGCAGCTATATGTTAAGGAGACAGTGAGGTTGCACGGAGTGCCTTCGAGTATTGTATCAGATAGAGACCCAAGGTTCACATCCAGGTTTTGGCAGACCCTTCAGAGTGAAATGGGAAGCAGACTACAGATGAGCTCGGCCTATCATCCCCAAACAGATGGCTAGTCCGAGCGGACGATCCAATCGCTTGAAGATTTGTTGAGGACTTGTATTTTGGACCACCTAGGAGTATGGGATGAAATATTACCACTGGCTGAGTTCACTTATAATAACAGCTATCAAGCCAGTATTGGTATGGCTCCGTTTGAAGCCTTGTATGGTAGACGCTGTAGAACACCTTTGTGTTGGTTTCAAGAAGGAGAGCATGTGTTAACAGGACCAGAGATAGTTCAACAAACTACAGAGAAAGTGAAGCTTATCCAGGCAAGAATGAGAGCATCTCAAAGTAGACAGAAGTCATATGCGGATCAGAGGCGCAGGCCGTTAGAGTTTGCAGCTGGAGACCATGTGTTTCTTCGAGTGACTCCGACTACCGGTGTGGGAAGAGCAATTCGGGCTAGGAAGTTGTCTCCTAAGTATCTTGGCCCTTATTAGATTCTGCGACGTATAGGACCGGTAGCTTATGAGATAGCCATGCCACCTCAGTTAGCAAATTTGCATCCGGTGTTCCATGTATCCCAGCTGAGAAAATATGTGTCAGATTCTTCTCATGTACTTGAAGTTGAAAATGTGCAAGTCAGAGAGGATTTATCAATGGAAGTGCAACCTGTGAGGATTGAAGAAAGTCAGAACAAACAACTTAGAGGGAGAACTGTCACTCTTGTAAAAGTCATCTGGGATGGTAGAATAGGTGACTTCACCTGGGAATTAGAGGATGAGATGAGAGAAGCATACCCCCACTTATTTCTATAAACACAATTTTCGAGGACGAAAATTTTTGTGTTGGGGAGAATGTAAGGACCGTGTCCTTTTATAAATATTTATTATTATTATATTATAAAAGGAAGTGGTGGGGGAAGGCAACCAGGGAGCATGCCCAGGATTTAAGGGAATTTGTTTGTTTGTATTTGGGGCAGCAGGGAGGCAACGTGCAGATTTTTGGGGAAAGCAGCAACCAAAGTTTGGCACCTTTCACAAACAGCAGCAGGAACGTAAGAATAAAAGGAGCAGAGGAGGGCTGCACTGGGAGGAGAAGAAGAGAGAGAGAGAGAAGAAGAAATTTTACTGTTTTGCTGTCATTTTTGTGAAAGAAGGAGAATTTCAAAGCTTGGTGGAATTGCTTGGAGCTGCAAGTTTTGGAGGAGATAGACTCAAAGAATTCACAAAGGAAGTCTTCAAGAGGTAAGGGGAGCTAGATATTTTGCGTTTTGATTGTTGAATTATACTGTGTTTGGTGCAAATCTGAGAATTTTGGGAGTGAAAATGGATTTCTGCGTTTTCTGGAAAACCTGTGATTCTGCAGAATCTGCAGAATCGCGTTTGTCCAATTTGATTTCAAATTTGGATGTTCGTCCAAATTAAGACGAATTGAACGTTCGTCCAACTTAACGAATTGAATGTTCGTCCAGCCAAATTATTTGAGCGCTCGTTTTTTTTTAGCCTGACGAGCGTTCACTCATGTGTTCGTTTTATACGTTCGGCGCGCGTTCATCCAATTTTGAGCGATCGTCCTAAGTGAGCGTTCGCCCTAAGTGAGCGTTCGGCCTGTTCTTGAGCGTTCGGCCAGATTCCCATTAACGTCCGTCCATTCGGTTAAGATAGTGTCGCAACCGGAATCGCGACGGGACGACGATCCGAAAAATAAAAACTGTTTTTGAAAAAAAAAATTTCGGAGTCGCCATCTGTCGCAACCGGAATCGCGACGGGATGACGATCCGAAAAATAAAAACTGTTTTTGAAAAAAAAAGATTTTGGAGTCGCCACCATAGTTTATTCTGGAAAACTACGGAAAAACCATAAAATGATAAGACCTGGTCTGCGAAAATGAGATTCTAAGTTCGGGAGTCGGTTACGTGTAGGGAAGGTATTAGCACCCTACAACGCCTGCCCTAAGGCAGTACCTTTAACTAAATATGCGAATATGATGTGGTTTTCAAAATGTTTAACTATCCCCTAAAATAAGATTCTAAAGAAACAACATGTATTTTTTAGTTTTTTGAGCCCGACAAGGATTGACCTTACTCCTACGTATTCTCATTAAGAATGAGAAATCAGGGTTCCGTAGTTCTTTTAGAAAATTGCTTGAAAATTTATTTGAAAATTGTTTGAGAATTTTGTTTGGAAATGATTTTGATTTTTTTTGGAAAATGAACCTGACAAGGACTGGCCTTGCTCCTACGTATCTCCACTTTTGATGGAGAATCAAGGATCACGTAGTTCTGGCTAGCCATATTGTATGTTGTTTGAAAATGTGGATGTTTTTGGGTTTTGAAAGATTTTGTATTTTTTTTGGTATTTTTATAAAATAAACAAAAAATGTTTTCAGCACAAAGACGATGCGTGCGATCACACATGTGCTTAACCTTTAAAATATTTTTGGTATTTTTATAAAATATTTAGATTTTTGCATGATGAGCACTAGGCTGATGTGTACGATCGCACGAGTACTCACACGACTTTTTTTTCTTATTGTTTGCGTAATGAGCACTAGGCTGATGCGTACGATCGCACGAGCACTCACACGGCTTTTTTTGTTTATTTTAGATTTTGGGTAATGAGTACTAGGTTGATGCGTACGATCGCACGAGTACTCATACCGATATTTATATTATTACATGTTTTTAAAGTTTTATATTTTTTTATTAAGAAGGATAGATGGGTTGAAATGTGAAAAGCATAAAGAAAAATTGTAATAGAAAACACGATGAATTTATAAACTAAAAAAATGATCAAAATGCATATATAAATAGAATGAATAGAAAATGTATACCTTGTTGAAGATTTGTGTGATGAAATAAAACTCTACTTGTAATAAGTTGTGAGAAAGATAGATGGAAGATGAAGAAGATAACTTTATGGTAGAAATGGGGTACGAGATTTATTATGTATAGAGAGATAGTAAAATGTGAGGGAGAAATGAAGTAGAGTTTCGGGATGGAATGAAGAGATTTTGAGAGAGAAGATATGGATATTATGTAAATTGTGTGTGTGAAGTGAAGAGAATGTAGGTATTTATAGAGTTAAGGATGAAGAAAGTTGATGAACAAAAATAATATAATAAGTTGGTGGAAAATTTAGATGAAATAAAAATTAATCACAAAAATGCAATAAAATAAATAAGTAAAGAAATAAAACGTTTGGGGAAACAAGAAGTTGAATCTGGCAGAGCCGGTTAGACAACTTCTAATCCTTCCAAAATGCAATAAAATAAATAAGTAAAGAAATAAAACGTTTGGGGAAACAAGAAGTTGAATCTGGCAGAGCCGGTTAGACAACTTCTAATCCTTCCAAAATGCAATAAAATAAATAAGTAAAGAAATAAAACGTTTGGGGAAACAAGAAGTTGAATCTGGCAGAGCCGGTTAGACAACTTCTAATCCTTCCAAAATGCAATAAAATAAATAAGTAAAGAAATAAAACGTTTGGGGAAACAAGAAGTTGAATCTGGCAGAGCCGGTTAGACAACTTCTAATCCTTCCAAAATGCAATAAAATAAATAAGTAAAGAAATAAAGCGTTTGGGGAAATAAGAAGTTGAATCTGGCAGAGCCGGTTAGACAACTTCTAATCCTTCCAAAATGCAATAAAATAAATAAGTAAAGAAATAAAACGTTTGGGGAAATAAGAAGTTGAATCTGGCAGAGCCGGTTAGACAACTTCTAATCCTTCCAAAATACAAAAATAAACAACTAATAACATACAAATGGCATAACATAATCAATATCACGTTTTACAACTATCACACTTGGATATCAACACAAAAGCATACTCTCATTTAAATTCAAAATCATACAGAAACAAAATACTCCATAATCAAGATTTAAGATCAGACAAAAGCAAAATATAGCATATTCAAGGCTCAAGATAATACAAAAGGAGATACTCAAGGTTAGCTTCCCTTACCTCTATTACAGACTTAATCTCCTCGCTCTCTGAAAACTTCCAGAATATCCCCTTTGAAATTAGAAATTCTTCCAACTCTCTTCTCTCCAAAATTTTCTCAATTCTTTTGTGTAAATTTTCAGCCTCCCCCCTTGGCTAGTTATAGTAAAAAAAATTTACTATTCATTTATACTATTCATTTTTACTATTCATTTTTTTATTCATTTTACTATTACAAAATTAATTTTTTATTTGAAAATTGGTGAATTCTGATCTCAAAGCTACGTGGAACACTTATCCTTTCCAAAAATAAATTTTTTTTTTTTACTTTTCACTTTTTACTATTCACAATTCACTATTCACTATTTACTATTCACTATTCACTTTTTTTATTTATTTATTTATTTATTATTAATTTTATTTACCCGGACGAAATTGGGTATTGACAGCTGCCCCTCTTTACTTAGATTTTACTAGATAATATGACAAACAACGTTTGTATATTATCAGAGTAAAAGATAAGTAAAGATAGAAATACTAATTTCGTCTGGGTTTCAAAGAGAAAGGGGGAGAATAACAATCGATTCAAGTACATAAGATGAATAGAATCACGATGCAACAAAAATTGAACTTAAGGGCGAGGCAAAAATTAAACTTAAGGGCCAGCGTGAAAATTGGGCTTGGGGGCCAGCGTGGAAGCTGGGCTTGAGGCCAGTGTGAAAACTGGGCTTGAGGGCCAGCGTGGAAGCTGGGCTTGCGGCCAGTGTGAAAACTGGGCTTGGGGCCAGCGTGGAAACTGGGCTTGGGGGCCAGCGTGAAAACTGGGCTTGGGGGTTAGCGTAAAAACTGGGCTTGGGGGCCAGTGTGAAAACTGGGCTTGGGGCCAGTGTGAAAACTGGGCTTGGGGGCCAGTGTGAAAACTGGGCTTGGGGGCCAGTGTGAAAACTGGGCTTTGGGGGCCAGCGTGGAAACTGGGCTTTGGGGGCCAGTGTGAAAACTGGGCTTGGGGCCAGTGTGAAAACTGGGCTTGGGGGCCAGCGTGGAAACTGGGCTTTGGGGGCCAGTGTGAAAACTGGGCTTGGGGCCAGTGTGAAAACTGGGCTTGGGGGCCAGTGTGAAAACTGGGCTTGGGGGCCAGTGTGAAAACTGGGCTTTGGGAGCCAATGTAAAAATTGGGTTTTGTGGGCCAGTATGGAAACTGGGCTTTCAAATTTTGAAATTCTTGAAACTTGTAATTTGAGAAATGTTGGCCAGTGTGGAAACTGGGCTTGGGGCCAATGTAAAAATTGGGCTTTGTGGGCCAGTATGGAAACTGGGCTTTCAAATTTTGAAATGTTTTGAAACTTGAAATGTTTTGTAATTTTGACACAAATTTGAAAGCTCGATCGACATGAAACAATATGGCTTGATAGAGAAAATCTGAATGTTATTCTTTTTGTGTTTTCTTTGTTTTTTCTTTGTTTTTTTTTTTTTTTTTGAAGAAGGAAATTGATAACCATTCATGTGAATGAAGAGGATTTCGATGAGAAATACTTTCTTTTTGATAAATATATGAAAACGTTTGCTTTGTTTTGTTTTGTTTGTTTGTTTTTTTTTTTGTTATTTTTTCGAATCAATTGTCTTACTTGCAATCATCAAGACTGGTCATTATTTCCAATGCTTAGAAAAGTGAGGAATGTCATACATCCGAGATCTAACTTTGAGATTATTACATTTTGACTTTTTCTCCCGAGACATCAACGTACATATGCTTGAATTCACTCGCAAGTGAAGAATGAGAGTTGTTTAGAATGGTTTGGAAGATAATGCTAACATGTCACCTCATACGCTCCGTAAAGGAGATGAGTGCCAAAGCAAAACACGAGGTATCTAAAAAGTTGCCCCAGTTTGGTGTGGTGAATCCATGATAATTCTGGTGAAAAATTCAAGTAAGATCTGCAAAGCTACCCAATTCTTGAGATCATGGTTTGACGAAATTTCAAGGAAAAGACGCGAGGTGAGGTTCACCAAGCTGCCCCAGTTTTCGTTGTTTTTTTTTTTTTTTTTTTTGCATGGGGTTCTGTTTGGAAGAAGTAGTGGGTATGAAAGGGTCGGCTAAAAGGATGGATCAAATTGGTTCAATTTTCTTTTGTATGCTTCTGACTGGTTGGTAGAGAGGTCCCCTATTCCTGAGACATTATTCATTTTCAAATCCCTTTTTATTTTTACGACACATTAAAAGTTATTTTGTCTTATCGCAAAATTAAGCTTTATGAAAATATGAGCAATCATTAGTCAATCTCCGTGGACTTTATTAGGCTTGTAACAATGGCTAGGGGCTAAAAGGTATTAAAAGAAAGGGGTATAAAGGCCCAAATGAAATGTTTGTCGGATACATTTTTTTTAAAACAAGGGTTATCATCTACGCATTGTATCAACTATTTGATCTTTTGAGCACTTTGCTTTTGTCTTGAACTTCGTTTTTCCTTCATCTCTGGTTAAGTCTGTTTTATTGTTGTTGTTATTTTTTTTTTTACCCTTTTTGAAGGATTCACTTCATTTGATCGTTGAGTACTCTTCATCTGCATCCCAAGTTGACTCATACTAATGATAACCCTTGCTTGGGAATAATTTTGAAAAAGAATTTATTTTTGGCTCAAACGGGGTAACAATGGTTATAGTTTTTTTTGCTTTTTGGATAAAGAAAGAAGGCCACACATCATTTTGAACTCTGATTGCTTTATTTTCAAAAATTAATTCTACGATTAGATGACCTCAACATGAGCCGTTTTTTCCTTTTCTTTTCATTCTTTATAGATCACCCTTTCGGGTTTCTGAATCTAGTTGACTTATTCTACTTTTTTTTTGTTTTTTTTAATGGATTCAGGGATCACCCTACTAGCGTAAGCGAGAAAACTTTTGGCCATGCCAATTTGCCCCGGTGTAAAAGTTTATTTTGTTACTCAGGGCAGTGACAGTATTTGTTCGGGGAAAATCCTTTTATTTGGGAAGGTGAAGGGTGAGATTTTTCAAACACCATGCGCACAAATGTCTCGAGAGAAAACATCAAATTGTTATTTTTGATTCAACATTTGATCTCGAAAAAAAATCTGACACTACAACTTTTGTTTTCTTTTTGTTATCAAATTTTTTATTTTATTTTTATTTTCTATTTTTATATTTTTTTTTGCTATTTTCGAAAAAACAAGAGTTTGACAATTTGCTAGAAAGACAAGTGACTCAATATTGCCTTTTTGTTTTTGTTTTTTTTTTTAAATTTTGTTATTTGCGGCCTTCGTTTTCTCCACGACACCCTATTAGGACATGATTTCCAATAAACCTTGGAGATACCAAATAATGAAAGTTCACATTAAAAGTCACGGATGAAAGCGTAATATCCATGAGCATAACCCTCACAGCAAGACAATTCAAAACATGAACAGAACAACATCAATTTCGCCTTTTACAACAACCTATGCTTTCCCATATAGTTCTTCATTTGTCCATGGCATTTGTAGGGGCGAACTCGCGCCTTGTCAGAGTGCTGGATTGACTTTCTTCAAACTTTAAACATCCTGAATCGATCAAAGATTGCACTTTATGCTTTAGAGCCTTGCATGCCTCTGTTGAGTGTCCACACGCTCCTTCATGATAATCACACTTGGCATTTGTATCATAGCTCTTTGGGTACAGAGGTCGTATAGGCCTAGTTGGACAAACCTTTATGAGGTTTCTGCGGAGAAGATCTGGCAGTAACTCTGTATAGGTCATGGGGATAGGAGTGAAGTTGGCGACCTTCTCATCACGATAGTAATTTCTTCGCTCAATGGGTCGATTGAACCCATGGGAATGTGACATTTGAGGATAGGCAATAAAATGTGAGTTAGCTCTTTGTTTTTTATCTTTCTCATGTCTAGGACCATATTCATTTAAACTCGCTACTAACTGTGGGCCTAGTGCAATTTTTCCATTTCTTATGCCACCCTCGACCCTCTCTCCAATTACTACTATGTCAGCAAAACCTGAGGAGACACTGCTTATCATGTGTTCATAAAATGGTGGTTGTAGAGTATTCAAAAATATGGTAGTCATCTCCTTGTCGCTCAAAGGCGGTTCTACTTGAGCAGCAATTCCTCTCCACCTTTGGGCATATTCTCTGAATGATTCAGATTCTTTCTTCACCATGTTTTGCAGTTGTATTCTATCAGGTGTTAGATCTTTATTATATTCATACTGCCTTAGGAATGCATCAACCAGATTTTTCCATGAGTAGATGTGAGTAGTTTCTAAGCGCATGTACCAAGTCAGAGCCACGCCAATTAAACTTTCTTGGAAGATGTGAATCAAAAGTTTTTCATTGTGGGCATAAGCTGCCATTTTTCTGCAGTACATAGTTATATGGCCCCTTGGGCAAGTATTTCCCTGATATTTCTCAAACTCTGGCAACCTGAACTTTGGAGGTATTATCACATCAGGAACTAAACATAGTTTTCTAGCATCTCCAAATTCAGAACTTCCTTCGCCCTCTATGGCTCTCAACCTTTTCTCAAAGACTTCTAATTTACTCCCGTCGTCCTTAAAATCTGCAGGTGTAACGATACAAGATGAAGACTTCGTCTCAGGTTGTTTTTTCATTATCGTGCTCTCAATACCTGGTTGGATCGTCTTTCCCTGAATTGTGAAAGTGGTTGCCCCAGGCTCATCTTCTACTTCAACTGCATTATCTTCGTCCTTTTGAGCGTCAAGATGTTCCAAGCGCACTCCTGAGGGTGGAATGTAATTCGGGGGAAGACCATAGGAAGGGAAAGTTTGTGCCTCTGGAACTCTTTGTTGTGGTCGTTGTGCGCACGAATCTCCAGGGCTTTGTAAGGCATTCAGGGCCTCTAAGATTTGACTCATTTGTCCCTTCAGCTGTTGGATATCGGCTTTCATCCCCTCTTGAATTTCCCCTTTGTTCTCCATGATTTTGCCACTGGTTCGTGTCCTTTAGGGTGTTTTGGAGACTTAGCCGTATTATTATTTTTAAACTAAATTTTATTAGATGAAATAAAATTAAGAAAATAAAAACGAAAAGAAAAGGAGAAAAGACAAAGCAACACAATTACTATAGTAAGAAATTATAAAGATGTGAAAACATTGCCAAATGTATAATCTGGAAATTAACATGAAACAAAGTCAATAAGACAGTTCATCCATAACATTTAAGTTCACCACATGTGAGGTATGCAAAATCACGATCAACTATCACGAGCCTCAGCCACCACATTCTTCATTTCTCTCATCAGTTTCTTGCAGTAATTGAGGAAAGTCTCAACCTTTTTAGGTGGGTTAAAGATCGGCAATGCAGACTCAGCATCAGCTAATAACTTAGGGACATCCTTAATGGCTTCATTGGCAAGGGAAGCTAGTTGTGAGAAACTTCTCCTCCAATTTTCTGTAACTAGATCTTGTTCAACGGTATACTCCTTCATCTGATTCATCCATTCTTGATGTTTCTTCTCTGATTCAGCCCGATGCCAACGTTCCTCCTTCAGTTTCGTTACCGCTGCTTTCGCCTGTTTCTCGACGTCGTTCATTCTAATATGCATTTTGTGCAGCTCCTCTAGTGCCTTTTGCTTGTCCCTCTTGAATTGGTCACACAATTCCTTCGTGACACGCTCTGATATCTCAATTATACCATACTCCCGGTCTTTCAAGGTCAGCTCAATGTTGGCCACTATCAGCTCTTGCTTTTGTCTTCTTAACAACTCCTCGTATGCTTTGTTGTTTTCCACACCATCTTGCTTAAGATTCACATAATCACGTTGTAGGTTCTGAAGATTACTGGTCAACTTGATATTTTCTAGTTTCATTTGCTCGAATTTTGCCTTCAACAATTTTATTTCCTCATTTTCAGCTTCATGAAACTGTTTTCCATAATCTAGATTAGGAGAAATTATCTTGAAAGGCAACTTCACTGTCCTAACCTTTTCTGCGATCCAATGGCTATAAGGATATCCTTCATCAATAGTCCATGGTCTGGGGTCCATTTTTGCACGAATAATGTTGCCCCAAGCATTCCTAACTTGATGAAGTACTTCAACAAAGGTTCCTTCCTCATAATAGATTTGCAACATGGCAAGAGATGCAGGTGTAGGTGATCCTCTCATAGGATGCCCAAATTGCCTTTGTGCTAACACAGGATTGTAATTAATACAACACCTGATACCCATGAGAGGTACATTAGGGTACTTCCCGCAATGATATATAATTTGCGATCTACGCTGCCAAGGGACACACCACTTAACTTGTTCTTCATTTAAACTTGCACAAAGTCGCGCCCATTCATCTGCCCCTTTCACATTTGGTTTACACTGCAATAGCTTATCCATGGAGCACGGGGCATTTAAGGCGTCCTCAGTCACACGGGAGATGAACCACATATACAACACTGGCAGACAACATAACATTTTTCCTCCCTTTAGCTCATAACAACGATTAAGGGTCCCATAAACTTCAGCCAGGATAGCAGTGACTGGATTCTCACAGCGCTCTTTGTATCCCACAAATGCGTTCATGGCGGCATAGTCGACGAAATTCTTGACATTAGGAAAAAGCATGACACCATAGAAGAGAAGAGCCAATACATCCATAAATGTTTCCCAGTTTTCTTCTTCAGCTAAACGATGCAAGTATCCTATTAGGTATCCTTGAGGAAGGCCCCTCACTTTGCCCTTGATTGTGAACTTGTTCTCCAACTTCATAGGGTGTACTTTCATGATCCTCGCTAGCTGCAAGACAGGTACATACTGCCCAAGGTAATTGTATGGAGCTTTTCTCTCAAGAGGTATATTTAAAATTTGCTCGAATTCTTCCACTGTTGGCACTAGTTGGAAAGCTTGAAAAGTGAAACACCTCAATGGTGGATCATAGTATTGGGCTAAAGTAGTAATTGCTGATGTTTGGACCTCCACCTCTAATAGGCTCAACAAATTCCCATACTCCTTCTTGAATGCATCCTTTTGGGATGTCTTCATTTTCATTACCAGTTTTCTCAAACCATTCATATTTCCTTCCTCCGCTTCAATGGCTATCCTTTCCTTTAAAATGTTTGAACTTGTAGGTCGGTCAACTTCCAATCTCATGTTAATTTCCATTTTACCTCTACGGCTTAGTCACAAATTTATAACTTCCTACCTAGGACCAACAAGACCATAAAAAAAATGCATGAGAAAGACGCATAATGATATAGTGATATATACAACATGTTTAATTTTATTAAAAAATAACGGTTATAAGACGACATACATCTCCCTTCGTGCCCTAGATAAGGTTCGAGACTTGAGGTTCAAAGTTAAATATATGCAATCTCACAAGGATAGTTCCCTAATGCTTAAATCAAGGCCACCAGAGTTATGGCTCTTTTCACTACATCTCCACAACAGTCAGAGTAATCAACTAGATGCAGAGACATAAATGAAGAGAACAGACTCTAGTTGGAGTTCTCACGATAGCCAAACAGGAAGTACATCCCAGAGTGACACCGCTACACAACCCCTATAATTCTAAGTTGCGCTCAGACCCGGGTATAGGGCCTCACTCATGATATGCAAAATGTGTGTGGAGGGAGATTATAATGCAAAACAACACTTGCAAAATAAACACAAATAAGTAGATATATAACATGTCATCTACCCTAGGGTTCAATATGGAACAATCAAAACAAACGCACATGCAATTATGCCAAATATTAAACATATATAAAGAAAAAAAAAGGAAGGAAAACATAATGAAAAACCACATCGAATTCGCACATCTAATTAAATGGCTTGACTCTCTAAATTCCCCAGTGGAGTCGCCATCTGTCGCAACCGGAATCGCGACGGGACGACCATCCGAAAAATAAAACCGTTTGAAAAAGTGGAGATACGTAGGAGCAAGGCCAGTCCTTGTCAGGTTCATTTTCCAAAAAAAATCAAAATCATTTCCAAACAAAATTCTCAAACAATTTTCAAATAAATTTTCAAGCAATTTTCTAAAAGAACTACGGAACCCTGATTTCTCATTCTTAAGAGATATCCGTGTGTGCATTGCTTGAAAACATCATCCTTCAGCCCTCGCTATACCAACAGATTGGCCCAATCATGTTCTTAAGCCCAAATAATAAACACCAAGTTTTACACTAGGACAGATTTTCCATTACCTCCACTGGCTTTCATTTGGGAGATCCTGGAATCTGTTGTAAAAAAAAAATATGAAAAATGACTCTTGTTGAGATCATTTAGTCTTGTCTCCTAATTAATCTTTTGAAAATAAAACAACCAAAATTTGAAATGGCGTGTGGCCATCTTTCTTCATCCAAAACAAAAAAACAAAAAATATATCCTTTGATACCAAATTTGAGCCAATAAGAAATTTTTTTTCAAAATTTTACCCAAACAAGGGTTACCATCACGGTAGAAGTCGACTCAAATTGCAGTAAGAACACGCTTAGTGATCAAATGAAGAGAATTCCTCAAAAGTGAAGCAAGAATATAAAGAATCACAAAGTGATGGCAAACAAAGAATGAAATTTGAAAAAGGGCAAGATAGTCAAAACAGATTTGACGAATAGCTGATACAAGGTGTAGATGGTAACTCTTGTTTCAAATAACCCACAGAAATTTATTTGAGCCTTTATATCATTTCTTTCAATACCCTTCAGCCCAAGCCACATTACAAGCCCAATAAAAGTCCACACAGATTGAATAATGGTTGCTTAAGCTTTCATAAAGCTTAATTTTGAGACAAGACGAAATGGCTAACAATGGAGTTGTAAAAAAAAATGAATGAAAAAACAAATGTCCAAGGATGAAGGGAACTCCATATTGATCAAAATTATACAAAGGAAAATCAAGCCAATTGGGGCAATCTTTTCAAGCCAATCCTTTCCATATCCATCACAAATTCCTGAACACATTCAAATCCCATTCAAACTCTTCCCTCGATTCCCAAACTAGGGGGAAATTTTGGGCAACTTTATTTCATATGTTTTGGCCCTTTTCAAAATATGGTGCAACTTTGTTAGTCTCACATTTGTTTCATCTGTATATTCAAAGTTCGTACCAAGACCAGGGGATCCCTTTTTGGGCCTCTTAGATTTGTCCGCACTCAAATTCATAAATCTACCCTCAAAACAGGGGCAGACACTTTGGGGCTCTGAGTCCATCATTCGTAAACCCGAAATGGGGGACAACTTCTTTTTGAACCTCACTTAAGTGACTCATACCCAAAACCAGGGGCAATTTTGCAAAAGTTATATGAATTTCACACCCTCACAATTCACAGATACATTTGTCCATACTTATCTTTTTACCATGCCCCCAAATTGGGGCAACTTCTGAGTATCTACGACTTCACATTGGCATTTGTATTTGTTTTAAGGAGTAAGAGGCCCAAGTAGCCAACCCGGTACTCTCCAAATCCTTCCACATATTTGTCCCAAACCTTGATATCAGGCATGCATACACTCATGTTTCAAAAGAAAATGTGAAGCTTCATTTTGAACATTTGACTTTAGAATTTGGACATCCATTGTAAAAAGAAAGTGAAAGTCTAAATTGCCGGAATCGCGACGGGACGACGATCCGAAAAATAAAAACTGTTTTTGAAAAAAAAAATTTCGGAGTCGCCATCTGTCGCAACCGGAATCGCGACGAGACGACGATCCGAAAAATAAAAACTGTTTTTGAAAAAAAAAGATTTTGGAGTCGCCACCATAGTTTATTCTGGAAAACTACGGAAAAACCATAAAATGATAAGACCTGGTCTGCGAAAATGAGATTCTAAGTTCGGGAGTCGGTTACGTGTAGGGAAGGTATTAGCACCCTACAACGCCTGCCCTAAGGCAGTACCTTTAACTAAATATGCGAATATGATGTGGTTTTCAAAATGTTTAACTATCCCCTAAAATAAGATTCTAAAGAAACAACATGTATTTTTTAGTTTTTTGAGCCCGACAAGGATTGACCTTACTCCTACGTATTCTCATTAAGAATGAGAAATCAGGGTTCCGTAGTTCTTTTAGAAAATTGCTTGAAAATTTATTTGAAAATTGTTTGAGAATTTTGTTTGGAAATGATTTTGATTTTTTTTGGAAAATGAACCTGACAAGGACTGGCCTTGCTCCTACGTATCTCCACTTTTGATGGAGAATCAAGGATCACGTAGTTCTGGCTAGCCATATTGTATGTTGTTTGAAAATGTGGATGTTTTTGGGTTTTGAAAGATTTTGTATTTTTTTGGTATTTTTATAAAATAAACAAAAAATGTTTTCAGCACAAAGACGATGCGTGCGATCACACATGTGCTTAACCTTTAAAATATTTTTGGTATTTTTATAAAATATTTAGATTTTTGCATGATGAGCACTAGGCTGATGTGTACGATCGCACGAGTACTCACACGGCTTTTTTTTCTTATTGTTTGCGTAATGAGCACTAGGCTGATGCGTACGATCGCACGAGCACTCACACGGCTTTTTTTGTTTATTTTAGATTTTGGGTAATGAGTACTAGGTTGATGCGTACGATCGCACGAGTACTCATACCGATATTTATATTATTACATGTTTTTAAAGTTTTATATTTTTTTATTAAGAAGGATAGATGGGTTGAAATGTGAAAAGCATAAAGAAAAATTGTAATAGAAAACACGATGAATTTATAAACTAAAAAAATGATCAAAATGCATATATAAATAGAATGAAGAGAAAATGTATACCTTGTTGAAGATTTGTGTGATGAAATAAAACTCTACTTGTAATAAGTTGTGAGAAAGATAGATGGAAGATGAAGAAGATAACTTTATGGTAGAAATGGGGTACGAGATTTATTATGTATAGAGAGATAGTAAAATATGAGGGAGAAATGAAGTAGAGTTTCGGGATGGAATGAAGAGATTTTGAGAGAGAAGATATGGATATTATGTAAATTGTGTGTGTGAAGTGAAGAGAATGTAGGTATTTATAGAGTTAAGGATGAAGAAAGTTGATGAACAAAAATAATATAATAAGTTGGTGGAAAATTTAGATGAAATAAAAATTAATTACAAAAATGCAATAAAATAAATAAGTAAAGAAATAAAACGTTTGGGGAAACAAGAAGTTGAATCTGGCAGAGCCGGTTAGACAACTTCTAATCCTTCCAAAATGCAATAAAATAAATAAGTAAAGAAATAAAACGTTTGGGGAAACAAGAAGTTGAATCTGGCAGAGCCGGTTAGACAACTTCTAATCCTTCCAAAATGCAATAAAATAAATAAGTAAAGAAATAAAACGTTTGGGGAAACAAGGAGTTGAATCTGGCAGAGCCGGTTAGACAACTTCTAATCCTTCCAAAATGCAATAAGATAAATAAGTAAAGAAATAAAACGTTTGGGGAAACAAGAAGTTGAATCTGGCAGAGCCGGTTAGACAACTTCTAATCCTTCCAAAATGCAATAAAATAAATAAGTAAAGAAATAAAGCGTTTGGGGAAATAAGAAGTTGAATCTGGCAGAGCCGGTTAGACAACTTCTAATCCTTCCAAAATGCAATAAAATAAATAAGTAAAGAAATAAAACGTTTGGGGAAATAAGAAGTTGAATCTGGCAGAGCCGGTTAGACAACTTCTAATCCTTCCAAAATACAAAAATAAACAACTAATAACATACAAATGGCATAACATAATCAATATCACGTTTTACAACTATCACACTTGGATATCAACACAAAAGCATACTCTCATTTAAATTCAAAATCATACAGAAACAAAATACTCCATAATCAAGATTTAAGATCAGACAAAAGCAAAATATAGCATATTCAAGGCTCAAGATAATACAAAAGGAGATACTCAAGGTTAGCTTCCCTTACCTCTATTACAGACTTAATCTCCTCGCTCTCTGAAAACTTCTAGAATATCCCCTTTGAAATTAGAAATTCTTCCAACTCTCTTCTCTCCAAAATTTTCTCAATTCTTTTGTGTAAATTTTCAGCCTCCCCCCTTGGCTAGTTATAGTAAAAAAAATTTACTATTCATTTGTAATATTCATTTTTACTATTCATTTTTTTATTCATTTTACTATTACAAAATTAATTTTTTATTTGAAAATTGGTGAATTCTGATCTCAAAGCTACGTGGAACACTTATCCTTTCCAAAAATAAATTTTTTTTTTACTTTTCACTTTTTACTATTCACAATTCACTATTCACTATTTACTATTCACTATTCACTTTTTTTTTATTTATTTATTTATTATTAATTTTATTTACCCGGACGAAATTGGGTATTGACAGATAGCGTTCGGCCTAAATATCAAAATCAGCGTTCGTCCAGTTTGATTAAAAGAGCGTTCGTCCGTTCTTAAATGGACGTTCGTCCAAATTGGTTAAAAAAGCGTTCGTCCGTCCGAAAGAGAGCGTTCGTCCAGTGGAGTGTTCGGCAAGCGTTCGTCTGTCCGGAAAATGGACGTTCGACCAAACTGTGAAAAGTGGACGTTCGTCCTAAATTTGAGCGTTCGTCCATTTTTTTTAATAACGTTCGTCCAGATCGCTTAATAGCGTTCGTCCAAAATGGTAGTGAATAGTGTCCGTCTAAGAGAGTGTGCAAAGGGTGATGGGTTCTAAGTTCAATTGCTCTTGTTTTGGGTTGAATTAAATATGTAAAATGTTGAAAGTATGATATGATGTGATTTATGAGAAAATATGAGAATGTATGAAATATGATAGAGTATTGTGATCATCTGATGTAAATGTTGTAATTTGAGAATTGTAGGTAATATATGTGGTGATATGAGCTATGAGAAAATATGAGAATGCATGAAATATGATAAATTACTGTGATTATATGATGTAAATGATGAAATTGAGTATGATTCGGAAATCTCAGGGAGAGATGGATGAAAGTGGTTATGTGAAATATTGTAGTTGTGTCTGTATAATTGTAGGGGCTTTGAAATGGTTGTCTATCCCTAAACTCAAAGCATTGTTCACACTCAAGTAGAGAAGAACAATGTGAGTGGTGAGAGTAGAGGGAGATCCTCGTCTATAGTCTTTGAATTTAGACATAGGCAGCTTGGGGGATTTATATTGCTAGTGTTGGAGAAAGACCAGCAGAACTAGCAAGTGTAGAGACGACCAATAGTCCGACAATTATACAAAATCCGGATGAGTCATATGAATATGTGGATTGTGGTTTAATAAGCATGCATAAATATTTCTGTATTTAAATCTATGACGACATGAATTAATTGTGCTAGGAGATAACATGCTTTTTATATCTAGCTCACCCTTGCATTTGTTTGTGTTGTGTGCCAATTTTGGATTATGTTCTTCGGCGATGATCATCCACTTGGATGGGAGCAGATGTGGTCGAGGAGAATGCCGAGGAGAGTCCTCTGGAGCAAGAGCTTGAGAATAACGTGACTGCGGAGTAGTGTGCTTAGGAAGTTTCCTATCTGAACACGTGTAGTGTTCTAATATATGAACTGTTAAGTTTGAATTTCCGTTTTCTTTTATTTTGGATGACGGTAATTTCGTACTTAAATTACACGTCGTATTCTGACTGTTCTCTATATTTTAAATGATGACGTCTTTATTATGTAATATTTGTTATTATATAATCGGGATGTTACAAATCTCCTTCAGGCTGCCATTAACATCTCGTCCTCTACCATTTTCGAACCCTAACCGCGGACCAGAGAGACGAGGTCAAATCGCGAGCAAATTTTGTTGTCTCGCAAGAATCGCAAAATGTAACAAACCTTCAATAGCGACTTCTTCGTCGCAAATTGTCATCGTCAGCAATCAAAAATTCGTCGTTGTTCGAATCATCTTCCTCAAGAGCCACCTTCATGCACCGCCAAGAAACTTGCACACAGTAAAACCCAGAAATTTGACCAACAAACCCTAATTTAAAAATGTTTAATGTTATAAAATTCCAAGTATAAAGGCCACATACTAAAAACTTACCACATCAAAGTGTCAGGTCATAAAAACTTAACCTCGTTAACCCAATTTAACGATAGAGACTTAATTGATTTAAATTAACACTATTTAGGACTCAATTGGAGATTTTAAAAAAAGGAAATCGAATTGAGAAAAACCTACATAAATAAGGACAACTAAAGGGTTTAACCAATTTGGAAATAAGGTTAAGTAAAATTGCTTCAAATGACCAAGTGAGTATCTTGAATCATTATTAGATGCAACAGAGAAAACAGTAGGTCAAAGTATTAGTAACATATACTAGTTGGCATTGTTAATTTTTAACTAAAAGGTGACTGATATAAAATAATTTAATGAGACTGATAGGATATCTTGGTAGAAAAAGAAAGTCTAAATAAATAGATATTATTATAACAGAAGTATCCAAAATTACACTACAAAAAAGGTTTGACTCGATGATTGATCTAAACTTTTATATGTGAAATAATTGTGCTATGTAAAAACGTAACTCTAAAAAAACTCACACTACACACATAGTACAAAATATTTCTTCCTAAAAACAGATGCACTCACACACTAAAATATATTTCTCACATAAATGTGAAGTGGTACTTTTCATTAATCCAAGAATGGCTTCAAATAACCTTAACTCTAACCGGGGCCGTGAGCCTTTTACAAAATAATATTAACAACTTTCAGCAAATATAATTTCCTATAAATTCTAAACTGCCTACAACTTTCCTAATAAAAACAAAAGATAGATTTGACTACTAGAATAATAACCAAAACATTAAAGCACAATGTAACTAAAAATTAACAAAATTACAATTATATCCCTAAACTTTTAAAGTTTAATAAACTTTAAAATCATCCTTTCTTCATCCTGATAAACTTTCTTAATTCCTGAAACGATGCTGACAATTTTAAATTCTTCATCTGCACTTGTCAACAGACATATTATATGTATCCCATCAGTGGAGTTATAAATGTCATTTAGATTCCAAAATTTTGGCCTTATAGGATCGTCTTCTTCTTCTTCATGTTCATTCACCATTTCATCTGTGATCTCCGGACACCTGGTATTAACATTCGAGTCCTCTCCCCATAAATCATGCTTTTTGAAGGTTTTTCTTTCAAGTCAACTCGGTTCCATTCACTATTTTCATTTACCTGGACATCTCAGCTTACCATAATTTTACCTAAAACCGGGTTGTACAACTTGTAAGCTTTTGCCTGTTCATCATAGCCAATGAAAACATATCTCTTGCTTTTGTCATCAAGTTTTGTTTTGAGTTGACTTGGGACATGTCCACAAGCCCTTCTTCCAAAAACTTTAAAATGTTTGACACTTGGCTTTCTTCCACTCCATGCTTCTTGTGGTGTCATTCCATCCAACTCCGAATGTGGGCACCTATTTTGTACATATATAGCACACTGCACAGCCTCCGCCCAAAACTCTTTTGGCATATTTTCCCCTATAAGCATGGTTCGAACCATATCAAGAATAGTCATATTCTTCCTCTCTACAATACCATTTTGTTGTGGTGAATATGGAGCTGTAAGAAAACGCCTTATCCCATACTCTTCACAATACTCCTTAAACTTTGCTGATGTGAATTTTCTTGTTAGTTTCCTTTTCCACCATCAATCTGAACATCTTAAATGCCCATAGTGCTTCCGACTTCTCCTATAAAAAATACACCCAAGCTTTTCTAGATAAATAATCTATAAATGAGATGAAATACCTTTTACCACTGAATGAGTTAGGAGTAATAAGTCCACATAGGTCGGTGTGTACTAATTCGAGTTGCTTTTTTGCCTTGTACATGGCCGAGTTTGGAAACTTCGTTCTTGATTGTTTTCCGAGCATGCATTCTTCACAAAACTTCTTCTCAAATTATATATCGGGTAATCTAAGTAATAATTCTCTCCTTAAGAGCTCGACCAAGCTTTCAAAGTTAAGGTGTCCAAACCGAAAGTGTCATATCATTGCTTCATCTTTCATGTCCACCTTCAAACACCTCTCCTGCAAAATCTGCAACTCCAGTCTAAACATCCGATTTCTCTTCATTCTTACCTTGGCTACAAGACGACCATTCTTCTCCTTCAAATATAGTACATGGTCTTTTATTAAAATTGAGTTACCTTTCTCCAACAACTGACCCACACTCAAAATATTATTCTTCAGCTTAGGAACATAGTAAACATACCTAATATATCAAACTCTTCCATCCTTTTGCATATGTCGAATTGTTCCACGCTCCTTCATGACCACCTTGGAGTCATCTCCGAAAGATACAAATCTGACCTCCACCTTCGTGAGTTCATAAAAAAGAGTTTCATCTCCACACATGTGATTGGTTGCTCTAGTATCTAAATACCATACTGAGTTGGTAGAAATCTCCTAGCCTTTGATTTCAAGCATGGTCCAACATCTGAATTCTCCAACTTTGACTCTAATATCTTTGACGTCAACAAAATCTCCATCTCTTCTTCATCTTCTTCTTCTGTAAGAAGGTTTCTCTCACTTTTCTTCTCGGCTCGACAAAATTTAACAATATGACCGAGCTTACCACAATTGTAGCACTTCATTGATCTACATTCATTTGCATAGTGATCGTGATTGCCACACTTAAAATACTTCACTTCTAACCGATTTCCTCGACCTTTCCCTTGTCCTCAGTCATGCCAATTTTACTGACCGGTTTGCTCTTCATTGTCTCGACCACGTCCACCGCGTCCTCGTCCTCTACCTCCAGGACCTTCGCTCTGAGTATTTCGAGTTCTATTCGAGTCAAACTTTGCTTGTAGTGCTTGATCATCGGGTTCCCTCTTTTTCTTCTTCTTTCTTAATTCGTGGGCCTTTAATGACCCAGTTAACTCCTTCATAGTGAGAGTTGATAAATTCTTTGTCCCTTCAATAGTGACCATGATACTTTCAAAAGCATCCGTCAGATTTCTCAAGATCTTTTCCGCAACCTGGTTAGGAGGAACCTCTTCTCCGTTCATTCCGAGTTGGTTGGCCATGCAACCTAGTTAGGAGGAACCTCTTCTCCGTTCATTCCGAGTTGGTTGGCCATCTTTTGTAGTCGAGCTATAAACTCGGCAACTCCTTCTTTTTGATCCATCTCCATATGTCCAAACTCTCTTTTAAGGGCTTGAACTCGGACGTGCTTCACGCGGGTATCTCCTTTGTATGCCACCTTCAAAATTTCCCATGCTACTTTTGCTGACTTTACATTAGCTACTTTCTCAAATCCAGATTCATCCCCTGTATTATACAGAAAGTACAAAGTTGATATGTCTTTCACTCGTGTCTTTTTCAACGCAGCAATCTAGTTCACTGTCAGATGCTCATCATCCGTAGGTTCATTGTACTCGTCCTCCACTATGTCCCATACATATTGGAATCCAAGAAGAACCTTCATCTGCAAAGATCAATTGTCGTAATTGATTTTTTTCGACAATTGTGGCACACTCATTCCATTGACTATTCATCTGCAAAGATCAATTGTCGTAATTGATTTTTTTCGACAATTGTGGCACACTCATTCCATTGACTACCTTTGTCATCTCTCTCACAAAAAATATTCAATCACGCACTTTTTCCCTCACAGTGTTTGACTCTCTTTTTCTTTTTTCTCTCGGTATTTAGAGCATAAAGCTCTCATACCACTTTGTTAAAAAACGTGACTTAACACTTTCAAAAAATTGGCACTACACACACGGTCACTAAACACACAGAGTGCAAAATATTTCTCTTTAAAAACTGATGCACTCACACGCTAAAATATATTTTTCGAATAAACCTGAGGTGATATTTTTCATTAATCCAAAAATGGCTTTAAATAGCCTTAATTCTAATAGGGATGTTGACCTTTTACAAAGTAATATTAACAACTTTCAGCAAATATAATATCCTATGACTTCTAAACTGCCTACAACTTTTCTAATTAAAACAAAAGATAGATTTGACTAATAAAATAATAATCAAAACATTAAAAGTACAATGTAACTTAAAAACTAACAAAATTACAATTATATCCCTAAACTTTTAAGTTTATCTAACATTATGTGCTTTTGTTTTGATAAATTTCTTTTTAGGATAAAAAGTGAGAAATATCAATTTTTACCATTTTGAGTTATTCTTTTTTTCCATTTTGGAAATCAGGTGCATTTTTTTAATTTCTATGGGCGAAAATTGAACACCTCAGACGTTGGTGTGTCTTGTAATGGGCAAGACACCTTTTGTTTTGAAGAGTAGGAAAGGGTAATAAAGCATTTCGATATATTTTTAATTATGTTGTATAATTAAACTTTTCCCATTGTCATCTCAGGTTTTTAAACAAAGGAGGACCAAGTGTTATTGTCATGGAGGATCACTGTAACATCCCAAAAATACCACATAAAACCATATCTAGAATATTCACATATAACAATGTTCTGAGAATAAGAATATATAGTTATGGCCGAATGGCCTTACGAAAATACTACAAAATTTAAACTTTACAGAACTAACTGTTAAATCGAACAGTTATCAAAACTACGCTAATATCGATCGGTTATACAAAAATAAAACCCAACCTAATGACCGAACGGTCCTATGGTCCTGCTTTTACTTCCACTTCTTCTAGAGCCTCTTCCAGCAACTTTTCTCTTTCTGCTCACATCCACGGGATGATCATTACAACAAAAAAAGACAATCGAACGGACAAAACAGACAATACATAAAATAGGGTAAGCTTATGTAATTTAATTAATTCAATAAAACCTATACTTCACATAAATCTAGCATAATTCAATATACAAACATGTAACATCCAATCATAATTACAAGTCAAAGAATGCAATGACCGACCACTTTACTCTTGACTTTCAGGACTGTATGAATTTTATGTAGCTACGACGTTTTTGCACCCGAGTGATGTAATAGCTGTGATGCACTCAATAGTTGCCACCCGAGATTAATCCGTTCCGTCCAAGTTCACCTTATGGACTAGGACCTCCTAACCTTCTCACACATGACTTACTCCTCTCTCCTTGATAATGAGTAATCACAGAATATCAGAATAACTGCTAGCTAAGCATAACCACATTCATACTCTACCCCAATAACCACTCATGAGATATTCCTCCCTGGAATACTCTTTCATTTTCATACTATTCAATTCATATACCATAATACAATCAAACCAAACCAATATAAACATATCTCATCTGAAACCAAAACTAAACAATAACATTCCTCCCCAGAGATAAGACCGAACGTTTTAAATACGTTCCAGACTAACACAGCTGAACACTTAGTGTAAGACCGTGTGAGGTCTCCACTTATATACAGAACAAGACCGAACGGTCCTTTCTAGTTAAGACTTATCATTAGCCGAACGCTCGTGATAATATTTGGACGTTTTACTGGTTACTCAACAGTTACCACAGAACAATATTTTATTAGACAGAACTCCTAAGAATGTACAGAATACTAAAGAATACATATAATTTAGACTTAACCAAAATTTATAATAACTATTGATGGAACCTGAGAACTTAAACCGAACCCTACAAGATTTGACCGAATACTATTGACTTGGACTGAGCACTCTTAGTTCAAATAGAGTACACAATGAGTATAATAAAAATACCGAGCGCTTGGTTAAAGATCGAGCACTACTGAGACTGAATGCTTGGTTCAAGACTGAGCACTACTGAGCTTAAATCAAAATGAAGGAATATATATATATACAATTACACAACACTTATTTTCAATGAAGGATAAAGGTAACATCTACGAGTTTAGGTATTATAGAATACATTAATTAAACTGTTTAGGAAACATAAAGAGGAAACTATACTTAGACCGAACACTTACCTACAAGTATACTAAGAGAAAATCGATTGGTCATTAATTGAAAATCTCCACAGAAGAAGAATCCAGTCCAAACCGAACACCCAAAGGAAAACCGAACGGTCAATAATGACTTGTGATGACAACCATAGGATTACGCAGAATACTAAGACTTAGAATGAAAACCTTATATCAATCCATTTTCTAATAATTTATATCTCATACATTCATACAGCCAAACATACAGTAACAATCATATTTCATATTCATCCCACGATCAACCAACATGCAACCATTTAAAACAAAAATCATAATCAAATTATATAAGTTTCCTTTACCTCTAAACGTAGCCGAACGCTCACATATGTCGGATTTGGTTCACCACTACCAGTCTTATACACTTAGAGCTCACCGATTTAAAAACTAAACCAAATACAAGACCAGAATTGATATCAGAATGAGATAATACTCTCATGCAACCAGAATTTGGGTTTGTATGTGACAGAAAAATGAATGGTCTAAGAAGAGAAGTACTCACCAGCTTAAACCACAACTTGATCGGTGCAAAGTGTAGCTCTTGGCACCAGAAATACTCAGGTGTTGCCTGAATAATGATCCAAAGAAGAAAAGGATGAAAAATCGTAGAGAGAAGATGAAGATTGTAGCGAGAAGAAGGAGAAAATGGAAAGTTCAAAAGGTTGAAGATGAATGGTGCATGCAGAAAAGTGGCACGAAGTTTGAAATTTAGCCTTAAATACTACCGTCACTAAAACCGATGTCTTCTACTATCTGAAGCTCTGATACGCTTCCTCTGATACCCTTCCACTGACACCTGGCTTCCACTCACAGGAAATTTAAGGGTTCTGATAATCACGGGTTTTATTTGTTATATCAGACTTTCATGGGTTAAATATGTTTTTAGTCCTTTAACTATCAAGCGATTTTGGGTTTAGTCCCTATTTGAAAGGTTTGTTCATTTTAATCCTCTTAGTTTTGAAACTCTTATAATTAATTCTTAAAATTGAACGACATTAACTTTTATTTGATATGGCAAACGACGAGTCTACATCTGATTTTTTACTCTCTACCACGTTGCTTTTCTTTTAAAAAATCAAATTAAGTGATTGCCACATATTGGTTTATGAAATCAGATTAGCATTAGGGTTCTTAAGTTACTTTTTTTTTTCAATTGGAGAAAGGAAAGCAACATCTCGTGTTCTCTTGTTTTGGAACTGAGACAGGTTCTTCTCTTCATTTACATTTTTCACCTGTTTCATATTATCTTGTTTGTTACAGAGCATGATGACAATTATGGATATGTACAATAACAGTAGCATGGTGCTGCAGATTTCTTAGACCCCTGCAATGATCAAGAGCTAATGAAAGCACTTGAACGTTTTATGAAAACTGATTCCTCCATAACTTACCCTTCCTTATCTTCTCCAAACTTCTTCTCAAACTATGACCAAAAGCTTCTAAATCAAGCCAGTTCCATTAAACTCAACCAGCTCACCTCATCTCAAACGTTCCAGATTCAAGCCCAAATCCAGGTTATATGCGCCTAGTTTCTTAGCCCAAAGCCCATTCCCATGAAGCAAGTGGGTGGTCGTGTTCTTTCCAAGCCCAGGAAGCTTTACCGTGGGGTGAGGCAGAGGCACTAGAGCAAGTGGGTGGCGGAGATCAGACTCCCTCAGAGGCACTCGCAACGTTTAAGCTCAAAGGAGAAAACGCGATGCTCAACTTTTCCCCAATTGAAAAATGCTTCGAGTATAATGCTTCGAGTAAATTTACTTTTCTCCAATTGAAAAAAAAAAGTAAGTTAAGAACCTTAATGCTAGTCTGATTTCATAAACCAAAACGTGACAATCACTTAATCTAATATCCAAAAAAAAGCAACGTGACAGAGAGTAAAAAATCAAACATGGACTCGTCGTTTGCCACATCAAACAAAAGTTAACGTCATTCAATTTTAAGGACTAATTATAAGAGTTTGAAAACTAAAAGGACTAAAATGAACAAACTTTTCGAATAGGGACTAAACCCAAAATCGCTTCATAGTTAAAGGATTAAAAACATATTTAACCCGACTTTCATTTATCACATATATAACCATTTAAGTTTATTTAAATTTATTAAGACTTTAAATTAATATAATATATTTAAATTTTATAAAAACAAATTAAAAAAAATCAATAATAATACTATTTTGTTTCCCGCCATATCATTCAAATATTTGCAAGATAAACAATTTGTACGTTTTTTAAAAAATTATTGGTCTATATAATATTGGAATGATAAAACATAATTTGTTGGAGACTCCTTGTGCCGTAGTTTTGGAGAAAATTAATGCTATAATTCCAATAATAGTAACATTTGTCACCGTTGATTCTGGATGGAGTGTTGTTAAATAATTTATATGCAAAAGAGTTTATTTGTGATGAAAAAGTTGTGATGTGTCTCACCATTCAAAATATTATTTCTTGTTTTTTCTATTTTTTACCCTTCTTCTATTTTATTATAGCTAGTAAAAATATGTTAGAAAATTTCACTAGCTTTTATTAAAGGTTGTATGTAAGAAAAAAATGTGTCATATAAGTCCACAACAATCTCATCATCTCAATCAAAAGAAATGTCAAGTTCAGATCTATTGGCATGTTTCATAAACTTGAGAACATTGTAGACACATTCATAGTCTAAGTTTGGATCCTTACCCATTTAAAGTCTTTAGAGTTCATGCTCGTTGTCATAGTAGATCACTTTCAACTTCTCCTTGTTAAAAATTACAAACTTAGGTTAATGAATATTTTATCAATATTTACTTGCATTGTTGCTTTTATGATTAACTTGTTGGCTTGCATTTTTCTTTGTTTACACATAATTTTTTCCATTTCGGGTATCTTCATTAACATTATAAGTTAATAAAATGAAGGCAACGAGGATATTTATGTTGCAAAATTATCAGAGTCAATTGTCTTCACAGTTTTCCATTTTCAACCATCACCGATAATAATTGTTAAATTTATGAAATAATTTTTTTCAATATATTGGTGACTAGCTATTATTTTATATTGTAGGTATCTAATCAAGGAATTATTCTAAATGGTGAAGATAATCAAGAAGAACAAAATTAATAATTGTTGTTGAACGTTTGTTTTTAAATTTCTACTATTGAAAAACGTTATTTCTTATGTTGAATAATTAATTGTATTGAACAATGTTTATTATTTATTTTATATAACAATATTTAATTTTAGTTTCAAATTATTTGATTGTGAATTTTATTATTAAAGCATTTTTTTGATAGTTATAAATAATTTTAACAATATAAAAAAAATTAAAAATGATTTCTAGTACTAGTAGTTTTGTAGTAAACCCCTTTACGGTGATTTTGGAAACCTAGCATGTAGCGGCGATTCTAGAAACCCCAACAAATAATGGAGGTTCTACAAAACTCCACAAATGGCCATAGCGACAATTAAGTGGTCAACAAGTGTATGCTTGTTTGTTATGTTGACATTGCTTGCACTTCTCAACAAAATTTGCATAATCTCCTTTCATTATTGCCCAAAAGTATCCAATCTAAGAATCTTAGCGGCCAAAGTTCTTCTTCTCAAATGAGATATGCAAATCTTGTTATGTGGCTCGTCTATGATGTATCCTAGCTTGTTCTTTAGTTACACACTTCAAGAGGAGGTTGAGTATCCTCACCTATACAAGTCCTCCCCAATGATGAAAAATTATGTTGCCTTCTAGTAATTTCTCGATTTGTTACTTTCGTGCCTTTTCTTTCCTACTTTAAATATGTCCAAATAGGCATCCAATCTATTTGGATTGACTTTGTAGCCATGCAAAAATTCTCTGATATCGTTGGACTCTTTAGTACTTGATAAATGACAATGTTGAGTTGTCCTTTGTTATGGGATCTAGAGTATGGAGATTTGGATAGGTGGAAAGATCCAAAAAGTGACTTGAATGCTCCTAATGTCTAGAATTGGGTCTTTTGTTGTCCAACAAGGAAGATCCACTTGTAAAAGACTCTAATAAGAGAGTTATAAGATCTATGAGTATTTGTAAAAGAGTGTATATTTTATGGTAGATTACTATGTGTATTTTCTCATAAAATACTATGTGCATTTATAGGGTTTTTGTGTCTTATGAATTATGTTATAAAAATAGAAAATATTCAAATAATATAAGATAATATCAACAAATATAACAATTTATTGTTTGTATATATTAAATTAGCAAAATAATAATAACAATACAATAACTAATATATAGTATTAAAAGATATTATAACATAATTAAGCTGTGGAGATTTAATCATATATTATGTTAGTATATGATAATTAAATAAAAAAATATAAGAATATTAGGTCAATAATGTTAAATGTGTCTTTTTAAGCCGTGCTACATAATATATTTGTTGAGCTTGAGTATGTACAATCTTATTTTTTAATATTTTTCAAGTTTGATAGCAAGTCAATACAAGAATTTTGTTCTTACAAAATATGTTCACACTTTACTACGTTAATACAGGATATTGTACTGGGACCAAGTTCTCTCAATACTGAAAGACTTAAAAATATAAATACATATTATCGATGTCGAGAGATTATAATTATATGACTATTAGGTAAGTAATTCATTTAGTAATATAAACAATGGACAATATCTTTCTAAGAATTAGTTTCAATATTTGTATTATTTCTCTATTTGATATTTGACATGATTTAGAGTGTGATAATTTTACTTGAAATGGTAAAATTAGTTTTGAGATTTTATCAAAATGTTATGTCAACACTTGACACTTTTTTCAATATCTAATTAGAAACAAAATTCTTTTTAAATTGTAGTTAATTTATAAGGTATAATGAATTGATTTATTTAACTTTATTTAAATTCAAGTGAACTTAATTTTTTAACTAAAATCTAATATATTTTGAGGAGGAAGTCAACAATATAATAATAAAAATATAAAATAAAATAATAGTATTATTTTTTAGCACCGATAAAGAGTTAACTCGTCTTCGTCGTGTAAAACGAATAAAAATAATTTAATAAATATTTATGGTAAAAAAAGAATAAAATTAAAAGAACTTTAAAAAAGACAACGTATTAATTAATTATTGTTAAAGATAATTATTATTAAAGATAATCGATTAACTCATTTAGAATAATATATTCTATTAAAAACAATTGATTATTTAAAAGAGTGTTATACTACTTAAAAGAGGAGACGATTATTTTTTATCATAATCATTTATTTTGTTTTTAAAGCCTTTTTAAAATAATACTAAAAATATGTATAAGTTTAAAAAATAAAGGCAATAAACGATGATAATGCATAACTTATATGCAAAGTTATTATCAAAACTCACATTCAATCTCTCACGAAAGCAGTAACATTCAATATTACAATAATTTTAGTCTATCATTTGAACATAACTTCAAAATAAGAGCTTCCAATTTGTCCTTTAATAAAATTATCAAGGACATATTAATATATACCTAATTAAAAATATTAATTAACCAATTATTACTTAAAAATATTCACATAACTTGTATTTTTAATCTATATAAATATATATCAGAAAAATACATGTATTATTGTTTTTCATATGTGATTTATAATTTGAATGAAAGTAACATAGATTACAAATTTACGTGAAAGAGAGAAAAAAAAGAAAAATAAGTCATGGAATAGTAGGCGATAAATTAGTAGTAAGTGAATATACTTTTATTAGACGTCTTTAAATCATATAAAAATTTAAAAAATAAAGTATTAGAGTTAATAAGTGTTTTAAAATAGTAAGATCAAATATTTTAAAGTTAAAATAATTGTTAATATAAATAAAATTTATTAAACTCGTCTCATTACTTAAAACATAAATTATATCTCTAAAATTCATTCTCCTAATTTTCTCTCTAAGAAATCTAACTTCTGGATCATCTGTTTGACAATTAGAAAGTCCTAAGAGATCACAACATAGTAATCTTGATTTCTTTAGAGCAAGTAAGTTTCTATCCCTTTTTCCTTTTTGTTTTCTATCCATAATCATGCTTACGAACCTGTCGCATGTGTCATTGGTTTTCTATTTTTGGTTCTTGGTTAATCTGAAGTCTTAAGGACTCACTCCGATCACAATTTGGTGATTTATAGGCATTTCTAGGGTTTCTTGCGTTTGAAACAACGGTTGAACGTTCTTATAGTCGTAGTAGTTTTTTGTGAGATAAGAGAAGCTAATTATTGTCTTATGCTAAATTATAAAGTATGAATTGATAATATTTAGAGTGTGATATGTGGATGTCGAATACTTATGTTTAAATAATTGATTAATGTGAATTATTGTTGTGAAATTGTGTTTGATCACATGATGATTGTGGATTTGTATGACTCTATGCTAAATTTACAATTTGTGATGTTTTGCGCTATTGAGATGTTCTTGGTTGTGTTGAGATTCATTGAAAGGAGAGAAGTATTGAACTAGCATGAGTAGTAGAGGTTTGTGGTCAAAATAAGAGGTTTTTGGTATGTGAGTTTTGAGTTAAGGTTTAACAAAGGAAATTCAATTTTAGGGTCTTTTTTGAGGTGATTTATAGCTAGTTAGAGTGAAGAATATATTAGAATCTGATCTAGTAGTAACGGGTTGATAGTATGTTGGTTAGTTTTAAGTTGATTTGTGAGAGTTTGGAATAGTGGTATTTTGAATTTTAGGTTCTGGATTAAATTAATTAGTTTAAAGGATGTAGAAGACAATTTTGGTCTTTTAGCTACTCGCATTTAATAAAATAAAAATTTTAAATTTTTTATGCTACTTCTTTTACCCAAATCTTAGTTACCCATACTTTTCAAATTAAACCATTTTCAACTTGTCTACATATTTTTCAATAATTTCTTCTTAAATCCAAGTCATTTCGTATTTTTTTAAGTTGTAGTTTTTTGTAGTACTCTAATTTTAATCTTAAAATCAATTTTACATAGTTTATCTTTTAGATTTTTATTAATTATATTATTTTCTTAATAATATCTTACATTGGTATATATTAGGTTTAAGATTAAGTTACACCAAAATAAAATAAAAAGAAATAAAAAAAATTTTAATTTTTAAAACACGGAGACAAATCGCAAAACATGGTTCTCTTGCAGAATTGATTACCTTCATAAACCTTGCTCTGAAACCCAGAAGATAACTCAAAGCAAAGAATCCCTTTCCACAAGAATCTACCAGTTATTGAAAATCGATGGTTTTTATTGAGAACTCCCTTCGAATCAAATCAGTTGGAATACAATGGTTAGTGGCATCACTCATTCAATCTTATTCACTTACATCACATACGCACCTTTTGTGTCTATCTGTTAATTCAATGCTTCCAACTCACTCTGCTTTCGTTTTTGTGTTGTTTTTTTAGTCGGTGACTGTGCACACAAACCTAGGTGACATCAAGTGCGAAATCTTCTGCGACGAGATTCCCAAAACCTCCGAGGTTTATTTCTCCCCTTAATTTCAAATATACTGTCCGTTTTTTTTTTTTGGTTTGCAATCACGATTTGTTTTTAGAAGAAAAGATTCGAAATGATATGTTTTCGTTACCCTAATTGTCGGGACGAGTGGCGTTTGTGAACAGAGGACATAGCGTAGGTGTTTGCGAATATGAATTTTAACTCAGTTTTTTGTTAGATATAATTTCTATGCTGATTGGATAAGAACGGTAAGTGTGTGTGGATTGATGTTTTTAAATTGAATTAGGTGAAATTGGTTTTAATGTGATGGGCTTTATGTTTAAATTGAGTTCAAAATTATGCTAATTTGACATCGAGGTCCGCAAAATTACTCTTATTCTATTTATTTTTTTCTAAATTATGATTGTTTTGATAAAATAGACTCAAATTGGTTTTGGTACCCCAATTGTCGAAAGTAGAGACAATACTTACAGCGAGCTTGCTATTTTTGTGAATTTTAATTCAAATATTTATTGTGCTGAATACTGAGCTATAATTTCAATTTTGATTGCAACATTAGAAGTATCGAATAATCTGTTCTAAGTTTTAGGCGTGTATGCCTAGGATAGTTGGATTTATCTGTGACCGTGAGCAAGATCTTTCAGTTGTGTAATTTATTAGCGCGAATTGTGTGTAATCATGCCAAGATTTTAAATTGCTTTCTCGGTTGCATTTTCCTAGTGGTACTTGATGCTGTAGGAAACTGCAGACAAATGCAGCTGATGTGGAAATTACAATCACATACCATTTTAAAAATCCTTGATTCATGTAGTAATGAATCCGGACTGTTAGGGTGTGAATTTGATGTTTGTAGTTTAAACGTGTATTTTGAGTTATATTTATTGAAATAAATTATGAATAGTTCAGTCATTATCTTAAAGTTCTTGATTGCTGACTGGATGAATGTATGAATTGGTGGTTTAGCTTAATAATGATTGAAGGCTATCGCTCTAGTCCTCTATCTGAGGGTTTACTATTGGTTTTTCTGTATTGAAGGGGGCTGTAACTAGCAGTTGAATTCTCGTGTAAATGTGTTTTAATCCAGAACTTTTTGGCGCTGTGTGGAAGTGGTTACTATGATGGGACTATATTTCACCGCAACATTAAGGGTTTTATGATTCAAGGTGGAGATCCCACTGGAACTGGCAAAGGGGGAACCAGTATATGGGGTAAGAAATTTAATGATGAGATACGAGAATCACTGAAGGTGAGTTCAACCAATATGAATCCATGTCTAGAGTTCTTTTGTTCTGTCAGGTAGCAATTCATTGATGTGTTGGAAGAGGTCAGAAATAGGATAAAATATGATTTCTATTTCATGTCTTGATTTCTATTCATCTTTGATGCATTTTCACAATAAAATGTCAGGAGATAGGATACAACTTTTTTTTTGTTGTGCTCAAAAAGAATTGAAATATTTGTTATGCTTGTGTTAGTTCTGAATGTCAATATTGGAATTTGAGCGTGGAAAATGGCTCATGGTTTCCACAGGATGAATAGCACTCTTGTTAGCATGTCTTAAAATTAAGACTTCAATTGAGATTTACTGTCGTCAGGATGTTGCAATTGAAGAAATTTGTGTGCAAAATGGCTTTGTAGGTTTCTCAAAGCAATTTGTCTTGTTTGAGAGTTATCCCTATAACTGAAAAAATAATTCACTAAGCTGCTTTATACGAAACAGGAGTTATTTTCTTGCATCTTTTAACTGTGAATTTTTGTTGTAAATTTTACTATATTTGTATGTATTTTGATTGGCTTATTCTTCTGGTTGATGAAAGTCAATTTTATTATATTGCAATATAATCATCTTAAGGCTGTTATATTTCAGTATCTCACCAAATGTGGTTAATTTATGATGTTGTTCATGATGTTAATTGTGAGCTGTGGTATGAAATCAGATAGTGGCGGAATTTTCATTTTTTATTAAAAAGTTGCCCTCGTTTATGTTTCAGCATAATGCAAGGGGAATATTGGCAATGGCTAACAGTGGTCCAAATACTAACGGAAGTCAGTTCTTCATAACTTACGCAAAGCAGCCACATTTAAATGGGCTATACACTGTGTTTGGAAGAGTAATTCATGGATTTGAAGTTCTTGATCTCATGGAAAAGGTATTTCATTCTTCTGTAATTATTGTAATTGCTTTTTCTCTTTTTAAAAAATTATTTGGTTGAAGTTTAAGCTGATTTCTTGGTCTTGGTATTAGCTTGGTTTGGTAACTCAACCAATATCTACATTTTTTTGGTGTTATATTCATGCGACTTGTCTAGAGAATGTGTGTAGACAAAGGAATAAATAATACTCTTTGTCGCGCAGACTCAAACTGGAGCAGGAGATCGACCACTTGCAGAGATAAGGCTCAATCGTGTAACAATACATGCTAATCCTCTTGCTGGTTAATTTTTGTCTCAACAGTTTTTCCTTTTGTAAAATCTAAATTTAGGAGAGGGGAATTATTCTTAAGACTGATTTGAGTGTCTGTTCATGCTTACCCACTTCCAATTCAAAGAAGCATTTTGAGAAAGTAGTAAAAATGTATATTGAATTCCGAGTTTGGTGCTAGCTTTGTATAATATAATATCTATTTAACATTCAATTTGACTCATTAAAATATGCATTTTTTATGTCAGAGAAAGCTTTTCTTTTTGCAAATTTGTTTTCCAAATCTTGAAATTAATTACCAGTGACAAAATGTCTGGAGATGTTTTCAAAAATCAACTTGTACACATGTAATTTTAAGGGTAAAGTGTTACATTAGTTCATTTATCAATTTCCATAATCTTCAAATGTTGTAGATTTTAAGATGAATTTCATACTAATTAGGTTCAATATTTCGATTAATTATAAAAGAAGTTCATTTTTTAACCGACTCGATCCCATTGGAGATTGAATTCAGTCAGAGGAAATTTTTAATCATCTTGCATAGTGAAACTCATTTTGAAATGGATAATGATACTTTGACAATATTACGTGTCATTCTGTGATTGATCCATATTAGTAATTATAAAAGAAGTTCATTTTTAACCGACTCGATCTCATTGAAGATTGAATTCAGCCATAGGAAATTTTTAATCATCTTGCATAGTGAAACTCATTTTGAAATGGATAATGATACTTTGACAATATCACGTATCATTTTGTGATTGATCTATATTGATTTTTATGATTATTATTATTGATTGTAGAGTAATTTTGAGCCAATAATAGAATGACATGTAGATGATATTAAAATGTTGTAAAAAAAATGTTGTCAAAGTATCATTATTCTTTTGAAATAGATTTTTAAGATAAAGTAAAACTCCTTGCTTTCACCTTTCTAAGGATTTGTTTAAGTATTTTTTTTATAGATTTTTTAAGAAAAGAAAGTTAAAATTAGTGTACATATAAATAAAAAAATTTATATCAATTATTTTTCAGAATTAAATTTTAGTTTATATTATTTTTTTTTTGTTAAGTGTTTGAAGAAGTTTATTTTTGTTTGGACAGTTGACATGATTGTTGTAACTTGGTCCAAAAAGATATTTCACTGGCCTTAATTCTCTAGTTCGTGGTCTCATTTGATGGCCATCTCCTACATATGCCCATTCCGCATCTAATTTTGTGATATGTAATAATATTTTCTTCTTTCATTTCACACTTTTCCCCCTTACTCTCATAAAATAAAATAAAAATATCAATACATCCTCATTATAGCATTTTGTAACTAATTTAAAATTATGTGTTCAATTATACAATTTAAAATTTAAGTATCACTTTCAAACACGTAATCTATTATATATATTTTTAAATTCCATAATTCATAAATATTCTAAATTTCTTAATTAATATCTTTCTAACAATTAAGAATCCAAAATCTAATTCTGGATTATTAATTTGAAATATAATTTTGAAACAGTGGTTCTAAATTAGTTAATTTGTAAATAATTATCAAAAAGTAATTACAAGCTTCCAGAAATAACAAATCAAAAACTTATTATTTGATAAAAAAACTTGGAATCTACATGTAACATCCCAAAAATATATAGTATAAAACTATATATAAGTGTCATTATTTAATAATATGATAGAACAATTACAGGAAAAATAAAGTTAACCTTACAATTATTACAAAATAACCATAAAATTTAAAGCTTTACAGAAGTTCTACACCATTCCAAAACTATACACCTAACCAACCGGAATATACAAAAATATTATTGTAACCGAACGATTCACTCAAAACTATAAATAATAATATGACCGAACAATCATTATTTAAACAGCAGGATTCTCGCCGTCCAACTCCTGTTCCAACGTACACTCCTCCCTCTCTGCTCACACCAAAAAATGGTGATCATGCAAGAGGAAAAACCAAACAGAGACATGGATAAAACAGGAAATAAGGATAAGCTAATGTAATTTAATTGTGCAAACATCCATACATTTCGTACAAGTACAAACAATGCTGAACCGAACACTACAACATACCAAAACAAATACAGGTAAGCATATACAACTGAACACTATACTTCATGCATAAATTGAACACTTGACCATCCAAATTGTATGAATATGTAGCTTGAGGCCGTTCATGAACTCGGGTGATGTCGTAACTGGAAAACCATCATCTGCTACCCGAGGTTAGTCCGTTATAACTCACCCAAGAACCTATGGGCTAAGACCTCCTGCCATTCTCACACAATGCATTACCTATCTCTACTTGAGAATTGGTAATCATCAGAATATCAGGATGAACTTCGTGAATTTCACTGTCCATATTCATACTTTACCACTTCAATACACTTTTCACTGAGACATTCTTCCTTGGAATTCTCTTCCACATTACTTGAAACATATGCCCTATTGGAATATCAATAAAATTTCTCATACACAATAGATCAATAACACTATCTCAAGCAATCAGAGTTAAATAGTGAAATTAGCATTTAAAGTCCAAATAATCCTTCATAGAAGAAAACCAAACAACAACAACACAACCCCTGAGTACAACCGAACGAAAAACTCACTATTTATGACAAAACCGAACACCATTACAAAAATTTTATACCAGTACATGACTGAACACTAGTACTAAACAAAATAGTAATACGAAACCGAGTGCTATAATCTAAGAAGAACGTCTATAGTTTAGTCCAAACACCTATAACTTAAACTTAACACATTTAATCTTAATACAAGTATGAGATCGATCACTAGTATAAGAACGAGCGCTAATGAGAGACGACACAATCCATTAAGACCAATTTCTAACACTAACATAAATGCTAGTACAATACCGAGCGCTAACACTAGCATAACTACTAGTATAAGACCGAGTGCTAACAAGAACGAGCACTAGTACGAGACTGAGCACTACAAAGAACGAGTGCTAGTACAAAACTTAGCACTACCAACTAAGACCGAAAGGTCATGAACAGTAAGACTAAAGAGACCGAACACAGTTTAAAATCAAAAGCTATTACTAAATCGAGTGCTATATTCAATTGAATATTAACACAATACCGATCGGTCATTAACTGAGAATCCACAATAGCATAACTCAGTTAAGACCGAGCACCAGAGAAAACCGAGCAGTCAATGAAAAACCCTCATCGAACAACATAATTTTGCAGAATGTTTGCAGAATTATAATCGGTACCAATTCTTACCAATCATTCAATTTTTACACACAATGCATAATGATACATCCTAGGAGACGTAGAGAAGATGATCCGTGAGATTGGAGGTGCAAAGAGACTTGGACAGCTTGCTGAAACCAATGGAACAGTAGCATTAGCAGCTGCAGACTTGGAATTTCATGAGCAGATTGGTTAGGAGTTTTGGATGTGAAGCAGTGGATGATTGGTGATTATGGTGAATGGATATGGAGGCTAGCTTGGAGAGGTGATATACAACTCAGAAGGCTTCCTAGAGTGGAAGGAAGTTGCAGTGGAAATCAAGCTAAGAAGTGACTCTTGGAGAAGGAATTTACTATGCATTTCAGCAGAAATTCTTTACTACAATCCAAAAGTGATTTACAAGCTTTTCCTATGAGATTTTATAGATTAATCTCAAGGCTTTAAGCAAGCAATTTTCACGTTGCAGATCTGAACCCATGTGCTACATGTTTAGCTTCTAAAACACGTGAAAATTGAGTTTTATGTGAAGAAAAACAATTACTAATGCAGCCCCCATAGAAGGATAAGTACACCCCTTCTTGTATAGAAATGTCCTTTTTACCCTTCTCCATGTTTTGGCAAATTTGGCATATCTTCTTGTTCTCCAATTTTCCATCCAAAGATAGCAAATAGTACTTGACCTTGAGGAGAATATTCATCTTGGAGCTTTTTGGCCATTCCTCTTGTGATGGGTCCTATGGTGTTAGACCTTCTTGTATCATCCCCTCCCTCTTGAGAAGGATTTGCCCTCAAATCCAAAAGATCTTCATCTTCACTATCAAATCCTGCAAAAGGTTTAAGATCAGATATATTGAAGGTAGCATGAACACCATATTCAGGAGGAAGATCAAGTTGATATGCATTGTTATTAATCCTCCTGATCACTCTAAAGGGTCCATCTCCTCTAGGATTGAGTTTAGATTTTCTTAGTTGAGGAAATCTTTCCTTTCTAAGATGAATCCAAACTAAATCTCCTTCATTGAAGATTAACTTTTTCTTGCCCTTATTATGTTTCTTGGCATATTTCTCATTTTGTTGTTGAATTTGAATTTTAACCCTTTGATGTAAATCTTTGATAAATTTAGATTTAGATACCCCATCTTGATGAACAAAATAAATAGAATTTGGAAGGGGTATTAAATCCATGGGTGTCAAAGGATTAAAACCATAAACAACTTCAAAAGGAGACAATTTAGTAGTTCCATGAACTACTCTATTGTAGGCAAACTCAACATGAGACAGGTACTCATCCCAAGATTTGTGATTTCCTTTAAGAACTACCCTTAGTAAAGTGGAAAGAGATCTATTGACTACTTCAGTTTGACCATCTGTTTGAGGATGGCAAGTAGTAGAAAAAGATAACTTAGTCCCTAATCTAGACCATAAGGTCCGCCAAAAGTGACTAAGAAATTTTGTATCTCTATCCGAAACTATTACCTTAGGTAACCCATGAAGTTTAACCACATCTCTAAAGAATAACTTTGCAATGTTGCTTGCATCATCTACTTTGTGGCAAGGTATAAAATGAGTCATTTTGCTAAATCTATCTACCACCACAAAGATAGAATCAAAACCCCTAGAAGTTTTGGGAAGACCTAACACAAAATCCATACTTATCTCTTCCCAAGGGGTGGAAGCAACATTCAAAGGAGTATACAGTCCATGAGGCATTGATTTAGATTTAGCTTCTAAACAAGTTATACACTTAAAGCAATGCCTTTGAACATCCCTTCTCATGTGAGGCCAAAAAAATTTTTCTTTCAACATGCCAAGGGTCTTTTCTACCCCAAAATGTCCCATTAATCCTCCCTCATGTGTCTCTTTAACAAGGAGTTTTCTATGTGAACCTTGGGGAATGCAAATTTTTCCTTCTTTAAAAAGATACCCTTCTTTCACATAGAATCCTCCTTGAGGCTTATTGAGACATTCCTCATAGATATGAGCAAAATCAAGATCTTGTGAATATAATTCAAGAATGTTATTAAATAAGAATTTGAGCTCCCAATGTGGCTAATAGATTAATTTTTCTTGACAAAGCATCAGCCACCACATTGGATTTTCCTTTCTTGTATTTAATAACATAAGTGAATTGTTCAATGAATTCCAACCACTTAGCATGCCTCTTTTGTAACTTGTGTTGACTCTTCAAATACTTAAGTGATTCATGATCACTATGAATGATAAACTCCTTGGCAACAAGGTAATGTTCCCAAGTTTGAAGAGCCCTCACAAGTGCATAGAGTTCTTTGTCATAGGTGGGGAAATTACAAGAGGCACCATGAAGGTTTTCACTAAAGTATGCAATTGGGTGTCCTTCTTGTAATAATACTACACCTATGCCAAATCCTGAAGCATCACATTCTAGCTCAAAAGTTTTGGAAAAATTTGGCAAAGCTAGAATGGGTGCTTGTGTGAGCTTCTCTTTGAGTAGCTCAAAAACTTTTTGTTGTTTATCCCCCCAATGGAATGTAACATCTTTTTTCACCAACTCATTGAGGGGTGAAGCAAGACTAGAGAAGTTAGGAACAAATCCTCTGTAAAAGCTTGCCAACCCATGGAAGCTCCTTACTTCTCCTACATTCTTTGGAGGAGGCCAATCTTGGATGGCCTTTATTTTTTCTGGGTCCACATGAACCCCATTTTTGGTGACCACAAATCCAAGAAATATGACACTATCAACACAAAAGGTACACTTGTCAAAGTTTGCAAACAATTTGTGTTTTCTAAGAATTGTTAAAACAACTCTCAAATGATTTTCATGAGTTTGCAAATTTTGACTATATACCAATATGTCATCAAAGTAGACAATTACAAACTTCCCAATGCAATCCCTAAGGACATGATTCATAAGTCTCATGAATGTGCTTGGAGCATTTGTAAGACCAAAAGGCATAACTAGCCATTCATATAATCCAAACTTGGTCTTAAAGGCAGTTTTCCATTCATCACCTTCTTTAATTCTTATTTGGTGATAGCCACTTTTTAAATCTACCTTTGAAAATATTTGTGCTCCATGCAATTCATCCAACATATCATCAAGCCTAGGAATGGGATGTCTATACTTGATTGTGATGTTGTTGATAGCTCTACAATCACAACACATGCGCCACTTCCCATCTTTTTTTGGGACAAGCAACACTGGTACAACACATGGACTTAGACTCTTTTGAACTAAGCCTTTATCTAGCAACTCTTGGACTTGTGTCTCAATCTCCTTAGTTTCTTGGGGGTTTGTCCTATAGGCTGGCCTATTAGGAAGAATTGCCCCTGGAATGAAATCAATTTGATGTTCAATTCCTCTTATGGGTGGAAGCCCTTTTGGAATTTCTTGTGGGAATAGATCATCAAATTCTTTCAAAAGTTTTTGAATGGATGGAGAAAGAGTTGAAGTCTTTGAATCACTAGATGTGCATGTAAGTGTCCCTTGACAAAGAAGAAGATATGAAGGTTGCTCAACTTGAAGTGTATTGATTAAAGTCTTTTTGTTTAAAAGGACTTCATGTTGAGTGACCTTAGGTGGCACACTTGTTTCTATACCTTCCTTTCTTTTTGACTTTTTCTTTTGATCATGTTCTTGCTCTCTTAAGGACTTCATTTGTGTTTGATCCTTAGCCACTTGGGTAGGAGTCAAAGGATGAAGCACAAACTTCTTGTCCTTTTGATGGATAGTGATGGTATTGGTTAGACCATGATGGATAGTTTGATGATCAAATTGCCATGGTCTCCCCAATAACACATGACATGCTTCCATGGGAACTATATCACATAAAACTTCATCTTTGAAGTTCCCAATGGAAAATGCCAACTTCACTTGATTCTTAACTATTATATCCCCATCTTCATTTAGCCAATGAAGTTTATAAGGTTTTGGATGGGGTATAATATCAAGCTTCAACTTCTCAACCAACCTTGTGCTACAACAATTACAACAAGATCCACTATCAACAATGAGAGAACAATGATTTTCTTGAATTTTACATCTTGTGTGAAAGATGTTCTCTCTTTGTGATATGTGTTCAAGACTTGGTTGGTTGCTAAGTATTCTTCTCACCATGAGAAGTTGCCCATCATCAGCATATATTTCCTCTTCCCTCTCTTCTTCCTCACTCTCACTTGTACTAGTTGGGGTGTCACTTTCACTACTATAAATGTCCTTGCCTTTCAAAATAATGTTTCTTTTTGTAGGACATTGAGTAGCTACATGACCCCTTCCTAGACATTTGAAGCATTTGATTTCACTTGTTCTGGTGTGTGAGGGTGTTTCTTTCTTGGGTCTCTCTTCTATTTTGGCTAGAGGTTTAAATGGCTCTTTTTCTTTAAAAATTTTCTTTTCAAAAGTAGGTTGAACTTGAATTCTTTTAGAAGAAGATTTTCTCAAGTTTTGTTGTTCTACCTTTATACACATTTGAACAAGATCATTCAAATCTCTATAAGGTAGAAGTTCAACCCTATCTTTGATGTCAAAATTGAGCCCACTTAAAAATCTAGCTAAAGTAATTTCTGGACCCTCCACTATGCCTGCCCTCATCATATACAACTCCATCTTTTGTCTATATTCCTCAACTGTCATAGACCTTTGTTGTAACCTTTGGAGTTTATCCATGAGTTCTCTATTGTAGTAGGAGGGAATGTGTCTCCTCCTAAGGGCAGACTTGAGATCATTCCAATAGTGGATAGGAGGGGCTTGATGTCTAAGCCTCTCTTTGACCAAGGCAGTCCACCAGTACATTGCATACCCTTGAAAGCTTAGGGTAGCTAGAGAGACCTTCCTCTCTTCACTCACTTGGTGGCATTCAAATAATTGTTCTACCTTCATCTCCCAATCAAGATAAGCCTCTACATTGTCCTTCCCATGGAAGTGAGGCAACACAACATTGACTTCTTTAGGGGGTGGAGGTGCATGAGAATTTCTCCTATGCCTTCTAGAAGTAGAAGGCTGATGAGGGTAATAATCACCCAGACTCATGGTCATCCCTCCCTCTTGAGAGTTGTCACTCTGACTTCCCCTAGACTTACTTTTCCTTATCATCCTCAACTCATCTTGAATAACAGCATTTTGAAGCTCTCTATTGACTTTCTCTTCATTCATTTCTCTTCTTATTTCCTTGAATTCATTAACTAAAGTTTGAAGAGAAAAATGTTCTTTTTCACTATCACTAATCCTAGGAGAATGCCTTCTAGACATTATGATGGACTTAAATGTTATTCTTGAAGTAAAGACTAGAGATTTTCACTTGAAGCAATATTCCAGGTAAGGGAGGTGATATACTAGGAATGCTTAAGTACCAAGCCTTTTCCTTGCCAAATATGCTTCTTGCTACTTACTAGAGTCCTTAGATCAAAATCACTCTTAAATCCACTTAAGTCTTAAAGACAACAAAGAAAACACAAAGCAAAGAAAGAACACAACCTAACTCTAAATTCGGACCCCTAAGAGAGCTTCCTATTTGCACAAGATATATGTTATCTAGTCGAAAATTGGAAAAACCATTAAAGTGAGGTCTCTTAGGTGAGGCTTAGACTTTGGATCTAAGACACACTCACCGCCTACTCAATTTTAGGTTGTGAGACTTCTTTTGAGTCTAGTTCCAAATGAGGGAAGAGCACTTGTGAACTCTAGCACCTCACTTGCTTGGATTTGGAACTTACAACCAAAGAAAAACAATGGAAATTACAAAGAAAATTTGGTAACTTGGAAAGGAAAAGTTAGAATAGGCTAAGGAAACAATGTGTGCAGCTTTGGTTGCTCTCAAAGAACTTGAATCTACTGGATTCCACACAATTCTCTCAGCTACAAAGTGCTTAAAACAAAGAAATTAATTTTTCTGCAGTATGGAACTCTGCTGCAAGTCACGACCTTTCCTTCTTCAAGGCTCAACTTCATTCACTTTCCTCACCAATTGAACTTCCTTTGATGCTTCCACTTGCAGTGAGCCATTTGAGTTATAGTTCACCTATCCAACAAACCAGTTAATCACAGAAACTACCACCATAATTGCCAGCAAAATCACATCCAAGTGACAGCAACACCAGGATTTTTGTCAAACAGATGGTGTGCAGAATGTAGAAAAATCGAAAATCAAGCAATGACAGGGTTTTCAAACACGGTGGCACCTCAAATAGATCCTAAGAATGGTTCTAGATCAGATTTAAAACACAAGAAAAGACTTTAGATCAGAATCACACACGAATTGGCTATGCATTGAAAATTGACAAAACTGTTTGATGAAATGCCTGAATGAGTTGCACCAGATTTCTGCACCAGATTTTTAACAGCAACAATACTATACACTTCACTTTCGAAACTGATGATGCAATGGTCCTAAGTGCCTTTTAACATATGTAATATCTCTTTTGAATTGTTATCTTAATATTTTAAATGGACCATGGCTTTTACTGCATCTAAAAGTGATGAATCAAGCAAGGTAATGCAGTGCAGAATTTGACAAAAAAACCAGCACAGTTTTTCAGCAGAGTCAATTTTTCAATGCAGAAAAATATACCAAATGAACAGTACTGCACCTAGTTATTTTCCAATGATTCAAACATGTTTTGATGATGAATGATGACTTGTTGGAACTAATTGGATGCATCAAAACTATATAAAACAGAAAATCACTACTACAGTACCAGATTTCACCTAAATTTAACAACTAGCATGGTCAAATTTTGATTCAAAAGTAATTCTGATTTGAAAACAACAAAGAGGAGTTAGAAATGGTATTTGAAAGTTGCACAAATGCAGAAATTCAGTGTTGATGATGGTTAGCAATGATCTAATACTAACCACACACAATTAAGCAGAATTTACTCAAGGAAACACATGCATCTCGGCCAAATGCTTGGACACTCTTGCCACATGACAAACTATTTGGAATCAACTCATTTCATCTTCCAAATGGTTTAGACAATGGATCAACCAACTGCTGTTCAATAGAACAGTAAATGACCATAAGAACAGTGGCAATGCAGCACAAAAACGGAACTGAAATGCTGTCAGATTTTTAAAAAAAAAAACTGCACAGATTTTAAGTTTGAATGGTAGATCTAAACACCTGAGCTCATTTCTGAAGTATTAATTGCTCTTACTTGGTGTAGCCACATTCAAACAACTAAGATTTTTGGTAAAACTTGGTTGAAAAACCAGATTTGATAACAAAACAACAAAGTAACTAACAAGACTTAAGACAAAACCTGAAATGATGTTTAAATGGTAAAATAGACTCAAACAATTAATAACAGCCGAATAAAATGAAGGAAAACTCAAGCAAAGACAGCTAGTAGCCAATGAAATTAAGAGTAGATCCTAAACACAGCAATGATTGATGAAAACATTGCAGAATTTTCAGAAAAACATCAAGAACAACCAGGAAAATTTTGACAGCAAAGAAATGAAAGAAATCTGGACTTATCTCACGGTTCTAACTTGAACCAAGGCTCTGATACCACTTGATACATCCTAGGAGATGTAGAGAAGATGATCCGTGAGATTGGAGGTGCAAAGAGACTTGGACAGCTTGCTGAAACCAATGGAACAGTAGCATTAGCAGCTGCAGACTTGGAATTTCATGAGCAGATTGGTTAGGAGTTTTGGATGTGAAGCAGCGGATGATTGGTGATTATGGTGAATGGATATGGAGGCTAGCTTGGAGAGGTGATTCACAACTCAGAAGGCTTCCTAGAGTGGAAGGAAGTTGCAGTGGAAATGAAGCTAAGAAGTGACTCTTGGAGAAGGAATTTACTATGCATTTCAGCAGAAATTCTTTACTACAATTCAAAAGTGATTTACAAGCTTTTCCTATGAGATTTTATAGATTAATCTCAAGGCTTTAAGCAAGCAATTTTCACGTTGCAGATCTGAACCCATGTGCTACATGTTTAGCTTCTAAAACACGTGAAAATTAAGTTTTATGTGAAGAAAAACAATTACTAATGCAACCCCCATAGAAGGATAAGTACACCCCTTCTTGTATAGAAATGTCCTTTTTACCCTTCTCCATGTTTTGGCAGATTTGGCATATCTTCTTGTTCTCCAATTTTCCATCCAAAGATAGCAAATAGTACTTGACCTTGAGGAGAATATTCATCTTGGAGCTTTTTGGCCATTCCTCTTCTGATGGGTCCTATGGTGTTAGACCTTCTTGTATCACATAATCATCAAACAATATTTTCATACATCAAAACCAAGTAATTAAATTAATTAGCTTCCCTTACCTTTTAACTAGACAGAAAACTCACAGTGCAGAAACTTGCTCTCCACCAAAAATCTTAGAAACCTAAGGTTCATCGACTTGTGAAAATAGATCAACCACAAGACCTGAAATGTGATCATAATTGTAAGAGAAGAAGATGATAAACACATGCAACCAGAAACATGGCTTGCATGTGCCAAAAAACAGAATTTCTAAGAAGAGGAAGAAGAACTTACCAGTTCAAACAACCACTTGATCAGTTATAAAGAAAACTCTTGATACTAGTAAGACTCAAGTACCACTTGATTGATGATCTGATGAAGAGAAAGTGTGAAGTTCTAGAGAGAAAGAGGAAAAAAGATTTCAAAAAGTTGGAGAAGTGATAGTGCATGCAGAAAGTGGAACGTGATTTGAAATTTTCATTTAAATACTACCGTCAAAATCGAACAATCCACTCTCTTGCAGACACCTATCTTCCACTAACTTACTTAAATTTTCTCACACTACTCACAAACATATAATTTAGAAGATATTCAGTATATTTTAAAAATGTTTTTTCATTTAAATAATAAACATTTATTTAAAATCTCTTGTCATCCTTATTAAGCTTAAAAGCTATTACTTTTCCATTTTGCCGTAAAAATTATTCTCATCCTCAAATTTTCAAAGTTGTTTAGAAAATTGTAAAAGTGTGGATTTGTTGAGTAAACTTATTCCGTTATCTTTCTTGTCAACCCACAATCTTTCCCTCATAAAAAATTATCTTTTAACTTATATATATATGTATGGTTAAGTTGTGAATCTAGTTTTTGTTACGGGATAATTATACAACCCATGATAATATCTATGCGAACAATTGCTTATTTAGAATTAAACTCAACTTGATTCTGGTACTAATTATTAAATTGAATATTTATTAATAAATAAAAAATTATTGATCAAAAGTTGTAGTTGATAGTTAAGAAAAACCTTTCTTTAAGTAATATGATTTGATTGTGACTCAGATTCACTTAGACTATCTATATCAATTACAAACATAATTTTTGTAAACCATTTCTAGAACTTTTATATTACTTTTCATATTTCCATTATCTTCCTCTAATTGTTTTAGTTTGGCTTCAATATTTACTTTGTCTCCATATTAAAAAATAAATTTATATTTAATACCCATTTTAAAAATGCATCTGTTATGTAGTAAGGATATTTATGTAATAACATAAATATCTTACATATTCTAGACAGTTAAAATATTGGTCAAAGCCACTAACCACATTTTTAGGTAAGGTGGTTATTTTTATTTTGCTTATAAATACAGTGAAGGGACCAAAGTCTAGGTACGTTCTCTTTATGCTCTAGAGATCCTGAATAATATTTCAGAACAGTATCCAATTACTCTCTTCTGAGCTTCAGCTCCATAACTCATATCTGACTTGAGCGTCGGAGTATCTTTGCAGGTACCTCCCCCTCCTTTGGTGAGTACAAAGGACAACAATTGAAGAAGTGCAAGTATCCCAGACAGCCAGGAGCAACAGAGACACACAGGAAGAAACACACAGGAAAATAATGTACACCGAAACATTTTGGCGCCCACCGTGGGGCCGAGTGTCATCTCACAAAAACCATAAGAGGAGCCTCGGCCTCTACCAAGCATTCTTTCGGATAAAACTACTCTATCAAGATGAAGCTGCCGCGTCACTCCAGGATTCTCCTCCGTGAGCCATTGGCTCCCCCACGAGCACCTCTACGAAAACGCTGATCCTATGACAGTGGTGGAAACCACCGAACCGATGCATCTCAACAGGAACAACCCACACCAGCACCTCCATTGACGCCACTCCTCAGATCCCAAAGCGCGCAATCAAACCAAACCCAAATCACGAGTTTCACGAGGTCGTTCATCATTTTCCTCGGAGACCTTCATTCATATCTGCAAAGAGGAAACGGTGCAAATCAGAACTCATTCATTTCCGCCTTCACCACGGAAAGACCATCCCTACTCCCTCACCCTTTAATCGTCAGCTATTTTTTCCATAACTACTTTGAAATCCCAAATCTGTGAACCCCTCATGCGGGTCTCGTAACAGAAGCCACCAAACTCATCTTCCATCAGCAATCATGCACCTATGTCGTCATCACCATCTCCATGCCTTCATCGTCGCCACTGCGAAGATCAAATCCACAATTCCAATCAATTCCAATCAATGAAAATCCAATTACAACAGAAATCCCCAAATCCCCAAATTGAGCGCAGGTTCTCATTCTTCGTCTTCAAATGGCAACATCTCTTCTGAAAACTGCACCCAACGTGTTCCAAAAACAATCCCCAAATCGGGTCCACCCATCAGCCTCCGTCGCGCCACCAGGCACTGCTGTTGCAGGAGCATCGTTAGGTCATCCCTATCATCTCCATGATCGCACAATTCGCAAACCGAAAACCCTAAATTCCCAAACTCGGGGACAAGCCATTTCGGCGCCTCCAAGAAAACCGCATTGTCGGACCCATTCTCCACGTCTTCCGCAAGACTCGCTCCACCCACGCGTCATTTAGTTCTGCCTCCACGTCATTCAACCCAAATTCTGTTCCCTAAAATTCAACCATTCGGCAATTCGACGCCACGACGTTCCTGCTCCTACGCTCGACGTTCGGCCTCGACGTTCCTGCTCGCACGCTCGACGTTCGGCCTCGACGTTCCTGCTCCTACGCTCGACGTTCCTGCTCGCACGCTCGACGTTCGGCCTCGACGTTCATGCTCCTACGCTCGACGTTCGGCCTCGACGTTCCTGCTCGCACGCTCGACGTTCGGCCTCGACGTTCCTGCTCGCACGCTCGACGTTCGGCCTCGACGTTCCTGCTCCTACGCTCGACGTTCGGCCTCGACGTTCCTGCTCGCACGCTCGACGTTCGGCCTCGACGTTCCTGCTCGCACGCTCGACGTTCGGCCTCGACGTTCCTGCTCCTACGCTCGACGTTCGGCCTCGACGTTCCTGCTCGCACGCTCGACGTTCGGCCTCGACGTTCCTGCTCCTACGCTCCACATTCGGCCTCGACGTTCCTGCTCCTACGCTCGACGTTCGGCCTCGACGTTCCTGCTCGCACGCTCGACGTTCGGCCTCGACGTTCCTGCTCCTACGCTCGACGTTCGGCCTAGACGTTCCTGCTCGCACGCTCGACGTTCGGCCTCGACGTTCCTGCTCCTACGCTCAACATTCGGCCTCGACGTTCCTGCCAGCACGCTCGACGTTCGGCCTCGACGTTCCTTGGTGAGCGGGTCGCACCGCTCACAAAAGTTGATTGCGAAATTAATGCAGTACAGTACTAGGAAGTGACTCCTAGGTCGTCTCTCAAGGACCAATTTGTGTTGGTTCAGTCTCAGATTTTAACACGAAGTGGGGGGGGGTTTGATAGTGTTTTTGGTTTTGGTGTGGAAAATTAAATTGCAACTGGTAATTGAATAAAACAAAATTAAAAACGTTGAAATAAATTTTAATCACGGTAAAAACTGAACGGTAAAAGACAGTAAAATCACATTGACATAATTTAACAGTGGAGAAAATCATAAACGGTAAATTTAACAGATAAAAACATTTAACTGAAAATAAAATTAATTAAAGACTTATACTTCAAATAAAAATCCTGGATAAAATTAACAAACAAACATTACAGAAATGAAATTCTACAATTTTTTTACTGATGAGGAATAAGGACCGAGAGCTACTGGAAGAGAGACAAATTAGAATGCCAATGAGAACCGAGAGCTACTAGAGAAAAATATGGAAAGAGGCCAGAGCCTCTTCCAAACCGTCTCCTACTCTCACTACTGCCTACTGAGACTCTCCTCTCTGGAACTCCTACACCTCCTTTTATACACGGGCATCACCTTTTCATATCTGGAAATGAGAGACATCCTTGTGGCCTTCCAGCCCGTGAGTGTTCCCACTAATATATTCTTTAATCTAAAAATAATTTAGGTAGACCCCTCCATTCTCGGTGCATCTTCTCAAACTTCTCTCGGTGCACATCAACGCTTTTCTTCAATTCCATTGCCCATGCTTCCCAAAGTATTTCCCATGCTTGCCACATGCTTTCCATGTAGTGTGTTTCTTCCTGGAAGTGAGCTGCTGGACCACTTTTCTCCATTCAACCTTCACGGTTTCACACATCCAACACTCTCTCCTTCATTCTTCCAAGCGTGAACTAATGGAGAAAAAGGAAGACATCTTCTCTCAGCTTGCTTCTCTTCATTTTGCTGCTGTAATTCTTCTTCAACTCATGGTGGCCGTGAGCAGCTCCAAGATGGACTGGTGCTCTTCCAAGCTGCTGGATGAAGGTGCTGGACGTTGAAGCTGCTGTCATGGCATTCTCCTTGACGTGTTGCTGCTCCTTTATAGCAAAAATTCTCTATTTTGTGTGCTGCCGTGAGTTAGCTTCATTCACGTGGCCCCTCCATCATTTCACTTCAACTCCGCTGGATAGCCGTGGCATGTGTTGATGTGCTTGATAAGATGAATTGTAATGGGGCTGTGTGCAGTTGCACTTGCATCTTCAATTCCATTTAATATTATGCCAACCCATTGTAAAAGAAAAACCGTGTGGCCCTTCCTCATGGAGCATTTTGTTGTTTCCTCTCATATGTGGGCCGTGGTATCACTTCTTTCCAAAATCAAGCATCACTTACTGATCATTTTGGGTCTCCCGCTGCATCTCTACGTGTTAGTTGTATCCAAGCATGTGAACTTTGCCAAACCATTAACTAACGTGAGTGGTGGGCCAATATGTTGTCCAACAAAATATGTTTGAATATTGTAGCAAACTTTTTTTTTCACTTTCTTCAATCAATTTTGTTTTCTACGTGCAAAAGTGAGCAAGGGGGGCCCTCCAAGCATTTCCTTCCATGACTACATATTTTAAAGCCAACAAAATATGGTAATGTCTTCTAGTAACCGTGAAGCCCTTTCAACATTATGTGTACTCTACAAAATGAAAGAATCACGTGGACCTTTGCTTTCAATTAAGATGAATTAAAAATTTTCTCTATGTGATGTGGCATGGGTGGACCGTCCATGAGCCATTCCGTATGCAAAATTGGAAATAATTTGTTTCATTTTGTTTCTTATTTTGATTTAAAAATGTTTCAGTCCCAAAATATGTTCCAACATTTTCCCTATAATTTATAATGCAAATAATTAACTAAGATAATTCAAATTAATTAAAATAAGAATTTCTGATCGAATTAAGCTCATTTCAGTAAAATGGGAAAATACTGGACAATTATTCATAATTCCCTAATTAAATGTAGTACAATAAGCTAAGTGAAGTGAAGAAAATATTGACTCATCATTCCTGCTCGCACGCTCGACGTTCGGCCTCGACATTCCTGCTCCTACGCTCGACGTTCGGCCTCGACGTTCCTGCTCGCACGCTCGACGTTCGGCCTCGACGTTCCTGCTCGCACGCTCGACGTTCGGCCTCGACGTTCCTGCTCGCACGCTCGACGTTCCTGCTCCTACGCTCGACGTTCGGCCTCGACGTTCCTGCTCGCACGCTCGACGTTCGGCCTCGACGTTTCTGCTCCTACGCTCGACGTTCGGCCTCGACGTTCCTGCTCGCACGCTCGACATTCGTCCTCGACGTTCCTGCTCGCACGCTCGACAATCAGTGTGTGCGAGCGCCCAACAGCCAACGTTCGGCCTTGACAAGTGACGTTTGTTCTATCGGCCTTAACGTTCGGCCACCTCAACCATTCGGCCACCAGTCTCAACAACGTTCGGCCATCTTTGGCCTCGACCGTTCAGCCATCAGGTTTGCAACTTGACCAAATGATCTCACCTATATGCTTAGTATTATTTCTTACAGTGCAGATAATCCTATCTTGTACGTAAAAGCGGACATCTGAGCACCGTTCATCCTGAAGCACTCCTAAACCCGGTAGATGTTCGCCCAAGAACACCCGGTTGCATAAAGGGATACACTCCCGCTGGTGGATGTTCGCCCTAGAACACCCAGGTGCATCGAACAAAGGGACACACTCCCACTGGTAGATGTTCGCCCTAGAACACCCAGACCATCAAACCTAGGGGACCATCCTCTAGCCTAACTTTATGTTCGCCCAAGAACATCAAAATCTCAAAGATTCTGTCATTCGACATCGAAAGCGTTCGTCATTCGGCCTCAACGCTTGACAAACAAATGTCAACGAGCGTCCACTCAGTCCAGCGTTCGGCCTCAACGCTCGACATTCAATTGTTAAACGAGCGTCCACTCAATCAGCGTTCGGCCTCAACGCTCGACATTCAATTGTCAACGAGCGTCCACTCAATCAGGGTTCGGCCTCAACGCTCGACATTCAATTGTTAACGAGCGTCTACTCAGTCAACGTTCGGCCTCAACGCTCGACAAACAAATGTCAACGAGCGTCCACTCAGTCTGTCGTCCGGTCTCAACGCTCGACATCCAATTGTCAACGAGCGTCCACTCGTTCAGTCGTTCGGCCTCAACGCTCGACATTTAATTGTTAACGAGCGTCCACTCAATTAGCGTTCGGCCTCATTTGATCCAGCTTTTTGCCGTTCATCTTCGCCTCCTTTTGGTCCATCAAATTCCTCACTTGCACACGCTCTCTAATTACAGCGAAGACAGCCTCCCTCAAACTCATAAGTCCTATAGTTACCACGTTCATAAAATGGAACGGTTAACTCGGACTTGGGGGGCATGTTATGTAGTAAGGATATTTATGTAATAACATAAATATCTTACATATTCTAGACAGTTAAAATATTGGTCAAAGCCACTAACCACATTTTTAGGTAAGGTGGTTATTTTTATTTTGCTTATAAATACAGTGAAGGGACCAAAGTCTAGGTACGTTCTCTTTATGCTCTAGAGATCCTGAATAATATTTCAGAACAGTATCCAATTACTCTCTTCTGAGCTTCAGCTCCATAACTCATATCTGACTTGAGCGTCGGAGTATCTTTGCAGGTACCTCCCCCTTCTTTGGTGAGTACGAAGGACAACAATTGAAGAAGTGCAAGTATCCCAGACAGCCAGGAGCAACAGAGACACACAGGAAGAAACACACAGGAAAATAATGTACACCGAAACAGCATCCATTGAAATTGTAAAAATTATATAAAGGAAGTCCCTTCTATTAAATTGACTTAAACGAAATTAACTTCTTTATCATATAAAATCTGACTTTTTTTTTTCTTTTTTTCCTTTTTTTTCTATATTAATGATTCTCATCATTGCTGACATCTTCTTTTCCTTTTCTCTTTTGTAAATGAATATTAAATTTACATCTTCTTACAGAAGGTCTTTTACATCTTCTGCAAATGCATATTAAATTTACATTTAAATGTGTTTATGTTTTAATTAATTTACATATTATATTATTACTAATAATATAATACCTATATTTAGTGTGCATAAAAAATATTAAAACATGAAGATTTATTAAAACGAAGGGGTGAAGCGTTGATGATGAATTTTGGAATGAATTGCAGTTGCAGGGATGGTAGAACAGATTGCAAAGGGACGAAGTGGTGGCACAGTGGAAGAAAGTGAAGGGAAGGATGTACTTGGTTCATTATGCTGCTCATTGAATGCATCAGACCGTTGATAGTAATCATAATAGCAATCATTTTCATGAGTTTTTAGTCCATGTACTTGGATGTAAAATTATAAAAAAGAAATTAAAATTTATTATGTTTTAAACTTTGATATATTATAATCATCGAACACCAAAAATAAATATATATAATTCTTTTAACTCATCTTTTTAAACTTGTTAAATAAAATTTCAGACAAACATTTGAATTGAAACATATGGAAAGAATAAAAACAAGTCAAAGATCATCATCAAACGTCTTTGATACATCAAAATAAAGAATGAACATAATTATCTATTTATTTTTAAAATTTAAAAACAAAACTGTATCAATATTTAAAAATTGAACGAATTTTAATTTTTTTATACAATAATTTAGAGATTTAAAAGTATATTTAAAAGCTTTAAACTTTCTCTCATTTATCCTAAAAATAAAATTTAAATTCACGGCTTAACAAGTTGTTAAATTTATTTAATTAATTATGAAGTGTTTAATAATAGCAAACACAGTAGTGTAAATCAATAAATTAATACATTAATAATTGTTTTCGCACTAGTACAATTAATATAAACGACCTCGGTTTTTTTTAAGTATAGACACCGGTTGTAGAACCGAGTCATATACAACCGAAATAAAAAGGTAGGTTTTTTTGACTCGGTTCTGAACCGAATCAATAGGGTTCAAATTCTGTCTCTGTTCACAAACAACCGGGGCAGTAGAATTTTTTAATTCTTTTATTCTCAACCGAGATCAGTGCTGGTTTTGGTTTCTTGTTCAATTATCTGCAATTTTTTTCATCCAACTGAGATCAGTGTTGGTTTTGATTTCTTGCAATTTTTTTCATCCATGTTTCCGGGGCAAAATTACTTTGTTAAACTTAGATGATTGCTTCAATCTAAGAAAGGGGAATCAGGAAGGGGGAAGGAGCAGACGACAGTGGAGGTGGAAGAGAGGAGGAGGAGGCATTATACCCTGACAGAGCAAGCAATCAAAGATCCAAACCAAAAACATAACTCAGATCCAAACCAAAAACATAACTCAGATCCAAACCAAAAACCAAAATCAGAGATCGGTTTCACCATCCACCTGCACAGAAACAAACAGAACCAAAAAGGGTTTCCGCCACCATGCCGCCGCCGCATCCTCGCCGCTGCCGCCTCCTCGCTGCTCCATGAGAATAGGGTTTCCGCCATCGCAGTCGCCATCGCAGCCGCTATCGCGGGCTCTCGTCGCACCGTCGCGCTCTGGCCGCACAAACGCGAACTCTCTCGCCGCACCGTCGCGAGCTGTCTCGCCTCGCCTCGCCGCACCGTCACGAGCTGTCTCGCCACGCCTCGCCTCGCCGTCGCGAGCTGTCTCGCCTCACCTCACCGCACCGTCGCGAGCTGTCTCGCCTCGCCTCGCCGCACCGTCGTGAGCTCTCTCTTTGTCATGGCGGAGGAGAAGAGGTTGGTCAGAGAATGCTAGAGTTGCGGGAGAGGGGCGAGAGAGAAGAAAAGTTGGGAACTTTTTAGATCTGGATGCAGAGAGAGAACCGTGCAGCAGAGAGAAGAAAGTGGAGAACTTTAACTTTTTTTAGGGTGAAATTGACTATATGGCACCGGTTGAAAAAATATTCGAGGTAATACAGTCGTGGTATAGGCTTCGGTTGCCTAGCTAACCGAGGCATTAGAGAGCTGTCACCATCTATAGACTTCGGTTCTTGTGTGAGCCGAGACAGTATCACCCTTCCACCACGGGTAACAGTATAACAGATGCGTATAATTTTTTATGCTTCGGTTTTAACATAACCGAGGCATATATGACGCCTTTGTAACTCCTTTTTTTACTAGTGTCGTGTGGTGCATGAGATTCCAGGGGCAGCATCTGCTTTCATGCAGAGCTATAATTGCACTTGTTTGAAAATTGTCATCATCATCATCTTTCTTCAGATGGAAGCAGATCAAAATATTCATTCATCAATAATATCAAATTTCTACACATACTTTCACTTAAATATATAATTTTCTTTATCTATCACTTTTCTTTTTCAAGCGTTACATGAATTTTCATTTCACATCCGAAACATAATCATATTTTAATATCACAATTTCATGTTCAGCTAACAAATTCAAAAATTTCTCTCATAATAAGTAACTTTAGATTGTTTGCTTCACATTTTAAATAATTTTTCATTTCAAAGAAACACTTAATTTACCGACAAAAATATTATTAAAAAATATTGACTTAATATAGTTTTTTTAATAAAGTTTTGAATTTTGTTATGACCTATAATATATATTTCTTTTAATCTTCTCATCTTTAATAAATTTTAATTTTAATTTAACTCCAACTGCTATCCAAATAGTGTTTGAAGAATGAAAGTGTTTAATGTTTTGGAGACAAAAAGATAAAATTAAAATTTCATTGGGTGCTGATGTTCCAACGTTGGGTGCTATTCCTGGACGCTACTGTTGTATCAATTTTGGATGGTTTTCGATGTTTCGGGTGTCCATTTAGGATGTTCTTTAGGTTGTTTTGGACTCTTTCGGAGCTATTGGTGAGGATTTCAAAGCTGTTTTCCTTGCCTAAGTTTGAGGTTAAAGGAGTTTTGTGTTGTTTAGTTGTTCTTCTTGGGCTGTTCTTGTGTATTAATGTATATGGAATGATTTTATGTGATTTTTGATGACTTGTTGGGATAGTTTATGGTCCTTTGAAGTATAATCAATGTTATATATGTTTGTATGCAATGTAAAAGTGAAAGATTATATGTATATGATTTCTAATGGATTCTTGTACTGTATGCAATGTATCCAGGTATCCTGATATTCTACAAATCATTTAACTTATGTAGAATTGGATGAGGGTGACAGAGTGAATGGCAGGAGGTCTTCACCCAAGCCCTGGTTTTAGGAGTAGAAGATTTACCTCATGGGGAGTATGTCAAGTTACCCTTGTTTATAACTCTGTAGAGTATAAATACTACCATGAGTGCATGTTGCAGTAGTCTATATCAACATCATATCCAGATAAGTGAGTATAACGGTCTGGGGGTTGTATGAATTTCTTGTTCTTGAATGTTGTTAATTGTTAAACCAAATTATTATCTGATGCTTTATTTGTACATTAGCTTACCCTTACTTTTGTGTTGTTTGTCTCTGTATATGTTTCTCTTTTGCGAGCTTAGGGAGACGTGATTTTTAGTTGCTCCAATGAAAGGTGAGAGTGTTATAGATAAGAAGTAAGATGGTTCTATAGGTATAGATCTTGTCCTTGTAGGAGCTTTGATTTTATATAATTATTCTATCATAATTTATGTAACATTTTATTTTAGTAGTATTATATTATTAAAAATGGATGTTACAAATTCTTATTCTAAATTTTGACTAACTTTGATTTCAAATTTTAAAAATAAATAGAATTTTTTAATCTAATTATATTAATATTTTTTATTTATTAAATAGTATTTTAGATTATAGTGTTTGAATTTTTTATATTATTGGATCAATTTTAATTTAAAAATAAATTTTAAACTATATTTAACGCATAAAACAATTTATCATTATAAGTTAAAAAAGTTAAATTCATTCAATTTTAAAATTTAAAATTAAAATATATTAAAATTTGGAATATGAGTAAATTTCAGTTTCATATAACCCATATCATAGTTTTATCATCTTTTTTTTTTTCTCTTTATATTCTTTGTTTGTCCCTTCTTCCTCGTGGCAAAAGAGTCTAATAATAAGCTTAGATATTTTCTCCATATCCTACATTGTTTCTTGTATGAAGGGGTCCACCAAGAGTTTCACTGATGTTCCATTTCCCAAACAGATTGAAAATAAAATAAAATATAAAAGATGATGATGATGATGTTAATAGAGAAAGAAAGTTAGTGATGATGAGGCTGTGTACCAATTTCAAAACCAATGAATCACAATGGATAATTCAGTACCAAAAAGCGAAGACAGATGATGAATGAAATTTGTTATTTGAATACTTTTGAATTATTACAATTATTATATATCTTGAAATTCAACATTTACTTAAATATTAGAGTCTTTTTTTACAGTAAAACTAAGATATATTTGACCGTAAAACAACAATATATTTTTTGATTTGATAAATTCTAATTAAGTACATTAAGTTTTCATGTTTTGTAACTACTGAATTTATATATGGATAAGTGAGAAATTCATATATTACATATTCATTTATTATATGGTAATTGTTTTTATTATTTATTATTTTTAAATAAAGTGTTACACTGATTCAAAATAATATTGGTTTGAATATTCAATTTAGAAAGAAAGAAGTTGAATCAATTCTCTTTTCTTTAAAATGCTTATTTGTCAAGTGACACAAGTTTGTTGAAGTAACATGAGACATCGTTCAAACTAGTGGATTTACAACTTGAATGATGATTTTCTTTTTTTGTTTTCTTTTAAGACAAAGTCTCTCACAACATACTCTTAATTTTATTCCATGTTTTAAGGTATAGTTATATAATGATAAGTATGAATAGAGATATATGATGAATGGATGTGTGTGATGTGTAATGATAATTTATTTAGAATTAGAAACGGGGTGTGATAAATTATAACAATTTTATTAAATTGCGAATTTGGGTATATCATTGTGTGATTTAAAAAAATGTGTTGGGTGATAATTTGATTTGTTGAGAAAATGAAATAAAATGTGACGTTTGGGAGATGTGAAATGTTGAGTAGATGAGTAAATATCAAATTATATCTTCGTGGTATTGAATATAGGAATCATTAAGAAAAGAAGATTTCTTAACTTGATTAATATATATAATCTAAATAATGTATATTAAAATATTATATAACGATAAATCCAATGTGGTTTAGACTACTATTTGTATAATTTTTTATTTTATAAAGAATTACTTGACACAATAAAGTTGGGTTTGACATATATCAAAAGAATATTAAATAGGTCAAGAACATGGGATCATCTAGAAGGTGTTAATTGGTGTTGAACTACTTTAATGTAATGGGGCTAACATTTATATACCAAAAATATTTAAAATGAATCAACTGTAATTTGTAAATGTTATAAGTTTTATGTGGATATTGGATTATATATTGTAGAGGATACATTTATGTTTAAAAATACATTGTTAAATGTTATAAGTTTTATGTGGATATTGGATTATATATTGTAGACGATACATTTATGATTAAAAATACATTGTTATGATAATATTTGGTATAAAGACATCAAAGTGGCTTTAAATTTTGTTATTTTTAATTATTTAATGGATATATAAACATAGACACAAATACCCGAATATAAACATACAAACATAAACACAAGTATAAGCACACACGTAAACATACAAACACATACACACTAACATATACATTAACACACTGAGTAAGTCATACTAAATAAAAATTATTTTATATTAATTTAATTTACATAGATTTGAACGATATTAAAAACAATAATTTTATAAAGAGAGAGTTTACCATACAAGATCTTCATATTCAATAAAATAAAATACAAATAAAAGTAATAGATAAAATTATAGTGCATTAAAGAGATAAATGTGAATAAAGAAAAAGAGAGTGAATAAAGGTGAGAATAGCACTAGTGTTACTAGTGTTTGCATTTTGTAGGTGTACGTGTTTCAAAATTTCTCATGTTTTCTTTTAAAACATTATTATGCCTAAAAAATTCTCATCTTTCTTTCTTTTTGAAAACATTATTATACCATAACTTAACTAATTTAATTTTTATTTATAGAAAAAATTATAAGTAATTTAATGTTTTACTTTCATAAATTTATTTAGATTTTCTTTTTCATAAAAATTATACTTTTGTAATTTTTTATTATAAATTTTATGATCTCTCCATTCATTTTTTTCCTCTTTTTATTTTAATATAATAAATGATTGATGAACTTTCATATGTTAATATAATTAAGATGTCAAAATTCATAATAATATCTACTATGAGTTTATTGAAAATATATTTTTGGTCCAATTAATTATACACCAAAAACAATGCAAACAAAAATGTGCTCTCAATTTTTAGAAAAAGAGATATTGATGAATACTATTAAAGGGAAAATAGAGTAGAAATAAAAGGGTGTTGAAAATATGAGGGGATTTTGATGTCATAGTTGACTAGAAAGATGTTGATATCTGGTGGTAATGCTCGGTAGGATTCTGGCTATAGTAATACAACAAATAATGAGTGGTCCTCCTCCTCATCGAATGCCCTAACCTTCCATCTTCAAAACCACATCATCACGCCTTCATTTTCTCCATATATTATACATTTAATTTATCACATATAAACTTTAGTGAATATATCAAAGCATTTGTAATGATATTTTAAACTTGGCTTAATACTCTATTTTGTCCCCAGTCTCGCTCGAAAATGTCAAATTAGTCTCTCCTTTAAAAAATGCGTCAATTACGTCTTCACTTAATAAAATTCACTTAATAATTAACGCCGTTTGTACGGATTTAACGGAAGGGATTTCATTGATGCAAATTTTATTAAGTGAGAACGTAATGGACGCATTTTTTAAAATTTTTTAAAGGATGACTAATTTGACATTTTCGAACGAAACTGGAAACAAAATAGGATATTAAGCCTTTAAACTTCTATTGTGAAGTTGAATATCCATGATTAGTACATGACACTCCCTTTCCCAGCTACATTCTACACATTACTTGCATATTTGGCTAAATTACTTTAATGTCTCTACACAACAAATCAATTCATGATTTTTCACCATCATACTTGTGATTAATTTTCAAAAACACACATTAAAGTCTTTGAGATATATTGTACTGTAGTATTTCGCTCATTGTTGTTAATACATGATAATAATTAATTTGATACCTCGAATTTTTTTTGATATTTAGTATGCTGGTATGGTAGGTTTTGACGAGGAATGTTCAAGAATGATACCTTCATTTCTTTTAGTTTTTGTAAATATGAATTGGGATACTCCAAATATCCTTATTTTATATATTATTTCTTGCCGACAATAAAAAAACTCGTTAGAAAATCCATTTTTTCTTTGAAATTTATTTATATTATTGTAAGCTAAATTATACAAATTTATTCTTTTTTTATCACAAGTTGAAGGAATTTCAAGAGTGGCTATGCTAAAGTTGGAGCAATAGCTTACACTATTCTTTGGTACTCAATTACTTCAAGAAAAGGGACATCAAAAGCGTCCTAACCACATTCACTACTATTCCTTTCATCTTCATTATATGTATTCTCTCTCTGCACTCGTTTGTTTTTAAGATAAATACAAATAGGTTATGGAGAATTTTATATTGTTCAACAATATTCCTAGTTATATTGTTCAACAGTAATTTTAATAGTAAATTTATAATTATTTAAAACATCATAGTTGCAATATGGGAACCTTGTAGGACTACGGAGAATTGAATCAAAGACAGATTGGAAATTTATGAGACTGAACAAAAAGCATTTATTTGGATATGTATGCAAAGAAAGAAAAAGGACAAAAATTTCACATCTTTCACATAAAGAAACTGCATGTCATACATACCATTATTTTGGTCCAGCAACATAGTCCAGAGAGAAAGAGGAAGCTGGAAAATTAGGATCACTAAGTTATGTGTTTCAGGTTCTGCGACATTGAACTAGAAAATTACAAGCAGTATAATACTTACGGAAGTATATTGTAGAAAGTGCAGTGAAGATTGTGATTATATCACTAGTGGAAAAATATCTTTATATAACGGAAAAAAATATCCATCATAATAGTTTGGCCGATGACAAAATCATAATAAAAATAAGACATATTATAACATAGTTTTGTACATCAGTCATAATATGAAACACGGTGACAAACTTGTAAATAAATTTAAAACATATTATGACGTAATTTTGTATATAAGTTATAATATGAAATATTCTGACAAACTTGTAAATAAGTTCAAAACTTATTATTACGTAGATATAGACACCTGTCATATAAGGTGTGAAAATTTCTTAATGTATTATGACGAATTCTAATATTTGGTAATATAAAAGCATAGATTCATCCCAGTAAGTTGACATTAATTTGCCGAAGTTGATAAGACTTTCAAGGTGTATATGTTAGGAAAAAGGTTCAAAATTAGAAGTCACAAAACAGTTAACAGTGGTTGGACACTTCATTGGTGGTGAGAGGAAGTTACAAAGTCTAAGAGGGGTTAGGGGTTATCATTTAAGGGGGAAATGAAATGGTTCCTTGTTTTGGTTGTTGTGTAGTTTATTGAGAAACAGGTCTTAACCTGTGCAGAAGGGAATTTCTTCCTTTGGAAGTTGTTGAATGTTCTCTTCTATTACGTTTTTCCAAATTAAAGTGTTATCTTACGTTTGTTGCAGTAAGATTTGTGTGCTATTTCCTTAAGCTAATTTAGTAAATTGGTTTCTTGTCACCTGGAAACCTAACTGAAGTATATGTGACTTTGACTTTGGTTAAAATATAATGTCATAAGCAGGCTATAAAACTACGCAAACTTGTTGAACATATGTATAATGGATTTGAGGCTCATTAATAAATCATTATGGTAATCCATCCATCATCAAACTTCCTACATTTAGTAAAAACGTTTTTTAAAAAGAGGTTAATAAAATACATGTTTCAAATCTTTGGGTCATTACATTAATAATGCAGGAAATATGTTCTGTCATACATAGTCACTGCTAGTTGGTAATTCTGTGGCATAGTAAAACTATAAAATACAATAATCCAAACTAAAAAAACACATTAACTTTGTAAATACAACTGATATTTGATTTAATCTTGTCACAGGGGCTACGGAATTTATAGGGAGAAGACAAAGAGCTTCGTGCTGGTGCATCCTCAAACTTATTAACAAATCTTCTGTAACAAAATCACATACCTGAAAGAGAGTTAGAGTTTAAACTATAAAACAAACACATAAGAAACCCTAACTTATTTTAATTTCCAAGAGACATATCACACCTCTTTTCCCAGCTCTGTATCTACCATTGTAATTGTAGCCATGAAAATAGGTGTTTTCCGAATTTACTTCTGAAATATATGTTCTAGCATTAGCCATGACTTCTAGATGTTTGGCACAATGATCACTAACTAATTAATATTGTTTGCCACGCGTACAAAATCCCTAATTAATATATATGAAATTAGTCGTTGCATATATATATATATATATATATATATATATATATATATATATATATATATATATATATATATGATAAATAATTATAAGAGAGGGATGAGGAGTTTATATATCTTGTGCTGTTTTCCAGCAATCTTCATAATTTTTTAATGTAAATATATATCATGTTCTGGAAGTAAACAAAACCTGAGAGCAGTAGCATGGAGTCCACTTTTGTGTTTCACATTTTCGTTCAAGAGAACAATATTCTCATCAAGGACTTTGATTATGTCCTTCTCAAACTTGTAGGTCAATCCTAGACGCTGGACATTGTTGATCAATTCTAGTAAGCTTAGTGGATCTGTGTCTACCCCTTTGATCATGTGTCGTACCTCCTCCTCCATATATGTGAATCTTTAATTCAATTTTTTCATCTCTGTTTGAGTTACAATAACAACAATATTACTATGTAAAACAAAGTTAAAAAAGTAAAACAACTAACTAAGGTCCTTTATGTTGGTTTTTAATTTTCCATTTCCTTTTATCTGTTTGGACAACCCAAAACATTGAGGAACATCCAAAGGTGAAGGATGTCTTACAAGGAAGCTTGAAGTCTTGGTTTAAAACACAAGACACGAGAGTATACACTTGGTGAAAAAGATTGTAAAATTGTAGTTGTTTTCCTTTCTGGACTTGTATTTTCGGCTTAGGGGTTAACAAGAACATTGGACCACTAGTGCAAAAACAGTGTATAACGTCATGGGTTCAACGTCCAATAACCGAATAGCCAATGTTAAAAATGACTGATGACATTTTGTAAATAAATGCAACTATTAGACGTTTAGAATTGTAATTCGATGTCAAATTTGTTATATTGGGTAAATTTTGCAAAAATGTTTGGCGTGAAGGTGAAAATGTATTTACGTATGATGTCGAATTCCCTAGAATTACACGTCAAAATGATATAAAATGTCGAATGCCCTAGCGTTAGACGTTAAAAGGTTAGCAAATTCAATAAAAATTTGAGCGAAAGATTGAAAATTCATTCATTTTATCGTAGCGCGCGATACTCTCTTCTATGCTCAAGCTTTTCTGGAACGAAGTTTGACAACCATCACATGTAATCTTTCTTTCATTTGTTACAAATGCATGTTAATTAACTACTTTAGGTATGATTTTCGTTTGTTTTGACCGATTATTTTCGTGTTCTTGTCCTTCATAGGTGCATTTTGCTCTCTCACTGGTGGTAACACTTTATTAAGATGAACCCACCTTTTGAAGGTTGGTTTCCATTTTCGTTTTGAAGAACTTATTTGTTGAACTTGTTTGTTGTTTTTTGTTGAAATTTTTTGTTCTTGTTGTTTGGTTGAACCTGTTTGTTATTGTTGTTTGATTGAACTTGTATGTTGTTTGTTATTCACTACAAGAATCGCGCTTATTACCGGCGGAACATTATCGAAGGACTTTCGGCCGTCGGTAAAAATGAATTACCGAAGGCCTTGGAAAGCATTACCGAAGGTATGTGGTTATTTAATTTAGCAAGGGTGGTTGGCCGTCGATAAGCGGCCCGACTTAAGCATTTGGGCGTATTTGAGGAGTTTGTCTCCAATTTCGTTCCACTCAAATCCCTATTGGTGCCCCAATTAGAAATTTCCCTCTCGTCCTTTGCTTCCATTCTCGCCCTCTCCCTTCGCTTTTATCTCCCTCTCCCTTGGTGTTTATCCGTACTGGCGGTCGTTGGCATTGTGTGCCGATATCGTTGACAGCATAACCTTAGTTGTGGTTGGGGTTGTTTGTTTGGTTAGGGTTATTGGAAACGTTGTCGGTGTTGCGGCTGGGGTGGTGGTTCGTGGTGTGCGTTTTAGGCTGTTGTGGCAGCAGGGGTGCTGATTCGTGGTTGTTGGCGTGTGTCAGTCGTTGCGGTGAAGCCAAGGTTGGTTGTTGTGTTGAGAGCTCGAAGTCTTCCTCTTCGATCATTCTGGAGTGCGAGGTAAGGTCTTTGTTTTAGAACGCGTCCTCAATAAATTGTTTGCCCAGTTCATGCCTATATGTGTGGAATGTGATTTGTGTTTATGGATATTTTATAAATTGTTTGTGTTTCGCGTGGTTAAGCAGGTCTGATGTTCATTTGTTGATGAATGGGCATGTGTTTAGAGTTAAATAAGAATGATTGTATGGAGTGAAGTAAGTTAAATTGAATCTGGTTAGGCTATAAATGAACATGATAACGTAGTAACTAAATTATTCTTACTATCTCCTTCACTGTGTTAACTAATGAACATGTGTATTAGGTAAGGGAGGGGTTCGGTGCATGATAAATCAGGATTAACAGCGGTTTCATTAAATGAAATGGGGTTGTTTTGGGAAGTACGATAAAACTGAATGAAGTTCTATAATTGTTTCTTTTGTGGTTTTCATAAACTAGTGGCTGCACTATCAACTCAACATTAAAAATGTTTCTCTTCATTTGAAACCTTCCCTTTCTCTAACTTTTTCATCTCCACCTTTGGTAGTGAATTCTGCTTTTGAATCCTATAATGTTGATGAGATAATTCTGCTGCCATCTGTGTTTCAGCCAATAATTTAGAAGCAGCTTCTGCTACTTTTTTTTGCTGCGATAAACTTGACTTTGAGAAAGAAGGTGCTTGTTGCCGCTTTCTTTTTTTAGTAAGTAAACTTGTTTTCGAGAAAAGCCCTTTCTATTTAGTAAAGCAACAAGCAAGGGATTGAGCTTTCGAAAGCCGTATAGTGTTCGCGCATCCGTTTTCTTGCTCGCTAGCTGCAATAAAAAAACAGCGCACACTAGAAAGTGCTTTCTTTTGCCCTCTTTGTCGCTGCTTTGTCAGCTCATTCTCCACTGATTTGTTTGCTGCTTCAGCCATGTCAGCCCTTTTGAAGACTTCCTGTGTTTCATTTTTCATATCCTCAATTTCCTCTTGGGTTTCCTCTAACCTTTTTAGAACTTAATTTTGACTCACCTTTGTAGCTTCCACCTCTGCTTTGGCAGCATCCAATTTCATATTTGCTAATTTATCATACTCCTCAACCTTATGAACTAAGGACTTAAAATCCTCCCCTAATATGTTGAACAACACTTGCCTCAACTGTTTTTGCTACCTCTACTTCTTTCAATGCTGCTTTGAGCTTTATTTTGGCATCTTCTAAAACAAGTTTAGTGACTACAACTTCCATCTTCAATTGTGCAGCCTCATTCTTCCAGTCTTGTGTTTCTTCCCTTGCATTTTCAGTTTCAGTGAACAAGTGGTTCAATTTCCAAATCATTTCCTCTGATGCACCTCTAGCTTTTGATTCTTGTACAAATGTTGCTATACTTTGAACTTAACCATTTCAACAAGGTTTAAATATGAAAACAAACTTGTTTGAGCTGCTAATGGACACTAATTCAAAATGTCACTTTTGCAACATTCAATTATGTAGAAAATTAACACAACTTCATCACCAATTCTGAGTTTTAGGAATTCAAATGACCGGCTAACAATAAAAAAGACTACAAGAACTTTGAACTAACTGAACTAAGGTAGAAAAGGTGCAACTAAGTATGAAGAGAGCATAAATGAACTTACAAAGAAATTTAGCACAATGAAAAACTAATAATAAGACCAAAAGAAGCATGATTAAGATTTGAGAATTTAATTTCTTGAGAGAATTGAATAAGAATCTGCACATATCAAGTTTTTGAATAGTTTCTTACAATCAATGTAAAAGTATTGCACAAAAAATGGTTATCTCTTAGTGCAAAATGACAACACCCAAATTAGCCTTAGTTTCCTAAATAACTATTTTCTTATGTAAGCTACTTTTATAATTTTAAAGTTCATTCCTAAGCTTTTGGCCTGCAATCAAAGTCTTTAACCACAAACAATTAGTCTCAAAGTGTTGTCTAGTTAATTTTTGCCACAAAAATGACTAACAATTTGGTGGTTTAAGGCACGAAATGTCACAGCAGTGACTGTAGCTCATAACTAATCACTGCTGCAACTTGGATTAATGTTTTGAAACTTGTTCACACTTTAAATTGGCTCAAATCCAAACTGTTACTCAAAAACACCTTGCCACTTTCCAATTTTGACTGAAAATTGAGGGTTTAGTATACTATTATGCACTTAGACCATTATACCACTAATTGAACTCTGCTAGCAACTTTTAAACATCATTTTAAACTTGCTCAAACTGTCAGACAACATAGAAATGGTAGCATTTGAAATCTGACTTTGTTATGATCAAAAATGCAGAAACATCACTCCATCACAAAAGCAAAACTAAGTTTATAAGATTCAATGGACTTGGAAATAAGTTTTGGTGATTTGTTTTGGTATAAGAGGAACTTTCAGTAGTTCCCTTACTATTATGCTTTAATCCAGTGCCTAGTTATTATGCTGTTGTTGTGAAGTGTTTAAAGTATACATGTGTTGGTATAAGGTTTGTAATCCAAATGGTTGGTGGTCAGATTGCTCAGACCAGTGTTCCAGTTGTTGTAAGGATCATTTTCAGTTGCTTAGTTGCTAAGAACCAATGTCTTTTTGCTAATTGAGTTATTTCCAACGTGCCTTTATTGTATTAGGACCTAAGTTAGCAATTTTAGTTGTTGTAAGGCCTTTGTACAATAATTCAGTTCCTTTAATTGGAAGGGTGAGTTTAGGGACGAGGAAGTGAGGGAGAAAAGGATTAAAGGGTGTTAATTTGTAGAGGAAAAAAACTGAACAGAGAGGAAAAACTTGAACAGTGAACTGCTGCTTTTGGATTCAGAACCATGGCTTTGTTTGTGGTGATGGATTCACGCAGAGGAGAGCCACTCCTAGAACTTGAAGCATCTAAGGTTTTTTTTCCACTCTGCAATACTAGTTGCTGATCAAGGATATATGTAAATTCCCTTCTTTTCTCTCTGATTTTGTTGCTAACCCACATGACAATGTGGGCACCCTCTGGAATACTGTTATCATTTGGTTCCATCCCCATTAACATCTCAAGAAGTACAACACCCAAACTATACACATCACTGTATCTTCTTCTGCTTTAGTTTTCAAAAGGGTTTCTTTTAGCCTTGTTTTTTAATGCAACTGATATATCAAATATTCATAGTGTATCTGTTCTTAGTCCTCATTATATACATGTTGAACTGTTTTTGTTAGTCATTGTAAGGGGAATGACTGTTTAAGCTTTATTTTGGGTAAGAATTGAGTGAGAGTAACTTTGTTCTTCTTCAACTTTAATTTGACATCCCCTTCAACCATTATACCATTTTGTTTAAGCAATTGATTCATCAATAACTGAATCAGATTAAGCACATTTGTTTCTACAAATCTTCCACCTTTGTTGATAATTCACTCAAATGTTGATACCTAACCAAATACAATCACTGATCATTAGCAACCACAACACATACCATCCCTGCAAGCCTATCTACTTCCAAACTGATTTCTGAGATTGATTTTATAGCTTTCTCCATCTTAGCATTCTTCCTTCTCTTTAACAACCTCTTCTCTTGACTAATAGGGTCTTCAAACCCAAACATGTGAAGAAAGGGCTTTGAATCCCTTTCCAGCTATTGTTTGATTATTTTGTTTGCCCAAATTAAATTCTGGATTATTGAATTAATGAAATGAAATCTAATGAACAAACCTAACTACCAAAACAATTTAGAACTCAAAATTTCACTACAAAAAAAAGGTTATTTAGAGGAGGTTATTTAGGGGAGGTCATGAAAAACCCCCTCAAATTAACATATTTTATAATGTTTAATTTAAATTATGAAAGTGTCAATGACAGTGGGAGTTTTAATGGTTTTCAAGGGAGGTTTATAACCCCTTCAAATAAAACAATTTTATAATCCCTTCAAATAAAAATTTTAAACTAATTATTTTTTTAAATTGTAAAATTTCATTCATCTAAATATCGAAACCCATCTTCCTCTGAAATATTTCGTCTAAAAATCCTGAAACCCATCTCCCTCTAAAAATTTCATTGATCTAAAATCGAAACCCTAAAATCCCTTTCTTTATTTTTGCGTTTTCATTCCTTCGTCTCTTCCTCGTACACTGGTTCGTATCTCCCTCGCACTGATTAGCCTTCAGAATCGTAGTCGCGGAACCGTTGGTAGACGGAGCTGTAGCGGTGGTTGCGTGGACGGGTCGACGGTGAAGCTTCCAGTCGTGCTACAACCTGAGGTAAATCGTTCTAACACCCTTCTTACTTCTCTTTGGTGTATAATTGTTTTTTTACCATACAACAGTAGCTATGCCACTGTATCTCGGTCTTGTTCTGTCAGTCTCAGGTGAAAGCCCTTATTCCATGGTCTTCCTCTTGTTATTGTTGGCTTGTTGTAGTGATTATTTTTTTTGTTCTATTGTTGGTTGTGGACGTGACTCTGACTCTGGTTGAGGATCTTGCGGTTTTGGTGTTGTTCTCTTAGTTACATGTTTTTGACTTATTGGTGTTGCTTGAGTGAATGAGTGTTTGAGTGAGGAGGTTCACATTGTTCTGTTTCTGTGTGAAAGTTAAGAGCTTGTGTTGATTCGCTGAATTTCTCATTGAAATGGGTTTTATTTGGTTTATATGGAAAATGAAGGGTGTACTGCTTATAGTTTCCTCAATTCTGGTTTTGTGAAAAGGTTCTTTTTATACTAATTTTCTCCTGTTCAAAAGTTTTCATTTTTATTCAGTCATCTTTGTAGGGACTTGGTACGACTGTCGCGGTCATACAAATTTGATACACGAAATTATGCAGTATAGACTAGGAAGTGACTCCTAGGTCGTCTCTCAAGGACCAATATTTGTGGTTCGGTCTTAGATTAAACACGTAGTGGGGGGGTTTTGTGATTTGTGGTACGGAAAAATAAATTAAAACTGGAATTAAAATAAGACAGAATTAAAAACACTGAAGTAAATTTTAAAGCAGTAAAACCAAACGGTAAAAGACGGTGAAAATAGAAAACGTTTGAAAATAACATGAACAATAAAATGCAATGACAAAATTTAACAGTACACAAAATAGTGAACGGTAAAATTTAACAGATAAAATAAAAACACTTAACTGAAAATTAAATTTATCAAAGATTCAAAACTTAAAATAAAATGCCGTGGAAATATAAAAATGAAATGAGCAAAACACTCTTACTTAAGCTTCAGAAATCAAATTACACGTGCACTATTTTAAAAATGGAAACTAAGGCAAATTGAATTGAATTACAAAACCTCCCCAAGAGGGGAGGAGAAAACCAGAACGTACTGCTTCCTAAATTCCTACTCCTAAAACTCTAATCCTCAAATCTCTGCTTGCTGATGCTCTTTTATAGCCCAAACTCATTACTTTGTTACTGCTGCTGTTGTCTCCCGTGACCTCCTTAATTCCAGCGTTGGTTTTGTGCTTCTTTATCCAAGCCGTGACCAGCTTTGTTTTTGTCTGCCTAGCTTCCTGACTTTCTTCAATGCGCCAAGATGAGCAAAAAGGTGGGCCCTTCATTTATCTTCTTCTTCAATTGGTTCCCGTGAACACACTTCCTCCTCTTTTTCATGGAAATGGTTTTGCAGCCGTGGGCTCCCTTCTCCTTCTTCATTCCAACGGAGAATACCACTGCTGGATTCCAAACCTCCGCTCCTTTACTGTGTTAGCAAAATGAAGAAGATGAAGTTTTGATGATGTCCAAATCAAGTCAAGAGAAATCAAGATTCAAAATGTTATGAAGACTTGTATTGCTATGGAAAGCTTTTGTAATAATTATAGTTTAGTATCTAGGACTTAGATTATGAGTGGATTTATGTTTGCATTCAAAAGAGATGTAAAAATAAGCCAAACAGCAAAATCTGTGCAGTGTTAATCGATTAACACAGGGTGTAAATCGATTGTTCCAGAGACAAATGAAGAAGCACTACATTGAGCTGTTAATCGATTAACAAGGGGTGTTAATCGATTAACGTTAATCGATTAACAAGGGCTGTTAATCGATTAACACAGGAGCCGTTTGAAAAACTAGCCGTTTTTAGAGCCGTTGAAGTATCCGTTGGGTTGTTAATCGATTAACCACTGTAGCTAATCGATTAACACAGTCAGAAAATCTAAAAGCGAAAATGGAAGAGCCTTTGGATGAGTCTATAAATAGACTCTCATTTCCTCTCAAGTTTAAGAAAACCAGAGACACAGAAACTCTTCCCTTGTGCTCAAATACTCAGAATTCTTTGAGACTTGTGTGTTCTTGTTCGGCTTGTGAAACTCTTGTCTGTGGAGCTGGTGAAGTGCTGCTACGGTGACAGAGGAAATAGCCGGTTCATCCTTGGTGTGTCTAAGGAGGTGTTCGGAAGAGAATCATCCTTCGTGAAGTATTCGGAGGAGGTGTTCATCCTTCGTGAAGTATTCGGAGGAGGTGTTCATCCTTTGTGAAGACTCAAAGGAGGTGTAGTTTCATCTCTTGTGGTATCAAGAGAGGTGGTTTCTAAACTCTTACAAATTGTATCTTTGTGATTGTAATTTGTAATTGTTTTGTGTTAGTGAAACTGTTTATCTTGTTTTGAGATAAGCGACTGGACGTAGGATTGGTAAGATCCGAACCAGGATAAAATCATCTGTGCAAATTTCTCTCAACCTTACTCTTGCTTTATTTGTCTTTATTAATTGCTAAGTAAGTTTAATTGAGTAGAAATTAAAAGGCACACGTTAGTATTAAAAACCCCTCTTGGTTTGTTATTCCACGCTAACCCTTCCGCTGCAGCCGCTCCTGACAATTGGTATCAGAGCTTGCTTTGATAGTAATTCAAATGGCAGGATCACATCAAACCTTCGCAGAGGGTGCTTCTATCAATAGACCACCACTATTCACAGGTGAAAATTACGCATTCTGGAAGGTAAGAATGCAAATATTTATGGAATCTATTGATATAGATATTTGGGATGCTGTTGCATTTGGTCCTTTTATTCCAACTAACAATATGCAGGAACCAAAGCCCCGTGACCAATGGACTGCTCAAGATAAGAAAAAATGTGGTAATGATGTAAAAGCTCGTAATATTATTTCATCTGCTTTAACTGTTGATGAGTTTTACAGGATTTCTATTTGTAAAACTGCACAAGAAATGTGGGAAGTACTAAGAGTAACCCATGAAGGTACAGATGATGTTAAGAGAGCTAGAAAGAATACCTTAATCCAGGAATACGAGATGTTCAGGATGAAGCAAGGGGAAACAATAGTAGATGTTCAGAAACGCTTCACCAACATCGTAAACCATCTTATTGGACTAGGTAAATCTTTCGATACTGATGAGCTTAATATAAAAATTCTGAAATCTTTAGACAGGTCTTGGCAACCAAAAGTGACTGCAATTTCTGAGTCACAAAATCTCAACACAATGACCATGGCTGCATTATTTGGAAAGTTGAGAGAGCATGAACTTGACCTCGGAAGACTAGATGAAGAAGAAGCTAAAACTAAGAAAAAGACTCTAGCCTTCAAATCTGAGGTTGAAAGAAGCAAAGGTAAATCGGAAGATGAAGACTCAGACGAAGAAGAAGAATTGAGACTCATGATAAAAAGGCTCAATAGGTTCATGAAGTCTAAAGGTAAAGGAAAATTTAGATACGAAAAGAAAGATAATCCAGTATCTTCCTCAAATTACCGATGCTATGGTTGCGGAGAAAAGGGGCATTTAAAAGCAGACTGCCCAAATCAAAAGAAGGGTGAAGAAAAGAAATTCTTCAAGAAAAAGAGAGCGTACATCGCATGGGAAGACGACAATGAGACCATTTCAGATTCAAGCTACTCAGATGAAGAAGCAAACATCTGTTTAGTGGTGAACGACGACGCTGGAAGCCAAGTAAGTACATCTAGCGATTCTGATAATTCTAGTCAAATTAGTGAAAATGAATTGCATGAAATTTATGCTGCGTTAATAGTAGAATCTGAAAAATTAGATAAAGCCCATCAGAAATTGAAAAAGGATTTCAAAAATTTAAAATTAAATTTTGAAAATATTTCTGAAGAAAATAAAAATTTGAAATCAGATTTTGAAAATATTCTTGAAGAAAATAATAATTTAAAATTAAATTTTGAAAATACTTTTGAAGAAAATAAAGATTTGAAAAATAAAGTTTTAATTTTTGAAAAGGGTAAATTTGCTAGTAGTGATGAATGTGCTTCTTGTGAAAATTTTAAGAAACTACTAGAACAAACAACCTCAGGAGAATGTAGTAAAAATAATGAAAATAAGGTTGTTAAAAATAAGTATGTTCCTAAAATTAAAAATAAACACAATCATAGAACCCGTAGAACTTGGGTAGAAAAAGGAACAACTTATAGGAACACAAATGTTATATCATGCTTTTATTGTATGAAAAAGGGTCATACATCTAACAAATGTAAAATTAAGCATTATGGTGTTCCAAGTGGTAGATATATTTGGGTTGTAAAATGATTTCAAATTTTTAAATTAACCCAAAGGACCCATACAAAATAGTTGGGTACCTATTGTTTAAAATTTAGAATTTCTTTAAAACAATATTTAAGAAAATTTTTTAAAAAATTGTTTTTGTTCTAAATATTTATTCCAAGGTAGATGGAATTATTTTAATTTATTTTATATACAAAGCATATATAGTTTTCAAACGGAAAATATTTGAAATAGAAGAATATGTGCATGTTGTCTTTGATGAAATTGTAGACCTTGAGGCAAAACCTCTTGAGTCATTTGAATTACATGCAGACAATGATGAAGATTTGAAGAAGCAACAAATGAAGTGAAGAATGATGACAATCCTCAAAGATGAAGATCTAAACAAAATGTGAAAACAACCTAGAGGATTCTCATTACAAAATTGAAGGCATATCTAAAGGGGTGCTTTATGTTTCTATGTTTTTATTAGTATGTGCCATTTATATTTCATTGCATGCTTACCTCTTTAAAAATTTAATAAAATATATATATTGTTTTTCCTTAATATGCATACATGCTTGTATTAAGGGGGAGTATATTTTCTAATAAATTTAGGGGGAGCAATTATACATCTCTTTTTAATAATGATCAAAAAGGGGGAGAAATATTTAAAGTCTTAAACTTATTTCTAAGTTTACTAACAATTGTTTCTTCCTTAAGTTATATTTTTTATACAGATTATTACCAAAAGCTTTAAATCAAGAAGGTTTTGATCATCATCAAAAAGGGGGAGATTGTTAGCAAAATGAAGAAGATGAAGTTTTGATGATGTCCAAATCAAGTCAAGAGAAATCAAGATTCAAAATGTTATGAAGACTTGTATTGCTATGGAAAGCTTTTGTAATAATTATAGTTTAGTATCTAGGACTTAGATTATGAGTGGATTTATGTTTGCATTCAAAAGAGATGTAAAAATAAGCCAAACAGCAAAATCTGTGCAGTGTTAATCGATTAACACAGGGTGTAAATCGATTGTTCCAGAGACAAATGAAGAAGCACTACATTGAGCTGTTAATCGATTAACAAGGGGTGTTAATCGATTAACGTTAATCGATTAACAAGGGCTGTTAATCGATTAACACAGGAGCCGTTTGAAAAACTAGCCGTTTTTAGAGCCGTTGAAGTATCCGTTGGGTTGTTAATCGATTAACCACTGTAGCTAATCGATTAACACAGTCAGAAAATCTAAAAGCGAAAATGGAAGAGCCTTTGGATGAGTCTATAAATAGACTCTCATTTCCTCTCAAGTTTAAGAAAACCAGAGACACAGAAACTCTTCCCTTGTGCTCAAATACTCAGAATTCTTTGAGACTTGTGTGTTCTTGTTCGGCTTGTGAAACTCTTGTCTGTGGAGCTGGTGAAGTGCTGCTACGGTGACAGAGGAAATAGCCGGTTCATCCTTGGTGTGTCTAAGGAGGTGTTCGGAAGAGAATCATCCTTCGTGAAGTATTCGGAGGAGGTGTTCATCCTTCGTGAAGTATTCGGAGGAGGTGTTCATCCTTTGTGAAGACTCAAAGGAGGTGTAGTTTCATCTCTTGTGGTATCAAGAGAGGTGGTTTCTAAACTCTTACAAATTGTATCTTTGTGATTGTAATTTGTAATTGTTTTGTGTTAGTGAAAATGTTTATCTTGTTTTGAGATAAGCGACTGGACGTAGGATTGGTAAGATCCGAACCAGGATAAAATCATCTGTGCAAATTTCTCTCAACCTTACTCTTGCTTTATTTGTCTTTATTAATTGCTAAGTAAGTTTAATTGAGTAGAAATTAAAAGGCACACGTTAGTATTAAAAACCCCTCTTGGTTTGTTATTCCACGCTAACCCTTCCGCTGCAGCCGCTCCTGACATACTGGACCAGCTGCTGGATTCCAAACCTCCGCTCCTTTACTGGACCAGCTGCTGGATTCTGGAGACTCCTTTCCATTCAGCCATGGCCACCTCACGTTGCAGCTGTCATACTTCTTCTTACTTCCAGTAGGTTGCTCCAACACGTTCTCCTATTCTCTTCTCTTCTAGCAAGCACCGAGATATGCACTTCTTCAACTCATGTTTGCCTTGGACATAAGTTTTTTTTCCACAAAAGCACAAAACCGTGAGTGATATATATGATGTTTGCTGCAATAAATTGTCCATGGCCGTGTGGTGCTTTCATTAAAAATCAGAAGGAAAGCATTTTGGAAGTATATAAGCCTTCAAAGTGGTGAATGGACCCATATGCTAGAATATCAAAGCCTTGCTTCTCTCCATTTTCACGTAAACTTCAAAGTGGTGGCCCCCTAAATTGTGTCATCTCCATGTGGTTAATGCTTCCAAAACCGTGAGCTGAAATATGTGGTCCCTCCATTCACATGTAATGAAATTCTTTGTAGCTTTCAACTATGCACACCATACTTAGTATACAAAACCGTGGGCTGCACTTTGGAAGTGGTCCCTTTTTTTTCGTTTGTTGACTTACCAATGGTTGCAAACGTGTGGAATGTGGCCAGCTGGATATACATTATGTGTTGTGAGCTCTTTAATTTTTGTTGAGTTTTGCCAAGTCATTCTCTCACAAAAACCGTGAGGAGCTCTTCATTCCAAATTCTTGCCAATTGCAAAATTCTTCATTTGTAAACAAGGAGTTGCTGTGGCCTTTCATATGTGGTGGATCCCACACCTTCTTCTTTCTTTGGATGTGCAAAAGATGAGGGCCGTGTACTCCCTTCATAATACTAATTCAGCACTTAGCAATTTGGAGTTCCTCTTACGTGACTTTTCAACAATTGTGGCCCCCTTTTCCTTATTCCAAGTGATAGCTTTGCCAAAAATGAATTGTTATTGGTACCAAATGATATTGGCTTGTCAAAATGATTAATTCCAGCCACCACAAGTATAAAAAAAAAAAAACAAGCAAACAAATGCAAACAGACTAGAATTCACTCAAACAGTGTGCACTAGACTGACATAGGGGAGTAAAAAAAATACTGGGAACAACACATAATGAATTTGAACAAAATAAAAACTATACGTGAAAATAGACATCCAGACGAAACTATGAAAAAAAATTGCATGGAAAACGGATAAGAATTGATCTCGAACGAAGACACACAAGTTGACACAACATTCACGCAGCAACCAGCGCGAAAATTCAAATGGTTGAAATGAATTTGGCTCAATTTTCATTTCATTTAGCCTTCAAATGTCCCAAAAAGATATCCAAAATTTTCCCATAATTAATAATGCAAAATAATAAGCTCAGATAATTCAAATTAGTTAAAATAAGAATTTCTGATCGAATTAAGCACAATTTAGGAAAAATAGGAAAAATACTCGACAATTAAGCACAATTTCCTGATTAATTTTAGTACAATAAACTAAGTGAAGTGAAGAAAATATTGGTTCATCAAAATAGACCACACTTAGTCTTTTGCACTCCTGGGCAAAATTAAGAAGCAAATCAGGGAATAGTTCAAAGGACTTCTAGGAAGGTGACACACACTCAGCACGCAGAAAACAAAGACTCAAGAAAAATAAAAAGAATTTACAGAATTCTCAAGAATTATGGACCGATGAAAGAAGTAGAAATTTTCCAACACAAAATCAAGAAAAGCACATACTTACAGAATCATCCAAGCAATTCACAGTATGACAAAATGATTAATCAGCTCAAGAGGTGATTTAAAAATAACATAACCTCACAGATGCACTAATAGTGTTTCTCTCAAGTGTTTAGGGTAAATAATTTCAACTCAATGTACTCAAGAAAACAAACACAAGTAGACTTGGCAAGTTTCTAATATCAACACTTAAAACATAAGCACGTTTAGATCAAAAGGTCTTTACTGGGTTGTAATGGGGCCAAGGACAGGGGAGGATAATTTTGGATAAGTAGCTATAGCACAGAAGAAAATAGAGGAGCAATGGGGAAAAAGTGTAAACACAGTGAAATCTCACCCAAACCTCTAATTCAATCCTCTTCTCGACTCCATTATTCACAGAATTATTTTTCAATATTTTCTCTTTTTCTCATCAAATTTTTTTTCCATCCTGTCTCTTTTCTTTTCTCTCTTTATCACACAACAGGATATAAATTATCATTTCAAAACATGATGAGGAACCAACTAGCCAATTCATCAGAATTCCCTAGGAGACCACACTTTTTCACAAAACACTTCTATAGCTCCAGACTTTCCTAAGGTTAAGGTAATCATTGTTTTTCACTTAGGGTCAGTGTATGAGCTTTAAAACAAACAAATGGGGAAAGTATAGGCTCAAAGAGGTTATCAAAGGATAATAACAAGGTAGGCTTATTTGGCTAAAGAGGCTCAAGAATAAAATTGCCTTTATCACTTCCAATCATGCATATCAATCAAGTATATCAACAAGAGTCAAGCCAAGGCATATGTGCCAGCAATCAAGAGTCATATCACACACAAGAAAGAAAATTAAGTGGCTCAAATCTCACACAGGGTGTTCGTCACAATCAAATCAACCTCTCAAACGTATAATCATCTTTCCAGGCAGAGAAAAGCAAGGATTACAAACTATAAGTATTAAGTAAGTGAAGGAAAAATCTACAACTAAGACATCATCCAGAAATCAAGAGAAAAATGTAAAATTTATTGCACACAAAACACACTAAAAACAACTTAAAACAGAAAAACTTAGCACTCAAAAACAAAAAAAAATTTAACACACAAAATACATACTAACAGAAAAATCAGAATTTCTTCCCAGTAGACCACACTTAAATCACACAATGTCCTCAGTGTGTTACAATCATCAGATGATCAACTTCAGAGCAGCAAATAATATAGACAAGTGCAATAAAAAGTTAGGAAAAATGGGAAGAAATTTTCAGTAACATCCATCAGTAGATGTTTTCAGTGACATCCATCAGTAGATGTCTAAATCACGTAGCACCCATCAGTAGATGCTAATTAATTTTTATTATATTTTTTTATTTTTTAAATAATTTTTTTTTTTTTTTTGGAAAAGGAGAAGACCGGTACTGTGGCAACAGTCTCGGTGGCAAAGACCGGAACTGTTGCTACAGTGGAAAGAAATCTGGCTATAAATGAGGCACTCCTCCGCGTCCAGCGCCATTTCTGATCCCTCACTCTCTCTCTACTCCTCTCTCTGCTCTCTTCTCTGCTCTCTCCTCTCTCTACTCTCTCGAGCGTCTGGATCTCTGCAGGGAGCCTCTCCTCCCCGCGTCCGTGTGCTCTGAAGGTGTACGAGCCCTGCAAGGAGCCTCTGCCACCGTGCCAACTGAAGAGTCTGAGTGAGATCCGCGAGGAGCCTCTACAAGCCTACTTCCCCAGGTAAGTTCTCTGCACCTTGGATCTCTATTTCTTCTTTTTCTGCTTAAGTTTCCAGATCTTTCACTGCTTTCTTTTCCTTTCTCTGCTTTCCAGTCTTTCCCTTTCAGTATTTCCTTTATTTTTCATCTCTGCCCTGCTCTCTTTACTGCTTTCCATCTTCTTTCTGCTTTGATCTCTTGCCTGCTCTCCCTCTTTTCCATTTTTTTATTTTTATTTTTTTGAAACTGAAAACACTTAAACACATAAATCACAACTGCCTAAAAACTTAAGGGGTATATCGGCTGGAAACCAGACGTTAATCTCCCTTCGATTGAAGGTATTGCAGAGACAATCGGGTAGAACAACGCCACGTACCCCACTTAAAAATAAATAAACACATAAACATAATATATAAGAACAATATGGACAAGGACAACTGGACATAGATCCGTTTAGGACCCTTTGCAAGGACCGTGAAACAGATCTGAGACCAGACACAAAAACAATCAAGGACAAAATAAATCTAAAAGGAAACAAGAACAAACAAATAAAGAAAAAACTGAACTAAGAATCTAATATATTTTTATGCTTCTTTTTTTTTTATGTTTTGTTTTTCTTTTTTTTATGTTTTTGTTCTTTTTATTTTTATATTATTTTTTTTATTAAGTTTTAGAATATTTCAAGAGGAATTATGACGAGTGAGATGGAATCAGAGAGATACACCAGTCAGCGATGGCGTCCTACAGATGATCAGATCAATATGATGACCAAAATCTACAACTATGGGGTCACACACCCAAGCCGAGCGCAAGTCGTCGAGATCGCGTCTCGACTAAGGGCTTTCGGCGAAGCCACTGAATACAACGTACACTGCTGGTTCAACAACCACGGCAATCGGGTCAGGCGCTGGCAAGCGGAGATAGACCCCACTGGCACTCTCTTTTCACAACTGCCGCTATACATGTACGGTAAGACCTCTGATCACACCTCCATTGAATTTTCCATTCCTCTTCTATTATTAACACAAGTTTTTTATTTTTTTATTTTTGTATTTTTTATTTTTTGTTTGAAAGAAAACAACTGGGTGATAATGAGGGCACCGAGGCTGCTGAATTTGTTTCCAGTTCCGATCATTATCGATGACGACAGAAATGAACGAGAAATTCCTCCACCAAAGCCTCCGCTCGTGACTTTTCGAACCAGAGCTCCCTCAACGGAGCTCTCCCTTAGACCACCACAACCAGCTCGTGAATTCTTTCATTATTAATGTTTTATGTTTTTTTTTTTTTTTATGTTTTTGTTGGCCAAGTGTGGCCAGAATTAAGGACTGTAATATGGACACTTAATTTTTTTATGTTTTTAATTTTTTTTTATTTGGACTGTAATATTAACGATCAATAATGATCGAACCTCGGACATCTTTATTTTATTTTTATGAATTTTTATGAATTTGAACAATTTTTTTTTTTTTAATTCATGCTCACAATTTAAAAATGAAATAAACACAACCATGAAAACACATCAGAAAAGCTAAATAATATGTACATAATGAGGAAAAAGAGTGCTCCCTGGTCATGGTGGCAGTTGCCAATTCTGGACTATCAGTGAGATATCTTCCACCTCAGGATCCGGCGAAGATGTCTTCAGGAGCAGCTCGCCCAGTACTGCCCTCTCACTTGAATCAGGACAAATCCCAGTAGCCACGCCACTTCTCCGAGCAAGTTGTTGAATCAATAAAATCAGGAGCCTTCTGTCCACCAGCAGTTGTTGAGTCTGTGACACCGGAGTAATAAGAGAAATAGCAGTATACTTTCCTTCATCTATCATTGTTTCCTCTATGTCAGTACCTGTATTCTCATTTACTTTTGTAACCTGGTCATCAAACTCATAATCAATAGCATCTGTTATGAATTTAGAATCTGTTTGTAACACATAATCAATTTCAATACAAATCGGGCAAGAACCAGATTCACAATCACATTCACAATTCTCAGAAAACTGAGTCAGATCAATGTTTTGTTCTAACTCTATCATGTTATGCGACTGCAAAATTCCTGTCTCAAAATCAATATTGACATATGCATCATCAACAAAATCCACATTCAGTGCAAAGCTATTATCAATGGAAATTTCATCACTGTAATCATGTTCATTCAACACAACATTTATACCAATGGTTTCAGAGACTAATACTGAATCAAAAACTTCAGAATTGTCAATCAAGTCTGTATCAGTTTCAATCCTAAAACCTGTAGAATCATTGTGCAACAAATCACAAGCAATTGAATGTATAGGTAGATCTGGTAAAGAGCTTGTAATCTCAGTTTCAGAATAAACATGTTTTTGCTTAGAATAAATTTTCTCATGAATTTCCAATTCATCAACTGCACATTCAAGTTGAGGTACGTTTACCTCCACGGTGGAAGATAAAAATGGTCTACCTGTCTCAACAGTGTTACTCGTACCTGCCTGGTCCTTAAAATAATCATCAACAGTCTCAGGTGCAAGAGTGGGATCATAGAAAGGTAGGAAAGTGGGTGTAGTAGTAAACTCATAGCTTTGCTCCCCATCTTCTATGTTGATGCCACTATCATCTTGAAAGTGTTGAGTGGCCATCTGCCCGATCTGATCAGTCAGCTTCTGAATGGCAGCTTGAGTTTCCATGCTCTCTTGCTTGAACTGCATGTTCCCTTTCTGAAACTGAATGTTCTGCATGGTCATCTGCTCCAATAACTCCTTCAATGTAGGTTCAGAAGTTAAAGGCTGAGAAGCTACTTGGGCAGGAGCATCATACTGCTGACTCTGATATTGCTGAACTGGTGGAACCGGCTCCCAAAGGGAGCTCTCAGGAATTTGAGGATGATCCATATTTTTCTCAGTATTAAAATCAGCACAAGAATCAGAGTAATATGCAGAAAGAGAATCATAATTACAGGCACTTGTAGAATAAGCACTATTCACAAAATTAAAATAGGTAGACATGGAAAATAAAAATAAAAACTAAAAACTAAAAATTACGAAACAGATAAACTAAACACATTTATACATGCTACAAGCACACACAAGACAGAACATCAATAGTAAAAAAAAAAAAATTAAATTTTTTTTTTTAAATATAGCAACTAAATACAGAACACAGCACAATAAAATATAAAAGACAAAACATATATTAACACAACATAATCGAAAAACACAGCAAAAATCTAAAACGAAAAACCTGGAACTGAAGTGACAACACCGCCAAAATTTGCTGAAGGTGTCGTTGTCGCCTATAAAAATACAAAACACAAAACACACAAAAGACACATATTAACAGAACAAAAATTTACACAACAAGAATCTAAAACCAAACCGTTATTGATTCCCCGGCAACGGCGCCAAAATTTGGTACGACTGTCGCGGTCATAAAAATTTGATACACGAAATTATGCAGTATAGACTAGGAAGTGACTCCTAGGTCGTCTCTCAAGGACCAATATTTGTGGTTCGGTCTTAGATTAAACACGTAGTGGGGGGGGTTTTGTGATTTGTGGTACGGAAAAATAAATTAAAACTGGAATTAAAATAAGACAGAATTAAAAACACTGAAGTAAATTTTAAAGCAGTAAAACCAAACGGTAAAAGACGGTGAAAATAGAAAACGTTTGAAAATAACATGAACAATAAAATGCAATGACAAAATTTAACAGTACACAAAATAGTGAACGGTAAAATTTAACAGATAAAATAAAAACACTTAACTGAAAATTAAATTTATCAAAGATTCAAAACTTAAAATAAAATGCCGTGGAAATATAAAAATGAAATGAGCAAAACACTCTTACTTAAGCTTCAGAAATCAAATTACACGTGCACTATTTTAAAAATGGAAACTAAGGCAAATTGAATTGAATTACAAAACCTCCCCAAGAGGGGAGGAGAAAACCAGAACGTACTGCTTCCTAAATTCCTACTCCTAAAACTCTAATCCTCAAATCTCTGCTTGCTGATGCTCTTTTATAGCCCAAACTCATTACTTTGTTACTGCTGCTGTTGTCTCCCGTGACCTCCTTAATTCCAGCGTTGGTTTTGTGCTTCTTTATCCAAGCCGTGACCAGCTTTGTTTTTGTCTGCCTAGCTTCCTGACTTTCTTCAATGCGCCAAGATGAGCAAAAAGGTGGGCCCTTCATTTATCTTCTTCTTCAATTGGTTCCCGTGAACACACTTCCTCCTCTTTTTCATGGAAATGGTTTTGCAGCCGTGGGCTCCCTTCTCCTTCTTCATTCCAACGGATAATACCACTGCTGGATTCCAAACCTCCGCTCCTTTACTGGACCAGCTGCTGGATTCCAAACCTCCGCTCCTTTACTGGACCAGCTGCTGGATTCTGGAGACTCCTTTCCATTCAGCCATGGCCACCTCACGTTGCAGCTGTCATACTTCTTCTTACTTCCAGTAGGTTGCTCCAACACGTTCTCCTATTCTCTTCTCTTCTAGCAAGCACCGAGATATGCACTTCTTCAACTCATGTTTGCCTTGGACATAAGTTTTTTTTCCACAAAAGCACAAAACCGTGAGTGATATATATGATGTTTGCTGCAATAAATTGTCCATGGCCGTGTGGTGCTTTCATTAAAAATCAGAAGGAAAGCATTTTGGAAGTATATAAGCCTTCAAAGTGGTGAATGGACCCATATGCTAGAATATCAAAGCCTTGCTTCTCTCCATTTTCACGTAAACTTCAAAGTGGTGGCCCCCTAAATTGTGTCATCTCCATGTGGTTAATGCTTCCAAAACCGTGAGCTGAAATATGTGGTCCCTCCATTCACATGTAATGAAATTCTTTGTAGCTTTCAACTATGCACACCATACTTAGTATACAAAACCGTGGGCTGCACTTTGGAAGTGGTCCCTTTTTTTTCGTTTGTTGACTTACCAATGGTTGCAAACGTGTGGAATGTGGCCAGCTGGATATACATTATGTGTTGTGAGCTCTTTAATTTTTGTTGAGTTTTGCCAAGTCATTCTCTCACAAAAACCGTGAGGAGCTCTTCATTCCAAATTCTTGCCAATTGCAAAATTCTTCATTTGTAAACAAGGAGTTGCTGTGGCCTTTCATATGTGGTGGATCCCACACCTTCTTCTTTCTTTGGATGTGCAAAAGATGAGGGCCGTGTACTCCCTTCATAATACTAATTCAGCACTTAGCAATTTGGAGTTCCTCTTACGTGACTTTTCAACAATTGTGGCCCCCTTTTCCTTATTCCAAGTGATAGCTTTGCCAAAAATGAATTGTTATTGGTACCAAATGATATTGGCTTGTCAAAATGATCAATTCCAGCCACCACAAGTATAAAAAAAAAAAAAACAAGCAAACAAATGCAAACAGACTAGAATTCACTCAAACAGTGTGCACTAGACTGACATAGGGGAGTAAAAAAAATACTGGGAACAACACATAATGAATTTGAACAAAATAAAAACTATACGTGAAAATAGACATCCAGACGAAACTATGAAAAAAAATTGCATGGAAAACGGATAAGAATTGATCTCGAACGAAGACACACAAGTTGACACAACATTCACGCAGCAACCAGCGCGAAAATTCAAATGGTTGAAATGAATTTGGCTCAATTTTCATTTCATTTAGCCTTCAAATGTCCCAAAAAGATATCCAAAATTTTCCCATAATTAATAATGCAAAATAATAAGCTCAGATAATTCAAATTAGTTAAAATAAGAATTTCTGATCGAATTAAGCACAATTTAGGAAAAATAGGAAAAATACTCGACAATTAAGCACAATTTCCTGATTAATTTTAGTACAATAAACTAAGTGAAGTGAAGAAAATATTGGTTCATCAGGACTACAAGGGATTAAAAAAACAGAAGATATTAAAATGATGTATGCAAAGACTAAAAGGATTACAAATGATATAATTAAGGCCTGAAAAATGATTATGTTAAATCGAGAGATTAAAAGTGAGAATTTTTATAACTACAAGACCAAAAGAATGATTAAAAATATTTCTTTCTCCGATCTGGTGTTGGAAACTTCAAAATAAGTGGCACTCCTTTATCTTCATTTGATCTGTTTTTTTCTTGTATCTCAACATAACTTGTATCACTTCGTACTTTTGAAGCTGCAGTTTCAGTTTTGATATGTGATTAAACTGTTAAATAGATCATAGTTAGAGTGTAAGGTGTCTTAGTGGAGTCGGATTCAGCTGATTATTATTAGTCTTTTTTCTAAAAATTAGAAAAAAAAATTGTGAAATAACAGTAGTAACTCCTTTGTCTTCTGCTGAAATAAAATAGAAAAAAAAAATCCATTGTAGACCTTAAATACAGTCGTGCAGCTTTTCGCTTCATAGTTATAACTATGACTATATTTTATTTACAATAGCTATATTATGTATATAAAATATCAACGTGAATGGAGTCCCACACCAGAAGCACCTTCCATGAATGGAGTTTTCAAATGATTGTTACTTGCCACTAGTAGTGGACCCTCTTATTTTTGAAGTGTTTCTTTTGTTGGATTTTGCTATGTGATCTTTGTTAATTAGTAGTACTCTGCAACATCAAAGTTGCTTTGGAGAAAAAATTCAAAATGGAAAATGATGCATTTGACAACTAAGGAATAAAGAGATGTATGATACATGGTGACTCGATGTGACAGGAAAAACAAAACATGCTAGATAAGTATTTGTATATAACAAAAATATTATGTGCCATGCTTTTTTACTATATCTATATGTATCTATTTTAATATATATATAATATATATATATATACATATACATATATATATATATATATATATATATATATATATATATATATATATATATATATATATATATATATATATATATATATATATCTTTTTTATTTAATGCGTTTTCATTTTTGCATGTAACATGAGTGTTTGTGAATCATTGTTTCAGTATAAAATTCTTAAGGCGTATAAATAGGGTGACAAGAAAATAATTTTAGTACTGGCTGGTGTTATACCAAGGAAAACAAAACTAAAAGAAAAAAAAATATTCGTTGGGTGTTATAAGGAGATGATGATTGAACGTGCGGCAATGTTTTGTGTGCAAAAAAGAACAAGACACGTGGTACTATTATATTCTCAAGAAAATGATAGAGTACAGTGATTTAAAATGACCACATTCCTAGCTAGTTTTGGACCACAAATATACAGTGATTATCTTTTTCTTCCAACTCACATTTTCTTCCTTCTTTCCTCAACGATAATTTTCTTTTTTCATAATTGATGTTGCAGGTTTCTCTTTTAAGTATTGCAATCTCACTGCTTCAAGGTTAGTAGAAACAAGTATTTCAATCCATTTAGAAACAAGTATTTCATTTTTTTTCTAATTCATTATTTATTTGTATTTTCCATGAATATTGTATTCTTTTTCATGTGTTAGTGTATTTCATTTTGTTTAGGAATATTTTTGAATGGATAAATCTTGGATAACTAAGCCCCGAAATACAATTGAATACTCAATTGGTTTGCAAAAATTCCTAGATTTTGCTTTTGAGAATGGGGCCTCTGGAGACACAATTCGATGTCCATGCCCCAAATGTGGGTTTGTGAAATGGCAAGCTAGAGGCATAGTTGAGGAGCACTTGATTTTAAAACAATTTCCCATAAATTATGTTATTTTGAATCTTCATGGTGAGAGGCAAAGACAAAATATTTCTAGAAATGAAGATGAGTCACAAGAGACATTTCATTTTGAAAATCCAATGGAAACAATGATGAATGAAGCATTTGGACATTATAGGCAAGAAGGTACTAATATAGGCCGATCACAACCATTGGGTGAAGATGATGTTATTAATGAAAGGCCAAGGGAGAATCATAATAAATTTAATGAGTTTCTCAATGACGGAAATCAAATATTGTGTGACAGGAGCAGTACACAAAATTAGAGTTTGTAATCAAATTATATCATATCAAGGTTTTGTGTGGATTAAGTGACAAGGCAATGACTATGATCCTAGATTTGCTAAGAGATGCATTTAGTGAAGCAAAGTTGCCTCTTTCTTTTTATGAGGCTAAGAAAATCATCAACAAACTTGGTCTTAACTATACCAAAATAGATGCATGTCCAAATCATTGTATGTTATATTTAAGAGATGATGAAAAAGATTTGCAAACATGCAAACATTGTGGTACATCTAGATGGAACCTAAAGAAGAAAAAAAAGCAACCTGCAAAAGTTTTACGTTACTTTCCTTTGAAACCAAGATTGCAAAGATTGTTTATGTGCTATAACACTGCAGAGCATATGAGATGGCATTCTTCAGAGAACAAGGATGGAGTTATAAGGCATCCAAGGGATGGTGAAGCATGGAAGACATTTAGTGTAATGCATCCTGAATTTGCTTTAGATCCTCGAAATGTCCGCTTAGGCCTTGCCAGTGATGGTTTTAATCCTTTTGGCACTATGAGTTCTACTTATAGTATTTGGCCAGTGTTTTTAATTCCATACAATCTTCCACCTTGGCTTTGTATGAAGCACACTTCATTGATCTTATCCATGATCATTCCAGGTAAGCAGATGCCTGGAAATAGTATTGATGTATACTTACAACCTCTTGTGGATGAGTTACGTGAGCTATGGAATGATGGGGTGGAGACCTTTGATTCTTCATTGAATGAAACTTTTAGAATGCGAGCAGCTCTTATGTGGACAATTAGTGACTTTCCTGGCCTTGGTATTTTATCTGGTTGGAACACACACACAGGTTTAGCTTGCCCTACTTGTAACTTTGATGCAGAACCTTGTCGTGTTCCTCATAGTAGGAAGTGGTGTTTTATGGGACATCGTCGCTTTTTAAGTAGAAACCATAGATTTAGATTGAATCGTGTTCGCTTTGATGGAAGCACTGAAGAACGGAATCCACCACTAAAATTATCAGGATCTGATATTTTTAGGCAAGTGGAAAATATTAATGTTACATTTGGGAGAGGAATTCATTTGGATGGTAGAGGAAAAAGATGTAGACAAGAAGTTAAACAGTGGAATAAAAGAAGCATTTTCTTTGAACTTCCATATTGGGAGTCTAATTTGTTACGTCATAATTTAGACTTCATGCACATTGAAAAGAATGTATTTGACAATTTAATCTATACTTTGTTGAATGAAAAGCATAAATCCAAAGACAATCTTAATGCAAGGAAAGATTTGAAGGAAATGGGCATAAGACAGGATCTTTGGCCAGATGATAATGGAAGATATCACCTTGCTTTGTTTTCACTAACTCGTGATACCAAAAAGTTGTTTCTCAAAACTTTGAAAAATGTTTTAGTACCTGATGGTTACTCAAGTAACATTTCTAGATGTGTTGATGATGTTCAACATAAAATATCAGGACTAAAAAGTCACGATTGCCATATTATTATGGAGCAATTACTTCCGTTGTCAATACGTAATTTGTTACCAAACCATGTCACTGCAACCTTGGTGGAGTTTTGCTCATTCTTTAAGGCCCTTTGTAGTAAAAGCTTAAATCTTGAAGACCTTGAAATGCTTCAAAATCGTATTGTGGTTACACTTTGCCACTTAGAGATGTTATTCCCACCATCATTCTTCACAATTATGGTTCATTTAACTGTCCATTTGGTAGAGGAAGCAAAGCTTGGAGGTCCAGTTCATTATCGATATATGTATCCTATAGAGAGGTAATTGCTAACTATTTTTGGTTCAAGGTATGATATTATATGTATCCAATTTATTTAATTTAATTATTTATCATTATTATAGGGAATTAGGTCATTTAAAGACCTTTGTACGAAACAAGGCACAACCAGAAGGTTCTATAGCTGAGGGATACTTAGCTGAAGAGTCTCTTACATTTTGTTCTAGATACATTGAAGATATAGAGACAAGGTTCAATAGACAACGACGTGTTTGTGATAACCCAGATGATAATGAGTGTTTTGTTTCATCTATATTCCCATTAGGTGGGAAGGTGGTAGGAGGTTCCTCAATGTTTACTCTAACTCATATGCAAAAGCTACAAGCCCATCGATACGTGCTTTTAAATTGTGCGATAGTCACACCGTTTGTTGAGTAAGTACACTACATCAAGTGTGTGATTTGTAGTTAAACAAATTGAACTACATTATTCTTGTATTTTATGCATATAATGTAATTAATTTTTGTAGTGAATTTAGAGATCTAATAAAAAGAAGATCAAAAGGAAGGCGACCTTCAACAACTGAGATAGAAACTAGAGTGTTTAAAGAGTTTGTTGATTGGTTTCAAAGGCGGGTGGGTGATCAAATAGAACATTTTCTCTTACTTACCAAGTTTTCTTTTAATTATATCTAACATTATTTCCTTATTTAGATTATGAATCCAGAAACAATAAATTCAATGTCTACTGACTTGAAGTTTCTAGCACGAGGTCCATTGGATAATGCTAGAAGATTTACTGCTTACAACATCAATGGGTTCAAATTTCGAACATTGACTCGTGATGAGGGATTGAGAACACAAAATAGTGGTGTCTTTTTAACATCTAATACAGCTTGTGTTTCAAGTACTGTTGATAGGAACTTAAGGCAAGCAGACTTATCCTATTATGGAAAGTTGGAGGATATTGTTGAGCTTAATTATTATGGTCGATTCAAAGTTGTTCTTTTCAAGTGTAAGTGGGTAGATACTACACGAGAGAGAGGATATAAAAAGGATCAATGGAATTTTAATTGTGTTAACTTTGATAGACTTATTCATATTGGAAACCGTGAAGAACATGAACCTTATATTGAGGCATCTCAAGCACAAATGGTATATTATGTTGATGATGTGGTTAATGAAGGATGGAGTGTTGCTGTGCATGTAAAGCCAAGAGATTTGTATGAAATGGGAGAAGAGGTACAAGAAGAGTTATATGAAAACGAACCATACCAAGATCAAGAGTTGGACAAATTTTATAGTAATGACAATGAATATGTTCAATTGGCTACAAATCATTTAGACGAGGATATCAATTAGTCAAATGTATGAGTTGAAAATATAATTAATAGTCATTTATTATTTTCAATTATTTTCAATGCATGTATAATTCACTCATGGTTGATTTCTTAATGTGATGATATGTACCACATGTTTGATTTCTCAATTTCAGGTTAAGAAGAAGTTACCTTTTCTGAACTGTGACTCTTTATTACCTCATTGTCTCATTTGGAAAGGTAATAAGATCCTAACTCATTCATATGTGTGATTATTATTTCAGAATTGATTTTCTTGAATCTGATTGCATGAGTTGAACTTGTAAATTTTACAAAGTTAATTTTCAGTTATTAGATCATTGACAGATATGTGTTAGTGTAGTTTAGGTATTTACATCTTTGGTTACAGAGTTTAATTCTGAATCTGGATTTGGCATTTGTGCATTATTGTGATTCTAGTTTTTGCAAGTTCAGATTGAATATGTGCAAAATCACAATTGAAACCATCAAAGTTTGTTGAATTTGGAAGTAAGAAAGTCCATTTTTGCTGCTGCATGTTTCTTGACTGTTTTCACATTTGGACACCTTCCAATTGCTGATACAAACTTGTTTGAAGTGTCATATGCATATTTAAAACACTGCCATTGAATTTAGCAACTGCAGTTCCAATTTTATTGCCAATTATATCATTTAGGTGCAGATTTAGTGTCTTTTTTTCTGCATAAATCCCAATTGCAGCTGTCCTGTACTGCATCAAACAAGTGATTCACTCTGGTTATTCATCCCCTTGCAGACTACAATACTGCTACTCCAAATATCTAAAATATAGATCATGTTCTTCCCCTTACTTAAATTTGAAAAAACCTCACTTGGAGATATCAACTATTTTGGCTGGCTTTAGGTTTGCAATGAGATAAGATTTGAGCATCCGAACCTCACTTGTAAGGGAAGCTACTTGTCCAACCAAAAAGAACTTTCATAAATCCCAACTGCAGCTGTCCCACTGCATAAATCCCAACCCTTCTCCTAGGATCCTTTAAGTGCCACCTCTTTTTTCCAGCCCAAGGTTCATTACAAATCACTTCTCTTGGCATTTCCAATCTGCTGTCCCATTAATTTGCATTAAAAATCTGTTGTAGTAAGAGTTGTTGATGCTCACGGTTTGTGGTTTTGTGTGACTTGTTGTAGACTATAATAGTAAAGATTAATGTTAATGTTGTTGTTGAGATAATTTAGGTAACGAGTGAGTGCAATGCTGAAAGGTAATTTGAATGACATATATATTAGATTTTTTCCTAATGCATTTCTTTGTTTTAATATTTGTCATAAATATGTAGCCATGCCAAAGGTCAAACGATTCCGAAATCTACAAAAATCATCACCTCAACCTGAATCTTTGGGTACTTTACCATCAACAAATGCTGCAACAATGACTTCTCCAGTGATTGAAGACCAATCACCATCAACAAATCCTGCAGTAGTGGCTTCTCCAGTGATTGAAGACCAATCACCATCAACAAATCCTACAATGTCTGAATCCATTGAAGTACAACCACATGTTTTAATAAGTCCTTCACCAATAAATGAGACCTCATCACATGATTCATTGAACTCAACACCATCGATGCCCACAGAAAACATAGAGCAACCTACAACATCCAAAAAACATGTTGGACGTGAATCTTCATCATTTTGGATTGTCGATGCAATAGGTATATGTCATTTATTTTTCTGCATGCATAATTTTTTAAATTTTACTTATGGTTGAGTAAGTTTTTTATTGTTAAAGACCTAGAAGGAGTTATCAAGAAAATAAAGGTGAAGGTCAGAGAAGTGAGTAACTTACCTAATGGGCAACGCATCATTGTAGAATTTGATGAGGTAGGCATGGCTATAGGCGAAGGACAAGGAGTACTTGCGGGATTTTGTGGGACATTGGCAACAGATGATAATTTGTTTCCCATTAATTTTGAAAGGTGGTCTGGTAAAACAGGCATGCCTAACACCTACTTTTTAGAATGCTTTAAGGAAGTGTTACAGGTATATATATCATTCATGTATTCAAATGCCGCACACTTACTTTTTACTCACTAACCATGTTTCTTTTTTTTCAAAAGCTTCGATTTTGTTTTAAGACTACTGAAGCTACTGCCCAATGATATTGCAAATTAACTTTGGGTAAGAAGTGGGCTGCACATAGACAAAGTTTATGGAATGAGTTTTATGATCCAACAAAAACAAAAGATCAGATCATATGTAATGTGCCCACCGGTATAGACAGAACTCAATGGGCTCACTTTGTTACATATCGTCTAAAACCGGAGACAATGGTACAAGTTTCATTATTGTTTAGGCTATGAATTGTTTGTGTATATTATTATTTTGATTGTTATGTCAACTTACAATGGTTTCTTTTATAGGAGATTTGTAAAAAAAAATAGAGAAAATCGCAAGAAGCAAGTAATTCCTCATACTGGTGGCTCTAAGCCTATCTCAAGAAGACATGAAATGGTAGTGATATTAGTACACGTGAAGATTTTTAGTATTTTTCAAAATTTACTATTTATTTTAACTTATCCTTTTATTTAGCTTTTGGATAGTGGAGAGCTGCCTAGTCATGGAATGTTATATATTGAGACTCATAAAAGAAAAGATGGCTCATTTGTAAATGATGAGGCAAAGGCTATAGCGGTTAGTTTTACTATAATATGATATTTTCAAACATTATACTTCAATATTTAGATCTTTGACTACAACTTGTTATATGCCTATAGGAACAAATTGAAGTGGGTTTGAGTCAAAGCAGTGCAGATGAATCACAGATTTCCCCTCATGATGTTGTTGGTAGAGTGTTAGGCCCAGAGCATTCTGGGAGAGTGCGATGCATGGGTTTGGGAGCAGCTCCTACTAACTCATTCAGAAATACAAGAATGCGACTTTCAGATTTAAGCATTGGTTCATCTGGTACTACCACATCATCAACATCTTCTAATAAGTGGGAACAAAAGTACATGAATTTAGAATCCCAAGTTCAAACCACCTTGGGTGCGTTGAAAGCATATATGATAATGAAGGAAGGAAAGATTCCTGATGAATTGGCTACTTTCTTTAATCCTCAACCTCAAGTAAGTTACTAAATAAGTATAAGTACTATGCTTGATTTACTATAATTACTGTCAGCACATGCAATTGAGTTTAGGAAATCAATTTAACAAATGTTGATAAGTTGTGCTTTTCCAATATTTTATTCATTATTCAAGTTCTGAGTATGATGGTTGCAGTAAGATTTATATGCATAGTGTGAGAATTAGGTAGTTGTTATCTATGTCTGTGTTGTAGTTAGCTTTATTGATTGTTGCAGTAAGATTTTTATGCAGTATATGTGTTGTAATTAGCTTTATTCATTGTTGCAGTAAGATCTATTATCTGTGTTGCAGTAAGATTTATATATGCATAGTTAACTTTATGTATTATAGGGTACTATAATATATATATGTATTATAGGGTACTATAACACAAGTTTTTAAATTTTTCTTCCCACTATGATTATTGTTGTAGAGTTGTTGTTTCCGATGTAGGAGTGTTGAGGTTCATTTCAGGTGGAAGTTTCTTTTTTGAGTGGTGGTCAGAGGCACGCATTAATTTATTTACCCTTTGATAGAAGATGTTTATTCTATTTGATTGATTTTTTATATATTATTTTCAAAATGTGAGCACATGTAATTGAGTTTATTTTATTAATATTTTTTATATTATTTCAGCAAGCTCGTGATGATACAAATGAGCCAGAGTCTCCTTTGGAAACAAGACAATCATCTGATGGTAGTAACATTTAGGAAATTTATGATATTGTTTTAGGATAAAACTATATTTAGTTTATTATGAATTGGATAACATTTCTTTCTTTGTAACTATTTCTGCAATAGGATTACATTGACTTCTAGTCTATCCTGCTGTAACATACAATTGTTTATCAATTTATTTTTCTAAATTCCTTCTTACACAAGGGTTTTTGTTCTATGGTATCAATTTTTTATTCAGAGGAATTATATTTGTTTGGTATTTAATAATTTTAAAAAGAAATTAAATTTACTTAATTTTGAAATTAAAAAAAAAAAGAAAAGAAAGAAATTGGTGAAAATAGTTAGTTATTATATATTTTAATAATCATTAAAAAAAATGATATTATATATTTTAATAATCATCAAACGAAAAAACTGACAAAAATATAGGAAACTTTTGTGATCAAATAGTTGAAAATAAAGGAGGTTAAAAACCCCCACAAAATAACTGTCAGTAATAGAGGAGGTTTTTACCCTCCGCAGAAAAACCTCCGCAAATTGAACGTGATACCGGGGGTCGTAAAAAACCCCCGCAGATAGGTTGTGGCGACTCAAACTGCGGCGGTTTGAAAAACCCCCGGAATTTATTTTGCGGAGGGCGAAAACCCCCGCAAATCGAAAAAAAACCCCCTCTAAATAACCTTTTTTTTTGTAGTGTTTGGCTATAACAGTTGCCAATTTCAACATTTTTCCTTGCTGGACAACCCCTTTGAATTGAGAAATTGTGCTCCTTCTCCACTTCCTAAGATGCCACCTTAGTTGGAAAAGGTTTGTAAAACTGGACTGCACCTCAAAGTCTTCAAAACACCACAATTTCACACATAAATTAGCACCAAAGCAGATAAAAAACTGCACCAGAAATGGTCACTGGACAACACCAAAATCTGACTTGAATTGGTCAATTTTAACATGCCAACAAGCTTAAAACTAATAGAAATAGGTGTACAATAGAAGTATTCACTCAAATGGATTCTAAGAAAGGTTCTTCAACAGATGAAGAAAGCAAGAAAAACTAAAACATGTTTTGCTCCAACCAAAATGAAAATTTATACCAACTTCATCAAAACAACACTTTGATAATACTTTGAGCAACTTTAATTCACCAATTTAAAGTTGTTTAAACTCTAATTGGGTTCAAAACCAAAATGTAAAGTAGATTCACCCTTTTAGTTCCCAATTTCACTAAAAAATGAAGTTTGAATATGAAAATTGCACATAGATGAATCTGGCTTCCATTTGAATGTTCTAACAAGTTTAAAACAATAATTAGGACTTGTTTAAACTGACAAATAGCACAAAATCACTGCTGCACGAAAATTGACACCCAATACAACTTTTTCTTCTTCAAAATGACTACTAAAAATGCACTAGATGGTGAAAATTTGCAAACTGCACTAAACTAGCCTAAGGAACTTATAAGAAGTTGTCCTAAGAAGTTTAGAATGGTAAAACGTAGTTAATTAGAAACTCACACTACAAAAACAACCTAAATCTCAAAATTTGGCTACTTAAACCTAAAAAGTGTACTAAATAGGTGAGAAAATGGGAATTGTTCTGAAGTAACCTAAGAGTGTGTATTATACACATCCTAATAGGTTTAAAGTTGTTAAAGGAAGGTAAGAAACATGTCAAAATAGATGAAGTAGCTAAATCTCAAAGTTTGCCTAGTTGAAACCTAAAGTAGTAGATGAAGTAGCTATAAATCACTACTCAAACCTCAAAAAAGGTGTACTACAATTGCAAATTGCACTAAACTAGGCAAATAAACTAGAAAGAAACTATCCTAACAAGTTTAGAATGGTAAAACCTAGCAAATTAAGAACTCACACTACAAAAAATTACTAAAACTCAAAATATGACAACTTAGAACCTAAAAGTAGTACCTAAAATACACAAAAAGTGCAAAGAATGCAAAGTCTATTAAATTACTAACATCCTAACATGTCTAGAGTAGTGAAATGGATGTAGGAAACTATTGAAAAGCAAAGAATTAGGTACAACTCAAAATTTGAGTAGTTTGAACCTAAAAAGTGTGCTTATAAGGGTCTGAATTTTCACCCAGACCTAATGTACACTTATTTTAACTAATGTGAACATCCTAACATGTCTAGAGTAGTGAAATGGACGTAGGAAACTATTCAAAAGCAAAGAATGAGGCAGAACTCAAAATTTGAGTAGTTGGAACCGAAAAAGTGTGCTTAAAAGGTGAGAATTTGCAACCAGACCTAATGTACACTTATTTTAACTAATGTGAACATCGTAACATGTCTAGAGTAGTGAAATGGACCTAGTAAACTATTCTAAAGCAAAGAATTCCATAAACCTCAAATACCTAATGTGTGGTTCATCAAAATTTTGCATAATTGAGTCATTAAATGTCATTTTTCATTCTGCTGTGATTATGTCATGTTTGGAAGTTTAAACAAGTCCAAATTGTTGTATTAAAGTTGTTAGAACCATTGATATGAAGTTAGAATGACATGTATAGAATTTAGTATGTCAAAACAACCTATTTGAGCCATATTTGGAAATTCCAAAGTGAATCTGAGTGGCAGTTCTGTTTTGTGCCTAATTAGATTTCAAACAAGTGTGTTTTGATTCATTAAAACTATTAAAATAGTTACCAAAGTGTCAGAATGGCTTAGGCACAAAATCACTTCCAAAACCACCAATTTTGAGTCAATTTTGGGAAGTAGACAAGTTATTTTGAGTAGCAGTTTGGTTGGCTTAAATTTGAGTTTTAACATATTTGTTTTCATCAAACAAATTTCCTGAAGTGTTTAGTTTTGATCTATACCTGCTGTTGTGTGATTTTGAATCTCAAACCACCAATTTTCTACTTATTGCACTAGTCCAATTTTTCCATTTCTGAATCTGTATGGCATTTGGTAAATGTCTGAATATCTTGCAATTTTATTTCCTTGCAGAAATTTTTTATCAAACCTGTAGCCCACCAGGGATTGGTTTACTGATTATGATTGTGTAGCTGGTTCTTCACTAAATTTGGTTTGTCACTAGATACTTTTATAGCTATTTGATTGCCTAAAGGATGTTAATATGTATTATATATCCATGCTTTTATAGATATTTGATTGCCTAAATTATGTTCATGTCTATATTGTATATGTTCATGTATATTGTCTTTCATTTATTAGGCTACAACTTGATTAAGTTAAGTAGTCATTTAAAATCCTGTGGTACTACACACATTCTCAATGCAATGAGAAGGGTAAAAATACTATAAACACTTAGAACCTACAAAATATTTGGAAGTACTCTAGAAAAGAGAACTTTAGTAGTAATAAGTTGTCTTCTCCAACTTTAATACACAACCCTTAGGATGTCTAAGGCATTTCAATACTGAGGACTTCTCTTTGCATGCCCTTAATGAATGCCCTTAATGAATGCCTATGACAATACTGTTCAAATTGCCTTCCATGTTCGACTTGAGTAGTAATAGGTTTATTACTTATGTCACATGGAGTGTTGCTGTTTTGGCTAAGTTTTTATTTGTTTGGCTTGTCACAGAACATGGCCCATTTCCCCAACCATCGTGGATGGATGTACGACCGTTGTTATAATGGAAGGAGAGGTTTGAAGGAATCGTTTATGATCAGAGTTGAAGAGTTTGTGGAGACGGCTCGACGATATCAATATTATGCCCTTGATGGAGGGATTCGATGTCCATGCATGAAGTGCGAATGTACAAGGATTTTGAAAGATCATGATGTGAAACTTCACCTTTACCAAAAAGGGTTCATGCCTAATTACACGGTTTGGACATTTCATGGTGAAGAAATTCCTTCGACCTCCACTACAGCTGAAAAGCGGCTCGCATCAGGTTCGAATACTATTGTATATACATCTGAGATAGATCAATTTGCCTATATGCAAGAGATGGTTGACAATGCTCTTCGTCACCATGGTGAACAAGAAGCAAACGATAGTCATGATGAAGAGCCTCCAAATGAAACCACTCAGTGGTTTTACAATTTACTGACAGAGGCAAATCTACCTGTATTTGAAGGTTCATCTGAGTCAAAATTGTCAGTGTGCATTAGACTCATGGCTGGCAAATCTAATTGGAACGTTCCCATTCAAGCAGTGGACTTCTATATTGAAACGAAAATAGAATATGTTACTTTGTGAATGCTATGTTTTATTCTTTGATTTTAGCTTACCCTTGTTGTTTTGTTTGTTTATTTGTGTTTGTTGTTTTGTTTTGTTTATTTGTGTTTGTTGTATGTTTGGATGATCACCTGATTGGTAAAAAAACATGGGTAGATGATGTTTGTGTGGAGCAGACATTAGACGAAGATGGTGCGGATGCATAAATACTTTGGGTTTTAGATGTTTTCTTTTAGGGAGCTTTAAAGATCTAAATTTGTAAATACTTTTGTAATGAAAATTTGTATATAAAGTTTTACTTATAGTTATGTTTAGATAACTAATGATACTTATACTTTAGATATATCAATTGTTCTAGTTTATTGTACCTGTGATATTTTCTAAATAATATATTATATTATTTAAATAGATGTTACAACAAATTTAGAAAGAAAAAAAACACAACTTGTATGTTTTCAAATAAAATTTTATATATTTATATATATGTTTTGAATTTAAGGAATTTGAAGGAAAACTGGTTATTGATAAAGTTGATTTAAATGAAATAAAATAAAGATAAATTTGATTGTTGGTTTATGAATCGAAACTTATTGGTATTTTGAAGGTTGATACGTGAAAGAAAAAGCATTGATTAATGAAATGTTGAGTGTGTGTGAGAGTTGTTGTACTGTTTGGCAGTGGGTGAAAACAGTAGGCATGCAGAGAACACAGTGTTGGAGCCATAACTATATCTCACACTATAATCAACCATGCAATGCAATGAACAGAAGTAAATGCAGGTCGGCACGTTGAATATCATGTCAAAATTGTCTTCTACAATAATTATCATACCAATTTCATAACACCCCACGTGATTTTATCTCTATTTCCTCTTTCAACTTTTTAACGCTAACAACTCTTAATATTCAAAGGGAAACTTCTAAAATTCCACACAGCAAAACAACACACTAGGTTAACTTTATCACTTTCGTGTGCTATCACCAAAATCCAGCTCTCCAATGTTCTACAAATTTTTATTTTAATTCCTTTTATGTTTTATAAATTTTAAAATTGGAGAGAAGATTTGCATTTGTTTTTTTTTTATTATTTCACTTTAATGCAGCGGCTGGGTTCTCAAATTTTAAAAATAAATCAATATAATTATATTAAGTTAATTATATAATTTTTTTATGACAACCTTAAACATGACAGGTAAAAAAAAAAGCTAAAGTTATTGGATTAAAAAATTGTTTATTTATTTTCGTTCAAAAGAGCCAAGAAATTAAAGAACAAATTTTCTTCAACACCCTTTTCTTTTCTCCAATTTCTGAGCTGCCCTTTGTAATCATGACTTCTTCTATCATCATTGCTCTTCTCTCTCATCCCCACAAACAAACACAAAAACCACAGTTATGTCTCTTTTTTCATCTTCAATTCAATTTCTCACATCCATTACTTTCTCATCTTCTGCCTATATAAACCCCTTCAACCCCAATGTTTGCCCCTCACTTTCACTTAATCTTATTTCAACCACAAATAATCAAAATATATATTTCTCAATGTGCTCTTTCTCTTCAAAACAACCACCATACCTTCCTCTTCTTTCTTCCCTTCACCTTCCGTCTTCTTCCAAGACACACCACCACCACCGCCACCACCTTCGCTTCAACCTCCATAAAAGGTAATCATAATCTTCTCTTTCTGTTTTTCTTTCTTTGTCTCTTCAAGATTTGTCTCTGCATGGTTTGTTTTCGGAGATGATTGAGAACAAAAAAAAAAGAAAAGAAAAGAAAAGGAACAACATGAAAAATTTAACTTTACTTGTGTAGTTCTTTAATCCAAACTAATAACATTTTATTTCAATAACTTTTACGATAAATGTTTGCATTTAAATTTTATATAAATTATGGAATAAAATTTTAATTTTGATTGAAGAATAACACAGAAAATACTGTCAGCCTACATAATGTAAATTAAAAATTCAGCATTACATAAAGTCAACATACAACATAATAGGATTCTTACTTTTGTGTTCATGTTTAATTTTATGAATAATATTTATATACATTTTGTGATCTTGTTTTTGATGATATATATACCAGAAGGAGAGCACAAGTGCAAGAAGAAAGAAAAAGGAAAAAGATGGTTTTGAAGAGAGAAATGAAGATGAGAAACTTGAAGTTGTACATGGAGAACCAAAACATCATTGAGGAGAATGAGAAGTTGAGGAAGAAAGCACAGCTTCTTCACAAAGAGAATCAAACTCTCTTATTTCAGCTTCAAGAGAAGTTCTCCCAACAAAGTAATAACAACAAAACAAAATAATAGCTATTTAATACACTTTTAGATTTCAGTAATCCTTCTTTATGAGGAAAATCTTATGCGCCTTTCTTTTTCATCATTTCCTTCTTTTTGAGTTTAGTCAATTGAGTTTAATTGCAAACCTTTTTACAAGGAATTTGGTTATATGACCAATGTGAATTCCTCTAAGTTTTCCTATAATCTTATGTTCATATTATCATGTATTTTCTTTTACATATGTTATATCTTGGGTAAAAATTAATGGAAAAATGTTTTGTATGATCAATCACATTTTCAAAGTTATATATTTTTTTACCACACTTCTTTTATAGAAATATAAAACATTTTGTTCAAACTTAAATAGTTGCTCATATTTAATATTATTATATTGTCGGCTAGCTTTTCAATTCATATGTTCTATATAATAATACTTAATATTTTGGTAACATAAGTCTCTATTATATTTTTCACTCAAAATTTTCAGCGTCAACACTGAGCATGCATTTCAACGTTTTAGAAAACTGGAATATTTGGTCAAAATCATATTCATAGTTTAATTTATAATAAAACACCTCAACTCTTATATCTATCAATGATACTTTTTTTAATTAAATATTTTTTATATCCTACTCTTAAGACGTGGGATATGAATAAATCAATTAATCTCTTTTAAAGTAGTTAATATAAAAACATTTAAGTAATTTTAGTATTAAAACACCGCTTTCAAGAATAGATCGAAACTGCGAGAAGTAATGTCACTTAAATATAGAAATGATGTTTAAAATAATATAATCTCTTAATAATTTATAGTTCTACAAAATTATGTAATTTTTTCCGGATTATTTTCAATATTATCAGCAGTTTTAATTCCCGCAGATCACATCTCCCACGGTTGGAAAAATTGTTGGTAATCAAGTACCGACTCTTCTGGAAAAAATCGGCAGTATTAGTGGAGGTTTCCAGAAAGCATCAGAGTTTTCAAGAGTTTTGTGAAAACCGTCGAAAATAGCGGGTGTTTTGTGAAAACCACCAAAAATAGCGGGGTTACTCAAAAACTGTCAAAATTAGTTGGGGTTATCTCAAAACCGCCTCTATTTTGCATGATTTAGTTTACCGGAGTTTTAAAACCGCCGAGAATTTATACAGTTCATTTTTTTTATTGTAATAAAGTTAGATTATGATAAAAATGATTTTATTGACAAAATAAACAATAAATTAATATGAACTAAAATTAAATAATATTGTATAAAATAAACTACATTGTTCAACCTAATATCATTCACACAACTAATTGTTCATACATAAAAATTAAAAAGAAAGATGTTCATTATATATGTTCAATATAGATATTCAATACAAATGTTCAATACTAAAAGTATGACTCAAAGATATTCAATAACAATATCTAATTTTCTTCTTCATTACATCAATTGTTTGACCCACTCCCTTGATCAAATACCTACAATATAACATAATAGTTAGTCGATAATATATTTAATAAAAAATCATACAAATAAATTTAACAATTATTTACCGATGATCGTTGAAATATTGCAAACTGTGAAGACAATGACCCTTGATGATTTTGCAACAAAAGTGTCATGATTGTCTTCATTTCATTGACTTTTGATGTCAATGAAGATACCTATAACAGAAAAATTTATTTAAAAAGTGAGAAATATGATACCTGTAACATCCCAAAAATACAGCATAAAACCATATCTAGAATATTTATAGATAACAATATTACAGTTCAGTTATGAGAATAAAAAGTACATCTATGATCGAATGGTCACCAAAACTACTCTAATATTGATCGGTTATACAAAATAAAATCCAACCTAATGACTGAACGGTCCTATGGTTCCACTTTCACTTCCACTTCTTCCAGATCCTCTTCCAGCAGCTCACATCCACAGGATGATCATTGCAACAGGAAAAGACAACCGAACGGACAATACAGACAGAACAAAAAAATAGAGTAAGCTTATGTAATTTAATTAATTCAGTAAAACTTATACTTCACATAAATCTAACATAATTCAATATACACTCATGTAACATCCAATCATGCACTTCTAATCAAAATTACACATCAAAGCATGCAATGACCGATCACTTTACTCTGACTATCCGGACTGTATGAATTCTGTGTAGCTACGACGTTTTTTGCACCCGGGTGATGTAATAGTTGGGATGCCCTCAACAGCTGCCACCTAAGGTTAGTCTGGTCCGTCTAGGTTCACCTTATGGACTAGGACCTCATGTCATTCTCACACACGACTTACTCCTCTCTACTTGAGAATGAGTAATCATAGAATATGAGGATAACTGTCAGCTAAGCATAACCACATTTATACTCTACCATTCAATAACCACTCATGAGATATTCCTCCCTGGAATACTCAATCATTTCCATTCTATTCCATTCATATTCAATAATACAATAATATCGAACCAATACAAACAAATCCCATTTGGATGTTTACTGGTTACTCAACAGTTACTACAAAAAGGTATTTTACTCGATAGAACTTCTAAGAATGTACCGAATACTAAATTTTTCATATCATTTAGACTTAACCGAAAATCATAATAACTATTGCTGGAACCTGAGAACTTAAATCGAACCCTACAAGATTTAACTGAACACTATTGACTTGGACCTAACACTCTTAGTTCAAATCGAGCACACAATGGGGTATGATAAAAATACCGAGCGCTTGGTTAAAGACCAACCACTATAAAGACCGAGCGCTTGTTTCAAAACCGAGCACTACTGAGATCGAACGCTTGGTTTAAGACTGAGCACTACTGAACTTAAATAAAAATGAAGGAATATATATATACAATTACACAACACTTATTTTCAATGAAGGATAAAGGTAACACCTACTACTGTAAGTACTATAGAATACATTAACCAAACGGTTTAGGAAGCATAAAGAGGAAACTATACTTAGATCGAGCGCTTACTTACAAACACACTAAGAGAAAACCGATAGGTCATTAACTTAAATTCTCCACATAAGAAGAAATTCAGTCCAGACCGAATAACCAAGGATAAATCGAACGACCAATACTGACTCAACACAGATTTACGCAGAATATTGCAACTCAAAATCAAACCCTACACCAACCCATTTCACATTATTCATATAGCATCCGCTCATATAAACAAACATGCAATAATACCAATCCTTCATTTTCATCAAATGATCAAACAAACATACAACCATTCATATCAAAGAACCATAATCAAATTATATAAGTTTCTCTTACCTCTAAAAGTAGCCGAACATTCACAATTTGAATAGAATAGCTCACCACCAGAAATCTTAGAATCCTACGGGTCATGATTTGCGAAACTAAACCAAACAAAAGACCAGAAATGTGCTTAGAATTAGATGATAAACCCATGCAACCAGAATCTGGGTTTGTATGTGATAGAAACGAACGTTCTAAGAAGAGGAGTAACTCACTAGCTAAAAACCACAACTTGATCGATTTAAATGAAACCCCTTGACGTCTGAAGAGTTCAAACGTTGCCTGATTAGTGATCGGAAGAAGAAAAAGATAAGAATTCTTAGAGATAATGTGGTGAAATCTAGAGAGAAGGAGGAGAAAATGGGGTTCAGCAGTTTGGAGAAGAAGGGTGCATGCGAAAAGTGGGACCGAATTTCAAAATTTCAACTTATATACCTCTTGCACAAACCGATCGGTCCACTCTCCTGCAGCCGCCTGTCTTCCACTTTCTGAAAATCTGAACCCTTTCATTAACACCTGGCTTCCACTAACTTGGGGTTTTAAGGGTTTTGACACCCTACACAAACTTGATATTTCTTTTGATTGAGACGATGTTGTAGATTCATATGTTTGAATTTTTTCCTACATACAACGTAATCAATGATGCCAACATTAAAAATGTTGCATTTGTATAAAGAGACAAACTATTGAGTTGGCAGTAATATACTTATAGTTAAACTTAAGATGTGTGCAAAAACAGTAGCAAGAATTGCCAACCAATAATTATATCACTAAAGAGATACACCGGGAATTGTCACTAAAGAGATTATGACAATCCAAAGAAAGATCACATCTAATGCTTAACTATCTAAACTATAATGGTCTCTTACAATGAATGACTTTGATTTTATCATACAGGAGAGATCATTGTTGGACCCACAAAAACACTATTCATGGATGAAATATCAACGAGTCTTGATAGTTCCACAACTTATCAGATTGTGAAGTACTTGCAGCAGATTGTGCACCTCACTGAAGCAACTATCTTAATGTCCCTTCCCCAACCTTAATATCAAACCAAATTAATGAACAATATGGAAAATGCATTTCTCTTTTAGTCTTTCATTTATCTAGAGAATGAGAGCAAGTTTAATATTATTTCACTTGGTTAGATAAATTTTTCAGGGAGCTAAACAGAAAAATGAACCAATGATAAAAAAATATTAACAGCTTAAGAAATAAGAAAATTTGACAACTAAAGTTCTACCAACAACTCCTCTTTAATAGTTTTTTCCTAAATTTATTTTACTTCTGATCCAGCACTTGATGAGAAGTGCAAGATGAAAGAAAATACTCATCTTTATCCCATGAGATCCTGTGTAAATCCCATACAAAAGCCGTAAATGTTTAGTCAAAATACTGAGTAAGGCCCCACATGTGAGCCTTGTATACTGGACCATCTTTAAACTCAAGTGGAGAGCGAAAAACTGAAGACTAATATTCAAGCAATACATGCACATATTGAAATTGAAATTAAAACTTACACTGAAGCATCTCTTAAAGAAGCAACGAACACCAAATAGTTTTCGATAACCAGTCACTCGAAAAAATAGAATTAATCAAGAAATACTAACCTTATAATTATGATTGATTCACTTCACTTGTAAGCAAAGCAATAACTATTCATATAAGTAACATAATGAAAGCATTAATATGTTGAACTTGTGTCTTACCAATAACATCAACAAACCATGCCGCCTTGTGTGGTGTGTCCTTTCTTGTTCAACTTCCAACAAAGTATCCTGATTTTTATCTTGTTCATGTTCATCTTGTACATGAGAATTTCCTCCTACTTGAGGTGGTGAATGAAGATCATCTTCATTTCAGGGCTACACAAATGAAGATATATATTAATTATAGTGGCCTACTTCTTTAAAGTCGCATTTAAAATCACTACATCAGGTTAGCCTTGACTTAAACTTGTCCTATGTATAGTGAAGTTTGGATTCCAATGAATAAACTATATAAAAATTTAAATACATTAGACAATATATAAATATAAAATAATATCTAAGATATTATTTAGAAAGAAATAAATGTTAAGGACGAACTCTGTAGTACCTTCTCCTACTAAAACCCTTGTATTTTAGTACTATTGCATTGTCATATACTATTCCTAATTTCATAGTTTTTCAAACCTTTGAGACTTTTTATTTTAATAAAAGAAGGTAAATTTTAGTGTAAAGTTAGTGAAAGTTTATTTTTGTTTGCTAACAAAGTAGAAAGGTAGGAGTTTCCATATTCACATGTTTGTAAAAAAACATACACACATATATTAATATAATGTTTGGTTTGTTGTTTTAAACATTAGTATCTATGTTTGGAAATTGGATTATGAAATTGAAAAAAGAATGAAATTGGGAAAGGAAATAAGAATGCATCTGGGACTGAGTAGGTGCAGGATTGAAAAACAAATGCATTTTGGGACTGAATATGAGTAGGAGTGCATGTGCTTTGGCTTGTCGAAGGTAGCTTTAGTTTGTATGTTCCTACAAATAAATGAATGTCAAAAAATGATAACAACATGAATAAAACAAGTATTAGACATTTAACAAAAGGGAACTTACTTCTTTGAGGGGCAGAAAAAGAGGGAAAGGATTGGACTTGAGGAACTGTGGAGGATTAGTTGTGTGACCCCATGTATGAGAGACACTTTGTTGTGTATGATGTTTTGTCTCCTTCTTCTTAAATTTCATTTTCTTCATCTTCAAGTTGTCATCATTCGTCATGTCGTTGTTAGAGCAATGATCTGTAAATACATCATTAATCATTTCGCACATATTATCATTAATTTCAACTCTTCCACCATCTTCTTCGACCATTACTTGAGGAGCTTCGGCCATTACTTGTGGCGCTTCGTCATTTACTTTTCTCTCTCCGTGTAGAAGCCACACTGTATACCCTTTTGGAAAAGGTTTAATAATTAAGTGATCATATACTTCTTCACAACTTTGCCATTTCTTAAAATTGCATTTCTGACATGAACATATTATCTTTCCCCTAACACCACTATTATTGAATGTGAAGTCCAAGAACGTATTCAATCCTCTCATATATTGACTTGTATTTCGAGGCATGTCTACCCATGATTTATCCATTAAAACGACCTCTGTTCATGCCAAGAGGATTGGAAGGTTAGAATAAGTGACCTTATAGAATTTATACATAAGAAGAATTTACTAAACTGTTTATAAAACTAGTTATAAATTTGAAGACTGAAATAGTCTCACTTACTTATGGAATTGAAGAATTCAAAACTAAGTAGTTCCCCTACTTAGTTATGAAGTTGTTGCCTGAAATAATTTAATACTAAGTAGTACACCTACTTAATATTAAAAGTAAATGGTGAATGAATAACACACTTTAATAGCATTGTGCAAGAAAAAATATTTACTAGACTCCAAACTAAATCATTACTTCTATGAAACAATTTAATTCTATTAACAAAATATTTTTGAATGTCATAAAAATAAATTTATAAAAAAAATATTGAGCTTTTATATCTAGCGCTCCTTGTGATTGATTGTAGCTTAAATCAAGAAACTTGTAATTGATCTCCAACTCAATTCACTGTTTAGTAAATTTAAAGACTTGAGGGATGAAAGTTCACTAAAAGCATAATATCAGTGTGGTTGAACTTGTTGCCGAACAAGTCAAGGACCTCAACATTCCTCAATGTTGAGCATAAACCTGTAAGCAATAATATATCATCCATTAATTATAAATAGTAACATGTATTCTAGAACCTAGTATTTTGTTTAAGAAAAACATATTTAGCAATTTTTTTTTTAATTGGTCCAGTTGCTCCCGTTCAATCTATTTGTTTAGTAGCACTTTTCAAACATGCAAAATAAAAAATTATTCACAATGTAAACGAGCTTATGAACTCAATTTATGGAATAATTAATTAAATTGTTTTCTTTAGGTAAATAATAAATAAGTTTAAATCTAATTGTAAGCTTATTATATAGATAATTAATCTTAAAATTTACTTATTATTGGAGAGTCTAGATTGCTTAGACATTGATAAGAATTAAAAATTAAAAACAAAAAAACACAGAAAATTAACCAGAAGTGAAACTTTTGGTTCCTATTTAAGATGATAACTTTACCTTATTAGTTTTCTTAAAGTTTTCAACCTTTTATCTCTTAAATAAATAAATATAACGTTCCTTCTTCCTCTAACACGTATGTTCAATATGAAGGGTTATTATTCAAGACATGAACTTTCAATCTGCGCATGCCATTCAACCAAACCACTCTCCATCATGACAATACCATTTAAGAAAAGGAAGAAACTTTTTTGTTCAGGTTATAGTCAAACAAAAAGTGATTGATCAATCAAGAATGAGCCTTCTTTCAAATCATTGACTTGAAATATGCATACAACGCCACAACTCCTGTGAGGAATATCTAGACCCGTCAATAAATACCTTTGCATTATTTTACTTTTCAAGTTAACATAACACAATATTCACTAAAACTACCACTAGTTTCATTGGATTTCGTTGAATCTGTGTCTTCAACAAGTAAAAAATCTTTTACTCAGATATCTTCCGTAAATTGATAGCTACTTACTTGAATATTAATATAATCTTCAGTATCGTCAATGTACTCTCGTAGCTTTAAATGAAAAAAGAGAAGAAATAGTTAGGAAAAAGTAAAGCTATCGTAAATAGCACATTCAGAGTTTGAGTAAAATTATACAAGTAAATTACACAGACTTTTAAAGAGACCAAACAAATATGAAAACAATAAACAGCAGCAGATGGAAGAAGGACGAGAGCAATAAACCGCCGGAAACTAACCCCCTAAAATATATTAATTTTTTAGTGAGTGGTGTATACCCTTTTTTCTGTACTTCGTATAATACTTTTAAAAATAAATCAATAGTTTCATCATTTCATCAAAATTTAAAACCTTCTGTATATTAATAGAATATTATTTTCAACTCATCATCATTATCCGAAGCTTTAATTCTTTGATATTAAAAAAGAACGGATGCAATTTCATATTTTGAAATTTGTTTAAAATCATTTTCAATATATATACTTAGATAGAGAGGAAGATACACATATAGTCAAACACAAAAAGAATCTCAAATGTGTTTCCATTAACATCTTCATCAAAATCTCTTTTTCTTATATCCTACATTTATTCATAAAATTTAAGTTATATAAAAATGAAATTATGTAATTAATAGTTAGTTAATTAAATAAATACATAATAACATTACACTTGAATGATTCATAGTATATCTTGCATAATTAGTTGTTCGTATGGATGTGGAATAGATTGGTCCCACATAAGCTGCAAAAATCTTATCGTATTTTAATTTCTCAATAAGATAAATCTCTTTTATTTTATTTTTTTATTGTTTTATTCTTGAATTCCTATGTCAGTTCTAATTGCATTTTATCATTGATTGTTTACTATAACCTTTTTAACTCAGAGAATAATTTAATTTTAGGTTTTTTTTTCATTAAAAATTTAACTTTGACATTTATTTTATGAGAATCTTAATTTTATGTTTACTTAATTTATGCTTCTTGTTAGGGATTGAGCTGTGTTGATGCAGGAAAGGAAGGTGGTTGCTTATGCTTCAAGGAAACTTAAGGTTCGTGAGAAGAATTACCCTACTCATGACTTAGAGTTGGCGGCAGTTGTTTTTGCCTTGTAGATTTAGAGGCACTATCTATATGGTGCACAATTCCAAGTGTTCAATGATCATAAGAGTTTGAAGTATCTTTTTGATCAAAAGGAACTAAACATGAGGCAAAGGAGATGTATGGAGTTTTTGAAGGATTATGAGTTTGATCTTCTTTATGATCCAAGAAAATCAAATGTGGTAGTAGATGCGCTTAGTAGGAAGACAATACATGTATATGCTTTAATAGTTAGGGAGTTAGAGTTGGTAGAGAGGTTCAAGGATATGAGACTATAGGTGGAGGTTGAGTCAGATTTTATCAAATGCAGTAATGTGGTGGTTTCAAGTGATCTGCTAGGTCATATAAGCGAGAAACAATATTCAGATGTCGAGCTTCAGAAATCAGTTAGTTTGCTGGGTAAATATTATAGGAAAGAGTTGTTATGGGGTTATATGGTATCTTAAGGTTCAGAAACAGAGTTTGTGTTCCTGATGATGTAGGGATGAAGAGATTAATCCTTGAGAAGGGGCATCAGAGTCGTTTTAGCATGCATCCTAGCATGACTAAAATGTATTAGGACCTCAAGGAGTCTTTCTGGTGGTTTAAGATGAAAAGGAATGTACACAGTTTGTTTCTTCATGTTTGAGCTTTCAGAGAGTTAAGGTGGATCATCAACAACCTAGAGGTTTGTTGCAGCAGCTAGAAGTCCCTGAGTGTAAATGTGATGGCATATCTATTGATTTTGTTACCCATTTGCCACAGACAGTTAGAGGTCATGATGTCATTTGGGTTGTAGTGGACAGGCTAACCAAGAGTGCTCATTTCTTAGTAGTGAATCTAAGAATGTCTATGGCGAAGCTTGCACAATTGTGTATTAGTGATATAGTAAGGCTACATGGGGTATTGTCAAGCATAGTGTCAAATAGAGATCTACGGTTTACATCTAAGTGTTGACAGTCTCTACAGAGTGAGTTGGGCAGTAGGTTAAAGATGAGCTCTACATATTATCCGTAGACAAATGGTCAGTTTGAGAGGACGATTCAATCACTAAAGGATTTGGTGACGACGTGTGTACTAGATGAATTAGGAGTCTAGGATGAGGTGTTGTCGTTGACGGAGTTCACCTACAATAACAATTTTCAGTCTAGTATTGGTATGACACTGTTTAAAGCAATGTATGGTAGATGATGTAAGACGCGTCTGTGTTGGTTTCAGGAGGGAGAGTCACTGTTGGTTGGGCTTGAGTTGATTCAGCAGACCACTGAAAAAGTGAAGCTTATATAGGAGATGATGAAGGCATCACAGAGTAGGTAGAAGTCCTATGTTGATTAGAGACGGAAATCGTTGGAGTTTACAGTTGGAGACCATGTTTTCCTTAGAGTGACTCCTACTACTAGTGTAGGCAGAGTCATTCATTTTAGGAAGTTTTCTCCTAGGTTTATTGGTCCTTATCAGATCTTGAGGCGAGTAGGGCGAGTGGCGTATGAGATAGTCATGCCTCACCAACTGGTGAACCTTCATCCAGTGTTTTATGTCTCATATCCTAAAAAGTATGCGTCGAATTCTTCTCATGTACTTGAAGTTGAGTATAGAAATAGTTAGCCAAGTGTCTCAACCAAGAGTAGGGGGTGAATTGGTTTCCCTTTGTAAAAGATGTTCTTTAAAAATTTTTGAAATCTTTTGAGTTTTCTTGGAATGCAATCAATCAAGAATGATAACAATGTAAAAGTGTAGGGATAGAAAGATTCACACTATTGTTTATACTGGTTCGGCCCACTTTCTACGTCCAGTCTTCCTTCAATCAACCTTAGATGAATGGATTCCACTATATGGATAGAGTTCTTACAAGCAAGACATACAGAGAACAATCCTCTCAATGTACTATCCTTCCTAACTCAATACCAACTATAGCAAAAACTCATAAAGATCACCCACTTTAAGTCCATGAACTTCACCAAGTCCTCTTCCTGACCGTTGCAAGAGGGAAACAATCAACCTTGATTGTAGATGAATATGATCTTCAAAAGTACACCTCAAAGTGCATATTTGATCAACTATGTGACACCACAACGTTCTTGCAAGAATATTTAACAATTTCTTCTAAATGTAGCAATCTTGATTCTTGAAGAATTTCAGGACGCTCTTGCAATTAAAATCTCAACAAACAAATCATATATGAAAGTTATGAATTATAAAGTTGTTGAATATAGAAATCAACGCGTCTATTTATAGATTTCTCAACTCTGATGCATTTTAATTGATTAACAAAATAATTAATTGATTAAGCTTTTCCTTAAGCTTTACCAGTTTTACATTTGCATAGATTTAATAGATTAAAAGGTGCATGTAATCGATTAAGCAATTCATACAAGCCACAACATTTAAAAATATAACCGTTATGACAGTTATGGCTTACCATGAAAAAGGTTTTCATACAACACACATTTTAACCGATTAGGAAAATAAAATAATTATTTAAGTTCCATACTCTAATCGGTAAACATGTGCAGGCACAACCACGAGTTTTAATCGATTATCCACATAATCTAATCGGTTAAAACTTGGTGTTTTTCCTCTGTTAAGCATATATTGATATCTGAAGAATGTAACAGATTATGCAAACATAATAATCGATTAATTCATGTAGGTATGCAATGTGCAAAGTGTTTCAATCAGTAATTCATTCTTAATTAATGAATACACATATCACATAATCCAAGCACAATCGAAAATATAATAACATAACTGTTTTACCATTTGGTTGTGCAAGAAACTATAAAACATTTCTTTTGTCATTAGCAAAAACACATATGTGAGATATGGGTTCAATTGTACATAGCTCCCCCTATTAACATTGAGGATGTACAAGTCAAAGATGATCTTTTAATAGATGTGGATAGTTAGAAGAAGCAACATAGATAGAAGACCATCAGTCTAGTCAAAGTTATCTTAGATAGAAGGACATGAGACCAGTAGGAGGTCTTAGTCTTGGGTGCTTCCAGTATGATCCAAGGCCTAGAACAGACTAACCTTGTGAGTGTGGTAGGGTGAAACCTGTTGGCAATGACTTTACAAAGCAATAAAGTCCACCACAAGTGTCCAACCCGCCATAGCTCGACATTCATTCTAAATCCAAATAGTATTTATGGTTGTGTATTGTTTGTATGTGCTTGTACTTAAATCTTGGTGATGATCATTTAGTGGGTGTGAAGAAAGTGATGAGGTGAAAGTGGAGTAGGTTCTTGATGAAGATGCTCCGAAAGCATATATATATATATATATTTCTTTTATAACAATAATTTGTATTTAATAAAAATAATATATAAAGTATAAAATTCAAAATACCCGTACAACTTATTCATTTATAGATTACATTAACTTGAAACTCGAGAAAATATTATTTTAAAGTAAAAAAAAATCTAAAAATGACAATCCAAAGCGATTCCTAAAAAATTATAATTAAGAAAGTTTGGTACAACATTTCACCAAACCAAATATTGTCTCCTATAAATATATAATTTTTCAAATTTTAGAAGGAAAGGAGGTTTTGAATAATCTTTTGTTTTTTTTTAATTTTACAAAACTAAATTATGTCTACTAGTAATTTGTCATTTGAAAAAATATAAAAAATTTTAGAAAAATTACAAGTAATAATAAATGAGAGAAAGAAGAAAGTCATCAAATATAAAAATATGGAAAAAGTTTGTTTGACAATTTAAAGTTGTCAACTTTTTGACAACGCCACGTGGTGATTGTCTATTGGAACTTTTAAAATTGAATTTTAGGGTTGGGGAATACGTTGGGGTATTTTTGGAAGAGGAAGGCACAGAGAGAAATACCTAATTGTTTTTCGCGATTTCCTTCAACTCTACTCTTGCATTCGCGGTTTCTCCTATTCCCGTCTCATCTTCCATTCTCTTGTTCGTCTATCCGGTAGTGACCACCATTGCTTGTCTTTATTTTTCACATGCACCATTATTGTTCGTCAAAGAAGCTCTCATTTTACTCCTAAAGGTTTCTTCTTTTTTGAAGGTTAGGGCATTTTTTCACACTGTCTCCAACGAACTGCAGAAAGTCTAGCTTTCTCTCTTACCACCAAAGCGTATGTACCATTGTTGTTCGTCAAAGAAGCTCTCGTTTTACTCCTAATGATTTCTTCTTTTTCGAAGGTTGGGGCATTTTGAAAGTTGAGGCGTTCTCTCACACTGTCTCCAACGAACCGTACAATGTCTTGCTTTGTCTGACACTCTCGCGTTCTTCCCACACTATCTTTCCCGCCCTCCAAGATTTGACCTGTTGGAAATGCAAGTTGGAAACATTGGCATGGGGACAAGATTTGACATGTTGGAAACGGGAGTTGGGAACATTGAGGAACAACTGAATTACTTGCGTAGTTGCTATGATGAACAACCTCATAGTTAGATTTGATAGTATAGTGTTATTTACATTGATTAGGAGCATTATGATTACACCAACATTGAGTCTTTCCTCCATCATGGACTGCCTAAACCTCTGTTTTTAAGGTCTACTCACACTTAAATACTAAAAAGAAGTCTCATCCATTGAAAAAATATGAAAAAAAAATACTTAAATTGCAATTGCGGAGTTTCATTCCAACAGTTGGGTACTATAGTACAAGTTTTTGTACAAAACCAAATTTTTTTCACGTAATAGTTTATAGGGTCCTTGTAATTGATTACAAGGGACAAAATGACCAACACTTGTTTTAGGACTTCACCTAACTTGGTCATCATACCAATATTAGGTATTTCCTCCACCATGGACTGCCCAAACCTCTGTTTTCAAGGTCTATTCACACTTAAATACTAAAAAGAAGTCTTATTCATTGAAGAAATATGAAAAAAAGATACTTAAATTGCAATTGGGGAGTGACGTTCCTATAGTTGGGTACTATAGTACAAGTTTTTGTACAAAACCAAATTTTTTTTCGTGTAATCGTTTATAGGGTCCTTGTAATCGATTACAAGGGACAAAATGCCTACACTTGTTTGAAGACTTCACCTAACTTGGTCATCACATCAACATTGGGTCTTTTCTCCACCATGGATTGCTAAAACCTCAGTTGTGAAGCTCTACTCATGCTTAAACACTAAAAGAAGTCTCATCCACTGGAGAAATATGAAAAAATTATGTAAATTGCCTTTGAGAAGTGACGTTCTCACAGTTGGATACTACAGTACAAGTTTTTGTACAAAACCAAATATTTCACGTGTAATTGTTTACAGGGTCATTGTAATTAATTACAAGAGACAAAATAAGCTAGGCATGCCTGAAATGCAATAAAGATTGGTCATATCATTATTGATGGATGGTAGTCAATCACATTGGCCACTTTTTTTATTGACACTCCAAACAACAACTCATTTGACAATGAAAATAACGAAGGGAATAAAACTTCAATTAACATTAACAATAATAAATGAAAGTAAAGATGCATCTTTTTTAACATTCACAAAATTGGGTACAAAACATTTATTTGTTCATCTATGTACTATATTGTATTACTTTCTATAACAACTAAATACACAAATCACTCATGTTTCCCCTATTTCCAGTGTACCGAGCTCTAAGCGCTTTGCTCTTGTAACGCTTTCGTGATCTGACCCTCTCAAACCTCTGCCTAGTGGCTTGGTTGGTGTAAATTCCTCTTGGCTTACAAAGGTAGTGTTCATGTGGGTTTCTTCATGAGGCGTATTGTGTCCACCATCATCTTTATTCCTTTGTTTATTCTTCTCTTTGGCCAACTCTACCTCCAAAGCAACAACCTTCAAAGTACAAACATACTTGCTTTTGAAAGAATGATGAACGCATAACTACATCAAAGAAAACTAAATAAGAAAAGGGAAAAACCCAAAACGAAAACACAACAGTGAAAATGAAAAGGCAAGCCGAAAATGCAAATAAAAAAAAAGAGAAAAACCCATTTACCTTGCTCAAACCACCAACGTCACAGGAGAATTTCATTCTGTACAATACCGTCAACAGAATGAAACCAAAAAGCTCAAAACTTGAAGATAAAAGGAAAGATTTTGGTTCGTCGGAGGCAAAGGAAATGGGGAGCCAGGAGAGCAGGAAGAAGAGGAGGCAGAGTTCGAGAATGCCAAGGGTTTTGGAAATGATGGCGAAGAGGAGAATGAGAAAATGGAGAGAGAATGGTGAACCAAAATGGAGAAAAGTAACATGGAGAGAAAACGAAAGAAGGATATTTTTGGAATCATGAAAAACCGAACCCTGAAACCATTTTCACGTCAGCTTTTTATTAAAATAAAATAATTTCAACGGGCCAATCAAATACTAACACGTGGCGTTGTCAAAACGTTGACAAAAATTGATTGTTAATATATTGAAATTCTAAAAATATACCTCATTGTTGAAATTGATTACCGAGACATATTTTTTGAATAAAGAGGAATTTCATAAACGAAATTGATATTGATGGTAGAAAAGTTGGTTATTAAAGGAAATTAGATAAACGAATTTTATTATTAGAAAATAAGAAGGTACCTTTTTAATTTTCATCAACCCATCACATTTATATTATCTAGGTCTCACCAAGGCCTAAATTAAGGTTAGTAATATACTCTTTTTGAGCAATTTTTATTTTTAATACCACCATTAATAATTATAATAGATGATTCTGGTTAAGATATATACACAATAAGATTAGTAAGGAAAATTGAAAATGGAGATAACAATTAAAAATATAAGCAATGTACACAATGAGATTAAAAAAATGAGAGATCCTAAACCTAAGGTGCAATTGGCCCAAATCTTTTGAGTTTGTTTGGTTGAATTTAGAAGGACTATAGAAAAAAATAATAATATATATATATATATATATATATATATATATATATATATATATTAACTTTTCTCCAAGTTACAATTAACATAAATATAAGTTAATAATTTGGAGAAATTTTTTTTTTAATTTGCTTCTGTATAAACAATTTCACCTTATAGAAAAGTTAATCTTTATTATTTTTTACTTTTTTACTAAAAGGTATAGAAAAGTGTGTATGTTTAAACATGTTTTGTGAAAAAGTTAGTAATAATTGTTACTTATATAATCTAACAATCAATTTTACTTTTTCGATCAATAAAATTTATTAATATATTCTTTATTCAACAAACTTTTTAAGATTTAATTTACTAATATTTGTAGAGGTGACAATGGAAATTAATTGGTTCTATTTTTGTTTGCCCTACATTTCATGTCAAAAGTGACTCAAGATGTAAGTTATAGTAGTTTTGACTTGAATAATTGTAGATTCCTAAGCTTGTTAGTCAGCCTACATAAATTAAAAAAAATATATTAAAATTTTTTTTAAAATTTTTGTAATTTTAAAATTGACTATTTTTTTAAAATAATATTTTATTATAAATATAACAACATCAACCCAAACTTAAAAATTAATAATGTATTAAATAAAGAAAACATATTAATAGAAAAAAAAAATACAGAAATGGATTTTGAAATAAAATCTAGAGTTTTTAAATCTTAAATGAGTTGTCCAATTTGTAAGATTTATGGATTGGACATTCTAAAAGTATGATATAGAATTGAAAGAAGTTCTACAGAGAGCTAAGAGCGACAAGCAATTCCTCACACACCATATAGAAGCACCACCGTCATATGAGAAAGACCAACGCACAACAAAACAAAAACCCTAACCATTCCTCACACAATTATTTTATGTTACTTTTACTTTTGGGACTTTTAAAAGTATGGGGTGTAAGCAGAAATCCCCATTACGTATACAAGCTTAGAAAAGCTAATAGACTTAAGCTAATTGCCTCCTGCACCCTATTAATTGTTTTCTTCACCTATCAATATTAGGAAAATAATTAAATACCCTTCGCTATTCCATCACATCCCATTTCAACTATCTTCGTCAGTGTCACCACCACCGGACTGCTAATAAAGGAACAGAGAAATTGCTAAAAGAATCTATTTCGAAAAGGTTTTCTCAAAACTATTTCATATGTTTCGGAAATCTCTACCCAAAACTCATTTCATACAGGGATTTTCCAGAAAATTCATTTGAAAAGTATTATATTGATTTAGGAAAGTATATTCCGAAAATCTATTAGGAAAAATGTATTTCACATGTTTCGAAAATTTTATTTAGAAAATCTAAATTTCATTTCCGAAATTTTATTCTGGAAAATTTCGTTTTGAAAATGTTATTTCAGAAATCCCAGAAATCTCGTTCCAGAAACTTTGTTTTGAAATTCATAATCTGGAAGAGGATAAAATGGTCATTTCAAAAGGTGATGGAGTGCACTAAACATTAATGGGTGCAGGAAGCAATTTCTTAAAGTTAAATGTTGAGTTCAACCTGGTCGTTTTTACTGTAGAGTAATGGGCTGTCATGTTTTGTCTTACATTGGAGAGTTATGGGCTGTCATGTTTTGTCTTATATGGGAGAGTTATTCCTCCACTATCACATACTAATTCCTGTAGCTCTCCATTCTTCTTTTGTTCTTCAGTAATATTTAACGGATATCAATATCTATCTATGAATGTTGACGTCCGTTTAAGAATTAAGGGTTCATGGATCTTGACATCTGTCCAACCACATGTAGTGTCGCATGTCATACGTAGGTTAAGTGTTATCTTTTAATTTTCTTTTTTTTCTTGAAAAGGGATGGCCACTGCATCACATCTCATCATCACCCACCTAAAGCAAAGAAGCGAATCAAGTACCCAACTCTGGCACTCAACTCAAACGGGTCAAATTTCAAGTTATTTTTCCATGATCAACCGACACCGTGAGCAACCCGTTTCAAAGACTCAATTTTTCCGCCATGTACTCAGAAAATTCTTCAACCCAACCTCAATCACACACGACAGATTTCAACATCAATTTTTCCATGGTCAAGTAAACTCATTAGATTTCAGAATGTACTGGATTTCAAAATTCAATTTAGGAAGTTACTCAATTTCAAAATTTGATTTTGGAAGTCATCAAATTTTGAAATCTAGTTAAGAATACTACTAGATATTCGAATCCGATTTAGGAAAACACTAGATTTTGAAATCTAGTAAACTAATTCACTGGATTTGGAAATCCAATTCAGAAACTCATTGAATTTGGAAATCTGATTTAAGAACTCATTGGATTTGAAAAACTAGCTAATTGCTTTATTTATGCAAATATAACATCTCCAATATGCTTCTACAGGTAGACAAGTACAATAATTCCTAATTCCCTAGACATATTTATCACATGACTGTATATCACTAAAGAGAACTAGATAGGATACATAGATGTATGTGGCGCTCTTATTCGCAAAAGTTGTGCATCTAACAAGATGTAACAAATAGGTCCATGTGACATTATTGGTTCTCACAACAATAGTTATATATGTCTCTCAACCAAATCATTCTTATATGGAGACCACAACATTACCTTATCTCAAATGTAACCCTTATTCACTCAATGCCCAAAATGTCCATGAGAGTTTTCAAAGCCCCTTCAATGTCTAAAAGTTCATTCCGACAAAATTGTTCCATTACAGGCAGATATAACAATGACGACATGTCATCTAGTGTGACGGTCATCTCACCAACAGGATCATGAAAAGTATTTGTCTCTTTATGTCATCTCTCAACAAATTCCAATATCAACCCCTTATCGACGTAATCGTGCAAAATATAGTATAAAGTTATTAAACCAAAATTTAGTACACAATTATGAACAACAAGATGACATGTTCCAAATTTGTTTAATTTTTTTTTTCACAGGAGACCAACTTTATCTCCCATCATTCCCACAAAAACAATTGCATATAAAATTTAAACAAGTCATCAACAATAAACAAAAAAAAAAGAAAGAAAAGAAAACCATTACTAATATGGCCTTCTCACAATGCAAATGCAGTGTGATCATCATTGCTCGTTAGCAAAGAAGTTTTGTGTGGACCTCTAAGATATCCAACCACTATATCTTCTTGGTGAATAACATTCACGTGTTGCTTAATAACATCTTTCTATCGCTCATCAACATCAATACCAGCTAATATTTTGTAGGTTCTCTAGCTTCATCAAAATGACTCATCTACAAGCTGATGTTGTATGTCTCCTTCTAGCTTCACCTTGTACAAAACTTTTAGCCTATTATATAGAGACACCTCGTGTTCTTGCCATTTCTATAACAAACAAATTATTTAGAAAGTTACCCTTATATCTCAAGCAATGAGAGAGGGGAAGGGTTGAATTGAATTTTAAAATCCTTGATGATCTTTAAATCTTGAAATCAATAAAAAATAAAGATGAGAGAAAGATCAAAGAACACAAAGATTTATATTGGTTCAACCTTTCTCAAGCCTACATTCAATCTTCCTTTAACAACCATAGCTGAAGGGCAATCCATTAATCAAGATTTGAGTACAAGAATACAATGATGCTCTAAATTTCTATCCTTACACCACTCAAAGCTGAAACAACAAATACAACAGAGGATTCTCTCACTCTCAATGAACCAAGAGATAATTCATTCAATCTCTTACAATCCAAGAGAGTAAACACTCACTCTCAAACTTGGCCTACCAAGCATAGGTGGTCAATTTCATAAATTGATAAAGAATCTGATTGTATAACACTCCTAAAGTTTAAATGAATCAGAACCAATGAAGTCCAATGAATCTTACATGATTTCTTGATTGTTTGATCATCAATTTACACTAGAGCAAAAACAGTGTATTACATCGTTTATTTTTGGCTTTTAACGACCAATTAGAGATGGATGTCATAGCGGGTGACGTAACTTTTACGTCGAATATCACGAGGTGACGTTAGTAGTATAATTTCACGTCGAGTGTATCTATATTTGACGTAAACCTAACGTTGACGTTGTGCAACGACGTGATGTTACGTCAGTTAGTAAAGAGATTGACGTTCAATATTTGAATTAATACTTATATTTATAGTAAAATTTGTCGTCTTATGTACGAGAGAAGAAACGTAAACTTAATGTTGAAGTGGAGGATAAGGGACGTAATGTTCACGTAGAAGTTCAAATTGACGTCAATTTTTGAGTAATATTTGAATAAATATTTATATTTAATTGAATATTTGACGTCAAGTATAAGGTAATGACGTAAGGTTAACGTTGAAATTGTCTATATGGGACGTTATTGTCGATGTTTGAACGTCAAATGGTGTGTACTTCGACATTACCTTTAGTGTTTTTTTTTCGATTTGATTCAGTTTAGCTCATTCAACCAAACCTGAAATACAGAAACCAGTTTTTCAATTCATATATATTCACATATTAATTAATTTAAACCATGCTATCATCAATTCATCAATTCAAATTAAATAGTAAAACTAAAAGACGCTAATGCTATCATCAAAACTTTAAAGAACCCAGTTTTCCATTCATCTATTCATTGTATTCATCTATTCACAATAATTTATTAACAGGTTAAAAGTTGCACAACTAAGAAAATGCTACTATCATGAAAGGAAAAACCTAAAGCTATAGCTATTTAAAATGTTTATTCAAATATCCTGCCCATTCCTCTCTTATCGTCGTTATTACTGAAGTGGACAATGGAGAGGTAGTGTTGAACCGCTGCATAATCAAGGAAACTTTACTATTATATTCATTTTAATGTCAAAAGTTTATTGATATTTGTAAGATTTTCAAATGTAAATGTTTACCTCAGTTCATTCCCCTCTGATTTCTGCTTGGATGATTGCCTTCATCCATGACATGATGTAGTAGCCACATGTCTAGGAATCATTATGCTTATTACACTAAACATGTGAAAGAACTTAGTCAAATGTAATGGTTTAAATTTGATTACAAAAATTAAAGGTTAAAGATAAACAAATTCCAACCCTAGGATATATAATTTCAAGTTGTTGTCCTCTGGTCCTAGTCACAACTTTAAACAAATTTGAAACATTTGAAACATTAGAAACATAAGTTAATATATTAATATCATAATGAATTGATAAGAATGAATGTAATACTTACGTTTGTATCAAGGACTTCAACTCCACTTTAATCTTCCTATGAAGAGAGCAAAACCATACAACTTGTGCTTTTTTGGAATGATCACCATGAGTTGCCAATGGCCCCTGTCATGTACCAACAACTAGTGAGTTAGTTAATTGATTAAAATTTGATAAAAGTTGACAACATTGGGAAACACATACGCATTAATGTATGGCGCGATATATATCTCTCTGTTAGACTCAGTCATCCATGTTTGAATATATGATTATCTGGAATCTAATGTGTTTCCAGATGGTTGAATGGTCTGAGGTTCAGGAAAGCCAGAAACTGATGCTCGACCTGATTCAACTATGATGGTGTCCATGTACCTATAAGAATAAAGTTAAGTATATTTATTAAAAAGTAATAATACTAATATACAAATTGGAAAATAACAAATAAAAAACTTACATGAACCATAGTTATATGCATGAAATGTTGAGCATTTTTTCTCCACCAATGATCTCATAAGCATCATCGAAATTAATATACAATGGAACATGGCACTCGAGCCCAAATGTTCTTAACTCCCACAACATCTCTACCGGTCATTTTCTCAACTTATTGAAGCTGAAGGTCAATATGGATATAGCATCATGGTCTTCTGCTTCCTCACGAGCCTCATTCACAGGTTGAGCAATTGGTTGTTTCTCAGGACGGTAGACCTGCAACTCACATTTACAAAAGTTAGGAATCGTTTAATTATAACTTGAAGATTTAAGATAATAAAAAGAAGAATATAATACCGCTGGTGGGCCAAAATATGGCATGATCATAGCCTTAGGCCAAGCTATGAATGTGCCTAAGGCCTCCCCCATGAATTGGATTTCAGATGTAGGGAATGGCACTCGAGCCTGGGGGTCTCTTGGATCATCAATCATTACCCGCGCATGAGTGGGCAATAAAGGAGCACCATGAATGGTCTGGCCTCCTGTAATCTGTCGTCCTACGACCACTACACGCGGAGGATCCTCATCAACCAAAAACTCATACTGAATATTGTAATCAGTATGATCTGTAGTAGAGCATGAGCCTTTGGTGCTCACACGAGGTACAGTAGGATCATCTGTAGGGGCGTCCTCCTGCTGTGACTGTTGTTGTTGCTCTTGTTGTTACTGTTGTTGTTGTTGTTGTTGTTGTTGCTGTTGTTGGGTGATCATCGCAAGTTTTTCTTCGAGCATTCTGAAGCGTTCACCCATGTTTTCCTCTAATTCGACTTGCACCTGTTGCCTGATGCTACTAACCATTTCCTAAGTCACGACTTTAGTGCTTCTTGGTTTAGGGCCAAAGTAGTCCCTCTCAATCCAACAACTCCTCCAACACCACGCACATGACCTGGTCGGTCTAGCCGACCTGTGGCTGCTACTTGGAGGTCCTCCCTACCTTGTGCCATAAATGTGCCTTGACTCTGTTGGTCAACCAAGTCATCCTACATATCATAATGAAGTTAAACACATTAAAAAGTTTGTTACATAATTTTTTATAAACTATGGTAATCAGTTAAAAGTTTCCACTTACAATTTTCTAGGATATCTCCTGAGAAAATTGGGATGTAAACTAGCCATTGGACTTTGTCCGTGCATCCTTTTATAATTCATGTCTGGTTGGTGGAGGTGCTAAATCAGGTGACTCAAGACCTAACTCTTCAGCGCGACATTTTCTGATCTTTTTCTCTAATAATGCATAACCACCACGTGACAGTACGTGTGGTGTATCATTAAGCTTCTACCTCTATTGGGCAGCTATCCTTTTCACCTATGAAAAAATGAAAATCATTAAGCATAAATCACAAATTAACATCTTGTGTGACTAGAGCAAAATATTAAAAAACATACCTGCCACTCAGGAGTAAGTCTAGATTCTGTAAACTACACCCACTCCTCCTCGGTTATTTTATATTTTGTATAAGGAGTGTCGTTCTGTTTAGAGCCAAAGACGTATTCACGTGTCATTCTCGTCTTGAAGTCCCTCCTCCGGACTGCAATGTGGGATAAAATCTTCTTCCTTATCCTCTCATCATTAGGGATATTCCAATTTCCCTGTTAAAAACAAAATTAATGTTAAAGCATGATCAACAAAAATAAGTCAATGATGGAAGTAAAACATCTTAAACATACCAAAATATCCTGCCATAGTAGATTTTTGTCAACATGTGGGACATCATCCCAACAGGTAGCGACAATAGGGACATTTGCTTTTGTCATCATGCCCAAGTAACTTTTGAACGATGTTGCATGTGCCTCAATAGGCACAAATGTTCGGGGATCAAACTCTGCCGTCACTGGTTTCTCATTAACCCGACGGCATGTGACATCAGGCATCCGAGTCACAAATCTACCCCCTCCTCCCGTCGGACTTGATCCAGAACTCGTCATACCTATTTACAAAGTGTTAGTAGATTATATTTAGAACAGACAAAATAAATAAATTGTACAATTAATTAAAATAATGCTAAAACACCTATTTATCCCATATGCCTTCATTGTGATCACATCGAGTTGCATGTATTTCATCGGGTACATCATCGACCTTATTTTCAATGGTTCTTGATGAGAAGGAGCTTGTCGCAAGTATATATAGAGAGTCTTCATCATTAGTTGTGTGCATGGCTCTGCCTTCCAATACCACTGACCATTTATGATTCACTGGGTCAGTGACATAGAATATTTGTCTTGCTCGACTAGTCATAATAAATGGTTCATCCGTCGTGTAACTCATTTTGTTAAGATCCACCAAAGTGAATCTGAGGTCTTCTGTCACCACACCAGAATTATTGTCAACCCCATTTACACTTGAAAATTGGAACTCTTAAAGTGACATAATCAATTTCCCAAATTTCTTGTATTATTCCAAAATAACTTATTGATGCTTTAATTGGATTCTTATCCTTGGAACTGGAAAAGTGTACAGCCTCAGCCCTTAGGGTAACTCCACTATTTTGAACTCTACTTTTATCTTCTTCCTCCTTTGAATAGAACAAGTAATTGTTTATGTAATAGCCACCAAAAGTGATCACATCAGTATTAGGTCCACGAGCTAGTCTCAATATATTTTCAGAAACATTCGGAGTCGCATAAATTCTTTTCTTAAACCAAGCTAAAAAGGATTTGTTATGTTCATTAAGTGTCCACTTTTCACTTATACGTGGATGTGTTGACTTAATTTCATCAATGTGTTGTGAAATGTAAGGAATAACATCCTCTGTGTTGTTTAAAATGTACAAATGTGCTTGATTAACATCTTTTCAACTAACACTTTCAATCCTTACTCCTCGAACTTCCTTTCCTTCACGTTTGTTCTCATGCATTTTCTTTGGAAGTCCTATTGGGTCACATTTTGGCATATAACTTGAGCAGAATTCAATGGCTTCCTCTACAATGTAGCGCTCTATAACCGAAGCTTCTAGTCTCAATTGATTCTTAACATATCCCTTTAAGATCTTCATGTATCTTTCAACCGGGTACATCCACCTCAAGAAAATCGGCCCGCATATTCGAATCTCTCTCACTAGATGGACAATCAAATCAACCATGATATCAAAAAGTGAGGATGGGAAATATATTCCAATAGGCATAATAGTCTGATGGCCTCATTTGGCAAATGATCTAATTGTCAAGGATCAACAACTTTGTTGCAAAAGGCATTGAAAAACAAACTCAAACGTGGGAGAATACCTCTAACACAGGTAGGTAATATGGCTCGAATAGCTACTGGTAAAAGTTGTTGCATTAAGACATGACAATTGTGAGACTTTAAAGCAACCAACTTCAAATCTTTCATAGAAACAAGGATACTAATATTTGAAAAATAACCTTGTGGAACCTTCACACTATGTAAACATTGACAAAATATTTGTTTTTCTTTTTTTGAAAGAGTGTAACAAGATGGAGGAAGATAGGTGCGTCTTCCTATGGATTGCAGATGTAACTCAGAATGGATTCCCATGTCTACCAAGTCTTGTCGTGCTTTCACTCCATCTTTTTTCTTTCCTTTAACGTTTAGTAAAGTCCCAACAACACTGTCACATACATTTTTTTTCAACATGCATCACGTCTATGCAGTGTCGCACATCAAGTTTACACCAATATTGAAGATTAAAGAATATTGATCACTTTTTCCAAATGTTTTTCTCAACAGTCTTCTTTTTATGTTTTCCGAAGACAACATTAATGTTCCTCACCTGGTCGTATACTTCTTCCCCGTTACGTGGTCTACACACTATATCATCCTCAGGACTTCCATTAAACGCTTTTTTCAATCTACGGTAAGGGTGATTTCGAGGAAGGAATCTTCGGTGTCTTGTGTACACAATTTTTTGCCCATGCTTCAGTTGAAGATAGCTAGTATTTTCTTCACAAATCAAACATGCAAAATGACCTTTAGCACTATAACCACTCAAGTTCCCATATGCTAGGAAATCATTTATGGTGCAAAACAACATTGCACGCAAACGAAAGTTTTCTTCTGAATATGATTCGAAGACCTCGACGCCCTCTTCCCACAACATTTTTAAATCGTCAATTAACGGTTTTAGATAAACATCAATGTCATTTCCAGGTTGTCTAGGACCCGATATCATTATAGACAACATCATGTATTTTCGCTTCATGCACAACATAGGTGATAAATCATCAAAATAATTGGCCATGAACTATGTTTGCTACTTAAGTTGCCATAAGGATTCATACCATCGATAGCAAGTGCAAGTCTTAAGTTTCTCGGCTCTACACTAAATTCAGGAAATGTGCCATCAATGTTCTTCCATTGTGGGGAATCAGCTGCGTGTCGAAGAAGATTATCACATTTTCTTCCATCAACGTGCCACGTAAGATTCTTCACATCTTCTTTAACAGAAAACAATCGTTTCAACCTAGGTACTATAGGTAAATACCACATGACCTTAGCCGGTGAACCTTCATTGTGTTCATCGTTATTTCCATCAAGTTTCTTCTTAAATCGTGACGAACCACACGTCGGACACATCTTCATTGAAGCATACTAATCTCTATACAATACACAGTCATTGGGACATGCATGTATCTTTTGGTATTTAAAACCCATTGGACATAGAATTTTCTTCATGTTGTAATTACGGATAGGTAAGTGTTATTTTCTTGTAGCATCTCCTTCAGCAACTTCAACAATTCCGTGAAACTTTTATCAGTCCATCTCTTTCTTGGTTTCAAACAAAACAATTCCAAAGTAGCCGATAACCTTGTAAAATTGATGCATCTTGGATACAACTCTTGCTCTGAATTGTTCTTAAGACTATCGTATAAATGAGCTCTTCCAAAATTTTCTTCGCCAACGTCACGTACCATTTCGTCTAAATGATCACTCATCCATTCGTCGACGTAATCCGAACCTCAAGTTGTTAGCTTATATAATACTTCCCCACGCCAAGTCCAAATTGTATAACTTCTCATTATTCCATAGATGAACATATGATCATGGATGTTGTCTAAGTCTTCACATACTTGATTGAGACAACGAACACAAGGGCAAAAATATGCCCCGTTCACAGGTTTTACGTGTTCTTTAACATATTGTATGAACTCAGAAACCCCTCGCTCATACTCTTCACTAATACGACGCTGATGAATCCAGCTTCGATCCATATTACTACACTAAACAAAAAGAATCCACGAAAAAAAAAACTAACTTACGTAGAGAAACAAAAATAAATACCTATCATACGTTGAAGGAAAAAATAAAGTATCATAGTATATGTACACGAACACAAATATCTATTGTTATACATATATCATACGTCCAGAATCGATAAACACGAACACATATATCATACGTAAGAGATATTGAAGGAAAAAAAACAAACTTGAAATGGTGTCACTGGAGAAGATGACGAAGTTCGCTGACAACGAACGAACACAAATATCATACGTTGAAGGAAAAAAAATATCATAGTATCGTTATTCATATAGATATCTACGTCCAAAATCGACAAACACAACACAAACACGAGCACATACATCATACGTAAGAGTATTTTAAGAAAAAAAAACATACTTCAAATGGTGTCACTGGAGAAGATGACGAAGTTCGCTGAACCCATATGAAAAACAGCCTAAAGATAAATGAAAAACAGCCTAAAGATAAATAAAAAACAATAGTTCAACCTTAGGAATGAGAACCAAATGACATTACAAAGAGAGAAACGACTTAAAAATAGGCTTCTTTCTTTATCGCAGTCGTCCACCAAGAATAAAGTTCAACTAAAAATGGAATCGCGAAAAGATAGTGAGACTGTGTTTTGTTTTTACATTCAATAAAAAACTTTCACGTCGTATACAATAAAACTTTGACGTTATGTTTAAAAACAACATCGAAGTCCCACACCATTTGATGTTTTCTCTTAAAACAACTTGCCATTTTTATTAATTTTTTCTTAAAAATTGCAAAGGTTACGTCAAATTTGAAGGGGCTTGGACGAAGTATTGGAAGCAACAAGTGTGTACCTTTTTATTTCTTTTTAGTGTTTTCTTTTGAACACGAGAGCATTAATAGAACGTCGAGTTCTGTTAGAATTTGACGTTTTGTTCTTCCGCCTAAAAGTACCATACTTTCGGATCTTTTTTCTTTTTTACCCTCCCATATAACGTCGTAGGTTGCCGGGCTGGGACGTGAAGGGAATTGAAGTACTTGGGAGCATTAATTGTGTGCTTAATAGAACGTCGTATTTTGTGGGGCTTCGACGTTTTGTTCCTTTTTCTTTAAAATCGTACATGAATTTTTTTCTTTTTACTTCTTCCTTAATCGATTCAAGTTAGCAGTGTACTGAAATTTGTACTTTTAAACCAGTGATCAGTTTTTGATCACTATCATAACAGCATAATCTTCTCTTTTCAACTAGATTGAGGGTTAGTCCACATAACAATGCAAATAACATTCACAATTCACATATCGTTTACTAAAATAAATTTTCATTTCCTTTCAAAATAAAACCGAAGCAGTACATAAAACCAGAGGTGACTTAATGACATGATTACAAAATATAAAAAATAAATCCATATAGGAAAGTAGTCCTTATTCTTACGAAGAAGATTCCATTCAATCTTCGTCAATTGACTCATCAGAATCTTCAGTTTCAAAGCCAATGCCAATCTTGTTTCCCTTATTCTCCCATCTGAAAAGAGTATCTTCAACTCTCTCATCCCTTTCAGACTTCTTCCAAAATTGATCAACAACATATTTCTCAAAATCAGTTTGTGGAATGAAGGCAGTATGATCTGCAGCAGGAGTAGGGGTACTTCCAACAGTTAGCTCATCTCTAAAGAACCATCCATTCACAATTCTTTCCAGCCCAATAGAAAACAAACTTAGTATACCAATTTTTTGTGACTTGTTGCACAGAAGTCTGACTTCTTCAGATACATCTACTCCTTGGAGTATCAGCACCTGGCTGATAAATACTCCATATGGCAATTTGTGTGCATAATTATGACCTCCAGCGATCATACAATCTTTTAGTACCGCAACCTAGTTGGTTGGGATTCTAGTCTTGATAGCATTCAACAGAAATACATCTTCTATTGACATTTTGTCCTCGACAAATCTTCCAGGCAGCAGTAGCCAAGTCAGGACATAACCAATCAATTTCTCCTCATTGTTTAAGCCATCATGTAGGTACTGCTTATCCACCGTGTACCTTCGTGGATATCTTAAGCAGTTTACATATATAGCTCTCTTTGTTAGCCATCTGTTTGACTCATAATCACGGATATGAGAATCCAAACCTTCAGCATTTAGTCCAGCAATATGTGACCAAACATTATTGTCAATAGTAATGTTAACACCTTTGACCCTTGCGTGAATGACCCCATTTACAACCCTCAAGTTTGTGTAGAAAACCTCTACCAAATCTGGATAACAATCTCCTTTCATCTGGACAAAATCAGTAAGCCCTTGATATGCAATCCATTCTTGAAAAAGGAACCCTTCTTTCTTGAACAATTGCAGGTCCAGATACTTGTGAGGAACTACATATTTTATAACTCTCCAAAATAAAAACTTTCCTCGGATCTCGTCATCACTTATCCATCCATATGGGTTTGGGTTTCTTGTAACCTGGGAAACCTTCTCTTTTCTTCTAGATCATGATGATGAAGAAGCCATGTCTGGATAGAATTCTTGGAACGTCTTTCACAATCTAGTAGTTTTTAACTTCTAAACTTCGAAGCCTAAAATATACAATGGTTATGTAGAATTTTACTAGGCTTTGACGTACTAATTGTCAGCCAGAAGACAAAGAGTTTGACAAAAGACAAAGGATACGTCCTATTATGAGAATATACGATGTTTTCCTCTTCATTCCTCACGCCTCTTTTTTTCTTTTTAAAACCTCTCATAACCTCCCAGTACCATTATATTTTAATATAAGATTTACATTTTAAGATAACCTCCCATGAGAAATGTAACGTTATGGATATTCGAGGTTTTCTTCTTTAGCCTGCTGTCCTTTTCTGTGCTTTTTTCATTTATAAACATCCTGTAACTCATTACCTTTATATTTTAAGATAAGATTTACAATTATTTTTATTTTTATATTATATAAATTTTTTTAAATTTATCTTGTAATATTTACATATTATAAAATATAAGAACGATTTGTCGATGAAATTTAAAGAGCATAAAATTTTGATTCTTTAAAATATTAATTTTATTTCATATGGAAAATAATAATAATAATATTTTATGAGAATTGTGTTTTAGTTATAGATCACAATAATTAAAATCATAATAAATATTTTTATATTATTAAAAGTAATTTGAAATGAATGTTTTCGGCAATAAAGAAAGGTTTGATTATATTAAAAGACTTTGATTGATTTTTAAATTATAATACTTTAAGTTTGAGAAAAAATTAAGTTAACCGTCAAACTAAAGGTTAAGATAGAATATCGTGGTAAAAATTGAGATAGCTCAGTTAGAAAAAAAATATTTAGACATGTTAACAACATAGATGCATCACACCAAGTCAAAGATCGAGAAGTGAAAGCGTGTATGGAGAATAGTGAGACACATCTAGACCAAAAATTAAGACAGAATGGGTTTGGTCGAAGATTAAGACAGGTTAAATTTGACGGCAGAGACTTTGACCCAAAATGAATGTTCGGAGATTAAGACTTAAGGTCCAAACAAACTAACATAAGATGAAGGTCGAAACGGGTCGGCCAGAGCCAAAGGTAGGGATGGGCTGACCCGAGCCAAAGGTAGGATATAGGACTATCTCCTGAATAATAATTAGTATAGGAAATAAAATAAATTGTATTTTTCTTATTAAAGATTAACATCTTTATGGCAAATCTTTCTTTTAGGGTTTTTTAGGTGTCGTAAACATTTATACCTATAGTAATACATAGGGACACCAAATACATATGTAGAAATTTTGGAAGTCATAAATATGCATTCGCAACGTTGAGGGAGAATTCTTTTGGTTCTTGGTCTACAACTCTGATTCTAATAAAAGATTAACATCTTTGTGGCAAATATTTCTTTTAGGGGTTTTTAGGTTGCCTTAAACATTTATACCTATATATATTGTGGTGTTTCCATCTTGGTCTTACGAACCTCGAGAAAAAAATTAAAAAAGTCGAGACAGACGGGCCAGGACATGAAAGAGATGGATCTGTATATTTAAAACGGAGTGATCATAACTACCACTTAAGCATTTATAAAAAAAGTCAAATTTAAAAAGGGAACGACAATCAAAGATCAAACGAACTCTCAGAACAACTTTTATTGGCCAAATTGAAATAATTTATTTTGAATAATTTAACAATTATAATTAGTTATATTTGTATAAATGATTATGACATAAAAAAATAGTATGAATAACATTATTAGGAAAATACTATGAAAAACATTATTTGCATTTCTTAATTTATAACGCTTTGAATCGATTCTTTATTACTTAGAATCGATTATATTAACTTAGCAAAATTGAGAGTGGAATTATATGAATATAGAGGGGCACATCAAACTTTTTAACTTCAAGTCCTCCAAATCTCATCTTCTTTGCGGGTGATTCAAAAGTAGACAATTTCTGGGAAGCGGGACTTCATTTTGTTTTTAAATGAATCAAACGAAACTTTTTTTTTAATGATGTTTGAACGTCAAATTCGACGGGGTTCATACAAGAAGGTGGAGTGTTTTAGTTACTAAGCATAATTACACGATGTAAGTCATCAGTTCATCTATAAATACAGCTTGCATTTCACATAATCCATGCCTCTTGTTTCCGTATTTGACATATTATGATTCATGTTTTTTTATCTCCTTTGCATTTTCTTTTCCATAGATATCTAAACATGTTTGTTCTTTAAATTGCAATTTGCTCGCTTGAATGTCAAAGTGCCTCATTCATGTCTCAATTCAGATGAAGGTGGCCTTTGATATTCAAGTGAACAAAATGTTTTTTACAGTAAAGAAATTATTAAGTTATCTTACTAGAAGGAAAGTGCTTAGAAAAAAAGAAATATGGTTCACAATTTGTTTAATGCTGAAACAATTTTATGATCTAAAATAATTATATAAAGATGTTCAACTTCAACATTGAACTATGTATGAATCGTTTTTTAAATTTTCTTGGAGTTGTCTTCTACCATTAGATTTCAAAGTTATTTGATTTCTTGTGGTGGAAACAACTCCACGACAAATTAAATTAATAAATTTGTCGTCGAATGTTGAGTGCATTGGATGCGAAAGAATGCTCAATGACACGTCTACGTTTAGTCAGCAAGGAGTTCAGAAGAATCCAAAGAGATTTTTTACTTATTCAGTGAATGATGATTGAACATCGTATGCGGAGGGTATTGACGTTCAAAAAGTTAATGTAAAATATTCGTGATTGAGGACATCCTATATCATATTCATCATAGAAATATCTACGTTTAGTCAGCAAGGAGTTCTTAAGAATCCAAATAGATTTTTTATTTTTTCAGTGAATGATGTTTTAATGTCAAATTGTGAGGGTCTTCGACGTTCAGGATATTGATGCCAATTATTTGTGCTTGAGGACGTCCTATATCATTATTTATTATAGTAATGTCTACGTTTAGTCAGCAAGGAGTCTTAAGAATCCAAAGAGATTTTTTACTTTTTCGTTGATGTTTAAACGTCGAACTGTGCGGGGTTTGGACGTGTAGGATATTAATCATGTGTAATGCTTTTAAAATGGTTAAATTTTCCTAGGCAGATGATCTAATTTTTAGTATTTTTTTTAAATTTTTAATCATTCAATGGCACGTCCGACTCTGGAGCATTGGGACATTAATGGTGTGCATTTTCCAACGATATTTTTAACGTCTTTTGTTGAGGACCGGACGTCAATTGGTTCTTATGGTTGAAAGAAAGGAAATATAAATTAAACTTATACGATTGACATCTAGTATAGAATTCAAATGATGCAAAAGTCTGGAGATTGGGTCAAATATTTGTGATCAACGACGTCCTATATCATTATTTATCATAGAATGTCTTCGATAAGTCAGTAAGGAGATAATATCGAATCCAAAGAGATTTCTTAATTTTTCAGTGAGTGATGTTTGAACGTCGTTTTATGCGGGGCTTCGACGTTCAGAAAGTTAATGTCAATTATTTGTGCTTGAGGATGTCCTATATCATTATTCATCATAGTAATGTCTACGTTTCGTCATCAAGGAGTCTTAAGAATCCAAAGAGATCTTTTACTTTTTCAGTGATGTTTGAACGTCGAATTGTGCGGGGCTTTGACGTGCAGGGTATTACTCATGTGTAATGCTTTTAAAATGATTTAATTTTGCTACGCGGATCATCTAATTTTTAATATTTTTTTCTTTTTAATTTTTAATCATTCAATGGCACGTCCTATATCATTATTTATCGTAGAATGTCTTCAATTAGTTAGTAAGGAGATAATCTCGAATACAAAGAGATTTTTTACTTTTTTAGTGAATGATGTTTGAACGTCCAGTAATGCGGGGCTTCGACGTGCATACGATGTGGCAGTTGTTAGTCATAGTTACACGATGTACTGTTTTTATAATGATTTATATTTCGTCAGCGGATCATCTAATTTTTAATATTTTTTACTTTTTAGTTTTTAATCATTCAATAGCACGTCCGACTCTGTGGAGTAGTAGGATCATGTTTGCAACGATGTTTTTCACGTCTTTGGTTGGGGGCTTGATGTCAATTAGTTCTTAGTTGAATCAAAAGAGATGTATTACTTTCTACTGAACGATGTTTGAACGTCGTCATTTACTATAAATATAGCTTAAATTTCGTGTAATATGCGCCATCTTGTTTCTCTGTTGAACATATTAGGATTCATGGTTTTAATATCCTTTGCGTTTTCTTTTCCTTAGATTTCAAAGCATTTTTGTTTCTCAAATTGCAATATGCTCACTTGAATTTCAAAGTGCCGCGTTTAGGTCTCAGTTCATATGAAGGTGGCCTTTGAAATTCAAGTCAACAAAATGCTTTTTAGAGTACAGAAATGATTAAGTTATCTTACTGAAAGGGAAACGCTTAGGAAAAAGAATAATGGTTCACAATATGTTTAATGTTGAAACAATTTTATGATCTAAAATAATTATATAAAGAAGATGTTCAACTTCATCTTATCAACAAACATTAAAACCATTTCTAATCATTTCTAATCATGTTGTGTAAGGATGATTAAAACCATTTCTAATCATTTGAAACCATTTATCATAAAAAACTAAAATATGTGGAGTCTAAGCTTCCCTTATTAACAAAATTCAAACAAACATTAAAAACAATAGACCTAACAAATGTGGTACTTTTCCTATGTTGGATTTGGAAATCCAATGTCTTGCTTAATTGAATTTCAAATTTAGATATTTGTCTAACACGATTTCAAAATCTGGTACCTAAAGACTAAATCCGGTTTTCATTTCCAAATCGACTACAAATTTCAACATGTGGTTCAAATATCACATATATTTCTTATCAGAATAGTATCCCCAAATATACAATAGAAAATGGATTTGGTTACTTGGAGTGAGCTTGTGGTGATAAGGAAAGGGAAAGACAAGGTTGAAGCATATGAGGTGTAATGTGTGGAGAGAGTGAAAGAAGTAAGTGTTGTCGTGAAAGTGAAAGAGGAAAAGAGTGTGTTATAAGGGATGCAAGACGGCAAAGAGAGTGAAAATTGAGAGAAAAATTATGAATGTGTGTGTTGTACAACGTTGAGAGTAAAAGTGAATGTTGTGAGGAAGTAAATATAAAAGAAAAAAAAAGTATATTTTAGGTTTTTGTCCTAGTCAAAAGACAAAGAATATTTAAGGATTTTAGAAAAATTTGGAGCTATATAGAAAGAAAATTTGGAAATACATAAAGAAAACCCCAAATTTTTTTAACTAGATAGGCAAATTTGGAAATGCTAGAAGAAAGCCGAAAATCCAAGAATTTTAACTAGACAGGCTAGCTGCTCGTCAATTGAATTAATAAGTAAAGTTTACTATTCAACTTTAAGCATTTCAATAAATTGTAATGATTTTCTTCGTCGTCCTCGAAAAAAATGTAAAAAGAAAACAAAATCAATCTTAAATTATTGTTATATAAATACACTACTGTGCTCTCTAGAATTATAATTTTTAATTTTGTTTAATTTGGAAATCTTTTGTGATTAAAAATTTCTCTAGAAAATCCTGATTATAAGTTGTTCACAAAATTTACATAATTTAAGAGTAAAAAAATCAATAATTTGTTCCAATATACTAAAAACTTGTGAGCAGGTTTATTCTTTAACTTAATAATGTACTTTTTTAAGGAATAAAAAAAACAATGGAACTACAAAATATTAAATTGGACAATATCTAACCCTATTAAATGATTTGAAATCATCTAGAAACTCCATGATTTAGGGTTGTATATATAAATGTTTTGCACATTTACTCAATCAAATTGATATCTATGAAATGGGTTAGTTAATCGCTTTGTTTACAAGCCTAATCCATGTTTAGATGATTAACTTCTATAAATCATATTAAACCCTTAAATTAAGTTAGTTTGATTGGACAGAGAAGGACAAGAATGATATATAAAAGGAAATATATCTATCTCACAATCTCTAAGTTATTAATTAAATTAGAGATTAAAAAATCAAACGAAATAAAACATACTCTGCTAAGAATGGATTTTATATCACAAGTTGCTTAATCCACATGTTTTTAAAGTAATTACCAAAAGCGGATATTGTGACACTTTCACTACTCTCTTACACATTAATCTATTGAGTTGTTTAGGTTTCTACCAACAATCATTCCTCCCAAAATACAAATTTTAATGCCCAAAACGATTTATTATTGAATAAAAATGAAAACACTTTTTATTGATAGCTTAAACAAGAATATTAATATTGTATTAAACAAAACCCTACCTAGTCATGTTTGTTTCTAAGTAATAATCATTCTTTCAAGTGTGTATATTTCTTTAAAGACAACTCCTTTTCTCATACATAATATCAAACACCAATGTGTTCTTGCAACATTCCTTTATTATAATATATCGTTTATTATATATAAGTTCCCTAAGCTCCAACAAAGCTCAATTTTATTACTACTAAACTTTTCAAATTTCCCATAGAACTTTCTAAACTATATAATTGCATGCACTTCCAAATATGTGGGAACTAAATTTTTTAAGCTTCCTACTATTTCCTTTTTTTCTCCTAGGCGAATCACCCTATATTAATAATTTATTTATTTTATATAAATATAACAATACAATCTAAATATAAAATTCATCTCCAAACGAATATATAATATATTTTTCACTACCACTCCTTTTCATAAACTACGATACCTCAAACATATATAGTACGATGTTTTTTTTGTTATGTCCAATGAATTATATATGAGAGCTTCACAAAGGAATTTACTCCTATTGTGAAGATTCTTTACTTTTTAATTTAACTATAATACTATAATAGTTTAAATATGTTTGGTTAACCATATTTACTTCTCATACATACACGTGGGAATGGTTAATTTGATTCCTTCATGTAAAATTTTGATTTCTATCATCATTAAATCCTCATTTTTTTATATATACATATTTACTTCTCATACATATAGACACTAAGTTATACGTAAACGATATTTTATTAAAATTATCATTTTATAATATTGTTGTGTAGTTATAAATTGGTAACTTTTTAAAGCTTAATTTTTAAAAATCCATATCCAAATCAGTTTTTAATTATACTAAACAATATTATAAAAAAAATTACATTCAAAATTGGACTGTTAATTTTTCCTTCTCGAATAAGTTTAATTAAATATGAACATATATTTCTACACGATGCCCTAATATAGCAAACACAACACTGAAAAAGGCCTTAAATGTATTCAAAAACCACCTTTAAAGAGAGTTTGAGCTAAAAAAAGTTATTATTTTAGACCAATAGTTGAATGATTTTGTAAACACAAAAGAATAAAGAGATTTTTTCTAAACACAGAACTTAGATAAACCTTTTTTTTTTTTTGCAAGAACAAAACTGAAAACAACATTTTAAGTTTTGGCTGTGTTGCAGAGATTGAATCTGCAAAGAGGATAAGGTTTTAAACAGCAAGGCTCATTAATAATGTTGACTGGGCAATAAATGATGCCTTACACCAGAAAAGTTGAATGCATTCAAATTCAAAGCATACTACCAGGAAGAGGAAGAAGAAGAAAAAAATAATAATTGAAAGCACATGATAATGGGAACAAGTTAAGATTGGCACTAAGGAGCATGCAGGCACCAATGAAAGAGAAGGAAAATCGTTGACATTATGGCACCAATGGTTTGCAAAACTTGATCTAATAAAAAGAGTTATAATGAATAAATTAATGAATTAATTAAAGTGGCAATATTTAAGCAGGTGCATGATGACAAGAAAGGTTCGAAATCTATCATAATCTGTCACATGAAGGGTTGAGTTTGGTCGGTTGTTTAGGGCTTAAAATAATAAGGTGGTAATGGTGTTTGAATTAATTAAGATAAGTTTGAAAGGTTTGGATTGGCTTTCCATGGAAGACAAGAGATGAGTGAAAAGCGGCTTCTAAAACACTCAGAACATGCACCATCGTGCTTCCTTCGATGCCCTTCACATGCAATTTTCAAACTCGATCACTCTTTTTCCAAGTGGTCCACACTCTATGGATTAACTTTACTAACATTTCTTTAATCACCATCAACAGTAGTGCCTTCCATTTCTTTAACACTGCCATGATGTTTCAACACAGTTTTTTCAATATCCACACCTTTCTCATTTCTGTGTCTTTCTCCACGACTAAATGTCACTCACAAAATTCAAAACACACATGTCAACACCCACACATACATATGCCTTTTTATATTTTAGCCGTAAGCGTGAACCAAACGTTGCTTTTCTTCTCTTCTGCTTTGCTTGATTTTTGCAACCCTTCACTCTTTCTATCCACCTTTAACTTAGACTAAATGTAACTGAACCCTTACAAAGTAACCTTTCAGAACTACTCGGACAAAAATAAAATTGATACTTACCCATAAGAAAAGAAATATATATATATATATATATATATATATATATATATATATATATATATATATATATATATATATATATATATATATATATGGGGTTTGCTAACGCGCGTATACCTGTTTTTCAGTTGGTACATTTTAGCAATGTGTACCGGGTTTTAGTAGACAAAAATAGCCTGATATATTATGGATTCTAAGTTTTAAGGTTAAGGGTATTTTAATAATTTGATTCTCAAAACTAAAAAAAAAAAAAAACAAGAAACAAACCCTTACTCATCTCCCTCATTCCTTTCAACCCTTTCTCTTCTGTCTCTCTCACTTTAACATTTTCTCTATTACTCTACTGTAGTCCCAAGGGAAAAAAATAAAAAACATTCGTAGTTAAACAATTTGTCTTTGTAAAGAGTTGAGTCATTGGCATATTCACATTTAGGCAAATGTTCATTCAAGATCTCTTCAATTTCATCATATTCACTAACCTTTCTAGTTTCATCATCTGGAGATGTTGAATCATCATCTCTAAAAAAACCTCTAGGTCAATTACCAATTCTTTCATATGTCATCATGCTTGTGTGAAAATTAGATAAGACAAAAATTATAAAATGAAAACTTATAAAATCATTTATTTAAGAAACTGTTTAACGACGAGTGTTTCTGATTTTTTCCAGGCTAATTACCAATTTTTTTGGATGTCATTAAAAAATAAAAACTCATTATAAAATCATTTTTTGTAAGAAATTGTTTAACAACGAGTGTTTTTTTATTTTTTTCAGGTCAATTACCAATTCTTTCATGTGTTATTATGTTTTAGATAAAATTAGATAAGCCAAAAATTATAAAATGAAAACACATTATAAAATCATATTTTTGTAAGAAATTGTTTAACCGTGAGTGTTTCTGATTTTTTTTCAGTAGTAGTTGGGACTATGATAGAGAAAATGTTGGAATGAGAGAGATGAAAGAGAAAAGGTTGAGAGGAATGAAAGAGGTAAGTAAGGGTCTGGGGTTTTGAGAATGAAAATTATTAAAATATCCTTAACCTTAAAACTTAGAATCCATGATATATAAGGGTATTTTTGTCTACTAAAACCCAATACACATTGCTAAAATGTACCAACTGAAAAACAGGCGTACAAGCGTTAGTAATTTTATAAAATCAATTTATAAAATCAATTTTAGATCTATATATATATATATATATATATATATATATATATATATATATATATATTTGTTAATAAATGAATTTTAAATCTAACTCAATTTTATAAAATCAATTTATAAGATAAGTTTCCTTTCACAAATATAGTAAATCAACTTTATCTTTAGTTGATGTGAGATTTCATTACACATCCTCAAGTTGAGTCATATATATATCTTCAATAAGACAAATTTTAATTTATAATTCTAATATTGTATTAAGAAATGAACTTTTGCATATATATTATAAATTAATTGTTTTTCTAATTGATGAGTGAGACTTTCAATATTTATGTGGTTTTATATTTATATATATAGAGAGAGAGAAATATAAATATTTTAAGTTTTGAACGATAAATCTAACAAAAACATTAAAGTTTTTCAAGATAAACTTTAACTCATAACAATAAGTTTTTCAAGATAAACTTTAACTCATAATTCTAAAATAGTGTTAAGAATCAAACTAAGTTTCCATAAATTTATATATTGTGAATTGCATATGACAGAGGTTGTAATATTGTGGTGGAAATTTACGTATCTGTATCTGTAAGCAACTTTGATTGGTGAAGAAGCGTGAGAAAAGGTCGGGGGGAATGGTTGAACAGGTAGTTTATATAGTGGAATTCTTACTAAACAGAAGAATAAACTTTGTGAAACTGGATATTATTAATATAAAGTGTCTGAAACATGAATGAAAAATATTAAAAAGAGAGACCAAAACACTGATGAAAAATGCCTATCACATCATACCTATAAATGCATGCAAGATGGTAAGTTCTTTTCCTTTCATTATTATTATTTTATATATACATAAACTATTTACATTAGATGACCTTAAATAGTGGTCCACACATATTAAAGGTTCGCCAGCTCTGTTGAAGTGATTAAAATAGTTTATGTGTGTGTCATCTGTTACAACTTAGAAATATTATATAGAGTTATTTCTTAGTCATACAAGGCACCCATCTAATACCTTATTCCCTTCCTCACCCTTTACCTAATTATCCTATTCAATCAACTTCCGTAACTATGTGAATTGGCCCAAACAACCTCGTCTTTTAACTTTTTTAATTAGTAAAACAAAATTATGTAAATGGATTATTTAAGATGTTTTACACACACAATATATAGACGATAATATTATATCCTTAATTCAGCATTAAACTTCTATATTAATAATTCTATATTAAGATTATTACTGTTATGTCAAATTAAAAATGACGAAATACTATTACAATAGTTATGTATCTAAAAAATTATGGGATCTTTAATATGAGATAATTAGAGAGTGGTTATATTTTGTAATGGGTAAATACAAATATAAAAGAATAATCTCATTTATCCATAAATGGATTAGTTTCTCTCACACTACAAAATTCCGAAATTGCATTACGAGTGACAAACAAAGAGAAGTGGCTTCTTATCATTATGATTATTGTGGTGATAGGCTCAATGAATTGGGTTAACAAATCTAATTCAAATTGAATCGTTAACCTTATGGGAATACTATGATAAAAGATTAGAAGTGATGCAATACAGAAGAAACATTAAAGTAGGACATGGAAATTAAAAGGGATTTCAGATTTTGAAAGCTAATAGGAATTTAAGATGTTAAGAAAGAACAAAATGTTTTTAGTTAATCGGATTTTATATCCTTTTGGCTAGAATAATTATAAATTCAGGTATATCCGTTTTGTCATTAGTTTTGATTATTAGCATGATAAATTAAAAACTATATAAACAATATTTTTTCATTAAAAGGTTAAGTTTGGTTCTAATACTAAACTCTCGGAAGCCCCATGCTTATATTTGTAGCTATATTATATATATATATATATATATATATATATATATATATATATATATATATATATATATATGTAATAATCTATATATATGAGTAATGAAAAATAAAATAAAACGATCATAAAAAAATAATTTTTTGTATATTTAAAACAAATAAAAATAAAAATTTTAAAAAAACAACATCATAACTAATTTATATATGTCAAAATATCATTTTTATATGTCTATATATACTTCGCCAGAGAATAAATGTATACATTATCTTTATCAACTGCTCCATCTGTCATAAAAGCCTCCTTTTCCACCTCTCACAGCTTTAAAGATGATCATATACTGTTTTCGAAGTTGCAAATGGAATTTTGTAAGAGATAATCATCCTTAGTTTGTTGTTTATCAGAAAAAAGAAATTAGCACAAAATATTTTGTTGTATGAAGTATTTATTAATTATATAAAAAATTGATCACAGAATCTAACTCTTAATGAGATTTCTCTTTCCACCACACTTTCCATTTATAATACTTGAAATTTGTAGGGTCATTTTTTTATTTAAAGTCGTTATTAAGCTTTATACAAGATATAGACTTGCCAACTCTAAAATTTCTTCAACCATGTAAAAGGATTTGTGGACCATTAAAAATGGAGAACAGAAAAACTTTCACTTTTTTATTTAACTATTACCATCTCTTTAATGCTATGAAAATATATAAAACATATTCACTGTTAATTTCTAAAAAGGACACCATTATTCCTATGCAGGCAAAGAGACTAAACAACATTAAATCATGCAAACTGCCAAGCTCTGTCTTTGTTTTATTTCCGGACCAACCATCACTCAAGAAGTGTATCTTGAAAGACTTGAGTAGGTAAAAATATATTGAGATGGGAATTATATATATTAACTTTGACGGCAAAGTTGTTTTTAATTTTTCAAATATAAACCACTTCAGACAAAGCATCATTTTAATAAAAAAAAATAATTATATATAATACAGGTTATTTAAAAGGGTTGTCGATGTCACTCTAAGTAAACATGGATGTAAACAACTTCCAGTTTTTTCCCACCTATAAGCAAATCTATTTTTAATAATCAATGAAGTTTCATAAATTGTTAAATTCTGAATTATACCATTTTTGTTTTTATTTTATTTAATTCAACATATAGATATTTTAAGAAATGAAACCATTAGAACACATGGATAAGGAAATCTTACATATTTTGGTCTAGATTGAATAGGTTTTAATAGACTCTAAAAACATGGGAAGAATACGGTGTAATTTTTTTATAGCTTATATATCTATACACTCTTTCTTTATACTTTTCTGTTATATATATTTTAACTTGTTTTTCTATGTTTTCAACTGTACTTTGGTCGTTTTTTTTAAAGGTTAGAACCTTCCAAATATTTTCTTTTTTATATATTCCTTTAGCTGATAAAAATCAGTTGTAACATTTTTATCTTTATTTTATTAAAAAAATTTGTTTGTAGAAACTCTCTTTATCCATATTTTATTAGAAGTTTAAGTCGATAAAAGGAATCTTGATTCAAGTAAGTTAACATTTCCGTACAATTACTTCAATCCATTCTCGTTTCTTCTTGGATTTGGAACGAAAATGTGTAGTATAATCAAGAGGATATTATCGAGGTATGATTAACAATTTGAATGTGTACAGTATAGATCACCCAATCAGCTTATTACCAAAAGCGATCGATCAATTTAAACTTTAGAACTTCTAAATATAATGTAGACAAGTCAGTCAACAATTTTTATTGACAACCAAACAATTAAGTCAACTTCATTAATTACTAAATGGTCATACTTCATATTAAGGTTACCACAAACCTAGTATGATTAACAAGGCAAAACATATTTATGAGGCATTGGGTCGTAATTGGACCAACCCTAATTAAAAGCTCACTCTGAAATCTATAAATACAGAAGTAAGGTAAGGAGGTAGGTGATGACATTTATTGGACATTTCATACTTAGATATGATAATTGATCGGTATAACTAAAACTGACTTGAGCGTTGAAGTGCCTTTGACAAGTATCCACCCGTTTGGTTCGGACTTTGAAGAAGAAGAAATAAGAAACCATGGTAAGAGGAACAACATAGTGAACATAGTGAAAGGACAGAGTGTGAAGGAGTAGTGCTCGACCCTACCATCCGAAACATAATGTATATATATTCTTGAGTCGTTTAGTTAGTGAGACACATTAATTCTAGGTGGGAGGAGTTTGTTAATTGCATCTATTTCATTAAAGTTGATTTAGCTGTGTCAAAATGACTTATTTGAGAGCTGGAATGAAATTTCATGTTTATGGTAATGATAGTAATATTTAAATTAACTTAAGTTAAGTTGTAATTAACGTTTCACATAACGATTTTGACTTAAAGCGATTTATAATAATCATTGACTATAAAATTGGAATTTTAGAATTAAATTAGTGTATAATCGGTAAATTTTATTTGCAACACATGATTGGAGACGAACTTTCATGTATCTGGATGTATATTGCATGAGTGCAAGATTATCACTTAAGTGGTGAGTAATCATTATATACAATACTCAAAAGTGTCATCATGAACACTCAAGTAACACAACATGTTGGTCAAGATGTGACTTGAATGCCAAATTAGTTCTATCTTCTTTATAACTTCTAACATTCAAGTGATATTGTCATCGCTCAACTCTTGAGTTAGTGGTGATGTTGGGTGATTTTGGTACTTGTTTGATTCTCCTTACTTAAACACTAGTGTTGGGTATGAGCGGTTTATTTCTGTTTGTGTATTGACATTAAAGCACAAATTTGGTTGCTTAAGCACTAATATGGTCTTTGAAGTACTAATATGGTCATGGAAGTGTTTATGAAGAAATATATTTAAGGTTATTTAAGTTGTGGATTCTACAATAAATAAGCTCTCAAGTTTTGGAAAAATGCTCAAGCGATGAGTGGGCATTTGAATAACGAAGAGGAAGAACTAATTGTCTTCCTTAGAGCTACTATCAAGCAAACAACGAGAGATAACTCAAACAGGGAAGTCCTTTTTACAGTAAGGAAATAAGGTCACTTAAGCTATATACATATGGTGATGAAGTGTGGATGCGTTTGGATGTTCTTTTTGTGCTTGTTTTTAGAGAGAGAGAGACAATAAATGTTTTTTTTCTCGTATAAAGACTTCCTATAATAGATGCAATGAACTATCCTAACAAACGTAATAAATTTTATTTGATATTTACCAATGGTATTTCTAATATAGGTCACATGTTAGTCTTTATTGCAACATGATTAATATAAGTTTTCTAAAAGAGGAAGAGTGGAAGAAGTTACATTGTTTCATTGAAAAATGATTGAGGATTCTTGTATTCTTGTATGAAAGTGATTTCGTTGTAAATTGTTGCATAAGTACTATAATGCTTTAAGCTAATGTGACTAGTAGATGCAAGAACTTTTTTGTATATATTTATATCCATTAAGTTGTATAAATATTACTTAAAGAAACTATATATCATATGTTACATTGTTTCATTGTAAAGACGTTACATTGTTTCATTGAAGAATGGTTATGGAATTAGGGTTTAGGGAAGTGTCCATCTCACTTCCTCTTTTATCCTAGAAAACGTCTTTTCTCTCCCTTGTCTTTCTAATTTTCGCTTTTTTATTTTAGGGTACAAATGTCTTGTAGGGGAGGCTACAGGTGGGATGTAGGAGTGACTACAGTCAGTGAGGTAGGGTACAGAAGTGAGATGGACGCTTTCCACTAGGGTGTTATGGTACGGTGATGTTCATGGTGTTGTTCATGACTAAGATAGTCATGATGGTAGTGTATCTGTGATGATGATCATGGTACTTGAGATGCTTCAGGTGTTGCTATGTTGATAGCAGTGTTACTATAATGGCTATAGTAGGTAGTTAGCATAGGTGTTAATGGGTAGATAGACCAAGGGTTTAAGTGTGAGATGTTGGAGATGACATCAATGGTTAAAGATCGATGATCGACAATCGAGTAATTCATTATGTTTGAATTGTTTATGTTAGAATATTACAAATCCTATTGTTATTACTTCCATGTATAGAGTGTTTGATTATGGTTGATATAATCAGAAGATATGTATCTTGTTGTATTTTTTATTATGGTTGATATAATCATAAGGTATGGATCTTGTTGTGTGTTTGATTATGGTTGATATAATCAGAAGGTATATATCTTGTTGTGTGCTTGATTATGGTTGATAAAATCAATATATATATATATATACATATATATATATATATATATATATATGTATGTATGTATGTATGTATGTATCTTGTTGTTATGATTGTTTTATCGGTAGCTTATCTCATACATGTTTGTGTTTGTGTGTTTGTGAATGAAATTATCGGCGATGATCATATAATGTGTTATACGTGAGCAAATGATATTGTAGATGTTCCAGAGGCATGATAGATTCGTGTGATGACGGGGAGAAGATTTGAGTTTCTTTAAAAAGTTATTTTGGTATAGACTTTTGAGACAAAGTAATTGTAATTGTTTTATTTCCTTAGTCATTTTAATTACTTTTGGAATATGTAATTGGTTAAGGCTTTACGAAACTATTATCTTTTGAATAAATTATGCATGTTGAAAGGTTAAGGTTTTTGAAAAATACATTTTTGCGCTATAATAATGTTTTGAAATTTACCGACTTTTGTAAAACCATGGCATCAAAGAAATTGGGGTGTTATAGTATGAAGTGATTTTGTTGTAAATTGTTGTGTATATATGTATATCATGTGACTAATAGATGCATGTGCCTTTATTTATATATCATGTGTATAATATATGCATATGTATATTATTTGTATATTTGTACTCAATGACGTCGCCTTTTTGCGATTCTTGCCTTATTTCGAATTATGCTTCAATATGTAATACTTGCATTGCAATAGGAAAACTAAGATTGTTTATGTGTGATATGAAGTTTTGAAATTTACTGACTTTTGTAAAACCATGGCATCCAAGAAATTGTGGTGTTATAGTATGAAGTGATTTTGTTGTAAATTGATTTGTATATATGTATATCATGTGACTAATAGATTCATGTGCTTTTATTTATATATATATATATATATATATATATATATATATATATCATGTGACTAATATATGCATATGTATATCATGTGTATATTTGTACTCAATGATGTCGCTTTTTGCTATTCTTGCCTTATTTTGAATGATGCTTCACTATGTAATACTTGCATTGCAATAGGAAAACTAAGATTGTTTATGTGTGATATGAAGTTTCTACTGAGATTGAGCATATTATGGTCGATTTATAAATCTGCTAGACATAGGCTTATAAGGTGAGGATCACATATAATTTTCTTTTTCTTTTTTGTATAAATGTATATGGGTTAGAGTACTTCAAATTCTTTGTATATAATATATTTTCTTTGTTCATAAAACAATTGTTTAAAAAAGGAAGTTAAGTAAATTAAATTAAAATTGGATTGTAGTTTGATTGTTATACATTTTTAAGTAAAAAGATGTTATTAGTTTTAATTTTTGATTAGTGATGACAACGGGTCGGGTACGGATAGTACCTACCTGCTACTTGACCTGTAAAAGAAGTCGTACCCACTATCCGCCCTGCTATCTGTTGGATACCTGTTTTCTACCCGTAAATATTTTTAAAAAATAAATTATTTTATGAGTTTTTATGTCTCTTGAGTGGCAATGGAAACAATGTTACTAATGAGGAGCATTGGTATCTTGAAAGCTACTGTAAAGTTTTGATGATGATAAAAGCTGAAGAATTGAAGACTCTAAATGCATATTTGTTAAACGCATTTTGTAAAAACAAATGTATAGGATAAAATGCAGTGATGTAAAAACTCTTAGAAGTTTTCGTATTTAATGAGTCATTGAACAAATAATCGATTATCAAGAGGAATAATCGATTATCACGAGCCAGTTTAGAAGAGAGTTGCTTGCGCAAATAATCGATTATTACACAGAATAATCGATTATCAGTGTTTCATTTAATTTTGTCCAAGTCTCTGGAATAATCGATTATTGCTCAGGATAATCGATTATCACTCTTTTGAAAACCCCATAACGGACACAAATAATCGATTATCACTTATGATAATCGATTATCAGTGGCATTTGGGAGATTATTACTCTTTTGAAAACCCCATAACGGACACAAATAATCGATTATCCCTTATGATAATCGATTATTAATGGTAGTTGGGAGATGTCTTTTCAGTTTTTAACCCTGCACGAAACTAGGCTTATAAATAGAGGTCTTCACAACTCTTAGAAAGTAACTTTTCAATTAAGAGTATTAGAGCTTTGTGCCTAAGGGAAGCTCTCTGTGAGTGAAAAGGATCTATGTCATTTTGAGAATACAGTTTGTCTGAGGAAGTTCTCAAAGTGATAGAGTGCTCTTGCCTGGTCTTGTGAATAGGAGAAGCTCGCGTTTTGTGTGTCAAAGGTCGGAGCAGTTCTCTTCAAGTTGGCAGAGTTGTTGCTTCCGGTTCGTGCGTCGAAGGAAGCTCTTCCGGTTCGTTTGTCGAAGGAAGTTACTTGTTGCCATCTTCTGGTTCGTTTGTCGAAGGAAGGTGTTTTCTATTCTTTGCTCATTTCATTATCTTGTAATATGTACAACTATATTTTTCCTGAAAAAGGTTAATCACTATTTATAGTGATTAACGACTGGACGTAGAATCTTTTGATTCGAACCAGGATAAAAATTCTGTGTTGATTTTCTTGATCCCTAAACTCTTAGCACATCAATTGTTCGATAAAAATTTTAACTTGTGTTGTGATCGTTACACGCTTTCCGCTATCTATATTTTATTCCGTTGCGCGACTCTATAACGGTACCGATTGTTCCGACAAACAAAACAAGTGAGTTAAGACATGTTAGTTATAATTCATGATGCGAATTTGTCTGTATCGTAGAGAAAGAAACACATTTTTTGTCAACAAAGAAGAATAATAATATATATCGACAACAAAACTTAAGCAATGTCTTCCTTCCAACTATATGGTTAAAGAAAAGTAAACCACCAAGTATCAATAAAGTTCAATTTTCCAATCCTCACCAAAAATGGCAGTTAACAAGGACTTAGATTAGAACAATGTTTCTTTTTTGAACATAGTGTAATTGAATTGTCAAATATATTCATGTTATAATTTTTTTTATTTGAAGGAAGAACTAGAGATGTTAGTCTCTTGAAGTTTTGTCTATCTAAACCTCTTTGATTCTAATTTTGAATAGCTTTGGAAATTTTTGGCATAATACACCATAAGGATACAATGGTACCTTTGTAGAGGTTTGGACTTGAAGAACAAACTTAACTTCTTTAAGAACTAAAACTTTCTACTTTTTGAAACTTGATATAACTCAACGCAAACATGTAATACTCCTTTCAGACTTTAATTAAGATCTATTCCATGGTACAAGGGATTAAGACACTAAAGAATAGCAATTTCAACACCAATCTTTAAATGTCAAAATTCAACATGGTTCAAACAACCTAAAACATTCATAACCTTGTTCATAGGCTTAGAAAGTAAAGCATAATAAACATGAAATTGTAATATAAAAAATTTTAAGACAACAAAGAACATAAACTCATATGACCAAACATTGAATACCTAGCACATTGTAATAATAGAACACTTAAAATTACACATAATTAAAAAAGGAATTGAAAGGGTAACAGAAAGCACACTCCCTAAATCCTTTTGTTGGTGATGGAACTTGGGTCTGTTAGCCTTTTTCTCGGTGCTCTACAAATTAGCTTCCCACCATGCATCGAAATGAAATCAGAAACAAAAAGCTTCTAAACAATCTTTGTAACTTCAATAAAGTTTAGCTAACCTAGACGAATTTGAATCTAGTTCATCGCTTCATTTCTTACTTGTTGGTGGCTCATTTAGGGTTTTCTGGTGAATCTTCAAAGAGAAGCTGACGACAAAGAGATACATAGAACCCAAAACAAGAAATGCACAATAAAACAACAATTTAAAATAAGATAACTTAATTGAGGTAAAAGTGTAATTTCACTTTTTAAACGGGTACCAATACCTGCGGATATGAGTAGTACGATACTCGAACCTGACCCATTAATGAGTGGGTATTAAATTACTTACTACCTGCGGATACCTATTACCTGCGGATACCAATTATTTGCAACGAATTACCTGCGAATACTTGTGAACACGAATTTGTTTGCTATCCCTACTTTTGATCCAATAATAAACATTTGATTTAACAATTAATATTAGAATCAATATTATCATATAAGGTTTTAGTTGGTCAATTGATAAAGGATAAATTATTTAGGATTGCATTACTTATCCACATACGGAGACAAAGTAAATTAAGTAAAAAATAGTGAAAGGGTAACGGAAAGCACACTCCCTAAATCCTGTTGTTGGTGATAGGGAACTTGGGTCTGTTAGCCCTCTTCTCGGTGCTTTGCAAACGAGCTTCCCACCTGCATCCAATTGAAATAAAAACAAAAAGCTTCTAAATAATCTTCGTTACTTCATTAAAGTTTAGCTAACCCAGAACAAATTTGAATATGGTTCATCGCTTCATTTCTTACTTGTTGGTGGCTCATTTAGGGTTTTCTGTTGAATCTTCAGCGATAAGCTGACAACAAAGAGATACATAGAAGCCAAAAAAAGAAGTGCACAAGTAACATAACAATTTAAAATAAGATAACTTAATGGAGGTAAAAGTGTAATTTTATTTTTTAAACGGGTAGCAGATACCTACGAGTACGAGTAGTATGATACTTGAACCTGACCCGTTAATGAGTGGGTATTAAATTACTTACTATTTGCAAATACCTATGATGAATCGTTATTTTCTTCACTTCACTTAGTTTATTGTACTAAAATTAATCAGGGAATTGTGCTTAATTGTCCAGTATTTTCCCATTTTTCTGAATTGTGCTTAATTCGATCAGAAATTCTTATTTTAATTAATTTGAATTATCTGAGACTAATTATTTACATTATTGAGTGCAGGAAAATTCTGTAAATATTTTAGGACATTTGGAAGAATATTCATTTACACACTCATTTGGAAGAAGCTACTATACATTGATTTATTCCATGTATTGATATGTGGAAACTTTGAGATGAAATATTTTTTGTTTAGATTGACTAAAAATTAGAAGTGCTTGGAGGAGAAAATCCGTGCAGCTGGATGGAAGAGAGCCACGGCCTTATTGTGGCAAGCATACACCAAAACACATGTTTTGCAAAAGAGGAGGGACCACCTTTATTGCAAATTCACGTCCACACATGGTATTCCAAGTGCTGAAATTTATTCCAATATTATTAAGGGAAAGACATCTCACGGCTCCTAAGACAAGATGGAGAATTTCCTATTCTTGGAAGAAGGTGGGAGACAACAAAACAAATGAGTGGGGCCATGGATAAGATTAAAATTGGTATAAGTTGGATGCATACACGGTTATATCTTTTACACCAGAATTTGGAAAAGCATTATGTTTTGGAATTAAGGTGGGAACCACCATACTTTTAGAAAGAGAAGCAAATGGTTTGGCTGGAGATGATGCAATACCATACGGTTTCCTTTCACAAGCTTTTGTTTTTAATCTTGCAATTTACACGGAACATGTGCACGCATCCAGCAAGGGACCGTCCAGCTATCTCCAATACAGCAGCTACCATTCATGGTTCATTGGCTAGATGGCAAGAAGCAGAAGCAGCAGCGTTTGATTCCAGTCCAACACTTCACATGCACATAGCCTTCTCGGTCATGGCTTGAGTTTGAAGAGAGGCAGAATGAAGAGGGCAGCAACACATGAAGATGGTGTCTTGATCTTCGACCAGCAGTTTGAGAGCGGAGGAAGCGAACCAGCAGTAAACGTTCAGCAGCTCTCGATTTTCATCCATGTCCAGCTGCATCATCAACACGCTGAAGCAGCATCCAACACGTTTCCAACAGCAGCTGGGAACACTTCACGGTTTGCGCTAGGGAAGGAAGCAAGCATGACCGTGAAGGAGAGAAGTGGAGGTGCCACCACTTGATGAAAGAAGTAGAGTTGTACGTGGGGCTGCAACATATCACATGGCCAGCACATCCATAAGCATGCGGAAGAGTCCATGGAGGCAATGAGAAGATGCTGAGAAGTGATATGGTGTAGTAAGAGAAGGGTTGTCGCGGTTGGAAGGGAAGCACTACACGGTGCACATCTAGAGGGACAATCCCGACGAGGAAACAGACACCAAATGGAGGGCCCCAACATTATTTCTTTTCTAGAAGAGGTGCTCACGGGTGAGCTGGTTTGGAAGCAGTAAAACTCACGGGCACCAGTGACAAAATCCAAAATGAGGCTAGAATTCAGAAAATTGGCTATAAAATGTCGAGCAGGAATCAGATTTTAGTAGTAGGTCTTAGGAGTAGTGTAGACTCTCGGTGCCTCTCTTCCAGAGGTTCTCAGTTTCAACTCCAAACAGTGCAATGTAGAATTTTATTTCTGAAGATGTAGTCTATTACAGCAATTAAAACAGTTTGTCCATTTTATTTTTATCTTCACTATTCAGTCATTTTAATTTAAGTGTTGAAAGTTTTGATGAATTTCATTTCCAGTTCAGTGCTTTTAATTTTACCGTCTCTTCTATTTTACCGTTTAATGTTTTTCTACACCGTTAAATTATGTCAATGTATTTTTCAGTTCATTTTATTTTCAAATGTTATTTTTACGGTTTATTTTCTATCAATGTATTTTCACTGATGTTTTTTTACTTCTACGTTTAATTTTACCGTTTCTCAATTTACCGCTTTTCGTTTTTACCGTCTTTTACCGTTCAGTTTTTACCGTGGTTAAATTTTATTTCAGTGTTTTAAATTTAGTTGTGTTTAATTTCCAGTGCAGTTTTAATTTATTTTACCAAATCAAAACAATCACAAACCCCCCCACTTTGTGTAAAAAATCTGAGATTGAACCGCCACAAAATTGGTCCTTGAGAGACGACCTAGGAGTCACTTCCTAGTTATACTGCATTAATTTCTGCACATCAAATTTGTATGACCGCGACAGTCGTATCAAATTTTTGGCGCCGTTGCCGGGGACCAATCAATAACGGTTCGGTTTTAGATTATTGTTGTGTAAATTTTTGTTCTGTTAATATGTGTGTTTTGTCTTGTATATTTTTGTAGGCGACAACGACACCTTCAGCAAATTTTGGCGGCGTTGTCACTTCAGTCCAGGTTCTTGTTTTAGATTTTTACTGTTTTTGTTTTATTATGTGGTTGTAATATATGTTTTGTCTTTTATATTTTTATTGTGTTGTGTTTTGTATTATGTCTGTTAATTAAAAAAAAAAAATATTAAAAAAAAAAAAAAAAAAATTATGTTCTGTCTTTTATGTGCGTGTAACATGTATAAATGTGTTGTGATTTATCTGTTTCGTAATTTTTAGTATTTAGTTTTTATTTGTTTTATTTTTATTTTTCCATGTCTACCTATTCTGGTTATGTGAATTCTGCTTATTCTGCCAATGTCTGTGATTATGAATCTTATTCTGCATCTTACTCTGATTGTAATTCTGCTGAATTCTATAATGAGAATTATAATGATCCTGAGTGGAATGATCTTAACAACGAATGGTACGATACCCCACAAGATCATTATCTAGAACCACCATTCGAGAGTCCTTTCATGCCACCACCAGTCCAGCAATATCAGAGTCAGCAGTATAATGCCTCTGCCCAAACAACTCTTCAGCCTTCAACTTCTGAACCTATATTGAAGGAGTTACTGGAGCAGATGACCATGCAGAACGTTCAGTTACAGAAAGGGAACATGCAGTTCAAGCAAGAGAGCATGGAAACTCAATCTGCCATTCAGAATCTGACTGATCAGATCAGGCAGATGGCCACTCTTGTACCTGAGGAGACTGATGAAAATTTTGGGGACCCGGCAGAAGTAAGCAGTAATCCTGAACCAGGTAGACCACCTTCATCCTCCACTACTTTACCAATCTTCAAGGAAGTGGAGGTAAGCATACCGCAAATTGATTATTCTGTTGACTGTGTTATTAAAGATTATGCTGATGATAGGTATGCTTGTAATCATATTGTTGCTGAGCATGTTTTTAATTCTCCCTCTGAACATGAATCTGAGCCTGTTAAAGATATTATATCTACATTTGAAATTGATTCATGTTCTGAGGATGTATCTGAGGTTCAGCTTGTTACACTAGATTTGGGTGTTTTACCTCTGCATGAAATTTCGGTGGAACCATTTTGCACTAACCCTATTGCAGGAGGTACAAATGAATTTGACCAATATGCACCCACAGTGGAAAACATAGGTGCTAACACTGACAAATCAAAGTTCGGAAGGCACCTGCTGTACCCGCTCATCAACAATTGCTGCTTAGATCCGGTGGTGGAAGATATTTCCCTACTTGATCAGATTTGGAGGATGAAGCAGTTCGTCCTCAACACTTTCATGCTGGATCCTGAAGAAGGGAACATCTCCCTACAAGTCCAAAATTGGCAACTGCCACCATGACCAGGGAAGTTTTCTTTTTCTTTCTTCCCGTTTTCATATTTTTATTGCATTTGTCCTTTATCTGTTAGTGTTTTAATTGATGATCTTATGCTTAGAAAACATTTAGGACAGTGTAGTTTAAGTGTGGTCTCGGGAAGTTTCTGATTTTTGTTTTTCTTTTAAGTTTGTTTTTCCTTTTCTTTTTAGTTTTCGAATTATTATTTTAAAAAAAAAAAAAAAAAAAAAAAAAAAATTTAAAAACATAAAAAAAACTTTGTGATAAAATATTTTGTTTTAAGTGTGCCAAATCTGTATTCTAATATGTATATTTATTTATTTAATTATTTATTTTCTTTTTCTTAGTTTTCAAATTGCTATCCTTAAAAAAAAAAAAAAAATTTCAAAAAAAAAAAAAAAAAAATTCAAAAATTCAAAAATTGTTTTGCGTATTCCTTGATTTTATTTCGACCCTCAGTATCTTATTATTTCATACCAATAAAAATTTTTCACTTCAGATCTCATTTTTTTCCTTATTTTCCTTCACTGTAAATATAATTTCTTAGTTGTTTTCATACAGATCTTTGATTGCAAAATTTTTAGACTAAGAAAATATTTCATTCTTCAATGCAAAAATTACAGTAAGGGAAAATTGGAAATTTTTCAGATATGAAAATGAAATTGCAGTAGATATATATAAATAAAAGATGTTCGGGGGGTCGATCTTTAGTGATCGTTAATATTACAAACCAAATAAATAAAAACAAAAACATAAAAAAATATAAGTGTTCATATTACAGCCCTTATTCTGGCCACACTCGGCCAACAAAAACATAAAAAAAAAAAAAAAAAAAAAAAAAACAAGCATAAAACTTTAAAAATGAAAGAACTCTCGAGCTGGTTGTGGTGGTCTAAGGGAGAGCTCCGTTGAGGGAGCTCTGGTTCGGAATGCGAGCGGAGGCTTTGGTGGAGGAATTTCTCGTTCATTTTTGTCGTCATCGATAATGATCGGAACGGGAAACAGATTCAGCAGCCTCGGTGCCCTCATTATCACCCAGTTTTTTTCTTTCAAACAAAAAAAAAAAAAATAACAAAAAAATAAATAACTTGTGTTAATTATAGAAGAGGAAGTGAAAATTTTCAATAAAAATGGAGGTGTGATCAGAGGTCTTACCGTACATGTACAGCGGCAGTTGTGAAAAGAGAGTGCCAGTAGGGTCTATCTCCGCTTGCCAGTGCTTGACCCGATTGCCGTGGTTGTTGAACCAGCAGTGTACGTTGTATTCAGTGGCTTCGCCGAAAGCCCTTAGTCGAGACGCGATCTCGACGACTTGCGCTCGGCTTGGGTGTGTGACCCCATAGTTGAATATTTTGGTCATCATCGTGATCTGATCGTCGGTTGGACGCCACCGTTGACTGGTATATCTCTCTGATTCCGTTTCACTCATCCTTCCTCTCGTAATATACAAATACTTAAATAATAAATAAATAAATGTAAAAAGAACAAAAACAAGAAAAATAAGCATAACATAAATAACAATAAAAAAAAAAAAAATTTATTAGAGTCTTAATTCAGTGTTTTCTGTATTTGTTCTTATTTCCTTTTAGATTTATTTTGTCCAGTCATGCTTTGATGTTTCAGTTTTTGGTCTCAGATCTGTTTCACGGTCCTTGCACAAGGGTCCTAAACGGATCTACGTCCAGTGTCCTTGTCCATATTGTTCTTGTATATTCAGTTTCTGTGTTTTAGTTTTAAGTGGGGTACGTGGCGTTGTTCTACCCGATTGTCTCTGCAATACCTTCAATCGAAGGGAGATTAACGTCTGGTTTCCAGCCGATATACCCCTTAAGTTTTAAGACAATTGTGTTTTATGTGTTTTAAGTGTTTAGCAGGTGAAGAAGAAAGCGAATAAGAGCTGGAAATAAAGAAGGCTTAAATGAAAGCAGGAAAAGTAAGCTGAAAAAAAAAAAAAATGATGATAGATCTGAAAGCTGTAAAAGGAGAAGAACTGGAAAGCAGAGAAAGGAAGAAAGGTAGATCTAGGTGCAGATGACTTACCTGGAGTAGTAGGCTTGCAGAGGAGCTCCTGGCTGATCTCAGACTCTTCAGAAGGCGCGGTGGCAGAGCTTCCTCGCAGATCCAGACGCTCGAGCAGAGAGCAGAGAGTTGAGAGAGCAGAGATTCCAGCGCTCAGGTTGAGAGAGAGTAGAGAGAGCAGAGAGTTGAGAGAGCAGAGAGTTGAGAGAGCAGAGATTCCAGCGCTCAGGTTGAGAGAGAGTAGAGAGAGCAGAGGACTAGAGAGAGAGACTAGGTCAGGAAATGGCGCTGGACGCGGAGGAGCGGACCCTTTTATAGCCTAAATTTCTGCAACTGTAGCAACAGTTCCGGTCTCTGCCACCGAGACTGTTGTCACAGTACCGGTATCCTTTTTCAGAAAAAAAAAAAAAAAAAAAAATAATAAAATGAAAAAAAAAAATTAAATTAGCATCTACTGATGGGTGCTAGGTGTTTTAGACATCTGCTGATGGATGTCACTGATAACATCTACTGATGGATGTTATTGAAAATTTCTTCCCATTTTTCTACTTTTTATTGCACTTGTCTATATTATTTGACTGCTCTGAAATTGATCATCTGATGATTGTAACACACTGAGGACATTGTGTGATTTAAGTGTGGTCTACTGGGAAGAAATTCTGATTTTTCTGTTAGTTTGTATTTTATGTGTTAAAATTTTTGTTTTTGAGTGTTAAATTTTTTCTGTTTTAAGTGGTTTTTAGTGTGTTTTGTGTGCAATAAATTTTACATTTTTCTCTTGATTTCTGGATGATGTCTAAGTTGTAGATTTTTCCTTCACTTACTTAATACTTATAGTTTGTAATCCTTGCTTTTCTCTGCCTGGAAAGATGATTATACGTTTGAGAGGTTGATTTGATTGTGACAAACACCCTGAGTGAGATTTGAGCCACTTAATTTTCTTTCTTGTGTGTAATATGTATCTTGATTGCTTGCACATATGCCTTGGCTTGATTCTTTTTGATAAATCTTGATGGATATGCATGTTTAGAAGTAATAAAGGCATTTTATTTCTTGAGCCTCTTTAGCCAAATAAGCCAACCTTGTTATTATCCTTTGATAACCCCTTTGAGCCTATACTGTATATATTTCTTTGTGTTGAAGCTCATACACTGATCCTAAGTGAAAAACAAATGATTACCTTAACCTTAGGAAAGTCTGGAGCTACAGAAGTGTTTTGAGAATAAGTGTGGTCTCCTTGGGAATTCTGATGAATTGGCTAGTTGGTTCCTCATCATGTTTTGAAATGATAATATATATCCTGTTGTGTGATAAAAAAAAAAAAAAAAAAAAAAAAAAAAAAAAAAAAGAAGACAGGATAAAAAAAAATGATGAGAAAAAGAAAAAAAAAAATTGAAAAATAATTTTGTGAATAATGGAGTCGAGAAGAGGATTGAATTAGAGGTTTGGGTGAGATTTCACTGTGTTTACATTTTTTTTCCTAGTGCACCTCTATTTCTTCTGAGCTATAGCTACTTATCCATATTTATCCTCCCCTGTCCTTGGCCCCATTACAACCCAGAAAAGACCTTTTGATCTGAACATGCATATGTTTTAAGTGTTGATATTAGAAGTTTGCCAAGTCTACTTGTGTTTGTTTTCTTGAGTACATTGAGTGACATTGATTTACCTTAAACACTTGAGAGAAACACTGTGAGTGCATCTGTGAGGTTTTGTTATTTTTTAAATCACCTCTTGAACTGATTAATTATTTTTGCCATACTTTGAATTGCTTGGATGATTTCTGTAAGTATCTGCTTTATTTGATTGTGTGTTGGATGTTGTCTACTTCTTTTCTCTGTCCAGAAAGTCATGAGAACTGTGTAAATTCTGTGTGTTTTCTTGTGTCTTTATTTTCTGTCTGCTGAGTTTATGTCACCCTTAAAAGTCCTTTGAACCATTCCCTGATTTGCGTCTTGATTTTGCCCAGGAGTGCAAAAGACTAAGTGTGGTCTATTTTGATGAATCGTTATTTTCTTCACTTCACTTAGTTTATTGTACTAAAATTAATCAGGGAATTGTGCTTAATTGTCCAGTATTTTCCCATTTTTCTGAATTGTGCTTAATTCGATCAGAAATTCTTATTTTAATTAATTTGAATTATCTGAGACTAATTATTTACATTATTGAGTGCAGGAAAATTCTGTAAATATTTTAGGACATTTGGAAGAATATTCATTTACACACTCATTTGGAAGAAGCTACTATACATTGATTTATTCCATGTATTGATATGTGGAAACTTTGAGATGAAATATTTTTTGTTTAGATTGACTAAAAATTAGAAGTGCTTGGAGGAGAAAATCCGTGCAGCTGGATGGAAGAGAGCCACGGCCTTATTGTGGCAAGCATACACCAAAACACATGTTTTGCAAAAGAGGAGGGACCACCTTTATTGCAAATTCACGTCCACACATGGTATTCCAAGTGCTGAAATTTATTCCAATATTATTAAGGGAAAGACATCTCACGGCTCCTAAGACAAGATGGAGAATTTCCTATTCTTGGAAGAAGGTGGGAGACAACAAAACAAATGAGTGGGGCCATGGATAAGATTAAAATTGGTATAAGTTGGATGCATACACGGTTATATCTTTTACACCAGAATTTGGAAAAGCATTATGTTTTGGAATTAAGGTGGGAACCACCATACTTTTAGAAAGAGAAGCAAATGGTTTGGCTGGAGATGATGCAATACCATACGGTTTCCTTTCACAAGCTTTTGTTTTTAATCTTGCAATTTACACGGAACATGTGCACGCATCCAGCAAGGGACCGTCCAGCTATCTCCAATATAGCAGCTACCATTCATGGTTCATTGGCTAGATGGCAAGAAGCAGAAGCAGCAGCGTTTGATTCCAGTCCAACACTTCACATGCACATAGCCTTCTCGGTCATGGCTTGAGTTTGAAGAGAGGCAGAATGAAGAGGGCAGCAACACATGAAGATGGTGTCTTGATCTTCGACCAGCAGTTTGAGAGCGGAGGAAGCGAACCAGCAGTAAACGTCCAGCAGCTCTCGATTTTCATCCATGTCCAGCTGCATCATCAACACGCTGAAGCAGCATCCAACACGTTTCCAACAGCAGCTGGGAACACTTCACGGTTTGCGCTAGGGAAGGAAGCAAGCATGACCGTGAAGGAGAGAAGTGGAGGTGCCACCACTTGATGAAAGAAGTAGAGTTGTACGTGGGGCTGCAACATATCACATGGCCAGCACATCCATAAGCATGCGGAAGAGTCCATGGAGGCAATGAGAAGATGCTGAGAAGTGATATGGTGTAGTAAGAGAAGGGTTGTCGCGGTTGGAAGGGAAGCACTACACGGTGCACATCTAGAGGGACAATCCCGACGAGGAAACAGACACCAAATGGAGGGCCCCAACATTATTTCTTTTCTAGAAGAGGTGCTCACGGGTGAGCTGGTTTGGAAGCAGTAAAACTCACGGGCACCAGTGACAAAATCCAAAATGAGGCTAGAATTCAGAAAATTGGCTATAAAATGTCAAGCAGGAATCAGATTTTAGTAGTAGGTCTTAGGAGTAGTGTAGACTCTCGGTGCCTCTCTTCCAGAGGTTCTCAGTTTCAACTCCAAACAGTGCAATGTAGAATTTTATTTCTGAAGATGTAGTCTATTACAGCAATTAAAACAGTTTGTCCATTTTATTTTTATCTTCACTATTCAGTCATTTTAATTTAAGTGTTGAAAGTTTTGATGAATTTCATTTCCAGTTCAGTGCTTTTAATTTTACCGTCTCTTCTATTTTACCGTTTAATGTTTTTCTACACCGTTAAATTATGTCAATGTATTTTTCAGTTCATTTTATTTTCAAATGTTATTTTTACGGTTTATTTTCTATCAATGTATTTTCACTGATGTTTTTTTACTTCTACGTTTAATTTTACCGTTTCTCAATTTACCGCTTTTCGTTTTTACCGTCTTTTACCGTTCAGTTTTTACCGTGGTTAAATTTTATTTCAGTGTTTTAAATTTAGTTGTGTTTAATTTCCAGTGCAGTTTTAATTTATTTTACCAAATCAAAACAATCACAAACCCCCCCACTTTGTGTAAAAAATCTGAGATTGAACCGCCACAAAATTGGTCCTTGAGAGACGACCTAGGAGTCACTTCCTAGTTATACTGCATTAATTTCTGCACATCAAATTTGTATGACCGCGACAGTCGTATCAACCTATTACCTACAAACACCAACTATTCGCAACGAATTTTACCCGCAAATGCTCGCGAACACAAATTTTTTTGCTATCTCTACTTTTGATGCAATAATAAATATTTGATTTAACAATTAATATTAGAGTCAATATTATCATATAAGTATTTGTTTGGTCAATTGATAAAGGATAAATTATTTTGGATTGTATTACTTATCCACATACAGAGATGAAGTAAATTAAGCGAAAAATAGAATTGTATTAGTTTCCTAATGAAATCTATTAAGAAGAGCATTGTTGCATGTTGCATTACTTATCCACATTCGGAGATGAAGTAAATTAAGCGAAAAATAGAATTGTATTAATTTCCTAATGAAATCTATTAAGAAGAACATTGTTGCATGTTGCATTACTTAACCTCAAAAGATTAGTTTAACTAAGCTAAAGTTGAATGATGTTATTTGAACTATTATACATTCAAGTAAAAATAAATCATAAACTAATTATGAATTATAACTTTTCATGATAAATATTTTGTTTTATAGACAATTTTAGTTAATAGTATTTTATTCGTGGAAGGAGTTGAACTCAATCTCTTTCACTCTTCCTTCCAAACCCATCAAACTAGTCTTAGATCTCCAAATTGTTAGTGGAGGTAGTTGAACCAACAACCTCTCTCATTTGATCTTCGAACTTTACCACTAAATCAATCTTATAGTTTATTTCATGATAAATACTTGATTAAATATACAATGATAAAATAGAGAAATATTTTAAAGAAAATAAAATATATTTCTAACTAAGCATGATTAACCAACCAGTGGTTTAAGATTAAGGATGACAAAGAACTGAGACGAGAACGAGTTTCATTATCTCATACACATCTCTAAGAAAAAATTTGTCTTCATCCCCATATCCAATTGGTATAATATTTTTATCTCATTCTCATCTCTACCATGTAACAGGTGGACACTCATACCATATTCATATTCTTATTCTTATTATTTCAATATCAATTAATTATTTTTTATAATAAAAATAAAAAATATTGGCAAATAAAACATGATATTATCAAATATTTAATATCAAAGAGATATATTATTGTTTTTTGAATATTAAATATTAAAATAAAATATAATTATATACATTTCAAATTAAACAATCAAATAAATTTTTTTGAGGAATCAATATATTTATTAAGTGTGCAAACATTAACGAAACAAAGCAAAGTTAACAAAGTTAGAAAATATTTTTAAGAAATTATGAAAAACAATTATTATTCCAAATATTTTAAATGTCATTTTATTCCTTTTTTTTTTCTCTTTCTCTAAATTCTAGTTAAATAAATATATTTTTTTCACTAATAAAAATTATAATACACTGACGAAAGTGTATAAAACAACAAAAATTAAACTAATAATAATTAAAATTTAGCATTTTTAAAAATAAATGTGTTTTAAAAACGGTTTGATACAATGATTATATATATATATATATATATATATATATATATATATATATATATATATATATATATATATATATAATTGAAATAAACCATTGGTGAGACATTTTGACCTTGGTCGAGAAAAGAGTGGAGGAGCTATTTGTTTTTGACAACTTTTCTGAATAGCACACCAAAACAGATTGCAAGTAACATAAATCTATCCGAAGAATGATAAGGATGAATTTATTAAGGGTACAGTTAATGAATCTATCAAGTGTGCATATAGAAGATGAATGCTATTCTTGTTTATTAAGTTTTATCTTTATTTATAATTGACAATCTTAATTCAATATCATCTAACAATTTTATACAAAATCTTAATTAAATAATTATATTTTGAGCGTGTAGCTCTTACGTTACCGGTTTTAATCTTTTGGAGAAGGAACATGCTAAATATGAAATTATGATGCTTTTGAGACATAGACTTATAAACCCAGTTGTCAGATTTGTTGTTTTTAGGTATGTAGGTGTGATTGCACTGGTATAGTATTAGAAAGTGGTCTAACTCAATCTCACCTGCGTGTAAGGTGAGGTTTGTACACTCCCTTATTAGAAAGTATTAAAATAGACTCTAACTATGGTTTTGATACTATATTAAAAGGGAGTTTTAAGTCTAACTCAACCTCATAAAACATTATGTAAGGCGAAGTTTGTATCTCACTTACTTATTATACTTATTATAAATTGGTTTTATCTCTAGTCGATGTGAGACTTCCAACATTTAGTATGTTTTGAACAAAGTTTAATATTTAGCTTGTATTTTGATAATTGAATGGTTGGAAAAAGAAAAGGTAATGTAGAACTGAAAACCCTAAAAGAATTTTACATCGTTAATGTATTTTATTTGTGAAATGTATAATAATGGTGAAGAAGAAAGTTGGAGATTAGAACCTAGGAAGTGAGTTGGTGAAGGAATCGTTGACTAGAAAATGGAAAACGATGGTTTTTGTTGAGGATTTATTTTAATGTAGCCGTTTGGTTTTATATAATGTTTTGTTTGTTGAGAAAGAGATAGGATGGTTTGGTGCATTATCACACTTCATTTTTTTAGTATTAGGGTTCTTTCCAAGTTGTCCACATCTCATAGAAGAGAGAGAAAGAGGAAAGTAACGTGGAGAGGGAGAAGAAGACGGAACGGTACTTACGGGACTCTCTCTTATAATATTGTTTTATTCTTCATCATCCAATGTCTCCTATTTCTTTATTATTCTTCATCTTCATCTTCTTATCTTTTCATGTTTCATCCAACCACTTCAAATGCCTCTCAAATATTGTTGTTGATGAACTCATCATTGTCATCATCAAGATGCTACAATGCCATCAAGAATCATGCCTGCATGTTGTTGTGATATATGTTACATCATGTCAATTTATTCTATATAATAATAACCACAATCCTTACTTCACAAATTATTTTTATTAAAATTAATTTTATTTTAATTTACTTCCTAACATAATTTTATTTAAACTTACAAAACGTGTGTTTTGTCTTAATTTAAATATGTTATTTTCAAACATATTAAGTTATTAGTTATCAATAATAATTGGTTGCAGGGTCATGATTTTGAGAAAACTTTCCTGTAAATTAAAAATTTAAAATTATTAAAAATTATCAATAATTTGAAGTTTGACCCGGACTTTACCTAATGATCTCTTCTATTATAAAATACTAATTTCACAATTATAGGGATAATACTCAATCGAACATTAAGAAATATATTTTATGTCAGCACGTCACTGATCAAGATTTGATTTATTAATTTGAATAACGTGTAATTTTACTTTCATAAATTTAAAATAAAATTTTCTTTTTCATGGCAGGTAAAAGTTGGCTCCAATTGACAATTTTCTTTCACTCAAACCTCTCAATTTTGTAGGTTTTATCTACATGTTTAGGGTTTACAACAATTTTTATATATGAATAATTAAAAGTATAGAAATAAAAGAACTATTGAAAAAAACAATAGTGAAATAGGAAAGGTTTTTACATGTAAGAAAATAACTATGTATTGGTGTTCTTAGTGAAATCTTACTTGGCAAGATCGGAATTGAGAAATTATTATTTGTATTCCTGAGAGTTAGAATGCAAGAAAAGTTTTATTAAAAAATATTCTGTAATGTTCAAATTAGTAGCAGATTTTGAATTATTTTAATAAAGAAGAATGTGTACGAGTGAAAATAAAATACTAGAGTTTTTGCACCTTATAAGATTTGTTATAAACACTATTAATATAAAAAAAATACTAAATAATATCAATAAATATAATAATATATTATGTATATTATAATTAATAGAATGATAATAATAGTGTGATACTTGATATATGAAATATTTTTATAACTATATGATGTTAAGAAATATCATGATATAATCGACACGTACAGTTAATATATAAAAGTATTTGTACCAATTATATCTCAAATATCTTTCAACCATTTTAATATATAAAAGTATTTGTATCAATTATATCTCAAATATCTTTCAACCATTTTAGGTTAGTAAAATTAAATGAAACTTGTTGAGCCGCATGAATTCACATATTTATTAATGCTAAAAAACAATTGTCATCACCACTTGAGTTTTAAGTTCTAATTACAACAAATTGATCCAGAAGTGTCTCTCACACAAATAATAAAATTATAATACATAATTGGTAAAAGAAATCGTTAGAAGTTAAATGAAGAAAAAATGAAAAGCAATCATACATAAAAATAGTTAGCATTAAATGCACGAATATTAACCACTTATGCAGTTATATAATGAATGATTGTTAACATGTCAACAGAATTTTCCAACTCACTTGATTATATATTGCAATATATTATCAAAAACTGACCACATGATTAAGAAAACAGACACAAGTTTAGTCATATCGATAAAAATAAACACTATAGATTCTTAGGTCCTAAAAGTATAGGAGACATTGATCCTAAACTTGGGTCTCAGTCTTCAAACACTTGATTTAATATAGTATGTATATTACTTTCTTTTAATAAAAAAATGTATATTAACCTTGTATTAAAAACTAACGGTCTATGCACCTTTGAACTTCGTTAGATCCACTCCACGCGTGCACCAATTTATAAAAGAATTTAATAATTCTATAATATATATTTACAATTTTCATTCTTCGAATTTTTAATACTAATAATGTTATTTTTGTAAATGTTTACTAGAAAGAACATTTAATTTGTTCCATTATAAACTTCAAGTAACGGTAGCATATGGATAACGAAATAAACAAAAATACATCATATATATATATATATATATATATATATATATATATATAATGATAAGGATTTAGATTGAAATTGGTGTCATATTTATATGTAGTTTAGTTTAAATCTCTTTAGTGTTATGTTTCTTTAGTGAATATCTTCTCTTGATAAACTCGTTAATAGTTTCATAGTTAATGACTAATTTTAGTGATCGACTCACAAGAGATTAGTTTAGTATAAACGTTATATATATATTACTAGTGCAAAATAAACATATTAGAACATGACATTAAATCAGTTGTAGAGAAACCGATGTAACAAAAAACATGGTGACAATTTTGTAAATATTTGAAAGTATATTAAATTGGTGGTGTGGATAACTGATTTAATATGTACATATTCGATCTATGGGAGAAACCGCTCTAATATGTATATTAGATCGATTATGGGAAAAATCGATCTAATTTGTAAAAAATAAAGTTGAATGACATATTAGATTGATTATTGCATGCAACTAATCTAACATGTGTCTTTTTTTAAACTTAGCGCCCAACCCTTTTCATTTTTCTAAACCTAACACCAAACCCTTTTTCTTTTTCTCTATGCTCTTCTTCCTTGTTGTGTATCCGCTGTCGTTATTGTAAGAGTCATTTTTGTCCATTGTTGAAGTTCCATTTCATTGCAAATCAGTTGTAGCAAAACCGATGTAACAAAAACATGGTGACAATTTTGTAAATACTTGAAAGTATATTAAATTGGTTGTGTGGATAACTGATTTAATATGTACATATTAGATCTACAGGAGAAACGATTTAATATGTATATTAGATCGGTTATGGGAGAAATCGATCTAATTTGTCAAAAATAAAGTTGAATGAAATTAGATTGATTATTGCATGCAACTGATCTAACATGTTTCCTTTTTTAAACATAGCGCCAAACCCTTTTCATTTTTCTAAACCTAACACCAAACCCTTTTTCTTTTTTCTATGCTCTTCTTTCTTGTTGTGTATCCATTTTCGTTATTGTAAAAGTCATTTTTTTCCACTGTTGAAGCTTCCATTTCATTGCATTGGACTCCCACCGCAATAAAGTGCACAAAAATCCTTTCATTTAACTGTCGTTGCTTTGTGTTGCAACACCACTCCATGTTTATCTTTTCCTTCGATGCAATCACCGATTGTGACAAGTTTAAAAGTACAAATGCATTGACAAAATTGTTCAATTGAAATCAAGAGACACATATACAGAATGAAGGGGTATGTCTAATTTAATCTTTCCTAAGCTACAACCCATCAGCATGAGCTTTATTGTTTGTTGTGTTGATTAAGCAAAAAAATGTTTTTGATGTTTGAATCTTCATAACCCATGTGAAAGAAATTATTGGAATTACCTTTATTATTGTTTCATTCACTAGTAAAAAAAATGTTTTTTAACGCACCATATATTCTTTGATTTTATAAAAAACGAAGCATATAAAAATGTGATGGCATTTCTGTAATAATAGTGAAGTCATATGCCTTGGTTCCTTGGCAATCGAAGTAGAAAGGGTCTATTGCCTCGGTTATAAGAGAAACCGAGGAATAATAACCTACAGAATCCACCTACTTTTCTACAAGTCAAACTTTTCATCTGACACCTTTTTCTGGAAGAGACCTACTACCTTGGTTGAGAGGGGAACCGAGGCATAAAAGCCTACCAAATCCCTCTACAACCACTAATATACCCTGACATAGCTCAGAAGAGGACCTATTGCCTCGGTTATTCATAGAATCGAGGCAGTATGTCTTGTCCAAGACTTGACAGATTTTGCTTTTTGACGTTCTAATTTGTTTTTTCAACCCCTTTGACTTAGTTCCTTTACACTCGCTGTCAAAAGTGCATTATGCTTCGGTTATACTGCCAACCAAGGCGTATAAGTTGAAAATAATTTTATTGTCATTTCCTTTTTTATTTTGATTTTTCTCTGAGTACCTTAGGCATCAATTGTACTAATAATCGAGGCAATAAGGGTTCTATTGCCTCGGTTATTGGAAGAACTAAGGTAGTATGAGTCACTTAACTCTAGAAATGTAAAAGCTTTTAACCTACGTTGTTCATTCTCTTCCTCGCAGACCTTCTTCCTCTCGTGTTCTTCTTTTCCTCTAGCGTTCTTCTTCTTCTTTCTTGCGTTCTTCTTCTTCTTCCTTGCGCAAGAATCGTTCTTCGTCTTCCTCACAGGCCATTGGTGCTTCGTCTTCCTCGTAGGCCATTGCCGCAACGTCTTCCTCGCGAGCCATTGCTGCCACATTGCGGGCCATTGTTGCCACCTACGTTTTCTCTCATTGCCCACCTGCGTTGTTCATTTCCGCCACCACTGTTTGTTGCTGTCGTTGCCCATTTGGCCCATCACACTCCCAGGTTCCTCTTCATGATCATCAATGAAGAATATGCATGTTTATTTTTCTGTTTTATTTATTTCTTTAATGGTAGATTTGTGTTAGTTATGTGGTCTCCAGTAGTACATATGTAAAAGGCTTACCTAGAAATTGAATTCGGTTTTTAACAAAATAATTTGGCATGTTAGTTTTGTAGAAGATGAATTGCTTTTGTCATTTTATCATATTTAACCTTTAGCATATTAGCTCTAGTTATAGGATAATTGAGACTTATTAGTATCTTGATAATTGGAAAACTTTTGCTTGATTTTTCTGGCTGCACAGATGTTGTAATATGAAACTTTAGAATTTTGTTATTGTTAAAGTAAATTTAGCAATATGCAACTTTATATATTAATGTAAATTTTGCTTACAATATTGGTGGAGGATAATTATCTAATTATGTAATTACTATCTAATTAATGTGTTGTTTGTTTTTGTCCAAATATTGTATTTTTGTGGTGAAATTTTATAGCTTCTTGAACGCGGACATTCTCCATAGTTGACCAGCTTTCATGCTCCCAAGTTCCTATTCTTAAAATTTTCCTTTTAATATGAACATGTAATTAATATTTTGCTTGAATATATTGCATATTGCATATGTAATTATTTATTTGCTTGAATATATATTGTTATTGCGAATTAGCCTTAGTTTCCCATTTGAGATTCAATACAAAAATTATTTACTATTTCCATATGTTTTTGAACAAAGGTACTTTTTACAAATGAATAGAGAGGGGATGATAATAATAATTTACAAGTATTGAATCTTGAATTGTTCGGTTGGACAATTTAAGGAGAGTAATCATTTTTTCATAGTTTATTAATACATACAAATTTTAATATACATGTCTTAAATTTTATAAAAATTTGAAGTTGTGTTTTGTATTGATCTTCGGGTGCATATTTGATTGTGATTTATAATCACTTTAATTTCGTGTAACCTGAAGACCAATGCGAAATGTTGGCAAAATTTAGTGAAATTTTAGATATGCTGTTTAAAATTTATATGTTTAATAAACAAAAAAAAAGTGAATCTTCTTGAATGGGAGAGGGTCACATCTTGAATATAAAAACGATCAAAGTGATCATTCAATCTCAAATTTAGAAGGAATATTATATCTTTCTTATCTCATTATGAGGTTATTAACCTTTATAAATATACATAGGTTAGCTGCATATTTTAGGAAATGCAATTAATTCTAAGAAACATATCCCTATGATTACGGGATCAATCATACATAAATAAACCTAATAAATGCAGCACATAACTGTTGTATAAATACAGCCCATCAAATAAAAAAAATATCCTAAAATATATCACGACAATTACTACCACGTCAATCATGGTTTTTGACATTCAAGATTATTGAAATTGTGTAAACAATTTCAGTAAGTATGCATACAAATCGACATTGGATTAATTTACCATGCATCAATGCTAAGTACGAGTGAGGGGTAGAAGAATTTATACAGTTTGCACAACGTAATCAAAGTACAAGTGATGATGAAGTCAAGTTTAGATGTTCATATGTCAACTGTTTGAATGGGAGGAAGTTGAACGCAACCGATATTAGGGATCATCTTATCTATCATGGTTTCATATTAAGTTATACAACATGGATATGACAGGTCGAATTAATAGACTTTCCAACTGTCTCTCTAACTGAAAATATTTTCGATTCCACCATGGATATGGAAGATCGACTAGAACAAGACAACTTAGAGGACATGATCTGCGATGTTGGCGTAGAAGCTTTTGCCCAAGTGCATGTGTATGAAATGATGTCCACTGATGTGGAGACTCCTTTATATGTCGGTTCAACTAAATTCACACGGTTGTCAACGGTGTTAAGGCTCATGAATTTAAAGGCGACCAATGGATGGATTGATAAGAGTTTTACAAAATTATTGTCATTGTTGAATGAAATGTTGCCAGATGGAAATACATTACCCACTCGTAATTATGATGCAAAAAAATTCTTTGTCCGATGGGTATGGACTATAAACGGATCCATGCATGTCTGAATGATTGCATATTATATAGGAAAGAGTATGAAGTTTTGACAAAGTGTCCAAAATGTGGGTTATCATGATACAAGTCAAAAACAACACTAAAGATAATGGTCACATAGAAAAAAATGGGTCTGCTTTGAAAGTAGTTTGGTACCTTCCGCTCGTGACCAGACTTAAGCGTTTGTTCGCTAATCCAAAAGACGCTAAATATCTTAGATGGCATGCAGATGAGAGAACAACTTATGGGTTGCTTCGTCATCCAATTTATTCAAAGCAATGGAAAAATATTGACCAATCATTCCCCCAATTTGATGAAGAATGTAGAAATCTTAGGTTTGATTTAGCTACTAATGGAATGAACCCATTTGGTAATTTAAGTATCAATCACAGTTTTTGGACCGTTATATTGATAATTTACGACTTATCTCCTGCATTATGCATGAAAAGAAAGTACATGATGTAGTCAGTGTTGATATTTGGTTCAAAAGTAGCCTAGAAATGACATAGATGTTTATCTAAGCCCACTAGTTGTAGACTTGAAGTTGTTATGGGTTGATGGGATTGAAATATTTGATGTCTTCACTTCTGAAACTTTCATGATGCATGTCATGTTATTTTGCACCATTAATGACTTCCCAACTTATGGTAACTTGTCAAGGTGCAATGTGAAGGGTCATAAAGCACGTCCTATATATGTGAAGAAAACACTACAACTCATCAATTAAAATACGGAAGGAAGACATTGTATATGTGTCACCAAAAATGTTTACAATCTAATCATCAATATCAAAGGTTAAAAAAGCATTCAATGGACAACAAGAGAAAGACGATGCATCAATTCCATTTACTGGCCTTGAAGTTCTTGAAAAAGTTAATAAAGTGCATCATGTATTTGGGAAAACATCCAAAAAGTCATCTATAACGACCCCTTGGAAGAAGAAATCAATATTCTTTAATCTTCCATATTGGTCAAAGTTAGATTTTAGACATTACATAGATGTGATGCATATAGAGAAGAATGTGTGTGATAGCTTGATTAGTACACTACTCAACATTTAGGGAAAAACTAAAGATGGAGTGAATGCTCATTTGAATTTGGTTGACATGAATATTCGAGAAGATTTGGCACCAATGGAGATTGCTAAACGTACTTATTTGGCCCTACATGTTACACACTGCCTAGACAATAGAAGATAAGTTTTTGCCTTTGTTTATCAAGATACCACAAGGATACTCTTCAAATATCAAGAGCTTAGTGTCAATGCAAGACTTAAAGCTTGTTGGACTAAAATCTCACGATTGTCACATCTTAATGCAACAATTGTTACTAGTGGCAATTCGTGGAATTTTGCCCAAAAATGTTAGGCAGACCATAACTCGATTGTGCTAATTTTTCTCATCAATTTGTAATAAAGTCATTGATCCTACAAAGTTAGATGAACTTCAAGGCGACATTATTATCATCTTGTGCCAGCTAGAAATGTTTTTCCCTCCATCCTTTTTTGACATCATGGTGCATTTACTTGTTCATTTGGTCAGAGAAATCAAGTTGTGTTGACCAATATATACTTAATATGGATGTATCCTATTAAGCATTATATAAAGATTTTGAAATGGTACATCAAAAATCAATATCGTCCAGAATGTTCAATGATTGAAAGGTATATTGTTGAAGAAAGTATCGAGTTTTGTTCTAATTATATGACTAAAACAAATCCATTAGGAGTTCCTCGGACGTCATGTTTGAATAGATGTTCCACAAGTAAAAGTATCTGAGGTGTGAATGTGGTGATGAAAAATCGTAAAAAATTGATGCAAGCGCATCTGTACATATTAAACAACACAGATGAGGTGATCTCGTTTTTGCAAGCACACAAGCCCATTGTGAAGGACAAGTATCCAAGACAATCAGAGAAATGGCAGTTGATGGAGTATAACAGAACATTCTTGTCCTGGTTCAAATCTAAAGTTTTGAAAGAATTATGATCTTTTGAGACTTTGTTGTGGCTAGCAAATGGTTTAAAGTTTGATGTATGTTGCAAATGCTATGAAATTCATGATTACACATTCTATACAAAGACTTTGGATGATAAAAGCACAATACAAAATAGTGGAGTTAGTCTAGAAGCTGTGTTGCTACAATTTTCCACATCCAAAGATCAAAATCCCTTAATTGGATCAATGAGATATTATGGTAACATAGAAGAGATATGGGAGGTTAATTACATTAAGTTTTCTGTTACACTGTTCAAATGTAAGTGGGTTGACAATAAGAATAGTGTCAAAATATTATATATAATATTAAATAGAATTATGAAAATTCAACAATAATAACGTATATTTTTGTATGTGTTCTTCTATTATCTTACTAAATTATATTTATGTCTCCATAAAGTTGAATGGATAATTAATTACTTGGACACATCAATAATTGATTTTGTACTTTAGTATATATAATTTATTGGGTTAAATATGTTTTTAGTCCCTATACTATCAAGCGGTTTTGGTTTTAGTCCCTCTTTCAAAGTAAAGTACATTTTAGTCCTTCTCCTTAAGGAAACTTTGATTTTAGTTCTCCAAAACTAACACCGTTAAAAACCAGCTGATGTGGTTAATGGACACAATTTTTTTTTCTTATACTGACTTAGTGTTTCTCAGCTTTTCTCCCTCTCTCTCCCTCGTCTCTTCCACCAGTACAATAAAGAGAAAAGGCACCGGTCATTTTTGCTTATAGGCATCGGTTCTACAACCGAGACATACGTGGGCGAGGTAAAAAGAGTAAGCTTTATGCCTTGGGAGATAAAACGAGATAGGAATATGCATCGGTTCTTAGATAACCGAGGCAATAGCATGTTTTTTTATATTTTGGGACCAATCCAAGATTTCCCAATTTCAGCTTAAGAATCTAAAACAAACAAAGAAAACCATAACAGGAATCAAACAAGACACAATATTACAACAACAAATGTTTATTTAACTGTTAAACCATTGACATAAACAAGTTTCAACAGAGTTTGATAGAGTTCTGTTTTGTCTAGAGAAGCTGCAAACATCATGAGCTTCTTCGAGGAACAACATACATATAAACAACTAATGTCAAAATTACAACCCACAAAACCAAAGTGATAATAACAACAACTAATGAGAAGAAACTCAGAAGCAGAGATGAAGTAGCACCTCCCACCAGAAACATGCCACACGTGATGATTGGAAGAAGGACTTTATGGTGCGTCTGAAGTATTGTGCCAACAATGACCAAGAAGGAGTATAGAACACTGATCCAAACTAGAAGCATCATCTCCTTGTGATGTTTGTGATCCAAAATAGAAGCATCATCTTCAGATAGAGTAAACAATGATGATAGTTATACTAACCTCAATGAAGCAGATTTGTAGTGTCCTCCAGTCCATACTCAATCAGCAACATTGCATCATCCATATCCAAAACCAGAGAAGCCAAATGCGTGTCACACAGTAAAAAAAAGAAACGGATGAAGATGCACGAAAGCAATGATGACAGAGGGCTTCGACGGTTGGAGGAAGATTATTAGTCTAGGGCAGTGGCGACATTCGATTAAGGGGTGAGAGGGTAGCAGTGACTCGCGGTGAGGAGTTTGACGACAAGCGCCGCGGCGACGATGACGGAGGGCTCGCCGATCTAGAGCGGCTTGGCGATTTGGGCTTCCCGATCTGGAGCGGTGGATGAAACCCTAACAGATTTAGCCATTTGGGCTTGGCCCTTTTCTATTTTCGGCAGAGGCAGCAGTGGCAGAGGCAGCAGTGGCAAAGGCAGCAGTGGCAGAGGCAGCAGCGGTAGAGGCAGTAGTGGTGGATGTAGCAGTGGCGGGGCACCAATGGCGCGACGACGAAGGGAGAAGACGCGGCCAAGAACAACAACAAGCAGTGGCAAGCGCAAGCACTTGAAGCACAAGGGTGGCGCGATGAGCCGTGGCAGTGGTGGAGGAACCCACAGAAGAAAGAGCGACGCAGAGGAAGAATGGAGAGCAGGAGGAAGGAGAACCTTTTTGATGCAAATAGGTTAAGTGCAAAGTGACAGTGGCAGTAAAAGCTTTTGCTTTGGCACCGGTTAAAAGGCCAGCCCGAGGTATAAAGTGTTGGACAACATCAACGATTTCGGTTCCTGATGAACCGATGCCTTAAGTCTGGCGTAGCAGGTAAAGTTGCAGGCACGTAGCAGGTGTAGCAGTGGTATAGGCCTCGGGTCTTAGATTAAACGGTGCAATATCACTATTCTGCCTCGGGTCTTAGATTAACCGATGTATATAACATTATACGCTTTAGTTTTCACATAACCGAAGCCTATATAGCGAGTTAAAAACCACATTTTTTACTAGTGTTCCTTCCATCTTCCACCCAACCTTCGATCGCAGATGCATCATCCCGATTCTCCTCACCCACTCCCCTCCTCCCCCAACCGTTGACACATCCAGCAACTCCAAAATCATCGAGTAGTACTCCAAACTGCTCACGGCGCCGCGTCGGAACTACGAGGCTGCTGCTGTAGCCATATCCGCCCACCCTTTGCTATCCACCAAAACCACCACGCTTGGAGAGACCATCCGCAAGTCCGCCAAGAACGTGGCATCATCTCTTGCATGGTTTATTTCCTCGATACTTAGACATGGAGAAGAAGGAATGTACTTGAAGGCCCTCAAAATAGCCAAAACCATCATCGGTCCAATAACTCCAAACGTCTCCGAAGTGACCAGGTCTCTCCTCCCATGCTCCCACGTTGTCTTTCCACCTGATTGCGTTTCTCATATAACCTCCTTCAACGTAACATCCACCTAATGCAACCCACCAATACTATTATTACATATATTCTCAATACAACCTTGACCCTGTGGGAACACAATGTTAACAAAAACTCACAACAAAAGTAATGCATTCATGAGCGTGATGCATACTTACCTTGAAGGTGAGAACAATGAACGTGGCATAGCTGAAACTTGATCTAACCATAAAACTCCTTTCTTGTGTTCAAGGTAAGTATGCATCTCCTGCATGGTTTATTTTCTCGATGCTTAGACATGGAGAAACACTGACTCAGTATAAAGAAAAAAAAAATTGTGTTAATCTACCGTTAGCCACATCCGCTAGTTTTTAACAATGTTAGTTTTGGTGGACTAAAATCAAAATTTTCTTAAGAAAGAGGACTAAAATATACCTTACTTTTAAAGAGAGACTAAAACTAAAATCGCTTGGTAATATAGGGACTAAAAACATATTTAACCCTAATTTATTTAACTAATGGGATATCCGAAGTACTCTCAAAATTCATAATTTTATTTTATAAAAAAATCAGTATAAATATTTTTTTTATTCATCTGTTGTTACCTGCTAACGTCTTCGCAACCTCATGAATAAACTCTTTCCGAAATCAAGGACAAAAATAGAGATAATAATACAATGTACTTTATGACATTTGAAGTGTGTTATAACAGACTTTGTCTAAATAAAGGACAAGTGAATATCTTAGTAATTTTTCACTCTTAAATTTTCTGTGGAAATAATGAATGCTCCCCTTAATCACCCCAGATATGTTTGAGAAACATTTATCACAAAATGGTGCCCAGTGAACACCACCGATTGAAGTGTTTTACAAAACTGAAGAAAGTTTCTGATATTTAAAATGGAGAGTAGAATAGTATATTATTTGAAATGTACGTGGAATGGTTGGAGGGACAGAAGATGTTGATGACAGAGACAGCGTCTGAGGGAGAAGTTGTCTGTGTCTGTGTTTTATGTTGAGAAGGTGCAGAATGGAATAAGAAAATGAGGAAAATGACAACACAGGAGACATATGATTGGGTCCCTTTGGCCACTCGTGCTCTTTCTTCTGTTCTCTCTCTCTCTCTCACACCATTCTCAGTTTCAGTCTCAGTCTCTCATGGTTTTGCTTCGTTCATTCACGCCCACACGCCATGCTTAACCATTCAACCAACACCACTGTACACCATGCACTCAGTCAAACTTTATCATCTCTCTCATTTATTATGCTATTATTCTCTATTTTCCATACTCCCTCTACCACCTTCTTATTATTATTTATTTTATAATATATAATAATACTCTAATTTCACACAACTCAACTATATATCGAGATCTTCACTTTTTTTAGTGTGACTGTATTCAACCGGATAATACTCTGATACACTGTTCATATTAGCACCATGTAAGAAATATTAATATTAGTATTAATTACTCGTTTACTTGTTTTTATTATTTTATATTTTAACCTATTATTAGTTTGGCTTAATATCCTATTTTATCTTTAGCTTTGTTTGAAAATATCAAATTAGTCCATCCTTTAAAAAAATACATCAATTACGTCCTCATTTAATAAAATTTGTATCAATGAGATTCTTTCCGTTACATCCGTACAAACGACATTAATTATTTTTCTCTTTCTTTAATTAACGTCGTTTGTACGGATTTCATGGAAGGGATTTCATTAATGCAAATTTTATTAAGTGAGGAAGTAATTGACGCATTTTTTAAAGGATGAACTAATTTGACATTTTCGAGTAAAACTGGAAACAAAATAGAGTATTAAGTCTATTAGTTTTATAAATAGTTTCTTACGGTGAAAAAGAGTTGTTCCAATTATCATTTATTTAAAATAACTGTAAATGATACTTTGTTTATTTGTTCTTCTATAAAAAATTATTTAATTTATTTCTTATTTTTTAAATTTCAGGATAATGTAATCTTTTAGAAATTATATATATGTTCGTGATTTGACTAATATACAGAGAAAAAATTATAATATCATGATAGAAAAAATGTAACGATAGATAATGTACATTCGAAAAACAAAGGTATAATTTACTGTAAAAAAAACTTTAACGAACTATCACAAAGAAACTATATGGAGTGCACTGAAAAAGAAATTGAGAGAGTAAAATTAAGAGAGAGAGAAAGGCAATTAATATTGGTTAAGAAAATGAAAAATTCAAAGTATTATTCTTTGTAATTTTAATGCATTTTTTTTCAAAATATTAATATATAAATGCGTTTTTTAATATTTTTAACGTGGCTTTTAATCATAAAAGAAATTACTTGTAGTATAAAGAGTTTCCCATTTTTATTTAATAAAATATCACCTTTGATAAGTGTACCATAGGATACTTAATCCTCCAACGGTCGACCGATAACCCGGGCGACCTGATGACAGTTAAACCAAGTCATAACGTTGTGCGATCGTATATTGTCGTCGACCACTTGGTGCTCGACAACCACACAGTAATGTCGCGACAGGTAGCATTCACACGACGCACGACAAGTCGCTTATCCATGTCGACACACAAGACGATCGACATACAGAGCACGATATTGTAGCATGCGGTTACAGATAAGCAGTCACGCATGTTTAGCTAACCAACGCCGCGAATCACGGAAGTAATTGACTCAGTATCAGCACACGATCTAGCAGTTACAACCTCTACACAGTCAACTTCAATAACTGACCGGATTGTCAGGTAACAGTTTATTTTACTTTTTTAAATACACAGAGCATATCAGAAAAAAGGTACGTTTAACTTTGCCGATTTTGCAATTTGTTTGCTGTAACGACCGCTGGGTATCCATGTCGAGTGTATTGATAGCGCAATGTGTGATCGTCGAGAATGATTGTCAAGTGGGGGGAATACTGGGTGTTCTAGGGAGAACATCTACCAGAGGGAGTGTATCCCAAGCGGATTGGGTGTTCAAGGGTGAACATCTACCAATGGGAGTGTATCCCGAATGAGCTGGGTGTGACTTGTTCCCAATTCGTTTGTGTGTGGAAGTGTTCGAGACGACGACCCTGGGACTCGACATTGAAGAAATGATAAATGACACCAAGTATGAATCATAACGAAACGCACTCTTTATTTGGAAACGGAATTAGGAAATGTTGTAAAAATAACCAACAAGAAACAAATGTTAACTAAAGTAGTATTTAAGGTGAGTGGCATTCCAGGTGTTGGGAACTGGTTGGCCATCAAGGAGCTGGAGTCGATATGCACCGTTCGATATGTCCTCTGCAATTCGGAATGGTCCTTCCCAGTTGGCCGCAAGCTTACCGTGCGCTCGATTCTTCCTAGCCTCTCCCCGCTTTCGCCATACCAGATCGCCACTTTTGAACGCTCTGGGTTTGACTTTGGTGTTGTATCTGCGAGATAGCATTCGCTTTTGGGCCTCTGCGCGGATGGTGGCGACCTCTCGACGTTTAGGAAGGACGTCGAGATTCATCTGTAACTGTTCCGCATTAAGGGACATATTAGTGATATTGTGTTACCAATAAGGAGTATTGGTAAATCTTGAAGAAATTTGTTTTGATGATGCTACAAGAAGTTTTTAGTTGAAGAAGATATTAGAATTAGTTAAAAGCAAGTTGTAGAAATTAAATGTAGTAGGAATTTCTTGTAAACCTTGTAAAACTTGCATTTTTAACCTGCAATAATCGATTATGATTAAGCAATAATCGATTATCACAAGTCATACTTGAATAATCGATTATCACTTCATATAATCGATTATCATACTTTTGAAAACCTATAACGGACTTGAATAATCGATTATCACTTACAATAATCGATTATTCATGGCAGTTGGGAGCTGACCTTTGGCATTCAGTGAACTTGGCTATATATTTTGTTTTGGAGAAATTAGAAAGTAACGTTGTTTTTGAACTGAGAAAGCTTAGAACACTGTGTGTCAGAGGAACGTTCTCAGAAAGCTTTTTGTTCATTGTTCCCTTGCTTGGTCTTGTGAAAGGAGAGGCTCGCGTATCGTGTGTCGATAGTCGGAGCAGACTCTCTTCAAGTTAGCAAGGTGCTCTGCCTGGTCTTGTGAAAGGAGAAGCTTGTGAATCGTTGGTCGATTGCTGAAGCGGTTCTCTTCAAGTTGGTAGAGTGGTTCTATTCATTTTTATTGTTCATTATCTTGTAATCTGTTAAACAATTTTTTAGTGAAAAAGGTTAATCACTATTTATAGTGATTAACGACTGGACGTAGAATCTTTTGATTCGAACCAGGATAAAAATTCTGTGTTGTTCTTCTTATTCCCTATACTCATTTTATTGTACGTTCATCAACTGTTTGATTAATTTTCTGAAAGAAAATTATTTTTACTAAAAGGACCAAATTAAGTTTAATTGTGATCAAATACGCTTTGCGCTCTCTGAGTCTTAATTCCGCTGCGCTATACTCTTCGAAAAATACCCCCTCCGATACCATCAATTGGTATCAGAGCTTGCTTTGATAGTTTTTCAAAATTTGCGAAAATGGCTGGTCACAATCAAAACCTTGTATATGCTGAGGGTGCTTCCATTAACAGACCTCCACTGTTTACTGGTGATAACTATGCTTTTTGGAAAGTTAGAATGGAAATTTTTATGGGGTCTGTTGATAGAGGTATCTGGGAAGCTGTACAAAATGGTCCTTATATTCCTATGAATACTGTTGATGGTGTAGAGACTGAAAAACCTTATTTTAATTGGACTGCTGAAGAAAATAGAGGAGCTCAGTTTGATATTAAAGCCCGCAATATAATTTCATCTGCTGTTGTACTTGATGAATTTTATAGAATTTCAGTGTGTAAGACAACACAGGAAATGTGGGAAGTCCTCAGAGTCACTCATGAAGGAACAGAGGACGTAAAGCGTGCTAGGAAGAACACTCTCATTCAGGAATATGAGATGTTCAGAATGCAACCTGGAGAAACAATCTCTGATGTTCAAAAACGATTCACTCATATTATGAATCATTTAACAGGATTGGGTAAGACTTTTGATACTGATGAACTTAATGTGAAAATTCTGAAATCTCTGGACAGGTCTTGGCAACCAAAGGTGACTGCCATCTCGGAATCTCAGAATCTTACTCAGATGTCAATGCCAATCTTGTTTGGAAAGCTCCGTGAGCATGAACTTGAGCTGAGGAGATTGACTGCCGAAGAGGATCAAGGCAAAAGGAAAACTCTAGCTTTCAAGTCTGAAATTTCTAAAAGAAAAAGCTCTAAGAGGATCGAAGAAGATGATTCTGATGATGAAGAAAATATGAGCTTGATGATAAAGAAATTTGCAAAGTTCATGAAAGCAAAGGGAAAGGACAAGTTTCACAAAGATAGGAAAGAAAGTCAAGAATCTCCATCAAACGTAAAGTGCTTCGGTTGTGGAGAAAGAGGACACGTAAAATCTGAGTGTCCAAATAGCAGGAAAAGTGAAGACAAGAAGGAGAGAAAATTTCAAAAGAAAAAGAAAGCATACATAGCTTGGGAGGATAATGCCTCTAGTTCAACAAGTTCAAGTGACACAGAAGAAGAAGCCAATATTTGTCTAATGGCTGAATCAGAAGATACTGGAAGCCAAGTAAGTGATTCCAGCTTTGAATCTAGTGAATTAGACATGCAAAAGGCTTTCTATGAATTGTTGATTGAATCTGAAAAGCTTAATGCTGCACATAAAAAACTTAAGAAAGAGCACAATGAATTAAAATTGAATTATGAAAAGTTGCTTGATGATGAAGTTGTCTTAAGAAATAAAGTTAGTTCTTTAGAAACAAAATTATCTGATGCAAATGCTACTGTTGAACCTGTTGAATGTTTGTCTTGTAAGAATCATATGTTTGATATTGACATACTTGAAAACTTACTTGCAAAGGAAACCAAGACTAATTCACATGCTAAGACAAACTTTAAAAGAAGAAATGTTAAAAATAGAAATATGCATCAAATAAATAAGTCCAAAGAAAGAAGAACTCGTAGAGTTTGGGTTGAAAAAGGGACTTTTGTTAAAAAAGTAAGTAATGCTTGTTGTTTTTACTGTATGAAGCATGGTCACACATCAAACAAATGCAACATTAAACATGTTGGTGTTCCAAGTGGCAAATATGCTTGGGTTAAAGCTGTGAGATGATCTAAACTTGCACAAACTAACCCCAAGGACCCATATTGAGATTGGGGACCTAAAATTCTTGCTAACTTGTTTTGTAGGATCAATCTAAGTCCAAGAATTCACTGTGGTATCTTGACAGTGGTTGTTCAAGACACATGACTGGTGACAAGAAAAGATTCATCTCTTTTGAGAAGAAGAAGCAAGGATTTGTAACTTATGGGGATAACAACAAAGGCAGAATAATGGGTACTGGAAACATTGGAGGAGGAAACACTTTGACAATAAAAGACGTCTTATACGTTGAAGGACTCAAACATAATCTTCTAAGCATAAGTCAACTATGCGACAAAGGTTTCAAGGTAACTTTTGAGAGTGATAATTGTACTGTTTATTTCAAAAATTCTGCTGAAATTGCTTTGCAAGGTGTTAGGCATAATAACATATATTTGATTGACATTGAGAGTGAAAGTAGTCATAGTATAACATGCTTAGTTGCTAAAGAAGAAAATCCATGGCTATGGCACAAAAGAGCTGCACATATTCACATGCAACACTTAAATAAATTAATCTCTAAGGATCTTGTGATTGGTTTGCCTAAACTAAAATTTGTAAAAGATAAACTTTGTTCTGCATGTCAGAAGGGTAAACAAACAAAATCTTCATTTTCATCTAAAAGCATGATTTCTACATCAAAACCTTTAGAGCTTTTGCATATGGACTTGTTTGGTCCATCTAGAATTAAAAGTTTTTGTGGAAACTACTATGCTCTTGTAATTGTTGATGATTACACAAGATACACTTGGACCTTCTTTTTAAATTTGAAAAGTGAAGCTTTCAAAGCCTTTAAATCTTTTGCTAAACGTATTAAAAATGTAAAAGACATGAAAATCAAAACATTGAGAAGTGATCATGGTGGAGAATTTGAAAATGAATCTTTTGATAAATTTTGTGAAGAATATGGCATAGCACATAACGTTTCTACACCTAGAACTCCCCAACAAAATGGTGTTGTTGAAAGGAAAAATAGATCATTAGAAGAATTAGCTAGAACCCTTATGAATGAATCTAATGTGCCAAAATATTTTTGGGCTGATGCAGTTAGTACTGCTTGTTATGTGTTAAACAGGATGCTTATTAGGCCAATTCTGAAATTAACTCCATATGAACTGTTAAATGGTAGAAAACCAAATGTATCTCACTTGAAAATATTTGGGTGCAAATGCTTTGTCTTGAACAATGGAAAAGATAATCTAGGCAAATTTGATGCAAAATCTGATGAAGCAATTTTCCTAGGATATTCTTTGACCAGTAAAGCATATAGAGTATTTAATAGAAGAACTTTAACAATTGAAGAATCAATGCATGTTGTCTTTGATGAGATTGTGGACCTTGAGGAAAACCCTCTTGAGTCAAACAAACATATTGCAGGTGATGAGGATTATTTGAAGGAAGCTCTTGAAGAGATGTATCTAAATGAGAACTATCCTCCAGAACTTCAAGAAACACCTCAAGCTGTTGATTCTAAAAGCTATCAACAACCAAGAGGACTTTCCTTAGACAACATCATTGGAGACATTTCAAAAGGAGTAACTACAAGACATAATCTTAATAATTTTTGTCTAACTGTAGCTTTTGTGTCTCAAATAGAACCCAAGAATATAAAGGAAGCTCTTCAAGATGATAAGTGGTGCGTTGCTATGCAAGAAGAGCTAAACCAATTTGAAAGGAATGAAGTCTGGGAACTTATTCCAAAGCAAGATGATTTTCAAGTCATAGGAACCAAATGGGTATTTAGGAACAAGCTTGATGAGGATGGAAACATCACAAAGAACAAAGCAAGGCTAGTTGCAAAGAGCTACTATCAAGAGGAAGGCATAGACTATGATGAAACATATGCACCAGTGGCCAGGTTAGAAGCAATTAGATTGTTGCTTGCATATGCATCCTTGATGAAATTTAAACTGTATCAAATGGATGTGAAAAGTGCGTTTTTAAATGGTTTCATAAAAGAAGAGGTATATGTTAGTCAACCTCCTGGTTTTGAGGATTTCAAATTTCCTGATCATGTTTATAAGTTGAAAAAGGCCTTGTATGGTCTTAAACAGGCACCTAGGTCTTGGTATGAAAGACTTAGTACCTTCTTACTTGATAATAATTTTTCTAGAGGTAAGGTTGATTCAACCTTATTTATAAAGAAAGTAGGAAAATACATCTTGATTGTACAAGTTTATGTAGATGATATCATTTTTGGGTCAACTGATGATTCTTTATGTGAAGAGTTTGCAAAAATAATGCAAGGAGAATTTGAGATGTCTATGATGGGAGAATTAAACTTTTTCTTAGGACTACAGATAAAACAAATGAATGGTGGAACATTCATCTCCCAAACTAAATACTGTAGAGAAATTCTTAAGAAATTTGGTATGGATAGCTGCAAAGAAGCTAGTACACCCATGGGTACTTCATGTTATTTAGATAAGGATGAAATTGGAAAAGGAGTGAATGAAACCATGTTTAGAGGCATGATAGGATCCTTGCTATACTTAACTGCTAGTAGACCAGATATTATGCAGAGTGTTTGTGTATGTGCTAGATACCAAGCCAATCCTAAAGAATCTCATTTGACTGCAGTTAAGAGAATTCTAAAATATCTTAAGGGAACTACTTCATTTGGACTTTGGTATCCCTCTGATGCCTCACTTAGTTTAATAGGATACTCTGATGCAGATTATGGTGGCTGTAAAATTGATAGAAAAAGTACTAGTGGCACTTGTCATTTTCTGGGTTGTTCTTTAGTGTCTTGGCATTCAAAGAAACAAGCTTGTGTAGCTTTATCTACTACTGAAGCTGAAGACATTGCTGCTGGCAATTGTTGTGCCCAAATCTTGTGGATGAAACAGCAACTAGAGGACTTTGATATCTTTCTTGATCACATTCCTCTGAAATGTGATAATACTAGTGCCATCAACCTAACTAAGAACCCCATCATGCACTCAAGAACTAAACACATTGAAATTAGACATCACTTCTTGAGAGATCACATTCAAAAAGGAGATTGCCAAATTGAATACATTGACACGTTACATCAATTAGCTGATATCTTTACTAAAGCCTTGCCTAAAGATAGATTCTATGAGCTTAGAAGAGAGTTAGGGGTATTAGACATGTCTTAGACTCCACATTAATGGTTCTTTGCAAATTTTCGTAAGATCAACGTTAATAATCGATTATCATCAGGTCATAATCGATTATTCCAAACCTGGACATCCTTTACACTGAGATAATCGATTATCCCACCCAATAATCGATTATGAATCTTCAAATTTATCTCTGGAAAATCATGAGAAAATAATCGATTATCTTCATACATAATCGATTATCACAAAATTTCTGGAAAGTGATCAACGAGCAGATAATCGATTATCACTTATGATAATCGATTATCACGCTAGCAGTTTCAAAAATAAAGCCGTTGGAGACTCCATAACGGCTCAAAACGGCCATAAACGGCTAGTTCTTCCCTTCTTCTTATAAATAGGCCTCTATAATCGATTGTTAGCCATCTCTTTGCACCTAGAAACTACTAAAATCAAAATCTTGAGCTTCCAATCCCTCCAATTTTACTCACTCTCTCAAACTATCACTCCCTCAACCTTTCTCCATGGCAGATTCAAGGAGACATCATCGTAGAGCTGTTGGAGCATCCTCTTCCTCTCAACCACGTCCGGCAACGATTGATGGATGGATTTCAGATCAAGAAAGACATGGACTATGTTTCTTCCTGGCAAGAGAGAAGAATCATGGCAGTAAAGTATATTCGCCTTGATTTTTTCCGTTTCTATGGATTTCAATTTCCAGCGCTGTTTAATGATCAAGGACTCTCAAATCTGGTGGAGCAAAACGGTTGCATTTATCCCGATCTCATCAGAGTGTTCTACTTCAACTTGCGATATCGAGATGGGATTATTTCCACCAAAGTCAAGGGTGTCCCTATAATTTTAGATGATGATGTGTGGACCAACGTTGCCCAACTACCCATCTGGGATGATGCTGTTAAAGTTCATCTCGGACTCCAAGATTTCGATCGATTATCGACCTTCCAATCCTTCCTACGTCACCCTGAACAACAGACTAATCGAAGGCAATTGCTTGTTGGAGGTTTCAAGGTTGAAGAAAGGATGATTCACTACTTACTTGTCTGGATCCTATGTCCTAGAGCAACCAATCATGCTCAATGCTCTGAACAGGATCTACTTCTTCTATATGGGATCCTGAATCACATCCACATCGATTGGCCAGCTCTCATTGCTGACACTATGGTAAAAGCTAAGAAATCCCATTCGTATCACCTTCCTTATGCTCTTCTTATTTCTAGAATCTTGGAGTACAAAGGTGTCAATTTTGAAGGAGAACTTGTCCAAGCCACTCAAGTTGTTGGCTCGGAAATTGGCGATACTACCTTTCGTCAGATGGGATTCATTACTAGAGGCAGAGTCCTTATTCACAAAGATGATGATCATCCTGATGTCGATGAAGATGATGACATGGACACTCATATGGCTGACCCAGTAAGTGCTGCTGCTCCATCTGCTGCTGGACCATCCAACGTACCCTCCTCTTCCTCAACTTCTATGGAAGAACATTTTGCAAGGTTATCTAAACAATTGGAGGATATGAGTCTTGCACAAAAGACTCACTTTGAGGAGATTTATGATTGGCAACGATCTGTTGATCACTACAAGAAAGTGGTGTTTTACCGAAGGGTAATTACAGACGGCCTTAAGGCCTTCGGTAAAAGTATTTTACCGACGGTCATTTAGAGTATTACCGAAGGTCTTGGAGGCGCTCGGTAATTAAGTGTTGATTTTAAATACCGAGGGTCTTAGGCCGTCGGTATGTATGAGGTTGAATTAAAAGCAAAACTTCTGTTTTCCCTCTCCCATTTCGAGCTCGTCGAACAAACCCTGTATCCCTCTCCCTGCGAATCCTCTCCTCAGCTGCGTTGTGTGAGTGTGCTCACGGATGTTGTGAGGGCGTGCGTAACTGCGTCATCCTTCATTCAGTCCTGTTAGTGAGGGTGGACACTGGTTGTCGTTGACGGTGTGAGGACGGTTGTGACTGAGGCGATTGCCATGGAGTAGGGACGGTTGGGGACTGAGGCGTTCTGCTTCATTCGGTGCGGTTGGAGCTTTTGTTGAGTGATTCTCCGGGAAGGGTGTTCGTGGACGGTGATTGGGTCGGTGTTGTCGCTAGGATTGCATTAAGGTTAGTGTTCTGTTCATGTGAATTTTAGGTTTTGGGCTTGCTTCGTAATTGATTGATATTTGTTTTCGTGCTTCCAATTTCTTGCAAATCCTTGGAAGTCATTGTATATTGGATTGTGGTTGTGGCAGCAGGGGTCGTGGTTGGTGGATAGCGTGAGGAGGGCATTGCGGTGGTGACGTGTTGTGGGTGCTGCTTTAAGTGGTGGTCTACTTGTGCTGGGGTTGCCATTGCAGAGGGTGCTGTGGACCTTTTTATCAGGTTTGCTAACTTCCACCGCTATATGTTAACTGCATTTACAAGTTCCTGTTTTAGTGCTGTGGATGCTTCTACTTCTTGATGATTTGATATGAAACTGTACATGACTATGTGAAAAGTATGTATTGCATTTTGTTGTTGTTTTATGTGAATCTGTACATTACAGCCAAGCAATCCAACCAATACTTATGATTCAATGACTTTTTTCTTGCACAGTTTGTTAGTCTAATTTACAATTCCTTATTCAGAACTAAACTAGTACTAAGTGAAGCAACAAATTAAGTTCCCAGACTTCATAAGCAAATCAACATCAGCCTAGAGGTGTTATTCTCTTTAGGTTGAGTCCTCTTGTTCAATATAATATTATATTCATACAATGTACTCAGTGCACATCACCCTTCTTTTTTTGACCTTTAAACCAGTTAAGTGTGCCCTTTACCATGAGCAGAATTAACTTGACAGTTACCTTTTATTTACCCTCTCTCATTTACCATTTACACAATTTTATACTGGGCCAGTTGGGGTCCACTTTCTCAGTTTCCCAAACCAGGATCCTGACTCAAACACCATCATCATTTTATGAGTGCAATGAAAGAGTACAAAAATGAGCCTAAAATGTCACAGAAGTAGGAAAATTATAAAGGTTTTGTTTTGATATATGTCTGATTCTAATAATTGGTGCCTTGTTTGGCACCTTAGAATTTAGAAGGATAGCAGTGCCTTTTTTAGTTGTCCTTGGCCCATATCTATGTGTCACCTATATAAAATTTTATCAACATTTATCATTCTGTGGTTCTGAATTTATGTATGTTTTAGTTATAAGGATTTAACTTTATGTTCTGTTAATGGACCTAGAACATGATTCTGAAATAGAGGAATTGAACAGTGAGGCATAATTAAAGATCCTGCCAAATGGTTAATTTCTTGAACTTAAAACACCACCCATTTCGTACTCCTGGAATGTTGTTTTTCCCTATGCAAAATTTCCCATCTTCCTATCTCATTATTAAATCCGAAAGAGAATAATACAGTCCACAACATTTTCGTTCTCTCACTCCTTTAAACTCATGACCAATTTATTATCACACTGCCACTGACCTTACTTCTACTCCTATTTCACTTAATTTATTCTTTCTCTTTTCTAATTGTCCATTGTATATGTTATTGTTATCCTTTGTTCATCTCTTATTTTCCCACACTCTGTCTCCCCTGGAAGTTCCCTCTGTTAACACTATTTAAAAGACTTTGACTTCATCATTCACCTTTCACACACAATACAATAACCACTCCTACTTTTCTTGAACACCAAACTTAACTACATTTTCCTTTGGTACCTCAAGTATGCTCAAAACAATTGACAGTAACAAAAAAGTCCACAAGTTGTACAATGTAGCTTACACAAGTGGATCACACTAGAATCAAACAATTAGACAATTAGGGTCAAGTGGATCACGCTAATATAGTATTAAAATCTACAGTATTTTATAAACATTTTTTTAAGTAATAATAATAAAATCATCTTGGTCTAAGAGTGAGAAGTTAATAATTATAATTGTTCAAAATTGACATCCTTTGAAGTGAAGTTGTTAAAGATCCATGGTAAAGTATAGCCGTACAGTGATTTGTACTTTGATCAGCCCTTATTTTCTTTGTTTGAGACAACAGCTACATATTTTATTTTGTATGTTAAACAAGGATTAAGACCCGAATGAAAATTGTATGTTTTAGATCTGAAATTACTCTTTCATCCTTAACACAGTTATGTACTTTGTTTGTTTACACCACTTCCATATGCTTTTTATAGTTGTCAGGAAGTTCATTAGTTTAATATAATTTATGTTAAAGTGTTAGGCTATTTGGAATGACTGTAAGTTCTTAAAATTGGATTGAATTTTTTGTGGACATTTAAAGGAGTTTTTAGAGGATCCGTTTCATGTGTTAGGGTCAGCTTTTAAAGAATGGCACACTTACTTCATCAATGGTTACAAATTCCATACACATGAATGGTCTAAAGGAAAGAAAACATCAAATTGTGGTGTGTATGTCAAGGGCCTAACAGAGGGGTCTTATGATGATTTCTACGGCATCATTCATAAAATATATGAGTTAGAGTACAACAGCACTACTTCTCCAAACAGAGTGGTACTCTTCTATTGTGAATGGTTTGATCCTTATAGAGCTGGTACTAGAGTTGATCCACGCTTTAATATTGTCGAACTGAACCAGAGACTAAGATATGGGCCTTTTGATCCTTTCATTCTACCATCTAATGTAAGACAGGTTTATTATGTGCCATATCCACCATTTCGCAATATTGACAAGCGTGGTTGGGCCGTAGCAATACAAACGAAGCCTAGAGGTCGCATAGACTCAAATCAAGTAGAGGAAGATGTAGCCTACCAACTTGACCAAATGTCACAACCACAAGAAATTATCGAAGTTGAACGTATAACCGCATTGGTCCACCCTGATGGTGATGGAGATGAATTAGAAGCAACAGTACAACGTGATGAAGAACAAGAGGAAGAAGAAGAACAAGAAGAAGAAGAAGAAGAAGATGAAGAAGAACAAGAAGAAGAAGATGATGATGATGATGACGATGAAGAAGAAGAACAAGAAGAAGAAGACGATGATGAAGATGAAGATGAAGATGAAGATGATGATCAGGATGACGATGATTGAATGTTGAACATCTATTGTAGCAAATTGGACTATCATTTCATTACCATTATCTAAAATACCATTATCTAAAATACCATCTTTAAGTTGTATGCAATTACTTGTACATTGACTTTGAAAACAATTCATCCTTCTTTATTTATTTAAATTTATACGCTTTGTTTGTAACCATTTCAATGCAGTAATGACAGGACAAGGTTCAGAGCGTCCTGATAAAGGAAAAGGGGTAGCAAGGCCTACGAAGAGGAAACGGCAGGCACCAAAGTATGTACTTAGGGTGCCTGCTACACTACCTACCCCTGCTCCCGGTAGTTCATCATCTGTGGGGCCTCCTCCTACCCCTAGTATACAGACTCCTACACCAGCAGTAGACCCTACTCCTCCTCCTCGTGCAGTACACCCTTCTACTACCACTGCAGTAGACCCTTCTCCTCCTCCTGCAGCACACCCTTCTACAACCCCTGCAGCAGACCCTCTTCCTCCTCCTCTTATTGCCACCCCCACTCCTCCCCCTATTGTTATTACCCCCACTCCTCTCCCTGACCCTACTTATATACCTTCCTCATCTTCTGTACCTCCTTCTGAGACTGTCACACCACTTGGTGATCCAGATTCAAGTGGTGATGCTGAAGATCTTGACCCGCCCCTCCATGATCGACCATGGATTGAGCCCTATGGTAAAGGGTAAGTTTATAATCTGTTGATATCATTTGATGTTTAAACCATATTGTAATTGAAATGAGTTTTGTTATGCAGGTTTATTCCATCTAGGGTTGCTTCCCAGGCCATCACACGTTCAATAAAGCAACAGTTTTTAACTCCATGGCCTACTTGGGGAGCAATACCTCATGACGACAGAAAGCCATTCTGGCAGCGCTTTCAGGTGAGCAATCTATTACACTAATGTCCGTCTTATTTTAGTATGTTCTGTAATCAATGTTTGTTCTCTTTAATGTTACAGATGAAGGTGCAGTGGAAACCTGAACATGAAACTCAGATACACAGAAATTTCCACATGAAAGCATCTCATCGGCTGTCAGAGATGTTTAGGGATGCCCGGAATGCAGGACAGCGCCCTAACTGGCTGGGTGAGCACATTTGGAACTCTTTACTGGCCCATTGGAATACAGTAGAGTTCCGCAATAAGTGTGCCAAAGCCCAGCGGAACAGAGCGTCTGAAAGGGGTGACACCCTGCATACTGGTGGGTCGATCACCATTCATGAGCATGCCATTCGTATGGTATAATCTCATTACATAACTTTCTCTTTCTTCAATAAGTTATGTATATTGTATTTCATATGTACGCTTGTAATTCTTAATTATGTTACAGGCACAGGCTCTAGGACGGGCGGTCCATGTTGATGAGGTCTTTGCACAGACTCATGTTCGGAAGGGAACTAATGAATTTGTTGATGAAAGATCTCGGAAGACTCATGTAAGCAAATAACACTAATACTAATTGTTCATTTATGTTATACTATCGTTCCCTGACATTGCTTTTAATGTTTCAACAGGAAGACTTTTCTACGAGACTTTCACAGGTTAGATCTGAACATGAGTCAGCTCCTACACCGGATGATGCCAGTAATGTAGATGATGACATCCGTAGGACGCAGTGCTGGATCGACACCGTTGGTGGGAAGAAAAAGGGACGAGTGTATGGTGCGGGACAGGTTGCTGCAAACTATACAGCATCCAGAGGAGGTACTCTGAAGCACCAGCCTTCTTCTTCCACCAGTACTGCTGACGAGGTTGTTCAACTCAGGCAGGAACTCCATCAACGTGACCAGGAGCTCACTGATCTCAGAGCAGAGTTTACAAATTTTAAGGCCCTGCTCATGACTGTCTTGCCTCAAACCTCACAGGACGTACAAAATATCCCTCCCACCCAATCACGACCGTCCTCATCACCTACTGCCACTCAGCAGCCCACTTCAGTCCAACCCTCAGCAGTCCAACCCTCATCAGTCCAACCCACACCAGTCCAGCCATCAATAGAGGAGCAGGATGATGAAAATCATTCTGATGATAGTTATGTACATTATTAGGTTTCATTTTCTTCTTACTTGTTAGACAAACATTTGGATATTAGAACATTTTGAGTTGATATCATTTCAATGTTAGATGTACTTACAGACTTTGGATGTTACAACATCCTTGTGTTACATTGTTTTATGTTTGAACTATAAATACATTATTTATACATTAATGAATGTCCTGTGGATTATTTGATGTGCCTTGGATATTGATCATTGATTGGATCTTTGAGATGCACATTATGCATGTTTGTATGTGTTTGAAAACTGTTATGCAGGTCTGTTTGTAAATGAAATTTGTTATACAGGTTTGGGTTGCAGAGGGAAAACCATTTCTCTGAAACCTGCACTGCATTTTACCGAAGGCTTTTGCCCTTCGGTAAATGCCCTCGTCTGGCCATTACCGAAGGCTTCCGCCCTTCGGTAAATACCCTCGAATGCTCATTACCGAGGGCTTTTGCCCTTCGGTAATTACCGAAGGCTTTCGCCCTTCGGTAATTACCGAAGGCTTTCGCCCTTCGGTAATTACCGAAGGCTTTCGCCCTTCGGTAATTACCGAAGGCTTTCGCCCTTCGGTAATTACCGAAGGCTTTCGCCCTTCGGTAATTACCGAAGGCTTTCGCCCTTCGGTAATTACCGAAGGCTTCTGGCCCTCGGTAATTACCGAAGGGCGAAAGCCCTCGGTAATGGTTAGCGACAAGGGATTTACCGAAGGATTTTTGGCCGTCGATAGGCCTTCGGTAAACGTCCATTATCGACGGCTTTTGGCATTTTCCGAGGGCTTCTGGCCTTCGGTAATGCCCTACTTTTTTGTAGTGGATGAGTACATGGTTGATCAATTTCTTGATCTTGATGTTCGCCTATCTAACATCGAGCATCATCTCAACCTTCAACCTCCCGAGCGATCTCCTAGTCCTCAGTTTTAGATATAGGTTCTCTGTTAGACTGTTTTGTTGTTTACTTGCCATTTCATCTATGTTATAATTCAGTCTGTTATGTGTCTTCTTCCAATGTAATCTTTATTTTCATAAATAAAATGATCTCTTCATTATATGCATCCTTTGATTAATTGAGGGGGAGATCATATTTAGGGGGAACCCTTAACATCTGATCTTTTTGCTTCTGATCAAAAAGGGGGAGAAGAATAATACAAGGGGAGAAGTATAAATTATTACAGGTATTGCTAACCTTGTTGTTGTTTGTTAGCTTGTATGTTTTGCAGGTAAGCCAAACTTGCTTTTAAAATTAAATTTTTGATCATCATCAAAAAGGGGGAGATTGTTACCAATAAGGAGTATTGGTAAATCTTGAAGAAATTTGTTTTGATGATGCTACAAGAAGTTTTTAGTTGAAGAAGATATTAGAATTAGTTAAAAGCAAGTTGTAGAAATTAAATGTAGTAGGAATTTCTTGTAAACCTTGTAAAACTTGCATTTTTAACCTGCAATAATCGATTATGATTAAGCAATAATCGATTATCACAAGTCATACTTGAATAATCGATTATCACTTCATATAATCGATTATCATACTTTTGAAAACCTATAACGGACTTGAATAATCGATTATCACTTACAATAATCGATTATTCATGGCAGTTGGGAGCTGACCTTTGGCATTCAGTGAACTTGGCTATATATTTTGTTTTGGAGAAATTAGAAAGTAACGTTGTTTTTGAACTGAGAAAGCTTAGAACACTGTGTGTCAGAGGAACGTTCTCAGAAAGCTTTTTGTTCATTGTTCCCTTGCTTGGTCTTGTGAAAGGAGAGGCTCGCGTATCGTGTGTCGATAGTCGGAGCAGACTCTCTTCAAGTTAGCAAGGTGCTCTGCCTGGTCTTGTGAAAGGAGAAGCTTGTGAATCGTTGGTCGATTGCTGAAGCGGTTCTCTTCAAGTTGGTAGAGTGGTTCTATTCATTTTTATTGTTCATTATCTTGTAATCTGTTAAACAATTTTTTAGTGAAAAAGGTTAATCACTATTTATAGTGATTAACGACTGGACGTAGAATCTTTTGATTCGAACCAGGATAAAAATTCTGTGTTGTTCTTCTTATTCCCTATACTCATTTTATTGTACGTTCATCAACTGTTTGATTAATTTTCTGAAAGAAAATTATTTTTACTAAAAGGACCAAATTAAGTTTAATTGTGATCAAATACGCTTTCCGCTCTCTGAGTCTTAATTCCGCTGCGCTATACTCTTCGAAAAATACCCCCTCCGATACCATCATATTGCGCCTCAATGAAGGCTCGCCAACTTCGACTGGGAGCATGGCATCAGTGCCGTAAGTCAGGTTGAATGGCGTGTCCCCTGTAGATCCATGAGGAGTACACCTGTATGCCCACAAAACCTCTGGCAGTTCCTCCACCCATAAACTTTTGGCTTCGCCGAGTCGCTTCTTCAACTCTGTCAGTATGGCTTTGTTCGCGGCCTCTGCTTGGTCATTCGTTTGAGAATGTTCAACTGAAGAGGTGACATGTTTGATGCCCAAATTGTTAAGGAACTCTTCTAACTTGCGCTCAATGAATTGGCGACCGTTGTCGGTAATGATCTTCTGAGGGAGGCCGAACCGACAGATGAGACACCAGATGAACTTCTGCACTCGTTGGGCACTGATAACAGACAATGGCTCAGCTTCTATCCATTTTGTGAAGTAGTCGACCGCCACTAGGAGGAACTTGTTTTGCGCTTTGGCGATCGGTAGAGGTCCAACTATGTCAAGGCCCCACTACGCAAACGGCCAGGGAGAGACAATATTGTGCAAATCTTCGGGAGGTGCACGGATGTCGTGACCATAGGCCTGACAGGGGAGGCACTTCTTGACAAATGTTTCACAATCGCGGTCGAGTGTAGGCCATTAATATCCAGCGCGGAGAACACGTGCTCTCAAGGTTCGTTTGCCAGAGTCTAATCTGCATATCCCGGTGTGCAACTCGCGCAGTACATAGTCTGCCTCTTCCTCTGATATGCATTTCAACAGAGGAGTGCTATGGCCGCGACGGTATAGGTCGTCGCCTATACACACAAAACGTGCAATGCGCTTGGAATCAGCCACAGTAATGCTATCCCTTTTATCCTGCTTCTCCATGAGATCTTTGACCTTCTGCCGCCAGTCTGTGACGGGTGTAGACACATTGGTGACGAAGGCTTCCACCACAGGACGGTCGAGCGTCATCTGAATGATGGAGGATAACTGTGCTCGCTCCTTAGAATGAGTTAACTTAGACAAGAGATCTGCTCTTGCGTTTTGTTCCCTGAGCACATGGATGACACTAACCTCGACAAAACTTTGGAGTAAGGTCTGGACCTTGTGGAAATACCGTAATAGTTGATTATCCTTGACCTGATAGGTTCCATTCACGTGGCTGACTACTAATTTTGAGTCCATCCGACATTCTAAACCATCAACCGAGAACTCTCTGGCCAGGGATAGGCCAGCAATCAAGGCTTCGTACTCGGCCTGGTTGTTGCTAGCTGGGAACTTGAATATGATGGTTTGCTCTATGACTAAACCATCCGGTCCTTCTAGGACGACACCGGCTCCTCCCCCCCTTTTGTCGGAGGAACCATCTACACTGAGTAGCCACTTTGTAGTTGAGTCCTCTGGTGCAGGTATTAACTCAGCTGCGAAATCTGCCAAATGTTGACCCTTGATGGACCCGCGTGGCTCGTAACGGAGTCCGAACTCTGACAGTTCCACGGACCAGGCAACCATTCGTCCTGCCAAGTCTGGTTTGCGGAGGATCTTGGCTATGGGGTGATCTGTGCGGACGACCACCTGATGGCTCTGGAAATATGGTCGAAGTCGACGAGAAGCTGTGAGCAGGGCCAGAGCAAATTTCTCAATTTGAGAATATCGTTCCTCAACCCCTTGTAGTGTACGACTGATGAAGTATATCAGCTTAAGGGAGGGTGCTTCCTGTATCAAGGCGGCGCTAACCGCATGTTGGGAAGCTGCAATATACAGCTGTAAGTCGGTCCCATCGTCTGGTCGAGCCATAATTGAAGGACTGGTTAAGATGTGTTTGACAGTGTTGAATGCTGTCTCACAAGCATCGTCCCACTGTTGAGTGGTGCCGTTTTTCAAGTTCTTCAAGATGGGCTTGATGTGCTCAGCTAGCTTTGGAATGAATCGGGATAGGGCTGTGAGCCGCCCCACCAGACGTTGTATCTCCCTTAGAGTTTTCGGAGCAGCCATGTCGAGCACTGCTTTGCACTTGTCTGGATTAGCTTCAATGCCTCGACGTGTAAGCATGAAGCCTAAGAACTTACTTGCGGGAACACCGAAAGTACACTTGGAAGGATTAAGGCGCATGCTGTACCGCCGGAGTTGGCCAAAAACTTCCTTCAAATCTTGCAGATGTTGTTCCACAGAATTGTTGCGAATAACCATGTCGTCGACATACACGTCCATGCATCGTCCTATCTGATGATGGAAGACTTTATCCATGAGGCGTTGATAGGTGGCCCCGGCATTCTTCAATCCGAACGGCATTACTTCGTAACAGTAATTAGCACGTTCAGTAATGAAGGCGGTCTTACTTTGATCGGGCTCATACATGGGGATCTGGTTGTATCCCGAATAGGCGTCGAGAAAGCTCAATATAATATGACCCGAAGCTCCATCTACCAAGCGATCAATGCTAGGGAGGGGATATGAATCTTTGGGACATGCCTTGTTGAGATCTGTGAAGTCGACACACATTCTCCATTGGCCGTTTGACTTCTTAACCATGACCACGTTCGACAGCCACGTAGTGTAGGTTAACTCTCGGATGAACTGGACGTTCATCAATTTCTCGACCTCAACTTGGATGGCTTTGCGCTTCTCCTCCCCGAATCGTCGCTTCTTCTAGGCGATAGGTCGTGCCTCCCGGAAGATGGACAATTTGTGGGCCATGACCCCTGGATGAATTCCGGGCATGTCGGCGGCCGTCCAGGCGAATAAATCTGCATTGTTCCGCAGTATGTGCCCCAGAGCGTGATCTTCGCTAGGGGTTAGGTCCCTGCCAATGCTGGTGGTTTTAGACGTGTCAGTCGTCAAGGATAGGAGTTTGACTTCGCCTTGCGGATGCAGACGCTTGTCTGCATTGGTTCGAGGGTCCAAGTTGACTGTCGCTGCCTCGGCTCCCTTCATCCTTCTAGTTGGAACGAAGGGGGTGACTTTTAGCCCGGCTACATAACACTGTCGGGCTATTCGCTGATCTGCTCTCACGGTACAAATGGTACCATGCTCTGTCGGGAACTTCATGGCGAGGTGGGGAGTAGACACGATTGCCCCGAACGCATTCAGACAAGTTCGTCCTAGCAGGGCATTATACGACGTATTTGCTTCGACCAACAAAAATCGAACTCTAAGCTCAGGTGCTTCCCGACTTGTTCCGAGCCGAGTTCGTAGGTCAAGGTATCCCCTGGTGTCTATTCTTTCTCCTGAGAATCCTACAATTTGCTCGTTGAACGGGGCGATGAGATCCTCAGAAAGGTCCATTTTTTTAAAGGTGGACCAATACAAAATGTTGACCGAACTTCCCTGATCGACGAGGACCTTGCTGACATCGTATCGAGCTATATTAGCTGTGATGACCATAGGACCATCATGATCAGGATCAGGTGCATGGAAGTCTGCGTTCGTGAAGGTGATGTTGGGGATCGACCGAGATTGTCGCTCGACCATATGAACCGACTTCAATTGTCTCAAATGTCGCTTCCTTGCTGAGGCTGACACGCCTCCACCGGTGAAACCGCCAGATATGGTGTCGATGCGGCCTCGAACTGAGTGTTCTCTCTCTATCCGTCGGGGCGGACTGCGCGATCGCCTGCGGTGTCGATCATCTCTAGGGGGTGATCGTTGGGGGCTCCGCCTAGGAGGATCTCTCCGGCGAGGAGTTGCAGCTCTAGTGGAGACTCTATCCTTGATGTAATTTTGGAGATAGCCTGCACGAATGAGTCGCTCTAGTTCGTCCTTCACCATGTTGCACTCTTCCGTGTCGTGCCCATGGTTCATATGGAACCGGCAGGTTTTTCTATTGTCTGCGTTCTTTGGGGTGGCCTTTCGCCGCACTATCAAGAGTTCGACGTGTAAGGCCTCTTCAAGCACCCTCGCCCTTGGTGCATTGAGGGTTGTGTAACGATCGTACTTAGACATCCACCCCGACTCCTTCCGAGGTGTTCGATCCGGCTTGTAGTCGTTAGTGGGTTGCTTCGCTGGTTTCCTTGCCTCCTGGCTGGAGACATCCTGATGCTGTTTCTTTCGGGAATTACGGTGGTCCTCGATGCGGATGAACTTTGCAATAGTGGATTGCAATTCTTCCATAGATGCTGGAGGGTCAGCGTACAATTGCTCCGCGAATTGTCCCGGCCTTAAGCAGGACGATAGATTGCTGATGATGAAAGCAGGAGTGATATCTTTCACGCGCCGGGCTGTCTCGATGTACCGCTGCATAAAAGCTTTCAGGGTCTCATCCTTCTCCTGCCTTGTATGGACAAGCTCAGTAGCAATCATCGCCGATTTCTTATTGGCCGCATACTGCTTTCGGAATAAAGATTCGATGGTTGCGAAACAATCTACTGAATTTCGTGGGAGATTATGGAACCATTCCAGAGCTTCACCCTTAAGAGATAAGGAAAAAGCTCTGCATATCACCGGGTCGTTGTCAGTATAGAATGCCATGGCATCTATAAAATTACGTAGATGGTCGTCGAGGTCATCAGAACCATTGTAATGTTCTAAGGTTGGGGGAGGTTTGTCTGGCATGTTTGCTTGCATAATGGCCTCTGTGAACGGAAGTAGGTTAGTGAGGCGCATAGGAGTAGGCCCCCTCCTCCCTCCGCCAACAGTGTCGGAGGCTCCTCCATGATGACTTACTTCATTATCCTCCTGTCTGTTTGAGGCAGATAATTCCGGCTGTGGGATCTGTGCCCTCAGCGCCGCCATCTCCTCCGCGTGTTTGCGCTGGATTTCCTGCTGTTCCCTTATGGTTTGTGCTTGTGCCTCAATCTGCGCCTGCAGTTGCCTGATCAAATCGCGTGTGTTAGAGTCTTCCATTGCTCCGGTGGTCGTTGTTGGGATAGTAAATCTCGGGCCCCACGGTGGGCGCCAAAATGTTTCAGTGGGGATGTGGGGACCAAGATTCAAACCTAGTAACTCTGAACTGCTTCTTCCTTATGTTGCTTTCACTGTGTTGCTTCTATCTCTTTTACGTTGTCTGAGTAAAGATGGGCTGGGTACCTGCAAAGGCACTCCGATGCTCAAGTTAGAAAGAGATGTGATGATTAGGTCAAAAGTAATCTCTCTTAATTTTCTATAGGGGAAAAAACGTACCTTTTTTCTGATATGCTCTGTGTATTTAAAACAGTAAAATAAACCGTTACCTGACAATCCGGTCAGTTATTGAAGTTGACTGTGTAGAGGTTGTAACTGCTAGTCGTGTGCTGATACTGAGTCAATTACTTTCGTGATTCGCGGCGTTGGTTAGCTAAACATGCGTGACTGCTTATCTGTAACCGCATGCTACAATATCGCGCTCTGTATGTCGATCGTCTTGTGTGTCGACATGGATAAGCGACTTGTCGTGCGTCGTGTGAATGCTACCTGTCGCGACATTACTATGTGGTTGTCGAGCACCGAGTGGTCGACGACAATATACGATCGCACAGCGTTATGACTTGGTTTAACTGTCATCAGGTCGCTCGGGTTATCGGTCGACCGTTGGAGGATTAGGTATCCTATGGTACAATAAGTTTATTGATATTTATAAAAGAAAAATATCATTATCAAATTCAGCCTTAATATATTTTCTGATTAATTAAAAACACAGTCTTATTATTAAAGCTTAAAAATTCGTGTTATTTAATCCTTAAAGGCAGTTAAGAAACAAATGCATTAAATATATAAACTAAAAATTAATAAACAAATTCTATAAAGACGTTTTACTAAAATACTTGGTGAATTTTTAATACATCTTTTACCAAATTTAATAAAAAAATATATTTATTAATTCTTCAGAAAATATTTCTTCCTAGAGGAAATGAAGAAAGTCATGATTTTGAATTCTTGCCTTTTCCCGTGGGTTGACCAAATTATTTCACCAATTTGGTACACAAAGAAGCCAAGTTTCTTGTTAATTTTTATAATATATAGCAATAAGTTTCTTGTTTATTATTAGATGTTGACAAGATAAAAGTTAACGATATATTTAAGTGTAGGATTTCAACTACCAACCCCACATCCGTACGTGTAGGTTCCAATAATGATTATTTGTTAGTTGTTTTTTTTATTAATTGTCTTTGAATTTGTATTTAGTTTTGATTGAGTTTGTTTATGTATGTTTTTTTTTTTTAAAAAAACTTATGATAGAATTTCGGATTGAGTATTGTAAGAGCTTGAAGATAAGGCTATTGGACCCTACAGCCAGGTCCAAAGGGCCAAAGGCACCCTGACTTAGAAGGGGTTCTTTCATTTTTTTAACTCTGAGCCACTTTCCAGTTCTTCTCTCCTTCTCTCTCTAAACTTAGTTTTCCTCCTTCTTTCTCTATCTTCTCTCTATCCTTACACTCATTTGAACCGTTGAAAGTTCGATTAGGTGGTGTTCTTTCGCTCACGAAGTTGAGGGCTTCCTATCCATCCGATTAGTTTTCGATTTGGACGGGTAAGTCAATTTTTCCCCTTTTCTTGAACCTAGGGCATGCAACTTTACTGGTTGCATGTAGCTGGGTAGTATTTCCTTTCGATTTCCTGCCTGTTCTAGCTCTAAGAGTTGTTTCCATCACCATTTAGGTGGTTGTAGGGCACTGTTTGGGTTTTCTTTGTGAAGGCACTGTTAGGGTACTCTAGTTGGCTATACTACTCAACTTCAAGGTAATGGGAGCTAATTTTTTTGTATGAATTTATTTTATAAAAAATATATGCATATGAATGTTGAACTGGTGTGCTCTTGTGAAACTGTTTTATGACTTTTATTGTATTAGGTGTTATAATTGAAACTGTGAAATTGTGCATGTTGTGATGTGATGAATTTAATTTGTTTTGAATGAGTTTGTTGGCTGAAATTGATCTTGTTGGAAGGTCAGGAGTAAGGGGAGTAAGGGTTCTGTAATAGCATGTATATGGGTATTAAATAAATGTACAGGTACTGTTTGAGGTTGCTGTGAGAGGAAGTGAAAATATTAAAATTAGGCATTTCAGATTTAGAGCATAAGAGAACAAGGTAGATAATTTAAATAAATTAATTGTTAATTATTGAAAGCATTTCTTTGTTAGTAGGATAAAGGAACCTTAAAAACCTGAGTTGGCACATCCTTGATCATAGAGCAGCCCTGGCCTGGTCTAGTCAGTTGTGACTAGTCATATTTGCTGGCGTCGAAGGTGAGTTTGATGCGTTCAGACATCTGGGTCCTCTCCGGTGACCAATTGGGGTAAAGAAATATCTCTACTAGGATGAAAATAAAATAAAACAAGTTGATTGTAGATGCATAAAGTTATCATGTGTTAAATTCTAGTCAATTATAATTTTAGAAAATCAATCACTGTGTGTTTGGAATTCAAAGTAAGGATCCATATATAAATATATATAAATATATATATATATATATATATGTATATATATAATGTAAATATATATATATTTATAAGATAATGTAAGTATCATATATATATATATATATATATATATATATATATATATATAATAAAGTAAGGATAGTTGTTTATTATATTGAAACGTGAGTGTTAATCAATAATTATATTACTTGCAGGTATGTATAAATTGATGCATTTTATGAGCTGTTATGGATTGGTTGGAGTTGTTTGGTTCTTGGTATTGATTAACTTAGGTTCAATTGTGGAGATGTTATTTTTATAATTTGTAAGTGGTGAGTGATGTATATTGTGGAGATTGTGTATATGTTGATTTTGCCAGAAAGTATATGATTACAAAGTGATGAAAGTATGATCCAAGTTGTAAATCAACTTTCATCAGTGTAGGATCTCTTGGTGAGATCCTTAGTGTTTTAGAATGAAAGTAGGAGCTCAGTCTTGGGGGTCATTCTGAAACTCCAATGGCTAATCATACTCAAGTAAAGGGATTAATCCATGTGATGAGGAGTAGCAGAAGGTCTTAGTCTTGGGGGCTTCCAGTATGCCTCAAGGCCCAGAACAGGCTAACCTCGTGAGTGTGGCAGGGTGGGGAACCCAAGTTTCATAAGTCACCACGAGTGCAGGACCCGCCATAGCTTGACTATCATTCTAAAGTCTGGACGAGTCAAGTCTAGAAGATAACATGCTAGGATGTATGCCTTAAACTGCTTTGATTTAAGTTAACTCTTGTATGTTATGTGCTTGATATGATGCATGCTTTTATATAATTAGCTCACCCTTGCTTGTTTGTGTGCTTGTTGTATGTGTTTTCTTTTGCAATGATCATCCACCTGGATGTGAGCAGAGGAAGATAAGGTTTCTTTGGAGGCAACATTGGAGAGAAATGAAGATGATGTTGCAGCTTAGACTCACTAGAAATTCTTAGTTCTCTTATGTCATTTTGAAGAACCTTGTTATGTTTTAAGTTTCAAATTCTGGGCATATTTTGGAATACTCTAGTGCTTGAAGTTTTAATTTCTTAGTAAATTCTGGAAGACTGTAATCCTATAATACTTTAAGTACATCTCTTAACTGCTTTCTAATATTATAAATTGGTGATGTCTTTGCATATATATCTGCTATATATTTGGGATGTCACAAGTATATATGCGGATGTGAAAATTCTAGTTGAAGAATTTGATGGGGAATACCAGATTCAGAATTTATTAATTTAGATATGTTTAGATTGTGGGTATACTTAGTTTAAAAAGATAAAAAATATTATATTCGAAACTAATTAGATCCTTATGGTTAATTTCAACAACAAAATAATTGATGGGAAAAAACTCAATTGAAAAGAATTTAAGTATCAATTTTAAATAAAAAAAATCGTCAAAAGACCTAATTAGCAACTGTACAATATGTGTTTAAATACATCTTAGTCACTCATGTTTAGTTATACTCGACACTCATAGTCTAATCTACCATTATGTCGGTTTGGCCGAATAAATGTCGGTCTGGCCGAATAAATGTCGGTCTGGTCGAATTCATGTTGGTTAGGTAGAATAGTTTATGGTATCTACTAGAAGCAAGATGGTTGAAGTGAAAAAAGCAGGACCTAGATCATCCTCTACTGATATAGTCGTTATCTTAGAGGTTTGTATGAAAATGCAACAAGAGTTTGTTGAGTTTAAAAAGAGGAGTGTTGAAGACATAAGCTTGAGGCAAAAGAACACTAGGCTAAGGAGGAGGGTGGAGGCTGAGGATAAGGGAAAAGAGAAGGAGACTACCGAGAATGTTGTCTTGATACACATGATCTCATCACACCTAGCATGATTAATGAGAATGAAGGAGAAAGTGCTTACAATACCACTTCCAAGACTAGAAGAGCAACTAACACCTCATTGGCGATAGGAAGAGCTTGTTGACATCCTTTCATTGACAACATCACAAATACCTCACTCCCTAAGCAATGGAAGGCCCTCACCCTAGATAGCTATAATGGCAACATGGATCCTAATCAGCATATTATCGTGTATATCACCCAAGTCAGTCTCTACTCCGAAAAATTTTAGGCCATGGTTGATATGAGAAGCCCAAAGAACATCAAAGATGTCAAATGTATTATTGGAAGGTTAACAACCATTTCTCATTTCCTCCTAATGTTAGAATACAAGAGGTGAGAGATGATAAATTTATTAAAGAAGTTTACTAAGTTCATTTGGGATGACTAGCATTAGAATAAGTTCGAGTAGCTTAAGTAGATCTTAATGTCCCCATCAATCCTACATAAGTCAGACACTACTTGACCCATATTGGTCTATATAGTAGCCATTATAGATGCCATGAGTACAACCCTTATTTAAGAGGCAGAAAATGAACAACGTCTTGTATACTTTGTAAGCAAAACCCTTCAAAACACTAACACCAGGTACCAAATAGGGGAGAAAATGGCTTTAATAGTAAGAAGGTAAAGGCCTTACTTCAAAAGTCATGGTTAAAATTGACTACCCAACATAGAAAATTTTGTAGAAGCTGGACCTGGCAGGTAGGGATGTCGTCATGGTCTATGGAGTTATCAAAGTTTAATATCCTGTACGAGCCGAGAGGGTCGAGAAAGGCACAATGCTTAACTATAAGGTGATCGTATTATGGAGGAAGAATGATGGATCTTATACCTAGACGGTTCTTCCAATCTGAAAGGGGCAAGAGCTGGTACACTCCTAGAAGGACCAAACGACATGCTGATTGAGAAAGCACTACACTTCAATTTCAAGACGTCCAACAATCAAGCAGAGTATAAGGCCATCAAAGCCAGCCTTATGTTGGAACAAGAAGTCAGTCTAAATACAATAATTTTTCGGACCGACTCGCGACTCATAGTAGACCATTTGAAAGGAGAATATGAAGTAAATGATTCCCTACTACTTTAATCCTACTACCTGGTATGAAGCATAGTTGAAAATTTTGCAAAGGTAAATCTTGAGCATATCTCAAGAGGAGATAATATAAGGGTCAATGTGCTATGTAAGCTAGAAAGAATGAAGAGGAAGAGATGAGTTGTTGTCACTGTCCACAAAAAATTGACGAGTGTATGCAAGTTGAAATTAGTGAAGCAACTTGGATAGCCTTGTTTGTTAAATATAAAAAGACAAAAAAAATCCCAAAGGGTGAAGACAAAGGATGGTTATAGAAAGTTGTCCAATACACGCTGACATGTGACAACTTGTTTAGGAGAGACTATAGTCGATCTTTATTGCAATGTTTTACCTTGGATCAAGATGGCTACATAATATGTGACTTGCATGAAGGTATCTATCAGTATCATTGGAGCAAGAACCATGGCAACACGAGTGTTAAGAGTCTGCTACTTTTGGATGACTATGGAAGCAGACTGCATCGAGTACGTTAAGAAGTGCACTCGTTGTCAAAAGCACGATAACATGATCAATGACAAATAAAAGAAGCTACACCATGTCTTCTCCCTATGACCCTTTGCGAATTAGGGATGGACATCATTGGTCATTTTTCTCTAGGCAAAGGCCAAGTTAAGTTCTTAATAGTCAGTATCGACTACTTCACCAAATAGATCGAGGTGGAACCCCTAGCAATAATAATTACGTAGTAGGTGCATAAATTTTTTTAAAAGAACATAGTATGTCAATATGGAGTTTGGATACCATTATCACTAAATATGGAAAGTAGTTCATAGATAAAAGCCTAACTAAGTTCTATGTCAACCTCGTCATTAAACACATTATAAGCTCAATAGAGCATCCTCAATCTAATGGGCAAGTTGAGGCTGGTAATAAGGTCATACTAATATAGTTAAAGATAAGGATTTACTCTGTCAAAGGAATTTTTAGAAGTTTTGTGAGCTTCTAGGTGCACTGCTCAGTCTTCCACCAAGAAAGCACCTTTTAGCTTGGTATACGACACTGATACCATAATTCCTGTAGAAATTGGAGAACCATCTCCCTGCAAATCACAATTTAACGAGAAGAACAATGAAAGTTATCTCCATATTAGCTTGGACTTGTTGGTCAAAAAGCGAGAGAAAGCCTAGATGTGTGAGACGACTACAAAATAAAAGGCGACCATAAGGTATAACTCTAAGCTACAATCGAGAACCTTAAAGAAATGTGAATTAATGTGGCGCATGGCTAGCAATGCTATGGAAAATGGCGACAAGTTCTCCACCAATTGGGAAGAACCTTTCTGAGCTGAAAATGTTAACAAGGGAGCTTACCAGAGTTTTTCTCTAGGTAACCTATACCCAATACTTGAAATTTAACTCATTCAAAATATTATTTTAGCTAGATGTTTGTAGTGGCTGAATACATGTAACCTATAATGTATTATTTCCTTACTCAACCTTTTTCCTTAATGAAAGTTTTTAGTCAAAAGGTTTTAACAAGGTACTTGACCAATGAAATAAAGGGTTTCTCTTATGTGCATAAACTATTATAGGTTTCTTTAACTTAGTAAATTTTGCAGTAATTTAACAGGTTTTTGTTTCCTATCAAGGTGGTCGTGATTGAACCAATCAAGCAATTCCCTACTGTCTACTAAGGTGATCCTAGTTGAACCATTCAAGTAGTTCTTTGCCACCTACCAAGGCGATCCTAGTCAAACTATTCAAGCAGTTCCTTATTGGCTACCTAGTCGATCCTGGTTGAATCGTTCAAGTAGTTTCCTACTAGCTACCTAGCCCGTCCTGATCAAACTTAATAAAAATGTAAAGTTATTCAAAGTGATAACTTCACAATGATAAAGTATATTGTGTTTAGCCTCAAACACAACGACTTAACTATTTACACCTTGGAAAATTTGTGTAAGTCACAATAAAAGGAAGACATATACAAATACTAAACAACAACAACTTTCATTGATATCCCACAATGGAAAAACCATTACAAGAACAAACCTACATATGTATCTTGACCCTTCTTTAAAAAAAACACAACCATAAAATATAATCTACTAGTCTGCAATATCATTGGGGTCATCATCTCTTCATCCTTAATATTGGGATTAACAGTCACAGAAGGAGAAAACCTGACAATCTAATCAAGAACATCACTGACCTCCTCTTCAACATGAACATCTTTGGTCATTGTCATTTTACCAACTGCCTTAGAAGTCATTATGTCATCAATATTCATCATCCAACCCTTATAAATGTCCTTGTTGATTTTTAATCTTGCATCCTTTAAGGAGACATCGTGGTAGAGAAACTCTTCCTGCCTAAGCTCTTAGTTGAAGCAATTTTAAAGCTCAACTAATATAAATTATTGAAGCTTAATTAACTCGGCCATAGTTTCTACACGTGCTTTTTTCTCATTGACAACATCCCCCTTCAAATCTTCATTCTCCTTCTTCAAGCCTTTGACATCCTTTTAAATTTTTTTCTAGAATCAACACACCTCTTCTTCCAGGTCTTCATCCTAATGTCATTTTCATCATTCTCACCTTCAAGGGTCTTCTTCTCATCGACCCATGACTTGTGGTCAACCTCATACTTCTTTTTTATGTTGGCCAACTCATCGATCATTTTCCTTCTCCTTACCAACCACCTCCTTCTTTAGTAGGCTAGAAAGTTTGTGCCATACACAAGGGTACGACTATGAAAATCCAAGAAGGCACATATAAAAGTAGTCGGCTCAATCTCCTTTACTACCTTCTTCTCCTCAGGATCACTTTAACATCATTGTGCTTCATAAGTCAAGGATTATCCAATCCACCAAAAATCAGTAGCCTTGCTCTCGGACCTACTAACTTGAAGGTCAAACTCTTCCCTTAATATTTTCCTATCTTTATCAATATCCTACACTTTGGTACGACTTTCTTTGTAGCACTTTGGGGTCAATATGTATTTAACACTAGACTTGTCAGGTTGAGTACTATGTTGGCCACCCCATTTTTCTTGTTTTCTTCTCCCTACTTGTTCTTCAGACTACAACACAAGTCTTTATTAGTTCCCATTTAGTTGCATGTTGTGCCATATGACTTGTAAACAATAGAAAATGTTCATATTAGCTCCAAAGTAGTCCAGTTTCAAGATATTCTACACTTACCACACATGTCAGTAACCAGATGTGGTGATAAGTAAACATTAACAATGTTTTTAGCAGGTAGTTTGTAAGGAAGTTAATCCAAGATTCCCACAATATTTTTATCCTCATCAGACATAATGTCCTTTAGTCACTCCTATACCTAAAAGAGTCATTAGTGCACTAGAAGAGAAACTTCAGCTTATTATTTTCATCATAAAAATATGATGGGTCAGTTGGGTTCACTACCTCCCTAAAGAACTTGTTCATAAACTACTTAAATGATTAGGAATGTACACTAAGCAAGCAAATACTTGACGTACTCACCAAAGTCAACCACAACATCGAATTCCCTAGCGACTAAGGTAAAAATTAAGGAAACACTTAGGTGAGGGTGACAACCTAAACACTTGAAAACAACACTAGCTATTTCGATGAAGTTGTGTCGGTGCAACATTTAACAGACGAAGAGCACCAATTGTGAACTCGTCAAAGGTAATCAAACATGCAATTGAACATATAAAAGACATCTACATGTAGAAAAACATACCCTTCTCAGCTAATGACACACATTTTCTACGACTCACACCCTTCTAAAGGTCATTATATCGTCTACCTTTTTCATTCTCAAACATGTATATATTCAGCCAAGAATTTATTATTTTTGACCATCTAAACTTAGCAAAATATGTCCTGACTAAAGGATTTATCCACTCATACTCTTCTCTCTGAGATAATTTGTGCTCGACATGTTCCTTAATAAGATCCTCACTATTATTAGTAATCACCTCCATGACCACCCCTAAAGCCCTTGATGATGACACACTAAAGGACAACAAGGCCCGACTATGCCCATCTCCTCCACAGAAACCATGTTGGACCCACTATGTGACATACTTGTTAGTAGTCAACTTTCAAGTAATTAAACTTGTCTCACAAGATATAAGCATATGAGCTAGTTCTAAAAATCTAAGTGCTCAATTGAGGCAAATGATCCTCGTACTTATACCAAAGCTTCATGCCCATGTCAACCCTTATATCTCTCTAGGTCAAAGGGCTAAGGGTCACAATTATGCACCTTCTCAATGTTGCTTCGTTCAACTTAACAATTCTTTGTCTCCCACATCTAATCAAACCTGACAATTATTCATTACAACCTCTTCGTCGTCAAATAACAGAAAGAACAACTAGGTTAAGATCTTGATTAAGGTATGATTAAGCAGATCGATTAATCAAAGACTAATTAAGGTAATTATCTATCTAGGCTAAGCCCATCTAGATAAACAGTTCATAAGTATAGTATAAATAGCACAATGTTATATTGATTATACTCGTTAATTACAACATTTTTTATCTCTTAATGGACTTGGTTTACTTGAAATTTAAAGTATCTTTTGCAGACACAACCTCCATTCCGTTAGGAAAAACAAATACTCATAAAATAGATGATTACCTTAAAAGTTGGAAGCTTGAAGCATTTAAAGTGATTGTTGGATTCCTTGCATATATTAATGTGTGAGCTAAAGTAGTTCAAATACTTACAAATTAATTACTTTAACCTATATAACATAATTAATTTTGTATATATAATTCGAAATTTCATGTCTTCTATGGATAAGGGTGAAAACCAATCATATATCATCACGTGTTGTTAGCTCTACAGTCTAATCTATTTAAAAAAAGAATTTAGTAATCTATTGGCTTTAACAATGAGTTATTTTCTATCAAACAAATTTAATGCTATTAATCATAATGGTATAGTTTATATTTTTCTTAAGGAATGAATGTTTAACAGTATTTATTTTATAATTTCATATGGGTTCTTGTGTTTTCTTTTATTAGTTTTGTGATATGTTTTTTACAATAGCATCAAAATTTGTTTAATTTCTCATTCTATAAATTTAAGATATATATATATATATATATATATATATATATATATAAATTGTTTTCTGAATTTTATTCTTTAATAAGTAACCGTTTCTTAACAAAAAATAATTATCTTGTTAATTTTATCTTTTGAAGTGATATTTTCCTTTTTTTAAATATAACCTTTTTTTTCTTATATTATTCATTTTTTAAAATTAAAATAACTATATGTGATAAATAGAAGTACTATATGTGATAAATAAAAGTTGTCTATAAAATAAATAAAAATTGTGTACAATAAAAGTGTAAAATTACTTTTACATATATTTACAATTATAATTTGATACTTTTATTTATTATAAAAATATTGAACACATAGACTAGTATAAATAAAGTTTGTGTTAAAGAGATCTTTAATTCAACTATCAATTTAAGATTAAATTACCTAATTGAAAATTAATTTATATTATCCAATTGTTATAGAACAAGAAGAGTCAAATAAATATATTTAAAATTACATCAATTATTAAAAAAATATATTATTTTTTATACATCCTAAATATTAAACTTGACACAAAGCTCGAGATCTGTAACATCCCAAAAATACAAGATAAAATCATACTATAGAATATTCACATATAACGATATTACAGTTCATTTCTTGAAGAAAAATGTACAATTATGGCAGAACGGCCTTACAATAATACTCAAATATGTAAATTTACAAAACACATTAACGGTTTTCAAAATTAAACTTAAATCGAACGGGCATTCAAAACAAAAAAATCTACCGAACGGTAGGAAACCTGAAACATTAATTAAAGATGGCAACCTTAAAAGAAAAAGCCAATTATATGCAGTGGAGACAAAACAAAAATAAAGAAGAATCCTAAATTCTCTAGCAAAGATGTCTATTAAACATTAAACTCTTATTTAAAACAACAATTTACCCTAAACACGTAATATTATATTTTAATACAATAAGTAATTTACTTTCATTTTTTATTTTCAAATCAAAATCCAAACCAAACTTGTTGATTGAGAAAAAGAAATTCTAAAATATATAAAAAAAAATACATTTGATCCGTTTTCCATATTTGGATTAATTTTTAATTGATTCAATTTTTCTTATAGTGCATGTGCTCAACTTCCTTGAATCTTTTATTGATTCATCATGTCTTTTTATTATAATATTTTTCTCTTATTATATAATTTATGTTATGATATAAAAAAATTACCAATATTTATTAGGAACAATATAACATTTGTTCCTTGTTTTAAAATATTTATAATATTATCTGTATGAAAAAAATATGTTACTAAGAGTTTCAAAAATGTTTTATATTATTACTGTTCTGTTGAAAAATGCTAGAAATTTTTCCATAAAAAAATGTTATTAGATTTGTTTAATAACATTATTGCAAATATTTCCATTAATATTTAAAATATTAATTCAATTTATTAATAATGTAAAGTAATATTTAATACAAATGCTAATTCTTTTCATGTTTTTGTAAGAAAAGTTTATTGTTCCTAAATGTTATTTATCCAGCAGTGATGTGAAGGGAAACAAAATGAGAATAAGAATGTTATTGGATCAATGAAAAATGGATACAGTTTGCCAATGTTATAAAGGGCATCTACGTATCCAATGGAGTTCAGGAAAAAAATAATTGTTGTTCCACATAAATCTTTCAATTAGTTGTAATTGATTTTATTTAGCTTTCTCTTCTTGTCTTATATTAATTTATTTATTTATTTTAAAATATTATATTGATAAAGTTATAAATAGCATTTATTCATATTAATTTTAAATATTCAATAAAAAAAGTAATCTTTATTCATACAATTTTTTTCTAGATTCTTAATTTTACAATAATATTTAAGAATTACATTTTCAACAAATCACATTCTTAGTTAATTTCTTTCCTTTTGAAAGTGTATGCGCCACAATTTTTAATGTTTATTTATTTTTTTTTAATGATGCATGCAAACAATATAAACTTTCACACCAAAAAGGAGGAAGATTCAAAATTTCTTCAATATAAACATTAAAGAAAACAATAAAGTGAGTAATATTTCAACGTCACCCTTTAGTTATTGTGGCTTGACAAAATGTGTGACACTCTAATATCTTTCTATCTAGTTTTTAGTAATGGAGTTTATATAAGTAATTAAATTTAATAAAAGCTTACTTATAATTTGTATTTAATTTATATATTATAATTTTGACTTATTTTTAGTGGGTGTGAGATCTTTATCATATCTTTCTCACATCCAAAAATGAACATATGAAGCATGACATTGGATATTATAAATAATTGAACAAGAGCCTAATAAGAATGATATAATAATTTTAACAAATCTTGTTAATATAAACTTTTTAATATAACTTTTATATCATATTTGAAAGTAAATTTATATGCATAATTTAATCTCATAAAATTAACTTACAATATATAAAAGTATACTCTATTTATTAATTTATATATATATTAATAGACGTGGAATCTATAATGCTAAAAAATTAACTTACAATATAAAAGTATACTCTATTTATTTATTTATATATATTTTAATAGATGTGGAATCTATAATGATAAAATGTGTGATGTTTGATTATGTATGTAATCATTATTATTAGGGAGATTATCAGTCAACTAGTCATTATTAGAATTCATGAAATCGAGTTTGAGACTTAATGATTAAAATATAGTACTCAATTAATTTGTACTAAAGGACAAATAATAACTTAAGCAAAATAAATAAAAATTTACAAATTCTTTAGTATACATACCAAATATTTTAATAATATGCAATCATTAGTTATAATAATTCGCCAATATAATATATGACATATGAAAAAATAATTAAAAAGCAATAATTATAAAGTGATAAAAAAATCGAATTATAGACAAAATTGATTTATTTGTTATTGACTCAATTAAATTATAAAGGTATAGTAAAAATTAAGAATCTTTGTATAATTGTAACATGAGAAGAGAAAGACAAAAATGTCATTACATAATAAAATTGCGTTGAAAATATCTTAATACTTTAAAAATTACATACATAATTCATGGATGCTACCGAAGGAGTCAATCAAAAGACAAATCCACCCTAAAACATTTTAATATTATTATTAGAGTATTAGTAGACATTTATGTATGATAGCTTTAATATCGATTTAGTAAAATAGCCTAATCGCTTAAAAAATATAGAATATTTAGGATTACTTTCCAAATAATGTTGAAGGTTTATAATTTACTAATAAATATTCATTAATAATAAATAATAATCATTATTAGATCTTATAGAACTACTAATTACCAAATTAAATATGGATTTTCGGTTTAAGATTTTATGTATTATTCATATCTCAAAATACACTTATGAACACTTATCTTATATGTTTTAATGTAGTTTTAATGTTCAATAATAGAAAACATCATAAAACAACTCTGGAGAATGTGGATCCCATAAATTAATATAATACTTGAAAAAAATTAATGGAGAATTCCAAATACTAATATAAGAAAGTTAAGGAAACCTAAAAAGGAATATAAAAAAGAAAAAAAAAAATAAGGCTCCTAATAACATGATACCATGAAAATCTTGTAAGGTCGATGATTAATTTACTCTAAACATATAATATTATATTTCAATTAATTTTCTATTATTCTTAATTTTTAAATTGAAATCCAAACCAAAGTCACACGGTTAAGAAAATAATATAATTAAAATATAAAAAAATAATTTCTTCAATTCTTTTTGTAATTGATTCAATTTTAAAGATTTCCAAGTCATCTCATAATCCCTTCAATAACCTATACATCTTTTTTACTATTTTAATCTTATTTCCAAAATTTTAAGATGATAAACCCAAAACATACTAAGTTTCTGTATGTGCAGAAAGTATGATGCATGCACGTGCCATAAGTTGGAACGTTGCGTTTGAGCATGATAAGGTGGGGCCATCATCCGACGGTGCCTGACATCTGCATCTATCATCAGGTGGCCCTCATCCCTCTTATCACTCATAAATATACTTGTCACATGATATGATATATACAGGGATGATTATGATTTATAAATATATTTCTTTTTACTCTTATGAATATAACAAATTTGAGTGATTTATAAAGAAATTATCCAATATAAATAATAATTATTGCAATAGAAAAAGAACAACTACTTCTATAAAACTACAATATTATAAAATTAATAAAATATAACTTTTATATATGATTTCTTATGAATTTAATAGCTATTTTTCATTTAAAACTTACTACTATAATTAATGTTTAATTACTCGTGTTTTTTATTGCAAAAAGTAATACACGTGGACTTGTTTCTACTATGATACATAATATTATTATTTGCTAAACTATTTAGGTTGTAATTTGTATATTATAAAGATATTTAGAAGAAAATAGAAATATAATATAGTTATGAATTTAACTAAAGTACCTAAAGGAATAAGACTTGATTGAAAATTAAGAATTAAAGTTCAATGAAATTAATTTTAAGTAGAGACTTGGTCTTGTTGACTCTAAAGTGAACTAACAAAAGATACATGTGTGTGAGGAGTTTAATAAAATATTAAAAATATATGTTAGTTTTAAATATTAATAAAAATATATTTTATGTCCATAAGAAGTGAAATTAATCTTTATAACTAAGAAGAATTCTTTAGATGAAATAACAAGTTAAAAATAAGAAATGGTTGAGTTTGAGGGTGGGGAAAGGACACGTAAGAAAGTGGAGCCTACAAACTTAGAATCTCAAAAAAAAAAAATTGAAAGAGAGAAATTTAAAAAAAAAATATAGTTAAAGACACTTTCACGAGTCTTCACACCCACCTTAATTTAGGGGATGGTCCCTTCTCCAATTCCCCGTAGACCCACCTGTCTCTTTCACATTTTTCATAATCATAAATAAAATATTCCTTCTTTCATCGTTTTTAATACAACACTTTTTCAATATAATCACATATTTAAATACATTTAATTGGCTTTATTAGTTTTCTTTAAATAATATTAATGTATTAAATCTAATTTTCATTATTAATATATATATATATATATTAATAATATTAATAATAATGTCTAATTATGAATATAAAGGAGAGTATTATTTGTGATTTTAGTTTGTACCAAAAAGCCTTTTTCTCTTTGTTTCGTTTTTTTTTTCTTTTTTTAGACTTCACAATTTTATCATACAACGATTACATCAGAAATAATATATAAATTAGAAATAATGTTAATTCAGAAGGTGCAAATTTTATTTTATATTTTATAAACTAGTTAAGAGATAGTTAAGAGGTTGAATTAGGTTTAAATATTATTTTTAACATAATATTAAAGTTATGAGTTTAGCAAAATTTTTTGTTTTGTTGAGTCTATTGTTATTTATCACAGATTGTTAGTGAATCATTCGTTAATATAGTCTCATACTCGAGATATATGTATTTTGGTGAAAAAGAAATGTATTGACATTCATATATCAATTATATATTAATCAAAGACAAAATCAATTTATAATATATAAATAAGTACAAATTTTATGTTACAACGAAGAAAATGAACTAAATAATAAAAAACGATAGAACAAAATCAAAAGATGTACAACTTAATGGTTGATTTGTGGTATAAGTATTATTTTTTTTTAGATTTGATAAGATATCTATATTTCAGTGATACATCAAGTGAGGTAAATACATATATAAGTGAAAAAAGATAATATTTAAGATTTCTTATGTCAAGTTGGGATAAAGAATCATTGATATTCAATGTATAAGAAATTATCTTATCTAGTTAAGAGGTTGAATTAGGTTTAAAGATTATTTTTAACATAATATTAAAGTTATGAATTTAGCGAAAAATTTTGTTTTGTTGAGTCTATTATTATTTATCACATATTGTTTGTTGATCACTCGTTAATATAGTCTTATATTCGAGATATATGTATTTTGGTGAAAAGAAAATGTGTTGACAGCCATATATCCATTATATATTAACTAAAGATAAAATCAATTTGTAATATATAAATAAGTACAAATTTTATGTTACAACGAAGAAAATGAACTAAACAATAAAAAAAAATAGAACGAAATCAAAAGATGTATTATAAGTATTACTTTTTTTAGATTTGATAAGATATCTATATTTCAGTGATACATCAAGTGAGGTAAATAAAGATATGAGTGAAAAAAAGATAATATCTAAGATTTCTTATGTCAAGTTGGGATAAAGAATCATTGATATTCAATGTATAAGAAATTATCTTATCTAGAAGATTGGTAAACGAAATTTTTGTGGATTGTTAAATAAACTAAGTATTGTAACAAATACTAGTCTTTAAGTCTAATCATAATACTAATTTTTCAAAAGAAGTCTAATATATATAACATGAAATGCTTGAAAGGAATCATACTATAATTTTATTTTATAGCTTCTTTTATTTTTTATCCTGGAAGGTTAGTCAAAATATAGGTTTTCTTTCTTTCTCTTTAAATTTTTATAGCTAATATTTCTTTTCTTAAAATTTTAAAAGTAAAATTGATTTGAGTCTTGGGTCAATTAATTTAAAATTAATCTAAACTGATCATCTCAAATTTTCCTAGATCTTTGTAAGTTTTTATTATAAAAAAATGTATAATTGCACGACTTACGAAAGTGTTGTTCAAAAAGTTAATTGACTTAACTTTATCAACAGATTTTGGACTTCAATTTCTTTTATATGTTTTGAGGCTATAATATTCCACGTTGAATTAAACACTTAAACATTAAGATTTTCACAATAAATATTGTACATTTCTTGAAAATCATGACGGGAAGGAATGAATAAATTATTTACATCAACACATAGATATATGGATGAACATAGTATAAGATTGTTTAGTTCATTTTTAAGGCAAGTTGATTATAAACCTTGGTCAAAGTTGTATAATTTTTTTATTGAAACTAATTATGGAATACTATGTTCTTAATTAAATAAACTATTAAAGCATATGTATTTATAATTAATATATGTCATCAATTTTATGATTTAAATAAGTAAGTTAAATATTTATTAATTACTTTTACTAATATATTAAATTTTTGCATATATTATTTAAATGTATGTCATTTTTTATAAAATTATGGTAATTTATTTATTTAAGCAATGTATTAGGAATTTTTTTAACTACATCATGTATATATCGTTCTAGGGTAATTATTTTACACAACAATAAAATATTATTTTATGTATCACATGTGCTCTCTGAATTTTAAGATATTTCTTAGATAATTAATATATATATATATATATATATATATATATATATATAATATACTATGAGTTACTAGTGTTATATAGAATATTTAATATAAAAATAATAATAAAATTAAATAACCTGTTAATCTAATAGGGAAGGAAGATAACTTAGTATTCGTTTTTTTTTTTTCCAAATGTTAGGAAAGAAAGTCAAAGATAAGTAGAGATAAATGTTTCTAATGAAATACAGATTAATAAAATTAATTTGTGTCTTAAGTTAAACTTTACCACTAGGATATATATAAAAGATACAATATAGTTTTAGATCTTTTAATTATTAATTTATTTCTTACACCTTTGTCCTGTATTTCATCAGTATCCAAATTTAACCCAATTTGTTTATTATACCGGACCTATTAGGTCTGACCATTAACCTGTAATCTTCTTAATTGACTATCAATTGAAATTGTTTAAGAGAATAAAACTAACAAAGGAATTAAAGAATGAGAGAGTTTTTAATAAATATAATCCAGTACTTTCAAGGATCCAACCTTTTGGAATGTTTTGTAATGTATTTTCTTTCGCATGGAGGAATAATATTTATCATAACTAAATAATAAAATTTAACCTAATCGAGGTTTTGTTCATTGCCATTTTTTTGTATATCTTGTTTGGTGAAGGACAATTAACAAATGATTGACTTTTTTTATTAGTTTTTTTTTGTTAAGTGTTTATTTGATGTAAATAGGTTACAATAATTTATGAGTTTCAATATATAAAATATTTTTAACCATCCATAATTAAATAAATTATTTGAGATAATTATCTAATGAAAATAGTCATACATGCTACCATTGTTTATTATAAATTTGATCTGTAAAAACTATTTACAATGTGAATACAAAGTTTAACCTGTAGGAAACGCCTTATAGTTTTAAGGTCAAAGTAATAATATTTATGAAAAATACATTAAAATCATAACTTTGTAATGAATGACTTCAATTTTAAATTATGCGTTTTGCCATTACACGGTCAAAATGTGTTTTTTTATCAGTTTTTGCTATCTGATAGGTTGAAGACGGTTTTCTTTGACTTCATATTTTTCTTTACATTTAACAGTGAGTTTGAAACAGTCAAAAAAGAGAAGTTGAATTCAAGTATATTCTTTTATTGGTAAGTACTAATATTTTTCAAACTCTATAACTTTTATATATATAATATTGACTATAAAGGACTCCTTTAAAATATAGATATTTGGTTGGAATATGAAAAAAATAAAATAAAATATACATTCAACAAATCTTATCATAACTAAATCTATTTTTGTGACATTTTTTTTCTACCAGTTGCTATATTATTAACTGTTACATTATACCATGAACAGAATCTTCTTATTATTTCATGATTAACAACATAAAGTTACACAAGAGCAACACATCAAGATCGTACTTCTAGAAATCATATGAAACACCTAGTACCTGGTTTTTTATTCAGAATCAATGATTATCAACTTTTTAATACAATTTTATTAGTTTCCTGGAAAAACTAACAATAATAAAACTCCATGCACATATATTATACTAATCGATCCAAAAGATATATGGTTTTCAGGATCAAACATATAGAATCAGTGTCTGGTATTCAGATTATAAACAGATAACTGTGTTGAGGATATAGTTCATATCTGATGTTTAAAGAAAAAATGTTGACATATTGAATATTGTCTATATAAAATGATAAAAGTTATTGTTATTATGTAAGGAGAAAGTATAGAAGCATGGGATATGGGAGAAGTTTGAAGAATAGTGATTGTGGGAAGCAACAGAGGAAGCAATAATGAGTTCCAAAGGCAAAGTGAGAGTGAGAGAGGGTGCTGCTGAAAGTGAAGATGATCAGAGAGATCATAGGAAAAGAACTTAAGATTAAGGATTATGGAGTAAGGGTTTTGGCCAATGAGTTAAGGACACAGTGTGTTCTTATTTGCAGGCTTTTTAGGATAGTGAAGGTACTTACACACAAAAACTTGGGTTAAGAAAGAGAAAGGGACATAGAGAGGAAACAAAGCATGGAAGTCTTGAATAAAGTGGGGCCCTCAGAGAGAAGTGTGGGACCCACAAACACCGCCCATGCGCACGCTGTCTTTCTTACCAATATCTAACCCATCATCCATCATCGATCCGATTCCTTCGACCTAACCCTAACCCAAATGGGGTTTCAACTGAGGGAAAAACTAAAAAGCCAAAAGGGAAAAAAAATAGAAAAGAAAAAGAAAAATCAAATAGCAAACACCATCTTCCATATTAACCCAACACAAAAGCTCTCCCAACTTGTTTCTCTTCCCCCTCTTTTCCCTTTCTTAGGACACTCTTTATTACCTTATTCCCTCCAAACCCTGAACTACCTCTCCCTTACTCCCATAAAGGTAGCTTAGCTTCACATGCCAATCATCAAATTAACCAAGCCTCTCTACTCATATACAGATCATAATCACTAAATGGTGCCTTTTTCAGCTCAAATTTTTGTGGGGTTTTGCCAACAACCTTAAATTTCTTCTCTTTCCTTTTGTGTTCAAGGTAAGTAAGTAGCATGCTCCCAACACCCAAAAGGAAACAACCCAAAGAAAACCAAACAAGCCCCCACAAAAGAGAGAACACCAACACCTCCTTCTAGATCTAAATTTGCAATCTTTTTTCAATTGGGTTCAACCTTTTGGGTTGTGTGTGTTCGTTGCAGAAGGCCTCAAAATCTAGGGTTCTGATAAATGGATCCTGTAGCAGCACAAGGACGTCCTCTCCCTTTTCTCACTAGAGATCTTCACTTACACCCTCACCACCAATTTCAGCCCCACCACAACCACCAAAACACGGAGGACGAAGCTGCCAATGGCCGCGGCCAGAAGCGGGATCGCGACGAGAACGCAGGCGGTGGAGGTGGCTCCCCCACACCCCCTCACGCTGGCGGAGAAGGCCAGGACCCCGGGTCGGGAGATGGAGGTGGAAGTGAAATGGCGAGAAGGCCGAGAGGAAGACCAGCAGGTTCCAAAAACAAGCCCAAACCACCCATTATCATCACAAGGGACAGTGCCAACGCTCTCCGATCCCATGTTATGGAAATCGCCAACGGCTGCGACATCATGGAGAGCGTCACCGCCTTCGCCAGGCGGCGACAGCGTGGTGTCTGTGTTCTCAGCGGCAGCGGCACCGTCACCAACGTGACCCTCCGGCAGCCAGCTTCCCCTGGTGCCGTTGTGACCCTTCACGGAAGGTTCGAGATTCTATCCCTTTCCGGTTCATTTCTGCCGCCGCCGGCTCCGCCTGCCGCGTCAGGACTAGCCATTTACCTTGCTGGCGGACAGGGACAGGTAGTAGGTGGAAGCGTGGTGGGACCCCTTGTGGCTTCGGGTCCTGTTGTTATCATGGCTGCTTCATTTGGTAATGCTGCTTATGAGAGACTACCCTTAGAGGAAGAGGAAACTCCGGTACCGGTTCCGGGAACCGGAGGATTAGGGTCGCCGGGAATTGCAGGGACACAGCAACAATCGCAATCGCAGCAGCAGCAACAGCCGCAACAGCTTGTGGGAGATCCTAACAGTTCTTCTCTCTTCCATGGAGTTCCGCAGAATCTTCTGAATTCGGTTCAATTACCTGCTGAGGGTTATTGGGGTGGCACTGCTCGCCCCCCTTTTTAACAAAAATGTTTCACTTTCATGGGGTTTTCGATTATCTTTGTTTTCTTCTTTTATTTTTGTTCATGTCTCTCTTCTTTTCAATTTCGACTCTCTCTTTATGATCTTCACTGTTCATTCTCCTTCTTGCTTAATTATAACGTAGTTTAATTACTGTTAATTAAAGCCTTTGATCGGTGTTGTTGAGTTGCAGAAAGGATGTATAAATTCATGAATTTTCGGTGGGGTTTCATCATTATTACATATCTAAATTCTCGCTAATTAGTGTGTATGTCGTTGCTTCGAGACGAAGCAGCAGCAGCAGCCATATCATGTGCATTTTTCTCTCTCTCTTCGTGTTTTTGCTGCAATTCCAGTATCTTGTCTGATAATTTATCAGTCAATCTCTGTAGGAAGTAGGAAAAGAGAACGGTTTTCCGTTTTCTTTTCAATTTTTCTTTCATTTCTGCCTTTTAACTGTTTGGAGTGGTTTTTCTAGGACTCCGAACCTAGATTCAGATTCTAAAACATGATCTAAAAATACCAATAACCCCACAGTACTAGTAAAACATAAATTATCATTCTAAATTTTATCTACATCAAGAAAAAGTCTTGGACACAATTATTAGCCTCTTGTACTTAGAAAACTAACTCCGCCATCATTTCCACTCTCATACTAACACCATCATTACATCCAAACACACACACACACACTCAAAATTAGCACCATCATTACAACCATGTCTCATGAATAACATATTTTTCTCCGTCTTTTAAGCATTCTAGTACTGGAAGACCACCCCTTGTATCGCTGCTTCAGCTAATTAAATGCTTAGACTATTTTATTATTAAGTTGATAACTCTTAGACAGTAACAGATGTTGGACAGTTAAATTCATGCATTTCTAGGAATAAGGGGAATGGTGGGGGTTATGGGCTTCACTGTGTTTTGTCTGTCTCTGTGTGATTAGGGTTTACTAGTATTATGGTGGCAGATATGAGCATTGGGTGTTGGGTCACACGTGCGCTGCTCTGGAAAAAAAAAAAGGTTCCTTTTCGAGGCAACAACCAGAACAAACAGACCTCAAGAGCTAGCAAGAGTTAAAGCCTCTCCCTAAAGTGCCAATGGCACTAGACAAATAAAAGGGTGCAAGAAAAATCAAAACTTTGAGGTAAGTAATACTATATATTATATATTAGTATTAATTTTAATATTAATATTAATATATAGTTGCATATATTGAAGGGGAGAAACTAGAGAGATAAATAAACTCAGAGTTTTGTCTTGACTATAGAATAGATGCTCCTTGAAACCCTAGCTATCTCTCTCTCTCTCTCTCTCTCTCTGTCTCTCTCTCTCTCTCTCTGCTTCTTTACACTGTTATTCCACCAATGCCAATATGTGCTTTGTTAATTTATTAATATCCTTCTTTTCCTTGGATTCTATTCTTAGCCTTGTCCAGTTCCTTCAGTTTTTCCATAGATCATCACTTCCCAAAGATCATTCTCAATAATGAACAAACACTGCCTGAAAAAGCCTACATACAGCATTTCTTGTGTTAAGGGCGCCATTTTGGACTCACTGTCACTCTCACTGTTCATTTTTCTGAAAAACATGCAATAATAATTTAAGACATGTATTTGCTTCGACTAGTTTTCATCATTCTTCTTCTTCTTCTTCTTCGATGGATGAATCTTAGTTCTCTTATAATATCATTTTAGAGAAATATTGGCTTTTTATAATGTTAGGTATACTTATTTTGTATACGCTGTTTGTTTTATAAGTATCAGGAAGATTATTATATTTTTGATGGATATATAAAACACTGCTCTTATTAATATTGAAGATACAAATCCCATGACTCGTGATAAAAAAACATATATCTTCAATTAATTACACTGAATTCAATATATCATTTTTTAGCTAAAGAAAAGAAACAGGGAATCTTGAATTTATCAGCACTTTAATTAGAGTCCTCTCATTCAGAATGAGAAACTGCTGTGGTGTAGTAGTTTCATACACCATGTTATTTATTTTTATCTTTTTTCTTTTTAGTTTTTGGACCAAGCTCTAGTTAATTATCACTTCACGTTTAGGTAGCTTAGAGCATCAAAACCCTGGAATAAATACCGACATGTAGCTTTAGTTCTTTATCTTTCTTAATTTGTTAATCAATAGCTTTTATACATGTTCTTAGATCTGTAATGCTCATATTGGTGGACCATGACTACTGTGCTTTAGATTAGATGATTATACCTTTCTGCTTCATCATGGTGAGCATCACTTGGAACTTGGAACTACATTATAATAATATAGTACAATTTATGAAATAATAAGATTCCATTATAATCAATGTTTTTTTTTTCTTTTTCGAGTCCAAGTTATGTCGGTTTATCAGTGTTGTCATTATGTTACATCTTCAAAATATACTGATTTTAGTATTTTAAAAATATTCATAATATATTTTAAAATATCAAAATCAGTATATATTGATATATTTTAAGATCATAATAAAAAATAACACTAAAAATTTACAATTTAATATGGAATTAAAATTCTTTATTCATCGACCTTTGGTCATCTCTAATATCAGAGTTGACATGTCCCATTTCCATAAACATCATCTATATATTATCAATTTTACAACTTTTGTGAAGTGTTCTTCTTCTTGGACAATTTGTGAAAGGCATTCGTGATATTGGATAGAGAAGATGTTAGAACAATTTTTCAAGAATTTAGGGAAACAAGATGAACAACAATGTAGACTTGATATAATCTTCTAGGCGTGAATACACACTTTCTTAAAAGCAATATTTCGTCCCTTATAAGAGTGAAGGGGACCACGAAATCCGCTTTTGAGATACAAAGAAGAAATACAACGATGATACTCACTCTTAGTATTAACGTTAAACAAGAATATGATTCTCAGGAATTGATTTGTGTGTTAAGAGAATGACCGAATTCTTTTTGAGTAGAGCACAAGATCCCTTTATATAGATGTTGATCAGGCATCTTTCAAATCCAAGAGATATCAGATTCTGATTAGTTACATTTCTTGATTGTAACTTTTCATGAATGATTGTAACTCTTCATGAATAATTGTAACACTTCATTGGTTATAACTCTTCATGAATAAATGTAACTTTTCATAAATCTGAAAATTGTCTCTAATACTCTTAAATTCCATCCTCCACCATTTGAGAGTATTGTATAATTACTTAACACAAAACATCAATTTAATAATTGCAATCTTACACATAAATGAAAGTGTACATAGACTTGAACTTTCACTTAGTAGAATACACATTTCAGGAATTCGAATTTTATTGGTGTCGAAACGATTGAACCAACATAATGCATAATGAAATCTTGAAGATACTCTACATATAAGATAAATTACATATTCTTATTATACTTGACACAATAGGGCCATGCGTCCATATCTATTCATAAGTGCAACAAAGTCATGCCCCCTTGACTTCTTGAAGCGGCCAAACTTCGCACTTACATAGGTTGATTTCTTAGGTAAACATGTTCCTGTGACAAAACATAATTTCAAGAAATCAATTAAGAATTAGTCAACCTCCTAAGCATCACAGATCTAAAGCACTCTTGAAATACTTATTTGTGCTTTCAATCATCAAATAAGAGATTTAATCTTATTGAACTTAAGACTCAATGTCATATTAAGCGTTAAGTTAAGATTCTCTTACTTGTGATTAATTGTGGGCTCCATTCCTATTCCAATTGTCATTCTGGAAATGGAATCTTTAGCCAATGCCTTAGTAAATCCATCAGCCAAATTTAACTTTGTTCGTACGAAATCTACTGTAATAACTTCATCTTTGATTAGTCCTTGGACATAACTATGTCTCACACCAATATGTCTTGATTTGCCATTGTATACTTGACTATAAGCCTTTGCCAATGTTGCAGCATTGTCACAATGTATTGCTATTGGTGATATTGGTTTTGGTAACAATGGTATTTCGAACATGAGATTCCTCAACCATTCGGCTTCCTTTCCTGCCGAGGCTAGAGCTATAAACTCTGAAGCCATAGTGGAATCTGTAATGCAAGTTTGTTTCTTGGACGACCAAGAAATTGCACCTCCCCCAAGGAGGAAAATCCAACCACTAGTTGAAGAGTGATCTTCTGCATTTGTAATCCAACTTGCATCAGAATATCCTTCCAAAACTGAAGGATAACTACTATATGTTAATCCATAATTAATAGTTTTCTTTAAATACTTAAGTACTCGACGTACTGCTTGCCAATGTGATAGACTAGGATTGCTAGTATATCTACTCAATTTGCTCACTGCAAAAGCAATATCTGGCCTTGTACTTATCATTGCATACATTAAACATCCTATTACCCTTGCATATTCCAGTTGTGAAACTGCTTTACCACCATTTGGTAATATCTTTAAACTAGGATCCATAGGGGTTGAAGCAAGAGAGCATTCATAATTGTTGAATTTCGTTTAATATTAGGAAAAGGATTTCTTGTTATCTTTGTCAACATACATGTTCTGCATTTTTCTATGTTCAAATCAAAAGGAGGAATTAAATCAAATTTAGACATTGAATATAATTTTCTATAATTAATATGTCCAAGACGAAAATGCCATAAAGAAGAATCATGATTCATAACATAAACAGAGTCTTTCACATTATTTATTACACTTAGTTTGAACATATTATTACAAAGATATCCTAGTCCAACAAATACACCACCCTTGGATAATATGAATTTATCAGATTCAAATACCAATTTAAATCCCAACCGATTCAAGATTACTCCAGACACTAAATTTCTTCTTAATTCTGGAGCATATAATACATCTCTTAAAACAAGTGATTTTCCAGAACTAAGTAATAATTCTACTTGTCCAATACCGAGGACTTTAGCCATAGAATCATTTCCCATGTAAAGAACTTCTCCATTGTCATTTTCTTTAAAAGTTTTGAATAAACAACGCTCTTTACAAACATGTCTTGAAGCCCCTGAATCGATCCACCATGAATCATCACTCTGCACACAGAAGATTTCAGAAATCATCTCCACAAAATTCAAAACAGAATTATGTGCAATTTGTGTACAATTACCTTTTTTCAGTTGGCCTTGGCTAGACTCGCCTTGACCCTGTTTACCGCCATTCTTGGCCATCTTCCTTTTCCAGATTGTGCAATCCCTCTTTAAATGACCAAGCTTGCCACATTCCCAACAATTTGCTTGTTGACTTTCTTTACCAAATTTTGGCTTTTTGTTTATCTTTCCTTTATGGAAATTATGAGGCCTTTTCTTGTTATTTGGTATTGTTTTTGTTTTTTCATCTTCCACCACATTAATAGTAGAAGAATTAGGATGATTGGAATCCTTTTGACCATCTTGCAGACGGATCCCTTCTTCTATTCGAAGATGAGCAGCCAATTGTTCAACATTCATATCATCTTTATTATGTTTTAGAGAATTTCTAACATCTTTCCAATTTGGTGGTAGTTTGTCAATTATAGAAGAAACAATGAATGTCTCATCCATTTCAATACTATGTTGCTTGAAACTTCCTAGGATTCTTTGGATTTCATGAAATTGTTCCATTATTGGTCTAGCATCAATCATTTTGTAATTATTAAAATTACTAACCAGGAATTTCTTGCTTGATGCATCTTCAGAAATGTATTTGCTTTCAAGTTGATCCCAAAGTTCTTTTGCAGAATCCACATATTGATATATGTCAAATAAAGGATCAGACATATCGTTCAGAATGTGACCACGACAGACATAATCATCATTCTCCCATTTGTTCCTTTTCCGTTGTTCCTCTAATGTCTCGTTTTCGCTTTCTTTGGGTTGGGGAGAACTTAGAACATATGCCACGTTTAGAGCCGAGAGAAGGAAATGCATCTTCTTTTGCCATCGTCGGAAACCAACACCTTCAAACTTGTCTAATTTGTGAAAGTTTGCAAACATCTCACGAATTGTTGTCATCTTAGAGAAAATATTGCTTTTAGACTGTTGGAACAATTTTCCAAGAATTTAGGGAAACAAGATGAACAACAATGTAGACTTGATATAATCTTCTAGGCGTGAATACACACTTTCTTAAAAGCAATATTTCGTCCCTTATAAGAGTGAAGGGGACCACGAAATCCGCTTTTGAGATACAAAGAAGAAATACAACGATGATACTCACTCTTAGTATTAACGTTAAACAAGAATATGATTCTCAGGAATTGATTTGTGTGTTAAGAGAATGACCGAATTCTTTTTGAGTAGAGCACATGATCCCTTTATATAGATGTTGATCAGGCATCTTTCAAATCCAAGAGATACCAGATTCTGATTAGTTACATTTCTTGATTGTAACTTTTCATGAATGATTGTAACTCTTCATGAATAATTGTAACACTTCATTGGTTATAACTCTTCATGAATAAATGTAACTTTTCATAAATCTGAAAATTGTCTCTAATACTCTTAAATTCCAACAGAAGAGAGATCCATTTGTTCTAGGTAAAAGTAAAATTGGAGGGTTAGCAGAAAAAAGAAAAACTTCAATAATGAAGGTGAAGAGTTAATAAAAATGACTTCATGATATTGGTATGTTTTCTGTTATGTTATTTATTATTTTAGTAATGTAGCCTACACAATTTTAATTTCATTTGCAAAAAAATATAAATTCATGTTCCATTTTTAGCTTCAGTTTTTTGTAAAATTCGGAGGAAAACATCCACAAAACTTTTTCTGTATCATAACTCCAAATCATTAGTGTAAAATTATTATTTTTCCTCGTCCAATATGATTAAAACTAAATTATTTCAACCATCAATTTTTATCTTTATTTAATGCCAACTAAGGTAACATGGCTAACAAATAACTAGATCACTCTTCAGGTAGATTAGGGTTTTGATTATAAGTTATGTAAGTGGGAAATGTTTGTTACGCAAAGTCCACTTATTCTTCACCTTCAAATAGTCCTCAATCCTTTGTTATGAAATATAACAAATGTTATTTATACAAGTTGAATTCAAATTGAATTCTAAAGAACTATAAATGGTCTATTTCTCTCTCCAATACGTGAAAAATCTTTTTGTTATGAAAAATAAAAATAAAAATATACTATTCGGTTATATTATATGAAGAAAGATAAAATGAAATTCACTATTTTAAATTAATGGTTCTTTTGCAATCCTAGCATCTCTAAACATCTCATATAGGTTATGAGATGTTTTGCGGTGAAATTTTATTTTGAATTTGAGCTTCATTCTCAGGTTTTTCTACTAAATCTTCATATGTAATAATAAATCAAAAAGGATTTTTTACTTTTGGAGGTATTGTTCCTCATGATAACCAAGACTTTAGAAATTGTTGCTTAATAAACTTTGTGATGGCCTAAGAATCAACTATGGAAGAAACCTATATATGAATACAAGAAACCTATATATGAATACAAGTCATAATAAAAAGTAGTTTTTAAGATGATCGGTTATTACCCTCGACCATAAGATTCAATCATTGTTGATCATGGAGAGGAGAGTCAACTTTATCAAGAGTTGAATCAAGAACATCTGATGTAATGAAAATATTAGGAAAGGGTACTAAGAATAAGGAGGGTATACAAAAAATGTGTAAAAGTGCCACAACAGGGGATGGTCTTGTATGTGTATGGATGTAGATGGCGTGTGATGAATCATTATTTTCTTCACTTCACTTAGTTTATTGTACTAAAATTATTCAGGAAATTGTGCTTAATTGTCCAGTATTTTCCCGTTTTTACTGATTGTGCTCAATTTGATCAGAAATTCTTATTTTGATTAATTTGAATTGTCTGAGACTAATTATTTGCATTATGAATTGCAGGGAAATTGTTGGATAATATTTTGGGACATTTGGAAACATCTCACTTCTTAGAATTTTTAAGTAAAATTGGTTTGGAAAATTAATTTTAGCAAAGGGAAGTGCAGCCACGGTTTTGAAAGACAATAGACGGCCTTGGAGGCCTGGAAGGGGCACGGTTCTTCTCTTCCAGGAGTTCTCTTCCTCTAAATTTTCCATTTTCCAAACACTACAATGTAATTTTAGTTCAGTAGAAATGTGTCACAGTGTACTCATTTTATTTTCATTTGTACCAGAAATTTTATTTCTCAGTGTTAATTCTTTGATGAAGTTTATTTTCAGTTAAGTGTTTTTTTTATTTTATCTGTTGAATTTTACCGTTCGTTTTATTTTCAGACGTTTTCTATTTTTATTGTCTTTAACCGTTCAGTTTTTACAGTCTTTAAAATTTATTTCAACGTTTTTAATTCAGTCAATTTTAATTTTCTCCGCAACCAAAAACACTACAAACCCCCCCCCCCCCTTCGTGTTAAATCTGAGACTGAACCACAAAATTGGTCCTTGAGAGACGACCTAGGAGTCACTTCCTAGTAATATACTGCATTATTTTCGTGCAAACAATTTTTATGAGCGGTGCGACCCGTTCGTCAGCGTGGGAACCATAGTAGTGTGTGGTGTGGGTATCACAATAGGGCATGATGTTGGTACCACAGCAGGTTCACCTATGGATGATGATGACATCAGTACAAGAGTAAGGAATGGTGCCTGAGCGGGTGCCCTATGTGTTAACCTAATGTCGGGTGGGGTTGGGATAGATGTAGATGGTATTCCTGAAACCCTTAAATATAGTGTGATTGTCTTCTTAGTTTTGTTATCCCTTACCTTTTATCGGAACGAGATGGACGTCAAAATGTCATTATAGCAATCAAACTATACAAAACCACATAAATCAATATCAAATATCAAGCAAATGATGATGTCATGTTGTTATATTTCATATAAAGAGGTAAACCACATTAAAAGAAAGCTATATATATATATATATATATATATATATATATATATATATATATATATATATATATATATATATATATATATATATATATTTTTGTAATGTATAAAAAAAGACCAAGTGGAATAACTTATATAAAACTAGAAATTAAAATATAGACTACAACTTTCTACTTGTTATCCAGTTTAACTTCTAATTGAATTTAAAGTTTGCCAAAATAAAAGGAATCTTCTACATAAATTTAAAAATTACAACAACCACAATTCATCAACTTAAAACAACCACATAATTCAATCATCATTTTCATCTGCCTCATCATAGTTGTCACCATCATCATACTCTTAATTGTCATCATCTTCTTCTTCGTCGTCATCCAAATCTTCTTGTTCATTTTCGTCGTCCTGATCTTTTTGTTCATCGTCATCTTATTCTTCTTCATCATCTTATTCTTGTATCCATTAACAAAGTACATATTTCATTCTTAATGACTGGTTATAAACCTACAAATATGTCACAATTAAGAGCTACATATCAACTTTCATGACAATTTTTTATTTAATTAACGAGATCTTACATACTTGATATTTGAACTAGTGAGGAAACATTGAGTGTATTTGAGCAGAAGTAGTTCCTTCAAGTATTTATTCAACCACAAGGAATGAATTGTTAAATATGAATACAATTAATGAATATAGAAATTTCCTAATTAGGTTGCACATAATGGGATTAAAACATACTCAAGGTACGATTTAACTTAAGTGCAATTGATTAACACATGAACAAAGTTGAATTCAGCATCAGTTAACCAATAAGTCAACTCCTTGCTTGTGTGATAACTAACTTGTCGAAACACTGATAATGTTGAGTGACATGTTTAACATTTCCATTGCGTTTCATTCCTAACATTATTGGACGACAACATGAAGTTTTTTGAAATAATGAGAACAAAATTATGTTGTCTCACGATGCAAGTAAGCTGCACAAATTGATTCTTCTACTCTATCTTTTTTTACAAAATGTTTTTATTACTTTATAAATCTATACAAATAAATGAATAAAAGATTATTCAAATCGAGAATAAAAGTCTAATGGATATAGGGATATATTGATCTTGGGTTATCACCTTTTAAATGGATACATCAACCTATATTGCATTGGTCCGTCAAGTCATGCTTCATATGGAAGATGAATAAGATGTTTGAATGAATCAAAGAATCTAAGAGGGAATATTCTTTTGAATTTACAAAGAATAAGTGGAATATTTTCCTCAACCTTCTTATGAATCCTCTTTTAGTGTCATTGAGCACAAATCTTTGAAGAAGTTAGTAATTTATATTAAAGGATTTAACATGTGCATGACGATGAGATGTAGACAACAATGACTAATGTCTCCTTGAATACATGACAATCATGACTTTTTATACCATGAATACTCACTAGTACGATATTTGTTTTTAAACTTGCATAATATACCTCATTTTACACCAAACCGCTGCCTATCAAAACGCGGTGACAGATTTGAAAATAAGGGGACCTTATAGGCCTCGGTTGCATGCAGGACCGAAGGAGAACAACACTATGACATTGGTTGCAGCAGAACAGGTGCCTAAAACCCACCTACAAGCCTGACAACTTTTTGAAAAGGTGATACTACCTCAGTTTCATGCAGGACCGAAGCATAAAACCTCTGCCACACTGAACACGCTTCTTCCCCCATTTCATTCTCCTCTTTGCCCCAAAATGAAGCACTTCACGCTTCTTCCACTCGCTACTGTGGCCACCACAGCCGCTTCTCCTAGCTCCGCCAAAACCCGCCCCTCTTGCAAGCACAAACACTCCAAAGAGAATGACCATCCCTCCGATCTCAATCTCGTCGTTCCTTCCCCCTTTAAGTTCAAGAGTTCCTTGCCTCCGAGATCCCCCACTTCCAACCCTCTCAAGCGAAAGCTCGCCATGGCTGCCGATGCCTTAACCGACAATTCCCTCCCTGCATCCTCCGATTCTAGCGTCAAGGTTGCTTTCGCCTATTACTCTTTTCGATCTGACTTCCCTTTCTCGCTTATTGCCTTTTTTGCAAGTTATTGTGACGATGAGGCCTTTCTTGCTTATGGCGTTTTCTTCTTCTTCTCCTTCATTCTGGTTCGAATTCGCGAATGCTGGTGGCACGAGGAGGCAACAACGACATTTCGGGTGGAGGCTCATCGTCGAGCAAGGAGGCATCATTTCCTTCCTTGTTCTTGGTTCGCTCACGCATGGAGGGGAAGCGATTTCCATAGCAGGCACGACCTCCCTCTTGGAGGCACCGTCGTCACGACAAAGCGTCTCCGCGGCGCAAGGGAGTTTCACTCTTCAGTGACTTCGCCACTGTTGGCGCAGGTTTGAGGTTGTTGGTCATCTGATTTGGGGGTTAGGGATTTGAATGAGGTTTATTCTTCTTTTCAACCTTTTATGCATTGTTGCATTGACCTATTTGAATTGTAACATAAATGAATGGAACTTTCAACACTACCGAACCATTTTAATCAAACAAAATTTTCATCTATTGATGATTTAAAAACATTCATCACAGATGAAGATGACAAGAACAATGAAGGTATTTCTTACTATTGGATATTTCTGTGAAAGAGAATTTGAGTAGATTTTCTTGTGCAATCATTTCAAGAATTTGAGTAGATTTTATGGCACAGGAGCAAACTAAGCATACTGACAAGCAACTCAGCTATCAGTGCAACTGTTTTCTTGAGGTTGATTAACTCTAAATTGCTTCTTCCCTTTTGGAGACCTCTTCCCTATTGGAGACCTCTTCCCTGTTCGAAACCTGTTTAACCTTGTCAATAAAGGCTGACGAAAGAAAAAAAAAAGGCCATACTGCCTCGGTTCAGGTCCCATCCGAGGCAGTAGAGGTTGACATACTGCCTCAGTTCAAAATGAACCGAAGCCAAATCGTCCATCTTTTTGTCTCGTTTCATAACCGAGGCATAAAAGTCTAGACTTTTTGCCTCGCTTGTATATGCCTTGGTTCAAGAACCGCTGCCAAAGGACGAAAATAGCAGTTGTCATTTCCCCTTACTGCATTAGTAACTACCTTTTTCAATATTAGCACATCTTGCAAAATTTGAATAATCATTTGGCACTCTAAGTCCTTTGATCCAACGACAAACTACTTTAGCATCATCGTTTGTTAAGGTCTAATTTGCTCTTAACTTGAGCAACTTATAGTTAGCTTGCAGCATCAACTTCAAGTCTCTTCACCCATAATATAGAGCTCAATATCTTATTGTCTTGTCATTATCTTTTGTGTTGCCATTAACATTCATCATCATATTGTAAAAAAAAAAAAATTCTATGACATTGAGATTATGTCCTAGCAAAATTATCTTTAGTATGGAAAATCCTAAAAAATTGTTTCTTTTAGTTCAATTATGCCACTCCCTAAACCATTTATCCTTGTCACACCACTTTCAATCACTTTTGAAAAGTCTTAAACTCTTCTCCAAACTTGTGACACGGATAGCCTAGGAGGTGGCTTATTGTTGTGAAATGCCTTTTTTGTTTCTCCTAAATAGATTATTAGTGGGCAAGAACAAGTGATGGAAGACAAACCAACTACTTTTTCTGACCATAATTTAATATGAATGTCTTAGTGTACTCCATGCAATATGGACAAGTAGAGTTATCAAAACGCATAACGCAGCCCGACCTGACCCGATCCACCACGGGTTAATCACTTAGTGAGTCAACCCAACCCGACTCATTTATTAGCGAGCCGAAAAAATTCGAACCTGACCCAACCCACCACGAGTTGGTGAGTTAAACGGGTTGACTCATTGACTCACTTAATTAACTTTTTTTTCACCCTCTTCTTCTGAGATTCTTATATCATGTTACTTTGATCAATCAAATTGAAACAGTAATAATTGGACCAATTGATATAAAATAAAATGAAACAAAAGCAATATATTGTTATATATATTATAAGTTATCAAGCATACAATTTTGACAATTTAGTTTAATGAGGTATACAAATTGTTTGACCAAGAAACTACATATAGTTGTTAACAAAAATATATAGCACAAGATAAAACTGTCATGCTTGTAGATAGGTTTTGAAAACAAGATAAAACAAATGATATATTCCTGAATTATCCAATCTATAATATTATCCATCTATTAAATTGGAGTCCTGAGTGGATAAATCCTCAGTATATATGCTTTCTTGAAGCATCTTCTGCTTTATCTCCATCTATAATATTATCCAATCTATAATCTTAGGGTTTTATTTGCAGAGGAGAACTTTTAGAAAGACAACAACACGAAAGGCTCTATTGCTAAGTAAAGGCTATGTGTTTTGAATAATTAATTTGATTTCAATAAAAAAATAGGATTTGAATAATTAATTTAATTAATTTGATTTAATTAAAAAAATAGGTGGTTGGTGAGCCAACCCGACCCACCACCGGTTCAACCCGTGGTGAGCCGAGTTGGCTCACGAGTTTCAACCCATTTTGACGGCACTATGGACAAACTAAGCTACCATGTGTGCTCCAATTGCATAACATCCCTTCTGCAGGAAAGTCTTTGGGAGATTGTTGATATGGGGAGCCTAGTCTCTACATATATTGGTTTTTTATGATGAATAGTTTTAAATGATTAGAAATTTTTTTAATCTTTCTTACACAACAAAATGGCTTAACAAGTGTTTAAATCATTAACATGTTAGTGCTAGAAGTATTAATCCTTTTTTATTAGTGAAATAGGCCTAAACATATTGAAAATCTAGGTTTCTGGTAATAATAATCAATTACATAAGCGATATAATCTATTAGACTAAGCAAGAACATTTAGAAGGCAAAATAAGGGCAAAACATTCTGTTATAATCGATTACATTAGTTACATAATCGATTAAAACATAGAGAAAACATAATTTGTTATACAGATAACATAATCTGTTAAGAAAGGCAAATGGATGACTAACAAGGCTAAGTGGCAAAATAATCGATTATATAAGTTCCATAATCAATTAAAACAAGAGAAAAGTAATGACAGAGATTACTTAAAGGGTCATGGTCGCCATCTGTGAGCACATCGTATCATTCCTATTCCTTTCTCTCTATCCCCATTAGGAGAGAAAATACAAAGGTAACCTAAGGTGCTTTACAGAAGGAAGATCAGAGACCAATTTAGGTGTGCTTACGCTTTATTATTCTAAGGGGTATTTGGAACTGCTCATGTTAATGGTTTGTTTCTCATTAATTGCTAATCTGTTAATCATAAATTCCAACAAGCTCGGCTTAGGCAACTTGATAAGTCGTCCACTTCCTATAGGAGCTTTGTAGAAGCACTAACAATCCTGCAACGACTTGTAGAATTTTCACGATTTTCCTCTTCATCCAACATAGAAACCCCTTCCCAATCACCTTACTCTTTAAAGAATAAAGAACCCTAACCCACCACAACTCAATCTTCTCTTGTTATCGTAGCACCATTTCTCCAATTCAAAGTATTATTCTTTGCATTTCCTATTGTCTTCAATTTTTCTCTTCCTATGTATATTATCCTTAGTAACAACACAATAATATTGGAACCTAGAGTCATGTAAGCGTGTTATTTGAATGTAACTTTCATGTAGCATGTCAAAATATTATTATTCTTCCTTCAAAACCTAAACCTAACATATTCTTGAGAAGAACCCATCAAGTTCTTTCACACAACTTCTCGAGTCTCCGTCACGACCAAAGTTACTAATTTTTCTAATTTTGGTTTGTTCAAATGTCCTCGTCTTTGTCACTTACGTACTGTTTTCTATTGTAATGTTTCGTTTTTTCGTTCATGCTTCATTTTACAATATTAAAGGAGTTTGGCGGTGAAACTACCACAATTTTGTGTATTTCCTATGTTATTTGATTGTTGATTTAACTTATGTTGGATTGAATTAGGGTTTGACATGGCGAGAAGATGCAACACTAGCAACAAGTCGAGTGAAGATAATGTGAGGAGACGCTATCGACATGGTGGTAGGAATTATGAATAATGTTGATTTTGAGGAATCTGGTCATAAGCTTCTGAAAATTAAGCTAGAGGCAGTCAAGAGATGAAATTGTGCATTAAGCTTCTTTTTGGGTGTTTCATCCTATACCTCCAATATCTCATCTTCACCTCCAAAAGTTACAATTTTAACCTTCTAACATCTCATCTTGCACCTTTAACTTTTTCAAAAGTTTCATTTTGCACCTCCAATACTTCATCCTACACTTTTAATTTTTTTAGAAAATTTCTTTTTTAACCTTAGTAGATATTCTTTAACGTTTTCTCTTTTCTATTAAAGTAACCATACACTTCGTTAACACTTCATACCTCTAACCAATTTTTAAACCTTTTTCTTTTATTTATAATTTAATAACTATTTAATTTAATTTAAAAATCTAATATAATTTAGTATTTTTTTATATTTTAATAATTATTAAAATATAATTTGTATTATTATAATAATTATATTAAAAAAATTAAATTAAAATAATTAAAATAAAAGTAATAAAAATAAAAATAAAAAAGCAAAAATAATAAAATAAAATCTAATTTAATATATACAAAAATATTAAATTATATTAAAATATTAAATTAAATTGAATTATTATTAAATTTTAAATAGAAAATAAAATTAAAAAAAATAATCATCAGTATCCAATAACATTGTTATCGGATTTCCTTCCGAAAAGAAAGTTCTTAAAAATTTATTTTTTATTTATAATTTATTCACTATTTAATTTAATTTAAAAATTTACTATTATTTAATATATTTTATATTTAAATAACTATTAAAATATAATTTATATTATTATAAAAATAATTTTAAAAAAATTAAAATTAAAGTAATAGTAATTAAGAAATCTAAAAATTTTGAAATCTTATTTCATTAATTTAATATTTAAATATAATTTAATATATTTATATATATTAAATCATATTTTATATTATTATTTTTATTATTTTTGTTTCTTTATTTTTATTATTATTACCTTTATTTTAATTATTTTAATTTTAATTTTTTTAATATAACTATTATAATAATACAAATTATATTTAATAATTATTAAAATATGTAAATATATTAAATAATATTAGATTTTTAAAATAAATTACATATTTATTAAATTATAAATAAAAAACAAAGTTTGAAAAAATTTTATTAAAGAGTGTAGAGTTAAAGGGGTGCTTTTTGAAAAAGTTAAAATAATATTTACTAAGATTAAGAAAAGATTTTTGAAAAAAGTTTGGGGTGTTCCTCCCTCCATCCCCAAGTCTTCCAGCACTTTTCTACTATTTTTTTTTATTTCAAAAATATTCTATATTTTTTCACTATTTTCTTTTATTTCAAAAATATCCTACACATTTCCATTATATTCAACCATCTTTCTCTTTCTTTCTCCATATTAATGGAGTATTCACGTGGCTCAGATTTAAACTGGTGTGATATATTGCAAAATTTTATTTACATTTTTCCTTAAATAAGTTTGATTCAATTTTATTTTCACTGTTTAATATATTTTTTCTTCAAATTTCTTAATAAATGGTAAAATTTTGTTCTAAATTTCTAGAAAAATTTGTATATATATTTATGTTTTTTTTTTTACATTTAATATCTATAATTTTTAACATTATATTATGTTTTAACTTACCGACATGTTTGACTCAAATAACTTGAATAAAGTATTTAATTTATTAGATAAATAATACAAAAATATTCTTAAATACTTAAAATATAAAAGAAAAATTATTTGTTAAAGATTTGGAATTTATTTAGTTCTTTCGTCATTATAAAGTTAGTATATAATAATAATAATAATAATAATAATAATAATAATAATAATATATTATTTACTATTAACATTATTATGTTTATTATTTTGTATTTGCATATAACTTTTAAGTTTATAAAATGAAAGTGGTAGAAGCACATATTGAAGTTTCCTCTAAATTTTATATTTTGCAATATATCGGAAGTTTAAATCTAAGTCATATGAATACTCCATTAATGCAGAGAGAGAAAAAGAAAGATTATTGAGGATAATGGAGAGGTATAGGATATTTTTAGAATAAAAAAAAGTAGTGGAGAGATATAGATTATTTTTGAAATAAAAAAAAAATAGTGGGGACATATTTAATATTTTTTATATATTTTCAGAAGAGGCATATTTAACATCACAATAAAATTTAGAGCTCGAGGAAGAAAACTCAGAGATAAAGCCACCTTAGATTTCGAAACCCTTTTCAGAATGGGCCCAAGGCCTGCCATTTACTTATTTCTTTTTGAACCTTGTAATTTAAACCTATACTCTGATAAAGGTAATTTCTTCCTACTGCTGCATAACCTATACTTTCATTCTGTACTCCAATAATTTTTTTTTTCATTTTGCGCTTTTCGGATTATATAATTTCAAATCATTTTTTTTACTTCCAAGTAATCCAAAAGTTATTCTTTCTCTTAAAAAATATTTTCAATTTACATGACTATGGAGTTTAACATAATTTTATATAATGTAATTTGAAAGCTTTTTTTTCTTAAAAAACTACTTTCGAATTAAATAATTCAAAATTTAAAAATGATTTTTAAACTGTACAATCTGAAATCTAATTTTTAAAATAAAAAAAATCTTTTAAGTTCCAGAAATCAAAAGTTCAAAAATAATTTTCGGATTGCAAAATAGAAATATAGGTTGAGGTGGTATTTTAGAAGTGGTGATAGTCTAAAAATAGTGAGACTCGATTATTTTAATATTAAACAATTTTATTATAAATAGTTTTGTTATAAACGAGCTTCATTATTTTAAAACGTATCATCTCTATATAAACTACTTTTCTACAGTTCTCTATTTTCTCTCTAAGAGTTCTTGATCTCAAGTCATCTATTCGACGATTAGGAGGTACATAGGCGATCGCGGCGTCGAGGTTTACTTATCTGTCCGAACAATTTCTTGATTTGAGCAAGTAAGTGTTGTCCCTCTTTTCTAGGTTTTTTCTTGAATTTGTGTTGTGCAAAGAAATTCGATCTTTGCATGTGATTACGGTCTCTTTCTATTGATTCTTAGTTCAATTTAAATTCTAAGAGTTGTTTTCTATCACCAATCTGTGATTTGTAGGCGTTTCTAGAATTTCCTTGAGGTGTAAGCAAACTGTCGGGGTTTCTTTGAGCTGTGCGTTTTGACCTGAGGTAAAGGAAGCTAGTTAATTGATTTTAATAGAAATGTATGGTGTGAGTTTGGTGATTATGATACTTAAACCATTGGAGTTGGAAAATGCGACCTTGTATGAGTAGTAATTTAGTGAAATACATGCTTTGTTGATTGAGGGATGCTATTCATGTGTGAAATCTGTTGTATGTATGGTTGTGATGTTAGAGTTGATGTTAATGAATCTGAATTGTATAAATTGGACTATTATAATAGAAGAGAAATCTTAGTTATTGGTGGTTTAGTCTAAAATGGAGGTTTAAGATAGTAAAAAGGGGAAAGAGGGTTATTGAACTACATTCGTGGAATCGAGGTTCTTTATGAACTGATTTGGATTTTGTTTAACATTGGATTGTTAGAGGTTTGAGTTAGTAGAGTGTGTCGGTAATGAGGTATAGTTCTACTTGTGTTAGAACTCAATTTGGAGGAAGTGAGGTAGTGAAAACTTGAATTTGGAGTTCTGTGTATAAATGGTCAGTTTGGGCAATCTTGGTAAGTCATTTAGGACTTGCTAGAGTCCCTAAGTTGCTTGGAATTATGCCACAAGTGGGAGAATTCAATTTGGGTTTCTAAGTTGAGTTTTTGGGTGAGATTTTGAGTTTTCTTTTTTAGATTTAGGTTATGAGTGTTTAGACAACCTTGGTTGAGTATAAATAAGTATATAACACAATATATAAGGGTTAGAAGTTGCGAAAAATAATTGGAATTGGTAAATTTGATGTAGGTTACATAATTCTACAGATTTGGTGTTGCAGAATTATGCAGACTCGCTAAGCGAGTGGATTCGCTCATCGAGTGGTGATAGAGGTGGGTTGTTTGTCTAATGACTTTCCCTTAACGAATGGTACGCGCTGAGCGAATTGTAGAGGTTTGGGAGCATTGTCGGTTTTATTTGGATAGTGAATGGTATGCGCTGAGCGAATTGTTGAGGTCTAGGATCACTAACAATTTTATTCGGATAACGAATGGTATGCGCTGAGCGAATGGTTGTCGTCTAGGAGCACTGTCAGTTTTATTCGGATAGCGAATGGATCCGTTGAGCGAGTGAGTTGAGGGTCTAATCCACTGTCTAGTGGGTTTGGCTTAGCGAGGGTATACGCTTTGAGACTGGTCCGGATTTTAGTTTACTCTTTTCTTATGTGTGCTTGTTTGATTTGAATGATGTGATTATTTATCTTGAATTATGTATGAGAATGTACTGAGTTATATATGTATCAAAGAGATAAAATGTGATTCAAATGGAATTAAAGTGGATAAATTGTGATTCAAATGGAATTAAAGTGTGATTTCAAAGTGGTATAGTAAGTTTTCATGTGGAATCTCTTGGTGAGGTTCAAGTTTATTTAGAATGAATGTAGGAGCTCAGTTTTGGGGGTTATCCTGAAACTCCAATGGTCATTCGTTCTCAAGTAGAGAGGATTGATCCATGTCGTGAGGAGTATTAGAGAGGATTGATCCACGTGGTGCACCAAAAAGCAATCGACTTGAATTTCTTCTCACGAGTCCGCATCTTTGCCAGCGAACCGTTCGCCACCATCTCCCCGTACTTGACAATTAGTGTTTTTTTGGCCTCGGTCTATTTCTTCCGCCTCGGAGGAATCATTGGGAACCAAAACCTCCTCTTCGCCACCATTTCTCCTCGCCATCGGTGCATTTCTCCTCAGCCTTGGTCCATTTCTTCCGCCACCATCTTGCGCAATCTTCCTCTTCTTCTTCCCCCTCCTTCTCCGTGAAAACCTTTTCCGATAGCAAATTTGATTGCATTGAGAATGCCAAGATCGAGCAAGTTGCTTTAATTTTTTTTTCACCTTTTCAATCCACGAATTTAACCTAGTAGTTCATCGAATGTCCTCAAAAATCTAAAAAAAATGAAAAAGAAGAAGAATGGAGCTTGCTTACCCTTGCCGATTTCGGAATTGGAATTACAGGAGCACCGTGACTTTCCTTGAAAGTTGTCGGCCACATCGATGGATGACAGAGTCGTAGGCGCTACGAGGGAGACGGAGGCGGAGGCGCAGACACGACGACGACAATGTTGGCGCGAGCGAGGAACAGAGGCGCAATGCGAGAGAGAAAGATTGAGGCGCGAGAGAGGGAGGTAGAGGTGCGGGGCGATGAGGGAGAAGAAGTACTGTGTTCGTGGAGAGGAAGACATGTCTAGGGTGTTTGTGGAGAGGAAGGAGAAAATTGTTCGTATGAAATGTCTGAGTTGGTAGAGGGTTATACGCTTCGGTTCCCGTGCATAACCGAGGTAATAGCCCATTTTCTAAAAGTTTGTCTGATGAAAAGTCTGACTTGTAGATGAGAGAGGACATTTCTACAGGTTTATATGCCTCGTATCCCCCTATAACCGAGGTAATATCCTTCTTACGCTGCGGGTCCCCCTCAACCGAGGCATATAAGTTCGTAATAACTACGAAAATGCCACCGTATTTTGATATGCTTCGGTTTTCCTGAAACTGAAGCATATAAGGCGCGTTAAAATCCTCATTTTTACTAGTGAACCTTGTGAGTGTGGTACGGTGAAACCTGTTGGCAATGACTTTGCAAAGAAGTAGAGGTCACCACAAGTCACAACTCGCCATAGCTCGACAATCATTCTAAGTCCGGACTCTCAAGTCTAGGTCATAACATGTTAGGACGTCTGAACTAGTTTGTCTTGCATGAATACTTATGTCTATGTTGTAAGTTATATTAATATATGAATTATTTTATATCTAGCTTACCCTTCTATTTGTGATTGTGTTTTGTATGTGTGATGTTTTTCTTTTGCAATGATCATCCTGTGGGTGTGAGCAGAGGGAGAGGAGATTTCTCTGGAGTAAGCTTTGGACGAAGATGATGCAGCAGTATAGACTAGTTAGAGTTGTATTGTAAATAGTTTTGATAATAGACTAGTTGTATATAAAATTTAAATTTTATAGTTATTTTGGATGACTGTAAGATTACACTTTATATTTTAGCATTTAACTGTTCTATCTTATCATAACTATGATAACTCTTTTATATAATTTTATACTATATTTTTGGGTGTTACATTTTTCATAAAATTTTGTTTTTCAAATGTATAATCTGGAAAACAATGTTTTGTATTTCAAATTTTAATTTCTGAAATAAAAAATTCATTCAAAATTGTATAATTTAAAATAAAATAAAATTTATAGATTTTGAAATACAAAGTAAAAATCTATATTAAATCATATACTTCAAAACACAATCTATATTTTGAATTGCACATTTTATAATACTAAAATTTAGGGTATACGGAAAAATGAATGGTAGTGCAAAAAGTAACTGTCTTCTTGTTCATAGAAGTTATGGGCTCAATAAACTAAAGTGTTTCCAATTTATCATGGGTGATATTGCTTCCTGCAGCTTATCTTTTTTTTCACTGCACCCTAATAAACAAGTGAAATACCACGAATAACCTTTTTACGTTTTTTTACTTTAACCCTATTTTTTAACCGTTTAATCTTCATCTCCTCCAAGCTTTGAAGCTGGCAGCTGCGATTTTTGCAGCAGGGAAGAGTTCAGTGGCCCGGGTTCGTGCGGATTAGTCATCGGAGCAGAGAACAGCAGTAGTGGTGGCCTCCTTCCAGCGTGCACACGGTGGTTTCCTTCACCGGAGAGGTACGTTATCTGCTCCGAAAAGGATATTTCTGTCATCACACGGTGCGTGTCACTAATTATTGGTATAAAAATATTATCAAATTCACAAAACATAAATACATAAATGATACTTTGATAAAAAAATTTAATTTAATTTTATACTATTTTGATTTATTTATTTTTAAATGTGTCAGAGGACAGGTGTACATTTATGTCTATACCTGATGTCAGCCTATCATTTTCCTTTTCTCCAAAACCATTATCCATAATTTATCACCTTAAAATGTGTGAAAACTCATCTCCTGAAGGAAATAATGTACTCATATTTTTTATCTCAAAATGTGTGAAAACTCATCTTCTATAAATTTATTATTTATTTTTTCTCTTTAATTTTATATATATATATATATATATATATATATATATATATATTGTTTGAAGGTTTATAAAATAATTTCATTTTAAAACAAGAAATCACTTAATTGATAAAATAATTGTTTTGGTATACTCTTACATTCCTTTCCAACTTTTAAGGTATTCAAGATAATCACAATAATTTGGAGTCAAAACTAGATTTTTTTAATAACTCATAATGTCAATAAATAATTTTTAATATTAAAAGGTCTATCAATTTGAAATGGACGAATAAACAACTAATTTTCTTCTTGATAAGAAAGAAGTTTGTGTCGTGTAAATCTCTCATTTCTTGCTATTTTACATTCCAACGAGACTACTCATCAGTGAATTGAACCCAAAATAAAAATACAAAACTACCCTTTAAGTTTAGCAAAACTCTTAATCATAGCATTACACTATGCATATAATCTACAAATTTGATAAGAAAAAAAAAACATCATGCTTACATTAGTTGAGACATGTTTGTGAACTGAGAAAAAGAAAAGATGAAACAATAGTCAAATACAGAACAAACAGAAACAGAAAAACACTTGAAACTCTAACTTCGCATCATGCATCGAAATTCTTCGAAATCTACAAAGCCATCTCCATTCTTATCAACACCTTCTATCATACGTTTGCAGTCTCTGAGACTGCAGTTTTCACACCCTAGATTGAAGAGAACTCTGTGCAGTTCCTTCGCTGAGATGAGACCATTCTTGTCAGTATCAAAGACAAGAAAAGCATCCATCAGATAACCATCAATCTTTTCTTCTTCTTCTTCTTCTTCCTTTTCTTTCTCCATGCCATTCATGACAACAACCATGAACTCATCCAACTCCACAAACCCATCTCCATTGAAGTCCAACACTCTCACCATGCCTTCAGCTTCCTTTGCAGCGCTGCACTTGTTGTATCCAAGGCATGCAAGCACTTCACTCAGCTCAGCGGTTGAGATCTTCCCATCCCCATTAGAGTCAATCAGCTTGAAAACTTGATGAAACTGAGAGGAAAGCTCCATGTGAAGGAAAGAAGAGGTTGTTGACATGCAAGAAAATTTTCTCTTGGGTAGCTTTTCTTTACAGCATGCACTCATCATGATTCTTGGTTGCTTGAACATGGATTTGGCCTTCCTAAGAAGAAAGGTGAAGGGTTGCAACATAGTTGATAAAGAGAGATTGAAGATAAGAACTGTGACGATATATAGTTGAGTTGACTAAAGGAAATTTTGTTGAGCATGTGTGTAGTACTGTAGGGTAGGGTGACTTGATTTATGACATACCCTTTTTGTCACCTTGTGAATTGTAACACTTCTCCAACTTTTATTCCGACTTTGCAAAAGGCTGAACCCTTTCTGAGACAAAACATGGGTCTTCGTATTCTCTTCTCTTTCTTCTTGTGTGTTGCATCAGCTGGTTTTGAAACTGTGGTTGATTAAACCAGATACAACAGCATTAGATAAGGATTAGAAAAGGTATTAGAGAGTGATGATAACGTAGGTTTTGGGTTTGATGAAGGTCTTAATTGGTGGCTGATGTAGAAAAGTCATCAAGTATTATTATCATCAACGTATTATTACTATGTGCTACCGACTTTCGCTTTCACAGGCCTACAATATCTGTTGTGGTTTTCGAATGAAATTGACAAGCATTTCTCATTGGTGACTGTGTGTTTGGATTTTTGCATGCAGGAAGACAAGTTAATCATCTTTTGTGACGAACTTGTGTTCTGTTATAAGCAGTATTATAAGATGGTTATTTTGATTCTTAAAGTGACAGGTTCTGTCATTCAGGTCAGTTACTAAAATTGAAATATATTATGGAATTAATTAATTAATGGTTGATTATGTTTTTAGGGTGTCAAATTTAGCACAAGAAAATTGTAGTTTTGGTTGCTCAAATTTTAAGATTCTCTTTAGTTCTTTTAAATTTCAGGAAAATATATAGTTTTATGAAAATAAGTTCAAACATTGAACCCTAATTTTAAATCTTAAAAGACTTATTTTAGTTTTTCAAATTAACTGGAATCAATTTTTTTTTTTCATTTTGAAGAACTAAAAAAGTTAATTTAAAATACAATTCAATCTTAATATTATATATTACTTATTTTCGTCTTTAAATATTTCTAATGTTATCATTTTATTCATACTTTTTATTTTTAATCAATTTAGTTTTTGATTTATATTCGAGATTATTGAGAATTATATTATCACGGACTAAAAAATCGGGAAAAGAAACTTGTTTCCCTGATCTTTTAATACTTTATGGTTGCATTTATTTTTAATTTTAATAAGATATTAATAGATTGGTTGCATTCAAATTCAAACAAAAACATGATTGGTGTCGATGCTTTTAAGGTAATTTTCATATAATAATATCCCACCTTGTAGTGAGAATGAATAGAATGAAAAAACATTAATATTTGTAATTGCTTCCCTTATATTATTAGCATGGCCGGCCTAAAAGGTGGTACTGTTGTATATACATCAATTATGTGAATTATTTTTTTTTATCGTCTAACTATATTTCTTATGAATCAATTATAAATTAGTGTTACACGAGTAGTAAGCATAGAATAAAAAAAAAGATCAATTTCAATCACTTGATTATTTTTTATTATATTTTTAATATAACATCGAGTTAATGAAAAAAATAATTATTTTATTATTTATATTTTATATTTTAAAAATAAAAAAATTAGAAATCTATATAATATGGTATCCACAAAGTCACATTTCAATTTATAATTGATTGGTATTTTACATTACATTAACTTTATATTCTTATTAACTTGTCTGGAAATGTTATTTATATAGATGAACTTCACCCATATCAATAGTTCAGCTATTAAAGACATTTAGTTTGTAGTATCTTTCATAAGTCTAATGATATAAGACAAAAAATAGGTATGAAATATGTCATCATTTAATGCTCTAATTTTTCAAAAGAGGATTTTCCTCTTTTCTCACATGATTGAGGATAAGTTGTATTGGTTGAAGGTATTCGTGGAGTTCAATGAAGAAGAAGAAACATGACTACTCAAATACTATGTGTAGGGTGTTATTGGTCTACCCTTAAAGTTGATGTTAAAGATTAATATGCATAGTTTACCTTCAAAGTCTTTATAGATAAAAGTGTCATTGGTTGACAATCTTACTAAAAATACATTCATTTTACACTCTTCATAGTAATATAATAATATGTATTATACTTTTAAATTAAAAAATAAAATAAACACAATTCAAATATTATTATTTTTTAATGTCAAATATGTAATTTTGTTTGTTTTTTCATGTAACCATCGAAGATGAAGAAATTATTTGACATTCTTGTTTAAAGATTTGAACATATTTTGGAGTAACCTAGAATCAAATATTAATCTTTTGCAGTCAAATATCCTCATACAAAAGTAAAAAAAAAAAGTATAATAAAGTCATATTTCAAAAACTTAAAAATATGCTAGTTCAAGCTAAAGATTTGTAGGTCAAGGAGATATCATGCACATTATGAAACTATCATTACACATCACAAGTACAAAAGAGGATCATTTTGAGTTGCATACGGAACATGTGCCATGATTTCGATCGAAATGAGTGAAACATATTGACGACAACAATTTGACAACAGTCATAATGATGAAAGGTTAAGGGCCAAACTAGATTTGATCAATGAAATCGAAGAAACAATTCAAATACAAGATGAAGCTATTAATGAAGAGATTAATATTTATGTCAATCACCAAAATTTTAATACATGTAAACTCGTTTGTGAAAAACTCAAAGATATTTGTTGAGATTAGAAATAGGATAAGTTGGTATTATATTTAAATCACCTAATACCAAGTTAGACTTTTATAAAAGTGTGCAACTAGGGGAAATGACAGCGGTTATTTTTGTCTATAGGCAGCGGTTTCTGAATCGAGGTATATTCAGGCGAGGTAAAAAGTCCAATACTTTTGGTCTCGGTTGTGAACCGAGGTATATAGTCCCACTCTACGGCCTTGGTTCAGACCTAACCGAAGCATGAAAGTTACAGGTTTTTTTAATTTATTTTTTTCGTTGGACATACTGCCTCGGGTCCCTTTAACCGAGGCATAAAGTCGCACTCTACTGCCTCGGTTTAAGCTACAACCGAGGCAGTAGATCCTTTCTTTTTTCTCTTCCGCGACATGTTCTGCTTCGGTTTTTACCATAACCGAGGCATAAAGTCGCACTCTACTGCTTCGGTTTAGGCTACAACCGAGGCAGTAGATCCTTTTGACTTCGGTTGTTACCAGAACCGAGGCATATAAGTACGTTTTTTTTTAAAATGATGTCTGTTTTTGCAACATTCCCAACCACAGAAACAGACCTGCATATATTTTTATAACCAGAACAGTCCAGAATATTGCAGAAACGTATATTTTAAATGAAATTTATATTAAAACATAAATATATTGAATGGAATCATAAATCAAATTCTTAGAAGCATAAATCAATCCAATGTAATCATAAATCAAGTTTCAAGCATAAATCAATGCAATGTACATGTTGAATATATAGTAATGTAGAAAAGCATAAAACAACTTACAAACATAAACTTAAAACTTAGTATATCCTAAAATCTACTACATACTATTATATAAATGAATTACATATTTAGCAAGTGTTTTCCTCACAAGTTGGATTGACTTCTCTGGAATTGAAGCAGTTCTATTAAATCTCTGCATAAAGTACAATGATTTCAATTAGTGTATATCAAATCCAAATATAGAGAACATAAAATTCAAACCTAAATATTACCGTTTCCCATCCACTGGTGTAATGTGCACAAATGATGGTCATCTTCCAAAACATAACGTAGTAACCACATTCATATGACCCCATTTGTCTATTACACTACAATATATCATCATAATTATAAAATGTTAAGTAACATCATTTGAATGGAACCAAATGTAACAAAATATGAACTAAAATACCAAACCTTAAGAGAAATCCATGCAAGCTTTTTAGCTGTAGTAGTAGATCTCCCAGATAACATCATATGTGTTGCAAGGGAACTATTAAAAAAAATTCTTTTAGCATACATTTATATAAAAAAAAGGACCACACATTGAGATTCTTACCAATCTACTATATGTATAAGAGGGCTGGGAGGAGACTTATGCAATGAAATAAACCAAACAGCCGTGTTCTCCGGTATGGAGATCACAAGTAGCTGCCAATGACACCTGAAATTGGTAATAACTTATGAATGATATACCAAAATTAATAAATGAATGTGTTGAAGTTAACAAACTTCACTTACCCATGTATATAAGGGAGAAAATATATCTCCTTCCCCGTTCCAAAGCAGGTGGTGATGTATGTCTAGATATCATCAAATTTATTTCTTTCATGAGTCATAGAGGGGTCAATGAACCCATATACATCGTTGAACCCCTTCTTGTTACTAACATCAAACAGATACCTAAAATGAAGAAATAATGATATAAGTAAGTTGATAAAATAAAATTATATATAAAAGGTTTCATAAACTTACATCATCCACAGCTGAATGAGTGTAATATTAATTTCGTCTCTCCCCGACGCAAGCTCCCTAACATCTTGATGATGCAAGTACAATGGGATCTGAGCTTCTCTTCCAAATGTAGTAGAATCCCAATGTACATTCATCGGCACATCTGAAATGAGTTTAGCGAGCTCGTCTAACGCACCAAGAGGGTCATCCTCAGATAAATGAGTCTTCTTCGGTCTAGGACTTCCCTCTTGACCTATCTGCTGTTAAATGCAAAAATGGTTATGTTATAACGTCAATTAGAAGTAAATATTAAAATTGAGAAGTATATAGTATGAGTGTTTACTGGGGGATTAGATACATGACCAACCAAATGTCTAGGCCAGGCGACAAAGGACCTAAATGCTTCTTCCACAGTAAAGAACTCATCTGTAGGCACAGGAAGAACGACATCCGCTATGACAACTTCATCTACGGTGACCTTGACCTCATCTTCTGCAAGCTGTACACCATGCACTACAGTGGCTGTCTCATAAACTGTACCACGAGCCACTAGCATGGTCCCAGTATCAGAGAGAATATATAACTCACATGGACGAGTGTCATCCATGTCGTCCCCTGGGGCACCGGCAGCTGAGCAACTTCCTTTACCGCTCCTACCTGTCAAATTAAATGTTAGTTTATGCAAAAAGTAAATTAGTAACCAAAAATAAATAACCTTACCTATAGGGGGCACAACATGTTCCGCTACAGGAGATGGTGGAGGACGATTGCCATAATCCTCATAATGCTGCTGGAACTGGCGCGCAACCATTTCAGCAACTTCATCATACAACTCTACTCGAACCTTCTTTGTGATCTCCTGCGTCATCTCTTTTCTTATTTCCTCCTTCATCTTTTCGTATGAATATGGGCGCGAGGAAGACCCAAAAAAAATGTCGTATGCCTATGCCAGTCCCAGCAGCATGCACCCGTCCTGGGTGCTCAGGTCGTCCAATAGCTGTGGCAAGAATATCTTGACGACCTTCTTGTGTGAATTGACCTTGGGAGCTCTGTTCAACCAAGGAGTCCTGTCACATAACAAAAGTTCAAAGGATTTTTAATATATATGTTAGATATATAACAAAATTAATGTAATATAATAAGAAATGATATCTTACAATTCTTTCAGATATTTCTCTGGCAGACTCGGAAGTGTAGGAGCCCGATGGTCTCATACGGGCTAACTTCCACTTGTCGTGTCGAGATGGTGGTGAAGGAGGAGGAAGAGGGTCATCACCCTCAGAAAGTGGAAGTCTACTATCTGACTTCTGCTTCATTATTTTCTCTTCAAGCTTCCTATATCCACCACGAGACAGAAGGTGTGGATTTTTATTCTGAGCGCTTATTCCCTGTGCTTTTGACCTTTTTTCCTGTGACAAAATTAAACGATTGTCATGGTATAGAATTATGAAGGATGAATTGAATGATTTTACTGCACTTACCTGCCACGCCTCAGATGAACGAAGCTCTACAAACTGACGCCATGTTTCTTCGTCAATTGCTGAATATTTGGAACATGGATTTTCATCACTTTTTGGTCCAAATATATATATAGACGTCAATTTTGTCTTAAACCCTCGAAATCTTTCTACAATTGTAGATAAACACCTATTCCTTAAGCTCTCGACGTTTGGCATATCAAATGTTATCTGCAACAAAGAAAGTAATAACCTTATCACAATACAGATTTATCAATATAATGAATATAGAATTTGAAGCAATATTGCTTAACTTACCAATAGATCTTGCCAGATGAGATTCCGATCAGCCTCAGAAACATGGTCAAAGGATGGAGTAAGTATAGAGATACGATCACATGCTAATACCCCAAGGTAAGACCTAAATACATCTGCATTTAGGCCAGATGCAACTCCAGTGACCACGTCAATAATGACAGGTGTCCTCTCACCTGCATTTCTTCTAAGTATTAGTTGTCGTAACCTCGTTGCTCCTCTCGTCCGTCTAGAAGTGGTGGGGACTTCATCGCCTGACGAATGAGGTGACTCAACCATATATCTGTCACAATAAATAAGATGAAATATAAATAAAACACTTATAAAATAACATATATTATTTAACAAAAGCCATAAATATTTACACAAACATGAAATTCATACATAATCATATGGATTGGTCATATATATATTCCCTCATTGTGATCTTCTCGTATTGCTTGTATATCATCAATTAGAGGGTCGTCATCCAAATTTATTGTTGTTTTAAATGGATGGTTGTCAGCGATATGAATATTACTTATTGTCTACCCACTTACATTTGAAGAGTGCAACAGAAAACTTAGTGTAATCAACTTCAAATATCTCTTCAATTCTACCATAGTATCTCATGGAACCAACTATAGGATTTTGATCTTTGGATGTGGAAAACTGTAGCGACTCAGCTTCTAGACTGACGCCACTATTTTGTACTATGCTTTTATCATCCAAAGTTTTCGTATAGAATGTGCAATTATTAATTTCGTATCCTGTACAACATACAACATCAAACTTCAAGCCATTTGCTAACCACAACAAAGTCTCAGAGGAACGTGATTTTTTCGAAACTTCAGATTTAAACCAGGACAAGAATGTTCTGTTATGCTCCATCAACTGCCATTTCTTTGATTGTCGTGGATACTTGTCCCTTACAACGGCTTTGTGAGCTTCCAAAAATGGGATCACTTCATCTGTGTTGTTTAATATGTATAGATGTGCTTGCATCAATTCTTCACGACTTTTCGTCACCACATTCACACCTCGGATGCTTTTACTTGTAGAATATCTACTCAACCATGATGTCCGAGGGACTCCTATCGGATTTGATTTAATCATATACTCAGAGCAAAACTCAATACTTTCTTCAGCAATATATCTTTCAATCATCGAACCTTCTGGACGATATTGATTTTTGACGTACCCTTTCAAAATCTTCATATAACGCTCAATAGGGTACATCCATCTTAAGTATACTGGTCCACACAACTTTATTTCTCTGACCAAATGAACAAGTAAATGCACCATGATGTCAAAAAAGGATGGAGGGAAAAACATTTCTAGTTGACACAAGATGATGATAATTTCACTTTGAAGTTCATCTAACTTTGTAGGATCGATGACTTTACTACAAATTGACGAGAAAAATGAGCACAATCGAGTTATGGTCAGCCTAACTTTTTTGGGAAAAATTCCACGAATTGTCACTGGTAACAACTGTTGCATTAAGACGTGGCAATCGTGAGACTTCAGTCCAACAAGCTTTAAGTCCTGCATTGACACTAAGCTCTTAATATTTGAAGAGTATCCTTGTGGTACCTTGATACTCTTTAAACAAAGACAAAAACTTATCTTCTCTTGTTTGGACATTGTGTAACATGCAGGGGGCAAATAAGTACGTTTACCAATCTCTCTTGGTGCCAACTCTTCTCGGATCTTCATGTCAACCAAATCCAAACGCGCATTCACTCCATCTTTTGTTTTTCCCTGGATGTTTGGTAGTGTAACAATCAAGCTATCACAAACATTTTTCTCAACATGCATGACATCTATGCAATTTCTAACATCTAACTTTGACCAATATGGAAGATCAAAGAATATTGATTTCTTCTTCCAAGGGGTCGCTACAGAAGACTTCTTTGACGTTTTCCCAAATATATGATGTACTTTATTAACTTTCTCAGCAACTTCAAGTCCAGTAAGTGGAATGGGTGTATTGTCTTTCTCTTGTTCTCCATTGAATGCTTTCTTTAACCTTCGATATGGATTATTAGATTGTAAAAATCGCCGATGACGCATATACACTGTCTTCCTTCCGTGTTTTAATTGTTGAGCTGCAGTGTTTTCTTCACATATAGGACATGCTTTATGACCCTTCACACTGTACCCCGACAAATTACCATAAGCTGGGAAGTCATTAATGGTGCAAAATAACATGGCATGCATCATGAAAGTTTCTGAAGCAAAGGCATCAAAAATTTCAACCCCATCAACCCACAACAACTTCAAGTCTTCAACTAGTGGCCTTAGATAAACATCGATGTCATTTCCAGGCTGCTTTGGACCAGATATCAACATTGACAACATCATGTACTTTCTTTTCATGCACAATCCAGGAGATAAGTTGTAAATTATCAGTATAACGGGCCAACAACTGTGATTGGTACTTAAATTACCAAATAGATTCATTCCATCAGTAGCTAAGCCAAACCTAAGATTTCTACATTCATCACCAAATTGGGGGAATTCTTGATCAATAATTTTCCATTGCTTTGAATCAGCCGGATGACGAAGCATCCCATCAGTTGTTCTCTCATCTGTATGCCATCTTAGATTTTAGCGTCTTTTGGATTCGCAAACAAAAGCTTAAGTCTGGCAACTAGTGGAAGGTACCAAACTACTTTCGAAGCAGAACCATTTTTTTCTGTGATGCCACCTTCTTCACCGTTTTTTGACTTGTATCGTGATAACCCACATTTTGGACACTTTATCAAAACTTCATTCTCATTCCTATATAATATGCAATCATTCGGACATGCATGTATCCGTTTATATTCCATACCCATCGGACAAAGAAATTTTTTGGCATCATAATTACGATTGGGTAACGTATTTCTATCTGGCAGCATTTCATTCAACAACGACAACAATTCTGTAAAACTCTTATCACTCCATCCATTGCTCGCCTTTAAATTCATCAGCCTTAATAGCGCTGACAACCGTGTGAACTTAGTTGAACCCGCATACAAAGGAGTCTCCGCATCAGTGGACATCGTTTCATACACACGCGCTTGGGCAAAAGCTTCTGCACCAACATCGCGGATCATGTCCTCTAAGTTGTCTTCTTCTGCTTGATCTTCCATATCCATTGTGGAATCATAAACATTTTCAGTTGGAGAGACAGTTGGAAAGTTTGTTAATTCGCCGTGCCATATCCATGTTGTATAACTTCGTATGAAACCATCACAGATAAGATGTTCCCTAATATCAGTTGCGTTCAACTTCCTCCCATTCAAACAGTTCACACAAGGACATCTGAACTTGACTTCATCATCACCACTTGTACTCGCATTACGTTGCGCAAACTCTATAAATTCTTCTACCCCTCTCTCGTACTCAGTGCTGATGCGTGGTAAATTAATCCACCCTCTATCCGTACGCATGTTTACTGAAATTGTTTACACAATTTCAATAATCTTGAATGATCACTTTCATCGTGTTTGTATTCAAGGTGTGACCCTATCCCATTCAAGAATATTCAGTTTTTTTAGTTTATTAAACATATCAATTTTAAACAACATATCTTAATCTTCACGAAATTTTGCCAGCATTTCGCATTGGTCTTCAGGTTACACGAAATGAAAGTGATTATAAATCACAATCAAATATGCACCCGAAGATCAATACAAAACACAACGACAAATTTTCGTGAAATTTAAGACATGTATATTAAATTTGATATGTCATAATAAACTATGAAAAAGTTATTACTCTTCTTAAACTGTCCAACCGGACAATTCAAGATTCAATACTTGTAAATTATTATTACCATCTCCTTCTATTCATTTGTAAAAAGTACATTTGTTCAAAAAAATCTAGAGATAGTAAATAATTTTTGTATTGAATCTCAAACGGGAACTAAGGCTAATTCACAACAACAAACAATATGTTGAAGCAAACAACTCATGATTTCCAACCTTAAACTTTATCTAATCAACAAATAAACCAATTTAATACAATAACCATTATACCAATGTAATCATCAAATAACAATAACAAATATATCAATCTCACAACAACAATTATCAAACAAATATCAAAACTTTATAATCAAATAACTATATAATTCTATTTCTAATTCTATTTATCACCAATATATCAACTCACAACAATTATTATCAAACATATACCAAAATTTTATTATCAAATAATTATATAATTGCTACTATGGCCAATATATCAATCTCTCACCAATTATTATCAATCAAACAGTAAATTTATTATCAAAGTCGAATATTTTCAACTAACCGTGAAATGCGCGAAAGAAATGGAAGTGGACGATTGAGGCACGGTGGCGGACTGTGACCAGTGGGGGCTGCAGTGACGGAGTGTGACCGTCGGAGGCAGCAGCGTCGTCGGAGGCAGCAGCGTTGTCGGAGGTAGCGCACAGCGAGAGGACACTGTCATGGACAGTTGAGGCCGGAGAAGGAGAGCAAACGAAAGCACGACTGCGGAGGGGGAGTGGCGGCGACGAAAATTGCAGAGGAACAGTGAGTGAAGAAGAAATGTCGCGTGAAGAAGAAGAAGCGTTGCGGGTTGGGAAAATATAAAACGGAATTTACCTCGGTTAACCAAATAACTGAGTCAGAAAGTCCTCTACGGCTTCGGTTATATGCCAGACCGAGGCATAAACATTCCAGTAAATTCAATTTTTGAAAATAAATTTGGCTATATGCCTCGGTTTTCCGCCAACCCGAAGCGGAAAGTCCTCTACGGCTTCGGTTTATAGCAACCGAGGCAGTAGCCTGATGTACCTGAGGGGACAATTAAGGATGTTCAGAAGAAGCAGTTCACAGTGGTCAGAGGGAGCAGAGTGGTCAAACATCGATACGGCCTCGGTTCTTAGTACTAACCGAGGCCATATCACTGTTTCGAAAAGGTTGTCAGTGGCAGCAGGGCAACGTAGCAGGAAGAGCAGGGTATACTGCCTCGGTTGGAAGTGCTAACCGAGGCAGTATTTTTGTCTTAAAAAAGTTAGCAGTTGACAGGTCTGACTGTATAATCTTTTAAAACGTATATGCTTTGGTTGCCTCTACGAATTGAGGCAGTATTGGTATTAGGCTTCGGTTAGGTTCGAACCGAGGCATATAAGATCATTCAGAATTACATAAATGCCACCGCGTTTGAATACGCTTCGGTTTTGACAAAACCGAAGCGTAATGTGCGAGCTTAAATATACTTTTTTTACTAGTGATATAAACTTAAAGAATTGACTAAAAAAGTAATAGTAAAAATTTAAAAACATTTTATAGTTAACCATTACTAGAAAAATAAAGTCACATAAAAGATCAATAAGGAAATCAACTACTATTAACATATCAATTGATAAACGTATAAAACATAAAGTTTAATAACTTAATTATGTTCTATTATATCTCCACTGTAATATATTGATAATAAATCAACAAAAAGATAAATATTTATTATTATTATTATTATTATTATTATTTATATCTTATAATCTAAAAGTAAGGAGTCAAGAAATCTATATAATAACACATTTACAACAAGAAGTAAAACTTCAATTCAAAATACTTTATATTATAGTTATTATCTTTCTACATTCATATTGATTTGGACCTATTAATATTATGAAGCTTGATTTAGTCTCATATTGTGTAGTTATGAGATGTTGTTCTTCATTTTGCCATATAATCAACTCTATATAAGGTTTGAAAGATACAAAAAAATAAACATATTTTCCTACTGTAGTGTGGACGTAAGCATACATTAAACCACGTTAAATTCTTAACATTGGGTATCATGAGCCAATTTCTTAGTATGCTTATGGTTTCAGCTTTGTCTGATCTTCCCCGTCAAAACATCAAAAAATATTTAGTTCTCTTGTTCTTCGAGTAATGGCATTGGAAGAAGGAAATGTGAAGATTGAGAAGTTGGATGACGGTAACTTTGGGTTTTAGAAGATGCAGATAAATGACTACCTATATCAGAAGTTATACATACCCTTAAGAGGGTAGATGTCAAACGACATAAAGTAGTCAGATTGGGAGTTGTTAGATCGACAAACACTTAGTGTGATCCGATTGACATTAGTCAAGAATATTGTGTTCAACATCATTAATGAAGTCATTTGCAACCAATAAAGTGTATTTGATGCACAAACTAGTTAACCTCAAAATGGGTTTAGTTACTCATCATATTAGTGAGTTCTAATTCAGTTTCAGCATTAAGTACTGAAAATAAAAGAAGTAGGCATAAAGGTCATAATCAAGGACAAAACAAACCAAAGTTTAGAGAAAGACCACAAACAAAATTTTGAAATGATGTCACAAGCTTGAATTGTCGGAAAGAGGGCTACTTTACAAATCAATTTTAGGCTTCAAGGAAAAATAACAACAAAAAGAAGCAAGATGCTAATAAATTAGCAAATGCAGCAACATGTAAAATTGCATATGTACTAATATGTAGTTTAGATAGTTCCAATGACTCATGGATTAAGGACTGAAATGCATCATTTCATACTACACCTTCCTAAGAACTATTATCTAACTATGTTTCAGGAAATCTTGAAAAGTTTACCCTACAGGAAAGTTTAGAAGGTTTACCTTGCAGGAAAGTTTGAATGGTTTACCATGCAAATGAGAAATTTCTTATTATAAGGGAGGTGATATTAACGTCAAAACCTCTAATGGATGAAATAACTGGAAAACACTAGAAAGGGGTTGATTATTGTCTTGGAAAACTTTTTGCCAAAAGGTAGTTTAACAATTTTGTTAAAGATTAAGTGATTTACACAAGTTGTCAAATGCTTGAGTTATAAAGTTCTGTTTGAACTGCAAGTTCAGAGATAAAATGTTTTTCAATCGTTTAGGCAAATATACTACAGTGCTTTGAGAAAGACAACTCTTAATAAGGATATCGTTTAGTGACAAGAGATTTTATAAATAGTTGTGTTAGCAAGCAACAATAGAGTTTATAAGTAAAACATTTTATAGGGTTGAAGTAATAAACACACAATTATTTTATACTAGTTCATTCTACTAAGTTACGTCCAGTTCTTCTCTTAGAGAGTTCCATTATAATCTTCAACAAGATTACAATCTAGTATTCACATCACTCCTAGTATCACCTAGTCAATCCCAATAACCCTCTTTACTCTTACTAGAACCGAGTATCACCCATTCTTGGTTGTGTAGTATTCTTCACCACTCATGGTATCCTTAGACAATCTCGGTATCTTCCTGATACGCTATCTAGTTGAGTTTCACACACTTCTGGTTTCCACTGGACAAATATGTTTAACCATTAAGTGTTTGTATTCTCTTCAAAATGTGCAATCAATCAAATCGCTTACAAGTTCTTAGATGATTACTCTCACAGAGAGGATGTGTTTACAATACAATTCAATCTAACAAACTTTTAGAGTTTTCTCTCTTCTTACCAATGTAAGCTTATGATTCTATAAAACTTGAGAGTATTTTCTTTTCTTTTGAGCTTGCTTTTCTTCTCAGATGATCTCTTTTGTATTTATGTGCTTATTCTCTTGATCTTCTATTCAAGGATATTCAATTTATAGGCTTTAAGAAAATGATCGTTAGATAATACTTGTTTTTTATCTTCAAATTTTCTTAGCCTTTTCGTAGGTAATAGTCGTAGATTAAAGCCAACTTGTCAAAACAAGCACGCTTTTTCATTACTTTATCAAAAGTAGGTTGTATGAACTCTTCAGCGCGACTTTTGATGGAAAAAACATTCATTGAATGTCTTCTTTGTCTCTAATACTCACTTCTGACTTGTACATGATAGAGCATGTGGATGCTTAACATATGTAATTTGCAAATAGTATAGTAGATATGCATGCATGCAAGTATGTCCTTTTTCATATCACTTTTGTTGTTTTGAAACATTGAATTTAATGCTCTTTAATGCATGTTCAGAACAACTATAAACTTTTCAAATTTTTTATTGTTCAAGTAAGATTTGATCGTTTAAACATTTCTATAGAGATACCAAGCAGTTTATAAAAGTTTCATCGTTCAAGGTATTGTTTACATTTTTACGTTTGAGAGAATATCTGGATGGTAGAAAAAGCACAACATGTTACATTTTTAAGTTAGGTTGTGCAACTATCATTGGAAGTTTAAACTTTCTCCTCTTAACCATTGAGGCTGCGTATGTAGCTATCTCAAAAAAGCAAGAAAGGAGATAATATAATTGAAGAACCTTATAAAATAATTAAGGAAAATGAAATATGACTCTTTGTTGTTTAGTGACAATGAGAGTGCTATATATCTTGCTGAAAATCCAATTCTTCATTCTAGATACGAGCATATTGAATTGAAATATCATTTTATGAGAAACCTAATAAATGATAGAAATTTGTATTTGTCAAATATTCCAAGTGCAGAAAATTCAGCTGATATATTGACCAAGATTGTTAGAACAGATAAAATGAAGATTTGTATTGCCTCAACTGACTTTTAAAAAGATTAATGATGAAGGCAATTACACTAGGTGATAACCGTAAATCAAATTTCAATGGAAAGAATTGTTAGTATTATGGAACTTGATTTAGTCCCACATTGTTTAGTACGGTAAAAGTTTCTCAATTTTTTTCTTATATAAGCAACACTATATAAGGTTTGAAAGATATACCATATATTAAATTCTTATATTGTTTATTTTTCTATACTTCTATTGTCACCTCCATTTGATATTCACTCATACTTGATTAAGGTTCTTTCATTATTGGAATCCACATATTTAAAAAGCTTAAAGATTTCATGTCATCAACAGGTTGTTGCATTCAAATAAATAATATATATAAGTTACTACTTAGTTGTGTTTAATAATTCTGTATGCATAGTTTTTATTTTATATAAACTACTTTCATAATGACATCTGAGTCAACCATTGTTGAACCTAAGCCGCAGGTAAAATCAGATTATTAGCCCCCCGGTTTTGTAAACACGGTACAAGTTGAAGGAATCTCTCTCCGTAAAATTGAAAAGCTAAAAATGCTTATATGAAGGGAACGTGTTACCTATTCCAACAGAAAACTTGGACCACCAAGCCATATAATAGCACAAACTAATCTTATAATTTTATAAAAACCAGATATCTTTTCCCTCACGAGGTATAAGATTTCTCTTATAGATTTTCAACATAAATCATTTATTAAAATAAAACAAATTCAAATGAAAGACAACTATTAATTACGACTTATGTGTGATAACCAGAAAATTTATCACCACAGCTAGAACTTCCCCCTACAGAATATAATGCTGCAAAACTAATTCTTTTTTCTTTAAATGAATAAAACGTAAAAAATACAACAATGAGACTCATGGTAATACAAATCAATTCCGACCGGAGAAGTTAGCTTCTAAAATACAGAAGTTAGGAAGGTGTGGCTAAGAGAAAATACTACTAGGAACTTTTCATACACTGTCATGGTATATTATTGACACGTAATCCAAGGCAAAGGAGAACAGAGAAAATTATGAACAGAAAGATTTAAACAAAAAAATCGTACATCTGAAAATGCATGTTGAACTTTACCAATATGATCCATCAACATGACTGTAGCAAAACAGGACCAACTGATAAAGTAAGCATGTCACTGAGAGCAACCTGGACGTCCTTGGACCCATGCTCACAGCTTATCAAGCTAGAAATAAGAGGGAAGAAATGAGACAGGTTCTTCTCAAAGGAAACATCTCCCAAACTACAAATAGCGTGCAGAGTAGCCACAACGAGAGGTGAACGAGAAGCCAATTCTCTACTCTTCCCGGAGCCCAAGGGAACATACCAATGTGGCACTCGACCATGAGAAGATTCAGATTTTAGTCCAAAATCTGCAACTTCAATATAAAACTCCAAAACCTCCTGACAAAGCTGAATGAGATGAGATTCGACCTCATGCGCTTCATAACTAGTAGGCTTGTCAAGGACAAGGTTTTGTAAAAATGTAAGGCAGATCTGATACGATTCATTCTCAAGCCGTAAGAGTGGAGGGTCTTGCATTTGACTGATAGAGCCAAACTCTAGGAGCTTTGAACGTAATATGGCATTGTTGTTAATCTGATGCGCGTGTAACGCTATTTCGTGCAACGCATCAAATAGGACTATCATGGCTTTTGCTGAAAGGTGAGAACGATACATGTTATAGATCTCCGTCACCGCCTGCCAATTTCAAAAACGAGAGTTAACATCATTTTTCAACATTACATACATATATTTTGACTGGGAGCAATAGGAAAGGCACAGGCTCCCCATCAGGTGCATAAACTAGTAAGGATTTAATGTAACTTTTAATAACAATTCATCTTAACCAAGCAGTCCCAGACCTTCTGGATAGACTAAATACCACAGCAACAGCACTTGGGCTCCCCCGTTATATCTTTCTACTCGGCATTCTAATATATTTTGGGGGAACAGAATATAAAATTACCTGAATCAGTAAAAGCTGAACAGCAGCTCGACACTTTGCATCAGTTAAATGAGCATAAACACCACGATTTCTCAAGTGTGTTAAATTATCTGGGAAGCCAGATTCAGCAAAATCTCTATCATCAGCGATTGAAGCATCCTCGTCACTTCCAGTTAGGTCCTCGATTTCCAGAAACAAAAAGTTAGGAAGTGTTGCCTTTGCTGCTGCTTTTAATGAGAAAACCACTTCTAACCACTTTTCATCAGAAAATAGCTCCCCCGCATGAGTCATCAAGCGAACAAAAGCCGCAATACCAATGCCTGCAAGGCTTTGATGAGGACGATTTATAAAGTTAACCAGGAGCATCAGCACCTTTCTCAAAAGTGGATTGACAGTGTCGTAGAAGTTAACAAAAAGATCTACAACCAATTGGAGGGCTAATGTGCATGTCTCGTAAAGCCAGACATCTTGATCAAGCTCACCATGATCCGCCTCTTCATTGACTGGTGAACTACTTCCTGAAGGATCAATACCATGTCGAACATAATCGAAAATTGGAAATAAGACAGACTCAAATACTCTTTCCCATAAAGTTAGCGAAAAGAGATGGCCATAGTTACGTAAGGTTTCAAACAGGACTTCCAAGGCACTCTTCCTAATCTCAGGTCTTGGGTCAAAGCTAAGCTCAGACAAACCTGCAGAAAATAAGCAACAAATAAGTATATATCTGTAATAGCTTAGCTTCTAAAGACATGAAGCAAGATGATAGATAACAAAGGAAGCACTAATTATTTGACAATGATATGCAACATAAGTTTATTACTTTTTCCGTAATATTTATGCCTAGATAAACTTCATATAATGCCTTCACCTGCCAATAAAGGAAACCAAAAATAGAGATGATCATCCTTGTCAGCAGCCTCTCCATTATCATTTTTCCCCTCCTTTGCTGTTTGAAGTGAAGAAGGGGAAACCTTTCCAGAACGTTCCTTATCCTTACTCCTTGATGATGAGCCAAGGTCCCCCGCTGCTAGTTTTGTTGCACAAAACCGGAGAAAAGCAATGGCATTTAGGCTAATCTCTTTATTGAATTTACTACTGGTAAACGCAATTAGACAATTTACACAGTCTGTGAAGGTTGTAGTTTCAGTCTCAGTGATGTAAGGGAAGTAATCGCGAATAATCTTCTCAATAATTTCAAAAGCCAAGAGTACAATGTTTTTGTGGTCATCGTAAGCTGCTGTTGTGAATACCTGAAATCAGGTCTATGAGCAATAAGTACATTAGATAAAAAAATTCAACAAACATTTTGTTAACTGAAGCTCTCTATAGACAATAAGAGTTTATCAGCTATACCATGAACATGCTCTTCCATCCTGATTTGACATTGTTGACACGAGATAGAACCATTTGAGAGACACATCTGATAATTAACTCTCTAATTTCAACCGCACTACTCTTTCTCATAACAATGACAAAAGGCTTCATAAACTCATTTTGAAAATTATAATTAGCCAGCTCTTCCCGCTCCAGAAATTTCATTGACAACTGACGTAAGGAATCCATTGCAAAAATTGCAATTGAAAGGTTTGCAGAACAGCCAATAGTTACAAAGAAATCCGAGAGAACATGCCAGATGCTTGACCACACAAGCCTTATGCGGTTCATATTGTAGTGCCTGTTATATAATAATCATGTCAAATAGTATAAAAAACAGTATATAAACATCAATCAATCATGCAAAACAAAAAAATCATATGCTTCATGCTCTGCCTAAACATTTGTTTTCCAAATGAATCACACTTTCCCACCTTATCTTTGGGCACACTTATAATGTCCTTCTTTTCAACAAAATTAAGCACTTTATCCCTTGGCTCACCATCTGAACCAAAACTGAGCGTCAAAACACATAGGTGACCTCTTGACATGCAACCTCGTGATATTTTATCAGAGTTCAACAGAAAATACAGTTCAATTCAACAATTTTCTCAGACTACAAAAATGTGAGCAAGAGAGTTGGGGATTTAATCAACCAAAAAGAGAAAAAAGGTTGCCAATATCCTCAGTTTATAAACAATAAAATAAATATTGTCCAGCACTATTAACTGTGCTTCTCTTGTAGAAGACCCCAACCAATGAACCCCATGATCCATGAGAAGTTAACAGTTTAGATATAAGGCAAAGACGTAGCATGTTTGAAGTACTAGGTGACAAATACTTACGCAATCTCAACAATCTTTGTAAGGCTAAAAACACGTGGATCAGATGGAGATCTCAGTTCCTCCATGGAGACCTTGCACAGAGCCTTAACAAAATCTATTATGGCCTCACTGTTCAACTTCTGACTCCGAGTGAATATACGGCTCATTTCAGAGTTTCCAACTTGTTCCAACATATTTAAATTAGAAACTAGATTGTTCACCTGTTCTGAAGTGACTCCAGAACCATTACTACCAATTCCAGCACTATCATATGAACCCCGCATCAATGAAGCAGCTGCATACTGCATCCTCCCAAGTCCCTTCTTCTTCAAAACAGGAAGAATGGTTGACTTCGCTTGCTTTGTTTTTTCTGAATCATTCTGAGGAAATGCAAAGAACGTGGCATCTGGTGGAGCCCCCTCTCCAAGAAGATGTAAATGCTCAAACCGAGAAACACAAGTCAACATATGTTCCCAAGCTTCTTGTAAGTAATTTCCATCTTCATCAGCAATAACAACTATTGCCTAGTAACAAACAGATGGTAAGTTTAGTCATATAACGTAATCATTAAAACCTGAACATTGAGTTCAAGTACCATGAATACATTATCCATAACTTAAGAAAGATCCAATAAATAATGACTATAATATGCCTTTAGACATTGTTCCCAGAACCATTTTCAGCAAATATAACAAACCTCCACAAAAATATTATATTAATTTGGTAATTATCATATATGCAGAACAAGAGACTGAAGTCCAAATGCAGAGAGTGTAGCTTTGGACACGATAAAATCATGCACTAAAGAGAAAAATGTACATATGAACTTGAAATGATAAAAGATGATATGGCAATGTAATAATATACCAACAACGATGCATTTTGAAATGGGAGGCCACGAGTAGTATGAAATAACATAACACAATGAGAATTGCTAATTGATAATCACTTCAGCTTTCATGTTGTTCATAAGTCAGGTAGAAGATAAGTTAAACTTTACCAACCTTAATTGCATATATATTTTTCTGCTTAATGTCAGCTGGTGAATGTAGTGAGGTAAACTTTGCTAACGACGTCACAAAAACATCTCTGTGAGTCTTCATCGACATTACAGAAGTAACATGAATAGCATGGCGGAAGCCTTCAAGACATAGAGATATTAAAACTTCATCGTCACTTTGATCAAGAGGAACACTAAAGGCGGCTAACATAGGTGCCCAGCACACCTCAATCATGAATCTCAGGATTACAACATCTGTGGCAGCATAATAAATTGATCTGCAAATTACAATTAAATGCATATCAACAAATAAAAAAAAAAATCTACGAACTACTTTTGTTTAACCAGTCAACTTAAAAAATTAGCAAGTTTAACCAGTCAACTTAAAAAATTAGCAAACAAGTGATCTAACCGTCATTAAAATATTAGAGAAAAAGAAAGAGTAAAAAAATTGGTGAAAATTTTAGCTAGATACACCTCACACTTCAAACAGACATGGATCATGTAAAAAACGGTTAAATATTGGATAAGGAAGGATCCATAACAGCCTCTAGCCAACAGCAGATTCTTCGTGTCAAAAACAGCAGGTTAAATGTTTTGCTCAACCTGAGAAGATTTGGAAAGCAAATTATCACTTCCAGAGAGAGGGAAAACTACAAACATACTCAGATCTGCTAGCTTTTTCTTTGAATTGTTCTTGCATATGACGGATAAGATCATCACTGGTCTCCAAATTCTCTTCACCACGTTTACGGATCACAATATTCAATATACTATCCAAGCCTAATAGTCGATTAGGGCTCACAACCTGTTTTTGTTGAGGAGCCTCATCATTTTCTTTCATTTTGATTTCATTTCTAGATATTCTGTCAAACAAGGACTTCAAGTATTCCTCAGGCAGATCTTTTCCATCATCAATGCCACGATTATTTCTTATGAAATCATCAGGAGACATCTGCATAACTCAACAACCAAAAAGAAATGAAACCATTTTGTATGTCGTCATTATTTGTATCATTTTACAGAACATAAGAACTGTGAGCATACCTTATTCTTCACCATGGGATTGTGAGCATCAGTATTAAGCATTATAACAGAATAGGCAAGGACATAAGCAGTGTCAGCACTAGAAAAGGCCTTTGGATTACATTTGCAGTAACGTTCAGCAAACTTTTCCATGATCCTATCAATTTTCTGTGCCTCACCAGGCAGTCTAAATCCTTGAAGAAAGACCCTGATTGCCTCGTCAAACTCCATATCTTGAAAGTTAAAGGAATCCACATAGGCATGCATTACCTTCAAGGCTAACTCTTCTCTTTCTCCCAGATAATCACCAATCATAGTCTTGTTCAACCCAGATGCTTCTTTAAGAAAAGCAGCTATATCCTTTGGTGAATCACCCACCTTGTTGGCATTGATGAGAAATTCAATTCCTTTCTCAGGCCTCCTATTGAAAAGTGATATACCTTCCTGCCATCCACTTGCATTAGCTTCATTGTAAAAGGCCATAGTAAAGATATACTCTGTTTATTGGTAAAAAAACTTGTTCATTTGTTTACCTGGAGTTCCAGTTTATAAGCCCGGCGTTGCTCAATATTTGAAACACCAGAAGCATCATTGGAGATTTCTGATTGAGTTTCAGATCCATCTGGAGGGTCTTCTCCATTCCCATTTACCATGGTAAGACCTCCAGTTTCAGGGCTGTCATCCAATGCTTCAACTTTCTTGGCTGAATGAGAATCAGGAATGCGCAATTGTTTGTTCATCCAGTCCCCCATTGATTTTAGAACTGCAATCAAGCCTTTCATGGCTTCAAGTTTTAGTGTTGCTTCCTGGGGTGGCAAAAGCGTGGTTGTTACACCAGGGGGCACACCTTGAGCAGTTTTAAGGAGTCCATTGACCATCCTAAGAGGAATATAACAACTAGATATAAATTATACAGTGTATATACTACGTGACAATGAAGACAACCGTAGCTACACCAGCATGACCGGTGAACAGTGTATGATAAACAATCCAACACAGAAATGCTATTAAACTAGATATCAATATTGTAAGGTTTAATTGCTTCCTTTGTCCCCAGTTTGGTTGAATTGTGTCAAATTCATCCTCATTTTTAAAAAAGTTTCATTGTCGTCCTCACGTGGTGTAAAAGTGTCAATTGAATCCAAACATAGAAAAAATTTGTGTCAAAGTAGTCATTTTTCCTATATCTCTGTGTCTTCCTTTCATATGTCACTTCTCTGGAGCTATGAAAAGCCTTAAATTGGATAAGGTAAAATGAATATCTGTACTTGATTGTATGAAAGGAAGACACAGAGATATAGGAAAAATGACTACTTTGACACAAATTTTTTCTATGTTTGGATTCAATTGACACTTTTACACCACGTGAGGACGACAATGAAACATTTTTAAAAATGAGGATGAATTTGACACAATTCAACCAAACTGGGGACAAAGGAAGCAATTAAACCATATTGTAAACGTGAAATTGCACATATTTTTAATGTAAAGCAAAATAACTATAAAAATAAATAAAATAATAAATAGCACACCTCTCAAATATGTTTGATGAATTGACATCACAGTCATAGTTAATAAATATGTCAACCAATATCTGTGAATCAACGCAGAGCTTTTCCAGAAATCGAAGCACTATCATCTTCTGCTGAAAATTAGGCTGAGAAACATTTTCTAGGACCCTGAGAACAATCATAGGGAAAAATACTCCAATTTCTGCTTTCAATCCAGCTCTAAATCTTGACACCAGACTGATAAAAATGGAGCATGACAGCTGAAATACAATTAAAAGAGTTGAAGCACTGTTCTTCAACAAGGATAAACATAAGTACTGTTTGATGGCACCTAAAAACCTGCTCAAAAACAATCAAAATTTAATTATCAGCACTATTTTTTGTCATTTAGTAAAATTAGAAAGAAAACAAAACATAGTTTCAAGTGGTGCATAGAGTAGGATCTATCTTAAATTCAAGAGTCCAACACAAAAAGATTATGTCAAAATACAGTGATAATCCATGCTAAAATAGTATAATAGCAGAAGATGATGCCCGTGCAATTCATACACGGCAGGTGCATTAATACTAGTTTCTGATGAATCAGATATGAAAACAGAAGGAGTGGGTATTCAAACGTATTTTGGCACAACGAAAAATGTTAGGCTAAATTAGGAAAAAGTATGGATGGTAAAATTTATGGCAATACAATTTTTTTTTTAACTTAACAGGCAGCTAGCTACAAATAGAGTTTGCAAAGTGATAGGTTTAGTGGCAAGGTCTATGTTAGAAGAAATAAAGGTAGCAGGTCGTTATAACCTCCTAAAGTTGTGTTATAAAACAAACTATTATATATAGTATATGTTAGGGTTTTGTAAGGGTTTTTTTGGAGTTTTGTGTAAAGGGAAAAGTCGGGAGAGACAAGTCCTCTTGAAATACCTTGAGTGTTGTACGTGGCTGTTCTTGTTCTTACCACATTGGTAGAACAACTCTGTTCTGTTTTCTAATAAATCATCCAAGAATCTGTCTTGGAATTTTCTAGTAATTCTGGAAACCTATCAATTGGTATTCAGAGCTTCTTTCTTGGTCCTGTGGATACAAGAATTCATGTAAGACCGTGAAAGACAGGAAAATCAGAGTCATGAGCACTTCCAGCGTTTGGAAGACATGATTAGAGGGCTCACCATGGTGGTAGAAACAATATCTTGCAGTGCTAACAAGGGAGAAACTGTTTCAGTGATGCATTCCGGCAATGGGTCACGTTGGGAGGAAGAGAAAAGTACAACACTGTCTTCCTCAAAATGGAGAAACTTGGACATCCTTGTTTTTGCAGGAGAGGAGGCTTATGGTTGGACTAACATACTTAAAAGATATTTTCGATTGAAAGAAGTGAGTGAGGAGGAAAGAATGCATGTCGTCATAGTTGCTTTAGAAGGGAAAACCTTGAATTGGTTTCAGTGGTGGGAAACCTGCAATCCAAATCCTACACGGGAGGCATTCAAGGGGCTGTTGTCCGCAGGTTTCAACCAAAGATGCTTCAAAACCCCTTTGAAATTCTGATTGGCTTGCGACAAACAGGTTTAGTGGAAGATTATATCGAGCAATTTGAACAATATGCTGGGTTCTTAAAGGGGATTCAGCAGGATTATTTGATTGGCATCTTCTTGAATGGTTTGAAGGAGGATATCAAGGCTGAGGTTAAGTTGTATGAACCTAGAAATCTTGTTGAGTTAATAATGAAGGCTCAAATGGTGGAAGAAAAGGTCCAATAGCAACTCAATAAGGGGTGGAACAATAAACCCAACAAACAACAAACTTCGCTAGGATAGGCTCTAAGTCATGGCTTTGATACCATGTTAAGAAGTGAACTTTAAGCCTAACTCAACCCCACAAAACCAGCTTGTAAGGTGAGTTTTGCACCCACTTATATACTTTAAACTAACCTTATCACTAATTAATGTGACACTTCCAACAAAGAGTTAAAAATAAACATCATCATGAAACTAGTATTATGCCTCCCAAACTTCGAAAAAAGAATTTGAGTTTGAGTATGGCGTATTAGGAGTTGGAATTGGGATAATCTTAATGCAACGTTTAAGGCCTGTGACATATTATAGCAAAGCCTTGAGCCCTAAAAATGTATCTACAAAAGCATACAAAAGGGAATAAATGGTTGTTGCTCTGGCCATTCAACATTTGAGGTTTCATTTGATAGGGAAGAAATTCAAGGTTTACTCCGACCAAAAGAGTCTTAAGCAATTGTTGCAATAGAGAACCACAACTAGAAGCCAACAAAATTGGGTGACAAAGCTTCTAGGTTACAATTTTGGCATAACGTACATGCCATGCAAGTTTGATTTAAGGTGGTAACACTTTGTCAAGAAGTATTGAGGAACCAGAATTAAAGAGTATGATATATACCCTTATTTGGTTTGATTGTCAAGAGTTGATGGAAAATCTTCAAGAAGATAATGAATGGAAGAAAGAGATAGAAGAACTGCAACAAGGAAATCATGATAAGGCCTACACTAGGTTCACATATAAGCATGGATTGGCAAGATGATACACAAGAGAATATTGGTTGTTGCTTAGGAATCACATTGGATTCCAAGGTGTATATAGAAGAGTTTCATGCCACTCCACAAGTAGGACACTCCCATTTTCATTGGAAAAGGTTGAAAAAAGATGTTCACAAATTTATCCAAGCCTGTGATACTTGTCATATGTTGATAGGATATTAGGTAATAAGATATAATGGGTTTAGGATAGAAGTCGAACAGGGGGAAGTGAGCCGAACGAGTTGTTGGGTAGTTAGAAGTGGGTTGCCTCTATAAGAAGGCAAGGGGGTCTAGTAGAGAGGGGAGTTTTAGAGTATTCTTTTGTAAAGTCTAGACTTTGACCATAAGAGGGCGATTAGGCTCCCGTTAGTGCTATATGTGTACATTGTTTCAATAGCAATACAAAAACCCATTCTTTTTACAGTTTGAGTTCTTGTTTGTTTGTGTGAGTGCTTGTTCTTAGTTAGGTTTCATACCTAGAAACCTAACAATTGGTCCGACCTGCCGGATCCAATTTGGGGGAGAAGGGCGAAATGGAGGGCAGAATCGACAGAAGATTAAACGTAGTGGAGGGTCAACTGGAAGCTAAGGAGATCATTGTGGATGGAATGAAGGCTGAGACAGCAGCACTGCGTCAAGATTCGGCAATGATACGTCAAGACTTGCAAGAAGTCATGAGAATCTTAGGAGGAAGGAACCGTGACTAGGAGGGACAATGGGACGAAAGTCAAGTGTCCGTGAACGCGAATAGGAGGGTGAGGCGAGAAGAAGATGATGGAGGAAGAGAAGTCAAACGTCCGGAGGGGCAATATAGTTGGAGGAAACGAGTGGAGTTATGTTAGGTTCCTTTATGCAAGGAACCGAACAGTAGCAAAAATACTCACACACACACTCAACAGTATTGTTAGATGTTAAGATTTATTTTTCTGTTAGTTGGGCTTAGCCCATTCTGTATTAAGGGCATTGGCCCATATCTTTCATTATAAATAAAAGTACCCTATGTGTATTCAATACACAAGGAGATTTTCTCCCAATCCTCTCCATTTCTCACATGGTATCTAGAGCATAGGATTAGGTCCAGCCAACTCTAGTTTCCGGCACAACTCATCGTCGCCGCTGTCGCCGCCGCCGCCGTCGCCGCCGCCGCCGGAGTTCCAGAATCGACCGACGACCACTCCATCGGCATCGTCTCGCCCGGGCGACCACCGTGGTACAAATATCGCAGCCAACGGACCAGTCACGCGCCTCCACGCGCCGCCGCCAGAATCGCCGGAGCCGCCGCTTCCCACCGCGCGTGACGGCGCGTCGCCGGAGAGTTCCGTCGCCGATCTGAACCACCGTGATCGCCTCCTCGTCCTCTTTCTGGATCTGTGGTCGTTGCGTCAATCGGAGCACTTTGGATTTTTAGGGTTTCTCCTTCTCCATGGCATCTTCCTCGTCTACGAACACTTATGTTGGTGGCTCTTATTCTGATCCTTCAATATACACCAATTATGTGAATGTACACTTGTCTATTGACAAGTTAGATGGCACAAATCATGCAACATGGGCGTCTGACATCAAACTTTGGTTGAAGAGTCAGGGGTACTTAGATCACCTTACTCAAGATGTGACTACTGCTACAACGGATGACACTTCCCGCTGGATGAAAATTGATGCTCAGCTATGCATTGTCATAAAATCCACCATTCACTCCTCGTTGAAACAAATGTTTCGATCATATGAAACATGTTCAGAAGTTTGGGCACAGGCGAAGTTGTTATACACAAATGACACTCAACGCCTGTATGGTGTTTGTCAGGACTTATTAACTGTTATTGGTCCACGCAATCATGGTCCCATGGCCGAATATTTGGGTAAAATTCATGCCCTTCTTCATGATTTTAATGATATATTACCTCCTGCTCCCACTCCTGCTGAAGAACTGGAACAACGATCAAAGTTCTTCATGTTGTTGGCTTTATACGGACTCTCTGATGATGTCTCTCATGTCCGTGATCAGATTTTGGGTTCTCCTGTCATACCCAACTTTACTTCTACTTGTTCAGCTCTTCTGCGTATACCGAGCAAACCAGTCACTGAGACATCTCCTCATATTGATGACTCCTCAGTTATGGCTATCCAACGTAATGATCGAAGTCGGCCTCGCAGGCAAAATAAAGGACGTGTTACAAAATGTGACCACTGTGGCAAGTTAGGACACAAAATTGATCAATGTTATGCGCTTCATGGACGACCTCCTCGACCTGTAGCAATGGCCAATTCTGATCCATCTGGAGACCTTCCTACTTCATCTAATACCGTAGAAAAACCTGCAATCTTTAACGAATTTCTCAGATGGTATGAGGATCGTCAGCACTCTAGTTCCACTACATCTGCATCTGTTGCACGTACAGGTACACCTTTTGTTGGTCTGACTCACTTTCACTCCCTCGGATCTTGGGTCCTTGACTCAGGCGCCACCGATCATATCACTGGTAACAAGTCCTTATTTTCTTCTTTGTCATGTCCGGATAATTTACCCTCGGTAACAATGGCTGATGGGTCTAGAGTCTCATCTCATGGTGTTGGTACTGTTGATATTTTTCCGTCCATATCCATTGATCATGTACTTTATGTTCCCGGGTCTCCCTTCAACTTATTGTCCATAAGTCGTCTAACTCGTACCCTTGATTGTGTTATCTCATTTACTAAAGATTCTGTTTGGTTGCAGGACCGGAGTTCGAAACACATGATTGGCACAGGATGTGAGTCTCATGGCCTATACCATCTCCGCCCTTCTCCACATGTTGGCGTAATCATGGAGTCACCATCCCTTCTTCATGCTCAGTTAGGTCATCCTAGTCTTGCCAAACTACAACAACTTGTCCCAAGGTTGTCAGAATTATCAAGTTTGTCATGTGAGTCTTGTCAGTTAGGAAAGCATACTCGTAGTTCCTTTCCTCGTAGTGTCTCACAACGGGCATCGTCCCCTTTTTCATTGGTTCATTCTGACATTTGGGGACCTAGTCGTGTTAAGTCCACTTTAGGTTTTCAGTATTTTGTTACTTTTATTGATGACTATTCCAGATGTACTTGGTTGTTTTTAATGAAGAATCGTTCTGAGTTGTTTCCTATTTTCCAATCATTTTTCAATGAAATAAAAACACAGTTTGGGGTCTCTATTCAAACTTTACGTAGTGATAATGGTCGTGAATACCTCTCTCAATCGTTTACACATTTTATGGCTTCTCACGGCATTCTTCACCAAACCTCATGTGCTTATACCCCTCAACAAAATGGGGTGGCTGAGCGCAAGAATAGACACCTTATTGAGACAACTCGTACTCTTCTAATTCATGGTCAAGTACCCTCACGTTTTTGGGGTGACGCCGTTCTCACGGCATGTTATCTCATAAACCGCATGCCATCTTCTGTCTTAGATAACAAAATCCCTCATTCTATCTTATTTCCTCAAGACCCTCTACATCCGTTACCTCTTAGAGTTTTTGGGTCGACTTGTTTTGTTCACGATTTTAGCCCTGGTCTTGATAAATTATCTCCTAGGTCTCACAAATGTGTCTTCTTAGGATTTCCACGGTCACAAAAGGGCTATAAGTGTTATTCTCCTTCCCTCAATCGTCATTTTATCTCTGCTGATGTTACTTTTGATGAATCTTCTTTTTTCTTTTCCCATCCATCTTCGAGTTCTGAACCTCCACCGGTTACTGTTGATATTCCTATTTTCTGTGATCCTCCTAGTGATACTCCACCCATTTTGTCTCCTCCTTCTTTAGACTCTCATTCACCACAAGATCGTCCTTCATCACCACCCCTTCAGGTGTATAGTCGTCGCAATCGTCTCCCTCATGGCTCACTTCCAGTGCCGGTTCCTGTGTCTCCTCCGGCTCCAGCAAATGAGTCTGACCTGCCCATTGCCCTTCGTAAAGGTATACGCTCTACTCGTAACCCTTCTCCCCATTATATTGTTCTTAGTTACCACAGATTATCACCATCTTTTTACACATGTCTCTCATCCATTTCTTCTGTGTCCATTCCCAAATCTGTTGGTGACGCCTTAACTCATCCTGGCTGGCGTCAAGCTATGCTGGATGAATTAAGTGCTTTACAGAAAAGTGGAACTTGGGAGCTTGTCCAATTACCATATGGAAAGTCTGTTGTTGGTTGCAGGTGGGTGTATGCTATCAAGGTTGGTCCTGATGGCACTATTGATCGTCTCAAAGCTCGACTGGTTGCTAAAGGCTACACACAGATTTTTGGTTTGGATTATGGTGATACTTTTTCTCCAGTGGCAAAAATGACCTCTGTTCGCCTATTCATTGCCATGGCCGCTCTTCGCCAATGGCCTCTTCACCAACTTGATGTCAAAAATGCTTTCCTTAATGGTGATTTGCATGAAGAAATTTATATGGAGCAACCACCTGGCTTTGTTGCTCAGGGGGAGTCATCTGGATTGGTATGTCGTCTTCGCAAATCCTTATATGGCCTAAAACAGTCTCCTCGGGCCTGGTTTGGTAAATTTAGCTGTGTTGTTCAACAATTTGGTATGTCACGCAGTGAAGCGGATCATTCAGTGTTCTATCGCCACTCAAATGCTGGATGTATCTACTTAATAGTGTATGTCGATGATATTGTTCTCACAGGAAGTGACTATCTTGGCATCTCTAAGATGAAACAACACCTTTGCCATCATTTTCAAACCAAAGATCTTGGCAAACTCCGGTATTTTTTGGGTATTGAAGTAGCACAATCCAACACCGGTATTGTCATATCTCAGAGGAAGTATGCGTTAGACATCTTGGAGGAAACAGGGTTAACGAACTCTAAATCTGTTGAGACACCTATGGATCCTAACATCAAACTCCTACCAAATCAGGGGGAGCCTTTCTCAGATCCTGAACGGTACAGAAGATTAGTTGGTAAATTAAACTATCTTACTGTTACACGTCCTGACATTTCCTTCGCAGTTAGCGTTGTGAGTCAATTCCTAAACTCCCCATGTGAAGACCATTGGGATGCTGTTGTTCGCATACTGAAGTATATTAAAGGATCACCTGGAAAAGGTTTGCTATATGGTCCTAACAACGATACACAAATCGTTTGCTATTCAGATGCTGATTGGGCTGGTTCCCCTTCTGATAGGAGGTCTACTTCTGGATATTGTGTCTCTGTTGGTGGCAACCTGATATCATGGAAAAGCAAGAAGCAAAGTGTTGTGGCAAGGTCCAGCGCAGAAGCAGAATATAGAGCTATGGCATCAGCTACTTGTGAGCTCGTGTGGCTTAAACAATTACTTAGTGAATTGAAATTTGGAGATGTCACTAAAATGACACTTATATGTGATAATCAAGCTGCTCTCCATATCAGCTCTAACCCTGTCTTCCATGAGAGAACCAAACACATTGAAGTTGATTGTCACTTTATTCGAGAAAAGATCATATCCGGAGATATCAAGACTGAGTTTGTTAACTCAAGCAACCAGTTGGCAGACATATTTACTAAGTCCTTACGAGGACCTAGAATTGATTATCTTTGTAACAAGCTTGGAACATATGATTTATATACTCCAGCTTGAGGGGGAGTGTTAGATGTTAAGATTTATTTTTCTGTTAGTTGGGCTTAGCCCATTCTGTATTAAGGGCATTGGCCCATATCTTTCATTATAAATAAAAGTACCCTATGTGTATTCAATACACAAGGCGATTTTCTCCCAATCCTCTCCATTTCTCACAAGTATAAAGAAATATGCATGTATCTATATTTCTATTTCTATTTCCTTTGTAATGTGTAGAAAAGATGAATACATGTGTCTATCTTACCCCCAAGGAAGCCTCCCTTCCTCCACTGGCCAAGAGGTCCAGTCTCAATTCCAAAATAATATTCGATACCCCTCTCTCCTTAATCTGTTTGTTATTTATATTCCCTCTCTCTCTTCTAACCAACTAACCATTGTCTCCCACTACTTATTTCATCCCTTTTTTACCCCTTCTCACGTAAACCTTTAATTGCCTAACAAGTTACCGCTCTTTGAGGGACTCGATCCGCTAAATTGGATCAACCGTGTGGCGAAAGACGAAAAGGTGCGCCTGACATACATTAGCATGGAGGGAAGCGTTAGGTATTGGTTTCGGGCCTGGAAGGAGAAAGCCAAGAATCGTTATTGGGAAGGTCTGAAGGGAGCAATGGTGGTGTGATTTGGAGGAAGGAACAGGGGTACAATCTGTGACAGGTTGGCGGCCATTAAGCAGTCGGGGACTGTGGAAGAATACATTCAAGATTTCGAAACTTTAGTGGGTCAAACAAAGGGAGTGGCGGAAGAGCAGCTAATAGGGTACTTTGATAGGTTTCCGAACAAGAAACCCAACCAAGAACTCCCTCACAGTCTCTCACACCAAGAAAACAGAGAGATATCTGATGAATTGTGTATTATTAACAGAAAGAATAGAGTGTGTTTACAAGATGCAGAGGCATAACCCTCTTCACAGGTCTAAGGCCTGTCAACAAACAATGTACTCAAAAACTGCCTTCTAACTATCCAATCAATCTATTTATACAATTCATCTGCCTTCTATCCTAATCCCCTTTCCCATTATATCCAAATACCCTATATCCTAACATTACACCCCGCTACAGAACAACCTTATTTTCAAGGTTGGAATCGGGAAGCTTAGTCTCATGGCTCCTCTTCCTCATCGGGTTACCATATGAAGGGAACCCACTGGCTATGTCCTCAGGAGGCTTGGGTTCTGGTTCAGCCTCGCTCTCTTTTTCCTCTTCTTCTTCGGCCAGTATCAACATTCTTAATCCCCTCTCTGGGCATCGATGGCCGGGGCTGAAAGGCCCGCCGCACCAGAAGCATCTTCCCTCCTCTCGCCTCTTTATGAACTTCGAGTATGGTAGGTCATGAGTATTCCTTTCCCTCCCGTCGTCGGTGGTTCTCACGGTACCGCCTCCTTGAGTCTCCTCTTTCTTTACGGACCCCACGCTCTCAGCGATCCCCCCGTCCCTCTGTCTCGCAACTGGGTTTGCTTCTTGTTATTACTTTCGTCGCACCTCCCCCAAAAGCTCTGATTCTTGGTCGACTGTCTGCCTCCGATCTTCGAATGGGAACACAGCTTACGTCACGCGCAACTTGCATGGCGGTCATTAGGTCCTGCGGATCATGGGGCCTCACTTGGTCGCTCACCACTTCCTGGAGTCCTGCCATGAAGTATCCCAGGAGCTGTTCTTCAAGGATCCTTGACGTTTGTCCCACCAACACCTCGAAATCCCGAACATACTCGCTCACCGGTCCCACTTGTTTAATGGCGGCCAACCTCTCATAGACGGACCCTCGTCCCCCTTCTTCGAACTTGATCACCAAGGCCCTTTTCAACCCTTCCCAAGAATTGTTCTTGGTTTTTTCCCTCCAAAAACGAAACCAATACGCTGCATACCCCTCCATGCTGATGAAGGCCAATTGCAATTTCTCGTCTTCTGCCACCTTCTGCAGTTCAAAGAACTTTTCCGCTCTACTAATCCAAATCAATGGGTCGCCCCCTTCAAACCCCGGTAATTCCACCCGTTTCCTCCAATTAGAAAGCCCATCTTGATTCCCTTCTCCTCTTCTTTCTCTATCTTTGTTGGGTCCGCCACCGTTGTCATTCACCGACGACTCACTGCCACCTTGGCGGTGGCCGTTTGGGTCGCGATTGCGTTCCCCTAGCATTTTCAGGATCGTTTGGATATCTTGATGCATTGCTTCGTAGTTCTGTCTTAAGGCTCTTGTTTCATGTCGCAGGTACGCCTTGTCAGCCTTCGTCTCCGCCATTGCGATTTCCAACTCCTCCAACTGACCTTCTACCGCCACTACTCTTCCCTCCATCACGTGCGCTCGTCACTCCTCTATTTGGGATCCGGCAGGTCGGACTAATTGATAAGTTTCCGAACAAGAAACCCAACCAAGAACTCCCTCACAGTCTCTCACACCAAGAAAACAGAGAGATATATGATGAATGGTGTATTATTAACAAAAATAATATAGTGTGTTTACAAGATGCAGAGGCATAACCCTCTTCACAAGTCTAAGGCCTGTCAACAAACAATGTACTCAAAAACTGCCTTCTAACTATCCAATCAATCTATTTATACAATTCCTCTGCCTTCTATCCTAATCCCCTTTCCCATTATATCCAAATACCCTATATCCTAACATACTTTCTCGCAAGATTGCAAGAGGGCATCCACAATCAAGTTCGACCCCATGACCCACAAGAACTGAGGGAAGCTATGAGGATTGCAAGGGATATAGAGCAGGCCCAAGACGATGCGAAGGCTAGGAACTGGAGTATGACTAAGAATCAGGTGTCTTGGGGGCGAACGACAGGAGCGGTGACACGGTCTAAGCGCAGTCACTATAACCCGGATCGGGAGTCGCCCAGAGTGTAGGGTCCGTGCGGAAGGAGGGAAACATGGTGAGTGGGGTAGTGAAGGTGAGAAGTGATAATAAGGGTGAGGACAACCTGGTGAGAGTTGAAGAGAATAATAATAATAATAAAAGTAACAGTGAAGATGTTGCAGAGCAAGCGATTAGTGGTATTGAAATAGTGAAGGTGGTGGATGTGGCCACCAAGGACCAAGGGAAGCAAAGGGGGCTTGCAGTTCTTGATACACCTGTAGAGGGGAGAGAGCTGCTTCAAGCATTGAAAGACATCGAAGACCATTTTCTCAGGGCTAATGATTCTGGAAAAGAGGTGACCAGAATGTTGTAAGTTAATAGAATCCAGGAAGAATGGAAGACATTAGAGGAAGATTTGCCACCACCCAAGCCTCCAGACTTGAATTGGAGGGCAGTAGCCAGTGGGTTCCCTTCATATGATAACACGATGAGGAAGAGGAACAAGGAGATCAAGTTTCACGGTTCTAACCTTGAGGAAAAGGTTGTTCTGCAGAGGAGTGTAATGATAGGATATTAGGTAATAGGATATAATAGGTTTAGGATAAAAGCCAAACATGGGAAAGTGAGCCGAATGGGTTGTTGGGAAGTTAGAAGTGGGTTGCCTTTATAAGAAGGCAAGGGGGGGTCTGGTAGAGACGAGACTTTTAGAGTATTCTTTTGTAAAGTCTAGACTTTGACGAGGGGGATTAGGCTCCCGTTAGTGCTATATGTGTACATTGTTTCAATAACAATACAGAAACCCATTCTTTTTACAGTTTGAGTTCTTGTTTGTGTGTGTGAGTGCTTGTTCTTAGTTAGGTTTCATACCCAGAAACCTAACATATGTAGATATACATAACTACTTCTCCTACCCAGAAACCTAACATATGTAGATATACATAACTACTTCTCCTTGAGGATTATTGCAAAACGTTCAATTCCTGAGAGAATTTGGAGGATTTAGGCATACACTTCAATACATGACTAATGAGGGGATTCAAAAGAAATATTAGTAGTTGTGGAATGTTTAACTAAATATAGCCATTTTGTGGCACTCAAACAACCCTATACTCCTAGAGCAATTCTTGAAGTTTTTGTAGAAGAGAAAGTGAGGCTCCATGGCATTCCTAATTCAATGGCAAGTTATAAAGATCCATTGTTCACTCAATTCATTTTGGAGGCAGTTTTCCAAGATGCAAGGGACCATGTTAAGGATGAGTACAAGTTACCACTTCATACAGATGGACAAACAAAGTGATTAATAGATGTCTTGAAACTTATTTATGGTGTTTCATTACAAACTAACCCAAGGAATTGGTTACATCGCTACCATGGCTCAAAATTTTGGTTCAACACTGCATTTCATGAGTCTACACACCTTTTTGAAGTTGTGTGTGGCTGTCAACCTCCTACGATAGTGCAAGTTGTACAAAAGTTGTTGAAAGAGAACTCATGGACAGAGATGAACCTTTGAGGCAATTGAAGAAGCATATATTAATGGCACAAGATAGAATATGAGGTTGCAAGCCAATAAACATCATACAAAGAGGAGTTTGAGGTTGGTGACATGGTTTTCCTTAAGCTCAAATAGAACCATCAACATTCTATGAGAATAAAATAAGCCCCAAGCTAAGTGCAAGGTATTACGTCCCTTTTGAGATCCTAGAGAAGATTAGAGAAGTTGCCTATCATCACCACATGTTCCATGTTTCCTTACTTAGGTGACTATGAGGCAAAAGATGAATTACCTATGGGACTAGAAGATGAAAATATGGAAATCATTGAGCCTTGTTCAAATATTAGCTTCAAGAAGCATTATGAAGCAGGGAGAACAAGTTAACCAGTGGTTGTTCATTGAACATGAAAGGCAGTAGAGGAGGCCACAGAGGATGAGATTTCTTTAAGAAGTCAATTTCAAGGATTGAATGTTGAGGACAAGACAGTTTATTCAAGAGGAGACTATCCCAAAGAGTTAATGGGTCTTTGAACATGGTTGGTTCATTGAATATGGAAGGCAGTAGAGGAGGCCACAGAGGATGAGATTTCTTTAAGAAGTCAATTTCAAGGATTGAATGTTGAGGACAAGACAATTTATTCAAGAGGAGACTATCCCAAAGAGTTAATGGGTCTAGCGGGCCTCTAGCCCATGAATTGAGCCACAAGTCAAGACGGGGAAGGGTGTGAGTGGGAAAGAAATGCAGGGATAGTGATGTGGCATGACTAGGAAGAGTAGTTAGTAGAGGAGAGAGAGAGAGAGAAAGAGAGAGAATTTTCCGTTATTGGCATCAAGTGTGGGGAGTGGAGGTATTATGCTTTCCTACTTGTTGGATAGAAAACCTTGTTGGTTTGCTCTAGAGGAGCCTAGTCTAGGCCGTAGGATTTTTCATCCTTCTGTATTTCTTTTTCTTGCAATCAAACAGAATCTCAGAGTTATTATTATCTTTCATTTCCTTCTATTTCTTTTGCTTAATCTGTGGTGTGGATCTGTATTAGTATTCACTCCCATCAAGATTGAGAAACTCCAAGAGTGAATACCGGTGGGAATTCTTCTTCATTCCTATTTATTGAATATAGGGAAGAAGATTAGGAGAAATCTCCCTAATGTGTTTAGCATACACATAGGGTAGTTTATTTATAATGTAGGATAAGGGTTAAACCCTAAATACAGAATGGGCTAAGTCCAATTAACAGAAACACACAACTTAACATCTAACACTATTAATATGGGAATGAAGCCAAAAATGGAACAATCATTTTCAACTAGGAAAAGGACCTTAATCATTGTAGTTTGCATTGCATTCCAGATAATAAGTGCTAAAGGAGGGAAAGATGTTGAAGGATCAAGATATCAACAACAACAAAGATTACACTGTCCATGCAAGTATCGATGAAGTATCCAAACCTATGAATCACAAATACTTTTATGATGAGAATGATTTATAATTTTTTTATTTTGGCAATGTCCAAGAAATATGATTGGTTATTTGGGTTAAAATCTTTATATACATACAAGTGTATCTTGCTCTACCTTCTTAAAATGTATTCTGGGCGAGTTTAAGTACAGTTATAATCTGCCATGTCAAAATTCTAAAGACTTTTATGATGACAATGATTTATAATTTTTTTTTTTTTTTGGCAATGTCCAAGAAATATGATTGGTTATTTCGGTTAAAAGCTTTATCGACATACAAGTGTATCTTGCTCTACCTTCTTAAAATCTATTCTGGGCGAGTTTAAGTTCATTTATAATCTGCCATGTCAAAATTCTAAAAGACTTTCATCCCATAAAGCACTTTGTTCTAATATTGGTGTCATCATATTTCTAAATCCTTTACTTTATAACGTACAAGCAAGAAAGTAATTGTTATGGCTTAAAGTTCACTCCCAGACAGAACATCAAGACAATGCAATGAAGTCTACCCCTTCGCTACTATGTTCAACACAGAAAATTCTCCGTCCTGCATCTAGCAGCAAAAATAAAATAATACACAATACCTGAAAATGAATTTCAGTAAAACGCAATACCTGTCACTAGTCCTGAACACAGCCCCAGCATTCTCCAGCAAAATCTTCAGCAACTCCAGAGCCACGATCTTCCCCTTCATCAACTGCGGGTCTCCTACCGCCTCCTTCGGAGGCGTCTTCATGGACAACTTACAAAGCGCCCTAAACACCAAAAAAGCATCTCTCCTCAACTTATTCCCAATCTGAACCTCTAAATCATCGTCCCTCTCCACCACTTCCCCATCCACAAGCTCCCCCTTCCGTCCCTCTAACGCCGTCTTATACATACTAATCTCCCAATACTTAGCATCCAACATGTCTTTATCAGTAGAATCCAACAAGTCAGTAGGGTTCGTAGTCTCCACCGTGGTGGTCTCGAACGCACCGTCGTGCCCACCTAGCAAATTAACCTTCCCACTTGGCGCCGTAGGGTTCAAAACGCCGTCAATGTCCTGCATTATCTTCGTTATAAAGCCCTGCACAAACTGCGTCATTGAATTGTCTTCATCGGATTTCTCTGCAGGCTCCATCAATTCCGCCACTACGATCGGTTGAATCGGCACAGTCGAGGAATCCGCCTCCATGCGACGGAACACGATCACCAGCATTTGGATCAACGACGCCTTCGCGGTCGTCTGATTCACCACATTGTTGCTCACGAGATATATATCGTAGCAGGTTCGCACAATGAGAAGCAAGGAATCACCGTGGATGCGGAGCGAAATTGACGTCACGGCGGAGAGCAAGGTCTTGAGGACCAGTAACTCCATCGCATCGTCGCCGAAATCGTGACATTTGCAGACCGATTCAATGAGCTTGGACAGGAGCTTCGCCTCCGGCGCCGCAGCACCGGAGGCCGGCTCCGCCTCGCCGCGGATGAAGCCATGCGCAATGAGCTTCTGGATGGCGTCCACGGCGGGATCGGCGATCTTGAGGACTCCGGAGCCGGCAGCATTGATGAGAGGCATGAGGATTGACTCGGACTCTGCCAAGGAGAACTCCAACGGACCTCCGTCATGGAGCGGACCAGGAACATCCGGTTCATTGTCGGAGGGAGATCCCGGCGTCGGAAAATGCTGGTGCTGGAGGCCGAGCCTCTCAATGACGGATTTGCACTCATGAGTGAGTTTGGCATGCTTCCGCCACGACGCGTTCTTGATTATCTTCTCAAGCGCGGGTACCACGACCAGCCTCAGACGGGAATAGGCTTCCGAAGAAGCCATTCCCGAGCTCGGAGCGAGTTGCGACTCGGCTACGTCGCGGAGGTTGAGATCTTTGACGGGAATCCAATGCGGACGCGTCTACACTACGATGTCGGAGCCATGAGCTGCGAACTCGGCTGAATCTTGAAGGTGAAAAAGAAATAGTTAGTGAACAATGTTGAACGATCTGAATTTCAGAGAACAAAACGTTACTTGATGTTTGAGCTTCTGAGATCGTTTTTGGGTATGCGAGGTTCCTCACTCTCAGCATGAATTGACAAAAGAACCCTTCGTTAGTTATGACGTTACGGGATTATTGGACGTAACGAGACGGAGAACGAAAGGGTAGTTATGTGTTTTCAACTATCTCAGATCACCGGAGACGTTGAAAATCTTTTAATTATTGTTCTTCTATTCTTCCTTCTTATAAGGATAATATTTTATCTCAGGATTCTTTTGTCATTAACTACTTTATATTTACATTAAAAAAATACTTAATAATATTTAATCACTTTAAGTATTATATTACAATTTTGAAAAGGTTGTAAGAATTTAATTTGAACCCGCCACACTGTTACAAAAAGCGTGTGCAACATTTTGACATTTGAGAATTGGTAATAAAATTATCTGTCGAAAAGCTTCATGATTATGTCAGACAAACAAATTATCTATTGCTGTCAATAATGACTGGACAAGATATAATATATATTATCATAAAATTTTAAATTAAATAATACAACAATTTCTTGCATAATATTTCATTTTTACTGAATTTATGAAAAATATCCTTTCCGAACACCCATAAAAAAGTTTTACATGTTATCTTTCCAAAATCTAATAAAAAATTGATATTTATATTTTTCTAATTAACTTATTCTAAATTATTTTATATTTTAAAGTAAAAATATTATTTTATTAATGTTGAAAGGGTGTTAAATGAAAATATACTACTATTTTTATTTTATTTAGTGTTTATGTGAATTTTTTTCTAGGTTTAATTGCTTCCTTTGTCCCCAGTTTGGTTGAATTGTGTCAAATTCATCCTCATTTTTAAAAAAGTTTCATTGTCGTCCTCACGTGGTGTAAAAGTATCAATTGAATCCAAACATAGAAAAAATTTGTGTCAAAGTAGTCATTTTTCCTATATCTCTGTGTCTTCCTTTCATATGTCACTTCTCTGGAGCTATGAAAAGCCTTAAATTGGATAAGGTAAAATGAATATCTGTACTTGATTGTATGAAAGGAAGACACAGAGATATAGGAAAAATGACTACTTTGACACAAATTTTTTCTATGTTTGGATTCAATTGACACTTTTACACCACGTGAGGACGACAATGAAACTTTTTTAAAAATGAGGATGAATTTGACACAATTCAACCAAACTGAGGACAAAGGAAGCAATTAAACCTTTTTTCTAATAAGGATTTTCATGGTGGTAGTTATGATGTGTTACTTTGGAGAAAGGACTTCAAAGGGTGAGTAGATGAATTTAGAAGATTTAAGGATGAATTAATTCTTGTTTATTTGAGTGAATTTAGAGGCAAGTGAGACTCAATTTGAAAGTAAAGTTGATGAGAATTAGTGTAAGATTTGATTCATATAACAGATAAAAAAATTATTTAATTGATAAAAATTGAAGATTATCAAAATGTCCTAGTTATTAAAAATTCTATATTTAATTATAAAAATGTTTATAAAGAGTAAAAAATTATCATTAATTATTAAAATTAATTTTAAAAATGTACAAAAATTGTAATTTAGTAAAATGAATTTATTTTTAAATGTAATATTTTTGTAATATAATTTACTAACAAGTGATATGATTTTATTTGTTATCGAAGTAAAATTGAATATTTTTGAAGGTGATGGTGGTATGTAAAACTTTCATCTTTCCTAAAACTCAAAAATATTGTCTTGAATGAGAAAACGTTGGTCAAGGATAATAGAGACATCTAAACATGAGAATACAACCAGGGTAAGATGATACAGAAAAGAAAGAAAGCTTGAATTTGTTGTTTATTAATTCGCACCAAATTGTCTTATATATCGGTGAACGAAATGACAAACTAATGGTAACTTTTTCATCTCCTACTTTCCTTTGCTTATGGAAAACACTCCATTTTAATAGAGGAAAATAATTATCAGAATAACAAGGAGAAGTACGAAACTGAAAATTTCAATCATCTATGAATGCATCACTATTGTATTCTATAAACTACAATCAAATGTCTACGACAATAAATAAGAACAGTGACCTATTTGAGTTTTCCTACATGCTTTAGGTTGTAGTTGCAGCACCTGCTTGTTTCTTAGTACATTCCAAAAAACCATGTCCTTTCTCACCACATTCACAGCACGTCCTTCTCTTCATCTTGCCACTTACTATGGAGCTTGATTTATCATCATCCAACCCAATACGCAAAAACTTGGTAGAACCGAATACATGGAGATGTAATTGAATACACTCCTCCACTTCCCAATATAGGAGTTGGGAATCGAATAACGTTGCTTGGGAACCGAATACACAACAATCGTGTAGGGGGAAACTGAATACACAACGAGGGAATCAAATACACCCCTTTCGCTTTTGGCTGCCAAGAGTGGAACCGAATACCCCTCCCCGTAACAGAATATGTCGCTTCTAATCTTCATCTTCTTCAACGAATCTTCATCTCCATCCATCAACCTTAACATGAACCATACATCGGCACCGACCCTACTTCGTCTTTGTCTTCAGCTCCAACGACATGCCTCTAACCTTCAACAATAACTTGGCATCTCACAAAAATACATTACCTTTGAGATAAGCTTGCTCTCAACCCACAAAACATCAGTTCACCACAAAGTTGACCTCGTCACATGGGCAGCTACGTGTAGCAGAAAATAAAGGTACTGCATTATATCAAAACAAGTTTAAAATTGGTTTATTTATGTTAAGAATGAGTCTTGGAATCTATTATCCTCATTTTGGAATCGAATCCCTTTTGTACGTCTTTTTTTTCAGTTGGTATTTTACAAAGCAGTGAGGGCATACATGATAACTCTCCAAATTTACATATTTTTTTGTGTTTAGGAGTCTTTCTTAGCTTCTTTTAGTTTTTAACTGTTTAGAATATGCTAGTTTTAGAATTTTTCTTTAAATGTGTAGATTAGTAAAATTGTAGTTAAAATTAGGCTTTTAAGAGTATATTTTTAGTGATTGCAAATAAATAGGAAATTAGGAATTTTTTGGAACATATTTGAATAAAAATTCTTTTCTTTAAATTTTGTTTAAATAGGTTTTAACTTCCTTATTTGGTAAAATGTCCTTTTCTTTATGTAGAGTGGGCTGGTCATTTGAAATTGGGCCTCAGCCTTGGACTGATTGGAGCTGATTGGGCCTCTAATATTAATTGAAGAAGAATTGGGATGTTGCTACGACGTACAAGTGTTGTTGTTGATTGGAAGCTCACTTAATCAAAACGCTAAAGCTAAAGTTAATGAAATTGTGCGTTTTGAACTGATAACAGTTGAAAAACTGTTATTTTTATACTTAAAATTGTTATTTTTATACTTAAAATTGATATCATAAATAACCTTTATGACTTAGAAACTAGCTTGGAATCATGTTTTTGCTTATGTTTTTGGAAATAAGAGAGTTAGACAAGTTTTATGCTTGATTTCCTTGTTTTTGCAGATTTTGAGATGAATTTGATAAAAGAAGAGAAGTGGGAAAGAAATGGAATCAGAAAAGGACACAAAAAGTGCACAAGAAGAGAAGAGCCAAGTGCCGCTCAACAGAAATTATCGTTGAGCGGTGTTCTTCAAGACTCATTGACACCGCTGAAGGGCAAAACTACAGCTGAGGGGTGGAATAGAGGACACACAATTATCGTTGAGCGGTATTTTACCGCTGAGCGACATTCTGATGGGCTTGGGCTCACTTTTCTGTAATTTTTAGAATACTATATAAGATTTTAGTTAACCTAGGTCAGTCATCTTTGGTTGGGACGAAGCAGAAACACACTATTTCACCCATTGGAGGAGGATTTTGGATGCTAAGGCTCCTTTCTCACCTCTCTAGGGTTCTATCTTTTAACTCTTTCATTGTAATTCATATAGTTTCACCATGAATACGGTGAACTAAACATTTATTGTTGTTGGGGAATCAATGTAATCCTTTTGAAACTCTCATGAATGGAATTTGTTCTTCAAAATCTTCTTTAAGATACATGCTTTCTTTCATTAATTGTTAGGATTTTTCCTCTTTGCTCAAAGCATGCATTGTTTAACTCATTCGATGTCATGATCATTGATTATGTCGATATGGATACATATGGGAAAATCTAGATCTGGGGAATCTCTCCCAATAGTAGTATAAACCTAAACATAGGAGTATGATGGTTGGTTGCATTTAAGCTTTTGTTCACTATAATGCATGATTAATTGCTAGGGAGACAAGACATTGTAAACTAGTTATTATGATTAATTGTTAGGAAGACAAGACATTCTAAAAAGGGTTAGAGCGAGATACAAGCAATAAGGTTGCAATTATTTGATGTATAATTAGGGTTAGTAGGTTTCAACTTATATGGTGAAAACATGCAAACTTTAAGACTCATGTGATTAAGTATTTCAAAAAAATAATGCACAACCTAAATGGGTGGTTATGATACTAAAAAAAATGAAAGTAAGATATTAAGTGATCATTCTTAATTTTGCTTTAGATTTTTCAAACTCTTGAGTCACCCTTGATACAATATACTACTAGTATTCCTTGTATGAGTTCTTCTCAATCTCCATGATTACATGCATATAACTATGATTTTATATTCACAAATAACACTGATAAAATAAAATAAGGTGATGACAACATAAAACTCTCATAAATTATATCTTCTCCCTAAACTTTTTTTTATAAATATTATATTATATGACTTTTTTTTTTCTAGTTAACAAATGTTTATTGATTTATTAAGTTGTGATAGAAAAGTATCAATTATTTTCACTAGTGAAAGACAAAAAGGAAATTCTCCTTAATTTCCTTACAATCAAAATGTACTTATTGTAATATATATAAAGTTTAGAAGCTTTAATAAAGTAGTATAAATAATCATCAAAATCATGGTAACACACAAATTAATTATCATTCAGTTAATAAATTGATCAATCTAACACAAGAGAGTAGGAACTTAAATTAAAAAAATTTAATTTATTAAAATATTTAAGATAAAAGAAAAGGACAATTAAACACTAAAATAATTAACAAATGAGGACCAAAAACTAATTTAAATATAATAATTATTATTATTGTTATAATTAAATTAACAGTTGCGTAAGTGTACGACACATTACACTATTATATAATTACTACACACTAAATGTAAAACTCCAGTGGGTATTAATTTTCATTACCTAATATAAAATATATAATATTTTTGTAATTAAAAAAGAAAAATATTTATTTAGTGCAATTTTTTTTAAAAATAATGATTAATAAGTCCTTTCATCAAAATATTGTATTATTATTTTCATTGAAATGTATAATTGTTACTTTAAAAAAGTTTTTTATTTTGACATTTTTATTTTTTATTATATTAAATACCACCAATAAAAAAATGTTGATGAAAATTCATTGAAATATATGGACAAAAATATTACTTTTTTAAGTATTTATTTATAACATATGTATTTTTTTTATGTATAATTATATATCAAGTCTTTTGATATATATTTTCATTTTTCCTATTTTATCCTCAATAATATAACTATTAAATTATTTGTTAAATATAAATATATAAAACTGTAATCAATTTCAATTTTCTTATTTTTTCTATCCATTTATTCAACTGATTTTTATTTTTTAAATTTGATTTAAATTTTTTAGTAAAAGGTATTTTATATTTGATTTGGTAATACTTGTAACATTCTATTTCTAACAGTATACAACTATTAAAAAACATATCACCTACAAAAGAAGGAGGAGAGGACAATTTTTCAAAGAAAATGTATATGAAAGCTTATTATTGTTTTACAAAATTTTATAGGACAAGATATCTAACAACCTAACTCTAAACTTCACCATTATTGTACTTAATCAACTAAAATATTTGTTCACACTATTAAAGTGATAATTGGAAATAAGAAAAAACACACAAACACACAAGAAGAAAAGAAATGGTAAGCTAATGTACAAAAAATAATCATATATCATGTTTATAAAACTAGCACATAATACAAATAAAACAATCAAAATCAATCATAAGTCATACAATTCTTTCCTTTAGACTTGACCATTTGGATACATGTATTGGTGTCAAACTCTTGAAGATTTGTCCTCTGTGTGGTGAAACAACCCACACACATCAAACTACCACACACTAAAGTTAATTCGTCAAACATCTAATACATGACTATCATATTAAGGACCTCCAACTACTATTCACGAAATAATCATTCCTCTCTACCATTGATTGGAAGTTATTAAGAGTCTAAGAACCATCTCCCGTTTCAAAGCCCCTACAATAATACACTACACTCAAGCACAACACCAAGATATTCCCCATTGAATTCCTTTATACCACACACTTAGACTGAATACACATCCATCAGGGAATTCATAATTTATCACAAACTATATATAACAACTTAAACATACATACATTAAAGAGTGTAGAAAACATCTGAAATTGCATTGATTCAATTCTTATCACTAATCCCCCCTTTTTTAGTGTATTTAGATCATTTACAATAAGCTTAAGTGCCAAAAGAAATATTGGAAAACCATAGAAGCAAGAAGAATTACAAAAGAATAAGCTTGACAAAGGCTCCTGAAGCTTAGCGACACATCCTTACTGTTGAGCACCATTCTTCTTGCGGAGCTGGCTCTTAAGCGCCTCCTCTATGATACTAAGCACAAAACCTCTAGGTTTTCTACCGCTTGGCTATTGTTGAGTGTCATATCAGAAGATGCCAAAGCTTTTATTTTGATTTGGTTGCATTCCCAGTCCTATCTAAATGACCAAATTGGTATCCTTGACACTAGAATTGATTCAAAAACATTTTTATAACTAAAAGTGAGTACCAATTTGCTCATTTGGTTAGGAATAAGATTCACCATATCAAACTAACAACTCAAACGCTCATAACTTAACTTCTACATGTTATAAACTAGATTTTAGAAATCTAAGTGGCTAAACAAGTCACAACTTTAAAACATAACCCCAAACATTTAGCTTCTCTGCCAAAATCACTCTTTTAAATTTTCACCAGCCAAAATCCCCAAATTAAACTTAAAATCAACCAAAAGCTCTATTTATTGACTACATCTGATAGGATATAATAAGATAGGTTATAATGGGTAATAGGTGCAGGACAGACAGTTTTAGGAATTAATTGTTGTTGGGTAGTTAGAAGTAGGTTTCCTTTATAAGAAGGAAAAGGGGGGTCTGGTAGAGGGGAGTTTGTGGGATTTGTGAATTGTTAGACTGGAACATTGTCCAGTGGAGGAAGGAAGGCTCCCTTGGGGGTGATCCTTTGTATTCTGATTCACTCATGCATAAATAATACATTGTATTTAGATCTATTTTGTGTGTTCTTGAGAGAATGAGAGATTCGATTGGCTTCTTGACTAAAGAAGCCTAACAAGTTTGGTCTGACCTGCCGAATATCCTTAGGAGAGGAGTTTCAGATCCCAATTTGTGGAGTGGAAAGTAAGGTGAACGTTTTGGAAGGAAGAGTTGATGCATGGAAGCGGCGCTGGCAGAGTTCCGAGAAGAGATACGAGGGTTGACGCAAGATGTGGGTCGTGTTCTTGGAAGAAGAGGAGGGAACCAGGGAAGAAGCTTTGAGGGCACTCGCAACTCAGTCATTGGAGGTCGGGAGGGGTGCGGAGCAAGCTTTATGAAGAAGCGGAGGACGAACACAGAGACGTTTAGAGGAGTTAGATGAAAAGAGTGGAAGTACCCACTTTTGAAGGCAACGATCCCATGGGTTGGATAATAAGGGCCGAGAAGTTCTTTGAACTGCATAACGTGACAGAAAGGAAGAAGATGAAGCTTGCGTACATTAGTATGGAAGGAGGAGCGAGCTACTGGTTTCGTTTCTGGCGCAAGAAAATCAAGAATCCAACTTGGAAGGCACTAACGAGGTGATGATGCAAAGGTTTAGCGGAAGGTACAGAGTAACCATATTCGAAAAGTTTGCAGCGATGCAGCAGAGAGGAACTATGGAAGAATAGTGCAAGAATTCGAGATTCTTGTGGCACAAGCGACGAGTGTTGTAATACCCTAATATTTTAAAGAGTATTACTTTTAGTAGAGACTAAATTAACTTATCTTCTATAAACAATCCAACTTTATTTCAATTCTCCCAAAGTACAATACCAAACTTACAAACTTCAAACAATATAGTCTTCATCACTTAACATAAATTCAAATTTCAACTCATAAGTTTTACACAACATAATTTTTCCAATACAAATTTATTCTTTTTACAAAATATCCCTGAAAGTTTTTCCCCGCATCTCTCTCATCTCTAAGCTTTTTCAACCGCATCTGCAACATTATCTATTCACATATAACATGAGTTATATGATCATAGCACAAACAAATAAGGGTAAGCCAACCATATCATATCAATCATTAAACTTGTAATAAAAATATTTCAATCATGTATTTCTACAATTACCAAAATATCATTACCCCTATGTCATTAATTCATCATTATCAAAATCATCTTCCTCAATTTCATAAACCTTACAATTTTACCATGCTTAATCACGAAGCCTTATGGTCAGACCGCTCTCTGCCTGCTTCCTTAAGCCTCACCTGTATACTATGTCTTACTCTCTGAAGCCTTATGGTCAGACCTCTCTCTGCCTGCTTCTATAAAACTTATGAACCACATATTTATGTCAAAGCCTTATGGTCAGACCACTTGCTGCCTACTTTCATAAACCTCAGGTGTTACTTTGATCATATCAAGCTCTCATGGTATAAACCGAACACACTACTTCTCGTAGGAAACATCATTTCATAAGCAATGATTTCTTTTATCCACTCCAACATTTCATCCAATCAACATTTCATACCCTCTTATCCACTCCAATATTTCATCAAATCAACAATTCATAACCTCTTCTCCACATAACTCAATCATGTTCATTCTCTAATCATAATTTGACAATAACCTATTTTGGTGTCAATAAATTAAACATATTGCCAGATATCATACTACATATTATAAACTCATTTTGACCATAACGAGTATAACTCAACATATTTTCACCAATCAAAGATTAATAGATCATCCAAAACATTTCAACATATCTTAGCAACTACATAATATAATCTGAGCTCATTGTAACGACAAATAAAATGCATCTACAGTTGACTTATTTTATTTTATTTTCATCCTATTAGAGATCTTTCTTTACCCCAATTGGTCACCGGAGAGGACCCAGATGTCTGAACGCATCAAACTCACCTTCGACGCCAGCACATATGACTAGTCACAACTGACTGGACCAGGCCAGGGCTGCTCTATGATCAGGGATGTGCCAACTCAGGTTTTTAAGGTTCCTCTATCCTACCAACAAAAGGAGGTCCTCAATAATTAACAATTTATTTATTTAATTTATCTACCTTATTTTCTTATGCTCTAAATCTTAAAATGCCTAATTTTACTTTCTCTCACAACAACCTCAAACAGTATCTGTATATCTATTTAATATCCATATACAAATTACTACAAAACCCTTATTCTAAACCTTCCAACAAGATCAATTTCAGCCAACAAACTCATTCAATAAATTCATCACAATAAACATCCATAATAGAATTCATACAAGATAATTATAAACAATTAACAATAATAAAACATTACTATAAATGGTCATAGAAGAATACAATATTTGACAATCATAAAAATAATCTTAATATAAAAATTCATGGGGAAACAAGAAGTGGAATCTGGCAGAGCCGGTTAGACAACTTCTAATCCATCCAACAATACAATATAATTAAATAACAAGAACAATACATGTCTGGGGAAATAAGAAGTTGAATCTGGCAGAGCCGGTTAGACAACTTCTAATTCTTCCAAAAATGCAATAAAATAAATAAGTAAAGCAATAAATAGTTTGGGGAAACAAGAAGTTGAATCTGGCAGAGCCGGTTAGACAACTTCTAATCCTTCCAAAAATGTAATAAAAATAAATAAGGAAGGAAATAAAAGTTTGGGGAATCAAGAAATTGAATCTGGCAGAGCCGGTTAGACAATTTCTAATCCTTCCAAAATACAATAAAATAAATAAGGAAAACAATAAAATGTTTGGGGAAACAAGAAATTGAATCTGGCAGAGCCGGTTAGACAATTTCTAATCCTTCCAAAATACAAAATAAAACCACTAACAACGTACAATTGGCATAACATAATCAACATCACATTTTACAACTATCACACTTGGATATTAACACAAAAGCATACTCTCATTTAAAATTCAAGATCATACAGAAACAAAATACTCCATATTCAAGAATTAAAATCAGACAAAAGAAAAATATAGTATATTCAAGACTCAAGATAATACAAAAAGAAATACTCAAAGTTAGCTTCCCTTACCTCTATTACAGACTTAATCTCCTCGCTCTCTGAAAACTTCCAGAATATCCCCTTTGAAATTAGAAATTCTTCCAACTCTCTTCTCTCAAAAATTTTCTAAGTTCTTTGGTGTAAATTTTTAACCTCCCCCCCTTGGCTATTTATAGAAAAAAATTTACTATTCATTTTTTACTATTCATTTTAACTATTCATTTTTTTATTCATTTTACTATTACAAAAATAATTTTTTATTTGCAATTTGATGAATTCTGATCTCAAAGCTACGTGGAACACTTATCCTTTCCAAATATTATTTTTTTTTAACTATTCACTTTTTACTATTCACAATTTACTATTCACAATTTACTATTCATCATTTTTTTTTTAGCATTTAACTTACAAATATTTTCAAGGATCTTACAAGTGTGACGGAGGAGCAACTTCTTGGATTCTTCTTTGCGGGATTACAAGAAGGATTGAGAAATCTCATCAGGCCGCATGACCTGTGTGATCTTTTAACTGCAATGGAAAGGATGTGTGACTTGGAACAGGTTGGGCTCTTGCCGCAAGTGACTAATGGCGGGACAGTGAGTAAAGGAGGTCAATCATGGGGGCGATACCTCGCTAGCACGAGATCGGTTACAAAAACGAAAACTTATAGGGGGACATCAGAAGGCTTTAGGAGTGTCGGTAGAGGGAACGAGTCAAAGAGAGAAGGGGTTTCGAATATGGTGAGCTCCAAGGTGGGAAGCACAATCGGGGGAAATGCGACAAAGGCATTGATAAGGAGGTTCAAAGATAGGGATAAAGGTTATGTTTTTGAGAAGTTAGGCCAAATTGCATAAATCACATAAGCTGCTGCTGAGAAAGTTGTTGGTGTTGTTGGCTGCAATTTAGCATTCAGAAGAAACAGTTAGCACACACATGATGATGATGAAGAAATTGGATGGTCAAATCAACAAGTTCTTTCCTTTTTAGCTTCTAAGATGAAAAAAAATCTGAGCAAGGAGAGGGCTTAGCTTGTGCTGCTGCCATAAAAATACAAAAAACGTTTTAGGGTTGGAAGAAGAGAAAAGAGTTATTGATCATTCATCAGAAAATAATTAAAATCCAGGTCCATGTAAGTGGTCAGCAGGTTAGAAGACAATATAGAACAATCATAAAGTCCATGGGAATTTTGGAAAAGAAGAAACTCTTAAAGGAGTCAACAATTCTTTCATATAGACCACCACCCAAGCCTCCAAACCTGAATTAGAGGGCAACAACCAGTGGTTCCCTTCTTGTGATGAAGATGAGTCATGGGAACAAGCATTATTGTATCAACCTTGAAGACAAGGTTGTTTTGTAGTAGGATGTACTGATAGGATATAATAAGATAGGTTATAATGGGTAATAGGTGCAAGACAGACATTTTTAGGAATTAATTGTTGTTGGGTAGTTAGAAATGGGTTGCCTTTATAAGAAGGCAAGGGGGGTCTAGTAGAGGGGAGTTTTTGGGATTTGTGAATTGTTAGACTGGAACATTGTCCAGTGAAGGGAGGAAGGCTCCCTTGGGGGTGATTCTTTGTATTCTGATTCACTCATACAACAATAATACATAGTATACAGTTATTTTTGTGTGTTCTTGAGAGAAGGAGAGATTTGATTGACTTCTTGACTAAAGAAGCCTAACAACATCAAGATGAAACATCATATTCCAACCAATTATAATCTTAAATACATCAACTGAAGTGATCAGAGAAGAAATATTTAACAAGCACTCTTAAATAGACTCTTCCAATATCAGACAACACATATTCACTCCAAAGTCATGAAACCAAACTACAAAATAGAAATATTTCACCAAGCTCACATTCAACCATTCCATATACCAATTCATCAATTCCAAACCAAATCAAGCGTGCAACAAAATTTATTTAAAGATTACCAGTATCAAAAAGTGGTAATTAGCTTGTCTTACCTATTAAACAACCGAATGACTTTATAGAACCTCAAGCAGCTCTCACAGATCAAAGGAGACTATCTACGAACAATAGAAACATGATCAGATAAGTCATTACAACCATTGATCAGTAGAGATTTGCATAGGAAACTCAGATAACACATACAACCACAAATGATGTAAATGCAAAGAAAGGGAAAACAAACTAAAGAAAAGAGCAGAAATCAACTTACTATTTTGCAGAAACTAATCAACTAGACTTACAGATCTTGCCGCAAGGATTGCTCAAACGATCTATGATCTTCAAAAAGAAAAACGAAGAACGAGAATCTTTAGAGTGAAGTCAGATGATTCTAGAAAGTGGTTTAAAGAGAGATTTTGTGCTTTAAAATAATAAAACTTGATCATAATAAAACTATTTATATTAAACCCAATATTAAAATAGTTAAGTTTCACTATTTTTTTTTTACCACCATGACTTCTAAAATGTTATTTAGTAATACTATATTGTATTTTATTAAAAATTATTTGTATTTTATTTGATAATACTTAACTTACATTCTTTTCATCTTTATAATTTAGTTACTTGTACTAATTTAAAACTTTTAACCTAGATTCTTTATTTTATGCATAATTTTGTAAGTCTAAAAATTTGAATTTTCTTTTAATAATTTCTTTAATTATTCATTAATTTTAAATATTTTTAGCATTTTGTTGTTTGTGAATTAAATTAATTAGATTTAAGAAATTACAATAACACAATATCTAAAAATGTACACATGTGCACTATAGCACATATGTTTACATTAGAATTAGCTAATATTTATAGGACATATGAAGGAAAAAACTTGGAATTTCATAGATTTCTCTTCTCACAACTTCATCTCTATAATTTTTTGAACAATCCTTGTACCTTATAAGATTTTTTTTTTAAAACAATAATAAGTTTTCTAAAACAAACTTTTTCTTAATGAAATATGAGAAGATTTTCAAAACGAATTTTTTGAAATAAGTTTTTTAGAATAAATTTTTGGAATATATTAGATATTGTTGAGAATATAATCTATGAAATAAGTTCTCTCATAAGTTTTACTTTTTTTTTTATGAAATAAGTAACATATGTAATATATACTTTTAGAATAAGTTTTCTGTCAAACTCAGTGTTTTACATTTTATTTTCATCGTCTTCTTCTTCTTAAAGAGTGTTAAATAAGAAAACACATTAACGATTATGACTATAGTGACCCCTGCATGATTGAGTGAAAGAGACTATTTTAGTCTTTTTATTGTTAGTATGTGCGTGCAGGTGGTAATGAGGGGAGTGCAGAAAGAAAACCTTGCCCACAGAAATGTCCAGCTTTTGTTGGGCTCTAGCCCAGCAGCATTTAGCCCAAACTCCTTAGCCCAAAATTCTATAGTTATTATATATATATATATATATATATATATATATATATATATATATATATATATATATATATATATATATATATATATATACTCTTTTTTTAAAGAAAACAATCTTGGGTTTTATAATTATGGTTTTAATAACTTTTTTAACATTTAAACTTTGTAAGTATTTAAAAGTAAAAATTTGGAGTTTCTGATTAGTTTGGAGTTAAATTACAAACACACTCGCAAACATACTCTTTTGAATATATTATTTTTTATTAGCTAAACTTTAATAGAATCCAAGTTTTATGACACATAATTTAACTAACAAAATTGATTATTCATTGTTCCTGTTTGATTATATGAACAAGAATTTTTATGTTTAATTGAAAATATTGATTATTCAGTGTTCATAATCCATTATTTATGAGAAGAAAGATTTTGAATTTAATTAAAATAATTAATTATTCACCGTTCTTAATCAATTATATGTGAGAAAAAAAAATTGGATTTAGTTGATATAATAGACTATTCACTGTATATAATTAAATATGCGTTAAAATAAATATTTTAAATTTCATTGATATAATCGATTTTTCACTATTTAATTATTTGCAAAACTCCGTAAAATCCAAGTTTGGTGTACCTTAAAATAAATAATTATAAAACTAGTTTTTAAGATGTAAATTTGCTTAAAATTATCTCAAAAATTGATTTGTATATTATATTTTCAGCAAACTAAAATAATTAATAATAGATAAAGAAATCATTCAAAAATTATCGAAATCATCATCTATGTTTTCTTATACTTTTCTAACAACAATATATTTAATTTAAATATTTTGAATTTGTTCAATAGTAATAGTTATTATTATGGTTAAATATGATAGCATATTTAGTAAATTATGTTAATATTGAAAATAAAAGAAAAATACATAATTTACCAACTAGTTTCAAGAATTGGAAAATACAGTTATGAAATGTTTTTAAACAAATTATTAGTTACCATAATATATGTCTAATACAACTTTGTTTTCTTTTTCAATATCAGTTGAAACACATATATTATGTGAAGTCTTAAAAAACCAAAAAAAGCTATAAATAACACTCATATATTTTATGAGTAAAAAGTTAAAGTTATGAATAAAATTTCATTTAAACAAATTTTATTTTATAAAAACCTCCATTTCTCTGGAATCATTTTATCTAAAACTCTTATATCTTATCTATGAGATTTTAATTTTTCTTTTCATATTTTTTAAGATCCGAGTATATTATAGAACTCCTAAAGTCAAGAATAACAAATTTTTTTGATTATATTTATCTTTAGAGTAAATTTACTTTTTGTTTTTTTCTTGAGTTCATTTTAGAAATGGGTTACATGTGGCCTGTGATATGATTGCAAGTGATGTTAGATACTTATGTCTATTTCTCTACTTTCTTTGTGGTTTTAATTTTTCTTTTCATATTTTTGAAGATCCGAGTATATTATAGAACTCCTAAAGTCAAGAATAACAAATTTTTTTGATCATATTTATCTTTAGAGTAAATTTACTTTTTGTTTTTTTCTTGAGTTCATTTGACAAAAGGTTACGTTTTCTCACTTAAGTTAAAAGTTTTTCGCTTAAGCTAAAACGACAGGTTCAATTTTTAAAATATCTCGCCCAGGCGAGCCAAGTCTCGCCTAAGCGAAAATGTCCTACAAATAAGAATGGGCCACTGGAGTTGTTTCGCTTTGGCGAAACTTGGCTCGCCTGGGCGAGATATTTTAAAAATTGAACCTGTCGTTTTAGCTTAAGCGAAAAACTTTTAGCTTAAGCGAGAAAACGTAACCTTTTGTCAAATACTCAGAAAAGGAAGAGTTGTTCATAACCTTCTTCTTTGCAAAACCGTGCTTTCTCTCCTAAAAATTTAGGGCGCGAGTTCTTGGTCCAGTAGAACACATTTCACTCACCAATCCCTTCCTCCCTTTGCTAATCTCCCTTGAAGGTAAGTTCTACTTCCTCATCTCCCATTTTCACCGAACAAATTTGGGGTTTTTGCTCTTTATGTTTTTGTGGAACCCTAGGTTACTACCCATGCGGGTTGTTGTTGTCCATGAACTATTTTGAATGTTTAAATGTGAGTTGTTGGTATAACTGAATAATGTAGGTTGTTTGTGCATGGATTAGTTCATGAAAATTTGATGTATGAATATGCACATAAACATTTTGATGAAATGCCTAACTTAATTGATGAAATGCACAATAGAGGACAACTCCACCTTTATGAGGACCATATCCAGGCATGACTCCACCAGAATTCTTGGCATACTTACAATGGCCTGGGGACAGTCCAATTTTTCCAGGGGGAAGTGAACCAACTAGACTTGATAGTGGTTTTGCAGCCGGATTCACATCAGGCTCGGGACCTTCAAGAAGAGGAGTTTTCAGACTGATTTTGATAGAGTTATGAGGGGAGATTGACACACAGAACTATTCCAACCTCCAGAACTCAATGAAATACGGTTGTTTTTGTTTTACTGCAGAACTTTTATTTTAGTAATATTATGCTTTAGTTGTTTTGGTTAGAATGTACAGTTTCACTTACCTTTTGCTTATTTGCTTTTGTTTAATATTGCACAGAACACATACACAGCTAAAATGATTTTTTTTTGGGAATTATAAGAAAATCTTTCTTGAGGAAATTGGTTCAAGAGAAATCAAATTTCAAAAAGTGTCTTGAAAAAAAAAAGAGGGAAATTTTGGTTGAATCCATAGTTAAATAGGATTAGGATATCAGTGCTGGATAATTGGTTAAGATAATCAATTGTAACAACAAGTGATATACCAAGGAAAGAAACCAAACACAAAACCCAGTGAGTGTGAGTCCTTAAACAGTTTGAGAGTTTCCTCTGTTTGTTGTCAAGTTGATATTGCTTGAGTTTTCATTTGGATAACATCACACCTGAAGCATGGAAATGATCAAGGCAGTTTTGTTGAATGTAAATAACTCAGTGCCAAACATCCAACCTAAGAATAATTATCCTTTTGTGACAGCCCATTTGAGCCTAATTGTTTTGAATTATACACCTTGACTTTAACTTTAATTAATATTCCATCCCTTTGCACACTTTAGGGATAGAGAGCATAGGTGCATTTTATTCAACTTTAAAATGGGAATTGGTTGGTGGAATTGTACTTAAAAAAGAAAGGGCCTGAGAAATTTGTACTATAATTCACTCCTCAGTTTTGTATAGAAATATATATATTCAAAAAAAAAGAAGAAAAAAAAAACAAAAAGAGGGAAGAAGAAAAAAGAAGGAGTGAATAATGAATGAAAAAGAAACATAGGGTTTTGATTTATGAGATGGGATGAACTGAGAGTAGAATTGGAAGTGGGTTTAAAGTGTAGTTATGCTCTCTTTTCTAAAGTTGTGTTTTTGTTATCTTGAAAATCCATAATTCTTGGAAACCCAGCCTCATTACAACCCTTGAAAGACCTTGAGATTCATGCTGATTGTGTGTGTGGTTTGGTTGAAAATGATTCGCAATTTTAACTTGTTCAATTTCAGTGGAAAATGAGAGAAACACATCCTTGTAAGATTTAAGAGAGAATTTCCTTGGTTAGAAACAATGGCTTTTACAATTGATTGTCTTGAAAAATTTGTTGCACTTTTATCCTGCTTTTATTTGATAATTGGATTCACCATTTTGAATTTGTAGTTTGGAATGCAGAAGTTGTTTTGTAAGGACAATGAAATCGATTTCTCAAATAACCAATTTCAAAGTTTGAGTTTTGAAAAGCTGTTGGGATTTTATTACTTTGCTTGAGGACAAGCAAGATGCTAAGTTGGGGGGAGTTGATAAGTGCAAAAATGTAGTTAATTTTCATATGAAATTTTAGCACTTGTGTTTTGAATTGAGTACATTTATATCAATTTTCCCCAATCTAAGAAAGATAAAATGTAATCACATGTCTCTGAGTTGTTAAGTAAAAAGAAATCATTTGATCCCTAGTTTGTATACATTTCAGGTAAACTAAGAGAGAAGAGCAAATCCTGCAACATTTCGCCCAAGCTAGAATGATTTCGCTTAAGCTAGACTTGTCCAGGAAGCCATTACTTTAAAAGTCATTCTAGCTTAAGCGAGAATATTTTAGCTTAAGCGAAAATGATTGTCTTCTCCAAGAAGTTTCTTCTCGCTTAAGCGAGAATAGTTTAGCTTAAGCGAGAATTCGGGCAGTTTATATACATACGAAGCAGAAAGAAAGAAAAGGGGGGGAAAAGCGCGGAGAAAAGAAGCACAGAGCGACCCAAAGAGTTTTTCTTCCACTTTAGCTGTAGGATCTTCTTCTTCATCTCTTAGAATGTCAACGGCCACCATGAGTGGCTGATCTTTTCTCTTGGGATTGAATGTAATCGATTCGAACTCGGATGTAATCTGGTGATATTTATATATAGCATTTCTGTTTTATTCAATATTGGTATTTGTGTTGTGCTCTTAGTGCTTGATTCTATCTGATCAATAGTTTCATGAATGTGGGTTTTAGTTTTGACTGGAAAGTATTTCTAAAATCTGATCTGAACATGAATACTTGATATTCTGCGATGCTAGGGATAGATTTCAGTTTATCAATTGCTTATAACACTTGAATATAATGCTGGACAATTTGTTGGATATGTGAGGAATCAATATTCAAGGAACTGCTCTTATGAATTTTATATGCGAGGAATCAATATAAATGACTTTGGTGTGTTGCATCAATGTTGGTAATTTCAGTTGCTATATGTTTGTATTCACCCAGATTGCAGACGAGTGAGATAGATGAATTCAATCCCAACTTCTCATATTAATCTTCGTTAAGTTATTTGTTGTTATTATTTCACTTTCACGCAAAGTAGTTTAATTTATCAACATCCATCATGAATCAAATTGAACATCCTTGTATATATATTGTTTGAGATAACAATTTATCTATTTAATCGAAACTGTTCCTCGTGGGTTCGACACTCTTACTTAAAAAAATCATTATACTATAGTTGACTATTGGTACGCTTGCTAAAAGTTTAACAAGTATAATGTCAGGTTATAATGTCCGCTCGGGGGAAAATTAGAAAAATGACTTTAGAAATCCCTGCTCAACGCAGGAAGTTAGAAATATGACTCCTGCCTCAAGCCGCTCGGAGAGAAGTCAGAAAAATGACTTCAGAAATCCCCGCTCAACGCAGGAAGTCAAAAAAATGAGTCCTGCCTCAAGCCGCTCGGGGGAAAGTCAGAAAAATGACTTCAGAAATCTTCGCTCAACGCAAGAAGTTAGAAAAATGACTCCTACCTCAACCCGCTCGGGGGAAGTCAGAAAAATGACTTCAGAAATCCCCGCTCAATGCAGGAAGTTAGAAAAATGACTCTTGCCTCAAGCCGCTCGGGGGTAAGTCAGGAAAATGACTTCAAAAATCCCTGCCCGATGCCACTCGGAGGGAAGTCAACGTAGAAAGTTCGCAGTTCGAGAGACGAAGATTAAAATGCATCAACGATTGGTTATAAGAAATATCGTTCATTATAGTAATAAAAATTTGGGCCAAAAAGAAGATAAGCATTGTGTAGAACAGTCAGCACGTGCGGGTTATATAAAAAAACAGTCCTTCAGTCCTAGCCAAAAGCTTTTACAGAAAGCAAATATAAACTAAGGTGAAAAAAATTAATAGCGTAAAGTTATAGGAAAGCGTAAACTAAGTAGCGGTATCTTCAGCAGCAGAAGCGACATTCAGAGTTTCTTCAGCAATAGCTTGATCGGTTGAAGGTGCAACTTCAGTAGTGGCATCGGTATTAGCTACCTCTGGGATTGACAAAGTCACTAGCTGACCATCCACCAAAACCTTCATAATGTCAAATCCAGCATAATTTAGAGGAGTCTTAAAGAAGTAATGACACTGGCGATGCCTTGCTCAATCGATAAGGCGTTCATTGCAGATCTCGTCTCATAAGGATAAATTTTCAACAGCTAACTTATCCCGAGCAGAAAGAAGAAAGTCCCTTTCTTTAATTAAAGTTTGACACTGAGAAGTAGCTTTATGAAGATCCAGTTTCAAATCATCATTGGGTCGCTTAAGCTGGCGGAGATCATCCCGAGTTTGAGTTAATGAGGTGGTGGTCTTCACCCGACTTTCCTCAGCAGCTTTTAAACTTTCTTCAAGACAACGAGACAACTCAACAATTTCCTTTTGGAAAGTTTCTAACTCCTAACGCACGGTGTCTAGCTCCTTGGCTAGTAAAGACTTAGTGGAACCAGCATCATAGTTCATGCAGATACTAGCCCGGGCAGTAAGCTCGTAGGCCATATCCATAGCTTCGCCTGGGGACATCTGTTTGAAAGGTATCTTCTCCTCGGGAGAAAGGTCGTACTGTAGCCGCTCGACAACATGCACGAGAGAGGACCAAAAAGGAGAGGACCAATGATCTTCCTCTTCTTATTGGATGGAATGGGTTTGTCACAGGATAACTTCTTCTTCGTGTCATCCTTCGGAACACTGGCGCTCGAGGGCTTAGCTGAAACAAGCGAAGGCTTTTCGGTGTCTGAAATTTTTAAAGCTGGATTCACGTGTGGTGAGGGGGCCTTTTGTGTAACAGTCCTAGAAGGGGATGAGGTGCCTTCTCCTGACTTTGCGAGGTCTTTTTTACGAGCCATCATGCGCAAAAAAAGCTTGATGTTTCTCCATCCAGCCAAATATATCTGAAATAATAAGACAAATTTAGACAAGTCAATAATGATCGATCAACAAATAGAAGAGCAAGAGAACTTACCGAACACTCTAGCACGTAGAGTGTCAGACCCAAGTAGGTCGATGAGCTTACGGGACGAGGTTCGTTGGGGTAGCTGATCGATTTGACCGACGATATCTAAATCCTCTGGGGTCATGTCCGCCTTGGCCCAGGAGATTACTTTCCTAGGATTCTAAGTCTAGTAAAACGGGAATTTTGGTTGGCCATCATCGAAATAAAACTTTGGCCGACCGGAATCTCTTATGGAAACTTTAAAGAAGTTAGTTTTGTAATATTTATACAAAGTATTAAACAAAGTGAATAACTGCTTGTCCTTAATGAGAGTTAGTGATATCCAAGATTTGTTCGGATGAGGAAGAGCACGAAATAAATAGAGGAAGGAAGAGCGCGAAATAAACAGAGGACACAGAAGGCTTGCATGAATGCCCACCAGTTGGGATGAAGTTGGGAAGGGCAAACTGTTAGATGTTAAGATGTGTGTTTCTGTTATTTGGGCTTAGTCTATTCTGTATTAAGGGCATTGACCCATATCTTACAATATAAATAAACTACCCTATGTGTATGCTAAACACACAAGGGATATTTTCTCCCAATCTTCTCTATTTCTCATATGGTATCTAGAACACAGGAATAGCTCCAGTCAACTCCACGGTCTCCGGCACCTATAACTGCCACCGTTGTCGCCGCCGCTGCCGCCGCCGTCGCTGGAGTTCCAGAATCGACCGGCGACCACACCATCAGACTCGTCTCGGTCGGGCGACCACCGTCGTACAAAGATCGCGGCGAACGGACATCCCACGCGCCGCCGCGCGTGCCGGCGCATCGCCGGAACTTTTCGCCGCCGATCAGCATCGCCGTGATCGCCTCCTCGCCCTCTTTCTGGATCTGTGGTCGTTGCGTCAATCGGAGCACTTTGAATTTTTAGGGTTTCTCCCTCTCTATGGCGTCTTCCTCGTCTACAAATACCTCTATTGGTGGCTCATCTTCTGATCCCTCAATATATACCAATTATGTTAATGTACTCTTGTCCATTGACAAGTTAGATGGCACAAATTATGCAACATGGGCGTCCGACATCAAACTTTGGTTGAAGAGTCAGGGGTACTTAGATCATCTTACTCAAAATGTGACTACTGCTCCCATAGATGACACTTCCCGCTGGATGAAAATTGATGCTCAGTTATGCATTGTTATAAAGTCCACCATTCACTCCTCACTGAAACAAATGTTTCGATCCTATGAAACATGTTCAAAAGTATGGGCACAAGCGAAGTTGTTATACACCAATGACACTCAGCGTCTTTATGGTGTTTGTCAGGACCTATTAACTGTTATTGGTCCCCGCAATCCTGGTCCCATGGCAGATTATTTGGGCAAAATTCATGCCCTTCTTCATGACTTTAATGATATATTACCTCCTGCTTCCACTCCTGCTGAAGAATTGGAACAACGATCAAAGTTCTTCATGTTGTTGGTCATGTTGTTGGCATTATACGGACTCTCTGATGATGTTTCTCATGTCCGTGATCAGATTTTGGGTTCTCCTGTCATACCCAACTTTACTTCTACTTGTTCTGCTCTTTTGCGTATACCGAGCAAACCCGTCACTGAGACATCCCCTTATACTGATGATTCCTCTGTTATGGCTGCTCAACGTGATGATCGAAATCGGTCTCGCAAGCCAAGTAAAGGACGTCCAAAATGTGACCATTGTGGCAAGTTAGGCCACAAGATTGATAAATGTTATGCTCTCCATGGACGTCCTCCTCGACCTGTAGCAATGGCAAATTCTGATCCACCTCCCCGATCATCGTCTGCAGACCATCCTACTTCATCTAATACCATAGACAAACTTGCACTCTTCAACGAATTTCTCAGATGGTATGAGGATCATCAGCACTCTGGTTCCTCTACATCTGCATCTGTTGCACGTACAGGTACACCTTTTGTTGGTCTAACTCACTCCCTTGGACCTTGGGTCCTTGACTCAGGCGCCACCGATCACATCATCGGTAACAAGTCTTTGTTTTCTTCCTTGTCATGTCTTGATAATTTACCCTCGGTAACAATGGCTGATGGGTCTAGAGTCTCATCTCATGGTATTGGTACTGTTAATATTTTTCCATCCATATCCATTGATCATGTACTTTATGTCCCTGGGTCTCCCTTCAACTTATTGTCCATTAGTCGTTTAACTTGTACTCTTAATTGTGTTATTTCATTTACTAAAGATTCTGTTTGGTTGCAGGACCGGAGTTCGAAACACATGATTGGCACAGGATGTGAGTCTCATTGCTTTTATCATCTCCGTCCTTCTCCACATGTTGGCGTAGTCATGGAGTCACCATCCCTTCTTCATGCTCAGTTCGGTCATCCTAGTCTTGCCAAACTACAACAACTTGTCCCGAGGTTGTCCACATTATCAAGTTTGTCATGTGAGTCTTGTCAGTTAGGGAAGCATACTCGTAGTTCCTTTCCTCGTAGTGTCTCACAACGGGCGTCGTCTCCCTTTTCATTGGTTCATTCTGACATTTGGGGACCTAGTCGTGTTAAGTCCATTTTAGGTTTTCAGTATTTTGTTATTTTTATTGATGACTATTCCAGATGTACTTGGTTGTTTTTAATGAAGAATCGTTCTGAGTTGTTTTCTATTTTCCAACCTTTTTTTAATGAAATAAAAACACAGTTTGGGGTTTCTATTCGAAATTTACGTAGTGATAATGGCCGTGAATACCTTTCTCAACAGTTTAAACAGTTTATGGCTTCTCATGACATTCTTCACCAAACCTCATGTGCTTATACCCCTCAACAAAATGGGGTGGCTGAGCGCAAGAATAGACACCTTATTGAAACAACTCGTACACTTCTGATTCATGGTCAAGTACCCTCACGTTTTTGGGGTGATGCAGTTCTCACAGCATGTTATCTTATTAACCGCATGCCATCTTCCGTCCTAGATAACAAAATCCCTCATTTTATCTTATTTCCTCATGACCCTCTGCATCCATTACCTCTTCGAGTTTTTGGGTCTACATGTTTTGTTCATGATTTTAATCCTGGTCTTGATAAGTTATCTCCTAGGTCTCCCAAATGTGTCTTCTTAGGATTTCCACGGTCACAAAAGGACTATAAGTGTTTTTCCCCTTCTCTCAATCGTCATTTTATCTCTGCTGATGTCACTTTTGATGAGTCTTCTTTTTACTTTTCACATCTATCTTCTAGTTCTGTACCTCTCCCTGTTACTGTTGATATTCCTCTTATCTGTGATCCTCCTGGTGATGCTCCACCCCTTTTGTCTTCTCCTTCTTTAGACTCTCATTCACTACAAGCTCATCCTTCACCTCCACCACTTCAGGTTTATAGTCGTCGTAATTGTCTCCCTCATGACTTACTTCTGGTACCGCCTCATGTGTCTCCTCCGGCTCCAGCAACTGAGTCTGACTTGCCTATTGCCCTCCGTAAAGGTATACGCTCTACTCGTAACCCTTCCCCCATTATACTGTTCTTAATTACCACAGATTATCTCCATCTTTTTATACTTGTCTCTCATCCATTTCTTCTGTGTCAATTCCCAAATCTGTGGGTGATGCCTTAACTCGTCCTGGTTGGCGTCAAGCTATGATGGATGATTTAAGTGCCTTACAGGAAAGTGGAACTTGGGAGCTTGTCCAATTACCATCTGGAAAGTCTGTTGTTGGTTGCAGGTGGGTGTATGCTATCAAGGTTGGTCCTGATGACACAATTGATCGTCTGAAAGCTCGACTGGTTGCCAAATGCTACACATAGATTTTTGGTTTGGATTATGGTGATACTTTTTCTCCAGTGGCAAAAATGACCTCTGTTTGCCTATTCATTGCCATGGCCGCTCTTCGACAATGGCCTCTTTACCAACTTGATGTCAAAAATGCTTTCCTCAATGGTGATTTGCATGAAGAAATTTATATGGAGCAACCGCCTGGCTTTGTTGCTCAGGGGGAGTCATCTGGATTGGTATGTCGTCTTCGCAAATCCTTATATGGCCTAAAACAGTCTCCTTGGGCCTGGTTTGGTAAATTCAGTTGTGTTGTTCAACAATTTGGTATGTCTCGCAGTGAAGCGGATCATTCAGTGTTCTATCGCCACTCGAGTGCTGGATGTATCTACTTAATAGTGTATGTCGATGATATTGTTCTCACAGGAAGAGACTATCTTGCCATCTCTCAAATGAAACAACACCTTTGTCATCATTTTCAAACCAAAGATCTTGGCAAACTTCGGTACTTTTTGGGTATTGAAGTAGCACAATCCAGTGATGGTATTGTCATATCTTAGAGGAAGTATGCGTTAGACATCTTGGAGGAAACAGGGTTAATGAACTGTAAATCTGTTGAGACACCTATGGACCCTAACATCAAACTCCTACCAAATCAGGGGGAGCCTTTCTCAGATCCTGAACCGTACAGAAGATTAGTTGGTAAATTAAACTATCTTACTGTTACGCGTCCTGACATTTCCTTCGCAGTTAGTGTGGTGAGTCAATTTCTAAACTCCCCATGTGAAGACCATTGGGATGCAGTTGTTCGCATACTGAAGTATATTAAAAGATCACCTGGAAAAGGTTTGCTATATGGCCCTAACAACGATACAAAAATCGTTTGTTATTCAGATGCTGATTGAGCTGGTTCCCCTTCTGATAGGAGGTCTACTTCTGGATATTGTGTCTCTATTGGTAGCAACCTGATATCTTGGAAAAGTAAGAAGCAAAGTGTTGTGGCAAGGTCCAGTGCTGAAGCAGAATATAGAGCTATGGCATCAGCTACTTGCGAGCTTGTGTGGCTTAAACAATTGCTGAGTGAATTGAAATTTGGAGATGTCACTCACATGATACTTATATGTGATAATCAAGCTGCTCTCCATATTAGCTCTAACCTTGTCTTCCATGAGAGAACCAAACACATTGAAGTTGATTGCCATTTCATTCGAGAAAAAATCATATCCGGAGATATCAAGACTGAGTTTGTTAATTCAAGCAACCAATTGGCAGACATATTCACTAAGTCCTTACGAGGACCTAGAATTGATTATCTTTGTAACAAGCTTGGAACATATGATTTATATGCTCCAGCTTGAGGGGGAGTATTAGATGTTAAGATGTGTGTTTCTGTTATTTGGGCTTAGTCTATTCTGTATTAAGGGCATTGGCCCATATCTTACAATATACATAAACTACCCTATGTGTATGCTAAACACACAAGGGATATTTTCTCCCAATCTTCTCTATTTCTCATACAAACGTTTAACTCCCGCAAGAAGCCCATCTGAAACTCAGAAAAAGGAATTCATACCCCTAAATCTCGAAACAATGTAACGTAAATATAGAAGAAGTCTAAGCTATAACTTTCGCGACCATGGCAGGCCCGCTTGTTTGATCTGCACACTACTAAAGAAATGCATTATGCATCCCTAAGGCCGGCTAACAAATCTACTCACTCAACTAATAACGTTATGGAACTACTAGTGGTGAAATATGGAGAGTAACAACAAACTTCATGAGGAGCCCATTGGTATCCCTTTACCGGAGAGGGTGGGTTGATCCCGGACCATTCAAGTGAGTTATCAACATTTAATATTATTTCATTGGAGGTATTTTCTGGACGACAATCGTCGCCTTCTGACCCTAGAATAGAGGACCCCACTGAAACCGATGACTCTACTGCATCATCAGCGTACCCCCGACCTTCGCCAGCAAGCTCATCAGTAGACCAGGTGGAGGAAGACATAATCACCTTTCTTAATAGCGAAGTTCAGTGCAGGAAAGGAAGAGAGGAAGGCGACGAAAGCAAGTGGACCCTCTCTCTATTTATAGCCTGCAAAAGCGGTTTCAAGGATAGATCATCACCCTTCGTGGTTAGCCAATCCAACGGTGGAGAATACCTGACCCTTCGCGTCCAACAGTAATGTTCTTACAGGAATATCCTAACCCTTCATTTCGAATTAATCGAGTGGTAGAGGGACACGACTTTCCAGTTCCAACCGATGTGTTGTGTGTTAGCCCATCAACAGTCACCCTGATTCGACTTTGATACCAGAATAGGGAAACCCCTTCGCATTAGCTACCACTCGGGGCTTATGTAGTGTACTCGGTAGCCACTAAAAGAAGCCTAGCCCGACGAGGAGTTGGGTCGATCGGTTAAGGCGGAGAGGCCAGGGAGATAGTTGGTTGACAATTGGTAAGTATTAAAGGTCAATTAATGTTATGAGGAACGAAACGTATGACTTTAATGACCAAATAACCAACTATAGGAAATAAAATATACGGCATTGATATGGTATTGATTAGCAGTTAATGGTTATTATTAAGAATCAGGTCTATAAATATGAGATTTAAGTCCAAGTAAAACGACTTTTTCTGAATTATTATCACCTTGATCTTCGTAAAACTAAATCTGACTTGAGCGTCGAGGTGTTTCTTGCAGGTGACAACCGATCGGTATTGTGGAAAGGAGTTTTATGTTGTTGGGAATCATATCGGCAGAGCAGGGAAGAAGGAGGGATTGCAGTCTCAGACCTAGATACTGAAACAGAATGGCAAAAGGATATTTGACCAGTGTGTAGAGTCTTAGTGAGAAAAGGTACTTCATATGATGTAAGAGAAGTTAATTATTTAAAATTGATTGTGCTTTGATATGAATTTTTTATTTAGTTTTGAGTTGGATTAATTGAAATTGATATATGATATGAATTGGTGGTTTGAGAATGTGATTTGGAGTTTGAACTAAATTGATGATTAAGGTAGATTTGGTATATGCAATTGTGATTTGATATGTGTTGCTTCAATTGGTATGAAATGGTACATTTTATTTGGTAACATTGATTTTTGCTTGTGAGAAGGCAGAAAAATATTCTTTAAAGTAGAGGTCATAATTTGATATGGTTTTCCAAATTTGATATTCCCAAATTTGATATGGTTTTCCAAAATATGCAAATGGGTTGAGAGATCATAATTCACAAAGTCAAAGAGGCAGGAGAGGTCTCACTCGTTGGACAAAAATTATACTTGGACAAACAATATACTCACTGAGCGAGATATATTTTTTGTGAAAGTCAGATAGGTAAAGGAGTATCACTCGCTCGACAAGATAAAGACTTTTAGAAAAAACTTCCAATGATTATGTTCGATGAGCGAGTGAAACTCCTCCAATAAATAAAATTTATGAATTTTTATTTCAGTGATTGCTTGTTGGACAAACAATTTATGTTTCTTAGCGAAAAAGATGAATTTTTAAATTGTTTATTTTAAAAGTATGAGAAAGATTGTATTTTGGAAGGTTTTAAGATAAGTCAGAGCATGGCTATATATTAAAAAAAGAAAAATAAAATGTTTGAAGAGATGAAAGTGTTCCTATGTGTGTATATTACAATAAATTCCTTTTTATTTATTTAATGATATGTTTTGAGAAACCTATCTATATAAAGGATTTAAAGAATATTCTAATACATAGTGCAAGTCAAAATGGGTTGAAACCCGTGAGCCAACCCGGCTCAAAGTTCACCACGGGTTTCAGTCGAGTTGAGTTGGAAAAAAATACAAATTTTTTTATGCGAGCCAATTTTGACCCGGCTCACTAAGAACCCGGCTCACACGGGTTGAACCCGTGGTGGATTGGGTTGACTCACCAACCCACCTATTTTTTTAATTAAATTAATTATTCAAATCCTATTTTTTTATTCAAATCAAATTAATTAAATTAATTATTCAAAATGCACAACTTTTACTTAGCAATAGAACCTTTCGCACTGCTGTCTTTCCAAAAGTTTCACAAATAAAACCCTAAGATTATTGATTGGATAATAATATAGATGGAGATAAAGAAGAATATGCTTCAAGAGAGCATAATACTATGAATTTATCCATTCAGGACTCAAATTTAATAGATGGATAATATTATAGATTGGATAATTCAGAAATATATCATTTGTTTTATCTTGTTTTTAGACCTATCTATAAGCATGACAGTTTTATCTTGTGCTATATATTTTTGTTAATGACTATATGTAGTTTCTTGATCAAACGGTTGTGTATGTGTCATTAAACTAAATTGACAAATTTTTTTATAATGTATATAACAATATATTTCTTTTGTTTCATTTTCTATTATATCAATTTGTCTAATTATTACGGTTTTAATTTGATCGATCAAAGTAACATGTTAAGAATATGAGAAGAAGAGGGTGAAAAAAAAGTTAATTAAGTGAGTCAATGAGCCAACCCGTTTAACCCACCAACCTGTGGTGGGTCGGGTCGGGTTCGAATTTTTTTAGCTCGCTAATAAATGAGTCGGGTTGGATTGACTCACTAAGTGACCAATCCGTGGTGGATCGGATCGGGCCGGGTCGGGTTACTCGTTTTTACTAATACATAGTATACTTATGTAATAATTATGCTTAATACAAATTATGAAATACTTTAATTAGTAAATCAATTTCACTATGTCAATTTTTACCTTACGATAATAAATATAAATAATTATTTTAAAAGGTATAATGATTAATAAGATAATGTATATTGATAAGGGTAAAATGAACATAGAATATATACAAAAAAAATGGTTACTTAGCTATTACTAAAACAATCTCCTTTATTAATAGTTATAAATATAATATTTTTATTTTCCTTTTTCTTCATTATTTTTCTTTTAATCTTTGCAAATATTTTATTTTTATTTATTTTAGAACCTATAATATATTTCTAATTTTAATTTAAAAATATAATTTATTTTTATTTTAGTCCATATAAATAAAACTATTGTTATTTTACTTGCTACAAACCTACTACTTTTTATTTTAGCTTTTATTAACATTATATGCTTATTAACATTTTTATGACTTGAAATTGATGTGTTATGTAATGATTTCCTTTTAATATTATGACATCGTTGTTGTTCTTCTAAGGATCAAAATATATTGTGAAGATTACGTTAACTCAGGTCTTCCTTCTTTAAACTTCCAGTCAAAATGTCTCTAGATTCATGTCTTGTCTAAAACTAAAATGGGATATGTATGTAAAAGACGTTCTACGACCCAAGTCAATGTGTTCAAGGAAATGATATAATGATAAATATGTAATTAATTACCATGTGAATAATGTTGTAGGGTAGGATCACCTAGTGAGCCAAAGGACAGGACTGTCCAGCAAGAAAATGATCTATCGGTCTACAAATTAATTTAAACAATTAATTAATAAAAAGTTAATGAAAATAATTGTCATTTATTGACAATTAATAGAAATAATGTCATTATTATTGCAAACCTAATGGTGAGCTCATTATAATAATTTATAAATATTTATCTCATAGAAACGACAAGTAAGACTATTACGCAAAGTCACTTAGCGTCGGAGTGTTTGGTAATGAACTGTCATGAGAATAGTGTAATTGGATGATGGAAAAAACAACTTTGAATGTTTGAGGTCAAGGATGTCAACATCGCTACTTTGGATAAATACCAAGTTTTGCAGTAAAAAAAATCAATAATAACTTCCGAAAGCTGTAATAAAAATAGTTTTTGGAGTGTAAGCAAACGTGTTCCATGGAAATGAAATAGTTCTCATTTTATATTTTACCAATCTTATTTAATGACATTATTTTTAAACTAATGAGTGACTAGTCATAGCAATCAAAGTCCCAACAAGACTTCATAGTCAAAAGCACAAATCAAATCTTTTTGGGTTAGAGGTTATGAGTCACACACAAAACAGAAACGCAATGGCATAGCGCAAGCATGGTGCAGCAAATGATGAATTGTTCTTTAGTTGCCATTCTTTGCTAGTGGATGAATCCAGTCTCACAAGTGAGAGTGATCATGTAAAAATTGAGCCTACAAGAAGCCCCTTCTTACTATCTAGTGCAAAGCTGGTCGATGGAAATGCTCAGATGCTAGTGACATTTGTGGGAGCCAACACAACATTGGGTGAAATGATGAGCTCAATATCGCGAGACACCAACGAAAAACACCAAATTCATTCGTCAAAGTTGAAAGAGTGAAAAAGATAACTCAGATTCTTTTCCTATTATTCACTCTTCTCTCATCCACTTCCTATGCTAATGATTTTTGTGTAGCAGACCTAAAGGGTCCAGATGGCCCTTCAAGCTATCAATGCAAACCACCTAACACAGTGACGGTGGATGACTTTGTGTTCTCTGATTTGGTAGCGGGAAACACCACAAACACTTTCAATGTTGCATTAACCTTTACATTTGTCACTGATTTTTCAGGTGTGAATGGTCTTGGTGTTTCCACCACACGGTTAGCCATAGCAAAAGGTGGATCAATCCTAATGCACACACCCTGGAGCTATTGAACTTTTGATACTGGTGGACGGTCAAATCACTGTTAGTTTTATGACATTGTTTACTCTTTATCACTTCTTAAACAATTACTGTAAATGGAAGCAATCAAGCTCAAAAAATGCTTTCTATCTCAAATTCTTCTTCATCATGTTTGCGACAATCAAAGTGGGCACGGTCAAGTGGAGGGTATAGCACAAGTCACAAGGAACTAAGAACTAATATCTCGGCCATGAACATTCTAATATGGATTCTTTATTTTGGCCTTCAAACATTCAACTGATAATCGGGCGGTCTCGCTTGACCAATCGTTCGGCGTTATGATAAAATACATTATTATTAATTGTTTAAAGTCATAAATGTGTTAGTCTGATTGTCTAACATTTTTTCTTATCGTTTAAGTTGAATTATTATTCTTCAGTGTAGAGGGCACGACTCTGCGTACAAATCACTTGGCCAATTGGAGCTTACTCCTCGGTGAGGAAAGTTCTTTGTGAACTATCACCCAATCTTTCCGACCTAGGGAACGCTTACGTAGCTCCTAGAGTTTGTCACTCGGTGATGAACGCTTCCGTAGCTCTCACTTGAGTCTTTCCGACCTAGGGAACACTTCCATAGCTCCTAGAGTCTGCTGCTCAGTGAGGAACAATTCCGTAGCTCTCACTTAAGCCTCTTCGACCTAGGGAATGTTTTCGTAACTCGTAGCATCCGTCGCTCGGTGTAGAGAGGAATGAAGACTTAAACTGCATCAAAAATACAACGTGAACGGTCTCTCTCAGGCTCACAATAACCCCTACGGACATCTTCCAATAAAGAGTTTGCTTGGGCTTGGGGGACTTGTGTACTATAGGACCACTTGGTCAACCAAAGGATCGAGCGAGTGACCGTCCAGCAAGAAAATGACTAAGTGATCTGCAAATTAATCTGAGCAATCAATGGGAAGTTAATGAAAATAATTGTCATTTATTGACAATTAATAGGAATAAGTTCATTTATTGGTGATTAATGAGTCTGACTTAATGGTAAGCTCATTATAATAATTTATAAATATTTGTCTGACAGAAACAGCAGTAAATTAATTCTAATTATTAATCTTGATTACAAGATTATTACACAAAATCACTGACTTGAGCGTCAGAGTGTCTTTTATAGGCACCCTCCCCCACGGCTAAGACAAGAAGAAGAGACAAAATAGTGCAATTGGATGATGAAGCAGACAACTTTGAATGTTTTAGGTCAGGGATCTCAACCCTACCAAAACAAATGTTATTTATATTAAGTTTATAGATTCTTACTTAATTATGTTTAGGTCATAACTAATTACTATGATTAATCTTGTTTAACGATATTAATAACATGATTTAAGATTTAACTCCTTACCTATTGTAATGAGATCTACATTATCATAGTTATTAGAGACCATATGATAAAGGGTAAGCAAAAGCCAGAACCCTTTATATTATACACAAGGTTAAACCTCTTTAGTTGTCCCTATTTATGTAGGTTTTTCCCAGTTTGATCCCGTCTTTTTAAAATCCCCAATTGAGTCCTAACTAGTGTTAATTTGAATCAATTGGGCCCCTGCCGTTAAATTAGGTTAACGAGGGTTAAGTTTTGCTGACATGAGATGTTTACGTGGCTAGCTTTTTTAAACGTGGCATTCACATAGTTCTGTACGTGAAATTTAAGAATATTTAATAATTTAAAATTAGGGATTTTTAATGTAAAATGTAATTAAGGTTTGTTGGTGGATTTTAAATTAACCCTAAATGCTAATTACATGAGGCAAAGCTATGCCGTCAGCGGTGACGCCACCATTGTCTTGTCGCCAACCATCTCACTGCCACGGCCAACCAGCATGCTCATCTCGCCAGACCACCCAAAGCCACCACCTAACCCTAATTCGCACCACACTATCACGCCGACACCATTGTTGTTCATCTTCACAGCCGCCGTAGAGACCACTCAACAACCGATGAAACCGTCGCGAGAGACCTCTGTCGCTAACCCCATCTTCCTTCAGCCTTCTTCAAGAACAACAAACCCTAAATCCCTAAATCGGAACAACAAAAAGTGGAGAAAGAAACTTGGAAAAGAAAGAAAAAAGCGAAGGAGAAAGAGATAAAAAAGAGAATTCTTGTTGAAAATGACAACAAGGAATCGTACTTGAGAGGATCCTCCAAGAAGAACTTCAACTATGCAGCGCGCTGAGAAGAGGGCCACTCCATTGGGAATCTGCACGAATCCTATCGACATCTCGCAACACTGCCCCAATATCAAATTGTAGTCAAACCCCTGCACGGGTAAACCCTCCAGCGACCGACCCGACAACCTCTGCACCGTCGTACGACAGATCGCAGTTTCCCGACCGCAATCCCCAAGGCACGAATCCAAGGCGTATGACGGGACCGACCACGAAACCACCGCTTTGTTGACGGATATGGAGCGTGGGAGAGGGATTTGATTGTGCTTTATCTTGGAGGCAGGGTAGTCAAGGAGTGGGGCAAGGGCCAGGGGTGCGAGAGTCTTTGCGGAGGACAATCTCGTCATCAGAGAGCTCGTTGAGGAAGGCACAAGAGGTGAACCCGAAGAAGCTGGTGAGGTAGACAGTAGAGGCGACGAGGGAGATGAAGGCTAGATTTTTATGAAATGCCACGTTTAAAAAGATTGACACGTCAATTTTCAACCTCAGCAAAAACTTAACCTCGTTAACCTAAATTAACGACAGAGGTCCACTTAATTCAAATTAACACTATTTAAGACTCAATTGAAGATTTTAAGAAAACGAAGATCGAACTGGAAAAAACTTACCTAAATAAAGACAACTAAAGGAGTTTAACCTATATATAACACAAGAGTCATCTCGATCATCTTGGTTACCATATGATAAAGTGTAAGCAAAAGTCAGAACCTTTAGATTATACATAACACAAAGAGTCATCTCGATAATCTTGATTGTCATAAGCATAGGAGACAATCCCGAAATGTGACATGGTTGAGATGCTGTAAAACAATGATTTTAGCATTTTGAACTATGATAACGTAAGTAGGCTTAATATCTTTTATTAAATTGTTAATCATTTAACTACAAAAACTAAAAGAGGAAAACAATTAAAATAAAATTGTAGAATTTTTTTACATAAAAATTTGCAATATTGAACCCTAACATTTAATATAGTGACCAAAGCTAAGGTATAATAAGTCTAATCACTAAAACATATGAACTTTTTTTTATTAACCACTGGATAGTATATTATTATTAATAAAAACAAGTTTATTTAAAAAACTGAAAAACAAAGATATATTTAAATTTTTATATAAATGAGAATTGCACACCAAACTTTAAGAAAAGGTGTATCCTAATTCATTACTTTTACAAGTCATTATTAAACATGATCACAATTAATAAATTATAAAATTTACCAGAGAAATTACAAACTATAACATTTGTTTTCTGCAACAAATTCAGGAAGCAGTAAAAGTAAGTCAACAACATAACAGTACGGATTCATTATTGTTTTTAAGCGCAGTTTCATCTTTTAACATCTTTAATTCTTTGAAAATTTGAAGTAAAAAAATAAGAAAAATATGTCGTATTTATTGTATGCAATTGGTAGAGAAAATTTGATGAAAAAGAAAATTGAAAACACTAAAAACTGACATCAAAATATTCCTTTGGTGTCAGAAAGAAAAGTAATAGAAATAAATGAACAATTTTTAGTAACAGTTGATAGAAACAGTTGATAACAGTGTTGACCGCGCCGTCCGGTGTGAAGAGAGTTTTCTGTGGCAGAGGCTTTAATTAATGTGAACTGTGCAAAGATGCATTTTTTGGTGCATCAAATGAATGCAAGCATTGTTCAATACTCACTCACTCCACCTATTTCATTTCAACTCAATTCAATTCACATTTTCAGTTAATTTTAAAAATATAGAATATTTCAGTTTACTTCCTTCAATATTCATTATTGACTTTTAAAATTTTATATTAATTTATAATGGTAAGACATAAAATATCAACTACATTATAATGGTCCACTTTTCCATAGCTTATTTCTCGTTTTCTTTCACTTTTTTCAATATTTTTCTTAATCCAAACATCATTTTCCTTTTTCTTAATCCTGAAACTCACTCATCTAAATTCGTTTTAAAAAATAATTCCACATTAAATGAGCTATTAAAAATATAAGAAATCACATTATTTATCTATTATTTTCACAAAGATTATATTGAAGATAAATATTGAACTCATATTAATGTATACGTAGTTTAATAGAGAAAAAATAAGATTAAATATGTTTTAGTCTATAAATTTTAATAAAAAAATTAAAATTTGTCTTTGTTCTAAAATTTCATATAATTATATTTAATTTTCAAACTTAAAATATAATAGATATAATCCTCATCATCCAATTAGACTAAATGTTTTTTAATGTATCATACCACGTTTTAAGTTAATGTTCTAACATCTTACATGATTTAACAAATTTCAACTTAAACATTAGTATGATTACATTTCTTTATATCAAATAATTGATCAGTATACTTATATACCATTTGTCAGACATTAGAAACACAATTAATTATTAAGAAATGGTCTAAAAGTATTTTGGATTAATATCTAATTTATGATTGCATCGTTCAAGTCCAAACACTAGTGTAGCAAAGACTTTAGACGTCTGTTATTTTGGGTTTTTAACATCAGATCCCGATTCGACGTCTCTATGGGTGACGTTAATGGGACGTCAGACTCTATACTGCAGCTCGTGTCTTTGGGTAGCGTAGTAGCACCTTCTTCCTTTGCTAGTTTCATCATAAGAAAATCTCTTATGGAATTTCAACCGAAAACTGAATCTGGGTCCTTGCCTACTTCCATTCCAACCGGCAATGAAAACAAATATGGTGACATGAGAACTAGGCAAGGATCCAGGTTCGGTTTTGGGTTTAAATGCTATAAGACATCCAAAAGACACAAACTTTCCTTACGAGGAATCTAGCAAAGGGAGAAGGTACTACTACACAACCCAAAGACACGAGACAAACTGCACCAAAACACAACGAAAATGCATTTTAATCGGTTCAAATGGAAGATAATCCATCAAAGACTAATTTAATCGGAGTAAAAGTAAGTTTAAATGGTTCAAAAGAGACAAAACGCACCTAGAAATGCAATGCCGCGAAAGAAAAGCCGAGAAGGAAGACGATGAAGTGCGCGTAACCGCGGGTTTGATTTATGATTTAACAAGAACCAAGACGTCGGACATAGGGGGCACCAACGTCTATTCTCGACTAGGCGTCGGAGACCTCATTAATATGACGTCCATTCGATTTAAATATTAATATTCGCGGTGTATATCGACGTCGGATGTAAGGGGAGCCGACGTCCAAAACAACTTTTCACCTACCCTGTCAGACCATTTAGACGTTGGATGACGGGATTATATGTCTATCTGGCGGAAAAAACAACTTTTCACCTACCTGTCAGGCATATAGACGTTTGTGACAGGGGAGCCGACGTTGATAATCGTATATAGACGTCGGGATAGCGGGATCAGACGTTTATATGGCGGAATAAAAGAACTTTTCATCTACTTGTCAAACATATAAACGTTTGTTAGGAGGGGCACTGATGTTTATAATATTATAGACGTCGGACACCCCCTAACCGACGTCTATATGCACAACTTATTTACGAAAATGTCACCGGTCAATAATTTACATTGGTTATTTTGAGGTCTGACGTCTACGGAGTGACGTTAAAGGCCAATTCTGCACTAGTGAAAAGTATTGTTAATGAATATATAAATTACTAAAATCACAAAAAGTTAAAAGAATATATATTAGTGTTACTAAATACTATAAAACTATATTACTGTTTCAACCTTCATGCTTCTAACCTATTCCAATGTTTATGATTGTAGTAGCTGTGACTAGTTAAAAACTAGAGCTGTCAAAATGGATCACAACCTGCGGGTTAACCTTACCCACCACGGATTTGAGTCGGGTTGGGTTTGGAAAAATTGTATTTTTTTTATGCGAGTCAGATTTCAACTCGTCTCATTTAAACCCGACTCATGTGAGTTAAACCCATGGTGGACCGGGTTGACCCACCAACCCACCTACCTAATTTTATTTTATTAAAATTTAATTTTAATTTTATAAAAATATATTTATTATTTTGTTTTTGTTTGAAAAAATTATTTAAGTTTCTTATTTTAAAAATTAATTAAACACCCATGTTGGGAATGAAATTTTTTTAGATTTAAATTACAAAAAGTTTGTAATTTTTTTATTTTAAAAATTTGTAATTAAGTGAGCTAGTGAGTCATCCCGTTTACCCACCAACCCGTGGTGGGTCGAGTCGAGTTCAAAATTTTCTGGCTAGCTAATAAATGAGTCGGGTTGGGTTAGCTCATTAAGTGACCAAGTCATGATGGACCAAGTCGAACTGGGTCGGGTGGCCCATTTTGACAACTCTATTAAAAGCCTATAAATATTTATATAAGTTAACATAAATTCATAAATAAGTGGTAATTTAATTCATTGGTGTATTAGTGGATTATAATATATTACTTAATCTTCACCGATTTTAGCTCATACAATAGTCAACATTCGTTACGTTACATAATAATCATACTCACATCTTTAATTTGTTTATTAATAAACATAATTAAGTCAATTAATTACAAAAAAACTAAGTAAAAATGCAATAAAAATGTCTTAAGTTACCTAAAAATAATCAATTAATTAATACATAAAAATTTATATACAAAATGCAATCAAGCGAAATTTTGTGATATATAATACTTGTAAGTTCTACTTATCAAATGTTGGATTCTAATTATAATCTTGCTAATCATAAACTTATCACAAAATTTATAAATACGAATAAAACGTAAGAAGGTAAGCGATAAAATTTATAACGAATTTAAGATTTTACTGTGACCCTCGATCAGTTAGATTATTAACTTCAGTGTCAAAGAAGCTTTCACTAGTGTAGAATTGGGCTTTAACGTCACCCCGTAGATGTCGGACCACAAAATAACCAACGTAAATTATTAATCGGTGGCATTTTCGTAAATAAGTGGGCATATAGACGTTTGTTAGGAGGGGCCTCAACATCTATAATATTATATACGTCGGGACCCTCCTAACAGACGTCTATATGCTTGACAGATAGGTGAAAAGTTATTTTTTTTGTCTTAGAGACGTCTGATCCCGCCACCCCAACGTCTATATTCGATTGTAGACGTTGGTGCCCCTCCTAACGGACGTGTATATTGTTGAACTTTTGGCAAGCGTACCAATCGTCAACTGTAGTATAATGATTTTAAAGTAAGAGTACCGATCCCACGAGGAACAACTTCAATTAAATAGATAAATTTATCTCAAACAGCATATATACAAGGGTATTCAAACTAATTCATAATGGATTTTGATAATTTATACTACGTTGCGTAAAAGTAAAATATTAACAGCAGATAAGTTAAAGGAAGTTTAATACGAAAAGTTAGGATTGAATTCATCTATCTCACTCGTTTGCAATCTGAATGAATATAAACATATAGCAACTGAAATTACCAATATTGATGCAACACACAAAAGTCATTTATACCGATTCCTCGCATATAAAATTCATAAGATCAGTTCCTTGAATATTGATTCCTCACATATCCAATAAAATATCCAGCATTATAATCAAGTGTTAAAAGCAATTGATAAACTGAAATCTATCCCTAGCATCACACGATATCAAGTATTCTTGTTCAGATCAGATTTTAGAAATACTTTCCAGTCAAAATTAAAACCCACATTTATGAAACTATTGCAAATAGAATCAAGCACTAAGAGTAGAACAAAAATACCAATATTGAATAAAACAGAAATGCTATATATAAATATCACCAGATTACATCCGAGTTTGAATCAATTACATTCAATCCCAAGAGAAAAGATCAGCCACTCATGGTGGCCGTTGACATTCTAAAAGATGAAGAAGAAGATCCTACAGCTAAAGTGGAAGAAAAACTCTTTGGGTAGCTGTGTGTCTTCTTTTCTCCACGCTCTTCGTCTTCTTCTTTTTTCTTTCTAACTCATGAGTATATATATTGCCCGAATTCTCGCTTAAGCTAAATTATTCTTGCTTAAGCGAGAAGAAACTTCTTGGAGAAGATAGTCATTCTCGCTTAAGCTAAATTATTCTCGCTTAAGCAAAAATGACTTTAAAATCAATGGCTTCCTGGATGAATGTAGCTTAAGCGAGATTATTTTAGCTTGGGCGATATGTTGCAGGATTTACTCTTCTCTCTTAATTTACCTTAAATATATACAAAATAGGGATCAAATGATTTCCTTTTAATCAAAAACTCAGAAACATGTGATTACTTTTCATCTTTCTTAGATTGGGGAAATTTGATACAAATGTACCCAATTCAAAACAGAAGTGCCAAAATTCCATATGAAAATTTACTACTTTTTTGCACTTATCATATATGTTTTACAGGTGGATGAAAAGTTATTTTTTTCACCATACAGACGTCGGATCCCGCCATCCGACGTCTAAATGGCCTGACAGGATAGGTGAAAAGTTGTTTTGGACGTCATATTAGTGAGGGCCCCGACGTCTAGGCCAGAATAGACGTCGGTTCACCTGGGGAGCCGACGTCTAGTTTGCTGTTAAATCAGACAGCAAACCCGCAGTTACAAGCACTTCATCGTCTTCCTTCTCACCTTTTCTCTCTGTGGCATTGCTTTACCAAGTGTGTTGTTGTCTCTTTTGAACCGTTTAAACGTACTTTTATTCCGATTATATTAGTCTTTGGTTGATTATCTTTCATTTGAACCGATTAAAATGAGTTTTTGTTGTTTTGATGCAGTATTTCTCGTGTCTTTGGGTAGCGTAGTACCGCATTCTCCCTTTGCTAGTTTCCTTATAAGAAAAGCTTGTGTCTTTTGGATGTCTTATAGCATTTCAACCCAAAATCGAACTTCGGTCCTTGCCTAGTTCTATTGTCACCGTTAGTTTTCATTGGCGGTTTTAATGGAACTAGGCAAGGACCAAGATTCGGTTGAAATGCCATAAGAGATCCAAAAGACGCAACCTTTTCTATGACGAAACTAGCAGAGGAAGAAGGTGCTACTAGGCTACCCAAAGACACGAGTTGTAGTAGACGTCGGTTAATGCAATGTCTGACGTCTATAGAGCCCTTTAGACGTCGGATCATACAGTAACCGACGTCTATAAAGACGTCGGACCTGTTGAGTCCGAAGTTTGATTAACGTCATCCACATAGATGTCTGTTCTGAAGTTGACGTTAAAAGGCCAAAATAACAGACGTTAAATGCCCTTTCTGCATTAGTGTTTGTACAGTTTGGAATTCAAACATTAAGATTATGGAAAGAATTTGACTAAGAGTGTTCAAGATAACCTAAGTTGATATAGAAGAAAGTGAGAAGAATTGTTTTGTAAAAATCATTAGCCTTACACCCGAAACATTCTATATTTTTTATATAAAGCAAATAATAAGAACAATTCAAATTGAATATATAGTAGACAAATATTTATATTGAATCTCAAATCTAAAACTAATATTAACTCAATGCACACAGATGTCCAAACTTTTGGCAACTAAAACACTTAAAATACGAACTTTTGAAAATATAAATAATACAAACCAATAAAAGATGACATTAATTTCTTAAATAATAAAATATATCTAAATTATATATATATATATATATATATATCTAAATTTCTTAAATAATAAAATTATGACATTAATTTTTGTTTTAAACATAAAAAAATAACTTAATATATAACAATTTTAAAGCCTAATCTAACAATAATATATTTTAAATTTGAAAGTTGGTCTTATGGGGATTTTGAACATAAATTTATGAATAACTGACAAGATCCTAACTGTTGTTTGATTGCTCTTTTTGTTTGGAAAACGTCTCTTTATTGTTGAAAGGGAAGAAATCTGCTTACAAAAGACTTTCGACCTAAAGTAAGTAAGATTATGATCTTTGTAAATATCATGTGTATAAGTGTTTATCAAAGAGTGTCTATTCCTTCAAAAATACTAGTTATGTTCCTATTAGAATAATACTCGCTTAGAAAATATAATAAAAGTATAATAAATAGTAATGAAATGATAAATAATAACCAATACAACAAACTACTGATATTTGGTTATATTATGTAATTATGACCTAAATAAGTGTAAATTTGAATTGTTCCATAATTGAGATACTTAAAAAGATTATTAAATCGTATTATTTAATACGTCTATCGAATCGACTAAAAACAAGAACATGTAAGGAGTATAATAATAAAAAAAATAACCAACAATAATGACAATAAACATAAAGACAAGCCAAATTATTCTGGGAACAACCACACCTGAAACAATCACAATCTTAGAAAAAACAAACATCATAAACAATAAAAAAGCACAAACACAAAAACAATAAAAAAACACAAACACAAAAACATATTAAAAGACATATAACAACAACATGTAATCCTTTTTGTTTTTAACTTTTAACGATGGTACACTCTTCGTAACATAAAGACTTATGTCTTTATTTTTAAAATCGGATACTAAACAGAAATTCACCTCTTAACATGAGGACGAAGTAAACATTTAAGTTTTTTTGTTATTATTATATTAAAATCGAAACATGTACTTACTTTATGAAACTATTCACTTACCCTTCTTTTTCACTTTTATACAAAATTAATCATCATGAAAAAAAAAACTCAAGGTGAAGTTTCAGTTCTTAAATAAAACTTATATTTTAATAATATGTTTTGGTTGGTAAGACAACCGAAGCCCATAATGATTCAAAGAGAGAGTGAGATAAAGAACATCAATAAGAGAGACTAATTAAGACCAACATCACAAAATCAAAACTGCCGTGAAAGAATAGAACACAGGATACCAACAACTTTAGACAAGGAGAGTGAGAAGAGAGACGAAAGCAAGACCAACAACTTTGCAATGTTGCGGTACTCCAAACCATAAAGAATGACAATGGAAAATCTGAAAAACGAAGAACAACAACGTTAGGAAAAGGAAAAGATAAATAAAAAAATGATATATGAATCTCAACAAAAGCTAATATTGAAGAAAACACAAGTTTGTAACAGCACTGAAGAGGAATGCAGAGTAAAAAGACACAAAAATAACAAAACTAAACAATATATTTAAAAAGTGATAGGTAGCCCAAGCCAAAATGTCAAGGATATGCAAATAATAATAATAACAACAAAATGAATATAAAAACTATTAGTTGTGCATTGTAGTACATATGATACAAGATCCAGAGTTTAATTCTTTGAATTGACCAAACTTAATTGTCTTGGAAGTGTGTTCTGATTAGGCCTGTCTAAGCTTCTGCTGACAGCAAAAAGAAATGCACCATCAACAATTAACAATTCTGATTAAGGACCCCACACGTGCGATCAACACATGGGGATGACAAAAATCAACACACATCAATTTAATTATCACCACTTTCAGGAATTTCAGTTTCAATAATTGTGTTTTGAACCACAACATGTCACCTAAACAAGAGGCAAATTATAGCTTCTGTAGAATTGTCTATGTGCCTAACAAACCATAGCCAAACAAAAACTATATATAAAAGATGTTCTTAAAAGACTTCAAACAAAAAGGGGTCAAACAGAGGGCATTGACCAGATCAATCATGGCATCAAAATCACTTTTTTCTTTTCTTTTCACTATTCTTATAATCTCATTTCTGGTCAAATTATGTATACAACTAGTGGCTCTAGGCCTTTATATTAGTTATGCTTCTGTTGCATGCAAGAGCCATTTTCCACTTCATGGGGTTTCTTATTCTTGTGGATGAAGAATATGTGTGTTTGTTAATTTCACACAAAGAATCGCGTTTGTGTTGAAATGCCATATTATATGGGATACTTTCAAAAGAAGCCATAAAGTGGCAAAATCATTTTTTTGACCTAAAGTAACACTCATGAACTAGTCAAGAAGGCGTTTTCAGTTTATGTAAAGCAAGAGAATTTGACTTTTTTGTTTCTTTTTTGTGTGCATAGGATTTTCTTGAGCCTAGTTAAAGGCATCAACGTGCTTAAAGATAATTAGGTTTATGAACTTTCTACATCATGTTTTTATTGGATCGAATAAAGTCTTGAGTTAAAGCTTGAAAAACAATTTTTTGTTTTTTTAAAAAAACTTTCTATAGTAATTAAAAGATAGTTTGCATTTATAGTAAGAAAAATAAATCATATGTACCACTTGATTGTAAGTGTGCATAGATGAAACTTTTAAGAGGCCAGAGCATATTGATTTAACGACTTATGAATTAGGAAAAAATTAATTTGCATCTATTTGGAGTCATACTATTTGGAGTCATACTAAATGGTACGTATATATAATTTTAGAAGGATATTTCTTTTAATATAATATTTAAAAATAATAGTGTTTTAGATATTAATTATACGATAAATTATACTTTGTTTCAAATGAAATTAAGATTATAAATATTAACTACTAGTTTCTAAGTGATAGGAGACAAGCCATGGAGCTCCGTTAACTACAATAAATTCTTATAAATAAAAATTAATTTTAAAAATAAAAATAATTAGTCACGCGATTAATTTAGATATCAATTTATAAAAAAAAAATATTATTATTTAAAATAATCTCTAGTATTTCCGAATTTGTTTTACCTCGAATTCTTTTGCATGAATTTTCTACATTCATATTTAGGTGGAGACACTACTACAGGAAGGAGAAATTGCATCGGTTAAATTTGCTTATAGGCACCGGTTCTGCAACCGAGGCATATATGAACGAGGTAAAAAGGGGGTGGCTTTATGCCTCGGTTCTGAACCGTGTTAAAACGATATCGGATTATGCCTCGGTTCTTAAACAACCGAGGCAATAACATGTTTTTTTTGGTATGCACAGTCCACTTCTCCATCTTCCTTCCACATCCCTCTTCCTTGCACAGTCCATTACTCCCTCTTCCTTGCACAGTCCATTACTCCCTCTTCCTTGCACACTTCACAGTCCAAGCAGAATTCAAGCACAGTTCAAGCAAAACAGTCTAGAACAGTCCAGAATTCAAGCACAGTTCAAGCTAAACAAAACGGTCCAAGCAAAAGAGTTATTGAATTTTTCTTCCCTGAACCAAATCTCAAAAATACAGAACCAAATATCAGAAGCAAATCTCAGAAGCAAATCTCAGATTCAAATCTCATATTCAAATCTCAGAAGCAAATATCAGAAGCAAATATCAGAAGCAAAAATACGCCCTTGCCGCGACCTCACTGGGACCTCGCCGCCACCTCGCTACCGTCTCGCCGCAGCCTCGCTGCCGTCTCGCCACGGCCTCACTATGGTCTCGCCGCGGCCTCGCTACCGTCTCGCGGCCGTCTCGTTGTGACCTAGCCGCCACCTCGCCTCCACAGAAACCACCGCGATTCGTTCAACCCTTAGATCGGCGAGCCACCATCGCGTCCCCTCTGCTTTCGACGCCGGCCACCATCGCGCCTCCCCTTCGCTTCGACGTCGGCCACCATCGCGCCTTTCCTCCGCTGTCGATGCCGGCCACCATCACGCCTCCCCTCCGGAGCGCAAGCTGCTGCAATGGAGGAAAGAGCCTCCTCGCGCCGTGGCTGCCAAGTTGGAGAAGAGAGATTCCCCTTTTCTGCTGCGAGAGTTTCTGCTTCTGCTCTGCGAGAAAGAAAAGCGTTTCTGGAAAATGAAAAAGAAGATACGAGAGTATAGGCCTCAGTTCTCTTTTAACCGAGTCAATACCCAAATTACAGAACTCGATTGTACCTTTAACCGAGTTAATAGGCTGGAATGTATGCTATATGCTTCGGTTCTCACTGAACCGAAACATATAAATTCATCAAAACTACAAAATTGCCACCGGTTTCAGATAGGCTTCGATTTTTCTTAGACCGAAGTCTATTAAGCGAGTTAGAAAACATTTTTTTTACTAGTGAGAGTACTTTCCAGACCATCACAAAATCTATTAAACAACAATTTTTGAAACCTTCGTCAACCAAACAATACTTCCAAAAGAGAATGATCATTTTTGACAGTGTTTTAAGGTAAAATGTAACACCCAAAAATAAAACATCTCACACACTAATTATTTCATAAATAATATAAACTAATTATTTCATAAATAATATAACCTAATTATTTCATAAATAATATAACCTAATTATTTCATAAATAATATAAACATAGTACAATATTATAATCATTTAAGAGTAAAATAGTTCACACTTGAAATACATTATGCTTTCAAACATCATTAAAAACACCATAATTTTTTTTTTCTTTTCTTTCTCATCTTAAACTATTTTTCATTTATATGATGCTTCCTGCTTCACTTGTATTGTTTCATTTCTTCTACTTAGAAATCGTTTTTCAAAAACTTTCATAATTTTCACTTTGCAACTAGGATTTCTTCCAGCTCTCTCTTCTCTCAAAATTTTCTCAATTTTTGGTGCAATTTCAGTCTTCCCCCTACTTGCTATTTATTGGCTAAGATTTTGCACTATTTAGTTTTTTATAATAATATTTTATTATAAATAATATTTAAATCCCATTAGTGAAAGTTGTTCCCCTTAACTCTACTTCTGAAAGTATTTTTGTCTTTTTACAATAATTTTTTTTTTTACTTTTTTTTTTACTTTTCTTTTACAAAACCTTCTAAAATAAATTCTCAAAATTTTGAATTCCTTCTTCTAAAATTACTATAATCCTTTATCCTAAATTTTTAATTTTTCTTATCATAATTTTCTTATTAATTATATTTTCTACCTTTAAAATTATTACTACTAACCAAAGAAAAATTGATACTATTTATTAAAATAAATAAATTTTGATGGATTTTGCATAACATGTTATCAAACTTATTCTCTTTGCCTTAATATATATGTTAAGAGTCAAATGCAATTTCATTCCATTGCTCTTGTAAATACCATGCATTGTCTCGTCAAGATGATTTGTACTTGATTGATTGTTACTTACGAAGGTTTAGTGTAGACTTGACCATAAAGCCCAGATTCAAAATATTTCCATGCCAAAGCATCTCATAAACTTTCTAAGATGTTTAAAAATATTAGGATTGTTGGAGAATCCCATTATTGGGTTGGGAGGGTGTGTGGAATAATTTGATAGGAGTTCTCCTCTTTATCGCAGCAAAATGTGCTATGAAAAAAAAAACAAAGAGAGCTTTAGAAAATGGTGGGACCATACACCGAGGTGGTTCCATTACCACTAATAAGCATGTCATTTGTATGGTATAAACCTTAATTTTTTTGTTTTCATATTATGATATAACTTTTTTTTTAAATTTATGTATATATAACCTCATATTTTGTTACAAGCATAGAAGTTGGGATGATATTTGCTTTTTATGAAGTATTTCAACAAACTCATCTTTGTAAAAGATAACCAGTTTCTTAAGGAAAAATCTTGGAGGATACATGTAAGCAAACATACTTACTATTAAGCTTAATTACTTACTCGGTCCCTACATTGGGAGGGTTTTCTTTTTCTGTTTAGTACTAGCTTTTAAAAATGCATGTATTTTGTCCCAAAGTAGTAAAAATTGTAGTAATAAAGTCCCTTCTATTAAATTGACAGAAACAGAGTTAACTCCGTCCTGACTTAGTGAAAAAATCTTCACTTTTTCTTCTCTCTCATATGTTCTTCCTACAATGCCCAACTTTTTTTCTCTTAACTAAATTTCATCAATTTGGATTCTTTACATTATTAAATCCAGAATCTCCAAAAAATTTCATTAAAAAAATATACATAACACCACCGGAGAAACTTCTGAACTATAATTTTGGGAAAAGAAAAACAATCATTCACATCAGTACCCACCTATTAAAAATATATTTGTTCTTCACCACTTAGTACGTTTAGTACGTTGAAGAGGAATAGTCATTCAAAATAGACAACAAAGTTTATTTTCATCTTGATAATATAAATTGCACATGATCTTATTCTCCAAAATTATTTTTTAATTACAAAATCTTGAGATAACTCTTATTTAGTGTCTTTTCATACTTGCATTTCTAAACAATCTTATTTCTTTCTTTCAAGACGCGTACTCAAATTATAATTTTATAGAAAAAATATAAATTTTAACTGAAACTTTATTAAAAAGAAATCGTTATATTAAGTCATCATTTTTTATACTTTTAATTAAATATTTGTCATAAATTTTCTTATGTTATAATTTTAAATAAAAAATTAAAAAACATAGTTAAATTTTAATTCTTTCATGAATTTAAATACTTTTTATTAAATTTTTATTAAAAAATTTCTATTAAATATTTAATGTCTATATTTTGTTTAAGATCATTTATTTAGATTAAGTAACTAATTAACTTCACAGTCTTAAATATAATACTTTGAACTTAGAAAATTAAATAATAATATTTTAGAATTTTATAAATACATAAAACAATGACTATTTGTAAAAGTAATTGGTATTTTATAACTTTTATTATATTTTATTTAAAATTATTTAATCAAAGATTATGTAATTTTAATTAATGATAAAAGTTCAATTAAAAATATAAAAATTTTAAAAGTCCAATCAAACAACAAATTTTAGTAAAAACTTACTTGATTAATTTCTTTTTTTTATATTTGTTATGAATGTATATAAATGTTCACAATACAAAACAATTGTAATCATAATCGAATTAATAATGAAATCACACATCAAAAACACATTGAAACATAACAAATTTGATTACTCGATCAAATCAGATTTTTTAATTGAAACTTATTATCAAACTTAAATTCATTGCTTAAATTATAACTAATTTCTGTCATGCTTTTAATGTTGAGAGAAATAGAAAAGAGAGAGAAAAAATGACAGAAAAAGCATAGGAGAGAGAAAAGTGCAGCCATGTCAGCATGGAGTTAACTCCATTTCTGTCAAAGGGAAGGAATTTGATTGGTACAAATTAATTATACCACATGGGGACGCAATACATGCATTTTTAAAAGCGGGTACTAAAATGGGATCAAGTAAGCAATTAAGTCTTACTATTATTTACCTTCAAACTTAAAATTGTACCATATTTAACTAATTTCTCATTCTTTTTTTAACAAGAAGAATTTGAAACTAAAATTTCACATGCTAAATCTGAGCAATGATCATGTCCTAATGCATCAAAAGAGCATCATAATGATGATGCTGCACAGGATGAGATCATTAGGACTCAATGTTGGGTTGCAGTTATTGGTGAAAAAAATGATGGAAGACTATATGAACTTGCTACAATTTGCATTGGTTGAAGAGGTAGCCTCAAGCACCAACCATCTTCTTCCACTTATAGTGTTGAGAACGTACTCAAGTAATGACTAGAAGCACATGATCAGGCTTATGAAAATTTGAGTCGTCAATTTCAATACTTAGCTCTTAATCCTAAAGATGTCTTCAACAACATCAATCCAGTTCATCAATGTTCCAACATCAACCCACCCTCGGTCCAAGAGCCACAACTCCAACAATAAGAATAAGACCCTTAGACAGAGGATAATAATTCTATTGATTATGTAGATTATTAGGATTCTTTTTTACATACTTATTAGGTGTTCTCTATTATGTGTCAATACATTATTTACTAAGATATTATTACTTCAACAACTTATTTTCTACTTATGGATTGGCAGGTATTGCATGTCTTTGTGTAGGTAGAAATATTAACAAGTCTGTCTGGATGTAAAGAATATAACTAATAACACTTTTATTGCATGTTTGTTGGTGATAAAATTTAGCATGTTTGTTTGACTGTAGAGAAAGATAGCTCACTTATATGAATACATGCATACATTTATCGACAAAAATATTCATTCGTAATGTTTTGTAAATTATCAACGGAAAAATACGTCAGTAAGGTCCCATCACTAGTGTAGAAAGGACTTTAGACGTCTGTTATTTGGGGCTTTTAATGTCTAATCTATGTCTGACATCTATATGGGTGACGTTAATGAGACGTCTGACACTATAGGTCAGAAGTCTATATAGACGTCGGACCTATATAAGTCAGACATCTATATAGACGTTTGATCTATACAAGTCAGACGTCTCTGAGGTTGCTCCTGACTAATGATGATTCGAGTTTACAACTTTATATTTTAGTTGAAGAGAATGTACTGTACATTTCTTTTTATTGGATGGTTTTAAAAACGTAATGGAGAAAATTGGAGGAGTGCAAAACGCAAGACATCGCCGCCGAAGAACGTTGTTTAAGGACACGAGAATAACTGCACCAAAACCCAACAAAAAGGCATTTTAATCGGTTCAAATGAAAGATAATGCATCAAAGAATGATGTAATCGGAGTAAAATTAATTTAAAACGGTGTAAAAGTGAGAAAACGAACCTGAAAAACGTAACCCATAGAGAGAAAACACGACAAAGATGATGAACAATGAGTGCGTGTAACAGCTGTCTAACGTTTGCAGTGTTTTATTATCATTATTTAGAAGTCGGTTCCCCCATAACAGACGTCTAAAGGGCTTTAGAGGTCGGCTACCCCATAACAGACGTGTAAATAGAGTCAAAAAGTGATTTTTTAAATTCTTGGGCTGCGTATTTAGACGTCGGTTCTCCCATAGCAAACGTCTACATGGCTTTAGAAGTCAAAGTGGTGGGATCAAACGTCTAAATAGAGTCAAAAAGTGACTTTTTAAATTTTTGGGTTGTGTATTTAGACGTCGGTTCCCCTAATTATAGACGTCTAAATGACTTCAGAAGTCAGAGTGGCGGGATCAGATGTCTAAATGGAGTCAAAAAGTGCCTTTTTAAATATCTAGGTTGTGTATTTAGACGTCAGTTCCCCATAACAGACGTCTAAATTGCTTTAGAAGTCGGAGTGGCGGGATTAGACGTCTAAATAGAGTCAAAAAGTGACTTTTTAAATTTCTGGGTTGTGTATTTAGGCGTCTGTTCCCCCAATAACAGACGTCTAAATGACTTTAGAAGTCGGAGTGGCGGGATCAAACCTCTAAATAGAGTCAAAAAATGACTTTTTAAATTTCTGGGTTGTGTATTTAGACATTGGTCATCCCCATAACAGACGTCTAATTGGCTTTAGAAGTCGGAGTGGCGGGATCATATGTCTAAATGTAGTCAAAAAATTACTTTTTAAATTTCTGGGTTGTGTATTTAGACGTTGGTTCCCCAATAACAGACGTCTAAATGACTTTAGAAGTCAGAGTGACGGGATCAGACGTCCAAATGGATTCAAAAAGTGACTTTTTAAATTTCTGGGTTGTGTATTTAGACGTCGGTTCCCCCATAACTGACGTCTAAATAACTTTAGAAGTCGGAGTGGCGGGATCAGACGTCTAAATGGAGTCAAAAAGTGACTTTTTAAATTTCTGGGTTGTGTATTTAGGTGTTGGTTCTCCCATAACAGACGTCTAAATGGCTTTAAAGGTCGGAGTGGCGGGATCAGATGTCTAAATAGAATCAAAAAGTGACTTTTTAAATTTCTGGGTTATGTATTTAGACGTCGGTTCCCCCAATAACAGACGTCTAAATGACTTTAGAAGTCGGAGTGATGGGATCATACATATAAATGGAGTCAAAAAGTGACTTTTTAAATTTCTGGGTTGTGTATTTAGAGGTCGGTTCCCCTAATAAAAGACGTCTAAATGACTTTAGAAGTCAGTTCCCCCGATAATAGACGTCTAAACAGAATAAAAAATTATTTTTTTTTAACGTTTTCGTTTAGTTTTGGTGTCTATTGAGGGAGCCGATGTATATGAGTTTTGGCGTTAGACCCCGCCATAGTCGATGTCTAAATAGTTGTTTTATTTACGAAAATGTCACTGGTCATTTTTTACATTAGATATTCGAGGATCAGACGTCTAAAAGATGACGTTAAAGGTATTTTTTGCACTAATGTATAAAAGATATTGATTAAAACCTCTATTATTAATGAAAAATCATTCGCTAATTATCGAAGAAAATCCTCATATTTAGTAATAGAAATCAGGTTGTTAGTAATTACCAAAATATTTAACATTCTATCAGTAAATATTATCGATGTATTATTACTGACAAACTTTTTCTTTCAAAATTATGTCAAAGAAAAACATTTATTGATGAAATGTTTTTATTTTTGACAAATTATAACTATGGATGATTTATTTAGAGCTAATTCTCTTCATCAATCTACAAATTCAAGATAATGTAAAATAAAAAATTGAGTTGTGTATCGATTGTTCTGTGTTTCAAATTTATTTTATTCTCTAATATCATAATTTCATGTTGAGATTATAATCTTCTATTGAGAATACATTTTCCCCAAAATTTCAGAATACGTTTTGATCGAGATCTTAGTTTAATAATATTAAATTTACATGCAACTAAATTTATGGATTGATGTTTTATATTATCTTATTTTAGTAACAAAATATATTCATTTTACTTTTTAATTTTAAGTCTTGGAAGAACTCTACTTAATTTTGGTTCATATAATTTTAATTTTATTTTTTTGTTATTTTCTTATACTTCCATAATATTCTTTTCATTTTAAATTAGTTACTTTAAAAATTGTTAGAAAAAGTGATAAATGTTATGTAATTCATAAAGAAAAATCCAAAATATTTGAAAGTATATATATAGAAAGAAAAACATGACTATATTTCAATAATGAAAGCATATTTGTGTGTATGTATTGGATAAAAAAATAGTGAAAACTCAAATAACTTAGAGAGACTCATGCACATTACCATGTTCTTCTTCTCGTTTCCTTGGTGGGTCCTTTGTCTTGTGTTGTTGTAACTTGATGTCTTGTAATCACATCAACCATGTTTTTTTGTGCTTCCTGGTCACTTCACTTTCACACATTTATTTAGTTCTCAACTCACTCACGCACTTCACTTCACTTCTTCAATCACCTTTCTTCCATTCCTTATATTTCCTTAATATTCTCTAATTACTTTTTCCTACATTATTTAAATACTTTTATACTCTTATATTTTACTTCCAAGAGTTAATTAATAAATAAATGTTCAAAATAAAAGAGAAACACATGATCAATGAAAACATGTACCTACATGTGCAATAATTGGTCCAGTTTGAGCTTTATTTCTGCAACCGATTTAGTCAAAGTTATCGGAAGTGAAAATCTTTTTAGTCATTATTTAGGGTTTAATGAGTTTATGCCTTTTTCATCTTTTGGGATTTTGGATACAATTAAAGTTTTGGGAATAGGAGATATATGTAAGTTTTTCCACAAAGTTGAATGTGACAAGTTCTATTGATAAACTTGAAGTGGAATACTTTGTTTGAATATACTATATGACAAAATCTTAGTAAATAAGAAACGTTATATTACATTAATTGAATGCATGATATATGATTAGCCATCTTTTAATAATTTCAAATTATGCCTTCGATTAAAAATAGAAGTTAAACAAAGGATACATATTTTAACATCATAATAAGTTATTAATAAGTAACTATAGTATTTTAGTTTATTGTGCAAAATGAGGTTAAGAAAGTGGATCATACGTCTTGATTTTTAGAAAACCGAAGCATATGTAAAAGTGGTGACATTTTTGCAATTTTAATGAACTTATATACCTCGGTTACAAGGGAACCGAAACATAAAAGCAAAATTACCTCGATTAAAAACGAAACTGAGGCATAATATTTTGTCACTTTCCACCTAAAATTGGCTATTCAACTGACAACTTTTAGAAATTGTTGTACTGTCTCGGTTCTCTGACCAACCGAGGCAGAAAAGTTATGTAATTTTTCAATATGTTAGTCTATGCTCGAAAGGAGTAATCAAATTTCATTTTAAAACCCTTGGCCTTCATCATTGGTTCTTCTTCTTCTCGCGGATAACCCGACCATTATTGGTTCTTCTTCTTTATTATCTCTGGCTCGTGCAAGGGAAGTAAACTCGGGGAGGATGAGACAACGGTGTGGAGATGACGCGGCGATGTTCGTGGTGGTTCGCGGTGGCGCATGGGCCGTGAGACGCGGTTTTGTTTTTGGGTTCTCTTCTTCCCTTCTTTCTTTTCGGGTTTAGAAGCGGTTTCGCGTAGGGAGGGGCGGCCGGTGCGACTTCGTCTCTGCGGCATGACTGTCCCTGTTCGTGGAGGTGGCAGTAGCGGCGTCTCGCGATTTAGGGTTTCGATTTGGGGCTTGGCGACACTATGGGAGGCGCGACTCAGGCACGATCTTGCCTTCATTGGCGGTGGCTGGCGGCGGATCTCGCCTTTGTAAGGGATTGTCCTTAGCGCAGCAAAGCCGTGACAATGGAGCGACAAGGGCGCGATGATGGCGCGACGAGGGCATCTACGTTTGGCGGCGAGGGTTTCGCGACGAGTCATTTTTGGTGATTTGGGTTCTCTGTAACCACTCTCTGCACGCACTTCTACTTGCCCACGCTCCATAAGGATCTGCCCCAGCCCATCACAGTATTAGGGTGTGTGCCCTTTCATGGCAGGAATCGAAACACTTTGGTCAAGCACAAGATCGAAACACAATGGTCAATTGCAAACTATTTCTGATATTTTTTTACTGAAAACAGGTCCCAGCAGAGCATTCAAAGATGAGGAAAGGGGTTACACTCCTTTGTATCCTGTTAGACTAATTGTTCAAACTGGGACAGCTACAACTGGTTGTACAACAAGGTTGGAGTGTCTGACATGGTTGGAGAAGCAACAAGATGGTTTGGTTTTGTATGTTTGTTTTGGAATGAACGAGTTGGCACATGGTTTGGAATTGAGCAAGCACAAGCTCTTGTGGGTTGTGAGAGCACCAAGTGATTAGGCCAACACAGGTTATCTCGGTGGAGAAAAAGATGTAGACCCATTAGAGTTATTGCCAAGTGGGTTCTTGGAGGACCAAAGAGCAAGCTATGTTGCACGTGTTTGTGCTCAAGGTCACTCGGGTTGAAAAAGTTTTGAATTTTGGAAGAATTTGCCTTTAGCTAGTTTCTTATTACAATAAGCTGAACAAAGTATGGCAAGAAAAAAAAAAGTAAAAACCACTCTACTGCCTCAGTTCAGATCCCAACCAAGGTAGTAGAGTTTGACATACTAACTCGGTTCAGCAGAAATCGAGGCGAAATCCTACCCCGTTTTACCTCGGTTCACAATTGAGGCAAAAAGGAGTAGACTTTTTACCTCGCCCCATATACCTCGGTTGAGAAACCGCTGCCTATGGATGAAATTAATCGTTGTCGTTTCCCTTGACTACATATATTTGACAAGATAATAATTTACTTTCATATAATTAAAAGTTATAATAAATTAACATTTTTATTTACATAGATACGCGAAACACAACCATCTTCAAATATGTAAATTATATGTAAAAGATTCCATAAATAATTTTAAATTTATATTAACTATTAATGTTTTATATAAAAAGTATTTGCAAAAAGATTGATTTCAAGCATCTTCTCCTAGTGACTAATACATGACTAAAAACCATTCCAAAAATCAACCTCAATTATTATATTAAAGTGGTTTTTCTATAGCAGATTATACAAAAGCTCCTTCAATTGTGTGATTTGATCATTATTGAAGAATATAATATCTCTATTTTTTAGTGAGTTTCGACCATTAGAATTAGAATAACTTTTAAGGCATTCTCTTCTCACACACACAAATTGTGGTTATATCCTCCGTTATTTAGAAATTCCACACTTAAACACCTATCATTTGAGTGTTCTTGCTCTTTTAATGATTGAGAGTTATTGTAACACTTAAGAGCTCTTATAATGCTTTAGCGATGCATTTGTTATATCACACTAGTTTTAGAAACATTAAATACACAACTTCACCAACATTTGTTGAGTGTTGACATGTAGTTGTATGATTTAACATATTTCAAAATCCTATGCACTATTGTCAATATTAAGCATTTGAGCAACCATGTTATTGTTAAGCATTGCTCAAATTATACACACTATGTTTTTGAGCATTTATGTTGGCGTGTAATCCATAATAGATGGTATATATAATCATTATTCAAACCTTAGGCATCACTTGTGAGTCATTGTTTGAGCGATATCAATTTAGAAAATAAAATCTTTCTAAAACATACTTTCAACACTTTTAACTATATAATTTTACTTTAAACAATGTATTTTAAATCTAATAACTTTTAAGCTTTGAATAAATTCTAATTACCAACATTTACATTGGTAATATATTCTCTGTACAAAATATCGAAGAAGAAAGAACATGAACATTTATAAATAATGAAATACTTAATAAATTATAAGAATGTGATTAACTAAATTTGATTTTCACTTTACTATTTTTCTTATAGATATAATCTGACAATACAATGATATTCATATTTTGTTTTTGTTATTAATTACAAAGCTAAAATTTAAAATGATAAAATTATGATAAAAGATAAAACATAATATTTATAACCTATTTATAAAATTTCTATTTTATATTCATAGAAAATTTTAATTTACAAAACTTCATATTATATTGTGATTGAAATAATTTTTCTTAGTAGTTACTTGTATGTGGAATGTTCTTAAGAAAATTTCAAAATATTCAATTGATAAAGTGGAGATAATAAATTATGTATTTTATAATATAGAAGTAAAAATATTATATATGCTTATGGGGAAATTTTGAGACAAATTCTACTCTATTATATCAATATAAATGAGTGTATTCATAATAAATAGGTAAAACTATTTCTTGAGGTCTCTTAAATAAAAAGGCCTCCAAATTTTTTTAGTGCTAAAATATCTCTATCAAATTAATTGTAAAATTATGTTTGAGAATAAAATTAAAATATTATAAGTGATAGTTAATTTTTATTGATACTAAAAATAATATTTAATGAGCTAACAACAATAAATCATAATTTTCATTAGGAAAAAGGAGTTGGTAGTTATCTTTATTCTCTTCTTAATCAGTTAATCCTAACTTCCAATCATCTATCAATTCTACTCATTGACTATTGTTTTCATCTTGAACATTGCTTTAGTTCAATTTGACATATTAGTTAATTACCCATTATTTTATTCTCATTTCTTATATGTTTTGCATGTATCTATTTTCTTTATTTCAAGTGGTAGAAGGAGCTCGATGACAATATTCCTTAAGTGCCATAAGGTAGAAGGCTAAAAATAAAGAATCATTTGCTTTAGTCTAAAGGTGTTTTTTGAAAACTAAGGATAATGAAAATTTATTTAAGTTAAATAATGTCTCAACAAAGATTAAATGGATTAATCTTATTATTTGTTGAAAAATTAATATTAAATGAAATAAATTGTGACAATTAGATAATTTTTTATTGCTCAAAAAATAAATTTTAAATGAAATTATGATAGATTTTAACATAAACTATTTTATTAGTAGATAAAAGTGACTCATTCTTAAGTTTGTTTTAGATCTTCCAAATTCTTGAGTTAATCCTAATTAGGTCCTTATATTCAAGAAATACATGAATGCAAATATTTTTGTCCCTCTACATTAATTTTTTTTAAGTAACAAACATAAATCATCTTGGATGTAGTCCACAAATTATCCTCCTATCAAGATCTTAAATGATCAATTTGATTTGTTGTTTGTCACACTAAAATATATTTAACACAATTGGATGAAGAGAGCTACATTCATGCATTTTTTGACCTATCATAATTAAAGATTGATATAAGGACAAAAATCGCATTAAAAATTAGGAATGAAATACATAATTAACCCAAATTAATATTGTGAATTTATATAACATATGATGATAACTATACATTAGACAATTGTCACATACCACATTGAATCAAAGTAAACAACACTAGTAAATTTGATTTGCACATAAAAATGGTAAGAAAAACTAAGTCTTTAATACTTCTAACTCGCATGGTAGTTAGTTAAGTTTCATTAAACCTCACTTTACAAATGAGTTTTGTGAGATTAAGTTAGACCTAAAGTTCAATTTTTAACATGATATCAAAACTAGTATTTATAAGTCTATCTTAGTAAAATTTACTATTAGGTCTATTGTTTCACCTGTTATTAGGCTGTTATAAGATCACCTATTAATGTCTAATCTCAAACATAAGAGATATATACCTCGACATGAGAAAATGTGTTAAAAGTTTCACATCAATTAGAGATAAAACTATTTAATAATATATAAGTGGATAAAAATCTCTCTTTATAAATAAATTTTATGAAATTGAATTAGACCTAAAATTTATTTCTTCACATGAATTTAAGCTTAACTCAACTCCATGATATTAACTTTGTAAGATAAGGTTTGAAATTATCAATAATGGATAATGCGCTAAGAAAAAAAAGAAAATAATTAAAAAAATGAAAATGACGTACTTAGATTTTTAGAAAAAAGAAAAACCTAATCTAATACTATTTAAAAAATTATCTAATAAGTTTTCTGTCTATTAACAAAAAATATATACAAAATACAAGAAACAATTTAATTTATCATTATAATTAAAAAACTATGATTTTAATTAATCTTTAAACAATAAACACTACATAATATTGTTAAAATAATAAACATAATAATATCTATCCATTACGTTTTAAAAAAACAGTGTTATATGAGAAAACAATAACAACCTAATCAAACACTAAACTGAAACATGTATTATATTAAAAGCGTCACACATCAGTAACCATTGGAAAAGGGTGAAAGACAGCACACTGGCGATGTGTAGAGGGAAAACAATCTCGTACTAGACAGAAAAACGAGGGCAGGAAGGAGGAGCAAGAGGAGCCCTGTACGAGGTGAAAGAAAGTGTAACTTTTTTAGAAGAAGCACAGGGCACCAATAGTAACCCACACATTTTCATGGTGTCACTTTCACAAGAGAAACAGCAAATTAAGTGAAATGGAAGTAGAGGTGACAACTGAGAGAGAATAAGAGGGTCTACAAATGTAGCATTAAATACAGATACATAGAAAAAGATATTCAATTGAATGAGATGAGACAGATAAGATAGGATGTTTGTCCCACGTGCTGCCGTAGGAAGCTGGTATGGCACGTGGCTTCTTTTAGTGGCGGTTGGAACCTGATACTGATACTGATGCTGTCTGTCACCTACTGAATTCAACTCTCTTCTTCTTCACTCTTCTCACCATTTTTGTGTTGTGTTGTGTTTTGCACTGTGTTTGCTTCACGCAAGACCTCTTCTTCCCTTTCTTTCTCTACTACCATACTACTATCTTCCCTCCCTTCTTAACTTTCCTTGCTTTCCTTGCTTGCGTGGCTTTAAAGTTTCAATCTTTCGACCAAATTCAGACCCCCACTACACACATCACTCTCGTAATAACCTTAACAAAATGCTTCTCATCAACCTTAGAGACCATTCCTGCTACCCACATTCATATAATATTTCAAAAACAAACACTTTTATCATGTCAGTGAAGAGGAGAAAAAGTGTAAAAGAAATTACCTATTAAATGTTTGTGTGTATTTCATAAAAATGTACAAAAGTAAAAGCTCCAGTATATTCTTTCCGTTTCTTTTATATTATCCTTTAATGAAATTGGAGTTTTATTATGTATTTTATAATGTAACTTTCTGTTATGAGTGGAACTTAAACTTTAAATTAAAAGAGATATTAGTAACATATATTTTCAAACACTTTTCTTTTATTTAAAGATTACAAGCATTCTTTATTAGAAAGTTAATTATGTTCGAGCTAAAGCAGTGCCATGAAATTCTTTTTCTGAATGTTTAGTGTATCATAAGGAAACAACCACGCTTCTAGTTCATTTACACACATATATATATATTCAAGTGTTCTGGCACTTCTTTATAATTAAATAAATTTGGCTATTAGGCTTCAAAATTTCGTAATTTTGTTAAATTTTAACAAATAAAAAATATAGGTTAATTATGTTTGCACTTCATAGATTTTATGCAAAATTAGAATTTATTTCTGTTCACTAATTTTAATACATTTTGATCTATTAAAAGTGAAACGATATTTTTATTTAATATTTAAGAAGAAACCTACCAAAGCAATATAAATAATTTAAATATAACTAAAATATTGTTTGGTATATTAAAAAATATAACAGTTAGAAGGATTGTATTTATTACTTTTTAAAAATTAAATTACTTCATACACTAATTTAAATTTTTAACAAATAAACATATTTGAAAATTTTAAAAAATAAAATAGTGTTATCGGAATGTTTTCTTCAAGACTCTTCAGGGAAGAGTAATATTATAAAATACTTAAGAAATTGCGTCTTCCATTGATATACACCTTTGTCCCATTTCATTAATTAAAAAGTAACGTGTGATAGTTCTCACAGAAATTTGATAGGATTACTGAAATCAAAGTCTTTGCCAGAAGCCAAATTGAAACTGAAGCACCAAGCTAGTCCATTTCAAGTGAGTGACCCACCACCAAAAGCATTCACTCATTATTCTCTCGACATCAAATCAAAATCAACTTAGCAAGTAACATACAAACCCCTCATCACCTCATCATCATCATCATATATATATATATATATATCTCTTTCTTGTGCCCCACAAAAATTTTTGGTTCAACCCTTTGCAAGGAAAAGATTAGGCCAATTTCTTACTTCTTATTACCCTTTAGAGAGAGAGAGAAGGAATGGATTATGGAGGAAAGATTGGTGGAAGTGAAAGAGGTGGGCCTTGTGGTGCCTGCAAGTTTCTGAGGAGAAAGTGTGTGAAGAGTTGCATTTTTGCACCATACTTTGACTCAGACCAAGGAACAGCACATTTTGCTGCAGTTCACAAGGTGTTTGGTGCAAGCAATGCCTCTAAGTTACTCATGAGAATCCCTGCACACAAGCGTCTTGATGCTGTTGTTACTCTTTGCTATGAGGCTTTGGCTAGGGCTAGAGATCCTGTTTATGGTTGTGTTGGTCACCTCTTTGCTCTTCAACAACAGGTTCATATCATCTCACTCACTTCATTTCTCCCTTTCATTTCTCTCTTTCAGTATACTCATCTTTTTATTCCTTCCTTTCCTTCTTCTTGCTCATCACAATACTTTTTAAATGTAACAAAAGTAAGAGTCAAATCCACCAAGGGTTTAAACTTTTATGTGTCTTTCTTTCTGGCTTGGTTTTCTGCAATTCTTAGTAAAACCAGATAATGCATTTTTGTCAGCTACTTAACCTTCAAAAATAATCTCTTCTTTTTAACAAATAGTAAAAGGAAATGGTAAAATTCAGATAACGGTGTCTCAAACAAGATTACACAACATTACACATGTGAAGAACTTAAAAACCCCAGAAGATGGAAAGCTCAGAAAATGGTTGTATAAAATGAATGACTGCAAACTAATACTATATCTCATCACTCACTTGATCTTCTTACTTTTCCTTTTGTTTGTGAACCATAAATCAGTGATGCAACCGAATGTGTTGGAATAAGTACTTCTGCTTGTTCTTGAATCCTTATTCATTGCACACTTTGTTTTAGATCACCACTACAATAGGCTTGATTATTGTAGTTTTTAACAGGGATTAATATTAATATTTTAACAGATAAACTGGCAGTGATCATGCTAACATGCGCCTGGGTGTGAACTGGTCCCATGCTTGTACTTTGCAGTGTAGTCTCTTGACAAGCATCACTGTTCTGTATTCCTCGTAGGTCAAGATCTTACCATTTAGGATATTATTATAGTTTGTACATTGTACTGTTTGCTTTGACACGTTTGTTAGCTTTTGGACTATTTTTCCATGGAAGCCATACACTACTTAATTAGGACGCCCCCTATGAGTGTAGGTAGGTTTTGTGATTTCAAGGTAGCCATAGATATATCCATAATCAGGTATACTATACCATTATCACTAGCTACTACTAATCAATACTTAAATACCATGTTATTACTATGGTAGAAATAATGAACAAAACCTACCCAAAAGGTCAACATTTAGCATAAAAACTTGGGCACCTGAAATCCATGTGCTGTTGAAAATTAGGTTCTCAATGAACAAAACTTTGTGAAATTCATGGTAATTATTAATATTAGTATAGTGTTTTTTATTTTTTTTACAAAGAGAGAGGGGTGGTGGTGGTAGCCGTCAACTGGGTGTAGCTGACTATGGAGGCTTGTTTTTGTTGCTTGCCGGAGCCACCAAGCAACAAAATTAGCAGCTCGAGAAATATTCTAATATTTTCTGTCTTGACTTTCAAACTTTGCTACATATACACACATTTGTATATTAGCAAATGGTGATTAATGTTCACAATGCATTAAAGTTATGTGATTTAAAATAATGAAAATGTTTCTTCACGTGAATATATTGCAGAAGTTCCTGAATATTATTATTTTGTGAGGAAATTTCAGTTTAATGCAGTATTGTTTAACTATAAATAGTGTCTGATTTTGTACTTGAAATTTGGTGGTGTTAATAAATTTTATAATGTAATGATCACTGAATTGCAGGACATTGTCTAGTGTATAAAAGTCTTAAAAATTCACACGCTTGTATTCATTGTATATTATATTCAGCACGCTAATCAACTCAGTTATACCATAAACTGAACTATTATAGTCCAAACAATGAGTTGTTTTATCTACAGTTTTCTACAGTATATTTTTAATCTCCAATTTGAGAAATTGTGTTTTAATTTGGATGAAACTTTCCAATTGAAACTAAGATGTAAAGTGGTAGATTTATTTATTAAAATACTTACCATAAGATGTAGCGCAGAAAGACTCTACCAGATTTGAAAAGTCTTATGTTATACTAAGTTTATTGTTTATTATTGATGATCTTAGGAGATAAAGTTGCATAGTCTTATGCGTGATATAATAGCAACAACCATTTTCCTTATATTGGAGAATGCATCAAGTATTATCTAAATTCTATGATGCAATAATTGACTTGTAGAATCTCTCTACATGTTCATCCATGATACCTGTGATTAACAACAGCAAAAAAATAGAAAGATAACATCTGCACGTAGTACAATTTATATATATATATATATATATATATATATATATATATATATATATATATATATATATATATATATATATATATATATATATATATATATATATATATATATATATGTTTCTGTTCCAATTTTGTGGTCATTATTGGGCAGAAATACACCAATTGCTTCCTCAACTTTAATTAGGTATAATTCCATTTTCTCTGTGATTAGTTACCAAATAACAATTAAGTAATCCCCCTTCTAGATTCTGCAGAGAGAAAGGAAAAGCAGTTCTGGATAAGATTGATCTTGTCTTTTGCTGCAATTAAACAAGCATTCAAAATAAAATACTGAAGCTTAAGTTTATCTTTAACACTGAATGAGAATATTCTTCACATGCATGCATAATTTGGAGTATGATAAATTGTATTAAATTGCCGACACATGATTGAGGTAAGTGGCCATAATCTTTATCTCTTTCTCTCTGACATTCTACTATTCTCTGTTCTATGATATGGTTAAAGTACTTTTTGATCAGTTGATGATATCTTAATCAGACAAATTGTGCTATTACTATGGCTACAGAATTATTAAGTTATCATATTTAATCAAAACCTCCTTAAATGATATATGAATAGTTGCAATTGAAATGCAACTTATGTGTACTGTAGTTGTTTAACAACAATGATTAACTAGATGTTGATTTAAATTGTGCAGGTTATGAACTTGCAGGCTGAGTTGACCTATGTTCAAGCCCGTTTGGCCACAATGCAGCGCATGCCAATGGCAGTAGCTCCTCTTCCACACCCTCAAAGTTCATCACCACAAACTCTTCCTTCCTCAGATCATTTGGCATCAAATGCTGAAATGCAGAGTGTCCCTATTATGCAGTATGATCCTCTTCAACCACATTCAGCATCATTAGAGTTAAGCAGCATCCTTTTCAACCAATCAGATCAACAACTGGAGGATAGGGAACTGCAAACTTTGGCTCGAGAATTTGTCACCAAATACTTGCCCGGAGTAAGATTCCAGCAATCTAACTCTCCCTAAGCATAACTTTGCTTACCATTTTCTTGTCTTTTGCTTTTGCTAATCATGTCTAATGAAGTCATATCTACTTTCTCAGTTTGTTGATAACTGTACTTGAAGAATCATGTAACAACCAATGGCTATCTCTTTCTTTGGCTAAGAAAATTTTCCCAGTTCTTCTGTTGGAAATTAGACAGTACTATGCACTGTGTACAAGTTCATAATACTTTTAACTGGTTAATCATAGATTCTGAAACATCTAAATCTTAAAAAGTTCAAAGTTAAGCTATCAACAATGTCGAGCAGTGTTTTCGTGGCAGTATTTTTCGTTTAGAATTCGAGAAATAGAGACATCCTTAGAAACATCCATGTCTTGAACATGAGAACGTTCTGTTATAGATAAATAGTCTCGTCGTTTGATTGGTATAAATTTGAGAATTTTGAAATCAAGTGTAACACTGAATAAATTATGTTTTTTAATAGAAAATTGTGATAAGATTGCGTCAAAAATCACCATGTAAGTAATATATACTGATGAAGGTATGGGCATCAAGTTCTACTACGTTCACAAGAATCAACAAGGCCTATTCTGTAAGAACCTTTCCATCAACGACATGATTACAAATAGTAAAAATTAAAACTTTCACTGATAAGTAGCCACCCTATTGGAAATTTACCCAGAGTCTGTACTGATAAGCAGACACATCAACCACAGACCAAACAAATAATTAACAAAACAAGAATGAATAGTATATTCAAAGAACAACCCATGTGACAAGTGAACCTTAAATACTCCACCCATTCTGCTGAACTGTTTCATGAATGATACTGAAGCAACAGTACTTAAAAGTTTCATGCAACTTTCTGATCATGTCCGCTGTTTATTAAACTCAATGCATCACAAACTTGGAAAGAATTAGTACACAACAAGTAAAAGTGAAGAGAAAAAGAAATTCAGGTTGATGCAATCTCCAAACAACAACGACAAAACATCACCATGATTTAACAGTTGAAATTGAGTTTTTTTCAGAATACGTCAATCACTATGAAAGTGATAACCTATGTCAAAATGACTAGGAGAATCCTTTCTATGTACCATGTGTATTATTTTTCAACAGAAGTGTATCATCTAAAATAGTGTATCAATGATATATTATTTGCATTACGACCATTATTCGAACCATTATAACACATGTTAACAACATAAGAATAACCAATGTCACATTTGATAATCTGCACACGACTAATAAGCGAAAGACACTGATGGAAATAATAACTAAGTGATGTGGATCACTTATTAGGATTATCATTCTCATTATCTTTAAGTTTAGTTACTTTGTTTCTTTATATTTTCCTATCTGCATAAGACATGCACATCTGAATCCCTAATTTCAGATCTATTACTTTTTTTTATTAGGACAATTGTGACCTATGATTATATTAATTAGGATAATTACTACACATCATCCCACTAATCAAGGATTTCTTCATTTCTTTATTTTATCAATTGGGATAGTTGTTAAGTATGATCCTATTAATTATGAATATCTTTGTAAGTAAGCCTTTGTAAAGGCAGATCTGAGGGAAATATTATTAATGAGAAATTACTTTTAGAAAAACTTCTTAAAAGGGTCTCTGTCAAAGATGAGGCTGCTTCTCACTTTACCAGTCACAAGAAGGCTCATAACACTAGGATCCACATCTTCACAGCTTCACAATTTTCAGTAATAAGCATACACATAAAAACAAAAGACAAGAAAACACTGAACGGTGACAGAGCAAAACAACAGAATAGCCAAGGGTCAGAGATGAACGATTTCACAATCCCAATAAAACAAAGCAAAGAGTTTTGGTCCCAGGTCTGATGTTGTTCCTACATTCATGTCAAAGTCACGGACCTTCATGACAGAAGGATGGATGCATGACTGTGACTGTTTTACTTCTCCTTTCTTTTCTAATAAGCATTTGCCAAATCAAAGCATGTCAGCATCTGCATGTTTCCCAGCTTTCAAAGAGTGGTGGAACTGAAGCTTTTTACATCTTTTGAGATGTTCAAAAATATTAAAAGGTTTATAACACATGTATCAACTCATACACATTCTCTTGTATAATTCTCAATAAAATAAATGAAAACAATATATTCTTCCACAAAACAACAAAGCATTATCCCATTGGGTATATATTCTTCTATATACTAATCTAAAATTCCAAATCTTTTTTTTTGTCATCGTAAAATAACTAACTTATGATAAGACTCAAAACTATGAAGTCTATTGTTGCTAGACATCAGAAACGCAGCCATTATGGTCCAGCAGTTGTTAGTTGTAGAATATTCCAGAGCACAACAAAATAGTGTAAAAACTGATATCACATCAAAATTCAAAATTCTTTGATTATTGACTCAATGTGATGAAACCTTTGAGCATAATTATATTACAAATAATGAAGATTATGATTGAATTTCATAAATGTTAAAAACCATGTATAAAAGCAATACATACTTCCATATTTATCTGAGATTCCAAATCCTGTTCTCTGTCTATGTAAAAATTGTATTAATACCTTGAAGCTATGAAAAGTCTAGTGTTGCTTGACTATAAACAGCATATGGTGTTATGTTCTGCAGTTGAAAGTTAAAGAATATTCCCAAGTCCAACTAGGCATACACTCGTCAGATCAGATTAGAGTAAAATTCTTTGATTCTTGTCTAAACCTTATGAAATATTAGAACATAATTACTATTATAAAGGTTGAGAAAAATAAACAACGAATGACTATGACACAAACGAAGAACATGATCAAATTTCACACAGATTACAAGTATGCAAGAGAGTGTACCATCATAGAGATTCAAGACTTCAAAATGGACCAAATCTAGCACAGTAATGAATGAAACACAATGAGAAACAAGAAATGGATTCTATGGAGCACTTTCAGCTGAAAACGGCAAGCCTGCTAACAATATATGGAAGCATACCTAATTTCGGGGTACACCATGATCTTCTTGGCCCTTACTCCTTGCAGTGTCTGGTTCATGTCTGGTATATTTCTCCAGATCAGTAGCCTTCAGAGAGCCAATGGGAACTTATGAGAGACAGATGTAATATTATATTTATGCCTTTAAAAATGTTACTAAACTGGAACAAAAAATAAAGGACATATTCATCTAACCTATATGTATGTTACAAAACATCCATAAGCAGCATACAGTTACAACTCACAGGAAATTTAATATGCACAAATACCAATTAATCCAGAACAATAATCTAAGATTTTGATCATAGGAATTGTAACCACAGTACAAAGAACCCTGATAGCCTGTTTCCCCCAGACTTACAATATATAGCCAGAACTGAAAATTTAATTTGACAAGGAAAGATCCTATTTTAAGAGTATATATAAAGAGAACAGTTCTGGTCAAATTCTCTAGGACCCTAACTGGAGCATTCAGACTTTGACCTGAACAAGAACTACTTAAAAAATTATATTAGTGGCAGCCCAAGAACTCATTAGTTGATATAAAACATGTTCATCCACATCTTCATAAAAATTCAATTGCATTGGACTTCCAACAAGATACGCAACACAATGGTAACATTTAAATGCAGAATAGGTTCAATACTGCAATCAACTTTTGGTACACATCTTTGAGATTCTTCACTGAACATATCTAACAATGTTGTTACATTTAAAAATAGATCTTCAGGCAAGATGGTGCAACATGTAACAAAACCAAAAAAACCTCTGAAACATTTATTCAACAAGTAGACCAACTCCTACACATTAACAGTTGAAAATTGTGTCACCCGCCATTAAGCATAAATTATGGTTAATGTCTTGAATGCCTCTTGACAAAGAGAAGGCAAAGATCTGTCTGAAAAATACCAGTTGAATAAAAATTACAAGGGACGGATTCATATTTGTGCCAAAGTTCCATCTAAAGTGTAGAATGGTATCCCTTTCACCCAACTAGAGATGATATCTGCACCCACCCAAGGAGGTCGTGTACTTTCGATTTTATTCTGGTGATCAATGATATCTGCCTCTTATATTGTTTAATTTATTAGCCAATCATGTATTCAAGCTTCATATATCATGGCATTTGTCACAAAAACAACCCTGGTATAAGAATCCATAAACATCATAATTTTGAAGTTCTAGAGAGGGGGGAAACTGGGTGTACCTGAAAGCATTTGTTATGGCACCAAAAACCTTCATTCTTCAATTCAATACTAAGGAGATATTAACGGCATGTGCCAAGAAGAAATAAACAACGAGGCTGAGCTACAGATGCTGTATTGGGTTGTCTCACCGCTATGGCATAAAGTCAATGATCTTCAAATTGAAGCAGAAGCTAAATGATCTCTTGCATACAAGAAATGAGAAAATATATAAAGCAAATGGCCAGAGAGTACAAAGCATACAAGTCAGAGAAAATTTGACGCACACACAATAGTTAAATATGAAAATAAATAACCAGTAGTTCCTTAAGTACATACAAATATCTTTCTAAGTTCTAAAGCAGATCACTCAAAACACAGATGTGCATTATAAGGACCAAGATTAAACAGGGAAAAGCCGAAGGCCATGAACAAGGTTAACTGATATAGTCATACTCATAACGAAGTTATGTGCAAGAAGCATACTGGTTACACTTTACAGATCCACAAGCAATATTAATAAATAATAAATACACCTAAAAGGCATGAAGTGAGCGGCTCCAATCTTCTGTATACATAAATGTACAATCCCTCTTCTTCTATTTGTTGGAAGGGGTAAATAGCCATTAGCCAGGACAACAGAATTTGATCTCTAAGTTAGAGTAGATTAACTTGAATGTTCATGACACTATAAAATCTCTCCATGACGGAATCCACTATCTCCACAATCAGCACCAGTATCCAAAGCACAAGGAGAATCATACCATTTAGAATTGTCCTGGTAGAAACTATCAACCTGAATACAGCCAAGACCTACTACATCTGAAACTATCCCCTCATCATGTCTGATCATTCTGATGGGCTTGGATAGTTTACTATCCTCCTCACAATCAAGAATGCTCTTCTCATCAAAGTCACTGCACTTCAACCACTTTTCAGGCTTACAACTGTCACTCATGAGATCCTTCTCACTCCTGCACTCGGTCCTCATCTGATCCCCCCATGAAACAACCTCCCCCAGTGTCCGGCCAAAACTGTCCTCATCATCCTCAATCAGCTCTGTGTCCTTGCCATCACCATAAATCCTCTCATGATGGTTACTCCAGTTAGCAAGATCATTATCCCCAACCAACACATCATCCACCTTATCTGTGATCAACTCGGCTGGCTTCAACCCCACCTCCCCTATGCTCCTAACCTTATTCAAAACCTCGTATAATTCCCTGGAAATCGACCCCAACAAATCCCTAGGCATCTTTGCAACCTTTCCCTCCAACATCCCCACCTCATTCCTCAACTCCTGAACCTGTTGCAGCACTGAAAATTGCAAATCCCCACCATCCTCCTTCCCCAACAACCCAAACCCCCCCTCCCCATCCATCTCCTCACTCACCCCATACACATTCTCCTGATCCATCAAAGACCCACCACCCTTATGCCCAACAACCCTATGCATAATCCTGGCATTCCCATCCAAAGGCCCAGGCTCATGCCCAGAATGCACAGCATAAAGCTTAAAAACCGCCACCCCTTCTTCCTGATACACAAAACTCTTATCCTTCTCATTGTAATTCGCAATAGGCACAATAGCCCTAATCCTAAACCCACATCCACACCTCTTGGAAGCGTAAGGCTCCCTCTTCAAAACCTTAGATTTCTTAGCAGCAGGTTCACCAGCCCGATGGCAAGCATAGTCCTTTACCTCAGCCATGAAAGGCTTATACCTAATATACTTCTGTCTGATGCAAAGAACGACCTTATGCTTAGCCGCAAGCTGCTGGAGCCTTGAGGGCACTTCCCTAGCCGGAACATCGAAGCTCTCAGTATACTCAAAGCGGCGGCGCTTACCGCGAGAGGCGGAGGGTTCGGCAGAGCCCTCCGCCGCACAGCAGGCGGGGCAGGCGGCGACGCAGACGCGGATGAAGCTCTCCGGGATGCCGTAGAACTTGGCCCCGACGGTCCAGTGCTGCTTGATGCGTTCGAGGGTGTCCTTGAGGTTGAGGTGGTTGAGGTCGGTGTCGGCGTGGTGGGACATGACGATTTGCTGCCATTGCTCCACGTGGGGGACGAACTGGTGAGGGTTGGTTTTGAAGCAGAGGAAGTGGGAGTTGGTGGAGGGGTCGTGGTGGGTGGTGAGTTTGTCTTGGATGCGTTTCCAGGCAGTGAGGTAGGCAGTGTCCTCATTCCGGTCCTTCCAGACGGTGCGCCAGGAGGCCAGGACGTTGCGCGGGGTGGCGCCGCGGATGTCGGAGGGGGAGGGAAGGCGACGGAGGAGGAGAGAGCGGAGCATGAGGGCGTGGGAGGATGGGGTGAAGGTGTAGAACTGAGAGGAGATGTGAGGGTCGGGGGAGATGAAGAGGGGTTTGGAGGGAGGAGAGGGGGAGGAGTGGGAGGATGAGGGCGAGGAGGGGAAGAGGAGGGAGAAGGACGAGGAGGAAGGGTCCGTCAGAGGCGGCGGCGGAGGAGACAGATCCGAAGGGTGTGGGAGGAATAGGTCGTCTTCTTCCTCTCGCTTGTTGGAATTCATGGAACAAAACTCTGAATCCAAATAACCAAGAAGAAGAAAACGGGGAAAGTGAACAGTTACTTTATCTCTCTCTCTCTCTGCTTCTGTTGCTGAGGTTTTGTGTTGTGTTGAGTTGTGTTTGATGTGTCTGACATGTGTGTCTGTTTGGTTTGGGTTTGGGTTTGGGTTTGGGTTTGGATTTGGGTTTGGGTTTGATGAAGGCTCGTTTTTTGTTTTTTTCTTCTTGGTGTTTTCTCCTTTTATCCTTTACCTCACTCTGCCTTAGGAATAAAAATAATAATAATAATAATAAATAATAATAATAATATTTGGATGCTAAAACAACATCCTAACAAGAAAGATTTTTGTTCATTTATAAAGGTAATTTTTAGACTGTGATAAATGTTTGTATGATGGACATTTTATGTAGTTTGTTACTTGTAATTTAACTTGACAATGTAATTATAAATTTGATCTAGTAAAAACGGGAATGGAAAATCTTAAATTGAGGAGATTAAATTCAAACTAAAAATTAAGATAAGAATAAAAATGTATTTTAACTTGGGTAACATTTTTTCTTCAAGTTTTATCTAAGGAATTCATCTCATTTGTATGAACCTAATACTTTTTCTCAGGATGACTCTAGTATATAACAACATACAACTTTTATGAGTAAGGATGAGGTGGAAAAAGTTGTTAAGTGCATGAAATTGTATAAAGCTCCAAGGTCTTTCAGTTTTTAGGTAATTTTCTTGACATTTTATTTATTATAATTATTTTGATCATGCAGTATGTGAACTTAGTTTTTTTTTATTGTATATAATTTAGAGATCATGTGTCTATTTTCTACTTAAATTATTGAGATTATTCGTCACCTTATATCTTTCTATTTAAAAAAATTTATTAAATAATGTTGAATCTAGTACAAGCTAGATTTTAATTAAGGTTGTGTTTGTTTCGGAGTTAATATTATTAAAGTGGACGTGTAAGGATGTATTTGTGAGTGTCATATGTTTCTTTCGAGGAATTTGAAACGATGTGAATGCAAGGATACGTGAGAGGGAAGGAGTTTCACATTTGTGCAAGATGAGATGTGGAGGAATGTATTATTTCACATCATGTTTGAAATTGGTCCTTACTTATTAAATTTTGCGTTAGTGTCGTCCCTTCCGTTAAATAGAAACAAACGACATTAATAGATTGATGACCTGGCAGCAGATAGTGCTTACATGTCATTATTCCTTCGACTCAATTACTCATTCTGCCCTTTTTGTTTCTCCTTCATCACATTCAAGCCAGGAGCTTGAAACTTCTGTTTTTCTCTCCATCGCGGACGATCCAATGTTGGAGCGAGGATGATCTACGTCTTGCTACGTCTTGCTACGTCTTGAGCAGAGGCAACGACCTTACGACGACGATGACAAAGCGCAGGCACCACGAAGGTGCAGCAAGAGCACGTTGAAAGCTTCTGCATTTCGCGGAGAGGTCATCTGCGTGTTGCGACGAGGGTTTCGTTTGAGGATTTTTGGGTTCTCTATTGTCGCGTGAGGCTAGCGTTTTGGGGTGGATGATTTTGGTTCCCTATTTTGTAGGTTCTGATTCGTGGCACAATCCTCCTCCTCCTCCTCTGGAATTGCAATTAGGGTTTTGATTTGTTCTCGAATTTTGGGGGTTTTCGTCCTAGATTCTGCAATTTAGGGTTTCTATAATTGCAAATCGTTCTTGTAATTTGGGTTTTGAAATTGGGGTTTTATTTTCCTTTTCGATTTTGGAGGTTCTGTTCTGATATCTGAGTTTTGATTTGTCATTTGGTCTTGTAATCTTGATCTTGCAATTCTTGTTCTTGTTGGGGTTGAAGATGGAGTGGCCATAAGGTTTCTGCCAAAGAAATCGGCTCGACGATGGTTGTTTGGGTTGCGGCAGGGGAAACACTGTTTAGGCTTTCAAATTTTGGGTTTCTTTCCTGATTTCTCTTTTGGGTTGAGATTCTATTTCTTCTACATTGATTCAAGGTTTGAATTGGAGCTTCTGATTCTCTTTTCTGTTTTGCGATTTGAGAAGGTGAGGTCTTCGGTTTTGGTTTTGGCTCTTCGTGTTGATCTGAGTTTGGGTTTCGTGAGCTCGCATCTTTGTTTGGGTCAGCGTTTGGGTTTGAGGGTGGTGGTTTTCTAGCTCAATTTTTGTAAGATCCTTGAAAATATTTGTAAGTCAGATACTAAATAAAAAAAAAAGTAAATAGTGAATAGTAAATTGTGAATAGTAAAAAGTGAATAGTAAAAAAAAAATTTAGTTTTGGAAAGGATAAGTGTTCCACGTAGCTTTGAGATCAGAATTCACCAATTTGCAAATAAAAAATTATTTTTGTAATAGTAAAATGAATAAAAAAATGAATAGTAAAAATGAATAGTAAAAAATGAATAGTAAATTTTTTTTACTATAAATAGCCAAGGGGAGAGGCTGAAAATTTATACCAAAGAACTTAGAAAAATGTTGAGAGAAGAGAGTTGAAAGAATTTCTAATTTCAAAGGGGATATTCTGGAAGTTTTCAGAGAGCGAGGAGATTAAGTCTGTAACAGAGGTAAGGGAAGCTAACCTTGAGTATCTGCTTTTGTATTATCTTGAGTCTTAAATATGCTATATTTTGCTTTTGTCTGATCTTAAATCTTGATTATGGAGTATTTTGTTTCTGTATGATTTTGAATTTAAATGAGAGTATGCTTTTGTGTTGATATCCAAGTGTGATAGTTGTAAAACGTGATATTGGTTATGTTATGCCATTTGTATGTTATTAGTTGTTTATTTTTGTATTTTTGAAGGATTAGAAATTGTCTAACCGGCTCTGCCAGATTCAATTTCTTGTTTCCCCAAACGTTTTATTTCTTTACTTATTTATTTTATTGCATTTTGGAAGGATTAGAAGTTGTCTAACCGGCTCTGCCAGATTCAACTTCTTGTTTCCCCAAACTATTTATTGCTTTACTTATTTATTTTATTGCATTTTTGGAAGGATTAGAAGTTGTCTAACCGGCTTTGCCAGATTCAACTTCTTATTTCCCCATACATGTTATTGTTCTTGTTATTTAATTATATTGTATTTTTGGATGGATTAGAAGTTGTCTAACCGGCTCTGCCAGATTCAACTTCTTGTTTCCCCATGAATTTTTATATTAAGATTATTTTTATGATTGTCAAATATTGTATTCTTCTATGACCATTTATTGTAATGTTTTATTATTGTTAATTGTTTATAATTATCTTGTATGAATTCTATTATGGATGTTTATTGTGATAAATTTATTGAATGAGTTTGTTGGCTGAAATTGATCTTGTTGGGAGGTTTGGAATAAGGGTTCTGTAATAACTTGTATATGGGTATTAAATAGATATACAGATACTGTTTGAGGTTGTTGTGAGAGGAAGTAAAATTAAGCATTTTAAGATTTAGAGCATAAGAAAATAAGGTAGATAAATTAAATAAATAAATTGTTAATTATTGAGGACCTCCCTTTGTTGGTAGGATAGAGGAACCTTAAAAACCTGAGTTGGCACATCCCTGATCATAGAGCAGCTCTGGTCTGGTCCAGTCAGTTGTGACTAGTCATATGTGCTGGCGTCGAAGGTGAGTTTGATACGTTCAGACATCTGGGTCCTCTCCGATGACCAATTGGGGTAAAGAAAAATCTATAATAGGATGAAAATAAAATAAAACAAGTTGATTGTAGATGCATAATATTATCATGGTAAAACTTTCATATATATTTTATTTATCATTACATTGAGCCCAGACTTTAATATGTAGTTCTTAAGATATGTTGATATATTTTGGTTGATCCATGATCTTTGTTTGGTGAAAATATGTTGAGTTATACTCGTTATGGGCAAAATGAGTTTATAATATGAAGTATGATATCTGGCAATATGTTTGATTTATTGATACCAAAACGGGTGATTATGAATTCATGATTAAAGAATGAACATGATTGAGTTAGATGGATAAGAGGGTATGATTGTTGGTTTTATGAAATGTTGGGGTGGATATGAGAAATCATTACTTATGAAATGATGTTTACTACCGGGAGTAGTTTGTTCGAGTTATACCATGAGAGTTTGGTATGAGCAAAGTAACACTTGAGGTTTATGAAAGCAGGCAGAAAGTGGTCTGACCATAAGGCTTTGACATAAACATATGATTCGTAAGTTTTATAGAAGCAGGCAGAGAGGGGTCTGACCATAAGGCTTCAGAAAGTAAGACATAGTATATAAGTGAGGCTTAAGGAAGCAGGCAGAGAGCGGTCTGACCATAAGGCTTCATGAGTAAGCATGGAACACTTGTAAGATTTATGGAAATGAGAAAGATGATTTTGATAATGATGAATTAATGACATCGGAATAATGATATTTTATCAATTGCAGAAATACATGATTATAATATTTTTATTACAAGTTTAATGATTTTATGATATGGTTGACTTACCCTTATTTGTTTGTGCTATGATCATATAACTCATGTTATATGTGAATAGATAATGTCGCAGATGCGGTTGAAAAAGCTTAGAGATGAGAGAGATGCGGGGAAAAACTTTCAGGGATATTTTGTAAAAAGAATAAATTTGTATTGGAAAAATTATGTTGTGTAAAACTTATAAGTTGAAATTCGAATTTATGTTAAGTGGTGAAGACTATATTGTTTGAAGTTTGTAAGTTTGGTATTGTACTTTGAGAGAATTGAAATAAAGTTTGATGGCTTATAAAATATATCAAATTAATTTAGTCTCTACTATCAGTAATACCCTTTAAAATATTAGGGTGTTACAATTTTTCCCTAATTTCAACCACCAAATTTGTTAATATCCAACTCAACCTGTAATTAAATAACATGTTAACATGCACAAAATAAAATAATGACATGTTACCACTAACTAGTGTCACATCATCACCCCCATTAACTCCGTTTGGCTATATTTAACGGAAGAGACTAATTTGACTCAAAATTCCCCCATTAACTCCGTTTGGTTATATTTAACGGAAGAGACTAATTTGATTCAAAATTTTAAAAGTGAGGATTCATTTCAAACACTTTTATAAGAGGGACTAAATTGATATTTGTTAACGAAAGTGAGACTAAATTGACTATGAAACCAAAAGTTTTATAATTTATGAATGATGTAATGGATGTGATAGATTAAAAAAATGTTCTAATTGATATAAATATATGATTAAGTACTAATTTACTCTTGTGTAGATGTCATATAAATTTATAGTGGAAATTATATTAAAATGAAATTGATTTTTTTATTTATTATAAAAGAATATTAAAATATTTAAAAGAAATTTGTAGGAATAGTTTTAAATAAAAATTCTTAAATAATAACTTTTATATTATTATTTAATTTGCATCATGGTTTATGCTTTATTTAAACTTAATTGTGATTATTATATCTTTTTATACATAAATTAAATTAAGTTAAATTCTAAAATCAGGTAATTAAATAATTAAATATAATCCTAACGAAATATAATATATGAGTTAAAATTAATATGAAGTTGCGATTTTTTTTATTAAATTTAATTTAACTACATTATAATTACCATATGCTTTATTCGTTCAATGCAATTAAATTACTAAATAAAGGAATTACAATTAAATATACTAAAATGCATAAATTCAATTATCATAAAATATAAAATATTATACAAGACTCACTTCTTATGATTAAAGTATATATAATTAATAAAGAAGAAGAATTATAGCTCCAACACTAACATTGAAAATCGATTCTAATCATAACCAGAATAGATTTCAGTCAGTATTGTCTAATGAAACAAAATTTGATTATGGTTAAAATCACAAAAAAACTTAGAATCGATTTCAAACTTTTTTAAGACGTGTGAAATTGATTTCATCCCAATCTCAAGTACTTGAAAATCGATTCCATCAACATTTCAAATACACTAAAATGGGTTCTTCTTCTTATAACATAAGGAATAATCAATTTCACTTTCCTCCAAAATATATTAATTATACCTCTTACCACAGATGAAACTCCTCTAAAACTCACCATGCATCCAACGAATAAAGGTTATTTTTTTCTTTCATCGAATTGTGTACAATATTTCTGTGTGAGGAAAACTATTCAAGTAATAATTTTCATAGGCTTACGAAAAAAACTCATAAGTTTCATAGTGCAATATATCAAATAATGATTAAGACACCTTGAAGGATATATTTCTAAACTTACTCAAAGGACAATAATAATTGGAAATAGAAAAATTATACCAAATTTTAAAGGAATGTCATTACAAAAAAGTCTAAAGACTTTATTAGACACATGTCCAAATCTAGACTGTCAAACACAAGCATTTTCTTACCATAATCGATGTTCTGAAAACAATATTTATACTAGTATTGTATGAAACAGAATTACAATTATTTTATAAAAACTTGAAAGACACAATAAGTACAATTATTCAATAAGATTACCATAAGCAATTTTCTTGAAGTGAATAATCTCTTGGATGAAAAAAACTGTTATAAAATTTGAATATTATATTGTAAAATATAATGTTTTAGAACGTTGGTGCTTTTTGCAAATTTCTCAGGCAGTTTCTTCTACTTTGAATGCTCTTTCTCTTCCTGCAAAGCTCTGACTTTGAACTCTTTCTTAAGCCATGAGATTTTTACTAATATTGTGGGTACAATGGCTCCTTTCTTGCTCTATAAATAGAGTCTTTCATCCATTATGAAAACATCATCACAAATTACTCTTCTTTCATTTTCTCTTCTTTTAGTTTCATTCTTTCCTTTTTCTTCTTTCCTTAAAAATATTATGGGTTTATTTATTCTCTTTATAGAGATCCTTGCTAGTTCTGATATCCTCAAAAATTTTGAGAAGTTCTTGTTATATCCTGGGGGCTTGCACAATACATTGTGAATAAGTCCTTAAGAACAGTGATCTACACGCTTTAGGAAATCCTTTGTTCGTGATCTTTATTCTTTTATTGTCAGCTTTTACAACAATCTTAAAGATTTATGGCTGACAAATACAACAAAATCTTGAAGAATCAGAATATTGTTTCCGGAACTCAGATAATCTTCGTGAAACCCTTTCTGAACGTGTCAAAAGTCGAGGTTTTCTCTGGATAGAACTTTCGGAGGCTGGCAAGGTGCTCGTAACAATAGTGGCTTTTGATCGCATTTGTAGGGACCGCAGATGAGGATGAAGAAGAGGAAGACGAGGCGACAACTTGAAGTTCGTTGGAGTTAGGAAGATGAACCCTAATTTTCATGTGTCATGTCTTTGAAATGTTTGAGGAAAGATGGAGAAGTTTTCGTCTCTAGAGAAAGAAAAAGAAATAAGAAGATGAGGCTCGGTACTTGAGTAATTTTTTGTATACTTTATCTACAAATGAAAGAAGCATAACCAAGTATTTTCTCGTTTACCAATCTTAATTATTTTAAAATTGTGGGGGTATAGCTAATTTTACTTAATTACTTGAAGAAATAACTTTGGTTTTCACATAATGATATTAGTCTAAATCTAGAAGTAGAGAATATGTCATTATATATTTATATATGAACGACATGTTAATGATTGACACATGCAATAAGATAATCTCTAAAAACTAAGGTTTCTAGGATCAAATTTTGAAATGAAAGACATGGGTGAAACCAATGTAATTTTAGGTGTTAGAATCATAAGGAAGGGAGATATTATATTACTATGCCAAGAACAATACATTGAGAAACTTCTTAAGAAGTTTGAGTATTATGATTTCAAACTCGTAAGTACCCCTTATGATGCTAACTCTAAATTAATGAAAAATAGAGGAGAAATTATATCACAGCCTCAGTATGCCTAGATAATTGAGAGCTTGCTGCACTTGATGAACTTTTCTAGATCTGATATTGCTTATGCAGTAGGTAGACTGAGTAGGTACACTCAATGTCCAAATCAAGAACATTGGGATGCACTTTCCAGGCTTATGAGATACTTAAAAGGTTCAATGAATTATGTCCTTGAATATAATGGATTTCCCGTTGTACTAGAAGGGTACAATGATGCTAACTGGATCTTTGATTCAGATGAGACAAAATCCACTAGTGGTTATGTATTCACACTTGGGGGTGGTGCGATTACATAGAGATTAACCATAAAAATGATTATTGCAAGATCAATAATGGAATATGAGTTTGTCACTCTTGAGATGGTTGATAGTGAGGCTGAGTATTTGAAAAACTTCTTAGCAAACATTCCATTAGGAATGAAACTCACCTCATCGGTGTCAATAACTGTGATTGCCAATTGGAAATAGCTATAGCTAAAAACAAGAATTATAATGAAAAAAATAGACATATACAATTGAGACACAATTTGGTGAAGCAGCTACTAAAGAGTGGAACTCTTTCCATTGACTATGTGAATCAGAACGAAATCTAGCAGATCCTCTGACAAAACTCTTGGGAAGAAATATGATCTTAGAAACATCGAGGGGAATGGGACTTAAGCCATTGGCTAACAAACAAGTGATGGTAACCCAACCTTTGTTATTTGAGATCCCATTAATAAGGTTCATATGGGTAAAAACAAGTCACTTGTTAGTTCTGATAGCACTAATTTGATTTTAAATCAAATATGTACATTCCTTTGGTTTGTGTGAAAGTGCTAGACACAACATTATTGAGAGGTTAAACTTTGTAATTAAACAAAGTTTTTAATGATTTTCATATCCCTTATGGGTGATGTATGATTTGCAGCATACACTTGATGAAATCACCTAATGAGTGTCAAGTGGAGCCGCTTGCATGAGATCTTGCATGATCTCTAGAGCACTCATGAATACCGGGCACACACATGGCCTAGTAAGCGCATCACAACGACAACAACAAGGATTGTGAGGGTGTACTATGATTGATAAACCTTTAACACACTCAAGTATCTTTAGTTCATATAGCTTGTTATACCAACTATATTGTGTTAAGTTTCTCGATCTAGGACTAGTTCATATAGCTTGTTATACCAACTCTGATGCATTACATCTTATAAAACCCAAGATTTTTCTTCTTTTCTTTATTTCAATCATTATTTCTTATCTTTTTGAATATGTGGGAAATTGTTATAAAATTTGAATATTATATTGCAAAATATAATGTTTCAGAACATTGGTGCTTTCCGTAAATTTCTCAGGCAGTTTCTTCCGCTTTGAATGCTCTTTCTCTTCCCACAAGGCTCGGGATTGAGTTTGAACTCTTCCTTAAGCGACAGGATTTTTACTAATATTGTGGGCACCATATCCATTATGAAAACATCATCAGAAATTACTCTTCTCTCATTTTCTCTTCTTTTGGTTTCATTCTTCGTCTTTTCTTCTTTCCTTAAAAATATTCCAGGTTTATTTATTCTCTTTATAGAGATCCTTGCTAGTTCTAATATCCTCAAAATTTTTTAGAAGTTCCTGTTGCATCCTAGGGGACTTGTGCAATACACCACGGATAAGTCCTTAAGGACAGTGATCTGCACGCCTCAAGAAATTCTTTGTTCGTGATCTTTATTCTTTTATTGTCAACTTTTACAACAAAAATTATATTTGATAAAGGTTATTTACAAATAGGTAAGTAAAGTTGATAGACAACAAATTGAATTAAGTTGAGGTACATAAAAAGCATTATAAAGCATCAATGTAAGAGAGAGTTTAACAACACCAATAGTTATTATAGAAACAACAAATTGATTAGTAATTTATTATTGATATATCCATAAGATTGAAGACATGAGTATTGACATGTATCAATGATTCATCTACCTTAAAACAAAGGATTGATAAAGTAGACACAACCATACTACTAAAAGCAGTCGATCATATAACATTAAAGTTTTCATCAATGACATTAAGGATAAAACAAAAATTGTTGGAATAAATTAAAAAAAAAACACTTTTGATGCCATATTGAGAAAGAAAAAAATAAAATAATTTATTGAATCAAAATGTATTTCATTTACATACAAGAGAAGACTATTATAATAACAAACATCTTAACAAGTAAAAGAATAAAAATAAAATAAATAATTATATAATATATGTAATAATATAATATTTAATCAAATTTTATATTATAATAAAAAGCATACATTATACTTGATAAAAATGTCTTTTTATATGACAATCACTTTAAAACTTATGCTGAAAGTCATTTATAATCAATGAAGAAGTAAATTTTTCTCTGGAAATAATAAGTGAAAGGCATCAAGGAGGTGTTCAGGTTCATGGATTTTTCTCTTCAATTTGCTACCCTCCACCTTCGGTATTTTAGAATTCCTTCATTGTTCTATTTCCATTAGAGTATTGATAGTCGAAGATAGTTTTTTCTATAACATGTGGTATTGGTACACATTTAACATTGAATGATTGTACCATAAATAAGTCTTGTGGTTTCTTTGTTCGTGTTGTAGTTGATATTGATTTGTTATTTGATTTACTTAATCAAATTGTGTTGGAAAAACCAGGATTTGCATTCATTGTTAATGTAGAGTATGAAAAATTGCCTTTATTTTGTTATAGTTGTGAAATTATTGATCATGATTTATCTAATTGTACAAGATTGCAACAAGATGAAAATGACAATTGTGGTGGGGAAAACAGTTAGTGAAAATCCAACAACATTATCATCCTAAAGTGGTTGATGTTTTGGATGAAGCATGTTTTGCATTCTTTCTTGTAGCCTACCGTGCAATCTCTATTGTAGTTTGTGGTTCAGTAGCCTATTAATGTGGTGCAACAACCTACTGCTATGTGATGTAACCTGTTACGATGCCACCTATTGCTTAGTCGCAACCTATGGTTCAACTTGTGGCATTATTTTTACCTTCTCTCTTGGTGGTTAATCATGATAATTATCATGTTGATGATGTGTGTAGATGGATTTTGACTCCTTGGTTGGTATGTCTTTGTTGCAGGATGTCACTCCCATTGAAAATAATTCTAAAGGGTTACAACAAATTGATTATTACCATAATAATTCTTATACGATCCTTAATTCGTTTATGTCTAAGGAAGTTAGTCTTACAGAGGTATTGACATTAGCTTTTAATTGGGTTGATATAATTGATGGGTGGGAAATTATACTACTAAAAAATATGATGTGCTAATTAAAACTACTAGGAAACCCGATAGGGGTAGACCTCCAAAGAAAAGCTAATGTTAAATCCTCCAAATCAGGGACTTCTAAAAAGCACTCATGAGTTTTAAATGTCTTTTTTGGAATGTGAGAGGGTTGACTAATGATAAAACTCTTAATATGCTAAGGAATATAATTACCAAGCATCAACCCAGTTTTCTTTTCTCATTTGAACCAACAACTTCTTTTAGCTCTTCTATTGTTGTTATTTTTTTTTGTATAGTTTGAAGTTTATGTTGTTGGTTGTCTCTTATTCTTCTAGAAGGTTGGTAGATTATGGTTCCTTGGTAGAAGTGACTTCATGTTTGATATTCTCATTATTATTGGTCAATTTATTTCAAATTTTTGTTATGGTCAATGATGTTAAAGTTACAAGTTAATGGCATTTATGGTTCAACTACTTACACTGCTCGTCGCTCCTTATGGTCTACCATTGTTAATCTTAGAAAATTTTCGATACATCCTCGATGATTTTAATGATGTTCTTTGTGCTAAGGATGTGAAGGGTGATGTTGCCCTTAATGCAATTTCATGTGCTAAGTTTTTATATTAGATTAATTCTAATGAGCTTGTTATGACTCCATTTTATGTCTCTTACTTCACTTGGTTGAACTTTCGTGAAATTATGCATCGTATTGATAGAAGACTTAATAAAGTTTATTTTTTATATTTTTTTTTACTTTTCTTGCTTTGAGAATTGGTCTTCTTGTCAATGTTAAGGTTTTAGACAAAAATTGGTCGAATCATCATCCCTTGCTCCTTTCTCTTTCTCATTCGGCTGAGGTTTCCATACCATCTTTTTTATTTGTGAAGATATGGATGTCTCATCTAGACTCTTGCTCTTTCATTTATTACTCTTGGAGTACTTCTACTTCTTGTTATCCTATGTTAATTTTGCAAAAGAAATTGCAACGTCTTAAGGTTCTTTGAAATAGTGAAATAAAATGTTTTTGGACATACACATAAGCTATTGGTTGATAATCAAGGCCTCATTTCTTAGATTCAATAACATATTTTAAATGTTCCTCCCTTTGATTTGAATATTTTGCTAATTCATGAAGCCTACATAAAATATGATTTAAATTTTGCTCTAGATTGTCGGGCTATTTATTGAAAAAACAAAGGCTAAGATGAATTGGTTTAAAGATGGGGATAAGAATATTGCATTTTCCAAGAGACTTGTGCAATACTCGACAAATCTTGCATTATAACTCAATTAGATCACAAAGATTACAAAAACACAAGAAACTCTTTTTGGTATTTTCATCAAATAGTTGATGTGCAAGGAAATGTAACATATCTACTTCACTCTCATGTATTGACAAACATCTCAAATTTGTATTCAAGTCAAAATCAACTCGCAATTATACTCGAATCTTAGCCCTAGTTTTCTTTTCTTATTTAATAAAACTTCATGTGACCATAAATGATTGACGGGCTTTTGAGGTGTAAGCTATTATAAAACCAAAGTTGTATATTGCAATAGAGAAAAATAACGTCGTGAAAAACTCTCTTCCCTATATATATATATATATATATATATATATATATATAGTGTGTTCCTCCATGATCGAAGAAGATATTTGCAACTTGCTACCAATCTTCCAACAAAGCTTCAGAATTGAGCAATTGCCACTAGTCATAGTTATCTTCTCAAAAGTATGCAAATTTATTATTGTACACACCTCAAAGGCTTTACTCACAAGTTCCAGTTTCACAACTCATGAGTTGTTATGGATAAAGTGGAACGTTGTAACCTCGAGCTTGTGACCGTGCAAATATATCCTTTATGCTCTTTTGAAATACACTTCACTCATTCATCTTTTCTCCACTTCTATTCTCTCTTTTCTTATTATTCTGAATTTAGTTGTTACTCTTAATCTATCTTATTAGGATTTGAGTTCCTCAAAATAATTGAAAAATTTATTATGCATCCAGAAATATTTATACAACACACTGCATATAAATCATAAAGGACCGTGATTATAAATGTCTTAGGAATCATTGTTTTCGTCAACATTACAACATCAACATTATTTGGACAAATGCAATTTAAACTCATACTTATAAACTTAATTTATTTAAGAATTTAGTTATTTTTTTATAGACATTTTCATTATTATAATAACAACTTTAGTATTTATATTTTAAGAGGGATTTACGACTGCTAGATAATATTACTCTTTCTCCAATAATAATGCTTCAAAATTAAATTGTTTATTAGTTTAAAATCTTGTTAATTTTATTTTATGAGCAAACAACATCGGTTATAGGTTATTAGGTTGTTCAAATTTTTATTATTCTGACGTGTCTCACAACTTTCTGATAATAATCTATGTTTCATTATTTGGTTCATATGTTTGAATTTATTTAAAAAAAGTTATTTAAAACAGATCAATCACAAACCACCGTACGAGAAGTGTTGTAAAAAAGTTGTAAGAAAAAGTTGTTAAAAGATATTTTCTAATTTTTTTTGTAATGATATATACTGTATGTTTGGATGATATACAATATGTATTTTTCTTCTAAAATGTTGAAAAAAATACTGTTATTTTTTATTTTATAAACAAGTAGCAATTCAACTTAAGAAACTATACTAAAAAATTAAAGAAATAATATTAAAAATGAATTTGTATGGTCATATTTCACTATTGTTTATATAGGTCAAACTCATGTGATTGTATTGGTGGATATATTAATGAGTTTTAACTTATCATAATCTTTTTTGTAAGGTTTTTTTATTCAAGGTTCATAATCTCTTATACCTTAAAATGCCAATATCTATTATCCAAAAGTTTAACCGTATTAATCAAATAATTTAAGTTCAAATTTCAACCATTTTTACTGCAACGTGATTAAATTACAAAATTCTTAGAAATATAAAATAAAAATAAAGTATATAATTACCTTAAGATTAATCATTATAATTACGTTAATTAAGTAAATAGTACAAATTAAATTAAATAGGTAATTATGTTTGAACCTAGCATATCGATTTATCAATTCGTAGTGAAATTTTAGTCAAATTTTAATAAATTTGGATTTTTTTGCAAAATCATATATGAATCTAGACATGCATTAAAGTTTTGAAAAATAAACTTTAAAAATAGTTGCTTCAATGAAAAATTTAAAAATTCTTGGATATTTATAATTGAAGGGTTAAAAAAACTAATAACTCGTGAAAAAAAATATTATACATATAAAGCATAAAATGAAATCCAAACATAATAATTCAATCATAACAAATATCATATTGTACATTTTTTTACCATTCTGGCGCAATTTCACATGAAATTACAAGAATAGTGTAACTTTTATTAAAAAAAGAAGTTAAGCTTGAACTAGTGTGTAAACTTGACACATCTTCAAAATGAAGAAGTTATATCATGTTGAAGTGACTTCATCATGGATGAACTAAAGTTGTATCAAATCATGACAACTTATGTCAAAAAGTTGAAGTCATTACAACTTAAGACGACTTCATTCTGTAGTAAAATGAATTGAAGTTGTGTCATATTATAACAAATTCAATTTTGTAATGACTTCAATTCATTTTATTACAAAACTAAAGTCATCATAGCATGATACGATTGTAATTCATTTCATTATAAAACCACAGTCACTGCATTACAAACAGAAGTCGTTCCAGCATGGCAACACTTCAATTCATTTTATTACAAAATTGAAGTCATGCCAACATACCACAAGTTTAGTTTTTTCGCAATGAAATCATTACAACATGATACAACTTCTTTGTTTTTAAATCATGCTAACTTGGCACGACTTACCCACGCTTAAATTTTTTTAAAACTTGAATCATTCTTGTAATTTCATATGAAATTACATCAAAATCGTAAAAAAAGCCTCACATTGTAGTAGTGCTTAAAAATGTTTTGGACCACATTAATGATCGTTATAACTAGTAGGTAAATTATGGTGTTGTTCATTTATAATCATTCATTCTCCAACCCTTGAATTTCTTGTTACTGCCTATCAGACATTAGATGGTCCACAACCTTTTGATTAACCAACAATAAGTAAACCAAAGAAGTGTAAAACCAATTGTACACTTCTTTGGTTAAGTCCTTGATGGACTGAAATAAAGTGAATATAAATCATGTGAGGGAGATTAAACGACATTCCAGTTAGTAAATGATAAATTGTGAATCACCCCATCTTAGTAACATGATCTCTAGAGCTACTTTTGTGTAGGAACGTCTTCGAATATATATGTTAGAGAATATTTGCATAACGACTCAAATCCTTTGTATATGATCTATCTTCGAACTAGTTCCCTTCTGAAATTTGTCCCGTAGAGAAGTCACTCCACACTTCCATTTCCAGCATACATTTTATCCCAGCCTTCAAAGAACTAGTTGTCATATCTTTGACAAAGCACTGCAGAAGAATGGTTAACGCGTCCAACCAACCAAGAGGAGGTAAATTGATTTCTTATCGCAAATCGTTCTTTTAATAATTTTCTCAGGCAAATATAAATTCCTTAAAATAATTTAAATACATTAAAAGAGTAAGGAAGAGAGAAAATTTCACAGGTAATTTTTATCCTGGTTCGGATCAAACAAATCCTACATCCAATTGTTAATCTCAACTGAGAATTAAAACTTCACAAGCACAAACCAATAAATTGTTACGGTCACAAAGAAAATAAAACAGTTTAAGGTTAGAACACATCTCTTGTTACCCCCAAGAGATGAAACTCACTTCCCCTGTTTCCCACAAGGGATGAACACTTCCTCTGAATCTTCACAAAGCATAAACACCTTCTCCGATTTGTTTCAAGAAGGATGGAAAACTTTCAACTCAGTAACAACTACAACACTCAATAACACTCCTTGTGAAAGTTCTCGCTCTATGCCAACAGTAACAACAATCAATCACACTCCCTGTGAAAGTTCTCGCTCTATGCCAACAACAACAACACTCAATCACGCTCCCTGTGAAAGTCCTCGCTCTATGCCAACACATCAAGTTCTCAAAGCCACAACACAAGGGTTTAGCAAAACATAGAACACTTATCACCGCAACTTACAGATAAGAATTTTGAAATCCATTTTTTTTATGTTTCGGATTTCGTATTTTAGAATGAGAGTGTCAATCTAATTTATAGAGATCTCTGATGAGTCGATATTTTCTTCACTTCACTTAGTTTATTGTGTTAAAATTAGTCGGGGAATTGTGCTTAAACGTCCGGTATTTTTCTGTTTTTGCTAAATGTGCTTAATTTGATCGGAAATTCTTATTTTAATTAATTTGAATTATCTGAGCTTATTATTTTGCATTATTAATTACGGGAAAATTTTGGATATCTTATTGGGACATTTGAAGGCTAAATGAGAAATGACAATTGAGCCCAATGCATCTCAGCCATTTCAATTTTCGCTGGTTGCTGCGTGAATTTTGTGTCAACTTGTTTGTCTTCGTTTGAGTTCAATTCTTATCCGTTTTCCATGCAATTTTTTTTCATAGTTTCGTCTGGATGTCTATTTTCATGTATAGTTTTTACTTTGTTCAAATTCATTACGTGTTGTTCCCAGTATTTTGTTTACTCCCATATGTCAGTCTAGTGCTTACTGTTTGAATGACTTCTAATTTGTTTGCATTGTTTGTAATGCTTGTCATAGATGGAATAGCACACGGATCACATGTGCAAGTGTCCACGGTTTTCTCAAGTAATTTTGGAAGACAATAGCAATTCACGTGGCAAACATCAAAGGGTATAATGGACTTGTGAAATGAAAGGAGAATGGAGCTACCACTTTGAAATTAAGCTCACGGCAATTGCATTATACTGCAACTCATTTCTTTCAAATGAAGAATACATTAAAAGAACATGTTTTGCAAGGAGGGACCACTTTTACCACATTCTCACGTCCACATGTATCTATAAAGGGAAGTGGCCACATGGAAAAGAAGGTCATGGCCACTTGCTAGCACATTCACGTAGAAGCATAAGGAAATCAAGCATCATCACTTTAATTGAAGAAAGTGGGATCCACCACCAATGAAAGGGCACGGCAATGTATTTCTCCTTGGTTTCAATTGAAGAATTTTGCAAATGACAAAACAAGGCAATTGGAATCAAAGTGGGATCCACCATTTAGCATTGGAAAATCTTTCTTTTGCCTTATGAATTGAAAACCGTGAAGCTTGCTGGAATGAAGGGGCAGTTCACGTAAAGAAGGAAGCCCACGGGTGGAAGGGTGTGCTGCGTGAAGACAAGAAATGGAGGGCCCCTATCCTAATTCTTTGGCACATTTAGGAGTGGAAGGAATTCAGGCTGGCAATTGGACAAAAGAAAAAAAACCTTGCTAAAAACAAGGAGGGCTCACGGGAGTATGTCAGAAGTAGCTATAAAATGCAAGAAGCAGCAGATTAGATTGGAGTTAGAATTTTAGGAAGACAACCACGGGTGTTTTATTTTCTGCAGCTCATTTTTCCTCCTCCCCGTTAGGGAGGTTTAGGATTTGTTTAATTTTACAATTTCATGTATTTGGTTTTAATTGATGTTAATTGCAAATTCCATTCTGTCAATTTTCTATTTACGGTTTCAAAACTTCATTCATGTGTTTCTAAATTTTATTTTCACTGCACTAGTTAAATTAAGTTTTTAGAAAAAGTTAAATTTCATTTTCATTTAATTGTTTTATTTTTACCGTCTTTTTCCGTTTGGTTTTACTGCTTTAAAATTTATTTCAACGTTTTTTAATTCAGTCGTGTTTAATTTTATCTGCACAAAACATCATCAAACCCCCCCCACTTCGTGTATAAAATCTGAGACTAAACCGACACAAATTGGTCTTTGAGAGACGACCTAGGAGTCACCTCCTAGTAAACTATACTGCATAATTTATTTTTCCGTACCACAAATCACAAAACCCCCCCCCCCCCACTACGTGTTTAATCTAAGACCGAACCACAAATATTGGTCCTTGAGAGACGACCTAGGAGTCACTTCCTAGTCTATACTGCATAATTTCGTGTATCAAATTTGTATGACCGCGACAGTCGTATCAAAAATGGCGCCGTTGCCGGGGACCAACCAATGACGGTTTGGTTTTAGATTTTTGTTGTATAAAGTTTTGTTCTGTTAATATGTTTGTTTTGTGTGTTTTGTCTTGTATATTTTTGCAGGCGATAACGACACCTTCAACAAATTTTGGCGGCGTTGTCACTTCAGTTCCAGGTTTTTTTGTTTTAGATTTTTGCTGTGTTTTTCGATTATGCTGTGTTAATATATATTGTGTATATATGTGTTTAATTGTGCTATGTTCTGTATTTAGTTGTTATTAAAAAAAAAAAATTTTTTTTAAATTAAAAAAAAAAAAAAAAATTAATTAAAAATTTTTACTATTGATGTTCTGTCTTGTGTGTGCTTGTAGCATGTATAAATGTGTTTTGTTTTATCTGATTCGTAATTTTTAGTTTTTAGTTTTTAGTTTTTATTTTTCCATGTCTACCTATTTTAATGTTGTGAATAATGCTTATTCTGCCAATGTCTGTGATTATGATTCTTATTCTGCATATTACTTTGATTTTAAATCTGCTGATTTTTATGATGAGAACAATATGTTCCATCATCCAATTTCTGAGAGCTCTCTTTGGGAGCCAGTTCCACAATATGAGAGTCAGCATTATGATTCTCCTATTCAAATAACTCCTCAGCCTTCTACTTCTGAACCTACATTAAAGGAGTTACTGGAGCAGATGACCATGCAGAACGTTCAGTTACAGAAAGGGAACATGCAGTTCAAGAAAAATAGCATAGAGTTTCAGCAGGAAACTCAAGCGGCAATTCAGAATCTGAGTAATCAGATTGGGCAGATGACCATTCTTGCACTTGAGGAAAATGCTGATGATTTTGAGGACCAGGAAAGAATAAGCAATAATCTTGAACCAGGTGGACTACTTTCATCCTCCACTACTTTACCAATCTTCAAGGAAGTGGAGGTAAGCATACCGCAAATTGATTATTCTGTTGACTGTGTTATTAAAGATTATGCTGATGATAGGTATGCTTGTAATCATATTGTTGCTGAGCATGTTTTTAATTCTCCCTCTGAACATGAATCTGAGCCTGTTAAAGATATTATTTCTACATTTGAAACCGATTCATGTTATGAGGATTTATCTGAGGTTCAGCCTATTACACTAGAATTGGGTGTCATACCCCTGCATGAAATTTCTGCGGAACCACATTGCACTAACCATGTTGCAGGAGGTACGTATAAATTTGATCAACATACACCCACAGTGGAAAACAAAGGTGCTGACACTGACAGTTCAAAGATCAACAAGCACCTACTGAATCCGCTCAGTAACAATATTTGCTGCTTAGATCCGGCGGTGGAGGACATTTCACTGCTTGATCAAATCTGGAGGATGAAGCAGTTCGTCCTCAAAACTTCATGGCTGGATCGTGAACATGAAGACCTCTCCCTGATGATCCAAAATTGGCAACTGCCACCATAATCCAGGGGAGTTTTCTTTTTTCTTTCTTTCCCGTTTTCCTACTTTTATTGCATTTGTCCTTTATCTGTTTAGTGTTTTAACTGATGATCTTATGCTTAGAACACGTTTAGGACATTGTATTTTAAGTATGGTCTCGGGAAGATTCTGAATTTTGTTTTCTTTTATGTTTATTTTTCCTTTTATTTTTCTTTATTAGTTTTCGAGTTATTATTTTAAAAAAAAAAAAAAAAAAAATTTATTTGTGATAATTTTTTTTTTTTTTTTAAAGTGTGCAAAAATTTTTTTCTTTTCAAATTTAATTTTTATGAGATGTACATATATTTATTTTTCATATATTTAAAAACGAAAAAAAATGTGTTCTGTGCTTTATTTGCTTCGTGATTTTTAGTGTTTTTACTAAAAAGAAAAAAAAATTCGAAAAATCAAAAATTCAAAAATTGTTTTGCGTATTCCTTGATTTTATTTCGACCCTCAGTATCTTATTATTTTATACCAATAAAAATTTTCACTTCAGATCTTATTTTTCCTTATTTTCCTTCACTGTAAATATAATTTCTTAGTTGTGTGCATACAGATTATTGATTGAAAAATTTGACTAAGAAAGATTTCATTCATCATTGCAAAAAAAAAAAAATTACAGTAATTGAGAAAAGGAAATTTAACAGATCTGAATATAAAGATGCAGTAGATATATATGAAAATAAAAGATGTTCGGGGGTCGATCTTTAGTGATCGTTAATATTACAAACCAAATAAAAAACATAAAAACATAAAAAAATAAAAACAACAAAAATATAAGTGTTCATATTACAGTCCTTAATTCTGGCCACACTCGGCCAGCAAAAACATATAAAAAAAAAAAAAAAAAACATAAAACATCAAAACTGGAAGAATTCTCGAGCTGGTTGTGGTGGTCTAAGGGAGAGCTCCGTTGAGGGAGCTCTGGTTCGAAAAGTCACGAGCGGAGGCTTTGGTGGAGGAATTTCTCGTTCATTTCTGTCGTCATCGATAATGATCGGAACTGGAAACAAATTCAGCAGCCTCGGTGCCCTCATTATCACCCAGTTGTTTTCTTTCAAACAAAAAATAAAAAATAAAATAAAATAAAATAAAACTGTGTTAATTATATAAGAGGAAGTGAAAAAAATTTTCAATAAAAATGGAGGTATGATGAGAGTTCTTACCGTACATGTATAGCGGCAGTTGTGAAAAGAGAGTGCCTGTGGGGTCTATCTCCGCTTGCCAGCGCCTGACCCGATTGCCATGGTTGTTAAACCAGCAGTGCACGTTGTATTCAGTGGCTTCGCCGAAGGTCCTTAGTCGAGACGCGATCTCGACGACTTGCGCTCGGCTTGGGTGTGTGACCCCATAGTTGTAGATTTTGGTCATCATCGTGATCTGATCATCTGTAGGACGCCATCGTTGACTGGTATATCTCTCTGATTCCATATCACTCATCCTTCCTCTCGTAATATACAAATACTTAAATAAAAAATAAAAAAAGAACAAAAACATAAAAAAATAAACATAAAAAAAAAAAAAAAAAAAGAACTAAAAAAAAAAAGAGAAGCATAAAAAATTAGATTAGTTCTCTGTTTTCTTTATTTGTTCTTGTTTCCTTTTAGATTTATTTTGTCCAGTCATGCTTTAATGTTTCTGTGTCTGGTCTCAAATCTGTTTCACGGTCCTTGCAAAAGGGTCCTAAACGGATCTACGTCCAGTTGTCCTGTTGTCCTTGTTGTTCTTGTAAATTAAGATTTTGTGTTTATTTTTAAGTGGGGTACGTGGCGTTGTTCTACCCGATTGTCTCTGCAATACCTTCAATCGAAGGGAGATTAACATCTGGTTTCCAGCCTATATACCCCTTAGTTTAAGACAGTGTGTTCTTGTTTTTGTTGTAGTTAAGAAAGAAAAATAAAAGGAGCAGAGAGCTTAAAGGAAGGCAGGAAAAAGCAAAATGAAAGATCTAAAAGCTTTAAAGAGAAGCAGAACATGGAAAGCATAGAAGGAAGAAATAGAGATCCAAGGTGCAGAGAACTTACCCGGAGTAGTAGGGCTTACAGAAGCTTGACACAGATCTCAGACGCTCCGAAGGCACGCAGGCAGAGGCTCCGCGCAGATCCAGACGCTCGAGAGAGTAGAGAGAGAAGAGAGCAGAGAAGAGAGCAGAGAGCAGATAGAAGAGAGAGTTGAGAGAGCAGAGGAGTAGAGAGAGAGTGAGGGATCAGAAATGGCGCTGGACGCGGAGGAGTGCCTCTTTTATAGCCAGATTGCTTTCCACTGTAGCAACAGTTCCGGTCTTTGCCACCGAGACTGTTGTCACAGTACCGGTCTCCTTTTTCAGAAAAAAAAAAATAAAAATAAAAAAATAATATTAAAAAAAAAATAAAATAAAATAAAAAAAATATAATAAAAATTAATTAGCATCTACTGATGGGTGCTACGTGATTTAGACATCTACTGATGGATGTTACTGAAAATTTCTTCCCATTTCCTAACATTTTATTGCACTTGTCTATATTATTTGACTGCTCTGAAATTGATAATCTGATGATTGTAACACACTGAGGACATTGTGTGATTTAAGTGTGGTCTACTGGGAAGAAATTCTGATTTTTCTGATTTTTCTGTTAGATTGTATTTTGTGTGTTAAATTTTTTGTTTTTGAGTGTTAAATTTTTTTCTCTTTTAAGTTATTTTTATCCAGTTTTGTGTGCAATAAATTTTACATTTTTCTCTTGATTTCTGGATGATGTCTAAGTTGTAGATTTTTCCTTCACTTACTTACTACTTATAGATTGTAATCCTTGCTTTTCTTTGCTTGGAAAGATAATTATACGTTTGAGAGGTTGATTTGATTGTGACAAACACCCTGTGTGAGATTTGAGCCACTTAATGTTCTTTCTTATGTGAGATATGTATCTTGATTGCTTGCACATATGCCTTGGCTTGATTCTTATTGATATACTTGATTTATATGCATGTTTAGAAGTGATAAAGGCAATTTTATTCTTGAGCCTCTTTAGCCAAATAAGCCTACCTTGTTATTATCCTTTGATAACCCCTTTGAGCCTATACTGTATATATTTCTTTGTGTTGAAGCTCATACACTGATCCTAAGTGAAAAACAAATGATTACCTTAACCTTAGGAAAGTCTGGAGCTATAGAAGTATTTTGTGAATAAGTGTGGTCTCCTTGGGAATTCTGATGAATTGGCTAGTTGGTTCCTCATCATGTTTTGAAATGATAATTTATATCCTGTTGTGTGATAAAAAAAAAAGAAAAAAAAAAAGAAAAAAAAAAAAAAGAAAAAGAAAAAAGAAGACAGGATAAAAAAAAATGATGAGAAAAAAAGAAAAAAATTGAAAAATAATTTTGTAAATAATGGAGTCGAGAAGAGGATTGAATTAGAGGTTTGGGTGAGATTTCACTGTGTTTACATTTTTTCCCTAGTGCACCTCTATTTCTTCTGAGCTATAGCTACTTATCCAAATTTATCCTCCCCTGTCCTTGGCCCCATTACAACCCAGTAAAGACCTTTTGATCTGAACATGCATATGTTTTAAGTATTGATAATTAGAAGCTTGCCAAGTCTACTTGTGTTTGCTTTCTTGAGTACATCGAGTTGAAATTATTTACCCTATACACTTGAGTAAAACACTATGAGTGCATCTGTGAGGTTTTGTTATTTTTAAATCACCTCTTGAGCTGATTAATTATTTTTCCATACTGTGAATTGCTTGGATGATTTCTGTAAGTATATGCTTTATTTGATTCTGTGTTGGATAATTTCTACATCTTTTATCTGTCCAGATTTCTTGAGAACAGTGTAAATTCTCTTTGTTTCCTTGAGAGTGTTTGTCTTCTGTATGCTGCGCCTGTGTCAGTCCTTTGATGTCCTTTGAACTATTCCCTGATTTGTATCTTGATTTTGCCCAGGAGTGCAAAAGACTAAGTGTGGTCTATTTTGATGAGTCGATATTTTCTTCACTTCACTTAGTTTATTGTGTTAAAATTAGTCGGGGAATTGTGCTTAAACGTCCGGTATTTTTCTGTTTTTGCTAAATGTGCTTAATTTGATCGGAAATTCTTATTTTAATTAATTTGAATTATCTGAGCTTATTATTTTGCATTATTAATTACGGGAAAATTTTGGATATCTTATTGGGACATTTGAAGGCTAAATGAGAAATGACAATTGAGCCCAATGCATCTCAGCCATTTCAATTTTCGCTGGTTGCTGCGTGAATTTTGTGTCAACTTGTTTGTCTTCGTTTGAGTTCAATTCTTATCCGTTTTCCATGCAATATTTTTTCATAGTTTCGTCTGGATGTCTATTTTCATGTATAGTTTTTACTTTGTTCAAATTCATTACGTGTTGTTCCCAGTATTTTGTTTACTCCCATATGTCAGTCTAGTGCTTACTGTTTGAATGACTTCTAATTTGTTTGCATTGTTTGTAATGCTTGTCATAGATGGAATAGCACACGGATCACATGTGCAAGTGTCCACGGTTTTCTCAAGTAATTTTGGAAGACAATAGCAATTCACGTGGCAAACATCAAAGGGTATAATGGACTTGTGAAATGAAAGGAGAATGGAGCTACCACTTTGAAATTAAGCTCACGGCAATTGCATTATACTGCAACTCATTTCTTTCAAATGAAGAATACATTAAAAGAACATGTTTTGCAAGGAGGGACCACTTTTACCACATTCTCACGTCCACATGTATCTATAAAGGGAAGTGGCCACATGGAAAAGAAGGTCATGGCCACTTGCTAGCACATTCACGTAGAAGCATAAGGAAATCAAGCATCATCACTTTAATTGAAGAAAGTGGGATCCACCACCAATGAAAGGGCACGGCAATGTATTTCTCCTTGGTTTCAATTGAAGAATTTTGCAAATGACAAAACAAGGCAATTGGAATCAAAGTGGGATCCACCATTTAGCATTGGAAAATCTTTCTTTTGCCTTATGAATTGAAAACCGTGAAGCTTGCTGGAATGAAGGGGCAGTTCACGTAAAGAAGGAAGCCCACGGGTGGAAGGGTGTGCTGCGTGAAGACAAGAAATGGAGGGCCCCTATCCTAATTCTTTGGCACATTTAGGAGTGGAAGGAATTCAGGCTGGCAATTGGACAAAAGAAAAAAAACCTTGCTAAAAACAAGGAGGGCTCACGGGAGTATGTCAGAAGTAGCTATAAAATGCAAGAAGCAGCAGATTAGATTGGAGTTAGAATTTTAGGAAGACAACCACGGGTGTTTTATTTTCTGCAGCTCATTTTTCCTCCTCCCCGTTAGGGAGGTTTGGGATTTGTTTAATTTTACAATTTCATGTATTTGGTTTTAATTGATGTTAATTGCAAATTCCATTCTGTCAATTTTCTATTTACGGTTTCAAAACTTCATTCATGTGTTTCTAAATTTTATTTTCACTGCACTAGTTAAATTAAGTTTTTAGAAAAAGTTAAATTTCATTTTCATTTAATTGTTTTATTTTTACCGTCTTTTTCCGTTTGGTTTTACTGCTTTAAAATTTATTTCAACGTTTTTTAATTCAGTCGTGTTTAATTTTATCTGCACAAAACATCATCAAACCCCCCCCACTTCGTGTATAAAATCTGAGACTAAACCGACACAAATTGGTCTTTGAGAGACGACCTAGGAGTCACCTCCTAGTAAACTATACTGCATAATTTATTTTTCCGTACCACAAATCACAAAACCCCCCCCACTACGTGTTTAATCTAAGACCGAACCACAAATATTGGTCCTTGAGAGACGACCTAGGAGTCACTTCCTAGTCTATACTGCATAATTTCGTGTATCAAATTTGTATGACCGCGACAGTCGTATCAATCTCACTCAAGGATATCTCCAAAAATCCGTTGTCAACTAATTAATGTGTGATAATCTATTATCCAATTATGGTAATTGATTATCCATTTAAGGAATGCACAACGATAAAAAAAACTTGCTTAAAAATTCTCATAATTACTTGTGTCATAATTGATTATTGATAATCGATTATTATAAGTTGATAATCGATTATGTTGTGTATAAAATGAGTTTTTCTTATTCAAAATAAATTTTAACGTGACCTAAGGCAAACAATACATAGAATCAAAGATAAACCACATCTTATATATAAATTTACTAAATTACAAAAGCTTTTGCTTGAGACTTGACTTTGAGATATCATCAAAACTTCTTCTCTTCAGGTTTATGCTAACATTCTCCCCCATTTTTATGATGATAAAAAACTCTTTGATCTACTTTTATTTAAAGCTTTTTGTAACCTATATTAATCTGTAACGCATATATAACTTAAACAAAAAGGATTATTATAAAAGAGATAAATATAATTAAGCCTTTAAACATATTTCTCCCCCTTTCTATCATTATTAAAAAAGACGCTATGTATAATTAAATAATTTCTCCTCCTTGCTATAAAACTCCCCTTGAATATAAGCCAAAAAAATTAAGGAAAAACATAAATAATAGTTATAATAATTTTTATTAAAGGGAAATAAGAGGAATAATTCAAAACATAGTAAATAGAAGAAATTTACAATTGATAACAAATAAATAAAAGGAAAGAAAATAAGTACTCTTTGTTATTGAGTAACTTGAACAAAATTAAATTATTCTTAAATTTGATACCTTAAGAAAGAAAGAGAAGTAGTTAAAAAAAATTATCAAAATTTTCTTTTCAAGTTAAAAACGCCCCCTTAATTTGACAAATCATAATTTACCAAGTTTTGGTGCAGATCCTAAAACTCCTTCCTTAATTTTGAAATAACCTGGAATATAGAAAAATAATATTTTGGTACCCAAGAATACTTATTTGGGTCCTTTAAAGTTAAAAACAAGTTATTTTATAATAGGAATCCAAATATATATTCCATTTGGAACACCATAATGTTTTATTCTACATTTATTGGATGTATGACCATTTTTTATACAATAAAAACAAGTAACAACATTTGGGTTCTTATAATTTCTATTTTTATAATTATAATCATAATAATTTTGATTATATTATAGAACATACTTGATTTTATTATTATAATTATATTTAGGAACAATTTCAATTTTATTACCATAATTATAATCGTAGTAATTATAATTATTTTTAGGAACATGTTAAACAACCTTTTTTATTTTTAAATTATTGCTACATTCAGCGTTGGTTGTTTTATCAAGAGGTGTCTTTTTATTTAAACAAGAAGCACATTCTTCAATTTTGGTATATTTACCTTTTTCATCATATAAAATTTTATTTTTCAAATCCTTATTTTCTTCGAAGTTTTTCAATATTTGATTTTAATTCTTTAAAAATTTTCTTTAATTTTCTATGTGCATTATTTAGTTTCTCCGATTCACATAATAATTCTTTATACGTATCAAGTAATTCACTTTCACTATAATCTGAATTTTCAGAATCGTTAGAGATACTTACTTGACTTTCAGAGATGTCATCATCAGCCATCAGACATATGTTGGCTTGTGATAACGGTTTAAAATATTGTTATCTTTGATGTAATTTTGATACTAAATGCACCCCTTTTGACTTACAAACTTGCTTTAACTAATGTTTTTACTTTAGTTTTGTGAATAAGAGAGTTGAGGTTTAATTTGATGATTTTATGATTAATTCCCTTTGTTTTGATAGAAAATGAGTTAATAAAGGAAGCAAAGATGAAGTGCTAAGGAGTTAGAGCTCAGAAAGGCTTGTAAAAGCACCTGAAGGAAGGACAATAAGAAGCTCAAGCGCAGAAAATCGACATCCGCCACCCGGGCGCCCTCCTAGGCCGCCCGAGCGTCGGACCCCGAAGCCTGGGCGTCCAAACTAGAGGCTCAAGCCCTACGGAAATCGACATCCACCGCCCGGGCGCCCTAAATGGAGCGCCTGAGCGTCGTGTTTCGCGGGTCAGGCCTAGTTCTTGCCCTGTTTCTACTCTTTTCCGACTCTATTTAAAGGACCTAGGTACTCTAGGTTTTGCATCTCTGGCTGGAGCAACACAACAACACGCTCTTCTCCCATCTGAAGGCAAATCTGGAGGCGGGAGCTTCCTCTTCTACTTTTAGGGTTTTACTATCTCATGCTTTTCCATTGTTAATCTAGTTTCTCCATGTCTATGGGGAAGTAAACTCTATTTGTTGTTGGGGAATGATGTAACCTTGTGAACTCTCATGTATTTGAATTGATTCTTAATTTATATGTTTTTTCATTAATTGTTTAGGAATTCATTTGTTTCAATGCTTGCTCTATTTAACTCATTTAGTAGCATGATTTATGAATTGCATCAGTGGCGGGAGGTTCCTTACAATTCTGGTTCTTGTTGAATTCTCCCAAGGGTAATATTTCTCCGGGATGAGGGTATGAGTACTTGGTCGTCTTAAGCTCTTGATCTTCAGACTTAATTTTCTAGGAACGCTAGGAATTGCAGGAACTAGAAATTAAGGCAGGCTTATTGCGCCGAGGGATCGAGTTCTAATTAATTTAGTGAGTGACGTTAACATTAAAGCACAAAGAGGAATTCTTATATACATGAGAGGGAACTTGGTGAAATCTAACCCCAACAACATATTCATCTCATATTAAACAACATCCGTCCATCTTTGTGTTACTCTACTATTGATCAATTTGCATTTATATTTAATGTTATGTCTTTGCATTTGAAACCAACAATCTCGTTTTATTTAAGTCTTAACTAATTGAGTTATCACACAATTGTTTAGTGCCAAGAGTCTTCAGGAATACGATACTTGGTCTTACCATTTTATATTACTTGTGCGATTCGGTACACTTGTCGATTCATCAACAAGTTTCTGATTTCATTTCTGGAGATCAAAAATATTGTTAACAACTTGCTCATCAGAGTCGCTTGAGCTTGTTGTAGAATTATTGTCTTCATCCCAAGCAATATATGCCTTCTTTTTCTTAAAGAATTTCTTTTGGCCTCTTTCTTCACCCTTCTTTGGATTTGGACAATCTACCTTCATGTGTCATTTCTCACCACAATCATAACAACGATAATTTGATGATGATTCATTGTTTTCCTTATTCCCATTTTTAAATCTTCTTTTTCTTTGGACTTCATGAACTTGTTAAACTTCTTAATGAAGAGATCCAAATCTTCTTCTTCTTCTTCATTAAGATGTTTGCTTTTATCAATCTCAGATTCAAATGCCAGTCTTTTTCTTTCCTTTCTCTTCATCCTCGTTCAATCTCTCGAGATCCAGTTGATGTTCTCTCAACTTACCAAACAATCCAGCCACCTTTGGTTGTCAACTCTTGTCCAAAGATTTAAGGATTTTTATATTTAATTCATCATTATCAAAGGACTTACCTAACCTAATGAGATGATTCACTATGTAAGTGAAGCATTTCTGGACATCTATAATTGTTTCTCCTTGCTTCATTCAGAACATCTAACACTCTTGGACTAGAGTATTTCTTCTGGCTCTTCTGACATCATGAGTTCCTTCATGGGTGACTCTCAACATCTCCCACATATGTTGAGCAGTCTTAAAGGTAGAGATCTTGTAAAATTCATCAAGAGTTAAAGCAGATGATATTATGTTACGATCCCTTACGTCCTGTTGGGATCTTCTTCTATCATCAACATTCCATTGTTCTCGCGATTTGGATTCTTGCAAATTTTTAAAAAATACAATAGGAACAAAAGGACCATTTATGAAAGTTTCCCAAATCTCACTATCAATACATTCCATGAAAATTTGCATTCTTAGTTTCCAAAAAGCATAGGTTTCTCCAGTAAATAATGAAGGTCTATTGAAGAGGTACCCTCAGCAAAGGTTCGATGTTGCCCCGTTATTTTAAATTACTATCAAAGCAAACTCTGATACCAATTGTCAGAGCGGTGCAACAGAATGGTTAACGTGTTCAACAAACCCAAAGGAGGTGAATTGGTTTCTTATTGCAAATCATTCTTTTAATAATTTTCTCACGCAAATATAAATTCCTTAAAATAATTTAAATAGATTAAAAAAAGTAAGGAAGAGAGAAAATTTCACAGGTAATTTTTATCCTGGTTCGGATCAAACAGATCCTACATCCAGTTGTTAATCTCAACTGAAAATTAACACTTCACTAGCACAAACCAATAAATTGTTATAGTCACAAAGAAAATAAAATAGTTTAGGCTTAGAATAACTCTCTTGTTAGCCCAAGAAATGAAACTCACTTCTCCTATGACCCACAAGGGATGAACACCTTCTCCGAAACTTCACAAAGGATGAACACCTCCTCCAAATTGTTTCACGAAGGATGACAAGCTTTCAACTCAACAACAACAACAACAATGAATCACACTCCCTATGAAAGTTCTCGCTCTACGCCAACAGTAACAACACTCAATCACACTCCCTGTGAAAGTTATCGCTCTACGCTAACAGTAACAACATTCAATCATGCTCCCTATGAAAGTTTTTGCTCTATGCCAACACATCAAGTTCTCAAAGCCACAACACAAGGGTTCAGTAAACCCTAGAACACTTATCACCGCAACTTGTACATAAGAATTTTGAAATACACTTTTTGTATGTTCTGTATTTCGTATTTTAGAATGAGAGTCTCAATCTAATTTATAGAGATCTCATTCAAAGATACCTCCAAAAATCCGTTGTCAACTAATTAACGTGTAATCAAGGATACCGTATTCTCTCAAATTTTGGAGATTTATCCAATGTTCTATGTAGAGTTTTGCCAGTTTGTCTTCATCAGAATCAATGGCCGATACTTTTTTGGGATCCTCATATACTTCTTCAAGGGTTATAACAGCTTCCTGGATTTGATATCCAACCATTGTAGTAGAAAGGGGTTTTGGGGTTTCTGAGTGTTTATGGTTTTAGAGAAGAGCTAAGAGAGCATAAGGACGTTTGGCTTTCTTTGGAGGTTATGTGTGGGGTGATAGAGGTGGTTTCCTGGAATTCGAATGGTCAGGGTTTTAAAGGTAATCATGGTATATTAGTTATACGGTTTTGCTGACAAGGTGAGTTTTTAAAGTTCCCTTTTCTTTACCCTAGATGATTCTTAACGGGCTTCTTAGTTAGGCTTTGCGCATCTGACTTTATGCATGAATGCAGAGCAAGATCACAAGTTGTCTTAGCAATGTAAACATTGTGATGTTTTGGATGATATGTCCTAGAAGTTATGCATGTAGAATGATGTGTCTTTAGACGATGTGTCCCAGACCATACAATTGAGTATTATATCATTAGACGATGAATCTTATGATATTTTAACTACGAACCTATATGTGATTAATATATGAGGCAACGTTTATACTTCCCTTTCCAGTCGTTGATGTCTTGTCTTCTTTCTCGTTCTAGTGCTCTTCTTTTTTCTTCTTCCTTAGGTTTCAGAATGTAGACATTTCTTCCTTTATGATAGGTGAGTGTCCATAGTCCTGACGTCATGGTGGGAGTTTCTTTCCTATCATCCATTAAAGTTGCAAGAGAGATAATTTGGTTCTTTGGTACCCATCTAAAGTTGGGTCCAACCTTGTTAGTTGAATTTCTCCTTTTGTTTTCAAAATTGGACTTATCATTGAAGATTTCTTCTCCTGCTTTCAAAAATTTGATGAACCTTGTTGAACATGAATGATTTCCAGATTTGTCATTAAAGCTTAAACATGTTTTATCTTAGAAGTATTTGCTATTATTTACTAATATGTCTTGACGTTTATTTCCTTCATAAGTTTTGTTTAATATTTTGAATAGAGTGTCATTTTCTTATTTAACCTTATTTTTTTACCAATTTTAAAGTTTCAACTTTTTCTTTAAAATAACTTATTTCATTTTGTAAAGACATTATATTGTCTTTAAAAGATGTTAAATCATTTTTCAAGGTTTCATTTTCTTTTGACACATTTTTATATTGTTTCTTAAGTTTCTGATATGTTTTTGCTAGCTTGGAAGAATTAAACATTAGTTTATCATATGCTTCAATAATAGAGTGAAGATCATTGAAGTCTACCTCATTGTCAGAGTCGTCTGGCTTTCATATGTTGGATCAACCATTAACCATATATTGAATTATTTGTCTTCATCTTCAGATGAGCTTTGGTCTTCTAAGATAATTATGACCTCATTTGCTTTGTTCCTTTCGTCTTTTTCATATGTTGCAATTAGTGAGTCTCATATATCTTTGGCACTCTTGCAATGTTGTATTTCTTCATAAACTCCTTCACATAAAGCACATGTTAGTATATTTTTAGCTTTAAAGTTTAGAAGGCACATTCATTTGTGATCATTATCCAAAATCTTCTGGCAAAAGGCATTCCTTCTCTATTCAGAGGTATGAAGTTTCAATTTATTACAATATCTCACATGTCAATATGACATGATTCACGAAATATAATCATTCTTTGTTTCCAGAGATTAAACTTGTCTCCCTTGAATAGAGGAGGACAATTTATGACATATCCTTCACTTTCCTTGAGGTTAACTTTGATACCAACTGAAAACACAGAAAAACATTAGAGGGGTGCATAGTGTTTTTAAAACTTTTCGTAAATGGTGTCTGATAAATGTTTAAGATATTAACAAGTAAGAATACTATGAGACGATGATGTTTCACAAGACTTTGTAAAAGCTTTAAAGGAAGAAGAACTGTAAGATAAAACTTTTAAAATTTTTATGCAAAGAAACGTCTAATAACTTATAAAGAATATGTGTATATATAAGGATGCTAAGATATTTAGTCGCTAGTTTTTGTGATAAGAGTAAGTGAAACTTTTGGATAGTAACACAAAAAACTTCAAATTTTATAATGGTTCACTCAACCTGAGTTACGTCCAGTTCTCCCTTAAAAACTCTTAAGGGATTCCACTAATCTTTTCAAGATTACACAAGTTTTGCCTCTCCAAGATCTCACAGAGTATTCTCACCACTCCTGGTTACAATGGGTATTAGCATCACTCCTAGTTCTCTAGTCAACATGACTAGAACGAGTTTAGCCTCTCCAGGATCTAACCCTAGACAATTATCTAGAGGTTCAACTCAACCTGAGTTTAACAACCAAGTTTTTGAGTTCTCTTTAGAACTTACAACAAATCCACAAATGGATTTTCTACAAGGTACATACGAATAACTCTCAGCGAGAGGATATATGTTCAAATACAATACAATTTGTAACACTTGAAAGTGTTTCTCTCTTTACAAAGATTTTTCTCTCAAAAGATATGGAGTGTTAGACGATATAAGAACACTTTGAGCATTTCTCTCTTTTAACTTGTTATTCTTCTTATGTTATCTTTTCTTACACTTTTCATTAACAACATCTTATTTCCAAGGTTTCTTCTATATAATTTCTCTTGAAAGATGATCATTGAACAAAGAAGTTGACTTCTGAAGAGTTGGTAGCCTTTGAATATGAAGTATGACTTTAGTCTACTTTGTAGGGTTCAGATCTTTTCCTCATAGCCTTAAGCGAAACTTAAGTTTGTAAGATGTGAGTAGATGAATTTAATGAAACATTCCTAGAATGTTCTTCTCTAACAACGTCTTTTTTTGGGTGTCGTGTGATGAATCATTATTTTCTTCACTTCACTTAGTTTACTGTACTAAAATTAATCAGGGAGTTGTGCTTAATTGTCCAGTATTTTCCCGTTTTTACTGATTGTGCTTAATTTGATCAGAAATTCTTATTTTACTTAATTTGAATTATCTGAGAATAATTATTTACATTAGTGAATGCAGGGAAAATTCTGTAAATATTTTAGAACATTAGGAAGAATATTTATTTACACACTGTGTTATCTAGTCGAAGCCGTACTGCATTGAATTAATCTGTGTATTGATCCGTATAATGAAATATTTTTCTTGAGTTTGTAAAAGCAAAATAGGCTTGGCATCATTACACCTCACGGCAACTCTTTGGATTCAAATGAAGAATTTTGCAAAACATTTAGCCTAAGTTGGAATGAAAGAGAAGAGACCACCAAGTTCCAAGTGCAGCCCACTGTTTTATGAATTGTTTTGGAAAAGAATAGCATTGTCTTATGTATACAATTCACATTACAAATTAAATGAGGGAAGTGACCATACTTGAAAGACTCGGCCATACACATACCACCTTTGGAAAATTCAACATACAATTGAGAAAAGGTAGAATGAGCTAAATCCAAGAACAAAGTCATCCCGTGAAACACCAATTGGAGAGCTAAATCCAAGCACAGGGGATTAATTGAAGAAAAATGAAAAAGGCTAACTACTAGGTGGTGGATCAGTCGCTACTCTATTAAAACCTCCTTCCTCTCGGCAATTTAGGGGCATCCTATCTTCTTTTCTTTTTTTCCCATGGAGGATAGCAAATGTATTGAAGGGATGATGACTTGATGAAGGAGAAGAAGGTACTGGTGTGAGAATATACGTCCAAAGAGCTAGAGGAGGGAAGCAAAACTGTATTTGATTCTTGAATCACTGCTGGAAGAAGACACAAGACCAAGAGGCAGCTAGTTTGTTTCCTTCACTTTACTTTGCTTCTTTGTACTTTGAATAATTTTCCTTGAGAACTGGAAACATGATCTTGATGAATGAATAGCTTGTGTTTATTCCTTTTGTAGAATTCTGCTTGCATCCTTAAATTGATTTTCTGCATCTTTATGTAAACTCTTCTAGCCTTATGTAACCTTGGTGAAAAGAGTAATTGGTCTTGTGTTGAATCACGTTTTAGAAGTAGTAGCAAGTGAGGAGTTGATTTACCTTTCATAGAAGTAGGCTTCCTTCACCTAAGAAAAGAAAAAAAAAATTTGTTTACTTGGAGTAGAGAGCTCTCGGTATAGAGAACGAGAGAACCATGTGTAACTTTGGAGATGTTGATTTATTTTTCTTGTTGGATGGAAGGAGCACCACACTTTGATTTGCTTTGTTGAAGGAAGCTCACGTACGGAGGAAGAGAAGAGCATGGCACGTTTGCTGCAAGGAGGAGAAGTGATTTTGGTGAGAATGGAACAATGATTTTTGGTTGGAAGCAAGGGAAAGGTGGACGGTTTAAGCATTTTGGAATGCAACGTTAGTTTATTTCAACAAAGGGAAGTATAATATTGATTGAGCTAGAAGACAAATGAATTTGTTTATGAGTGAATTCAGCATGTGGAAAAGAATGATCCACTTTGGAAAGTAGAAGGAGTGGAGCCGTGTGAAGAATGCTTTAAAGAAGAAGACAAAAGGTTAAAGTTGCATTATTTTGAAGCATATTTCATACTTTGGAGAAGTGATTACGTGAATGAAGGATAGCAAGCTTTTGAGAATTCTTAAACCACACCAAGTCAATTCTTTCACGTCTGCAGAAGAAGTAACAAGAGGATTTAAGTGAAGCATTTCTTTTGTTTAATAATAAAAAAAAAAGGAATTAAGTAAAGTCACGGTCTAGGAGTGGTTTTAAGGCAATTGTAAATTTAAATTTCTTTTGGTAGATGAATTGGGCACAGTTAATAGTAGGGAAGTTTTACAGTTTTTCATTTCCTTTGCTTTAAAATATTTTACATCATATGTTGAAATAATTTTCTGTATTTTTGTTTATTGTATTTTGCTGCTGTCATTTTAATTCTGTTTCCATATTTGAATTTTACTGTTTTCTGTATTTGCTGTTTTACTGTATTTTTATTTTCTGTATTTTCGTTTTCTGTACTGTATTTTTCTGTACTGCAGTTTTTCTGTTTCTATATTTACTGTTTTGCTGTAAGTATTACTGCTGTAATTTATTTTCTGTTTCTACTGTTTTCTGTATTTATTATTTACTGTATTTTTGTTTTCTGAATTTTTGTTTTTTGGTCCAGATTTATTTTTACTGTTTTACGTTACTGTATTTTCATTTTCACTGTGGCAATTTCATTTTTTTTTTTAATTTCGTTTTACTGTTTTAATTTTATTTCAACGCTTTTAAATTTCATCCGCAACCAAAACAATTTTCAAAACACCCCCATTACGTGTTGACAAAAGACTGAACCGCCACAACATTTGGTCCCTGAGAAACGACCTAGGAGTCAATTCCTAGCACTGTACTGCATTCTTAATTGCACATCAAATTTGATCGGCCGCGACAGCTGTATCAAATTTTGGCGCCGTTGCCGGGGACCAACGGTTCAGTTTTGAGTCTTGTGTCTGTGTTGTGTGATTTGTGTATGTGTTTGTGATAGTGTTGTTTTGCTACCTTGTGTTTATTTCTGTGGTTTGAATTTTCTGTGCTATTGTTTCATGATTACAGGGTGTCGTGATTTAGTGCATGACTAGAGGAAATCCTGGATTCATACCACCCTTTGATCCTGAGATTGATAGGACTTTTCATAGCTTAATTAGGCATTCTAGGAATTTGTCTTTAGAGTCTGTTTTTGAACCTGTTCCATTAGATATTGTGCATCCTACTGTTGAGTACTCTGTGCATACTGCATCTACTGCATCTGTACTTGATTCTGATTCTGTTGTTTTTCACACTGAGAACAATATGGCACAACCTCCACCTCGCGAGAGGACTTTTAGGGAGATGGCTGCACCTGATTTCGATATTGAAAGCTTGTGCATCCAATATCCTGATGAGGACGTTCCGTATGTTCTCAAGACTGGACTGATCCATTTGTTGCCCAAGTTTCATGGTCTTGCAGGTGCGAGTCCACATAAGCATTTGAAGGAATTCCTGGTTGTTTGTTCCAGTATGAAACCGCACAATGTTCCTGAAGAGCACGTCTTCTTGAAGGCATTCCCTCATTCATTGGAAAATGTTGCTAAGGATTGGTTGTATAGTTTAGCGCCGAGATCCATTGCTAGCTGGGATGATCTGAAGAGGCTGTTCTTGGAGAAATTTTTCCCAGCATCCCGGACCACAGCTATCAGGAAAGACATAACTGGGATTAGACAGCTTAGTGGAGAGAACCTGTACGAATATTGGGAGAGATTCAAGACACTTTGTGCTAGCTGCCCCCACCATCAGATACCTGAACAACTCCTTATTCAGTATTTCTACGAGGGTTTGAACAACATGGATCGAGGTATGATCGATGCTGCCTGTGGTGGAGCTCTTGGAGACATCACACCTGCTGAGGCCAGACCATTGATTGAGAAGATGGCCTCCAACTCCCAGCAGTTTAGCAATAGGAATGATGCCATTGTGGTGAAGGGCGTACAAGATATTGCCCAGTCTTTATCAGCTGTTGAAAGCAAGTTAGAAGGCCAGATTAACTCTCTTGCGAAGATGGTGACACAGTTGACTACCAACCAGAGATCGACATCTCAATCTGCATATGTTGCACGACTATGTGCTATTTGTCCTTCCAGTGACCACTACACAGATGCATGTCCTTCTTTGCAACATCCTGCTGCCTCTGATGTGCCTCAGGCTTATACTACAAACATCTACAACAACAGGCAGCCACAACAGCAAAATCATGACTTGTCCAGCAACAGGTACAACCCAGGGTGGAGGAATCACCCCAATCTTAGATGGAACAATGCGCCACAGCAACAGCAGCAGGCGCCACCTTTTCAGAATGCTGGAACACCTAACAGATATGTGCCTCCACCCATGCAACAACACCAAAGGCAACAACAACAGCAACAGCAAGAGGCACCTGCCCAACCAGCTGCCCAACCTTCCACTTCGTCTGAACCTTCATTGGAAGAGTTAGTGAGACAGATGACTGTGCAAAACATGCAGTTTCAGAAAGACAACATGCAATTTCAGCAGGAGACTAGAGCGTCCATACAGAGCCTCACTAACCAGATAGGTCAGATGGCCACTCAGATAAACCAGGCGCAGTCTCAAAATTCTAGTAAGTTACCATCGCAGACTGTGCAGAATCCAAGAAATGTGAGTGCCATAACCCTCAGATCAGGGAAGCAGATTGTTGTACCTTCAGAGCCCACCTCTATACCGACACCCGTGCCTGCTACTTCTCACAAAAAGGAGGACCAAGCTGGTCCAAGCAGGACATTTGAGGCAGGTGAATCTTCTTCTCCAGTCGGTGGTTCTTCTTCAGGAGGATCTCCTCCCTTAACCACCACTACTGCTGCCACACCATCTCCATTGATTGACCGACCTATCCCTCTTCCATTCCCTTCACGAGCACTTCCTAGCAAAAAGATGGAAGAGGTAGATAAAGAAATTCTGGAGACCTTCAGGAAGGTGGAGGTGAACATACCTCTACTTGATGCAATCAAGCAGATACCAAAGTATGCAAAATTCTTGAAGGAGCTGTGCACACACAAGAGGAAGATGAAGGGAAATGAAAGGATTAGCATGGGAAGAAATGTATCTGCACTTATTGGTAAGTCGGTCCCGCACATTCCTGAAAAGTGCAAAGATCCAGGTATATTTTGCATTCCTTGTGTGATTGGAAATAATAAATTTGAGAATGCCATGCTTGATTTGGGTGCTTCTGTTAATGTCATGCCTTTGTCTATATATGAATCTTTATCTCTTGGTCCTTTGCAAACCACGGGTGTGGTCATTCAGTTGGCTAATAGGAGTGTTACTCACCCAACAGGTTTCATAGAAGATGTCTTGGTAAGGGTTGGTGAATTGATTTTTCCTGCTGATTTTTATGTTTTGGAAATGGAGGAGGGATTCTCTCATGGATCCGCTCCCATTATTTTAGGTAGGCCATTCTTGAAAACTGCCCGAACTAAGATTGATGTATATGATGGAACTTTGTCTATGGAATTTGCTGATATTGTTGTTCATTTTAATATCTTTGATGCAATGAAATTTCCAGCTGAGGACCATTCTCTGTTTAGGATTGATACATTGGATGACATTATTGATGAATTTATTGTTGACAACTTTAATTCTGTGCATGAGAAGAAGCATTCTTTTCTATCTTCTTTGCATTCATGTATTGAATCTGGATTCGAATCAAGTTTTGAGAATGATGTTGATAATGTTGTGGATTTTGATGAGGATTGTGATGTCCAGGATATTGATGCTATGAATGATATTGATGATGTTGTTGACATATCTGAGATGGACATTGATTTGGATTGTGATGAGATAAGTGATCTGCCTTTACCTGTACACTCTTTAGAGTCAGAATGCATTAACAATGTTGCAGGAAGTACACTTGAATCTGACTTGCAGGCACCCACTCTTGAGCTGAAACAGTTACCAGATAACCTCAAGTACGTGTACTTGGAGGATGATGAAAAGAAACCGGTGATCATTTCTACCTCCCTTGATTCTGTTCAAGAGGAGAAGTTGCTTGGTATACTGAGGAACAACAAGAAGGCCATTGGTTGGAGTTTGGCTGACATACCTGGTATTAGTCCATCCACATGCATGCATAGAATTCTTTTGGAAGAAGGGGCAAAGCCAGTCAGACAGCCACAAAGAAGGCAAAACCCCGTGATCATGGAAGTCATCAAGAAGGAGGTGACCAAGCTTTTGCAAGCAGGAATCATCTATCCTATTTCAGACAGTCAGTGGGTGAGCCCCATCCATGTCGTACCCAAGAAAACTGGCCTCACTGTGGTGAAGAATGAGAGGGATGAGCTTATCCCAACTAGAGTGCAGAACAGCTGGAGAGTCTGCATTGACTATAGGAGGCTCAACCAAGCAACCAGGAAAGATCATTTTCCCCTGCCATTCATTGATCAGATGCTGGAGCGCCTGGCAGGTAAATCTCATTATTGTTTTCTTGATGGTTTTTCTGGATATTTTCAGATCAATATTGCTCCTGAGGATCAAGAGAAAACCACATTCACCTGCCCCTTTGGCACTTTTGCCTATCGGAGGATGCCCTTTGGTCTATGCAACGCTCCTGGTACCTTCCAACGATGCATGCTTAGCATTTTTAGCGACTTTCTTGAGAATTGCATAGAGGTGTTTATGGATGATTTTACTGTGTATGGATCCTCTTTTGATGCATGTTTAGACAGTCTGGAAAAGGTTTTGCAAAGATGCATAGAAACAAACCTTGTTCTCAATTTTGAGAAATGTCACTTTATGGTTGAACAAGGTTTGGTTTTAGGGCATATCATTTCTGAAAAGGGAATAGAGGTAGATCCTGCTAAGATATCTGTGATTTCGCAGTTGCCTTACCCCTCTTGCGTGCGAGAGGTGCGATCTTTCCTTGGACATGCAGGTTTCTACAGGCGCTTCATCAAAGATTTCAGCAAGAAGGCGCTTCCCTTGTCCAGACTGCTGCAGAAGGATGCTGACTTTGTTTGTGGTGACAGATGCAAGCAGGCTTTTGATTGCTTGAAGGAAGCTTTGACTACCACCCCTATCATTCAGGCACCGGATTGGACAGCCCCATTTGAGCTCATGTGTGATGCATCTAACTATGCATTGGGGGCTGTCTTGACACAGAAAATTGACAAGCTGCCAAGAGTGATTTACTATGCATCACACACTTTGGATGCTGCCCAAGCAAACTATACCACCACTGAAAAAGAATTGTTGGCAATTGTTTTTGCTCTTGATAAGTTTAGGTCATATTTGCTTGGATCATCTGTTATTGTATATACTGACCATGCAGCTCTTAAGTTTCTGTTGAAAAAGGCTGAGTCAAAGCCTAGATTGATCAGATGGATGCTACTGCTCCAGGAGTTTGACTTGCAGATTAAGGACCGGAGTGGAGCACAGAATCTAGTTGCGGACCACCTTAGCAGGATTGAGAGAGCTGGGAATGAAGTTGATGTGCTGCCCATCCAGGATGACTTTCCTGATGAGAGTTTGTTGATGATTTCTTCTTCTCACCCGACTCCTTGGTTTGCACACATTGTAAATTATTTGGTTGCTTCTATTTTTCCTCCCTTAGCATCACGTGCTCAGATTGCTAAAATTAAGAGTGATGCTAAGTATTATGTTTGGGATGACCCATATCTGTGGAAGTTGTGCAGTGACCAGGTTACTAGGAGATGCATTCCAGACCATGAGATTGACTCGGTCCTGCAGTTTTGTCATGCCTCCTCACCTGGTGGTCATCTGGGGATACAAAGAACAGCTCGTAGGGTGCTTGATTGTGGGTTCTATTGGCCTTCCATCTTCAAGGATGCGGAGAAGATTTGTAGCACTTGTGAGCCTTGTCAGAAAGCAGGAGGACAAATTTCACAGAGACAAGAGATGCCTCAACAACCTATGCTATTCTGTGAGGTGTTTGATGTCTGGGGTATAGATTTCATGGGTCCTTTTCCTGTTTCTTTTGGTTTTTCCTATATTCTCCTTGCTGTGGATTATGTTTCAAAATGGGTGGAAGCTAAAGCCACCAGAACTAATGATGCTCGGGTTGTTGTGGATTTTGTTAGATCTCACCTCTTTTGCAGGTTTGGAGTGCCTAGAGCAATTGTTAGTGATCAGGGAACCCATTTTTGCAACAGATCCATGCAAGCTTTACTCAAGAAATATGGGGTGACGCACAGAGTTTCTACACCTTACCACCCCCAAACAAATGGGCAGGCTGAGATCTCCAACAGGGAGATTAAGAGGATTTTGGAAAAGATTGTCCAGCCCAACAGGAAAGATTGGAGTAGTAGATTGGACGATGCTCTTTGGGCCCACAGGACTGCATACAAAGCACCGATTGGGATGTCTCCGTACAGGGTTGTCTTCGGAAAGGCATGTCATCTACCAGTTGAAATTGAGCATCGGGCATATTGGGCTGTGAAGACATGCAACTTCTCTATGGACCAAGCTGGAGAGGAAAGGAAGTTGCAAATAAATGAATTAGATGAAATCAGATTGGAAGCCTATGAGAACTCAAAGTTCTACAAGGAAAGAATCAAGAGGTTCCATGATAACTCCATTGTTAGAAAGGACTTCGAGGTTGGCCAACAGGTTTTATTGTATAACTCTAGACTCGGCCTCATGGGTGGTAAGTTGAGATCAAAGTGGACTGGACCCTTTGTTGTGACTAATGTTTATCCTTATGGTGCAGTAGAAATCCAGGGTCCATCTGCAGCTAAAAGCTTCAAGGTGAACGGGCATAGACTGAAGCCCTTCCTCAGCAATCCTTCTCTGTTGGATGCAGTGGTGGAGGAGACGTCTTTGGTCTACCCCACCTACCCTCCCACCTGACTCAGGGAGTTTCTTCTCTCCTTCCCTCCTCACTTTTGTTGCACTTTGTCGATATCTGATGACTATTCTGATTGTTTTGATCTGCTGAATGTGACACACTGAGGACATTGTGTCGTTTAAGTGTGGTCTATTAGGGGAGGTTGTTTCTTTGTTTATGTTTCGTTTTTGTGTATTTTGTGGTGTCTTATGTACAGTTTTGCATGATTTTCGTGAATTCTGGACTATGATTAGGTTGTCAGTTTTCCTGCACTTCATTGATACTCTAAACTGTTGAATTCCTTGCTTTACTTTGCTTGGGAGATAATCATGATATTTGAGAGTTGAATTGATGGTGACCATATTACCTGTGTGAGATTTGAGCCATTTGATGATCTTTCTTGTGTGTGATATATGCCTTGATTGCTTGCACATATGTCTTGGCTTCACTCTTTGAATTGATTCTTGACTAATACGCATGTTTGAAAGGGATAAAGGCATTTTGTTGTTGAGCCTCTAAGCCAGATAAGCCTACCCTGTTTTGATCCATTGATACCCTTTTGAGCCTATGTTTTTCCCCATTTCTTTGTTTTGAAGCTCATACACTAGCCCTAAGTGAAAAACCATTATTACCTGAACCTTAGGGAATTTTGTAGCTTTGGAATTGTTTTGGGAATAAGTGTGGTCTCCTGGGAATTTCAGATGAATTGGCTAGTGAGTTCTCTTCATATCTCGTTTCTGTTTGTAAATATGTGGTGCATCTTGTCTCTTGAAATTGTGTGTTGAACAGAGTAAAGAAAAAAGACATGATGAAGAAAAAAAAAATGATGAAAAAAAAAAAATTCAGAAAAAACAGAAAAAAAATTGTGAACAACGGTGAATAATGGAGTTAACTAGAGGATGGAATTAGAGGCTGTAGGTGAGTTTGAATGTGTTTATACTTGTTCCCCATTGCTCATCTATCCCTTATGGTTTATAGCTTTTCATCCAGATATATCCTCCCTTGTCCTTGACCCCATTATGACCATAAAAAGACCTTTTGATTTGAACATGCGTATCTGTTTGAGTGTTGATATTAGAGGCTTGCCAAGCCTATTTGTGTTTGCTTTCTTGAGTTCATTGAGTGACATTGATTTACCTTAAACACTTGAGAGAAACACTGATTGTGTACATCTGTGGGCTCTGTTGCTGTCGATTCATCTCTTGAACTGATTGATTGTTTTCCTTGTACTGAACTGTTTGGATGATTCTTTGAGTATTTGCTTTCATTGATTTTGTGTAGGATTCTGCCTGTACCTTTTACTGTCCAGATTTTGTGGGAATTGTGAAAGTGTGTTTCTGTTTTGGAGTTTGTGCTGTCTGTCAAGTCTGTGTCACTTTTCTAATGTTTGAACTGCTCCCTGGTTTTGTGTCTTAAGTTTGCCCAGGAGTGCAAACGACTAAGTGTGGTCTATTTTGATGAATCATTATTTTCTTCACTTCACTTAGTTTACTGTACTAAAATTAATCAGGGAGTTGTGCTTAATTGTCCAGTATTTTCCCGTTTTTACTGATTGTGCTTAATTTGATCAGAAATTCTTATTTTACTTAATTTGAATTATCTGAGAATAATTATTTACATTAGTGAATGCAGGGAAAATTCTGTAAATATTTTAGAACATTAGGAAGAATATTTATTTACACACTGTGTTATCTAGTCGAAGCCATACTGCATTGAATTAATCTGTGTATTGATCCGTATAATGAAATATTTTTCTTGAGTTTGTAAAAGCAAAATAGGCTTGGCATCATTACACCTCACGGCAACTCTTTGGATTCAAATGAAGAATTTTGCAAAACATTTAGCCTAAGTTGGAATGAAAGAGAAGAGACCACCAAGTTCCAAGTGCAGCCCACTGTTTTATGAATTGTTTTGGAAAAGAATAGCATTGTCTTATGTATACAATTCACATTACAAATTAAATGAGGGAAGTGACCATACTTGAAAGACTCGGCCATACACATACCACCTTTGGAAAATTCAACATACAATTGAGAAAAGGTAGAATGAGCTAAATCCAAGAACAAAGTCATCCCGTGAAACACCAATTGGAGAGCTAAATCCAAGCACAGGGGATTAATTGAAGAAAAATGAAAAAGGCTAACTACTAGGTGGTGGATCAGTCGCTACTCTATTAAAACCTCCTTCCTCTCGGCAATTTAGGGGCATCCTATCTTCTTTTCTTTTTTTCCCATGGAGGATAGCAAATGTATTGAAGGGATGATGACTTGATGAAGGAGAAGAAGGTACTGGTGTGAGAATATACGTCCAAAGAGCTAGAGGAGGGAAGCAAAACTGTATTTGATTCTTGAATCACTGCTGGAAGAAGACACAAGACCAAGAGGCAGCTAGTTTGTTTCCTTCACTTTACTTTGCTTCTTTGTACTTTGAATAATTTTCCTTGAGAACTGGAAACATGATCTTGATGAATGAATAGCTTGTGTTTATTCCTTTTGTAGAATTCTGCTTGCATCCTTAAATTGATTTTCTGCATCTTTATGTAAACTCTTCTAGCCTTATGTAACCTTGGTGAAAAGAGTAATTGGTCTTGTGTTGAATCACGTTTTAGAAGTAGTAGCAAGTGAGGAGTTGATTTACCTTTCATAGAAGTAGGCTTCCTTCACCTAAGAAAAGAAAAAAAAAATTTGTTTACTTGGAGTAGAGAGCTCTCGGTATAGAGAACGAGAGAACCATGTGTAACTTTGGAGATGTTGATTTATTTTTCTTGTTGGATGGAAGGAGCACCACACTTTGATTTGCTTTGTTGAAGGAAGCTCACGTACGGAGGAAGAGAAGAGCATGGCACGTTTGCTGCAAGGAGGAGAAGTGATTTTGGTGAGAATGGAACAATGATTTTTGGTTGGAAGCAAGGGAAAGGTGGACGGTTTAAGCATTTTGGAATGCAACGTTAGTTTATTTCAACAAAGGGAAGTATAATATTGATTGAGCTAGAAGACAAATGAATTTGTTTATGAGTGAATTCAGCATGTGGAAAAGAATGATCCACTTTGGAAAGTAGAAGGAGTGGAGCCGTGTGAAGAATGCTTTAAAGAAGAAGACAAAAGGTTAAAGTTGCATTATTTTGAAGCATATTTCATACTTTGGAGAAGTGATTACGTGAATGAAGGATAGCAAGCTTTTGAGAATTCTTAAACCACACCAAGTCAATTCTTTCACGTCTGCAGAAGAAGTAACAAGAGGATTTAAGTGAAGCATTTCTTTTGTTTAATAATAAAAAAAAAAGGAATTAAGTAAAGTCACGGTCTAGGAGTGGTTTTAAGGCAATTGTAAATTTAAATTTCTTTTGGTAGATGAATTGGGCACAGTTAATAGTAGGGAAGTTTTACAGTTTTTCATTTCCTTTGCTTTAAAATATTTTACATCATATGTTGAAATAATTTTCTGTATTTTTGTTTATTGTATTTTGCTGCTGTCATTTTAATTCTGTTTCCATATTTGAATTTTACTGTTTTCTGTATTTGCTGTTTTACTGTATTTTTATTTTCTGTATTTTCGTTTTCTGTACTGTATTTTTCTGTACTGCAGTTTTTCTGTTTCTATATTTACTGTTTTGCTGTAAGTATTACTGCTGTAATTTATTTTCTGTTTCTACTGTTTTCTGTATTTATTATTTACTGTATTTTTGTTTTCTGAATTTTTGTTTTTTGGTCCAGATTTATTTTTACTGTTTTACGTTACTGTATTTTCATTTTCACTGTAGCAATTTCATTTTTTTTTAATTTCGTTTTACTGTTTTAATTTTATTTCAACGCTTTTAAATTTCATCCGCAACCAAAACAATTTTCAAAACACCCCCATTACGTGTTGACAAAAGACTGAACCGCCACAACATTTGGTCCCTGAGAAACGACCTAGGAGTCAATTCCTAGCACTGTACTGCATTCTTAATTGCACATCAAATTTGATCGGCCGCGACAGCTGTATCATCGTGATTACGATAATATATTTCTATTTTATTGATCTACACATATATTAAGAAGCAAAGTATACAAGCATCAAAGTACTTTTTTGGACATGCATTAAATGTTTTGAACCTTGATAAGTGTTAAGCAGTGTAGCATGTTCAAGACATTATATCATTTGTCATTTCATCAATAAAGGCATCATTTGGTAAGACAATTCACATGTATATTCATCAGATTGTATAAATATAAGATGCTTTCCTAAGGATAAAGTGTTTAGCGATCACTTATCATACGATGTTTTCTATAAAAAGCTTTGCTTGATATAACACTATATTGAATGGGAATTTCTTTTAACCTTAGTGTTATAGACTTCTATTGTCATAAGAAGCTAGCTTATTTTGCTTATATAGTTTATTAAGAGATTTCTATGAGAGACACTTTCTTCTTGATGTTGTTTATGATTTTTTAATTTATTTAAGCAGTTTGGTCTGGAAAGCCTTACTTCAACTCTTGACTTTAGACATTATAAGACGCTTCTTCATTAGACGTTACTAATTTAAACAACTTTCCAACACAACAATATTTTTTTTAATGCTCTTTATTAAACTTTAAAACCTAGGTTGCTTTAGAGGGTTTATTCCCTAAACGATTTTGTCTTAACATTTTCTTCTCTTTGAAAAGGGTTTCAAGCACAACTTATGGTATTTAGCGACAAATTTAGGGATTTGGGTATCTTTAACTTGATTAAAACTAAATTGAAGTTAGATTGAACCTAGATTGAAGCTACATGTTAAGCAAGGATACAAACATGAATGAATCTAAAGCAAAAGGTTAGAGAATCGAAGCAAACCTACATTGAAGTCAGGGCATGAAAGGGAATGAAACTAAAGTAGATTGAAGTTAAGGAAAAAAATGAATAAATGTAAATGAATGGGAATAAATGATAATGCAAAAGGAAAGAAGTGAATGTAAATAAAAGGGAGCGAATATGAAACAAATTGTTTTGGTAGGGATTTGTAGGATCGAGAGACTAACCTTTCTGACGTGGCTGTGCTACTTTCCAATGTTTGAGTTGTGTGCCCCGCTCACTTGGACTCTAGATGTCATTCGGTTGTGCTCTCGATGAGGGGAGGTACTTGCAAAAGGCACTCTGACGCTTAAGTTAGGAGTGGTTTTATGGACTGCTTATCAAAGTTTAGTATTTGAGTCCTAATCAGGCGTAAGTAGAACGTAGTGAAGTTTGAGTTGAACGTACTTGGCCTTTGGTCCTGTCAATGTATTTATAAGCATTTCATAGATCAAATAAACACAACCTTACCTAGAGATCTGGTTAGTTACTCATAAACGGCTTTATCAATATCTTAACCACTTATCAACATCTTCAGATCTTCAATCAGATATTCTTAATTATTTTACTCTCTGATTATTTTATCTTCTACTAGACTACTGATCCAATAGTACCTTAAGTGTTGGCCCAATTATAGCCCAACACTATTTAACCCGGTTGACTTTAGTTGATGTGGTTGATGATGGCCTGGTTGACCATTGTGGTGGTGACCGAACGACTTGTGATGTTAATCGTTTGGTATACATTATATCCGATACATGCCCCCCAAGTTCGAGTTAAGCGTTCAACTTTAGCCGTGATTAACTATAGGACTTATATGAGTTTGAGGGAGGTTGTTTTTAGTCATTGCTTGTTGCTGCCGAAACGGTGGACTTTATAACTTCTCTTTTGAACTTTTCAGTAGGCCGAGCGGCTTATGATGGGAGTTTTGTTTAGAACTTTTTTCCACGTTGACTAGCAACTTTGATAGTATCTTGTTTTTCTTTTATGAAGAAAAATAACGGTCGAATTTGAAGTGTCAAAAGAATGTAAATAATTAGATTAACCTATTTTATAAGGTTGAATGGCCAAGCAGGCGAGAGTGCTTTATTGAAGATGCTCGGTTGAGAATGACTGTTCCTTAGTTCTTGGTGTTTGACCAAGGAGTTCCTGGAGAACTTCTTAGTGAGAAGGCTTTACTTCTCAGCATTGACCTAGGAATTCACTGGGGAACTTCTTAGGCAGAGGGCTTTACCTTCCGCCTTTTTTGACTTTGACCTAGGAGTTCTTCCTAGGGAACGAGTTTTACCGTTCGGCTTTACACTAGGAATTCCTGGAGAACTTCCTAATGAGAGGGCTTTACCTCTCGGCTTTGTGACTTTGACCTAGGAGTTCTTCTTAACGAACGAGCTTTACTGCTCGACTTTGCACTAGGAGTTCCTGGAGAACTTCCTAGTGAGAGGGCTTTACCTCTCGGCTTTGTGACTTTGACCTAGGAGTTCTTCCTAGGGAATGGGCTTTACCATTCGACTTTTCACTAAGAGTTCCTGGAGAACTTCCTAGTGAGAGGGTTTACCTCTCGACTTTGTGACTTTGACCTAGGAATTTTTCTTAGGGAACAGGCTTTACCGCTCGACTTTGCACTAGGAGTTCCTGGAGAACTTCCTAGTGAGAGGGCTTTACCTCTCGGCTTTGTGACTTTGACCTAGGAGTTCTTTCTAGGAAACAGACTTTACCTTTCGGCTTTACACTAGGAGTTCCTGGAAAACTTCCTAGTGAGAGGGTTTTAGCTCTCGGTCGAGAGGGATTTACCTCTCGGTCTTTGTCATCAACATTTTAGTTGAAAAGAGGGATTTACCTCTCGATTGAGAGAGATTTACCTCTCGGTCTTCGTCATCAGAACTTCCCGGTTCACGAGAGAGATTTACCTTTCGGTCTTCGCCATCAGAACTTCCCGGTTCACGAGAGGGATTTACCTCTCGACTTTGTGACTTTGACCTAGGAGTTCTTCCTAGGGAACACGCTTTACCGTTCGGCTTTGCACTAGGAGTTCCTAGAGAACATCCCAATGAGAGGACTTTCCCTTTTGGCGTTGTGATTTGTAGGATCCTATCACCTCCACTGAAGAAATATAACAACTTGAATTTAACATGGTGAGAAAAAGAGTAGCCAAACAAACCAATGCATTAATGTCAAAATAGGTTATTATAAGGTTGGTCGGCCAAGCAAATAAGATCGTTCAGTCTTTTGTTGAATGTTTGACGGTCAACGATGAGGAATCTGTATTAAGATGTCTTGAATGAGCTGTGGGTGCTTTATGCTTTGTGACCATAAGGGAGAGAGAGAGAGAGAGAGAGAGAGAGAGAGAGAGAGAGAGAGAGAGAGAGAGAGAGACCAAGGTCTGCTCAAGCTATACCCTGAGGCCATGGAAGACCGAGCGGTTGAAGCCGAATAACTGAATACCTTTTGGCCAAATGGTCGAATACCTATAAGGCCGAATGGCCGAATACCTGTGATTGAATGGAAAATGTTCGGTTCATAAGTGGAACGGTTTGCAGGGGTTATATTTCGTTCTATTTCGACCGTTCGGGTTGGTGTGATTATGGCTTGCTTTATTGCAATTCTATTGGTTTGAGGCGGACCGCTTGGGAGGTACTCGTTCCGCCCTTAGCACCACAATCTCCTCTACATGCTTTGCTGCTCTTCCAGGTTTCTCGTGGTCACCATTGGGTTTCTTCAGCTTGCTCTTGGCCCCACGGTGGGCGCCAAAATGTTTCAGTACGGATTTGCAGGACCGAGAGACTAACCTTTCTGACGTGGCTTTGCTACTTTCCAATGCTTGAGTTGCGTGCCCCGCTCGCTTGGACTCTGGATGTTGTTCGGTTGCGCTCTTGATGGGGGAAGGCACTTGCAAAAGGCACTCTGACGCTCAAGTTAGGAGCAGTTTTATGGACTATTTATCATAGTTTAGTATTTGAGTCCTGATTGGATGTAAGTAGAACGTAGTGAATTCTGAGTTGAACGTACTTGTCCTTTGGCCCTGTCAATGTATTTATAAGCATTTCAGAGATCAAATAAAAACAACCTTATCTGGAGATCTGGTTAGTTACTCATAAACGACTTTATCAATATCTTAACCGCTTATCAACATCTTCAGATCTTCAATCAGATATTGTTGATTATTTTACTCTCCTTTGATTATTTTATCTTCTACTGGACTATTGACCCAATAATACCTTAAGTATTGGCTCAATTATGGCCCAACACTATTTAACGCGATTGACTTTAGTTGATGCGGTTGATGATGGCCTGGTTGACCATTGTATTGGTGACCGAACGACTTGTGATGTTAATTGTTCGATATATACTATATCCGATACACAAATATTTTAAGGAAAGGAAACGATATGGAAGGATAACACTGGTTTTAAGGGACTCAGACTGAAGGGAAGATGACATTGTTTCATAATTACAAATCTTGCATAAATTTTAGTTTTTAATAATTTATTTTTCAACTTGTAAGAAACATTCATATGTAACGGATGCTTTTATTTATATGCAAATTGAATTAATATTGTGTACATATTATACCTTAGAAATAATTTCCATAATAGTGTTCCAAATTTACATACGAGTATTTTCTATGATAAATGTTATGAAATTAATGCAGTGTTACTAGCTAATACATCATTTTGCATCACAATTGTAAATACAAATCTTAATTCATATACATAATATTGATATTTGTATGTAAATCATAATTTATCTATAAAATTCAAATATTTAGGTATTAACATGTAAATAACATATTTCTTATTTATTGTAGTGGCATGATTTATGTTAGTGTTGTGAAAATGAGTTAGAACTCGCGAGTCAACCCGACTCACCATGGATTCGTGTCGGGTAGGGTTTGAAGAAAATGAATTTTTTTAAAAAAGGTCAATTTTCAACCTGACTCACCAACCCACATAATTTAATTTAATTATTTATTATTTTGTGTTTTAATATTATTAGTTATATTTTTTATTTTATTGTAAATGGGAATTAAAAAAAAGATGTTTCAAGAGAATAAAATATTATAAATTTATTCATTCAAGACTCTAATCTTATAAACGGATAAGTGATACAAAAAATTATCAATATTATAAACTTATTTATTTGCCTTTTGGGTTTGCTTTTGGATTACATTCGAGTTTTATGTTAATTTTTTGAATTGTAATTAAGTGAGTTAGTGATCCAACTCGTTTAATCCACTAATTCGTGGTGGCAGGCCGGATTTAAATTTTTTTGACTCACTAATAAACGAGTAAGGTTGTATTGGCTCACAAAGTGGCCAACTCATGGTAGGTCAAGTCGGATGACACGTTTTGACAACATTAATTCATATATATTTACTGTACTTAAATAACAATATTATTATTGAGAATTTAGATTTCAATAGAATAAAATTAAGAATGAAAAATATACTATAGAAAAAAAATTAATATTTTAAATACATTTTGTTAATAATTAATATATTAAAAATAGATTAGAAAAAATATTTTAATGATGGTTAAAACATATTTAAGAACATACATTAAAAGATATTTTCATTTTTAGGAAAAATAAATTTAAAAATAAAAGAATTAAATAAAAGAGTAAAATAATTTTTATAAATATGTGACGATTAAATAAATATAAATAAAAAAATTAATAATATCAAATGACTAAACAAAAATAATTATCAATAAAATAAACAAAAATATTAAAGTAAATTTATTAATATCTTATTTTTATTTTTTATATTGAAGGTCTCTTATTTGAGTTTAATTATTGTTTAGACTGAAATTTTTAATTGATTTGATTGATTTCTTACTTTAAAGATCACAAGTATCATTTGACATAAATTTTAATAAGTTATTGGACTTTTCTTTTTTACATAGTTCCTCTTTATTGGAAAAGAAAAAAAATACATATCTCTATTATATTTTTTGTTTGAGCATACCATATATATATATATATATATATATATATATATATATATACATACCATATATATATATATATATATATATATATATACATACCATATATATATATATATATATATATATATCAATGTATCAATGTATCAATGTTTTGTTAATGGCGTCATTTACCTCTATATGTGTAAGAAAGAAAGTCTTCTCCAATATATGAACCTAAATTTATGATTATATTGTTTTCATATCCAAAAATTTAAGCATTTAAAATATGAGAATGACAATGGAAACCTTACAGGAAGTGTTGTGCTACAAAGTGAAAATAGAAAACAGTAAAAGACATAAGAAAGACAATTTTGACTTCTCATTGACAAAGAGTTGTACCTTATTTAGTAAATTGCAACTTCTTATAATTTTATGTTGTCCCTTCTCATTTATTGTGTGGTGTCCCATTTCAAAAATAAAATGGATAATTAACATATATATTATGCCCTTATAAATTACAGCCATTTTTAGAGATACACAATAAAAAAAGAAAAATAAATTAATAAAAAGAATAATATAATATAGGTTTAATTCGTATTTTGGTCCCTCTTTTCGTAGAGTTTGTTCAAATTGGTCCTACTTTTTTTCAAAAGTTCACTAAGATCCCACTTTTCGCAAAAACGGTGCAAGTTAGTCCTTTTTGGTTACGGCGTTAAAAAACTAACGGCACAGCTGCCCAGCTGGCAGAAAACTGATGAGCTGTATATTTTTTGTTGACGTGGCACTCTACATGGCAATCACCCATCCCATCTTGCAATTGCAACCTTCAACCTCTGCCCCAACTCTCTTCCTCCCATATGCCCATGGCGTTCCTTCTCATCACCACCTTCTCCTTCTCCTCCTTCTCTTCCTCCTTCTTCCACCCTTTCAATTCCACCTTCCTTTTTTTCCCAATCTCTCTCTGTCTTCTCAATTCTAACCCTAACCTCACCTCTTTCGAAATCTCCAAACTTCAAAAACCGCAAAATATAGTCTGAGAGAACCATCACCCATGTTCAAACCCATCAATTATTTTCCACTGGGTCACGCTTTCACTCCCAAATTTCCGATTTTTGTATCTGTTTATCGCCTTATTCGCCGTCTCAGGTATTGCTGATGGTATTCGCCGTCCCAAATTATACAATTTGTTTCCAGATGAATTTCTTTCTCTTTCAATTCACAGTAAAATAATGTATTATCAATCACACGCGCCTTTAAGTAATTTTTTTAAGAAAAAAATCAACAATCTGATAAATTGGTAATATGTGATTTTATTTGACCTTTATTGCGATTACATTTTTGTCTGTAGCTTTGTTTTACCTCAACGGGATGAAAGTTTGGCACATACAATGCAAAATCAAAAGGTGAGTTTTAAAATTATTAGCAAAACTTAATAAATAATAATTTTACGAGGATGAAAAACCACAAATTCAATATTCTAACATCGTAAAAGACGATTTACTAAAAAAAATGACATAAAACCATCAAGTATTTAAAACAAGTGACAGTAGATTATATAGGCAGTGACAAGACAATTTTATTTACACTTTGATTTAAGAATATGGGACTTATCAGTAGGAGAAGAACGCCAAACTATAAATCAACTTAGAAGATCCAACCTAGGACACGCATACAGGACAGGGATTCCACAAGCAATCTTATGCCCTGCTTGTAGTTTTTTTGGGTCAAAAAGTGAATGCAAGCTTGGTAACTGAGCAAGTTACGAAGGGTCAAGTCAGCAACTGAATCAACACTAAATATGGTGTCTTTGAAGCTATTAAAGAAGCATTTAAATTAAAAAAAAGATTGGTGGTACATGATTATATTAATCACAATTTCACAACCCACTCAGGCGACTAAATGTCTGAGAAGACACTTTAATCTTTTCTGAGTTACAAAATAAAGATGCCAATGAATTCCAGACAGAAGTTTCAGGAAGCTTTCCCTGGCTCATCATGTCCTCTAACCACATAACTGCTTCATATTGCTTACCTAAGGAGCAAAGACCCTTAATGACAGAATTGTAACTGTTGGTACTGGGCCAGTATGACTTAATTGACATTTTCTCCAGAAGTTGGCTTGCCTCCACATACCTTTTCTCACCACAAAGCATTTCCAGAAGTTGGCTTGCCTCCACATACCTTGTTCGACATCTTGTTCAAGCTCTCGAGTACAGTCATAGAATTTCCGACATTGTATAGGCTTTTCAAGAGAATGTTGTACACTCTAGCAGTTGGTAGACAATTAACTTTCACCATGTCTTCCTCAATTACCTTGATTGCTTCGTTCACCTTACTAACCTTGCACAATGCAGCTACTTTTGCCTCGAAGATAGAATGTATTGGTCTAAAGCCTCTGTCTTGCATTTCCATGATGACCTTATCAGCCTCATCTATCTTACCTTCGGTGTACAGATCAACAGACATGGCATTATAACTAGCCAAACTAGGAATTGAGCCTTTGATTAAAGCTTCATGAATCACATGTTTAGCACTTTCTATATGTTTGCCATCCAAGAACCGGCCAAGATCAGGATGGTTATAACATCGCTTCGGAGCCTTCAGTCCTTTCCTCAAAATTTTACCTAGAATCTCCACAGCTTCTTCAAGTTTTCCAGCATCACATAAAGCATCCAAAAGAGTTCTATAGACTACAATATCCTCACCATTACCTTTCTGTGAGATCCTCCAAAACATTGAATACAACAAATGGGTGGCCTCATGTAACCTCCTGTCTTGGCACAATCCCTTCATCAAAATTGCATAGCTGTCCCTATTAGGGTAGCAACTTTGATAATCCATCTCTTGGAATAACTGCAGTGCCAAATCAGAGCGACTCTTCTGGCAAAGAGCATACATAAGCAAGTTCAATGCTCGAACCCGAGACCTCACTTCCCAACCACAAGAGCTCTCAACAAAGAGATGGTGGGCCATTTCAAGCCGGTTCTCATTCACCATTATCTGCAAAATGGTGTTGAAGGATTCTGTCCAATTAACATAGTTAAACTGAGGAATTGTTTTGTACAGAGACATTGCTTCATCTACCTGGCCAGCATTGGCATATGTCTTAATAACAGACACAAAAACAGAATCCTTGCATTCACATGAATCCTCTCTCATCTGCTCAATCACATCCCTCATCCCTCATCTCAGTCAGCCTCCCCGATGTTCCAAGGATGTTGATCATGGTGGCATAAACAGGACCATTGTGGCAGTAATTGGGGTACCTGGATTTGGCTTCATTGAAAATGTGAAGAGCCTTTATTGGGTTTTTCTGGGTTCTTATAATCTGAGAGAGATAGGTTGGTGTCAATCGTCTTGGCCATCTTATGCTCATGGAATCGGGACACAAACCCAAATGAGTCTAAAACTATTCTCGATATTTGTCTATATGTTACAATTTGAATGGCAATCAACTCTGCCCAGATTTCGGATATCAAAACATAACCTGAAAATAAAATTAAGAGTGCCCACACATCTAGTTAGCAAACTCTTCTTACAGGTGATAAATTCAACATCACATAAAAAATTGTAAATTAAATTAACTTGTCAAAGACAAAACAACAATAAAGTTCAAAGGCAACAATAATAATAATATGGGTAAAATGTTGCATTTATTGCAGAAAATTGTGTGTGTGGAAGTATCCGCAAAAATCCCGTGAGTGGGTAAAGATGCATCAGCTGGGAGTGAAAGCGTGACCCAGTGGAAAATAATTGATGGGTTTGAACAGGGGTGATGGTTCTCTCAGACTATATTTTGCGGTTTTTGAAGTTTGGAGATTTCGAAAGAGGTGAGGTTAGGGTTAGAATTGAGAAGACCGAGAGAGATTGGGAAAAAAAGGAAGGTGGAATTGAAAGGGTGGAAGAAGGAGGAAGAGAAGGAGGAGAAGGAGAAGGTGGTGATGAGAAGGAACGCCATGGGCATATGGGAGGAAGAGAGTTGGGGCAGAGGTTGAAGGTTGCAATTGCAAGATGCGATGGGTGATTGCCATGTAGAGTGCCACGTCAACAAAAAATGTACAGCTCATCAGTTTTCTGCCAGCTGGGCAGCTGTGCCGTTAGTTTTTTAACGACGTAACCAAAAAGGACTAACTTGCACCGTTTTTGCGAAAAGTGGGATCTTAGTGAACTTTTGAAAAAAAGTAGGACCAATTTGAACAAACCCTACGAAAAGAGGGACCAAAATACGAATTAAACCTATAATATAACACAAAAGTTAAAAAATGTCTATTAATGTTCTTATTTATTATATGCTAAAGAAAAACTACTCTTAATTAAAAATTACAAGTTGGATACGAATAGTATTTATTTATTATTTAATAAAAAATAAAATTCATCTATTATATATTTTGTTATTTGTTAAATATTCAGACGAATCCTTTCTTGTAACCGAGGATGAATTTAAAAATTTGAATTTTTAATTGAATCACTTGTGCTAATTTAATTTTCCTCTTTCCTTTGCCTAGTTTATTAAATAAAATAAGAGATATATGTAAATACTTGCAAATATTAAAAAAATATTTTATAAAATTTTAAAATAAAATATAAAATATAATATAAATTAAATTTTAATTAATTTAAAACTCATAAAATAAAAATTAAATTTAGTTTTAATTAAATTAACTAAATAATATATAAATTAAAATTTTAATTTTAAATTTTATAAATAATAAATATTTATAAATAGAAGTATCTTATAAATTAATTTACAAACTGATATTAAAACAAGAATTTTATCCAGACATCCTACAGTTGCCCTTTTATCTAGGTTCCTACGAAGATATATATGATCCTATGATATAATATCTTTAGTTGTAGGCCCATCACTGTGTGTGTAGATGTTCTGTTTCTAGACAGACCAGAATGCAGATCCCATTATGCACCAAAAACATATTTCATATAAATGGCAACTTGGCCTCACAATGTAATTCTTCTTTTAATAAAAACATGTTTTATCATAAAACTGTTTACCATTAATGTTTAACCACATTAGTATCTAACACCTTTGCCACTTACTAATCTCAGTTGGTCTACTTCATTCAAATATTTTAATGGAGTCTCTTCCCTTTATTATATTTTTTATACTTTGACATACAAAATATTTTTACATTTATTTAACAATATTTTTTATTATATTTTTTCTTAAAAAATGCAAAAAAGTTATCTTTTTAATAATTATTTTACTTTTATATTATGTGTTAAATGAATGTAAAAGTGATTAACTCTATCATTATTCATTTATTTTTTTTATGATCATTTTATCCTTATATTATCTGTTAAATTAATCATTCTATCGATTACTCAAAAAGAAAAAAAAGTACCCTATACAAAGAAAGTGTTCAGTTTTCTTTTTGATTCAATTTTAAACATCATAGATTTGTTGATTATGATAATATTAGTTATCTTAAACACAAACTAAAACTAACTTTTGTATTGTTTTAATATGTATTAAAAAAATTGCACCGAGTTAATGATTAGCTTGAAATAATTGTCTTAAAATGAATTTCAGCAAATGTAAACTAAAAAAAACACTAAATTAATTAACTAGGATTTAGGATACCCCTATTTCTTATTTGTTCCATAACAAGAACAGCTTCCTATAGAACACATGAAGCAAAGACTATGACAGTTCTTGCTGTGGAGCACTGGTTCAAAACAATAATACATGATAGAAGATGAAAGTGAAATGAAGAAGATGAGAAAAATAAAAACAGTGAAACTGAAATTTTGGTTTATTTTTTTAGAAACCTTAGTTGGTAATTTATTGAGTGCATTTTGCATTGGTTGGCACTTGTCCAACTAAAATCATACACATTGCTATGTGGAAATGGATGTGACATATGATATTAATAATTTGGGTGTGATGAAAATAGCACACATGAATGCATGAATGAGATTCTTGTCTTTGCTCTTGTATATATATTATTTATTTATTTATTTATTTGTTTAGTTTATTAATTATTGATAGCTATAATCTGAACTAAGCTTTCCCCTCTTAAGTTTTATAAATTTTATTTCATGTTGCTATCTTTAATTTCCAACCATTTTGATTGTGACAGCTTGGTTGATCTTGGTAGTATTGTAGTGGTTGAATTTACCTTTGTATAAATGATTCTATCAAACAACACCAACCACATTTGACTTCAAAAAAAAAATAAAATCTCTTTTCTCCTTTTGTTTTGTCAAATACATTGTATTATTTAAGGTTTTTGTTTATCTAGTAATATACTTATAGTTCTTTTAGTTTCTGTACAAGAAGTGCGTTTTGATTTCATTTTTTTTTAAATTTAAAAGCAATTATTATTTTATTTCTAATAAAATAGCACGTTTGGTTTTTCTACATGTATTCTTTTATTTTATTTACTTTAACATAGGCAATCAATACTTTTGGTTCCTAAAGTTTATTTTAAATAAATACATTATATTTAGTTTGAAGATTTTAGAACTGTTTTTAAGAATATCAAATACTATCTTTATATACTTTATAAGTTAGTGCTATCTAGGTAGATATTTAACATTTCCCTAATTATATAAATTTTTAATTATTATAAATGATTGAAGAAATACAAAATAAATAAATTTAACCTAGTTTTTCTAAAACTAAGATCAAAATTTAATAAGTTTTCATAAATTAAACACATATTTAAATCTTACTTTTAAACTATTGAATTGTTTTATCGGATTTGGTGAGTGACACCTATAACCAATGACATTAATTGTCGTCTTGCTTTGTTGTCCCCAAAGCATTGGTCTCATGTCGCAGAAATTTTTTTTGTTATATTCAAATTAGAAAAAAATTGTATTTAAAATTTCTTTTACAATTTTTATCATTAATATAAATTTTTATTTTAATTATGTTTGAATTTAAATATATAAACATTTTCCTTCGCAATTTTTTTAAATGTCTCAAAGTATAAAGCCAGAAATATGTTTTATTTTCTTTTGGCATAATTATATTTGTTTGTTTTTCTTTAGAATATTGATATGCTACTAAGTGTCATATTGATATTATGATATCATCAAAAGGTTCATATTTATTTATCATGATCATCATCTTATTTTAGTTATGTATGGGTTTATTTATTTTTAATCGATTTTCCTTCACCAAAAGAACACGCGACAAAAATTGTTGTTATAATAATAATAATCATTATTATTATTATTATTATTATTATTACTTTATAATAAATATTTAATTTATTGAACTTAATTAATTGTAAAACTTGTTTCTTACTAATCTAGAGTTATGCAACTTGTGCCTTATACATGGATTAACATCTTAAAATCCAATCGACAAATTAGAGTAATGGGAGAAATTAAGAAAATAAATATATATGAAAGGGGTATGATTTTTTTTAGTTTATTAAAATGCATAAATTTTGATAACAATATTTAGTAGGTTGAGTTTGAAAGTATGATTTTACAATGAATAAGTTGTATTCGGATACATAATTTTATGTTTTATTTTTAGTTAGATTGAAACTATGCTTCATAATATAATTTTATTTTTTATTAAAAAAAGTTATATTTGCAAACACAATTAGAAAAAAGACAAGTTGTGTTCTTTTTTGTACAACTTTGATTAACTTAAACAAAAATTAATACTATGCATTAATGATTTAGAAAATAATTAAGAATAAAAATATATTCTTTATGATTTGAGTTTAAATATATTATTATTAAACATAAAATTTATAAATAGAAAAATTGTTAGTTGAATTTAACTTTACTTGTTTCTCTTAGATATTTCATTTTCTTTCTTTACATTTTATGATACTTTTACTATTTTTTTTTTTAAGATTTGATATAGTCATAGAAATTTTGAAACAAGAGAGAGCAATCTTAGTCAATCAATATTTTTTTTAGTGAGTTCATTTTTATCTTATTTTCTTGAGTCAATTTTTAGAAGTTTTGTATACATGCATGTTATAAGAAAAGTATTTGAATGTGACTCAAAGAGATTTAAAATGAATCCTTCTTTGAACATGATTATTAGGATTTGTTCATATAATTTATATAAGTTTTTTTGTGTACGGGTACATAGTGTGAAAGTTACCGTTTGTGGAGCTTAGTTGATTCAAAAGCTCAATTAAGGTAAGTGAAACTAGTTTATTTTTATTTTACTAATTTTATTAATGGTATGAGTTAAATGTTTTAAATTTATCTATTTTGGTGGATTTTACAATATGATTGGTGTTGAATATTAATGTTGAATATGATATATGTGATGTTTATGAGGTTGTGAGCATCAATTCTTTCAATATATCAGCTAAGTCAAATTGGTTGTATGTGAGGTTAGTTTTGAATTGAATGTAGTTATTTTGGCATGAGAAACGAGTAAAAACACTTAGTTAGCACCAACTTGATTATATGATATATTTATGAGATTATTCAATGTATGCGTACGCACTCAGCAAGTCAACTATTTACTAAGCGAAATTCCAAAATTTAAAATTCAGAGAGCTCAAGGTTGTTTACCCTATTGGTTCCAATACTCATTGGGTGAGCCTTATGAAAAAGGCTCTGAGGGGTTTTGGTCGTTGGGCGAGTCAAACTCTTACTAAGAGAAAAATCTAGAAAATTTAGTGTGAACGAGTTGTTAGACGACTTTGGTTTTGCTAGGTGAATTTATTTAGTTTTGCCTCCAATACTTGGCCATTAGGTGAGTCATTTCCCTCGCTGGGTGAAATTAATTTCATAAAGATCTAGAAAGCTCATAGGGAACTATTAATTAAGCAAGTGAGGACTTATATATTGGGTGAGTGTACCTCTAAAGGTAACTCGTCGTAAAGGTAACTCGTCGTGTGAGTGAGATCACATGTTGGACGAGTTTTAGTTTTAAAAACTCTCAACTTTGTCTCATTGGGCGAGCTTGTATGATCATTATAAGTGTGAGTGAAATTTTTTATATCTCAAAATCAAGGGTTTTAAATTCTAAAATCGAGTAAAGTTAAGGCATGAGGCATAATCTATTGTGGATGTGTGTGATAAGTCGAGTAGAGTCAAGACAAGAGTGATAGTTTATGGTGGATATATGTAAAAAATTGAGTAAAGTCAAATTTAAACTATAATTTGTTATGGATTGTTGATTGAATGTGTATATAATATGTAGTTTTTTCCAAGGAGGATATAATAGGTTGAGTGGTTTTAGGATGTATATTGAATGAGAATTCCTTGATGAAATTATCGTGACTCTACTAATTATTGGACTCACATAGATGAAGATATTTAAGCAGTGAGAGCCAATGGATGTTTCCATAACCTAGAATTAGTGTAAAATAGGATTATATCAAGCAGGTTATATGAAGTTTACTCTCATATGAAGAGGAATTAGTTTCTGAGTGGGATGTTATATGACACGTACAAAATCTTTGAGTTCAATTCAACCGACGAGTCTTACCGAAGTAGGAGTAAATTATAACCAGAATGCAGAAAAAGTTGCGCTGAGCGCAAACGACGTGGGCTTGAACCTGTTTTCTGTTATTTTAATGGGTTTGGACATGTTTTCTGTTACTTTTATGTTCTACGTAAAGACCTAGACGTCTTAGGGTTTGTATCTTTTGATGGCTTGAGCACAGAAACACATTTTTCACCCCTTGGGGGTAGATTTGGGGATGCGGGAGTCTCCTCTTCTCTTTCTAGGGTTTTTCTATCTCTTTCATTCCATTGTTCATCTAGTTCTTCCATGACGATGAAGAACTAAACCTTATTTATTGTTGGAAAAGATGTAACATCTTAAACTCTCATGTATTGAATTGATTCTTGATTATATATGCTTTACTTCATTAATTGTTAGGGTTTTTCCTCTACACTCTATGCATGTTTTGTTTAACTCATTCAATTGCATGATATTTGATATGGGCACATACGGGGAAATCTAGAACTGGGGAAATTCTCCCGAAAGCAATATTACCTAGACATAAGAATAGGAGGATCAGTTACCTTTAAGCTTTTGTGCGAATGTAATGCATGATTAATTGCTAGGGAGACAAGACATTGTGAACTAGTAATTAGTAGTAGGCTTTCTTCACCGAGACATCGGGTTTAAGGTAAATTAGAAAGTGACATTAACATTAATGAAGAAGATGAATTCATATATGCATGAGAGTAAATTAGGTGAAATCTAAACCCAACAACAATATCATCAACTTCATCCATTTATTCTTGTGTTTAGCCTCAATTGATCAATTTGCATTCATGTTTATTTTATTGCATTTGCATTTAAAAACCCCAAAATTTGTTCTTTAGAGTCTTAATTAGTTGAGTAATCACATAACTATTTAGTGCCGTGAGTATCTTGGGAAACGATACTTGGTCTTACCATTTATTATTACTTGATATGATTCAGTACATTTGTCGAGATCTTAACAAGTTTTTTACTCCGTTTTCAGGGATTAAAAATTTATTTATTAATCATCTCTTCATAAATCATATGTCCTTAATCTTTCCCAAGTTAGTGAACCTAAAACCTATAACCGAGTCATCATACATGATTGTTGGAGAAATGCCATGGATCAAGAAATTGCAACTTTAGAAAATACAAAAACTTGGGTTTTGACTGATCTACCTTATGGAAAACAACCTATCAAATATAAATGAGTATACAAAATAAAGAGGTATGCTGATAGGAGTATTGAACGATACAAGGCAAGGTTAGTAGCCAACGGCTACACACAACAACAAGGCTTAAATTACTTTGAGACTTTTTCACCTGTTGTAAATAATGCTTTTTTAACAGCTTCCAAAACATTGGTATTTACATCAACTAGATGTAAATAATGCTTTTTTACATTGAAATCTATATGAAGAAGTATATGTGTCTCTTCCTCTTAACTACAAAATAGAAAAACCAGGTCAAGTTATGCGCTTCTCTACCAAAATATAATAACCCATTATATAAATCGAGCGCAATGAAAAATCTCCTAATCTTATGAACACCAATGTTTTAGAAAATAATATAGAACATAAGACTGAAAACAATTTTATATAAGTTGTTGTTTTGTTGTGCATTTCTATAGTAATTATAGATACAATAAAGTAAGACAAGAGTAAATTATAATAAATTTGATTAAATAAAATAATAATTTGTAAGAAAGTTAAAATTGTTAGCCCATAAATAGCATTTACCAATAAAATTAATTTAAACATTAATAATTGTGGATAGTTTATTTATTTATTAAATTATATTAAATATTTCCAACACTTTATATCTTGAATTCTCTTTTTAAGTATCGTCTACTAGAATTTTTTCTATGTATATATTCTTTTAGGATGACAAAGTGAATAACAATCCATGAGTAAGGTTGAAATTTTAATATCAATTCACTTTGATTCGGTTACTTAATCCGTTAAGTGAATAACAATCCATGAGTCAGGTTGAAATTTTAATCATCAATTTAATTTAATTTGATTGCTTAATCCGTTAAATTGACAGGAACAATTAGCCTTTTTTTATTAAAAGTTAAAATAAATAATAATTTTTCTATATTATATTTTTTTAAGGATGTATATATGTAACAGTATTCTAACTTAGATTATTAATACCGACTAATAAATAAAGTTTTGATTATTAGTTATAATATAATAATTTAACATATAAATATAATAATTATTTTAATTTATTAAATTAAAAATGTTAATTAATTAATTAAAAGTTTAAAAATAATTTATATGATTAAACATGTTTTATATATATATATATATATATATTTGAAATAAAATTTTAAATATAAAAATAATATAAAAGTTGTATATATATATATATATATATATATTTAAGCAAAATTTGAAAATAAAAAATAATATAAAATAAAATAAAAAAATTATGAAACCATGAATTAACGGATTGATCCTCCTTTTGAGTCTATTTTATTATATCGGACCAACTTATCCCATTTTTTCATATCAAGTAAGTAAAAGACTCACTCATTTCACCATTTCTAATTCTTTTTATATGTTTGTTATTTTATTATGACATATCTAGAGTGAACAAAAAATACAATGTTTTAAAAAACAGTATATTTACAATGTCATTTTACATCATTTAAAGCCACAGCTAATATAAAATATATAAAATATGAAAAACTCTATAATAGTTAAATCCTAGATGTAGTAGACGTTGAAATCTATTTCCTATATAAAGTAATAAATACATATACGTAGATTGGTTGACCAATAGAAAATGTTAGAAAATAAGCTAAAAAAAAGTTGATATTGATTTGTAGCATGTTATAGTGGCGGTGGGTGTGGAGTTTCTGTCTGTCCTTGTGTTTCTGTGCATCAAAGACCACTTCACCTTCACAATGGTCTTAATCAACATATGCATTGCAACCTTTAATTCTTTTCAAGACTTTAATATCTTTTATTTCTTATTTTTGTTAATTTTTAATTTTTCTCCCTTTAGTGTATTAATATTATGATACTTTTAGTATAAAATTACATCCAATACACGAGGGATGGTAAATTCTGTATTGCTGATTTAGGAGCAACTTCACATATCAACATTAATTGTTAATGTACTGTATTCACAAAATATCAATTCTTGTATCGTAATTTGAGTATTTGCTCTTATATTTTAGATTTAAAAGATTTTTATTGTGTTAAGTTATGCATTTTTTTTCATATTAAATATTTAATGTGTTATTAACTACTTTTATATATTTTGTTAATTTTTAAATGTAGACTAAGGATTATGATTTTTATAATATCATTGACTACATTTTCTAATGTTGGAAGTCTCACATCGATTAGAGATAAAATCAATTTATAATATATAAATGGGTGCAAACCTCACCTTAGAAGTCGATTTTGTGGGATTGTGTTAGGCTTAAAGTTCATTTTTTAACATGGTATCAAAGCTATGATTAGAGTTTATCCTTGCGATATTTGCTATTTGTTAGACATGTTGTTTCACCCGCTATCGGGTTGTTATCGGACCATCCCTTAATGTCTAGTCTCACGCTCAAAATGATGTTTATACCTTGGCGTGAGGGGGTGTGTTGGAAGTCCCTTGACTAGAGATAAGACCAATTTATAATATATAAGTGGGTGCAAATCTCACCTTACAAGTCGGTTTTGTGGGTTGAGTTAGGCTTAAAGTCCACTTCTTAACAAAAGTGTGTGTAAAGCCATCACAAAACCAAAAAAAAATTCTTTTAGGGATGAAAGTTTGAGAAAAGAAAGATAATTTGGATTAAATGGGAAATTTTGTATAGATCTAACGAGGAAGTAGGTTTAGGAATTAGAGATATTGAAAAGTTTTAAATAGTTTTGCTAGCAAAATGGAAATGGAAGAACAATGGATCATGGAGAGAGATACTAGACTCGAAATAGATTCTAACAGAACTTGAGAAAGGAAAATAAAAACAAACAAGAATCATGATTGTGGAGAGATATACGTAAAGTTTGTGGGAAAGGACAACTGGATAATTGGTATGATAACAATATAATATGGGATGTAGGTCTAAGAAATAGGATAAAGTTCTAGGAGGATAAATAGATTGGTGAAATACACTTTAAGGATAGGTTTCCTATACTATATGCTATATCAAATTGTAAAGAAAAAACTATATGGAACTTAGGGGATTAGTGTTGTGGAAATTGAGATTGGAAATTGACTTGGAGAAAAACTAGATTTGTTTGGGAAATGGAGTTAAAGGCAGTACTATTACAAGGATAATTAACCAGAATTTTAAAATGGATAACATGGAAAACTAGGTTTGGAAAGAAGAAGTAGAAAGTTGATATACAACTGATTGTAACTAAAATGTATCAACCAAAAGTCACCCAAAGACATTTAGCTTTGCATTCTTTTGGTCTCTCAAAGCGGATAACTACACAATTGAGTCCTTATTGCAACTTGAAATATAACAAAAATAAGACCCATTAATTGATTAACCCAAAACATAATTTGGTCAACCAATTTTAGAAACGATTAGGTCATTGCTTAAACAAATTAATTACTTAAAAACATTAACAAAGTGGCACATCTCAATCACTGGTTGGATTCACATCACATTTGGAGAATAATATAAAACATTTATTCAACTGTACAACTCAGTATGTTTAGGGTCTTTATGATAAGTGAGTAGGTATTACTTAAGTACACCATAACCATCCTAAGGAACACTTCCAACACTTCAATTTATTCAATCTAAATCAAAACCAAAACAAAGTATGGAAGATTTTATGGATAACAATAGTTTGGACAATCTGGAATCATAGGAACAATATAATATTTAGACAAGGCAAGGTGGTTGTTGAGGAAATTTTTAGTTTGATACAACTGAATGATTGGCTCTGGATTAAGCATAAACAACTTAATGCGTCATTTTCATTCTTGGATTGGATCATAAGCCCTATTGAATACTTGAAAACATTATGATTTAGATGGGAGCAAGAAATAGGAGATATAAACAATGTGATGGAAAACATATTGGAAAGAGATTTGGAAAAGTGAAAATCTAAAAAACATATAGTCGAACTAGTGGATAATATAGCTATTATGGTAGATGAATTGATATGAATCATGGATGAGAATATCTATATTATTTCTACGTTTGGAGGGATTAAACAATGTTAAACAACTTCATTTATTGTTTTGTTGGATTTTAGAAATTTTGTCTAATTGCAAAATAATACTACTTTGTTTTTGTTTCTAATATATAATATGAAGTTTCTTAATCTTCTTTATTATAGTGACCTTTATCTCTAAATATATTTTGATAAAGAAATAGTTTGAGTTTATGTTGTGATAGAAGGGATTTTGATAAGTATTTTTGTCACAAAGTTTTGTATAAGATATAAGACACTCCATATATATATATATATATATATATATATATATATATATATATATATATATATATATATAATATTAAATATTTTCAAAAAGACTTTAATAATACAAAATTTTACTATTACTTAATAATAATATTACTTCTATTTATTATATAGTTGATATAAATATAAAAACATCTTAAATGTGCTATTGCATTAAATATCTAAACAAAATTACTTCGTGTGAGATTAAGGTAGACGTTGTTCCTTCTAGTATATTTATATATTTTTCAAACACAAAGTTGCTGACTATGATTTAAATATTTATTAGCATAAGTAAAATTCACACGAAGTCACAAATAATAACTTTAAATCTATGTTTATAGGTAGATTTAAGCATGAATGAATGAATGTAAAAAAATAAGATTAAGTTTGAATGAAATGAAAGTGTTTGGAAGAAAAATGGAAGAAAGAAGAATAGGGCGAATAGGTATATAATAGATGTTTTAGATTAAGATGAGTGAATTGAAAAATGTATATGTATGGATTTGAATGAGTTGAAGACAAAGTAGCATGATGTTGGGTTTGACCGTGTAGTATGTTGGACAAAGCATGTGGCATGCACTATTTGATAAGAGAGAGAGAATATTAAAGGTGAAGCAACCTAGGACATGTGTCAAGGCTTATACCTCAATACAAAATCCAACTTCCTCACATGCCTGTCCTACACGTGGCAAAAGTAGAGACACAACATTCGACTTTCGTTTTCACTCCTATTGGAATGTACATCTACTACGTACGCTATTTATATATTCAATATACTATTCTTTTCCTCTTTTATAAATTAAATTAGATTAAAATTCTCTATCAATATTTAATCCTGTAATTCATTCACTTTAAGATTACAGTTGTGCTTCGTTGTAATTAAATTTTTAACTTTTTATTATTATGATTTCACTCACTCAAAATTGAAAAGTTGTTTCATAAAAGAAATTAATTATTCATTTTCACTTTAAGTTATTATCACATGCATATTTGAAGCACCCATATTTTCCTATAAAAAAGACTGAAAGAAAAACCAAAATGCAATGCTCTTAAAGTTCATTTCTTCGTTTAGCTTAAATTCTTAACAAAAAAAGGACAAAAATAGTTGTTTATCTTATTTATATTGATAAACATTTCTCAATCTAATTAATAGTCTTTTCTTTTACTATTATTTAAGGAGTTTTCTGAAAAAGTTCAACGAAATTAAAACCTAATAAAACATTAATCTAATCCATATAGAATATGAATATTATTTTTAATTCAAAACTTTAAAATAAAACACACACACACCAATATATATATATATATATATATATATATATATATATATATATATATATAATTTATTATATATATTGTTTAACTTGAAACTTAAACTCACCATTACGTTCTTAATATCACTTTATAAAAATTTGATAACTATTTTATTAATTTTTTTAGCTAGAATAATATTATTATGTTATCATTGATATGAAATACTATTTATTTTATTAATAATTAACTTTCGTTATTTAACTGGAAAGTACGACTCAATAAAACTAAAATTAAAATTAATTCATTTAAGAAATATAAAAAAAGAATATAAAGAAAGTAAAAATAAAAAATGAAATAATTCATCTTGTGATTTAAAAATTTGATTAAATTTCTTTTCTTCCCACATATTCAATTTTTTTTCCAAACATTATAAGAAGCCATTTTATATTGATAAGAAAAAAAAGTTTATATAGTTTTTTGAACAGATATAGAAAGAGATATAAAATGTAATCAATATTTTATACTAATTTTAAAATTGGTATAAAAAATCCACATGTCATTTGATATAAAAGGTTCGTTAAGGATATAGGTAAATTTTTATATGATCCAACCTTTTTATATCATTTTCAGAATTAATTGAGCATAAAAAGTTTGGCATTCTATAACGGTCAACACTTTAACCCGCTAATAAACTTTATTTTTTATACGAGTTATGGTTTTAGCCGGTATAAAAAGTCTCAATTTCTATATAGGTTAGAGCGCTATGAATATACACTAGTGCAGAAACGGCTTTTCACGTCCCCCAATAGACGTCCGTCCAACGAATCCTCAACGTATATAATTGACCGGTGCCATAATAGTAAATAAGTGGAACTATAGACATCCGTCCGTGGTCGACACGGACGTTTATAACATTATAGACGTCCGTCACAAGGGGACGGACGTTTTAAAGGCTGCCGTAGTCAATCTCTGAACGTCCGTCTTGGGTCGAGCTGGACGTTTATAACATTATAGACGTCCGGCCCAGGGGGACGGACGTTTTTAAAGGCTGCCGTTGTCAATCTCTGAACGTCCGTCCTGGGTCGAGCTGGACGTTTATAACATTATAGACGTCCGTCACAGGGGGACGAACGTTTATAAAGGCTGCCGTTGTCAATCTCTGAACGTCCGTCCTGGGTCGAGCTGGACGTTTATAACATTATAGACGTCCGTCACAGGGGGACGGACGTTTATAAAAGCTGCCGTTCTCAATCCTTGAACGTCCGTCCTGGGTCGAGCTGGACGTTTATAACATTATAGACGTCCGTCACAGGGGGACAGACGTTTATAAAGGCTGCCGTTGTCAATCTCTGAACGTCCGTCCTGGGTCGAGCTGGACGTTTATAACATTATAGACGTCCGTCACAGGGGGACGGACGTTTATAAAGGCTGCCGTTGTCAATCCTTGAACGTCCGTCCTGGGTCGAGCTGGACGTTTATAACATTATAGACGTCCGTCACAGGGGGACGGACGTTTATAAAGGCTGCCGTTGTCAATCCTTGAACGTCCGTCCTGGGTCGAGCTGGACGTTTATAACATTATAGACGTCCGTCACAGGGGGACGGACGTTTTTAAAGGCTCCTGGAACGTCCGTCCTGAGGTGAGCGGACGTCCGTGCGCGTGGCGAGTACGTTCATTAACCTCGAACGTCCGTCCTGGGAGAGCCCGAACGTCCGCCCCTCAGAACGGACGTTCAGAGGACTGACAGAGTGGCTGGGGTAATAATTACTTTAAGTCCGCTGAACGTCCGTCCTGTGGGGCGCGGACGTCTATAATATTATAGACATTCGCGCCCCTCAGAACGGACGTTCAGAGGACTGACAGAGTGGCTGGGGTAATAATTACTTTAAGTTCGCTGAACGTCCGTCCTGTGGGGCGCGGACGTCTATAATATTATAGACGTCCGCGCCCCTCAGAACGGACGTTCAGAGGACTGACAGAGTGGCTGAGTAATAATTACTTTAAGTCCGCTGAACGTCCGTCCTGTGGGGTGCGGACGTCTATAATATTATAGACGTCCGCGCCCCTCAGAACGGACGTTCAGAGGACTGACATGGGTAGTTGAATCGTTTAGGTTTTCATCAGAATTTTAGACGTCCGTCTTGGGACAGACGTTGATAAAATTATAGACGTCCGCGCCATGTGAACGGACGTTTAAAGCCCCGCGAAATTCAATTTTAAATTCATTACAACGTCATATTAGTGGTGGGCCGGACGTCTATAATGTTATAGACGTCCGACCCACGTGGGACGGACGTCTATGATCATTAAAATGAGAAGCGCGAACCGAGACCATTCACTGTTCGTCTTCTTCCCCGCGAACGCCGACTCTGCTGCTGCGCCGTTGATATTCGAGGTTGGTTTTCTCACTTTTGGACCGTTTAAAATTACATTTAATCCGATTACATTGCTCTGTGATGAAATGTCTTTGATTTGAACCGATTAAAAATTGTTTTGGGTCCGTTTTTTTGCAGACTCTTGCGTGTTCTTGGGCGGCTTCCTTGACTCTTTTTGGACTGCGTGTTAGGCCGTTTACTCCTCCACTTCCCTCCTTCTCATTTGGAATCTACTTTTCAGGTTAGCTTGTTGGTTGAAAATTTTGTGTATGCATGTATGTGGATTTTGTGTATGGACGTTTTTGACTGTAAAATGTGTATTAGTTATGTTATTGTGTTAAACGATTAATGCGAAATGTGTATTAGTGTATGGACGTTTTTGACTGTTAAATTTTGTGTATGCATGTATGTGTTATTGTGTAAAATGTGTATTAGTTATTGCCATACATTGAGTGACACTTAGTTCCCGTTTGAAATTTAAGACAAACGATTAATCTTTTAATCGTTTGTGTTAAATTTTGAATTGTCCGATTGGACAGTTTGAGAAAATTAATTTTCATAATTTGCAATACCATGTCAATTGGAGTTTAAGGATAAGATTGATGAAATTTCGGTTCAGTATACTTGTGTTGTTCTCCGGATGCATATTTGATTGTGGTCATCGTTGACTACTCTCATTTCGTGTATTTTGGAGACCAATGCGAAATGCTGCCGAAATTATATCAATTTTATGACGTAGACTTCAATGCACGTGGCTGAGCAAATTATGAAAATTAATTTTTTTGAATGGGTAGGGCCTAACCTTGTGAGAGTTAAAACACTTGAACTGATGATTTTACGAACATAGTATGGATCGAAGATGGATGAACGAACGTCGCATGAGTGAAGAATATGACAAGGGTGTTTCGCAGTTCTTGCAATACGTTGAACAAAATGCTAAGTCTGTCAACGGGACATATTTTGCATGTCCCATATGTGAAGAAAACACTAGTTACCTTCAGTTGAAGCATGGTCAGAAGACAGTATATACAAGACATCGAAAATTTCTTCCTCGTAATCATCCTTATCGTAGATTGAAAAAAACATTTAATGGAAGTGCTGAGGATGAGGTTGTGTGCAGACCCCAGAATGGTCAAGAGGTGTACAACGAAGTCAAAAACATTGACATTGTGTTTGGAAAACATCATAAAAGTACCTCTGCAAAGAACATTTGGAAGAAACGATCGATATTTTTTAAGCTTCCATATTGGTGTGAACTTGATGTTAGACATTGTATTGATGTGATGCACGTTGAAAAAAATGTTTGTGACAGTGTCATCGGAACTTTATTAAACGTCAAAGGGAAGAACAAAGACGGAATAAAGGCAAGACAAGATTTGGCTGACATGGGAATCCGATCTGAGTTACATCCACAGATAATAGGAAGACGCACCTATCTGCCCCCAGCCTGTCACACACTTTCCAAAAAAGAAAAACAAAGTTTTTGTAACTGTTTAAGAAGTGTGAAGGTTACGCAAGGTTATTCTTCAAATATTAGTAACCTTGTGTCTATGCAAGACTTAAAGCTAGTTGGTTTAAAGTCTCACGATTGTCATGTATTGATGCAACAATTGTTACCGGTTCTTATTCGAGGCATATTACCTCCTTCTGTTAGGGGTATTCTGACACGTCTGAGTTTTTTCTTTAATGCCATTTGCAAGAAAGTTGTTGACCCTCGAGGTTTAGATGAATTGGAAAATGAGGGAATAAGACTACTATGTCAATTGGAGATGTATTTTCCACCTTCCTTTTTTGACATCATGGTACATTTGATTGTTCATCTAGTCAGAGAAATTCGAATATGTGGGCCGGTCTTCTTAAGGTGGATGTACCCAGTTGAAAGATACATGAAGATCTTAAAGGGATATGTCAAGAATCAGTATAGACCAGAAGCTTCAATCATAGAGCGATACGTTGCAGAAGAAGCCATTGAATTTTGTTCAAGTTATATGCCATCTTGTGAACCCGTCGGTCTTCCCAAGAGCAAAAACGAAGGAAAATGTGAAGGTAAGGGTGTTCGAGGTGTGACAATTCAAAGTGTTAGCAGAAAAGAAATTGACCAAGCTCATTTGTACGTCTTAAACAACACTGTTGATGTGATTCCTTACATTTCTGACCACGTTAATGAAATAAAGGCAGCAAACCCAAAAATGAGTGAAAAATGGCATCTTAATGAACATGTGAAAACCTTCTTGGGATGGTTTAAGAAAAAGGTGTATGCGACTCCACATGTTTCTGAAACTTTATTGAGGTTATCTCGTGGACCGAACACAGAGGTCATTACATATGGTGGGTACTATATAAACAATATTTCTTTTCAGACAAAGGTAGAAGATGAAAAAAGCAGAGTTCAAAATAGTGGCGTCACACTACAAGCTGAGTCTGTGCACTTTGCTAGTTCTAAAGACAAAAATCCAATCACAGCATCCATCAGTTATTTTGGAATAATACAAGAAATATGGGAAGTTGATTACGTTACTTTTAGAGTACCAGTTTTCAAGTGTAAATGGGTTGATATAAATTCTGGTGTCATGATGGATGACCTTGGTTTCACATTGGTAGACTTGAACAAGATGAATTACACTGATGAACCATTTATCATGGCTAGTCAAGCAAGACAAATATTCTACGTAAGTGATCCATCGAATAACAAATGGTCAGTGGTTTTAGAAGGTAGAAACATGCATGGACATGATGATTACGATTCTCTTGATATACTTGAGACAACATCTGTTGCATGTAGACCCACTGAAGACCCAGTTGATGACGTTGCCGATGTAATGCAAGCAATTCGTAGTGATCACAACGAAGGCATTTGGGAAAAAACAATTAATTAATAGGTTAATATTTTCACTTTTATTGACTTTATATGTATGTCCATCATAATTGAATTATTACTAACGTTGTCTAATTTTTCAGGTATGTCGGCCTCAGACTCAGGATCGGGAAAGAGCAGACGTGGACGAGGCGTCACCCGAGTGGCAGATGTGACATCCGGACGCGTGGATGGTCAGAGGAGGCATGTTGACATTGACCCCAGATCAGGTCATCCATCAGGGCCAAATGCTGATAGGTTTAGGAGTTATCTGGGCAAGTTAGCAAAAAGTCATGTCTCTATCCTTCATGCATGTTGGGATGACGTCCCAGAGGTCGACAAGAACCTCTTATGGCAAGATGTTCAGGTATGTTTAGACTTCATGCAATTTGTGATATACTTATCTGTTAACTTTTCTCTTGGTAACAAGTTTTTTGTTTTAAACAGCAACATTTTGATATTCCAAACACATTGCAAATCAGAAAGAAAGTGTTATCGCATATAGCGATAAGATGGAGGGATTTCAAGACAAGGCTGACACGACTATATGTCTTTGGAGATAGACAACATGAAAATCCATCTCAGCATTATACCTTCACAGAGGAGGATTGGATGCAGTTTCGTGCATCTAGAGAGTCTGAAGAATGGAAGGTATGTTTCTTAAGATCATCTTTCATTGAGTTTTTATGATTTTAGACTTACTTATATACATGGTTTCACAGGATAAAAGGTTAGCCGCCCAAGAAAGACAAAGGCTAAACGACACACCCCACTTGTTATCACGAGGTGGATATGCAAAACTGGAGAAGAAACTGAGAAAGTCTAGAGCCGATGCCTTGGGACTTGAGTCGCCTGACCTAGCACCTGCACCTGCTAGGTACGAGCTGTGGAAGGCTGCTCGGACTAAATCTGATGGGAACATGACATCTTCCTCAGCTGCCTTGATCTCACAGAGAATTGTAAGTTCAAATTATAAGCAGTTATTTGATTGTGTATCTATCACAGCATGTCTTCTAAGTAACTTGGTTTTTTATGTGCAGGATGAGTTGGTTGAGCAGCAGACTCAGGGCACATTTGCTGGCCAAGGTAGGGACGACATTCTGACAACGGCCATTGGAAGGCCCGAGCACCCAGGACGTGTACGTGGAGTTCCAGGGGCGATTGGTCTTCGTGACTATTTTGGCCCTACACAGAAAACCCCCCAATCAATGAGTCAGGAGACATTGAGGCAGATGGATCTTCAGTGGGAGGAAAGACTCAACCAAAGCATGAGATCAATGGAGCAACGATTCATGGAGCAGCTACAAGAACAAAAACAAATACAAAGAGCGCTTGAAGAAAAGCTGCATTCCATGACGCAAGGCCACATGGGGGCCGATGAAACTCCCACAGCACCTCGTGTCAGCACTAGAGGATCATGCTCTGCTGTAGAACCCAATGAGTATAGCGGTCAATATGAGCTGTTGGTTGATGGGGATCCCCCACGCATTGTGGCTGTCGGACGAGTGCTTGAGGGAGGGGAGACCATTCATGGTGTTGCCATATTACCCCAGCACGTGCGTGTGACCATTGACGAGGTTCGGGATCCCCAGGCTCAGGTGCCTGTACCCACTCCAGAAATTAACTTTGTGGGGGAGGCCATAGGAACATTTATTGCCTGGCCTAGAGCATTGATCATGTCCCACATCGCGACTCCACAGGTATAATGTCTTTTTCCTTAGTATTTCTATGTTAATTGTCTTCATATAATTGTTTATAAAGCTTTCACGTAAATTCTTATCTTCAGTTCACACGTCCTCAGAAGCAGCCAATTCATGATACAGTCATACATGAAGATGATGACATGGCTGAAGCAGAGGATGATCCTATATCAAAGTTAGTGACAAAATTACCCAGATTGAAGAAAGCATCATTAGAACTATACTGGGATTTGAGGGTATTTGGTCTTCCCCCACATGTGCCAGTTTATATCACATTTTCTGATGCATTGGAGGTGATTGAGGGAGACAGGATGTTGAATATTTCCATCATTCAGCTGTGGTGCATGTAAGTTAGTCAATTTGGTCTTTGATATTACTTTTATTTACATTCTTATATAGTTTCTAACGACTTAACTTTGTTGTTTTAGGTACATGGACACAATCGTTGTAGACCAAGGTCGGTCTTCCATGTACGGATTTGTGTAACCTCAGACCATTCAACCGTCTGGTAACACACTTCAAAACAGACAACATTATTTGCAAACATGGATGGATGAGTCCAAAAGAGACATATACCTTGTGCCATACATTGACGGGTACGTGTTTTTATATGTGGTCAGTTTATTATTATAGTTTCCTTAATTAGTTGAATAACTATTTGTCCTTCGTGATAGGTCTCACTGGCAGCTGATGGTTATCATTCCCAAACAATGTAAAATTATATGGTTTTGTTCGTTGCACAGGAAGATGAAAAATGACTTGAGAACCATGCTTCAAGGGTAAGTGTTTCTCCAAAAAATGACTTCAATTTGATGTTAACCTTCAACTTTTATGATAAAATAGTCATATTAATTATACTTTGTGTTTTCAATCTGTACAGAGTTATTGGTAAATCTCGTGGTCAATTGGTTCAAATTTTGTATCCAAAGGTTGTAAGTCATTTATAGTTTCTAATTCATTTATGTTATTGAATGATCTAAATTTTTAACTATTTAGTTTGTTATTTTAGTGTAACCAGCAGGTAGATTCATGGGAATGTGGCTTCTATGTGATGTGTTGGATTAAGACCATCATTCGAGCTGTCATTACAGATGACTGGAATGAGGTAATGATGTATACCTTCAATACATTACAAATCAAAATCATCTTCAACTATATATGAAACAATAATGAATCTTTCTTGAATTTTGCAGCGCTTCAAGACTACATCGCCTATTACAGAGGACACAATTAACCAGATAAGGCAGGAGTGGACCGCTTATCTTCTACAAAGATGGAGTTAGGAATAGTTATATTTCTTCTTGATTGAACATTGTTTGGTTTTAGTTTTATTTTTATGTTAATAGTTTGGTAGTGGATTGAACATTAAGTAGAATTTTGTTTATATAAAACGCATATTTATGTTATTGGAGAATTGTTCTGGGACATTTTTCTGTTTTTCAGGTGTGGTTCTATTGAAAAAACAAACAAATTTTTAAAAAAAAAACGCCCACTAGACGTCCGTTAGTGTACATTCGGACGTCTATAGACGTCCGTCTGTGCACATACGGACGTCCCACCCCAGCCCTACACCAAAAAAACTCAGCAAGGTAGACGTCCGTCCTCAGACAGCAGCGGACGTTTATATGGACGTCCGTCCTCAGACAGCGGACGTTTATAACAAACGTCTATAAACGTCCGTCCTGAGGCAGCGGACGTTTATAATAAACGTCCGTCCTTAGGCAACGGACGTTTATATAAACGTCCGTCCTGATGCAGCGGACGTTTATAATAAACGTCCGTCCTCAGGCAAAACGGACGTTCATATAGACGTCCGTCCTCAGGCAGCGGACGTTCATATAGACGTCCGTCGTGCCAGGACGGACGTCTGAGGGACGTCTACCGCATAGACGTCCGGCGTACGCCGGACGTCAAAAGGCCAAAATATCGGATGTAAAAAGTCGTTTCTGCACCAGTGATAAAATGTTATTTTTTATACCTATTTAAGCATTAATCGGTATAAAATGTCTCATTTTCATAATACAAGTTTGTATGTTTTACCTACCACATACAAACCTAGATAAAATTTACACCACACCAGTCCCAAAATAGTTCACATAACATATAAAACGAAGAAAAATAATGATTATACTTCCTATTATTCACACATCAAATAATATTTCCTATCCTCATTAAACAATACATACATATAATATTTACACAAAATCTCATAAATTACTTAACATCGTCTTCTATAAACACTTAAAAGGAACAAAGCTCATTGTTCTTGAACTTCTGTTAGGACCTCTTACTCCATTGGAGATGTGTCACTGAACACAATGAACAATTTGAGTCAACTTATAATGATAATATTTACGGTGTTAGTTATAAAATGTGATCATATAGGGTCAATAAATCCATGTATATGATCATTCTTCCTCTTAATGCTCATACCATTGTAGGGCATTATCATTGAACAATTCATAATTTGTATCAATATTGGGAGAAAGTTGTTTAGGGGAAACATCACGATTCTCTTTTGTGCTTATAAAACTAGGATAAGGTTTTTTAAGGGGATTCCTAGGTTAGTTTGAAGGAGAGGCTAACTATGCTCGCACTTCTGCTAACAACTGTGCCCATATATCAGAGTACTCCTTCAATTGTGCCCCAATATTTATAAGCCCAATATCAAAACATATGGGCAGGCTATGATCAATGCTGCAAGTAGCTATCAACTTTCTCAACTCCCAAACCTACCCTATTTTTAGGTAGGCATATGAATCTCGCTCCCACCTTGTGAAGGTGGGAGGTCACTAAATGGTGTGTCACCAGACATATGCTTATTCAAATAATTAATGTTAGTAATAATTAATAGATGAAATAACAATTAAAAATTAAAATACATCTAAAATTTAAATTATACATTCTCAAGTTGGAATGTTCTCCCACAAACCTTTATGGAATTCCTCACGTGGGACATGAACATCTTTACTTCATTATTGACATTCAAAGTTGACATATTTTGACGAGAAAGATGGAGTTCCACTAAAATCAAGAATGACTTCATCATTTTCAACAACATCATGCATTGTTCTACCTTGAAGCACCACTTACCATATGTTGTCCACATGATCAATGACATAAAAGACTTGTTTTGCTTGGGATGCCATGATGAATGACTTTTTAATATAGTCCTCTTTTTCTAAGTCAACCAATGTAAAACCTAGATCATCGGTCTTAATATTAGTATTATCATCAATCCACTTACATCTAAAAGTAGGTACTTTGAAACTTAGGTAATCTATCACCAAAATATCTTCAATTACACCAAAATAGCACATTATGCCATAATAAGGATTTTATCATTTGAACTCGAGAAATGCATTGAGTTGGCTACAACCATTACTCCACTATTATGCGTGGTGCATTTTTCATCTTTTTCTTTTGTATGAAATATATAATCATTTATATCATACTCACTTCAACATATGACATCAAATTTTTCATCTTTTTCTTCATAGTCAGTGTAATGTATTAGAAGTTGTATGGTCAATTATTCAGAGTCACAACTTTTGCACTTCAAGTAGTACCTTTATTGGCACATCTTCCATGGTAACAAGACTTAGGTACCCATATAGCTTCAACATCTAATAAGTAGTCTGTACAAAACTTGATAGCTTCCTCATCAATATATATGTCAATGATTGATGCTTCATAACGATATTGGTTCTTTACATAGCCTTTTAATATATTCATGTACTGCTCAATAAGATACATTCATCATAAGAATACTTTCATCATAAGAATACTGGACCACAAATTTTAACTTCTTTTACTAGATTACCATAATATCAAAAAACAATGGAGGAAAATACATCTCCAATTGACATGATATGACCATAACCTCGTTTTATAGTTGATCCAACTTCTCAATGTCAATTTTACTACAAAGAAGTTGTATCTAACATTATTAGGCAATATGCTCTAAATAGTCATTACTAGAAGTTGTGCATCAATACATGACAATCATGAGATTCTAACCCAATTAATTTTTTTATCTTTCATTGATACAACTCAATAAAACTAGAAGAGTAACGAAGTAGAATTTTCAATCCTCGTAAAAACTCACAAACTTTTCTTCTCTTGTTGACACAATGTGTGACATGTTAGAGGTAAGAATGTTCGCTTACCATGTGATATTGGAGCTAATTTCCATTTCAAGTAGGTCTAAACCTGAATTGCGACCATCTTTCATCTTTCCTTGAATATTGAGGAGTATTCCAATAATACTATCACATACATTCTTCTCTACATGCATAACATCTAAATAATGTCTAACATCAAGCACCCTCAAGTGTAGGAGATCAAAGAAAATTAACCTTTTTTTCCATATGTTGCTTGAAGTGCCTTTTTTTGCATCTTTTCAAGCACAACCCCAATGTCCTTCACACGCTCATATACTTGTGATCAATTTAAAGCCATTAGAGCTAATTCATATTTTGGACACCCGTTAAATGCTTTCTTTAATTTATGATATGGATGGTTTGAACTAAAAACCCTTTGGTGTCTAATGTATATTATGTTTCTTCCATGTTGTAGTTGATGACGACATGTGCCTTCTTCACATATAGGGTATGCTTTGTGACCCTTAGTGTTACAGCCATTTAAATTACCATATGTTGGAAAATCATTGATTATACAAAATAACATGATGTGCAATTTGAAGGAATAATTGTGTACCAATAAAAAATATCAACACCTTCCTCCCATAACATCTTCAAATCTTTAACTAATGAGGTTAAATAAACATCAATGTTGTTTCTTGGTTGTCTTGGACATGAGATAATCAAGAACAACATCACATACTTGCGTTTCATCACAACCATAGAAGTAAATTGTAAATCACTAACATCACAGGCCATGAGCTATGTTTACTGCTCAAGTTGCCATATGGATTCATTCCATCTATAGCAAGTTTAAACCTAATGTTCCTTGAATTATTAGAGAAATTAGAGAACATGCAATCAATATTCTTCCATTGCATTAATGATGTGGCACTAGTTATGTGCAACATGTCACTATATTGATTTGTGAATGTTGACGTGTAAGTGACTAACAAAGAATGTGATTTTTATTAAGTTAGAGTTTTATAATTTGGGGGAAATCTGATTTAGGGCTCATTTCTGCGAGTTGAGGGCAATTGGATTTCTACGAGAAAATATAGAGTCGTTGTCGCACTTGGCCTACATTGCGAAGACACAGATCGTGTAGATAGCATTCTACGTTGGATTTGGACACGCATTTTCAGAAATCATGCTTGTGGGTATTACAAAAAGCGTGATTCCAAGGTACGTTTATGGTAGCTTTTGTGTTGTGTTTGGTTGTTGTCACTGTGGTCCCCTCATAAGTTTTGAGTTGTGTATGCTTTGTCTGTTTATTGTCCCCCATTATCTGCACATGTGCTTTGAACAGTGTTGAACCATTGTGGTTGTAGTCCCCCCTACTGGTGTGTGGACAAAATTTTTTTATTGTTGTAATTGTGCTTTTGCTTTGTTTTACTTGTTTTTTGGGTAGATAACATTTGGGTTAAGCATATATTAACTGTAAACAATTTTTATATTAGTTTAGATGACCAACTCAGACATTGAAATCATGTTTCACCATGCGGGAAAATTTGAGAATAATGGGACATTCAAATACCACTATGATCAAACCACAACTTTAAAAATTGATCCAAATCATTGGAATTATTTTAAAATATTAATCATTCTTAAGGAGATGGGTTATAGGAATGTAAAGGAGTTGTGGTATTCATTGGGTCGTGGTCTAGTGTTAGAAGATTATTTGGAACTGTTATCAGATGACAAGGGTGCATGTCATATAGTCTTGCTATGTTGAATGGTCAAGCTGACGTTTATGTTATACACATGGCTTGTGAGCCTTAGTATCTTGTAGAGTTGGAATACTCTTCTCAACCAGAAATGGAGAGACCTAGTGGTGAAATAGAAGTTGAGAGAGAGAGAGGGCTGGAAAGGAAGTTGAGATAGAGGTTGGTGAAGTTGAGGTTCAGGTAGTGGTTGAAGTAGAGGTTCAAGCAGTGGGTCATGTAGAGCCTGAGGTAGAGGCTGAAGTAGAAGTACAAGCTGAGGTAGAAGTTGAAGGCAATGAGCGATATAGATGTTGTGGTAGAAGTTGAAGTTGAGGCGGTGGCTGATGTAGATAAGGTGGTAGAAGGTGAGGTAGAAGTTGAAGTTGAGGTAGTGGCTGATGTAGATGTTGTGGTAGAAGGTGAGGTACAAGTTCAGGTAGAGAGAGTGGCTAAGGTAGAGGGTAATGGTGTTGAGGGACAGGGTCAGGTTGATGTAGAAGCTGATGAGTATGATGTTACAAGTTGGAATGAGTCCGAAGAGGATGTCTTGAAGATGATGAAGATGAAGTGGAATGTGATAATTTGAACCTACAAACCAATTAGAAATGGGTGAATCTAGGGGTTTATCCGAAAGTGATTGGGAATCTGAGAGTTTGAACAATATTATTGAAAGTGACAACACAGATGATGATAGAGATGGGTATGGGGATTTCAAGATTTTTTCAATGCCCAAAAGTGTGGAACAATATAAATGGGAAGTGGGTACGTATTTCCCTAAGAAAAAAGAATTTACAGAAGCTATAAAAACGTATGGAGTAGAGAATGGAAGGAAATTAAAAGTTTATAAAAATGACAAAAGAAGGGTGTGTTTCAAATGTTCTGGGGCAAAAGGAAAATGTCCATGGTATGCATATTGTGCATATAAGGCAGCTGAAAATACATGGCAGCTAAGGAAGATTATATATAGACAAGCATACATGCAGTAGGGAATTTAACATCTGTTTAATGACTTAAAAATGGTTGAGTGGGAGGTTAGAGAAGACTATAAAAGAGAATCCCAATATTAATCTATATAACCTCCAAAACAAAGTTTCTAAGAAGTGGACCATTGTAAAAATAAAATGAAGGTCTAAATCTTCATAAATTTGATGATTCCAAAAAAAAAATTGACTCGAAAAAAAAGTGCTTAAAACTCAGTTTTTTTTGTCCAATGGTGACCTGTGTTCATCTGACTGGGTACCTGTGTTGGACTTTCTGTACAAATTTGAAATTTCTCTCGGGTAATCGATTACAGGGGTTCTGTAAACGATTACCAGAGCACTTTTTGAACACTCTCACTCATTCCTTGCACAGCTTGCTCCTCCAACTCATGAGGGGTCACCCCACACTCCTTGGCCTCGCATCACATCACCATCCATCCTCTCCCACCACTGGAACACCCACACAAGTCTCAGACAGGTGCAGATTAGCCTAAAAGTCAGTTTTTTGTCCAATGGTGACCTGTGTTCACCTGACTGAGTACCTGTGTTAGACTTTCTGTACAAATTCCCAATTTCTCTCGGGTAATCGTTTACAGGGGTGCTGTAAACGATTACCAGAGCTTTTTTTCAGCAGTCTCACTCATTCCTTGCACCACTTTGTCCCCCTACTCATCACGGATCAAAAGTCAACATCATGTACACATTTCCATGTATATTCATCAATTCTCCTCCTTCAAAAAGACAAAAACAATCAACATGCATCAAAGTTTTCTCCTTAAATTCCAAAATCTACACCAACCATATTTCTCTCATATATTAAGATTTCAAATCCTTGTACAAAACTGCAACCCTTTGTTTATTAATTTCAAAATTTTCAAAAAAAAAATCATCAAAGTCAACATCATGAATTGGTTTCCATGTATATTCATCAATTCTCCTCCTTCAAAAGGACAAAAATCAACATGCATCAAAGTTTTCTTCTCTAAATTTCAAAATTTACATCAACCATGTTTCTCTTGCACATTGAGATTTCAAAATCCATATACTTGTACAAAAATGCAACACTTATTTCTTAGTTTCAAAATTTTGAAAGAAAAAAAAAATCAAAATCAAAATCAAAAATTTTCTCAAAATTTCAACAAATTCAAAAATTTCAATTTTCAAAACAATCCACCAAGTTTACTTTCTGTCATTGGTGTCTTGGCCCTCTGCAAGGCAATGGTCAAGTCCAGATTGTCAAACGACCCTCTGCATGGCAATGGTCAATTTTAATTTTCCTCTGCGATCTTGGCCCTCTGCAAGGCAATGGTCAAGTCCAGATTGTCAAACGACCCTCTGCATGGCAATGGTCAATTTTAATTTTCCTCTGCGATCTTGGCCCTCTGCAAGGCAATGGTCAAGTCCAGATTGTCAAACGACCCTCTGCATGGCAATGGTCAATTTTAATTTTCCTCTGCGATCTTGGCCCTCTGCAAGGCAATGGTCAAGTCCAGATTGTCAAACGACCCTCTGCATGGCAATGGTCAATTTTAATTTTCCTCTGCGATCTTGGCCCTCTGCAAGGCAATGGTCAAGTCCAGATTGTCAAACGACCCTCTGCATGGCAATGGTCAATTTTAATTTTCCTCTGCGATCTTGGCCCTCTGCAAGGCAATGGTCAAGTCCAGATTGTCAAACGACCCTCTGCATGGCAATGGTCAATTTTAATTTTCCTCTGCGATCTTGGCCCTCTGCAAGGCAATGGTCAAGTCCAGATTGTCAAACGACCCTCTGCATGGCAATGGTCGAATTTAAATTTCCCTCTGCGATCTTGGCCCTCTGCAAGGCAATGGTCAAGTCCAGATTGTCAAATGACCCTCTGCATGGCAATGGTCGATTTTAAATAATTTCTGCTATTGGTATCTCGGCCCTCTGTAAGACAATGGTCGAGCCCAATTTTTCTTTCTGTCATTGGTGTCTCGGCCCTCTACAAGACAATGGTCGTGCCCAATTTTACTTCTTGTCATTGGTATCTCGACCCTCTGTAAGACAATGGTCGAGCCTATTTTTACTTTTTTCAAGCGACCCTCTGCATGGCAATGGTCATTGGTATCAATTTTCAAAATTTCTCAAAAGTCAAAATCAAAAAAAATATTTTCTCAAAATTTCAAACGACCCTCTGCATGGCAATGGTCATTCCGAATTTTAATTTTTCAAAACGACCCTCTGCATGGCAATGGTCATTGGTATCAATTTTCAAAATTTCTCAAAAATCAAAATCAAAAAAATATTTTCTCAAAATTTCAAACGACCCTCTGCATGGCAATGGTCATTCCAAATTTTAATTTTTCAAAACGACCCTCTGCATGGCAATGGTCAAGTCCAGATTTTAATTTTTTCAAAACGACCCTATGCAGGGCAATGGTCAATCAAATTCAAATTTCTCATTCATTTTATTTATGCAAAAAAAAAAAAAAAAAAAAAAACAAAACAAAAAATTTGTTCCTCGCTCACTGCATTTGTAGCATTGGTACACCCTCCACGAGGTTGTCACACTTAATTCTTTCAGCTTTGTTCATTTGTTTTACTCCCTGTTTGTTTCTTGTTTATCCTGAAACCCAGACGAAATTAGTATTTCTATCTTTACTTATCTTTTACTCTGATAATATGAAAACTTTGTTTGTCATATGATCTAGTAAAATCTAAGTAAAGAGGGGCAGCTGTCAACACTCAATTTCGTCCGGGTTTATTAATGAGTTTATTTTCATCATAATAAATAAAAATAATAATAATAATAAAAAAAATGAAAATAAAAAAAATAAAATAAAAGAAAATTAAGGCAGCGTTCGTCCTCTGCATGGGGCGACCGTTCGTTCTCTGCCCTAACCGACCGTTCGGTTTCTTCCAATATGCAACCGCCCGTTGTCACCTATTCTCACCTTCTACCGTTCGTCCTAAGGTGCTCATTATTAGACCGTTCGTCCTTTCAGACCTTTAGGACGTTCGGTCATGTAGAGTGTAAACCGTTCGGTCATAGAGTTTTAATGAACGTTCGGTCTTTATTCGAACGTTCGGTCTTGGTGTTGCTACTCTCTTTTGAACGCTCGTTCACCCTTGATCAGCCTTCAGCCATTCTCATTGACGTTCGGTCGTGCCGGGAGCCAACTGTTCGTCCTCAAGCGTTCTCAGCCCCTCAGGGGGCGAACGTTCGGTCTTTATTCTGAAGTGAACGTTCGGCCTTTATGTTCTTGAACGTTCGCTCTTGATGTATTTATTATTGAACGTTCGGTCTTAGTGTTTTGAACGTTCGGCTTTGTTTATTCTCAGTTGAACGTTCGGTCTTGTGTTGTGTAACGTTCGGTCTTGTTGTGTTTTTAAGCGTTCGGTCCTAGTTTGTTTTGAATCTTAAACGTTCAGCCTCTCAGGTTAACTGTGCACGCTCGCTCTTGTTTAGATTTGATAATTTGAACGTTCGGTCTAAATGTTTTATTGAACGATCGGTCTAAAGGTTTTATTGAACGTTCGGTCTTAATGTTGTGTTGAACGTTCGGTTCGTAATAGGTGTTTGGTGATTTTGAGACGTTCGTCCAAACAGTATGGCGTTCGATTTTTGATTATTTTTGTTTCATTTTATTTGTTTTAAAATACAAAAAAATAACGAAAACAAAAAAATAAAAATAAAAATAACAAATAAAAACAAAAAAATCAGATTTAGGATAGAATGTCTGAAAAGTTGTTTACCAATAATAAAAAGAGGACAAAATCAGTGGATGTGGAAAGTAGGAGGCAGTGTGGGTGTTTCTGAAAAGGATTCGATTATTTTTGGTTTGACCTTGCTTTTGTGTTGTAAAACACAAATGGTGGTATCCCTCATGCACGGCTGCCCATCTTGCAAGTCTGTAAAGTCTCTTTACACCACTACAAGACTCAAAAAAATTCTCACCGATGCGAAGACCGAACTCCATCACCAACCTCCTCACTCAACAAGCTCTAACACCCATAACCACAGTAAACCTTTTCCCTTTTCACTTCCATTTTCCTCACCTCCGACAGGCACCTGTAACAACATAATAAGACCGAACTCCATCACCAACCTCCTCACTCAACAAGCTCTAACACCCATAACCACAGTAAACCTTTTCCCTTTTCACTTCCATTTTCCTCACCTCCGACAGGCACCTGTAACAACATAATAAGACCGAACTCCCTCACCAACCTCTCCTCACTCAACAAGCTCCAACATCTGTAATCATCTTCAACAAATATCATCAATAACCTCCCGTCTCTAACACTTCGTACGGGGGGACCTCATCATCATTTCCATACTTATCCCTCACCCAGTTATCACCTCCATCCATATTCACCCACAGTGATAGCCGCCCTCGAACACCCCATAACTACAGGGCCATCCTCGCCAAAACCGGACAAAAGGAGTTTCTCATCACTGTTGAGATTGGTCTCGAACACCATTATCAACACAAAAGACTTACCTGGAAAAGAGAAGTCAACCAAAGAGAGAAGGGGGAGATCGGACGCGCAAGGCCAGCAAGGAGTGAACCAAGCTTCAAGAGGTAAGTAATGCCTTTCCCCCATGTTTTTAGTGAGTTTGGTTAATTGGCTTTGAACTTGTCTCTGCCATATTGTGGCTACGTTTGCATGTGAGTGTTGTTGAATATATGCCTTGTGCTGTGGACGTTTGTATACGTTGATTGTTACCAAACACCATCATTTTTCGCTTCCAACACTCGATCTCCAACACTGGCGATCGCCCAATCCTCATTCTTACCTCGGCCAAGTATTCATCTCGAACGAGCGTTCGTTCTTCTCCACGAGCGTTCGTCTTCAAGACTGAACCTCCAACCTGCCGCACAGCCAATTCTCATCCTTTTTTCCTCACGAGCGTTCGCCCTCCTCACGAGTGTTCGTCCTCCTCACGAGCTTTCGTTCCCGTCAATTAACCAGCACCTGACACCTTCACCTTCAAGAATCCTTGGGGCTCCATCTCCTCAACCCAAGCTAAATCCTCCCTTCTGTTCCAAACCCATTGTTTTCCAGTCTCAGAAAGAACCAAACCCCTCTGCTCCTCACATACACAAATTGATTCCCCTTTTCACTGGAACAGGGAAACGCCTTCCTCATCACCTAGCTCACCCTTCATTCTCTCCTTCATCTCCTTCAGTAATTTGAAAAGCAAGGAAAAATTCACCCACTTTGTAATTCCTGTCGTGCTCCCCCTCACCCATCATTATCGAGCACTCACTCTCAACAGAAAATAACAGAAAGCTCCATCACCATTCCATTATCATCATCATCATCATCGTATTCTCCAAAGTTTTTCGTCCCCACACAAAAACTAAAGAGATAGATAAAAGAGGAATAGGAGAGCCCAGTGTGGCGGTCTCGGTGTCGGCAGTTTCTGCCTCTTTGGTGGCGGCGTCCGTGGTAGAAAAGAAGGAGAGGAGAAGCTTGGCGCGGCAACCGGCAGGATCTGTGGCGACCATCGGCGCACTGGCGGCGGCCGGTCTTGGCGTAGGTGGTGGCGTATGTGTAGAGGAAGCAAACCACTCCCTGGGTCATCGTCTCCAAGGCGAAAAAGAGGGAGGGCGAAGGCGACGCCCTGGATGGCCAGATCGACGCGCAGCAGAGGTGAACCTCTCCTTGGGTTGCTGTTTCAGTGGTCGCGGTGGCCGGATTGGAGAAGCAGCAGTGCTTTGGCTGGGTCACGGTGGTGAGCGGCGACCGTTTTGGCAGAGGCGGCAGTGTGCGTGTAGGGAAGACGGTCGGAGAAGAGAGACTGGAGTCTCGTGGTACTCGAGATGGAAGAATGAGAAAAGTGGCAGAACCCCTAATTCTTCTGCTTGGGAAGAAAGCCTTGGGCCAGATCCAGATTTTTTTTTTTAAAACAAGAAAAACCTCTAACCTTCCCAGCAAACACGAAGCGCACCCCCACTTCCCATTCACACCCCATTCTGTTTCTACAAACGGGGGAGCCCGAATTTGTTCTGCACCCCCACTTTCTCATTTAGGCACCCCCACTTTTGTTTTACTTTATTATTTATTTTTTTTTATTTGTTTTTTCTTTGTTTGATCTATCTTGTTCTCTTATTTTTCTTATTATACTTTTATTTTATTTTATTATTCTTGTTTTTGTTTTTATTGTTTTTATTTTATTTTATTTATTCTAAATATCTATTTATTTTAAAACGCTTATTTAATAATATATAAAAAATAAAATATTTATATATATATACAAAATCTACAAAAAATATATATGTTTTAAAGGTTAAGCACACGTGTGATCGCTCGCATCGTCCTTGTGCTAAAAAACCTTTTCTTTTTCTTAAATAAAATTTACGAAAAAAATACGTCTTAAAGTTTAAGCACACGTGCGACCGCTCGCGTAGGCCTTGTGCTGAAAATGTTTTCCTTTTCTTTTACAAAAGTTAAAAATCAAATAAAAATATTTTGAAAAGGTTTAAGCACACGTGCGACCGCTCGCGTAGGCCTTGTGCTAAAAATCTTTTCCCTTTCTGTTAAATAAAAATTATAAAAAAATATGTTTTAAAGTTTAAGCACACGTGTGACCGCTCGCGTAGGCCTTGTGATGAAAATGTTTTCCTTTTCTTTTACAAAATTTAAAAATCAAATAAACATATTTTGAAAAGGTTTAAGCACACGTGCGACCGCTCGCGTAGGCCTTGTGCTGAAAATCTTTTCCCTTTCTTTTAAATAAAAATTATAAAAAAATATGTTTTAAAGGTTAAGCACACGTGTGATCGCTCGCATCGTCCTTGTGCTAAAAACCTTTCCTCTTTCTTAAATAAAAATTACAAAAAATACGTTTTAAAGGTTTAAGCACACGTGTGATCGCTCGCATCGTCCTTGTGCTAAAAACCTTTCCTCTTTCTTAAATAAAAATTACAAAAAATACGTTTTAAAGGTTTAGGCACACGTGTGATCGCTCGCATCGTCCTTGTGCTAAAAACCTTTCCTCTCCTTCTTAAATAAAAAACTACAAGAATACGTTTTAAAGGTTAAGCACACGTGTGATCGCTCGCATCGTCCTTGTGCTAAAACCTTTTTCTCTTTCTTAAATAAAAATTACAAAAAATGCGTTTTAAAGGTTTAAGCACACGTGTGATCGCTCGCATCGTCCTTGTGCTAAAAACCTTTCCTCTTTCTTAAATAAAAATTACAAAAAATACGTTTTAAAGGTTTAGGCACACGTGTGATCGCTCGCATCGTCCTTGTGCTAAAAACCTTTCCTCTCCTTCTTAAATAAAAAACTACAAGAATACGTTTTAAAGGTTAAGCACACGTGTGATCGCTCGCATCGTCCTTGTGCTAAAACCTTTTTCTCTTTCTTAAATAAAAATTACAAAAAATGCGTTTTAAAGGTTAAGCACATGTGTGATCGCTCGCATCGTCCTTGTGCTAAAAACCTTTTCTTTTTCTTAAATAAAAATTACAAAAAAAAATACGTTTTAAAGGTCAAGCACACGTGTGATCGCTCGCATCGTCCTTGTGCTAAAAACCTTTTCTCTTTCTTAAATAAAAATACCAAAAAATATAAAATCTACAAAAGCTATAAATATTAATACTTTCGAACGAACGAATCATATTGCTGGCCAGAACTACGTGATCCTTGATTCTCCATCAAAAGTGGAGATACGTAGGAGCAAGGCCAGACCTTGTCAGGTTCATTTCCCCAAAAATCCAAAATCAATTTCTTCAAACAAATTTTCAAGCAGTTTTCTAAAAGAACTACGTAACCCTGATTTCTCACATGAGAATACGTAGGAGCAAGGTCAATCCTTGTCGGGCCCAAAAAACTAAAAAAATATTGTTTGTTTGTTTAGAGTTTTATTTTAAGGGAAAGTTAAACATTTTGAAAACCACATCCATATTCGCACATTTAGTTAAAGGTACTGCCTTAGGGCAGGCGTTGTAGGGTGCTAATACCTTCCCTACACGTAACCGACTCCCGAACCAAGAATCTCAGTTTCGCGGACCATGCCTTATCATTTTATGGTTTTTCCGTAGTTTTCCAGAATAAACTATGGTGGCGACTCCAAAATCTCTTCTTTTTCAAACTTCATTTTTATTTTTCATGGATCGTCGTCCCGTCGCGATTCCGGTTGCGACAATGTTGCCCATGTCTTGTATTATAACTTTGAAACCTTCATGTCTTGTATTATAAGTTGTATAACTTCATGTTTTTACTTTGATAGGGACTTGTGCTAACATTACAAGAACTTCTACCTAGTGTGGAGAACATATTTTGTGTGCGCCACATTTATGCAAATTTTAGGAAGAAATTTCTTGGCCATATTCTAAGACGTCTATTATGGAAAGTAGCATCATCAACACACCCTCCAGCATGGGAGGTAGTGATGAGAGAAATTAAAGATGTCAATCCAGATGCCTTTAAATAGTTGTTAGCAATTCCACCACGGTATGTGTTCTGTGTTGAATGTATTTTTCTTATAACTTGGTTGTTTGCAAATCAGTTTCTTATAAGTAATTTATTTCAAATTCTATGCTGATATATTTGACTTCTTATTTGTTTAATTAGATATTGGTCACGTTCAAGGTTTACGGGTAAAGTTGTCTATGACACATTAGTCAATAATATGTCAGAAGCTTTTAACAATGTCATACTACATGCAAAAGGCAAGCCCATCATCACAATGATGGAAGACATTCATATCTACCTCATGAAGAGATGGGAAACAAATAGATAGAAAATAACTACATTTTGATGAGTGTTTTGCATTAAAAATAAACAATGTTTTAGCCACTAAAACTAGTATCTCCACATCCAATTTGCATATAATAACACCGAATAACACCAAAAATACAGGGAAAGGTTTGAATCTTACTTGGATTGTGCTTCACCAAAACCCTAAATGAGGACATCCACTGTTTGAAGTGATAAGAGTGAGAGGAACGACGAAATGCATGATCAATAGTGAGCAAAGGACGACCAACACCACCAAAGCACGAGAGCCACAATGACAGGCCACCACCGACGATTAACCAACCACAACGAAAACTTCGACGAGAGCAATGAGTAATAATGACAGAACAATGGTGTTTGGGAGCAGCATCAATGACGAGAAGCCTTGTAGAGTAGGAAAGTACAGAGAACGTTAGAGAGAAGGTGAAAGATTTCTTCAATATTACAAAAATATCACTACATCATTTTTTATATAAGTTTTAGGTTTAACCAATATAAAAAGTATTATATTTTATTACTGTTTATAATCTCTTACTAGGTCGAGCTCCAATCAATATAAAAAGTCTAATAATATTTATCATTATAATACCATAAATTTTTTTATGCCAAATAGATTATAAATTAGATTATAAATAACTAATATAAAAAGGTGTTATAAAAAATATTTTTTCATGTGGGAATGTTTTTTAATCTTTTACTTATGAAAATTGTCTATTAATATTATTATTATTTTATAATATATTAATTGATTTATTTAAGTTTCAAATTTATATATTAATTATTTTTTATTAGCTTTTATTAATTTTTTGTTTTATTAGGTATTCAAAAAATTTATAAAACTAATTCTTTATTGATTAAACGAAAACTATCTTGTTCAATTGTTTTATCTATTTGTTTTTAATTATTAAAAAATATACTATTTTGTATTTAGCAAGCCACTTATTATATTACATTAACTTCAATATTCATATAACCTTCTATTTCTTAATGCAAAAGACGAATAAACAAAATAACATAATAATCATATCACTAAAATAATAGAAAACTAAACTATAACAATTTAATTAAAAAAGTAAAAATGATAATAAAAAAGTGATTAAAAATATCTAAGTTTATTAAAAACTTAGAACTTAATTAAAGCTATCAATTTTTTACAAACACATTGGTATTGAGATTTTGTATATTAATCCCCAGCAGCAGTTTTTCAGCAAAACAGTTTTGAATTCAACTTGAAGTTTTGATTTTTGAAAAAAAAAGAAAGCAATTTGCGAGATTCAATTATAATGATTTGAAAAGAAGCAAAGGAATGGATTCTTTATTAAGAAAATCTGATGTTAATGATTGTGTTTGAAATTTCACTGGAAGAAAAGATTAGACAGAGATGCTACACTCGATTAAAAAGACATCAACACAAAAAATAAAATAAAAAAAGTTATTAATTATGCCAAATTCTTAAGATATCAAAAATCGTTTTTATCACGGCAAATGATTCACTATTTTATGTTCAAATGAAATTGATGTACAGCTAATACCACCAACACTCACAATTCAAATTGAATTCTTAATATTATAATTAACACATGTTAATTACGAACTAACTACACTTCGAATTTGATAATAAAAAATAAAGTTAAAAAGGATTTTTTTTTACTTTAAAAAATAATAAATCATGTTTCTTTCTAACAAAAATTAATCATTGGGAAAATATATAAATATTTCGTACAGATTAAATAATATTAAATGAATATTATATTAATAGATAAGACTTGTGGTCCTTGTTAAACACGAACAGATTTTATAATTTAAAGAATTAAATTTAAAACGCTATTAGGGTTTTCTTTGTTGTAAATAATGGAATGTACAACAACAACTGTGCTTGTATTAAAGATATTTAACTTCAATGTTTGGTCCAAAATAAAAGAAATGTACTTTGGGGTGAATGATTTTTCCCTCAAACTTTCAATTTAAAATTTGAATTATTTTTAAGTCTTATAATAAGACTTGTTTGTACCAATATTAAGATTCCTTGAATATAATAATGAAATGGTGTATTTTATTTATTTATTTTTTTAGTTTATTTCTTGTATATGCTTATACAATTATATAACAAAGAGTATACAAAATTTTTATTAAGTGTAAACATTTTCATTAAGATAAATTACACACACAAACTTTGATGTTTCTTGAAGAAAATACTTAATCTATTATTAAAAATTAAACTACACTTTATTCCATTTGTGTGTTTTACTTCCACAGAAAGAAATCCTATATAAATTAACCCTCTAACATATTCCTTTAAACATATTATTTATTAGTATCACTTAAAAATTATTATAAATTAAAACTTTTAAACAATCTTACTTCTTATTTACTGATTTTTTTTTAAACAATCATACTATTCTCTACCCTTCTTCAGTCAATGAAAAATTGATTATAAAAAAGGGTTGTTAGGATAATAATATTTTCTTATTAAATATAGGTAAAGTGTTGTTTTTGATAAAGCTTAGGGACCAGTACGTAATTTCCACCTACCATGATAAGCATTTAACGTTGTTTGAAAATTGATCCCACCTAAAACTAAACACCCATTCATTCATAATTACTTTGTTTTTCACACTACTTTTTTTTTCCTTCCTATAATTAAAAAAAATAGGTTATGGAAATATAATGACAATGTATTAACACTTTACTAATAGAATTTAAGTTTAATTAAATTTTAAGTTTTAATAAAAATTTAAACATTTTTAATTGAATTTCGTTAAATTTTTTTAAGTTATTGGGTACTTAAAATTTTATATTTTTTAATTGAATATCTTTTAATGTTTTATAGATCTTTTTAATTAAGTGACTTCACCATTATTTTATTTAATTTTTCTTATATGTTATATGTTAAGAGAGAGTAAGATTTTGTAATGAATATAAATTTGATATATTGTGATTATCATAATATTTTTTTTTTCATGTAAGACTGAAATCACACTACTAAGATTTATAAGAAAAATTCTACTATATTTTTTTATCTTTAACTCGAAAACAATTCTTTCATTTCAAGCAAGTACAAATGTTATCTCAATTCGAAAGAAGATATACTCAAAAAACACTCTCTAATGCTCAAGGTGATAAATAAAAGTCATAATAAAGTATATAATTAATTTTATGAATAATGGTATTTATATTTGATTTGTGGACTTTTATGTGATTTGATCTGAATTGCATTGATTATCTTTGTTATTCTAATTAGGATTTTACTAATCCATTTTACATCTTAACCTATGTAATTACAGTTAGTCTATATTGGTTTTAGCTTAAATATACATGCTGATATAATACGACATTTATGTAGTTCGAGATACCTATGTCATGTGTGATATAAACTCAGACGATATATATAACATGTCTAATGTAGTTTAAGATAATGTTATATATATATATATATATATATATATATAAAAGATATATACAATTTTTGATGATTTTTACAATATCAACTATAGCTATTAAGTATTATTTTAATACTACCATTATGGAATTGTATCTACCATATTATCATTAATTATGATATAGAAGTTACCGATAACATGATAAACTTATTATCATTTTATATTAAGTAAGATATCATTTTTATATTAATCAAATAGACAATTAAGTAATATGGCAAACCAAAATTACAACGGAAGGAATCAAATACTAGAAAAACAGAAAACTTAATTAAAAATGTTTAAACGAAATTGTATTTTATTTATTTAGAATAGTTGGATTGTAACTAATATTTGAATGTAGATAGAATTTGAAAAGGGTTTTGAATGATAATAAAATAGATTAGATGAAACGTAACTTTAAATTTGTTGATGGAAGGCATGACTTTGTGGGCAAGATATGGTTTTCTTAATTTCTTTTTTTATCCAAAAAATAATATATTTTGTTTTTCCGTCACTAACTCACGGGTAAGGAAAGTGTTTCCTAACTGAGGCAGGTGGCTACACCTGCTACAATCACCAATCCCCACTCTCACGTGACTCTCTCACGTGACACTCTCTGCTTTCAGATTCTACCATGTAATCAACATCTTCTTTTTCTTCATTACACATTCCATGCATAAACATTATGTCATCAATGCCCATACATCACTCACCATCCCCTTTTTATACTACACCAACAAATATCTAACACTTTTTTTCTATTAAATTCAATTATCCTTTTTATAATAACAAAATTACTCAATTCTCCTTCATTTCTACTATCATTTTTACCATATGTTAAAATCACATACCTTACTATTTTCTTCAAATTTTACATTAAATAAGTCAAAAAAATATTCATTTATTTTTAAACTCTAAACCAATATTATGTTTTTAAATAGTTCACCAACTTTTTAATGTTATTATTCTCCATCTTTTTAGATAAATATTCTGATCATGCTCTATTTCTGTACATAGAATCATGACTTTTTCTTTTCATTATAAATTCTAATTCAACTTTCAAATGGAATGCATGCAAATAACTTTAATCTTTATGTAAATATTATCATCAATTAATTTTTTTAATGTTCAATCAACAGTATTTGATGGAAAATAAATGGCTATCCCAAATTTTCTTATTCTTTCTTTAGTTTAAAATTTACATTATTTTTTCTTAAATCCTAAATTCTTGAACATCAAATTCACTACTTATATAGAAAAATTTTCTTTCCTTTCTCCACAATCTCCTCACCAAAACTCACTTACATGTGATGCATGATCACCAAACCCTCCAACCACTATGCTTTGATTATATATATTTATTTTTCTTTTATTAATGCATCTTTATATAAGAGAAAACTGTAAGTATGTAAGTATGTGGATAATAATATTCTTTTCACGATTAAAAATCCGTAAATAATATGTTTGTAGAAAATACGTTTTATGAATTTTTTTAACATACGATAAATATATTTTTTATTAAAAAAATTAGCAAAAAATAATATATGAATAATTAATTTTTAATAAAATAGTTGTATAGTTTAATTACCCATCACAGCACTTGGTGATTTATGAGGAGATTGAAGTGTTATCTTAATTATAAACACAAGTTGTGTATTATTATAGAATTATTATTATGGGTGAAATAAAAGAAAAAGCAAAAGGGGACATTAAATAGTCTTAAAATAAATTTAATGTTTTTCTTGTTAACTTTTTCTTGCTTGGAAATAATTAAGATGATTGTGAGGTTGATATTTTCAAAGAAGTAATTGGCATTATATATTTTGAAAGTCTGGAGTATTTATTTCTCTGCCTTTTTGTAATCTACAAGCCTTGTTGTATATATTAATTAATATAAAATAATATTATAATAATTGGTGGGTATTTATGAAGAAAAATCAACAACTTTTTGTTGGTCACACTTGAATTTTGTCAATGGAAGCAACCCTAATTAACACCAAACTAAAGACATTCAATGAATTTAACAGATTTTTTTAATAAAAAAGGATAAATATAAGAAAATGGAAGAAAAGAGTTCCACTTCAGTGGCATTAATGGTAATTAGAGAGAAGATTAAGGGCATAATGAGTGACACAATCTTTCATTTTGTGAAAAAGGACAAAAAGGAGGTCAGCGGAAACATAAAGGTTTGGCCGTCCAACACTGCCTTTGCAGCTTTAAATAGGAAAATTAATTAATTTGAGAATAAAAAAAGAAAAAGAGAACACTTTATTTTCTATAAATTTGATTGCTTTACGACAAATTTACCATAATAACCTACGACTCAAATGTGTACACACATTTTCATTTTGATTTTGATTTTCAGAATTTTTAATTGCCCCTCACGGACGCCAAATTCTTCTTAACCATATTGTATTTATCGGGTTTAGGAATTTATTCAAATCAAATAAAATCTTTAATATATTTTATTTGTTTAATTGAAGCACACTTTATTATTATACTTTTTTTTTTTCCTTCCTGAATTATTATTACTATTATTATTATTGGTATTGTTATTTAGCTTTTAATTGCTGTAACAGTAGTATTTATTTTGAGCTTTCCATTTTTCTTTCTTTTTCAACTCTCAATTCAAGCAGCTTTGGAAAAACCAACCAGCCAGCGAGTATTTTTCACCTTCTGAAATTTGTAAGTGGCTTCAATTTTCCAGAGGAAACAGTGTATTTTTTTTTCTTCTTTTTTGTGTTTTTTTTTTCTTTTTTGTGTTTTCACTCTCTGGGGTGAGTCCAGCTGAGTTGATGAGTTTCTTGTTGAGCTGAAAAAGAAATCTGAATAAAAGTTTTCAGCTTCTGAAGAAGCTTGCTCGAGTGTGGAATCACTGTGACAGGTCATGATCTTTGCATTCTGAAGAATATCTACACCCTGATGTTGATTTGCTTTCCATAAGAGAATATATAAGGAGCTTTGTTTCGTAATGTTATTTTGTATTTTTGGCATTTATTACTATTTTTCTCCTTTCTTCCAGCTTTCTTCTGTCTTTTAAAGATTGGAAAAAAATGCTGGGTATGAAGCAGATTTATGGCAAAGGGTGTTGTTTGTTTTTCTGTTTCTGAAAAGCCTATGATGTTTTTGTGTGGCTTCTGCTTTATTTTTTCACTCCAGCTTGAGAAATATATTTGAACAAATGGATGATTTTTATTTTTATTTTTACCAGGTTTTTCATAATTATTTTAGCCGAGTGGGGGAATTTTTTGAAAAATTATACAATTGTACTATTTTACTAGTTTTTGTTATTTTGCTTTTAGTGGCTAATATTTGATTTTTTTTTCCCTCTCTTGCTAAGAGGTAAATTTCTTGCTCCTGTGTTTGAAACCAAGTACCCGTTTTCAGACATGAACAAAGACCAAAAATCTTAAACTTTGCTCGCAGATATCTGCATTTCTTATTATGATTCCTCTACTCAGAACAAGAAGTGTTGATTTTTTTGTTATTTATTTTTCTTATTGCATAGCTAAAAATCTCAACAGATCTTGCTGATAAAGTGAAACAGCTTCTTGTAAAATTGATGTTTGCATCTTTTCGTTACCTTCTTAGTCGTCAGTGAGATCCTTAGATGGGTTTTCACAGTGTCTTTGAATCATGCTCTAGAAGGTTTGCTTGAATGCATTGATGCTTTTGGCAAAAGCTATGATTTTTTTTAATGAATTATTTTCTAATATTCCGTTTACTTACTAACTGTTCTTCATTCTATTCTGGGGTTGTAGGTGTTGGTTTGGTGATACAGGGTTGGGGAGTGAAAAATCAATATTTGCATGGAAGCCAGAGAAGGTATTAGTTCTGGGGTTACAGTGATAGGGGCAGAAGCTCCATCAGCTTATCATGTGGCGCCAAGGAGTGAAGCTCCAAACCAGGTTCATGTCCCTGATGGTGGTGGTGGTGGTGGCGGCGGCATTGGTGGTACTGCAGCTATTGGTATCTCACCGGTAAGTGTGGGGTTGGATGGATCAGCAAAGAAGAAAAGAGGTAGACCAAGGAAATATGGGCCTGATGGGTCTGTCACTATGGCATTGTCACCAATGCCAATCTCGTCTTCTGCACCGTCTTCTAACGATTTTTCATCTGGCAAGAGGGGGAAAATGCGGGGTATGGAGTATAAGCAGTCGAAAAAACTTGGTTTGGATTATCTAGGTAAATCATGGATCCTTGTCTCTTTGAAGAGTTCAATGTTGATTGTTGTTGTTGGTAATTAATATGGTTTATCAAGTGACTTTCATTTTGTTGTACCTTGTAGTGAAGTTTCAAACATGTTTCTGTTTCTGATGTTGAATTACTTGGTTGTGTTTCTTTGAATTTTGCATCCTGTCTAACTGTGGAGTTGGAAACTACTTTCAACAAATCTTTCATTAAGTTATAATTTTTTTAACAGCCTTTTTGTTCAAAATCTGAGTTATTTTTAGATATTATTGATTGCTTTGTAAGTTTCAACTCTGTTCAGTAATATCTATTTTTGGTGCTTCTGTAGGTGACTTGAATGCATGCTCTGATGGTACAAATTTTATGCCACACATCATCACTGTCAATGCTGGTGAGGTATGCTTCACTGGGACAGGGCAAAGGAAAAACATCATTGAATTGACATTTTTACTTCTCGTTTTTCAAGTAGACATTAAACTTTTGGTAGCCCTTTATATATTTGTTTATTCTCAATTATAAATCTACTAAAAATCCACTCTAAAATCTGTTTCTGGAATATTTTTGTTTATTTATTTGTAGTTTTGTGGATGACAAAAGTATACAACCTTTTATTTGTTCTGTGAATGGACTTAGCAATTCACAATGGAAATTCAAGACAGTTCATTGATTTCTACTGTTCCATTCTCTATATGTTAGTTTATTGCTGGTGTGAAATAAGTACTTTTTGTTTAATAATGATAATTTTTTGTAAAATTGATACTATTAAATTCAGATCAAATGGGTGCACGATATTTTAACATGGATAATGCATTCTAAATAAAAGTCATTTTTATATGCACGGTGACAGCTATGAACTGGATTTGAACTTTCTTTTTTCCCCTTTTTTATTTTGTATTCATGCTTTATTATTGTGTTTTACAAAACAAGGGTACGACACAGATTCAATGATTCTAGTAAAGTTCATAATATTATAATGATTATAGTTGATTGATGTTATCTTGCTTTACACATTGGCTGTTGTAGGACATTACAATGAAGGTGATATCCTTCTCTCAACAAGGGCCTAGAGCTATATGTATCTTATCTGCTAATGGTGTCATTTCAAATGTTACACTTCGACAGCCTGATTCTTCTGGGGGTACTTTAACTTATGAGGTGTGTCATTTGTTGTTTTATTTTGTTTTTTTTCTGTGAGCTTTCCTTTTTTTCAAACTGATATTTTAATGCAAAGAATCCTCTATTTGTTTAAGGCTGTAAATTCATTTGAATCACAGTTTAACAAAAAACATTGATAAACAAGTGGATGCATTCATTTTTTGTAGTTCTGGATAAAACTTTGTTGGTTGAATAATGGCATTTAATGTACCTAGGAAACATGTTCATGATATTTCGTGTTTAATGAATGCACATGTTGTTTTTCTTAGGGTGTAATTGGAGAGGAAGGAGATGGAGAAAAGGGAGAAATGATAGAAATGCCAATTTTCTTCTTTTTTTTTCTTGATAGGAGGAGAAGGAAAATAGGTTATCTTTTTCATTATAGTTTCTTAAAAAGTTCAATAATTTTTTATAGCATAATTACTAAAGCAAAATAAATAATTTTTTTTAAAAAAAAAATGGTGTTAAAACTGTAATCTTTTTTTTGGTAAAAGGTCTGATTTGGACAAGCTTCTTTAGAACAGAAAAATAAGGAAGAATACAATGAGTTTTTCTATAAGCTAAAATTAGCTTATGCACAAATTAACAAATAAAATCTTAGAGAAGTTATATGTTAAACTTTTTATAAATTTTCCTCTGCATCAGCTAATTTTAACCTATGAATAAGCTTATTTAACAAACTTTCGTATTTCTCTTTCTAAGAAGTACTTATGGAGAATATTATCCGAACACATCCTAAATTAAAATTTTCTGATTACTGTATAAACATTTTGCATTGAAGTTATTCATTTCTTTTTACTGTCCTAATCTGAATAAGGAAAGAAAAGTTTCTGCACTATTTTTCTTTTACTTCTATCATTCTTATTTCTGTTCCTCTTATTTTCTTCCTTTCTCTTTCTCTACTCGACCCAATAAATCATCATTGTTCATTGGTATTAGCATTGAGAAAGTTGAAAGTTTCATCACTTGCCATAATCTAAAGGATAGTCTCTACTAAGTCTATAAATACTTTATATATATCTGTGTGTCTGTATTATGATCACATGCAGAAGTGTAAGTTGTTTCATCACAAGTTCTCTCTCTTTCTGATTTCTACCATTTTGTGTAAATGTGGATCTGTTTTGATCTCAAACATATAACAACTGTTACAGTTTTTCTGAAAGCATTTTCTCTTGCAGGGCCGTTTTGAGATACTTTCCTTGTCTGGATCATTCATGCCTACTGACAACCAAGGTACAAGAAGCAGGTCTGGTGGAATGTCTGTCTCTCTGGCTAGCCCCGACGGCCGTGTTGTCGGTGGTGGAGTTGCCGGTCTTCTTGTAGCTGCCAGTCCTGTACAGGCAAGTGATCTTCCTCAATATAAAACAAAATTCAATTTTGAAATATCAATGTCCAAAACAAAGTTTGCTAATACTCATTCTCACTCTTTGACGATGACTTATGCCTGTTTGCTTATGTTTAGGTGGTGGTGGGAAGCTTTTTACCAAGCAGCCAGCAAGAGCAGAAACTAAAAAAGCCTAAGTCTACTGATTATGCAGCAGCAGCAGCAGCTATTTCTCCGGTTATTGCAGTGACTCCAACAACGGCGCCACCGCCACCGGCACCGGCGGCGAGCAATCCTGAAAAAGAGGATGTGAATATTAATGTGATGAGTGGAGCACATGTGCTGCAAAATTCAGGAAGTATTAACTCTAACCTGAGTCCTCCGAATGCCTTTAGAAGAGATAACTGGGTGAACATGCATTCTATGGCAGACTCAAGAAAGTCAGCTACTGATATTAACATATCTTTACCTGATTGTTAAGTTGAAGATCAACAACCTCAAGCACTCTTGCTGACAAAGTTCATGACTCGGCTGTTTTATTTAATGTCTACAGTGATTGTTTCAAACATGTCTGATGTCTGATGTCTATTACCATAGGATGTAGTTTCAGTGTTGTAAGTTGCAGCTAGGTAGAGTATCTGATATATTATTTATCGGCTCATTAGGTAGATGCTGCACTCTGCAGTATTATGAGTAGGCTAATTCGGATGTAATCAAAACCTGTTTGCATATTTATTTATGACTGCATTTGTTGAAGTATTTCTTCTTTTTTTCTTTATAATTGGTATGTTGAGATTTCTTAGTTCTTTCTATATTTAGTTTAAGGATGTGTTTTGATGATGTTTAAAGAAAAGTTGTAATAGTAATTGTCTGTGTGCACTCTTAAATTATTCTTATACATGAAATCAGTGATTTGAAGAGTTACAATACTAGAAATCATGATGATCAAACTTAAAAATGATTTTTTTAAAAGAAATTTGGTTTTGGTTAAAAGGCTAATAGAATTTTGAACAAGATCTCAATCCATTTGTAGTTTCGGGTATGGTTGTCCAATTTGATTTGATGCAAGTTTGTACTTATTCATTATTAAGAAATGAGTTTAAATTTAATTCATCTTTAAAATGTTGGTGAATGTGTACATTTATATAATGCATGTTGGATTTGATTTTGTCAAAATGAATTGTATGAACTGAATAATTAAAAATTAAAAGGTAGTTTGTCTTCACTGAAAATTAGTTTAGAATAAGAAAATTTTGTTACTTAAGAATGTATGTTTTTTCATAAACAACAAAATAAAAAAAAATAATATAAGTTGCTTAATAAAATACAACTTATTAATACATCTTCAATTATTTAAATGCACTTAAATTGTCTCACTTCATCGTTAAATCTAAAAAAAAAATATTTCATCATTTTTTAAAACTAAAAATATAAACTAAAAAATATATAAATTTTTCATATAAATTTACCTTATTCAACTTACTCAAGTTTCTCAAATTTATATTTTAAGGTACATTTAACAGTTTAGAAATATAGTACTGTTGCCAAAAAGTCAACAAACTCCATAAATTCACTTATTAGTTTCATCATCATTTCAATTATAATAATTGATCTCCCAAGACAATTTTTAATACAAGTAGTTGATTAACTATTTGAAACTTCAATACACGATAAAGGAGAAAAGGTAGTTGATGACTAAACCTTACTAAATTTAAATTATTTTATAACATTATTAGTTGAAGTAAATGTAATTTTAGATTTTATTTAATTTTAAGATCTTATAATTTTACACAGAGATTATATATTTTTTTCAAAATTTTCTTATTGTACATTCCATCATTAGTTTATATCATATCCTTAAATATTTTCAATTACATATAAAATAAAATAAAAATAACATAATTTTAAGTTAATTTGTGAGTGCCATAGTTTCATGATTTTAATTAGTAAAGTTTAGGATTTTGTAAAGAACATCAAAGTGTTCAAATAACAATTTTAATTAGATAGCATCTCTTTTGGGATTTGCGCAGTAATTTAGTAATCTCAATAATACGAAAGTAATGAATAATGTAAATAGAACTGCAAAAATGAGAAGGTTTAAAGTAAGAAAGTTAATTGGAAAGAATATTTGTTGAAGCTAATTGGAAATAAGACGACAACGGCTTAGAAGATAATGGGACGAGATTTACTATCTTATATTTACCTATCAAGAATAAATTTATTCCTATTTTCATACTTAAATTTAAATGATTTTAATTTTTTGTCTCATCCTCATTATTATCCAATAAGAAATATATTTTCATTATTATCTAATAAAGGATATATCCATTTATGTGTCCACTATATTATTATTTCAATTTTAATTAATTAGTTTTTATAAAATTATAAAAATTATGAAAAAAATATAATATTATTAAATATTTAATTTTAAAAAAGAATATTATTATTTTTTTAATATCAAATATTTAGAAAAAAGTTATAATCGTATACATAGAATATCAAATAAAATATCAAGAGAACCAAAACATTGAAACCTAGTTGATAATTTTTATTTTAGAAAATGTATAAGGAAAACAATTATTCAAATTAAAAAATATTTTAAATGTTTCTTTACTTTAATTTTTTAAATTATAATGAAATCTCTTTTTCTATACACTAATAAAAATTACCATATACTACTTGATCAAAATCATACAAAAGAAAAAAAAAATAAACTAATAAAAATTATAAATATTTTAAATGTTTCTTTACTTTAATTTTTTAAATTATAATGAAATCTCTTTTTCTATACACTAATAAAAATTACAATATACTGCTTGATCAAAATCATACAAAAGAAAAGAAATTAAACTAATAATAATTAAAATTTAACATAAATCTTTTCTTTTTTGAACATGAATATATGTTGAATAGTGATAAAAATTATTCAAGACCATTACATTAAATTGTTATATTATAGTAATAAAATTTATTTATACAACTATAGTAGTAAAATTACACTTACGATATGACCTTAAAATAATAAAGATAATTATATTAAAAAAAATATCAAAACAACATTCTACATGATGAAAATAAACAACAAATAGAAATATTAAAAAAAATAATTAAATGTGTGTCTTATAAACAATTTGATAGACCGTTTGAATGAAATACCACAATGAAAAACAAATGTATAATTAAGAATATGAATAAGATGAAGAATATTTTAGAGATTTAAGAAACTTTTCAAATATCAACTTATTCCAACTATTGAGAGAGATAACTAAAATGATTTTAGCAAAACAAAAAGTTTCTTCAAATGAAACAAAAATTAGTAATAAGATAACAAAGAAGATAAATTTTTTATATTATCGACTAAATTGAAGGTTTATGTTATTGAACATTTAAATTGAGTTAAGCATTCTCATGTGAACTAGTCTTAGATTTAGAAACTTAACACATAATGTAGTTGGTATAACAAGCTATATGAACCAAAGACACTTGACGTGTGTTAGAGGTTTATCAATCACAATACACCCTCATAATCTTTGTTGTTATCATTGTGTTGTGCTTACTAGGCCATGCACGTGCCTGATATTCATGAGTGCTCTAGAGATCATGCCAAGATTTCATGCAAGCGGCCCCACTTGACACTTATATAGGTGATTTCATCAAGTGTATGCTGCAAATCATACACCACCCATAAGGGATATGAAAATCATTAAAAACTTTGTTTAAGCTAAAATTCTTTCACCACATAGAATTTTAATAACAAAATTTAGCCTCTCAATAATGCAATCTCTAGCACTTTCACACACACCATAGGAAGGGAATAATTGATTAAAATCAATTTAGTGCTATCAGAACTAACAAGTGACTTGTTTTTACCCATATGAACCTTATTCATGGGATCTCCAATCATAAAGGTTGGGTTACCACCACTTGTTTGTTAGTAAGTGGCTTAAGTCCCAATCCCTTTGACGTTTCTAATATCATTTGTCTTCTAAGGGGTTTGGTTAGAGGATATGCTAGATTCCGTTATGACTTCACATAATCAATGGAAATAGTTTCACTCTTTAGCAACTACTTCACCAAATTGTGTCTCAATTGTATATGTCTATTCTTTCCATTATAATTCTTGTGTTTAGCTATAGCTATTGTCGATTGACAATCACAGTGTATTGATACCGACATGGTTGGTTTCTTTGCTAATGGAATGTTCGCTAAGAAGTTTTTCAACCACTCAGCCTCGTTACCAGCCATTTCAAGAGCAACAACTCATTCCATTGTTGATCTTGTAATAATTGTTTGCATGACTGATCTCCATGTAATCGCACCACCCCCGAGCGTGAATACATAACTGTTAACACATTGGCAAGTGTACCAAATCGTATCAAGTAATATAAAATGGCAAGACCAAGTATCGTATCCCAGAAGACTCACGGTACTAGACAATCATGTAATACCTTAACTAATTAAGACTTAAGAACAATTTCATTGGTTTAGAATGCAAAATGCAGAAAAAGTAAATATGAAGGCAATTTGATTGGGGAAAAACACAAAAGTGAATGGATGATTTTTATAATATGAGATAAGTATGTTGTTGGGATTTAGATTCCACCATCCTTACTCTCATGCATAAAAGAATTTATCTTCTTCATTCAATTGTTAACGTTACATCTAAATTACTTAAAACCAGATCCCTCGGTGAAGAAAGCCAATCCTTAATTATTAGACCACAATCCCTTGCATCCCTAATAATTAATTTTGTATTACGAATAGAAGCTTAGGATAACCAAACCTCCTATCCCTATCCCTGGGCAATATTGCTTTTGGGAGAAATTCTCCAAATTGTGGTTTCTAAACAAAGAAGACCATAAAATCATGCCATGAATGATCAAAACATAACAAGCATAGAGCAAAGGAGAAAATTCCTAACAATTAATGAAAGAATCATATAATAATTCAGAACACATTCAAATACATAAGAGTTTAAAGGTTACATCTTCCCCAACAACAAATGAGTTTAGTTCTCTATAATCATGGTGAAACTAGGTGTACAATGGAATGAAAGTGATAGAAAAACCCTAGAAATTGAAGAGGAGAGCTTCCGCATCCAATTCTGCCTTCAGAGAGTGGAAAAATGTGTTTCTGCGACTCTACTGCCCAAAGATACAAACCCTAGGATGAACAAATCCTTAATTAGATCAGAAAACAAAGTCCAAGCCCAACACGTTGGCGCTCAATTCCCCTACTTAGGGCAGCCAAGCGCTGGTGCGAGAGGAGTGGCGCTCAAGATCCCTCAGAGGGCGCCTAGGCGGTGTGCGACACAAGGAGGCTGGCGCTCAGCACCCTAGGAAGGACGACCAAGCATGGATGCGAGCTTCCAACGCTGAGGGCCCCCACGAAATTTTATATACGGAGTTTTATCCGTATATAATGTGAATTTTACATACGGTTTTTTTATACGGATGTGAACAATGGCAGTACATACGAATTTTCCGTACGTAATTGGGGAAAAGTTTTATATACGGATTATCCCTCTGTAATATCGGTATGTAATTAAAAAAGATTAGCACGTGCAATGTGGACTGTTCTCAGACTCTTCTCAAGCTTGATTTTTCTCACTTTGGATTCTTCTCACTCTCCAGCCCTAACCTTCTCCCCCTTACTCTTCTCATTATGGAGCCTTCCCTGCACTCTCTTCTTCCCTCACACTCATTCTTCGTGTCCGAAATCGCTTTGCAACTCTGTTAGTCTTGAGCTCACACTCGTTCTCCTTGACTGAAACGGTAACTTCGCAGTCGTTCTCCGTCGTGGGACGTGAACCCTCTTTTTCCTTCTTCCGAACCGTAGTGTGGCATTGCAGGCATCATTTTCCCTGAGTCGAACCGTAGTTGTCGTCGTACTCGAATCCCGGTGAGTAGTTGAAGCTTTGAGGTTAATTTTTTTTCCTTTTGCTCTGGTTGTTGTCACATTGACCTATTTTTGGTTGTCTTTGTTTGGAGGTTTGAAATTGCGATTAAGGAAACATAGGTTGGTTTCGTCGATGTGGAAGATATAAGCTCAAGCTGGCATTCTCTTCTACACCTTGTAAGTTTCAATTGTTTAGATTTAAGTTTGTCTTAAACCTTGAGTGTTATTGAAAATGGGTGTTCAGGGAGGGGATGGGATATGGGATGTTGATGGAGATGAGTTTTTGTGTTGAGGAGGTCGAAAAATGCATGAAAGTATGTATTCCATTTATGTGTTTACTTCTGCATCCTGAAATAGGTGGTTATTAAAAGATTTCATAACCGTAACATTGTTTTGAAGTTATTTTGTGTTTAGATATTTGATTTGAAGAGGAAAGAGTGAAACAACTTTTCGGTGTTTTCATCCTTTAACGTTCAAATGTTTGAAAACAACTAGCTTCTTTTGTTATAAGTAATAGGACAAGTGATGGAAATGTAAAATCATTTTCTTTACCAAGCAAACCCTTAATTACTTAAGCATTGTTCTTGTTATCATACAACTCTTGTGCAAGTGTCAGGATAATAATGTTGTAGCCGTTGTAATCTTCTTTCATGATTTGAAGCTAGAAGATTATTATTTTATCTAGTTGCATGATATTCTTGCAGATTGTAGAATTTATGTTTGGAATGCATTTGACGAAAGCTTAGTATATTGACTGGGCATATTGAATCTGTAAGTGTTTAAGGTTGGTTTTGGTTTCTCTTGTAACTTTGGTTTGACATCATTTTCTTCTTTTGTAAATATAATGTATGATGTAAGATTCTGGCTTTTTATGTGATATGTAACTGAAGCATCTTATCTGATGGCAAGTGTTGTGTTTAAGATTTTGTTCAAGAAGTTGGTCAGGATTTAGAGTATAATTTGATTAATGTTTGAAATGATTGATCTTTTTATTTATGATTACATCTAGAAGTATTTGTTTTCTACTAGTTTGGATACAAACATAAACTTCTTTCTTACTGTTAGGATGTGTGCACCTATGGAAGAGATTTATTGACATATTTTCTGAAATTCATGTTTATCCAGCCTCTTCAAACCAAGTTTTAAGTACTAAACTTAGCTGAAGATCTTGGCAGGAGATTGTTAGCTATATTTGATACTCCTACAGGTATTAGTCAATCTTGTATGCCAATGATGGTTGTGTTTTAGTAACTTATCTCTCATAATCATCTTTCTGAATACAGAAAAGGACTGTATTGCATGTTTTTATAATTTGATATATTATCTTGTAAGATCTTGTAATATTATCTTCCTTTTTCAGTAATAAATTTATGTGTTGTTCTGGTGTCTATAAAAAATGGCAGCTCTTGTTTCTTGATTGCCCCAGACCTTACATTTTAACCTTGATTCTTTTCCCAATTATATTTACAACCCTTTAGAAATTACACAGTTAAAGAGGACCTATCAAATATCCTATACATACACTGTATAAGAAATCAAAGAATGATCTTGTGTTGTATTTTATTGTGTATTGAATAAGGCTATTATAAGTCCGTAGACCAGGGAAAGCCTATAAGAGGGTGGTATAAACCTTAAGCATTTCAAAATATGAGCTTAATCAGATAAAGGGTGCTATATGTGGATGCATATAAAATTGAATACATATATTGACTGATTAGTTCCAATCATAGGAGAAGAATTTGTCACCATTAGATAATTACCAATTATAGAAAGATTAAACCAGCACTATAGATGTCAAATTTGTCTGGCAAATTCAAGTGTTTAAAACATGAAACCATATTACGAACCAAAAAGCCAACATCATTACATGATAAAGGGAGCTATATGTGGTAATAGCTGACAAGAAATATTTAACTTGCCATAAGACTGGGGAAAGTGCAGTTGCAACTGTTTCTGAGGGTAGTGAAAGAGTTTGTGTGGTCATGATGTATTCTGGTGCAGCATATCTGTATTGGAAGAATTGAACACATCATAAATTGCCTATAGTGTATCATATGTCTAACAAAGACATGGATTACATGTATTTACATATAATACTTTTATTCTATTTTCTATATTTAGCTTTTATAGATATATTTATTATTCTTTTTGTCTGTTGTTGGCTATCATGCCTTCTGCCATATTTTTTCTTGTAGTTTAGCTACCTATGGTGTTAGAATTGTAATTTTTACTTGATGGGATGTGTACCTCCTTGTATTGTCTCTTAATTTTCTGGAGATAGATGTGGTCTCCCACATATCATATTCTTTTAGTGGGCTTTGATTTGGTCACCCTACTTTTGAATTTTTTTTCTTCTATTAATTGTATTAAGAATGTTGCATGCAACCTGTATAGTGATGCAATAACATTCTTTCCTTTTGAATTAAAAAAAGCAGCCCCTGTTTTCTGATTGGTATGAAAACATGAAACTACAGACCTCCCAATTACTTTGATCCCTTGAACTACTTATTGCTTTTATATACCAAACATGATTTTTATTGTAGTTTTTTTGGCTCACCAGCATAGGCCGTCATAAAAAATTTATAACCTTGGTTCAATTTTGTTTTGTGCTCAATATATGACATGTTTAAAAAATTCTTGCGCATTAGAATGAGTGTTGCAAGCGGCACCCACTGCTTACTTTGGAATCCTTACTTATTACTTTGTCTCTTTAGTAAACAATACCCCAAACATTCCTTTTCCAGTTTATAAATGTAGAGTAGAAGCCTAGTATTTCAATAATGTGATATAGGAAATGTCATCTAACTCAATCATATTTCTCATAATCAACCTTTACAACACTTTATTTGTTATTATTTTGTCTTGTTACTTCATCCACAACATCATTGACTACTATCACACTGTCAATCACTTATTTACCCTTTATAAATGGAAACCAATTTTGGTCTACTGTTTTATATAGTACACTGTTCAGTCTTTTGGTAGGATTTTCTATGATCTTGTATATACTACCCAACATCGGTATAGGTTTATACTTTTCCAAACCTTAGGGATGACGATTATAAAAGATGTGTTACTTCCACTTAGGCATTTACCACTTGTATGAAAATTATGTATTACATTCAGTAAATCCACTTTGAGAAGTTCCTTTACAAACTTCATGAATTTGAGAGACCTTCATGCATTCAGATAGTTCTCTCTTCTAAGTGAACCATAATTCAGATATTTTTATTTTAGTTGATCCTATTTTGTGAAAAAAGAGGTAACATGGTTTCACTTTGTCATCCTCTGTTTGAAGTTGTTTCCTGGTTAGGTCATGTAATCACTAGTCATAGTGTTCTCTTATAGTTGTGCAGATGACACTATGGCCCTTATATTAGTTTCTCGCAATCTTTTTTTCTTAGGCACAATCCATCTTGCAAAGGCACTTGTGTTTGATTTTGTCTTACATTCATTTTCAAATGTGATTTAGAGGTGGTAGTGTACGAAGGTGTGATTAGGGAAAAGGCAACAAGCAAAGAAGATTGTCCATAATTCCTGAAAGGTATGCTTAATGTTATAGTCCTACCATCTTTGAACTAATAAATAGTGTTGTTTGTCTTTACTCTGAACTATGTTAATCATCAGGTAAAAATTTCCCCCAATTTTGTAGTAAAACAGTGACATCAAAACTCAAGTAAGTGGTTCTAACCTTTTATTTGGATTTAGTATGGGGAGGTTATATAACACCATTTTTTATACGGATTTTGGAGGTTATATACGGATTTCGGCCATATATAATTGCGATTTTTCTTGTAGTGGCAACCAGGTGTCCATGCGAGCATTTGGTGCTGAGGGCCTCAGAAAAGGGCAACCAAGCGTCCTGCGACCTTCTGTAGCCTTCTCTTCTGGTGCTTTTTCAGTTCTTTCTGGGTTCCAACTCCTTGATACTTTAACTCCTCTTCCAAATCATTCAAATTTCCTACAAAATCAAGGGAATTAGTGATAAAAATCATAAGTTCTAACCTTAACTCTCTTTATTCATTACTTAAACTAAAAACAAGAGTTCAAACAAGTTTTTAAGTCAAAAAAGGCTCATTTAGGATCAAAATTGAATCACAAATAACAGTGAAATCAACCGTTATCAATAACCACTAGTGGATTTTGTCTCATCTAAATCAGAGATCCAATTAGCATCACTATACCCTTCAAGTATAGCGAGAAATCCACTGTATTCAATGACATAATCCATTGAACCTCTTAAGTATCTCATAAGCCTAACAAGTGCATCCCAATGTTCCTGATTTGGACATTGAGTGTACCTACTCAGTCTACCTACTGCATAAGCAATATTAGATCTAGAAAAGCTCATCAAGTGTAGTAAGCTCCCAATAATCTGGGCATACTAAGGCTGAGATAATGATTCTCCTCTATTTTTCACTAATTTAAAATTAGTGAAAAATCCTTGATACTTTAAATTAGTGAAAAATCCTTGACACTTTAGTAAGCTCCCAATAATCTGGGCATACTAAGGCTGAGATAATGATTCTCCTCTATTTTTCACTAATTTAAACCAAGCGTCCTGCGACCTTCTGTAGCCTTCTCTTCTGGTGCTTTTTCAGTTCTTTCTGGGTTCCAACTCCTTGATACTTTAACTCCTCTTCCAAATCATTCAAATTTCCTACAAAATCAAGGGAATTAGTGATAAAAATCATAAGTTCTAACCTTAACTCTCTTTATTCATTACTTAAACTAAAAACAAGAGTTCAAGCAAGTTTTTAAGTAAAAAAAGGCTCATTTAGGATCAAAATTGAATCACAAATAACAGTGAAATCAACCGTTATCAATAACCACTAGTGGATTTTGTCTCATCTAAATCAGAGATCCAATTAGCATCACTATACCCTTCAAGTATAGCGAGAAATCCACTGTATTCAATGACATAATCCATTGAACCTCTTAAGTATCTCATAAGCCTAACAAGTGCATCCCAATGTTCCTGATTTGGACATTGAGTGTACCTACTCAGTCTACCTACTGCATAAGCAATATCAGATCTAGAAAAGCTCATCAAGTGTAGTAAGCTCCCAATAATCTGGGCATACTAAGGCTGAGATAATGATTCTCCTCTATTTTTCACTAATTTAAAATTAGTGAAAAATCCTTGATACTTTAAATTAGTGAAAAATCCTTGACACTTTAGTAAGCTCCCAATAATCTGGGCATACTAAGGCTGAGATAATGATTCTCCTCTATTTTTCACTAATTTAAACCAAGCGTCCTGCGACCTTCTGTAGCCTTCTCTTCTGGTGCTTTTTCAGTTCTTTCTGGGTTCCAACTCCTTGATACTTTAACTCCTCTTCCAAATCATTCAAATTTCCTACAAAATCAAGGGAATTAGTGATAAAAATCATAAGTTCTAACCTTAACTCTCTTTATTCATTACTTAAACTAAAAACAAGAGTTCAAGCAAGTTTTTAAGTAAAAAAAGGCTCATTTAGGATCAAAATTGAATCACAAATAACAGTGAAATCAACCGTTATCAATAACCACTAGTGGATTTTGTCTCATCTAAATCAGAGATCCAATTAGCATCACTATACCCTTCAAGTATAGCGAGAAATCCACTGTATTCAATGACATAATCCATTGAACCTCTTAAGTATCTCATAAGCCTAACAAGTGCATCCCAATGTTCCTGATTTGGACATTGAGTGTACCTACTCAGTCTACCTACTGCATAAGCAATATCAGATCTAGAAAAGCTCATCAAGTGTAGTAAGCTCCCAATAATCTGGGCATACTAAGGCTGAGATAATGATTCTCCTCTATTTTTCACTAATTTAAAATTAGTGAAAAATCCTTGATACTTTAAATTAGTGAAAAATCCTTGACACTTTAGTAAGCTCCCAATAATCTGGGCATACTAAGGCTGAGATAATGATTCTCCTCTATTTTTCACTAATTTAAACCAAGCGTCCTGCGACCTTCTGTAGCCTTCTCTTCTGGTGCTTTTTCAGTTCTTTCTGGGTTCCAACTCCTTGATACTTTAACTCCTCTTCCAAATCATTCAAATTTCCTACAAAATCAAGGGAATTAGTGATAAAAATCATAAGTTCTAACCTTAACTCTCTTTATTCATTACTTAAACTAAAAACAAGAGTTCAAGCAAGTTTTTAAGTAAAAAAAGGCTCATTTAGGATCAAAATTGAATCACAAATAACAGTGAAATCAACCGTTATCAATAACCACTAGTGGATTTTGTCTCATCTAAATCAGAGATCCAATTAGCATCACTATACCCTTCAAGTATAGCGAGAAATCCACTGTATTCAATGACATAATCCATTGAACCTCTTAAGTATCTCATAAGCCTAACAAGTGCATCCCAATGTTCCTGATTTGGACATTGAGTGTACCTACTCAGTCTACCTATTGCATAAGCAATATCAGATCTAGAAAAGCTCATCAAGTGTAGTAAGCTCCCAATAATCTGGGCATACTAAGGCTGAGATAATGATTCTCCTCTATTTTTCACTAATTTAAAATTAGCATCATAAGGGGTACTCACGGGTTTGAAATCATAATATCCAAACTTCTTAAGAAGTTTCTCAATGTATTGTTCTTGGGATAGTAATATACAATCTCCATTCCTTATGATTTTAACACCTAAAATTACATTGGCTTTACCCATGTCTTTCATTTCAAAATTTGATCCTAAAAACAATTTAGGTTTAGCGACAATCTCATTGCATGTACCAGAAATTAGCATGTCATTCACATACAAAATGACATATTCTCTACTTTCAAATTTAGAATATTATCAATATCATTAGGTGAAAAGCCAAATTTATTTCTTCAAGTAATTAAGTAAAATTACCTACACCCCCAACAATTTTAAAATATTTAAGATTGGTAAACGAGAAAATACCTGGTTGTGCTTCTATCATTTGTAGGTAAAATATATGAAAATTACTCAAGTACCTCGTCTTCTTATTTCTTTTTCTTTCTCTGGAGAGAAAATCTTCTCCACCTTTCCTCAAATATTGCAAAGGCACGACACATGAAAATTAGGGTTCATCCCCCTAACTTCAATGAACTCCAAGTTGTCATCTCGTCTCCCTCTTCTTCATCCTCATCCACGGTCCCTACAAATGTGATAAGAAGCCATCGTTGTTGTAAGCATCTTGCTAGCCTCCGGAAGTTCTGTCTAGAGAAGACCTCGACTTTTGAAGTTTTGGAAACAAAATTTTGATCCTTCGGGATTGAGTTGTTGATGTCAACCATAAGTCCTTAAGATTGTTGTATAAAAGCTAGCAGAAGCACGAACAAAATTTCCTGAGACGTGTAGATTCACTGTCCTTAAAGAATTATTCGCAGTGTATTGCGCAAGTCCCCTAGGATACAACAAGAACTTCTCAGAATATCTCTGAGAATCTTAGAACTAGCAAGAATCTCTAAAAAAAATATAAAATAACTCAGAATATTTTTAGAAGAGGAAAAGAAGAAAGGAAATTGAGAGAAGATTTATTTTTGCTGTGTTTTGAAATGGAGGAAAAACTCTCTATTTATAGAGCTAGGGGAGAACAAAATCAATAAAAAAATAATAAAAACCATTAAATATTTTACCGTTTGAGCACTTAAGAAAATTAATTTGAACGTTGTTGGCAATTAAAGTTTTGAACGTTGCAATCCAACATTTCTCTTTTGCAATCAATATGAATATTTTATAACAAATATAATATATTAGGTCCATTAGGTTGACTTGGCTCGACCTGATTCTTTGACGTAGGTCCACTTTGATCGACCTTAGGAATTTGATAATTTGGCGTGACCTGTAATAAGAGTCAACATGGGTAGACCTTCGATTGGGTTCGACTCGAGCTAACCTTCAATCAAGATTGATTATGGTAGACCTTCGACCGACAGTGACTAAAGCCTACTCATACCTTTAGTCGGACTGACTTGGTCGATCTTCTTTGGGCTAACTTGGCTGATTTTTATTATTCGAGTCAGTTTCATCGATTTTTGGTCATTCCAAATTGGTCGATCTTTGTTCTGGTTGATTTGACTATCTTCAACTGGGTTGACACAATCAAACTTTGGCTAGGCCCAACCTTGTTAATTTTTGGTTGGGAATGACTTCAGTTGATTGAGGCTGATTATGGCCGACCTGCAATCGGGCCAACTTAGTTGACCTTTAGTCACACCAATTTGGTTGATCTCTGGTCGGGCTAACTCTCCCGATCTTGATTGGGTTGACTTGGTTAAACTTCTATGAACCTTTGGTCCGACCCTTGGCCAAACTTTGGCTGGCAAGGACTTAACAATTATTCGGTCAGGGCTAACTTAGTCAACCTTCAATTAAGGTTGACTCGAATGACCTTAGTTGGGGACAACTTAAACTAACCTTCACCAAGGATTGAATCGAGTCGATCTTCGATCAAGATGACTAGGTCGATCTTCAACCTTCATTAACTCGACTAAGCCCAACACTAGTACAAAAATCGCGTATAACGTCACACATTCAACGTCTAATAACAAAACAACCAACGTTAACAATAACCAGTGACATTGTTGTAAATAAATTCCTTCGCACCGTGTCGCCTGGATTTCCTAATTGTCGTCTTTAAGGAAATAACGTACGATCGTACACATAGTTGACGTACAACAATGACCTTAGTAATCACATAACCTCAGCTAAGGAAACAACTGACGTCAAATACAAAATAATTAAATACTAAATAGTGATTTACTAAATATGACGTCAACTGTAACAAATATTAGACGTATATTACAACCAATAGTTATTTTTTTATTTTGCTTTTAAATCAACCCATGAAACGTCACATTGATCAGGGCTTCGACGTTTTATTGACCAGCCAGAAGTAAAAGGGTCAATTCTTTTTTATTATATTTTTCTTATTTCTTTTAATCCAACCACAAACCATCAATTTCACGTTTTATTATGCCTAAAGGGTCACTCCATAAGACGTATTGATGGAATCCTGCTTGACGTAGTCCTCCTTTTGTATTTTTACCTTTCATAGCTTAGCTTTTAAGGAGCATGGGTTACTATAAATACCTAGTTCCTCTCTTGTATTGGCACTTTTGAGATTAATGAGAATTGAATTTTCTGAAATCAGAAATTATTCTCTCTTGAAAGTCAGGCTAAAGAGTCCAAAGACTCCCTCTAGCCACCTTCCAAGCACTCTCTCTCCCTTCCATTTTCCATTTTCACGGTGCTTTCTCTCTCATCCCACACTACCTGTCCTTCGCTACCACCTCCCTTGCACGCTTCAGCTTCTCATTACGTTTCCACTCCAACATATCAACCACATCTTCATTCCTCCTTCACTCTCGCAGAACCGCGCCTCTCATTTCTTTCTCTTGCGCATCCATCCACATCTCAGAGCGTCTCATTCTCGCTCTCGAGAGTTCCATTGTCTCCAACCACAAATCCACACTCCATACACGTCTTCGAAGGTATCTTCTCTTCGTTCACCACACTTCCTCATCTTCTTTTAGGGTTTCCACTTCCTTCTACCATTTTCCACCGTTCAAACACCTTAATCCCTTCGATCTTCACTTTTCACCGATCATCCGAGTCATTTGAACCGATTAATCAGTTTATATTGAGTCTTATCACCATTTTAGGGTTTCTTCGTGTCCAATTTGAGTTTTCCCTCTTTTCTAGAGTTCGTTCATGATTTTAGGGTTTTCTGCAATCGATTTCGATTCTATCAGTTTTGCTCCGATTTCTCACTCGATCTAGAGTTTCATATCAATTCCGCTGCGTCATCTCTCTGGAGGAAGCTTCTCGGAGCCACTCTTCCATCAGTTGGTATTCAGAGCTCAGGTTCGAGCACGCTTCAGAGGTAAGTTGTCTCGCGTTCTCTCTCTTCAATTTTTTTTTCTCTTTTTCCCGTTGTTTTCTCTTGATTCCAAGTTGAGTTGTTTCGATTCGGTCTTGCCTGATTCATATTTTGTTCATTTTGATTATGATTCGCGTTTCTGTTTTATGGCATCCTCTGTTCGTTTTGTCTCGTTGGGATTCTTTGTGTTTTGTTTCGTTCAAATTCAAGAGTTGTTCATCATTTTCCTTTATTATCATGAGTGTTATGACTTGTTCTGAGCCTTGAGTCAGTGTTTTGATCATTTTAATTCGGTGCAAGTATTTGTTTGAGTCTTTTATTTTCTAAATCTTATTCTGTCATGTTCTAGTCTTGTGGTTTGTTTTAATTGTCAATTAAATCTGAGTTTAACTGTGATTCAATTGAGTTTTTGCTTTGAGTAAGATCTGTCCATCATCATAAGCAGTGACATTCAATTGAATGAGCTTGATGACAGACTTCAACAGCAGTTTTAATGTCATTGCATTTATCTGAAGCTGTCTTGAGTTTTTGATGTTGTCCATTACATGTAATTGTATTGCACTTTTGAAATTCTGTGAGCTGAAAGTTGAATCTGCTTGTGGATAGCAAATACACACCAATTAAGCTATGAAATGTTGCATTGAGCTTGGGTGCAAGATGCTTACAGCAGCATCAGTCTCTCTTTTGGCCAGCTACACCGAACTGGTTTTTCTTTGAAGAGTCTGTGAGTCATTCATACTTGGTTTTAAATTCTTTTCCAAGTATTGATTCAAATTTTTCCAGTATTGACTTAGTTTCATTGGCATCTATTGAGGTATATGAATCTGCAGAATTGCATTAAAACTGTTTACAACTGTGATTGAACTTAGTTTGAACTTCTGAGTTTGTGATCCATAGTGTGCATTCACTGTTTTCACTTTGCTATCAATTCTGCAATTGAGAATACATTTTTGGTCACTCAAGGAAGCCTAAACCAATGGTATTTGAAACTATAATTGTGGCTGAGAGTGATTAGCCTCTTGTTTTCTTTTGGATATTTTTTTTTGAGTTGAATCATTTGTTTCTATCATGACTCATATCTTGTGAAGTTGAATTGAAATAGAGTCAAATTATATGTTGTGAATTGTAGCAAAAGAAAGTGAAAGTATAAAAACATGAGTTCTTGTGATTTGAAAAAGAAAAAGCAATTAGAAAAGAAGTATTGATTGAACCACATGAAGAGTCAAGTGGCAAGTGCAATTCACAACACAGTTTCACTCTTAATGTTTCTCTCCTTTTTCTGATTCATCATATAATTGGATTAGAGTGAACATTTTAGAGCAATTGGCAATGCATTATTCTATTTCAGTTGCAAATCTGTTTGGTCATGTATGATTCAACTTGCTGTGATTTTCTTGTGTTTTTAATCTGTTTCTAGTTCTATTCCTTAGCCTCTATTTTGCTGTGTGTACCTTTATTAACTAGCCCTGTTTCTTGTTTGTCAATTGTTGGCTGTCTTGGTTTTGTCTTTCACGTGTGAACTCTGATCTGTTGTTCTTAATTTGAGCTTTAATTGCTTTATTCATCTGATCTAGAGTTGTCTTAAGCAATAAATCTGCTGTGTTGTCATTGTTTTGTGGTTGTCCTGCTCTGTTCTGCATACCACTTTGCCTTAGCCTAGCCATTCTTGTTTGAGAAGTTGTTACACTCTGGTTTTTGGAATCTAAAAGAAGGTTTGTGTGCTTGGTAGCATCTTAGGTGGTGGTGGTCTGAAAGATTCTCCAGCTTTGAACTGCCAAGGTAGAATCTCCCTTACAAACCTTTCCATTTTGAGTGCTTTAAGCTTTAAGAGAGAAACCTAAGTTTGTGAGCTTTGTGTGGCTGCATCTAAAAGCCAAATATTCTTGTTGAGAGTGTGTTGTAATTTTAAGGCTGCAATAAGTTTTGAACTTGAATTGTGTGCTAATTGTTTACTTGTGCAGCAAAGTAAGTCTGGTTAAGCTGGAATATAACTATTTGATCACGAAGAGAAATTTGCTTCTGCCAGTATCTTAATTCCTGCCTCCTTATGTTTGTAAAATTCTGATTCAATTACTTTTGGTACTTCTGCATATGACTCCCATTTCATTCTCTCTTATAAATTCTACCGTTGGGAGTATATGTTGCTTTGTGGTGCAGATCTGAACTGAAACAGTGCAGGGAGAAAGTGTACAATAGACGAATTTAAGCAGTAGCAAAATCTCAGTATAGAGTCTGGAGCAAGCTACAAGTAGTCATCTGAACTGAAGGGAGTTTCTTTCACCTTAAATTTCTTTTGTTTTGGTTGAACTATTCTTGTTATAGATTGTCTTTGATTAACATAATTTCAAGTGTTGAATCTGGTATGATAGTTTTTGTACACTAGGATTAGCCAATCTGAATTCTAAATTGGAATTGTTCTGCATTGTATTGGATTAATCTGATTTTGATTAGACTGGAGTGGTTGTTTAATCAGTTTGGTTTCAGCTTAGAATTACATCCCTTTGAATCTGGTATAATGACCATTTGCATGTGTCTAATAGAATCTGGTTTGATTTCGGTGTGTGCAGAGCTGATATTTGAGAGTTTAGCTGAAGCAGAAATTTACTGAGAAAACAGCAACCTAAGCACTTAATGTGGAAGCTTTGAGCTAAAGGGAGTTATTTAGTTTAATTGCTTCTGACTGATTAAACTGTTTTGGATTTAAATTGTTCATTGTTGAATGACATGATCTGCTGAATTGGTGTGAATTATCTGTGCAGAGTTGTTTTCATTGGAGTTCAAATTGTCCAGGAGTTTAATTGAACAGCTGCAGAATCTCACTAGAAAGTTTGTGCAGCCAAGAGAAAGGGAAGTTCTTACTGCCCTATATTTTTTGTGCAAACTAGTTTTACTAAGGGTGTAAGTGACAGCAGCCTTGATTCATTTGTGTTGCAGGATTGGACAAGTTAACTTCCTGATTAAGCTGAGAGAGGTAGTTGAAGGCCATATTTTGATCAAGTGAAGCCCTGCAGCAGTGAACCGTACCCAGAACGTTCAAGAACAAGACTAGTAGCATAGCTTGTTTTCTTTGTAATTGTTTTCTTCAATTTGTTTGTAATAGGCTTGTGTTAGCCTACTGTTAGCTTTAGCTTTTGTTTTGTAAAAGGGCCTTTTATAAAGTCCAAGTTCTTTGGAAGAGTCCTTGGTGCTCTTTCAAACTCTTGGCAATTTTTCTTGATTGCTTTGATTTTTTTTAGCATAGCTAGACAGGTGAATGTGTCTTGTTAGCCAAAGCTACAAGCTTCACCATAGGAGTAGACTTTAATATTGACTTCATTTGTGTATCTCGTAGGGGTCATTAAAGTCCGCTAGTTTCTGAAGTGTTTTGTTTGTTTGATTTTGTGTTCACGTTTAGAGGTGATTAGGCTAAAAGGGATTAAACTCTAAGCCTTTTCACATTAGAGTCCGAGAGTCTAGTCTTTTAATTGTGCTTAATTGTTTGTGTCTGTTTGTGAGTTGTGTTCTTTGATTTTAAAGGTGGTTTTTGTTTAAAGGGTAACTAGTAGTAACCTAAGACATTTCTGGCAAGGTAAGACTTGGTACTTAAGCAGTCTTCATGACTCACCTCTCTTACCTGGGACTTGTCTAAGTGTGAATCTTGTATACCTTTCACACAAAGAAAACTTTTAAAAACAAAGATGTCTTGTTATAGTTCATATAGGCCTTCTAGGTTAGATAAAGTTGATGAAATGTTTAAACAAGCTAGGAATCTTCCATCATTTGGTAAAGACATAGGTGCATTAACATACCTAGCTTGGGAAAAAGAAATTGATAAAATAAATCCTTGGTTTTGTGAAGAGAGTGAATATTATGTTCTTAGTATATATCTCTCTAAGTTAAAAGTGCATGCAAGAGAGTGGTGGAATGAAAGACAATATCATGTTAGGAAAGGTAGAAAGTCCTCCATACGTGATTGGCATGATTTAAAAGCTTGCATGAGAAGAAAGTTTGTGCCTTCAAGCATTAAAAGAAACCTAGAACTAATTAGGGATTGCATTGAAGATGGAAAATCATTTCTTGAGAGTTTAAATGATCATGGGTTTCTTCGTAGAGAATTAGAATTTAGGGCAAGACTTAAAGAGATCAAGGATAAGAAAAGAGAAAGAGAGATTGAGAGAAAAGAAAAGGAAGAAAAGAAAGAAGAAGAGAAGAGAAAGAGAGAAGAAAACGAGAAAAGAGAAGAGAGAAGAAGAGAGGAATTGAGAAGAGAAGAAGAGAGAAGAAGAAAAGGAAGAAAGAGAAGAAGATAAAAGAATAGAAGAAGAGAGAAAAGAAGAAGAAAAGAGAGAAAGGCAAGAAATGGAGAAGAAAGAAAAGGAGAAATTGTTACTGATGACAAATCCTATTCTTTCAAAGACCGTGGAACCTAAAAGGGAAGGTTTTCAAATCTTTACTTCTTTTCCAATAATTGATTATTTTTCAAATTTTAACTTCTCTTTCAAACAAATTGTCATCTCATATTCCATGCAAACCTTTTCAAGCAATTCATATCTTGAGTTATTCTTATCTTTAAGGAAAGAAATAACTCAAGACAAAAGTGAATATGGACTTCTAAAATTTACAAAGACTACTAAACAAAATATTAGAAGTCCTTATTTCCTTGTTTTTATAGAAAAGTTCTTTCTTGGATTGATATTAATTAAAAATATATTTGATGTTTATTGCCGATTTGTGTTTGATCCAGGAGGAAGAAAAAGTGAACATAAAAAGAATAAGGCCACTCCAAGATGGCCATGCTCCCAAAGATTGTGTGGAGTTTCTTCATAAGGCGATTGCCAGATTTGAGGACAAATCTTTTTTTTAAGAGGGAAGGTATGATGGAATCCTGCTTGACGTAGTCCTCCTTTTGTATTTTTACCTTTCATAACTTAGCTTTTAAGGAGCATGGGTTACTATAAATACCTAGTTCCTCTCTTGTATTGGCACTTTTGAGATTAATGAGAATTGAATTTTCTGAAATCAGAAATTATTCTATCTTGAAAGTCAGGCTAGAGAGTCCAAAGACTCCCTCTAGCCACCTTCCAAGCACACTCTCTCCCTTCCATTTTCCATTTTCACGGTGCTTTCTCTCTCATCCCACGCTACCTGTCCTTCGCTGCCACCTCCCTTGCACGCGTTAGCTTCTCATTACGTTTCCACTCCAACGTATCAACCACATCTTTATTCCTCCTTCACTCTCGCATAACCGCGCCTCTCATTTCTTTCTCTTGCGCATCCATCCACATCTCAGAGCGTCTCATTCTCGTTCTCGAGAGTTCCATTGTCTCTAACCACAGATCCACACTCCATACACGTCTTCGAAGGTATCTTCTCTTTGTTCACCACACTTCCTCATCTTCTTCTAGGGTTTCCACTTTCTTCCACCATTTTCCACCGTTCAAACACCTTAATCCGTTAGATCTTCACTTTTCACCGATCATCCGAGTCATTTGAACCGATTAATCAGTTTATATTGAGTCTTATCACCATTTTAGGGTTTCTTCGTGTCCAATTTGAGTTTTCCCTCTTTTCTAGAGTTCGTTCATGATTTTAGGGTTTTCTGCAATCGATTTCGATTCTATCAGTTTTGCTCCGATTTCTCTCTCGATCTAGAGTTTCATATCAATTCCGCTGCGTCATCTCTTTGGAGGAAGCTTCTCGGAGCCACTCTTCATCACGTATTATTTTGGGGCCTGACGTTTTGTTGACCAGTCTGAAGCCAAAGGGTTAATCTCTTTTTTATTATTTTTCCTTTTTTCTTTTAAACCAACCACAAAACGTCCATCTCTTTTGGAGTCCGATGTGATTACCATTGGAGTAGTTAGACTCGTTAATTATGGCTCCCAATAGTTATTCTTTTTTTTTTTTTTCTGTAAATACAGTTTCAGAGCCTTGGATAACCTCTACACCTACATTTATAAAATTTCTCGTAAGAACTCCTTCAAGGTTTCTTTGTGTTACCTTTTTTTGTGTGTTTCTATTAGCTCTTTCATGGTGACAAAAACGAGTCATTTATTTGTGGTTTGATTCTTTGCCATGTTGAAAATCTTGAAGGAGTGATAGAAACACAAAAAATAGGTTGATACATTTGGATTTCGCACCCTTTCAAAATGCTACAACATCCGTTCATAAAATTTGTCGTAGCAATCTGTTAACTTTTTTCTATGTTTTTCTATCAACTCTTTCAAGTTCACAAAAGCGAGTCATTTCCTTGTTGTATGATTCTTTTTGCACGGTGAAAGCTTGAAGGATTGATAGAAACACAAAGAAGAGGTTGAGAGATTTGGATTTCGCACCCTTTCAAAACGCTACAACCTCTATTCACCAAAATCCTTCTACATTTTAACTATCCTGTGGATCTTTTCGTGGTTAGATTTTAAGTTTTTTTTCCTATGTTTAGTGTTATTACGCTTTTCTTTTGTTTTTGATTTCATTTATGAACATACGTTCTGTAAAAATGGATTTCTTTTAGAAATCCTTCTAGGAGTTTTACGTTGAACCCTTGCAGAAATCAACGTCCCACTGTATATTAATGATGAACAACTTCCTAATTCGATGTTTTATTATGTGCGTGAAGCCAAAGTCACTCCATTACACGTCATATTCTTCTCAGGCTTCGAAGTTTTATTGACCAGTTAGAAAAAGGGGTAATCTCTTTTTTATTATTTTTCCTTTTTTCTTTTAAACCAACCACAAAACATCGAATTCTTTCATGCATTTGACGTTTTATTTGCCAGAAATTATGTTTGTAAATTTTTATTTTAAACCAGCCGATAAAGCATCTTTCTACTAGTGGCTTAGATGTTTTATTAAGTGGTTGAATCTGAAGCGTTATCGCTTATTACGTCGCATTATTTGGGGTAGGACGTGATGGGCTCGCAACAATTATTCGTTTTGTTCTATAAATACAGTTTCGGAGCCTTGGATAACCTCTACACCTCCATTTATAAAAGTTTTTGTAAGAACTCCTTCAATATTGGACGTGTATCTCTTCGTTTTAACATAACATTTATCATGCCCTGGCAACAACCTTTTCCATATATGTGGACATCGAGTGGTGTCAATATATGACGTGGATCTCTTCGTTTCAAACATAGCATTTATCAAGCCAAACCAACTGCCTTTTCCTATATAAAGTAGATGTTAGGTGGGGCTAATGAATGACGTGAATCTCTTCGGTTCTTACTAACAACATTTATCATCATGTCCAACCAACTTCATTTTCCCATATAACACGTTGATGCCGCAAAACCGTTAGACATTTTCAAGTTGGTTAAAAAGAAAAAGAATAAAGTAATATTTTTCTATAAATATAATTTTGGAGTCTTTGATAACCTCTACACCTCCGTTTATTAGATTTCTTGTAACTACTCCTTCAAAGTACACGTCTATTTTCTTTAAATACAGTTTTGGATCCTTTGGAACTACCCTTTGAAAACCTACACTACAGAGCTTCCGTAACCAATTTCATGTTAACTTTTCCCTTTGGTTCTCCGTCAATTCTTCTACTAAACGAAGACATTTCTATGTTAACGATGAAGGCATGGTGGAAAACCAGAGGAAAATGTTAACACTTATGAATTTCAAAATCATTCTCTATTGTTTTTCTGTTTTTTTTATTTACTTCATGTGTCTTTTATAATGTTGTTTCGTGTTCATGTTTGACGTTATGTTTTTGTAAAAGGGGATTTCTTTTTGAAATCCTGTATGATATAGGACGTCAAATAGGAATCGAATTCGATGACAACTTTTAACAAGGAACTTAAAAGTTAATAAACTTCAAGGTTTTAAAATGAATACATCAGTTATTGTCAGAATTCAACGTTCATTTCTTTCTACAGGCAAATAAAACTTCGAAGCCCCAACAGTATTAACCATCATATAGTTTGATTAAAAGAAAAAAAAGAATAAATAGTGGCGCAGTGGTTTGCATAATTACCACCATAGAACGTCATGTTGCCATGGTATTGAACGTGCTTTCCTGAACTTATATTTAATCAGTAAATTTATCCTGCATGATTGTCAAAAACTAGATTCTTAAACCCTTCCTATAAAACTCTAAATCCTGTTCTCAAATGACTTCTTCATCTTCACGACGTGGAAAGAAGGTTGCATAATTGGTAAGAAATTCTAGTCCAAATGAGTGGATAAGTGATGATGAAGAACGATACAAATTTGGATGTTATAGAAAACTTTTCGGGGTGGTCCATCACAAGTTCTTGGATCTGGAATTATTTAGAAGGGAAAGGTTTCTCTTTCAAGAATGGCTTGCAGATGGGGTCTTGCAAAATTTGTTCAAATGACCGGTGATTGCTATCCTGACCTGGTAGAAGTCTTCTACCACAATATGAAGGTTGTCAATGGTGTTATATGCTCTTGGGTCAAAGGTGTCGATATTAAAATGGATGATGAAATATGGCTATCTTTTATTGGTCTCAAAGCAGAAGGCTTCATGTCTCATGAAAAAAATTCTGAACTCAACTAATGGACCAACAAGAAGAAGATTTACAAGGAATTTCTGGGATATCCAAAAAGGCTAAAGGTATACAAGCCGGATCTACTTGGTGGTTTGAAAAGGGAAGCAAAAATGTGTGCTTTTTTACTTTCTTAGGTAATACTACCTGGAAGAGGTAGACATGACCGTTTAACTACTGAAGATTTATTTTTGGTTCATGCCATAAAAACCCGAATACCAACCAATTGTGTTGCTGTTATGAGTGATCACATGATTGAAATTGCAAGTCTTCGTGGACATAACCTGCCCTATGGTGTTTTTATCAACAGTGTATTGAAGCATCATCAAGTTGATCTTACTGGTGAAAAAAAATTCGGGTGCACTAAATCAAATGAAATAGGAAAAGTGGCATTGACCTTTGATGGTCTAAGAAAACAAAAGATGGTTGGGTGTTCAAGGATGTTGATGAAACTCTTTCTACCTTCACTCTACACATTGAGTTTGAAAGATTTGTTGTTGATCAATTTCAAAGGCTTTCAACAAGAATTTCAAAAGTTGAAAAATCTGTGATCATGATTCATTTGAAATTAGATGAAAATAATGCTCTCAGAACTCCCTCAGCAAGTGAATCTGATGATGAAGACGACACAACAGAAGATGAGTCTATGGAGACATCTGACTCAGGTTAAGAAAAAAAATTCCATTTTAGTTTATTTTTCTGAAATTAATGTAATATTTTAATATATTTTAGTATGTTTTTCTATGTAGAAAACAACTCCAAGACAATTGAAAAAAAGAATCATACATTGCCAAATGAAGTTGAACAACTTTTTTATGAATTTATTTTAGTTCTCAAAATTGTTTCAACATTAAATATATTGTGAATCATATTTCTTTTACCTCAGAACTTCCGTTTGAGTAAGATAATTTAACCATTTATGTACTATAAAAAGCATTTTGTTGACTTGAATTTCAAAGGCCACCTTCATATGAACTGAGGCCTGAATGCGACACTTTGAAATTTAAGTGAGCAAATTGAAATTTAAAGAACATACATGTTTCAAAATCTACAGAAAGGAAAATGCCAAGGAGATAAAAAAAACATGAATCTAATATGTTCAATATAGAAACAGGATAAAAGGGCTTACGTGAAATGCAAGCTATATTTATAGATGAACCGATGACATCAACTGGCTAAGAGATAAACATACATTAAATCTTATATAATTATTTTAGATAAGAACTAATGGACGTGAAAAAATTTGTTGGTAACAGGAGACCATTAATGCTCCCAAGTACTCCAATTTCCATCACGTTGAAGCCTGCACAAACTTGGACGTGCTGTTGAATGATTAAAAAGTAAAAAGAAAAAAGAATAAAAAGGGCGCGACCTTTGGCTTCTGGCTGAAGAAAAATCGTCGAAGCCCGAGAGACTTCGACGTAATTTTTTCCACGAGGGGATTTGCACTGATTTGGTATGTTGAATGACAGCTAGGGTCGAGGTGGATAAAAATACTAACCCAGCTATTGGATATGCATTTTTTCCAAGTTTTATGTTTTTTATCATTTCCTTTGGCATACCATATCCATAATGTTTAAACTTCCTTTTTTTTCAACCCCGTTTTTATCTTACACAATAAAATAATAATATGTTTTCTTTTTTTATTTACATTTCATCTCATCTCTTATATTTATTAAATAAATTAGTTGATATATTTATTGCATGGCAATAATTTTTTTTCTTCCACAATCTTGTACAAAATTTTCGAATATGATGTTAAGGGAATAAAATCAGTTAGTTGTGTTCACTTGTAGGGAAAGGCACGAAACGAATAAAAGAGAATTGCGGGATTGTGTACTTTTCATATCAATCGCGAAGAAGGTGAGATTTGGAGGGATCGAAGTTAAAAAGTTTGATGTGCCCCTCTATATTGTTACCAATAAGGTGAATTGGTATGCTAAAAGATAATGATTTTGATGATGCTGCAAGAGAAGAACTCGGAGAATGAACTTATAATTTATTTAAAAGCACTTTTGTAGACTGAAAATGTATTAGGAATAACTTGGAACATGTAAACACTTGGAAATTTCCTGTCTTTAGGATATCTACGCATATAATCGATTATTTGATGTAATAATCGATTATCACGAGCCTTTTAGAAAAACCATTGCTCTCGCAAATAATCGATTATTGCTTGAAATAATCGATTATCCTGATCTGGATGAGAATTGTCCAAGTCTCGCAGATAATCGATTATTCCTCAGGATAATCAATTACCACTCTTTTGAAAACCCTGTAATGGACTTGAATAATCGATTATTACTTATAATAATCGATTATCACTGGCAGTTGTATTGTGTGTTTTTAAATTTCAGACCTGTGGTCTATATGTAGTTGTCTAAAACCCTTAGAGGGTTTATCTAAGTCATTTGAGAATACAATGTGACATGAGGAAGTTCTTAAGTGTTACTTCATCACTCTTGTCAAGTCTTGTTAATAGGAGAAGCTCGCGCTTTGTGTGTCAAAGGTCGAAGCGGTTCTCTTCAAGTTGGCATAATTGTTCTCTTCCGGTTCGTTGGTCGAAGGAAGATATTTGCTGCACTCTTCTGGTTCGTCTGTCGAAAGAAAGTGTTGGTTGCTCGCTTCCAGTTTGTTTGTCGAAGGAAACTTCCTTCCGGTTTGTTCGTCAAAGGAAGGTTTTACTTTTCTATTTACATTCACTATTCTGTAATCTGTACAAAATGTGAAACTGCTTCTAGTGAAAAAGGTTAATCACTATTCATAGTGATTCACGACTGGATGTAAAATCTTTTGATTTGAACCAGGATAAAAATAATTTGTGTGATTTTTTCTACTTCCCACACTCTTTAGATTTTCTACACATCAATTGTTTGATAAAACCTTTAAGAGAAAATTAAAGGAACCACTTTTAAAATTGACCGAACAAGCTCTTTGCTTTGAACAATTCGTATCGTATTTTGTGTTTAAATATTTTCGTTGCGCAATATCGATACTGATTGTTTCAACAATATTCATATAATTCCACTTTCAATTTTGCTACGTTAATATAATGGATTCTAAGTAATAAAGAATCGAATCCAAGCATTATAAATTAAGAAATGCAAATGAGCTTTTACTGATTATTTATGGTGACATTAATGACAACGTGGCTGGATATTGATCACATGTTTGTTAAAATACTAAAAAGCAAAGAAATAATGCATGAGAGGGATCAAATTTGTTTTAATAGTAATGTTAATCATAGTATTTTTTAAAGCTTAATCATTTATACTTATTACTTATTCTAACCATTAAAATTTTCAAAGTAATTTATTTGAATGTGGCCAAGTTTTTGGTCTAAGAGTTCATTTGAATTTTTATCATCATCAACTTTTTAAATTAGAATTTTTTATAACCGCTTATGTGGTAGCTCGTGATTGGTCTGTTTCAAATATACGGACCAACAAAATAGTGACACATAGTTTATGGTAAAAATGTTGTTAACATATCTTGGTTGTGGTCGAATTCTGCCAAATTTATATCATGGCTTGGCCCGTCCATCTCGACTTTTTGCTTGGACTAGAGGTTGAAAAGACAGATATGGAGACGCCACAATCTAGCAGATTGATAAGTCAAGGAAAATTCGCCACAAAGATGTTAATCTTTGATAAGAATCAGAGTTCTAAACCAAGAACCAAGAGAATCCTCTCTAAAAAATGAACATGCATATATTATGACTTTAAACGTGTCTACATATGTATTTGGTGCCCCTTGATGAGTCAATATTTTCTTCACTTCACTTAGTTTATTGTACTAAAATTAATGAGGGAATTGTGCTTAATTTGACCAGAAATTCTAATTTTAATTAATTTGAATTATTTGAGTTAATTATTCGCATTAGTAATTGCAAGGAAAATTTTGGAAATAAATTTGGGACATTTGAAGGTTAAATGAGAAATGACAATTGAGCCCAATGCATTTCAGCCACTTCAATTTTCGCTGGTTGCTGTGTGAATTTTGTGTCAACTTGTTTGTCCTCGTTCGAGTTCAATTCGTATCCGTTTTCCATTCAATTTTTTTTCATAGTTTCGTCTAGATGTCTATTTTCATGTATAGTTGTTCGTTTGTTAAAATTCATTTTGTGCTGTTCCCAGTATTTTGTTTACTCTCCTATGTCAGTCCAGTGATTACTGTGTGAGTGTTCTAAAATGTTTGCATTGTTTGCTTGATGTTTAGTACTTGTGGTGGCTGGAATTTATCATTGGACAATGCATCTCATAGCCACAAAAAGAAATTAAATGTGGTTCTAGACTCTTAATTGGTTGCAAAGAGTTCCAAATTGTTTTGAGCTGAACAAAACTACACATTCAGAATTTATGCAAAATGAAGTCTGCTGCCACATTTCAATTGTTACCGCCTACACCTCCAATTCTTATGTTAATTCATTTTCTTTTCAATTGGCTTGGAAGAAGTTGTGCCACGGATGGGTTCCACTTTTAGTGATTGAAGCAAATTTGCTAAGGACAAAATATATCACACATACATCAGCACATGGAGTCAAAGAGAAGGGGGCCACCATGTTGAAAAATCCTTGAAGCAATCAGCTCACGGTTTTGGTTGTTGATGGCTTGCAACAATTAACATACAAATCTAATCTAATCTGAAAAGTATGAGACAAAAGGGGCTCCACTAAGGAATATTATTCTCAAAGATGGCACAAGAAGTGAAGGATTCCCTGCACAAGCCAGCAAGAATTCTCAGCAATTGCAACAAAACATACACACATCTAGGAGCATCCAGCTGGAAGTCTCACGGTCTAGGTGCAGCAAAGAGAAGGGTGGTAGCATCTTGCCACGTCTAGCACTCTTTGGAGAAGGAGGAAGAGCTCTTGGTTCTCCATTCCAGCAGCTTTCTTCACGCAGTCACAAGAGTTTGGAGAGAAGATCAAGGCTGTCCAGCCACTACTTATTGGAAGTTCACGGTTGGTTTTGAGAGGCAGCAGCAGTTTGGTCATGGCTTGGTCTTGGAAGAAGAACACCACGGTCCAGCTTAAATGAAGATGGCAGCAGAGAGCATGTCCAGCAAGCAGAGAACTGGGATGTTTTGGACCAGCTGCAACGTGATTAAAGGAGAAGGCTGGAAGCTTGGAGGTGCACGGTGGCATGGCTGGCTGGAAGAAATGGAGCAAAAGACAGCAACTTGGAGCTGGAGTAGCCACCACCGAGAAAACTTCTTCACCTTCTTGTTGATAGCACACGCAAATTGAAAGAAGGAAGAAGAGGGGAGCTGCACATGGGTTTTTAGTTTTAAAGGGGAGCCACCCCATTGATGAAGAAGCTCACGGTCTTCACATCCAGTGGGTCCTTGACCGAAGCAAGTGAAAGAGAAGCAAACACACCAGTTCCAGAAGCTGGAGTGTAGGCACCTAGGTTGGTTGAAAAGAATTTGGCAACATGCGTAGGGGAAGCAAAGTCCACGGACACTACAAAAATTGAGGACCCACAACCTCATTTCTTTGGCACGGCTAGGAGCAATTTGTCCAAGAAATTCGGGACCAAGCTGGAGACAAAACAAAATGAAAAACAAATCTGGAGTGAAAGGCACACAACACACGGGCTGAACAATGGAGGGATACAGTCCAGATTTTTTGTAATAAAAGGAGAGGAGGACCAAAGAAGAAGAGTAGTTTAGGAAGAGAGCAAAGACAGACGTGTTTTATTTTCTGTAGCTTATTTTTTTTCTCCTCTCCGTTGGGGAGGTTTAGGATTTGTTTAATTTTACAATTTCATGTATTTGGTTTTAATTGATGTTAATTCCAAATTCCATTCTCTCAGTTTTCTATTTACGGTTTCAAAACTTCATTCATCTGTTTCTCATTTTTTTTACTGCACTCGTTAAATTAAGTTTTTAGAAAAAGTTAATTTTCATGTTTTATTTTTACCGTCTTTTTATTTTATCGTTTATTGTTTTCTGAATCGTTAAATTTTACCGTTTCTGCATATTTATTGTTCCGTTTTTACCGTTTGGTTTTACAGTCGTTAAAATTTATTTCGGTGTTTTTAAATTCAGTTGTGTTTAAATTCCAGTTTAATTTATTTTCCGTAACCAAAAACACTACAAACCCCCCCCTTCGTGTTAAATCTAAGACCGAACCACAAATATTGGTCCTTGTGAGACGACCTAGGAGTCACTTCCTAGTAACTATACTGCATTTCTTATATGCTCAACTTTTGTAGAGCCGCGACAGCTCTATCAAAATGGCGCCGTTGCCGGGGACCAATCAATAACGGTACGGTTTCAGATTTTGTTATGTAAATTTTTGTTCTGTTAATATGTGTATTTTGTGTGTTTTGTGTTTTGTATTTTTGTAGGCGACAACGACACCTTCAGCAAATTTTGGCGGCGTTGTCACTTCAGTTCAGGTTTTTGTTTTAGATTTTTACTGTGTTAATATATATTGTGTATATATGTGTTTAATTGTGCTATGTTCTGTATTTAGTTGTTATTAAAAAAAAAATTTTTTTTTAAATTAAAAAAAAAAAAAAAATTAATTAAAAATTTTTACTATTGATGTTCTGTCTTGTGTGTGCTTGTAGCATGTATAAATGTGTTTTGTTTTATCTGATTCGTAATTTTTAGTTTTTAGTTTTTACTTTTTATTTTTCCATGTCTACCTATTTTAATGTTGTGAATAATGCTTATTCTGCCAATGTCTGTGATTATGATTCTTATTCTGCATATTACTTTGATTTTAAATCTGCTGATTTTTATGATGAGAACAATATGTTCCATCATCCAATTTCTGAGAGCTCTCTTTGGGAGCCAGTTCCACAATATGAGAGTCAGCAGTATGATTCTCCTATTCAAATAACTCCTCAGCCTTCTACTTCTGAACCTACATTAAAGGAGTTACTAGAGCAGATGACAATGCAGAACATTCAGTTTCAGAAAGGGAACATGCAGTTCAAGCAAGAGAGCATGGAGTTCCAGCAGGAAACTCAAGCTGCCATACAGAATCTGAGTGATCAGATCAGGCAGATGGCCACTCTTGTACCTGAGGAGACTGATGAAAATTTTGGGGACCCGGCAGAAGTAAGCAGTAATCCTGAACCAGGTAGACCACCTTCATCCTCCACTACTTTACCAATCTTCAAGGAAGTGGAGGTAAGCATACCGCAAATTGATTATTCTGTTGACTGTGTTATTAAAGATTATGCTGATGATAGGTATGCTTGTAATCATATTGTTGCTGAGCATGTTTTTAATTCTCCCTCTGAACATGAATCTGAGCCTGTTAAAGATATTATTTCTACATTTGAAACCGATTCATGTTATGAGGATTTATCTGAGGTTCAGCCTATTACACTAGAATTGGGTGTCATACCCCTGCATGAAATTTCTGCGGAACCACATTGCACTAACCATGTTGCAGGAGGTACGTATAAATTTGATCAACATACACCCACAGTGGAAAACAAAGGTGCTGACACTGACAGTTCAAAGATCAACAAGCACCTACTGAATCCGCTCAGTAACAATATTTGCTGCTTAGATCCGGCGGTGGAGGACATTTCACTGCTTGATCAAATCTGGAGGATGAAGCAGTTCGTCCTCAACAATTTCATACTGGATCCTGAAGCGAAGAACATCTCCCTACAAATCCAAAATTGGCAACTGCCACCCTGACCAGGGAAGTTTTCTTTTTCTTTCTTCCCAGTTTTCATATTTTTAGTGCACTTGTCCTTTATCTGTTTGTTGTTTTAGTTTATGATCTTATGCTTAGAAAACATTTAGGACAATGTAGTTTAAGTGTGGTCTCGGGAAGATTCTGATTTTTGTTTTTCTTTTAAGTTTGTTTTTCCTTTTCTTTTTAGTTTTCGAATTATTATTATTTCTTTAAAAAAAAAAAAAAAAAACAATTTAAAAAAATGTGTTCTGTGTTTTATTTGCTTCGTGATTTTTAGTGTTTGTACTAAAAAGAAAAAAAATTCGAAAATTCAAAAAAAAAAAAAAAAAAAAAATAAAAAATAAAAAATAAAAAATAAAAAATAAAAAAAAAATATAAAAAATAAAAATAAAAATTTGTGTTGTGTTTCAAGTATGTTATTTTGTTAATGTATGTTTTGTAAATATATGTTTTGTCTGCTGTTTTTGACATTTGTGTTCTTTTTGCTTTGATATTTTGTGTTCGTTATTTGGTATTTTGTTTCGTTAATATGTGTTCTGTTTTTATTTATTTATTTAGTTTTTGTTAAAACATAAAAAAATCAACAGAGGGCAAAATTGTAGTAAAAGGCAGATAGGTGTAATTTGAGCTGAAACTATCTGAGTTCTTTTATTGAAATAACCAAGTTCACCGATAACATGCTGTCTTACTCTGTTAATTATAGATAATAATAAAAAAAAAAAAAAACAAAACATAATAAGATAGTAAGGGCAATAGTCGATCATTAGTGATCGTTTAGGATTACAGTCCAACAAAAAAAAAAAAAAAAAAAAACAAACATAAGCGTAATAATGATGTTCGGGGTTCGATCATTTGTGATCGTTAATATTACAGACCTGAATAAAAACAATAAAAACATAAAAAAAAATAAAAAAAAACATAAAACTTTAAAAATGAAAGAATTCACGAGCTGGTTGTGGTGGTCTAAGGGAGAGCTCCGTTGAGGGAGCTCTGGTTCGAAAAGTCACGAGCGGAGGCTTTGGTGGAGGAATTTCTCGTTCATTTCTGTCGTCATCGATAATGATCGGAACTGGAAACAAATTCAGCAGCCTCGGTGCCCTCATTATCACCCAGTTATTTTCTTTCAAACAAAAAAAAAAAATAAATAAATAATAAAAAAATAAAAAAATAGAAAATAAAAAACTTGTGTTAATAATAGAAGAGGAATGGAAAATTCATTGGAGGTGTGATCAGAGGTCTTACCGTACATGTATAGCGGCAGTTGTGAAAAGAGAGTGCCTGTGGGGTCTATCTCCGCTTGCCAGCGCCTGACCCGATTGCCATGGTTGTTAAACCAGCAGTGCACGTTGTATTCAGTGGCTTCGCCGAAGGTCCTTAGTCGAGACGCGATCTCGACGACTTGCGCTCGGCTTGGGTGTGTGACCCCATAGTTGTAGATTTTGGTCATCATCGTGATCTGATCATCTGTAGGACGCCATCGTTGACTGGTATATCTCTCTGATTCCATATCACTCATCCTTCCTCTCGTAATATACAAATACATAAATAAAAAATAAATACATATAAAAAGAACAAAAACATAAAAAAAAAGAAAAAAAATAAACATAAAAAAAAAATAATAAAAAGAACTAAAAAAAAATGAAGCATAAAAAAAAAAAAATTAGATTAGTTCTCTGTTTTCTTTATTTGTTCTTGTTTCCTTTTAAATTTATTTTGTCCAGTCTGTATTTGATGTTTCAGTGTCTGGTCTCAGATCTGTTTCACGGTCCTCGCAAAGGGTCCTAAACGGATCTATGTCCAGTTGTCCTGTTGTCCTTGTTCTTGTATATTATGTTTATATGTTTATTTAGTTTTAAGTGGGGTACGTGGCGTTGTTCTACCCGATTGTCTCTGCAATACCTTCAATCGAAGGGAGATTAACGTCTGGTTTCCAGCCTATATACCCCTTAAGTTTTAAGACAATTGTGTTTTATGTGTTTTAAGTGTTTAGCAGGTGAAAAATAAAGCGAATAAGAGCTGAAAAGCAAGGAAAAGAAAGCAGAAAAAGAAAAAAAAAAATGAAAGATCTGGAAAGCAGGAAAAGGGAAAGGGAGAGCAAAACAGAGTAAGCTTAAATGAAGGAACGAAAATCATAAATAAAAGAGAGAAGAGAAGCAGAAAAGGAAGAAGTAGAGATCCAAGGTGCAGAGAACTTACCCGGAGTAGTAGGGCTTACAGAAGCTTGACGCAGATCTCAGACGCTCCGAAGGCACACAGGCAGAGGCTCCTCACGGATCTCACTCAGACTCTTCAGAAGGCGCGGGGGCAGAGCTTCCTCGCAGATCCAGATGCTTGAGAAGAGAGCAGAGAGAGAAGAGAGCAGAGAGAGTTGAGAGAGAAAGAAAGGAGTAGAGAGAGAGTGAGGGGTCAGAAATGGCGCTCAGACGCGGAGGAATGCCTCATTTATAGCCAGATTTCTTTCCACTGTAGCAACAGTTCCGGTCTTTGCCACCGAGACTGTTGTCACAGTACCGGTCTCCTTTTTCAAAAAAAAAAAAAAAAAAAAAAAAATAATAATAATAATAAAATTTTTTTAGCATCTACTGATGGGTGCTAGGTGTTTAAGACATCTACTGATGGATGTTACTGAAAATTTCTTCCCATTTCCTAACATTTTATTGCACTTGTCTATATTATTTGACTGCTCTGAAATTGATCATCTGATGATTGTAACACACTGAGGACATTGTGTGATTTAAGTGTGGTCTACTGGGAAGAAATTCTGATTTTTCTGATTTTTCTGTTAGATTGTATTTTGTGTGTTAAATTTTTTTTGTTTTTGAGTGTTAATTTTTTCTGTTTTAAGTTATTTTTATCGAGTTTTGTGTGCAATAAATTTTACATTTTTCTCTTGATTTCTGGATGATGTTTAAGTTGTAGATTTTTCCTTCACTTACTTAATACTTAGTTTGAAATCCTTGTTTTTCTCTGCTTGGAAAGATGATTATGCGTTTGAGAGGTTGATTTGATTGTGACAAACACCCTGTGTGAGATTTGAGCCACTTAATGTTCTTTCTTATGTGAGATATGTATCTTGATTGCTTGCACATATGCCTTGGCTTGATTCTTTTTGATATACTTGATTGATATGCATGTTTTAGAAGTGATAAAGGCATTTTGTTCTTGAGCCTCTTTAGCCAAATAAGCCTACCTTGTTATTATCCTTTGATACCCCTTTTGAGCCTATACTGTATCCATTTCTTTGTGTTAAAGCTCATACACTGATCCTAAGTGAAAAACAAATGATTACCTAAACCTTAGGGAAGTCTGGAGCTATAGAAGTGTTTTGTGAATAAGTGTGGTCTCCTTGGGAATTGTGATGAATTGGCTAGTTGGTTCCTCATCATGTTCTTAAAATATAAATTGTATCCTGTTGTGTGATAAAGAAGAAAAAAAAAAAGAGAAAAGAGACAGGATGAAAAAAAAAATGATGAGAAAGAAAAAAAATGATTTTGTGAATAATGGAGTCGAGAAGAGGATTAAATTAGAGGTTTGGGCGTAATTTCACTGTATTTTCACTTGTTCCCCATAGCTCCTCTATTTTCTTCTGAGTTGTAACTACTTATCCATATTTTATCCTCCCTTGTCCTTGGCCCCATTACAACCCTGAAAGACCTTTTGATCTGAACAAGCATATGTTTTAAGTGTTGATATTAGAAGCTTGCCAAGTCTACTTGTGTTTGTTTTCTTGAGTGCATTGAGTTGAAACTGTATACCCTAGACACTTGAGAGAAACACTGTGAGTGCATCTGTGAGGTTTTGTTATTTTTAAATCGCCTCTTGAACTGATTAATTATTTTTGCCATACTTTGAATTGCTTGGATGATTTCTGTAAGTATCTGCTATTCTTGATTTTGTGTTGGATAATTTCTACTTCTTTTATTTGTCCAGAATTCTTGAGAACTGTGTAAATTTTATTTGTTTTCTTGCGAATTTTTATTTTTCTGTCTGCTGAGTTTTGTGTCACCCTCCCCAAAAGTCCTTTGAACCATTCCTTGATTTGCGTCTTGATTTTGCCCAGGAGTGCAAAAGACTAAGTGTGGTCTATTTTGATGAGTCAATATTTTCTTCACTTCACTTAGTTTATTGTACTAAAATTAATGAGGGAATTGTGCTTAATTTGACCAGAAATTCTAATTTTAATTAATTTGAATTATTTGAGTTAATTATTCGCATTAGTAATTGCAAGGAAAATTTTGGAAATAAATTTGGGACATTTGAAGGTTAAATGAGAAATGACAATTGAGCCCAATGCATTTCAGCCACTTCAATTTTCGCTGGTTGCTGTGTGAATTTTGTGTCAACTTGTTTGTCCTCGTTCGAGTTCAATTCGTATCCGTTTTCCATTCAATTTTTTTTCATAGTTTAGTCTAGATGTCTATTTTCATGTATAGTTGTTCGTTTGTTAAAATTCATTTTGTGCTGTTCCCAGTATTTTGTTTACTCTCCTATGTCAGTCCAGTGATTACTGTGTGAGTGTTCTAAAATGTTTGCATTGTTTGCTTGATGTTTAGTACTTGTGGTGGCTGGAATTTATCATTGGACAATGCATCTCATAGCCACAAAAAGAAATTAAATGTGGTTCTAGACTCTTAATTGGTTGCAAAGAGTTCCAAATTGTTTTGAGCTGAACAAAACTACACATTCAGAATTTATGCAAAATGAAGTCTGCTGCCACATTTCAATTGTTACCGCCTACACCTCCAATTCTTATGTTAATTCATTTTCTTTTCAATTGGCTTGGAAGAAGTTGTGCCACGGATGGGTTCCACTTTTAGTGATTGAAGCAAATTTGCTAAGGACAAAATATATCACACATACATCAGCACATGGAGTCAAAGAGAAGGGGGCCACCATGTTGAAAAATCCTTGAAGCAATCAGCTCACGGTTTTGGTTGTTGATGGCTTGCAACAATTAACATACAAATCTAATCTAATCTGAAAAGTATGAGACAAAAGGGGCTCCACTAAGGAATATTATTCTCAAAGATGGCACAAGAAGTGAAGGATTCCCTGCACAAGCCAGCAAGAATTCTCAGCAATTGCAACAAAACATACACACATCTAGGAGCATCCAGCTGGAAGTCTCACGGTCTAGGTGCAGCAAAGAGAAGGGTGGTAGCATCTTGCCACGTCTAGCACTCTTTGGAGAAGGAGGAAGAGCTCTTGGTTCTCCATTCCAGCAGCTTTCTTCACGCAGTCACAAGAGTTTGGAGAGAAGATCAAGGCTGTCCAGCCACTACTTATTGGAAGTTCACGGTTGGTTTTGAGAGGCAGCAGCAGTTTGGTCATGGCTTGGTCTTGGAAGAAGAACACCACGGTCCAGCTTAAATGAAGATGGCAGCAGAGAGCATGTCCAGCAAGCAGAGAACTGGGATGTTTTGGACCAGCTGCAACGTGATTAAAGGAGAAGGCTGGAAGCTTGGAGGTGCACGGTGGCATGGCTGGCTGGAAGAAATGGAGCAAAAGACAGCAACTTGGAGCTGGAGTAGCCACCACCGAGAAAACTTCTTCACCTTCTTGTTGATAGCACACGCAAATTGAAAGAAGGAAGAAGAGGGGAGCTGCACATGGGTTTTTAGTTTTAAAGGGGAGCCACCCCATTGATGAAGAAGCTCACGGTCTTCACATCCAGTGGGTCCTTGACCGAAGCAAGTGAAAGAGAAGCAAACACACCAGTTCCAGAAGCTGGAGTGTAGGCACCTAGGTTGGTTGAAAAGAATTTGGCAACATGCGTAGGGGAAGCAAAGTCCACGGACACTACAAAAATTGAGGACCCACAACCTCATTTCTTTGGCACGGCTAGGAGCAATTTGTCCAAGAAATTCGGGACCAAGCTGGAGACAAAACAAAATGAAAAAAAAATCTGGAGTGAAAGGCACACAACACACGGGCTGAACAATGGAGGGATACAGTCCAGATTTTTTGTAATAAAAGGAGAGGAGGACCAAAGAAGAAGAGTAGTTTAGGAAGAGAGCAAAGACAGACGTGTTTTATTTTCTGTAGCTTATTTTTTTTCTCCTCTCCGTTGGGGAGGTTTAGGATTTGTTTAATTTTACAATTTCATGTATTTGGTTTTAATTGATGTTAATTCCAAATTCCATTCTCTCAGTTTTCTATTTACGGTTTCAAAACTTCATTCATCTGTTTCTCATTTTTTTACTGCACTCGTTAAATTAAGTTTTTAGAAAAAGTTAATTTTCATGTTTTATTTTTACCGTCTTTTTATTTTATCTTTTATTGTTTTCTGAATCGTTAAATTTTACCGTTTCTGCATATTTATTGTTCCGTTTTTACCGTTTGGTTTTACAGTCGTTAAAATTTATTTCGGTGTTTTTAAATTCAGTTGTGTTTAAATTCCAGTTTAATTTATTTTCCGTAACCAAAAACACTACAAACCCCCCCCCCCCCCTTCGTGTTAAATCTAAGACCGAACCACAAATATTGGTCCTTGTGAGACGACCTAGGAGTCACTTCCTAGTACTGTACTGCATTCATATCTGCAATCAACTTTTGTGAGCGGTGCGACCCGTTCATCACCCCTATATATAGGTATAAATGTTTAAGGCACCCAAGAAACCCTAAAAGAAAGCCCAATGACATTGGGTCCAAAATAACTTGAAAAATAGAAACAAATTATCCACAAGTAAAAGAAAAATATAAATTATTTAATTTCCTAAATTATTCTTCAGGAGATAGTCCTATATCATACCTTTGGCTCATGTCAGCCCATCTTGATCTTTGGCTCAAGCCGACCCGTTTCGACCTTCAACTTATGTTAGTCTGTCTCGACCTTTAGTCTGAATCAACCCATCCCAACATTCAGTTTGGGTCAATCAGTCTCGATCGTTAGTCAAGCTTAGCTTGCCTTTATCATACCTATCTTAATCATAAAACTTTTAAAGGAGAGGAAATAAATATAAGGTTTGGGAATGTTGTTGAATCTAATGAAAAAAAAAATATTTAGGGTGTAGGTTACTTTTCATTTTTTATATGAAAAAAGTTAGTTTGACACATATGTTAAAAAAACATTCATTTCACATAACTTTTAATAATATAATAATATTTATTATGATTTTAATTATTGTGATCTATAACTAATACTCAATCCTCACAAAATATTATTATTATTATTTTCCATATGAAATTAAAACAATATTTTAAAGAAATAAAGTTTTATTCTCTTTAAATTTCACCCACAAATCTTTCTTATATTTTATAATATGTAAATATTACAAGATAAATTTACATAAATTTATAATATAAAAATATAAAAAAAGTGTAAATCTTATCTTCAAATATAATAAGGGGGAGGTTATGGAGGTTATAACTTGAAAAAAGATGCAAAACGGCGTGAGGCTGAAGAAGAAAACGTCGAATATTCGTAGAATTCGACGTATCCTTTGTGTTTTTTGAAACTTTTTGTTTTATGGCTGACAATTAGTAGGTTGAAGCCCAATAAAATTCGATGTATCGTTTGTCATTTTTAAAAGTGAGAGCTTAAAAACTCTACATTATGAAAGACGTTCCGAGAATTCTATTCAGAAATGGCTTCTTCATCATCATCATCAAGAAGAAAAGAGAAGTTTGCCCGAGTTACAAGAAACACAAACCCATCTGGATGGATAAGTGATGAAGAGATCCGAGGAAAGTATTTATTCTAGAGAGTTATAAAAATTGTAGTTCCTCACAAGTATCTGGACCTACAATTCTTCAAGAAAGAATGGTTCCTTTTTCAAGAATGGATTGCATATCAAGGGCTTACTGATTTTGTCCAAATGAAAGGAGATTACTATCCAAATTTGGTACAGGTTTTCTACACAAACATGAGGGTTCTAAATGGGGTCATTCACTCAAGGGTAAAAGGTGTTAACATTACTATTGACAATAATGTTTGGTCAAATATTGCTGGACTAAAAGCTGAAGGTTTGGATTCTCATATCCGTGACTTTGACTCAAACATCTGACTATCAAAGAGAGCTATATATATAAACTACTTAACATATCCAGGAAGGTACAATGGGGATAAGCTGTACCTGCATGATGGCTTAAATAAGGAGGAGAAAATTATTGCTTATGTCCTGGCTTGGCTACTACTACCTGATAGATTTGTCGAGGACAAAATGTCAACAGAAGATGTATTTCTTTTGAATGCTATCAAGACTAGAATACTAACCAACTAGGTTGCGGTACTAAAAGGCCACATGATCATTGTAGGAGATAAATATGCACATAAATTTCCATATGGAGTATTTATCAGTAAGGTGCTGGTACTCCAAGGAGTAGATGTATCTGAAAAAGACAAACTTCTATGCAACAAGTCACAAGAAATTGGTATATGAAGTCTGTTTTCTATTAGGCTAAAAAGGACTGTGAATGGATGGTTCTTCAGAGTTTGGCAAACTGCCTTCAATCCACAAACTAATTTTGAGAAATATGTTGTTGATGAATTAAGGATGACGTCTGAAAGGGTTGAGAGAGTTGAAAATACTCTTTTCAGACTAGAAAAGAAGGGACATGTGCTAAACAAGAATGGCATTGGCTCTGAAACTGAAGATCCTGATGATGAGTCAACTGATGAAGATTCAATGGTGTCTTAAAAGAATAGGGACTACTTTTTCAAGGTGTTTTTTTTGTAAGCATGGCTATTAAGCCACCTCTGGTTTTATGTACTTATTTCGATATAATATAAATGAATTGAAATGAAGATTTATTTTTTTAAACGATTTGTGAATTGTGAATGTTGATTGCATTGTATGTGGACTAACCCTCAATCTAGTTGAGAAGAGAAGATTATGCAGTTCTAATATTGATCAAAATCTGATCACTGGTTTAAAAGTGCAAATTTCAGTACACTACTTACTTGATAAAGGAAGAAGTAAAAAGAAAAAAATTTCGAGTTTGATTTTAAAGAAAAAACTTTAAAAGTGAAAATTTGAGTACACCTCTAGTTTTAAAGAAAAAGAATCATAAAAGTGCCACCTTTTGCTACTAGCGAAAGAAGAAAACGTCGAAGCTGGTAATGGTTGAAATACCGTTACTTTTTATACTTAATTTTAATATTAAAAACACACTTTATGATTTAGAAACTAGCTTGAACTCATGTTTTTGCTTTATTTTTGTGAATAAGAGAGTTGAGGTTATTGATAACAGTTGAAAAACTGTTATTTTCATGCTTAAAATTGACACAAAAAGCAACCTTTACACTTAGAAACTAGCTTGAAATCATGCTTTTATCCATATTTTTAGAAATAAGAGAGCTGGACAGGTTTATGCTTGATTTCAGTGTTTTTGTGCAAGTTTTAAGGTGAATTTAGTGAAAGAAGTGAAGAAGGAGAGAGATGGAATCAGAAAAGTCAACCAGAAACCAGAAAAGTCAACCAGTCAACCAGTCAACCAGAAAAGTCAACCAGTCAACCAGAATACGAAAAAAGTGAACCAGACGAGTTTTGGGCCAGTTTTATGCGATTTTATGATCTGTTTGGGCCTGGACCCATTTTCTATTATTTTTATGTCCTATTTAAAGACCTAGATGTCTTAGGGTTGGTATCTTTGGCAGAAACGAAGCAAACACTCTCTCTTCCACCCCTTTGAAGGAGGATCTTGGATGCTCAGGCTACCTCTTAACCTTTCTAGGGTTTTATCCTTCATTCTTTCATTATTGTTCATCTAGGTTCACCATGAATATGGTAAACTAAACCTTGTATGTTTGTTGGGGAATCAATGTAATCTTTTGAAGCTCTCATATATGGAATTTGTGCTTGCATCTTAATCTAAGATTTATGCTTTCTTTCATCATTAGTTATGGTTTTTCCTCTTTGCTTAATGCTTGCTTTGTTTAACTCATTCAATGCATGATTATTGATTTCGTCGATACGGGAACGTACGGGGAATTCTAGATCCGGGGAATTACTCCCAATAGTATATTGGTTGTCGTTAAGCTTCTGTGCTAGAAAAACTAATTATTAGGAATGCTAGGAATCGTATGAACTCGTAATTAGGGATAGGCCTTCTTGACAAGGTAATTTAGAGAGTGGCATTAACAATGATGATTTGAATGTGGAATTCCTAAAATATATGAGAGTGGATAAGATGAAATTGACCCCCAACAACATATTCATTCATATATTTCATTGAAAGTGCTTGTCTTTTGCTTTTGCCATTGATCAAAACCTCATGCATACATGTTTATTTTCTGTTTTGCATATTAAACCTCAATTATTTCGTCCTTAAGTCTTAGTTAATCAACAAACCACACAACTAAACTAGGCCGTGAGTCCTTTGGGAGAACTATACTTGGTCTTACCAAGTTTATTACTTGAACGATTCGGTCATATTTGCCGATTGAAATACCGTTATTTTTATACTTAATTTTAATATTAAAAACACACTTTATGATTTAGAAACTAGCTTGAACTCATGTTTTTGCTTTAGTTTTGTGAATAAGAGAGTTAAGGTTATACATAATGATTTTATCACTAAATTCCCTTAATTTTGTAGGTTATTTATATGATTTGGAAGAAGAGCAAAAGACCAAGAAGTTGGAACCCAGAAAAGACAGAAACAACACCAGAGCGTACGGTAGGATGCGGGAGAGTCCAAACCGAATGATTAAGAACCCAGACCGAACAGTTACTGAGATAGACCGAACGGTTCATAAGAGAGACCGGACGGTGTGAATGTGGTGGAACTAGGCCAAACGGTGTGAGCAAGAAAGACAACTACCGAACGGTGTAACTAAGGTCAAACGGGTGGAGAGAAAGATAGACAAACCGAATGGTTTGTGGAAGGAGAAGCCGAATGGTGTGGTAGAAGATTTGCCGAACGGTTAAAGATTAAGACCAATCTGTCAACAATGAAACCGATCGGTCAAGTTCATCTGATGAGTACCACATCATCGCCCGGGCGCCCTTTGAGGGGCGCTGAGCGCTAGTTACTATTGTAGTTGACGCTTGGGCACCCCACTTAGGGTGCTGAGCGCTAGTTTTGTGAGCTTGGACCCGTTTTCTATTATTTTTCTGATATATTTTGGGCTTGGACTTATTTTCTGTTATTTTTCTGCGTTATTTAAAGACTTGGACGTTTTAGGCTATGTTCGCATGAGGGGAAAACACTGTTGCAGAGAAATTGCAAGGAATGATTTGCGAGATTAGTTTTGTTTGTTTTGTGTTGATCTGCGAAGATTTGAGAAGACGGAAATGCGTTGATATCTGAGATATCCTTATTTTAACCATCTCTACCCTCAGTGATTTGTGAAATGCTACGAGAATATTAATACTTTAAAATGTTATTTGAGCTTTGAATTTGAAAACGAGAATGGGCTTGATGGAATACGAGGAAGATGCTTGATGTTGAGGAGGTTGATGGATGAAGATGAAGAAAGCTTGAAGCAGGGGTTTAAGAAGAGTGTAGTCGTTCTTGATGATCGTATATTCGGTTCCACAAATCTTGTATCCGATTCCACTGCTCAGAACAAATTCCACACAGGTTGTATTCGGTTCTGGCCTTCTTATATTCGGTTCCAAAGCTGATTATATTATAAACAAAAAACACTCAAACTGTTGCATACGAAAATCAGAAATTGCGGAATACCTTAATGAGGTAGGGGAAATTCTTGTGTGCGAAGCAGCCTATCCAACGATTGAGTAGGCCATCAATGTCATCGGAGAGGTCGAGCGAGAGGACAAGGTCGGCGACTTCCGAAACTGTGCAGCCCTTTTGGAAGCGGTAGCGGGTGGCGATGTTATCCTTGCGGAGGTCAGAGATTTTGGTGGAGACCTCTTGCAGGCCTCTATCGTAGTCGATGAAGCCTTCTTTCGTTTCCTTGAATGCAATCTTATTCTATTTCTTCTTGCAAGAAATGGAAGTTCTTCAGGGAGTGCACACGGTGGTGCCAACTAGTTGGAGACAGTGAGTTGCGGTGGTAGCCATGGACTATGACATGGAGGGAGTGTAGTTGGAAGAATGGATTGTGGATAACTATGCTCACAAAAATTAAATATTTTTTTTTGGCATCTTCCTCCGACAATTAGATATTTGTTTTATCTTCCTTTCATCTTCTTTGTACATTTTCACTTTCAATATTACAAAAATATTACAACTTGGTAGTAAAATATTAGAACTTGGTATTAAATTCATATTGTAGTAAATTATATTACAAAATATTATATTTAAAAATAAATTTATTTTACTAAATTACAATTTTTATACATTTTTAAAATTAATTTTAATAATTAATGTTAATTTTTTACTCTTTATAAACATTTTTACACTTAAATATAACATTAACAAATATCATTTTATATTACTTTAATAACTAGAGGCATTTTGGTAATCTTTAATTTCTAACAATTAAACAAATTTTTAAAATATGTCACATCAATCAAATCTAACACTAATTCTCACAAACTTTACTTTCAAATCCACTCTCAATTACCTCCAAATCCACTCAAACAAACAACAAAAAAATTACCCTCAAATCCATTCAATCACTCTCCCCCAAATCATCTCCTCCAAACTCCCTCAAGTGAACACAGGCTTAGGGTTGATATCTCTTGATGGCATAAGCACAAAAACACACATTTTGCTCCTCTAGAGGTAGATTTGGGGATAGACAAACCGAACTGTTTATGGAAGGAGAAGTTGAATGGTGTGGTAGAAGATTTACCGAAGGGTTAAAGAGTGAGACCGATCGGTCAACAATGAAACCGATCAGTCAAGTTCATCTGATGAGTACCATTCTGCACCGCATCACCGGCCGGGCGCCCAAGGGCACTGAGCGCCGTTAGTATCGCAGTTGACGCTTGGGCGCCCCACTTAAGCACAGAAACACATATTTTGCTCCTCTGGAGGCAGATTTGGGGATGCGGGAGTCTCCTCTTCAGTTTCTAGGGTTTTTCTATCTCTTCCATTCCATTGTTCATCTAGTTTCTCCATGATTATGGTGAACTAAACTTTATTTGTTGTTGGGGAAGATGTAACCTCTAAACTCTCATGTATTGAATTGATTTATTTTATAAATACTTTACTTCATTAATTGTTAAGGTTTTTCCTCTTTACTCTATGCATACTTTGTTTAACTCATTCAATTGCATGATTATTGATTTTGTCACTGATGAATCAATATTTTGCTCACTTCACTTGGTTTATTGTGCTAGAATTAATCAGGGAATTGTGATTAAATGTTTAGTATTTTTCCGTTTTTGCTAATTGTGCTTAATTTGACCAGAAATTCTAATTTTAATTAATTTGAATTATTTGAGTCAATTATTTACATTAGTAATTGCAGGGAAAATTTTGGAATTATATTTTGGGACATTTGGAAATATCTCCCTTCTAGGAATTTTTAAGAAGTAAAAATTGGTTTGAAAACATATTCAAGATACGGCCATTCACGGTTTATTTGGAAGCAATTCCAAAATGAAATGTGCTAAATTTTATTGAAATGCTCACTAGACCAAGCTCAATTGCTGAAAAATCATGGCTGAAAAATACATAATAGTACACGGCACTTTCTTACTTTTGTCAAAAGATGTTAGAAGAAAATTGTAAAAAATGGGACATCATGGGGCCTCCACTAACGGTTTTGGATGCTTGGCAAAAATACAAATGTGTCCAAAATCCAATGCTGAAATATCTGAATAAAAGTATGGGCTGCTGTTATTCTCAAAAGTTGAAAAGCATGACACCACCATTCATTTTTCTTGCAGCAATCAAGCATCACATGATTTGGGATGCAACAAGGGTCCACGGACAACTCAAACACCATCATGGCTGGAAGAAAGAAGGCCATTCCACAGCCTAGTTCAACAAGGAGCTGGCGTCCCTTTGATGCATTCAGCAAGCTTGACAGCACCGTTTACCACAGCACACTTGGACACCATTCCAGCGGAGCATGAAAGAGGGGTGACATCCAGCAAGCGGTCCTCCACGTCCAGCACTACACCACATTAAGACGCATCCAGAAAAAGCAGAGGTGCCACGGTCCAGCTGCCAGCTCCATACATACACACGGCCCACGTGGAGATGAGATCTTTGTATATGCACCCAAAAGAAGCAAAAGCACACTCCAGCGTCACCACGGCCCAACATGTTTCTTCAATTCCCAACAGCTTGGGGTGTGCACGGGAGAGAAAGAAGAGAAGCACTCGGCCCTTGGAAAGAACAGCTGCACGGTCCAGAGAAGAAGAAGCATCTGGAGAAAAGAGAAAAACACAGCACACGCACACGGGAGCCCAACAGTTTGGAGCTGCATGAAGAAGCTTCCAGCACACTGCATCACCACGGCCCAACCCTTTGTGCATTCATACGTCCAGCTTGGGAGATGAACATCCAGTAGCTGTGGATGCAGAGTGAGTTTGGAAGAGGAGAGCACACGGTGGCATCAAGGAGATGCAGTGCCCACACAATCACGTCCCTTTGGAGCAGCACATATCCAGCAGCTGGTCCAGTAGGGGAGATGCTCCCCGGTCCAGCAAGTCAACAGAGAACATCCAGCAATGCTCCATGGCAGCACCACCAACACCATCATCACACAGCCACCATTCACGGTTTGGCAAAGCTCATGCCCACATGAAGGATCTCCAATATGAAGTGCAGAATATTATTGTAGTTCCACGGCCCACATGCAAAAGAGAGTTGGATTTTCAATTGGTAAATGGAAGTGTTGCTGTAGAAGCACAAAGGCACGGTTTAGCATCTTCATTTGAGAAAGGAATCACGGGCCAGCAGCTTGGAGGAGCAAAAGCCATGATGTGCTGGAATGGTGTGCAAGAGGACAAGATTAAGGGCCCTCACCTATTTTAATACGTCCAAGGAGTAGGAGCAAAATTTGGTGAAGAAAGTCTTAAAGCTGTGGGCTACACAAATGCAAAAATCTGAGATTGAAAGCTGGGAGGCTCACGGGTTTGGGAGGCCAGCAGTACAGAATGTTCAGAAATTTAGCTATAAAAGGAGCAGACTTGGTACCAGATGGGAGATTGGAGTGTAAGATTTTAGGTGAGAGTTTAGGAGTAGGAAGCCACGGTTCTGGAGGAGGCTCTTGCCTCTTCCTCTTTCAATTCCCTCTCTGAATTTCCATTTTCAGTGCAAAATGTAGCGTTTTATTTTTGAAGTGTATCAGTGTTTGGAACAGTTTGTTAATTTTATTTTCACGACATTTTATTTCAAGTAGTGTGTCTTTGCTAAATTTGATTTCCAATTCAGTGATTTTAATTTTACTGTCTCTTTTATTTTACCGTTTATTGTTTTTTTTGCATCGTTAAATTTTACCGTTTCTGCATATTTACTGTTCCATTTTTACCATCTTTTACCGTTCAGTTTTTACAGTCTTTAAAATTTATTTCAGTGTTTTTAAATTTTGTTGTCTTATTTAAATTCCAGTTCATTTTAATTTATTTGCATTCAAAAACACCAACAAACCACCCCCCAACTTCGTGTGTAAATCTGAGACTGAATCACAATATTGGTCCTTGTGAGACGACCTAGGAGTCACATCCTAGCTATACTGCATATTTTCATGCACAACTTTTGTGAGCGGTGCGACCCGTATCATCAAAAATGGCGCCGTTGCCGGGGACCAATGAAGGTTCAGTTTTAGATTTTTGTTCTGTTAATTTTTTGTTTTGTTAATATGTTTGTTTTGTGTGTTTTGTCTTGTATATTTTTGTAGGCGACAACGACACCTTCAGCAAATTTTGGCGGCGTTGTCACTTCAGTTCCAGGTTTTTCGTTTTAGATTTTTGCTGTGTTTTTCGATTATGTTGTGTTAATATATGTTTTGTCTTTTATATTTTATTGTGCTGTGTTCTGTATTTAGTTGCTATATTTAAAAAAAAAAAATTTAATTTTTTTTTTTTTACTATTGATGTTCTGTCTTGTGTGTGCTTGTAGCATGTATAAATGTGTTTAGTTTATCTGTTTCGTAATTTTTAGTTTTTAGTTTTTATTTTTATTTTCCATGTCTACCTATTTTAATTTTGTGAATAGTGCTTATTCTACAAGTGCCTGTAATTATGATTCTCTTTCTGCATATTACTCTGATTCTTGTGCTGATTTTAATACTGAGAAAAATATGGATCATCCTCAAATTCCTGAGAGCTCCCTTTGGGAGCCGGTTCCACCAGTTCAGCAATATCAGAGTGAGCAGTATGATGCTCCTGACCAAGTAGCTTCTCAGCCTTCAACTTCTGAACCTACATTGAAGGAGTTATTGGAGCAGATGACCATGCAGAACATTCAGTTTCAGAAAGGGAACATGCAGTTCAAGCAAGAGAGCATGGAAACTCAAGCTGCCATTCAGAAGCTGACTGATCAGATCGGGCAGATGGCCACTCAACACTTTCAAGATGATAGTGGCATCAACATAGAAGATGGGGAGCAAAGCTATGAGTTTACTACTACACCCACTTTCCTACCTTTCTATGATCCCACTCTTGCACCTGAGACTGTTGATGATTATTTTAAGGACCAGGCAGGTACGAGTAACACTGTTGAGACAGGTAGACCATTTTTATCTTCCCCCGTGGAGGTAAACGTACCTCAACTTGAATGTGCAGTTGATGAATTGGAAATTCATGAGAAATTTATTCTGAACAAAAACATGTTTATTCTGAAACTGAGATTACAAGCTCTTTACCAGATCTGCCTATACATTCAATTGCTTGTGATTTGTTGCACAATGATTCTACAGGTTTTAGGATTGAAACTGATACAGACTTGATTGACAATTCTAAAGTTTTTGATTCAGTATTAGTCTCTGAAACCATTGGTATAAATGTTGTGTTGAATGAACATGATTACAGTGATAAATTTTCCATTGATAATAGCTTTGCACTGAATGTGGATTTTGTTGATGATGCATATGTCAATATTGATTTTGAGACAGGAATTTTGCAGTCGCATAACATGATAGAGTTAGAACAAAACATTGATCTGACTCAGTTTTCTGAGAATTGTGAATGTGATTGTGAATCTGGTTCTTGCCCGATTTGTATTGAAATTGATTATGTGTTACAAACAGATTCTAAATTCATAACAAATGCTATTAATTATGAGTTTGATGACCAGGTTACAAAAGTAAATGAGAATACAGGTACTGACATAGAGGAAATAATGATAGATGAAGGAAAGTATACTGCTTTTTCTCTTATTACTCCGGTGTCACAGACTCAACAACTGCTGGTGGACAGAAGGCTCCTGATTTTGTTGATTCAACAACTTGCTCGGAGAAGAAGGAAGAAAAGTCTTGATTTGAGTGAGAGGGCAGTACTGGGCGAGCTGCTCCTGAAGACATCTTCGCCGGATCCTGAGGTGGAAGATATCTCACTGATAGTCCAGAATTGGCAACTGCCACCATGACCAGGGAGCACTCTTTTTCCTCATTATGTACATATTATTTAGCTTTTCTGATGTGTTTTCATGGTTGTGTTTATTTCATTTTTAAATTGTGAGCATGAATTAAAAAAAAAAAAAAATTGTTCAAATTCATAAAAATTCATAAAAATAAAATAAAGATGTCCGAGGTTCGATCATTATTGATCGTTAATATTACAGTCCAAATAAAAAAAAATTAAAAACATAAAAAATTAAGTGTCCTTATTACAGTACTTGTTCAAATTCTGGCCACACTCGGCCAACAAAAACATAAAAATAAAAAAAAAAGGAAAAAAACATAAAACTTTAAAACTGGAAGAACTCTCGAGATGGTTGTGGTGGTCTAAGGGAGAGCTCCGTTGAGGGAGCTCTGGTTCGAAAAGTCACGAGCGGAGGCTTTGGTGGAGGAATTTCTCGTTCATTTCTATCGTCATCGATAATGATCAGAACTGGAAACAAATTCAGCAGCCTCGGTGCCCTCATTATCACCCAGTTGTTTTCTTTCAAACAAAAAAAATAATAATAATAATAAAATAAAATAAAATAAAATAAAACTTGTGTTAATAATAGAAGAGGAATGGAAAATTCAATAGAGGTGTGATCAGAGGTCTTACCGTACATGTATAGCGGCAGTTGTGAAAAGAGTGTGCCTGTGGGGTCTATCTCCGCTTGCCAGCGCCTGACCCGATTGCCATGGTTGTTAAACCAGCAGTGCACGTTGTATTCAGTGGCTTCGCCGAAGGTCCTTAGTCGAGACGCGATCTCGACGACTTGCGCTCGGCTTGGGTGTGTGACCCCATAGTTGTAGATTTTGGTCATCATCGTGATCTGATCATCTGTTGGACGCCATCGTTGACTGGTATATCTCTCTGATTCCATATCACTCATCCTTCCTCTCGTAATATACAAATACATAAATAAAAAATAAATACATATAAAAAGAAGAAAAACAAGAAAAAAAAAGCATAACATAAAAAAAAAAAACATAAAAACATTAGATTCTTAGTTCAGTATTTTCTTTATTTGGTTGTTATTGTTTCCTTTTAGATTTATTTTGTCCAGTCTGTATTTGATGTTTCAGTGTCTGGTCTCAGATCTGTTTCACGGTCCTTGCAAAAGGGTCCTAAACGGATCTACGTCCAGTGTCCTTGTCCATATTGTTCTTGTATATTCAGTTTCTGTGTTTTAGTTTTAAGTGGGGTACGTGGCGTTGTTCTACCCGATTGTCTCTGCCATACCTTCAAACGAAGGGAGATTAACGTCTGGTTTCCAGCCGATATACCCCTTAAGTTTTAAGACAATTGTGTTTTATGTGTTTTAAGTGTTTAGCAGGTGAAGAAGAAAGCGAATAAGAGCTGAAAATAAAGAAGGAACTGAAGGCTTAAATGAAAGCAGGAAAAGAAAGCAGAAAAAGAAAAAAAAAAAATGAAAGATCTGGAAAAAAGGAAATGGAAAAGAGGGAAAGCAGGCAAGAGATCAAAGCAGAAAGAAGATGGAAAAATAAAGGAAAGCAGGGCAGAAAAGAAAGAAAAAAAATACAGGAAATACTGAAAGGGAAAGACGGCAAGAAAAGTTAAGCAAGCAGAAAGAAAAAGGGATCCAGGTGTAGAGGACTTACCTGGAGTAGTAGGCTTGCAGAGGCTCTTCGCGGATCTCACTCAGACTCTTCAGAAGACGAAGAGACAGAGCTCCTCGCAGATCTCAGACTCTTCAGATGGCACGGTGGCAGAGGTTCCGCACAGCTCCAGATGCTCAGAGGAGAGGCTCCCTGCAGAGATCCAGACGCTTGAGAGAGTTGAGAGAGCAGAGAGTCGAGAGAGAGCAGAGAGTTGAGAGAGCAGAGAGAGAGAGCAGAGGAGTAGAGAGAGATTGAGCGTTCAGAAATGGCGCTGGACGCGGAGGAGCAGCCTTTTATAGCAGAATTGCTTTCCACTGTAGCAACAGTTCCGGTCTTTGCCACCGAGACTGTTGTCACAGTACCGGTTTCTTTTTTTCAGAAAAAAAAAAAATAATAATAATAAAAAATAAAAAAAAAAAAAAAAAATAATAATAAAAATTAATTAGCATCTACTGATGGATGTTACTGAAAAATTTCTTCCCATTTTTCCTAACTTTTTATTGCACTTGTCTATATTTTTTGATTGCTCTGAAGTTGATCATCTGATGATTGTAACACACTGAGGACATTGTGTGATTTAAGTGTGGTCTACTGGGAAGAAATTCTGATTTTTTTGATTTTTCTGTTAGATTGTATTTTGTGTGTTAAATTTTTTGTTTTTGAGTGTTAATTTTTTCTGTTTTAAGTTATTTTTATCGAGTTTTGTGTGCAATAAATTTTACATTTTTTCTCTTGATTTCTGGATGATGTTTAAGTTGTAGATTTTTCCTTCACTTACTTAATACTTATGGTTTGAAATCCTTGCTTTTCTCTGCTTGGAAGATGATTATAATGTTTAAGAGGTTGATTTGATTGTAACGAATGCCCTGTGTGAGAATTTGAGCCACTTAATTTTCTTTCTTGTGTGATATGTATCTTGATTGCTTGCACATATGCCTTGGCTTGATTCTTTCTGATATACTTGATTGATATGCATGTTCAGACGTGATAAAGGCATTTTTGTTCTTGAGCCTCTTTAGCCAAATAAGCCTACCTTGTTATTATCCTTTGATAACCCCTTTGAGCCTATACTGTATATATTTCTTTGTGTTGAAGCTCATACACTGATCCTAAGTGAAAAACAAATGATGACCTTATCCTTAGGAAAGTCTGGAGCTACAGAAGTGTTTTGAGAATAAGTGTGGTCTCCTTGGGAATTCTGATGAATTGGCTAGTTGGTTCCTCATCATGTTTTGAAATGATAATTTATATCCTGTTGTGTGATAAAAAAAAAAAAAAAAAAAAGAAAAAGAAAAAAGAAGAAAGAAAGAAGACAGGATAAAAAAAAAATGATGAGATAAAGAAAAAAAATTGAAAAATAATTTTTGTGAATAATGGAGTCGAGAAGAAGATCGAATTAGAGCTTGGGTGAAATTTTACTGTATTTCCACTTATTCCCCATTGCTCCTCTATTTCTTTTGGGCTATACCTACTTATCCATATTTATCCTCCCCTGTCCTTGGCCCCATTACAACCCAGAAAAGACCTTTTGATCTGAACATGCATATGTTTTAAGTGTGGATATTAGAAGTTTGCCAAGTCTACTTGTGTTTGCTTTCTTGAGTGCATCGAGTTGAAAATTCTTTACCCTAGACACTTGAGAGAAACACTATTAGTGCATATGTGAGGTTATGTTACTTTTAAATCACCTCTTGAGTTGATTAATTATTTTGCCATACTATGAATTGCTTGGATGATTTCTGTAAGTATGTGTTTTTCTTGATTTTGTGTTGGAAAATTTTTACTTCTTTCATCGGTCCATAATTCTTGAGAACTCTGTAAATTCTTTTTATTTTTCTTGAGTCTTTGTTTTCTGCGTGCTGAGTGTGTGTCACTTTCCTAGAAGTCCTTTGAAATATTCCCTGATTAATGTTTTAATTTTGCCCAGGAGTGCAAAAGACTAAGTGTGGTCTATTTTGATGAATCAATATTTTGCTCACTTCACTTGGTTTATTGTGCTAGAATTAATCAGGGAATTGTGATTAAATGTTTAGTATTTTTCCGTTTTTGCTAATTGTGCTTAATTTGACCAGAAATTCTAATTTTAATTAATTTGAATTATTTGAGTCAATTATTTACATTAGTAATTGCAGGGAAAATTTTGGAATTATATTTTGGGACATTTGGAAATATCTCCCTTCTAGGAATTTTTAAGAAGTAAAAATTGGTTTGAAAACATATTCAAGATACGGCCATTCACGGTTTATTTGGAAGCAATTCCAAAATGAAATGTGCTAAATTTTATTGAAATGCTCACTAGACCAAGCTCAATTGCTGAAAAATCATGGCTGAAAAATACATAATAGTACACGGCACTTTCTTACTTTTGTCAAAAGATGTTAGAAGAAAATTGTAAAAAATGGGACATCATGGGGCCTCCACTAACGGTTTTGGATGCTTGGCAAAAATACAAATGTGTCCAAAATCCAATGCTGAAATATCTGAATAAAAGTATGGGCTGCTGTTATTCTCAAAAGTTGAAAAGCATGACACCACCATTCATTTTTCTTGCAGCAATCAAGCATCACATGATTTGGGATGCAACAAGGGTCCACGGACAACTCAAACACCATCATGGCTGGAAGAAAGAAGGCCATTCCACAGCCTAGTTCAACAAGGAGCTGGCGTCCCTTTGATGCATTCAGCAAGCTTGACAGCACCGTTTACCACAGCACACTTGGACACCATTCCAGCGGAGCATGAAAGAGGGGTGACATCCAGCAAGCGGTCCTCCACGTCCAGCACTACACCACATTAAGACGCATCCAGAAAAAGCAGAGGTGCCACGGTCCAGCTGCCAGCTCCATACATACACACGGCCCACGTGGAGATGAGATCTTTGTATATGCACCCAAAAGAAGCAAAAGCACACTCCAGCGTCACCACGGCCCAACATGTTTCTTCAATTCCCAACAGCTTGGGGTGTGCACGGGAGAGAAAGAAGAGAAGCACTCGGCCCTTGGAAAGAACAGCTGCATGGTCCAGAGAAGAAGAAGCATCTGGAGAAAAGAGAAAAACACAGCACACGCACACGGGAGCCCAACAGTTTGGAGCTGCATGAAGAAGCTTCCAGCACACTGCATCACCACGGCCCAACCCTTTGTGCATTCATACGTCCAGCTTGGGAGATGAACATCCAGTAGCTGTGGATGCAGAGTGAGTTTGGAAGAGGAGAGCACACGGTGGCATCAAGGAGATGCAGTGCCCACACAATCACGTCCCTTTGGAGCAGCACATATCCAGCAGCTGGTCCAGTAGGGGAGATGCTCCCCGGTCCAGCAAGTCAACAGAGAACATCCAGCAATGCTCCATGGCAGCACCACCAACACCATCATCACACAGCCACCATTCACGGTTTGGCAAAGCTCATGCCCACATGAAGGATCTCCAATATGAAGTGCAGAATATTATTGTAGTTCCACGGCCCACATGCAAAAGAGAGTTGGATTTTCAATTGGTAAATGGAAGTGTTGCTGTAGAAGCACAAAGGCACGGTTTAGCATCTTCATTTGAGAAAGGAATCACGGGCCAGCAGCTTGGAGGAGCAAAAGCCATGATGTGCTGGAATGGTGTGCAAGAGGACAAGATTAAGGGCCCTCACCTATTTTAATACGTCCAAGGAGTAGGAGCAAAATTTGGTGAAGAAAGTCTTAAAGCTGTGGGCTACACAAATGCAAAAATCTGAGATTGAAAGCTGGGAGGCTCACGGGTTTGGGAGGCCAGCAGTACAGAATGTTCAGAAATTTAGCTATAAAAGGAGCAGACTTGGTACCAGATGGGAGATTGGAGTGTAAGATTTTAGGTGAGAGTTTAGGAGTAGGAAGCCACGGTTCTGGAGGAGGCTCTTGCCTCTTCCTCTTTCAATTCCCTCTCTGAATTTCCATTTTCAGTGCAAAATGTAGCGTTTTATTTTTGAAGTGTATCAGTGTTTGGAACAGTTTGTTAATTTTATTTTCACGACATTTTATTTCAAGTAGTGTGTCTTTGCTAAATTTGATTTCCAATTCAGTGATTTTAATTTTACTGTCTCTTTTATTTTACCGTTTATTGTTTTTTTTGCATCGTTAAATTTTACCGTTTCTGCATATTTACTGTTCCATTTTTACCATCTTTTACCGTTCAGTTTTTACAGTCTTTAAAATTTATTTCAGTGTTTTTAAATTTTGTTGTCTTATTTAAATTCCAGTTCATTTTAATTTATTTGCATTCAAAAACACCAACAAACCACCCCCCAACTTCGTGTGTAAATCTGAGACTGAATCACAATATTGGTCCTTGTGAGACGACCTAGGAGTCACATCCTAGCTATACTGCATATTTTCATGCACAACTTTTGTGAGCGGTGCGACCCGTATCATCAGTCACTATGGACAGATATGAGAAAATCTAAAACTGGGGAAATTCTCCCAAAAGCAATATTACCTAGACATAGGGATAGGAGGGTTGGTTGCCTTTAGGCTTTTGTGTGAATGTAATGCATGATTAATTGCTAGGGATACAAGACACTGTGAACTAGTAATTAGGAGTAGGCTTTCTTCATTGAGACATTAGGTTTAAGGTAAATTAGAAAGTGTCATTAACATTAATGAAAAAGATGAATTCTTATATGCATGAGATGAAATCTAAACCCCAACAACACATATTCAAATCATATTTTCAATATCATCGATTCAGCCTTGTGTTTATCCTCAATTGATCAAATTTGCATTCATGTTTATTTTTATTGCATTTTCATTCAAAAACCCCAAAACTTGTTCTTAAGTCTTAATTGGATAAGCGATTACATAATTGTTTAGTGCCGTGAGTCTCTTGGGAAATGATACTTGGTCTTACCATTTAGTATTACTTGATACAATTCGGTACACTTGCCGAAGTGTTAACAAGTTTTTGGCGCCGTTGCTGGGGATAAAAAATTTGGTTTATCAAGTTTTTGGCGCCGTTGTCGGGGATAAAAAATTTGTTTATCAGAAGTCGAATCGAATACGACATTCTATTAATGCTCTGGTAAGAGCACACCGTAAACACTAGTATTTCTAATGTCATTTGCTACTTATTTACTTTGTTTTTCATGTGGTTTGACCGATTGATTTTCGTTTATCTTTAGCCTGTTTTTCGTATGTGGTCAGTGAACTTCATCTTCTTCTCTAGTGACACCATTTCAAGTTTGTTTTTTTTTTCCTTCAATATTTCTTACGTATGATATATGTGTTTGTGTTTTTCGATTCTAGAGGTATGATATATGTATTATGATAGATATTTGTGTTCGTGTACGTATAATATAATAGTTTTTTTTTCCTTCAACGTATGATAGGTATTTATTTTTGGTTCTATACGTAAGTTTACGTGGATTCTTTGTTTTTAGAGTAGCAGTATAGATCAAAGTTAGATTCATCAGTGTCTTATTAGTGAAGAGTATGAGCAAGGGGTTTTTGATTTCATAGAATATGTTAAAGAATACGCCAAACCAGTGAACGAGGCATATTTTTGCCCTTGTGTTCATTATCTCAATCAAGTATATGAAGACTTGGACAACATCCGTGATCATCTGTTCATCTATGGAATAATGAGAAGTTATACAGTTTGAACTTGGCATGGGGAAGTATTATATAATCCAACAATGTTAAGAGGTTCGAATTATGTCGACCAATGGATTAATGATCATTTAGACGAAACGGTATGTGATGTTGGCGAAGAAAATTTTGGAAGAGCTCAATTATACGATAGTCTTAAGAATAATTCAGAGCAAGGGTTGTATCTAGGATGCATCAATTTTACAAGGTTATTGGCTACTTTGAAATTGTTTTGTTTAAAAGCAAGAAACGGATGGACTGATAAAAGTTTCACGGAATTGTTGGAGTTGCTGAAGGAGATGCTTCCTTAAAATAACATGTTACCTATCCGTAATTACGACGCGAAGAAAGTTTTATATCCAATGGGTTTGGAATACCAAAAGATACATGTATGTCCCAATGACTGTGTATTGTGTAGAGATCAGTATGCTTGAATGAAGGTGTGTTCGACGTGTGGTTCATCATGATTTAAGAAGAAACTTGATGGAAATAACGATGAATGAAGGTCCACCGGCTAAGGTCATGTGGTATTTACCTATAGTACCTAGGTTGAAAGGATTGTTTTTTGTTAAAGAAGATGCGAAGAATCTTATGTGGCACGTTGATGGAAGAATATTTGATAATCTTTTTTGACACCCAACTAATTCCCCACAATGGAAGAACATTGATGGTACATTTCCCGAATTTAGTGTAGAGCCAATAAACTTAAGACCGCACTTGCTACCGGTGGTATGAATCCTTATGGCAACTTAAGTAGCAAACATAGTTCATGGCCAGTTATGTTGATGATTTACAATTTATCTCCTATGTTGTGCATGAAGAGAAAATACATGATGTTGTCGATGATGATATCGGGTCCTAGACAACGTGAAAATGACATTGATGTTTATTTAAAACCGTTAATTGACGATTTAAAAATGTTGTGGGAAGAGGGCGTCAAGGTCTTCGATTCATATTCAGAAGAAAACTTTCGTTTGTGTGCAATGTTGTTTTGCACCATAAATCAATTCCCAACATATGGGAACTTGAGTGGTTATAGTGTGAAAGGTAATTTTGCATGTATGATTTGTGAAGAAAATACTAGTTATCTTCAATTGAAGCATAGATAGAAACTGTATACACAAGACACCTAAGATTCCTTCCTTGAAATCACCCTTATAGTAGATTGAAAAAAGTGTTTAATGGAAGTCCTAAAGATGATGTAGTGTCCAGACCCCATAATAGGGAAAAAGTATACAACCAAGTGAGGAACATTGATGTTGTCTTCGGAAAACATAAAAAGAAGACCATTGAGAAAAATATTTGGAAAAAGCGATCAATATTCTTTAATCTTCCTTATTGGTGTAAATTTGATGTGCGACATTGCATAGACGAGATGCATGTTGAAAAAGATGTATGTGATAGTGGTACATGGGAATCCGTTCTGAGCTATATCCGTAATCCATAGGAAGATGCACCTATCTTCCTCCAGCTTGTCACACTCTTTCAAAAAAAGAAAAACAAATTTTTTGTCAATGCTTACATAGTGTTGGTTTAAAGTCTCACTATTGTCATGTCTTAATGCAACAACTTTTACCAGTAGCTATTAGAGCCATATTAGCTGCCTCGGTTAGAGGTATTCTCACACGTTTGAGTTTGTTTTTCAATGCCATTTGCAAGAAAGTTGTTAATCCTCGACAGTTAGATGATTTGCAAAATGAGGCCATCAGACTATTATGCCAATTGGAAATGTATTTCCCACCCTCATTTTTTGATGTCATGGTTCATTTGATTGTCCATCTAGTGAGAGAAATTCAAATATGTGGGCCAGTTTTCTTGAGGTGGATGTACCCGGTTGAAAGATACATGAAGATCTTAAAGGGATATGTTAAGAATCAATTGAGACCGGAAGCTTCGATTATAGAGCGCTACATTGCAGAGGAAGCCATTGAATTCTGCTCAAGTTATATGCCAAGTTGTGAACCAATAGGATTTCCAAAGAATATACTTGAAAACAGACGTGAAGGATAGGGAGTTCGAGGAGTGAAGATTGAAAGTGTTAGTGGAAAATAAGTTAATCAAGCTCATTTGTACAGTTTAAACAACACAGAGGATGTTATTCTTTACATTTCACAACACATTGATGAAATTAAGTCGGCACATCCACGTATGAGTGAAAAGTGGACACTTCATGAACATAACAAATCCTGTTTAGCTTGGTTTAAGAAAAATATTTACGGGACTCCAAATGTTTCTGAAAATCTATTGAGACCAGCTCGTGGTCCTAACACCGATTCAAAATAGTGGAGTTACCCTACAAGCTGAGGCTGTACACTTTTCCAGTTCCAAGGATAATAATCCAATTACAGCATCAATGAGTTATTTTGGAATAATACAAGAAATTTGGGAAATTGATCATGTCACTTTTAGAGTTTCAATTTTCAAGTGTAAATGGGTTGATAATAATTCTGGTGTGGTGATAGAAGACCTCAGATTCACTTTGGTGGATCTTAACAAAATGAGTTACTCGGATCAACCATTTATTATGGCTAGTCAAGCAAGACAAATATTCTATGTCACTGATCCAGTGAATCATAAATGGTTAATGGTATTGGAAGGTGTTAACACTCGGCAAATGTACCGAATCGTATCAAGTAATAATAAAATCGTAAGACCAAGTATCGTTTCCCAAAGGACTCGCAGCCTAGACAGTTATGTGATTTCCGACTTATCCTATCCACTCTTATGTATTCATGAATTCATCTTTCTTCATTAATGTTAATGCCACTTTCTAATTTACCTTAAACCCGGTGTCTCGGTGAAGAAAGCCTACTCCTAATCACTAGTTTACAATGTCTTCTCTCCCTAGCAATTATTCATGCATTACATTCGCACAGAAGCTTAAAGACAATCGATCCTCCTATTCCTATGTCTAGGTAATATTGCTTCCGGGAGAATTTCCCCAGTTCTAGATTTACCTATATGTGTCCATATAGATAACATCAATGATCATGCAATTGAATGAATTAAACAAAGCATGCATATAGTGTAGAAGAAAAACCCTAACAATTAATGAAGCAAAGCATACAAAATATAGAACCAATTCAATACATGAGAGTTTCAAAGGATTACATCGGTTCCCCAACAACAATGGAGATTTAGTTCACCATAGACATGGTGAAACTAGATGAAAATAATGAAAAGAATGAAAGGTAAAACCCTAGAATTTGAAGAAAGGAGCTTCCACATTCAAAATCCGCCTCTAAGGGGTGAAGAAAGTGTGATTTTGCCTCTTTCTGTCCAAAGATACCAACCCTAGGTCGATTAAACCCTTATATAGTTTATTAAAAATTACAGAAAATAGGCCCAAGCCCAATTAAATGGCGCTAAGCGGCACTTTTGGTGCTCAGCGGTAAGTACGACTCTTCAAGATGACGCTCAACTGCAGTTTTGGCCCTCAACGATGACTACGATGCTTCAGAATATTGCTCAGCGCTAAGTTACGCTCAATAGTGACTGCGACTCTTCTTTTGTGCACTTTTCCTTCCTTTCCTGAGTCCATCTCCTTACTACTTCATTCCAAGTCAGCCAAGTTAGGTGGAAGGACTTCTCTCGGGTGAAAAAATGTTTTTGTATTTCCATTCTACAAGTAACTTCCCTTTTTGGCTCCTTTGCTTTCCTTTATTGATTTAACTTCTTGGATGGCTCAATCATGGTCTCCAAGATTTATTAGTCCCTACAAAACAAAGTATTAGTGCTTAAGTTAAGAAAAGAAGGATTTTTATAAGTAACCTTCCATAGAAGTAAAGTGTCAGGTGATCTTTCTTCTTCTTGAATCTTCCTTGTCATGGCTCTAGTAAGAGGTCCAATGTGATTCCTTAATGGTCTTCCATCAGATACTCCCTCTTGAAAAAGATCTGTCCTCAGATCTGCTTCATCCTGTTGATCATCTCCTATGAAAGGAATTAAATCGCAGATGTTAAAAGTAGGACTGACACCATAACTTTCGGGAAGGTCTAATATGTATGCATTATCAATTTATCTTTTTGACCACTTTGAAAGGACCATTTCCTCTTGGACTAAGTTTGGACTTTCATTGAGAGGGAAATGTTTCCTTTCTCAAATGAAGCCAAACTAAGTCTCCTTCTTCAAAAACTATTTTCTCTCTCCCTTTGTTTTTATATTCTTCATATTTTTGGGTTTGTTTTTCAATTTGGGTTTTAACCTTCTCAAGTAATTTCTTGATAAAATTTGCTTTAGATATACCTTCTTTATGAAGAAAAGAAGATGATTCTGGAAGAGGTAGTAAATGAAGAGGTGTAATAGGGTTTAAACCATAAACAACCTCAAAAGGAGAAAGATTGGTAGTCTTGTGAACTACTCTATTATAAGCAAATTCAATATGAGGTAGATGATCATCCCAACTTTTATTATTACCTCTTAATATTACCCTTAACAAAGTAGATAGAGATATATTTACTACTTCAGTTTGCCCATCAGTTTGTGGGTGACATGTGGCAGAAAATAGAAGTTTAGTTCCTAGCTTTTCCTATAAAGTTTTCCAAAAATGGCTTAGGAACTGAACATCTCTATCAGACACTATGGTTTTGGGTAAGCCATGCAATCTCACTATTTCTTTGAAGAAGAGTCTAGAAATATAGCTAGCATCATCTACTTTGTGGCAGGGTATAAAATGTGCCATTTTACTAAAACGATCTACTACTACAAATATAGAATCATACCTCTTTTGAGTTCTTGGAAATCCTAGAACAAAATCCATGCTTATGTCCTCCCAAGGGTTATTAGCTATGGGAAGAGGTGTATAAAGTCCATGAGGCATAATTTTTGACTTAGTTTGTAAACAAGCTATGCATTTAGAGCAATGCCTTTGAACATCTACTCTCATGTGTGGCGAATAAAATTTACTTTTCAAAATGTTTAGAGTTTTATCAACTCCATGATGGCCCATGACTCCTCCTCCATGACTCTCTTTGATAAGAAGTTTTCTAATGGATCCTTGGGGTATACAAAGTTTTCCTTTATTAAAACGATACCCTCAGAAAGATAGAATCCATCAGAAGGCTTTTTAAGACATGAAGAATAAGTGAATGCAAATGTTTCATCATTTTCATATAGTTCTCTTATATCATCAAATCCTAATATTTATGAGCCTAGCGTTACAAATAATGCATGTCTTCTAGATAAAGCATCCGAAACAACATTAATACTCCCCTTTTTGTGTTTGATGACATAGGGAAATTGCTCCAGGTATTCCACCCACTTGGCATGTCTCTTGTTTAGCTTTGCTTGCCCTTTAGTATACTTGAGAGATTCATGGTCAGTATGTATGATGAATTCTCGAATTACTAAATAATGCTCCATAGTTTTTAAAGCTCTAATGAGGGCATATAACTATTTATCATAGGTAGGATAATTTAAAGTAGGTCCCCTAAGTTTTTCACTAAAGTAGGCTACGAGATTACCTTCTTGAATTAAAACAACTCTTATCCCTACCCGAGATGCATCACATTCTAGTTCAAAGGCTTTGGAAAAATCAGGCAAGGCTAGAATAGGTGCATGAGTTAACTTATGTTTCAAGGTCTCAAAAGATAAAGCTTGTTTATCACCGCAAAGAAAAGGAACATCTTTCTTGACTAGTTCATTCAAAGAAGCAGCTAGGGTGGAGAAGTCTTTCACAAATCTTCTATAAAAACTGGCTAATCCATGGAAACTTCTCACCTCTCCTACTGTTTTAGGGGTTGGCCATTCTTTTATAGCCTTCATCTTCTCAGGATCAACATGTACACCTTCTTTTCCAATTATGAATCCAAGGAAAATTACACTTTCTTGACAAAAAGTACATTTATCAAAGTTGGCAAAGAGATGATGTTCTCTAAGAAGAAGCAAGACTTGTTTGACATGGCTAAGGTGCTCTTGAAGACCTTGACTATACATTAAGATGTCATCAAAATAGACCACTACAAACCTCCCTAAGGACATGGTTCATCAACCTCATGAATGTACTTGGAGCATTGGTCAAGCCAAAGGGCATGACTAACCATTCATACAAATCAAACTTGGTCTTGAAAGCGATTTTCCATTCATCTCCCTCTTGAATTCTTATTTGATGATATCCGCTTTTGAGAATGTTTAGTGAAAATGTATGCTCCATGTAATTCATCCCACATGTCATCTAATCTAGGAATGAGGTGCCTATATTTAACAGTTATATTGTTGGTGGCCCTACAGTCTGTACACATTCTCTAAGATCCATCCTTCTTAGGAACCAACAACACAGGCACAACACAAGGACTTAAGCTCTTTTGGATCCACCCTTTGTTCAATAAATCATTAACTTGTTTCGCTATCTCTTTTGTTTCCATGGGGTTGGTCTTATAGGCTGGCCTATTAGGAAGGCTTGCCCCAGGCACCAAATCTATTTGATGTTCTATTCCCCTCAAAGGTGGTAATCCACTTGGTACCTCTTTAGGAAATACATCATCAAATTCTTTTAAACGTTTTTGCAACCCCTTTGGTAGAGAACCAAGTTCATAATTTACTGAAACAAGTGCCTCTTTGCAATAGAGAAGAAAATGAGGTAGTCCAAGCAAAAGATTTTTAGAAACTTTTATGGTTTGACGTTGGACAACTTCTTTGGTTGAGGCATTGTTTACCAAACTCATATTCTTCTCCTTTTTCACTTTCCTATTTTCCTTTTTCTTCTTTCCATCCAACTTCTTCTTAAGAATTATTTGGTCCTCTCTTACTTGTGAAGGTGTAAAAGGACACAAAACAATTTTCTTGCCCTTGTGTTGAATGGTGATTTTGTTGGTGACTCCATAATGTAGAGCTTGCTTATCAAATTGCCAAGGCCTTCCAAGTAATATGTGCCCAGCTTCCATTGGTACTATAACACAAACATTTTGGTCTTCATATTTTTCAATGGAAATAGGTACACTCACTTGTTCTTTAACTATTATTCCTTCATCCTCTTTGATCCATTGAAGTTTATAAGGTTTAGGATGAGGAGTAGTAGTTAGGCCTAACTTCTCTACCATTCTTGAAGTACAACAGTTGCAACAAGAGCCATTATCCACAATCATTGAACATGTCTTCTAAAAAACTTTACACTTTGTGTGGAATAGATTATCTCTTTGTGACTGTTCTAGCTCAACATGTTTATTTTCAAGGAGTCTTCTTACCATGAGTAAGTCACCATCACAAGGTAAATCTTCTTCTTCCTCATAAGTGGATGTTTTAGATTCACTATATGAAGAACCCTTACTATCACTCTCATGCTCAAGAATGTAAGTTGACCTTCTATTTCGACACTCAGATGCATAGTTCCCTTTTTCCCCACATCTAAAGCACTTAGTCTCCTTACTTTTATGGTCTCTTAAAGGTTCTTTAATCTTTTCTTTGTCTCTCTCTCTTTCCCTAGACCCATCATACCTTGACTTAGATAGACTACCCTCCCTCTTGTATTCTCTCTTATGGCTAGAACTAGTAGGGAAGTCCTTTCTATTGGAGCTTTTCCTCTTGAGTTGTTGCTCCACCCTCACACAAAGTTGGACTAATTCATTGAGATCATTGTAAGGTAAGTGTTCTACCTTGTCTCTTATGTCATGATTAAGTCGACTTTAGAACCTAGCAATTGTTATCCTTGGTTCCTCTCTTATCCCAACTCTCAACACGAGTAACTCCATTTTTTTCCTATATTCTTCAACACTCGTGTTTCTTTGTTGGAGTTTATGGAGCTTGTGCATTAACTCCCTATCATAGTAAGCTGACACATGCCTTCTTCTTAAGGCAGACATTAACTCATTCCAATACCTAATGGAAGGTAGGTTTCTCAATCTCTGATCTTTAACCAAGGTTGTCCACCAATATAAAGAAGAGCCTTGAAAGCTTAAAAAGGCCATAGTTACTCTCCTCTCATCCTCTATTTGGTGACACTCAAACAATTGCTCAACTTTCATCTCCCATTCCAGATATTCTTCCACATCATCTTTTCCATGGAAAGGAGGAAGATCAATCTTGGGTTCCCTTGGGTGATGCTCTCTCACTCTATGATTTCTCTTAGGAGGTATTTGATAGTGGCCATCACTATGATGACTACTATAATGCTCAGGTTCACTAGGTGGAGAGGATGTATCTCCAAGGTATTCTCATTTTCTATGTGTAGACCCTTCTTTCCTTTTACCCTTGTCTTGATTGATCAAAAGTTGACCAATCATATCCTTGGCTCACTAATCTTTGTGTCCTTTTGTTGGAACTTTTGCTCAAATTCCTTTCTTAGTTGTAAGCTCTCACTTTTAGGTCTTACACTCCCTTGGACACTAGATTGACTCATTCTTGACAATTATGTAGAAATGATTTTCACAAAAGTTTTCAAAGACATGCGCTAGTAATGAGTAAAAAGATTTTGACAAACTTTCCTTGTTTTTGGTGAAAATTTTCTAACGAGATTCTAGAGGTAAAAAATGTTTCCAAGTAGCTCCTAGGAAGAAGAGGTGTGTCACAATTGGACAAGCTTAGAAACCAAGTTCTTCCTTAGCCAGAGTTTCCTTAGAGTTATCTTTTACCTTAGTTTCTAACTAGAAATTCTTCAAAATATTTTCAAATGGTAATGAAATGCTCCTAAAAACCAAAAGAAGGTTTAGCTATATGCTATGCAATCCTATATACCACAGAGACTTAAACCTTGGCCTAGGGCTCCTTCTCACTCCCACACTTTCCAGCCACATTTAACCTTGGCCTAGGGATCCCTCTCACTTTCCCCTTTTTTTACTTCATCACCAAAAATCACCATTTCCACTCTATTTGCTTCATTTCAACCATCAAGTTTGGGGTTTTTAGTGTGTTGTTGATATTGTCCACATAAGCCTTAAGTATTCATTCTCTTTTGTGCCTCTTTCAAGTTTTTTGCTCTCCACTTAAGTAAGCATCTTGCATTTTCAATTTTTGGCTCTTAAAAGTTTTGATTTTTAGTGAAGATGATGTCTATGCATGATTTGTTGTTGATGCTATTGAATAAAATGTGTTGGGATGGATTATTGATAAATTGAGCACTGTGGAAAGCATTTGTGTGGGGTATTAGGCCAGCTAGGGCCATGATTTGAAATTTGTCTAATGTTGAGGGCCCCCAGAGTGGCGCTCAGTGCGGGTGTGGCTGGTGGATGTTATTTTGTTTTGTGTTCTGGTGGTTCAGATGTGTGTAGGTGACGCTGAGGGCCCCTAAGTTGCCCTCAGCGCTAGAGAAAAGGTTTTGATGCTTGATTGGTGCTTTAAATTTAAGATGTCTATGTTGAAGGTGTGAATTGTGTTATGAACAATAGAAAGCATCTATGTGATCACTAATGAGTATGTGTTGAGTGAATTGGTATTATGGATGACTCATTAGTGGTATGTATTGTGTATCTTTTTGTTGCAGATATGGCATCCACATCAGGATCCAAGCGCATCAAGACTATTGCCAACAAAATAGATAAAGGGAAACAAAGGAGAGAGTAGGCATATTCCAAAAAGTTCCTCTCACGCAATCATGAAATGTATTTTGAGACGGTACAAAACCGTAGACTGCTAATGGAGAGGAAGGTGGGGATGATTCCTCTCATGGCTCCATAGTTTGAACATGAGCTAGGAAGAAGACAATGAGAGCAGTTGGCTTCCTACCCTGCACTTTCCAATACAACAATGGTGAAGGAGTTTTATACAAATGCAAGGTCCTTTGGTGGCAATCATGAGATGTATACAAGCTATGTGAGGGGAAAGAGGATCGCTTTTGATGCTGCCACTATAAACTCTTTCTTGGGCACTCTATGGATAGAGGAGCAGTGTCAGTTTGCTTCAACTATGAAAGAAGAAGTAAATTATGAAGAAGTGGAAGGGACTTTATGCATGCAGGGGGGTCATTTTCAAAGGAATAGGCATGATGTCCCTATTTACATCAGGAGATCCTTCTTAAACCCTTGGAAAAGAATTGGATGGCATTTACTCATGCTAACATCCAACTATGCTCACACGTGTCAGACATCACAACACATAAAGCCATCTTCCTCTACTGTTGATAACGGTTGATTTCACCATTATTTGGGATTAAATTTGGATAATAAATGAATCCTTTTGGACTTAGAAGCTTGCATGTTCTATTGTTTTTAGCTTATTTTGGTGAATAAGAGAGTTGAGGTTATACTTGAAGATTTTATCACTAAATTCCCCTGATCTTGTAGGAAACTAGAATGAATTGGAAGAGGAGTTAAATGTTAAGAAGTTGGAACTCAGAAAAGACAGAAAGAGCATCAGAATAGAAGGCTGCTAAAGGTTGCAAGACGCTTGGGCACCCTCCTTTGGGGCCCTCAGCGCAAGAGTCTCGCAGTCACACCTGAGCACCTTTTCAAGGACGCTGAGCGCCAGTCTTCAAGTAATATTTCACGCCTGGACGTCCTTACTGGGGCGCTGAGAGCCATCCTCTCGCAAGCTCGCCAGGACTCCTTAAGTAGGGGCGTTGAGCGGTGTCAACGTTGGCCCATGATCCAATTCAGTCCTATTTAAGGATTTGCTCGACCTATAAGGAGTATCTTTTGACATAATTGACACAAACTCAGATTTTCTCCAACTCTCTGGAGGAAGAAGTAGATGTGGAAGCTCTCCTCTTCAGTTTTTAGGGTTTATCCTTCATTCTCATTCCATTTTTCATCTAGTTTCTCCATGAAAAGGGGGAACTAGATTCAGTTTGTTGTTGAGGGATGATGTAACCTTGTGAACTCTCATCTATTTGAATTGGTTTTAATTATATATGCTTCTTTCATCAATTGTTATGTATTTTCTTCTTTTCTCTATGCTTGTTATGTTTTGATCACTCATGGCATGATTTTATGGTCTTCTTTGTTATTGGGAAATACCTAGAAACCACGATTTGGAGAATTTCTCCCAAAATCAATATTGCTCAGGGATGGGGATATGAGTTTTGGTCATCTTAAGCTTCTAATCGTAATGCAAAATTAATTATTAGGGATGCAAGGGATTGTGGTCTAGTAATTAAGGATAGGCTTTCTTCGCCGAGGGATCAGGTTTTAAGTAATTTAGAAAGGGATGTTAACAATTGCATGAAGAAGATGAATTCTTATATACATGAGAGTAAACTAGGTGAAATCTAAACCCCAACAACATACCCATATCATAATTTCAAGATCATTCATTCACCTTTGTATTCTTATTCAATTGATCAAAAGTGCATTCATATTTATTTTCTTGTTTTTGCATTCAAAATCCTAAATTGTTTTTCAAAGTTGTAATTAGTTGAGTATTCACATGACTATTTAATGTCGTGAGTCTCTCAGGAAACGATACTTGGTCTTACCATTTATTATTACTTGATACGATTCAGTACATTTGTCGAGGTCTTATCAAGTTTTAGGCGCTGTTGTCGGGGACACGTCGTTTAAACTATACTTTTTGTGTGATTCTTAACCGATTAGACTTTATCTTTAATTTTATCTTTTTATCTTTTATTTTTACCTTTTTATCTTTTTGTCTTTTATTTTTTTATCTTTAATTTTATCTTTTTTATCTTTTTAGTGTTAATTGGGTGCTCTAGTGTTTTGTTCTTTAGTTTATGCAGGGTACAATTCAGACTAGAAGCACAAAAGTTTCTAAACCTCTTCTTGCAGGTCTGGACAATAGTAGAAGAAAAAGGAGAAACATGACATCCATAGAACTTTTACCTTCTCCTGAGACTCTGTTACAACCTTAACCTCAAAGATCTGACCAGGGAACAGAAAATATGACTGAAGAACAGAATGGTAGACATACCCTGGTAGATTATGCAACAATCATTGGCCCTCATCATTTTAATAGCATTGCAAGACCGAGGGTTAATGCTGCAAATATGGAGATGAAGCTTGCTTTGATTCAATTGGTGAAGAACAACGAATTCAATGGATTATCACATGAAAATACATATGAGCATCTGACCACATTCAATGAGATATGCAATATTGTAAAGATCAATGGCGTGCCAGATGAAGCTATTAAACTTAGCTTATTTCCTTTCTCTTTGGGAGGCAATGCTAAGATGTTGTTGAACTCTTTTCCATAGAACAATTTTACTAAGTGGGAAGTTGTGGTTGCAAAGTTTCTGAACAAAAACTTCCCACAATCAAAGGTAAACAAAGGTAAGCAGGAAATTTCTTCTTTCAGGCGGGGCATGGATGAGACATTAGGTCAAGTATTGGACCGATTTAAAGGCTTGTTGAGAAAGATGCCCACTCATGGTTTTGATGAACCTACAATAGTCATTCTATTCCTTGGAGGTCTAAGCTCGTAGACTAAATTGATGTTAGATGCCTCAACTAAAGGTAATATCAAGTGCAAGACTCTAGAGGAAGCTTATGATTTGATTGAAAACATGGCTACAAATGATAATGAGATGCATAGTGAAAGAAATCAACTTCAACAAAAAAAGAGTTATACAACTACAATCTCAAGATGCTTTGCTGGCACAGAATAAGATTATGACTCAACAACTAGAAACTTTGATGAAGAAAATCTCTCAATTGCCAAGGAAGTTGTAGAACGTGTCTCAAGTTCAACAGTAACTTTGTGAGTTGTGTGGTGGAGATCATATTAATGGTCAATGTGCTATGCCGGAAGTTACCCAAGAGGAAGTCAATTTTATGGGTCAAGGTAATCAATTTCGTCCAAGTGATTACAACCAAGGATGGAAACCTCACCCAAGCATAGGTCAAGGGCAAGCTGGGCAAGTCAACAAATCACAACAACAATAGTGGCAACAATAACCTTCCTTATCTGACAAAACTGCAAAGTTATAAAAGACACTCCAACAGTTCATGCAAGTGACTATCTTCAATCATAAGAGCACTAAAGCTGCTATAAGGAATTTAGAGATACAGGTGGCCAACTGGCTAAAATGTTGGAGGAAAAATCTGAAAAGCAGTTTGGGGCTAATATTGAAGTTAACCCTAAAGAGGAGTGTAATGCTATCATAAGTATTAGTAGTGAGAGGTTGGAGGAGAGTAAAATTAAGAGAAAAGACAAAGATGTGTTGAGTGAAGAAGAAGAAAGTGAAGAGAGAAAAAGTAAGGTTGAGAGGAGAGAAAAGGGAGAAAGAAAAGAAGAAGAAGAGGGCGAGAGAAAAGAGAGAATAATTGAGAAAGCTCTTCCTTACCCAAAAAGCTTTTAAAAGAATGAAAAAGAGAAACAATTTGGGCGTTTCATGAAGATCTTCAAGCAATTGGCGATTACTATTCCATTGATTGAGGCATTGCACCAAATCCCTATGTATGCAAATGTTTGAAAGAAGTCCCTTAAAAAGAAGAAGTATTTAGATTAGGGAATAATTGAAGTACATGGAAATTGTAGTGTGATTTTGTAGAAGACTCTTCCTCCTAAAGTCAAAGATCCAGGAAGCTTTACTATTCCTTGCACTATTGGGGATTGTGATGTAGGGAAAGCTCTAATTGATTTAGTGGCTAGCATAAATTTGATTCCTTTATGTAGGTAAAGCTAAAGAAGATTGTTGATCTTGAAGTTAAACTTACTAAGATGGTGTTGCAAATGGCGGATAGATCTACCAAGAATCCCTATGGTGTAGTGGAAGATCTACCAAGAATCCCTATGGTGTAGTGGAAGATCTCGTGGTCCAAGTTGACACACTTAAATTTCCAGTGGATTTTGTAGTGATGGAGATGGGAGAAGATTTGAAGATTCTTGTCATTCTTGGAAGGCCATTCATGAAGACAACTAAGGTTTTCATCAATGTAGATGATGGCGTTATAATGCTTAAAGACCGAGATGAAGAGGTGATTTTCAATGTCTTTAATGATGAGCAGCCGATTCAAGTGAAGAAGACTAGTCCAAAAGATATAGATAAACATTTGTCAAAGACTAGTGTATTTGAGCAAGCTGCTGACTCAGTCAAGGGAGGTAAGAAGTGTTTCTTGTCATAGGTGGAGGAAAAGGAGAAAAAGATTACAGGGAAGATAATTGATAACAATTGAAAAACTGTATGACTTAGAAACTAGCTTGGAATCATGCTTTTTCTTATGTTTTGTAAATAAGAGAGTTGGATGGGTTTTATGCTTGGTTTCCTAGTTTTTGCAGGAATTGAGATGAATTAGATGAAAGAAGTTGAAGTAGTAAGGAGCTGGACTCAAGAAAGGAAGTGAAAGTGCTTAAAAGAAGAGCAGCAGTCATCGCCGAGCGCCAATTTTACCGTTGAACGACATTATGAAGTCTTGCAGATACCGCTGAGGGATAAAACTGTAGCTGAGCGTTAATTCTGAAGACCCACACTTACCATTGAGCGGCAAAAGTGCCGCTGAGCGCCATTTATTTGGGCTTGGGCCTATTTTCTGTAATCTTTAGGAAACTATATAAGATTTTAGTCGAATTAGGGTTAGTATCTTTGGACAGAAAGAGGAGAAATCACACTTTCTTCACCGTTTAGTGGAGGATTTTGGATGCTCAAGCTCTATTCTTAAACTTCTAGGGTTCTATCTTTCATTGCTTTTCATCTAGTTTCACCATGTCTATGGTGAACTAAACTTTCATTGTTGTTGGGGAACCGATGTAATCCTTTGAAACTCTCATGTATTGAATTGATTCTTTAATTTATATGCTTTCTTTCATTAATTGTTAAGGTTTTTCTTCTATACTTTATGCATGCTTTGTTTAACTCATTCAATTGCATGATCATTGATGTTATTTGTATGGACACATATAAGTACATTTAGAACTGAGGAAATCCTCCCAAGGGCAATATTACCTAGACATAGGGATAGGAGGGTTGGTTGCCTTTAAGCTTTTGTGCGAATGTAATGCATGAATAATTGCTAGGGAGACAAGACATTCTAAACTAGTGATTAGGAGTTGGCTTTCTTCACCGAGACATCGGGTTTAAGGTAAATTAGAAAGTGGCATTAACATTGATGAAGAAAGATGAATTCCTTAATACATGAGAGTGGATAGGATGAATCGGAAACCCCAACAACATAATCATCGATATTTTACATCAATCACTTTTACTTCTTTCGATCCAATTGATCAACACATGCATTGATATTTATTTTTCAGTATTTGCATCTAAACCTACAAGATTTCGTTTACAAGTCCAATTTAATCAACAAATCACATAACTGTTTAGGCCGTGAGTCCTTTGGATAATGATGCTTTGTCTTACCATTTTATTATTACTTGATACGATTTGGTACACTTGCCGAGTGTTAACAATAGTCCACAAAGACTTGAAGTGTGAAGAGGAAGAATTCAAACCTGGCAAACCAGTCAAGTACAGGAATAGGTTATGGGTGTTGAAGGAGATTAAAGTGAATGGAGTCATTCAGATTGAAGCTCCATATTCTAGAAGAGTTAAGAAGGTGGACCGGAAGTGATGGCAAATACCCTAGCCATGGTCAAGCACTTTCAAGAGAGTGGAAGTCATCCATGAAGATGACATCAACTCTACCTTGTGGGCCACCTTTGGAGCCATCATGGAGCATGGATTGAAGAGTAATGTAGGAATTTAGGCCATTGTATTAGGCCATGTAGTGTAGGTTTGTTTAAGGCTTATATTAAGGCCTAAGTAGCATAGGATTTTCCTTAAAAGTTAGACATCCAAACCAAGTAAAAAGTGTGTGCCATGTGTAGGGATGGCAACGGGTCGGGTCGGGCACGGATAGTGCCTACCCGCAACCCGACCCGTTGGGTAAAATTGTACCCGCTACTCGTTGGATACCCGCCTTAAAAAAACCCGCGAATGTTTTTCAACCCGCGGGTACCCGTTGGATACCTGTTTTCAACCCGCAAATATTTAAAAAAAATTATTTTATAAGTTTTTTAATGAAAAAATTCAAATTAAATTACAAAAAAAAAAATGAAAATAATATTTAAAATATATATCTAAGAAAAGTCAATGGATAAGTAAATAAAAGTTAAAACTTAAATTCAAATTAATACAAATTAATAGTAAAAATAATTCAAATTAATTCAAATTAATACAAATTAATACAAATTAATTCAAATTAGTACAAATTAAAACTTAAATTCAAATAATTGTTGTAAAAATAACACTTTAAGATTTATGTTTGTTCTCCCACATCTTCATTTTGACCACCTAATTCCTGAAACAAATAAATACAAATAAAGTCATCAATCAATCACAAAGTGACACTATTAATAAAATTAGATTACAATATTATGAACAAAACTACTAACATCATCATCAATTATCTCCTCTAGTATTGTATTAAACTTCATGTTATCCACTTTCAATTTTGAACCTGAAAAAGGAAAATAAGTTCATTTGTCATAGCCAATCATTGAATGAATATAAATATGTAATTTGAATTGTTCATTTAATTACCTTGTATGTCACTCCATAGCCAATCTTGAACACACTTCAATGCCTCTAAAGTGTCTGGGTGTAATCTACTCCGATGTGGAGTAAGAAATCGACCACCGGTACTAAAAGAAGACTCAGAAGCAACTATTGAGATAGGTATGGCTAGAAAATATCTTGCAATCATTTGTAAGATTGGATATTTTAATCCATTAGTCTTCCACCAAATTAAAATGTCAAATCCTTCATCTGAATCTGGTAGAGTCGGTTCTTCCAAGTAATAATCGAGTTCTAACTTATAATTTGTTGGTTCATTTTTCTTTGCCATTTGATGTTTTGCAAAATCTCTCCTCCAAGCATATTTTCTTCCATCAACAATTTGGCCTACATTTATGTTCGAATTTTGACCTGAAGAAACTGGCTTCTTACCTTTCATGCACATTTCATATTCTCTTACCAAGTCCTTAAAAAGAATCTTCACCTTTTCAATTTGACCATCAGATTCATTGTCATATATCTGAGGGAAAAAATAATCCAACAAATCAATTTTGTACTTGGGATCTAAGACCATACCTATAGCCATCACTCTACTTATTGCACTCCAATACTTGTTAAACTTTAAAACCATAGATGCAGCCATTTGATGAATAATAGAATTGGGAGAGTTAAGCCATTCCATCAAAGCCAACTTAATTTCACATACCTTTGGAAAGAAAATGTTGGCAGTTGGATAAGAGGTACCAGAAAACAAGAGTGTCACATCATAAAATATTTCCAACTTTTGACAAATTTCATTTGCCATTTGCCAATCATGTGCGTTAGGCAAAACTTTATATTGACTTTCTCGTTGTGATAAACGATCAAATACATCTTTGTATTGTATGGCTACTTGAAGCATTAAAAATGTAGAATTCCACCTAGTTCTGCAATCAACAACTAATTTTCTTCTGAATGGAATAGTCAATTGAGCACATGTCTCTATAAATTTCTCTTCTCTTTTAGATGTAGCTGTCCAAAAATTAGCACTTTCTCTGACCTTTTCAATGACATTAGCAATTATGGACAAACCATCCTTCACAATCAAATTCAATATATGTGAACATCGCATGTGAAACAATTGGCCACCCAAAATAAGAGACCTAGGTGAAATCTTGTCTAAAATGCGATCAATCATAGCATCATTTGTAGTGCAATTATCAACTGTCAAAGTAGAAACTTTTCTATCTAGATTCCAATCCATTAAACATTCAACCAACAATTCAGCAAGAACTTGACTAGTATGAGGAGTAGGCACATACATAAACCTAAAATTGAAAGTCATATTTTATTAAATAGAGGTTGTACAACAGCACAAAATTCTTTAAAGCCTATGTGATCAACCATTGACATTGGATACTCATGTAGAATTATCATCTTATGAAGTGCATCTCTAGCTATTTGTTAATTAAACACATAATTGCCAACAACTACGGTTTCACTACCGTCTTTATGTGTTTTTAAAAATGATTGTCGGATGTCCCGTGTTGTTCGAAGCTTGCAACTCTTGAAATGGTTTCTCAAATGTGACGTACCTTGTTTTGCCTCACCTAGAAGACTTTTGGAACAATAATTGCACATCGCTCTCCATTTCCCATCTACCTTTTGTTTCTTAAAGTGATTCCAAACATCTGACAATAATCTTCTTGAGTTAACAGTAGGAGTTGAACTTTCAGTTTGATTTGAATCTACAAGAACATCATTTTGATTTGAATCTCCTACATTAGGTTCTATAAATTGTCCTTCTTGGTCATCTCCTATAGGAGAAAATGTATCTTGGGTAGACATCCTAAAAAAATTGATCAACATAAGTTACTCAGTACTACTGCTACGTTTTCAGGAGGTGGAATAAGTTACAAAACTGATCCATCGCTCTTATAGTTGAGGATTTGTCTGGGGAATTGCTTTTATAGTTGATTATTATAATGTATAATCTATAATCTAAATAATCATATTGATGGTCCAGATATCAAATGCGAAACAAAGTCTTGGATAATAAAAATACTCTTCAAATTTAAAATATGGGGAGTGACGTTTAAATTATAGTAAACTATTTTCATATTAAAATACTTTTGTAGAATATTTTTAAGATAATTAATTCACGTTAGAAAAATTTAAAGTCGTGAGTTCAGATAGAAAATCTAATAAAGTAAAAATAAAAACATAACATAAAATTTTAACGCTTAACTTAATTTATTATTAGACAGACATTATTATAAATAAAAATAATAAAGCAACAACATTATCCACAATCTGATGAGAAAAATCCATTTCAGGGGAGGATGAATAACAATATTATTAGAAATTTTTGGAGGATGACAAATTCAGGGGCCCTCTCGTACCTGAGGATTTGTTTGGAGAATTGTTTGCAAAAGAAAGAGATAGTCAGGTATTCAGCCAACCTGTAGCCCAAAAGTAATAGAATTATCAACCACAAAAAAGCAACCAATTAAAATAGTCTAGGCCAGAATAGTATCAAAGAAATCAACAAAAGAAGAACCAAATAATCTGATGAGAAAAAATCTGTACAATTTGATTAATAAACAAGCCTCTACCTGCTTAGAGTATATTAGAATCTTGTCAAATTCCCTTCTCTTAGTAAAAGAAACAACAATTTTGGACTAGCTCAGGCTTTGCTGTATATTTTTGAAACAAGATCATTATCCACAGTCTACATTAGAATATATTAATCAAAATTAACAATGAAATCCATTTCAACTTAAATATACAACAAATAGATCATTATCCACAATCTATATTAGAATATATTAATTCTCTTTGACCTCATAACTGTAAGTTATCTATTAAAGTTTTCTATCTTGCAATACATATATATTCAACAACATACGTTGAAGCACACAGATAATTCAAATTTCACGGCCATGCATTAAGCAATAAGAAAACCACACATTATTCACTGAAAGCTGAGGACTGGCACAAACAATGAGTAAAAAAACCAGTCGATAATCATCTAGCCTGATCTAAATATCAATTTTTGACTCACTACAGGATTCGACACCATCAAGCATAAATAATTACAAAAACATTGTACTGTGCACATATACGAGAATTAATAAACTTTGAATTTGTAATGTGGAATTGATTACACACTGATGTACCAACAAGTTTATTCAAAACTACATAGGATTTCGTCACAGTTATGATCATTGATCTCCAGTCAATCTCATAACACCTAAAAAAGGCTTTAAAATTTCAAATAACATATTCCCAAAAATAATCTAAAATGTAAATTCATTCCAACAAACTCTCTGAGTGTACCTAGGAAAGCGTTTAGGTGCACATGGACTCGCAAATACGTTCCAAGCTCAAAAAATTGATCCACGTGAGTTATACGGAAAGTTTTGTGTCTCTCGTACAGTTTTGTGTCTCTCGTACAGTTGTTCCGTTACTTCTTTGTATACCCTAATTTTTTCTTCAGTAGCCGCCAGAGGAGGATGTGGACAAACAAGAGCGTAGTATATAGCTCCAAATACGCTTACAAAGGAGGAAGTTCCAGAGCCTTTGCACAAGATAACCTGCGACAACAGTGAGAAAGAAAGTTAGGGTTTGAACAACTGACAGCGGAGAGTATACGAAAGTAAAAAAACTTAACAGGATAAAATTGTAATTTCATCTCTCAAACGGGTAGCGGGTACCCGCGGGTACGGATAGGGTGATATCCGAACCCGACCCGTTAACATGCGGGTATTAAAATACCCGTTACCCGCGGGTACCTTTTACCTGCAGATACTAAATACCCGTAGCGGATTTTACCCGCAGGTATCCACGGGTACGGATTTTTCTGCCATCCCTAGCCATGTGTCATGCTTCCATTGGAGAGGATTTACTTTTTAAAAGGTAGCCACATGGCACCTTAGGAGTAGAGAGTTTTAGCTTTTAGTAGTGGCCACATGGTACTCTAAGAATGGAGAGGATTGGGTTTTATGAGTGGCCACATGTCCTCCCATCATTGGAGAAGATTTGTAGACACTTGTCCACTCCTTACGAGGCCTCATTTTTTGCCAATAAGAGCAAAGGTGGGAGATCATGCTTTTAGGGTTAGAAGGAGACACCCTTGACCTATAAATAGAGGTGTCTCCACCCTTGTATTTCATCTTTGATTTTGAGTAGTGTTATGCTGCCTATTTTTGGCCATACTACTCATCTTAGATCAAGACTAAAGCAACCCATGAGGCCCCTCTAGTCACCTTCCTCCTTGAGTTGGCCTAACCTCTCTTGAAGCCACAAACACTACACCACCACTACCATATCTCCTAGAGGCTTTGAGCTTCTACACCATTCCTACATTAGCTCATCATCCTTGGACCATTAACTACCACATTTCCACTCCATTCATCCAAGGAACACCCCTCCATGCATATCTCCTAGCTTTGGCCCAACCTAGCCAAGGAGGTTGCCATCATTTGGTGTGAAGAGCTTTGGTTCTTCAAGAGATAAGTCTTTTGGTCCTTATCTATCTTGTATTGTTCCATCTTGTTAATGTTATTTCCCTATGATGAGTGCATATTTATGCCCACATTTATGCTTTAAAATTAAATTTTTTGATGAAATTCATGTGCTTGAATGATTGATTTAAAGAGGATTTTTTATGATTGAATATATTGTGTTTGGAAATAAAGGGGACTTAAAAAGTGATTTTAATTGCATAAATTATTCTTGGAAATTCTTACGTTTATTTGTGCAGCTGAGAATATAAGTTTTATTGGTCCAAATGGCAATTCAAGGCCCAAAATTAGATTTTGTTTGGAAAATAATATACAAATGGGCCAAATAGATAGACTTTACCCTTGCACCTCCTAAAATCCCTACATACACTCCTATTTCTGAAACAGGACAACAACCAAGCCCAAACACTAAGCCTTTTCTACTACACCTCCATAAGTTTCCTATACACACCCTCCTAAACTAGACTCCACCAGATCATGCCATGTGGCAATCTAAAACTTTAAGTGCTATCCAACCACATGCTGCCACATCACCCCCCCTCTGCCACATCATCATCTTCTCCCCAGAAACCCCAATTCCCAATCCAAACCCTAGGCCGCCGTCAGCCGCCGCGCCGCTCCGCCACCAACCTTAACGCCATCCTCCATGCTGCCACCACCAAATCGTCCTTCACCACCATCACCACCCAAACTGCCAAACTTCCACCACGAGCAACATCATCGCGCCTCTCCTCCATTAACGCAAGCTCTACACCGCACCATCCACAACCACGTCGTGACCTCCATCACGTAAATCTAGAATCTTGCACCTATGCTCACGGCCAGTCCATCTTCTTTGTCCTGCCAACACCAAAGCGCGACCTCCATGTCGCCAGACCACCAACGTAGAGGACACAACTTGCAACAAACAACCACACCGTAGTACCATGACCATCCTTTCCGCCGCACCACCGTCTCCACCTTTAATACTCAGACGCGAGCTCTTTCCGCCACCACGTCGCTATCCTTCGTCAACAACCACCGTTAACCACCAAGGCCGCCACCATCAAACCCGCGAGCTCCTCCTCCGTTTGTGAAACACCACCATCAAGAGAACTGCCACACGTAACCATCTTTGTCGCCAGATCCAGTCCGCCACGAGCCTCCTCCTGTGCAAAGCCATCACAGCGCATCAATCACGCCCGCCACCACTCGGTGAATGTCTCCACCATCGTACAACCTTTCTTCTTCGCGAGTTCTTCACGCCCCGCCGCCACCCATTGTCGCTTCTTCATCTTTCCCGTTCAACCTACACGTAGAAAACCAAGAATTAGAAACACATAAACAGTGAAGAGCAGCCCCAATGCGAATCGCGATCTTCATTCTTGTGAACCAAATGCGTGATTTCATTTATCTTCCTTGCGCAACCAACCTGCAAGAATCACCAATCCTCGTTGCTTTCCTCCATTTAGACCTGCAATTAGAAAATCACCATGTGCAGCCACAAGAGAGAAAAGCAAAATCGCGAGCAGCACGGTGGCGGCACAGGAGCTCCCTTTCCCCCCAATCTGAAACCCTAATTTTGGGTGAGAAAGGGGTTGACACGTGTCAGTCCCTCATTGGGCGGCCCTTCCTCAGTCAAAGCTGATCAACACTGCTTAAGTCTGGTCAAGGTTGGTCAAACAGGGGTTCTATTACAATTTTGGAAAATTCAGTTGGGGCTAAAGTGCAGATAGAGGAAATTTCAGGGCATTTATGCAATTTTGGAAAGTCAGAAAAGCTAAAAGATAAAATTCAGTTGTTGAATTAATTTAATTTGGGAATATCAACAGAAAATATCTTCCAAATAATGTTATAATTATCTAAATCTTTTAGTTATTTGGAAGTTAAAAGATAAAAGATTCTGTCAATTGAATATTCAGAGTCCAAGCCCAATCAAGCCCTATATAAAGAGACCCAGGGGAGGTAGAAAAGGACTTGACTTCACTTCATTCATTCATTCATTCACCACTTCTCTCTCTCTTATTTCATCTTGTATTTAACTCCATTCATGGAGAGCTAAGCATCTAGGGTTATTCTGCTATAATTCCATTATGGATTCTGAGGTTAGATTGAGTTAATGCAATTGTTTATTTTGATTATTGATTTAAGTTGTTCTCTATCTATTTATTTCATCTCTCTATCAAATTAAAAGCAAAGATTTTTGCATCATAATGTGTTTGAATCTACATGCATATTGATTATATGAGTTCTAGGGTTTCTAGGTTTAATTGAGAATCTACTTTGATTTAATTTAGGAACTTTTCATATGATTAAATGGTTTTTACTATCAATTGAGAATGTACTTTGATTGGTAGTAATAATTTCAACTATAGTCAATTGAGAATTTACATTGATTGATTAGTTTTTAATTTGGTAAGACGATTTAAGAATATACATGATTAAACATAATAGGATTTGATTGATAATGTACTTTGGTTGAATTCATTGTGAATAATCTAGAAAGGTTTTGCATTTAATTGAGAATTTACTTTGGTTAAGTGCATGATCGCCCTCAAATTAATTAAGAATGTACTTTAATTAATTTGAAACTTAAATAATAATCAATTGAACAATTATCTGTGAATAACTGATGATGAATCTATCTTGGAAAAACAGTGGAATTGACCTATTTCATTATAATCGTTTATGAGTTTCTTATTTGTTCTTTAAACCTTCTCCAAACATTATTTTTATTCTTGAACATTGCATTGCATTCATAAGATTCAAATATTAAAAGACAATTCCGTATGCGTTGAGAGACGACTCAGGGTTACTTTAACCCTATCTATTTTCTTGAATACTACTTGGCAATACTGCATGTGACGTCGAATTCTATACCGCTCGACATTCATATTATATCTTAACGTCGAACAATACACGGAATGATATTCATATAATATAGTGAATATACCATAAAAATGCAACGCTGGGCAAGAATCTCTACGGCTCAGTTCGTCATCAACATGGCTGACGTCAAAAATTCCTTTAAATATAAATATTTATTCAAATATTAAACGTTCTTCTCTTTGTTAAACGACGTGTATATAAACAAAAAGTGACGTCGATCTGTGTACGTCAAACTCTTCCTACTCGATGTCACTCTGTTGAACTTGACGTGGATATAAAAGAGTAACGTCGGTCTAGGTATTCGACGTCAAACTTACGTCTCCCGCTATGATGTCAAACTCGAATGCGTCGTTAAAAGCCAAAAATATTCGACGTTGTACGTTGTTTTTGTACTAGTGCGAGTCGGACCAACCTTTGGTCAGGATCAACTTGTGCCGACCTTCTACCGGGACCAGTGTGGGCCACCTTTGGTTAGGACCGACGTTTAGTCTAAGTCGACTTGAACTAACATTTGACTGAAACAAATGAGAGTTGATCTTTAGTTGAGATCAACTAGAACTGATCATGACTCAAGTCGACGCTCGGTCAAGACCAACTCATGACCTGATCTTTAACTATGACTCGACTTAGACACACTTTGATTTTAGATTTTCAAAATCTAAAAAAGATTCAAAATAAATGTGACCCAAATCTAATTAATTGGATTAAGATGTAGATTTTCAAAATCCAAAAAATAATTCAATGTAAATTTAGTCCAAGTCCAAGAAAGTAAATTAGGATTTGGTTTTTCAAAATTCAAAAATATCCATCTAACTTGATTTAAGTGAATTGAATTTAAAATTCAAAAATATGTATTTAGATTTAGGATAAATCCATTAAATGAACTTAAAACAATATAAATGTAAACTATTATAGACTAGATCTAAAAATGTAGGTAGATTTTGCTCACCTCTTAATTTTTCTTTTTTTTTTTCTCTTTGGAGTAGTGTAACTCTTTCATGTAATCATTGTGCTTGATTTGCCATCATTATATTAGTTCTGTGGTTTACTTTTCCCTTAAAAGAAAAAGAACAGCAGTCGTTAAAACTGTGGGGGACACAGTTTGATGAAATTTCTGTGGAAGACAAAGATTCCATAACTTGAAGAACACCCTCTGAAAAGTTTAGACATGCATTCATGAATATAGTACTTCATGTCACAGTCTTCTGTCTTTAAAAGCAATTTAAGTTCCATATACAAAACAATTCTGCATTCTCTGTTGAAGTTCCTTCAATTTTGGACTTAAATTTACATCTCGTTGAATATAATATTGGAATTAACACCAAAAGAAGGAAGCAAATTATAGGAAGAGAAATTAAGACGAGAGAGTTACTTTTCCTAGGATTTGTTTTAGAGTAAGAAATGAAGAAAACCAAACATAAAACAGAAAATTGGCGTCGCCCGGACTCGAACCGGAGACCTTCAGTGTGTTAGACTGACGTGATAACCAACTACACCACGACACCACATTTCCGAATTTTCCAAATAATATATTTAAATCAATAGTTTATTCCTGAAAATATTTAGTACTAGCAAGTTGGTTTCTAGATGTAAAAGTTTGATAAAATGTCCCTCAAATAATAATAATAAAAAAATATATAAATAATGAAGAGAACATAAATTGTAATAATGAAGTTTAGCTTGAACATATAAATAAATAAAGTTGATATCGCATATTTACATGGTTCTTGACTAAGTTATTAGCTTCTATGAAGTGCTTAAAATTTATAAAAGAAAAAATTGATATAAAAATGGTGATAATGTTAGCAATGTTCATCACATATTTAATCTTTATTTTATGTTTGAAATTCAGACTCAAATATAAGGTTTGTTATACAGAGAATGTAATTGTTTAACATATTTGTTTCTATTATAATTTTTTGTCAAAGAGGAGAATACAATACATTTTTACGAAAAGTTCAAAAACAAATGATATTAATGTTTAACTTTTATATATATATATATATATATATATAGAGAGAGAGAGAGAGAGAGAGAATTTTTAAATAGTAACTAATTTTAGTAACAAAATTATATTTAAAGAACAATTTTTTAATTAAACATCAATTACTTTAGTAGTCAAAACTTTGGTAATTAATGTTAGTGACCAATTTAAAAATTAACCTATAATAAAAATATTTTAGTTACCAATTTAGAGACTAATTATAATTTTTTAAAACAATTTTATTTATTAATAATTTTTAGTTTATAAAATGGTCACTAACTAATTATTTTTGTCACTAAAATTGGTTATTAAAGAATTTTCATGATATATATATATATATATATATATATATGTATATATATAACGAATTATAATATTTTTATATTAAAGTTATAATTTATTAATCTTGGTTTTATATTTGAGATCTAATATAATATTACTTGTTTTATTAAATATTGATTGGTTCAATTTGATAGTTTAGACATATTAATTTTTTTTTACATGATTAATGTAACGGCCTGTAAATGAATAAGGGGCCATTGGGTCTTATGTGGGGCAGCCACGCCCATCAGTCTAAGTCCAACTTAACTTTGGGAAGACTTTTCAGAGTTCTTTTTTCACTTTTCTGAGCTATTTCCCTTTCTCTCTCTAAAACCCTTACCCTAAAGGTTTTATCTGACTTCTCTCTAAATTCCCAGCTCCTAGAACCATAAGAATTCGATTTTGGTGCTACCCAAGCGTCCGTGGAGTAGAGGGCTTCATTTCTATCGAACATCCTCTTCATTCCGATCGGTAAGTCATTTATTCCCTTCTCCTTCATTGTCCTTGAACCTAGGGCATGCAACGTTATTGATTGCATGTTACTAGTGGATTTCGTTTTCGTACGTTCCGCCTAATCAAACTCTAAAAGCTGCTGCGGTCACCACTTTGGTGGATTGTAGGGGCAGGTTGAGTTCTTGTGTTGTCAAGGCACTAGGGCAGAAAAGGCTATAGACGTAGGTTCTTTTGCCCTTTTGACGTCCGATCTTCCCCCGACGTCTATGTGGGTGACGTTACTCAAAAGTCTGGGGATTCACACTGGACGTCTATATATACGTCCGGTGTGTCAGGCCGAACGTCTATATAGACGTCCAGTGTGTCAGGCCGGACGTCTATATAGATGTCCGGTGTGTCAGGCCGGACGTCTAAATAGACGTCCGGTGTACACCCTCGGACGTCCGTATAGACGTCCCGTGTGCCAGACCGGACGTCTATATAGACGTCCGACCTGAAACACCGGACGTCTATATAGACGTCCGTTCCTCTCCCCCGGACGTCCAGTTGCCTGAATTGTTTGTGGTAGGGGCTGGGGGTTGGACGTCCGTTTGTGCATTGCCAGACGTTTATAGACGTCCAACAGTGCACTAACCGACGTCTACTGGGCGTTTTTTTTTAAAATTAATTTATTTTTGCATTAAAACCACACCTGAAAAGCAGAAAATTGTCCCAGAACAATTTTGCAATAATATAAATATACGTTTCATATAAACAAAGTTCTACTTAATGTGGAGTTGAATCCACTAACAAAACTATCAACATAAAACTTAAACTAAAACTAAGCAATGTTCAACAAGAAATAAAATTATTCCTAACTCCATCTTTGCAGAAGATAAGCGGTCCACTCCTGCCTTATCTGTTTAATTGTGTCCTCTGAAATAGGCGATGTACTCTTGAAGCGCTGCAAAATTCAAGAAAGATTCATTATGGTTTCATATATGTTGAAGATGAATTTGATTTGTAATGTATTGAAGGTATACATCATTACCTCATTCCAGTCATCTGTAATGACAGCTCGAATGATGGTCTTAATCCAACACATGACATAGAAGCCACATTCCCATGAATCTAGGTGTTGGTTACTCTAAAATCACAAACTAAATAGTTAAGAATTTTGATCATTCAATAACATAGAAAATGAATTAGAAACTATAAATGACTTACAACCTTTGGATACAAAATTTGAACCAGTTGACCACGAGATTTACCAATAACTCTGTACAGATTGAAAACACAAAGTATAATTAATATGACTATATTTATCATAAAAGTTGAAGGTGAACATCAAATTCAAAGTCATTTTTGGAGAAACACTTACCCTTGAAGCATGGTTCTCAAGTCATTTTTCATCTTCCTGTCCAACGAACAAAACCATATAATTTTACATTGTTTGGGAATGATGACCATCGGCTGCCAGTGCGACCTATCACGAAGGACAAATAGTTATTCAACTAATTAAGGAAACTATAATAATGAACTGACCACATACAACAACACCTACCCGTTAATGTATGGCACAAGGTATACGTCTCTTTTTGACTCATCCATCCATGTTTGCAAATAATGTTGTCTGTTTTGAAGTGTGTTACTAGACGGTTGAATGGTCTGAGGTTCAACAAATCCGTACATGAAAGACCGACCTTGGTCTACAACGATTGTGTCCATGTACCTAAAACAACAAAGTTAAGTTGTTAGAAACTATAACAATGTAAATAAAAGTAATATGAAAGGCCAAATTGACTATCTTACATGCACCACAGCTGAATGATGGAAATATTCAACATCCTATCTCCCCCAATCACCTCCAATGCATCAAAGAATGTGATATAAACTGGCACATGTGGGGGAAGACCAAATACTCTGAAATCCCAGTATCGTTGTAATGATGCTTTCTTCAATCTGGGTAATTTTGTCATTAGTTTTGATAGAGGATCATCCTCCGCTTCAGCCATCTCATCATCTTCATGTATGACTGTATCATCAATTGGCTGCTTCTGAGGACGTGTGAACTGAAGATAAGAATTTACGTCAAAGCGTTATCAATAATTATTTGAAGAATAAACATAGAAATACTAAGGAAAAAGACATTATACCTGTGGAGTAGCAATGTGGGACATGATCAATGCTCTGGGCCAGGCAATAAATGATCCTATGGCCTCTCCCACAAAGTTAATTTCTGGAGTGGGTACAGGCACCTGAGCCTGGGGATCCTGAACCTCGTCAACGGTCACATGCACGTGCTGGGGTAATATGGGAACACCATGAATAGTCTGCCCTCCCTCAAGCACTCGTCCGACAGCCACAATGCGTGGGGGATCCCCATCAACCAACAGCTCATACTGACCGCTATACTGAGTGTGGTCTACAGCTGAGCATGATCCTCTAGTGCTGACACGAAGTGGTGTGGGAGTTTCATCGGCCCCTATGTTGCCTTGCGTCATAGAATGCACCTTTTCTTCAAGCGCTCTTTGTATTTCTTTTTGTTCTTGTAGCTGCTCCATGAATCGTTGCTCCATTGATCTCATGCTTTGGTTGAGTCTTTCCTCCCATTGAAGATTCATCTGCCTCAGTGTCTCCTGACTCATTGATTGGGGGTTTTCTGTGTAGGCCAAAGTAGTCACGAAGACCAATCGCCCCAGGAACTTTACGTACACGTCCTGGGTGCTCGGGCCTTCCAATGGCCGTTGTTAGAAGGTCATCCCTACCTTGGCCAACAAATGTGCCCTGAGTCTACTCCTCAACCAACTCATTCTGCATATAAAAAAACCAAGTTACTTAGAAGACATGTTGTGATAGATACACAATCACAGAACTGCTTATATTTTGAACTTACAATTCTCTGTGAGATCAAGGCAGCTGAGGAAGATGTCATGTTCCCATCAGATTTAGTCCGAGCAGCCTTCCACAGCTCGTACCTAGCAGGTGCAGGTGCTAGGTCCGGCGACTCAAGTCCCAAGGCATCCGCTCTAGACTTTCTCAGTTTCTTCTCCAGTTTTGCATATCCACCTCGTGATAACAGGTGGGGTGCATCGTTTAGCCTTTGTCTTTCTTGGGCGGCTAACCTTTTATCCTATGAAACCATGTATATAAATAAGTGTAAAATCATAAAAACTCAATGAAAGACGATGTTAAGAAACATACCTTCCATAAACTCCGATTCACATGTTATTGCAAATTATGAAAATTAATTTTCCCAAACTGTCCAATCGGACAATTCAAAATTTAACACAAACGATTAAAAGATTAATCGTTTGTGTTAAATTTCAAACGGGACTACGGATCACTCAATGATTTGATACTTCTAATAACACAACTAATACATGCATATTCAAAAGCCAATAACACATGCACACTTTAGAGTAAAAAACATGCATACACAAAACCCAATTACATGCATACAAAAATTTATCAACCAACAAGCTAACCTGAAAAGTAGATTCGAAATGAAAGGGAGGGAAATCGAGGAGGGAACGGCCTAAAATGTAGCCCAAAAAACAGTCAAAAGTAGCCGCCCAAGAACACGCAAGACACTGCACAAAAACGGACCGAAAACGATTTTTAATCGGTTCAAATCAAAAATATTTCATCACAGGGCAATGTAATTGGATTAAAAGTAAATTTAAACGGTCCAAAATAGAGAAAACAAACCTCGAAAATCAATGGCGCAGCAGTAGTGTTCGAGGGAAAGACGATGAACAGTGAGTGTAACTGCTCGCGGGTTTGCGTTCCCCATTTTAATACTATTAGACGTCCGGTACGCTTGGGCCCGACGTCGATAATATTATAGACATCCGTCCCACCCCAGCTGGACGTCTAAGAGACTGAAGAAAATGAACGCTTCAACTCCCCCCTATCAATCCTTAAACGTCTGTGGTGGAGGGGGCCGGACGTCTATAATATTATAGATGTCCGTGGTAGTGGGGCGGACGTTTGCGAGGCTAAACAAATCAACGCTTCAAGTCCCCATGTCAGCCCCTTAAACGTCCGTCCTGAGGGGCACGAACGTCTATAATATTATAGACGTTCGTGCCCCATAGGACGGACGTTTAAGGGGCTGAAAGACGTACGTGCCCCTCAGGACAGACGTTTAAGGGGCTGAAGCCAATTAATTCTCCAACCACCCTGTTAGCCCCTTAAACGTCCGTCCTGAGGGGCACAAACGTCTATAATATTATAGAAGTCTGTGCCCCTCAGGACGGACGTTTAAGGGGCTGACATGGGAGCTGAAGCGTTTATTTGTTCAGCCTCGTAAACGTCCGTCCCTCTCGGATGGACGTCTATAAGATGATAGACGTCCGTCCCCGCACACAACGGACGTCTAGAGTTTTACTTATTTACGAGTATGTCACCGGTCAATTATTTACGTTGGGACAAATACGGACGGACGTCTATGGGGGACATTAAAAGCCAATTCTACACTAGTGAGGATACTGCTAGGGTAGTTTCAGTAGTTGTGCTTGGGAGAAACCAGGTAAGGGGAGCTAGTGATATTTTGTTTGAACTATATGATGTGCATGTTTGATCAATTGTGATTTATCTTACTGTTTGTGATATTTTTGGTGGTGAGCATGTTGAGCTACATTTGTTGAATATATGAAAGTTGTGTAACCATGGTATACTGAGTATTCTCTGACTTGGATGAGCTTGTTGGTTGTACTGGATTACTGGTTTGGAGTAACAATGTTGTAAAATAGTTAATATGGATGGTGAGTGGGTGTACAGATACTGTTTTCGGTTACTAAGAAGGGAAGTGAAGTATTATAATTGGGCAATCGGAGTCTAGAACATCATAGGACAATTTGGATGACTTAGATAAATAAATTGTGAGTTATTGAGAGTACTATGTTGGTAGAATAGAGGAATCTTAAAAACCTGAGTTGGCACATCCCTTATCATAAAGCAGCCATGGTCTAATCTAGTTAGTTGTAACTAGTCATATGTGCTAGCGCTGAAGGTGAGACTAGTGCGTTCAGACATTTGATTCTTCTCCGATGACCAATTGGGTTAGTAAGGAGTGATTAAGGTGGAAATCATGTGTTAGTCGCGTTAGAAGGGTAAATAGTTAAGGGAGTACTGTTTTGGGTCTTTTGAAAGGAACTGAGGTAGAGAATTTGAGCATAGGTAGTTCTGAGTGCAATTGAGCAGTTTGGCTAGCTTGGATGAGGAAATTAGAACAGGTTAGGGTTATAAAACTAAGTAAAGTCAGGTTCAAAATGGTAGAATCAAAATTGGGTCCTTGGGTTTGTGAAAATTGGAAGTTTAAGTTAAAATTTGGTAGTGATCACTTTAGAATCATGCTAAGAACGTTTATAATCATTTAGACAAGTTTATATAGGTGTGGAACAAGAATTAGGAGGGTTGGAAGTTGGGGAAAGTAACTAAAAACGGTAAAGGGAGTGTGAGTTGCATACTTATGCAGAATCTGCGTCATGCAGATTATGCAGACTCGTTATGCGAGCTGTCTCGCATAGCGAGACCCTGCAGAGAGTGCTCACTGTTTGAGTCACTCACTGTGCCAGTTGGTGCGCTGTGCGAGTGACCAGATGGGGTTGCTCTTTGTTTGTGAAATTTTCCTAGCGAATCCTCTCACTATGCGACTGGTGGTGGTCTGGAATCACTGCCCATTTAATTCGAAGAGTGAGTTAGGCGCATAACGAGAAGGTTTGGGGGTGTGCTCTCGCATAGCGACTTGGGTGCACTATGTGAGAAGACGTGACGCCTGTGGCCTTAGCGAGTTAATTCGCATAGCGATTTAAGGGGTGCGTTGTGTGAATACTTCAGGTCCTCTCTCTTCCTTGTCTCTCTTTTGATTGAATCAAGTATGTGGAATGTTTGGAATGCATAGTATGATGTGATTTATGTGGGAAGTATGTGAATGTATGAGATATGTTGGATTCACTGTGATAATATGATGGTATCTGGTTATTCATGTCTTGGGTTAAGTTTCAAAGTGACAGTATGGTTCATGGACGTAATTACATGATCCTCAAGGAGAGGATACATGGTGGTGCCCTGGTGGTGTAGAATGACTGCATGGTAGCTCAGTTCTGGGGGTTTTCCTGAAACTACAACGATCAATCATTCTCAAGTAGAGAGAATTGAATCATGTGGTGAGTAGTAGCAGGAGGTCCTAGTCTTAGAGGCTTCCAGTATGCTCCAAGGCGCGGAACGGACTAACCTCGTCAGTGTGGTAGGGTGGAACCCATTGGCAATGGGTTTGCAAAGCAGTAGAGGCCACCACGAGTGCATAACCTGCCATAGCTCAGTAATCATTCTAGTCAGGACGAGTCGGTTTATAAAGTAACAAGTCTTGCGATGTCATTTTACCATGTTTGAGTGACTTTTGCATGTCGTGTGAGGTTGAATAACATGTTTTTTATATCTAGCCCACCCTTACTTGTTTGTTGTTGCTTGTGTATGTTTCTTTTCCGATGATCATCCATTTGGGTGGGAGTAGATGGCGAGGAGGTTCTTTTGGAGACGGCTTTGGAAGTTGAGGACAATGTTGTTGCCTAGTCCTCTTAGGACGTTATCGAATTACTGGCTGTAGTTTGAAATATTGTTTCCCTTTAAGTTTACAGTTTAGATCCTTTTGAAGTTGGAGTTTAATTTCTAAAGTTATTTTGAGAATGACTGTAATCCTTAATTATTTTTTACTGCTTTCCTATATTATGCATGATGATGTTCTATATTATGCATGACGTCTTTATTATATATATTTTGGAACGTAACAATTAATATGTATATAATATATCCCATCTCTCGTTAAGTTTTAGTGAAATTTTATCATATATTCGAATGATTCCAATGAATCAATTGTTTGCTAGTAACATGATGCAAAATATCTAAGTTCCGTGCAAACGACAAAAACAAAATGATAGATAACTTCGATATTCAGATGATTTTTTTCAATGGAAGAAAATTGATTGTCTTTTTCAATAATTTTCAAAGGTATTATAGCAGGAATAATTTACATAACTTAAATGAAACATAGATATATTATGTTATTATGATCATTTTAGACATCAAGAAATTATATGTTTACTTAAGTCCTTCAATAAATAAGTTAAAACTTGTATGGGAGAAGGAATAAAAGTGTTTGATTGATGTCAATAAAACGCTTTCAGGTTACATATAATGTTATTTTATGTTATAAATGATCTTTCTAAAAATTTAAATGGATACAATGTTAAGATTCATTATATTTTTCTACGTAGAAGAAGGATACAAGTTATGTAGAACTGAAACATATACAAAGACTAAGATAATTTATGGTAAAAAAAATGTCTAAATCATATATTATTCATCTTAAACATTCAATCGAGGTTTTAATGATTGTCACGTGAATAAAATTACAAAAAAAATCCTTTAGTTAATAAATAAGTGAATAAATTTAAGGTTTAATCCTTTCGGACATCCCTATTTGTGTAGAGTTGTCTCAAATAGGTCCTCGTATTTATTTTTATCTCAAGTAGGTTAATATTTTTGTAAAATTGAGTCAATTGGAACTCTGCCGTTAATTTCAATAGACAGCGTTAAATTTATTGAGTTGTGGCATGCTGACGAAGCAAATTTTAATGACGTGGCACACTGAGATTGTATTAGGTGGAATTTAATTATACATTAGGTGAAATTTAAAGCATTGTATTCTTCCTTGGTGTCCTCTTCCTGTTAGGGTTTTTGAAGTTGCAGTGATTTCACGCAGATCATTCAAAAAGTATTTTATCTTTTATGTCAATAAGCAACCAGTGCCTCAGTTCCGTTCATTCAATACAACATAAGGGGTTTATATATTCCAGAATTTTCAAATCTTAAACAGTAAATCCTCTTCCTGTTGGGTAATTGGAAAGTGCATCCCAAAGAACTAAGAAGCTCACCCAAATAGAGAAAATTAGAATTACAGTATCTCCAAGCTAAAAAGAATACACCTTTCAAGATGCCTTTGGAGACCAAGAAGTGGAACTTGGGGACAAGCGTTCAAGAAATTAGGAACAAAGTACACAAATCTCATGTCCCACCACACATTTTTAACACTTAACTAAGAAATTAGGAAGAAAGTATACGACTTTCCTCTTCCCAATTCCTCTTAACCGCTTTCGCGATCGATCAATGTTCATTCTCTGATTCAATTCCAAACCCTAACCCTGTCAATTACATTGCCCTCTTTTTCCCACCCCTTCAGTGGCCAATGTCTCGATCGTTGGGGAGTGGCAGCTCCTCTACAACCGCTACTACCAAGGTTGTCGTTGCGCCCTTTGGTGACCCGATCGCCGTCATCAGTGACGACTCCAAGATCGTCCAGCTACACGCCGAGTCTGCCCTCCGCAAGCTTCGCCTCTTCTCTTCCTCTGGTGGCCGCCTCTTCTCTTCTCTTCCTCCGGCGACCTAACCTCTCTCTAGGAAAAGAGTGCTTCAAGGACAACGTTGCAGATTGCGCGTTTTGGGGGAACGACTGTAGAAGATGGTGGTTTCACGCGAGGCTGCTAGCAGAGGCGGAGCTGGGAGCAGCAACGGTGGAGAAGGTGCTGAAGCTGGTGGAGGACGCAGCGTGCGTGACGGAATGCTGAACAAGGTTCTGAAGGAGTGTGGCACTAGGGTTAATTATTTTGTTATCAGTCATGGTATAAATTAGGTTTAATTATTTAAAACTTGAAATAAAATAAATTACACAATCACGTGCCACGTCATTAAAATTTGCTTCGTCAGCATGCCACGACTCAATAAATTTAACGCCGTCTATTGAAATTAACGGTAGGGTTCCAATTGACTCAATTTTACAAAAATAGGGACCTACTTGAGATAAAAATAAATACGATGACCTATTTGAGACAACTCTACACAAATAGGAATGTCCAAAAGGATTAAAACTAAATTTAAAAACGTCAATGTTATCTTTAGAAATACTCAGAAGAGGTCATTTAATAAAAACATACGATTTTCATGATATTATAAGTATATTAACAGTGAAACATAAACATGATTTGTTCCGGAAAAAGAAAAGAAAGTTTCAATTAATTATTCTTCCATAGTTCTCAAGTATATAAAAGACTTTTTTCAATACATCCATAATTTACATACACCATCTCATTTAATATCCAACATGGATGAATCTCACAAGCACATATCATTTTACGTGTGGCTGACATTTTTTTAATTTTAGGGACATTTTATAAAGCTTTTACTTCAAGAAACTAACTTGCTAGTTAGTACAATATATTTTCAGGAATAAATTATTTATTATTTATGACAAAAACATTAATTGAAAATTTCTAGCAAGTGGTGTAGTTGGTTTTCTATATCATTTTTTTCTTTATTTCTTACTCTAAATATAATATACATGATGTTTTAAAGTAAGGTAATTACTCACTTTAATTTTAATAATTCATATAAGACACTACAGGATATATAATGAAAACTATCACATATATCTCTTGAAGAAGAATTACGCTTTTTCAACTAGAATATTTTTTTTAAAGGATATATAATCTGTATTTTTCCTTTTATTCACATTATGAACGTAGCTATACTACACAGCTCTATAGTTGTGACTTTAATTACAATATGGTTGAAATATATGTAAAAAAAACTAACTAGCTCTTTTTCAGTGCAATTTAGTCTTAAGAAGATGTTTAAGATGGCTTAGAGTTGTGCATCTTGTTCTTTTGCAGTCATCAACTGATGGATCAAAATCTCACTGAACGAAAAAGGTGTCAACAATTTGAAATTACAGAGCTCTCCAACCACCTCTTGCATTGATGGCCTGAACTTTGGTTTCAAACACAAACATCTTAATGCTATTGTTGCAGCAAGCATTATATCTTCAGCATCTTTTGGAGAGTTAGGAAGAGGAATTCGTGCATCTAGGATGTCTTTCAATAACATGTTTTGAGTAGTTGAGTTTGATAAGGCTGAGATCAAATCTCCAGGATGTCTTCCTACTAATGTTTCCAAAGTTACAACTCCGAAACTGTAAACATCACATTTTTCTGTGACAATCAATGTATATGCAAGCTCTGTAATGAACAAAAAGTAGAAATAAGTTATCTCAGCTTCTCAAACTATGTCACTAAATTAACTTTAGGAAGTTTGATTATAATAGAAAATTGAACTTCACCTGGGGCAATGTAGCCATATGTACCAACTACCAAGGTTTGATTTGAAGAATCTGGATCAAGGAGTCTAGCTGTGCCAAAATCTGAAACAAAGGCCTCTAATTGTGAGTTTAGTAGAACATTGCTACTTGTTACATCCCGATGAAGAATTGGTGGGGTACAATCATGATGCATGTAGCACAAAGCATATGCCATTCCTTTAATGATATTCACCCTTGCACTCCAATTCAACTCACCAGCTTCCACATCATCATTCAACATATAAAATAAGCTACTTCTTTCCATGTATTGATAGATAAGAAACATGTACCGATTGTGTAGGCAAAAGCCATGAAGCTTTACAATGTTTCTATGACGGATTTTGGTTAACATCTTCACCTCATTGTGAAAACTTTTATTGAAAGATGGATTTTGAGATTCAATTCGGTGAAGTTTCTTCAGTGCAACAATCTTTCCAGTCGGTAATTGGGCTGTATAAACGCTGCCATATGCACCAGTCCCAATGCAGTATTTGATGTCAAAGTCTTCTGTTGCTTTAATGATATCTTCAAATGCAATTTTACCATCATAATTCCATATAGAAAACAAGTCTCCATTTTTCGATAAGCTTGCATCAAATTTGATTCTAGACTTGTGTCTTGTTAAATATAGAGATAGAAGGATTACGACAAGAAGGGTGAAGATGATGGGAAGAGCAATTTCAATGCTAAGATTAACTTCACTAGTCTGAGAATTAGTTTGGAGGGAACTAAAGCACAAAGCAAAATCTGGTGGGTTGTTACTGATCAGCGAGTGTCTTGGAAAAGAACAATAATCTGGTGAGTGTAACTTGAAGTCAGGATCTGGTGAAAAGTCAAAAGAATTGTATGAAAGGTTTATATTTGATAGATGGGCAAGTTCCCTGCGAAGTTTACCAGAGAAATTATTATAACTAAGGTCCAACTTATCCAGTATTGATTTCATTCCCAAAAGAGATGGAATCTCACCAACAAAAAAATTGTGGCTAAGATCAAGGTCACTCACACAAGCAATTTGAGAAGTTATGCTTCCATTTAATCTATTGTGGCTTAAACCAATCACTGAAATGGAGGGACATTTCATAGTCTCCCATGGAATTGAACCAGATAATTGATTCGATGAGATGTACAAAGTGAGCATTTTGTCCATTTGAAAAAGTTTTGGAGGTATTAAACCAGAGAGATTATTTTGAGAAAGACGTAGAGCAACCAAACTGGACAAATTCTGTAGCTCAACAGGTATATGATCTGTCAAATTCTTGAGTAGACCTAATGTAGGAGGGGTTGAACCAGAGAGAAAATTGTTCGAGAGGTGTAATTGGGTTAGATTTGTCAAATTCCCTAATTCTGATGGAATATGACCTGTAAAAAGGTTTGAATCAAGGTTGAGATAAACCAAGTTCTTCAATTCACCCAATGACATTGGAATGAAACCACTAAGAGAATTTCCAGAAAAATCGAGACGAACAAGTTGAGTGAGATTTGAAAGGGCTTTAGATGGTAGCTTACCTTGGAGGCTATTGTCAGACAAATCAAGATAGGTGAGGTTTGTAAGTGTGCCAATTTCTGCAGGGATGCTTCCCCTCAGACCCATTCCATTCAAATCCAGAAACTGCAAATTGGGAAAGGCAGTCACATTCAAGTTTTGCAGTTCTTGCATTGGAGGAATTGTGAAAGGGAGCAGAGAAGATAAGCCGATCGAAGTAACACTTCCGGCTTCATCACATAGAACACTAGCCCAACAACAATGGTTTGAAACATTTCTGTAATCATTCCACCAACCACTCTTGAGCAAGGCCTGTCTTTCTTCATCCAAGGATGAAGAATTAGAAACTGGGAACAAGGAAAAATAGCAAGTAACAAAGATCAGCGCAGTAACTAATAAACTGCATTCAGATCTTCTTCTCATAGTTATTTGGTTACTCATCAACTTTATCATCCCTGAGACTTGGTATTTATCACAGTGCCCAATGGGTTAGTCCAACACTCCAATGTTCAAACTTTCTTTGCAATTTCTCCATTTCCTGAAATAACACCATAAGCTCTTAACAATTCAGACTTACATGTGTAATAATTAAGATGAACTGAATTCAACATGATCACGTTTGAAATGTCAAACGACTTATACTGTGCAAATTGTTTGAATTATATGCCGTAAGACCAATGGAAAGATGTCTCAAGGGACCATCTTTCGGAAAAATAGAACTAAGGAAGACCAATATTAGTGGACTTTTGATCTAATTTAATTTTAAATAATTGATTTGATTTTAGATCTAATTTAATTTTATAAATATCAGTCAATTCTTGTATGTTTATTATGAACAAAACAGCTCTAACAATGTAGTAGGAACATGTAACCACGGTGTACAACGAACCAAGGTCTTTCGAGAGGTCTTAACCTCCTTTTCCAACAATTCCCAAAAAAAAAAACTTTTTGCTCACCTCCTATTAAGACTATTTATAAATAGTATGTTATATTTATGTTATTACAACTTTATTAACTACCTTCTTTTTTTTTCCTTCTTTTGTAAAACTGTATCAAATCTATCATAAGAGTATATTTACATTCATTTATATATACTAAACTCAATTTTTTTTAGTCAACATGACATCTCCAACATGTTTGAAGCGACCATATTTGAGCAAAATAGAATAAAGGAACAAGTAAGATGAGTGTATGGTATGTTGATGGAAAAGGCAGTGATTGCTTAATAACTAGTTATATTGAGTTATAGGGTAAATTTTTAAAAATGGGATATTTTACTCCATAATTTATAAATATGGAATAGTTACGACTTTTTATTTACTAATTTAGGTAAGTAATGAGTCTTGATGACTTTTTAATTGAAGTCGTCATAAGTCTTGAGGACTTATTCATAACATTTTGAAAAGGTCAAGTCGTCATGACTTATGAAAACTTCTTTGTAAATATGTTGAAAAGGTCAAGTCGTTAGGAGTAATGACAACTTTCGATTCATAGTGAACCAAAATTGTCCTGACTCATGACGACTTTAGTTGTATAAACTTTGATTAAGTATAAATCGAAAGTTGTCTCGTTCAAATTGAAAGTCGTCACCACTTTTGACAACTTTCATTGAAAATATTTACAAAGAAATCATCATGAGTCATGACAACTTCACCTTTACAAAATTTTATGAACAAGTCAGACTAATAACGACTTTACTTAGAAAGTCTTTAAGACTCATGATGACTTCAATTGAGAAATCATCAGGACTCATGATAAGTTACTATAAATATGTAAATAAAAAGTAAACTAACCCATTATTATGTGCAAAAGTACCTATGTTTTAAATTTTCCAAGAGATAAGAAGCACTTTCCTATAAGTAATTGGTGTTGGAAAATAGTGGTGCTTGTTCTCTCTTCTATGAACGCAAAATGGACACTATAAAAAAGCGTAAAAATGATAGAGTATGGAAGATGAAGACACCAAAATTTTTATGTGGAAAACTCTCTCGGGAAAAACCATGGGACATTGTCAAATAAAAATATTTGTAGTATAAAAGTAAAATTACAAAGTGTTTCTCTCAGTCTCTGAGGATCTTCCAATAGAATCTCACCCTCTCGAATGGTATACAAAAAACTCTCTTTTTCTCACGCTCACACAATAGACCTTTCTCTCTATTTTTCTTACACACAACCTTTGGCTTTCCCTCTTTCTCTTCTACGGTTTCTTTCTTCCCCGTGGTGTGTTTTTTCCTTCCATTTGTATCTCTATTTATAAACTATGATGACAAGGAGGTGAAAGGTGACGTTGCTAATTTTGGTGGTTACTTTAGGTGTTTAACTTAAGACTTTGTGACAAGTGAAAAATATGTTTGGTAGCATTAGTTTGTAGTTTTGTATAATCTTAACTTAAAAATGAGTTAAGATTAAGTTTGAGAGTACACATTAAATGAAGGAGATACTAATGTTTAGTAGCATTAATTTGTAGTTTTGTATATAATTTTGATTAGTAATATTGCAAATAAAGTTTTAAATTTATAGTTATGAATGTGATTATAAATAACTTTATTTTTCAACATATGTCAATTGTTCTCATTTTATTATGTGATGGATCTTTTATATTTTTATATTATATTTTGGGAGGTTATATATATATATATATATATATATATATATATATATATATATATATATATTAAATAATTTTTATATACAGAGTTGTGTATATAAAAACTTATCTTATAAATGTGTTTTGGATAAGTGTAGAGACACTTTTATATACCTCCTTTTGTTAAGTATTTTAATTTATTTAATGAATGATATTTTTTTAATAGTGTTAAATTGAATGTTACAAATTTCTATTAATTGTACATTTTTAACATAATAAATATGTTGTCAGACTTCAGAAATTTAACCCAAACCCCACTTGTTTAATCTCATTAATGCACTCAAAATCTTACTCAGATTCAATTAAAACGCACCCACAACTCTGTAAAATGACGTCAGGTGTCAAGAATGGAAGGTTCGAAAATCAGTAGTGGAAGACAAGTGTCCGCAGGAGAGTGTACGTTCGTTTTACTTGGGAAGAGAAATGATTTTTCTGAAACCTTCTTCCCACTCTCTCTGCATGCACCCTTCTTCTTCCAAAAACATGATCTTTCATTTCTTCCTTCTTCTCTCTAGAAAACTTTTCCCTTCTCTCTACTGTAACTCATTTTTCTCTTCTCCGATCAACATTCAGAAACCGTAGAATTGATCCCGACGTCCCAAGCTTCCTCTTAAACCGAACAAGTTTCAAGTTTGAGCTGGTAAGTTTCTCTTCTTCATCGAGCGTTCTTTTATTACATGCAAAGCCAAATTCTGGTCGCATGAAGGAGTATAGTCTAAGTTGGAAGAGTTAAGTGATCTTTGAGGGTAGAAAGCTGTAGACGGGCGAACCCAAAATCTTACGTTTAGGACGTTTTACTCACGAATCCAGGTAAGGGAAGCTTATTTAATTTAATCTATATGAAATTGTTTTGTATGAACATCCGCTGTTTGATTGAATGAATATGGTGCATGCTGGTTGATATGTATGAATGTGAATATGAGTAATCATTTTTGGAGTATGAATTATTAATGTGGATTCTATAAAGTATGTAAATTGATATTCGATATGAAGTTATAAGGTATGAACTGATATGTTGAAACTTGAGTTGAAAATAGATGAAAAATCTGAATATGAAATTCTCACTATGATAATGTACGTTCGTCATCGAATGGTCCTCTACCGTTCGGTTTATTTCTAGTAAACTGTTTTAAAATGGAACTCTTTCATTTGGAGAGAATTCTAGTAGAGAACGAGCGTCCTCATGTGGAAATACTATGTTTGAGCGTTCGGCTCAGCATAGTTGTACCCTGATATTCGAAATAAAGTAATACATATATATACCCTTGTATTTTAAGATTAGTAGCGCTCGGTCTTTCACCTAGCGTTCTTAATAAGTAACGCTCAGTCTTTCACCTAGTGTTCGTAATAAGTAACGCTCGGTCTTACACCTAGCGTCCGCCCTAAGTAGTGCTCGGTCTTATACCAAGCGCTCGTACTATTGTATAATCAATCTTGATAAAATAGCGTTCATCCAACTTCAGTAATATTTTCCTTTACCATGTTCGGTTACTTACTGGCATTGAATTTCTGTATATGAATTAGTCTAAATATCGTCCTCAACATCTTGACTAGACTTCTTTCATTGGAAATGTTCTAAGGTCTCCTTACTTAATTTATTCTTTAAGTATTGGTTCGAATTCAAGAGAGTCAGTTCATTCAACTGATTCAAGTGGTAATTACCATTCGTCATAAATTGCATTATTTTACTCGATTCATTTCCCAAATCTAAAAGCAACTCTCTTAGTCTTATTCTGTTATGAACGGGAGAATTATCGACCTCGTTCTTATCGTTCGTCCTCGTTCTGAAGAGGGCTGAACGTTTGTTATTTAATGTTCTTGTAACTGATGATGAAAATGACAATAAAGTGAAAGATTATAAATGATGAATAGTATATGAGATGATTAAACGGTTGTGGATTTTGAACGAGCATTCCGAGGAGGAACGACTCATGTATTGAATATTGGAATTTGGTAAAGTATGACTGTGGTTATGCTAATGCTGGCAATTCATCCTGATGTTCCGTGAGTACTCGTCCTCACGTAGAGGGGGGTAGGTCATGTGTGGGAACAGCAGGAGGTCCTAGTCCTTAGTGGTACTTTGGATAGGGCTAACCTCGGGTGGCAGTTGTTGAGTATATCCCAGTTACTACATCACCCGAGTGCAAGAACGCCTGTAGCTACATAGATTCATACAGTCCGGACGGTCCGTTTAGTGATAGCTTTTGTATGATTATATATGTTGAACTATTCTTGTGTTGTTGGAATGTTTAAATTATATGTTGATGTATGAATTAAATTACATAAGCTTACCCTGTGTTTTTCCTTGTGTTGTCTCTTCCTTGTAAGTCCGTCTTGTCAATTGTAATGATCATCCGTGTGGATGTGAGCAGAAGGAGACGCCTTATTGGAAGAAGTGATTGAAGAAGAGAATCTGGTGGACGTTGAAGTTAAGGCCGAGCCTTAGGTCGTCCGGTTGATTTTAGATGTTAGTTGTTTTGTTTAGATCGTTCGGTAATTAGGTTTGTAAATCGTTCGATCTTGTCTTCTTTTCTTATTATGTTAAATTATAATTAACTCTGTACTCAACGCCGTTCGGTTTCTGAACATTAATATTAGTGTAAGACTGTACTGTTTGATTATTAAATGTAATTAATTATATTATATGGTTATTACTGTATTGTATTTTGGGATGTTACACATGTATTTCATTGTGTTTATGGGAAGTGCATGAATTAAGGATTAAATACATAAAAATAACCAAATAATTTGCAAATACGAGATAGTAAATATTGTAAGTTTAGTTATTCATAGTTTTATCTTTTTAAAAAAATTATTTGTATAAATGAATCACGGTTTTAAAAGAAAAATATAACAATTTTTTATTTATAAGGTAAAAAAATATTTATTTATAGATAATACTTATATAATTAACAAATATGTGAATATTAAGAATTTATGATATAAGCAATTAACATAATAAAATTAAGTTCAAATTTTCTACAATTTTTTGTTATCTCCTTTGAGCATTAAAAGTACGTTGGTACTTAAAAAAAATTAATTTAAAATTTTGATAAACAATTCTAAAAATCGAATTAATTAGATTTTAAAATTTAGTGTACAATTTTAAAAGCCGTATTTTTAAATGGGGTGTGTAATTTTAGAAGCTGAATTTTGAAATACGGTAATAAACAGCATTTAAAAAACAACAATGAATTTCAAGATTTTTGGTAGACTCTAGTGATCATCACTAATCCATGCCGGAAAGAGTAATAGTATGTTGACATGCCAACATGTCCATTACACACGGTGTGACATCATATTTAATTTAAAACATATCCAATGATACGAGGGTAAAATAGGAAACTGGGTGGATTTTAGGAATTTCTTTTTCTCTTCCTATGCTCTTTGACTTTCATTTTTGTTCCGCTTTTGAGTTTTCATTTTTGCTCCATTTCTTCATCTCAGTTAATCATTTTCGATTGATTTGGGTTAGTCGGTGATTCTGCAGGTTTTCTATTCCTGTGGATGTGAAGGTATTTTGTCCTAGTGGGAGTTTAGGGGTTTGACAGCATTATGCTTTTTTGTTTGATTTTTCACTTCATTTAGGTTTGTGGGTAGTTTGGTAGATTGAGGGCGTTGCGTTTAAGGTTTGAGCAGCAAAAAAGAAGGGTGGATTGTGGGTGTTCAAGGTTCACAATTGTTTGTTTGTGGGCTTTCTGTTTCGTGGTTTGCGATTGTTTATAATTACCTTTCAATTTTACTACACTAAAACTTGTGGAATGTGTAGTTCATGCTTACTTATACTACACTTAATAATTGTGGAATGTGTAGTTGATGCTTACTTATACTACACTTAATAATTGATCCATCATGGGAGGCTAGTCTATGTTTATAAGATGAAATGTTTTGAATTGAAAGTCTTATGGCTTTCTAAGAAGTTTAATTACTGAAATTTTGTATTTAATTGTAGCTAGTAAATAAGTATCCAAATTGTTAAAATAGAATGACTCAATTTTTCATACCAAAAGGGGGTGAATTGGTGAAATGTAAAAAACTAAAGCTTTTAAAATCTTTTCCACAAAAAATGATGTCTTTATACTTTTCTTGAATCGCAAGGTAATATATTTTCAATGCAGTAGAAACTTAATCGAATAAGTATAAAAAGTAATTGATTGAATAAAAGAGAGTATGAATCAGAAAATTCAAACATTGTGTTTTTATACTGGTTCTGCCAACCTGCCTACATCCAGTGTCTTTCCAACCATGGGAAGTGAATGCACTATAATGATCAAGATTTTTACAACAAGGTTTCTACAGAAGACCTCATGTCAAAAATGTAAAACACCTCTCTAACCCTCTAATCAAAATATAGGCAATACATAACAAGACCAACAACAAGAATCCCCTCTCCTACCGTCTAACCTCTTTGAGGCACCCTCAAAGTTAAGAACATACATGTTCTTCTTCCTATAGTCCAATAGGGAACTCAAACCAATCTTCAAGAGATTTCAGAATCTGATCACGCAGTAACACCCAAATGTGTAGATTGATCAGTCTTTGAAACCCAACAGTCTTGCTCTTCAAGAAATCACAAGTTGTTGATCACCACGGTCAATCTTGTTTCTTGGAGTTTTTTCTCTCTTTCTGTAAGATCACAACTTTTTGTAAAGGATATGAAATTTGTTAAAAATAGAGTGACTCAATTTCCCACACCAAGAGGGGGCGTGAATTGGTGAAATGTAAAAAACAAAATCTTTTAAAATCTTTTTCACAAAAATGATGCCTTTATACTTTTCTTGAATCGCAAAGTAAAAGACTTTCAATGTAGCGGAAACTTAATCAAATAAATGCATAATGTAATCGATTTAGTAAAGAGGATAGGGATGAGAAAATTCAAACACTATGTTTTATACTGGGTCGGCCAAGCCTACATCCAGTGTCCTTCCAACCACAGGAAGCCAATACACTATAATGATCAAGGTTTTTACAACAATGCTTTTATAGCGACCACACGTCAAAAATATAAAACACCTTTCTAACCTTGTAATCAAAATATAGGTAGTACAGAAAATATGAATCCCCTCTCCTGCTCTCTAAACCCTTTGAGACACTCTCAAAGTCAAGAATATCACACGTTCTTCTTCTTGTAATCACAACAGGGAACCTCAAATCAATCTTCAAAAGGTTGCAGAACTTGATTGCTCAATGACATCCAAATGTGCAAGTTCATCAGCCTTGGAAAAACAGAGCAACCTTGCTCTTCAAGAAATCACAAGAACTTGATCACCACGGTAACTCTTGTTTCTTGGAGTTTTTCTTCTTATTTTGTAAGATCACAACTTTCTGCAAAAGAAATGAAAATGTCAGAATCACAAAAGTTCTTACAGAAATCAAATATGCGTCAATTTATAGTATAACACGTATCAGACGCATTTTAATTGACTTAGCTACTAATGCAATCAAATATAACAATTTTGTTATAACAATTAGCAGCAATTACGATAATTAATTGAATGCGCAATTAATGCAGTCGACTATCATTTAATGCTTGGTCTATGTAACACCCTAATATTTTAAAGGGTATTACTGATAGTAGAGACTAAATTAATTTGATATATTTTATAAACCATCAAACTTTATTTCAATTCTCCCAAAGTACAATACCAAACTTACAAACTTCAAACAATATAGTCTTCACCACTTAACATAAATTCGAATTTCAACTTATAAGTTTTACACAACATAATTTTTCCAATACAAATTTATTCTTTTTACAAAATATCCCTGAAAGTTTTTCCCCGCGTCTCTCTCATCTCTAAGCTTTTTCAACCGCATCTGCGACATTATTGATGAATCATTATTTTCTTCACTTCACTTAGTTTATTGTGCTAGAATTAATCGGGGAATTGTGCTTAAATGTCCTTTATTTTCCCATTTTCACTAATTGTGCTTAAATTGACCAGTAATTCTAATGTTGTCTAGTTTGAATTATCTGAACTAATTAATTGCATTAGTGATTGGAGGGAAAATTTTGGAAATACATTTTGGAACATTTGGAGGTAAAATGAGTAAAGGGGTGTGAATCTCATATTTAGGGGTGCACTAAGAGAAGATGTTGTTGATTTCACGTGGAGTTTTGCCTTTAGAAAGCACATTAATTCAGTTTGAATTTTATTAGCACAATGGCCATAGTTGTCACGTCCAATGCTTTTACTATTCAAGCTTTTATTATTGAAATGTGCATTTTGCTGTTTACATTTAACATATTCCTTCTCTTTCTTTTTAGAAAAAAATGATTATTAATTGGTAAATGAAAGGCTGGCAGCAGCTGAAGCAAACAGCCACAAATTATTTTGGCAATACTTTTGGAGTAAAAGTAGGAGCCACCTCATCCTCTCTTGGCTGGAACGTGGTTTCCAATTTTGAGAAAAGGAATTCAGGCAGCAAAAGATGGTGCTCACGGTTTCTCTACTTCAGCAAAACACTGCAAAAAGACATGGAGAGTATGGAAAGAAGATGAACGGTCCAACTGAGAATTAAGTTGGGAGTTTGGAGCGTCCAGCAAGCTCAATGGAAGCACACACGCGGACAGCACAGCCAGCCACCAACCCAACGAAGAAACACGGACCACATGAGAGAAAGAAACGTGGACAGCAGCGAGGCTCCATCCAGAAGTCCAGCAAGCTTGGTCCAGCAGACTTCATTCTCCCAGCTATCTTCATGCGTTCAGAAGAGCACACGGTGGTCCAGTAGTTGGAGGTGCACAAAGCAGCAAGGTGTCCAATAATGAAGGGATCCATATCCAGCTAAAAGAAGCAGCTGCCACGGCTTTGTTCCAGCAAGGAGTAAAGAGCCATGGCTGCCATACAAGTGAAGGAGTTTCACGGTCCAATACAGTAGTGCACTTCCAGCAGCCATCCACACACAGGGAGAGAAGGCTGTGACGGGAAAGGGAGAAGGAGATGAGGAAATCCAGCTTGCACACGGTGGCAGGTCCAGCAAGTCCAGCAAGCATTGCTTCCACAATCCAACAGCTACCACTGAGAAGCTTCTTCACCTTCCTTTTGGTGAGCACACGGAGGCAACCCAGCAACAACGTCCAAGTCCAGCGGCTGAGCTTGAAGAGAAGAGTGTCACGGCCCTAGTCCAGTGATGGAAACGGAAGAGAAGAAGGGAGCACGGTGCTTGAGCAGAGGACACAATCCAGTAGAGTGCAAAGCAACCTCCACGGTCCAGCTAGCTCAACAGCTTCACGTCCAGCTTTGAGCAAAGAGATGCACATGATGATTGGCTAGACATTCACGCAAACAGCATATAAGCTTCAAGCATCCAGAAGATGAGAGTTCTGGGTTCATTCCAGCAGTACTTCACTAACCAGACGGTCCAGCAAAATTGGAGGGAGCCCACTCGAATTATTGAAGAAGACAAGAGTTTGGAATGGAAAGCTTGAAGGGAATTCACGTGAACCTTAGCTGGAAACGCATACCACAAAATGGAGTTCCCACTTGCTCATTAATTGAGTAAAGAATTCAAAGAAATAAGCTACAGGAGGAGTTGGTCAGAGAATTTGGCATTATAAATCCAGCAGCATGCAGAGAAGCAAACCAATCAGAATTTAGGAGTAGTTAGTACCACTCACGGCTTGGAAGAGGCTATGCCTCTTCCTTCTTCCTTTTTCCTTTAAGCTCCATTAGTTTCCATTTTCAACAGTGCAAAGTGCAAAATGTAGTGTTTTATTTCGGAAGTGTATCAGTGTTTTGAAACAGTTCGTTAATTTCATTTTCACAGCATTTTATTTCAAGCCTTGTGTCTTTGCTAAATTTGATTTCCATGTGCTTTTTATTTTTACCATTTATTATTTTCCGCATCGTTAAATTTTACCGTTTTTCAATTTATCGCTTTCCGTTTTTACCGTCTTTTACTGTGTTGATTTTACTATTTTAAAATTTACTTCAGTGTTTTTAATTCTGTCTTATTTTAATTCCAGTTTTAATTTATTTTTCCGTACCACAAAACATCCGCAAAACCCCCCCTTTTTTGTGAAAAAGATCTAAAACTGAACCCCAAAATATTGGTCCTTGAGAGACGACCTAGGAGTCACTTCCTAGAAATATACTGCATAAATTTCTGCACATAAAATTTGTATGACCGCGACAGTCGTATCAAATTTTGAGAAAAAGAAAGAAAATTGAAAAATAATTTTATGAATAATGGAGTCGAGAAGAGGATTGAATTAGAGGTTTGGGTGAGATTTCACTATGTTTACATTTTTTCCCTAGTGCACCTCTATTTCTTCTGAGCTATAGCTACTTATCCAAATTTATCCTCCCCTGTCCTTGGCCCCAATACAACCCAGTAAAGACCTTTTGATCTGAACATGCATATGTTTTAAGTATTGATAATTAGAAGCTTGCCAAGTCTACTTGTGTTTGCTTTCTTGAGTGCATTGAGTGACATTGATTTACCTTAAACACTTGAGAGAAACACTGAGTGCATCTGTGAGGTTATGTTATTTTTGAATCACCTCTTGAGCTGATTAATCATTTTGCTATGTTTTGAATTGCTTGGATGATTTCTGTAAGTATCTGCTCAATTTGATTTTGTGTTGGATATTGTCTATACCTTTTCTTTGTCCAGAATTCTTGAGAACTGTGTAAATTTTATTTGTTTTCTTGCGAATTTTTATTTTTTCTGTCTGCTGAATTTGTGTAACCTTCTTAAAAGTCCTTTGAACCATTCCCTGATTTGCGTCTTAATTTTGCCCAGGAGTGCAAAAGACTAAGTGTGGTCTATTTTGATGAACCATTCCCTTAGTTTAAGACAGGGTGTTCTTGTTTTTGTTGTAGTTAAGAAAGAAAAAATTTGAAAAGGAGAAGATAGATCGGGCAAAGGAAGAGGAGGAGCAGCCTTTTATAACCAGATTGTTTCCACTGTAGCAACAGTTCCGGTCTTTGCCACCGAGACTGTTGCCACAGTACCGGTTTTCCCCTTTTCCAAAATAAAAATAAAAAAAAAAAAAAATTTAATTATTAGCATCTACTGATGGGTGCTAGGTGTTTTAGACATCGGCTGATGGATGTCCCTGATAACATCTACTGATGGATGTTACTGAAAAATTTCTTCCCATTTTTCCTAACTTTTTATTGCACTTGTCTATATTATTTGACTGCTCTGAAATTGATAATCTGATGATTGTAACACACTGAGGACATTGTGTGATTTAAGAAGACTACTCTGCAACATCAGCAACCTCCGCGTCCAGCTCCATTTCTGACTTCCCTGCTCTCTCTCTACTCCTCTCTTCTCTCTCTCTTCTCTCTCCCACTCTCTCCTCTGAGCATCTGGAGCTGCGCGGAGCCTCTGCCACCGTGCCATCTGAAGAGTCTGAGATCTGCGAGGAGCTCTGTCTGCGTGCCTTCGGAGCGTCTGAGATCTGTGTCAAGCTTCTGTAAGCCCTACTACTCCGGGTAAGTCCTCTGCACCTTCCTTCTTTCCTTCTTTCCTTCTTTCTTATCTTTCTGCTTGCTTTTTCTGCTTTTATTACCATCCTGCTTTCCTGCTTTCCATATTATTCTTCTCTGACCTCTTGCCTGCTGTCCCTCTTTTCCATTTTCCTGCTTTCCTTTCATGCTTTCATTTCTCTTCTTTTCCATTTTTTTCATATTTTTGAAACTGAAAACACTTAAACACATAAAACACAACTGTCTTAAAACTTAAGGGGTATATCGGCTGGAAACCAGACGTTAATCTCCCTTCGTTTGAAGGTATGGCAGAGACAATCGGGTAGAACAACGCCACGTACCCCACTTAAAACTAAAACACAGAAACTGAATATACAAGAACAATATGGACAAGGACACTGGACGTAGATCCGTTTAGGACCCTTTTGCAAGGACCGTGAAACAGATCTGAGACCAAAAACTGAAACATCAAATACAGACTGGACAAAATAAATCTAAAAGGAAACAAGAACAAATAAAGAAAACAGAGAACTAATCTAATTTTTATGCTTCTCTTTTTTTTTAGTTCTTTTTATTTTTTTTTATGTTTATTTTTTTTCTTTTTTTATGTTTTTATGTTTTATTTATGTATTCGTATATTACGAGAGGAAGGATGAGTGAAACGGAATCAGAGAGATATACCAGTCAAAGGTGGCGTCCTACCGACGATCAAATCCAGATGATGACCAAAATATTCAACTATGGGGTCACACACCCAAGCCGAGCGCAAGTCGTCGAGATCGCGTCTCGACTAAGGGCTTTCGGCGAAGCCAATGAATACAACGTACACTGCTGGTTCAACAACCACGGCAATCGGGTCAAGCACTGGCAAGCGGAGATAGACCCCACTGGCACTCTCTTTTCACAACTGCCGCTGTACATGTATGGTAAGACCTCTGATCACACCTCCATTTTTATTGAAATTTTTCACTTCCTCTTCTATAATTAACACAAGTTATTTATTATTTATTTTTTATTTTTTTGTTTGAAAGAAAAAAACTGGGTGATTATGAGGGCACCGAGGCTGCTGAATCTGTTTCCCGTTCCGATCATCATCGATGACGACAGAAATGAACGAGAAATTCCTCCACCAAAGCCTCCGCTCGCATTCCGAACCAGAGCTCCCTCAACGGAGCTCTCCCTTAGACCACCACAACCAGCTCGAGAGTTCTTCCAGTTTTAATATTTTATGTTTTATTTTATTTTTTTTTTTTTTTTTATTTTTGTTGGCCGAGTGTGGCCAGAATTAAGGACTGTAATATGAACATTTAATTTTTTATGTTTTATGTTTTTTTTTTTTTATGTTTTTTATTATTATGGTCTGTAATATTAACGATCACTAAAGATCGACCCCCCGAACATCTTTTATTTATATATATCTACTGCAATTTTATTTTCAGATCTGTTAAATTTCCTTTTCTCAATTACTGTAATTTTTTTTTTTTTTTTTGCAATGATGAATGAAATCTTTCTTAGTCTAAACAAATTTTTCAATCAATAATCTGTATGAAAACAACTAAGAAATTATATTTACAGTGAAGGAAAATAAGGAAAAATAAGATCTGAAGTGAAAATTTTTAATGAAATATTGGTAAGAAACTGAGGGTCGAAATAAAATCAAGGACTACGCAAAACAATTTTTGAATTTTTGATTTTTTTTTTTTTTTTTTTTTTTAAGGGATAACAACTGGAAAACTAAGAAATAAATATACATATCGGAATAAAGATTTGGCACGCTTAAAACAAAATATTTTATCACAACAGAAAAAAATTTTTTTATGTTTTTTTTTTTTTTTTTTTTTTTTTTAATTCATGCTCACAATTTTAAAAATGAAATAAACACAACCATGAAAACACACCAGAAAAGCTAAATAATATGTACATAATGAGGAAAAAGAGTGCTCCCTGGTCATGGTGGCAGTTGCCAATTCTGGACAATCAGTGAGATATCTTCCACCTCAGGATCCGGCGAAGATGTCTTCAGGAGCAGCTCGCCCAGTACTGCCCTCTCACTTGAATCAGGACAAATCCCAGTAGCCACGCCACTTCTCCGAGCAAGTTGTTGAATCAATAAAATCAGGAGCCTTCTGTCCACTAGCAGTTGTTGAGTCTGTGACACCGGAGTAATAAGAGAAATAGCAGTATACTTTCCTTCATCTATCATTGTTTCCTCTATGTCAGTACCTGTATTCTCATTTACTTTTGTAACCTGGTCATCAAACTCATAATCAATAGCATCTGTTATGAATTTAGAATCTGTTTGTAACACATAATCAATTTCAATACAAATCGGGCAAGAATCAGATTCACAATCACATTCACAATTCTCAGAAAACTGAGTCAGATCAACGTTTTGTTCTAACTCTATCAAGTTATGCGATTGCAAAATTCCTGTCTCAAAATCAATATTGACATATGCATCATCAACAAAATCCACATTCAGTGCAAAGCTATTATCAATGGAAAATTTATCACTGTAATCATGTTCATTCAACACAACATTTATACCAATGGTTTCAGAGACTAATACTGAATCAAAAACTTCAGAATTGTCAATCAAGTCTGTATCAGTTTCAATCCTAAAACCTGTAGAATCATTGTGCAACAAATCACAAGCAATTGAATGTATAGGTAGATCTGGTAAAGAGCTTGTAATCTCAGTTTCAGAATAAACATGTTTTTGCTCAGAATAAATTTTCTCATGAATTTCCAATTCATCAACTGCACATTCAAGTTGAGGTACGTTTACCTCCACGGTGGAAGATAAAAATGGTCTACCTGTCTCAACAGTGTTACTCGTACCTGCCTGGTCCTTAAAATAATCATCAACAGTCTCAGGTGCAAGAGTGGGATCATAGAAAGGTAGGAAAGTGGGTGTAGTAGTAAACTCATAGCTTTGCTCCCCATCTTCTATGTTGATGCCACTATCATCTTGAAAGTGTTGAGTGGCCATCTGCCCGATCTGATCAGTCAGCTTCTGAATGGCAGCTTGAGTTTCCAAGCTCTCTTGCTTGAACTGCATGTTCCCTTTCTGAAACTGAATGTTCTGCATGGTCATCTGCTCCAATAACTCCTTCAATGTAGGTTCAAAAGTTGAAGGCTGAGAAGCTACTTGGGCAGGAGCATCATACTGCTGACTCTGATATTGCTGAACTGGTGGAACCGGCTCCCAAAGGGAGCTCTCAGGAATTTGAGGATGATCCATATTTTTCTCAGTATTAAAATCAGCACAAGAATCAGAGTAATATGCAGAAAGAGAATCATAATTACAGGCACTTGTAGAATAAGCACTATTCACAAAATTAAAATAGGTAGACATGGAAAATAAAAAAAATAAAAACTAAAAACTAAAAATTACGAAACAGATAAACTAAACACATTTATACATGCTACAAGCACACACAAGACAGAACATCAATAGTAAAAAATTTTTTTTTTAATTTTTTTTTTTTTTTTAATTTTCAATTTTTTTTTTTTTAATAACAACTAAATACAGAACATAGCACAATAAAAATATAAAAGACAAAACATATATTAACACAGTAAAAATCGAAAAACACAGCAAAAATCTAAAATGAAAAACCTGGAACTGAAGTGACAACGCCGCCAAAATTTGCTGAAGGTGTCGTTGTCGCCTACAGAAATATACAAGACAAAACACACAAAACAAACATATTAACAGAACAAAACTTAATATAACAAAATCTGAAACCGAACCGTTATTGATTGGTCCCCGGCAACGGCGCCAAAATTTGATACGACTGTCGCGGTCATACAAATTTTATGTGCAGAAATTTATGCAGTATATTTCTAGGAAGTGACTCCTAGGTCGTCTCTCAAGGACCAATATTTTGGGGTTCAGTTTTAGATCTTTTTCACAAAAAAGGGGGGGTTTTGCGGATGTTTTGTGGTACGGAAAAATAAATTAAAACTGGAATTAAAATAAGACAGAATTAAAAACACTGAAGTAAATTTTAAAATAGTAAAATCAACACAGTAAAAGACGGTAAAAACGGAAAGCGATAAATTGAAAAACGGTAAAATTTAACGATGCGGAAAATAATAAATGGTAAAAATAAAAAGCACATGGAAATCAAATTTAGCAAAGACACAAGGCTTGAAATAAAATGCTGTGAAAATGAAATTAACGAACTGTTTCAAAACACTGATACACTTCCGAAATAAAACACTACATTTTGCACTTTGCACTGTTGAAAATGGAAACTAATGGAGCTTAAAGGAAAAAGGAAGAAGGAAGAGGCATAGCCTCTTCCAAGCCGTGAGTGGTACTAACTACTCCTAAATTCTGATTGGTTTGCTTCTCTGCATGCTGCTGGATTTATAATGCCAAATTCTCTGACCAACTCCTCCTGTAGCTTATTTCTTTGAATTCTTTACTCAATTAATGAGCAAGTGGGAACTCCATTTTGTGGTATGCGTTTCCAGCTAAGGTTCACGTGAATTCCCTTCAAGCTTTCCATTCCAAACTCTTGTCTTCTTCAATAATTCGAGTGGGCTCCCTCCAATTTTGCTGGACCGTCTGGTTAGTGAAGTACTGCTGGAATGAACCCAGAACTCTCATCTTCTGGATGCTTGAAGCTTATATGCTGTTTGCGTGAATGTCTAGCCAATCATCATGTGCATCTCTTTGCTCAAAGCTGGACGTGAAGCTGTTGAGCTAGCTGGACCGTGGAGGTTGCTTTGCACTCTACTGGATTGTGTCCTCTGCTCAAGCACCGTGCTCCCTTCTTCTCTTCCGTTTCCATCACTGGACTAGGGCCGTGACACTCTTCTCTTCAAGCTCAGCCGCTGGACTTGGACGTTGTTGCTGGGTTGCCTCCGTGTGCTCACCAAAAGGAAGGTGAAGAAGCTTCTCAGTGGTAGCTGTTGGATTGTGGAAGCAATGCTTGCTGGACTTGCTGGACCTGCCACCGTGTGCAAGCTGGATTTCCTCATCTCCTTCTCCCTTTCCCGTCACAGCCTTCTCTCCCTGTGTGTGGATGGCTGCTGGAAGTGCACTACTGTATTGGACCGTGAAACTCCTTCACTTGTATGGCAGCCATGGCTCTTTACTCCTTGCTGGAACAAAGCCGTGGCAGCTGCTTCTTTTAGCTGGATATGGATCCCTTCATTATTGGACACCTTGCTGCTTTGTGCACCTCCAACTACTGGACCACCGTGTGCTCTTCTGAACGCATGAAGATAGCTGGGAGAATGAAGTCTGCTGGACCAAGCTTGCTGGACTTCTGGATGGAGCCTCGCTGCTGTCCACGTTTCTTTCTCTCATGTGGTCCGTGTTTCTTCGTTGGGTTGGTGGCTGGCTGTGCTGTCCGCGTGTGTGCTTCCATTGAGCTTGCTGGACGCTCCAAACTCCCAACTTAATTCTCAGTTGGACCGTTCATCTTCTTTCCATACTCTCCATGTCTTTTTGCAGTGTTTTGCTGAAGTAGAGAAACCGTGAGCACCATCTTTTGCTGCCTGAATTCCTTTTCTCAAAATTGGAAACCACGTTCCAGCCAAGAGAGGATGAGGTGGCTCCTACTTTTACTCCAAAAGTATTGCCAAAATAATTTGTGGCTGTTTGCTTCAGCTGCTGCCAGCCTTTCATTTACCAATTAATAATCATTTTTTTCTAAAAAGAAAGAGAAGGAATATGTTAAATGTAAACAGCAAAATGCACATTTCAATAATAAAAGCTTGAATAGTAAAAGCATTGGACGTGACAACTATGGCCATTGTGCTAATAAAATTCAAACTGAATTAATGTGCTTTCTAAAGGCAAAACTCCACGTGAAATCAACAACATCTTCTCTTAGTGCACCCCTAAATATGAGATTCACACCCCTTTACTCATTTTACCTCCAAATGTTCCAAAATGTATTTCCAAAATTTTCCCTCCAATCACTAATGCAATTAATTAGTTCAGATAATTCAAACTAGACAACATTAGAATTACTGGTCAATTTAAGCACAATTAGTGAAAATGGGAAAATAAAGGACATTTAAGCACAATTCCCCGATTAATTCTAGCACAATAAACTAAGTGAAGTGAAGAAAATAATGATTCATCAATTATCTATTCACATATAACATGAGTTATATGATCATAGCACAAACAAATAAGGGTAAGCCAACCATATCATAAAATCATTAAACTTGTAATAAAAATATTATAATCATGTATTTCTGCAATTGATAAAATATCATTATTCCGATGTCATTAATTCATCATTATCAAAATCATCTTTCTCATTTCCATAAATCTTACAAGTGTTCCATGCTTACTCATGAAGCCTTATGGTCAGACCGCTCTCTGCCTGCTTCCTTAAGCCTCACTTATATAGTATGTCTTACTTTCTGAAGCCTTATGGTCAGACCCCTCTCTGCCTGCTTCTATAAAACTTACGAATCATATGTTTATGTCAAAGCCTTATGGTCAGACCACTTTCTGCCTGCTTTCATAAACCTCAAGTGTTACTTTGCTCATACCAAACTCTCATGGTATAACTCGAACAAACTACTCCCAGTAGTAAACATCATTTCATAAGTAATGATTTCTCATATCCACCCCAACATTTCATAAAACCAACAATTCATACCCTCTTATCCACCTAACTCAATCATGTTCATTCTTTAATCATGAATTCATAATCACCCGTTTTGGTATCAATAAATCAAACATATTGCCAGATATCATGCTTCATATTATAAACTCATTTTGCCCATAACGAGTATAACTCAACATATTTTCACCAAACAAAGATCATGGATCAACCAAAATATATCAACATATCTTAAGAACTACATATTAAAGTCTGGGCTCAATGTAATGATAAATAAAATATATATGAAATTTTTACCATGATAATATTATGCATCTACAATCAACTTGTTTTATTTTATTTTCATCCTATTATAGATTTTTCTTTACCCCAATTGGTCACCGGAGAGGACCCAGATGTCTGAACGCATCAAACTCACCTTCGACACCAGCACATATGACTAGTCACAACTGACTGGACCAGGCCAGGGCTGCTCTATGATCAGGGATGTGCCAACTCAGGTTTTTAAGGTTCCTCTATCCTACCAACAAAGGGAGGTCCTCAATAATTAACAATTTACTTATTTAATTTATCTACCTTATTTTCTTATGCTCTAAATCTTAAAATGCTTAATTTTACTTCCTCTCACAACAACCTCAACCAGTATCTGTATATATATTTAATACCCATATACAAGTTATTACAGAACCCTTATTCCAAACCTCCCAACAAGATCAATTTCAGCCAACAAACTCATTCAATAAATTCATCACAATAAACATCCATAATAGAATTCATACAAGATAATTATAAATAATTAACAATAATAAAACATTACAATAAATGGTCATAGAAGAATACAATATTTGACAATCATAAAAATAATCTTAATATAAAAATTCATGGGGAAACAAGAAGTTGAATCTGGCAGAGCCGGTTAGACAACTTCTAATCCATCCAAAAATACAATATAATTAAATAACAAGAACAATAACATGTATGGGGAAATAAGAAGTTGAATCTGGCAGAGCCGGTTAGACAACTTCTAATCCTTCCAAAAATGCAATAAAATAAATAAGTAAAGCAATAAATAGTTTGGGGAAACAAGAAGTTGAATCTGGCAGAGCCGGTTAGACAACTTCTAATCCTTCCAAAGTGCAATAAAATAAATAAGTAAAGAAATAAAACGTTTGGGGAAACAAGAAATTGAATCTGGCAGAGCCGGTTAGACAATTTCTAATCCTTCCAAAATACAAAAATAAACAACTAATAACATACAAATGGCATAACATAATCAATATCACGTTTTACAACTATCACACTTGGATATCAACACAAAAGCATACTCTCATTTAAATTCAAAATCATACAGAAACAAAATACTCCATAATCAAGATTTAAGATCAGACAAAAGCAAAATATAGCATATTCAAGACTCAAGATAATACAAAAGGAGATACTCAAGGTTAGCTTCCTTACCTCTATTACAGACTTAATCTCCTCGCTCTCTGAAAACTTCCAGAATATCCCCTTTGAAATTAGAAATTCTTCCAACTCTCTTCTCTCAAAAATTTTCTAAGTTCTTTGGTGTAAATTTTCAGCCTCCCCCCTTGGCTATTTATAGTAAAATATTTTACTATTCATTTTTACTATTCATTTTTACTATTCATTTTTTTATTCATTTTACTATTACAAAAATAATTTTTTATTTGCAAATTGGTGAATTCTGATCTCAAAGCTACGTGGAACACTTATCCTCTCCAAAAATAATTTTTTTTTTTACTATTCACTTTTTACTATTCACAATTTACTATTCACTATTTACTTTTTTTTTTAATTTAGTATCTGACTTACAAATATTTTCAAGGATCTTACAATCTCCCCAACAACAATTATTTTCGCCCTCGAAAATTATTTATTTAAACAAAGACTATTTAACAAAAGAATACTTACAAAAGAGATATGGATTTTCAAAAACCATTGCTCTGATACCCAACAGTGTAACACCCCGATTTAGGCGTTACAATTTATTTTTCCACAAAAATACATATATAACTTTTCTTTAACAATTTTCAACACCAACAAAATATTAAGTGCTTTATTACAACACAAGTCTTCTGAAATAAAATTTCACACAATTCATAAACTTCTGAAATTTAAAATTTCACACAGTTTGAAATTTCAAAACATATTTATTTAGAAATCCCCCATGTCTCTCTTTTTTTTTTTTTTCACAGATCTCTCATCTTCTAAGCAAGTCCAGAACCATCTGCTAATTCATCTTAAATAGTTTCTGCTCCCGTATAATATCACACATTATACGATCATTGCATTCACACAAACACAAACAATAGGGTGAGCTAACTGAAACAAGCATACAATCCATTCACAATCCGTTAATAATACATCCACAGTATTCAATACAGTTAAGCACACCCACTCAACATATTATCACAATATCATTGCTCAACAATTTTACTATTCCACTTATCAAAGTATTACAACTTCACCTCATCCGACCTACTTACCAAAGTAGTACAAACCAAGTTATTCTCTCTACTTATCAAAGTAGCACCGCAAGACAATACTGTCTACTTATCAAAGCAGCACAGTATAATTAATTCGCCTACTTACCAAAGTAGCATAAAACAAGATCTTCTGTCTACTTACCAAAGTAGCACAGTATAGTTAATCTGCCTACTTATCAAAGTAGCCCGATTTATATCATTCTCTTTATCTCTTCATTCATCATCTCATCCTGCCTACTTATCAAAGTAGCGCAAATCACCCTGCTTACTTACCAAAGTAACGCAGACCCAACATCTACTCGCCTACTTACCAAAGTAGCGCAAACCAACATCATTTATATTATTTCAACAAATTATTCATAATCAAGCACAACCCATCCAAAACTAATCATATTCAACAAGCATAAGAGAACCAGTGAACTTTTCTCAATTCCCTTCTGTCTACTTACCAATGTAGCATAAATTAACCAAATTACATTTTCCTAACATATCATTCATAACCAATCACATGCCATCTCAATCACTAATCCCGAACCAATCATGCTCAACAAGCACATAATAACCAATCAACATATCTCAGTTTCAATCCTGCCTACTTACCAAAGTAGCACAAATTAACCAAATTACCTTTTTCAACATATTATTTATCGGCGATCTAAACCAATCAAACTAATCAACAACATGTTTAGATCATATGGTAAGCTTTTCAGTCCAATCCAACGGTTAATGAGGCGGAAATCATCAATTTTGTATAAATGATCCAAAACATAAATTAAACAGTATTGATATCCCTCAGAAGGTACGAAATTAATATCTCTACATCTGTAACTCCGATCTCAAATCTGAACGGTCGAAGTATACCACTATCTCTTAAGAACAACATACTAAAATTTCAGATTAATCTAACGGTTATCTAAATAGATATGAAGATTTTACCGAGGTAACTCAGAGACAGAATTTTAGGTGGTTCTCGGTTAAACTCAAAATGCGGAATGAATTCCTCTAAGCACAGACATCTAATTCCAAATCTGAATGGTCAAGATCACCTAATATGTCTTATGAACTACATACTAAAGTTTGGGCTCAATCTAACGGTAAATGAAATATCTATGAAATATTTACCATTATAACTTAAGAACAGAATTACAGTGTTCATCAAATATTTCCAACTTTCGAAATTTCTTTCTCTAAGCATAGACCTTCAATTACAAATCCGATCGGTCACAGTGTATTAATATGTCTTAGGGATCCTATATCAAATTTGGAGGTTGATCTAACAGTCAAATAGGTCAGAATCTATATTTTACTGAGACAACTTAGTAACAGAACTACAGGGGTAACTAAATTACTCAAACTTATAGGATTTATTTTTCCAAGTACAGACTTTTATTTTCAAATCCGAACGGTCAAAGTTTAGTAATATGTCTTAGGATTCACATATTAAAGGTTTAGCTAAATCCAACGGTGAAAAAAATTAATAGAAATTTATTACCACAGTAACTCGAAAATAAAAAATTATAATCATGAAAACCAAATTTTACACAAGTCAATAGATAACTACCATTACCAAATTTTTAACATATTCATATTCATATTCATGATCATAACAAGAAAGGATTAGCTCCCCTTCATCAAAGTCAAGCAATTGGAACCATATTTCTAACCACAAAATTCTAGAAATTAAGTTGAGTTAGCTCCCCTTACCTCATGAAGACTAAAACACCTTAAACTCTTCTTCAAAGAGAGCAACTCCTCTCCTCCTTGCTAGACCAAGTCAGCCTCCACTCTTAGGACACTTAGGATTTCGTTCACCGCCCACCAAGGACCTCTCTACTCTCCCCCAAAACTCCAAATCTGATTTGGAATTGAAAGAAGATGTCTTAGACAACTAAGGACCCATGCACTTGGCACTTAGCAATAATAAACAACCAATGGACCATCCTAAACCATTTTCCAGCCCTAAAACATGGTAGGAAAGTCTCCAAAGGGTCCCAAAATGTTCTCCTAGTCCAGAACACAACCTACCCACTCCAAAAAGTCGCAACTTGTAAAAATACACCTAAAATTAAGGTTGGACGCTAGCCCTTGGACAGCAAAACTGTCACGTTTTCCCCAGCTCGGTTAGACCCCTTCCCGAAGTCCAAAATATGCGTAGGAGTAGTCAGATTGAAACTCTTTGAGTCTAGTTTCCAATAAAACAAGAATCAACTCAATTGATATTTTACTAAGAATAATAATTTCACTCCCTAAAGTCCCAAAATATTTTCGAAAACCATTGCTCTGATACCAAAATGTAACACCCTAATATTTTAAAGGGTATTACTGATAGTAGAGACTAAATTAATTTGATATATTTTATAAACCATCAAACTTTATTTCAATTCTCCCAAAGTACAATACCAAACTTACAAACTTCAAACAATATAGTCTTCACCACTTAACATAAATTCGAATTTCAACTTATAAGTTTTACACAACATAATTTTTCCAATACAAATTTATTCTTTTTACAAAATATCCTTGAAAGTTTTTCCCCGCGTCTCTCTCATCTCTAAGCTTTTTCAACCGCATCTGCGACATTATCTATTCACATATAACATGAGTTATATGATCATAGCACAAACAAATAAGGGTAAGCCAACCATATCATAAAATCATTAAACTTGTAATAAAAATATTATAATCATGTATTTCTACAATTGATAAAATATCATTATTCCGATGTCATTAATTCATCATTATCAAAATCATCTTTCTCATTTCCATAAATCTTACAAGTGTTCCATGCTTACTCATGAAGCCTTATGGTCAGACCGCTCTCTGCCTGCATCCTTAAGCCTCACTTATATAGTATGTCTTACTTTCTGAAGCCTTATGGTCAGACCCCTCTCTGCCTGCTTCTATAAAACTTACGAATCATATGTTTATGTCAAAGCCTTATGGTCAGACCACTTTCTGCCTGCTTTCATAAACCTCAAGTGTTACTTTGCTCATACCAAACTCTCATGGTATAACTCGAACAAACTACTCCCGGTAGTAAACATCATTTCATAAGTAATGATTTCTCATATCCACCCCAACATTTCATAAAACCAACAATTCATACCCTCTTATCCACCTAACTCAATCATGTTCATTCTTTAATCATGAATTCATAATCACCCGTTTTGGTATCAATAAATCAAACATATTGCCAGATATCATGCTTCATATTATAAACTCATTTTGCCCATAACGAGTATAACTCAACATATTTTCACCAAACAAAGATCATGGATCAACCAAAATATATCAACATATCTTAAGAACTACATATTAAAGTCTGGGCTCAATGTAATGATAAATAAAATATATATGAAATTTTTACCATGATAATATTATGCATCTACAATCAACTTGTTTTATTTTATTTTCATCCTATTATAGATTTTTCTTTACCCCAATTGGTCACCGGAGAGGACCCAGATGTCTGAACGCATCAAACTCACCTTCGACGCCAGCACATATGACTAGTCACAACTGACTGGACCAGGCCAGGGCTGCTCTATGATCAGGGATATGCCAACTCAGGTTTTTAAGGTTCCTCTATCCTACAAACAAAGGGAGGTCCTCAATAATTAACAATTTATTTATTTAATTTATCTACCTTATTTTCTTATGCTCTAAATCTTAAAATGCTTAATTTTACTTCCTCTCACAACAACCTCAACCAGTATCTGTATATCTATTTAATACCCATATACAAGTTATTACAGAACCCTTATTCCAAACCTCCCAACAAGATCAATTTCAGCCAACAAACTCATTCAATAAATTCATCACAATAAACATCCATAATAGAATTCATACAAGATAATTATAAACAATTAACAATAATAAAACATTACAATAAATGGTCATAGAAGAATACAATATTTGACAATCATAAAAATAATCTTAATATAAAAATTCATGGGGAAACAAGAAGTTGAATCTGGCAGAGCCGGTTAGACAACTTCTAATCCATCCAAAAATACAATATAATTAAATAACAAGAACAATAACATGTATGGGGAAATAAGAAGTTGAATCTGGCAGAGCCGGTTAGACAACTTCTAATCCTTCCAAAAATGCAATAAAATAAATAAGTAAAGCAATAAATAGTTTGGGGAAACAAGAAGTTGAATTTGGCAGAGCCGGTTAGACAACTTCTAATCCTTCCAAAGTGCAATAAAATAAATAAGTAAAGAAATAAAACGTTTGGAGAAACAAGAAATTGAATCTGGCAGAGCCGGTTAGACAATTTCTAATCCTTCCAAAATACAAAAATAAACAACTAATAACATACAAATGGCATAACATAATCAATATCACGTTTTACAACTATCACACTTGGATATCAACACAAAAGCATACTCTCATTTAAATTCAAAATCATACAGAAACAAAATACTCCATAATCAAGATTTAAGATCAGACAAAAGCAAAATATAGCATATTCAAGACTCAAGATAATACAAAAGGAGATACTCAAGGTTAGCTTCCCTTACCTCTATTACAGACTTAATCTCCTCGCTCTCTGAAAACTTCCAGAATATCCCCTTTGAAATTAGAAATTCTTCCAACTCTCTTCTCTCAAAAAATTTCTAAGTTCTTTGGTGTAAATTTTCAGCCTCCCCCCTTGGCTATTTATAGTAAAAAATTTTACTATTCATTTTTACTATTCATTTTTTTATTCATTTTACTATTACAAAAATAATTTTTTATTTGCAAATTGGTGAATTCTGATCTCAAAGCTACGTGGAACACTTATCCTCTCCAAAAATAATTTTTTTTTTACTATTCACTTTTTACTATTCACAATTCACTATTCACTATTTACTTTTTTTTTTTAATTTAGTATCTGACTTACAAATATTTTCAAGGATCTTACAGTCTACACAATTAAAAATATGACCCTTGGACATTTATGTCAAGCATTAATAGAATTTCAAAACTATAACAGACTTAATCGAATACAACACACATGCAATCGACTAAGTAACAAAGTTAAGCATAGTTTTGAAAAATTTTCTCTTTGAAAAAATCTCACAACACACTTAAAAATAGTTTGTGCAAAACACAAGTTTTAACTGATTCATCCCATAATGAAATCGACTTAAAACTGTTATTTTGCAACACATATAAAGTTCAACATAAGTGCTTGTGATTTTTCTTTTCAACATCATATTTCATGCATTCACATATATAAATACATATGTAACACAGTGATATGCAATGAACAACACAATCATGTTCTCATATATGCTTAAAGAGATTTAACACATTGATCAAAAGCATATAACATGTAAATATAAAACATGTAACTCAGAATACACATGAATTATTAATTATGTGTTGTCATCATAAAAAACACAGATATCATTGAGATTATAGGTTAAGCTGAACCTTTGCTCCCCCTATCAACAATCTCAATAAAATTGTTAGAATCACAAAAGTTCTTATAAAATTCAAATCTGCGTCAATTTATAGTATAACACATATCAGACACATTTTAATTGATTGAGCTACTAACATAATCGAATATAACAATCAGTTATAACAGATTTAGCAGCAGTCAAAGAAATAATTGAGTGTACAATGAATGCAATTGACTATCATTTAATGTTTGGTTAACATATTTAACATATGACTGTTATGTTAGTTGTTACAAGCATTTAATAGATTTTCAAAACATCAACTAACTTATTTGAATACAGAAAGCATGCATTCGATTAAGTGAAATCTTTTTGCATAGTTTTGAAAATTTTTCTCTTTGAAAAATCTCACAACACATTTCAAAAAAGATTGTGCAAACACACAAGTTTTAATCGATTTACCCCATAATGTAATCGACTTAAAATTGTTGTTTTGCCACACATTTAAAGTTCAACCATATTTCTTGTGATTTTCCTTTTCCAAAAACATATGTCATGCATACACATATAAAATCACATATTTAACGTAGTGATATGCAATGAGCAACACAAACATGTTCTCAAATATTCTTTAACAAATTTAACACATTAAGAAAAAGCATATAACATGTAAACATAGAATATGTAACACAGAATGCACATGTGTTATTAATTATGTGTTGTCATCATCAAAAACTCAAATATCACTGAGATTGTGGGTTAAGCTAAACTTGTGCTCCCCCTATCAACAATCTCAACACAAATATTTTTTCCGAAGTATTCCTTTTAGGATAAGTAAGTGGACTTTCATGTTTAGTTTTCCTTTAGATTTTGTCCTTCCATTAATTTATCATTTTCTTTTTGTATTCATGAAACTGTATATTCAATTTACTCTTTTTGAGTATGTTGTATGAAGAGCAGATGCAACAAATGGAAATCTTCTACCTATAGTGGCTGAAGCTAAATTTCTTACTGGCCTTGAAAAGAATTGGTTTAGTTCTATTGTCTTTTAATGTAATTTATGTTTTAAATGAAATCCTTAAGGTTATCTTGCCAAGACTACAACACCTAATGCTCGATAACGCCCTAAGAACACGAATTGTTGTCGTAGATATCCTGTTCATCTTAAGGATGTTAGAAATTTTCAGTTGAACATACATGAGTTTAATTAGAATTGTCTCGTAAAGTTTTATGTCTAATATAATTCTTAATAGTATTACTGAACCAATACATCATATAATTTGAAATCATGTTAAACAATTTATTGTTGTATAGTAAGAGTATAACAACTAACCATATAACGTTGACTAGATAAACACATACTAGACTAAAAGATCTAACCAGTTTTATCCATCTCAACCATTTTGTTTTTGTACAAAATGACAGTAACAAAGAACCAAATAACATTAATTGGATAACCACTTAGTACACCAAGAAATCAAAAAGACAATTATATCAATCTCAACCATCTTATAATTAGTTTTTAATGTGTAGGTTTGATTGTGGTGTATTGGTAATTAAATATATGGAGTTATGGGAGGATGTCCCTAAATTTGATGACAGTAACAAAGAACCAAATAACATTAATTGGATAACCACTTAGTACACCAAGAAATCAAAAAGACAATTATATCAATCTCAACCATCTTATAATTAGTTTTTTATGTGTAGGTTTGATTGTGGTGGTATTGGTAATTAAATATATGGAGTTATGGGAGGATGTCCCTAAATTTGATGGGAAGACAATGTTAGAGTACACAATGATGTATATTAATCACGTATATATATATTTATTTATATAAGGTTTATGATAACTGGTTTATTTGTGTAATATTTGAGAGTACTGATGTTATTGCAGGAAGAATTGCAAATGATTCGACAAAACATGTTGAGTGGGCATTGCACAAATAAAACTTTCATCGCGAAGCTATTTTGAGAAAATGTCAAAACTTGTAGGCAGTGGTTGGTGTTTTTTGTACAAACTGTCATGCCGATGATAATGAATACGTGAATAGGTCTAGTGATTGAGTATATTTGGTTATATGACAGAGAGTTGTAAGGTTGTTTAAATGAGCGAAAGTACATTGATTTCCATAGTTAAATGACGTTTAGTTGGAGTAGGTGTAATTTTTTTTCAATTTTGATTGTTGTTTAGAAGAACCTCATTAACTAACCATAAAATAAGTTGTCACAAACTTGTTACTCCATGAATAAAACAGAGCACTTCATCCATGTTCACCCTTATATTTAAGTTCAGAACGACTGTCACAACGAATCACATAACCAATAGTGGATAACCACAAATTGCACCATCAAATCAGATAACTTGAAATCATGTTTAACTCGTAGCACTTAAGATGTTGTTGAGGAGTTTGTTATTGTACATAATGATTTCTACAACTAACCACATAACATGATGACAATAGCCACTTACTTAAAGAAGATGTGGTACAACTTGAAATGATGACCAAGTTTATGTTGTACATAATGATTATAACAACTAACAACATAACGCACATTGTATAACCACTTATTGCACCAATAAAGCAAACCACATATATGCACATAAGCATAATAAGATGACCTCATGTTTAACTCTCAACACTTGAGATGTTGTTATGGAGTTTCTTATAATGACAACTACAACTCACCATATAAGATGATGCCAATGGCCACTTACTTAAGGAAGATGTCATACAACTTCAAATAAACATGGCCAATTTTATGTTGTACAAAATGACTATAACAATTAACCACATAACGCACTCTGCATAACTACTTACTGCAACAATAAATCAAACCACTTATATTCATATAAGCACAACAAGATGGCCTCATGTTTAACTCTCAACACTTGAAATGTTGTTGAGGAGTTTCTTATTATGCACAACTCACCACATAACATGATGACAATAACCACTTACTTAAGAAAAATGTCATACAACTTCAAATGAACATGACCTATTTTATGTTATACAAAATGACTATAACAACTAACCACATAACGTACCCTGCATAGCCTCTTACTACACCAATAAAGCAATCCACTTATATCCATATAAGTACAATAGGATGACATCATGTTTAACTCTCGACACTTTAAATGTTGTTGAGGAGTTTCTTATTATGATAAACGTTAAATAAACCACACATTATAACCAAAATGAATGAAATATTCATCATGGAAATTGTGGAACACCAATAATTTATTTCATTGTGTTTGTCATTGTTTTGTGTTATGAATATGAAGTATTCACTATTCTTGACTTGAATACTTTTCAGTTACTAGTTATTTGTTATGAACAACATAGTTACATTAAGTCTACATTCTGAACATAACATCAATAGTGCATCAAAACCAACTTGTCAAATATAAGCAAATAATGTTGCATCAATCATGGGAATTCTATCACACCAAGCATGGTGGATGAAAAGGAACCTACCAAATATAACCAAAGGAATTGAAAGAGGTAACTAACTAACATCAATGGACCATGAATTAAAGGTGTATTCATCCAACAGTTAAGTGAAGGTCATTCAAATTAACTAATATGTTTTCTAATGATACATACGGAATTAAAACATATCTTCCAAGACAAAAGTGTTCATTAACTAGTCAATGACATATGACTTTTCCTTCATAATCTTCTCTAACGAGTTCTACAAAGAACACTTTTCACACGCTTCCTAGGTTGACCTTTTAAACGCGTGTACAAGTCAGATTTCTGTTTGTCCATGTCTTTTTCAAGTAAATCACCAGCATCTCTTTCATCGTAACTTTCAGTTTTTCTATCATCTTCTCAAACTTCGCAATGGAATCCTTTGGCTCAACAACCATAGCAACCAAAATTTCTTTTTCTACAATAAGATCTTACAAACGTTCCCTCTATAAGTTATTCTTCACTCTATCATTATGATCACCATCAAAGGCTTCTTTAACAATGTCAATACATATCTCTTCATTTGATAGAAACACCTAAATAATCACCTGTGCAAAACAAATAACGTACAAACATCATATTTAAATCAACAAATAACACTTCAAATCATGTTAAATAATTTCTTGTTGTAAAGTAAGACTATAACAATTAACCACATAACGTTGACTGGATAACCACATATTAGACCACAAAATATGACACTTCTGTCCATCTCAAACATTTTCTTTTGTGTACAAAATGATAGTCACAAAGAACCACATAACATGATTTGGATAACCATTTACTGCACCAACAAATCAGACTGTTGTAAATCATCTGCAGAACTTTCTTATTGTACAGAATGACCAAAATAGATAACCATATAACTTCATGTGGATAACCAATTATTGCATCAATACCACAAAATACTGAAATTGACTATATATTGAGGCAAAAATTTTATTCTTCTTTATTTAGCTTATTGAAATTTTTTATATGCAATTCACACAATTACTTTCCAAACTTCAAACAGAAATCAACCTGAATATTTTCTACATCATACATACCCACTCTTCACTCTTTCTATTGATTTTCATTCCCAAAATTCTCACTTTCCTCGTATCCAAAACTAGCATGTGCAAAACTGGAAGTTTAATGCATGAAGCTTCAAATCAACAAATTCAATATTGATACACCATCCAAAGTGCAAGAAAATTACATAGTTAATAAGTAAAACAAAATGTACATTTGTGAAAAAAATTTGAAATTTAAACTAATAAAGGAAACAACTCATATTGGGCTTTCAAAATTAAAGCCTTGTTCCATTTACTAAATCCACCTTTAACTCTATTCAAGAAGACCTCTTGTAAAAACAACCTCTATCTCGAGAACTTAGATTCAAAAACAGAACCACTCTCCTCATAATTGAAGATTGTCGCAACCGGAATCGCGACGGGACGACGATCCGAAAAATAAAAACTGTTTTTGAAAAAAAAATATTTTGGAGTCGCCACCATAGTTTATTCTGGAAAACTACGGAAAAACCATAAAATGATAAGACCTGGTCTGCGAAAATGAGATTCTAAGTTCGGGAGTCGGTTACGTGTAGGGAAGGTATTAGCACCCTACAACGCCTGCCCTAAGGCAGTACCTTTAACTAAATATGCGAATATGATGTGGTTTTCAAAATGTTTAACTATCCCCTAAAATAAGATTCTAAAGAAACAACATGTATTTTTTATTTTTTTGAGCCCGACAAGGATTGACCTTGCTCCTACGTATTCTCATTAAGAATGAGAAATCAGGGTTCCGTAGTTCTTTTAGAAAATTGCTTGAAAATTTATTTGAAAATTGTTTGAGAATTTTGTTTGGAAATGATTTTGATTTTTTTTGGAAAATGAACCTGACAAGAACTGGCCATGCTCCTACGTATCTCCACTTTTGATGGAGAATCAAGGATCACGTAGTTCTGGCTAGCCATATTGTATGTTGTTTGAAAATTTGGATGTTTTTGGGTTTTGAAAGATTTTGTATTTTTTTGGTATTTTTATAAAATAAACAAAAAATGTTTTCAGCACAAAGACGATGCGTGCGATCACACATGTGCTTAACCTTTAAAATATTTTTGGTATTTTTATAAAATATTTAGATTTTTGCATGATGAGCACTAGGCTGATGCGTACGATCGCTCGAGTACTCACACGGCTTTTTTTTTCTTATTGTTTGCGTAATGAGCACTAGGCTGATGCGTACGATCGCACGAGCACTCACACGGCTTTTTTTGTTTATTTTAGATTTTGGGTAATGAGTACTAGGTTGATGCGTACGATCGCACGAGTACTCATACCGATATTTATATTATTACATGTTTTTAAAGTTTTATATTTTTTTATTAAGAAGGATAGATGGGTTGAAATATGAAAAGCATAAAGAAAAATTGTAATAGAAAACACGATGAATTTATAAACTAAAAAAATGATCAAAATGCATATATAAATAGAATGAAGAGAAAATGTATACCTTGTTGAAGATTTGTGTGATGAAATAAAACTCTACTTGTAATAAGTTGTGAGAAAGATAGATGGAAGATGAAGAAGATAACTTTATGGTAGAAATGGGGTACGGGATTTATTATGTATAGAGAGATAGTAAAATGTGAGGGAGAAATGAAGTAGAGTTTCGGGATGGAATGAAGAGATTTTGAGAGAGAAGATATGGATATTATGTAAATTGTGTGTGTGAAGTGAAGAGAATGTAGGTATTTATAGAGTTAACGATGAAGAAAGTTGATGAACAAAAATAATATAATAAGTTGGTGGAAAATTTAGATGAAATAAAAATTAATCACAAAAATGCAATAAAATAAATAAGTAAAGAAATAAAACGTTTGGGGAAACAAGAAGTTGAATCTGGCAGAGCCGGTTAGACAACTTCTAATCCTTCCAAAATGCAATAAAATAAATAAGTAAAGAAATAAAACGTTTGGGGAAACAAGAAGTTGAATCTGGCAGAGCCGGTTAGACAACTTCTAATCCTTCCAAAATGCAATAAAATAAATAAGTAAAGAAATAAAACGTTTGGGGAAACAAGAAGTTGAATCTGGCAGAGCCGGTTAGACAACTTCTAATCCTTCCAAAATGCAATAAAATAAATAAGTAAAGAAATAAAGCGTTTGGGGAAATAAGAAGTTGAATCTGGCAGAGCCGGTTAGACAACTTCTAATCCTTCCAAAATGCAATAAAATAAATAAGTAAAGAAATAAAACGTTTGGGGAAATAAGAAGTTGAATCTGGCAGAGCCGGTTAGACAACTTCTAATCCTTCCAAAATACAAAAATAAACAACTAATAACATACAAATGGCATAACATAATCAATATCACGTTTTACAACTATCACACTTGGATATCAACACAAAAGCATACTCTCATTTAAATTCAAAATCATACAGAAACAAAATACTCCATAATCAAGATTTAAGATCAGACAAAAGCAAAATATAGCATATTCAAGGCTCAAGATAATACAAAAGGAGATACTCAAGGTTAGCTTCCCTTACCTCTATTACAGACTTAATCTCCTCGCTCTCTGAAAACTTCCAGAATATCCCCTTTGAAATTAGAAATTCTTCCAACTCTCTTCTCTCCAAAATTTTCTCAATTCTTTTGTGTAAATTTTCAGCCTCCCCCCTTGGCTATTTATAGTAAAAAAAATTTACTATTCATTTGTACTATTCATTTTTACTATTCATTTTTTTATTCATTTTACTATTACAAAATTAATTTTTTATTTGCAAATTGGTGAATTCTGATCTCAAAGCTACGTGGAACACTTATCCTTTCCAAAAATAAAATTTTTTTTTTTACTTTTCACTTTTTACTATTCACAATTCACTATTCACTATTCACTATTTACTATTCACTATTCACTTTTTTTTTATTTATTTATTTATTATTAATTTTATTTACCCGGACGAAATTGGGTATTGACAGCTGCCCCTCTTTACTTAGATTTTACTAGATAATATGACAAACAACGTTTGTATATTATCAGAGTAAAAGATAAGTAAAGATAGAAATACTAATTTCGTCTGGGTTTCAAAGAGAAAGGGGGAGAATAACAATCGATTCAAGTACATAAGATGAATAGAATCACGATGCAACAAAAATTGAACTTAAGGGCGAGGCAAAAATTAAACTTAAGGGCCAGCGTGAAAACTGGGCTTGGGGGCCAGCGTGGAAGCTGGGCTTGAGGCCAGTGTGAAAACTGGGCTTGAGGGCCAGCGTGGAAGCTGGGCTTGAGGCCAGTGTGAAAACTGGGCTTGGGGCCAGCGTGGAAACTGGGCTTGGGGGCCAGCGTGAAAACTGGGCTTGGGGGCCAGCGTAAAAACTGGGCTTGGGGGCCAGTGTGAAAACTGGGCTTGGGGCCAGTGTGAAAGCTGGGCTTGGGGGCTAGTGTGAAAACTGGGCTTGGGGCCAGTGTGAAAACTGGGCTTGGGGGCCAGCGTGGAAACTGGGCTTTGGGGGCCAGTGTGAAAACTGGGCTTGGGGCCAGTGTGAAAACTGGGCTTGGGGCCAGCGTGAAAACTGGGCTTGGGGGCCAGCGTGGAAACTGGGCTTGGGGGCCAGCGTGGAAACTGGGCTTTGGGGGCCAGTGTGAAAACTGGGCTTGGGGCCAGTGTGAAAACTGGGCTTGGGGGCCAGTGTGAAAACTGGGCTTGGGGGCCAGTGTGAAAACTGGGCTTTGGGAGCCAATGTAAAAATTGGGTTTTGTGGGCCAGTATGGAAACTGGGCTTTCAAATTTTGAAATTCTTGAAACTTGTAATTTGAGAAATGTTGGCCAGTGTGGAAACTGCGCTTGGGGCCAATGTAAAAATTGGGCTTTGTGGGCCAGTATGGAAACTGGGCTTTCAAATTTTGAAATTTTTGAAACTTGAAATGTTTTGTAATTTTGACACAAATTTGAAAGCTCGATCGACATGAAACAATATGGCTTGATAGAGAAAATCTGAATGTTATTCTTTTTGTGTTTTCTTTGTTTTTTCTTTGTTTTCTTTTTTTTTTTTTTGAAGAAGGAAATTGATAACCATTCATGTGAATAAAGAGGATTTCGATGAGAAATACTTTCTTTTTGATAAATATATGAAAACGTTTGCTTTGTTTTGTTTTGTTTGTTTGTTTTTTTTTATTTTTTCGAATCAATTGTCTTACTTGCAATCATCAAGACTGGTCATTATTTCCAATGCTTAGAAAAGTGAGGAATGTCATACATCCGAGATCTAACTTTGAGATTATTACATTTTGACTTTTTCTCCCGAGACATCAACGTACATATGCTTGAATTCACTCGCAAGTGAAGAATGAGAGTTGTTTAGAATGGTTTGGAAGATAATGCTAACATGTCACCTCATACGCTCCGTAAAGGAGATGAGTGCCAAAGCGAAACACGAGGTACCTAAAAAGTTGCCCCAGTTTGGTGTGGTGAATCCATGATAATTCTGGTGAAAAATTCAAGTAAGATCTGCAAAGCTACCCAATTCTTGAGATCATGGTTTGACGAAATTTCAAGGAAAAGACGCGAGGTGAGGTTCACCAAGCTGCCCCAGTTTTCGTTGTTTTTTTTTTTTGCATGGGGTTCTGTTTGGAAGAAGTAGTGGGTATGAAAGGGTCGGCTAAAAGGATGGATCAAATTGGTTCAATTTTCTTTTGTATGCTTCTGACTGGTTGGTAGAGAGGTCCCCTATTCCTGAGACATTATTCATTTTCAAATCCCTTTTTATTTTTACGACACATTAAAAGTTATTTTGTCTTATCGCAAAATTAAGCTTTATGAAAATATGAGCAATCATTAGTCAATCTCCGTGGACTTTATTAGGCTTGTAACAATGGCTAGGGGCTAAAAGGTATTAAAAGAAAGGGGTATAAAGGCCCAAATGAAATGTTTGTCGGATACATTTTTTTTTTTAACAAGGGTTATCATCTACGCATTGTATCAACTATTTGATCTTTTGAGCACTTTACTTTTGTCTTGAACTTCGTTTTTCCTTCATCTCTCGTTAAGTCTGTTTTATTGTTGTTGTTATTTTTTTTTTACCCTTTTTGAAGGATTCACTTCATTTGATCGTTGAGTACTCTTCATCTGCATCCCAAGTTGACTCATACTAATGATAACCCTTGCTTGGGAATAATTTTGAAAAAGAATTTATTTTTGGCTCAAACGGGGTAACAATGATTATAGTTTTTTTTGCTTTTTGGATAAAGAAAGAAGGCCACACATCATTTTGAACTCTGATTGCTTTATTTTCAAAAATTAATTCTACGATTAGATGACCTCAACATGAGCCGTTTTTTCCTTTTCTTTTCATTCTTTATAGATCACCCTTTCGGGTTTCTGAATCTAGTTGACTTATTCTACTTTTTTTTTTTTAATGGATTCAGGGATCACCCTACTAGCGTAAGCGAGAAAACTTTTGGCCATGCCAATTTGCCCCGGTGTAAAAGTTTATTTTGTTACTCAGGGCAGTGACAGTATTTGTTCGGGGAAAATCCTTTTATTTGGGAAGGTGAAGGGTGAGATTTTTCAAACACCATGCGCACAAACGTCTCGAGAGAAAACATCAAATTGTTATTTTTGATTCAATATTTGACCTCGAAATAAAAATCTGACACTACAACTTTTGTTATCAAATTTTTTATTTTATTTTTATTTTCTATTTTTATATTTGTTTTTTGCTATTTTCGAAAAAACAAGAGTTTGACAATTTGCTAGAAAGACAAGTGACTCAATATTGCCTTTTTGTTTTTTTTTTTTTTAAATTTTGTTATTTGCGGCCTTCGTTTTCTCCACGACACCCTATTAGGACATGATTTCCAATAAACCTTGGAGATACCAAATAATGAAAGTTCACATTAAAAGTCACGGATGAAAGCGTAATATCCATGAGCATAACCCTCACAGCAAGACAATTCAAAACATGAACAGAACAACATCAATTTCGCCTTTTACAACAACCTATGCTTTCCCATATAGTTCTTCATTTGTCCATGGCATTTGTAGGGGCGAACTCGCGCCTTGTCAGAGTGCTGGATTGACTTTCTTCAAACTTTAAACATCCTGAATCGATCAAAGATTGCACTTTATGCTTTAGAGCCTTGCATGCCTCTGTTGAGTGTCCACACGCTCCTTCATGATAATCACACTTGGCATTTGTGTCATAGCTCTTTGGGTACGGAGGTCGTATAGGCCTAGTTGGACAAACCTTTATGAGGTTTCTGCGGAGAAGATCTGGCAGTAACTCTGTATAAGTCATGGGGATAGGAGTGAAGTTGGCGACCTTCTCATCACGATTGTAATTTCTTCGCTTAATGGGTCGATTGAACCCATGGGAATGTGACATTTGAGGATAGGCAATAAAATGTGAGTTAGCTCTTCGTTTTTTATCTTTCTCATGTCTAGGACCATATTCATTTAAACTCGCTACTAACTGTGGGCCTAGTGCAATTTTTCCATTTCTTATGCCACCCTCGACCCTCTCTCCAATTACTACTATGTCAGCAAAACCTGAGGAGACACTGCTTATCATGTGTTCATAAAATGGTGGTTGTAGAGTATTCAAAAATATGGTAGTCATCTCCTTGTCGCTCAAAGGCGGTTCTACTTGAGCAGCAATTCCTCTCCACCTTTGGGCATATTCTCTGAATGATTCAGATTCTTTCTTCACCATGTTTTGCAGTTGTATTCTATCAGGTGTTAGATCTTTATTATATTCATACTGCCTTAGGAATGCATCAACCAGATTTTTCCATGAGTAGATGTGAGTAGTTTCTAAGCGCATGTACCAAGTCAGAGCCACGCCAATTAAACTTTCTTGGAAGATGTGAATCAAAAGTTTTTCATTGTGGGCATAAGCTGCCATTTTTCTGCAGTACATAGTTATATGGCCCCTTGGGCAAGTATTTCCCTGATATTTCTCAAACTCTGGCAACCTGAACTTTGGAGGTATTATCACATCAGGAACTAAACATAGTTTTCTAGCATCTCCAAATTCAGAACTTCCTTCGCCCTCTATGGCTCTCAACCTTTTCTCAAAGACTTCTAATTTACTCCCGTCGTCCTTAAAATCTGCAGGTGTAACGATACAAGATGAAGACTTCGTCTCAGGTTGTTTTTTCATTATCGTGCTCTCAATACCTGGTTGGATCGTCTTTCCCTGAATTGTGAAAGTGGTTGCCCCAGGCTCATCTTCTACTTCAACTGCATTATCTTCGTCCTTTTGAGCGTCAAGATGTTCCAAGCGCACTCCTGAGGGTGGAATGTAATTCGGGGGAAGACCATAGGAAGGGAAAGTTTGTGCCTCTGTAACTCTTTGTTGTGGTCGTTGTGCGCACGAATCTCCAGGGCTTTGTAAGGCATTCAGGGCCTCTAAGATTTGACTCATTTGTCCCTTCAGCTGTTGGATATCGGCTTTCATCCCCTCTTGAATTTCCCCTTTGTTCTCCATGATTTTGCCACTGGTTCGTGTCCTTTAGGGTGTTTTGGAGACTTAGCCGTATTATTATTTTTAAACTAAATTTTATTAGATGAAATAAAAACGAAAAGAAAAGGAGAAAAGACAAAGCAACACAATTACTATAGTAAGAAATTATAAAGATGTGAAAACATTGCCAAATGTATAATCTGGAAATTAACATGAAACAAAGTCAATAAGACAGTTCATCCATAACATTTAAGTTCACCACATGTGAGGTATGCAAAATCACGATCAACTATCACGAGCCTCAGCCACCACATTCTTCATTTCTCTCATCAGTTTCTTGCAGTAATTGAGGAAAGTCTCAACCTTTTTAGGTGGGTTAAAGATCGGCAATGCAGACTCAGCATCAGCTAATAACTTAGGGACATCCTTAATGGCTTCATTGGCAAGGGAAGCTAGTTGTGAGAAACTTCTCCTCCAATTTTCTGTAACTAGATCTTGTTCAACGGTATACTCCTTCATCTGATTCATCCATTCTTGATGTTTCTTCTCTGATTCAGCCCGATGCCAACGTTCCTCCTTCAGTTTCGTTACCGTTGCTTTCGCCTGTTTCTCGACGTCGTTCATTCTAATATGCATTTTGTGCAGCTCCTCTAGTGCCTTTTGCTTGTCCCTCTTGAATTGGTCACACAATTCCTTCGTGACACGCTCTGATATCTCAATTATACCATACTCCCGGTCTTTCAAGGTCAGCTCAATGTTGGCCACTATCAGCTCTTGCTTTTGTCTTCTTAACAACTCCTCGTATGCTTTGCTGTTTTCCACACCATCTTGCTTAAGATTCACATAATCACGTTGTAGGTTCTGAAGATTACTGGTCAACTTGATATTTTCTAGTTTCATTTGCTCGAATTTTGCCTTCAACAATTTTATTTCCTCATTTTCAGCTTCATGAAACTGTTTTCCATAATCTAGATTAGGAGAAATTTTCTTGAAAGGCAACTTCACTGTCCTAACCCTTTCTGCGATCCAATGGCTATAAGGATATCCTTCATCAATAGTCCATGGTCTGGGGTCCATTTTTGCACGAATAATGTTGCCCCAAGCATTCCTAACTTGATGAAGTACTTCAACAAAGGTTCCTTCCTCATAATAGATTTGCAACATGGCAAGAGATGCAGGTGTAGGTGATCCTCTCATAGGATGCCCAAATTGCCTTTGTGCTAACACAGGATTGTAATTAATACAACACCTGATACCCATGAGAGGTACATTAGGGTACTTCCCGCAATGATATATAATTTGCGATCTACGCTGCCAAGGGACACACCACTTAACTTGTTCTTCATTTAAACTTGCACAAAGTCGCGCCCATTCATCTGCCCCTTTCACATTTGGTTTACTCTGCAATAGCTTATCCATGGAGCACGGGGCATTTAAGGCGTCCTCAGTCACACGGGAGATGAACCACATATACAAAACTGGCAGACAACATAACATTTTTCCTCCCTTTAGCTCATAACAACGATTAAGGGTCCCATAAACTTCAGCCAGGATAGCAGTGACTGGATTCTCACAGCGCTCTTTGTATCCCACAAATGCGTTCATGGCGGCATAGTCGACGAAATTCTTGACATTAGGAAAAAGCATGACACCATAGAAGAGAAGAGCCAATACATCCATAAATGTTTCCCAGTTTTCTTCTTCAGCTAAACGATGCAAGTATCCTATTAGGTATCCTTGAGGAAGGCCCCTCACTTTGCCCTTGATTGTGAACTTGTTCTCCAACTTCATAGGGTGTACTTTCATGATCCTCGCTAGCTGCAAGACAGGTACATACTGCCCAAAGTAATTGTATGGAGCTTTTCCCTCAAGAGGTATATTTAAAATTTGCTCGAATTCTTCCACTGTTGGCACTAGTTGGAAATCTTGAAAAGTGAAACACCTCAATGGTGGATCATAGTATTGGGCTAAAGTAGTAATTGCTGATGTTTGGACCTCCACCTCTAATAGGCTCAACAAATTCCCATACTCCTTCTTGAATGCATCCTTTTGGGATGTCTTCATTTTCATTACCAGTTTTCTCAGACCATTCATATTTCCTTCCTCCGCTTCAATGGCTATCCTTTCCTTTAAAATGTTTGAACTTGTAGGTCGGTCAACTTCCAATCTCATGTTAATTTCCATTTTACCTCTACGGCTTAGTCACAAATTTATAACTTCCTACCTAGGACCAACAAGACCATAAAAAAAATGCATGAGAAAGACGCATAATGATATAGTGATATATACAACATGTTTAATTTTATTAAAAAATAACGGTTATAAGACGACATACATCTCCCTTCGTGCCCTAGATAAGGTTCGAGACTTGAGGTTCAAAGTTAAATATATGCAATCTCACAAGGATAGTTCCCTAATGCTTAAATCAAGGCCACCAGAGTTATGGCTCTTTTCACTACATCTCCACAACAGTCAGAGTAATCAACTAGATGCGGAGACATAAATGAAGAGAACAGACTCTAGTTGGAGTTCTCACGATAGCCAAACAGGAAGTACATCCCAGAGTGACACCGCTACACAACCCCTATAATTCTAAGTTGCGCTCAGACCCGGGTATAGGGCCTCACTCATGATATGCAAAATGTGTGTGGAGGGAGATTATAATGCAAAACAACACTTGCAAAATAAACACAAATAAGTAGATATATAACATGTCATCTACCCTAGGGTTCAATATGGAACAATCAAAACAAACGCACATGCAATTATGCCAAATATTAAACATATATAAAGAAAAAAAAAAGGAAGGAAAACATAATTAAAAACCACATCGAATTCGCACATCTAATTAAATGGCTTGACTCTCTAAATTCCCCAGTGGAGTCGCCATCTGTCGCAACCGGAATCGCGACGGGACGACGATCCGAAAAATAAAAACTGTTTTTGAAAAAAAAAGATTTTGGAGTCGCCACCATAGTTTATTCTGGAAAACTACGGAAAAACCATAAAATGATAAGACCTGGTCTGCGAAAATGAGATTCTAAGTTCGGGAGTCGGTTACGTGTAGGGAAGGTATTAGCACCCTACAACGCCTGCCCTAAGGCAGTACCTTTAACTAAATATGCGAATATGATGTGGTTTTCAAAATGTTTAACTATCCCCTAAAATAAGATTCTAAAGAAATAACATGTATTTTTTAGTTTTTTGAGCCCGACAAGGATTGACCTTGCTCCTACGTATTCTCATTAAGAATGAGAAATCAGGGTTCCGTAGTTCTTTTAGAAAATTGCTTGAAAATTTATTTGAAAATTGTTTGAGAATTTTGTTTGGAAATGATTTTGATTTTTTTTGGAAAATGAACCTGACAAGGACTGGCCTTGCTCCTACGTATCTCCACTTTTGATGGAGAATCAAGGATCACGTAGTTCTGGCTAGCCATATTGTATGTTGTTTGAAAATGTGGATGTTTTTGGGTTTTGAAAGATTTTGTATTTTTTGGTATTTTTATAAAATAAACAAAAAATGTTTTCAGCACAAAGACGATGCGTGCGATCACACATGTGCTTAACCTTTAAAATATTTTTGGTATTTTTATAAAATATTTAGATTTTTGCATGATGAGCACTAGGCTGATGCGTACGATCGCACGAGTACTCACACGGCTTTTTTTTCTTATTGTTTGCGTAATGAGCACTAGGCTGATGCGTACGATCGCACGAGCACTCATACGGCTTTTTTTGTTTATTTTAGATTTTGGGTAATGAGTACTAGGTTGATGCGTACGATCGCACGAGTACTCATACCGATATTTATATTATTACATGTTTTTAAAGTTTTATATTTTTTTATTAAGAAGGATAGATGGGTTGAAATGTGAAAAGCATAAAGAAAAATTGTAATAGAAAACACGATGAATTTATAAACTAAAAAAATGATCAAAATGCATATATAAATAGAATGAAGAGAAAATGTATACCTTGTTGAAGATTTGTGTGATGAAATAAAACTCTACTTGTAATAAGTTGTGAGAAAGATAGATGGAAGATGAAGAAGATAACTTTATGGTAGAAATGGGGTACGGGATTTATTATGTATAGAGAGATAGTAAAATGTGAGGGAGAAATGAAGTAGAGTTTCGGGATGGAATGAAGAGATTTTGAGAGAGAAGATATGGATATTATGTAAATTGTGTGTGTGAAGTGAAGAGAATGTAGGTATTTGTAGAGTTAAGGATGAAGAAAGTTGATGAACAAAAATAATATAATAAGTTGGTGGAAAATTTAGATGAAATAAAAATTAATCACAAAAATGCAATAAAATAAATAAGTAAAGAAATAAAACGTTTGGGGAAACAAGAAGTTGAATCTGGCAGAGCCGGTTAGACAACTTCTAATCCTTCCAAAATGCAATAAAATAAATAAGTAAAGAAATAAAACGTTTGGGGAAACAAGAAGTTGAATCTGGCAGAGCCGGTTAGACAACTTCTAATCCTTCCAAAATGCAATAAAATAAATAAGTAAAGAAATAAAACGTTTGGGGAAACAAGAAGTTGAATCTGGCAGAGCCGGTTAGACAACTTCTAATCCTTCCAAAATGCAATAAAATAAATAAGTAAAGAAATAAAGCGTTTGGGGAAATAAGAAGTTGAATCTGGCAGAGCCGGTTAGACAACTTCTAATCCTTCCAAAATGCAATAAAATAAATAAGTAAAGAAATAAAACGTTTGGGGAAATAAGAAGTTGAATCTGGCAGAGCCGGTTAGACAACTTCTAATCCTTCCAAAATACAAAAATAAACAACTAATAACATACAAATGGCATAACATAATCAATATCACGTTTTACAACTATCACACTTGGATATCAACACAAAAGCATACTCTCATTTAAATTCAAAATCATACAGAAACAAAATACTCCATAATCAAGATTTAAGATCAGACAAAAGCAAAATATAGCATATTCAAGGCTCAAGATAATACAAAAGGAGATACTCAAGGTTAGCTTCCCTTACCTCTATTACAGACTTAATCTCCTCGCTCTCTGAAAACTTCCAGAATATCCCCTTTGAAATTAGAAATTCTTCCAACTCTCTTCTCTCCAAAATTTTCTCAATTCTTTTGTGTAAATTTTCAGCCTCCCCCCTTGGCTATTTATAGTAAAAAAAATTTACTATTCATTTGTACTATTCATTTTTACTATTCATTTTTTTAATTCATTTTACTATTACAAAATTAATTTTTTATTTGCAAATTGGTGAATTCTGATCTCAAAGCTACGTGGAACACTTATCCTTTCCAAAAATAAATTTTTTTTTTTTACTTTTCACTTTTTACTATTCACAATTCACTATTCACTATTCACTATTTACTATTCACTATTCACTTTTTTTTTATTTATTTATTATTAATTTTATTTACCCGGACGAAATTGGGTATTGACAAAGATGATGGTAAAAAAAACAAAATAAAAGGTTATCTCTACTCTACATCTATCGTTCTTATAAAAGTAAAAGAAGAAAAATACCTAAAACCTAACCCCTTTTATGTAAATGCAGGTTTGTACTAGCATGACCCTCAACCCCAGCCTCGTCCAATTGGCCTTCTTGCTTGGTCATAGGATGACTCTATTCAACATTGCAGTCTATTACGATGGTTCCCTTTTCACACAATAGTGCAACAAGTGGTGTGCTTTGGTTTAGAGCTTTTCCAAATGGGCATCTTTCTTTGTCACAGGATAACTCTATTAAGATGAGATGAGAGAACACGAGAAAAGACGAGAGAGATAAGGGATTGGGAATTTTGAATAAACATATAACCTAATTAATTTCAAAAATAGTTTTGTTTCTAAAATTATCCTTTCACTAGTGGAAAAATGACATTTTATAACGTACAAAAATGATCTTTTATAACGTAGTTACTAGGGATATAGTTATAGGCGATCTAGTAAGTCTGTGCATTTTATAACGTAGCATAAATTTACGTTATAATATGTTGAACATATTATAACGTAGTGTCTGATGTACGTCATAATATACGTAGTTTATTATAACAAATTTTCATTTGTCTGTTATAATAGGTGGAAGGTAGTATGACGTGGCAGTTTTTGTACGTTATAATATGTGATCAACGTACCATAACGTACATTGCTTAGTATGTTATAATATATGTTTTTTGAAAAAAAAAATTGATTATTAGATTTGACATCCAATGAAATTATAATAATATTCTTGTATTGTCATCTCATCCAATCAATATATAATCAATATAGCTTCAAATAAACAAATTTAATGAAACTAACAAAATAGAATTCATTTCAAATATTAAATAGTCTAATAGTTAATACATCATTTATACATGAAACTGTATATTAAATACAAATATTACATTAATGTACATACACTGTTTAATTGTAGCAAGTTTCTACTAACACTTAAAATAAAAGAAGCCCAGTTCCTTCTAATGTCTTCAATGTTTGCAGCTTCCATGGGAGATGAATCATTAAAGATCTACAAATAAAATAATAGAGTTAAAACAATATTGTAATGAATAGTTGGATAAGTATTTAGTTAGTATTTTAATACCTTATTCCATGATTCAGTAATGTTTGTACGAATAATGGTATGCATGTGTTTCATTACATAATACCCACACTCATAGTTGCCCAATTGACATCGACATTGCAAATTAAATACAAATAATGAAAACTCATTCAAACCAAAGACACAAAATATCATATTATACTCTAGCTAGCCTTTGCACTATGTAGCTCTGTATATTTTGCTAAACCAAATTTCACAAAACCAACAACACAGTCAATTCCTCATAAAAATAGAAATCACCAAACACAAAACAAAGGAAGGTCAACTTCTCTTACATTAGGTGTGATTATTTGCATTTTCTTCCTAGAAAGAGATGGAACACCCTGCAACCTTGAATGAGCTTCCAAAGACCTATACAAAAGTTAGACATCCATTACATCATAATAATAATATAGGAAGGAATCAAAATAGAAAGGAAAACTTACACCTCTAATATATTTTTTATGGACAATGTGTTAGCTTTCTTATGCAATGAACATAAGAGAACTACAAGAGAACGATAAGGAACAATAACTAGCAATTGCTAATGACCCCTACAAGTTAGAATAATATTAATTTCCTTGTAAAATTTGAAGCAAAACATTACTTTTATATGTCCATGACCCATTAGCTAAACTTTAATTTCTGCTATATACAGGTCTAGGTTAGGAAAAAGGAAGTTCTCGTGTATATATTAGTCTTGAAAGTTGATATAGAGTTTAGACATTACTGAAGCACGCCTGAAGATCTTGTCATCTCAAGGTACCATATATTCATATTCATAATTATAGGCCTTAGGAGACTTTACTTCATGGAAAATATTTAGCTTTTCCTATCAGCAGCATTTTGATGCATGAATCAATTTCATATACGTACTTTAATTTCATCAATAATTCAAACAGGAAAGTAGTTTTATAATGAGTTTCTGTTGATAATGCATGGCAACAAATATAGAAAGTTGAGGGGGCAGAGTTATGCTATGATCATTCAAGTTTTCTTCACATCAGTAACAAGCAAAGTTCGAGATTCCTTTGATTTGATCCTGTGCATTTTCTTTAAATTAAAGATCTAACTCTTCAATTACAAAACCAAGAAGCAACGAACTACAATAATATGTTAAAGGAAAGCAATCCACTTTTTTTGAACACGGGTCAAAATTCTCCACATGATTTCTCTATCAACTTTAAGACTCTATTAGTGAAGTTGGAAACTCTTCAACTCCATACTGTGCAAACCTTCACTTTCACATGCAAATTGAAAGCATCATTCACTTTAATCCTAACTTTAGAAAACTCATTTCAATTCCTATCTTCAACTCCATACTGTGCAAACCCTCACTGTCGCATGCAAATTGAAAGCATCATTCACTTTAATCCTAAGTTTAGAAAACTCATTTCAATGCCTAGTTTCGCGGATGGCGCAACTTGCTAGTGTCATTCCCACTACTATGCTACTTTTTCTATGCCACTTTCATTGGCACAAGGACTAAAAAACCCCTAATCTGATTTCATAAATGATTGAAGACAGCTTTGCATAAAAGTGCTTGATTGAAGACAAACGTGATTTGTGCGAAGTTGAACGGAGAAGACAAAGAAGCGTCCAGAGATGGAGGTTGCTTCGCGCAGGTTCCATGGTGCGATTAAGACGAAGGAGATTCTCTGAATGGTGGCGCAAAGGAGGAAGATGTCTCACGAGTTAGGGTTTCACGATTTGGATTGTTGATTTTTGGAATTTACTATTCAGGTGCGAAGGTGTGAAGAAGATGATGACGTGCGATTTCGCTCGTGTAATTTGGGATTTTATGGTTTCTTTGCATTCGATTGGATTTTTCTTCTACAAATTTCCATGGTGAGTTCGATTTAGTGAAGAAGATTAGTGTAGGGAGATTGTTTGTGATTACCCTTTTGTAGGAGTTGTTCATAGTGGACTCATGGTGATGGCCATGGAAGTAATTGAATCGCGAGGGAATTAAGAAGGGACAGAAATTGAATCGTGATTTTAGAACTAATGTATTCAGAATTTGAACTTGTGCCTTTTTTAGTATCTGATCCTGATGAGTTTATTGTTATTTGGTGGGAGAGGGAGAAATGGGTGTTGTTGCTGTTGTCGGACTTTTGATTTTTGCTAAGAACCCTAATTATTTACAAACATAAAAAAGCCCTAATCTGATTTCGTAAATGAAAACATACGTGGCACATCACTCAAATCTAATTTCAAAAAATAAAAGCAATGTGGCACACAAATAGTATAACACTGACTTGCTGTTAGCCACCTCACAAGGAAATCTAACACAATTACTTTTTAAGGACTAAAAATACGAATTTTAAAACTAAAAGGACTAAAAGGAACAAAAGTTTCGAGTAGGGACTAAACCCAAAATCGTGGGATACTTAAAGGACGAAAACCATATTTAACCCTAATCTTTTTTAGGTATAATACTTATTTTGGTCCCAATTTTGGTTGGGAATGTTTGAAATGGTCCCAATTTTTTTGTTGCTGTTCAATGTTGTCCTAAATAACGTAATTTATGTTCAATTTAGTCCTTTTTGCATACAGCGTTTAAATTGTTGACGGCCAGATGTCCAGATGTTCAATAAATGACACATCACCCTTGACATGTCATCATCATCTCCTACCTCCAAAAGCCCTAATTTCTCCTACACAGAAACCCTAGCCACCACCTAACCTTAACTGTCGCCGCCACGGTCATGGCCAACCACCATCTTCGCACCTCCATCATCTTCTCCACCACCTAAGTCGTAATTGTTGAAAATGTATTTCTCATTAGGGTCTCAACTCGCTAGACCACCATCTTCACCCATCATCTTCCTCGTGCTTCCAAAACCGTAGGCCGCCACCACCACTGCGCAGCAAAGCCCATTTCAGGTCGTCGCTGCCGTAACAATTGCGCCACTCAACGTGAGAACTTGTAACCACCACATCTCCATCCGCGACGCCATCAAACCTGCAGCAAATCATGAGTCTTCCTTCTCTAGCACCAACCTAAATCACGAGTTTCGTACAACATTCATAGCCAATAGCGGAATCTCCATGGTCACCGCTACTACTACCACTCTCCCTTCTTCAACGCGCCGCCGTGACACACACTTCCATCATCCTCGCCAACCCCAAACCTGCAAACCATAAGAACTAGAAATCCGCCGCAACACACACCTCCATCACCTCCACCGTTAGGTAGCCTCGCCCTTCCAACCGTTCGGTTCCCTTCTTCTTCTCCCTCACTGCTCGGCCTCTTCCTGCCTTCCAACTCACAACGCCACAAAAAACTCCACGTAAGCCAATACATGACATTTCACTCTGTAATTGCACATCTAGACATTTGGTCGTTAACGATTTAAACGACATTTGCAAAAAGGACCAAATTGAACACAAATTACATTCTTTAGGACTATATTAAACAACAACAAAAAATTGGGACCATTAAAATTGAGACCAAAATAGGTATTATACCTTTTTTTTTTTACTATTCATTTAATTTTTAAAAGTATATTTCAAAACCTTTAGATTATTCAAAGCAAAATTATTAAAGCTTGTCTTCTCATATATTTTAAATTCAAGTTCCAGAATTCTTTTAACATACACATTTTAAAAATAATAAATATTAAACAATTAACACTTAAAAAGAGATGTGTTATTGGGGTTAATTCTTTTATATTTTAAAAAAAGTTGAAAATGTTGTGATAAGGACTAGTTTGCAATTTAATATTTCTCCACTGCTCCAAAATCGTCTTCCATATTCTATTTTTCTGTTTCTGCCATCTCCAATTCCAATCCATGTTTGCTTCGGTGAGCAACAGCAGCATCAATATTTTACGCCGCTGCGGTCTCCTCCGTCCACGTGTCCTCACTGTTGGATTTTGCTCTCTCCTGCACAGGTTCGGTGCTTCATCTCCGATGGACAATGGCAGCAATAACCACTTTTCCTCTTACGCTCACGCCTCTCCCAGGTAATTTCTCGTATCTCCTTCTCCTTCCTCCAAACTCACCAATTTCTCGTTTCTCTTTTTGGAATATGGTATAATTGTTTGTTAGTAGTAAAGGAGTTAGTTTTTCATTTTAATTAGCAATTATATAAGAACATAATTGCTGCTGTTGTAGGTGTGATGATGGATTTCATTCAGACTCTTCTTTGTATTATCTTCTTCTGGAATAAAATTCAGTTCGGATTATTTTGGCCCAAATCCCCTACGTCTTAGAATCGGGATTCTTGGAATTAATTTCTTTATATCAGAATGCCTCTGTTCAAATGCTGTGAATTTCGAAGGATTTGTTCGGTTTAGGGAATGTGATTGTGAATCGAAGGCTTAGATGATGTTATCGATGTAGCAACGTGCAATGGGAAGCTACGTCGTTTTTCATATTTGGAATTACGGTTATATCATTATATTGGAGATTGCCATCGTTTTGTTGTGGGTGAATTATTGTGATTGAACATTTTGATGTTTTTCACTACTCAAGGAGATGAAATAGAGACGTTTTGTTGGCTTTACGTGGTTGGTGATTCAATGCTTCTGTTGGACAATGATACAGTTATCTTGAAGTATTCTTTTCTAGTGTACTAAACTCTTGAGGATTGAAGCTTAAGATGTGCAGTTTCATTGGTCTGTATACATCAACTTTTGCTTGTGATTATAGGATTGTAGCTCTTATTTCATGGAAATGGGTTTGACGTAACAAAAGCTACTTTGGGAGCGTGCTCCTTCCTATGGCTGGACTATCGTAACTTTGACCTTGAGGGACAAGGTATTTTATTTTTCTTAATGGGGGAGGTGAGGTAATGTAGTGATTGTTGAGTCTTATGCTGAATTTGTCTAGTTGGTTATAAGGACAAGTGTTGATTGTAGCTGAAAACAAGGGAATTGGATTGGATTTGGAGGATGAACTGCCGATCAAAAGAATTTAAGGCATGTAAAACAGTAAAACGAGAAGGAAGCCAATGAATCAATTAGTATTCCTTCTAAGGGCTGTACTAGTCTTCCTCTTTACTTTAGATTTCTATCCCTACATCTCTCCTTCTAAGTTTTAATTAGCTTCATTATAATTCTTCTTTAATTTTTGTATTTTTGACTGTATCTCCTTCAATGTAATGGAATTCCTACTTCATTGTTGTGGTTCAAGACTATGAATAAGTTTCTGTCATAGATTGCTTTACATTATGTACACTTATCAATTCATTCAGTAGCTACCATCATGGAATCAATCAGGAGGTTTTACGCTTTTTGATATTTATGTTCAATTCTGGCAGTGGCCGTGGAAAGGCTTTTGATATGAAAAATGATAGAGAAAAAACAAGAGGGCGTGGTGGTGGAAGTGGCTCAGGAAAGGACAAAATTGATGCTCTTGGTAGGCTCCTGTAAGCATTACTTCTCTCTAATGATTTTTTATATTTCATAAACATTGCCTTTATTTCCTTCCTTCATGGCTGCCAAATGTGACTTTCATCAGTTGTGTTTTTGTTTTTTGTATGAAATATCCAGTGGCATTGTTATTCTTTTTCTGTGTGGAAAGAAGTTTGGGAAAAATACGGAATTTGTTTGCCTCAGATTTCAGCAACAGAGCCAATGAGCTTTGTGATATATCTTAATTAAGCTGTTTTTTGCTTTATTCTTCTAGGAAGTAAATACTCTCAATTTATCTCTGTTGAATATGTGCAGGACACGAATTTTGCGACATATGGCATCTGAATTGAATTTGAATATGCGAAATGATGGTTTTGTGAAAGTTAATGATTTGCTAAAGCTGAATATGAAGACTTTTGGTAATATTCCATTGAGATCACACACTGTTGATGATATTAAGGAGGTCAATTATTTTCATATACTTCTCTGTTTCAGCACGTGTTCATTCCATTTTTATTCTGCCTTGTCAATACGTTTTGTAATTAGATTCTTGAGTCACATTATCTAAGAAGCATATGGGTGAAAATATAAAGGATATAAGATTGTCATATTGTTGGTAATAGATGAACTCTTCAATTTTTATTCTTATGAAGCATGGAAGATCACTTCATTGTATTGTGTGTTAAAGATAAATTCCTTGTATTTATGTAGAATTTTAGAGGATTGATATTTGTCTTTCTCTTGTAAAAGCGGTCAGAATATGGCTAACAGCTTAAGAATGTACCTGATCCATCATTTCTGCTTTCAGCAACTAATTCTGCTATAAGTTAATAATTTAGGAAATTGACTAGGAACATTAGCAGGGTATTTTTGTGTCTTGCAAAGAATTTACATGTTGATTATATTAGTGGTTTTGACCTACTCTTAAATTTTAACTTAATTTTTAGTACTGTACGTGGCTTTTGTTGCCTTTGAATGACTATTTATGCTTATATAACCTTTTTTTGTCTAAGTTATACTTATTTGTATTTGGTTTTATTTTTTCATTCTTGTAAACAACTTGTTGTAACTCCATATTATCATATTGTGAATTAACTGAAAGAAAAACATTTTATTCTAAAATATCTTTTGGTTACTCTCTTAGGCTGTTAGAAGAGACAATAAGCAACGATTTAGCCTCATGGAAGAGAATGGGGAACTATTAATACGTGCAAACCAAGGCCACACAGTAACGGTAGCGTATTCCTCTTTATCAAGTGATGAAAACTTCATGTATCCAATTTATTTTTGAAGTGTTGAAGAAATAATAGAACGTCAATTCTATACTCTGGAATGCAACATGTTGCTATGCATCTAATTTCCTGTTAAAATTTTCTTTTGCCATTGTCATGTTAAGATGCCAATTAAAAACTCAACAATGCTTACTGTCTTGTGTTGTACTCACTTTCCTTTGTCAACTTCCTGAGTTTTTTGTTTTCTTTATAAGAATGCGAATATGACTTTCATTATATATTCATTTCTTTCATGGTTAAATGAAGTCCAAAGCACTTTAGATACAAATTACACTATTGTTCCTCAGTTCTGAAAATAACACATTTGTCATGTGAGTTTTTTCCTTTTATGCCTTTAGACCGTACAGTGGAGCTAGGCATGTGAACATAATCGAATAGGACAGTCTGTTTTATTCTATTCACTTTTCTAACCTTATTTTCTGTTCTCATTTTAAACTATACCAGACATAGAACAGAATTCGTATATTATGCTTTTTCCTGTTCCAACCTGTTTAAACAATGCCTTAAGGTTGATGGAGATATAATAAAACCAAAAGGTTTAAACAGAACAAACATTAGATGGAATCGGGATTGTAGCAGCTAGTATTCTATCTTGAAAGCCAAGAAATATTTATAATAAGTATTATCAATGTTTTATATTGTTAATGAGCTAAACCTTTTTTAACCCTGGGCTGCATATTCTCTTAATATATCTTTAAAATTTCCAGTCAAGTGACAGGAAAAAATTATGCCTGTAATGTTGTCCCCAGCCTTGCCAAATTTTGTTGCTTGCCTTTTGCTCTTAAGCATATGTGTCACTAATACTTTTTCTGTTTCCATTTTTTTAGCAGTTAAAAATAGTAAAATAATGTTGTCAATTTTATGTTGAACTTTTGAATCTTGAATTCATTTAACTTTGTCCATCTGCCCTTACAATTATTGACTTTTCATCTGCAGACTGTTGAAACTGAAAGCTTATTGAAACCAATCCTTTCAGCCGAAGAAGTTCCAGGTGCATAATCATTAGATTTGGAATTTTTTAACTAGACTCAAGCTATGATGAACGCTGCACATAGCAACACACTAATTTCTGAATGTTATGATGCTATGTACATATTTATAATTTAAGTTTATCTCTTTAATGGTGGATATATTACAAACTTAATGTCTTCCAACAACCTGATATTATATTAACACAATTTTAATTACTTAAGATCTGTACATCTGCCTTTTCAACTCATTCTGTGAATTTTTTTTCTGTATTTATATTTTATTTGTTTCATTTACTTGATTTTGTTGTATGCAGTTTGTGTCCATGGAACCTACAGAAAGAACTTGGAATCAATTCTAGGATCTGGGCTGAAGCGCATGAAAAGATTGCATGTTCATTTCTCTTGTGGTTTACCAACAGATGGAGAAGTAATTAGTGGTAACGTGATATACTATTTAAAATGAATCCTATTTAAATATTGTAGTTTACATTTTGATATTTTTGTTTAAAATTTTAGCTAGGCAAGTTAATTTTCCTTTAGGGGAATATTAAGGATGAAATGAGTGACACTGGATATCTCTGTTTTTGTTGATAATGTATCTTTGACCAAATGTGGAATCCAAACGACCAATTTAAAGTTTTCCTTTTATCATCTTTGTTCAAGAGTTTTCACCAAGGCCAGGGTAGTAGAAATGCTAAAATCCTACTCATAAAAGGGATTCATATAATAATTAGCCCAACATCCAAAGTTATATGGGATTACCTAAATCTTTTGGTAAGCTTGGAAGAAAAATGTTCGTATACTTTTATACTCCATTAGTAACTAGTTATTTCTCTGCAAATGATTAACCATATTAATATTATAAATGGTTGTTTTAATATAGTGAAACAATACAGGTCTCAGAAGTACCATTAATGATCACAGCTTGGATCTAGTTGCATCTTTTAAGCCTTTCACAACTTATCGTCGATTGGAGGGTGGAGACCTTTGAACTGGAAGTCTCTTTGGTAGATGGCAGTGGGGCCTCAAACTAAAGTTTATGAGAGAAAGAAGAAAAGGGTTAAGAAGAGTATAATTGGGAAGGAGAATTTTGTTAGTGAAGGAGTGGAGGGGGCTAAATGGGAAGCTGTCATGAGGGGATTGGAGAGGCAGAGCTGGGGAATCATGGAGGGGACATGGTTATATGAGGGGGCCAGGGAGTGAGGGGTATCACTGTAGGGTGATTGTTGTCACTCTGCAGAAAACATCCTTTTGAGTACTTTTTCTTTTTGCAGTTTATATTGCTTCTTATGGTAATTGGAGTGTAATCAAGGCTAGTTCCTTGAGTTTCAGTTCCTATCACTCCTCTTGGTTGAGATGGGAATTATTATGTTCTGTCATCCCTATCGTCCTATGAAATTAGTTTAGCATATGAAAGCACTAATCTTTAGTAGTTTCAGCTATTTCCTTAGAAGCATTAGGCTCTAACAGTTTGGCACTTAGACTTGCTTCCTCACTGTTCCAATTACTCATCTTTTTCCCAGGTATGAGGCGAGATGTCAATGTTCTTATCTTTATTGACGTCAGAAAAGCATTGGAGGGTATGATAAGACAATATTCCAAACAATGTGTTCTTCATGCGAACAACCTCATCTTGAAATGTTAATTTCTTTGTTGTTTGATGATGGTAAGTAAAAGACTACTGATTGCTTCTTTGTATGTTTTTTATCCTATTTCAGAAGGTATGAAGCTTTACATTTCTGACAACAAGGTAATCTTGACGGAAGGTTTTGATGGCGTTGTTCCTCCCAAATATTTTGATAAGATAGAATCATGGCCTAGCAGACAGCCTATTCCCTTTTGAAACTCTCAGAATCATAGGAAATTGAGGATTATTATATATGATTGTGCAAACCTCTTACAAGAATTACTATTTGGCTTCTTGTTTCTTTTGCCTACTTAGAGAATTCAATTACGTTACTTTGGATAATTGAGTTATTATTCATATATCTAGAGATAGCTTTTATGTACCATTATCATTTATATCTTGTTGACTTCTAATCATTTATAGTTATTTGAAAATTATAGGAGTTACATTTCCAATGACTAAATACTAAAATTATTTAGTTTTTGAGTATTACAGTTTAGGTATATTTGTTTGTTGCATTACATAATTTTTTTCTCGTGTTAAATAATGTGTAACTAAAGGAGTGATATATTTTTTTTAATTTAATTGGGATGCATTGACAGAATCTCTATCAGCGAAAACAAAAAAAGGTGCTTTGATAATGTATAGAATTTTTATATCATTATTTTTTCATGGATGATAATAATAAGATTAATTTTTAAAATAATTCTCTTTAAAAATTCATATAATTTTGTTTAATAAAATTTACAACTCAAAAATATAGAGTGGAAATGTATCAAAATTTAACTATTTTTAAGTGTATATTTCACAAATTATTTACCACGAGGTCATGTAAACATATTTCTGCGGCCATTTTCATACTTGGTTTACATACTTGGTTTACAATGTATTACAGGAAAGAGTAATCTATTTTATTTGTAATCAGTTATTTAACATATCAAAAAGATTAAATTCATCAATTATTTATTATGTTATCCCATAAGAGTAGGATAATCAACACATTAGTTGTTTGATAACCTTATTATCAATTTATATTTCTCAATTTTTTGAAGTAGTTTGTTAAAGAAAAACACTTGTGTAAGTATTAAAGTGAATAAGCTAAATTTTAATTTTAATTAATCATGGTTTTTTTATTTAATTATATAAATATTTCAAAAAATTCATGCAATATTAATTTGCCTCAAATTTGACACAAATTTCAAAAATAAATTCACAAAATATTCTGTAATTTCTTAATTCTAAATTTGAGTATGTTATAAAAGGCCATAATTTAGTAAATACAACAATTACTGAAAATTTTAAAAGATTAATTATTTACTATTTACTATAAGAGAATAAACATTTATTATTTACTATTTACAAAATAAAATCTGTACTTACAAATATATTATATTAATGAAATAATGCTACACAATAATAAAATATAGAAAAATTAATATGAATTGCAAGACATACATTTATATATTATGCAAAACAAATGAATGCAAGCTGACAGACTTAATTCTCATCCCTAGTTAAAAATATTAAGGAAATTAGAAAGTCTTTGAAAACCTGGCATCGATGTGTCAAATTGGAAAAACGTAGACAAACTTTACACCACAAGAAAGAAAAATTTTCGAAACAAGAGTGATTGATTGTAGATTGAACTGAGTTAAAGAGTAAACAAGTGGAGAAACTAAAGAAGTTGAAGATGATACGGGGTTCGTTCCAATCATCAAAGAAAAAAAATTACTTTCAATGATGATTTTGTGAGATTTGTTTCAATGAGATTTGTTCCAATCATCATATCGTGTCTTGAGATGCCCATCCTTTCTTCTCCAACTCTTGTCGCAGTGCCTGACACCAACCAACACATTTAGTGAATCATACAAAAACTGAACAGTTATGTGACATGATTTGAGGGAAAAGGAAGTTTTTTGTGATGCAAACCAAGAATTTTTTATGTAACCATAGAGAAAGCACATGATAGGAGGATAAACCAAACCATACCTTTATTCTTTTCCTATTCTGATCAAAATCAAAGTTTCCCAACCGAGATGCAGATCTATACTCCACAGTGGAACCCTTATCAGGTGGAAACCAGAACTCAACATCATCCACAAACTGTTAAAACAAGACAGAGAAAAGGAGAAGGAAATTAAAGATGGCTCTTGATATCAGCTAAAATATTTAAAATGGTTATTTTTCTTTTTCATGATGAGTTTCCTTAGATGTAAGTTACACATACCCCCAAGATTGAGCTTTGATACTCTGCACGGATATAGTCTTCTTTCCTTTCAACTATCTTTGGTGTAAATTTGTCTGGTGTCGTTGACTCAATCTGTAAAAGCAATCCAGAACTGGTTTTTAACTTACATGATTGAGAAAGTGCAAATATACAACTATTACAACCCAGTTATAAGTTACAAATTAGAAAAAGATTAGCATCATAATTAAAGTTTAGATCTAATTTGATCCTACAAAACAGACTCACAATTAAGATGAGTGTTATCTCCACTCAAATAGTATGATTTAACTAAATCACCAGTTAAAGAAAGATCTTCAACACTGTTTTTTATATAACTATTTGTTATTAGTAAAATTTTATTAAAAATGTTCAAATTATGCAGGTTTCACTCCTAGTTGAATGAGTTTCCTTTGTAACTTTATAACTTTCAATAAATTGTAACCAAAAAACAGAAAAGAGAGTGTAATAGAAATAGTTAGTTGCAAAGTATACTACTTACTAACCCTCCATTGATAAATTGTTATAAATTATAATCAATGTTGACAGAGTAAAGGAAGGCAAAGAAAACTTCAATCCAATGACATAATTCATGATTTCAGTTCAGCTAGATTTTCTTACAACGTCTATCAGTTCCTCCATTGCTTCCTCTCTGCTCACAGGCTTTTTCCTGCCTTCAGGATTATAGTTCCTGATAAAGAAGGAAAATATTAAAACAAAGTGACATCATGATTCATCTATGTCCAATAATAAAGTTTGGAATTTGGAGGGACCATACACAATACAAAGACCAATCTACAGAAAACTTACTTTTGTCTGATAAAACGAAAAGTAAAGATTGCACAACTTTCAGACAGTTTGAAACGTGATAAATTGTTCCAAGTGCACTTTGTTTATTGCAACGTGATTTTCACAAGTATTTCATATCATCTTTTGCACGAAATCCAAAAGATAAATAAACAAATCCTGAGTACTTATCTCCTAAATTTGGCTCACCAGATTGTTCTCAGCACGCAAAATTTGACCCAACTTGTCACTTATCCAAAAATCAGGGCACCAAAGAACAACATAATGGAAATACATCATCTTTGAAAATGCTTGAAAAACTTAATTAGACTTATAATACAAGTATTTTTGCAAGTCTAGATGTTTAAAACAACTTTATGATGTTTTTATGAGTTGTTTTCAGTTTATTTCAACAAGCATTTCAAGAATAGCTTGTGGAAATAGTTAAGAACCTGTATTGTATGAAAATAATTTAATCATAGTACCAACTTAAACATAATTATCTACATTACGAGCACTTAATCCATAAACTGAACTAAGGTGTTTAAGTTGTTTATCTAAACACAACTAAAAACTTGCAATTAATTCACGTATTCATATAATCCCATGAAAGCAATACTAAAATTAAAATGAGGAAAAGAAGGGAGGTTTTACCAAGGAGGAGCATAATGTGTGCGATCACTGATATTCTCAGAAGTTGATACACAGTTCTTAGTTGCTGGACACAGAGCTAATGCTGGTGGGTTTTTCTGCACTCCAAGATAATCAGGTTTTTTCCCACTGCATGCACCACCAAAACACAAAACCCAAACCAAATTATCTTCTTTAACAACCACCCATTTCCAACAAAAAGCAAAACCGAAACTAAAAATCAAAAGGGTCTCAATACCCATCAACAAAATCAAATCTTGAATTAAATTTACATTAAAACAATACCCTTTTTATTCAAAAACAAAGGTGGGTTACCTGAAGTTGAGGATAGCACCAATGGTCGCTATTTCACTGCTTCTCAATATGAGTTCTCTTCAATATTCCAAAAAAGAATTGAAAAGTGAATAAATTTTAGAAGACGGTTAAGAACAGTCATGAACATCAATAGATAAAAGTAAGAAAAGCAAGAGTGCGAAGAACCTTCGGTTGATTTGGTCGGTGGGAACATCATCGTGGTGCTTCTGACAGAACAGAATGCGAGGAAAAGAGGAAGCTCTGGTTCTACCATTGTTAGGTTTGGTGCAAACCTTGAGGTAGCTGCAGAAGGAGCTTGAAGGTGTCGCTGGAGCCATTGTTTGGAGGAGAAAGTGATGAAGGTTTGAGAAAATTAAGGAACTTGGGACTATTTATGATCCGAAATTGAATAATGTGATACTTAAAATATTAGAGAAGAAGATGTGAATCATGTGATGAATAAAAGAAAGTCGACGGTGGGAATCTTCCTCTCAGCACCATTTTTTGTTTTATTTGGATTGGATATCAAGAAAAAAAAATATTTGAATGTTTAATCAAGAAAAAAAAAAGAGGTTTTTGATGTTAAATTTTTTAGACTTGATTTAAATTGATGAATTCAGATTCAATTTTTTAAAATGTATAATTTTAGTTTTCTTTTATACTTACATCTATTATTTATGAATACTTTTCTATTCTTGCAAAATTGATAAAAAGAAAACCATATAGTATGTAATAGTAATTTTTCCTTTTATATGACAGTTTTTTACTGTCATAAACACATCAGAAAGACTAAAGTATACTCTTCTTAATTGTAAAGACTAATTAATCAGTTCTAAGGTAGCCTGATGAAAACCTAGATTAATAGAAGAAGTAGAAGAAAAAACTTATATCAGAATACATATGATCCTTGTAAAATATATATATTAGATATATATAATATTATAAATTGAGCTGATGTAACTTTATAACATATCCTCCTTAAATCAACACTAAATTATATCCTATGTGAGTGAAATCATAAATTCAATAAATCTACACTTCCTTTTTAAAGATTGTTTTATTTTAGAATAATTATTACAAAACAATTTTTATAAGAAATTCGGTTGAGGAATTTTTCTTCGTTCAAAAACATGTTTATTCTGACTCAGAAGGAGAAATGCATTGGAGTACGGATGTGTATCATGCATCACAATTTAAATATAGTAATGTCCATATCTTACCAAAAACCATTTATGGATTTTATCAGGAAAATCAGATCCGCTTCAATCTCTTTTTCAACCAGAAAAGATCAAGATCAATTGAACATTCATTATCTTTCTACAGGAGAAAGAGATATTTGTAACCTTTTAGCAAGTAATAATAAAGTAAGACACAAATTGTTTCGTTTCAATCATTCTTATAAAAAAGAAAGAAGGATTTCAAATTATTCAAAAAATAATCAAACCATATGTAAAGATCATTGTCATTTTACACATCCTGTTATTTTTCACGATACTACGGATTTATTAGCAAAGTGGCAGAGAAATCGATTCATTATTCCATTTCAATTCCAATCGATTTAAGAACAAGACAAAGCACTAATGTTAGCTTCCAGTATCTCGATTGAAATATCAATCCATGATATTTTTCGTAGAAATAGTATTTTTGCTTATTTCGATGATCCTCAATACCGAACACAGAGCTCGGGTATTACTAAATATAGGACTATTGATATAAATTACATTTTTAAAAAAGAGGATTTTTTAATCGAGTATCCATGAATTAAAGAATTGAAGAAAAAATACCAAATTAAAGTAGATCAATTTTTTTTCATTCCAGAAGAAGTGTATATTTTACCAGAATTTTCTTCCATAATGGTATGGAACAATAGTATCATTGAAGTAGATACACCAATCACTATAAATATAAGAAGTCAAGTAAGCGGGTTGGTTCAATTGGAGAAGAAAAAAAAAGATTCAATTAAAAATATTTTCTGGGAATATCTATTTTCTCGGAGAAATGGATAAGATATCCCGACACAGTGTCATGTTGATACCACCGAGAACGGTAAAAAAAAATTCAAAAGGATAAAAAAATGAAAAATTGGATCTATGCCCAATGGATCACAATTATGAAATAAAAGTATTTTGTTTTGGTTCGACCAGTAATTTTATATGAAATAGCAGATAGGATCAATTTAATCCAATTTTTTTCCCAAGATATGTTACAAGAAAGAGATAATATGGAACTTCAAGTTATTAATTATATTCTTTCTGGAAATGGAAAATCAATTCGGGGAATTTCGAATTCTAATACAAGTATTCAATTAGTTCGGACTTGTTTAGTGTTAAATTGGGATGAAGACAAAAAATTGTCTTCTATCGAAAAAGGGCATGCTTCTTTTGTTGAACTAAGTATAAAAGGTTCGATTAGATATTTCTTAAAAATGGACTTAGTAAAATCCCATATTTCATATATAAGAAAAAGGAAAGATCCGCTCGGTTCAAGATTTATCTTGGATAATGAGTTGGACTAGACCAACATCAATCCATTTTTTTCTATGGATCCGAGGGAAAAAGTTCAACAATCACTTAGTCAAAATCATGGAACTATTCATATGTTGTTGAATAGAAATGAGAAATGTCGATCTTTGATAATTTTGTCATCATCGAATTGTTTTCAAATACAATCATTCCACGATGGAAAATATTACAATGGGTTAAAAGAAGAAATGAATCCAATTCCAAATTCGTTAGGTCCTTTAGGAATAGCCCTTCAAGTTGCCAATTTTTATTTTTACCTTTTAATTACTCAAAATCAGATCTTGATAAATAAAAATTGGCAACTTGACAAATTAAAAAAACTTTTCAAGTATTAAAATATTATTTAATAGACGAAAACGAGATAATTTATAAATCTGATCTATCTAGTAACATCCTTTTAAATCCATTCTATTTGAATTGGCATTTTTTCCATCAGAATTCTTGTGAAAAAAAAAATGTTTCCCATAATAAGTCTTGGTCAATTTATTTGCGAAAATGTATGTATAGTTCAAACGAAAAATGAACCACACCTTTAATCGGGTCAAATTCTAACTGTTCAAATGGATTCTGTAGGAATAAGATCGGCTAACCCTTATTTGGCGACTCCTGGAACAACAGTTCATGGTCATTATGGAGAAATACTTTCTGAAGGAGATATATTAGTTACATTTATATATCAAAAATCGAGATCAGGTGATATAACACAAGGTCTTCCTAAAGTAGAACAGGTATTAGAAGTTCGTTCGATTGATTCAATATTCATAAACCTAGAAAAGAGAGTGGATACTTGGAATGGGCGTATAACAAGAATTCTTGGCATTCCTTGGGGATTCTTCATTAGTGCTGAGCTAATTATAGCGCAAAGTCGTATTTCTTTGGTTAATCAAATTCAAAAATTTTATCGATCCCAGGGAGTTCACATTCATAATAGACATATAGAAATTATTGTGCGTCAAATAACATTAAAAGTATTGGTTTCAGAAGATGGAATGTCTAATATTTTTTTGCCTGGTGAACTAATTGGATTGTTGCGGGCCGAACAAGTTGGGCATTCCTTAGAAGAGTCGATCTGCTATCGAGTTCTATTATTGGGGATAACAAAAACATCTTTGAATACTCAAAGTTTCATATCTGAGGTAAGTTTTCAAGAAACTACTAGAGTTTTATCAAAAGCCGCTCTCCGGGGTCGCATAGATTGGTTGAAAGGTCTGAAAGAGAACGATGTTTTAGGGGGAATGATGCCAGTTGGTACTGGATTCAAAAGAATAATATACCGTTCAAAGCAAAGGCAATATAACAAGATTACCTGGGAAACAAAAAAAAGAATTTATGTGATACATAAAAATAATCTAGGATTTAAGAATGACTAAAATAATGATTCTTAAGGTCGTATTCATTTCTGGTCACTTTATTTTGTATATATTTTGTATAATAAAAGAAAAATAATAAATAAAAGAATCATATTAAATGAAATATAAAAAATGGCCCGATCTTTTTTTTATCAACGGCAAATTCTCAGTAGAAGAGCAGGTTCCTTCGAAACACTTATTTTTTTCTATTTCAGTATACTTGGTCTCTTTCTTTCATTTCAAAAAATTGATCTAATTTCTATTTGGAAATGAAAGAAAAGTGTGGGGATAATTCTAAATGAAAAAAAAGATATTGGAACATAATTTTGGAAGAGATGATGGAAGCTGGAGTTCATTTTGGCCACGGTACAAGAAAATGGAATTCTAAAATGTCACCTTATATATCTGCAAAACGTAAGGGTATTCATATTACAAATCTTATTAGAACTGCTCGGTTTTTATCAAAATCTTGTGATTTAGTTTTCGAGGCAGCAAATGGGGGGAAAACAATTCTTAATTGTTGGTAAAAAAAAGCAGTTGATTTAGTAGCGCGGGCTGCAATAAGAGCTCGGTGTCATTATGTTAATAAAAAATGGCTCGGCGGTATGTTAACGAATTGGTATACTACAAAAACACGACTTCAAAATTTCAGGGACTAGATAATGCAACAAAAGACGGGGAGATTCCATAGTTTTCCAAAAAAATATGTCACTCTATTGAAGAGACAATTAGCTCAATTGGAAACATATCTTGGCGGCATTAAATATATGAAGGGTTTACCTGATACTGTAATAATCGTCGATCAACAAAAAGAATATACGACTCTTCGAGAATGTATAACTTTGGAAATTCCAACAATTTGTTTAATTGATACAAATAGTGACCCGGACCTCGCTGATATTTCAATTCCAGCTAATGATGATGTTATAGCCTCAATTCGATTAATTCTTAACAAATTAGTTTTTACAATTTGTGAGGGTCGGTCTAGATATATACGAAATTCTTGATTAATAATAAGATAAAAAATTCTTTAATTTGCTTCGAGGGGTTCATAGATTTATGGAATCGCTTACTATACTAGTAAGAAATTGCACAAAAATTAAAAATAAAATAGAAAACAAACAAAAATTTTATGTAATTAGTATCGGTATTCAAAATCAAAAATGAAAGTAGACAAATCAAAAGGGAAAGGAGATGTTTGAATAAAAATAACTCCCTTTTTTCAACTTTTTTTAGAGGACAGGACAATATGAATGTTTTATTATGCTCTATCAACACATTAAAAAGATTATACGATATATCTGCTGTGGAAGTAGGTCAACATTTCTATTGGCAAATAGGGGGTTTCCTAGTACATGCTCAAGTACTTATTACTTCTTGGGTTGTAATTGTTATCTTATTGGTTTCAGCCATTCTAGTTATTTGAAATCTGCAAACCATTCCCACTTTCGGTCTATGGGTTCCTTTTATTGGAACTTTGTTTCTATTTATTTTTGTTTCTAATTGGTCAGGGGCTCTTTTACCTTGGAAAATCATCCAATTACCTCATGGGGAGTTAGTTGCACCCACAAATGATATAAATACTACGGTTGCATTAGCTTTACTTACATCAGTTGCATATATGCGGGTCTTTCAAAAAAAGGATTAGCTTATTTTAGTAAATACATCCAACCAACTCTAATCCTTTTACCGATTAACATATTAGAAGATTTCACAAAACCCTTATCCCTTAGTTTTCGACTTTTCAGAAATATATTAGCTAATGAATTAGTAGTTGTTGTTCTTGTTTCTTTAGTACCTTTAGTAGTTCCTATACCTGTCATGTTCCTTGGATTATTCATAAGCGGTATTCAAGCTCTCATTTTTGCTACTTTAGTTGCGGCCTATTGATAACAGTTGAAAAACTGTTATTTTCATGCTTAAAATTGATACTAAAAGCAACCTTTATACTTAGAAACTAGCTTGAAATCATGCTTTTATTCATATTTTCAGAAATAAGAGAGCTGGACAGGTTTATGCTTGATTTCAGTGTTTTTGTGCAAGTTTTAAGGTGAATTTAGTGAAAGAAGTGAAGAAGGAGAGAGATGGAATCAGGAAAGACATCAAAAAGTGCAAAAGGAGAAGCCGCAGTTACCGCTCAGCGGCAGTTTACCGCTGAGCGGCACTCAGAAGCTCACGGGAGATCCGCTGAGGGGCGAAATGGCCGCTGAGGGGAAGAAACTACTCACGCACTCACCGTTGAGCGGTACTTTACCGCTGAGCGGCACACTTATGGGCTTGGGCCTGAATTTTCTGTAATTTTAAAATAGTATATAAGCTTTAGGACGTCCTAGGGTTTGTATCTTTGGCAGAAACGAAGCAAACACTCTCTCTTCCACCCCTTTGAAGGAGGATCTTGGATGCTCAGGCTACCTCTTCACCTTTCTAGGGTTTTATCCTTCATTCTTTCATTATTGTTCATCTAGGCTCACCATGAATATGGTGAACTAAACCTTGTATGATTGTTGGGGAATCAATGTAATCTTTTGAAGCTCTCATATATGGAATTTGTGCTTGCATCTTAATCTAAGACTTATGCTTTCTTTCATCATTAGTTAGGGTTTTTCCTCTTTGCTCAAGGCTTGCTTTGTTTAACTCATTCAATGCATGATTATTTATTTTGTCGATACGGGAACGTACGGGGAAGTCTAGATCCGGGGAATTACTCCCAATATTATATTGGTTGTCTTTAAGCTCATGTGCTAAAAGAACTAATTACTAGGAATGCTAGGAATTGTATGAACTCGTAATTGGGGATAAGCCTTCTTGACAAGGTAATTTAGAGAGTGGCATTAACAATGATGACTTGAATGTCGAATTCCTAAAATATATGAGAGTGGATAAGATGAAATTGACCCCCAACAACATATTCATATATATATATATATATATATATATATATATATATATATATATATATATATATATATATATATATATATATATATATATATATATATATATATATATATATATATATATATATATATATATATATATTTCATTGAAAGTGCTTGTCTTTCGCTTTTGCCATTGATCAAAACCTCATGCATACATGTTTATTTTCGTCTTTTGCATAATACAATCCAATTATTTTGTTCTTAAGTCTTAGCTAATCAACGAATCACATAACTAAACTAGGCCGTGAGTCCTTTGGGAGAACGATACTTGGCTTACCGAGTTTATTACTTGAAACGATTCGGTCATACTTGCCGATTGTTCAACAAGTTTGTGACATCATATTTTGGTGATCATAAATTTGTTCATCACCTATATAGGTGAATCCATTGAAGGCCATCATTGACTAGTTTTATAAAAAAATAGTCTTTTTTTTTTAGCTTGCCACACATATATTGTGGCTCAATAGAATCTACAAAGTAAACATCTATCTATAGATATATAGATAGATCTATTCGATTAGTATATATTAGTTTGGATATTCAAAAAAACTGAATAGCTAGAATTCGAATTCTGTATGATATTTACGTTTATGACGTGTGATAAAAAGATACTATATAGAATAATAGTAGATTCTCGTTTGATTCACATTCAATTCAATGAATGATCAACATAGAATTAAAAACATTTAGATCACCCAATTTTCAATATTTCTTTTCAACATTAATGAAATCTAATGATTTTTTTTAGATTAATTGTATCCATATGGGATAAGAGAATAAGAAAAGAGGGAAAGGGAGCTTCAAAAAAATGATAAAAAAATAGAATTAAAGGGGTCAAGTTGAGTGCATAGAATCTGATCACTATAAGAAAACTCTTTCTTTGTTTTTGAGGTTTCAAATAAAAGAATGAATTTCAATTTCGATTGAATCTAAAACACAAAGAAAATTAGTTTACAGTATAGAAGAAACCTATGTATATGTGATATCATATTATAGATGAACTAAATTTCTATGAACTAACCATATATCTGAAATAACAAATCTTTTCTATCTCAAAAGGCCTCGCTATTATTATCAATTTCTATAGGGATAGAAAAGCAAAGTCCTTGCGTTTCAGCTCTAATTGTGAATTGAAAAGGAAATAACCAAAGAAATTGTATAAAAAAACAAAGAATTCAAAGAATGATTCCAAATTTAAGGTAAGAGAAGAGCAAAGATTATAAAGATTCACCCCAAAAACTATGTAGTTCGAGACGAAAAAAGAAATCTCGAAGTAATTCTTATTTTGATTGGTTACTTTAGGTGAAAAAGTCTTGGTAATTGAAAAATGAAGTCAGAATTTCTTAGTCGATTATATCATTAACTATTTATTTCTTTTATATGTAGGTTACGAGGAAATTCTCATGAATCAAATTATTTATGCGCTTTTGTTATTGCTGCTGGATTGGCCGTAGGGCTTGCTTCTATTGGACCTGGGGTTGGTCAAGGCACTGTCGCAGGGCAAGCTTTAGAGGGGATTGCACGACAACCAGAGGCAGAGGGAAAAATACGGGGTACTTTATTACTTAGTCTGGCTTTTATGGAAGCTTTAACAATTTACGAACTGGTTGTAGCATTAGCACTTTTATTTACTAATCCTTTTGTTTAATCCTAAAAAGATAGAAATACATATGTGGACTTCCTTTTTCAAATTATATTAATATTTCACTCCTACAATTCTTTATCCGTTCGAATAAGAACACAGGAGAAGGACTAATTGAAAGGTATTCACATACTTATTCACCCTCTTTCTTCTTTTTGTTTAGTCTAATGAACCCCTCTTTTCTTAATTTATTTTAAGATAATTTTTTGAAAGTGTTCAAACTAGATAGATTTTGCAATTGATAAATGAATGAACTGGTATCTAATTCTAAGAAGTATCATTCTTTTAGGGAATCTTCCAATTGATTGACCAATCCAAATTATATCAAATTCTATAATTATATATTCCGATTAGATTATTATATTATCTATCTAATAGGAATATTAGAAAGATAATTAGTTTATTCATAAGAGGAGATGAGATCATATGAAAAATATAACCGATTCTTTCCTTTGTTTGGGCTCCTGGCCATCCGCCGGAAGTTTCGTGTTTAATACCGATATTTTAGCAACAAATCGAATAAATCTTAGTGTAGTGTTAGGTTTTCTGTTTTTTTTTTTTTTGAAAGGGAGTGTGTGCAGTTGTTTATTTCAAATAATAAATTGGATTTAACCAAACTGCATTTTTTAGTTTAGTTATTATTAAGAAAATGTGCAGAATCCCGCGAATTACTTCTGAATTCATTTTCTTTTTTGAATAATTTAAGAAAAATCTTAAAGAACCATAGCATTTCGCGTTTTATTGGTAATCCACTTTGATTCTCTATTAACCAAAAATTTTGGACTATTACCATGGTTAAAAATAGTTTGAAGTCTATACGCAGTGTAGTACTCTTTCTACCACTATGTTAATATAGAAAGGAAATGGTTTCAAAACAATTATTATTATTTTTTCGATATAAAACACTCATGTCGATAAAAAAAAATGGCTTGAATCCTATTTACGACGAGAAATAAAAAACGGGTGAATTTAAACCTCCCCTTTGTACGATGCATAATCGATGGATGACCTATGTATAAATTTAAAAGAAGTCTTTGGATTTGAATAATAAAACAACTTTATTGACATAGATTTGTTTGCTCAAAAGAGTCCTCCGAATATTCTGGTCTTATATTGGTAATTATTTTCACTTTGAATAGAGAAGAGAGGATAGGCTCATTACATAAAAAATTGGTAAATTTCCTATAAGTAATTGAGTGTGAGAGCCAAATGAATCGAAAGATTCATGTTTGGTTCGGGAAGAGATCATAGACATTTTGAAATGTATGGAAAGAGAGTCTACTTTCATTACGTGATTTATTAGATAATCAAAAACATAAAATCTGGAAAACTATTCGAAACTCAGAAGAATTACAGGAAAATGCCATTGAACAGCTCGAAAAAGCCCACGCTCGCTTAAGGAAAGTTGAAACAGAAGCAGATCTGTTTCGGGTGAATGGCTATTCTGAGATCAAACGAGAAAAATTTAATTTAATTAATTCAATTCATACGACTTTGGAACAATTAGAAAATTACAAAAACGAAGCATTGATTTTGAACAACAAAGAGTTATTAATCAAGTTTGACAGCGGGTTTTACAACAAGCCTTACAGGGAGCTCTAGGAACTCTAAATAGTTGCTTGAACAACGAGTTACATTTACGTACTGTCAGTGCTAATATTGGCATGTTTGGGATGATGAAATAAAAAAATAACTGATTAGGCTTTCTATTATAAAATAGAGTATAGGCATCATTTTTTTCTTATAAAAAATAAACTTAAGATATTTTCATGGTAACCATTCGTGCAGATGAAATTAGTAAAATTATCCGTGAACGCATTGAGCAATATAATACAGAAGTAAAAATTGTAAATATAAGTATGGTACTTCAAGTAGGCGATGGTATTGCTCGTATTTATGGTCTTGATGAAGTAATGGCGGGTGAATTGGTGGAATTTGAAGAAGGTACTATAGGCATTGCTTTGAATTTGGAATCAAAAAATGTTGGTGTTGTATTAATGGGTGATGGTTTGCTGATACAAGAGGGAAGTTCAGTAAAAGCAACAGGAAGAATTGCTCAGATACCTGTAAGTGAAGCTTATTTGAGTCGTGTTATAAATGCCCTAGCTAAACCAATTGACGGTCGAGGAGAAATTTCAGCTTCGGAATCTCGATTAATAGAATCTCCCGCTCCTGGTATTATTTCAAGACGTTCTGTATATGAGCCTCTCCAAACAGGACTTATTGCTATTGATTCGATGATCCCCATAGGACGGGGCTAGCGAGAATTAATTATTGGAGACAGACAAACAGGTAAAACAGCAGTAGCCACAGATACAATTCTCAATCAACAGGGACAAAATGTAATATGTGTTTATGTAGTTGTTGGTCAAAAAGCATCTTTTATGGCTCAAGTGGTGACTACTTTACAAGAAAGAGGAGCAATGGAATACACTATTGTAGTAGCTGAAACAGCAGATTCTCCAGCTACATTACAATACCTCGCGCCTTATATATAAGCAGCTCTGGTTGAATATTTTATGTACCACGAAGTCACAGTCATAGAACTTTCCTTCTTGTGCAAGCTCAATCTCCCACTCTCTCCTTCTCCATCCATTGTTGGAAACAAGGTTTCATTTTTACTTATTTTTCTATTTTGTTAAGAATTAGACATTAATAAATATCGATTATGAATAAAATAATATATTTAACAAACATAAAGTGAATTTTTAAATTTATTTTTCCAAAATGAGTTTGTAAAATTTACATTCATATATATATACTTAAATTAATCTTAATATCTAATTAATAATTGATGTAACACTTTCAATACTTACAATTTTACTTCCCCTGAGCTTCTAGTTTTACTTCAATATCACTCATTTTCCAGGAAAACCCCGTTTACAATGTTATTACATTTCCCTTTGATAATCTAAATTTCATTAATTCTGAATGTATAAATTTGTTATGTTTCGGGTGTGAGGTCGAGTTACTTCCAATATCTACCCAATTTTTTCTATGAGAACGTTTGTTCTTCTACTCGAGTCTTTGTCTTTGATCAGCTGGTTAGAGGTGTACTTGTCAAAGGTTTTCCGATGTTAAAGTCAATAAGTTGTTTATTCGGTAGCTCAATGTAATAATAATAAATTCATAGTAAATACTCTTACCTACCTCTTACCTTTAACCTGTATTTATAGTTTTCGTCGTGGGCTTGGGATTAGCGGAATCTTGACACGGCCCAATCCCAGCCCAATACCTCTAATCACTATTTACCTTAATCTTTGTAGGAATACCTGATTATAGACTTTCGTCGGTCGTTCATTACCGACCGTCCAACTAGGTTGATCACATGGTGGCTTTATGGTTGTTCGTCCCATAGGATACATGATGGCCATTCATTATCAACCGTCTAGCTAGGTAGATCACATGGTGGCTTTTTGGTCGTTCGGCCCATATGGTACACAGGCCCCCCGAACCCTAAGCAATGTAGTTAATGTAGGGTTCTAGTTAGATTGCCCTCAGTATGTCATGGAGTGGCTTGATGGTCATCTGCTCTATTTTGGGATGGCCTCTGGGCGAGAAAACACATGTCGTATGCTCGTGTGATTTCAAATTTGAGTAGTTGAAGCGCCCTCGAATCTTAGTCGTTGGACGTGTTTATTTTTTAACGGTTGTGGTGTCTCAGCGATTTTCAAAAACTTTTCTATAAATAGGTGGGTAGGGACGCTGTCACTATCACCTTTTCCCACTTCTTCTTCTTATGCTTCCGGCTCAAAGCATTCTTTTTCCCTTAAGGTAATAAATGGCAATTATTGATGTCGCGTCGTCGTTGGAGTTGTCGGGCAGAGGTGGTGGGGGTGCAGCAGACAATGGCTGTCGGTCTTCTTCTCCTGATTCAGTGTCGTCTTCTTACCTCGAGAGGTCCAACGGGGACGGGGATTCACGTCCTCTATCTCCTATACACAGTGGGGAAGAGGAAATAGAGCCCAGTCTCCTGTGTATATTGCAGAGAAAGTGATTAACGGGGTGGCCATCCATCTCTTAAAGGGGGGCATAAATATCGACGACGTAGGTCCGGTGTCGGTTGATGGCTTGTCGACCGTTCGGGACGAAGATTGGGTGTCTCACGACGTAAGTCTCTATGTATCGGAATATGGTACAAAAAGGCAGTTGAAATGGTGGGTGGACAATCTATGGATTGCTAGAGACACTGAGGACGCCCTGTGATGAACGGGTCGCACCGCTCACAAAAGTTGTGCATAAAAGAATGCAGTATAGTGCTAGGAGGTGACTCCTAGGTCGTCTCTCAAGGACCAATATTGGGGTTTAGTCTCAAATTTAAACACGAAGTGGGGGGGTTTTGAAGGTTGTTTTGGTTGCGGTAATATTAAAAGCATTAAAATAAAATTCAAAACAGTAAAACAAAATTTAAAAACAATAAAACGAAATTTAAAACAGTAATTATGAAATTACAGCAGCATAAAACAGTAAAAATAAATCTGAAACAGTAAAAACGAAAATACAGAAAAATAGAAAATACAGTAAATAGTAAATACAGAAATAGTAAAAATAGAAAACAGTAAATTTTAGAAAACAGTAAAAACGAAATTGCTACAGTAAAAACGAAATACAGTAACTTAAAACATTAAAAATAATTCTGGAACAGTAAAAACGAAATACAGAAAAACAAAATACAGAAAACAGTAAAAACAGTAAAAACAGGAAACAATAAATTTTTGGAAAATGAAATTACAGCAGCACATAATTGCAGTAAAAACAGTAAATACAGAATTACAAAATCAAGAAAACAGTAAAAGTAAATACATAAAATGAAAACACAGAAAACAGAAAATACAGAAAAACAGTAAATTTCGAAAACAGTAAAAACAGAGTCAAAATTACTGCAGTAAAATACAGAGAGCAAAATTACAGTGAAATAATCAACATGCAAAAGATAGACAACATTAAAATTAAATTGTAGAAATTTGGATACAGAAATTAAAGTACAGCAGTAATTAAATTTCAACAGTAAAAAAAAAACAGTAAAACAGAATTTAAATTTCAGAAACAGTAAATTAAATTAATGCATTGAATTAAAATAGTAGATGAATTTATTACAACAAAAGAAAGGGAAAAGTAAATATGAAATACAACATTACAAGAAGTGTGCATCAACCGTAACCCTCCATCTTCTGTACTGTGATTTTTTTCTTCTCTGTTCCAGCAGTGAGTGGTTCCTAAACTACTCCTCCCATTTTTTTTTTTATCTCCTCTTCTGCTGCCATTTTATAACCGTGAATTCTGAACCCGTGAGCAAGGTTTTGTTTTTGTTGCCCCGTTAGCATCTATCTTCAGCTCTTTGGACGTGCCAAAGTCAATAAAATGGGCCCTCCAAATGGTGTCCGTGAGCCCTGCTTCCTTCAGCAAAGAACAACTTCTTGCTTCTACTGCTACTGGACCGTGAACGTTGGCCTTGACACCTTCTTCCCAAGCTGGATGTTTTGTTGGATGGAGTCTTGTTGCTAGCTGCTGCACCAGCTTCTCTTTTCTCCACGCTTCATCCCTCACACCGTGAGCTTCTTTGCTTTTATGGAGTTTGTGGTACTGCAACAATAAACCGTGAAACCACTTCTCTTTTATTCCAAAGCATAGCCAAAATGAATGTAGTACGTGGGCCATGAAGCTAAAATTCAGAATTTTTCCAAGCAAATAAGTAGTGGATGGACCCCATAGGCAATTACTTCCTTTTCCATGTAGCCACTTCCCTTCCTTCTTTACGTAAAGTGGCTTCTCCAATTGTGAATCATGTTCCAGCCAACAAAACAATGTGGTGGTCCCAACTTTTGTTTCATTGTTTCCTTTAGCATTTATATAATTCTTTTCTAGAAGAAGAAGGGGTTGCTATATACTTCAATAAATCAGAACTTTGCATTTTGGAGCTCCTCCACGTATTCTACTTCTTAAAGAAATGATATTCTTTTTTTTTTTATTATTATTGTGGCTTGGTGTGGCCGTATAAGAGTGTTACTCACGTGAAGTCCCTTCTCCAATTTATTAAGCATTGTGCACTTTCCAGAATGAAAGCATCATGTGAACCTGCATGAACATTGATCCATTTCCTGTTAAGCAATTTAGTACCGTGTGCTGCACCATTTTGTTTTCAAGCTCCACTTCTTAATTTTGAAAGAGACTTTTACAATCAAGCCTATATCGTGTAGAATCCTAAAAACAAAATCTGCACAGCCTTTCTTTGTATAATTAATGTGTCAATTCTCTTTGAATCCCAAAATATTATCCAAAAATTTTTCCTGCAATCAATAATGAAAATAATTAGCTCAGATAATTCAAATTAGTTAAAATAAGAATTTCTGATCAAATTAAGCACAATTAGCCAAAACGGAAAAATACTGGACAATTAAGCACAATTCCCTGATTAAATTTGGTACAATAAGCTAAGTGAAATTGAGAAAATATTGACTCATCACCCTGCTGTTACGGTTGGGTGTTAGTCGAAAGAACGATTGAGTCTTTCACGAGAAAGAGTCGAGCACGAACGACTTCTTTTTCGTATACACCTACTTGTTTAGCCAACTTTTCGTTCGGGTGTCCTTTACCCCCTTTCAGTCGACCGTCCTCCACGAACTCAATGTTGCTCCTTCGCAGCTGCATCCGAACGCATGGGCTTCGGTTCAAGCATTCATAGCAATGTGCTATGCCCTGGGGATAACTCCTATCGTTCCTATCCTTCTACATTATTTCGACGTTCACCCTCTCGCGAAGCAAGGTTGGGTGTCCTTGACGTCTGTAAAGGATAGATATTTATTTAATCCCTTTTCTCATTCTTTTAAGAATTTTAAAGACCAATACTTTATGGTCATAATAAGGGAGACCGGTCGATCCGAATTCCACGAGGAGGCCGGACAACCTATGTTCCCCTTTTATTGGATGAGGAACCCTCAAAAAATAAAGGCTTATCCGGTCTTCCTTTTACACCCGACTGACCTAGAGGCTGTGAGGATCATCAACAACTTGCCCTGCTGCCTCTCTGCCCGCGACCTTGTTAAATGTCTTGGCCATGAAGATTCTGACGAAGTGGCGTTCGGGTATGTTATTTTGGTTTGATCGCTTTAGTTAGTGCTTTGATGTTAACTTAGCTAAGTTTTTGTCGTATTTTCAGGCATCATGTTGGTCACAGCTCCCCGCAAATCCAACGTCATGGCTTTCAGAAAAGAGACAGGTGGTGCCTCAACCGCCGGTCGGGCACCTAGACCACCACCTCCCAATAAGGGGAGTGTTGTTGCGTTGATTCGCCCGTCTTCATCAGGGGCGGCGACAACTGGGGTTGCTACGGCCGGTCAACCTACTACCCCCATCGTTTTTCTTGATTGCTTCGATTGTGTTTGAGCACGAGGAAGGCTTTAACAAGGCCTTGCGCCAGGCGTCTCGCTTATTGGGAATTAACAACCCGTACGCAAGGGTTTTGACATCGAGAAGGATGTTATCGATGGGACGTTGGTGCAGCTCACATAGTTTTCTGGCGACGAAGAGATTCCTACCGTGACTACGCAGCCGATCAAGGAGGATGAATCGACCAGTGAGGATGATGGTGGTGCCGACGGAGAGTATTTTCTACATATTTAGGAGAATTTGGGAGGGGGAATATTTTGTTTGCTTTTTAATCTTTTGTAGCTTGGTTAGGCAGAAAACATAGGTTTTGTTTAGTGTTTTTTCCAGCGACCGACTAACATAGCTTGATGTATACCCCGAAAATACTCTGAATATAATGGCATTTTATTTTTGTGTTCTAATGTGGCTCGTCATCGCATTATTTTATGCCAAGTTATAAACGTTCAGCTTTGACGACTTTCGTGTAAATGACCGTGGTTCTTTCTATTGTGCGCCTACGACTTTTTAGTTTTTACTGAACCGGGCGGCAGTGGTTCATTTATTGTACTCGTCGTTCACCGCCCGATCAAGTTGACATATTCATACTAATCTGGATAGTCAAGTCTAAGGTCTTTACAGGTTAAGATGTTTAGAATGATATATGTGATTTAAATAATTTATGTATGTTGTGTTATAAATGTGATATGATCTCTTTTAGGGGTGGGCAAAGGGCACTATACTGCACTACACTGTAAAAATTTATAGTTAAGTATAAATCAGTTCAGAAAAATGGCATTGAACTAAAAAATAGTTCAAAATAACTGAACTGAACTATTTTCTGATTCAATTATACTGCACTACAATTCAGTTAATTAGTTTTTGGTTTATCACACTACAATTCAATTAACTATAGTCCATGTTCAATTAATCCATGACAACTCATCAACACTAAACTCTTCCCAAAGACATAAATCAAAAAACTGGAGAAGAAAATAAAACAAGATAAAGTAAAATTCCCATAATTAATTAATATACGCCACAATAATATTAATTTAGTAGAAACAAAAAATAATAAAATAATTCATTCACACAAACATTATGTCATATGCGTAATGGTGTGAAGATGTTAGCATCCTTTGGAGAGAAGATGCTACAGAACCAAAGCCCTCCGAACAAGTTCTTTCTCCAAATTGTACCTAAACAACCAAGGGTACGCAATAAACACAGAACTATCCCATCCAAGCTGACTGATGAATCATTATTTTCTTCACTTTACTTAGTTTATTGTGCTAGATTTAATTAGGGAATTGTGCATAATTGTCCAGTATTTTCCCATTTTTCTGAATTGTTCTTAAATCGATCAGAAATTCTTATTTTAACTAATTTGAATTATCTGAGCTAATTATTTTCATTATTGATTGCAGGGAAAATTCTGTAAATATTTTAGGGACATTTAGAAGAAATTATGCTACATTGATTTCATTTGTGTATTGATCAAAGGAAAATTGAGCAAAAATTGGCTTAGAACCATGCCAATACACACGGCCATTCACCTTCTTTTGGGAGAAATATATGTTGTTATGCTAATTTATTTTGTGGCCTTGGTGACTCATTTTCACGTGTAAAACAATAGACATGCCCATTCATTTTGGTGAGCATCACATAAGAAAAGGGGGCACACGTGAATTCCAAAAGCATTCACGGCAAACAACAAACAAATGGAAAGTCTTCTTGGAGACAACATAATAAAAGGTAGGGCCACTAACATTTGTTGAAGGAAGACTATATGGAGCACATCCCACGGCCTCTACATCAAATAATTGGAAAATTCATTTTGCCAAGGAATAAAAAGGGGACCACCACGTTGTTGCAATGGAATCCATGTTGGCAAAACACCAAATGATGGAGACCCCTTAGTATTGGTACGTCAGGAGAATGTGAACCATGCTTTCTTTCCTCTTTAATATATATATTAGTGCATGGTGCAACTCCATCCTTAGTGTTGACACATGCAAGAAGCTTTTGGTCTTTCCAAATACACAAACGGGGCCACGTTGAAATGAAGTGGAGTTCACGATGGCATGGCTTAGGACCCATGGAATTGGCATTTTGGAACAGAATTCAGCAAGCACTTTGAAATCAAAAGGGAAAGCTGGAAGAAGTGAAGCTAGCTCACTGCCATGGTAGCAGAGGAGGAGTTCACGGTCCAGCAATGAAGAAACCACCTAAGTTGGGAAGCAACGTTCCAGCAGCACCACGGTTGGAGGAAGGAGCTTCACACAGCAGTTCCAGCTGAGTTGGAAGATGAGGCCTGCAGAATCCAGTAACTTCACTGCATTCCAGTAACCAACCAGACCAAGGAAATTGAAGGAGCTGCAGCTGCCATGAGTTGAAGAGGAAATTCAAGGCAAACACTTAGGCAGTCCAACACTTTGAAGCAGCCGTGGAGGAGAAAAATTGATCCATTGTTTTGGAATGGAGAAGGATGCATGCAGAAACAAATTACAGCAAGTGAAGACAAGAAGTGGAGGGCCCTAGCCTAATTCCTTGGCACATCTAGGAGTGGAAGGGGGAGACAAAAACAAGTCACGGGAACACAAAAACAAAATGTTGAAATGAAGGAGAAGTCACGGGTTTGGGAGGCCAGCAATTCACGTCCAGAGAGTTTGGGCTATAAAAGAGTATCAGCAAGCAGAGAAGAATTATTAGATTTTAGTAAGATTTTAGGTGAGAGTTTAGGAGTAGGAAGCCACGGTTCTGGAGGAGGCTCTTGCCTCTTCCTCTTTCAATTCCCTCTCTGAATTTCCATTTTCAGTGCAAAATGTAGCGTTTTATTTTTGAAGTGTATCAGTGTTTGGAACAGTTTGTTAATTTTATTTTCACGACATTTTATTTCAAGTAGTGTGTCTTTGCTAAATTTGATTTCCAATTCAGTGATTTTAATTTTACTGTCTCTTTTATTTTACCGTTTATTGTTTTTTTTGCATCGTTAAATTTTACCGTTTCTGCATATTTACTGTTCCGTTTTTACCATCTTTTACCGTTCAGTTTTTACAGTCTTTAAAATTTATTTCAGTGTTTTTAAATTTTGTTGTCTTATTTAAATTCCAGTTCATTTTAATTTATTTGCATTCAAAAACACCAACAAACCACCCCCCAACTTCGTGTGTAAATCTGAGACTGAACCACAATATTGGTCCTTGTGAGACGACCTAGGAGTCACATCCTAGCTATACTGCATAAATTTTTGCACATCAAATTTGTATGACCGCGACAGTCGTATCAAAATGGCGCCGCTGCCGGGGACCAACCAATGGAGGTTTGGTTTTAGATTTTTGTTGTATAAAGTTTTGTTCTGTTAATATGTTTGTTTTGTGTGTTTTGTCTTGTATATTTTTGTAGGCGACAACAACACCTTCAGCAAATTTTGGCGGCGTTGTCACTTCAGTTCCAGGTTTTTGTTTTAAGATTTGTACTGTGTTAATATATATTGTGTATATATATGTTTAATTGTTGTGTTTTATCTTGCGTTATGATGTGATGTTCTATTTTCTGTATGCGTGTCATATGTATTTTGTTTGTTAATTAAAAAAAAATTAAAAAAAAAATTTAAAAAAAAAAAAAAATTTATGTGTTGTTTTGTGTGTTCCTGTAGCATGTATAAATGTGTTGTGAATTATCTGTTTCGTAATTTTTAGTATTTACTTTTTATTTGTTTTATTTTTATTTTTCGATGTCTACCTATTTTGATGATGTGAATAGTGCTTATTCTGCGAGTGTCTATAATCATGATTCTCCTTCTGCTTGGTACTTTGATTGTAATTCTGCTGAATTCTATGATGAGAATTATATGGATCATCCTCAAATTCCTGAGAGCGCTCCTAGGGAGCCGGTTCCACCTAAGGAGGATGATTTTTATTACGTTCTAAGCACTGGACTGACATATTTGCTGCCTAAGTTTCATGGTTTTGCAGGGGAATGCCCACATAGACATTTGGAGGAGTTCCACATGGTGTGCTCTTCAATGAAGCCTCCAGATGTTCCTCTTGATCACATTTTCTTGAGCGCATTTCCTCATTCATTACAAGGAGCAGCTAAGGATTGGTTGAATTGTCTTCCTCGAGGACTCATTACCAGATGGGAAGATCTTGAGCAAAATTTTCTGATTGAATTTTTCCCTGCACAAGATGGATACAGCAACGGTCCTGGAGGGAATGACCCTACCTTGGGATGGTACAGTGCTCCACAGTATCGATATCAAGAACCACCATTCCAGAATACTTTGATGCCTCCACTAGTCCAGCAAGAACAGCAGATGCAGTTCTATGATGCTACTGCTCAATTTACTCCTCAGCCTTCGATTTCTGAGCCTACAATAAAGGAGTTACTGGAGCAGATGACCATGCAGAACGTTCAGTTACAGAAAGGGAACATGCAGTTCAAGCAAGAGAGCATGGAGTTCCAGCAGGAAACTCAAGCTGCCATGCAGAATCTGAGTGATCAGATCAGGCAGATGGCCACTCTTGCACCTGAGACTGTTGATGATTATTTTAAGGACCAGACAGGTATGAGTAACACTGTTGAGACAGGTAGACCATTTTTATCTTCCACCGTGGAGGTAAACGTACCTCAACTTGAATGTGCAGTTGATGAATTGGAAATTCATGAGAAAATTTATTCTGAGCAAAAACATGTTTATTCTGAAACTGAGATTACAAGCTCTTTACCAGATCTGCCTATACATTCAGTTGCTTGTGATTTGTTGCACAATGATTCTACAGGTTTTAGGATTGAAACTGATACAGACTTGATTGACAATTCTAAAGTTTTTGATTCAGTATTAGTCTCTGAAACCATTGGTATAAATGTTGTGTTGAATGAACATGATTACAGTGATAAATTTTCCATTGATAATAGCTTTGCACTGAATGTGGATTTTGTTGATGATGCATATGTCAATATTGATTTTGAGACAGGAATTTTGCAGTCGCATAACATGATAGAGTTAGAACAAAACATTGATCTGACTCAGTTTTCTGAGAATTGTGAATGTGATTGTGAATCTGGTTCTTGCCCGATTTGTATTGAAATTGATTATGTGTTACAAACAGATTCTAAATTCATAACAGATGCTATTGATTATGAGTTTGATGACCAGGTTACAAAAGTAAATGAGAATACAGGTACTGACATAGAGGAAACAATGATAGATGAAGGAAAGTATACTGCTATTTCTCTTATTACTCCGGTGTCACAGACTCAACAACTGCTGGTGGACAGAAGGCTCCAGATTTTGTTGATTCAACAACTTGCTCGGAGAAGTGGCGTGGCTACTGGGATTTGTCCTGATTCAAGTGAGAGGGCAGTACTGGGCGAGCTGCTCCTGAAGACATCTTCGCCGGATCCTGAGGTGGAAGATATCTCACTGATTGTCTAGAATTGGCAACTTCCACCATGACCAGGGAGCACTCTTTTTCCTCATTATGTACATATTATTTAGCTTTTCTGGTGTGTTTTCATGGTTGTGTTTATTTCATTTTTAAAAATTGTGAGCATGAATTAAAAAAAAAATATTTTGTGATAAAATTTTTTTGTTTAAAAGCGTGCCAAATCTGTATTCTGATATGTATAATTATTTTTTTTTTCTTAGTTTTCACATTGTTATCCTTATAAAAAAAAAATTTCAAAAATTCAAAAAAAAAAAAATTGTTTTGCATATTCCTTGATTTTATTTCGACCCTCAGTATCTTATTATTTCATACCAATAAAAATTTTCACTTCAGATCTCATTTTTTTCCTTATTTTCCTTCACTGTAAATATAATTTCTTAGTTGTTTTTATACGGTTAATTGATTAAAAATTTTGTTTAGACTAAGAAAAGATTTCATTCATAATAACAAAAATTACAGTATTGGTGAATGGAAATTGAACAGATCTGAAATTGAAATTGCAGTAGATATATATAAATAAAAGATGTTCGGGGGGTCGATCTTTAGTGATCGTTAAATATTACAGACCATAAAAAAACAAAAAAAAAAAACATAAGTGTTCATATTACAGTCCTTAATTCTGGCCACTCTCGGCCAACAAAAACAACAAAAAAAAAATAAAAAAAAAACATAAAACATTAAAACTGGAAGAATTCTCGAGCTGGTTGTGGTGGTCTAAGGGAGAGCTCCGTTGAGGGAGCTCTGGTTCGAAAAGTCACGAGCGGAGGCTTTGGTCGAGGAATTTCTCGTTCATTTCTGTCGTCATCGATAATGATCGGAACTGGAAACAAATCCAGCAGCCTCGGTGCCCTCATTATCACCCAGTTGTTTTCTTTCAAACAAAAAAAATAAAAAATAAAAAAATAAAAAATAAAAAACTTGTGTTAATAATAGAAGAGGAATGGAAAATTCATTGGAGGTGTGATCAGAGGTCTTACCGTACATGTATAGCGGCAGTTGTGAAAAGAGAGTGCCTGTGGGGTCTATCTCCACTTGCCAGCGCCTGACCCGATTGCCATGGTTGTTAAACCAGCAGTGCACGTTATATTCGGTGGCATCTGCGAAGGTCCTTAGTCGAGACGCGATCTCGACGACTTGCGCTCGGCTTGGGTGTGTGACCCCATAGTTGTAGATTTTGGTCATCATCGTGATCTGATCATCTGTAGGACGTCATCGTTGACTGGTATATCTCTCTGATTCCATATCAGTCATCCTTCCTCTACTAGTATTCTAAAACATAAAAAAAAAATAAAAAAAAAATAAAAGAGAAGAAAAAAAATAATAATAAAAAGAACAAAAACATAAAAAAGAAAAACAAAACATAAAAAAATGAAGCATAAAAAAAAAAAATTAGATTAGTTCTCTGTTTTCTTTATTTGTTCTTGTTTCCTTTTAGATTTATTTTGTCCAGTCTGTATTTGATGTTTCAGTGTCTGGTCTCAAATCTGTTTCACGGTCCTTGCAAAAGGGTCCTAAACGGATCTACGTCCAGTTGTCCGGTTGTTCTTGTCCATATTGTTCTTGTATATTATGTTTATGTGTTTATTTAGTTTTAAGTGGGGTACGTGGCGTTGTTCTACCCGATTGTCTCTGCAATACCTTCAATCGAAGGGAGATTAACGTCTGGTTTCCAGCCGATATACCCCTTAAGTTTTTAGACAGTTGTGTTTTATGTGTTTAAGTGTTTAAATTACAAAAAAATAAAAATAAAAAAAATGGAAAAGAGGGAGAGCAGGCAAGAGATCAGATGAAAAATAAAGGAAATACTGAAAAGGAAAGAGGAAAGCAGAGAAGAAAAATAAAGGAAAGCAGGAAAAGTAAAGCAAGCAGAAAGAAAGGGAGATCCTTAGAGAAGAAGGACTTACCTGGGGAAGTAGGCTTGCAGAGGCTCTTCGCGGATCTCACTCAGACTCTTCAGAAGACGCAGGGACAGGGGCTCTGCGCAGATCTCAGACCTTCAGCAGACGCGGGGTGGAGAGGCTTCCTCGCAGATCCAGACGCTCGAGAGAGAGCAGAGAGAGCAGAGAGAGAAGAGAGAGAAGCAGAGAGGAGAGAGTGAGAGTCAGGAAATGGCGCTCAGACGCGGAGGAGTGGCTCATTTGTAGCCAAAGCTTTCCACTGTAGCAACAGTTCCGGTCGTTGCCACGGAGACTGTTGTCACAGTACCGGTATCCTTTTTCAGAAAAAAAAAATAATAAAATAAAATAAAATAAAATAAAAAAAATTAGTAATAAAAATTAATTAGCATCTACTGATGGGTGCTAGGTGATTTCGACATCTGCTGATGGATGTCACTGATAACATCTACTGATGGATGTTACTTAAAATTTCTTCCCATTTCCTTACCTTTTATTGCACTTGTTTATATTATTTGACTGCTCTGAAATTGATAATCTGATGATTGTAACACACTGAGGACATTGTGTGATTTAAGTGTGGTCTACTGGGGAGAAATTTTGATTTTCTGTTAGTTTCTGTTAAGTTTGTATTTTGTGTGTTAAATTTTTTGTTTTTGAGTGTTAAATTTTTTCTGTTTTAAGTGGTTTTTAGTGTGTTTTGTGTGCAATAAATTTTACATTTTTCTCTTGATTTCTGGATGATGTCTAAGTTGTAGATTTTTCCTTCACTTACTTACTACTTATAGATTGTAATCCTTGCTTTTCTTTGCTTGGAAAGATAATTATACGTTTGAGAGGTTGATTTGATTATGACAAACACCCTGAGTGAGATTTGAGCCACTTAATTTTCTTTCTTGTGTGTAATATGTATCTTGATTGCTTGCACATATGCCTTGGCTTGATTCTTTTTGATATACTTGATTGATATGCATGTTCAGACGTGATAAAGGCATTTTTGTTCTTGAGCCTCTTTAGCCAAATAAGCCTACCCTGTTATTATCCTTTGATAACCCCTTTGAGCCTATACTTTCCCCATTTCTTTGTGTTGAAGCTCATATACTGATCCTAAGTGAAAAACAAATGATTACCTTAACCTTAGGAAAGTCTGGAGCTATAGAAGTATTTTGAGAATAAGTGTGGTCTCCTTGGGAATTCTGATGAATTGGCTAGTTGGTTCCTCATCATGTTTTGAAATGATAATTTATATCCTGTTGTGAAAAAAAAAAAAAAAAAAGAAGACAGGATGAGAAAAAAAAAATTTTGATGAGAAAAAGAAAAAATTGAAAAATCATTTTGTGAATAATGGAGTCGAGAAGAGGAGGGAATTAGAGGTTTGGGTGAGATTTCACTGTGTTTACATTTTTTCCCCAGTGCTCCTCTATTTCTTCTGAGCTATAGCTACTTATCCATATTTATCCTCCCCTGTCCTTGGCCCCATTACAACCCAGTAAAGACCTTTTGATCTAAACGTGCATATGTTTTGAGTATTGATATTAGAAGCTTGCCAAGTCAATTTGTGTTTGCTTTCTTGAGTGCATTGAGTTGAAATGTTTACCCTAGACACTTGAGAGAAACACTATAGTGCAGCTGTGAGGTTTTGACATTTTTGAATCACCTCTTGAGCTGATTGATTATTTTACCCTGCTTTGAATTGCTTGGATGATTTCTGTAAGTATCTGCTTTATTTGATTTGTGTTGGATAATTTCTACTTCTTTTCTTTGTCCAGACTTCTTGAGAATTCTGTAAATTATTTTTATTTTCTTGTGAGTTTTTATTTTTCTGTCTGCTGAGTTTGTGTCGTTTCCCTGAAAGTCCTTTGAACCATTCCCTGATTTGCGTCTTAATTTTGCCCAGGAGTGCAAAAGACTAAGTGTGGTCTATTTTGATGAATCATTATTTTCTTCACTTTACTTAGTTTATTGTGCTAGATTTAATTAGGGAATTGTGCATAATTGTCCAGTATTTTCCCATTTTTCTGAATTGTTCTTAAATCGATCAGAAATTCTTATTTTAACTAATTTGAATTATCTGAGCTAATTATTTTCATTATTGATTGCAGGGAAAATTCTGTAAATATTTTAGGGACATTTAGAAGAAATTATGCTACATTGATTTCATTTGTGTATTGATCAAAGGAAAATTGAGCAAAAATTGGCTTAGAACCATGCCAATACACACGGCCATTCACCTTCTTTTGGGAGAAATATATGTTGTTATGCTAATTTATTTTGTGGCCTTGGTGACTCATTTTCACGTGTAAAACAATAGACATGCCCATTCATTTTGGTGAGCATCACATAAGAAAAGGGGGCACACGTGAATTCCAAAAGCATTCACGGCAAACAACAAACAAATGGAAAGTCTTCTTGGAGACAACATAATAAAAGGTAGGGCCACTAACATTTGTTGAAGGAAGACTATATGGAGCACATCCCACGGCCTCTACATCAAATAATTGGAAAATTCATTTTGCCAAGGAATAAAAAGGGGACCACCACGTTGTTGCAATGGAATCCATGTTGGCAAAACACCAAATGATGGAGACCCCTTAGTATTGGTACGTCAGGAGAATGTGAACCATGCTTTCTTTCCTCTTTAATATATATATTAGTGCATGGTGCAACTCCATCCTTAGTGTTGACACATGCAAGAAGCTTTTGGTCTTTCCAAATACACAAACGGGGCCACGTTGAAATGAAGTGGAGTTCACGATGGCATGGCTTAGGACCCATGGAATTAGCATTTTGGAACAGAATTCAGCAAGCACTTTGAAATCAAAAGGGAAAGCTGGAAGAAGTGAAGCTACCGAAAAGAGAGAAAAGCTCACGGCCCTTTTTGCTTGAAAAGAGATGTGCAAATTTGTTTGATGTGCTCTTCTACTCTGGTTTTGGACATTCATTTGGAAAAGAAGCTTATGGATTTTGATCTCCATTTGGGGAAGCTCACGGCCTACTGGAACACTTCAACCAAGGAAGCTAGCTCACTGCCATGGTAGCAGAGGAGGAGTTCACGGTCCAGCAATGAAGAAACCACCTAAGTTGGGAAGCAACGTTCCAGCAGCACCACGGTTGGAGGAAGGAGCTTCACACAGCAGTTCCAGCTGAGTTGGAAGATGAGGCCTGCAGAATCCAGTAACTTCACTGCATTCCAGTAACCAACCAGACCAAGGAAATTGAAGGAGTTGCAGCTGCCATGAGTTGAAGAGGAAATTCAAGGCAAACACTTAGGCAGTCCAGCACTTTGAAGCAGCCGTGGAGGAGAAAAATTGATCCATTGTTTTGGAATGGAGAAGGATGCATGCAGAAACAAATTACAGCAAGTGAAGACAAGAAGTGGAGGGCCCTAGCCTAATTCCTTGGCACATCTAGGAGTGGAAGGGGGAGACAAAAACAAGTCACGGGAACACAAAAACAAAATGTTGAAATGAAGGAGAAGTCACGGGTTTGGGAGGCCAGCAATTCACGTCCAGAGAGTTTGGGCTATAAAAGAGTATCAGCAAGCAGAGAAGAATTATTAGATTTTAGTAAGATTTTAGGTGAGAGTTTAGGAGTAGGAAGCCACGGTTCTGGAGGAGGCTCTTGCCTCTTCCTCTTTCAATTCCCTCTCTGAATTTCCATTTTCAGTGCAAAATGTAGCGTTTTATTTTTGAAGTGTATCAGTGTTTGGAACAGTTTGTTAATTTTATTTTCACGACATTTTATTTCAAGTAGTGTGTCTTTGCTAAATTTGATTTCCAATTCAGTGATTTTAATTTTACTGTCTCTTTTATTTTACCGTTTATTGTTTTTTTTGCATCGTTAAATTTTACCGTTTCTGCATATTTACTGTTCCGTTTTTACCATCTTTTACCGTTCAGTTTTTACAGTCTTTAAAATTTATTTCAGTGTTTTTAAATTTTGTTGTCTTATTTAAATTCCAGTTCATTTTAATTTATTTGCATTCAAAAACACCAACAAACCACCCCCCAACTTCGTGTGTAAATCTGTGACTGAACCACAATATTGGTCCTTGTGAGACGACCTAGGAGTCACATCCTAGCTATACTGCATAAATTTTTGCACATCAAATTTGTATGACCGCGACAGTCGTATCACTGACCCACCCAAAACCCTGTCACTGCATCAAGTTTCTCCATGGAACAGAGCATCATTGCAGGGTGTTTCCTAAACCCATCATAAAAATGACCTAAACCACTATGATAGAAAATGACATAAATCACAGTTCACAGTTAACTGTACAGTAAGTTTAGTATTTTTAAACTGAACTGTTAAATAGTATAATTGGTTTTTAGTACAAATAGTTTAAGTTTTTTAAGTACCAAATAGTATAGATTAACTATAGTTTACAGTTTTTTTCTGAACTCTGCCCAGCCCTAATCTCTTTGGTATCTAGCTTACCTTTGTTCCTGTGTTGTATGTTGTGTTATTTTTTCTTTTGCAATGATCACCTTAACCGGTGTGAGCTTAGGAAGGACATCTTTCAGGAAATTCAACGTTTGGTGGAGAGGGAAAAACAACAGGATAGATAGTCTTTGGTTCGTCAAGAATATGATTTATCGTCCTAATAGCCTCAAGTTACTTGTAAGTTTTCATTTATGTACGCCTTATTTTAGTAGTTTTATACTACTAAATTAGGATGTTACAATACCATTAACTATTAAGTTAATAATTATTAAATCAACTTTTAAGTAAAAAAAACTGAAATGCAAATAAAATTATAGAAATAAGTTTTTTAAGATTTTACTGAGAAAAATTTATAAAAATATTTTGAGTTGACGGCAACATTTGTATGTTTGTAAGAAACTCTCGTATAGTTTTATTTTACTTTAAATGAATATCTAAATAGAAATAAAAAGATAATTTTTGTCTATAAAGATATCTTATTCATTATTTTCATACAATGAAAAAATAAAATATATTTTTGAAATTAATTTTTAAAATTATTTATTAAATTGCATTATGTATGTTGCAATCCTAGGTATGAAATTAGAAAAAGAGAGTAATGTTCTATGGTTCATGGTATTATTTCCAGCTATTTTGTTATTTAATATCTAATTGTTAATGTAATTTAATTTACGTTTTTTTGTTTAAATTCTATAACATGGAACTTACGTATTTAATTTACTTATTGAATTATGAAATGATATTTTAAAATACGATGAGTATGCTACTTTGTGAGACACCTTGAGTTTGACATGAATGGAGATTGAGAGCGCAAAACCGTAACCGAAACTCAAGTTCCAAGTGTCACACGTCCAACGCTCCTTCCTTCCCTCTCAAATATATAACAAATTTCTCAGCCTCATTCAACGACTCCAACGGTTCTCTCTCTCAACCGCTTCCGATAAGCAAATCGGCGTTCGCAGCTCCAATCACCACCTCTTGCTGCAACCAATTAACCATGTCGTTTTCCGATTCCGAAACCTCCTCCGGCGGATCATCGGACTACAAGCCGTTCCGCCAAATCAGCCGTGACCGTAAGATCCTTCTCGTTTCGCATTTTTCTTTTCCTTTCCGCTTTCTCTTTCGTTCTCCGTTTAATGTATTTGGTTTAGGACTGGAAATTTGACTTCGAAGCTTCGGTTTCTCGCTGTTGAACGGGGCTCACGGTGTAAACATCTCTCAATATACATTTTCGTTTGGAAATTGAATTTCGAAGTGTCATTTGAAACTAAGGAATATGTTGTGTTTGTGACTTTTTACTTTTTTATTTTTTTCGTTCACTGAGCTTTTCTTTCGTCCAATCATAGAGGTAATGAATCAGTGGTTTTGTCTGGTAGAAAGTTGTGTGACAAAAAATATGAATTTCGTTACTGTGAATCTCGCTGGAATTTTTTTTTGGATTCGAAGTCGATCTTTGAAACTGAATAATAAATTGTTTTATGAAATAAACTGAATGTAGATAGACTCGGTAAAGTTTTACATTCAAATTTTGAATGACATTTTTTAGATCGATTAAGCAATTAGTAGTATATTCTACAATAATGTCATGATTGCAAAAGGAAATGTTGTATTTGTGATTTTATATTTTTTTTTCTCCTTAACTTTGATGAGTCCAATTATCATGAAAATGAATCCATAGAGAGAAAATTTGTGTGCAATGAAATATGAAGATCGTAACTGTGCTCTCTCCTGGTTTTATTTTATGTATTTAAATAAATTAAGAGAGCAAAATTTAATTGTATGGTGCTGGCTTCACTTTCGTGACATGTTTCTAATAATTTTTCATCGTTGGATGCTAATAGGGTTATTATATGAAATGCTTAGATCGGCAAAGTCACCGGATTCGAAGGCATGGAAGGTGTGTCTAGCGTTTAAAGTGCATATTTTTACCACGTTCATATATTCTCGTCTCATTTTTAGTTAATTCAAGCTGTGCTATATTTGGTCACTTTTTCCTTACTATTACAGGTGCTCATAATGGATAAAGTCACTGTAAAAGTTATGTCACATTCGTGTAAAATGGCGGATATTACGGACCAAGAAATTTCCTGTGAGAACCCTTCGAAATGATATCACCTTTTGAATCTGTATTTTTCTGTATGTCTTCTTCAAGGGCCCGACTTACTTTCTATGCTCGAGGGCACAAAATCTAAAAGAGCGATGATGAAATCACTGGTTTTGGTAGAAACTTATCATTAATGATAACGATCCAATGGTCTAACATCAAATGCTACTTTTTTTCTTCCAACGATTTCAAAAAGATTAGGAGTGTTTCTCAAATGTATTATGTTAAGAGATTGGAGAAAAATAAGGAGCTAAAGGACAAAATTTACATCCAAGTTGTATCCTTACCATCGAGTTCTGTAACTTAATGGTTACAAATGGATTTCTTTTTTAAAATTCTTCAACACATTTGGGAGAGGTTATTTAATAATATAATGAACAACATCTGGGTGTCATCTTTTTTATTGAAGAACAGAACTTGTACAAAATATAAAATCATTTGACACAACATTTTTCATTGTTTAAGACATATTATCATTTTGCACATGACAAGGTTAGTCTCATTCTTTTTCCAGTACATAGTCCTCTCTTCTCCAATTGGCAATGTACATTTGTCAAGCTCTTCTAGATTTGAAAGTTGAACATTAAATTAGATGTTTTATTTTTCCGTTCATTTTATCTTATGCTTTTCCTCTATATTTTACTGAATCCACTTTAAAACAGCATCTGTTCTGTGATTTCTCGGTATAATATTGATATATTATCATTTGTTAATACCATATTGCAGTGGTGGAAGACCTCTTTCGGAGAAGGCAGCCGTTACCATCTTTGGATGTTGTTTATTTCATGCAACCTTCTAAAGAGAAGTAACTTCCTCTCTTAATTAGAATTTTCCATTTGTCAGCAATAAACAGAAAAGTATCATCTAAAAATTAAATAATTGTTTTATTATTCCAGGAAGAGTGTTTCATATAACACAATATGAATTGAAATTTAATAGATTTTAGCATTTTCTATTTTTATTTTTTGCTATATAAAACATAGGGACAAAAAAGATTGCTAGCATTCACTTCCACACTTGCAAATGTGTACAGTTAACCTCCTTATGACCTAATCTCACTTTTGATGCAACACAACTTCATGTTGTATCAAAATATAAAAAATCTTTAAGTGTTCATTTTTAATTAATTTCGATTAGAAAATTGTTTAGTGAGAGCATCTATAGTACAAGAGTCATACATACAAAATTATAAGCTTAACACTTAAGTATATAAATTATTTTTATTAAAATATGTTCGCATGACATGAAATTTAAAATCTCGGGTCTTAAATAAGTCCCTAGATCTTAAATAAGACTCTAGGCCAAACAACAAAAAATATTATTATTCTACATTAAAAATGTATATTTTTATCTGTAACCAAATAAAACAATAATAAGAGTGTGAATCTTATAAGCCCTTGTTTTTAGTAATGATGTGACATTATAAGTCTTAAAGAAATTAAGATCTCATACAATGATTTTTGTGATAGAGATGACATAAAAGTTATGTTAGGGAATATGTGTGAATCTGTTGAGGATGGTGGTGTACTTTTCCTTTAGTTTAAGGCTAGGAGTATGTGTAATAATAAGTGAGAAAAGAGAGAAAGAGAGAAATAGCTAGGAGAGATAATAGCTGATTCTTCTTCTTACCTTATAGTAGGCAAACCAAAGTTTACGTGAACCATCACCACAGAAAGATTCTCTGGTTGCCAGGATTTTATATCATTCAAAATTTTCTTTTGACTAGGTATAAGTCAGAAAATTTCCTAACTTTTTAGTGTTTGGCTCTAGATGTTTTGTAAATTACGAAGTTATCATGCTCTTGCATACAAATATTTGGAGTATCAATGTGTTCATACAGGTACAAAAAAACAGAAAGATGACCATGAGTATGGGACTTACATGATACAAGACGTCAGACAGAAAATATAGTTTTTTTAAAACAATTCTAGTATTGACCTAAAATATTAAGAAAAATAAATTTGTGGGTATTTCTTCATATATATATATATATTGTTCATCTAATTCATTCTTATTTAATATGAGACTTCCAACTCACTTAAATTCTTAATAATGTCCTTTTGTGAGTCTTTTCCATATTGAAATTCTTCCTTCCTTTTCAAAAGGATAAGTATTTCTTAACCACCAGTGGTGATCCTTACTTGTAAGGTCATTTACTAAAAATGATCACACTTGTCTGAAAAGTCTTTTAAGAAGACTTTCAAGGATTCTTCACGCATTTCATATCTGATAGGTCTCGAGTAATGAAACCTATAAGCTTCCCACACTTTAACTCACACAGAATCCACCAGAATACTGAATAACCTCCTCTGATTTATAGAGAAACAAGAAAGAATACAAGAATATAGGAACGTGGGAGCCTAATCTCCCCCAAGCAGACTACAAGTCTGATTCAGATACAAGAATTAACCAAAGTCACTATCCTTCTCCTCTCTAGCTATTTATACAAGTTTGACCTCCTAACAGATACATCTCCCTTCCTAACTGATAAAACAGTTAGGCTACTGACCCACTAACTAACTAACTACTTCTCCCGTCTGTTTCTTCTCACATACACCTTTAGCCTCCTATCAATATCATACTCATTCTAGCCAGTCACCATGTCAGTTTGATATCATTTGTTGGTTTTTTTGAGAGAAAACACTAAAGAAATTCAACACCAATGCATAATTAATAAACTCATAAAAGACCAAAACATTAACTTAACTTCTATATAAATGTTTTAGACAATGAATGTGTGGGTCTTTTTCATATTTTTATGTGGAGCTCTTATTCTTGAGAGAAAACTGTTTATTTTTTTTTGTTGAAAATGGATGTTTTCATTAGCTTATAGCATCACTTTAAAGTAATTGAAGCTTGCAAAGGGCTGACAACTGTTACCTTTAAATTGAGAAAAGTTCATTTTTTTATGTGTACCTTTCCGATCTTAATCTATCAGCAATATAAGGCTACAATTATTTGTGTTAAATTGTAAGTCAGGGTTCAATTATTTCTCTAATCCCTTCTGTTTCCAATTTTATTCCTATTTTAACCTAGTCTAAAGTTTTCTCTTCCATGCATTAATTTAAACGAATTACTTTTTTCTGTTGTTCCTTTTATTTGCACTCGCATAGTTTATCCATATTAAACATGTCTTTTGCTAGCTTGCAGTGTGGTCATGTTTCTGTCTGATATGTCTGGAAGGGAGCCCCTCTATAAGAAGTATGGGAAGCATTCTAAATTTTCCCCAAATTTAATATTGTTTCGAGATTTTAAAAGCTTAACTCAGGAGAAAACTTAACAGCATTGTTTTTTATTTTTAAATGGGACGGGGGCTGTGTTCTTTCTTCCTCTGCACGTTTCAGAGCCTATATATTTTTCAGTTCACCGATCCCAAAGGAACTTGTAAACCACATCAAGTGTGATACAAGTGTTTTACCCCGCATAGGAGCATTGAGAGAGGTCAAGATTTTGTTGTCTCCTTCTATCTAATTGATATTAGCAGGTGGTCAACATCAAATTGTTTATTTATTGAAATTACTTTGGTTCTATTTTGCAGATGAATTTGGAATATTTTCCCGTAGATAGCCAGGTACTTCGCAATTCATTTGGAGTATTTAACTTCAAGCATACCTTAAATTAAATTGTTTTGTAGCCATTAACCTACCTACCTACTCAAAATCTCCGTATATAACAAAACACATTTATTTAATTGCTCATGGTACTATCATAGTTGCAAGAATAAACTACCTCGACGAATTTATTGATTTCAAAATGAAATTCCTATATGCATGATTTTGTCATATGATCCAAAGGTTTTATTTATATTCTTAATCTTACCAAGTATAAACTTAGCAGTGTTCTCAAGGAATTTGGGATTGCAGTGCATTCAAAGTCATGATTTGCGTGAGACAACCAATATATAAATACTAGCATAAGAAATACAAATCCATGGAAATTTGGTCAACAGAGTAATAGTATATTTATTGTATTTATTATCAAGCTAAGAAACACCTTGAACTTGTTAAATGATGTTCAAAACGAGGGAGAAAATGGGATTTTCTACTGAGATGTGTATGATGCAGGGGTTTACTACTGATCAAGACACAGCAATGGACGATCTTTATGGCAACATTGAGAATACTCGCAGATTTAACACCTGCTTGAATAGTATGGCTATTCGAATAGCTACTGTTTTTGCTTCATTAAAGGTATGACCTACACTACTTGTACTCTATATTTGCCACTAGCGTAGGTTAAGATATTAATGGACTACTCTCGACTCAGTGTAATGAGAGTTTACTGGTACCTTTTAAGTCATCATTTTTCTTCTTTTATCCCGTTTGATTCTTACATATTTTTATGTAATATAGCCTTTTCTAATTTCCACTCGTTTCTGGTGAATATATATTTTGCTGTACGTCCAACAAACTATTTTAACAGAAGTCACTCAGAATCAAATAATTACTACATTATGATTTCGTGGGATGCAATAAATTTCATATTTATGACCTCTTCTGTAACTTTTGCCCATTATTTCAGTTCAAGCATGCTGTGATTGTTTACGTGGGTGGCGAATTTGAGTCAAAATAAAACTAGATTACTTTTTACTTGTAATTTAAGGTACAACAAAGGGCATTCTTTTAATGACAGTGAAGATTAAAAACATTTATAAGGTAATCATGATAGCAATTAAATCTATTGAAGATATTAACAATCATCGATTTAGATGTTTAAACGTAGTTTCAATCATGATCTATCTATAACATATTTTCAAATTCTACTACTCAAGTTATTCTTGACTTTCCCTAAATTCCTAATCTTCTCCATATAAGGTATAACTTCTGAAAGAGTACATTAAAAATGTTTGTATCTTTTTAGGAGTTACCATGTGTGTGGTATCGTGCTTCAAAGGAAAGTGACGAGTCTACTGCAGCAAAAGTTCGAGAATTAGTTCCTACAAAGCTTGCTAGTGCTGTTTGGGACATGGTTTCTAAATATAAATCTACCATTCCCAGTTTTCCACAAAATGAAACTTGTGATCTGCTCATTGTTGACAGAACCGTAGATCAGGTTAAAATAGGCTGTTCACAATGAATATCTCCTTTTATATCTCACCTTTAACTTTGTTTAATCTGCATCACAGATTGCTCCTGTCATTCATGAATGGACCTATGATGCTATGTGCCGTGATTTGTTGAATATGGATGGAGATAAATATATGCATGAGGTATCACTTTCTTTTAGCTTGCCCTTCCCTTCATCATTATAAAAATAAGGTTACTTAAATTAAACTTTGGACTCACAAATAAAAAATTATTTGTTATTAGTTTTTATTAAAAAAAAAAAAAAAAGGCTACATATGTTGATTAAAGAACTAAAAGTACAGCTCTCTCATTTAAAGTAAAAAGGTCCCTCAATTTATTTTAAGCATCACTTTTATTGAGTCACGGCCTTTTCAGGTATACAAGTTGCTGCATTTTTCTTGTTCTGATTTTAACGTAGCAATCATGTTAGGTTCCTAGCAAAACCGGGGGTGACCCTGAGATCAAGGAGGTCCTTCTACAAGATCATGATTCAGTCTGGCTTGAACTTCGCCACGCTCATATAGCAGATGTACGTCTCTTTCACTATCGATATATTTTGATAATTTTGTATAAGTAAATAAAAATACACACACACACACACACACACACACACATATATATATATATATATTATATATATACAGATTTTGTTAAATGAAATAATTTTATGTACTATTAATTTCTTTAAAAATTATTTTTATGTTATGCATAAACTAATTTTCACATATAAAAGAAAGTTATTTTATTTTTATTTTTTTACAGATATTTATAACAAATTTATCCGAATTCATCTAATATTATCAACTCACAATTCATATATTTCTCAAATCTCATTGCTCTTTTACCTACATTAACACCAGGCTAGTGAAAGACTGCATGAAAAGTTTACCAATTTCGTATCAAAGAACAAAGCAGCGCAAATTCAACAAAGGGGAAGGTTTGCATTGGCACCTTTCTTCTTCCTTTATCAAAAATAATGGCCATTTTCGTGAAATACCTCCCAATTAATTAAGGTCCTAGCTTTCACTACATTTGTCATTACTCATTTCGGGTATGATATGTTTGGAATTTTTTTTTCTGAAAAATAATTACATTTTTAAGATCACTTAGAAAGGGTTTTTATTTAAAAATACTTTGCCAATCCAAACACATGGTGATAACCAAAGTCTCGCTTTCTGCTTTGCAACTAAAGGGAAAATATGAATAATATAATATATCAAGTGGAGTAGTGGCTTCTTTAAAGCACGTTTTGTTTTTCGTTTAAATATATTTAAACTACAAAATTATTAGTGAGATTTATTAAATAACAAATGAAACTTATATAACTTTTTAATTTTTAAGAAATCTCATTCAAAAGGAAAATGTATTTAAATGAAGTTGTAACAGGGTGCATTGTCTGTTTTTCTAAATGTTTAATGGAAGTATAAATGCTCTTCGATTAGTGGCTAGTATTACAGTATTTCAGTGTATAAGTCAACAATACCGAGCAAGAATTAGTTGATACTTGGTCCAAGTTAGAACAGTCTCAGACTCAAAGTGTACAACTTACACAGTTACTTAAATAGTTGACTTTGTACCTAAAGAATAGGAGGGAAACAATGACGATAGGCTTTACACAGAATTATAGAGAGCGAGAGAACCAATCCAGGGAATCAGAGAGAGCATGAGAAGGAACCATTAGGATCTATATAGTGGTAGGTATACACAGGGTTCTAAGTTACATTCTTGTTAGAATGAAAAAATAGAGAGCTATAGAAAAGGAGTTTAGTTTTATTAGCACGGTTTTTGATTTTGTATTACATAGACACTGATCAGGACAGTTTCTGCAATAAAAAAAACAACGCCATTATATGTACAAATTTATTTTGAAGAGACATTATGTGCTTGCTATGAATTTTTAAGATAGCATAAATCAGAAAAAAGAAAGAAAATGAAGATTAAATTAGAAATAGGAGTGTACATTAAATTCTGTAAGAAAATAAAGAAAAGTTAAATAGTGTGTCTCGTTATAGTAGTTATGGATTATATGGGTGATGATACCACACAAATATGAGGGTATACTGATCCCAACCGAACCTAAGTAAAATGAACTGTGAACTTGGACTAAACTAAGATTAATTAAATATCCGACAGGAAGACTTATTTTGACAAAACCATGTGCCACTTATTTTAGACCTATAAATTTAACTTTCTGCAGAGATGGTGGTGAAATATCTACCCGAGATTTGCAAAAAATGGTTCAAGCATTGCCGCAATACACTGAGCAAGTGGAAAAGATTTCACTCCATGTGGAGGTGATTTATTCCATCTAACTTTCGTCATCTTCTATTTTTTCTTTTTTATTGTTTGTCTAAGAAAAGTATAGTATTTTATTGCATCTTGAGAATAATGGCAATGGAATGTGAGAGAACGAAATGACATACTTCTTGAGGAATGAGAACTCGTGATGGCTTTGACACAAATGACGTATCTCTTTCAACTTGATAAGGGTTGCACTGTAATAACAAAATAAATATATTCCTATGCTAACCATTCTGCTTGATGAATTCAAAGCAGATAGCTGGGAAGATCAACAAAATTATCAGAGAAACAGAACTTAGAGAGCTTGGACAGCTGGAACAAGATCTTGTTTTTGGGGATGCTGGATCAAAGGAAGTTATTCAATTTTTAAGAAAGCAGGTATTGAAATAAAGAGATATCCGAATAGTCAATAGTATTTTATTATAATCCCTTTATTTATTCAAAAAAATTTGCCCGTGCAGAGTACACCTGAAAATAAGTTGCGGTTGTTGATGATTTATGCAATTGTCTATCCTGAAAAGTTTGAGGGTGATAAAGCTTCAAAGCTAATGCAGGTTATTATCAACTCTTACATGTCAAATTTTTACTTTTATAACACATGAATATAATAATTAAATTGAAAACATATTCATGGTATTCCCATTTCTCATAACTTCAGCGTTTGTTATACAAGAGTCTCAATATCTCTATCAGATTCATAAACTTTACAAGGTTAGGTAAATTTGACTAAATTGCACATGGGTGACTGTGCCTAACTCTCATTTTTTGTTTGCTATAAATGAACTTTGCTCATATAACTTTGCCTCGCTTTATTTATAAATTACTCCTATACAAACCTGGATGAGGTGTCTAAGACAGGACAAATTAGGCACCAATCCGTATATCAAGGAATTCAACCTGTATCAACTATTACAAAACTAATTTGATAATGCAAGATCAGCTCGAATTAGAAAATTCTTACAAAAGACGTGTACAAGTTGTGCCTAAGTAAAGTGATTTCATATATTGATGGTTCTGCTCATCTAATCAGTTGGCAAAACTATCAACGGATGACTTGAAAGTTATCACTAACATGCAACTGCTGGCGGGATCATCAAACAAGAAATCTTCTGGTGGAGAAGGTGGTTTCTCACTCAAGTTCAATAACCAGAAGGTAAACATATTCATTTCACATTATCTTTGTATATCAAGGATATTTGGTTTATATATATATATATATATATATATATATATATATATATATATATATATATGATATATAACAAAAGAAAAAGAAAAAGAAAAAGATGAGATAGGATAATGACCTGGTAAGAGAAAATGGTGTTTGGTGTACACAGAAACAAAAAACATAAAATTCAGAGATATATTTGGCTCCTTGAATTTTTTATAATTGCATAATTATATATATATATATATATATATATATATATATAATTAATATTAAAAATATTTATATTTTTAAATAAAATAATAATATTTGAATTTTTTATGAAATATTTTTTATTGTTATTATAAAAATAATTCATAAAATACTTTGAGCATTTTACATTAAAATTCTATTTGCTTTTATAGTTTTATTATAGAAACAATTACATTCATTTTCTTTTAAATAAAATATTTCATATTTTATTATCCATCTTTTATTATAAATAATTATATTTAGAAGACGTTAACAAATTTTTTAATATTACATAATTTTATTATGTATGATTTGAGAATGAAATACCATATTAACCTTTATCATATATAGTGGTAAACTTAATTATATGAATATTATACAAACAAATGATTCATCATTTAAGATTTTAGGTATTCTGTTTCAAAAAGAAAGATTTTAGAATCACTTTGTATTTTTCTATAGATATTTTTTGCATTATTATCTTTTTTCTCGTGTCCAAAATGATAATTATATTTATAAAGCAATCACAATAAACCAACAAATATGTATATTTTTTATTGAAAATTTATACAAGAATATATATTTGATATTTAGGACTAGTATCTTTCATATATTTTATAAAATATATGGTTTTGGAATTAATATGATATCCAACATATGTGACTTCTCACACTTATCTCTAAATAGATTGTAGAAATCTTTATAGATTTTTTACTAATTAATATATTCATTTATATGATCTGGACAATGTAAAACTTAATATATATATATATATATATATATATATATATATATATATATATATATATATATATATATATATATATATACTCCATAACTCAAAACTATACTCGCACAATAATATTACCTACCCTGATAACTACTATCTTACACAAAACGTATCATCATCTCACTACCAAAATCACATTTATCCATGAACATCTCACAAAATACACTTTAAATACATAAACATGTATTCTTTTGTCATTTGTAGGGTTTAAATACAAAAGTTAAATTTATATTAATCCAATCAAGTTGGATTTTATGTTATTTGAAAGCTAATGTAATTATGTAGAACTTTTATTTTGACCACTTTTTCTAATTCGTTACAAGATTAGACTTAATGACAGTGTAATCTCTAAAAGTGAGAATGCACTTTTGGAGTGCACTCTTCCTACACACCCTTGCGTATTCAATCCGACCATTATGAGTGAACCTCTAATGTAAATTTCTACATCAATGAGTCTCTTACACCTATGTAGTCTTAGTCAAACCTTTGGAGACAAACTTGTAATGTAAATTTATATATTATCGAGTCTCCTATGTCTTTAAGCCTATTTGAGTTACACCTTGATAGGCAAACCTCTTATGCAAATTCAAATTACATAGTTAAGAAACAATAAACAACCAATTACAACCACAAAATCATGAATTGTAATAATGATTTATAGCAACAATCAATATTTTTTCCACAAAAATAATCACCATATCTTTTTTGTTTCTTTTTTCCACTTAAACTTATCAGTAAAAACCTACATCTTCCATAATCTGTTTTTTTGTGTAAAATCTCACATATAAAATTCTCACTTTCAAAAAGAATATAGCAATTCTATCAACCTACTCCAAAACCTTTGTTTGCAAAATTTGCAAACAACCCAAGATCTCTTTATTATAGATAAGTCCAAATCTAGAATTGTTTTAAAGCTAATTTTCCATACATCTACTTCTTTGTGTTCTTAGAAAACTAGAATTGGAATGAGATCTTGAAGCGCAACATCATTGAGGCTTCTTGATCAACTTTAAGAATCAATTATTGTTTCATAGCAGCCTAAAATTGAACTAATTTCTCAGATCTAATAACTCCCTGCATCTGTCCTCTCATTGAAGAAAATGAAAATTGAATAAAGATAAAGGAGAAAAACTTACCCTATGTAAAAATTGGGATTGATACTTACAATTTCTTTATGGCAAAATTTAAGGATCAAACAAAACTAAAATGAGAGAAAAATAAAGTTTTGATTTCTCTATAAAGATTTGAGACGAGGAGGAGAAAATAGGAGGGTTGAAGGAAGGGAAAGAAAATGGTATAAGAGAAAGTTTGACCCTTATGTTTCTGAAACGGAGCCTCCCAAGCTCATGTTAATGAATTTGTCCCTGTATGTTTCTCACTCGTACTTTATTATGACTTCAAAATCCCAAACATACTATAATAACAAGTCCAACCACATTCACTGTAAACACCGTCCTAAATGACTATGTTTGCCCTTTCTAGCTTCAGAGCAACCATACATATAGGAATGACATGAGTGCGATTGTACACTTTCAAGCTCCTTCCCATTTGTGATACCTGACATATATGAAATTTTGTTTTCATCCATGTGTCTTCGAGTAACATGTACACGCATACTTGCGTATCAAATATTTATTAGATTTAAAAACTAAAATCTCATAGTAAGTAAAACATAATATTATCAAGAAGGATAATTTTTTTCTCTTTAATGTCAAATAATAAGGAAAACACTATAATTTTATAACTTTAAAGTACTAAATAATCTAGAAATGTTTTAGTAATTTAAAATTTGGATAAGTATGAAAATAAAGATAAGGCAAAAACATGTTGGGAGAAATAGCAATTTAGGCGAAAGTGGAAAAGTTTCCTTCATTTTTGTAACTTAAAACATTCTTGTGAGAAATAAGAAGAGAAAATGATAACACAAACTTTTTAACATGGAAAATTCACTCAAATAGAAAAATAAAAAAGTGGCTTCAACCTACTATAAAATTCATTATAAAAGTTGAATTGAAAAAATAATCTTTCTTTTTTAAAAGGATGAAACACTAACTTACTCTTTTTCGGATAACTTACAAAGATTTTATTAAGAATGATGCAATCTTTCTTTTCTCTTAATTGATTCCCAACTCACTACTATTCTTTAACTTATAAGCAGGTTCTCTTCATTAATGTTGTCTGTCTTCTTGCTCTCTCTTAAAACTCCTATTAAAGAAAATCATTTTAAGATCTTAGAATAAATTATTTTCTTGGTTCCTACTACTTTTTTTTTGTGTATCTTCGTACTCTCTCAATACCCCTATTCATAGTAAATTATTCATGTTTTTCCATAAAAAAACGCAAGCAGATAGTAAGGAAATAATTTGAATAGCTTAGAATAAATTATTTTCTTAGTTCGCTAGAAAAATGTTTCCCTAACATAAAAGAGGGATATTTCCAACAAAATGTTCATATACTCGTACCTGATTTAGCATGTTAAATATTACTCAAATCTTAAATCCATAATTAAACACTTTTATATAATCATCAACTACTTACACTAATGTTCTAATGATTTTATGGTGTTATTGAAGATCCAAACTTGTCAAGTAAATTTAAAAAGAAAAATATTGGGTTTCATTCATATTTGTGAAGAAATAACTTTAATCCATGATTACTATATCAGTTTAAAAAATATTATTTTTTTCATAGTTAACTATTAACACCCGGTGAAATTTTATTATAATTTGATAAATTTTTAGAATTAATGATTTAAAAAAAATTAACCTCTATATTAATTTTCATTATAAACTAATAATGATTTTTTTTTGTGACGTATAAATCTAATGGTCAATATTTGTAATAGTGAATTTCTTCAAAAAGATTTTATTTATCTTTGAATACTAATAATTAGTATATGCAGGTTTTATGTAATTATAATTAACATTTTTTATGTTTTAATACTTTTTTATATGATTTGGACATTGTACAATGAGTAGTTTACAAAAAAAATGATGAATATATATAGTTTACCTAATAAAATTGTCCTTTTCATCATTCTGGACAGAAGATAACAGAATAACTAATAATAAAATGTAGTATAAATTATGTTTAAAGTATATTTTTCATTAAAATTACATATAAATTTTCTTAAAAATTTTTTTATTTTAATTGTTTTATAAATTATAAAAACATAGTTTTAACCAAATTATAGATATACAACTACTTTTTTATCATAAAAAAATGATATAAGTTTGAAATTACAATTAATATTTTAATATATAATGTAATTTAAATTTTTGTGTAAAAAGCTTATAAACATATATTAAATAAAATTATAGTATATATTATTACATAAACTAATATCAACAAAATTCTGTTTTTTAAAAATATAAAAAATTATAAGTTAAAGTGACAAGACACAACAAATAGCATATTAGAATCTATTAAGACCTTTGTCTTATTATATTTTAATAATCAAATTTGTCTTAACCAGAATATTTAACCAGTTGATTTTTTTCTATAAGAATTTTGTTTATTTATATCCAAGGATATACCTCTTGCATGGTGTTGTCCATAACTCTTTCACATCAAATATCTTTTATCTTTAAAAGAGTTGTTTTTCTTCATAGATAAAACATGCAGCACGCAAAGATCGGACTGACGATGAGGAAGAAACGTGGCAACTATTTCGATTTTTTCCCATGATAGAGGTACGACTAAAGATCATGCAAACCAATTTTTTTGTGTCCAACCTTTACCTGATCTGATTTATTCTTTTTCCTTTTTTGTTGACTGGAACTAAAGAAAAAAATTGAGTTCATCCGTCATTTGAATTTATTATAGAAAGAAGCAAAAGATAAAAGAAAATTTGCTGGCATAGTAAAATATGCTCATTCCAAATACTCAACAAGCTTAATTTAGGTCTTTTTCAATAAATTTTTCAGTGAATGCTTATAAAAGAAAAATTAAAAATTAAAAAAATATTTCATAAATTATAAGTTATATATATCTCAACTTTTTGAAAAAAAATTACAAAAAAAAAAATTAATTAATTAATTTTAGTTTTTGAAAAAAGTTTAATATATTTTTTAAGTTTTTCTTTATTATGAGTAACATGAAGTTTATCTAAAATTGACATTAGTTTCCGTTAGATGTCAACAGTCATGAGTTGCAATGATTTTTCTCTCTAGCTTGTTTCTTATCCAGTGTCGTAGTTCATTATTTTTGTGCTGAGAGTATCATATTTGATGAGTTGATAAAATTACCTTATCGAGTATTCTTCTTTGTAGTCGTAGGAGTGCAACAAGCAGAGCTGTAAAAAATCATTTTGCTTGCTTAAACATAGCATGGTATTAGTATAAAATATTATTTCTTTTCTTTTATATGATCTGATGTAAAATATTTATGATATTGTGTTTATTAGGAGCTCATTGAAAAGCTCAATAAGAGTGAATTGCCTAAGAATGAATATTCGTGTATAAATGAGCCAAGTAAAAGTAGTGCCCAAAGAGTTCCAGCAAAAAGCAGCAAAACTCCCCAAGCAGCCCCAACCACTGCTCCTCATTCAATTAGATCTAGGAGGACAGCAAACTGGGGAAGATCTCGTACTTCAGATGATGGATATTCAAGGTGACATGAGCTATTATCTCCCTCAAGTTTGTTTCTTTACCAGAAACAAGTTGTCTTTTAATGCTTTTCAAATTTCAAAGCTGATTTTATAATTTTTCCTACCTTCAACAGTGACTCCACGTTGAAGAATGTGCTTGCTGATTTCAAGAAGATGGGAAAGCGAATCTTTATATTTATTATTGGCGGGGCTACTCGATCCGAGGTAGAGTGTGATGAAAAAACAAACTTTTGGAACAACATCTTGAATGTTTAAATTATAATCTTAACTTGTATTTGTTATTTTTTTCAGCTGCGAGTTTGTCACAAGTTGACAACAAAATTAAAAAGGGAAGTAATCCTAGGTACTACTTCCATGGATGATCCTCCGCAATATGTGACGGTAATAAGCCCTTGTTATTCTCTTCTGCACAATTTTTTTTTTTCATATTATTGATTGATTTACATTTTCCTGCTGTGGTGAATGTACAGAAATTAAGGACATTGGGCGAACGCCAAGTTGAACCACCATTGAATGGCCTCGGCATATAACATTTTTTCGGGGTACTGATAATTACAAGCAGGTTGGCAATATCCTTCTTGTATCAATTATAATCTATAATTATCCCTAATTGTTTATACATTAGAAAGTTTAAACTTTATACCCTCTTGACAAGGGATGAACAGAGGGGTCCCTTTCAATTTCTGTGATATACAAATTTTGTTAAAACATCACACCACACTCTCATACATATTCAAAGGACATCTTTTTTTTTTCTTTTCTTTTGAGTGTATACAATGGACATTTTTGTCATAAGCTATTAAAGTATATTTATTTTTAATGTCGATTTCATGGGAAAGGAGATACTTGATTTAGGATACCTTGATTTGGGATAGAAATTATATTTGCCTCTTCCATATCTTTTGTTGCCTCTTCCAACAAAAGATAAAGTTTAATTTTATGTTTTCAAAGGTTCAACTTTGTAGGCTGTATTTAGTATTAATTATTATTTTTTACTTCTGCGTTTCGTAAACTGAAGCCTTCACTTATGACTTAAAAAAAAGTAATTTTCTACTAAATAATATTAACACCGTGAGGATAATTACAATAATAACAGTGCAGGAAGTCTTGTAATGTTCTGGTTTATACATCCTTTAAGAGAACTTTGCGTCTCGTTAGAAACTGTATTATTGCTCTCTCTCTCCGAGCGCTACTCTTTTTATACATAATAACTTTGTGTTTGATTAGGGGAAATTGGTAAATACTTAGGGGGAAGAAGGTTACCAGAAATATTGGATTTTTTTTTATTATTGGAGGAGAATTATAAAGATTTGCAATAATTTGAGAGTGCACAATAATATATTTCCTCTCACTGTAGTTCTATTTTATATGGAAAAAAATGCATGAGAGGTAAAATAATAATAAGGTTTAATGGTCCCTATTTTCGTCTCAAATTTGAAATAGGTCCCTGTTATATTTGAAGTCTTAATTAGATTCTTATTTTTGTTAATTTGATGCAAATAAATCATTTCCGTCAATTTCAGAAAACGGCGTTAAGGAGTGCGTGACGTGGCGTGTGTGAATGCAATTTTTTAAGGTTTAATGTCTCAATAGGTCCTTATTTTCGTCCCAAATTTGAAATAGGTCCCTGATATATTTGAAGTCTTAATTAGATCCTTATTTTTGTTGCCCATTGTATATGCGGTGGTAGAATGGGAAAACAAAGATTCATGGTTATGATTTTTGAATCTTTTGATTGATGATCTTGGTGGTGAAGAAGTATGTTCCATTGTATATGCGGTGGTAGAATGGGAAAACAAAGATTCATGGTTATGATTTTTGAATCTTTTGATTGATGATCTTGGTGGTGAAGAAGTATGTTCAGCAATAACAAAAATAAGGATCTAATTAAGACTTCAAATATATCAGGGACCTATTTCAAATTTGGGACGAAAATAGGGACCTATTGAGACATTAAACCTTAAAAAATTGCATTCACACACGCCACGTCACGCACTCCTTAACGTCGTTTTCTGAAATTGACGGAAATGATTTATTTCATCAAATTAACAAAAATAAGGATCTAATTAAGACTTCAAATATAACATGGACTTATTTCAAATTTTGGACGAAAATAGGGACCTATTTAGACATTAAACCTAATAATAATAATAAAGACATTTTGTTAAAAAACTATATCATTTTTATTTAATTTTTTACTTTTCTTCTTCGTTCGTTCACATGCATTTGCTCTCCCTTTTTTTCTTTTTTTTTATTCTTTCAATACATTTTTCCTTATTTTATTTCTATCACTTTGTCTTTTATTTTCTTCCTTTCAGCTGTGATCCAAAAGAAAGCCTTCAATTCATCTTTCCGTGCGTGGTTCAACCCTTGGTAATGCAGAAGAAGGGAATTTAGGATTAACGAACAATATATTTTTTACGGAATTACTTTCTTTATTGATTAATATATAATATTAAATTATATTAATCTAATGATTGAAAATTTTGGTATGAACATGATCAACCATGTTGAGTTGTATATAAATCAAACATTTATAATGTAATCTTACAATGAATATTTATTTATATTTTAAAAAGTATATTTTACAATAATTTTTTAACGAAATATCAAATCATTAAGAAGATTTAATTGTATAGTTGAATCGATAAATATGTCTTTATGATCTAAAACTATCAAAAAAAATAAAGTTGTTATTGGGTTAACGTTAAAGTAATAGCTTTTAACAATTTTCTTTGTTCGCATGAGTCAATATTTGACTCAAATATTAAGGAACTTAAGTTTAGTATAATTTATATAACACTCCAAAACCTTGTATCAATAATCTATAACCCGATGATTTGTAAAAATAAATTCATTATATAATATTAAAAGTATTTTGTTTATTCAACAATTTAAAATACTAAATTTAATTCATTTCATAACGTGTATCTAAACATTTTTTTGAGCAACAACACAGAATAAGTCTTCCATCTTTTCCAGACATAATTTTATGATTAACACTTACGTTTATTCATATGAATACTAGTAACAAATAAGTTTTTAAAAAGAAATTTACTATAGTACCACAACTACTTGTATAAATTCATGTTAACAATAAGATATATTTCAATTAGTCCATGCCACTTTAATATATATATATATATATATATACACTGTAAGAAATACGTATTGATGTTTTTTTAAACAATCAAGTTTTATAAGATAATGACATATTTTTATACAAACACTTTTGTTTTATGGTACAAGATAAGTTTAAGATATGTGTTAGATGAGTAATAAACTCATTAGTTTATCACCATTTGATATTTTATTCTATATAACCTAAAATATTAATGAAGTAAATGTCCTTTCATAAATTTCAATATACACAAACTCAAATAATTCATAAAATTATCTAAGATTTGTGACTTCAATTCACCTATCATACATAAACATGTTTTGGATCACAATCAAAAGTTTAAGTCATTTTTCTCCAAACCTTCTAATATCTTTTTATGGTCTTATAAAGTTTTCTTAAGTCGTTATTACTATTTCTTTAAGCTCTGTCAGATACTTGTTAAAGGTACTCTAATGTTTAAGTCACTAATATGATTGTTTCATTAGTACATTAGTGTTGTTAAAATAGGTTACCCGACTCAGCCCACCACGGGTTGGTCACTTAGCAAGTCAACCCAACCCAACTCATTTATTAGCAAGTTGAAAAGATTTGAACTCAGCCCAGCTCACCACAAACAGGCTGATGGGTTAAACGAGTTAATTCACTAGCTCACTTAATGACAAGTTTTTGGGTGTTTCTCCCTCCACCACCACCACTTCTCACTCCACCTCCCCAACCTTATGCAAAAAAAATTTAATTACAAAAATAACTTTTTTTACTTTTAATCCTATTTATTTACTTTAAACTCAAACTCTACCTTTCTACCCATTTTTACTTTTCACTCAGCCCCACCTCCCAACTCTCCTTTTCTCTCTTTTCACATTCCCACCCCCCAAACTCCACCGTTTGTTTTAATTACAAAAATATTTATATAATAAAACTATATATTTTATATAATTAAACTAATAAATAATTTTTTATATAATTATAAAATTGTTAAAGAATACAAAAATCGTATAAAAAATATATATATTATACAAAAACATTAAAACAAAAAACTAACTATATATAACTGCAAAATACAAAAACAATATAAATATAAACTAATAACAATAAAGATCTTCAAAAATACATTAGTAAAATACATCAAAAATATATTAAAAAATAATATATCAAAACATATAACTTACACTATTAGAATATCTCCAAAATTAATATAAAAAAATAAACTAATAAAAATAAATTGGAAAATAAACATGTAACTTTAAACGGATGTGAGCATCTGTCAACGGATGTCAACATCCGTTTAAAGCAAAACGGATATCGACATCTGTTTTCCTTTAAACGGATGTTGCATATGTTGAGGGATGCTCACATCCGTTTAAAGATTATACGTTTATTTTTTTAGGGTTTATTACGCACCTTCACGATGAATCCTTCAAGCACCACCACACACCGATCTTAGCACGGCTGATCAATTGCTTCCACCACCACTTGCAATCTCTCACTAAGCACATCAGCTAATGAAAGTCCACCACACTCTGAGACCATAATTCTATCACAATTAAAGAATGAGAGAAGAAGTGGAACGTAAAAAAGAGGAAGAAGAGCATAATGAAACAATGAGAGGACGAACGATAAAGAGGAAGAAGAGTTGTTGTTGCATAGATGATTGGAGTGGGTAGAAGTTAAAAAATATTAACCCTAAAATTTTACTAAGGGTAAAATAGGAATTAGAAAATAAAGAGAGGGGTAAAACAAGAATGGGGTGGTGGAGGGAGCAATAACTGACCATACAGTTATACAATACACATGTCATTCACAATTCAAATCATATGCATCCATCATGATTCAATTAAAATAAAGCAACAAATTATTCAAGTGTATAATTCAACACTTTCTAGATATAAATATACAATAAGCATATATTAAAAAAAAACTCAAGAAAATAACTATATAATGTGATATCTCCACCTAAGAGAAAATAGTTTCCATGAAGTGAGCATATTAGATAATATTTTTACTTATGAGACTGAGATGATACATTTACTTAAACACTTTATAATTTGTTGAAAAAGAATATTAGAAAATGCTTAATTAGTAGAGTGACTCAAATGATACATTTGTTTAAGTGTTTTAATTTTCTGAGCGAAAATATTAAATGATGCCTTTGTATAAGTGACTTAAACAATATTTTTGTTGGATAAGATAATAGAAAAACACACACTAAAGTGACTCAAATGATACATTTGTTTAAACGTTTCAAATTTTTGACAATTCTAAAATCAAAACGAACTCACTTGAACTAAACAACATTCTCACTACATTTCATAAGATTATTCCTTTCAAACTCAATATATAATATATAATCATCATATTTACTTGCAACAAATTAACTTCAGATCCTACATGCAGATGCAAAACGTCAAAACGCACAATAAAAAAGTTCTCTCAATTCTACATGAAACTGAATAATATTATTATACACACTTGCAATAAAAAGTTCTTTAAATTCTACATGCAACTAAAGAATGTCAAAAGTACATGTAAGAAGTTCTTTTTTATTCTACATGTAACTAAAGAACATTAGATGAAAATGCAACAAAATCTTCTTAACTTGATCAAAAAGCTTCAAACTCATATGAAGCCCATTAACTTTAGACTCATCATGTTACACAAGATTTTCTGCTAAAATCTTCCAAAAATAGACTCTATTTTAAAATTGGTTAAGGTAACCTTCTTCACCTAAAACTTTTTACTCTAAAAAAGCTTTTAGCTTAAGAAAGAAATCACTTAAAACTGTAAGATAAAATTATTCAAGACTTAATTATTAATTTAGTTCCTATATTTAGATTCAGATTAATTTATGTTTTCTTTTATATTTTTTTATTTGTTATCATATATTTTTATATGTTACATTCTCTTAAATCAACGTTAACATAGAAGATGACTATATCTCAATCCAAATCATCTTTTAATTCTTCAATCCTAAATCTTAAACTTTTATAATAAAAAGGTTTAAATATTATAATATGTTTTTTTATTAAATTTTTTTCTAATATTCCTTTTTCAAGAAATTCATTTGAAAAGAATCATCTTTGTATAGTGTTAATTAAAAGTTTTCACAAGAGTTATATTTGTATAATGTATATATATATATATATATATATATATATATATATATATATATATTAATATTCATGTTATAAATAAATATATAATAAGGGCATGATTTGTATAGATCTCATCCTTATTACTGGAATTACGTGTTTCTACCCTTTTTGTTTCTTATAATAACGAAAATTAAAAATTATTATCATAATAATTATTAAAAATGAAAAATTAATCATAAAAATAAATAAAAAATATAATTTTTTTTTATCGTAAATAGTTTTTATGATGGAGTTAGTTTTCCATTTGTCATAGTTAATTGAGTTTAACAATAATCACTTGATGGATAAAAGGATAAAGATCTTTGCATAAAAAATAAAAAGTTAGTTAATAGGAAGAATATCTTTTTTTTTTAATGTTGCAAAATAAAAAGTTAGTTAATAGGAAGAATATCTTTTTTTTAATGTTCTAAAATATAGATGAAATTTCTCTTATTAAACATAGATTACATATAAAATACGGAATAAATATTTATTTTATAAAATTAAAATCTACGCTAAATAAATATTTTAAATATGTAATTTTTATTTTAAACTAAAAATAAATAATTTATATTCTGTTAGGAGGTTCTTCCTAATTATTAAAAGTTAACAAAATTTAATTTAGGATTAGAGATAAAAAAACAAATAATCAAGAAATTATTTTGTAAATAATGATTAAATAAAGTGCTGTGAAATCATCAAAACGACCGCTGTTTGGGTCGGCTGAGTGCTTACCCTATTGGCTACACCCTGAAAGAAGTTCAGAACAAAGCCAGTTCTTCCCAGTCCCTCACTGCCGTGTGCCGCCGTTCAATTCCAACGAAGCTCCGTGCCGCCGCGTGCCACGCCACCATACTCCGGTGCACTTGACACACTCACGCATTTGCAGGTTAGCCACACTATTTTCCTGATTCCCGAATTCTGTAGTGATTTGAAATTCCAATCAAAATTATGGTTCTAACGAAATTACAATAATTTTTTTGAACGCTTGTTAGTTTCATAGACCTAGAAGTAAGGATAGGCTATCTTTGCAATTGTGCTGCTTGATTTCTGAGTAGCACATTGAAAACAAAGAGAATGTTTTTTTTTTTCGTAATTATCTGTCTTAATTCAAAATGCATGCAATTCCTCTGTGTTTAGGGAAGCACTGGTTTCTGAGCATAGCAAGATGGAAACTTGGGAAAGCTCTGGCGATGTTATTGAAATCAATTCTCAAAGGTAAAATTACCCCTTTTTGTGGAAGCTGCAAAAATGAGGGAAAATACATTTTTTTTTTTTAATTCGTCTTTAAATGATTTGAATGTTTATCTTTTGGCTAGTCTGGGAGATGGTGGTAGTAATGCACTGATTTTGCCTGCAAAGAGGATGAAGAAAAGGAAAGGGAAGGATAAGGTAGAGACAGTTGAACATGCGATTTTGTTCATTCAATTTTGAATGTTTACAAACTTTGTCTGATCAAACTTCTGTTACTTAGGATCATCGAAAAGCTAAATCAAATAAGAAACAGAAATTGAGCAAACCTCAGAAGAGGAAGAAGAAGTTTGAGGTTTGTTGGGTAGATAAAAAGTTAACGCTTTCCATTCTCTTCTGTTCTGTTATTAGTCTCAGTTTGTTTAGTTGCGTATGTAGGATGACAAGGAGAAACAACGACTGCAGGAAAAAGCTATTAAGACAATGAAGTATGTGAATGACTTTTTTATTCAGTTACAGTTTTTTCTTTAATGTGGTTTTCTGTGGGTCGTTGATAAAAGCTTGAAGTAATTCTTTTCCAGCGAGAACACACTTCCAGAGTATGCTTATCATCTTTTGCAGTCTTCATGCAATATAAATCGGGTATGTATTGTTGTAACAGTGGTAGATTTATGGTAAAATTAATTAGAATGAGACTGTTTGTTTACTGGTGCTGTCATATATTTATAGAATGAGACTATGAAGGAAAAACGTAGGAGGGATGTTCATTTATTGAAAGAAGGATTGAAGGTTCCATATGATGGACTGTATAAGAAACCTGAGATGGACGAGATTCATTTAGCACAGGATGAAGTTGAAGAAAATGACATTCAAATTCAACCCGTTAGATCAGAAGAAGTCTTAAATACAACTTCAACACCTCTGGAGTCCTCTGAAGAACCATTTCATGGCAATGAAGTTGAAAATTATAAATATGTTTCTGGAAATCTTGCTGACATTTCCATTGACAAACAACTTTATGAAATCAGAAGTTCTCCATTGTCTTGTTCGATCAATGAAATAAAAAACACCAATTTAAAGGTATAGTGCCTAATTAAATTGCAAGTTAGTGTGGATAATCAAGGCTTATTATATAATGTAATTGTTTCATTTGGACCATTGAAAAATAATATCCCACATATAACACTTAGTTCTTATATTCATCACTTTACATTCTTTGTGTATGTAAAACTTACACATTCTTTCAAAATTTTATTTTCTAATTTGGGAGAAATAATCTTGTACACACACTACACTATGCTTATATACCTGTAACAGTAGTTTGTTGAGATCTCATATTTTGTTATTAACTGATGACATGATTTTTGAGATCCCTTTTTGTCTTTCTTTAATTTGCTTTAATGCTGTTCGGCACTTGTTTGTTAACATTGGACAGAATAGAACAGATGAGAACCATAATCTCAATGGATTGAGCAACCTTGATTATTCTGCACCAAGACCTTCAAATGTTCCTACTGTTGTGCATGTGTATAGACCAAGTGAAGTTGAAGATAAAAGAAAGGATTTGCCTATAGTTATGATGGAGCAAGAGATAATGGAAGCTATAAATGACTGTTCGAGTGTTATCATATGCGGAGAAACTGGGTGTGGTAAAACAACTCAAGTTCCTCAGGTGAGTTTGTTTGGTGCCTGATTATGTGATAGCATTCTTCATTTTATTCAGCTTACCTGTTGATTATTTTCTTTTGAATTTTTTAAATTGATCAGTTTCTTTATGAAGCTGGTTATGGCTCAAGTAAGGGTATCATTGGTGTTACTCAACCACGTCGAGTGGCTGTTCTTGCTACAGCTAAGCGTGTGGCATATGAGCTTGGTCTTTATTTAGGGAAGGAGGTTGGTTTTCAAGTCAGATATGACAAGAAGATTGGTGAAAATTGTTCTATCAAGTTTATGACAGATGGAATTTTGCTACGAGAAGTTCAGGTTGTTATTACCCCTACCAACAATTTTGAATATTGAGAAGTCCTTCTATCATAATCACAAGAAAGTAGAAACCTTTTTATATCAAGAAACCAGGATCCTTTTATGTTACTTAAAACTTAATACATGATGGGATCTATGAATTTATTATTTATTATGTGACATCTCATTCATTCCAAGGAAAATCACTCAACATGTATTCATTTGTGAAATATTTGAGAACATTACTATTTGTATGTGAATGTGAGCACATTTTAAAATGATGCATATTCCATGTCACTTTAGATTGGAAACTGAAAATTTGTTTATTAAAATTTTTCCTGTCATTTGCTACTATTTTAGTATTGTTGTGATGACTCCATTCTTTAGTTACACTAAAACAAGATATGTAACGGATTTGCAGAATTGTTTGTACTAAGTTGTTTAATTGAATAACTGGTGCAGAATGATATATTGTTGAGACGTTATTCTGTCATAATTCTTGATGAGGCCCATGAGAGGAGCTTGAACACGGACATTTTGATCGGGATGCTCTCACGTGTAATTAAAACTCGCCAAATGGTTAGCATGAAAGTTCTTTATTCAACAAATGAAATATTCTCTGTATATATTAATTGTGCCTCTGACACTCTAATGAAGATGATCTTTTATTTTGCTATGATGACAGATTTATAATGAACAACAGAAGATGATACTTTCAGGGGAAACTATAAGTCCTGAAAAAATGATTTTTCCCTTAAGACTTGTGCTTATGAGTGCCACCTTGCGAGTACAAGACTTCACTTCTGGGAAGTTATTCCATACTGCTCCACCTGTTATAGAAGTTCCTACAAGGCAATTTCCAGTAGCAGTATACTTCTCAAAGAAAACAGAGAAAACAGATTACATTGGAGAAGCATATAAGAAGGTCTTGGCAATTCACAAGAGGTTGCCACCTGGGGGCATACTTGTCTTTGTCACTGGGTCAAGGGAAGTAGAGGACTTGTGTAGGAAATTACGGAAAGCATCAAGGGAGTTTGTCAAGAAAAAAGTTGAAGGGTCTGTGCAAACTGATAGCACTGTGATCAATGAAACAAACTTTGTTGAGGGAGTAAATATCAGTGAGATCAATGAAGCGTTTGAGGTTCAGGGAAGTTCATCCATCCAGCAAACTGATCGATTTAGTGGTTATGATGAAGATGAAGATAATGCAAATGAGAATGAATCTGAATTTTCTTATGACACTGAAACAGAGAGTGAACTGGAATTTGATGATGATAATCTTGTGCTTCCGGAGAACAATAGTAATATTGTGGATGCCTTAGGACAGGCGGGAAGCCTTGCTTCACTAAAGGCTGCTTTTGAAAAATTGTCTTGGCAGGCCACATCAAGCTCCTCAAATGAAGAGAAGACAATTTCTGCGAACATAGAAAGTAATTTAGAACAATCAAAAGTTCCCAGGGAGAAAACAACTAAAGAAATTTGCAGTACTCCAGGTGCACTCTGTGTTCTACCTCTGTATGCCATGCTTCCTGCAGCAGCTCAACTACTTGTATTTGAACAAGTTGGGGAGGGAGAGCGGCTTGTAGTTGTTGCTACAAATGTTGCTGAAACATCTTTAACTATCCCAGGGATAAAGTATGTGGTTGATACCGGAAGAGAAAAGGTGAAGAATTATGACCCCTCTAATGGCATGGAGACATATGAAATACAATGGATAAGTAAGGCATCTGCTGCACAGCGTGCAGGCAGATCTGGAAGAACTGGACCTGGACACTGTTACCGTCTCTATTCTTCTGCAGCCTTTAATAATGAATTTCCTGAGCACTCTCCTGCCGAAGTTGAGAAAGTACCTGTTCATGGTGTTGTCCTTCTCTTAAAATCCATGCATATTACAAAGGTAGGTTAAGTGTATTACTTTATCCGTTGATGTTCATTGTATTTGCTTTTTTTAAGTCGGGTACTATCATTAGAAGATATGTTCGGAAGTAGTTCATTATGTACTCCTTTCAGATAGCTTGGCTATTTATGATGGGCTGAGTGAGGAAATGGAATCCTTCATAACACAAATGGTCTTATGCAACATATATCATTAACAAGATTGCATTCATTTATATTGTTGTGGTTTGGCTCTAAAACATTGTAATCTCAAATTTTATCCTGCTTTGTCAATGTTGTTCTATATAGTAATATTTATCAAGTTTTACAAATGGCTGTTATTTATTCATTTCGCACCAGGTCAAATTGGATTTTCCTTTCCTTTTTTTTATTTTGTTTATCAGTTTGAGGTATTTTTTACTCATTAATTTTGCTTCTCATCCAGGTTGCAAATTTCCCATTTCCTACATCACTTAAAGCTGCTTCTTTGCTCGAAGCTGAAAATTGCTTGAAATCTCTTGAAGCACTTGATAGCAAGGATGAACTTACACCATTGGGAAAAGCCATGGCACATTATCCCTTGAGTCCTCGTCATTCTAGAATGCTCCTCACTGTTATTAAAAACACAAGACATGAGCTTAAATGTAATTTAAATTTGCTTTTGGCATATGCTGTTGCAGCTGCTGCGGCATTGAGCTTGTCAAATCCTTTTATAATGCAATATGAAGATGATAACAGCAGAGATTCAAAGATGTCTGAGAAATCTGGAATGGGATATGGTGAGAAAGACTTTGATAAAAAGGGAAAGTCAAGCAGAAAGAAACTAAAAGAAACGGCAAAAGTTGCACGAGAAAAATTTCGAGTTGTCACTAGTGATGCCCTCACCATAGCATACGCTTTACAGTGTTTTGAACATTCACAGAAATCAGTAGAATTCTGTGATGACTATGCTTTGCATTTCAAAACCATGGATGAAATGTCCAAACTTCGACAACAGCTACTTAAACTGGTCTTTTATCAGATTGATAAAGGTGGTCTTGAAGAAGAGTACTCATGGATCCGTGGAACATTAGAGGATGTTGAATGTGCTTGGCAGGTTTCCTCTGAAAAGTATCCACTTTCTCTTGTTGAGGAAAGGCTAATCTGTGAAGCAATATGTGCTGGCTGGGCAGATAGGGTTGCTAAACGTATTACATCTTTTTCTAGGGCCTTCGATGGAGAGAAAACCTCTCGTGCCTTAAGGTATCAGTCATGCATGGTAGATGAAAGTGTTTTACTTCATCGTTGGTCATCACTTTCCACTGTGGGCCCTGAGTATTTGGTTTACAATGAACTATTGGAGACCAAAAGACCAAAGAAAGAAGAGATAAGTACCAAGAGAGCGTATATGCATGGGGCAACAAGTGTAGAGCCAGCTTGGCTTGTTGAGCATGCTAAGTCTTCATGCGTCTTCTCGGCTCCTCTGAAGGATCCTAGATCATATTATGATGCCCAGACTGACCAAGTAAAATGTTGGGTAACCCCAACCTTTGGCCGTTTCTCTTGGAAGCTTCCAATGCATTCATTGCCCATTAGCAATGATGAAGATCGGGTGCAAGTGTTTGCCTATGCTTTGCTTGAAGGCCAGGTGTGTCCCTGTTTAAAATCTGTTCGAAAATATATGTCAGCTCCCCCTGAAAGTATCATGAAGAAAGAAGCATTTGGTCAGAAAAGGGTGGTAAATCTTTTAAGCAAGTTAAAAAGCAGGCTGATTCATAGCTCTGCTGTGCTGAGAATGGTGTGGAAGGAGAATCCAAGGGAACTATATGCAGAAATTTTGGATTGGTTTCAGCATAGTTTTCACAAGCACTTTGAAGAGTTATGGCTACAAATGCATAATGAATTGCTTATGGGGACACAACAAGGCCCTAAGCATAAAAATTCTAGAAAAAAGAAAGGAAAATCTAAAGAACCATCATAATTGCTCAACATTGAAGGTAAAATCATTATTTAATTGTTTATTAATCCAAGTTACTAATGTACTTCCTGTATCAACTGTTAATTTTTTTTTCAAATCTCTTAAATATCTGTCTTTTCTTTTTTACTCAGTGGCATTAGAAGATTAAAAGTATTATTCGAGAAATTTCATGAAGAATTTAGAAAATTAAAAATATAATTTGAGAAATTTCATGAAGAATTTGATATATAATTTGGGGAGGAGGACCAACATGTTTGGCTGTTGTGAATGTGTTGGGTAAGAGGTTGAGTTGTCTTAGTAAGGTGCACTGCCTAGATTGCATCTTCATTCTATTATATAATAAATATTTTTATCTTGATTGCACTCTGCAGGGGGAAAAAACGCACCCCTTTTAGCCACAACATTGGTGAACAAGAAAATGTTGGGAAGCTCCATCAACTGTATTCCTAAACTACCTCAGAACACTAATTGCTGTAGCATGGTCAAGCACATGACTGAACTAATTTATTTTCATGAGAGATGCTTCAGAAATTATGCTTTTCTTTCATCCTCTTTGACATGCTTTTGTGGAAGCTGTATAGTTCCGGGGGGAAAAAGTTAGAAAATTACGTTAGTGAAATTGGTAGGAATTTAATTTGTGCTTCATTAGTCCTGTATCATGCTGAATTTATTGGCTAACAATTTTGTAGTGAGTTTTAGATGCTAATGTGCCAAATTTGAAGTTTGGTGAAGCAAAGAGTCTAGGATAGTTTTGAACAGTACTTGAGCATTGTCCTTAGATATACACTTTCTAAAAAGTTATTTTACACTCCGAAGTTCAGCTTATTTCATATTTGATTCCATCTTCTTGTTTGCAGTTCCCTAGTGCGTAATTTATAACAATAATGAAAAGGCTATTGAAAGTTTTGTTGTGTATATTTTCTTGGACTAAATAATCCTTTAACCTCACATTCAATTTTTATTTAACCTCCCATTGCATTTGTATAAATATCTCCTTCCCTTAATTCATTCAATACATTAAAAACCAGACGCCATTTTTCAGACTTATATGTATATTGATTATATTTTGAATTAATATTATATTGTATTATTTTTATTCTTGTAAAGTAAAAGGTAATTAAAATCATATCAAGGTTTAGTATTTTTTGGGTTAGAATTTTTACTATGTTTTAAATTTTAAAAATAGTCTGTGCATCAGTTAAATTGACCAAAATTACCTGTGTAATCAAATGTCAAATAAAAAGAAGTGTGAAAAAGTTACGATTAAAGTGTACAAGAATAAAAGTAAAACATACAACTCTTAAAACGTATGAGGAAAACGCCTCGCCCACCGTGGGGCTCGAACCCACGACCACAAGGTTAAGAGCCTTGCGCTCTACCAACTGAGCTAGACGGGCTTACTGTAAGCTTTCTTTCTATAACTTAATATAGATTTATGTACTGAATATATGATGACTACACTATTATACATTTACAGTTAACTTTAATGGGAATAATACTTCATGATCTTAATTAACGTATGAATAATGATAAATCATTTTTTCACTTTAAAAAGAGTAAAATATTAAATTACATTACACACACATTCATATAAAATGTTAGCTACATTATTTTTAATATCTTTGTTGAGTCTTTAAATAGTTCTGCATAAACAAAAAGTTTGACTAAATATATTTTTAATATTGAGCTTGATATAGTGATATATTTGAGGTACCAAAATATTCAATCACTGGGTTTGAGGGGACATAATAATACCTACTAGTTAAGTATAACCATAATGCTGTCAAATGCTTATTAAGGAAACCCAGTTTTAACTTTCAACTGATGAAACTGTTCTGGCAGACACATGAGATAAGTTTGCGAAGTAGAAGCATAATTATAAGAAGGCCTTGTGACAACCATTTCATTTGCATGGTAACTCCAGAGCCAAAACAACATAGAAATTTCAGATGCTGAAGAAGTCAAGGGTTGTGAATGAAGGCATCAAATTGTCATTGGGGTAATGAAGCTTGAAACTCTGGCTAAGCTTTGTATGTTTCATACAACCTACTCAGTGTAGGGAATTTGGACTGCAAAAACTCACAAAATTGTAAATGTTCATAATGTGTAGATGATTTATAACTTCTTCTCTCAGGCAGAAGCATTTATTGTGATTGAAAAAGCATATTATGGAGAACGAGTATAAGAAATACTCCACATTAAGAGTGAAATGAGCATAAACTACTAGTGTAATAATGCATGTAGAATAGCATGTCAATATCTGAATATCTACCACCATAGACATCCCCTTAAGCTGAACTAGCCGTGAAAGTTATAGCATTTTTCTTTTCAACCATATACACCAAACTATTTCAAACTGAGCACCACTAAAGCCTTTTAGCATCCATATTGGTGTCAAAGCCTCTAAAATTAAGACCAGTAGTCTAAATAAAAGATTTTTCCATAGAGGAAAGATAAAGTGAGAAATTGGAAATAAGATTTGCAAGAAAAGTATCTCAATTACAGCTGTGTTACCCTCTAATAGCCCTCGTACACTCTCTTAACCACTTGTCTCCTATCAGAAGTGATTAGAAACTGTTTATTTTAGTGCTTCTTGTGTAAGGTCAAGGGAAGCTTCCTCCCAAACACTAGTGAAAAGGAATCTGTCCAAATGAGATGAAACCACACAGTTCATAGTTACCAAAGCATCTCGTTCCCTAGTATTTCCTTAAGATCTCTAGCAAAATTGAAATGTCCTCCCATTACCCAACTAGAACCACATAAAACCAAACATGAACCCAAAAGAAAGGTTCCAGGTTTGAACAAAATGCTATAACCCCAGTTGTTTCTTATGGCTTTAGAGTCACTCGTAATTTTATAGTTCTTTATAAAATGCCATTTGCTAAAGCTATTTCTAGGGAAAGTTAACATGATTTTCTCAAGTGTTTACTGCATTCTCCAATCTGTTATGCAGTTATTCACCATTCGAAACAACTATTTATAAATCATCCCATATATTTTAAGACCATCTTTCTTTAAAAATGTGTAACTTGTCAGGACCATCTAATGTTAAATTCTAATATTAAGGCATTTTTTAATACCTTTAATTTAATGCTCAGGTCCTAATATAAGTAAGTTTTATTTGCTAAAAATGATACTCCATTCAAAGATTCATCACCAAATGGTACATCATTATATTACGTATTTATTTGGAAACAAATAAAAGACAGTAGAAGAGAAGTGAAGAAAAGAGATGAGAAGAATTCTATATCCACTCTCAACCACTCAGGCTTGTGTACCAATATTTGTATATAATGAAACGAAATATATTAAGAAATTATAAGAACTATACTTTACCATATCGACACCAAACCTCTGAACTGCCTGTTCTATCTGTGGTGCCAAAAATACATCAGCCTGCATAATACAGTATTTTCTTTGTTATGTATGTCTTTCCAGGTTGGAATTATAAGTGTTTAACTTCAAAATATCACAAAGTTTCACTGTTTCCAGCTAGATCATACATTGTTCATTTGAGTATAGTAAACATTTTAAGTGAAAAAGATGGCATGAAAGTTATGATGAAGAATATGATCCTTTGAAGATCATGAATGTACAAACGAGGGCCCTTAGCTGCAGAGAAAGTTAAAGTTCACTTCCAAAAGAGCAAGAATCTCAAAGTGAAAAGAATTATATAATGCTTGAAACTCATTTTGGCAGCACACTAACATTTCAAAATCTATTATGGAGAAACCCACCATAACAGTTAAAAGGTAAATTTTGGAGGAGGAGATTTTCAGCCAGACCATGAGGAAAAGGTAAAGAAAGTTCCATTTCCAATTTTTCCTATCTCCATTCAATAAATAGACATCAAGAAATGTTTCAGGAATTGACATTGACCACAAAAAGGAACAGATTCAAAATAAGGCTTCAAATCATATTGAAGAAAACCATTATAGTAAGTAAAAAGAGAAAGAAGGCTTTAGCACAGCCAGATTATACCATATAGATACGTTCCCCTGTGGCATATGTTGCAGCAAAATCCTTCAGTAGCTTTTCAAGAGCTGGACATCGTCCAAGTGAAAGTAAGAGAACTGAATAGTTATAAACAAAATTCAGAAAACAAGGAAACAATGGTAAATGGTATAGAATATGCTTACCTGAGAAACCTTTGTTAATGGTAAACTGGGCCCACGGTTTTGATTCTGCACCAAACATTTTCTCCATATCTTTCTGTAGAAAAATGTGTGTAAAAAATCCAAAATATTTGAGCATTATTCGAATCCAATGATTTCAGATCAAAATAATTAGAATGTACCAGAACAGCAAGCATGTGAAGAGGCTGTATACTGGAATGAACGATACTTGCTACCTGTAAAATAATATAATCATCAGATAGTAGCCAAGCTATAGAAAGATTGAGTAACACATTCACGTTACAAATCCAAATCAATCATCTTGAATTTTACCTGAAGATTTAGAGCTCTGAGCTGTGGATCAACTGGCAACAGTGGCTTCTGAGTATATTTTTCCTCCAAATGCTACCCATAAAGGTAAACGTGAAACATATAAAGTGGCAATTTGAATAACAGAATACCAAACCTAATCAATGAGATGCATGATTGAAAAGAAACTTGAGCATAAAAAAGTTAGTAGTTTTTCATGTGGAATTGGGTAGAGTACTCAATATTTTCAGTGTCTGTAGCATTAGACTTACCAGAAATATTGCATAAGAGTCTGAAACCACTACATTATCATCAACTAATACTGGAACATAGTGCAGAGGATTCAATCTCTCAAATTCTGAAATTTAAGCAGAAATGGAAATTTTTTCAGTCAACCAAACTTGCCTAACCACTATTGAGTTTGATTCGTAAAGCACTACATTTATTATTGAGCTCTGAATTCACCTGGACTGTACTGCTCTCCTTTTACCAGGTCCACTTCTTTGTACTCATACGGAATTCCTAATCAGATCAAAAGAAAAGAAAATCAATCACGAAACCAAAGTTTCTTGAGTCTAATCCAACATTTTCTGTAGTTATACTTTCATATCAAGCTCAGTTATTGTTAATCGAAAACAAAATAAAAGAAGCAATGCTGAGATGGAGTTATTCTATCAAAAATTTAAAATAAAATCCCAAAAATGGAACAAAAATAATTCAATTGGTGTGCTTGGTGTTCACCCATTAGAATTGGAGTTTTGCTTTACTCTTCTGATTTGATATTTAATGAAACCTTCAAGAAGCAGATTATTGAAAATCTGATTGAGCAACAGTGCCATAATCTGATTGAACAACAGTACCTAAAGCACAGTGTCATGAAGAAAGGGGTGAGGAAGGAACCTTTGAGGCATAAAGCAAAGCGGATACGCCATGAGCAAGAGCTATGGCAGTAAGAATAGAGCTGAAGATTGGATGAAAATGGTGCATTGCTGCCCTGGTCACTTTTCTGCAGTGAATAAGTCAATTCTATTAATTTTCCAAAATTGAAAACATGACAGTGATTAGTGTTTGATGAAAACAAGGAACAGAAATGAAGATGAATTACCCGGTTATCTAGCTCCATGTCTGATTCAGATGCTAAATCTATGCATCACTTCTCTTATGTTTTCCCTAACAACAGTCTTTACATTTCAACCAATTTGTTCTCGGAAAAAGTCTCCTTAATAACTCTTTTTAACAACTTTTTCACAACAACGTGACATCAACCTGATTCATCCATTTCAAATATATCAGGATAATGATATTTTACAACATTTTTTTACAATATTTTAACATTATCTTCTTGATCCAAAATTACTTCACAATCAATAATAATAATAATTATAAACACTAACATGAACCAATCACATAACGACACATGTTAAAATATTGTAAAAAAATATTGTTAAAGTATCATTATTCCCAATAAAATAATCACACATATTATCAAAATGTTACTAAAAAGAGTTGTTAAGATATCATGATAGTTTATTCTCTAGGAAGGATACAACAAATTGGTTTAAGTATACTTTTTTAAGACACAAATGCAAAAGTATTAGCAGGAAGCTAATTCAATTCGGGTTTAGTAGATTTTAAAGATTTTTTTCAAAATACCTTTCATAATTTTATAATTTAGATATGTAGGACTTCAATTTTGAAGTAAAATTAAAATTTGTTCTACTGAAAATTTTATATCTTTTTAATTTTAAACTTTAAAAATTAATAAATATAATTCTTTAAATATAATATAATTATTTATGTTAATATTTAAATTATTTAGTGTTCAATAGCTTCGAGGTTTTAGTATAAGTAAAAAAACATGTAAATGAATTTAACAGATTAAAATGATTATATTTATTAATTTTAAAATTTATAAATTAAAATGTATCAAAATTACTTATTTCAATTTCACTCCAAAACTAAAATATATTTATTTTTAATTTATTTTAAATCATAAATTATTTGTATTTATCACATTCAAAGATTTTTTTCATATTTAAACGAATGATTTAATATTCACTTATAAACTAAAATTATTTATCTCGATTTTAATTTATCAAAAAGTGTCTTTTAGTAAATTGAAACAAAATCAACTTCATGTAAGAGCTGGAAAGCAACTTTTAATAGACTAAAATGTTCTAGCTAGAAAATTCATCTAGAACAAGAACATTTTAACTAATTAAACACAATTTAACCAAATAAAATTAATTTACCTTTTATAAGAAAATTCTAAACACAATTTTACAACTCTAAACCACATTAAACTAGAGAATCAGCATTAAAACTCAAATTTTGTAAACTTTATGTGGTTTAAGACATCAAATCTTTTTGAAGTAAGATTGTTTGAGTGTTCCATTTGAAGACATTTTAATTTACATCCTTCATCAAACACTTTACTTTGGAAAACTTAGTTTTAATATTTTGAAAGAAGAGCTGTACATGAAAAATGAGGATTGCATTTGGCTCCATTAGAAGAAACTTAGTGGACATGGGACTATATTTGAGTTAGTAAAAATACATAAATTTATTAATGGTTAAGATAATGAAAAGGTTTTGACATAGAATTTGACAAATTTTAAAAAGGAAAACGCTTCTTTAACAATGTTTTCTTGACACACTTTTGACAATGCCACATGGCGGTTGTTCATTGGCTTAATTTGAAAAAAAATTCAATATTCAATTAATCAGGGGAGGGTATTGTGGAAAAGGAAAAATACAAAATTTCTTTTCACGCTTTTCCTATTCTTCTTTCATTCGCGCTTTGTCTCTTTCATCTCTCTTGTTCTCTCATCTCTCTCGTCTTTCTGTAGAACCCTAAAGCCTTGGCCCATCTTCATCTTCATCGTTCCTCTTGGTCGATCTCACACCTCTGTTATACTCTTTGTTTGTGGTGCGACCTGTAACATCCCAAATTCTCACACTTGATATTTCATAAATAATATGAAAAATTTAACATTTCTACAGTCATTCATTTGGAAATATAAAATATTTCACATTAATTACATATTTTAAACTCAGATTTCAACTTAAAGATAACCCGAGTTTTTCTTTACTATCCTTCCTCCTCCATCTTCAGTTGTACTGGATTAGACGACACTCCCTCATCTGCTCCCGTATAACAAATACGTTATACGATCATCACAAAAATATGATTTTTCCGGTACATGCACAAATAAGTAAGGGTGAGCTACCATGCAACAAACTATTAAAATGAGGCATGATACTACTACTACACCTAACTCATATTTATGAAAATGATTTTCGCTAGACTCAATTATCCAGATCTAACGTTGATGGAAGTCTCGGATGGTCGTGCACTTGTGATGACCTCCACTCCTCATACTAAAAATCATGGCCAGATACAACTTTGTCAACCACAAGGTTAGTCCGTTAACACTATGTCCAAAATTGGGACATAGACAAGGACCTCCTGCCCCACTCCCCCACATAACTCATCCTTCTCTATTTGAGATTGGAGAGTTATTAGAGTATCCAGGATGACCTTCCATACAGGACCCTCAACATCAACGTGTACACAATACCGTGCCACTATAAAATCTCTCCGCGAGACTCATATCATGTTCATATTTATCAATTCATACCATACCATTACAAAATCTTCCCATAATACTCATATCATGTTCAGATGCATAATTTCATATCAACATCATAAAATACATTCATCACAGAAATCATACAAGATAAATATATTACAAACAAATTAACAATAATAAAATATTACTATAAATGGTCACCGGAGAGGACCCAGATGTCTAAACGCATCAAACTCACCTTTGACGCCAGCACATATGACTAGTCACAACTGACTGGACCAGGCCAGGGCTGCTCTATGATCAGGGATGTGCCAACTCAGGTTTTTAAGGTTCCTCTATCCTACCAACAAAGAAAGGCCCTCAATAATTAACAATTGATTTATTTAAATTATCTACCATGTTCTCTTATGCTCTAAATTTGAAATGCCAAATTTTAATATTTTCACTTCCTCTCACAGCAACCTCAAACAATATCTGTACATCTATTTAATACCCATATACAAGCTATTACAGAACCCTTACTTCAGATCTTCCAACAAGATCAATTTCAGCCAACAAACTCATTCAAAATAGATTAAATTCATCACATCACAACATGTACAATTTCACAGTTTCAGTTATCACACCCAATATAATAAAAGTCATAAAATAGTTTCACAAGAGCACACCAGTTCAACATTCATATGCAAATATTTTATAAAATAAATTCATACAAAAATAATTAGTTCCCATTACCATCAAAATAATATTAATATAAAAATTCAGGGGAAACAAGAAGTTGAATCTGGCAGAGCCGGTTAGACAACTTCTCATCCTTCCAGAAAGATGCAATAATAAAAAAAAATAGATAAAACAATAAAATTTCTGGGGAAACAAGAAGTTGAATCTGGCAGAGCCGGTTAGACAACTTCTCATCCTTCCAAAAATACAATATAAATAAGAAATAAAAGGTGTGGGGAAACAAGAAGTTGAATCTGGCAGAGCCGGTTAGACAACTTCTCGTCCTTCCAAAAATACAATATAAAGAAGAAATAAAAAGTGTGGGGAAACAAGAAGTTGAATCTGGCAGAGCCGGTTAGATAACTTCTCGTCCTTCTAAAAATACAATATAAAGATATAAGAAACAACCAAAGCTTTAGGGAAACAAGAAGTTGAATCTGGCAGAGCCGGTTAGACAACTTCTCGTCCTTCCAAAAATACAAAAGAAACAAATAAATGTTCTCATTCAAAATTCAAGACCATACAACAACAAAATACTACATATTCAAGATTTAGGATTAGAGAAAAGCAAAGTATAAAAGTGGTTTCCCTTACCTCTATTCCAGACTTAACTTCCTCCTCTGAAACCGTTCTCTGAAAACTTCCAGAGTTTCCCCTCTACAACTAGAATATCCTCCAACTCTTTTCTCTCACAATTTTTTCTAGAATTTTGGTGTAAGTTTTAGCCTTCCCTCCCTTGCTATTTATAGCCAAAAAAATTTACTATTCATTTTTACTATTCATTTTTTTTACTATTTATTTTTACTATTCATTATTTTATTAAAAATATTATTTTAATCTTAAACATATCTAATCTTACTCTACACCAACGTGGATGCCTTATCCTTTTGTTACTATTCACCTTTTACTATTCACTATTCATTTTTTTTTTAGAAAAAAATCCTAAATAAGTTATCAAAAATTTGAACCTCTCTTTCTAGAATTACTATAATTTTATATCCAAAATTTAAATTTTTCTATCTATTATTATTACTAATAAAATGCTAAAATTTACTATTATAAATATTTTTCATGAGTCGTACAAATTAAGTTACCAAAATTTCTTATTAATCTTTTCACATTTTATAAACTTATTATATTTTCCATTCACAAAGAAATTTATTACTACTAGTAATAAAATTATTACTATTAAAGTAAATATTTTTCCTGGGTCTTACACGACCCAACACCTTGTTGTGAAACATTGAAGTCGTCTTGGATGTCCTTATCCACCATTGGTATTATGCCTTCTCGGTGTCGTGTTGTTTTATGGTTTTCGTGTGTTTCTCGAACCCTAACCATCTTCTCGAGCATTGGCGTTTTCGTGTTGGGCGAACCCTAACCTTCGTGTCCACCATTTTTACATTGTGCCTCTTTGCCGCAAGCCACCCAAGATTGAAGTTTTATCCAAGGTTGTAGCATTATTGGGAATGGATCCTAGACAACGAGAACATTAGAAGAATGGAAGCACCAGCGGAATTTGGATTGTTACAGGATTAGTTTCATGTCTAGAGATTTTGTTTGTATTTAGACGAAGATGAATTTTTTGCTTTGTAACAAACAATGATATTTATGTACAAGTTGTTATTGCAATAAGATGATAGCTTTCATGATTACTTAATGTGCAATTTCATTTCATTTACATTGTGTATATTTTGATGACAAAGTAACGCGCAATATTAATAAGTGTTTGCAATGAATCCAATGGTTTACAATTGATTTTGGTGTTTACGTGTGAGTAGGTTGTGGGAAGTCATGTTTTGGAAACGACGAAAACAATTTTGCATCCAATATGGCTTGAAGGAAGGAGACGTTGTTGTCTTCGAGGTTGACCACCATTGGAATGATCTTATAGTTGAAGTTCACATTAATGGATGTAATTGTAATGTTAATCACCCAATATCAGTGTAAACCACAAAAGACAACATCAATTTATGTTCATGTCGTTTAATTTTTATATTTGAATAAAAGTATATTTATGAGTTCTTGGTCTCAATGACGTAGGTTCAAATGAAAAAAATTGTTTCTTATCTTGAACATGGGATGCCCAAACTTGATTTCCCACACTAAAATCACACTTAAATAACAAAATCACACTTAAATAACAAAATCACACCAAAATCATTGCATTTATGCAAAAAATACAAAAAATTTAGACTATTGTCCCCTAGGTTACCAGAATTGACTCTTGCAGTACAACTTTATGTACAAATCCAGGATTTTGTTCGTGTAATCGTTTACCAAGTACTCGTAAACGATTACAAGTGTTTTTCTTGGTGCAACACTTGCAAGACTTCAACTAAGTTGTTCAACTCAACAAAATTGTTACTTATGTCCAACATGGGGTGCCCAAACATGATTTCTCATACTAAAATCACACTTTAAAAACAAAATCACACCAAAACCATTGCATTTGTGCAAAAAATACAAAAAATTAGACTATGGTTCCCTAGGTTACCATAGTTGGCTCCTACAGTACAACTTTCTGTACAAATCCCAATTTTTGTTCGTGTAATCGTTTACCAAGTACATGTAAACGATTACAAGTGTTTTTTTTTGTGCAATACTTGCAGGACTTCAACTAAGTTGTTCAACTCAACAAAATTGTTACTTATGTCCAACATGGGGTGCCCAAACATGATTTCCCACACTAAAATCACACTTGAACAACACAATCACTCCAAAACCACTGCATTTATGCAAAAAATACAAAAATTTTGACTGTGGTCCCCTAGCTTACCATAGGTGGCTCCTACAATACAACTTTTTGTACAAATTCCAATTTTTGTTCGTGTAATCGTTTACCAAGTACTTGTAAACGATTACAAGTATTATTTTTGGTGCAGAACTTGCAGGACTTATGCTAGGATCATGATGTCACAAACATTTTTTCATTTGTCCATCAAATACATCAATAGTAAATCAAAGTGGTCCCTTTTATTCATTAACAATTCAAACAAAACCTCATTTGACATTGACAATAACAAAGACAATTCAATTAAAAGTAATAATATGTAATGCAAGGAAAGATGCATCTTTTATAACATTAAAAAAAATATATTCCAAATTACAAACATTTGGTCATCTATGTACAATTTTGTATTACATTCTCTTAAGAAGTCTATACAAATATCACTTATATGTTATTCTAAGTTGTCCGGTGTAAGGAGTCTAAGCGCTCTGCTCTTGTAACGCCTTCGTCACCCCATCCTGACATACGTCTTCATTTGAGGTGGATTGGTGGATATGCCTCTCGGGGAATCAAATCCGTTGTTCATGGACGGTTCTGCACGTGGCACACTCTGTCCACCATCCTCTGTTGTTCTTCTTCTAGCTTTCTCTTCGGCCAACTTTGACTCCAAGACAACAAACCATCAACTGCATCAAAGACAAACAAAATATCCAAAACATAAAAGCCCTAAAACGAAAACAACAAAAAATATAACACAATAGGGAAAACCCAAAATCCAAACAGAAATGGAGGAACAACGCATTTACCTTGCTCGTCGAAGGACCATGGTTATCGAAACTTGCCATTTTGCAGAATAAACTCAACAAAGACGACTACATTGAGAAAAACCAACAGAGGCAACAAAGAGATGCAACAAAGAGCGAGAATGAAAGCGAGAACAAAGCATAGAGTGAGAACAAAAACGAAGATAGAGAACGACAAACAAGAGAGAAGGTTCATTTATAATGAAACAGGGCAAGAGGCATTTTTGGAATCACAAATTTTTGAAACATGCCTCAATGCTGACGTCAGATTTTAAATATTTAAAAAAAATAAAAAACAACCAATGGAATAGTAACACGTGACGTTGTTAAAAGAGTGGCAAAATATATTTGTCAAAATATCAGGATCCTTTTAAAAAAGGCCTATTTGTTCGTCATTATTCTCAAAAAGCCTAAATAATTGTCAAGATTCTATTCATATATAAAGGTGAAGTCATCAACATCAATTATAGTATTTTTTATACACCCCATATGAGATTAAACATTCCTTTACAAAAAGAAGCTTGACAACCTTTTTCAGTGTAACAAATGTTGATAAATATTAAAAATTCTTTAACCTTTGAGATGGCTATTGATTCTGTTAAACATTTAATGGTACTTAAAATTTCAGAAAAGGAAAACTTGTTTTTTCTAGGTTCCATAGTACAAGAATAAAAGATTGAATTTTGTTTTAAAAATTTCTTTGACAGATTTCGAAAGTATCATATGAGTGATGAAGTACATATGATGATTTTGTATATATCAAGAAATCATTGATGATATTTCTGTTTATTGAGAAAGAAAGAGAGAGTTCATAAGTATGTTATTCATGCTTATTTATATTTTTAAATTTGTATTTATTTATGAATTATGTGTTCTTCTCATGAGAAGAGGTAACATTTTCTTCTTTTGTTATGTTATTAGGTTAGTTAGTTTGTTTTAGATCATTGTATAGGAAAATGAAGAATCTTTGAGAATAAGAGTTTACTGTCAAGATCTTCTCACTCAGTCACAACATGTTCACTCAATTAATATAAAAAAATACTTGCTCAACAAACTTTAACAATTAATAATGAAACAATTGACTTTTCTCCTAATAAAAGGTCAATTTATGTAAGTGGTTTATTAGTCGAAAAAAAAGAAAACGAGAGGTCGTTCTAGTTGTGGGAACACAAAAAAACTCAAGAAATATGTAGAAATTACTCGAAGTACGTTATTCTTCCATTATTAAACTTGTATGCTCTAGATGACTAGGAGTAATTAAACTTTATTTTCATTAGTGTTTCGGTTGAATTGGTTCGAGGATCGATCTTCCTTCCTTGCTCTATTCTCTTTTGATCTTCAATCCTCTCCGAGAACGCGATCCACTCCAATGAGTTGTTGACCTACAGAACACACTCTGACGCTTAAGTCATATATGTTTCACAAAGAGGTCTATATTTATTAGGATAGAAAAGGATATATGTACCTGGATACACATTGTATATTTATAGAACTTGTGGCAACCAAGTCCATTGATTAGCCATTAGTGCAGTATATTTTTGGGCAATATAATCTGCCAATCACTCATAAATAGCGTATATTCGCATTTAATATGGTCATTAAACGTATTAATTGGCCATTAATGATATTTACCTTTCCTGATTAGTTTGTCTGACAGCTGGTCCGTTGCTAGGTATAGTACATTAAGCCCCCCAACCCTCGAGCAACTGTTTGCAGGTGCGAAGGGGTTTAAATACGCCAGACGAATTTAAAGTGGCGAGAAATAGTGATTACTGTTTTGAATCACCAGGCGGTGTGCTATGGTTTGAGACCGAATGGCCAAATACTTGTGATCGTTTGGTTGAGAGGGATTTTTCTCTCGGTCTTTGACTTCAGCTTTGACGAGAGGGATTTACCTCTTGGCCAAGAGGGATTTTACCTCTTGGTCTTTAATTTCAACGAGAAGAGTTTACCTCTCGGCGAGTGGGATTTACCGCTCCATCTTTGTTTTCAATCTTGACGAGAGAGATTTACCGTCTTTGTCTTCAAGCTTGACGAGAGGGATTTACCTCTTGGTCTTTAATTTCAACGAGAGGAGTTTACCTCTCGGCGAGTGGGATTTACCGCTCGGTCTATGTCTTCAATCTTGACGAGAGGGATTTACCTCTCGGCCAAGAGAGATTTACCTCTTGGTCTTTAATTTCAATGAGAGGAGTTTACCTCTCAACCAAGTGGGATTTACCGCTCGATCTTTATCGTCAAGCTTGACGAGAGGGATTTACCTCTCGGCCAAGAGGGATTTACCTCTTGGTCTTTAATTTCAACGAGAGGAGTTTACCTCTCAGCTGAGTGAGATTTACCGCTCGGTCTTTGTCTTCAAACTCTTCTTGAGAGACTGCGGCTATAGCTCCTGGGAACAGTGGCTTTCCTTCGATTATCTTAATTGTCCTGTTGATGGACCGATCACATGGATATGAAGGTTAGGGATTAGTTGATGAAAGATAATTGTATACGCCATTTCTTTCAGCGGCGGCTGCAACTAAGAATAAATGGTGGACAAAAATATTGACATTTAAGTTAGCTATGTCACAAATTCAAGATTCATTTCCCAAATTTAATGATATGTAAATATCAAATTTTAGAGAAGTCCACGTGCTCATATGCTTTTTAGTTTACTTCCCGACAAAGTCACGACCTGAATGTTTCTAACAAGGTTAAAGATAAGACTTGAACCTTCTTGAAGGTTGGATGTAGGGTTCAACGTTCTTGAAGGGGATCAGCTCTTCACGCCGGCTTGATTCATTGGAGAATGCCGCGAGTGTTCCGGATGATGCGGAGGTTGGTTTGAACGATGCGACTGTTTGACAAGGTTACCGCTATGCGCAACCCCAACGGAGCGGAATCTGCCATCAGTGACGAAAGGTTAGGTGCTTGAGTATGGATTGTCCGACGATAGAGTAGCGGACGTGGCCGATGGCGAGGTCGCCGTTGATGCTTACAATGTCGCACTCCTGGTGAATTTTCTCATTACGCTACACTTCCTCGACGAATGGTTCTTGGATCCGACGGTCCTATAAAAAACATAAATGCTTGGCCAGTGCAATTAATTCACTGGAGGGACTTTCCAAATGGCGAGTCAGTAAAATGATGATACATGCTTGGAAGTAAGTAACAAATTTCCATATTTTTCCAAAAATTTTATTTCTTCAAAATATGATATATTATTATATTCAGAATTAACTGAGAAATAAGAAAAAGAGAACTTGCATAACCAAAACCATCTGAGACATGTTGGTCGGCTAATTGCCGGAATTGTTGATCATGAAGAAATTATGGCATTTCTAATGGTATTGGATTACGAACCAAACTATGTTGCAGGTTAATGCTTGAAACCAAAAGTTGTCATATCTCAATAAATGTTTGAAAGAGGAAAAAGTTCTTTCCTTTATCATTATGAACTTTCCTGAAAGTTCCTTAATTAAAAAAGCATATATTTAGAAGTTATTTTTAATCTTTTAGTAAAACCTTTCATAGAAAATCACATATTGCCATAAAACGAATTAAGAAATAAAATCAACCATGATATTTTTAATTAATCAAGATGTTTAACCTTTCATAGTATTTTTTATACACCCATGAGATTGAACATTCTTTTACAAAAAAGAAGCTTGACAACAGTTTAAATTTTTTATACAAGTGGTGCCTGTAACATGTATAAAAGTCTAATAATTATACTTGGTATTACGTGATCGGGTATAAAAAAGTCTTCTCTGTTGCTAGAAAACTCCCTTTTTTATATCGGTTGGTAACAAAGTAGGTGTAAAAAACAAAAGTTTTTATACCTGTTATGGCTTTAACAAGTGTAAAAAGTGACATTTTTTTTAATATTTGATTTGTATGTGCTACTATCCATATCTAGATCTACATAAAATTCAATTCTATAATACAATTTAAATAATCAATAACAAACAAAATAACCAATATTTTTTCTATTAACACATCAAAATATGTAATGTTTACCTAACTAAGTTCTTAAATATATTTACATAACATAGTTACTTAACATAGTTACATATAAAATAGTTCCTAAACTCAAAACATAATATTGAAACATCTAATCATTTACAAAAGATTAAAAGAAATGCAGTCCACTACCCTCGAACATCCTTTATGACATGTTGCTCCATTGTTGACGTGCCATCAAATATCTACACAATGAATAATTTGAGTCAAGTTATAATATTAATGGCTTAAGATCTTAGTTATAATAGTTGTAGTATTGATATACATAACATATCAGTGCAAGACAAAATTTCAAAAATATCCCTATATTACTTTATTATTGCACGTCTATCCCTATGTTACTTTATTATTGCAACTCTTATCACAATGATCGGTGGGGACTCCCTTTTGAGCTTAATAGCCCGAGAGCCTTTCCCATGTTGAGCATTGAACGGTAGGGATTCCCTTTTGAGCTTAAGAGCCCGAGAACCTTTTCCTACGTTGATAAGAGTTCTCTTTTCAGAACTTTTTCTTTGAGCCGAGCGACGACTGATAGGAGTTCTTTTTCTAGAACTTTTTCTAGAACTTTTTCCTAGGCCGAGTGGCGAGCGATAAGAGTTCTTTTTAGAACTTTTTCCTGCGCAAGATATTTTTACTCAAAAATATATGCGTTAAATAAAATATTTAATATTTTATTTTTATAACGAGAAGTCATTATAACCTGACAAGGTCGAACGTTCCTATGCAAGATATTTTTACTCACAAAAATATGCAAGTATTCAATAATGAAATGACATTAAAACCTCGTAATGAGATGACATTAGAACATGATAAGGTTAAACATTGGTTTGATCCTTCTTGTCCAGGATATTTTTACTCACAAAAATGAGTTAAATAAAATATTCAATATTTTATTTTTATAATGAGATGACATTAAAACCTGATAAGATTGAACATTGGTATGAACCTTATTGTGCAGAATATTTTTATTCACAAAAATATGCAAATATTCAATAATGAGATGACATTAGAACCTGATAAGGTTGAACATTGGTCTATTCCTTCCTGTGCAGGATATTTTTACTCACAAAAATATGCGTTAAATAAAATATTTAATATTTTATTTTTATAATGAGAAATCATTAGAATGTGACAAGGTTGAACGTTGGTATGAACCTTTCTGTGCAGGATATTTTTACTCACAAAAATATGAGTTAAACAAACATATTATAATTTATAAATTATAATGAAAAGTGGAACATGTCAAGGTTGAACGTAGGACTGAACCTTCCTGTGCTAAATATTTTTACTCACAAAAATATGAGTTAAACAAAATAAAAAATTAAAATTTAGGGTTAAATATGTTTTTAGTCCCTAAACTATTGGTCATTTCTGGTTTTCGTCCCTCTTCCAAAGTAAGGTACACTTTAGTCCTCATGCTTTTCGAAACTTTGGTTTTAGTCCTCCAAAACTAACACCGTGAAAAATATGCTGACGTGGCTAACGGAAGACTGACAGAATTTTTTTTTTGTCAGAGTTTATCAGCTTTTATCCAGTGTCATCTCTCTCTCTCTTCAACTTCTCTTTCTCTCTCATTGCTCCAAACCCATTCCAATTCTCACTCTCATGGGTTGTTACTTCTCTTGCAAATGACCAATCCACAATCGGAACCTGCGACCCTCACTTTAAGAAGCACAAATCGCTCGCTGCCAAACTAATCCGCCACTCTGCACCGGGAAAAAGGAATTAGAGGAAGGGTATCTATTTCGTTCAAACTTTAGCAAGGATAATAATATGGTCAAGACAGGCAGCCAAATCAATTGCAGTGAGACTTGTACCTCAAAGGTAGGAACCAAATTAGCAATATTGCGAATCATGAATGCTTCTCCTGGTTGAAATCCCAGGACAGTAGAGGGGCATACCCTAGAATCTGTACAAGCAATAACCATGAACTGTTCTGGCAATTGTTAGTAAAGAAGGCTTATTTGTAAATGCTTCAGTAGACAACTTGATATGAACTGAATGGAATAAGAAACAAACCATAAATGATAAATTAATAAACAACCAAAGACTTGACCGAAAGGGTGGGTAGGTAAAATAGAAGAAAGAAGACAGAGGTCAATTACCTTTGGTGTTTGAACCTTCGCAAGATTTTCAAAGTGGTCAATATCTTTCCTGCCATAAACAGTATATATAAGCTTCTCCCTAAACTAGGCATAAAAAATGAACACTTCAAATAAGGGCTTTCTGAAGCTTACAGGTATTTATTCTTTTTAAAATTTAGAAACCTGTCTTTCAGGTCATTAAATATATCACACCCTTCTTCAGCATCAACTAAAGTATTTAGCTTTTTGTTATTAAGTTTCTCTGTAAATCCCGGAGGCCCCATTGAAGCCTTTAAAGTGTAACCTTGATTTCTCCTGCATGATGTTTCGAGTGATGTTGAATACAGCATTCATTCAGTCAAACATTTTGATGTTGAATGCTGAGAACTTGGACATTTTGTGGGATTCGAAGGAGCGGTATCCAAAGGGACTGAAGGAGTTGATGGCAATGTGGATGGAGGGGGAACATCAGAAGAAGTCGTGTGTCAGTCTTCCGTTAGCCATGTCAGCATATTTTTCACGGTGTTAGTTTTGGAGGACTAAAACCAAAGTTTCGAAAAGTATGAGGACTAAAGTGTACCTTACTTTGGAAGAGGGACGAAAACCAGAAATGGCCAATAGTTTAGGGACTAAAAACATATTTAACCCTATAATTTATAAATTATAATAAAAAGTATTGGAACCTGACAAGGTTGGATCTAGGGTTGAAAGTTCTCAAAACAAAAGACATGCCTTTAGAAATTATTATGAAATTATTTACTCTTTGTTGCAAAACCTGGTTTTGATTCGAAGTAGCAATGTCGAGGTCGAGCGCACTTCTACACGTCTGGTTCCTCGTGGTTTCACGGGGATGTCGCTCAGCCCCACGGTAGGCGCCAATTGTTTTGGTAAAGTAGATTGAGAACACTATTCACCTCCTCCTTTCTTCGCTTCGAACTTGTCACTCATTTCCTGGTACTGATCGGGGATTGACCTGCAAAAGACACTCCGACGCTCAAGTTAGATATTTTTTATAAAGAGGTCTATATTTTATTATAATATACAAGGTGATTATACTTGGACCTCAATTGTATATTTATAGAACTTGTTACAGCTAAGTCCATTGATTAACCATTAGTGCAATATATTTTTAGACAATCAAAACCAATAATACCGTATATTTGTAAAGCATAAAGTAATCTGATCTATTAATACTTGTTAATTGTCCATAAATGACAATAGTATATTTCATATAGTACAAGCTTAAAATTTTCTAACAAAGGAGGTTTTAACATTCTAAATGGATTACTAGAATAAAATATAGTTAAAGTAAGTATATAGTTTAAACTAAGAGTAGAAAAAATACATCATTATTTAGTGAAAATATGCGTGCGTGTGTTATTTTATTATAATAAATATAATTAAATTTTATAATTTTATTATGGGTATTTATTTTTAATTTTGGGGATTATTTTTTTTATTATAGATAGTTATTTTAATTTTAAAATATGGTTAAAGTAAAAGAAAACAGTTAAATTTATAAAAAACATTACTTAAAGATTAAAATTGATTTAAAAAATTGCTTAAATGATAAAATAGAAAATAAAATCTAGATAATCTCTTTGTATAATAATATAAGAAAATATTTCTATTTTAAAATTTTCAGGACAATGTAACTTTTTCGCCTTATTTATTGATTACATAATATTTACTACTAAATTGACAAATAATTAAATATTGCATTATTTTAAAATTTAAAAAGTAAATTTTGTAAATTTGAGCGTCTAAGTGTAAATTTGAAAAAGTAAAAGTTTAATAATAAAGTTTGTAAAATTAAAAATATAGTTAAAGCACAAAAATTCAATTGAAAAAAAATCATAATCTAAAGTATAATACATTTTCCTTGACTATTTAAGTTAATAAAAATAAAATAAAATGTGCATAATTTTTTAAATTAAAAAATTTCTAATTTCACAAAAGTATAGAAAGTAAAGTATATTCTTAAATTTAAGAACTAAAAATTTATAATAATTAAGAAATAAAGAAACAAGATTAAATAGATATTTTAAGTAAAAGATAAAAGAGTTTAATAATTATTTAGTTAAAAATTATTATATTGTTAGATATTATGAAATATTAATAAGTAATGATTAATTATTTTAAATAATTTTATTTAAATATTTATTATAAGAGATATAATTGTTTATAATTATTTATTTTATTTTAAAGATTATAATAAGTAAAATAATGATTTATTAATTATTTATTTTAAAAGATTTTTTTTATTTGAAAGCTTTTTTAGAAAATAAAATATTTGATTAATAATTATTAAAAAGTTATTATATAGATTTCATGGAAGATATATAAAATAATTATTATAATATAAGCTATGGATATTTCTTAAATAGATTTATTAAAAAAGATATAAATTTAATTATAGAAGTGATTTTGGTTATTTGTAATAGATGTTTTAAGAAATAGAAATATCTAAAAAGTAAATATATAATATTTTATAGTTATTAGAAGAATCATTTAATATTTTTTTAATATATAGTTTTAAAAATGATAATTGTAAAATCTGGAAAAAAGTATTGTAAATATAAGAATGGTAAGAGATTTATGGATTTTTTTTTGAAAAACTTTTGTTTTGGGATAGTGAATTTTTTAATATTTTTATGTGTTAAAGTATTAGTTAACTTATATTAAATGGTATTGTAATAAATGAAAATGAGATAGCCTTTGCTTTCAGTTTCGCAATAGACTCTGCTGAAAAGTGGAAAAATCTCAACCTGAGGAGGGGTCTTTCAGATCTCTTTATAAACACATCATGATGTTTGAAAGGAAGAGAGATCGGTGGTTTACAATTATTTGGAAACCAACGATTGTGAACGGGTTTGCGTGAGATGGGAAGATCGTATTCATGGTTTTCAGATTGTGGTTGAAAGATCTGAGACCACGTGTTGAAGAAATTCCAATACGAAGTGCCATCAGCAAGAGCGTGATTCATGGAACAAACTATGATAACACCGTCCACTAGTTCAGTGAGTTGGATGGACAACAGCGCCACGGTGTGACCGTCATGGTTGAGTGCTTTGTCGTCAAAGAACGATGGAACGATGGAACGTGGTGAGACTGTTTGTTTACTGGTAGTGTCATACATTTATAGAATGAGACTACGAAGGAAAAGCGTAGGAGGGCTGTTCGTTTATTGAAAGAAGGATTGAAGGTTTCATATGATGGACTTGTGCTTATGAGAGCCACCTTGCGAGTACAAGACTTCACTTCTGGGAAGTTATTCCATACTGCTCCACCTGTTATATATAGAAGTTCCTACAAGGCAATTTCCAGTAGCAGTATACTTCTCAAAAGGTTGCCACCTGGGGGCATACTTGTCTTTGTCACTGGGCAAAGGGAAGTAGAGGACTTGTGTAGGAAATTACGGAAAGCATCAAGGGAGTTTGTCAAGAAAAAAGTTGAAGGGTCTGTGCAAACTGATAGCACTGTGATCAATGAAACAAACTTTGTTGAGGGAGTAAATATTATTGAGATCAATGAAGCGTTTGAGGTTCAGGGAAGTTCATCCATCCAGCAAACTGATAGATTTAGTGGTTATGATGAAGATGAAGATAATGCAAATGAGAATGAATCTGAATTTTCTTATGACACTGAAACAGAGAGTGAACTGGAATTTGATGATGATAATCTTGTGCTTCCGGAGAACAATAGTAATATTGTGGATGCCTTAGGACAGGCGGGAAACCTTGCTTCACTAAAGGCGCTTTTGAAAAATTCACTGAAAAAATGTGCCTGACTCACCCTTGTCATCCCTAGTTAGGATAGACATTTGATTAATGTTGGAACACGAGTGAGTGTTGAGGTATATCTGAGTGTGTAGTTGATGAACATAAGAGTAAGAGATAAGTTTACTTGTTGTACCTAGTAAATCCTGAGACTACCGATCGTTTGATACAAGATCACCACTCCCTTTGGACTTGTGTGCGAAAAGGGGTGTTCGGGTATTGAGTCTTCTTTGTATTGGGGTGATGATATTTGCCTTGTCCTTGTGTGCAGGAAACATGTTCCTTAGTCAGGATGGCGGGATTACTCGAATAGACATGTAGGGGAGACTACAGGTTTATGAGGTCACTACAAGAAATAATGGATTTATATTATATACAGATTTAAATCCGTATATACGACAGATATTATATACGGAATTTATATACAGAATTTAAAAAAAAATTATATACGAATATTATCTACGGTTATTTATATATGGTATATAAAATCCGTATATAAGGTTCGCGCGTGGTAGCGAAAAAATTATCCAAGGATAGGATCTGTGTATAAGTGTATAAGTTGTGTTATCTATATGTAGTTAGAACCAATTGTTACATGCAGATATTATATATGGATCAGTCAGGAAAATAATTATTTTTAAAAAATATATTTCTGATTAAGTGAAAGTTAGGGTGTCATTTCTCAACCTCGAGCTTTCTTCTCTTTCTCGAACCCTAGAGATTTCTTCTTTGTCGAACCATCACACTTTCCTTTCTCTTTCAAACCATCTTCGATCTCAGTTCGGTGTCGTTCTTTGGAGCCATCTTCGGTGTGGGTGTTGGTCTGGGTTCTTCCTCGTCTCTCTCTTTCTCTATTATTGTGACCTTCATCAAACACTGTGGTTGGGGCTCATTGTTGGGTGCGGTGCCGTAGTTGGGCGTTGAGTAGCTTAATCGGGTAAGTAAATCAAACCCTAATGCTTAGTAAATTTGGTTCTTCTCTGGCCATTCCTTTCATGAAGCGATTGTCATCAATCATAGGCTTAATCTCGAACCATCATCTTCGTCGCTGGAACCGTAGGAGTCCCTGCCTTCAATCGTGGTGTTCCAGTCGTAGTGCCGTTGTGGGGTAATCGTGTTCGCCGTCAACGCCGCCGTGATGTTCCAGTTGCAGAGGAACCCTAGGACTGTTGTTCTCGCACTCTGATTTTGGGTCGCCGTCATTCAGTCTCGGGGAGAAAGTGAGTCCAGAATATTGTTCCTTTAATATATATCTTTATTTGTTTGGTGTGTAATGGTAATTAAATTTTGTTCATTCTAAGTGATTTCATTTGTAAAATGAGAAAATCCTAAACCCTTTTGTTCTTTGGTATTTCGGGCACAAAATGGGGTTTGGTTTGGTTGGTGTGTTGCGGAATACTTTGGTGCATTTTTAGGACATTGAGTGAACATTCAGAGGCGTGTTAAGGTATGTTTACGCAATCGTTAAGGACTATAACATATAATTTATATTATTAATTATATATATGTTTGATATGGTTTTCTCTGGTTGAATTTGTGTGATATAGGACTGCAGAGTATTCGAAGGGTAAGATAAGTGGAGGAAGCTTTTGGGATTGAAAAAGGAAAGCACCACAAAAGGGTAAGTAGTTATTATGTTTTCTTTAATGAGTAAATAGCTATTGTATTTAGTTTAATGGTTTTGATCTGATTAGCATATACATGATTTTCACGCTTAAATTGCACTAAAACAGGGATGCTTCCTATAAATTCTGTTGTCAATGAAATTAACAAAAGTAACTATAATTTACATCTAAAACCTTCCATAAGATTCTTGGTTTCCATAAGTACTCGTCACAAAAAAATTTGGATAATGTGTACCTTGGTTATGAGTCTTTCAAATGCTTCAGTTCCATGCTCTTCCATGTACCTCTCAGCAGCAGAAAGGACGTCATCCTGCTTACTAAATATGTTCTGTGGAGGAACATACCACAGAACGTAAATTGCTTCCTAACTATTCTACTCCTACTCCTAATTCTACTGAGTTTCTTCTCTGGTTGCTGCTTCCTTTTATAACCAATTCTCTGACCAACTCCCGTAGGATCCTCCTTGAATTCAGACTAGTTGTTTTGTCTTGTTCTCAATTGGCAGCCTGAATTCCTTCCAGCTTTCACGTTTGTTTTTGTCTCCCCCGTTCCTGACTTCCTTCAACTCCTAGATTTGCCAAGGAAATAGGTGAGGCCTTACATCTCTTGTCTTCTTTTTCATGCCGTGGACACCCTTCTTCTTCCCATTCACACATCTGTTTCATTCTCTGCTTGATGTCAATTTTCTTCCATCCATGGCTCCCTTCTTCATTCCTCTTTGAACGCTACCCATGGGTCATCTCCGTGTACCTCCAAACTTCTAGATCAAGGTGCTGCACTTTCATTTGCTGCTGGGACAAGGTGAAGATAGATGGGCTTGCTTACTGGATGCGCTGCTTCTGCTGTGATCGTGATGGACGCTGCTTTCAAGCTTCTCCTCTCCGGTGATGCTTGTTGGATGGTTGTTGCATCCTCTCATTCTTCCATCACCAAAATGTTGTGTGCTTTGAACGTGGCAGCTGTTGTAGTCCAGCCAAGATTCACGTGAATCTTCTTCTAGTAGGCTCCCTTCACCATTCCATGACAATGAATCAACTCTTCTCCCTTTGGTCCTCCAAAACAATCTTCAAGAAAACATCCAAAATAGCATGCTAAGTGGTGGTTGGATGGTGCTTCTAATGCTAGACCAGAACCGTGGAGCTTGCTGGACTGTGAAGGTCGTGAGTGCTGCTGCCATCTTCCGTCCAAGCTGCTGGGCTTTCTTTTCTCCAAGACCAAGCCGTGACCAAACTTGCTGCTGCATCTCAAAACCGTTTTCTGGACTTCCTTCTTGAAAACAATAAAGAACCGAACACTCTTTCAATTTGTGGGCCATGATGTGCTTTTTGTTTTTCAATTGAAGAATCAAAACCAAGTGGAGTGGAATAGCACCGTAAAACAATATGCAGACATCTCTTCAAGCTTTCTTTTGTGTGGGGCCGTGACACCACTCCCTTTTAATAATAAAATTCAGCACATTTTTGGATCTCCTCTACGTGAACTTTCAAATTGGTGGCCCCTCCATTATGTACTTCTTCTTAATGCTTTCACAATTGTCCAAAACCGTGGCCCCTTTGCAATGTGGTCCCCTTCTTTCATTCCATTTACTTCTTAAAGGATTCCAAGCAATGGCCCGTGAGATGTCTCCAATTTTATTCCAACTTATGCTTTGGCTTACCAAAATGAATTTGAATGGGTCCATAAATGAATAATTAATTGAGTGGAGCTGCTCCCTTTGTAGATGAAACCGTAGCCAATAAAGAAGTACATCATAAAAATTAAACTCCTTCCTTCTTTCCACCCATGATTAGATGTCTCGAGAAAAATTACAATTATGGGTGGCAATAACTGATTTATGATTAAAATACTGTTGTTGGAATGAAATTTTAGTTCCCAATCATGGGTGGAAAGAATATTTAAAGGCTATGAATATTTTGTTATATTACTTAGAATTGAACTTAAAGATAATAATTTATGAATATACTTTTGTTCTCAATCCAGTAAAACATTGTTTTAATAACAAATTGTTAAGTTCATGTCTTAAGGTTACCTATTTTTGGTTGGAACCTTAGTTAAGATTACTAATGATATATTACTTTATCCATCAAAAGAGATAATAAGAGACAAGGAATGTCTGATAATGAAGTACATTTTATCAAAGAAAAAAAAAGTAAAAGTTTACAGATTTAGAGTAAGTAAAATATTTAGATATATCTAATAAAAATTTGAAACATGTGCATATCCGAGTTTACATTTAATGAGAAGTCTTTTTTCATTAAAAAAATATGCCGTAATAACATTTGAAGACTTAATACATATATTATATAGATATGAACAAGACTTTCATGGAAGAGCTAATAATTTCTCTACACCTAATCATCCATTTGAGGCATTCTAGAAGAGGAAAGGGCCCCTGAGGTTAAACGAAGTAGGTTGCCCCCCACGGCAAGGTCGAATAATTTGGTTGTTCGTTTCTCAAGGATCATGCTTCACAAATGTCTCATTTATTTTTTCTTACCCTATTATGCTATCAGAGTGTGCATTAGAAAAGAAAAAGGAAGTGAAAGAAAAGAAGGTGAGTAGAGAAAATGAGGCCATGTGAAATAGACTAATAGGGTCCCATGGAGGCAATGAGATAGGGTTTTTAATAATTATTTTTGTTATGTGTTGGTGAATATGAACTAAAGCACCAGGGGGCACCTTGCTATCAGCATATGCATTATCTCTGCACCTTCCCACCTTCTCTATAGTGCATTGTTTTTTCATTGCTTTTTCTGTTTTGTTTTTCGTTGACAGGGTAGGTAGTATGTTTTGGAAGTTAATTTTACCTCTAGTTGACGAATGTCTTCTTTATCTTTAAATGTGGAATGACAGGTGAAGTTTGCCTTAGACATTGTGGTCCTGTATTATAGCTTTGCAACAGTTTGGTTCCCTACTTATCCTGTATTAGGTTCCTCCCTCTATATAGTTCATTGGTCTATCATGTATCACACTTGCCAAGTTTGGTTCTTTTCTGCTCTTCTTTATTTGCTTATTCATTTTCTAAAAATGGTTAATTTTCTCCTATTAACTTTTGACTCGGAACTTAATTCATTGTTGATTCTCCATGAGCTTTTTGCCTTCCCCCTTTTTCCCTTTTTTTCTTTTCATAGCCTCTGTTTTCTCCCTTTTTTCTCCAGATTCAAAGATCTGGGTGACCTTTAATGATTTTTGATACTTTCTTCATCAGAATCCTGGTTTTGAATTTAGTTTGGAAATCTGGGTCTGGTTTTTAGATCACATGTTTTCTTATGTATAATAAGCTTTTGGTTGGTACAAAAACTTTTGTTTCAAGTGTTTCACATTTATTTTTGTTTGTTCTGGAAACATTCTTTTAGTGATTCATTATAATAGAATATGGGTTGAAACAATTTATAATTTTGGTTACAGAAGTTTGTACTCAAGTTGGATTTGCATGATGACAAGGAAAAGCAGAAGGCCTTGAAAACAGTTTCAACTCTTTCAGGTACTAAATAGTAGTTTTTGTTGTACTAAATAGTAGTTTTTGTTGCTGTTGATCTTGTTCATTTGCTTGTTCTGTTTTACTTATTCTGTTTTTCTTGTTCCTCCACTATTTTTTTATTATTTTAAATTATCATTTTATCATCTTGAAAATTGAATTATTTAGAATCAATCAACATGACAGTGGTAGAAGGCTGCACGTCTCTTATTATAGTGGCGTCTTTTGTATCTAAAATGCTTTAATATTTAGTTTTATTGGTTTTGAATGAAAGATAACAAAAAACTGAAGAGAAAATAATAATAGTAAGATGCCTATGTTCTTAAATTTGTCATGTATATTTAATTATTCTAACTATTTTATATCAAGCATAAATGTCTAATATTCTGGTATTCTGGAACAGAATGGTGCCTTTTGGTACCAATTGGAAGTTACTCATTATTTTCCTGACATCTTGTATATTGTGCATGGGGAACAACTATATACAGGGTATTTATTTACCTCTTCTTGAACCATTATATACGGATTTATACGTATATAATTTCCGTATATAAGTTATATACGGATTTATCCGTATATAATGTCCGTATATAAATTATATACGGATTTATCCGTATATAATATCCGTATATAAACCTAGCTACGACGGTATTATATACGGATTTTTGTCCGTATATAATTCGTATATAAACACGTATTATATACGGATTTTGGATCTTATATACGGATTTTTGCTGTATGTAATACACTTTTTTCTTGTAGTTATGGGATTGTGAAGGCTCATGGTGTTATTCATGATGAGGTTAGTTTTGATGGAGGTACATGTGATGATGATTCGTAGTGACGATGTGTTTGGAAATGATGTTGATAAGAATAACGTGATGGTATAGTCAAGATATAGTTAATGAGGATGTTGATGATGATCATGATATAGAAATGATTATGTGAGTAAGGGTAACACTTTAAATGAATGATTGTTATTAAGTTGTGCTTGCTTCCTATGTACATATTTTATTGTTATTGGTTGTGCTATGGTAGCTTACCCATATTTCGTTGTGTTTGTAGTTGTATGTCTTGCTATGATCATATAACTTTGGTTAATCGGGAATAGGGAATGTTATAGATGCTCTAGATACATGATAGAGATGTGAGAGTGGGAAAAAAACTTGTGTTATTTAAAGTTTTTGTGCTATAAATTTTACAAACAATGTAATTGAATTTACTTTATTTTGTTTTTATTTTATTAATTTCGGTATCATATAACTGGATTTCCACAATGATATTATGATTTATAAAATTTTAATTTTTCCTCATAATTGGGACATCTAAAAATCAGAATATTACACTAACCATCAGTACGAGGGTTATAAGCTGAATTCATCCTTAACTACATTCCTATTTAATATATTGAAAACTATGTATTAGATTAATCTCCCTTGTAACGGATATACACATAGGGTCCTCTATTTATAATTGAATAAATATGGGTTAAGCCCAAAATACAAATAAAAAATAATAACAAACTAACTAAAGATAAAAATAAAAATAATATATATAACACTCTCCCTCAAGCTAGTGCATACAAATCGTATGTACCAAGCTTGTTACTAATATAATCATAAAGACTAAGTGAAAGTATGTTTCTGCACTCGAGTAACACCAAATTGCTAATAATTTGCAAGAAGAGATCTACACGGAGCAACCTCTTGTGTTGAATATATATATATGGTTCTCTATTTATAATAGAAAAAAATATGGGCTAAACCCAAAATACTAATAAGAAATAATAACAAACAAACTAAAAATAAAAGATAGATATAAAATAAAGATAATATATCTAATACTCCCCCTCAAGCTAGTGCATACAAATGTACCAAGCTTGTTACTAATATAATGTATAAAGACTTAGTGAAAATATTTGTTTCTACACTCGAGTGACACCAAATTGCTAATGATTTGCAAGATGACATAGAAGACAAAATATCAACCCAGAAGACTCCCTAAGCAACAAATTTGGGAGGTTGCTCTATGTAAATCTCTTTTTGCAAATCATCGTTGAGGAATACCACCAGTGGATAAAGAGGTAATTATTGGAGAGTCACCATAACTATAAATAAACTAACAAAAACCATCTTTTCCATGAAAAAAAAGACATATATGGACGGGTCAAACACAATAGTGAGAAAAGAGAGGTCAGAAGAGACAACAGCGGAAGAAGTCATGGATGAACAGGAGAAAGACACTATAAAAATAAAAAATTCTCCAATTAAGGCACCTGAAAAAGGAAAAAGAGTAATTTCGATGCTCTGAATAGCTACCTTAGAGGAGACAGGATGTGCAACAACACACGATGAACCTGAAAACGGAAAACAAGCGACCTCGACGCTCTGAATTACGACTAGACATGCCACCATGCATGACGAAAAAGAGAGCAAATCCATAACTTCAAAAGGCGCTAAGAGCGCGTAGGAACTCCAATGAAGGTGTCGTTAATGATATGGTGGTCACCTAGCCGAGACGATCGAAACCATGTGATCGTCGATCAAAACTAAAACTTCGATAATGGTAGCGGTAGACAATAACGGTAGACGACGGCGCCGCTGGCAACGATAGATGGCGCCGCCACGGGCAGGGGCCTGATGTAGTCGTAGAGGCACCATAAACTTTCTCCTCAAAAGAACCTTAGCCTCTAGATACCAGTTAAGAAGTGGACTTTAAGCATAACTCAACTCCACAAAACCGGCTTGTAAGGTGAGGTTTGCACCCACTTATATATTATTAATTGGCCTTATCTCTAGTCAATGTGGGACTTTCTACACACACTCCTCACACCGAGGTATATACATCTCAAGCGTGAGAATAGACATTAATGGGTGGTGTCGCAATCGGAATCGCGACGGGACGACGATCCAAAAAAAAGGAACGCTACGAGTTTTAAAAGAGATCTGGAGTCGCCACCATAGTTTATTATGGAAAACCACGGAAAAATCATAAAAGGATAAGGCATGGTCTACAAGAACCAGATTCTGGGTTCGGGAGTCGGTTACGTGTAGGGAAGGTTTTAGCACCCTACAACGCCTGTCCTAAGGCAGTACCTTTAACTAAATACGCGAATATGATGTGGTTTTCAAAATGTTTAATTATCCCCTAAAATAAAACTCTAAAGAAACAAAATATATTTTTTAGTTTTTTGGGCCCGACAAGGATTGATCTTGCTCCTACGTATTCTCATTCAGAATGAGAAATCAGGGTTACATAGTTCTTTTGAAAACTGTGTTGAAAATTTCGTTTAGGAAATTGTTTGAGAATTTTGTTTGGAAATGATTTTGGATTTTTGAGAAGTGAACCTGACAAGGACTAGTCTTGCTCCTACGTATCTCCACTCTTGATGGAGAATCAAAGATCACGTAGTTCTGGCTAAAAGATTGCTTGTTCCAAAAGGATATTTTCATGGCTGAAAGATTGTTTATTCAAAATGGATGTTTTAAGTTTTTGAAGGTGTTTTTCATTTTTGGTATTTTTTTATAACAGAAAGAGAAAAGGTTTTTAGCACAAGGACGATGCGAGCGATCACACATGTGCTTAACCTTTAAAATATTTTTTGGTATTTTTTATAAAGGAAAGAGAAAAGGTTTTTAGCACAAGGACGATGCGAGCGATCACACATGTGCTTAACCTTTAAAATATTTTTTCGATATTTTTTATAAGAAAGGAGAAAAGGTTTTCAGTACAAGGACGATGCGAGCGATCACACATGTGCTTAACCTTTAAAATATATTTTTTTTGGTATTTTTTTATGAAAGAAAGATAAAAGGTTTTCAGCACAAGGACGATGCGAGCGATCACACATGTGCTTAAACTTTAAAATATTTTATTTGGTATTTTTTTTTATGAAAGAAAGAGAAAAAGTTTTTAGCATAAGGACGATGCAAGCGATCACACATGTGCTTAACCTTTAAAATATTTTTTGTTATTTTTAATTTATTTATTTTTTAAATAAAAAGAAGAAGAAAGATATGAAGCACTACAGACGATCACACGTGTGCATGTACCGTTATTTACTTATTTAAGAAATCATTTTTTACTTTATGATTTTTTTCATTTTTGTAATTTTGGCTATATAAATTATAAGAATAATAGTTATATTTACATAGGGTTTAATAAAAAAATTTATTTACCGAGGCATGAAGGCTTAACTTTATTTACCGTTATAGGGTTTAATCCATTTTTGAATCATTTAGGTGGTTGGAGATGACTGATGATGAAGATGAACAGAGGCATGAAGGCTTAACTTTATTTTCCGGTGGCGCTTGCTGTCATGAGACGCGGGGAGCGACGGTGACTATGAGTTTAGGGGCGTTGAAGGTCTGAGGTGTGGAGATGGAATGAGAGCAAGAAAAGTTTGGGTTGGGGGTTTTTGCTAACTGGAAAAAAATGAAGTTGAGTGGGAGAATCCCCTTCTCTTTGATGTGCGTGATGTAGGAAAATAGAGAAAAGGGTCCGAGGTGAATGGTGGATCTGTTGGAGGTGAGGAATTGGGAGTGAAAAGGGAAATGTGGTTGGGGGGTTACTGATGAGATGAGCAGAGGAGTGGAGACCCTTGTAGGAACGGTTTCGGAGGGATTTAACCTGGTGAGTGAATCCTGGAATCCATGGTAGCGTAAGAGTAGTGCGTATGTGAGGGAGAAGGGTGCTGCCTCTGCCAGCTGGAGGAACGGTTTCTCCCCCTCTGTTCCTATGCTTTGATTGGGTTTGACTCTTGGGGTTTTGGTGGTTGATGAGTGAAGTTGAACTGGATGTTGATTTGACCTTATCTGTTTTTGTTTTTGTTTTTGAATGTAGGGGAAATAGGAGAGAAGTATGATAAGAAGGATGGGAATGGAGATTTGATTGAGATGAAGATGGTGGGTGTTGGTAGTAGTCGTGGGTGTCAAGATGGCCATGGCAATGGGTGAATATGGATTATGGATGATGATTGGGTGAGGAGAGTCAAGGCCTAGTTGAGAATCCAAGCGATTGATGGTGGCTTGCGAGTAAAACAAGGGTTGAAGTGGGTAGAGGCTAGAAAAATGAGTGAATGAGGATGAAGGTTGGGGGAATGGTGTATTCCTATGATGTGCTTGATGGAGGAAATTCGTTTCTCCAAAGGTCTCTATGTTGAGTGAGTAGAGAGTGAATCCTCCTCGTGTCCGCCTGAGGGGAGTCAAGTCATGGGTTCTCTCTAGGGCGTGGTCAGTGAGCCCCTCTCATGACCCTCCTCGCTGGATTCCAATGAAGCCCTCCCCTTTTGACTTTTTCCTTTTTCGTGTTTATTTTCTGATTAAAGCCATCCTTGATTAAAGTCATCCTGTTCAGACATCCTTTCACCTATAGGAGCGTTTTAGCTTGTACACTATGAGCGATACTATGCATGTTGTTGCAGGAAGGACAAGGCCCTATGTTAAGCCTATTGTGATAGCTTGCAGGAAAAAGCTCAATTCGTGCTTGTGACTGAGAATGGGAAGAAAGCAAAGCACCAGTATGTTAGACTACTACCTTTTTCTTCTTTTTTTTCTTTTTTTTCTTTTTTTTTTTTATTTTTTCTAAAAAAGAAAAAAAAACTAAATCAAATAAAATGAAATAACTAATATATAAAAAAAATAAAAAAAATAAAATTAAAACATAACTTAAAAATAAAAATGAAAGAAAATAGCATAAAATAAAATAAGACAAAGATAAAATAAAATAAAATAAACCTATTATAGTCAATCTGGACGAAATTGAGTGTTGACAGGTGGTCCGATAACGACCATACCATATTAGAAAGTGGGCTTTAAAGCTAACTCAACTGCACAAAATCGACTTGTATGGTAAGGTTTGCAACCACTTATATATTATAATTTGGCCTTATCTCTATTCGATGTGGGATTTCCAACACACCTCCTTCACGCCGAGGTACAAACACCTCAAGCGTGATATTAGAAATTGGGTGGTCCGATAGTGGCCCGACAACGGGTGAAAACAAAAATGTCCACATAAAACTCACTAGGTTAGGCTCCAACCTTGCTCTGATACCATGTTGAATATATTGAAAAACTATGTATGGGATTAATTTCTCTTGTGTTGAATATACACATAGGGTTCTCTATTTATAATTGAATAAATATGGGCTAAACCCAAAATACAATTCCCAAAGCATTCTGCAAGGTCCATCAAACCCTTAAGATAAACCTTGAATCACAGGTTTGACACAATATTTATAGGTATGCCATGTGTAAGACCTTAATTATAGACGACATTAGATAGTTCATTTGTATGGAAATCTTGTTTATTTTTAAATAAATAAATGTATCATGTTTTTTTTCCAAAGTTTAATAAGGTGAAGTAAAAGTCTCGTAAACCTAACATATCTATGTTTATGTGAAAAATAAAATAAAGGTTTAAACCCTCAGATTGTCCTTGTATTTGTAGGGAAATCTCAAGTGGGTCCTCTTGTTGAAAACAATCTCAATTGAGTCCAAATTTTTGAAAAATTGAGTTAATTAAGCCCTCTTCGTTAAGTTTTTCCATACGGCATTAACAAATGCTGAAGTGGTGCACACATAATATGCTGATGTATACGTCTTATATATTACGTGGAATTTGTTATTTAATTTGTTATTAAGTCTTGTATAAGTGTTATATGACATGTTATGTTAAATTATTTAATTGTTCAAATTAGGGATTTCTTCAGACGATGGGTTCAAATGTACGAGATCTTGTAGCACTTAACAATGAGGCCTATCGATTAGTATTATACAAAAAAAATCCATCATAGAGAAAGGGAATTATTGATTTGGTCAGTGTGAGAAAACGAATTGGAATCCTAGAGAGCATTCTCTTCAACTCCGATGAACCACTCATTTCACCGAACACGACCCAAGCATAGGAATGAGCATTGGATGACCAAGTTGGAAAGCTCAAGGTTGGAAGCTATGGCGCGCGATCAGAAAGGACCCCTCGGCCAACGACGACGGTGATGGTTGTTGGTGGTGGTGAGCGAACACGATTGGTTCGTGGATGATGGTTACTTCCCAGAAGATGAATGGTGATGTTGGAAAATGGCGATTTGGGATTGTCCGCGATTAGGGTTTGTGTTATGCCATGGTTGCAATGATTGGGGTTGGTTTGATTTTTCTGTTTTATAGGTTTCAGTGGAGGTGGTATGTGTACCAAGGTTATGATGGCTGGGTTAGGGTGCATGACCAAAAGGAAATTGAGGAATTGGGAAGATGAATTTAGAGGTTGAATCTAATGGATTTGAAGGTTTTGATAGATAATAGGAAAGGGTTATGCCTTGTAATTCTTGTGATTGGATTGAGAATGAAAATGATCATGTCCAGAATTAAATCTAATTTCATGGAATGAATATCATATTCATTGGTTAGTTCTCTCAATTTGTAATGTTTTTTTTTTCTAGGCATGAGTTTTCTGAGTGCAGGTTGTAAAAATATCAAAGCTTTGATGTTGAGGAAGGGATAACCTGAAAACCAGGTGCTTTCGGAAGATATAATGAAGAGCTTCATGGAAGGCTGGCCATGGGAAGTCAAAACAGAGTAACCACTTTACTCTGTAAAACCACTTTCCCAGCGGAACTTTTCCCTCTTCCGCACCATCATATCCCTGCTTGTTCGTCACTCCTCAACACCACTCTCCTTACTCAAAGCCTTTGAAGAAAACAAAATCCCTAAATTTTAATATCAGAAAAGGATTATTTTTCAATTTGATATTCTGTAAGGAGTGGTGGGATGGAAAATCTGAATCGAGGTGTTCATCTTCTCTCGTGTGTTCTTCTCCTATATTCACTGATAAAATCCCTAATTTTATTTTTCTAACCCTATTTACTAATCCTAAAAAATTCCTAACATTACTAATTCAATTTTATGTCACGTCAAAAACTATTGATTTAAATAAAAAATTCCATTTAAAATAACAATTTTATATCAATAGATTAAGTGTATACAATACCAATAAATTTTAACATTATTTGTCAACCCTTAATAGAAAGAGTTTAATTGGTTCAATTTTTCATAATTTAAGATTAGACAAAGAACCCACTTAATATTCTCTTACAAAATCCGATGATGGTTCGGGAATTTAAATCTAAAATAAAATAATAATTAGTTAAGTTAAATGTGTACATGTTCGAGGGTTTGCTACTTTTTTATTTTTATTTTTATCTTTGCTTCAGTTTTTTATATTTTTGGTGGCTACGAGGCGCATATATTAGGGCTGTTAGGGTCAAATTTCAGAAAGATCATTTCTTCCTTTCTTCTGTTTCTCGTCTTTTCTTTCTTCTTCTTTCTCTTTCTTTTTGTTTTCAAAAACCCTAGGGTTAGGATAAGCTTGGGGCGCGAGTAAGAGAGTGGCGGATGTAAACCGTTTTTTCGGAAAGTAACGGAAGGAGAAGTTAAGATGGGAGGCGCAGTTTCAAGGGAGAAAAGGAGAGGAAGGAATCCGAGAATGTGGGTTTAATTTCTAGGGTTCGAGAATTTAATTCATGAGTGATTGAGGAAGCCTATAAAAGAACGAGCAAGTGAGTGTTAGAGACACACCAAAACAAGCATTTTAGAAATCTAAGAGTGAGGGTTTGAGTTGAGTGAGAGACGCGGAAGTGCATAGGTAGAAGTGGTTGCGACGTGAAGATGAGCAAATTTCCAGGTACGGGGAGTTATTTAAATTCTTAATTGTTTGTTCGAAGATGGTGAAGTATATAATATTTTTGTGGGTGTTGTGTGCAAAGGGAATAATATTTGGGTTTCTTTTCTGAAAAGGTGAAATGAGTAATTTATGGTTGGAAAATTGTATAGGTCCTGTTGGGTTGTAATATGTTTAAACGGGGAAATGGTTTGTGGGTCTGGAAGGGATGAGTTTACTGATATTAATTGGATATCTATATTCTGAAAAGAATGAGTAGAATAAGGTTTCTGTTTGTAGTTTGAAATTGGTTAATAAAGAGGTTATGGTCTGGACAATTATGGTGAGTATATTTTGGGATTTATACTGCCACGGGATTTTCTTTGTGATTGAAATGGTGTATTCTGTTTTATAAGAAGAGTATTATGAATGGGGGTTTAGGAATTAAAGTTTATGGGTAAATAGAAAAGGAATTGGTGGGTGCAGTACGTGTAAGTTCACTATGATATTCTGGATGCTATGTATAATTGTTTACATTGTTTAATTGAAGATGGGAATTGAATGGTATGATTATAAGTATGATGACACTCTGATATAAGGTTCTGCTCTAAAAGAAATTGATAAATGAATAGTTAACATTGGTTCTTGGGAATTTAGCCTTGTTAATTGTGTGAATCATGTTGACTGAAAAATGTTGCTTATACTAGATGTAAATATGTTTAAAATGGAACTCAAACGTGAATGAGACATTGTGAGTGAATGGGAGTTATGTGAAGAAGTATAATGGTGAATATTCTGCGAAAGTAAGAAATGAAAAGATAGTAATTACGGTATTATGATTTATGAAAGGGCTGGATTTTTGTTATGTATTTTACTCAAGTTTTTGTAAGAATAAAAAGTAAATAAGAATGCTATGGTATTTGTGCTGTTTTGACAATAATAATATGAATTATTATATGTGGTAGAGTAATTAGTAAAGGAACAAAGCATGATTCAGTGGAGAAACTTGGACGTTTGGAATGTTTGAATGATGTTTGTATCTTTATCAGCAATGGATGTACTTTGGATATGTTGATGTTTGACGGACCATGACTTATTTGGGATTAAATAAACTGAAACAGTAGGAACTGGTTGAGTAGGAATAGTATAGAGGAAGCTTTAAGTATTTATATATATGAATAATATCACTAATGAGTTGGAGTTAGTAATCTGTTCGAAACTTTGAGTGCATGAGTTATGATGAAAATGTATTGGTTAGTACAAATGGGAGTTTGTTTATAGAAGTTAGAATGTTCTTATAGCTAATCTGGTGGTTTATTGAACATTTTATGATGCTTGTATGAGTTTTAAATGTTAAAGTGTGCAAAAAGGGTGTTGGGGGTGTTTTGGAAATCATAAGGGAGTTTTTTTTTTTTTCGTTTTTGACGCACAACACAGGTGCTGGACGAGGGGCCAATGCTGGGCCAGAGGAGCTCTCTGGAAACCCAGCGCTGAGTGCCAGGTTGCACCGCTGGGCGCTAGAGAGGTTTCGCTGAGCGAGACCTGGGTGGCTCATTTCTGGTTGGATGAGGGCTGTTTTGGTGGTGTTTTAGGTGCTAAGTAAGTTGCTGTTGGGTCATTGCATGATGGAGGTTAAATTTTAAGAATATACTGAATGTTGTGTGTGTAATGGATATATGATGTACCCTGTTGTATGCCTATTTGCTTGTTTACATGTAGCTGGATTGTAGATAAAATTATAGGTCAGGAAAACGTGAGTCTGCATGATGAGAATTTGAAGCAATGGACATCACTGCTGCTGTTTTATTTCTGGTCTGTTAAATATGTAATAATATGAAAAAACTGAACTTGAGTAACAGGGCTAGCTGTCTCGGTGGTTTTAGGCTGGATTAAGTCTCTTATTGTGTGTGATAAAGTGCTATCATGTGATTGGAAGTTTCTGTGCACCAATGATACTGATAAAATTGAATTTTTGGGTCTGTCTGTGTCCACTGGATGTATGAGTTCCTGTTTGGGTAAATTGGAAAACATGATATGATTTAGTGGGTAGAAAAATGGGTTAAGTAAAGGTCAAACTGGTTAGTAGGTTAGGACTGGTATTACATATATGAAAAAACAATGAGCTGTGTGACTCTGGTTGGTTAAGTCTGTGTTTATGACAAAGGAAGTTGCTAAACCGATATGTTGGTTAATAAGTGTGAATGATTCCTTGGCCTGTAACCTATTAACCGAAAGTAGATGCACTAGAATATCATTTGTTTTGTGACCGCTGGCTATATGTGACAATCTTCTAATAAACCTTGCATGTTACATGAATTTTGTATTTGAATATAATGCAATGAAATGCAGGATACTGGTTCTGTGAATGAGAATGTCCCATTTTATTTCACGGCCCTGGTGTTAGTCATATGTAACTTAGTGCTTGTGTATGCATGTTTACATGATAGCTGGGCTAGTTTTACTCACCTTTTGGAGCAGTATTAGGCACCTACCTGCATGTTAACTGGGACTTTGGGCAGAATGTGGTGTAAGTCATGTAGCATAAGTTTTAGAACTAGATATACTCCTTTTGAAAGTTGTTCATATGCATAACTCTGATATTTTACTGCAACCATATCCGTGTATTCTGTTTGATCGTTTGTGCTATGGCATAGTTAAAAAGAATTCAAATGCTTATGTAAGTGCAGTCAGAATATAGGATTTAAGAAATATGGTTTGATCAGTGTTAATGCTGCTGTCTTGAACTGTACTGTCCTATGTTTGGTTTGCCCAGAATATCTTGCTGCTCTATGCTTGGTTTGTCCATATTACCTGGCTGTCCTAAGCATATACACCTCTGTTTATGCTTGATTTTGACGCTGTATGCATCGTTCTGGACTTTGGCAGTCGCTGGAATATGGTTGTTAATGAGATTTTCTTTTAAACAATGTAATGTTAATTATGAAAATGAATTCATGTAACAGCTCTTTCTTGGATTATTTTATAATGTGTATTAAAAGGATTAAGGTGGCATATTAACGGTTTTTGGGGGTGTTACAACAATAAAATTATATATATATATATATATATATATATATATATATATATATTAAATGAGTGAAGGAGTGTTAAAAAAAATGGGAATGAATAGATTTATAGGAAAAGTAAAAAGTAAGATTAAAATAAAACTTAAAAGTTTAAAGGTTTCATTTCCCCACCCCCTCTTTATTAAATCCACACTTATTTTACAAAAATGTAAATAATCATATGAACAATCAAACATACTCATTTTATTAATTTAATCTGAGTTCTTGAATTTACTTGAGAGACAATGTTTTATTATAATAATCTCATGTAAGTTCTCTATATAAACAAAATTATTATTTTAATAAGTTTAATAATCTTTTTTCTTTTACAATGATTTTTTTAAAATGAGTTATTACAAAAATTGTTATAATTAATTTTGTAAAAGTTTTATATTTATAACATCAAAAGAATTTCCTTTTAAATCTACACATGCCCTTATTATTTTATCTTTTAAATAATTATTTTCTTTAAGTTAAAATAATTATTTATGGTAAAAAAATTTACTTACAAATAAATAAGAACTATTTATCTTTATCTATATCTTGTTATTGATAAATAGAATTTTCCCTTTCGGTGTATAATCTATTTTTAATTTTATTCTTTTAATAACTGGTTTCTTAATTTTAAATAATTATTAAAATATCATTTTTGATATTTCACATCCCCTATTGTCTTTTGGCACCCCTGCCTGCACCACCTAAAATCCCCTCAACTCAAAAAAGTGTCATGTGTCCTACCTTCTCTCTCTCCTAACCTACTATCTCACACCACCCACCGCAAGCTCGCTGCCATCGGAGCTCTAATCTCTTCGCTGCCCTGCGATGTCGGAACCTTGGGCCGCCGCTGCCATTTCCGATGAGACGTAATCACATGATATCCGTCCTGTTCTCTCTCATGTTTTTCTGTGTGTGCGTATCATCCTCTCTCCCTCTTGCTCTCTATCGTTTCTTTCTCGATTTGGATTCGTTCTGAGGGTGATTGGTTGTCTTCTAATGGTTGTTGAAACCAAATGGAGATGGTGAAGCTGATAATTCCTCAGGATCATTCCCGAACTTTGGAAATTTGTGTTTAATTGTTTGAGATGATTGTGTAATTTGTTAGATTTTTTGATGATTTATTGGATTGTGAAATTCGTTTGTTTTATTTGGTGATTTGAGTTGCTACCGAGTGATGTTGAAGAGGTTGAGTTGGGGTGGGGTTTATCTACACCGGTTATTTAAAATATGATTGTTATGTCCTACAACCTAATTGGTGAGTTTATTCTGTGTTTGAGTGTTTAAAGAGGCCTATTTTGTCTAATGTGGAAAAGGCAATTTGTCTAAGTTTGCAGCTAAGTTTGATGCTTATGGTTTTTGGGTCATCATTAAGGAAATTATTTTATTTATTTTCATACATTGGTTTAAACAATTTGTAAATATAGATTCATAAATATGATATAGTCTTATTACTAATTAGGATTTGGATGTTTATCTGTGTCAGGTGCATAAATCATTCTGATTATGGAAGATTCTGACCAACCTGCCAAGTCAACTGAAAACCAGCAAACTGAACAAGGTATGTTCGATTATTTTATCTATAATTTCTTAAAATCTGCCTCTGCATTGGACCCAAATGTCCAATCTTGTTTGCTTTTTGTTCTCTTGATCAGAGTTGTTAGTTGTTACTAGTACTCTATCGTATTATTTGATGTTTTGTTTTCTTTCAGTTTGTAATTTTTTCAGAAAACCGATAAATAAAAAGAATATAAGGAAGCGGACTGTTGATGATGAAGACAATGAGGAGGACTCAAACAAAGAAACTTCTGTGCTGCATGTTCAAAACAAAACCTTAAAGCCTGACAATAAGTTGTTCTTTTCCACTGGCTCGTCAAAAAGTTCTGTATCTGCTGAACCAAGTGAAGAGTCAGGAAAACCAGTCTTTCAATTTGAGTCTTCAAAAGAGATTCAAGTTCAACACGATAGCAAAGCAACAGCAACTCTAGAGACTGAGACTGAGTTTTCGAAAGATGCTCGTGCCATCCGTGAAAGAGCTCTCAAGCAAGCATCAGAGAGTCTAAAAGGGAAAAGTGCAAGGCCTGAGGATGAAAAATTATATAAGGGGATGAACAGTTACAAGGACTACAAGGCTGGCTTTCGTAGAGAACAAACAATTGCTAGTGAAAAAGCTGGTGGAGCACATGGTCCTCTGAGAGCTTCAGCGCATATAAGAGTTTCAGCAAGGTTTGATTATCAGCCTGACATATGTAAGGACTATAAAGAAACTGGTTACTGTGGATATGGCGATTCATGTAAGTTTATGCATGATCGAGGGGATTACAAGTCTGGTTGGCAGTTGGAGAAGGAATGGGAAGAAGCTGAGAAAGCAAGGAAGATGAGATTGGCTGCAGGTGAAGACGCAGAGGAGGAGGGTGCTAACTTGAATGATGAAGATGAGGAGGATTCGTTACCTTTTGCATGTTTCATCTGTAGAAACCCCTTTGCGGATCCTGTTGTAACCAAATGCAAGCACTACTTCTGCGAGCATTGTGCATTGAAGGTATAATAGATTTATAGTTATTTAATGTTGTGCATGTGTATCTGATTAAATATTTATAATTAAGATTTTATGTTTCTCATTTTAGCGTGATACATAAAAACACACTAAATATATCTTGCCATTTAGTTATGTCTAACTTTCTGTTTGTTTTTATTTACAGCACCATGCAAAGAATAAGAAGTGTTTTGTCTGCAACCAGCCAACACTTGGCATTTTTAATGTTGCTCACGAGATACGCAGGAAGATGGCCGAGGATAAATAAATATTAGTGATTAGCCTTTTTTAGATGAAATTTTTGGAATTCTTTTTGCAGTCCCATAATTTTCATCTAAACTTTATGGAGTGGTTAAATGACACCAATACACTTAATATAATATATATTTATCAACTATTTCTTCCCTTTGAACTTAATTTAAATATATTGACAATGTAAAATATTTTATTAACTCTACCATTGACATATACTTTGATGTTTTCAAATGGGTTAAAAACAGGAAAGATTTTTTTTCATCCTGACCTAATTTCATCAAGGCCCACATTTGACCCAAATCAGATCCTAATATCATCCCAGATTGTGTATAACAGAAAATAAAAAACAAAAAAAAATTTAGTAAAAAGCTTATCTTTTTTATCAGAGCCAGGTTTCGATCCTGGGACCTGTGGGTTATGGGCCCACCACGCTTCCGCTGCGCCACTCTGATTTGTTGATATTATTAAGCAAATTAAGTTCTAGTATATATGTAGAACTTGAACTTAAACTTATATCCCTTCAAATTAAAATACTAGTCATCCTTTAATATTTTTATGTTATATCTATTATAAACATCAATATTATTTATTAAAACAGTACTTTTTATATTGTTACAAATCTTATATACCCAAATAATATTATTAACATTGATATAAAAGTTAAATATGTAAATAAGTTTTTGAAAGCATTCATATTTTTTTATTACTGAGAGTAGTTACTATTTTCCTCTGTTTCAATCATGAAATTTTGAATTTGTACTTTAGCTATAACAGAAAAGAGTTTTACTTTGAAGGTGTCTTATGTTAACGTATAAAGTGTCTTCTAAAATGGAAATTATTTATAGAATTATAAAATCATAAAAGTATAAAATAGCATATAACTAAGTAAGGTGATAGATAGATAAAATAAGAATATACATTTAGAACGATTTTTAAACTGAATTTTCAAATAATAATACAATAAAAAAAAGGAATTAAATAAGTTATAAATTAAATTTTAAAATATGAATAACAACGAATAAAATATTATTAACAGTTTTGAAAAATCGTAAAAATTATAAAATTAAAGATTTAAATGCACAACAACAATTAAAAAAATGCATAATAACTTAAAAATCAACACTACCATATATAATTTCAAAATAAACGATCATTTTAAAATAAAAATATATAACTTTTTAGTTTTGAATGTATATTTTATTGTTTTATTTAAGTTAATAGAATATAATATTTAATTTGGATAATGTTTATTAATAGTTTTCAGTTGTAGTATAATTTAAAACAAATTATAATAACATCATATATTTTGTAATATAAAATGAGTGAATAATGATTTATGTAATATAAATAAATAACTACAAAGTGAATTAACATGTTGCTTATTTTGTTCCCTAAATGCCATCAACTTATCATTTCGTGTATTAAGAATTTTTTCTTAGTGTAAAATTATGCTTTCCTTCTTCATAAAAAAAAATAGTCAATGGTGAACAAACCATTTCAAAATAGCGAGTTGATATTAAAAAAATATTGACCATTGTATAACCCATAACACTTACCTAAAAATCCATTACTTAGCTCTTTGGGTCTCTAAGATGCACAACCATTTAAAAATTTTCTTTAACATTTTTATGTGAAAGTGACATAGAAAACTACATGCATCAAAAAAACACAATCCTACTTGCATTCATCAATGTTTATACCTCTCTATGATGAAACCTATAAGAATGATAGTTCACTAAAATATCATAAATGTCATAAAGGGTGTTATAAATTAACTTCACAACCTATCCTCATCATTATTTAATAGGTTTCATAACTTGTCAAAATTGACAATCAAGTTTCACCAACAAATCCTTTTAAATCTTTTTTGTATCACCTATATTTATTGTCTTTTTTAACGTTTCAGTTATTGGGGCTAAGTCACCAAACCCCTTCACAATTCGTCTTTTTGTCGTCCGGTCGTGTTCCAAGCTCCACTCTCTCGCTCCTTTGTCCGGGAGAAAACCTGTCACCAAATTTAATCAAGTACCTCATCTTCTTCATCCTCATTTGCGGTCCTTACAAATGTGATCAGAAGCCATCGTTGCTGCGAGCACCTTGGCAGCCTCCGGAAGTTATGGGTTTCGCAAATACCGTTTGAGTTATGAAAACAAAGTTTTGATCCTCCGGGATTGAGTTGTTGATGTCAGCCATAAATCCTTAAGATTGTTGTATAAAAGCTGACATAATCACGAACAATATTTCTTGAGGCGTGTAGATTCACTGACCTTAAGGACTTATCTGCGGTGTATTGCTCAACAGGAACTTCCTAGAATATCTCTCAGGATCTCAAAACTAGAAAGGATCTCTAAAAAGAGTATACACTAACCCAAAAATAATTTTAGAAGAGGAAAAGAAGAAAGGAGAATAAGAGAAGACTGCTTTTGGTGTATTTTGGAATGGGGGAAGAGCTCTCTATTTATAGAGCTAGGGAAGAATAAAATTAATAAAAGACAATAAAAACAATAAATAATTTAACCGTTGCAGCACTTAAAAATTTGACTGTTGCTAATTAATAAAAGAATATTAACGTTGTCAATTAATGAAAGAATATGAATGCTGTAAAACGTTCCAAAACCAACGTCACTTTTGCAATATTACAACATTATATATATATATATATATATATATATATATATATATATATATATATATATATATATATATATTCATTCAATGTTGTAATAATTACATAAAAACTAATACAATCCTAACTTCATAAAAATCACCTTACATAATCTATTATAAACAGTTAAAATGAATGAAACCTATTGCTCATAAACTTACTTTTGGACCTCTTACTCCAATAAAGGCGCATCATCGAAAATCTACACGATGCGCAGTTATGCCCGCTGCTTCCTCAAATGTGTCCTCCTTTAAGGATTTTTGGCGAGCTCTCTTTTATGTATCATGGTGAGGAGGACGAGCCATCATACTCATATCTAAGGTCGCACTAGGATTAAAGGCAATTGCCTCTTTTTTCATCTTCTACTATAATTTCTCATAACCCCCACAAGACAATCTTTGGGGATGATGATTTTTTTTTGTGATCTCCTGTGCAACTCTCCTCTTATCGTATGACATCAAAGTATAAAGAATGAATTATGTTAGCAATACTTTAGTATAAATAGTTTAAACTACATATAATATGAATTTATTTGAAAGTTAGGATCTAATCAATTCTCCTTAAAAGTTTGCCATGTGTCCTCATCAAGAAATTGATGCCTTTCACAAGGGTTTTTTTTATCACTTTTGGGACCATATATATATATATATATATATATATATATATATATATATATATATATATATATATATAAAACAAGTTGTAAGCACAATCTTAAAATTCTTCCATCATTCTCCAACATGTGAAATTCATTTTGTCCTCAACAAATTAGTTTTTGGAACGTCATACGTGACTTGTACAATAAGAATCTATTGCATATGTTAAATATCAATTATATATGTTCATGATAAATTATAGAAGTTAAGATTTCACACAAGGATACTTTGTCATATCTGGTTCTTCACACTTTCTAGAACATGGTCCCAATCATCATAAATAATGAATACCTTACTTTTATTGAGCAAGGCCACACATAGCTGACAAATTTCGTGCTATTTTCTCCCAAAGGTTTATAGGTCTACATATCAAAATGAATGGACAACCTATTATCAGCGTTACGAGTAGTGATCAACTCTCTCAACCTAGTCCCAACTCTACCCTTTTTTTGGATAGATGTATGAATCTTGTCTCACTTTGTGAAAGTGGGAGGTCACCATATGGTTGTTGATGCTCCAAAGCAATCAAGTTTTCCATCAAAGATATTGGGTAGTTTGTAATATAACAAATATCGTATCCATTGGGATTTGGAAAATACACAAGGTTTTAAACTAGTTTGACTTGAATGAAACAGTAAAAAGAGTGCATGAGAAGTTGGTTTCAAAGAGTAACAAGTTACGAAAACAATTTTTGATTGAAAAAGTTGATTCAAGATGATAAGGGCGTGATGAAACTAGATTTCATCACTTTGTGCCTCTCTTGTAATTGTTTTGTTATTATTTATAAAGATGTAATTAATCATGTCTAAAAAGTTCTCTTTGAATGTAACTCTAGGTTCATTCCTGACTCCTAGAGCCTAAGATCACCAAACATTAGTATGAGTTCTTAGTGACTACTTGAATGAATCATTTGCATTAAGATCAGAACATTATAACCAACTAGAGCCTTAGATCTATTCCTAGTATTAAAGCATGAGGATAATTAGTTAGACCACAACTTGAAACCAATTTCCACTTAATCTCAAGCCAATGAAATAAGATGAGTAGTCAATTCATCCAACAATAGATATAAACTAATTCACAAAAATGTAATAAAAACATACTTTGATATATAAAATAATATCAATAACAGATAGTTCCAAAGGGTTTACATATTTTCTTCAACACTTAAAGAGATTTAGCTCCTCGTAATAGACGAGAATAATACAAAGAAATGAAGAAACATCCTTTATTATGACCTCTAATAATATTCACTAAGTACATAGGTAAATATCAAAGAAGCTCTCTAAAAATATCTCAAAATAACTTCTCCAAAAAATTTGTCAAAATAGGGGTGTAACTCTGTTTTTATAAAATGTCTAGGGCATGGCTTCAGCAGTGCACTTGTGGCTTTAGTTGCAAAGGTTTCCTTCCAAAGTGGGTTTGCTTTTATAATTCAAGCCTCGTGCTTTGGTATTATAGCTCCTAAGATAACTTCATTGAGAATGATTCATCATGGCTTGACCTCAATTTCAATGCTCGAGGTTTCTTTCTTATGAGAGTTTTCTTTTGTGGCTCAAGCCTCAACTTTGCTAGTCAACTACATCAATATCAATTTTTGTCTAAAATTTCTTGAATATCATCCATTTCCTTTACTTTTCCACTTTTACTCTCTATTACTATCAAGAACTGCAAAATAAACTAAACTGGGGTGATTTATACATAGTGTAAGGTTTGGGAAAATATGGGTCTTAAATATAAAGTAGTTTTGAGACTTTGGGTTTTTGTTTGGAAATTAGTGTTCTTGAGTGTACATTTTTGTTAGAACATAATTGTTATTTATTTATTTTATTTATATTTTTGCCTAGGAACAAAAGGGTATTTTACCTTTTATTAATTAGGTGCAAGAAATTAAAATGGTTAAATATGTTTTTAGTCCCTTAACTATCAAGCGATTTTGGTTGTAGTCCATATTCGAAAGGTTTGTTCATTTTAGTCCTCTTAGTTTTGAAACTCTTATAATTAGTCCTTAAAATTGAACAGCGTTAACTTTTGTTTGATGTGGCAAATGGCGAACCCACGCCTGATGCCAACTTCCCTTTTAACTCTCTATCACGTTGCTTGTTTCATTTTTCAAATGAGATTAAGTATGTTAAGTGTGTGCATTGTGTATTACTTGGTTGAACCTAACTTCGTCATCTCTTATAAATGAGATTTTAAGCAAGCGTGTTGTGTATGTAGTTGGGGGAAAACATGAAATCACATTTGAAGGTTCAAAGAAAGTTGTACATCTGAAAGTTGAAGTTGTCTTGTTGAGGAGGTAAGTTGATACGTTTTGTTTTGGCGTTCTTCGTGGGAATATATGGATTGGGGATTTAGGGTTTTGGTGGGAATGGTGGGAAGTAAGTTGATGAAGGGATTTCTTTGTTGTAATGAAATGAAAGGTGACAATGGAGGAAATGGTTGGACGTGAAGGACCATTAGTTCGGAAAAGTCGCAAAGTTGTGGATCATCTTCTCGGTTACGATCTAAATTGTGTGGTTTTGGGGAAACATTGTTGCTTTTGAAGGAAACTATTTTGAAGAACAAAGGAAAACTATTTTACAGATGTAGAAATTGGGCAGTAAGTGACTAAATCCTTCAGTTCATGTGCTGAATATTTTTATTAATGGTGTGTTATTTTAATTGCAGAGTAATTCAAGTTGTAATTAATTTGAATGGCTTGATGAAGGAGTTTCTGAAATTGAAGGAAGCTTTGATAGGAAACATGAAGAAGTTGAAATGTGTTTGGAAAATTAAAAACTCGTAATGGATCTAAGGAAGAATAACAACAAACTGAAGAGGAAATCAGAGCAATAGAAGAAAGTTGGGAAAATGATTTTGTTGTTGTTTGTTTTGTCATGGACGTTAACAATTTTCTTTTGTATTATGTTTTTGTTCAAGATGAATTGTAATTAAGAATTATGGTTCAATAAAATGAGGTACTTGAGTTTGTCTCCAAATTTTGCTTGATGATGTTAATATTGTCCTTGATGCTGAATTTGACAGAAAATGTGCTTGTTATATGTCTAATGGAATGAGTTTATTTATAGCAAATGTCAGGCTTTGTAATTTTCACATGCTGCTAAAATTGAGAGTGTACCAAGTTAAACTTTGATTCTCATATTGTATATGTTTTTTAGTTGTATCACAATAGTAAGGCAATATAGTATCTTGCAAGAAAAAGAACAAAACTTAGTTAAACTATCCCTACTTGACACCAAAGTCCTACTTGACAAGTGTCACACAAACAAAGTGGCTAAGGATGAAATAAAAAAAAAGTAATAGAAGTGGTCCCATAGTATTAAAAGATAAATAATTACGACTTTTTTAACAAAGCCAGGTTTCGATCCTGGGACCTGTGGGTTATGAACCCACCAGGCTTCCGCTGCGCCACTCTGATTTATTGATATTATCAAGCAAATTAAGTTCTACTGTATACTTATTTAATTTTTTGCATGCCCATTAGTTCAGTTATTAGAATAAAATAAAATAAAATAATGTATCACTTCTTTTAATATTTTTAGCTTTATACGTAGAACTTAAACTTAAACTTATATCCCTTCAAATTAAAATACTAGTCATCCTTTAATATTTTAATGTTATATCTATTATAAACATCAATATTTTTAATTAAAACAGTACTTTTTATATTGCTACAAATCTTATATATCCAAATCATATTATTATTCGTCGATATAAAAGTTAAATATGTAAATAAGTTTTTGAAAGCATTCATTTTTATTTATTTTTATTACCGATATTAGTTACTATTTTCCTCTTTTCCAACCATGAAATTTTGAATTTGTACTTTAGCTATAACAGGAAATGAGTTTTACTTTTGAAGGTGTTTTATGTAGGGATGACAACGGGTCGGGTCGAGTACGCGTAGTGCCTACCCGCAACCCGACCTGCCGGATAAAATTGTACCCGCTACCCTACCTGTTTAAAAAATACCTACGGGTATTTTAAAACCCGCGGATACCCGCAAAAAATAAAAAAGAAATAATTAATACATATTTAAAATAAAATTTAAATAAAATTACAAATATATATATATATATATATATATATAATATGATATAATATAAATTAAAATTTAATTTTAATTAAATTTAACCTAATAAAATATAATTTTATTTTATTTTAATTAATTAAATTAAAAAATATATAAATTTTTTTTTAAATTTTTCGCGGGTAACAGTACTCGCAGAGCGGGTAGTATACTACCCATACCCGACCTATTTAGAAGCGAGTATTAAAATACCCGCTACCCGTTACCCACGGATAATAAATATCCGCGGATAGTTATTATCTGCCGCGGATTTTATTCACGGATACCTGTGTCCACCGGTAAAATTGCCATCCCTAGTCTTATGTTAAGGTATAAAGTGTCTTCTAAAATGGGAATTTTTTTTATAGAATTATAAAATGATAAAAGTATAAAATAACATGTGACATAACTAAGGTGATAGATAGATAAGTTAAGCATATACATTTAGAATTATTTTTAAACTAAATTTTCAAATAATAATAACAATAAATAAATTTTTTTAAATAAGATATAAATTGAATTTTAAAATATGAATAACAACGAATAAAATATTATTAACAGTTCGAAAAATCGTAAAAATTATAAAATTAAAGATTTAAATGCACAACAACAATTCAAAAAATGCATAATAACTTAAAAATCAACACTCCAACATATAATTTCAAAACAAACGATAATTTTAAACTAAAAATATATAATTTTTTAGTTTTGAATGTATATTTTCTTGTTTTATTTAGGTTAAGAGAATATAATATTTAATTTGGATAATGTTTATTAATAGTTTTGTTTATTAATAGTTTTCAATTGTAGTTTAAACACCCAGTTTTCTTGAGGTAAGTAAATAAATAAAAATAAAAAATAAGGGAATAATAATTAATAGTGGGTAAAGAAGAAAAAAAGGAAGAAGAAAATAATAAAATAAATTTCCTTAAAAAAGTATACATAATACATCACTAGAAAATATTTTTGAAATATTAGTTTCAAAATAAAGGAATGTTTAATACGATAATAATTTGAATCAATATTATGCCAATAATTATAAGCAATAATTAAAAATAATATATTGATATAATTTGCTTCCTCACTCTCTTTTTAAAGAGAAAAATATGATTTTTTTTTACAATAATTAGAATCAATGTTTTGAATATTATTTGATTTGTTTTTGTTGCAATCAAGACCATTTCTTTTCCTATATTGTTAATTATCAATTAATTCACAATTAAGATCAGATTACCATAATATTACAATATGTGTATATAAATACGTACCCTTGTGGATGTTCGTTGAGGTTGTGATGTATTGCTCTCCTACACTTGACGTGCCCCTCGTGTTCTGTTAATGGAGTAAGCCACATTGCAATCATGATAGTGTAAATAATTATGAATGTGTAGATAACTGAAGTTGTAAAAAAGTGATTTTATACCTTTTTGTTTTTCTTTCCCCTTTTACATGTTCTTCATTATGACCAAATTGATTGCAGCTGCTACACTTCATAACAAGATTCTTCTTTGACAATTTTGTATGACTCACATATTTTTCAGCCTCCACTAGTAAAAAAAAGAGATATTATTGTGCCTGTTATACCTCGATTCATCAATAATCGAACCATAACATGGTACGGTGGCATTTTTGAAATTTTCTTGATTATATAGGCCTCGGTTGCTTCCGAACCAATGCCATAGAGGGTATATGGCCTTGGTTGTCTGTAGAACTGAGGCCAAAAACCACTGCAAGAAACTGACAAACCAATCAACTGTCAGATGAAAATCCCTGTACAGGGTTTTTAGCCTCAGTTGTCTGCATAACCGAGGCCAAAAACCACTACAAGAAATTGACAAACCAGTTAGTTGTATGATGAAAATCCCTGTGCAAGGCTTTTGGCCTCGGTTGTCTGCAGAACCGAAGCCAAAACCCCTTGCAAGACTCTGACATTCCACATCTGCAATCTGTGGTCATAAAGGGGTAGTCAGACCGTCAGGGATTTGGCCTCGGTTCTCTTGAAAACCGAGGCCATAAAGCCTGATCTAAACAAATTTAAATCTTTAAATAAAATTTAAACTTTAACAGAGGATTTGGCTTCAGTTGTGGTGGGAACTGAAGCAAAAAAGTTGAAAAAAATTTCAAAATTGTCATTTCATATTTATTTTGAGTGAATGCTCGTTTGGATCTAGTTGACATGAATTAAAATACTAGAGAAGAGAAGATAGAGAAGAATGTGTGTGATAGCTTGATTTGGCACCCAAGGGAGATTGGTAGACGTACTTATTTGCCCCCTACATGTTTCACAATATCCAAACAAGAGAAGATAAGTTTTTGGCTTTGTTTAAAGAGTATCAAGGTACCACAAGGATACTCTTCAAATATGAAAAGTTTAGTGTCGATGCATGACTTAAAGCTTGTTGGCATGAAGTCTCACGATTGGCACGTCTTAATGCAACAATTTTTATTGGTGGCTATTTGTGGAATTTTGCCTAAAAATGTTACGCAGACCATAAACAAGTTGTGTTCATTTTTCTCGTCAATTTGTTGTAAAGCCATCGATCCTACAAAGTTAGATGAACTTCAAGGCGAGATTGTTATCATCTTGTGTCAATTAGAGATGTTTTCCCTCCATCTTTTTTTGATATCCTTGTATATTTACTTGTTCATTTGGTTATAAAAATCAAGTTGTGTGGACCAGTATACTTAAGATAGATGTATCCTATTGAACGTTATATGAAGATTTTGAAAGGGTACGTTAAAAATTTGTATCGTCCCGAAGGTTCAATGATTGAAAGGTATATTGCTGAAGAAAGTGTTGAGTTTTGTTCAGATTACATGACTTCAACAAATCCAATAGGAGTTCCTCACACATCATGGTTGAATAAATGTTCTACACGTAAAAGCATCCAAGGTGTGAATGTGGTGACCAAAGACCGCGAAGAATTGTTGCAAGCACATCTTTATATATTGAACAACATAGATGAGGTGATCCCTTTTTTGGAAGCATACAAAGGCATTGTGAAGAATAAAAATCCAAGACAATCAGAGAAATGGCAGTTGATGGAGCATAACAGAACATTTATGTCTTGGTTCAAATATGAAGTTGACAAAGAGCCACATTCTTCTCAAACTTTGTTGTGGCTTACAAATGGTTTAAAGTTTGGTGTCATATGTTGTACATGTTATGAAATCAATAATTGCACATTCTATACGAAGACTTTAGATGTTAAAAGCACAGTACAAAATAGTGGAGTTAGTCTGGAAGCTGAGTCACTCCAATTTTCCACATCAAAAGATCAAAATCCTGTACTTGGATCAATGAGATATTATGGTATAATAGAAGAGATATGAGAGGTTGATTACACTAAGTTTTTTGTTCTATTGTTCAAATGTAAGTGGTTTGACAATAAGAGTGGTATGCAAATAGATGAATCGGGTATGACACTAGTTGATTTTCGAGAGGTGAGTTATCGAGACGAACCATTTATCATGGTACATCAAGCATCTCAGGTTTTTTATGTCAAAGATCCTGCGTCTAACCATTGGTATGTCACTTTTCAAGGCAAAAAACAAATTGAAGTTAACAAAGACAATTGGATTAATATTCATATTGTTGACAACCATTCATTGAAAACAACGACAAATTTGGATTATCACCTTTACTTGACAATGTACATGCAATTCGGTCAGATCATGATGAAGGGATATACATATGACCAATCCATTTATGTATGTATGAATTTCAAATTTGTGTATAAGTTTTTTTATTAATATTACATAAGTCTTTTATTAATATTTCATATGACCCCTATTACATGTTTTGTTAAATTATATGATATTACATAAGTCTTTTATTAATATTTCATGTTGTTATTTATTTTGACAGATATATGGCTGACCACCCACATTCATCAGGGGATGAGGCTCCCTCATCTAGAACTACTAGAGGACCCACTAGGTTGAAACAACTGATGGTCAGAAGAAATAGTGGTGAAAGGATACTTGTGGATGTTAATGTGATCATAGGTGTGACATCTGGCCCGTGATAGGATTAATATTCTTACTCCATCTTTTGAACATGTGTCCGAGGTTGATCGGAACATTATATGGAACGATCTATTGGTAAGTTAATTAATATCATTTGTTTATATTGATAAATTTGTACTGATACAACTTTATTATGTTTATTGCAGAGGACATTTGACATTTCAAATGTCACAACACTTAAAAATAAGTGTTTATCATTTACTGTTGAGAAATTCTGGGGTTTTAAGACTAAGTTGACCTCGAGATATATATTTGGAGGCAAAAACAAATGACTCTCCATGTAAAAGATATAAGGCCATTGATGAGGAGACTTGGCGCCTCTTTGTATAGAGTCATTAGAGGAATGACAAGTTAGTATAGTTGATATTATTCAATTCCTCATTAACAAATATATATCATATGAACTAATTAATTCAATATATGTGACATGCAACAAGAAGCAAAGCACAAGGAATAAGTTGTCAAAATAAGAACCCCCACCTATTATCTCGTGGTGGGTATAGGAAGCTTGAGGAGAAAATCCTCAAGCAAAAGGAAGAAGGTAGACCATCATATGAGGGTGGTAGCCCCCAACCTCCTTCTCCACCTTCTCGGCATGAGAAGTGGAAGTTGGCTCGTTTAAGATCATCAGGGGACTACTCTTCTGAGACTGTATGACAAATATCTTAAAGAATTGTAAGTTATCACTATTCATAAAACAATAATAGTTTCATTATACATACTATATTGAACTTTTTAAAGAATAATGATGCTTTTTTATGTTACAGGACTCATTGATTGAGCAGAGCTCCCAAGGTCAATTCACTTCAGAGGGTCACCAGGATATTCTTATTACTGCAATTGGACGATCTGAGCACCCTAGACGTGTGTGTGCTGCTAGTACTTGAGTAGGCATTCGAGATTATTTTGGGAGTTCTTCGCGTCAGACTTCATACGCATACAACGAAAAATAAGAACAAAGGCTGACATAAGAGATCTCAAAAAAGCTTAGGGCGGAGCTTAGGACAGAGCTTAGGGCGGGGCTTAGGGTAGATCTTAGGACATAATTGTATGATGAAGTCTCTACAGAAGTGACTGACAGAGTTATGTGCCAGTTCTAGCAGCAATTTGAGAGTTATGGGATGAGTCCGCAGCCATCTCCAGTATAGGAACCTATTGTGCCTCCCTCAGGTAAAATCAATAAACATTTATGTTCAATAATTTATTATTTTTATAATCTAACCTTTACTTTGACATGGAGAAGCGGGAGAAGAAGTTGTTCAGCACCAGCCGTCCTAGGGGATGACATGGACGATGCTAGTCCATGTCTGCTATACGTTTTAGATGGTACCGGGATGATGGTGGTAGCTTGTGGAACAATGTTTAAGGCAATGACTGTTGTTCATGGTATGAAGCTATCAAAGGATGAGGTGAAGGTCTCAGTAGACGACGTTATCATACCAGATGCCTCAATTCCTCTATCCACAAATGAGATTTTCATTGTGATACAAGCATTCCAGCTTTTATTGCTTTGCCTAAACACTTGGTTGGTTCAGTTTCTGACACCTGGTATGGACTTCTACTTTACACTTGTAAAATTTCAATTTTACATGTTATTGATGTCTGAACTTATCCTATTTTTCCATGTAACAATAAACGCATGAACAAGAGAAGATTCGTTTATCTGAGGAAGATCATGTTGGTGCAATGTAGCAACTTTGTGACTTCATTAGAGATGAGCCTATGAAGGTTGAAGTATTTGGAAGAGGCTTTGAGGTCCCAATATACCTGCATATCCAAGATGTCAGGGAGCTTGCGTCGGGAAGACAAGAGTTGAATATTACACTAATTCAGTTATGGATGATGTAAGTCTATGAGCAATTATTTATATAAAATTGATTTATATATCAAGTATACTTATATTAAAGGTAATTTTTGATTTTAGGTATATGTTTGGTGTTAGTAACAACTTGGGGTACAATGATGTCTATGGGTTCATTGATCCCCAAGTCATTCACGAAGCAAATGATTTTGATGACATCACAACATATCTCATCAACAGATTTGGAAGCAGGAAAGAAATATATTTTATTCCTTATATATCTAGGTAAGTGAAGTTTGTTAACTTCATAAAGATCTATATGTGATTTTAATATATAACAATTAAGTTGTTATCAATTTCAGACACCATTGGCAGCTACTTGTTATTTCCATATCGGAGAGCTATGTTTTATGGTTCTGCTCATTGCACAAGTCTCCTCCCAAACATCTCAGACAAGCAGTTGATTGGTAAGAACTTCAATGTTTGGACTTTCTTTGTTATATAAATGAATGCTAAAACTTTTTTTTATATAGTTTTATTGCAGCACTTATGATGTTGGGTGAGAGATCAACTGCTAACGGTAGAAAGCTTGCATGAGTTGCTCTCAAGGTTTGACATATGTTAAAGCCATACCTTCTTTTATAGTTTTTTTGTTTTAAGGATTTTCACTAACTATTTATTATTGATTTTCACTAACTATTTACAACTGTAATAATATATTGTAGTGTAACAAACAGAGTGGGTCATATGAGTGCGGATACTATGTAATGCATTGGATGGACCACATTATTCGTTCCCATATCATAAGAGACTAGGAAACAGTAATATTTAAATGTAATGAATTTTGATTTTCTCCAATATTTGGAATTCTTATACACTAATTAATATCAATTGTCTTGTACAGATATTCAAGACTCCTTCTCCACTTCTTGAGAAACCACTTACATTCCTGAGGAAGACATTTGCAAAACATTTAGTTAGATTATATAATAGTTCATAGTTATTAGATTTAAAATACATTATAATTATAAAACCTGCATATCAGTGATGTTTCGCCTTAATGAAGGATGTCGAGGTTCATCCGTAATTGTTCCTCGTCAAGCGTCATATCAGTGATGTTTCGCCTTAATGAGGGCTTGCCGACCTCGACTGGGAGCATGGCATCAGTGCCATAAGTCAGGTTGAATGGTGTGTGCCCTGTGGATCCGTGTGGAGTGCCCCTGTACGCCCATAGGACTTCGGGTAGTTCTTCCACCCACAAACCTTTGGCTTTGCCGAGTTGCTTCTTCAACTCAGTAAGTATGGCTTTGTTTGCAGCCTCGGCTTGTCCGTTCGTTTGTGGATGTTCGACCGAGGAGGTGACGTGTTTAATGCCCAAGTTACTGAGGAATTCCTCCAATTTTCGCTCGACGAATTGGCGACCGTTGTCAGTAATGATTTTCTGAGGTAGACCGAATCGACAGATTAGGGCCAGATGAACTTCTGCACTCGCTGAGCACTGATGACGGACAATGGTTCGACTTCTATCCATTTGGTGAAATAGTCAACCGCCACTAAGAGGAATTTGTTTTGTGCTTTGGCAAGAGGTAAAGGTCCAACTATGTCGAGAGCCCATTGAGCGAACGGCCAGGGACAAACAATACCGTGCAACTCTTCGGGAGGTGCGTGGATGTCGTGACCGTGGGCCTGACAGGAGATACATTTCTTGACGAACGTCTCACAATCTTGGTCGATCGTGGGCCAGTAATATCCTGCACGAAGTATGCGTGCTCTGAGTGTCCGCTTACCCGAATGAAACCTGCATATCCCAGTGTGCAGCTCGCGCAAGACGTAGTCGGCTTCATCCTCTGATATGCATTTCAATAGAGGAGTACTGTGGCCGTGGCGGTATAGGTCGTCGCCTATGTACAAGAAACGTGCAATGCGTTTTGAATCAGTCACAGTAATGCTTTCTCCTTGCTCTTGTCTCATCATTAGATCCCTGATCTTCTGTCGTCAATCTGTTGCCGGTGTTGATACATCGGTAACGAAAGCTTCCACGACTGGATGGTCGAGCGTCATCTTAATGATTGAAGATAACTATACTCTCTCCTTAGAGTGAATTAGCTTAGACAAGAGATCTGCTCTTGCGTTTTGCTCCCTGGGTACATGGACGATGCTAACCTCGGCGAAGCTTTGAAGTAGGGTCCGAGCTTTGTGGAAGTAGCGCAGCAACTGATTATCCTTAACCTGATAAGTTCCATTCATGTGGCCGACCACCAACTTTGAGTCCATCCGACACTCTAAACGGGCGACCGTGAATTATTTGGCCAAGGATAGGCCGGCAATCATAGCTACATACTCGGCCTGGTTGTTACTGGCGGGAATCTTGAATGTGATGGCTTGCTCTATGACTAAACCATCTGGTCCTTCAAGGACAATACCAGCTCCTCCCCCTTTTGTCTGAGGATCCGTCCACGCTGAGGAGTCACTTTGGTGTCGAATCATCAGGTGCGGGCATTAATTCAGCTGCAAAGTCTGCCAAATGCTAACCCTTAACGGGTCCCCGCGGTTCATAACGTAATCCAAACTCTGAAAGTTCCACTGACCAAGAAACCATCCGTCCTGCTAAGTCGGGTTTGCGGAGGATTTTGGCGATCGGGTGATCAGTGCAGATTACCACTTGATGGCTCTGGAAGTACGGTCGGAGTCGACGCGAAGCCGTGAGTAGGGCCAGTGCGATTTTCTCAATCCGAGAATATCTTTCTTCCGCCCCCTGCAGCGTACGGCTGATAAAGTATATTAACTTGAGGGAGGGCGCCTCTTGTATTAAGGCAGCATTGACAGCCTGGTGGGATGCTGCGATATATAGCTGTAAGTCGGATCCAGCGTCCGGTCTAGCCATAATTGGAGGGCTGGTGAGAATGTGCTTGACAGTGCCGAATGTTGTTTCACAATCATCGTCCCAGTGTCGTGTGGTGCCCTTCTTCACGTTCTTCAAGATAGGCTTGATGTGTTCGGCTAGCTTCGGAATGAAACGAGACAGGGCTTTGAGCCTACCAACCAGACGTTGTACCTCCCTTAGAGTTTTTGGAGCTGCCATGTCGAGCACGGCTTTGCACTTGTCTGGGTTGGCTTCGATGCATCGACGAGTAAGCATGAAACCCAAAAACTTACCCACCGGGACTCCGAAGGTACATTTGGAAGGGTTGAGGCGAATGCTATACCTTCTGATTTGGCCAAACACTTCCTTTAAATCCTGTAAATTTGCTCCATAGAATGGCTCCGAATAACCATGTCGTCGACATAGACATCCATGCATCGTCCTATCTGATGATGGAAAACTTTCTCCATGAGGAGTTCATATGTAGCCCCGACATTCTTCAAGCCGAACGACATTACTTCATAACAGTAATTAGCACGTTCGGTAATGAAAGTTTCTTGCTCTGATCAGGTGCATACATGGGGATCTGATTGTATCCCGAGTATGCGTCGAGGAAGATGAGTATAACATGGTCGGAAGCTCCATCTACCAAACGATCGATGCTAGGCAAGTGATACGAATCTTTAGGGCACGCTTTGTTGAGGTCGGTGAAGTCGACACACATTCTCCACTGGGTGTTCGACTTCTTGACCATGACTACGTTCGACAACCACGTAGTGTAAGTTAACTCTCTAATGAACTGGGCGTTCATCAACTTCTCGACCTCGACCTGAATGGCCTTGCGCTTCTCTTCTCCGAACCGTTGCTTCTTTTGCGCGACCGGGCGTGCCTCATGAAGATGGACAATTTATGGGCCATGAATCCGGGGTGGATTCCTGGCATACCGGCGGTCGTCCACGCGAACAAGTCTGCGTTGGTTTGTAGCATACGCCCCAGATCCTGTTGGTCATTCAAAGCGAGGTCCCTGCCGATGGTTGTGGTTTTGGACGCGTCCGCTGCCAACGAAAAGAGTTTGACATCGCCTTGCGGATGGAGACGTTCGTCTATGTTGGTTCGGGGGTCCAAGTCGACCGCCGCTGTTTCAGCTCCTCTCGCCCTTCTGGTTGGTATGAAAGGGGTGACTTTAAGCCCGGCAACATAACATTGTCGAGTTGTTCGCTGATCCGCCCTTACAGTGCAAATAGTGCCACGCTCCGTGAGAAACTTCATGGCCAGGTGAGGGGTGGACACGATAGCTCCAAATGCATTCAAACAAGGTCGTCTTAACAAGGCGTTGTATGATGTATTGGCTTCAACCAACAGAAAACGAACTCTAAGTTCTGGTGTCTCCCGACTTGTTCCGAGCCGCGTTCGCAGGTCGAGATACCCCCGGGTGTCGACTCTTTCCCCTGAAAAGCCTATAATTTGTTCGTTGAAAGGGGCAATGAGGTCCTCGGATAGATCCATCTTTTTGAAGGTGGACCAATATAGGATGTTGACTGAACTCCCCTGATCGACGAGTACCTTGCTGACGTCGTACCGAGCTATTTCGGCCGTGATGACCATGGGGTCATCGTGATCAGGGTCGGGCGCATGGAAATCTGCATTGGTGAACGTAATATCAGGGATCGACCGAGGCTGTCGATCCACCATGTGCACCGACTTTAACTGTCTTAGATGTCATTTCCTGGCGGAGGATGACACTCCCCCTGGCGAAACCACCCGATATGGTGTCGATTCGGCCTCGGACTGAACGTTCTCTCTCCATCCGTCGGGGTTGGCTGCGCGATCGCCTGCGGCGCCGGTCATCCCTGGGAAGCGATCGCTCGGGGCTCCGTCTGGAGGGATCCTTATAGTGAGGAGTTGTGGCTCTGGTGGAGATTTTGTCCTTAACGTAGTTCTGGAGGTAGCCTGCTCGGATGAGTCGCTCCAGCTCATCTTTCACCATGTTGCATTCTTCCGTGTCATGCCCATGGTTCATGTGAAACCTGCAGGCCTTGCTACTGTCCGCGTTCTTTGGAGTAGCTCTTCACCGCATAGTTAAGAGTTTGGCGTGCAAAGCCTCTTCGAGCACCTTTGCTCTCGGTGCGTTGAGGGTCATGTAACGATCGTACTTAGACATCCATCCTGACTCTTTTCGGGGCGTTCGGTCTGTTTTATAGTCGTTGGTCGATCGCTTTGCGGTTTTCTTTGTATCGTGATTTGGGTTATCCTGCTGCTGCTTCTTTCTAGAATTCCGGAGATCTTCAATTCGGATGAACTTTGCAATTGTGGATTGCAGCTCTTCCATAGATGTTGGCGGGTCAGCATATAACTGTTCCGTAAAATACCCCGGCCTTAAGCACGAAGGTAGATTGCTGATGATGAAGGTGTGGTTGACATCTTTCACACGTCGGGCCATCTCGTTGTACCTTTGCATGAAAGCCTTTAGGGTTTCATCCTTCTCTTGCTTGGTATTCACAAGCTCAGCAGCAGTCATCTCCGGTCTTCTGTTGGTCGCGTATTGCTTTCGGAATAGAGTTTCGATTGTTGCGAAACAGTCTACTGAATTCCGTGGAAGAGTGTGGAACCATTCTAGGGCCTCATCCTTAAGGAATAAGGAGAAAGCTCTGCAAATGACGGGGTCATTGTCTATGTAGAACGCCATGGCGTCTATAAAGTTGCGCAGATGATTGTCGGGATCAGCGGAGCCATCATAGCGTTCTAACGCTGGGGGAGGTTTATCTGGCATATGCGCTTGCATGATGGCCTCCGTGAATGTGAGCAAGTTGGTGAGGCGTATGGAAGTAGGCCTCTTCCTCCCCCCGCCAAAAGGTTCAGACGGTCCTCCATGGTGGCTCCCTTCATTATTGTCCTACCGATTTGAGGCTGACAATTCTGGCAGTGGGCGTTGCGCCCTCAGTGTCGCCAACTCCTCAGCTTGCTTGTGCTGGATTTCTTGCTGCTCCCTTATAGTTTGTGCTTGTGCCTCAATCTGTGTCTGCAGCTGCTTGATCAAATCACGAGTGTTGAAGTCTTCCATTGCTCCGGTGGTCGTCATTGGGATATCAAATCTCGGCCCCACGGTGGGCGCCAAAATGTTTCAGTATGGATGTGGAGACCGAGATACGAACCTAACAAATCTCAACCGCTTCTTCCTGTGATGTTGTTACTGTGATATCTCTCTTCCTGTGTTATGCTCTCTGAGGGGAAAATGGGCTGGGTACCTGCAAAGGCACTCCGACGCTCAAGTTAGAAAAGGGATGTATTGAATCCTCTTAATTGGAAGTCATCAAGAATAATAATAATTTCTCTCTTAATTTCTCTTAAGGAAAAACGTACATTTTTTCTGGTGTGCTTTTCATATTTAAAACAGTAAAATAAACTGTTTACCTGAAAATCCGGTCAGTTATCGAAGTTGACTACCAGGAAGTTGTAACTGTTAGATCGTGTTTGATATTGAGTCAGTTACTCACTGTTTGGTTGTCGATCGTCAAGTGGTCGACATCAACATGTAAATGTTATGATGTGATCGTCTTAACGATTGGCATTAAAAAGCGTTCGACATACCTACAATCGTGACATTACGATCGTAAGAAGGCTCGGCAAACGGTCGCCCAGGTTACTTGTCAACCGTTGGTGGATTCAGGTATCCTACGGTACATGCATATATCCCCAACTGTTGGGATGCAGTTGGGTAGGGGCTACATTCAAGGTTTTCAAGACAGACATTTGAAAGGTGGTCAGAGGCAATCTAAGGTACAAATCGTAAAACGGAGGGGAATAGCAGTAGAAAAAATCGTTGGTGGCATTTTCTCTCCCATGGAAAACTCTCTCATCCTCATGGCAAGCCACCAGTTTTACACACGAACTATAATCTAGGGTTCTCAAAATACAGCTATTTTCTACCCAATCGGCTAACCTTATTGGGTTCCTAAAGATACTACGGACTTCACTTACTTCACGAGAAGCCCAGTCATAATCACCACTGCTAGTCGCAGGTTCAACACGATCCTCAGGACCTTCACTCACCACGCCACCATACCAGAAGGCGTCTTCCCCACTTGGAATGGTAGTAATTTCTTGGCACTCCGCCACCGGCGATGTTTCGGCATGAACACTCTGCCCCTTTTCTTCCATTATCGGTAAAAAACAAACCACACTAGGACGAAGAAAAGATTGAGTGTTTACCTGGAAAATTTTGTATGAAGGCAAGAAGATTGAGTGATTTCGCAGAAAGTAGGACAACTATCACCGACAGGAAGATAACACTCTTAGGTTCTGGTAAGCACAGCGCGTCTTTTCATCTTCGTTTCGTATTAAAGAAGCCAAGAAAGCAAGTGCATCAAGCGTCGTCTGATCAATTCCAATCCAGCGGCTCTAATTTCATGTCTCTTCGCTTCCCCAAAAAAGCAGGAAAACCCTAAAAATTCTAACGTCAAAACGGTGCGCATCACTTCCTCAATAAGGCAACACTCAACGTCCTTTAGTAAACTCGCAAGCAAAAGCTACGCTCGTTTACTCGGACTCGGGGGGCATGTACCGTAGGATACCTGAATCCACCAACGGTCGACAAGTAACCCGGGCGACCGTTTGCCGAGCCTTCTTACGATCGTAATGTCACGATCGTAGGTATGTCGAACGCTTTTTAACGCCAACCATTAAGACGATCGCATCATAACATTTACATGTTGATGTCGACCACTTGGCGAACGACAACCAAACAGTGATGTCGTGATCGCGACATATAGCGCTCGCACGACAACTCGCATGTTTGTGTCGATACACAAGACGATCGACATATAATGCGCAATGTCTAAATTAGCGGTTTTAACGTAAACGGTTTAGCGGTTAGGAGTAAACAGTTACGAATATTAGTCAATGCCACGAATCACGGGAGTAACTGACCCAGTATCAAACACGATCTAACAGTTACAACTTCCAGGTAGTCAACTTCGATAACTGACCGGATTTTTAGGTAAACGGTTTATTTTACTGTTTTAAATATGAAAAGCACACCAGAAAAAAGGTACGTTTTTCCTTAAGAGAAATTAAGAGAGAAATTATCATTCTTCTTGATCACTTCCAATTGAGAGGATTCAATACATCCATTTTCTAACTTGAGCGTCGGAGTGCCTTTGCAGGTACCCAGTCCATTTTCCCCTCAGAAAACATAACACAGGAAGAGAGATATCACAGTAACAGCATCACAGGAAGAAGCGGTTGAGATTTGTTAGGTTCGTATCTCAGTTTCTACATCCATACTGAAACACGTTCCCATATCACAAGAGACTAGGAAATGGTAATATTTAAATTTAATGAATTTTGATTTTCTCCAACATTTGAAATTCTTATACACTAATTAATATCAATTGTCTTGTACAGAGATTCAAGACTCCTTCTCCACTTCCTGAGAAACCACTTACATTCCTGAGGAAGGCATTTTCAAAACATTTAGTTAGATTATATAATAGTTCATAGTTATTAGATTTAAAATACATTATAAAATGTTGATTTATAGTTATTAGACTTTGTACATTATGTTTTAAACATTATGTGATGTAAATATTGAATATTGTGTTGAATTTGTGTTGTATATATATTGTGTTTGATATGCAGGTCTGTTTTGGTGATAGTAGATATCACAAAAACATACCTGCTATTAAAAAAAATTGCAGGAGAATAGGCTTCGGTTGTAACCAAAACCGAGGTAGAAAGCCTACATGTGGCTTCGGTTCAACTACAATCGATGCCATATGGTGGACGATAAAATTATTTCAGAGGGAATAAAAATAGCGCTTTGGCAGCGGTTCATGTTGGAATCGTTGCCATAGCTCCAGGTTATTGCCTCGGTTATGGAGAAATCGAGGCAGTATCGTTCAACATATTACCTCGGTTGTAACAGAGGCCAAAAGTCTCTAACCTTTTTACCGTGAAATATGATGGTAATCAAAGATTGAGATTAGTAGTTGTGTTTAAGGTCAGGGTTGATCTGTGGTTGAGATTTGAGCTTGAGGGGAAGATGGAATGCACTAGAGTGTGTGTGGTTAATGAACATGAGGCATGTGAGATTAATCTACTTGTTGTACCTAGTAAATCATGGTTCTATTTATGGATAGGTGCTCCCTTAAGGGATATCCCCTTTGGCATTGGTTGTTGAAAAGGGGTGACTCTCTTTGGCATTGGTTGTTGAAAAGAGAGTGACATTCTCTTTGGCAAATAGTTGTAGAAAAGAGAATGATATTCAAGTGTTGAATCTTCTTTAGTGAGGGGGATAGATGTTCTGCCTTGTGTGATAGGGTAACAAGTCCGAAGCCAAAAGAAGGATGACTCGAGTGTACCTTTATGAGGAAGCTACAGATTTGGCTGTAGGAGCGACTAAATCGATGAGGTAGGGTACATGAGTGTGACTAACTCTTGTCATGATGGAGTTCATGGTTTGGTAATGTTCATGGTGTGATTCATGATTGGAAAAGTTATGATGGTGGTGTATCTATGATGATGATCATGGTATTGGAGATACTCCAAGTGATTTTATGTTGATAATGGTATTGCTATGATAGGTATAGTAAGTAGTTAGCGTAAGTGTTAATGACTAGATAAACCAAGGGTCTATGTGTGAGATGTTAGTGAAGACATCAAGGGTTAGTGATTAATAATCGAGGATCAAGGTTTGAGGATGGGGATCGATGATCGAGTAATTCATTATGATTGAATTGTTTATGTTAGAGATTGGGAATCCTATTGTTATTACTATGATGTATGAGGTGTTTGATTATTGTTGATATAATTAGTATGTTTATACCTTGTTATTATGATTGTTTTATCAATAGCCTACTCTATACGTGTTTGTGTTTGTGAATGATATTATCGACGATGATCGTATAATGTAATATATGTGAGCAGATGATGTAGATGTTCTAGAGGCATGATAGATTCGTGAAATGATGGGAGAAAGATTTGGGTTTCTTTAAAAAGTTCTTTTGGTATAAACTTTTGAAATAATGTAATTGTAGTTATTTTATTTCCTTAGTCATTTTAATTACTTTTGGAATAATATAATTTGACAAGGCTTTTGAAACTGCTATGTTTTAAACAAATTATGCATGTTTAAAAGTTAAGGTTTTTGAAAAATACGTTTTTGGAGCGTTACACACAGAATTAAGAAAACTTAAGATAAATGTCAAATTCTTCTCAAAATTAACTTATATTGGACACTTATCAATGGTGTGTGACCTAACATATCCTAGTTCAAAACATTAATTTTTAGCAAGAATTAATAGATAAAATAAACATAAAATTTGAAATACATCTAAAATTTGAATTTATACATTGTTAAGTTGGAACGTTCTCCCATGACCCTTCATGGTGATTATCACATATGGCATAAACATCATCTATATATGACCCGTAGAAAATAAAAATAAAATATTTTTATTTATTTATATATTTTTTAATACTAAGATAATTAATTATGGTTGTGTTTGTGGGTTAAAAAGTGTTGGATTAGTAGATAAAAATTAATTATAATTATTTTTGTTAAATTCATAAAACGCATGAAACATAATTTATATAGTAGTTTGTGCATTATAAATTTAGCAATTGAATTTGGTTTAGTGGTAAAAGTGTGTCACTAGTGCAAAAAGGGCTTTAGACGTCTGTTATTTTGGGCTTTTAACGTCAGATCCTGATCCGACGTCTTTACGGGTGACATTAATGGGACGTATCAAAGACGTCAGATTACACCAAAATCAACGTCTAAGGACACTATAGAGGTCGGACATGGCATTAACCGACATATACAGTAACTCGTGTCTTTGGGTAGCGTAGTAGCACCTTCTTCCTTTGGTAGTTTCCTCATAAGAAAAACTTGCGTCTTTTGGATCTCTTGTGGCATTTCAACCGAAAACCGAATCTGGGTCCTTGCCTAGTTCCATTCCAACCACCAATGAAAAAGAATACGGTGACATGCGAACTAGACAAGGATCCAGGTTCGATTTTGGGTTGAAATGCTATAAGAGATACAAAAGACGCATACTTTTCTTACGAGGAAACTAGCAAAGGGAGAAGGTGCTACTACGCTACCCAAAGACACGAGAAAAACTGCACAAAAACACAACGAAAACTCATTTTAATCGGTTCAGATGGGACATAATCCATCAAAGACTAATTTAATCGGAGTAAAAGTAAATTTAGACGGTTCAAAAGAGATAAAACGCACCTGAAAATGCAATGTCGCAGAGAGAAAAGGCGAGAAGAAAGACAATGAAGTGTGTGCGTGTGTGTGTAAGAAAATTAAATGCTTGTAGAAAGAGAGAGAAAACGTGAATAAGGGGAATTTGGTGCTTCCTTTTTGAAAATGCATTTAATGTATTTGGAACGCATGTGCATGGGAATTTCAAAGGAGTTCTTGCATTTGGAATGCATTTTGCAAATAGTGAGAAAGTTACGTAAAAGAAAGAAAAGTTAAGGTTCTTGTATTTTGTTGCACGGACCTTTCTCAAGAATTTTGTTTTCGTCCCTTTCTCACAAATCTGCAACTGAGGTGCATGTGGAAGTGTTAATTAAAATGGGAAGTTTCAGGTATGACTTATTAAGGAAACCAAGATATTTAATGGGCTGAAAATGATTTCTTTGTATGAATTGTTGAATGGTTACTACATTGTAAACTTGTGTGTTTTAGTTAGATGTATATTTACAAACTGGTTTTGGGGTAGCAGCATAAAAGTATCACATAAAAGATGGGTTAGAATGGAGAACCATTAGGGTTGCTCTGATTATGAGAAACCTTGGTTACACTTTTGGTTTAGGGTTCTATTCGTCAGTATGGGTTTCGGAAACGTAAGAGGATGGCTTTGGTTTGGGGACGAACCGTGAGTTTATGTGCACCATAGTTAGTGGATGAAAGTCCAACTTTTAAATGAAAATGTGGGGTGTGGTGTGTGGTGTGTTGGGGTAGATGACTTACTGTAGTGTCACTAATATACTCCTAGTCTAGTGCAACTCTTTGAAAAAAAAAAATATTCAATATATATAATAAAAGGGAAAACATTTTTGTAATTTTTGGAATAAGGAATTCAAACACCTTGTACCATGGAGAATATAAATATATTTCTCAGCCCTAGTTTAACAACACACGTTATAGAACTATCATTCAATAATTTTAGAATACTTGTTACATAAATGATTTTCACAAACTTTCATATTACATGTTCTTGAATTATTTTTCATGACCTTTCAGATTCATTGTATATTTATATAAGGTGATTTTCTTTTGGAATTTTACATTTCAAAACACTCGTATATTTTGAAATTGATTATTCATATCATCAAAATTTAAGCTTAATGCAATACCGGAAAGATCTTTCCTATAAGAAGATATTTCCTGGTCATTTAAACAAAAATTGAATTTTAAATTAATTTTGCATATTCAATTGGTTTTAAATCAATTCAAATAAACTCCAAATTAATTTCTCAAAAACTAATTTTTAAAATTAATGGATCGATTTAGTTTTAATTTGAATTTTTTTAAATTATATTCAGACCCATTTAATTGATTTTATCCTACTACTATATAGATAGGCTAAAATTCCAGAAAGTGGATTCCTTTTCAAGATAACTTATTGGTATGTTTAACATTGGAGGAATAGGAGAACTTGAAAAATAATTTGTTACACCATCACAATCATTGACTCCAATTCTCAAAATTTGAATATAATTTACTTATATAAAAAAATAACTTAGTTCTATTTTTTCTTTGATTAAAGAAACAATTTCTATATAAGTAATTAGATGAGATAAACATATTCGATAGGTGCTCAATTATTTTTTAAGCCAAAACACTCAATACTTTAAGAAACTAATTAATATTTATTTCCTATACCAAATTAACTATTAAGTTATCAGAACTGAGTGTTGTTAGCTTGATAATTAATTAAACTTAATTGAACTACTATGTATAATATGTGTATTCAATTTAATTTCACATGCACTGGTTAAAATTTTTTTATACTTAACACAGAATTTATTAATTTCAAAAACAATAATTCAAACAAATTGTAAACTCACCTTCCATGAACCATCTTTTCTATTCTGCTTGAAGAATTATTCACTCAGGTAATATGAATCTGTCAAGTCCTATGTCCACCTTCTAGATATTTGACCAAATTAATGCAGTTGTTAGATATTTCATCACCTATTTATATATTAATTACTAATAATAGTATCAATTAACAAGTAATCAATGATTCCATAAATTTATCTGGTATTAATAGTAGTTATTAAAAAAAAATCGGCAATAATTTATCCAAAAAAATCTTCAGCAGATACTCTACTATTACAACCTTATTAGCTAAAATCATATCTTATCACTTTTAAAAACCTGTCTCAATTCTTGTTATAGAATTTTTTTTACAAGAGTGAAAAGTTATGCCTTGAAGGAAAAGAAACAAACATAAAAACGAAACACAAACTAAAATTATAATTAAGGAAACAAACCAGTATTTTCATTTATCCGGTGCTGTATTCACTTCCTTCTTCATTTTCTTCTGCACCCAAAAATCAAAATCTCCCCTTTTCAACCCAATTTTCGCCATAAACCCTAGATTCACCGAACCCACCGACAAAGAAGGAACCCGGCGACTCAAAACACAGTTTTTCTGCTCCGAGGTTGTCGGGTGGGGGCATGGCCATGTGTTTCCTTCGAGGAAATTGATGATTTTGCAGAACACCGGGTCTTGTTTCGTCTGTGGGATCAACGTGAAGGAAGGAAAGTAACGAGCTTTGGGGCTGAATCGTGGTGGGTTTGCGGAGTATGCATAGATCTGGAGCTACGATGGCGTGGAACGTGTTCAAGTTCTGCACTGCCCTGCGAGGATTGGGCTCGATCATGATTTTGTTGGTTCTTGGGGTCGTTGGTGTGACTTATTATGCTGTTGTTTTGACCAATTTTGGCCCTGCTTTGTCTGCTGGAGGACTTGATTCTCTTGTTGCCGTGCTAGTGTTGATCTTGTTTCATAGTTTGGTAAGCTTCTAGAGCTTTTTTTTGTTTTTGAATTTTCTGATCTTAAGGTTTTTCAATATTTTGATTTGTTTTATGGGAAATTGAGTTTAAGTATGAGAGATGTTTGTAAATTTGTTAGACCTTATCTTGTCATAGCCGGAAATAGTTAGCATCGTGATCGTTTATTTGGTTTATATGATGAGCAAGAGTTTGTTGCTTTAACTATGATACTAAAGTGAGATTTTTGAGAAGCAATTGAGCATGATGTTGGAAATGTGCGCGTGGAAATTCATTTTGACTTTGGCCTTTTGTCGGATGCTGGAATGCAGTTTAAAGACGTATAGTTAGTTTTGATGCATTGATGAAGTTTGGTTTTTTAAGGCATGATATTGTAATTTGGAATTTTTCTCTTGGTTGAGCAGTTGGTTATGCTGTTGTGGAGTTACTTCTCTGTTGTTTTTACTGATCCTGGGAGCGTTCCTCCTAACTGGAGGCCTACAATTGATGAGGAAAGAGGAGAGGCTGATCCGCTGGTTGGGACGGAGTTTAGTAACGTGCAGGCTGATCCCAATCAACGGATTCGGTACTGTCGGAAGTGCAATCAGCTGAAGCCACCTCGATGCCACCATTGTTCAGTTTGTGCGTTTTATTGCTTGCAAAAGTTTCCATTTTTTGTATTGCCACGTGAAGATAAGTCAGCAAACGTTTGATGTTTTTTTGGCTTTATACCAGGTGGGCGCTGTGTTTTGAAGATGGACCACCATTGTGTGTGGGTAGTCAACTGTGTTGGAGCTCTAAATTACAAGTATTTCCTTCTCTTCTTGGTATGGATGCCTTAGCGGGAGTTATTGTTTTATTATGTGGTTAATACTTGCGTCAATTGTATTATTTCTGACATACAATGATGTTTTGATGTCTTTGATTCTTTGAAGAGCTTTGCCAATAATCTGTTTTATATTACGCAGTGTTTAAATATTTTTAAGTTGGAAAGTAGAAACATACACATACTAAATTACTTCTTACCTGGTTTAAAATTTCCTCTTCTGTAGTGTGCAGTGTTCTTATATTCTGCCAATTAGCCATACTAAACTTATTTCTCTTCAAATTTTGAATTGGAGGGAGCTCTGAATTTGGACTATCCTAATGGTCTTATGCTAATAGTGTTGGATTTAAGGGGAACTTATTTATGACAACACAAAGTGGGTAAGCTTAAAAGAAGATTATTGTTGACAATTGTCATTTTTCATGACATGGGCTAAGCTATACTGTTATTAGTATAATTGAGCCACAAGGAGTTGAAGTTTTATGATCTCCCTGTTGTAGTCCATACAGCTTGTCAGAAACTTTCTTTAGGGCCTGATGGATTATGTAACCCTAATTATGATACTTTTTCATTGCTTTTGATTTGTCACTTTGGGTGGCTTCTTCTGTCTGAAGCAGCAAAGAACTGTTACGTTTTTGTTCGTAGCATTATTTGCTTGGTGTTTTCCGTGTGACCTGTGTTAAGGCTAATTATTCAGTAACCTTTTTTATGTCATTTATACTTTTGAAAAAGATGATATTGCTTTGATTGTGTTTACACTGTAATAAATGTCACATTAGTATGAAGTATATGATTATGCATAAGAAGTCTTCATATTTTTCCTGTTACTATTTGTAAATTTGTTCGATTTATATATATATTTCAGCTTACACAAAACACTTACCTTTTGTTAATATGATTTGATTGAATCTTAGTGCAGTTCTACACATTTCTTGAGACGACACTGGTGACTGCATCCTTACTGCCACATTTTATTGCATTCTTTAGTGATGGAGAAATCCCTGGAACACCTGGCTCTCTTGCTACAACTTTTCTTGCTTTTGGTAGGGTCTCAGAACATGGTTCAAGCTGTTGTTTCCATCTTTGAATTTCTATAACTATGTTGGATTACCTGCAGTTTTAAACCTGGCCTTTGCACTAAGTGTCTTGGGATTTCTCATCATGCACATATCTTTGGTGGCTGCTAATACTACCACTATTGAGGTAAACTTTTGCCTAAAATAAGCTACAGAAAATTATGTTACCTGTCTCGCTTCTTTGAAGTTGATCCAGAATATCTTGAGTTTTACCTGAAGAAATTGTTCTGCTCGTAGTTGAATGATAGTATTTTGTTGCATTTGAATTGATGATGATTTGCTGGTAGTAAACTGTACCCTCTGTTACAGAGGTAAATGCTTTGAATGAGACTGTGTTGTCAAAATTTTACAATATTCCTCTGCATGATATTTTATGTACTTTTCCTTGTGTTATAGCGTATTAAGTGGGAACTGATCAAATTTGCTTCCTTGTGGACAGGCTTATGAGAAGAAAACTACTCCAAAATGGCGTTATGACCTTGGTCGTCGAAAAAATTTTGAGCAGGTCTGTGTGTGGGATTATATACTCAATGAAAGTTTATATCACTTCGTTTTAAATGTCACTTTATGGTTGAATTTGATGCTGGCCGCAAAGTATTGTTTGATAAATCATGTCACTTGAATAAAATCCGTTAAGCCAAAACAATCTAAGCACTAAAGAATAAGGGAAAAGTATCATCAAGAATTCTGACAAATGACCGAGTGTGTGTTCATTGAAAAATAAACTTGGACACGCAGAGATCTAAGCACACTCAATTACTGTTCAAGATGTCAGTTTGCACTTATAAATAAGAAAGCTAATTTAGTTTTCAAAGTATCCAATACATAACCGTACCACTTTGAATTATTGAAACTTTAAAGGGCTATGCCATAACTTCGTTCATGTTTCCCATGTTAGTTATAATTTAACCAGTTGAAACTAATGTTGGAAACATAGTTTCATCCACATTCTTAGGCCTAGCTCTTTCAAAATAGAGTGCTTTAAGCAATGACTTAAACTATATTATTGCCATTTTGTTGATATTCACATGAGAGAACAACACTTACTTTCTGAGAATTATAATGTAATTCTAGTCTTCCTTGCCTAGGAAGCATAGACACTGTTGTATCCTTTAATTGTTGTTATTTCTTCAACTATTGTACTATTATAGGTCATATTGGGTCTACAATGAATAATAATACTTTTTAAAAATTGGGGGATAATTGGTCAACCCTCCAAACTGGATAAGAATTGTTAGAGGTAAACTAGTTGATTTTCGTAATTCTTTTAACTAGTTTTCGTTTATTCTTAGTTTAGTTGAAATTTGTCTTCAACCAATATAATTCAAAGTTATTTACTAATTTAGATATTTAGAAATAAATAGAAGATAGGAAATATTTAATTTAAATCTTAAGAAAAAGTCAACGAGATGATATAAAAAGAAAACAAACAACTATTCAAAAGTTATGAAGCTCAGGCACGTCCTCTTCAATGGCACATTCCTGTGTCTGATACATATCAGATACAAATACATGTACGTGTATCTGACACCCTTTTGTAGTGTCAAATTCAAGAAATGTTCTTTAGAATCTCTGACGTGGTTCCAAAACTAATGAGGGAGCTTGTTTGAGATATAAAAGTATAATAAAGTAGACCCTATAACCAAATTTGGTGAGGTTACCTGATATAAATTGTATGCTGAAAGGATATGTAATGTATTATTAGACAGTTTGTAGACAGTTTTTAGATAGTTTGGCAAAAATAAAACATAGAAGTTAGTATGAAGTGGTTAAGGGTAGTTAGGAGTTTAAACACCAATTAGGGGAAGTTTTAATTAGTAGTTAGACAATTTTTGTCTTTTAAGGAGGGGGATTTCTAGTTCTGGTTGTTGAATGTTTTATTACAGAAACAGGATCTGTCTTGTGTAAGGGAATGTTTTCCCTTGATTGTTGTTGATTGCTTTCAGTGTATTTCTGTTTCCATTCAATAAAACTGTTTTCTCACTGTGAGGATTCATAAATCTGTGGTGAGTATTTATTCTGAGATAGTATCTACGTTTCTTGACACCAAGAAACCTAACATATGCCTATTTCTAATATGACCGTATCTTGTTATTTAGTGTGTTTGGTTGAGTGTATTATGTAAAATTGATTCTAAATAGAATTGATTTTGAAGTTATGTGTGTGCTTTATGTTTGAGTGTTCTTATTCAAAAAACCAAGTTGTCAATTTAACTGTATGAAACTTCTGATCTAACATAAAAGTTACTTGAAGCTGTTTTAATATACCAAAATCAGTGAAATTTGAAGCTTAGCTGAGTAACAACACTAAAAAAGTAACAGAACTTGGACTTATGGATGGTGGGGTGGTCTTGTTCTGGTATTATTATTGACTAATATATGTGGTTACATTATGATTGATGTTTGGTTGGATATCAGGTTTTTGGAATGGACAAGAAGTACTGGTTCATTCCTTCATATTCAGATGAGGATATCCGAAAGATGCCAGCTCTACAAGGTCTTGACTATCCTTCAAAACCTGACTTTGATTCCCAATAGTTCTAAAAGCTAATATATATTCACTTCATGTGACAAAAGACATGGGGAGACTCCACAACCATCTACTTCCACTTTCTAACACAATGTAGCCTGTAAGTAAATGTGGCCCCCAGCGATTCATCTACACAGACACCTAGTATGATGTTTTGTTTTGTATTTTTTTTTTTGAAATTGTTCTTTTAAGGTGCTTGTGTCATGTTGAAATGAAGGAAGCAATGGGGGCCAAGGTAGTGTGATGCTGGTTTCTGGGGCTAATGTGTTTATGTTCCCATAATGATAGGAACTGTTTTCCCAAGCAATGCAATATTCTTCTTACATTTCCTTTGTATTCTGGTTGAGTGAAATAACAATCCCTTTTTGTGCTGGAATTTACTCTTTAGTTGCAGACTAGTTTCTGAATTTTAAATGTGGATGAGCTTGTCACTAAAATTTTGAAGTTCAATCAAAGTTGTTCACAGTAGTTTCTGAAAAGAGGCTCTTACATGTTTCTCATTATTTGATTGCAAAACCAAACAAGTTTCTAAAAAGAACTATGGTTCATGAAACTAAGGTTGTTCTTTCTTTCACCTTAACAATTTTTACCTTTCAGATCGTCTAATATGAAATGTTAAAACGATGTTCTGGTTGGTGAGATAAGAAATTTTTGGGTGGAGGAAGTAACTATCTGAGACTATTGTTCGGTAGCAGGAACAAAACACTTAAGTATAGGTTAAGTGTATAAATATATGTTATTAATTGATAAATGAAATTAAATGTTTAACAAAATTTACGTATTTGTAGAAAGGAGAGATCTATAGTTTGCTTTTGTTTTGTAAAATAGCTGTTATTTTATCCTGATGAGGGTTTAATTTTAAAATTATAGAAAATTAATATCTTAATTAAATGATACTTTTGTTTTAGTGTGAACAATATAAATTTTGTAGACATCTCTAAATATTGATAATTTTATTTGAAGTTATTGAAGTTTAACTTACACATGAAGCGAAGATAGTGAATGAAATAAGGTTTTTAGTGGTTTGAACTTGTAAAGATAGTATGCAAAATCTGTGGAGGAATTAGAAGAATGTACATATGCTACTACCAACTACTATAAGTATTGCAGTTCGAAACTATGTCAATTCAAGTAGTAATTAAAGAAAAACGGTTTGAAATCAATGTTTTCACAGTAATGAGTGTAATAACCCTTTTTTCTCTTTTTCCTCTTAATATGGTTAGTGTATACAATGTTTTATATACTAAAGTAATATATGTACCTTCTAGTTCCTCTATAGATCGGAAACAACAAGATTTCCTACCAAATGGTTGGAGGAATGACCCAAATATCTAAATTCAGTGGGAAACGGACCTTCTCTTTGCATCTCCAAGGATTCTTTTTTGCACTTCCAAGTTCAAAGTTTTATCCTTTTGTCAAAATATATATGAAATAAAATAAAATTACATAAGTAGTAATTACTACTTACTATGATATATTTATTGTATTCTTTATATTTACTAAACCATACACTTCTAAGTTCTTATAATTTTTCTTCTTCATAGTCCTTTTTTATATATTTGATTTTGAAATTTAGATTAAGAAATTCAATGAATTTTGAAATCTAGAAAATCATCTGATTTTAAAAATAGGTTTAGAAAATTATCCACTTTTGAAATCTCATTTACGAAATCAACGAATTTAAAAAATTTAATATTTATTTCTCACGAATTTGGAAACTTAATATTTATTTTTCTCACGTTTTGAAATTTAATGACTACCTAATTCCGAAATCTGATAAACACTAGTATAATATATTTACGTGTTATAATTTATAAATAATTTATATTTAATAACAGAATAATCAAAACTAAATACAAATATTTATTGTATATTTATTTAGCAATACTTAATTTCATCCTTTCGAAAATAAGCATAATGGATAAGATTTTGAATAGAACTAAAACATTAATACATACATGTGAATATCCAATTTCGTCCGGATAAATAAAATTCATCACAAAAATAAATAAAAACATAAAAAAAAAACCAAAATGAAAAATATTATTTATTTTACTTTTTGCACCCCAAATTTTCTTTTAAACACGTAACCCAATGGCCCAAAATAATCTCTTACTTTTTTACTTCCTCACCACCCTTTTTCTCTTATCAGACCCCACTCTCCACATCATCATCCACATCACCCTCCACATCTCATTCCACATCATCTACCTTTTTCATTTACTTTTTCCACATCATTTCCATATTAATTTTATATATAAACTTTTCTAATTTTTCCACTTACATTTTTTAATTATATCTTCTCCATCAACATTTTTTATTATCCATTTTTCTCCACCTTATTTCTCCACCCACTTTTTATATTATTTCTTTCACTTATTTTCCACCTTAACTTTTACTATTCACTATATTTTATTTCACCTACTTTCTCCACCAACTTTTTATATTATTTCTTCCACTTAATTTCCACACCTAATTTCTCCACCAACTTTTTATATTATTTCTTCCACTTAATTTCCACACCTAATTTCTCCACCAATTTTTTATATTATTTCTTTCACTTATTTTCCACATTAACTTTTACTATTCACTATATTTTATTTCACCTACTTTCTCCATCAACGTTTTATATTATTTCTTTCACTTAATTTCCACACCTAATTTCTCCACCAACTTTTTATATTATTTCTTTCATTTATTTTCCACATTAACTTTTATTATTTACTATATTTTATTTCACCTACTTTCTTCACCAACTTTTTATATTATATCTTTCACTTATTTTCCACATTAACTTTTTCTATTCATCTTTTTTTTAATTATATTTTATTTCATCTAAATTTTCCACCAACTTATTATATTATTTTTATTCATCAACTTTATTCATCCTTAACTCTATAAATACCCACATTTTCTTCACACACACAATTACATAATATCCATCTCTTCTCTCTCAAAATCTCTTCATTCCATCCCAAAACTCTACTTCATTTTTCTCTCACATTTTACTATTTCTTAATCTCTCTATACATAATAAATCCCATACCCCATTTTTACTATAAAGCTATCTTCTTCATCTTCCATCTATCTTTCTCACGACTTATTACAAGTAAGGTTTTATTTCATCACACAAATCTTCAACAAGGTACACATTTTCTTTTCATTCTATTTATATGCATTTTGATCATTTTTTTAGTTTATAAATTTATCCTATTTTCTACCACAATTTTATCTTATGTTTTTTTTTTCATATTTTTATGTCATAGATATTTCAACTCACCTCTCTTCTTAATAAAAAAAATATAAAACTTTAAAAAACATGTAATGATATAAATATCGGTGTGAGTACTCGTGCGATCGTACGCATCAGCCTAGTACTCATTACCCAAAATATAAAATAAACAAAAAAGCCATGTGAGTGCTCGTGCGATCCTACGCATCAGCCTAGTGCTCATTACGCAAAATCTAAAATAAACCAAAAAAGTCGTGTGAGTGCTCGTGCGATCATATGCATCAGCCTAGTGCTCATTACGCAAAACAACAAAAACAAGGAAAAAGCCGTGTGAGTGCTCGTGCGATCGTACGCATCAGCCTAGTGCTCATTACGCAAAAAAAAAATCTAAATATTACATCAAAAAACTACCAAAAAATATAAAAACCTTCAAAAACTAAAAACATTCACATTTTCAAACAACAAACAGTCTTGTCAGCCAGAACTACGTGATCCTTGATTCTCCATCAAAAGTGGAGATACGTAGGAGCAAGGCCAGTCCTTGTCAGGTTCACTTTCCCAAAAATCCAAAATCATTTTACAAACAAAATTCTCAATCAATTTTCAAACAAATTTTCAAGCAATTTTCTAAAAGAACTACGTAACCCTGATTTCTCATTCTAAATGAGAATACGTAGGAGCAAGGTCAATCCTTGTCGGGCACAAAAAAATTAAAAAATATATTTTGTTTATTTAGAAGTTTTATTTTAGGGGGAAGTTAAACATTTTGAAAACCACATCACATTCGCATATTTAATTAAAGGTATTGCCTTAGGGCAGGCGTTGTAGGGTGCTAATACCTTCCCTATACGTAACCGACTCCCGAACTTAGAATCTCATTTTCGCAGACCATGCCTTATCATTTTATGGTTTTTCCGTAGTTTTCCAGAATAAACTATGGTGGCGACTCCAAATCTTTTTTTTCAAAACCTTTTTATTTTTCGGGTCGTCGTCCCGTCGCGATTCCGGTTGCGACAATACATACCATATTTCGAAACTTGGTATAGTAACTCATCAGATTTTGAAATTCGGTATTTATTTCTCTAAAAAATTCAAAAATTATTGTATTTCTTCCAGATTTTAAAATCCAATATATATTTCTCTTTGATTTTGAATATTGTGAATACTCTTATCAAATTTCAAAAAAATATGATAAACACTAATATAATATATTTACATATTAGAATTCATAAATGATTTATTATTAATATTATTAATGATATTAAAACTTGTATAATTATATTAAGGCTTAATACCAATTTTGATTCTATTTTTTGTCAATTTTATTCGAAATGGTCTTAATTTTTTTTAACGTTTAATGTAGTCCTAAAGATGTGTTCAATTTAGTCCTTTTTGTAAACGTCATTTAAATAGTTAACTACCAAATGTCCAACTATGCACAATCAGTTAATAGATGTCATTTAACTGCTGACGTGGACAACACCTCACCACCATCAAACCCCACCCAACCCGTCGTCGTGAAGCCCAAGTGCGCCACCACTCTCCCTTCATTGCGAAGGGTCGTTGCGACACTACCTCACCACCATCAACATGCACCTGTAGAGAGGAACCCAGAAACGCGACACAACAACAACAGCGATAAGCCACTTCTTCTTCGTAGCACAAGCAGTGCCTACCTTGCCACCAATGCCTCAAGTCGCCGCCGCCATCAACACCGCAAGACCTTAGTGTTGCCACCATCATGCGAACCCTAAAATTACAGAGTCGCAATCTCCTTCGTGAAACCAGTTCAAAACCTGCACACAGAATTGTGATCACGCGAAAAGCATCAACATCACGCCTCTAATCATCGCGCATCAAAACATCTTCCTCTTCTCCATTCAATCGCAACCATGTCGCGACACCATGTGCAGCCGCAAGGATCACCATCATCAACCTCTCCACCATCTCGCCAGCCACAACACCACCAAGCTTTTTCACATACCTACAAATCCATCCCTAATTTGCACCGCAAGGAAGAAGAGAGAAGAGGCGCATGAGATCCCTTTCCCCAATATAAAACCTTAATTTTGGGTGGGTAAGGTGCTGACACGTGGGAAGGTCTCATTGGCCACATCCACCTCACTACGTCTTAAATTGTCCACTCCAGTAATTAAATGACATGTCATTCACTGATTGCACAGCTGGACATTTGGTCGTTAACTATTTAAACTACGTTTGCAAAAAAGACTAAATTGAACACAAATTATTATCTTTAGGACTATATTGAACGTTAAAAAAAATTAGGACCATTTCAAATAAAATTGATAAAAATTGGGACCAAAATTGGTATTAAGTCTTTATTTAATGATGTTATAATTCATAGTATAATAGTATTAGTGATATAATTTTCCATAATTAAATATAATAGTAATAATTTATCCATTTTTACTATTTTTATTTATTAAAACCGAATTCATCAGCCAAAATAATTGTATTATTTAAATAATTAATTTAATTTATAATATTCGTTCATATTTACTCGTTAGTAATGATCTACTTTCAAATTAATAACAATTTTTTTATGATATTGTGGCAGTATAACTGTTTCCAAGATAACATGTTTACATAATAATAAAAAATTAGAATTTATACTTTTACAAAGTTTCATGTAATTTTTGTTTACTTTTTCTAACTTATTTTAATTTCAAATACTAAAGAACTAATTAATACATACCCAATTTTGAAATTTAGTTCATGACTTCACCTTATTTTTGTAACATCCCAAAAATTATACTTTTTATAGTATGAAATTATATTAATGAGACATCACATAATAATAAAATAGAACAGTTACGGTAGGAAAACTTATTTTATACTTATCCTAAAATAACCAAGAAATTTAAAATTTACAAAATCCTACACTAATACAAACTATAAGAGCAGACCGATCGGTCATACAAGAGACGTATCAACCGAACGGTCATATTCTAAGAGGTTGAAGACTCCTTGCTCAACACCTGCTACAGAGAACCCTCTTCACACTCTGCTCACACCCACAGGATGATCATTGCAAAGACGTAGACGACAGAACAGATAACATGACAAGACAGGAAAAATAAGGCACTAGTGCAGAAACGGTCTTTCACGTCCGATATTTTGGCCTTTTGACGTCCGGCGTGCGCCGGACGTCTATGCGGTAGACGTCCCTCACACGTCCGTCCTGGCAAGACGGACGTCTATATGAACGTCCGCTCTGCCTGAGGACGGACGTCTATATGAACGTCCGCTCTGCCTGAGGACGGACGTCTATATGAACGTCCGCTCTGCCTGAGGACGGACGTTTATTATAAACGTCCGCTGCATCAGGACGAACGTTTATATAAACGTCCGTTGCCTGAGGACGGACGTTTATTATAAACGTCCGTTGCCTGAGCACGGACGTTTGTCATAAACGTCCGCTGTCTGAGGACGGACGTCCATATAAACGTCCGCTGCTGTCTGAGGACGGACGTCTACCTTGCTGAGTTTTTTTGGTGTAGGCTGGGCGTGGGACGTCCGTATGTGCACAGACGGACGTCTATAGACGTCCGACTGTACACTAACGGACGTCTAGTGGGCGTTTTTTTTTAAAAAATTTGTTTGTTTTTTCAATAGAACCACACCTGAAAAACAGAAAAATGTCCCAGAACAATTCTCCAATAACATAAATATGCGTTTTATATAAACAAAATTCTACTTAATGTTCAATCCACTACCAAACTATTAACATAAAAATAAAACTAAAACCAAACAATGTTCAATCAAGAAGAAATATAACTATTCCTAACTCCATCTTTGTAGAAGATAAGCGGTCCACTCCTGCCTTATCTGGTTAATTGTGTCCTCTGTAATAGGCGATGTAGTCTTGAAGCGCTGCAAAATTCAAGAAAGATTCATTATTGTTTCATATATAGTTGAAGATGATTTTGATTTGTAATGTATTGAAGGTATACATCATTACCTCATTCCAGTCATCTGTAATGACAGCTCGAATGATGGTCTTAATCCAACACATCACATAGAAGCCACATTCCCATGAATCTACCTGCTGGTTACACTAAAATAACAAACTAAATAGTTAAAAATTTAGATCATTCAATAACATAAATGAATTAGAAACTATAAATGACTTACAACCTTTGGATACAAAATTTGAACCAATTGACCACGAGATTTACCAATAACTCTGTACAGATTGAAAACACAAAGTATAATTAATATGACTATTTTATCATAAAAGTTGAAGGTTAACATCAAATTGAAGTCATTTTTTGGAGAAACACTTACCCTTGAAGCATGGTTCTCAAGTCATTTTTCATCTTCCTGTGCAACGAACAAAACCATATAATTTTACATTCTTTGGGAATGATAACCATCAGCTGCCAGTGAGACCTATCACGAAGGACAAATAGTTATTCAACTTATTAAGGAAACTATAATAATAAACTGACCACATATAAAAACACGTACCCGTCAATGTATGGCACAAGGTATATGTCTCTTTTGGACTCATCCATCCATGTTTGCAAATAATGTTGTCTGTTTTGAAGTGTGTTACCAGACGGTTGAATGGTCTGAGGTTCAACAAATCCGTACATGGAAGACCGACCTTGGTCTACAACGATTGTGTCCATGTACCTAAAACAACAAAGTTAAGTCGTTAGAAACTATATAAGAATGTAAATAAAAGTAATATCAAAGACCAAATTGACTAACTTACATGCACCACAGCTGAATGATGGAAATATTCAACATCCTGTCTCCCTCAATCACCTCCAATGCATCAGAAAATGTGATATAAACTGGCACATGTGGGGGAAGACCAAATACCCTCAAATCCCAGTATAGTTCTAATGATGCTTTCTTCAATCTGGGTAATTTTGTCACTAACTTTGATATAGGATCATCCTCTGCTTCAGCCATGTCATCATCTTCATGTATGACTGTATCATGAATTGGCTGCTTCTGAGGACGTGTGAACTGAAGATAAGAATTTACGTGAAAGCTTTATAAACAATTATATGAAGACAATTAACATAGAAATACTAAGGAAAAAGACATTATACCTGTGGAGTCGCGATGTGGGACATGATCAATGCTCTAGGCCAGGCAATAAATGTTCCTATGGCCTCCCCCACAAAGTTAATTTCTGGAGTGGGTACAGGCACCTGAGCCTGGGGATCCCGAACCTCGTCAATGGTCACACGCACGTGCTGGGGTAATATGGGAACACCATGAATGGTCTCCCCTACCTCAAGCACTCGTCCGACAGCCACAATGCGTGGGGGATCCCCATCAACCAACAGCTCATATTGACCGCTATACTCATTGGGTTCTACAGCAGAGCATGATCCTCTAGTGCTGACACGAGGTGCTGTGGGAGTTTCATCGGCCCCCATGTGGCCTTGCGTCATGGAATGCAACTTTTCTTCAAGCGCTCTTTGTATTTGTTTTTGTTCTTGTAGCTGCTCCATGAATCGTTGCTCCATTGATCTCATGCTTTGGTTGAGTCTTTCCTCCCACTGAAGATCCATCTGCCTCAGTGTCTCCTGACTCATTGATTGGGGGGTTTTCTGTGTAGGGCCAAAATAGTCACGAAGACCAATCGCCCCTGGAACTCCACGTACACGTCCTGGGTGCTCGGGCCTTCCAATGGCCGTTGTCAGAATGTCGTCCCTACCTTGGCCAGCAAATGTGCCCTGAGTCTGCTGCTCAACCAACTCATCCTGCACATAAAAAACCAAGTTACTTAGAAGACATGCTGTGATAGATACACAATCAAATAACTGCTTATAATTTGAACTTACAATTCTCTGTGAGATCAAGGCAGCTGAGGAAGATGTCATGTTCCTCTAAATGGTCACTCATCCATTCTTCCACATAATTTGTTCCTCGTGACGTGGTAGGCTGCTCAAGTACTTCTCCATGCCAAGTCCAAACTGTATAAGTCCTCATTATGCCATACATGAATAGATGGTCACGCACATTGCCTAAGTCTTGGCGTATTTGATTAAGACAACGCACACAAGGACAAAAATATGTCCCGTTGACAGACTTAGCATTTTGTTCAACGTATTGCAAGAACTGCGAAACACCCTTGTCATATTCTTCACTCATGCGACGTTCGTTCATCCATCTTCGATCCATACTATGTTCGTAAAATCATCAGTTCAAGTGTTTTAAATTATGAAAATTAATTTTCTCAAACTGTCCAATCGGACAATTCAAAATTTAACACAAACGATTAAAAGATTAATCGTTTGTCTTAAATTTCAAACGGGAACTAAGTGTCACTCAATGTATGGCAATAACTAATACACATTTTACACAATAACACATACATGCATACACAAAATTTAACAGTCAAAAACGTCCATACATTAATACACATTTCGCATTAATCGTTTAACACAATAACATAACTCATACACATTTTACAGTCAAAAACGTCCATACACAAAATCCACATACATGCATACACAAAATCCACATACATGCATACACAAAATTTTCAACCAACAAGCTAACCTGAAAAGTAGATTCCAAATCCGAAGGAGGGAAGTGGAGGAGCAAACGGCCTAACACGCAGTCCAAAAAGAGTCAAGGAAGCCGTCCAAGAACACGCAAGAGTCTGCAAAAAAACGGACCGAAAACAATTTTTAATCGGTTCAAATCAAAGACATTTCATCACATAGCAATGTAATCGGATTAAATGTAATTTTAAACGGTCCAAAAGTGAGAAAACCAACCTGGAAACCGAACGGCGCAGCAGCAGTGACGGCGTTCGCGGGGAAGAAGACGAGTGACTGGTTCGCGGTTTGCATTTTAATAAACCTAGACGTCCGAGCCACGTGGGCCGGACGTCTATAATATTATAGACGTCCGGCCCACCACTAATATGACGTGTAACGAATTTAAAATTTGAATTTCGCGGGGCTTTAAACGTCCGTTCCCAGGGCTCGGACGTCTATAATTTTATCAACGTCCGTCCCAAGACGGACGTCTAAAATTCTGATGAAAACCCTAAAACGATTCAACTACATGTCAGTCCTCTGAACGTCCGTCCTGAGGGGCGCGGACGTCTATAATATTATACACGTCCGCGCCCCTCAGGACGGACGTTCAGAGGACTGAAAGTAATTATTACCCAGCCACTCTGTCAGTCCTCTGAACGTCCGTCCTGAGGGGCGCGGACGTCTATAATACTATAGACGTCCGCTCCCCTCAGGACGGACGTTCAGAGGACTGAAAGTAACTATTACCCCAGCCACTCTGTCAGTCCTCTGAACGTTCGTCCTGAGGGGAGCGGACGTCTATAGTGTTATAAACGTCCAGCTCGACCCAGGACGGACGTTCAGAGATTGACTACGGCAGCCTCTTGAACGTCCGTCCTGGAGGGGGACGAACGTCTATTTTATATGGACGTCCGGCCCCCTCCAGGACGGACGTTCAAGAGACTGACAGGGTAGTACAACCCATCAGCCTCTTGAACGTCCGTCCTGGAGGGGGACGGACGTCCATTATATATGGACGTCCGTCCCCCTCCAGGACGGACGTTCAAGAGGCTGATTGGTTCACTCTGTCAACCTCTTGAACGTCCGTCCTGGAGGGGGACGGACGTCCATTATATATGGACGTCCGTCCCCCTCCAGGACGGACGTTCAAGAGGCTGATTGGTTCACTCTGTCAACCTCTTGAACGTCCGTCCTGTAGGGGGACGGACGTCCATTATATATGGACGTCCGTCCCCCTCCAGGACGGACGTTCAAGAGGCTGCTTGGTTCACTCTGTCAGCCTCTTGAACGTCCGTCCTGTAGGGGGACGGACGTCTACTCTATTATAGACGTCCGACTCCCTCTAGGACGGACGTCTCCACACTCAATTATTTACATTTATGCCACCGGTCAATTATTTACGTTGGAGTTTTCCTGGACGGACGTCTATGGAGTGACGTTAAAGGTCAATTCTGCACTAGTGAGGGTAAGCTAATGTAATTTAATTATGCAATCATACATACATTTCACAAGTATAACCAATGCAAATACAGATAAGCATACAAGACCGAACACTATACTTCATGCATAAACTGAACCCTTGACTTGACCATCCGGATTGTATGAATATCAGGATGAACTCCGTGAATTTCACTATCCATATTCATACTATAACACCACTTTGATACACTTTTCACTGAGACATTCCTCCTTGAAATTCTCTTCCACATTACTTGAAACATATAACTTATTTGAATACAAATATAATTTCTCATACATAGTAGATCAATGCAACCATAATAAGCAATCAGAGCCAAACCATGAAATCAACATTTTAAAGATAAAATAACGTTTCATAGAAGAAAACCGAACGGCCAACAACACAACCCTTGACTACGACCGAACGGAAAAGATCAACAAATCTTATGAACAAGACCGAATGCCCTATAAATGGTGGAGACCGAACAGTTTCTCATTTCCCAAAGGACAAGACTGAACGGTCCATAGAAAATAAAACTGAAGAAGTGACCGAACACTATTAAGGACCGACCACTAAGAGAGACTGAATACTTCATAGTAAGGTCAAATCGAACAGTAAAACCACCAATACCCTTTAACAAAACCAAATGGAAAACATCATTAACATGTAAATATGACTGAACGGTCATTTAAAGAGTGAGGCTCAAACGTGAGCCGAATACAAGCTAAGACCGAACACCAATACAAACCGAGTACCCGCACAAGATCAAGCACTACCAGGAACAAGTGCTAGTACGAGACCGAGCGCTATCAAGAACGATCACTAGTACAAGACCAAGCGCACACATTAGCCTAACTACTAGTACAAGACCAAGCACTTCTGAAACCGAGTGCTGGTAAATGACCGAGCACTATCAAGATAGTACATGACCAAAAGGTCATTAATAGTTAAGACCTATAACAAACCGAACGCTATTACGAAACCTAGCACTACCAAGAGACCGACCACCTAAGACCGAACGGTCATGATGGAAAGACTAGAGACCTCACCCAGCTAAAGACCGAGTACTTGAATATGGCTGAGAGGCTAATAGCGCATGACCAAGCGGTCAACAACGCGTGCTCAGCTCTACATAATTCTGCAGAAGGATGAATAAGCTAAACTTTACCAAAACTAAACATTTATCCCAACTTCTAATTCTCCAAACACGAATCATATACACATTTACAACTATCCAAGAGTACCTAAATCTTTCTAACATCTTTCCAAAGAGTCCCATACCAGATTTCACTCCAAATTCTGCATAATCAACAACTCAATGACTGAAAATTTGTTTTCCTACTTTTTACACATTTTATAAGGACTTAAGGGTTCTAATAGGCCCTAAACAACTTACCTAGATTATCCTTACAGACCGAAACCAATCCTGATACAAATTCCCTCTTTTCATTACTCCACTCTCACAATTCACTCGACACAATAACCATAATTTTGCATAACCGAAATCAAACATGGCCACAACAGTTAACAGCCCACACAACAATACTGAACATACAAACATTCCATTTTCACATACATACAACCACAATAACCAACATTCTCATATATCATAACCAAATTAATTAAATTAACTAGCTTCCCTTACCTCTTAATCGGACCAAGAGCTCAACAACTGCAAAACTTTGTTCACAACACCAGAAAATCCTAGAACCACCTATAGCTCACCGATTGATGAGAGAGATCAACCAAAAGACCAAGAAAAAGATCAGAAATAAGAAGAGGAAACTGATGAACACATGCAACCAAAATCGTGGCTTGTATGTACTCAAAAGTTTTAGGATTTTCACAAGAATGAAAGAGGACGAAACTTACCAACTATAAACTCTAATTTGATTGGTGAAAGAGAAAGCCCTTGATTCCTAGATTGCTTAAGCACGGTTTGGTTGCTGAACAAATAGAATGAGATGGAAGAAATCTAGAGAGAATAAAGAGAAAAGAGAGATCAGAAGGTTGGAAAGATATCTATATATAGAGAATGAGATGAATTTTTGAAACTTTTATTTATACATAATTTTGAAAACAAAGCGTCCAGTCCTGCGTATACACTTCTCTTCTCCAATTTCTTAAATTTTTCGGTCTTTACAATTTTTATCTTCACCTAAACTATACTAAGTATTTACAAACAAATATAATTGAACAATACGATTTATTACGAAAAAGAGTTGAGAAAGAGAAAAATAAGACAAAATTCGATGCAGGAATAATTATAAGAAAGAAATTTTTTTTTGGATAATAATAGGAGAGAAATTGTTTTTTACTCTTGTTAAAAGTATAGTTTTGACATTGTGACAACATTCAAAAGTACAGTAATAAATTTTGGAAGTACTGGAGAAAAAAGATATCACTTAGAATGAAGGTGCAAGTCTTAATAATGATTTCAAATTTAAATAACTTTTAAAATTTAGTGGTAATTAAAAAACTTTTATCCAAATAAAAAATTAAAATAAAATTAAAATTCATTAAATTTAATTATTTTTCCAAACAAAAGAAAATTTAAAGAATTCAAGTTAAGCTTTTAAAAGGAAGAAAACCTAAATTTGAATAATTTCATACTATTGTTGTTTGCCGCAAAAATGTGGCTCTCAAAAAATTTTAGGTTTTCAGTTCTTTCTTCCATTGCCAAGTTTCTACCTTTTCTTCCAATCCACAATTCCCTCTTTTGCTCTCACTCTCAAACTTCGTTAAACGACGAAGCCGTCTCACAATTCAATCGCTTGCTTCATAAGCGCCATGTTCCTCCCATCTTCGAATTTGGAAAGATTTTGGGATTTCTTGTGAGGATGAAGCGGTACCCTACTGCTATTTCTCTCATTAAGCAAATGGAGCTCAAGGGAATTCTCTGTGACCATGCTAATCTCAGCCTCCTCATCAATTGTTTCTGTCACTTAGACAAATTGGCTTTCGCTTTTTCTGTATTTGCCAAGATTCTCAAACGGGGTTATCATCCAGATGCCATAACCTTAACTACACTCATGAGAGGTCTCTGTGATAGGGGTGAGGTCAAGGAAGCCTTCAACCTTCACGACAAAATGATAGCACTAGGATTTCGATTCAACCACATTACTTACGGTATTCTGATCAATGGATTGAGCAAACTAGGAGAAACTGAAGCCGCGATCAAATTGCTCAGAAGTATTCAAGATCGATCAGCGGTAATGTACACCATAATTATTGACTCCCTATTAAAAAAGAAACAACCAAAAGAAGCTTATGATTTGTATTCTGAGATGGTTATCAAGGGAATTTCTCCTAATGTTGTTACTTATAGTACTCTAATTTATGGCTTTTGCTTAGTGGGACAGGTAGAAGTAGCATTTGGTTTTCTAAATGAAATGCTATCAAATAGTATCAGGCCAAATGTTTATACCTATAATATATTGATTGATGCATTGTGTAAGGAAAAAAAGCTAGGAGAAGCCAAGAATGTGTTAGGTGTGATGGTGAAAGCTCATGTGAAACCTGATGTTGTTAGCTTTAGTGCTCTAATGGATGGGTACTACATAGTTAATAAAGTGGAGAATGCGAAACAAGTATTCAGTGCAATGACTCACATGGGAGTGAGTCCTGATGTTAGGACTTACAATATCATGATAAATAGACTTATAAGGAACGAAAGGGTGGATGAGGCCATAAATCTCTTTCAGGAAATGCACAACAGGAATATAGTTCCAAATATTGTGACTTACAATACTCTTATTGATGGTTTGTGCAAAACTGGAAGAATCTCTCATGCTTGGAATCTTTTTCGTGAGATGCGTGATAGAAATCAACAAGCAGACGTAATCACTTATAGTTCCAAGATTAATGTTTTATGTAAAAATCATCATCTAGACAAGGCAATTGAATTATTGAGGAAAATGAGAGAAAATGGAGTTCAACCCGATATATACACTGCAACAATACTTATTAATGGGATGTGTAGAGGGGGGAGACTTAAGAATGCACAAGAGATTTTTCAAGATATATTGAATAAAGGTCACAAGCCTGACACATGGTTTTATAATGTTATGATCAGTGGTCTTTGTAAGGAGGGTTTGCTTGATGAGGCATTGACCTTGTGGTTCAAAATGGAAGACAGTGGTTGTTTATCTAATGTTATAACTTTTGAAATAATCATCCCGACTCTCTTTAAGAACGACAAGACTGAAAAGGCAGAGAAATTTTTGCACGAAATGATCTCTAGAGACTTGTTGAAATGATGAAAGGTGACACCTTATTTGAATAACAATGTGTTTGTCATAGAATGTGCATGAATGGTTTGTAAATTTTGAATTAGATGAGTTGGTTTAGGTTGTAACCTCTGTCGCTGATGTTTTCCTGGTCAAGGGTTGATACATTTTTATTTTCTACTCTGCATTTGGGATTGCTATCAAACTTCTATTTCCTTTGACATTACATTTTATTTGTAGAAATTGTTTAACCGATTAGTACAAAGGTGAAATCAATGATTTTATTTCCAACTTTTTGATATTTTCCATTGATGTTTGTCAGAGACCAAATATTTTTTTCTTTAGGGACTTCAGTATTGCCCTTTAGTGAACCATTCCCAAAGAATAAGCACACTTACGAAACTTAGGGATCTTAACCTTAGCAATAATCATCTTCATGGTATGTGTTAGGTTCTTTATCCCAAGAACCTAGGAAAAACTCACTCCTTACTCTTCAAACACACACTCAGACAAAGAAATGCTTCTTTTATTCACTCTCAATCAACCGAAAGAATACAGTGAGCTTAACCTCTCCCCCTCAGGACAATGAGTCCTGATCAACAATTCAATAAGGCCAAAAGAAGATCCCTCCCCAAACTAATCACAACTATTTATACAAGTTCAAAAGCTTTTCCCCGCTCCCCGTAACTGCCTAAACAATTAGACCAACTAACTATGTTTCTTTCTTCTCTCATAGACTAATAACGATCTAACATTACTTCCCCCTCCTTCAGCAACCTTGTCCCCAAGGTTGAATTCTGGATATTGATCCTCCATCATTTCCACGTCTTCCCAAGTTGCTCCATCTCTTCCTCCTTCATGCCACTCCACTAATACTTGGTGCATAGGCTCAACACCCTGCTGTCTGGTTCTCCTTTCTAGAACTTTCACTGGCCAATAACTGGGTCCATCAGCCTGTAACTCTGCAAGCAGCCCCCTTTCTATCCTTTTCTCCCCCATCGCTTTTTTTAACTGGGAAACATGAAAAACAGGGTGTATCCTGGCTGTTTTAGGTAACTGTAAACGATAGGCGACCTTCCCAATTTGCTGAATCACCTGGAATGGTCCGTAATACCGAGCTGCAAGTTTTGGATGTAACCTTACAGGCATAGAAGATTGCCTGTGGGGTCTAATTTTTAAGTAGACCCAATCCCCCACTTGAATGTCTACCTCTCTCCTTTTTTTATTTGCTTGGCCCACCATCATATCCTGTGCCCTGCGTAAATGGAATTTTAATTGTTGCAGAGCCTCATCCCGGGTTATTAAGTCCTGAGCCACCGTTTCCACCGCTGTCTCCCCCGGAATAAACCTGCTCAATGATGGGCGTGCCCTGCCATAAACAATCTCGAATGGAGAGCACTTCGCAGCGCCCTGGTAGCTAGTGTTGTACCAGTATTCAGCCCACGGTAACATCATTCTCCAGTTTTTGGGCTGCTCAGAGCAGAAACACCTCAAATATCCTTCTACAATGCGGTTCAAGACCTCCGTTTGTCCGTCAGTCTCGGGATGATATGCCGTACTCATCTTCAATTGTGTTCCTTGCATTTTAAACAATTCTTTCCAGAATATACTAAGGAACAGGGGTCCCTGTCGCTCACAATCGACACCGGAATCCCATGCAACCTAACCACCTCTTGAACAAAAACCTTCGCTAATGTTCTTGCTGAATAGGGATGTTTTAATGCTATAAAATGTCCATACTTACTCAATCTGTCCACCACCACTAAAATTGCATCGTAACTATGAGATTTTGGTAATTTGACAATGAAATCGATGCTCACCTCTTCCCACACTGCCTGAGGAATAGGCAGAGGTTGGAGTAGACCCTGCGGTGATGCTGCCATATATTTATGTTGCTGGCATATTACGCATCCAGCAACGAAGCCTATCACGGTTTTCTTCATTCCCCCCAGTATAAGGATTGCGCCAGTCTCCTATATGTCCTGAACACTCCTGAATGTCCGCCTGTTCTGGTCACATGGGATTCGGCCAATAATTTGGGAATCCAACTAGATGTAGCGGATAGCACCAACCTTCCTCTATAATGGAGTCGTCCATTCTCCAGAGTTTATGGTGTGTGACTATTTGGGTCCTCCTTAAGCTCCTGAACCACCTTTTTCAGTGCTTCATCTTCCTCAACTTCTTTCAACACCTCGCAGAAATCATACCAATAAGGCCGTGAGATGGCTTGCAGCTCCATATCTTCCGTAACTCCTTTCGCTTTCCTCGAGAGGGCATCCGCCACTTTGTTTGAGCTCCCCACCTTGTATACGATGTCAAAATCATAACCCATGAGCTTAGCTATCCAATTCTGCTGGCTGTGGGTTGTGATTCGTTGTTCCAGCAGGTATTTCAAGCTGCGTTGATCGGTATATACCACAAACCGCCGTCCCAATAAGTAGGGCCTCCAGTGTTGAATGACCATTACCAAAGCCATAAGTTCCTTTTCATATACTGACTTACTCAGAGATCCCCCTGATAACGCTTTACTGAAGAAAGCAATAGGTTTTTTATTTTGCATGAGTACTGCTCCCACACCTATTCCTGAGGCATCACATTCCAGCTGAAACTCTTGGTTAAAATCTGGAAGAGTCAAAACTGGTGCTGTGGTTATGGCTGTTTTCAATTTCTCCATGGCCGTCTGTGCTGCTGGTGACCACTCAAAACTCCCTTTTTTTAGCAAGTCTGTCAGGGGTTTGGCCATTCTCCCATATCCCTTCACAAATCGGCGATAATAACCCGTGAGGCCTAGAAACCCCCTCAAAGCCTTTAAATTCCTTGGTTCTCCCCACCCTAACACCGCTTGTACCTTCTCCACGTCCATCTCCACTCTTTCAGATATGATGTGTCCTAAGTAGCCAATTTGTTGCTTCCCAAACTCGCATTTACTTTGGTTGGCTACCCATTTCTGCTATCCCAGTAACTACAACATCGAGCCCAGTTGTTCGAGGTGATCTCCCCATTTTCGACTGTACACGAGGATATCATCGAAAAAAACTAGTACAAATCGCCTGAGGAAGGGTTGCAGCAGGTCGTTCATGGCGTTCTGGAAAGTTGTTGGGGCGTTGGTGAGCCCGAAGGGCATTACTAAAAATTCGAAGTGACCCTGATGGGTGCGGAATGCCGTTTTCGAGATATCTTCCTCTCCCATTCGGATTTGATGATACCCGACCTTCAAATCTATCTTGGAAGAAAAGTATTTGGCGCCATGTAGTTCGTCCAACAAACTCCTCTATCACAGGAATAGGGTACTGATCGGGGACAATTGCCTTGTTAAGTGCTCGGTAATCGACGCAGAATCGCCAGCTTCCATTCTTCTTTTTCACTATGATAACTGGACTGGAGTATGGGCTTCTGCTGGGACGAATAATCCCCACCTTCAACATATCCGCAACTTGCTTCTCTATCTCCTCCTTCATAAAATAAGAATATCTGTATGGCCTCACGTTTACGGGATCCTCACCCTTCTTAAGGACAATCCTATGCTCTAAATCACGTATCGGTGGCAAGCCTTCTCGCTCGTGAAATACCTCGCAGTGGGTCTGTAACACAGCCTTCAATTCGGTTTGCTGTTCCCTCGTGAGCTCCCCTGGACACGTGTCGTCTCTCTGTTTTTCCAGCTGCCCCACTTCCCACACAAGGAACCATGAGTCAGCATCCACTACCTTCTTCAGTTCCTGGGGTTCCACCAGCTGTCGGGCCAGAGCTGGGTCCCCCTGCACTCTAATCCTCTTGCCTCCCATGGTATATATCATGGACATCTCCCTCCAATTGATAATCACCTCTCCCAATGTTGCCAACCATGCAATTCCCAGTATAACATCTACCCCACCCAGCTCGAAGACGTAAAGGTCTGCCACCACCGTAGTTTCCCCCATGTTGATCGGTACCCCCTCACAACGTCCTCTTGACATCCTCTGCCGTTCGTCCCCGAGACTCATCGCGTATGGCGCCGTGTCGGTCATCGGAAGTCTCACCTCCTCTGCCACCCGTCGGTTCAAGAAATTATGGCTGGCCCCGCTATCAATGAGAATTAGCACTGGCGTCTCTCCGATTCTCCCTGCGAGCTTCATGGTTGTCGGCGACGTCAACCCTTCCGCCGAGCACGCCGACAGTTCCATGCAATCCCCCTCCAGGGATCCACCTCCGCCTTCGATAGCCACCTCCTCCTCGTCTTCTGCCAACAAGAGTACTCTCAAACCTTTCTCCGCGCAGCGGTGTCCTGGAACGAAGGGGCCGCCGCACCGAAAGCATCGTCCCTCCTCTCGTCTTTTCAAGAATTCCGGATAGGGCAAATTTCGAACCATTCTCCCCCGATTATCGCCACTCCCAGCATTTCCGCCTCTCTGGCCCGTCGCCGGCAACGACCCTTCTCTTTGATTCGCCGCACTCCCGTCCACTCCTCTCGACCTAATAACGGTGGGTCGCTCCATTTCTCCGCGAATCACTGTCGTTGTGGGTCGCAATCCTCCCCCACTAATTTTTACGCCATTCCAACCTCCTCCTCGCATTCGTATCATCGCGTCCTCCACATCTCTCGCAACCCTGATCGCCTCCTCCAATTCCTTGGGAGCCTAGATGCGTACCTGGCCCTTGACCTCTTCCTTCAATCCCGCCAAAAAAAATCCTAGTGTTAACTCCTCCGTCAATCCTTGCGTCTGCCCCAGTAAAACCTCAAAATTCCTGGCGAATTCCTCCACCGAACCTTCTTGACGTAAAGTTGCTAATTGTTCGTACACCGTGCCCCGAGATCCTCCTCCAAAGCGATTGATCAGTGATGCCTTTAATCCCGTCCAAGACCGGTTCTTGGTTTTGTCTTTCCAAATCTTGAACCAGTAGCTCGCACTACCCTTCATGTTGATATATGCGATTTCAACTTTATCATCATTTGCCACTTTCTGAATATCGAAAAAGTGCTCTGCCCGATTGATCCAACTGGGCGGCTCTTGCCCATCAAACCCAGGTAATTCCACCCTTTTCCTCCAATTCTGATGCATTCCCCCACCGTTGCGATGCTCGTGATTGTCATTCACGGACGTACTTCCCTTTTCCGACCCTCCTCCGTGATTATTCGGGCCTCCGCTCATCATCCGTTGAATGTCTCGCCTTATCGCCGCAGTTTCCTCTTTAATTCCTTCCACCGTTATCTCTAGGTTATCCAACCTATCCTCCGATAACTGTCCGTCCATCACTGATTCTCTCTTCCTATTGGATCCGGTAGGTCGGACCAATTGTTAGGTTCTTTATCCCAAGAACCTAGGAAAAACTCACTCCTTACTCTTCAAACACACACTCAGACAAAGAAATGCTTCTTTTATTCACTTTCAATCAACCGAAAGAATACAGTGAGCTTAACTTCTCCCCCTCAGGACAATGAGTCCTGATCAACAATTCAATAAGGCCAGAAAAAGATCCCTCCCCCAAACTAGTCACAACTATTTATACAAGTTCAAAAGCTTTTCCCCTCCCCCTAACTGTCTAAACAGTTAGACCAACTAACTATGTTTCTTTCTTCTCTCATAGACTAATAACGGTCTAACAGTATGTCTATGCCTAAAGAACTTTTAAGTCTTTCTGAATTCTTCCTATAGCAGAATCTCACATGTCTATTTCTTACTCTCCCTGGATTAATTGCTGGTTCAATACGACTAGAACTTGGTAATTTAGCACAATTGGATACATTGTCTCTCCATAATAATTGCCTAACTGGTTCAATCCATTCTACATTAGGTCTATTGAAGAATGTGGTCAGATTTTATGTTGATTCAAACCAATTTGCAGATATATAACTTGGAAATTTGACACAATTAATGGAATTACATCTATCAAATAATTTACTCACAAATTCAGTCCCTTCTGCATTGGGCCAATAAGAGAAGTAGACAATTTTGTACTTTCAAAACAGCAAAATTTCTGGTCATATACCGGTAGAATTTGGAAATCTGAAAAAGATCAGTGTTCTTATCTAAAAAACCAAGTTGTCAATTTAACTGTATGAAACTTCTGATCTAACATAAAAGTTACTTGAAGCTGTTTTAATATACCAAAATCAGTGTATTTTGAAGCTTAGCTGAGTAACAACACTGAAAAAGTAACAGAACTTGGACTTGTGGATGTTGGGGTGGTCTTGTTCTGTTATTGACTAATATATGTGGTTACACTATGATTGATGTTTGGTTGGATATATGTGGTTACATTATGATTAAAAAAGGTGCTTGTGTCATGTTGAAATGAAGGAAGCAATGGAGGCCAAGGTAGTGTGATGCTGGTTTCTGGGGCTACTAATGTGTTTATGTTCCCATAATGATAGGAACTGTTTTCCCAAGCAATGCAATATTCTTCTTACATTTCCTTTGTATTCTGGTTGAGTGAAATAACAATCCCTTTTTGTGCTGGAATTTACTCTTTAGTTGCAGACTAGTTTCTGAATTTTAAATGTGGATGAGCTTGTCACTAAAATTTTGAAGTTCAATCAAAGTTGTTCACAGTAGTTTCTGAAAAGAGGCTCTTACATTAGTTTCTCATTATTTGATTGCAAAACCAAACAAGTTTCTAAAAAGAACTATGGTTCATGAAACTAAGGTTGTTCTTTCTTTCACCTTAACAATTTTTACCTTTCAGATCGTCTAATATGAAATGTTAAAACGATGTTCTGGTTGGTGAGATAAGAAATTTTTGGGTGGAGGAAGTAACTATCTGAGACTATTGTTCAGTAGCAGGAACAAAACACTTAAATATAGGTTAAGTGTTTAAATATCATTTATTAATTGATAAATGAAATGAAATGTTTTACAAAATTTAAGTATTTGTAGTAAGGAGATATCTATAGTTTGGTTTTGTTCTGTTCAATAGCTGTTATTTTATTAAAAAGGTTTAATTTTAAAATGATAGAAAATTAATGTCTCAATTATACGATACTTTTGTTTTAGTGTGAATAATTCATATTTTGTATATATCTTTAATTATTGATAATTTTATTTAAAGTTACTGAAATTTAACTTAGACATCAAGCAAAGATAATGAATGATATAATTTTTATAGTGGTTTGAACTTGTAGAGATAGTATGCAAAATGTTCTTATAAACATAGTTTAAGAGATTAAGCATTTTTCTTTTTTAACTTTTCAAAACTTTTTTTTTAAAGATAGTTCTTCTTTCAACATTAAAATATAACTTTTGAGGATAAAACTGTAATGAAACTTTAAAACAAATAATATTATATATACAATCTTAACAACTTTATTTTAATAGATATTTTATTTGGAATTTTTATTAAAACAAATAATCCGTTTTCAAATTCATATAATTTAAAAGCATTGTAAACAAAAGAAAATATTCTCTAGATATTTAGGTATAAATAAAAACTGTTAAAAAACATTATATATATATATATATATATATATATATATATATATATATATATATATTCCACTAAATTCTAAAAGCTATTTAGGGTGTGTTCACTTCGAGGGTATTTACTGTTTACTAATATCATCGAGCGATAGAAAGTAATGCATTGTGTGTTCACTTGAAGGTATTTGCGTGCAAGTAACGTGATTGATTTGCGAGATGCACTTTTTTTTGGTCACCCGCTAGGTTGAGAAGATTTGGAGGGATAGTAGCATGAATTACTCATGTGCCCCTCACCTTTTAAATTTTTCCAGAACCACTGTTACATGTTTTATATAATATTGGTAGCTGCACTGTGTGCTCACGCGAGTAAGTCAAAGCTGCTATTTGCAGAAGAGGTTCCCAGCTTTGCTTCAAACAAGACAAAAACAGTGAAGATTCGCGCATGCATAGTCACAGTACAGATATTGCTTTTGACCGTGTGGAAAAAGGATTAAATAGTGGTAGGTGTGGTTGTTGTGTTAATTACATAAGCTACAAGAGCCTTGTCTGGTGGTTCTTGTGTTAATTGAAGAAGCGAGAATAGCCTTTGGCTGTGCAAGTTGAGGAGCTGGTAGTGTGTTTGCAGTGGTTTTGGAAGAGAGAAAGTCAAGGTGAGTTTTGATAGTAGTTGTTTACAGCTTGTGCCTATCGATTTATTGTTACAGGTGATGGAGGTAGATGAAGACATCAGCTGGATCGATGGAGGAGACGAAGAACACATTAGTTGATGAATAAGATGAGTGTGCGAAGGTGGAGAACGAAGACCAGTTTCAACGTATGCGGAGCGAGCGATGGCGTATCCGGATCAGAGATGCACTATCCGGTTACACGTGAATGCAGAAATCCAAGCGAAATGGTATCCAATTACAGTGATGCGTATTCGGATACCAGATGGGTATTTGGTTGGCTTGCATCCGGTTACACACCCGGTCTTCGTTCCCTGCATGTGCACCAGTTTGGTTCGCTGTTGGCAGTGTTTGGCGTGGAGAATAGTCGGAGAATGTCGACGGTGCAGTAGCCATGTGACGAAGAAATTGGTAGCAGAGCGAAGCGTGTCGTCAGAAGGATGTTGTCGGTGAAGTTGGAGGACGCCACGCTCATCCGATGCATGTTTAAGTAGTGGACGAAGGTGTCAGACATGATGGAGGATGGAGGCAACATTTAATGGTCCTTCAATCAGCGACAAAATTTTCTGATTGGTGAAGGATGCACCGAGGTTGGAGGGACAGGTGAAGCACTGGACGAAGGAGGAGGATGGGCACACATGAGGACGTTGAGAAGAACGCAGATATAGTTTTATTGATTCAAATATGATAGGGCTAACGATTATTTTTTGATGGTTTGTGATGCAGATCTTGTGAGGGTGGTGAAGAACAAGCTTGAACATTCAATTGCAAGCTCTTCTATGGTGTAAGTTGATAAAGCACCGTGTGTGTTGTGTGTAGTCCAGGGCATTAGCAAATTAACGGGTTTGTTGATAAATGTAGGGAAGAAGTTGATCATGGTTTGTTTTGGTATTTTGAAGGTGGTGGACCGGAGTAGTTGGTTATGGTGAAGAAGGTTCTTTGTGCATGTTTTTGTCCAGCAAGCAGAAGTTATTTCTTTGGTAGAAGGTTATTTATGAATGGTTTTCGGGCAGTCAAGATAATTCACTTTCATAGTTGAACATTGAAGATTTTGACTCATTGTTCTATATTCATTTGTTTGGTTCATGAACTGGATCTACTCTGTTCAAGGTACATTATGATTTAAAAAAAATTTCTACATTGCTTTTGATGCATGATCTAATATCATCATATTGTCAGGTTTGCTGTTACGTAGTTGAAAAACATAGATAATTACCATCCAACTTGGCAAGACAACAATAAGTGAATCAATCAGTACATTTCTGGTTGGGGTTTGAGTGTTTTGTGTAATTCATACTTGGAAATCCACCTACACAGATCTTCAACAGATAAGTGTGATTGTTTGTTTATTTTTAATAAATATAAGAATGTGTTTTTAATGTTTTAGTTAAATATATGTCTTTTAATTTTAGTATTATACGAATGTATTAGTTAAATTTGTTTATATATGAATTTATGATATATTAATTTATGATAACATGAATAAGATATGTTTCATGAATATATGAATGGATGATTTTAATTATAGTATGATTATTTGTTTAAGTAAAAATAGATGGAAGAAGAATTAGATTTGTCGTACTTGGACTGTGAAGATATAAACGACGATGTGGTTGGTGTACACTTTAATATAGTCGCAATGCTACATCAACAATTACAACTAACAACCTCAGTGGCTGCACTAACAATGTTATGCATTGTTTGTCATGCCTTGAATATATTGAATATGTGCTCGAGTGATCCAAGTAGTGTTAGCACTTTCCTTCCCGACAAAGACCGTCGCAGGGAACAGTTAATGTCGTACCTGGTGCATACTAATCGATGTCGTGACATTATTCGGATGGGTGCAGAGGCATTTATTAATCTTTGTGAGAGACTAAGAACAACCAGGTTAGTTAAAGATGCCATTTGCTCAACAGTGGAGGAAGAAGTAGCTCAATTTCTTCATATAATTGGGCATAATGTTAAGAATCGAAGTGTGACATTTTTCTTTCATCGATCTGGGGCGATGGTTAGCAAACACTTTCACGATGTGTTGAATGCTATTTTAACTCTAGAATTAGAATTTTTAACTCAGCCATCAGGAGACGACGTTCATCCATATGTCTTAAACAACAATCGATTTTATCCTTACTTTAAGGTAACCATATGAATCTGTCAGTTTTAAAATAATGAAATGAAATAATGTTCATGTTATGCAGTTGTATGATGACTTGTTAATTGAATGTTTAGGATTGCTTAGGGGCCATAGATCGTACTCATGTTTGTGTGAGGGTGGCAAGAACAGATGCTCCGAGATTTCGTGGAAGAAAAGATTGGCCAACTCAAAATGTGTTTGCCGTATGTGACTTTGATATGAAATTCACATACGTTTTAGCAGGGTGGGAAGGAACGACATCTGATTCTAGAATCTTAAAAAATGTTCTCGATCGAGATGACCCGTTGGTCATCCCCCAAGGTAAGTGTCTTCATTGGGATGTTATGATTGGTTGTTTATTAGTTAGTAAATGCTGATGTTATGCATTATTGTATGAAAGTACTATCTTGGCGATGCTGGGTTTATGCTTAAAAGCACAGTATTGACACCATACAGAGGCGTGAGATATCACCTTAAAGAATTCACACGCACAGGACCACAAAATGCAGATGAGCTCTTTAATCATAGACATTCATCATTGAGAAATGTTATAGAAAGAACATTTGGTGTGTTTAAGAAAAGGTTTCCCCGTGGAAGTGAACCACATTATGGATTGGAGACAATGACAGACATCATTCTAGCTTGTTGTATCCTACACAACTTTATCCGTGGAGTTGATAACGATGACCCATTGCTTAATGAGGTTGATAATGAGTTAAATGAAGGGGAAGAGCATAATGTGTCATCTTCTCAAGTTCGAGAAGATGATTATAGGGTCGGTACAACTATTAGGGATGCCATATCTAATGAAATGTGGCGAGATTATGAAAATTAATAGTATTGTATTTGATATCATTTTATTATGACTGTGTTTTTTGAATATGACATCTACTTGGTTTTATGATTAACTCTACTTCACTTGTATAAATTTTCTTTATCAAATAGGTTAAATATGGACAGGGGTAAGGGACAAATGATCGTGTCATCTACTGGTACAAGAGAGTTCATTAAATGGACTGAGGACATGGATGCTAGGCTTTTGCATTCTATGATCGAGGAGAGTCGTTTGGGTAATAGGGTTGACGGTAGTTGGACAACCCAAGCGTATAATAACATGGTTCAATACCTTCATAGTTGTGGTTATGTTAATGTTAGTAAAAATAATGTAAAAAATCGACAAAAGGTATTGAAAGTGATAGACGACGGTTCGAGGCACATCAGCGAGAAGGAGGAAATCGGAGATTCGCTTGAGCTGAAGTACCGAGAAGCAGCTGAAGAAACGATTTGACCCGTGAATCCTCAGGTTCTGCCAAGGAGAAACAGATGAGGCAGCGGAAGAACTAGGAACCCTAGGATTGGAGGTTTGTTCGGTGGAAAACCTAGGGTTTGATGCGGAAGCTGATTTGAACGGTGGGGAAGTGATTTTAGTCGGCGAGAAGGGAACTAATCGGTGGAAAATGATTTACGGGGAGGTCTGCGGGAACGATGTGGTTCGTGGTGGAAGAGAGCCATCGAGAGAGAACATAGATGAAGGTTTCACGAAATGAAGATGTGGTATTGTGCTGACAGAACTCGTGAGGGAATAAGCTCGCGTGGCAGTGATGGCGTAAGCAATCCACACGGCTGGTGCAGAGATATCTGAACTGTAAAAGGAAATGAAAGATGAAGCGTGAATGGAAGGTGGCTAGAGGAGATCCTTTGGATTCTCTAGCCTTGACTTTCAAGGTAGAATTGCTCTGGAGTGTTCTCAACAGAATAACAATTCATTATGCTCAAAAGTGTCTTACAAGAGGTGGTGGCATGTCTATATATAGGACTAAAAGTCCTTCCTATCTAGCACATGCCTAACACCTTTTACACATGCTTTTAATAAAAGTAAAAGAAATACTACACTAAACTAATTGGGCTTGGGCCCAAGTCATCATCCCCTCCCCCTTGGAAAGGATTTGTCCTCAAATCTTATGGTGCTTTTGAAGACTTATTTTTGTTATCTTCATAAGGGTTCCTCTTGGGTCAAATATCCACCTGCAATAAGCATCAAACATATCTCTAATTAGTTTTCTTTGACCCAATAAGAGATATAAAAGAATATGTGTAGAAGAAGGTTTCCAAATTTTGAAATTTTTAATTTTGATATAACAAAGAAACCTTTCTTCATTTGAAATTTTATTTGTATCTTGAGTTATTGGTAACCATAAAGGTAACCATAACCCAAGTTGGAACTTTGCATGTATTGAAAGTGATAACATTTTTAAAGATGGAGTGGCCAATTCTTTGAAAGAAAAGTGAAATTTGGAAAATTCAAATATAAATGGAGAAAAGTGAGAGAATAGAAAACCTCCCCTTAAGAATCTTGCTTCTAGGGTAGGAGGAGATGTTGCCTTTATTTGCCTTTTCTTTTCTTCCATTTCTATTCTTTCAACTTCTTCCTTTTCTCTTCTTTGTGCTTCTTTTCTCTCTTTCTCTCTTCTTTCCTCTTCTTCTCTTCTTTCTCTTTCTTCCTCTTTTCTTCTCTTGTTTTCTTCTTCTTCTCTTTTCTCTTACTCTCTTCTTTTCTCTTCTTCTCTTCTCTTTCGTTCTTCCTTTTCTTTTCTTTCCTTTTCTCTTCTCTCTTTTTCTCTTTTCTCTCTTACTTCTTGTTTTTGTTTTTCTCTTTTTAATCTCTCAATTCTATATTTGCTTGTCTCTTCCCATAGCCTCTTAAGTTTTTCTAGAAACTCACTTTTCCTACGAGAGAACCCACTTAAATTTTGAATGAATGACTCACCTTCTCTAATAAGCTCTCTCATAAGTTCTAAGTTTCTTTCAATTTCTCGAGGCACAAACTTTCTTCTCATACAAGCTTTCAATTCATTCCAATCATGAATGGGATATTGTCTACCTATCTCAACATGATATTGCCTATCATCCCACCACTCTCTTGCATGCTTTTTAAAACTAGAAGTGTAAAGACTAAGAATATAAGATTCATTATCTCTAGAATAGAAGGATTCATATTTACTTTTTCTCACCATGAATGAATGCATGTCATTAATTTCCTTTTCCCAAGCTAGGTATGTTAATGCACCAATATCATCACCAAAGAATGGAATATTTTCACTAGCTTGTTTATACAAATCATCTTCAATCCTATCAAATTCATAAGATGAACAAGACTTCCTTCTAGCTTTATCATGTTCTCTTTTGATGCCTTTGTAACTAAGTTGCTTATCAAAATTAAAATTCCTAGCAGACCTATATGGATAACAAGACATCTTCGTTTTTAAAAGTTTTTCTAGTGTAAAAGACTTACAAGATTCACACTTAGACAAGTCCCAGGTAAGAGAGGTGAGTCATGAAGACTGCTTAAGTACCAAGTCTTGCCTTGCCAGAAATGTCTTAGGTTACTACTAGTTATCCTTTAAACTAAAATCACTTTTAAAATCAAAGAACACAACTCACAAACAATCACAACAATTAAACACTAAAAGACGAGACTTTTCGGACTCTAATGTGACAAGGCTTAGAGTTTAATCCCTTTTACCTAAATCACCCTAAACGTAAGACACTAAAATTTAAACACAAACAAGAAAAGTTTTGCCAAGAGTTGAAAGAGCACCAAGGACTCTTCCAAGACACTTGGACTTTGAATGGCCTTTTACAATGAAATTAAGAAAACTAACAATAGAGTCTATTACACATCAAAATGAAGAAACAATTAAAAAAAACAAATAACAGCTATGCTTCAATCCTGGTCCTGATTCAAATCCGCATGAAGAATCTAGTGCTCCACTTTTTGGTTGCTTCTGGACAACGTTGGAGTCTCCTAGCTCTTGGGTTCAACTCTACAATCACAAATGTACAAAGTTGGATCAGAGAGCTGTTAACGAACATATTGGAAGAGGGAAGTTACACTTAAATGAGCCTTCCCTTTCTTGGGTTTGTACACTTGATGCAGAGAAAGGTTCCTATTGACTGTCCATTACAATTTGTTGCACAGAGAAAACCTGCACAAATATTCAGACCAACATCAACAATTCACACATTACAAGTAATTACAAATCATGACAAGAACAGTTCAATCAAAACAGAAGCCATTTAAGGTAAAAGAAAACTCCCTTTAGTTCAAAGCTTCCACATGAAGTGCTTAGGTTGTTGTTTTCTTAGTAAACTTCTGCTCAAACTAAACTCTCAAACATCAACTCTGCACACATAAATCTAAACAAAATCCAGCAACAAAATCCAGCAAGTGCAAATGGACAGTGAACTAGATTTAGATTGGATGTAATTCAATGCAGAAACTAACCACCTAATTAATTCAGTCACCAAGTCAGAACTGGAATTTAGGTGCTTTAATCACTTCTTAAAACTGGATGATACATTGGCAATTAAAAAAAGATTGATGCACAACTGATTATGACAAGAGCAGCCTTTGCAGCAACTCAGTGAATTACACTGGGTAGAAACAATTAGACCACACTAGTCAAGAACAATGTCCTAACTAATTCAGAAATCAGTGGACCATGCTAATCAAATCAATGGACAGAGTAATGTGAGACAAATCAGAAATTGGCAGTTTTAAAACAGTGTTCTTGCAATTCCAGAAATGCTCATAAAACCATCAGCACATTATTTGCAATTCCTATGCATCTACCAAGTTCAAAGAAATCTTACCAAATCAACATCAGCATTCAACATGCCCAATTAAACCATGAAATCAACATTTCACTGTCAAACAGTGAGTAGATCAATTAATTCAGCAGGCAATGTTTGACAATAAAGTGAGTGCAATGACAGTTTAAACATTCACAAGCACAATTAGCATCACTAGCAAATCAGCAATCACATTCAAGCATTTAATATCTCAATGACTTCATCAAACAATTTATGAACTAAATTGATTTCAATAACTTCTTAAACAGTCACAACTCTCCACTCTGATCATCTCATTTTCGTTTCCTGCACAATGAACAATCAACAAATGGTTAGTTGAAACTGAACTCTTGTAAATGCCAATAGCCGCTAATCTCACAGCACCCAGAGTTCTCTTTAAAACATTTTAAGGCACTCAAATGAAATTTTCAGTCTAAGCCAGAGAATCCTGTGGATCACCACCACCTAATATGCTACCATTCACACTTACCTTCTTTCAAATCCAAAACCCAGATTGGAATCAGATTTCTCAATTCAGGAAAATGGTTAGCTAACGCAAAGTGATGGACAAACAGGACAACCACTCAAATAGCAGGGCAGACTCTAACTAAGGAAACTCTAGACCAGATGAAATAAGCAATTAAAAGCTTCAATTAAAAGTTGCCAGAATAGATTTCACATGCATTGCAGACAAAACTAGATAACCAATAAAGACAAACAAGAAGCAACGCTATCAAGAAGGGAAGCACTCAAAAATGAACCTAAGAATTGCTCTAGAGGGGATTAAGAAAGCAAGAAAAACAAGCAAGTTAGATCAGAGACAGTTAAGTGACTCCAGTACTGAATTTTACAAAAACGTTTGATAAAATACCCCAACAAAATTAGTTCATAACTGATAATGTTTTCAGTTTCTGATTTGGAGCTTGTCTTAGTTGGATTGCACAAGGTCTGAACGCTTTCTAAACTTGTATAGATATTCTTTTTGACTTGTTTTGATTTCATTCAACAGACCCTAGCTCTTACTACAATCCAACTGAATCATAAATGCACAAATCAAAATGTCAGTACTGCACTATACTTGCTTCATAAAAAAAATTGACTTAAAATGGTGGTTTCAAAAGGTGAAAGATGCACAAAGGCTGATATAACTCGAATTAAACTATCTCAACATGTTTAAAACATCAAAACAAACTTGTTTTGCATTAAAATTGGATGCAGAACATAGTAATTCGACAATTGAACTTGCAATAGCCAATTATGCAATCAAACAGCTCAACCACACCACCAGTTTTAAGTTTTGTTGAGTCAATTGACAATTTATTGATGAAACTGACTTTAAAACAACAATTTGAAGCTTGAACACGACACGAGGAAGTTAATGCAAGATTTCTAGCAAGATCTATATGCCAGAACAGATTTTAAAACAAAAACTAGACTCAAACAAGACAATGCAGATCGGCCAACTGCAATTTGAACTCTGCTGGAGTTTTCTCAGTGCAACCAAGCATTGCTTAAGCAAGTCATTACTTATATGATATGCACATGGTACTTGCTCAAATGTCTCACAGAGTTCAACTCTCGTTCACTTGCAAATGAACACTAATACTACAAAAATAATGAAGGCTGAATCTGATGTCATCCATCATGCACTCGAGCTCTAAGTGAGTTTGTCATAGCTCATATGGAGTGCAGATAAGGAACATTCAATTAGATTGTTCAGCTCAATCAAAACACGGTTTCAACCCAGAATTTATGACAAATAAGCAACTGAACATGACTTTGACAAAAACAGAATATGATGCTCAAATAAAATGACTCAAACAAAATTTTGGACCGATTAAGATGAGGAAAAGACTCAAAGTAAATCTGGCACACACAAATTGACTCAACCAGAACCTACTGTAAGCAGCAATTGATGTACAGAAACCAAAAAATGAACAAGACAAAGTAAAATACTCAAGACATTGCACGAATGATAATCAACAACACAAAAATTTGAAAACAAGCAAACGCACAGATTGAATCTCAAGAATAGAGAACAGATCGAGACCGAAAATTTGAGAATCGACGAAACATAAAACTCATATCAGAGAGAAACGAGATACTTAGCTCAAGCGAACGCGCCTAACCTAGGCTCTGAATACCACATGATAGATGGCGGTTCGAGGCACATCAGCGAGAAGGAGGAAATCGGAGATTCGCTTGAGCTAAAGTACCGAGAAGCAGCTGAAGAAACGATTTGACCCATGAATCCTCAGGTTCTGCCAAGGAGAAACATATGAGGCAGCGGAAGAACTAGGAACCCTAGGATTGGAGGTTTGTTCGGTGGAAAACCTAGGGTTTGATGCGGAAGCGGATATGAACGGTAAAGAAGTGATTTTAGTCGGCGAGAAGGTAACTAATCGGTGGAAAATGATTTACGGGGAGGTCTGCGGGAACGATGTGGTTCGTGGTGGAAGAGAGCCATCGAGAGAGAACATATATGAAGGTTTCGCGAAATGAAGATGTGGTATTGTGCTGACGGAACTCGTGAGGGAATAAGCTCGCGTGGCAGTGATGGCGTAAGCAATCCACACGGCTGGTGCAGAGTGGTGTAGAAAATAGTTATGTGGAGGTGAGAGATATCTGAACTGTAAAAGGAAATGAAAGATGAAGCGTGAATGGAAGGTGACTAGAGGAGATCCTTTGGATTCTCTAGCCTTGACTTTCAAGGTAGAATTGCTCTGGAGTGTTCTCAACAGAATAACAATTCATTATGCTCAAAAGTGTCTTACAAGAGGTGGTGGCATGTCTATATATAGGACTAAAAGTCCCTCCTATCTAGCACATGCCTAACACCTTTTACACATGCTTTTAATAAAAGTAAAAGAAATACTACACTAAACTAATTGGGCTTGGGCCCAAGTCATCAGAAAGACAGATGGTGTGAGGTTCATGACCTCTTTGGTGGATTGAGTGGATTTGCATGAAACGTCGTTACTATGAGATTTGAAGCTGAGGACGAAGTGTGGACTGATCTCATCCAGATATTTGTTAAAAATTTAGATTTGGTAGATTCTTGAAACACATAACTTCAACCACTATTTGTGTCATGTGTGTTGTTTCAGTCAAGGCCAACTGCAACCAAGTGGAGGGTTAATAGCATCAGACACTACGATTTAATGGTCGATTTATGGGCTGCGAATCGAGCAACTGGGAGTGGTGTTTGGACTGCTCGTCAAGCGCGTCGTCAGTGGGTTGGACCTCGTGTACAAGTTGATTTGAATCAGAATATGGACTACATTCCTGAAGAGCCTAACTATCACGACTATAGAGACCCAACTCCAACATCACCTCCTCCATCCGTGGATGAGTACAGTCCAGGGCAGACTCAATTTGTGCCATCCGTTCCATCTGGAGGAACTTCATCCTCACGAGGTTCCAAAAGGAAGGCACCTATGGTCGATACGATAGATTCACAATTTGATAAGTTGAAAACCAGCCTCGATGGTTTCATAGTTGTCCTCGGCTCAACAAATGTTCACTTTGGTGTAATTTCTGATGCTGCTGTGCGTCAAGTATCAGCAATGGAAGACAAAAATCAAATACTCCGTCGCACCTCCACGTACACATACACAGAGAGCGACATTTATGAAATGTTGAGTGCTATGAATATTTTCGATGAAACCTTGCTTGATCAATGTTGTTTCTTATCTTCAAACCCCACTTGTACAAAGAGGTTAATGGGACTTCCACCACACAAGAGGTGGAACAAGTTATATAAAATGATACCGGGTGGTCAATGTTAGAATGTTATGACTCTATGCTTTGTAGTTGTATTAAGATTAAATTATTCCATGTTCGGGTTTTATCGAACAATATTATTCCAATTATATTATGGTTATGACTTAACTTGTGCATCTGTATGCTTTGTCTTTAATTATTGTTATTATTAATATTCTTTAATTTCTTATGAGTAAACCCCGCTATGTTTTTATGTATGGTTTTGTTGAAGAAATTGTTAAATGGCCTGATCATCACAGAATGTAGGGTATGGAACAAATGCATGTGCGGGTTCATCATATTGAAGATAACTTGGTAAACTTATCTCTCGACATGAATCGATAATTTGCTCACCTTAATGAAAATGTTAACTTAATTCTTCACCGTTTTGATGATTAAGTTGCTTACTATTCCGTTAGTGTATAACATGAATTTTTTGTTGTACTTGACTAATGTGATTGATTGCTTACAAACCTCACTCAAGCAATTTAATGATTATCTATTACAAATATATTTCTATGTTATTATTTCCCCGTTTTTATAATATGTTATGTAATATTATAACTTCGTTTTATTATCATCTGATTCAAAATTAATAAATTTCACTTCCATAACAAATAAATTCCATAACAAATAAATTCATACTACTTGGAACTAAATTATATTAAAAACAAATATTACATTTTGAAATAAATTCATTTTACTAAATTATAATTTAATTACCTTTCTTAAATTATTTTTAATAATTATTTTGAATTTTTTACATTTAATAAACATTTTTACAAATAAATATAACATAAACAAATATCATTTTATATCAATTTAATACCTAGGGGTATTTTGGTAATCTTTAATTTATACCAATTAAACAATTTTTTAAAAACTGTCAAATCAATCAAATCTTACAGTAATTCTCACAAACTTTACCTCTAAATCCACTCTCAATTACCTCCAAATAAACTCAAATAAATACAAAAAAAAAATACCCTCAAATCCTCTTAAATCCACTCAATCACTCTCTCCCAAATCATCTTCTCCAATCACCCCCAAGTGAAGATACCCTTAAATTTGAAATAATTATTAACACTTACAACTTCATTCTAAGTGATACCCTTCTGTAACATCCCAAAATACAGTAATTACCATAAATTAGAATTAATTACAATTAACAGTAAACAATGCAGTCTTTATATATATATACAGAGAAGAAGTTTCAAAGCCGAACAACTTCAGTACAAAAGAAACGCGCATAACCGCATGCAAAGGAAACCTGGAACGAACGTTCTTAACTACAAAAATTAACGTACGCATCAAAACAGAAGTAGAGATAATTAGAACGAACGACTTTACAACAATACTTAGCCGAACGTCCAAGCTACGCTAACATTTACAGTCCTAATCTAACGAGCGCTCTATGGCTCGGCCTTTACTTCCACTTCAACCAGATTTGCATCTTCCAAATTTTCTTCTTCTAGCATTTCTTCAAGGGATGCACCACCATCTGCTCACATCCACACGGATGATCATTGCAAGACAAGACGAACGTACATGGATAGGGGACAACACAATGGAAATGCAAGGGTAAGCTTATATTGTTTAATTCATACAATTTAAACCATACATTTAACATTTCAATTCACACATACAACATGTAATTTTATCATATCATTTAACATATAAATATGTATATAAAGACAGACCGTCCGGACTGTATGAACCATGTAGTTACAAGCGTCCTTGCACCCGAGTGGTGTACTAGCCGGGATATACCTAATCAGCTACCACTTGAGGTTAATCCTTCGCCCATGCTAAGTGATGGACTAAGGACCTCCTGCCATTCCCACACATGACTACCCCCCTTCTACGTGAAGATGAGTATCACGGAATATCAGGATGGACAGCGAGTCCTAACTTATCCATGTTCATACTTTACCAAATTTAATATTTAACACATCTGAGACGTTCCTCCTTGGAACGCTCGTTCAAATTGCATAATCGTATAACCATTTAATATAGTATTCAATCGTATTAACCTTTCATATTTATAACATTTTCATTCTGTGTTCCACTCTCTCAAAATGACAAACGTTCAATTTACTGAAGGAAGAGGACGGACGTTTAAAAGTTAGAGTTAGGAAGACCCATAATAAATCATAAAGATTTCTAGAATAATAAGACCAAGTTCCAGAATAATTTTAAATACTAAGAAGTCAGATTATCTCAATTTAGATGAATAGGAATTAAGGAGAATACTTGAATATATAGGGAACTTTGTATTCGAAAGGAACAGGCTACCAGTCAATGACCGAACGCGCAAATATAAATTTTTCAAATGTTTGGACGAACGCTATTTGCGTTCGGTAAGGAATTAAAAGATAAGAACGAACGTTCGGTTTAAGACCGAACACTTTATTAACGCGAACGCTCGGTATATGACCGAGCACAAATCATGACGAACGCTTGGCAAAAGACCGAGCGCTCTTTAGGACGAACACTCAATATGAAATCGAGCGCTATTCAGGACGAACGCTTCGGTATAAGACCGAGCGCTATTCAGGACGAACGCTTCTGTATGAGACCGAGCGTTCTTTAGGACGAACGCTCGGTATAAGACCGAGCGTTACGTATTCATAAAGTTTTAAATATTTAAATACTGCTGAGCTAAACCGAACGCTCAGACATCCAAATGGGGACGCTCGCTCTCGAGCAGAGTTCTTTCCAAATGAAAGAATTCCATTCTAAGTTATTTTAAAGAAAACCGAACGGTCTAAGACCGTACGGTGACGAGCGTCACTTATCAAAGGGAATGATTTAAGTTTCAGATTTTCTCAACCTTAACAAATTTCTAGATTTTCAACGTTTTAACATATACTTTATACTTCGAATGATTCTCAAATCTATGAACTTTATAACTTTCACTTCCAGATTAATTCACATTCAACAATCAACATATTAAAAACTCATACATTACAATATTCACCCATCATTCATACGTATCAAACCACATGCAGTCCAACAACCCAGAAATCATATCCGATATCAGAGAACGTTCATAACAGCTCAAACTTCATACTTTTCATACATAAATTTCAGATCATTCATCATGCAGTATAAATTAAACATATAAGCTTGCCTTACCCGGATTGGCAACCAAACTTGTCCTAGATGTAAAAATGGCTTCGTCCAACTACGTTTTTCTTAGGTTCTTGACTCTTCCAGAACAAAATCTAACCACGGAATACAGAACACTTAGAATACACGCTTGCATGCAACTAAAAACCCTATCTTTCCAGAAACCTAAAGACGAACTACGGAAAGGGGACTTACCAGTTTCAGTTCTTGAAGCTGTTCGGTCCAGTGGATAGCTCTCAGTTCAGTGGACGTTCCTACGGTGCTGAAAATGTGATCGGAGGAGAAACGTGAGGATTACAGTAGAGAGAAGTTTGGGAGGTTCTAGAGAGAAGTTGGAGAAGATGAAGGGGTGAGTTTCGTGAGGAAGAAGGTGAGTGATTGCAGGTGGGAGAGCTTTTTCGAAAACTAAAGTTTTGTTAATTTCCACGCCCCACGGACGAGCGTCTCCCACGTTGACACCTGCACTCTCACTTCTGATTTCAGAAACTTCTCTTGCGACACGTGGCGTGCGTGCATGTGAGGCTTGGTGCGTTTTTAATGTTTTCAGAGGAATGATTGTGGCTCAGTTTTCAGTGCACAGCAGAGATATAATTACTATAGTTGGGAGTGGGTTTTAAATGGGATGAACATTGATTGTGGTGCGTATTAAGTGGTGAGGTGTCATAATTATCTTTGCTTAATTATCCAGGGTTTCACATTCTCCCTAACTACAAAAATTTTCGTCCTCGAAAATTAAAAACTTACCCGTAAACAAGTGTGGATACAAGTCCCTCATTGCACTCTCCACCTCCCATGTTGAATCTCCAGTCTTAGCGTCCCATAATACTTTCACTAAACGAACGTCTTTTCCCTTGTGTAGCTTGGTGCGAACGTCTTCAATACGAACTGGTTGCAACTCCAACGTTCGGTCTTGGCGCAGTTGAATATTCTCCAGCTCCAAGACATGAGAGGGATTGGCTATATACTTCCTAAGCTGAGACACATGGAAGACCGGATGCAGATTTGATAGTTGAGGTGGCAACGCTATTTCATAAGCTACTGGTCCAATCTTCTTCAGAATTTGGTACGGCCCTATGAACTTGGGAGACAGCTTCTTTGGACGAACGGCTCTGCCTACTCCAGTGATTGGGTTGAGTCTCAAAAATACATGATCACCTGCAGCGAACTCCAATGGTCTTCTTCTTCTATCCGCATAGGATTTCTACCTGCTCAAGGACGTCTTTAATCTCTCCTGGATCAACTTCACTTTGTCAGTCGTTTGTTGGATGAGCTCAGGTCCAGTTAGCACGTTCTCTCCTTCCTGGAACCAGCAAAGTGGCGTTCGGCACTTCCTCCCATAGAGAGCTTCAAACGGCACCATTCCAATGCTAGATTGGAAACTATTGTTGTACGTGAATTCTACCAGTGGCAAGACTTCATCCCATGCGCCTAAGTGATCTAGGACGCACGTCCTCAGTAAGTCTTCCAGCGTCTGGATGGTACGTTCGGATTGGCCGTCCGTTTGCGGATGATATGCTGAACTCATCTGCAACTTGCTTCCCAACTCGCCTTGTAACGATTGCCAAAACCGAGATGTGAATCTCGTGTCTCGGTCAGAAACTATGCTTGAAGGCACTCCATGAAGACGAACAATCTCCTTGATATATAACTTGGCCAAATTCGTCATGGACATCTTCAAGTTAACGGGCAGGAAGTGAGCGCTCTTGGTTAATCTGTCCACGATCACCCAGATTGAATCATGATTCCTGACCGTGCGTGGTAGATGAGTCACAAAATCCATGGAAATGCTGTCCCACTTCCATTCAGGAATCTCCAATTGTTGAAGCAATCCGCCTGGTCGTTGGTGTTCTGCCTTTGCACGCTGACAAGTTAAACAGGATGCCACAAAACGAGCGACATCACTCTTCATTCCAGGCCACCAGAACGACTGCCTAAGATCTTGGTACATCTTAGTCATACCGGGATGTATGCTAAGACGACTGTGATGTGCTTCCTCCAATATGATTCGCTTCAGTTCGCCATCATTAGGAACGCACGTCCTATCCAGATATCGTAATAGGCCGTCCGTCCCCGTATTGAATTCTTTGGCTTGATCTGAACCGAGCGCGCTTAAAATCTTCACTAAGTCCTCGTCCTCGCGTTGCTTCATCCTGATACGATCAAAGACATTGCTTGATATTCTAAGGTTACAGCACTTGATACTACTCGGCTCCAACTCAAACTGCAACCTCAGATCTCTGAAACTCTCCACTAAGTGCAGCTCCTTCACCATCATTATCGAGACATACACTGCCTTCCTGCTTAGAGCGTCCGCCACTACATTGGCCTTTCCAGGGTGATAGAGCAACTCAAATTCATAGTCCTTCAAAAATTCCAACCAACGCCTCTGCCTCATGTTCAGCTCCTTTTGATCAAATAGATACTTGAGGCTCTTGTGATCACTGAAGACTTGGAATATGGATCCGTATAGATAATGCCTCCAAATCTTCAATGCGAAAACGACCGTTGCCAATTCCAGGTCATGCGTGGGGTAGTTTCTCTCATGAATTTTCAATTGGCGAGATGCGTAAGCTACTGCTCGTCTCTCTTGCATAAGCACACATCCCAACCCTTGATGAGACGCGTCACAGTACACTTCAAAGGGTTTGGAAGTGTCCGGAATGATCAGCACTGGAGCGCTCGTCAATTTATTCTTCAACTCTTGAAAGCGCTCCTCACACAAGTCAGTCCACGCGAACGGTTTGTCCTTCCTTGTAAGCTGCGTCAGCGGTGCTACTATCTTAGAAAAACCTTCAATGAAACGTCTATAGTAACCCGCAAGACCAACAAAACTCCTCACTTCCGTGACCGAACGCGGGCTCTTCCAATCCAGCACTGCTCGCACCTTAGATGGATCCACTGAAATACCTTCAACCGAGACAACATGGCCCAAAAACTGTACCTCCTTCATCCAAAATTCACACTTGGACAGTTTTGCATACAACTCCTTTTCTCTCAACACGCTCAGCACTGCCCTCAAGTGTTCTTCATGTTCCACTTGCGTTTTAGAATAGATGAGAATATCATCTATGAAAAAGACGACAAACTTGTCCAAATAAGGTCTGAATATCCGGTTCATGTAATCCATGAAGACGGCTGGAGCGTTCGTCACTCCAAATGGCATTACCACGTATTCATAATGCCCATAACGTGATCTGAACGCTGTCTTCTGGATGTCGTCCTCCTTAACCCTTATTTGGTGATATCCCGAACGCAAATCAATCTTAGAAAATACGGTTGCTCCATGCAGTTGATCCAACAAGTCATCTATCCTTGGCAACGGGTATTTGTTCTTGATGGTCAGCTTGTTTAATTGTCTGTAATCTATGCACAAACGAGAGCTGCCATCCTTCTTTTTCACCAAGAGCACAGGCGCTCCCCATGGTGATACACTCGGCCTTATGAATTGCTTCTCCATCAACTCTTCAATCTGCTTTTTGAGTTCAACCAACTCTGCAGGCGCCATCCGGTATGGTTGAATTGAGATAGGTGCGGCTGTCGTCACCAAATCAATGGTGAATTCAACTTCCCGAGCAGGAGGTAACCCAGGTATTTCCTCTGGAAAAACGTCCTGAAACTCCTCCAAAATGGACGTTCGTTCTTTACTGCCAATAACGGACGTTCGTTCTTGCCTTAAATCTCCCAGCTCTTGGTCTTCATGCGTCATGATGAGGAAACAAGCCGCGCCCTCCATAATGTCTTCTTTTAATTGACCGAGCGTCACACCCAAGTATTCTTCATCTTCTTCAGGAAATACTAACTCTTTCTTGCCACAATCTATGATAATATGGTTGGTAGCCAACCAATCCATGCCTAAAATTATTTCCAAGTCCTTCAAAGGTAAACAGATCAAGTTCACCTTATAATTATGCCCCTCAACCACAATAGGACATCTAATGCATACGGTAGATGTCCTAAGCTCTGCAGCCGCTGGTGTTGATACCACCAAATCGAACTGCATATCTCTCTCCACTATTCCCAGCTTTTCAACACACGCCTTCGAGATGAAGGAGTGAGTCGCCCCAGAGTCAAACAACACACGAAATGGCATTCCAAACAGCAAGCATTCACCAGTTATAAGATTACCTGCGCTTGCTGCCTCCGCTCCAGTGATAGCGTACACTCGCCCTACTGCTTGTGCTCGTCCACCTCTTGGCTAATTTCTTCCAGCAACAGGTGGTCTCGTCACTGCTCGTCCGCTCAAGTTGCACTCGTTATCTGAGTGTCCGTTCCTTCCACAAAGAGTGCAGTGTTTCCCTCTAGTCAATTGAGGGCATGCATTCCTATAATGTGGCCCTCCACACCGGTAACAAATCACGTTCCCTGGTCCAGACTGTCCGACAGGGACGATCGCTTGTGATCCGCTTGCATGCGATGGTTGGTTTGGACGAACGTAAGGTAATCTCCTTTGAACAGAACCTTCCCTGGACACTATAGGTCCCCTACTCGCTGGTTGTTGCTTCTTGTGTCGTTCAGCTTCTGCCATATTTTTCTCCAAAACCTTGGCCCTCTCCACCATAGCAGGAAACGTCCTTATGCACAAGCTTGAAATCATAACTTTCAATTCACTCCTTAGGCCGTTCTCATACTTCCGACATTGCCACTCTTCACTGGTGGCCATTGTATTGAATCGGACAAGGTGTTTGAATTTGTTGGTGTATTCTGAAACCGACATACTCCCCTGAACCAGCTGTAGAAATTCAACTTCCTTTGCAAAACGGACGATGTCAGGGAAGTACTCTTCATAAAATTTATTCCTGAAAACTTCCCACGTGACTGGTTGTTGAGCGTCCGTCAGGATGGCCCTAGCGCTCGCCCACCAGTGGCTCGCTTCTCCAGTTAACAAGTATTCAGTGTACGCCAAGCGATTCTCATCCGGACATCTCTTAGCGTTGAAGATTCTTTCCATATCCCTCAACCGCTGGTCAGCTTCGTCCGGGAGACACTTCCCACTAAACTTGGCAGGGTGATGCTGAAGGAAACTCTCCAAACTCCATTCAGCATTAGGTTGGGCAGCGTTTGAAGAGGATGCTCCAGGCGTACCTTTAGTGGCAGCAAGAATCTCCATCAGTTGCCTTTGCGTGTTTTCAGCAGTGACACGAGAGGCCTCTAAACCTTGCATGGCCTCCCGGTTTTGGCGCATTAGAGCTGTATTCTGCTCCATTAACGTTGTATTTTGCTGCTGCAATCTATCAATTACGGTCTCTAACAACCTAGCATTGTTGGACGTGTCATGCTCACTCGGTTGAGGAGGAGGAGGTAGCCTAGGTGCCATTTGTTCTCTGGATGCAGAGAAAAATGAGCGTTAGTTATGTCAAAGAGTTAAAACAATAATAACTCATTAAACATACTATAAGCACACACAGCAAAAACACAGTGCACTCATAACCCTACAGTGTCCCTTAATAGAACAAAACTGCTCTGATACCACTATTGTAACATCCCAAAATACAGTAATTACCATAAATTAGAATTAATTACAATTAACAGTAAACAATGCAGTCTTTATATATATATATACAGAGAAGAAGTTTCAAAGCCGAACGGCTTCAGTACAAAAGAAACGCGCATAACCGCATGCAAAGGAAACCTGGAACGAACGTTCTTAACTACAAAAATTAACGTACGCATCAAAACAGAAGTAGAGATAATTAGAACGAATGGCTTTACAACAATACTTAGCCGAACGTCCAAGCTACGCTAACATTTACAGTCCTAATCTAACGAGCGCTCTATGGCTCGGCCTTTACTTCCACTTCAACCAGATTTGCATCTTCCAAATTTTCTTCTTCTAGCATTTCTTCAAGGGATGCACCACCATCTGCTCACATCCACACGGATGATCATTGCAAGACAAGACGAACGTACATGGACAGGGGACAACACAATGGAAATGCAAGGGTAAGCTTATATTGTTTAATTCATACAATTTAAACCATACATTTAACATTTCAATTCACACATACAACATGTAATTTTATCATATCATTTAACATATAAATATGTATATAAAGACAGCTTAAAATTGATATTTTCATGCTTAAAATTGATACTAAAAGCAACCTTTAACACTTAGAAACTAGCTTGAAATCATGCTTTTGGTTATATTTTCAGAAATAAGAGAGCTGGACAAGTTTATGCTTGATTTCATTGTTTTATGTAGGTTTTAAGGTGAATTTAGTGAAAGAAGTGAAGAAGGATAGAAATGGAATCAGAAAAGACATCAAAAAGTGCAAAAGGAGAAGTCGAAGTTACCGCTCAACGATAGTTTACCGCTGAGCGGCACTTAGGAACTCACGTTGGATCCGCTGAGGGGTGAAAATGCCACTGAGGGGAAGAAAACAACTCCCGCACTTACCGCTGAGCGGCAGTTTACCGCTGAGCGGCACTTTTATGGGCTTAGGTCTAATTTTTCTGTATTTTTAGAATAATATATAAGCTTTAGGACGTCCTAGGGTTTGTATCCTTGGCAGAGACGAAGCAAACACTCACTTTTCCACCCCTTTGAAGGAAGATCTTGGATGCTCAGGCTACCTCCTCCTCTTTCTAGGGTTTTATCTTTCATTCTTCCATTATTATTCATCTAGCTTCTGTTAGCAAAATGATGAAGATGAAGTTTTGATGATATCTAAATCAAGTCAAGAACAACCAAGACTCATGAAGAATGATTTTTGAAGACTTGTAACTTTTGTAATAACTGTATGAACATAGGAATCGATTAGCAGGAATCGATTAACAAAGGTCAATAATCGATTGTTCCAGAGACGAATGGAGAAGCACAGCAATGCATGCTAATCGATTAACAAGGGTATCTAATCGATTAGCGTTAATCGATTAACGAAGGCTGTTAATCGATTAACCAAGTGACCGTTTGAAAAACTAGTTATTTTTGAGCCATTGGACTATCCGTTGTTTTGTCTTTTAGTGACTAATCGATTACCCACTTAAGTTAATTGATTAACACAGTCAGAAAGGCTGAAAACGAAAAATGGAAGAGCCTTTGGATGAGTCTATAAATAGACTCTCATTTCCTCTCAAGATTAACTAGAGAAACTCTTCCCTTGTGCTCAAATACTCAGAAACTCTTGAGAATTGTGTGCTCTTGCTCAGCTAAGGAAACTCTGTCTGTAGAGTTGGTGAAATACTGCTACGGTGATAGAGGAATAACTGGTTCATCCTTGGTGTGTCTAAGGAAGTGTTCGGAAGAGCAAGTCATCCTTCGTGAAGTATTGGGAGGAAGTGTTTCATCCTTTGTGAAGATTCAAAGGAGGTGTTGTCTCATCTCTTGTGGTATCAAGAGAGGTGTTTTCTAAACTTTTACAAATTGTATCTTTGTGATTGTAGTTTGTAATTGTTTTGTGATTAGTGAATTGTTTATCTTGTTTTGAGATAAGCGACTGGACGTAGGATTGGTAAGATCCGAACCAGGATAAAATCATCTGTGCAAATTTCTCTCAACCTTACTCTATTTAATTGTTATCATTAATTGCTAAGTAAGTTTAATTGAGTAGAAATTTTTAAGGCACACGTTTTTAGTAAGAACCAATTCACCCCCCCTCTTGGTTTGTTGTTCCACACTAACCCATCCGCTGCAGCCGCTCTGACAATTGGTATCAGAGCTTGCTTTGATAGTCATTCAAATGGCGGGATCGTATCAAACATTTGCAGAGGGTGCTTCTATCAATAGACCACCACTATTCACAGGTGAAAATTACGCATTTTGGAAGGTCAGAATGCAAATATTTATGGAATCTATTGATATAGATATTTGGGATGTTGTTGCATTTGGTCCTTTTGTTCCAACTAACAATATGCAGGAACCAAAGCCCCGTGACCAATGGACTGCTGAAGATAAGAAAAAATGTGGTAATGATGTAAAAGCTCGTAATATTATTTCATCTGCTTTAACTATTGATGAGTTTTATAGGATTTCTGTTTGTAAAACTGCACAAGAAATGTGGGAAGTACTAAGAGTAACCCATGAAGGTACAAATGATGTTAAGAGAGCTAGAAAGAATACCTTAATCCAGGAATACGAGATGTTCAGGATGAAGCAAGGGGAAACAATAGTAGATGTTCAGAAACACTTCACCAACACCGTAAACCATCTTATTGGACTAGGTAAATCTTTCGATACTGATGAGCTTAATATAAAAATTTTGAAATCTTTAGACAGGTCTTGGCAACCAAAAGTGACTGCAATTTCTGAGTCACAAAATCTCAACACAATGACCATGGCTGCATTATTTGGAAAGTTGAGAGAGCATGAACTTGACCTCGGAAGACTAGATGAAGAAGAAGCAAAAACTAAGAAAAAGACTCTAGCCTTCAAATCTGAGGTAGAAAAGAGCAAAAGCAAAATGGAAGATGAAGACTCAGAAGAAGACGAAAATTTGAGTCTACTAATCAAGAGGTTCAATAGGTTCATGAAATCAAAAGGCAAAGGGAGATTCAGAAACGAAAAGAGAGAAAATCAAGGATCTTCCTCAAACTATAGATGCTATGGTTGCGGAGAAAAGGGACATTTAAAAGCAGACTGGCCAAATCAAAAGAAGGGTGAAGAAAAGAAAGAAAAGAAATTCTTCAAGAAAAAGAGAGCATACATCGCATGGGACGATGACAACGAATCAATTTCTGACTCGAGCAATTCTGATGAAGAAGCAAACATATGTCTAATGGCAGATGACGATACTGCTGGAAGCCAAGTAAGTACATTTAACGATTCAGATAATTCTAGTCAATATGATAGTGAAGATGAATTGCATGATACTTATGCTGCTTTATTAGTAGAATCCGAAAAATTAGATATAGCTCATAAGAAATTGAAAAAGGATTTCAAAGAGTTAAAATTGAATTTTGAAAATACTCTTGAAGAAAATCAAAATTTAAAAACAAATTTTGAAACTATTATTGATGAAAATAAAACTTTGAATAATAAAATTTTATTTTATGAAAAAGGTAAATATACTAGTAGTGATAAATGTTCATCTTGTGTTAATTATAAGAAACTACTAGATGAAACAACCTTAGGAGAATGTAGTAAAAATAATGAAAATAAGGTTGTTAAAAATAAGTATGTTCCTAGAAGTAAAAATAAGCATAATCATAGAACCCGTAGAACTTGGGTAGAAAAAGGAACAACTTATAGGAACACAAATGTTGCATCATGCTTTTATTGTATGAAAAAGGGTCATACATCTAATAAATGTAAAATTAAGCATTATGGTGTTCCAAGTGGTAGATATTCTTGGGTTGTAAAATGATTTCAATCTTTTTAATCTAACCCAAAGGACCCATACAAAGTAGTTGGGTACCTAAATAGCTTGTTCTTTTTATGTTGTAGGAATTATCAAAACCAAGGAAGTATATGTGGTGTCTTGACAGTGGATGTTCAAAAGACATGACCGGAGATAAAAAGAAATTTACAAGCTTCCGGAAAAAGGAACGAGGCTTTGTCACCTATGGTGACAACAACAAAGGAAAAATCCTTGGAATAGGAGATATTGGAAGTAAAGATACCTTGATGATCAAAGACGTGCTATATGTGGAAGGATTAAAGCACAACTTAATTAGCATTAGTCAATTATGCGATAAAGGATTCAAGGTAACCTTCGAACAAAATTCTTGCACTATTTATAAAAATGATTCTTCTGAAATTGCTTTGAAAGGAATTAGGCATAACAATATTTATTTGATTGATTTAGAAAATGCATCAAATAGGAATATTTCATGTTTAGTAGTAAAAGAAGAAAATCCATGCTTATGGCATAAAAGAGCTGCACATATTCATATGCAACAATTGAATAAACTCATTTCTAAAGACTTAGTAATTGGGCTACCAAAACTAAAATATGTGAAAGATAAATTGTGTGATGCATGTCAAAAGGGAAAACAAGTGAAATCATCTTTTCATTCGAAAAATGTTGTTTCTAGTTTAAAACCCTTAAAACTTTTGCACATGGATTTATTTGGTCCCTCTAGGATAAAACGTTTTGGAGGAAATTATTATGCTTTAGTTATTGTAGATGATTATTCAAGATATACTTGGACTTTCTTTCTTACTCTTAAAAGTGAAACTTTCAAAGAAATTAAAAAGTTTGCAAATTTAGTTCAAAATGAAAAGGATTTGAAAATAAAGGCTATTAGAAGTGACCATGGAGGTGAATTTCAAAATGAATCTTTTGAAACTTTTTGTGAAGAATATGGCATTTCTCATAATTTTTCTGCACCTAGAACTCCTCAACAAAATGGAGTTGTAGAAAGAAAGAATAGATCCTTAGAGGAACTTGCTAGAACTATGTTAAATGAATATAGTGTTCCTAAACAATTTTGGGCTGATGCTGTGAGTACTGCATGTTATGTATTGAATAGAATGCTTATTAGGCCAATTTTGAAATGTACTCCTTATGAACTTTTTAAAGGTAGAAAACCAAATGTTTCACATTTAAGAATTTTTGGATGCAAATGTTTTGTCCTAAACAATGGAAAACAAAATTTAGGAAAATTTGATTATAAAGCCGATGAAGCTATTTTTCTAGGATATTCTCTAACTAGCAAAGCTTATAGAGTTTTTAATCGGAAAACATTTGAAATAGAAGAATCTGTGCATGTTGTCTTTGATGAATTTGTGGACCTTGAGGTAAAACCTCTTGAGTCAGATGAATCAGATGCAGGTGAAAATGAAGACTTGCAAAAGACAACCAATGAAGAGAAAATGAATAATCCTCAAGATGATGAAGATTTAAACAAAATATGGCAACAACCTAGAGGATTATCATTGGACAACATCATTGGTGACATATCAAAAGGGGTAAACACTAGAAGAAATTTAGTTAGTTTTTGTATGAATGTAGCTTTTATGTCGCAGATAGAACCTAAGAACATTAAGGAAGCTCTTCAAGATGAACAATGGTGTATAGCAATGCAAGAAGAACTCAACCAGTTTGAAAGAAATCAAGTTTAGGAATTGATTCCTAGGGAAGATACTCATCAAGTAATTGGAACCAAATGGGTATTCAGAAACAAACTGGATGAAGATGGAAACATCACCAAGAATAAAGCTAGGCTTGTACCTCAAGGATATAGTCAAGAAGAAGGTATAGATTATGATGAGACATATGCTCCAGTTGCCAGGTTAGAGGCAATACGCCTACTTCTTGCTTATGCATCTATAATGAAATTTAAATTATTTCAAATGGATGTTAAAAGTGCATTTCTAAATGGTTTTATAAAAGAAGATGTGTATGTTGAACAACCACCCGGTTTTGAAGATTTTAAATTTCCAAATCACATCTATAAGTTAAAGAAAGCACTTTATGGTTTAAAACAAGCACCTAGATCTTGGTATGAAAGACTTAGCAATTTTCTTTTAGAAAATGATTTTAATAGAGGAAAAGTTGATTCCACTTTGTTTATTAAAAGAGTCGGAAACATATTTTGATTATTCAAGTATATGCTGATGATATTATTTTTGGATCAACTAATAAATCTCTTTGTGAGGAATTTGCTAAGATTATGCAGGGTGAATTTGAAATGTCTATGATGGGAGAATTAACATTCTTCCTCGGTCTTCAAATTAAGCAAATGAAAGAAGGTACGTTCATTTCTCAAACCAAGTATTGTAGAGAAATTCTTAAGAAGTTTGACATGGACAAAGCAAAGGAAGCATCTACACCTATGGGAACCTCTTGCTATCTTGACAAAGATGAGTCAGGTAAAGAGGTAAATCAAACTAAATATAGATGCATGATAGGTTCTTTGTTATACCTTACTGCTAGTAGACCGGATATTATGCAGAGTGTTTGTGTGTGTGCTAGGTATCAATCGAGTCCTAGAGAATCTCACCTTACAGCAGTTAAAAGAATATTGAAATATCTTAAGGGAACTGCATCTTTGGTTTATGGTATCCATCAGGAACGGAACCTGGTCTTGTAGGTTTTTCCGATGCAGATTATGGAGGTTGTAAGATAGATAGAAAAAGCACTAGTGGAACATGTCATCTTCTAGGTAGTTCCTTAGTTTCTTGGAATTCTAAGAAACAAGCCTGTGTAGCCTTATCAACCACTAAGGCTGAATATATTACTGCTGGAAATTGTTGTGCGCAAATTTTATGGATGAAACAACAATTAGAAGATTATGACATTCATTTAGATCATATTCCACTTAAGTGTGATAATACAAGTGCAATAAATCTTACAAAGAATCCCATAATGCATTCTAGAACCAAGCACATTGAGATTAGGCATCACTTTCTTAGAGATCATGTGCAAAAGGGAGATTGTGAAATAGAATATATTGATACACAACATCAATTAGCTGATATTTTCACCAAAGCATTGCCTAAGGATAGATTCTATGAGCTTAGAAGAGGTTTAGGAATATTGAAAACATCTTAAAATTGGAAATAGGTAAAATTTGATGGTTTTCGGAAATCAGCGTCAATTAATCGATTAGTCAGTGCCACCAATCGATTAGCGCTAATCGATTAACACGTCTAGTTAATCGATTATCAAATGTTACAGGCAGTAAAACCTGCAAAATCTAGCCGTTGTAACGGCTATAAACGACCATTTTTTTAATTTTGAACGTTGGGGAGTGATTCTTCAGCCTATTTAAACCCCTACCATCCCTCATTTTACCCACTCACATTACCCATCACTCTACAACTCCAATTCTCTTCATTTCTTCACTCAAAAATACCATTATCTTGCTGTCCAAATTTTTTTTTATTTATTATCTACTTCTCATGACTGAACCCTCAAGAAGGAGAAAAAGAAGAAGCTATGCATCGGAAAGCACTCCTCCCGCACGTGGTCCAAATATTCATGGGTGGATTTCAGATGATGGAAGGCATGAGGAATATCTGCAAATGTGGAAAGAACGAAAGGTTCTTCGTCAAAAATTTGTTGATCTAAATTGGTTTACTGCAAATCAATTTCAGTTTTCTCGACAATTGGTTGAGCAAGGCGTCCAGCATCTCTTGCAACTTCAAGGGCGTCACTATCCAGATTTGGTAAGAGTCTTTTACTATAATCTGAAGGCCCACAATGGTATTTTTTACACTCGTGTTAAGGGTGTAGATATTGTTCTTGATCATGACATTTGGACAAATGTCGCTCATCTTCCAATCCTAGAAAATAATCTGCATGTGCCAAATGACTTTGGTGATTTCAACAAAATTTTGGCCTATCGCTCTTTCATGCGTAATCCTCAACAACCTCTACCTAATAGGAGATATCTTCTAGTAAGACATCTTAGAATGGAGGAAAGAGTGCTTCATTATCTTATTGTGTGGTTGCTTTGTCGAAGAGGTTCAAACTTGGCACAATGCTTTGAAACAGATTTGATGCTCTTGTCTGCTATCACTCAAAATTTAAAAATCAATTGGGCAAGTCTAATCTCCGATACTATGGTACGTGCAAAGAGGTATGACCGAGCTCATCTTCCGTATCCTCTCCTTATTTCCTTAATCTGTGTCTATAAAGGAGTTGATGTTACGGGAGAAAAACTTCTCAACGTCTTACCAACTCATCAAATTGAGGAATCAGCACTGCATCAAATGGGTTTTATTCGACAAGGCAATATGTTTGTCCGTGCTGAAGGTGATAATGCACAAGATCCTGACGGATCAGATGAAGAAGATGAAGCTATTCCTATGCCAGATCCAACAAATGTTGCTGGACCATCCCATCCTCCACAAGAATATAGTCTAGAAAGTATATCTAGACAAATTGAAGCAATGGCCTCTATGCAACAAACTAGGATGGATGACATGATGGCTTATCACACTCTTCGCTATGATGAAATTAATACTCACCTCAAGGAAATTGATGACAAACTAGCCAAACTATATGTTCCTGATAGTGATGATGAGTCTTAGGCACTTTATGCTTCTATGCTTTTTGTAGTGTGTGTGCTATATATATTTGCCTCTTTAAATTCAATAAAATGTATGTTGTTTTTCCTTAATATTTCTATGCATATATCCTTTTATTAAGGGGGAGTATAATTTCTAATAAATTTAGGGGGAGCAATTATACATCACTTTTTAATAATGATAAAAACGGGGAAGAAATATTTAAAGCCTTAAACTTATTTCTAAGTACACTAACAATTGTTTCTTCCTTAAGTTGTGTTTTAAATACAGATTATTATCAAAAGCTTTAAACATCAAGAAGGTTTTGATCATCATCAAAAAGGGGGAGATTGTTAGCAAAATGATGAAGATGAAGTTTTGATGATATCTAAATCAAGTCAAGAACAACCAAGACTCATGAAGAATGATTTTTGAAGACTTGTAACTTTTGTAATAACTGTATTAACATAGGAAATTAGTGGTTTTATGTATGCATTCAAAAGTGATGTAAAAATGAACCAAGAGCAAAAATTGTGCAGTGCTAATCGATTAACCAGGGAAGGTAATCGATTAGCAGGAATCGATTAACAAAGGTCAATAATCGATTGTTCCAGAGACGAATGGAGAAGCACAACAATGCATGCTAATCGATTAACAAGGTATCTAATCGATTAGCGTTAATCGATTAACGAAGGCTGTTAATCGATTAACCAAGTGACCGTTTGAAAAACTAGTCGTTTTTTAGCCGTTGGACTATCTGTTGTTTTGTCTTTTAGTGACTAATCGATTACCCACTTAAGTTAATCGATTAACACAGTCAGAAAGGCTGAAAACGAAAAATGGAAGAGCCTTTGGATGAGTCTATAAATAGACTCTCATTTCCTCTCAAGATTAACTAGAGAAACTCTTCCCTTGTGCTCAAATACTCAGAAACTCTTGAGAATTGTGTGCTCTTGCTCAGCTAAGGAAACTCTGTCTGTAGAGTTGGTGAAATACTGCTACGGTGATAGAGGAATAGCTGGTTCATCCTTGGTGTGTCTAAGGAAGTGTTCGGAAGAGGAAGTCATCCTTCGTGAAGTATTCGGAGAAAGTGTTTCATCCTTTGTGAAGATTCAAAGGAGGTGTTGTCTCATCTCTTGTGGCATCAAGAGAGGTGTTTTCTAAACTTTTACAAATTGTATCTTTGTGATTGTAGTTTGTAAATGTTTTGTGATTAGTGAATTGTTTATCTTGTTTTGAGATAAGCGACTGGACGTAGGATTGGTAAGATCCGAACCAGGATAAAATCATTTGTGTAAATTTCTCTCAACCTTACTCTATTTAATTGTTATCATTAATTGCTAAGTAAGTTTAATTGAGTAGAAATTTTTAAGGCACACGTTTTTAGTAAGAACCAATTCACCCCCCCTCTTGTTTTGTTGTTCCACGCTAACCCATCCGCTGCAGCCGCTCTGACAGCTTCACCATGAATATGGTGAACTAAACCTTGTATTGTTGTTGGGGAATCAATGTAGTCTTGTGAAACTCTCATATATGGAATTTGTTTTAACATCTTATTTTTAAGACTTATGCTTTCTTTCATCATTAGTTAAGGATTTCCCTCTTTGCGTAATGCTTGCTTTGTTTTAACTCATTCATTGCTATGATTATTGATTTGGTCGATATAGGAACGTATGGGGAAATCTAGATCTTGGGAATTTCTAACAATAGCATATTGGTTGCCGTTAAGCTCCTGCACTTAAGAACTAATTACTAGGAATGCTAGGAATTGTATGAACTCGTAATTAAGGATAGGCCTTCTTGCAAGGTGATTTAGAGAGTGACATTAGCATTGATGAAAAGAATGATGAATTCATAAAGTGTATGAGAGTGGATAAGATGAAATTGATAACCCCAACAACATACTCATCCATCTAATTCATTGAAGTGTTTGTATTATGTTTTTCTCCATTGATCAAATTCATGCATACATATTTAATTATTGTCTTTTGCATTTAAACCTACAATCTATTTGTTCTCAAGTCTCAAATAATCAACAAATCATATAGCTAAACTAGGCCGTGAGTCCTTTGGGAGAACGATACTTGGTCTTATCTAGTTTTATTACTTGATACGATTTGGTCATACTTGCCGATTGTTAAACAAGTTTGTGGAGCCGTTTTTCAGTGTTCATTAATTTGTCATCAAGTTTTTGGCGCCGTTGCCGGGGACTCGTGGTTTAACTAGTTCATTTGTGTGATTATTGATTATCTTTGACTTGAATTTTGAAATTTGAATTTCTATTTTTATTTTCTGTTTTTATTTTTCGGTTTTTATTTTATTTTATTTTATTTTCTATTTTTATTTTTTTATTTTCTGTTTTCTGTTTTTATTTTTTTTTGTTTTTATTTTTCTTCTTATCTCTGAATCTTATATCTTCTTTTATATCTTTTTGTGCTAACCAATTCTTCTAGGGTTTTGTTTTCTTGTGTATGCAGGAGGCAATCCGAACCAGGAGCAAGAAAACTGCAGAACCTCTTCTTGAAGGTTTAGACGAGAGTACACGGAGGAGAAGAATCCGTACATCTAGAGAACTTTTTCCTCCTCCGGAAACTCTGTTACAACCATCACCACAAGGTTCTGACCATAGCACTGAGAACATGGAGAATAATAATATCAGAAGAACTCTTGCAGATTACACAAATATAGCTGGACCTCAGCATTTTAACAGCATAGCAAGACCATGAGTCAATGCAGCCAACATGGAGGTCAAACCAGCGTTGATCCAACTGGTGAAAAGTAATCAATTCAATGGGTTGTCACACGAAAGCCCATATGAGCACCTCACAACATTTAATGAGATCTGCAACACGGTGAAAATAAATGGGGTGCCAGACAAAGCAATCAAACTTAGCTTGTTTCCATTCTCATTAGGAGGCAACGCTAAGCTTTGGTTAAATTCTTTTCCAGAGAGAAGCTTTACAGAGTGGGAAGTAGTGGTGACAAAGTTCCTAAACAAATACTGTCCACAATCAAAGGTGAATAAAGGAAAGCATGAGATTTCATCATTCAGGCGAGGCATGGAGGAATCACTGGGTCATGCATGGGACATATATAAAAGCTTATTACGAAAGACTCCCACGCATGGATTTGAAGAAGTGGAAGTAGTCCTAACTTTCCTTGGAGGTCTTGGTTCACAAACCAAGATGATGCTTGACGCCTCAGCAGGAGGAAACATCAAATGGAAAACTCCAGAGGAAGCTACAGAAATCATTGACAATATGGCTACTAGTGATAATGAACTGAACAGTGAAAGAGGATATCCTAGTCAAAATAAAATTATTTCTCAACAGTTGGAAGAAGTAATTATGAAACTTTCTCAATTACCACAAGAAATACAAAAGGTTTCAATGTTTCAATGGCAACAGCAAAAATGGCAAACGCAATTCACTCCAGCTGAGAAGACAACAAAACTTGACGAGACTTTCCAAAAGTTCTTGAAGACAAATGCATCTTACTGTAAGAATGTGAAAGTTGCATTTAAAAATATGAAGATCCATATTGAGCGAATAGCTGACAAGATGAAAAATGGGAATATTAGAAAGAAGTGTAAAACTGTTGTTACCAGAAGTGGTAAGGTGTTAGAGGAGAGAAAACAAAAGAGAGGAGAAAGAAAATGAGAGTGAGAAAGAAACATGTGAGTGGAAAGAAAGAGTTGAGAGAGAGAAAAAAGAAAGAAGAAGAAGATGAGAAGAAAGAAAAAAAAGAAAGAGAAGAGAGAGATGAGAGAGAAAAAGAAAGAGAGTTTGAAAAACCACTTCGTTATCCAAAGAGCTATTCAAGGAAGGAGAAAGAAAAGTAGTTGGAAAGATTCATGGAGTTGTTTAAAAAGCTGGAGATCACTATACCATTCTCTGAAGCATTGCAACAGATGCCATCATATGCAAAATTTTTGAAGGAACTGCTTACAAAGAAAAACAAACACATTGAGAAGGAAACTATCAAGGTACAGGGTAACTACAGTGCAATCATACATAAATTACCTCCGAAGTTTAAAGATCCAGGAAGCTTCGCTATTCCATGTACCATAGGAGACTTGGAAGTTGGAAGAGCATTGATTGATTTAGGAGCTAGCATTAATTTAATGCCGCTATCCATGTGTAAAACAATTGAGGGTTTGGAAATCGAACCTAACAGAATAGCTCTTCAACTGGCAGATAGGTCTCTTAAATATCCATGTGGAGTGGTGGAAGACGTGTTAGTGAAGGTTGACAAGTTTGTATTCCCAGTAGATTTTATTGTAATGGAGATGGAAGGAAACAGTGATGTGCCTCTCATTTTGGGGAGACCTTTTATGAAGACTGCTAGAGTTTTAATTGATGTGGAAAATGGCAAGCTGAAATTGAGAGTTCATGATGAAGAAGTTACCTTTGATGTATTTAAAGCCATGACATATCCAAATGATGATAAAGCATGTTTCCAATTTGATGAACTTGATGAAATCTGTGAGATACAAGAAAGGATGGTGCAGTATGTTTCTCCATTAGAGAAAACTCTTATTGATGCTTGCGAAGATTTAGATGAAGGAGAAGAAAAAGGAATTGCAGAATGTCTGATGGACTTGGAAACATTGAAAAAAATTGCAGAGGAGGATACAAAGTTTGAAATAATTGATAAGGAAGAAGAAGTCAAAGTAAAGAAACCAGAATTAAAAAGACTCCCAGCACAACTGAAGTATGTTTTTCTAGAAGAAGATGAGAAAAAGCCAATTATCATCAATAATTCTTTGTCTTTACAAGAAGAAGAAGATTTGATAGAAATTCTGAAAGCTAATAAAGGAGCAATTGGGTGGTCAATATCAGATCTTAAAGGCATTAGCCCAACTTATTGTATGCATAAGATCTTTATGGAAGAGGATTATATACCGAGTGCTCAACCACAAAGAAGGATAAACCCTGTAATGAAGGAGGTGGTCAGAAAAGAAGTGTTGAAACTTTTAGAAGCGAGTATTATTTATCCAATCTCTGACAGCGAATGGGTAAGTCCAGTTCAGGTGGTTCCAAAGCAGAGCCCTTGCACAACTTGGTCCCACCACTCAAAATGGGTCATTCCCCACTCCTTGGGGTGACATCACATGACCAAGCGCCACCTACCAACAGTCAAAAACCAACATGTTCCCAAGACAAGTGCAAATGTGACTCAAACATACTGGTTTTGACAATGGTCACCCACGTTACCCTGACTGACTACTTCAGTTGAAGTTTCTGTACAAAACATGATTTTTTATCGCGTAATCGTTGACCAGGACTCTGTAAAGGATTACAACACGGTTTTTGGAGCAGTCTGATTCAGCCCTTGCACAACTTGGTCCCCCCACTCAAAATGGGTCACTCCCCACTCCTTAGTGTCACATCACATCACCAACCACCATCTACAAACAGTCAAAGACTAACAACTTCCAAAGACAAGTGCAAATGTGAGTCAAACATACTGGTTTTGGAAATGGTCATCCACGTTACCCTGACTGACTACTTCAGTTGAAGTATCTGTATATAAAATAATTTTCTCTCGCTTAATCCTTTACCACACCTGTGTAAACAATTACAACAGAGTTTTTTGACCAGTCTAATTCAGCCCTTCCACAACATGGAACCCCCACTCAAAATGGGTCATTCCCCACTCCTTGGGGTCACATGACATCACCAAGCACCATCTACCAATAGTTAAACACCAACATGTTCCCAAGACAAGGGCAAATGTGACTCAAACATAATGGGTTTGACAATGGTCACCCACGTTACCCTTACTGACTACTTCAGTTGAAGTTTGTGTAGAAAACCTTATTTTCTCTCGCGTAATCATTTACCAGACCTGTGTAAACGATTACAACATGGTTTTTCGAGCAGTCTGATTCAGCCCTTCCACAACTTGGTCCCCCCACTCAAAATGGGTTCTTCTCCACTACTTGGGGTCACATGACATGACCAAGCGCCATCTACCAACAGTCAAACACCAACATGTTTCCGAGACAAGTGCAAATATGAGTCAAACATACTGGTTTTGACAATGGTCACCCACGTTACCCTGACTGACTACTTCAGTTGAAGTTTTTGTACAAAACATGATTTTCTCTCGCGTAATCGTTTACAACACCTGTGTAAACGATTACAACAGGGTTTTTTGACCAGTCTGATTCAGCCGTTCCACAACTTGGTCCCCCCACTCAAAATGGGTCATTCCCCATTGCTTGGGGTCACATCACATCAGCAAGCACCATCTACCAACACTCAAACACCAACATGTTCCAAAGACAAGTGCAAATGTGAGTCAAACATACTAGTTTTGACAATGGTCATCCACGTTACCTTGACTGACTACTTCAGTTGAAGTTTCTGTATAAAACATGATTTTCTCTCGCATAATCATTTACCAGACCTGTGTAAACGATTACAACAACGTTTTTGGAGTAGTCTGATTCAACCCTCCCAAAAAGTTCATCCCCCCACTCAAAATGGGTCATTCCCCACTACTTGGGGTCACATCACATGACCAAGCGCCATCTTCCAACAGTCAAACACCAACATGTTCCCAAGACAAGTGCAAATGTGAGTCAAACATACTGGTTTTGACAATGGTCACCCATGTTACCCTGACTGACTACTTCAGGTGAGGTTTTTGTACAAAACCTGAAATTAAAACGCGTAATCCTTTACCAGGAAACTGTTAAATGATTACCGCATAGTTTTTTCACACGACTAACTTAGACCTTGCCCAACTTTGTTCCCCCACTGAGAATGGGTTCTTTCCCACTGCTTGGGGTGACATCACATCACCTACTACCCTGTAAGACCAATCAAACACCAAAATCTTACAAACACAGCTGCAACATGTCGAACACAAAACTTCAGCAGATACTCAAATCCACAAACCCACAAATCATAATAACAATGGTATTGAAAAAAAAAATATGTGACCAAACCAAAAACTCAAATTTTATATTATTCAACTAAATCTGATACATTACACTTTGTTTTCTTAATCCATTTACAATGATCATTTACTTTCCATTCATCAACTCAATACACATATCACTCATTTTTTATTCTAAGCACTACGGTTCCGGTGTATGGAGTCCTAAGTGCTCTTCCCTTGTAACACCTTCGTGATCCAACCCTAACATACGTCTTCAAAGGTTGTTGATTTGTGTCAATGTCACTAGGGGATACAAAACCAGTGTTCATGGATGGTTCTGTACGAGGTACACTTTGTCCACCGTGATCTTTATTTTGTCGTCTTGCCTTCTCTTCAGCCAATTGTGCCTCCAAGCCTGCAACCCTCCTTTTAAGTTCTTCAATTAGAAATTCTTACTCCTCTAAGGCACGCATAAAAGTTTCTCTTCGATTTCTTTTTTGTATCTTATTTGGTCTTGGTTGGGCATGCTTTCTTGTTGGTGTTGGTCTGTATTCCTTCTTATCCTTGGTTGAAGCACCAACATAAACATCATCAACAACATGAAATTTAACCATATATTTCAGACTACACAAGTTTTGTCAATATATCAAAACATAACAAAACTTCGGATAACAAACCACATACCAAACTTGTCTCCATGCACCGTTTTATGAACTTGTCTACAACACTTCTATTCATCCAATGCAATATTCGTGGAAATTTATCAATTGGACCTTCGGGTGGAACAAAATGCTCAAAAAACCATACCTAAGAAAAATAAATCATCTTAACTTCTAGTAAAAAACTAAAATCACAAAACAATAAACAAACAATTTACATTTTACATCAACAAGTAATAATTACCTGCAGCATGTAAACACAACCATCCACGTAAACGTTTGTTGTACCTTTGTCTTTCTTCAAGCCTTCTGAAGCTTTGGACAAACTATGTAACAAAAAACGATAAACTAGACTACCCCAACAATAACTACCCAAACCACTTAAGTTGTCAACAATATTAAACATTACGGGAAACACTTTTCCGCTACGTTTTGGAAATAAAATCTCACATATCCCTACTAATAGGTAAAGGCTACAAAAATGAGAACAAGGGATCTTTTTCTTGTGTTTTCGCATTAGAATTTTGTATATCGAATTCAAATCCTTTGTTCCTTTACCTATGTATTTCACACATTGAATATTTCCCATTTTCACCATCTGTACTCAATCCCAACCACAAACAAAAATCATTTTCATTTATATTCAAAACTTTATTTCCATAAAAAAAACCACTACTCGAGTCGTCCCACTTACCCAATAACTCACTCAATATATTTCTACCTAGTTTAACATTTACATTCACATATAAAAACCAAGCAAATGGAGTCTTCACAATCAATGACCGATGCTCGTCCGTCAAGCGTTCGTTCAAAGTACATATATACTTTGTCGAAAAAGAGTGACAATGCTCACTGGACCTTGCCATTGCGCACTATAACATCTACGAAAAACACCACCTTTACGAAAATGGAGGGAGACAACACGATGCACAGAGAACCATCACAGAGAAAGCAAAATGAAGAGGTAGGGAAACGAGACCTTCATTTCCAATGAAATAGACAGGGGTATTTTGGATTTTCACTTAAAACAAAACTTACGTACTTCCATTTCAACGGTTTTTTTAAAAAAAATAATTTTAAATTAAACCAATATACATACGACACATGGCATTGTAAAAAAAGTGTTAAAAATTTGTTGTTAGAATATCGCGGTCCTTTGAGAAAGTGGTCTTGAAAAGAGGTGTGGGGTCCATGGCTTTTGTGGAAAAATGATGAGTGAGTGAAAGTTGTATTTTAATTGAAAACAAAAGAGAAAGAGAGGGAGGAAGAGAATGGTCATGTAAAACTAGGAAAAGAAAAAGAGAGAGAAAGAGAATTTTTAATGAGAAATGAGTAATTCAAGCGGGTCCACTTGGTGAGAGAAAAACATGGATTTTGTTTCAAGATCCTTGGAAATCATCTAGACCTCCACTTATAAAATTTTTGGTAACATGTCACTCTATTAACATTTTGTCTTTGGTTTTCTCTTAGCTCTTTCAAGGTCACAAAAGTTTGGGTGATGCATGAAGGAGCAATAAAAATCCAAAGAAATAAGTTAAGAGATTTGGATTTCATTTCAAGTAGTACCATTTGAAAACCTACACTACATAACTTCCCTAACCAAATTCATGTTGATTATTTTCTTTGGTTTTCCATTATTCATCCACTAAACGAAGACATTTGTTTGTTAACGATGAAGGCATGGTGAAAAACTAGAGGAAAATGTTAACACTTACGAATTTCAAGTAGTACCCTTTGGAAACCTACACTACATGACTTTTGTAACCAAATTCATGTTAACTTTTTCCTTTGGTTTTCCATCAATTCCTCCACTAAACGAAGACATTTATTTGTTAACGATGAAGGCATGGTGGAAAACCAAAGAAAAATATTAATACTTATGAATTTCAAAAACATTCTCCATTGTTTTGTTTGTTGTTTTTTTTTATTTACATCTTGTGTTTCGTTATAATGTATTCTTTCTTGTTTGGTGTTCATTTTCTGTGCTGTTTTGTAAAAAGGGATCTCTTTTAGAAATCCTCTATGATATAGGACATGAAATGCAGTCAATATTCGACGCATACTAAGATTTAAGTTGTTTCCACCCTAAGATATCAGTTAACTCTGAAATCTAATGGTAGAAAAACAACATGAAGAAATTTAAAAAATGAATCATACATTGCTAATGGTGAAGTTGAACAACTTTTTTATAGATTTAATTTAGTTCTTAAAGTTGTTTCAGCATTAAACATATTGTGAATCGTATTTCTTTTTCCTAAGCACTTCCCTTTCAGTAAGAGTCTTAACCATTTTTGTACTATAAAAAACATTTTGTTGACCTGAATTTGAAAGGACACCTTCATATGAACTAAAGATAAATGCGCCACTTTCAAATTCAAGCTAGCAAATTGCAATTTGAAGAATAAAAATACTTCGAAATCTAAGGAAAAGAAAATGCAAAGGAAATAAAAAAAATGAATGCTAATATGTTCAATAGTGAAACAAGATGCAAGGGGTTACGTGAAATGTAAGTTACATTTATAGATGAATATGTGACGTTGTATTGGCCAAGACATCGACGTGCAATAACATTACATCATGAATGAGAAGTACATCGTGTAATTATGCTTAATAACTGCCACTTTCCAAAATCTAGTATAAACGTCGAAGCCCAGCCGCATTCGACGTTCAAACATCGTTCTGTCCAAAACTAATAGATCTCTTAGGAATCTAATATGAACATGTTGACGTCAAAGCCTTATCGAGATCAACATGAAAAATGTCGTTGGTAACAACACACAATTAATGCACCCAACCACTCCAATGCCCATCACGTCGAAGCCCCACAGAGTTTCGACGTTCTTTTGATGGTTTAAAAGAAAAAAGAAAAAAATAATTAAAAAGTTAGCAACCTTTGGCTTTTGGATGAAGAAGAACACGTCGAAGCCCCAAGGAATTGACGTAAAAAACTTCATTGGTAACAACACACAATTAATGCACCCAACCACTCAATGACCTTTACGTTGAAGCCCCATAGAGCTTTAATGTTCTATTGATGGTTTAAAAGAAGAAAAGAAAAAATAATGAAAAAGTGATCAACCTTTGGTTTCTGGACGAAGAAGAAAACATCAAAGCCCCATGGAGTTTGACGTTTATTTTTTGATTAAAAGAAAAAAGAATTAAAAAGGGAGTAGCTCTTTGGCTTCTGGCTGATGAATAATATGTCGAAGCCCCATAGAGTTCGACGTTCTATTGATGGTTCAAAAGAAAAAAGAAAAAGGAATTAAAAAGGGAGCAACTCTTTGACTTCTGGCTAATGAATAATACGTCGAAGCCCCACATAGTTTGACGTTCTGTTGATGGTTAAAAGAAAAAAGAGTTAAAAAAGGGAGTAAATCTTTGGCTTTTGACTAATGAATAATACGTCGAATGCCCATGAAATTCGATGTATTATTGGTGGTTTCAAAGAAAAAAAGAATAAAAGAATGGCGCGTATTAAGATATTGTCAAGTGTACCAAATCGTATCAAGTAATATACATGGTATAAGACTAAGTATCGTTTTCCTAGAGACTTAAGGCCTAAAGAATTACCATAAAAATGCAACGCAGGGTAGAACTGTCAAAACGGGTAACCCGGTCCGACCCGACCCGACCCATAACGGCTTGGTGGGTTAAACGGGTTGGCTCATTGGTTCACTTAATTAACTTTTTTTTTTCACGCTCATCTTCTCAGATTCTTATAACATACTACTTTGATCTATCAAATTGAAACAATAATAATTGAACCAATTGATATAAAAGAAAATGAAACAAAAGAAATATATTGTTATATATATTCTAAGCTATCAAGCATAAAATTTTGCCAATTTAGTTTAATGAGACATACACAATCATTTAACCAAGAAACTACATATAGTCGTTAATAAAAATATATAGCACAAGATAAAAATATCATGCTTGTAGATAGGTCTAAAAATAAGATAAAACAAATGATGTATTCTTAAATTATCCAATCTATAATATTATCCATCTAGTAAATTGGAGTCCTAAATGGATAAATCCATAGTATTATGCTTTCTTGAAGCATCTTCTTCTTTATCTCCATCTATAATATTATCTAATTTATAATCTTAGGGTTTTATTTGCAGAGGGGAACTTTTGGAAAGACAACAACATGAAAGACTCTATTGCTAAATAAAGGTTGTGCGTTTTGAATAATTAATTTAATTAATTTGATTTCAATAAAAAAATAGAATTTGAATAATTAATTTAATTTAATTAAAAAACATAGGTGGGTTGATGAGCCAACTCGACCCACCACTGGTTCAACCCATGTGAGCCGGGTCAAAGTTGGCTTGCATCAAAATTTTGTGTTTTTTCCAACCCAACCCGGCTCAAACCCGTGGTGAGCCGGGTTGGCTCACGGGTTTCAACCCATTTTGACGACACTAACGCTGGGCAAGCTTCTCTCTGGCTTAGCGAGGGTAACGTAGGCCACGCAAAAAATCGACGTCAACTTTACGTTCATCCTATTTCTATTTGACGTCAACTTTACTTCTAGTCCCCTTAGAGCGAACGTCAAATCATCCTTTAAATATAAATATTTATTCAAATATTAGACGTCAAACTCTTTATTAATCGACGTGTCTATGAACAACAAGTAATGTCGGTCTACATAATCCGATGTCAACTTTACTTCAAACCTCTCTCTATTAGACATCAACTTTACGTCTAGTCCCCTTATAGTAGACGCAAAATCTTCCTTTAAATATAACTATTTATTCACATATTAGACATCGAGCTCTTTATTACTCAACATGTCCATAAACAATTAACGTCAACCTACATAATTCAACGTCAAATTTAGGTCTCCTGATATGACGTCGGTCACGAATTCGCCGTTAAAAGCCCAAAATATTTGACGTTGTACGTTGTTTTTGTACTAGTGAGGGCTTATAGTTTATGATGAAATTTGGTGACAATTTGAATGTACTTTTAAGGAGTTAATAAGTGTAAAGATTTCTACTAAGCTAAAGCTTTAGGGAGTTTCTTTTGTACAATGTTTTCTTTAACAATCATAGATTCCATTAGACAACAAGGAAGTTGGTGAACAGAGTGAAGTTTGTCATGGCAAGAAGAAGGTATGTGGAGTTATATTCTATTTCGAAAAAGTTTGGATTTTGCATAACATTTGTCATGTTCATTCATGCTTTTAAGTTGGATTAATTCTTTTTCTTTGTTTCCTTTCAGCATCCCCCAATGGATCCGTGGGAGGAACTTTATCTTAACGACACTGACCTCAAAGAATTTTTACAAGGATTCAATGTTATGCCAATAATGGACATACTAAAGACTTCATCTAAACAGATCATTCTACCTAACCCGATTGTAGACAAAAAATTGAGGAAATACTTCAGAAACTTATGGATCCCTCCCATCAACCTTGTGTTTCTGAACTGGCACACACATCCATTGTTGGAACTTCTGGTGCAACCAAAGAGTAATGACTATTAATTTCAATATTTGTGTAACATATGTTATTGTACTACTGTGCAACATGTGTATTACAATATCGTTGTCTTCCTCCTTTGATATTATTATGTCACAGTAATGGAAGAAGTTATGAATTCTCATGTTAATCCAGATCATCATTCAAATATGTCAACATAATCCATAAACTATAAAAACAAAACTGCAAAATTGGGTGGGGACCAAAAGTCAAATAAATGGGGACGTACGACCAATGTTTTGCATAGGAAGGACAACATAGCTCATGACACAAATTTTTAAAGGGAAAATATTTGCTTACAAATTAATGGACATAGAAGACATCTTAACGCATTGATGACCATATTTATAACTAACTTCATCACCAAGGAACCAAGTTTTGTATAACTCTTCTTACAAAATTGGGTAGGGACCAAAGGCCAAATAAGTGGAGATCTAGGGCTAATGTTTTGCACAGAGAGGTCAACACACCTGATGACATCAATGTTTAAGTGGAAAAATATTTTTGTACAAATTAATGCATAGAGAAGTCATCTTAAGGCAATGATGACCAGATTTATAACCAACTCCATCACCAAGAAATGAAATTTGTTATAACTCTTGTTGGGGACCAAAGGCCAAATAAGTGGGGACCTACGACTAATGTTTTGCACAGTGAGGTCAACACAACTCATGAATTATTTGGTTGAATAAGTCATTTGAACCCTAGTTTGGTCGAAAAGTTTCACATATGTAACTACTTAACTTTTTATTTCAATTGAGCCCCAATTTTAATTTTTTTGTTTCAATTGATTCATAAATTTTGAAATATTGACTCAATTAGGTCATTTTGTAATTTCTTTTTACAAATGATATGTCAATTAAATTCAATGTTACACCTTAATTCCTCTCCACATCATATATAATCTCCACCTTTTTATACATGTCTATAAATGATATCTTAGCTCATCCTAGTTGACGTCTGACTATGCTAGATGAACTAAGTGTTCTACATAATAGTGAAACTTAGGAGCTCACCCATTACCGTATGAGAAATTTGTTGTTGGTTGCAAGTGGATTTTTTTTGTTAAGATAAGATTGTCTAATCAAACCTTATTTTGAAGTTTAACAAAAATATTTAACAAAATAACGTTTATCAAATAAATCATATAGGATTAATTTGCTAAACATTGTATGCGTAAACAATATCGTAAACATTGAACGTTACTCAAACAGACTATGCACAAATGTTTATACATGTATAATGCCTAAACGCTTAAGAAAAGTCTAATGCTTTTAATGCACGTACAAAATAGTTCTCCATTGTTTGTTGTGATATGCTATCTTTTTCTGTGTAGATCTAATCAGTACAAAGCCTTATTGAAAAGTTTTGCATCAGATCAAAAGAACATCAAGAAATACAAAGATATTTTAGGAATGTTTTCTTTATGCCTTCTATCTGTCTCTTCCGTACGAGAAACACAGTTGTCCTTACAAGATGCAACATAGCATCTGACCTCTTACCAAAATGCTACATCCCTATATGAAAGTGTTGTAAAAGAATAATTTATTATAAAAGAATCATTGGATTTGAATATGGACAATGTTCAAAAGTGAAAACGATAAGTTTTTACTATTCATTATTGTTTGCAAAACATTCTTTGGTGCAACGTTCAATTTTTTATTTATTTATTTATTTATTATTCATTATATTGGCAACTGTCTTTGACCAATTTTCTCACTTAAGGGATTGTTTCATGCTCTATAAATAGAGCATTTCCTGCATTCCTAAACACACAACATTTTCACTCATTCTCCTTCCTCTTAGTTTCATCTTTTCTCCTTTTCTTTTCTAAAAATATTATGAGTTTATTTTCTAATTTTTTTAGGGTTCCTTCCTAGTTATGAGATCCTTACAAATTTCAAGGAAGTTCCTACTGTATCCTAGGAGACTTGCACAACATACCGTAGATAAGTCCTTAAGGACAATTAAACTACATGCCTTAGGATATACTATTCATGCTCTTGTCAAGAATTTCTAAAACAATCTAAGGGACTTATGGTTGACATCAACAACCAAATTCTAGAAAGTAAAAAAATCGTTTTCGGGAACTTAAACGGTATTTGCAAAACCACTTCCAAACATGTCAAAAGTCGAGGTCTTTCTCTAGACAAAACTTTCGGCGTTGGCAAGAAAGTGTGTCCACCCTTTTAGACAAGTATAGAGTTGTTGCTGCTCTTTCATCTCTGGAGCCCGACTTCAGTATCCCTTCAAACTCAAAACTAGTTAAATATTGATTTACGCAAATAAGGTATGGCAACACACTTTTCTTAGTGCACTTTCTAATGAGTTGCTTACTACATGTTTTTACAAAATAGAATACCTCATTAAAAAGCTGGTAAAACTCCCTGTGAGCTATGGAGAGGTTATCAACCTAACCTTAAATATCTAAGAGTGTGGGGGTGTCTAGCTAAGGTGATGTTACTCGATCTTAAGAAAAGGAAAATAATCTCTATAACCTCTAATTGTATGTTCTTAGGCTATGCTGAACATAATGCTGCCTATAGGTTCTGGTTCTTAAAAATTGATGTGATCGAGCGTAACACTATAATGGAGACAAAATGTTGAGTTTTTTTAACATGTTTTTCCCTTAAAGGTTAGTGAGGAATATGATCCTATTGATAATAATAGTGATACATTGAATGAGGATTTGAGAAGAAGTAAAAGAAAGAAAATAAACTTCATTTGGAAATGATTTTTATACTCATTGATAATGATCTTAATAGCTATATAGAAGCTATTAGTTCTCTTGATGCAAAACAATAAAATAAAGTCATTAGGACTAAAATTGAATCATTTCACAAAAATAATATTGAACCTTAGTAGATTTGTCTAAAGGAGCAAAACTCATTGATTGTAAGTGGATCTTTAAGAAAAAGTATCACCCTCATGGATCAATAAAAAAGTGTAAGGCAAGATTAGTAACAAAAGGTTTTAGTCAAAAACCCAACATAGAGTATTTTGACATTTTTTCCCATGTGACTAGGATTTCCTTTATTTGAGTGTTGTTAGTCTTAACAACTATCCATAAACTAGTGATACACTAGATGAATGTTAAAATAGTTTTTCTGAGTGGTGATTTGGAGGAAGAAATTTATATTCTTCAACCTGAAGGGTGTGTTGTACCTGGTCAAGAGAATAAAGTATGTAAACTTTTAAAATATTTGTATGAGTTGAAACAAGCACCAAAATAATGACATGAAAAACTTGATAATGTATTGCTATGTGATGGGTTTTCACCTAATGATGTTGATAAATGTGTGTACTCTAAATCTAAAAAAGGTGTTTATGTCATTATATGTTTGTATGTGGATGACATGTTAGTTTTAGGTACAAGCAATGAGATTATCGTTAGAACTAAATTGTTTCTAGGATCAAATTTTGAAATGAAAGACATGAGTGAAGCCAATGTGATTTTAGGTATTAAAATCATAAGGAAGGGAGATAGTATATTACTATCCCAAGAACAATACATTAAGAAACTTCTTAAGAAGTTTGGGTTTTATGAGTTTAAACTAGTGAGTACCCTTTATGATGCTAATTCTAAATTAATGAAAAATAAAAAATTTATTTCTCAACCTTAGTATGCCCAAATAATTGGGAGCTTACTAAACTTGATGAGCTTTTCTAGACCTGATATTGCTTATGTATAAGGTAGACTGAGTAGGTACATTCAATTTCCAAATCAATAACATTGGGATGCACTTTCCAGGCTTATGAGATATTTAAGAGGTTCAATGAATTATGCTATTGAATGTAATGGATTTCCCGTTGTACTAGAAGGGTACAATGATGCAAACTAGATCTTTGATTCAGATGAGACAAAATCCACTTGTGGTTGTGTATTCACACTTAGGGTGGTTCAATTACATGGAGATCAGCCAGAGAAACAATTATTACAAGATCAACAATGAAATTTGAGTCTGCTACTCTTGACATGACTGGTAATGAGGTTGAGTGGTTGAAAAACCTCTTACCAAACATTCCACTAGGAGTGAAACCAAACTCATTGGTGTCAATACACTGTGATTGTCCATCGGTAATAACTATAGCTACAAACAAGAATTACAATGGAAAGAATAGACATTTACAATTGAGACACAATTTGGTGAAGCAACTACTAAAGAGTAGAACTATTTCCATTTATTATGTGAAGTCAGAACAAAATCTAGCAGATCCTCTAACAAAACCCCTAGGAAGATAAATGATATTAGAAACATCGAGGGGAATGGTGTAACAACCTGATTTTTGGGATGTCACGATTACGAGTCAAATTTAAAATTTATAAAATCATAATACCATTACGGAAATCCACTTATATAGTACCAAAATTTGTAAAATAAAAACGAAATAAAATAAACCCGATTACATTATCTCTAACATTTATAGTACAAAAACTTTAAATAACACAAGTCTTTTTCCCACTCTCGCCTCTTTATCGTGCATCTGGAGCAACTACAACATTTGTTCTCGTATAACCAAAAGTTATATGATCATTGATGAGTCAATATTTTCTCAATTTCACTTAGCTTATTGTACCAGATTTAATCAAGGAATTGTGCTTTAATGTTCAGTATTATCCTATTTTTCCTAATTGTGCTTAATTTGTCCAGAAATTCTTATTTTAATTAATTTGAATTATTTGAGGCTAATTATTTGCATTATTAATTTTAAGGAATTACTGGAAAATAATTTTGGACATTTGGAAGGCTGCCAAATAATTAAAGACTCTCCATTAAAGAAGTGTCCACAATAAGGAGGACATTATGGTCATTTTACTCTTTGAAAGGGGTGTTTCATTAGTGGAAAAGGGTTACATCCAGCAAAGTGAAAAAGAGCATACGTGAAGGTGGGTGAACAAGTCTTCAATTATTATTGAATTTTAAGAAGCACTGGAAGACTTCTCACGGCTGAAGCAACAACAATTGGAGGGCCCCCTTAATTTCATTTGGTTCATGAAGCTTGAAGAGGGTGTTTCGGCCTGGAGCTGGTGCGTTGAAGCTGCCACTTAAAAGAGGAAGACTAATGGTTTTATGGGGCTGGAATGGAACGCAGAGGGGGATAACATCGAGTGGAAGGAAGCATCCAGCAGCTGGTCCAGTTTGGCAGCAGCTGCACACAACATAACCACACTCCACGGCCTTGTTCCAGCTAGAAGTGAAGAGCCATGTGAAGGAGAAGCACGGTGCAGCAGTTGCACAAGCAGATGGCAACACATGCAGCCAACTTTGAAGAACCACGGCTGAGCACGCTGGAATGCTGCAAAGAATGGAGAGTTCCCTTGCTTGCTAATTCACACGTCCACACGGGGCAGAGAAAACAGCAGAAGTTTCTTTTCTTTAATGGAATGAAGAAGTGGTGTTTCAATATTGGGTGTGTGGGGGTGAACTCACGTACTGCAGCCAGCAGGGGGCTTCACTTCGATTCACTGGGATGAGTTATTTTCATTTAGAAATCAATATGAGAATGGAGGGTCCCTTGCATAATTTTGGTACGTAGGAGAGGACAAAAGTGGAGAATTCATGAAGAAAGTTGCTAAAAGACAAAACTACTAAGAAGTGATGTTGGATGGCAAGAAAGAGACGTTCAAAGTGGTGTGCATGAGGACCCATGATTTCTTTCTATTAAGAAAGGAAATGGTGCACTCACGGCCAGGAGATGCGTCCAGAGGTGCTGTCACGGGATGCATTCAAATTGGAGCATATGGAAGAAGCTTGGGAGCTCGTGAAGAAAGCATTACGGTTTTTGGAGATTTGTATGAGAAATGAAGAAGTTGATTAAATGGGAGTAGGTGTCACGTCCAACAATAAAAAATAGCAATAGGCATTCTCTTTCTTTAGAAATCAAGCACGGTGGTGGGTCATTCAATAACAAAATATGGTGTGTGCTCCAGCCTAAAAGAAATATTATCATTATTTAGAAGAAAATTGCACTAAAGAAGTGAGATAGACGGCACTTACTGCAAGATAAAAAGGGACACAAGTCAAGTGTAAGAGAGCCGTGGAGTGTGGGAAGAGGAAGCTGGACATTTTCCAGCAAGGGAGGTTCCAGCAGCTGCAGTAAGGGGCTGGACAATGCAGCAGGGGGCTGGAACAGTAGTGAAGAAACACAGTACAGAGATGGAAGGTTACGGTTGATGCACTGATTCATCTTCTTTGCTGTAATGTGGAATTTCTAATTTAGTTTTCCTCTTCTTTTGTTGTAATAAACTCTTCTATAATTTTAATCCAATGCACTATTTTTATTTCCTGTTGTTAAAATTTCTAGAATTGTTTTACTGTTTCTTTTTACTGCCGTAATTTAATTTCTGTGGTAATTTAATTTCAGTTGTTGTTTTCTGTAATTTAATTTATGTTGTTCTTTATTTTTGCATGTTGATCATTTACTGTAATTTTATTTTCTGTATTTTACTGCAGTGATTTTGATTCTATTTTTACTGTTTTTACTGTTTTCTGTATTTATCTTTTTCTGTATTTTATGTTTTTATGTATTTTCATTTTTACTATTCCAGATTTATTTTTACTAATTCATGTTACTGTATTTTCATTTTTACTATTTTAGTGTTTTTACTGTTTTACTGTTTTTACTGTTCTCTGTATTTTGTGTTTTTCTGTATTTTCGTTTTCTGTATTTTTAAGTTTTCTGTCCAGATTTAATTTCACTGTTTTATGTTACTGTATTTTCGTTTTCACTGTAGCAATTTCATTTTTACTGTTTTAAAATTGTTTTACTATTTTAATTTCGTTTTTACTCGTTTCACTGTTTTGAATTTTATTACCGCAACCAAAGCAACCATTAAACCCCCCCCTTTTTCGTGTGTGATCTGAGACTGAACCGCAATATTGGTCCTTGAGAGACGACCTAGGAGTCACATCCTAGCTATGCTGCATTCTTAATTGTGCAATCAAATTTGTATGACCGCGACAGTCGTATCAAATTTTGGCGCCGTTGCCGGGGACCAATGGAGGTTTGGTTTTAGATTCTTGTTGTGTAAATTTTTGTTCTGTTAATATGTGTGTTTTGTGTGTTCTGTCTGTTGTATTTTTGTAGGAGACAACGACACCTTCAGCAAATTTTGGCGGCGTTGTCACTCAGTTCCAGGTTTTTTGTTTTAGATTTTTGCTGTGTTTTTCGATTATGTTGTGTTAATATATGTTTTGTCTTTTATATTTTTATTGTGTTGTGTTTTGTATTTAGTTGTTATATTTAAAAAAAAAAATTAATTAAAAATTTTTACTATTGATGTTCTGTCTTGTGTGTGCTTGTAGCATGTATAAATGTGTTTTGTTTTATCTGATTCGTAATTTTTAGTTTTTAGTTTTTACTTTTTATTTTTCCATGTCTACCTATTTTAATGTTGTGAATAATGCTTATTCTGCCAATGTCTGTGATTATGATTCTTATTCTGCATATTACTTTGATTTTAAATCTGCTGATTTTTATGATGAGAACAATATGTTCCATCATCCAATTTCTGAGAGCTCTCTTTGGGAGCCAGTTCAGCAATATCAGAGTCAGCAGTACAATGCTTCTGCCCAAACAACTCTTCAGCCTTCAACTTCTGAACCTACATTGAAGGAGTTACTAGAGCAGATGACAATGCAGAACATTCAGTTTCAGAAAGGGAACATGCAGTTCAAGCAAGAGAGCATGGAGTTCCAGCAGGAAACTCAATCTGCCATTCAGAATCTGACTGATCAGATCAGGCAGATGGCCACTCTTGCACCTGAGGAGACTGATGAATATTTTTAGGACCAGGCAGGTACAAGCAGCTATTTTGAACCAGGTAGACCACTTTCATTTTCCACCAACATACCTCAATTTGATGAATATGCTGTTGAGAGGTATGTTGATAATTATATTGTTGCTGAGCATGATTTTCCCTCTATGCATGACGAGAATAATTTTGTGTTATCATATCTGAATATTTGTTCTCCATGCTTTGAACATGAATCTGAGCCTGTTATAGATATTATTTCTACATTTGAAACCGATTCATGTTATGAGGATTTATCTGAGGTTCAGCCTATTACACTAGGATTGGGTGTTATACCCCTGCATGAAATTTCTGCAGTGCCACATTGCACTAACCATGTTGCAGGAGGTACGAATAAATTTGATCAACATACACCCACAGTGGAAAACAAAGGTGCTGACACTGATAGTTTGAAGATCAACAGGCACCTGCTGAATCCGCTCAGTAACAATAATTGCTGCTTAGATCCGGTGGTGGAAGATATTTCCCTACTTGATCAGATTTGGAGGATGAAGCAGTTCGTCCTCAACAATTTCATACTGGATCCTGAAGCGAAGAACATCTCCCTACAAGTCCAAAATTGGCAACTGCCACCCTGACCAGGGGAGTTTTCTTTTTCTTTCTTCCCCGTTTTCCTACTTTTATTGCATTTGTCCTTTATCTGTTTAGTGTTTTAATTGATGATCTTATGCTTAGAACACGTTTAGGACATTGTAGTTTAAGTGTGGTCTGGGGGAGATTCTGCATTTTGTTTTTTCTTTTAAGTTTGTTTTTCCTTTTCTTTTTAGTTTTCACATTGTTATCCTTATAAAAAAAAAAAAAAATTCAAAAATTCAAAAATTGTTTTGCGTATTCTTTGATTTTATTTCGACCCTCAGTATCTTATTATTTCATACCAATAAAAATTTTCACTTCAGATCTTATTTTTCCTTATTTTCCTTCACTGTAAATATAATTTCTTAGTTGTTTGCATACAGATTATTGATTGAAAAATTTGACTAAGAAAGATTTCATTCGGTCATAAGAGCAAAAATTACAGTAATGGAAAATTGGAGATTTAACATATCTGAAAATGAAATTGCAGTAGATATATATTTAAGTTGTTCGGGGGTCGATCATTTCTGATCGTTAATATTACAAACCAAATAAAAAACAAAAACAACATAAAAAAAATTAAAAACATAAAAAAAAAAAAAAACATAAGTGTTCATATTACAGTCCTTAATATTCTGGCCACACTCGGCCAACAAAAACATAAAAATAAAAAAAAAATAAAAAAAAAAAAAAAAAACATTAAACATTAAAACTGGAAGAATTCACGAGCTGGTTGTGGTGGTCTAAGGGAGAGCTCCGTTGAGGGAGCTCTGGTTCGAAAAGTCACGAGCGGAGGCTTTGGTGGAGGAATTTCTCGTTCATTTCTGTCGTCATCGATAATGATCGGAACGGGAAACAGATTCAGCAGCCTCGGTGCCCTCATTATCACCCAGTTATTTTCTTTCAAACAAAAAAAAAAAATTGTGTTAATTATATAAGAGGAAGTAAAAAAATTTCAATGGAGGTATGATGAGAGTTCTTACCATACATATATAGCGGCAGTTGTGAAAAGAGAGTGCCAGTAGGGTCTATCTCCGCTTGCCAGCGCCTGACCCGATTGCCATGGTTGTTAAACCAGCAGTGCACGTTATATTCGGTGGCATCTGCGAAGGTCCTTAGTCGAGACGCGATCTCGACGACTTGCGCTCGGCTTGGGTGTGTGACCCCATAGTTGTAGATGTTCATCATCATCTTGATCTGATCATTTGTAGGACGCCATCGCTGACTAGTGTATCTCTCTGATTCCATCTCACTCGTCATCTTTCCTCTTGAAATATTCTAAAAGTTAAAAAAAAAAATATAAAAATAAAAAGAACAAAAACATAAAAAAAGAAAAAAATAAACATAAAAAAAAATAATAAAAAGAACTAAAAAAATGAAGCATAAAAAAAAAAATTAGATTAGTTCTCTGTTTTCTTTATTTGTTCTTGTTTCCTTTTAAATTTATTTTGTCCAGTCTGTATTTGATGTTTCAGTGTCTGGTCTCAGATCTGTTTCACGGTCCTTGCAAAAGGGTCCTAAACGGATCTACGTCCAGTTGTCCGGTTGTTCTTGTCCATATTGTTCTTGTATATTATGTTTATGTGTTTATTTAGTTTTAAGTGGGGTACGTGGCGTTGTTCTACCCGATTGTCTCTGCAATACCTTCAATCGAAGGGAGATTAACGTCTGGTTTCCAGCCGATATACCCCTTAAGTTTTTAGACAGTTGTGTTTTATGTGTTTAAGTGTTTAAATTACAAAAAAATAAAAATAAAAAAAAATGGAAAAGAGGGAGAGCAGGCAAGAGATCAGATGAAAAATAAAGGAAATACTGAAAGGGAAAGACTGGAAGGCAGGAAAAGTAATAAAGCAGAGAAAGGAAAAGAAAGCAGTGAAAGATCTGGAAACTTAAGCAGAAAAAGAAGAAATAGAGATCCAAGGTGCAGAGAACTTACCTGGAGAAGTAGAGCTGGCAGAGAAGCTCCTCGCGGATCTCAGACTCTTCAGTTGGCACGGTGGCAGAGGCTCCTTGCAGGACTCGTACACCTTCAGAGTACACGGACGCGGGGGGGAGAGGCTCCCTGCAGAGATCCAGACGCTCGAGAGAGTTGAGAGTGTAGAGAGAGTAGAGAGAGAGCAGAGAGAGTAGAGAGAGTTGAGAGAGAAGCAGAGAGGAGAGAGTGAGAGTCAGGAAATGGCGCTCAGACGCGGAGGAGTGGCTCATTTGTAGCCAAAGCTTTGCCACTGTAGCAACAGTTCCGGTCTTTGCCACCGAGACTGTTGTCACAGTACCGGTCTCCTTTTTCAAAAAAAAATAATAATAATAATAATAATAATAATAAAAATTATTAGCATCTACTGATGGGTGCTAGGTGTTTTAGACATCTGCTGATGGATGTCCCTGATAACATCTACTGATGGATGTTACTGAAAATTTTCTTCCCATTTTTCTACTTTTGTTGCACTTGTCTATATTATTTGACTGCTCTGAAATTGATCATCTGATGATTGTAACACACTGAGGACATTGTGTGATTTAAGTGTGGTCTACTGGGAAGAAATTCTGATTTTTCTGATTTTTCTGTTAGATTGTATTTTGTGTGTTAAATTTTTTGTTTTTGAGTGTTAATTTTTTCTGTAAAGTTATTTTTATCGAGTTTTGTGTGCAATAAATTTTACATTTTTCTCCTGATTTCTGGATTTTGTCTAAGTTGTAGATTTTTCCTTCACTTACTTAATACTTATAGATTGTAATCCTTGCTTTTCTCTGCTTGGAAAGATGATTATGTGTTTAAGAGGTTGAATTGATTATAACACGGATACCCTGTGTGAGATTTGATCCACTTAATTTTTCTTTCTTGTGTGTGATATGTATCTTGAATGCTTGCACATATGCCTTGACTTGATTCTTTTTGATATACTTGATTGATATGCATGTTCAAACGTGATAAAGGCATTTTTGTTTTTACGCCTCTCTAGCCAAATAAGCCTACCATGTTATTATCCATTGATAACCCCTTTTGAGCCTATACTTTCCCCATTTATTTGTTTTGAAGCTCATACACTAGCCCTAAGTGAAAAACTGTGATTACCTTAACCTTAGGGAATTTTGGAGCTATAGAAGTGTTTTGTGAAAAAGTGTGGTCTCCTTGGAAATTCTGATTAATTGGCTAGTTGGTTCCTCATCTTGTTTTATGTTGGAAATATAATTTCTATCCTGTTGTGTGATAAAGAGAGAAAGAAAAGAGACAGGATGAAAAAAAAAATTTGATGAGAAAAAGATAAAAAAAAATGAAAAATAATTTTGTGAATAATGGAGTCGAGAAGAGGATTGAATTAGAGGTTTGGGTTAGATTTCACTGTGTTTACACTTTTTCCCCAGTGCTCCTCTATTTCTTCTAAGCTATAGCTACTTATCCAAATTTATCCTCCCCTGTCCTTGGCCCCATTACCACCCTGAAAGACCTTTTGATCTGAACATGCATGTGTTTTAAGTGCTGATATTAGAAGCTTGCCAAGTCTACTTGTGTTTGTTTTCTTGAGTACATTGAGTGACATTGATTTACCTTAAACACTTGAGAGGAACACTCTGAGTGCATCTGTGAGGTTTTGTTATTTTTGAATCACCTCTTGAACTGATTAATCATTTTGCTATGTATTGAATTGCTTGGATGATTTCTGTAAGTATGTGCTTTTCTTGACTATGTGTTGGATATTGTCTATTTCTTTTCTCTGTCCAGACTTCTTGAGAACTTTGTAAATTCTGTTTAATTTTCTCGTGAGTCTTTATTTTTCTGTCTGCTGAGTTTGTGTCACCTTCCTAAAAGTCCTTTGAACTATTCCCTGATTTGCGTCTTGATTTTGCCCAGGAGTGCAAAAGACTAAGTGTGGTCTATTTTGATGAGTCAATATTTTCTCAATTTCACTTAGCTTATTGTACCAGATTTAATCAAGGAATTGTGCTTTAATGTTCAGTATTATCCTATTTTTCCTAATTGTGCTTAATTTGTCCAGAAATTCTTATTTTAATTAATTTGAATTATTTGAGGCTAATTATTTGCATTATTAATTTTAAGGAATTACTGGAAAATAATTTTGGACATTTGGAAGGCTGCCAAATAATTAAAGACTCTCCATTAAAGAAGTGTCCACAATAAGGAGGACATTATGGTCATTTTACTCTTTGAAAGGGGTGTTTCATTAGTGGAAAAGGGTTACATCCAGCAAAGTGAAAAAGAGCATACGTGAAGGTGGGTGAACAAGTCTTCAATTATTATTGAATTTTAAGAAGCACTGGAAGACTTCTCACGGCTGAAGCAACAACAATTGGAGGGCCCCCTTAATTTCATTTGGTTCATGAAGCTTGAAGAGGGTGTTTCGGCCTGGAGCTGGTGCGTTGAAGCTGCCACTTAAAAGAGGAAGACTAATGGTTTTATGGGGCTGGAATGGAACGCAGAGGGGGATAACATCGAGTGGAAGGAAGCATCCAGCAGCTGGTCCAGTTTGGCAGCAGCTGCACACAACATAACCACACTCCACGGCCTTGTTCCAGCTAGAAGTGAAGAGCCATGTGAAGGAGAAGCACGGTGCAGCAGTTGCACAAGCAGATGGCAACACATGCAGCCAACTTTGAAGAACCACGGCTGAGCACGCTGGAATGCTGCAAAGAATGGAGAGTTCCCTTGCTTGCTAATTCACACGTCCACACGGGGCAGAGAAAACAGCAGAAGTTTCTTTTCTTTAATGGAATGAAGAAGTGGTGTTTCAATATTGGGTGTGTGGGGGTGAACTCACGTACTGCAGCCAGCAGGGGGCTTCACTTCGATTCACTGGGATGAGTTATTTTCATTTAGAAATCAATATGAGAATGGAGGGTCCCTTGCATAATTTTGGTACGTAGGAGAGGACAAAAGTGGAGAATTCATGAAGAAAGTTGCTAAAAGACAAAACTACTAAGAAGTGATGTTGGATGGCAAGAAAGAGACGTTCAAAGTGGTGTGCATGAGGACCCATGATTTCTTTCTATTAAGAAAGGAAATGGTGCACTCACGGCCAGGAGATGCGTCCAGAGGTGCTGTCACGGGATGCATTCAAATTGGAGCATATGGAAGAAGCTTGGGAGCTCGTGAAGAAAGCATTACGGTTTTTGGAGATTTGTATGAGAAATGAAGAAGTTGATTAAATGGGAGTAGGTGTCACGTCCAACAATAAAAAATAGCAATAGGCATTCTCTTTCTTTAGAAATCAAGCACGGTGGTGGGTCATTCAATAACAAAATATGGTGTGTGCTCCAGCCTAAAAGAAATATTATCATTATTTAGAAGAAAATTGCACTAAAGAAGTGAGATAGACGGCACTTACTGCAAGATAAAAAGGGACACAAGTCAAGTGTAAGAGAGCCGTGGAGTGTGGGAAGAGGAAGCTGGACATTTTCCAGCAAGGGAGGTTCCAGCAGCTGCAGTAAGGGGCTGGACAATGCAGCAGGGGGCTGGAACAGTAGTGAAGAAACACAGTACAGAGATGGAAGGTTACGGTTGATGCACTGATTCATCTTCTTTGCTGTAATGTGGAATTTCTAATTTAGTTTTCCTCTTCTTTTGTTGTAATAAACTCTTCTATAATTTTAATCCAATGCACTATTTTTATTTCCTGTTGTTAAAATTTCTAGAATTGTTTTACTGTTTCTTTTTACTGCCGTAATTTAATTTCTGTGGTAATTTAATTTCAGTTGTTGTTTTCTGTAATTTAATTTATGTTGTTCTTTATTTTTGCATGTTGATCATTTACTGTAATTTTATTTTCTGTATTTTACTGCAGTGATTTTGATTCTATTTTTACTGTTTTTACTGTTTTCTGTATTTATCTTTTTCTGTATTTTATGTTTTTATGTATTTTCATTTTTACTATTCCAGATTTATTTTTACTAATTCATGTTACTGTATTTTCATTTTTACTATTTTAGTATTTTTACTGTTTTACTGTTTTTACTGTTCTCTGTATTTTGTGTTTTTCTATATTTTCGTTTTCTGTATTTTTAAGTTTTCTGTCCAGATTTAATTTCACTGTTTTATGTTACTGTATTTTCGTTTTCACTGTAGCAATTTCATTTTTACTGTTTTAAAATTGTTTTACTATTTTAATTTCGTTTTTACTCGTTTCACTGTTTTGAATTTTATTACCGCAACCAAAGCAACCATTAAACCCCCCCCCCCTTTTTCGTGTGTGATCTGAGACTGAACCGCAATATTGGTCCTTGAGAGACGACCTAGGAGTCACATCCTAGCTATGCTGCATTCTTAATTGTGCAATCAAATTTGTATGACCGCGACAGTCGTATCAATCATCCCAAGACACACACAACCACAAACACAAACAAATATGGATAAGCTACCATAGCACAACCAATAACAATAAAATCTGTACATAGGAAGCAAACACGACTTAACACCATGATCATCATCAACATCCTCATTAACTATATCATGTCTATGCCATCAATGTCATCCTTATCAACATCATCTCCAAACATATCGTCACTACGAATCATCGCACATGTACTTCCATCAAAATTAACCTCATCATGAATCCTTCATCATGAATAACACCATGAGCCTCCCCAATACCCCATAACTCCATAGTGAAAAGAATCAATCACACTTCTGTTACTCTACCTCATAAACCTATAGCCTCCCCTACAGGTCCCTTGTAGCCTCCCCTACAAGTCTGCTCGAGTAGTTCCGCCATCCTGGCTAAGGAATATGTTTCCTGCCACGCAAGGATAAGGCAAACATCATCACCCTCATACAAAGAAGGTTTAATACTCGAGCACCCTTTTTTCTCACACAAGGCCAAAGAAAGTCGCTATCTCGTATCAGACGAATGATAGTCTCAAGCTTTACTAGGTACAACAAATGGACCTATCCCTCATTCTTAGGCTCATCAACCACACATTCAGGTACAACTTCAACACTCACCCATTCCAATCATCAGTCAAAATTCATCATATACCTAAATACAACAACTATTCTCATTCTTTGCCTAAAATTATTCATTCATCATTATCTAAGTCTAATTAAAAAAAGGCAATGTACTCAATAAACCCTTCATAGTTCCACTCAACAATACATCACAAAATAAATAAACAATATAATTCAATAACAAAACAATAATAAGTCATTTATTAACCTAATTTATGAATATAACCTCATTATTTTCCTCTTTAGATCTAATTAATTTTATTCATTTTCATTGTTAAATCAATAAATAATAATAATTTTATTCTCTTTATTATAATTATCATTATTATAATTTAATGTCTTGGTCTCTTTCCTTCTACAATTTTATTTTTTATTAATTAATGTTAATAATTATAAATCCTACAGACCCTAATTAGGTCCAAACATGCACCCTACAGACCCAACTAATCCAATTAAATTCTTATTATTATTTTTTTTAATGTTTTCGTTCTTGATTAACTCTAGGCCTGTGGCCCAATTATGTTCGAACTGAACCAACCACAGTCCAAAGGAGCCATGGCAGTGTCCACTGACCGCACCCTACAGTCCAATGTTGTCGAAGCCATGGCGGCATCCCCTGGTCGTACCCATCAGCTCCTCCATTGTCCCAAACTTGTGCCACCACCATTAAGTTGAACCCAAAAACGCGAGAATCTAGAAATCTAACTCCAAATTCCAAAAAATGAGAACACAAGGACAGGAAACCCCCAAAATCCAATTTGAAAACAAAAATTCCAATTCCTTCAACTGCAACATCAGAAAACCAAGAAGAGAAACCTGAAAGAAAAATTCCCAAATTCAGAAACCCTAAAATCAAACGCCCAAATTACAAGATCAAAACCCTCAACCTTAGAAGAGGTTGTCTACACAAAATGGCAGCATAACATTGTCAGAGCGGCTGCAACGGATGGGTTAGCATGGAACAACAAACCAATAGGGGGGGTGAATTGGTTCTTACTAAAAACGTGTGCCTTAAAAATTTCTACTCAATTAAACTTACTTAGCGATTAATAATAATAATAAAATAGAGTAAGGTTGAGAGAAATTTGCACAGATGATTTTATCCTGGTTCGGATCTTACCAATCCTACGTCCAGTCGCTTATCTCAAAACAAGCTAAACAATTCACTAATCACAAAACAATTACAAACTACAATCACACAGATACAATTTGTAAGAGTTTAGAAAACACCTCTCTTGATGCCACAAGAGATGAACCAACACCTCCTTTGAATCTTCACAAAGGATGAAACACTTCCTCCGAATACTTCACGAAGGATGACTTCCTCTTCCAAACACCTCCTTAGACACACCAAGGATGAACCAGCTATTCCTCTATCACCGTAGCAGTATTTCACCAACTCTACAGACAGAGTTTCCTTAGCTGAGCAAGATCACACAATTCTCAAGAGTTTCTGAGTATTTGAGCACAAGGGAAGAGTTGTAGTTTTATTCTTGAGAGGAAATGAGAGTCTATTTATAGACTCATCCAAAGGCTCTTCCATTTTTTGTTTTCAGCCTTTCACACTGTGTTAATCGATTAGCTACAGTGGTTAATCGATTAACACCCCAACGGATAGTCCAACGGCTCTAAAAACGGCTAGTTTTTCAAACGTTCACTTTGTTAATCGATTAACGTTAATCGATTAACACCCTCTGTTAATCGATTAACACTGCATTGTTGTGCTTCGCCATTCGTCTCTGGAACAATCGATTAACACCCTCTGTTAATCGATTAACGCTAATCGATTAACACCCTCTGTTAATCGATTAACACTGCACAGAATTTTGCTTTTGGTTTATTTTTACATCACTTTTGAATGCATACATAAAACTACTAATTTTCCTATGTTTATACAATTATTACAAAAGGTTACAAGTCTTCAAAGATCATTCTTCATGAGTCTTGGTTGTTCTTGACTTGAATTGGACATCATCAAAACTTCATCTTCATCATTTTGCTAACAATCTCCCCCTTTTTGATGATGATCAAAACCTTCTTGATTTAAAGCTTTTGGTAATAATCTGTATTTAGAAAACAACTTAAGGAAGAAACAATTGTTAGTGAACTTAGAAATAATTTTAAGGCTTTAAATATTTCTCCCCCTTTTTGATCATTATTAAAAAGTGATGTAGAATAGCTCCCCCTAAAATTATTACAAATTATACTCCCCCTTAATAAAAGCATGTATGCATAGAAATAATAAGAAAAGCAACATACATTTTATTTGAATTTTAAAGAGGCAAGCATACAATGAAATATAAAGAGCACACACTAATAAAAACATAGAAACATACATTGCCTATGACTCATCATCACTATCGGGAACATAGAGTTTTGCAAGTTTGTCATCAATCTCCTTAAGATGACTATTAATTTCATCATATCGAAGAGTGTGATAAGCCATCATATCATCCATCCTTGTTTGTTGCATAGAGGCCATTTCTTCAATTTGTCTAGATATACTTTCTAGACTATATTCTTGTGGAGGATTTGATGGTCCAGCAACATTTGTTGGATGAGGCATAGGAATCTCTTCATCTTCTTCTGCGGATGCGTCATCTTCTTGGGCAATATCATCTTCAGCACAGACAAACAGATTTCCTTGTCGTATAAAGCCCATTTGATGTAATGCCGATTCCTCAATTTGATGATTTGGTAAGACAGTGAGAAATTTCTCTCCCGTGACATCAACTCCTTTATAGATACATATTAATGAAATAAGGAGAGGATATGGAAGATGACCTCTGTCATACCTCTTGGCTCGGACCATAGTATCGGAGATGAGGCTTGCCCAATTGATTTTGATATTTTGAGTTATGGCGGACATGAGCATCAAATTGGTTTCAAAACATTGTGCTAAGTTGGTACCTCTTGGACAAAGCATCCATACAATAATGTAATGAAGTACCCTTTCCTCCATTCTAAGATTGCCTACTAGAAGATATCTCCTATTAGGTAGAGGTTGTTGAGGATTTCTCATGAAGGAGCGATAGGCCAAGATTTTGTTAAAATCACCAAAGTCATTTGGCATATTCATGGTATTTTCTAAGAGGGGAAGATGAGCAACATTTGTCTAAATCTCATTATCTAGAATAATATCTACCCCTTTTACACGAGTGTAAACAATACCATTGTGAGATTTCAGATTATAGTAGAACACTCTTACCAAATCTGGATAATAACGTCCTTGAAGTTGTAAGAAATGTTGGACTCCTTGTTCAACTAATTGCCCAGAGAACTGAAATTGATTTGCAGTAAACCAATTTAAATCAACAAATTTTTGGCGAAGAACCTTGCGTTCTTTCCACCATTACAAATATTCGTCATGCCTTCCAACATCGGAAATCCAACCATGAAGATTTGGACCACGTGCAGGAGGCGTGCTTTCCGATCCATAGCTTCTTCTTCTTCTTCTTCTTGATGGTTCAGCCATGAGAGCTTGAAAGGAATTTTTGGACAGCAAGATGATATTTTTGAGTGAAGGAATGAAGATAATTTGAGTTGAAGAATGATGGATAATGTGAGTAGGTAAAATGAGGGATGAAAGGGGTTTAAATAGGCTAAAAGATGACCCCCCAACGTTCAAAAATCAGAAAATGACCGTTTATAGCCGTTACAACGGCTAGATTTTTGCAGAATTTACTGCCTGTAACGTATGTTAATCGATTAACAGGGTTTGTTAATCGATTAACGTTAATCGATTAACACCCTTTGTTAATCGATTAACTGACGCTGATTTCCGAAAAACGTCCAGTTTTTACCTATGACCAATTTTAAGATATTTTTAATATTCCTAAATCTCTTCTAAGCTCATAGAATCTATCCTTAGGCAATGCTTTGGTGAAAATATCAGCTAATTGATGTTGGGTATCAATATATTCTATTTCACAATCTCCTTTTTGCACATGATCTCTAAGAAAGTGATGCCTAATCTCAATGTGCTTGGTTCTAGAGTGCATTATGGGATTCTTTGTAAGGTTTATTGCACTTGTATTATCACACTTAAGTGGTATATGATCTAAATGAATGTCATAATCTTCTAATTGCTGTTTCATCCATAAAATTTGCACACAACAATTTCCCGCAGCAATATATTCCGCCTCAGTGGTAGATAAGGCTACACAGGCTTGTTTCTTAGAATGCCAAGAAACTAAGGAACTACCTAGAAGATGACATGTTCCACTAGTGCTTTTTCTATCTATCTTACAACCTCCATAATCTGCATCAGAAAAACCTACAAGACTAGGTTCCGTTCCTGATGGATACCATAAACCAAGGGATGCAGTTCCCTTAAGATATTTCAATATTCTTTTAACTGCTGTAAGGTGAGATTCTCTAGGACTAGATTGATACCTAGCACACACACAAACACTCTGCATAATATCCGGTCTACTAGCAGTGAGATATAACAAAGAACCTATCATACATCTATATTTAGTTTGATTTACCTCTTTACCTGACTCATCTTTGTCAAGATAGCAAGAGGTTCCCATAGGTGTAGATGCTTCCTTTGCTTTGTCCATTTCAAACTTCTTAAGAATTTCTCTACAATACTTAGTTTGAGAAATGAACGTACCTTCTTTCATTTGCTTAATTTGAAGACCGAGGAAGAATGTTAATTCTCCCATCATAGACATTTCAAATTCACCCTGCATAGTCTTAGCAAATTCTTCACAAAGAGATTTATTAGTTGATCCAAAAATAATATCATCAACATATACTTGAATAATCAAAATATGTTTTCCGACTCTTTTAATAAACAAAGTGGAATCAACTTTTCCTCTATTAAAATTATTTTCTAAAAGAAAATTGCTAAGTCGTTCATACCAAGATCTAGGTGCTTGTTTTAAACCATAAAGTGCTTTCTTTAACTTATAGATGTGATTTGGAAATTTAAAATCTTCAAAACCGGGTGGTTGTTCAACATACACATCTTCTTTTATAAAACCATTTAGAAATGCACTTTTAACATCCATTTGAAATAATTTAAATTTCATTATAGATGCATAAGCAAGAAGTAGGCGTATTGCCTCTAACCTGGCAACTGGAGCATATGTCTCATCATAATCTATACCTTCTTCTTGACTATATCCTTGAGCCACAAGCCTAGCTTTATTCTTGGTGATGTTTCCATCTTCATCCAGTTTGTTTCTAAATACCCATTTTGTTCCAATTACTTGATGAGTATCTTCTCTAGGAATCAATTCCCAGACTTGGTTTCTTTCAAACTGGTTGAGTTCTTCTTGCATTGCTATACACCATTGTTCATCTTGAAGAGCTTCCTTAATGTTCTTAGGTTCTATCTGCGACATAAAAGCTACATTCATACAAAAATTAACTAAATTTCTTCTAGTGTTTACCCCTTTTGATATGTCGCCAATGATGTTGTCCAGTGATAATCCTCTAGGTTGTTGCCATATTTTGTTTAGATCTTCATCATCTTGAGGATTATTCATTTTCTCTTCATTTGTTGTCTTTTGCAAGTCTTCATTTTCACCTGCATCTGATTCATCTGACTCAAGAGGTTTTGCCTCAAAGTCCACAATTTCATCAAAGACAACATGCACAGATTCTTCTATTTCAAATGTTTTCCGATTAAAATCTCTATAAGCTTTGCTAGTTAGAGAATATCCTAGAAAAATAGCTTCATCGACTTTAGAATCAAATTTTCCTAAATTTTGTTTTCCATTGTTTAGGACAAAACATTTGCATCCAAAAATTCTTAAATGTGAAACATTTGGTTTTCTACCTTTAAAAAGTTCATAAGGAGTACATTTCAAAATTGGCCTAATAAGCATTCTATTCAATACATAACATGCAGTACTCACAGCATCAGCCCAAAATTGTTTAGGAACACTATATTCATTTAACATAGTTCTAGCAAGTTCCTCTAAGGATATATTCTTTCTTTCTACAACTCCATTTTGTTGAGGAGTTCTAGGTGCAGAAAAATTCTGAGAAATGCCATATTCTTCACAAAAAGTTTCAAAAGATTCATTTTGAAATTCACCTCCATGGTCACTTCTAATAGCCTTTATTTTCAAGTCCTTTTCATTTTGAACTAAATTTGCAAACTTTTGAAATTCTTTGAAAGCTTCACTTTTAAGAGTAAGAAAGAAAGTCCAAGTATATCTTGAATAATCATCTACAATAACTAAAGCATAATAATTTCCTCCAAAACTTTTTATCCTAGAGGGACCAAATAAATCCATGTGCAAAAGTTCTAAGGGTTTTAAACTAGAAACAACATTTTTCGAATGAAAAGATGATTTCACTTGTTTTCCCTTTTGACATGCATCACACAATTTATTTTTCACATATTTTAGTTTTGGTAGACCAATTACTAAGTCTTTAGAAATGAGTTTATTCAATTGTTGCATATGAATATGTGCAGCTCTTTTATGCCATAACCATGGATTTTCTTCTTTTACTACCAAACATGAAATATTCCTATTTGATGCATTTTCTAAATCAATCAAATAAATGTTGTTATGCCTAATTCCTTTCAAAGCAATTTCAAAAGAATCATTTTTATAAATAGTGCAAGAATTTTGTTCGAAGGTTACCTTGAATCCTTTATCGCATAATTGACTAATGCTAATTAAGTTGTGCTTTAATCCTTCCACATATAGCACGTCTTTGATCATCAAGGTATCTTCACTTCCAATATCTCCTATTCCAAGGATTTTTCCTTTGTTGTTGTCACCGTAGGTGACAAAGCCTCGTTCCTTTTTCCGGAAGCTTGTAAATTTCTTTTTATCTCCGGTCATGTGTTTTGAACATCCACTGTCAAGACACCACATATACTTCCTTGGTTTTGATAATTCTTGGCTTCCAGCGTCATCGTCATCCGCCATTAGACATATGTTTGCTTCTTCATCAGAACTGCTCGAGTCAGAAATTGATTCGTTGTCATCGTCCCATGCGATGTATGCTTTCTTTTTCTTGAAGAATTTCTTTTCTTTCTTTTCTTCACCCTTCTTTTGATTTGGGCAATCTGCTTTTAAGTGTCCCTTTTCTCCGCAACCATAGCATCTATAGTTTGAGGAAGATCCTTGATTTTCTCTCTTTTCATTTCTGAATCTCCCTTTGCCTTTTGATTTCATGAACCTATTGAACCTCTTGATTAGTAGACTCAAATTTTCATCTTCTTCTGAGTCTTCATCTTCCATTTTGCTTTTGTTCTTTTCTACCTCAGATTTGAAGGCTAGAGTCTTTTTCTTAGTTTTTGCTTCTTCTTCATCTAGTCTTCCGAGGTCAAGTTCATGCTCTCTCAACTTTCCAAATAATGCAGCCATGGTCATTGTGTTGAGATTTTGTGACTCAGAAATTGCAGTCACTTTTGGTTGCCAAGACCTGTCTAAAGATTTCAAAATTTTTATATTAAGCTCATCAGTATCGAAAGACTTACCTAGTCCAATAAGATGGTTTACGATGTTGGTGAAGCGTTTTTGAACATCTACTATTGTTTCCCCTTGCTTCATCCTGAACATTTCGTATTCCTGGATTAAGGTATTCTTTCTAGCTCTCTTAACATCATCTGTACCTTCATGGGTTACTTTCAGTACTTCCCACATTTCTTGTGCAGTTTTACAAACAGAAATCCTGTAAAACTCATCAACAGTTAAAGCAGATGAAATAATATTACGAGCTTTTACATCATTACCAAATTTTCTTTTATCTTCAGCAGTCCATTGGTCCCGGGGCTTTGGTTCCTGCATATTGTTAGTTGGAACAAAAGGACCAGATGCAACAGCATCCCAAATATCTATATCAATAGATTCCATAAATATTTGCATTCTTACCTTCCAAAATGCGTAATTTTCACCTGTGAATAGTGGTGGTCTATTGATAGAAGCACCCTCTACGAATGTTTGAAATGATCCCGCCATTTGAATGACTATCAAAGCAAGCTCTGATACCAATTGTCAGAGCGGCTGCAGCGGATGGGTTAGCGTGGAACAACAAACCAAGAGGGGGGGTGAATTGGTTCTTACTAAAAACGTGTGCCTTAAAAATTTCTACTCAATTAAACTTACTTAGCGATTAATAATAATAATAAAATAGAGTAAGGTTGAGAGAAATTTGCACAGATGATTTTATCCTGGTTCGGATCTTACCAATCCTACGTCCAGTCGCTTATCTCAAAACAAGATAAACAATTCACTAATCACAAAACAATTACAAACTACAATCACACAGATACAATTTGTAAGAGTTTAGAAAACACCTCTCTTGATGCCACAAGAGATGAACCAACACCTCCTTTGAATCTTCACAAAGGATGAAACACGTCCTCCGAATACTTCACGAAGGATGACTTCCTCTTCCAAACACCTCCTTAGACACACCAAGGATGAACCAACTATTCCTCTATCACCGTAGCAGTATTTCACCAACTCTACAGACAGAGTTTCCTTAGCTGAGCAAGATCACACAATTCTCAAGAGTTTCTGAGTATTTGAGCACAAGGGAAGAGTTGTAGTTTTATTCTTGAGAGGAAATGAGAGTCTATTTATAGACTCATCCAAAGGCTCTTCCATTTTTCGTTTTCAGCCTTTCACACTGTGTTAATCGATTAGCTACAGTGGTTAATCGATTAACACCCCAACGGATAGTCCAACGGCTCTAAAAACGGCTAGTTTTTCAAACGTTCACTTTGTTAATCGATTAACGTTAATCGATTAACACCCTCTGTTAATCGATTAATACTGCATTGCTGTGCTTCGCCATTCGTCTCTGGAACAATCGATTAACACCCTCTGTTAATCGATTAACGCTAATCGATTAACACCCTCTGTTAATCGATTAACACTGCACAGAATTTTGCTTTTGGTTTATTTTTACATCACTTTTGAATGCATACATAAAACTACTAATTTTCCTATGTTTATACAATTATTACAAAAGGTTACAAGTCTTCAAAGATCATTCTTCATGAGTCTTGGTTGTTCTTGACTTGAATTGGACATCATCAAAACTTCATCTTCACCATTTTGCTAACAAACATTACTATATTTTCCAAGGTAATTACATAATGGAGAGCACCTATATTTATAGGCTAAGGTGTCTCAAAAATGGGCTGAAACTTTAACCTAAAAGACCCACCTTGTTTGGCTTGGAGAGCAAGGAGAAAACCTCACCAATAAGAGAGAGACAAGTGGAAAAAAATCTTCTCAAATGAGAGAGTGATATGTGGCCACTACTTATGAAAAAACTCTCCATTCCTAGAGTGACACATGGCCACTAACTAGGAGGAAAACTCTCCAATGGGAAGCCTCCACATCTCTAGGACGAAATATTGCTCCCTTGTCCTCCAAGCTTAGCCAAAATGTTGACCCCTTGGTCAACACATCCATTTTGGACATCCAAGCATAGTCAACTTTGGGCCTTGGTCCTTTGTTGACTTGTTTGGTCAAAATCCTATTCTACTTGGCCTAAAATACAAGGCCCAATTGAAATCCTACACTACTAGGCCCATAATACAAAGCCCAAATAAAATCTAGACTACTTGGCCGAAAATACAAAGCCCAAATAAAATCTAGACTACTTGGTCCAAAATACAAGGCCCAAAATTATTCTTACTCTTATAAATCTTCATGATGAGTTAAGATGGCCCAAGAGAAAGAGTCTAGGCCCATCTTCCATAGATGCCTCCAACACTTCATGAATGTGCTAGGTCATGGCAAGGGGTATGTCATCATCCCCTCCCTCTTGAAAAGGAATTGCCCTCAAATCTTCTTGTTCTTTTATGACAAAAATCTTTTTCTTATTATTTGGTTAATTTGTGTATCTTTCCACCAATAGCAAAGATCCATATGCAAGTTTCATCAAACTTAAAACCAACAATCATCTTGGGAGCCACAAACAACATATATCTAGATGAAAGATTTAAATAAAACCTTATGCTAATTTTAAAAGAAATTACTTTTAAACTTGGAAGGTCGACTCCACAAAATTGTTTGTGTTTACTCCACAAAATTGTTTGTGTTTATTTTGAGTTAATTGTATCCTAAAAGGTAACATCAACTCATAGTTTGATTTGGAAAAATTTTGAGGAGTTAAAAATAGTGGAAGATGAAAAAGAAGTTGAAATTTCAAAAGTAAAAAATGGAGTTATGAAAGATGGTTGGATGTATTGAGAAAAGTTCAAGGATTGTAAAACTCCCTTCATCATCTTAGTCTCAACCTTAAGTGTGGGAGTGGTAGGGGGCTTTAGTAACTCTTCCTCTTCTTCTTTTATCTCAATATCTTCTTTCTCTCTCTTTTCTTTCTCATTCCTTTCTTTTATCTTTTTCTCTTCATACTCTCTTCTTCTTTCTTCCTCATTTTTCTCTCTTCTTACTTGCTCCTCTTTATCTCTTCGTTCTTTCTCTCTTTTCTCGTGCTCCTCTTTCTCCCTTTGTTCTTTCTTCCTTCTTTTGTCTTCCTCACTTCTTCTCTTTATCTTCCTTAAATCCTTTTGGACCTTTTCTTATTTTTCATTAAGAATTCTAAGTTCTTCTTCCAACTTAGCAAGATACTCTTCTCTTTCAATTCTTTCTTTTTCTTTAAGAAGAGTTTCTTTCCTTTGCCAAATTTTAAGTGACTGTAGCTCTTTCGCTAAATTTTTCAAAGTGGGTTTCACATCCTCACTAGATTCACTTCCAATTTCATAGGAATTAGTCTTAAACATCCTTAAAGGTTTTCAAAAAGATGCAATGCACCAAACAAATACTTAAATTTCAAAGAAAGTTCCATAAGAGATTTAAGGAAGCAAAAGACACTCAAGTTTACTTCCAGGAAAGGGAGGTGAATCACAATGGATTTCTTAAATACCAAACCTTTCCTAGCCAAAACTTACCTTAGGCACTCTTTAACCAAATTTCTCAAAGGGAACTAAAGTTGAAATTAAAGTTGACACGCATTAAGTTATCACAATTAAAGAAAGCAAATAAACTAGTTATGCGGCCTAATGATTAAGTTAGAAGAACTTTGGTTCCTCCAACCAACCAACTAAAAAAAATGCAAAATTACTAAGAAATAAAGGTTCTTGTTACGAGATGTGATTGAGCATCAAAGACTCGCTCAAGACCCCTAACAAGGCCATGAGTTACAAGAGGAAAAAAGAAGAAGAAAGATTACAAAGCCAAATATTACAACCAAATCAAACCTACCTCCCAAGGTGTTTCTCTCCTTTCTTTTTATTTTTTTTTTTGCTACCACTCTAGACTTCAAACTCTCTTTGGGTCTCCACCATCTAGAAGGCTACCTCTAAGATATTGGATCACTTCACAAAGAGAATGTACACCACACAAAGTAACCAAAGCCAAAATTGTGCAACAAGAAACAAGGGATAAAAGCAATAAAAAGGTCCAAAAACAAGAAAGGTTTTGCAAAAGGAATTTAATTATGACAAAACTAAGAAATCCAAGAAGACAAGCAAGAAATTAAAGATTAAGAAACAAAGGTTAGCACTCAAAAGAAATCCTAATGAAAGGTGCTAGAATAGATTCACAAAACAAAAACTACTAGAAGAAATGTGGGTGGTTCTTGTCTTTGGGCAACTTTGAAAAAATGGGGCACTAAGGCCACTCTTTTAACATCATAGCCAAGACTTTTAGCCACTGCAAAGTGAAGATAAAAACCCAAAACAGTGAGCAAAACACGTTCCAAAACAGATTGCACAAAAACAATGGTATTGGTCTAAGCACACAATATTTTTCAGCACCTTTCTAGGCTCTCTTTAGTACTCTTTTAAGGCCTTTTGCTTAAAAGCATTTAGCACTTCTTTTTCCATTCTTTTAAGGTGCAAATTAAGACTACCACACACTTGGAACAGAGGTGATTTATGTGTTTTAAAAGCCACAAAGACAAGAAACACAAAATAGAAGAGAATCCTACTAGAATAAAAAATGGAGTTGAAAACTAGAAACGTCAATAGAGAAATTTTTTTAAGAGCTTGCCAATGATCTAATGGCAAGTATGAACCCAAAAAATCAAAAGATAAGACCCTCAAAATGGTTGTATGTGGTGCAGTTTTGCAAACTAAGTTATATATTTTTTTTTGATGATTTTTCAAAGTTACTAGAGAAAATTGACAAGAAAAGATCTACAATGACTCTAGACAAACATGGATGGATTAAAAACTTAAAATGACTCAATCAATGAAATGTACCAAATATAAAATCAATAAAAGACCCAACAAAACAGTAAGGAATGACTCAAAAAGGAAAAGGCACAAAACAATAGCCAAAACTAACAAAACATAACTTGAAAAACGCTAATGACAACATTCTGGCAGCTTTGACCTTTTCTGAGTGTTTTACTTATAACTTTCTGCACAAAACTCCAAATGAAGTGATTCCTTTTTTGTTGGAAACTAGACTCAAAGGTCTTTCATTTAGATATTTTTACGTATTTTTTGAACAACTAGGCTAGATGTAGTTTAAGTTTCAAAATCGTCCCAGTTTAGTGCCAAAAACAAAATGATAGATGGAAAAAAAACACAACAAGACAAGTAAGGAAAGCATTAAACAACAAGGAAATAAAAAAGGATCAAAACCAAGAAACTTAGATCTTTGAAGAACTAAGGCTCTTGATACCAAATGATGGCAATGCTCTAGCTAGGACAAGCCAAATCTAGAAGTAACCAAGCCATGTACTCAAGATGCTCACGGTTTTCATGATAATTTGCGGAATAGTGGTGGATGAAGATAGAAGCCTCACGGTTTTGATGTGTTGAATGGTGAAGGATGAAGTGTTTAGGGTTCTCTAAGAGAGGTTGGGCCAACTCTTGGAGGAAGGTGGCTATAGGAGGCCACTTAGGTTGCTCTAGCCTAGGGTGACCTTAGAAGAGGTTGTCTGCACAAAATGGCAGCATAATATTACTATATTTTCCAAGGTGATTACATAATGGAGAGTACCTATATTTATAGGCTAAGGTGTCTCAAAAATGGGCTGAAACTTTAACCTAAAAGAGCCACCTTGGTTGGCTTGGAGAGCAAGGAGAAATCCTTTCCAATAAGAAAGACAAGTGGAAAAAAATCTTCTTAAATGAGAGAGTGACATGTGGCCACTACCCATGGAAAAACTCTCAATTCCTCGAGTGACACATGGCCACTAACTAGGAAGAAAACTCTCCAATGGGAAGCCTCCACATCTCTAGGATGAAATATTGATCCCTTGTCCTCTAAGCTTAGCCAAAATGTTGACCCCTTGGTCAACACACCCATTTTGGACATCCAAGCATAGTCAACTTTGGGCCTTGGCCCTTTGTTGACTTGTTTGGTCAAAATCCTATTCTACTTAGCCTAAAATACAAGGCCCAATTTAAATCCTACACTACTAAGCCCATAATACAAAGCCCATAATACAAAGCCCAAATAAAATATAGACTACTTGGCTGAAAATACAAAGCCCAAATAAAATCTAGACTATTTGGCCCAAAATACAAGGCCCAAAATTATTCTTACTCTTATAAATCTTCACGATGACTTAAGATGACCCAAGAGAAAGAGTTTAGGCCCATCTTCCATAGATGCCTCCAACACTTCATGAATGTGCTAGGTCATGGAAAGGGGTATGTCATCAGGTTAAAATGTTTATATTGTGAAAATCATTTTCATTAAAAGCCATAAATCTCTATAACGATCATATTTGTTTGTTATTGGCTTGTGTGATTTCTTTAATCGATTGCATGCGTTGTTTAATCTGTTAAATTTGAAACAGATGTAAAAGTGTTAAAGAAGAAAGAAAAGTTTAACAAATTATATTAAAAGCGTAATCGATTAAACTACAACTAGGTTGAAAAAATATATAAATAGACGCGTTGTGCGCTGCTTCAATACAAATTCATGTACTTACACTTTCATAACTAACTTGTTTGTTAAGTATTGATTACAGGAGAGTCCTAAACTTCTTGGAGAATTAAGATCATTCATTTGGAAGAAAATTCATCAAGATTCTTGCAAGATAATTGTTCTTACACATTCCTGATCATATTTTGCACTTGAGGTGTATACTTTGAAGATCAGTGTCTACACTACAATCAAGAGGATTGTGTTCCCTATTACTGTGAGCCGGGAAGAGAATCTGTGTGTTCTGCATTTAGAGTTGGGATTGCTCTAAAGGTTATAGAAAGGTTGGATTAGATTGTGAGGTGATTCACATCTTGTACTATAGGTGATATTGAGTTGGGGAAGGAGAGTGCATTGAGAGGGGAGTTCTTGTATTCTTGCTTGTAAACTCTATCAATATAGTGGTTCCCTTCAACTAAGGTTGTTGAAGGAAGACTAGATGTAGGTTTGAGTGAACCAGTATAAATCTTTGTGTTGATCTTTCTCTTCCTTCTCTTTTATTGTTGTTCATATACTTGTCAAGTTGGTTTCAAGAAAACCTCAGATTTTGAAAATCTTTTGAAAAGAACTATTTTTTAAAGGACTAACCAATTCACCTCCCCTCTTCTTGGTTGAGATATAAGGAATCACTTTTTCTACAAAACAACTGATGGTAACCCAACCTTTGTAATTGGAGATCCCATGAATAAGCTTTATATGGGTGAAAACAAGTCACTCATTAGTTTTGATAGCATTAAATTGGTATCAATTCTTTTCATTCCTATGATGTGTGTGAAAGTGTTAGAGATTGCATTATGAGAGGTTAAACTGTGTCATTAAAATTCTATATGGTGAAAGAATTTTAGCTTAAACAAAGTTTTTAATGATTTTCATATACCTTATGGGTGGTGTATGATTTGCTTTGCAACATACACTTGATGAAATCACCTATATGAGTGTCAAGTGCCCCTACTTGCATGATCTCTAAAGCACTCATGAATACCGAACATGTGCATGGTCTAGTAAGCGCAATACAACGATAACAACGAGGATTGTGGGGGTGTATTTTGATCGATAAACCTCTAACACAAGTTAAATGTCTTTGGTTCATATAACTTGCTATACTAACTACATTGTGTGTTAAGTTTTTTGATCTAAAACTGGTTCATATAGCTTTTTATACCAGCTTTGATGCACTACAACTTGTGAAACCCAGGATAAAAGTTTCTTATCTTTCTTTTAATTTTTGTTTAACCATCAGAACAAAGATTTGCGTTATTGCTTTATATATAATCATTTTCCAAAAGAAACGTTGGATTTGAACATGGGCAACGTTCAAAAGTGAAAACGGTAAGTTTTTATTATTCATTATTATTGGCAAAATGTTCTTTGGTGCAATGTTCATTTTTTATTTATTTAAAACCCATAAATCATCTCTGTTCCAAGTGTGTGGTAAGCTTAATTTGCACCTTAAAAGAGTGGAAAAAGAATTGCTAAATGTTTTTAAGCAAAAGGCCTTAAAAGAGTACTAAAGAAAGCCTAGAAAGGTGCTGAAAATATTGTGTGCTTAGACCAATACCATTGTTTTTGTGCAATCTATTTTGGAACGAGTTTTGCTCACTCTTTTGGGTTTTATCTTCACTTTGTAGTGGCTAAAATTTTTGGCTATGATGTTAAAAGAGTGGCCTTAGTGCCTCATTTGCTCAAAGTTGCCAAAAGACAAGAACCACCCACATTTCTTCTAGTAGTTTTTGTTTTGTCAATCTATTCTAGGACCTTTCATTAGGATTTTTTTTGAGTGCTAACTTTTGTTTCTTAATCTTTAATTTCTTGCTTGTCTTCTTTATGAAATCCAGGATAAAAGTTTCTTATCTTTCTTTTAATTTTTGTTTAACCATCAGAACAAAGATTTGCGCTATTGCTTTATATACAATCATTTTCCAAAAGAAACATTGGATTTGAACATGGGCAACGTTCAAAAGTGAAAACGGTAAGTTTTTATTATTCATTATTATTGGCAAAACGTTCTTTGGTGCAACGTTCATTTTTTATTTATTTATTTATTTATTATTCATTATTATGGCAACAGCTTTTGACCAAGTTTCTCACCTAGGGGGCTGTCTCACGCTCTATAAATAGAGTATTTCCCGCATTCCTAAACACATAACATTTTCTCTCATTCTCCTTCCTCTTAGTTTCATCCTTTCTCCTTTTCTTTTCTAAAAATGTCATGGATTTGTTTTATTCTCTTTTTAGGGTTTCTTGCTAGTTCTGAGATCGTTAGAAATTTCTAAGAAGTTCTTGTTGTATCTTGGAGGACTTGCGCAACACACTGTAGATAAGTCCTTAAGGATAGTTAAACTACATGCCCTAGGAAATATTGTTCGTGATTTTGTCAGCAATTTTTACAACAAAAAGTCAATGCTCTGAGTAAGAGATCTTTTTCATAGAAGCCTATATATAAAGAGGATTGCCTAAATAGAAAAAAACAAGAATCAAGATTTTTATTTCTTACGCTTACGCTGGCTTTTCTCTTTCTCAAGCTTACGTCATCTAGACTTTCTCTTTGAAAAAGAAAAGTTTTTTACAAGTTTTTAGATATTCTTTATATTGAATTTATATAATCATGAAAAGACTAAACATCTTTACTTGTATTTGAAAAACGCTTTGTTGTTTTGTAGATTCAGAAGTGAATCAAAACACTAGCTAGTTTAACTTAATGAAATTAAATGATATATTCAGTTGGACTAGTGTTATAGGAGTGGTGAAACTCATCTAACTAGTTGGGATAGTTTGTAAAAGGCTTAATACCCTGTTTTGTCCCCAGTTTCGCTCGAAAATGTCAAATTAATCCATCCTTTAAAAAAATGCGTCAATTACGTCCTCACTTAATAAAATTTGCATCAATGAAATCCCTTCCGTTACATCCGTACAAACAGCGTTAATTAAAGAAAGAGAAAAATAATTAACACCGTTTGTACGGATTTAACGGAAGAGATTTCATTGATGCAAATTTTATTAAGTGAGGACGTAATTGACGCATTTTTTAAAGAATGGACTAATTTGACATTTTCGAATGAAACTAGGGACAAAATAGAGTATTAAGCATTTGTAAAACCAAGAGTAATCAAACTCGTATGTAATCTTTTGTAAATTGGTAAATCCCTTTAAAAGTGTTTAAGGAAGAACTCATTCTATCTCAAATTGGAGTAAACAAATTGGAGTAAACCAGTATAAAAATCTATCTTCTCCTTGCTTTTGTTTAAAAAATTTTCTAAAAACGTACAAAAATCTTTAAGTGTTCAACACTACTTGTAGCCGGTCTAATGCATACAATAACGTGTCTAATACTTATTTGTGAAAAAGTTTTATACCCTATAAATGAAAATATTGAAAATCATTATTGTTATTATAAAATCGAAAAAATAAAATGATTATTTTAAAATAAACATGGATGAAAAAACAAATCATAAAGGCAGGAAATAAAAGTCGAATTTAATAAAATAAAAATCATAAACGAATGATGTTTATAAAAGTTAAATTTCATTTTCTCTTTTCTCAGTGAATTTTCGTCTTACTTTTTATTTTTTATCAAATAATTTAGAAGATTAAGAATTCAAATACTAATTTTCAAAAGCTTAATTCCGCAAATTTTAATTAAAAAAGTAACCGAAGTTATCTTAAATAAGACTGCTTCCTTTAAAAAAAAAGTCTGATGATAATTATTTACTGGTACGATTCAAATTGTTGGAAAATTTTAGAATCGTATATATTACTCCTTTTACATTTAAATTTATTTATTTATTCTGAATTACGACTTACTTTAATATTTAATTCCCGTATAATAACTTTTAAACAAATAAAATAAAAATGAATCAAACAAACATCCAAATTTAAAGTTATCCCAATTTGGTTAATTTGATAATATAGAAAATAGTGCCTAAAAATAAAGATAGTATGAAAAATTGCACCACCGTAGAGAGAGAGCCAGAAGGTTCTAGTTTCAAAATTGACGTGTCCTTCTCTTAGTGTTGCGTCTATACCATATAAATTGGTCCCTTTATTACAAAGTTTCATGTCATAGGATTTCCCGTTCTTCGTGATTCTTCTCACCCTCAATTCAATTCAAATTCTATTCCTCAGGTAACAACATCTCAACATTTTGTTTTGTGCATTCAAAGATTTTCACTGCAACAACTTGAAGTTTTTGATATCCCTTTTGTTTATTCTTTATAAAGCCACATTTCTCATTCTCTATAGGGGACAACGATTTCATCAAGAAATATTACGAGACATGCAAAATTGTTGTTTGTGATTGCTTTTTATAATTCATGTTTCTTCAGTATTGTTTCGGAGTTACGAGCATTGTATGCTACTGTTGGTATAAGGTTATTGTTCGAGTTTTTGGATGACCTTTTTGATTGCTCATTTGATGTGTTTTTGTTTTGTGAAGATTAGATTAGATACAGAAGATGCAGAAGGGTAGAGAAGTTCGGGATGGTATTTTTGAACCAAGAGGGTTTGGAGATTTTGGTGGGTTTGGATTTCACGAAAGAATGATGCCAAGTCTTTTTGGAGGCAGGGACCCATTTGACGATCCCTTCTTCAGAGACCCTTTTGATAGCTTGTTTGGTTCAAATTCTGCATCGAGAGCAATGCAAAATCCAAACAGAGAAAAAGGAGTAGTTATAGAAGAGTTAGACTCTGATGATTGCCCTCAAGATGGAGACAATGATTTTGATCAGAAAAAATCTAGATCAACCGTGGAACCATCAGTTGAGCATCCAGATGATGATGATGTTAGTGGTACGTTCTCTTTTTTGTTTTTATTGTATTTTCTATTTTATGATTGTTAGGTGTTTTAAGGTTTAGTTGCAGTCACCTTCTCGATTGTCACATTGCATGATATTATGAAAATTTGTCCACGTTTTGATCAATGTGACCACAATTGTGATTGTGTTGTTGTTACAAAACCTTTATTTTGAACTGAAATCGTGGTTGTACACAGCTTTTTAAAGCTTTGGATATTTCGATTCCCTGAGCTTGTTGTTTAATACCTGGTCCTAGGAGGAGGGTTATGTTTGGACAAACATTTCTTTTATTTTCTTTACTCATATGTAATTGTTTTGTTTGATTCGTTGCAGAAAGGAAGAACAGTGATGTAACATACAAGAATGACCATTACAAGACCAAACCCTCAAAGGCTAACAAATTTTCTTTTCAGAGTAGCAGAGTAACTTATGGTGGAATAGATGGTGCATATTATACTTCTACTAGAACCAGAAAGATGGGGGCTAATGGGGTATGGGATTTTGTGTTAGTGTCACTTGTTAGGATTATTATTGCCATTTGTAGTATTGTTTGCTTTAACGTTATCTTTGTGAATCAGGTGGTAATGGAGGAGAACAAAGAAGCTGACTCAACAACAGGCCAAGCAACACATCGGATTAGCAGAGGAATCCATGACAAGGTGTGTATATTTGATTGATCTAAGAATGCACCTTTAGTGTATGTTGCAACAAATGTCAATGTTAAAGGTACACAAAAAAAGTAGTAAAACATTATGTGTGAAGTGAACTTGAAGGAGGCTCATAATGTTGGGAATCCAAGTGTGAGTTTAAGTCCCACATTGGAGAGAAATGAGATGTGAGTCCAACCTTATAAGTAGTTGACACCACTCTTCACCCAAAACCTTAAGGCAATGAGTTAATGTGTCTTCCCACTTATAAACCACTCTACTTTCTCATTTCTCTCCAATGTGGGACTTAAACTCACACTTGGATTCCCAACAATCTCAGTGGTATCAGAGCTATTGGTTAGTATTCCGCTGCTATTGTCATTAGAATAGTGCTGGTAAAATTCTGAGTATGCTCTGTGGTTGCGGTTTAATCCGATCTTCCGCATCAGAAAAGAGTTATTACTGGAAACGTTTGGTAGTGTGAAAGTGCTGTCTGGGAAAGTTCTGGCTAGGAAAGACTTGGTACTTAAGAGTGTCCGTTTGTGACCCACCTCTCTTTCCTGGGAACTTCTTGGTGCTTTACTTCACGGTCTACCTGTACTGTTCCAGTAGACAATACTATTCATAGTGAGAAGTGCATAAGCCGGTTCTTAAAAACCATGACAACAAAATACGAGATAGAGAGGTTCAACGGCAACAATTTCGCGTTGTGGAAATTGAAGATGAAGGCAATTTTGAGAAAGGACAATTGCATAGCTGCAATTGAAGGAAAACCCGCAGAAATGACAGAACAGAAGTGGAAAGAAATTGACAATAACGCCATCGCGAATTTGCACCTATCAATGGCAGATTCAGTGTTATCCAGTGTGGCGGAAAAAGAAACAGCAAGGGAGATTTGGGATGCCCTCATAAAATTATATGAGGTGAAGTCTCTCCACACAAGAATATTCGTGAAGAGGAAACTCTACACTCTCCGGATGAGTGAGTCCACAACGGTGACGGACCACATCAACCATCTGAACACTTTGTTTGCCCAACTATCAGCGGCTGATTTCAACATAGTTGAAAATGAACGCGCGGAGCTTCTACTGCAGAGTTTACCCGACTCGTATGATCAACTCATCATGAATATTACGAATAATAATATTGAAGGTAGTCTACACTTTGAGGATGTTGCCGGAGCAATTCTTGAAGAAGAATCCAGGCGAAGGAACAAAGAAGACATGCTGGAAAGTTCAAAGCAAACACAAGCTTTGGTGATGATGAGAGGAAAATCAACGAAATATGGGTCTAGTGGGAGTCAGTCCCATGATATATCTCAAAGTAAGAAGCATCTCAAATGCTACAATTGTGGTAAGAGGGGGCATGTCAAGAAAGAATGTTGGCACGGGAAGAGTGAAAGAAAGAACTCTGAGGCATCAACCTCACAAGGTTGTATGGCAAATACCTCAGAGGATGAAAATATTCTGTGAGAAAGAAGGGAGGTCTGGTAAGTCATAAAAGCTTAGAAGATCATGGCATATGCTTATGGGAGATACGTTGCAAAAGGCTAATGCAATGGTTACATCGACAAGTCAAGAAGAAGCGGTGTTGACGTGACATCGTACTTGGACAAATGTCAGAGTGAAGTTTGCAAGGCAGAACGTAATCTGTACCCGGGCTTAAACATAGATCGAGGTTTACTAGTTTGACTACCAGAAAAGAAAACACAAGAAGACTTGGTTCATTCTGATGTAAGGGAATCACCGGAGTTATTCCTAGGAGAAGCAAAGTTTATTCCAGGAATTTGAGTGTATTACATCAAGAGGAAGTCAAATGTGTTGTTACCAGTTCAAGGAAACTACAGCACAAGCTTGAAACTGGGGAAAGAATTAAGTGCTTGGATATGCTAACAATGTGAAGGGGTATTGCCTGTGAGTTTCACCGTTCACAAGGTTATTGTTAAGCAGGAATAAAATGATGCTCCAACCAGAAGGCTTTGAAGAACAAGAAAACTTGGTTTGTAGGTTGAACAATGGCTAGGGAGTTTGATATGAAGGACTTGGAACCGACAAACAAGATTTTAGGGATGCAAATTCACCGAGACAGAAAAAGATAGGAAGATTTGGCTTTCTCAGAAGTAAAACTTACTGAAAGTCTTGCGGCGCTTCAACATGCAAGAGTGCAAGCCAGTTTTACCCCATCTCCTATCAATCATCCTCAAGTATGAGTCCTAGCAATGAAGCGGAGAAGATGGAGAAGTCTCGAGTACCGTATGCATCAGTGGTGGACAGCCTTGTAATTGCTATGATGTGTACAAGACCCAGACATTGCACAAGCAGTGGGAGTGGTTAGTAGGTTCGTAGCAGGTTTTGGTGGAGAGCAGTGAAATATTGATCGGGTGTTGCATTGCGTTTCGGAGATTCGATTCTACTGAAAGTTTAACGAGCAACATGAAGGCAAAAATGGTGTGAAGATTTGATTAGTTTCATCAAAATCTTCAAGTGGGAGATTGTGAAGAATGAAGTCCCACATTGGTGGGAACTTCTAAAGTGGTATGGCAAGGTGGTTATAAAAGAAACCCCTTGCCCCCTTTGTAATATATCCCTTCTCTCCTTTCTTCTCTCCTTTCTTGAATTCTCATAATTTTGAGAAGTTCTTTAGTGAAAGAGAGAGGTGCTGTAAATTTCTTCCAGTAGTATAAAATTTCCATTTTGTCTTTCATCGGTATTTTTCTCTTCTCTGTTTTAGTTGTGTGTGCTTGTGCTGTATGACTGATACCTAACAGTGGTATCAGAGCCGATGGTTGGTGTTGGTGACCAAGGCTCGGACGAGGGTAATGACCCCTATATCGAAAGTCTGTGTGACCCGTTAAGATGAACGGCGATATAGAGGGCTAACTCGTGGTTAAAGGGGATGCTTCCGCTAAAGGGGGAGCTGTGGAGGGAGTGTACCAATGACTCACCCTTGAGGGGGAGATTGTTGGGAATCCAAGTGTGAGTTTAAGTCCCACATTGGAGAGAAATGAGAAAGTAGAGTGGTTTATAAGTGGGAAGACACATTAACTCATTGCCTTAAGGTTTTGGGTGAAGAGTGGTGTCAACTACTTATAAGGTTGGACTCACATCTCATTGCTCATTGACTTCCCGGTCAAAAACCTCCCCCTTGATACTCCTAACACATAATTGTTATGATTGTTTTTTCTTCAATCAAGAAAAACAAAATCTCCTTTTAGAAAAGAGAATGAAATTATAGTTTGGTCTTTGTTCTCTTCTTTAACTTCCCTTTTAGTATCAACGAAAATGTAGAATTTATTTTAACGTAAATGTTAAGCTCGCTTATGCTATATGTACATGTAGGGTCATTCGGTTTTTAGGAAGCTTGACTCAGATGGTAAAGTTGATACAACCCAGACATTGCACAATCTTAATGAAGGTTTGTTCATTGTTTCTATGTGGTTATTAGTTTACAATATAAAAAGTTATAGATTTTTTTTTTCCTTTTTTTCAATGCTCAATGCTGATGTGTCTTTTTCGATTCTTCAGATGAACTTGTAGGATTTGAAGAAGCATGGAAAGGAAATAATATGGCACGATTGCCTGGATTTGATGTACATATGAGCGGGGGTAGGATTTGATTTATTTCCTAAATATTCTGCTTGATGTATGCTCTATCTAGTTTATTTTTATCATGATCACTTTTGTTTTTAAAAGTAATATTCAATTTCAAAAATATCCTGACATGTATTTGTATTTTGTTCTATGCTTTATATGTGGTTATTTTGGCATGATAATCTGTGGAAAAAAAATATTTGGACCTAATTTACACTGCAATTTGTCATTCAAAACAGAGAGTGTAGGATTTGATGAGCTTATACAATTATATAGATGTTAACCACTAAAACGACATCTTAAATGAATTCTTTTAGTGAAATTTATTGCCATATTCGTATCCACAGATGATGTTCAATTTAAATTTTCAAAATTCATATAACTGCATTTATGTAAGGTTCCATCCATGAGAAAATAATTAAAGCCTGCATGCACAGATATGGTTTGATACACTGATTTGTATCTTCTCAAGTTAATTGTCTGAAATATTTTGATAGGTATTACAGACCTATACTAATGCACTGGTTAAACTGTAAAATATAATATAACATTAACTGAGTTTCCTTTTAAGAAAGGACTCACACAGCATACAACTTTCTGGTTATTAGAGAGAACCACACTCTCCCTTCCTAACCTTCACAAGTTACAAAAATAAAAAATAGAAACTGCTAAACTTTCCATTCTGACTTTATATAGAAGTCAGATGCAACCAATAAAGACAAGTAACTACTTTAGAGACAGTTAAAACTGTCTGTCATACAATAAACTAAATCATATAGTTTTACTGTTAACCTTCCCTTTGAACCTATCATATTTCACATCTTACATCCTCTGTATGGACAGAAAAGTCTTCTTAAGCTTCTTTTAAACAGTTACCTTTCTGCAACATAATAATGCTTAGGTATGTTTTTGGTGAAGTAAAATTTTCCATTTTGTTGAGTTGTTTTGGTACAGTTTTATGTTATCTCTCCCACAACTATGAACATATTGGTCTCCTACTTTGTGGGACTTCTAAGGTAACAACAAACTAACAACCTTACTATTGCATTGCGACAAACCGACAACCTTACTATTTTCATAGTTTGCAGACGTATTTGCCACATAAATATTCTAATATGTTCAACTCTACAATGTCAAGTACAGTAAGGTGATAGTGATATAGCAAGCATGTTTAATAACCAGGCTACACATTTGATCGAAGAAATTCATGTTGGTGCATGCTAATCTCAACATACTGTCTATAAATGGGGTGTGCTATTGTGACTCATACTTGATTACAGATAATATTAACCTTTTTACAACATATCTACAATCATTGTTTCATCACTACCGATTTTCAACATGACTTGTTTCATTACTAAGTGTCTGAATTTTAGAGCATCACAATTTTGTAGATTCCAGCAATGTGAAGCAGAACAGTAACCAGTCTTGGCCACTGGCATATTTGGAGCCATCTAAAGGAGAGAGGAAATTTCCATCAAACCCTGAGGCAGGAAACAGTTCAGCAAGAACAAAAAAAGTTATTAGAATCAATATTGATTGAATATTGGGATTTGGTAGTGGATTTTGCTTCCCTTTCTGTCTGTAAACACAGAATTGAGGTGTGCTTTAGTATTTTCATTAAGAGCATTGTAACTTTGTCTCGTGTTAAACTTCTCTGTATAATATTAAATTTTAACCATTATTAAATCTCGAAGTTACATGGTAAAATACTATATTAAGCATGCCTTTTTTTTGTGTGTAATATATATATATATATATATATACACATATATGTACATACATATACATATATGTACATACGTACATACATATACATATATGTACATACATGTACATATATGTACATACATGTACATATATGTACATACATATATGTATGTACATATATATATGTATGTATACATATACATATATATACATATATATATATATATATATATATAAGTGTAGGTTGAATTAGATTCATATTTAAAGATTCATAAACAAAAGTCATTTGAGTGGTATGAGAGTTATTCCACTCGAGGTATATATAGTTGCATCTCATTCCTCATATTATTTCATCTCCTACAAATTATTCAAACTTCTTAACTGATGCAAGTTTTTTTCTAATGGTAAGTTTCTCTTAACATTTGTGAAATCACCACCAATACACAACATGAATTTTGAAATATTAAAGATATTATAAAAGAAATACATCCTAAAAATTTCCATTTCTGTTATATCAACTTGATCTTTTTGGTAAACTATGAAATTTTGCTTGAAAATTATATGAATTTAAGAATTTACTTCACAAATATCGCAATTAAACATATTCCTTTATTTCATTTGAGCTTCCAAATCTTTACGCGCAGTCTACTCAAAGTTAATATTGGTTAATAAACTATAACTTATAGAAAAGTTTTAAAAGTAGTTCAATAATTTAATCCAACAAAAATAGACGCTCTTTAAAATAATTCAATCAATAAGTTATATAAATACATACAGACACACACAAAACACAAACATATTTTTTTTCAAAACTCAGAAAAATCATGTCTCTTAGATTTGAATTGAAAATTTTCTGGTGAAAGTATGTTTCGAAATTTTGAAGTTTGTGATGAGACACGACTTCGTTCTTAAGAAGTATTGTAACTGTTACTGCCTTTTTGACTAAAGGTAGCGTTATATTCTTTTACGTCTTTCCAACGGGAAAGAGTTTTGTCCAATGGTTTCTGTTCATATAAGCTTTTTTATAACTTCATTTTCACAATCTTCCAAACTCCAAACGCACCGTTTTCACGCTTCAGGTTTGTCCCTTCTGTTCGAGAATAACATAATATTATTAATTTACTCGTTAAATAGCCATCAAAATTCAGATTTTAACATCACTTTAGTCGTAGCATAAAAGTATACCACAGATTTTTCTTTAACACTTTCTTGCTTTGCTTTACCATGTTTAGAAAATTGTTGATGTTGTTTTACGCAATTCATTAGTAGTTATTTTATTTTAATTGAAGACAATTATGTTAAATGTTTGATGGTGGATGTTTACACTTTTTTTTTCTCAGGTATATTTTCCTAGAGAATGATAAGTGTTTGATTGATACAAATGGTTCCTTTCGTGATGTTAAGTTTTTTTAGAATAATGAATTATCTGAAATTCAAAATGATGACATGTTCTTTGTTTCTTGTCATTTTTTGTTTGAATAAAAGGAAAGTTTCCTACTTCACTTTGCTTTGTGCCTGCCGACTTTATATTTCTTGGATCCCAAGTTTCTCTTTCCTTATATATCCCTTCATTCATATCCCAAATTAACCTTAAATTATTGCTACACTCAACAAGTTGAAAATAGAGGATATGCAAATCTAGACTTTCCAAATAAATTTTTACTCTCTCGTTGTCTCTCCATTTAGTTGTGAAGTGCATATACTGCAATTGAAACAAAATTGAATATAATTAGGAGTAGATAATTTTAGAACCAACCGTCTTATTTCATAGTGTACTGTTACAGCCTTTGTTCCCTTGTCACAGAAAATGTTGTAGTTTTCTGAGCAGAAAACAGCCCTCTGTTTTGTTGGTGAAATTTTATCTTAATTTTGGCATATAAGGAGTGTCTTAGTTTATCAATTTATTTCAATATTCTGAATTTCGCTTCTTATTTTTCTAATGCAACATGGGGTAATTGTTTATGTTGTTTGATGCAGGGTTGTGAAACTTGGATGTAAATTGTATGATTAAATTCTCCTATGGGCGGTGGTGAGAGTCCTCTACTAGCTGTTATTATTTTGTTGTCATTCTTGCTAAGAAGTGAGTCATGGGGATGGTTTTCATCAGCAAAGGAGACTCCTTCCAGTGGCAGGACCTCTTCTGGAGGCAATTTTAGAGGTTCCAGTGCAGAGTTCTCCATTGAGGCTTTCAACGACCAAAAGGGAGTGAAATTAATAGATAATGCTCAGAAGAAAATGATTACCTCAAACTCTTGTTGGCAAAATGCATATCAACATCTTTTTGCTGGGTGTTCTGAGATCTTGGCTGTTGATGAGAAGAGGTCAAGATTAGCTTGGCACCTAAGTGATTGCTTTCAGAGGGATTCTGGAAGATCTCCTTTTCCCCTCTGTGACCACAAAGCTTCTATGGCTTCATGCTTGAGAACTTTAGACGACCTTGCCCATAAGGTTTACCTTGAATTCTACCTTGAAACCAACATCATTTGTTATCAGTTGCAGTTAAGTGAAGTTCCTTTAACCAATCTATATTTTGTTATTTATTTTCTGTGTTTGTCTTGTCTCAACTTGACTAATGTTCTGTACACTTCATAGGGCGTATGCATTCAAACATGAAACTGAGAGACTTGTGACTGAATTAAAAAGTTCAGCCCAGTATGTTGAGGACAAGTTAGATAACATTGAAGAGAAATCAGAACATCTATTACAAGGCTCTCAGAGAATTCATGATTCTCTTGATTTAATTGGCAGCCACACCCAACAAGTAGCTCAAACTGCTAGACATCTGGAAGGCCACATAGATTCTGTGTTGATTCATTCACAGAATGTTTATGAGCAAACTACAAAAATTGCACTATCACAATCACAGTTACAAGAAGGTCAAGAGGATATGAAGAGAAGTTTGGAGGATGGGGTAACAATGCTCAAAGAATCTTATAATTATTTGGGAAAAGAAATTGGAAAGTTAAGGGATGAAGCCATTGAGATAGAGAATGAGGTAATTAAAGTTGGAGATGCCATGTCATCAAGGATGAACACTCTGCAAAGCAAAGCTGAAGATATTGGGAATATGGCTGGGCTTTCCTTAGATAAGCAACACCAACTTTTAGATGGACAATCCACAGCACTTGAGTCCCTAAACTCATTGATTCAGTTTCAATCCAAAGCACTAGAAGAGAGCAGGTACACAAGTCAACTCATAAATTTGTATACATACATGGATTATTTAAGGAAAAAGTTGAGCTTCCTCGTGTGTTGCAGGAAAACTCTACAGTATTTTGCTGAATATGGGCATAGACAGCATGAAGAACTTGTTCAACGTCAGGAACAGATTCAAGGATTTCATGATCGTTTGATGGAAAATTCGAAGTCAATATTGTCATCTCAGGTTTGCAATTTCTTGTAGACTACAGGTTTTTGTGCTTCATGGAGTTTTAACCAAAACTCTCTTTTTCTAATTTACAGGAATCTTTTGAATCAAAGCAGGCTTCCATGTTTGTTGTTTTAGACAGAATTTTTGCTCTGCAAAATGCCTTGTTACTTGAATCAAGAATGATCAAAGCTTTCGTTGTTTATTCCATATCAATCTTTGTCATCTTCATGTTGACTAGTACGAAGCAAACATACAATATGAGACCGTTCCTATATATTGGTATGTACTGACTAGTGCTATTAGTTTATATAAACCTCAAACTATATAATTTTGACTAAATATTATTGGTTCTTTACAGAGCTTTTTGCAACTTTCTTTGTTGAAGTACTCGTTATTCGTTTAACAAGTGACAACATTGAGCACCAAACATGGATAATAAATGTGGCAAGATTATTATTCATGGTAGCCGCTGCGGTTCAACTGCTACATGCCATTTGCACATACAAGTAAATTGATAAACAGTAATAATAAAAATGCAATTTTGAATATAAATTTTGTATCTCAGAATTGTTTGTTAATCATGCAGGGACTATGAAACTCTGAACCATCAAATGCTGTTAACACTGATGAATAAAGTTAACACCATGCAAAACCAAAAAGAATTGTTATGTGACATGGATACTGATTACGAGGATTGGTCTGAATGGATAGATGCTGATTTACCCGATGATGTGAATAGCCTTCATGATCCTGATTACATACCTCCAGAAGATGTTACAGAGAATTCAATTACAGCTATGAAAAATTATAACCTTCGCTCTCGCAATCTTTTTCATTGATTGTTACCACTCCATAATAAATTTATTAATCAGTACTTTGAAATGTACTAGTGAACATTACTTTATTCCATTGATTTGTTTCATGATTCTGGATTATGTGTATACTAGTGTTTGTAAAGGTTTTTGTTGTATTTAATATCTTTTGCAAAGATTCTTGTAACTTCGATTTTATGGCTTGAACAATTTCAAGAAGTTTGTTGGGTGGTTGATGAGAGGGTCGCACCTCCCAACAAAAGTTGTGCGTAAAAGAATGCAGTACAGTACTAGGAAGTGACTTCTAGGTCGTCTCTCAAGGACCAAATCGGGTTCAGTCTCAGATCAGCACGTAGTGGGGGTTGTGATTTTTGTGATTCAAAAATGAACTAAATCAAAAATGAGAATTAAACACAACCGAATATAAACAAAAGCATTAAAATGAAACCATAACAGATAAATTTCCAAACACAATTCAAGCTGTAAAAATGTAACGGTTACATTAAAACATTAAATGCACAATATTGTCATCTAACCTACACATTCACCACCAAAAAGAAGAAAACGCATGAGTTAATTTAAATAATTTAGTGAGCTGCTGTAAAATAAAATTTATGTTGCACCGTTTTTCCATCCAAGGCCGTGGCACTCTTTTGGCAAGGAAAGAAAAATTATTAAAACCACCTTGATGCTTCTTCCTTCTTCACGTAATTTCCAACTTCTACCATGGTCCATTCACTTTGCAAAAGGAAACGAAAGCAATCCAACCACATAAGAAGGCTTACGTGACTTATTCTCCATTCCATAAGAGACAAAGAAATGCATTAATAGGCCGTGGGCCACTTCTCCATTCACGGTTCTCAAGTTAATATTCATCCAAAATGAAAATGCTCCAAAAACTTTTGTCTTCTTCTTTCTCATGAAACATTCTTCACACGGCTCCACCACTTTAGTTTCTATCTAAATTTGATAACTTCTCCTCCACATAATCTACTCTTCACCTCATTAAAATAAAATAAACTTTGCATAAAAGCCTTTAAGAGTGCTGCTCCAGATTATCTCCTAATTTTTCCCACACATTCACGTGCACACCAAGTGTTTCATTCTTAACTTGACACCACATGTTTCTTGCTCCATGAATCCCCAACCGGTGAGCTGCTTCTCGGCTTCTATGTTCTTCATAATCAATCACCCAACTTACCTCCTTGCTATTCTCCACCAAAAATCATCAATTGCTACCCTTCATTCCAGCACCGTTCACACCATTTTTCTTCCTTCAAATCAGCACCGCTTCCCACAATCAATTGAACAACATAAGAAAAAAAAAATTAGAACCGAGAGCTCCTGTCACTTCTCCCTGCTTCCAGCTCCTTCCGTGCACACCATCAACTCCCGTGACAGCTGCTCCAATTCTCCCTGCCAATCAGCTTGCTCCTGCGCTCCATGTGCTTCTACTCATTCCACACACACCATTTCATTCTCCTCCAAGGCCGAGACACACCCTACAACTCCTGCAGTTCTCGTTGTCCATCACCGCATGTGCCACTCTCTTCACTAATCTACTTCATTTCTCATTCAATTCCCCCATGCTTCTTGAATCTCCTTAAATCTGCACTTCTCTGCTTCCAGCTCATGACCGAGACACCTACTGCTGCTTCCTTTCTTCCAGCGCAACACAAGCTACACCAAACCGTGCCAGCTCCTACTCTCCAAGGATGCTGTGACCGAGAGCTTTAAATGGAGAAAATGAGGCAGCGTGCAGCCTACTGGAATGTTGTACCGAAAATGAACAGAGGCAGAATAAAAGTGCATCCACCAAAAAAATTAACGTTGAGCTCTCATTTTTCTCCTCTCCGTAACAACATCCACCAGAAAAAAAAAACATCAAGTATCATGAAATATATGCATCCTCTCCCATTGAAAAATTAAACCCAATGTAACAGTAGTTCCATAAAACGTATGCACACCAATACTCAAAATGTGTAAAACCGAGAGCCCCAAAAGGAAACCGAGACCGAGAGAGTGGGTGGCGGCTAGGGCACATCCAAGAGCCGTGGGTCCCTTTAATAAGGGTGGGTCCACACAAAAGAAAAACCCTAGGTCTAAATCACTAACTTCTAATTTTTGGGTCTACTCTAATTTACCAAAAATTGACCCAAAATATAAGAGTTGATACATAAATTCTAACTACTGAATTACAATTTAATTAATTCAAAAATGTCTGTCTGGAGAGTCTTGAATTTATTTGCCATTCATCCTGATGTCCCAAAATGTATTTCCGAAATTTTCCTGCACTTCAAAAATGCACTTAATAAGCTCAGAAAATCCAAATTAGCACAATTACAAATTTCCGACCAAATTAAGCAGAATTCGGAAAACGGGGAAATAACAAGCAATTAAACACAATTCCCTGGTTTATTTAAGTGCAATAAACTAAATATAATTCAAGAAATAACGACTCATCAAAATAGACCACACTTAGTCTTTTGCACTCCTGGGCAAAACCAAAACGAAAACCAGGGAACTACTCAAACATCAGGAAGCTGACACAGACTCGAAAGACAGACAACAAGATTCCAAAACAGAAACACAGTTGCACAATTCTCACAAAATCTGGACGGTAAAAGGTATAGGCAGAATCCCACACAGAGTCAATGAAAGCAAATACTCAAAGAATCATCCAAACAGTTCAGTACAAGGAATACATTCAATCAGTTCAAGAGATGAATTAAAAGCAACAGAGCCTCACAGATGCACACAATCAATGTTTCTCTCAAGTGTTTAAGGTAAATCAATGTCACTCAATGCACTCAAGAAAGCAATCACAAACAGACTTGGCAAGCCTCTAATATCAACACTCAAGCACATACGCATGTTCAAATCAAAAGGTCTTTTCATGGTTGTAATGGGGCCAAGGACAAGGGAGGATATATCTGGATAAGAAGCTACAAACCATAAGGAACAGAGGAGCAATGGGGAACAAGTGTAAACACATTCAAACACACCCACAACCTCTAATTCCATCCTCTTCTTGACTCCATTATTCACAATTATTCACAATTTTTTTTTTCACTATTTTTCTGCTCTTTTTTTTCCATCCTGTCTCTTTTCTTTTCTCTCTTTTCAAAACGAAACTGTAAAAGACAAGATACACATATATTTACCAAAACAAAACAAGAAGAGGAACCAACTAGCCAACTCATCAGAAACCCCCAAGAGACCACACTTGTTCCCAAAACACTTCCAAAGCTCCAAAATTCCCTAAGGTTAAGGTAATCATGGTCTTTCACTTAGGGCTAGTGTATGAGCATTCGAAATAAAGAAATGGGGGAAAGTATAGGCTCAAAAAGGGTTTTCAAAGGATTAGAACAATGGTGAGCTTATTTGGCTAGAGAGGCTCAAGAACAAAACTGCCTTTATCACTTCCAAACATGCATATCAATCACGAATTATCAACAAGAGTCAAGCCAAGGCATATGTGCAAGCAATCAAGAGACATATCACACACAAGAAAGAACATAAAGTGGCTCAAATTCTCACACAGGGCATTTGTGTCACAATCAATTCAACTCTCAAACATCATGATCATCTTCCAAGCAAAGAAAAGCAAGGAATCCAACATCTCAGAGTATCAATGAAGTGAAGGAAAACTGAGAACCTAACCACAATCCAGAATTTACGAAAAGCATGCAAAACTGTACACAAGACACAACAAAAACTACCTAGAAAAGAAAAAATTTAACACGGAAAACAAAAAATAACAAAGAAAAATCAGAATCTCCCCCAATAGACCACACTTAAACTACACAGTGTCCTCAATGTGTCATAAGCATAAGATCAGAAATCAGAACAATCAACACATCATGGACAAGTGCAATAAAAGTAGGAAAAAGAGGAGAAGAGAAAAGGAAAACTCCCCTGATCATGGTGGCAGTTGCCAATTTTGGACTTTCAGGGAGATGTCTTCCACCATTGGATCCAACAAGGAAGTTTTGAGGAAGAACTTCTTCATCCTCCAGATTTGATCGAGCAGGGAAATGTCTTCCATAGCTGGATCTAAGAAGTGATTGTTGATGAGCGGGTTCAGCTGGTGCCTATTGATGTTGAAACTAGTGTGTATGTAAGCACCTTTTCCTTCCACTGTGGGTGTATGTTGGTCAAATTCATGTGTACCTCCTGCAACATGGTTAGTGCAATGTGGCTCCAAAGAAATGACATGCAAAGGTATAACACCCAATCCCAATTTATCAGACTGAACCTCAGATACATCCTCAGAACATGAATCAATTTCAAAATCACAAGCAATATCAACTACAGACTCAGATTCATGTTCAATGCATGGAGAATAAACATTCGGATGCGACATCAAAAATTGGTTCTCATCATGCATAGAGGAAAAATTAAAATCAGACTCAACAACAATACAATCATCAGCATACCTCTCAACAACATAATTATCAACATAATCAAATTGAGGTATGCTTACCTCCTCTTCCTTGAAGATTGCTAAAGTGTGGGAAGATGAAGGTGGTCTACCTGGTTCAGGGTTACTGCTTATTTCTGTCTGCTCCTCAAAATACTCATCACTCTCCTCAGGTGCAAGAGTAGGGACATAGGATGATGGGAAAGTAGATGGCACAATAGTAAGTTCATGACTCTTCTCCCCATCTTCTATGTTGATGCCACTATCATCATCATCTGGAATCTGAACAGTCTGAAATGGTAACCCTGAATCTTGAGACTGTTCCTCAGTGAGTTGAGTGGCCATCTGCCCTATCTGATAGTCATACTCTGAATGGCAGCTCCTATTTCTTGCTGGAACTGCATGTTCTCTTGCCGAAACTGAAGGTTCTGCTTGGTCATCTGCACCAACAACTCCTGCAATGTAGGCTCAGAAGTAGAAGTCTGAGGAGCTATTTGGGCAGGAGCATCATATTGCTGACTTTGGTATTGCTGGACTGGTGAAGGCATACAAGTACTCTGGAATGGTGGTTCTTGATAATGATGCTGTGGAGCATTATACCATTCCAAGGTAGGGTCATTCCATCCAAGACCGTTGCTGTAAGCATATTGCACAGGGGAAAATTTGCTCAGAAACTGGTGCTCAAGATATCCCCAATCGGTAACGAATCTCAGAGGAAGAGAGTCCTTCCAATCCTTGTCAGAGTGCGGCTGCAGCGGAAGGGTTAGCGTGGAATAACAAACCAAGAGGGGTTTTTAATAATAACGTGTGCCTTTTAATTTCTACTCAATTAAACTTACTTAGCAATTAATAAAGACAAATAAAGCAAGAGTAAGGTTGAGAGAAATTTGCACAGATGATTTTATCCTGGTTCGGATCTTACCAATCCTACGTCCAGTCGCTTATCTCAAAACAAGATAAACAGTTTCACTAACACAAAACAATTACAAATTACAATCACAAAGATACAATTTGTAAAAGTTTAGAAACCACCTCTCTTGATACCACAAGAGATGAAACTACACCTCCTTTGAGTCTTCACAAAGGATGAACACCTCCTCCGAATACTTCACGAAGGATGATTCTCTTCTGAACACCTCCTTAGACACACCAAGGATGAACCGGCTATTTCCTCTGTCACCGTAGCAGCACTTCACCAGCTCCACACACAAGAGTTTCACAAGCCGAACAAGAACACACAAGTCTCAATAATTTCTGAGTATTTGAGCACAAGGGAAGAGTTTCTGTGTCTCTGGATATTCTTTTAAGAGGAAATGAGAGTCTATTTATAGACTCATCCAAAGGCTCTTCCATTCACTAAAAGACAAACCTAACGGCTAGTTTGTCCAACGGCCACAAACGGCTAGTTCGTCCAACGGCCATAAACGGCTAGTTTGTCCAACGGCCATAAACGGCTAGTTTCTTCAACGACTAGTTTCTCCAACGTCCGTGTTAAGTGCGATACTCTTACCGTTAACCGTCACTATTCACGTGAATAGTGTTACTATTCATATGAATAGTACTATAGTGTTTTGTTGCAATGATTTACTATAGTAATTTTACAAAACACTTTTCTTTTTCTAATCTAAGAAGTCCTATACATATTTCTAAGAGTATTACAAAAGCTTTCCATCACAATATAAGTCTTCATAACATCTTGAATCTTGATTTCTCTTGACTTGATTTGGACATCATCAAAACTTCATCTTGATCATTTTGCTAACAATCTCCCCCTTTTTGATGATGATCAAAAACTCCTTGATTTAAAGATTTTGGTAATAATCTGTATTTAAAACACAACTTATGGAAGAAAGAGTGCATTAGTGAATAAGCACGAATAGTACAAATAGGCAAATAAGCTTTAAACATTTTCTCCCCCTTTTTGATCATAATTAAAAAGTTGTGTTGATGTTCTCCCCCTAAGATAATACTCCCCCTTAATAAAAGCATGTATGCATATGAGCTAAAAATATTTCAAATTTAAAGATTCATTCAAACATGCACAATAGGATATTTAAAGCAAATATTTTTAGGAGAAAGATCTTATAAAACATTGTTTAGATCTTTATCTTGAGGATTGTCATCATTATTTGCTTCATTTGTTGTCTTCTACAAATCTTCGTCATTGCCTGCATGTAATTCAACTGACTCAAGAGGTTTTGCCTCAAGGTCTACAATTTCATCAAAGACAACATGCTCACATAAAAAGTTTTCCGATTGAAAACTATATATGCTTTGTATATTAGAAGATATAAAAATAGTTTTACCGGTCTTGAAAAAATTTTCTTAAAATTTGTTTTAAAGAAATTCTTAAATTTTTAAACAATAGGTACCCAACTATTTTGTATGGGTCCTTTGGGTTAATTTAAAAAAAATTGAAATCATTTTACAACCCAAATATATCTACCACTTGGAACACCATAATGCTTAATTTTACATTTGTTAGATGTATGACCCTTTTTCATACAATAAAAGCATGATACAACATTTGTGTTCCTATAAGTTGTTCCTTTTTCTACCCAAGTTCTACGGGTTTTATGTTTATTTTTAATTCTAGGAACATACTTATTTTTAACAACCTTATTTTCATTATTTTTACTACATTCTCCTGAGGTTGTTTCATCTAGTAGTTTCTTATAATTAACACAAGATGCACATTCATCACTACTAGTATATTTACCTTTTTCATAAAATAAAATTTTACTTTTCAAAATTTTATTTTCTTCAAAAATATTTTTAAAATTTGATTTTAATTCTTTATTTTCATCTGCTATTGATTTTTCAATGTTATCAACTTTCAATTTATGTTTATCACAAAATTTACACTCAACAGATATATTTGTATCATTTTCTACATTTGAAATTTTACTATTTAAAGTTTCTATTTCTTCTAAGGATTTTTCATATTTCTTTTGTAATTCTTTAAAATCCTTTTTCAATTTCTTATGAGCAAGATCTAGTTTTTCTGATTCTATCAATAATTCTCTATAAATTTCATGTAATTCATCTTCATCAATATGATCAGAATCATCAGAATCGCTAGAGGTACTTACTTGGCTTCCAGTGTCGTCGTTCACTACTAAACAGATGTATGCTTGCTCATCAGAATCACCCATACTTGATGTTGTGCTTGATGAAGAGCTTAAACTATTCTCTTCCATGATTAAAGTATTCGTTTTAGCACACCTGATTTCATCTCCGCCTTCATGAGTTACTCTTAAAGTTTCCCACATTTCTTTAGCGTTTTTGCAGACAGAGACCCTGTAGAACTCATCAACAGTCAACGCTGATGCAATGATATTCCGGGCTTTTACATCATTCTGAGATCTTCTCTTTTCTTCAATGGTCCATTGGTCACGGGACTTTGGTTCCTGCATATTGTTAGTTGGAACAAAAGGACCAAATGCAACAGCATCCCAAATATCTATATCAATAGATTCCATAAAAATTTGCATTTTGACCTTCCAGAATGCGTAATTTTCACCTGTGAATAGTGGTGGTCTATTGATAGAAGCACCCTCTGCAAAGGTTTGATGTGATCCTGCCATTTGAATGACTATCAAAGCAAGCTCTGATACCAATTGTCAGAGCGGGTCTGCAGCGGAATGGTTAGTGTGGAATAACAAACCAAGAGGGGTTTTTAATAATAACGTGTGCCTTTTAATTTCTACTCAATTAAACTTACTTAGCAATTAATAAAGACAAATAAAGCAAGAGTAAGGTTGAGAGAAATTTGCACAGATGATTTTATCCTGGTTTGGATCTTACCAATCCTACGTCCAGTCGCTTATCTCAAAACAAGATAAACAGTTTCACTAACACAAAACAATTACAAATTACAATCACAAAGATACAATTTGTAAAAGTTTAGAAACCACCTCTCTTGATACCACAAGAGATGAAACTACACCTCCTTTGAGTCTTCACAAAGGATGAACACCTCCTCCGAATACTTCACGAAGGATGATTCTCTTCCGAACACCTCCTTAGACACACCAAGGATGAACCGGCTATTTCCTCTGTCACCGTAGCAGCACTTCACCAGCTCCACAGACAAGAGTTTCACAAGCCGAACAAGAACACACAAGTCTCAATAATTTCTGAGTATTTGAGCACAAGGGAAGAGTTTCTGTGTCTCTGGATATTCTTTTAAGAGGAAATGAGAGTCTATTTATAGACTCATCCAAAGGCTCTTCCATTCACTAAAAGACAAACCTAACGGCTAGTTTGTCCAACGGCCATAAACGGCTAGTTTGTCCAACGGCCATAAACGGCTAGTTTCTTCAACGACTAGTTTCTCCAACGTCCGTGTTAAGTGTGATACTCTTACTGTTAACCGTCACTATTCACGTGAATAGTGTTACTATTCATATGAATAGTACTATAGTGTTTTGTTGCAATGATTTACTATAGTAATTTTACAAAACACTTTTCTTTTTCTAATCTAAGTCCTATACATATTTCTAAGAGTATTACAAAAGCTTTCCATCACAATATAAGTCTTCATAACATCTTGAATCTTGATTTCTCTTGACTTGATTTGGACATCATCAAAACTTCATCTTGATCATTTTGCTAACAATCCTTAGCTGCTCCTTGTAATGAATGCGGAAATGCGCTCAAGAAAATGTAATCAAGAGGGACATCTGGAGGCTTCATTGAAGAGCACATGATGTGGAGCTCCTCCAAATGTCTGTGTGGGCATTCTCCTGCAAAACCATGAAACTTAGGCAGCAAATGTATCAGTCCAGGGGTGAGATCGCAATGAAGATCATCCTCCTTAAGTGAAACCGGCTCACAAAGAGCACTCTCATAAATTAAAGGATGAGTCATATTGTTCTCAACATAGACATCAGCAGAATATGAATTACAATCAGAGTAACATGCAGAAGGAGAATCATAATCAGAGGCACTAGCAAAACAAGCAGTATTCACGAAATCAAAATAGGTAGACATGGAAAAAGAAGAATACTAAAAATCACGAAACAAATAAAACACAACACATTTATACATGCAACACGCACACACAAAACAGAACATCACATCACATCACATCACAACACAAGACAAAACACAATACACACAAACACAACAAAAAGACCTAAGACTGAACCATTGGTCCCCGGCAGCGGCGCCATTTTGATGAGAGGGTCGCACCTCCCAACAAAAGTTGTGCGTAAAAGAATGCAGTACAGTACTAGGAAGTGACTCCTAGGTCGTCTCTCAAGGACCAAATCGGGTTCAGTCTCAGATCAACACGTAGTGGGGGGGGTTTGTGATTTTTGTGATTCAAAAATGAACTAAATCAAAAATGAGAATTAAACACAACCGAATATAAACAAAAGCATTAAAATGAAACCACAACAGATAAATTTCCAAACACAATTCAAGCTGTAAAAATGCAACGGTTACACTAAAACATTAAATGCACAATATTGTCATCTAACCTACACATTCACCACCAAAAAGAAGAAAACGCTTGCAGAGTTAATTTAAATAATTTAGTGAGCTGCTGTAAAATAAAATTTATGTTGCACCGTTTTTCCATCCAAGGTCGTGGCACTCTTTTGGCAAGGAAAGAAAAATTATTAAAACCACCTTGATGCTTCTTCCTTCTTCACGTAATTTCCAACTTCTACCATGGTCCATTCACTTTGCAAAAGGAAACGAAAGCAATCCAACCACATAAGAAGGCTTACGTGACTTATTCTCCATTCCATAAGAGACAAAGAAATGCATTAATAGGCCGTGGGCCACTTCTCCATTCACGGTTCTCAAGTTAATATTCATCCAAAATGAAAATGCTCCAAAAACTTTTGTCTTCTTCTTTCTCATGAAACATTCTTCACAAGGCTCCACCACTTTAGTTTCTATCTAAATTTGATAACTTCTCCTCCACATAATCTACTCTTCACCTCATTAAAATAAAATAAACTTTGCATAAAAGCCTTTAAGAGTGCTGCTCAAGATTATCTCCTAATTTTTCCCACACATTCACGTGCACACCAAGTGTTTCATTCTTAACTTGACACCACATGTTTCTTGCTCCATGAATCCCCAACCGGTGAGCTGCTTCTCGGCTTCTATGTTCTTCATAATCAATCACCCAACTTACCTCCTTGCTATTCTCCACCAAAAATCATCAATTGCTACCCTTCATTCCAGCACCGTTCACACCATTTTTCTTCCTTCAAATCAGCACCGCTTCCCACAATCAATTGAACAACATGAGAAAAAAAAATTAGAACCGAGAGCTCCTGTCACTTCTCCCTGCTTCCAGCTCCTTCCGTGCACACCATCAACTCCCGTGACAGCTGCTCCAATTCTCCCTGCCAATCAGCTTGCTCCTGCGCTCCATGTGCTTCTACGCATTCCACACACACCATTTCATTCTCCTCCAAGGCCGAGACACACCCTACAACTCCTGCAGTTCTCGTTGTCCATCACCGCATGTGCCACTCTCTTCACTAATCTACTTCATTTCTCATTCAATTCCCCCATGCTTCTTGAATCTCCTTAAATTTGCACTTCTCTGCTTCCAGCTCATGACCGAGACACCTACTGCTGCTTCCTTTCTTCCAACGCAACATAAGCTACACCAAACCGTGCCAGCTCCTACTCTCCAAGGATGCTGTGACCGAGAGGTTTAAATGGAGAAAATGAGGCAGCGTGCAGCCTACTGGAATGTTGTACCGAAAATGAACAAAGGCAGAATAAAAGTGCATCCACCAAAAAAATTAACGTTGAGCTCTCATTTTTCTCCTCTCCGTAACGACATCCACCAGAAAAAAAAAAACATCAAGTATCATGAAATATACGCATCCTCTCCCATTGAAAAATTAAACCCAATGTAACAGTAGTTCCATAAAACGTATGCACACCAATACTCAAAATGTGTAAAACCGAGAGCCCCAAAAGGAAACCGAGACCGAGAGAGTGGGTGGCGGCTAGGGCACATCCAAGAGCCGTGGGTCCCTTTAATAAGGGTGGGGTCCACACAAAAGAAAAACCCTAGGTCTAAATCACTAACTTCTAATTTTTGGGTCTACTCTAATTTACCAAACATTGACCCAAAATATAAGAGTTGATACAGAAATTCTAACTACTGAATTACAATTTAATTAATTCAAAAATGTCTGTCTGGAGAGTCTTGAATTTATTTGCCATTCATCCTGATGTCCCAAAATGTATTTCCGAAATTTTCCTGCACTTCAAAAATGCACTTAATCAGCTCAGAAAATCCAAATTAGCACAATTACAAATTTCCGACCAAATTAAGCAGAATTCGGAAAACGGGGAAATAACAAGCAATTAAACACAATTCCTTGGTTTATTTAAGTGCAATAAACTAAATATAATTCAAGAAATAACGACTCATCAGTGGTACTAATATCTGGTACCACTACTTTTGTCTTTAAATTTGTGATTTCATATTCCAAATTCATATGCACATCTGAATTCAATTTTAGTATTTAATATTCTAATTACAAAATTTCAAAATATCATTCAAGTAGAAATTACTATATGAACTAGTTAATGTATAAGGATGTGTGTTTTATCTCTTCCACCACTAATTTTATACAAATTAGATTTCCTTTTTGTTTTGATAGAGTTAAATATTTTCACAAACCTGCCAACATCATAAGGGCTTCATTCGATGTATCATGACTAAGCTAAGAAGAAAACTTGATATTTCTTCACGAGAAAAACTGCAGGTGAAGTTGTTGTGCACTTACAAACATTATGACAAAAAGATAAAGCAAACTCACGAATTGAGATCGAAAGAAAGAACAGGGAACGTGCCTTGAGAAGATAAATGAAAAATATTTCCAATCAACGTAAAAAATTGTTACAAAGAGATATAAGCTAATTCTATATATACAAAGGAAAGGAGAATAACAGAAAATAATAAGTAGTTGAACAGTGAACCGATGGTAGTTAGGATGGAGATCAGATAGTCGAGCGATGGAAGGTAGAACCGAGCGATGGAAGGCATAACCGAGTGGTGGTAGATGGAACCGAAAAATGGAAGGCGGAACCGAGCGGTGGAAGGCAAAACCGAGTGATTGAAGATGGAACCGAGCGATGGGAACCGAGCGAGGCATGACCGTGACCGAGAGGTAGTGGTTAGGATTTTGAATTCTGACAGCCTCCCCTCAAGCTTGGCATAAATGTCTATGGTGCCAAGCTTGGAATTAATGTGGTGGAAGGAAGAAGGAGGAAGCAACTTTGTGAGAATATCAACAAGTTGAAGAGTGGAATGAACACGAAGTAGTTTAACGATTCCTTGTTGGATTTTCTCGTGGATAAGGTGGCAATCTATCTCAATATGTTTTGTACATTCTTAAAAAACTCGATTAATAGCAATCTTGATGGCAGATTGGTTGTCACAGAAGATGGTGGCAGGTTGGGAGAAAGGGAGGTGAAGGTCGCTCATGAGGTGGGTAAGTCATTGAATTTCGCAAACGGTTTGTGCAAGGGCACGGTATTCAACTTCAGAGGAACAACGTGAAATAGTGGATTGCTTCTTAGATTTCCATGAAATTGGTGAGTATCCAAGGTAAATAATATAGTCGGTGGTGAATTTTCGTGAGTCAGGACATCCAACCCAATCAGAATCGCTGTAAGCTTTAAGGTAACATTGCTGGTAACTTTGAGAAATATGCCTTGACCATATGTACTTTTGATGTATCGAAGAATGCGGAAGGCAGCTTGGTGGTGAGCTTTAGTTGGTGAGGCAACATACTGGCTAAGATGGTGAACGACATAGGTGATGTCCAAACGTGTGTTAGAGAGGTAAATGAGGCGCCCAATCACGTGGCGAAAGACAATAGGGTCGTTAAGTGGCTGTCCTTCAGAAGAAATTTTTGTGGTGAAATTCATGGGCGTGCTAACAGAGCAGTAGCGAGCATCCCAGTTTCGCTGAGAAGATCGAGTGCATACTTGCGCTTTGATAGATGAATTCCTACAGAGTTATGAGCAACCTCGAAAAACCAAGAAGTAAGACAAGTTACCCATATTTTGTATTTTGAAATTTTCATTTATCAGAGTAGTAATATTATCAATTGCATGCATGTTATTGCCAGTAAGATAATATCATCAACATAGATTAATAAGATGGTGATTGTGTCACCATTGTGATGAGTAAATAAAGAGTGGTCACCAGATGTTTGAGTAAATTTATGAGAGAGAATGAAAGAAGACAACTTGTCATACCATTATCTGTTTGCTTGTTTCAAGCCATAGAGAGATTTGTGTAGGAGACACACTTGATTTGGAGCGGAAAGAGTGATACCTGGTGGGGGTTGCATGTAGACTTCTTCGTTTAAATCACCGTGCAAAAACGCATTGTTGACATCTAGTTGTCTTAGATGTCAATTCTTTGCAGCCGATAGGGATAGGATTAACCGAACAGTAGTAAGATTAACAATTGGTGAGAAAGTGTCAAAGTAATCAATACCTTCTAATGGTGTATACCCTTTGGCGACAAGACGAGCCTTGAATCTTTCAATTGTGCCATCGGCTTTCTGCTTGGTTTTATAGACCCACTTACACTCGATGGCTTTCTTGTGAGGAGAGAGAGTAGTGAGAGTCCAAGTCTTGTTCTGAGCGAGGGTAGTAAGTTCTTCCTTCATTGCTTGTCGCCAATTTGCATGTTGCATGGCCTCCTTGTAATCCTGGGGATCAACAAGACTATCTAGAGAAAAAATGAAGGATTTATATTTGTGATCTGTCAAAAGTCAAAAGTCAAAAATCCTTGTAATCTGTCAAAAGTCAAAACACTATCAATAGGGTATTTAGTGTTTGTGGTGTTGTAGGAAGATATTTGGAAATCTTTTAGGTATGCAGGGGGTTTTTTAACTCTAGTAGTCTGTCTAGGGGTGTGAGGTTCATTTTTTGCATTATCCTAGGCATGGTTATCAATTATGGACAGATTATGAGTGTGAACAATAGGGTGAATGTTGTCATCTTCATAAACAAGTTGGGTATTGTGTAAAGGCAGAGAAAAAGGAATGTCAGTAGCATCATCATGAGTAATATCAGGAAATTCAGATTCAACAAAAATAACATTTCGAGAAATTTTAATATCATGGGTGGTGAGATCATATGTAATGTAACCTTTTGTAGTGGGGTGCAGACCAAGAAAGAGACTAGGTTTGGAATGGGGATCAAGTTTCTTCCTATTGGCTTGAAGGGTGCTAACATAACAAAGGCAACCAAAGACCTTTAATCTAGAAAAATTGAAATTTGTTTGATATAACATGTGATGTGGTAACCTATTATTGAGAAAAGGGGTAGGCATAATATTAATGAGGAGAGTTGCATGGTTAAGAGCATAAGTCTAGAAATGTAGGGGGGTTTTGGAATGAAAAAGTAAAGCTCTAGTAACATTTAAAAGATGTTGATGTTTCCGCTCAACTATACCATTTTGTTGAAGGGTTTCAATGTAGTTTTTTGATGTATAATGCCTTCAAAATTCAACAAAACTATCATAGCAAACTCGTTGCCATTATCAGACCGAACGGTCTTAATGCCGACTTTAAATTGGTTTTTAACATATGTAATGAAATGAATGATATGTTGGCGAGTTTCAGATTTGGTTTTCATTAAATGATTCCTTGTGTATCTAGTATGATCATGCACTATGGTTAGGAAATATCTATGAGGGTGCAATGAAGGATTCAAATAGGGTCCCTAGATATCAATATGAATAAGGTCAAAAGCATTTAAAGTATGAGATGTACTATGAGGAAAAGGAAGCCTTTTCTGTTTAGTAGTATGACAAGCACTACAATTATCAATTCTTTTGTCTATGTAGCTATGCTTTTGTCTTAAAATTTGTAATCTACTATGAGATAAATGTCCTAGGCGATTATGCCAAATATTGTTACAGGCTGATCGAGGTATATGATGTTGTTCAGCGGAATGAGCAAATCGTTGTGTGGTTTGGATAGGGCCACGAAAGATGTATAGTCCTCCATGTATCTCAACTGAACCAATCTTGTTGTTGGTGGTCGAATCCTGAATGAAACAAGTTAAGTTAGCGAATATAATACGTAGATTATTGTGGGCAACCAACTTGGATATAGAGTTAAGATTAAAACAGAAATCTAGAATAAAAAGAACATCTTTTAGAAAAATAATTTCATTAATTTTAACAATTCATTTATGAGTGGCAGTAGTTTTCATGTCGTTCGGTAGGTTAATGGTGACAGGAGTAATGTTTTTATAAGAATATAAGTTGGTAAGAGAAGAGACAACATGAAATGTTGTGCCAGAGTCCAAAATCCAGGAGATAATACCTTGGCCTTCGTGTGAATTAAGAGTAAAAATGGTTTTACCTGAATTAGTGGAGTTAGAGATCATGAAACTAATTTGGCTAACTGATGCAACTTCTGTATCATTAGGATGGTTGATAAGAGCCATGAGGGATTTTTATTGTTGTTGTGTCAAACGAACTTCTGGATTAACAGTCTCCCTTGGGTCACCATTCTTGGTGTCTTAACTATTGGTCATAAGAATTTTTCCATTATGAAATTTATGCAACTTCTGTATCATTATGAATGTTTCTTGTAGCAGACGTTGACGGTGTGACCGATCTTCCCACAATGAGAGCAAATCTTCCTTCTAGTAGAGTTCTTGTTAGTGGGGAAGTCATGTTTCTTGAAGCAAACTGAATCTGTGTGGCCATTCTTGCCACAATAAGAGCAACCAGAGGTATTAATAGCAACAACATTTTTTTATTTCTAATCCATTGAGAAAAGTGTTATTCATGACTTGCCTTTCCTGTTGCACATCATATGAAAAAAGTTTCAAAATAGGAGGCCTAGGTTCCATTAACAGAACGTGGGACTGGATATTACCATATTGTTCGTTTAAACCACGGAAAAATTGCAAAACGCGATCCTCATGTTTTCTTTGTTGAAATTATGGGAACCAATTTACAAGAGCATCTAACCGCACAGGAGCAAACTGGTTTAGGCCGAAAGCTTTCAAGCTCATCCCATATGACACGAAGCTTGGTGAAAAAATCAGTCACGCTACTGTTGCCTTGTTTCAAGGATACTGCTTTATTCTGTAATTCTGAAATATGGAGGAGGTCTCCTTGGAAGAATCTTGACTTCAGATCATCCCAAATGGCTTGGGCACTGTCCATCCAAAGAATGCTATGACGGATGTCTGGAGAAACAGAATGAACCAACCAAGAGACCACCATGTTATTGTATCTCTTCCAGGCATTGTAAGTGTTATCTTCTGTTTGTGGTTGCACAGCTGTTCCATCAACAAACCGAACTTTGTTCTTGGCGCTTAAGGCAGTGAACATGGATTTGCTCCAAGCGTGATAGTTGGTAGATTCAAGGAGAGGGGAAACGAGAGAGAGAGAGAGCAGGGCTTTCACTAGGATGTAGGTAGAGGAAACTAGAGTATTGGTCATGGACATTCGTCATTGTGCAGGAAGCCTGTGAAAAAAAATGAACAAAGAAGGTAGAAAGAAGACCAAGAAAAAGAAAGAAAAAAAAAATAAGGGGTCAGAGTGGCGCAATAGAGCTCTTCAATCGAAGAGCTATGATACCATCACGAGAAAAGCTGCAGCCAAAGCTGTTGTGCACTTACAGACATTATGACAAAAAGAGAAAGCAAACTCACAAATTGAGATAGAGAGAGAACAGGGAATGCGCCTTAAGAAGATAAACGAAAAATATTTCTAATCAGTGTAAAAAATTGTTACAAAGAGATATGAGTTAATGCTTATATATACATAGGAAAGGAGAATAACAGAAAACAATAAGCAATTGAACAGTGAAGCGATGATAGTTAGGATGGAGATCAGATAACCGAATGATGGAAGGCGGAACCGACCGGTGGAAGGCAGAACTATTAGTTAAGATGAGATGTTATTGGATTATTATAGTAAAACTCATTTATCTTACATAACCAATACAAAATTAATTCAAATATAAAATATTATACAACGGAGTTGGATTATAAAATGTTATATATAATATGTTTTAATGTTAATAACTTATCTTCTCATGTGTTTGGTGTTAAAAATAAGGCTTTTAACTCACCAATTTGACATCGATTTCGTCGCAATCGAAGCATAAAATGATGCGGTGTCATTTTTGTAATTATCGCAAACATATATGTTTCGGTTCAAAACGAATCGAGGTCAAAAGGGGTTTACGACCTCGGTTGTTTAGAGAACTGAGGTATAAAATAACTAAATTTTTTTATAGACTTTATGCATTGACCAAGGCGATAGAGACTCATTGCCTCGTTAAAAAACATAACTGAGGTAATAACATAACTAGTTTTTTTATAGACTTTAGGCAGCGGTTCTTTATAGAACTGAGGCGGTAGAGGCTTATTGCTTTGGTTAAAAAAATAACCGAGATAATAACATGTGTTTAGAGGCATTTTTAGACATAAGCAATCTTCTGTGCCACTGCTCTCTCTCGCCTTCGATTTTGCGACCACCATCTTCAACATTTCTACCAATTTTTCTTTCAGTTTTTGTTGATTAAGTGCTTAGGAATGATTTTATTTCATTTTAATCGATTGATTTTGTGCACAAGTGCTTTTTGAATAGACGCTTTGGGATGTTCATTTCGTTTCGTTTCAACCCCAAACTCACCTTCAAGGTTAATTTCGTTTTAGGGTTTTCATGTTTCGTTTGGTTGTTTGTTGGATAGCGTTTTGTGTGCAGTGTTTTCGGGACAACGTTTCATGTTTTCTATTTTCCCGGTAAATAGAAAACAACATTTTTTGGATAGGTTTTGTGTGCAGGTTTGTTTATGTGTTTTTTTTTTCTATGTTTCTAGTATAATGTAATATAGTTTATGTGATCTGAAATAGTTACAAAAACAATCAAAGTTTTTTAAGAAATAACATACTTTAGACAACCGTTCTAGTAAAAATCGAGGCAAAAAAGGGTCTATTCTTTTGTTCTGGATCCAATCGAGGTAATAGACCCAATTTTTTTTTTGCTTTACAACTTCGGGTTTTTTTGAACTGAGGCAAAATTCTAAGCTTTTTGTCTTAGTTTTTGAACCGAGGCCAAAAGTATCAACTTTTTACCTCATTTGAATATATCACAGTTCTACAACCATTATCGTAAAGCCAAAACAACCGAGACAATATCCTTTCGTTGCACTAGTGACACTAAAAGTAGAATATCTGGAAGAGGAGAAAATTTTTATTTTGAGTTATCTTTTGTAAATATTGGCATTTATATATTTGAGTAACTTTATATTTACATTTTGTATGAATATAAGCTTTGTAAAAACTTTCTCATGGATTATAATATATATTATTGATAGTTTAAATTTTAGAGGGTTATAAATTTTGATTGAGTTAATGTATATTATGTTGGATATTGGATGCCTTGTGATTACATATATGGGATGGTATGTTGAATAAGTCTATTATTTAAGATATTAAGAACAAAACCTATTGAAAGAAGATATATTTGTTTCCTTCATAATCTAAATCATGTAAAGTAAAACACTAAATGATAAGAAATATTAAGAGTTTGACACTGTTGGACCACAACTTTAGTTGACAGTGTGCAATGAACTCAACTTGGCCTATTAAGTTAAGGTTTGTAGACCAAATATGTTTGAAACAGATCAAATATTAGTCTTTGAGAAGTCATGCTTAATACAAGTCTTAAAAAACTTATATTTTTTATGTTTGACATATTATATTTATTTTAAGTTTAGATGTATTTATATATCTAAAATATTTTAGAATGTATTAAATATAATTTGTTGGACTTACACTAATATTTAAATATGTTATTGTTGCTAGTAGAAATAAGGGTTTGAAAGATCTAAAATAAACTTAAGCATGTAGTCATTTTATTTACTAAAAAAATAATAATTTGTTAAAATGTATCATAATTTTAATTAAATTTTATTTTTTTTTATGTAAAATTATTTATTAATTTGTCGTGATTAATTTCATTTAACATTTTTTTAATAGATAATAAGATCAGTATGGTTAATTTTTGTTGAGACTTTATTGATCTTAAATAAGTTTTTATTATTTTTAGTTTTGAAAAACTCATTTCAACTAAAGTAACTAGTATTGTTAACATTCACTACAAAAATATGCAATTTTAGTAGGGATTTTTTTTCAAAGTTACTAGGGTTTTAACCTCCGAAAAATAAGTTTCCAGGGGTTACAAGAACTATTGGGAAAAGTTGTGTCACAGGTTCTGGCAGTTTTCTGTGAATTTCTAGGGGTTTTGGGAACCGCCGGAACTAACTGGGGTTCCTTAAGATCGCCCCCATTACCAGGGGTTTCTGGGAAACTGCTGGCACTCACTGGGTTATGCAAATTGTCCCTTTTGCAGGGGTTTCTACAGAACCGCCGAAACTCACCGGGGTTCGACGAACTGTCAAAAATGCATACAAATCTTTTTTTTTGGGTTGAAATTGAGAATTTCTTAATTCTGATGCATCAGAGACCTATCTAGCAGTATAGTAGTTTATGCCAATAAAATCAAATTAATTAATAAACAATCTGGAATGCTTCTTTGTAAATTTCGGATAATCTCCTTTTGTTAATGGATCCTTAAACCTTCAATGGAACAAGTTTGTTTTCAGAGAATGGCACACTCCAAACAAAATTCAATGTTATGCCATTTTGAATTCTCTACACAGTTTTACTATAAAAAATTAAAGACAAAGATGTTCAATACTAAAAATTAAATACAAAGATGTCTAAGGTTCTTCTTCTTCATTACATTTATCATTTGACACACTTCCTTGATCAGATACCTACAATATAACATAATAGTTAGTCGGTTATATATTTAAAAAAAGATCATACAAATAAATTTAGCAATTATTACCGATGATGGTTGAAATGTAGCAAGTTGTGATGCCAATTGACCCAGATAATTTTGCAACAATAATGATATCACTGCCTTCATTTCATTGACTTGTGTTGTCAATAAAGATACCTTTAAAAGAAGAAAATATTTAAAAAGTAAGAAAAATGATATCTAAGAAGTTGATCATATAAAGAAGAAACCAAGTAATCAATAAAATATTCATTAACCTGAGTTTGTAATTCAACATTAGAAGTTGAAGATGATCCACCATGAGAACGAGCATGGACTCCAAAGACTTTAGATGGGCAAGGACCCAAACCTAAACTGTGAACGCATCCACAATGCTCCACGATGATATTGTAGATTCATATGCTTCAATTTTTTCCTACATACAACATTTAATAAAATAGTGAAATCATCTAAATCAGATAAAACAATTCACCCAATTTCATTATTAGTAGATATACAATTATCAATGCACAAACAATTTGATTCTAAGTCCAAACAGAAACAACACCAAATTAAAGAGTTGCGATTCTAATTTCCAGAACCAAATTTCAATGGGCTATTTTTACTCACTATCAAAAGACTTTTACTTCAATTTTCTTTGGTTCAAACAGAAACAATGTGAAAGGTTTAGTCTTTGAACCCCATAGAAGAGAACAAAATAGATGTTGATTCGATTTGCAAAGGAGAAAAAAAAACAGGGAGTGTGGGGCCTGATTTGTATGCTGGCACAGAAAGAGAAAAAAAAATTCTTAAAAGTTGATGGGAAGTGAAGTGAGGTGAAATGACATGGGAATCAATGTATTTTTCTTTTTCTTTTGTTTTCACTGTCATCTTTTGAACTAAATTTCAGTGGGTCTGAATCCATCTACTGAAATATTTTGGGAACATTTGAATGAAATTAATGACAAGTGTAAGAAATGAATATGATATAAAGTAATGAAATGAGAAATGAATGTTGGGAAAGTAAGGGTTGAAGTTGGGCCGAATACAAGAAAGCCACATATTCTCTCAGGCTTGGATACACACGCCTTCAGCTTTTCAGAAACAGCAAATGCTAACCACCACTCACTCTTTTCCTCTGCCTCCTCATTTTTTTCCATACTCTCCCCACCCATTATTAACTTCACTACCCTAAGATAACTTCTCTGTACTCCTTTTTCCACCAATCATCATAAAATCCAATCCATCAACTTTTTCTATCTCTCTTCTTTCCTTCTAACCAAAATTATTCATCTTTCTTTTATTTATCTTCTATGCTAACTTCAACTACCCTATTTTTTTAACGATAACAAACATTTCATTTTATATATTAACCAACCATAACTTAGCATTGCCTCCCAATGAGAAAGGAAACAAACTAAGCATTATTGCTTCATCCGGCACCCCATTAATCTCACAGTGTTGCAAATCTCATTGAATGTGGTGAGATGTTCATATGGACTTTCATGTGATAGCCCATTAAATTAATTGCTCTTCACCAATTGTATCAACGCCGACTTTACCTCCATGTTTACGGCATTGACCTTCGGCCTTGCTATGTTGTTAAAATGTTGAGGGCCTTGCTATGTTGTTAAAATGTTGAGGGCCAACCACCATGGTGTAATCCGCAAGAGTACGTCTACCATTATTCTCCTCGGCCATATCTTCAATGCTTTGATTAGACCCTTGTGGTGAAGGTTGTAAAAGTATCTCCGGAGGAGGGAATAATTCTCTTGAAGTTCGAACCCTCCTCCTCCTTCTATTTTCGTCCAAGCCTTCAAGAAGAGGTTCCGAAGTGATTTTGCTCCTAGTTCGAACTGTATCCTGCATACACAAGAAAACTAGTTCCTAGAAACAATTGTTAGCACAAAAAGATAAAAAAGATAGATTAAAAAGATAGAACTATAAAGATTAAGAACAAAGGATAAGCGGTTAAAAACTAAAAAGATAAAAAGATAAACTAAAAAGATAAAAAGATAAAGATAAAAACAAAAAGATAGAAAGATAAAAATTAAAAAGAATCAAGTTAAAGTTAATCAATAATCACACAAATATAAAAGTTAAACCAAGAGTCCCCGACAACGGCGCCAAAAACTTGTTAACCCTCGGCAAGTGTAACCGAATCTTATCAAGTAATAATAAATGGTAAGACCAAGTATCGTTTCCCAAAGGACTCACGGCCTAAACAATTATGTGATTTATTGATTATCTTAGACTTGTAACCGAAACATAAACAAAAGTACGATTCCAAGCTAGTTTCTAAGTCATAAAGGTTGTCTTTAAGGTCAATTTTAAGTATAAAAATAATTGTTATCACCAGGTCGCAATAGCCGCTCGGCTCACGAGCTCCAAGGCCGTATCGACCATTTGTTGCTCGGTCATTCCTTCAACTACCTTCTTCTCAGGTTCGTCCAGATTGAAGGCAATCTTGTGACCCAAATTGAAGGCTGGATCCCACAAGCCACTTGGAAGAGGGCGATCGCTAGGCTCTTCGACGTCTTTCATTTTCTTGGAATTGGCTGGCTTGTCGACAACCTATTCTCCCTTACGCTTCCTTATCAACGGTCGATCTTTGACGATCATCACGTCTGGGGAAGGGGGACGCTCGACATGCGGAGGATTGGTAACCCTTTGCTTTTGTAGCACCCTCAGCAGCCATCTGACCCTCACGAGCGTTGCTCGGCTTGGGATCACTTATGGCCCTAAACCAATCACGTATGGGTCCTTTTCTTCCCATGATATCTGCAGGCAAGTGACAGTATCCATAGATCAATCACGGTTAGATAACAATTAAAGATGTCAGTAAGAAGAACATACCAAATACCCTTGAGCCAAAATCATCATGCTCAAGGCAATTTATAATTCTGCGGGAAGAAAAGAGGCGTGGCAGCGCGGTCAAAACATTAAAAGCACTCAATTCTTCAATAGTCATTTTATCTTCAGACCAAGAAGTAAATTACAGAGGGTCTTGAGTCTAGTAAAGCGGGAACCTAGGGCTATTATCTTCATTGAAAAAGAATGGGCGACCTAACTCTGCGATCGTCAGTGTAAAGAATTTATCCTTAAAATCTCTAAAAGATTGGGAATACAATTCCAAAATAGCATTCCCAGGCTCAAAAATCAAAGAAACAACCCCTCTTTCCGATTGGACGAGACCTAAAGAAGTGCAAAAACAGAGATGGGGTCGGTCTAATGGTCAAAGCTTGGCACATAGCGGCAAAAGCCTGGATATACCCCCAGTTGTTTGGATGTAACTGAGTGGGGGCAACGTTTAGGGTTTTCAACACATCCATATGAAAAACGCTCAGAGACAACCTCACATACATATCATAAAATAGGCAAGAGTAAATATAAAAGAAATCATCGACAAAGTTCTCTTTCCCATGAAAAACCCTTTCATTCTCCCGACAAACATTCAACTTTATACAAGGTTCATAACCTAGGGTTCTAAGGATACAACTATTCTCTACCCAATCTTGTAATTCATGTTTGCTATTAAACAGACTAGAAAAATCAATTACATCACGGGATGCCCAGTCGTAACCACTAACACTAGGAGACGATGAAGATGAATTTTCCAGATTCTCGGTGACAATAATACCGTATAAAAAAGCACTTTCACCACAAAGCATAGTGGTGATCTCACGATGAATTCTGGCAGACGACACTCCCGACACTTCGAAGTTGCTACTTTGCCCCCTTTCTTCCCCTGATTCTGGAGTGCAATTTAAAATAGTGCAAGGATCCATGGTTACCTGATAAGTGCGGAAGAGAAGGATGGGGAAATTGGAGAAAGGAGAAACTGACGCAGAAATGATAAGTGACGGTTGAATGACTCAGGCCTTTTTCAAATATCCTTTCGCATTAATGATGGGAAAACTGACATAAAGCGTTGTATACCGCAGGATCAAGATAATCTAACAGCTATGTTTTTGAGATGTTACAACTACCTCCAAAGCGGGAAAACCTAAAGCCTCGTTTGGCCAATGAAGCGTCAAAATGAAACGGTGCCCAGCAACTACTTCCCCCAACGACCATAACTCAGAAGTCCTATACTCAACCTACCCGTACAAACCGCAATAGGTTCAATCGGACTTGGGGGACATTATGTATAATATGATATCCAAACCGAGTGGTTAGCCACCAAGACCGATCGCTTTATCCACTGAAGAAACGGCCGCCAACTCTATCAAACGCTCGTCAACTCAACAAAACTTAAAAGCGCTCGTCAAACCACGATAATCAGGTTAGCGCACGTCAAAAGTCAAGCCACACTCAATCAATCCGACCAAATCCAGTTTAGTGAACGCTCAATTAGGTTAAACGATGTTGGGCCAATTAGCCCAACATTTAAGTAATTCAACCAATAGTCCAGCAAAAGAGGAAATAGTCAAAAATATCTGACTTTAATAACGCGTATTACGGGAACAACTAACTGGATTTTAAGGTAATCAGTTTGTTTTACATTTTGCTTAGGTTAAATACAACAAAGGCTAAGGAAAATAGGTACGTTTTGCTCGAAGACTAAAAATACCTTCTTGTGAGAAAAAGATCACTTGCTTGAGAATTGAGGTTCCATAACATACATCTGACTTTAGCATCGGAGTATCTTTAAAGGTACCACACTCCATTGAGGTGGACGCATTACATCATTGAAAGGAGTATAAATAGTTTCCACAAGGATGAACCAGCGATATCATTGGAAGAATAGTACGCATCCCTAACGTTCAGGAGTAGTAAAACATCATCAACAATGTTTGTATCTCGGTCACAAATATCCATACAAAAAAATGTGCAATACATGAGAAATGAGAATAACAAATCAATAATGATTAAGGTATCAAACTGTACTATTGAACCAATGTTAAAATAAAACAATGAATTGAGGTATAAAATATATAAATGAAAAGTCACATAAAGATAAAAAAAAAAAGATAAAAATCAGAATTGATTTGTAAGATAATAAAGATAACTAACTACTCTTTTTTTTTTTCAAAACAAATTATGATTTATTAAAATAATTTTTTAACTCATTAAATATCATTTTTTTACCAACAAAAATTAAGAATCTCATAACATTTTAATTATATTTTATTCTCAAATATAAATTTATAATTAATTTAAGGTATATTAGTTCTAAAAAACAATTTTTTAAGCTTCTTTTTAGAGGATCTAAAATAAAGACTTTACTTGAGCTTTAAGTCGTTCCCGATTATTGGTATTACATATAAATATGTTGTTTTAATTCTCAATAACTCTTTTCATGATATAATTTCTTGTTGTGATTTTATCTAATACGTTGGTGGAAGATGTTGTTAAGCTAGGAAGAAGTTTTACCCGACTCTAATACTTTATATAATATACCTATTTTAAAACGCTTAATTTTATAAAATTTAAGTTGAATATAATATACGAATCTTGTATATTTTAATTAGTGAATGTATAATTTATTCGATTAATTATATCTAACCAATAATATTCTTCATCTAATATAGAAGAACTTTAATCTCTATATCTCTCTGAACTCTATTGCATAAATATAATAATGCGGACACATTAGTATGTTAAAATATTTTTAAAATTAAATTTTGAGAAAACAAATTAAAACATTTCTAAAATTAAATTCTATTATTATCACACAGAACTTTCGGTACAATAATAGATTTACCGAAAATATTGTACGTAATTTTAATAAACTATAATATGGTTTGATAAAAACTAATTAGTTTAGTTATTTTTTAATTATTATTTTCTTAATATATTACATACATATGATGACTTTAATATTGTTAAAAAATATATTAACGTATTCATTTTTTAAAATAGTTTAAGAATACCCTTCATCAATATTTGTATACTAGATTTTGAATTCGAAACTAAATCTAGATTTTGGATTTCAATGTTGAGATTTGGATTTTAATAGGACAGTATGCAATTTAATATTTCTTTTTTATATATTACATAAGCGTCGGTTTTACCAATGCTGTTTAAATTTTTTTAATATATTATATAAGCGTTAGATAAGCCAACACTTAATTTCTTTATTTTAATTAGAGTGAGTACGCCACACTATTAGGATGTGTTTATATGAGAAGATAAGTTGGAACTGAATGAATAGATTTAAATTAAGTAAATTTGAAAGAATGTTTTGTGTTTTTTTAAAGAATTTAATAGTGAAAGTTAATAAATTTGAAGGTAACATTTATAAAAGTTTGTAAAAGATTTCATAGATTTAATAAATAATTTTTTTTAATAAATTAAATATAAGATATTTTTATCTTTATAATAATAATAATTATTATTTTTATTATTATTTATTGCTATAAAATATTTAGTTATTATTGATTATTGTGGAAAAGAGTTTGGTCACATTTTTTTTTGTTGACATTAATAATAATTGTAAAGGAGATGTTTTTTTATTTATAAAAATTATTGTTATTAAATGTGGTGAATGTTATGTGATAAAGAAAGCTAAATTGTGGTTCAGGAATCTATCAAAACAGCGTTGTATGTGATAGGATAAACCAATGGTAACTTTTTCAAATAACTAAACTCACCTATAAATCTTTTTATAATACGTGAGACAGTATGAAGGATGAATTCATATAATTTCTAAATACTAAAAATGAATTTTTGCTAACAAAATAAGAAAATTAACGTCATTTTTTCTATTAAGTCGATTTCTTTAGACTAGTTATTTTTTGTTATTATTTTAATATAATATTGCAAAAGCTGGTTATCATGGAAGTTTTCTCTCGAGCTTGGAGCACAAGTTTGCTTTTAATGGTTGGTTTTGAAGATATTTTTAAAGTGTCTTGTTGTCAAAGTTTTGCAACATTAATATTTATTAAAAAATAATTTTTAAGAGATTTTTTTTATGTTATGGGCTGATGCATGAACTCAATAAATAAAGTACTTCCTTCTTTCCAAAATACATCATCAGAATCATTCAAATCCCCTAAGTTATGGGTCAACAAGCTAAGTATAAAGAAAGGTCAGGCTCAGCTTCGGGACTTAAAAACAAACTGACAGCTCTAGGCACACTAGAAGGCCAAAAACCATTCTCAATTTTAGGGTTCATAAATAGTAGGGTTTCAAATTACGGATTTTCTCAATTTTAGATTTCCAGAAAAAATTAGACTTATTAATTTGAATCCAAACTAGAGTATTCATTAATACACTTAATGAACTAACTCATTTGGAAAAATTCACACTAGCATGTTATGTCACTCTTTTTTTAACCTTTATAAATATATTTAAATACTATAATTAACATTTATATGATTAAGTAAATATAAATATAATTAAACTTAATCTTGTTAAAAATATTTATTAAAAATATTAATTTTAATAAAAATATTTGTTAAGATTTATATACAATTTAAATTTTGTTTGAATTTGAGGAGGGAAAAAATTGTTTAATTTTTAAAATTAAGACTAAATTGAGACAAAATAAAAATATAGGGATCAAACTGAGACACAATAAAAATACAGGACCAAATTGAGACTAATGCAATGACACGTGGCACTGTCATTGCCATGTCACACTGTCATTGCCACGTGGCACATTATCAGTTTGACACGTGGCATTTTAAAATTTTACTTTTAAAAAAAATAAAAATAAAAATAATAAAAATATAATTAAAAATTCAAAAAACCATGAACTGACACGTGTCACCTCCTTTAATGGTGTTAGCATGGAACTAACGGCGATGTCTAAATTCATTCAATTTTTCACAATAAGGGACCTAGTCGAGAACATTTACAGTACGAGAACCTACTTGAGACGATCCTGCAAAAATAGGGATGTCCGAAATGATTAAACCTTGAATTTATGATTCACAAAGATTATATAATAATTAAAGTCTTTCAAATAGAGCAATTTCCAAATTTTTTTAGAATATAAAAGCGGAAGCGTATCTAAGAGATTAAACATTGAAAACTATTAATAATTGATCTTTGGTATATGACATTCCCTCTGTAGAGCACCTTTAGTTTTTTCTAGATTTTCTTTACTGATGGGAGACAAATAGAAAGAAACTAGAATGATACCTGTTCTCATAGATGAGGACCATGACTCGTTGTGTAACCTCTGACAGTTACTCTTATGTAGTTTAAATAATTATAATTTATCCCCTTTAATAAATTAAAATCATTATTGGTCTCTACACAATAAATCTTCCATACATGCTCTTAGCTACATTTACTTGATTATATCATTTTATAATTGACTAATAAAATACAATAATAATTGTAACATATTTAATTGTGTATTATATATATATATATATATATATATATATATATATATATTTATTTATTTATTTATTTTGAATAACCTAAAATTGTTAACATTATACATTAACATTCTTAATTATTTGAATTTATTAAAAAACTTAACGTCTTATAAATAATATTTAATGGTATTATTATTATTATTATACTGATAATAGTATTAATAAATTTATTATTACAAGAACTGACCAATTTATCATAAAAGCACTTAAATTAATTATTTATTGTAAAGCTAATAACATATTAACTAATTATTTTATGTATCAGAAACTTTTCATTAAACACTTGAATTGTTTTCCTTTAAGTAATAAATTTCAAATATGAATATCAACAAACATAACCATAAAAAGCTTTTAAGAATGGACTCTTTTATTTATTTTTCTTTTCACTGATAATTGCATATTTAAAATTTGTTGAATGTGAACCACAATTCAATTACTTTAATAGCACTGTTTGTTAATAAAAATAAGGAAAATATTTATTTATTTTAATATAATTTTAAATAAATCATCTATTACAATTTTCTTATTTCAAAGCATATTTATATATTGCACATTTTCTTTTTCTACTACCATAACCAATTTTTCTCTCTCCATATAGATGGGAAAAGAATAATATATTAATAGAAAAAAGTAAATAAAATTTATTAATAAATCCATAATTTATAAAGTAAGTTATAAATTAAATGTTATATAAGTTGCAATGGTAAGAATAGCTTATGCAAGCCAAGATGTTGAAGGTATTAGTGACAGTAATTGTAGGGTTGATGATTACGAAGATGGCGCAAAGTGAAAGAGAAGTTGATGGGATTTTGGGTTCAAAGAAAACAGTTCGTGTTGAAAATGATTTGACAAATGGAATTTCTGTGTCTCTTCATTGCAAATCGAGGGATGATGATCTTGGAGAACATGTTCTTGAGAATGGACAGTATCGAGAATGGCGTTTCAGAAATAACATTGTTCACAGCACTCTTTTCTGGTGTGCCATGCGAGCATCCAATGTTCAAAGCAGTTTTGATGTTTATAGTTACAAAGCTGACAATGCTGTGTGTGACCAATGTAACAGAAGTTTGAGAAATGATGGATTGTATTTCTATAATCAGTTCGAAAACAAATGGGAGAAGAAACTCTCATGGAATATCCAAGCTTTCTGAATACTTTATGTGTATCAAATCAAATAAAATATTATTATTATTCTTTTATAATCACCCTTTATCTTATATTTAATTCTTTTTATTAGTAAAGATTTGACTTGTTAGTATTTTATAACTCATCTAAACTATTAAGAAAATATCTGTGTTACACTCTGCAAATATTTTCGAGACCGAAAGACTAACCTGTTAACGTGTCTTTCTCGTTTTCGAACGCCTGGATCGCTTGTCTTTCTTCAATCTGGACTGTTCGGTCACCTTCAATCCACTGTTGTTGCCCGATCAATATTGGTGTAGACCGATCGGTCTCCTTCTGGACGAGGGAGGAGGTACCTGCAAAAGGCACTCCGACGCCCAAGTTAGGAGTGTGATTTGAAGAGTGTTGGCTCTTAATTGAATGCTTAGTGAACAATTGTTACTATTTGAGTATTTGAGAATGAGTTGCGTGAGTGAAACGTATTGGAGTATGAATTGAGCGTGATTAGAACGTACCTAGCTTTCGGCCCTGATTTTGTATTTATAATTTACCTCATGGATCTTGACCTGCTGATGAGTCGATATTTTATTCACTATATTTATCTTATTGTGCTAGAATTAGTCGGAGAATTGTGCTTAAACGTCCGGTATTTTCCTGTTTTTCCTAATTGTGCTTAATTTGATCGGAAATTCTTATTTTAACTAATTTGAATTATCTGAGCTTATTAATTTGCATTATTAATTACGGGAAAATTTTGGATAACTTTTTGGGACATTTGAAGGCTAAATGAAAAAATAACAATTGAGCCAATTTCATCTTAACCATTTCAATTTTCGCACAGTGCTGCCTGAATTTTGTGTCAACTTGTCTGTCTTCGTTCGAGTTCAATTCTTATCCGTTTTGCATGCCGTTTTTTTTCATGGTTTCGTATGGATGTCTATTTGCACGTATAGTTTTTCGTTTGTTCAAATTCGTTTTGTGTTGTTCCCAGTAATTCTTTTACTCTCATATGTCAGTCCAGTGATTACTGTTTGAGTGTTCTAATATGTTTGCATTGTTTGCTTGTTATTTAGCAATTGTGGTGGCTGGAATTGATCATTTAGAAGCAAAACTTGGAACCCACATATGCATCACACGGCCAATTCTTGTTTAAAGCACGTTTTTACCTAGAATTGGAGAGGAATGAGGGTAACATATGCTGATTATTTATTTTAAGAAAGTTGGCTTCCACACTTCTCAACCACCACTCCCCGGCAACACTGGGGAGAAATTCTGATTTTTCTATTAGATTGTATTTTGTGTGTTAAATTTTTTGTTTTTGAGTGTTAAATTTTTTCTCTTTTAAGTTATTTTTATCCAGTTTTGTGTGCAATAAATTTTACATTTTTCTCTTGATTTCTGGATGATGTCTAAGTTGTAGATTTTTCCTTCACTTACTTACTACTTATAGATTGTAATCCTTGCTTTTCTTTGCTTGAAAAGATAATTATACGTTTGAGAGGTTGATTTGATTGTGACAAACACCCTGAGTGAGATTTGAGCCACTTAATTTTCTTTCTTGTGTGTGATATGTCTCTTGATTGCTTGCACATATGCCTTGGCTTGATTCTTTTTGATATACTTAAAACATATGCATGTTCAGATCTAAAGGTCTTTCAGAGTTGTAATGGGGCCAAGGACAGGGGAGGATAAACCGGAGAAGAGAAAGTCACAGCTGTTACTGGTTTAATTTTGGAAGTTAGGAGAAGAGTTGATTGGTTGCTTGGAGGGAGCACGATGGTTGACGTCCAGCAGCACATCCAGTCATTTTCACCATGGCAGCAGAGAACACACAGAGCAGCCACCACCAAAAGAAAAACATACTCTTTGGTCCAGCAGAAACACTTCTCGGTCACAGCACAAGGAGAGGAGTTCACGTGGGCAGCAAACCTCATTTTCTCAGCTGATTCACGTAGCCATCCTGTAGCAAAGAAAAGGAGATGCTCCACGGTCTGGTCCAACACATGCAGCAGCTTCACATGCTGTTACAGTTGGGAGAAGGACGTCCAAACTGATGCACGGAAGGAGGAGCAAAAGGATGATGTGCTGGAATGGTGTGCAAGATGATAAGATTGAGGGGTCCTCACCCTGTTTTCTCACGGAGAGAAAACTATTGCTCAGCATGCAAGAAAATATGCTCACGGGTTCTGAGAATTGGCAATATAAAATGAGGGGGCAGCAGCAGAAGAGAGCATTAGAGTTTTAGGATTAGATTTTAGAGTAGAAGTTAGGAGACGTTCTGGTTTTCTCCTCCCCTCTGGGGAGGTTTTGTGTTTGATTCAATTTCCAGTGTCCAGAAGTGAATTTTAATTGTATTTTCCAGTTGCATTTTTCAATCAATGTTGTTGAATTTCATTTTCATCTGCAAATTACCTTCTGTTTACAATTCCATTGCACGTTTAAATCTTGAATCCAATTTGCTGTCATTTTCCAATTCACTACAAATATCATTTCTGCTCATTTTCAAGTTCCTAATTTTAATTCTGTCAAAAATCTCATTTCCAAATTAAGTTTTCAAACTGTGATTTACGTTTATGGTGATTTATGTTTTCTTGTAATGTTTTCTACACTGTTGTTTTAAATTTTAATTTTAATTTAAATTTAATTTTCCGCACAAACATCCAGAAACCCCCCCCACTTCGTGTTAAATCTGAGACTAAACCAACACAAAATTGGTCCTTGTGAGACGACCTAGGAGTCACTTCCTAGTAATTATACTGCATTATTTTCGTGCAATCAACTTTTGTGAGCGGTGCGACCCGTTCATCAAAATGGCGCCGTTGCCGGGGACAGAGCTTCCTCGCAGAGGTTCCAGATGCTCAGGTTGAGAGTGAGGAGAGCGGAGAGAGAAGTGAGAAGTAGAGAGAGAGGGCTGAGGGATCAGAAATGTCACTCGAGGCTGAGGAGGTGCCCTTTTATAGCCTAAATTTCTGCCACTGTAGCAACAGTTCCGGTCATTGCCACCGAGACTGTTGTCACAGTACCGGTATCCTTTTTCAAAAAAAAAAAAAAAAAAAAAAATTAATTAATAAATAAAAAATAATAAAAATTATTAGCATCTACTGATGGGTGCTAGGTGATTTCGACATCTGCTGATGGATGTCACTGATAACATCTACTGATGGATGTTACTGAAAAATTTCTTCCCATTTTTCCTAACTTTTTATTGCACTTGTCAATATTTTTTTTGACTGCTCTGAAATTGATCATCTGATGATTGTAACACACTGAGGACATTGTGTGATTTAAGTGTGGTCTACTGGGGAGAAATTCTGATTTTTCTATTAGATTGTATTTTGTGTGTTAAATTTTTTGTTTTTGAGTGTTAAATTTTTTCTCTTTTAAGTTATTTTTATCCAGTTTTGTGTGCAATAAATTTTACATTTTTCTCTTGATTTCTGGATGATGTCTAAGTTGTAGATTTTTCCTTCACTTACTTACTACTTATAGATTGTAATCCTTGCTTTTCTTTGCTTGAAAAGATAATTATACGTTTGAGAGGTTGATTTGATTGTGACAAACACCCTGAGTGAGATTTGAGCCACTTAATTTTCTTTCTTGTGTGTGATATGTCTCTTGATTGCTTGCACATATGCCTTGGCTTGATTCTTTTTGATATACTTGATTGATATGCATGTTCAGACGTGATAAAGGCATTTTTGTTCTTGAGCCTCTTTAGCCAAATAAGCCTACCCTGATATTATCCTTTGATAACCCCTTTGAGCCTATACTGTATATATTTCTTTGTGTTGAAGCTCATACACTGATCCTAAGTGGAAAACAAATGATTACCTTAACCTTAGGAAAGTCTGGAGCTATAGAAGTATTTTGTGAATAAGTGTGGTCTCCTTGGGAATTCTGATGAATTGGCTAGTTGGTTCCTCATCATGTTTTGAAATGATAATTTATATCCTGTTGTGTGATCAAAAAAAAAAAAAAAAAAAAAAAAGACAGGATAAAAAAAAAATGATGATGAGAAAAAGAGAAAAATTGAAAAATAATTTTTGTGAATAATGGAGTCGAGAAGAGGATTGAATTAGAGGTTTGGGTGAGATTTCACTGTGTTTACATTTTTTTTCCTAGTGCACCTCTATTTCTTCTAAGCTATAGCTACTTGTCCAAATTTATCCTCCCCTGTCCTTGGCCCCATTACAACTCTGAAAGACCTTTAGATCTGAACATGCATATGTTTTAAGTGTTGATATTAGAAGCTTGCCAAGTCTACTTGTGTTTGTTTTCTTGAGTACATTGAGTTGAAATTATTTACCCTAAACACTTGAGAGAAACACTATTAGTGCATCTGTGAGGTTATGTTATTTTTAAATCACCTCTTGAGCTGATTAATTATTTTGCCATACTGTGAATTGCTTGGATGATTTCTGTAAGTATGTGCTTTTCTTAATTTTGTGTTGGAAAATTTCTACTTCTTATCTCTGTCCAGAATTCTTGAGAACTGTGTAAATTCTGTGTGTTTTCTTGTGAGTCTTTATTTTCTGTCTGCTGAGTTGTGTCACCTCCATAAATGTCCTTTGAACCATTCCCTGATTTGCGTCTTAATTTTGCCCAGGAGTGCAAAAGACTAAGTGTGGTCTATTTTGATGAGTCGATATTTTATTCACTATATTTATCTTATTGTGCTAGAATTAGTCGGGGAATTGTGCTTAAACGTCCGGTATTTTCCTGTTTTTCCTAATTGTGCTTAATTTGATCGGAAATTCTTATTTTAACTAATTTGAATTATATGAGCTTATTAATTTGCATTATTAATTACGGGAAAATTTTGGATAACTTTTTGGGACATTTGAAGGCTAAATGAAAAAATAACAATTGAGCCAATTTCATCTTAACCATTTCAATTTTCGCACAGTGCTGCCTGAATTTTGTGTCAACTTGTCTGTCTTCGTTCGAGTTCAATTCTTATCCGTTTTGCATGCCGTTTTTTTTCATGGTTTCGTATGGATGTCTATTTGCACGTATAGTTTTTCGTTTGTTCAAATTCGTTTTGTGTTGTTCCCAGTAATTCTTTTACTCTCATATGTCAGTCCAGTGATTACTGTTTGAGTGTTCTAATATGTTTGCATTGTTTGCTTGTTATTTAGCAATTGTGGTGGCTGGAATTGATCATTTAGAAGCAAAACTTGGAACCCACATATGCATCACACGGCCAATTCTTGTTTAAAGCACGTTTTTACCTAGAATTGGAGAGGAATGAGGGTAACATATGCTGATTATTTATTTTAAGAAAGTTGGCTTCCACACTTCTCAACCACCACTTCACGGCACATCATGAGGGAATAAGTCTCAAAAGGAATTTTGAATTACTTGCAAACAAGTCAGCACATGAGGAAGAAAATGTAATGTGCATTCTCTGGCTGCAACTTTGAAAGTGGAATTAATATTGAAAAAAAAAAAGAGTTGAATGTGGGGCTGATTTGATGACATGGAAACCACTCATGAAGAATAAATTGGAAAGTGATGCCAAAAGTCTGAAACATCACGTGAAAGTGGAGAAAGCATGGGAGAATAAATGGTGTATGATGAGATGGAAGCCAACACATGCTGAAGGCAACACATCAACACATTTTTACGCATCCCACATATACACATGGCTGCACCACTTCATTTCGCTGAAAGCACATGACATAAGTAAGTGAAAATATAAAAAAATGATATAGGTAACATTGGAAGTGGGAGACTCGGCGTTCAGGAAAGCAAGCCACGGGAATCTTGTTTCTTTAAAAACTAAGCAAAGGAAGAAGTGTCCCACACCCACTTACAAGCAATAACTCACTTACTATTGAATGAAGAAGTGGTGCTGTCCGACACACATGCTGAACAAAGGCAGAAATCATACATGGAAAAGGACAAACTTCAATCATCTTTTGGAAGTGAAGGGTGAATATAACAAGTGTGTCATGGCCAGAGGAGCTCTCGGTACAGTAGCTTGAAGCCACCACCGGAGAAGAGAAAGTCACAGCTGTTACTGGTTTAATTTTGGAAGTTAGGAGAAGAGTTGATTGGTTGCTTGGAGGGAGCACGATGGTTGACGTCCAGCAGCACATCCAGTCATTTTCACCATGGCAGCAGAGAACACACAGAGCAGCCACCACCAAAAGAAAAACATACTCTTTGGTCCAGCAGAAACACTTCTCGGTCACAGCACAAGGAGAGGAGTTCACGTGGGCAGCAAACCTCATTTTCTCAGCTGATTCACGTAGCCATCCTGTAGCAAAGAAAAGGAGATGCTCCACGGTCTGGTCCAACACATGCAGCAGCTTCACATGCTGTTACAGTTGGGAGAAGGACGTCCAAACTGATGCACGGAAGGAGGAGCAAAAGGATGATGTGCTGGAATGGTGTGCAAGATGATAAGATTGAGGGGTCCTCACCCTGTTTTCTCACGGAGAGAAAACTATTGCTCAGCATGCAAGAAAATATGCTCACGGGTTCTGAGAATTGGCAATATAAAATGAGGGGGCAGCAGCAGAAGAGAGTATTAGAGTTTTAGGATTAGATTTTAGAGTAGAAGTTAGGAGACGTTCTGGTTTTCTCCTCCCCTCTGGGGAGGTTTTGTGTTTGATTCAATTTCCAGTGTCCAGAAGTGAATTTTAATTGTATTTTCCAGTTGCATTTTTCAATCAATGTTGTTGAATTTCATTTTCATCTGCAAATTACCTTCTGTTTACAATTCCATTGCACGTTTAAATCTTGAATCCAATTTGCTGTCATTTTCCAATTCACTACAAATATCATTTCTGCTCATTTTCAAGTTCCTAATTTTAATTCTGTCAAAAATCTCATTTCCAAATTAAGTTTTCAAACTGTGATTTACGTTTATGGTGATTTATGTTTTCTTGTAATGTTTTCTACACTGTTGTTTTAAATTTTAATTTTAATTTAAATTTAATTTTCCGCACAAACATCCAGAAACCCCCCCCACTTCGTGTTAAATCTGAGACTAAACCAACACAAAATTGGTCCTTGTGAGACGACCTAGGAGTCACTTCCTAGTAATTATACTGCATTATTTTCGTGCAATCAACTTTTGTGAGCGGTGTGACCCGTTCATCACCTGCTAAGTACCTAGTGATACTTCGCCAAAAACATTGGTGGCAACATTGATGAATGCTACAAAGACAACCACAATTACCTTCAACAAAGACCTACCTGAAGGTGGAAGTGATCACAACAAGGCACTGTACATTACAGTAATGGCTTGTGGAAAGCCCTACAAAGTAAGCCCAAAGGTACTCATAGACAATGGCTCAGCTTTGAATGTCTGTCCATTAAAGGTTGCAAGCTGTCTGAGGCTTGAGGCATCAGATTTCACTCCTTCAGACCTGATTGTTAGGGCATATGAGAATACCAAAAGAGAGGTATTAGGTGTAGCCACCTTGGATGTAGTCCCTCTCATAAGGCTATACCTTTAGGGAATAATATGGCTCGCGACCCTACTCCACATAGTAGGGATACTAGACATTCAGTTGGGAGTCTTTGCACTCAATGCGGTCTGGCTTATACAGATGTCATGGTCAGTCATAAGTAGATTTACATCGAACATTACTTGCAAAATCTAAGAAATCATGCTTCTTCAACATATAAATCTTAGTACTATAAGTCAGATATTTAGCTTTTTAAAATATTAAGGTAATAATACAGGACCTTTATCGCCTTATTTCAGCAGTAGTCGCACCTTATACTAGTGAGTACACTATAGTCGGCACATGTCTATTCAGGTAGTAACCCATACTACAGTCATAGGACCCTTTCAACCATGACATCTGTATGAGCCAGATCGCATTGAGTGCAAAGACTCCCAACTGAATGTCTAGTATCCCTACTATGTGGAGTAGGGTCGCGAGCCATATTATTCCCTAAAGGTATAGCCTTATAGGAGGGACTTCCAATCTAGTCGAGCAGGTCATTCATTGGGGATCCGGCAGATCTACGTTATTGATGGACAAATTTATGATCACCAAAATATGATGTCACAAACTTGTTTCACAATCGGCAAGTATGACCGAATCGTTCAAGTAATAAACTTGGTAAGACCAAGTATCGTTCTCCCAAAGGACTCACGGCCTAGTTTAGTTGTGTGGTTTGTTGATTAGCTAAGACTTAAGAACGAAATATTTGGAGTTTAATATGCAAGACAGAAAATAAACATGTATGCATGAGTTTTTGATCAATGGCAAAAGCAAAAGATAAACACTTTCAATGAACTATATGAATGAATATGTTGTTGGGGGTCAATTTCATCTTATCCACTCTCATATATTTTAGGAATTCAACATTCAAATCATCATTGTTAATGCCACTCTCTAAAGTACCTTTCTAGAAGGCTTTTCCCTAATCACGAGTTCATACAATTCCTAGCATTCCTAATGATCAGTTCATAAGTGCAGGAGCTTAACGACAACCAACATAATATTGGGAGAAATTCCCCGGATCTAGACTTCCCCGTACGTTCCCGTATCGACAAAACCAATAATCATGCATCGAATGAGTTAAACTATGCAAGCATTAAGCAAAGAGGAAAAACCCTAACTAATGATGAAAGAAAGCATAAATCTTAGATTAAGATGCAAGCATAAATTCCATATATGAGAGCTTCAAGAGATTACATTGATTCCCCAACAAACATACAAGGTTTAGTTCACCATATTCATGGTGAACCTAGATGAACAATGAAAGAATGAAAGAATAAACCCTATAAAGGTGAAGAGGTAGCCTGAGCATCCAAGATCCTCCTTCAAAGGGGTGGAAGAGAGAGTGTTTGCCTCGTTCCTGCCAAAGATACAAACCCTAGGACGTCCTAAAGCTTATATACTATTCTAAAATTACAAAGAATCAAAAGCCCAAGCCCATAAGTGTGCCGCTCAACGGTAAAATACCGCTCAGCGGTGAGTGCGCGTCTCGTTTCTTCCCCTCAGCGGCCATTTTGCCCCTCAGCGGACCTCCCGTGACCTCTTGAGTGCCGCTCAGCGGTAAACTGCCGCTGAGAGGTGCCTTCGGCTTCTCCTTTTGCACTCTTTGATTCCTTTTCTGATTCCATCTCTCTCCTTCTTCACTTCTTTCACTAAATTCACCTTAAAACCTGCACAAAAACACTGAAATCAAGCATAAACCTGTCCAGCTCTCTTATTTCTGAAAATATGGATAAAAGTATGATTTCAAGCTAGTTTCTAAGTCTAAAGGTTGCTTTTAGTATCAATTTTAAGCATGAAAATAACAGCTTTTCAACTGTTATCAGTTATATGAGATTTTTTTCTAATATTACAGAGTATGGCTTTACGTAATATCCATTTTTCAGCCTCATACTTGTCAAATGTGGGAGGAGCTTTCTCCGACATGAGTGCCTGCATGATTATTGCCGTGAAAGGCAGTAGACCAGTCGATCTAACAGTTTGCAAAGGTGGGGGCGCTTGGCCATGTGGGTTACCATTTAGATTGCCATTTGGGTTTCCGTACGGATTTCCATTTGAGTTACCATTCGGATTGGTACGATGAGATCGATCCTGACTAGGATGTGTTTCATTATTTTCAACGTCATGACCTCGTTGGGCCAATGAAGCGGAGGGCTGCTTGGACTGTAGTTGACGGGTTCGTTTGGCCTTTAGCGTCGCAATCTCTTCTTCATGCTTCCGCTACATCTCCTGTTGTGCTTAAGCATGTGCTTGCAGTTGTGCTTGCAATTGAGTTATCAAATCTCTGGTGGTCTATTGCTCGTTCGTGCTCCTCGTGGTCACCATCTGGGTTTCTTCTGTTTGCCCTCGGCCCCACGATGGGCGCCAAAATATTTTTACAAATATTTTTGAGACTGAGAGACAAACCTGTTGACGTGTCTTTCCCGCTTCTGAATGCCTAGATTGCCTGCCTTTCTTCAATCTGGACCGCTCGGTCACCTTCAATCCACTGTTGTTGCCCGATCAGTATTGGTGTAGACCGATTGGTCTCCTTCTGGACGAGGGAGGAGATACCTGCAAAAGGCACTCTGACGCCCAAGATAGGCGTGCAATTTGAAGAGTATTGGCTCTTAATTGAATGCTTAGTGAACAATTGTCACTATTTGAGTATTTGAGAATGGGTTGAGTGAGTGAAACGTATTGGAGTATGAATTGAGCGTGAATAGAACGTACTTGGCTTTTCCCTGGCTTTGTATTTATAATTTACCTCATAGATCCTGAGCTGTTATAAGCCCAATAAAATATAAACAGAATAAGATATAAACAGATTACTTAAAAATCCGTTTGGTTGTTTATAACCTGCTTATCAATATCTTTAATTAGATATTCTTTGATTTTATCACCTGCTGAACTATTGGCCCAATAATAGCTTAAGCGTTGGCCTAATTGCGGCTCAATCTTTAACTCGGTTAACCGTAGCGGATGAACCCAACGGCCCTGTGTGGATGGACCAAACGGTGCTTAATGTTGACCGTTCGGTCTACCCTAGGTACAATACACAGTCATCTTTTTATTTTTCAGATATGTTGGAACTCACATGTTAATTAAACATAAATTAAAATATATAAATGTATTATAAGTTAGTTTTATGATAGTTGAGTTAAACTCTACTTCTTAATATCATTAAAATTTAGAGTCAATCTTAACAAAAATTTCTTATATGTTTAGTCTATTATATTATTTACGATTAGAAAATATCTCATAAGAATATTATTTGAATTACCACGTTCTTTTACTGCAATTTGTTATACGTCTAATTTTAAATCATGATAATTACAGATTCACACTAGTACAGTAAAAGGAAATGACATTGGTTATTTTTGGCCATAGGTAGCATTTCCTACCCCGAGACATATACTAACGAGGTAAAAAGTCATCCTCTTATGCCTTGGTTGTGAACCGAGTTAGTATCTTGTCCTCTACTGCCTCTATTGGGACCTGAACCAAGGTAGTAGAGTGGTTTTTACTTTTTTTTTTTCTGGCCACACCTTGTGGAACATGGGGAAGTAGAAGTGCATCCAAAGAGTGGTTATAAAGTGATTCACAAACATTAGGAATTTATTATGAAGCTTTGAAGAAGCTTTGAAGACAACAAACAATTGATCTCTGGGAGGCAGGCCCTCTTTGATGACAGGGTGATTCACAAACTCTTGGCTCCATTTATATAACTTGGCAGCAATATCTCAACCCAATATCTTGGCAGCAATAATTGGCAAACAATTTCCTGCAATATTTCAATCCAATATCGTATGAAATGGGCAGCAATAACTCTATCCTCCAAAGAACCTCTTCTCCTTCAGTGCTTTCTGCAGGATCTCCAAAGCTTCCATGGATTCCTCTGTTGCCTTCTCTCGCCTCTTCTCATCACTCCAGCACGCATTCCATATTGCAGGCAAAATCTACAAAAATAAAATTGAATGATAAGTATTGAAATTGAAGGCAGAGAACCCAAAAATCCCCAAACGAAACCCTCGCTGCCAAACGCAGAAGCGCTCGTCGTGCCACCGCCACACCATCACCTCACCCTTGTTGATCCAACGTCGTGCCTTTGCTGTGCTAAGGACGATCCCCTACAAAGGCGAGATCCACCGCTAGCCGCCAGCCGTCGCCAACGAAGGCGAGATCATGCCTGAGTCGCGCCTCCCACAATGTCGCCAATCCCCAAATCAAAATCATAAATCGAATCGCCAATGCCAAGCCCCAAATCAAATCGCCAACGCCCTGCTGCCACCTCCACGAATAGGGACCGTCACGCCGCGGAGACGAAGTCGTGTCGGCCGCCCCTCCCTATGCGAAATCGCGTTTGAACCTAAAAAGAAAGAAGGAAAGGAGAGAACCCAAAATGGAAAAGAAGAAGAAGAAGAAGAACGACCCATGCGCCACCGCGAGCCACCACGAACGTCGCCTGGTTGCGCCATCTCCACACCGTTGCCTGGTCGCCTGGTCGTGAGAAGAAGAAGAACGGCTAGGGTTTTGAAAATGAAATCTGATTACCCCTTGCCCCTTTCGAACCGAAAGTACTGGAAAGACATGGCATATTGCCTCGTGTCCCAGTGGACTGAGGCATTTTCAGGGTGTTAGGCATCGGGTGGGGTTTGAACCGAGGTCAAATTGTCTATATGCCTCGGTTCCCCTTAAACCGGGCCAGAAAAGTTAACTTAAACTACGAAAATGCCACCGTTTTCTTATAGATTTCGGTTCCGCCTCAACCGAAGCTTATTGTGCGATTTCAAATCCAATTTTTTTTACTAGTGTCAATACTCTCATAATATATTTTTATCAGTTTTGAAATTGAAATCTTGTATAAATAAATTGCCAAATAGGATAAATAAGTTAAAATTAAAGGATTATTCATGACTATTAATGACTTAAAAATGCATTCTTTATATATAAAAATGATCTTTAGTTGGTTCTAAGATATGAATATTGTAAGAATATAGGAAATAGTATTTGGTAGATGATAACGTGTTTTAAATAATAAGATTCAATTTTTAATATTAAAAGTTTAATATGTAAATAAAATTTATATTAATGAGTTTATTATTTAAAAATATATGATCCTTTAACACTCTTTCTTTCATAGCTTTTTATCTTCTCTTTAAGTTTTTTATACTCCTTTTTATTTGTTTGAAGATCAGATACCACTTGAGTGATTATTGAGACAAGATCTTTTCCTTCAACAAGTCCGTTTATGTAAAAGAGTAAGTTGATTTACGCTCTTTCCTTAGTTTTTGTGCTTTTCCATGCATGTGAACTACCTTAGTTTGCATGTGATGTACGAGTTTTCTATAAAAGTTTTCTGCTGATTAATGATTTTAATGATGTGTCATGATCATGTTTTTGTTGTTCGTAGGAGCATATAGAGTTTTATGTGCTTATAGAGCTGTCTTAGAACTCCTACAACTTTTTGGTCATCTGTTAGGTACGAGAAACTATATTCTTTAGTTTACATGAGTTGGATACTATTTGTTGAATTTGGTATGTTGAACATGATTGTTGTTTTGTGTTGAATTGTATGGTGTGTTTAATTGCTTGAACCGAGTGTTGGCTGTGATTGGACTATGGTGATTGAAAAATTGATGATTTGACCATTTGAGCAAGTTGGTGTTCATTTTGACATTAAGAACTGTTTTTGAGCCAAACACTAAGTTAGAAATACCAATTTGATCATCTGAATAGGTCCATGGTTCTCTAAATGACATATTTGAAATGGTTGTTTTCTTATATGGCATTGAATGGGACTAATGTAGTGTTGATCACTAGCTTGGTACTATAAGTCCAGAAGCAATTTTACTCCAAACCGCTAAGCTCCCATTTTTCCTACTGAGTGACTATTTTTATGAATGCTCTAGCACTAAATGCTACTTTCCTCTACAAGTCTATAACCATTTAAGCCTAGGTCGTTGAGCGACAGAATAATATGGTTGTGCAAGCCACTTTGCAAGAAGAATGAAACTAAGCATCATTCTTGCTGCTAAGCACCATTTTATATTCCATGCTTTTAGTTTAATTCTTTGGTTGTTTGGTATTGATCTGGATCATTCTTAATGGTGAGCATAATGACTATGTGAAGATATATATGCCAACTTTTGATATGTTGATGTGTGATTTAGTTACTCAAAGAATTTCAAGGATAAATTTTATGTCTTGGTGATGTTTAATGTATGTTTGACATATTGGAGTTCAGAAAGGTATCCTGATATATTACCAGTCATTCAACTCATATAGAGATTAATAGGATGGGGTAGAGAATGACATGAGGTCTTTATCTTAGTCTTTTGGTCTTATGTGTGAAATATTAACCTCGTGAGTAGTATAACCCTTGTGTTTATGATTATGCAGAGTATAAATACTACTATGAGTGTACACCTATAGTGAAACTCTATGTCAAAGCATGTATCTGGATAATTGAGTATAGATTCATTTGTATGATTGTTCATATAAGTTGTGGTATTTATATATGTTCCGCTAATATGTTATATATTTGCTTTAAATTGTTTTATGATGTTTCTTTTTGAACATTAGCTCACCCTTCCTTCTTTTCTTTTTGTGATGTTTATCTTTTGAAATGATTACCTATTGGTGTGAACAAAAGATGATTTAGGTGCTAACACGTCTTTGATAGAGGTTGAAGATGTTGTTGAGTGACCATTTATATTTTAAATAGTTACTTGTATAGCTATTTTTATCTTTTGAAAAACTTGTTTAGTTTTTTTGTGAATCCTATACATATACTATGTTAGTATAGTTATTACTTTAGATAACCATATTAATATTTTGTATACTTCTATCTGCATTTATAATGTTTCATTTAGTAGTTTATAATATTAAATGGATGTTACAAATATAATTGTATAAATATTAATATAATCAAGGTTTAAACCCTCGAATTGTCCTAGTATTTATAGGGGAATCTCAAGTGGCTCCTATTGTTGAAAATGGTCTCAATTGAGTCCTAATTTTTGAAAAATTGAGCCAATTATGTCCTCTCTGTTAAGTCTATACAAACGGCGTTAACAGATGCTGACGTATTATACAGTTAATACGCAGATGTTAAAGTGTTTTATTATGTGGAATTTTTATTTAATTTAAGACATTATGACATGGCAAAGGGTTTTATTTATCTTCAAATTAGGGATTTACTTATCTTCAAAGGGTCCACCGCCGACGGTCACCATTTTCACCATCACGGGCAGACCTTCTTCAACCACAGTCTGCAATGAGTCCTTGCATCATCCCAACACAACGAAAAAAGAATATTACTAATCATTTTTAAATGTTTTACTTTTAAATCAACCGATTACTAAATATATTGTTAGCATGTGAGTGGACTATGAACGTGGGTAATAAAAACTAAAAGAATAATGTTATTAATATAGGCAAAACTCCACAACTAATGTTCAAATATTGATTCACTTGTGATTTATTATTAAAACAATATTTTCTCTTATATCTTTAGTTCCTAAATTTATATGTAAATTTTTTTTAAATTTGAATTTTTTTGGTTTTTAAATTAAATGTTAATATGAAAATCATGTAAAAAAAATTTATGTTATTAAATTAAAAAAAAATATTTAATTATTTTTAAATTTTAAAAAAAAGTATATTAAAAATGGGAAAAAAATAAATTTTAATTTTAAGTTCAAATTTATAACCTAAAAACATATTTAATTTTTTTTCTTATATCCATTATAATAGTAAGAGTCGATATATCGATATTATAACTGATGAGTTCAAAACACTATATCTATTTATGTATAATCATCTTAATTTTTAAATTTTTGGATTATTTAGATTTGTTCAAAATAGTGATCACATTAATGAAATTCACTTATAAATATGTTAAATACTTTTAATAAAGTTTTTCAAATTATATAGCTTTTCTATCCACATCTTTCAAAATCCAAAGTGTATCCTAATCAATTAAATCAATATGATATTTTATTATTAAATTTATACCATGTACATAATACTGTATATTAATTGCATAGTTATAAATAAAACTCGTGTGGATAAGAAACATTTTCGGGTGTAAAGTCCATATCTTCTCAAAACACTCATTTACACTTTTCTCCAAGTTAGTTTAGGTTTTTAAACACTTTTAATCGAAATCCTTTTCTATCCAAGCTCCAAACCATCTGAGTTTTTCTGTTAAAGACACTCTGACGCTTATTGCATTCACATGCATAAACAAGCAAGTGTGAGCTAACGAAAACATGTTAAGACATACATCTTAATCATACATCATACACCTCGTAATCATGCAACATACATCATAGTCATACTACACACATCCTAATTGTATTGCATACACCAACATGATATTCATACTAAAGCATACTGTACACACCAATATGCATTTCAAACCAAACCATATTACATACACCATTATGCCTCACATACCAAACCATACTGCATACACCACTATGCATCACATATCATTCTTAAGGCCAACACTCTGTGTCACTCCCGTCACTCTTAAACAAAAGCTTATCAAGGTCGTTACACATTCTCCCCAACGTGTAGTGTTGCTTCCCACCACTCGCTTAGAGAGCTTATCAGGGTAACTCCAACCACTCATTCAGTAACGCCATCTCAATTGTAACAAGCTTCATCAGACCAGTACTTTGTGTCACTCTCATAACTCTATACAAGAGCTTATCATGGTCGTTACACATTATCCCCAATATATAGTGTTGTTTCCTACTACTCATCTAGTGAGCTTATCAGGGTCAACAACCACAACGCTTATTGTCTACCACTCGTACGATGACTGTGTGGATTGAAATGTTATATGCATGATTATTGTATAGATCTTCTTATGGATGAGTATCAAACTGTTGTAAATATGTTATGACTACTTGTTGTATTTATGTTGTCAGAGTTGTGTTATGTTTGATCATGTTTGTTTAAACTATTGTCTTGCTGATAATGATTGAAAATACTGTTATCTGTGATGTAATTTTGATACTAAATGCACCCTTTTCTGCTTAGAAACTTACTTGAAATCATGATTTTCTGTTAAGTTGTGTGAATAAGAGAGTTGAGGTTGAACTTAATGATTTTATGACTAAATTCTCTTGTTTTAGTAGGTTAATGAAGTTATTTGGAAGAGGAGTTAAAGTATGAAGGAGTCGAAACTCAAGGTGCGAGCACTGCAGAAAAAGAGAAAAAACACAATGCTGGAAAAGTACGCGAGGCTTGGGCGCTCCTCAGGGAGGCTTGAGTGCCTAAAGTGCACCGCACACCGCCCAATTAAGGTGCTTGAGCACGAGCGACATGGGCTGGACCTTGTTTCTGTTTTAATTTGACTATATTTAAAGGACCTAGACGCCCTAGGTTTTGTATCTTTGGCAGAGGGAGCGCAACATCATACTCTTTTAGTCTCTGGTGGATTTGGATGAAAAAGCTTCCATCTTTTAGGGTTTTTCTATCTCATTTTTCTCCATTATTCATCTAGTTTCACCATGTCTATGCTGAACTAAACACTATTTGTTGTTGGGGGATGATGTAACCTTGTGTGTATTTGAATTGATTCTTAATAATATATGCTTTTTCATTAATTGTTAGAGTAATTCATCTGTTACAACACTTGCTTTGTTTAATTCATTCAATAACATGATTTATGAATTGCATGAGTATTGAGAGGTTCCTTACAATTCAGGTACTTGTTGAATTACTCTAAAGAGTAATATTTCTCAAGGATGAGGGTATAAGTCTTGGTCGTCTTAAAGCTGTTTATCTTCACATTTAATTACTAGGAATTGCATGAACTAGTGATTAAGGACAGATTTGTTTCACCGAGGGATCGGGTTTAAGTGATTTAGTGAGTGACGTTAACATTAATGCATAAAGAAGAATTCTTACATACATGAGAGTGAACTTGGTGCCATCTAACCCCAACAACCTACTCATCTCATATTAAAAACAACATTCGTTCATCACTGTGCTATTCTGCTATTGATCAAACTGAATTCATATTTAATTTTATGTCTTTGCATCTGAAAACAATGATCTCGTTTTCTTTAAGTCTTGCCAAGAGTCTCTTGGGATAGGATATTTGGTCTTACCATTTTATATTACTTGTGCGATTCGGTACACTTATCGATCCATCAACAAGTTTTTGACGTCGTTGTCGGGGACTCACGGTTCAAACTATTCTATTTGTGTGATTGTTGATAAACTTTGACTTTATTTTTATTTTTATATTTTTATATTTTTATTTTTATTTTTATATTTTTATTTTTATGTCGTTTTTTTTTGTTTTTGTGCTAATAGTGTTTTCTAGGGTTTTGTGTATAGTGCTTGCAGTGTGCAATTCAGACAAGAAGTTAACTATATGGACACTCAATTCCCACCAAGGTGATTTCAACCACTAGTGGAAACCTCACTTAAAATGGGTCAAAGTCAATTTGGGCAAGCTGCCAAATAATTTGATAGGCTGCCACAACAACAATGGCAGCAACAACCCTCTCTCATAAAGAATGGCAAAGATGGATGACACACTTCAACAATTAATGCAAATGTATAATTCTCATCATAAAAGCACTCAAGCTGCATTCAGAAGGATAGGAAGGCAGCTTGGTCACATACTTCAGAAGTTGGATGATTTTGGGGGCAATATGGAAGTTAACCCTAGGGAGGAATGTCAAGCTATTATCACTAGAAGTGACAAAGTTTTAGATGAGAGAAAAATAGAGAGAAAATAAGAAAGGTTGAGTGAAAAAGAGAAAGATGTAAAGGAAGAGGAAGAAAAAGAAGAGAGGAAAAGTGAGGTTGAGAGAAAAGAAAAGGGGAAGAATGTGGAAGAAGAGAGAAAAGAAATAAAAGAGGTTGAGAGAGAAAATAAAAAAATTGAGAAAAATCTTTTGTACCCTAAGGAGTGTTCCTAGGAGGAAAAAGAGAGGGAAGAAAACAAAAAGAGAGAGAAGGAGGATGAAAGAAAAAAAGAAAGAATCATATGAAAAATCCCTTCCTCACCTAAAGAAGTATCATAGGAAGGAGAAGGAAAAATAGTTTGAGCGTTTCATGGAAATCTTCAAGATATTGGAGATTAAAATTCCTATGATTGGGACACTGCAACAAGTTCCTGGTTATATTAAATTCCTGAAAAAATTCAACAAAAAGAAAAAAAGGCATAGGGTAATTGTAGTGGGTCAAGCTAGTGACGTTAAAGAACCGCTTGCTGGGAGGCAACCCAATTTCTGATTTTGTTTTTTTTTTTATTTAGTTGTGTGGTGTGGATTTGATTTTGTTTTGTAGTAATGACAACATCTACTGATGGATGCTGGACAACATCTACTAAGGGATGCTTAGAGGATTCAGATAACAACATCTACTGATGGATGCTGCTACGATAAAAGATAGCCCATTTTTCTCAACTTTTCTTTTTAGTTGATTTAATTGTGTGGTTTTGTTTTGATTTTTTTTTTGTGTGTTTGAGTTATTTTTTAGGTTAAATGTTGCTTCTGATGGCAGTAATGATAACATCTACTGATGGATGCTTCTATAACATCTACTGATGGATGTTGCTATGATGAGGATGATGAATGAAAGCATCTAATGATGGATGTTGTTATGGAAGAGGACGGTGACTAGACATCTATTGATGGATGTTAGGTGATTAGGCATCTACTGATGGATGCCGATGAAGATGAGAAAGATTGGTGTCTACTGAGGGATACCAATGAAGATAAGAAATATTAGCCTATATTGATGGATGCTATGTGACTAGACATCTAGTGAGGCATGTTACTGACAACATCTACTGATGGATGCTATGATGATGAAGATGGTGTCAAGCTAGTGACGTTAAAGAAGCGCTTACTGGGAGGCAACCCAGCTTTCTAAACCTTTCTTTTTAATCAACTGTTTTGTTATTGTACTTTGCTTGAATGAACCGCTGTTAACACTTCGACAAGTGTACCAAATCGTATCAAGTAATAATAAATGGTAAGACCAAGTATCGTTTTCCAAGAGACTCAACGTTTCAATCGTTATATGATTTCTTGATTAAATAAGACTTGTAAACGAAATTGTTGTGTTTATATTACAGAAAAGTAAACATGAATGCAAATGTTGATCAATTGGATTGAAAAATGCAAAAGTGATTGATGTAAAATATGGAATGATTATGTTGTTGGGGTTTCCGACTTATCCTATCCACTCTCATGTATTTATGAATTCATCTTTCTTTATTAATGTTAATGCCATTTCTAATTTACTTTAAACTCGATGTCTCGGTGAAGAAAGCTTAATCCTAATTACTAGTTCACAATGTCTTGTCTCTCTAGCAATTTATCATGCATTACATTCACATATAACCTTAAAGGCAACCGATCCTCCTATTCCTATGTCTAGGTAATATTGCTTCTGGGAGAATTTCCCTAGTTCTAGATCTCCTCATATGTGTCAATTGTGACAAAATCAATAATCATGCAATTGAATGAGTTGAACAAAGCATGCATAGAGTATAGAGGAAAAACATCTAACAATTAATAGAGTAAAGCATATATAATCAAGAAAATTCAATACATGAGAGTTTCAAAGGATTACATCGTTTTCCCAACAACAGTGGAGGTTTAGTTCACCATAGACATGGTGAAACTAGATGAAAATAATGAAAAGAATGAAAGATAGAACCCTAAAATTTGAAGATCGGAGCTTCCGCATCCAAAATTCGCCTCCAAGGGGTGGAATGAGTGTAATTTCGCCTCTTTCTGTCCAAATTGGCCTAAGTCCAAGTTAACGGCACTCAACGGTGAAATGGCGCTGAGCGGTAAGTGCAAAACTCATAATTAGCCCTCAGCGATGACGCTTAAGCGCGAGACAATGTACTCAACAAGCAAGCTTGGCGCTCATCGGTGAAATAGTGCTGAGCGGTGACTGTAATACTTGAATTGTGCACTTTTCCTTCCTTTCCTGAGTCCAACTCCTCTCTATTTCAACTTCTTTCATCCAATTCTTCTAAATTCTTGCCAAAACAAGGAAAACCAAGCATAAAACCCATCCAACTCTCTTATTTCCACAACTTAAGCAAAAACATGATTTCAAGTTAGATTCTAAGTCATTAAGGGTGTTTTAGATTTAAAAAACTAAGTATAAAAATAACAATTTTTGAACTGTTATCACAACCCCAAACTTAGAACTTTGCTTGTCCTCAAGCAAACAAGATGTAACTCAGTCTTTCACCAATCAATACAATGGTTCAACACATTCAAAAACTCTTTCTTTCAAGACAAGTAATTACTCAAATTAGCTCATCAAATATAATTCAGTCAAGATGCACACCTGCCTTGATTCACAACTACTCATCATGGTGTTCACATAATCACATACTCTCCAACAGATGTTATTCTCATGAATGATCAATTAACTAAGCATAGATGTAATAAAGTGCTCATGGAATCATTCCTCACTAGATAAAGTGTTTCACTCAATCACACAAGTGTATATAGATAGAGGTCACTCATTCCCTCTACTATCACAATGTAACATGGATCAACTCTGCCTTTCATTTAACCACAATCAAACACATTTACAAGAAAGCATCACCACAAGGACTTTTCTATGGCTTATAATGTGGCTCGGTTAAGAAGAAAATTGGTTTTTCTAGATCACAAAATCCTTGAGTTAAGAGATTCATTCACAACCATTCTCACTTCTTCCCAATTTTCCCTTGCATTGAGCTTTCCTTTTTCTTTCTTTTTTTCTTTCCTTTTTCTTTTGCTTTTCATTTGCTCAACACTTAGCTCAATGCTTATTTATTTTCCCTTTTCAAATTTCATAACAACCCCAAACTTGAATCTTTATCAATACCATAAATATTCTCAACTTAACTCAAGGTAAAGATTTAAAAAAAAAAGGGTTTTCATATCATGTCCAAGGCTAGGGGTTCAAAGGATAGAACACCTTGTGCTCTCTTTTACTGGGTTAAAACCATGCATTGGATAAACAGGGATAGCAACAAATGGCCTTGATCATATGACACATGCAAGCAATTGATTCAATCATAGAAACCTGGGCAAAGTCATTCATGCTTTCAAGGTAATAATCATCATTCACAAAAACTCTGGAGTTCAAAACCTCACATATAGGCTCATTTAACATTCCATATATTCCAGATACAAATCCTGCTTAGCATCATAATCACAATCACAACATCATGCATCTGTTCACATTGCTTGTGAACAACCACCTGTATATCAGCATATGGTGTACAATGTCAACATCAATCAATATCCAAGCATCATCAAGCAATAGTCATCATGCACAAGTCAATCAAACCATCACATCAGATAAAGTTTCAAACTGAGTACATGACAACCTACTCTAAAAGCATAAGCAAATAAGTTCAATAATACAAAACAAAAGTTTAGAAAACTGGGTTGCCTCCTAGTAAGCGCTTCTTTAACGTCACCAGCTTGACCCAATAAGCTCATGGATCCCTCAACTTCATAACTGTTCAAAGACATTCCACTTCTCCCCCCAAATAGTGCTTGAGACGTTGACCATTCACTACCCAACTTCTATGTGGATCATGGGCAGCTGGATCTACCAATTCAATTGCTCCATGAGGACGCACTTCCTTCACTGTGAACGGTCCTGACCACTTTCACTTCAACTTCCCACGAAACAACTTCAAACGTAAACTGAACAATAACACCTGCTGCCCTGGAGTAAAAACTCTTTTTATCAGCTTCCTATCATGATAGAATTTTACCTTTTCTTTGTAGCTCTTGGATGAATCATATGCATGCAACCACATCTCTTCAAGCTCCAATATCTGCCTTCTGCATTTATTTTGAAAATCTGAGGGATCAAAATTCAAAAATTTTAGAGCCCACAAAGCTTTATGCCCATCTCCACTAGCAAATGACGTGATTTCCCATAGACTAGCTGAAAAGGTGATAAACCCATAGATGCCTTCATTGTCATCCTATATGCCCAGAGAGCATCATCAAGTTTCTGTGACCAATCCTTTCTTGATGAAGCAACTGTTTTCTCTAAAATCTTCTTTATCTCCCTGTTAGACAACTCATCTTGTTCATTTGTCTATGGATGATAAGGTGCAGCCACCTTATGTCTCACACCATAATGTTTGAGTACTTTTGCAAGCTGAAAGTTACAAAAATGAGATCCTCCATCACTAATTAGTACTCTTGGAGTTCCGAAGCGTGAAAAAACCTGCCTTTTTAGAAATTTAATCACAGTGCTAACATCATTCTTGGGACAAGCCAGAGCTTCCACCCATTTACTCACATAATCCACTGTCACCAATATATATTCATTGTTGAAAGATGTTGGAAAGGGTCCCACAAAATCAATACCCCAACAATCAAAGACTTCAACCTCTAAAATGCCTTGTAATGGCATCTCATGACGTCTTGAAATAGCCTCAGTCCTTTAACATTTATCACAATTTCTGGCATGATTATGAGCATCTTTAAATAGGGTAGGCCAATAAAATCCTGACTGGAGAACTTTTACTACTATTCTTTCTCCATTAAAATGTCCCCCATAAGGTGAATCATGACAGTGCCAAAGAATTCCTTTTGCTTCTTCATTTGTCACACACCGCCTCATAAGATTATCAGCTCCAATATTGAACAAATAAGGATCATCCCAAATAAATTGCTTGGCATCATGTAAAATTTGTTTTCTTTGTTGCATATTAAGATCTTCTGGAATTACTCCTACAGCTTTGAAATTAGCCATATCAATAAACCACGACCTTTGTTGGATATACATGAGTGTTTCATTTGAAAAAGATTACCAGATTTCAGCTTCCTTGCTTGTAACTTCGCTATTAACCAACCTAGATAAGTGATCAACTATTACATTTGCACTTCCCTTCTTGTTACGGATCTCCACATCAAACTCTTGTAGTAAGAGCACCCATCTAATCAATCTCGGCTCAGAATCTGACTTGGTTTGCAAATACTTTATAGCTGCATGATCTGTGTAGATGATCACTTTAGACCCAATAAGATAAGGTCTAGACTTCTCCAAAGCATAAACAATAGCAAGAAATTCTTTTTCTGTGGTGGCATAATTCAATTAAGCTTCATTCAAAACCTTACTAGCATAATAAATAGTATTAAATACTTTCTCTTTTCTCTGACCCAACACAACACCTATTGGATAATCACTGACATCACACATAATTCAAAATTTCAATTCCAATCTGGAGCTACAATCACTGGGGCTGAGATCAATTTGCTTTTCAAGATGTCAAAAGCTTTTAAACATTCTTCATTCATCACAAATGGTACATCTTTAACCAGCAAATTAATCAACGACTTGGTAATCTTTGAGAAGTCTATAACAAATCTTCTATAAAACCGAGCATGGCCTAAAAAACTTCTAATTCCCTTCACATTTGTTGGTGGAGGAAGTTTGTCAATGACCTCTACTTTGGATTTATCCACTTCAATCCCCCGAGCATAAATTTTGTGAACTAACACAATTCCTTCTGTTACCATGTGTCAACACCAAATTTCGTCCAGGTAACTAAATAATATAGGTCTTTCTTTTTATTTTATTTTATTTTATTTTATTTTATGTTTTTTTATGATTTTAATTTTGTTTTTTATTATTTTTTTATTTCATTTTTTATTATTTGATTTGATTTTCTATATGAGTATTTTAAAAAGAAAGCGAAAATAAAAAAGAAAAAAAAAAGAAGTAGGATCACGTACACTCACACCCAATTCTCAAAAAGAAAAAACGAAAAACTGTTCCTTCCTCACGCACACTGACACGCTCCCTTTTGCTCTCCACGCTCATCTCACCCGTAACCACCCTAACCACATTTCCCTTTCACTCCCAATTCCTCTTCTCCAACGACACCCATTCATTCACCGGGGGACCCTCTTGGCTTTTTCCTTCATCATGCACATAAATGAGAGAGATTTTCCCTTCACCTCCAACAAGATTCATCATTCACTTCTCAACAAACTTTCGATTCTTCCATTCGCTCAACAGAAACGGTTCCTCTAGCAGTGTCTTATTCCTAGAAGATCTTTTTCCCTATTTCTCTATTTCGCTTCCATCCTCCTACTCCTCCAACCATCACATACAACCACATACTTCTTCATCTTCAGAAATTCAACTCAAGCCGAGACCAAAACCCATTTTCCTCCAACACATACTGAACTTATTCTTCTCATTTACCTCCACAAGAATTTTATCATTTGGCTTCATCCATCGAAACTCTTGAAGCATCAAATCCTCTCTTATGGTTCATCACGCATATAGTAGAATAGATACATCAATTAAACAAAGTAGGAGGCCCCAAATTTGATCATCTTTATTTTAGTATCTAATCAGAACAGAGATAGGAGAAGAAATGAGATGTTGTCGCTGACACATACTCCATTTGTAAGCCCGATGGTAGCCATGGGTGGCGACTAGGGTCTAACGGACACGTTGGCAGAACCTCTGGTGGTGGTTGTCCCAAGGTGGAAGGCAAAACGGCGTGCCCCAAGTTGGTGGTAAGACCCGTCTCACAGAAGACGAAGAAGGGAGCAGTACCACCGGCTTTAAGAAGCGTCATTGGCTCTAGGCAGCGCTGGTGGCAGGCTCGATAGTGGCGGCAACGCGATAATGGTGGCGACTCCAATCTCTTTTTCAATCGCGTTTTTTTTTGGATCGTTGTCCCGTCGCGATTCTGGTTGCAACAGATGACAACTCTGCTGAGAACATCAGAGAGTCAAGCCATTTAATTAGATTGCGCGAACGCGATGTGGTTTTGCTTTCTGTTCTTCGTAACCTTCCCGTTTCATAATTGTATATTCTGATCAGTGTTTGATATTTTGAATAATTGCATTTGAATTGCTTTGATTGTTATAAGTTGAATCCTAGGGTAGAAAACATGTTTATACCTACCTGGGAATTTTTCTCGTTGTTTTACAAGTGAGGGCATCTTATGAGTGGGGCCCTATACTCGGGTCCGAGTGCAACATAGAATTAGAGGGGTTGTGTAGCGATGCCACTTGGGACATACTTCCTGTTTGGCTATCGTAAGAACCCCAACTTGAGTATGTTCTCTTCATTTGCGTCTCTACACCTAGTTGATTACTCGATTGTTGTGGAGATGCAATAAAGGGGGTCATAGCTCTAGTGACCATTGATTTAGGTTCAGGGAACCATCCTTGTGACATTGCATATACTTGACCTTGAATCTTTAGCGTTGAACCTTATCTAGGGCACAAAGGGAGATGTGTGCAGCCTTATAATCCTCATTGTTGCTTAATAAAATCAAGAACCTTGTTCATATCTTTATAGCTTTTCTATACACCTTTTTCTTTTCTTTCTTTCTTTTTCTCATGCATTTTTATGGTATTATCACTGGTTCTAGTCAGGAAATTATAAATTTGTGACTAAGCCTTTGAGATAAAATGGAAATTAACATGAGATTTCAAGTAAAGGGGGGTTCAAGTTCAAACATTTTAAAGGAAAGGATAACCATTGAAGTAAAGAAGGGTAATATGGAAGGCCTGAGAGAACTGCTGAAGAAAATGAAGACAGCCCAAAAGGATGCATTCAGGAAGGAGTATAAGAATTTGTTGAGCCTGTTAGAGGTGGAAGTTCAAACATCGACCATTACTGTTTTAGCCCAGTACTATGAACCACCACTGAGATGTTTCACTTTTCGGAATTTCCAATTGGTGCCTATGGTATAAGAATTCGAGCAAATTTTAGATATACCTCTCGAGGGAAAAATTCCTACAATTACCTGGGGCAGTATACCCCTATCCTACAACTAGCGAGAATCATGAAAATACACCCTATGCAATTGGAAAGTGGGTTCACAATCAAGGGTAAAGTGAGGGGCATTCCTCAGGGATACCTAGAGGGATACTTGCATCGTTTGGATGAAGAGGAAAAGTAGGAAACATTTATGGATGTATTGGCCCTTATCCTCTATGGTGTCACGCTTTTTCCTAACGTCAAGAATTTCGTCGACTACGCCGCAATGAACGCATTTGTGTGGGATACAAAGAGCGCTCTGAGAATCTAGTCACTGTTATCCTAGCTGAAGTTTATGGGACCCTTAATCCCTGTTATGAGCTAAAGAGAGGACAAATGTTATGTTGTCTACCAGTGTTGTATGTGTGGTTCGTCTCTTGGGTGAATGAGCAAGCCTTGAATTCCACATGTCCCGTGTATGAGCTACTGTAGTGTAAACCGGATATGAAAGCGGCAAATGAATGGGCGCAACTTTGTGCTAGTTTAAATGAGGATCATATTAAATGGTGTGTCCCTTGGCAGCGAAGATCGCAAATCATATATCATTGCGGGAGGTACCCTAATGTGCCCCTCATGGGTATCAAGTGTTGTATTAATTACAATCTTGTGTCAGCATAAAGGCAATTTGGGCATCCTATGAGAGGATCACCTACACCTGCATCTCTTGTCATATTGCAGACCTTCAAAGGAAGGAACCTTTGCTGAAATGCTTCATCAATTTAGGGACGCTTGGGGCAATATTCTTCGCTTTGAGAGAGGCCCAAGATCATGGACTATTAATGAAAGATTCCCTCAGCCAGTGGATTGTAGAAAGAGTTAAGACAATCCAGTTGCCATTCAAGTTAATCTTCCCTGACCCAAATTGTGAAAAGCAATTTCACAATGATGAACAGAATGAAAGCAGCAGTGGCAAAACTGGAGAAGAAATGTCATCGAGCTAAAAAAAAAGAGACATAAAGAATTGGTAATTCAGATGAAGGGGCATATTGTTGAACAAGGGCGAATTGGATGATAAGCCTCTCACATCTAGCTTCCCTTGCCAATGAAGTCATTGAAGACATCCCTAAGCTATTAGTTGATGTGGAGTTTGCAATGTTGGTCTTTAACCCGCCTAAGGGGGTTGGAACTTTCCCCAATTGCTGTAAGAAACTGATCGAAGAAATGAAAAATTTGATGGCTAAGGCCCCAAGATAGTTGACCAAGACTTCCTTTGACTCACATTTTGGGAACTTTCAAATGATGAAACACCCTATTGACTTTGTTTCGTGTTAATTTCCAAACTATACTGGGGCAATGTTTTCACAACTTTATAGTTTTCGACTAGAGTATTTGAACTACGTTGTCTTTTCTTTTTCTTTTCATTTTTATTTTCTTTTTCTTAATTTGTTTCATTTAATAAAGTTTTAAAAAAAAGCTAATGATATGGCTAAACATCCAAGATACCCTAAAGGACTTGAACCAGTTACCAAATCTTAGAGAACCAAGGAGAAGTTCAAGAAGGGATGAAAGTCAGTGTCCAACAATTGAAGAGCAAATGAGCTGAATCCTAGAGGTCCTGAATGCCTTACAAAACCCTGGAGATTCGCCCACACCACATCCACAACAAAGAGTTTTAGGGGCACTAATTTTCCCTCGATATGTCCTTCTCCTGAATTACACTCCACCCTTGGGAGTGGACTCGGGACAACTTTGCATTCAAAAGGCCAAAAATAACGCAGTTGAAAGAGGAAGGAAGCTTGGGGAACCTTCATGGTCCCTACCGAAATGGTTCAGCCACGCCTTGTGAGTAAGACAATGACGAAGCAACCCAAGTTGAAATCTGCTCCTCGTGTCATTATGTCAATGGATGTTGAGGCTGACAAACATAAATTTGAAATGTTGGAAAAGGGTGAGAGCCATAGAAGTTGGAGGAGGCCTTAAGTTTGAAAATGTTGCAGGGCTATGCTTAGTCTCAAAGGTGGTGATACCTCCCAAAGTATACACGACAAGGACAGACCACTTGTGTTAAGACCCATCTCGTGACATATGGGAAGAAAATGGTTGTTCATGCATGTGATGAAAAGTTCCTAATTCATTTTTTCCGAGATAGTTCGGTTGGCATGGCACTAAACTGGGGCACTCATCTTGAATCTTCGTTCATCTGGTCTTGGAAAGATTTGGTGGATGCTCTCTTGAGGTAGTACAAATACAACATGGACGTGGCATCTCATTGATTACAACTACGAAGCATGGTGAAGAAGGAGTATGAATTATACAAAGGATACACCCAAAGGTGGAAAGAGATTGTTGCTCAAGGAAAGTCTCTTATGAGTGATAACGAGATGGTTGACACATTCCTAAATACTCTACAATCACCCTTCTATGAGACCATGGTGAGCAGTGTTTCCCTAAACTTTGCAAACTTGGTGATAATCAGATAAAGAATTGAAATTTGTGTGAAGACTGAAAAGATCGCTCAAGGTCCTACAATGACAACAAATGTGAACAAGTCTGGTCTAAGCTTGGGATAAGGAGAGAAGAAAGAGCTCAATCACATCCCACTGCTCAAATACCATTAGCCTACCCTTTGAAACTGTTCTTAGACAAAATTGGAAACTCTACCCAAACTCAAATTCCCCCCAAGCTGCCAGACAGAAAAATGTTTGATCAAGAGAAAAGGCCTACGAGTTTCACTCCTATCCATATGACTTATGCAACGTTTCTTCCAAGTCTCGTACATAAGAAGGCTTGGTCTTTACTTGTTACATGAAGCCTGTAAAGCCTCAATTCCTCAAGACTCGTGATGCATCATATATAAAAGGTGATTACCACGAATGGGTTATTGGTCATTCCACCAAAATGTGTTGGGTGTTCAAGCATAAAGCGCAATCTTTGATTGATTCAAGATGATTAAAGTCTAAAGAAAGTCAACCCAACAATGAGGCAAGGCTTGAGGAGGCCTATGCAAATGCCATGAGGAAATGAGGAGGACCACATAAGAAAGTATAAGTCATTGTACAAGGGAATTTGATGTTATGAAGTGTCTTGCTATTGGGGGACGTATGCTCATCAGTATCACGTCTTAATCCATGACTTTGAATGCGAGCATTCACTACAGGGTTTCTCCAAGTAGTACTAGAAATCGAGTCCTGAAAGGGTATTTGATAACAATTGAAAAACTGTTATTTTCATGCTTAAAATTGATACTAAAAACAACCTTTAACACTTAGAAACTAGCTTGAAATCATGCTTTTGTTCATATTTTCAGAAATAAGAGAGCTGGACAGGTTTATGCTTGATTTCAGTGTTTTTGTACAGGTTTTAAGGTGAATTTGGTGAAAGAAGTGAAGAAGGAGAGAGATGGAATCAAAAAAGACATCAAAAAGTGCAAAAGGAGAAGTCGCAACTACCGCTAAGCGGCAGTTTACCGCTGAGCGGCACTCAGGAGGTCACATTGGATCCGCTGAGGGAAAGAAACCAACTCACGCACTTACCGCTGAGCGGCACTCTTATGGGCTTGGGCCTAAATTTTCTGTATTTTTAGAATAGTATATAAGCTTTAGGACATCCTAAGGTTTGTATCTTTGGCAGAAACGAAGCAAATACTCTCTCTTCCACCCCTTTGAAGGAGGATCTTGGATGCTCAGGCTACCTCTTCACCTTTCTAGGGTTTTATCTTTCATTCTTCCATTATTATTCATCTAGTTTCACCATGAATATGATGAACTAAACCTTATATTGTTGTTGGGGAATCAATGTAGTCTTGTGAAACTCTCATATATGGAATTTGTGTTAACATCTTACTTTTAAGACTTATGCTTTCTTTCATCATTAGTTAGGGTTTTTCCTCTTTGCTTAATGCTTGCTTTGTTTAACTCATTCATTGCCATGATTATTGATTTTGTCGATACAGGAACGTACGGGGAAATCTAGATCCGGGGAATTTCTCCCAATAGTATATTGGTTGCCGTTAAGCTCCTGCACTTAAGAACTAATTACTAGGAATGCTAGGAATTGTATGAACTCGTAATTAAGGATAGGCCTTCTTGCAAGGTGATTTAGAGAGTGGCATTAACAATTGATGAAAAGAATGTTGAATTCCTAAAATATATGAGAGTGGATAAGATAAAATTGATAACCCCAACAACATACTCATCCATCTATTTCATTGAAGTGTTTGTATTCTGTTTTCGCCATTGATCAAATTCATGCATACATGTTTATTTTCTATCTTTTGCATATTAAATTCCAATCAATTTGTCCTTAAGTCTTAAAGAATCAACAAATCACATAACTAAACTAGGCCGTGAGTCCTTTGGGAGAACGATACTTGGTCTTACCGAGTTTTATTACTTGAAACGATTCGGTCACACTTGCCGATTGTCCAACAAGTTTGTGGCGTCGTTTTTCGGTGTTAATAAATTTTTCATCAAGTTTTTGGTGCCGTTGCCGGGGACTCGTGGTTTAACTGGTTAATTTGTGTGATTATTGATTATCTTTGACTTGAATTTTAAATTTCTGTTTTTATTTTTCTGTTTTTATTTTTCAATTTTTATTTTATTTTATTCTCTGAATCTTATATCTTTTCTTATATCTTTTTGTGCTAACCAAATCTTCTAGGGTTTTGTTTTCTTGTGTATGCAGGAGGCAATTCGAACCAGGAGCAAGAAAACTACAGAACCTCTTCTTGAAGGTTTAGACGAGAGTAGACGGAGGAGAAGAATCCGTACATCTAGAGAACTTTTCCCTCCTCCGGAAACTCTGTTGCAACCATCACCACAAGGTTCTGACCATAGCACTGAGAACATGGAGAACAATAATATCAGAAGAACTCTTGCAGATTACACAAATACAGCTGGATCTCAGCATTTTAACAGCAGAGCTAGACCAAGAGTCAATGCAGCTAACATGGAGGTCAAACCAACGTTGATCCAACTGGTGAAAAGTAATCAATTCAATGGGTTATCTCACGAAAGCCCATATGAGCACCTCACGACATTTACTGAGATCTGCAACACAGTGAAAATAAATGGGGTGCCAGATGAAGCGATCAAACTTAGCTTGTTTCCATTCTCATTAGGAGGCAATGCTAAGCTTTGGTTAAATTATTTTCCAGAGGGAAGCTTTACAGAGTGGGAAGCAGTGGTAACAAAATTTCTAAATAAATACTTCCCACAATCAAAGGTGAATAAAGGAAAGCAAGATATTTCTTCATTCAGGCAAGGCATGGAGGAATCACTGGGTCATGCACGGGATAGATATAAAAACTTGTTACGAAAAACTCCCACGCATGGATTCGATGAAGTGGAAGTAGTCCTAACCTTCCTTGGAGGTCTTGGTTCATAAACCAAGATGATTCTTGACGCCTCAGCAGGAGGAAACATCAAATGGAAAACTCCAGAGGAAGCAACAGAAATAATTGAAAATATGACTACTAGTGACAACGAGCTAAACAGTTAAAGATGAGCTCCTATCCAGCAAAAAGGAGTTCTACAATTACAAACAAATGATGTCTTGCTAGCACAGAATAAAATTCTAACTCAACAACTGGAGACACTTACAAAAACACTTGCACAATTGCCTAAAGAGTTAAAGACTGCTGCACAGGTACAATCTCAGTTGGGTGAATTATGTGGGGGTAACCATATCAATGGTCAATGTGCCTTTCCAGCCGAAGCCATAGAGGATGTGAATTACATGGCCAATCAATACCGTCAAGGGAACTATAATCAAGGGTGGAAACCACACCCAAGCATTGGTCAAGGGCAAACTGGGCAAGCTGGGCAATTTAACAAGCAAAAGTAGCAACCAACCTTATGCCAGCAGATTTCTATACTTAATGAAAGGTCCATGAGGATGGAAGAAACTCTTAATCAGTTCATACAGAAAACTAAGTCTACCCAAAAGAGCATTGAAGCTGCTATCAAGAATTTAGAGATTCAGATGGGGCAGATTACTAAGCAGGTGGAAGAGAGGCCAGATAAAAATTTTGGGGCTAATACTGAGGTTAACCCCAGAGAAGAATGCAAAGTGTTAGAGAGTACTAAAGATGAGATAGTTGAGTTAGAAAAAAAAGAAACATAAGAGAAAAGAGAGAAAAGAGAAATAAAGAGTAAAAATACTTTTCCTTTTCCAATAAATCAAGGGAAACAACTTGATTTCACAGAATTATTCAAGATGGTGGACAATGATGCACCTTGGGAGGCGATTCTACAACAAATTACAGTTTATACTAAATCTGATGAAGATGTCTCTACAAAGAAAAGACGTAGAGATGATGAGGCAAAGAAGTGTAAAACTGTTAAAAAGGAGCCATTCCCTCCAAAAGCGAAAGATCCAGGAGGCTTTTCTATTCCTTGCCATAGGGAAGAAAAGGGTTAAAAAAGCTCTACTTGATTTAGGTTCAAGTGTTAACTTGATTCCTTATTCTTTACTGGAGCAGATCGATGATGTGAATGTGAAACCTGTAAAGGTTAACTTAGTAATGGCCGATGGATCTTCAAAGGAACCATGTGGAATTGCAGAGGATATTATTGTTTGTGTGGGCAAACTCCAGTTCTTGGCAGACTTTGTAGTAATGAAGATGGAGACAGAAAAGATACCTATTATTCTTGGAAGACTGTTTATGAAAACGGGCAAAGCCATTATTGATGTGAATGAAGGTATAGTGGTGCTCCAAGACCGAGAGGAGAGAGTTGTTGTAGATGTCTTTAAAGATGAGAGGCAAATACAGGAGGAAGAAGCTAGTCATAAAGTTGCATTTCAAGATGCACACATGACTAGCCATCAAGAAAAGCCTAAGGTTAAAGGTAAACATTGTTTGTTGTTTCAGGTGCAGAAAGGAGAAAAGATTGGAAGAGGAAGAAAAGTTCCTGATGATTGGATGAAAGGAAGACCCGAACTTGGTACACCTGTGAGAATCAAAAAAAGTTGTGGGTTGTGAAAGGCTATAAAGAGAAGGAGATGATAGAGATAAAGTCTCCATATTCTAGAAGAGTCAAAACATTACACAGGAATCAGCTGAGGAGTTGCTGGGACAAGAACATCAACTATGAAGAAGGAACTTGAACTTTATTGGGTCAAGCTAATGACGTTAAAAGAGCGCTTGCTGGGAGGCAACCCAGTGATTTAAGAACTTTTGATTTTATTTTGGTTTTGTAATTTTTAATCTGTGGACATTATTTTTGTAAATATTTTGTTGGATATAGCATCTACTGAAGGATGCTAGGTGGTTAAGTATCTACTGAAGGATACTAAGTTTGTAACACCTACTGATGGGTGTTGGTAAGAAAATTGTGCACCTACTGATGGGTGTTGGTAAGTTTGTAACACCTACTGATGGGTATTGGTAAGAAAGTTTGGCACCTACTGATGGGTGTTTGTGGATTTTGGGTCAGGCTCGTGACATTAAACAAGCGCTACCTGGGAGGCAACCCAGTTGATTGATTGTTTTTGTTTGTTTCATTGTAGTAGTATAATAGGGTTTTGCATAAGTAATCTGAAAATTGAATTGCAGGGAACCAGTGAGGGGCTTGTTTAGGAGGCACCTAGGTTAAGCAAGGAAGGAGAAGAACACTTCACGAAAGTGCCGCTGAGCGGTTGATGGCAAATTTATGAACACCGAAATACGGCGCCACAAACTTGTTTAACAATCAGCAAGTGTGACCGAATCGTTTCAAGTAATAAACTCGGTAAGACCAAGTATCGTTCTCCCAAAGGACTCACGGCCTAGTTTAGTTATGTGATTTGTTGATTATTTAAGACTTAAGAACAAAATAAGTGGAGTTTAATATGCAAAACAGAAAATAAACATGTATGCACGAATTTGATCAATGGCTAAAACAAAATACAAGCACTTCAATGGAATATATGGATGAGTATGTTGTTGGGGTTATCAATTTCATCTTATCCACTCTCATATACTTTAGGAATTCAACATTCTATTCATCATTGTCAATGCCACTCTCTAAATCACCTTGACAAGAAGGCCTATCCTTAATTACGAGTTCATACAATTCCTAGCATTCCTAGTAATTACTTCTTAAGTCCAGGAGCTTAACGGCAACCAATATGCTATTGGGAGAAATTCCCCAGATCTAGATTTCCCCGTAAGTTCCCGTATCGACGAAATCAATAATCATGCATTGAATGAGTTAAACAAAGCAAGCATTGAGCAAATAGGAAAAACCCTAACTAATGATGAAAGAAAGCATAGGTCTTAAATATAAGATGTAAAAACAAATTCCATATATGAGAGTTTCACAAGACTACATTGATTCCCCAACAACAATACAAGGTTTAGTTCACCATATTCATGGTGAAACTAGATGAATAATAATGGAAGAATTAAAGATAAAACCCTAGAAAGGTGAAGAGGTAGCCTGAGCATCCAAGATCCTCCTTCAAAAGGGGTGGAAGAGAGAGTGTTTGCTTTGTTTCTGCCAAAGATACAAACCCTAGGACGTCCTAAAGCTTATATACTATTCTAAAATTACAGAAAATTTATGCCCAAGCCCATATGTGTGCCGCTCAGCGGTAAGTGCGTGAGTTGGTTTCTTCCCCTCAACGGCCATTTCGCCCCTCAGCGGATTCAACGTGAACTTCTGAGTGCCGCTTAGCTGTAAACTGCCGTTGAGCGGCAGTTGCGGCTTTTCCTTTTGCACTTTTTGATGTCTTTTCTTATTCCATCTCTCTCCTTCTTCACTTCTTTCACTAAATTCACCTTAAAACCTGCACAAAAACACTGAAATCAAGCATAAACCTGTCCAGCTCTCTTATTTATGAAAATATGAATAAAAGCATGATTTCAAGCTAGTTTCTAAGTGTTAAAGGTTGCTTTTAGTATCAATTTTAAGCATGAAAATAACAGTTTTTCAAATGTTATCACAACCCCAAACTTAGAACTTTGCTTGTCCTCAAGCAAACAAGATGTAACTCAATCTTCTACCAATTCATATGATGGTTCACTCATTCACAAATCTTCTTTTCAAGATAAGTAAAGACTTCAATCAAACTTATGACCAAGATTTCAATCGAGATGTGCACATGCTTTGGTGTTCACAAAGTCACTTAATATCCAACAAATGCTATTTTTCATGAATGAGTAATCAATTAAGCATGGATGTTCATGTGCTCATGGAATAGTTCCTCACTAGGTAAAGTGTTTCACTCAACACACAAGTGTATAAGAGGTAATCACTCATTCACTCCACTATGACAATGTCACATGAATCAACTTTCCCTTTCATTTTACCACCATCAAAAACATTCACAAGCATGAATCATCACAAGGACTTTTCAATGGCTTATAATGTGGCTGGGCTAACAAGAAAATTGGTTTTTCTGGATCACAAAATCCTTGAGTTAAGAGAATCATAACAAAACAATTATTCTTATTCATTCCCAACTTTCTTTTGCATTGAGCTTTGCCTTTTCTTTTCTTTTCTTTTTCTTTCTTTTCACATTCTTATTTCTTAGCTCAATGCTTTTCTTTCTCATGCTTTCCCAACAACCCCAAACTTGAACATTTAACAATACCACACAATATTTTCTACTTAACTCAAGGTAAAGCTTTTCAAAAAGGGTTTTCAATTTATGTTCAAGGCTAAGGGTTCAAAGGATAGAACACAAAGTGTTCTCTTTTAGTGGGCTAACTTTATGAATGTGGCCAATAAAACGGGTATCAACAAATGGCCTTGATCACATGATGCAAAACAAGCAATTGATTCAATCATATAAAACCTGGGCAAAATCATTCATGCTTTCAAAGTAATAGCATTCAATCAATAAAAACTCTAGAGCTCAAAACCTCACATATAAGGTCATTCACATTTGACATACACATCCTGCTTAATCTCACAATCACAATCACAATATAATGTATTTGTTCACAAAGTTTGTGAATCACTTGTATAAGCAGTTAATGTGCACACCTCAACATCAATCAATCTCAAAGCATTATCAAGCATTACTTATCACAAAATCACAGTCAATAGCAAACCATCACAACAAACCAAGTTTCCAATAGAGTACATCAAACCCTAATCTAAAACAAAAGCAAATAAGTTCAGAACACTTAAACCAAACAAAAGCATAAGTTCATGATAGCATTCATCAGTAAATGCTATCTTAGCTCCTCATCAATCTGAGCTGTCCTCTGTATCTTCCTCTTCTTCCTCATCTTCATCATCTTCAAATGCATCATCATCCTCAGCTTCATCTTCTTCCATCTCCCTAACTGAAGCTTCAGCTGCTTCAGCTCCTCCTCCTTGCACTGGCTCCTCTGGCCAAGCTACCACATTATGGAATTCCTCCATAGTCCACCTGTGAGCTGGAGGTGTATCATACATCCCCACAATCATCTCAGCAGTAGCCACCTGCCCTCTATGAATGGACTGTAACTGAGCACCTATAAGAGACATGTACATGTCCCTCATCTGGAACGATTTTGCTTCATGTGTCTCAGCAGATGTCTGGCTCTGTGCTTGCCCTCTCTCCCTGCGAGCACGGCGTGGTGGAACTGGCTGAGCTGCTTCCTCACCTCCACATTACTGTCTATAATAGGCCTCATCAATTGCTTTCCTCGGCCTTTCAAATGGTGGAGCAGAAGTGTCCACCCCAGCTATCTTGCAGAGGTGAGTGATTAAGGAAGGATGTCCTAGGGGTACTTTATTATTTGTGGTATTGGCGCACACCCTAATCTCATCAGCTATCACCTGCCCAATATTAACATTTAAATTCCTGATAGCACAGTAGATGAAGAGCGCCCTGCTGAGAGTAATATCTGACACATGAGAGCATGACTGAATGTTGGCATGAGAAAATGTCATCCAATACTTTGCAAGAGGAGTCAGGTGAGTCCTCCTAATATTCACCATACAGCCAGCTCTATTCCTTTGAAAGTGTCATCCAGGTATAAATAACACTCTCTCCATATCCTCAAAATCAGCACCTTCCTCCATACAGAGAGCAAATTAGCACTGCTCACCAGTCCACACAGTATCCAAGAAGTTATTGATGGAATCAGGATCATACCTGATAGCATGGCCTCTGACATAGCCCAGATAATTTTCAGCTGGATAATCACCAATCTTCTTTGCATTGGTGTAAAAATCTTTTACCACAGCTATATTTGCAGGTGCAGGATATGTGGCTAGCTTTCCCCAGTCATTCCCTAACAATTGCTCTCCAAATTGAGGAGCAAAGTTAGGTATCATTCCAACCTTTCTTTCCATGAGGAGTCTCCTATCTTGGACCACTTTGAAGTGCTTCTCATGCTTCCGAGATAGGAACCTACTAGAATAGGGCTGTTCTGGTTCCTTTTCTTTTCCCTTGGTTGCCATGGTCTTCAATCGTTTTCCTGAAGAGGATGCCATTCCTACAATCAAACACAGATACAAAGCCACAGAACATGATGTTAATCATTAGTCGAACACAGAACACAAAGCTTTGACACTCACAAATCATGCATAGAAACCAAAACCCCTAAATATTCATGCTTTGACACTCACATTCAAAATCAAGAACCCTAGAATGAACAAAATGCTTTTCACTTACTTGGGTGGAGATACTAGATGCAATGAGAATGCTTCCAAGCTAAAATGCTTTCTTCCAACCCCAAACTTAGATGGCACACTAGTGAGAAAGTGAGTGGAAGAGAGATTTTCTTAAGAGGGAAGAGAGAAAAGATGTGAAAAACCTTGGAAATGGGAGTGTTTGTGCAGAGAAGAGCCTGAAAATAGGAGCATATGCACAGCTTAGGGTATAAAAATACCCTAATGGGCTCAGGTCTCGCTAAGGGGCAACAAAGCCCACTCTGGGATAGTACCGCTCAACGGTAACTTGCCGCTCAGCGGCACTTTCGTGATGTGCTCTTCTCCTTCTTTTCTTAACCTACGTGCCTCCTAAACATGCCCCTCACTGGTTTCCTGCAATTCAATCTTCAGAATACTTATGCAAAACCCTATTATGCAACTAAAATGAAACAAACAGGAACATTCAATCAACTGGGTTGCCTCCCAGGTAGCGCTTGTTTAACGTCACGAGCCAGACCCAAAATCCACCAACACCCATCAGTAGGTGTTACAATACTTACCAACACCCATCAGTAGGTGCAATATTTTCTTACCAACACCCATCAGTAGGTGTTACAAACTTAGCATCCTTCAGTAGATACTTAACCACCTAGCATCCTTCAGTAGATGCTATATCCAACAAAATATTTACAAAATAATGTCCACAAATTAAAAGTTACAAAACCAAATCAAAAGTTTTTAAATCACTGGGTTGCCTCCCAGCAAGCGCTCTTTTAACGTCATTAGCTTGACCCAGTAAAGCTCAAGTTCCTTCTTCATAGTTGATGTTCTTGTCCCACCAACTCATCAGCTGTTTCTTGTGTACTGCTTTGTTTCTTCTAGAATGTGGAGACTCTATCTCTATCATCTCCTTCTCTTTAAAGCCTTTCACAACCCACAACTTGTTTTTGATTCTCACAGGTGTACCAAGTTGGGATCTTCCTTTCTTCTAGTCATCAGGAATTTTTCCTCCTCTTCCAATCTTTTCTCCTTTATGCACTGATAACAGTTGAAAAACTGTTATTTTCATGCTTAAAATTGATACTAAAAGCAACCTTTAGACTTAGAAACTAGCTTGAAATCATACTTTTATTCATATTTTCAGAAATAAGAGAGCTGGACAGGTTTATGCTTGATTTCAGTGTTTTTGTGCAGGTTTTAAGGTGAATTTAGTGAAAGAAGTGAAGAATGAGAGAGATGGAATCAGAAAAGGAATCAAAGAGTGAAAAAGAAGAAGCCGAAGGCACCGCTCAGCGGCATTTTACCGCTGAGCGGCACTCAGGAGATCACGGGAGGTCCGCTGAGGGGCAAAATGGCCGCTGAGGGGAAGAAAGGAGACGCGCACTCACCGCTGAGCGGTACTTTACCGCTGAGCGGCACACTTATGGGCTTGGGCCTAGATTCTTTGTAATTTTAGAATAGTATATAAGCTTTAGGACGTCCTAGGGTTTGTATCTTTGGCAGAAACGAGGCAAACACTCTCTCTTCCACCCCTTTGAAGGAGGATCTTGGATGATCAGGCTACCTCTTCACCTTTTTAGGGTTTATTCTTTCATTCTTTCATTGTTCATCTAGGTTCACCATGAATATGGTGAACTAAACTCTGTATATTTGTTGGGGAATCAATGTAATCTCTTGAAGCTCTCATATATGGAATTTATGCTTGCATCTTTTAATTAAGACTTATGCTTTCTTTCATCATTAGTTAGGGTTTTTCCTCTTTGCTTAATGCTTGCATGGTTTAACTCATTCGATGCATGATTATTGGTTTTGTCGATACGGGAACGTACGGGGAAGTCTAGATCCGGGGAATTTCTCCCAATATTATGTTGGTTGTCGTTAAGCTCCTGAACTTATGAACTGATCATTAGGAATGCTAGGAATTGTATGAACTCGTGATTAGGGAGAAGCCTTCTAGAAAGGTACTTTAGAGAGTGGCATTAACAATGATGATTTGAATGTTGAATTCCTAAAATATATGAGAGTGGATAAGATGAAATTGACCCCCAACAACATATTCATTCATATATTTCATTGAAAGTGTTTATCTTTTGCTTTTGCCATTGATCAAAAACTCATGCATACATGTTTATTTTTTGTCTTGCATATTAAACTCCAAATATTTCGTTCTTAAGTCTTAGCTAATCAACAAACGACACAACTAAACTAGGCCGTGAGTCCTTTGGGAGAACGATACTTGGTCTTACCAAGTTTATTACTTGAACGATTCGGTCATACTTGCCGATTGTGAAACAAGTTTGTGACATCATATTTTGGTGATCATAAATTTGTCCATCAAGTTTTTGGCGCCGTTGCCGGGGACTCGTGGTTTAACTGGTTAATTTGTGTGATTATTGATTATCTTTGACTTTAATTTTGAATTTCTGTTTTTATTTTTCTGTTTTTATTTTATTTTATCTTATTTGATTAGATTAGATTAGATTTGATTTTATTTTATTTGATTAGATTTTATTTTATTTTATTTTTATCTTTTAGATTAGGTTAGATTTTATTTTATTCTATCTTATTTTATTCTATCTTCTGAATCTTTTATCTTCTGAATATATATCTTCTATATCTTTTTGTGCTAACAAATATTTTCTAGGGTTTTGTTTTCTTGTGTATGCAGGAGGCAATTCGAACTAGGAGTAAGAAAACAACAGAACCTCTTCTTGAAGGTCTAGACGAGAGTAGAAGGAGGAGAAGAATCAGAACGTCTAGAGAACTTTTCCCTTCTCCAGAAACTCTCTTACAATCATCACCACAAGGTTCTGTTCATAGCACAGGAAGTATGGAGAACAATAATGTTAGAAGAACTCTTGCAGATTACACCAATATTGCTGGACCTCAGCACTTTAACAGCATAGCTAGACCTAGAGTCAATGCAGCCAATATGGAGGTAAAACCAGCATTAATTCAATTGGTGAAGAGTAATAAATTTAATGGGTTATCTCATGAAAGCCCATATGAGCACCTTACTACCTTTAATGAGATTTGCAACACAATCAAGATTAATGGGGTGCCAGACGAAGCTATCAAACTTAGCTTGTTTCCTTTCTCATTGGGAGGCAATGCTAAGCTTTGGTTGAATTCTTTTCCAGAAGAAAGTTTCACAGAGTGGGAAGCAGTGGTCACAAAATTCTTAAACAAGTACTTCCCACAATCTAAGGTGACTAAAGGCAAGCAAGAGATTTCTTCATTTAAGCAAGGCATGGAAGAATCACTGGGGCATGCATGGGACAGGTATAAAAGCTTGTTACGTAAAACTCCCACGCATCGTTTCAAAGAAGAAGAAGTAGTCTTAACTTTCCTTGGAGGGCTTGGTTCACAAACCAAGATGATACTGAATGCCTCAGTAGGAGGCAATATTAAATGGAAAACTCCAGAGGAAGCAACTGAAATTATTGAAAATATGGCTACTAGTGACAATGAACTCAATATTGAAAAAGGAGATCTTAGTCAAAAGGAGTTGTTACAATCAAATGAGGCTTTGCTTATCCAAAACAGAATTATCTCTCAACAGCTTGAAGAAGTAACCATGAAACTTTCTCAAATACCACAGGAAATAGAACAGGTGTCAATGGTTCAAGAGCAACAAAAATGACAGATGCAATTTACTCCAGTTGAGAAAACAACAAAGCTTGAAGAGACTTTCCAAATATTCTTGAAGACGAATGCGTCTTATTGTCATAATGTGGATGCTGCATTTAAAAAAATGGAGGTTCATGTTGAGAGAATAGTTGACGAGATGAAACATGATAATCTTGGAAAGGAGTGTAAAACTGTTGTGACTAGAAGTGGTAGAGTGTTAGAAGAGAGACAAAAAGAGAGAGAGGAGAAAGAAAATGAGAGTGAGAGTGAAAAAGAAACATGTGAGTGGAAAGAAAGAGTTGAGAGAGAGAGAAAGAAAAAAGAAGAAGAGGAGAAGAGAGAAAAAAGAGAGAGAGAGGAGAGTCAGAAAGAAAAAGAGTATGAAAAGCCACTTCCTTATCCAAAAGGTTATTCAAGGAAGGAGAAAGAAAAGCAGTTGGAAAGATTCATGGAACTGTTTAAGAAGTTGGAGATTACTATACCATTCTCTGAAGCATTGCAACAGATGCCAGCATATGCAAAATTTTTGAAGGAACTTCTCACAAAGAAAAACAAGTACATTGAGAAGGAAACTATCAATATACAGGGCAATTGCAGTGCAATCATACAGAAACTACCTCCTAAACTTAAAGACCCAGGAAGCTTCACTATTCCATGTACCATAGAAGATGTGAAAGTTGGAAGAGCATTGATTGATTTGGGAGCTAGCATTAATCTGATGCCGCTATCCATGTGCAGAACAATTCAGGGGCTGAAAATTAAACCAACCCGAATGGCTCTTCAATTGGAAGACAGGTCTCTTAAATATCCATATGGAGTGGTTGAAGATGTTCTAGTAAAGGTTGACAAATTTGTATTTCCAGTAGATTTCATTGTGATGGAGATGGAAGGAACTAGTGATGTTCCTCTTATTCTTGGGAGACCTTTTATGAAGACTGCTAGAGTTTTGATTGATGTAGAGAATGGTAAGCTTAAATTGAGAGTTGATGATGAAGAAGTTACATTTGATGTATCCAAGGCCATGACATATCCGAATGATGACAAAGCATGTTTTCAATTTGATGAACTTGATGAAGTTTGTATGGTTCAAGAAAGAATGGTGCGAAATATTTCTCCATTGGAAAAAACTCTCATTGACGCATGTGAAGATTTAGATGAAGAAGAAGAGAAGTTGATTGATGAATGTCTGAGGGACTTGGAAACATTGAAAAAGAGTCCAGAGGAAGATCCAATACTTGAAATAATTGATAAGGAAGAAACCATTAAAGCACAGTCGCCAGAATTAAAAAGATTGCCATCACATCTGAAATACGTGTTCTTAGAAGAAGATGGAACAAAGCCAGTTATCATCAATAACTCTTTATCTCTACAAGAAGAAGAGCAATTGATAGAAATTCTGAAAGCCAACAAAGAAGCAATTGGATGGTCAATATCAGATCTTAAAGGTATTAGCCCAACTTATTGCATGCACAAAATTTTTATGGAAGAAGATTATAAACCAAGTGCTCAACCACAGAGAAGGTTAAATCCTGTTATGAAGGAGGTGGTCAGAAATGAAGTGTTGAAACTGTTAGAAGCTGGTATCATCTATCCAATTTCTGACAGTGAATGGGTGAGTCCAGTACAGGTGGTTCCAAAGAAAGGGGGGATGACAGTGATTTACAATGATAAGAATGAACTGATTGTTAGCAAAATGATGCAGATGAAATTTTGATGATGTCCAAATCAAGTCAAGACCAATCAAGAATCAAAATGATCTGAAGACTTGTATTGTGATGGAAAGCTTTTGTAATACTCTTAGAAATATGTATAGGACGTAGATCAGAAAAAGAAAAGTGTTTTGTAAAATTACTATAGTAAATCATTGCAACAAAACACTATAGTACTATTCACATGAATAGTAACACTATTCACGTGAATAGTGACGGTTAACGGTAAGAGTATCGCACTTAACACGGACGTTGGGGAAACTAGTCGTTGAAGAAACTAGCCGTTTATGACCGTTGGACAAACTAGCCGTTTATGGCCGTTGGACAAACTAGCCGTTTATGGCCGTTGGACAAACTAGCCGTTTATGGCCGTTGGAGAAACTAGCCGTTAAGTTTGTCTTTTAGTGAATGGAAGAGTCTTTGGATGAGTCTATAAATAGACTCTCATTTTCTCTCAAGAAGAACATAACTAGAGACACATAAACTCTTCCCTTGTGCTCAAATACTCAGAAATTCTTGAGACTTGTGTGTTCTTGTTCGGCTTGTGAAACTCTTGTCTGTGGAGCTGGTGAAGTGCTGCTACGGTGACAGAGGAAATAGCCGGTTCATCCTTGGTGTGTCTAAGGAGGTGTTCGGAAGAGAATCATCCTTCGTGAAGTATTCGGAGGAGGTGTTCATCCTTTGTGAAGACTCAAAGGAGGTGTAGGTTCATCTCTTGTGGTATCAAGAGAGGTGGTTTCTAAACTCTTACAAATTGTTTCTTTGTGATTGTAATTTGTAATTGTTTTGGGATTAGTGAATTGTTTATCTTGTTTGAGATAAACGACTGGACGTAGGATTGGTAAGATCCGAACCAGGATAAAATCATCTGTGCAAATTTCTCTCAACCTTACTCTCGCTTTATTTGTCTTTATTATTTGTTTGGTAAGTTTATTTGAGTAGAAATTAAAAGGCACACGTTCGTATTAAAAACCCTCTTGGTTTGTTATTCCACGCTAACCCTTCCGCTGCAGCCGCTCTGACAATTGGTATCAGAGCTTGCTTTGATAGTCATTCAAATGGCAGGATCACATCAAACCTTTGCAGAGGGTGCATCAATCAATAGACCACCACTATTCACAGGTGAAAATTACGCATTTTGGAAGGTCAGAATGCAAATTTTTATGGAATCTATTGATATAGATATTTGGGATGCTGTTGCATTTGGTCCTTTTGTTCCAACTAACAATATGCAGGAACCAAAGTCCCGTGACCAATGGACCATTGAAGAAAAGAGAAGATCTCAGAATGATGTAAAAGCCCGGCATATCATTGCGTCAGCGTTGACTGTTGATGAGTTCTACAGGATCTCTGTCTGTAAAAACGCTAAAGAAATGTGGGAAACTTTAAGAGTAACTCATGAAGGCAGAGATGAAATCGGGTGTGCTAAAACGAATACTTTAATCATGGAAGAGAATAATTCAAGCTCTTCATCAAGCACAACATCAAGTATGGGTGATTCTGATGAGCAAGCATACATCTGTTTAGTAGTGAACGACGACACTGGAAGCCAAGTAAGTACCTCTAGCGATTCTGATGATTCTGATCATATTGATGAAGATGAATTACATGAAATTTATAGAGAATTATTGATAGAATCAGAAAAACTAGATCTTGCTCATAAGAAATTGAAAAAGGATTTTAAAGAATTACAAAAGAAATATGAAAAATCCTTAGAAGAAATAGAAACTTTAAATAGTAAAATTTCAAATGTAGAAAATGATACAAATATATCTGCTGAGTGTAAATTTTGTGATAAACATAAATTGAAAGTTGATAACGTTGAAAAATCAATAGCAGATGAAAATAAAGAATTAAAATCAAATTTTAAAAATATTTTTGAAGAAAATAAAATTTTGAAAAATAAAATTTTATTTTATGAAAAAGGTAAATATACTAGTAGTGATGAATGTGCATCTTGTGAACTACTAGATGAAACAACCTCAAGAGAATGTAGTAAAAATAATGAAAATAAGGTTGTTAAAAATAAGTATGTTCCTAGAATTAAAAATAAACATAATCATAGAACCCGTAGAACTTGGGTAGAAAAAGGAACAACTTATAGGAACACAAATGTTGTATCCTGCTTTTATTGTATGAAAAAGGGTCATACATCTAACAAATGTAAAATTAAGCATTATGGTGTTCCAAGTGGTAGATATGTTTGGGTTATAAAATGATTTCAAATTTTCAATCTAACCCAAAGGACCCAAACAAAATTGTTGGGTACAAATTTTTTTTTAATTTCTTTAAAACAAAATTTAAGAAAATTTTTTTTAAGACCGATAAAACTATTTTTTTTTGGATATCCTCTAATATATAAAGTATATATAGTTTTAAATCGGAAAAACTTTTATGTGAGCATGTTGTCTTTGATGAAATTGTAGACCTTGAGGCAAAACCTCTTGAGTCAGTTGAATTACATGCAGGCAACGACGAAGATTTGTAGAAGACAACAAATGAAGCAAAGAATGATGACAATCCTCAAGATGAAGATCTCAACAATGTTTTATAAGCTCTTTCTCCTAAAAATATTTGCTTTAAATATCCTATTGTGCATGTTTGAATGAATCTTTAAATTTGAAATATTTTTAGCTCATATGCATACATGCTTTTATTAAGGGGGAGTATTATCTTAGGGGGAGAACATTCAACACAACTTTTTAATTATGATCAAAAAGGGGGAGAAAATGCTTAAAACTTATTAAAGCTTATTTGCTTATTTAGCTTATTTGTGTTTATTCACTAATGCACTCTTTCTTCCATAAGTTGTGTTTTAAATACAGATTATTACCAAAAGCTTTAAATCAAGAAGTTTTTGATCATCATCAAAAAGGGGGAGATTGTTAGCAAAATGATGCAGATGAAATTTTGATGATGTCCAAATCAAGTCAAGACCAATCAAGAATCAAAATGATCTGAAGATTTGTATTCTGATGGAAAGCTTTTGTAATACTCTTAGAAATATGTATAGGACGTAGATCAGAAAAAGAAAAGTGTTTTGTAAAATTACTATAGTAAATCATTGCAACAAAACACTATAGTACTATTCACATGAATAGTAACACTATTCACGTGAATAGTGACGGTTAACGGTAAGAGTATCGCACTTAACACGGACGTTGGGGAAACTAGTCGTTGAAGAAACTAGCCGTTTATGACCGTTGGACAAACTAGCCGTTTATGGCCGTTGGACAAACTAGCCGTTTATGGCCGTTGGACAAACTAGCCGTTTATGGCCGTTGGAGAAACTAGCCGTTAAGTTTGTCTTTTAGTGAATGGAAGAGTCTTTGGATGAGTCTATAAATAGACTCTCATTTTCTCTCAAGAAGAACATAACTAGAGACACATAAACTCTTCCCCTGTGCTCCAATACTCAGAAATTCTTGAGACTTGTGTGTTCTTGTTCGGCTTGTGAAACTCTTGTCTGTGGAGCTGGTGAAGTGCTGCTACGGTGACAGAGGAAATAGCCGGTTCATCCTTGGTGTGTCTAAGGAGGTGTTCGGAAGAGAATCATCCTTCGTGAAGTATTCGGAGGAGGTGTTCATCCTTTGTGAAGACTCAAAGGAGGTGTAGGTTCATCTCTTGTGGTATCAAGAGAGGTGGTTTCTAAACTCTTACAAATTGTTTCTTTGTGATTGTAATTTGTAATTGTTTTGGGATTAGTGAATTGTTTATCTTGTTTGAGATAAACGACTGGACGTAGGATTGGTAAGATCCGAACCAGGATAAAATCATCTGTGCAAATTTCTCTCAACCTTACTCTCGCTTTATTTGTCTTTATTATTTGTTTGGTAAGTTTATTTGAGTAGAAATTAAAAGGCACACGTTCGTATTAAAAACCCTCTTGGTTTGTTATTCCACGCTAACCCTTCCGCTGCAGCCGCTCTGACACTGATTCCTACTCGGACTGTCACTGGTTGGCGTATGTGCATTGATTACAGGAAGCTTAATAAAGCTACTAGGAAAGATCATTTTCCTCTTCCATTCATGGATCAGATGCTAGAGAGGTTATCAGGGCAGGCTTTCTATTGTTTTCTAGATGGATATTCTGGATATAATCAAATTGTGGTAGATCCAAAAGACCAGGAGAAGACGACTTTTACTTGTCCTTTTGGTATCTTTGCGTATAGAAAGATGCCTTTTGGATTATGTAATGCTCCAGCTACGTTTCAGAGGTGTATGCAGGCAATCTTCGCTGATCTTTTAGAAAAATGCATTGAAGTATTCATGGATGACTTCTCAGTTTTTGGAAATTCTTTCCAAAGATGTTTAGCTAATTTGAACACTGTCCTCAAAAGATGTGTTCAGACAAATCTGGTTATGAATTGGGAGAAATATCATTTCATGGTAACTGAAGGAATTGTATTGGGGCATAAAATCTCTGCTAAAGGAATTGAGGTAGACAAAGCTAAAGTAGAAGTTATTGAGAAACTACCTCCACCAATAAATGTAAAGGGGATTAGAAGTTTTCTTGGTCATGCTGGGTTTTATAGAAGATTTATCAAAGATTTCTCAAAAATTGCTAAACCATTGAGTAATCTTTTGATGAAGGATGCTCCTTTTGTGATGAATGAAGACTGCCTGAAAGCTTTTGATATATTGAAGGAGAAGCTAGTGTCAGCTACAGTAATTGTAGCACCAGATTGGAATCAAAGTTTTGAATTAATGTGTGATGCAAGTGATTATGCAATAGGAGTTGTCCTTGGCCAAAGGAAAGAACGAAAGTTTCATCCAATCTATTATGCTAGCAAGGTGTTGAATGATGCTCAATTGAATTATGCTACCATAGAGAAAGAGTTTCTTGCCATTGTATATGCTCTAGAAAAATTTAGACCTTATCTTATTGGGTCTAAGGTGATTGTCTATACAGATCATGCAGCTATCAAATATTTGTTGACAAAACCAGATTCTAAGCCACGTCTGATTAGATGGGTACTACTACTGCAAGAATTTGATGTAGAAATCCGTGATAAGAAAGGAAGTGAGAACTTAATTGCTAATCATTTGTCACGGTTAGTCAATAATGAGGTCACTAGCAAGGAGTCTGAAATCTGGGAATCTTTTTCAGATGAATCACTCATGTATATTCAGCAGAGGCCCTGGTTTCCTGATATGGCGAATTTCAAAGCTGCAAGAGTCATGCCGGAAGACTTAACTTGGCAACAGAGAAAGAAATTTCTGCATGATGCCAAGCAGTTTGTGTGGGACGATCCATATTTGTTCAAAATTGGAGCAGATAATCTTCTAAGGAGATGTGTTACAAATGAAGAAGCAGAAGGAATTCTCTGGCATTGTCATGATTCACCTTATGGAGGACATTTTAATGGAGAAAGAACAGCAGCAAAAGTCCTTCAATCAGGATTTTATTGGCCAACTTTATTTAAAGATGCTCATAATCATGCTAGGAATTGTGATAAATGTCAAAGAGCGGGGACAATCACTAAACGTCATGAGATGCCTTTACAAGGTATTTTAGAGGTTGAGGTTTTTGATTGTTGGGGTATTGACTTTGTTGGACCCTTCCCTCCATCTTTCAACAATGAATATATTCTGGTAGCAGTGGATTATGTGAGCAAATGGGTGGAAGCATTAGCTTGTCCTAAAAATGATGCTAGCACGGTAATTAAATTCCTGAAGAGGCAGATATTCTCACGTTTTGGCACTCCAAGAGTGTTGATCAGTGATGGAGGATCTCATTTTTGCAATTATCAGCTAGAGAAAGTACTCAAACACTATGGAGTAAAGCATAAGGTAGCTGCACCTTATCATCCATAAACCAATGGACAAGCTGAGGTGTCTAACAGGGAGATAAAAAGAATCTTGGAAAAAACCGTGACTTCATCAAGAAAGGACTGGTCTCTCAAATTGGATGATGCTCTGTGGGCTTATAGGACAGCAATGAAGACGTCTATGGGATTATCACCATTTCAATTAGTCTATGGGAAAGCATGCCATTTGCCAGTCGAATTGGAGCATAGAGCATTATGGGCTTTGAAATTCTTGAATTTTGATCCTTATGAAACTCAATGCACACGCAGAAGGCAGATTTTGGAGCTTGAAGAAATGCGGTTACATGCGTATGATTCATCCAAGGCTTACAAAGACAAGATTAAATTTTATCATGACAGGAAATTGGTGAATAGAGTTTTTAATCCAGGACAACAGGTACTATTGTTCAATTCAAGATTGAAGATATTTCCTGGGAAGCTGAAGTCAAAATGGACAGGACCATTTGTGATAAAAGAAGTGCATCCGCATGGAGCAATTGAAATATTTAATCCATCTGCTGATGATCCACAGAAAAGTTGGGTGGTAAATGGTCAACGTCTCAAGCCCTATCTAGGGGGAGAGGTGCAACAATTTTCCATAATGATGTTGTTGGTTGATCCTTGAAAGTTTGGGTCAGGCTCGGGACGTTAAACAAGCGCTTACTGGGAGGCAACCCAGTATCTTGTAAGTATTTTTGTTTTTAGATTAGGGTTGATGTACTCTATTGAACACCTGGTTTCTTATGATGGTTTGCTATTAACTGTGATTGTGTGATAAGTAATGCTTGAATGATGCTTATGATTAATTGATGTTGAGATGATGTGCACATTAAAATCCTTATACAGGTGATTCACAAGCTTTGTGAACAAACGCATGATATCATGATTGTGATTGTGAAATTAAGTAGGATGTGTATGTCAAATGTGGATGAGATTATATGTGAGGTTTTGAGCTCCAGAGTTGTTATTGTTGAATGCTATTACTTTGAAAGCATGAATGATTTTGCCCAGGTTTTCTATGATTGAATCAATTGCTTGTTTTGCATCATGTGATCAAGGCCGTTTGTTGGAACCCTTTTTATTGGCCAAATTCATAAAGTTAACCCACTAAAAGAAAACACGTTGTGTTCTATCCTTTGAACCCTTAGCCTTGAACATACACTGAAACCCTTGATTGAAAATCTTTACCTTGAGTTAAGTAGAAGATCTTGTGTGGTATTGTTAAATGTTCAAGTTTGGGGTTGGTGGGAAAACATGAAAAAGGAAAAGCATTGAGCTAAGAGCTAAAAAAGTAAGAATATGCAAAGAAAAAGAAAAAGAAAAGAAAAGAAAAAGAAGTAAAGCTCAATGCAATTGCAAATGCAAAGGCAAAAGAAAGTTGGGAATGAATAAGAAAAATTGTGTTGTTATGATTCTCTTAACTCAAGGATTTTGTGATCCAGAAAAACCAATTTTCTTGTTAGCCCAGCCACATTATAAGCCATTGAAAAGTCCTTGTGATGATGCATGCTTGTGAATGTTTTTGATTGTGGTAAAATGAAAGGCAAAGTTGATTCATGTAACATTGTGATAGTGGAGTGAAGGAGTGAAACACTTTACCCTCTTATACACTTGTGTGTTGAGTGAAACACTTTACCTAGTAAGGAAATATTCCATAAGCACATGAACATCCATACTTAATTGATTGATCATTCATGAAAAATAGCATTTGTTGGAATTTAAATAACTTTGTGAACACTAAAGCATGTGCACATCTTGATTGAACACTTGGTCATAAGTTTGAGTGAAGTTGTTACTTATCTTGAAAAAGAGGATTTTTGAATAAGTGAACCATCATATGAATTGGTTGGAGATTGAGTTACATTTTGTTTGCTTGAGGACAAGCAAAGTTTTAAGTTTGGGGTTGTGATAACAGTTGAAAAACTGTTATGTTCATGCTTAAAATTGATACTAAAAGCAACCTTTAGACTTAGAAACTAGCTTGAAATCATACTTTTATTCATATTTTCAGAAATAAGAGAGCTGGATAGGTTTATGCTTGATTTCAGTGTTTTTGTGCAGGTTTTAAGGTGAATTTAGTGAAAGAAGTGAAGAATGAGAGAGATGGAATCAGAAAAGGAATCAAAGAGTGCAAAAGAAGAAGCCGAAGGCACCGCTCAGCGGCATTTTACCGCTGAGCGGCACTCAGGAGATCACGGCAGGTCCGCTGAGGGGCAAAATGGCCGCTGAGGGGAAGAAAGGAGACGCGCACTCACCGCTGAGCGGTACTTTACCGCTGAGCGGCACACTTATGGGCTTGGGCCTAGATTCTTTGTAATTTTAGAATAGTATATAAGCTTTAGGACGTCCTAGGGTTTGTATCTTTGGCAGAAACGAGGCAAACACTCTCTCTTCCACCCCTTTGAAGGAGGATCTTGGATGCTCAGGCTACCTCTTCACCTTTTTAGGGTTTATTCTTTCATTCTTTCATTGTTCATCTAGGTTCACCATGAATATGGTGAACTAAACTCTGTATGTTTGTTGGGGAATCAATGTAATCTCTTGAAGCTCTCATATATGGAATTTATGCTTGCATCTTTTAATTAAGACTTATGCTTTCTTTCCTCATTAGTTAGGGTTTTTCCTCTTTGCTTAATGCTTGCATGGTTTAACTCATTCGATGCATGATTATTGGTTTTGTCGATACGGGAACGTACGGGGAAGTCTAGATCCGGGGAATTTCTCCCAATATTATGTTGGTTGTCGTTAAGCTCCTGAACTTATGAACTGATCATTAGGAATGCTAGGAATTGTATGAACTCGTGATTAGGGAGAAGCCTTCTAGAAAGGTACTTTAGAGAGTGGCATTAACAATGATGATTTGAATGTTGAATTCCTAAAATATATGAGAGTGGATAAGATGAAATTGACCCCCAACAACATATTCATTCATATATTTCATTGAAAGTGTTTATCTTTTGCTTTTGCCATTGATAAAAAACTCATGCATACATGTTTATTTTCTGTCTTGCATATTAAACTCCAAATATTTCGTTCTTAAGTCTTAGCTAATCAACAAACCACATAACTAAACTAGGGCGTGAGGCCTTTGGGAGAACGATACTTGGTCTTACCTGTTAGCAAAATGAAGAAGATGAAGTTTTGATGATGTCCAAATCAAGTCAAGAGAAATCAAGATTCAAAATGTTATGAAGACTTGTATTGCTATGGAAATCTTTTGTAATAATTATAGTTTAGTATCTAGGACTTAGATTATGAGTGGATTTATGTTTGCATTCAAAAGAGATGTAAAAATAAGCCAAACAGCAAAATCTGTGCAGTGTTAATCGATTAACACAGGGTGTAAATCGATTGTTCCAGAGACAAATGAAGAAGCACTGCATTGAGCTGTTAATCGATTAACAAGGGGTGTTAATCGATTAACGTTAATCGATTAACAAGGGCTGTTAATCGATTAACACAAGAGCCGTTTGAAAAACTAGCCGTTTTTAGAGCCGTTGAAGTATCCGTTGGGTTGTTAATCGATTAACCACTGTAGCTAATCGATTAACACAGTCAGAAAGTCTAAAAGCGAAAATGGAAGAGCCTTTGGATGAGTCTATAAATAGACTCTCATTTCCTCTCAAGTTTAAGGAATTTAGAGACACAGAAACTCTTCCCTTGTGCTCAAATACTCAGAAATTCTTGAGACTTGTGTGTTCTTGTTCGGCTTGTGAAACTCTTGTCTGTGGAGCTGGTGAAGTGCTGCTACGGTGACAGAGGAAATAGCCGGTTCATCCTTGGTGTGTCTAAGGAGGTGTTCGGAAGAGAATCATCCTTCGTGAAGTATTCGGAGGAGGTGTTCATCCTTCGTGAAGTATTCGGAGGAGGTGTTCATCCTTTGTGAAGATTCAAAGGAGGTGTTGTCTCATCTCTTGTGGCATCAAGAGAGGTGTTTTCTAAACTTTTACAAATTGTATCTTTGTGATTGTAGTTTGTAATTGTTTTGTGATTAGTGAATTGTTTATCTTGTTTTGAGATAAGCGACTGGACGTAGGATTGGTAAGATCCGAACCAGGATAAAATCATCTGTGCAAATTTCTCTCAACCTTACTCTATTTTATTGTCTTTATTATTTGCTAAGTAAGTTTAATTGAGTAGAAATTTTTAAGGCACACGTTTTTAGTAAGAACCAATTCACCCCCCCTCTTGGTTTGTTATTCCACGCTAACCATTCCGCTGCAGCCGCTTCTGACAATTGGTATCAGAGCTTGCTTTGATAGTAATTCAAATGGCAGGATCACATCAAACCTTTGCAGAGGGTGCTTCTATCAATAGACCACCACTATTCACAGGTGAAAATTACGCATTCTGGAAGGTAAGAATGCAAATATTTATGGAATCTATTGATATAGATATTTGGGATGCTGTTGCATTTGGTCCTTTTATTCCAACTAACAATATGCAGGAACCAAAGCCCCGTGACCAATGGACTGCTCAAGATAAGAAAAAATTTGGTAATGATGTAAAAGCTCGTAATATTATTTCATCTGCTTTAACTGTTGATGAGTTTTACAGGATTTCTGTTTGTAAAACTGCACAAGAAATGTGGGAAGTACTGAAAGTAACCCATGAAGGTACAGATGATGTTAAGAGAGCTAGAAAGAATACCTTAATCCAGGAATACGAAATGTTCAGGATGAAGCAAGGGGAAACAATAGTAGATGTTCAGAAACGCTTCACCAACATCGTAAACCATCTTATTGGACTAGGTAAGTCTTTCGATACTGATGAGCTTAATATAAAAATTTTGAAATCTTTAGACAGGTCTTGGCAACCAAAAGTGACTGCAATTTCTGAGTCACAAAATCTCAACACAATGACCATGGCTGCATTATTTGGAAAGTTGAGAGAGCATGAACTTGACCTCGGAAGACTTGATGAAGAAGAATCAAAAGCCAAAAACAACAAGAAGAGTTTGGCGTTAAAGTCGGAGGTTGAAAGAAGCAAAGGTAAATCGGAAGATGAAGACTCAGACGAAGAAGAAGAATTGAGACTCATGATAAAAAGACTCAACAAGTTCATGAAGTCTAAAGGTAAAGGAAAATTTAGATACGAAAAGAAAGATAATCCAGTATCTTCCTCAAATTACTGATGCTACGGTTGCGGAGAAAAGGGACATTTAAAAGCAGACTGCCCAAATCAAAAGAAGGGTGAAAAGAAATTCTTCAAGAAAAAGAAGGCATACATTGCATGGGAAGATGACAATGAGACCATTTCAGATTCAAGCTACTCAGATGAAGAAGCAAACATCTGTTTAGTGGTGAACGACGACGCTGGAAGCCAAGTAAGTACATCTAGCGATTCTGATAATTCTAGTCAAATTAGTGAAAATGAATTGCATGAAATTTATGCTGCTTTAATAGTAGAATCTGAAAAGTTAGATAAAGCCCATCAGAAGTTGAAAAAGGATTTCAAAAATTTAAAATTAAATTTTGAAAATATTCTTGAAGAAAATAAGAATTTAAAATTAAATTTTGAAAATACTTTTGAAGAAAATAAAGATTTGAAAAATAAAGTTTTAATTTTTGAAAAGGGTAAATTTACTAGTAGTAATGAATGTGCATCTTGTGTTAATTATAAGAAACTACTAGATGAAACAACCTCAGGAGAATGTAGTAAAAATAATGAAAATAAGGTTGTTAAAAATAAGTATGTTCCTAGAATTAAAAATAAACACAATCATAGAACCCGTAGAACTTGGGTAGAAAAAGGAACAACTTATAGGAACACAAATGTTGTATCATGCTTTTATTGTATGAAAAAGGGTCATACATCTAACAAATGTAAAATTAAGCATTATGGTGTTCCAAGTGGTAGATATATTTGGGTTGTAAAATGATTTCAATTTTTTTTAATTTAACCCAAAGGACCCATACAAAATAGTTGGGTAACTATTGTTTAAAATTTAGAATTTCTTTAAAACAATATTTAATTATTATTCCAAGGTAGATGGAATTATTTTATTTTAATTTTATATACAAAGCATATATAGTTTTCAAACGGAAAATATTTGAAATAGAAGAATATGTGCATGTTGTCTTTGATGAAATTGTAGACCTTGAGGCAAAACCTCTTGAGTCATTTGAATTACATGCAGACAATGATGAAGATTTGAAGAAGCAACAAATGAAGTGAAGAATGATGACAATCCTCAAAGATGAAGATCTAAACAAAATGTGAAAACAACCTAGAGGATTCTCATTACAAAATTGAAGGCATATCTAAAGGGGTGCTTTATGTTTCTATGTTTTCATTAGTATGTGCCATTTATATTTCATTGCATGCTTACCTCTTTAAAAATTTAATAAAATATATATATTGTTTTTCCTTAATATGCATACATGCTTGTATTAAGGGGGAGTATATTTTCTAATAAATTTAGGGGGAGCAATTATACATCTCGTTTTAATAATGATCAAAAAGGGGGAGAAATATTTAAAGTCTTAAACTTATTTCTAAGTTTACTAACAATTGTTTCTTCCTTAAGTTATATTTTTTATACAGATTATTACCAAAAGCTTTAAATCAAGAAGGTTTTGATCATCATCAAAAAGGGGGAGATTGTTAGCAAAATGAAGAAGATGAAGTTTTGATGATGTCCAAATCAAGTCAAGAGAAATCAAGATTCAAAATGTTATGAAGACTTGTATTGCTATGGAAAGCTTTTGTAATAATTATAGTTTAGTATCTAGGACTTAGATTATGAGTGGATTTATGTTTGCATTCAAAAGAGATGTAAAAATAAGCCAAACAGCAAAATCTGTGCAGTGTTAATCGATTAACACAGGGTATAAATCGATTGTTCCAGAGACAAATGAAGAAGCACTGCATTGAGCTGTTAATCGATTAACAAGGGGTGTTAATCGATTAACGTTAATCGATTAACAAGGGCTGTTAATCGATTAACACAGGAGCCGTTTGAAAAACTAGCCGTTTTTAGAGCCGTTGAAGTATCCGTTGGGTTGTTAATCGATTAACCACTGTAGCTAATCGATTAACACAGTCAGAAAGTCTAAAAGCGAAAATGGAAGAGCCTTTGGATGAGTCTATAAATAGACTCTCATTTCCTCTCAAGTTTAAGGAATTTAGAGACACAGAAACTCTTCCCTTGTGCTCAAATACTCAGAAATTCTTGAGACTTATGTGTTCTTGTTCGGCTTGTGAAACTCTTGTCTGTGGAGCTGGTGAAGTGCTGCTACGGTGACAGAGGAAATAGCCGGTTCATCCTTGGTGTGTCTAAGGAGGTGTTCGGAAGAGAATCATCCTTCGTGAAGTATTCGGAGGAGGTGTTCATCCTTCGTGAAGTATTCGGAGGAGGTGTTCATCCTTTGTGAAGATTCAAAGGAGGTGTTGTCTCATCTCTTGTGGCATCAAGAGAGGTGTTTTCTAAACTTTTACAAATTGTATCTTTGTGATTGTAGTTTGTAATTGTTTTGTGATTAGTGAATTGTTTATCTTGTTTTGAGATAAGCGACTGGACGTAGGATTGGTAAGATCCGAACCAGGATAAAATCATCTGTGCAAATTTCTCTCAACCTTACTCTATTTTATTGTCTTTATTATTTGCTAAGTAAGTTTAATTGAGTAGAAATTTTTAAGGCACACGTTTTTAGTAAGAACCAATTCACCCCCCCTCTTGGTTTGTTATTCCACGCTAACCATTCCGCTGCAGCCGCTTCTGACATTACCAAGTTTATTACTTGAACGATTCGGTCATACTTGCCGATTGTGAAACAAGTTTGTGACATCATATTTTGGTGATCATAAATTTGTCCATCATGCACCTGAAACAACAAACAATGGTTACCTGTAACCTTGGGCTTTTCATCTTGATGGCTGATGACAAATTTATGAACACTGAAATACGGCGCCACAAACTTATTGAACAATCGGCAAGTGTGACCAAATCGTTTCAAGTAATAAAACTCGGTAAGACCAAGTATCGTTCTCCCAAAGGACTCGGCCTAGTTTAGTTATGTGATTTGTTGATTATTTAAGACTTAAGTGCGAAATAAGTGGAGTTTAATATTCAAAACAGAAAATAAACATGTGTGCATGAATTTGATCAATGGCTAAAACAAAATACAAACACTTCAATGGAATATATGGATGAGTATGTTGTTGGGGTTATCAATTTCATCTTATCCACTCTCATATACTTTAGGAATTCAACATTCTATTCATCATTGTTAATGCCACTCTCTAAATCACCTTGACAAGAAGGCCTATCCTTAATTACGAGTTCATACAATTCCTAGCATTCCTAGTAATTAGTTCTTAAGTGCAGGAGCTTAACGGCAACCAATATACTATTGGGAGAAATTCCCGGGATCTAGATTTCCCCGTACGTTCCCGTATCGACATAATCAATAATCATGCATTGAATGAGTTAAACAAAGCAAGCATTGAGCAAAGAAGAAAAACCCTAACTAATGATGAAAGAAAGCATAGGTCTTAAATATAAGATATAAAAACAAATTCCATATATGAGAGTTTCACAAGACTACATTGATTCCCCAACAACAATACAAGGTTTAGTTCACCATATTCATGGTGAAACTAGATGAATAATAATGGCAGAATGAAAGATAAAACCGTAGAAAGGTGAAGAGGTAGCCTGAGCATCCAAGATCCTCCTTCAAAGGGGTGGAAGAGAGAGTGTTTGCTTCGTTTCTGCCAAAGATACAAATCCTAGGACGTCCTAAAGCTTATATACTATTCTAAAATTACAGAAAATTTCGGCCCAAGCCCATAAGTGTGCCGCTCAGCGGTAAAGTGCCGCTCAGCGGTGAGTGCGTGAGTTGGTTTCTTCCTCTCAGCGGCCATTTTGCCCCTTAGCGGATCCAACGCGAGCTTCTGAGTGCCGCTCAGCGGTAAACTACCGCTGAGCGACAGTTGCGGCTTCTCCTTTTGCACTTTTTGATGTCTTTTCTGATTCCATCTCTCTCCTTCTTCCCTTATTTCACTAAATTCACCTTAAAACCTGCACAAAAACAATGAAATCAAGCATAAACCTGTCCAGCTCTCTTATTTATGAAAATATGAACAAAAGCATGATTTCAAGCTAGTTTCTAAGTGTTAAAGGTTGCTTTTAGTATCAATTTTAAGCATGAAAATAACAGTATTTCAACTGTTATCAGCGGTACTATCGCAGATTGGGCTTTGGTTGCCCCTTAGCGGGATCCGAGCCCATTAGGGTATTTTTATACCCTAAGTTGCGCATAAGCTTCTATTTTCAGGCTCTTCTCTGCACACACACTCCTATATACCTTTGCTAAGGTTCTCCACATGTTTTCCCTCTTCCCTCTTGAGAAAATCTCCCTTTCACTCACTTTCTCACAAGTTTTCCATCTAAGTTTGGGGTTGGGAGAGAGCATCATTGAAGGGGCTGATTTCTTCATTGTGGTTTACTAATGCTTAACAATGTATCTTTTGGTTTTGTGAATTATGTTTGATGCAGGGATGGCCTCCTCATCGGGCAAAAAGAATCAAGACTATAAGATCCAAGAAGAAGGAGGATACAGAGGACAACTCAGATTGAGGAGGTGTGGAGATAGCATTTACTGATGAATGCTATCATAATTAGAGCAGGACTTATGCTTTTGTTTGGTTTAGTGTTCTGAACTTATTTACTTTTGTTTTAGATTAGGGTTGATGTACTCAATTGGAAACTTTGTCTGTTATGATGGTTTGCTTATGATTGTGATGGTTTGATAAGTAATGCTTGATGATGCTTTGAGATTGATTGATGTTGAGATGTGCACATTAAGTGCTTATACAGGTGATTCACAAACTTTGTGAACAAATGCATGATATTGTGATTGTGATTGTGAGATTAAGCAGGATGTGTATGTCAAAAGTGAATGAGCTTATATGTGAGGTTTTGAGCACTAGAGTTTTATTGATTGAATGCTATTACTTTGAAAGCATGAATGATTTTGCTCAGGTTTTCTATGATTGAATCAATTGCTTGTTTTGCATCATATGATCAAGGTCGTTTGTTGGTAACCCTTTTATTGGCCAAATTCATTTAGCCCACTAAAAGAGAACATTTTGTGTTTTATCCTTTGAACCCTTAGCCTTGAATATAAATTGAAAACCCTTGTTGAAAAGCTTTACCTTGAGTTTAGTAGAAAATCTTGTGTGGTATTGACAAATGTTCAAGTTTGGGGTTGTTGGGAAAGCATGAAAAAGAAAATGGAAAAGCATTGAGCTAAGAGTTAAGAAATAAGAATGTGAAAAGAAAAGAAAAAGAGAAAGAAAAGAAAAGAAAAGGCAAAGCTCAATGCAAAGGAAAGTTGGGAAAAATAAGAATGATTGTGTTGATATGATTCTCTTAACTCAAGGATTTTGTGATCTAGAAAAACCAATTTTCTTGTTAGCCCAGCCACGTTATAAGCCATTGAAAAGTCCTTGTGATGATGCATGCTTGTGAATGTTTTTTATTGTGGTTAAATGAAAGGCAAAGTTAATTCATGTGACATTGTGATAGTGGAGTGAATGAGTGATTACCTTTTATACACTTGTGTTTGAGTGAAACACTTTACCTAGTGAGGAAATATTCCATGAGCACATGAACATCCATGCTTAATTGATTGATCATTCATGAAAAATAGCATTTGTTGGATATTAAGTAACTTTGTGAACACCAAAGCATGTGCACGTCTTGATTGAAATCTTGGTCATAAGTTTGATTGAAGTCTTTACTTATCTTGAAAAGAAGATTTTTAAATGAGTGAACCATTATATGAATTGGTAGAAGGTTGAGTTACATCTTGTTTGCTTGAGGACAAGCAAAGTTCTAAGTTTGGGGTTGTGATAACAGTTGAAAAACTGTTATTTTCATGCTTAAAATTGATACTAAAAGCAACCTTTGACACTTAGAAACTAGCTTGAAATCATACTTTTGTTCATATTTTCATAAAAAAAAGAGCTTGATAACAGTTGAAAAACTGTTATTTTCATGCTTAAAATTGATACTAAAAGCAACCTTTAGACTTAGAAACTAGCTTGAAATCATGCCTTTTATCCATTTTTTCAGAAATAAGAGAGCTGGACAGGTTTATGCTTGATTTCAGTGTTTTTGTGCAGGTTTTAAGGTGAATTTAGTGAAAGAAGTGAAGAAGGAGAGAGATAGAATCAGAAAAGGAATCAAAGAGTGCAAAAAGAGAAGCTGAAGTCACCGCTCAGCGGCAGTTTACCGCTGAGCGGCACTCAAGAGGTTGCGGGAGGTCCGCTGAGGGGCAAAATGGCCGCTGAGGGGAAGAAACGAGACGCGCAATCACCGCTGAGCGGTATTTTACCGCTGAGCGGCACATTAATGGCCTTGGGCTTGAATTTTTGTAATTTACGAATGATATATAAGCTTTAGGGGTTCCTAGGATTAGAGATCTTTGGCAGAAACGAGGCAAACACTCTCTCTTCCACCCCTTTGAAGGAGGATCTTGGATGCTCAGGCTACCTCTTCACCTTTATTGGGTTTATTCTTTCATACTTTCATTGTAATTCATCTAGGTTCACCATGAATATGGTGAACTAAACCTTGTATGTTTGTTGGGGAATCAATGTAATCTCTTGAAGCTCTCATATATGGAATTTATGCTTGCATCTTTTAATTAAGACTTATGCTTTCTTTCATCATTAGTTAGGGTTTTTCCTCTTTGCTTAATGCTTGCATGGTTTAACTCATTCGATGCATGATTATTGGTTTTGTCGATACGGGAACGTACGGGGAAGTCTAGATCCGGGGAATTTCTCCCAATATTATGTTGGTTGTCGTTAAGCTCCTGAACTTATGAACTGATCATTAGGAATGCTAGGAATTGTATGAACTCGTGATTAGGGAGAAGCCATCTAGAATGGTACTTTAGAGAGTGGCATTAACAATGATGATTTGAATGTTGAATTCCTAAAATATATGAGAGTGGATGAGATGAAATTGACCCCCAACAACATATTCATCCATATATTTCATTGAAAGTGTTTATCTTTTGCTTGTGCCATTGATCAAAAACTCATGCATACATGTTTATTTTCTGTCTTGCATATTAAACTCCAAATATTTCGTTCTTAAGTCTTAGCTAATCAACAAACCACACAACTAAACTAGGCCGTGAGTCCTTTGGGAGAACGATACTTGGTCTTACCAAGTTTATTACTTGAACGATTCGGTCATACTTGCCGATTGTGAAACAAGTTTGTGACATCATATTTTGGTGCTCATAAATTTGTCCATCAGAGCTCGACAGGTTTATGCTTGATTTTAGTATTTTTGTGCAGGTTTTAAGGTCAATTTGGTGAAAGAAGTGAAGAAGGAGAGAGATGGAATCAGAAAAGACATCAAAAAGTGCAAAAGGAGAAGCCGCAACTACCGCTCAACGGCAGTTTACCGCTGAGCGGCACTCAGGAGGTCACGTTGGATCCGCTAAGGGGCAAAATGGCCGCTGAGGGGAAGCAACCAACTCACGCACTTACCGCTGAGCGGCAGTTTACCGCTGAGCGACACTCTTATGGGCTTGGGCCTAAATTTTCTGTATTTTTAGAATAGTATATTAGCTTTAGGACGTCCTAGGGTTTGTATCTTTGGCAGAAACGAAGCAAATACTTTCTCTTCCACCCCTTTGAAGGAGGATCTTGGATGCTCAGGCTACCTCTTCACCTTTCTAGGGTTTTATCTTTCATTCTTCCATTATTATTCATCTAGTTTCACCATGAATATGGTGAACTAAACCTTGTATTGTTGTTGGGGAATCAATGTAGTCTTGTGAAACTCTCACATATGGAATTTGTGTTAACATCTTACTTTTAAGACTTATGCTTTCTTTCATCATTAGTTAGGGTTTTTCCTCTTTGCTTAATGCTTGCTTTGTTTAACTCATTCATTGCCATGATTATTGATTTTGTCGATACAGGAACGTACGGGGAAATCTAGATCCGGGGAATTTCTCCCAATAGTATATTGGTTGCCGTTAAGCTCCTGCACTTAAGAACTAATTACTAGGAATGCTAGGAATTGTATGAACTCGTAATTAAGGATAGGCCTTCTTGCAAGGTGATTTAGAGAGTGGCATTAACAATTGATGAAAAGAATGTTGAATTCCTAAAATATATGAGAGTGGATAAGATGAAATTGATAACCCCAACAACATACTCATCCATCTATTTCATTGAAGTGTTTGTATTATGTTTTCGCCATTGATCAAATTCATGCATACATGTTTATTTTCTGTCTTTTGCATATTAAATTCCAATCAATTTGTCCTTAAGTCTTAAATAATCAACAAATCACATTACTAAACTAGGCCGTGAGTCCTTTGGGAGAACGATACTCGGTCTTACCGAGTTTTATTACTTGAAACGATTCGGTCACACTTGCCGCTTGTCCAACAAGTTTGTGGCGCCGTTTTTCGGTGTTCATAAATTTGTCATCAGTATTGCAAAAAAAAAAAGAGAGGAAAAAACATAAATAAGACGAAGGCAATCTTGAGTCACTTGTTTTGCTTGTGAATCGTTAAACTCTTGTTTTTCGAAGATAACGAAAGGTGACAAATGGAAAAATGATGAATAATAAAAAAGAAAATTGGGATGTCAAATTTTTCTGAGGTAAAGTGTTTAAAAATAACAATTTGATGTTTTCTTTCGAGATGTTTGTGCGTGTGTTGCTTGAAAGCCTTTACCCTTCACTTTTTCTAAAATAAAGGATTTTCCCCAACAAACATTGTCATAGCCCTCAGTAACAAAAACCTTTACACTGAGGCAAATTGGCCTGACCAAAATTACTCTCGCTTGTGCTAGTTGGTGATCCCTGAATCCACTGAGATAAACAAAAGAACTTTCGAAAAGAGAATAAGTTCACTAGATTGAAAACCCGAAAGGGCGGTCTAGAAAGAAAAAAAAACGACTCATGTTGAGGTCATCTAATCGTAGAGTTAATCTTTTGAAAATAAAGCAATTAGAGTTCAAAATGATGTGTGGCCTTCTTTTCTATATCTAAATAGCAAAAAATATATCCATTGTCACCCAGATTGAGCCAAAAATAATTTCTTTTTCAAAATTATTCCCAAGCAAGGGTTATCATAGTATGAGTCAACTCGGGATGCAGATGAAGAGCACTCAATCATCAAACGAGGGGAATCCTTCAAAAAAAACACAACAAAAAAGAAAAAAATCACAAAGTGGTGATAAATGAGATGAATAAAAAATAAAGTTCGAGAAAAAACAAAGTGCTCAAAAAGTCAAATAGTTGATACAATGCATAGATGATAACCCTTGTTTCAAAAAAATTTAACCGACAAGCATTCATTTGGGCCTTTGTACCATTTTCTTCCAATACTTTTTAACCCTTAGCCATGTTACAAGCTTAATAAAGTCCACACAGATTGAATAATGTTTGCTCAAATTTTCATAAAGCTTAATTTTGCGATAAGACGAAATGACTTGCAATGTGTCGTAAAAAAAATTGAAAATGAATGAATAAATAAAAAAAAAGTAATGTCTTAGTAAGAAGGGATCTCTTTGACAACTAGGCAAAAGCATGCAAAAGAAAATCAAATCAATTAGGATCATCCGTTTAGTCGATCCTTTTCATACCTACTACCTTTTCCAAATGGAACCCCGTGCAAAAAAAACTGGGGCAATTTTGTGGATCTCACCACACGTCTTCACTCTGAAATTCATCAACCCATAATCTCAAGACTAGGACAGCTTTGCAAGTCTCACTAGATTGTTTTTACCCTAATTATCATGGATCCACACCCATGCTCATTTTCCCAAACACTAAATTGGAGTAGCTTTTGGGTATCTCGTTTCACTTTGGCATTCACGTACTACATCTCCTTCAAGGAGTGTATGAGGTGACGTGCCCTCATGGCTATCCCATTTTCTTCCAAGTCATTCTAAATAGATCTCATTCTTCACTTGCCAATAAATTCAAGCATGTGTGCACTGAAGTCTCGAAAGAAAAAGTCAAAATGTAATCATGTCAAAGTTAGATCTCAGATGTATGACATTCCTCACTTTCACAAAACATTGAAAATAAAGATCAATTTGATGATGATTGCAAGTAAGATGAATGACTCAAGCAAACAAAAATAGAAACACAAAACAAAGCAAATGTTTTCCATATGTGTGCGTCCATCCATCAAAAGAAATTATTTCAGATCGAAACCCTCTTCATTCATAGGAATGGTTGTCGAATCCTTCTTCAAAAATACAGAAAAAATAACATTATGATTTTCTCTTTCAAGTCATACTGTTTCTTGTTGATCAAGTTTTTTTTCTCTGATTTTGAGGTTTTGACACTCACAACTTTACACATTGCTCATCTCTTTTAAGTTAGGTTTCAGCATTCTACAATGGTCTTTACACCTTGTTTCTCCTATATTCATATCAGGACCCTCTCTTTGGGAATAGTCATTGATGTCTTTTCAAAAATCAAATTTCTGTCAAAAATTAAAAAAAAACATTTCACAAAACTACAAGTTTCAAGAATTTCGAAGTTTATAAGCCCAGTTTCCACACTGGCCCCCAAAGCCCAATTTCTACATTGACCCTAAAGTCCATTTTCCACACTGGCCCCCAAGCCTGGTTTCCATACTGGCCACAAAGCCTAGTTTCCATTCTGGCCCCGAAGTCCAATTTCCACACTGGCCCCAAAGCCCAGTTTCCACACTGGCCCTCATGCCTAGTTTCCATACTGGCCCACCATTCCCAGCTCGCCTAGCCCTAAAGCCTAGTTTCCACACTGGCCCTCAAGCTTAGTTTCCATACCGGCTGTCAAGCCCAATTTCCACACTGGCCCGCAAAGCCCAGTTTCAATACTGGCCTTGAAGCTCAGTTTCCACACTAGCGCCAAAGTCCAGTTTCCATACTGGCCCACCAAGCCCAGCTCGCCTGGCCTTAAAGTCCAGTTCTCACACTGGCCCACAAGCCTAGTTTTCACACTGGCCTACAAAGCCCAGTTTTACCTGGCCCCCAAGCTCAGTTTCCACACTGGCCCCAAAGCCCAGTTTCCACACTGGCCCCACCAAGCCCAGCTCACTAGGCCCTTATAAAAAAAACAAAACAACACAAAGCACAATTTTGCTTGGCACCCTAAATCCATTTTTATTTGGCACCCTGAGCTCAAGTTTTCTTTTGGTATTTTGGCCCTCTGCTAGGCAATGGTCGAATCCACGTTTTCGTTTCATGTTGTTGGCCCTCTACTAGCCAATGGTCAATTCCAGTTTGTTGTTCTGCAATATCGGCCCTCTGATAGGAAATGGTCGAATCCAGGCTTTCGTTTCATGTTGTTGGTCCTCTGCTAGGCAATGAAAATATTTCAGTTTGTTGTTTTGCGATATCGGCCCTCTGCTAGGCAATGATCGAATTCAGGTTTTCGTTATGTGTTGTTGGCCCTCTACTAGGTAACGGTCAATTTTAGTTTGTTGTTCTGTGATATCGGCCCTCTGCTAGGCAATGGTCGAATCCAAGTTTTCTTTTAGTATATTGGCCCTCTACAAGGCAATGGTCAAATTCCAGTTTGTTGTTTTGCGATATCGGCCCTCTGCTAGGCAATGGTCGAATCCAGGTTTTCGTTTCGTGTTGTTGGTCCTCTGTTAGGCAATGACCAAATTTCAATTTGTTGTTTTACGATATCGGCCCTCTGCTAGGCAATGGTCGAATCCAAGTTTTCTTTTGGTATATTGGCCCTCTGTAAAGTAATGGTCAAATTCCAGTTTGTTGTTTTGCGATATCGGTCCTCTGCTTGACAATGGTCGAATCTAGGTTTTCATTTCGTTTTGTTTGTCCTCTGCTAGGCAATGACCAAATTTCAGTTTGTTGTTTTGCGATATCGGCCCTCTGCTAGGCAATGGTCGAATCCAAGTTTTCTTTTGGTATATTGACCCTCTCCAAGGAAATTGTCAAATTCTAGTTTGTTGTTTTGCGATATCGGCCCTGTGCTAGGCAATGGTCGAATCCAGGTTTTCGTTCGTGTTGTTGGCCCTCTGGTAGGCAATGCTCAATTTCAACTTGTTGTTCTGCGATGTCGGCCCTCTACTAGGCAATGGTCAATTTCTTTTGTTGCAATCTCACCTTTTTCAAGAATTTGGTTATCATATATTAAATAAGTTCTTATTTTTCCTCTTTCACTTTTGAAATCCAGACGAAATTAATGTTTCTTTCTTTACTTAGCCTTTATCTAGTAAAATCTAAGTAAAGAGGGGCAACTGTCAACATCCAATTTCGTCCGAATAACTAAATAATATAGGTCTTTCTTTTTTATTGTATCTTATTTTGTTTTATGTCTTTTTATGATTTTAATTTTGTTTTTTACTATTAATTTTTTTATTATTATTATTTGATTTGATTTTCTGAGTATTTTTTATAAAGAAAGCGAAAAGAAAAAAGAAAAAGAAAAAAGAAGAAGCAGGATCACGTATACTCACACCCAATTCTCAAAAAGAAAAAAGGAGAAATCGTTCCTCCCTCACGTACACTGACACGCTCCCTTTTGCTCTCCACGCTCATCTCACCCGTAACCACCCTAACCACATTTCCCTTTCACTCCCAATTCCTCATCTCCAACGACATCCATTCATTCACCGGGGGACCCTTTTGCACATCAATGAGAGAGATTCTCCCTTCCCTCCAACAAGATTCATCATTCACTTCTCAACAAACTTTGGATTCTTCCATTCGCTTAATAGAAACAGTTCCTCTAGCAGTCTCTTGTTCTTGGAAGATCTCCTTCCCTATTTCTCTATTTCGCTTCCATCCTCCAACCATTACATACAACCACATACTTCTTCATCTTTAGAAATTCAACTCAAGCTGAGACCAAAACCCATTTTCCTCCAGCACATACTGAACTTAATCTTCTCATTTACCTCCACAAGAATTTTATCATTTGGCTTCATCCATCGAAACTCTTGAAGCATCAAATCCTCTCTTCTGGTTCATCACGCATATAGTAGAATACATACATCAATTAAACAAAGTAGGAGGCCCCAAATTTGATCATCTTCATTGTTATGTATCTAATCATAACATAGATAGGAGAAGAAAGGAGATTTTGTCGCTGACACATACTCCATTTGTGAGCCCGGTTGTAGCCATGGGTGGCGACTAGGGTCTAACAGACCTGTTGGCAGAACCTTTGGTGGTGGTTGTCTCAAGGTGGAAGGCAAAACAGCGTGCCCCAAGTTGGAGGTAAGACTCGTCTCATATAAGACGAAGAAGGGAGCAGTACCACCGGCTTTAGGAAGCGCCATTGGCTCTAGGCAGCACTGGTGGCAGGCTCGATAGTGGCGGCTACGCGATAATGGTGGCGACTCCAATCTCTTTTACAATCGCGTGTTGTTTTTGGATCGTTGTCCCGTTGCGATTCTGGTTGCGACACCATGAAATGACATTTCTCCCAATTAAGCACAAGATTCGTTTGAACACATCTCTTTAAGACAATATCCAGATTTGCCAAACACCTTTGGAATGAATCTCCAAATACTAAAAAATCATCCATGAAGACTTCAATACACTTCTCTATGAGATCCGAAAAAATTGCCTGCATACACCTTTGAAACGTAGCTGAAGCATTATATAACCCAAATGGCATCTTTCTATAAGAAAATACACCAAATGAACACGTAAATGTTGTTTTCTCTTGGTCTTTTGGATCTACCACAATTTAATTGTATCCAGAATATCCATCTAGGAAGCAATAGAAAGCATGTCCCGCCAATCTTTCTAGTATCTGATTCATATAAGGAAAGGGAAAATGATCCTTCCTAGTGGCCTTATTTAACTTCCTATAATCAATGCACATTTGCCATCCAGTAACAGTCCGAGTAGGAATAAGCTCACTCTTGTCATTATAGATTACTGTCATCCCACCTTTCTTTGGCACTACCTGTACTAGACTCACCCATTCACTGTCAGAGATCAGATATATAATGCCAGCTTCCAGAAGCTTCAATACTTCCTTTCTAACCACCTCCTTCATCACTGAATTTAACCTTCTCTGTGGTTGAGCACTTGGTCTATAGTCATCCTCCATAAATATTTTATGCATGCAGTAAGTTGGACTTATACCCTTGAGATTTGAAATTGACCACCCAATAGCTTCTTTGTTGGCTTTCAATATTTCCACCAATTTTTCTTCTTCTTCAGGAAGAAAAAACTTACTGATGATGACTGGCTTAGTTCCATCTTCTTCTAAGAAAACATACCTCAAATGCGGTGGTAACATCTTTAACTCCAACTTCTTTTCTTTTATGTCTTTTTTTATATCAATCATCTCAAAATTAGCCTCATCCACTAGGATCTCCGTCAATGTCTCCAAATTTGTCATACATTATTCAATTAATTTTTCTTCTTCTTCATTCAAGTCTTCACAAGCATCAATAAGAGTTTTCTCTAACGGAGAAGAACAACGTACCATCCTTTCTTGCACCATACAAACTTCATCAAGTATATCAAATTTGAAACATGCTTTATCATCTTTAGGATGTGTCATGGCTTTGAATACATCAAAATTTACTTTTTCATCTAGAACTCTTACTTTAAGCTTGTCATTCTCCACATCAATTAAAACTCTAGTAGTCTTCATAAATGGTCACCCAAGGATGAGAGGCACATCTTCATTCTCTTCCATCTCCATTATGACAAAATCCACTAGAAATACAAATTTGTCTACCTTCACCAGTACATCTTCAACCACCCCGTATGGGTATTTAAGAGACCTGTCTACCAACTGGAGAGTCATTCTAGTAGGTTTGAGTTCCAAACCTTCAATTCTTTTGAGCATAGCAAGCGGCATCAAATTAATGCTAGCTCCCAAATCAATCAATGCTCTTCCAACTTCCAATTCTCTGATGGTACATGGAATAGTGAAGCTTCCCGGATCTTTGAACTTAGGAGGTAGTTTTTGTATTATTCCACTGCAATTACCTTGCACTTCAATTGTCTCCTTCTCAATATATTTTCTTTTCTTTGTAAGAAGCTCCTTCAAAAATTTTACATATGACGACATCTATTGCAATGCTTCAGAGAAAGGTATAGTAATTTCTAGTTTTTTAAACATCTCTAAGAACCGCTCAAGCTGTTTTTCTTTTCCTTCCTTGAATAAATCTTTGGATAAGGAAGGGGTTTTTCAACATATTTTTCTTTTTTTCTCTCATTTACCTCTTCTTTCTTTTTTTCTCCCTCAATTCTCTCTTTCTGCTCACTTACTTCTTCCTTACTCACATTTTCTTTCTCTTTTCTCTCTATTTTTCTCTCCTCTAACACTTTGCCACTTCTTGTAACAATGGTTTTACACTCTTCCCTCAAATTACTTTTCGCATCCTTCTCACAACCCTCCATCTTGTTAACCAATTGCCCAATGTGCATCTTCATACTATTAAATCCAGCCTCTATATTCTTACAATAAGAGATGCTCATTTTCGTGAATTGCTGGAAAGTTTCCTCAAGCTTTCTGGTCTTCTCAATTGGAGTAGGTTGTTGCTGCAACTGTTTCAGCTGCCTTTGCACCATTGAAACATTATATATCTCTTGTGGTAATAAAGAAAGCTTCTTTGTCACTTCTTCCAACTGTTGAGTGATAATTTTATTTTGTGCAAGCAAGGCATCTTGAGATTGCAATTGTAGGACTCCCTTTTGTTGAGTTGGAGCTCCTCTTCTGCTATGGATCTTGTTGTCATTAGTAGCCATGTTGTCTATCAATTCAAAAGCTTCCTCTGGAGTCTTGCGTTTGATATTACCTCCAATTGTGGCATATAGCATCAATTTTTTGTTTGCGAATCAAGACCTCCAAGGAAAAGAATGACTACCGTTGCTTCGTCAAAGCCATGAGTGGGCGTCTTTCTCAATAAGCTCTTGTATCTATCCCATGCTTGACCTAGCGTTTCCTCCATACCTTGCCTGAAAGAAGAAATTTCTTGCTTCCCTTTGTTGATTTTGGATTGTGGGAAGTACATGTTAGAAACTTTGAAACCACAACTTCCCATTCAGTAAAGCTATCCTCCAAGAAAGAATTCAACAATAGCTTAACATTTCCTCCCAATGAGAAAGGAAACAAACTAAGCTTTATAGCGTCATCCAGCACACCATTGATCTTTACAGTGTTGCGAATCTCGTTGGATGTGGTTAGATGCTCATATGAACTTTCAAGTGACAGTCCATTAAATTGGTTGCTCTTCACCAATTGTATCAACGCCGGTTTCACCTCCATGTTTGCAGCATTGACCTTCGGCCTAGCAATGCTATTAAAGTGATGAGGGCCAACAACAATGGTGTAATCCGCCAAAGTATGTCTACCATTATTTTCTCCAGCCATCTCTTCAGTAATCTGGTTAGATCTTTGTGGTGAGGGTTGTAGAAGTATCTCCGGAGAAGTAAATAATTCTCTAGATGTTCGGATTCTCCTTCTCCATCTACTCTCGTCAAATCCTTCAAGAAGAGGTTTCGTTGTTTTCTTGCTCCTAGTACGAATTGTATCCTGCATACACAAGAAAACAAAACCCTAGAAACAATTGTTAGCACAAATAGATAAAATAGATAAAAAAATAGAAAATATAGAAAAGATAAGATAAAAAGATAAAAAGATAAGATAAAAAGATAACAAGATAAAAATTAAGTCAAAGCTAATCAATAATCACACAAATAGAATAGTTAAACCTCGAGTCCCCGGCAACAACGCCAAAAATTTGTTGACACTTTGGCAAGTGTACCGAATCGTATCAAGTAATAATAAATGGTAAGACCAAGTATTGTTGCCCAAGAGACTCAAGGCCTAAACAGTTATGTGATTTCATGATTAAATAAGACTTGTAAACGAAATTATTGTGTTTATATTACAGAAAAGTAAACATGAATGCAAATGTTGATCAATTGATTGAAAAATGCAAAAGTGATTGATGTAAAATATGGAATGATTATGTTGTTGGGGTTTCCGCCTTATCCTATCCACTCTCAATGAATTCATCTTTCTTCATTAATGTTAATGTCACTTTCTAATTTACCTTAAACCCGATGTCTCGGTGAAGAAAGCCTAATCCTAATTACTAGTTCACAATGTCTTGTCTCCCTAGCAATTAATCATGCATTACATTCGCAAAAACCTTAAAGGCAACCGATCATCCTATTCCTATGTCTAGGTAATATTACTTCCGGGAGAAATTTCCTAGTTCTAGATTTCCTCATATGTTTCCATAATGACAAAATCAATAATCATGCAATTGAATGAGTTAAACAAAACATGCATAGAGTATAGAGGAAAAACCCTAACAATTAATGAAGTAAAGCATGTATAATCAAGAATCAATTCAATATATGAGAGTTTCAAAGGATTACATCGTTCCCCAACAACAGTGGAGGTTTAGTCACCATAGACATGGTGAAACTAGATGAAAATAATGAAAAGAATGAAAGATAAAACCCTAAAATTTGAAGATCAGAGCTTCTGCATCAAAATCCGCCTCCAAGGGGTGGAAGGAGTGTAATTTTGCCTCTTTACAGAAAATTGGCCGAAGCCTAAGTTAACGGCGCTCAACGGTGAAATGGCGTTGAGCGGTGAGTGCGACACTCAGAATTAGCCCTCAACGATGATGCTTAAGTGCGAGATAGTGTACTCAACAAGCAAGCTTGGTGCTCAGCGGTGAAATAGCGCTGAGCAGTGACTGTAATACTTGAATTGTGCACTTTTCCTTCCTTTCCTAAGTCCAACTCCTTGCTACTTCAACTTTTTTCATCCAATTCTTCTAAATTTCTGCCAAAACAAGGAAAACCAAGTATAAAACCCATCCAACTCTCTTATTTCCACAAATTAAGCAAAAACATGATTTCAAGCTAGATTCTAAGTCATTAAGGGTGTTTTAGATGTCAAAATTAAGTATAAAAATAGTAGTTTTTCAACTGTTATCAACCACATTACTTTGATTAAACTGTGTTGTGTTTTGTGATAAGTATTGCTTTGTGATATTCTAGTGTATTGATTGATGTTGAGATGATGCATGATGTGATGATATACAAGTGATGGCTCACAGTGTATGAAACAGGTGTTTAAGGTAAAACTTGATTGAGATACTGAGTAGGGTGTTTTTCTGAATTCTGGGACTTGTGAGTTTACTTGTGTGAGATTTGGGCTTCAGAGTTTTTTTTGAATAATTGCTATTACTTTGGAAGCATGAATGATTTTTCCTAAATTTTCTTTGATTGAACAACTTGCTTGCAGGTTTAATATGATCAAGGCCATCTTTTGTTGTCCCTTATTCTTTTAGCCTTCACATGAATCTTTGCCAACTGAAAAGAGAATCAATTGTTATAACCTTTGAACCTTGAGCCTTACGTATGTTTGAAAAACCTTTTTTTTTTGAAAATCTTTACCTTGAGTTAAGTTGAGAACATTTGATGAGGTATTGACAAAGGTTCGAGTTTGGGGTTGCTGGAAAGATTGAGAAAGGAAAAAGAAAAAAAAATTAAGGTAAGTAGTGAGTACTTGAAAAGCAAAAGCAAAAGAAAAAGAAAAATGAAAAGAAAATCTCAGGGAAAGCTGGGAAAAAGAAAGAGAGTTTGTGCTTGAATGATGAAATCATAAATGTCTCTCTTGACTCAAGGATTTTGCTGACCAGAAAAGCCAATTTCCTTCCTAGCTTAGCCATGTTACAAGCCATAAAAATCCCTTTTGATGAGAACTTGCTTGTGATCTTGTTTGATTGTGGTTAAATGAAAGGCAAAGTTAATTTGTGTGACATTGTGATAGCAGAGTGAAAAAGACACCAACACCTCATTATACACCTTTGGGTTGAGTGATACACTTTTCAGTGCTTGAGTGATACACTTTTGAGTGCTTGAGTGAAACACTTTACTTGGTGAGGAGTAGTTCTTTGAATTTTTTATTAAATATTTGCTTGGTTGATTAATCATTCTTAAGGATAGCATCTGTTGAATTATATGAGCATCACATTGATTTTGATTTGATTAAGGCATCTTGACTGACATCCTTATGTTAAATTGATAAAAGTGATTTCTTGTCCTGGAAGAAAAAGGTTTTGAAAAATGTTGAATCATTGTAGTAATTGTTCTGAAAAGATAAGTTACAATATGAGCATCTGTTGAATTATATGAGCATCACATTGATTTTGATTGGATTAAGGCATCTTGACTGACATCCTTATGTTAAGTTGATAAAAGTGATTTCTTGTCCTGGAAGAAAAAAGTTTTGAAAAATGTTGAATCATTGTAGTAATTGTTCTAAAAAGTTGAGTTATAATATGTTTTGCTTGAGGACAAGCAAAGTTCTAAGTTTAGGGATGTGATAACGGTTGAAAATACCATTATCTGTGATGTAATTTTGATACTAAATGCACATTTTTCTACTTAAAAACTTGCTTGAAATCACGATTTTCTGTTAAGTTGTGTGAATAAGAGAGTTGAGGTTGAACTTAATGATTTTATGACTACATTCCCTTGTTTTAGTAGGTTAATGAAGTGAGTTGGAAGAGGAGTCAAAGTATGAAGGAGTTGAAACTCAAGGAACGAGCAGAACTGCAAAAAAAAAAAAAGAAACGCAATGCTGAAAAAATCTGCGAGGCTTGGGCGCCCCTCAAGGGGGCTTGAGTGCCAAAAGTGCACTGCACACAGCCTGGGCGCCTTTTAACCCTCGGCAAGTGTAACCAAATCGTATCAAGTAATAATAAATGGTAAGACCAAGTATCATTTCTCAAAGGACTCACAGCCTAAACAGTTATGTTATTTGTTGATTATCTTAGACTTGTAACCGAAAATATTGTTGTTGAACTATGAAAAAATAAACATGAATGCAAGGTTTTGATCAATGGACTTGAACAATGCAGAAACAGTTGATGGATAATATGAATGATTATGTTGTTGGGGTTTACCAATTCACCCTATCCACTCTCATGTATTCAAGAAATCATCTTTCTTCATTAATGTTAATGCCACTTTCTAAATTACCTTAAAACCAATGACTTGGTGAAGAAAGCCTACTCCTAATCACTAGCTAACAATGTCTTGTCTCCCTAGCAATTATTCACGCATTACATTTGCATAGAAGCTTAAAGGAAGCCAACCATCATATTCCTATGTCTAGGGTTGTACTACTATTGGGAGAATTTCTTCATGTCTAGATATATCTATATGTGTCCATACAAATAATATCAATGGTCATGCAATTGGATGAGTTAAACAAAGCATGCATAGAGTATAGAAGAAAAACCCTAACAATTAATGAAAGAAAGCATATATTATATATAAAGAATCAATTCAATACATAAGAGCTTCAAATGATTACAATGGTTCCCCAACAATAATGAAGGTTTAGTTCACCATAATCATGGTGAAACTAGATGAAAAAAAATGAAAGAATGAAAGATAGAACCCTAGAATTTGAAGAGTGGAGCTTGAGCATCCAAAATCCTCCTCCAAGGGGTGAAGAAAGTGTATTTTGCTTCATTCCAGCCAGAGATGATTAACCTAGGTCGACTAAAACCTTATATATTATTCTAAAAATTACAGAAAAGTGGCCAAAGGCCCATAAAAATGGCGCTTAACGATAAGTGTGTGTTCTTTTATTTGACGCTCAGCTACATTTTTGCCCCTCAGCGGTGACTACAGGACCTCAAGAACACCGCTCAGTGGTAATTTCCACTTAGCGGTACTCGTGTCTTCTTTTTTTGTGCACTTTTCACTTCCTTTTCTGATTCCAACTTCTTCCTACTTCACTTCTTTCATCCAATTCATCTTAAAACCTACAAAAACAAGGAAAACCAAGCATAAAACCCATCCAACTCTCTTATTTCAAAAACATAAACAAAAGCATGATTTGTAGCTAGTTTCTGAGTCATAAAAGTTGTCTCTAAAGTCAATTTTAAGTATAAAAATAACAGTTTTTCAATTGTTATCAGTGCCCCTTTTGGGCGCTTAAGCGCCAGAAAGTACCGTTCGACGCCCGAGCGCCCCATTTAGGGCTTTTGAGCGCCAGCGACATGGGCCAGACCTTATTTCTATTTTGATTCGACTCTATTTAAAGGACCCAGACGCCCTAGGTTTGGCAGAGGGAGTGTAGCAGCACACTCTTTCAGTCTTTGGAGGCGAATTTGGATGCGAGAGCTTCCATCTTCTACTTTTATGGTTTTTGTATCTCATTCTTCTCCCTTATTCATCTAGTTTCACCATGTCTATGGTGAATTAAACACTATTTGTTGTTGGGGAATGATGTAACCTTGTGAACTCTCATGTATTTGAATTGATTCTTAATAATATATGCTTTTTCATTAATTGTTAGAGTAATTCATCCATTACAACGCTTGCTTCGGTTAACTCATTCAATAGCATGATTTATGAATTGCATGAGTGCCGAGAGGTTCCTTATAATTCAGGTTTTTGTTGAATTACTCCCAAGAGTAATATTTCTCAAGGATGAGGGTATGAGTCTTAGTCGTCTTAAAGCTCTTGATCTTCACATTTAATTACTAGGAATTGCTTGAACTAGTGATTAAGGAAAGACTTATTTCGCTGAGGGATCGAGTTTAAGTGATTTAGTGAGTAACGTTAACATTAATGCATAAAGAAGAATTCTTTCATACATGAGAGTGAAATTGGTGACATCTAATCTCAACAACCTACTCATCTCATATTAAAAACAACATTCGTTCATCATTGTGCTATTATGCTATTGATCAAACTGCATTCATATTTAATTTTTTGCCTTTACATCTGAAACCAATGATCTCGTTTTCTTTAAGTCTTAATTAATCGAGTTATCACACGACTGTCTAGTGTCGAAAGTCTCTTGGGATACGATACTTGGTCTTACCATTTTATATTACTTGTGCGATTCGGTACACTTACTGATCCATCAACACATGCCTATAATATAATGTGTATATTTGAACATAACCATCAACCCAAGCCTTCTATTTAAGTTCAATGGAACTTAGATAGTCTTTGCCACATTTCGCGAGTTGAAAGAACTCGAGGTATCAATGTTTGATTTGGGATGTGAGTTAGTAGTTGTTATACCAGCATAGGAGAAAATTGCAACAAATTCAGTTTGTGTTGGGTGTCCGTCAAAGGTAACAGGACGCAAAATCAATGTTAATCCAGTATGTCTACCACGTGAGGGATTAGACGTAATTATTGGAATGGATTGGTTGTAGACCAATGTCGTACTTATTGTTTGTGGTCAACAGAAGGTAGTCTTTTTAGAAAAGGAACAAGTATAAGGGTTTCGTCTCGTGAAGTTTGGCAGGATGTCCGGGGAGGAGCATGCTGAACATTTGAGGATGACGTTGGAAATCTTGAGAGTAGTTGTATGGGAAATTGTCAAAGTGTGAGTTCTGGTTGGAGGAAGTTCAGTTTTTGGGTCATGTAATTTCCGCTCAAGGAAATGGGAACGACCAACTACGATAACGAAAGTGAGAAGCTTTGTGGGGTTGGCAGGTTATTATCGGAGGTTTATGGAAGGATTTTCCATGATTGTAGGGTCGTTGCGGTAGTTAACTTGCAAGGATCAGCTATTTGTTTGGATAGACAAATGTGGGACAAGTTTTGAGGAGATGAAGAAGAAGTTGACCTCCACTCTAGTGTTGGTGATTCTAGACACTGAGAAAGTATTTGAGGTGTACTATGATGCGTCATATAAAGGACTGAGATGTGTACTAATGGAAGGAAAGAAATCGGTGGTGTATGCATCTCGTCAGTTGAAAGGGCATGAGAAGAATTATCCGACACATGATATGGATTTAGCTGCGGTGGTGTTTGCTTTAAAGACATGGAGGCATTATGTATATGGGGCGCGTTTTCAAGTCTTTAGTGATCACAAGAGTCTGAAAAACTTGCTCGATCATAAGGAGTTGAATATGAGTCAGAGAAGATGGATGGAGTATTTGAAAGACTATGATTTTGAATTGTAGTACCATCCGGGTAAGGAAAATGTTGTTGTCGATGCTTTGAGTAGGAAGAAAGTTCAAATGGTAGCCTGGTAAAGTAGTTGGAGTTCATCGAGAAGTTGCGAGATATGAATTTGGGAGTGCAAGTGAAAGAAGGTCATATCTTGTGTAGTTACTTGGCTATCAAGAGTGATTTCTTGAAACAGTTAAAGACAAAACAAATGGTGGACCTAGAGTTGCAATGCCTAAGTGGACAGTTGGGTACTTATTAGGCCAAGGATTTTGCCCTAAGTGATGATGATATTCTTCGGTTCAGAAGTAGAGTATGTGTTCCAGTGAAGGCAGAGTTGAAAAAAATGATTCTTGAAGGTCATAAGAGTCGCCTTAGTATACACCCTAGTATGACTAAGATGTATAAGGATTTGAAGGATTCGTTCTGGTGGAATGGAATGAAGATAGATGTGGTTGAGTTTGTATCATCTTGTCTGGTTTATCAAAAGACAAAAGTGGAATATCAGAGACCGGGAGGAATGTTACAACGCTTAGAAATACCTCATTGGAAATGAGACAATATATTATGGATTTTTAACTCATTTGCCTAGATCATCGAAAGGACATGATTCCATTTGGGTAATTGTGGATAGGTTGACTAAGTGTGTTCACTTTTTGCCAATAAATCAACAAACGTCGTTGGAGAAGTTGGCAGAGTTGTATATACAGGAGATAGTACGGTTACATGGAGTGCCTGCAAGTACTGTTTTAGATAGAGATTTGAGGTTTACATTAAGATTTTGGAAGACTTTGCAGAAAGCTCTAGGTACGCAGTTAAGGTCGGCTTATCATCCTCAAACTGATGGACAGTCTGAAAGAACCATTCAATCCTTGGAGAATTTGTTGAGGGTGTGTATTTTGGATCATCTTGGAAGTTGGAGTGAGATTTTACCTTTGGTTGAATTCACCTACAACAATATTTACCATTCTAGCATCGGGATGGCACATTTTGAGGATTTGTATGGAAGGAGGTGTCGCACACCGTTATATTGGTTTCAGGATGGGGAATTAATGACTGTAGGTCCAGAGTTGTTACAATAGACTACTGACAAGGTGAGAATGATTCAGGAGTGAATGAGAGCAACTCATAGTAGGTAGAAGTCTTATGCTGACCAAAGGAGAAGACTGTTGGAGTTTGAAGTTGAAGATCATGTGTTTATGTGAGTGACACCAACAATAGGAGTTGGGGGGCTATTAAGTCAAGGAAGTTGTCACTAAAGTTTATTGGATCATATCAAGTGCTTAAGAGGATTAGTCCAGTGGCTTATGAGATAGCACTACAACCTAATTTGGAAAACTTACATAATTTTTTCATGTATCTCAGTTGAGAAAGTATGTGCCAAATCCAAGTCATGTGTTAGAAGTGGATGACATTTAAGTTAAAGACTTAACCATTGAAGTCGGACCAGCAAGAATGTTAGAGGTACAAACTAAGACTTTGAGAGGGAAGGACATTTGTACTGTGAAGCTGAGAAATAAAAGCAAGGAAGATGAGATTGGCTGCAGGTGAAGACGCAGAGGAGGAGGAGGAGGGTGCTAACTTGAATGATGAAGATGAGGAGGATTCGTTACCTTTTGCATGTTTCATCTGTAGAAACCCCTTTGCGGATCCTGTTGTAACCAAATGCAAGCACTACTTCTGCGAGCATTGTGCATTGAAGGTATAATAGATTTATAGTTATTTAATGTTGTGCATGTGTATCTGATTAAATATTTATAATTAAGATTTTATGTTTCTCATTTTAGCGTGATACATAAAAACACACTAAATATATCTTGCCATTTAGTTATGTCTAACTTTCTGTTTGTTTTTATTTACAGCACCATGCAAAGAATAAGAAGTGTTTTGTCTGCAACCAGCCAACACTTGGCATTTTTAATGTTGCTCACGAGATACGCAGGAAGATGGCCGAGGATAAATAAATATTAGTGATTAGCCTTTTTTAGATGAAATTTTTGGAATTCTTTTTGCAGTCCCATAATTTTCATCTAAACTTTATGGAGTGGTTAAATGACACCAATACACTTAATATAATATATATTTATCAACTATTTCTTCCCTTTGAACTTAATTTAAATATATTGACAATGTAAAATATTTTATTAACTCTACCATTGACATATACTTTTATGTTTTCAAATGGGTTAAAAACAGGAAAGATTTTTTTTCATCCTGACCTAATTTCATCAAGGCCACATTTGACCCAAATCAGATCCTAATATCAGCCCAGATTGTGTACAACAGAAAATAAAAAAACAAAAAAATAATTAGTAAAAAGCTTTTTCTTTTATCAGAGCCAGGTTTCGATCCTGGGACCTGTGGGTTATGGGCCCACCACGCTTCCGCTGCGCCACTCTGATTTATTAATATTATTAAGCAAATTAACTTATAATATATACTTTACTTATTTAATTTTTTTGCATAACCATTAGTTCAGTTATTAGAATAAAATAAAAAAAATAATTTATCACTTCTTTTAATATTTTTAACTTTATACGTAGAACTTAAACTTATATCCCTTCAAATTAAAATACTAGTCATCCTTTAATATTTTAATGTTATATCTATTATAAACATCAATATTTTTAATTAAAACATTACTTTCTATATTGTTACAAATCTTATATATCCAAATAATATTATTATCCATCGATATAAAAGTTAAATATGTAAATAAGTTTTTGAAAGCATTCATATTTTTTTTTATTACTGAGAGTAGTTACTATTTTCCTCTTTTCCTGAAATTTTGAATTTGTACTTTAGCTATAACAGAAAATGAGCTTTACTTTGAAGGTGTCTTATGTTAACCTATATAAAGTGTCTTCTAAAATGGAAATTATTTATAGAATTATAAAATCATAAATGTATAAAATAGCATATAACTAACTAAGGTGATAGATAGATAAAATAAGAATATACAATGATTTTTAAACTGAATTTTCAAATAATAATAACAATAAATAAAAAGAATTAAATAAGTTATAAGTTAAATTTTAAAATATGAATAACAATGAATAAAATATTATTAACAGTTTGAAAAATTGAAAAAATTATAAAATTAAAGATTTAAATGCACAGCAACAATTAAAAAAAATGGATAATAACTTAAAAATCAACACTACCATATATAATTTCAAAATAAACGATAATTTTAAAATAAAAATATATAATTTTTTAGTTTTGAATGTATATTTTATTGTTTTATTTAAGTTAATAGAATATAATATTTAATTTGGATAATGTTTATTAATAGTTTTCAATTGTAGTATAATTTAAAACAAATTATAATAACATCATATATTTTTTTATATAAAATGAGTGAATAATGATTTATGTAATATAAATAAATAACTACAAAGTGAATTAACATGTTGCTTATTTTGTTCCCTAAATGCCATCATCTTATCATTTCGTGTATTAAGAATTTTTCTTAGTGTAAAATTATGCTTTCCTTCTTCATAAAAAAAATAGTCAATGGTGAACAAACCATTTCAAAATAGCGAGTTGATATTAAAAAAATATTGATGATTGTATAACCCATAACACTTACCTAAAAATCCATTACTTGCTCTTTGGGTCTTTAAGATGCACAACTATTTTAAAATTTTCTTTAACATTTTTATGTGAAAGTGACATAGAAAACTACATGCATCAAAAAACACAATCCTACTTGCATTCATCAATGTTTATACCTCTCTATATAAATGTCACAATGGGTGTTATAAGTTAACTTCACAACCTATCCTCATCATTATTTAATAGGTTTTACAACTTGTTAAAATTGACAATTAAGTTTCACCAACAAATCCTTTTAAATCTTTTATCACCTATATTTATTGTCCTTTGTAACGTTTCGATTATTGGGGCTAAGTCACCAAACTCCTTCACAATTCGTCCTTTTGTCGTCCGTCACGTTCCAAGCTCCGCTCTCTCGCTCCTTCGTTTGGGAGAAAGCCTGTCACCAAATTTAATCAAGTACCTCATCTTCTTCATCCTCATTCGCGGTCCTTACAAATGTGATCAGAAGCCATCGTTGCTCCGAGCACCTTGGCAGCGTCTGCAAGTTATGGGTTTCGTAAATACCGTTTGAGTTTTGAAAACAAAGTTTTGATCCTCCGGGATTGAGTTGTTGATGTCATCCATAAGTCCTTAACATTGTAGTATAAAAGCTAACATAATCATGAACAATATTTCTTGAGGTGTGTAGATTCACTGACCTTAAGGACTTATCCGTGGTGTATTGCTCAAGTCCCCCAAGATACAACAAGAACTTCCCAGAATATCTCTGAGGATCTCAGAACTAGCAAGAATCTCTAAAAAGAGTATAAACTAACCCATAATAATTTTGGAAGAGGAAAAGGAGAAAGGAGAATGAGAGAAGACTGCTTTTGATGTGTTTTGGAATAGGGGAAGAGCTCTCTATTTATAGAGCTAGGGAAGAATAAAATTAATAAAAGACAATAAAAGCAATAAATAATTTAACCGTTGCAGCACTTAAAAATTTGACTATTGCTAATTAATAAAAGAATATTAACGTTGTCAATTAATGAAAGAATATGAATGTTGTAAAATGTTCCAAAACCAACGTAACTTTTGCAATATTACAACATATATATATATATATATATATATATATATATATATATATATATATATATATATATATATATATATATTCATTCAATGTTGTAATAATTACATAAAAACTAATACAATCCTAACTTCATAAAATCACCTTACATAATCTATTATAAACAATTAAAATGAACGAAACCTATTGCTCACAAACTTACTTTTGGACCTCTTACTCCAATAAAGGCGCATCACCGAAAATCTACACGATGCGCAGTTATGCCCTCTGCTTCCTCAAATGTGTCCTCCTTTAAGGATTTTTGGCGAGCTCTCTTTTATGTATCATGGTGAGGAGGACGAGCCATCATACTCATATCTAAGGTCGCACTAGGATTAAAGGCAATTGCCACTTTTTCCATCTTCTACTATAATTTCTCATAACCCCCACAAGACAATCTTTGGGGATGATGATTTTTTTTTTGTGATCTCTTGTGCAACTCTCCTCTTATCGTATGACATCAAAGTATAAATAATGAATTATGTTAGCAATACTTTAGTATAAATAGTTTAAACTACATATAACATGAATTTACTTGAAAGGTGGGATCTAATAAATTCTCCTTAAAAGTTTGCCATGTGTCCTCATCAAGAAATTGATGCTTTTCACAAGGGTTTTTATCACTTTTGGGACCATATATATATATATAACAAGTTGTAAGCACAATCTTAAAATTCTTCCATCATTCCCCAACATATGCAATTCATTTTGTCCTCAACAAATTAGTTTTTGGAACGTCATACGTGACTTGTACAATAAGAATATATTGCATATGTTAAATATCAATTATATATGTTCATGATAAATTATAGAAGTTAAGATTTCACACTAGGATAATCTGTCATATCTGATTCTTCACACTTTCTGGAACATGGTCCCAATCATCATAAATAATGAATACCTTATTTTCTCTCAAAGGTTTACAGGTCTACATATCAAAATGGATGGACAACCTATTATCAGCGTTACGAGTAGCGGTCAACTCTCTCAACCTAGTCCCAATTCTACCCTTTTTTTTTGGATAAATGTATGAATCTTGTCTCACTTTGTGAAAGTGGGAGGTCACCATATGGTTGTTGATGCTCGAAAGCAATCAAGTTTTCTATCAAAGATATTGGATAGTTTGTAGTATAACAAGTATCGTATCCATTGGGATTTGGAAAATACACAAGGTTTTAAACTAGTTTGACTTGAATGAAACAGTAAAAAGAATGCATGAGAAGTTGGTTTCAAAGAGTAACAAGCAACAAAAACAATTTGATTGAAAAAGTTGATTCAAGATGATAAGGACGTGATGAAACTAGATTTCATCACTTTGTGCCTCTCTTGTAATTGTTCTTTTATTATTTATAAAGATGTAATTAATCATGTCTAAAAAGTTCTCTTTGAATGTAACTCTAAGTCCATTCTTGACTCCTAGAGCATAAGATCACCAAACATTAGTATGAGTTCTTAGTGACTACTTGAATGAATAATTTGCATTAAGATCAGAATACTATAACCTAATAGAGCCTTAGATCTATTCATAGTATTAAAGTATGAGGAGAATTAGTTGGACCACAACTTGAAACCAATTTCCACTTAATGTGCTTGATGATGTTAATATTGTCCTTGATGTTGAATTTGACAGAACACAAATGTTCTTGTTATATGTCTAATGGAATGAGTTTATTTATAACAAATGTCAGGGTTTGTAATTTTCACATGCTGCAAAAATTGAGAGTGTACCAAGTTAAACTTTGATTCTCATATTGTATATGTTTTTTAGTTGTAACACAATGGTAAGGCAACATAATATCCTGCAAGAAAAAGAACAAAACTTAGTTACAGTATCCTCACAATAGTAGGCAATTAAGGAGACTAACCAGCCACTCCTTGTGATGTTGGAATCCTAGTTGACAATAGACAATAAAAACTGATATACATGACACCAAAAATCCTATTTGACAACTGTCACACAAACAAAGTAGCCAAGAATGAAATAAGAAAACAAAAAAAAATTATTAGCAAAAAACCTTCACTTTTTATCAGAGCCAGGTTTCGATCCTGGGACCTATGGGTTATGGGCCCACCAAGCCACTCTGATTTATTAATATTACCAAGCAAATTAAGTTCTATAATATACTTTACTTATTTAATTTTTTGCATGCCCATTAGTTCAGTTATTAGAATAAAATAAAAAAAATAATGTATCACTTCTTTTAATATTTTTAGCTTTATACGTAGAACTTAAACTTAAACTTATATCCCTTCAAATTAAAATACTAGTCATCCTTTAATATTTTAATGTTATATCTATTATAAACATCAATATTTTTAATTAAAACAATACTTTTTATATTGCTACAAATCTTATATATCCAAATAATATTATTATCCATCGATATAAAAGTTAAATATGTAAATAAGTTTTTGAAAGCATTCATTTTTATTTATTTTTATTACCGAGATTAGTTACTATTTTCCTCTTTTCCAACCATGAAATTTTGAATATGTACTTTAGCTATAACAGGAAATGAGTTTTACTTTTGAAGGTGTCTTATGTAGGGATGACAACGGGTCGAGTCGGGCACGGGTAGTGCCTACCCGTAACCTGACCAGCCAGATAAAATTGTACCTGTTACCTGACCCACTACTTGCCGGGTATCCGTTTAAAAACTACCCGCGGGTATTTTAAAACCTACGGGTATCCACAAAAAATAAAAAATAAATATTTAATACATATTTAAAATAACATTTACATAAAATTACAATATATATATATATATATATATATAATATAATATAAATTAAATATAAATATAAATTTAATTTTAATTAAATTTAACCTAATAAAATATAACTTTATTTTATTTTTAATCAATTTAATTAAAAAATATATAAATTATTTTTTTTTATTTTTCGCGGGTAGCGGTACCCGCGGGGCGGGTAGTATACTACCCGTACCCGACCCGTTTAGAAGCGAGTATTAAAATACCCGCTACTCGTTACTCGTGGATAGTAAATATCCGCGAATATACAATCCAATTATTTCGTTCTTAAGTCTTAGCTAATCAACAAACCACACAACTAAACTAGGCCGTGAGTCCTTTGGGAGAACGATACTTGGTCTTACCAAGTTTATTACTTAAACGATTTGGTCATACTTGCCGATTGTAAAACAAGTTTGTGACATCATATTTTGGTGATCATAAATTTGTCCATCAGATATTCAGAACAACTAGCTATATATTGGGTTTCTGTGAAGTTCAAAGTAACAAAGTTGAACAGAAGCTCTTGCAGAATACTGTTTGTCAGAGGAAGTTCTCAGAAGCTATAGTTCAAGTTTCCTTGCTTGATCTCGTGAATAGGAGAGGCTCGCGTTACGTGTGTCGATAGTCGGAGCAAGCTCTTCGAGTTAGCAAGGTGTTGTGCCTGGTCTCGTGAATAGGAGAAGCTCGTGTTTCGTTTGTCGAGCAGTTCTCTTCGAGTTGGCAGAGTGTTCTTCTTCTGGTTCGTTCGCCGAAGGAAGGTTTATTTATTTGTTTTATTCACTATTTGTTGTAATCTGTGAAACATATTTTTAGTGGAAATGTTGATCATTTTTTATAGTGATTAACAACTGGATGTAGATTCTGTTGAATCAAATCAGTATAAAAATTACTCGTGTGATTTTCTATTCCTACATTTTTTATCTTATACGCATATCAATTGTTCGATAAATTTTCTGAAAGAAAATTGATTTTCTAAAAACATATCAAATTATTTTAAAAAGGTGACCGAACACGCTTTCTGCTACTCTAGCTTTATTCTGCTGCGTTACACTCTGTCTGGTACCAACCAACAATTGGTATCAGAGCTTGCTTTGATAGTTTCTCAAAATTTGCGAAAATGGCCGGTCACAACCAACACCTTGTATATGCCGAGGGTGCTTCTATTAACAGACCACCACTCTTTACTGGTGATAACTATGCGTTCTGGAAAGTCAGAATGGAAATTTTTATGGGGTCTGTTGACAGAGGCATCTGGGAAGCTGTACAAAATGGTCCTTATATTCCTAAAAATAGAGTTGAAGGTGTAGAAGTAGAAAAACCATTTTTTGAGTGGACAAATGAAGAAGATAGACGAGCCCAGTTTGATATTAAAGCTCGTAATATTATTTCATCTGCTGTTGTGCTTGATGAATTTTATAGAATTTTAGTGTGTAAGACAACACAGGAAATGCGGGAAGTTCTCAAAGTCACACATGAAGGAACAGAGGACGTGAAACATGCAAGGAAGAACACTCTCTCATTCAGGAGTATGAGATGTTCATAATGCAACCTGGAGAAACAATTTCTGATGTCCAAAAGCGTTTCACTCACATAGTGAACCGCTTGACAGGGTTGGGTAAGACTTTTGATACTGATGAATTGAATGTAAAAATTTTGAAATCATTGGACAGGTCGTGGCAACCAAAGGTGACTGCCATCTCTGAGTCTCAAAATCTCACTCAAATGTCAATGCCAATTTTGTTTGGGAAACTCCGTGAGCATGAGCTTGAGTTGAGAATATTGACGACTGAAGAAGATCAAGGCAAAAGAAAGACATTAGCCTTTAAGTCCGAGATCTACAAAGGAAAGAACTCTAAAAGGATTGAAGATGATGATTATGATGATGAGGAGAACATGAGCCTCATGATAAAGAAATTTGCCAAGTTTATGAAGGCAAAAGGAAGGGACAAATTTCGTAAAGAAAGGAGAGAAAATCAAGAATCTCCTTCAAGTGTTAAATGCTATGGATGTGGAGAAAGAGGGCACATGAAAACTGAATGTCCAAAGAACAAGAAAAGTGAAGAAAAGAAAGAAAGGAAATTCCCAAAGAAGAAGAAAGCTTACATAGCTTGGGAAGACAATGCATCTAGCTCAACAAGCTCAAGTGATTCAGATGAAGAAGCCAATATTTGTCTAATGGCTGACTCAGAAGATACTGGAAGCCAAGTAAGTGATTCCAGCTTTGAATCTAGTGAATTAGACTTGCAAAAGGCCTTCTGTGAATTGTTGACTGAATCTGAAAAACTTGATGCTGCACATAAAAAACTTAAGAAAGAGCACAATGAATCAAAATTGAATTATGAAAAGTTGCTTGATGATGAAGTTGTCTTAAGAAATAAAGTTAGTTCTTTAGAAACAAAATTATTGGATGCAAATGCTATTGTTGAACCTATTGAATGCTTGTCTTGTAAAAGTCATATGTTTGATATTGACATACTTGAAAACTTACTTGCAAAGGAAACCAAGACTAATTCACATGCTAAGACAAACCTTAATAAGAGCAATGTTGAAAATAGAAATATGCATCAAATAAATAAGTCCAAAGTAAGGAGAACTCGTAGAGTTTGGGTTGAAAAAGGGACTTTTATTAAAAACAAAGTAAGTAATGCTTGTTGTTTTACTGTATGAAGCATGGACACACATCAAACAAATGCAACATTAAACATTTTGGTGTTCCAAATGGTAAATATGCATGGCTTAAAGTTGTGAAATGATTTATACTCGCATGAACTAACCCCAAGGACCCATAATTAGATTGGGGACCTAAAACTCTTGCAAATTTGTTTTGTAGGAATCTACTAAGTCAAAGAAGTCATTGTGGTATCTTGACAGTGGATGTTCAAGACACATGACCGGTGACAAGAAAAGATTCATCTCTTTTGAGAAGAAAAAGCAAGGATTTGTGACTTATGGGGATAACAACAAAGGTAGAATCATGGGTACCAGAGACATTGGAGGAGGAAATACATTGACTATAAGAGATGTGCTATATGTTGAAGGCCTCAAGCATAACCTCTTAAGCATAAGTCAATTACGCGACAAAGGTCTCAAGGTAACTTTTGAAAGTGATAAATGCACTGTTTACTTTAAAGATTCTACTGATATTGCTTTGCAAGGTGTTAGGCATAACAATATTTATTTGATTGATATTGAAAGTGCTTCTAATCATAGTATAACATGCTTAGTTGCTAAAGAAGAAAATCCTTGGCTATGGCATAAAAGAGCTGCACATATTCATATGCAACATTTGAATAAATTGATTTCAAAAGATCTTGTGATTGGTTTGCCTAAACTAAAATTTGAAAAAGACAAATTATGCACTGCATGTCAAAAAGGTAGACAAACCAAATCTTCATTTTCATCCAAAAGCATGATTTCAACATCAAAACCTTTAGAGCTTTTACATATGGACTTATTTGGTCCATCTAGAATTAAAAGTTTTGGTGGAAATTACTATGCTCTTGTAATTGTTGATTATTACACAAGATTCACTTGGACCTTCTTTTTAAATTTGAAAAGTGAAGCTTTCAAAACCTTTAAATCTTTTGCAAGACGTATTCAAAATGTAAAAGACTTGAAAATCAAAAAATTGAGAAGTGATCATGGTGGAGAATTTGAAAATGAATCTTTTGAAAAATTTTGTGAAGAATATGGCATATCACATAACTTTTCTGCACCTAGAACTCCCCAACAAAATAGTGCTGTTGAAAGGAAAAATAGATCATTAGAAGAATTAGCTAGAACCTTATGAATGAAGCTAATGTGCCAAAATATTTTTGGGCTGATGCAGTTAGTACTTCTTGTTATGTGTTAAACATGATGCTTATTAGGCCAATTCTAAAATTAACTCCATATGAACTGTTGAATGGTAGAAAACCAAATGTATCTCACTTAAAAATATTTGGGTGCAAATGCTTTGTCTTGAACAATGAAAAGATAATCTAGGTAAATTTGATGCAAAATCTGATGAAGCAATTTTCCTAGGATATTCTTTGACCAGTAAAGCATATAGAGTATTTAATAGAAGAACTTTGAAAATTGAAGAATCAATGCATGTTGTCTTTGATGAGATTGTGGACCTTGAGGAAAACCCTCTTGAGTCAATAAAACCTATTGCAGGTGATGAGGATTATTTGAAGGAAGCTCTTGAAGAGATGTATCTAAATGAGAACTATCCTCCAGAACTTCAAGAAACACCTCAAGCTATTGATTCTAGAAGCTATCAACAACTAACAGGACTCTCCTTGGACAACATCATTGGAGACATTTCAAAAGGAGTAACTACTAGACATAATCTTAATTATTTTTGTCTAACTGTAGCTTTTGTGTCTCAGATAGAACCCAAGAATATAAAGGAAGCTCTTCAAGATGATAAGTGGTGCGTTGCTATGCAAGAAGAGCTAAACCAATTTGAAAGGAATGAAGTCTGGGAACTTATTCCAAAGTAAGATAATTATCAAGTCATAGGAACCAAATGGGTATTCAGGAACAAGCTTGATGAGGATGGAAACATCACAAAGAACAAAGCAAGGCTAGTTGCAAAGGGCTACTGTCTAGAGGAAGGTATAGACTATGATGAAACATATGCACCAGTGGCCAGGTTAGAAGCAATTAGATTGTTGCTTGCATATGCATCTTTGATGAAATTTAAATTGTATCAAATGGATATGAAAAGTGCGTTTTTAAATGGTTTCATAAAAGAAGAAGTATATTTTAGTCAACCTCCTGGTTTTGAGGATTTCAAATTTCCTGATCATGTTTATAAGTTGAAAAAGGCCTTGTATGGTCTTAAACAGGCACCTAGGTGTTGGTATGAAAAACTTAGTACCTTCTTACTTGATAATGATTTTTCTAGAGGTAAGGTTGATTCAACCTTAGTTATAAAGAAAGTAGGAAAATACATCTTGATTGTACAAGTTTATGTAGATGATATTAGCTTTGGGTCAACTAATGACTCCTTATGTGAAGAATTTGCAAAAATAATGCAAGGTGAGTTTGAGATGTCTATGATGGGTGAGCTGAATTTCATTTTAGGACTACAGATAAAACAGATGAATGGAGGTACTCTTATTTCCCAAACAAAATATTCTATAGAAATTCTTAAGAAATTTGGTATGGATACGTGTAAAGAAGCTAGTACACCTATGGGTACTTCATGCTATTTAAATAAGGATGAATCTGGAAAAGGAGTAAATGAAACTATGTTTAGAGGCATGATAGGATCTTTATTGTACTTAATTGTTAGTAGACCAGATATTATGCAAAGTGTATGTGTGTGTGCTAGGTACCAAGCAAATCCTAAAGAATCTCATTTGACTACTGTCAAGAGAATCTTAAAATACCTTAAGGGAACCACTTCTTTTGGACTTTGGTATCCATCTAATGCTTCACTTAGTTTAATAGGTTATTCTGATGCAGACTATGGTAGTTATAAAATTGATAGGAAAAGTACTAGTGGTCCTTGTCATTTTCTTGGCTGTTCTTTGGTATCCTGGAATTCAAAGAAACAAGCGTGTGTAGCCTTGTCTACCACTGAAGCTGAATATATTGCTGCTGGAAATTGTTGTGGATGAAATAACAACTGGAAGACTTTGATATCTTGCTTGATAATATTCCTTTAAAATGTGATAATACTAGTTGTAACATCCCAAAAATACAGTAATAAACCATATAATAGAAATAATTACATTTAATAATATATCAGTTCAGTCTTACACTAATCAACGTACGCTTATGGCCGAACGGCCTTACATAAGCTTTCCAATTAAACTATACATGATAAGAGAAAACATGACCGAACAATTTCCAAAAGGTCTTACCGAACGGTCAGATAAAACAAAAGAGGAGGTGACCGAACGATCAGCTCACAATAAAACTACTATCTATTAACTGAACGTTCCTACGGTTCGGCCTTCACTTCCACCTCTATCAAATTTTCTTCTTCCAGCGCATCCTCCAACAGCGTGTCCCCTTCTGCACACCCACACGGATCATCATTGCAACGACAAAGACGGACGTACAAAACCAGACAACACAAGGAATACACAGGGTAAACTTATGTAATTTAATTCATACATACACATTGATTTCAAACAATACAACATAAATTTCATCATAAGTATCATCAAAACCTATCACTAGACTGAATGTATGGACTGTATGAAATCTGTGTAGCTACAGGCGTTCGTGCACCCGGGTGATGTAGTAACTGGGATGCCCTCAACAGCTGCCACCCGAGGTTAGCCCTATCTGTCCTAAGTACCCCTAAGGACTAGGACCTCCTGTCGTTCCCACACATGACCTACTCTCCTCTACGTGAAGATGAGTACCCACGGAACATCAGAATGAACAACTAGCTTAGCATGCCCACAGTCATACTTTACAAATTTCAATTTCATTCATGAGTCGTTCCTCCCCGGAACGCTCGTCCATAATCCACAACATTTCATCCATCTCATATTCTCGTATCATACGTTATTATTCCTCTCACTTAAACATTTTTAACCAAGATCCAGAAGGGTACTTAATACCGAACGCTCATCACTAATTTAGAACGATACCGAACACTAGAAGCGAGAATTAGAAGTCTTCAGTTCTAGAAGGGATTTAGACTAAAGGGTATTATCGGGTTGAGAAAGAAACCGAGTAAAATCAATTATCACAATGAAAGAATGGAATGAGCGTTATTTAAAGGTGAGTAAATTAGATGAACTGACTTTTGAGAACTTCAACCGAACATCGAAATGACCATGCCCAGTACTATGGCTCTATGCTATAACCAATGAATATAGATACTTCGAGACCTCCCAAGAAGAAGTCTTAGGATAATTCCCATGAAGAAATCAAATGATTATGAAAGCTTAGTTTAACTGAGTTTAGTATAAAAGAATCCAAAAATGCCAGTCAAAAACTAAACACTATAGTGAGCTAACCCTAGAAGGCTTGAACGAACGCTCTTATGATAAAGTTCAATTTAAGGAGATAGAACGAGGATCTGGTATAAGACCAAACACTTGCTTAGGATGAACACTTGGTATAAGACCATGTGTTACTAATCTTAAAGAAAAGAGGCTTGATAATTCTAATTAGATACTATTGGAATAGTGTTGAAAATGACTAAATATACAAATACATATATCTACCAAATTATAAGTTTATTACAGACTACTCAGATGCAACTACGCTTGGCTGAACGCTCAAGCATAGTATTACCACACAAATACGCTCGTCCTCAACTAGGATTCTTTCCAAATGAAAGAATCCAATTTCAACCAAGCTTACTGATAACAGTTGAAAAACTGTTATTTTCATGCTTAAAATTGATACTAAAAGCAACCTTTATACTTATAAACTAGCTTGAAATCATGCTTTTATTCATATTTTCAGAAATAAGAGAGCTGGATAGGTTTATGCTTGATTTCAGTGTTTTTGTGCAGGTTTTAAGGTGAATTTGGTGAAAGAAGTGAAGAAGGAGAGAGATGGAATCAGAAAAGACATCAAAAAGTGGAAAAGGAGAAGCCGCAACTGCCGCTCAGCGGCAGTTTACCGTTGAGCGGCACTCAGGAGTTCACGTTGGAACCGCTGAGGGGCAAAATGGCCGTTGAGGGGAGAAAACTACTCACGCACTTACCGCTGAGCGGCACACTTATGGGCTTGGTCCTGAATTTTCTGTAATTTTAGAATAGTATATAAGCTTTAGGACGTCCTAGGGTTTGGATCTTTGGCAGAAACGAAGCAAACACTCTCTCTTCCACTCCTTTGAAGGAGGATCTTGGATGCTCAGGCTACCTCTTCACCTTTCTAGGGTTTTATCCTTCATTCTTTCATTATTGTTCATCTAGGTTCACCATGAATATGGTGAACTAAACCTTGTATGCTTGTTGGGGAATCAATGTAATCTTTTGAAGCTCTCATATATGGAATTTGTGCTTGCATCTTAATCTAAGACCTATGCTTTCTTTCATCATTAGTTAGGGTTTTTCCTCTTTTCTCAATGCTTGCTTTGTTTAACTCATTCAATGCATGATTATTCATTTTGTCGATACGGGAACGTATGGGGAAGTCTAGATCCGGGGAATCTCTCCCAATATTATATTGGTTGTCGTTAAGCTGCTGTGCTAAAATAACTAATTATTAGGAATGCTAGGAATTGTATGAAAACGTAATTGGGGATAGGCCTTCTTGACAAGGTAATTTAGAGAGTGGCATTAACAATGATGACTTGAATGTTGAATTCCTAAAATATATGAGAGTGGATAAAATGAAATTGACCCCCAACAACATAATCATCCACATAATCCGTTGAAAGTGCTTGTCTTTTGCTTTTGCCATTGATAAAAAACTCATGCATACATGTTTATTTTCTGTCTTTGCATATTAAACACTACTTATTTCGTTCTTAAGTCTTAGCTAATCAACAAATCACATAACTAAACTAGGCCGTGAGTCCTTTGGGAGAACGATACTTGGTCTTACCGAGTTTATTACTTGAAACGATTCGGTCATAATTGCCGATTGTTCAACAAGTTTGTGACATCATATTTTGGTGATCATAAATTTGTGCATCAAGTTTTTGGCGCCGTTGCCGGGGACTCGTGGTTGAACTAGTTAATTTGTGTGATTATTGATTATCTTTGACTTTAATTTTGAATTTCTGTTTTTATTTTTCTGTTTTTATTTTTTCGGTTTTTATTTTATTTTATTTTATTTTATTTGATTTGATTTGATTTTGTTAGAATCGGTGCAGCGGAATTGTTAGCGTGGAATAACAAACCAAGAGGGTTTTTAATACGAACGTGTGCCTTTTAATTTCTACTCAATTAAACTTACCAAGCAAATAATAAAGACAAATAAAGAGAGTAAGGTTGAGAGAAATTTGCACAGATGATTTTATCCTGGTTCGGATCTTACCAATCCTACGTCCAGTCGCTTATCTCAAACAAGATAAACCTTTTTCACTAACACAAAACAATTACAAATTACAATCACAAAGAAACACAATTTGTAAAAGTTTAGAAACCACCTCTCTTGATACCACAAGAGATGAACCTACACCTCCTTTGAGTCTTCACAAAGGATGAACACCTCCTCCGAATACTTCACGAAGGATGATTCTCTTCCGAACACCTCCTTAGACACACCAAGGATGAACCGACTATTTCCTTTGTCACCGTAGCAGCACTTCACCAGCTGCACAGACAAGAGTTTCACAAGCCGAATAAGAGCACACAAGTCTCAATGATTTATGAGTACTAGAGCACAAGGGAAGAGTTATTTTTGAGATCAAGAGTGAGCCAATTTATAGACTCAGCCTAATACCCTTCCATTCTTCGAAAACGGGCCATCTAACGCATTTAATCGATTAACACAAGTATTAATCGATTAAAATGAGTACAACGGCTAGTTTTTCAAATCTGAAATCCCCAACAGTCAGTGTTAATCGATTATTCTCAGGATTAATCGATTAGTTAATCGATTATTATACACTTTAATCGATTATTCCAGTGGCACTTGGGTTTTCAGGGCCAGCCTCGGTTTTAATCGATTAAAATTAGGTTTAATCGATTAAAACAAAATGTGGACGAATCTCAACAGCATTTAAATGTAAATTACAATAATCAGTCCTAATACATTTGTGAGTACTACTTCATCAACTTTGATTATTACAAAAGCTTTATAAAAATACATAAATCTTCAATTTGTCTTGACTTGTGCAACTCTGTTCATCATCAAAACTTCATAATTGAATTTTGCCAACATTCTCTCCCTTTTTGATGATGATCAAAAATTCTCCTGAGTTTAAAGCTTTTTAATAATCTGAAACAATCACAACTCATGAAAGGAGAGATTAATAGGAAATAAGGATTTTAAACTATCTTCTCCCCCTTTTTGATCAGAAGAAAAAAATACGTGCTCCCCCTAAATAAAAAGAGATAAGGCATATTTTAAACTAACACTTTTTATTAAGGATGCACATAATCATAAAACCAAACAAACAAGACAAGCAAAGAAGAACTAGAATTCATCACTTTCATCACTAAGAAGATGTTGCTCTAAACCTGAAACCCTAGTGTCTAAATTTCTGAGATGAGTACAAATTTCTTCATGGCGGATGTTTTGGATGTTCATCATCTCAGTTTGAAGGCGAGTCATCTCAGTGATTTGTCTAGAGATACTTTCTAGACTGTATTCCTCATGGACTTGAGATGGGCCAACAACATTTGTGGGATCAGGCATTGGAATATCTTCAGCTTCATCTTCATTGCCCTCAATAGCATCCTCAGGATGTATGTAAGATTGTCCTTGTTTGATAAAACCCATTTGCCTCAGGGAATTATCTCCAACCTTGTGTCCAGGAAGGACAGTCTCATGGTTTTCATTGGTGATATCTACTCCTTTGAACACACAGATTTGGGAAAAAAGGATAAGATATGGAAGAGGGGCTACATCTAACCTTTTGGCCTTGTACATAATTGTCTTAATTAGGTGAGGCCAATTGAGAGGAATGCTCTGAAGTATACCGTACATGATGATGAGATCAGTCTCAAAGCATTGGGCATGATTGGATCCTCTGGGGCACAAAATCCAGACAATTAGGTAGTGCAAGAGGCGTTCTTCCATCTTGAGCCCACCAGCAAGAAAGAGACGAGCATTGTGCTGACGAGGATTGCGGAGAAAGGACTGGTAGACCGCTATCTTGTTGAATTGTGCAAAGTCGTCTGGGATAGTTTGAGAATGCTCTAAGACAGGGACCTTTGCAACATTAGTCCAAATGTCATTGTCCAAGACAATGTCTACACCTTTTACTCTTGTTTGAAAAACTCCATCCCGGATCTTTAAATTGTAATAGAAAGTGCGAACGAGATCCGGATAATACCTTCCACGGAGTTCCATAAGGTGTTGAACTCCTTGTTTAATGATGAGGTTTGGAAAGGAAAAGTTGTAGGATATATACCAGGATAGATCAATAAATTTTTGTTTGATCAGCTTCCTTTCCTTCCAAAATCGTGAGAAAGATAGTTGATCTGCTTCATCGGAGAGCCACCCTTCTACGGTAGCATCTCTTGTTGGAACAGGATTTTCCGAAGCACTACCGGTTCTTCTTCTCCTCCTTCTTTAATATTCAGCCATGGAAAGAAGGGAAAGGCAAGGATTTGGGTGAAAGAAGAGAGAAAGTAGGAGAAATATGCTTAATGTTTGTGCAAGTGATGAAAATGGGGAGCAAATGGTGTATAAATAGGCTTAAAAACGTGTCCCAACGGTTGGATTTTGAGAATATGGCCGTTTATAGCCGTTGGCAACGGCTAGATTTCGAAAACAAGTTTAAAAAAATTGTCTGGAGCGTATTTAATCGATTAAAGGAAGTTTTAATCGATTATGTAATCGATTAATACTTGGATTAATCGATTAATCCAGTCGCAAATCTAAAGGTAGCGTTTTTAATCGATTTGCAAGCAGATTAAATGCGTTAACCAACGAAAAATGCAAGATTAACTCCAAGTATGCCTATTTTACTATTTCTAATATTCCAAGATCTCTCCTAAGCTCAAAAAATCTGTCCTTGGGCAAAGCTTTGGTGAAAATGTCCGCTAATTGATGCTTAGAATCTATGAACTCCATTTCACAATCACCTTTTTGGACATGGTCTCTAATAAAATGATGCCTAATTTCTATATGCTTGGTTCTAGAATGCATGATGGGATTTTTGGTGAGTTTTATGGCACTTGTGTTATCACACTTAAGCGAAATATGATCCAAATGAATACCGTAGTCTTCTAATTGTTGTTTCATCCATAAGATCTGTGCACAACAACTACCCACAGCAATGTATTCAGCTTCAGTGGTTGACAAGGCTACACAGGCTTGTTTCTTAGAGTGCCAAGAGACTAAGGAGCTACCGAAAAAGTGACAGGTTCCACTGGTGCTTTTCCTATCTATTTTACAGCCTCCATAATCAGCATCAGAAAATCCTACAAGACTAGGTTCAGCGCCTGAAGGATACCATAACCCAAAGGATGTTGTCCCCTTAAGATATTTAAAAATACGTTTTACAGCAGTGAGATGAGACTCTCTAGGGCTTGACTGAAACCTAGCACACACACATACACTTTGCATGATGTCAGGTCTATTAGCAGTGAGATATAATAAAGAGCCAATCATACCTCTGTATTTGGTCTGGATTACCTCTTTACCTGTCTCATCTTTGTCTAAGTAGCAGGATGTCCCCATGGGGATTGATGCTTCTTTGGCATTGTCCATCTCAAACTTTTTAAGAATTTCCCTGCAATACTTGGTTTGAGATATAAAGGTTCCTTCCTCCATTTGTTTGATTTGAAGTCCGAGGAAGAAAGTAAGTTCTCCCATCATTGACATCTCAAATTCTCCCTGCATGGACTTAGCAAAATTCTCGCAGAGAGTTGCGTTAGATGAACCAAAAATAATGTCATCTACGTATACTTGAACAAGTAGAAAATGTTTTCCATTCTTTTTAATGAATAAAGTTGAATCAATTTTTCCTCTGTTGAAATCATTTTCTACCTGAAAATTGCTCAGACGTTCATACTAAGATCTAGGTGCCTGTTTTAAGCCATATAGTGCTTTTTTTAATTTGTAGATGTGATTTGGGTTCTTAAAATCTTCAAAACCAGGTGGTTGTTCAACAAATACATCTTCTTTGATATAACCGTTTAGAAAAGCACTTTTAACATCCATTTGAAATAATGTAAATTTCATCATAGATGCATAAGCAAGAAGTAGGCGTATTGCCTCTAACCTGGCAACTGGAGCGTATGTCTCATCATAATCTATACCTTCTTTTTGACTATATCCTTTTGCGACAAGCCTAGCTTTATTCTTGGTTATGTTTCCTTCTTCATCCAGTTTGTTTCTGAACACCCACTTAGTTCCAATTACTTGATGAGTGTCTTTTCTGGGAATTAATTCCCATACTTGATTTCTTTCAAACTGGTTGAGTTCTTCTTGCATTGCGATACACCATTTTTCATCTTGAAGGGCTTCTTTAATGTTCTTTGGTTCAATCTGTGACACAAAAGCAACATTCATACAATAATTTGCAGTATTACTTCTTGTGTTTACCCCTTGTGTGATATCGCCAATTATGTTGTCCAAAGATAATCCTCTAGGTTGTTGCCATATTTTATTTAAATCTTCATCTTGAGGATCGTCATTATTCTTTTCTTCATTTGTTTCCTTTGATGAATTTTCACCTGTTCTTGCATCAAATTCTTCTGACTCAAGAGGTTTTGCCTCAAGGTCCACAATTTCATCAAAAGTAACATGTATGGATTCTTTTATTGTGAGCAGTTTTCTATTAAAGACTCTATATGCTTTGCTAGTTAAAGAATATCCAAGAAAAATTCCTTCATCAGCTTTTGAATCAAATTTTCCCAAATTCTGTTTTCCATTGTTTAAAATATAGCATTCGCATCCAAAGATTTTTAAATGGGAAACATTTGGTTTTCTATTTTTGAATAGTTCATAAGGAGTGCGTTTTAAAATAGGTCGAATTAACATTCTGTTTAAAACATAGCAAGCAGTACTTACAACATCAGCCCAAAATTGTTTAGGAACATTATTTTCATTTAACATAGTACGAGCAAGTTCCTCTAATGATCTATTTTTTCTTTCTACAACTCCGTTCTGTAGGGGAGTTCTAGGCGAAGAAAAGTTATGAGAAATACCATGTTCTTCACAAAAATTTTCAAATAATTCATTTTGAAATTCACCACCATGGTCACTTCTAATAGCTTTTATTCTTAAATCCTTTTCATTTTGAATTAAAATAGCAAACTTCTTAAATTCTTTAAAAGCTTCACTCTTAAGAGTGAGAAACAGGATCCAAGTATATCTTGAAAACTCAACAATAACTAAAGCATAATAGTTTCCACCAAAACTTTTTATCCTTGAAGGACCAAATAAATCCAAATGTAAAAGTTCCAAAGGTTTTAAAGTAGAAACAATGTTTTTTGAATGAAAGGAATTTTTAACTTGTTTCCCCTTTTGACATGCATCACATAATTTATCTTTTACAAACTTTAATTTTGGTAAACCAATTACTAGTTCTCTAGATACTAGTTTGTTAAGTTGTTGCATATGTATATGAGCAGCACGCCTGTGCCACAACCATGGGTTTTCCTCTTTAACAACTAAACATGAAATATTTTTATTTAATACGTTTTCTAAATCAATTAAATAAATATTGTTATGTCTAACTCCTTTTAAAGCAATTTCAGACGAATCACTCTTAAAAATAGTGCAAGAATTCTTCTCAAAGGTTACCTTGAATCCTTTGTCACACAATTGACTTATGCTAATTAAGTTATGCCTTAGTCCTTCTACATATAGCACGTCTTTGATCATCAAGGTGTCTTTGCTTCCTATATCCCCTTTTCCAAGAATTCTTCCTTTGTTGTTGTCACCATAGGTAACAAAGCCTTGTTCCTTTTCTTTAAAATTTGTAAATTTCGTCCTGTCTCCTGTCATGTGTTTTGAGCAACCACTATCGAGACACCACATGACTTTTCTTGATTTTTGTAATACCTGCAAAAGAAAGGAACAAACAAGCTATTTTAGGTACCCAACTTCTTTGTATGGGTCCTTTTGGGTTAGATTCAAATTATTTAGCAACCCAAACATATCTACCACTTGGAACACCATAATGCTTAATTTTACATTTATTTGAAGTATGACCCTTTTTCATACAATAAAAGCATGATACAACGTTTGTGTTCCTATAAGTTGTTCCTTTTTCTACCCATATTCTACGGGTTCTATTATCCTGTTTGTTTTTAATTTTAGGAACATACTCATTTTTAACAACCTTATTTTCGTTATTTTTACTACATTCTCCTAAGGTTGTTTGTTCAGAAGAATATTTGAATTGTATGCAAGACTCACATTCATTATTAGCAATATATTTTTCCTTTTCATAGTATAAAACTTTACTTTTCAAATTCCTGATTTCTTCTGCTTGATATAAAAATTTATTTTTCAAACTTCTGTTTTCTTCAGATGAATTTGTAAATTCAGTTTTCAAGGCATCATTCACTTTAGTGAGATTTTTAGAAGTAAACTTCAAATTTTTATTTTCTTCAAGAAGGTTGTCAAATTCAGATTTTAAATTTTTAAAATCCTTTTTCAGCTTTTTATGAGAAATATTTAATTTTTCAAATTCAATTAACAATGCAGCATATGTTTCATGCAATTCATCTTCATCAACTTGACTATTATTATCAGAATAATGTGAGCTACTTACTTGGCTGACATTATCATCATCTGCCATTAAACAGATGTTTGCTTCTTCATCTGACTCGCTTGAATCTGAAATGGACTCATTATCGTCTTCCCATGCAATGTATGCTTTCTTTTTCTTGAAGAATCTTTTCTCCTTTTTGTCTTCACCTTTCTTTTGATTTGGACCGTCTGCCTTTAGATGCCCCTTTTCCCCACAGCCATAGCATCGGTAATTTGAGGAAGAATCTTGATTATCTTTCTTTTCGTATCTAAACCTTCCTTTACCTTTAGACTTCATGAACTTGTTTAATCTTTTGATCACTAGGCTTAAGTTTTCCTCTTCATCTGAATCATCATCTTTTGATTTAGCTTTGCTTCTTTCAACCTCTGATTTTAATGCCAAACTCTTATTGTTGGTTTTGGCTTTTGCTTCTTCTTCATCAAGTCTTCCAAGATCTAATTCATGTTCCCTCAACTTTCCAAATAGTGCCGCCATAGTCATGGTGTTGAGGTTTTGTGACTCCGAGATTGCAGTCACCTTAGGTTGCCACGACCTGTCTAAAGACTTCAATATTTTAATATTTAATTCATTAGTATCAAATGACTTACCTAGTCCAATGAGATGATTGACAATGTTGGTGAAGCGTTTTTGAACATCGGAAATTGTTTCTCCTTGCTTCATCCGGAACATTTCATACTCTTGAATTAGGGAGTTCTTTCTTGCCCTCTTTATGTCATCTGTTCCTTCATGTGTTACTCTGAGCACGTCCCACATTTCTTGAGTAGTTTTGCAGACAGAAACCCTGTAGAACTCACCAACAGTCAATGCTGATGCAATAATATTCCGAGATTTAACGTCATTCTGAAATCTCTTCTTTTCTTCAATGGTCCATTGACCACGGGGCTTTGGTTCCTGTATATTGTTAGTAGGAACAGAAGAACCAGACGCAATAACATCCCAAATTTCACAATCAATAGATTCAATAAATATTTGCATCCTTACCTTCCAGAATGCATAGTTCTCACCTGTGAATAGTGGGGGTCTATTGATTGATGCACCCTCTGCAAAGGTTTGATGTGATCCTGCCATTTGAATTACTATCAAAGCAAGCTCTGATGCCAATTGTTAGAATCGCTGCAGCGGAATTGTTAGCGTGGAATAACAAACCAAGAGGGTTTTTAATACGAATGTGTGCCTTTTAATTTCTACTCAATTAAACTTACCAAGCAAATAATAAAGACAAATAAAGAGAGTAAGGTTGAGAGAAATTTGCACAGATGATTTTATCCTGGTTCGGATCTTACCAATCCTACGTCCAGTCGCTTATCTCAAACAAGATAAACCTTTTTCACTAACACAAAACAATTACAAATTACAATCACAAAGAAACACAATTTGTAAAAGTTTAGAAACCACCTCTCTTGATACCACAAGAGATGAACCTACACCTCCTTTGAGTCTTCACAAAGGATGAACACCTCCTCCGAATACTTCACGAAGGATGATTCTCTTCCGAACACCTCCTTAGACACACCAAGGATGAACCGGCTATTTCCTTTGTCACCGTAGCAGCACTTCACCAGCTCCACAGACAAGAGTTTCACAAGCCGAATAAGAGCACACAAGTCTCAATGATTTATGAGTACTAGAGCACAAGGGAAGAGTTATTTTTGAGATCAGGAGTGAGCCAATTTATAGACTCAACCTAATACCCTTCCATTCTTCGAAAACGGGCCATCTAACGCGTTTAATCGATTAACACAAGTATTAATCGATTAAAATGAGTACAACGGTTAGTTTTTCAAATCTGAAATCCCCAACGGTCAGTGTTAATCGATTATTCTCAGGATTAATCGATTAGTTAATCGATTATTATACACTTTAATCGATTATTCCAGTGGCACTTGGGTTTTCAGGGCCAGCCTCGGTTTTAATCGATTAAAACTAGGTTTAATCGATTAAAACAAAATGTGGACGAATCTCAACAGCATTTAAATGTAAATTACAATAATCAGTCCTAATACATTTGTGAGTACTACTTCATCAACTTTGATTATTACAAAAGCTTTATAAAAATACATAAATCTTCAATTTGTCTTGACTTGTGCAACTCTGTTCATCATCAAAACTTCATAGTTGAATTTTGCCCACAGATTTGATTTGATTTTATTTTATTTTATTTTATTCTTTGAATCTTATATCTTCTCCTATATCTTTTTGTGCTAACCAATTTTTTAGGGTTTTGTTTTCTTGTGCATGCAGGAAGCAATTAGAACAAGGAGCAAGAAAACAACATAACCTCTTCTTGAAGGCTTAGACGAGAGTAGACGGAGGAGAAGAATTCGAACCTCTAGAGAACTTTTCCCTCCTCCGAAAACTCTGTTACAATCATCACAAGGTTCTGTTTATAGCATAGAAAATATGGAGAACAACAACATCAGAAGAACTCTTGCTGACTACACCAATATAGCTGGACCTCAGCACTTTAACAGTATAGCTAGACCTAGAGTCAATGCAGCTAATATGGAGGTCAAACCAGCACTGATCCAACTGGTGAAAAGCAACCAATTCAATCGGTTATCTCATGAAAGCCCATATGAGCACCTGATGGAAAAATTTATGATCACCAAAATATGATGTCACAAACTTGTTTTACAATCGGCAAGTATGACCGAATCGTTCAAGTAATAAACTTGGTAAGACCAAGTATCATTCTCCCAAAGGACTCACGACCTAGTTTAGTTGTGTGGTTTGTTGATTAGCTAAGACTTAAGAACGAAATAATTGAGGTTTAATATGCAAAACAGAAAATAAACATGTATGCATGAGGTTTTGATCAATGGCAAAAGCAAAAGACAAGCACTTTCAATGAAATATATATATGAATATGTTGTTGGGGGTCAATTTCATCTTATCCACTCTCATATATTTTAGGAATTCAACATTCAAATCATCATTGTTAATGCCACTCTCTAAATTACCTTGTCAAGAAGGCCTATCTCTAATTACGAGTTCATACGATTCCTATCATTCCTAATAATTAGTTCTCTTAGCACAGGAGCTTAACGACAACCAATATAATATTGGGAGAGATTCCCCGGATCTAGACTTCCCCGTACGTTCCCGTATCGACAAAATCAATAATCATGCATTGAATGAGTTAAACAAAGCAAGCATTAAGCAAAGAGGAAAAACCCTAACTAATGATGAAAGAAAGCATAAATCTTAGATTAAGATGCAAGCACAAATTCCATATATGAGAGCTTCAAAAGATTACATTGATTCCCCAACAAACATACAAGGTTTAGTTCACCATATTCATGGTGAACCTAGATGAACAATAATGAAAGAATGAAGGATAAAACCCTAGAAAGGTGAAGAGGTAGCCTGAGCATCCAAGATCCTCCTTCAAAGGGGTGAGAGAGAGTGTTTGCTTCGTCTTTGCCAAAGATACCAACCCTAAGACATCTAGGTCTTTAAATAGGACATAAAAATAATAGAAAACGGGTCCAGGCCCAAACAGATCATAAAATCGCATAAAACTGGCCCAAAACTCGTCTGGTTGACCTTTTTCGTATTCTGGTTGACTGGTTTACTTTTTGGTTGACTGGTTGACTTTTCTGGTTGACTGGTTGACTTTTCTGGTTTCTGGTTGACTTTTCTGATTCCATCTCTCTCCTTCTTCACTTCTTTCACTAAATTCACCTTAAAACCTGCACAAAAACACTGAAATCAAGCATAAACCTGCCAGCTCTCTTATTTCTGAAAATATGGACAAAAGCATGATTTCAAGCTAGTTTCTAAGTGTAAAGGTTGCTTTTTGTGTCAATTTTAAGCATGAAAATAACAGTTTTTCAACTGTTATCAGCACCTCACTACCTTCAATGAGATTTGAAACACAGTAAAGATTAATGGGGTGCCAGATGAAGCGATCAAACTTAGCTTGTTTCCTTTCTCATTGGGAGGCAATGCTAAGCTTTGGTTGAATTCTTTCCCAGAAGGAAGTTTCACAGAGTGGGAAGCAGTGGTAACTGTTAGCAAAATGATGAAGATGAAGTTTTGATGATGTCCAAATCAAGTCAAGAAGAAATCAAGATTCAAAATGTTATGAAGACTTGTATTGCTATGGAAAGCTTTTGTAATAATTATAGTTTAGTATCTAGGACTTAGATTTATGTTTGCATTCAAAAGAGATGTAAAAATAAGCCAAACAGCAAAATCTGTGCAGTGTTAATCGATTAACACAGGGTGTAAATCGATTGTTCCAGAGCCAAATGGAGAAGCACAAGATTTCAGTGTTAATCGATTAACAAGGGGTGTTAATCGATTAACGTTAATCGATTAACAAGGGCTGTTAATCGATTAACACACTGACCGTTTGAAAAACTAGCCGTTTTTAGAGCCGTTGAACTATCCGTTGGGGTGTTAATCGATTAACAAGTGGAGCTAATCGATTAACACAGTGTGAAAGGCTGAAAACGAAAAATGGAAGAGCTCTTTGGATGAGTCTATAAATAGACTCTCATTTCCTCTCAAGAATCAATAACTAGAGACACAGAAACTCTTCCCTTGTGCTCAAATACTCAAAAATTCTTGAGACTTGTGTGTTCTTGTTCGGCTTGTGAAACTCTTGTCTGTGGAGCTGGTGAAGTGCTGCTACGGTGACAGAGGAAATAGCCGGTTCATCCTTGGTGTGTCTAAGGAGGTGTTCGGAAGAGAATCATCCTTCGTGAAGTATTCGGAGGAGGTGTTCATCCTTCGTGAAGTATTCGGAGGAGGTGTTCATCCTTTGTGAAGATTCAAAGGAGGTGTTGTCTCATCTCTTGTGGCATCAAGAGAGGTGTTTTCTAAACTTTTACAAATTGTATCTTTGTGATTGTAGTTTGTAATTGTTTTGTGATTAGTGAATTGTTTATCTTGTTTTGAGATAAGCGACTGGACGTAGGATTGGTAAGATCCGAACCAGGATAAAATCATCTGTGCAAATTTCTCTCAACCTTACTCTATTTTATTGTCTTTATTATTTGCTAAGTAAGTTTAATTGAGTAGAAATTAAAAGGCACACGTTAGTATTAAAAACCCCTCTTAGTTTGTTGTTTCCACGCTAACCCATTCCGCTGCAGCCGCTCTGACAATTGGTACCAGAGCTTGCTTTGATAGTCATTCAAATGGCAGGATCACATCAAACCTTTGCAGAGGGTGCTTCTATCAATAGACCACCACTATTCACAGGTGAAAATTACGCATTTTGGAAGGTCAGAATGCAAATTTTTATGGAATCTATTGATATAGATATTTGGGATGCTGTTGCATTTGGTCCTTTTGTTCCAACTAACAATATGCAGGAACCAAAGCCCCGTGACCAATGGACTGCTCAAGATAAGAAAAAATTTGGTAATGATGTAAAAGCTCGTAATATTATTTCATCTGCTTTAACTGTTGATGAGTTTTACAGGATTTCTGTTTGTAAAACCGCTAAAGAAATGTGGGAAACTTTAAGAGTAACTCATGAAGGCGGAGATGAAATCGGGTGTGCTAAAACGAATAATTTAATCATGGAAGAGAATAATTCAAGCTCTTCATCAAGCACAACATCAAGTATGGGTGATTCTGATGAGCAAGCATACATCTGTTTAGTAGTGAACGACGACACTGGAAGCCAAGTAAGTACATCTAGCGATTCTGATAATTCTAGTCAAATTAGCGAAAATGAATTGCATGAAATTTATGCTGCTTTAATAGTAGAATCTGAAAAATTAGATAAAGCCCATCAGAAATTGAAAAAGGATTTCAAAAATTTAAAATTAAATTTTGAAAATATTTCTGAAGAAAATAAAAATTTGAAATCAGACTTTGAAAATATTCTTGAAGAAAATAAGAATTTAAAATTAAATTTTGAAAATATTTCTGAAGAAAATAAAAATTTGAAATCAGACTTTGAAAATATTCTTGAAGAAAATAAGAATTTAAAATTAAATTTTGAAAATATTTTTGAAGAAAATAAAGATTTAAAAAATAAAGTTTTATTTTTTGAAAAGGGTAAATTTACTAGTAGTGATGAATGTGCTTCTTGTGAAAATTTTAAGAAACTACTAGAACAAACAACCTCAGGAGAATGTAGTAAAACTAATGAAAATAAGGTTGTTAAAAATAAGTATGTTCCTAGAATTAAAAATAAACACAATCATAGAACCCGTAGAACTTGGGTAGAAAAAGGAACAACTTATAGGAACACAAATGTTGTATCATGCTTTTATTGTATGAAAAAGGGTCATACATCTAACAAATGTAAAATTAAGCATTATGGTGTTCCAAGTGGTAGATATGTTTGGGTTATAAAATGATTTCTTTTTTCTAAATCTAACCCAAAGGACCCAAACAAAATTGTTGGGTACCAATTTTTTTTCTTTAAAACAAAATTTAAGAAAATTTTTATTCCAAGACCGATAAAACTATTTTTTTTTTGGATATCGTCTAATATATAAAGCATATATAGTTTTAAATCGGAAAAATTTTTATGTGTGCATGTTGTCTTTGATGAAATTGTAGACCTTGAGGCAAAACCTCTTGAGTCAGTTGAATTACATGCAGGAAATGATGAAGATTTGTAGAAGACAACAAATGAAGCAAAGAATGATGACAATCCTCAAGATAAAGATCTAAACAATGTTTTATAAGATCTTTCTCCTAAAAATATTTGCTTTAAATATCCTATTGTGCATGTTTGAATGAATCTTTAAATTTGAAATATTTTTAGCTTATATGCATACATGCTTTTATTAAGGGGGAGTATTATCTTAGGGGGAGAACATCAACACAACTTTTTAATTATGATCAAAAAGGGGGAGAAAATGTTTAAAGCTTATTTGCCTATTTGTACTATTTGTGCTTATTCACTAATGCACTCTTTCTTCCATAAGTTGTGTTTTAAATACAGATTATTACCAAAAGCTTTAAATCAAGGAGTTTTTGATCATCATCAAAAAGGGGGAGATTGTTAGCAAAATGATGAAGATGAAGTTTTGATGATGTCCAAATCAAGTCAAGAAGAAATCAAGATTCAAAATGTTATGAAGACTTGTATTGCTATGGAAAGCTTTTGTAATAATTATAGTTTAGTATCTAGGACTTAGATTTATGTTTGCATTCAAAAGAGATGTAAAAATAAGCCAAACAGCAAAATCTGTGCAGTGTTAATCGATTAACACAGGGTGTAAATCGATTGTTCCAGAGCCAAATGGAGAAGCACAAGATTTCAGTGTTAATCGATTAACAAGGGGTGTTAATCGATTAACGTTAATCGATTAACAAGGGCTGTTAATCGATTAACACACTGACCGTTTGAAAAACTAGCCGTTTTTAGAGCCGTTGAACTATCCGTTGGGGTGTTAATCGATTAACAAGTGGAGCTAATCGATTAACACAGTGTGAAAGGCTGAAAACGAAAAATGGAAGAGCTCTTTGGATGAGTCTATAAATAGACTCTCATTTCCTCTCAAGAATCAATAACTAGAGACACAGAAACTCTTCCCTTGTGCTCAAATACTCAAAAATTCTTGAGACTTGTGTGTTCTTGTTCGGCTTGTGAAACTCTTGTCTGTGGAGCTGGTGAAGTGCTGCTACGGTGACAGAGGAAATAGCCGGTTCATCCTTGGTGTGTCTAAGGAGGTGTTCGGAAGAGAATCATCCTTCGTGAAGTATTCGGAGGAGGTGTTCATCCTTCGTGAAGTATTCGGAGGAGGTGTTCATCCTTTGTGAAGATTCAAAGGAGGTGTTGTCTCATCTCTTGTGGCATCAAGAGAGGTGTTTTCTAAACTTTTACAAATTGTATCTTTGTGATTGTAGTTTGTAATTGTTTTGTGATTAGTGAATTGTTTATCTTGTTTTGAGATAAGCGACTGGACGTAGGATTGGTAAGATCCGAACCAGGATAAAATCATCTGTGCAAATTTCTCTCAACCTTACTCTATTTTATTGTCTTTATTATTTGCTAAGTAAGTTTAATTGAGTAGAAATTAAAAGGCACACGTTAGTATTAAAAACCCCTCTTAGTTTGTTGTTTCCACGCTAACCCATTCCGCTGCAGCCGCTCTGACAGTAACAAAGTTTTTAAACAAGTACTTCCCACAATCAAAGGTGACAAAAGGCAAGCAAGAGATTTCTTCATTTAGGCAAGGCATGGAAGAATCACTGGGGCATGCATGGGACAGATACAAAAGCTTGCTAAGAAAAACTCCCATGCATGGTTTCAAAGAAGAAGAAGTAGTCCTAACTTTCCTTGGAGGTCTTGGTTCACAAACTAAGATGATGCTTAATGCCTCAGTAGGGGGAAACATTAAATGGAAAACTCCAGATGAAGCAACAAAAATTATTGAAAATATGGCTACTAGTGACAACGAACTCAACATTGAAAAAGGATATCTTAGTCAGAAGGAGTTGTTACAATCAAATGATGCTTTGCCTATTCAAAATAGAATTATCTCTCAACAGCTGGAAGAAGTAATTATGAAGCTTTCTCAAATACCACAAGAAATACAACAGGTCTCAATGGTTCAAGTGCAACAGCAAAAATGGCAAATGCAATCTACTCCAATTGAGAAAACAACAAAACTTGAAGAAACTTTCCTAAGATTCTTGAAGACGAATGCATCTTATTGTCAGAATGTAGATGCTGCATTTAAAAATATGGAGGTCTATGTTGAGCGAATAGTTGACAAGATGAAACATGATAATCGCAGAAAGGAGTGTAAAACTGTTGTGACCAGAAGTGGTAGAGTGTTAGAGGAGAGAAAAAAAGAAAGAGAGAAGAAAGAAAATGAGAGTGAGAGTGAAAAAGAAATATGTGAATGGAAAGAAAGAGTTGAGAGAGAGAAAAAGAAAAAAGAAGAACATGAGAGGAGAGAAAAAAAAGAGAGAGAAGAGAGAGAGGAGAGACAAAAAGAAAAATAGTGTGAAAAGTCACTTCCTTATCCAAAGAGTTATTCAAGGAAGGAGAAAGAAAAGCAGTTGGAAAGATTCATGGAGTTGTTTAAGAAGTTGGAGATCACTATACCATTCTCTGAAGCATTGCAACAGATGCCAGCATATGCAAAGTTTTTGAAGGAACTCCTTAAAGAAACACAAGGACATTGAAAAGGAAACTATCAATGTACAGGGTAACTGCAGTGCAATCATACAAAAACTACCTCCTAAACTTAAAGATCCAGGAAGCTTCATGACTCCTAGGTCGTCTCTCAAGGACCAATTTATATGGTTCAGTCTCAGATTTGACACGAAGTGGGGGGGGTGTTTTTGTGATTTTGTTTGAATGCGGTAAATAAAATTAAACGGTAAAAATGGAACAGTAAATATTCAAAAACTGTAAAATTAAACGTAGAAATAAAAACATCAGTGAAAATACATTGACAGAGAATAAACCGCAAAAATAACGTTTGAAAATAAAATGAACAGAAAAATACATTGACAAAATTTAACGATGAAGAAAACAATAAACGGTAAAATAAAGAGACAGTAAAATTAAAAGCACTTAATTGGAAATCAAATTTAGCAAAGATTCAACACTTAGAAATTAAATTCCTGGACAGTAAAAATAAAAATTACAGTAACACACTACACTCTTCAGAAAATAAATCACTGTTGCACTGTTTGGAAAATGAAAATACAGAGAGTTAATTGAAAGAGGAAGAGGCAGTAGCCTCCTCCCAGACGTGGGTAGTTCCTACACTACTCCTAAAATCCACTCTAAAATCTACTCCTAAAACTCTCATGAAAACTCCCCTACTGCCCATTCCATTTTATAGCCAAAACTCATACAATTCCCGTGACTTCTCCATTTCAGCCAATGTTTCCATCATAGCTTGTCAAATAAAATAAGCAAGGGCCCTTCATTTGTTTGTGTCGTATGTTTCTCTGCTGCCAAATTCTTTTGAAGTGTGGTGCCCACATTCCAAGCTGCTGCCAAAATAGAGAAAACCCGTGAACTCCTACTACCGTGACTGTGGCTGCTGCCTTCTTGGTTGTTCTGTTTCCAGCCATGACAATTTAGGTGCTGTTGCTAGATGGCCGTGACTTGCTTTCTTCATCTGGATGGTGCTACTACTAAGAAGCTCCTGGAAAGCTTGCATGGATGGGAGTTGTTGGTGCTGTTGGATGAAAACCGAGAGGTCTCCTTGACGCCAATCCCATGTGCTGGACTTGTATGTGTTTGCTAGAGTTGTGAAGGCTGCTGGATTATGCAGGTCGGATGACTTCCTCCTTCACATGTTACACCTAAGCTGTGAACCTCATTCTCTACTCAAGCACCGTGCTCTCTTCTTCTTCATCTCAGCTGGACTTCTATGTTTCTCAATCTTGAACGTGAAGATGGTGCTGGTGGTGCTGCTGGAATGAAGACCATGAGCGTCTCCCAGCTGGACGTGATGGTAGCTGCAGCTGCTGGGTGTATGAAGGCTGGAAGATGTTCTCTCCAAGGGCCGTGACCAACTGCTGGACTAGCTACCCTTCACTCCTTTGTTCCTTGTGATTTTCTTCAAATTGTTGCTCTCTCCATAATTGAGAATCACGTTCCAGCCAAGAAATATTGTGGTGGCTGCAGCTACTGCACCGTGAGTGCTTTTCCATGTGTTGTCCCTTGCAAAATTCCAGAGTGTCGTGAGCTTTGTGTGGAGTGGAAGAGCAAAAGAAATCTGCACATCCTAAGCCAAAGTGTCGTGAGCTTTGCCAAGAGTGGTGGCCCCCTTTTTCAATCAAGCTTCACGTTAATGGTTGAATGAGAATTTGTAATGTGAAAGCAATGTGGTCCCTCCATTATCTTACTTCAAAGTCCATTATTGGTGCTCTCTTACGTGTGCACACATGACCATAGTTTTGCCAAGCCATTCATGAAATGCTTCTCCAAGTGGTGGCCCCATATGTTGACTCCTTTAGCCTATCATATTGTATAACTTTCTCCAATGACAATATAAGAAGAAGAAGAGGCCGTGTGCTATATACTTCCCTTACTATTTTGCTCATAAAATTTAACATTTCATCTTTGAACTCTTTCCATGTGCCGTGACCTTCCAACAAAGGTGGTCCCCCTTGTTATTCTACTTCAAACAAATTCAGCATTTCATTTTGGAGTTATCCCATGTGAACTTTCAACCAAATGGTAGCCCCCTCATTCCATTCACGGCTTTACTACTTCTCTCAAGCCAAACCAAAATTCTCCAATCAATTTTTCACGTAGGAAAAAGAGGCCATGTGTATGTGGATGCACAATTTCCTTCAAAATAATCAAATGAGTTACATATCAATTGGACATGTAGCCATGAGTTTGGCTTAAAAAAAAATAATAATGTGGCACATGCAAATTCTTCTTCAAAATTTATGTCACATCTATCTAGAAGTCCCAAATTTATTTCCAGAATTTTCCTTGCAATTACTAATGCAAATAATTAACTCAAATAATTCAAATTAATTCAAATTAGAATTTTTGGTGTAATTAAGCACAATTAGCAAAAATGGAAAAATACCGAACATTTAAGCACAATTCCCTAATTAAATCTAGCACAATAAACTAAGTGAAGTGAAGAAAATATCGACTCATCACTTCACTATTCCATGCACTATAGGAGATGTGAAAGTTGGAAGAGCATTGATTGATTTGGGAGCTAGCATTAATTTAATGCCGCTATCCATGTGCAGAACAATTCAGGGTTTGAAAATTAAACCAACCAGAATGGCTCTTCAACTGGCAGACAAGTCTCTTAAATATCCATATGGAGTGGTTGAAGATGTTCTAGTGAAGGTTGACAAATTTGTATTCCTAGTGGATTTTATTGTGATGGAGATGGAAGGGAATAGTGATGTTCCTCTTATTCTTGGGAGACCTTTTATGAAGACTGCTAGAGTTTTAATTGATGTAGAGAATGGTAAGCTTAAATTGAGAGTTGATGATGAAGAAGTCACTTTTGACGTATCCAAGGCCATGACATATCCAAATGATGACAAAGCATGTTTTCAATTTGATGAACTTGATGAAGTTTGTATGGTGCAAGAAAAGATGGTGCGAAATATTTCCCTATTGGAAAAAACTCTCATTGATGCATGTGAAGATTTAGATGAAGAAGAAGAGAAATTGATTGATGAATGTCTGATGGACTTGGAAACATTGAAAAAGAGTCCGGAGGAAGATCCGATATTTGAAATAATTGATAAGGAAGAAGCAGTCAAAGCACAGACACTAGAATTAAAAAGATTGCCATCACACCTGAAATATGTTTTTCTAGAAGAAGATGGAACAAAGCCAGTCATCATCAATAACTCTTTATCTCTACAAGAAGAATAGCAATTGATAGAAATTCTGAAAGCCAACAAAGAAGCAATTGGGTGGTCAATATCAGATCTCAAAGGTAATAGCCCAACTTATTGCATGCACAAGATTTTTATGGAAGAAGATTATAAACCAAGTGCTCAACCACAGAGAAGGTTAAATCCTGTTATGAAGGAGGTGGTTAGAAAAGAAGTGTTGAAACTACTAGAAGCTGGTATCATCTATCCAATCTCTGATAGTGAATGGGTGAGTCTAGTACAGGTGGTTCCAAAGAAAGGTGGGATGACAGTAATTTATAATGATAAGAATGAACTCATTCCTACTAGGACAGTTACTGGCTGGCGTATGTGCATTGATTACAGGAAGCTAAATAAAGCCACTAGGAAAGATCATTTTCCTCTTCCTTTCATGGATCAGATGTTAGAAAGGTTATCAAGTCAGGCTTTCTATTGTTTTCTAGATGGATATTCTGGATACAATCAAATTGTGGTAGATCCAAAAGATCAGGAGAAGACGACCTTTACTTGTCCTTTTGGTATCTTTGCATATAGAAAGATGCCATTTGGATTGTGTAATGCGCTAGCTACATTTCAAAGGTGTATGCAGGCAATTTTTGCAGATCTCTTGGAAAAATGCATTGAAGTATTCATGGATGATTTCTCAGTTTTTGGAAATTCTTTCCAAAGATGTTTGGCTAATCTGAACATTGTTCTCAAAAGATGTGTTCAGACAAATCTTGTTCTTAACTGGGAGAAATGTCATTTCATGGTAACTGAAGGAATTGTACTGGGGCATAAAATCTCTGCTAAAGGAATTGAGGTAGATAAAGCTAAAGTAGAAGTCATTGAGAAACTGCCTCCACCAACAAATGTAAGGGGGATTAGGAGTTTTCTTGGTCATGCTGGGTTCTATAGAAGATTCATCAAAGATTTCTCAAAAATTGCTAAACCATTGAGTAATCTTTTAATGAAGGATGCTCCTTTTGTGATGAATGAAGATTGTTTGAAAGCTTTTGACACATTGAAGAATAAATTAGTGTCAGCTCCAGTAATTGTAGCGCCAGATTGGAATCGTAATTTTGAATTAATGTGTGATGCAAGTGATTATGCAATAGGAGTTGTCCTTGGCCAGAGAAAAGAACAAAAGTTTCACCCAATTTATTATGCTAGCAAAGTTCTGAATGATGCTCAACTGAATTATGCCACCACAGAAAAAGAATTCCTGGCTATTGTGTATGCTTTAGAGAAATTTAGACCTTATCTCATTGGGTCTAAGGTGATTGTCTATACAGATCATGCAGCTATCAAATATTTGTTGACAAAGCCAGATTCTAAGCCACGTCTGATTAGATGGGTATTACTGTTGCAAGAATTTGATGTAGAAATCCATGATAAGAAAGGAAGTGAGAACTTGATTGCTGATCACTTGTCACGATTAGTCAACAATGAGGTCACTAGCAAGGAATCCGAAATCTGGGAATCTTTTTCAGATGAAACACTTATGTATATTCAGCAGAGGCCCTGGTTTGCTGATATGGCTAATTTCAAAGCTGCAAGGGTCATGCCAGAAGACTTAACTTGGCAACAAAGAAAGAAATTTTTGCATGATGCCAAGCAGTTTGTTTGGGATGATCCTTATTTGTTCAAGATTGGAGCAGATAATCTTCTGAGGAGATGTGTGACAAATAAAGAAGCAGAAGGAATTCTCTGGCATTGTCATGATTCACCTTATGGAGGACATTTGAATGGAGAAAGAACAGCATCAAAAGTCCTTCAATCAGGGTTTTATTGGCCAACTTTGTTTAAAGATGCCCATAATCATGCTAGAAATTGTGATAAATGTCAAAGAGCAGGGACGATCACTAAACGTCATGAGATGCCTTTACAAGGCATTTTAGAGGTTGAGGTTTTTGATTGCTGGGGTATTGACTTTGTTGGACCCTTCCCTCCATCTCCCTCCATCTTTCAACAATGAATATATTCTAGTAGTAGTGGATTATGTGAGTAAATGGGTGGAAGCATTAGCTTGTCCTAAAAATGATGCTAGCACGGTAATTAAATTCTTGAAGAGGCAGATATTCTCACGTTTTGGCACTCCAAGAGTGTTGATTAGTGATGGAGGATCTCATTTTTGCAATTATCAGCTAGAGAAAGTACTCAAACATTATGGAGTGAAACATAAGGTAGCTGCACCTTATCATCCACAAACTAATGGACAAGCTGAGGTGTCAAACAGGGAGGTAAAAAGGATCTTGGAAAAAACAGTGACTTCATCAAGAAAGGATTGGTCCCTCAAATTGGATGATCCTCTTTGGGCTTATAGGACAGCAATGAAGACGTCTATGGGATTATCACCATTTCAATTAGTCTATGGGAAAGCATGTCATTTGCCAGTAGAATTGGAGCATAGAGCGTTATGGGCTTTGAAATTTTTGAATTTTGATCCTTATGAAACTCAATGCACACGCAGAAGGCAGATTTTGGAGCTTGAAGAAATGCGATTACATGCATATGATTCATCCAAGGCTTACAAAGACAAGATCAAATTTTATCATGACATGAAGTTGGTGAATAGAGTTTTCAATCCAGGACAATAGGTACTATTGTTCAATTCAAGATTGAAGATTTTTCCTGGGAGGCAACCCAGTGTTCTGTACGTATTTTATGCTTTTAGATTAGGGTTTGATGTACTCTATTGGAAACCTGGTTTGTTATGATGGTTTGCTATTAACTGTGATTGTGTGATAAGTAATGCTGAATGATGCTTATTGATTGATTGATGTTGAGATGATGTGCACATTAAATTGCTTATACAAGTGATTCACAAGCTTTGTGAACAAATGCAGGATATCATGATTGTGATTGTGAAATTAAGCAGGGTGTGTATGCAAATGTGAATGAGCTTATATGTGAGGTTTTGAGCTCCAGAGTTGTTATTGTTGAATGCTATTACTTTGAAAGCATGAATGATTTTGCCCAGGTTTTCTATGATTGAATCAATTGCTTGTTTTGCATCATATGATCAAGGTCATTTGTTGGAACCCTTTTTATTGGCAAAATTCATAAAGTTAGCCCACTATAAAAGAGAAAACTTTGTGTTCTATCCTTTGAACCCTTAGCCTTGAACATAAATTGAAAACCCTTGATTGAAAATCTTTACGTTGAGTTAAGTAGAAGATCTTGTGTGGTATTGTTAAATGTTCAAGTTTGGGGTTGTTGGGAAAACATGAAAAAGGAAAAGCATTGAGCTAAGAGCTAAAAGTTAAGAATATGCAAAGAAAAAGAAAAAGAAAAGAAAAGAAAAGAAAAGGGCAAAGCTCAATGCAAAAGAAAGTTGGGAATGAATAAGAATAATTGTGTTGTTATGATTCTCTTAACTCAAGGATTTTGTGATCCAGAAAAACCAATTTTCTTGTTAGCCCAACCACATTATAAGCCATTGAAAAGTCCTTGTGATGATGCATGCTTGTGAATGTTTTTGATATTGGTAAAATGAAAGGCAAAGTTGATTCATGTGACATTGTGATAGTGGAGTGATTGAGTGATTACCTCTTATACACTTGTGTGTTGAGTGAAACACTTTATCTAGTGAGGAAATATTCCATAAACACATGAACATCCATGCTTAATTGATTGATCATTCATGAAAAATAGCATTTGTTGGGTATTAAGTGATTTTGTGAACACCAAAGCATGTGCACATCTTAATTGAACTCTTGGTCATAAGTTGATTGAAGTTTTTACTTGTCTTGAAAAGATCATTTTTGAATGAGTAAACCATCATATGAATTGGTTGAAGATTGAGTTACATCTTGTTTGCTTGAGGGCAAGCAAAGTTCTAAGTTTGGGGTTGTGATACAAGAAGGCCTAGCACCATTGGACCTATCACAAGAGGGATGATCAAGAAGCTACAAGATGAGTACTCTCCCAAAGGCCAAACCCTCTTTGCTATCTTTGGATGGAAGATTGGAGACCTAGAAGATGCTTGTAAGATGATAAAACATGGAGAAGGGTAAAAGTGGACTTTGGCACATGGGGGGGTGTGCACATAGTAGTCTAAGGGGTAGTATTAGCTTATTTCAATTCCTTATGCGCATATGTAATAAGCCACGTGAATAATATGGCTTCTAAAAGAACCATCACATTTTGCACATGTGGGTAAGGTGGCACTTGATCCGTATTTTGTGGATCTCCTTACTTCACATACATTGCATTGCATGGAGCTGAAAGTTAGCTATATAAGCTACTAGGATAAGTGATCGAACGGGTCGCACCGCTCACAAAAGTTGATTGCAGATATGAATGCAGTATAGTTTACTAGGAAGTGACTCCTAGGTCGTCTCTCAAGGACCAATTTATGTGGTTCAGTCTTAGATTTGACACGAAGTGGGGGGGTTTTTGATAGTTTGTGGTACGGAAAAATAAATTAAAACTGGAATTAAATAAAACGGAATTTAAAACACTGAAGTAAATTTTAAAGCAGTAAAACCAACACAGTAAAAGATGGTAAAAACAGAAAGCGGTAAATTAAAAAAACAGTAAAATTAAACGATGCAGAAAATAATAAACGGTAAAATAAAAGAGACAGTAAAAATAAAAGCACTTGACTGAAAATGAAATTTATCAAACATTCAACATTTAAATTAAAATTCTTGAACAGTACAACTAACAATGAATCGAACAAAGGTGACACTCAGAAATGAAAACTAGGCACCGTTTGAAATTAAAATACATAGAGCTATTTGGAAAAGGAAGAAGAGGAAGAGGCAGAGAGCCTCTTCCAGGGCCGTGAATTCTATACTACACCTAATGCAATCCTAAAATCTAATTCCCTTTTCCTTCTCTGCCTGCTGCTCTTTTATAGCCACTTCTCTGACACATTCTCCTTCAATTTAGCATTTGGATTTTGTTTCACTTGGCAGCCCGTGACCTCTTTGCTTTGTTTTTGTCTGAATTTGCAGCCCCGTTTTTAGGGATCTTCTTCCGAAATGCTACTAGATATGCCAAACAAAATAAGGTTTTGGGCCCCTCCAATTTCCACCTCAGCTTGTCATGCGGAATGTGCTCTAAGTGTTGGCTTTGAAGACTTCTCTCCTGAAGACGTGAGCTGCTGCCATGCCTCTTTTCTTCATTCTTCCAACTCCAAAGAGTGCAGCGTGTGGTGCTTCTACTCCAGGCTAAGACTCCTTCAACCGTTGCAGCTCCATTTCTCCTCATCCAAGATGGTTGTTGTCTTCTCTTTTCCGTGCTTCATCCAAGCCGTGACCAGCTGCTCTCCCTTGTGCCAAGACCGAGACAATGGATCAATTCTACTCCTCCACGGATGCTTCAACACGTCCTCATTCCAGCCTTTTACTCATGGCTGCTGGATGGTTCTCTTCTATGGATGCTTCTAAACTCAGGTGGTGCTTGTTGTTGGATGTGTAGCTACTGGTGCGCTTTCAAGTTTGCTGGAAGTCACCTCCAGCTCCAAACCGAGACATCCTCCAAAGCTTGTTAGTTGTTTCTATTGGAGCACTTTCTTCTGGAACGCTGCTGGACGTGTTTTGGTGTTGGAGGTGGTGCTGTTTTCTGCTGAACTGGTGGAGATAGCTGGATGCACCGTGATATTCCTGGACGTGCTGAACTGGACTGTGCTCTGCAGCGTGAAGGATGAAACCATAAGGCGTGATCAAACTGCTGCTGTATCTCCTTTGTTGCTGCCCATTTTTAGAACTGTGGACGTTCTGCTCTCAAGCTCCCAGCCATCACCGTGTGCTCCACTCTCTTGGCCATAAGCTGGACAAGGCCGTGAAGTGTGTATGTGTTGGAGCATGATAAGATGCTGCTACCGTGAGAAAACCAAACTTCTCTAATGGTTATTTTCTTCATGAATCTGAGTGACGCCATCACATCCGTAGTGGAGAATAAGTTGTCCGTAGACCCATGTGTTTAGGTGAATTTTGCATGGGACCGTGATGGGCATTGTGCAGCAATGAAACTTCAACAAAATTCACTTTGCATATTTTGGAGTTCTTTACGTGATACTCCCAAAAGTCATCAACTAAATGCCAGACTAAAGGGAAATAAAACCGTGAGTGGTGGCCCTCTTTCTCCTTCATGGGCTTATTTTCCTCCAAGAACCGTGAACTTCACCTTGTGGTCCCCTCCATCTTTCTTTATTTACTAAATGGAATGTGAATTGAAGTGTGCTCTTCTTTCACGTGTCCACTTCTCTAATTAAAAAGCTACATACCAAGAAAGGTTGTGGGCTCCCATTTTCTTCAATTAATACGTGCAAACATAATGAGGGGGCCGTGGGCTATTATTTTATTTTTGTGCTGCAATGACACTTCAAAAATCAAAGTGAAATAAACTAAAGTAAAGCTTTCCAAAATAAAATTTCCAATGGACCATAATCCGCTTGCAGCTGCTGGTTCCGTGTGCATTTCTCATTCAATTTTTCAATTGGAATTTCAAGCCTCCTTACGTGTGCAAAGTGAAAATGAATTTTCACCTTTGTAATTGATGAGAATTTTACCTTTCAGTCCCAAAACATTATCCAATAATTTTTCCTGCAATCAATAATGAAAATAATTAGCTCAGATAATTGAAATTAGTTAAAATAAGAATTTCTGATCGAATTAAGCACATTTCAGAAAAATGGGAAAATACTGGACAATTAAGCACAATTCCCTGATTAATTCTAGTACAATAAACTAAGTGAAGTAAAGAAAATATTGACTCATCAAAATAGACCACACTTAGTCTTTTGCACTCCTGGGCAAAATTAAGACGTAAATCAGGGAATGGTTTAAAGGACTTTCAGGTCGGTGACACAAAACTCAGCAGACAGAAAAATGAAAATTCGCAAGAAAAATAAAAAGAATTTACAGAGTTCTCAAGAAGTCTGGACAGAGAAAAGAAATAGAAATTATCCAACACAAATAAAGCAGAGACTTATAGAAATCATCCAAACAATTCAAAGTATGGAAAAATAATTAATCAGCTTAAGAGGTGATTCAAAAATAACATAACCTCACAGATGCACTAACAGTGTTTCTCTCAAGTGTTTAGGGTAAATAATTTCAACTCAATGTACTCAAGAAAACAAACACAAGTAGACTTGGCAAGCTTCTAATTATCAATACTTAAAACATATGCATCTTCAGATCAAAAGGTCTTTACTGGGTTGTAATGGGGCCAAGGACAGGGGAGGATAAATTTGGATAAGTAGCTATAGCTCAGAAGAAATAGAGGTGCACTAGGAAAAAAAATGTAAACACAGTGAAATCTCACCCAAACCTCTAATTCAATCCTCTTCTCGACTCCATTATTCATAAAATTATTTTTCAATTTTCTTTTTTTCTCATCAAATATTTTTTTTTTCATCCTGTCTTCTTCTTTTTTTTTTTTTTTTTTTCACACAACAGGATATAAATTATCATTTCAAAACATGATGAGGAACCAACTAGCCAATTCATCAGAATTCCCAAGGAGACCACACTTATTCTCAAAACACTTCTGTAGCTCCAGACTTTCCTGAGGTTAAGGTAATCATGGTTTTTCACTTAGGATCAGTATATGAGCTTCAACACAAAGAAATGGATACAGTATAGGCTCAAAAGTGGTATCAAAGGATAATAACAAGGTAGGCTTATTTGGCTAAAGAGGCTCAAGAACAAAATGCCTTTATCACTTCTAAAACATGCATATCAATCAAGTATATCAAAAAGAATCAAGCCAAGGCATATGTGCAAGCATTCAAGATACATGTCACACAAGAAAGAACATAAAGTGGCTCAAATCTCACACAGGGTATTCGTCACAATCGAATCAACCTCTTAAACACATAATCATGTTTCCAAGCAGAGAAAAGCAAGGATTTCAAACCATAAGTATTAATGAAGTGAAGGAAAAATCTACAACTTAGACAAACTCCAGAAATCAAGAGAAAAATGTAAAATTTATTGCACACAAAACACACTAAAAACCACTTAAAACAGAAAAAAAAAAAAAAAAATTTAACACTCAAAAACAAAAAATTTAACACACGAAATAAATACTAACAGAAACTAACAGAAAAATCAGAATTTCTCCCAGTAGACCACACTTAAATCACACAATGTCCTCAGTGTGTCACAATCATCAGATTATCAATTTCAGAGCAGCAAATAATATAGACAAGTGCAATAAAAAGTTAGGAAAAATGGGAAGAAATTTTTGAGTAACATCCATCAGCAGATGTTATCAGGGACATCCATCAGTAGATGTCTAAATCACGTAGCACCCATCAGTAGATGCTAAATAATTTATATTATATTTTTTTTTATTATTTTTTTTTTATTATTATTATTATTATTATTTTTTTTTTTTTTTTTTTTTTTTGAAAAAGGAGATGACCGGCACTGTGACAACAGTCTCAGTGGCAAAGACCGGAACTGTTGCTACAGTGGAAAGCAATTCTGCTATAAAAGGCTGCTCCTCCGCGTCCAGCGCCATTTCTGAACGCTCAATCTCTCTCTACTCCTCTGCTCTCTCTGGACTCTCTGCTCTCTCTGGACTCTCTGCGAGGAAGCCTGTCCACCCCGCGTCTGCTGAAGATCTGAGATCTGCGCAGAGCCTCTGTCCCTGCGTCTTCTGAAGAGTCTGAGATCTGCGAGGAGCTCTGCAAGCCTACTTCCCCAGGTAAGTCCTTCTTCTCTAAGGATCTCCCTTTCTTTCTGCTTGCTTTACTTTTCCTGCTTTCCTTTATTTTTCTTCTGATCTCTTGCCTGCTCTCCCTCTCCCTTTTCCTGCTTTCCAGATCTTTCATTTTTTTTTTCTTTTTCTGCTTTCTTTTCCTTCTTTCATTTAAGCCTTCAGTTCCTTCTTTATTTTCAGCTCTTATTTGCTTTCTTCTTCACCTGCTAAACACTTAAAACACATAAAACACAATTGTCTAAAACTTAAGGGGTATATCGGCTGGAAACCAGACGTTAATCTCCCTTCGATTGAAGGTATTGCAGAGACAATCGGGTAGAACAACGCCACGTACCCCACTTAAAACTAAAACACAGAAACTGAATATACAAGAACAATATGGACAAGGACACTGGACGTAGATCCGTTTAGGACCCTTTGCAAGGACCGTGAAACAGATCTGAGACCAGACACAAAAACAATCAAAGACAGACAGGACAAAATAAATTTAACGGAAAACAAGAACAAATAAAGAAAACACAGAACTAATCTAAAAATTTTTTATGCTTCTCTTTTTTTTTTTTTTTTTAGTTCTTTTTATTATTTTTTTTTTTATGTTATGCTTATTTTTCTTGTTTTTTTTCTTTTTATATGTATTTATTTTTTTTTTATGTATTTGTATATTACGAGAGGAAGGATGAGTGAAACGGAATCAGAGAGATATACCAGTCAACGGTGGCGTCCAACCGACGATCAGATCACGATGATGACCAAAATATTCAACTATGGGGTCACACACCCAAGCCGAGCGCAAGTCGTCGAGATCGCGTCTCGACTAAGGGCTTTCGGCGAAGCCACTGAATACAACGTACACTGCTGGTTCAACAACCACGGCAATCGGGTCAAGCACTGGCAAGCGGAGATAGACCCCACTGGCACTCTCTTTTCACAACTGCCGCTGTACATGTACGGTAAGACCTCTGATCACACCTCCATTTTTATTGAAAATTTTCACTTCCTCTTCTATAATTAACACAAGTTATTTATTTATTTATTTATTTATTTATTTTTTTTTTTTTTTTGTTTGAAAGAAAAAAACTGGGTGATAATGAGGGCACCGAGGCTGCTGAATTTGTTTCCAGTTCCGATCATCATCGATGACGACAGAAATGAACGAGAAATTCCTCCACCAAAGCCTCCGCTCGCATTCCGAACCAGAGCTCCCTCAACGGAGCTCTCCCTTAGACCACCACAACCAGCTCGTGAATTCTTCCAGTTTTAATGTTTTATGTTTTTTTTTTTTTTTTTTTTATTTTTATGTTTTTGTTGGCCGAGTGTGGCCAGAATATGGACAAGGCATGTAATCTGAACAATTATATTTTTTTATGTTTTTGTTTTTATTTATTTGGTTGTGTAATATTAACGATCAGACATGATCGACCCCTGAACAACCTTATTTTCACATATGAATCTACTGCAAATTTTATTTTCAGATCTGTTCAATCTCCATTTTTCCATTACTGTAATTTTTTGCATTGATGAATGAAATCTCTCTTAGTCTAAACAAAATTTTCAATCAAAGATCTGATGAAACAACTAAGAAATTATTTTACAGTGAAGAAAAATAAGGGAAAAAAATGAGATCTGAAATGAAATGTTTATTGATATGAAATAATAAGATACTGAGGGTCGAAATAAAATCAAAGAATACGCAAAACAATTTTTTGAATTTTTGAAATTTTTTTTTTTTTTTTTTTTTTTTTTTAAGGATAACAATGTGAAAACTAAGAAAAAAGGAAGAAAAAAATATATACATATCAGAATACAGATTTGGCACGCTTTAAACAAAAAATTTTATCACAAATTGTTTTTTTTATGTTTTTAAATTTTTTTTTTTTTTTTATTTTTAAAAATAATAATTCGAAAACTAAAAAGAAAAGGAAAAACAAACTTAAAAGAAAAACAAAAATCAGAAACTTCCCGAGACCACACTTAAACTACACTGTCCTAAATGTTTTCTAAGCATAAGATCATCAATTAAAACACTAAACAGATAAAGGACAAGTGCATTAAAAATATGAAAACGGGAAGAAAGAAAAAGAAAACTTCCCTGGTCATGGTGGCAGTTGCCAATTTTGGACTTGTAGGGAGATGTTCCCTTCTTCAGGATCCAGCATGAAAGTGTTGAGGACGAACTGCTTCATCCTCCAAATCTGATCAAGTAGGGAAATATCTTCCACCACCGGATCTAAGCAGCAATTGTTGATGAGCGGGTACAGCAGGTGCCTTCCGAACTTTGATTTGTCAGTGTTAGCACTTATGTTTTCCACTGTGGGTGCATATTGGTCAAATTCATTTGTACCTCCTGCAATAGGGTTAGTGCAAAATGGTTCCACCGAAATTTCATGCAGAGGTAAAACACCCAAATCTAGTGTAACAAGCTGAACCTCAGATACATCCTCAGAACATGAATCAATTTTAAAATTACATGCATTATCAACCACAGACTCATATTCATGTTCAGTGCATGGAGAATAAACATTTGAATGTGATAGTAAAAAGCGATTCTCATCATGCACAGAGGAAAAATTAAAATCAGACTCAGCAACAATATAATCATTAGCATACCGATCATCATCACAATCAACATAATAATCAAATTGTGGTATGCTTACCTCCACTTCCTTGAAGATTTCTAAAGTGTGGGAAGATGAAGGTGGTCTACCTGGTTCAGGATTACTGCTTACTTCTGCCGGGTCCCCAAAATTTTCATCAGTCTCCTCAGGTGCAAGAGTGGCCATCTGCCTGATCTGATCACTCAGATTCTGAATTGCCGCTTGAGTTTCCTGCTGGAACTCCATGCTCTCTTGCTTGAACTGCATGTTCCCTTTCTGAAACTGAATGTTCTGCATTGTCATCTGCTCTAGTAACTCCTTTAATGTAGGTTCAGAAGTAGAAGGCTGAGGAGTTATTTGAATAGGAGAATCATACTGCTGACTCTCATATTGTGGAACTGGCTCCCAAAGAGAGCTCTCAGAAATTGGATGATGGAACATATTGTTCTCATCATAAAAATCAGCAGATTTAAAATCAAAGTAATATGCAGAATAAGAATCATAATCACAGACATTGGCAGAATAAGCATTATTCACAACATTAAAATAGGTAGACATGGAAAAATAAAAAGTAAAAACTAAAAACTAAAAATTACGAATCAGATAAAACAAAACACATTTATACATGCTACAAGCACACACAAGACAGAACATCAATAGTAAAAATTTTTAATTAATTTTTTTTTTTTTTTTTTTTAGTTTTAAATTTTTTTTTAATAACAACTAAATACAGAACATAGCACAATTAAACACATATATACACAATATATATTAACACAGTAAAAATCTAAAACAAAAACCTGGATCTGAAGTGACAACGCCGCCAAAATTTGTTGAAGGTGTCGTTGTCTCCTACAAAAATACAACAGACAGAACACACAAAACACACATATTAACAGAACAAAAATTTACACAACAAAAATCTAAAACCAAACCGTCATTGATTGGTCCCCGGCAACGGCGCCAAAATTTGATCGAACGGGTCGCACCGCTCACAAAAGTTGATTGCAGATATGAATGCAGTATAGTTTACTAGGAAGTGACTCCTAGGTCGTCTCTCAAGGACCAATTTATGTGGTTCAGTCTTAGATTTGACACGAAGTGGGGGGGTTTTTGATAGTTTGTGGTACGGAAAAATAAATTAAAACTGGAATTAAATAAAACGGAATTTAAAACACTGAAGTAAATTTTAAAGCAGTAAAACCAACACAGTAAAAGATGGTAAAAACAGAAAGCGGTAAATTAAAAAAACAGTAAAATTAAACGATGCAGAAAATAATAAACGGTAAAATAAAAGAGACAGTAAAAATAAAAGCACTTGACTGAAAATGAAATTTATCAAACATTCAACATTTAAATTAAAATTCTTGAACAGTACAACTAACAATGAATCGAACAAAGGTGACACTCAGAAATGAAAACTAGGCACCGTTTGAAATTAAAATACATAGAGCTATTTGGAAAAGGAAGAAGAGGAAGAGGCAGAGAGCCTCTTCCAGGGCCGTGAATTCTATACTACACCTAATGCAATCCTAAAATCTAATTCCCTTTTCCTTCTCTGCCTGCTGCTCTTTTATAGCCACTTCTCTGACACATTCTCCTTCAATTTAGCATTTGGATTTTGTTTCACTTGGCAGCCCGTGACCTCTTTGCTTTGTTTTTGTCTGAATTTGCAGCCCCGTTTTTAGGGATCTTCTTCCGAAATGCTACTAGATATGCCAAACAAAATAAGGTTTTGGGCCCCTCCAATTTCCACCTCAGCTTGTCATGCGGAATGTGCTCTAAGTGTTGGCTTTGAAGACTTCTCTCCTGAAGACGTGAGCTGCTGCCATGCCTCTTTTCTTCATTCTTCCAACTCCAAAGAGTGCAGCGTGTGGTGCTTCTACTCCAGGCTAAGACTCCTTCAACCGTTGCAGCTCCATTTCTCCTCATCCAAGATGGTTGTTGTCTTCTCTTTTCCGTGCTTCATCCAAGCCGTGACCAACTGCTCTCCCTTGTGCCAAGACCGAGACAATGGATCAATTCTACTCCTCCACGGATGCTTCAACACGTCCTCATTCCAGCCTTTTACTCATGGCTGCTGGATGGTTCTCTTCTATGGATGCTTCTAAACTCAGGTGGTGCTTGTTGTTGGATGTGTAGCTACTGGTGCGCTTTCAAGTTTGCTGGAAGTCACCTCCAGCTCCAAACCGAGACATCCTCCAAAGCTTGTTAGTTGTTTCTATTGGAGCACTTTCTTCTGGAACGCTGCTGGACGTGTTTTGGTGTTGGAGGTGGTGCTGTTTTCTGCTGAACTGGTGGAGATAGCTGGATGCACCGTGATATTCCTGGACGTGCTGAACTGGACTGTGCTCTGCAGCGTGAAGGATGAAACCATAAGGCGTGATCAAACTGCTGCTGTATCTCCTTTGTTGCTGCCCATTTTTAGAACTGTGGACGTTCTGCTCTCAAGCTCCCAGCCATCACCGTGTGCTCCACTCTCTTGGCCATAAGCTGGACAAGGCCGTGAAGTGTGTATGTGTTGGAGCATGATAAGATGCTGCTACCGTGAGAAAACCAAACTTCTCTAATGGTTATTTTCTTCATGAATCTGAGTGACGCCATCACATCCGTAGTGGAGAATAAGTTGTCCGTAGACCCATGTGTTTAGGTGAATTTTGCATGGGACCGTGATGGGCATTGTGCAGCAATGAAACTTCAACAAAATTCACTTTGCATATTTTGGAGTTCTTTACGTGATACTCCCAAAAGTCATCAACTAAATGCCAGACTAAAGGGAAATAAAACCGTGAGTGGTGGCCCTCTTTCTCCTTCATGGGCTTATTTTCCTCCAAGAACCGTGAACTTCACCTTGTGGTCCCCTCCATCTTTCTTTATTTACTAAATGGAATGTGAATTGAAGTGTGCTCTTCTTTCACGTGTCCACTTCTCTAATTAAAAAGCTACATACCAAGAAAGGTTGTGGGCTCCCATTTTCTTCAATTAATACGTGCAAACATAATGAGGGGGCCGTGGGCTATTATTTTATTTTTGTGCTGCAATGACACTTCAAAAATCAAAGTGAAATAAACTAAAGTAAAGCTTTCCAAAATAAAATTTCCAATGGACCATAATCCGCTTGCAGCTGCTGGTTCCGTGTGCATTTCTCATTCAATTTTTCAATTGGAATTTCAAGCCTCCTTACGTGTGCAAAGTGAAAATGAATTTTCACCTTTGTAATTGATGAGAATTTTACCTTTCAGTCCCAAAACATTATCCAATAATTTTTCCTGCAATCAATAATGAAAATAATTAGCTCAGATAATTGAAATTAGTTAAAATAAGAATTTCTGATCGAATTAAGCACATTTCAGAAAAATGGGAAAATACTGGACAATTAAGCACAATTCCCTGATTAATTCTAGTACAATAAACTAAGTGAAGTAAAGAAAATATTGACTCATCAATAAGCATGTATATCACTTTTGGAAATATATAGAAGATGAATTCTGCACTTTGCAAATTTCTCTCATCCGAAAGTCCTCTTTGCTTGCTTGCTTTTCCATTGCTATCTTCTTCCATTGTGGAAGCCGCCTGAGATAGCCTACCATTCCCTCAAGCCAACTTCCATTTCACTTCATCTAATCACTTCAATCCGCTGCATACATTCCACTTAATCCAGCCAACACAGACAGCATTCTCTGCTACAAATTCTCCAGCACTGTTCCATTGATTCTTCAATTGCCGCAGAGCTGATTGCTTCATCCAGACTCACGGATCTACTCCTATGCATCCTACTTGATGCATCAAGTGGTATCCAGAGCCTAGGTTCAAGTTAGAACCGTGAGATAAGTCCAGATTTCTTCCATTTCTTTGCTGTCAAAAATTTCCTGGTTGTTCTTGATGTGTTTCTGAAAATTCTGCACTGTTTTTCATCAATTATTGCTGTGTTTAGGATGTATTCTTAATTTCATTGGCTACTAGCTGTCTTTGCTTGAGTTTTCCTTCATTTTATTCGGCTGTCTTTGCTTGTTTGAGTCTATTTTACCATTTAAACATCATTTCTGGTGTTGTCTTAGTCATGTTTGGTTAATTTGCTGTTCTCTCATCAAATCTGGTTTTTAATCCAGTTTTACTGTTCTGAAAGTGTTGGATGTGGCTACACCAATTAAGAGCAATGAACAATCAAGAGATGAGCTCAGGTGTTTAAATTTTTTCCAACCAAACTCAGATCTGCATGGTTTCTGTTCTGTTTTCCAGAAAGTGTACTGCTGTAACAAAAATTCTGCTGTTTATATAGCTTTGTGCACTTTTTTATTGAACAGCAGTTGAATGATCCATTGTCTGAACCATTTGGAAGATGAAATGAGTTGATTCCAAATAGTTTGTCATGTTCCAAGCATTTGGCCGAGATGCATGTGTCTCCTTGAGAAAATTCTGCTTAATTGTGTGTGGTTAGTATTAGATCATTGCTAACCATCATCAACACTGAATTTCTGCATTTGTGCAACTTTCAAATACCATCTCTAACTCCTCTTTGCTGTTTTCAAATCAGAATTGCTTTTGAATCAAAATTTGACCATGCTAGTTGTTAAATTTAGCTGAAATATGGTACTGCAGTAGTGATTTTCTGTTTTATATAGTTTTGATGTATCCAATTAGTTCCAACAAGTCATAAATCATCATCAAAACATGTTTGAATCATTGGAAAATAACTAGGTGCAGTACTGTTCATTTGGTCTATTTTTCTGCATTGAAAAAAATTGACTCTGCTGCAAAACTGTGCTGGTTTTTTCTGTCAAATTCTGCACTGCATTACTTTGCTTGATTCATCAATTTTTAGATGCATTAAAAGCCATGGTCCATTTAAAATATTAAGATAACAATTCAAAAGAGATATTACAAACGTTAAAAGGCACTTAGGACCATTGCATCATCAGTTTCGAAAGTTTGAAGTGTATAAAAATCTGGTGCAAAAATCTGGTGTAACTCATTCAGGCATTTCATCAAACAGTTTTGTCAATTTTCAATGCATAGCCAATTCGTGTGTGATTCTGATCTAAAGTCTTTTCTTGTGTTTTAAATCTGATCTAGAACCATTCTTAGGATCTATTTGAGGTGCCACCGTGTTTGAAACTCCTTTCATTGCTTGATTTTCGATTTTTCTACATTCTGCACACCAACTGTTTGAAAAATTTCCTGGTGTTGCTGTCTTTTGGTTGTGAAAATTACAGCATTTGAGGTGATATTTTCAGTGATTAATTGGCTTGTTGGGTAGGTGGTTTATACCTCAGAAGGTGTATCACGATTGAAAGCATCAAAGAAGGTTCAATGAAGAGGAGCAAAGACAAGAAGATGGTACTTTGGATGGGAAAACCGTGACAATTCTACAGCACACTTTAGAAGTGCAGAGTTGTGTTCTTGAGTGATCACTTGCAGCTGAGAGGATTGTTGTGAATTAAGCATAGTTCATTCTTTGTTTTGAGAAGCCAAAGCTGCACACATCTTTCCCTTAGCCAATTCGCATTTTTTTTCTTACAATTTACCAAATTTCTTTTGTAATTTCTTTTGGTTTCTTTGGTTGTAAGTTCCAAATCTAAGCAAGTGAGGTGCTAGAGTTCACAAGTGCTCTTCCCTCATTTGTAACTAGACTTAAAGAAGTCTCACAACCTAAAATTGAGTAGTCGTGAGTGTGTCTTAGATTCAAAGTCTAAGCCTCACCTAGGAAACCTCACTTTAATTGCTTTTCCAATTCTCGACTAGATAACATATATCTTGTGCGAATAGGAAGCTCTCTTAGGGGTCCGAATTTAGAGTTAGGTTGTGTCTTTTCTTTACTTTGTGTTTTCTTTGTTGTCTTTAAGACTTAAGTGGATTTAAGAGTGATTTTGATCTAAGGACTCTAGTAAGTAGCAAGAAGCATATTTGGCAAGGATAAGGCTTGGTACTTAAGCATTCCTAGTGAATCACCTCCCTTACCTGGAATATTGCTTCAAGTGAAAAGCTCTAGTCTTTACTTCAAGAATAACATTTAAGTCCATCATAATGTCTAGAAGACATTCTCCTAGGATTAGTGATAGTGAAAAAGAACATTTTTCTCTTCAAACTTTAGTTAATGAATTCAAGGAAATAAGAAGAGAAATGAATGAAGAGAAAGTCAATAGAGAGCTTCAAAATGCTGTTATTCAAGATGAGTTGAGAATGATAAGGAAAAGTAAGTCTAGGGGAAGTCAGAGTGACAACTCTCAAGAGGGAGGGATGTCTATGAGTCTGGGTGATTATTACCCTCATCAGCCTTCTACTTCTAGAAGGCATAGGAGAAATTCTCATGCACCCCCACCCCCTAAAGAAGTCAATGTGGTGTTGCCTCACTTCCATGGGAAAGACAATGTAGAGGCTTATCTTGATTGGGAGATGAAGGTGGAACAATTATTTGAATGCCACCAAGTGAGTGAAGAGAGGAAGGTCTCTCTAGCTACCCTAAGCTTTCAAGGGTATGCAATGTACTGGTGGACTGCCTTGGTCAAAGAAAGGCTTAGACATCAAGCCCCTCCCATCCACTATTGGAATGATCTCAAGTCTGCCCTTAGGAGGAGACACATTCCCTCCTACTACAATAGAGAACTCATGGATAAACTCCAAAGGTTACAACAAAGGTCCATGATAGTTGAGGAATATAGACAAAAGATGGAGTTGTACATGATGAGGGCAGGCATAGTGGAGGGTCCAGAAATTACTTTAGCTAGATTTTTAAGTGGGCTCAATTTTGACATAAGAGATAGGGTTGAACTTCTACCTTATAGAGATTTGAATGATCTTGTTCAAATGTGTATAAAGGTAGAACAACAAAACTTGAGAAAATCTTCTTCTAAAAGAATTCAAGTTCAACCTACTTTTGAAAAGAAAATTTTTAAAGAAAAAGAGCCATTTAAACCTCTAGCCAAAATAGAAGAGAGACCCAAGAAAGAAACACCCTCACACACCAGAACAAGTGAAATCAAATGCTTCAAATGTCTAGGAAGGGGTCACGTGGCTACTCAATGTCCTACAAAAAGAAACAATATTTTGAAAGGCAAGGAAATTTATAGTAGTGAAAGTGACACCCCAACTAGTACAAGTGAGAGTGAGGAAGAAGAGAGGGAAGAGGAAATATATGCTGATGATGGGCAACTTCTCATGGTAAGAAGGATACTTAGCAACCAACCAAGTCTTGAACACATATCACAAAGAGAGAACATCTTTCACACAAGATGTAAAATTCAAGAAAATCATTGTTCTGTCATTGTTGATAGTGGATCTTGTTGCAATTGTTGTAGTACAAGGTTGGTTGAGAAGTTGAAGCTTGATATTATACCCCATCCAAAACCTTATAAACTTCATTGGCTAAATGAAGATGGGGATATAATAGTCAAGAATCAAGTGAAGTTGGCATTTTCCATTGGGAACTTCAAAGATGAAGTTTTATGTGATATAGTTCCCATGGAAGCATGTCATGTGTTATTGGGGAGACCATGGAAATTTGATCATCAAACTATACATCATGGTCTAACCAATACCATTACTATCCATCAAAAAGACAAGAAGTTTGTGCTTCATCCTTTGACTCCTACCCAAGTGGCTAAGGATCAAGCACAAATGAAGTCTTTAAGAAAGCAAGAACATGCTCAAAAGAAAAAGTCAAAAAGAAAGGAGGGTATAGAAACAAGTGTGCCACCTAAGGTCACTCAACATGAAGTCCTTTTAAACAAAAAGACTTTAATCAATACACTTCAAGTTGAGCAACCTTCATATCTTCTTCTTTGTCAAGGGACACTTACATGCACATCTAGTGATTCAAAGACTTCAACTCTTTCTCCATCCATTCAAAAACTTTTGAAAGAATTTGATGATCTATTTCCACAAGAAATTCCAAAAGGGCTTCCACCCATAAGAGGAATAGAACATCAAATTGATTTCATTCCAGGGGCAGTTCTTCCTAATAGGCCAGCCTATAGGACAAATCCCCAAGAAACTAAGGAGATTGAGACACAAGTCCAAGAGTTGCTAGATAAAGGCTTAGTACAAAAGAGTCTAAGTCCCTGTGCTGTACCAGTGTTACTTGTACCAAAAAAAGATGGGAAGTGGCGCATGTGTTGTGATTGTAGAGCTATCAACAACATCACAATCAAGTATAGACATCCCATTCCTAGGCTTGATGATATGTTGGATGAATTGCATGGAGCACAAATATTTTCAAAGGTAGATTTAAAAAGTGGCTATCACCAAATAAGAATTAAAGAAGGTGATGAATGGAAAACTGCCTTTAAGACCAAGTTTGGATTATATGAATGGCTAGTTATGCCTTTTGGTCTTACAAATGCTCCAAGCACATTCATGAGACTTATGAATCATGTCCTTAGGGATTGCATTGGGAAGTTTGTAGTTGTCTACTTTGATGACATCTTGGTATATAGTCAAAATTTGTAAACTCATGAAAATCATTTGAGAGTTGTTTTAACAATTCTTAGAACACACAAATTGTTTGCAAACTTTGACAAGTGTACCTTTTGTGTTGATAGTGTCATATTTCTTGGATTTGTGGTCTCCAAAAATGGGGTTCATGTGGACCCAGAAAAAATAAAGGCCATCCAAGATTGGCCTCCTCCAAAGAATGTAGGAGAAGTAAGGAGCTTCCATGGGTTGGCAAGCTTTTACAGAAGATTTGTTCCTAACTTCTCTAGTCTTGCTTCACCCCTCAATGAGTTGGTGAAAAAATATGTTACATTCCACTGGGGGGATAAACAACAAAAAGCTTTTGAGCTACTCAAAGAGAAGCTCACACAAGCACCCATTCTAGCTTTGCCAAATTTTTCCAAAACTTTTGAGCTAGAATGTGATGCTTCAGGATTTGGCATAGGTGCAGTATTATTACAAGAAGGACACCCAATTGCATAATTTAGTAAAAAACTTCATGGTGCCTCTTGTAATTACCCCACCTATGATAAAGAACTCTATGCACTTGTGAGGGCTCTTCAAACTTGGGAACATTACCTTGTTGCCAAGGAGTTTATCATTCATAGTGATCATGAATCACTTAAGTATTTGAAAACACAAGTTACAAAAGAGGCATGCTAAGTGGTTGGAATTCATTGAACAATTCACTTATGTTATTAAATACAAGAAAGGAAAATCCAATGTGGTGGCTGATGCTTTGTCAAGAAAATTTAATCTATTAGCCACATTGGGAGCTCAAATTCTTGGATCTAATAACATTCTTGAATTATATTCACAAGATCTTGATTTTGCTCAAATCTATGAGGAATGTCTCAATAAACCTTAAGGAGGATTCTATGTGAAAGAGGGGTATCTTTTTAAAGAAGGAAAAATTTGCATTCCCCAAGGTTCACATAGAAAACTCCTTGTTAAAGAAACACATGAGGGAGGATTAATGGGACATTTTGGGGTAGAAAAGACCCTTGGCATGTTGAAAGAAAATTTTTTTTGGCCTCACATGAGAAGGGATGTTCAAAGGCATTGCTTTAAGTGTATAACTTGTTTAGAAGCTAAATCTAAATCAATGCCTCATGGACTTTATACTCCTTTGAATGTTGCTTCCACCCCTTGGGAAGAGATAAGTATGGATTTTGTGTTAGGTCTTCCCAAAACTTCTAAGGGTTTTGATTCTATCTTTGTGGTGGTAGATAGGTTTAGCAAAATGGCTCATTTTATACCTTGCCATAAAGTAGATGATGCAAGCAACATTGCAAAGTTATTCTTTAGAGATGTGGTTAAACTTCATGGCCTACCTAAGGTAATAGTTTCGGATAGAGATACAAAATTTCTTAGTCACTTTTGGAGGACCTTATGGTCTAGATTAGGGACTAAGTTATCTTTTTCTACTACTTGCCATCCTCAAACCGATGGTCAAACTGAGGTAGTAAATAGATCTCTTTCCACTTTACTAAGGGTAGTTCTAAAAGGTAATCACAAATCTTGGGATGAGTATCTTCCTCATGTTGAGTTTGCCTACAATAGAGTAGTTCATGGAACTACTAAATTGTCTCCTTTTGAAGTTGTTTATGGTTTTAATCCTTTGACACCCATGGATTTAATACCCCTTCCAAATGCTATTGATTTTGTTCATCAAGATGGGGTATCTAAATCTAAGTTTATCAAAGAATTACATCACAAGGTTAAAAATCAAATTCAACAACAAAATGAGAAATATGCCAAGCAACACAACATAGGCAAGAAAGAGTTAATCTTCAATGAAGGTGATCTAGTTTGGGTTCATCTTAGAAAGGAAAGATTTCCTCAACTAAGAAAATCCAAACTCAATCCTAGAGGAGATGGACCTTTTAGAGTGATCAGGAGGATAAATAACAATGCATATCAAATTGATCTTCCTCCTGAATATGGTGTTCATGCTACCTTCAATGTATCTGACCTTAAACCTTTTGCAGGTTATGCAAGTGAAGATGACGATCCTATGGATTTGAGGGCAAATCCCTCTCAAGAGGGAGGGGATGATACAAGAAGGCCTAGCACCATTGGACCTATCACAAGAGGGATGATCAAGAAGCTACAAGATGAGTACTCTCCCAAAGGCCAAACCCTCTTTGCTATCTTTGGATGGAAGATTGGAGACCTAGAAGATGCTTGTAAGATGATAAAACATGGAGAAGGGTAAAAGTGGACTTTGGCACATGGGGGGGGTGTGCACATAGTAGTCTAAGGGGTAGTATTAGCTTATTTCAATTCCTTATGCGCATATGTAATAAGCCACGTGAATAATATGGCTTCTAAAAGAACCATCACATTTTGCACATGTGGGTAAGGTGGCACTTGATCCGTATTTTGTGGATCTCCTTACTTCACATACATTGCATTGCATGGAGCTGAAAGTTAGCTATATAAGCTACCAGGATAAGCATGTATATCACTTTTGGAAATATATAGAAGATGAATTCTGCACTTTGCAAATTTCTCTCATCCGAAAGTCCTCTTTGCTTGCTTGCTTTTCCATTGCTATCTTCTTCCATTGTGGAAGCCGCCTGAGATAGCCTACCATTCCCTCAAGCCAAATTCCATTTCACTTCATCTAATCACTTCAATCCGCTGCATACATTCCACTTAATCCAGCCAACACAGACAGCATTCTCTGCTACAAATTCTCCAGCACTGTTCCATTGATTCTTCAATTGCCGCAGAGCTGATTGCTTCATCCAGACTCACGGATCTGCTCCTATGCACCCTACTTGATGCATCAGGTTGTGATAACAGTTGAAAAAATGTTATTTTCATGCTTAAAATTGATACTAAAAGCAACCTTTATACTTAGAAACTAGCTTGAAATCATGCTTTTATTCATATTTTCATAAATAAGAGAGCTGGAAAGGTTTATGCTTGATTTCAGTGTTTTTGTGCAGGTTTTAAGGTGAATTTGGTGAAAGAAGTGAAGAAGGAGAGAGATGGAATCAGAAAAGACATCAAAAAGTGGAAAAGGAGAAGCCACAACTGCCGCTGAGCGGCAGTTTACCGCTGAGCGGCACTCAGGAGTTCACGTTGGAACCGTTGAGGGGCAAAATGGCCGCTGAGGGGAGAAAACTACTAACGCACTTACCGCTGAGCGGCACACTTATGGGCTTGGGCCTGAATTTTCTGTAATTTTAGAATAGTATATAAGCTTTAGGACATCCTAGGGTTTGGATCTTTGGCAGAAACGAAGCAAACACTCTCTCTTCCACCCCTTTGAAGGAGGATCTTGGATGCTCAGGCTACCTCTTCACCTTTCTAGGGTTTTATCCTTCATTCTTTCATTATTGTTCATCTAGGTTCACCATGAATATGGTGAACTAAACCTTGTATGTTTGTTGGGGAATCAATGTAATCTTTTGAAGCTCTCATATATGGAATTTGTGCTTGCATCTTAATCTAAGACCTATGCTTTCTTTCATCATTAGTTAGGGTTTTTCCTCTTTGCTCAATGCTTGCTTTGTTTAACTCATTCAATGCATGATTATTGATTTTGACGATACGGGAACGTACAGGGAAGTCTAGATCCGGGGAATCTCTCCCAATATTATATTGGTTGTCGTTAAGCTCCTGTGCTAAAAGAACTAATTATTAGGAATGCTAGGAATGGTATGAACTCGTAATTGAGGATAGGCCTTCTTGACAAGGTAATTTAGAGAGTGGCATTAACAATGATGATTTGAATGTTGAATTCCTAAAATATATGAGAGTGGATAAGATGAAATTGACCCCCAACAACATAATCATCCATATAATCCATTGAAAGTGCTTGTCTTTTGCTTTTGCCATTGATAAAAAACTCATGCATACATGTTTATTTTCTGTCTTTGCATATTAAACACTACTTATTTCGTTCTTAAGTCTTAGCTAATCAACAAATCACATAACTAAACTAGGCCGTGAGTCCTTTGGGAGAACGATACTTGGTCTTACCGAGTTTATTACTTGAAACGATTCGGTCATACTTGCCGATTGTTCAACAAGTTTTTGGTGATCATAAATTTGTGCATCACTTACTAGAAATATCGAACGGTCGAGGACCGTTCAGTATCAAACGTACAATTTCATAGTGGAAATTTCATACCAGAATTATTTATATTCTACTCATTCCTTAACCTATAACTTTATAATCTTTCACATTCATATCATAATCATTTTCACATTTCATAACATCCAAACATAGAGATTTCATACATTTCATTCATCATAACATACTCAATCATTTTTCATATATTATCATCAAGTCAACGAACATTCATTTAGTATATAAACATGTAAATAAAATTAATAAGCTTCCCTTACCTCGATACGTGAATGAACGTCCTAAAAATAGGTTTTGGTTCGTCCGACTACAATTCTTTCAACTCTCAACGATAAACAATTCTTCAAACTAAACCAAACAACATGAAACCAAAAATAACTTAGACTACATGACCGCATGCAACCAGAACTTGGTTTGTATGTAGTAGAAGACGAATGACTAAAGACGGATACTCTTACCCGTTCAAACTTGAAACTTGTTTGGTTCAAAATGATGTTTGGGACGCCGGAAGTGCTTCCACGGTGCCTAAACAGAGATCGGAGTAGAAAAAGGATGAGTTTTGGTAGAGAGAAGGGCGAAATTCTAGAGAGAAGGAGGAGAAAATTGAAAGATCAGTTCTGGGGAAGAAGGTACATGCAGAGAGAGTGAAACAGTGTCTTTCAGAAAATTCAGTTTTGCTTCCCACGTTCAAATGAGCGTTCGCTCATCTGCTGACACCTGCCTTCCACTATCTGATTTCAAATTTCTCATTGCTCACCTGGCATCCGTTCAGAGGGGTTTTGGGTGCATTTTTAATGATTCTGACATTCCCCCTAACTACAAAAATTTTCGTCCTCGAAAATTAAAACTTACCCGGAAATAGGTGGGGATACAAGTCCCTCATGGCATCCTCCACTTCCCATGTAGAGTCGCCAGTCTTCTCGTCCCATGTATATTTGCCTTGATTTTTTCCGTTTCTATGGATTTCAATTTCCAGATCTTTTTGCTGTTCAAGGACTCACGAATCTGGTGGAGCAAAAATGTTGCATTTATCCCGATCTCATAAGAGTTTTCTACTTCAACTTGAGATATCGAGATGGGATTATATCCACTAAAGTAAAGGGTGTCCGCATAATTTCAGATGATGATGTGTGAACCAACGTTGCTCAACTTACCATCTGGGATGATGTTGTAAAAGTTCATCTAGGACTTCAAGATTTCAATAGGTTGATGACTTTCCAATCCTTCTTGCGTCACCCTGAACAACAGACTAATCGAAGGAAATTGCTTGTTGGAGGTTTCAAGGTTGAAGAAAGGATGATTCACTACTTGATTGTCTGGATACTATGTCCTAGAGCAACCAATCATGCTCAATGCTCTGTATGGGATCCTAAATCACATACACATCGATTGGCCTGCTCTCATTGCTGACACAATGGTAAAAGCTAAGAAATTCCATTCTTATCAATTTCCCTATGCTCTTCTTATTTCTAGGATTTTGGAGTACAAAGGTGTAAATGTTGAAGGAGAACTTGTCCAAGCCATTCAAGCTGTTGGCTTGGAAATTGGAGATACTACCTTTCTTCAGATGGGATTCATTACTAGAGGACGAGTTCTCATTCACAAAGATGATGACCATCTTGATGAAGATGAAGATGATGACATCGATACTCATATGGCAGAACCAGTTAGTGCTACTGCTCCTTCTGATGCTGGTCCATCTAACATACCCTCATCCTCCTCACTCTCCATGGAAAAACATTTTGCTAGATTATCTAAGCAATTAGAGGATATGAGTCTAGCACAAAGAACACATTTTAAGGAGATTTATGAGTGGCAACAATCTATTGATGAGTACATGGTTGATCAATTTCTTGATCTTGATGTTCGCCTATCTAACATCGAGAATCATCTCAACCTTCAACCTCCAGAAAGATCTCCTAGTTCCGAGGTTTAGATATAGATTCTATGTTTTTTTGTTTGCTTGCTATTTCATCAATGTTATAATTTTGTCTTTTATGTTTCTTCTTATAATGTAATCCTTCTTTTCATAAATAAAATGATCTCTTGATTATATGCATACTTTGTTTAATTGAGGGGGAGATCGTATTTAGGGGGAGCTTTTTACATCAAATATTTTTGCTTCTGATCAAAAAAAGGGGGAGAAGAATAATATAAGGGGAGAAGTATAAATTAATACTGGTATTGCTAACTCTGTTGTTGTTTGTTAGCTTGTATGTTTTGCAGGTAAGCCAAAATTGCTTTTAAAATTGAATTTTTTGATCATCATCAAAAAGGGGGAGATTGTTACCAATAAGGAGTATTGGTAAATCTTGAAGAAAATTGTTTTGATGATGCTGCAAGAAGTTTTAGTTGAAGATATTAGAATTATTTAAAAGCAATTTGTAGAAATTAAATATAGTAGGAAAGTCTTGTAAACTTTGTAAACCTTGAATTTTTAACTGCAATAATCGATTATGGAATAGCAATAATCGATTACCACAAAGTCATCCAGGAATAATCGATTATCACCGCATATAATCGATTATCAAATTTTTGAAAAACCTGTTGATAACAGTTGAAAAACTGTTATTTTCATGCTTAAAATTGATACTAAAAGCAACCTTTATACTTAGAAACTAGCTTGAAATCATGCTTTTATTCATATTTTCAGAAATAAGAGAGATGGACAGGTTTATGCTTGATTTCAGTGTTTTTGTGCAGGTTTTAAGGTGAATTTAGTGAAAGAAGTGAAGAAGGAAAGAGATGGAATCAGAAAAGACATCAAAAAGTGCAAAAGGAGAAGCCGCAACTACCACTCAGCGGCAGTTTACCGCTGAGCGGCACTCAGGAGTTCACGGGAGATCCGTTGAGGGGCAAAATGGCCGCTGAGGGGAAGAAACCAACTCACGCACTCACTGCTGAGCGGCACTTTACCGTTGAGCGGCACACTTATGGGCTTGGGCCTGAATTTTCTGTAATTTTAGAATAGTATATAAGCTTTAGGACGTCCTAGGGTTTGTATCTTTGGCAGAAACGAAGCAAACACTCTCTCTTCCACCCCTTTGAAGGAGGATCTTGGATGCTCAGGCTCCCTCTTAACCTTTCTAGGGTTTTACCTTTCATTCTTTCATTATTGTTCATCTAGTTTCACCATGAATATGGTGAACTAAACCTTGTATTGTTGTTGGGGGAATCAATGTAGTCTTGTGAAACTCTCATATATGGAATTTGTGTTTACATCTTAATTTAAGACCTATGCTTTCTTTCATCAGTAGTTAGGGTTTTTCCTCTTTGCTCAATGCTTGCTTTGTTTAACTCATTCAATGCATGATTATTGATTTTGTCGATACGGTAACGTACGGGGAAGTCTAGATCCGGGGAATCTCTCCCAATAGTATATTGGTTGTCGTTAAGCTCATGCACTAAAAGAACTAATTATTAGGAATGCTAGGAATTGTATGAATTGGTAATTAGGGATAGACCGTCTTGTCAAGGTAATTTAGAGAGTGACATTAACAATGAAAAGAATGTTGAATTCCTAAAATATATGAGAGTGGATAAGATGAAATTGATAAACCCCAACAACATACTCATCCATATATTCCATTGAAGTGTTTGTATTTTGTTTTAGCCATTGATCAAAACTCATGCATACATGTTTATTTTCTGTTTTGCATATTAAACTCCACTTATTTCGTTCTTAAGTCTTAGCTAATCAACGAATCACTTAACTAAACTAGGCCGTGAGTCCTTTGGGAGAACGATACTTGGTCTTACCGAGTTTATTACTTGAAACGATTCGGTCACACTTGGCGATTGTTTAACAAGTTTATGGCACCGTATTTCGGTGTTCATAAATTTGTCATCAAGTTTTTGGCGCCATTGCCGGGGACTCGTGGTTTAACTGGTTAATTTGTGTGATTATTGATTATCTTTGACTTTAATTTTGAATTTCTGTTTTTATTTTCTGTTTTTATTTTTCGGTTTTTATTTTATTTTATTTTATTTTATTTTATTTTATTCTCTGAATCTTATATCTTCTCTTATATCTTTTTGTGCTAACAAATATTTTCTAGAGTTTTGTGCCTAATGTTTGCAGGATGCAATTCGAACAAGAATTTAATAGGCACTCAATTCTACTAAGGTAATTTCAACCACTGGTGGGATCTCACTCAAGCATGGATAATGATCAATTTTGGCAAGCTGTCAAACAATTTAAGAATCGACCACCACAACAATGGCAGCAAAAACCCTCTCTATCGGGAAGAAGGAGAACGTTGGAGGAGGCAGTTCAACAGTACATACATATACCTAATTGTCATCACAAAAGCACTCAAGCTGCCGAAGAATTTGATAGACCGCCACCACAACAAAGGCAGCCACAACCCTCTCTATCAGTAAATTTGGATGACACCCTTCAATGATTTTTGAAAAATTCCGACTCTACTCAGAAAAGCATTGAAGAATCATGTAAAAGGATGGAGATGCACCTTCGTTTCATTAGTCAGAAATTGAATGTTAAGGTTAATACTGAAGTTAACCTTAAGGAGGAAGGTCAAGCCATTGTCACTGAAAGTGATAAGACTTATGCTGAAGAAAAAAATAGAGAGAGATGAGGAAAAGGTAGAGAGAAAAGAAAAAGAAGAGTTGAGTGAGAAAGATAAAGATGAAGAAAAAGAAAAAGAAGTGGTTGAGAGAGAAGGGAGAAAGAAAATGTGTGTGAAAATAAAGAAGTTGAGGAGAAAAAGAGAAGGGAAGAAAAAAATAAAAGAAAAGAAAAAGAGAAAATTTGGGGAGAGGAAGTGTAAGAAAAAGAAGATGAGAGGAAAGAAGAAGGAATCATATGAAAAATCCCATCCTCATCTAAAGAAGAATCATAGGTAGGAAAAGAAACTTAAGTGCCTTATGGAAATCTTCAAGAAATTGGAAATTAAAGTTCCTATGATTGAGACATTGCAGCAGGTTCCTGGTTTGATCAAATTTCTGAAGATGTTCAGTAGAAAGAAGAAAAAGAAGAAGGAACTTGAATTTTACTAGGTCAAGCTAATGACGTTAAAAGAACGTTTGCTGGGAGGCAACCCAGTGATTTAAAAACTTTTGATTTGGTTTTGTAACTTTTAATTTGTGGACATTATTTTGTAAATATTTTGTTGGATATAGAATCTACTGAAGGATGCTAGTTGGATATATCATCTACTGAAGGATGCTAAGTGTGTAACACCTACTGATGGGTGTTGGTGAGAAAATTTTGCACCTATTGATGGGTGTTGGTAAGTTTGTAACACCTACTGATGGGTGTTGGTGGATTTTGGGTCAGGCTCGTGACGTTAAACAAGCGCTACCTGGGAGGCAACCCAGTTGATTGATTGTTTTTGGTTTGTTTCATTTTAGTTGCATAATAGGGTTTGCATAAGTATTCTAAACATTGAATTGTAGGGAACCAGTGAGGGGCATGTCTAGGAGGCACGTAGGTTAAGAAAAGAAGGAGAAGAGCACATCACGAAAGTGCCGCTCAGAGCGGTACTCTTGCAGAATGGGCTTTAGTTCCACTTAGCGGGACCCGAGCCCATTAGGGTATTTTTATACCCCAAGCTGCGTTTTAGGTTTTCTTTCCAGGCTCTTCTCTGCACAAACACTCCCACAAACCTTTTTCAAGGTTTTCCACATCCTTTCACTCTTCCTTCTTAAGAAAATTTCTCTTCCACTCACTTTTTCACTAGTGTGTCATCAAAGATTGGGGTTGGAAGAGAGTATTTTAGCTTGGAAGCATTCTCATTGCATCTAGTATCTCCACCCAAGTAAGTAAAAATCATTTTGTTCATTCTAGGGTTCTTGATTTTGAATGTGATTGTCAAAGCATGAATATTTAGGGGTTTTGGTTTCTATGCATGATTTGATGATATAATTGATGTTTGAACCGATTAAACTGCATGGTTTTGATCTGGAAAACTGAAAATTGCATTTGGGTGGAGTTAGGACAACTTAAAAGAGGCTTTTCAAAATTCTGCAGAGTTACCGCTCAAGGGTAAACTGTCGCTGAGCGGCACTCTGCCAGACTTGGTTTTTCTGGTTTTTTGCGATTTGGACTATGGCACTGGTGGCGCTGAGGGGAAATTCTGAACCTCAGCGGTGGTTTAGCTTCGAAAGGAGTTGTGTTCTGTGATTCACTAATGATTAACATCATGTTCTGTGGTTTTGTATCTGTGTTTGAGTGCAGGAATGGAATCATCTTCAGGAAAAAGATTAAAAACCATGGCAACCAAGAGAAAGGAAAAGGAACCAAAACAGCCCCATTCTAGTAGGTTCCTTTCTCGGAAACATGAGAAGCACTTCAGGGTGGTTCAGGAATGGAGACTTCTGATGGAAAGAAAGGTTGGAATGATACCTAACTTTGCTCCTCAATTTGGAGAGCAAGTGTTAGGGAATGATTGGGGAAAGCTAGCCACATATCCTGCACCTGCAAACATAGCTGTGGTAAAGGAATTTTACACTAATGCAAAGAAGATTGGTGATTATCCAGCTGAGAGTTATTTGGGCTATGTCAGAGGCCATGATATCAAGTATGATCCTGATTCTATCAATAACTTCCTGGATATTGTGTGGGCTGGTGAGCAGTGCCAGTTTGCTCTCTGTGTAGAGGAAGGTGCTGATTATGAGGATGTGGAGAGAGTGCTTGATGAGTCAATATTTTATTCACTTCACTTAGTTTATTGTACCGAATTTAATCAGGGAATTGTGCTAAAATGTCCGATATTTTTCCGTATTTACTGAATGAGCTTGATTTGATCAGAAATTCTAATTTCAGTTAATTTGAGTTATCTGAGTTAATTGTTTGCATTAGCAATTGCAGAAAAATTTTGGAAATACAAATTTGGACATTTAGATCAACACTTCCACACTGTGTTTAAAAGAAGCTACACTGCATTTAATTATTCTGTGTGTTGATCCGTATAACTGATGGAATATTTTCTCTTGAGATTGTAGAAGAAAAAAAATTTGATTTGGGACTCTCATATCTCACACGGCCAATTCAATTTGGTTACACATAGCAAAATAAAATTCTTTTGGAAAAGCACCATTCAACTATTAGAACATTCTGATCAAGAGGTGAAAGTGGAAAATTATTGAACACTTGTCTGCATTCCACACGTCCTACATCAACCAAAAGAAAGGAATCTCATTTCTTTAAGAAATAGAAGACATGGCCCCACTAGCTTTGATAAAGAAACCTATTTTGGAGAGAAGCAATACGTTTTGGTGTGCTGATTGGAGAGGTCCGTCATGGCTTTGCTACGTAACATTAGCTTGCTACTACATCTACACAATAAAAAGCCACAGCTGCCAAGGAAGACCACGGCTGGAATTAATACTCCACCACCTCTCGGTTGAAACGGAAAAATGGAGAATGGAAGTGGCATCAGGTGGGGTGTTCACAGCTCTCTCAGAATTTGATTGGAAAGTCATAGCATGGCCCATGGACAACTAAGCATTCAGCAAGACATATATTTGGATAAAATAGTGAAGGGAATATTATCCTCACTGAAAAGCTTGGCAGAGGACATGAACAAAGTATGTCATCTCTGCTTTATTTTTGGCACCTATTGGAAAAGAGTTTGAAGGTGGGAAACACACGAGCATGGGAACTGAAAAAGAAAAAGAAGGGGAGGCTACACCGGGGGAAGTGGGGGAAAATAATAACAGCTAAGACACACCTCTCGGGAGGAACTCTTGAAAAAAAAAAAAAAATCACACACTTTTGCTCTTGGTCTTTGGAACGGTGGCTTCACGTGGAACATCCTTGGAGAGGTTGGAAGAGTTGGTTGCATGCTGTCTTCTCTGGAACTGGATTCAGCACTTCACCATTGAGTACTCTCTACCCTTCTCATTCCAAAGCTGCCATGGTCACATTGTTTAGCATTAGATGTTTCCCTTATTTTCTTACATGTTTTCATGCTTGTTGATTGACTGTAATGATGTTTTGATGAATGAATGATAGAGAACAATTGGATTTTATCTTCATTTAGAAAAAAGAGATTTGTCCAGCTGTTACCTTGGTTTTTCCTTGAATAACTTAATTAAATGAAAGAGTAATACATCTTGTTGTGAAATAAGAGAACTGTATCTTGCTACCTCCTGAGATGTACATGTCCAACTGCCATAACCAAAGGAAGAACACAGTTACTCCAGTGTAAAGGTGCTACTGTGATGGCTGGCTGTGAGGAGAAACTGGTGGCAGGATCACATGCAGAAACGGTGCAGCGCTTAATGCATTCACGGGTTGCTGCTCCCTTTTAGAAGTTCATTTCCCTTGAAACTTGGTTCTCTTGGATTTACTGTGGTGCAGGTTATTAAGGTAGTTCTCGGTACATTGTCATTTCGAGCAGCAAGATTTTATTTCTTTTGGTTTGTTAGATGATTGAGGAGTGTAGGTGCTGTAACGTGCAAGGGTCTTAAAAAAAAATCCTTCTTCTAGTTATTTTCTTTGGTTAGTTCAAGTCTGCACCACCTTGCTGTTTTCAGAGATTTGATAATGCATGGCTGTTTAAAGAATGTTGTTTACGGTAATGGAGAAATGTTGGGCAGGGACATTGAATTGGAAGGGCAGCTGGTCCCATGTTTGAAAAGAAGGTGCTGATTTATTTTGAAGAGAATGTAGTTTTTGTTTAAAAATAGTAGAAGTGTATGTTATTCACGTAATAGCAGTGTTGTGTGGTTAGGAAGGAGTAGGTGTTTGGCAATGGAGGAATGGTGTGTTGCCACGTCCAGTAGTGGAAAGAAGAAGTTGGTTTTGGCTTCTTCACTTCATGCTTTCACGTGATGGAGATGTATGGCTAGAAGACTTTAGCATTCATTTTAATTTATTGTTTAACCATAGGTGAAGAAAGGTGTGTTTACGTGTGGAAGAAAGGAAAGAAAGGAGAATGTTGTTTTGTCTTTAGTGAAGTAAGGAGAAGGAGGTGTATTGCTTGGCCAAGGAAAAGCCACGTAGAAAGCTAGCCATTTTACTTTGGATTTGGCACCAAAAGTGAGAGGCACGGTTTACGGTGGTAGAAGAAATTCCAAATTCACTTTCTTCTTCATTTACGTGAATGAATTGCTTTTCAATTAAGAAAGAAAAAATTTTAATTTTCAATTTAATTTAATTTACTTTTCCACATTCAACCAAAATCACAACCCCCCACTTCGTGTTAAATCTAAGACCAAACCACAAATATTGGTCCTTGAGAGACGACCTAGGAGTCACTTCCTAGTAACTGTACTGCAATATTCTTAATTGCAACAAACTTTTGTGAGCGGTGCGACCTCTGTTCATCAAAATGGCGCTGTTGCCGGGGACCAATGACGGTTCGGTTTTGGATTTTTTTGTTGTTTTCTGTTATGTGCGTTTTTGTATGCATATCGTATATGTTTTGTCTCGTGTTGTGATGTGATGTTCTATTTTCTGTATTCGTAACGTATGTGTTTGTCTGTTAATTAAAAAAAAAATTTAAAAAAAAAAAATGTCTTGTGTTTTGTTTGTTTCGTAATTTTTAGTATTTTTATGTCTACCTATTATGGCTATGTGAATACTGCTTATTCTGCTGTATGTGATCATGATTCCCCTTCTGCATGTTACTTTGATGATGGTTCTAATGCTGATTTCTATGATGAGAACAATATGTCTCATCCTCAAACTTTTGAGAGCTCCCATTGGGAGCCGGTTCCACCTACAGAGGATGATTTATATTACGTTCTAAGCACTGGACTGACATATTTGCTGCCTAAGTTTCATGGTTTTGCAGGGGAATGCCCACATAGACATTTGGAGGAGTTCCACATGGTGTGCTCTTCAATGAAGCCTCCAGATGTTCCTCTTGATCACATTTTCTTGAGCGCATTTCCGCATTCATTACAAGGAGCAGCTAAGGATTGACAAGACTCTCTTCCTCTAGGATCCGTTACCGATTGGGGATATCTTGAGCATCAGTTTCTGAGCAAATTTTCCCCTGTGCAATATGCTTATAACGACGATCCTGGATGGAATGACCCTAGCTTGGGATGGTTCGATGCTCAACAGGAATATCAGGAAGCACCATCTCAGGATACTTTTATGCCTTCACCAGTTCAGCAATACGAGAATCAGCAGTTTGATGCTCCTGCCCAAATAACTCCTCAGCCTTCTACTTCTGAACCTACATTAAAGGAGTTACTGGAGCAAATTACCAAGCAGAGAATTCAGTTCGAGCAAGAGTGCATGAAGATCCAGCAAGAAACTCAAGCTGTCATGCAGAGTTTGAATGATCAAATAGGGCAGATGGCCATCAACATAGGAGATGAGAACCAGAGTCACGTGCTCACTGCACCACCTACTTTCACATCATCCTATGTTCCCAATCTTGCACTGGAGGAGACTGCTGAATATTTTGAGGCCCAGGCAGGAATAAGCAATACTTTGGAGCCAGGTAGACCACCTCCATTTTCCACCACTTTTCCCATCTTCAAGGAAGTGGAGGTAAGCATACCTCAGTATGATTATGCTATTCATGAATGTGTTATTAAAGATTATGCTGATGATAGGTATGCCGATAATCATATTGTTGATGAGTCTGTTTGTAATTCTTCCTCTTTGCATGATGAGAATCAATTTTTGATACCAAATTCGTATGTTTATTCTCCATGCACTGAACATGAATATGAGTCTGTGGTTGATATTGTTTCTGAATTTGAAATCGATTCATGTTCTGAGAGTTTATCTGTTGTTCAGCCTATTACATTGGGATTGGGTGTTATACCCCTGCATGTTATTTCTTTGGAACCACATTGCACTAACCCTATTGCAGGAGGTACAAATGAATTTGACCAACATGCACCCATGCTGGAAGATAAAGGTGCTAACACTGACAGAAGCTTCAAGATCAATAGGCACCAGCTGAACCTGCTCATCAACAACCTTTTCTTCTTAGATCCATCTGTGGATGATATCTCCCTGCTAGATCAAATCTGGAGGATGAAACAGTTCGTCCTCAAAACCTTCTTGCTGGATACTGTGGTGGAAGACATCTCCCTGAAAGTCCAAAATTGGCAACTGCCACCATGATCAGGGGAGTTTTCCTTTTCTTTTTTTTCCCCCTTAATTTACTTAGTTTTACGAATTAGGGGAGAATTCTGATTTTCTTAGTTTACGAATTGTTATCTTTGAAAAAAAAAAATAATTTGTGTTCTGTTTCAAGTCTGTTATTTTGTTAATGAATGTTGTGTAAATATATGTTTTGTCTGCTGTTTTTGACATTTGTGTTCTATCTGCTTTGATATTTTGTGTTCGGTATTAGGTCTTTTGTTTTGTTAATTTGTGTTCTGTTCTTTTTATTTAGTTTTTGTCTAAAAAAAAAAATATCAACAAAGAGCAGATTAACATGTTATGGCAGAGATTTTGAGCTGAAACTATCTGAGTACTTTTATTGAAATAACCAATTCCACCGAAAACATTATCTTACATTGTTAATAAAAATAAAATACACAAAAACATAATAAAGTGTTCGAGGTTCGATCATTTCTGATCGTTAATATTACACACCATAAAAAAAAAACATAAAAATAAAATAAAATACATTCTTCCAGTGGGGAGATTACTCGTCGGCCGAGGGCAGTCGCAGGGTGAGTTCGACAGAAGGAGGCTTCTCCTGGTACGGAACAACGGGAGGGACCTCAACTTTGACTGGAACAGGTGGGATAGGAAAGAGATCGAGCGTCACTCGATCTGGCACTGGCGGCAATGTCCTTAATAGATCTGAAAAAAAAAATAGAAAAGTTAAAATGCATGAAAAAAATAATAATAATACAAATAAAAATAAAAATAAATTTTTTCTTACCATCCAAAAGGAGGGGTATGGGAGAGTAGGACATGGTAGCTGTGCTGCGCTTCTTGCGTTTATGTCTCTTGCGGTATCCATAGTTCTGAAACCAGTAATGGACACTAAATTCCCTGACCTGCCCATAAACCCTAAGTTTTTCTGCGATTTCATGTGCTTGTTCTCTATTCGGGTGTCTTATCCCGGACGCGTATAACGCCTTTAATAAGGCTACCTGTTCTATAGTTGGAGACCATCTTTTATACTTTTTCTTGTCCTGAACTTGCTGATCTGTTAAATTTTGGTCCATATATTTTTTTTCTTCTAGATTCTAAAAAAAAAAAAAATTATTAGTTTCTCTTTTAAGTCAGGTTGTCCATTTTCCAGTTTTAGGTCAATCAGTGTTTTTGTCTAGGTCCAGGTCCTTGCATAGGGTCCTAACGGATCTAGGTCCAGTGTTTTGTCCATTCTCTTTGTTTTTAGTTTGATTTTTAGTTGTTTTTAGTGTGCGTAATAATAAGCAGAAAACTGGAAAAGCTGAAAATGAAAAAAAAAAAAAAAGAAAGAAAGGGAGAGCAGGCAAGAGGAAAGCAGAGGAAAACAGAAGCAGGAAAGGAAATACAGAAAGAAGATGGAAAGCAGTAAAGGGAGAGCAGGAAGTGGAAAAGCGGAAATGAAAGATCTGAAAGCTTAAAGAGAAGCTTAAAGGAAAGCAGGCAAGCAGAAAGAAAGGGAGATCCAGGTGCAGAGGACTTACCTGAAGAAGTAGGGCTTGCAGAGGCTCCTCGCCGATCTCAGACTCTTCAGAAGGCACGGTGGCAGAGGCTCCGCGCAGCTCCAGACGCTCAGAGGAGAGGGGAGGAGAGAGTAGAGAGAGAAGAGAGGAGTAGAGAGAGAGCAGGGCAGTCAGAAATGTCGCTCAGGCGCTGAAGAATGGCCTATTTATAGGCAAATTGTTTTCACTGTAGCAATAGTTCCGGTCATTCCCACCGAAACTGTTGCCACAGTACCGGTCTTCTCATTTGTCTAAAAAAAAAAAAATAAATAAATAAATAAATAAATAAATATTAGCATCTACTGATGGGTGCTAGGTGATTTGGACATCTGCTGATGGATGTCATTGATAACATCTACTGATGGATGTTACTCAAAAATTTCTTCCCATTTCCCTACTTTTACTGCACTTGTCCATAATATGTTTCCGGTTTTGATTGCTGATGTATGCTTAGAACACATTGAGGACAATGTGTAGTTTAAGTGTGGTCTATTGGGAGAGATTCTGATTGTTCTTTGTTTTTTGTGTTAAATTTTTGTTTTTGAGTGTTAAATTTTTTTCTGTTTTAAATTGTTTTTAGTGTGTTTTGTGTGCAATTTTACATTTTTCTCTTCAATTCTGGACTATGTTAAAGTTGTAGACTCGTCTTTCATTTCACTTGATTGATACTCACGGCATGAAATTTTGGTTTTTCTCTGCTTGGAAAATGATTATGATGTTTAAGAGGTTGATCTGATTGTGACAAATACCCTATGTGAGAATTTGAGCCACTTTATTTCTTTCTTGCGTGTGACATGTCTCTTGATTGCTTGCACATGTGCCTTGGTTTGACTCTTGTTGATGATTCTCGATGGATATGCATGTTTAGAAATGATAAAGGCATTTTATTTCTTGAGCCTCGTTAGCCAAATAAGCCTACCCTGTTATTATCATTTGATAACCCCTTTGAGCCTATACTGTATCCATTTCTTTGTTTTAAAGCTCATACACTCGACCTAAGTGAAAAACCATGATTACCTTAACCTTAGGAAATTTTGGAGCTTTGGAAGTGTTTTGGGAACAAGTGTGGTCTCCGTGGGGATTCTTATAAATTGGCTAGTTGGTTCCTCATCTTGTTTTTGATTTGGAAATATGATCTTGTTGAGTGATGCAAAAAAAAAAAAACAAAAAAAAAAACAAAAAAAACAAAAAAACAAAAAAAAACAATTTTGTGAATAATGGAGTCAAGAAGAGGATTGAATTAGAGGTTTGGGTGTGATTCGACTGTGTTTACACTTGTTCCCCATTGCTCCTTTATTTCTTCTGGGTTGTAGCTACTTATCCATATTTTATCCTCCTGTGTCCTTGGCCCCATTACAGCCATTAAAGACCTTTTGATTTAAACATGCATATACTTCTGAATGTTGATTTTAGAGGCTTGCCAAGTCTATTTGTGTTTGCTTTCTTGAGTGCATCGAGCTGATATTATTATTTACCCTAGACACTTGAGAGAAACACTATTTGTGCATCTGTGAGGTTCTGTTATTTTTAATTCACCTCTTGAACTGATTAATTCTTTTACCACGTATTGAATTGCCTGGATGATTTCTGTGAGTATCTGTTTTTATTTGATTGTGTTGGATATTGTCTACATCTTTTCTCTGTCCAGATTTCTTGAGAACTGTAAAATTCTTTTCTTTTCCGTACGAGTCTTTATTTTCTGTGTGCTGAACTTTAGTGTCGAACACCTGATGTCCTTTGAACTATTCCCTATTTTGCGTCTTGATTTTGCCCAGGAGTGCAAAAGACTAAGTGTGGTCTATTTTGATGAGTCAATATTTTATTCACTTCACTTAGTTTATTGTACCGAATTTAATCAGGGAATTGTGCTAAAATGTCCGATATTTTTCCGTATTTGCTGAATGAGCTTGATTTGATCAGAAATTCTAATTTCAGTTAATTTGAGTTATCTGAGTTAATTGTTTGCATTAGCAATTGCAGAAAAATTTTGGAAATACAAATTTGGACATTTAGATCAACACTTCCACACTGTGTTTAAAAGAAGCTACACTGCATTTAATTATTCTGTGTGTTGATCCGTATAACTGATGGAATATTTTCTCTTGAGATTGTAGAAGAAAAAAAATTTGATTTGGGACTCTCATATCTCACACGGCCAATTCAATTTGGTTACACATAGCAAAATAAAATTCTTTTGGAAAAGCACCATTCAACTATTAGAACATTCTGATCAAGAGGTGAAAGTGGAAAATTATTGAACACTTGTCTGCATTCCACACGTCCTACATCAACCAAAAGAAAGGAATCTCATTTCTTTAAGAAATAGAAGACATGGCCCCACTAGCTTTGATAAAGAAACCTATTTTGGAGAGAAGCAATACGTTTTGGTGTGCTGATTGGAGAGGTCCGTCATGGCTTTGCTACGTAACATTAGCTTGCTACTACATCTACACAATAAAAAGCCACAGCTGCCAAGGAAGACCACGGCTGGAATTAATACTCCACCACCTCTCGGTTGAAACGGAAAAATGGAGAATGGAAGTGGCATCAGGTGGGGTGTTCACAGCTCTCTCAGAATTTGATTGGAAAGTCATAGCATGGCCCATGGACAACTAAGCATTCAGCAAGACATATATTTGGATAAAATAGTGAAGGGAATATTATCCTCACTGAAAAGCTTGGCAGAGGACATGAACAAAGTATGTCATCTCTGCTTTATTTTTGGCACCTATTGGAAAAGAGTTTGAAGGTGGGAAACACACGAGCATGGGAACTGAAAAAGAAAAAGAAGGGGAGGCTACACCGGGGGAAGTGGGGGAAAATAATAACAGCTAAGACACACCTCTCGGGAGGAACTCTTGAAAAAAAAAAAAAATCACACACTTTTGCTCTTGGTCTTTGGAACGGTGGCTTCACGTGGAACATCCTTGGAGAGGTTGGAAGAGTTGGTTGCATGCTGTCTTCTCTGGAACTGGATTCAGCACTTCACCATTGAGTACTCTCTACCCTTCTCATTCCAAAGCTGCCATGGTCACATTGTTTAGCATTAGATGTTTCCCTTATTTTCTTACATGTTTTCATGCTTGTTGATTGACTGTAATGATGTTTTGATGAATGAATGATAGAGAACAATTGGATTTTATCTTCATTTAGAAAAAAGAGATTTGTCCAGCTGTTACCTTGGTTTTTCCTTGAATAACTTAATTAAATGAAAGAGTAATACATCTTGTTGTGAAATAAGAGAACTGTATCTTGCTACCTCCTGAGATGTACATGTCCAACTGCCATAACCAAAGGAAGAACACAGTTACTCCAGTGTAAAGGTGCTACTGTGATGGCTGGCTGTGAGGAGAAACTGGTGGCAGGATCACATGCAGAAACGGTGCAGCGCTTAATGCATTCACGGGTTGCTGCTCCCTTTTAGAAGTTCATTTCCCTTGAAACTTGGTTCTCTTGGATTTACTGTGGTGCAGGTTATTAAGGTAGTTCTCGGTACATTGTCATTTCGAGCAGCAAGATTTTATTTCTTTTGGTTTGTTAGATGATTGAGGAGTGTAGGTGCTGTAACGTGCAAGGGTCTTAAAAAAAAATCCTTCTTCTAGTTATTTTCTTTGGTTAGTTCAAGTCTGCACCACCTTGCTGTTTTCAGAGATTTGATAATGCATGGCTGTTTAAAGAATGTTGTTTACGGTAATGGAGAAATGTTGGGCAGGGACATTGAATTGGAAGGGCAGCTGGTCCCATGTTTGAAAAGAAGGTGCTGATTTATTTTGAAGAGAATGTAGTTTTTGTTTAAAAATAGTAGAAGTGTATGTTATTCACGTAATAGCAGTGTTGTGTGGTTAGGAAGGAGTAGGTGTTTGGCAATGGAGGAATGGTGTGTTGCCACGTCCAGTAGTGGAAAGAAGAAGTTGGTTTTGGCTTCTTCACTTCATGCTTTCACGTGATGGAGATGTATGGCTAGAAGACTTTAGCATTCATTTTAATTTATTGTTTAACCATAGGTGAAGAAAGGTGTGTTTACGTGTGGAAGAAAGGAAAGAAAGGAGAATGTTGTTTTGTCTTTAGTGAAGTAAGGAGAAGGAGGTGTATTGCTTGGCCAAGGAAAAGCCACGTAGAAAGGTAGCCATTTTACTTTGGATTTGGCACCAAAAGTGAGAGGCACGGTTTACGGTGGTAGAAGAAATTTCAAATTCACTTTCTTCTTCATTTACGTGAATGAATTGCTTTTCAATTAAGAAAGAAAAAAATTTTAATTTTCAATTTAATTTAATTTACTTTTCCACATTCAACCAAAATCACAACCCCCCACTTCGTGTTAAATCTAAGACCGAACCACAAATATTGGTCCTTGAGAGACGACCTAGGAGTCACTTCCTAGTAACTGTACTGCAGTATTCTTAATTGCAACAAACTTTTGTGAGCGATGCGACCTCTGTTCATCAGTGCTATGTATACCTGGAGAACACTTCCAAAGGAATAGATCTGGCTCAGTGGTAAACATTAGGAGGACTGACCTGACGCCTCTTGCAAAGTATTGGATGGCATTTTCTCATGCCAACATTCAGCCATGTTCACATGTGTCAGATATTACTCTCAGCAGGGCACTCTTCATCTACTGTGCTATCAGGAACTTAAATGTTAACATTGGGTAGGTGATAGCTGATGAGATTAGTGTGTGCGCCAATACCTCAAATAACAAAGCACCCCTGGGACATCCCTCCTTAATCACTCACCTTTGCAAGATAGCTGGGGTGGACACTTCTGCTCCACCATTTGAGAGGCCAAGAAAAGCTATTGATGAGGCCTATTACAGACAGTACTGTGGAGGTGAGGAGGCAGCTCAGCCAGTTCCACCACGCCGTGCTCGTAGAGAGAGAGGGCCAGCACAGAGCCAGACATCTGCTGAGACACATGATGCAGAACCATTCCAGATGAGTGACATGTACATGTCTCTTATAGGTGCTCAGCTGCAGTCCATTCACAGAGGGCAGGTGGCTACTGCTGAGATGATTGTGGGGATGTATACCTCCAGCTCACAGGTGGACTATGGATGAATTTCATAATGTGGTAGCTTGGCCAGAGGAGCCAGTGCAAGGAAGAGGAGCTGAAGCAGCTGAAGCTTCTATTAAAGAGATGGAAGAAGATGAAGCTGATGATGATGATGCATTTGAAGATGATGAAGATGAGGAAGAAGAGGAAGATACAGAGGACAGCTCAGATTGATGAGGAGCTGAGATAACATTTACTGATGAATGCTATCATATGCTTATGCTTTTGTTGGTTTAAGCTTTCTAAACTTATTTATTTTTGGTTTTTAGATTAGGGTTTGATGTACTCTATTGGAAACCTGGTTTGTTATGATGGTTTGCTATTAACTGTGATTGTTTGATAAGTAATGCTTGATGATGCTTATTGATTGATTGATGTTGAGATGATGTGCACATTAAAATGCTTATACAGGTGATTCACAAGCTTTGTGAACAAATGCATGATGTTATGATTGTGGTTGTGAGATTAAGCAGGATGTGTATGTCAAATGTGAATGAGCTTATATGTGAGGTTTTGAGCTCCAGAGTTGTTATTGTTGAATGTTATTACTTTGGAAACATGAATGATTGTGCCCAGGTTTTCTATGATTGAATCAATTGCTTGTTTTGCATCATATGATCAAGGCCATTTGTTGGAACCCTTTTTACTGGCCAAATTCATAAAGTTAGCCCACTAAAAGAGAACACTTTGTGTTCTATCCTTTGAACCCTTAGCCTTGAACATAAATTGAAAACCCTTGTTGAAAATCTTTACCTTGAGTTAAGTAGAAGATCTTATGTGGTATTGTTAAATGTTCAAGTTTGGGGTTGTTGGGAAAACATGAAAAAGTAAAAGCATTGAGCTAAGAGCTAAAAATTAAGAATATGCAAAGAAAAAGAGAAAGAAAAAGAGAAAGAAAAAGAAAAGAAAAGAAAAGGCAAAGCTCAATGCAAAAGAAAGTTGGGGAAAATAAGAATAATTGTGTTGTTATGATTCTCTTAACTCAAGGATTTTGTGATCCAGAAAAACCAATTTTCTTGTTAGCCCAGCCACATTATAAGCCACTGAAAAGTCCTTGTGATGATGCATGCTTGTGAATGTTTTTTGATTGTGGTAAAATGAAAGGCAAAGTTGATTCATGTGACATTGTGATAGTGGAGTGAATGAGTGATTACCTCTTATACACTTGTGTCTTGAGTGAAACACTTTACCTAGTGAGGAAATATTCCATGAGCACATGAACATCCATGCTTAATTGATTGATCATTCATGAAAAATAGCATTTGTTGGATATTAAGTGACTTTGTGAACACCAAAGCATGTGCACATCTTGATTGAACTCTTGGTCATAAGTTTGATTGAAGTCTTTACTTATCTTGAAAAGAGGATTTTTGAATGAGTGAACCATCATATGAATTGGTTGAAGATTGAGTTACATCTTGTTTGCTTGAGGACAAGCAAAGTTCTAAGTTTGGGGTTGTGATAACAGTTGAAAAACTGTTATTTTCATGCTTAAAATTGATACTAAAAGCAACCTTTATACTTAGAAACTAGCTTGAAATCATGCTTTTTTCATATTTTCAGAAATAAGAGAGCTGGACAGGTTTATGCTTGATTTCAGTGTTTTTGTGCAGGTTTTAAGGTGAATTTAGTGAAAGAAGTGAAGAAGGAGAGAGATGGAATCAGAAAAGATACCAAAAAGTGCAAAAGGAGAAGCCGCAACTGCCACTCAGCGGCAATTTACCGCTGAGCGGCACTCAGAAGCTCGCGTTGGATCCGCTGAGGGGCAAAATGGCTGCTGAGGGGAAGAAACCAACTCACGCACTTACCGCTGAGCGGCACTTTACTGCTGAGCGGCACTTTACCGCTGAGCGGCACACTTATGGGCTTGGGCCTAAATTTTCTGTAATTTTAGAATAGTATATAAGCTTTAGGACGTCCTAGGGTTTGTATATTTGGTAGAAACGAAGCAAACACTCTCTCTTCCACCCCTTTGAAGGAGGATCTTGGATGCTCAGACTACCTCTTCACCTTTCTAGGGTTTTATCTTCGATTCTTCCATTATTATTCATCTAGGTTCACCATGAATATGGTGAACTAAACCTTATATTGTTGTTGGGGAATCAATGTAGTCTTGTGAAACTCTCATATATGGAATTTGTGTTTACATCTTATATTTAAGACCTATGCTTTCTTTCATCATTAGTTAGGGTTTTTCCTCTTTGCTCAATGCTTGCTTTGTTTAACTCATTCAATGCATGATTATTGATTTTGTCGATACGGGAACGTACGGGGAAGTCTAGATCCGAGGAATTTCTCCCAATAGTATATTGGTTGTCGTTAAGCTCCTGCACTAAAAGAACTAATTATTAGGAATGCTAGAAATTGTATGAACTCGTAATTAAGGATAGGCCTTCTTGCAAGGTAATTTAGAGAGTGGCATTAACAATGATGAATTGAATGTTGAATTCCTAAAATATATGAGAGTGGATAAGATGAAATTGATAAACCCCAACAACATACTCATCCATATATTCCATTGAAAGTGTTTGTATTTTGCTTTTGCCATTGATCAAAACTCATGCATACATGTTTATTTTCTGTTTTGCATATTAAACACCACTTATTTTGTTCTTAAGTCTTAGCGAATCAACAAATCACATAACTAAACTAGGCCGTGAGTCATTTGGGAGAACGATAGTTGGTCTTACCGAGTTTATTACTTGAAACGATTCGGTCACACTTGCCGATTGTTCAACAAGTTTGTGGCGCCGTATTTCGGTGTTCATAAATTTGTCATCAGCGGTGCAAATGGCGCTCAGCGATGGCAACAATTCTTCTTTTGTGCACTTTTCCATCCTTTCCTGAGTCCAACTCCTTGCTACTTCAACTTCTTTCATCCAATTCATCTTAATTCCTGTCAAAACAAGAAAAATCAAGCATAAAACTCATCCAACTCTCTTATTTCCAAAACGTAAGCAAAAGCATGATTTGAAGCTAGTTGCTAAGTCATAAAGGTTGTTTTTAAGGTCAAAATTAAGTATAAAAATAACTGTTTTTCAACCGTTATCACAACCCCAAACTTAGAACTTTGTTTGTCCTCAAGAAAACAAGATGTAGCTCAGTCTTCCACCAATCAATACAATAGTTCAACATATTCAAAAACTCTTTCTTTCACAACAAGTAATTACTCAAATAAGCTCATCACATAGAATTCAGTTAAGATGTGCACATGCTTTGATTCAAAATAACTCATCATGATGTTCACATATTCACATAATATCCAACAGATGTTATTCTCATGAATGATCAATTAACTAAGCATAGATGTAATCATGTGCTTATGGAATTATTCCTCACTAAAGATAAAGTGTTTCACTCAATCACACAAGTTTATATAGAGGTCACTCATTCACTGTACTATCACAATGTCACATGAATCAACTTTGCCTTTCATTTAACCATAATCAAACACATTCACAAGCAATCATCATCACAAGGACTTTATATGGCTTATAATGTGGCTGGGTTAAGAAGAAAATTGGTTTTTCTAGATCACAAAATGCTTGAGTTAAGAGATTCATTCACAACCATTCTCACTTCTTCCCGACTTTCCTTTGCATTGAGCTTTTCTTTTTCTTTCTTTTTCTTTCTTTTTCTTTCCTTTTTCTTTTGCTTTTCATTTGCTCAACATTTAGCTCAATGATTATTTATTTTCCCTTTTCAAATTTCCTAACAACCCCAAACTTGAACCTTTATCAATACCACAAATATTCTCAACTTAACTCAAGGTAAAGGTTTTCAAAGAGGGTTTTCATATCATGTCCAAGGCTAGAGGTTCAAAGGAGACAATACATTGTGCTCTCTTTTAGTGGGTTAAAATCATGCATTGGCTAAAAAGGGATAATAACAAATGGCCTTGATCATATGACACATGCAAGCAATTGATTCAATAACAAAAACCTGAGCAAATTATTCATGCTTCCAAAGTAATAACAATCATTCACAAAAACTGTGGAGTTCAAAATCTCACATAATTTAACTCATATTCCACATACACCACATTCGCACCCTACTTAGCATCATAATCACAATCATAACATCATGCATCTGTTCACAAGTTTGTGAACAATCACCTGTATCAAGCATCATGTACATCTCAATAGTAATCAATAGGTTTAATCTTTTCCGACATCCCTATTTATGTACGAATGTCTCAGATGGGTCCTCGTTTTCTAAAGTGTATCAAAATGGTCCTTAATTTTGAAAACTGATATCAATTGAGTCCTTTCCGTTAAGTTGGCTGGACGGCGTTAAAAAAATTGATGAGTGGATGCTGAGATGACGAACGAACGCTCGTCCAACAGCGAACGAACGCTCGTCCAACAGCAAACGAACGCTCGTCAACCTCTTACTGCTGGACGACCGTTCGTTCCACACTGGACGACCGTTCGTTCGGTGGTCGACAAGCGTTCGTTCGCTGGTCGACGAGCGTTCGTTCGCTGGTCGACGAGCTTTCGTTTGTCATCTCAGCATTCCACTCATCAATTTTTTTAACGCCGTCCAGCCAACTTAACGGAAAGGACTCAATTGATATCAATTTTCAAAATTAAGGACCATTTTGATACACTTTAGAAAACGAGGACCCATCTGAGACATTCGTACATAAATAGGGATGTCGAAAAGGATTAAACCTAATCAATATCAAAGCATCATTAAGCAATACTCATCATGCACAAGGAAAACCATCACATCAGATAAAGTTTCAGACTGAGTAGATCACAAAACAAAAGCAAATATAGTTCAATAATACAAAACAAAAAGATAAAACAAGTCCTCCTCTAGTGCTGATAGCATTCATCAATAAATGCTATCTCAGCTCATCATCAACCCATGCTATCAGTCAGAATCTTCTTCCTCTCCTTCTTCTTCAGCGTCTTCAAAATCAACATCATCCTCATCACCTTCCTCCAAAGTTGGAGCTTCAGCTGCTCCAACTTCACTGCCATGTGCCTGCTCTTCTGGCCATGCCACCACATTGTTGAATTCCTCCATAGTGCATCGTCTTCCATTGTCTACTGGGCGTTTTTTTTTTAAAAATTTATTTTATATTTGCATTGAAACCACACCTGAAAAGCAGAAAATTGTCCCAGAACAATTTTGCAATAATATAAATATATGTTTCATATGAACAAAGTTCTACTTAATGTGGAGTTGAATCAACTAACAAAACTATCATAATATAACTTAAACTAAAACTAAGCAATGTTCAACAAGAAATAATAAAACTTAAACTAAAACTATTCCTAACTCCATCTTTGCAGAAGATATGCGGTCCACTCCTGCCTTATCTATTTAATTGTGTCCTCTGAAATAGGCGATGTACTCTTGAAGCACTGCAAAATTCAAGAAAGATTCATTATGGTTTCATATATGTTGAAGATGAAATTGATTTGTAATGTATTGAAGGTATACATCATTACCTCATTCCAGTCATCTGTAATGACAGCTCGAATGATGGTCTTAATCCAACACATCACATAGAAGCCACATTCCCATGAATCTAGCTGCTGGTTACACTAAAATCACAAACTAAAAAGTTAAGAATTTTGATCATTCAATAACATATAAAAATGAATTAGAAACTATAAATGACTTACAACCTTTGGATACAAAATTTGAACCAGTTGACCACGAGATTTACCAATAACTCTGTACATATTGAAAACACAACGTATAATTAATATGACTATTTTTATCATAAAAGTTGAAGGTGAACATCAAATTCAAAGTCATTTTTGGAGAAACACTTACCCTTGAAGCATGGTTCTCAAGTCATTTTTCATCTTCCTGTGCAACGAACAAAACCATATAATTTTACATTGTTTGGGAATGATGACCATCAGCTGCCAGTGCGACCTATCACGAAGGACAAATAGTTATTCAACTAATTAAGGAAACTATAATAATGAACTGACCACATATAACAACACCTACCCCTCAATGTATGGCACAAGGTATAAGTCTCTTTTTGACTCATCCATCCATGTTTGCAAATAATGTTGTCTGTTTTGAAGTGTGTTACCAGACGGTTGAATGGTCTGAGGTTCAACAAATCCGTACATGGAAGAACGACCTTGGTCTACAATGATTGTGTCCATGTACCTAAAACAACAAAGTTAAGTTGTTAGAAACTATAACAATGTAAATAAAAGTAATATGAAAGACCAAATTGACTATCTTACATGCACCACAGTTGAATGATGGAAATATTCAACATCCTGTCTCCCCCAATCACCTCCAATGCATCAGAGAATGTGATATAAACTGGCACATGTGGGGGAAGACCAAATACTCTCAAATCCCAGTATAGTTGTAATGATGTTTTCTTCAATCTGGGTAATTTTGTCATTAGCTTTGATAGAGGATCATCCTCCGCTTCAACCATCTCATCATCTTCATGTATGATTGTATCATCAATTGGCTGCTTCTGAGGACGTGTGAACTGAAGATAAGAATTTACGTCAAAGCGTTATCAACAATTATTTGAAGAATAAACATAGAAATACTATGGAAAAAGACATTATACCTGTGGAGTAGCGATGTGGGACATCATCAATGCTCTAGGCCAGGCAATAAATGATCCTATGGCCTCCCCCACAAAGTTAATTTCTGGAGTGGGTATAGGCACCTGAGCCTGGGGATCCCGAACCTCGTCAATGGTCACACGTACGTGCTGGGGTAATATGGGAACACCATGAATAGTCTCCCCTCCCTCAAGCACTCGTCCGACAGCCACAATACGTGGGGGATCCCCATCAACCAACAACTCATATTGACCGCTATACTGAGTGGAGTCTACAACTAAGCATGATCCTCTAGTGCTGACACGAGGTGCTGTGGGAGTTTCATCGGCCCCCATGTTGCCTTGCGTCATGGAATGCAACTTTTCTTCAAGCGCTCTTTGTATTTCTTTTTGTTCTTGTAGCTGCTCCATGAATCGTTGCTCCATTGATCTCATGCTTTGGTTGAGTCTTTCCTCCCACTGAAGATCCATCTGCCTCAGTGTCTCCTGACTCATTGATTGGGGGTTTTTTGTATAGGGCCAAAGTAGTCACGAAGACCAATCGCCCCAGGAACTCCACGTACACATCCTAGGTGCTCGGGCCTTACAATGGCCGTTGTTAGAAGGTCGTCCCTACCTTGGCCAACAAATGTGCCCTGAGTCTGCTGCTCAACCAACTCATCCGGCATATAAAAAAACCAAGTTACTTAGAAGACATGCTGTGATAGATACACAATCATAGAACTGCTTATAATTTGAACTTACAATTCTCTGTGAGATCAAGGCAGCTGAGGAAGATGTCATGTTCCCATCAGATTTAGTCCGAGCAGCCTTCCATAGCTCGTACCTAGCAGGTGCAGGTGCTAGGTCCGGCAACTCAAGTCCCAAGGCATCCGCTCTAGACTTTCTCAGTTTCTTCTCCAGTTTTGCATATCCACCTCGTGATAACAAGTGGGGTGCATCGTTTAGCCTTTGTATTTCTTGGGTGGCTAACATTTTATCCTGTGAAACCATGTATATCAATAAGTGTAAAATCATAAAAACTCAATGAAAGACAATGTTAAGAACCATACCTTCCATTCCTCAGACTCTCTAGATGCACGGAACTGCATCCAATCCTCCTCTGTGAATGTATATTGCTCACAGGGATTTTCATGTTGCCTGTCTCCAAAGACATACAGTCGTGTCAGCCTTGTCTTGAAATCCCTCCATCTTATCGCTATATGCGATAACACTTTCTTTCTAATTTGCATTGTGTTTGGAATATCAAAATGTTGTTGTTTAAAACAAAAAACTTGTTATTCCAAAATACAACATAAAAGATAAGTATATCATAAATCGCATGAAGTATAAACATACCTGAACATCTTGCCATAAGAGGTTCTTGTCGACCTCTGGAACGTCATCCCAACATGCATGAAGGATAGAGACATGACGTTTTGCAAACTTACCCAGATAACTCCTAAACCTATCAGCATTTGGCCTTGATGGATGACCTGATCTAGGGTCGATGTCAACATGCCTCCTCTGACCATCCACGCATTCGGACGTCACATCTGCCACTCGAGTGACGCCTCGTCCATGTCTGCTCTTTCCCGATCCTGAGTTTGAGGCCGACATACCTGCAAAATTAAACAACGTTAGTAATAACTCAATTATGATAAACATACATATAAAGTCAATAAAAGTGAAAATATCAACCTATTAATTAATTTTTTTTCCCAAATGCCTTCATTGTGATCACTACGAATTGCCTGCATGACATCCACAACGTCATCAACTGGGTCTTCAGTGGGTCTACATGCAACAGATGTTGTCTCAAGTATATCAAGAGAATCGTCATCATCATGTTCATGCATGTTTTTTCCTTCTAAAACCACTGACCATTTGTTATTCGATGGATCATTTACGTAGAATATTTGTCTTGCTTGACTAGCCATGATAAATGGTTCATCAGTGTAATTTATCTTGTTCAAGTCTACCAATGTGAAACCAAGGTCATCTGTCATGACACCAGAATTTATATCAACCCATTTACACTTGAAAACTGGGACTCTAAAAGTGACGTAATCAACTTCCCATATTTCTTGTATTATTCCAAAATAACTGATGGATGCTGTGATTGGATTTTTGTCTTTAGAACTAGCAAAGTGCACAGACTTAGCTTATAGTGTGAAGCCACTATTTTGAACTCTGCTTTTGTCATCTTCTACCTTTTTCTGAAAAGCAATATTGTTTATATAGTACCCACCATATGTAATCACTTTTGTGTTTGGCCCACGAGATAACCTCAATAAAGTTTCAGAAACATGTGGAGTTGCATAAATCTTTTTCTTAAACCACAGCAAGAAGGTTTTCACATGTTCATTAAGATGCCATTTTTCACTCATTTTTGGGTTTGCTACCTTTATTTCATTAACGTGGTCAGAAATGTAAGGAATCACATCAACAATGTTGTTTAAGACGTACAAATGAGCTTGGTCAAGTTCTTTTCTGCTAACACTTTGAATTCTCACACCTCGAACACCCTTACCTTCACATTTTCCTTCATGTCTACTCTTGGGAAGACCGACGGGTTCACAAGATGGCATATAACTTGAACAAAATTCAATTGCTTCTTCTGCAACATATCGCTCTATGATTGAAGCTTCTGGTCTATACTGATTCTTGACATATCTCTTTAAGATCTTCATGTATCTTTCAACTGGGTACATCCATCTTAAGAAGACCGGCCCACATAGTCGAATTTCTCTGACCAGATGAACCATCAAATGTACCATGATGTCAAAAAAGGAAGGTGGAAAATACATTTCCAATTGACATAGTAGTCTTATTCCCTCATTTTCCAATTCATCTAAACCTCGAGGGTCAACGACTTTCTTGCAAATGGCATTAAAGAAAAAACTCAGACGTGTCAGAATACCCCTAACAGAATGAGGTAATATGCCTCGAATAACAACAGGTAACAATTGTTGCATCAATACATGACAATCGTGAGACTTTAAACCAACTAGCTTTAAGTCTTGCATAAACACAAGGTTACTAATATTTGAAGAATAACCTTGCGAAACCTTCACACTTCTTAAACAGTTACAAAAACTTTGTTTTTCTTTTTTGGAAAGTGTGTGACAGGCTGGGGGCAGATAGGTGCGTCTTCCTATTATCTGTGGATATAACTCGCATCGGATTCCCATGTCAGCCAAATCTTGTCTTGCTTTTATTCCTTCTTTGGTCTTCCCTTTGACATTTAATAAAGTTCCGATGACACTATCACAAACATTTTTTTCAACGTGCATCACATCAATACAATGTCTAACATCAAGGTCACACCAATATGGAAGCTTAAAAAATATCGATCGTTTCTTCCAAATGTTCTTTGCAGAGGTACTTTTATGATGTTTTCCAAACACAATGTCAATGTTTTTGACTTCGCTATACACATCTTCACCATTTCGGTGTCTGCACACAACCTCATCATCAACACTTCCATTAAATGCTTTTTTCAATCTACGATAAGGATGATTACGAGGAAGAAATTTTCGATGTCTTGTATATACCATCTTCTGACCATGCTTCAACTGAAGGTAACTAGTGTTTTCTTCACATATGGGACATGTAAAATTACCTTTAACACTATAACCGCTCAAGTTTTCATATGCTGGGAAATCATTTATAGTGCAAAACAACATTGCACGCAAATGGAAGTGTTCCTGAACATGTGAATCAAACACGTCGACCCCTTTTTCCCACAACAATTTCAAATCATCAATTAAAGGTGCTAAGTAAACATCAATGTCATTTCCAGGTTGTCTAGGACCCGATATCATCATGGACAACATCACATATTTTCTCTTCATGCACAACAAAGGATAAAGATTGTAAATCATCAACATAACTGGCCACGAACTGTGTTTGCTACTTAAGTTTCCATAAGGATTCATGCCATCAGTTGCAAGTGCAAGCCTTAAGTTTCTTGGATCTGCACCAAATTCAGGGAATTTGTCATCAATCTTTTTCCATTGTGGAGAATCAGCAGGGTGTCGAAGAAGATTATCGCATTTTGTTTCGTCAGAGTGCCATTTAAGGTTTTTTGCATCTTCTTTAACAGAGAACATATGTTTGAACCTAGGTATTATAGGCATATACCACATAACCTTAGCAGGTGCACCATCATTACCTTCATTACCAGTGTCTCTGTCAGATTTCTTTTTAAAACGGGATAAACCACATGTTGGACAATACTTTAACGAAGCAAACTCCTTTGTGTACAAAACACAATAATTAGGACAAGCATGTATCTTTCGATATTCAAGACCCATTGGACATAAAAAATTTTTGGCCTCGTAAATACGAATAGGTAGAGTATTATTTTCTGGAAGCATCTCCTTCAACAACTCCAACAACCCGGGGAAACTTTTATCGGTCCATCCATTCCTTGCTTTTAAACTAAACAACTTTAAAGTTGAAAACAGACGTGTAAAGTTCGAGCATCCTGGGAACAACGGTTGCTCTGAATCATTAATAAGAGAAATATACAAATTAGCCCTTCCAAAATTATCTTCACCGACATCACATATCATGTCCTCTAAATGGTCACTCATCCATTCTTCCACATAATTCGTTCCTCGTGACGTGGTAGGCTGCTCCAGTACTTCTCCATGCCAAGTCTAAATGGTATAAGTCCTCATTATGCCATACATGAATAGATGGTCACGCACATTGCCTAAGTCTTGTCGTATTTGATTAAGACAACGCACACAAGGACAAAAATATGTCCCGTTGACAGACTTAGCATTTTGTTCAACGTAGTGCAAGAACTTCGAAACACCCTTCTCATATTCTTCACTGATGCGACGTTCGTTCATCCAGCTTCGATTCATACTATGTTCGCAAAATCATCAGTTCAACTGTTTTAACTCTCACAAGGTTAGGCCTTACCCATTCAAAAAAATTAATTTTCATAATTTGCTCAGCCACGTGCATTGAAATCTACATCATAAAATTGATAAGATTTCGGCAGCATTTCGCATTGGTCTCTAAAATACACGAAATGAGAGTAGTCAACGATGACCACAATCAAATATGCATCTAGAGAACAACACAAGTACTGAACCGAAATTTTATCAATCTTATCCCTAAACTCCAATTGACATGTTATTGCAAATTATGAAAATTAATTTTCTCAAACTGTCCAATCGGACAATTCAAAATTTAACACAAACGATTAAAAGATTAATCGTTTGTGTTAAATTTCAAACGGGAACTAAGTGTCACTCAATGTTTTGATACTTATAATAACACAACTAATACACATATATTCAAAAGCCAATAACACATGCACACTTTAGAGTAAAAAACATGCATACACAAAACCCAATTACATGCATACAAAAAATTTTCAACCAACAAGCTAACCTGAAAAGTAGATTCGAAATGAAAGGGAGGGAAATCGAGGAGGGAACGGCCTAAAACGCAGCCCAAAAATAGTCAAAGAAGCCGCCCAAGAACACCCAAGAAACTGTAAAAAAACGGACCGAAAACGATTCTTAATCGGTTCAAATGAAAGACATTTCATCACAGGCCAATGTAATCAGATTAAAAGTAAATTTAAACAGTCCAAAACAGAGAAAACAAACCTCGAAAATCAATGGCGCAGCAGCAGCGTTCGGCGTTCGCGAGGAAGAGGATGAATAGTGAGCGTAACTGCTCGCGGGTACGCGTTGGGCATTTTAATTCTATTAGACGTCCGGTACGTGTGGGCCGGACGTCTATAATATTATAGACGTCCGACCCATTACTAATATGACGTCTTTAGGAATTTAAAATTGATATTCGCGGGGGCTTTTAGACGTCCGTTCACGGGGACGGACGTTTATAATATTATAAATGTCCGTCCCACCCCAGTCGGACGTTTAAGAGACTGATGAAAATAAACGCTTCAACTCCCTCCTATCAGTCCTTAAACGTCCGTGGTGGAGGAGCGCGGACGTCTATAATATTATAGACGTCCGTGGTAGAGGGGCGGACGTTTACGAGGCTGAACAAATGAACGCTTCAAGTCCCCATGTGAGCCCCTTGAACGTCCGTCCTGAGGGGCACGGACGTCTATAATATTATAGACATCCGCGGACGTTTAAGGGACTGAAACCAATTAATTCTCCAACCACCCTGTCAGCCCCTTGAACGTCCGTCCTGAGGGGCTGACAGGGTGGTTGGAGAATTAATTGGTTTCAGTCCCTTGAATGTTCGTCCTGAGTGGAGCGGACATCTATAATATTATAGACGTCCGCTCCCCTCAGGACGGACGTTCAAGGGACTGAAACCAATTAATTTCTCAACTCCCACGTCAGCCCCTTGAACGTCTGTCCTCCCAGGACGGACGTTCGGGCCCTCCCAGGACGAACGTTCAAGTGGCGTTCAGTGTTCAGCGTTCAATATTCAGCCACCCTGCCAGCCCCTTAAACGTCCATCCTCCCAGGACGGACGTTCAGGCCCTCCCAGGACGGACGTTCAAGTGGCTGACTGATGACAAATTTATGAACACCGAAATACGGCGCCATAAACTTGTTGAACAATCGGCAAGTGTGACCGAATCGTTTCAAGTAATAAACTCGGTAAGACCAAGTATCGTTCTCCCAAAGGACTCACAGCCTAGTTTAGTTATGTGATTTGTTGATTAGCTAAGACTTAAGAACGAAATAAGTGGAGTTTAATATGCAAAACAAAAAATAAACATGTATGCATGAGTTTTGATCAATGGCTGAAACAAAATACAAGCACTTTCAATGGAATATATGGATGAGTATGTTGTTGGGGTTATCAATTTCATCTTATCCACTCTCATATATTTTAGGAATTCAACATTCTTTTCATCATTGTTAATGTCACTCTCTAAATTACCTTGCAAGAAGGCCTATCCCTAATTACGAGTTCATACAATTCCTAGCATTCCTAATAATTAGTTCTTTTAGTGCAGGAGCTTAACGACAACCAATATACTATTGGGAGAAATTCCCCGGATCTAGACTTCCCCGTACGTTCCCGTATCGACAAAATCAATAATCATGCATTAAATGAGTTAAACAAAGCAAGCATTGAGCAAAGAGGAAAAACCCTAACTAATGATGAAAGAAAGAATAGGTCTTAAATATAAGATGTAAAAACAAGTTCCATATATGAGAGTTTCACAAGATTACATTGATTCCCCAACAACAATACAAGGTTTAGTTCACCATATTCATGGTGAAACTAGATGAATAATAATGGAAGAATGAAAGATAAAACCCTAGAAAGGTGAAGAGGTAGCCTGAGCATCCAAGATCCTCCTTCAAAGGGGTGGAGAAGAGAGTGTTTGCTTTGTTTCTGCCAAAGATAAAAACCCTAGGATGTCCTAAAGCTTTTATACTATTCTAAAATTACAGAAAATTTAGGTCCAAGCCCATAAGTGTGCCGCTCAGCGTTAAATTACCGCTCAGCGGTGAGTGCGTGAGTTGGTTTCTTCCCCTTAGCGGCCATTTTGCCCCTCAGCGGATCTCCCGTGAGCTCCTGAGTGCCACTCAGCGGTAAACTGCCGCTGAGCGGTAACTTCGGCTTCTCCTTTTGCACTTTTTGATATCTTTTCTGATTCCATCTCTCTCCTTCTTCACTTCTTTCACTAAATTCACCTTAAAACCTGCACAAAAACACTGAAATCAAGCATAAACCTGTCCAGTTCTCTTATTTATGAAAATATGAATAAAAACATGATTTCAAGCTAGTTTCTAAGTATAAAGGTTGCTTTTAGTATCAATTTTAAGCATGAAAATAACAGTTTTTCAACTGTTATCACAACCCCAAACTTAGAACTTTGCTTGTCCTCAAGCAAACAAGATGCAACTCAATCTTCAACCAATTCATATGATGGTTCACTCATTCAAAAATCCTCTTTTTCAAGATAAGTAAAAACTTCAATCAAACTTATGACCAAGAGTTCAATCAAGATGTGCACATGCTTTTGTGTTTCACAAAGTCAGTTAATATCCAACAAATGCTATTTTTCATGAATGATCAATCAATTAAGCATGGATGTTCATATGCTCATGGAATATTTCCTCACCAGGTAAAGTGTTTCACTCACACACAAGTGTATAAGAGGTAATCACTCAGTCACTCTACTATCACAATGTCACATGAATCAACTTTGCCTTTCGTTTTACCACAATCAAAAACATTCACAAGCATGCATCATCACAAGGACTTTTCAATGGCTTATAATGTGGCTGGGTGATGAACGGGTCGCACCGCTCACAAAAGTTTGTGCATAAAAGAAATGCAGTATAGACTAGGATTTGACTCCTAGGTCGTCTCTCAAGGACCAATTTGAGTGGTTCAGTCTCAGATTTAACACGAAGTGGGGGGGGTTTCTGGATGTTTTGTGCGGTAAAATAAAATTGGAAATTGGAAATAAAACAACAGAAAAATTAAAATAAATTAAAACTGGGATTTAAACACTACTAAATTTAAAACACTGAAATAAAATTTAACCACGGTAAAAACTAAACGGTAAAAGATGGTAAAAAAAAACTGAACGGTGAAATTAAACGCATAAATAAAAACATCAGTGAAAATACGTTGATAGAAAATAAACCGTAAAAATGACGTTGAAAATAAACTGAACGGTAAAAAGCAATGACTGAATTTAACAGTACAGAAAATACTGAACGATAAATTTAACAGATAAAAACATTTAACTGAAAATGGAATTCATCACAAATTGAACACTTAAATTAAAATTCTGGACAAAAGATAAAAATTAAATGAAGATACAGCTCCAAACACTGACACGAAATAAAATTCCACACTATTGCACTGTTTGAAATGAAAATAACTGAGAAATCTACTGGAAGGGAAGAGGCAGAGCCTCTTCCGGGCCGTGCATTAAAACTACCCCTAATTCTAATCTAAAATCTGCTTCAAACTCTCATGGTTTTCTTCTCTGGCTGCTTGCTTCTTTTATATCCAATTCTCAGACACATTCTCCTTCAATTTAGCATTTGGATTTTTGTCTCTTAGAAGCTCCTTTCTCGTGACAGTCAAATGAAAATATGGTTGGGCCCTCTTCTTTTCAGCCTTCACGTGAATATTCTTCAACTGTGCTCCTTTCACCATTCCATTCTGCACCTTGTTTTGTCTTCTTCTAACGCAACAACCTGTTGAACTAAGCTTGCTGGATGGAAGTTGTGCTACTGCTTCTCTTTGCATGGACCGTGAAGCATCGATTCTGCTGGACCAGCAGCTGAACTGATTCAAGTTTACTGGAAGGACTTGTGCTGCTGGCCACGTTAATTGTTGGTGATGGACCAAGCTTTCTTCCCTGCATCATCATCGTGCATCCAAAGCTGTTGTAACGTTGCTGGACTTGCTTCTTCTCTAGACACAAGGCTGCTGGGTTTTACTTCCAAAATCAGGCCGCGACAGTTTCTCATCCAGCTGCTATGGCTGGACCGAGAATTTCTGGACGATGCAGTGCTGGGCGGAGCTCTTGCAAAGCTGTTGTATTTCTTCTTCCTACCAGCAGGTCGTGGCTTTCCCTCCATCTAATGATCCTCCCAGCTCAACCGTGTGCAAAGGCTGCCCCTTTTTCAGTGGGCCGTGGTGAATGAATGAAGAAATTAATGGTGCAGGCCGTGACAGCTGCTCAACATAACAATGCACTACATTGCTTCCTAAATTAAAAGAAGAATAAATTCTGTGATGTGGACCGTGTGTGTGCATTTTATTTTCCAATACTCTTTTGCATTGGGCCATGTGTTCCTTTAATGTGTGTCACCTCTTGTCCGTGACTTCTCTGGTGGCCTCTCTCTTTTCCATCCAACACATATGTAATATTTGCTTGGTGGTCCCCCTTCATCATTTTTTTATTTAATAAATTGAATATGAATTGAAGTCCATTACGTGCTACTCTTTCACATGTCCACCTCTCTTTTATTCCAAACTATGTGATGCTTAATTCAATTGGCCGTGTGGCATGTGTAGTGGTTCCAAATCATCATGCTTCTTCGTGAAATGAGCTCCAAATTGTGCCAATATTCCACTTCAACACTCAAATAAATAAGTGGAACTAGCTTCTCCTAGTTAAATAGAACAGTGTACAAATGCATGCTCTTCTGAATGTCCTGTAATCCAAAATATTCCTGCAATCATTAATGAAAATAATAAGCTCAGATAATTCAAATTAATTAAAATAAGAATTTCTGATCAAATTATGCACAATTAACGAAAATGGAATAATATCGAACATTTAAACACAATTCCCCGATTAATTCTAGTACAATAAACTAAGTGAAGTGAAGAAAATATTGACTCATCACTGGGCTAACAAGAAAATTGGTTTTTCTGGATCACAAAATCCTTGAGTTAAGAGAATCATAATCAACAATTTTACTTATTCTTCCCAACTTGCCTTTGCATTTGCATTGAGCTTTGCTTCTTTTTCTTTTCTATTCTTTTTCTTTTTCTTTGCATATTCTTACTTTTTAGCTCTTAGCTCAATGCTTTTCCTTTTCCATGTTTTCCCAACAACCCCAAACTTGAACATTTAACAATACCACACAAGATCTTCTACTTAACTCAAGGTAAAGATTTTCAATCAAGGGTTTTCAGTGTATGTTCAAGCCTAAGGGTTCAAAGGATAGAACACAAAATGTTCTCTTTTAGTGGGCTAACTTTATGAATTTGGCCAATAAAAGGGTTCCAACAAACGGCCTTGATCATATGATGCAAAACAAGCAATTGATTTAATCATAGAAAACCTGGGCAAAATCATTCATGTTTCCAAAGTAATAGCATTCAACAATAACAACTCTGGAGCTCAAAAGCTCACATATAAGCTCATTCACATTTGACATACACATCCTGCTTAATTTCACAATCACAATCATGATATCCTGCATTTGTTCACAAAGCTTGTGAATCACCTGTATAAGCATTTTATGTGCACATCTATCTCAACATCAATCAATCAATAAGCATCATCAAGCATTACTTATCAAACAATCACAGTTAATAGCAAACCATCACACAAACCAGGTCTCCAATAGAGTACATCAAACCCTAATCTAAAAACAAAAACACTTACAGAGTACTGGGTTGCCTCCCAGTAAGCGCTTGTTTAACGTCACGAGCCTGACCCAAACTTTCAAGGATCAACCAACAACATCATTGTGGAAAATTGTTGCACCTCTCCCCCTAGATAAGGTTTGAGACGTTGACCATTCACCACCCAACTTCTCTGTGGATCAGCAGCAGCTGGATTAAATATTTCAATTGCTCCATGCGGATGCACTTCTTTTATCACAAATGGTCCTAACCATTTTGACTTCAGCTTCCCAGGAAATATCTTCAATCTTGAATTGAACAATAGTACCTGTTGTCCTGGATTGAAAACTCTATTCACCAACTTCCTGTCATGATAAAATTTAATCTTATCTTTGTAAGCCTTGGATGAATCATATGCATGTAATCGCATTTCTTCAAGCTCCAAAATCTGCCTTCTGCGTGTGCATTGAGTTTCATAAGGATCAAAATTCAAGAATTTCAAAGCCCATAATGCTCTATTCTCCAATTCTACTGGCAAATGGCATGCTTTCCCATAGACTAATTGAAATGGTGATAATCCCATAGACGTCTTCATTGCTGTCCTGTAAGCCCAAAGAGAATCATCCAATTTGAGAGACCAATCCTTTCTTGATGAAGTCATTGTTTTTCTAGGATCCTTTTTATCTCCCTGTTAGACACCTCAACTTGTCCATTGGTTTGTGGATGATAAGGTGCAGCTACCTTATGTTTTACTCCATAATGTTTGAGTACTTTCTCTAACTGATAATTGCAAAAATGAGATCCTCCATCACTGATCAACACTCTAGGAGTGCCAAAACGTGAAAATATCTACCTATTCAAGAATTTAATTACCGTGCTAGCATCATTTTTAGGACAAGCTAATGCTTCCAACCATTTACTCACATAATCCACTGCTGCCAAAATATATTCATTGTTGAAAGATGGAGGGAAGGGTCCAACAAAGTCAATACTTCAACAATCAAAAACCTCAACCTCTAAAATACCTTGTAAAGGCATCTCATGACGTTTAGTGATTGTCCCTGCTCTTTGACATTTATCACAATTTCTAGCATGATTATGGGCATCTTTAAATAAAGTTGGCCAATAAAACCCTGATTGAAGTACTTTTGCTGCTGTTCTTTCTCCATTAAAATGTCCTCCATAAGGTGAATCATGACAATGCCAGAGAATTCCTTCTGCTTCTTCATTCGTAACACATCTCCTCAGAAGATTATCTGCTCCAATCTTGAACAAATAAGGATCATCCCAAACAAACTGCTTGGCATCATGCAAAAATTTCTTTTTTTGTTGCCAAGTTAAGTCTTCCGGCATGACCCTTGCAGCTTTGAAATTAGCCATATCAGCAAACCAGGGCCTCTGCTGAATATACATGAGTGATTCATCTGAAAAAGATTCCCAGATTTCAGACTCCTTGCTAGTGACCTCATTGTTGACTAACCGTGACAAATGATCAGCAATCAAGTTCTCACTTCCTTTCTTGTCACGGATTTCTACATCAAATTCTTGCAATAGCAGTACCCATCTAATCAAACGTGGCTTAGAATCTGGTTTTGTCAACAAATATTTGATAGTTGCATGATCTGTATAGATAGTCACCTTAGACCCAATAAGATAAGGTCTAAATTTCTCTAGAGCATATACAATGGCCAGAAATTCATTCTCTGTGGTGGCATAATTTAATTGAGCATCATTCAGAACTTTGCTAGCATAATAAATTGGATGAAACTTTTGTTCTTTCCGCTGGCCAAAGACAACTCCTATTGCATAATCACTTGCATCACACATTAATTCAAAATTTTGATTCCAATCTGGCGCTACAATTACTGGAGCTGACACTACCTTCTTCTTCAATGTGTCAAAAGCTTTCAGACAATCTTCATTCATCACAAAAGGAGCATCCTTCATCAAAAGATTACTCAATGGTTTAGCAATTTTTGAGAAATCTTTGATGAATCTTCTATAAAACCCAGCATGACCAAGAAAACTTCTAATCCCCTTTACATTTGTTGGTGGAGCTAGTTTCTCAATGACTTCTACTTTAGCTTTGTCTACCTCAATTCCTTTAGCAGAAATTTTATGCCCCAATACAATTCCTTCAGTTACCATTAAATGACATTTCTCCCAATTAAGAACAAGATTTGTCTGAACACATCTTTTGAGGACAGTGTTCAAATTAGCCAAACATCTTTGGAAAGAATTTCCAAAAACTGAGAAATCATCCATGAATACTTCAATGCATTTTTCTAAGAGATCTGCAAAAATTGCCTGCATACACCTCTGAAACGTAGCTAGAGCATTACATAATCCAAAAGGAATCTTTCTATATGCAAAGATACCAAAAGGACAAGTAAAAGTCGTCTTCTCCTGGTCTTTTGGATCTACCACAATTTGATTGTACCCAGAATATCCATCTAGAAAACAATAGAAAGCCTGCCCTGATAACCTTTCTAACATCTGATCCATGAAAGGAAGAGGAAAATGATCTTTCCTAGTAGCTTTATTCAGCTTCCTGTAATCAATGCACATACGCCAGCCAATAACTGTCCGAGTAGGAATAAGTTCATTCTTATCATTATAAATTACTGTCATCCCACCTTTCTTTGGAACCACCTGTACTGGACTCACCCATTCACTGTCAGAGATTGGATAGATGATACCAGCTTCTAGCAGTTTCAACACTTCTTTTCTGACCACCTCCTTCATAACAGGATTTAACCTTCTCTGTGGTTGAGCTCTTGGTTTATAATCTTCTTCCGTAAAAATCTTGTGCATGCAATAAGTTGGGCTAATACCTTTGAGATCTGATATTGACCACCCAATTGCTTCTTTGTTGGCTTTCAAAATTTCTATCAACTGCTCTTCTTCTTGACGAGATAAAGAGTTATTGATGATGACTGGCTTTGTTCCATCTTCTTCTAGAAAAACATATTTCATATGTGATGGCAATCTTTTTAATTCTGGTGTCTGTGCTTTGACTGCTTCTTCCTTATCAATTATTTCGAATATTGGATCTTCCTCCGGACTCTTTTTCAATGTTTCCAAGTCCATCAGACATTCATTAATCAATTTCTCTTCTTCTTCATCTAAATCCTCACATGCATCAATGAGAGTTTTTTCCAATGAAGAAATATTTCGCACCATCCCTTCTTGAACCATACAAACTTCATCAAGTTCATCAAATTGAAAACATGCTTTGTCATCATTTGGATATGTCATGGCCTTGGATACGTCAAAAGTGACTTCTTCATCATCAACTCTCAATTCAAGTTTACCATTCTCTACATCAATTAAAACTCTAGAAGTCTTCATAAAAGGTCTCCCAAGAATAAGAGGGACATCACTATTCCCTTCCATCTCCATCACAATAAAATCCACTGGAAATACAAATTTGTCAACCTTCACTAGAACATCTTCAACCACTCCATATGGATATTTAAGAGACATGTCCGCCAATTGAAGAGCCATTCCGGTTGGTTTAATTTCCATCCCCTGAATTGTTCTGCACATGGATAGCGGCATTAAATTAATGCTAGCTCCCAAATCAATCAATGCTCTTCCAACTTTCACGTCTCCTATGGCGCATGGAATAGTGAAGCTTCCTGGATCTTTAAGTTTAGGAGGTAGTTTCTGTATGATTGCACTGCAGTTACCCTGTACATTGATAGTTTCCTTTTCAATGTACTTGTGTTTCTTTGTGAGGAGTTCCTTCAAAAACTTTGCATATGCTGGCATCTATTGCAATGCTTCAGAGAATGGTATAGTGATCTCCAGCTTCTTAAACAACTCCATCAATCTTTCCAACTGCTTTTCTTTCTCCTTTCTTGAATAACTCTTTGGATAAGGAAGTGGCTTTTCACACTCTTTTTCTTTTTGTCTCTCCTCTCTCACTTCTCTCTCTTTTTTTTCTCTCTTCTCCTCTTCTTCTTTTTTCTTTTTCTCTCTCTCAACTCTTTCTTTCCACTCACATGTTTCTTTTTCACTCTCACTCTCATTTTCTTTCTCCTCTCTTTCTTTTTTTCTCTCCTCTAATACTCTACCACTTCTGGTCACAACAGTTTTACACTCCTTTCTAAGATTATCATGTTTCATCTTGTCAACTATTTTCTTAACATAGACCTCCATATTTTTAAATGTAGCATCCACATTCTGACAATAAGACGCATTCGTCTTCAAGAATCTTTGGAAAGTCTCTTCAAGTTTTGTTGTTTTCTCAGATGGAGTAGATTGCATTTGCCATATTTGCTGTTGCACTTGAACCATTGAGACCTGTTGTATTTCTTGTGGTATTTGAGAAAGCTTCATAATTACTTCTTCCAGCTGTTGAGAGATAATTCTATTTTGAATAAGCAAAGCATCATTTAATTGTAACAACTCCTTCTGATTAAGATATCCTCTTTCAATGTTGAGTTCGTTGTCACTAGTAGCCATTTTTCAATAATTTATGTGCTTCCTCTGGAGTTTTCCAGTTAATGTTTCCTCCTGCTGAGGCATTAAGCATCATCTTAGTTTGTGAACCAAGACCTCCAAGGAAAGTTAAGACTACTTCTTCTTCTTTGAAACCATGCATGGGAGTTTTACGTAACAAGCTTTTATACCTGTCCCATGCATGCCCTAGTGCTTCTTCCATGCCCTGTTTAAATGAAGAAATCTCTTGCTTGCCTTTTGTCACCTTAGATTGTGGGAAGTACTATTTTAAATATTTTGTGACCACTGCTTCCCACTCCGTGAAACTTTCTTCTGGGAAAGAATTCAACCAAAGCTTAGCATTGCCTCCCAATGAGAAAGGAAACAAGCTAAGTTTGATAGCTTCGTCTGGCATCCCATTAATCTTGACTGTGTTGCAAATCTCATTGAAAGTAGTGAGGTGCTCATATGGGCTTTCATGAGATAACCCATTAAATTGGTTGTTTTTCACGAGTTGAATTAGTACTGGTTTGACCTCCATATTAGCTGTATTGACTCTAGGTCTAGCTATACTGTTAAAGTGCTGAGGTCCAGCTATATTGGTGTAGTCAGCAAGAGTTCTTCTAACATTGTCGTTCTCCATATTTTCTGTGCTATGAACAGAACCTTGTGGTGATGATTGTAAGAGAGTTTTTGGAGAAGGGAAAAGTTCTCTAGATGTTTGGATTCTTCTCCTCCGTCTACTCTCGTCTAGACCTTCAAGAAGAGGTTCTGTTGTTTTCTTGCTCCTTGTTCTAATTGCTTCCTGCATACACAAGAAAATAAAACCCTGGAAAATATTTGTTAGCACAAAAAGATATAGGAGAAGATAAAGATTCAGAAGATAAAAAATTCAGAAGATAAAATAAAATAAGATAGAATAAAATAAAATAAAATAAAATCTAATATAATCAAATAAAATAAAAATAAAATAAAATCAAATCAAATAAGATAAAATAAAATAAAAACCGAAAAAATAAAAACAGAAATTCAAAATTAAAGTCAAAGATAATCAATAATCACACAAATTAACTAGTTCAACCACGAGTCCCTGGCAACGGCGCCAAAAACTTGATGGAAAAATTTATGATCACCAAAATATGATGTCACACATAGGGATGGCAACGGGTCGGGTCGGGTACGGGTAGTGTCTACCCGCAACCCGACCCGCCGGATAAAATCGTACCCGCTACCCGACCCGCTACCCGCCGGGTATCCATTTAAAAAATACCCGTCGGGTATTTTAAAACCCGCGGGTACCCGCGGGTACCCGCAAAAAATAAAAAAAATATATTTAATACATTTAAAAATAAAATTTAAATAAAAATACAAATATATATATATATATATATATATATATATATATATATATATATATCTATATAATATAAATTAAATTAAATGTAAATTAAAATTTAATTTTAATTAAATTTAAACTAATAAAATATAATTTTATTTTATTTTTAATTAAATTTAATTAAAAAATATATAAATTATTTATTTTTTAATTTTTTACGGGTAACGGGTACCCGCGGGGCGGGTAGTATACTACCCGTACCCGACCCGTTTAGAAGCGGATATTAAAATATCCGCTACCCGTTACCCGCGGGTAGTAAATATCCGCGGATAGTTACTACCCGCCGCGGATTTTACCCGCGGGTACCCGTGCCCGCGGGTAAAATTGCCATCCCTAGTCACACACTTGTTTTACAATCGGCAAGTATGACCGAATCGTTCAAGTAATAAACTTGGTAAGACCAAGTATCGTTCTCCCAAAGGACTCACGGCCTAGTTTAGTTGTGTGGTTTGTTGATTAGCTAAGACTTAAGAACGAAAAAATTGGATTGTATTATGCAAAAGACAAAAATAAACATGTATGCATGAGGTTTTGATCAATGGCAAAAGCAAAAGACAAGCACTTTCAATGAAATATATATACGAATATGTTGTTGGGGTCAATTTCATCTCATCCACTCTCATAGATTTTAGGAATTCAACATTCAAATCATCATTGTTAATGCCACTCTCTAAATTACCTTGTCAAGAATGCCTATCCCTAATTACGAGTTCATACGATTCCTAGCATTCCTAATAATAAGTTCTCTTAGCACAGGAGCTTAACGACAACCAATATAATATTGGGAGAGATTCCCCGGATCTAGACTTCCTCGTACGTTCCCGTATCGACAAAATCAATAATCATGCATTGAATGAGTTAAACAAAGCAAGCATTAAGCAAAGAGGAAAAACCCTAACTAATGATGAAAGAAAGCATAAATCTTAGATTAAGATGCAAGCACAAATTCCATATATGAGAGCTTCAAAAGATTACATTGATTCCCCAACAAACATACAAGGTTTAGTTCACCATATTCATGGTGAACCTAGATGAACAATAATGAAAGAATGAAGGATAAAACCCTAGAAAGGTGAAGAGGTAGCCTGAGCATCCAAGATCCTCCTTCAAAGGGGTGGAAGAGAGATTGTTTGCTTCGTTTCTGCCAAAGATACAAACCCTAGGACGTCCTAAAGCTTATATACTATTCTAAAATTACAGAAAATCTAGGCACAAGCCCATAAGTGTGCCGCTCAGCGGTAAATTACCTCTCAGCGGTGAGTGCGTGAGTCCTTTCTTCCCCTCAGAGTCATTTTGCCCATCAGTGGACCTCGCGTAAGCTCCTGAGTGCCGCTCAGCGGTAAACTGCCGCTGAGCGGTAACTTCGGCTTCTCCTTTTGCACTTTTTGATATCTTTTCTGATTCCATCTCTCTCCTTCTTCACTTCTTTCACTAAATTCACCTTAAAACCTGCACAAAAACACTGAAATGAAGCATAAACTTGTCCAGCTCTCTTATTTATGAAAATATGAATAAAAACATGATTTCAAGCTAGTTTCTAAGTATAAAGGTTGCTTTTACTATCAATTTTAAGCATGAAAATAACAGTTTTTCAACTGTTATCACTGCATGATCTGTATAAACAATCACCTTAGACCCAATAAGATAAGGTCTAAATTTCTCTAAAGCATACACAATAGCCAGGAATTCTTTTTCTGTGGTAGCATAATTCAGTTGAGCATCATTCAGAACTTTTCTAGCATAATAAATTGGATGAAACTTTTGTTCTTTTCGCTGGCCAAGAACAACTCCTATTGCATAATCACTTGCATCACACATTAATTCAAAATTTTGATTCCAATCTGGCGCTACAATTACTGGAGCAGACACTAATTTATTCTTCAATGTGTCAAAAGCTTTCAAACAGTCTTCATTCATCACAAAAGGAGCATCCTTCATCAAAAGATTACTCAATGGTTTAGCAATTTTTGAGAAATCTTTGATGAATCTTCTATAAAATCCAGCATGACCGAGAAAACTCCTAATCCCCCTTACATTTGTTGGTGGAGGCAGTTTCTCAATGACTTCTACTTTAACTTTAACTACCTCAATTCCTTTAGCAGAGATTTTATGCCCCAGTACAATTCCTTCAGTTACCATGAAATGACATTTCTCCCAATTAAGAACAAGATTTTTCTGAACACATCTTTTGAGGACAGTGTTCAGATTAGCCAAACATCTTTGGAAAGAATTTCCAAAAACTGAGAAATCATCCATGAATACTTCAATGCATTTTTCTAAGAGATCTGCAAAAATTGCCTGCATACACCTGTGAAATGTAGCTGGAGCATTACATAATCCAAATGGCATCTTTCTATATGCAAAGATACCAAAAGCACATGTAAAAGCCGTTTTCTCCTGGTCTTTTGGATCTACCACAATTTGATTTTATCCAGAATATCCATCTAGAAAACAATAGAAAGCTTGCCCTGATAACCTTTCTAACATCTGATCCATGAAAGGAAGAGGTAAATGATCTTTCCTAGTGGCTTTATTTAGCTTCCTGTAATCAATGCACATACGCCAGCCAGTAACTGTCCGAGTAGGAATAAGTTCATTCTTATCATTACAAATTATTGTCATCCCACCTTTCTTTGGAACCACCTGTACTGGACTCACCCATTCACTATCAGAGATTGGATAGATGATACCAGCTTCTAGCAGTTTCAACACTTCTTTTCTGACCACCACCTTCATAACAGGATTTAACCTTCTCTGTGGTTGAGCACTTGGTTTATAATCTTCTTCCATAAAAATCTTGTGCATGCAATAAGTTGGGCTAATACCTTTAAGATCTGATATTGACCACCCAATTGCTTCTTTGTTGGCTTTCAGATTTTCTATCAACTGTTCTTCTTCTTGTAGAGATAAAGAGTTATTGATGATGACTGGCTTTGTTCCATCTTCTTCTAGAAAAACATATTTCAGATGTGATGGCAATCTTTTTAATTCTGGCGTCTTTGCTTTGACTTCTTCTTCCTTATCAATTATTTCGAATATTGGATATTCCTCTGGACTCTTTTTCAATGTTTCCAAGTCCATCACACATTCATCAATCAATTTCTCTTCTTCTTCATCTAAATCTTCACATGCATCAATGAGAGTTTTTTCTAATGGAGAAATATTTCGCGCCTTCCTTTCTTGCACCATACAAAATTCATCAAGTTCATCAAATTGAAAACATGTTTTGTCATCATTTGGATATGTCATGGCCTTGGATACATCAAAAGTGACTTCTTCATCATCAACTCTCAATTTAAGCTTACCATTCTCTACATCAATTAAAACTCTAGCAGTCTTCATAAAAGGTCTCCCTAGAATAAAAGGAACATCACTATTCCCTTCCATCTCCATCACAATAAAATCCACTGGGAATACAAATTTATCAACCTTCACTAGAACATCTTCAACCACTCCATATGGATATTTAAGAGACCTGTCCGCCAGTTGAAGAGCCATTCTGGTTGGTTTGATTTCCAAACCCTGAATTGTCCTGCACATGGATAGCGGCATTAAATTAATGCTAGCTCCTAAATCAATCAATGCTCTTCCAACTTTCAAATGTTCTATGGTGCATGGAATAGTGAAGCTTCCTGGATCTTTAAGTTTAGGAGGTAGTTTTTGTATGATTGCACTGCAGTTACCCTGTACATTGATAGTTTCCTTTTCAATGTATTTGTTTTTCTTTGTAAGAAGTTCTTTCAAAAACTTTGCATATGCTGGCATCTGTTGCAATGCTTCAGAGAATGGTATAGTAATGTTTAGCTTCTTAAACAACTCCATGAATTTTTCCAACTGCTTTTCTTTCTCCTTCCTTGAATAACTCTTTGGATAAGGGAGTGGCTTTTCATCCTCTTTTTCTTTTTGTCTCACCTCTCTCTCTTCTCTCTCTTTTTTCTCTCTCCTCTCATCTTCTTTTTTTTTCTTTTTCTCTCTCTCAACTCTTTCTTTCCACTCACATGTTTCTTTTTCACTCTCACTCTCATTTTCTTTCTGGTCTCTTTCTTTTTTTTCTCTCCTCTAACACTTTACCACTTCTGGTCACAATAGTTTTACACTCCTTTCTAAGATTATCATGTTTCATCTTGTCAACTATTCGCTCAACATAGATCTCCATATTTTTAAATGCAGCATCCACATTCTAACAATAAGATGCATTCGTCTTCAAGAATCTTTGGAAAGTCTCGTCAAGTTTTGTTGTCTTCTCAGATGGAGTAGATTGCATTTGCCATTTTTGCTGTTTCCCTTGAACCATTGAGACCTGTTGTGTTTCTTGTGGTGTTTGAGAAAGCTTCATAATTACTTCTTCCAACTGTTGAGAGATAATTCTATTTTGAATAAGCAAAGCATCATTTGATTGTAACAACTCCTTCTGACTAAGATATCCTCTTTCAATGTTGAGTTCGTTGTCACTAGTAGCCATATTTTCAATAATTTATGTTGCTTCCTCTGGAGTTTTCCATTTAATGTTTCCTCCTGCTGAGGCATTAAGCATCATCTTGGTTTGTGAACCAAGACCTCCAAGGAAAGTTATGACTACTTCTTCTTCTTTGAAACCATGCGTGGGAGTTTTTCGTAACAAGCTTTTGTACCTGTCCCATGCATGCCCCAGTGATTCTTCCATGCCCTGCCTAAATGAAGAAATCTCTTGCTTGCCTTTAGTCACCTTTGATTGTGGAAAGTACTTGTTTAAAAACTTTGTTACCACTGCTTCCCACTCTGTGAAACTTCCTTCTGGGAAAGAATTTAACCAAAGCTTAGCATTGCCTCCTAATGAGAAAGGAAACAAGCTAAGTTTGATCGCTTCATCTAGCACCCCATTAATTTTTACTGTGTTGCAGATGTCATTAAATGTAGTGAGGTGCTCATATGGGCTTTCATGAGATAACCGATTGAATTGGTTGCTTTTCACCAGTTGGATCAACGCTGGTTTTACCTCCATATTAGCTGCATTGACTCTAGGTCTAGCTATACTGTTAAAGTGCTGAGGTCCAGCTATATTAGTGAAATCAGCAAGAGTTCTTCTGATATTATTGTTCTCCATATTTTCTGTGTTATGAACAGAACCTTGTGGTGATGGTTGCAGCAGAGTTTCCGGAGGAGGGAAAAGTTCTCTAGATGTTCGGATTCTTCTCCTCCGTCTACTCACGTCTAAACCTTCAAGAAGAGGTTCTGTTGTTTTCTTGCTCCTTGTTCTAATTGCTTCCTGCATACACAAGAAAACAAAACCCTAGAAAATTGGTTAGCACAAAAAGGTATAGGAGAAGATATAAGATTCAGAGAATAAAATAAAATAAAATAAAATCAAATCAAATCAAATCAAATCAAATCAAATAAAAACAGAAAATAAAAACAGAAATTCAAAATTAAAGTCAAAGATAATCAATAATCACACAAATTAACTAGTTAAACCAGAGTCCCCGGCAACGGCGCCAAAAACTTGATGACAAATTTATGAACACCAAAATACGGCGCCACAAACTTGTTGAACAATCGGCAAGTGTGACCGAATCCTTTCAAGTAATAAACTCGGTAAGACCAAGTATCGTTCTCCCAAAGGACTCACGGCCAAGTTTAGTTATGTGATTCGTTGATTAGCTAAGACTTAACAACGAAAAGTGGAGAGTTTAATATGCAAAACAGAAAATAAACATGTATGCATGAGTTTTGATCAATGGCTAAAACAAAATACAAGCACTTTCAATGGAATATATGGATGAGTATGTTGTTGGGGTTATCAATTTCATCTTATCCACTCTCATATATTTTAGGAATTCAACATTCTTTTCATCATTTTTAGTGCCACTCTCTAAATTACCTTGCAAGAAGGCCTATCCCTAATTACGAGTTCATACAATTCCTAGCATTCCTAATAATTAGTTCTTTTAGTGCAGGAGCTTAACGACAACCAATATACTATTGGGAGAAATTCCCCGGATCTAGACTTCCCCGTACGTTCCCGTATCGACAAAATCAATAATCATGCATTGAATGAGTTAAACAAAGCAACCATTGAGCAAAGAGGAAAAACCCTAACTAATGATGAAAGAAAGCATAGGTCTTAAATATAAGATGTAAACACAAATTCCATATATGAGGGTTTCACAAGACTACATTGATTCCCCAACAAACATACAAGATTTAGTTCACCATATTCATGGTGAAACTAGACGAACAATTGTTAGCAAAATGATCAAGATGAAGTTTTGATGATGTCCAAATCAAGTCAAGAGAAATCAAGATTCAAGATGTTATGAAGACTTATATTGTGATGGAAAGCTTTTGTAATACTCTTAGAAATATGTATAGGACTTAAATTAGAAAAAGAAAAGTGTTTTGTAAAATTACTATAGTAAATCATTGCAACAAAACACTATAGTACTATTCATATGAATAGTAACACTATTCACGTGAATAGTGACGGTTAACGGTAAGAGTATCGCACTTAACACGGACGTTGGAGAAACTAGTCGTTGAAGAAACTAGTCGTTTATGACCGTTGGACAAACTAGCCGTTTATGGCCGTTGGACAAACTAGCCGTTTATGGCCGTTGGACAAACTAGCCGTTTATGGCCGTTGGACAAACTAGCCGTTAAGTTTGTCTTTTAGTGAATGGAAGAGCGTTTGGATGAGTCTATAAATAGACTCTCATTTCCTCTTAAAAAAAAATATCCAGAGACACAGAAACTCTTCCCTTGTGCTCAAATACTCAGAATTCTTTGAGACTTGTGTGTTCTTGTTCGGCTTGTGAAACTCTTGTCTGTGGAGCTGGTGAAGTGCTGCTACGGTGACAGAGGAAATAGCCGGTTCATCCTTGGTGTGTCTAAGGAGGTGTTCGGAAGAGAATCATCCTTCGTGAAGTATTCGGAGGAGGTGTTCATCCTTTGTGAAGACTCAAAGGAGGTGTAGGTTCATCTCTTGTGGTATCAAGAGAGGTGGTTTCTAAACTCTTACAAATTGTTTCTTTGTGATTGTAATTTGTAATTGTTTTGTGATTAGTGAATTGTTTATCTTGTTTGAGATAAACGACTGGACGTAGGATTGGTAAGATCCGAACCAGGATAAAATCATCTGTGCAAATTTCTCTCAACCTTACTCTCGCTTTATTTGTCTTTATTATTTGTTTGGTAAGTTTATTTGAGTAGAAATTAAAAGGCACACGTTCGTATTAAAAACCCTCTTGGTTTGTTATTCCACGCTAACCCTTCCGCTGCAGCCGCTCCTGACAATTGGTATCAGAGCTTGCTTTGATAGTCATTCAAATGGCGGGATCGTTTCAAACATTCGCAGAGGGTGCTTCTATCAATAGACCACCACTATTCACAGGTGAAAATTACGCATTTTGGAAGGTAAGAATGCAAATTTTTATGGAATCTATTGATATAGATATTTGGGATGCTGTTGCATTTGGTCCTTTTGTTCCAACTAACAATATGCAGGAACCAAAGCCCCGTGACCAATGGACTGCTCAAGATAAGAAAAAATTTGGTAATGATGTAAGAGCTCGTAACATTATTTCATCTGCTTTAACTATTAATGAGTTTTACAGGATTTCTGTCTGTAAAAGCGCTAAAGAAATGTGGGAAACTTTAAGAGTAACTCATGAAGGCGGAGATGAAATTGGGTGTACTAAAACGAATACTTTATTCATGGAAGAGAATAATTCAAGCTCTTCATCAAGCACAGCATCAAGTATGGGTGATTCTGATGAGCAAGCATATATTTGTTTAGTGGTAAATGACGAAGACGCTAGAAGCCAAGTAAGTACATCTAGCGATTCTGATAATTCTAGTCAAATTAGTGAAGATGAATTGCATGAAATTTATGCTGCTTTAATAGTAGAATCTGAAAAACTAGATCTTGCTCATAAGAAATTGAAAAAGGATTTCAAAAATTTAAAATTAAATTTTGAAGATATTTCTGAAGAAAATAAAAATTTGAAATCAGACTTTGAAAATACTCTTGAAGAAAATAAGAATTTAAAATTAAATTTTGAAAATATTTTTGAAGAAAATAAAGATTTGAAAAATAAAGTTTTATTTTTTGGAAAGGGTAAATTTACTAGTAGTGATAAATGTGCATCTTGTGTTAATCATAAGAAACTACTAGATGAAACAACCTTAGGAGAATGTAGTAAAAATAATGAAAATAAGGTTGTTAAAAATAAGTATGTTCCTAGAATTAAAAATAAACACAATCATAGAACCCGTAGAACTTGGGTAGAAAAAGGAACAACTTATAGGAACACAAATGTTGTATCATGCTTTTATTGTATGAAAAAGGGTCATACATCTAACAAATGTAAAATTAAGCATTATGGTGTTCCAAGTGGTAGATATATTTGGGTTGTAAAATGATTTCAATTTTTTTTATTTAACCCAAAGGACCCATACAAAATTGTTGGGTACAAATTTTTTTTTAATTTCTTTAAAACAAAATTTAAGAAATTTTTTTTAAGACCGATAAAACTATTTTTTTTTGGATATCCTCTAATATATAAAGTATATATAGTTTTAAATCGGAAAAACTTTTATGTGAGCATGTTGTCTTTGATGAAATTGTAGACCTTGAGGCAAAACCTCTTGAGTCAGTTGAATTACATGCAGGCAACGACGAAGATTTGTAGAAGACAACAAATGAAGCAAAGAATGATGACAATCCTCAAGATAAAGATGTAAACAATGTTTTATAAGATCTTTCTCCTAAAAATATTTGCTTTAAATATCCTATTGTTCATGTTTGAATGAATATTTAAATTTGAAATATTTTTAGCTCATATGCATACATGCTTTTATTAAGGGGGAGTATTATCTTAGGGGGAGAACATCAACACAACTTTTTAATTATGATCAAAAAGGGGGAGAAAATGTTTAAAGCTTATTTGCCTATTTGTACTATTTGTGCTTATTCACTAATGCACTCTTTCTTCCATAAGTTGTGTTTTAAATACAGATTATTACCAAAAGCTTTAAATCAAGGAGTTTTTGATCATCATCAAAAAGGGGGAGATTGTTAGCAAAATGATCAAGATGAAGTTTTGATGATGTCCAAATCAAGTCAAGAGAAATCAAGATTCAAGATGTTATGAAGACTTATATTGTGATGGAAAGCTTTTGTAATACTCTTAGAAATATGTATAGGACTTAAATTAGAAAAAGAAAAGTGTTTTGTAAAATTACTATAGTAAATCATTGCAACAAAACACTATAGTACTATTCATATGAATAGTAACACTATTCACGTGAATAGTGACGGTTAACGGTAAGAGTATCGCACTTAACACGGACGTTGGAGAAACTAGTCGTTGAAGAAACTAGTCGTTTATGACCGTTGGACAAACTAGCCGTTTATGGCCGTTGGACAAACTAGCCGTTTATGGCCGTTGGACAAACTAGCCGTTTATGGCCGTTGGACAAACTAGCCGTTAAGTTTGTCTTTTAGTGAATGGAAGAGCGTTTGGATGAGTCTATAAATAGACTCTCATTTCCTCTTAAAAAAAAATATCCAGAGACACAGAAACTCTTCCCTTGTGCTCAAATACTCAGAATTCTTTGAGACTTGTGTGTTCTTGTTCGGCTTGTGAAACTCTTGTCTGTGGAGCTGGTGAAGTGCTGCTACGGTGACAGAGGAAATAGCCGGTTCATCCTTGGTGTGTCTAAGGAGGTGTTCGGAAGAGAATCATCCTTCGTGAAGTATTCGGAGGAGGTGTTCATCCTTTGTGAAGACTCAAAGGAGGTGTAGGTTCATCTCTTGTGGTATCAAGAGAGGTGGTTTCTAAACTCTTACAAATTGTTTCTTTGTGATTGTAATTTGTAATTGTTTTGTGATTAGTGAATTGTTTATCTTGTTTGAGATAAACGACTGGACGTAGGATTGGTAAGATCCGAACCAGGATAAAATCATCTGTGCAAATTTCTCTCAACCTTACTCTCGCTTTATTTGTCTTTATTATTTGTTTGGTAAGTTTATTTGAGTAGAAATTAAAAGGCACACGTTCGTATTAAAAACCCTCTTGGTTTGTTATTCCACGCTAACCCTTCCGCTGCAGCCGCTCCTGACAATTGGTATCAGAGCTTGCTTTGATAGTCATTCAAATGGCGGGATCGTTTCAAACATTCGCAGAGGGTGCTTCTATCAATAGACCACCACTATTCACAGGTGAAAATTACGCATTTTGGAAGGTAAGAATGCAAATTTTTATGGAATCTATTGATATAGATATTTGGGATGCTGTTGCATTTGGTCCTTTTGTTCCAACTAACAATATGCAGGAACCAAAGCCCCGTGACCAATGGACTGCTCAAGATAAGAAAAAATTTGGTAATGATGTAAGAGCTCGTAACATTATTTCATCTGCTTTAACTATTAATGAGTTTTACAGGATTTCTGTCTGTAAAAGCGCTAAAGAAATGTGGGAAACTTTAAGAGTAACTCATGAAGGCGGAGATGAAATTGGGTGTACTAAAACGAATACTTTATTCATGGAAGAGAATAATTCAAGCTCTTCATCAAGCACAGCATCAAGTATGGGTGATTCTGATGAGCAAGCATATATTTGTTTAGTGGTAAATGACGAAGACGCTAGAAGCCAAGTAAGTACATCTAGCGATTCTGATAATTCTAGTCAAATTAGTGAAGATGAATTGCATGAAATTTATGCTGCTTTAATAGTAGAATCTGAAAAACTAGATCTTGCTCATAAGAAATTGAAAAAGGATTTCAAAAATTTAAAATTAAATTTTGAAGATATTTCTGAAGAAAATAAAAATTTGAAATCAGACTTTGAAAATACTCTTGAAGAAAATAAGAATTTAAAATTAAATTTTGAAAATATTTTTGAAGAAAATAAAGATTTGAAAAATAAAGTTTTATTTTTTGGAAAGGGTAAATTTACTAGTAGTGATAAATGTGCATCTTGTGTTAATCATAAGAAACTACTAGATGAAACAACCTTAGGAGAATGTAGTAAAAATAATGAAAATAAGGTTGTTAAAAATAAGTATGTTCCTAGAATTAAAAATAAACACAATCATAGAACCCGTAGAACTTGGGTAGAAAAAGGAACAACTTATAGGAACACAAATGTTGTATCATGCTTTTATTGTATGAAAAAGGGTCATACATCTAACAAATGTAAAATTAAGCATTATGGTGTTCCAAGTGGTAGATATATTTGGGTTGTAAAATGATTTCAATTTTTTTTATTTAACCCAAAGGACCCATACAAAATTGTTGGGTACAAATTTTTTTTTAATTTCTTTAAAACAAAATTTAAGAAATTTTTTTTAAGACCGATAAAACTATTTTTTTTTGGATATCCTCTAATATATAAAGTATATATAGTTTTAAATCGGAAAAACTTTTATGTGAGCATGTTGTCTTTGATGAAATTGTAGACCTTGAGGCAAAACCTCTTGAGTCAGTTGAATTACATGCAGGCAACGACGAAGATTTGTAGAAGACAACAAATGAAGCAAAGAATGATGACAATCCTCAAGATAAAGATGTAAACAATGTTTTATAAGATCTTTCTCCTAAAAATATTTGCTTTAAATATCCTATTGTTCATGTTTGAATGAATATTTAAATTTGAAATATTTTTAGCTCATATGCATACATGCTTTTATTAAGGGGGAGTATTATCTTAGGGGGAGAACATCAACACAACTTTTTAATTATGATCAAAAAGGGGGAGAAAATGTTTAAAGCTTATTTGCCTATTTGTACTATTTGTGCTTATTCACTAATGCACTCTTTCTTCCATAAGTTGTGTTTTAAATACAGATTATTACCAAAAGCTTTAAATCAAGGAGTTTTTGATCATCATCAAAAAGGGGGAGATTGTTAGCAAAATGATCAAGATGAAGTTTTGATGATGTCCAAATCAAGTCAAGAGAAATCAAGATTCAAGATGTTATGAAGACTTATATTGTGATGGAAAGCTTTTGTAATACTCTTAGAAATATGTATAGGACTTAAATTAGAAAAAGAAAAGTGTTTTGTAAAATTACTATAGTAAATCATTGCAACAAAACACTATAGTACTATTCATATGAATAGTAACACTATTCACGTGAATAGTGACGGTTAACGGTAAGAGTATCGCACTTAACACGGACGTTGGAGAAACTAGTCGTTGAAGAAACTAGTCGTTTATGACCGTTGGACAAACTAGCCGTTTATGGCCGTTGGACAAACTAGCCGTTTATGGCCGTTGGACAAACTAGCCGTTAAGTTTGTCTTTTAGTGAATGGAAGAGCGTTTGGATGAGTCTATAAATAGACTCTCATTTCCTCTTAAAAAAAAATATCCAGAGACACAGAAACTCTTCCCTTGTGCTCAAATACTCAGAATTCTTTGAGACTTGTGTGTTCTTGTTCGGCTTGTGAAACTCTTGTCTGTGGAGCTGGTGAAGTGCTGCTACGGTGACAGAGGAAATAGCCGGTTCATCCTTGGTGTGTCTAAGGAGGTGTTCGGAAGAGAATCATCCTTCGTGAAGTATTCGGAGGAGGTGTTCATCCTTTGTGAAGACTCAAAGGAGGTGTAGGTTCATCTCTTGTGGTATCAAGAGAGGTGGTTTCTAAACTCTTACAAATTGTTTCTTTGTGATTGTAATTTGTAATTGTTTTGTGATTAGTGAATTGTTTATCTTGTTTGAGATAAACGACTGGACGTAGGATTGGTAAGATCCGAACCAGGATAAAATCATCTGTGCAAATTTCTCTCAACCTTACTCTCGCTTTATTTGTCTTTATTATTTGTTTGGTAAGTTTATTTGAGTAGAAATTAAAAGGCACACGTTCGTATTAAAAACCCTCTTGGTTTGTTATTCCACGCTAACCCTTCCGAACAAGAACAAGCCGAACAAGAACACACAAGTCTCAAGAATTTCTGAGTATTTGAGCACAAGGGAAGAGTTTCTGTGTCTCTAGATTGTTCTACTTGAGAGAAAATGAGAGTCTATTTATAGACTCATCCAAAGACTCTTCCATTCACTAAAAGACAAACTTAACGGCTAGTTTGTCCAACGGCCATAAACGGCTAGTTTGTCCAACGGCCATAAACGGCTAGTTTGTCCAACGGCCATAAACGGCTAGTTTCTTCAACGACTAGTTTCCCCAACGTCCGTGTTAAGTGCGATACTCTTACCGTTAACCGTCACTATTCACGTGAATAGTGTTACTATTCATGTGAATAGTACTATCCCTTGTGCTCAAATACTCAGAATTCTTTGAGACTTGTGTGTTCTTGTTCGGCTTGTGAAACTCTTGTCTGTGGAGCTGGTGAAGTGCTGCTACGGTGACAGAGGAAATAGCCGGTTCATCCTTGGTGTGTCTAAGGAGGTGTTCGGAAGAGAATCATCCTTCGTGAAGTATTCGGAGGAGGTGTTCATCCTTTGTGAAGACTCAAAGGAGGTGTAGGTTCATCTCTTGTGGTATCAAGAGAGGTGGTTTCTAAACTCTTACAAATTGTTTCTTTGTGATTGTAATTTGTAATTGTTTTGTGATTAGTGAATTGTTTATCTTGTTTGAGATAAACGACTGGACGTAGGATTGGTAAGATCCGAACCAGGATAAAATCATCTGTGCAAATTTCTCTCAACCTTACTCTCGCTTTATTTGTCTTTATTATTTGTTTGGTAAGTTTATTTGAGTAGAAATTAAAAGGCACACGTTCGTATTAAAAACCCTCTTGGTTTGTTATTCCACGCTAACCCTTCCGCTGCAGCCGCTCCTGACAACAATAATGAAAGAATGAAAGATAAAACCCTAGAAAGGTGAAGAGGTAGCCTGAGCATCCAAGATCCTCCTTCAAAGGGGTGGAGAAGAGAGTGTTTGCTTTGTTTCTGCCAAAGATTCAAACCCTAGGACGTCCTAAAGCTTATATACTATTCTAAAATTACAGAAAATTTAGGCCCAAGCCCATAAGTGTGCCGCTCAGCGGTAAAGTGCCGCTCAGCGGTGAGTGCGTGAGTTGGTTTCTTCCCCTCAGCGGCCATTTTGCCCCTCAGCGGATCTCCCGTGAACTCTTGAGTGCCGCTCAGCGGTAAACTGCCGCTGAGCGGCAGTTGGGGCTTCTCTTTTTGCACTTTTTGGTGTCTTTTCTGATTCCATCTCTCTCCTTCTTCACTTCTTTCACCAAATTCACCTTAAAACCTGCACAAAAACACTAAAATCAAGCATAAATCTGTCCAGCTCTCTTATTTCTGAAAATATGAATAAAAGCATGATTTCAAGCTAGTTTCTAAGTATAAAGGTTGCTTTTATTATCAATTTTAGGCATGAAAATAACAGTTTTTCAACTGTTATCACTGACATGGGAGTTGAAGCGTTCAGTGTTCAGCCTAATGAACGTCTGCTCCCCTCAAGACGGACGTTCAAGGGACTGAAACCAATTAATTCCTCAACTCCCATGTCAACCCCTTGAACGTCCGTCCTCCCAAGACGGACGTTTGGGCCCTCCCAAGACGGACTTTCAAGTGGCTGACATGGGAGTTGAAAGCGTTCAGTGTTCAGCGTTCAGTATTCAGCCCCTTAAACGTTCGTCCTCGCAGGTCGGACGTTCGGGCCCTCCCAGGACGGATGTTCAAGTGGCTGACATGGGAGTTGAAGCGTTCAGTGTTCAGCCTAATGAACGTCCGCCCCACTCCCACGGACGTCTATAATATTATAGACGTTCGCTCTCTCCCAGGACGGATGTTCAAGTGGCTGATATGGGAGTTGAAGCGTTCCTAATGAACGTCCGCCCCACTTCCACGGACGTCTATAATATTATAGACGTCCGTTACCTCCCAGGACGGACGTATAGAGTTTCACTTATTTACGAATATTTCACCGGTCAATTATTTACGTTGGAGCTTTTTTGGACGGACGTCTGTGGGGAGACGTTAAAAGCCAATTCTGCACAAGTGAAGTGAAAAGGGAAAGAGATAAAGATAGAAAAGGACATAAAAAGTGCAAAAGAAGAGAATCAGCAAGTACCGCTCAACGCCAATTACCGCTGAGCGGCACTTTTCAGTACCCGTTGGCACCACAAAGGGGAAGAAGTTAAATGCGCTACTACCGCTGAGCGGTATTTCCCATTGAGCGAAACTCTTTTGGGCTTGGGCCTACTTTTCTGTTTTTTTTAAAATAATATATAAGCTTTAGGACGTCCTAGGGTTTGTATCTTTGTTCTTCAAGATCATTTTTATGATACATGCTTTCTTTCATTAATTGTTAGAGATATTTTTCTTTGCTCAAATTCTTGTGATATTTTATTCATGTATGGCATAAATCTTATGATTTATAAGTATCAGGAGATTTCGTACTCATAGGGTTGGACGATTTGGGGATGTGACATCTCTCCTCTTCTCTCCCTAGGATTGTTATTGAGAGATATCTTATAAATCACGATCTGGGGAATTCTTCCAATAGTATATTACAAACCTAGACATTGGAGTATGATAGTTGGTTTCCTTTAAGCTTTTGTTTACTATAATGCATGATTAATTGCTAGGGAGACAAGACATTGTAAACTAGTGATTATGATTAGGCTTTCTTCGTCGAGACATCGAGTTTAAAGTAATTTAGAAAGTGGCATTAACATTAATGAAAAGAATGATGAATTCCTAAATACAAGAGAGTGGATAGGATGAAATTGATAAACCCCAACAACATATTCATCCATATAAAAAGAAAATAAAAGAAACCTTTTGTTATAAGTGTCAAAGCATGATGCATAATTCAAAGACAATTCAAAACAAAACACTACAAAAAAAAAGGGTATTACCGAAGGCCAAAAGCCCTCGGAAAATGGCAAAAGCCCTCGGAAAATGCCATTTACAGACAGCTTATCGACGGTCAATCAGCCCTCGGTAAATCCCTTGTCGCTAACAATTACCGAAGGTTTTTGACCTTCGGTAATTACCGAGGGCCTAAAGCCTTCGGTAATTACCGAAGGCCTATTTATATCAATCACACGCAGCTTCTTTGACGCACTGCACATCCAACAACCTGAGCCCACTGCCTCATACTTGTCTTCACGGTCTGAGGGTTATCACCTTCATAATTAATTCACATCAAACAACTATGTTTTACTACATTACTCGGCTTAATTTAAGATACACGCACAAACATTTTGACTTGAAATATCAGACCACACGTCAACATTCATATTTTCTTTCCATTTTCTTTAGAATCAAACAAGAAACACATTATCATCAGTGTATCCTTCTTCTTTCTCGTGATACAGCTTTAAAGACAAGTAAATCTAACCTAGATTCTTCAGTAGGAATCCAATTCCAATATCTCCGGTCATCAATTCCAGTAATCGCCATCGCCCTCGCCGAAATCGACATGCAAACCCTTCCCGTGACTCTGTCCAGCCACACTTCCTGCAAAACCCTAAACAATCACTAAAATCCCTAAAACATTCAGCAGCCCCTAACTAACCAAAAAAAAACTGACCTGGAGAGCACCACCCACCTTGTGGCCATCGTCGAAGGGCAGGGGCCGTGAGAGGAGCGCGAAAATGTCCTTCTTCGAGAGATTCCGGTGGCGCTCCGGCGGGAACAGATCCAACAGATCCTGGTAGTTGCGCGGCAGCTTGGCCTCCCAGACTGAGTCCGAGGAGGCGGCGCCGCGAAACGCGCGGTTAAGGCGAGCGAGGTTACAAATCTCCGGTGGGCGCTGGTGGCGGTGGTGCATGGACGTCCGGTTCCGGTGAATGGAAGAGGGAAATCCCAGGAAGAGTGGCGGTGGCGCGGGGACGGGAGTGAAAATTTGGGAGAAGCTTTCCCAAAAAGCATTTGGAAAATGGACGAGGGAAATCCCAAATTCAGATTTTATCAAGTGAATGCATATACCGAGGGCCAAAAGCCTTCGGTAAATCGTGTGTGTATTACCGAAGGGCAAAAGCCTTCGGTAATGACCAACTTTAATGACCGTCGGGAAATCCTTCGGTATTGTCATTTTTACCGAGGGATAAGAGGCCTTCGGTAATAATCCTTTGGTAATGAATAAATTTGTAGTAGTGAAACATGAATTTCACACAATTCAAAACAGGTTGGTCATTAGCTTAGTTACGCACTTCCAATCCTAGATTAACAATCAATTAAACGGTGTTCTCACGCTATTCCAACATCAATCAACCAACTAAGCGAAAGTCAATTGGGTTTCCTAAAGTTGAATTAAGCAAACGAATTGCACACGTTCAATCAACGAATTAAGCGAACATTAAATCTCCAATTAGACTACTAAGTGTGTCCTAATTGCAGTTGCACAAACAGATTGGATGTGAGTAAAGTTAGATCAGCAGATTCATTACAATAATATAGAAACCTCATTGAAGCAATGTAACATCACTAATTACCAACCCCGCACAATTAAGCTTCCATTAATTACAAAATGCAGAACACAATGCAATGGCTGAAACCTGAAAATGCACGCACCAGAAATGCACCAAAAACGCACCAGGACACCCTTAAAATGCAGTAGAAACGAACCCAAAAATCAACCCAAAAGCGCAAAACGAAACCCCAATGTAGAAAACTAAATCGCTATTGGAACAACAACCCAAAAACAAAAATAAAAAATTGACAACATAAAACAAAAAATGAAAATCAATTGGCAACATTAAACACAAAACGAAAATGGAAGTGCTGGAATGAAAATGGGAAAATGAAATGGAAACACCAAGGGCAAATAAATGAAACGAAATTAGATTGAGAGGAAATTCATTTACGAAACTTCATGTAAGGTTCAATACAAATTTAGAAAACAAAAGAGATGGACAAGAGAGAAAATGAACAAAACTTAGAATGAGCTCTCCAAAACTAAGAGCTCTGCGCAAAAAACTAGGTCAGAAATTACACTTGGGCCTCTCTTAAAAATGTCCAAAAACGGCCTAAAAATTAATTCTGCCCAAAAATGCCCTAAAAATGAAATTACAATCTAATTAAATTTAAAACGCCTATATAGAGAGTATTTATTGACGTGGCAGCCCTTTAATGTCCCAAAATATACTTCCAAAAATTCCCCTACAATTAATAATGATAATAATTAGCCTCAGATAATTCAAATTAATTAAAATAAGAATTATTGAGCAAATTAAGCACAAATAGAAAAATTAGGGAAATAATAGACATTCTTTCACAATTTCCTAATTAAATGTAATACAATAAGCTAAGTGATGTCAAGAAAATATTGACTCATCAGATGCTGGTGGAAAAATAAGGCAAAATTGAAGATTATGAAGAAAAGCAAGTTGCCTTTAGCCCATGTTGAAGATTTCAGGGCAAATCCTTTTCAAGAAGGAGGAGATCATGGCATACCCCTAGCCATGACCTAGGACATTCATGAAGAGTTGGAGACATCTATGGAAGATGGGCCTAGACTCTTTCTCTTGGGCTAAGTAGTTTATATTTTATTTGGGCTTTGTATTATGGGCCAAGTAGTCTAGATTTTATTTAGACTTTGTATTATGGGCCTAGTAATATAGGATTTCAATTAGGCCTTGTCTTTTGGGCAAGGTAGAATAGGATTTTGACCAAACAAGTCAACAAAGGGCCAAAGCCCAATGTTGACTATCCTTGAAAATCTAAAATGGGTGTGTTGACCAAGGAGTCAACATTTTGGCTAACCTTGGAGGACAAAGGAGAAAGATTTCGTCCAAGGCACGTGGAAGCTTCCCATTGGAGAGTTTTCCTCCTAGTCAGTGGTCATGCGTCACTCTAGGAATGGAGAGTTTTTCAATAGGTAGTGGCCACATGTTATTGTCTCATTTAAGAGGACTTTTGCAACTTGTCTCCCTCTTATTGGAGAGGATTTCTCCTTACTCTCCAAGCCAACCAAGATGGCTCTTTTAGGTTAAATATTTTGCCCATTTTGAAAGACCTTATCCTATAAATAGAGGTGTTCCCCATCATGTAATCACCTTTGATTTAGAGTAAAGTTGCCATTTTTGTGCTATATTACTCTTTTAAGGTTATCCTAGGCTAGAGCAACCCAAGTGGCCTCCTCTAGCCACCTTTCTCCAAGAGTTAGACCAACTTCTCTTATAGAATCCTTAAACACATCTTGCATCACCATATATCACTCCAAAACCGCAACCCATTCAACATTCCACACGACCAAAAATTTTGTACATCATTGCCTCCATGAACATGGCTTGCTTGCTTCTAGATTTGGCTTGTCCTTGTTAAGACATCGGCAAGTGTACCGAATCGTATCAAGTAATAAAAAATGGTAAGACCAAGTATCGTTTTCCAAGAGACTCACGGCACTAAACAGTCATATGATTACTCAACTAATTAAGACTTTTGAAGAACAATTGAAGGTTTTGAATGCAAAAACAAGAAAGTAAATATGAATTCACTTTTGATCCATTAAAGAAAAACTCAAAGGTAAATGGATGATATTGAAAATATGAGATGAATATGTTGTTGGGGTTTAGATTTCACCTAGTTTACTCTCATGCATATATGAATTCATCTTCTTCATTAATGTTAATATCACTTTCTAAATTACTTAAAACTCGATGTCTCGGCGAAGAAAGCCTATCCTTAATTACTAGTTCACAGTGTCTTGTATCCCTAATAATTAATTCTGCATTACGATTAGAAGTTTAAGATAACCAAAACTCATATCCCTATGTCTAGGCAATACTGCTTTTAGGAGCAATTCTCCAGATCTAGGTTTTCTCGTATGTGTCCATATCATGAAAACCAATAATCATGTCATGAATGAGTTAAACATAACAAGCATAGAGCATAGAAGAATAACCCTAACAATTAATGAAATAATCATATATCAATTATAACCAATTCAAATACATGAGAGTTCACAAGGTTACATACCCCCAACAACAAATTGAATTTATTTCCCCATTGTCATGGAGAAACTAGATGAACAATGGAATGAGAATGAAAGATAAACCCTAAAAATTGAAGAGGAGCTTAATCCACTTTTGCCTCTAGAGAGTTGGAAAAATCAGAATTTATCTCAATTCTGTCAAAAGATACTCCCTCTAGGACGTCCAAGTCCTTAAATAGAGCTGAATTGGATCATGGGTCAGCGTTGACACCACTCAGTGCCCCTACTTAGGGCATCCAAGCGAGCTTGCGAGAGGAGTGGCGCTCAGTGCCCCAAATTGAATTTAGTTCCCCTTGTCATGGAGAAACTAGATGAACAATGGAATGAGAATTAAAGATAAACCATAAAAACCGAAGAGGAGAGCTTTCGCATCCACTTCTACCTCTAGAGAGTTGGAAAAATCTGAATTTTTGTCAATTTTGTCAAAAAATACTCCCTCTAGGACGTCCAAGTCCTTAAATAGAGTTGAATTGGATCATGGGTCAGTGTTGACACCACTCAGTGTTAACGGTTGAAAATATTGTTATCTGTGATGCAATTTTGGTACTAAATACACTCTTTTCTGCTTAGAAACTTGCTTGGAATCATGTTTTTCTGTTAAGTTGTGTGAATAAGAGAGTTGAGGTTCAATTTGATGATTTTATGACTTATTCCCTTTGTTTTGATAGAAAATGAGTTAATTTGGAAAGCAGGGATAAAGTGCTAAAGAGATAGAGCTCAGAAAGGTCCAGAAAAAGCACTAGAAAGAAGGAAGCTTGAGGCTTGGGGGCCCTTTTTCGAGGCTTGAGAGCAGCAAACCACCGTTCACTGCCCGAGCGTCCCTTTTTGGGTGCTTGAGCACCAATAGCACGAAGCTTGGGCATCCTCTGGAAGGCTTAAGCGCAGAAAGAGTTGCCCACCGCCTGGGCACCCCTTTTTGGGGCGCTTGAGCGCCTACTGATAACAGTTGAAAAACTGTTATTTTCATGCTTAAAATTGATACTAAAAGCAACCTTTAACACTTAGAAACTAGCTTGAAATCATGCTTTTATTCATGTTTTCAGAAATAAGAGAGTTGGACAGGTTTATGCTTGATTTCAGTGTTTTTGTGCAGGTTTTAAGGTGAATTTGGTGAAAGAAGTGAAGAAGGAGAGAGATGGAATCAGAAAAGACATCAAAAAGTGCAAAAGAAGAAGTAATTATGAAGCTTTAGGACGTCCTAGGGTTTGTATCTTTGGCAGAAACGAAGCAAACACTCTCTTTTCCACCCCTTTGAAGGAGGATCTTGGATGCTCAGGCTACCTCTTCACCTTTCTAGGGTTTTATCTTTCATTCTTCCATTATTATTCATCTAGTTTCACCATGAATATGGTGAACTAAACCTTGTATTGTTGTTGGGGAATCAATGTAGTCTTGTGAAACTCTCATATATGGAATTTGTGTTTACATCTTATTTGAAGACCTATGCTTTCTTTCATCATTAGTTAAGGTTTTTCCTCTTTGCTTAATGCTTGCATTGTTTAACTCATTCAATGTCATGATTATTGATTTTGTCGATACGGGAACGTACGGGGAAATCTAGATCCGGGGAATTTCTCCCAATAGTATATTGGTTGCCGTTAAGCTCCTGCACTTAAGAACTAATTACTAGGAATGCTAGGAATTGTAGGAACTCGTAATTAAGGATAGGCCTTCTTGGAAGGTGATTTAGAGAGTGGCATTAACAATTGATGAAAAGAATGTTGAATTCCTAAAATATATGAGAGTGGATAAGATGAAATTGATAACCCCAATAACATACTCATCCGTCTATTTCATTGAAGTGTTTGTATTTTGTTTTAGCCATTGATCAAATTCATGCATACATGTTTATTTTCTGTCTTTTGCATATTAAATTCCAATTACTTTGTTCTTAAATCTTAAATAATCAACAAATCACATAACTAAACTAGGCCGTGAGTCCTTTAGGAGAACGATACTTGGTCTTACCGAGTTTTATTACTTGAAACGATTCGGTCACACTTGCCGATTGTTAAACAAGTTTGTGGCGCCGTTTTTCGGTGTTCATAAATTTGTCATCAAGTTTTTGGCGCCGTTGCCGAGGACTCGTGTTTTAACTGGTTAATTTGTGTGATTATTGATTATCTTTGACTTGAATTTTAAATTTCTGTTTTTATTTTTCGGTTTTTATTTTATTTTATTTTATTTTATTTTATTTTATTTTATTTTATTCTCTGAATCTTATATCTTCTCTTATATCTTTTTGTCCTAACCAATTTTCTAGGGTTTTGTTTTCTTGTGTATGCAGGAAGCAATTCGAACCAGGAGCAAGAAAACAACAGAACCTCTTCTTGAAAGTTTAGACGAGAGTAGACGGAGGAGAAGAATCTGTACATCAAGAGAACTTTTCCCTCCTCCGAAAACTCTGTTGCAACCATCACCACAAGGTTCTGACCATAGCACAGATAACATGGTGAACAATAATATCAGAAGAACTCTTGCTGATTACACAAATACAGCTGGACCTCAGCATTTTAACAGTATAGCTAGACCAAGAGTCAATGCAGCTAACATGGAGGTCAAACCAGCGTTGATTCAACTGGTGAAAAGTAATCAATTCAATGGGTTATCTAACGAAAGCCCATATGAGCACCTCACGACATTTAATGAGATCTGCAACACAGTGAAAATAAATGGGGTGCCAGATGAAGCGATCAAACTTAGCTTGTTTCCATTCTCATTGGGAGGCAATGCTAAGCTTTGGTTAAATTTTTTTCCAGAGGGAAGCTTCACAGAGTGGGAAGCAGTGGTAACAAAGTTTATAAACAAATACTTCCCACAATCAAAGGTGAATAAAGGAAAGCAAGAGATTTCTTCATTCAGGCAGGGCATGGAGGAATCATTGGGTCATGCATGGGATAGATATAAAAGCTTGTTACGAAAAACACCCATGCATGGATTCGATGAACTGGAAGTAGTCCTAACCTTCCTTGGAGGTCTTGGTTCACAAACAAAGATGATGCTTGACGCCTCAGCAGGAGGAAACATCAAATGGAAAACTCCAGAGGAAGCTACAGAAATCATTGAAAATATGGCTACTAGTGACAATGAGCTCAACATTGAAAGAGGATATCTTAGTCAGAAGGAGTTGTTACAATCAAATGATGCTTTGGTTATTCAAAATAAAATTATTTCTCAACAGTTGGAAGAAGTAATTATGAAGCTTTCTCAATTACCACAAGAGATACAACAGGTCTCAATGGTTCAAGGGCAACAGCAAAAATGGCAAATGCAATCTACTCCATCTGAGAAGACAACAAAACTTGACGAGACTTTCCAAAGGTTCCTAAAGACGAATGCATCTTATTGTAAGAATGTGGATGCTGTATTTAAAAATATGAAGATCGATATTGAGCGAATAGTTGACAAGATGAAAAATGGTAATATCAGAAAGGAGTGTAAAACTGTTGTGACCAAAAGTGGTAAACTGTTAGAGGAGAGAAAAAAAAGAAAGAGAGGAGAAAGAAAATGAGAGTGAGAGTGAAAAAGAAACATGTGAGTGGAAAGAAAGAGTTGAGAGAGAGAAAAAGAAAAAAGAAGAAGATGAGAAGAGAGAAAAAAAAGAGAGAGAGGAGAGACAAAAAGAAAAAGAGTGTGAAAACCACTTCCTTATCCAAAGAATTATTCAAGGAAGGAGAAAGAAAAGCAGTTGGAAAGATTCATGGAATTGTTTAAGAAGCTGGAGATCACTATACCATTCTCTGAAGCATTGCAACAAATGCCATCGTATGCAAAGTTTTTGAAGGAACTTCTTACAAAGAAAAACAAGTACATTGAAAAGGAAACCATCACGGTACAGGGTAACTGCAGTGCTATCATGCAGAAATTACCTCCTAAACTTAAAGATCCAGGAAGTTTCACTATTCCATGCACCATAGGAGACTTGGAAGTTCGAAGAGCATTGATTGATTTAGGAGCTAGCTGATACGACTGTCGCGGTCATACAAATTTGATGTGCACGAATTAATGCAGTATAATACTAGGAAGTGACTCCTAGGTCGTCTCTCAAGGACCAATATTGGGGTTTAGTCTCAGATTTAACACGAAGTGGGGGGGTTTATGATTTGTGTTTGATGCGAAAAATTAAATTGGAACTGGAAATTAAATAAAACAAAATTAAAAACGTTAAAATAAATTTTAACGACAGTGACAACCAAACGGTAAAATCAGAAAATAGAAAATTACGCAGTATTTGAAAATAACATGAACAGTAAAACACAATGATAGAAATTAACGCTGCAGAAAATAATGAACGGTAAAATTTGATAGCTAAACGGAAACACTTAACTGAAAGTGAAAAAGATTCATTAAAGGTTGACTACTTGAAATAAAATTCCTAGACGGATAAAAATAAAATGAACAAACTAACACGTTATAGGAATGAAATTCTACATCTTTTTCTGAAAATGAGTAAGGACGGAAAGCTACTGGAAGAGAGGAAGAGTAAAATGCTAAGCCACTGCAATGAGAACCAAGAGCTAATGGAGGAGAGGGAGCCTCTCTCCGTTCGTAACTCTCCCCTGGAAACCTCCCTCACTCACGGCTCCCTCCATTCCCTACTGGAACTCTCACTCTCCAGACTCCCCCCTGAACTGCTGCTACTCTACTCATTTTATAACCACTCCTCTGACACCCCGTGACTTCTTCCTTTCCCGTGAGCAAGGTTTTGTTTTTGTTGCCCCCGTAGCATCTTTCTTCAGCTCTTTGGACGTGCCAAAGTCAATAAAATGGGCCCTCCAAATGGTGTCCGTGAGCCCTGCTTCCTTCAGTAAAGAACAACTTCTTGCTGCCACCTGGACGTGAGAAAAAGAAGATGAGAGCCCCTCAATAACTCCAAGTGAATCCAAGGGAAGCCCCATCCGTGTTGCATTACGTGACTTTACTTCATGAGAATAGAACTCTCCATCACCGTGTGCACTCTTTGCTGGAGACACCTCTCTTCTTTTGTTGGACCAAGAAGTGGTACAGCTGGAACGTGAATGTTGGCCTTGACACCTTCTTCCCAAGCTGGACCAGGGTCTTGAGTCTCCACGCTGCCTGCTGCTTCCTGGATGTTTTGTTGGATGTAGTCTTGTTGCTAGCTGCTGGCGTGAAGCTATAGCTGCTGGTGTGAAGCTTCTTCCCCACATGCTGCCGCTGCTGCTTCCTTATAGATTATCTTCAATGAAATTAATTAAGGGTCCCTCCAAATGGTTGATTCTGAAATGTTAAGCTTCTAAGTGGTGGTCCCCTTAATAATTCAGCTTGTAGTATTTGGCATTTTGGACGTGAGCTTCCAACTGGGCCACAAAAATAATTTGGCACATATGAGAATGAAATATGGTTCTCCAATATTCATGAAAGTCCGTATGGTGTGTATTGTTTTCAAAGCATAGTGCTTTCACGTGCAGTCACGCACACAACAAAATAAATTAGCCATAAGAATAAAATGTGTTTTTGTGGCCCCTCTTTTCATGTTGTGTCATGCTTTCCAACAATATTCCTTTTCTTAGTGGAGACCCCACTTTTATTCTATTTGTTTGCTGCTACAATTTGGATGTAACCGTGCATTTGTAATTCCTTTCTCCTTTCTCAAATAAATAAGAGAATTCCATTGCTATATTGATGCCAAACGTTCCATCCTCTAGACTTTATTTTAAGGAGTAACTGCATAAGCATTAAACACACGGTACTCCTTTTCCTCTTCCAACCGTGAAAGCATCCCATCATTAAATAATTTTTGCTACCCTTAAACCAACTCCAAGTCTTCCTTCTAGCAAATTTGAAAAGGTCCGTGTGATTCTTTAATTTTCCACTGTCCAACACACAAATTAAATCAATGCAGCAAAGCTTCTTCTAAGTAAATAATACATTGTGCAAATTAATCTTCTCCCAAATGTCCTAGAATATTTTCAGAGTTTTCCCTACAAATTATAATGCAAAATATTAGTCTCAGATAATTCAAATTAATTAAAATAAGAATTTCTGACCAAATTAAGCTTAATTCAGTAAAATGGGAAAACACTGGACAATTATGCACAATTTCCTGATTAATTTATTACAATAAACTAAGTGAAGTGAAGAAAATAATGATTCATCACTAGCATTAATTTAATGCCGCTATCCATGTGCAGAACAATTCAGGGTTTGGAAATCAAACCAACCAGAATGGCTCTTCAACTGGCGGACAGGTCTCTTAAATATCCATATGGAGTGGTTGAAGATGTTCTAGTGAAGGTTGATAAATTTGTATTCCCAGTGGAGTTTATTGTGATGGAGATGGAAGGAAATAGTGATGTAGCTCTCATTCTTGGGAGACCTTTTATGAAGACTGCTAGAGTTTTAATTGATGTAGAGAATGGTAATCTTAAATTGAGAGTTGATGATGAAGAAGTCACTTTTGACGTGTCCAAGGCCATGACATATCCAAATGATGACAAAGCATGTTTTCAATTTGATGAACTTGATGAAGTTTGTATGGTGCAAGAAACGATGGTGCGAAATATTTCTCCATTAGAGAAAACTCTCATTGATGCGTGTGAAGATTTAGATGAAGAAGAAGAGAAATTAATTGATGAATGTATGATGGACTTGGAAACATTGAAAAAGCGTCCAGTGAAAGATCCAATATTTGAAATAATTGATAAGGAAGAAGAAGTCAAAGCAAAGACGCCAGAATTAAAAAGATTACCATCACATTTGAAATATGATTTTCTAGAAGAAGATGGAACAAAGCCAGTCATCATCAATAACTCTTTATCTCTACAAGAAGAAGAGTAGTTGATAGAAATTCTGAAAGCCAACAAAGAAGCAATTGGGTGGTCAATATCAGATCTTAAAGGTATTAGCCCAACTTATTGCATGCATAAGATTTTTATGGAAGATGATTATAAACCAAGTGCTCAACCACAGAGAAGGTTAAATCCTGTAATGAAGGAGGTGGTGAGAAAAGAAGTGTTGACACTGTTAGAAGCTCGTATCATCTACCAATCTCTGATAGTGAATGGGTAAGTCCAGTACAGGTGGTTCCAAAGAAAGGTGGGATGATAGTAATTCATAATGATAAGAATGAACTTATTCCTACTCGGACAGTTACTGGCTGGCGTATGTGCATTGATTACAGGAAGCTAAATAAAGCTACTAGGAAGGATCATTTTCCTCTTCCTTTCATGGACAGATGTTAGAAAGATTATCAGGTCAAGCTTTCTATTGTTTTCTAGATGGATATTCTGGATACAATCAAATTGTGGTAGATCTAAAAGACCAAGAGAAGACGGCTTTTACTTGTCCTTTTGGTATTTTTTCTTATAGAAAGATGCCATTTGGATTATGTAATGCTCCAGCTACATTTCAAAGGTGTATGCAGACAATTTTTGCAGATCTCTTAGAAAAATGCATTGAAGTATTCATGGATGATTTCTCAGTCTTTGGAAATTCTTTCCAAAGATGTTTGGCTAATTTGAACACTCTTCTCAAAAGATGTGTTCAGACAAATCTTATTCTTAATTGGGAGAAATGTCATTTCATGGTAACTGAAGGAATTTTGTTGGGACATAAAATTTCTGCTAAAGGAATCGAGGTAGATAAAGCTAAAGTAGAAGTCATTGAGAAACTGCCTCCACCAACAAATGTAAGGGGGATTAGGAGTTTTCTCGGTCATGCTGGGTTTTATAGAAGATTCATTAAAGATTTCTCAAAAATTGCTAAACCATTGAGTAATCTTTTGATGAAGGATGCTCCTTTTGTGATGAATGAAGATTGTTTGAAAGCTTTTGACATATTGAAGAGTAAATTAGTGTCAGCTCTAGTAATTGTAGCGCCAGATTGGAATCAAAATTTTGAATTAATGTGTGATGCAAGTGATTATGCAATAGGAGTTGTTCTTGGCCAGTGAAAAGAACAAAAGTTTCATCCAATTTATTATGCTAGCAAAGTTCTGAATGATGCTCAACTGAATTATGCTACCACAGAGAAAGAATTTCTAGCTATAGTGTATGCTTTAGAGAAATTTAGATCTTATCTTATTGGATCTAAGGGGGATTAGGAGTTTTCTCGGTCATGCTGGGTTTTATAGAAGATTCATTAAAGATTTCTCAAAAATTGCTAAACCATTGAGTAATCTTTTGATGAAGGATGCTCCTTTTGTGATGAATGAAGACTGTTTGAAAGCTTTTGACATATTGAAGAGTAAATTAGTGTCTGCTCCAGTAATTGTAGCGCCAGATTGGAATCAAAATTTTGAATTAATGTGTGATGCAAGTGATTATGCAATTGGAGTTGTTCTTGGCCAGTGAAAAGAACAAAAGTTTCATCCAATTTATTATGCTAGCAAAGTTCTGAATGATGCTCAATTGAATTATGCTACCACAGAGAAAGAATTTCTAGCTATAGTGTATGCTTTAGAGAAATTTAGATCTTATCTTATTGGATCTAAGGTGATTGTATATACAGATCATGCAGCTATCAAATATTTGTTGACTAAGCCAGATTCTAAGCCACGTCTAATTAGATGGGTATTATTGCTGCAAGAATTTGATGCAGAAATCCATGATAAGAAAGGAAGTGAGAACTTGATTGCTGATCATTTGTCACGGTTAGTCAACAATGAGGTCACTAGCAAGGAATCCGAAATCTGGGAGTCTTTTTCAGATGAAACACTCATGTATGTTCAGCAGAGGCCATGGTTTGCTAATATGGCTAATTTCAAAGCTGCAAGGGTCATGCCAGGAGACTTAACTTGGCAACAAAGAAAAAAAATTTTGCATGATGCCAAGCAGTTTGTTTGGGATGATCCTTATTTGTTCAAGATTGGAGCAGATAATCTTCTGAGGAGATGTGTGACGAATGAAGAAGCAGAAGGAATTCTCTAGCATTGTCATGATTCACCTTATGGAGGACATTTTAATGGAGAAAGAACAACAGCAAAAGTCCTTCAATCAGGGTTTTATTGGCCAACTTTATTTAAAGATGCTCATAATCATGCTAGAAATTGTGACAAATGTCAAAGAGCAAGGACGATCACTAAACGTCATGAGATGCCATCACAAGGCATTTTAGAGGTTGAGGTTTTTGATTGCTGGGGTATTGACTTTGTGGGACCCTTTCCTCCATCTTTCAACAATGAATATATTTTGGTAGCAGTGGATTATGTGAGTAAATGGGTGGAAGCATTAGCTTGTCCTAAAAATGATGCTAGCACGGTTATTAAATTCTTGAAGAAGCATATATTTTCACGCTTTGGCACTCCAAGAGTGTTGATCAGTGATGGAGGATCTCATTTTTGCAATGATCAGCTAGAAAAAGTACTCAAACATTATGGAGTGAAACATAAGGTAGCTGCACCTTATCATCCACAAACCAATGGACAAGCTGAGGTATCTAACAGGGAAATAAAAAGGATCCTAGAAAAAACAGTGACTTCATCAAGAAAGGATTGGTCACTCAAATTGGGTGATGCTCTTTGGGCCTATAAGACTGCAATGAAGACGTCTATGGGATTATCCCCGTTTCAATTAGTCTATGGGAAAGCATGTCATTTGCCAGTAGAATTGGAGCATAGAGCGTTGTGGGCTTTGAAATTCTTGAATTTTGATCCTTATGAAACTCAATGCACACGCAGAAGGCAGATTTTGAAGCTTGAAGAAATGCGATTACATGCATATGATTCATCCAAGGCTTATAAAGATAAGATCAAATTTTATCATGACAGGAAGTTGGTGAATAAAGTTTTCAATCCAGGACAACAGGTACTATTATTCAATTCAAGATTGAAGATATTCCCTGGGAAACTGAAGTCAAAATGGTCAGGACCATTTGTAGTAAAAGAAGTGCACCCGCATGGAGCAATTGAAATATTTAATCCAGCTGCTGATGATCCACAGAAAAGTTGGGTGGTGAATGGTCAACGTCTCAAGCCTTATTTAGGAGGAGAAGTGCAACACTTGTCCACAATGATGCAGTTGGTTGATCCTTGAAATTTTGGGTCAGACTCGTGACGTTAAACAAGCGCTTACTGGGAGGCAACCCATTGTTTTGTACGTATTTTTGTTCTAAAATAGGGTTGATGTACTCAATTGGAAACCTGGTTTGTTATGATGGTTTGCTTATGACTGTGATTGTTTGATGAGTAATGCTTGATGATGCTTTGAGATTGATTGATGTTGAGATGTGCACATTAAATGCTTATACAGGTGATTCACAAGCTTTGTGAACAAATGCATGATATTGTGATTGTGATTGTGAGATTAAGCAGGATGTGTATGTCAAATGTGAATGAGCTTATATGTGAGGTTTTGAGCTCTACAGTTTTTATGATTGAATGCTATTACTTTGAAAGCATGAATGATTTTGTCCAGGTTTTATATGATTGAATCAATTGCTTGTTTGCATCATATGATCAAGGCCATTTGTTGGAACCCTTTTTATTGGCCAAATTCATGAAGTTAGCCCACTAAAACAGAACACTTTGTGTTCTATCCTTTGAACCCTTAGCCTTGAACATAAATTGAAAACCCTTGTTGAAAAGCTTTACCTTGAGTTAAGTAGAAAATCTTGTGTGGTATTGTTAAATGTTCAAGTTTGGGGTTGTTGGGAAAGCATGAAAAAGAAAAAGCATTGAGCTAAGAGCTAAGAAATAAGAATGTGAAAAGAAAAGAAAGAAAAGAAAAGAAAAGAAAAGGCAAAGCTCAATGCAAAAGAAAGTTGGGAAAAATAAGAATAATTGTGTTGTTATGATTCTCTTAACTCAAGGATTTTGTGATCCAGAAAAACCAATTTTCTTGTTAGCCCAGCCACGTTATAAGCCATTGAAAGGTCCTTGTGATGATGCATGCTTGTGAATGTTTTTGATTGTGGTTAAATGAAAGGCAAAGTTAATTCATGTGACATTGTGATAGTGGAGTGAATGACTGATTACCTCTTATACACTTGTGTTTGAGTGAAACACTTTACCTAGTGAGGAAATATTCCATGAGCACATGAACATCCATGCTTAATTGATTGATCATTCATGAAAAATAGCATTTGTTGGATATTAAGTAACTTTGTGAACACTAAAGCATATGCACGTCATGATTGAAATCTTGGTCACAAGTTTGATTGAAGTCTTTACTTATCTTGAAAAGAAGATTTTTGAATGAGTGAACCATTATATGAATTGGTAGAAGATTGAGTTACATCTTGTTGCTTGAGGACAAGCAAAGTTCTAAGTTTGGGGTTGTGATAACAGTTGAAAAACTGTTATTTTCATGCTTAAAATTGATACTAAAAGCAACCTTTAACACTTAGAAACTAGCTTGAAATCATGCTTTTATTCATATTTTCATAAATAAGCGAGCTGGACAGGTTTATGCTTGATTTCAGTGTTTTTGTGCAGGTTTTAAGGTGAATTTGGTGAAAGAAGTGAAGAAGGAGAGAGATGGAATCAGAAAAGACATCAAAAAGTGCAAAAGAAGAAGTCGCAACTACTGCTCAGCGGCAGTTTACCGCTGAGCGGCGCTCAAGAGATCACGGTGGATCCGCTGAGGGGCAAAATGGTCGCTAAGGGGAAGAAACCAACTCACGCACTTACCGCTGAGCGGCAGTTTATCGCTGAGCGACACTCTTATGGGCTTGGGCCTAAATTTTCTGTATTTTTAGAATAATATATAAGCTTTAGGACGTCCTAGGGTTTGTATCTTTGGCAGAAATGAAGCAAATACTCTCTTTTCCACCCCTTTGAAGGAGGATCTTGGATGCTCAGGCTACCTCTTCACCTTTCTAGGGTTTTATCTTTCATTCTTCCATTATTATTCATCTAGTTTCACCATGAATATGGTGAACTAAACCTTGTATTGTTGTTGGGGAATCAATGTAGTCTTGTGAAACTCTCATATATGGAATTTGTGTTTACATCTTATTTGAAGACCTATGCTTTCTTTCATCATTAGTTAGGGTTTTTCCTCTTTGCTTAATGCTTGCATTGTTTAACTCATTTAATGTCATGATTATTGATTTTGTCGATACGGAAATGTACGGGAAAATCTAGATCCGGGGAATTTCTCCCATTAGTATAATGGTTGCCGTTAAGCTCCTGCACTTAAGAACTAATTACTAGGAATGCTAGGAATTGTATGAATTCGTAATTAAGGATAGGCCTTCTTGCAAGGTGATTTAGAGAGTGGCATTAACAATTGATGAAAAGAATGTTGAATTCCTAAAATATATGAGAGTGGATAAGATGAAATTGATAACCCCAACAACATACTCATCCATCTATTTCATTGAAGTGTTTGTATTCTGTTTTAGTCATTGATCAAATTCATGCATACATGTTTATTTTCTGTCTTTTGCATATTAAATTCTAATTACTTTGTTCTTAAGTCTTAAATAATCAACAAATCACATAACTAAACTAGGCCGTGAGTCCTTTAGGAGAACGATACTTGGTCTTACCGAGTTTTATTACTTGAAACGATTCGATCACACTTGCCGATTGTTAAACAAGTTTGTTGCGCCGTTTTTCGGTGTTCATAAATTTGTCATCACCTACAACACGAAGCTTGGGCGTCCTTTGGAAGGCTTAAGCGCAGGAAGTGTCGCTCACCGCTGGGGCGCCCCTTTTGGGGCCCCCTAGCCCCGGACGTAGAAGGCTTGAGCGATTTTTGAGAGGCTTAAGCGTAGAAGACCACTACTCGCTGCCCGGGCGCCCTAAGTGGGGCGCTTGAGCGCCATTCTCCCAGGCTTGGGCTTTGTTTTTGTTCTGCTTCCATTCTATTTAAAGGACCCAGGCGTTCTAGGTTTTGCATCTTTGGTATAGGAGGCACAACAACACACTCTTCCACTCTTTGAAGGCGGATTTGGACGCGGGAGCCTCCATCTTCAACTTGTAGGGTTTTTCTATCTCATTCTTTTCCATTATTCATCTAGTTTCATCATGTCTATGGTGAACTAAACTCTATTTGTTGATGGGGGAAGATGTAACCTTGTGAACTCTCATGTATTTGAATTGATTCTCAATAACATATGCTTTTTAATTAATTGTTAGAGAAATTCATTTGTGCTTATTAATGCTTTGTTTAACTCATTCATATCATGATGTATGAATTGCATGAGTACCGAGAGGTTCCTTACAATTCAGGTTCTTGTTCAATTCTCCCAAAAGTAATATTTCTCAGGGATGAGGGTATGAGTCTTGGTCATCTTAAAGCTCTTGATCTTCACATTTAATTGCTGGGAATGCTAAGAATTGCATGAACTGGTCATTAAGGACAGGCCTATTTCATCGAGGGATCGGGTTTAGGTGATTTAGTGAGTCACGTTAACAATAATGCATAAAGAAGAATTCTTACATACACGTCAGGGAACTTGGTGAAATCTAACCCCGACAACATACTCATCTCATATTCAACAACATTCGTTTATCATTGTGTTATTCTGCTATTGATCAAACTGCATTCATATTTAATTTTTTGTCTTTGCATCTTAAACCAATGATCTCGTTTTCTTTAAGTCTTAATTAATCGATTTATCACACAACTGTCTAGTGCCGAGAGTCCTCTGGAAAACGATACTTGGTCTTACCATTTCATATTACTTTTGCGATTTGGTACACTTGCCAATCCATCAACACTTAGTGCCCTTACTTAAGGCGCCCAAGCGAGCTTGCGAGAGGAGTGGCGCTCAGTACCCTAGGTAGGGCGCCAAGGCATGAAACGTTATAGGAAGATTGGTGCTTAGCTCCCCAAAAAGGGAGCTCAGGCGTGAGTACGAGGCCCCAACGTTGAGGGTCTAGAAAAGGGCACCCAAGCGTGATTGTGAGCTTCTATAGCCTTCTCTTCTGGTGCTCTTTCTGTCCTTTCTAATTTCCAACTTCTTGACAATTTACTCCTCTTCCAATTCATTCCAATTTCCCACAAAATCAAGGGAATTTAGTTATAAAATCTTCAAGTATAATCTCAACTCTCTTATTCACCAAAATAAACTAAAATCAAGAGAACAAGCAAGTTTCTAAGTCAAAAAGGGTTCATTTGTTATGAAAATTTAATCCTAAATAACAGTGAAATCAACCTTTATCAGTCCTAGCTAGAGCATTGCCATCATAACACTCTCGTGTAGTCTTCGACTCAGCATAGACCTTACAAATTTCTCCTCTATTGGAGGGAAACTTCAAGACCAGGTGGGGCGTCAATACAATGGCGCCGAACACGTTCAGGCATGGCTGCTAATGAATAAATATTTTCTCTTATTCACTTAGCTTCTTATACTAGATTTAATTAGGGAATTGAGCTTCAATGTGCAATATTTTCTCAATTTTGATATTTGGCCTTAATTTTACTAGTAATTTTTATTTTAATTAATTTGAATTATCTAAGGTTAATTATTTCCATTATTAATTGCAAGGAGATTTTTTCTAGAATCATATTTTGGGACAATAAGAGTATTGCCACGTCATTTGCTTTTCTCCACATTAGCATTTAGTTTTATTTTGTTTATAATTTTGTTTTTAGTTTATTGTTGTCAGAAGCGGCTGCAGCGGATGGGTTAGCATGGAATAACAAACCAAGAGGGTTTTCAATACTAACGTGTGCCTTTTAATTTCTACTCAATTAAACTTACTTAGCAAATAATAAAGACAATAAAATAGAGTAAGGTTGAGAGAAATTTGCACAGATGATTTTATCCTGGTTCGGATCTTACCAATCCTACGTCCAGTCGCTTATCTCAAAACAAGATAAACAATTCACTAATCACAAAACAATTACAAACTACAATCACAAAGATACAATTTGTAAAAGTTTAGAAAACACCTCTCTTGATGCCACAAGAGATGAGACAACACCTCCTTTGAATCTTCACAAAGGATGAACACCTCCTCCGAATACTTCACGAAGGATGAACACCTCCTCCGAATACTTCACGAAGGATGATTCTCTTCCGAACACCTCCTTAGACACACCAAGGATGAACCGGCTATTTCCTCTGTCACCGTAGCAGCACTTCACCAGCTCCACAGACAAGAGTTTCACAAGCCGAACAAGAACACACAAGTCTCAAGAATTTCTGAGTATTTGAGCACAAGGGAAGAGTTTCTGTGTCTCTAGATATTTTTAAGAGGAAATGAGAGTCTATTTATAGACTCATCCAAAGGCTCTTCCATTCACTAAAAGACAAACTTAACGGCTAGTTTTTCCAACGGCCATAAACGGCTAGTTTGTCCAACGGCCATAAACGGCTAGTTTGTCCAACGGCCATAAACGGCTAGTTTGTCCAACGGTCATAAACGACTAGTTTCTTCAACGACTAGTTTCTCCAACGTCCGTGTTAAGTGCGATACTCTTACCGTTAACCGTCACTATTCACGTGAATAGTGTTACTATTCATATGAATAGTACTATAGTGTTTTGTTGCAATGATTTACTATAGTAATTTTACAAAACACTTTTCTTTTTCTAATCTAAGTCCTATACATATTTCTAAGAGTATTACAAAAGCTTTCCATCACAATATAAGTCTTCATAACATCTTGAATCTTGATTTCTCTTGACTTGATTTGGACATCATCAAAACTTCATCTTGATCATTTTGCTAACAATCTCCCCCTTTTTGATGATGATCAAAAACTCCTTGATTTAAAGCTTTTGGTAATAATCTGTATTTAAAACACAACTTATGGAAGAAAGAGTGCATTAGTGAATAAGCACAAATAGTACAAATAGGCAAATAAGCTTTAAACATTTTCTCCCCCTTTTTGATCATAATTAAAAAGTTGTGTTGATGTTCTCCCCCTAAGATAATACTCCCCCTTAATAAAAGCATGTATGCATATGAGCTAAAAATATTTCAAATTTAAAGATTCATTCAAACATGCACAATAGGATATTTAAAGCAAATATTTTTAGGAGAAAGATCTTATAAAACATTGTTTAGATCTTTATCTTGAGGATTGTCATCATTATTTGCTTCATTTGTTGTCTTCTACAAATCTTCGTCATTGCCTGCATGTAATTCAACTGACTCAAGAGGTTTTGCCTCAAGGTCTACAATTTCATCAAAGACAACATGCTCACATAAAAATTTTTCCGATTGAAAACTATATATGCTTTGTATATTAGAAGATATAAAAATAGTTTTACCGGTCTTGAAAAAATTTTCTTAAAATTTGTTTTAAAGAAATTCTTAAATTTTTAAACAATAGGTACCCAACTACTTGTATGGGTCCTTTGGGTTAATTTAAAAAAAATTGAAATCATTTTACAACCCAAATATATCTACCACTTGGAACACCATAATGCTTAATTTTACATTTGTTAGATGTATGACCCTTTTTCATACAATAAAAGCATGATACAAAGTTTGTGTTCCTATAAGTTGTTCCTTTTTCTACCCAAGTTCTACGGGTTTTATGTTTATTTTTAATTCTAGGAACATACTTATTTTTAACAACCTTATTTTCATTATTTTTACTACATTCTCCTGAGGTTGTTTCATCTAGTAGTTTCTTATAATTAACACAAGATGCACATTCATCACTACTAGTATATTTACCTTTTTCATAAAATAAAATTTTATTTTTCAAAATTTTATTTTCTTCAAAAATATTTTTAAAATTTGATTTTAAGTTTTTATTTTCTTCAGAAATATTTTCAAAATTTAATTTTAAATTTTTGAAATCCTTTTTCAATTTCTGATGGGCTTTATCTAATTTTTCAGATTCTACTATTAAAGCAGCATAAATTTCATGCAATTCATTTTCACTAATTTGACTAGAATTATCAGAATCGCTAGATGTACTTACTTGGCTTTCAGCGTCTTCGTCATTTACCACTAAACAAATATATGCTTGCTCATCAGAATCACCCATACTTGATGCTGTGCTTGATGAAGAGCTTGAATTATTCTCTTCCATGAATAAAGTATTCGTTTTAGCACACCCAATTTCATCTCCGCCTTCATGAGTTACTCTTAAAGTTTCCCACATTTCTTTAGCGCTTTTACAGACAGAAATCCTGTAAAACTCATTAATAGTTAAAGCAGATGAAATAATGTTACGAGCTCTTACATCATTACCAAATTTTTTCTTATCTTCAGCACTCCATTGGTCACGGGGCTTTGGTTCCTGCATATTGTTAGTTGGAACAAAAGGACCAAATGCAACAGCATCCCAAATATCTATATCAATAGATTCCATAAATATTTGCATTCTGACTTTCCAAAATGCGTAATTTTCACCTGTGAATAGTGGTGGTCTATTGATAGAAGCACCCTCTGCGAATGTTTGAAATGATCCCGCCATTTGAATGACTATCAAAGCAAGCTCTGATACCAATTGTCAGAAGCGGCTGCAGCGGATGGGTTAGCGTGGAATAACAAACCAAGAGGGTTTTCAATACTAACGTGTGCCTTTTAATTTCTACTCAATTAAACTTACTTAGCAAATAATAAAGACAATAAAATAGAGTAAGGTTGAGAGAAATTTGCACAGATGATTTTATCCTGGTTCGGATCTTACCAATCCTACGTCCAGTCGCTTATCTCAAAACAAGATAAACAATTCACTAATCACAAAACAATTACAAACTACAATCACAAAGATACAATTTGTAAAAGTTTAGAAAACACCTCTCTTGATGCCACAAGAGATGAGACAACACCTCCTTTGAATCTTCACAAAGGATGAACACCTCCTCCGAATACTTCACGAAGGATGAACACCTCCTCCGAATACTTCACGAAGGATGATTCTCTTCCGAACACCTCCTTAGACACACCAAGGATGAACCGGCTATTTCCTCTGTCACCGTAGCAGCACTTCACCAGCTCCACAGACAAGAGTTTCACAAGCCGAACAAGAACACACAAGTCTCAAGAATTTCTGAGTATTTGAGCACAAGGGAAGAGTTTCTGTGTCTCTAGATATTTTTAAGAGGAAATGAGAGTCTATTTATAGACTCATCCAAAGGCTCTTCCATTCACTAAAAGACAAACTTAACGGCTAGTTTTTCCAACGGCCATAAACGGCTAGTTTGTCCAACGGCCATAAACGGCTAGTTTGTCCAACGGCCATAAACGGCTAGTTTGTCCAACGGTCATAAACGACTAGTTTCTTCAACGACTAGTTTCTCCAACGTCCGTGTTAAGTGCGATACTCTTACCGTTAACCGTCACTATTCACGTGAATAGTGTTACTATTCATATGAATAGTACTATAGTGTTTTGTTGCAATGATTTACTATAGTAATTTTACAAAACACTTTTCTTTTTCTAATCTAAGTCCTATACATATTTCTAAGAGTATTACAAAAGCTTTCCATCACAATATAAGTCTTCATAACATCTTGAATCTTGATTTCTCTTGACTTGATTTGGACATCATCAAAACTTCATCTTGATCATTTTGCTAACAATTGTTGGACCAGACTTGCATATTTGGACCTATTTTGGTTAATTTAGAAAAGGCCCACTAAGGGGGCTGACCTAGGTTTTTGCGTTTGTTGTGTATTATGTGTCCTGGACCATTGTAGTAAGGCTATTTGTTTAAGCCAGGTTATGTTTTGCTTGAGGACAAGCAAAGTTTCAAGTTTGGGGTTGTGATAACAGTTGAATTTACCATTATATTTGATGCAATTTTGATACTAAATTAATCCTTTTTGACTTTGAAGCTTGCTCAAACTTTTGGTTTTAGTTTAATTTAGTGAATAAGTGAATAAAGGTTATATTTAATGATTTTTATCACTGATTCCCTCAATTTTGTAGGTTATTGGCATATTTTGGAAGAAGAGCAAAAGTACCAAGGAAGTGGAACTCAAGTAGGGACAATAAAGGCACCGGAGAAGAAAAGCCAATTGGACTACAGGGCGCCTGGTTGCCCTTTTTTGGGGCCCTCATCGCTGGGACTTGGCATGGATGTCTGGTTGTCCTCTTAAGGGGCGTTGAGGGCTAGAACCTCGCAATCACGCTTGGGCGCCCTTCCAGGAGCGTTAAGCGCCAACCAGCAGCACCGTAGGAGGCCTGGTTTCCCTCAACCAGGGCCTTCAGCGCTAGTTCTCTTGCAAGCATGCTTGGTTGCCCCTAATTGGGGCGCTGAGCGCCACTCTTCTTGCAAAAACGCTTGCTTGCCCCTATCCAGGGCCCTCAACACCAGCTACATGTCATGCAGCTTGCCTAGTTGCCCCTACTTAGGGCGTTGAGCGCTAGCGATGCAGGCCCATGGTCCATAATTGATATATTTAAAGGTTTCTACATTGAGGTTCACATCTTTTGGCAGAGGAAGTAAGGAAACACTATTTTTGACCCTTTGGAGGAAGATTAGGCATGCAGGAGCTTTCCTTCTTACTTTCTAGGGTTTCCATTCATTCATTCTTTCATTGTAAGCCAAGGTTGTCCATGACAATGGAGAGCTAAACTCATTTGTTCTTAGGGATGATGTAACCTCTAAACTTTCATATATTTGAATATGATTTAAACATTTTATGATTCTTTCATTGAATGTTAGTGATTTTCTCCTATCCTTAATGTTTGTTATGTTTTGGTCATTCATGACTTGATATTTTATTTGTTTGAGTATTGGGAAATATCTTATGAATCATGATGTGGAGGATTTCACCCAAAGGGAATATTACCTAGGGATAGGGATAGGATGTTTGGTTGTCTTAAGCTTCTTTTCTTAATGCAGAATTAATTATTAGAGATTCATGGAATTGAGGTCTAATAATTAAGACTAGGCTTTTTACGCCGAGGGATCAGGTTCTAAGTAATTTCGTAAGCGACATTAACATTCCAATGAAGAAGATGAATTCTAATATGCATGAAAGTGAAGTAGCTGAAATCTAGCCCCAACAAAATCATCATCTTATATCATCAATATCATCCATTCATTCTTGCTTTTAGTTCCAATAGATCAAGAATTTACATTCAAGTTCATGTTTACTTTTATTGCATTTTAATTTTAACCACTAAAATTGATCTTTAGTATTAATTAGTTAAGATATTACACGATTGTTAAGTAACACGAGTCTCCTTGGAAACGATATTTGGTCTTACCATTTTATATTACTTGATACGATTTGGTACACTTGCCAATGAGTTAAAAGGTTTTTGGCGCCATTGTCGGAGACTCGTGGTCATACTATACTTTTGTGCGATTCTTAATTTGTTTAGACTTTTTCTTTATTTTTATTGTTTTTTTTATTTGTTTGGGCTAATTTGGTGCTCTAGTGTTGTGTTCTATAGTGTATGCAGGGTAAAATACATAGTAAGAGCACAAGATCATCTGAACTTCTTCTTAAAGGTCTGGAACTAGAGAATAGTAGAAGAAGAAGGTAGAAAAGAATTTCAAGAGAACTTTTCCCTCTCCTAAGACTCTTGAACAGCCCTTCACTTTAGTGTCTGACCAGGAAACAGAAGGCATGGCTAACAATCAAAATAATAGACGTACCCTGGCAGATTATGCACTAGTCATAGGTCCTCTTCATTTTAATAGCATTGCAAGGCCAAGGGTTAATGCCACAAGCATGGAGATGAAGTCTGCGCTCATTCACTTGGTGCAGAGTCATTAGTTTAATGGCTTAGTTCGTGAAAATCCATATGAACATCTGTCATCTTTCAATGAAATATGCAATACAATGAAGGTTAATGGTATGCTAGATGAAGCTATCAAACTTAGTTTGTTTCCTTTCTCTTTGGGAGGCAATGCTAAGATGTGGCTAAGTTCATATCTAGAGAACAGCTTCACTGAGTGGGAAGATGTGGTGGCTAACTTTCTGAACAAGTAATTCCCTCAGTCCAAGATTAACAAAGGGAAGCAGGAAATCTCTTCTTTCCAGCAGGCCTATTGCGGAAAACTACTACTCATGTATTTGATGAACCTATACTAGTCATTATTTTTCTTGGAGGATTAAAATCTCAAACTAAATTGATGTTGGATGCCTCAGCTGGAGGTAACATCAAGAACAAGACTCTAGATGAAGCATATGAGTTGTGGCTACCAATGATAATGAGACGCATAATGAAAGAGGTCAATTCCAACAAAATGGAGTTCTCCAACTACAATCTCAAGATGCCCTATTAGGTCAGAATAAGATAATGACTTTGCAACTTGAGGCCTTGATGAAGAAGCTCTCTCAACTTCCTAAAGAGCTTCAAAATGTTTCTCAAGCTGAATATCAACTTTGAGAGCTATGTCGTGCAAGCCAATTTTCAAGAAGAAGTGCATTATATGGGTAATCAGGGCCGCTAAGGTAACTACAACCAAGGGTGGAAATTATATTATAAGACTGCAAAGCTAGAGGACACACTTCAACAGTTCATGCAAGTCTCCATCTCCAATCATAAAAGCACAAAAGCAGCCATTAGAAATTTGGAGATGCAGGTTGGTCAATTGGCTAAGAAGTTGGAGGAGAAGTTTGAAAAGAATTTTGGGGCTAATACTAAAGTTAACCCTAAGGAGGAATGTAATGTCATTATGACTAGAAGTGGTAAGATGTTAGAAGAGAGAAAAATTGAGAGGAAAAGATAAAGATAAGTTGAGTTAAAAAGAAGAGATGAATGGAGAGAGAAAATAAGAGGATGAGAAAAAGAAAGAAAAAGAGAATGAAAAGGTTGAGGTAAAAGAAATTGAGAGAGAAGAGAGAGAAAAAGGAAAAGTAATTGAGAAGCATCTTCCCTATCCAAAAGTATATTCAAGGAAGGAAAAAGATAAGCAATTTGGGCGTTTTATGGATACCTTCAAGAAATTGGAAATTATTATACCCTTGACTAAAGCATTGCAACAAATTCCTGCTTATGCTAAATGCTTGAAACAATTTCTCACTAAAAAGAATAAATATCTAGATGAAGAAACAATTGAAGTGCAGGGTAATTGTAGTGCCATTATGTAGAAGATTGTCCCTCCAAAATTCAAAGATCCGGGAAGTTTCAATATCCCTTGCACCATTAGGAATCATGATATAGGGAAGGCTTTATTTGACTTAGGGGCTAGTATCAATCTGATGTCCCTAACCATACTCAAGAAGATTGGTGGTCTAGAGGTCAAACCTACAAGAATGATCTTACAAATGGCAAACAGATCCATCAAGCATCCTTATGGTGTAGTGGAAGATGTTGTGGTCCAGATTGATAAAATCCAATTCCAATTGATTTTGTGGTGATGGAGATCGGGGAAGGTGTAGACATCCCTCTCATTCTTGGAAGACCATTTATGAAGACAGTCAAGGTTGTAATTCATGTTGATGATGGAGTGTTAACATTAAAAGATCAAGATGAAGAGGTAACTTTTAATATCTTTGAAGATGTGTAGCCAATTCAAGCAAAGCAGACTAGTTCTAAAATAACAGATGAAGTTCTATTAGTGACTAGTCTACCTGATCAAGCTACCAATGTGGTCAAGAGGAACCATAATTGTTTTTCTCCAAAAATAAAGGAAAGGGATGGAGATAATGAAGAGAAATAAGTGCTTCAAGACTCGGTGCTGGACAATAATGAACTCAAACCTGGCAAACTAGTGAAATTCAAGAACAGGTTATGGGTTATCAAGACTATCAAAGCAAAGGGAGTTGTTGAGATTGAGGCTCCCTATTCTAGGAGAGTAAAGTTGGTGACTAGGAATCTGCTGAGATTTTGTTAGTTTCATGAAAGAAAGAAGAACGCCAACATTAAAAATTCAAATTGAGCATAGTGGTGTCAAGCTAGTGACGTTAAAGAAGCGCTTACTGGGAGACAACTCGGTTTTCTAAACCCTTTCTAATTTGTGTTTTTAGGTTATATGATGCTTCTCCCGAACTTCAGGGCATTTCACTTGATGAGTTCATCACTCGCATATCTTGGCCTAGAGACCAGGCCCAAGCTAGTGGAGGAGGTGGAAAGTCTGGAGCATTTAGATGTCTTTGAGGGGAGTAATGACAGCATCTCCTGTTTGGTATTTTTATACTTTGTTTAATTTGTTTTTAATTCTAGTTTGAGCTATGTACTTGGTTAAATGGATAGTTTGTTGCAATGGTTTAGTGTGATGGTTGTGAGAAGTAAGATTATCTTGTGTTTTCCCTATTGAATTATGATTGATGTTGAGGAATGATTGGTTTAGCTTTTAAGCACATATGGTGGTTGCTCTTATCATAGTTGGTTAAGACATATGCATGGTTTGAATTGTGATTAATGTGCTTGGTATGATGTTTATCAAATTTTGGAACCTTGAATTAACCTATGAGAGTTTGGGCTCCAAAGTTTATTGTTGTTGATTTTATTGCTTTGGAATCACAGTTGATTTTGCCTAAGTTTTTGCTATTGAACTATTTTCTTGCTTATTACAATTCATCAAGGCCATCTGTTCTTATCCCTTGTAAGCCAATCCAATGCCAAAATTTTAACTCAAAAATTTAAAAAAAAAACATTGTTTTATCCTTTTAACCTTGAGCCTAATGTGAAAAATACCCTTGAAATCCTTGCCTTGAGTTGAGTAGAGCATGCATGTGTGGCATAGGAGAATGGTTCAAGTTTGGGGTTGTTAGGTTGTTAAAAGTAAAAAGAGCATTGAGCAAAGGAAATAAAGCAAGACAAAAGCAAAGGAAGAGAAGGATAAGCTCAATGCATAAAAGTTGGGATTAAGTTGAGAAGTGGTTTCTCAAGTGAAAAGTAGAAAGAGAGATTAATGTTAAATTATGAAGTAATTGTTCACTCTCTAAACTCAAGGAACTTTGTTGTCCAGAAAAACCAGTTTTCTTCTTAGCCTAGCCATAATACAAGCCTTAGAAGTCCTTGTGATGATAATTTGCTTGTGAATGTGTTTAATGTGTTTAAATGAAAGGCAAAAATGAATTGTGTGACATTATGATGGTAAAGTGAAAGAAACACCTCACTATACACCTTCGAGATTGAGTGAAACATTGTCTTTGGTGAGGAATGGTTCCATGCACTATACGATAACATTTTGCTTTGGTTATTGGTCATTCATAAAGGCTTTTGCATTTGTTGTGTATTCTGTGTTATGTGAGCACCATAGTTGAAGCTTGATTTACTAAGACTACATTATATCGTGACTGATCTTTTTATGATGGCCAAACATAAGTGATTTACTTTTCTTAAAAGAGAATGTTTTTTTTTGTGTCCTAGACCATTGTAGTAAGGCTATTTGTTTAAGCCAGGTTATGTTTTGCTTGAGGACAAGCAAAGTTTCAAGTTTGGGGTTGTGATAACGGTTGAATTTACCGTTATATGTGATGCAATTTTGATACTAAAGTAGTCCTTTTTGACTTTGAAGCTTGCTCAAACTTTTATTTTCAGTTGAATTTAGTGAATAAGTGAATAAAGGTTATATTTAATGATTTTTATTACTGATTCCCTCAATTTTGTAGGTTATTGGCATATTTTGGAAGAAGAGAAAAAGTACCAAGGAAGTGGAACTCAAGTAGGGACAATAAAGGCACCAGAGAAGAAAAGTCAATTGCATCGCAGGGCGCCTGGTTGCCCTTTTCTGGGGCCCTCAACGCTGGGACCTCACATGGACGCTTGGTTTCCCTCTTCAAGGGCGCTGAGGGCTGGAACTTCGCAGTCACCCCTGGGTGCCCTTCCAAGGGCGCTCGGTGCCATCAAGCAGTACCGCAAAACGCCTGGTTGCACTCAACCAGGGCCCTCAGCACCATTAACATTAACATTAATTTTGTAAATGACATTAACATTCCAATGAAGAAGATGAAGTCTAATATGCATGAAAGTGAAGTAGGTGAAATCTAGCCCCAACAACATCATCATCTCATATCAATATCCTCAATTCATTCTTTCTTTTAGTTACAATAGATCAAGAATTTACATTTAAGTTCATGTTTACTTTTATTGCATTTTAATTTTAACCACTGAAATTGATCTTTAATCTTAATTAATTAAGTATTACACGATTGTCAAGTAACACGAGTCTCTAGGGAAACGATACTTGGTCTTACCATTTTGTATTACTTGATACGATTTGGTACACTTGCCAATGCGTTAACATTAATCTCGAATTGCAACAAATGAAATTTAACTAATGGCCAACCTGTCTTCAATTTGTGTTTTAATTCGTGTTTGAGTTAGTTAATATAGCTCGTATAAACTGTCCAAAAACCCCACCCACTACGTGTTTGATCTAATGAGTGAACCAACAATTGGTCCTTGAGATACGGCATAGTAGTCACTTCCTGGTATATATTGCACTTTAATTGCTTTTCAATTTGATTCGGGTACGGCCTCGATCAGCCGCCCGAGCAACATGTTATAGGATGTATTGGCTCCCACCAAAATACATTTGACCCTTCTTTTAATGTTGTCTCGCTCAGCCCTCAACTATTAATCCGGAGTTCCACATAACCACGACTGTCCACTCGCTTGCCAGCAAAGCAAATGATATGCTCATTGTAGGGAACAATGAGTTCTTCTAATAGGTTGATAATAGTTTATTTCACCGTTATTTGGGATTAAATTTTGATAATAAAAGAACCCTTTTTTACTTAGAAACTTGCTTGTTCTCTTATTTTTAGCTTAATATGGTGAATAAGAGAGTTGTGGTTATACTTAAAGATCTTATCACTAAATTCCTTTGATTTTGTAGAAAAATAGGATAAGTAGAAGAGGAGTTAAAGTGTCAAGAAGTTGGAACTCATAAAGGACAGAAAGAGCACCAAAAGAGAAGGCTATAGAAGGACGCAAGACGCTTAGGCGCCCTTTTCTGGGGCCCTGGGCGATGGTGTCTCGTAACCACGCTTGGGCGCCCTTTTCTGGACCCTCAACGCTAGACTTCACTGTTTCACGCTTGGGCACCCTTCTTGGGGCGCTGATGAGTCACCATTTTTCACTAACACTTAGCTTCCATGACCATATTTTGTTAGGGAATTGTGCTTAATTATCAATTATTCTTGCATTTTCATTATTTTGGCTCAATTTCAAGACTAATTCTTATTTTATTTAATTTGAATTATTTGAGCTTAATTATTTTAATCATTTTGTGCAGGACAATCACAGTTGAAAGGTTGAGAAAGGATCTGTTGAAGATGACCGAATGGTCTGCTAAAGCCTTAACCGAATGGTCTTCTAAAGGAATGAATATCGAACAGTCCTAGAAGCTTTGACCGAGCAGCCTGTTGTAAGCATGCACTGGATGGTCGAGCATGGAACGGTCTACGGAAGCCTCTACCGAGTGACAGAACTTAGAATGGCTTGACGAAACGGTCTGTGAAGCATTGACCGAATGGTCTACTGAAGACATGACTGAATGGTATGTTGAGAACCTGCAATGAATGGCCAAGCACTACACTACCGATCGGTTTGCTGAAGGATTGGTCGAACGGTCTGTGGAAACCTAGCTCAACTGATTGAACCGTACGGAATAACCTTAGTGCATGAGTTCCCCTGAACCAAACGGTCAGCTACCACTTGAACATTGTTCAACATAATGGGCGAGCACGAGAATGGTTTTGTAGTTACCGAACGGTGAGCTAGAGCCTGAACTGAATTTACAAGCACCAGAGAATCGAACAGTCTTAGCAATTGCTCTTGACAACGGTCTTATGAAGACTGTACTGCACACCATTTCCTGAGCCTGCAGACCATTGTTGACCGAACGGTGGGAGCATTTAATGACCGAATGGTCAGATGAGATGACCAGAGAACTCAACAGCAGCAGTGTTGGAAGCATATTCTGGGAATTCAAGAGGGTGGCCACATAAGTGTTAGAATGTAAATTCGTCATAGAATGTTATTGGGTCAACCTTAAGACCTTGAGGCCCAAATTTTAGGTCATTTTTGTAGGACAAGTCCAATAGAAGGGCAGTCTTGTCTTTTGGGGTCTATATACCCTAAAATCACCTTCACTTTACCTAAGTCTCCCAGCCACCACTACATACCTGCTCTTGGGGAGCATTTTCTTCCTCCTCCCCCTTTGGGGAGGTTTAGGTTTTATTTCCTTTGCATTTACATGTATTGAATCTTGTTTACAATGCAATTTAATAGTTGAAATCGTTATTGCGTTCAATTGTCGTTTATTTCATTTTATCAAGCTTTGCCACGCTCGTTTCTTCTTTGTTATTGTTCACTGTCTTCTTCATTGTTGCGTCTTGGTTTTACTTTTATCGTTCATTTCGTGTTTAAGTTCATGTGCATTTTCAATTCAGCTATTGTTATGTTTTCTACATTTTACTCTTCATCCTCTTTGTTGCTCACTGTTGGAATTCAGTTTTCACTCTTTCATTTGCGTTCCCGTTGTTGTTCTTGATTTAGAATTTACGTTTTAAGTGTCTTCGTCAATTATGTTTCTGCCTCTGGTGCCTTTTCCATTTGCAAATTCATGTTCTGTTGTTTAAGTTTTGTTTTGTTGTACTGTCGCGTTTTCAACTTTCATTTTACTGCACTTTGAATTTTGCACATTTACTAATTCAGTATTTACTGAATTACCGTCCGATTTTTACAATTACACCGTTCGGTCTCTAACAAGCTTTACTGTTAGAGATCGTTCGGCTTTCATGTTTGTGCTCGTTTCCTTTTCCTTTCTTTAGAGACCGTTTGGTCTCAATGTTATTACCGTTCGGATTCCTGTTTGACCTTTCGGCTTTTACTTCTGCTATTCAATTTATAGTCCACCATTTGGTCACTGCTTCAGACCATCCGGTCCTTCATAGCACCATTCGGTTTTAACACTTATTGTTAGAACCGTTTGGTTTTCTGTGTTCATTCAATGCTTTTATATTTGTTTGGTTGTCTTTAACTTCCAATTTTAATTTAGTTTAATTCTCTCTGTAAAAACACTTTCAAACCCCCCCCCCCACTACGTGTTTGAGCTAAGTCTCGAACCACATTTGGTCCTAGAGAGACGACCTAGGAGTCACTTCCTAGCACTATACTGCATTTTTAATGCACAACAAATTTGATGGGCCGCGACAGCCGCATCAAATTTTAATGCTTTTGAATTGGTAAAACTTCAACCCATAAAGCCTGTTCTGGAATCTGATATTGATATACTTGTGCACACTCATGTTTTGGATTCATTATTCCCTATAGAGCACATTGACATACTTGATGTTCACTATCCTTGCACTGATCTTGATTTATATGACAGCCCTGAGGATGCAGCTGATGAATTGGAGATTGGTAAGAAAATTTTCAATGAGCAAAAGCAAGTTTATTCTGAACTTGAGATTCCAATCACTTTACCTGATTTGCCTATACATTCAAATGCATGTGATTTGCTGCACATTGATTCTGCCTATACATCCAAATGCCATGATGAAGTTTTGAATGATAATAGCCTTGAACTGACCTTTGATTCTGCTGATGATGCATATGTCAATATTGATTTTGAGATAGAAATTGTGCAATCTGATAACTTTATAGAGTTAGGACTAGACTATGATCTAACACAGTTCTCTGAGAATTTTGAATGTGAATGCGAATATGGTTCTTCCTCCATTTGTACTTAAATTGATTATGTGTTACAGCCAAATTCTAAGCTTATAACAGATGCTATTAATTGTGAGTTTGATCACCAGGCTGTAGAGTTAAATGAGAATTGGCGTGTCATTCCTATTCCTTTGGAACTGGTCACCTGGTATGCACAATGTCCCCTCCACATCAGCATAATTAATATCCTCCTCTATTGCTAGAGCAAACTGACACTGCTCCCTGATGACAAATTTATGAACACCGAAATACGGCGCCACAAACTTGTTGAACAATCGGCAAGTATGACCAAATCGTTTCAAGTAATAAACTCGGTAAGACCAAGTATCGTTCTCCCAAAGGACTCACGGCCTAGTTTAGTTATGTAACTCGTTGATTAGCTAAGACTTAAGAACGAAATAAGTGGAGTTTAATATGCAAAATAGAAAATAAACATGTATGCATGAATGTGATCAATGGCTAAAACAAAATACAAACACTTATATGGAATATATGGATGAGTATGTTGTTGGGGTTATCAATTTCATCTTATCCACTCTCATATATTTTAGGAATTCAACATTCTTTTCATCATTGTTAATGCCACTCTCTAAATTACCTTGCAAGAAGGCCTATCCCTAATTACGAGTTCATACAATTCCTAGCATTCCTAATAATTAGTTCTTTTAGTGCAGGAGCTTAACGACAACCAATATACTATTGGGAGAAATTCCCCAGAACTAGACTTCCCCGTACGTTCCCGTATCGACAAAATCAATAATCATGCATTGAATGAGTTAAACAAAGCAAGCATTGAGCAAAGAGGAAAAACCCTAACTAATGATGAAAGAAAGAATAGGTCTTAAATATAAGATGTAAAAACAAATTCCATATATGAGAGTTTCACAAGACTACATTGATTCCCCAACAACAATACAAGGTTTAGTTCACCATATTCATGGTGAAACTAGATGAATAATAATGGAAGAATGAAAGATAAAACCCTAGAAAGGTGAAGAGGTAGCCTGAGCATCCAAGATCCTCCTTCAAAGGGGTGGAAGAGAGAGTGTTTGTTTCGTTTCTGCCAAAGATACAAACCCTAGGACGTCCTAAAGCTTATATACTATTCTAAAATTACAGAAAATTTAGGCCCAAGCCCATAAGTGTGCCGCTCAGCGGTAAAGTGCCACTCAGCAGTGAATGCGTGAGTTGGTTTCTTCCCCTCAGCGGCCATTTTGCCCCTCAGCGGATCTCCCGTGAACTCCTGAGTGCCGCTCAGCGGTAAACTGCCGCTGAGCGGCAGTTGCGGCTTCTCCTTTTGCACTTTTTTATGTCTTTTCTGATTCCATCTCTCTCCTTCTTCACTTCTTTCACCAAATTCACCTTAAAACCTGCACAAAAACACTGAAATCAAGCATATACCTGTCCAGCTCTCTTATTTATGAAAATATGAATAAAAGCATGATTTCAAGCTAGTTTCTAAGTATAAAGGTTGCTTTTAGTATCAATTTTAAGCATGAAAATAACACTTTTTCAACTATTATCACTCTCCTGTTCATTCAGCACCAAGAAACTTATTTATTTTGACAATATCATAAGGTACTCTTTTTCCTCTCACATAGCTTGTATATGCCTCATGACTAGCACTGAATGCCCTTGCATTTGTATAGAGTTCCTTCACCATAGCTATGTTGGCCGGTGATGGATAAGAAGTTAAGTTCTCCCACTACCTTCTTTCAAGCTCCCTCTCAAACTTAGGTGCCATGGTAGGTATTAATCCCAACTTTCTCTCCATTAACAACCTCCTATTTTGCACTGTCTAGAAGTACCTCTCATGCATGTGCGAGAGGAACTTGTTAGAGTATATTTGCTCTTTCCTCTTCTATCCTTTGTTTGTCTTGAAGGTAGTGGTCTTAATATGCTTACCCAAGGATGAAGCCATATCTGCACCACAAACATACAAAATACATTCCACTAATGAGTCATCTATAATATCAATTCATTCAACACATACTCACTAATGCTTACAAACATGCTTTCTATTGCTCATAACATCATTCACACTCTCAACATAACACATCAAACATAAGCATCTTAAATTTAAAGCATTAATCAACATCAAAACCTTTTCTCCAATGCTGAGGGTCAATCAGGGGGCCCCCAGTGACACCTGCACACAACCAAAACCACCAGAACACAAAACAAATACTATGCACCAGCCACGCTCGCGTTGAGCGCCCCAAAGGGCCCTCAACGCCAAACCAGAAAGTGCAACATGACCATTTGGCACTTTTCACCTTCAATGCAGGGTTTTCCACTGTTTATTTTCAACAATATACCCTCTCTAAACAGTTTAACCAGTAGATTCAACAACACATCATGCATAAACATAAAAAATCAAAGCTTTCAAGAGTAAAAATTGAAAATGTAAGATGCTTACGTTATTGGAAATCAAAGATTTTGAAAAATGCACAAAGAGCTTGTGGAAACTTAGGGCTTTTATGGACACTAGCAACAACACACCAAAAACCCTAAACTTGATGGATGGAATGAAGCAAAGAGGGTGGAAATGGTGAATTTTAGTGATGGGATGAAATGGTAAACTTAAAGAGAACCCTAGGCAAAGGTCTTAGGTGGCTGAAAAGTGTGGCAGTGAGAAATGAGGGTAAATTCCCGCCCTTTATGGTTAAAAGAATGGATTGGCCTAATGATGTTGAGCTTTAAAAGCCCATTTTGTGTAACCCACGTCGCTGGCGCTGAGCGCCCTTAGAAGGGCACTGAGCGCGATGCGGTGGTTGTTTGCCCCCCTTTTCTTGCTTGCCCTAAGTGTCCTTAGGTAGGAGCCCTTAATTTTTTCAGATTTTTGCTCCTTCTAAACTTTCCACTTTCCAACTCTAGCTTAACATCTCACACTTAAAATAATTAACTCTCGATGCACATCCACAAAAAACTTCCCTAATGAAACTAAATCATATTACACAATAGCAAACACACCAAACAAAACAAAATATAAAAGTTTTCAAAAACACTGGGTTGCCTCTAGCAAGCGCTTGTTTAACGTCACGAGCCTGACGCCATAATGCTCAGTTTGAAGCTTTGATCTTGGTGTTCCTCTTGCTTTCATCACACCAAATTATCAACAACTTCCTGTCAACCTTCTTGACTCTTATAGAATATGGAGCTTCAATCTCAACAACTCCATTCACTTTAATCTCTTTCGCAACCCATAACTCGTTCCTGTAATTGACTGGTTTGCCAGTTTTGGATTCTTCATCTTCACACTTCAAGTCTTGGTGAACTATCTTCTCTTTAATCTCTTTCTCGTCTTCCTTCATCTGTGAAAAGAAACAATTCTTACCTCCCTTGACTGAGTCAATAGCTTTCTTAGATACACTAGTCTTTGGCAAATTTTCATCTATACTTTTTGGAGTAGTCTTCTTCACTTGAATTGGTTGCTCATCATTAAAGACATTGAAAATCACCTCTTCATCTTGGTCTTTAAGCATTAGAACTCCATCATCTACATTGATGACAACCTTAGCTGTCTTCATGCATGGCCTTCCAAGAATGATAGGAATCTTTAAATCTTGCCCCATCTCCATCACTACAAAATCCACTGGGAATTTAAGTTTGTCAACTTGGACCACAACAACTTCCACTACACCATAAGGATTCTTGGTAGATCTATCCGCCATTTGGAACACCATCTTAGTAGGTTTAATCTCATGATCACCAATCTTCTTTAGCACAAATAAGGGCATCAAATTTATCCTAGCCCCTAAATCAATTAGAGCTTTCCCTACATTATAATTCCCAATAGTGCAAAGAATAGTAAAGCTTCCCGAATCTTTGACTTTAGGAGGAAGTGTCTTCTGCAAAATCACACTACAATTTCCATGTACTTCAATTGTTTCCTCATCTAAATATTTCTTCTTTTTGAGGGACTTCTTAAAAAATTTTGCATAAGCAAGGATTTGGTGCAATGCCTCAGTAAATGGAATAGTAATTCCCAATTTCTTGAACATCTCCTTAAAACAACCAAATTCTCTCTCGTTTTTCTTTCTAGAATAATCATTAGGGTAAGGAAATGCTTACAACAGGCCGCTCGGTCAAAGGTTCCAGGACCGTTCGGTATTCATTCCTTTAGAAGACCATTCGGTCAAGGCTTTAGCAGACCGTTCGGTCATCTTCAGTAGATCCTTTCTCAACCTTTCAACTGTGATGTTCCTGCACAAAATGATTGAAATAATTAAGCTCAAATAATTCAAGTTAAATAAAATAAGATTTACTCTTGAAATTGAGCCCAAATAATGAAAATGCAAGAATAATTTATAATTAAGCATAATTCCCTAACAAAATATGGTGTTGGAAGCTAAGTGTATAGTGAAAATTGGTGACTCATCAAAATAGACCACACTTAGTCCTTTGCACTCCTAGGCAAAATCAAGACACAAAACAAGGAACCATCATTCTAAATACGTCAAGAGAGTGACACAATCTTTAGGAAACAACAAGAAAAAGACACCAAAGACACAAAGCAGATTTACACAATCCTCGATGATTCTTGAAAAACAAAAGGAGTAAACAACATCCATCACACAGGTATCAGAGAAAGCAGATACTCATCGAAATCATTCAAGCAATTCAAAACATGGCAAAATAATGAATCAACTTAAGAGGTGAATCAAAAGCAACAGAACCTCACAGATGCACTATCAGTGTTTCTCTCAAGTGTCTAGGGTAAAAAGAATTTCAACTCAATGCACTCAAGAAAGCAAGCAACGACAAACTTGGCAAGCCTCTAATATCAACACTCAAAACATATGCATGTTCAAATCAAAAGGTCTTTTATGGATGTAATGGGGCCAAGGACAAGGGAGGATAACATATGGATGAGAAGCTATAAACCAAAAGAAATAGATGAGTAATGGGGAACAAGTGTAAACACAGTCAAATCACACCCAAACCTCTAATTCAATCCTCTTCTTGACTCCATTATTCATAATTTTTTGTTTAATTTTTTTTTTTCAGTTTTCTCTATTTTTTTCCCTTTCTTTTCTCATCTTGTCTCTCTTTTTTTTTCTTTTCTCTCTATTTACGATTGTAAGAGATAAGATACACAATATCTTTACCAAAAACAAAACAAGAAAAGGAACCAACTAGCCAATTCATATGAATCCCCAGGGAGACCACACTTGTTCCCAAAACACTTCCAAACCTCTAAAATTCCTAAGGTTAAGGTAATCATGGTTTTTCACTTAAGGGTGATTAATGAACTTGAAAACAAAGAACATGGGAAAAGCATAGGCTCAAAGGGTTTATCAAAGGATCAAAACAAGGGAGGCTTATTTGGCTAGAGAGGCTCAAGAACAAACTGCCTTTATCACTTTTAAACATGCATATCCATCAAGAATTATCAAAAAGAGTCAAGTCAAGGCCTATGTGCAAGCAATCAAGAGATACATCACACAAGAAAGAAAATAAAGTGGCTCAAATCTCACATAGGGTATTTGTCACAATCAATTCAACCTCTCAAACATCATAATCATCTTACCACGCAAAGAAAAACAAGAGTTTCAAACCATAAGTATCAATCAAGTGAAGTGAAAGACGAGTCTACAACTTAAACAAAATCTAGAAATAAAGAGAATCATGCAAAACTGTACACAAGACATGACAAAAACAACCTAAAATAGAGAAAAATTTAACAAAGAAAACAAAAACTAACAAAGAAAAATCAAAATCTCCCCCAATAAACCCCCCCTTAAACTACACAGTGTCCTCAATATGCCATAAGCATAAGATTAGAAATCAGAACAGTGAACAAATCATGGACAAGTGCAATAAAAGTAGGGAAAGGGGAAGAAGGAAAAAGAAAATTCCCTTAGGTTAGGGTGGCAGTTGCCAAGTTTGGACTATCAGGGAGATGTTTTCCACCACAGGATCCAACAATGAAGTTTTGAGGAGGAGCTGCTTCATCAGTACTGCCTTATGATCCAAAGCAAGATTTTTCTTCTTTCTTCTCCAAGAAAACTGTTGCATCAATAGATCTCTTTCCACTGGCAGTTGTTGAATGTGTGACACCGGAATAGAGACCTCTGGCTCGCTCAAAGAAGTAGCAGTACACTCTCCTTCATCAATCATAAATTCCTTAATGATAGCACCTGCATTCTCATTTAACTCTACAGCCTGGTGATCAAACTCACAATTAATAGCATCTTTTATAAGCTTCGAATTTGGCTCTAACACATAATCAATTTAAGTACAAAGGGAGGAAGAACCAGATTCGCAATCACATTCAAAATTCTCAGAGAACTGTGTTAGATCATAGTCCAGTCCTAACTCTATAAAGTTATCAGATTACACAATTTCTATCTCAAAATCAAGTTCCTCTCGCACATGCATGAGAGGTACTTCCAGACAGTGCAAAATAGGAGGTTGTTAATGGAGAGAAAGTTGGGATTAATACCTACCATGGCACCTAAGTTTGAGAGGGAGCTTGAAAGAAGGTAGTGGGAGAACTTAGCTTCTTATCCATCACCTGCCAACATAGTTGTGGTGAAGGAACTCTATACGAATGCAAGGGCATTCAGTGCTAGTCATGAGGCATATACAAGCTATGTGAGAGGAAAAAGAGTACCTTATGATGTTGTCAAAATAAATAAGTTTCTTGGTGCTGAATGAATAGGGGAGCAGTGTCAGTTTGCTTTAGCAATAGAGGAGGATATTAATTATGCTGATGTGGAGGGGACATTGTGCATGCCAGGTGACCAGTTCCAAAGGAATAGGAATGACACGCCAATTCATATTATGAGGTACAAGCAGACGAGATCAAGCAGTGTGCCCATGCTGTGAGCAACAAATCACCTTTGGGGAACCCCTCTCTCATTACTCACTTGTGTGAGCTTGCAAGAGTGAATACCTCCACACCTTCATTTGAACGTCCAAGGAAGGACATTAATGCCTCCTATTACACCCAGTACTGCATGTTGGATGAGGCAGGAATCCCTATGCCATCACCACAACCTCTCAAGCCTCATAGGAGAGCACCACAACAAGCTCAGCAAGATCAAGCCCAGGATGTTGTTCCTTTCGCTATGAGAAACATGTATATGTCTTTAATGGAGCCCAGGATTGAGGCACTGTACAGAGGAGAATAGGCATTACTGATGACCCTAACTTCTACCTTTCCTACGAGATAGTTCATGTCTTAGGAGGACTTCATGGCCCATGTTGCTTGGCCTACTGATCCAGCTCAGGCTAGTGGAGGAGCTGGAGCATCTGGAGCAGCTACCATGGAGGAGGATGTTGAAGATGAAGAGGAGGAGGAAGATGAAGATGAATAGGAAGAAGAAGAGGAAGACGATAATGATGATGATTCTGATGACTGATAACAGTTGAAAAACTGTTATTTTCATGCTTAAAATTGACACTAAAAGTAACCTTTATACTTAGAAACTAGCTTGAAATCATGCTTTTATCCATATTTTAAGAAATAAGAGAGTTGGACAGGTTTATGCTTGATTTCAGTGTTTTTGTGCAGGTTTTAAGGTGAATTTAGTGAAAGAAGTGAAGAAGGAGAGAGATGGAATCAGAAAAGACATCAAAACAGTGCAAAAGGAGAAGCCGAAGTCACCGCTCAGCGGCAGTTTACCGCTGAGCGGCACTCAGGAGCTCACGGGAGGTCCGCTGAGGGGCAAAATGGCCGTTGAGGGGAAGAAACTACTCACGCACTCACCGCTGAGCGGCACACTTATGGGCTTGGGCCTGAATTTTTTGTAATTTTAGAATAGTATATAAGCTTTAGGACGTCCTAGGGTTTGTATCTTTGGCAAAGACGAAGCAAACACTCTCTCTTCCACCCCTTTGAAGGAGGATCTTGGATGCTCAGGCTACCTCTTCACCTTTCTAGGGTTTTATCCTTCATTCTTTCATTATTGTTCATATAGGTTCACCATGAATATGGTGAACTAAACCTTTTATGTTTGTTGGGGAATCAATGTAATATTTTAAAGCTCTCATATATGGAATTTGTGCTTGCATCTTAATCTAAGATTTATGCTTTCTTTCATCATTAGTTAGGGTTTTTCCTCTTTGCTTAATGCTTGCTTTGTTTAACTCATTCAATGCATGATTATTGATTTTGTCGATACGGGAACGTACGGGGAAGTCTAGATCCGGGGAATTACTCCCAATAATATATTGGTTGTCGTTAAGCTCCTGTGCTAAAAGAACTAATTATTAGGAATGCTAGGAATCGTATGAACTCGTAATTAGGGATAGGCCTTCTTGACAAGGTAATTTAGAGAGTGGCATTAACAATGATGATTTGAATGTTGAATTCCTAAAATATATGAGAGTGGATAAGATGAAATTGACCCCCAACAACATATTCATCCATATATTTCATTGAAAGTGCTTGTCTTTTGCTTTTGCCATTGATCAAAACCTCATGCATACATGTTTATTTTCGTCTTTTACATAATACAATCCAATTATTTTGTCCTTAAGTCTTAGCTAATCAACAAACCACACAACTAAACTAGGCCGTGAGTCCTTTGGGAGAACGATACTTGGTCTTACCAAGTTTATTACTTGAAACGATTTGGTCATACTTGCCGATTGTAAAACAAGTTTGTGACATCATATTTTGGTGATCATAAATTTGTCCATCAAGTTTTTGGCGCCGTTGTCGGGGACTCGTGGTTTAACTGGTTAATTTGTGTGATTGTTGAATATCTTTGACTTTACTTTTGAATTTCTGTTTTTATTTTTCTGTTTTTATTTTTTCGGTTTTTATTTTATTTTATTTTATCTTATTTTATTTTATTTTATTTTATTTTATTTTATTTTATTTTATCTTCTGAATCTTTTATCTTCTCCTATATCTTTTTGTGCTAACAAATATTTTCTAGGGTTTTGTTTTCTTGTGTATGCAGGAAGCAATTAGAACAAGGAGCAAGAAAACAACAGAACCTCTTCTTGAAGGTCTAGACGAGAGTAGACGGAGGAGAAGAATCCGAACATCTAGAGAACTTTTCCCTTCTCCAGAAACTCTCTTACAATCATCACCACAAGGTTCTGTTCATAGCACAGAAAATATGGAGAACAACAATGTTAGAAGAACTCTTGTTGACTACACCAATATAGCTGGACCTCAGCACTTTAACAGTATAGCTAGACCTAGAGTCAATGCAGCTAATATGGAGGTCAAACCAGCACTGATTCAACTGGTGAAAAGCAACCAATTTAATGGGTTATCTCATGAAAGCCCATATGAGCACCTCACTACCTTCAATGAGATTTGCAACACAGTAAAGATTAATGGGGTGCCAGATGAAGCTATCAAACTTAGCTTGTTTCCTTTCTCATTGGGAGGCAATGCTAAGCTTTGGTTGAATTCTTTCCCAGAAAAAAGTTTCCCAGAGTGGGAAGCAGTGGTCACAAAATGTTTAAACAAGTACTTCCCACAATCTAAGGTGACAATAGGCAAGCAAGAGATTTCTTCATTTAAACAGGGCATGGAAGAATCACTGGGGCATGCATGGGACAGGTATAAAAGCTTGTTACGTAAAACTCCCACGCATGGTTTTGAAGATCAGGAAGTAGTCTTAACTTTCCTAGGAGGTCTTGGTTCACAAACCAAGATGATGCTGGATGTCTCAGCAGGTGGCAATATTAAATGGAAACCTCCAGAGGAAGCAACAGAGATTATAGAAAACATGGCTACTAGTGATAATGAGCTACACAGTGAGAGAGGAGCTCCTATGCAAAAAGGAGTCCTCCAATTACAGACACATGATGCCTTGCTAGCTCAAAACAAAATTCTCACTCAACAGCTGGAGACTCTGACTAAAACTCTTGCACAATTACCCAAAGAGTTGAAAATTGCTGCACAGGTACAATCCCAGTTGTGCGAATTGTGTGGAGGCGACCATATCAATGGTCAATGTGCCTTTCCAGTCGAAGCCGTAGAGGATGTAAACTACATGACCAATCAGTACCGTCAAGGGAGCTACAATTAGGGGTGGAAACCACACCCAAGTATTGGTCAAGGGCAAACTGGGCAAGCTGGTCAATATAATAAGCAGCAGCAGCAACCCACCTTATGGCAACAGTTATCTATGCTTAATGAAAGGTCCATGAGGATGGAGGAAACTCTCAACAATTTCATACAGAAGACTGAGTCTACACAGAAGAGCACTGAAGCTGCTATCAAAAATTTGGAGACTCAGATGGGGCAGATCACCAAGCAGGTGGAAGAAAGGCCAAATAGAAATTTTGGGGCTAATACTGAGGTTAACCCCAGAGAAGAGTGCAAGGTGGTAGAGAGTGTTGATGATGAGAAAGTTGAGTTAGATACAGAAGAGAGAAGAGAAATAGAGAGCAAAAACACTTTTCCTTTTCCAATCCATCAAGGGAAACAACTGGACTTCACAGAATTATTCAAAATGGTGGATAATGATGCACCTTGGGAACAGATTCTGCAACAGATTATGGTTTACACAAAATCTAATGAAGAAATTTCTACAAAGAAAAGACGTAGAGATGATGAGGCAAAGGAGTGTATAAATGTTAAAAAAGAGTCATTCCCTCCTAAAGCAACAGACCCAGGCAGTTTTTCTATCCCTTGTACCATAGGGAAGAAAAGGGTGAAGAAAGCTCTCCTTGATTTAGGTTCAAGTGTTAACTTGATACCTTACTCTTTACTGGAGCAAATCGGCAATGTTAAAGTGAAACCTGTAAAGGTTAATCTAGTAATGGCCGATGGATCTTCAAAGGAGCCATGTGGGATTGCAGAGGACATTATTATAGTTTGTGTTGGCAAACTTCAGTTCTTGGCAGACTTTGTGGTGATGAAGATAGAGACAGAGAAGATACCTATCATACTTGGAAGACCGTTTATGAAAACGGCCAGAGCTATCATTGATGTAAATGAAGGTATAGTGGTGCTCCAGGACCGAGATGAGACGCAAGCACAGGAGGAAGAAGCTAGTTATAAAGCTGCATTTCAAGATGCACACATGACTAGCCATAAAGATGAAAAGCCCAAGGTTGCAGGTAACCATTGTTTGTTGTTTCAGGTGCACAAGGAAGAAAAGATTGGAAGAGGAGGAGAAATTCCTGATGACTGGGAGAAAAGAAGACCCCAACTTGGTACACCTGTGAGAATCAAAAACAAGTTGTGGGTTGCGAAGGGCTTTAAAGAAAAGGAGATGATAGAGATAGAGTCTCCACATTCTAGAAGGACCAAAACAGTTCACAGGAAACAGCTGAGGAGTTGGTGGGATGACAACATCAACTATAAAGAAGGAACTTGAGCTTTACTGGGTCAAGCTAATGACGTTAAAAGAGCGCTTGCTGGGAGGCAACCCAGTGGATTTAAGAACTTTTTAATTTTTCTTTGGTTTGTAATTTTTAAATCTGTTGAACATTATATTGCTGAACATAGCATCTACTGAAGGATGCTAGTTGGATATAGCATCTACTGAACGATGCTAGGTGTGTAACACCTACTGATGGGTGTTGGTGAAAAATATTTAGCACCTACTGATGGGTGTTGGTAAGTTTGAAGCACCTACTGATGGGTGTTGGTAAGTTTTAAACACCTACTGATGGGTGTTGGTGGATTTTGGGTCAGGCTCGTGACGTTAAACAAGCGCTACCTGGGAGGCAACCCAGTTGATTGATTGTTTTTGTTTGTTTTATTTTAGTTAGGGTTTGCATAAGTATTTTAAACATTGAATTACAGAGAACCAGTGAGGGGCATGTCTAGGAGGCACGTAGGTTAAGAAAAGAAGGAGAAGGGCACATCACGAAAGTGCCACTGAGCGGCACTCTCGCAGAATGGGCTTTAGTTCCCCTTAGCGGGACCCGAGCCCATTAGGGTATTTTTATACCCCAAGCTGCATTTTAGATTTACTTTTCAAACCCTTCTCTGCACAAGCACTCCCACATACCTTCTCCAAGGTTTTCCACATCTTTTCACTCTTCCCTCTTAAGAAAACTTCTCTTTCACTCACTTTTTCACTAGTGTGCCATCAAAGTTTGGGGTTGGAAGAGAGTATCTTAGCTTGGGAGCATTCTCATTGCATCTAGTATCTCCACCCAAGTAAGTAAAATGCATTTTGTTCATTCTAGGGTTCTTGATTTTGAATGTGATTATCAAAGCATGAAGATTTAGGGGTTTTGATTTCTATGCATGATTTGATGATATATTTGATGTTTGAACCGATTAAACTGCATGATTATGAACTGGAAAACTGAAAATTGCATTTGGGTGGAGTTAGGACAGTTTTAAAAGAGGTTTTTCAAAATTCTGCAGAGTTACCGCTCAGGGGTAAACTGCCGCTGAGCGGCACTCTGCCAGACTTGAATTTTTCTGGTTTTATGCGTTCTGGAATGTGGCACTGGTGGCGCTGAGGGGAAATTCTGGCCCTCAGCGGTGGTTTAGCTTCGAAAGGAGTTGTGTTCTGTGTTTACTAATGATTAACATCATGTTCTGTGGTTTTGTATTTGTGTTTGAATGCAGGAATGACATCCTCTTCAGGAAAGAGATTGAAAACCATGGCAACCAAGAGAAAGGAAAAGGAACCAGAGCAACCCCACTCTAGCAGGTTCCTCTCTAGGAAACATGAGAAGCACTTTAGGGTGGTTCAGGACAGGAGACTCCTGATGGAAAGAAAAGTTGGAATGATCCCTAACTTTGCTCCTCAATTTGGAGAGCAAGTGTTAGGGAATGACTGGGGAAAGCTAGCCACATATCCTGCACCTGCCAACATAGCTGTGGTAAAGGAATTCTACACCAATGCAAAAACGATTGGTGATTATCCAGCTGAGAATTATTTGGGCTATGTCAGAGGCCATGCTATCAGGTATGATCCTGATTCTATCAATAACTTCCTGGACACTGTGTGGGCTGGTGAGCAGTGCCAGTTTGCTCTTTGCATGGAGGAAGGTGCTGACTATGAGGATGTGGAGAGAGTACTGTGTATACCTGGAGGACACTTCCAAAGGAATAGATCTGGCTCAGTGGTTAACATTAGGAGGACAGATTTGACTCCTCTTGCAAAGTATTGGATGGCATTTTCTCATGCCAACATTCAGCCATGTTCACATGTGTCAGATATTACTCTCAGTAGGGCACTATTCATCTACTGTGCTATCAGAAACTTAAATGTTAATATTGGGCAGGTGATAGCTGATGAGATCAGTGTGTGCGCCAATACCTCAAACAACAAAGCACCACTAGGACATCCCTCCTTGATTACTCACCTTTGCAAGCTAGCTGGGGTGGATACTTCTGTTCCACCATTAGAAAGGCCAAGAAAAGCCATTGATGAGGCTTATTACAAACAGTATTGTGGAGGTGAGGATGCAGCTCAGCCAGTTCCACCACGCCGTGCTCGTAGAGAGAGAGGGCCAACATAGAGCCAGACATCTGCTGAGACACATGAAGCAGAACCATTCCAGATGAGGGACATGTATATGTCTCTTATAAGTGCTCAGTTGCAGTCCATTCACAAAGGGCAGGTGGCTACTGCTGAGATGATTGTGGGGATGTATGATACACCTCCAGCCCACAGGTGGACTATGGATGAATTCCATAATGTGGTAGCTTGGCCAGAGGAGCCAGTGCATGGAGGAGGAGCTGGAGCAGCTGAAGCTTCAGCTAGAGAGATGGAAGAAGATGAAGCTGATGATGATGATGCATTTGAAGATAATGAAGATGAGGAGGAAGAGGAAGATATAGAGGACAGCTCAGACTGATGAGGAGCTGAGATACCATTTACTGATGAATGCTATCATATGCTAATGCTTTTGTTGGTTTAAGTTTTCTGAACTTATTTGTTTTTATTTTTAGATTAGGGTTTGATGTACTCTATTGGAAACCTGGTTTGTGTGATGGTTTGCTATTAACTGTGATTGTTTGATAAGTAATGCTTGATGATGCTTATTGATTGATTGATGTTGAGATGATGTGCACATTAAAATGCTTATATAGGCGATTCACAAGCTTTGTGAACAAATGCAGGATATCATGATTGTGATTGTGAAATTAAGCAGGATGTGTATGTCAAATGTGAATGAGCTTATATGTGAGGTTTTGAGCTCTAGAGTTGTGATGTTTGAATGTTATTACTTTGAAAGCATGAATGACTTTGCCCAGGTTTTCTATGATTGAATCAATTGCTTGTTTTGCATCATGTGATCAAGGTCGTTTGTTGGAACCCTTTTTATTGGCCAAATTCATAAAGTTAGCCCACTAAAAGAGAACACTTTGTGTTCTATCCTTTGAACCCTTAGCCTTGAACATACACTGAAAACCCTTGATTGAAAATCTTTACTTTGAGTTAAGCAAAAGATATTGTGTGGTATTGATAAATGTTCAAGTTTGGGGTTGTTGGGAAAGCATGAAAAAGGAAAAGCATTGAGCTAAGAGCTAAAAAGTAAGAATATGCAAAGAAAAAGAAAAAGAGAAAGAAAAGAAAAGAAAAGAACAAGCAAAGCTCAATGCAAAAGAAAGTTGGGAATGAATAACAATAATTGTGGTGTTATGATTCTCTTAACTCAAGGATTTTGTGATCCAGAAAAACCAATTTTCTTGTTAGCCCAGCCACATTATAAGCCATTGAAAAGTCCTTGTGATGATGCATGCTTGTGAATGTTTTTGATTGTGGTAAAATGAAAGGCAAAGTTGATTCATGTGACATTGTGATAGTAGAGTGAATGAGTGATTACCTCTTAAACACTTGTGTGTGAGTGAAACACTTTACCTAGTGAGGAAATATTCCATGAACACATGAACATCCATGCTTAATTAATTGATCATTCATGAAAAATAGCATTTGTTGGAATTTAAATGACTTTGTGAACACTAAAGCATGTGCACATCTTGATTGAACTCTTGGTCATAAGTTTGATTGAAGTTTTTACTTATCTTGAAAAAGAGGATTTTTGAATGAGTGAATCATTATATGAATTGGTTGAAGATTGAGTTACATCTTGTTTGCTTGAGGACAAGCAAAGTTCTAAGTTTGGGGTTGTGATAACAGTTGAAAAACTGTTATTTTCATGCTTAAAATTGACACTAAAAGCAACCTTTATACTTAGAAACTAGCTTGAAATCATGCTTTTATCCATATTTTCAGAAATAAGAGAGTTGGACAGGTTTATGCTTGATTTCAGTGTTTTTCTGCAGGTTTTAAGGTGAATTTAGTGAAAGAAGTGAAGAAGGAGAGAGATGGAATCAGAAAAGACATCAAAAAAGTACAAAAGGAGAAGCCGAAGTCACCGCTCAGCGGCAGTTTACCGCTTAGCGGCACTCAGGAGCTCACGGGAGGTCCGCTGAGGGGCAAAATGGCCGCTGAGGGGAAGAAACTACTCACGCACTCACCGCTGAGCGGTACTTTATCGCTAAGCGGCACACTTATGGGCTTGGGCCTGAATTTTTTGTAATTTTAGAATAGTATATAAGCTTTAGGACGTCCTAGGGTTTGTATGTTTGGCAAAGACGAAGCAAACACTCTCTCTTCCACCCCTTTGAAGGAGGATCTTGGATGCTCAGGCTACCTCTTCACCTTTCTAGGGTTTTATCCTTCATTCTTTCATTATTGTTCATCTAGGTTCACCATGAATATGGTGAACTAAACCTTTTATGTTTGTTGGGGAATCAATGTAATCTTTTGAAGCTCTCATATATGGAATTTGTGCTTGCATCTTAATCTAAGATTTATGCTTTCTTTCATCATTAGTTAGGGTTTTTCCTCTTTGCTTAATGCTTGCTTTGTTTAACTCATTCAATGCATAATTATTGATTTTGTCGATACGGGAACGTACGGGGAAGTCTAGATCCGGGGAATTACTCCCAATAGTATATTGGTTGTCGTTAAGCTCCTGTGCTAAAAGAACTAATTATTAGGAATGCTAGGAATCGTATGAACTCGTAATTAGGGATAGGCCTTCTTGATAAGGTAATTTAGAGAGTGTCATTAACAATGATGATTTGAATGTTGAATTCCTAAAATATATGAGAGTGGATAAGATGAAATTGACCCCCAACAACATATTCATCCATATATTTCATTGAAAGTGCTTGTCTTTTGCTTTTGCCATTGATCAAAACCTCATGCATACATGTTTATTTTCGTCTTTTGCATAATACAATCCAATTATTTCGTCCTTAAGTCTTAGCTAATCAACAAACCACACAACTAAACTAGGCCGTGAGTCCTTTGGGAGAACGATACTTGGTCTTATCAAGTTTATTACTTGAAACGATTCGGTCATACTTGCCGATTGTAAAACAAGTTTGTGACATCATATTTTGGTGATCATAAATTTGTCCATCAATAACAACAGAGGCTGATTTGATTGCGAGCATCTACTGATGGATGCTGGATATGAAATGGAGCATCTATTGATGGATGCTGGATAACATCTACTGATGGATGTTATTCTAACGGGATCTTTTTATTTTTCTTTATTGTTATGCAATTGTGAACTTTGAAAGTGGTTAATATGTACTGTACTTGGCCTAATGAATTGTGCTTGAATGGTTTAGGTAATGTGTTTGTGATGAGTAATGTTATCTTGTGCTGCTTTATTGTGTTATTGATGTTGAGATGATGCATGGTCTAGTCTTATAGACAGGTGGTTGCTCATGATTTTTAGAAACTAATGCATGATGTCAATTGTGATTAATTTGCTGGGCAGGATGTTATTAAATTATGAAACTTGATTTAGCCGGTGAGAGATTGGGCTCTAGAGTTTTTTATTGATTGAATGTTATTACTTTGGAAGCATGATTGATTTTGCCTAAGTTTCTATGATTTGACCATTTGCTTGCTTACTACATATTATGAAGGTCATGTTTTCTTCTCCCTTAGAGCCAATGCCAATAGGTGAACCCAACAAAGAACAATGTTTCTCTTGACCCTTTGAACCTTGAGCCTAAAAGTTGAAAAACCCTTTTTTAAATCCTTACCTTGAGTTAAGTAGAGTATGTTAATGTGGTAATGGAGAATGGTTCAAGTTTGGGGTTGTGAGAAACCGGAAAGAACTTGGTGAAATTCATTAAAGAGCATTGAGCGAAAGCAAAAAGAAAATGAGAAGAAAAGAAAAGGTTAAGCTCAATGAAAGGAAAGTTGGGAATAAATTGAAGATTGTTTTCTCACATAAAAGAAGAAAGAGAGTTTATTGTTAATATGAATAAATGAATTGTGCACTCTCTTAACTCAAGGATTTTGTTGTCTAGAAAAACCAATTTTCTTCTTCGCCCAACCTCAATACAAGCCTCAAAAAGTCCTTGTGATGATAACTTGCTTGTGAGTGTGTTTGATATGTGGTTAAATGAAAGGCAAAGTTGATTCATGTGACATTGTGATGGTAGAGTGTAAGAGTGTCACCTCACTATACACCTTTGAGTTTGAGTGAAACACTTTTGAGTGCTTGAGTGAAACACTGTCTTTGGTGAGGAATAGTTCCATGCACTCTAGGATAACATTCTTGCTTGGTTGTTGATCATTCATGATGCACATCTGTCATATGTTGTGAATATGTGAGCACCATAGTTGAGCTTGATTGGCTAATGCATCAATACATCTTGACTGAGATTTGTATGATAAGCAGATATGAGTGATTACTTGTCTTGGAAGAAAATGCTTTGTGATATGCTGAACCATTGAAGTGTTGCTTAGGCTGAGTTACATGTTCTTTTGCTTGGGACAAGCAAAGTTTCATGTTTGGGGTTGTAATAACGATTGATTTCACCTATATTTGGGATTAAATTTTGATAATAAAAGAACACTTTTTGACTTAGAACCTTGCTTGTTCTCTAGTTTTTAGCTTATTTTGGTGAATAAGAGAGTTTAGGTTATACTTGAAGATTTTATCACCAAATTCCTTTGATTTTGTAGGAAAATGGGATAAGTAAAAGAGGAGTTAAATTGTCAAGAAGTTGGAACTCAGAAAGGACAGAAAGAGCATCAAAAGAGAAGGCTATAGAAGGACGCAGGACGTTTAGGCGCCCTTTTCAGGGGCTCTGGGCGCTGGTGTCTCGTAACCACGCTTGGGCGCCCTTTTCTGGACCCTCAGCGCTCGACTTCACTCTTTCACGCCTGGGCGCCCTTCTTGGGGCGTTGAGCGCCACTCCTCTCGCTAGCTCGCCTGGGCGCCCTAAGTAAGGGCACTAAGCGTTGTCAACGTTGGCCCATGATCCAATTCAACCCTATTTAAGGACTTGCAATACCTAGAGGGAGTATCTTTTGACAGAATTGACACAAATTCAGACTTTTCCAACTCTCTAGAGGCAGAAGTGGATGCAGAAGCTCTCCTCTTCGATTTTTAGGGTTTATCTTTCATTCTCATTCCATTGTTTATCTAGTTTCTCCATGACAAGGGGGAACTAAATTCAATTTCTTGTTGGGGGATGATATAACCTTGTGAACTCTCATGTATTTGAATTGGTTTTAATTAATTTATGCTTCTTTCATCAATTGTTAGGGATTTTCTCCTTTGCTCTATGCTTGTTATGTTTTGATCATTCATGGCATGATTTTATGGTCTTCTTTATTATTGGGAAATACCTAGAAACCACGATCTGGAGAATTTCTCCCAAAAGTAGTATTGCTCAAGGATAGGGATATGAGTTTTGGTCATCGTAATGCAGAATTAATTATTAGGGATGCAAGGGATTGTGGTCTAGTAATTAAGGATAGGCTTTCTTCGCCAAGGGATCGGATTTTAAGTAATTTAGAAAGTGATGTTAAAAATTGAATGAAGAAGATGAATTCTTATATACATGAGAGTAAACTAGGTGAAATCTAAACTCCAACAACATACCCATTAAGTAACTCTTACCAGTAATCTTGATTAGAAGGGATGTTTGGTCTCTCATCTCCATGACTATGCAATTGGCTAATAAAAAATGTTTACTAATAATCTTGATGGAATGGTTCTTAAGGATGTTGACCATAACCTATTCGGACTGATTCGTTCTTTCTCACTATAGCCGTATAGTCATACAATATTAAGATTAAATAAATCTTTTTACAAAGTAAAAGTAAAATTTTGAAAATTACATATTTTTTATTACTGTTTATATAAATAAATTTAGTTTATAGAAAAATTAATTTCAATTTTTATTTTCTTTAATTGTTAATGTGTGGTTCTTTTTCTTTTACCGATACAATTACGTTGGTATATGTTCAAATGAAATAAATTAATATAATATTCTTAGATTTGGGGACATAATTTAACTATATAATACGACATTATTTGTAGCCTGGAGCAGATTTTGGACGGTGATGAAACTATTATTTACTTTCTTAATTTTAATTATTTTCTTAATCTTGATCTGAGTGCGTGACACAAATTCCCTGACATGGCACATTGCACCACAGTTCCTTTTGCAGGCACAATTAAGATTTCGATGTGAGATTAATAGAAAATTATGAACTTTACAAAGAGATACAATGCTCTTACATTCTTTACTTTCTATATAGAAAAATATATATCTTATGAAAGTTATCAAAATCACTTAAATATATTTCAGTATTCGATAAATTATTTCTAAGTTCTAGTAAACTGATATTCTAATTGATAAAAAAAAAGTCATTTTTATTCTAATAAAGTAGTTATACAACTTTTATTTTATACAATAAATATATGTAAATTATTTAAATATTATAAAAGATATAAACATGTAATTGATAAAAAAAGGTAATTAATGTAAAAAAATGGTAAGTAAATAATAATAATTTTAAAAAAATTAAAAGAAATAAAAGGGGTAAATTAAAAGTGATAGTCATTATTTTATATGTATTATATCATAATATTTCATGCTTTACTTATTTTTTTTCCATTACAAATGATTAATTATGAGATTTTTTTAGTTCAGAAAATCGCGAGTGATATTATTGAGAATATTGAAGTCTAATTTCAATTTAATATTTTGAAAATTTTATTTTGATTATCCTTAATAAATTATAAATAATAAATATGTTTTTTGATAGTAAGTTAGAATTTTACGTACTAACTTCAAAGTTTTGGAATAAAATTAAATATAATATCTAAAAAGTTAAGGGAGGATATGAACTAAAAATCTACTATATATTTTATATTGATTTTGTGATCTTAAATGGTTAGTAACGTATATGTTTGATTGGATGTGAAGTTTGATTACGAATTATGAAAATGTATTATAACTCAATTAAACAAGTGATTTTGGATTTGATTTTAGGTGTATTTGAATTACTTGTAATTTTTGGTAACTAAGTATACAGTATATGTAAATTAATACTGTAAAGAAGTTAGAATTTCTAGAATTGGTAAAATTTGTTTGCTTATTAATTTGTCCAATTTTTTTATTTTTTTTACATACTCTTTAAGCATTGAGTTATTATTTGACCATAGCTTGAATAATGTCATTTGTTACGTTCATAAAGCAATATCAAACACTATCCAATTGGTCACTCAAGCAATAATAGTCATCACTTAAGTTATAATTAAGAGTTTGAGAAAAAGAGAAACGCTAAAATAATTCTCTTGATTTTAGATATCTCATTACTCATATGAGAAATGATTGTTAGCAAAAAGAGCGATTCTAACAATGATCACTTAAGTGATTAAATTTTGATAGGTTACATGATTTTATAAGTAAGTGACTTGTCATGTTAGACTAAGGGACGTAAGATTTGGACAATAAGACACAATGTTGACTTCTTTCCATAGATAATTAGAGTTTAAATATTGTTTGACGAAGACAAGTTACACAAGAAAGATTATCTCAAACAAGCGTCATAATTTTATTTGCAAATACTTTATGTTATTTAAAAGGGTATGTGTGCACATGCATGAATGACACAAAAAGCTGCACCCACAGATATCTGCAGATAAAATTCGTGACGGATAGTTAGTATCTGCGGGTATTTATTAGTCACAGTTATAAACAGGTCGGATACGAGTATTATACTATCTATACCCGCAGATATCCGTTATCCACAAAAAAAATTAAATTTATATTTTATTAAGTTAAATTTAATCCAACTTAATATTAATTTATAATTTATAAGGTTAAATTTAATTAAAATTAATTTTTAATGTATATTTAATTTAATTTTTATTATATTTTATATATTTTTTGTAACTTTATTTAAATTTTATTTAAAAATTTATAAAAATATTTATTTTTAAATATTTGCGGGTATCTGCGAGTATCCACTTCTTGATTTGCTATAGTGATTTTGAATGTGGAGAGAAGTACATTGAGAGAGGATATCTTTATATTTTTGTTAACTCTATCATTATAGTGAAAGCCCTTCAACTAAGATTATTGAAGAAAGACTAGATGTAGGCTTGGCCGACCTAGTATAAATTTCTTGTTGAGGCCCTCCAATAATCGACGTCTAGACGTCGGGCCCCCTTAGTATCCAACGTCTAGTGGTTCAATTTATTTACAGAAATGTCACCGGTCAATTTTTACGTTGGGTATAATGTGATCCGACGTCTAAGAGATGACATTAAAGGCCTTTTCTGCACTAGTGTAACACTTATATCATATTTTCTACTACATATAACTAATATGCTAATGTCATTAGTGCAATAATACTTTATGCTCTATCCACATTGCATACATTACATGAGTATTAGCAAACTTATTTGATATCAAATGCTATACATATGCTTTGATATAAATGTTCTAATAGTAAACATTTGTATAAATTCTCTAGTATATATCATATACATTTGGTGTACTATTTCATATAGATACAGTAAGCTCTAATACACATTGTACCATCAATCATATATTGCTCAGATATTGTTATTGTGCTATATCTCTTTATGATAGGGGACATCTTATTATTAATGGTCTGTAAGTATTTTTGACGTTCTTTAGCACATGCTTATTCCATGCTACTTGTTCTACCATTTTTTTCTAATGCTCAAAGAGGCAGAGTAACTAGAAAATATGTTTCTTATTGATCATCATCAAAAAATGGAAAGTTTGTTGATAGGGGGAGCTAAACCTACCCTTTGTATCCATGTTTTTATAATGAACAAAAGAATGGTTTTATAGTTTCTTGCACAACAAATGACATAACAATTGCTTTATCATTATTAAGTTTGTGCTTGATATATGGATTCATTGTTTGTAAATGAATCATGCATCAAACAGATTGAACATACCATTTCTGGTACAAATAATCGATTTAACAATGTGTATAATTTGTTAGATTACTCCATATCACTTGTATGCTTAATAGGGGAAATAGTTGTGTAATAACCGATTACATAAGTTGTCTAATTGATTAAAACACAAAGCTATGCCAATAAATGTTTTATTAGTGTATTGATCTGTTTAGAATGAAAATTGATTTGAAAATTTGCTTAAGTGTTGACATAATCGATTACATAAGTTTCATAATCGGTGAAGTTTGTTTCATATGTCAAAATCAATTTCATTTAAAGCCTGAACTGTTTTTAACGGTCAAATAATCGATTGCATGAGCTGTATAATCTGTTAGATCAAAACAAAAGTAAATCTATTAAAGCAGAAGATAAAGCTTAACAAATACATAATTATGTTGCATGTTGTTTCAATTCAATTCAATTGCAATCAATTTCATGACTAACTATTTCATTGAGTTTTGATTACAAGAGTGTTCAAGAAGTGTCTTGAAGAATCAATGACCAATTTGGGTTTCATATACATCAAGATTTTATCAAGAAAATATGCTGAATAGTTCTGATTCAATCTACATTGCTGGAGTATGACTGGAAGATCAGATACATCATATACAATCTATGTATTGTGTTCCTGTGCAGGTGTGCCTGGGGAGAGAGTTGTGATTGTTCTCTATGATAGCTGTGATTGTTCTCAAGGTGTTGAGAGAGTTGTGATTGTTCTTTGTGTTGTAAGAGTGACAATATTCATTTCTTGTTTTGCGATAGTGATTTTGAGTGTGGAGAGATGTACATCGAGAAGGGATATCTCTGTATTCTTTTTAACTCTATCATTATATTGGAAGCCCTTCAAGTAAGATTGTTGAAGGAAGATTGGATGTAGGCTTGGTTGTACTAGTATGAATTGCTTGTGTTATTTTTTTCTATCCTTTTCTCTTTTATTGTTGATTCAACATTTGTGTTATTTATTTCAAGAAAACCAAAGATTTTGCAAAGCTTTTGAAAAGATTAATCTTTTAAGTCAAAGTCCAATTCACCCCTCCCCATCATCCCTCCCTTCCCCTCCCCATCTTTGTTTGAGATATATGACATCTCTTTTCTAACAATTATTTATGAACTGAGTTTACCTTTAATTATGAGGTTTGTAAACCAAAAATACTTAGTATGTTGTAGAGTTGTGTTGTATTTGAGAGAGACCTTGGCTTTTTTTTTCTTTTCCTTTTGACATTTATAAATGAAAATATTGTATATTTGGTATCCCAAAAATTTTGTATCTGGCTTCCCATAATATTTTTTTGAAAATTTATCAATGTTAGTATAAGTCAAATTTTAATCTTTGATGAAAAATACTTAATAGAAGTCTTAAAAGAAGTTAGATGTTGTTATGATTTTGTTAAAGTTGGAGTTTATTGATTACCAATGCTTTGAAATTGATCAAATATATTTAGTGTGATTTGATTATATTCAATAATGTTGATTTCATGGACTTTAGGTGATATACGCATGCTTAAAAATGAATCTAAGGGTAATTTATTTGATGGAGTGATATAATTGGAATAAGAATGAATATTGATGTGAATTTATTTTTAACATGGATATAGAAGTTTTGTATGATTATTGAAAACAATTTATATTTGAGATTAATTCAAACTAGTTTAGTCACATTTATTTTTTATTTGTCTTGTGATGACTATTTTGGTCATATACTCAAAGATGGTAACGAGTCAGGTAGGATAAGGATAGTGTCTACTTGCTACTTGATCTACAAAAAAAAATACTCGTCATTTTAAAAATACTCACAGATATTTTAAAATCCACAGGTACTCATGGGTAACCAAAAATATTTAAAAGAATATATTTTTATAAATTTTTAAAATAAAATTTGAATAAAGTTACAAAAAATATATAAAATATATAATAAATTAAATTAAATATAAATTAAAATTTAATTTTAATTAAATTTAACTTAATAAAATATATATTAATTTTAGTTTTAATTAAATATAACTTAATAAAATATAAATTAAATTTTTATTTTATTTTTTACCGGTAACGAATATTCACACATACGAATACTATAATACTTGAATCCGACCGATATTATAATACTTGAATCCGACCAATATTATAATACTTGAACCCGACCGATATTATAATACTTAAACCCAACCCATTTAAAAACGAATATTAAAATACATGTGTTATTCACAATCTGTGAGTATGAAATATATGAGTATCAAATATATGCTACAGATTTTATCTGCATATATATATATATATATATATATATATATGCATATATATGCTAAAACTAGTTTTTTTGCTATCCTAATCGTAGGGACACCACTTAACTAATCTAGAAATATTGTTTGAGTATTTAATTTTTTTTGTAAAGAAAACTGTGTATATTTTTAATGTTATAGGCAATTTTATATTGTTACAGTACACCAAGTTTATTGTAGTATTTTGAAATAAGTGCTATATCCTTAAAATCTTATGAAATATTTTGTAAATTACAATTCTGATTAAACTTGTAAAAAAGTTTATGCACAATTTAAATTTAATGTTATTCATTTAGTATTGAGTTGTAAGTTGTAAAGTGAATCACAATTAACATAACTACAATGTTAAAAGATAACAAAATGAGAAGATGTTAGGATTGAATTTCACCTATCTAACTTGTTTTTTCTTCAATGTATAAGGTTTATGGCAAATTTTTAGCCTCTCATTAAAAAATGATTGTATCAGTCATCTTTAATGTCAAAGTTGTTAATTTTCATTTTGTAGACTTTAGTGTGCCGTACTTCTTTCAAATCTCTTTAGAACTTTTACTTCAATACAACACGACTCCTACTTTAATCAATGTTTTATTTTGGTTCTCAGAAAAATATAAAAAAAAGTCTCCAAGATTAAAAAAATATATTCTTGTAAATTAGTATCTTATTCAAAATATAAAAAATCTTGAATGTTTTACCATGTCAGCCTTCTCCAATGGAAAGATCATATAATACCAAAATTTTAAACTTAGAAAACTCAATGCCCTAAACTTTACCATTAAGATGCCTAATTTACATTGTATGTGTAATTGTGCTGTTCAAGGTTTCGTCCACACCCTTGGAATAGCTGGTAAGTTTGGACCACTTAGTTAATTCAATGCTCCTCTTCCAATTTAAAAAGAAAAACTTTCAAAACAAATCTCTAATTCCACACCTTCATCCATACATGCATGGTTATCAAAGAACAAAATCCCTCCTTCCACGTGTCCTTCCGTGCTTGTGACCAAATTGCTTATTTAATTATGGAGATCAAAGGATATAAAAATTACCTTCGTATACAGGTAACATAAAGTTATATATATATATATATACCAAACGTAAAAGTGGTCAAATAAGGAATTTTACCATGAGTCGTCAAAGAATATTGAAAAAATGTGTTATGATGTCTTTGTTGCGTTTCTATGAGAAAGGAGAATCTAATTTGCAACATTGAATCATATTTATTTTGTAACGAGACTTTGAACATTAATGGCGCCTGTTTGGTCGGCAGAATTTTGAGAATCTACGATAACGGCCTCCCTCAGTTGCTTCCAAACTCAAAAAGTCTAAAATATTCAATGCCATGAGCGGAGATAAGCTATGGTTTTCTCACCACATTTATTATTATTATATATGTATAACCTTCGTACCTCTTCAACAACATCAAACAACCATTTTACACATCAAAGCTAGCTCAAAGTTTTACTCAAAGAAATCTCCCATTTCAGAGAAACAAACACATCAACGATATGGCTAATTGGTCCCCTGAAAATGCTAAAAAAGCTTATCTACAAGCACTCAAAATGGTAAGAACCAAGACCAATATCTAAGATGTGTTTGTTTTATGTTACTTTGTTTCTTTGTCCCATGAGATTTGCTGTAGCTTTGATTTGGTTGAGATCTAATAATCAAGGTGATGAATCTGGTAACTCCTGTTTTTGTTTCTTAAGGTGTCTATTAGGTTAGAGTAGTAGAGTGATTATAAGTTATCTTTAATCTTGATTTAATCTTGATTCATGAGTGATGTAGTTTTTTTGGACATTATGTTCTGTAAGTTGTTAAGGTTAATTACTGTGATTGAGATACTATCTGCATTAAAACTTGGTTATTCTGCATAATTTTATTTATTAAAAGATGTCTTTGTGGATTAAAGGAAGAGGGTATGTGGAACATATTCTTGATCCTAACTTAGGTAAGATTTTTACATTAGTTTAGGTTAGAACACTAGTTGAACATCATAAGTAAAAATGATATAATCATAAGGTTTTGGATGATGTGAGTTAAGTATAATGTTAAATTCTGTTGTGTAACTGATTGGTGATATGGGGTGAAGAACATGGTTTCTAATACCTTAAATTTGGAAAATTCAAGTATATATATAAGGAAGAAGATTCGTAAACTCATTTGTGTAAGATTTTTAGGTTGGAGTAATGTTTTATTGGTGTTATGTCTTCACTGTCACTTTATAAGGGTATCATATATTTTGCTGTCCTTTTGCAGGCCAAAAGAGACAAAGAACCTGATGTAGTAGAGTTCATATCTGCTCTTGCAGCAGGAAACAATGCACAACTCATGGTGGTGGCCGGTGCCGGCGTGGCCGGTTCAGCCACCCTTGCTCTGGCTGCAGCGGCTCATCAAACTGGTGGCCGTGTGATATGTGTATGTTGTGACCAAATAGAGACAAAACCATTGAGAAAAGATCTAGGAGTTTATGCAGATCGTGTTGAGTTTGTTGTAGGAGATGTGAGAAGCCTTCTGCTAGGAGATTACAAAGGAGCTGATTTTGTGCTTGTGGATTGTGACATCAGTAATGCAAGGGAAGCTTTTCTAGCAGCATTTAAAGGTGCCAGCAGAGATGGTGCAGTTGTGGTAGGATACAATGTTAAGCACAGAGCTTCAAGATGGAGACAACTAAGAGCATCGTTTTTACCCATTGGAGAAGGGTTGTTGGTGGCCAAAATAGATCCAAATTTGAAGAGTAATAATAATCACAGGGTTGTCCGAAGGAGGAGTCGTTGGATTGTTCAAGTGGACAACTGCACTGGAGAGGAACATATTTTTAGGGTCACCTCTCCTCATAAGAAAGTGCAGATTGAAGTCTAACGTTTGATAGGTTTGATTTTGGATTATGAATAATATGAAATCATAGAAGTGAACATAGATAACATGGTCTGAAGGGTACCTCCTAGGAATGTGTTATAGAACAGAAGCCATTTTCTGTTCAGTGATCTTCTATTTTGCTTTTTTCTTTTTCATGTGTTTAAGTGTATATTGGTGTAAATCATTTGGTCTGTTAATTTTTTTTCACAGGCCAAAGAAGCAATGAATGTATAACAGAAAAAGAAGTTCAAATTTGTAGCATTCTTGACCTTCAAAATAGCAAGAAAATCATCTATATGATAAAAGTGTAATGAACTTACTCAGCTTGCATATTTACATATGATCTAAAGAGCATCCAACAACCATTGCATTTTACACGGCAAAAGTTCTCTCGTGCATTTCATCGAACAGTTTCTTAGCATTCTCAATATTTTAAATAATATTGTTTATAAACGAAATAAATTCATATGGTGGAGTTATCGTATATTATTAGAATACTCTATTAAGTTAAATAATGTAATAAACTTGAAGTTTCTCACTCCTCCCTTACTATTTCATGCTAAGGAATTCATTTTGAATTGATATATTTAATATTTTTCATGAATGTTCGATTCCTTAAGTGTATTTGGTAATATATTTGTGTTTCTGGAATTGAGTACAACATGGAATTGAAGATGGTGTGTTTTTTCTTTTCTTTCGTTATTGATCAGATTTTCAGTTTGGTGAGCTAACAAGTATATATGTCATGTCTTGGAGAGGAAGTCCATTGTCCACATAACCATATGTGTTCATTGGACTATGGAAAACTTTAATTTGAGCACCAATTATCCTATGATAGATTGAGGATAACATTTTAAACTTATAATACAATTTTTTTAATAATTATTAGGAAAAAAAAGTGAAAAATAAACAGAAGAGAGAAGAGATAATCATCCATTTATGCGTTGGAGACCTATCCTTCTTCAAAGCTTATCAATTTCAATCGTGAAATTCAAAATATTTTTTTTTTAACTAAATGCTTTAACGAGAAATTGGCTAATAAGTATGAAGTAACACATCCCGGCTCATTCTAGGAACTCAACGAGGAAATTCAACACAAAATAAATTTGAATTAAACTGTTGTAAAAGAAATTATATTATTTTGAATCCAAAACTTTAAGATATTATATTTAATATATTTTTTTGTCTCTTTACATTATATTTGTTCTATAGGAAATATACGAAGAGTTAACTATCGTTTATGAATAGTTAATAGGTATTAATAGTTTAATTGTCATATCAAATATGAATATATAATATTAATAATTAATTAATAGGCTTGATTGCTATAAGTCTCTATAAATTTATGGTTAACTTCAGCCGTTTCTTTTGCATGTCAATAATTCATTAGAGTAGATTGGATTCTCAGAAAGAATTGAATGATCGAAAAAAAAAACAGAACAAGAAAAGACGATCGATCATCAGACAAAATTCAACTGAAATAATATTTAATATGTTTGTTGTACACTTATATTTGAAATTTTTAAGGATGTAAGAAAAATAGGAAAGAAACATATATCATTATTATAATTATTTTCTTGGAGCGACTTTAATTTCATTTTATTTAATTAATTGTTTTACAATGTTTAATAACTATCATTATTTGTCTCTAATTTCACATATTTAATTATTTTATAATATTAAATTAATAATAATATTTTATTTTATTTTTTATCATTATTTATAAGTATTAAACTTTCATATGATTTTCGTATTTGTAATAGAATTTTAAATGAGTTCTCTAATTGAAAACGAGTCTTAATTTTTAAAAAATCAGATTAATTAAGTTATTTCTAATTAAGTGTTGACGTTAATAAATGATAACCAATTACACCATTAATAAGTTCATGTTAAAGTGTTTTATCATGTAAATTTTTTATTTAATTTAATACATTATGACGTGAAAAATGATTTTACTTATCTCTAAACTAGGGATTTACTTATCTTTAGATTAGGGATTTTATGTTAGGAATTTACCTATCTTCAGATTAGGAGTTTTTAAAATAAATAGGTTTAGAGAAGGTGGAAATTGAAAGAATTAGGGCTTTCGTACCTGAGCACACGAGAGGAATTGGAATCGGAATCGGAATCGGAGAGAAGACCAACACAATCATCTCAGACTTGACGAACTGAACGTTCTTGTGCTGGTGGACCTCTCTGAGATGGCGCTGCTGGAGACACTTATCTTCGTCTGCGGAGACGTCGTATCCTGCTTCTCCAACAACCGGTTCCCTCTCCCGCACCGGAACTCGCGTTCTAACCCGACGACGGTGTTGTGCCCAAAGGACCTTTATTTGCTAATGTATCGCTTTAAGATTCTTCTTGATTATTGTGCTCGATCGAGCAAGCTATGGCTCTTGCTTCTGAACCATTGTGTGTCTGGTCATTTCCATACCTGTGTCAAGAATCTGCTATTGTCGAAATACCAGCGGATGTTTATGAGTATAATTCAAACCAATATCCATAAAGACTGCAATTTGAATGTTGTTACCTTCTAATTCGACTGTCATGGCACTAAAGATGTATCATATTGGATATTTGATCGCCAAAGTACAGAATAAAAGCCGCCGAAGCCAGCCAAAGAAAATTTAGTATCAATAATAACTTAATAACTTAACTTTCTTTACTAGTAAAAATATTCTTCCGAAATTTAGTATCAACAATAAAATGATTGGGACTTGGTGATCCAGATCTTTGTATATCATTAATGGCAATCCTAACTTCTTCTCCATCAAGCCAATGGAATATGGTCGTTTGCTGATAATCTCTCTGGGCACCCAGGCTCTTAATTCAGAAAAAATTTACCTTCGTATACAGGTAACATAAAGTTATATATATATATATATATATATATATATATATATATATATACACACACACACACATTTCTGTGTATGCTTTATTACAAGAGATTAATTTTGATATACCTGCAAATATTTAACTCAAAGCTTAATGATTATTTTCCTTTTGGAAAATTCGTCAACATGCAGGATGATACATTGACTGGTACAGATGCTTCAACTGATATTGCCACGAAAAATAGAATCCCCAGTTACAGGAAATCCATGGCATCAAAGATTCCTCAGTTACAATCAAAGGTGAGCGAAGTCTCGCAAGTAGTGGCAAAAAATGGAGCTTCCTACTACAATTTATTGATGGAGCAGAACAAACACTACATCCAAGATCCACCCACCGTTGAAAAATGCCAATCATTGGGCAAACAGTTGTTTTATACTCGCCTTGCCAGGTTCTTTCCGAACATTTTCTCAGTTCTGTTAAGTGCTCTGTAGTCACACTACAATTATGCTTCAGTTTGTTGTGAACATCGCTGTTTGGTCACTGTGAGCAACTACTTTTATCTTTTGTTTGTTCATTTTGTCAAAATGTTTCTTCTAAACTTAACAGTCCTTAATTTTCAAAACCGTGAAATAATCTTCCATTTGACAGTTTCATTTCCCTTACTAAATATTAAGTGTATTAATCCATTGGCAGCGTGATTTTGACAAACAGAAACTGCAATCACAGATGGTATGTGCTTTGGTTCTTTCTGGTATTGAACTTTTTGCTTATTTTCTGCAGCATTCCTCTTCGTTACAATTCATTCGGGAAGGAATTGGATCATGCAAAGAACATGGTGAAGAACTGGAAGGACCTAAACGGGAAGAATGTTAGTTTTGCTGCTTTGTTCGGACTAGAATGTTTTGTATGGTTTTGGGGAGGTGAGATCGTTGGCCGAGGATTTACATTCACTGGCTACCATGTTTAAATAGAACTACACTGTTAGAGCCATTAGCTTCATTCTTGAAAACAGCATAGCATAAGGCTTCGGTCCAGTTTTACACGTTATGTTTTTTACTCTTATAATTTGATGTATGAAATTAACAAAGTCCGGTCAACATGGCAAGCATAATAGTTTGTGAAATCCGTTGTGGAGATTTGTGTTTCTTCAAAGCTATTGATCACTGTTGCTCAACATTTTGTGATACAGTTTCTGTTGCTCCCGCCCATCTCTTACTAAATATTTATCTAGAATATGTATCACTTTTAGGTCTCACACTCCCTTGGACACCTCCCTTGGACACTAGATTGACTCATCCTTGTCAAGTATGTAGAAATGATTTTCACAAGGTTTTCAAAAACTTGCACAAGTAATGAGTGAAAAGGTTTTCAGAATCTTTCTTTGTTTTTGGTGAAGGATTTCTAAAGAGATTCTAGAAGTAAAAAATGTTTTCAAGTAGCTCCGAGAAAGAAGAGGTGAGTCACAATGAGACAAGCTTAGAAACCAAGTTCTTCCTAGCCAGAGTTTCCTTAGAATTATCTTTTACCTTAGTTTCTAGGTAGAAATCTTTCAAAATATTTTCAAATGTTAATGAAATGCTCCTAAAAACCAAAAGAAGGTTTAGCTAGATGTTATGCTATCCTATATAATACCACAGAGACTTAAAACAAAAAGATCAAACAAGCAATTTAAAAAAAACAATAAAGATGCAAAATGTAAATGTTAGACGGCCCTAAGTGAAAGTGCAAGTGACACTTGAAGCCTCTTGACACACTTTCACACTGAGGAAACGAAATTACACTATTACAAGGTTCAAATGTGATCTTGGAATTGCTTCAAGAGCATTTTCCCAAGTCACTTAGCCAAAAACCAAAAATCAACTTTAAACAGCAAAGGTTCCTGATATGTGACTTAAACAAGGTTAAAATAATGTCTAAAACTAATGAGACTTCAATCTTTGGTTGTTGTTGTTTGCCACTCCAAAACAGGTTGCAAAGTAAGCTTTTCTGGTGTATTTTAGCTGCTGGAACAGCAGGATTGCAGCTGCTCAAAAGCACCCTTTCTGTTTCCACTTCAGCCCCTTTCCATTTCCTAAGATGTTACCTCAGTAGGTGAAGGTTTCTGCTTCTGGATGCCTCACAATAGCTAACATAGCACTTCAAGATTCAACTCAAAACACACCAAACAGAATTAGCAAACTGCACCAGAATTTCAAACCAGTTTTCTGAATTTTGACAACTTGGAAGCCAAGAATGAGGAAATCAAATGGAAACAGGGATGGAATAACAGCAAACACTCAAAGGAACCTAATAATGGCACTAGAACAGATTAATAAAGCAATAAAAAACGAAATTTCAGATCACAAACTCATTCAGACCAAACTGTTTGATATTTTACCAAAGTGTTTGATAAAATGCTCCAATGAATTTCAGATTTGGAGTTTTTGAGTTTTTGGACTTCTAATATGGATTGCAAGGTTCTATATGCTTTTTATCACTGGATATTACTTCTTTTGATCATTTAATATTATTTTTAAACATTGAACCAACTTTTACCAATCCAGAATTGAATTATGCAAAGTTAAAAACCAAACAGTGGCTGAAATTGAAATTCTGCACCAGAAAAGTGGACTGAAATTGTGGTTTTAAACCCAAAAACGAATGGAATTGATTCAACAGCTCATGTAAATGACCAAACAACTTTGCTTGATGATTTTAAGTGTGTTCAAACTCTTAAACAACTCAGAAACTGTTTAAAATTCAAAATCACTGGTTCACTTCCAATTCAACTCAAAATGTGATGGATTAATAGGCAAATTTGCATATAGGCTAAAATTTGACCAAATGAACAGTGCTATCAACTTTCAAACATCAATTTAAACTTGTTCAAGCTTTTAAATAGCAAAGAAACAGCAACAACTGAAATCAGACCTTGTAATAGCCAAATATGTAGTAAAATACACCAACTCACCCCAAAATCTGTTTTAACAGAATCAAAAGCTGGAACAGTGATCAAATTGACTCAAGGAAGTGTAAATGCACTCATCTAAGCTAGAATTGGAAAGCTTAGCATGACCAAACTGGAATTAGACCAAACAAAGAATTTTAGCATGGTGAAAAGCTAGAATAAAGCTGAAACAGTAAGATGCTAAGGATTTTGAGCAACCAAGCTATGCATATTGCATTTCATTGCTTATTATGGTTTGCTACACCTTTAGCAACCTCCAACAACACTAAACAATGTTGTACCAAGCTTCAAACTCAATGGAAAATAGCTGGAACATATTTAACAACTTAAACCAGAATAAAAATTCTGCATCATAATTGAAAGAGTATTGAAAATCAGATTTGCTTTTGAGTGCTTCAACTTGTATCACCAAGGCTAGAACAAGTCTTTGTTGCCTTTATTGGTAGATATATAGCTTGTCTAGCATTTGAACTCAAGCAAAAACGAAATAAACCAGCAAAAATGAAAACCAAACAGAGACAAAATGAAAACTGCAACTATAAAGTGCACAAGACTAAGACACTACTGAATTTGAAAATTAAAGTTGGAAATGACTCAACCACACCAAATTCACCGTTTAAAAGAAAGGATAAACATGATAACAGAATGGAAGCACACCAAACAATGATTAAACACACCAAATTAAGAAGAACAGTATAAAAAAAACTAAAACAGTGCTGGAAGAATAATCTGGACAAAATGCAAAACAGAATACAAAATTGGAAAGGACAATGGATGAAATAGCTTAGCTCTTGGTGCATGGACGACCTAAGCTCTGATACTACTTGATAGTGGAGGAGGCCTCATAGCTCACAGGGCCTTCCTACTGAGGAAGGAAGCTAGAGGAAATGTGAAAAAGTCAAAAATCAAGAGTAACTCAACAGCAACAGGGCTAAAAACAATTTCAGCAGCATTTTACTAAGCTCAAAAGTAAAAATTTACAATGGAGAGGCCCTCTTATTTATAGGTGAAGAGGGGCCTCAAATCTGGTCCAAATTCTCTCCAAAATTCAAATGAAAAACGAGCTTGGAGGCCAAACTAGCTGGGTCACGTTTCGCTCTCCAAACACACAAGGAAAGCATGTGCATTTCAAAATCTGATTCGCAGTGGCTGGGCCAGGCAGGTCTTTGGCTGGGTCATCTCAGAATCCGGAAGGAAAATGCCTTCACACTTCTAATCCGGAAGCCAATCTTCCCAATCCGGAAATCACCTCTTTTTGTCCCCTTTTTAGCTCCTTTGCTTTCCTTGGCTTATTTAGCTTCTTGGATGGCTCAATCATGGTCTCCAAACTTTATTAGACCCTACAAACAATAGTATAAATGTTTTAGATAAGAGAAGAATGATTTTTATAAGTAACTTTCCATAGAAGTAAAGTGTTAGGTGATGCTTCTTCGTATTTTTCTTACCATGGCTCTAGCAAGAGGTCCAATGTGATTTCTTGGTGGTCTTTCATCCATATTCATTTGTTTTTCCTGCAATAATTTCTCAAAAATCCAATGTTGGATCGTATTGAGGTGGTTGGGTAAAGCTCTTGTTTGCGTTTGAAGTTGTTCCTCACATATTCTATGTCACATTCACTCACTTGTGCGTTTATCATCTTCCTTTTTGCATTTGAAGTTGTTCGGGTTTGGGTAAACCAGCATTCACATCTTCTTTTTCTCTCTCGCACATCAGAGAGCATTTTCACTGTGTGCGTTGTCTTCCTCGAGATTTCAATGGCTCGAGAGCTCATCCTTCACCATCATAGAGCATCTTCCTCACTTTTAGGTTAGGGTTTCTCCAGCATTTCCTCATTTCCTCATCTTTGACCGATTGAAACTTCATTTAAACACCATTTCACCTTCAATCTACATCTTCCACCGATTATAATCACATTTTACTGATTATAATCCTTTCCCACCGTTTAAAACCCCTTTTCCACCGATCAATCGGTCCATTCTAGGGTTCTAGGCTTCCTTGGTTCCTTCAGGGTTTTGCATCGATTAAACCATCAAGTTCTCTTGAGGTCTGAGGCAAACATTTTTTATCTTAGTTTCTTTCTGCCGCTTCAATTTACCTTTTTCTCACCAGAACTTGCTTTCTCTCTCTCTCTGTATTTCTCGCTTTCCATTGAAATTAATATCATGAAAGATTCTGTCCATTTTTTTGTTTTTTTGTCGTTGTTTTCTTTATTAATTTTTAATAGTTGGGTGTGTCTTTGCTAAATGTGTTTTGGTGGGTATATTTGGATCTCGTATCAGCGTGATGAATAATATCAAGGCTCAATCATGGGGCTTACTTTTGTGAAGCGTGTTTTAGTTTCCTTTTTTTGAGCCCGCATATTTCTGCGAAGCTATTTCATAATGCATGAGGAAAATTATTTTTGCTCTTCAATTCATGTTAATGATGCTAAACATTCATACTTAATATATTCCTCACAGGTTGAAGCTTTAGCAGTTAAGTTGACTCAAAATGAAGGAGAATTGATCCAAGAGAAGTTTGAAGTGAAGAAACTTGTAAACTTTCTCAAACAGGTCTTCTTCGATGAATTTTTTGTTACACAATCTCCTCCAAAACATTATGCTAATTCATAATTTTGTTACACAAACTTCACATAGAAATTTTCACACTTTCATTCATGTGAAAAATTCAATGCATAAAAATACTCAGGCTTGAACTGAAAAAAGGAAATTATAAGGTTTTTGTTTTCTGAATACTTTGTTTGTAGTTCTTTGCTTGTAATTTACATAGTATCTTCATATCATTGTATCATCCTTCATTTTGCAATGTATATAAATATGGAAAATCTCTAAAGATGCGTTAGTGGTATATAATATTTATTGTGCCTCATTGCTAGGATGTGGATGGACTAATAGAAGAGGTTCAAGAGGTTAGAAGAATCAAATTATTACATCAACCAAGCAAGGTGAATTGCTTTCTTCTTCCTCAATATTGTTATAGCGGGTAGTTTTTGCTTAACTTCATTGTACTTCACTGTACATCATTGTGATGAATTATTTGGCTAAACTTTGAATTTGGAAATAGTCATTGACACTCGTTTTTTTTTTTTTGCTTGTTTTGTCCAATGCTTAGATTTGGATGTGTGTGGATTTGATTTGATGGTGGTGTGTTTTGGAATTTAAGTACTTAAGCCAATTTATTTAGGGTTGTGTTGGTGGTGAAGCATAAAGAAAAATCTTGGGAAAAATGAAAAAAATTCAACTAACTGGAAGGTAAAAAAATAATATCTTTGTTGTAATGTTTTTTTTTTTTCTGTTTTTATAGGAATTTAACCTAATGCCCATGAGATAAGGGGCAAACTGAATTTGAATGTCCTAATTCTTGGTTGGGCACTAAGTATGTGTACCTGCTGTAAATATGGACAAAAAACAATACGTGGGCTTTAGGTTGGATTGACTAAATCCAAGTTAATCCATAAAGGTCCCACATACATTGAACTAATTTCACAATTATAGTGGATGTGACAACTTCTATGTGGCACAGGATATGATATCGTTTCCTTGTTACCCTGTTTTTTCTTAATGAGTCATTTATCTACATTTTACCTGGATGTTATTGGCTCCCCACTCAGATTCAGTGCTGGGGAAATTGTTATAAATCTTATACTTTGTGTCTGAAGGAAGTGCTTACAAAGGCTTTTAATGAATCTGTTGAATTGTTTGCTGTGTTACAAAATTTGTTTACAGAATGAAAATCGATATTGTATTACATACTGGTTGTGATTGTTTGCGCGTTGAACATAGTTTAATTGAATTTTGCATTTGTTGTAGCATCGCTTATGATCTAAAGACATCTATCTCTGACTTAGCATGTACTTTTTGAAGTTGTCTTTTTACGTATGATTTTTTGTTTTCTTAAATATCTTGTCTCTTCTCTCCACACATCCTCTTTTTCTTCTCTGATATTGGAAGGTTGAAAAATTCCTTAATCTCTTTAGACAACTCTTGAACTGATGGTACCAAGAGTGAAGTTCCTGATTCCTTGAACAACTTTTCCATACATTTTATCTCAAACAAACAACACACTTCCATTCTCTGCTTCAACTATAAGCCCTGCCTTTTATATTATCACTTCCTTTTATATACATGGCATTTCCAAATTAATTCAATCTTTACAAATAGAAAATTTTCAGGGCGGCTGAATTCTCCTGTAATTTGATACCAATGGTACAAATGCTTACAGAAACTTTAAGGTGATAGATCACTCTGACATCAACTTTTCCTTATTTATAAATATCAGTACTATAACATTAAATATCTAGTTTAGTACTTGTTCTAAATATGTAGAAAATGTAGAAAACTACCAACCCGTAAATTCTTTGATAAAATGATTTTTAAAAATAATTATTTTAAATTTATTTCAATGATAATATATGATTAGTTGATATAATATAAATTAAAAAAAGACATATCGGTGGATTTGAGAAATTAATACTTTATACATTTTCAGTTTCCTTGTGATAGTAAAAAAATAAAGTAAATAATTTATACTTATGTTAACAGTCTTACATTTTATTAATATTATTTATTATAAATTTTTCGAAATTTTATAGTAATTATCTCAAAAACTAATATTATAGTGCATTATTGAATTTACGTAGTACATAAAATTAAAATTTAGAAAGTATAGTATTATTGATTTTGCATAAGTTGTTATTCTCTAATTCAATATCACATTATTGTCTACGATATTTTTTGAATTTTGCACTTGTGGAAAATATACTTTATTTTTAAAATAAGAACTAAGTTAAGGGCAAAATCATGAGTACACATATATGTGACTAGTCTATCTTACTACTAACCGAACAAAAAAAATGTTTAAACGGATCATTACCTTCTTTTCAATCTACACAATCTTTTCAACTACATTACCTCTCAGCTACCAACTTCGAGTATAAAAGAGTAATGACATTTTCGGATCCTTCAATTTTTTAGGCTATCTATACACTTCCTCAAGGAAGATAATGAAACCTTTCCTTCTTTTTTACCATAAATAGGAGGAAAAATTGTACGGTATAAAATAAGAGTTTGAAGGAAACTGTTTTTTTTTTTATTTTAAACTTTTTACAGAAAAAAGTACCTCTTAGAGGCTTTTGTAAACGGAAAAAAGCAAGTGTACTTAGTCCCTTATTAGCAACACTAAGTATATATTTTTTATTAATAAAATTTTATTTATGTAATTGTTATTTAACACTATTATTGTTTGAATATGCAGAGGTCACTGTTAATTGTTACTAATTCTTTTTCAATAGTTTCTTGTAGTTCTCTTATGTTCATTGTACAAAAAACCTCACACTTTGGCAATTAAAAGTACACTAATATTGTAAGTTTTTTAATAATTTATTTGTTGTGTACACATAACTGATTTTACTAAGTTCCTTAGGACTCATTTCAATGTACATTTAACTTTATTTAACTTTATAGAGTGGTTGAGGCATATTCAAGGTTGTAGAGAACACATATCGTCTCTAGAAAGAAGTTGTAGTTCATTGCGCCAAGTGTAAGTAATTAATCTTTCAAACTATAAATACAATTATAAATTTTAGGATACTTTATAAATTTAACTTGTAGTGCTCACGTCAACCGGGAAGCTTTGAGTGCGAATATTATGTCATGAGGCACATGCAGAAAATTATATCTGCAAATGTCGTTGACTCATGGAAATTGGTAACTTGAACATTTCATAACTAAGATCTTAAGCCATTAATATTATAACTTGACTCAAACTATTCATTGTGTAGATATTTGATGACACGTCTCCATTGGAACAACATGTCATAAAGGATGTTCGAGAGCGGTGGGCTGCCTTTCTTTGTAAATGATTGAATATTTCAATATTACATTTTTAGTTTAGGAACTATTTTATGTGTTACTATGTTAAGTAACTATGTTAGGTAAATATATTTAGGAACTTTGTTAGGTAAATTTTACATTTTGATGTGTTAATAGAAACAATATTGATTATTTTACTTGTTATTGATTATTTAAACTGTATTATGGGATTGAATCTTATGTAGGTCTAGATATGGATAATAGCACATACAAATCAAATATTTAAAAAAACGTCACTTGTTACATTAGTTAAAGTCATATTAGGTATAAAAAGTGTTGTTTTTTACACCAATTATAATACTACAGGTATAAAAGTGAGACTTTTTTACACCTATTATAGCACAAGTAGGTATAAAAAGGAATTTTTTTCTCTAGCAACGAAGAGACTTTTTATACATACTCCCATAGTACCAGGTGTAAATATAAGACTTTTATATCTATTATAAATAGCACAAGTATAAAAAGTAAAAATTTCTACACCGATTTAAGAGTAGGTATAAAAAGTTGTAAACTTTCTATACCCCTTACTTCTATACCTACTCAAAAACATGTATAAAAATACATTTTTGTCCTAGTGCCTCCTGCTACTCCTCACGACATAGATCAATCCTCTTTATATGAGAATGAAAGACCATTGGAGTTTCAAGATAACTCCCAAGATTGAGCTCATGCATTCATTCTAAAATACACTTGAATCTCACCAAGAGATTCTACTTTGGAACTTTACTTTCACCACTTTGAAACCAGACTTTCACTTTGAAACATAACTCATGACATAATCAATCACCTACCATAATAAACATTCATGCATGCTTCACAATGGATCCCAAAAATTCATTAAATTCAAACTAGAACAAGGAATTAAAGAGTAAATGAAAACTTGAACCAGTCGCTCAACACATACCCTCGCTAAGCGAAACCCACCAAACAATGGACCAGACCCTTAACTCACTCACTCAACGCATACATTCGTTATTCGAATAAAACTGACAGTGCTCCCAGACCTCAACCATTCTCTCAATAGACCCTCTTGCTGAGCTAAAGTCCTGAGACACAAAACCAACCCTCTACAACCACTCATTGAGCGAATCCACTCGTTATCCGAATAAATCTGACAGTGCTCCCAAACTTCAACAATTCGCTCAGCGCACCCTCTCACTAAGCTAAAGTCCTCAGACAGAAAACCCACCTTTACAATCAGTCGCTAGTGAATCCACTCGCTTAGTGAGTTTGCATCGTGATGAGTCAATATTTTATTGATTTCACTTAGTTTATTGTACCGAATTTAATCAAGGAATTGTGCTTGAATGTACAGTATTATCCTATTTTTCCTAATTGTGCTAAATTTGATCGGAAATTCTTATTTTAACTAATTTGAATTATCTGAGATAATTATTTTACAAGGAAAATTTGGAGATACAATTTGGGACATTTGAAGGTTAAATGAGAATTGGCAATTGAGCCCAATGTATTTCAGCCATTTCAGTTTTCGCTGGTTGCTGCGTGAATTTTGTGTCAGCTTGTTTGTTCTCGTTTGAGTTCAATTCTTATCCTTTTTCCATGCAAATTTTTTTCATAGTTTCGTCTAGATGTCTATTTTCACGTATAGCTTTTCGTTTGTTAAAATTCGTTTTGTTCTGTTCCCAGTATTTTTTTTACTCTCCTATGTCAGTCCAGTAATTACTGTTTTGAGTGTTCTAAAATGTTTGCATTGTTTGCTTGATGTTTAGTACTTGTGGTGGCTGAAATTGATCATTGGACATTGCTAAGACTCTCCACAGAGTGTTCACAAGAAGGAGAGCTCAATGGATTTTGCAATGATTTATTCTAAGCAAAGCTTGCAACCCACATACACATCACACGGCCATTGGTTGGAATTTTCTTTGAGAAGTAAATCAATTGGCCACCAAGCAAAGGAAGCTCACGTCCAAGACCTCTAAAATCAAATGCTAAATTCTATTTGGATTGGTATTATGCAGGTTGCACGGCCCCATATCAACAATTTAATTTGGCATATATGTTTGGAAAAGGGCCACCACTCATTCACGGTTTTCACTTGATAATGTGCCAAAATTCATAACCTTGGGAGACAATGATCACGTGAAAGAGAATTCACATTCTATTTAACAAATAAAGAAAGATGGAGGGGACCACAAGGAAAGAAGTTTACGATTCTTGGAGGAAAAAAAAGAGAGAATCTCTTTTAAAGTAAAGCATATGCGTTTTTGACTTGGCATGGGTGAAGATTAAAGAATGAATTTATGGAAACGCAAAACTCAACAATTGGAAAGAAAGGGGCGCTGAATTGTCAGAAGAGAGTGGCCACCTTTGTCACTTTTGTTTTTCATTGTTTTGGAGATATGAGAATGCGGTTTCAAAGAGGGAGAGGCCGCGAGTTTGAGGGGGAGGCCGTGAGAGTCCAGCTAATCCAGCACCTTCACGATCCATAAAAGAGGGAGTTGTTGCTGCCACTTCCAGGAGGTGTTCACGGGAAGAGAATGGAATAGTGAAAAGAGCCATGGTTGGAAGGAAACTCACGAGAATTTTAGCTGGGAAGCAAGGAAGCAAACAGATACAAGAATGAAGGGACCCATCCTAATTCTTTTGCAATTGTTGAAATGAAGGAGAAGTCACGGGAGGATGAGTTTTCTCTATAAAATGGAATGGGCAGCAGAGGAGAAATTAGCAGATTTTAGGATTAGAATTTAATTAGATTTTAGGAGTAGTATAGGAACTACCCACGTCTGGGAGGAGGCTACTGCCTCTTCCTCTTTCAATTAACTCTCTGTATTTTCATTTTCCAAACAGTGCAACAGTGATTTATTTTCTGAAGAGTGTAGTGTGTTACTGTAATTTTTATTTTTACTGTCCAGGAATTTAATTTCTAAGTGTTGAATCTTTGCTAAATTTGATTTCCAATTAAGTGCTTTTAATTTTACTGTCTCTTTATTTTACCGTTTATTGTTTTCTTCATCGTTAAATTTTGTCAATGTATTTTTCTGTTCATTTTATTTTCAAACGTTATTTTTGCGGTTTATTCTCTGTCAATGTATTTTCACTGATGTTTTTATTTCTACGTTTAATTTTACAGTTTTTGAATATTTACTGTTCCATTTTTACCGTTTAATTTTATTTACCGCATTCAAACAAAATCACAAAAACACCCCCCCACTTCGTGTCAAATCTGAGACCGAACCACAAATATTGGTCCTTGAGAGACGACCTAGGAGTCACTTCCTAGTAAATATACTGCATTAATTTCGTGCAATCAACTTTTGTGAGCGGTGCGACCCGATCATCAAAATGGCGCCGCTGCCGGGGAACAATGGAGGTTTGGTTTTAGATTTTTGTTGTATAAAGTTTTGTTCTGTTAATATGTTTGTTTTGTGTGTTTTGTCTTGTATATTTTTGTAGGCGATAACGACACCTTCAGCAAATTTTGGCGGCGTTGTCACTTCAGTTCCAGGTTTTTTGTTTTAGATTTTTGCTGTGTTTTTCGATTATGCTGTGTTAATATATATTGTGTATATATGTGTTTAATTGTGCTATGTTCTGTATTTAGTTGTTATTAAAAAAAAAAATTTGAAAATTAAAAAAAAAAAAAAAATTAATTAAAAATTTTTTGTTCTGTCTTGTGTGTGCTTGTAGCATGTATAAATGTGTTTTGTTTTATCTGATTCGTAATTTTTAGTTTTTAGTTTTTACTTTTTATTTTTCCATGTCTACCTATTTTAATGTTGTGAATAATGCTTATTCTGCCAATGTCTGTGATTATGATTCTTATTCTGCATATTACTTTGATTTTAAATCTGCTGATTTTTATGATGAGAACAATATGTTCCATCATCCAATTTCTGAGAGCTCTCTTTGGGAGCCAGTTCCACAATATGAGAGTCAGCAGTATGATTCTCCTATTCAAATAACTCCTCAGCCTTCTACTTCTGAACCTACATTAAAGGAGTTACTAGAGCAGATGACAATGCAGAACATTCAGTTTCAGAAAGGGAACATGCAGTTCAAGCAAGAGAGCATGGAGTTCCAGCAGGAAACTCAAGCTGCCATACAGAATCTGAGTGATCAGATCAGGCAGATGGCCACTCTTGTACCTGAGGAGACTGATGAAAATTTTGGGGACCCGGCAGAAGTAAGCAGTAATCCTGAACCAGGTAGACCACCTTCATCCTCCACTACTTTACCAATCTTCAAGGAAGTGGAGGTAAGCATACCGCAAATTGATTATTCTGTTGACTGTGTTATTAAAGATTATGCTGATGATAGGTATGCTTGTAATCATATTGTTGCTGAGCATGTTTTTAATTCTCCCTCTGAACATGAATCTGAGCCTGTTAAAGATATTATTTCTACATTTGAAACCGATTCATGTTATGAGGATTTATCTGAGGTTCAGCCTATTACACTAGAATTGGGTGTCATACCCCTGCATGAAATTTCTGCGGAACCACATTGCACTAACCATGTTGCAGGAGGTACGTATAAACTGGATGAGCAGACACCCACAGTGGAAAACAAAGGTGCTGACACTGATAGTTTGAAGATCAACAGGCACCTGCTGAATCCGCTCAGTAACAATAATTGCTGCTTAGATCCGGTGGTGGAAGATATTTCCCTACTTGATCAGATTTGGAGGATGAAGCAGTTCGTCCTCAACACTTTCATGCTGGATCCTGAAGAAGGGAACATCTCCCTACAAGTCCAAAATTGGCAACTGCCACCCTGACCAGGGGAGTTTTCTTTTTCTTTCTTCCCCGTTTTCCTACTTTTATTGCATTTGTCCTTTATCTGTTAGTGTTTTAATTGATGATCTTATGCTTAGAACACGTTTAGGACAGTGTAATTTAAGTGTGGTCTCGGGAAGATTCTGAATTTTGTTTTCTTTTATGTTTATTTTTCCTTTTATTTTTCTTTATTAGTTTTCCAGTTATTATTTTTTTTTTTAAAAAAAAAAAAATTTATTTGTGATAATTTTTTTTAAGTGTGCAAAAATTTTTCTTTTTTAATTGTTATGAGATGTACATATATTTATTTTTCTTATATTTAAAAAAAAAATAATGTGTTTTGTGTTTTATTTTGCTTCGTGATTTTTAGTGTTTTTACTAAAAAAAAAATAAAAAAAAAAAAATTTCAAAAAAAAATTGTTTTGCGTATTCGTTGATTTTATTTCGACCCTCACTATCTTATTATTTCATACCAATAAGAATTTTCACTTCAGATCTCATTTTTTTTCCTTATTTTTCTTCACTGTAAAATAATTTCTTAGTTGTTTCATACAGATCTTTGATTGAAAATTTTGTTTAGACTAAGAGAGATTTCATTCATCAATGCAAAAATTACAGTAATGGAAAAATGGAGATTGAACAGATCTGAAAATAAAATTTGCAGTAGATATATATGAAATTAAAAGATGTTCGGGGGTCGATCTTTAGTGATCGTTAATATTACAAACCAAATAAATAAAAACAAAAACAACATAAAAAAAAAAAAATTAAAAACATAAAACATAAAAAAACATAAGTGTTCATATTACAGCCCATATTCTGGCCACACTCGGCCAACAAAAACATAAAAACAAAAATAAACAAAACTTTAAAAATGAAAGAACTCTCGAACTGGTTGTGGTGGTCTAAGGGAGAGCTCCGTTGAGGGAGCTCTGGTTCGAAAAGTCACGAGCGGAGGCTTTGGTGGAGGAATTTCTCGTTCATTTCTGTCGTCATCGATAATGATCGGAACTGGAAACAAATTCAGCAGCCTCGGTGCCCTCATTATCACCCAGTTGTTTTCTTTCAAACAAAAAATAAAAAATAAAAAAATAAAAAAATAAAAAACTTGTGTTAATAATAGAAGAGGAATGGAAAATTCATTGGAGGTGTGATCAGAGGTCTTACCGTACATGTATAGCGGCAGTTGTGAAAAGAGAGTGCCTGTGGGGTCTATCTCCGCTTGCCAGCGCCTGACCCGATTGCCATGGTTGTTAAACCAGCAGTGCACGTTGTATTCAGTGGCTTCGCCGAAGGTCCTTAGTCGAGACGCGATCTCGACGACTTGCGCGCGGCTTGGGTGTGTGACCCCATAGTTGTAGATTTTGGTCATCATAGTGATCTGATCATCTGTAGGACGCCATCGTTGACTGGTATATCTCTCTGATTCCATATCACTCATCCTTCCTCTCGTAATATACAAATACTTAAATAAAAAATAAAAAAAGAACAAAAACATAAAAAAATAAACATAAAAAAAATAATAAAAAGAACTAAAAAAAAAAAAAAGAGAAGCATAAAAAATTAGATTAGTTCTCTGTTTTCTTTATTTGTTCTTGTTTCCTTTTAGATTTATTTTGTCCAGTCATGCTTTAATGTTTCAGTTTTTGGTCTCAGATCTGTTTCACGGTCCTCGCAAAGGGTCCTAAACGGATCTACGTCCAGTTGTCCGGTTGTTCTTGTCCATATTGTTCTTGTATATTATGTTTATGTGTTTATTTAGTTTTAAGTGGGGTACGTGGCGTTGTTCTACCCGATTGTCTCTGCAATACCTTCAATCGAAGGGAGATTAACGTCTGGTTTCCAGCAGATATACCCCTTAAGTTTTTAGACAGTTGTGTTTTATGTGTTTAAGAGTTTTCAGTTTCAAAAATATGGAAAAAATTGAAAAGGAGGAGATAGATCGGGCAGGGGGAGAGGACAAGTATCGCAGCAAAGAAAATAAATAACAGGAAAGCAGGACAAGGGAGAGGGAAAGAGAACAAGCAGAGAAAAATAAAGAGAGCAGGGCAGAAAAAGGAAATACTGAAAGGGAAAGACTGGAAGGCAGGAAAAGTAAAAAACAGCAGAAAAAGACGAAAGAAAGGAGATCCAAGGTGCAGATGATTTACCCGGAGTAGTAGGGCTTACAGAAGCTTGACGCAGATCTTAGAATCTTCGAAGGCGCTGAGGCAGAGGCTCCTCACAGATCTCAGATTCTTCAGATGGCACGGTGGCAGAGCTTCCTCGCAGATCCAGACGCTCGAGAGAGTTGAGAGAGCAGAGAGAGTTGAGAGAGCAGAGAGTCGAGAGAGAGCAGAGAGAGTTGAGAGAGCAGAGAGTCGAGAGAGAGCAGAGAGTTGAGAGAGCAGAGAGAGAGAGCAGAGGAGTAGAGAGAGATTGAGCGTTCAGAAATGGCGCTGGACGCGGAGGAGCAGCCTTTTATAGCAGAATTGCTTTCCACTGTAGCAACAGTTCCGGTCTTTGCCACCGAGACTGTTGTCACAGTACCGGTCTCCTTTTTCAAAAAAAAAAAAAAATAATAATAAAAAATAAAAAATAAAAAAAATAAAATGAAAAAAATTATTAGCATCTACTGATGGATGCTAGGTGTTTAAGACATCTGCTGATGGGTGTCACTGATAACATCTACTGATGGATGTTACTGAAAATTTCTTCCCATTTCCTAACATTTTATTGCACTTGTCTATATTTTTTGACTGCTCTAAAATTGATCATCTGATGATTGTAACACACTGAGGACATTGTGTGATTTAAGTGTGGTCTACTGGGAGAAATTCTGGTTTTCTGTTAAGTTTGTATTTTATGTGTTAAAATTTTTTTTTTTTTTTGAGTGTTAAATTTTTTCTGTTTTAAGTAGTTTTTAGTGTGTTTTGTGTGCAATAAATTTTACATTTTTCTTTTGATTTCTGGATGATGTTTAAGTTGTAGATTTATCCTTCACTTCACTTGGTTAATACTTACAGTCTGAAATCCTTGCTTTTCTCTGCTTGGAAGATGATTATAATGTTTAAGAGGTTGATTTGATTATGACGAATACCCTGTGTGAGATTTGAGCCACTTTATTTTCTTTCTTGTGTGATATGTATCTTGATTGCTTGCACATATGCCTTGGCTTGATTCTTTTTGATATACTTGATTGATATGCATGTTCAGACGTGATAAAGGCATTTTTGTTCTTGAGCCTCTTTAGCCAAATAAGCCTACCTTGTTATTATCCTTTGATAACCCCTTTGAGCCTATACTGTATATATTTCTTTTTGTTGAAGCTCATACACTGATCCTAAGTGAAAAACAAATGATTACCTTAACCTTAGGAAAGTCTGGAGCTATAGAAGTATTTTGTGAATAAGTGTGGTCTCCTTGGGAATTCTGATGAATTGGCTAGTTGGTTCCTCATCATGTTTTGAAATGATAATTTATATCCTGTTGTGTGATAAAAAAAAAAAAAAAAAAAAAAAAAAAACAGGATGAAAAAAATTTTGATGAGAAAAAGAGAAAAAAATGAAAAACAATTTTGTGAATAATGGAGTCGAGAAGAGGATTGAATTAGAGGTTTGGGTGAGATTTCACTGTGTTTACATTTTTTTTTCCCTAGTGCACCTCTATTTCTTCTGAGCTATAGCTACTTATCCAAATTTATCCTCCCCTGTCCTTGGCCCCATTACAACCCAGTAAAGACCTTTTGATCTGAACATGCATATGTTTTAAGTATTGATAATTAGAAGCTTGCCAAGTCTACTTGTGTTTGTTTTCTTGAGTACATGGAGCTGATATTATTATTTACCCTAGACACTTGAGAGAAACACTGTAGTGCATCTGTGAGGTTTTGTTATTTTTGAATCACCTCTTGAACTAATTAATCATTTTGCTATGTATTGAATTGCTTGGATGATTTCTGTAAGTATCTGTTTTTCTTGATTTTGTGTTGGATATTTTCTACATATTTTCTCTGTCCAAACTTCTTGAGAACTATGTAAATTCTGTTTACTTTCTTGTGAGTTTTATTTTTCTGTCTGCTGAGTTTTGTGTCGCCTCCCTAAAAGTCTTTTGAACCATTCCCTGATTTGCGTCTTAATTTTGCCCAGGAGTGCAAAAGACTAAGTGTGGTCTATTTTGATGAGTCAATATTTTATTGATTTCACTTAGTTTATTGTACCGAATTTAATCAAGGAATTGTGCTTGAATGTACAGTATTATCCTATTTTTCCTAATTGTGCTAAATTTGATCGGAAATTCTTATTTTAACTAATTTGAATTATCTGAGATAATTATTTTACAAGGAAAATTTGGAGATACAATTTGGGACATTTGAAGGTTAAATGAGAATTGGCAATTGAGCCCAATGTATTTCAGCCATTTCAGTTTTCGCTGGTTGCTGCGTGAATTTTGTGTCAGCTTGTTTGTTCTCGTTTGAGTTCAATTCTTATCCTTTTTCCATGCAATTTTTTTTCATAGTTTCGTCTAGATGTCTATTTTCACGTATAGCTTTTCGTTTGTTAAAATTCGTTTTGTTCTGTTCCCAGTATTTTTTTTACTCTCCTATGTCAGTCCAGTAATTACTGTTTTGAGTGTTCTAAAATGTTTGCATTGTTTGCTTGATGTTTAGTACTTGTGGTGGCTGAAATTGATCATTGGACATTGCTAAGACTCTCCACAGAGTGTTCACAAGAAGGAGAGCTCAATGGATTTTGCAATGATTTATTCTAAGCAAAGCTTGCAACCCACATACACATCACACGGCCATTGGTTGGAATTTTCTTTGAGAAGTAAATCAATTGGCCACCAAGCAAAGGAAGCTCACGTCCAAGACCTCTAAAATCAAATGCTAAATTCTATTTGGATTGGTATTATGCAGGTTGCACGGCCCCATATCAACAATTTAATTTGGCATATATGTTTGGAAAAGGGCCACCACTCATTCACGGTTTTCACTTGATAATGTGCCAAAATTCATAACCTTGGGAGACAATGATCACGTGAAAGAGAATTCACATTCTATTTAACAAATAAAGAAAGATGGAGGGGACCACAAGGAAAGAAGTTTACGATTCTTGGAGGAAAAAAAAGAGAGAATCTCTTTTAAAGTAAAGCATATGCGTTTTTGACTTGGCATGGGTGAAGATTAAAGAATGAATTTATGGAAACGCAAAACTCAACAATTGGAAAGAAAGGGGCGCTGAATTGTCAGAAGAGAGTGGCCACCTTTGTCACTTTTGTTTTTCATTGTTTTGGAGATATGAGAATGCGGTTTCAAAGAGGGAGAGGCCGCGAGTTTGAGGGGGAGGCCGTGAGAGTCCAGCTAATCCAGCACCTTCACGATCCATAAAAGAGGGAGTTGTTGCTGCCACTTCCAGGAGGTGTTCACGGGAAGAGAATGGAATAGTGAAAAGAGCCATGGTTGGAAGGAAACTCACGAGAATTTTAGCTGGGAAGCAAGGAAGCAAACAGATACAAGAATGAAGGGACCCATCCTAATTCTTTTGCAATTGTTGAAATGAAGGAGAAGTCACGGGAGGATGAGTTTTCTCTATAAAATGGAATGGGCAGCAGAGGAGAAATTAGCAGATTTTAGGATTAGAATTTAATTAGATTTTAGGAGTAGTATAGGAACTACCCACGTCTGGGAGGAGGCTACTGCCTCTTCCTCTTTCAATTAACTCTCTGTATTTTCATTTTCCAAACAGTGCAACAGTGATTTATTTTCTGAAGAGTGTAGTGTGTTACTGTAATTTTTATTTTTACTGTCCAGGAATTTAATTTCTAAGTGTTGAATCTTTGCTAAATTTGATTTCCAATTAAGTGCTTTTAATTTTACTGTCTCTTTATTTTACCGTTTATTGTTTTCTTCATCGTTAAATTTTGTCAATGTATTTTTCTGTTCATTTTATTTTCAAACGTTATTTTTGCGGTTTATTCTCTGTCAATGTATTTTCACTGATGTTTTTATTTCTACATTTAATTTTACAGTTTTTGAATATTTACTGTTCCATTTTTACCGTTTAATTTTATTTACCGCATTCAAACAAAATCACAAAAACACCCCCCCCACTTCGTGTCAAATCTGAGACCGAACCACAAATATTGGTCCTTGAGAGACGACCTAGGAGTCACTTCCTAGTAAATATACTGCATTAATTTCGTGCAATCAACTTTTGTGAGCGGTGCGACCCGATCATCACATCGGCAGGACCATTTTTGCATAATTATGCAACCTACTCCAAGTTTACCAATTCCAACTATTTTTCTCAACTTCTAACCCTCCTAAATTGTGTTATATACCTAATTATACTTAACCAATGTTGTCTAAACGCTTCTAACCTCAATCTAAACAATTAGACTCAAGATCTCACTCAAAAACTCAACTTATAGACCCAAATTGAATTCTATCATTTGTGGCACAATTCAAAGTAACTTAGGGACTCTACTAAGTCCCAAATGACTTACTAATAATGCCCAAACTGACCCTTTGCACACAGAACCCCTAACTCAAGTTTTCACTACCTCACTTCCTCTAAATTGAGTTTTAACACAATTAGAACTCTACTTCCTTACTAACACACTCTACTAACTCAATTCTCTAACATTCCAAATATTAAATAAGACTCAATTCAGTTGATAAACAACCTCAATTCCACCAATTCAGTTCATAAACAACATTAATACCTTAAACCTTCATTTTAGACCCAAACCACCAAAAACAAAGATTTACTCTTCTATTATAACAGTCCAATTTTGGTACAATTTAGCTCAAGCACATCAACTACAACATCATGAACACATATATAATAGATTTCACACATGATCAACATTAATCAATGTACAAAGCATGCATCCATTCAATTACTACTTACAAAATCACACTTTTCAATTTAAATATCTTAATTATAATAACAATCAAATTCATATAGAATATTACAAAATTTCAAAAGAGTTAACTAGCTTCCCTTATGCTGCGGGCGTCGCGACCCGTCAAATTTGATGTGCAAGAATTAATGCAGTATAATTACTAGGAAGTGACTCCTAGGTCGTCTCTCAAGGACCAATTTTTGTGGTTCAGTCTCAGATTTAACACGAAGTGGGGGGGGTTTTGTGATTTTTGGTTTTGTGCGGAAAAATAAATTAAAATTGAAGTGGACTTTAAACACAACTGAATTTATAAACACTGAAATAAATTTTAATGATGGTAAAAACTGAACGGTAAAAGACGGTAAAAATATAAAACGTCTGAAAATGAAATTTATCAAAGATTAAAAACGACGTTTGAAAATAAAATGAACATTAAATCAAAATAACAAAATATAACGATGAAGAAAACAATAAACGGTACAATGAAACAGATAACAAAAATAAAACACTTAACTGAAAATAAAATCCATCAAAGTTTCAACATTTAAATTAAAATTCTTGACAGTGAAACAACTACCCAAATACTGACACAGAAATCAAATTCTACAACTTTTGCATTGTTTAAAATGAAAATCTGAGAAAGAGAGTGGAAGAGGAAGAGGCGAGAGCCTCTTCCCAGGCAGTGGGTGTCCTAAACTACTCCTAAATCTAATAAAATCTCCCCTTTTTCTTCTTTGCTGCTGCTCCAATTTATAGCCAAAACTCATAAGCATCCTCCCGTGACTTCTCCTTCATTTCAACATTTTGTTTTTGTGTGGGAGCGTGAATTCCTTTCCCGTGACTTGTTTTTGTCTCCCCCGTAGGTTCTAGGTTCTGATTTTCTTCAACTCCTAGATTTGCAAAGGAAATAGGTTAGGGGCCCTCCACTTCTTGTCATCTTCTAGACCTTAGAGCCGCTGACATTCTTCTCCATTCTTCCAAGCATCCGTAGTTTCCTTCATGAGGTTGTATGCTCTTTGCTGCTGGATGCTCTCACCAAAGCTCTGCTCACCGTGAAGATAGCTAGGAGGATGAAGTCCTTGCTGCTTTTTGGACCAGCCGTGAGCTTCTATCACAATTGAAGATCAAAAACCAAAATCTTGTGTGGAAGGGATGTAGAGCTAAAGAAAATCTGCACTTCAAGCCTCTCAAAACCGTGACCTTCCACTCCTTGGTGGTGGCCTCCTCTTTTTCCATCCAAGCCATGAGAAGCATCCCTCCAAAGAGATAAAAACCGTGAACTTGGTGGCTCTCTTACTTCAACAAATTCAACACTTTGCACGCCAAGCCATCAACTCCATTTCCTCTCCCTTCTTTTACGTGAGGTGCAGCCAGAAAATGGAGAAAGCCGTGAGGTGCCCCTTCTCCTGGATATGTGCTCTTGTGTTGTAGTGGCTTACTATGTTTGCCTTGGATGTAGCATGTAAGATTTCTACCATTTTTCCAAGGAGAAACCGTGAGCTTCCAACTCCTTGAATGTGGTTGCTGCACTTCATATTTAATTGTTGCTTCCTCACGTTGCAGCCAAGAAAGAATGAAAAGATGATGCTAGCCAAATTGGCCGTGAGCTTCTCCATGTAGTGGCCCCTTTTTGACTTGCCAAATGCCTTCCTAGAGTGAAAACCGTGAAGTGGTGTCTCTTTTTTTTAATCAAGCTTCATCTTTCAATTCAATAAAATATTACATGAATTGTAGCTTTGGCCGTGTGATATGTGGTCTTCCTTGGTGGCCCCTTCCATTATTTCACTTTGATTATTGAATGAAACCGTGTGGAGTTGTGAGCATGGATGTGCATTTTGTGTTGGTTTTTCATGTGCAGCACTTCCAAATGGAAAACACGTTCCAAACCAAGAAAAAGGTGGTGGCTCCCACTTCTATTATGTTGTCTTCCCATTTAAGAGAAAGAAGCCTCCCATTTTGTGCCGTGAATGCTTCCTTCATGTGCCATTTTCAATTGAAAACAATATTGCCTTCTCAAATTGGTGGCCCCCACTTTTGTTACATGAGCTTCTTGCCAAAATAATGTGACAACAGTCCTTTGACTTAAGCTTGCTACCATGCCTCTTACAACAAGCAAAACCGAAAGATGTTTACAAATGGTGACCCACTTTTTCCATGTGCTTAACCTCTTAAACCAAACCAATTTTGCAATGGCCGTGTACTATTATTTTGTTGCAGCCGAGAATGGACATTACACTTTCTTCCTCATGTGCTTTAAACATGAATTGGCCGTGTGATGCATAAGTGGGTTCCAAGTTTTGCTTCTAAATGATCAATTCCAGCCACCACAATTGCTAAACAACAAGCAAACAATGCAAACAATTTATAAGTCACTCAAACAGTAAACACAAGACTGACATAGAGGAGTAAAAAAAATACTGGGAACAACACAAAATGAATTTGAACAAAATAAAAACTATACGTGAAAATAGACATCCAGACGAAACTATGAAAAAAAATTGCATGGAAAACGGATAAGAATTGATCTCGAACGAAGACACACAAGTTGACACAACATTCACGCAGCACTGTGCGAAAATTGAAATGGCTGAGATGCATTGGGCTCAATTGCCATTTCTCATTTAACCTTCAAAATGTTCCAAATTGTATTTCCAAAATTTTCCCGTAATTAATAATGCAAAATAATAAGCTCAGATAATTCAAATTAGTTAAAATAAGAACTTTCGATCAAATTAAGCACATTTAGCAAAAACGGAAAAATACCGGACGTTTAAGCACAATTCCCCGACTAATTTTAGCACAATAAACTAAGTGAAGTGAATAAAATATTGACTCATCAAAATAGACCACACTTAGTCTTTTGCACTCCTGGGCAAAATCAAGACTCAAATCAGGGAATGGTTCAAAGGATTTTCAGGAATGGTGACACAAACTCAGCAGACAGAAAAATAAAAACTCGCAAGAAAATAAAAAGAATTTACAGAATTCTCAAGAAGTCTGGACAGAGAAAAGAAGTAGAAATTATCCAACACAAATCAAATAAAGCAGATACTTACAGAAATCTTCCAAGCAATTCAATACACGGAAAAATAATCAATCAGCTTAAGAGGCGATTTAAAAATAACAAAACCTCACAGATGCACTATAGTGTTTCTCTCAAGTGTTTAAGGTAAATCAATTTCACTCAATGCACTCAAGAAAGCAAACACAAACAGACTTGGCAATCTTCTAATATCAACACTTAAAACATATGCATGTTCAGATCTAAAGGTCTTTACTGGGTTGTAATGGGGCCAAGGACAGGGGAGGATAAAATTTGGATAAGTAGCTACAGCTTAGAAGAAATAGAGGAGCAATGGGGAAAAAATGTAAACACAGTGAAATCTCACCCAAACCTCTAATTCAATCCTCTTCTCAACTCCATTATTCACAGGATTATTTTTCAATTTTCTCTTTTTCTTTTTCTCATCATTTTTCATTTTTTTTTCATCCTGTCTCTTCTCTTTTCTCTCTCTATCACACAACAGGATCATATTTTCTAAACATGATGAGGAACCAACTAGCCAATTCATCAGAAACTCCCAGGAGACCACACTTATTCACAAAATACTTCTATAGCTCCAGACTTTCCTGAGGTTAAGGTAATCATGGTTTTTCACTTAGGATCAGTATATGAGCTTCAACATAAAGAAATGGGGAAAGTATAGGCTCAAAGGGGTTATCAAAGGATAATAACAGGGTAGGCTTATTTGGCTAACGAGGCTCAAGAAATAAATTGCCTTTATTACTTCCAAAAATGCATATAAATCAAGTATATCAAAAAGAATCAAGCCAAGGCATATGTGCAAGCAATCAAGATACATATCACACAAAAGAAAGAAAATACAGTGGCTCAATTTCTCACACAGGGTGTTTGTCACAATCAAATCAACCTCTTAAACATTATAATCTTCCCAAGCAGAGAAAAGCAAGGATTTCAAACCATAAGTATTAAGTAAGTGAAGGAAAAATCTACAACTTAAACATCATCCAGAAATCAAAAGAAAAATGTAAAACTTATTGCACACAAAACTCGATAAAAATAACTTAAAAGAGAAAAAAATTTAACACTCAAAAACAAAAAATTTAACACACAAAATACAATCTAACAGAAAAATCAGGATTTCTCCCCAGTAGACCACACTTAAATCACACAATGTCCTCAGTGTGTTACAATCATCAGATTATCAATTTCAGAGCAGTCAAATAATATAGACAAGTGCACTAAAATGTTAGGAAATGGGAAGAAATTTTCAGTAACATCCATCAGTAGATGTTTTTAGTGACACCCATCAGTAGATGTCTAGTCGCATAGCACCCATCAGTAGATGCTAATATTTTTTATTTTTATTATTTATTTTTTTTTCTGAAAAAGGAGACCGATACTGTGACAACAGTCTCGGTGGCAAAGACCGGAACTGTTGCTACAGTGGAAAGCAATCTGGCTATAAATAGGCCGCTCCTCCGCGTCCAGCGCCATTTCCAGACCTGCCCATTCTCTCACTACTCCTCTCTTCTCTTTCTCTGCTCTCTCTCTGCTCTCTTCTCTCTCTACTCTCTCTACAACTCTCATCTCTCTTCTCTCTCTCCACCTGAGCGTCTGGAATCTCTACGGAGCCTCTGCCCCGGTGCCATCTGAAGAGTGTGAGAACCCCGAGGAGCTTCTCTGCCAGCCTACTACTCCAGGTAAGTCCTCTGCTCCTGGATCTGCCTTTCTTTCCGCTTTTTCTGCTGTTATTACCATCCTGCTTTCCTGCTTTCCATTTTTTTCTTCTCTGACCTCTTGCCTGCTCTCCCTCTTTTCCATTTTTCTGCTTTCCTTTATTTTTCTTCTGCTGATTATGCTTCTTTCTTCTCCTTTTCAAATTTTTTTTATTTTTATTTTTTTTTTGTAATTTAAACACTTAAACACATAAAACACAACTGTCTTAAAACTTAAGGGGTATATAGGCTGGAAACCAGACGTTAATCTCCCTTCGATTGAAGGTATTGCAGAGACAATCGGGTAGAACAACGCCACGTACCCCACTTAAAAATAAACACAAAATCTTAATTTTCAAGAACAACAAGGACAACTGGACAACTGGACGTAGATCCGTTTAGGACCCTTTTGCAAGGACCGTGAAACAGATCTGAGACCAGACACAGAAATATCAAAGACTGATCGGACAAAATAAACTGAAAAGGAAACAAAAACAACCAAATAAAGAAAATACTGAACTAAGAATCTAATATATTTTTATGCTTCTTTTTTTTTATGTTTTGTTTTTTTTTTTATGTTTTTGTTCTTTTTATTTTTATATTTTTTTTTATTAAGTTTTAGAATATTTCAAGAGGAATGATGACGAGTGAGATGGAATCAGAGAGATACCCTAGTCAGCGATGGCGTCCTACAGATGATCAGATCAAGATGATGACCAACATCTACAACTATGGGGTCACACACCCAAGCCGAGCGCAAGTCGTCGAGATCGCGTCTCGACTAAGGACCTTCGCAGATGCCACCGAATATAACGTGCACTGCTGGTTTAACAACCATGGCAATCGGGTCAGGCGCTGGCAAGCGGAGATAGACCCCACTGGCACTCTCTTTTCACAACTGCCGCTGTATATGTATGGTAAGAACTCTCATCATACCTCCATTTTTATTGAAAATTTTTTTCACTTCCTCTTCTATAATTAACACAATTTTATTTTTTTTTTATAATTTTTTTTTTGTTTGAAAGAATACAACTGGGTGATAATGAGGGCACCGAGGCTGCTGGATTTGTTTCCAGTTCCGATCATTATCGATGACGACAGAAATGAACGAGAAATTCCTCCACCAAAGCCTCCTGTATTTCGAACCAGAACTCCCTCAACGGAGCTCTCCCTTAGACCACCACAACCAGCTCGAGAATTCTTCCAGTTTTAATGTTTTGTTTATTTATTTTTATGTTTTTGTTGGCCGAGTGTGGCCAAAATTTGAATAAGGCATGTAATCTGAACAATTATATTTTTTTTATGTTTTTAATTTTTTTTTATGTTGTTTTTGTTTTTTATTTGGTTTGTAATATTAACGATCACTAAAGATCGACCCCCAAACATCTTTTAATTTCATATATATCTACTGCAATTTCATTATCAGATCTGTGCAATGGGTGATTGGGCATCTACTGATGGATGCCGATAAAGATGACAAACATTGGTGGCTACTGAAGGACATCAATGACAATAAAAAAATAATATAAAAATAAAAATAAAAAAAAATATTGGCAATTTTGATACGACTGTCGCGGTCATACAAATTTTATACAGATAAATAATGCAGTATAGTTTAGGATTTGACTCCTAGATCGTCTCTCAAGGACCAAACATGGTTCAGTTTCAGATTTAAACACGAAGGGGGGGTTTACAATTTGTTTGAACAGGTAAAACGAAATTGAAACAGTAAAAATTAAATTGCTACAATAAAAACGAATTTACAGTAGAATAAAACATTAAAATTAAATCTGGAACAGAAAACTTAAAATACAGAAAATGAAAATACAGTAAACAATAAATACAGAAAACAGTAAAAACAGAAAACAGTAAATTTTAGAAAACAGTAAAAAACGAAAATACAGTAACATAAAACAGTGAAAATAAATCTGGAACAGTAAAAACGAAAATACAGAAAAACATAAGATACAGAAAATAGTAAAAACAGAAAATAGTAAAAACAGTAAAACATCAAAAACAAAAATATGAAATTACAGCAGTAAACAATAACAGTAAAAACAATGAATACAGAATTTCAAAATCAGTAAAACAGTAAAAGCAAAATACAGAAAAAGAAAATACAGAAAACGAAAATACAGTAAACAGTAAATACAGAAAACAGTAAATTTAGAAAACAATAAAAATAAAATCAAAATTACTGCAGTAAAATACTGAGAACAAAATTATAGTGAATTAATCAACATGCAAAAGATAAACAGCAGCAGAAATTAAATTGCATAAAAACCTAATACATAAATTAAAATACAGCAGAAATTAAATTACAGCAGTAAAACAAAAGCAGTAAAACAGAATTTAAATTTCAGAAACAGTAAATTAAATTAATGCATTGAATTGAAATTGTAGATGAATTTATTACAACAAAAGAAAAGGAAAAGTAAATTGGAAATTCAACATTACAAGACGAGTGCATCAACTTTGTGTACTTGTGATTCTTCCAGCTCCTACACCGTTCCAGCCCCTACACCGTTCCAGCTCTTCTTCTCTACTGTCCAGCTGCTGCTGGACTTATTCCCCCCACGGCTTTCTACTCTACTGGAACGTAACAATGTACTTATCTTTTGCTGCAGCCGTGCACTAGGACTTGCTTCCCATCTAAATGTGATCATTGTTGAATGAAAGAGATGAATGGATACAAGCTGGACGTGTCAATTATGTGAAGCTGTTCTCTGTACTCTAGTGCTCCATGTCATCATCCATTATAATTGAAAGAAAGAAAGGCTGACCACTTCTCATTTCTTTTCTGGTCGGCTGTCGTGTGGTATTTTGAATGGAATGGAAATGCTTATTAAAATTCCATCTCCCACTTACTTTCACGTGTACCCATGTGTGTGTGGCAGCAGCGTGGAATGTGTTGGACAGCACCTCTTCTTTATTCCAAAATAATGAATGTGTATTCTTCCTTTCGTGTGGGCCGTGTTACTTCCTTTCCAAGCCAAACCCATGACAACTAGCTGAGAGAGCACCACTTCTTTTGGAGCAGTTCGGCAAATAATGTATGTGACAAGTGGTGGTCCCCTCCTTTCATCCAATTTGTTATCTGATGTGCTAAAGGTATGAGGACTTTCTCATGTGCACCTCTCTTTTTCTCTTTCTCCAATGATATTGCTCTCCATGTCACCAATTAAAACAAACAACACTTAGTCTCATAATCTGCTTCCATTCACACAAAGTGGTGCAGAATTCACGTGACCATTCTGCTCATGCTGCAGCATCCACTACTCTTCTCTGCTGTCCTGAACCGTGTGTGTCTCCACTTCATGTGCCATGCTGTGCAACCAAGCTGCTGTACCGTTTGCAGCCATGACAAGTGAGTGATTCTTTGTTGCTGGAACGCCTATGCTGGAATCTTCCCGTGAATGATGCTACTGCTGGATGGGAGTTGCTAGTGCTGGACCGTGAACACCTTGGTGGAGCTGTGAAGGTAGCTGCTGGAGTTGGACGTGGAAGACAGCTTCTGGTTGGAGCTGAAGCTGGAGCGTGTTAAACGGTGAGCTACTGTCCGTGAGCTAGCTGGACGGTGGAAGTTGCCATGTGAAGGATGCTGGATGGAAGCTGCCATGACCAGCAAATTGTGATGTTTCTTTTTAGCCTATAGACCGTGACAACATCTTCATTCTCTTCTATTATTTCCAGCCGTGACACTTCTATGTGTGTGGACGCCTCTTCATGTGGCAGCTTCTAACATGGAATGTGTATTACTTCTTCAATTGAATGGAATAGGCCAAAAATTAATCCATGCATGCTAGCTTGGTTCAAGCTTCAATAAAAGAAAATAAAATGAAAAACATTATATTACAAGACTTTGTTCACATTCAGGATATCAATTACACTTTCCATTTTGCCAATTCAGCCGAGACCCACTTCTTCTATTTCTTTCCAAATTAAAATTAAAATCCAAAAGCTTCTAGTTAATTGCTTCAAAAATTAATTAGTTCTTAAATTTCATCCAAATAATTTCCCTGCAAATAATAATACAAATAATTAGTCACAGATAATTCAAATTAATCAAAATAAGAATTACCGGTCAAATTAAGCATAATTATGAAAAACAGGAAATACTGGACAATTAAGCACAATTCCCTGACTAATTTTTAGCACAATAAGCTAAGTGTAGTGTACAAAATGTTGACTCATCAAAATAGACCACACTTAATCTTTTGCACTCCTGGGCAAAATTAAGACACAAGTCAGGGAATATTTTCAAAGAACATCAGGAAAGTGACAGACTTAGTAGACAGAAAACAAAGACTTGTACGAAAAATAAACAGATTTACACAGTTCTCAAAAATTCTGGACAAAGAAAAATATGTAGATAAAATCAAAGTATTGAGATACTCATGAAATTATTTAAGCAATTCAAAGCATGACAAAATAATCAATTAAATTGAGAGATGAATGAAAAGTGACAAAACCTCACAAATGCACTATCAGTGTTTCTCTCAAGTGTATGGAATAAGTAATGTCAACTCGATGATCTCAAAAAAGCAAACACAAATAGATTTGGCAAGCTTAAAACAAAATATTTTATCACAACAGAAAATATTTTTTATGTTTTTTTTTTTAAAGATAACAATTCGAAAACTAAGAAGAAAAGGAAAAACAAACTTAAAAGAAAAACAAAATGCAGAATCTCCCCCAGACCACACTTAAACTACAATCTCCCAAATCAGTTAAAGGCATAAGATCATCAATTGAAACACTAAACAGATAAAGGACAAATGCAATAAAAGTAGGAAAACGGGGAAGAAAGAAAGAGAAAACTCCCCTGGTCAGGGTGGCAGTTGCCAATTTTGGACTTGTAGGGAGATGTTCTTCTCGTCACGATCCAACATGAAATTGTTGAGGACGAACTGCTTCATCCTCCAGATTTGATCAAGCAGGGAAATGTCTTCCACGACTGGATCCAAATAATTATTGTTGATGAATAGATTCAACAGGTGCCTGTTGAAATCGTTCTGGGTGCTCGCACCTGTGTCTTCAATTGTGGGTGTCTGCTCATCAAGTTTATACGTACCTCCTGCAACATGGTTAGTGCAATGTGGTTCTACAGAAATTTCATGCAGGGGTATAACACCCAATTCTAATGTAACAGGCTGAACCTTAGATACATCCTCATAACATGAATCAATTTCAAAATTACATGCAATATCAATATCAGACTCAGATTCATGTTCAGAAGGAGAATTAAAAACATGCTCAGCAACAATATGATTATCGGCATACCCATCATCAGCATAATCTTTAATAACACATTCATGAATAGCATAATCATACTGAGGTATGCTTACCTCCACTTCCTTGAAGATGGGAAAAGTGGTGGAAGATGAAGGTGGTCTACCTGGCTCAAAAGTATTGCTTATTCCTGCCTGAGCCTCAAAATCTTCAGCAGTCTCCTCAGGTGCAAGAGTGGCCATCTGCCCGATCTGATCAGTCAGATTCTTCATGGCAGCTTGAGTTTCCTGCTGGATTTTCATGCTATCTTGCTCGAACTGAATTCTCTGCATGGTTATCTGCTCTAATAACTCCTTCAATGTAGGTTTAGAAGTAGAAGGCTGGGGAGCTATTTCGGCAGGAACACTATACTGCTGACTCTCGTATTGCTGGACTGGTGGAGGCATAAAAGTATCCTGAGATGGTGCTTCCTGATATTCCTGTTGAGCATCGAACCATCCCAGGCTAGGGTCATTCCATCCAGGATCGTCGTTATAAGCATATTGCATAGGGGAAAATTTGCTCAAAAACTGATGCTCAAGATATCCCCAATCGGTAACGGATCTTAGAGGAAGAGAGTCTTTCCAATCCTTAGCTGCTCCTTGTAATGAATGCGGAAATGCGCTCAAGAAAATGTGATCAAGAGGAACATCTGGAGGCTTCATTGAAGAGCACACCATGTGGAACTCCTCCAAATGTCTATGTGGGCATTCCCCTGCAAAACCATGAAACTTAGGCAGCAAATATGTCAGTCCAGTGCTTAGAACGTAATAAAAATCATCCTCTGTAGGTGGAACCGGCTCCCTAGGAGCGCTCTCAGGAATTTGAGGATGATCCATATAATTCTCATCATAGAATTCAGCAGAATTACAATCAGAGTACCAAGCAGAAGGAGAATCATGATTATAGACACTCGCAGAATAAGCACTATTCACATCAAAATAGGTAGACATGGAAAATAAAAAGTAAAAAAACTAAAAACTAAAAATTATAAAACAGATAAAACACAACACATTTATACATGCAATACATACACAAGACATAATTTTTTTTTTAATTAACAGAAAAAATACATATGACACGCATACAAAACAAATAGAACATCACAACACAAGATAAAACACAACACAATTAAACATGCTACAGGCATAAACAAGACAGAACATCAACAGTAAAATATTTTTTTTTTAAATATAGCAACTAAATACAGAACACAGCACAATAAAATATAAAAGACAAAACATATATTAACACAACATAATCGAAAAACACAGCAAAAATCTAAAACGAAAAACCTGGAACTGAAGTGACAACGCCGCCAAAATTTGTTGAAGGTGTCGTTATCGCCTGCAAAAATATACAAGACAAAACACACAAAACAAACATATTAACAGAACAAAACTTTATACAACAAAAATCTAAAACCAAACCTCCATTGATTGGTCCCCGGCAACGGCGCCAAAATTTGCTGCGGGCGTCGCAACCCGTCAAATTTGATGTGCAAGAATTAATGCAGTATAATTACTAGGAAGTGACTCCTAGGTCGTCTCTCAAGGACCAATTTTTGTGGTTCAGTCTCAGATTTAACACGAAGTGGGGGGGTTTTGTGATTTTTGGTTTTGTGCGGAAAAATAAATTAAAATTGAAGTGGACTTTAAACACAACTGAATTTAAAAACACTGAAATAAATTTTAATGATGGTAAAAACTGAACGGTAAAAGACGGTAAAAATATAAAACGTCTGAAAATGAAATTTATCAAAGATTAAAAACGACGTTTGAAAATAAAATGAACATTAAATCAAAATAACAAAATATAACGATGAAGAAAACAATAAACGGTACAATGAAACAGATAACAAAAATAAAACACTTAACTGAAAATAAAATCCATCAAAGTTTCAACATTTAAATTAAAATTCTTGACAGTGAAACAACTACCCAAATACTAACACAGAAATCAAATTCTACAACTTTTGCATTGTTTAAAATGAAAATCTGAGAAAGAGAGTGGAAGAGGAAGAGGCGAGAGCCTCTTCCCAGGCAGTGGGTGTCCTAAACTACTCCTAAATCTAATAAAATCTCCCCTTTTTCTTCTCTGCTGCTGCTCCAATTTATAGCCAAAACTCATAAGCATCCTCCCGTGACTTCTCCTTCATTTCAACATTTTGTTTTTGTGTGGGAGCGTGAATTCCTTTCCCGTGACTTGTTTTTGTCTCCCCCGTAGGTTCTAGATTCTGATTTTCTTCAACTCCTAGATTTGCAAAGGAAATAGGTTAGGGGCCCTCCACTTCTTGTCATCTTCTAGACCTTAGAGCCGTTGACATTCTTCTCCATTCTTCCAAGCATCCGTAGTTTCCTTCATGAGGTTGTATGCTCTTTGCTGCTGGATGCTCTCACCAAAGCTCTGCTCACCGTGAAGATAGCTAGGAGGATGAAGTCCTTGCTGCTTTTTGGACCAGCCGTGAGCTTCTATCACAATTGAAGATCAAAAACCAAAATCTTGTGTGGAAGGGATGTAGAGCTAAAGAAAATCTGCACTTCAAGCCTCTCAAAACCGTGACCTTCCACTCCTAGGTGGTGGCCTCCTCTTTTTCCATCCAAGCCATGAGAAGCATCCCTCCAAAGAGATAAAAACCGTGAACTTGGTGGCTCTCTTACTTCAACAAATTCAACACTTTGCATGCCAAGCCATCAACTCCATTTCCTCTCCCTTCTTTTACGTGAGGTGCAGCCAGAAAATGGAGAAAGCCGTGAGGTGCCCCTTCTCCTGGATATGTGCTCTTGTGTTGTAGTGGCTTACTATGTTTGCCTTGGATGTAGCATGTAAGATTTCTACCATTTTTCCAAGGAGAAACCGTGAGCTTCCAACTCCTTGAATGTGGTTGCTGCACTTCATATTTAATTGTTGCTTCCTTACGTTGCAGCCAAGAAAGAATGAAAAGATGATGCTAGCCAAATTGGCCGTGAGCTTCTCCATGTAGTGGCCCCTTTTTGACTTGCCAAATGCCTTCCTAGAGTGAAAACCGTGAAGTGGTGTCTCTTTTTTTTAATCAAGCTTCATCTTTCAATTCAATAAAATATTACATGAATTGTAGCTTTGGCCGTGTGATATGTGGTCTTCCTTGGTGGCCCCTTCCATTATTTCACTTTGATTATTGAATGAAACCGTGTGGAGTTGTGAGCATGGATGTGCATTTTGTGTTGGTTTTTCATGTGCAGCACTTCCAAATGGAAAACACGTTCCAAACCAAGAAAAAGGTGGTGGCTCCCACTTCTATTATGTTGTCTTCCCATTTAATAGAAAGAAGCCTCCCATTTTGTGCCGTGAATGCTTCCTTCATGTGCCATTTTCAATTGAAAACAATATTGCCTTCTCAAATTGGTGGCCCCCACTTTTGTTACATGAGCTTCTTGCCAAAATAATGTGACAACAGTCCTTTGACTTAAGCTTGCTACCATGCCTCTTACAACAAGCAAAACCGAAAGATGTTTACAAATGGTGACCCACTTTTTCCATGTGCTTAACCTCTTAAACCAAACCAATTTTGCAATGGCCGTGTACTATTATTTTGTTGCAGCCGAGAATGGACATTACACTTTCTTCCTCATGTGCTTTAAACATGAATTGGCCGTGTGATGCATAAGTGGGTTCCAAGTTTTGCTTCTAAATGATCAATTCCAGCCACCACAATTGCTAAACAACAAGCAAACAATGCAAACAATTTATAAGTCACTCAAACAGTAAACACAAGACTGACATAGAGGAGTAAACAAAATACTGGGAACAACACAAAATGAATTTGAACAAAATAAAAACTATACGTGAAAATAGACATCCAGACGAAACTATGAAAAAAATTGCATGGAAAACGGATAAGAATTGATCTCGAACGAAGACACACAAGTTGACACAACATTCACGCAGCACTGTGCGAAAATTGAAATGGCTGAGATGCATTGGGCTCAATTGCCATTTCTCATTTAACCTTCAAAATGTTCCAAATTGTATTTCCAAAATTTTCCCGTAATTAATAATGCAAAATAATAAGCTCAGATAATTCAAATTAGTTAAAATAAGAATTTCCGATCAAATTAAGCACATTTAGCAAAAACGGAAAAATACCGGACGTTTAAGCACAATTCCCCGACTAATTTTAGCACAATAAACTAAGTGAAGTGAATAAAATATTGACTCATCACCTTACCTCTAGAAACATTGCACCGTTCTAAAACACCCCGACCGTGACTTGCACCATAAGGAATCTCTGAAAACACCTACAAATCACCGAATAATGATAAAATGATCGATCTCATTATTTTAATACACCTATCTACTCTAATACTCTATTTTCTAGGTTCTTACAATTTTTACATTTTATATGATTTTTAAATTCAGTTAATCTTATTGTATTATAAAATTTTCTACATTAAAATTGTAAAAAATACTTATTTTATAATCAATTTTTAAGAATACATTTTTTTTATAAATTTAATATAATTTATTATTAGTTACTTTTTTAATTATCATATATAAGATGAGATAGACTTGATGTGCTCGTGTTTTATACTATTAATTATTTTTATTTGATTTATTATCATTAGTGAAACATAATTTTTTGTATTAATAAATAATTTTTTAGTAAAAATAAAATATGTATACGAAAACAAAGAGCTAAAAATAATAATTTTTTTATTATTATTAGTTAAAATGGGTTACAACTCACGGCCAACTCAGTCCACCACGGGTTCGGGCCGGGTTGGGTTGGAAAAAAATGTATTTTTGTATGTGGGTTAATTTTTAACTCGACTCATTTAAACCCGACTCATCCAAGTTGAATTCATGGTGAGCCGTGTTGACCCACCAACTCACTTAATTTTATTTTTATTAATTTATTTTCGTATAAAATCCTAAAATATACCCTCTAACTCATTAAATGTGGATTGTATTGTACTTTTTTTTATTATTTTGAATTGTCTTGAGTTTAACATTATTTTGAGAGTGAAATTTATTTATATTTGAATTGCAAAAAGTTTGTATTTTTTTATTTTAAAAAAATTCTAATTAAATGAGCTAGTGAGCCAACCCGTTTAACCCATCAACCCGTGGTGGTTCGAGCCGAGTTCGAATTTTTCTGATTTGCTAATAAATGAAACAGATTGGGTTGGCTTACTAAGTGATCAACTCGTGATGGGTCGAGTCGGGTGGACCACTTTGACAACACTATATAAAACATAAGATAACATTAGGGGTGGGCAAAGTGTACTATATTACACTCTGGTGCTTATTTCAACCCATACAAAGATTTTAAAAGTTTGCATACTTTATTCTCTTGACCAAGTACAACATATCCTTCAATTTGACTCATAATTTTTTTTCCTCCAAATCTACATTCAAAAGGGTTGTTTATATTTTTCTGGTGTATCACTAGTTTATGGATAGTTGTTAAGGCTAACAACACTCAAATAGAAATGGAGAAAATCCTAGTCACAAGGGCAAAAGTGTCAAAATAATCTATGTTGGATTTTTAACTAAAACATTTTGCTAACAATCTTGCCTTATACTTCTCTATAGTACTTTTTCTTAAAGATCTACTTACAACCAATGTGTTTTGCTCCTTTAAGAAAATTTACTAAGGTCCAAGTATTATTTTTCTGAATTGATTCAATTTCAGTCTTAATTCCTTTATCCCATTGTTTTGCATCAGGAGCACTAATAGCTTTTATAAAGCTATTAGAATCATTATCAACAAGATAAGTATAAAAATCATCTCCAAAGAAAGTTTCTTTTCTTTGTCTTTTACTTTTTCTCAAATCCTCATTCAAGGTATCACTATTATTATCAATATGATCATATTTATCACTAACCTTTAAGGAAAAACATGTTCAAAAAACTCAGCATTTTTTTGTCTCCATTAAAGTGTTACGTTCAATTACATCACTTTCTAAGAACTAGAAACTTATAGGTAGCAATATGTTCAACACAGCCTAAGAGCATGCAAACAGAGGTTTTAGAGCCTATTTTCCTTTTCTTAGAATATGGTAACATCACCTTAATTAGGCACCCCACACTCTTAGATATTTAAGGTTAGGTTATAAGCTCTCCACAACTCATAGGGAGTTTACCAGTTTTATTATGAGATATTCTATTTTGTAAAAACATGCAGTAAGCAACTCATTAGAAAGTGCACTAAGAAAAATGTGCCGACATGCCTTGTTCACGAAAATCCAATCTTCAACTAGTTTTGAGTTTGAAGGGATACTGGAGTCGAGCTTCAGAGATGAAAGAGCAACAACAACTCCATAATGTCTAAAAGGGTGGACACACGTTCTTGCTAGCACCAAAAGTTATGTCCAAAGACAACCTCGACTTTTGACACATCCGGAAGTGGTTTCACAAATACTGTTTGAGTTCTGAAATCAAATTTTTGACTTTCATGAATCTAGTTGTTGATGTCAACCATAAGTCCTTAACATTGTTGTAGAAATTGTTGACAAAATCACGAACAATATTTCCTAACGCGTGTAATTTCACTATCTTTTAGGACTTATCCGCGGTATGTTGCACAAGTCTCCCAAGATACAACATGAACTTCCCAGAAATTTCTAAGGATCTTAGAACTAGCAAAAACCCTATAAAAAGTAGAAAATAAACCCAAGATATTTTTAGAAAAGAAAAGGAGAAAAGATAAAACTAAGAGGAAGGAGAATGAGAGAAAATGTTGTGTTTAGAAATGTAGGAAATGCTCTATTTGTAGAGCGTGAGGCAGCACCCTAGGTGAGAAATTTAATCAAAGACCGTTGCCACAATAATGAATAATGAATAAATAAATAAAAATTGAACATTACACCAAAGTACGTTTTGCCAACAATAATGAATAATAAAAACTTACTGTTTGCCTTTTCGATTTAAATGTTAGTTTGGTTCTTATTTTTTTTTATGTTTAGGTAATTCAATTCTAATATTTTTGTTTCATGTCCTAATTTTTGTAAATTTGATGTAATTTGGTCCTTTTTCTTAATATTATTTAAAATAATTAATGAACAATATTTGTTACATGTTTGTTTGTATCTTTTTGTTTCTTAATTTATTTTAATTATTTTTATTTTTATTTTATTTTAAAAAAATGTTTACATATCAAACTACATCGTGCCATGTGCCAGGGTTGTGGTCAAGATCAATATTTTATATTCAATTTGATCCATATATTCTTATTTTTATACAATTTCGTTCGAATTTTTTTTTTAAATAAAGTAATTTTGTTTCTCTTTAAATTGAGATCTAATTTAGTCTCTATTTAAATATTATATTGATATTTTTATTTAAATTCACATTTTTATTGAATATTTTTTGTTTTAGAGTTACAATTGATTTAAAATTAGAACAAAAAAAATTTAAGAATAAGGACTAAATCTATTGGATTGAAGTTTAAAAAGTTAAAAATCTCATAAATTATAATCGATTAATATAAAGTTAAATGACATTTTTATTTAGTATTTTATTGATTTTAATATTTTAGAATTTTTAATCTCTTAAAATTTTAAATAAATCGTGTTATTTTTTACTTTTAAAATTTTCATTCTAAACCCACTTGAACCTTAAAGTAAAAATATTTAACAAAAATAAAAATATTAATATAATATTTATGCATAAATTAAATTTATTCTTAATTTAAGTAATAATGAAATTGTTTAATTTTGAAAAAAATTGAATGAATTAAATAAAAATAACTAATATATAGATATCAAAAATAAATATGAAACATTAACTATAACCAGTGAGACGTGATCATTTCTTTAAAATTAAAAACAAAAAAGAAGAAATCACATTTAAGTGTTTAATGTCATTAATTATTTAAATAATATTAATAGAAAGATGAAAATTGATATTTAATTTAAAAAAAATTAGAACTGTTGAATAAACCTAAAGAAAATAAAAAATAAATTATTATTTAAGTCCAAATTTTAGTACTAATTTTACTTTTATTAATATAAATTATCTTATTAATTACTTTTCACATTTTATGTAACTTTTAAATTCAGTTAATCTTACTTTAATATAAAATGGTCTATATTAAAATTGTAAAAAATATTTATTTTATAATCAATTTTTAAGAATACATTTTTTTATAAATTTAATATAATTTATAATTAGTTAATTTTCTAATTATCATACATAAGATGAGATAGGCTTGATGTGCACGTGTTTTTATACTATTAATTATTTTTATTTTATATATTATCATTAGTGAAATATATAGTTTCGTGTTAATTAATAATTTTTGTTAGTAAAAATAAAATCTGTATATAAAAACAGTTATCGTAGAGTTAAAAATAATAATTCTTTTTATTTTTTTATTATCATATATAGGACATAAGATGAGATAGAAGTGATGTGCACACGTTTTTATACTACTAATTATTTTTATTTTATTTATTATCATTAATGAAACATATACAGTTTCGTATTAACAAATAATTTTTGTTAGTAATAAGTATTTCAAATTTAAATAACTTTTAGAATTTAGTGGTAATTAAAAAACTTTTATCCAAATAAAAAATTAAAATTCATTGAATTTAATTATCTTGTCCAAACAAAAGATTTAAAGCATACAAGTTAAGCTTTTTAAAATGGAAGAATACGTAAATTTCAAGAATTCCATACATACTATTGTTTGCAGCAACTATGTGGATCTGAAGAAGGGTCAAACTTTCTCTTCTTCCTTCCAAGTTTCCTCCTTTTCTTCCAATGCACAATTCCCTCTTTTGCTCTCACTCTCAGTCTTAAACTTCCTTACACAACGAAGTCGTCTCACAATTCAATTGCTTGCTTCATAAGCGTTATGTTCCTTCCATCTTCAAATTTGAAAAGATTTTGAGATTTCTTGCAAGAAAGCGGTACCCTGATGCTATTTCTCTCATTAAGGTTAACAACACTCAAATAGAAATAGAAGAAATCTTAGTCACAAAGACAAAAGTGTCAAAATAATCTATGTTGGGTTTTTATGTAAAATCTTTTGCTACTAATATTGCCTTATACTTTTCTATAGTAGTTTTTCTTAAAAATCTATTTACAACCAATGGATTTTGCTCCTTTAGGAAAATCTACTAAGGTTCAAGTATTACTTTTCTGAATTGATTCAATTTCAATATTAATGGTTTTATCTCATTCTTTTGCATTAGGAGTACTAATAGTTTTTAAAGTTATTAGGATCATTATCAACAAGATAAGTAGAAAAATCGTCTCCAAAGGAAGTTTCTTTTCTTTGTCTTTTACTTCTTCTCAAATCGTCATATCAATATTATTATCAATAGGATCATATTTCTTACTAACCTTTAAGGAAAAAATATGTTCAAAAAATTTAGAATTTTTTTGTCTCCATTAAAGTGTTTCGTTCAATCACATCACTTTTTAAGAACCTATAGACAGCACTATGTTCAACATAGCCTAAGAATAAGCGATCAGAGGTTTTAGAGTCTATTTTCCTTTTCTTAGGATCGTGTAACATCACCTTAATTAGGCACCCCTGCACTCTTAGATATTTAAGGTTAGTTTGATAACATCTCCACAGGTCATAGGGAGTTTTACCAGTTTTATTATGAGGTATTCTATTTTGTAAAAACACGCAATAAGAAACTCATTAGAAAGTGCACTAAGCAAAGTGTGCCGACATACCTTGTTCCCATAAATCCAATCTTCAACTAGTTTTGAGTTTGAAAGGATACTAAAGTCGAGCTTCGAAGATGAAAGAGCAGCAGCAACTCCATATATGTCTAAAAGGGTGGACACACGTTCTTGCTAGCTCCGGAAGAAGACCTCGACTTTTGACACGTTCGAAAGTGGTTTCGCAAATACTGTCTGAGTTCTGAAAACAATTTTTTGACTTTCATGAATCTAGTTATTGATGTTAATCATAAGTCCTTAAGATTATTGTAGAAATTGTTGACAAAATCATGAACAATATTTCCTGAGGCGTGTAGTTCCACTGTCCTTAAGGACTTACCCACGATGTGTTGCACAAGTCCTACATGATACAACATGAACTTCCTAGAAATGTCTGAGGATCTCAAAACTAACATAGAACCCTATAAAAAGTAGAAGATAAACCCAAGATATTTTTAGAATAGAAAAGGAGAAAATATGAAACTAAGAGGAAGTAGAATGAGAGAAAATGTTATGCTTAGGAATATAGAAAATGCTCTATTTGTAGAGCGTGAGGCAGCCCCTAGGTAAGAAACTTGGTCAAAAACCGTCGACCACAATAACAAATAATAAATAAATAAATAAAAATTGAATATTACACTAAAGAACGTTTTACCAACAATAATGAATAATAAAAACTGACCATTTTGTCCTTTTGATTTAAATATTAGTTTGGTTCTTATTTTTTTAAGTTTATTTAATTCAATTCTAATATTTTTGTTTCAATCAGGTCCTAATTTACAAGATGAAATTTGGTCTTTTTTTTTTCCTTAATATTGTTTTAAATAATTAATGAACAATATTTGTTACATGGTCGTATTTTTTTGTTTTTTAATTTATTTTAATTATTTTATTTGAAAAAAATGTTTACATATGTGCAATGAGTTAGGGTAAGTGGTAAAGATTAATGTTTTATATTCAATTTTTTTCATATATTCTTATTTTAATAAAATTTCGTCTCAATTTTTTTAAATAGAATAATTTTGTTCTTTCTAAATTAAATTTTAATTTCTATACAAATGTTATAACGATATTATTTTTGAATTTACATTTTTATTAAATATTTTTGTTTTAGGATTACAATTGGTTTTAAATTAGAAAAAAAATTTTAAGAATAAAGACTAACACTATTAGATTGAAATTTAAAAAGTTAAAAATCTCAAAAATTAATATAATTGATTAATATAAAGTTGTATTACACTTTTATTTAGTATTTTATGTGATTTTAATATTTTGAGATTTTTAATCTCTTCAAATTTTAAATAAATCTTGTTATTTTTTAACTTTAAAATTTTCTTTCTAAACCAACATGAACCTTAAAGTAAAAATATTTAATAAAAATATTAATATAATATTTATGTATAAACTAAATTTATTCTTAATTTAAAGAATAATAATATTGTTTATTTTTGGAAAAAAATATGTTTGAGTTAAATAAAAATAATTAATATAGATATCAAAATAAATATGAAACATTAACTATAATATAACCGGTGACATGTGGTCATTTTTTTAAAATTAAAAAAATAAAAATGTGCACGTGTTTTATACTATTAATTTAGTTATTTTATTTATTATCATTAGTGAAATTTATAGTTTCGTATTAATTAATAATTTTTGTAGTAAAAATAATAAAAACAGTTATCGTAGAGTAAAAAATAATAATTCTTTTTTGTATTATTAGTTATTTTTTTATTATCATAGATAAGACATGAGATGAGTTAGAAGTGGATGTGCACACGTTTTTATACTACTAATTATTTTTATTTTATTTATTATCATTAATGAAACATATACAATTTCGTATTAACAAATAATTATTGTTAGTAATAATTAGGCTTAATTACCTACTTAGTCCCCGTGTTAGGAGGTAATTTTCTATTTAGTACCGGTTTTAAAAATTTAAGCATTTGGTACCTATGTTTTGAAATTTGTATCAATTCAATCCTATCCGTTATATTGTAAGTAACGGCGTTAAATGTTAAATGATTGGAAATGCTTAATTGCTTACTTAGTCCCCATGATAGGAGGTAATTTTCTGTTTAGTACCCGGTTTTAAAAATGTAGGCATTTGGTACCTATGTTTTGAAATTTGTATCAATTCAATCCTATCCGTTATATTGTAAGTGAAGATAATGTTGATGAAAGGATACTACAATTGGGTGGCAAAGGAGAAAGATTATGAATTTGGAAAAATCACTTTTGGTTTGTCAGAGAAGAGAAAAGGTCTTAATCTGGATGTTATGTTTGATGGGGTTGATTAATATCGTCTTTGTATGTGTTATGTTTTAATTTTGTTGAAGTGTTGATGGAGCTTGACCCTATCTTCTTCATTAAATACAATGGCATTAGAAGCACAATCTCATAATCTTTCTCCTTTGCCACCCAATTGTAGTATCCTTTCATCAACATTATCTTCACTTACAATATAACGGATAGGATTGAATTGATACAAATTTCAAAAACATAGGTACCAAATGCCTACATTTTTAAAACCGGGTACTAAACAGAAAATTACCTCCTAACATGGGGACTAAGTAGGTAATTAAGCATTTCCAATCATTTAACATTTAACGCCGTTACTTACAATATAACGGATATGATTGAATTGATACAAATTTCAAAACATAGGTACCAAATGCCTACATTTTTAAAATCGGGTAACAGAAAATTACCTCCTAACATGGAGACTAAGTAGGTAATTAAGCCTAATAATTATTTCAAATTTAAATAACTTTTAGAATTTAGCGGTAATTAAAAAACTTTTATCGAAATAAAAAATTAAAATTCATTGAATTTAATTATCTTGTCCAAACAAAAGATTTAAAGCATACAAGTTAAGCTTATTAAAATGGAAGAATACGTAAATTTCAAGAATTCCATACATACTATTGTTTGCAGCAACGATGTGGCTCTCAAGAAGTGTTAGGGTTTCTCTTCTTCCTTCGATTACCAAGTTTCCTCTTTTGCTCTCATTAAGCAAATGGAGATCAAGGGAATCTGTGAACTTAGTAAGCTCAACCTTCTCATCAATTGTTTCTGTCACTTAGACAAATTGGATTCTCAAACGGAGTTATCATCCAGATGTCATAACCTTAAATACCCTCATGAGAGGTCTCTGTGACAAGGGTGAGGTCAAGGAAGCGCTCAACCTTCACGACAAAGTAGTAGCAAACGTTTATGCAAAACTGGAAAACTGGTTCCTAATACAGTGACTTACAGTACTCTTATTGATGGTTTATGCAAAACTGGAAGAATCTCCCATGCTTGGGATCTTTTTTATGAGATGCATGGTAGAAATCAACAAGCAAACGTAATCACTTATAGTTCCTTGATTGACGGTTTATGTCAAAATCATCATCTAGACAAGGCAATTGAATTATTGAGGAAAATGAGAGAGAATGGAGTTCAGCCCGATATGTACACTGCAACAATACTTATTGATGGGATGTGTAGAGGGGGGAGATTTAAGAATGCACAAGAGATTTTTCAAGATCTATTGAATAAAGGTCACAATCCCGACCTCTATACTTAAAATGTTATGATCAATGGTCTTTGTAGAGAGGGTTTGCTTGATGAGGCATTCACCTTGTGGTCCAAAATGGAAGACAGTGGTTGTTTATCTAATGTTATTACTTTTGAAATAATCATCTCTGCTTTCTTCAAGAGGGACGAGACTAAAAAGGCCGAGAAAGTTTTGCACGAAATGATCTCTAGAGAGTTGTTGAAATGAGGAAAGGTGACACCTTATTTAAATAACAAGTTACATTTATGTGTTTGTCTTAGAATGTGCATGAATGGTTTGTAAATTTTGTATTAGATGAGTTGGTTTAGGTTGTAACCTCTGTTGCTGATGTTTTACTGGTTAAGGCTTGATACATTTTTATTTTCTACTCTGCATTTTGATTGCTACCAAACTTGTTTTTCCTTTGACATTACATTTTATTTGTAGAATTGGTTTAACTGATTAGTACAAAGGTTTAAATCAATGATTTTATTGTCTTTCAAGACCAAACCTCTGACCTCCCTCCCTATGTCTAAATCTTGATGATTTTTTTTATTTCCAACTGTTTGATATTCCCCATTCATGTTTGTAAGAGACCAAATATGATCTTTCTTTAGGGCCTTCAGTGTTGCACATCAGGGAACCATTCCCAAAGAATAAGCACACTTACGAAGCTTAGGGATCTTAACCTTGGCAATAATCATCTTCCTGATATGTCTATGCCTAAAGAACTTTTAAGTCTTTCTGAATTCTTCCAATAGAAGAATCTCAAATGTCTATTTCTTACTCTTACTGGATTAATTGATCTTCATGCTGTCTGTGCCCATATTCAGCAAAATACTGTAGGGTTTTCCTGCAACACACGAGGAAGCTCAACTTTTTCCTTAAATAATCCATGTATGTATACAAATTTATGAGTTAACTTGTGTACCTGCTCTCTTCAAGTGCTTTGGATTGAAACTGAATCAATGAGTTTAGGGACTCAAGTGCTGTGGATTGTCCATCTAAAAGTTGGTGTTGCTTATCTAAGGAAAGCCCAGCCATATTCCCAATATCTTCAGCTTTGCTTTGCAGAGTGTTCATCCTTGATGACATGGCATCTCCAACTTTAATTACCTCATTCTCTATCTCAATGGCTTCATCCCTTAACTTTCCGATTTCTTTTCCCAAATAATTATAAGATTCTTTCAGCATTGTTACCCCATCCTCCAAACTTCTCTTCATATCCTCTTGACCTTCTTGTAACTGTGATTGTGATAGTGCAATTTTTGTAGTTTGCTCATAAACATTTTGTGAATGAATTAACACAGAATCTATGTGGCCTTCCAGATGTCTAGCACTTTGACCTACATGTTGGGTGTGGCTGCCAATTAAATCAAGAGAATCATGAATTCTCTTGATTTACCCCATGTTGCATTACAAAAATAAGAAGCGAAACTCAGAATATTGAAATAAATTGATAAACTAAGACACTCCTTATATGCCAAAATTAAGATGGAAATTTCACCAACAAAGCAGAGGGTTGTTTTCTGCTCAGAAAACTACAACATTTTCTGTGACAAGGAAACAGGCTGTAACAGTACTCTAGGAATTAGGACGGTTGGTTCTAATATTATCTACTCCTAATTATATTCAATTTTGTTTCAGTATATGCACTTCACAACTAAATCGAGAGACAGAGTAAAAATTTATATGGAAAGTCTACATTTGCATATTCTCTATTTTCAACTTGTTGAGTGTAGCAATAATTTAAGGTTAATTTGGGATATGAATGAAGGGATATATAAGGAAAGAGAAACTTGGGATCCAAGAAATATAAAGTCGGCAGGCACAAAGCAAAGTGAAGCAGGAAAATTTCCTTTTATTCAAACAACAAATCACAAAAAACAAAGAACATGTCATCATTTTGGATTTCAGATAATTCATTATTCTACAACTTAACATCGCGAAAGGAACCTTGTATCAATCAAACACTTATCATTCTCTACGAAAATATACCTGTGAAAAAAAGAATGTGAAAACATCCACCATCAAACATTTAACGTAATTGTCTTCAATTAAAATAAAATAACTACTAATGAATTGCGTAAAACATCATCAACAATTTTTTAAACATGGTAAAGCAAAGCAAGAAAGTGTTAAAGAAAAATCTGTGGTATCCTTTTATGCTACGACTAAAGTGATGTTAAAATCTGAATTTTGAGGCCTATTTAACAAGTAAATTAGACATAAAAGACAGTAACAGTTACAATACTTCTTAATAACGAAGTTGTGTCTCACACAAACTTCAAAATTTCGAAACACTACTTTCACCAGAAAATTTTCAATACAAATCTAAGAGACATGATTTTTCTGAGTTTTGATAAAAAAAAAATGTTAATTTTTGTGTGTCTGTATGTATATATATAACTTATTGATTGAATTATTTTAAAGAGCGTATAGTTTTGTTGGATTAAATTATTGAACTACTTTTAAAACTTTTCTAGAAGTTATAGTTGATTAACAAATATTAACTATGCTGGATTAAATTATTGAACTACTTTTAAAACTTTTCTATAAGTTCTAGTTTATTCTTTAAATTCATATAAATTTTCAAGCAAAATTTCATAGTTTACCAAAAAAATCAAGTTGATATAACAGAAGTGGAAATTAAAGAATAAATACTTATTTATTTTTTAAAACAATAAGATTCCATTAAAAAGTTAAATTGAAATTACGTAGTTAAAAATTTAGTGAAATCACGAAACTTTGAAGAGTTATTTAAATAAATCAACTTTAAATATGCTTATGAAAAGTGACTTTAAATATTTTCTAGACATTCACTCATTGTAACTTTTAGGATGTATTTCTTTTATAATATCTTTAATATTTCAAAACTAACTTTATGTTGTGTTGGTGGTGATTTTACAAATGTTAAGAGAAACTTAACCGTAGAAAAAACTTGCATCAGTTAAGAAGTTTGAATAATTTGTAAGAGATGAAATAATATGAGAAATGAGATGGAACTATATATGCCTCGAGTGGAATAATTTTCATCCCACTCAAATGACTTTAGTTTATGAATCTTTAAATATGAATTTTATCTAATTCAATCTACATTTATATATATATATATATATATATATATATATATATATATATATATATATATATATATATATAAATAAATAATAAAGGCATGCTCAATATAGTATTTTACCATGTTTAACATGTAACTTCAGGATTTAGTAATGGTTAAAATTTAATATTATACAAGAGAAGTTTAACACCAGACAAAGTTACAATGCTATTAATGAAGACACTAAAGCACAACTCAATTCTTTGTTTACAGACAGAAAGGAAGCAAAATCCACTACCAAATCCCAACATTCTCTCAATATTGATTCTAATAACTTTTTTTGTTCTTCTTCCCGCTGAACTGTTTCCTGCCTCATGGAAATTTCCTCTCTCCTTTAGATGGCTCCAAATATGCCAGTGGCCAAGACTGGTTACTGTTCTGCTTCACATTGCTGAAATCTACAATATTGTGATGCTCTAAAATTCAGACACTTAGTAATTAAACAAATCATTTTGAAAATCAATTGTTATGAAACAATGATTGTAGATATATGTTGGAAAAAGGTTAATATTATCTGTAATCAAGAAGTATTCACAATATCACACCCCATTTCTAGACAATATGTTCAGATTAGCATGCACCAACATGAATTTGCTATATCACTATCACCTTAATGTACTTGTGATGGCATACCCCTTGCCATGACTTAGCACATTCATGAAGAGTTGGAGGCCTCTATGTAAGATGAGCCTAAACTTTTTCTCTTGGGTCATCTTAAGTCATCATGAAGATTTAGCAGAGTAAGAATAATTTTGGGCCAAGTAGTCTAGATTTTATTTGGGCTTTGTATTTTGGGCGAAGGCCCAAAGTTGACTATGCTTGGATGTCCAAAATGGGTGTGTTGACCAACGGGTCAACATTTTGGCTAAGCTTGGAGGACAAGGGAGCAAGATTTCGTCCCAGAGATGTGGAGGCTTTCCATTGGAGAATTTTCCTCCTAGTTAGTGGCCATGTGTCACTATAGGAATGGAGAGTTTTTCCATAGGTAGTGGCCACATGTCACTATCTCATTTGAGAGGATTTTTGCCACTTGTCTCTCTCTTATTGGAGAGGATTTCTCCTTGCACTCCAAGCCAACCATGATGGCTCTTTTAGGTTAAACTTTTAGCCCATTTTGAGACACCTTAGCCAATAAATAGATGTTCTCTCCATCATGTAATCACCTTTGATTTAGAATAAAGTTATGATGCCCATTTTGTGCCATATTACTCTTTTAAGGTCACCTTAGGCTAGAATAACCCAAGTGGCCTCCTCTAGCCACCTTCCTCCAAGAGTTGGTCCAACCTCTCTTAGAGAACCACCAAACACACCTTCCATCACCACTCAAACACCCAAAATCGTGACAACCTCCACCATATATCACATTCCATCTAAAACCTTGAGCATCTTGTTTTTGTTGGTTTGATTGCTTCTAGATTTGGCTTGTCCTAGTTAGAGCATTGCCATCAACTTGAAATTGTAAAATTGAACATATTAGAATATTTGTGGCAAATACGTCTGCAAACTATGAAAATAGTAAAGTTGTTGGCTTGTCGCAATGCAATAGTAAGGTTGTTAGTTTGTTGTTACCTTAAAATTCCTACAAAGTAGGAGACCAATATGTTCATAGTTGTGAGAGAGATAACATAAAACTGTACCGAAACAACTCAAAATGGAAAATTTTACTTTACCAAAAACATACCTAAATATTATTATGTTGTAGTAAGGTAATTGTCTAAAAGAAGCTAAAGAGGACTTCTCTATCCATACAGAGGATGTAAGATGTGAAATATTTCAGGCAATTAACTTGAGAAGATACAAATCAGTTTATCAAACCATATCTGTTCAGGCTTTAATTATTTTCTCATGGATGGAACCATACATAATGCAATATGAATTTTGAAAATTTAAATTGAACATCATTTGTGGATACAAATATGGAAATAAATTTCACTGAAACAATTCACTTAAGATGTCGTTTTAGTGGTTAACATCTATATAATTGTATAAGCTCATCAAATCCTACTCTCTCTGTTTTGAACGACAAGTTGCAGTGTAAATTAGGTCCAAACATTTTTTCATCTACAGATTATCATACCAAAATAACCACATATAAAGCATAGAACAACAAAATAAAAATACATGTCAGTATATTTTTGAAATTGAATATTACTTTTAAAAACAAAAGTGATCATGATAAAAATAAACTAGATAGAGCATACATCAAGCAGAATATTTAGGAAATAAATCATATCCTACCCCCGCTCATATGTACATCAAATCCAGGCAATCGTGCCATATTATTTCCTTTCCATACTTCTTCAAATCCTACAAGTTCATCTGAAGAATCAAAAAAGATACATCAGTATTGAAAAAAAAGGAAAAAAAATCTATAACTTTTTATATTGTAAACTAATAATCACATAGAAACAATGAACAAACCTTCATTAAGATTGTGCAGTGTCTGGGTTGTATCAACTTTCCATCTGAGTCAAGCTTCCTAAAAATGAATGACCCTACATGTACAGATAGCATATGCGAGCTTAACATCTACATTAAAATAAATTCTACATTTTCGTTGATACTAAAAGGGAAGTTAAAGAAGAGAATAAAGACCAAACTATAATTTCATTACCTTTTCTGAAAGGAGATTTTGTTTTTCTTGATTGAAGAAAAAGCAATCATAACAATTACGAGCCTCCTTCAAGTTTACTTCACAGATAATGTTTTACTACTTTTTTTGTGTACCTTAACATTAACATTAGTTACAACATACACTAAAGGTGCATTCTTAGATCAATCAAATATACACACCTTGTCATGGATTCCTCTGCTAATTCTATGTGTTGCTTGGCCTGTTGTTGAGTCAGCTTCTTTGTTCTCCTCCATTACCACCTTATTTACAAAGATAACGTTAAAGCAAACAATACTACCAATGGCAATAATAATCCTAACAAACGACACTAACACAAAATCCCATACCCCATTAGCCCTCATCCTTCTGGTTCTAGTAGAAGTATAATATGCACCATCTATTCCACCATAAGTTACTCTGCTACTCTGAAGAAAATTTGTTAGCCTTCGAGGGTTTGGTCTTGTAATGGTCATTCTTGTATGTTACATCACTTGTTCTTCCTTTCTGCAACGAATCAAACAAAATAATTACATATGAGTAAAGCAAATAAAAGAAATGTTTGTCCAAACATAACCCTCCTCCTAGGACCAGGTATTAAACAACAAGCTCAGGGAATCGAAATATCCAAAGCTTTAAAAAGCTGTGTGCAACCACGATTTCAGTTCAAAATAAAGGTTTTGTAACAACACAATCACAATTGTGGTCACATTGATCAAAACGTGGACAAATTTTCACAATATCATGCAATGTGACAATCGAGAAGGTGACTACAACTAAAAATCTTAAAACACCTAACAATCATAAAATAGAAAATACAATAAGAACAAAAAAGAGAACGTACCACTAACATCATCATCATCATCTGGATGCTCAACCGATGGTTCCACGGTTGATCTAGATTTTTTCTGATCAAAATCTTTGTCTCTATCTTGAGGGCAATCATCAGAGACCTCATCATCAGAATCTAACTCTTCTATAACTACTCCTTTTTCTCTGTTTGGATTCTGCATAGCTCAATTTGAACCAAACAAGCTATCAAACGGGTCTCTGAAGAACGGATCGTCAAATGGGTCCCTGCCTCCAAAAAGACTTGGCATCATTCTTTCGTGAAATCCAAACCCACCAAAATCTCCAGACCCTTTTGGTTCAAAAATATCATCTCGAACTTCTCTACCCTTCTGCATCTTCTGTATCCAATCTAATCTTCACAAAACAAAAACCACATCAAATGAGTAATCAAAAAGGTCATCCAAAACCTCGAACAATAACCTTATACCATCAGTACCATACAATGCTCGTAACTCCGAAACAAGACTAAAGAAACATGAATTATAAAATGCAATCACAAACAACATTTTGCATGTCACGTAATATTTCTTGATGAAATCGTTGTCAGAGAATGAGAAATGTGGCTTTATAGAGAATAAAAAAAGGGATATCAAAACTTCAAGTTGTTGTAGTGAAAAATTTTGAATGCACAAAAAGAAATCTTCTTTGACCATGTACATCCATATAACTGTGATCATTAATGGCTAAACATCACTTCTATATCCAATAAGTCCAATAGGTTTTAAAAAAGGTTTGTTCAATTAAAAAAAAGGTCATTTTCACAGTTGACCCGTGTACAAAAAATTTGCCTGAAATCCCCACTTATTTGGTCTTTGCTCCTAGGTCTGTTTATGCACATTAAGGTTTAACAAGAATTCTTTCTTGGCCATGTACATCCATATACTTGTGATCATCAATGGCGGAACATCACTTTTATATCCAATAAGTTTTAAAAAAAGTTTGTTCAATTAAAAAACAAGACCATTTTCACGGTGTGCAGAAAGTTTGCCTAAACTCCCCACTTATTTGGCCATTGCTCCCAGGTCTGTTTTGCACATTGAGTTTTCACAAGAATTATTATTTGGCCATGTACATCCATATACTTGTGATCATCAATAACTGAATATCACTTCTATATCTAATAAACGGTAGAACTGTCGAAAACAGAGAACGATAGTATATGACTGAAAAATGATGCTTATTCATTGAAATATTCAATTACATATATAACAGTATAAACTAACGGTTGTAACTTAAATCAAGGAGAAAAATTAGCAACTAATATACCAATGTTACCCAACGTGGCCTACGATAACAAATCCCACATAAATAGGATATGATTTATTTAAATCAAAAAATTACTATATGAATTCCAACATTTCCCTCCCTTAAAGTGAAGGTCTGGTAGACATCAGTTTACAACAAAAGAAGATTTAACAATCAACTTTTCATCATCACAACCAACTTTCTCTCTTGAGTAAACTCCCAACATGCTTCGAAGCTTCTCAACATTTGTCTTGAGAGGTTTTGTCATTATATCTGCTATCTGTTCCTCACTCTTGCAATAAATAACATCAATAATAGCATCCTTGCACAGATCACGTAAGAAGTGAAATCTGACGTCTATATGTTTGCTCCTCATATGTAAAACAAAATTCATTGACAACTTAATTGCAGAGACATTCTCACAAAACACTGATGTAGGTCCTTCTTGATCATATCCAAGTTCTCTAAGTACCCTTCTCAAACAGATGGCTTGGCAAGCATATGATGTAGTTGCAATAAACTCTGCTTCTGTGGAGGATAAAGTAACAATTGGTTGTTTCTTTGATAACCATGAGACAGCACCAGAACCCATCATGAAGACATATCCAGATGTGCTTTTTTGGTCATCTTCATCCCCGGCATAGTCACTATCACAGAAGCCAAACAAACCCTTATGTGCTCCCCTTTTATATAACACCCCAAAATCAATAGTTCCTTTCAAGTACCTGAGAATTCTTTTAGCTACTAGGAGGTGTAGCTTTGTCAGATTCTCCATATATCGACTAATAAGACTGACAACATACATTATATCTGGCCTAGTCGAAGTTAGATACATTAAACTTCCTACAATTTGCTTATAGACTGTTGCATCTACCTTCTTCCCATTTAAATCTCTATTCAACTTTAAATCTGCAGAAGTAGGAGTGTAGACTGCATTGCACTCTCCCATTTGAAACCTGCTCAAAATCTCCAAAACATATTTCTTTTGTGACACAAAAATTCCAACAACTTATTGTACTACCTCAATGCCAAGTCTGTCATCTCAAATTCAGTCATCATAGAAGTTTTAAATGCATCAATCATGACTCTATCATTACCTGTGAAGATCAAGTCATCAACATAAAAGCATACTATAAGAATTTTCTCACCATCTCCAAGCTTTATGAAGAGTGTGTGCTCATACGGACATTTATGAAAGCCTACTCCAATGAAATAAGACTCTATACGACTAAAGCCTTCTTCAATTTATATACATTTTCCTCATTTCCTTGCTTCACATATCCTAAAGGCTGCTCAACGTAGACATCTTCTTGTAACTCACCATGTAAAAATGCTGACTTGACATCAAATTGATAAATGGACCATAAATTTTGAGTTGCAACTGAAATAACTAGTTTGATTGTGTCAAGTCTCGCAACCGGCGCAAACAGCTCTTTATAATCAATCCCATATTTTTCCTTGTAGCCTTTAACTACCAACCGCACCTTATATTTGTCCACCTTGACATCTGCATTGAGCTTTGTTTTATATACCCATTTAACTCCAATAGATTTTTGGCCTTTGGGAAGATCTGTTAATTCCCAGGTGTTATTTTTCTCTATTGCTTTAATTTCCTCATCCATAGCCTTCTGCCATTTTAACTCTTTGATGGCATCATGAAAAGCAATAGGATCATGGTCTGAAAATAATGCAAAATGAGTAAGTGGGTCATCAATTTGATTAACTCCACTAATCTCGTAACCTTGCATCCATGTGATAACAGTTGAAAAACTGTTATTTTCATGCTTAAAATTGATACTAAAAGCAACCTTTAGACTTAGAAACTAGCTTGAAATCATGTCTTTTATCTATATTTTCAGAAATAAGAGAGCTGGACAGGTTTATGCTTGATTTCAGTGTTTTTGTGCAGGTTTTAAGGTGAATTTAGTGAAAGAAGTGAAGAATGAGAGAGAGGGAATCAGAAAAGGAATCAAAGAGTGCAAAAGGAGAAGTCGAAGTCACCGCTCAGCGGCATTTTACCGCTGAGCGGCACTCAAGAAGCCACGGGAGGTCCGCTGAGGGGAAAAATGGCCGCTGAGGGGAAGAAACGTGAAGCGCAGTCACCGCTGAGCGGTACTTTACCGCTGAGTGGCACTTTAATGGGCTTGGGCTTGACTTTTTGTAATTTACGAATGATATATAAGCTTTAGGGGTTCCTAGGATTAGACATCTTTGGCAGAAACGAGGCAAACACTCTCTCTTCCACCCCTTTGAAGGAGGATCTTGGATGCTCAGGCTACCTCTTCACCTTTATTGGGTTTATTCTTTCATACTTTCATTGTAATTCATCTAGGTTCACCATGAATATGGTGAACTAAACCTTGTATGTTTGTTGGGGAATCAATGTAATCTCTTGAAGCTCTCATATATGGAATTTATGCTTGCATCTTTTAATTAAGACTTATGCTTTCTTTCATCATTAGTTAGGGTTTTTCCTCTTTGCTTAATGCTTGCATTGTTTAACTCATTCTATTGCATGATTATTGGTTTTGTCGATACGGGCACGTACGAGGAAGTCTAGATCCGGGGAATTTCTCCCAATATTATATTGGTTGTCGTTAAGCTCCTGAACTTATGAACTAATCATTAGGAATGCTAGGAATTGTATGAACTCGTGATTAGGGAGAAGCCATCTAGAATGGTACTTTAGAGAGTGGCATTAACAATGATGATTTGAATGTTGAATTCCTAAAATATATGAGAGTGGATGAGATGAAATTGACCCCCAACAACATATTCATTCATATATTCCATTGAAAGTGTTTATCTTTTGTCTTTGCCATTGATCAAACTTCATGCATACATGTTTATTTTCTGTCTTGCATAGTAAATTCCAAATATTTCGTTTGTAAGTCCTAGCTAATCAACAAATCACATAACTAAACTAGGCCGTGAGTCCTTTGGGAAGAACGATACTTGGTCTTACCAAGTTTATTACTTGAACGATTCGGTCATACTTGCTGATATTGAAACAAGTTTGTGACATCATATTTTGGTGATCATAAATTTGTCCATCACCATGTTGGCCTTCTTCTTATGCGTTGAAGTCTAGATTCATTTGACACATCATCTTCCACTTCTACTTGTGAAGTTGGTGAGGAAGTAGATGGTGAACTAGTGATAGTATAGCTTGAAGACTGACTCTGTCTTTCTTCTTCAATTCAATCATCATTGACTGGGATGTGCTCTTCGATGCTATTAACAGTCCACTTCCATGCCTTGCTCTCATCAAATATGATGGAGCCAAATTCCAGAGGAAACCAGTGGCCTGAAGCTCCCAGATCAGAGGTGTGGTAGATGTGTTGGTGTGCAGCGGAATTGATGGAGTAAATGGTGATGGAGATGTTTGAATGAAGCAAGGTAAAATGAGTGAAGCCTCTCAGTTCAGAAAGCCTTCATATAATGGAAGGAAGCTTGAGAGAAAATGAAGAATTAGCAAGCAATTTTGACTCAAGAGCAGAATGCAAGACTGGAATATATTTCTCAGCATTTGGGCATAGCTCTAAAGTACCATACAAGGAAGAAACCATCCTATTTATAAGTGAAGATGGGTCTCTTTTCTGAAATGAACTCCCGCCTAATTTCAAATGGGAAGCCTAACAGCAACACCAAATCCTTTCAGCAAATCCTATGCCTTGCTCCAGGTCAGCTCCTCACGTGTTTGAAGCATCTTCTCATCCAACGTTGGGCTATTTTGGGGTTTTGGCTGGGTGCATATGACTTTGGCAGCAAGCTTCTCCAACCAAGGCCTTCCTTTCACGTGCCAAATGCCATGTTGGCAGCTGCTCCCTCCAATTTATTTAATCCTACAAAACAAAGTAAACATGCTTAATTAAGAGAAGAAGGTTTAAGATAATTCACCTTCCATAGAAGCAAAATATTAAGTGATCCTTCTTCCTCTTGAACTCTCTTAGCCATGGCTCTAGTAAGAGGTCCAATGTATGTCTTAGATGGTCTTCCATCAAAATATTACATCTCGACGAATGTTTATTCTTTTCGTGACTGGATTGTACAACTTGTAAGCTTTTGAATACTCACTAACACCAAGAAATATACACTTCTCTGCTTTATCATCAAGCTTCTTCCTTTATTCATCAGGAACATGGGCAAAAGCTATACAACCAAAAACTTTGAAATAATTCACAGTTGGTTTATTTCCTTTCCAAGCTTCTTCGGGTGTCATGTTTGTCACTGCCAATGTTGGACTTCTCTTCAATATGTGGATGCTTTAATTAACAGCTTATGGCAAAAAAAATTTGGGATAACTTTTCTAGACAGCATACTTCTCACCATATTCAACATTGTACGATTCTTTCTTTCACATACCTCATTCTGTTGTGGTGTATAAGTTGTAGTCAAATGTCTTCGGATGCCAACAAGAGAACACACTAGAGAATCTTTAATAATGCAGGTTCCACTTTTGATGATTATCTCATCCCCTTTCTCTTGCAGTTGGTCGAGGCTAATCAAGTTACTCTTCAAATCTGGAACATAGAACACACCAGAGATTCTTTCAACAACATCACTTTTCAAACGAACATTGACACTTCCTTTCCCTATGACAACAACATTGGAGTTTCCTTCAAATTTCACAGTATCTCTAAATGTCTCATCCAACTCAGAAAATAAATATTTATTGCCACACATATGATTACTGCAGCCTAAATCTAAGTACCACATATTTTCATATTTTTCTTTCTTGTTATGACATGCCATCAATAAAGTTGTTTCTTCTTCTTCTTCTATCATAACATAATTTAATTTCCCCCTCTGTTCTCTAGAGAAATTAGGACATTCTGACCTATAATGGCCATATTGATGGCAATTGAAGCATTCAATCTGGGATTTATCAAACCTTTGTCCTTCACCATACCCTCTGCCTCTAGAATAAGAATTAAATCTGCCTCTGCCTCTGCCTCTTCCTTGATCATGTCCTACACTTTCAGAAGAAACTGGACTATTGGTGGATACCTCAAAGCTTTCTCCTCAATTACAGCCCCTTGATTAATTCGCTGCTCATGAACCAACAACGAGCTTTGCAGCTCATCAATGGAAAGGTTATCAATGTCACGTGCTTCCTCGATTGAACAAACTACGTAATCACATTTTGTAGTCATAGATCGAAGAATTTATTCAATAACAACAACATCTTCTAGTTTGTCACCATGGATTCGCATATTGTTTGCAATTGTCATCGTCCTTAAGAAATAATTAGTGACGGACTCTCCCATATTCATATGTAGAGTTTCAAAATCTCTTCGAAGGGCTTGAAGCTGTGCACGCTTCACTTTTGTTGTCCCTTGATACTTAAGTTTCACTAAGTCCCAGATTTGCTTGCTGGTTTCCTTTTGAACAATGGTCTCCAAGATCATACGATCAATACCCTGGAACAAAGAAATTTTCACCTTCAGATCCTTCAATTTTTGGTCCTCCTGTTGCTTCTCCTGAGCTGTTGTCAACACTGTCCCTGCTGGATAAGTGGTTATACCATCTTCAATTAGTGGCCAATACTCCTTTGATCGCAAAAAATTCTCCATCAACATTGCCCAATGATCATAGTAACCATCAAAGCGAGGAATTGCTAGTTGCACAAAGTTACTATTTTCAGATGCCATTATTACTTGCTACTACAAGATAGTTGTTGCTTCAATCTCTATCAGGCCTAGTGTAGGCTCTTGATACTAGTAAGTTGAAAACAGAGAAGTATACACTACAAAAAAGAAGGGCATTACCGAAGGCCAGAAGCCCTCGGAAACAGCCCAAAACCGTTGGTAAAAGGTAATTACCGAAGGCTTATCGACGGCCAAAGAGCCCTCGGTAAATCCCTTGTCGCTAACATTTACCGAGGGCTTTCGCCCTTCGGTAATTACCGAGGGCCAAAAGCCTTCGCTAATTTCCGAAGGGCGAAAAAAAAACAGGGCGTTGGGCTGCTGCAGAATGTGATGCATATATATTTATATATTCTGGGTCATTGATATGTGTTGCATCCAATACAAAAGCTACTTGGTTGGTGTACCTTTTTCACTTTTAATTCAACTATACATGTCAACAAAAGAATTAAAGGAGGGGACCACCTACACCTCACGGTTTTGTTGACAGAATTTATTGAAGAATAACAATTGTGATTTTTAATATGGAGGAAGGCCACTTGAATGAAGCAAACTCACGGCACACACAAAGGAATATTCTTTCTTTAAGAATAAAACACATGGAGAAGGGGCCACCACTTGGTTGAAAATCTAAATTTGTTGAAGAGTTACGGCTCCTTCATTCTTTTTAGCATTTCCAAAAAGAGGAGACAACATAAAAGGAGGGGGACCACTCATGGTTGGCAACACTTCACGGCCACGTGGAGGAATTCCAAATGAAGTGCTGAATTATTAAACTTCACGTCCTACTTGGCTTTAAAAGGGTGTGCAGATTTCTCTAGATTGCTCTTCCATTCCACATAGTTTTGCACTTTAAAATTGAAAAGAAATAAACGGACTTTAAAATTGAAAAGAAATAAACGGACAACAGCTTGGAGAAGCCACCACACCTTCAGCTTGGAACGTGATTCTTGAATGGAGGATGAAACAACTATTAAATTGGAGAGTTGCACAACACTTAAAGATACATCCAGTCACCTCACGGTTTTTAGCTTGGTGCAGAATTTTTTATGTGCTTTTCTACTTAGGAGCTCACGGGATTGATTTTTTTTGCTGGAAGTTCCAATCTCCTTTGAAGAAGCATTCACGGTCTTCATGCATACAGCAGCACCATTCATGGTTTTGTTGGCATTTAAGGAAGAAAAACACGTCCAGCTTCATCACAAAATCTAGCAGCTGAAAAAGAGATTCCCGTCCAGCAGTAGCAACCAAGACGGGAGTGATGGACCATGGAGAGAACGGTGTTGATGGGAAGCAGGAAAAGAGGGTGGCACGGTCTTATTCTTGTTGGAAGAAGTGGATGCACATGGAAGGAAAGTCCAGCCACCACTCATGGTTGGCAAAGCTCACGGACATTAGAATTTTGCAAGGGAAAACACATGGGAAAAGCACTCACGGTGCAGCAGCTGTATAGTTTAGAAAGGAGAAGCAGTGATGGAGTTGAGTGAAGGAACAAGTATGTTGAAAAGTATGTTGAAGTTAATTTTGAAGTTAAGAAGAGTTCAAAAGTATGTTGAAACTCTGGATTAGCTGAAGATTAAGAATTCATTGCTTGGTAGCAATGGACATGATGCACCATTGAGAATGTGTGTAGTACCATAAATAGTTCAGGGGACTTTTATCCTTTTACATCAATACATTTATAAGATCCAATAAGTGTTTAACTATGATAGATATCCTCATAAAGTATTTGCTTCCAGTAATATACAGAAACTCCGAGAATTCATCAAGTATGTGTATGTGGAAAGAAGATACACTGGAGAAAGTAGCAGCAATCTTTCTAGGATTAGATTGGTAACTTTTGTGCACTCTTCCACGTGATATTATCATGACTTTAGCAACACAAAAGATGACTGAAAATGAGTTCTTTTTGGTGTGTTTTTTAGAGTGAGAAGGAGCCTAATGCAAGTAAGAGAAGTAGTTCATTTCGTTTAGAGTTCAGAACTCCAAATTCAAGTCCCGGTCCTTATCCAAAAAGTGATGACAAGAATTTGAGATATTTATATGATGAAAGCAGAAGTCCTAGATATGCTCAAAAGTATTCAAGGAATGGTGGCCATATTAGAAGTCCTATACAGATTGAAGTTGTTGATGACAGGTACAAAGATGATGAACGTAGAAATAGAAGACTTGCAAATATAGAAGCAAAGCTAAAGAAAACTTCAAGTGATGATCTGAAGAAAGTGGAAACTGTTGCAGCTCCTTTGGCTGAAGTATCAAAGGAGAAAGCTCAACCCCTAAAAGTAGGTCAACCTCCTCAAACACAATTTTATGAACTTATATTACTCTCTCCTAACAAGGAACATAACTCATCAACAAACATAACAACCAAATGGATAGCAAATTAACTTTTCATTCCAACCAATTAATTAAGAAATCCCAAAATCAGGTCAATGTAGATTGTGATGCTTAAATCGTGAAGCTTGCTCTCAAGGATCCATGCCAGTACATCAACTCACAACTCTACACTCATTCTTTCATTTTTAGGAGAGAATGATTCAGCACTGCAATTTTGGATCAACCTTACATTGACATCACCTACCAAACCAGAACACAACTTCCTTATCCCCTAAGAAACTAGATTACATGTGTTAAATTCTATCTCATATATATTACAAGAAAATATACTTAGTTTTGAATCACAGAGAAAATGAAGTTACCCTTTTCTATTTATCAATGAAAACAAAAAAGATTAAGGGAAAAAAACACATTTTGTTGAACTAAAACTAAGTTTCATTTTCCCTGCTTGGTTCAAATGTTCTGATTTGATGCACAGCACACGTCTTTCATTTGGAATGGAAGTGAATTAGGGGTTTTCATTATACATTTGCACATAGTTCATTCACATAGTTCATTCACAAGTTCAGAGCACACCTCTTACCTCGTCACAGACCCCCTACATTGGCCTCGCCTTGCGACAGTGGAAGCCCTGGTCACACCGCCACAGCACCGTCGTCACGCCACCATAGCACCGTCGCCACACCGTCACAGCACTGTCGCCACACCGCCACAACACTGCTACAGAACCCCCAAATCGCCACAAACGACCAACCACCACAACCCATAAGGCAGCGTCACCGAACCTAGCACCCAACCCCCAAACCACTGTCAATGAACCAACCAAGCAACGGAGACGAGAGCACCATAAGATTGTGGAGACGACAACAACACCGTTAATTCACGGCATGAGCACAATGGGGAAGGAAAGGGAAGGGAAGTTGGAGACGAGGAAAGGGGAGGGAAATTGGGGAAATTCTGAGTATATGGGAACGAATACCGAATTCGAGAACTTAAACTATCGTGGACATTACCGAAGGCCAAAGACCCTCGGTATGTTATATGACCCTTGGTAAATAACTTCATGAGAGCCGTCGGGAAAGCCTTCGGTAAATGACCCTTACCGAAGGATTGAAAGGCCGTAGAAAATATGCCTTCGGTAATCAGCACATTTCCTGTAGTGATAGTATATGACTGAAAAACTATGCTTATTCATTGAAATATTCAATTACATATATAGCAGTATAAACTAACTGCTGCAACTTAAATCAAGGAGAAAAATTAGCAACTAATGTACCAATGTTACCCAACGTGGCCTACGATAAAAAATCCCACATAAATAGGATATGATTTATTTAAAATAGAAAATTACTAAATAAATTCCAACAAGAACAACGGTAGAACAATGGTGGAACAACGCCGAAATTTGCTTCGTTCATCGATAAACGGTGGCGTGCTTCCGTTAAAGGGTGAGAAGACACGCGAGCGAAAGGGATTACTTCACGAGACTAATTTTTCAGGGGCTGAGCACGTTCCAATCGGCGGCGCAACGGCGAAATGTCCTCTGGTAACCGTTCAACGGCGCAGCTTTGGCAAGTGACGGTGGAAACTCCGTCGAGCTCTTCTCGCTGGCATAGGTGCTCTCTCTAGGGTTTTCAATCCAAAGTTTTGAATACGATTTTCAAACGTAAAAGTGAAACGCGCTCTTCAGACCCTTTGCATTCAATATCCATGTCATTTATTATTTTATTCATTTTACACGTGGACCACCCAGAACATGACATGTGGCAATGTAAAAAATTTGTCAAATTCTAAGTGTCAAAGTATCATTTCTCTTATATATATATATTATCAAATTAACCAAATTGAGATAACTTTAAATTTGAATGTTTGTTTGGTTCATTTTATTTTTTTGTTTAAAAGTTATTTTTTTGTTTGGTTCATTTTGCATAATTAACCAAATCATTATGCATAATCGATTATCATGCAATTCTGGGCAGTAATTATTGAACTGATAATCTATTATCACGAGCCATAATCGATTATCGCGCTGACAGTTTCAAAAATAGAGCCGTTGGAGCATCCCATAACGGCTATAAACGACCATAAACGACTTCCTCCTGAACATTCTCCTAGTCCTGAATTCTAGGTTTTAGGCCTCTAAGTTTGATTGTTATGTTATAATTCTGTCTGTTATGTGTCTTCTTATAATGTAATCTTTATTTTAATAAATAAAATGATCTCTTGATTATATGCATCCTTTGATTAATTGAGGGGGAGATCATATTTAGGGGGAGCCTTTAACATCCTATCTTTTTGCTACTGATCAAAAAGGGGGAGAAGAATAATACAAGGGGAGAAGTATAAATTATTACAGGTATTGCTAACCTTGTTGTTGTTTGTTAGCTTGTATATTTTGCAGGTAAGCCAAACTTGCTTTTAAAATTGAATTTTTGATCATCATCAAAAAGGGGGAGATTGTTACCAATAATGAGTATTGGTAAATCTTGAAGAAATTTGTTTTGATGATGCTACAAGAAGTTTTAGTTGCAGAAGATATTAGTATTGGTAAATCACAAGTCATACTTGAATAATCGATTATCACTTCACATAATCGATTATCACATTTTTGAAAACCTATAACGGACTTGAATAATCGATTATCACTTACAATAATCAATTATTCATGGCAGTTGGGAGCTGACCTTTGGCATTCAGTGTACTTGGCTATATATTTTGTTTTGGAGAAATTAGAAAGTAACGTTGTTGAACAGAAGCTCTTGCAGAATACTGTTTGTCAGAGGAAGTTCTCAGAAGCTATAGTTCAAGTTCCCTTGCTTGGTCTCGTGAACAGGAGAGGCTCGTGTGTCGTGTGTCGATAGTCGGAGCAAGCTCTCTTCGAGTTAGCAAGGTGCTCTGCCTGGTCTCGTGAATAGGAGAAGCTTGCGTTTCGTTTGTTGATAATCGGAGCGGTTCTCTTCGAGTTGGCAGAGTGTTCTTCTTCCTGTTCGTTCGTCGAAGGAAGGTTTATTTATCTGCTTTATTCACTATTTGTTGTAATCTGTGAAACCATTTTTAGTGAAAAAGGTTAATCACTATTTATAGTGATTAACGACTGGACGTAGAATCTTTTGATTCGAACCAGGATAAAAATTCTGTGTTGATCTTCTTATTCCCTACACTCATTTTATTGTACGTACATTAACTGTTTGATTAATTTTCTGAAAGAAAATTATTTTTACTAAAAGGACCAAATTAAGTTTAATTGTGATCGAATACGCTTTCTGCTCTCTGAGTTTTAATTCCGCTGCGCTATACTCTTCGAAAAATACCCCCTCCGATACCGTCATTCTCAAGTGTTAGTGTGCTCAAATAAAGTCTTGTGAATAGGAGAAGTTTGCCCTTAGTGTGTTTAAGGTTGAAGCGATCCTCTTCAAGTTGATTGAGCATGTTCTTTCATTCGTTTGTCGAAGGAAGGTGTTCCCTATCTTTTATCATTTGTATGAATCTATTTGTAATACTGAAATAATATTTTAGTGAAAAAGGTTAATCACTGTTTATAGTGATTAACGACTAGACGTAGAGTCTTCTGATTCTAACCAAATTGATTTTCTTTATCTTTAGACTTTTAGCACCTAAATTATTTGATAAAATTTCTTAAAGAAAATCATAATTTTTAAAAGAACCAATTCACCCCTTTCCCTTCTTGGTTTTTGACCGTAACAGGCTCTTCCAAACCTTTCCGCTGCTCGATACCAATCTCAACACCCCACACTCGAATCACATTAACCATGGAAACTTTACTCTCGCATCACGGTGAGATGGTCAATCATATTCAACAAGGCTTAAGGTTTCAAAAGTGAAGGTAAGTTTCTTTATATGATCAAAGGATTTCACAAGGGTTGTAATCTTTGTAAACATAATTGGCTATTTTGGGTTATGATGCAAGGATGAAAAGAAAGATTTCCTTGTTTCAATGTAAGCATGCAATTGAATAACAACTAGTAATGGAACTCAAGCAAAGTTCATTATAAACCAAAAACGGTAACACTCAATAGATAAAAACTCTGAGGAACAAAATCTCACCCGATTAAGTTCTTTGGTTTCCTAAGGTTGTCATACATCACGCCATAATCATTTACCACAGTAAAAACAATAACAACATTCTCGAAATACCCACATGAGAATAACCACAAACATAAGTTTTCACTAAATCACAACACATTCTCAACGTATTCCAAAATCAATTTATGAGAAAACACAAATGGTTCTCCTCAAAGTCATGCAAAACTCACTCAATGTCATATATCCAAATGCATCATACTTGTCAGACCAGCCAAGTCATACTTATTATCAGCAAGCAAGAAAAGAAAATAGAAAGGGAAAGAAAAAGCAAACTCTTTTTGGGCGGACCAACTTGCTACTCAAATTCCTCAACTCCTTGTGTATTCTTTTTCTCAATACTTATACCTATCACTTACAAGAATACCAAGAAACTCGAACAAACTAGTTAGCCCAATTTTTTTATAAGAACAAGAATTTGAAAATTAAGATTGAAAAACATAAAAATAAAAATAGAAAAATGAAAAACACAAACAAAGAAATAAAGAGAAGAAGAAAAGAAAAATTTAAGAACGTGAGCACACAAACCAAACAACAATTCTAATATGCAGAATGATTATAATAGATTTTTCAAATAACCTCACTCAGATCCCCCTTATTGTAAGATCACTCAATACTCTCATAAGGTGATGAATACTACTTTCCATGTTCTCTAAGGTAAAAACACTCAAATCCCTCTTGTTGCGTCAATCTAAGCTTGACACACCTCACCCAATCCCTTGGCCTAAGATTGTATCAAAACTAGCATTAAGAACCAAAATAGTGAAGCCTAAACATACAATCTTATTACTGGTGACTTGCAATATTTGGTTGATTTAGCTAGTTCAGTTGCTAAAATTTCATACCTAGGACCTTCCAACAATTAGAGCATGCTCTAAGGTGTACCTTGAAACAAGCATTAAGCGCAAACAAAACCAACAGAAAGTATAAAGATTTGTACGCAAACTGCATAAAAGAAACACAAACAAAACAAATATACAATTGACAAAGAAATCTACTTTCCCTGTTTTCTAAAGTTAGAACACTCAGATCCCTCTTGTTGTGCCTACCTATGTATGACAAAGCCTCCCCCAATCCCTTAATATAAGAAGTCCATCAAACTTGCCTTAAGTTCCAAAATAATAAATCCAAACACACAACCCATCCCTGGTGATTTGCACTTCTGGTTTGATTTAGTTAGTACTGCTATTGAAATCTTATCTCTAAGAACTTTCAATAATTGCATCAAGCTTTGAGGCACACCCCAAGACAGACATTAAGTTCAAACTAAATCAATGGAAAGTGTTAAAAACAAATCCAATTGCATATAAAACAACATTCAAAAACAAAATACACAACAAAGTCTAAAAGAGTCACAAATCCCCAAATTGTCTTGTCTTGGCACACAAGTCCCCGACAACGGTGCCAAAAACTTGTTGGTTGCAAAACCAACAACAAGTGCACCGGTTGTAGCATAACAAGTGATAAATGTTGCTTCTCCCAAGGACTTGTGCAACCAATGACAAAACTCTTCCTTTCATAACTCAATTAGACATTGATGGACAAATTTATGATCACCAAAATATGATGTCACAAACTTGTTGAACAATCAGCAAGTATGACCGAATCGTTTCAAGTAATAAACTCGGTAAGACCAAGTATCGTTCTCCCAAAGGACTCACGGCCTAGTTTAGTTATGTGATTCTTTGATTAGCTAAGACTTAAGGACGAAATAAATAGATTGTATTATGCAAAAGACGAAAATAAACATGTATGCATGAGGTTTTGATCAATGGCAAAAGCAAAAGACAAGCACTTTCAATGAAATATATATATATATATGAATATGTTGTTGGGGGTCAATTTCATCTGATCCACTCTCATATATTTTAGGAATTCGACATTCAAGTCATCATTGTTAATGCCACTCTCTAAATTACCTTGTCAAGAAGGCCTATACCCAATTACGAGTTCATACGATTCCTAGCATTCCTAGTAATTAGTTCTTTTAGCACAGGAGCTTAACGACAACCAATATAATATTGGGAGTAATTCCCCGGATCTAGACTTCCCCGTACGTTCCCGTATCGACAAAATCAATAATCATGCATTGAATGAGTTAAACAAAGCAAGCTTTGAGCAAAGAGGAAAAACCCTAACTAATGATGAAAGAAAGCATAAGTCTTAGATTAAGATGCAAGCACAAATTCCATATATGAGAGCTTCAAAAGATTACATTGATTCCCCAACAAACATACAAGGTTTAGTTCACCATATTCATGGTGAACCTAGATGAACAATAATGAAAGAATGAAGGATAAAACCCTAGAAAGGTGAAGAGGTAGCCTGAGCATCCAAGATCCTCCTTCAAAGGGGTGGAAGAGAGAGTGTTTGCTTCGTCTTTGCCAAAGATACAAACCCTAGGACGTCCTAAAGCTTATATACTATTCTAAAATTACAGAAAATTCAGGCCCAAGCCCATAAGTGTGCCGCTCAGCGGTGAGTGCGCGTCTCGTTTCTTCCCCTCAGCGGCCATTTTGCCCCTCAGCGGACCTCCCGTGACTTCCTGAGTGCCGCTCAGCGGTAAACTGCCGCTGAGCGGTGACTTCGGCTTCTCCTTTTGCACTTTTTGATGTCTTTTCTGATTTCATCTCTCTCTTTCTTCACTTCTTTCACTAAATTCACCTTAAAACCTGCTCAAAAACACTGAAATCAAGCATAAACCTGTCCAGCTCTCTTATTTATGAAAATATGGATAAAAGCATGATTTCAAGCTAGTTTCTAAGTGTAAAGGTTGCTTTTTGTATCAATTTTAAGCATGAAAATAATAGTTTTTCAACTGTTATCAGTAGATTCTTAAATTGTTTGACAGCTTGCCAAAATTGATCATTATCCATGCTTGAGTGAGGTCCCACCAGTGGTTGAAATTACCTTAGTAGAATTGAGTGCCTATTAAATTCTTGTTCGAATTGCATCCTGCAAACATTAGGCACAAAACCCTAAAAACAATTGTTAGCACAAAAAGATTTAAGAAAAGATATAAGATTCAGAGAATAAAATAAAATAAAATAAAATAAAATAAATATAAAAATAAAAACCGAAAAAATAAAAACAGAAAAATAAAAACAGAAATTCAAAATTAAAGTCAAAGATAATCAATAATCACACAAATGAACTAGTTCAACCACGAGTCCCCGGCAACGGCGCCAAAAACTTGATGGACAAATTTATGATCACCAAAATATGATGTCACAAACTTGTTGAACAATCGGCAAGTATGACCGAATCGTTTCAAGTAATAAACTCGGTAAGACCAAGTATCGTTCTCCCAAAGGACTCACGGCCTAGTTTAGTTATGTGATTCTTTGATTAGCTAAGACTTAAGGACGAAATAATTTGATTGTATTATGCAAAAGACGAAAATAAACATGTATGCATGAGGTTTTGATCAATGGCAAAAGCAAAAGACAAGCACTTTCAATGAAATATATATATGAATATGTTGTTGGGGGTCAATTTCATCTTATCCACTCTCATATATTTTAGGAATTCGACATTCAAGTCATCATTGTTAATGCCACTCTCTAAATTACCTTGTCAAGAAGGCTTATCCCCAATTACGAGTTCATACGATTCCTAGCATTCCTAGTAATTAGTTCTTTTAGCACAGGAGCTTAACGACAACCAATATAATATTGGGAGTAATTCCCCGGATCTAGACTTCCCCGTACGTTCCCGTATCGACAAAATCAATAATCATGCATTGAATGAGTTAAACAAAGCAAGCTTTGAGCAAAGAGGAAAAACCCTAACTAATGATGAAAGAAAGCATAAGTCTTAGATTAAGATGCAAGCACAAATTCCATATATGAGAGCTTCAAAAGATTACATTGATTCCCCAACAAACATACAAGGTTTAGTTCACCATATTCATGGTGAACCTAGATGAATAATAATGAAAGAATGAAGGATAAAACCCTAGAAAGGTGAAGAGGTAGCCTGAGCATCCAAGATCCTCCTTCAAAGGGGTGGAAGAGAGAGTGTTTACTTCGTTTCTGCTAAAGATACAAACCCTAGGACGTCCTAAAGCTTATATACTATTCTAAAATTACAGAAAATTTAGGCCCAAGCCCATAAGTGTGCCGCTCAGCGGTAAAGTACCGCTCAGCGGTGAGTGCGTGAGTAGTTTCTTCCCCTCAGCGGCCATTTTGCCCCTCAGCGGATCTCCCGTGAGCTCCTGAGTGCCGCTCAGCGGTAAACTGCCGCTGAGCGGTAACTTCGGCTTCTCCTTTTGCACTTTTTGATGTCTTTTCTGATTCCAACTCTCTACTTCTTCACTTCTTTCACTAAATTCACCTTTAAACCTGCACAAAAACACTGAAATCAAGCATAAACCTGTCCATCTCTCTTATTTCTGAAAATATGAATAAAAGCATGATTTCAAGCTAGTTTCTAAGTATAAAGGTTGCTTTTAGTATCAATTTTAAGCATGAAAATAACAGTTTTTCAACTGTTATCAGACATCAAAGTGCAGAAAAACACAAGAAACTCTTTTTGGTATTTTTATCAAACACTTGGTGTGCAAGGAATTTAACATGGAGTATTTACAATTTGTTAAGTCTAGAATTCATCCACTTCACTCTCATGTATTGACAAACATCTCAATTCCAAATTGAAGTCAAAATTAACTCACAATTATGCTCAAATCCTATCCTTAGTGTCTTTGACCCTATGATAACTCATCAAGTTCCAATTCCTTGAATTATCAATAAGAAACCATGCATTAAGATCAAGAGTCTTAAGATGATGACTTAGGACATGGACCAATCACTAGAAGTATGGCTAGAAGAATTCAAGAAGAGATTGAAGATGTGGACACAACAGGACACGTTCTTTTCCTTCAATTTAAGTGGAATTTGGAGACAACAAGAGAAGGGTAAAACTGTCCAGTTGATGGTCAAAATTGCTAGCTGCACCACTCCTCTTTACTGCGCACACCACAACAGCACATCCGTTCCTCCACAACATTAGCTCACATGCTGCTTTGGTTTTAAGCACATTTTTATTAAATGTTTCACATTTTACACATGGTTCATGTGCTTTCTCGTTGCAGCTCCATGAATCTCCTATAAATTCATGGTAGCCACCATTGTAATGACACTTTTGATATATAGAATTTTACTTTGCTGATGCATTTTCCAGCACCTAAAACTCTGCCCAAAAGTCACTCCAAATGAGCTTTCCCTCTCCATCTAGCTTCCTTCCAATGGAAGGCCTCCTAAGCTAGTTATCCACTTTCCAAAAAGCTCCTCTACCATCAACTATGCCACTGCACTTTCATTCTTCACCTCTGCTGCCATCTCTGAACTCAACGTCTGCACTACATTTCCAGTCTTCATCTCTACTGCCATCTCTGGATTTAACCTCCCGCTGCATTCAATCCTTCCTTCTAGCTGAAGCAACTTCATCAAGTGGTATTCAGAGCCTTGGTTCTGCATCACGCTCCAGCTAAGTGTTCTTTCCATTTTATACTGTCATAAACAATTCCTTCGTGTTTCTTGAATCTGTGCACTGTTTCATTACTGTCTTCAATTCCAGTAGTTTTCATTTACATCGTTTCTTTGTTCCAAGCTTTTACTTGATTTTTATTTCCATCATTTTAATCGGTTCAATCTTTGTCTTGAGTATTTTAAATTTTTGCAATCTTATTCAGTCATGTCCAGTCATGTGTATTTGCTGTAATTTTGTCAAAATTCTTAGTAAGTTTGGTGCCTGGGTGAATCTGCATATCTGGAATGGTTTTTCAATAGATGCACATCACAAGAGTAATGATGAATGAGCTCAGTGCATCTTGAATTCCATCACAGTGCAGTTCCAGTTAATGCAGAATTCAATTCTGTTTTGAATTTGATTTAAAATGTGTTTTCTGAAATGCACCGTGTGAAATTAAAATTGGTGATGTTGGAGTTGCTGTAATGTGATGTGTGCATACCATATGAACAAGGAATTGTCCAAGACAATCAATCTGGTTGCACCATTATGCAGAATCCATAACTCATTCAAGCAGCTTGACCGAACTGCACCTATCTTTGCTTGATGTTTCTGAAGTTTTTCTGATTTTTGAATCTGTCCAGTCTAGAATTCTTTCTGGACATCTCTTAAATGCATTTCTAGAGTCTTGTTTAAGTTTGATTTGCTGTCCTATAGTCATTTTAATTGATTACATATCAGTTTGAATCCTCTGCTGAAGTTTGGTTAGTTAATTGGTCAAATTTGGTGTTAAAAGGCAACTGAACCAGTAAAATTTTGATTTACAAGCATTTAGCCTCTGCTGGCAGTTTGCACAAGTCATATTTGGTAAAACAAATTTGCTCAAATCATAAAATTAAGAGTCCAAATTCGTTTGTGCAAAATGACCATTCAAACTACCAAATTTTAAGCATCTTTTTCTGGTCTAGTTGCAGAATTGTTAATTTGAAAGCTTGTTGTGATTACTGCATCAAAGTTAGTTCAGAATTGGTAGCAAAAGCTTGGTTCAATTGAATTAAAAGAAGTGCACAATTCAAATCTTACCATAAACTGCACTGTAAAAAGCTGTGTGAACCAGTGCCAAGCAAAATTTAAAACTCTGATGCACATCTTTTTCAGCCTTCTGCTAGGCATTTTATCAAACACTTTGCCTAGTTTACATTTAGTTTCGAAATTGAACAAAACTGCAACTTATCTTTGTTTCTTGTTTTTTAAATCCACTCTAGATCCTTTCCTAAGTTCATTTTGAGTGCCACCATTCATTGGAAATTGATTAATAGATTGATTTAAGTTGTTTGAAAATCCTGCACATAAGCTGTTTGAGAAAATTACAGTTGTGCATTCTGGTTTAACAGTTTCTGGCAGCAGCAGTGTTGATTTTTTGGCTTAATAATTGATTATTGGTGGTCTGTATGAGCTCTTTGTTGGGTGCAGAATTATCTCAGGTGGTCCTATAACATTGGTAGCATCTTAGGCAGTGGATTGGAGCAAGGAAAGATCAATTTTGGAGTTGATTTTTGGTGTAGCAGGACCACGTTTTTTTTTTCACTGGTCTGCATGAATTTTGGTGGCTGCAACAGCAGCATAGTTCACTCTGTAGCTGAGAGATTTGCATGAATCACTCCTGATTCATTACTTGTTTGAGAGCAACCAAAGCTGCCACATTAAACTACCTTGTGTTCGTTCAAATTTTTGTTTTGTTGTTTCCATTGTATTGCTTTTTGATTTTCTTTTTCATTCTTGTAAGTTGGCCATTTCAAGCAAGTGAAGTGGAAGAGCTCATAAGTGTTCTTCTCTCATTTGCTAACTTGACTTAAAGTCTCATCATTTTAAAATTGGTAGACGGTGAGTGTGTCTTAGATCCAAAAAGTCTAAGCCTCACCTAGGAGACCTCACCTTTAATTTGGTTTTAATTTTTGCAAGTTTCGCATAGGAAGTCTTAGAGTCCAACTTTAGAGTCTAAGGTTTTCTTTCTTTGTGTTTGTTTGTCTCCATATATTTAGTGAATTTAGAAGTGATTTTGATTTAAAGACTTTTAGTAAGTAACTAAGGCTATATTTGGCAAGGCAAGACTTGGTACTTAAGCGACCTACAAGGTCCACCTCTCTTACCTGGAATATTGTCCTCAAGTGAACTCTCTTAGTCTTTACTTCAAGAAAATTTTTAAGTTCATAAAATGTCTGGAAGACATTCCCCTAGAATTAATGAGGAACCTAAAGAACAATTTTGTTTTCAAACTCTTGTCAATCAACTTAAAGAAATTGAAAGGAAAATAGGGCAAGAAAAGATTCAAAGAGAATTACACAATGCCATGGTTACTAATGAGTTGAAAATGCTAAGAGATGAACAAGTTCAATATAGGGAGAGAAGCCTGAGTGTAGAATCCCAAAGTGAGCAAGAAAACTTAAGAGTAGGAGATTACTACCCTTCTTCATCAAGAAGGCGTAGGCGTGACTATGAAAATCCTCCTCCTCCTCCTAAGGAAGTCAATGTGGTATTGCCTCATTTTCATGGGAAAGATAACATTGAGGCTTACCTTGACTGGGAAATGAAAGTAGAGCAAATATTTGCTTGTCAACAAGTGTCGGAGGAAAGGAAAGTCTCTCTAGCTACCCTTAGTTTTCAAGGGTATGCAATGTATTGGTGGACTGCTTTAGTCAAAGAGAGACTGAGACAACAACTTCCTCCCATTAAATATTGGAATGAACTCACAGCTGCTCTCAAGAAAAGGCACATTCCCTCTTACTATAAAAGGGAACTTATGGATAAGCTCCAAAGATTGCAACAAAAGTCTATGTCTGTTGAAGGCTATAGACAACAAATGGAGCTATACATAATGAGAGCAGGGATCACAGAGGCAGAGGAAACTACTTTAGCTAGATTTTTGAGTGGGTTAAATTTGGACATAAGGGATAAAGTTGAACTTCTACCTTATAGAGATTTTAATGAACTTGTTCAAATGTGTATAAAGGTAGAACAACAAAATCAGCGAAAAATTTCTGCCAAAAGATTTCAGTCTCCCTTTGAGCCGAAATTTACTAAAGCAAAAGAACCCCTCAAACCTCTAGCCAAAATAGTTGAAAAGCCAAACAAAGAGTCCTCTTCACACACTCGCACAAGTGATATAAAGTGTTTCAAGTGTTTAGGTAGGGGTCATATAGCTGCTCAATGTCCTACTAAGAGAACTATTCTTTTAAAGGGAAAGGACATCTATAGTAGTGAAAGTGAATCCCCTACCAGTGATAGTAAGAGTGAATCAGAAAAAGAAGAGGAAGTGTTTGCGGATGATTGTCAACTTCTCATGGTGAGAAGGGTGCTTAGCAGTCAACCAAGTCTGGAACAACTATCACAAAGAGAGAACATTTTTCATACAAGGTGTAAAATTCAAGAAAACTATTGTTCTCTCATTATTGATAGTGGTTCTTGCTGCAATTGTTGTAGTACCAGACTAGTTGAAAAACTGAATCTTGCTGTAATACCCCATCCCAAACCTTATAGACTTCATTGGCTAAATGAAGATGGGGACATTACAGTCAAGAATCAAGTTAAAGTGGCTCTATCCATAGGGAACTTCAAAGATGAAGTTGTTTGTGATGTAGTTCCTATGGAAGCTTGCCATGTGCTATTGGAAAGACCATGGCAATTTGATCATAACATTATACACCATGGTCTTACCAATACCATAACTGTGCACAAACAAGACAAGAAATTTGTGCTTCAACCTTTGACACCTACTCAGGTGGCACAAGATCAAGCACAAATGAAGTCCGCTAGGGAACAGGAAAAGAAACAGAAAAAGAAAAAAATGCCAAAACAACAGAGCGGAGAAGTCATAGAGTCCAGTGTTACTTCCCACAAGGTCACTCAACATGAAGTTCTTTTAAATAAAAAGACTTTAAACAATACACTTCAAGTTGAGCAACCTTCATACCTTCTTCTTTGCCAAGGAACACTCATCTGCACATCTAGTGAGACTCAGACTAATACTCTTTCTTTGGCAATACAAAAGCTTTTGAAGGAATTTGATGATCTATTTCCCAAAGAAATTCCAAATGGGCTTCCACCATTAAGAGGGATAGAACATCAAATTGATTTCATACCAGGGGCAACTCTTCCTAATAGGCCTGCCTATAGGACAAATCCCCAAGAAACCAAAGAAATTGAGTCACAAGTCGAATAATTACTAGATAAGGGTTTGGTTCAAAAAAGCCTAAGCCCATGTGATGTACCAGTGTTGTTGGTGCCCAAAAAGGATGGGAAGTGGCGCATGTGTAGTGATTGTAGGGCTATAAACAACATCACCATAAAGTATAGACATCCCATCCCTAGACTTGATGATATGTTGGATGAATTACATGGGGCTCAAATTTTCTCAAAAATAGATCTTAAGAGCGGATATCACCAAATTAGAATCAAAGAAGGTGATGAGTGGAAAACTGCTTTTAAGACTAAATTTGGGTTATATGAGTGGTTGGTAATGCCTTTTGGTCTTACAAATGCCCCAAGTACATTCATGAGGCTTATGAATCATGTTTTAAGGGACTGCATTGGGAAGTTTGTAGTTGTGTACTTTGATGACATATTGGTATATAGTCAAGATTTGCAAAATCATGAAAAACATTTGAAAGCTGTTCTAATAATTCTTAGAACCAATAAATTGTTTGCAAATCTTGACAAATGCACCTTTTGTGTTGATAGTGTCATCTTTCTTGGTTTTGTAGTCAATAAAAGTGGGGTTCATGTTGACCCTGAGAAGGTAAAGGCCATCCAAGAATGGCCCATACCAAAGAATGTAGGAGAAGTTAGGAGTTTCCATGGATTGGCAAGCTTCTATAGACGATTTGTGCCTAACTTCTCTAGTCTAGCTTCACCTCTCAATGAGTTGGTGAAATAGGATGTTACTTTCATTTGGGGGGACAAACAACAAAGGGCTTTTGAGTTACTTAAAGAAAAGCTTACTCAAGGTCCCATTCTAGCTCTGCCAAATTTTGCCAAAACTTTTGAGCTAGAATGTGATGCTTCTGGACATGGAATAGGTGCTGTGTTATTACAAGAAGGACACCCAATTGCTTATTTTAGTGAAAAACTTCATGGTGCCTCTTGTAATTACCCCACCTATGACAAAGAACTTTATGCTCTTGTGAGGGCTCTTCAAACTTGGGAACATTATCTTGTTTCCAAGGAGTTTATTATTCATAGTGATCATGAATCACTAAAATATCTGAAGAGCCAACACAAGTTGCAAAAAAGACATGCTAAGTGGTTGGAATTCATTGAACAATTCACTTATGTTATCATATACAAGAAAGGAAAGGCTAATAAAGTGGCAGATGCTTTATCCAGAAGAAATATTTTACTAGCCACTTTAGGAGCTCAAATTCTTGGATTTGATAACATAAAAGAATTGTATACTCAAGATAGTGACTTTGCCACCTTATATGAGGAATGTTTGCAAAAACCACAAGGAGGATTCTATGTGAGAGATGGGTATCTTTTCAAAGAGGGTCAAATTTGTATGCCTCAAGGCTCACAAAGAAAACTCCTTGTCAAAGAAATGCATGAGGGAGGGTTGATGGGGCATTTTGGGGTTGATAAAACCTTAAGCATGCTAAAAGAGAAATTCTTTTGGCCCCACATGAGGAGAGAAGTCCAAAGGCATTGTTTCAAGTGCATTACTTGTTTAACATCCAAATCTAGAGCAATGCCTCATGGTCTTTATACTCCCTTACCCATTGCTTCAACTCCTTGGGAAGATATTAGCATGGATTTTGTCTTAGGACTACCCAAAACATCAAGGGGTTTTGATTCTATTTTTGTGGTTGTGGATCGTTTTAGCAAAATGGCTCATTTTATACCATGCCACAAGATAGATGATGCAAGCAATGTGGCTAGGTTATTCTTTCGAGATGTGGTTAGACTTCATGGACTACCTCGGGTCATCATTTCTGATAGAGATTCAAAATTTCTTAGTCACTTTTGGAGAACCTTATGGTCTCGATTAGGAACTAAGCTTTCTTTTTCTACTACTTGCCATCCTCAAACAGATGGTCAAATTGAAGTAGTAAATAAATCTCTATCCACTCTATTACGAGTAGTCCTCAAGGGTAACCACAAATCTTGGGATGAGTATCTTCCACATGTGGAGTTTGCTTATAATAGGGTAGTTCATCGAACTACAAAAATCTCTCCTTTTGAAGCTGTATACGATTTTAATCCTCTCACACCTATGGATTTGATTCCCTTACCTTCTTCACATGATTTTGTTCATCAAGAGGGAATCTCTAAATCCAAATTCATTAAAACTTTTCATGAGAGGATTAGTAACCAAATACAACAACAAAGTGAGAGATATGCTAAGTATCATAATAAAGGTAAAAAGGAAGTTATTTTCAATGAAGGTCACTTAGTTTGGCTTCATCTTAGAAAGGAAAGATTCCCTATTCAAAGGAAGTCCAAATTAAGTCCTAGAGGAGATGGTCCTTTTAAAATCCTTAAGAAGGTCAACAATAATGCTTATCAATTAGACCTTCCAGCCGAGTATGGTGTCCATTCTACTTTTAATGTTACTGATCTTCGTCCTTTTGCAGGATTCAATACAGATGATGCTTTGGATTTGAGGACAAATCCTCTTCAAGGGGAAGGAGATGATGACTTAGGACATGGACCCATCACTAGAAGTATGGCTAGAAGAATTCAAGAAGAGATTGAAGATGTGGACACAACAGGACACGTTCTTTTCCTTCAATTTAAGTGGAATTTGGAGACAACAAGAGAAGGGTAAAATTGTCTAGTTGATGGTCAAAATTGCTAGCTGCACCACTCCTCTTTACTGCGCACACCACAACAGCACATCCGTTCCTCCACAACATTAGCTCACATGCTGCTTTGGTTTTAAGCACATTTTTATTAAATGTTTCACATTTTACACATGGTTCATGTGCTTTCTCGTTGCAGCTCCATGAATCTCCTATAAATTCATGGTAGCCACCATTGTAATGACACTTTTGATATATAGAATTTTACTTTGCTGATGCATTTTCCAGCACCTAAAACTCTGCCCAAAAGTCACTCCAAATGAGCTTTCCCTCTCCATCTAGCTTCCTTCTAATGGAAGGCCTCCTGAGCTAGTTATCCACTTTCCAAAAAGCTCCTCTACCATCAACTATGCCACTGCACTTTCATTTTTCACCTCTGCTGCCATCTCTGAACTCAACGTCTGCACTACATTTCCAGTCTTCATCTCTGGATTCAACCTCCCGCTGCATTCAATCCTTCCTTCTAGCTGGAGCAACTTCATCATAAGATCACTAACGTATCATGTTTTATCCCTATATACAAGCTCCATTAGGTATTCAATTTCAGTTCTAAGTTCAAGTCATATTTTCTAATACATCAAGGACAAAAAATCAAGCCATGGGTGGCCAAACGAAAGCAAGCATTAAGCATGGAAATCAAATACTAACATTGAAATGGAAAGCATATGTATTAACATCACAAAATATACAAGATTCAATTTATAACATCTAATCTCAACAAATAGGAAAATCCCTCCATGGTGGAGAACTTAGGGTTCTAAAAAATTAAAAAGATAGGAAAGACATTGAAACCATACAGATTTGCATAGTCTTTCCCAAGGTTTTTTGCAGCTGCTCCATGGTCTGATTGTGCTTCCTCTTTGCATCTTCATCTCCAATTTGTGACCCATCTTCTTCCTCAACCTAAAAGGGACAAAATCACCATTGATGAAGCTTAAAGCTCAAAGAGGAGAAGGGAAAGCTCCCCAACACCTCAAATAGCCTCCAAGAGCCTCTCTCAATCGCTCTAGGTGAAGAGTTAAGTGTAGGAGGAGAAGAATCTCCTTTCCCCTTACAAAAACATGACTAAATACCCATTTTACGCGTTTTTCTCGCTCCAACGAGCGCAATTCTCACCTAGCAATTTGGTCAACTCGCCCAGCGAAAAAGTCAATGGAAGACCTCACGTCAACCAGTAGTTTCCTTAGGTGCATGTTCCTTCCACGACACATGCGTATTGGAGAAAGGAGAAGATCGCGATTTAGGAGAAGAAGAAATCAAGAATGGGGAATGGTGAAACCACAATTGAGGAGTGGGAAAGAATCACAATGGTGGTTAAGGTAGGGGTTGTGAGTGAGAGAGGGAGATTAAGGGGAAGAAGTTCTGAGTATTGGGGAAGCTTGCCCTTTGAGAAATCAGAAATTGGGAGAAACTAAAATTAGGAGGGGAAATCCCAATTTCGGCTTCCATAGAGTTGATGCAGATACCGACGATCACATTCTCTCAGTAATGACTGATGACCTTTACCGGCAGTATTAACGGCAGATGTATCCGTAGGTAAGCAACCACTCCCTCGTCTGTCGATAAATCTGCTGGTAAATCGGATTTACCGACGGATCACATTCCGTCGGTAATTATCCTTCGATAAATAGCCTTCTTCCAATAGTGTGCTCTACTTCTTGTTAATGCATACTTGTTTTTCTTTTTATCAAGGCATAATTGTTGCTTTTGTTTTCTAAGATGCAATTGCTATTTTTATTACCAAAGCGCGCTTCTTTTTCTTTTCTTCCCACAAAGGTATAATAATGAGTATTGACAACATAAAACTCTTATTGTTGAGGCAACAATAGAAACACAATGGTGACTACGAGCGATAATGACACATCAGATCATAAAGAGTTTCAAGTTTGTGCAAAAAAATAAAAATAAAAATAAACAATGAAAAGATGTGGAATAAAAAAATATTGGAGATTCAATATGATTTTTTAAGACATTTATTTGTAATATCCCGGATTATAGAATAACTCTACAAATTAAACTCATAATGGATATTAAGCAAAATTTGGAACAAGTTTTTCAAAATAAAATACTTTATTAAAAGGAAGAGGAATCCTAGAATTGGAAAAGACAACAATAAAATAATTTCCAAAATCACTTAGTGACAAAATTATTTGTCCAGCAAGTCTGCATAATTTAGAACTCATATCAAATTATTTGTTCTATTGGTTTCAACACATATTTTTCTTTCCTCTCACAAATCCAAATAAATTTTACTAAATCAAAATATATCAATTGAGCATAATTTAACAATCTTTGAGGCAAACTCCTCATCAAACCCTAATGCACATATCAATTTTACCAAAATTATCAATTTAGTCATAATACCAATTCTCATTATCAAACAAGCAAAATCATATCATTCATCAAATTTAATCACTCTCAATCAGAAATTCAATAACAACCTCATTCAATAATACAATAAAATTTTATGATCAAACACAATCTTCTACCTCTAAGCACTTCTAAACATAAAGAAGGGAGTATCAACATAAGAAAAGCTTAAATCAATTATATAATTATACCCTAACAATCCTAATTGAATAAAGATTCATCTAGAGCTCTTAGACCATACATGCAAACTCTAGATACTATACATGTAGGCGCAAAAACCAGAAGACTCTAAAAATGAAAAAGATGAAGTTACTATGTTAAAAAAACTGATCAGGTAGAAAGATAGGTCTCATCGCCAAGAATCCTATGATACATTCTGATCTTTAAACAAACAGGTAGCAAGGTGAGAAATCTAGAGAAATGCTAAAAAGGAGAAAGGTTTTACTTTATAGATAGATAGTAGTTTTTATAAAATTAAACTTGATTTAACTTATCTATGTGATAGCCTAAGTTCTTAATTCTTTTTCTAATTTCAAGCTCTACTCGTGCTTTGGATTTTTTGAATACCGATAACACATCTAACTTCCTTTTGATGAGGTACACTCACAATATCCTAGAGTAACTATCAATCGACACAAAATACTTTGCCTTTTTGAGGGATCATACCAATGATTCCCTCACATTTATGAACCAAGTCTAATATGTGTTTTCTTCTAGTAGTTTGTTTAGAAAACTTCAATGAAAGTTCAATCTATGTTGCTTGCTTATCACACTATGCTCACAAAGAGGTAAATCAACCTCCTTGAGCCCGAGTAAGAGATTATGTTTCGCAAGGATTTCTAGACCTCATTCTGACATTTGTCCAAGTCTATTATGTCACATCATCACTACTTATTGACTTGTCAATGGAATTGTTACATTAACTTCTTACAACGTATCTCACATAAGCATGGATTGATTTGTGTTAACAAATTGGCAAGTGTACAAAATCGTATCAAGTAATATAAAATGGTAAGACCAAGTATTGTATCTAGAAGACTTAAGAAAAATTTCATTGGTTTAGACAGTCATGTAATACCTTAACTAATTAAGACTTAACAACAATTTCATTGGTTTAGAATGCAACATGCAGAAAAAGTAAATATAAATGCAATTTGATCAACTAAGGCAAAACACAAAAGTGAATGGATGATTTTGATAATATGAGATGAGTATGTTGTTGGGGTTTAGATTTCACCATCCTTACTCTCATGCATATAAGAATTCATCTTCTTCATTCAATTGTTAACGTCACTATCTAAATAACTTAAAACTCGACGAAGAAAGCCTATCCTTAATTATTAGACCACAATCCCTTGCATCCCTAATAATTAATTTTGCATTACGAATATAAGCTTAAGACAACCAAACCTCTTATCCCCATCCTTGGGCAATATTGCTTTTGGGAAAAATTCTCCAGATCATGGTTTCTAGGTATTTCCCAATAACAAAGAAGACCATAAAATCATGCCATAATGATCAAAACATAACAAGTATAGAGCAAAGAAGAAAATTTCTAACAATTAATGAAAGAAGCATATAATAATTTAGAACAAATTCAAATACATGAGAGTTTAGAGGTTACATCTTCCCCAACAAAAAATGAGTTTAGTTCTCCATAATCATGGGGAAACTAGGTGTACAATGGAATGAAAGTGATAGAAAAACCCTAAAAACTGAAAAGGAGAGCTCCCGCATCCAATTCTGCCTCCAAAGAGTGGAAAAGTGTATTTTTGTGTCTCTATTGCCCTAATTTACAACCCCTAGGGCGTGCAAGTCCTTAAATAGAGCAAAAATAAAGTCCATGCCCAATAACACTGGCGCTCAGCGCCCCTACTTAGGGCAACCGGGCGAGCTTGCGAGAGAACTGGCGCTCAGGGCCACTCAGAGAGCGCCACTTAATGGGGCGCCCAGCGGCACTTGAAGGCTGGCGCTCAGCGCCCTTAAGGGGCGCCCAGGTAGTGATGCGTGACATCCTGCAGTGAGGGCCCTTTAAAGGGCAACCAAGCGTCCTGCGACCTTTCAGCCTTCTTCTTGGGTACTTTATCTGTCTCTCTTGAGTTCCAACTCCTTGATACTTTCGCTCTTCAAATCATACCAATAACCTACAAATGTAAGGAAATTTAGTGATAAAATCATTAATTATACCCTCTACTCACTTATTAACAAAACTAAACTAAAAACATGAGTTTAAGCAAGTTTCTAAGTAAAAAAGGGTTGATTTAATATCAAAATTGCATTACAGATAACAATATTTAACCATTAAAAGCTTATAAGTCTATTATGTCAGATCATTACCGCTTCTTGACTTGTCGATGCAACTGTTACATTAACTGCTTACAACGTATCTCACATAAGCATGGATTGATTTGCCATGATGTTCTTTGCTTTCATCACCACTAAATTCCCTTTCACCACCTTTAATATTCCACCTTCAATGTGGATCATACACCCAATATCATATAATTGTCGAATAGGCAATATATTCTTCTTCAAATTCTTCACATTTCATACCCCTTGAATTGTGCAAACAGTACCATTGTACATTTTTGTTTTGATAGTATGAACTCCAACAATCTCTAAGGCATGATCATTCTCCGTTAACACAGATCCAGAGATAGGTTCATAAGTGTAAAACCAATCTCGATCTGGAGTCATGTGATAAGTTGCACCTAAATCCACACTATCCACCTATTATGTAGTTGTCTTCCACTATTACGGCTACTTACTACTTTGCTCACTATTATATCTCCACCCCAAGGGTTCTTGCAACACAACCTTGTGAGGTTGATACTTCATTCTTCCTCTTCTAACATTATTTCTTTGTGTGCCCTTTCTTGCCATAATGGTTGCATTTGAGATGCTTCTTTACTTTCAGACTTTGATTTATCATGAGTTTGACTCCCACTAGATCCACATTTTGTTGATCTACCGCTCATCATTACCAAATCATCTACTTGCTTTAAAATTTCCACCATATCTACTTTGTTTTTTGAATGGATTCTTCTTCAAGAATAGCTTTGACAATATACTCAAATTGTAAACGTCCCTCAATATTAACGTTGATAATGAGTTGATCATACAAGTATGGTAAGCTCTGAAGTAAAAGCTTTGCACACTTATTTCCTACTATGTTGAAATTTGTTGTTGATTGTTGGGCAAACAAGGTGTTCAAGTGGTTGATGTGGTCTGTCACCGATATGTACTCATTCATCTGAAGATTGTGGAATTTCCAGGTCAAGAATATCCTTGTGTGAAGAGATTTTGCCTTATATAATTTGACGAAGGCATCCCAAATCTCCTTTGTTGTATTTTTCTCTGCAACACTAGATAATATTGAATCTTCCTTTGTTGGGTGCAAATTCGTGATAGCATTTCCGTCAATTTCTTTCCACGATTGATATGTCATTTATATGGGTCTTCCTTCAATTGCATATATGCAATTGCCCTTATTCAAAATTTCCTTCATCCTCAATTTCTTAATTCTTAATTTACTTTATATTGTGTCGATTGATCCCTCAAACACCGGATAATATTGAATCTTTCATTGTTGGATGCAAATTCGTAATAGCATTTCCGTCAATTTCTTTCCACGATTGATATGTCATTTATATGGGTTTTCCTTCAATTGTATCTATGCAATTTTCCTTACTCAAAATTTCTTTCATCCTCAATTTCTTAATTCTTAATTCACTTTATATTGTGTCCATTGATCCCTCAAAATTTTATAAAAAAATTATTTGACTTTTTTAATTTGATTATTTTTCTTAAACTAATGATAAAAATTTATTTACAGAGTAAAAAAAACCTATCAACAATAAAAATTGTAACAAATTTTAATACTTTCTTTTATAATCACAACGTATGCGTTTCCACTTCGCATAAAGTCACCCACAAAACTTTCTTACGCAATGACTATTAATTTTAAGACCAATTTCTACGTCAATGTTCTATAAATGTTTATAAAAATAAGTTTCAAAATAATTTGATGCAACGAAAAGTTTAATAAATGTAAAATATTCCAGAAATAAGAAACTATGCCCTAACCTTGGTTTTTCTTTTCTACCTTCCATAGGAAAAAAATAACAAAAAAATAAGTACGCTCTGAAAAGATATTATGTAATTAGTATGTTAATATATTTTTTTTGTTAGAATTCGTGTCTTTAAAACCACATACATATGTATTTTGAAATTTTCTTGAAAGTTACCAATTCAATAAAAATTACTATTTCAACATATGAATGTCCAAAATGGTGAGTGGCTGGCAACTTTTAGTGTTGACTTGTATGCCACTAACTATCACAAAATAACTAAAATTCTGGCATTGCCAACCACCAAAAGCTTCTCCCAAATTGACATTACATAACTAATTGACATTGAAATATATCAATTTATAAAACCTTACAGCTACTCGTACAATAAAAAAAAGGTGGGAAAGAAGAAGAAAGATTATTTTAACCTGTGTGAGCGAACTGAGATATTGACTTGAACAAAAAGTTTATTGTACCTATCAATACTTCCGAATGATCAATCTTAACTTATTTATATAAAGTCGCAAGTAGTTCTCAATCGTACAAGCAAAATGTGTGAAAAATATGCTTTTTTTATAAACAATGAGATACTATACAGAGACTTGGTCAAAGAAAAGCACAACTTTGGCTACAAATACAATAAAAGCCTATGAGTATGACTCTGAAGATTGGATTTTTGCATCAAATTGCTATAACATAAATCAAAGAACAAAGTCAAGCTTCTGGGAAACTACAAATAATTTATATCATATATTATCATTTCATAAAAACCGTGCCTCTTTCTAATCTTCCTTAGCCATCATTCCAGTTATAAAATACTAGCTGAATCCGTCATACATACGTGCACGATTTTTCAAGAAACCCAGTTAAGAATTTGATCTTCATTACTCATTAACAATACATCTTAGACATTCAAACTGAACCCACCAAGATATATATATATATATAACATGTTTAGAAACTCTTTTTCGAACACAAGAATCAGGTTTTGATATCTGAAAATCACATAGCGTGAAAACAAAAAACATGTTTGGAACACGTTTTGAACAGAAGAAACCAGGTTTCGACATCTGAAAATCAAAACGTGAAACCAAACATGTTAATATTTTAAGGAGTCTGAATAATTTATTTAATTATGCTCTTATATATCTAAGTTATATGAACAAAATGGATCACTCTCTGAAGAGGTGTTCTTCTCCAGATTGTTGGTCTATGTGCTTGATCCAACGGCAAGGACCACCATTTGAAGCGGTTTTTTGTGGTGGTGGAGGTGGTGGTGCACCGCTTCTACTACCTCCTATGTATGCAATATCCAAACCCTTCCCAACAGGGAGGAACACTGACCTAACCACTCGCACACCCCTTTGAAGCACCACGCTCCATCTGAACCCGCCACGCGAATTTCTCTGCCATGCATTCTTGCATGCTAAAACTGCTCCTTTAGGACTAACTTTGGCCACCCTTAGAACCCTAGCGAACTCCCTCCTCTTGCAATCCACCAACAGAAAGTCCAGCCCCGCCAGCCGCGACACCGCCTCCTCCGCCTCCCCCGCCACCACCTCCGGCGGCGGAGACACCCCCATCTCCGCCAAGGCCTCTATGTACCGCACCCTCGACTTTTCATCCGGGACTATGCACACGTGCCGTGCACCCGTGTTGCGAGCTGCAACTGCTAAGCCCACGCTTGCCGCTATAGGACCACCGTAGCACCATGATTCCACTATGAACTTTGTGTTAAATCCTGCAGCCATGGCTGAGAGCATCTCCGGTACCCCAGATTCCTTGAATTTCTCACACTGCCAAAACAAACAGATCAAACTCAACCCATATAACAAAAATGAAATCTTTTCTAAGAAAACTGACATCTTTTATCAATTTCATCACTCCATAAACACACATAGAGCAGAAAATATAGACCTAAGAAACAAGAAAACTGTGTGGCTGATTGATATACATGGTTCTTGAATCTTGATGTAAAGGGTGCTTACTGATTTAACGGTGTCTATGTAAGCTTTTAAGGCTGTTTCTGGGGACCAAACAAGCTTCATGGTGTGGGTATGTGTCTTCTTCTTTCTTTGTGGTTCTTTGTCTTGGAGTGTGTTATCTTGATCAGTTTCTGGGTGAGGATTTTGATATTTTGGAGGAAGAACAGAGGTACACTTTGACGTACTTGGTAGCGTTAGGTGATAAAATGGTGTGCTGAGAAGATTGATATATACCAAAAGATTCAGACAGAGGCATCAGATATGAGAGGGCGTTGACATTTTGCTTGCGCAATTTCAACGTGTGTGTAGATTTAGCCCAATGAATAAATAATCTATATCTATATATGCATGCATTCAATTTTTTTGGATTCTTTTAAAATACACTTCTATTTATTTAAATATATTACAGATTTTTTTTCTTTTTTCTTTCTTTTTACAACTGGTTTTTCCTTCATTGTTACCTGATTTGGAGATGATAAAACCTAGTATCCATCTTCTGCTGACTAATATTTGTTCTTATCCTTATTTTGTTCATTTTTAAACCACATAGGCCAAATGGTATTAAAGCAAAACGTGTTTTTTTTTTTTAACATTGGCTTAATTTCTTACCCTTTTCTTCAATATATTTATGGATATTTTATACCTACTTTCTTGTTTTACGCCCATTTCTGATATATTTATGCGTATTATTTAATTAGAAAGATAATGTTAATATCTGTGTGAAAACCTTAGTGTTGGTAGAATGAGGAAAAAGCATTAATTGCTTTAGAAAATAGGTTTTATCTTCTCATTATCAAACAGTCAATAACCCTTATCAATAACCATACCAAGAGGAAGACGTTATCTCACCATTCTCAATTCAAGTCTGAGTCTATGGAGGTTATATTGGCACATCTAAATTGGTATATAAGTTCAAATTCAAGAACATATAAATTAAAATAATTGCATCAATATGGAATGTGAGCATATTGACTTAATGGTGTTATTTTAACATATTTGAAGTTGAAATATTGGTATTGTATGTAAAGATAAAAAAGATTTAATAAACGAATACTCTTATTCTTTAATCGTCGATTGATAAAGTTGTTCTATAATGATTAAAAAGTCAAAATTAAAAAATATTTATATAATATTTCAGTGAAAACTCAACAAAGTATATCATTTAAAGAAAAAAAATTATGATGAAAACACCAAATTTTAAAGAAAAAAATATCTTACTGCAGTGATCGAATTTATCACTACTATATCATTAGATTTATGTTACGATTATTAATTATGTGATGAATATGTTTACTTATACGTAAAATTCCTTCATGTAATGTATGAGGAATTTTGGTAGAAGATGTTTGTTTTTCATTCTCAAATATGATTTATGTGAACCTAGATACATTAATTCTTACGAATTATGATTAGTTGAAATGATTAAATATTAAGAATTTAATACTATTTTTCTAGAAATGAAAAGAAAACTTATTATTTTTGATAAAAAAATTAAAATTGTAATTTTTTAGTAAACTTTTTATTTTACTCGAGAAAGTTAATTTCCAATTTTTTCTCATGATTTTTTTTAACTTTAGTTAAAAACCATTATGGGGAAACTTTATTTTACAAAAGTATTATATTTTTAAATGTAAATTAAATATAAAATACAAACGTTTTTCCAATTTTAGATTCTCATAAATCTATGTAAAAAAAAGGTTCTACCAAACACCCTAAAACAATCCAAGATGTTTCTCCCAAATTTTATATTATCACTTCAAACAACTCTTTTTTTTGTACCGAGATATAGAAAAGTTAGTCATCGGAGCCAATATGTGAAGAATGCTTTCTATTTCACTTGTATAGAACACGTTAGTTTTTATAGTAATCTTTTTTTTTTTCATTTTTCAAAATCTTATGTCAATACACTAATAATAGATTTTTTTTTCACCTATCAAATTAAAGATACCATTTCTAATTCTCACATCTCCACATTTTTTTTTCAAAAGTTGAAGGAACCCATGAAATTATCATTATAATTGGATTAAATTTTATTTTATCATGTACATGAATCTATTGTGATTAAAAATTTTAGCTTCATTGCCCTTTCCATCTTTTCAATGGTTATAATAATGACTTGGTTTTAACTTTTCCATATTCTAATTGTATCAATTGGATGTTTCAAAAGTAACATTTGAAGAGTTGACTTGATTGAAAGAACACCATAATGGCAAAAGCAACCACTTTTGAGCAAGAACTATAACCATCGGGGATGATGTGATTGAAGCAAACTATGCAATGTATAAGAAAAATTAAATACAATGTACATGGGATTAAAAATCATAAAAACTCCAAGTGTTCGTGTTCTTACTCATTACATTTGGTTACTTTTTTCTTCCTTATTTCTGGTTGGATTTTTTATTGTATTTTATTTCTCTGTTGTTAAAAATGTTTTCTTTCTAATAATTGCTTGTACACTTTAATTTATTTTGGTTCATACATGTACCTTCTTCTTTAGCATCTTTTTTCTCATCCACGATGTAAAAGTTATTCTACCTATCCATATTAACTATTGAAATATTTTTATTATATTTTTAAAGTAATATTGTGACGTCCCAAAAAATATATAGAAAAGACATACATATAATAAAGACGTCATCATGCATAATATAGAAAAACAGTCAAGAGTAATTAGGATTATAGTCATTTTTAAAATAGTGTGGAATTGAAAACTAGAGTATTAGAGTTTTTTCCTGGAAATTTCAGAGAATTTAAAACTTTAAATGCATTAAAGTTCTTCAAAATAATGAGTTCATGGAATAAAAGCTAGCAAATCTAAGTTGCAGCACTGTCGTCCCCGTCAAGAGTTGTTTCCAAAGTATCCTCCTCATCATCTGCTCCCACCCAAGTAGATGATCATCGCAAAAGAAACATTCATAAGCCACAAACAAACAAGGGTGAGCTAGATATAAAAAACATGTTATACAACCTCACACGACATGCAAAAGTCACTCAAACATGGTAAAATGACATCACAAGACTTGTTACTTTATAAACCGACTCGTCCGGACTAGAATGATTACCGAGCTATGGCAGGTTATGCACTCGTGGTGGCCTCTACTGCTTTGCAAAGTTGTTGCCAATGGGTTCCACCCTACCACACTCACGAGGTTAGTCCGTTCCGCGTCCTGGACCACACTGGAAGCCTCCAAGACTAGGATCTCCTGCTACTACTCACCACATGATTCAATCCTCTCTACTTGAGAATGATTGATCATTGTAGTTTCAGGAAAACCCCCAAAATTGAGCTACCATGCAATCATTTTACACACCACCAGGGCACCACCATGCATCCTTTCCTTGAGAATCATGGAATTACGTCCATGAACCATATTGTCACTTTGAAACTTAACCCAAGACATGAATAATCAGATACCATCATATTACCACAGTGAATCCAACATATCTCATACATTCACATACTTCCCACATAAATCACATCATACTATGCATTCCAAACATTCCACATACTTGATTCAATCAAAAGAGAGACAAAGAAGAGACAGGACTCGAAGTATTCGCACAGTGCACCCCTTAATTCGCTATGCGAATTAACTCGCTGAAGCCACAGGCCTCAGGTCTTCTCGCATAGCGCACCCAAGTTGTTATGCGAGAGCTCAAACAGAGAGCACACCCCTAAACCTTCTCGCTATGCGCCCAACTCGCTCTTCGAATTAAATGGGCAGTGATTCCAAACAAAATACTATCATAAACTGATTTAGATTGTAATGACAAATATCACCTCATATCTTACCCAAATAAGTTATCAGAAACTTCATTATATTATATATACATATCATTAAAATATTTCATTATCTTTTATGAAATAAATATGTTTAAGATTTTCCTAACTGAAATATTATTTGTTATATCTTATTTATAATAAAATCTTTTAAAATAAAATAAATCCTTTAAATTATAATTAACAAATTGTTTTATCTTTTATTTAAAATATTTAACCATATTTATATATATTTTTTAATTATTATAATTTATAGAATCTCACACAAATCATGTCACGTCCACCTCTAGTTGAGTCGAGTAGGGCCTACCTCGTGACAAGTTGAGTCAAGTCAAGTCTACCTCGAGTCGAGTCATCAAGTTCACATCATGCTAACTCAAGTTGAGTCATGTCGACAATCTAGTTAAGCCAATTACAGTCCTAATTGAGTTAGGCTCATGCTAAATCTAGTATAAGTGTGCTCATGTTAAGCCGAGTAGAGCGAGCCACATTGGGTCGAGTCACTCAAGTCGATGTTAGGTCGGGCCGAGTTAGATCCACATAAGACCAAATCAATTATGTCCATCTCGAACCAAGTTGAGTCAAGTCAAACCAATATTTGATTGAGTAGAATTTGACCTACATTGAACCAATTTGAGTCAAATCAACATTGTGTTAAGTTGGGTTAGATGCACATTTGACCAATGTCTAATCAAGTTTAGATGATGTCTGGCTAATTCAAGTTAAAATAGAGTCAACTTAGTTCGGATCCATGTCAGACATGGTCATACTTTGTCAAACCCAAATTAAGTTAGTTTAGTCCAATCAAACAAATTAGATTGGACACTAACTTTCCTATTAAATTACAAATTGTAAAAATTAAGTAATAATTGATTAAAATTAAGTAAGAACATTCTGGATTTAGTAAAAAACTATATAGCTTTCAATCATTAGTTCAATTTTTAGAAAAAAAGACATTATGTATGTGTAGAGAGGAGTGTATAAGAAGGCAGAATATACCATACTAGTTCAATATATACAATATTAGAAGAAACTACAATAAGAATATTATAATTTAGCAAGTTGAAAAGGGTGACACATCATTTTGGTCACAATCATCTACAAATATCAACCTTAAAACAATATTATCTATGTTTCCTAACTTTCCTCTATTGATTAATGTATAGTCCTTACTAGATTATTAGATGTTATTTGCATTATTCTTGACTATATTTTATTCAAGCTTTTATGTGATAAGTAGCACATACAAACCTACCACAAAGAAAAAAATAAGAAATTTAATACCAGTTGGAGCATTAATCAATATAAAAAGTGTAACTTTCTCTACCGGTTAAAGCTCCAATCAGTATAGATCGGTTAATGATTCAATCAGTAATGAAAATGACGTTTTTTATATTAGTTGGTTCCTAATTTGGTATTGAAAAGTCTAGGTCATACATATAAAACATTCATTTCCTAACGAACTTTCTATCCGGTTTCTAAACAAACTGGTATAAAAAATAGACTTTCTATACCAGTTAAAAAATGATATAAAAATGTAATACTTTTTATACCTCTGCTTTTATACCGATTCGAGAATCGGTATACAAAGTCTTTTTTAACTAGTGTAAAACAATTATGCATTAGTGACAAAATTCATTCACATGATTTCTCTATGGTTCAAATCAATCAAATTTATTTTAAAACATTCAAATTTCCATTTTAAAACAACAAAAGTAATAAATATCAAATTTAAACTAACTTCCTTTAATTGAATTTCTAACTACTCTAAACATCACTTAGGTTTAACACAAGAAGTTCATATTTACAAAAAAAAAAAAAAAAAAAAAAAAAAAACTTGATCATCAATTTGAGGTGTCATTATAACCCTAAACTATAATAGAGATTAAGAATGACAAATAAACTTATACTTGTTAATTGTATTATCGTAATTTATCTCAATTTTGAAACAAAATTTATAAGTATGAATGTGGATAATACTTAACTTTTTAAATTGGATATGCAAACAAAATAAGTTTGTATATATTCGTTTGATCATTCTATCTGTATGAATATGTGTCTTGATCCTTATACTTAATCTCCAATTTAAATCAAGTAAGGTAAAAGACTTACATTAATTTTTTAATCTTTAGTTTTATAATTTATTCTTAAATACATATTTGATTATTTTTACATCTTTTATATAATTATTGGACTTTGATCTAATTATTATTTAGTGTTATTGAGTGTTTATACAATTATATTTTTTTATATTGAATACTTGATAATAAATTACTTAAAATTTTTAATTTTCAATAAAAAATATTTAATTAATATTTGAAAAAAAATAATGTCAAATATAATTAAATGATTGAGATGAATTTTTATTTTAAAAGTAAGGTGTTAATCAAACCTATACTCATCGACCTCCCTTATTATTCCTATTAGAAATATGTAAACACTCGTATCTATACATACAACACCCATCATCCACAACCCTAAAAAGAAAAGAGATAATAAACTTACACCACCAGCAAATACGATCAATAGATTATATTCTTCTCTTCCTTAATAAATAAATCTCTTAAAAAAATATATCTGAATAATTAAACTTTTCTATTCATAAATATTTTAACACAACTAATCAAATATTTAAATTTCAGCTTGCTAGAAAAATTTAACTAGTCATTCCTGTCCTCATCAGATCTATTTAAAATTAATTGTCCAGAGATATTCTTGTATGGTCGGTACAGCAAATTTTTCAAAAACATACATATCAGTACAAAGTAATAACTAGGTGTTGTAGAAGATTTTCATAACCAAATCATTATTTTAAAAAAGAAAAAAAATATTTTATTCCAATATTATTTTATAGTATTTAGTGTTGTAATAAAATAGAAAATTAATGATTAGAAAAATGCATGAGCATGGTGTGTATTAGTTAAATTGTATAGCACCAACGACTACGAGAAGAAAAAGAATTATATAGAAAATAAAAATAAATGATGCTTGTTTATGTTTGAATATTCTACACAAACAAATTCATTATTTAGCCGCCAAAGACATTAATTGAATAACTCTTTTGCTATGTTTAATCACTTAATTTTGGGGTTGGTCAAATCAACACTTCAGGATTGAATTTTTCATATTTAATGTTATCCACACTCTACTCCATAGATTAATTAATTAAGAGGACAAAATGATGTATTTATTCTTTTGAATTATCATTTTCGTTTTTGCTTGACAAAAGTAATGCATATTATGTTAATTTTTTTTCGTAAAAATTTGAAAGTATTTGTAGTCCATATAAATAGATTTTGTTTGTTTTCATTCAATTAAATAGTATATTAAAAAATCTATACACATAAATTATCACTTGTAATTTTATACTTTTTAATACTTTTCCTTTTATTCTTTAGGATAATAACTATTTTTTTGTTTACGATTTTATTTAAAGGAAATTATTTCGTATAGTTTTTACTTATTTATATATAGTTATCATTTTATATGTAAAAACCATTAGTGAAAAAATATATCAAGAATAAAACTATTTTATAGTAGTTTGAACTTGTGTAAAGTTAAAAAGGAAATTGTTTTTTTATGTTATAAATAATTTTAATCTAATATGATTAGTAATTCTAAAATGTTTAAAACATATTTCACTATTATTTTTCTTTAGAAATGAAATATATAATTTAAAAACTAAATTATTACCATCATTCAAAATTATATTATTGAAACAAAAATACAATAAATAAATTGTGAAAATCTAAACAAATTACAATGGTTTTCAATAAAATAAAAAATAAAAGTAAATTATTGGATAAAAAAACATGCATAACTATAAATAAGATATTAGTTAATCAAAATACCTAACTAAAAGTTAAATACCTTAAATTTAAACACATATTTTGCCCTTAATTACATTAATTAGTATTTTTATTTTTAATATTAAACTTGCCTTATTTTATAATTATGATAAAAAAACAATTAAAAAATGTTACTCACAGGGATTATATAAATATATATTAATCACTGCATGCACGCTTTTTTGTTTTTCTTCATTATATTGATTTTTAAACTATACCTCAATTAGAAATATGAATAACTTCTCAAAGATAAACTTCCTAGCCAAACTATACTTAACCCATTGAATTTATTTATTATTCTTAACAACAACACACAAATATATAATGGTATCAACTTTAGGGTTAGCAAGTTGTCTAGTATGATACATAACATATTCATATTAAGTATATATGAATTAGAAATAATAAAAGATAAAAAAAAAAAAACATTGTCATTGAGACAAACCAGCAAATGATGACACCATGAGTAACATCTTAGTTTAGTTTCTTCTGTCGTTTTTGGTGTATAAAATAATTTCAAGTGATGAACATTAAGTGATTCCTTCAATTTTCTATTATTAAGTCAAAACGTCTTATCTCATTTTTTTAATTTTCTTTTTCCCTTTCATGCCTTTAAGGATGTTGTAATACTCCAAGCTACTTGCAGCTAAAGACAAAAACTTCAAACGATGGGACCAAACTATGGGCAAATAAATATGAAAATAAAAAAATAAATTAAATTGCATTGTGTTGTTTTTGGGAATAGAAAATAATTTGACAAGTGGTTGTATTTTGAAAAAGTCAAATCCTTTTTTGTTGCCTACTGCTTAGATTAGATTGAAAAAACATCAACATTCTCAACCTCCCAAAATTAGCTTACTTAGGTAAAAAAGTGAATTTATTTTAGTGAATATCAATTAATTTTCTTTTCAGTGATATAAAGAATTATAATTACAGTGCATATAATTTTTTATTTATTTGTTTAAAATATACTTAATAAACTAAAATAAACTGTAAAACTAAAATATTGGTAAATTTTTCACCCAAATAACACACTTGAATCTAAAATGTACCTAGACAGCATATTGTGTCAAATATTTACATAAATTTTAAAGTCAGAAGTCAACTTCAAAGAACTGAATTTTGAACTTTTATTTTTTGCATATTGGATTTTTCAAAAATCTCTTCCTCTTTTTTCTTTTAATGAAAAAGAAAAAGAAAATATTTCAGTTTAAAATTCAGTTTTCTAATAATTCAATTCTAATTTATCTTTGAACCAGTTTCTTTCCTATTTCAGTTCATAATTTGATTTTTGATAACCATATTTAACAAAATATATATATATATATATATATATATATATTATCTATGTAAATATTTTGTTAGTGTACTGTCAGACAATTTTTTAGCCTATTTGAACTATTTGGGTGAAAATTTGATATAGTGGTAGGTAATTAATTTAAATAAATAAACTCAAAACAAGAAGCAGTTGCAACTAAGAGTGGAAATACAAACAATTTAAATTGAGAAAAACAATTCAAAAACATGAAACGAACGTATTTAAGAAAGTTGAAATTAAAAAAAGTTAACATTAAAGACGATATTAGCAAAGAAATTGAGGGGTCTTGAAAATATAAAAATATCAATGATGATGACAATAAGAAATGTTTTGAGAAAAAAAAAAGGAAACTCTGTATTAAATATTTTCATTCTTAAACGCAATGATTTTAATCATTATATAGAATTGTGTGAAAGAGAAATATGATTTGTTAGCGTAAGTCGTATCAAATTTAACAATCGCAAAAATAATATCCTAAAATAAGGTCGATATTGAATTTGTTTAGTATACTGTTGACTTTTTATTCGACAGGGAATTTTAATAAACTGGTAGAATTTTATAGAAAATTTGAAAAAGAAATCATAATAAAATAGTGTAAATGTTTTGAAAAAAATTGAAATCATAATAAAATAGTGAAAAATTAATCATGCTTATTTTTCATTTGACATAGTTAGAGTTAGTTTATTGCTGATGTCAGGACATAGATATTTCTGAGTAAAAGAATTTTTTATACTATTTTATTTGTTAAATATGTTATTTCTTTCTAAATTATTACAAAAAAAATTGTATACTTAAATTAAATTATAAAGTATTTCATTTCAGCATTTTGTAAAAGTTACGGAAAGCACTATTTTCAACAAACCGTATGTGAAAGTTTATATTAGTTCATTATAGAATTCCATTTGTCTTATAAAAAAACACTTGTCATTTATAAATGATGTCTTATATCACTTTCACATATAATCTTTTATAATAATTTGAAGATGAAGAACATTTTTAACCCTCTTTTTATTTTATTGATGTCAAATACATTTTTCCTCTCAATAGAGATTATTTTTTGGATGGGTTTCGTTTTCAGTTAACAAAAATTATTTTTTAGACAACATAGGTTAAAGTCATTTTTAATGTTATATATTAAAAAAATATTGATATTATCAACGATTAAAAACTTGTAACAAAAATTTATTAACAAACCAAAAATAATGATTATTAATAATAAAGAATTTGTCCATGTAAATTTGTTAGTAAATATATGATATTAATTATTTATGATTTTTTTTTGTTAGTAAATATTATGATATGATTTTCTCTTTCCACTTCCCCTTCTTTTCTTATTTCTTTTCTTTTTTTCTATTCCTTTTTCATTTTCTTTTTCTTCATCTTCCTCTATCATCATTGTTGATCCAATGATTTGTGTTGTCTTTTTTATGATAGCTAATGATTTATGTTGACTTTTGTATGACGACCAACTTATACATACAAAGACAAACATTTTCTCCCCTTTGGACATGATCAAAATAAGGATATAATGGATAAAAAATTGCACAAGCATATCAAACCTAAAATATGCCACGAATTTAAAAAATATAGTTCAAACCAACATAATGCAAACAAAAGAGTGCAGTACATGCTAATTACATCAAACAATATCAAAAATAAGGAAATGAAATTGTTCAAAAATATAAGAAAATATAGACAAAATAATCAAATGAGCCTAAAGATTATATCTTGTTCAAGGCTGAGGGTGTGAAGAAAGATGATAAGTTACTAGCCTTTGTTATTACATGGATTTTGGTTCCTAGGAGAAGTAACCATGCTCAATGACAACAAAAGATTTACATTTTGTATATGTCCTTAAGGGTCGTATCCTAGCTAACTAACTCAAAGTCATTTTTTATGATATGATGAAGTTCATTTGTTTACTCCAGTATTCCTTACCCTATTTTATTTTCCTGTTAGTGTCAATAAGACTCATGCCTCTCTTGGGGTCAGAATAAACAATGATTTTGACAAAGTTGTGCTGAAACAGGTGGTGAACTTGCCATTACCCAAAGGCAAAATCATTAGCATTATGTTTAAAAATTTGATTCCTTGAATAGGCAAATATTTGCAATTCAGAGGTGCCTTAGGATATACCATATTAACGAAGGGCGAAACTCTTCATCCCTTTTGGATACTACTACAAATAATGAGGATAATGAAGAAGCTACTGAAGATAATAATACAATGTCTTCTACTTTCAGAGTGCATTTCTGAATAATTTGATATGTTTGCTTGTAATTTTCCTATAATTTGAAAATTTCCATTTCCTTATTTATGATCTTGTTTAATGTAGTTGGCTTGTACAACACTCTTTTGTCTAAACTATATTGGTTTGAACTATATCTTAACTATATTTTAGATCTGTAACATATTTTGGGTTTGATATTGTCGCAACTGGGATCGCGACAGGGATTGATGGCAAGACTCTTAAAAAATAATAAAGATTTAGAAATAAGGGTTTGGGGTCGCCACCATAGTTTATTCTGGAAAACTACAGAAAAACTATAAAATAAGACTTGGTCTACGAAATTAGAGTTTTGAGTTTGGGAGTCGGTTACGTACAGGAAATGTATTCGCACCCTACAACGGCTGCCTGAAGACAATACCTTTAATTAAATGTGCAAAAATGATGTGGTTTTCAAAATGATTATTTTTCTCAAAAATAACAATGCAAGACAATACAAATAAAAGAAAAATATTTTTATTTTTAGGAAGCCCGACAAGGATTGTCCTTGCTCCTACGTATTTTCATGTGAGAAATCAGGGGTACGTAGTTCTTTTAAAAGTATGTATGGAAAGAAGAGGTTTGAGAAATTGATTTGGAATATTGTTTGGAAGATTATTTTGAATTTTAGGGAAGTGACCTGACAATGATTGAGCTTGCTCCTATGTATCTCCATTTTGATGGAGAATCAAGGATCACGTAATTCTAACTCATATTAAATACATGAGAATTTTATATTTTTTAGCCTTTTGGAGATTTTACTCTTTTTTGGTATTTTGATATAAAATTTATATTTTTAGTAATGAGCACTAGACTGATTGATGTGTACGATCACACGAGTACTCACATGAATTTTTGTTTATTTTTTATTATTTTGCGTAATGAGCACTAGGTTGATGCGTACGATCGCACAAGTACTCATACAGATTTATTTTTGTTTAATTTTATTGTTTTGGGTAGTGAGCACTAGGCTTATGCGTACGATCGCATGAGTACTCATACGACTTTTTTTTGTTTATTTTTAATGTTTTGCGTAATGAACACTAAGATGATGTGTACGATCGCACGTGTACACTTGTACTCATGGCTTTTTTTGTTTATTTTTATATTTTGGGTAATGAGTACTAGGTTGATGCGTATAATCGCACGAGTACTCATACCGTTATTTATATTATTATATATATTTTTAAAGTTTTATATATTTTTGTCATTTTTTATTTGCTTTTTATTAAGAGAAATGAGTTGAAATATCTATGACATAAAAATGTGAAAAAAGCATAAGATAAAGTTGTGGTAGAAAACAAGATAAATTTATAAACTAAAAAAATGATCAAAATGCATATATAAAGAGAATGAGAAGAATATGTGTACCTTGTTGAAGATTTGAATGATGGAGCAAAATCTTACTTGTAATACGTTGTGAGAAGACGTAGATGGAAGGTGAAGAAGATGACATTGTAGTAGAAATGTGGTATGAGATTTAATATGTATAGAGGGATTAGGAAATAGTAAAGTGTGAGAGAAAAATGAAGTAGAGTTTTGGGATGGAATGAAGAGGTTTTTGAGATAGAAGAGATGGATATTATGTAATTGTGTGTGTAAAGATGGAGTGAAGAGTATAAGGGTATTTATAGAGTTATGAATGGAGAAAGTTGATGAATAAAAATAATATAATAAAGAGGTGAAAAAATTAGAGAAAGAAGGTAGACGTAGGAAATAATAAAAAAAGTTTGTTGGAGAAGGTGGTAGATAAAATATAATTTAGAAAAGTGATGGAATAAATAAAAGTTAGTAAGAGAAATTAACATACAAGTGGGGTGGAAAAGTAGATGAAGAAAATGGATGAAGGAAATAATAAAATTTGTTGGTGGAGAAGGTGGTGAATAAAATATGATTTAGAAAAGTAGATGAAGAAAATGAGTGAAGGAAATAATAAAATATGTTGGTGGAGAAGATGGTGAATAAAATATGATTTAAAAGTTAGAAAGAGAAATTAATATAAAAAGGGGTGGAAAGTAGATGAAGAAAATGGATGAAGGAAAGAATAAAAAAAGTTGGTGGAGAGGGTGGTGGATAAAATATAATTTAAAAATGTGAGAGGAATAATTAGAAAAGTTGGTATATAAAAATTAATATGGAAATGAGGTGGAAAAATAAATGAAAAAGGTAGATGATATGGAGGGTGAGGTGGAAGGTGATGTGGAGAGTGAGGTGTGATAAGAAAAAAAAAAGTGGTGAGGAAGTTAAAAAATGTGGGATTATTTTGGGTCATTGGGCTAAAGGTTAAAAAGTTAATTTGGCGGTGCAAATAGTAAAACAAATAGTATTTTTTATTTATTTTTTATTTCTTTTTTTTTACTACCCGGAAAAAAGTGGGTGTTGAAAGTTGCTCCTCTATACTTAGATTTTATTAGATGATATGAAAAGTTTACATTTCCATATTATCGTAGTAAAAGATAAGTAAAGATAGAAACACTAATTTTGTTTGGGTTTTAGAATAAACAAAGTAGACAAAGAAACAACAAGAAATTAAATTATACACGAGAGGAAGGAATTGAGGTATGGAAACCTCGTGGAGGGTATATTGACCCTATGGATGAATGAATTGAGGTATGCAATCCTCGTGGAGGGTATGCTAACCTTATAGATGAATGAAGTGAGGTATGCAAACCTCATGGAGGGTATGCTAACCCTATGGATGAAGGAATTGAGATATACAAACCTCGTGGAAGGTATGCTGACCCTATGGATGATTGAAGTGAGGTATACAAACCTCGTGGAGATTTCAAGTTCGATCAATGCTTTGTAGAGGGCCGAAATCAAAGAAAGGATTGGACTCGACCAATGCTTTACAGAGGGCCGAGATACCAATGATAGAATTTTAAAATTGGGCTTGACCAATGCTTTGTAGAGGACCGAGACACCAATAATAGAAATTTAAAATTGAACTCGACCAATGCTTTTCATAGGGTCGAGACGCCAATGATTTAGATTCGACCAATGCTTTGTAGAGGGTCGAGATTTCAAAGGAAAATTGGGTTCGACCAATGCTTTGTAGAGGGTCGAAATACCAATGACAGAAATTTAAAATTAGACTCAACCAATGCTTTGTAGAGGGCCGAGACACCAATGATTTGGATTTGACCAATGCTTTGCAGCGGGTCGACATCTCAAAGAAAGGATTGGACTCGACCAATACTTTGCAGAGGGTCGAGATACCAATGACAGAATTTTAGAAAAAGGCTCAAGTAATGCTTTGTAGAGGGTCGAAATACCAATGATTTGAGTTCAATCAATACTTTGCAGAGGGCTGACATCTCAAAGGATTGGACTCGACCAATGCTTTGCAGAGGGCCAAGATACCAATGACAATGCTAGACAAAACTGGATTTGGAGTGCCAGACAAACTAGACTTAGAGAGGTCACCAGGATTCGATCATTGCTTTGTAGAGGACCGACATCCAAAGGAGAACCTGAAATTGACAATTGCTTAGCAGAGGGCCAATACAAAGAAATCAGTGACCATTCCTTTGGAGAAGGTCCTGATCAAAATGATTATCTTCATTGAAAATGGATTAGGTCACTGCCAGAAGATAACCTATACCCAAAGCATCTGATGATCATTATCATGCTCAACATTTTTATCATCCAAAAATTTCAGTTGAAAAAGGGATTAGACCACAACATAAGAGATAGCCTAATCAAAAGCATCTGACGACCTTTATCAATCTCAATCAAAACATTTTATTCATTCAAAAATTTGTCATAAGGATTAACTTCCTTAAGGTTTGATTTTTTTTTTCAAAACTTTTCTTATTTCTGGTTTTATTTTCAAAAACTCTATATTCATTGAGTTTGAATGATTTTTCAAAACTTCAACTTGAACTCTTTTTTTCAAAAAAAATTTCTTCTTCATTTTTTTCAATTTTTTTTATAATGCATATAAAATCAATTGTATCAATAATCACCAAATTCTTTGTATAACTTTCTTCAACAAATAAAAGTGAGAGACATTTTGCAAATCCTAATATCAATTATCAACACAAGATATACATGCTCAACATTTCCTTTTGACACATCATATGATCATCAGGTGAATAAAAGGTGAATGGTATATCTTGACTCAGAATAGTTATTTTTTTTTCTTCACAAATTCAAAGATACTTGGTAAAGATCATGAGATCCAAAAAGTTGCCCTAGTTTGGATTTTTGGGACAAAAACATGATTTGGTTGAATGGTGACTGGTACAACATGGAGTGAATTGTCCCAAAAAAATTTCTCATAAGTTGACAAGAAGATACTACCTTAGAGACTTTATCATATTTCTTTTTTTTTTCATTCATTTTTTTTAGCAACAACATCATCAACCATGTCCCTTTGTTCTAGAAGGTTTGTAAAAATCAGAACAATCATTTTTCAATCAGTGTGGGCTTTATTGGCTTGTAACGTGGCAAGGGGTTGAAAGGGTTTTGAAAGAAAGGGTATATAAAGGCCCAAATGAAACATTGATGGGTTTGCTTTATTTTATTTTATTTTTCACACAAGGATTATTAACATGACATTTCCTTGAATATCTTCAAAACTTTGATCGTTTTTCATTTGTCATCTTTCTCTTCCTTCATATTGCTAACACTTTGTAAATCTTGTTCAAGATTCCATCATTGATCTTCAATCATAATGGTTCATATTTTCCTTTTTTTTTACTTGATTTTGAATCAATTTGACTTCAATTCTACACGTGAATCAGTTTCATCTTTGATTCACTTTTTTTGTCTTATGATCATTGTAAGTCGTGGTAGACTTATCATGAAGTTAATCCTTGTGTAGGGAAAATTTGAAAAAATATTACTTTTGACTCAAAGAAGGTATAAAGGATAATTCATTCTTTTGATGGGAAAGAAAGATGGCCACACATCATCTTGAATCGTGATTCCTTTATTTTTACAAAGATTAACTCCAAAATAAAATTCAATGGCATCTAACAATATTGCTCTTAGTTTTCATTTTTCATATACTTCTTTTTTTCATTTTCATTTCATCATCACATTGTTTTATCTTTTAAGAGTTATTGATGATTCCCATCAACCTAAGAGAACTATTTTGAACACAAATTGTCCCTCAATAATATTTACATTTATCATTTGGGACAAACTGATTTTATTAGGGTTATTTTTTTCATTTAGAGAGGTGAATGGACTTAGGTGAGATACAGAAGATATGTCAAAAGGAGAGTATGTACATTTTTTACCATAAAAACATTGAATTTCAAATAACTTAGAACTTTGACTCTTATCAAACATTTAGAACATTTTTATTTCTTTGAAACATTATTCATTTGATGATTTTACAAACAAGAGATTCAATATGCTTCACATTTTCAATTTTATTTTTTTTTATCAAAACGAAGAATCATGAAAATCATCAAAAAAATTTTAAAACCCCTTTTTCTTCAAAATTTTATGTTTTTTTTTAAAATTTTGTTTAACGAAAAACATGTGTAAAAAATGGGCCCAATGGGCTCAAAGATGTCAAAAAAAATTAATTACATTTTTTAATCTGATTTGTGAACTCACGAATACATATATTTTTTTTAAAATTTTTGAATTTTGATTTTTTTTTTATATTGGATGAAAAACTGTACATTTGTTTTAAAAAATTGATTGAACCTTTTTTTAAAAGAAAAAACAATTCCAGAATTAGAAAAAGAAATTATGAGTTTAGGAAGTTCAGACAAGACCAAACTCAATGACCTGAATGAAATTGGTCTTGATGAGCCTTACACAATTCAACTTAATGGACGAAGCAAATTTGGACTAGAATAAAAATTAGATTTAAACCTCAAATAAACTTGACTAAAAGAATCAAATGGATAGAATTATCTGACATAGGGAAATATTAGACAAACAAATATTTTTTTTTAATTTATTTACATTGTTCTGTTTTTAAAAAAAAAATCATATGATGTCAAAATTATGAAACATGACAATTTTCATTCATTTTTTATTTTTACTTTGAGAAAGATTAGCTTTCAGGACAACCATGACAAGAGAGTCTAATGGGTTCAAAAACATCCTTTTTTTTTTCTTTCCATCGTTCGAAAATCCTAAAAACATTAATTTTAATTTTTTTTTTCATTTCTTTGAAGGTAATTCATATGAATGAATAAGACCTTCAACCAAAAATATCAAGAAAACAAATTTCCATACATGTTAAATATTTCATCTACATTTTTACAATGAGAAATTCTCAAAATCAAAGTGTTTATACTCAATTTATACCACAATAGGAAAAAACATTGCTTCATTTTTATTTTTCAAGATTTTTTGTTTATTTTTATATATAGGTCATGAAGATGACCATCTATCTGAAAAATGACGAATTTATACATGTTATGAAAATTTTCCTTTGTAATATATACAATGCAAGAAAATATTCAAAAATCAATTATTTGTTCAAAACCTTTTATCATCTCTAGAAAAATGAAAAAATTATGAATTCAATATTTTTACTTTCTTTAAATTGATTTCCAAACATGTTGAAAGAATTTATTTCATTTTTATTTTTCTTTATCATTTTCTTCAAAGAAAACCACGTATGGTAATTGGGCCAACGAAACCCTTTTAAAAAAAATGTTTATTGTCAGTGTGACAATGAATATTAAAAGTGAGTTTAAAATCTTCTTCTTTTTTTCAATATTTTTTTATAGAGATATATAGGTTACTCATATGAATGAAAATAATCATCAATCCGAAAAAAATTAGAAAACAAATTTGTGCAAATGCTATGAATTTTTTTTAATTACAACGTGAAAAATTATCAAAAATTAATTGTATGCTCAAAATTAATTATTTTTTTTCACAAATGGAGGAAAAAGAAAAGTAAATTTTGAATTCTAGAGAAACCTAACGACACTTAGGTATAAATGGCTGGATAATTACTCTTTCAATTTTATTTATTATTTTTTTTGCAGAAAAAGAAAATTAATTTCATATATCTTTATCAAAAATGTGATGTGAAAATTATGATCATGTTAAAAGAATTTTTTCTCTCTCTTTTTTTAATTTTCAGAAAAATTGGGCTCGAAGGGGACCACATATGAAAAATGAGCCTAAGAATTGTTTTTCTTTATCCATATGAATTTTTTTTTCGGAAAATATTAGTTTTTTTTAAAATTAATTTGAATTTTATTTTTTTATTTATTTATTTGAATTTCATTTTATCATTATCCTATCCTTTATTCTGTATTTACATTATTCGATCAAATTTAAAATTGTCAATTTATCATTTATTTTGAAATGTTTTTCTTTTGAATAATGTGCAGAAAATTGTTCAAGATCTTTGAAATGATTTCAATTTGAAGAGTGGATAGTTAAGAAGAAAATTAGAAACAAAAAGAATTTGTTCCCATTTGACAACAAAGTGTACTTTATGGCATAAAATTAGTTTGAGTATGCTTATGTTAAAACAAAGTAAAAAAAAAAAAAAAAAACTTGAAAACGTGCCCCTAATGTGAGGATATGAATGAAAAATTGTGTTTGACTTGGATATGAATGGGACAAAACCAAATGGTGATGATTTATACATAAAATTAATGAATGAAATAAATAGACTAGTACTCAGAGACAAGGTTTGAGTTCAAAATGAATGTTTAAACATAAAGTCTCAAAATGAATTGTAAGAAAGAATTTTTTTATATATATATTTTTACAAACCCTATATGACAAAAATAAACAATAGTAACAAAGACAAAATATTGACTGTAACATCCCAATAAATAGTAATTACCATTAATCAGAACTAATCACATTTACAGAAAATACAGTGCAGTCTTAATATTTACAACAGCTGCTCAAAATAAAAAAACCGAACGTACTAAAATTACAGCGTTCAGAAGCTACCAAAAATATATCAAGTTCTGGACGAACGGTTCTGCTAAACTATACACCGAACGCCCCAAAATACAATGCAGAAAAATCTAACATCAACTACAGAACGAGCACTCTACTGCTCAGCTTTAACCTTTACTTCTACCAGGTTGGCATCCTCCAAATTTTCTTCTTCCAGCATGGCTTCAAGTGGTGCCTCCCCATCTGCTCACATCCACAACGGATGATCATTGCATTGACAAGACGGACGTACATAACAGTAGACAACACAAGGAAATTTGCAAGGGTAAGCTTAGGTAATTTAATTCATACAATCAACATGTTTTAACATAGTAAATCAATCATACAATTCATACAACAATAGTTATATATACAAGCATACAGTAACTCATTCAATCTCTCATAATTAAAGACTGTCCGGACTGTATGAAGCCATGTATCTACAGGCGTTCTTGCACCCGGGTGGTGTGGTAACTGGGATACACTCAACAGCTGCCACCCGAGGTTAACCCTATCAGTCCAAAGTACTCAGTAGGACTAGGGCCTCCTGTCATTCCCACACATGACCTACTCCCCTCTACATGAGGATGAGCACTCACGGAATATCAGGATGAACAGCCATCAGCAGCTTTACCATGGTCATACTACATAACTTATCATATTCACATCATGGAGACGTTCCTCCTTGGAACGCTCATTCACAATCCACTTCAATAAAGTTCATTAAAAATACCCTTCGCACATATTAACCAGTTCTCTTATTCACATTTTCATTCTGTGTTCCACTCTCTTGATTTAAAGAACGTTCATCACTCAATAGATAGGGACGAACGTATTACAGTACTCCTACATCCACGTTTCTGAACAAAAGAAACGAACCATTTATCCACTGACGTACGTTACGACACTTACATAATTTGAAGGAACTGATCTTAGAAGATATGAATAATACTTAGAAAAATTTTAAGTATAAAGACTCCAGGTTGAATCCAAAGGATAAAGTCATTATGAAAATATTTAGATAAACAACAAAATATGATTGAATGCAGAAGACAACACTGCCAGTCAAAGACCGAACGTTACTTAATAATTTGGACGAACGCTATATACGTTCGCTCACGAAGCAATGATAAGGACGAGCGTTCAGTTATAAAACCGAACACTGCTTAGGACGAACGCTAGGTCAATGACCGAGCACCAAATAGAACGAACGCGTATTTGAACGAACGTTCGGTATCAGACCGAACGCTAACTAGGACGAACGCTCAATCTAGGACCGAGAGCTCATTTGAACGAACGCTCAGAATAATACTAAGCGCTACTTATGATGAACGCAGGTAAACAAAACCGAGCGTTCTAAATACTCTTCAATTTATTTTCAATCTTTGGACACGCTAGGCTGAGCCGAACGCTCAAACCTAACTCTTCACACAAATAACGCTCGTTCTCAATCAGGATCCTTTCCAAATGAAAGAATTCTTATTCTAAGTTATTTTTCCAGGGAAACCGAACGGTATAAGACCGTTCGATGACGAGCGTACATTATCAAGCAGAGAAGATGATATTTTCCAGATTTTTCATTTTCAATAACTTCACAGTTTTCATACGATTTGTAACTTATAATTTCCCTCCACCATAAATCTCATACATTACAAAATTCATATTATCATCCCAAACCATACAGAATTCAATCATATTCCAAATCATACATTTCATTCTCTGCATACAGTTCAAACAATATTCATCATCAACATACAGTTCAAAACATTATCATTCATATACAACCAGTGCAACAGTCTCGTTCATGCATACTCAAACTTCATATATTTCATACATTGCAGACATCCAGTACACTTCATTGCTTTCATAAACATCAAACAAGTATTAAATTAAATTACTAAAGCTTCCCTTACCTGGTTCAGTAGTGCACTTCCAACTGCTAGGGTTTCACTCGTTCTCTCCCAGCTTTCTACCCAAAGAGTCACTCTACGATTTCCACTTAATCTAATATACCAAAATGACACAAAGTTCAGACCTATAACTCATGCATGCAACCAGAATTTGGTTCGCATGAACTAAATAGACGAAGGTGCAGGGACGAGAACTTACCAGTCCAGATCTTGGTTCTGTTTGGTTCAAAACGATGCTCACAGTGCAGAGAAGGTTTCTACGGTGTCTGAAATGAGATTGGAGGAGATGATGGTGAGTTATTTCGGAGAGGAGATGAAAGAGTTCAGAGAGAATGCAGAGAAGATAGAAGGTCAGAGTTTCGTGAGGAAGAAGATGATTGCATGGAAGGAAGAGAAGTGTTTTCAGAGAAAGCATTTTCTCTCCCTCGTCAAACGGTTGAGCACTCCCGCACTGCCACCTGGTTTCCACTACAGCTTTTAGAAGCTTCCAACGTGACATATGGCATTCAACGCATACAGAGAGTGGAATTGCTTTCCTTCTCACGCAGGATGAACATCCATTCACCCAATGCCACATGTTTTCCACTATCTATTTTCAAAACGTCCAGCCATGACACTTGGCAGATGCATGCAGTGAAAGTGTGAGTGCGTTTTGACGTGGCACGGTGCATTAAAAGAGTGATCAGAGTGTGGATTTAGGCGTGTTAATTATTCAGGTTCTCACATTGACAAAATAAATTTACGATAGAATGACAAAAAAATGCCACTCATGAATAAACAATTATTTTTGGAGAGATTCAAATCTCAACAGAATTTTATTCAAAAAAAAAATTGTTTTTTTTAAAGATGAACAAACATGTCTATATATCATCTCAAATAATGATAGTTTTTTTTCTTAATTCACGGGAAAAATAAAATTCAATTACGACAAAATGCCCCTTGTTTTGTTTTTTAAATATATTTTTTATATGCACAAAGAATTGCTCGTAATCATTTTAAGGTATGATTCGGACAAATGAGTGATGGAAAATGATGAAGAATGAATGTGTTTGAGCAATTACATGTTTGCTTTATTTTACTTTTTTATTTTTTCTTAAAAAAACATATACACTTATGGTAAAATACAAAGAAAAAGTGAAAAAACAAATTATTCAACTAATTTCCCTTTTGTGTTTTATCAAAGGTTTGATGCTTAAAGTTCTAAGACCATGTAAATACACTCACAATGATAGTTCCCTCATACTTAAATTAAGGCCACCAAAGTTATGACTCCTTACACCACATTTTCACAACAGTCGAGTAATCAACTCGGTGTGAAAACACAAATTAAGATAACAGACCCTAGTTGGGGTTCTCGCGATAACCAAATAAGAAGTATATCCCAAAGTGACATTGCTACACAACCCCTATAATTCTAAGTTGCACTCAAACTCAGGTATAGGGACCACTCATGATATGCATAATGTGTGTGTGAAGGGAGATTATAATGCAAAACAAAACAACACCTGCAAAATAAACATGTCGTCTACCCTAAGGTTCAATATTCAGTCACATATAAAATATAAAGAAAAATATTCACATATAAGCATTTCAAATATCAAAATAAAATAAATACACACATGCAATTATTTCAAACTTTAAAATAAAACAACACATATGCAACTATTTGAAACATAAAAGAAATCATTACATAACCAAATACATAGGGGAAAAACATAAAGGAAAATCACATCAATTTCACACATATAATTAAATGGCTTGACTTTTTTAAAAATTGGTCCCTAGTGGAGTCGCCATTTGTCGCAATTGGGATCGCAACGGAGATTGACGGCAAGACTCTTAAAAAATAATAAAGATTTAGAAATAAAGATTTAGAAATAAGGGTTTAGAGTCGCTACCATAGTTTATTCTGGAAAACTACGAAAAAACCATAAAATAAGGCTTGGTCTACGAAATCAGAGTTTTGAGTTTGAGAGTCGGTTACGTAGGGAAGGTATTAGCACCCTACCACGTCTGCCTGAAGAGAGTACCTATAATTAAATGTGCAGATGTCGTTTTCAAAATGGTTATTTTCCCCAAAAATAACAATCTAAGAAAATACAAATAAATGAAAAATATTTTTATTTTTAGGAAGCTCGACAAGGATTGTCCTTACTCCTACGTATTCTCATATGAGAAATTAGGTGTACGTAGTTCTTTTGAAAATACGTTTTGAAAGAGGTTTGAGAAACTGATTTGGAAAATTGTTTGGAAGATTATTTTGGATTTTTGGGAAGTGAACCTAACAAGGATTGACCTTGCTCTTATGTATCTTCATTTTGATGGAAAATCAATGATCACGTAGTTCTGGCTAAGATTAAATACATGAGAATTTGATATTTTTTAGCTTTTTGGAGATTTTACATTTTTTTTTTGTATTTTGATATAATTTTTAGATTTTATGTAATGAACACTACGCTGATGCATACGATTGCACGAGTACTCACACGACTTTTTGTTTAGTTTTTATTGTTTTGTGTAATGAGCACTAGGCTGATGCATACGATCGCACGAGTACTCATACGACTTTTTTTGGTTTAATTTATTGTTTTGCGTAGTGAGCTCTAGGCTTATGCGTACGATCGCATGAGTAGTCATATGACTTTTTTGTGTTTATTTTTAATGGAAGGTGAAGAAGATGACATTGTAGTAGAAATGTGGTATGAGATTTAATATGTATAGAGGGATTAGGATATAGTAAAGTGTGAGAGAAAAATGAAGCAGAGTTTTGGAATAAAATGAAGAGGTTTTTGAGAGAGAAGAGATAGATATTATGTAATTATGTGTGTAAAGATGGAGCGAAGACTATAAGGGTATTTATAGAGTTATGAATGGAGAAAGTTGATGAATAAAAATAATATAATAAGGGGGTGGAAAACTTAGAGAAAGAAGGTAGATGTAGGAAATAATAAAAAAAGGTTGGTGGAGAAGGTGGTAGATAAAATATAATTTAGAAAAGTGATGGAATAAATAAAAGTTAGTAAGAGAAATTAATATAAAAGTGGGTTGGAAAAGTAGATGAAGAGAATGGATGAAGGAAATAATAAAATATGTTGGTGGAGAAGGTGGTGAATAAAATATGATTTAGAAAAGTAGATGGAATAAATAAAAGTTAGTAAGAGAAATTAATATAAAAGTGGGTAAAAAAGTATATGGAGAAAATGAAGGAAGAAAATAATAAAATATGTTGGTGGAGAAGGTGGTGAATAAAATATGATTTAAAAGTTAGAAAGAGAAATTAAGATAAAAAATGGGTGTAAAAGTAGATGAAGAAAATGGATGAAGGAAAGAATAAAAAAAGTTGGTGGAGAAGGTGGTGGATAAAATATAATTTAAAAATGTGAGGAATAATTAGAAAAGTTGCTATATAAAAATTAATATGGAAATGAGGTGGAAAAATAAACTAAAAAAGGTGGTGAGGATGTTAAAAAATGTGGGATTATTTTGGACCATTGGGCTAAAGTTAAAAAGTTGATTTGGCAGTGTAAACAGTAAAACAATAGTATTTTTTTTACTATCTGGACAAAATTGGGTATTGACATATATGCTTATGCAATTTTTTTATCTATTATATCCCTGTTTTAATCAATTTCTAAAGGGGGAAGAAAAGGTTTGTCTTTGTATGTAAGTCCTCACATAAAAATGGGAAGATTGTTGCTTAATGATTCATGTTATTTTTTATGATGTCCATAAGCATTGAGTGGTAAAGTTTTTGGTAGATTCTAAATAGCTTGTATATGTAAGAACGTATAAAATGGTATTTTAGGATTAATAGTGGTTTTAAAATAGTAACACTTAATTATTTTAATATTAAAATGTTTTAGTGTGAATAATTTTGTTATGAACGAGTTCCATTATTTTAAAACACATCATTTATCTAGAATCCACTTTTCTAAATTTCTCTACCTTTTCGCTAAACTCTCTCACACCTTAATTACTTGTATGAAGATAAGAGAGCCTTGTAGGACTTTTATGAGCAAAAGCTACAATTTTATCTAATCTAATTGTTGAACAAAGTAATTTCTCCTTTTACCCCTTTTAGAATCACTTTGGTGTTTTGTATGCAAGTAGGGTGGGGGAAGAGGAGGGGTTGGGGTTTTTAAGGTTCCTTGTGCAGATTCTGCATATCTTAGTGTTTAAGGGTGCTTAGAATTAAAGGACCTTGGTGTCACTCCTACAAGTAAAGGAATTTATATTTTAAATTTAATTGTTATTAAGAATTCACAAATTGTAATATGTGTGATAGTGATTTATGATGAAATTAATGGATGAATATATTTTAGAATGATAATTATACATGTTTGAAGAAATTGATTGAATTGATGCTTGAGTTGTGAAATTTTTTGTGTGACTTTATTGAAATTGGTTGATGTGTGATGAAGGTTTAAATGAGAAAATTATGTTGTATGTTGAATTTGATATTTGAGTTGTGAAGTTAAAAAGTGAATATATGGAATAATGTTCTAGTATCTAATGAGTCAATTTTGATTGAACTAGATGAATTGATAAATGATATATGTAATTAGAGGATTAATTAATTGTGTTTATAAAATGGTAGTGATGAGTGTGTAATAAATTTAGTATTGTAGGTTTTTTTTAAAGATAGGGTGTTATGATCATATTAAATCTGAGTTTTTTTTTTTTATAGAAGCTTTTTTTATGAGACCTTTGATTGATTAGATTTGGCACTTCTTAAGTCAAGAGTTTGATATATTTAAACATTATGAAGTTTATTAAAAGAGAAATAACTTGAGAATAGTCAAATTGCACAATTAAAACTGAATGAGTGTTGGGTACACTGGGCACCAGTTGGACATGGCACTCACTTAGCCAACGCTAGGTGATACTTTAGTACCACTAGGCGTAACCAACCCACCTATTTTTTTAAAGTTATATTATTATATTATAAAATTTGTTACTTTTTTTATTACAAGCCACCATCAATTTAAGTTGGCTCATTAATCTATTCAATTTGTTATTTTTAAGTTATATTGAACTTTATTTAGCTTTTAATTAGAAAAAATATTATTTTTTTGGTATTGAAGAAAAAAAAAACTTTTAGTTAAGTGAGTTAATGGGTCAACCTTTTTAACTCACCAATTTGTGATAAATTAGGAGTTCAAATATTTTAGACTCATTATCAGGTTATGTTGATTCATTAAGGCCTTGTTCACTTGAGTGGATTTGAGGGAGAGTAATTGAGGGGATTTGAGAGGATTTGAAAATAAATTTTTTTGTTGTTTATTTGAGTCAATTTGGAGGTAAGTTAGAATGAATTTGGAAGTAAAATTTGTGAGAATTAGTGTAAGATTTGATTGACGTGACAAATTAAAAAAATTTATTCCCAAATCCAATCTCATTTACCTCCAAATTGACTCAAATAAACAACAAAAAAATTTATTTTCAAATCCTCTCAAATCCCCTCAATTACTCTCCCTCAAATCCACTCAAGTGAACAAGGCCTAAATGACTAACCAGTAATGTGATGAGTAGAATGGAATCACCTCTTTTGACAGTACTAGTTTTACTACACATTACTAATAAATTATTATATCAATTTTATAATTTAAAACAAAAAATTCTATCCAAATATTATTTTTCAATCTTATTATTTTTATTATTTGTATTATTATTATTTTTATTAGTATTGATATTATAGTTGTTTTTTTATTATTAGTAGTATTATTATTAGTATAATCTATTACTTGATATTATTAGTTGTATTTTCCATAATCCATTACTTTAACATAGTGCCGTCAAAATGGATTGAAACCCGTGAGCCAACCCGGCTCACACGGGTTGAACCCGTGATGGGTCGGGTTGGTTCACCAACCCACCAATTTTTTTTAATTAAATCAAATTAATAAAATTAATTATTCAAATTCTATTTTTTTTATTGAAATCAAATTAATTAAATTAATTATTCAAAATGCACAACTTTTACTTGGCAATAGAGCCTTTCGCATTGCTGTTGTTCCAAAAGTTCCCCTATGCAAATAAAACCGTAAGATTATAGATTGTATAATATTATAGATGAAAATAAAGAAAAAGATGCTTCAAGAGATCATGATATTGTGGATTTATCCATTTAGGACTCCAATTTAATAGATGGATTGTAACATCCCAATATCTCACGCTGGATAATTCATAATTCATATATTGTAATATTACATTTACGGTAATATCCCGTAATCTCACACTTATAAATTCATAGTTAATATATGTCTACACATGTTTTAAACTCAGATTTCAACTATAAACTCATAAATATAATTCGAATTCTTCTAGCTTATTCTTCTGTCTCTCTCTTCATTGGCATTGGATCAGACGATATTCCTTCATCTGCTCCCGTATAACGAATTATACGATCATCGCACATACCCAAACAAAAACAAACACAAACAAGTAGGGTGAGCTAACATGCAACAAATCATTTATAAAACATGTATAATTACCTTGATATAAACATCATATAATAATTAAGTTCGACACCCTCATACCACAATTCCTATTAGACACTCGTCTCACAATACCCAATAGACACCACAATACCCAATAGACACTCAGTCGGATGATACGTTGATGAGCGGTCACGGGAGGTTATGCACTTGTAATGACTTCTGCTTCTTTTTACAAATACACTTCCAAAATACTTCATATCATTCACAAGGTTAGTCCCCTCACTATGTCCAAAACCGGCACATAGACCAGAACCTCCTGCTCCTCTCACCACATAATTCATCCCTCTCTACTTGAGACTAGATGATTATTAGAGTATCAGGACAACCTCCAACTACGGGACCCTCAACATCAACATATACACAAATACCATAATATTACTGAATCTCTCCATGAGACTCATACCATACTCATATTCCTCAACTCACATTATACCCTTATAAAATCTCCCCATAATACTCATATCATGTTCAGATGCATAAATTCAAATGCAATATAATAAAATACAATTATCACAATTATAATTCATAATTCCATATCTACCATAATAACATGAATTCATCAAACATTTCCATTCAACAAGATATATTGCACAATAATTTAACAATACAAAATCTGTTCAATAGGATTTAAGTTAAAAACTTGTCGAGTAGACTTCCAGGAAAGAGAGGTGCGTCACAATGGACAACTTAAGTACCAAGTCTTTCCTTAGCCAAAGTGTTCCTCAACTAGTTTTTAACAAATTTCTTATTTACAGATTCAAAACAACAACATATAATATTAACACCGAATTTCAATATAGATAAACATACAGTAAGCATTAACAGTATTCATACAGAATTTCAATATATGAATAGTAATAAAACAATACTAAGTCATAATATAAAAGCATAGAAATACTAAATCATAATATAAAAACATAGAAAAGTTAGCTCCCCTACCTCTATTCCAGACTTCTCTTGCTCTGAATTTATTTCTCTGAAACCCTTCAGAACCTCTACTCTTCTTGCAACTAAAAATTTCTCTCTAACTTTCTCTCACTTGATTTCTCTTCTCTTGGTGCATAATACCCTTCCCTCCCATGGCTATTTATAGTAAAAAAAATTTACTATTCATTAATATTTTAATATTATTTATTATTTTAATATTATTTAAAAATAATATTTCAATCATTTACTCACCAAATCTGATCCTAGTTTCTACCTACTACTTTCTTCCATGCTAAGGAATCCAAATGCTGAAAATTTATTTTTACTATTCACTTTTTACTATTTACTATTTACTTTTTACTATTCAATTTAAAAAAATTTACTAAATAAGTTACCAAAAATTTGAACCTCTCCTTCTAAAATTACTATAATTTTATATCCAAAATTTACATTTTTCTATCCATTAAAATTATTATTACTAATAAAATACTAAAATTTACTACTATAAATATTTTCTTTTTCATGGGTCTTACATTCTCCCCAACAACAAAAATTTTCGTCCTCGAAAATTCAATACATCAAGAAAATAGTTGAGGGTATAATTGCTTCATTTCTTCTTCTAACTCCCATGTAGAGTCACCTGTTCTCCTATCCCAAACTACCCTGACTAAATTGATAATTTTTTTTTCTCTAAGTTCCTTTGTTTTAGTGTCTCTTATAGAAACAGGCTGTACTTCCACTGAGAGATCTTCTCGGATTTGAATATCTTCTATTTCTAAAATGTGTGAAGGATCAGGTAGATACTTTCTCAGTTAAGTAACATTAAAACTAAATTAATGTTGACTAATGTGCTTAAGAGAAATTTCCTCGTGCGAAGAGCTTCTCCCATGGTTGAACTTACTAACAAGAAGATATTACTCTAACGGTTTTCTCCTAAAATCAACATATGACTTCTACCTACTGAGATTCCTAAGTCATAATTGACTTAATAATAGACCCAAAATCTCCTCCTTTTACAAAAACTTTTTAATTTAAAATCTCATCACTTAAAACAAAAATAATCAACCATTAACTTCCATACCAGATTTATGTAACCTAACCACTTATGCCAAATAATCACTTATAGCTCAAAACTTTCAATTTACCAACTTCCAACTTTGTACTCTAACCTATAATTTCAATATAAATTTAGTATATTGAAACTTTGTACTCTAACCTATAATTCCAACTTTGTACTCTAACCTATAAATTTTTTTTTTGAAAGAAGGATAACCGGTACTGTGACAACAGACGGTGGCAATGACTGAAACTGTGGTTACAGTTGAAAGCTTTGGCTATAAATCGAGCGTTCTTCCGTGTCGGCCGACATTTCAGTCTGATCACTCTCTCTCTTGCTCTCCCTTTCTCTCTCTATCTTGAGTGTCTGGATCTGCGAGGAGCCTCTGTCCCCGCGTGTAAGCCCTTCTCCTCCGGGTAAGTCCTTTTTCCTTCTTTCTTTCCTTCTTTGATGTTCTTTTTTTTTTTTTTCCTTCCTTCTCTTTAAGCTTTTCCGCTCTTCTTTATGCTTTCTCTCCTTTTCTTCCCCTTTTTCCTTTAAACTTTTCCGTGTTTCCCTTTCCTTATTCCCTTTAAATTTTCCGTTTGTTGTTCTTTCTGCCTTCATGTTGTTTTCTTCGTTCCCTTATGCTTTCCAGTTTTTTCTTTTAAGCTTTCATTTGCTTTCCTTTTTATTAACTTAAAAATAAGAACACATTGTCTTAAACTAAGGGGTATATAGGCTGGAAACCAGACGTTAATCTCCCTTCGTTTGAAGGTATGGCAGAGACAATCGGGTAGAACAACGCCACGTACCCCATAAAAACAAAAAACTTAAAAGAGAATTTTATTTGTATAAACTGGACATGGACAATATGGACATAGATCCGTTTAGGAACCTTTGCGAGGACCATGAAACAGATCACAAACTGGACAATAAGACTCGAAAGACCCAATACAAAGAACAAAATTAGCTTAAAAGAAACAGAATGGAAGAAGACATTAGACTATGAACATAGTATTTTTGTTATTTATGGTTTGTTTTGTTTTTTTTTTTTTTTTTTAGACAAATTATAGAAGAGAAATAAATGAGAAGGGAATGGAGATGGAGAGACAGACTTGCCCAAGGTGGCGTCCGACAGACGACCAAATCAGGATAATGACAAACATTTACAATTACGGAGTCTCCCACCCAAGTCGAGCTCAGATTTTTGAGATCGCTACTCGACTCAGGGCATTCGGAGAAGCGGGGGAGTACAATGTCCAGGGCTGGTTTAACAACCATGGGAATAGAGTAAGACGTTGGCAAGCGGAATTGGACCCCACCGGCACTATCTTTTCTTTGCTGCCGCGATACATGTATGGTAAGACCCTAACTTCATCCCTGTCTTTTAATTTTTATTTTATTTATTTTTTTTTTTTTCTCTCTCTCTCTTCTTTTGACACAATTATTTATTTATTTATTTATTTTTTTTTTATTATTATGTAAGACCCATAAAATATATATATATATATATATATATATATATATATATATATATAGTAGTAAATTTTAGTATTTTATTAGTAATAATAATTTTAATGGATAGAAAAATGTAAATTTTGGATATAAAATTATAGTAATTTTAGAAGGAGAGGTTCAAATTTTTGGTAACTTATTTAGTAAATTTTTAAATTGAATAGTAAAAAGTAAATAGTATATTAATACACTTTGACCGATCGGATTTTTAATTGAAAGTCTATGTTTGGAGAAAATAATTTTTAAGTTTTGAAAAATTTGATGAACACTATATTTCTGTTCTTAAGTTATCATGGTAAAAATTTCATATATATTTCATTTACCGTTAGATTGAGCTCAAATTTTAGTATGTAATTCATAAGACTTATTAAGTCATTTTGACCGTTCAGATTTGTAATTAAATGTTTGTGATTAGGGAAATTAGTTCCGCAGTTTGAGTATAACCGAAAACCACTTAAAATTCTGCACCTGAGTTACCTCGGTGAAACCTCAATATCTATCTAGTTAACCGTTGGATCAACCTGAAATTTTTATATGTAGTTTATAACAAATAGTGAATTATTGTGACCATTCAGATTTGAAATCGGAGTTACAGATTTAGAGATATTAATTTCGTATCTTCTCAGGGATCTCAATATTGCTTAATTTCTATTTTTTGATATCTATATTAAATTTCGGTGTTAATATTATATGCTGTTGTTTTAAATCTGTAAATAAGAAATTTGTTAAAAACTAGTTGAGGAACACTTTGGCTAAGGAAAGACTTGGTACTTAAGTTGTCCATTGTGACGCACCTCTCTTTCCTGGAAGTCTACTCGACAAGTTTTTAACTTAAATCCTATTGAACATATTTTGTACTGTTAAATTATTATGCAATATATGTTGTTGGAATGGAAATGTCTGATTAATTCATGTTATTGTGGTAGATATGAAATTATGAATTATAATTGTGATTATTGCATTTTATTATATTGCAATTGAGTTTATGCGTCTGAACATGATATGAGTATTATGGGGAGATTTTGTAAGGGTATAATGTGAGTTGAGGAATATGAGTATGGTATGAGTCTTGTAGAGAGATTCAATAATGTTGTGGTATTTGTGTATATGTTGATGTTGAGAGTCTCGTAGTTGGAGGTTATCCTGATACTCTAATAATCATTCAGTTTCAAATAGAGAAGGATGAATTATGTGGTGAGAGGAGCAGGATGTCCTGGCCTATGTGCCGGTTTTGGACATACTGAGGGGACTATCCTTGTGGGTGGTATGGAGGGTAGGATGTCCTGGTCTATGTGCCGGTTTTGGACATAGTGAGGGGACTAACATTGTGGATGGTATGGAGGGCAAGATGTCCTGGTCTATGTGCCGGTTTTGGACATAGTGAGGGGACTAAGAATGGCATCACAAGTGGGGAAGCTTTCGTTGAATTGCTCATCAACACATCGTCGGGGATAAGTGTATATTGGGTATTGTGGAATGAGTGTCTATTGGGTACTGTGGTGTTTATTGGGTATTATGGGACTAGTGTCTAATAGGAATTGTGGTACGATGGTATGAGGGTGTATGACATAATTATTATATGATGTTTATATCAAAGTAATTATGCATGTTTTATAAATGATTTGTTGCATGTTAGCTCACCCTACTTGTTTGTGTTTTTTTTTGTGTTTGGGTATGTGCGATGATCGTATAATTCGTTATACGGGAGCAGATGAAGGAATGTCGTCTGAAACAATACCAAGGAAGAAAGAGATCGAAGAATAAGTTAGAAGAATTCAAGTTATATTTAGGAGTTTATAGTTGAAATCTGAGTTTAAAATATATCAACTGTGAATTTTTAAGTGTGAGATTACGGGATGTTACCGTAAATGTAATGTTACAATATATAAATTATGAATTATCCAATGTGAGATATTGGGATGTTACATTAATGGTATCAGAGCAGTTCGTCCTTAGGATGACCTCTGTGTTGTGGGTCTTCCGTGTCTTCTTTGTGAAGAATTGAGTCTAAATGGTATAATTTACCATTTCCTCCAAATCTAGATAGTAGAGTATTGTGTCTAACTACCATGACTTTTACCATAGATGATTTTCCTTTCTTAATTCTGAGGGTTTGAGGAAAGATATTAGAATTAGTTAAAGCCTTGATAGGGAGATATAATACTAGAGTTTAAGTTTCAAAGGATGAGTGAAGATGTTGGTGTATAGAAGTAAATTTTTTAGAAGTTTCTAGAACAAAATTAATAGATGAGATATCTTACGTTTCACAGAAAGGAGTTGAGTTCGAAGGCTAGATTAAGAGAAGCTTTGGATAAGCATGAATGTAGCAAGATTTGAGAAATCAGTTTGGTTTAGTATATCAGTAACGTTAGAAGTCAGAAGAAGGAAGTGTTGATAAGAAACAGAGTGACATTGTGTGAGATTGGTAACATGGATTGATGTATCAGTGATGATTGGAATCTGAAGAAAGAAAATGGTGGAAGATTTGAACATAAAGTTTAAAATAAAAAGGGATAGGAATACTGAAGTAGATTAAGAATAAATCAAATATTAGACGAAGAAGAGTATATGAGAAGTGGTATAAGGCATAAAGAGGATTGAGAGGAAGTTTAATAGGAGGAGAAATTTGTAAGTTAAGAGAACACGAGGTCTTTAGAGAAGAATGAAGTATTGAAAGGATTCTAAGCTAAATGGATGATTAAAAAGAGATGGTTAGATTTTTTTTTAGTAAAATGTATTAGAGATAAGATTTGAGAGTATGTGATTTTGGTATGAGGAGTAGTGGAGAAAATCCAAGTATGAAAATTTTGGCTTTCGGCTTATGCAAATATTCGGTATTTTATAGGATTAAAATGTCATGATTTACGGTTGTAAATTTTATTGATTTTGGAATGTTAAAGTTAGTAGAGGTAGTGTAGGTTGAATTGATATTATTATGAACATGGCAATATAAGGAAGAAGAAGAGTTTGGAAATAGATAAAAAGGAGGGTTGCAATACTAATGTGATTAGGGAATTAGGAATAATTAAGAAGTTGTAGGTTGTGATTGGAGCAATTTCATCAGGCATAGTTATATGGTAGTATTCAAACCTCAATGGTGATGTAAAGGACGGGTAAAGATTTATATGTCGCACCTTAATCTCTATCCAGTGATGTGTGTGAGTGAACTTGTTGATACTTACTTTTAGTTCGCATAAGATAAAAATTTTAGATTTAGTTAACACTAAATATCCTGGGGATATGGTTTTGATCTAGGGAAGCATGTTATAATTGAGGTTGGTTGTGGTTGATTGCCTTGATAATCTCTCTAGATCATTTAACTTATGTGGCATAAGTGGTTTATTTAAATGAGTGGGTGCAGTACTGATAAGGAATCTAATTAGTTTTAAATTCGGCCTTATTGAGATTAAAATAAGTGGTTTCGGAATTTATAACATTGTTGATTGAGTGATCTGTTGAGTCTTATCAAAGATACATAATTGTTAGGTACTGGATTAGAGACAACATTAAGTTTGTGAATTCATATTAGCTTAGGATGTGGGAAGGTATTTTGAGGACAAGGTTTATATTCCTAAGATTTAGAGTTTATAAGTTAATTCTTGAATAATGTTTTAACTTAGGCTAGTAATGTTTGCTAGGAAAATAATTACATGAAGGTTGAGGTAATTTGGAGTACAATCTTGAAAGAAGTTTGATTATTCTAGTTTTGTTAAGTATTTCAGAAGTGGTTATCAGGTGAAGAAAATAGTGGTTCAACATTTAGTGTGGGTTAAATAAAGGATGAGGACTAGTATTTTAGGGATATCTGACCAATGCAAGTGAAGGATAGATATTGTAGTCTAGAGTATGATCGAAAGGATGGTTTGGTCATGTTTCAATATGTTTTTAGAAGTTTATGGTCTTCAAGAATTGTGAGTTGACTGTTGTAGTTAAGGGTGAAGGCAATATTACCGAGAATAAGATAAGTTCATCAAGGACGAGTGAAGGAAATGATGCATGATCTTAAGAGTGGAAGAGTTTCTATGGATGTTATAAAGCATACTCAATATAGGTATTACTTTTGGACAAGTTCTTGATAAATGGGTATAGAAAAGAAAACATAAGGATGAATTATTTAGTAATAGTGTTTTGGACTCCGTGTAATCATCAGAGAAATTAGAAATTTTACGGAAAATAGAAGTATAGGGTAAGGTGGAGCAATCTAGTATAAAATTTTGGTAAACATAAGTGGCTTTTGGAGGCGTACGATTTCTAGGAGTGGAAACTGTGTTGAGAAATTTCTAGGCGTGCAGATGAGTATTAAATTAAAATTTTTATGTCGAATTTTCGAGGATGAAAATTTTTGTTGTTGGGGAGACTGTAAGACCCATAAAATATATATATATATATATATATATATATATATATATATATATAGTAGTAAATTTTAGTATTTTATTAGTAATAATAATTTTAATGGATAGAAAAATGTAAATTTTGAATATAAAATTATAGTAATTTTAGAAGGAGAGGTTCAAATTTTTGGTAACTTATTTAGTAAATTTTTAAATTGAATAGTAAAAAGTAAATAGTAAATAGTAAAAAGTGAATAGTAAAAATAAATTTTCAGCATTTGGATTCCTTAGCATGGAAGAAAGTAGTAGGTAGAAATTAGGATCAGATTTGGTGAGAAAATGATTGAAATATTATTTTTAAATAATATTAAAATAATAAATAATATTAAAATATTAATGAATAGTAAATTTTTTTACTATAAATAGCCATGGGAGGGAAGGGTATTCTGCACAAAGATAAGAGAAATCAAGTGAGAGCTTGAGAAATAGAAAAAAAAAAAGAGTTAAGGAGAAATTTTTAGTTGCAAGAAGAGTAGAAGTTCTGAAGGGTTTCGGGGAAACAAATTCGGAGCAGGAGATTAAGTCTGGAATAGAGGTAGGGGAGCTAATCCTTCTTGTATATGATTTTTATCCATGTTATGATAATGAATATGAGTTATGAGCATGTTAAAATTTTGGTAATGGTAGTTATCTATTCACTTATATAAATTTAGTTTTCATGATTATAATTTTCTTAATTTCGAGTTAGTATGGTAAAACTTTTCTTTTAATTATTTTGACCGTTGGATTTAGCTAAAATTTTAATATATGAATCCTAAGACCTATTTCTTCACTTTGACCGTTTGGATTTGTAATTAGAAGTCTGTACTTAGAGAAATAAATCCTGAATGATTGCGTAAATTAATTACCCCTGTAGATCTGTTACTGAGTCATCTCGGTAAAATATATATTATGACTTATTTGACCGTTAGATTAACTTGAAAATTTTATATATGATTCCTAAGATATATTAATACACTTTGACCGATCGGATTTTTAATTGAAAGTCTATGTTTGGAGAAAATAATTTTTAAGTTTTGAAAAATCTGATGAACACTATATTTCTGTTCTTAAGTTATCATGGTAAAAATTTCATATATATTTCATTTACCGTTAGATTGAGCCCAAAATTTAGTATGTAATTCATAAGACTTATTAAGTCATTTTGACCGTTCAGATTTGTAATTAAATGTCTGTGCTTAGGGAAATTAGTTCCGCATTTTGAGTATAACCGAAAACCACTTAAAATTCTGGACTTGAGTTACCTCGGTGAAACCTCAATATCTATCTAGTTAACCGTTGGATCAACCTGAAAGTTTTATATGTAGTTTATAACAAATAGTGAATTATTGTGACCATTCAGATTTGAAATCGGAGTTACAGATTTAGAGATATTAATTTCGTATCTTCTCAGGGATCTCAATATTGCTTAATTTCTATTTTTTGATATCTATATTAAATTTCGGTGTTAATATTATATGTTGTTGTTTTAAATCTGTAAATAAGAAATTTGTTAAAAACTAGTTGAGGAACACTTTGGCTAAGGAAAGACTTGGTACTTAAGTTGTCCATTGTGACGCACCTCTCTTTCCTGGAAGTCTACTCGACACGTTTTTAACTTAAATCCTATTGAACATATTTTGTACTGTTAAATTATTATGCAATATATGTTGTTGGAATGGAAATGTCTGATTAATTCATGTTATTGTGGTAGATATGAAATTATGAATTATAATTGTGATTATTGCATTTTATTATATTGCAATTGAGTTTATGCGTCTGAACATGATATGAGTATTATGGGGAGATTTTGTAAGGGTATAATGTGAGTTGAGGAATATGAGTATGGTATGAGTCTTGTAGAGAGATTCAATAATGTTATGGTATTTGTGTATATGTTGATGTTGAGAGTCTCGTAGTTGGAGGTTATCCTGATACTCTAATAATCATTCAGTTTCAAATAGAGAAGGATGAATTATGTGGTGAGAGGAGCAGGATGTCCTGGCCTATGTGCCGGTTTTGGACATAGTGAGGGGACTATCCTTGTGGGTGGTATGGAGGGCAGGATGTCCTGGTCTATGTGCCGGTTTTGGACATAGTGAGGGGACTAACATTGTGGATGGTATGGAGGGCAAGATGTCCTGGCCTATGTGCCGGTTTTGGACATAGTGAGGGGACTAAGAATGACATCACAAGTGGGGAAGCTTTCGTTGAATTGCTCATCAACACATCGTCGGGGATAAGTGTATATTGGGTATTGTGGAATGAGTGTCTATTGGGTACTGTGGTGTTTATTGGGTATTATGGGACTAGTGTCTAATAGGAATTGTGATACGATGGTATGAGGGTGTATGACATTATTATATGATGTTTATATCAAAGTAATTATGCATGTTTTATAAATGATTTGTTGCATGTTAGCTCACCCTACTTGTTTGTGTTTTTTTTGTGTTTGGGTATGTGCGATGATCGTATAATTCGTTATACGGGAGCAGATGAAGGAATGTCGTCTGAAACAATACCAAGGAAGAAAGAGATCGAAGAATAAGTTAGAAGAATTCAAGTTATATTTAGGAGTTTATAGTTGAAATCTGAGTTTAAAATATATCAACTGTGAATTTTTAAGTGTGAGATTACGGGATATTACCGTAAATGTAATGTTACAATATATAAATTATGAATTATCCAGCGTGAGATATTGGGATGTTACATAACATCCCAATATCTCACATTAGATAATTCATAATTTATATATTGTAACATTACATTTACGGTAATATCCCGTAATCTCACACTTATAAATTCATAGTAAATATATGTCTACACATGTTTTAATCTCAGATTTCAACTATAAACTCATATATATAATTCGAATTCTTCTAACTTATTCTTTTGTCTCTCTCTTCATTGACATTGGATCAGACGACATTCCTTCATCTGCTCCCGTATAACGAATTATACGATCATCGCACATACCCAAACAAAAACAAACACAGACAAGTAGGGTGAAATAACATGCAACAAATCATTTATAAAACATGTATAATTACCTTGATATAAACATCATATAATAATTATGTTCGACACCCTCATACCACAATTCCTGTTAGACACTCGTCTCACAATACCCAATAGACACTCATCCGGATTTACGTTGATGAGCGGTCACGGGAGGTTATGCACTTGTAATGACTTCTACTTCTTTTTACAAATACACTTCCAAAATACTTCATACCATTCACAAGGTTAGTCCCCTCACTATGTCCAAAACCGGCACATAGACCAGGACCTCCTGCTCCTCTCACCACATAATTCATCCCTCTCTACTTGAGACTAGATGATTATTAGAGTATCAGGATAACCTCCAACTACGGGACCCTCAACATCAACATATACACAATTACCATAATATTACTGAATCTCTCCATGAGACTCATGCCATACTCATATTCCTCAACTCACATTATACCCCTACAAAATCTCCCCATAATACTCATAACATGTTCAGATGCATAAATTCAAATGCAATATAATAAAATACAATCATCGCATAAATCACACAAACTCAATATATTGCATAATAATTTAACCGTACTCAATCTGTTCAATAGGATTTAAGTTAAAAACTTGTCGAGTAGACTTCCAGGAAAGAGAGGTGCGTCACAATGGACAACTTAAGTACCAAGTCTTTCCTTAGCCAAAGTGTTCCTCAACTAGTTTTTAACAAATTTCTTATTTACAGATTCAAAACAACAGCATATAATATTAACACTGAATTTCAATTACATACAGTAAGCATTAACAGTATTCACACAGAATTTCAATATATGAATAGTAATAAAATAATACTAAATCATAATATAAAAGCATAGAACTATTAAATCATAATATAAAAACATAGAAAGGTTAGCTCCCCTACCTCTATTCCAGACTTCTCTTGCTCTGAATTTATTTCTCCGAAACCCTTCAGAACCTCTACTAAAAATTTCTCCCTAACTCTTTTTTTTTTTTATTTCTCAAGCTCTCACTTGATTTCTCTTCTCTTGGTGCAGAATACCCTTCCCTCCCATGGCTATTTATAGTAAAAAAAATTTACTATTCATTAATATTTTAATATTATTTATTATTTTAATATTATTTAAAAAATAATATTTTAATCATTTACTCACCAAATCTGATCCTAGTTTCTACCTACTAATTTCTTCCATGCTAAGGAATCTTAATGCTAAAAATTTATTTTTACTATTCACTTTTTACTATTTACTATTTACTTTTTACTATTCAATTTAAAAAAATTTACTAAATAAGTTACCAAAAATTTGAACCTCTCCTTCTAAAATTACTATAATTTTATATCCAAAATTTACATTTTTCTATCCATTAAAATTATTATTACTAATAAAATACTAAAATTTACTACTATAAATATTTTCTTTTTCATGGGTCTTACATTCTCCCCAACAACAAAAATTTTCGTCCTCGAAAATTCAATACATCAAGAAAATAGTTGAGGGTATAATTGCTTCATTTCTTCTTCTAACTCCCATGTAGAGTCACCTGTTCTCCTATCCCAAACTACCCTGACTAAATTGATAATTTTTCCTCTAAGTTCCTTTGTTTTAGTGTCTCTTATAAAAACAGGTTGTACTTCCACTGAGAGATCTTCTCGGATTTGAATATCTTCTATTTCTAAAATGTGGGAAGGATTAGGTAGATACTTTCTCAGTTAAGTAACATTAAAACTAAATTAATGTTGACTAATGTGCTTAAGAGAAATTTCCTTGTGCGAAGAGCTTCTCCCATGGTTGAACTTACTAACAAGAAGATATTACTCTAACGGTTTTCTCCTAAAATCAACATACGACTTCTACCTACTGAGATTCCTAAGTCATAATTGACTTAATAATAGACCCAAAATCTCCTCCTTTTACAAAAACTTTTTAATTTAAAATCTCATCACCTAAAAAAATAATCAACCATTAACTTCCATACCAGATTTATGTAACCTAACCACTTATGCCAAATCATCACTTATAGCTCAAAACTTTCAATTTACCAACTTCCAACTTTGTACTCTAACCTATAATTTCAATATAAATTTAGTATATTGAAACTTTGTACTCTAACCTATAATTCCAACTTTGTACTCTAACCTATAAATTCTTTTTTTTTTTTTTGGAGAAACCGATTGGGTAGTTATGGGGGCACCGAAGCTGCTGGATCTGTTCCCCATTCCGATCATCATCGACGACGAAAGAGATGAACGACAAATCCCTCCACCCATGCCTCCTGCATTCCGTACCAGAGCTCCCTCGACGGAGCTTACCTTAAGATCGCCACCCAGTAACCATTTTCCATTTTAAAGTTTTATATTTTTAGTTTTTTATTTTTTTTATTTTTTTTATTTTATTTTATTTATCTCTAACTACTATTATTTTTGCACCACCAGAGATCCTTCATGGGTAATTCCACAGGCTCCAAGGCTCCTAGATCTCTTTCCCATCCCCGCTATACATAAAGAAGAAGAGAAAGTTACTCAACCCATGCCGTTTCGCATCAAAGCCCCTTCCACAGAGCTTTCTTTGAGATTGTCGTTTGCCGATCAATAGTTTCCTTAAGGAGACTATTTTTATTTATTTATTATATTTTTATGGACTGTACTCTTAACGGTCACTTGTGGCCGACACTTGAACATTTTATTTTTATTTATGTACTGTGATCTTTATGTGCTTTGTTTTATATTCTAGTTAATGATTTTTTTTTATAATGAAATTAATATTATCTTATGTTTTTCCTTGATTCATTTAGTCTAAACATCTTCTTATTATCTTTATATGTGTCTTAGCCGATTTAATTTGCAATGGTAGTTATTACTTAATTCACTTAACTGGTATCTACACTTAAAATTTTAAGACCTATTCTAATATAATTTAGTACACTATCCAGAATTTCTTTAGCCTTATAACTCGTAATCCTATACCCTAAAATTATAAATTACACAAGTAAATGACAAATAATAGTTGAGAATGCATCAAACATGTTTATAAATTTGAAGTTCACTCAAAACAACCACGAATCGCTATACCATAAAATAATAACAATCAGTATATGTTCATCATATGAATTATGAAATCATGAGCAGTCGTATACTAGACATAATATATGTAAATTTCACATAAACTAATAATAAAAGATAATATCATGTGAAAACCAGTAGCAAAAGATTGACTTCATTTACTTAATTAATTTATAATTCATAAATAGTTAAACATATACGCATCGTAATTCCCTAGTAATTAATTTCAATTTTCTCATTCGGTACACATACTAAAAACTAGATGAGTTCACTCCCCAAACCCTTGCCAAGCTAAGTATATTACATGTTTCACGGTTGGGTTGGGTGCGGGTTATTTCTCTGTTCACACAGAGAATTATTGTTATTACGTTTTATAATGAGTTCGTAGGATAATTTCACTCCTCACACCACTGATATACAGAACATGGTTGATTCCTTTAACCTTGTTACACTAATGCTTTCCCAAAGCTCTCTTTATTCTAGCCTTTGAACTCAACTCTTCTTGTGTAACGTAAGATATCTCACCTCTTCATTTTGTTCTCGAAAACTTCTTAAAACATTACTTCTAAACACTAACATCTTCACTCATCCTTTGAAACCTAAACTCTGGTATTATATCTCCCTATTTTCGAAGGCTTTAACTAATTGTAATATCTTTCTTCAAACCCTCAGAATTAAGAAAGGAAAATCATCTATGGTAAAAGTCATGGTAGTTAGACACAATACTTTACTATCTAGATTTGGAGGAAATGGTAAATTATACCATTTAGACTCAATTCTTCACAGAGAAGACACGGAAGACCCACAACACAGAGGTCATCCTAAGGACGAACTGCTCTGATACCATTAATGTAACATCCCAATATCTCACGCTGGATAATTCATAATTCATATATTGTAATATTACATTTACGGTAATATCCCGTAATCTCACACTTATAAATTCATAGTTAATATATGTCTACACATGTTTTAAACTCAGATTTCAACTATAAACTCATAAATATAATTCGAATTCTTCTAGCTTATTCTTCTCTCTCTCTCTCTTCATTGGCATTGGATCAGACGACATTCCTTCATCTGCTCCCGTATAACGAATTATACGATCATCGCACATACCCAAACAAAAACAAACACAAACAAGTAGGGTGAGCTAACATGCAACAAATCATTTATAAAACATGTATAATTACCTTGATATAAACATCATATAATAATTAAGTTCGACACCCTCATACCACAATTCCTATTAGACACTCGTCTCACAATACCCAATAGACACCACAATACCCAATAGACACTCATCCGGATGATACGTTGATGAGTGGTCACGGGAGGTTATGCACTTGTAATGACTTCTGCTTCTTTTTACAAATACACTTCCAAAATACTTCATACCATTCACAAGGTTAGTCCCCTCACTATGTCCAAAACCGGTACATAGACCAGAACCTCCTGCTCCTCTCACCACATAATTCATCCCTCTCTACTTGAGACTAGATGATTATTAGAGTATCAGGACAACCTCCAACTACGGGACCCTCAACATCAACATATACACAAATACCATAATATTACTGAATCTCTCCATGAGACTCATACCATACTCATATTCCTCAACTCACATTATACCCTTATAAAATCTCCCCATAATACTCATATCATGTTCAGATGCATAAATTCAAATGCAATATAATAAAATACAATTATCACAATTATAATTCATAATTCCATATCTACCATAATAACATGAATTCATCAAACATTTCCATTCAACAAGATATATTGCACAATAATTTAACAATACAAAATCTGTTCAATAGGATTTAAGTTAAAAACTTGTCGAGTAGACTTCCAGGAAAGAGAGGTGCGTCACAATGGACAACTTAAGTACCAAGTCTTTCCTTAGCCAAAGTGTTCCTCAACTAGTTTTTAACAAATTTCTTATTTACAGATTCAAAACAACAACATATAATATTAACACCGAATTTCAATATAGATAAACATACAGTAAGCATTAACAGTATTCATACAGAATTTCAATATATGAATAGTAATAAAACAATACTAAGTCATAATATAAAAGCATAGAAATACTAAATCATAATATAAAAACATAGAAAAGTTAGCTCCCCTACCTCTATTCCAGACTTCTCTTGCTCTGAATTTATTTTTCTGAAACCCTTCAGAACCTCTACTCTTCTTGCAACTAAAAATTTCTCTCTAACTTTCTCTCACTTGATTTCTCTTCTCTTGGTGCATAATACACTTCCCTCCCATGGCTATTTATAGTAAAAAAAATTTACTATTCATTAATATTTTAATATTATTTATTATTTTAATATTATTTAAAAATAATATTTCAATCATTTACTCACCAAATCTGATCCTAGTTTCTACCTACTACTTTCTTCCATGCTAAGGAATCCAAATGCTGAAAATTTATTTTTACTATTCACTTTTTACTATTTACTATTTACTTTTTACTATTCAATTTAAAAAAATTTACTAAATAAGTTACCAAAAATTTGAACCTCTCCTTCTAAAATTACTATAATTTTATATCCAAAATTTACATTTTTCTATCCATTAAAATTATTATTACTAATAAAATACTAAAATTTACTACTATAAATATTTTCTTTTTCATGGGTCTTACATGGATAATATTATAAATTGTATAATTCAGAAATATATCATTTGTTTTATCTTGTTTTTAGACCTATCTACAAGCATATATATATATATATATATATATTTGTTAACGACTATATGTAGTTTTTTGGTCAAATGATTGTGTATTCTCATTAAACTAAATTGGTGTTATTCTTCGTGACATAAAAAAACCAATATTAAAATAATATTATTTATTTTTAATGAATTTATTATAATTTTTTTAATTGTTTTATCAAACTTTTATTTAAATATTATATTTATAATTATACATATATATAATACTTAAATATGATTATACAAATAAATTATTTGTTTAAATATAATAATAAGTATATTAATTTTCTTAATACAAATTAAAAAAAAATTACTCATGGTATTCGCAGGGTCTTATAGTTGTCTGTTACTAAAAGACATTGTAATTATCGTTTTTTCTTGTCAGTGTTTATACACTTTGTTCAAATAGTTGAGAAATTAACAATAAAATGTTATGAAGTAATTGATTTTCAAAATTTAATTTTTAAATTTCGCTAAACATAATATATAAAAAATAAGTTAACCGTTCTTCGTATGAATTCTTTCCATTACTTACCCCTAAATTAAATTTCACTGAATGAAACCTTAATTTGGGCTCCATGACAAACCCTTGAGAAATAAAAACAACTGGTCGAAGCCCAATTGAAAGACGGCCCGATCCAATAAGGTTTACCCTAGTTTTCACTACCTTCATATTCTCAGGGTTTCTCCTCCTTCATTCTAGTCGTTCGGTGCAGGCGCAGCAGACAGACAGAGAGAGTGTCGTCCTTCTTCAAACGCGGTCACCATGGGGCGTATGCACAGTCGCGGGTATGTTCCCATGGTCACGTTTTCACGTTAGAGAATACGGAGAAAACAGTTCTTCTCATTTTCCTTTTATCTAACGTTGTTGCTGTTCTTATGTGTTGGTTCCCTGAATGTTTTTGTTTTCAGTAAGGGTATCTCCAGTTCGGCTCTTCCATATAAGAGGACCCCACCTAGCTGGTTGAAGATTTCGTCGCAGGATGTAAGCAATGAACACCCTATTTGTTTTCTTTCTTGCACTTTGGCCTGAATTTGTGTTAATGCTATCCTTTTTCTTATATGCTTGAAAACCGTGACTGTTAACTGGAAAGAAATCTTTTTGTAATGTGAGTATGTTGTTGGGTATCTTACTTCATTATGCATTCATTTAATTAGGTTTAATGATTCTTCATTTTCAATTGGAAACCCGTTGTAATTTTATCTCAAGCATTTGATATGTGCAAGGTCGTAGGTTGTCGATGTCGTTAGAGTTTTGTTGCGATCTGTGATATTAGGGAAGATTGTGTAAAGAAAAATGTTGAAACCTTGTTATTTTCAGTTATTTTGAGACAATGTTCGAACTTGTTAAAACAAAAAATTGTAAGACATTGGTGAACCCTTGTTGTCGTATATAATTGTAAAATAATATTGCTGGAATTAAAATTGCTGTATTAATGATGTTAGGGCTCTTATAAACACATTGGTGTTAACCTTCTGCTATTCTAATAAAGTTATGAATATGCTTAAAGAGTTCTGATTGGTATACTTTGAATGTTTGTTGCTGTGTTAACCATACGGTGTTGTACTTATGACTTCACAGGTGGAGGAAAACATCTGCAAGTTTGCCAAGAAAGGTCTCACTCCATCCCAAATTGGTGTTATTCTTCGTGACTCTCATGGAATTGCTCAGGTTAAGAGTGTCACTGGAAGCAAGATTCTACGTATATTGAAAGCCCATGGTATGAACTTTTCCATCATTCTAGGCTTATTGTACTGTGTTGCATTTGAAATTTTACAATAGAATGTCATTGTCATTTGTAGGGCTTGCTCCTGAAATTCCTGAGGATTTGTATCACTTGATCAAAAAGGCTGTCTCCATTAGGAAGCACTTGGAGAGGAATAGGAAGGACAAGGATTCTAAATTCAGGTTAATTTTGGTTGAGAGTAGGATTCACCGCCTTGCTCGTTACTACAAGAAGACTAAGAAGCTCCCACCCGTGTGGAAATAGTAAGTCTTCAATTTGTATACTCTATAAAGGCATAAACTTTTGCGTTTGATAATGGTTGATTTATGATCTAATTTTTTTCTTTTTTATATAGCTAGACACTAGGCAAGGTGCACTTAATCAGTAAAACTTAAACCTACCATTCCTGTTATTCCTTTCCTTTTGTTAAAGGCCTAGTTTTGATAAATGGTTGTTTTAAGCTTTTCTTCATTTTCAGTCTCAACTTGTGGACCAACACTATTTGCTATGTGTTTCTTAATAAGTTGATCACAATTGCTTTGTTTAAGTATTTTATCTATAGAATATTCTGAATGCATGATTATTTCAATTGTTAACAAGGATTGCTGGCTTTGCATTATTGGTTAAATTTTCCTGATAGATCATTTTCGTTCTGAAACATCATTGCTTTGATCGAAAGAGTTTTTCTGCAGTTTGTCACTGTAAATCTGTCATCAATTGCTGATGGTGTTGTTTCACCTTGATTCTATGTTCCTATTACCTTATTTACTTGCTTTTATCTGCAGCTATATTATGTCACAGTGCTTCCCTGTTGTTATTTCTAATATTTGTTTGGTTTATCTTAATTGCAGTGAATCTACAACTGCCAGCACCCTTGTGGCTTAGAGTGAAATGTTTTTAAGATATGATAGAATTCTTCAATCAATGTACTTTTTGATAAGCAAATTTATTTCTTTGACCTGATTTTCGAGTTTTCAATTCTTGTTAAAACACTTATCCAATGGTAGTTTTGATGATGGATTTTTGTTTTTATTATTGATTACCGAATTGCCGTTTTGGTTTCTATGTGGTAATCTGAGCATCGAATTGATGTTACTTGATATCGTTGGAGGAATAGCATTGACTAAGATAATATAACCTCGTCCTTGGAAGAATAATCTTTCGATTTTGATCTGTATAGTTTGCATGTATCAACAATGCATTCTGTTACAAAGTTTTTCCTCCAGAAGAAGTTATCTCAAGAATTCTATAAGGTGAAATTTTTTAAACATTTAACTTGTGAAATTGTTCCATCTCTTAGAGTTGAAAAATGAGAAAGTGAACATTTTGTTGAAGCCTTCTTGTAAGGGTTTGAACCAACATGTCATAGTCAATGATTGAATATTTTTGGCTTAAATTTAATATTAATTAAAACTTTTTCAATAGTAATTTTTAATTTAATTGTATAACCAAGCTTGGTTTAGTCGGATTTTTAATTAATTTATTAGATAACTATATGTATTAATTACTTTGTAAGAGTATTCTTTTAATATAAAGGAATATGATATTATAAGCTATGAGAATTTTGACAATTAATTTTTATAGATAACTGATTTTGATTTTCTTCCTTCTTTCTTGCACCGCCATAATTTTTTAAATTCTATTCATATCTTTGTTGTAGTTGTACATAATGTAATCTGTAATATAAATTTATATTTTAGATTTTACATGATACAAAATTGTATAATGGGTATAATTAGTAATGCACATTTAAAAGATAATTCGTAATTTGAATTACATTTTGGATTATAAAATTACATGATTATACAGTTTGTAATGTAATTTTTGCATTATGCACTGCACATGGATAGACAATTTGAAATATAAATTACATTTTAAATTATAGAATTTTGGAATATAAATTTTCATTGAATGTTCCGTAATGCTTCTAACACACATACACAGGCAACGTTGCAAATTGTTTATTTTTTTTTATTTTTTTTTCTTAAATCTCTTGTTCCTTTCTCAAATGAAAAAGAAAATAAAAATTAAAATTCAGTTCAAAATTTGGTATCGACTTATCTTTTAACTGGTTTTTTTTTTATCACAGTTTAAAATTTGATTGTTTTTAAAACTATATCTTATTTAAAAAAAATGTGTTATTTATATAAATATTTGGTAAGTGTATATTTAGATCAGTTTTCAGCTAATGTTTTCTGTTTGGGTGAAAAATTTATATATATGATGATACACATCTATACAATTATAACTATATATATGATGATGATACACTTTTTAGTATCCTTACTTTTTTTCAATTTTACTTTCTTAATTACTATTTTAAAAATTTAAATAAGTATTTTTAATAAGAAAAATTATTTTCAATTTTATCATTTTAGTAACTATTTTTTTTGAATTTAAATAATTACTCACTATAAAATGATTATTTATATTTTTATCATTTTAGTAACTATTTTTTTTTTAATTTAAACAACTACTCATAATAAAAAATTTATTCACACAATATTTCTTATAATATTTTTATTTCAATAACTAAAATTTAGTTTATTTATAATTATATACACATTTTGTTTTCACAATTTTACTCTTTTAATTACTATTTTTAAAATTTTGAATAATTATCTATAATAATACATAAATTATAGTAAATATAACTTAATACAAATTAATTTACTTTATATATTAACTTAATAACGTTATAATTTCAAATTAATTTACTTTATAATATTATAAATATTTTAAAAATCCGTACAAACTATCAAGTTTGTGTTTATGCTAGTCTATACTTATATACAAAATCGATTTTCTTTTTTGGTGTCCACTTTTTTTTTCACTTTTACTCTTCAAGTTATAGTTTTATTTTACTAAAATTGATTTTTTAAATTTAACCATTTCTTTTCAATTTAAGTATTTTTCTAAAATAAATAAATAAAATCATCTACTAAAACAAATAAAAATCATCTAAGAAAATAAAAAATATTTATATTTATTTTTATAATAATAAATTAATTATCTTTTGTTATCACATAAAAGTAAATACACACGTATTTGTTTTCACTAGTCTATAACTATATATAAAGAAGATACACGTATTTGATGTCTTTTGTTTTTCTATTTTTAATATCTTAATATTTTTTTAAAATTTAAATAGTTATTCATTTTAGTAACTATTTTTTTAATTTAAATAATTACTCATTATAAAATGATTATTGCAATATCCCAGTTTAATAACATAAACTAACTAAAATAAGAGTTACAAAGATATCTACTAAGGAAAACTATAGTTTTTTTTAAAGAAGATTCCATATCTGGAGAACAAAAACTTATCTATGATATTGTTTCACTTTCAACGTCACACTCAAATAATTTAAAAAATGTCATCTCTAAGCTCACACCATTTAGGTGATCATTGCAAAAGAGAAAACACACATAGACAGACAAAGACAAAACAAGGATAAACTAGTAATATAAAGAAACCAACAAGATATATTAATATCGCATCATACATCACATTTCACACAAAATAAAACAACCATCCTAATCATGCTATAGACCTAAACTTGACCATCCAGATATAGTATGAATGTCGAACTATAACAGGTTCTACTCTTGTGTGGAATATCATATATAGATGGAATAGTTGATCCACTCAAAGTTACCATAAAAGGTTAGCCCGTTAAAATGCCCTTTGCTAAATGGAGAACACACCCAAACTAGGACCATGGCGGGTTATGCACTTGTGTGGTGGAACATATGACTTACTAAAAGTTACCACACAAGGTTAGTCCGTAAAATTGCCCTTTGCCAAATAGAGAAAGACCCCAGGCTAAGACCTCTTGCTACTCTCATCACATTACTCACCTTTCTCTATTTGAAAATGGATGATGATTAGAGTGTCAGGATAACCCCCAGAATTGAACTTCATACATTCATACCAACAAAACTTGAAATCACCAATACGAATTTTCTCCTCGAAACTCTTTTCCACACTTTTTCATCCACATATATAGCTTCATGTAAACACAATATGAAAATCACATGAAACCATTGCATATCCATCAATGCACAAGAACCAATTCTAAGTAAAACCACTAAAACAACACAAAAACTATGTAAACCTAGACTTACATAAGTGGCGCTCAGCGTCCAGAAGGTAGCGCTCAACACTCTAACCATTGGAAAGTGGCGCTGAAGCCTCTGGAATGTGGCACTCAGGCGCCTAGAAAGGGGTGCTCATTGCCATACCAGTTGACAACACTACATTTTTGGTTTTTGGTGCACCTAAGACTTATCCAACTAATCAAATTGATTCCTTACACACTAGATTTGATGTGAAAACAAATTTAAAGATGAAACTAAGTATCCCTTTGATAATTTGAACTGAGACTAGATGCATTAAACCATTTGACAACTCCAAAAAATACCCAAACTCAAATCAACACCTTCTAACTCGAAACTCTACAAATTGAGGGTCTAAACCAGTCATAAAGGACTCAAAAACATATCCCAAACCTCATTTTCATTACAACCTCTATACATTAGAGTTTCACTAATTAGAACCTCTCGGAATGAACTAAAACATGATAGAAAATCAACATATTAACCACTTACCAGTTCCATTACAAAATTTTCTTAACTCAACATTTAATCAAGTCTTAAGAGACATAAAAACTAACCTTAAACTTCTGGTTTTAACATCTAACCATTTCTCAAAATCTCTATTATCAAAACCCCTAAACTTGAGTCTAAAACCTTATAAAACCCACTTTATTAACTAGCACCACTTTCTATCTCAGATTTTAAATAACTCTAAGCTCCCACAAGTTTCAATTATCCAAACAATATGTTCTAAATTGTTATTTTCCCCCTTAGACCCTTACTTCTAAAATTCACTTATCAAAACCTCCATTTTAAATAAAGAAAAGACTGGTAACTCAGTCTAAAAACCACTTCCTCTCAACACTAGAACCAATTTGACACCACCAAACATCTCAACAACAACATTCATGACAATAATCGATTCTAAACCGAATCAACAAGGTACACAACATCATTAAACCAATAACCATAATTCCAAAACATTCAATACTTAATAACCATCATTTTTAACATAATCAACACATGCATTAATTTGATATACTACCAAATATCATTTCATACTTAATAATTCAATTATAAGATAACACTAGCTTCCTTTACCTTTTACCTTTTTAGAAGACTAATAAACCATACTAGAGAATCCTATATCGCTCTTATAGCTCAAAGAGTTCTATATGCACCTGCACAGACAATGAAAACATGATCAGGATACGTCGTTAGAACCACTTATCAATAAAGAGCTTAAAAGAGGACTCAAACAATATATGCGACATAGCGAAACCCCACACGCATTGGAAAACGTCAAACTGAAGAAAGAGTATAAAACTGATTTACTTTATTTGAGAAACTGATCGGGTAGAGTTGAAGATCTCACCATGAGGATCACACAGGCGGTCTTCGATCTTTAAAGAGATGACAAGTTGAAAGAACAGAAAAGACAAATGACTCTAGTTTCTAGATGTGTGTTTTAGAATAACGTGATGAAATAATTTATATTAAGACCTTTTAATATGAAAATAAATGACTCTCATTATTTTTAACCTACTACCACTTCTAAAATATCATTTTCTAGGTTTTCACAATTATTTACATATTTATCATTTTAGTAACTACTTTTTTATATTTAAATAATTATTTATAATAAAAAATTTATTTACAAAATATTACCTATACTATTTTTTATTTTAATAGCTAAAATTCATTTTATCTAACAAAAATCCAAATTCTCGAATTTGTAATGTTGTAATTGATCACAAACCCTCGTTCGTATATTGAACTAGTCAATACAATTTCATAAAATAATACTATACATAAACTAATAAACATATTGATATTTGAGAAAGGATTTGCAACCTTTTCACCACAGGTTATATTACGAATTTAGACAAAACCATGCGTCATGTTTTCCAAAATTTAAATATTCATCTCCTGTTTAATACTATATACAAACTATAATATTTTATATAACTTCACTAATTCCTCCATTTTCATTTTAACTTAATTACAATTTTAATTTTGTATATGCACGATCTTAATTATCGTATTTTCTTATTCACATAGGCTCTGTTCACTTTAGAAGATGAATTTGGGGAAGAAGGAGTGAACGAATTTGAGAAGATTTAAAAGTGAGTTGATTGATGTTTGTTTTAAGGGATTTAGAGGTGAGTGAGAGTGAATTTGAAAATAAAGTTTGTGAAAATTAGTGTAAGATTTGATCGATGTGAGAGATAAAAAAATGATGTAATTAGTAGAAATTGAAGATTATTAAAATATCCTTAATAATATAAGTAATAAAAAGTTGATAATTGTTAATATTATATATAATTGTAAAAATTATTATAAAGAAAAAAATAAAAATTAATTTTTAACATGAAAAAAAATTATAGGTTTAATAGCCAACTTTGTCCCTAGTTTGGTTGACAAATCTCAATTTAGTCTCTCTTTAGAAAAAAATGTTAGAAATTGGTCCTTACTTTTAAATTTTTGAGTCAAAATAGTCCCTTCCGTAGTATAACCAAATAGAGTTAATGGGTTAATGATGTGGCACTACTTATTGATTACGTGTCAAAAAATGTGTTTACGTGTTGGTTAATTAGAGAAGAAAGTATTTTATTCAAAAATTGGGTTTTTTAATTGAGCAACCATCTTCTCCCCCACTCACGGTGTCACACCTCTTTTTTGCTGGCCAAGAGCATCACCGACGACACCGCCTATGCTGGACGCAACAGCTCGAAACCTTCGTCCCCGCTTTTCGTGCGCGAGAGGAGTCTCGTCTATTCCTGCGACGCCAACAGCATGAACCAGGATTGCCACCGCCACGATTCGCTGCATCTTCTCCAACTGGCTGAGACCCGCGTCGGTTGCAACATCCAACCACTCACGTTGACGCTGCCACCAAGAGCACCACCATACTACCCGTCAGACTATTGCCGACGCCGCCGCAATTCAGAACGGAGAAGGAACCAATCTTCTAGGCGAGGGAACTCGCCGCAACAACCTCGACACCGATGACGCGAATGAACACATCAGTCATCTAATAAGGATCGATCTCTGATATCGTTGGACAACGAATTTCCTCACTAAAGGGTGCAGATTAGGGTTTGCGTACCAAAAAAGAATTTGGGGAAATGGGGAATGAATTTCTGGGTTAAAATTTGATGAAGACGATGGGAGTAGATTCTGCCTCATTTTTTATTGGATTAAGAAAATGAAGCAGATTGAATTTGATTTTTTGGGAGTGTGATGTTTATTGGCTAGTCTTCTCCACTTAATGTTTTTCTTCTCTAGATATTGCTTTGCTTTCTGGGTGCAGGTTAAAGAGATGTTGGTGAATGAAGGTACGTAAAGATGAAGAGTGTGATGGTTGGTGGCATCGTAAGGAGGGGTATAAAAATGATGATGGTTCTGTGTTGACTGGATGGCGTAGAGGGGAGAAGAGGATGAAGATAGATTGGGGTTATCGGCCGAGATACAAGAGATATTTTTTTTTTTAAAAAAAGAGAGAATGAAACAATTGCAAATTATTTTATTTCTCCAATTAAAAAAACCCAATTTTTGAATAAAATCCTTTCTTCTCTAATTAACCAAAACATAAGCACATTTTTTGACACGTAATCAATAAGTAGTGCCACGTCATTAACCCATTAACTCCGTTTGGTTATATTTAACGGAATGAACTATTTTAACTCAAAAATTTAAAAGTAAGGACCAATCTCAAACACTTTTCTAAAGAGGGACTAAATTGAGATTTGCCAACCAAACTAGAGACAAAATTGACTATTAAACCAAAATTATATTATTATTGTTATTATTTGTTATTACTTTTTTTTATTATTAGTATTATTATTATTATTATTTATTTATTATTATTTAATGCAGTAATATTATTTACGAAACTAATTTTTGACATAACTACATTGAAAGAATAATAAAATTATAGTTTATTTTCGGGTGAAACGACTTTCTCTTTTCTTTATCACTTGTAGTTAATAAATGGAATTATTTGACACTTGCAAGCTCATAACACCAAGCTCATAACAAATACACTTCGCATGGATTTGGTTACCTGCGTGAAATGGGTTACGTATAAAGCTGGAATCGAATATATTATATATTGAAACCAAATACATTACACATTGTAATCAAATATGATATATTGGAATCAAATACACTTTTCATTGTTATTGAGGCGATGACAAGTATTGGAATTTATCTCAAATCTTTTCAAATCGACGCATTTCAACTATGAATGAAAAACCTTTCAATCCCACAATTCCTTACTTTTTCTTCTTTTCAAATCCAAGTGAACATAATTTCAATTCACAATCCGTCTGTGCAATTGTCTTTGAACATAGAATTATCCTCAAATGAACACAAAACGACATTATTATCCTCATGAAAGAGACAAATATTCATGCATTTGCAGACAAAATTTTAGAAAGACATAATTATCCTCATGAAAAGAGAAAGATGTTTATTCATCCATTTGTAAGTTGAGTTTCAAAGAAAAATGTAAATTTTTGTGCCTTTGAATTAACCAATTAATTGATAGACTTTTGGATGAAAGTGATTAAGTAGAAATATCTTGCAATGGCACACAAATATCTGTGATTGCAACCAATCACTATCTCAACCAAATGTCTGTGTGTGCATAACTTGAACTTACACAATGTAGTCTGTATTATTTCAAATTTTGGGGCAAAAGTGAAATCATATAAGCTTATGAAACTTCGTAACAAACACTTACTAGATCAATAAAGAATGGTTTAATGGAATTCAAACTTTCTTACTAATCTAAAGAGGTAGTTTTCCATTGTAAACTCATTGAAAAAGAGAGCTAGAAAGTGATAAACACAATGGAAAAGGAATGAAGAGTAAGAAATGCGTTTATCTCTTCCATGGAAACAAAGATAACCTTATCTTATCCAAATGGGAGGCAATGAGCCACCATAGATTGTTGAAATGAAACTATAAAAGGGATATTGTACACGTTGCCTTAGCCCAAATTGGTGACTCAACATAGCATGTAACTTTTACACTAAAATACAACTTATATAACCAAAATATCTGAAAGTTGGAGCCATTGATGGTTGTTTGTCTTGGTTCTTCTTCACACCAGCCATGGGCTTCACCCATTCCCACCCTCTCGAAATGCACGACTGCAGAACACGTGAACCAACTCCATGCACGCATCATCACAACAGGATTCATAAAAAACCCTTCCTTTACCACCAGACTCGTCCTCTCTTTCATTTCCTCACCCCATGAGCCTCTTGTGGAGTTTGCTCGATACGTCTTCTTCAAGCACCATGCTTTTTGCCACCCTCACGACGACCCTTTTCTCTGGAACGCTGTTATAAGGTCACACTCTAATGGGTGTGACCCCAGAAGGGCTCTGGTCCTGCTCCGCTTGATGCTCGAGAATGGGGTGTGTCTGGATGCGTACACGTTTTCCCTGGCTATGAAGGCTTGTGGTAAAGTGGGTTTGATCAGAGAGGGAATGCAGGTTTGTGGGTTGCTCTGGAAAATGAATTTTGGGTCTGATGTATTTTTGCAGAATTGTTTGATCGGGTTGTTTGTGCGATGCGGGTGTGTGGAGCATGCACGGCAGGTGTTTGACAGAATGCCTGACCGTGATATTGTTTCGTATAACTCGATGATTGGTGGGTATGTGAAGTATGGGGCGGTTGAGCGGGCGCGTGAATTGTTTGATGATATGGAGGAGAGGAATTTGATTACTTGGAATTCGATGATTGGAGGGTATGTGAGGTGGGAAGAGGGTCTGGGGTTTGCTTGGAGTTTGTTTGTTAAAATGCTTGAGAGAGACTTGGTTTCATGGAACACGATGATTGGTGGTTGTGTGAAGCACGGGATGGTGGAGGATGCTCGGAAGTTGTTTGATGAGATGCCAGAAAGAGATACGGTGAGTTGGGTTACCATGATAGACGGTTATGCGAAATCGGGTGATGTTCTTGCTGCGAGGAGGTTGTTCGATGAAATGCCAAGGAGAGATGTTATTTCTTGTAATTCGATGATGGCTGGCTATGTTCAGAATGGTTATTGCGTTGAGGCTTTGAAAATATTTCATGATATGAAAAGGACAGCGAATGTGTTTCCTGATGATACTACACTGTTGATTGTTCTTACAGCGTTTGCCCAATTAGGACACGTCGAAGATGGAGTTGTGATACACCATTATTTGATGAAGAGGGGATACTCTCTGAATGGTAAGCTTGGTGTTGCTCTAATTGACATGTATTCAAAATGTGGTAGCATTGAGAATGCAGTCTCAGTGTTTGAGAATGTTGAACAAAAATGCGTTGATCATTGGAATGCTTTGATCGGTGGCTTGGCTATTCATGGAATGGGTGAGATGGCTTTTGATTTTCTCTTGGAGATGGGAAGGGTTTCAGTTATTCCCGATGATATAACATTCATTGGAGTGTTGAGTGCTTGTAGGCATGCTGGCATGTTGAAGGAGGGAATGATATGTTTTGAGATCATGCAAAAAGTGTACAAACTGGAACCTAAAGTGCAACACTATGGATGCATGGTGGATTTGCTTAGCCGAGCAGGGCATGTTGAAGAAGCCAGGAAACTCATTGAGGAGATGCCTGTTGAACCTAATGATGTGATTTGGAAGGCTTTACTTAGTGCTTGCCAAATTTATGAAAACTTCTCTATAGGAAAGCCTATAGCTCAGCAATTGACTCAGCTATATTCATGCAGTCCAAGTTCCTATGTGCTCCTGTCTAATATTTATGCCAGTTTGGGCATGTGGGACAATGTAAAGAGAGTTAGGACTGAAATGAAAGAAAGACATTTAACGAAAATTCCAGGTTGTAGTTGGATTGAACTGGGGGGAACTGTTCACCAGTTCTCTGTAAAAGACAGGACACACCCTCATGTTACTGAGATTTATTCTTTGTTAAATAGTTTGTAAATTCCTATTTTGAAGTTCATCCATGTGATATTGTTTGAGGTGTGAAATGTGGATGAAAAGTAGATTTCTTCTTGGAATATGCTGTCTATGTAACCATTTATTCATGTTAACAAATTTAGCATGCATATATGGTTAGTCTCCAATCTAAATACACAGACAGAGACAATGAAAAGTTTTTTATACTTTCTAGCATAACTCAATAGATGAAATATATGTGAATCATTTAAATCACATGGAATTTAGTCAGGAAATTTGGTATTAGTATTCTGTTATATGTGTTGTTCTGGGGTCAGGTGTTATTCTTCGTGACTCATTGAATTGCTCAGGTGAAGAGTGTCACTGGAAGCAAGATTCTCCTTATATTGAAAGCCCATGGTATAACCTTTTCCATCATTGGCGGTTATGGTACTGTGTTGCATTTGGAATTTTACAATAGGAGTGTCATTGTGTTAGGTTCCTTCACTGAGGGACCGTAACAGATGATTATCCTCTCACACACTCAACAAAAGAAGACAAATGTATGAATATGAATTTTATTAATTCGGTAAAATATGGAAAGCAGAATTAAACGTATTCCCCCAAGGAAGCCTCCCTTCCTTCACTGGAAACGATCCCGTCTTTACCCAAAAGGCAAAAAAATACCTGCTATCCCTCTCCCCCAATTCTGTTTATTATATATATTCTCTCTCTTCTAACAAACTATAACAAACTAACCTCCTTTCTTCTAACTTTCTCCCTTCTTATTCTTCCTTACGTAAATCTTTAATGGTTTAACATTACCCTCTCTCCAACATCAACCTTGTCTTCAAGGTTGAAATTATGAACTCTTGGCACATATAGTGCTCCTCCTCCCACGTAGACCCTTCCAAATCATCCTCTTGCCATTGTATTAAGACTTCGGGTATCTCCTTCCCGTGTTGCTGCTGGTTCCTGCGTTCTAGCACCTTCAGAGGGATGTACATGTGTTTGCCTTCCTGCAATTCAGTTGGTAAAGCTTCTTCCACCCGATGGTCTCCTACAGCTAGCTTCAACTGAGAAACATGGAATACAAGGTGTATTCTTGAAGTTTCTGGTAATTGCAGCAAAAAAGCAACTAGTCCTATTTGTTTTTCCACCAAAAATGGCCCATAATACCTTGTTGAAAGCTTAAGATGCAGTTTTGTGGGCATAAATGTTTGTCTAAGAGGTCTGATTTTAAAGAATACCAAATCGCCTTCCTTAATCTTGGCCGCCACCCTTTTCTTATTGGCATAATGGGTCATCTGATCTTGAGCACGTGCCAAATGATATTTCAATTGCTTCAATGCCTCATCACGGGTTTGTAAATCTTGGGCGACTGCATCCACTACAGTTTCTCTCGGTATGTAATGTGTCAGTGTGGGAGGAGGTCTTCCATATACAATTTGAAAGGGTGTGCATTTGGATGCGCCTTGGTAAGTAGTGTTGTACCAATACTCAGCCCAAGGCAACACCAAACTCCAACTCTTAGGCTGTTCGGAGCTAAAACAATGGAACAAAACTACATTAGATAAACCTTACTAATTTAAAATGTTGAATTAGATTTAGTTTCATAAAATGGATGATGCTAGTATTAAATATAATAATTTATATATGGATATATGGTCGTGCTCCATGACAAGCTTCCCATTCCAGATGTTTGTAGAAAAAGATTGAATTTAAGAAAAAACCTCTATTTACTTATTTCTTATTTGTCTAATGCTTTCTATAATGAGCTGCAGTTGGTAGTATTTTAATATCATAGTTCCACTTTATGCATGCATTAGTTAGATACATAATATTTTACCAATATATTAAACTGAACATGTGACTGTCATATTATACAATGATTATGATTGTGTTTTAAAAAATGTGCAGGATATAGTGATATGGATAAAGCACTTAGTGAAATGGTAAGTATGGTCTAATTGTTTAAATTTAATATTGAATAGGCACATTGTTATATTCAATTTACTAACATATGCTTTGATTTATACTTGCAGACCTCACTTAGAGTTAGGCATCGATTCCAGACACAAAATATAGTTGAAGTGAATGGTTGCCTATCATCCTTTCAAAAGGAACTATTAAAAGTCGACACCTTTCAAGTGGTTGATGGATATGGTTAACAATATGGTTATTTCTAGTCTCATTCTTTTAGAGTTAATTTGTAGGTAGGATGTGGTTCATAAGGAATTTAGGATTAGGGAGAATTTAGTGCCTTTTAGAGTTGAGGAAATTTGTATTTTTTTTAGGTTTACCCAATGTTGGTGAAAGTATTAAGTTAGAAAATGATGTTGGTGGTTGTTGAGATGTCGACAAGTGTATGAATCATATCAAGTAATAATAAATGGTAAAACCAAGTATCGTTTTCCAAGAGACTCACGACACTAAATAGTTATGTGATTACTCAACTAATTAAGACTCTGAAGAACAAATTTTTGGGGTTTTTGAATGTAGATGCAATAAAAATAAACATGAATGCAGTTTGATCAATTGAGGCTAAACACAAGAATGAATTGATGATGTTGATAATATGAGATGAATATGTTGTTGGGGTTTAGATTTCACCTAGTCTACTATCATGAATGTATGAATTCATCATCTTCATTAAAGTTAACGTCACTCACTAAATTACTTAAAACCCGATCCCTCAGTGAAGAAAACTTATCCTTAATTACTAGTTCATACGATTCCTAGCATTCCTTGTAATTAATTCTTAAGATCAGGAACTTAAGACGACCAAGACTCACACCCCCATCCCTTAGAAATACTACTCTTGGGAATAATTCTACAAGAACCTGAATGGTATGGAACCTCCCGACACTCATGCAATTCATACATCATGCTATGAATGAGTTAAAAAAAGCAAGCATTGATCACAAAAGAATTAACCTAACAATTAATGAAAGAAGCATATATAATTAAGAATCAATTCAAAATACATGAGAGTTTAAGAGGTTACATCTTTCCCAACAACAAATAAGGTTTAGTTCTCCATTATCATGAAGAAACTAGATGAACAATGGAATGAAAGAATGGAAGAGAAAGAAAAACCCTAGAAAGAGAAGAGGAGAGCTTTCACAATTCCCAAATCTACCCTAAAGGGTTGAAAAATGTGTTTCTGTGCTCAAGCCATCAAAAGATACAATCCCTAGGACGTCCAAGTCCTTAAATAGAACTTAAAAATAATAGAAAACAAGTCCAAGCCCACTTCGCTAGCGCTCAGTGCCCTAAGTGGGGCGCCCAGTTGGTTTGCGGGTCCAAATTAGCGCTCATCGCCCCTGGAAGGGCGCCCAGGCGTGGTGCGAGAAGAAAATTGGCGCTCGGCCTTGGCGGTAGCATTCCAAAACTCACTTTTTTTGCTGTTTTGCTTGTTTTTTTTGGCTTATTCAACTCTAAACAACTCTATATAATGTTGGAGATTCTTCCAAGCACATTATTAGCTACAAAATAAAGGGAATTTAGTGATAAAATCATAAAGTATAACCTCTACTCACTTATTCACAAAACTAAAGCAAAAACATGAGTTTAAGCAAGCTTCTAAGTAAAAAAGGATGCGTTTAGTATCAAAATTATATCACAGATAACAGTATTTTCAACCGTTATCACAACTCCGAACTTGAAATTTGCTTGTCCTCAAGCAAAATGTAACTTGGCTTAAACAAAATAATTGTTCTACAATGGTCAAGCATATCAAAAAGCATTTTCTTTTTAGACAAGTAAATTACTCATGAATGCATCATAGAAAGATTAGTCATGATATAATGATGCTTTAGCCAATCAAGTTTAACTATGGTGCTCAAATAATCAAGACATACACAACAGATGCAAACCTCATGAATAATCAAAAACCAAGCAAGAATGTTATCATAAAGTGCATGAAACTAATCCTCACCAAAGACAATGTTTCACTCAAGCACTCAAAAGTGTTTCACTCAAACTCAAAGGTGTATAGTGAGGTGACACTCTTACACTCTACCATCACAATGTCATATGAATCATTTAACCACATATCAAACACACTCGCAAGTAAGTTATCATATCACAAGGGCTTTACAAGGCTTGTATTGAGGCCGAGCTAAGAAGAAAATTAGTTTTTCTAGACAACAAAATCCTTGAGTTAAGAGAGTGCACAATTCATTTATTCTCATTAAAAATCTCTCTTTCTTCTTTTATGTGAGAACCAAATCATCAATTTATTCCCAACTTTCCTTTCATTAAGCTTAACCTTTCTTTTCTTCTCTTCTCTTTTATTTTTCTTTTGCTTTTGCTTAATGCTCTTTGATGAATTTCACAAAGTTCTTTCCGGTTTCTCACCACCCTAAACTTGAACCATTCTCCATTACCACAAAAACATACTCTACTTAACTCAAGGTAAGGATTTCAAAATGGTGTTTTCCACTTTTCAAATTTAGGCTCAAGATTCAAAGGATAAAGAGAAACATTGCTCTTTGATGGATTCACCTATTGGCATTGGCTCTAAGGGAGAAGAAAAATGGCCTTAATCATATGTAATAAGCAATCAAGTGGTTCAATAATAGAAAATTATGCAAAATCAATCATGCTTCCAAAGCAATACCATTCAATCAATAAAAACTCTGGAGTCCAACCTCTCACAGGTTAAATCAAGGTCCACAATTTGATAACATCCTGCCCAACATATTAATCACAATTGAAATCATACATTTATTTTTAACAAAACTATGAACAACCACCATCTATGCTTAAAATCCTCACCAATCATAACTCAACATGCATCATAGAACAATAGAGCAAACACAAGAATATTACTCATCACAAAAAGTTTATGACATCATACCCAACCATTGCAGCACAATTCATTAAACCAAGTACATAAGCAAGCTAACATAAAAACAAAATAAACAAAATTCAAATAAGCAATAAAATAAAAACATAAAAATCCTGATCCGACAACATCCATCAGTAAATGCTTTCATCTGAATCTTCCAGCATCCATCAATAGATGCAAATCCTTCACATCAACATCCATCAGTAGATGCTCTCAGTAACATCCATTAGTAGATGTCTAGTCTTTCTAATCATCATCCATCAGTAAATGATGATCTTTCTCATTTTCATCGGCATTCATCAGTAGACGCCTCCAGTAGCATCCATCAGTAGACGCTTAATCACATAACATCCATTAGTAGATGCTTAATCACATAGCCTTCATCAGTAGACACTATCATTCATCACCCTCATCATAGCAACATCCATCAGTAGATGTTGTCATCTGAGTCCTCCTAGCATCCCTTTGTAGATGTTGTCCAACATCCATTAGTAGATGTTGTCATTACTGCAACACAAAATTAAATCCAAAAGAAAAAGTCAGAAATTGGGTTGCCTCCTAATAAGCGCTTGTTTAACGTCATGAGCCTGACACCATTAAGCACAATCCACATATTTGATGTTGGGGTTCCTTTTTCCTTCATCACACCAACTTATTTGCAGCATCTTCCTATTCACCATCTTTACTGTAAGACCCGTATAAATAAAATGATTTCTTATTTTAAGTATTTTATTTTGTGGTATTACATAATGAATTGTGATGTGAGACCATGTTAAGAACTAGTTAAGGAAGGGAAGAAAATCAAATTAATATTGCTTTTATATTAATTTTCAAAAAAGGTTAAAAAAGTATTTAAATATATTTGTTTGCGCAATCATATCAATGGATGGAGTCTAGTCTAGTGGTTTTTGTGTGCATGCATGGGAGGGGTGTGTGTTTGGTCGTAAGTTCAAACCCTCCCAAGACTAGAAAGGCTTTGATTATTTTTTTAATTTGTTTTTATGCTTTTGCGTTGCATGGTAGGGGAGAGGAAAAGTCAAAACACTTGAGGCTTTGGGTTGCTTGGAAAGAATAAATCAATAACGTTCCAAGGGGAACTTTTATCTCTCATTCACATGAAATGTTGCATGGGTGCTTGGGTCAATTCTTTTTTCCACCTTGCTTGGGTGGGCACATATTTTCTAGACTTAGGAAGCTTGTAAGTGACCTTGGAGTTCCTTGGGGAGGTTAACCATTGCATTGAAAATTGTAAGCTACATAAATGTATATTATATAGGCACTTAAGCACACTTTAAAACTATCATTTAGTCACATTAAAGTGAAGTTTTATTGGGATAATGAAGAGTTAGGAATGAGAATCTGAAGTTAGTAGTGTAGGGTGTCCTTGAGAGTAACCTTGAGTGGTTAGTGAAGGGTTGATGAGGTTTAGAGTTCGTTTCTACTTAAGTGTGTAAGTTTAAGTTAGTAGGGTTGAAAAACAAATACTTGGAGAATGGAAAAAGAAAGAGAACCGTGAGTTAGAGAGGCACTTTTGGAGAGCAACCAAGTTGGTGAGAGAAAGGAAGAGCCACCCTAGCCTTGGAGATTTTGGACGTCACTTGTAGGAGACTAAGAGTAGTGGAAGCTTGTTATCTAGAGAGGAAAGAAACCTAAGAGCCTTTGGAAGCTAGCTTGGAATTGAGGTAAGAGGTTTAACTTGGGATATAATATGGTGTATGATGGGTAGAAGGTTACCATTATAATGTGGTTGCATGCATTCTCTCTTTGTATTGAGGTTAAAATGAACATGTTGATGCATGCCCTCTCTTTTTTGTGTTTTGTTTTATGTGTTGTTATATGGGAATGGTTATTTACATGTATTTTCAGAATTGGGTTGTGAAGGGGTATACTTTGGGTTGTATATATTGGTATTTTCATTTTTTGATGTTGTAATGCGTATACCTTGAGTTATACAGGTTCATACTTTATGAAATATGGTGTTGTTGTAATGGGTATACATGTTGGGTGTATTCGGGTGTTGTTTGTGTTAAATTATATTAATATTTAAGATTGGTTCATGTAATTTAAAGTATAACTTTGATATACAGATTCTAATGTAATGATTATTAGAATATAAGGTATTATAGTTATAGGGATTATTTTAGAGTTATAAAGTTAATCCCTCTCTTCTCACTTCAATAAAGGGCATTTTGGTATTTTATTAAAGTTGATTAAATATCATAAAAGAGGGAAAAATGTTTTACTGCAATTGACGTTAAGTTTCTGTAAAGAAAAGGAGAAAAGTATCGTTCTCAAGAAAAGGCAAAGAAACTGTGACTTTGACAGAGAAAGACATCCTTCGTAATTTCTATATCATCAAGAAAACATTAAAAAGGAGTAAGAGAAGGAAGAACATTTGACAGGAAGGAACTATACAATGGATCCAAGTAAGTTCTTTACTACTGTGTATGAGAGAATAGTGAGTATCATGAAAATTCAAGATCCTATGTATGTTTTTCATTCAATTGAAAATTAAAGAATTGCTTACAAGTGGTATCAGAGTCGGGTTCTAAATTTTATGATTCTCCATGAATGGTAATTTTTTCAATTTTTTGAAACCCTAATTTTTTGAATTATAAAATTTAGGAATTTTAATTTTTCAGATGTTTAATTATTTTTATTGGCATGAAAGAAAATTAGATTCACTATAGTGTGAATTTCAAAGCTGCAAGTTTTTAAATTTTGATTTGTGCACGTCAAAGTAAAGCAAATTTTTGTATTGTTGCATGATGGTTTTTGAATTCACTATAACGTGAATTTGATTCATCTGGAAGCAACAAGTTATTTTTTTATTGTTTGATTATTACATTAATGTGATTTTGATATGTGCATAACATTAAATCCTACAAGAAAGAAAATTAAAGTCGCAGGGTTTTATAATTTCAATTGCTTTTATTGATGAAAGTAAAAGAATATTCACGGTAACGTGAATTTATTTTGGAAGCCGCAAGTTAGGAATTTAATTTTGCCAAAAAGCAACTTTATGGTTGTGCACATGTTCTCACAGTAAAGCACTTTTACTGTTGTGCTTATGTTAAATTTTTAACATTGTTGTGCATTGAATGAAAATTAAATGTGAACTAAAAGTTTGAAGGTTTCAAATGCTTTTAACATGAAAAGTGCATCTACTGACATGTATGGTATAATTTTATGTTTTATGAATTATATGTAATTGTTTATTAATCTTGGATGAAGGAAATTTAATTAAGTTGAATTTCGGACGAGTTATAATTCTAATAAAAATTAAAAGGTTTAGCAATTTCGCTGTTCTTTTAAATTGCTCATGTTATTGTGAAAATTATTCATAATATAAAGGATGTTAAATTATGAATATATATAGTAATTAGTCATTGATATAAGGATGTTATGGATTACCCAAAGGTGAACCATTGTTTATAATTGATGACATTAAAGTGAGACATTTCATGTATTTAGTAAATATGTTTGTATATCCAAAGATAGCATGCATATAGACTTAAGTATGATTGATTGTTTATTAAAGTATATATGGAATTTGTCAGTTTAAGAATCACCCAAAGGTGAACTTAAATGATTACCTATCAGTTCAAGTGTCACCCAAAGGTGAACTTGAATGTATGGCTGGTGTGGTAATTTGTTTGAATCCATTATTTTTTTCAAAGCATTAATGTATGAGCTTGTGTATTATTTCCAGCTTACATGAATTTATCAGGTTTGAGCAAGAATGTGGTCAAGTTTAATGGGCTCAATTATGTTGACTGGTCAAAACAAATCCAGTTCCAACTAGGTGTGTTAGACTTGGACATGGCAATTATGATGGATGAAATGCCCGCAACCATTATAGAGACTAATACAAGTGATGAGAAGTCTCTTTATGAGGCTTGACATAGGTCTAACAGGTTGTCACTAAACTTGATGCGCATGTCTATGGCAGAGAATGTAAAGCCTTATATGCCTAAAACGGAAAACGCAAAGGAATTCATGAAACTGATCAAGGAGTACTCACAATCAGACATAATTGACAAGTCTATTGTAGGAACTCTTATGAGTGAGCTGACTACCAAAAAGTTTGACTGGTCACAGCCCATACATGACAATGTAACTGGAATGGCAAATATAGCAACAAGATTGAAGTCAATGGGAATTGAGGTGAATGAGTCTTTTCTAGTACAGTTCATCATGAACTCTCTTCTTCTTGAATTTGGCCAGTTCCAAGTGAACTATAACACTCTTAAGGATAAATGAAACTTTCAAAAAATCAAAGCCATGTTGGTACAAGAGGAAGGGAGATTGAAGAAAATGAAAGATTATTCTATCTATCTCACAACTCATGAAGGTGCTAGCTTCAGTAAAGCCAAATCAGGAAAGAAGAACAAGAAGGACAAAGCCCCAATGAAAGTGAATAAGGGCAATATCCAAAAGAACCAAAAATGTTTCTTTTGCAAGAAAGTAGGTCACTTCAAGAAAGATTGTCCGAAAAGAAAATCTTAGTTCGAAAAGAAAGGTACTTTTTATGTTTCTGTAAGTTTTGAAGCAAATATAGTTGAAGTGCCTAATAATACCTGGTGGTTGGATTCTGGAGCTACCACTCATGTTTCTAATATTATGTAGGGATTCCTTTCAATCCAGCCCATAAAAGGAACTAAAAATTATTTATATATGGGGAATACAATGAAGGCACAGATAGAAGGAATTGGGACTCACAGATTGATTCTAGACACTGGTTATTGTCTGAATCTTGAAAAGTGTCTCTATGTTCTTGGTTGTGCTAGGAATTTAATTTATGTTGCAAAGTTGGATTATTTAGGTTTTAACTTTAAGATTGAAAATGGTATTTTTCATTTGTATAAACTTTCTTACTATTATGGTTCTGGTACATTATTGGATGGTTTATATCGTTTAAATCTTGATGTTGAACATGTTGAGCATGTTGTTGATAGAAATTGTGGTGCAAGAAAATAATGTTCTGCTTTCTTATGGCATAAAAGATTGGGTCACATATCCAAAGAAAGGATGTTGAGGTTAGTGAAAAATGAAATTTTACCTCAATTGGATTTTGATGATTGGGATGTATCTATTGATTGTATTAAGAGTAAAAAAACAAAACACATATCAAAATATCCCGCCACAAGAAGTAGTTAACTTCTTGAGTTAATACACACTGATATTTGTGGTCCTTTTGACATTAAATCTTGGAGTGATGAAAAATATTTTATCTCCTTTATTGATGATTTCTCACGTTATTGATATATATATATATATATATATATATATATATATATATATATATATTACATGAAAAATCTCAATCAGTGAATGCCCTTGAGGTGTTCATAAATGAGGTGGAAAGGCAATTAGATAGAAAAGTAAAAGTGTGAGATTTGATAGAGGTGATGAATATTATGGTAAAACTGATGAGATTGGGAAATGTCCAAAGTTTCTTGAAAGTCGAGATATATGTGCACAATATACAATGCTTGATACACCACAACAAAATGGTGTAGCAGAAAGGCAGAATCGTACTTTTATAGATATGATTAGGAGTATGTTAAGTCATAATAATATTCCTTTATCTTTGTGGATGTATTCATTAAAGACTGTTACATATCTGGTTAACAGGGTTCCTAGCAAAGCAGTTTCTAAAACTCCTTATGAATTATGGATTGGAAGGAAACCCAGTTTGAGATATCTTCATGTTTGGGGTTGTTGATGACAAATTTATGAACACCGAAAAACGACGCCAAAAACTTGTTTAACAATCGGCAAGTGTGACCGAATCGTATCAAGTAATAAAACTAGGTAAGACAAAGTATTGTTTTCCCAAAGGACTCACGGCCTAGTTTAGCCGTATGATTTATTGATTATTTGAGACTTGAGAACAAATTGATTGTAGGTTTAAATGCAAAAGACAATAATTAAATATGTATGCATGAATTTAATCAATGGAGAAAAACAGAATACAAACACTTCAATTAATTAGATGGATGAGTATGTTGTTGGGGTTATCAATTTCATCTTATCCACTCTCATATACTTTTAGGAATTCATCATTCTTTTCATCAATGCTAATGCCACTCTCTAAATTACCTTGCAAGAAGGCCTATCCTTAATTACGAGTTCATACAATTCCTAGCATTCCTAGTAATTAATTTTTAAGTGCAGAAGCTTAACGACAACAAATATGCTATTGGGAGAAATTCCCCACATCTAGATTTCCCCGTACGTTCCCATATCGACAAAATCACTAATCATGCAATGAATGAGTTAAACAAAGCAAGCTTTACGCAAAGAGGAAAAACCCTAACTAATGATGAAAGAAAACATAAGTCTTAAAAGTAAGATGTTAAAACAAATTCCATATATGAGAGTTTCACAAGACTACATTGATTCCCCAACAACAATACAAGTTTTAGTTCACCATATTCATGGTGAAACTAGATGAATAATAATGAAAGAATGAAAGATAAAACCCTAGAAAGAGGAGGAGGTAGCCTAAGCATCCAAGATCTTCCTTCAAGCTGTGGAAAAGTGAGTTTTTGCTTCATCTCAGCCAAAGATACAAACCCTAGGACGTCCTAAAGCTTATATACTATTATAAAAATACAAAAAATTAGGTCCAAGCCCATAAAAGTGCCGCTCAGCGGTAAACTACCGCTCAGCGGTAAACTACCGCTCAGCGGTAAGTGCGTGAGTTAATTCTTCCCCCTCAGCGTCATTTTCACCCCTTAGCGGATCCAACGTGAGTGCCTGAGTGCCGCTGAGTGGTAAACTGCCGCTGAGTGGTAATTGCGACTTCTCCTTTTGCACTTTTTGATGTCTTTTCTTATTCCATTTCTATCCTTCTTCACTTCTTTCACCAAATTCACCTTAAAACCTGCATAAAACACCGAAATCAAGCATAAACCTGTCTAGCTCTCTTATTTCTGAAAATATGACCAAAAGCATGATTTTGAGCTAGTTTCTAAGTGTTAAAGGTTGCTTTTAGTATCAATTTTAAGCATAAAAATAACAGTTTTTCAACTGTTATTAGTTGTCTGGTAGAGGTAAGGTTGTATAATCCACATGAAAAGAAGCTTGATGTAAGAACCATTAGTGGTTACTTCATCGATTATCCTGAAAAATCAAAGGGATATAGATTTTATTGCCCTAACCATAGTACAAGAATAATTGAGTCTGGAAATGCTCGGTTCATTGAAAACAGTCAATTTAGTGGGAGTGAGGAATCACGCATAGTGGACATTCAAGAGCATACTGATAGTGTTTCTACATCTAATGTATCTTCTGAAGTTGTTATCCATCTTGTTGTATCACAGTTACACAACAAGCAGAGACAACAAGTTAATGTTCCAATCCCACAAAATGAACATATAAATGTTGAACCAATTGACAATGAGCAAGTCACAAATGAGCAAGTCATAAATGAGCAATTGATAGAGGAACCACAAGAAGCAGCATTAAGAAGGTCTGTTAGGGAGAAAAGACCTGCTATTTCGAATGATTATGTGGTTTACTCTGTTGAACATGAACGTGACTTAAGCATTGATGAGGATCCAGTCTCTTTCAGACAAGCCATGGAAAGTAATAATTCAGAGAATTGGTTGAATGTTATGAAAGAAGAATTGAAATCAATGGATGAAATTAAAGTATGGGATCTAGTTGAATTGCCTAAGGATTCAAAAAGAGTCGGTTGTAAATGGGTCTTTAAGACTAAACATGACTCAAAAGGCAATATTGAAAGGTATAAAGCTAGATTAGTCGCCAAAGGTTTCACTCAAAAGGATGGCATTGACTACAAAGAAACCTTCTCTCCTGTTTCTAAAAAGGACTCTTTGAGAATTGTTTTGGCTTTGGTGGCTCATTATGATTTAGAGCTTCACCAAATGGATGTTAAGACCGCTTTTCTGAATGGTGACTTAGAAGAGAAAGTTTATATGGACCAACCAGAAGGTTTCACAATAACAGGAAAAGAAAATTTGGTGTGTAAATTGAAGAAATCAATAAGCTTCCCGACAATGGTATCTAAAATTTAATGATATCATAACTTCATATGGTTTTGTAGAGAACATCGTTGACCGGTGTATATATATATAAAGATCAGTGAGAGTAAGTTTATTATATTGGTTCTATATGTTGACGACATTCTTCTTGTTGCTAATGATGCTGGTATGTTACATGATGTAAAGAAGTTCCTCACTAGAAACTTTGAAATGAAAGATATGAATGAGGCATCTTATGTGATAGGAATAGAAATATTCTTTGATAGATCACAAGGATTGTTAAGTTTGTCTAAAAAAGGCTATATTAACAAAGTGTTAGAGAGATTCAGAATGGAAAAATGCTCTCCTGAAGTAGTTCCAATTCAAAAAGGGGATAAGTTTAGTCAAATGCAATGTCCCAAGAATGATTTGGAACGAAAGGCCAAGAAGTCCATTCCTTATGCGTCAATGGTTGGGAGTTTGATGTATGCTCAAACTTGTACTCAGCCAGATATCAGTTTTGTTGTTGGAATGTTAGGCCGATTTCAAAGTAATCCCGCAATGGATCACTGAAAAGCTGCAAAGAAAGTTCTTAAGTACTTACAAGGTACCAAAGAATACATGCTCACCTATAGAAAGTCAGATTATCTTGAAGTGATTGGCTACTCGGATTCAGACTATGCTGGATGTGTGGATTCAAGAAAATCCACATTTGAGTATGTTTATCTATTAGTTGGAGGAGCAATTTCTTGGAAAAGTGAAAAACAATCAGTCATTGCTACTTCCACCATGGAGGCTGAATTTGTGGCATGCTTTGAGGCCACGATTCATGCTTTGTGGTTGCGGAACTTTGTATCGAGGCTTGGCATTATTGACAGTATTGCTAGGTCGATAAGGATTTATTGTGATAATTTTGCAGCCGTCTTCTTCTCTAAAAATGACAAGTACTCAAAGGGTGCTAAACACATGGATTTGAAATACTTGTCGGTCAAAGAAGAAGTGCAGAAACATAGAGTGTTAATTGAGCATATTTGTACTGATACGATGATTGCATATTCGTTAACTAAAGGACTACCGCCCAAAACTTTTATTGTCCATGTTGAAAGTATGGGCATTATGGATAAGTCAATATTAACATGATGATGTTATCTATCTATATGAATATGTATAGGTATATGCTTGTACTGTCATGACACTTGTGAATTCAATTAAAGTTATGTTTCTCTTTATTCTATTGTTATCCACATTAAGTTATATACATGTATTATTGATTGTGGTAACATGTTATATCTCTTTTAGAGACATGAAAGTTAAAAGATTGATTAAATTTATGTTGAGTTGGTTTGATTATGTGATACATGGAAGGAATCTTGTCGTACATGACTTTTGCCCGCCATGATCCCATAATTTCAATTCATATAAGGATGATGACTTGATAATTCTAATGAATGGTGCACACTTAAAGTTTAGTTTTAGATCTTCAAGTCATCACATGAACAAAGTGGTAGAATGTTAAATTATATTAATATTTAAGATTGGTTCATGTAATTTAAAGTATAACTTTGATGTACAAATTCTAATGTGATGATTATTAGAATATAAGGTATTAAAGTTATAGGGATTATTTTAGAGTTATTAAAATTAATATCTATCTTCTCACTTCAATAAAGGGCATTTTGGTATTTTATTAAAGTTGATTAAATATCATAAAAGAGGAAAAAAGGTTTTACTGTAGTTGACATTAAGTTTCTGAAAAGAAAAGGAGAAAAGTAACGTTCTCAAGAAAAGGCAAAGAAACTGTGACTTTGGCATAGAAAGACATCCTTCGGAATTTCTATATCATCAAGAAAACATTAAAAAGGAGTAAGAGAAGGGAGAACATTTGACAGGAAGGAACTATACAATGGATCCAGGTAAGTTCTTTACTATTGTGTATGAGAGAATAATGAGTATCATGAAAATTCAAGATCTTGTGTGCGTTTTTGATTCAATTGAAAATTAAATAATTGCTTACAGTTTGTGTATGAAAAAGTGTCATGGGTAGTATGTTTTGATTCAATTGAAAATTAAAATGATATGTGTAGTGTGTGGGCCGTGAGTTTTAATGAAGGAGGAAGGAGAGAAAATGATGGTGTAGGTGTGGAGAGTGGTGTTACGCAAAAGGAATTGTGTATGGGTGAGAGGTTGATCATTCTAACATTGAAAAGAGAGTAAAAAGTGGTCTAGAATGGGAGTGGGGTCCACGACATTTAGTGAAAAGATGTGAGTAAAGTGGTATGCTTTAATTAAATGAAAAACAAAAGAGAAAGATAAAAAGAAATGTTACGTAAAAGGAAAGAAGAAGGAGAGAGGAAGAAAGAGTTTGGTAAGAAATGGGTGGTTCCATGTGGGACCTACCTTGGGAGTGGGAGAAAAGGTAATTTAATGGTCTTGGGTCCACTTAAAAGGGTAGATGTAGAAGGCAATATGTTTAGAGTAAAAAAGGGTGTATTGGAACTATATATTTCTTTTTATGTTGGGAATTTAGTAAAAAGTGGTGGTGCACAAGAAATGTTATTTCTAGTTGATGGAAGTGTGAAATTAGTAATTTCACACGGGTGTGTCAGTTAGAAAAATAATTAAATTAAGTTATTTAATTATTTGTGATTTTTTTAATATTGTTGGTCAATGAATTTGGTTGACTTTGTATACGATGGTGATTTGTGTATGGTTGTAATGGTGAAGTTGTGAGAGCAAGCGTTCTATCATTTCCTTAGAATTTTTGTTGAATCGATGGTGTTCGTATTGCGATACGATATTGTGTTGAGTCTTTGCAGAGACTAAGATTCGAGTGTCACCCTTTCCTTGTGCACGGGGACTAGAGATGGTTGGATGTCTCGCCCAATGACTTTGGCTCGTGTGAGTATAGTCCTCGGTGGGTGCGCCTAACCAAAGTTTTTACTCGTAATTCCTTGAGGAGTCGGGAAGATAGGTCTGGAGTTGCGATGGAAGACGACTCGAATCACCCTGTTTTGCGAAACAAGTTTCGTACCACAAAATTCAAGAAAACAAATGAAGCTTGTGAGAATGATCTGAGTTATTGTTTTGAATACCGAGATGTATTGTAATGTTATGACTATGATAGTCTGGGTGGTGATGATCTGGGTTATGAGTTGAATATTGTGATGTATTGTAAGGTTATGACTAGGATAATCTATGTTATGATGTTTTGACATTGAAGTTATATGCTATGTTATGTTCTTAGTTACTTACCTTTTCCCTTTGTGGTTGTGGTTCCACCTGCAATGATCGTACTTGTATGGGAGTAGATGGCGTTGCAGATAAGGCAAGGATGGAGTAGCACGACGAGAGTTATGGGATAACTATGGGGAAATTTATCATGTTTTACAGTTATTTATATGTTTTTTATTAACGGATTTCACATTTGTAAGGTTTGAACTTTTTGTTGTAAGACACTTAAACCTTTAAGGATTTGTTTTCGCGATGTTAATTTTTAAATGAAAAAAAAATTGATGTAAATTTTGGATTTTGTTATTTTCTAGTGGCACTCTGTTAGGGGTCTTACATTTACCCTCCTTGAATAAGGAGCCTCAATCTCAATAACTTCATTCTCTTTGATATCTTTAACCACTTCATGCACAAAGTCTTGGTGAACATGACACTTGAAGGCTGGCGCTCAGCGCCCTCAATGGGGCGCCTAGGCGGTGATGCGTGACATCCTGCGCTGAGGAACCTTTAAGGGGCATCCAGGCGCCCTACGACCTTCGTCAACCTTCTTCTCTTGCTGATCTTGTGCTCCTAGTACAAATTTTCGGATTTTATCCTGCAGACAATAAAGAACACTGCACTAGAGCACCCAATTAGCACAAAAAATAAAAATAAAAAGATAAAAAGATAAAAAAAATAAAAAGATAAAAATAACAAATAAAGTCTAATTGGTTAAGAATCACACAAAAGTATAGTTTAAACCTGAAAACGGTTGAAAAACCGTTATTTTTATACTTAATTTGATATTAAAAACAACCTTTATGACTTAGAAACTAACTTGGAATCATGTTTTTGCTTAAGTTTTGGAAATAAGAGAGTTGGATGGATTTTATGCTTGGTTTTCCTTGTTTTGGCAGGAGTTAAGATGAATTAGATGAAAGAAGTTGAAGTCGTAAGGAGCTGGAGTCAGGAAAGGAAGTAAAAGTGCACAAAAGAAGAGTTGTATTCATCGTTGAGCGTAACTTACCGCTGAACGGCATTCTGAAGCACCGTAGTTACCGTTGAGGGTTAAAACTGCCCCTAAGCGTCATTCTGAAGAACCGCACTTACCACTAAGCGCAATTCTACCGCTGAGCACCATTTAATTGGGCTTGGGCCTATTTTCTGTAATTTTTAATAAATTATATAAGGTTTTAGTTGACGTAAGGTTGATATCTTTGGACAGAAAGAGGCGAAATCACACTTTCTTTACCCCTTGAAGGCGAATTTTGAATGTAGAACCTCCTTTCTTCAAATTCTAGGGTTCTATCTTTCATTCTTTTCATTATTTTCATCTAGTTTCACCATGTCTATGGTGAACTAAACATCCATTGTTGTTGGGGAACCGATGTAATCCTTTGAAACTCTCATGTATTGAATTGGTTCTATATTTTATATGTTTTGCTTCATTAATTGTTAGGGTTTTTCTTCTACGCTCTATGCATGCTTTGTTTAACTCATTCAATTGCATGATCATTGATGTTATATATATGGTCACATATAGGTAAATCTAGAACTGGGGAAATTCTTCCAAAAGTAATATTACCTAGACATAGATTTAGGAGGATTGGTTGCCTTTAAGCTTCTGTGCGAATGTAATGCATGAATAATTGCTAGGAAGACAAGACATTGTAAACTAGTGATTAGGTGTAGGCTTTTTTCACCGAGACATCGGGTTTAAGGTAAATTAGAAAGTGACATTAACATTAATGAAGAAAGATCTATTCATGAATACATGAGGATGGATAGGAAAAATCGGAAACCCCAACAACATCATCATTCCATATTTTACATCAATCTCTTTTTCGTCTTTCAATCCAATTGATCAAAAACTTGAATTCAAGTTTATTTTCCGCAATTCAACACAATGATTTCATTTACAAGTCTAATTTAATTAAGAGATCACATAACTATCTAGACCGTGAGTCCTTTGGGAAACGATATTTGGTCTTACCATTTTATTATTACTTGATACGATTAAGTACATTTGTCGAGTGTTAACAAAACCACGAGTCCCCGACAACGGCGCCAAAAACTTGTTAAACAAAATTTTTGATCCCCAGTAAAGGCGCCAAAAACTTGTTAAGATTCTAGCAAATGTACTGAATCGTATCAAGTAATAATAAATGGTAAGACCAAGTATCGTTTCCCAAGAGACTCACGACACTAAACAGTTATGTGATTACTCAACCAATTAACACTCTGAAGAACAAATTTTTGGTGTTTTTGAAAGCAGATGCAATAAAAATAAACATGAATGCAGTTTGATCAATTGAGGCTAAACACAATAATGAATGGATGATGTTGATAATATGAGATGAATATGTCGTTGGGGTTTAGATTTCACCTAGTCTACTCTCATGCATGTATGAATTCATCATCTTCATTAAAGTCAATGTCACTCACTAAATTACTTAAAATCCAATCCCTCAGTGAAGAAAGCCTATCCTTAGTTATAAGTTCATACGATTCCTAGCATTCCTTGTAATTAATTCTTAAGATCAGGAGCTTAAAACAACCAAGACTTATACCCCCATCCTTGAGAAATACTGCTCTTGGGAATAATTCTACAAGAACCTGAATGTTAAGGAACCTCCCGACACTCCTGCATTTCATACATCATGCTATGAATGAGTTAAAAAAAAGGCAAGAATTGATAACAAAAGAATTACCCTAACAATTAATGAAAGAAGCATATATAATTAAGAATCAATTCAAAATACATGAGAGTTTAAGAGGTTACATATTTCCCAACAACAAATAAGGTTTAGTTCTCCATTATCATGAAGAAACTAGATGAACAATGGAATGAAAGAATGGAAGAGAAAGAAAAACCCTAGAAAGAGAAGAGGAGAACTTTCACAACCCCCAAATATACCCCTAAGGGGTGAAAAGTGTGTTACTGTGCTCAAGCCATCAAAAGATACAATCCCTAGGACATCCAAGTCCTTAAATATAACATAAAAATAACAGAAAACAAGTCCAAGCCATCTTCGCTAGCGCTCAACGCCTTAAGTGGGACGCCGAGGCGGTTTGCGGGTCAAAACTGGCGCTCAACATCCCTGGAAGGGCACCCAAGTGTGGTGCGGGAAGAAAATTGGTGCTCAGGGGCGCTCATTATAACCTACATACTACATCAACATCAATGTTATTATCATGCACAATGACATTAAACATGTCCGTCAACTCCTTCAAAGTGATAGTTTTTGATTTGAACATTTCAACAACCAATCCAACAACTACTTCATCAAACGGAATCTCTAAACCACCTATTTCTAAACCTATGCTCATGAACACATCAATAACTGAAAAGGGCACCAACTGTTGACTTACTCTAAAACTATTATCATGCCCGGCCCACCTGCAAACCATAACCTTCAATAATTTCAAATTCACACCACAGGGCTATGAATATTCAAACACCACATAAATGGAGTCATCCTAATGCGCTCCACATGACACTTTCCTAGTAAACGATTCATTTCAATAATGATCGATGAGTCCATCGAGATAAGAAGGCGCCACTAGACAAAATGATGATAACTTTATTAATAACTACAATTTTTATAATAGTAAATTATCTATAAAAAGAAAATTATAATTTATCTTACACTTCGTTTTTGCCCTTCCATTGCACCTGCACTAACAAAATAACAATCCACACTCGTTAAATCATTACGCTTACTGAAACACCAAAAAGACAATGTAAAAGATAGAGTTAGGATTCGACCATTATGACTTACAACAAAAACACCACCACACCAACCACGAAAGAAAACAATGCTCCATAGCCTCGTCGAAGAGACGAAAGTCCACAACAATGTGACCACACTGAAAACGGCACCGGCCTTCCAACCACAAAAAAGATAGAAGAGAACAACAACTACCACATGAAAGAAGTGAAAAACCAAATCCCACAACACGCGAAAACGCAACTAGTTTTTGAAAGAGAACATACAAGATAGAACGAGAGAGAAGATGGAAGGGATGAAAAAACTCTAGAGGTTAGAGCAAAAATAAGAAAACGAAAATCGCGAAATCAATTTCGTAAAGTTTTAAACTTTTTTTCTAATTTTGCCTTCGGCCTGATAACTTCTCCCCATTTTCTTTTATTTTATTTTGGCCAATACAAACACGGACTTGACGTTGTCAAATTATTGACAAAAATTGGTTGTCCACTTAACATTTTCCATTGAGAAAATTAGTCTTTGTGACATTAAGCGAAAGTGGACCACACCACCTATCAAATGAATGTGTCAAATCATTCTTTTCGTAAAACTATCAAATGGCATAAGCAAAATAAATTAAAACCGTGATTCTAAATGTAAAGTTGTCTTTTTTTTTTATTTAAGTATTTTGTTAATTCAAAATGTTTATTATTTTTTTTAGTGTCATAATTTGTTTTTATATTTTAATTTTTCATCATTAAAGATATATTTTATTGAATTATAAAACATGGATAATAATAAATAACAATATATTTGAATTACGACAATGGATAACAGTGACAATTATAAACATAGTAATATAATATCAATTGCGGGGTTTTTAAGTTTCACTATTTTTGTTATATTTGATTTTTAATTAAAAAATTACAACAGTTTTAACTGTCTTAATTTATTCCAAAAAATTGTATACAATGCAATAGTGATTGTTGTGATAGTTCACTTGAAACTGTCACATTATATTTTGTAACAGTAAAATTTGTGATGATTTTCAAAATCGTTACGTATAAATTATGACTAGAAAATCATCACATTATACAAAATCAGTGTCACAATTTACACTATTTTTTTTAATGAAATATTATATTTTCTTCCATATTTTATGTGTAACTGAATCATAAAAGAAACTAAAATTAGAAACTTTGTTTCTTTGTGATTTACTCAATTTATCAAATAATTGCTGCATACAGATTTGGTTCAAATATACTATACAAGACATTAGAATGATATTTCTATTTTGAAGAGCTTGAGAATGATTAGAAACAATATTATACATTAATTATAATATGATTTTAGTAAATATTTATAATATTCAAATTAAATTATACTTTTTATCCTGTATATAACATTATTTCATATTTTTAATTAGTGGATTTTATATCTAATAAAACTTATGATTTAGAAAAGGATAAAAATGATTGAGGAGAGATTTGAACTCATTCCCTCCACTTTCATCACTTAACTTATTTAAATCTTAATATAACCATCGTATTATACAAATAAATAAATAAATTATATTTTTTAATTTTAAAATAATTATTCAGCGTTAGATCTAACTTTTGAAATAAATAAATAATAAATTTCTATTAAAAACACTAAATGTATTGAAAAGCGACTAAATGATTTAGGTAATGAAAGAAGAAAAATAACACAAATAATTTGCCACAGAAAATCACACACAAAAGGAAAAATAAAAGAAAAATTGTACTTTTTAATGAGGCAGTGAGGGCTTTCACTGTATGTAATCCACAATTTCTTGGCGCACCCCTCAAATTTTCAAAATAACCATTTTAAGTGATTTTTGGAATATATATATTTTGGAAACTTTTCAGAATTTATGGAGATTTTCAGAATAAAATATTTGAGACAGACTTTCGGAACAAAATTTCTGAAATGTATTATGGAATAGGTTTTTTGGGATAGGATTTGATGAACAAACTTTTTGAAATGCATATAATGACATTCGGAATGAGTTTTTCAAAATATCCATAAATGAAATGTGTTTAGGGAAGAGTTTTCTTGAATAAGTATTTTTCACATTTTTTTTTCTTTTTCTGCAATGTTTTGTTTTTTCTCTTTCTCTTTCTCTGCAATGAAATGAATAATACGGCAGCTACAACGATGGTGTAATTAATTTTAGAATTTCTCTTTGACTATTGTGATTTGTATTTTTGGTTAAACAATGGAGAAATGTGCAATTTTATATTACAGAGAGCATATTTAAACGAAGAGTGTTTCATCCTACACTTCCAGATCTCATTTTGTACTTTCAAAAATTTCACTTTTAACCTTCTGACATCTCATCATTATCATATACCTTTAATTTTATAGAAAATCTTATTTTTAATTTTAATAAATATATTTTTATTTTCTTCTTTTTCTTGTTAAAAAGACTATATATCACCTTAATAATAACTAAATTTAAAATGTAAATATTCTTTAATATAATTTAATATTTTAATAATTATTAAAATATAATTTATGTTATAATAATAATTATATTAAAAATAAAAAATAAAATAATTAAAAATAAAAATAATAACAAAAAGTAAATTATATTAAATAAAATATTTAATATATTCAAATATATTAAATTATATTAAAATATTAAATTAAATTAAATAATTAATAAAATTTAAATAATAAACAAAATTTTAAAACAATTATTTATCAAATAATAAAAAAATTATATTAAATAAAATATTTAAATATACTAAATTATATTAAAATATTAAATTAAATTAAATAATTATTAAAATTTATATATAAAGTAAAATTTTAAAACTATTCTTTATCGGATATGGATATTCGATTTATAACTTATCGGATATCGATATCCGATTAAAAATTTTTCAAAATTTTGTTTTTTTAAAATTTTAATAATTATTAAATTTAATTTAATATTTTAATATAATTTAATATATTTAAATATATTAAATATGATTTTAAGTATTATTTTTATTTTTATTTTTATTTTAGTTATTATTTTTCAATTTTCTTAATAAAACTATTTTAAAAATATAAATTATTTTATTAATTATTAAAATATATAAATATAATAAGTACATATTATAATTTTTATTTAAGTTTACTATTTATTAAATTTTAAATAAAAAGCAAAGTATTAACATATTTTATAAATTTTAAAATAAATTAAATTAAATTATTATTAAGATAGTGAAGATTGTTTTTAATAAAAAGGAAAAGAAAATGAAAAAATATTTATTAAATTTAAAAGGGTTAAATATGTTTTTAGTCCCTGAACTATCAGACGATTTTGTTTTTAGTCCTTGCTCAGAACTTTGATGGTTTTTAGTCCTTATAGTTTTGAAACTCTGAGTATTAGTCCTTAAAAATGGACGGTGTTAAGTTTTTGTGGATGTGGCAAACGGCGATGCCACGTGAGCTGTGATCTCTGCCTTCACTCTCTGCCACGTGGAATGTTTAACTGTTGAACTGAGATTAAGTCAGTTAAGCACTTCGTGATGTTTTATAAATGAGATTTGAAGAAGTTTGGTTCTTCTTCGTGGCTGCAGCTGAGGAGAAAGAACTTGGGTACATCTGAAGGTTGGAGTTGGTATTCTTGAGGTAAGTTCGTATGTTTTGGTTTTGGTCTTCTTCTGTTCTTCGTGTGAATATGAGGATTTGGGATATAGGGTTTCTGTGGGCACCAAAGTTGATGAAGGGATTGTTTTGTTGTAGTGAAATGAAAGGTGACAGTGGAGGAAATGGTTGGACGCGAAGGTCAATTGGTTCGTCTAAGTCGCAAAGTTGTGGATCATCTTCACGGCTACCTTCTAAATTGTGTGGTTGTGGTGAAGCATTGTTGGTTTTGAAGGCAACTACTGTGAAGAACAAAGGAAGATTGTTTTATAGATGTAGAAATTGGGCAGTAAGTGATTAAATATTTCATTTCATTTGCTGAATTTTGAATTAATCCTGTGTTGTTTTGATTGCAGAGTAATTCAAGTTGTAATTACTTTGAATGGCATGATGAAGGAGTTTCTGAAACTGAAGGAAGCTTTGAAAGAAAACGTGAAGAACTTCAAATGTGTTTGGAAAATGAAAAACTCGTATTGGATCTAAGGAAGAAGAACGACAAGTTGAAAAGGAAGTTAGAAGAAGAGAAGAAAGTTAGAAAAATGATGTTGTTGTTGTTTATCTTGTCATGGGCGTTAGCAATTTTCTTTTGTATTATGTTTTTGTTAAAGATGAATTGTAACTAAGAATTATGGTGTTGAATAAAATGAGGATTGTCTGGAAATTGTTTATGTTGTTGTTTGTTTTCCCTTTAACATTCGACTGTTACTGTTACTGGTGTATTCATTTATGTTGATAAAGAAAACAGTTCACAACATAAGAAAGCACAGGCAGAGTATCTGTAAATGTGGACTTGGAATATAAATAAAGTTAACTTGCCATTATGCAAAGATGGAATACAACTCAAAGTTTAGTGGTCCCTTTGAAAATGAAGTGGTCACATACTATTAAATAACATAAGTTTAGTGGTCCCTTTCCACTACAAAAAATATTAAAAGCAACCACACCAACCACTGTAGCCAGTACTATAATTGTTCCCTTAGTGGGTCACTTTCAATTACAAAATTCAATACAATAAAGGGTTGGAACAAAGGCATCTTCAATTGGTACTAGCTTGGGACCCTAGATGTTGTGCAGCCAGTCTTGAGGATGTTCTTCTTCCAGCTTCGTGCCCTGATGCAGGTCCTGCTCCACTGGCACTTCTTCTTCCCCTTGAGGATGTTCCTCCTCCTTGGTGACTTGATGCAGCTCCTGCTTCACTGGCAGTTGTTCTTCCCCTTGATGCAGCTCCTTCTGACGTTGATGGAGGTGGTTGTGGTTGAGAACCTCCTGTACTGGAAGTGGCCCTTGTGTTGCCAAATCCTCCTGTACTGGAAGTGGCCCTTGTGTTCTGTAAATGGAAGTAAGCAACATTGCAATTGTAAGATTGTAAATAAGTTTGAATGTGTAAATAAGTGAAGTTGTAAAAGATTGATTTTGTACCTTTTTGTTTGCCCTTTTACATGTTCTTACATTATGACCAAATTCATTGCAACTGCTACACTTCATAAGAAGATTCTTCTTTGATAATTTTGTATGAGTGACATATTCATCAGCCTCCCTTCTTCTTAGTTTTTTAGGCCTCCCAGGGGGTGTTTTATAAATTGGAGGTAGTAGGGAACCAAATTCAGAAGTAGACCACAGTTGTTGTCCATTGATTGGAACAATCTCAGGGCCATAACAAGTGTCATAAGCCTCTCTCTTGTAATAAGGATGTACATAGTCTTCAGGGTTTTCTTGTTTGTAATTGATGGCAGCCACAGCGTGCCTACAAGGAATTCCTACCAAATCCCAAAAGTAACAACTACATGAATGGTTACTAAGGTCAACTACAAATTTATCCATAGTAAACCCGTGAGTGATTTCAAATTTTGCTCCCCCTGCCCAAGTTGGAATCCAATTTCCACTCTTCTCAACTTCCCCAGCAAGCCTATTTCGTGGTTTAGGCATCACAACCCCTGTATATGTCTTTGCTTTTTCTCTAAGTGTTGCAAACCTCCTCATAATGTAAGTTCTAATCCATTCCATCATAGTTATGATAGGTTTGTCTCTAGCTAGTAAAATTGTACTATTAAATGACTCAGACAAATTATTTAACAAGACATCGCATCTAGGATAACTACTAAATGCATGTTTACACCAACGATTAGTTGGAATAGATAGCAACCAATTGTAAGCATCAGTGTTAACATTGGACAACTCACCCATTTTCTTTTCCCAATCCTGCTTGAATGTGGCCTTTGCAGCCCCATCATAAGATCTCTAATAAGCACTCCTCCACCAAACTTCTTCTTGTAATTGTTATACAAGTGCCTTAAGCACAATCTATGTTCCACTCCTTCCAATATCTCATCAAAAACTGTCATTAGTCCCTGCAAATCATAAAACTTTGTCATTAGTCCCTGCAATTCAGAAAAGGTCTTGCTCAAGAGTAAGTATTCCAATTGCTACTGTATAAAAATAGGGAAATATTAAAATGAAGATACCTTTTGTTGATCAGAGATGAAAACCCAACGTTGACAATCAATTCCTCCAATATCTTCCAGTAGTAGTGTCAAAAACCATCTCCAACTCTCTTTGCATTCATTTTCAACCACAACAAAAGCTAGTGGGAAGTATTGGTCATTCGGGTCTCTGCCCACTGCCACCAACAGCTGACCCCCATATGTTGTCTCCAGATGACAACCATCTACCCCTATGAAGGGCCTGCAACTTCCTAAAAAGCCTTGCTTACAGCCCTCTAAACACATATAGAATGAGCCAAATCTTGGAGGCAAACTTGGTTGGGGTTGATTGACTTTAATTTTAAATGTTCCAGCCTTCACTCTTAGCAATTCACCCACATAATCATATACACAACCATATTGTCGCTCTCCATCACCAACCAAAGAATCCAAGGCAATTTGCTTTGCCTTTCCAGCTTTCCAAGCAGTGATTCCAACACTGAATGACTTCTTAATGTCATCAATTATTTGGTTGACAGTCATGTTAGCCACATTTACAAACCTATCTACTAATACTTGTGCAATCCAGTTCACACTTGCACTTTTGTTTCCAAAGGTCCTTCCACAACTGTGTCGTCCAACCAAGGTTTTCACCCTAAATGTTTCCTTCCCTCCTACCTTGCTAGCCATAATCAGAAAACCACATTTGTTTTTACAAACTGCCCTTACTCTGTTCAGATCATTCTTCAGAAACTTAACCTCTTTTCCATTTAATACACTATGCTCCAATAGTGCATTTTTGAATTCCTTTAAAGAACAGAACTCCATCCCCAATTCAAATCTGAAGTTCTTGTTCATATCATATTTTCTAAACTTTTTAAATTTCCCCTTTGATAACCTCACATCCTCATCACTATCTACATTTGAATCCAATTCATCACTGTTGTATTCTTCATTGATCTCATGATCTCTAACTTCTTCATTCAGTATAAATGAACCTTCCCCAACATTGCCTCTTCTACGCACACATTTCTTCTTCTTTTTCATTCTATTCCACCTATCCAAAACTGGATTAATGTTTCTCCGAAATTGGTCCACCCTATCATTCTGAACATCAAACCCATCATCTTCATTAGCCATTCTGTCTTCTTCACTGTCATCCATACATTCTTCAGCTGAAGCTTCTACTTCCCCCTCAACAACATTCCCCCCTTCCTCTTCTTCCCCAAGATAATCATATTCATCACCAACAACAAACTCTTGTTCTTCCTGACCCATTTGAACATCTTCATGTTCATCATCACCATCACACTCTTCTTCTTCCTCACCCATTTCAACGTCTTCATGCTCATCATCACCATCACACTCTTCTTCCTCACTCATTTGAACCTCTTGCTGTTCATGACCACCACCAAACTCTTCTTCCTCACTCATTTGAACCTCTTGACCACCACCAAACTCTTCTTCCTCACCCATTTGAACCTCTTGCTGTTCCTCACCACCATCACACTCTTCCTCCTCACCCATTTGAACCTCTTGCTGTTCCTCACCACCATCACACTCTTCCTCCTCACCCTTTTCAACCTCTTGCTGTTCATGACCACCATCACAGTCTTCCTCACCCTTATCAACCTCCTGCTGTTCATGACCACCATCACAGTCTTCCTCACCCTCTTCTAGACCCATTCCACCCTCTTGTACAATCTCATCCACTTTGGAAACCACTTCCTCCGTGTCTATGTTTCCTTTTTCAACATCACCCTCTTCCACTTCCTCAGCCACTTCACCACAACTAAGAAAGTGAACTTCCACTGCCTCACTATGAACATGTTCAACATAAATTTCTACCTCTTCGTTATTCTCCTCTGCATAATTAGCCAAGTACAGTGCTTCTCTGTCATCACTCAATAATCTGACATTATTCATCAGCCTTTGTTTGGACCCCTTCCACCAAAGTTTGAAGTCTGCATCATACTTAAATTCTCTAACTATTCCAACCGCTTCAAAATATGACCAACGATCCGGATCAACTCCTTTGATCACGTGTATCTCTCCTCCAACATACTGTACCCCTTATTACTAACAAACTTCCCCATGTGATGCAAACAAATGTCGAAAACCATTTCTAGACCTACATTCACACATCAACGCTTTACGCACAAATTGGAACAACCATAACCGAAAAACAAAAACAATAGCTTAACTTACCTTTAAGCTTGTCTTTACGCTTGTCTTTGACGACCACCGGAACGACCACCGCAACCACCACCGCAAGGACAACCAAGATACAATGCTTCCTGTCAAAGCTTTCCACTACAATGCTTCCAGTAAAACTACGTTTTCCCCCCAATTGAAATATTTACTTTTGACAAATTCTGAACCCTATATCTAATTTCAATCAACAACGTAATTAACTGACTTAATCTCAGTTCAACAGTTAAACATTCCACGTGGCAGAGAGTGAAGGCAGAGATCACAGCTCACGTGGCATCGCCGTTTGCCACATCCACAAAAACTTAACACTGTCCATTTTTAAGGACTAATACTCAGAGTTTCAAAACTATAAGGACTAAAAACCATCAAAGTTCTGAGCAGGGACTAAAAACAAAATCGTCTGATAGTTCAGGGACTAAAAACATATTTAACCCAATTTAAAAATAAAGTTTTGAAAAAGTTGGAGGTGCAGAATAATGACGAGATGTCATAAGATTAAAAGTAAAATTTTTGGAAGATGAGATCTTAGAAGTGTAGGATGAAACAATCTTAAATGAAAATCTCAACTAAGATAATAATTGGGCTTTCAGTCGATTAATTGGGCTGAACGGTCTATTAGGCCCATATAAACACAAACCCTAGCGAGAACCCCTATATAACCACCACACAATTCTTTCATCCCTGTCTCTGCATTTTGAGCAATTCTTCTCTGTTCTTAGCTTTAGTTTGTCTTTCAAAATTTCAAAATTGGTGAAGGGCAAGTTCAGCTTCTTGAGTGGATCTTGATGACGCTACGGTCCATTCAATCGTGTTTATAAGCTTGCAAAATGAAATTCTGCAGTGTCACTCGTCTGAATTTGATTTTTCTGTGATCTTTCAGGCCCTTTATCACTGTAATATCTAGTTCCTTGTTCATATTTTCCCTTAATTGCTTTTACTTTTTATTCTGTTTTTTGAATTTCCTTGTTTAACGCTTATTTTACCCTAAATTGCTTTCACTTTTGAATCTGTTATTTAAATTTCTTTTGTTTCGCTCTTATTTTGCCCTTAATTGCTTTCACTTTTGAATATGCTATTTGATTTTCCTTGTTCCATGCAAACGCACTCTGTCCCAAAACTGTCTTTGACACCGATGTTTTGAGGCAATTTCTTCGTTTGCGACATTAACTACTTCCGTTCTGGCAAACTCGTCCATGAAATTTTCATTTCATGGCTTCTCTTTTTCGGATACAACCAAACAGTTCATTTAAAAACTCTAAACTTTCAGTTTTAAAATACTGAACTTATTGTACAGTCAACCACTGAATCTTACTAAAAGATGTAGTTCCTGCGAATCTGGATTGTGTATGATGAGTTGGGTTTCAGACATAGTAGTATTCTACGTTTTATCTAAACTTGAGATATTTTGTGTGATTAATAAACTCGGACTGCTTCATTAATTGGTAAAGTGAGCTTGCACTTTTTTTACTGAACAAATATACATAGGGAGGAAGAGCCATGGAACTTACAAGAGTAAGCGGTAGAGTTTTGATCAGGTTTTGTTGCCCTTGATCACAAGGGGGACCATATATACCATAAATGTCAATCCCTCCAATCTCATTATCCTCTCTTATTTGGTATTCGTTGCATTCACTCGTCATGTTCCCGCTCTCAAAGTCACAATGTCTTTCAATTCCTTCATGGGTTTCATCTGAGTGCAAAGCATGTCCAGAAATAGTCATACATTCCCTTTGCACATATATTATCATTTATCCAATCATTCCCAATCTGCATCAAAAATCCTAAAACAAGCATTTGATATGATTTCATAGTTTGTAGCACGTTATCGATCAAATTCATCAATGAGTTATGGAATGATCTTCTTGGTCAAAACGCAAAAATATATAGAGCAAAAGTTGACTCAGTCACCGCAATCCCTTTGAGGTTAATGACTGTAAGATTTGTAAGCTTATTATTAGTGAGAGTAGTGTGAGCTAGTTGAGGGACATAATGTCCAGCATAGCTTTTTCCGGTGATGAACAAGTCTCGAGATTTGTAGTGTGGAAATCTGTGAAGTCACTTTACAAGAAAAGTGTAAGAGTCCATTACTGTGCTCTTGTCTCCAGTGTTTGAGTAGTCTGAATAAGTGTTTGAATATGAAAATCCAACTCCTGCCGGTAAAGTGATGCCTCTAGTGTTAGACAGACCATGCTCTCATTCAAACTTATTTCCTTACACCACAATTACCATACATAGTGGTCATCCTCCTTTGTTTGTTGCTGTCAGGAATCTCAGCTGCTTATAATCTTTGTTTGTTGCTGTCAGGAATCTCAGCTGCTTATAATCTTTTATTATAAAATCTTATAATCTTTTATTATAAAATATGATTGTACATTCCTTTATTTTCTTAAAAGCTTGGAACAATTGTCTTGAAATTAACCATCACGTGATGGATCCGTATATGTTGTCTTGGGTTGGACACGTTAACTATGGAGCCATAATGTTTTGTTCAATTAAAAGCTAACTAGAAACAGGTGGATCTTGGGTAATGGGTGATACCATTTGTCTTAAACTGGAAACAATTTCAAATCCTTTAACTAATTTCAAAAGACCTCTGGAAGAAATAGGGTTAAAACACGTGCATAACCGCTTCCCATCACTTCTGAAGTCTTTAATCAAGACAGAAAAAGGTGTCAAGAAGAATATCCCTAAAGAATTACGAACTCTGTTAAGTGTCTAGCTTAGAATCCGGGTATCTTCTGTTCCCTCACAATTTAGATTAAATCATGGGAGATCAAACAAGTTATAGTTTAATCATATTGTTTCATTTAGATTCTACAATGACATAGGTAGGATCAGCTACAATTTACTATACCCTGTGACTACTACATTTGTCCTATATATATATATATATATATATATATATATATATATATATATATATATATATATGTGTGTGTGTGTGTGTTTGTTGGTGTATGTATTATACTTGTTAGTATAAGAAGCTGTACGATGATAGGGAAGATGTTGGATATATTGAAGTCTGGTTATAAAGATTACCACTTTATAAGAAGGAAATATTCTTTAATGCAAACAGAATTTAAATAATCAATGACAATTTTGTACTATTGGGCAAAGTTTGACAGATAATGCTTGACCAAAAGGGCCTAAAGTTGTTATATAAACTGAATTTGTGAATAATAAATTCTAAAGCATCCAACACGTGAAATATTAGATATAGAAGATACTGTTTAGATTAAGAAAATAAAATCAATATAACTCTAGAATAATGTTTTCATATTTAGCATTTCTACTGTAGTCTTCTATTCATTAATATTTTTCATTTATGCTTTTGGGTCTAAACAAAAACAATTAAAGTTATATATTTTTTAACTCACAATTTAAATCAAACTTATCGAAAGTGAAATTTATGAACTTTGTTTCATTGATGGAATTAAGTAATGTACCAAACATTGTTTCAGTCTGTCTCACTTTCCAATTAGACTAAGCACTCTTATATACACTTGTGTCAGGCCAATCATGTTTAAGTTGAACGTGTAGCGTTTGATTGAATGTCCCTTCACGGTTTAGTGTTGCTGAAGTTTCAGAGATTGTCTAAGCTCTTATGAAGGTTGCAGCACCTAAAGACAACTTCCCTTTGCATTAAGATATGTTGTTGGTTTACATTTCAGTGAAACTGTTTTTAGTTTTGCTTGGCTGGACCGTGAGCAGTGTAAGCTGCATAATCCTTCTTAAGTCTTACTGAATTTTACATTTTTATTTATGAAGTTGTTAACACTTAATTTTGTTAAATAAAAATAAAGAATAAAAGAATAATAATTAATGGTGGGTAAAAAAAAAGAAAAAAGAAAAGAAAATAATTTTGTCTTAATGCATGACACATCACTAGCAAATATTTTTGGAAATATTAGTTTGATATGCCAATAATTATTAGTAACTAAAATAGTATGCTGAGTCAATTGCTTTTAAACAGGAAAATATAATTTTAAAAATGAAAAATTTTTCTGACAATAATTATAATCAATATGTTGAATATTATTTGATTTTTTTTCACTTGGAACCAAAACATTTTCTTTCCTTATTTTGTTCGTTGTGAATTAATTCACAATTAAGGGCAAAATTACTCTAATAGAGGAAAGTAAGTTCTCACGCTAGAGGAATTCTGCCAAAAAAAACAAGGAAGAACTGGGGAATACTTAAAACCAGAAAGGTATGTCATTTCTGCACTATTCTCCTTCTTTTTTTATTGTACTTTGAAGGTTTTTGTTAAAAGATTTTATTTTTTTTTACTCTACAACAATAATGTTTTTCTTTTCATAAAAAAGAATATCTTTTCGCATTTCTTTTGGTATTGGTTATATCTCTCGCATAACGTGATATTTATTTTTTAAAATTTTATTTAAAAAATAAATAATAAATAAACAATTTTGAAAAAAAAAAATATTTCTTATCACGTATTTTCCTATAAAAAAATATTAAATCGTAAAATAAAAGGGTATGGGTATCGTCGACTTATGGTCGGTCTCTTTTCTTTTTCCACCATATTTTTTCAAATAGAAGAATACAAAAACCTTTTAAAAAAACAATGTCAATCCTTGTCGGGGTTCGCTTTTCAAAAATCCCAAACAATCTATAATGATTTTCAAACAAACTTCACAAACTTTATTATATGCGTAGGAGCAAGATCAATCTTTGTCGAGTTCATAAAACAAAAAATATTTTTTGTTTCTTATTAGTTTCTTTATATATTTTTTTTAGGGAAAATTAAATATTTTGAAAAAACCAAGTCAACTTTATACATTTAATTAAAGGTACTGCCTTTGGTCAGGCGTAATAGGGTGCTAACACCTTCCTTACGTGTAACCGATTCACGAACCTAAAATCAAGTTTTCGTAGACCATGTCTTATTTTATGATTTTTCATAGTTTTTCCATAATAAATTATGGTGGCGACTCCTAAAATCTTTTTCTGAAACTTTTTTGTTTTCGGTTCGCCGTTCCGTCGCGATCCCGGTTCCAATAGAAGTAATATTTAGAAGTATTATAATTAACTGATAATAGTAGAAGCACTGATATTTGAATGTGCATTTGGTTTGGGTTTGGTTGAAAGTTGAATTGAATAATGAAGGTAGGAGAGTTTGCTGAGAGTTATCTCATACATAATAGAATGTAGAACATATAGATAGATGTGTGTGTGTGTGTGTGTGTGTGTGTTTCATAATAACTTCCAAGACTAAGTTCCCTGCATTCATACCAACAATACTTGGATATAACCTTTAATAATAAGACTCTTATACATCTCATTTCCATTCAGATATATATTCCAAACAATTTTACATAACGCACAACAATTCATTATAACTATTAATGCCACACACACAAAATAAAGGAGTCAAAAACACTTAAAACCACAAACCCACTCACAACGCAGCTAACAGAATTTGCTCGCCTAGCGAGAGGCAAAACAATAAGCCTCCAAAGCTAAGCGAGCTGGCTTGCTCAACCACTATAACTTTGCCAAAAATCCAAAATATTCGTCCAGCGAGCTCCTCCACTCGCTTAGCTAGAGCTAAAACAACAAGCTCTCCAAGCTAAGTGAGCTAGCTAGCCCTACATTTACAACTCACTGTCAGAACTCCCTTACACTCGCTCAACTAGTCAATTATGCTCGCCCAACTAGACTACATAATTCTGCAACATTAAAACTGCAAAATTAGCACTTATAAACCACCAATTACCTATTTTAATCACTTTTACTAACTTCTAACATTCCTAGATGGGATTATAAACTATTTTAGACCTAAACAAAAGTGTTTAACCTATCTTAAACTAATAATAAATTGTTTACAACAAGGTATCAACTCAAAACAACCTAAATTCTCAACTTAGAGACCAAAATCGCATTCTACCCATTCTAGTTCATTTTTAAGTACCTTAAGGACTCTAGCAAGTTAGAAATAACTTACCAATAACCTCTAAACTGACCAATTTGATCCAGAGCCAATAATTAAAATCTCACCACTCCAAATCCCTAAAAATGCTCTTAAAATCAACTTAACCACCCCCAAAGTATTACTAACTCTTTTCTAAAAAAAATTTCAACCACTTCATAACTCTAACAACTTGCAAATCATAGCTAAAGAGATTCTAAAACTTCAGCTCCTCTTTCTTGCCTGTAACTGAAGAACTCACGCACCAAAACTGCAAAATTGACCAATAATAATTACAATTCTACCTAGTTCAATGCACTTCCACATTAAACGAAATTCAACACCAACAAACACCTCAATCAACACAATTTATCATGCAATTAGAGTTTCACACAAATTCATTCAACATCAATAGTCATCATGTGATCAAATTCCCTTAGTCAATAACAACAATTCATATTACTAACATTTTAATCATAAACTTCCAATATATACATCTACACATCCTAAAAAATATCAATTCATGCCTTATAAAATTTACCAAGAACAAGATCTAGCTTTCCTTACCTTAAGGAGAACTCTTACAGCTCTAAGAACGCACGATTGTTGCTTTAAACGCAAGGAACTCTAGAACCGCTTACAAATCACTAAATTGTGATCAGAGTGAGTCCTTACGACCACAGATTAACAGAGAACCATAAATAGAAGACCAATGACACATGTGACAAGTTACTAAGCATGATCACATATAGAAAACAAAAAGGAAAAAAGGGATAGAAACTTACTTGCTCTAAACCAAAAATTGATCCGATAGGAATGGAGATTACTCTACTATGATCTTTTAGGCACTTTCTGATTGTCAAACAGATGATCGAGGAGTTAGATTTCTTAGAGACAATGTAGAGAAACTTAAGGAACAAGTTTTAGAGAGATGGTTTGAGTTTTAAGTAATGAGATGAGTTTAAGAAATTCTATTTATATTATTGAATTATTTTAAAATAAAATATTCAGTCTCATTATTTTAAAATACCTATAAACTCTACTACGCTATTTTCTTGGCTCTTACAATTAAGCATGAATTGTATGACACACTTTTGGAGTAGAAAATGTAAAAAAAAAAAAGTCAAGAACACAAAAATACAAAAGTTGGAAGAGATGAAAGATAAAAAGAACACCATTTTCCAAATAGAAAGATGGTCACAAAAGAAAATTACCACTTAAATTTGAAAAAATAAGATTCCTAAGAGAGGTACATAGGAGTAGAGAGTTAAAGTAAATTTGGAGAAAAAAATTTCTGTAATCTTTAATTTCATTTACTCTTCCAAGTATATGGTGTTAACTACGAACGAAATGATATTTATTTGGATCAAACTCCAATGATTTAATGTAAAATTTATTTGCACTAAATTTTAATATGGATGATGTTAGAGTCCTTAAATAGATATATAGACAAAGTTTTTACATGTGTATTCTTAGATTTATGTAATTAATGTATAAAATGACTTGTATAATGTTTTTTTGTATATTTAGACAAACTTGTCTAATATATTGCAAAACTCGTCTAATCAGTATATAAACAAACTTGTCTAATGTATGTTGTTATACGACCAGTGTATAACTAAAGTCATCTTTTGTGTATTTCTAAACTTGTGTGATAAATGTATGGATTGACTTGTTTAATGCTTTTTTCTACATCTGTCAAATCAATGTACGAATAGACTCTTTTAATGTGTATTATTAAACTCAGTATATTCAATATACGGACAAATTTGTTGTTTAGTGTGTATTGCAAGTCTCATATAATCAATGAATGCACAAAGTCTCTAATGTGTATTAATAAACAAATGTATATTGATAGACTAATTTAATGTCTCTTACTATTATTGTCTAATCACTGAAGATGTCTAATGTCTAATGTCTCTTGCTATATAAGGGTTTAGTCGACCTAAGGTTAGTATCTTTGGACAGAAAGAGGAAAAATCACACTTTCTTCACCCCTTGGAGGAGGATTTTGGATACTCAAGCTCTATTCTTCAACTTCTAGGGTTCTATCTTTCTTTCGTTCATTGTTTTTCATCTAGTTTCACCATGTCTATGGGGAACTAAACCTTCATTGTTGTTGGGGAACCGATGTAATCCTTTGAAACTCTCATGTATTGAATTGGTTCTATATTCTATATGCTTTTCTTCATTAATTGTTAGGGTTTTTCTTCTATACTCTATGCATGCTTTGTTTAACTTATTCAATTGCATGATCATTGATGTTATTTGTACGAACACATATAAGTAAATCTAGAACTGAAGAAATTCTCCCAAGAGCAATATTGCCTAGACATAGGGATAGGAGGATTGATTGCCTTTAAGCTTCTGTGCGAATGTAATGCATGCATAATTTCTAGGGAGACAAGACATTGTAAACTAGTGATTAGGAGTAGGATTTCTTCACCGAGACATTTGGTTTAAGGTAAATTAGAAAGTGGCATTAACATTAATGAAGAAAGATGAATTCTTCAATACATGAGAGTGGATAAGATGAATTGAAAACCCCAACAACATAATCATTCATATTCTACATCAACCATTTTTGCATCTTTCAATTCCATTGATCAAAACCTTGCATTCATGTTTATTTTTCATAATTCAACAACAATATTTTCATTTGCAAGTCTAATTTAATCAACAAATCACATAACTGTCTAGGTCATGAGTCCTTTTGGAAACGATACTTGGTGTTACTATTTTCTTATTACTTGATACGATTCGGTACACTTGCCGAGTGTTAACAATGGGGAGCATCAATTTTTTTTCATTATTGTGTACATATACATTCTTAATTGTTTGAATATAACTGTTCGAACAATTTCTGGTTGTGCATTGTACATCATGGTTGTTTTATACATCATGGTTGTGCATCATCAACAAAGGGAGAGATTGTTGATAGGGGAGCAATATAAGTGCTAAACTCAATCCCTGATGTGTTTGGATTTTTATGATGATGACACATTGATTGTGACAACGCATACATGTTTTCATGACAACAACATAAATGTGTATTCATGAATTATACATATGTTGCTATGTAAATGTTTCTTTATGTTCATATGATGATATGTTGATTAGTCTGCATACTTCTGTGATCATAATTGTGTTTATATCTTCTGTATGCATACTAATTGTTTTCATGTGATAAAACCACAAGCACAAAGAAACTTTGTGTGAAGTAATCGATTACAATGATGTTGTAATCAATTAAGTTAATCATATAGCTTATGTTTAAAACTGTGGCAAACCGATTACATTAAGTGAATAATCGATTAAAATTCGTGTCTTTGCAAACATCTTTTTGAAATGTGCTATGATGAGTTTCGAGATGAAAATGTTTTCAAAATTTCTCTAAGTGTATACCTTAATCGATTACACTGTTTATGTAATCAATTAAGTCTGTTATACTTTGAAAATCATTTTTAAGCTAAGCCATAACAAAAGTAACGGTCATATTTTCAAATGTTTTAACTAGCATTAAATGACAATCGATTACATTAAATACGTAATCAATTAGAACTATTTTAAATGTAATTTTGTTACAATTGTTAAATAGTGTAACCAATTACATTTCTTATCTAATCGATTAAAATGCGTCTGATATGAGAAAAACTATATAATGACGCATTATACTCTATATTAAAAGACTTTTAACCCTTTGATCATTTGAGAACTTTCAGATTTGATATCAAAGAGTTTGAGAAAGATTTTGCAAGTGCATAGAATTGCTCCAAGAATCAAGGTTCATAGAAAATGATACTCTTAAAGGATTCTTGAAGAACAAGTTGAACCGCTTACTGGCTAATCAATTTCTGCATTACTGAGGTGAATTCTGTTCTGATCAGATTTCCTTTTACAATAAAAAAGATTGTTGTTTCCTTATGCGCTGGCTAGGAAGAAGAACATGAGGTTCTTGGTACTTTGAGAAGAGTCTCAAAGGGTTGCTGCAGTTAAGAGGGTTGTTCTTCTGCAGTTGGTATTTGCTATATTAGATTGGTTTAGTTAAAGAGGTATTTTACATTTGAGAAGTGTTCTATGTAAATCCTTGTTGTAAAAACTAAAATCTTTATAGTGGAAAGTCTTTCAATCTCAGGTTGATTGAAAGAGACTGAATGTAGGCATTGAGGCCGAACCAAGATAAAAAGATTGTGTTTGTTTTCTTTCTCTATCTCTTTACTGCTTTATTATTCATAATTGTGTTATCCAGTTTTAAAGATCATCTTAATTTTCCAAAAAGATTTAAAAAGAAAGAGTTTTTATCAGTTACCAATTCACCCCCCTCTTGGTAAGTGAAACAAGCCATATCTTTTCTTACATGGCCAATTATTATCTAACTCAAGAGAGGGTGTAGGATGAAGGATCCATGGTTTGGGAATCAGATGAAGGAGGATCTGACTCTTGAGGATCTTCATTGTTTTGAGTTTGAGATTGTGTTTGATGCTGATATGTGAGAGGAGGTAGAGGAACATTGTCATTTGCAATTTGAGTTTGAGGTAAAGAAGTAAGAGTAACCAAGGGATCACATGACGGTAGAGGAAGCATTTGTTGAACGATCCTCCATGGAGGATAAGAAAACTGGTGTATCCTTAAAGAATGTGACATCAGCAAACATATAATACCTCGTTTTTGAGGGAAAATAACATTTATACCCTTCTAAAGGCGAGAGTATCCCAAAAAGACACACTTAATAGCTTTTGCAGAGAGTTTATCAAGACCTGGAGAAACGTTGTGAACTAAACAAGTACACCCAAATTTATGAGGAGAGACATGGTATAGAGGGTCATTTGGAAAAATGACAGAGTGAGAGACTTTATTCTCAAGAGAGGAAGAAGACATCCTATTGATAAGAAAACAAACAATGAGGATTGCATCACCCCAACGATGAACATGAACATTGGTATTCAACATCAGGGAACGTGCAATTTCAATGAAATGTCTATTCTTTCTCTTTGAAATGTCATTTTGTTGTGGAGTATGGGGACATGCTTATTGGTGTAAAATTTCATAGGAAGATAAGAATGAAGAAAATGCTGTAGAAAAATATTCCTTAGCATTATCACTTCTGAGGATTTTAATTGTCTTCCCAAATTGGTTCTTAATTTCATTAAAAAAGGACACAAATATTTCCAAAAGTTTGAATCTCTCTTTCATTAAATAAACCCAATTATATCGCAAGAATTCATCAATGAAGGTTACAAAATAATTAAAACCAAAAGAAGTAACATGACTTGGTTCCCAAATATCAAAGGCAAAATTACATCGCGTCTCAGACTTTTTAGGATAGAAAGATCTAACATGTTTTCCTAACTGGAAAGACTCACAATCTAACACTTGAATGTGTTTGAGACTTTGAACCATCATGTTTAACTTGGATAAGCTTGGGTGGCCTAACCGATCATGCAAAAGTTTTGGGGATGAAGTTGCGAAACAGGAAACTGAGGAGTTAAGTTTTAAGAAATAAAGTCCTCGTGACTCATGTCCTATAGAATAATTTAAGGAATGAGTCAATTGACTCAGAGATTAAATTGTAAGGACAATGAGGAATTGATAACGATTGAAAATATCGTTATTTGAGATGCAATTTTAATAATAAATCAACCCTTTTTGACTTAGAAGCTTCCTTGAACTCATGTTTTTAGTTTGGTTTTATGAATAAGAGAGTTTAAGTTATACTTGAGGATTTTGTCACTAAATTCCCTTGATTTTGTAGTAAATTGAGATGAACTAGAAGAGGAGTTAAAATATCAAGGAGTTGGAACCCAGAAAGGACAGAAAGAGCACCAGAGGAGAAGGCTGCAGAAGGTCGTAGGATGCTTGGGCGCCCTTTTTTGGGGCCCTCAGCGCAAGTTGTTTCGTAACCACACTTGGGCGCCCTTTCAGGAACGCTAAGTGCCAATCTTCGAGCACCGTTTCACGCCTAGGCGCCCTTCTTGGAGCGCTGAGCGCTAATTCTCTCGTAAGCTCGCCTGGGCGGCCTAAGTAGGGGCGTTGAACGCTGATGACATTGGCCCATGATCCAATGCATCCCTATTTAAGGACTTTCACATTCTAGAGAGGGTATCTTTTGACAGAAGGGACGCAAATTCAGCCTTTTTAAGCTCTCTAGAGACAGAAGGGACGCAAATTGGATGCGGAAGCTCTCCTTTTCGGTTTTTACGGTTTATCTTTCATTCTCATTCCATTGTTCATCTAGTTTCTCCATGACAAGGGGAACTAAATTCATTTGTTGTTAGGGAAGATCTAACCTCTAAACTCTCATGTATTTGAATTAAGTCCGATTTATATATGCTTCTTTCATTAATTGTTAGGGTTATTCTCCTTTGCTCTATGCTTGTTATGTTTAACTCATTTATGGCATGATGTTTGGTTTTCTTTGTTATTGACAAATACCTAGAAACCTAGAACTGGGGAATTTCTCACAAGGGAACTATTGCCTAGACATAGGGATAGAACACTTGGTTGTCTTAAGCTTTTGTTCGTAATGCAAAACTAGTTATTAGGGATGCAAGACATTGTGGCCTAGTAATTAAGAATAGGCTTCTTTCGCCAAGACATCGGGGTTCTCAGTAATTTAGAAAGTAACATTGACAATTAATAAAGAAGAAGAATTCTTATATACATGAGAGTGATTAGGTGAAATCTAAACCCCAACAACATCTTCATATCATAATACCAACATCATCATTAACTTTTGCTTTTCTCTTCAATTGATCAAAATTGCATTCATATTTAATTTCTTGTCTTTACATTTAAAAACCCTAAACTGTTCTTCAAAGTCTTAATTAGTTAAGAAATTACATAATTGTTTAGTGTCGTGAGTCTCTTGGGAAAAGATACTTGGTGTTACCATTTATTATTACTTGATACGATTTGGTACACTTGCCAAGGTCTTAACAAGAATATACAAAATAAAATTCAATTTTAGTGAAGGAGATAAGGAAACTTTTCTAATTCCCTGATATGCAACTTTGGATCGATTGGCAATAGTAATGAAATGAGGAATTTTTGGAGAGGACATGGAAGAAAATAAAGGGATGTTACCTGAGTCAAGAATTCAAGGATTATGAGCTTCCATAGATTGAGAGATGCAGGCAATTGACATATTTGACATTGAGTAGGGTTTGTCAAGATTAGAAGATTTTTAATATTTGTACCTCAAAAACTCTTGGTACTCTTCATAAAAAATTCTAGTTTCTGGATTATCAGATTTAGACACATGAGCATCTTTATATGGAAAGCCATGCAAGGAATAAAATTTATCTTGGGTATGACCTCCTCTTACAATATGAGCATTGAGGACGTCTTTGACCACTATGTCCTCCTCGGTTGGTCCTACCTCCTCCTCTTCCTCGTGGTGCCACCAATGCTGATGTTTCAATAGCATCACTTAAGTTCTCGTCTTTTACCAATGTAGGTACTCGAACGAGTCGAGTAACTAAGCTATCCATCGACGCGATTTGATCACCAGCTAAAACTTGATCACATACACGACCAAAATCAGAGTGTAAAGCTTTTTGTTGATATTTTCTAATGAATCAGTTATAAAAAAGTTCTTTAAGTCTTCTACTGTAGCCTAAGCTTTTCTATATGGAAAACCATATCATGATTGACTTGTTTGAGAGAAGGTGCTCTTTGGGTTACACCAAAAAAACGTTGTACTTCATTAGCAAAAATATCTTGGTTATGAATGGTCCATTTGAACCCACTCATGTTATGAATGGAAAAACTGTTTTGAATTTTTTTTTGAGTAGACTCAAGAGGAAACCCGATGATGTAAAAGCTCGTAATTTAATTGCTTCTGCTCTTACAATGGATGGGTTTTTCAAGGTCTCTTAATGTAAGACAACACAGGAAATGTGGGAGGTCCTTGAAGTCACACACGAGGGAACAAATGAAGTAAAGCATGCTAGAAAGAATTATTTTGTACAGGAGTACGAAATGTTCAAGATGAAAGTTGGAGAAACCATCTATGATATGCAGAAAAGGTTCACACACATTGTCAACAATTTGATGGCTCTCGGCAAGGCATTTGAGAAAGAAGAAATCAATATCAAAATCTTGAAAAGCATGAACAAAAGCTGGCAGCCTAAGGTAACTACTATATCCGAGTCTAAAGATTTGACTAACATGAATATGGCAACCTTGTTTGGCAAGCTCAGGGAACATAGATAGAGTTGAATCTGATGCTGATTCTGATGCAGAGGAAATTGAGCAAAAGCACTTGATTTCTCTCAAGGCTACAAGTAAAGATCCTCCAAGAAAGCTGAATTTGATGCTGAGTCTGATGTAGAGATACTAGAAAAAGAGATCATGAACATGATGGTAAAGAAGTTTACTAAATTCATGAGAAATAGAAATGCTGCAACTAACAATGCAGGTTACTCAAGAGGAGGAAAGAAGAATTCCAAGAATAGCATTGTGACATGCTATGAATGCGGCAAAGATGGACACTAAGTATCCACAGGAAAAGAGGAGGAGTAAGTAGAGAAAAGATTATATCCCCTGGAAGAACAGCGATGATGATACATCTCGTGATGATGACTGATGGACAAATTTATGATCACCAAATTATGATGTCACAAACTTGTTTTACAATCGGCAAGTATGACCGAATCGTTTCAAGTAATAAACTCGGTAAGACCAAGTATCGTTCTCCCAAAGGACTCACGGCCTAGTTTAGTTATGTGATTCTTTGATTAGCTAAGACTTAAGGACGAAATAATTGGATTGTATTATGCAAAAGACGAAAATAAACATGTATGCATGAGGTTTTGATCAATGGCAAAAGCAAAAGACAAACACTTTCAATGAAATATATATATGAATATGTTGTTGGGGGTCAATTTCATCTTATCCACTCTCATATATTTTAGGAATTCAAGAATCAAATCATCATTGTTAATGCCACTCTCTAAATTACCTTGTCAAGAAGGCCTATCCCTAATTACGAGTTCATACGATTCCTAGCATTCCTAATAATTAGTTTTCTTAGCACATGAGCTTAACGACAACCAATATAATATTGGGAGAGATTCCCCGGATCTAGACTTCCCCGTACGTTCCCGTATCGACAAAATCAATAATCATGCATTGAATGAGTTAAACAAAGCAAGCATTAAGCAAAGAGGAAAAACCCTAACTAATGATGAAAGAAAGCATAAATCTTAGATTAAGATCCAAGCATAAATTCCATATATGAGAGCTTCAAAAGATTATATTGATTCCCCAACAAATATACAAGGTTTAGTTCACCATATTCATGGTGAACCTAGATGAACAATAATGAAAGAATGAAGGATAAAACCCTAGAAAGGTGAAGAGGTAGCCTGAGCATCCAAGATCCTCCTTCAAAGGGGTGGAAGAGAGAGTGTTTACTTCGTCTTTGCCAAAGATACAAACCCTAGGACATCTTAAAGCTTATATATTATTCTAAAATTACAGAAAATCTAGGCCCAAGCCCATTAGTGTGCCGCTCAACGGTAAAGTACCGCTCAGCGGTGAGTGCGTGAGTAGTTTCTTCCCCTCAGCGGCCATTTTGCCCCTCAGCGGTTCCAACGTGAACTCCTGAGTGCCGCTCAGCGGTAAACTGCCGCTGAGCGGCAGTTGTGGCTTCTCCTTTTGCACTTTTTGATATCTTTTCTGATTCCATCTCTCTCCTTCTTCACTTCTTTCACTAAATTCACCTTAAAACCTGCACAAAAACACTGAAATCAAGCATAAACCTGTCCAACTCTCTTATTTATGAAAATATGAATAAAAGCATGATTTCAAGCTAGTTTCTAAGTATAAAGGTTGCTTTTAGTATCAATTTTAAGCATGAAAATAACAGTTTTTCAACTGTTATCACAAACCCAAACTTAGAGCTTTGCTTGTCCTCAAGCAAACAAGATGTAACTCAATCTTAACCCAATTCATATGATGGTTCACTCATTCAAAAATCCTCTTTTTCAAGATAAGTAAAAACTTTAATCAAACTTATGACCAAGAGTTCAATCAAGATGTGCACATGCTTTAGTGTTCACAAAGTCATTTAAATTCCAACAAATGCTATTTTTCATGAATGATCAATCAATTAAGCATGGATGTTCATGTGCTCATGGAATATTTCCTCACTAGGTAAAGTGTTTCACTCACACACAAGTGTATAAGAGGTAATCACTCATTCACTCCACTATCACAATGTCACATGAATCAACTTTGCCTTTCATTTTACCACAATCAAAAACATTCACAAGCATGCATCATCACAAGGACTTTTCAATGGCTTATAATGTGGCTGGGCTAACAAGAAAATTGGTTTTTCTGGATCACAAAATCCTTGAGTTAAGAGAATCATAACAACACAATTTTTCTTATTCTTCCCAACTTGCCTTTGCATTTGCATTGAGCTTTGCTTTTTGTTTTCTTTTTTTTTTCTTTTTCATATTCTTACTTTTTAGCTCTTAGCTCAATGCTTTTCCTTTTTCATATTTTCTCGACAACCCCAAACTTGAACATTTAACAATACCTCACAAGATTTTCTACTTAACTCAAGGTAAAGCTTTTCAACAAGGGTTTTCAATTTATGTTCAAGGCTAAGGGTTCAAAGGATAGAACACAAAGTGTTCTCTTTTAGTGGGCTAACTTTATGAATTTGGCCAATAAAAAGGGTTCCAACAAACGGCCTTGATCACATGATGCAAAACAAGCAATTGATTCAATCATAGAAAACCTGGGCAAAGTCATTCATGCTTTCAAAGTAATAGCATTCAATCAATAAAAACTCTGGAGCTCAAAACCTCACATATAAGCTCATTCACAGTTGACATACACATCTTGCTTAATTTCACAATCACAATCATGATATCCTGCATTTGTTCACAAAGTTTGTGAATCACCTGTATAAGCATTTTAATGTGCACATCATCTCAACATCAATCAATCAATAATCATCATCAAGCATTACTTATCACACAATCACAGTTAATAGCAAACCATCATAACAAACCAGGTGTCCAATAGAGTACATCAAACCCTAATCTAAAAACAAAAACAAATAAGTTCAGAAAACTTAAACCAACAAAAGCATAAGCATATGATAGCATTCATCAGTAAATGCTAGGCTTAATTACCTACTTAGTCCCCATGTTAGGAGGTAATTTGCTGTTTAGTACCCGATTTTAAAAATGTAGGCATTTGGTACCTATGTTTTGAAATTTGTATCAATTCAATCCTATCCAGTTAACGGCGTTATAATTTATGCGAGAAATTAAGGACGTTAATGATAGCCTGGGTGGAATAGCTATCAAATGTTTGAATGCATCTTCATTAACGTCCTTAATTTCTCGCATCAATTATAACGCCGTTAACTGGATAGGATTGAATTGATACAAATTTCAAAACATAGGTACCAAATGCCTACATTTTTAAAACCGGGTACTAAACAGCAAATTACCTCCTAACATGGGGACTAAGTAGGTAATTAAGCCTAAATGCTATCTCAGCTCCTCATTAATCTGAGCTATCATCTGTATCCTCCTCTTCTTGGATCTTATAGTCTTGATTCTTTTTGTCCGATGAGGAGGCCATCCCTGCATCAAAAATAATTCACAAAACCACAAGATACATTGTTAAGCATTAGTAAACCACAATGAAAAAAATCAGCCCCTTTCAATGATGCTCTCTCCCAACCCCAAACTTAGATGGAAAACTAGTGAGAAAGTGAGTGGAAGAGAGATTTTCTCAAGAGGGAAGAGGGAAAAAATATGGAAAACCTTGGAAAAGGTATGTATGAGTGTATGTGCAGAGAAGATCCTGAAAGTAGGAGTTTATGCGCAGCTTAGGGTATAAAAATACCCTAATGGGCTTGGGTCCCGCTAAGGGCAACTTAAGCCCATTCTGCGAGAGTACCGCTCAGCGATAAATTACTGCTCAGCGGCACTTTCGTGAAGTGTTCTTCTCCTTCTTTTCTTAACCTACGTGCCTCCTAGACATGCCCCTCACTGGTTCCCTGCAATGCAATGCTTAAAATACTTATGCAAACCCTAACTAAAATAAAACAAACAAAAACAATCAATCAACTGGGTTGCCTCCCAGGTAGCGCTTGTTTAACGTCACGAGCCTGACCCAAAATCCACCAACACCCATCAGTAGGTGTTACAATCTTACCAACACCCATTAGTAGGTGTTACCACTTAGCATCCTTCAGTAAATGTTATGTTTAGCAATATAATGTTCAACAGATTTAAAGATTACAAACCAAAGTAAAATTTAAAAGTTCTAAAATCACTGGGTTGCCTCCCAGCAAGCGCTCTTTTAACGTCATTAGCTTGACCCAGTAAGCTCAAGTTCCTGCTTTATAGTTGATGTTGTCATCCCACCAACTCCTCAGCTGTTTCCTGTGAACTGTTTTGGTCCTTCTAGAATGTGGAGACTCTATCTCTATCATCTCCTTCTCTTTAAAGCCCTTCACAACCCACAACTTGTTCTTGATTCTTATAGGTGTGCCAAGTTGGGGTCTTCTTTTCTCCTAGTCACCAGGAATTTCTCCTCCTCTTCCAATCTTTTCTTCCTTGTGTACCTGAAACAACAAACAATGGTTACCTACAACCTTGAGATTTTCATCTTTATGGCTAGTCATGAGTGCATCTTGAAATGCAGCTTTATAACTAGCTTCTTCCTCCTGTGCTTGCGTCTCATCCTTGAAGACGTCTACAACCACTCTCTCCTCTCGATCCTGGAGCACCACTATACCTTCATTTACATCAATGATAGCTCTGGCCGTTTTCATAAACGGTCTTCCAAGTATGATAGGTATCTTCTTTGTCTCCATCTTCATCACCACAAAGTCTGCCAAGAACTGAAGTTTGCCAACACAAACTATAATGTCCTCTGCAATCCCACATGGCTCCTTTGAAGATCCATCGGCCATTACTAGATTAACCTTTACAGGTTTCACTTTAACATTGTCGATTTGCTCCAGTAAAGAGTAAGGTATCAATTTAACACTTGAACCTAAATCAAGGAGAGCTTTCTTCACCCTTTTCTTCCCTATGGTACAAGGGATAGAAAACCTGCCTGTATCTGTTGCTTTAGGAGGGAATGGCTCTTTTTTAACAGTTATACACTCCTCTGCCTCATCATCTCTACGTCTCTTCTTTGTAGAGATTTCTTCATTAGATTTAGTGTAAACCGTAATCTGTTCCAGAATCTGTTCCCAAGGTGCATCATTATCCACCATGTTGAATAATTCTGTGAAGTCCAGTTGTTTCCCTTGATGGATTGGAAAAGGAAAAATGCTATTGCTTTCTTTTTCTCTTCTCTCTTCTGTTTCTGACTCAACTTTCTCATCATCAACACTCTCTACCACCTTGCACTCTTCTCTGGGGTTAACCTCAGTATTAGTCCCAAAATTTCTATTTGGCCTTTCTTCCACCTGTTTGGTGATCTGCCCCATCCGAGTGTCCAAATTTTTGATAGCAGCTTCAGTGCTCTTCTGTGTAGACTCAGTCTTCTGTATGAAATTGTTGAGAGTTTCCTCCATCCTCATGGACCTTTCATTAAGCATAGATAACTGTTGCCATAAGGTGGGTTGCTGCTGCTGCTTATTATATTGACCAGCTTGCCCAGTTTGCCCTTGACCAATACTTGGGTGTGGTTTCCACCCCTGATTGTAGCTTCCTTGACGGTACTGATTGGTCATGTAGTTTACATCCTCTACGGCTTCAACTGGAAAGGCACATTGACCATTGATATGGTCGCCTCCACACAATTCGCACAACTGAGTTTGTACTTGTGCAGCAGTTTTCAACTCTTTGGGTAATTGTGCAAGAGTTTTGGTCAGAGTCTCCAGCTGTTGAGTGAGAATTTTGTTTTGAGCTAGCAGGGCATCATGTGTCTGTAATTGGAGAACTCCTTTTTGTTGCATAGGAGCTCCTCTCTCACTGTGCAGCTCATTATCACTAGTAGCCATGTTTTCTATAATCTCTGTTGCTTCCTCTGGAGTTTTCCATTTAATATTGCCTCCTGCTGAGGCATCTAGCATCATCTTGGTTTGTGAACCAAGACCTCCAAGGAAAGTTAAGACTACTTCCTGATCTTCAAAACCATGCGTGAGAGTTTTACGTAACAAGCTTTTATACCTGTCCCATGCATGCCCTAGTGATTCTTCCATGCCCTGCTTAAATGAGGAAATCTCTTGCTTGCCTTTTGTCACCTTAGATTGTGGGAAGTACTTGTTTAAAAATTTTGTGACCACTGCTTCCCACTCTGTGAAACTTTCTTCTGGGAAAGAATTCAACCAAAGCTTAGCATTGCCTCCCAATGAGAAAGGAAACAAGCTAAGTTTGATAGCTTCGTCTGGCACCCCATTAATCTTTACTGTGTTGCAAATCTCATTGAAGGTAGTGAGGTGCTCATATGGGCTTTCATGAGATAACCCATTAAATTGGTTGCTTTTCACCAGTTGAATCAGTGCTGGTTTGACCTCCATATTAGCTGCATTGACTCTAGGTCTAACTATACTATTAAAGTGCTGAGGTCCAGCTATATTGGTGTAGTCAGCAAGAGTTCTTCTAACATTGTTGTTCTCCATATTTTCTGTGCTATGAACAGAACCTTGTGGTGATGATTGTAAGAGAGTTTCTGGAGAAGGGAAAAGTTCTCTAGATGTTCGGATTCTTCTCCTCCGTCTACTCTCATCTAGACCTTCAAGAACTGGTTCTGTTGTTTTCTTGCTTCTTGTTCTAATTGCTTCCTGCATACACAAGAAAACAAAACCCTAAAAAAATATTTGTTAGCACAAAAAGATATAGGAGAAGATAAAAGATTCAGAAGATAAAATAAAATAAAATCAAATAAAATCTAATCAAATCAAATAAAATAAAATCTAATCAAATAAAATAAAATAAAATAAAATAAAATAAAATAAAATAAGATAAGATAAGATAAGATAAAATAAAATAAAATAAAAACCGAAAAAATAAAAACAGAAAATAAAGTCCTCGGCAACGGCGCCAAAAACTTGATGGACAAAATTTATGATCACTAAATTATGATGTCACAAACTTGTTTTACAATCGGCAAGTATGACTGAATCGTTTCAAGTAATAAACTCGGTAAGACCAAGTATCGTTCTCCTAAAGGACTCACGGCCTAGTTTAGTTATGTGATTCTTTGATTAGCTAAGACTTAAGGACGAAATAATTGGATTGTATTATGCAAAAGACGAAAATAAACATGTATGCATGAGGTTTTGATCAATGGCAAAAGCAAAAGACAAGCACTTTCAATGAAATATATATATGAATATGTTGTTGGGGGTCAATTTCATCTTATCCACTCTCATATATTTTAGGAATTCAACAATCAAATCATCATTGTTAATGTCACTCTCTAAATTACCTTGTCAAGAAGGCCTATCCCTAATTACGAGTTCATACGATTCCTAGCATTCCTAATAATTAGTTCTCTTAGCACAGGAGCTTAACGACAACCAATCACTAGTAAAAAAACTAGTTTTAAACTCGCGTTATAGGCACCGATTTAGGTGAAACCGAAGCCTATTAAGTCATATTACCTCGGTTCGTCCAGAACCAGTACAAAATAATGTTTATGCCTCGGTTTAAATGAAAACCGAGGTATATAGTCATTTTATATTTTTTTTTTCATTTTTTTAAAAGACTATATGCCTCGGTCAGGTGTAGAACCGAGACCTATATGCATATATATCGTTCAACCGAGTCATATGTGCAGCACACCCTTAACAAAAAAACGTAAACTTTCATCCTTCCTCCAGATCTGCAACCCACCCTCGCTCCCCCTCCTTTCCTTCTTCCTCCCCACCCTCGCTCCCTCGCTCTCCCTCCTTTCCTTCTTCCTCCCCACCCTCGCTCTCTCGCTCTCCCTCCTTTCCTTCTTCCTCTAGATCTGACTCCCTCCCTCCCACTCCCTCCATCGCTTTCTCGCGTCGTCCAGTCTCGTTCTCGACCATTCCACCTGCGGCATCATCTACTCCGACTGCGGCCTCGTCCCCGACCGCGCCACCAGCGACATCGCCTTCTCCAACTGCGGCCTCGTCCCAGACCGCGCCACCGGGGACATCCTCTGCTCCGAGTGCGGCCTCGTTGACGTAGATGCAGACGCAAAGGGGAGTTCGGCAGACAACCGGAGCAGGTCAATCGGCGACGAACAAGGAAAGCTTCTTCGCGAGGAAGATGGCGGAGAACGATTTGCAGTGTGAGGGGCTTCCGCCGTCGCAGGGATGGAACTACGTAGGGTTCAAATTTCTGAAATAGGTGGCTTAAAGTTTCTCCCTTTTTTGCGTTTTTAACAGATGTGGGGTTCCTTTGTTTTCAGATGTGGCCAAATCTTATTCAGAAGGCCAAGGAGGGAGGGTTCCTTTGTTCTCCATTGCGGCATATTGTTCTTCCCAAATTAGGAGTCTCTCAAAATCGTTGTCTGGTGTCAGAAGGTCCTTCTAGTGCTCGTAGTGGAGACATTTCAATGGATCTTGGTGACGCCCGTGAGCTTCTAGCGATCACTATATTTGATAATCCACTGATGATGCATCACGTTTTGCAAGTGTTGAGATAAGAAGGCAGAAGAGAGGTGATATTTTCTTCCTAAAAGGTGAAGAAAATGATAAGAACTCTGTATCCATTTCGTTTTTTAGCTTGATAGTGACACTGCTGTCTCAGTTTCAAGCGAAATGGTTGAGCAACTTGAGCTTGCTGATCAGGATGTTAAATTCATAGCTAAGTTAATAGATTTGTTATTGATGAATCTGATTGCTGATTGGAAACACTGTGTAGCAATTGATCACTTGGTTTCTCCTAGTAATAAACAAACGCATGTGAGCCAACAGGGAGAATTGGAGTTAGCAAAATGCACAGCAGCTCAAAAGGAAACCTTGATAATATGAATATCGATGGGAATATTGAGAGAACTTTAACAATTTGAAGCACATACTGCCTCGGTTCAGAGGGAACCGAGGCATAAAGTCCGGGTAAAAAAAAAACAAAAAAATCTACTACATCAGTTCTTTTTGAACCGAGACGAAATCTTTTATCTTTTTGCCTCGGTTCACAACCGAGGCATAAAAGGGTAGACTTTTTACCTCGCCTGAATATGCCTCGGTTCAAGAATCGCTGTCTATGAGTGAAAATAACCGGTGCCATTTCCCCTGACTGTACTAGTGAATATAATATTGGGAGAGATTCCCCGGATCTAGACTTCCCCGTACGTTCCCGTATCGACAAAATCAATAATCATGCATTGAATGAGTTAAACAAAGCAAGCATTAAGCAAAGAGGAAAAACCCTAACTAATGATGAAAGAAAGCATAAATCTTAGATTAAGATCCAAGCATAAATTCCATATATGAGAGCTTCAAAAGATTACATTGATTCCCCAACAAACATACAAGGTTTAGTTCACCATATTCATGGTGAACCTAGATAAACAATAATGAAAGAATTAAGGATAAAACCCTAGAAAAGTGAAGAGGTAGCCTGAGCATCCAAGATCCTCCTTCAAAGGGGTGGAAGAGAGAGTGTTTGCTTCGTCTTTGCCAAAGATACAAACCCTAGGACATCCTAAAGCTTATATACTATTCTAAAATTACAGAAAATCTAGGCCCAAACCCATAAGTGTGTCGCTCAGCGGTAAAGTACCGCTCAGCGGTGAGTGCGTGAGTAGTTTCTTCCCCTCAGCGGCCATTTTGCCCCTCAGCGGTTCCAACGTGAACTCCTGAGTGCCGCTTAGTGGTAAACTGCCGCTGAGCGGCAGTTGCGGCTTCTCCTTTTGCACTTTTTGATGTCTTTTCTGATTCCATCTCTCTCCTTCTTCACTTCTTTCACTAAATTCACCTTAAAACCTGCACAAAAACACTGAAATCAAGCATAAACCTGTCCAGCTCTCTTATTTATGAAAATATGAATAAAAGCATGATTTCAAGCTAGTTTCTAAGTATAAAGGTTGCTTTTAGTATCAATTTTAAGCATGAAAATAACAGTTTTTCAACTGTTATCAATGACCATAGTGTTGAGGAGGAGTCCAATATGTGCTTCATGGTAGGATCTGTACATTCTGAAGACAACAACAATGACTTTGATAGCGAGCCTATAGAAGTAAAATACGACTTGTTGTTGGATGCCTTTCAAGAGTTACATGGTGAAGCCATAAAACTTCAATATAAGGTAAATCGATTAAGCTCAAAAAGAAAAGAATATGAATATTGTATTGATATCCTTGTTGAAGATAATGAAAAGCTCAAACAGGAATTAGAAACTACTTTAAAATCTGCTAGAACTGTTAAAGCTGAAGTTCAAGTTGTAGAGACAAAATGTGAAAATTGTTCTCTACATCTAGAGAAAATTGATTACTTGACAAACACTCTATCAAAGTTTACTCTAGGAATAGACAATCTAGATCTTGTTTTAAGGTCTCAAGGTAGAGTAATAAATAGACAAGGCATATGTTATAAAGCTAAGAGCAATATAATCAATTCTAAAAAATTCATTTATATAAGCAAACCTGTTACAAATGCTTGTATTTATTGCAATACCATAGGACATACTGTCAAGAACTGTTACTACATAAAACTTGGAGTTCCTAGAGGGAAATACAAGTGGATCCCAAAAGGAACAACCTCTTGTACCTAACCACAAAGGACCTTAGTTTGTCCGGGTACCTGCTTCAAAACCTTTCCACTATTTTGTAGGAAAGTAAGCTACTGCTAAAGCAAAGTAGTGCTCAGGATGGACTGCAGTGGAACATTACACAAATTCTTGAGTATCTCAGTGGTAATGAAAATAGTTATTTTCATGCACTCATGCATTATAAGTATTTGTGTGTGTCAACACCCAATTTCGTCCGGGTAAGTAAATATTTAAAAATAATAAAAAAATAAGAGAATAATAATTAATGGTGGGTAAAAAGGGATAAAATAATACAATATTTTCGAAATGTTAGTTTAATATGGTAATAATTCGAATTAATATTCTGCTAATGATTATAAGCAATAACGAAAATAGTATATTAATATAATTTGTTGCATCAGTTGCTTTTAAAGAGGAAAATATGATTTTCTGACAATAATGATAATCAATGTTTTGAATATTATTTAATTTTGTTTTCTGGAAACCATGACATTTCTTTCTTTTTTTACTAGAGCAATTCTTTCCCTATTTTGTTTTATTCACAATTAGAGCAATCCTTTCCCTATTTTGTTTTATTGTCAATTAATTCACAATTAAGGCAAGATTTCCATAAAATTGCAATGTGTGTATATAAATACGCACTCTGCCATAGAGAAGGGGATCCGAAAAAAAAAGAGAGGGGAGAGATCTTAAAAAATAGAGATAGCAAGAGTACTGAAGATGATAGAGAAAAGTAAGTTCTCAGGTAGGAGGAACTCTGCCAAGAGAGATCATCAAAGAAAAAAAGCTAAAAAGGTATGTCATCTCTACACCATTATTTTCCTCTTTTCATTGTACTCTCTTAAGTTTTCTTAAAAATATTTTTTTCTTTCTACACACAATTAATGTTTGTTTTTAAATCCAAATTTCTTTTTATAAGTATGTGTCGGCCTATGATTTGTTTCTTTCTTTTTTCCCACCATTTTTCAAACAAATAAAAAATACAAAAATCTTCAAAAAACCAAAAAGAATGTCGATCTTGTTTAAACCAAATCTTTTTCAAATTCATTGTCTTCAAAAACATCCAAATCAATCAATAATAATTTTCAAACAAACTCACAAACCTTTTTCTACATAAAGAACTACGTGATCCCTGATTGTCCATTATAAATGGATGTACGTAGGACCAAGGTCAATTCTTGTCGGGTTCATAAAACAAAAAATATTTTTTTTGTTTCTTAATAATTTGTTTTATTTTATTTTTATTACTTTGTTTAGGGAAAATTAACATTTTCGCAAGACCACGTCAACTTTACATATTTAATTAAAGGTACTGCCTTTGGGCAGGCGCGATAGGGTGCTAACACCTTCCTTATGCGTAACTGATTCCCGAACCTGAAAATCTCTTTTTCGTAGACCATGTCTTATTTTTTTGGTTTTTCCATAGTTTTTCCATATAAATTATGGTGGCGACTCCAAAACCTTTTTTCCCAAACTCGTTTTGTTTTTCGGGTTGTCGTCCCGTCGCGATCCCGGTTGCGACAGATGGCGACTCCACTGGGGATGCTAGAGAATCAGGCCTTCTTAATTAAATGTTCAAAATTGATGTGGTTTTTATTTTATTTTATTTTATTTATTTTCCCTTTATTTATTATATATGTTTGTCTTTATTTATTTTGGTAATTTATTTATACTCGTTTTTATTATTATGTTTACTTTGCATATCATGAGTCGGACCCTATACCCGGGTTTGAGTGTACCATAGAATTAGAGGGGTTGTGTAGCGGTGTCACGTCTGGACTATTTCCAGTTTGGCTATCGTGAGAATCCCAGCCAGTGTCTGTTCTCTTTACATGTAATTTCACACCTAGTTGCGTTCAACTGTTGTGAAAAAGCTGTGAAAAGGACCATAGCTCTGGTGGCCTTGATTTTAGGTTCAGGAAGCCCTCCTTGAGAGATTGCATATACAACGTTTAGACTTTAGGACGTTGGACCTACTTTAAAAGCCGAAAGGGCATGTTGTTTTTCGATTGTTATTGGGCACATGCATCTTCATGCATCACATGCATTAGTAACCTTTTCTTCTTACCAATACTGGCGGAAATTACATGGTTGTTTGATATCGTAAAGGTTGGGACTTAACATGGAATCTGAAACTATGAAACAAACTAGTGCTGCCATATTAAGAAGAAGACCACACATCAGAGTCTCTGTTATGAATCTGTCAGGATTGATAGGACTAGGAAAGCAATTGAAGACTATGAAGAGAGAGATGTTCAGAAGGAAGTATGGAAATTTACTCAGTTTGATGGAGGTGGACGTACCATCACTTGTTATCACTACTCTGTCTCAATATTATGATTCTCCACTAAGATGTTTTACGTTCCTAGACTTCCAGTTGGCACCAACTGTAGAAGAGTTCGAGCACATCTTGGGCTTACCACTAGAAGGTATAATTCCATACCAACACCTAGAGCATCATGCTTCTATTACCATTATCGCTGCTATCATGAAGTTGCACCCTAGAGAGTTGGAGGACAGATTGGTAACAAGAAACCATGTGAAAGGACTCACTCAGGAGTATTTGGAACAATACCTGCATCACTTGGCTGACGGTGAAAAGTGGGAAACATTCATGGACGTGTTGGCCCTTACCTTATATGGAATCATGTTGTTTCCTAAGATTGAAAATTTTGTAGATTATGATGCGATAGATGTCTTTGTGGCAAAAAAGACAAGGGCGGAGAATCCGGTTACTGCAATCCTTGCTGATGTTTATGGGTCATTGAGTTTCTGCCATGAAAGAAAAGGGCAAAAGATCATCTGTTGTTTGCTGGCATTATACCAATGGTTGACCACTCGAATGTTCAAAAAGACCATTGACAAGGGCATTGGGGCAGAGGAATGGGCTCATTTCTTCGCAGGACTAAACGGGGGAAAGATAAAGTGGCGCCCATCCTGGCTTAGGAGTAAGTGTTTCATCCATTATTGTGGCGATTTTCCCAACGTCCCACTCATTGGAGCTCGGTATTGTATCAATTACAACCCTACTTTGGTTCAAAGACAATTTGGGCATCCCATGAGAGGGGCACCATCATCCGATTACCTCACTCCACTTTTCATTTATTATGAAGATGGATGTTTTATTGAAAAACTAAGAGAGGTTAGAAGAGCTTGGAGAAACGTTGTGCGGTTTGAAGCAGATGAAAGGGTAGGAGTGATAAGTCAAGAGGTCAGTTATCACAATTGGATTACACAAAGGGTAAAAGACATTAAATTGCCATTCAAATCAATCACAGGCTAGCTGGTAGATGAAAGACATTTTCTAAATCCAGAGTCTGATAGGATAAAACAATTGAAGATAGAAATAAAAGAAATGAAAGATCAGAATACTAAGTTGACAGAAGAACTACAAAATGCTCGCAACAATGTGTTAGACTTAACATTGGAAAGAAAAGAAATGACGCGGGCACATGAAGAGGCTCTCACGAAACAAAACATCGAAAAAGGTTATACTCTTCGATTAAAGTAGGATCTCGCAGCCGCCAACGTTGAGCTAACCATGAGGGTAAGAGAAAGGAATACAGCATTGGAAGCCGAAGAACATTGGAAATACCTTTATGAAGAGACCAGAAGAGATTGGCAAGAGGCCCTACGAAGATTGAGGGAAGCCCAAATTCAAATTAAAGAAATAAAGCAACAAATGAAAAGGATGGCAATGTCATTCGAGGAAGAGTTAGACCAAGAACGTGAAAAAGCAGAAAAAAATCAACAGGCTTTGGTGAAGCAGATGGAGAACTACATTGCCAAACAAGGGGAATGGATAAAAATAGAAGAAAGAAATCGAGCTATGATGAAACAGATGGAGGACCATATTAAGGATCAAGAACAAGTCGTGAGGCATTGGAAGGGAAGTTTCGCTCAACTAGCTGCTCTTGCTAACGCAGCTATCAAAGATGTGCCCGGGATGGTATCTGACGCTGAAATGATGACATATTTCTACAACCCACCTGAAGAAGTCACTCATTTTATTAGTTATTGTAAATGACTAGTGGGTGAGATGAAGACTTTTATTGCTCAGGCTAGGAAGTGATATTTTCATTTATTCAGTTTCTTTAAATGTAAAGTTCGGTTTGTTTGCGATGGTATTGGACTGTGTTAGTTTATCTCGTAACGATATCAAGGACCTGTGATTTCCGTTTATTTTTAGCATGCATCATTTTTGCATTTTTCGCATAATACGTTTTCATCTAATCCAAGTTAATAAAAACAGTATAAAGTTAAAAAAAATAACAACGGCGAAACTTCCACGACATCCTTATAAGACTCGAGCAAACTCCAAAGCTATGGAAGATTGGGAAGAGGAACGTGAAACTGTAAAGGCCGATATCAATCAGCTAAAGGATCAAGTCGGTCAAATTTTAGAAGCGTTGAAAGCCATGAAAACTACAGGAGAGGCTTCGTCTGCAAAGGCTGATGATAATGCTCACACTTCAATACATGACGCTGTGGGTGCACAATTCACATTTCCGATGTATGGTCTACCACCAGGTTACACACCGCCTACTGGAGATCATTCAGAGGCAGAGCATACTTCCTTGGCTTTTCCCGTAACCAGCAATGTACTTCCCATTGGTACCCAGGGGCCTATCCACACCACTGAGGCAAAGTTGAATGAAACGTCCAAGCTTCCCCACGCAATTGCCGCACAAGATGCTGCTTTGCAGGCAAGTGTAGAAGGGGCGAAGGATAAACTTGAAGTTCTAGAAGGCAGACTGAGAGCCATAGAAGGGTTTGAAAGTTACGAATTTGGCGACGTGGCAAGATTGAGTTTGGCTCCCGGAGTGACCATTCCACACAAGTTTAAAGTGCCAGAATTTGAGAAATACAAGGGAAACACATGCCCTAAGAATCATTTGACTATGTATTGTCGAAAAATGGCCGCTTACGCTCATGACGACAAATTACTTATCCATCTCTTTCAGGATAGCTTGGCTGAAGCGGCATTGAGTTGGTATACACATTTGAATTCCTCGCATATTCGTTCTTGGGCAGATTTGGCAGACGCCTTTGTAAGGCAGTACAAGTACAACATGCATGTTGCACCGGACAGGTTACAATTACACCACATGACAAAGAAAGAGGAAGAATCTTTTAAAGAATACGCGCAACGATGGAGAGAGTTGGCAGCATAGGTTGAGCCGCCTCTATATGATAAAGAAATGGTGGCAATGTTTGTGAGCACGCTACAACCACCGTTTTATGAGCATATGATTGGCAATGTGTCCTCCAATTTCGCCGATATCATCATCATAGGCGAAAGGATAGAAATCGGACTGAAAAATGGGAAAATTACAGCTCAACCTAACACTCCAAAGAAATCTGTCTTTAATCCAGGAAAGAAGAAAGAAGGAGGGGTACATGCGACATCATCAGTGCCCATGTGGGGAGGTCATACCCCTACTCGTAGCTATCCACCAAGTCCGAGCTACCCTCCCTATGTGAACAACACCACGCCTGGTTCCCAAATTAAATCTCAACCGCCAGGATATTATCCACCACCACAGGTTTCAAACAATGCTTGGAAAGTAGGAGTTGGCATGGACCCTGATCGGAATGTTGGTCAGAACACTCATCCTAGGAGGGAACCGGGGAAGAACTTCACCCCCATTCCTATGACGTACACAGAATTGTTACCTCATCTCTTAAAGAAAGGCATGGCCAGTATTCGCCCCATGAAACCTTTACAACCTCCATACCCTCATAATTATGATCCAAATGCAAGATGCAATTTTCATGGGGGAAGCGTTGGCCATTCAACTGAAAGGTGCATGGCTCTTAAGTTCAAAGTACAATCGTTAATTGATGCAGGATGGTTGAAGTTCCAGGAAGACAAACCTAATGTTGAAATCAATCCCCTTGCCGAGCATTGATAACAGTTGAAAAACTGTTATTTTCATGCTTGAAATTGATACTAAAAGCAACCTTTAGACTTAAAAACTAGCTTGAAATCATGCTTTTATCTATATTTTCATAAATAAGAGAGCTGGACAGGTTTATGCTTGATTTAAGTGTTTTTGTGCAGGTTTTAAGGTGAATTTAGTGAAAAGAGTGAAGAAGGAGAGAGGTGACATTAGAAAAGACAAGAAAGAGTGCAAAAAGAGAAGACAAAGGCACCGCTCAGCGGCATTTTACCGCTGAGTGGCACTCAGGAGGTTGCGGGAGTCACGCTGAGGGGAAGAAATGTGACGCGCAGTCACCGCTGAGCGGTATTTACCGCTGAGCGGCACTTTTTGGGCTTGGGCTTTTGTAATCTTTTGTAACTCTAGACTAGTATATAAGGGCTTGCACGTCCTAGAATTAGGTATCTTTGGCAGAAACGAGGCAAACACTCTCTCTTCCACCCCTTTGAAGGAGGATCTTGGATGCTCAGGCTACCTCTTCACCTTTATTGGGTTTATTCTTTCATTCTTTCATTGATATTCATCTAGGTTCACCATGAATATGGTGAACTAAACCTTGTATGTTTGTTGGGGAATCAATGTAATCTCTTGAAGCTCTCATATATGGAATCTGTTGCTTACATCTTTTAATTAAGACTTATGCTTTCTTTCATCATTAGTTAGGGTTTTTCCTCTTTGCTCAATGCTTGCATAGTTTAACTCATTCCATGCATGATTATTGATTTTGTCGATACGGACACGTACGGGGAAGTCTAGATCCGGGGAATTTCTCCCAATATTATACTGACAATATTATATTGGTTGCCTTTAAGCTCCTGCACTCATGAACTAATCATTAGGAATGCTAGGAATTGTATGAACTCGTGATTAGGGAGAAGCCATCTAGAATGGTACATTAGAGAGTGGCATTAACAATGATGATTTGAATGTTGAATTCCTAAAATATATGAGAGTGGATGAGATGAAATTGACCCCCAACAACATATTCATTCATATAATTCATTGAAAGTGTTTATCTTTTGTCTTTGTCATTGATCAAACTTCATGCATACATGTTTATTTTCTGTCTTGCATATTAAACTTTGAATATTTCGTTTGTAAGTCCTAGCTAATCAACAAATCATATAACTAAACTAGGCCGTGAGTCCTTTGGGAAGAACGATACTTGGTCTTACCAAGTTTATTACTTGAACGATTCGGTCATATTTGCCGATTGTGAAACAAGTTTGTGACATCATAATTTGGTGCTTACAAATTTGTCCATCAAGCATGGAAATACCTCAACAAATGCCATCGAGGTTGGACGACACAGGCTAGTAAGAGATGTTAGTGAAATTCGTAGTTCTAAAAAGGTCATTTTTGAAACGCTGATGAGATTGGGTTTATTAAGGGGTGGAGATGACCTCGGTGAGACATGTGGAATCTGTCCAGGAGCCGAACATATCATTACTGAGTGCACCAGGTTTAGGAGCTTTCTCCAAGATCTGATTGACAGAAGTTTCCTACAAATATACTACGTGAATAAAGAAGAAGAAGTATTTGCACAGACTGGTGGAGAGCCCAATATGACTTTACCGGAACCATTAGTGATTCGTTTCACCAGAACCCCTCCTACACTCATGACTCAAGGAAGGTCCTCGGACGTTATCCAGACACCTTCCCCTTTTGCCTATAAAAGTGATAAGACTGTCCCATGGAAATATGACACACTTGTAATTGAGGAAAAATGCGATGAGCCAATCATTGAAAATATATCGGGCATTGGCAGGATGACGAAAAGTGGACGAATCTCTCCATCGTCACTTTCAGCAAAGGAAGATGTGGAACTTTCCGAAGAAAAGAGAAGGCCATTAGATAAAAATGTTAAAGAAATTTCCGATGAAGAGGCGTGTGAATTCTTGAAATTTATACAGCAAAGTGAATATAAAGTGGTGGATCAATTGAAACGCATGCCAGCAAAGATCTCCCTTTTGGAACTACTCATGCATTCAACCTCGCATAGAAAGTTGTTAATGAAAGTACTCGGTGGGGCTCATGTAGAGCAGAACATTTCTTTGGACCAGTTCAAGGGGATTGTTAACAACATTACTGCTAATGATTACCTCACCTTCACTGATGAAGAGATACCTTCTGAGGGAAGAGGGCACAATAAAGCCCTTCATATCTCTGTAAAATGCTTGGATCATGCCATAGCACGCGTTTTAATTGATAATGGTTCCTCCTTGAATGTAATGCCTAAGGTAACGCTGGAGAAGTTACCGTATGATGTGATTCACTTGAAGCCAAGTACTATGATTGTAAGAGCTTTTGATGGGAGCAAGAGGGATGTTATGGGAGAGATAGATTTGCCAGTACAAGTTGGTCCTTGTGTTTTCCAGATAACCTTTCAGGTCATGGACATTCACCCAGCCTACAGTTGCTTGTTAGGTCGACCTTGGATCCATTCGGCAGGGGTGGTGCCCTCTACATTACATCAAAAGTTAAAGTGTGTCATGGACAATCAGCTAATCATAGTCTCAGGAGAAGAAGATTTCCTTGTAAAAGGGCCCTTGTCTACTCGCTATATCGAGGCAGCAGAGGAGGCTCTCGAGACCGCGTTTCAATCATTGGAGATCATTGGAAATACCTATATAGAACCAATGCCAGTAAATCCGTACCTGTCTAGTGCCTCTCTTATGACAGCTAAAGTCATGCTAAAAGAGGGTTTTAAACACGGAAAAGGTCTTGGAAAATACGGGCAAGGACGGACCCTCTTGCTAGAACTTGTGGAGAACAAGAATAGATATGGCCTGGGGTACAAGCCCACTAGAGAAGACAAAAGGAGAGTAAGGAAGGAAAAGAAAGAACGAAGCCTAGCTCGCATAGAAGGAAGAGATCCGCTAATAGGGAGGATCCGCATTTGTGATATCAGGGAAAGTTTCCGCAGCGCCGGGTGGATTAACACTAGCCTAATAGCAACAATCGGGAATGAAGACGAAGACTCTGCACTTGTGTGGCCTTGCACCCCAGAAACACAGCTTAAGAACTGGAGGATAGAGGATTTGCCTGTGATGCTTATCGAAATGTAATAGTTTTTTTTAATTAGCCTTAATGCTTTTCCCGGAGCATTGGGGTCCATACGTTACGGGTTGACGCTTTCTTTTGCATTCAGTTTGACGTTAAATTAAGTCTGTTTTCTTTTCTTTTTATTGTTTCGTGTTTATTGTTTGTCCTAAAAAAGGAATTTTCTTCAAAATCAAATAATGCAGATGTGACAATGAATGTTTTGAAAACAATAATATTGATACCCCTAATTTCGAGCACCCTATCAATAAATTGGAAGATGATTATGAAATTGAGCCGGAACCCTCCCAGAATTAACGAGGTTAGTTGAGCAAGACTCCAGGGAGTTGAAACCCCACCAAGAAGAAGTTGAAATATTTAATGTAGGAGAGAATAGCGAAAGAAAAGAGGTAAAAATCGGCACGGGCATGCAAAAAGAAGTGAAGGAAGAGTTATGTGCTCTGTTAAAGGAATTTAGGGACGTGTTTGCCTGGTCGTACGATGATATGCCTGGTTTGGATATAGACATAGTCCAGCATAGGCTGCCACTCAAGCCAGAATGTTCGCCGGTCAAACAGAAACTAAGGAGAATGAAACCAGAAATATCCCTAAAGATCAAAGATGAAATACAGAAGCAATTCGACGCAGGATTCCTGGCGGTATCAAGATACCCTCAATGGGTGGCAAATATTGTGCCTGTACCAAAGAAGGATGGTAAAGTTCGAATGTGCGTTGACTACCGTGACTTAAGCCGCGCAAGTCCAAAGGACGATTTCCCATTACCACATATTGACACCTTAGTAGATAACACATTTAAGTTTTCCTTATTTTCATTTATGGATGGCTTTTCAGGGTATAACCAGATTAAAATGGCCCCGGAAGATATGGGAAAAACTACTTTCATCACGTTATGGGGAACTTTCTGTTATAAGGTGATGCCTTTCGGACTTAAGAACGCTGGGGCAACTTATCAGAGGGCGATGGTGGCACTTTTCCATGATATGATGCACAAAGAAATAGAAGTTTATGTGGATGACATGATTGCCAAGTCTAAATGAGAGGAGGAGCACATTCTTAATCTAAAAAAATTATTTGAAAGATTGAGAAAATTCAAACTGAAACTTAACCCCGCTAAGTGCACGTTTGGTGTAAAGTCCGAAAAGTTGTTGGGTTTTGTGGTCAGTCAAAAGGGGATATAAGTGGACCCCGACAAGATACGAGCCATAATGGAAATGCCATCCCCCAGCACAGAAAAGGAGGTACGAGGTTTTTTGGGACGGCAAAATTACATTGCTAGGTTCATATCTCAACTAGCAGCCACCTGTGAACCCATGTTCAAGTTGTTACGTAAAAATCAACCCGTAAAGTGGAATGAGGATTGTCAGGCCGCTTTCGACAAAGTCAAGTGTTATCTCCAGCACCCTCCTGTATTGAGACCGCCCGAGTCGGGAAGGCCACTCATTCTTTACTTAACAGTATTAGATGAATCAATGGGTTGTGTGTTGGGTCAGCACGACATATCCGGAAAAAAGGAACATGCTATATACTATTTGAGCAAGAGATTCACAGACTGCGAACGACGCTATTCGCAGTTAGAACAAACTTGTTGCGCATTGGCATGGACTGCTCATCGCCTAAGACAATACATGCTAAATCATTCTACTTGGTTGATATCTAAAATGGATCCTATTAAATATATTTTCGAAAAGCCTGCTCTCACAGGAAGAATTGCGCGGTGGCAAATGCTCTTGTCAGAATATGATATCATATACGTCACTCAAAAATCTGTCAAGGGTAGCGCTCTAGCTGATTATTTGGCCCAACAACCCATTAGAGATTATCAGCCGATGCAGCCTAATTTTCCTGATGAAGATATCCTGGCTTTGTTTGGAAAAATTGAGGGAGGCCGAAGTGAAAAATCGTGGACATTACTGTTTGATGGGGCTTCCAATGTAAAAGGACATGGAATAGGAGAAGTACTTATATCCCCAGAAAATCAATACGCACCCATGACCGCTAGGTTGTGCTTCAACTGCACCAACAATATCGCTGAATATGAGGCTTGTGTTATGGGCATTAAAGCAGCAATTGAATATAAGATAAAAATTTTGAGTGTATATGGGGATTCGGCCCTAGTCATCAACCAACTGAAGGGGGAATGGGAGACCAGGGATGGAAAACTAGCCCCTTATCAAGCCTATATCAGTAAATTGAATGAGAACTTTGACTCCATCACGTTTCATCACATACCGCGAGATGACAATCAATTGGCAGATGCTTTGGCTACCTTATCATCAATGTTTGAAATTAATCGGGATATGGAAATACCAATGATCAAAATGAAAAGCCATGCAGAGCCAGCGTATTGTCATTCCATAGATGCAGAGCCATACGGGAAACCTTTGTATTACAATATTAAGAATTATCTAAAGACTCAGAGGTACCCAGAAGGGACATCTGAAAATGATAAGAGGACACTGAGGAGGTTGGCGGGAAACTTTATCTTAAATGGGGATGTCTTGTACAAAAGAAACCATGACATGGTACTCCTCAGGTGTGTGGAAGCAAAGAAGGCTGAGTCAATTTTGGAAGAGGTTCATGAAGGCACCTTCGGAACACACATTAACGGGCACTCAATGGCTAGAAAGATTCTGAGAGCGGGTTACTTTTGGTTAACCATGGAGCGAGATTGTTGTGCGCATGTAAGAAAATGTGAGAAATGCCAAAAGTATGCGGATAATATCAATGCACCACCCGTAAACCTAAATGTATTAACGACACCTTGGCCATTTTCAATGTGGGGAATAGATGTCATCGGTGCTATAGAACCCAAGGCAACAAATGGACATCGCTTTATACTAGTTGCAATTGACTACTTCACCAAATGGGTAGAAGCTACCTCCTATGCTAATGTCACTAGAAAAGTAGTGACAAAATTCATAAAAAAGGATTTAATTTGCCGATATGGGCTCCCCGACAAGATCATCACTGATAATGCCAGAAACCTGAACAATCAAATGATGAAAGAGTTGTGCGAAGAGTTTAAGATTCGACACCATAATTCTTCACCTTATCGTCCACAGATGAACGGAGCAGTTGAAGCTGCAAATAAGAACATCAAGAAGATTGTACAAAAGATGGTAGTCACGTATAAGGATTGGCACGAAATGCTCCCTTTCGCTTTACATGGTTACCGTACATCAGTACGCACGTCGACCGGGGCAACTTCTTTTTCTTTGGTATACGGAATGGAAGCAGTATTACCCTTCGAGGTAGAAATCCCATCCTTGCGAGTATTAATGGAAACTCGTTTAGAAGAAGCCGAGTGGATTCAAACCCGGTTTGATCAACTCAATCTCATAGAGGAGAAGCGGTTGACCTCAGCATGCCAAGGACAATTATACCAACAAAGAATGAAAAAAACATTCAACGAGAAAGTACGTCCTAGGGAATTCCAAGAAGGCGAACTGGTCCTGAAAAAGATTTTGCCAATACAAAAGGACCACAGGGGCAAGTGGACTCCAAATTATGAGGGCCCGTATGTGGTAAAGAAAGTATTCGATGGTGGGGCACTTATTCTCACAAGAATGGATGGGGAGGAGTTGCCTTTGCCGGTTAATTCTGACGCAGTCAAAACATTCTATGCATAATGATTCCATGATAGGGAATGCTTTTAAAATTGACATCATTGTATTATGTTATTTTTCTTTGTAAGGTCGCTTTTAACTTTCGATTTACCTTCCCGAAAAATAATAAGCATCACAGGCACATTCACAGGATGCAAGCTTGTCCTTAAGGGATGTCGTGGATTTACCACAAAATAGGAAATATAATACCATCTTTGGGCTCAACTAATTTTTCACCCATACATGCATGCATTCATCATAGTGTAGGTATCATCATAGGAAAAGCATGGCACACCATGCATCGCCAACAAGAATTTGTAATTTCAATAGAATACAGTTCAAGGAAAATACATCAGGGACAAAATTTAGAATTTTCAAAAAAAAAAAAAAAAAGGGCCAGTTTCTATCCTGGCACCAAAGCCCAGTTTCTATCCTGGCACCAAAGCCCAGTTTCTATCCTGGCACCAAAGACCAGTTTCTATCCTGGCACCTAAGCCCAGTTTCTATCCTCGCACCAAAGACCAGTTTCTATCCTGGCACCAAAGGTCAATTTCTATCCTGGCACCAAAGACCAGTTTCTATCCTGGCACCTAAGCCCAGTTTCTATCCTGGCACCAAAGACCAGTTTCTATCCTGGCACCAAAGCCCAGTTTCTATCCTGGCACCAAAGCCCAGTTTCTATCCTGGCACCAAAGACCAGTTTCTATCCTGGCACCTAAGCCCAGTTTCTATCCTGGCACCAAAGCCCAGTTTCTATCCTGGCACCAAAGACCGGTTTCTATCCTGGCACCAAAGCCCAGTTTCTATCCTGGCACCAAAGCCCAGTTTCTATCCTGGCACCAAAGCCCAGTTTTCATCCTGGCACAAAAGGAGTTATACGAGTTGTACGAGGTTCCTGCCCTCACCATTTAATTTTACGAGGTTTCTGCCCTCACCATTTAATTTTACGAGGTTCCTGCCCTCACCATTTAATTTTACGAGGTTCCTGCCCTCACCATTTAATTTTACGAGGTTCGTGCGCCTCAGCATCAAGTTATACGAGGTTTCCGCCCTCACCATTTAATTTTACGAGGTTCCTGCCCTCACCATTTAATTTTACGAGGTTCCTGCGCCTCACCATCCAATTATACGAGGTTCCTGCGCCTCACCATCAAGTTATACGAGGTTCCTGCGCCTCACCAGCAAGTTTTACGAACAAAGTTCATAGGGTATGACACACCCTCCACAGGTGTCACGGCTTTTCAGCGAGGTCCACAAGGTTGCCACATGCTCTACCAGGTACGCTTCGAGGTAATCTCTTTCCTTTTCTTTAGACCCGAACGAAATTAGCGTCTTTATCTTTATTTAGCTTTTACAAGGATAACAGAAAAACCTTAAGGTTCATGTTATCCAGCAAAATCCAAATAAAGAAGGGCAGTTGTCAACACCCAATTTCGTCCCGGTATGTATATTTAAAAAATAATAAAAAAATAAGAGAATAATAATTAATGGTGGGTAAAAAGAGATAAAATAATACATTATTTTCGAAATGTTAGTTTAATATGGTAATAATTCGAATTAATATTCTGCTAATGATTATAAGCAATAACGAAAATAGTATATTAATATAATTTGTTGCATCAGTTGCTTTTAAAGAGGAAAATATGATTTTCTGACAATAATGATAATCAATGTTTTGAATATTAATTAATTTTGTTTTCTGGAAACCATGACATTTCTTTCTTTTTTTACTAGAGCAATTCTTTCCCTATTTTGTTTTATTCACAATTAGAGCAATCCTTTCCCTATTTTGTTTTATTGTCAATTAATTCACAATTAAGGCAAGATTTCCATAATATTGCAATGTGTGTATATAAATACGCACTCTGCCATAGAGAAGGGGATCCGAAAAAAAAAGAGAGGGGAGAGATCTTAAAAAATAGAGATAGCAAGAGTACTGAAGAGGATAGAGAAAAGTAAGTTCTCAGGTAGGAGGAACTCTGCCAAGAGAGATCATCAAAGAAAAAAAGCTAAAAAGGTATGTCATCTCTACACCATTATTTTCCTCTTTTCATTGTACTCTCTTAAGTTTTCTTAAAAATATTTTTTTCTTTCTACACACAATTAATGTTTGTTTTTAAATCCAAATTTCTTTGTATAAGTATGTGTCAGCCTATGGTTGGTTTCTTTCCTTTTTCCCACCATTTTTCAAACAAATAAAAAATACAAAAATCTTCAAAAAACCAAAAAGAATGTCGATCTTGTTTAAACCAAATCGTTTTCAAATTCATTGTCTTCAAAAACATCCAAATCAATCAATAATAATTTTCAAACAAACTCACAAACCTTTTTCTACATAAAGAACTACGTGATCCCTGATTGTCCATTATAAATGGATGTACGTAGGACCAAGGTCAATTCGTGTCGGGTTCATAAAACAAAAAATATTTTTTTTGTTTCTTAATAATTTGTTTTATTTTATTTTTATTACTTTGTTTAGGGAAAATTAACATTTTCGCAAGACCACGTCAACTTTACATATTTAATTAAAGGTACTGCCTTTGGGCAGGCGCGATAGGGTGCTAACACCTTCCTTATGCGTAACCGATTCCCGAACCTGAAAATCTCTTTTTCGTAGACCATGTCTTATTTTTTTGGTTTTTCCATAGTTTTTCCATATAAATTATGGTGGCGACTCCAAAACCTTTTTTCCCAAACTCGTTTTGTTTTTCGGGTTGCCGTCCCGTCGCGATCCCGGTTGCGACAGTGTGAATGACTGTTGTGTGCATTTTTGATGAGTGTCTATCTGATTGATATGTTCAAATGAAAAAAAAATTTTCAGGACTTTTAATCGGTTAGATTATAAATGAAATCGATTTGGATTTTTGTTTGTTTCTTTATTTTAAGTAAAACTCTGTTTATCATGAAATTGATTCTAATAGTAATAAAATTGATTAAAAATTATCTGATATGGGCTTAAATGTTTCAAAAATTTTAAATGGGCTTGATACTGAAGTCTGTTATTGTGCGCCCTTATATGTGTTATGTTTGAAAATATATTATACTTTGAGTGTGTTTTGTAAGTGCAAAAGTACAAAACCCTAGTACTGAGGAAGATTGTCTGGAATCCAAACTCAGAATGGCTTCTTCATCAAATTCTTCAAGAGGAAAAGAAAAAGGCAAGAAATGTTGATCCTTTTGGATGGATCAATGATGAGGAGATTCGTGAAGAGTTTTTGAGATGGAAGAGGATCAAAACTGTTGTTCTTCACAAGTATATAAACCTCGACTTGTTTACAAGGGAGGGCTTTCATTTCAAGGAGTGGATTGAATCTTAAGGCCTTTCTACTTTTGTCCAAATGAAGGGTGACTGGTACCCTCATGACTTAGTGGAAGTCTTTTACAAAAATTTGAAAAACATAAATGGAGTTATTCACTCTCGTGTAAAAGGTATAAATATTTGCATTGATAACAATGTCTGGCTATAAGTGGCAGGATTGAGAGTTAAAGGATTATTCTCTCGTTTACAAAACTCGGAAACAAATAGGTGGCTGAAGAAGAAGGATGTGTATAGAAATTGGTTGAGGTTTCCAGGTAGATATACAATAGAAAGATTGTATGTGCATGATGGACTAAACAAAGAAGAGAAAATGAAAGCGCACATTCTTGCGTGGTTGATTCTGCCTAGAAGAATCTTGTAGGACAGAATGACAACAAAAGATGTTTTTCTCCTGTATGCTATTAAAAATGACGTTCCTATCAACTGGGTTGAGGTGATAAAGGATCGCATGATTGATGTTGGATTCAAACAGGCACGAAATCTGCCATATGATGTACTTATCAGCAAGATTTTGATTCTTCAAGGGGTAGATGTAAGCGGAGAAAAGAAAAGTTCTTGTAATTGTTCAAATGTGATAAATAAAAATACCCTGTCTTCCATCGGTTTGGTGAAGACTCTGAACGGATGGTGCTTCAAGGATGAAGAAAATATGGTGATGCGTTCATGGAGTTCACTTGCGTTGAATGAAGATAACACCAACATCATTCCTGAAACAAACTTTGAAAGATTTGTTGTAGAACAATTTAGGAATACAATTGAAAGAATCATGAGACTTGAAAAGAAGGTAGACGTACTCTATCAGAGGAAGGTTGAGAATGATTCACCATCTGAAGAATCTGATGAAGAGTCTAATGATGAGGACTCTATGGAAATGTCTGACTCAGAATAAGCTGTTAGAGTCTTAGTATGGAGTCTGTTTTGTTCTTGTTTTATCTTTGTTTTGGTTCTTATTCTATGTTGTCTTGTTTTGTAATGAATGGATCTAAATGTATTTTGTTTTCATCTGGTTGTAATTGTTGTCTTATATGAATGAAAGTTATATTTCAGTTTTAATCAATCTGAGTGTGAATTTGTGATTGTTGACTTAATCTCATTGATAAATCGATTAATCAACTTGTATGTTTAAAATTTGATAATTTCATTGTTACATTTCTATCACTGCATAATCATACTTTAACTATGATTATTACTGTACTGTATAAATACTAAAATATTTGATCTAGATAAACCTGAAGGGTTATGCAGGAATACAATTTATTGATTGAGCTAAGATGGAAAATTAACATTACTCCACAACAAAAATTGATTAAGATGAAGTTCTAATCGATTGAGATTTGTGATTTGCTTTTAAGTTTCTAAACTTCTGATATATGATACTTTAAACCATGACTTATTATCTGTTATATGTTTATTCAGCTTTTATTTCTTTGTGTTGATCCACTGTGAAATTTGATTTGAGATTATAAGTGATTAAACTATTGTGATGATTCAACATGTATCAAAACTACTCTGATACGACTTTTGTAATATTTCTCATATACATTACTTGAATATGCTTTAGTGATACATAACTATGATATATCTGAATTATGCATCTGTGATTCGATGTTTGAATGTGCATAATGATAGGGGGAGTTTTGTATACTGTTTAATGGTTCACATGTTACTAAAAGGGGGAGAAAATGATAGAATCATGTGAAGATTATTGACAGGGGGAGCATCAAATTTATTCTGTTATACTGATTGATGCATCTCTAATTGCTTCATTATCTTTGTTTCAATTATTGTGTACTAAATGTCCTTTTTTGTTAATGTCCAAAGGGGGAGAATATATGATATAATTGAATTGTGTTTTTTGAGATAAGTGAAATATGCTTAATTGTGAACTGTACAACATGGTTTTATTAATCATGGTTGTGCATCATCAAAAAAGGGGAAGATATTTGAGATTGTTGATAGGGGGAGCACAGGGTAAGCTAAACCTACAATCTCTGTGATATCTGTTTTTGATGATGACGACACATTGTTAATAAAAACACATGTGTATGTACTGTGTTATTTGTGTTATATATGCTTATGCCTATTGTGAGATTTGTACAAGCATAGTTGTGTTGATTATTGCATACTATTGTGTTTGAAATGTGATTACAGCAGTGTATGCATAATATAAGTTTTGGATATGGAAAATCCACATGCACTTGTTACTAATAAGGTGCCTTGGTATTTTAATAGATAATGATTTTGATGATGCTGCAAGAGAAGAACTCGAAGAATGAAGTTGTAATTTATTTAAAAGCAGTTTTGTAGAGTAGAAATGTATTAGAATAATCTTGAACATGTAAACACTTAGAAATTCACTGTCTTTAGGATATCTATGCATATAATCGATTATGTGATGTAATAATCACTACTCTCGCAGATAATCGATTATTGCTTGAAATAATCGATTATCCTGGTTTGGATGAGAATTGCCCAAGTCTCGCAGATAATCCATTATTTCTCAGGATAATCGATTATCACTTTTTTGAAATTTTTTAATTTTTTTCTCTCCCTTCTTCTTCTCTCTCAACCTCACCTACTCCCTCTTCTTTTTCTTCTTTAAACTCAACTCTTTCTTTTCTCTCCTCTACTCTCTCATCACTTATGCTCACAATAACTTTACATTCTTCCTTGGGGTTAACCTCAGTATTAGCCCCAAATTGCCTCTCAACTTTATCCTCCAACTTCTTGTCTAGTTGGCCCACCTACATCTCCAAATTCCTTATAGCAGCTTCAGTGCTCTTGTGATTAGAGATAGTTACCTGCATAAATTATTGAAAGGTTTCTTCAAGATTTGAGGTTCTGTCAGATAATGCAGATATCCGTTGCCATTGTAATTGTTGTTGCGGTGGTCTATTGAATTGTCCTACTTACCCAGATTGTCCAAATTGACCTTGATCCATACTTGGGTGAGGTTTCCACCCTTGGTTGAAATTACCCTGACGGAATTGATTGCCCATATAGTTGACGTCTTCTTGAGCCTCCACTAGAAAAGCACATTGACCATTGATATGATCACCACCACATAATTCACAGAGTTTCTGTTGAACCTTTGAAACATTCTGCAGCTCCTTTGGCAATTGAAAGGGTTTCTTCGTCAAATTCTCCAATTGTTGAGTGATAATCTTATTCTGTGCAAGCAAGGCATCATGAAATTGTAGTGTTAAAACTCCCTTCTGCTGAGATGAAGCTCCTCTTTCATTATGCATCTCATTGTCATTAGTAGCCATTTTGTCAATCAATTCATATGCTTCCACTGTAGTTTTGCTTTTGATATTACCTTTAGCCGAGGCATCTAGCATCAATTTGGTTTGTGAACCAAGACCTCCAAGGAAAAGAATGACTACTATGACTTCATCAAAACCATGCGTGAGAGTCTTTCTCAACAAGCTCTTATATCTATCCCATGCTTGACCTAAAGTCTCTTCTATGCCCTGCCTAAAAGAAGAAATTTCCTGCTTACCTTTGTTGATTTTCGACTACGGGAAGTATTTGTTCAAGAACTTTGCAATATCTTCCGGAAAAGAATTCAACCATAACTTAGCATTGCCTCCCAATGAGAAGGAAAACAAACTAAGCTTTATAGCGTCATCCGACACTCCATTGATCTTTACAATGTTGCAAATCTCATTGAAAGTTGTCAGATGCTCATATGGACTTTCATGAGACAATCCATTAAAATGGTTGCTCTTTACCAATTGTATCAATGTAGGTTTTACCTCCATATTTGAAGCATTGACCCTCGACCTTGCAATGCTATTAAAATGATGAGGGCCAACAATTGTTGTGTAATTTGCTAGAGTTTGTCTACCATTATTTTCTCCGGCCATCTCTTCATCTCTCTGGTCAGATCCTTGCGGTGAAGGTTGTAAAAGTGTCTTTGGAGAAGGGATGAATTCTCTAGATGTTCGAATTCTCCTTCTCCTTCTACTCTCGTCCAATCCTTCAAGAAGAGGTTCCAAGGTTTTGTTACTTCTAGTTCTAATTGTATCCTGCATACACAAGAAAACAAAACCTAGAAAATGTTTTTAGAATAAAACATAGACAAAATTTAAAAAAATCAAGTCAAAGCTCATAAATAATCACACAAATAGAATAGTTAAACCACGAGTCACTGACAACGACGCCAAAAACTTGTTAAGACTCCGACAAGTGTATCGAATCGTATCAAGTAATATAAAATGGTAAGATCAAGTATCGTATCCCAAAGGACTCGTGGCCTAAACAGTTATGTGATTTCTTCATTAATTAGGACTTGAAAACAAACTCTTTTGGGTTTAGAATGCAAATACTGAAAAGTAAATATGCATGCAATTTGATCAATTGGACAAAAGTGCAAAGATGAATGATTTTGATATTAATAAATGATTATGTGTTGGGGTTAGATTTCACCTAGTTTACTCTCATGCATATACGAATTATACTTCTTCATTAATGTCATTGTCACTCTCTAAAACACTTAAAACCTGATTCCTCGGCGAAGAAAGCATATCCTTAACTAGTATTCCTAATAGTTAATTTTGAAGAACAGAAGCTTAAGACAACCAGAACTCATACCCCCATTCTTGAGCAATACTACTTCTGGGAATAATTCTCCGGATCATAAATTTTATGATACCTTCCGGTACTCATGCAAAGCAAACATCATGCTAAAGAATGAGTTAAATGAAGCAAGTGTTACGTAAAGAAGAATTACTCTAACAATTAATGAAAGAAGCATATATAATCAAGAATCAATTCAATGCATGAGAATTTACAAAGGTTACATCCTCCCTAACAACAAATAGAGTTTAGTTCACCATAAACATGGTGAAACTAGATGAACAATGGAAAAATAATGAAAGATAGAACCCTAGAAATTGAAGATAGGAGCTTTCGCATCCAAATCCGCCTTCAAGGGAGCAAGAAGTGTGTTTCTGAGCCTATTCAATCCAAAGATGTGAACCCTAGGACGTCCAAGTCCTTAAATAGAACATAAAAATAATAGAAGACGAGTCCAAGCCCACAAGACTTGCGCTCAACGCCCCACTTATGGCGCTCAACGGTATGCGGGTCAAAAGTTGCGCTTAGGGTCAGCTTATAAGGCAAGCAAGCGTGGTGCGACTCAACGAAGTTGCGCTCAGCGCCCCTAAAGTGGGCAATCAACGGTGTGCGACAATGAACTTTGGCGCTAAGGGCTCCAAAAAAGGGCAGCCAAGCGTGAGACAATGTACTTTGGCGCCGAGCGCCTGTTATTGCAATCCTCCTTTCTACTACTTTTCCATCTCTTCCTGAGTTTCAACTCCTTACTACTTCACTCTTCTTCCAAATCATCTCAATTCCTGTTGAAAATCACTGAAATCTAGCACAAAGCCATTAAATTTACCTTCAACTCTCTTATTCATCAAAACTATGATTCCAAGCTAGTTTCTAAGTCAAAAAGGGTGTTTTTAGTATCAAAATTAAGTATCAAATAACGATAAATTCAACCGTTATTAGTGAACTAGGCTTTATGGGCCAAACAAAACTAGGCTTTCAAGGCCATAAAAAAACGAGGCTTTAGGGGCCAAGCGAGCTAGGCTTTGGGGGCCAAATGAAACTGGGCTTTGGGGGCCAAGCGAGCTGGGCTTTGGGGGCCAAACAAAACTAGGCTATGGAGGCCAGACGAGCTGGGCTTTGGAGGCCAGACGAGCTGGGCTTTGGGGGCCAAACAAAACTGGGCTTTGGGGGCCAAGTGAGCTAGGCTTTGGAGGCCAAACAAAACTGGGCTTTGAGGGCCAGGCGAGCTGGGCTTTGTGCGCCAGATGAAACTGGGTTTAGGGGGCCAGGCAAATTGCACTTTGTGGGCCAGCCAAAATTGGGCTTTGGGAGCCAGACAAAACTAGGCTTTCAAATTTCGAAATTCTTGAAACTTGTAGTTTTGTGAAATGTTTTTTGTAATTTTTGAAAGAAATTTAATATTTGAAAAGACATTAGTGACCATTCCCAAAGAGAGGGTCTTGATATGAAGAGAGGAGAAATAAGGTGTAAAGATTATGGTAGAGTGTTGAAACCCTCACTTAAAAGCAGTAAACAAGGTATAAAGATGAGGTTACTAGAACCCCAAAATAAGAAAAAAACATGATTAACAAGCAATAGTATGACTTGAAAGAGAAAACCAGAATGTTATTCTCTTTGTGTTTTTTGAATAAGAAAGATTCAATAACTTTTCATATAAGAAAAAAGTTTCGATCCAAAAGATTCTTTAATGGCAAACATATGATGTACCTATGTAAAACGTTTGTTTTTTTTTACCTGAGTCAAATGTTCTAATTGCAATCATCAAACTCACTTTTATTTTCAATGTTCTGTGAAAGTAATGAGTGTCACACGTTTCGACATTTAATTTCCAATATGATTATATAATTTAATTAAGTTATTTTTGTTTGATTGTAATTAATATTGTTTTCATATATATTGTGGCAGTTTGTAATATTTTTATTTTATTTTTTAATTTTTTTTTTAGTTTTTTAAAATTCTTTTTCACGTGTAAAATTGTCGTGTGAAAATATTACACGTTGAATTCAATTTTTATATTTAAAATTTTAACTTAATATAAATTTATTTTTTAAAAAAAATGAAATAATGTGTTTTTCTTTCATACTAAATTAATAATTAAATTTAATCACAACACTACAAAAATCTGTATTTTTACCGGGGGTTTTTTAAAGTATTACCGGCGGTTTTAACCCCCGCAAATCATGTTTCCCGCGGTTGGAAAAACCGGCGGGAAAACGTCCGTCGCCAAGAAGGTTAAGTCCAGAATGATGGGAGATTCTAGTTACAAGAACACCCTTGATTGTTTTGTCAAAACATTAAAGAATGATGTAAGTTGCTTTCCACAGTTTACTTTTCCACTTCTACTTATCTGACATATATTAAGTTATTCTCATTTCTTATCCTAGCTTATATGCTCTCAAACCTCATGTATTATATTCTCTCCTTCTCTCTAGTACTTGGGGGGCTATGATGCATGGATAAACGTTATATATATGATTATAATTGTTTGAATTCAAACTGAAATCACATGTATTAAACATTCTCAAAAAGAAAATATTATAAATCATTGTCATGGAAAAAATATTAATTCTTTATAAAATAGATGGCGCATTGATAAGGATCAGCAAAAGATCCTGAAATATCGGATATGGGTTTGTATTGGATACATGTACATGACACAAATTAAAATCTCGTTAGATCATAATCATAGTTGGGAAGTATCTGGTGTTTTAGCCTTAAATATGGTCAAACAAGGAGTTGTATTATACTTGTGTATCCTTCAGAAAATCTGATATGGCTATGAAATCTGATGTTTTTTTGCAGGGACCACTGGCCTTTTATAAAGGTTTCCTTCCAAATTTTGGACGGCTAGGATCTTGGAATGTGATCGTGTTTCTAACCTTAGAACAGGTATAACTTTCTTTCTAATTTTCTTTTCTAGAAGTGTTACTAACTGAGTTAAGCATGTTCTTACATGCACTCCCAAGATTCAGTTTATCTTCTAAGTTCCAACTGCTGAATTTGTGTATACTTTTGCTCACATATCTTTTTACTATGACAGACTAAAAATTTCGTCAAAAGCTTAGAGTCATCTTGAGCTGAGTTCCCTACAATTTTCTGAGAGGGCTTGTCACAACTGCAAATGCAGTGAAAATTTTAGAAATAAAGCTTTCTCTTCATTCTGCAAACTGAAGGAATGTGGTAAAGCATTTTTTTCAGGGAGAAATTTTTCTTTTTATTTTTGATAATAAGTGAGGATATGTTATTCATATATACTGATAACTTTTAGCTCTTTATGATATATTCTTAAGGATTTCATGGGCAGTTTCTTTTCAATCCTCGTTTAATCTATTATGAACATGATTGAACATGACATAACTTTTTGTTTCAAATTCAGTGGGGTTCAAGCCTCAGTTCCAATATTTCATCCATTGATAATCTTAAACACAATATAGCCCTTGATTGATTTTTGTATTAAACACATGTGGTAAATAACCCCCCTTAAAATTAATTATTTTTGTAGTGTTAGAGATATAATCCAAAATTGGGCGTCAATCCAACAGGTTAAGCACTTGGTTGAATTGGACAGTTGATTCTTACATGATATCAAAGAATCTGGCTAGGATGAAGTGACCAATATATCCTTGCAAATCTGAGTATGTATAATTAAACTAATTTTCAGAACTAAGTGGAATTTACATTAACCACACAATTCAGGCCAAGAGGCAATATATGAAGATTAATTATTTAATGTGAACAATGCATGACTCACCTTATCAAAGTTACAGATTCTCTAATTTACAAGACCAATTCACTAAAACGAGGTACAGGAAAACAACAAACGGGAATAACTTGCTTCATTATAGAAGAAAAAGAACTATATTTCTTTTCATACTATTCCTTAGAGAAAATCAATTAGGAAACCAACTCGCACATCAAGACAGAACATCATGTTGAAAATTGCAATAAGAAACAAAAAAATCATTTTTCCTGCAAAACATTTATGCAAATATGAGTTTGATAATCAGTACTGCAATAAATATAAATAATAATGCTACCAAGAAAATCTATGACTAAAATTTGGAAATGATGACTTCCAAATCATGGTTATGCAGATCCAAGCCACACAAAGCATAGTTAGTATGTGCACTAAGTGAAGCAAGATACATGTTTAAAGGAGCATACAATTCAAGCAAATTAGCCAGTATTCTTCTGGCTAAATACAAGATTAAAGCCAAATTCACAATCATTCAGAATTAAAACATGAATCTGATCTCAAACAGATACCAACAACAATGATACAACTCCAGTACACATAAAAAAAGATAGAAATTAAAATACACACAATTTTGAACCATACAGTATAACCTTAACATTGTCACACGAAAGCAGATCAAGTTATGAGAGCATTAAGTTAACAAGGAATATGTTTCATAGTCAATTGCATACTATCCTAACAATGTCTCAGATTTAAGCCTAACTAACTAAGCTCGGTTTGTCGATAATATATTTTATCATCCCATATTAACACTAGCTTGGAATCAATCAAAACCAGCAGCTCCTTACTGGATAAAACAGAGATAGTGCTTGAATAAGTGGGTTTTTAGCTCCTCGTTTTCAAGTAGGCAATCATATCACCTCACTTCCTCAAACTACAGTAAATTTTGTGGTGGTATAAAGAAAAACAAAAAACAAAACAAAACTAAGCAAAATGAGAAAGTCCCTAAGAACCAAAACAAATTAATTGGGTTTTCTTAAAATTTTTGAAGTGTAACAAGATCCATGAGGAAAATCTTCTTCTGCTTCCAACAGTGCAGACATGGTTCCAAAAGGCTTCCTCGTTGTCTGTTTTGGAACAGAGCTCAAGAGATTCATCATTCTCACCCCTTGCCTTGCCTCGCCTCTCACCTCCTCATACTTCACACCCTTCTCATACATTAATATTCTTAGTAAACACAAGACTAATCAGAAACCTAAAACGTGCTTTTCTACCGTTTCAATTCCGAGAGTAATCATAAGTTCAAAGGCATAGAGTGAAAATGAACGGAAAGAAAAACGAATCAACGAATGGAATGAAAATGAAGTGACCTACGCAGATGCGAGGAATTTCGAGAGCGAACACGACCTACGTAGCCACAACGCCTCGACAACGAACACAACACAGGGGAAGACCAACAAGAAGATGGTGCGGGGCTTGGAGGAAAATGTATGAAGGCAAAAATGAATTGAGAGAGATAATTAGGGTTTAGGGAAAATTAGAAGCAGAAATGAAGTCCTATTCAGTGTTAGATAGTAAGTGTCGTGAAGTATTAGGGGAAGGGAACACGTGATCTTTTTGGAAAATTATTTAAAAAAAAAACAATTTAGGGACGGTTTCTATTAATAACCGCCAGAAATTTTCCGGGGTTTTTAAAACCGCCGAAAAATAACCCCTTCTAAAATTCATTATTTTTGTAGTGCAATATACATGTTAAAATAATTTTTTTAAATTTATCCACCCAACCACTCAATCTAAATATCTAAATTAATTTTATTTTTTACATGTTTAATTTTGATAAAAAAAAAATCCTATTTAAAATTTATAATTTTTAAAAATATAAATATAAAATAACACTTGTAATTTTTAAGTTTTAATATATTTGTCATATCAAGTTAAAATTTAACAATCAGATTCCATCTCAAAACACTATTCGATAAAATGTAGAAACAGATATTATTATTTTTTATTTTATTAATATAAAACTGGAAGCAATGATTTTAAGTTGTTTATGTTAATTATTTAAAGTATTTAAAGCATAATTCACATTCAACTCAATAGTGACAACTTGAACCAATTTTTGGTTTGCATGACCTTGACTTTTGCAGAAACTATCAGCAACCAATAATCTTAGAATTCCAATGTGTAGAAGTATTTTGCACGGCTATAGACTTAGTCCCATTCAACAGCTTTTTTTTTCTTTCTAAAATTTGAAAGAAAATTCCAAATTGAAACCATAATCTCATGCCAGTATCATATGTTCAAAGTTCTGGAACCAAGGGCATTCATTACTGTGTTCAACAAGTCATTCAAATTTGTATATGTACCATGGAAAATTCTTTATAAACACTAAAAATAAGACAAAACAAAATCCATCTTTTTAAACTAAAATTATCTTATACACAATTTCATTCGTTTTTATATGAATTATTATGTATAACTCATGTTTAAACTAATTTTATTTTTCTTTTTCTATTTTTTTTCTAAAGTATTTAAGAAGAAATTTCCTCCAAACTAACCTTAAATGTCTCATTCTATCATCAACCACAATTTGAAAAGTCTTTTATGCAAAACTATATCTTATCAGCTGTTCTCATATGTAACTGAAAATTGCAAGGAAACTTCAAAATTTAATCCTAAATTTCCACATAGTCCTGGTGGACATTGCTTAGGCTAGTATAAGTTATAACCAAGCTTCTCATTAGAAAATTCAATCATTCAAATTTGAATTGAGCATGGAAAACTCATATAGCAGTTTACCATTACTGGATCTTGTATCTGTTATCTTCTTTTATGCATTGTTCCTACAAGGTGTCATTGCTGACATTATAGCAGCTTCCAATTCCTCATCCACTAATGAGGAACAAAAAGCTTTTTATCAGAGTGGATGGGGAGCTCAAAATATCTCAGAATACTGTAAATGGAATGGTATTGTGTGCAATGAAGCTCAAAGTGTTATACAGATTTCAACTAAGAACAATTTTTATATTCCTTCAACACAAGCTCATATTCAGCATTTCAATGTGGCTGCATTCCCTGATTTAATCAGTCTAGAGCTTAGTGGATCAGCACTCGAAGGAAATATTCCTTCAGAAATTAGCTCTCTTAAAAAGCTTGTCCATCTTGATCTGTCTTCTAATTGTCTTCAAGGTGAGTTGCCTAGTTCTCTTTCAAGTCTCAATCAACTTCAGACACTAAATATTTCTAACAATTTTCTTACTGGTGAGATCCCTTCTACTTTACAGCACTTGATCCATCTCAAAGTTTTGGATCTTTCTCATAATAAGATTTCTGGTGTTATACCAGAGGGGATATCTGCACTGACAGAACTAACTAGTGTTCAACTATCTTGGAATCAAATAAATGGTTCCCTTCCATCTGGGATTGGGAAAATCCTAAGACTTCAAAGTTTAGATATTTCCAACAATCATCTTAAGGGACCTATCCCAGATGATGTTTTGAAGCATTGTGAGTATCTGCAGTTAAGGAATAACTATTTAAATGGGAGCATTCCTTCTCAAGTAGGAAATATTTCATATCTAGATCTTAGTTATAATAACCTCACAGGCAACATACCTGAGGCCCTTCATTCTGTTTCTCACCTTAATTTGTCATACAATTCCTTTAATGCTTCAGATCACAGTTTTTGTGGTTTTCCAAAAGACTCTTTAATTGGTAACAAGGATATGAAAGATTCTTGCTCTTTTGATGTTGATGTTTCTGATGCTGATATTTCTCTTGTAATGATACTTGTCTTCTCTATCTTCAATGGCATGATTTTCTCAATGGTCCTTGTCTGTTGGGGAATTCATGTTTTCTGTCCCCACCATAATGAGTTTGGAAATGAGCAAAGAAGAAAGAATGGAGACATGCTTTCAATTTGGAACTATGATGGTAAGATTGCATTTGAAGACATAATTAAGGCCACAGAAGACTTTGATATAAAGTATTGCATAGGAACGGGTGCTTATGGGAGTGTGTACAAAGCACAACTTCCCAGTGGCAGAATTGTTGCACTGAAAAAACTTCACAAAGCAGAATCTGAAAATCCATCCTCTTACAAGAGCTTTTGCAATGAGACCAAAATCTTGACAGAAATTCGCCATCGTAACATCATCAAGCTTTATGGCTTTTGTTTGCATAACAAGTGTATGTTTTTAGTGTATGAGTATATGGAAAGAGGAAGCTTATTTTGCAACTTGTCTTATGATGTTGAAGCTCAAGAGCTGAATTGGAGCAAGAGGATAAATGTTGTAAAAGGAATAGCAAATGGCTTGGCTCACATGCACCATGATTGTACCCCACCCATTGTTCATAGAGACATAAGCAGTAACAACATTTTGTTAAACTCAGAGTTGCAGGCTTTCATCTCAGACTTTGGCACTGCAAGACTTCTTGATTTGCATTCATCAAATCAGACTCTTCCTGCTGGTACTTATGGATATGTTGCTCCAGGTAAAGTTTTATTGTTGTTATGGAACCACAAATTCAATATCTGTACGGATAACCTTTTGCATGAAAGTAATAGAATCATATACATTTTTGCTATGTATTTATTCATATCATAAGATGAACTTTAAATAACTCTGTATCTCACAATGCATGAATATGTACTCACATGATGTTCAAATTTTTTCACTTAAAAAAAGTCATGTAAAGTAATTTGAAAAAGCACTTGCAAACTTATTGTATTTAGTTATCCACCTTTATCCATCACACATTCATCTATGATGGATCTTCGAGAGAGGATTTCTAGATATGGTATCTTTAAGAAAATGAGTTTATGAATATTTTTTCTTGTTATTTAACTTTTTCCTTTATTTTCAGTACGTGGGATTTAAAGTCACTTGGATTCCTAACAAATCGATGTTACTCAACTTTCTCATTTATACTCAATACATGAGACTTAGAATTATACTTGGATTTTCAATCAGTCGATCACCGATACTAACTATCAACTTTGATACACTAATAAATCTTTCAAGAAATGATTAATCAGAATGACACAATACCAATGAGATTGATATCACCATCAATTCAAAACATTTAAACAATGAATTTATAAGTTTTCTTTCATATATGTTACTCAACCTTTTCTTTTCTTGAGACATAAACTTACATTTATATTCTCACCAATCTACCTCTGAAATAAAGGCTACAAAATATAATTATTAGTTTTATCACTAGCTGAAGTTATTTTTGTCCATTTCTGGTTTAAAGTATTCATACTTAACAATATATATTATCTTTGATTTATTGGAAATGCCTTCCAAATGTATCTGAATCCTATGATTCATAATTCGAAAAACAGAAATTCAAATCTTGATTTGATAACCCTTTTACTTTCAATGTTTGTTTGGTTGATGTAGAATTGGCTTACACCTTGAGTGTGACCACCAAATGTGATGTTTATAGCTTTGGAGTGGTGGTTTTGGAAGCAATGATGGGTAGACATCCAGCTGAATTGATTTCTTGTTTATCAGAACCATCCATTCAGAAGAAGAAGCTGAAAGATATATTGGACTCACGTATTCCACTACCATATTTTAGAAAAGATATGCAAGATATTGTGCTTGTTGTAACATTGGCATTAGCATGTTTGAGTCCCCACCCAAAATCCAGACCATCAATGCAGGAAATAGCTAATGAGCTTTTAGCTTCCAAGCCACCATTGCTTTGGCATTTTGATAGCATTTCCATCCACCAACTCATGAAGCAAAAAGTATATATAATTGGTAGAAGTTAGGAAACTCATAGTTATTTATGATGTGATTGTATTATATGACTCATTGATGTAATTTTTTCTTGCTTATAAGAATATTGTTCTGGGTAGTAGTCTTTTTGTCTCGATTTTACAATACCTTTTCTTTTTCAATTTTTATCCCACCATTTTAAATTATTTCAATTTAGTATCATTTTCAATAACCCTTTTATGAAAAGAAAGTCAACATAATTCGTTTCATTGAGACTAAATTGAAAATTTTCAAACACTAAAATGAAATTGAAAATTTATATAGTAGTAAAAAAAGTATTTAATTATATTTTTTACTTACTTTTTTGTTTATTAAAAGTTTAGGAAGAAGGGAACGTTGCCGGTGTAAAAAAGTTTTAATGAAAAGAATAACATTTTATGTTTGTTAGATAATATAATGTAATAAACCATTAACTTTTTATGGAAATTTTAATTAACATTGCGTGTAAACATGTTTAAATGATTCATGATTCTTGAACATAATTTTTTCTTGTTCACCAAATGTATCTCCAGATAAAATTTGCTTAGAAAATCATGTTAAAGTTACGTAATAATTTCAACTTCAGATGATATACTTCTAGCTAAAGGAGGATGTCGAGAAAAAGTTCCCACTAAGATTTTTTTTTCCCCCTTTTATGCAAAAACTGCCATTGTAATCTTTTCTGAAGGAAGTGATGAACAATTTTGTGATACATGAAAAAAATATAAGGTATTACTAAAAAAAATGTTCAAAAAATCATGAATTTGACAACTTAACATGATTTATAGTGGGCTCAGAAAAGAAAGTTCTACTTGATGTCTCTGCATGAGAGACCATAATATTGAAGAGTGTTAAAGAAGTCAATGTAATCATTGAGTCACTAGCAACAAGTGACCATCAAGTACAATATGAGAAAAGTGAATCTTCTAAGAGATATGTGAATTTTAGAATTAAGAACATGTGTAGAAGGGAGACATGACAAAGACCATGGGACTCACATTTGATGCCAATTATAAGTGTTAAACTTTGATCTTTTAAACAAACAAAATCTTTTGATAAAAGAAATAACACAATCTAGAAAACTTATTAGATGACTAATGAATAATAGATTAAAAGGAGACCTAGGGACATAATTAATAGATAAAAAAGGAAAAAAAAATTAATAGTACCAATACCATGAATTAAAACCCTAAATTCGTCAACCATTGCAATAGAAGGTAAATTATTAGAAGTGGATAAATAAAAAAAATAAAGATTTGTTACTAGTAAGGCAAGTACCATAAGAAGAAGATTGAGTTAGACCAACGAAAGATATACCTATGCGTGCAACAAAAAGTAGTGGGACCAGAGGGATGGTTATCCTTATACCATTTCAAAAATTCATTGAAAATAACATTTTTTTTTCTGCAGTATCAAATGGAGGAGGATCCACAATAGATGATTATGAGCAAGGATAAGTTTGAACAACAATATATAGTAACACCTTGTGTCCTAGTTTGTGACAATGGTCACACTCGTGACACCCTTTTCATGGCTTGCGAGAGTGATTGCAGTCATCATGTTGAAATGCCAAAGTAAGGAATCCTCCGTAAAAAAGGAAGTGTATCATTTATGAGTGTACTTAGCATAAGTAAAAGGATGGAACAAGTAAACGTAAAATTGGGTACAACAGGGGAACCCAAAATATGATCACGGACATGGAAATATTCATCAGCAAGTCCATGTAATGCTAACACCATGAAGAACTTTGACCGTTGCTCTATTTCTTTGGTAGGAGTGGAGGCAGGAGGTAATAACTCACTAAATTCATGAAAAAAGCATGAAGCTTACCTAAATAATCAACCATAGAACCATGACATCGAGGAGCAACAACATTGAAAAAGATCGTGACAAACTCCATAAAGACGTTAAGTATCATTGATGTTTAATAATTTTGCCTGATCCCAAAATTCACAAGCATGAACAAATTTCTTAAAGAAGAGACGAATGGTAAACTTAAGATCGATGCAAAACTGAGCATCAATTTTCTTCCAACAGGAAATTTCATCAGGAGCAATAACAGTCACTCTTTGAGTAAGATGATCAACATACCCATCACTAGTAAAAAAACGGGATTTGAAAGCGCCCCATACGCATCGGTTTCACCACAACCGAAGCGTATAAAAATGCGGTGGCAGAAACGTAACTAAAGCTACCCTATATGCCTCGGTTCTCTAACACCCGTTGCCTAAAGCCGTATACGAACTCGGTTCTACGAAGAACCGAGGCATATGTGTCTGCCAGCAGACCTGCAACGAGCTACTAACTCGGTTATGAACGAACCGAAGCGTAAAGCTGACAATCGAACTCGGTTGTTGGAAGAACCGAGGTATATGACTCTGTTGCAGACCTGCCAACCTGAAAAAGCTCTGCAACCTCTGACGTTTGAGCTTCAGTTTATGCACCGGTTGATTCTAAACCGAGGTCGTAACGTGTTTATGCCTCGGTTGTGTAAAAAACCGAGGCAGTAAGCCTCCATTTAGGCACCGGTTTGTTTTGAACCGAGGTGGTATTTCGTTTATGCACCGGTTAAATGAAGAACAGAGGCATATATATTTAAATTTCTTCCGCGAACGAACCGCCTCCGCTCATCTTCTTCTCAGCGCTGCTACAGAAACATAACAGAGAAAGAAAACAGTGCTTCCGCGTTTGCTCCCTCGCCCTATCGTCTCCTCCTCTCGGCGTTTGCACCGTTTATCGTCGTCGTCTACGGTGTGGTCGCGTGTGCCTCCGTTTGCGTCTGCCTCTGCTTCCGTCTGTGTCTGCCTCGGCTTTGGTGGTTGCGCCTGTGCTTCCATCTCCGTCGCCGGTGCCGGTGCTTTGGTGGTTGCGTCTGCTTGTGCTTCCATTTCAATCGCAGATTTCATTCTCGCCAACTTGCTGCCACGCTCCCAGGTAATTGACCCTAAAACTTTCTCCATCTTCATTGTTTGTGTAATTTGTGGTATTAGAAACTTTGGCATGAAAAATAGTACTAATTAATTAACCAAATTAATTAATTGCTTTTGATCAAGTAATCAAAACTAAGGAAAAAATAGAAAATGTTTTTATGTGTGGTATGAGATGAATATGAGAGTTATTTTAATGTGTAGATTATTATTGCTAGTATAGAAAAATGAGATAAATATGAGGGTTATTTTAATGTGTAGATTATTATTGCTAGTGTAGAAAAATTTATTCTTGATAAACTTGATTTAATAAGGATATATATTCTTCAAATCTTATGATATGCTTGAATGTATTGTTTGTAACTGTGAATTAGCCTTAGTTTCCCGTTTAAGATTCAATACAAAAATTATTTACTATCTCCATATTTTTTTAACAAACATACTTTTTAGAAATGAAAATAGAGGAGATGGTAATAATAATTTACAAGTATTGAATCTTGAATTGTCCGGTTGGATAGTTTAAGAAGAGTAATAACTTTTTCATAGTTTATTATGACATATCAATTTTAATATACATGTCTTAAATTTCACGAAAATTTGTCGTTGTGTTTTGTATTGATCTTCGGGTGCATATTTGATTGTGATTTATAATCACTTTCATTTCGTGTAACCTGAAGACCAATGCGAAATGCTGGCAAAATTTCGTGAAGATTAAGATATGTTGTTTAAAATTGATATGTTTAATAAACTAAAAAAAGTGAATCTTCTTGAATGAGATAGGGTCACACCTTGAATACAAACATGATCAAAGTGATCATTCAAGATTATTGAAATTGTGTAAACAATTTCAGTAAACATTCGTACGGATAGAGGGTGGATTAATTTACCACGCATCAGCACTGAGTACGAGAGAGGGGTAGAAGAATTTATAGAGTTTGCGCAACGTAATGCGAGTACAAGTGGTGATGATGAAGTCAAGTTCAGATGTCCCTGTGTGAACTGTTTGAATGAGAGGAAGTTGAACGCAACTGATATTAGGGAACATCTTATCTGTGATGGTTTCACACGAAGTTATACAACATGGATATGGCACGGCGAATTAACAGACTTTCCAATTGTCTCTCCAACTGAAAATGTTTATGATTCCACAATGGATATAGAAGATCCAGCCGAAGAAGACAACTTAGAGGACATGATCCGTGATGTTGGCGTAGAAGCTTTTGCCCAAGCGCATGTGTATGAAACGATGTCCACTGATGCGAAGACTCCTTTGTATGCGGGTTCAACTAAGTTCACACGACAATCATAATTATGGAAATACGTTACCCAATCGTAATTATGATGCAAAAAAAATTCTTTGTCCGATGGGTATGGAATATAAACGGATACATGCATGTCCGAATGATTGCATATTATATAGGAATGAGAATGAAGTTTTGATAAAGTGTCCAAAATGTGGGTTATCACAATACAAGTCAATAAACAATGGTGAAGATGGTGGTCACACAGAAAAGAATGGTTCTGCTTTGAAAGTAGTTTGGTACCTTCCACTAGTTGCCAGACTTAAGCGTTTGTTCGCGAATCCCAAAGACGCTAAAAACCTAAGATGGCATGCAGATGAGAGAACAACTGATGGGTTGCTTCGTCATCCAGCTGATTCAAAGCAATGGAAAATTATTGATCAAGAATTCCCCCAATTTGGTGAAGAATGTAGAAATATACGGTTTGGCTTAGCTACTGATGGAATGAATCCATTTGGTAATTTAAGTACCAATCACAGTTGTTGGCCCGTTATACTGATAATTTACAACTTATCTCTTGGATTGTGCATGAAAAGAAAGTACATGATGTTGTCAATGTTGATATCTGGTCCAAAGCAGCCTGGAAATGACATCGATGTTTATCTAAGGCCACTAGTTGAAGACCTGAAGTTGTTGTGGGTTGATGGGGTTGAAATATTTGATGCCTTTGCTTCAGAAACTTTCATGATGCATGCCATGTTATTTTGCACCATTAATGACTTCCCAGCTTACGGTAATTTGTCGGGGTACAGTGTTAAAGGTCATAAAGCATGTCCTATATGTGAAGAAAACACTGCAGCTCAACAATTAAAACACGGAAGGAAGACAGTGTATATTCGTCATCGGCGATTTTTACAATCTAATCATCCATATCGAAGGTTAAAGAAAGCATTCAATGGAGAACAAGAGAAAGCAATGCACCCATTCCACTTACTGGACTTGAAGTTGTTGAGAAAGTTAATAGAGTACATCATATATTTGGGAAAACGTCGAAGAAGTCTTCTGTAACGACCCCTTGGAAGAAGAAATCAATATTCTTTGATCTTCCATATTGGTCAAAGTTAGATGTTAGACATTGCATAGATGTCATGCATGTTGAGAAAAATGTTTGTGATAGCTTGATTGGTACACTACTAAACATCCAGGGAAAAACAAAAGATGGAGCGAATGCGCGTTTGGATTTGGTTGACATGAAGATCCGAGAAGAATTGGCACCAAGAGAGATTGGTAAACGTACTTATTTGCCCCCTGCATGTTAGACAATGTCCAAACAAGAGAAGATAAGTTTTTGTCTTTGTTTAAAGAGTATCAAGGTACCACAAGGTTACTCTTTAAATATCAAGAGCTTAGTGTCAATGCAAGACTTAAAGCTTGTTGGACTGAAGTCTCACGATTGCCACGTCTTAATGCAACAGTTGTTACCAGTGGCAATTTGTGGAATTTTGCCCAAAAAAGTTAGGCTGACCATAACTCGATTGTGCTCATTTTTCTCGTCAATTTGTAGTAAAGTCATCGATCCTACAAAGTTAGATGAACTTCAAAGCGAAATTATCATCATCTTGTGTCAACTAGAAATGTTTTTCCCTCCATCCTTTTTTGACATCATGGTGCATTTACTTGTTCATTTGGTCAGAGAAATAAAGTTGTGTGGACCAGTATACTTAAGATGGATGTACCCTATTGAGCGTTATATGAAGATTTTGAAAGGGTACGTCAAAAATCAATATCGTCCAGAAGGTTCGATGATTGAAAGATATATTGCTGAAGAAAGTATTTAGTTTTGCTCTGAGTATATGACTAAAGCAAATCCGATAGGAGTCCCTCGGACATCATGGTTGAGTAGATATTCTACAAGTAAAAGCATCCGAGGTGTGAATGTGGTGACGAAAAGTCGTGAAGAATTGATGCAAGCACATCTATACATATTAAACAACACAGATGAAGTGATCTCATTTTTGGAAGCTCACAAAGCCGTTGTAAGGGACAAGTATCCACGACAATCAGAGAAATGGCAGTTAATGGAGCATAACAGAACATTCTTGTCCTGGTTCAAATCTGAAGTTTCGAAAGAATCACGGTCCTCTGAGACTTTGTTGTGGTTAGCAAATGGCTTGAAGTTTGATGTTGTATGTTGTACAGGATACGAAATTAATAATTGCACATTCTATACGAAAACTTTGGATGATAAAAGCACAGTACAAAATAGTGGCGTCAGTCTAGAAGCTGAGTCGCTACAGTTTTCCACATCCAAAGATCAAAATCCTATAGTAGGATCCATGAGATACTATGGTAGAATTGAAGAGATATTTGAAGTTGATTACACTAAGTTTTCCGTTGCACTCTTCAAATGTAAGTGGGTAGACAATAAGAGTGGTGTCAAAATAGATGAATCTGGTATGACACTTGTTGATTTTCGAAAGGTTGGTTATAGAGACGAACCGTTCATCATGGCATATCAAGCAAGTCAGGTTTTTTTATGTCAAAGATCCTGCATATGACCATTGGTATGTTGCTCTCCAACGAAAAAGGCAAATTGAAGATAAAGAAGAGAATCTAAGTAATATTCATATCGCTGACAACCATCCATTTAAAACGACAACAAATTTGGATGACGACCCTCTAATTGATGATATACAAGCAATACGAGAAGATCACAATGAGGGAATATATATATGACCAATCCATATGATTATGTATGAATTTCATGTTTGTGTAAATATTTATGGCTTTTGTTAAATAATATATGTTATTTTATAAGTGTTGTATTTATATTTCATTTTATTTATTGTGACAGATATATGGCTGAGTCACCTCATTCGTCAGGCGATGAAGTCCCCACCACTTCTAGACGGACGAGAGGAGCAACGAGGTTACGACAACTAATACTTAGAAGAAATGCAGGTGAGAGGACACCTGTCATTATTGACGTGGTCACTGGAGTTGCATCTGGCCCAAATGCAGATGTATTTAGGTCTTACCTTGGGGTATTAGCACGTGATCGTATCTCTATACTTACTCCATCCTTTGACCATGTTTCTGAGGCTGATCGGAATCTCATCTGGCAAGATCTATTGGTAAGTTAAGCAATATTGCTCCAAATTCTATATTCATTATATTGATAAATCTGTATTGTGATAAGTTTATTACTTTCTTTGTTGCAGATAACATTTAATATGCCGAACGTCGAGAGCTTAAGGAATAGGTATTTATCTGCAATTGCAGAAAGATTTTGAGGGTTTAAGACAAAATTGACGTCTAGATATATATTTGGACCAAAAAGTGATGAAAATCCATGTTCCAAATATTCAGCAATTGACGAAGAAACTTGGTGTCAGTTTGTAGAGCTTCGTTCATCTGAGGCGTGGCAGGTAAGTGCAGTAAAATCATTCAATTCATCCTTCATAATTCTTTACCATGACAATCGTTTAATTTTGTCACAGGAAAAAAGGTCAAAAGCACAAGGAATAAGCACTCAGAATAAAAATCCACACCTACTGTCTCGTGGTGGATATAGGAAGCTTGAAGAGAAAATAATGAAGCAGAAGTCAGATAGTAGACTTCCACTTTCTGAGGGTGGTGACCCTCTTCCTCCTCCTTCACCACCATCTAGGCACGACAAGTGGAAGTTAGCCCGTATGAGACCATCGGGCTCCTACACTTCCGAGTCTGCCAACGAAATATCTGAACGAATTGTAAGATGTCATTTCTTATTATATTACATTAATTTTGTTATATATCTTACATAGATATTTCAAATGATTTTGAACTTTTGTTATGTGACAGGACTCCTTGGTTGAGCAGAGCTCCCAAGGTCAATTCACACAAGAAGGTCGTCAAGATATTCTTGCCACAGCTATTGGACGACCTGAGCACCCAGGACGGGTGCGTGCTGCTGGGACTGACATAGGCATACGACAGTTTTTTGGGTCTTCCTCACGTCCATATTCGTACGAAAAGATGAAGGAGGAAATAAGAAAAGAGATGACGTAGGAGATCACAAAGAAGGTTCGAGCAGAGTTGTATGATGAAGTTGCTGAAATGGTTGCGAGCCAGTTCCAGCAGCATTATGAGGATTATGGCAATCGTCCTCCACCATCTCCTGTAGCGGAACATGTTGTGCCCCCTACAGGTAAGGTTATTTATTTTTGGTTACTAATTTACTTTTTGCATAAACTAACATTTAATTTGACAGGTAGAAGCGGTAAAGGAAGTTGCTCAGCTACCGGTGCCCCAGGGGACGACATGGATGACACTCGTCCATGTGAGTTATATATTCTTTCTGATACTAGGACCATGCTGGTGGCTTGTGGTACAGTTTATGAGACAACCACTGTAGTGCATGGTATACAGCTTGCAGAAGATGAGGTCAAGGTCACGGTAGATGAAGTTGTCATAGCGGATGTCGTTCTTCTTGTGCCTACAGATGAGTTCTTCACTGTGGAAGAAGCATTTAGGTCCTTTGTCGCCTGGCCTAGACATTTGGTTGGTCATGTATCTAATCCCCCGGTAAACACTCGTATTATATACTTCTCAATTTTAATATTTACTTCTAATTGACGTTATAACATAACCATTTTTGCATTTAACAGTAGATAGGTCAAGAGGGAAGTCCTAGACCGAAGAAGACTCATTTATCATAGGATGACCCTCTTGGTGCATTAGACGAGCTTGCTAAACTCATTTCAGATGTGCCGATGAATGTACATTGGGATTCTACTACATTTGGAAGAGAAGCTCAGATCCCATTGTACTTGCATCATCAAGATGTTAGGGAGCTTGCGTCAGGGAGAGACGAAATTAATATTACACTCATTCAGCTGTGGATGATGTAAGTTTATGAAAAATTTTATATATAATTCTATTTTATCAACTTACTTATGTCATATTATTTCTTCATTTTAGGTATCTGTTTGATGTTAGAAACAAGAAGGGGTTCAACGATGTATATGGGTTCATTGACCCCTCTATGACTCATGAAAGAAATAAATTTGATGATATCCAGACATACATCACCAGCTGCTTTGGAATGGGGAAGGAGATATATTTTCTCCCTTATATACATGGGTAAGTGAAGTTATTACCAATTTCAGGTGTCATTGGCAGCTACTTGTGATCTCCATACCGGAGAACACGACTGTCTGGTTTTGTTCATTGCATAAGTCTCCTCCCAGCCCTCTTAGACATGTAATAGATTGGTAAGAATCTCAATGTGTGGTCCTTTTTTTTATATAAATGTATGCTAAAGGAATTTTTTTTAATAGTTTCCTTGCAACACATATGATGTTATCTAGGAGATCTACTGCTACAGCTAAAAAGCTTGCATGGGTTTCCCTTAAGGTTTGGTATTTTTAGTCCATACTTTGTTACATTTGGTTCCATTCAAATGATGTTACTTAACATTTTATAATTATGATGATATATTGTAGTGTAATAGACAAATGGGGTCATATGAATGTGGTTACTACGTTATGTTTTGGATGATGACCATCATTCGTGCACATTACACCAGTGGATGGGAAACGGTAATATTTAGGTTTGAATTTTATGTTCTCTATATTTGGATTTCATATACACTAATTGAAATCATTGTGTTGTATGCAGAGATTTAATAGGACTGCTTCAATTCCAGAGAAGTCAATCCAACTTGTGACGAAAACACTTGCTAAATATGTAATTCATTTATATAATAGTATGTAGTAGATATTAGGATATACTAAGTTCTAAGTTTATGTTTCTAAGTTGTTTTATGCTTTTCTACATTACTATAAATTCAACATGTACATTGCATTGATTTATGCTTGTAACTTGATTTATGATTACATTGGATTGATTTATGCTTCTAAGAATTTGATTTATGATTCCATTCAATATATTTATGTTTTAATATAATTTCATTTAAAATATACGTTTTTTGCAACATTCTGGACTGTTCTGGTTATAAAAATATATGCAGGTCTATTTCTGTGGTTGGGAATGTTGCAGAAACAGACACCATTTTAAAAAAAAAACGTACTTATATGCCTCGGTTCTGGTCAAAACCGATGTCGAAAGACCACTTACGGCCTCGGTTATGGTCAAACCCGAAGCAGAATGTGTTGCGGAGGAGAACAAAAAAAATGAATCTACTACCTCGGTTGTAGCCTAAACCGAGGCAGTAGAGTGGTACTTTATGCCTCGGTTAAAAAGAATCGAGGCAGAATGTGCTACAAAAAAAAATAAATTAAAAAAACCTAAAACTTTAATGCTTCGATTAGAGCTGAACCGAGGCAGTAGGGTTGGAGTTTATGCCTCGGTTCACAACCGAGACCAAAATTATTAGACTTTTTACCTCGCCTGAATATGCCTCGGTTCAGAAACCGCTGCCTATAGACAAAAATAACCGCTGTCGTTTCCCCTGACTGTACTAGTGCATAACTCTCAAGCCAAAGTTTAATGTCTGATGCTCAAGTCGCATAATTAGTGTCATCTAACTTATCAATAGACAAGTGCACATTGACATGGTTAGTATAGATTAACTAGTCATACACTTTGGTGAGAGAAGAGATTTTAGGAGAGGCAACAAAAGAAGTCATGAAGGAAGAGAGAAAAAAAATCCTAAAAGTCCTAAGAGGTTTGGTCAAGGCAACAAGGCCAGATCTAGAAAGGAGATGCCATGGTGAGTCCAACGATGGTGATTGATGACAGAAACGAAGACTCACGTGTTGCCACATGTGACTGGAAAAAAGTCTATAAGTCGAATCTTTGACCCGCGCGTGGGAGAGTGTTTGTACTCTGATGGCGGCGATATTGTGGCACGGTGGTCGCCTAGCCAAGATGAGCAAAATCGTGTGGTTGTCATCTGAACGGAAACTTCGACAATGACGAAATAGTTGCGATAGCAAGAATAATAACAAATTTACAATTAAAATCTTAAGCTCTAAATATTATATTGAATATAATAAAAAACTAGATATAAAGTTAATTTAAAAAATACAGACATGATATTATACTTATAATAAAAAAATATGAATTAAGTTCAAAATACAAATAATAATAATAATAATAATAAGAATAATAATAATAATAATAATAATAATAATAATAAATAAAAATAATAATAAAATTACATAATATAAAAAAATAAAAGATAAGATATCTAACACTAATCATTAAACTTAAAAGATATTGCAATGTTTATTTCTTTGTTAAATTCTTCTTCTTGAAATCCTTCTTTTAACTTGGAATGCTAGTATTATACTATAATAGATAGCAACTTTGTTTAGATAGCAACTGATAGATAATTTGACTTTGAAGACGATAATTGTATTTCTTGAATGGAAAACTGATATTGAAAACTCTTATGCACAAGAAAATCTTTATGAAGAGACGTGGAAACTAATTTATTGTTTAAATACTTTTTATTAATAAATCAATTAAAGTGGGCATAAAATATAAAATTTATTCTCTCAATAGTTTTCTTATTTACTTTGAACTATTTCTTAAGAGATAATTACATCATATCTTAACATGAGGACTATCATTTAAAGTCATATTCATTTTTCTTTATTATAATTTTTGCTTTAATTACTCTTTCAGTAACCTAAACTCGAAATTTGATTTTAGAGGGGACATTATTTGTTGCTCATTCGTACTTAATTGAAAGCACTTTAACCTCAACAAAGTCTAAAACTTGAACTACTCAAAGATTCCACCTCATGGAATACGTGATAATAGATAATCAAATTATAATAAAAACATTTTTCATCTAAAATAAAAAAATCTTTTCTCTATTTTAAATGATTTATTAAGTTGAATATTCAATTTTTATTAACTATAAGAACAATTTCTATATCAAGATTATGGATAGTGGGGTTTCAAAATAACATTTTTCAAACACATAAATAAATAACTTCTCACCATTTTCTAAATCATTTATCAAGAAGATCATTCCTTTTTTTTAATTAACTATGAGTGTTTCCTATACGAGCACTCTGCTCACATTCATGTGAATGAAATCACACATTTGTAGTATCTTGTGTAATTTTTCTATTTGAGCATGTTTCCCAAATCATGTCGATATAATCACATCCTTATGGCTGAACATTTGGTATAATTTTGTGTATGAATGATAATCATGTAAATGGAACCAGACCCTTCTAATGAGTACAAATTTCTATATGAACGCTCCTCCCACACGAATATATAGTCACATCCTATGGTCTACCGTCTAGTGCAATTTTTTTATAGTGTCTCCAACACTAATGTATACATAAACGCATCTCAAAGCTTGAACCTTTGGTGAAATTTCGATAATGATCGTGTCTCTTACATTAATATGAACTCAAACATTGCTTAACTTTTGGTGCAATTATGCAAACGCATCATCCATAGCCCTTTGGATACAGTCACACCATATGGTTAAATTTTAGGTGTAATTTTCTCTATTCATGCCTCTCGCACCTAAGTGGGTACAACTGCACACAAGTTATTTTAGAATGAAGGTGAGTTAGACAAAAAAAAAATTGTAAAAATTTAACTACACAAGTCATGAATATTCTTCCTATTAAACTTTCCATATGGAATAAATTTATATTATTTCATATATGTTGGTGTTTATATGTATATGTAACATGTAATACCTATAAATGGTGAAACACAAAAACTTCTACTCATATACATGATAAATGTGAAAAAAGTGGAATCTATGACGACTTATTATGAATTTGTAGTAAGTCGACTCATGACATTTTGTTAATAAAAGTAATTGTTATTATGATTGATAAAAGGAGATATATGATAATAAGTTGTCTGGTAAAATTTTCGTGATAAAAATAACATTTATTTTGAAGGATAAAATGAGACTTGTCATAATAAATGAAAAGGGAAAACTTAATATGACAGGTGTTGCAAATCCGTCATAGTAAGTTGAACGTGGTGGCATAATTAAAATTATGTTCAAAACTTATTATGACAAGTTTAGGAAGACCTTTCGCAGTAACACTTTACTATGACTGTTAGTTCATCACCTGTCATAATATGTCTAAATCCCTAATTTGTCTATTGTTTCATAATCCATGAATCATTTTCACAAAGTCCTCATACATAGTCTCGCAGGTTGTTGCCTCCCCACATTGTTAGACGTAAGACCTTGTTGCTTCCTTATGCCTTCGATGGAAGCCGTCGTCGTTTCCTACAGTTGTCGTCTCCCACAACTATTGACACAATGATCTTTGCGTTCTCTATTGCCCACATCTCTCTCCCACACTCAATCTCATTATTTGACCATTGGAGCTAAACCAATCATCTTGAGCGAGACTAAAAGGTGGGCTCAACAACGACCAGAACACTTTCCAAATCAGAAACCCTAAGGGATTGAACTTAGTCTTCCAATTAGATCTCCTGCCAAAGGCTTCACTATCACGATTGAGCTAGTCGTTGTTGGAACCTTCGTCATATCTCTGATAGCAAAACATTGTCGTGCCTCTTGGAGCTACTATTTGCCCCGTTGTCGCCATTAGCAATATCGACAACGTCATTAGCATGAACGAAGAACGCATGAGTTCTCCTCTTATCCCCGGTTTACCTTCCTTCCATGGTTCATCAGCTACTGCTCATCTCATGGATAGCCAAATGCACCGTTGGCACCGTTCATGGGCCAATTGTAAAAGTGTCATCAACTTCTGTAATGGCTCATCCTCTTTTGTTCACCCTCTCACGCATAACTGAACTATGTTACCCAAGGCCACCAATTCACCTCAGGCTTTGTTCCAAACTCTGACCCACCGACGACATCACGATTGAAACGTTACCAGAAATACCTTGGCTTCACTATGCTTCCTTGCATTCTGATTTTTCTATTCTTTCCTTTTCTTTGTTTGCAAGGATTTTAGTTTTTCTAATTTTATTATGTTGTGAATGAGTTTTTAGTATTGTGATTATGAGTATCAAAAGGGGGGGAATATTCAAAATGGTGATGGCCAAACAGATGAAGGGGAGCTTATCGGGTGAAGGTGTGCAGAGGTGATTGTAAGTTAAGAGGGAGATTGGAATGACTCTAGGTGTGGTCTTTGCATCGGTTTGGGTGTTGGATGAAGATGAAAAATGGATGGATATAAAACTTTTGGAAGAGATGGAAATGAGGTAATAGGTGGTAGTTTTATGTTGTTGATGAAGGAGACTTAAACTGCTTATGCAAACATGTTGAAATATGGGGTGCTCTAATGGTGAATGATGAGGTAAATGGAGCTCTGTGTAGTGTTGATTCTTCATTGATTGTTTTATTTTGATGATTACGTTTTGTTTTTTTTATATTTAATTGCATATTATGCAAGCTCATACTATGGTTGAGGAACATAAGAAATTACATTTGTGGAATCATTGAAACAAAGACTAATTACCTAAAAACTTCAATTCTTTTAGTTGGTTAGCATTGCCTGTGATACAAACATAGAAAGATTAGATTAAAGAATCTTAAATATTAGGTAATTAAACAATATATGGTGAAAAGTTTTCTCATTCATTTTCATGTTTGAACCTACTTATTATTACTACTTTTAGTTGTGGAATAACCTCTGCCAACAATTGCTTTTAAATGGTTTATTAGGTTGCATGTGCTTATTTGCTTTTACAAATTCAAAAGGGGTTTGCATTGGACAAAGGGTCATGCTAACAAAGTAAATGATAACATTTTGGATTGGCTTCAACTGATGTTTGGTTTCTAAGTAGTGACTGAACTGATTTATGTCTATCCTTTGGTGTTTAATTTGTTATATATCACTTAAAGGTTATCTTTCTTGTGTTTGCGCAGAAGGACAATGTGAAAAATCAAAGAGAGCACTTGATTCTTTTGCTTGCGAATGTACATGTACGAGAACTTCCAAAACTTGATCAACAACCTAAGGTTTGGTTTTATCTCTTATTATGGCTTTTGGCTTTATTATATGATATGAACATACTTCTCCCCTTTTTTTTTACATACTTATTTTGGATGATCGTGCTTTAAATGAAATGATGAAGAAACTCTTCATAAACTAGAAAAAATGGTGCAAGAATTTTGGGTTGCAAAAGTAGCCTTTGGTGAGATTTTCATTTCTGAATTGGTAGTTACTTCAAATGCTAGTTTTTTGAGTGTCAAATTGATATTTTTGGTCTTATAAGTACCTAATTTGCATAAATATCAATCGTTCAAATCTCAAGTGTATTGGCATTGTTAGAATGATCACATTGAATGTATTGTGAATTACATTATTGTTTAACTTCATTTTGCTCTTTTTGTAGATACTTAACGATTCATCCCCATTGGAAGGTAGAGAGATGGAAGAAATTAGAAGCAAGTGGGCTTCCTTTCTTGTTTTAGTGATAACTTGTAAATATATTAGGTTTATAGTACTTTACAATCTTTTGGAGAGTATTTGTAAAAGCTATAAAGGTTGTAGGTTTATGTATATACAATTTCATGTTTTAAAGTTTGATGGACAACTTAATGTTTGAATTGATTTGATTAGGAATTGTTTGGTTTAGTGATATGAATATTTTGGGATTTATAGGTAAATTAAATGGACAAAAAAATGGTAAAGCAAAATGAATTTGAAAAAACGAAAATCTCACTTACTATGACAAGTCTCCAAAAAGGGTGAGTGTTTGGCCTCGATTAGGAATCGAGGTAAAAAAGGGTGGGTTTCTACTTTTGTCAGACCGGCACAGCGGAATGGTTAAAGCGTTCAACAAACCAAGAGGGCGGTGAATTTGTTTCTTATCACAAATCATTCTTTTAATAATTTTATCATGTAAATATAAATTCCTTAAAACAATTTAAACAAATTAAAAGAGTAAGCAAGAGAGAAAATTGTACAGGTAATTTTTATCCTGGTTCAGACCACAGAGATCCTACATGTAGTTGTTAATCTCAACTAAGAATTAACACTTCACTAGCACAAAGCAACAAACTGTTACAATCACAAAAAAATGAACAAGTTGAAGGTTAGAACACTTATCTTGTTACCCCAAGAGATATAAGTCACTTCCCCTGTAATCCACAAGGGATGAACACCTCCTTCGAATGCTTCACGAAGGATGACCACCTCCTTTGAATCTTCAAAAAGATGATAGGCTTTCAACATAGCAACAACAACAACACTCAATCACACTCCCTGTGAAAGTTCTCGTTCTATGCCAACACATCAAGTTCTCAAAGCCACAACACAAGGGTTCAGCAAACCCTAGAACACTTATCATCGCAACCTATAGATAAGAATTTTGAAAATACACTTTTTGTATGTTTCGTATTTTTGTATTTCAGAATGAGAGTACAATCTAATTTATAGAGTTCTCAATCAAGGATACCTCCAAATAATCATTGTCAACTAATTAAAGTGTGATATTCAATTATCCACTTATGATAATTGATTATGCATTTAACGAATGCACAACGGTTAAAAAAACTTGCTTAAAAATTATCATAATTGCTCGTGATAATCAATTATGGCAAGTCATAATTGATTACTGATAATCGATTATTATAATTTGATAATCGATTATTATAATTTGATAATCGATCATCTTAAGTATAAAATGAGGTTTTCTAATTCAAAATAAATTTTAATGCAACCTTAGGTAAATGGCTGGTTTCAAAATCGAGGCCATAGACCCTTTTTTTGCCTCAGTTTTGACCACAACCACTACCTAAAGTTAATACTTTTTTAATAATGGTTATGTTTATGTAACATCCCTTATTAAAAAAAACAGACATGCATATAAAACTAAAGTATTCACAGCATAGAAACACAATCCAGAATATTACTTTCAATGAAATACATAATTATAACTATAAATCAACTTAATGTACAAAGTATTATGACTATAAGTCAACACTCAGCATTTGACCTAATTCTCGAACAACATTTGGTCATTGAGAAACGACCTAGGAGTCACTTCCTAGTATTATACTGCACTTAATTATAAATCAACTTAATGTACAAATTATTATGACTATAAATCAACTCAATATAATATACTAATGTAAAACTTACTATATATCCTAATAACTACTGATCCAAACCACACCTAAATCAAATTTAATGTTCAATTAAGTACAGTATAATACTAGGAAGTGACTCCTAGGTCGTCTCTCAATGACCAAATGTGGTTCGAGAATTAGGTCAAACACTAGTGGGGGGGTTTGGTGAAAAGAGTTTTGTGAATGCAAATGAACTAAATTAATACTGGAATGCAACACATAATTAAAATAGTTGGTAAACACATATCTAAAACAATTGGTCACCAGCTCAATTACATGCTTCCAACCACAAATTAACAATAATTACTCACTACTCTAACCCAAATCCAACACAAATTACCCAACTAAGTGAAGGCTAATCTGGTCTTCAAAATTGCAAACTAAGCAAATGCAATGCACAAATTCAATCATGTTTGTACCATATAGCCCAATAAACTAAGCGAAGTTTAAACACTAATTGGGCAACTAAGTGTATACCCTTTGTAAAAACATAATCAGATTTAATAGAATGTCAAGCAAAGTAGCAAATTATACACTTCCAGCTTAGAAATCTCAAGGAAATAATGCAATTTTGCTAATGACCAACCAAACACACTTAAGCTAACATTAAACAAAGTTAACACAACTAATTAGAGTTGAAAACATGGAAGTGAAAATGAAGAAAACATTAAAGCCGAACGATATTAAAGGTGACTGAACAGTCCTAACAATGAGGCCGAACGGTATTGAAGGTGACCGAACGGTCCTAATAGTGAGGCCAAACAGTACAAACAACGACTGATCAATATGAAGACAAACTAGCTAATGAAAACAAAAATGGGAAACTAAACAAGCACAAGCCGAACGATATTACTAATAAGAAGAACAAACACAAACAAGCCGAACAGTCTCTAACAATGAAGTGTATAAGAGACCAAACGATATTGTTAAGGAAACCGAATGGTAAATAGTAAATGCAGCAACAATAAACAAACAAGAACAAGCTGAACGGTGTTACACATGAGTATATGACCAAACGATATTAAAATGTAAAAACTCAAAAAATGTTGTTGAATGCAGAAACGAAATGCAGACCAAAAAACGCAAATATAGATGTGAACAGAAAACGCTGGTGAACTTAAAATGGCAAACGAGATATGAAAATGAGATTGGAAATGAAATGGCAATGCGTGAATGAAATTGAAGATTCAACAACATTAAATGAAAGTGCTACAAAACATAAAAGCAAGAACACGAAACGAAAATTGCAATTAAAATGGAAAGGCTGGAAAATGCACCAAGCTCTTAACCTAAGAGAGAAGAAACGTGAATGAGGGGGAGGAGAGGTAAACTCTAAATCTGATTTGGGGTTTTATAAAACCAAAAAGACCAAAATGCCCTTCCTCATGGGCTTCTCCTAGAAGCAGACCAAAAATGGGCCTAAAGTCATAAAGTTTGATCGAATTACATTATAAAATGAAATTGAACTATAATATTGACGTGGCCACCCTCTTGAACTATAATGTTTCCAACATTGTCCTATTTTCTTTCTCTGGTCACTTCATCTGACTGTTCGGTTCAGTAGTGTTCTATCGTTCGTTCTCAGAGCATTCGGTGTAACAAAGCTAAGACCGTTCGGTTCAGTAATGCTTTGCAGGTTCGTTGTTTGACCATTCGGTTCAACAATGCTCTGCAGGTTCGCTCTCTGACCGTTCGGTTCAACAATGCTTAGACCGCTCGGTTCAAGCATCCAGTGTAGGCATTACAAGATCGTTCGGGATAGGCATTCACAGACCGTTCGGCATAGTCCTTCAAAGACCGTTCGGTGTTGTGCAATAGGTTCATACTTTTTTTTCTCTACCTTTCTAATAGTGATTGTCCTGCAAATAAGAATTGGAATAATTAGGCCAAAATAAGAATTAACAATCTAATTAAGCCCAAATAGTGAAAATGAGACAATAATGAAGAATTAAGCATAATTCACTAACACAATTCGGTGCGGAAAACTAAGTGAATAGTATAAAATAGTGATTCATCAACTACACACTATCATATATTTGTATTTCATATTTTGCCAGGGCTTTTCGTATGTAAAGAATGGACATCTCGAGAATTGAAAGAGGAGTCTTGAATCTCTACACAAGACACATGATTTCAATTAGTGTATATGAATTCCAAACGATAGAGAAAATAAAATTCATTAAATCCAAATATTATTGTTTCCTAGCCACTTGTAATATGGGCATTATTAATGAATCGACAAGTGTAACGAATCGTTCAAGTAATATAAAATGGTAAGACCAAGTATCGTTTCCCAAGAGACTCATGTAATACTAGTTAATTGCACTATCAACAACTCATTTAGATTAATGAACATAAGAATAAGAGGAATAAAATAAATTGATAAAGAAAATAAAATTGGTCTTTAGCATCCGGAGACGCTCAAGAGCGAAAAAGACTAGAATTGGCATGGAATGGAAATGCTAAGATTAGTTTTCACCTCTTTCACTTTCATGAATATAAGAATTCTTCTTCTTCATTAGAATGTTAATGTCACTTTCTAAATTACTTAGAACCCGATGTCTCGGCGTAAAAAGCCTATCCTTAATTATTAGGCCACAATCATTAGCATCCCTAATAACTAATTCTGCATTACGAACAGAAGCTTAAGACAACCAAAAGTTCTATCCCTATGTCTAAAATATAGTTCCTTCAAGTGAAATTCCCCAGATCCTGGTTCCTAGGTATTTCCCAATAACAAAGAAATCCATACATCATGTTATGAATGATTAGAACATAACAAGCATTGAGCAAAGGAGAAAATCACTAACATTCAATGAAATAAGCATAAAATGTTTAAATCATATTCAAATGCATGAAATTCAAAGGTTACAACTAATCCCAACAAGACGGGTTTGGCTCTCCATTGTCATGGAGAGCCTTAAAGCTTACAAAATGACCATGAAGAAGAAAAAGAAGCCAAAAAGAAAAAAGGGAGTGTTCCCACAACCCTAGCAGCCCTTCAGACTCTCCTCTAAGTGAATTGCACCTCCAAAGAACCAAATACCCATAACCCTCGCACTTTAGGTTTAAATAGAACAAATTTGCAACCAACCCCTAACCGCCAACACTCAACGCCCTAAGTGGTGGCAATTAGGCGATTTGCCCTTCATTCTGCTAATGGTGTGTCGGATGATGCAATAAAGCTAAGTTTGTTTCCTTTCTCATTGGGAGGCAATGCTAAGCTATGATTGAATTCCTTTCTCATTGGGAGGCAATGCCAAGTGGGAAGCCGTGGTTTCAAAGTTTCTAAACAAGTACTTTCCACAATCCAAAATCAACAAAGGAAAGCAAGAAATTTCTTCTTTAAAACAAGGCATGGAGGAGACATTAGGTCAAGCGTAGGATAGATACAAGAGCTTGTTGAGAAAGACGCCCACTCATGGCTTTGATGAAGCAAAAGTAATCATTCTTTTTCTTGGAGGTCTTGGTTCACAAACCAAATTGATGCTATATGTCTCAGTTGGAGGTAATATTATATGCAAGACTCCAAAGGAAGCTTTTGAATTGATAGACAACATGGCTACTAATGACAACAAGATGAATAGTGAAAGAGGAGCTCTAACCCAACAGAAGGAAGTCCTACAACAACAATCTCAAGATGCCTTGCTTGCACAAAATAAAATCATAACTCAACAGTTGGAGAATTTGACAAAGAAACTCGCTCAATTGCTAAAGGAGCTGAAGAACGTTTCACAGGTTCAACAACAACTTTGTGAATTGTGTGGTGGTGACCATATCAATGGTCAATGTGCTTTTTCAGTGGAGGTCCTAGAAGATGTAAATTTTATGGGCAATCAATTTCAAAATCAATTCTAATATCGCCAAGGGAACTTCAACCAAGGGTGGAAACCTCACCCAAGCATGGGTCAAGGTCAAAATGGACAAGCTGGACAACCATGACAAGTTAATAAACCACAACAACAACCATCACTATGGAAACAAATATCTGCGCTAAATGAGAGATCAACAAAGCTAGAAGAAACTCTTCAACTATTTATACAGGTGACTATCTCCAACCATAAGAGCCCCGAAATTGAAATTAGAAATTTGGAGATACAGGTTGGCCAATCGGCTAAGAAGTTCGAGGATATGCCTGACAGGAGTTTTGGGGCTAATACTGAGGTTAATCCTAAGGAAGAGTGTAAAGCTATTGTGAGTATACATGATGAGAGGGTGGACGAAAAAAAAGAGAGAGTTGAGTTAGATAAGAGAGAAGAAAAAGAAGAGAGAAAAGGTGAGGATGAGACGAGAGAAAAAGAAAAGAAGAGGAGAGAGAAAAATTTTGAGAAAAGTGAAAAAGTTCTTTCTTATCCCAAGGGGAGTGAGAAAATTGATAAAGAGAGACAATATGAGCGCTTTAAAGAGATCTTCAAGCAATTGGAGATTAAAATACCATTGACTGAAGCACTGCAACAAATTCCTGCTTATGCAAAGTAAATGAAGCAAATCCTTGCAAAGAGATATCTAGAGGAGGAAACTATGGATGAACAGGGAGACTGCAGAGCTATTTTGGAGAAACCATTTCCTCCAAAAGTGAAAGATCTAGGAAGTTTACTATTCCTTGTATCATTGGGAAGGAGAATATAAGGAAGGCCTTAATTGATTTAGGGTCAAGCATTAATTTGATGCCATTATCTATGCTTGAAAGGATTAGTCATCTTGAAGTCAAGCCAACAAAGCTGACTTTGCTTATGGCTGATGGGTCGTCAAAGAAACCCTATGGTGTAGCGGAAGATGTTGTGGTTTGTATAGATAAACATAAATTCCTGGTGAATTTTGTGGTGATGGAGATGGAGGAAGATAAGAAGATCCCAATTATTCTTGGAAGGCCGTTTATGAAAATGGCAAAAGTAATCACAATGTGGATGATGGGATGATAGTGCTTCAAGACCAAGAAGAAAAGGTGATCTTTAATGTTTTCAAAGCTGAGCAGAAGATTCAAGAGAATGAGACTAATCATAAAGCTGCAAAGCCGGTCATCTGATAACAGTTGAAAAACTGTTATTTTCATGTTTAAAATTGATACTAAAAGCAACATTTAACACTCAAAAACTAGCTTGAAATCATGCTTTTGGTTATATTTTCATAAATAAGAGAGCTGGACAGGTTTATGCTTGATTTCAGTGTTTTATGCAGGTTTTAAGGTGAATTTAGTGAAAGAAGTTAAGAAGGATAGAAATGGAATCAGAAAAGACATCAAAAAGTGCAAAAGAAGAAGTCGCAATTATCGCTCAGCGGCAGTTTACCGCTGAGCGGCACTCAGGCAATCACGGTGGATCTGCTGAGGGGTGAAAAGGGCGCTGAGGGGAAGAAAACAACTCACGCACTTACCGCTGAGCGGCACTATTTTGGGCTTGGGCCTAATTTTCTGTATATTTTAGAATAGTATATAAGCTTTAGGACGTCCTAGGGTTTGTATCTTTGGCGGAGACGAAGCAAACACTCACTTTTCCACCCCTTGAAGGAAGATCTTGGATGCTCAGGCTACCTCCTCATCTTTCTAGGGTTCTATCTTTCATTCTTTCATTATTGTTCATCTAGTTTCACCATGAATATGGTGAACTAAACCTTGTATTGTTGTTGGGGAATCAATGTAGTCTTGTGAAACTCTCATATATGGAATTTGTTTTAACATCTTATTTTTAAGACTTATGCTTTCTTTCATCATTAGTTATGGTTTTTCCTCTGTGCTTTAAGCTTGCTTTGTTTAACTCATTCATTGCCATGATTATTGATTTTGTCGATATGTGAACGTACGGGGAAATCTAGATCCGGGGAATTTCTCCCAATAGCATATTGGTTGCCGTTAAGCTTCTGCACTTAAGAATTAATTACTAGGAATGCTAGGAATTGTATGAACTCGTAATTAAGGATAGGCCTTCTTGCAAGGTGATTTAGAGAGTGGCATTAGCATTGATGAAAAGAATGATGAATTCCTAAAGTATATGAGAGTGGATAAGATGAAATCGATAACCCCAACAACATACTCATCCATCTAATTCATTGAAATGTTTGTATTCTGTTTTTCTCCATTGATCAAATTCATGCATACATATTTAATTACTGTCTTTTGCATTTAAACCTACAATCAATTTGTTCTTAAGTCTTAAATAATCAACAAATCATATAGCTAAACTAGGTCGTGAGTCCTTTGGGAAAACGATACTTGGTCTTACCTTGTTTTATTACTTGATACGATTTGATCACACTTGCTGATTGTTAAACAAGTTTGTGGCGCTGTTTTTCGATGTTCATAAGCAACACTTCCTCACTATCCAAGATAGAAGGCTCTTGATGGAGCGGAAGGTGGGTTGGATACTAGACTTGGCTCCTCAATTTGGAGAGGAACTAGAGAGCAGAAATTGGGAGAGAATAACCACTTACCCTACACCAACCAACATAGCGATAGTCAAGGAATTTTACACCAATGCAAGATCGTTTGGTGATTCTCACACAGAGAAATACATGAGCTATGTCATAGGAAAAACCATTCGGTATGATCCTGACTTTATCAACAAATTTCTGTATACTGAATGGACTAGTGTACAGTGTCAGTTTGCTCTGAATATGGAAGAGGGAGCAGAGTTTGATGCTATGGATAATGTGTTGTGTGTACCTGGAGGGCATTTTCAGAGGAATAGGAATGGTGCAATTTTACATATTAGGAGAGCTGATCTAACTCCCATGGCAAAATACTAGATAGCTTTTTCTCATGCGAATATCCAGCCTTGTTCTCATGTCTTTGATATTACTGTTAGCCGGGCCCTTTTTTTGTATTGTGTGCTTAGAGGGATGAGTATTAATATTGGACCGGTCATAGCAAGTGAGATTCAGACTTGTGTCAGTACTATGTGATGAACGGGTCGCACCGCTCACAAAAGTTGTTTGCAGATAAGAATGCAGTACAGTACTAGGATGTGACTCCTAGGTCGTCTCTCAAGGACCAATATTGTGGCGGTTCAGTCTCTGATTTAAACACGTAGTGGGGGGTTTATGATTTTTGTGTGCGGAAATTGAAATTAAAAGTGAAAATTTAAACACAACTGAAAAAACACTGAAATAAATTTTAAAAGCAGTAAAATCAAACGGTAAAAAATGTTGAAAACGGTAAAATTAAACGCAGAAATAAAAACATCAGTGAAAATACATTGACAGAAAATAACCGTAAAAATAAAGTTTGAAAATAAACTAAACGATAAATCACATTGACATAATTTAACGGTGTAGAAAAAACATTAAACGATAAAATAAAAGAGACAATAAAATTAAAAGCACTAAATTGAATATCAAATTTGACAAAGACACAATATTTGAAATAAAATACCGTAAAAATAAAATTAACAAAGTTCCAAACACTGATACACTTCAGAAATAAAACACTACATTTTTCACTGCTGAGAATGAAATGAAAATGAAATTCAGAGAGCTATTGGAAAAGGAAGAGGGAGAGGCGAGAGCCTCCTCCCAGACGTGGGTTTCCTAAAACTACTCCTAAAATCTCCTAATTTCTTCTGCTGCTGCCCCTCATTTTATATTGCCAATTCTCTGAACCCGTGAACATATCTTCTTGCATGCTGAGCAATAGTTTTCTCTCCGTGAGAAAACAGGGTGAGGCCCTCCATTTTTCAATTGTCATCTTGTTCTCTATGTTGTACACACCTTTCTCCTTTCCATTCAGCCATGGCTTCAAAAGTATTTCCCATGCTTGACGCATGCCTTCCATGTAGTGTGTTTCTTCTGGAAGTGAGCTGCTGGACCACTTTTCTCCATTCAACCTTCACGGTTTCACACATCCAACACTCTCTCCTTCATTCCAGCCCTTTGCTTCACACTTTGCAGCTGCTGGACGTTGAATGGAGCTTAGGGGAATTGTACAGGCTTATGATTGCTGAACCATGTGCAAGGTGGATAGTGAAGGTGCTGGACCGTCTACCACCACACGCTTCCAGCCGTGACTTTGCTACTGCCATCTTCCAGCCACGGTAGCACCTCTTTCTTATTTACTGCACCGTCTCTTCCAAGTGCAGATCCGTGATTCAAACTCACGCTCCTCTGGATGTGCTGGACCGAGAGTTTCATAAGCTGCACTTCTCCAAGCTGGATGAAGATCTCCCTCTTGCCGAGACATCTTTCCTTCCAGCCAGCTACTGCATCAGCATGCAGTTGTGTCTTGGAGCTCCCTTCTTCGGTTGCTTGCTTCCGGACCAGCATGAAAGATGCTTGTGTTTCTTTTCAGCCAATAAAATAAGCTATATCTTCACTATGCTGTGTGCTTTAGTTTTCCAGTGACCTCCATTCAATGAATCCCCTACACTTTCTTAACTAAGTCCGTGTGTTTCCTTGAAGAAGTGGTCCCTTCTTTTTCTATTTTGTAATGCATGGCCGTGAGGTTTGGTTGCTTTTCCAAAACAATGGCTAATTCACTACAATTCACGTTCCAAAGGTGGCTCCCACTTTAATACAAAAAAATGTTTTTGTTGGATGCTTGCTAAAATAACTTACACCTTGATTCCACCTCCTTATTAATAATTGAATAAAATTCAATCCAATAATTCAGCACATTTGGAGTTCATGTGGCCGTGAGATGGTGTACAATGTGGTGGTCCCCTCCTTCAATTACTTTACTTATTAGATTCCAAGCCAATTTGCCGTATGGATGTTGTTGCACATTTCCTTTAATAAAAAAAAACGTGTGCTTTTTGCAGCTAATAGTTCCGAGTTTCTCTTCAATTAATGGCCAAGCTAATTGGAAATGTACGTTAGCCAAAGAAAGGGTGCAGCTCCCACTTCTATTCCAAAGCAAATTGTTGAATCTTTTAGCATCTTTTTGGACGTGCAAAAATATTGGAGGCTGTGTGGCATGTCTTCTAATTCATCATATTTCTACGAGAAATGAGGTATGAAATGTGCCAATATGAGTGTTGAATCCTTGAGTGTTGGGAGGTCTTAGCACTGTCCAATGATCAATTCCAGCTACCACAAGTATCAAACAACAAGCAAACAATGCAAACAATTTAGAAGTCACTCAAACAGTAAACACAAGACTGACATAGAGGAGTAAAAAAAATACTGGGAACAACACAGAACGAATTTGAACAAAATAAAAACTATACATGAAACTAGACATCTAGACGAAACTATGAAAAAAAATTGCATTGAAAACGGATATGAATTGAACTCGAACGAGGACAAACAAGTTGACACAAAATTCACACAGCAACCAGCGAAAATTGAAGTGGCTGAAATGCATTGGGCTCAATTGTCATTTCTCATTTAGCCTTCAAATGTCCCAAAAAGATATCCAAAATTTTCCCATAATTAATAATGCAAAATAATAAGCTCAGATAATTCAAATTAGTTAAAATAAGAATTTCTGATCGAATTAAGCACAATTAGGAAAAATAGGAAAATAACGGACGATTAAGCACAATTCCCTGATTAATTATAGTACAATAAACTAAGTGAAGTGAAGAAAATATTGACTCATCAAAATAGACCACACTTAGTCTTTTGCACTCCTGGGCAAAATCAAGACGCAAATCAGGGAATACGACATCAAAGGACTGACACAGATGCAACATACAGAAAATAAAAACTCGCAAGAAAATAAACGAAATTTACAAAGTTCTCAAGAATTCTGGAGAGATAAGAGAAGTAGAAATTATCTAACACAAATCAAATAAAGCAGATACTTATAGAAATCTTCCAAGCAATTCAATACACGGAAAAATAATCAATCAGCTTAAGAGGTGATTTAAAAATAACATAACCTCACAGATGCACTACAGTGTTTCTCTCAAGTGTCTAGGGTAAACATTTCAACTCAATGCACTCAAGAAAACAAACACAATCAGACTTGGCAAGCTTCTAATTATCAATACTTAAAACATATGCATGTTCAGATCAAAAGGTCTTTTCTGGGTTGTAATGGGGCCAAGGACATGGGAGGATAAAATATAGATAAGTAGCTACAGCTCAAAAGAAATAGAGGAGCAATGGGGAATAAATGGAAATACAGTCAAATCTTACCCAAACCTCTAATTCAATCCACTTCTCGACTCCATTGTTCTCAAAATGTTTTTTTTTTTTTTTTTTCAATTTTCTTTCTTTTTCTCATCAATTTTTCATTTTTTCTCATCCTGTCTCTCTCTTTTTTTTTTTCTTTATCACACAACAGGATATAAATCATTTTTTTAAAACATGATGAGGAACCAACTAGCCAATTTATCAGAATCCCCAAGGAGACCACACTTATTCACAAAACAGTTCTATAGCTCCAGACTTTCCTGAGGTTAAGGTAATCATCGTTTTTCACTTAGGATCAGTATATGAGCTTCAACATAAAGAAATATATACAGTATAGGCTCAAAGGGGTTATCAAAGGATAATAACAAGGTAGGCTTATTTGGCTAAAGAGGCTCAAGAACAAAAATGCCTTTATCATTTTCTAAACATGCATATAAATCAAGTATATCAAAAAGAATCAAGCCAAGGCATATGTGCAAGCAATCAAGATACATGTCACACACAAGAAAGAAAAACAAAGTGGCTCAAATCTCACACAGGGTGTTCGTCACAATCAAATCAACCTCTTAAACATTATAATCATCTTCCAAGCAGAGAAAAGCAAGGATTTCAAACCATAAGTATTAAGTAAGTGAAGGAAAAATCTACAACTTAAACATCATCCAGAAATCAAGAGAAAAAATGTAAAATTTATTGCACACAAAACACACTAAAAACCACTTAAAACAGAAAAAATTTAACACTCAAAAACAAAAAATTTAACACACAAAATACAATCTAATAGAAAAATCAGAATTTCTCCCCAGTAGACCACACTTAAATCACACAATGTCCTCAGTGTGTTACAATCATCAGATGATCAATTTCAGAGCAGTCAAAAAATATAGACAAGTGCAATAAAAAAGTTAGGAAAAATGGGAAGAAATTTTTCAGTAACATCCATCAGTAGATGTTATCAGTGACATCCATCAGTAGATGTCGAAATCACCTAGCACCCATCAGTAGATGCTATAATATATATATATATATATATATTTTTTTTTTTTTTTTTATTTTCTGAAAAAGGATACCGGTACTGTGACAACAGTCTCGGTGGCAAAGACCGGAACTGTTGCTACAGTGGAAAGAAATCTGGCTATAAATGAGGCACTCTCCGCGTCCAGCGCCATTTCCTGACCTAGTCTCTCTCTCTAGTCCTCTCTTCGCCCTCTCTGCTCTCTTCTCTCTCTACTCTCTCCTGAGCGTCTGGATCTCTGCGGAGCCTCTGCCCCGGTGCCATCTGAAGAGTCTGAGATCCACGAGGAGCTTCTCTGCCAGCTCTACTACTCCAGGTAAGTCCTCTGCTCCTGGATCTGCCTTTCTTTCTGCTAGTTTTACTTTCTTTCCGTCCTTTACCGCTTTTCCTGCTTTCCATTTTTTTATGCATTCCTCTTGCCTGCTCTCCCTCTTTATTTCCTGCTTTCCTGTTTCTCCATTTCCTTTTTTCCAGATCTTTCATTTTTTTTTTTCTTTTTCTGCTTTCTTTTCCTGCTTTCATTTAAGCCTTCAGTTCCTTCTTTATTTTCAGCTCTTATTCGCTTTCTTCTTCACCTGCTAAACACTTAAAACACATAAAACACAATTGTCTAAAAACTTAAGGGGTATATCGGCTGGAAACCAGACGTTAATCTCCCTTCGATTGAAGGTATGGCAGAGACAATCGGGTAGAACAACGCCACGTACCCCACTTAAAATAAAACACAGAAACATAATATACAAGAACAATATGGACAAGGACACTGGACGTAGATCCGTTTAGGACCCTTTGCAAGGACCGTGAAACAGATCTGAGACCAGACACAAAAACAATCAAAGACAGACAGGACAAAATAAATTTAACGGAAAACAAGAACAAATAAAGAAAACACAGAACTAATCTAAAAATTTTTTATGCTTCTTCTTTTTTTATGTTTTGTTTTTCTTTTTCTTGTTTTTGTTCTTTTTATATGTATTTATTTTTTATTTATGTATTTGTATATTACGAGAGGAAGGATGAGTGAAGCGGAATCAGAGAGATATACCAGTCAACGGTGGCGTCCAACCGACGATCAGATCACGATGATGACCAAAATATTCAACTATGGGGTCACACACCCAAGCCGAGCGCAAGTCGTCGAGATCGCGTCTCGACTAAGGGCTTTCGGCGAAGCCACTGAATACAACGTACACTGCTGGTTCAACAACCACGGCAATCGGGTCAAGCACTGGCAAGCTGAGATAGACCCCACTGGCACTCTCTTTTCACAACTGCCGCTGTACATGTATGGTAAGAACTCTCATCATACTTCCATTGAAATTTTTTTTTTTTTTCACTTCCTCTTCTATTATTAACACATGTTTTTTATTTTTTTATTTTTTTATTTTTTATTTTTTGTTTGAAAGAAAACAACTGGGTGATAATGAGGGCACCGAGGCTGCTGAATCTGTTTCCAGTTCCGATCATTATCGATGACGATAAAAATGAACGAGAAATTCCTCCACCAAAGCCTCCGCTCGTGACTTTTCGAACCAGAGCTCCCTCAACGGAGCTCTCCCTTAGACCACCACAACCAGCTCGAGAGTTCTTTCATTTTTAATGTTTTATGTTTTTTTTTTTTTTTTTTTATGTTTTTGTTGGCCGAGTGTGGCCAGAATATTAAGGACTGTAATATGAACACTTATGTTTTTTTTTATGTTTTTAATTTTATGTTTTTTTTTTTATTATGTTGTTTTGGTCTGTAATATTAACGATCACTAAAGATCGACTCCCCCGAACATCTTTTATTTATATATATCTACTGCAATTTTATGTTCAGATCTGTTCAAGCTCCTATTTTCCATTACTGTAATTTTGCTATTATGAATGAAATATTTTCTTAGTCTAAAAATTTGCAATCAAAGATCTGTATGAAAACAACTAAGAAATTGTATTTACAGTGAAGGAAAATAAGGAAAATAAATGAGATCTGAAGTGAAAATTTTTATTGGTATGAAATAATAAGATACTGAGGGTCGAAATAAAATCAAGGAATACGCAAAACAATTTTTGAATTTTTGAATTTTTGAATTTTTTTTTTTATATATATATTTAGTAAAAACACTAAAAATCACGAAGCAAATAAAACACAAAACACATTATTTTTTTTTTTTAAATATATGAAAAATAAATATATGTACATCTCATAACAATTAAATTTGAAAAGAAAAATTTTTGCACACTTAAAAAAAAAATTATCACAAATAAATTTTTTTTTTTTTTAAATAATAATAACTGGAAAACTAATAAAGAAAAATAAAAGGAAAAATAAACATAAAAGAAAACAAAATTCAGAATCTTCCCGAGACCATACTTAAAATACAATGTCCTAAACGTGTTCTAAGCATAAGATCATCAGTTAAAACACTAAACAGATAAAGGACAAATGCAATAAAAGTAGGAAAACGGGAAAGAAAGAAAAAGAAAACTCCCCTGGATTATGGTGGCAGTTGCCAATTTTGGATCATCAGGGAGAGGTCTTCATGTTCACGATCCAGCCATGAAGTTTTGAGGACGAACTGCTTCATCCTCCAGATTTGATCAAGCAGTGAAATGTTTTCCACAGCTGGATCTGAGCAGTGATTGTTGATGAGCAGGTTCAGCAGGTGCCTATTGTTGTTGAAACAGTTATGGGTACTCGCACCTTTGTCTTCAATTGTGGGTGTCTGCTCATCAAGTTTATACGTACCTCCTGCAACATGGTTAGTGCAATGTGGTTCCACAGAAATATTATGCAGAGGTATAACACCCAATCCCAATTCATCATACTGAGCCTTAGACACAATCTCATAACATGAATCAGTTTCAAATGTAGAAACAATATCTATAACAAGCTCAGATTCATGTTCAGACGGAGAATTAAAAACATGCTCAGCTACAATATGATTACAAGCATACCTATCATCAGCATAATCTTTAATAACACAATCAACAGAATAATCAATTTGCGGTATGCTTACCTCCACTTCCTTGAAGATTTCTAGAGTGTGGGAAGGTGAAGGTGGTCTACCTGGTTCAGGATTACTGCTTACTTCTGCCGGGTCCCCAAAATTTTCATCAGTCTCTTCAGGTGCAAGAGTGGCCATCTGCCTGATCTGATCACTCAGATTCTGAATGGCAGATTGAGTTTCCTGCTGGAACTCCATGCTCTCTTGCTTGAACTGCATGTTCCCTTTCTGAAACTGAATGTTCTGCATTGTCATCTGCTCTAGTAACTCCTTTAAAGTAGGTTCAGAAGTAGAAGGCTGAGGAGTTATTTGAATAGGAGAATCATACTGCTGACTCTCATATTGTGGAACTGGCTCCCAAAGAGAGCTCTCAGAAATTGGATGATGGAACATATTGTTCTCATCATAAAAATCAGCAGATTTAAAATCAAAGTAATATGCAGAATAAGAATCATAATCACAGACATTGGCAGAATAAGCATTATTCACAACATTAAAATAGGTAGACATCGAAAAGTAAAAATAAAACAAATAAAAAGTAAATACTAAAAATTACTAAACAGATAATTCACAACACATTTATACATGCTACAGGAACATAAAAGACAGAACATAATTTTTTTTTTTTTTTTTAATAACAACTAAATACAGAACATAGCACAATTAAACACATATATACACAATATATATTAACACAGTAAAAATCTAAAACAAAAAACCTGGAACTGAAGTGACAACGCCGCCAAAATTTGCTGAAGGTGTCGTTGTCGCCTACAAAAATACAAAAGACAAAACACACAAAACACACATATTAACAGAACAAAAATTTACACAACAAGAATTTAAAACCAAACCGTCATTGGTCCCCGGCAACGGCGCCAAAATTTGATGAACGGGTCGCACCGCTCACAAAAGTTGTTTGCAGATAAGAATGCAGTACAGTACTAGGATGTGACTCCTAGGTCGTCTCTCAAGGACCAATATTGTGGCGGTTCAGTCTCTGATTTAAACACGTAGTGGGGGGTTTATGATTTTTGTGTGCGGAAATTGAAATTAAAAGTGAAAATTTAAACACAACTGAAAAAACACTGAAATAAATTTTAAAAGCAGTAAAATCAAACGGTAAAAAATGTTGAAAACGGTAAAATTAAACGCAGAAATAAAAACATCAGTGAAAATACATTGACAGAAAATAACCGTAAAAATAAAGTTTGAAAATAAACTAAACGATAAATCACATTGACATAATTTAACGGTGTAGAAAAAACATTAAACGATAAAATAAAAGAGACAATAAAATTAAAAGCACTAAATTGAATATCAAATTTGACAAAGACACAATATTTGAAATAAAATACCGTAAAAATAAAATTAACAAAGTTCCAAACACTGATACACTTCAGAAATAAAACACTACATTTTTCACTGCTGAGAATGAAATGAAAATGAAATTCAGAGAGCTATTGGAAAAGGAAGAGGGAGAGGCGAGAGCCTCCTCCCAGACGTGGGTTTCCTAAAACTACTCCTAAAATCTCCTAATTTCTTCTGCTGCTGCCCCTCATTTTATATTGCCAATTCTCTGAACCCGTGAACATATCTTCTTGCATGCTGAGCAATAGTTTTCTCTCCGTGAGAAAACAGGGTGAGGCCCTCCATTTTTCAATTGTCATCTTGTTCTCTATGTTGTACACACCTTTCTCCTTTCCATTCAGCCATGGCTTCAAAAGTATTTCCCATGCTTGACGCATGCCTTCCATGTAGTGTGTTTCTTCTGGAAGTGAGCTGCTGGACCACTTTTCTCCATTCAACCTTCACGGTTTCACACATCCAACACTCTCTCCTTCATTCCAGCCCTTTGCTTCACACTTTGCAGCTGCTGGACGTTGAATGGAGCTTAGGGGAATTGTACAGGCTTATGATTGCTGAACCATGTGCAAGGTGGATAGTGAAGGTGCTGGACCGTCTACCACCACACGCTTCCAGCCGTGACTTTGCTACTGCCATCTTCCAGCCACGGTAGCACCTCTTTCTTATTTACTGCACCGTCTCTTCCAAGTGCAGATCCGTGATTCAAACTCACGCTCCTCTGGATGTGCTGGACCGAGAGTTTCATAAGCTGCACTTCTCCAAGCTGGATGAAGATCTCCCTCTTGCCGAGACATCTTTCCTTCCAGCCAGCTACTGCATCAGCATGCAGTTGTGTCTTGGAGCTCCCTTCTTCGGTTGCTTGCTTCCGGACCAGCATGAAAGATGCTTGTGTTTCTTTTCAGCCAATAAAATAAGCTATATCTTCACTATGCTGTGTGCTTTAGTTTTCCAGTGACCTCCATTCAATGAATCCCCTACACTTTCTTAACTAAGTCCGTGTGTTTCCTTGAAGAAGTGGTCCCTTCTTTTTCTATTTTGTAATGCATGGCCGTGAGGTTTGGTTGCTTTTCCAAAACAATGGCTAATTCACTACAATTCACGTTCCAAAGGTGGCTCCCACTTTAATACAAAAAAATGTTTTTGTTGGATGCTTGCTAAAATAACTTACACCTTGATTCCACCTCCTTATTAATAATTGAATAAAATTCAATCCAATAATTCAGCACATTTGGAGTTCATGTGGCCGTGAGATGGTGTACAATGTGGTGGTCCCCTCCTTCAATTACTTTACTTATTAGATTCCAAGCCAATTTGCCGTATGGATGTTGTTGCACATTTCCTTTAATAAAAAAAAACGTGTGCTTTTTGCAGCTAATAGTTCCGAGTTTCTCTTCAATTAATGGCCAAGCTAATTGGAAATGTACGTTAGCCAAAGAAAGGGTGCAGCTCCCACTTCTATTCCAAAGCAAATTGTTGAATCTTTTAGCATCTTTTTGGACGTGCAAAAATATTGGAGGCTGTGTGGCATGTCTTCTAATTCATCATATTTCTACGAGAAATGAGGTATGAAATGTGCCAATATGAGTGTTGAATCCTTGAGTGTTGGGAGGTCTTAGCACTGTCCAATGATCAATTCCAGCTACCACAAGTATCAAACAACAAGCAAACAATGCAAACAATTTAGAAGTCACTCAAACAGTAAACACAAGACTGACATAGAGGAGTAAAAAAAATACTGGGAACAACACAGAACGAATTTGAACAAAATAAAAACTATACATGAAACTAGACATCTAGACGAAACTATGAAAAAAAATTGCATTGAAAACGGATATGAATTGAACTCGAACGAGGACAAACAAGTTGACACAAAATTCACACAGCAACCAGCGAAAATTGAAGTGGCTGAAATGCATTGGGCTCAATTGTCATTTCTCATTTAGCCTTCAAATGTCCCAAAAAGATATCCAAAATTTTCCCATAATTAATAATGCAAAATAATAAGCTCAGATAATTCAAATTAGTTAAAATAAGAATTTCTGATCGAATTAAGCACAATTAGGAAAAATAGGAAAATAACGGACGATTAAGCACAATTCCCTGATTAATTATAGTACAATAAACTAAGTGAAGTGAAGAAAATATTGACTCATCACTATGAACAACAAGGCACCCTTGGGACATCCATCTCTGATCACACACCTCTGTGAGTTAGTTGGGGTTAACACTTCCACACCACCGTTGGAGCGGCCTAGGAAGGCAATTAATGAGGCCTACTATAGACAATATTGTGGGGGAGATGAGGTAGCTCAGCTAGTACCACCACGACGTCCTTCTAGAAGGAGAGGACCACCACAAGCACACGCACCGCCTCATGATGCAGAGCCTTTTCAGATGAGACGGTGGACTATGGATGAATTTAACAATGTGGTGGCATGGCCAGAGGAGGAGGCACAGGCTAGTGGAGCTGGAGCAGCTGAAGATCCAGCTATGAAGGAAGATGATGAGGATGATGATTTTGAAGATGCTGAAGAAGAAGGAGAGGAGGAAGATTCTGACTGATAGCATGTGCTGATGAGGAGCTGAGATAGTATTTGCCGATGGATGCTATCAGCACTAGAGCAGGACTTGTCTTATCTTTTGTTTTGTATTATTGAACTATATTTGCTTCTGTTTTGTGATGTACTCGGTCTGAAACTTTATCTGATGTGATGGTTTAATATTGACTTGTGCATGATGAGTATTGCTTAATGATGTTTTGCTATTGATTGTTGTTGAGATGTTGCAAAGGATGCTTGATACAGGTGATTGTTCACAAACTTGTGAATAGATGCATGATATTATGATTGTGATTATGATGCTAAGCAGGATGTGTATGTGGTGTATGTGGGAAATAAATTAACTTGTGTGAGGTTTTGAACTCTAGAGTTTTATGAATGATTGTTATTACTTTGAAAGCATGAATGACTTTGCCCAGGTTTCTATAATTGAATCACTTGCTTGCATGTGTCATATGATCAAGGCCATCTATTGTTATCCCTTTTTAGCCAATGCATGATTTTAGCCTAATAAAAGAGAGCACAATGTGTTCTATCCTTTGAACCTTTAGCTTAAAACAGGATTTGAAAACCCTTTGTGAAAATCTTTACCTTGACTTAAGTTGAGAATATTTGTGGTATTGATAAAGGTTCAAGTTTGGGGTTGTTGGGAATTTTGAAAAGGGAAAATAAATAAGCATTGAGCTATGTGTTGAGCAAATGAAAAGTAAAAGAAAAAGGAAAGAAAAGAAAGGAAAAGAAAAGCTCAATGCAAAGGAAAGTTGGGAATAAGTAAGAATGGTTGTGAATGACTCTCTTACTTCAAGGATTTTGTGATCCAAAAAAAACCAATTTTCTTTTTAGCGTAGTCACATTATAAGCCATAGAAAAGTCCTTGTGATGATGCTTGCTTGTGAGTATATTTGATTGTGGTTAAATGAAAGGTAAAGTTGATTCATGTGACATTATGATAGTAGAGTGAATGAGTGACCTCTATATATACTTGTGTGATTGAGTGAGAAACACTTTATCTTTAGTGAGGAATAATTCCATGAGCACATGATTACATCTCTACTTAGTTCATTGATCATTCATGAGAATAGCATTTGTTGGATATGGTAATATGGGAACACCATGATGAGTTATTTTGAATCAAGGCATGTGTGCATCTTGACTGAATTTTGTTTGATGAGCTGATTTGAGCAATTACTTGTCTTGAAAGAAAGAGTTTTAGAACATGTTGAACCATTGTATTGATTGGTGGAAGACTGAGTTACATCTTGTTTGTTTGAGGACAAGCAAAGTTCTAAGTTTGGGGTTGTGATGAAAAACCGTTATTTTTATACTTAATTTGGATATTAAAAACACCCTTTATGACTTAGAACCTAGCTTGAAATCATGCTTTTGCTTAAGTTAAGAGAATAAGAGCATTGGATGGGTTTTATGCTTGGTTTTCCTTGTTTTGGCAGGAATTTAGAGGAATTGGATGAAAGAAGTTGAAGTAGCGAGGAGTTGGACTCAGGAAAGGAAGAAAAAGTGCACAAAAGAAGAATCGTAGCCACCGCTCAACGCCATTTTCACCGCTCAGCGCCAAGCTTGATGTTGAATACACTATCTCACGATTAAGTGCCACCGTTGAGCGTCATTTTGAGTGTCGCACTTACCGCTAAGCACAATTCTACCGCTGAGCGGTGTCTTCTTGGGCTTGGGCCAATTTTCTGTATTTTTAATAAACTATATAAGGGTTTAGTCGACCTAGGGTTGATATCTTTGGATAGAAAGAGGCGAAATCACACTCCTTTCACCCCTTGGAGGCGGATTTTAGATGTGGAAGCTCCGATCTTCAACTTTTAGGGTTTTATCATTCATTCTTTTCATTATTTCCATCTAGTTTCACCATGTCTATGGTGAACTAAACCTCTATTATTGTTGGGGAAACGATATAATCCTTTGAAACTCTTATGTATTGAATTGATTCTTGATTTTATATTCTTTACTTCATTAATTGTTAATTCATTCATTCAATTGCATGATCATTGATGTTATCAATATGGACACATATAGGTAAATCTAGCACTGGGGAAATTCTCCCGAAAGCAATTTACCTAGACATAGGAATAGGAGGATCGGTTGCCTTTAAGCTTCTATGCGAATGTAAAATGCATGATTAATTGCTAGGGAGACAAGACATTGTGAACTAGTAATTAGGATTAGGCTTTCTTCACCTAGACATCGGGTTTAAGGTAAATTAGAAAGTGACATTAACATTAATGAAGAAGATGAATTCATAAATACATGAGAGTGGATAGGATAAGTCGTAAACCCTAACAACATCATCATTCTATATTTTACATCAATCACTTTTGCTCTTTCAATCCAATTGATCAACACTTGCATTCATGTTTATTTTCCGCAATCTAAACACGGTGATTTCGTTTACAAGTCTAATTTAATCAAGAAATCACATAATTGTTTAGTGTCGTGAGTCTCTTGGAAAACGATACTTGATCTTACCATTTATTATTACTTGATACGATTCGGTACACTTGCCGAAGTGTTAACAATTGTTAATGAAGATCGTTATAATAAAACAATTATAAGAAAGTGTGGACCAAAATACCAAACCTTGAAGGCCAACCATGCAAGCTTTTTAGTCGTAGTAGTTGATTTCTTTGATAACATCATATGTTGTACAATTGAACTATGAAAAAAATGGCTTTAGGACATTTATATAATAAAGAAAGTTTAAACATTGAGGTTCTTACCAATATACTACTTGTCTGAGATGTCTGGGAGGAGACTTGTGTAATGAGCAAAACCAGACAACAATGTTATCTGGTATGAAAATCACAAGTAGCTGTCAATGGTGCTTGAAATTGATAATAACTTAATTATTATATATTAAAATCACATACTTAACTTTCAAGTTAACAAACATAACTTACCCAATTATAAAAGGCACAAAAAATAACGCATTCCCCCTTACAATGGAGTTGGTCACGTATGTTTGGATGTCATCAAATTTATTGTCTTCGTGAGTGAGTTGCAGGTCAATGAACCCATATACTGTTACGTAAACCAAACATATACCCGAAATAAAACAATTGACTTGATATAAGTAACTTGATAAATCAATTTTATAAAAATAATTGCTCATAGACTTACACCATCCATAACTGAATTAGGGTAATATTCAACTCTTCTTTCCCTAATGCAAGCTCCAAGACATCTTGCCTATGCGAGTAATGGGATCTTAGAGTCTCTCCCAAATATAGTAGAATCCCATGGAATCATCATCAGCTTATCTGGAATGATGGCAGAAAGTTGGTGTAATGCACCAAGAGTATTGTCCTTGGATAAATGAATCTTCTTGGGTGTAGGACTTTTCTCTCCACACATATGCTATTACATGCAAAAATATTTAAGTTTGGACATCAATAACATGTAAAGTCTAAAATTGAGATGTGTAAAGTAGAAGTCCACAATGGGGGGCCAGAAATAAAACCAACAAATTGTCTAGGCCAGGACAATCTAAAACTATCGCATCTGTTTGCATAAGAACTATCACATCAGCTATGACAATCTCGTCTACCATGACCTTAACCTCATCATTTGAAAGCTTCATACCATGAACTACAGTGAGTGTCTCAAAAAAATGTTCCATGAGCCACTAGCATCGTCCCAGTATCGTCGAAAACATACAACTGACATGAACGAGTGTCGTCCATGTCGTCCCCTAAGACGCCTGGAGCTAAACAACTACCTCTACCGCTTCTACTTGTCAGAGTCAATGTTAGATTATACAATTATTGTTGAAACTTACACATAACCCTTTCAGCCACTTTTGAAGTGACTTCATCACACAATTGTATCCTAATCTTCGTCGTGATCTCCTACTTCAGCCTTTCTTCATACTCTTGAGTATGTGTGTATGAACTGTGACGCAAGGAGCCCCCAAAATAATGCCTATGTCGGATCCAACAACACACACTCGTCCGGGGTGCTTAGGTCATCCAATTGCAGTAACAAGAATATCATGATTACCTTCTGGAGTGAATTGACCTTGGAGCTCTACTCAACCAAGGAGTCCTATAACATAACAAAACATAATTTTTATTTTAAAGGGTCTATTGAATTTATATAATGAAAATATTGTTATTATAGGAAAAGTGATATCTTGCAATTTTTTCTGATATTTCTCATGCACTTTCAGAAGTGTTGGAGCCCGATGATCGTAGATGGGCTAACTTCCACTTCACATACCAAGATGGTGGTGAAAGAGGTTGGAGACTACCACCCTTAGAAAGTGGGGGCCTACCTTCTGACTTTTGCTTGATGATTTTTTCTTCAAGCTTCCTATACCTACCTTGTTTCCTATCACATAACTAGTTCTTATAATATAAAATTGTCAATGAGGAATTGAATGATTTCAACTAAACTAACCTGGCATGCCTCGAATGTACGAATATCAATAAATTGACGCCAAGTCTCTCTGTTAGTTGCCTTATATTTGGCACATTGAGACTTTTTTTTTCTCCGAAGATATATCTAGACGTCAATTTTGTCCTAAAACCCCAAAAATTTTCAATGGTAGACAATAAATACTTATTTTTAAGTGTCACAACATTTGGAATGTCAAATGTCATATGCAATAAAGAAAATAACGTTGTATCAATACAAAATTATCAATATAATCAAACTATAATTGGAAAGATATTAATTAACTTACCAATAGATCATGCCATATTATGTTTCAATCAACTTTGGACACATGATCGAAAGATATAGTAAGGATAGATATTTTGTCACGTGCCAAATATTTCAACCTCATCAACCTACAACAACTTCAAGTCTTCAACTACTGGGTTGTGATAAACATTTATGTCATTTTTAGGCTGCTTTAGACTAGATATCATCATAGACAACATCATGTATTTTCTCTTCAAGAACAATATAGGAGATAACTTCCAAATTATCAATATAAGGGGCAACAATTATGATTGGTACTTAAATTACCAAATGGGTTCATTCAATGAGTAGCTAAAGCAAGTGATTGAGGTCGTACCTGAATCAAATTAATGTGAAAATAAAGTGCAGTATACTAGGAGAATTGAACCCTAGGTATATCTCAAGGACCAAATGTGGTTTAAGAATTAGATTGAACATGTAGTGGGGGTTTTATGGACAGTTTTGTGACTAGAATTAACAAACCAAAACACGAAATTCACACAATTCAAAGACAGGTTGGTGCTTAGCTCAGTTACAAGGCTTCAAATCATTGATTATCAATAAATTAAACCTTTCTCTTACACTATTCCAACACAAATCAATCAACTAAGCGAAGATTAGTTAGGTTGTCTTAAATTCGAATTAAGCAAATGAATTGCACATGATTAATTGGTTTTGCACATTATGGATTAATTAACTAAGTGAGAACTAAACCCAATCAGACCACTAAGCGTGTTCTAATTGCAAGTGTAAAACTGATTCAGCATGGTGCAAAGCAAGGCAGTTACATTAACAACTCAGAAACCTCATGGAACCATTGAAACCTCGCTAATACCAACCAAAACAGATTTAAGCTTCCATTAAAACAACTTCCGAATCGCAAAACAAAATTCGAATCATTGAACAACAACCAATGCAGAAAATGAAACTAAAACCCAATGTTGGAATGAAAACCTAAAACGAGATTAAATGCATAAACAAACAACCTTAGAAAAACGCAAATTCAGATTGAAGAACCCAACAGAACACAAAAAACGCAAGCTCAAAAGTGGAAGCAAAAATCGAAAATGGCGAAATAGAATGCACTCATGAACAAAAGTGAAAAGGAAGAACAATGATAATAAAGAAGATGAAATTAAAGGACAAAAAGAAATGCAGAAACGAATTCAACTATCAATTCAATGAAAAAGAGTCATTACAATGAAAGAAAACACAAACCTAATGAGAGCTCTCCAAGAAACTCAAAAACGTGAAAATGTAGAATGAGGGAGAGCATGTGTGTCTTTTGGGGGGCCCCCTTTTTTGCACACAACCCAGTGTCAGAATTGTCATGGGCCTAATCCTAAATGGCCAAAAATGGCCTAAAACTTAAATATGCCCAAATATACCTAAAAAACGAAATTACACTTTAATTTAAAGTACAATGCTGATATGGATGAACGAAAATGATGTGGCCAATGACGTGAGTTCCCTCTTGATGTCCCAAATACACTCCCAAAATTCCCTTGCAAATAATAATGATAATAATTAGCCTCAGATAATTCAAATTAATTAAAATAAGACTTACTGGTTAAATTAAGTACAATTAGCAAAATTGGGAAAATAATGGACATTCAAGCACAATTCTCTACTTAAATGTAGTACAATAAGTTAAGTGAAGTCAAGAAAATATTGACTCATCACCAAGCCTATGATTTCTACATTCTTGACCAAATTGGGGAAATTGTTGATCAATATTTTTTCATTACTTTGAATCAACTCGATGATGAAGCAGCTCGTCAGTTGTTCTCTCATTTGCATGTCATCTAAGGTTTTTATCGTCTTTTGATTTCACGAACAAACACTTCAGTCTGGCCATAATTTGAAGGTACCAAACTACTTTCAAAGCAAAACCATTTTTTTATCTGACCACTATCTTCATTGTTGATTTTTGACTTTTATGGTGATAATTTGGACATTTTTTCAAAATTTCAAACTATTTCCTGTATAATATGTAATCATTTGGACATGCATGTATCCTTTTATACTCCATACTCCAAATGAGTGGGTAGTGTATTTTCATCTGGAAGCATTTCATTCAACAACAACAAAAATTTTGTGAAACTCTTATCAATCCATCCATTGGTCGCCTTCAAATTCATGAGTCTTAACACCACTAACAACCATGTGAACTTAGTTGGACTAAAATAGAAGGGAGTCTCTACAGTGTCATATGCATGTCGTATAACTTTGATTAAAACAATCACATGTAAGATGTTTCGTAATTTCGGTTGTGTTCAACTTTCTCCCATTCAAATAGTTGACACAAGGATATGTAAACTTCACTTCATCACTTCTACCCTCATTACGTTGGGCAAATTATATAAATTTTTCTACTCCTCTCTCATACTCAACAATGTTGTATGATGAATTAATATAATCTCGATCCATACATATATATACTGAAATTATTCACACAATTTCAATAATCTTGAATGATTACTTGATTGCTTTTGTTTTCAAGGTTTGACCTTATCCCATTCAAGAAAATTCACTTTTTTTAGTTTATTGAACATATAATTTTTAAACAACATATCTAAAATTTCACAAAATTTTGGCAGCATTTTGCATTGGTCTTCAAGTTACACGTAAGGAAAGTGATTATAAACCACAACTGAATATGCACCCGAAGATCAAATACAAAACACAATTAAAAATATTCATGAAATTTAAGACATGCATAATAAAATTTATATCTAAAAAACTACGAATACTTCTAAATTATTATTACTGTCTCAACTTATATTCATTTTTAAAATGATACATTTCTTTAAAACCTTGGAGCTCGTAAATAATTTTTGTATTGAATCTCAAACGGGAAACTAAGACTAAGTCAACACAAAAATATATTCAATCATACATAATTACATATCAAACATAAAAAAATGAACAAAAATAAATTGAATAAGCATAGTAATAGGAACTTAAGAGCGTGAAAAAGCAAACAACAATGGACAAGATACAACTACCTCGAGTTTTGGAATGGAACAAAAATTTTCCATAAAAATACAATACTTAAACACAAATAAAATAAAAAATTTAGTATGAAGAACCAAAAAAATAAGAAAAGGCACACAAAAAAAATGAAGAAAATCGCCTTAACCACGAAAAAGAAAACCAACAATGAAAGGATGAAAACGTGCAAAAGTACAAGCGCAACGAATGGAGAAGAAGAACGGTCTGAGAAGTCACGACAGTGGTGCACAATAAACACGTTCACAGTTTGTAGTTCACAACAATGATGATTTCTTTCAAAAAGAAGAACGACTTTGTGTGTTTTCTTGAAAATTAAACTCTGGTAGGAGACATATTCCCTTGGTTAAAATTAAAACTGAAGCAGTAGGGGTCTACGACATTAATTTTACACTTAACCAGTGCCTAAAGTTACACGAAAAAATTTAAAAAATAAATTAAAATGACAATTTTAAAATTTCATTCAACTTTTGTATGAGTTTTCCACCAAATTGAGGCATAAAAGGCCTATGGCCTTTATTCTCTATAAACCATTGCCTAAAACCAGAAAAAGAATTGTATTTAAACATTTAAATTGGTTCAGAGTAAGGTATATGACCTTGGTTCAGAGGAAAGCGAAGCCAAAAGTATATATTGACTTGGTTTTTTGGGGAACCGAGACTATTGACTGTTTTCGAAAAGTTGTCAACTAAAAAGGTAGTTTTGCAAAGGGATTAGTGGGATTTTGCAGAATTTATGGCCTCGGTTCCCCAGATAACCGAGGTAATATACCCTTTTGGTTTTAGTTCCCCATGAACCAAAAACATAAAAGTTCGCTAAATTTTCAAAAATGCCACTGTGTAAAGTTATACTTTCATTTCTTCAAAACTAAAACCTAATGGAAGCATTAAAAAACCATTTTTATACTAGTGTAACTCTCTAAATACTTGTCATAGTAAGCTACACTTACTATGACAAGTGATTGAAAGTTTATCATAGTAAGTTTAACTTACTATGATTGTTACTTGGTTACCTATCATAGTAAGTCACACTTACTATGTCAAGTTTTCACGATGTTATAGAAAGAACAAACTTTCTATGAGTTCACAACTATAATGCTAGAATACCTATCCTAAAAAGTTTGTTTTACCTGTCATAAGAAGTCATGTGTATAGTAGTGCAAAGTTAACTAAATTCGAATATTCAAGTTTAATCACAATTTGAATATACAAAAATGACTAAACCCATTTATTTTAGTATATTATAGATTTTATGACAACTACTCCATAGAATTTTCAAAAAACTCAATTGAGTCTCTATTTCTATAAAAAAAAATTGAATATGGTTCATTTCCTTAAATTGACATTAACGTTGTTTAAAAGTGTCACGTGGCAAAATCTGGATCATCTTCTACTTGGAATGTGTCATGTGTTAAAAGTAGATTCGAGGTTCATATAAGATAACACATTTTGACATGTGATAGACCTAGATTTTGACATGGCTCAAAACTAAATTTTGACATATGACATTTCTAAATGATATATATACCAATTAAACAAAATGGACCATATTGAATATAGTTAAAAAAGAAGTGCTTTGTTTCTCACACCAAGAGGGGGTGAATTGGTGATGTATAAAAATGATTGCTTTTAAAATCTTTTTCGCAAAACAGGAAGTCTTTAAACTTTTCTTGAATTGCAGGTAAATTTGTATGAAATGAAATAGTAAGCGTATTTGAATGCAATGACAGTATAATTGATTCAATGTAGAGAGAAGGGATGTGAAAATTCAAACACTGTGGTTTATATTGGTTCGACCAAGCCTACATCCAGAGTCCTTCTACTAAACTCTAGATAGAAGCCAATGCACTATATAGATTTGAGTTTTTACACCAATACTTTACAACGACCTCACGTAAAAATGTAAATTACCTCTCTAACTCACTAATCTAAGTATAGGTAGTACACAACATAGACAAGCAGCAAGAATAATCATCTTCTATTGTCTAACCCTTTGAGATACCCCTCAAAGTCAAGAACCATGTTCTTCTTCCTGTATACACCAAAGGGAATACCAACAACACTCTGTTTGCCAAAGCTTTTCCTGATCACATAGAAAGCACCTTCCTGTGTAGAATGATCAGTCTTTTTTGGTCAGTCACTTGCTTCACAAGAAATCCTCAAGACTTTATCACCATGGTAATTCTTGATTCTTGGAGCTTTTCTCTCTTTTGTAAGATCTCAAAGAACACACTGAAAATAATATGAAAGTGTCAAAAATAATATGAAAGTGTCAAAATCAATTCTCCTTACAAAAATCAAATTATGCGTCTATATATTGTATAAGACAAATCAGACACGTCATGTGGTTACTATAGCATATATCCACATAACAAATACTTGACTCAATATTCTTTGCTTCTTGAACAACCATCAACATAGTCTCTTCTTCTTTTATCTCCACAAGATTTGACCTTTATCCCTTTTCCTTGGTGTAACGAGGCAACTTGGTATAACATTCAGAAACATAATGCCTAAAGTTATGACATCTAAAGCATTCTACCTTAGGCTTGTCATGTTCCTTTCTTCTGCCTTTATCTCGAAACTGGTCATTATGGCCTCTATAATTCCTGTTGGAATTTATGTTTCCTCATCATCCCTTGGTTCTACCTCTACCTCTTCCTCTAAAGCTATTGGAATTAGTATTGGTAGAAACCTTCAAAGGTTGCTCCTCAGTGTCTGATTGTTTGAGCTTTTGCTCATGGATTAGTAATGAGCTTTGTAGACGGACGTTTAAGGGGTTGAAGACAATTAATTCTTCAACCACCCTGTCAGCACCCTAAACGTCCGATATGGGGGCCGAACATCTATAACATTATAGACGTCTGTTCCCCTCCCCAACGGACGTTTAATGGGCTCACAAGGGGAGTTGAAACGTTTATTTGTTCAGCCGTTTAGACGTCTGGGCCCCTCCCACGGACGTCTATAATATCATAGACGTCCGTCCCCCCCTACAACGGACGCCTAGAGTTTCACGCATTTACGAATATGCTACCGGTCAATTATTTACGTTGGAGCTTTTGTGGACGGACGTCTATGGGGGACGTTAAAAGCCAATTTTGCACTAGTGTGACTTGAAATAGATAGTTCTTAGTTTTCAAATCTTTCAAGTTCATGGCCTCCAACTCTTTTTGTTGTGTATCAGTGAGCCCTACATTAGCTTTAGGCACACCAAATTCAATTACTTGCCAAAATTCCTTGGAGCTTAAAAACTTCTCCACCAATCAATATACTCCAATGGTCATATTGACCATCATGGGAGGTGGAAAATAAGAGATGCTTAGTGGTGTGTAGGGATGACAAAAAAATCTGCGGTATGGGTATCCGAGGGGACAATTCGCAGCGGTAGTTACTATTTGCGAATATTTACTACTTGTGAGTAACGAGTAGCGAATATTTTATTACCCGTTTTTAAATGGGTTGGATGCGAGTAGTATACTGTCCAACCCGTGGGTACCCGTTACCCACAAAAAAATTAATTTATATATTTTTTAATTAAAAATAAAAGTAAATTATATTTTATTAGGTTAAATTTAATTAAAATTAAATTTTAATTTATATTTAATTTAATTTATATTATATTATATATTTTTTTGTAATTTTATTTAAATTTTATTTTAAAACATATAAAATATTTTGTTTTTATTTTTTGCAGGTATGAGCGGGTTTTAAAATACCCGCGTGTATTTTCTAAGCGAATACCCACGTAGGTAGCGGATGGGTTACGAGTCAGATTTTTATTTTGCGGGTTGGGTTGCGTGTAGGCACTATCTGTGTCCGACCCGACCCGTTGCCTTCCCTATTGGTGTGACTATGGTACTACAGACACCATGGTGTACTCGTAGATAAAAAAAGACTTCCGTTGTAGGAGAGGTAGAGAACATAATCCTTTGTTTAAGAGGAGAATTATTATGATACAAACAAAAAGTCCCGGATAAAATAAGAGATTAATATGAGTTTATATACACATAAAATACCTCCATTAATAATAGATATTTTTAAATGGTATCAAAACTAAATCCTTGAGGTCTTGGACCCAGAAGAGAAAATAATGAAGATCTATGTGTTCTCTCCCTACATTGACATGTGCCTTATCCATGTATTTGTTATTTACTTTTTTTTTATATATTTTACTTATTTGTCTTCCCTTATATTATGGTTTTGGTAAGATGAAAATTATACCAATACAAAGAAAGCATAAAAACATGATAATTTTTTTTATTTTTCTAATCTTAAAGACTATTTTTTTATATTTTATTATTATATTACCGTAAAACTTATATATATATATATATATATATATATATATATATATATATATATATATATATATATATATATTAAAAAGACTATCTTACAAGACAAATATAAGCACTTATTTTAACAACTTCAATATAAAAGAAAATTTTGTATAAATTTAAGTGATGTTATAAATATAAGTCAATATCTTTATTACATCCTTTTGGTCAATAATAATAATAAAAATAAAAAACACTTTTTCGTAATCTTCGTGAACATATGGTTTAATTTTAAAACTTTAAATAATTCGACCAAAATTAATGGTTTCATCTTCATCCGACTTTCAATTCATACACCTTTTTCGCAATAAACACTTAGTAATCTTCAACATCACATTTTCTAATTTAAAAAAATTTAAATAATTCAACCGAAATCAGTAGTTTCATATTCATTCCATTCCCACCTCATAAACCTTTTTCACAATAAACACTTTTTCGTATTCTTCATCATCATATTTTTTAATTTAAAAAATTTAAATAATTCGACCAAAAATAGTGGTTTCATTTTCATTCCATTTCCATTTCATAAACCTTTTTCTCACTTGTTCTCCTTTACTCCGTGGTCACAACAATTTCCAATTCCCATTTCGTTATTCTTCGTGGAAGCTCGTTCAAGCGCGGCTCTCCTATAGAACTTTCTCTTTCTTGAATTCGCACCTCGTCAGCATCGCAATTTCGTGCACTCTGACGCGATCCGCGTTCAATTTTCCCAAAATCAGGTCAAATTCTCTCTACATTCGGGAAATCACTGGTGAATTTGTTCATTTAACTCAGGAATATGTGCGTCATTGGAGGTTTGAGCTCATTTTGCTTCTTCCTTTATCTGTAGGCACGATGATGGCTGAGGATCTCGGTGTGGAGGCGAAGGAGGCAGCAGTTCGCGAGGTCGCGAAGCTGTTGCCTCTGCCGGACCTGCTTCAGTCGATCTCATCCATCAAGGCTGATTACATTTCGCGCCAACAGGTTTCAGTTCTATTCGATTTGATTCAGTATATTGTATAATATTTGTTTTAAATTTTTTGCCTATTATTGCTGTTGCTGTTTGTGTATGGATATCTTATTAAGATAGTGTGATTCTCGAGCTCGGTTTTAAGCTACTTGGAACTTCAATTTTTTTATTTTTTAAAAAATTTTCTCAGTGGATTTTGATTTGATTGCTATAGGGGCGGTATTAACTGTTAAGATGTGACAGTTGAGATGTTTATTATGAAGGGAATTTATGGGTTGTACGTTTACCTGTAAGTTGAATTCCGAGTAACTTTATGGAATAGATAATTAGACGCTGCAGTAGTTGTTGATTGTTTGAAGAGGAATAACTTTGCACTTGTTTGGTAGGAATTTGAGTCTGGTAAACTTCAAGTAGAGGAGGATGCCATGCAATTAAATTTATGGGAGCGGACATCATTTTTTTTTAATCTATGGGTATGTATTTGGGGGTAGTACCACCCATACTGACCACAACATACTACTTTTCTGCCCTTCGATGGAGTTTATGGTGCGAGAGAGAGAAAAAGATGGGTAGGATGGTTTGAGTTTATTCACGAAAGATCGTTATGAACTTTTGTCCATTTTGAATAAGGAAAAGTTAATTTGGACAAGTTACCAAAAGACTTCAAAAATGATATACCAAAGAATATTTCTTCTCTAATTTTTTACTATAAATATGCATAACATCATTATGAATTATTTAATCTGGCAATCAATATTTATATATTCAAAATCATCTTTAAAAAATTTAGTCAAATATAACAATATGAACAAATTGTTACCTAATACAAAAATGAATTTAATCCATCCATCTATCCAAAGTCCAAAAAGTGAAACGATGATCTAACCCATTGAAGACATTTCACTCATTCTTGATCATCATCATTGAAAAAAGACACTATAACTGATATTCATCTTAAGACAAATTAAAAAATTCAAAGAATTCCATAATATATGAAGATTTGATATGAGAATAAATAAAAATGTTCCTAATAGTACATATATAATATAATTTTCCTGATTATATAAGATTTGCTCTTTATTTCTATAGTTATAATAGAAGCTTACACAATAAGTTTTTGAGTTTCTAATAAAAAAATCACCGCATGTGTCCTCACTAACATTGTATCAGTGGCGTATCATAGGCTCAAAAAAAACCTTTTTTAAATTGGAAATTTGAATAGAGTTCTGATATGTGTTGTATGAGTGTTGGTGTCTGATATGTGTTTGACATCTGATATGTGTTTGACACAGGGACACACCATTATAGAGGCAAGTCTGAGCTTCATAGATTTTCTGATCAAAAGCTGATTTATGTTGTATCTATCTGTAACCTAGACTCCTAGGGGTAAACTCTATTGTGTTTTTTTGTCTTTCCTTACACTTTTGTTGTAAGCCACTGCTTTACATGTATAAATCTGAATTAGTAAAGAGATCTAAGTTAATATCTCTTAAGTTCTTTTCTCGCATACTCTTTCAAGTCCCACTAAGTGGAAGCTTTGAGTATTCATCTCCTCTTTTAAGATTTATTTTTAAATAATTGAGACAACTTTTGTTTAGTTCTAAATTGATTTATATTTCAAGGATGATGACAATATTGTGTTTTAAATTCTCGGTCTTCATTAAATGTTTAAATACGGTTGAAATTCTATGTTGTTTGATTAATGACTCACTGGTGTATTGTCTCAAACTTTGTATCTCTCCTGAGTCAGTTACCAGTTTGAGTTATATAACAACGACCTATGTATAGCATATTGCCTATTTCTGATCATGTCTTGTTTGAACTAACATTCACAATTATTAGATCATGTATGGCGTCTCCATCATTCATTAGTATTGCAGCTTTTATTCAGAATCTAAGCAGCTAAAATTCTAAGTGTGAATATTTTGCATTATTTTTCAGGCCAATGATGCACAACTTAGTACAATGGTTGCTGAGCAGGTATTCTTTTCTTCTTTCTTAATTAACTAGATGTCAACAGGTTAGATGCAGGTTGCAAAAAAACGAAACCTTTTAGTAGCTCCAAACCTTTGAACTACTGTTTCTTTTATCCCATACAAGGTCATACACTGCCTGCTCGGTAAATGTGTTTAAGTTAGCTTCTTTTGTTTTCTGATAAGTTTTTGACAGAACAATGTTGTTTGATCCCTATGACCAACTCAAATAAGTGGGAAAAGCCTTTTATTTCCAACTTGTGGTGATGTTTTTTTTTATTACAGCTTACTGGGTAAAAACCCAAGGTCCATGTTGGCTTGAGATAGAGCCCGAAAAACGTATGTAAGTGGGGGACAGCTCTTAACTTCCAAGCTGGTGTTTAACATTGAGTTAGCCATAAACCTACTATCTAAGATGGTATCAAAGTTTATCCTAGATCCATTAAAAAGGGTTACCCATCATATTATCCTTCTACTTGAGTGAGTGCTGTACTATGAAAAATCCATCTCCCACATTTACTGCCTAAATAGAATATATAAATAGAAGGCAACTCTCACTTCACCAAATTGGTCTTGTGAGGTTGATTTTGACACAAAAGTAGTTCTATGATAGTAATAGAAACATGTGATGAGGAAGTTGCTACAATTATAACATATATTTTTTAACAAAAGTTCTTGGGAGCTATTACAATGTAAATTCACTTGAAATGTATGAAAAAGCACTGAAATATTATTTCTTAATTTTCAGTGTACAATAAGTCTCTATTTGTATAGCCTAGGTCATCTTATCCTGGAATTTTGGGCATAATGTATTAGGAAACCCATCTCCTACATTAGTTAGAGATAGAGCCTGAATGGAATGTATAAGTAGTGGTTAACCCTCACCACCTGAAATTGGTTTTGAGGTAGGTTTAGAAGTGAAAGCACAATCATGAATGTAATCAAAACATGTGATTGGAACTTGCTACAATTATAACATATATTTGTTAATTACAATGCTCTTTTGGAGATATTAGCATGTAAATATAAACACTCAAAATGTATGGAAAAGCATTGAAATATTATTTTTTTATTTTCAGTTCACAAGAAGTCTCTATCTGTACACAACCTTGCTATTGCTATAAAGTCCTATGCTAGAATTGTGGGCATAAAATCAAACCCTGTTGCACCAAATAAGTAAATCCTTGACTAATCTATCCTAATAAGGAAGAAGTCAAAGTAATTGTATACAAAGAAAGGAAAGAAGAAATGAACATATGGAGCACTTCCTTTAAACTGGTGAATAAATTTCTATTACTCCTTGTGAATGATGCATTTAGATCAACTTATTGTTAACTTCTTGGGAGGGGTGGCAATTGAAGTAGTATATTGATAAATCTAGTCGTCTCCAGATGGATTTGCACTAGTGGGGCAATTTGGATATTAATAAGACTTTAGAACTTTAAATCAATATTGATTATTGAAGCAATGAGATTAACTACTATCCTGCAATTAGAATAGGTAACTAAATAAGATTTTATAATTTTTCTAAAAAGCATATAAAAACCAAATGAAAAAGATATGAAGATATTGCTGGGTTGAATTTCATGAACTTGACGCAATAATTTCCCTACTTTCAATATTACTTCCAACATAACTCTTCCATTCACACTATTATTTTAACCAAATCCTAATTAGCGTAAATCTTATTGTAGAAATTCTATTCCCTAAGTTATTTCCACACATGATTTGCACGAACAAGGGCGATAAGAATGACCAAGATATTAAATACCATATCTAATATGAAATGCCTTTGTTGTTCAACTGTAGGTCTACAAATTCAAAAACATTTTCCAATGCAATGAAACTAAACAAAGCATAGATAATAAAGTATGCACATGAAGCATAAAGGAAGATCGCATTAGTTAAGAAAAATAATTGAAATATAAAGGAAATTGCATAAAGTGAATATAAATATTTGTTACATTGAACTATGCTGAATGGGATATTATCTATTCCAAAACATTTGGAGCACAATAAATGAACTATAATTGTGTAGATTGAAGGTGGAAGTCTCTCATGTTCTCCAAGTCTAAAGCCTGCAACCAATGTTTCTCTAAATGCTAAAAGGTGTCACCCTTGTAGCCTGTGAGAAATGGAGAGGATTGGGAGAAAATCTCCTTGTGTATTGAATACACATAGGGTACTTTTATTTATAATGAAAGATATGGGCCAATGCCCTTAATACAGAATGGGCTAAGCCCAACTAACAGAAAAATAAATCTTAACATCTAACACTCCCCCTCAAGCTGGAGTATATAAATCATATGTTCCAAGCTTGTTACAAAGATAATCAATTCTAGGTCCCCGTAAGGACTTAGTAAATATGTCTGCCAACTGGTTGCTTGAGTTAACAAACTCAGTCTTGATATCTCCGGATATGATCTTTTCTCGAATAAAGTGACAATCAACTTCAATGTGTTTGGTTCTCTCATGGAAGACAGGGTTAGAGCTGATATGGAGAGCAGCTTGATTATCACATATAAGTGTCATTTTAGTGACATCTCCAAATTTCAATTCACTAAGTAATTGTTTAAGCCACACGAGCTCACAAGTGGCTGATGCCATAGCTCTATATTCTGCTTCTGCGCTGGACCTTGCCACAACACTTTGCTTCTTGCTTTTCCATGATATCAGGTTGCCACCAACAGAGACACAATATCCAGAAGTAGACCTCCTATCAGAAGGGGAACCAGCCCAATCAGCATCTGAATAGCAAACGATTTGTGTATCGTTGTTAGGACCATATAGCAAACCTTTTCCAGGTGATCCTTTAATATACTTCAGTATGCGAACAACAGCATCCCAATGGTCTTCACATGGGGAGTTTAGGAATTGACTCACAACGCTAACTGCGAAGGAAATGTCAGGACGTGTAACAGTAAGATAGTTTAATTTACCAACTAATCTTCTGTACCGTTCAGGATCTGAGAAAGGCTCCCCCTGATTTGGTAGGAGTTTGATGTTAGGATCCATAGGTGTCTCAACAGATTTAGAGTTCGTTAACCCTGTTTCCTCCAAGATGTCTAACGCATACTTCCTCTGAGATATGACAATACCGGTGTTGGATTGTGCTACTTCAATACCCAAAAAATACCGGAGTTTGCCAAGATCTTTGGTTTGAAAATGATGGCAAAGGTGTTGTTTCATCTTAGAGATGCCAAGATAGTCACTTCCTGTGAGAACAATATCATCGACATACACTATTAAGTAGATACATCCAGCATTTGAGTGGCGATAGAACACTGAATGATCCGCTTCACTGCGTGACATACCAAATTGTTGAACAACACAGCTAAATTTACCAAACCAGGCCCGAGGAGACTGTTTTAGGCCATATAAGGATTTGCGAAGACGACATACCAATCCAGATGACTCCCCCTGAGCAACAAAGCCAGGTGGTTGCTCCATATAAATTTCTTCATGCAAATCACCATTAAGGAAAGCATTTTTGACATCAAGTTGGTGAAGAGGCCATTGGCGAAGAGCGGCCATGGCAATGAATAGGCGAACAGAGGTCATTTTTGCCACTGGAGAAAAAGTATCACCATAATCCAAACCAAAAATCTGTGTGTAGCCTTTAGCAACCAGTCGAGCTTTGAGACGATCAATAGTGCCATCAGGACCAACCTTGATAGCATACACCCACCTGCAACCAACAACAGACTTTCCATATGGTAATTGGACAAGCTCCCAAGTTCCACTTTTCTGTAAAGCACTTAATTCATCCAGCATAGCTTGACGCCAGCCAGGATGAGTTAAGGCGTCACCCACAGATTTGGGAATGGACACAGAAGAAATGGATGAGAGACATGTGTAAAAAGATGGTGATAATCTGTGGTAACTAAGAACAGTATAATGGGGAGAAGGGTTACGAGTAGAGCGTATACCTTTGCGAAGGGCAATGGGCAGGTCAGACTCATTTGCTGGAGCCGGAGGAGACACAGGAACCGGCACTGGAAGTGAGCCATGAGGGAGACGATTGCGACGACTATACACCTGAAGGGGTGGTGATGAAGGACGATCTTGTGGTGAATGAGAGTCTAAAGAAGGAGGAGACAAAATGGGTGGAGTATCACTAGGAGGATCACAGAAAATAGGAATATCAACAGTAACCGGTGGAGGTTCAGAACTCGAAGATGGATGGGAAAAGAAAAAAAGAAGATTCATCAAAAGTAACATCAGCAGAGATAAAATGACGATTGAGGGAAGGAGAATAACACTTATAGCCCTTTTGTGACCGTGGAAATCCTAAGAAGACACATTTGTGAGACCTAGGAGATAATTTATCAAGACCAGGGCTAAAATCGTGAACAAAACAAGTCGACCCAAAAACTCTAAGAGGTAACGGATGTAGAGGGTCTTGAGGAAATAAGATAGAATGAGGGATTTTGTTATCTAAGACGGAAGATGGCATGCGGTTTATGAGATAACATGCCGTGAGAACGGCGTCACCCCAAAAACGTGAGGGTACTTGACCATGAATTAGAAGAGTACGAGTTGTCTCAATAAGGTGTCTATTCTTGCGCTCAGCCACCCCATTTTGTTGAGGGGTATAAGCACATGAGGTTTGGTGAAGAATGCCGTGAGAAGCCATAAAATGTGTAAACGATTGAGAGAGGTATTCACGACCATTATCACTACGTAAAGTTTGAATAGAGACCCCAAACTGTGTTTTTATTTCATTGAAAAATGATTGGAAAATAGGAAACAACTCAGAACGATTCTTCATTAAAAACAACCAAGTACATCTGGAATAGTCATCAATAAAAGTAACAAAATACTGAAAACCTAAAGTGGACTTAACACGACTAGGTCCCCAAATGTCAGAATGAACCAATGAAAAAGGGGACGATGCCCGTTGTGAGACACTACGAGGAAAGGAACTACGAGTATGCTTTCCTAACTGACAAGACTCACATGACAAACTTGATAATTCTGACAACCTTGGGACAAGTTGTTGTAGTTTGGCAAGACTAGGATGACCTAACTGAGCATGAAGAAGGGATGGTGACTCCATGATTACGCCAACATGTGGAGAAGGGCGGAGATGGTATAGGCCATGAGACTCACATCCTGTGCCAATCATGTGTTTCGAACTCCGGTCCTGCAACCAAACAGAATCTTTAGTAAATGAGATAACACAATTAAGGGTACGAGTTAGACGACTTATGGACAATAAGTTGAAGGGAGACCCGGGAACATAAAGTACATGATCAATGGATATGGACGGAAAAATATCAACAGTACCAACACCATGAGATGAGACTCTAGACCCATCAGCCATTGTTACCGAGGGTAAATTATCCGGACATGACAAAGAAGAAAATAAGGACTTGTTACCAGTGATATGATCGGTGGCGCCTGAGTCAAGGACCCAAGATCCGAGGGAGTGAAAGTGAGTCAGACCAACAAAAGGTGTACCTGTACGTGCAACAGATGCAGATGTAGTGGAACTAGAGTGCTGACGATCCTCATACCATCTGAGAAATTCGTTAAAGATTGCAGGTTTTTCTACGGTATTAGATGAAGTAGGAAGGTCTCCAGATGGATCAGAATTGGCCATTGCTACAGGTCGAGGAGGTCGTCCATGAAGTGCATAACATTGATCAATTTTGTGGCCTAACTTGCCACAGTGGTCACATTTTGTAACACGTCCTTTATTTTGCCTGCGAGGCCGACTTCGATCATTACGTTGGATAGCCATAACTGAGGAGTCATCAATATGAGGAGATGTCTCAGTGACTGGTTTGCTCGGTATACGCAGAAGAGCTGAACAAGTAGAAGTAAAGTTGGGTATGACAGGAGAACCCAAAATCTGATCACGGACATGAGAGACATCATCAGAGAGTCCGTATAAAGCCAACAACATGAAGAACTTTGATCGTTGTTCCAGTTCTTCAGCAGGAGTGGGAGCAGGAGGTAATATATCATTAAAATCATGAAGAAGGGCATGAATTTTACCCAAATATTCGGCCATGGGACCATGATTGCGTGGACCAATAACAGTTAATAAGTCCTGACAAACACCATACAGGCGTTGAGTGTCATTTGTGTATAACAACTTCGCCTGTGCCCAAACTTCTGAACATGTTTCATATGATCGAAACATTTGTTTCAACGAGGAGTGAATGGTGGATTTTATGACAATGCATAGCTGAGCATCAATTTTCATCCAGCGGGAAGTGTCATCCGTTGTAGCAGTAGTCACATCTTGAGTAAGGTGATCTAAGTACCCCTGACTCTTCAACCAAAGTTTGATGTCAGACGCCCATGTTGCATGATTTGTGCCATCTAACTTGTCAATAGACAAGTGTACATTCACATAATTGGTGTATATTGAAGGATCAGAAGAAGAGCCACCAACATAAGTGTTCGTAGACGAGGAAGATGCCATGGAGAAGGAGAAACCCTAAAAATCCAAAGTGCTCCGATTGACGCAACGACCACAGATCCAGAAAGAGGACGAGGAGGCGATCACGGCGGTTCAGATCGGCGACGGAACTCTCCGGCGACGCGCCGTCACGCGCGGTGGGAAGCGGCGGCTCCGGCGATTCTGGCGGCGGCGCGTGGAGGCGCGTGACTGGTCCGTTGGCTGCGATATTTGTACCACGGTGGTCGCCCGGGCGAGACGATGCCGATGGAGTGGTCGTCGGTCGATTCTGGAACTCCGGCGGCGGCGACGGCGGCGGCGACGGCGGCGGCGACGGCGGCGGCGGCGACAGCGGCGGCGACAGCGGCGGCGATGAGTTGTGCCGGAAACTAGAGTTGGCTGGACCTAATCCTATGCTCTAGATACCATGTGAGAAATGGAGAGGATTGGGAGAAAATCTCCTTGTGTATTGAATACACATAGGGTACTTTTATTTATAATGAAAGATATGGGCCAATGCCCTTAATACAGAATGGGCTAAGCCCAACTAACAGAAAAATAAATCTTAACATCTAACATAGCCCAATCATCCTTTTTGTTTTTAGTCCATAAAGTGAACTTTCATTCAAAGGCATGATGTCTTGCTGAGCAAAAATGATACGACAAATTTTGTACTTTACAAGGCTTCTTGCTCATCGACCTATCTTGTCACTGAGTGACTTCAAGTGGTTGCAATTGCTCTTACTTCTTCATGTACACTTGCTGAGTGAGTTATATGTTCATTTAGTGAGTATTTTCAGAAGTGACTTCATTTTACTATGGCTCCAAGCTTCTAATTCTCTACAAAAAATATGGAAAAATTAGTGGTATCCCCTCTAATTGTAATCCTTAGTGATATGGATATATTCTGATCATACTGCACAAAAATAAGGAATAATCATTGTTGAAGTATAAATAAAATCTTAAAAAGGTATGATTAGTGAAGTATTAAACACACTTATCACCTATCTCAACTATCTATTTGTTATTAGACTTGTAATGTAAGTCAGTTTTTTTAAGAAATGAACTTTAAGCTAACTTAACCCCACAAAATCGGCTTGTAAGGTGAGCTTTGCACCCACTTATATACTATAAATTGGCCTTATCTCTAGTCGATGTGGGACTTCCAACACCTCCCCTCACGCCGAGGTATATACATCTCGAGTGTGAGACTAGATATTAATGGGTGGTCCGATAGTGGCTTGATAGCGGGTGGAACAATATGTCCTCACAAATCTCACTAGGATATGCTCTAACCTAGCTCTGTTACCATGTTAAGAACTGGACTTTAAGCCTAACTTAACCCCATAAAACCGGCTTATAAGGTAAGGTTTGCACTGGCTTATACACTTTAAATCGACCTTATCTCTAGTTGATGTGGGACTTCCAACACCCCCCCTCACGTCGAGATATATACATCTTGAGTGTGAGACTATACATTAATGGGTGGTCTGATAACGACCCAATAGCTGGTGGAACAATTTGCCTTACAAACAACAAATATTGCTATGATAGGCTCTAACCTGGCTCTGATACCATGTTAAGAAGTGGACTTTAAGCCTAAATCAACCCCACAAAATCGACTTGTAAAGTGAGTTTTGCACCCACTTATATACTATAAATTGACTTTATCTGTTAGGTTTTTGGGTATGAAACCTAACTGTCTCACAACACACACTCACACAATAGCACCCAAATGGTAAGAAAAGAATGAAAATATGTATTCATAATCCCCCTCCACATGATCAAGGTTCCTATCTATACAATTGATATCAAAAACTCTCCCCTCTACCAGACCCCCCTTGCCTTCTTATAAAGGCAACCCACTTCTAACTACCCAACAACAATTAATTTCTAAACTGAACAATTAATTCTTCAACTGTTTTGTCTCTCCTGCACACCTATTACCTATTATAACCTATCATATTATATCCTATCATTACACCCTGTTGCAAAACAACCTTGTCCTCAAGGTTGGTACAATATGCTTGTTCCCATGGCTAATCATCTGCTGCCTCCAATTCAGGTCTGGAGGCTTGGGTGGTGGTCTATATGAAAAAATTGTTGTCTCCTTTAAGAGTTGTTTTTTTTCCAGAATTGCCATGGACCCTATGATTGTTCTACATTGCCTTCTGACTTGGTGACCACTTACATGGGCCTGGATTTTAACTCTTTTCTGATGAATGATCAAGAATTCTTTTCTCTTCTTCCACCCCCAAAACCTTTTTTGTATTTTTATAGCAGCGGTACTGGCGAAGCCCTCTCCTTGCCCAAATTTGTTCATCCTAGAAGCTAAAAAGGAAAGAACTTGTTGATCTACCATCCAATTCCTTCATCATCATCATGTTGAGCTAATTGTTTCCTCTGAATGTTAAATTGCAGCCCTGCAAAGAAATATCTCTGCCATTGGTCTTCTAGTGTTTTATATGTTTGTGACAACCATATTTTTTCCCCACTCAAGACAGCTGCATCTTCTACTTTATTTCCAGCCATCATAGTCACCCTGTTCCCACCATATTCTGCACTGATATCTCTTTCTCTTTCCTTCCCAGAAACAGCAGCTTTTGCCACTCCCTGGGTATCAACACCAACAACTTTCTCAGAAGCAGCTTCTGTGATTTTTGCAGTTTGGGCTAACTTCTCGAAAACAAAACCTCTATCTCTTCCTCCGAACCCCATTATTAATGCCTCTTTCAAGAAAGGTTCTTGGTTTTATTTTTCCAGGCCCTGAACCAATAGATTGTGCCTCCCTCCATGCAACTGTAAGCCAACCTGAGCCTCTCCTTCTCTGTGACATTTTGGGTGTCAAAAAACTTCTCTGCCTGAGAGATCCATCCCAATGGGTCCAGCCCCTCAAACCTGGCCAATTCTACTTGCAGCCTCCAATTCTGTTCACCCCTGTCTTCCTCCGTCTCCTCTTCATCTAAACCCTCTTTCTGCCCTTTCATGACAGATTCCTTACTTCTTTCTAAGCCCTTTATGTGAATCTTGATTTCTTGCAGCATTTCTCTCATTTCTTGCATATTTCTTCTGTATTCTACCATGTTCCTTTTCAATTTGCTGGTCCTCCTCTCCATGGTATTGTTTCTTCCTTCCATGCCTCCACCCTTTCTTGATCACTTCTTGATCTGGCAGCCCTCTCCTAAGGAGATCTGGCAGGTTAGACCAAATTGTTAGGTTTCTGGGTATGAAACCTAACTGTCTCACCGGACACACTCACACAATAGCACCCAAATAGTAAGAAAAAAAATGAAAATATGTATTCACATCAACCAATGTCATGTACAACCAGTAACTAGGAGCATAATCCCCCTCCACAGGATCAAGGTTCCTGTCTATACAATTGATATCAAAATTCTCCCCTCCACAGGATCAAGGTTCCTGTCTATACAATTGATATCAAAATTCTCCCCTCTACCAGACCCCCCTTGCCTTCTTATAAAGGCAACCCACTTCTAATTACCCAACAACAATTAATTCCTAAATTGAACAATTAATTCTTCAACTGCTTTCTCTCTCCTGCACACCTATTACCCATTATAACCTATCATATTATATCCTATCATTATCTCTAGTCGATGTAGGACTTCCAACACGCCCCCTTCACACCGAGGTATATACATCTCGAACGTGAGACTAAACATTAATGGGTGGTCTGATAGTGGCGTGATAGCGGGTGGAAAAATATGTCCACACAAATCTCACTAAGATAGACTCTAACGTGGCTCTGATACAATGTTAAGAAGTGAACTTTAAGCCTAATTCAATCCCACAAAACCGGCTTGTAAGGTGAGGTTTGCACCAACTTATATACTTTAAATTGACTTTATTTCTAGTTGATGTGGGATTTCCAATCAAGGGTTAGTTCAACAATTGTCACTAGTTTAACTCAAGTAGGTAGTTCTGTAATTAATACCTACAATTCAAATAAACTTTGGTTCCACTATTCTCTTCCATTTTGGAGAGTAATTGTTTTATGGATTTTCCAAACTAAGTTTGAATCTTATGAATTTTGAAAAAGTTGCACAACCTCAATTTTATTCTTTGTTATAAATTAGAAATTTCTATGTCACGCAATCACAATCATCGCAGAAAGAAGCAAACCATTTCATTCTACAATTATTAGAAACATAAACAGGTTGCTATGTATATGAACGGACATGATCAAAATGGCTTGACTAGGTTTTTTACTACTACAAGGAAAAGTTGCACAATGATGCTTTGACTTGAAAAGAAAATGAATTTTATTATTATTATTCCTATCTATTACATTTTGCTTACACCTATTTTTAACAATCTAATCTTTCAAAAAAAGGAAATAAGGAAACAATATACTGAAAAATAAACTAGAAGATTCTACAAATATTTTCTCTAATTAAGAAGACTCTATAGATATTTTCTCTAATTAGGAAGATTTTCCTTTAATTACAACACTCCCCCTCATGTTGGTAAATGAATATCAATCATTTCCAACTTTCCTACAAGATCTTAAAATCTACTCGGAGGGAGTCCTTTTGTAAAAGTATTTGCTATATGAAGTTTTGTAGGGAACATGAGTTCTAATCGCAAAACCTCTGTCTAGATTATCTTTGATGAAATATTTGTCAATCTCAATGTGTCTGGTCTTAGCATGTTGTACTAGATTATGGGTAATGCTCATGGCATACTTATTGTCACAATATAGTTGCCCAGAATTGTCCACCTTGACTTTAAGGTTATCCAAATTGATTTTCATCCATAGTTCTTCACACATTCCTTGATTGAGGAAGAGCTTGAAATTAAACTTCTGCACTAGAACGAGATACTCTATCTTGCTTTTTGCTCCTCCACGTTACCATACTATCTTCAAGAAACACACAATACTCAAAAGTAGATTTTCTGTCAGTAATAGAACCTGGATAGTCAACATCAGTATATATTTTCGTAGTCAATGTATCTTCCATTTTGAATAATAGCCCCTTTCTTGGACTTGACTTCAAGCACCGGAGAATTTTTGTCAACTGCTTGCATGTGTGTCTCTCTTGGATCATGCATGAATTGGCTCACTACACTAACTGCATAAACAATGTTTGGTCTTGTGTGTGATAAATAAATCAATTTTCCTACCAATCTCTGATATTGGGCCTTCTCTACTAGAGCACTTTCTTCACTTCCAATTCTGTGATTCTGTTCTATAGAAACCGTGGAACGGACTCAGGAGGCTCCAACGATCCTTTCTGTGACGATGGCGGAAAGTGGGTCTCGCTAGAACTAGGCGCATGGGCTACACGCGCCAATGACAGTGGTGGCGTGTGGCAGCTCGTGGTGGTGTCTTTCCTTGAGCAATTTCCAACGTTGTATTTGCCAGAGTTGGGCGCACTTGTCTGCCCTATCAACGACCCCAACAGCTACGACAACAGCCGTAGTGGCCAGACAATGGCGAATGAATTTTATTATTGTCATTCATATGTATTACATTCTCCTTACACCTATTTGTAACAATCCAATCTTCAAAAAAGGGAAATAAGAAAACAATATATTGAAAAATAAACTAGAAGATTCTACAGTTATTTTCTCTAATTAGGAAATTTTTTCTCTAATTACAACATTTTGTAATTTGACAAATATCACTTTGAAACAACTCAACAAACTCTTAATTAAATAAGAAAGGAGATGTGGACCTAGGAGCACTAAATGAAGGTTGTCCAAGTTGCTTGTTGAAGCCTAGTTTAAGATGCTGTAGACTTTTAACTTGTTTGGAGGCAAAACTGTGTCACATTTTATACGGCACTGCCCTTCATTCTCTGACTTGCATTTGCTCATAGTGTAACCTGTTCTGTACCTTAGCAATTTCAATTGTTTTTCTTTTGAAAAGGTCGTGAAAGGAATGATGAAAAGGACAAAACGTCACCATACACTTCTAGTCTATAGAGAGATTTTTGTATAAAAATAAGACTATTGAAGAGATGTGGAGCATGCAACACATTATTTAGTGTATTGAAGGATGGAGGGAGATATTATCACATCAGGAAAGGGAATGAGTGTTGGGAATCCAAGTGTGAGTCTAAGACTCACATTGGGTAGAAATGAGAAAGGGGAGCACCATATAAGGATACAGACCCATTAACCCATTGCCTTAAGGTTTTGGGTTGAGAGTGGTGTCAATCTCTTATGTGATTGGACTCAAATCTTATTGGTGTTATGTCTCTTTAGTAAACCCCCTCTCTTGATAAACCCAACAATGAGACCTATTGGCAATAGTAATGTATTTTTTGCTAGACAACACAAGGCACAACAATCAGAAAACATGAAGGATGCATTGTTATATAGCTAGCACTCAGCAGCACCAAACCTAATCCAATTATCCAGCGATCTTCAGGTTGAGTACTAGAAAGTCTAGAAACATTAAGGAGCTTAGAATAGTTAAGAGTGAAAGTATTAAATGACTTACTAAGAGAATCCATAAGCTTCTTAAACACTCCAGTTCAACTGTGCAATGGACAGGTATGTCCTCAATTGGCTGTGGTTGTTGGGTGTGCAAGCTGCAGCATAGTGAACAAAGAGGATAGGGGTGAACGAGTCTGCTAGTACTAGTGCTTTTGAGTTCTTATGCTAACAGGGTAGCAGCTGGCTTACACATGTGCATGTGATAGCAACAAAGTTCTGGTGTGTGAGGTTCAGCAGGGGCTCCTCTGTCAATGGGTCTTTGGGATCTAGCCAATGTGGGGAGTGTGGTTTTGTTGATGAGATTACCAGTTCAATCGGACTAGTTTCTGGCTTTGAATTGGGCAGCATTGGAGGTAAAGTTGCTGGAAAGCTGTGTTAGCAATGGGGATGGAGGGGCAGAGGACAGGTTGTCTGCAATGAAGGAGGTTGGGATAGATACAAATGCCTCAGTGAAGATGGCTAGGTTTAGATGCCATAATCAGTTTTCCAGATAAGTATAGGTCAGGGTTTTTTCTTTTCTTATGTTAATTAATGAGTGTTAAAAGAACTATTGAAGATAAGAAATATGTGCGGGTAAAAGAAAAAGACATTTTTTGCTTCACTATGTGTTAGCAAGAGACCATCTAGAATTAACTTTAGAAGCTCAGGACTGAACTTTAACAGGCTCAGAGAAAAAAAAAAAAGTTTTTATAATTCTATTTTTATCCTCTTCCTCCTTGCAAACCCCACTAAACATAAAATGTTTTCAGGCTTTCTACTTCCTTACACTATGACTTTATTATTTCAGAACTTGGAAACCGAAATTTAATTGAGATCTCAGTTGATGGCATGTCGTTGTTTATCTAGTACATTAAACATGTGTTTCCTTGAAACTGCTATTGCTCTTGATATTGACCTAACCAAGGTACTAAATCTCATATCTTGATGTGCTTTGCCCAAAATATTGCTGCAGGTTGAGCAGTCACAGGCAGGACTAAAATCACTATCCTTATCCGAAAACACAATAAATCAGCTTCGTGAAAACTTTGTCTCTATTGAGAAGTATGTTCGAAATGTGACAGACTGAAACTATTTTCAACTATTAGAGGGTGTTTGCTCGGTCTTGAGAGTAAGCTTACCACCAATATTTTTCACTTGAAACTTACTGTGATTCTCTGATTTCTTGTTGTATCAGGTTATGTCAGGAATGCCAAACATTAATTGACAACCATGATCAGATAAAGTTACTCAGCAATGCAAGAAATAACTTAAACACAACCTTGAAGGTGGTTTTCTAGATTAAAATGCTAATTGTCCAATACTCATTCTACTGGTTCATAGTTAAGAGTTGTTACTTAGAACTTTCCCTTCCCAAGTTTTCTGCAGTAGTATTGAGCCTTTTATCTACAACTATCAGAAAATGGGTTTCTCTCCCTTTATACCGTGTATAATCACTGTTAAATTAGCAGATGCAGTTATGTATTGTGGTTATTCCCTCAAATGCTGCCTTCACTGTTTCAAACATTTTTAACTTAGTTAATTTATCATTTTTAGAATGGTTGATACAAACTTATGATTTCATTTGTCCCAATTTAAATTAAATGGTTGGAACTCAGTTGTACACATGTACTGGTATGTGCATATCCTGTCATTATGATTTTGGCTGATTTCTTGGTCTTCTGATAGGATGTTGAAGGTATGATGTCTATCTCTGTTGAGGCAGCAGAAGCTCGGGATTCTTTGAGTGATGACAAAGAAATTGTCAACACTTATGAGGTAATGCTGGTCTTCCTTATAGTCTACGCTATTGGCTCTATTATAAAATGACAATGTTTTTTCAAATCCAAGGTTCGTTTTAAACTTTATTTTCCATTTTATCTCTATAACTTTTATGGATTTTGCAGAGGTTAACTGCATTGGATGGAAAACGAAGGTTTGCATTGGCAGCTGCAGCATCTCACAAGGAAGAGGTTGGAAGGCTAAGGTGTGTGTCCTTTTTAGTGAACTGTCACATTCATGATTTGGGAAAGCAATAATCCAGGAGGGGGCTGCTACAGATTTTGGAATGAGCATTTCAATCTGCATAAGCCCTCATCGATATGTAATGAACAAATTATTTTTGCATAGTCAGTGGTTCACATATAAATTATTTTATTGGTCATTTAAATCTTGAAGTTGATACTTTTATCATCCAATTTGTGGTTATTTTTAGAGACTTTGGTAGTGGCTGGTATGAATCTTCTATTTTGTAGTACTGGAGTGTTGAGTTTTCTTTTGACAAATTTGGAATATTTCTCGTTTTGAGAAAACTGATTGAAGTAGTTAATCATCACATAACGGTATCTATTCAACTTTCTTATAAAAAAATAGGTGTATTATTTTGTGCTTCATTATATGCATGATCCAAAACTCCATCATCAGAAGTTCTTTCTGGCTCTTCTGATGCAGACTTTGTTTTTCCTATGTTCAATTCACGGTGTTGGAGGGGATTGAGAAATATGTAGGTGGGATGTTAGTTATGCTTTATGTTGCATTAAGAAGTTTCTAAAAGAGCATTCTACAGCCTGGAAGTTTTTATATTCTCTTTAAAGAAGGTAACCTGAGAAGATTATCTCTTAATTTTTTTATCCTCTGGAACTTGGCACATCCTTCTGTACATTGTACATCATATTTGTTAGATATATTGTTTTATGTTAATTAGGGAAACATATTCTCTATGTTAATTATGTTATTTTTACATATTCATTTGTATTTGGGCTTAGCCTACATTCTCATTATTATAAATATATTACCCTATGTATATTTTCTACACATAAGAGATTAATGCTATACCTAGTTTTACTATATTCAACAATATTTATATATGCTTTGCATTGTGAAGTCTATATCAAAACTACTTAATAGATTTTCAACCCAACTCATGTTCCTTCACATGATGAAATATAATGTGGTAAGAATGAATTAACAATGTGAGATTTGCTAAAAGTTACTATCATTGGTTTGGCACCAAGAACAAATGTTGATAACTCTTGGTCAAATACAAATATAGCCATTGAAAAATGCTTGTGACAATCAGGGGGACATGCAATTTGATTGAACTGCAAAGGAAGTGCAGTATTTAAAGTTCCTTTTTTTGCGACTATAAAATTTAGTATATCATCAATAGGTCAAATTTCTGTTTTTTTATTGCACTAGTCACCCCTCCTTACCTGCGTAAAGGTATCTACTAGATTACCTGTTCTGCATGTTTCTTTAGTTAATTTGTTTTATGCTGGGCTTACAGAGGTCACTGGATCATTGGGTTGAAATACCAATCCACTTGTGGCTAAAGTCATTATTTATTTTATTGGTCGAATGGAGCCTTTTAATGGCCATTAATCATCAAATTTGGTGATTTAACTAGTTTTGTTATACACAAACTCATGAAAATCAAGGGTTAAACGCTTGCCTAGTGAAGATGGCATGTTTTACATGCTTTTAGAACTTGAGTTAAGTATATGAAAGATGATCACGTGTATTTTGAGTTGTATTAATGATTGTTTTGATAATTTATTTTATAAATTTAAGGCTGAGTATCTGTTTTTCCACATCTTGTGTATATCTCAGAGAATATTTTGAAGATGTAGATCGAACCTGGGAGACCTTTGAGAAAACGCTATGGGGACATATTTCCAATTTCTATAAACTTTCTAAAGAAAGGTTTGTGCACTGTTTTTAATATTAACATCTAGAATAACATCGTGTATTGTTTGGATGAAGCTATCCCTCTTAACTTCTATTGAGTGCTACCTGTGATATTTGAAACTAATGCATTTTCTATTGAGTTTGGTTTTCAGATTTGATTCAATTGTTTGTTTAATTGCTTATTAGAATTTTAAGGCTTGGTGATATCAGTCTTCTTTTCTGCAATCATGAAGTGTCAGATTTTGGTTTAAAATATATTAAAATTAAAATGTTGTCTCTGTAAACATGGAGCGGTCGATCTCAAAAGTGGGGCAGTGGAATAGCAGTTAGTGGGATGACCACTATTTTTTTTATAATTTAAATAATTAAGGGTATATGCATGTAAATTCTCAGCATGAGTAAATTTACCCACTTTATTCACTGCCATCATTACGCAAAACATAAAGTAGATTTCATAAAAAAGTAAGAGAAATAAAGTGCCTAAAGCCGTACAAGTCAATAAGCATTTTCAAGATTCCATTAAAAAATCTTTAAAATATGTATTAGCTTTTAATTACATTTTTAAGAAAAATATAACATTTTTTTTGTAGCAAACTTTCAAGTTAAGTTACAAGTCATTACATTATTCCTTGTAAAATCTTGTTGCTAAAATACTTTTGCTTAAAATTTCCTTATATCAGTCTCTTAAAAGTTTGATCAGCAAAATAGTTTCTCAAATTTTAATTATTTCAAATTAGTTCATTAATATCTTGAAGTATTATTCTATCCATCATTGTGCTGGCATAACTTTTGAAACACTAATATAATAGTTATCAGACAGTTAAGAAGCTATTTATAGTCAATTTTTAAAAGATATTATAGAGATGTATGTAATATTCCAAGTATATTTTGTTAATAAATGAATATTATTTTAATTTTTATTTCTCTAGTATATGGCTTCAAGAATATTCTTATTAATATTTTTTTAGTTAGAAAATCACACTAACATCATCATATGTTTGTGACTGGAGAGATGATATTTATAATTACAAAATAAGGTCCAAAGTGCGAAAATTCGAAAAGTCAGAAGCAGTGCCATGGCTTATAAGTACTGAAACCCTAATTCCTTTTTATGGCTACAGCGTGGGACTGCTGGTGTACAAGCATTGGCAATGACTATTATGAACTTTCTTGTGTTAAAGGGACTTTTTTGGGTGTAAATGGAATGCTAGTCTAAACCCACTGTAGTTGTTTGGTATACTCTTTAGCAGAGATAGATGTTAGAGCAGTAGTTTGTGCTGGGTAAGAAATTGAAAATATAGGAATGAAAATTTGGTGGCTACAGTCTATATTCCATTTACTCAGCAAAGTTGGATATATTGTGCTCTTAAGCATAAAGTATATGCTTTGATTGTAGTATGATCTGCAACGCTCTATTTTAATTATTATTTCTTTTCCTTTGCAGCCCACAGACTTTAGTTCGAGCTTTACGGTATGTTGTTGATTGTCAATTGCACTTATTTTTTCCCCAGTCAGTTCATTATCTTCATTTTTAGATGGTAGGTTGGATGATTGGAAATACTAATCAGTTTCTGGATGATTTTACTCTTTCAAAAACAATGTAACCTTATTTTCCCTTTGTTTTCAACATTCCAGGGTTGTTGAGATGCAAGAGATACTTGATCAACAGATTGCAGAAGAAGCAGCAGAGGCTGAAGGGGATGTTGACATTGCACCAGTTGCAAATCCTCGCAAGAGCGGCATGTATGTTATAATACTTTTAATTAATTTCCATTATGTCACATCAGTTGTGTGATCTTGAAAATCTATAGCAATGGAAGCAACAATCCTTGCTACGACCTTGTTATATGATTTCTTGATAGTTTTAGAGCATTTACTTTACATACCGTTTTGGGAAATCATCTAGAAAACATAGGAATGCATTCAATTTTCTAAGACTGATGTGTTTGGTTTATCTTCTTGTTTCTTTTCCAGGAGAATATTGTTATCCTCCGTCTATGTATCTTTTTTTATTCAATAAAAGCACTTCGAGACTATTACTCTGATTAAGATATTAAAAATCATTTAATCTTTGGATACACAAACGAGAGTCATATCATGGAATCCTTGTGAATCTCCAACATAATAAAATAAAATATTATATATCATGATTCATGTACATTGCATTACACAGAAATGGGCCTTGACTTATATATTAAAATACAATGGACACTCTCTGATAGGATATGTAATGTATTAGACAGTTTGTTGAAAATTTGGCAAAAATAAAATATAGAAGTTAGTATGAAGTAGTTAGGGGTAGTTAGGAGGAGTTTAGACGGCAGTTAAGGGAAGTTTTATTAGTAGTTAGGCAGTTTTTGTCTTTTAAGGAGGGGGTGTTCTAGTTCTGGTGGTTGAGTAGTTTATTTAGAACCAGGTCTTAACCTGTGTTGAAGGGAATTTCTTCCCTTGGAAGTTGTTGGATGTTTTTTGTATTATGTTTTCTTTAATTAAAGTATTATCTTACGTTGTGCACTAAGATTTGAGTGCTTATTTCTTGACTAAATCTGAAAAATCCGGTTTCTTGTTCCTAAGAAACCTAACAAATTGATTCAACCTGCCAAATCAAGAAGGAGGGAAAGCATGGAAGGAAGCTTCAATACTTTGTAGAGGGGGAGCAGCAAACTGGAAAAGGGGCATCAAGAGATGAGAAAAAGTTTCCAAAACTTGGAAGAAATGATACGGGAATGTAATAAGATTCTGGATGTCCAGATTCAAAAAAGGGACTCTAAAGGAAGGGAAAAATCTGTTGACAGAGCAAGAAAGGGAGGGAGAGAGGAACTTCTTCATGACATCAAGAAAGCCAAGAAACCCTCAAATGCAGGAGACAATTCCATCAATTGGAGAAGAAAAGAGAAAATGATATCAGTGAACAGGAAGGTGGAGACCAAGACTGTGATATGAATGTTGTGACTCTTGCTTCTCATAATGAAGTTGCAAAAGTTGTTGGTTTTAGTGGAGATAGTGTGGTAGGTCTTGGTGAATATGTCAAAACAGTGAAGGAGGGTGAAGATAGAGGAAAGAAGGCGGAATGTGGTGGGAACATTGTAACCATTACTTCTATGAGTAAAGTTAAAGATGAGGCTGTTTTGAGTGTAGATGGTTCAAAGTTAGTTCGTTGTGGGACAAAAAACGTTTTTGAAGTCCAGAACATCACAGGAACAATAGAAATACACCTAACCATCAATAACATGGGAAAAAATGCAGTCAAGGGGTTCAAGACCTGGCAATAGAAATCCCATAACCTCTCTTGGGAAGATCTTGCAATACCTCAACTAAGGATAGTTGAAGGGAACAAGGGAAACATGTTATTTGAGAGTTTGCAGCAGTAACATAGATTGGGAGTGTGGAAATTTTACGTGAGAGGATGGCAGTAGTAACAAGGATAGGGAGGGGGAAAAAGTCATTCAAGAATTCAAGATAATGGTGTCTCTAGTAAACCCAACATTAGAAAACCATTCGGGGGAGTATTTCTTGACAAAGTGGTAGGCCCTATCCAAGAAGGACAAGAAAGTTGGACGATCTCCCTTTTGTCTTGGGTTACTTACCTGTTACGAAAATCGATTGCTAGTAAACTCCAGTAATAAACTTGTTGATTTTGGAAGCCGAGTCAGACTGCTTATTAAGCATCTATCTGCAAAAGATTATGTTGTCAAAGTTAGATCTTTGCAGATTCAAGGATTAATCCAACGGCCGAAAGGAATCCTTGAGGCACTTGCATGGGAAGTTGTTGCAACGATTGAGGACCGGTTTTTAGATTACAACCTTAAGGACAAGGTTGTTTTGCAGTGGTGAGTAATGATAGGATATGTAATGTATTAGATAGTTTGTTCACAATTTTTAGGTAGTTTGGCAAAAATAAAACATACAAGTTAGTATGAAGTGGTTACGGGTAGTTAGGAAGAGTTTAAACAGTAGTTAGGAGAAGTTTTAATTAGTAGTTAGACAGTTTTTGTCTTTTAAGGAGGGTTCTAGTTCTGGTGGTTTAGTAGTTTATTCAAAACCAGGTCTTAACTTGTGTTGAAGGGAATTTCTTCCCTTGGAAGCTATTGGATGTTTTCTGTATCATGTTTTCTTTAATTAAAGTATTATCTTACATTGTGCAGTAAGGTTTGAGTGCTTATTACTTTAGTGAAGCTGAAAAATCCGGTTTCTTGTTCCCAAGAAACCTAACACTCTCCCTCAAGTTAGTGTATAAAAATTATATGCACTAAGCTTGCTACAAATATAATTAGTTCTACCACCCCACAATGATTTGGTGAAGACGTATGCCATGATCATTGGAGTTAACAAACTAAGTAGTAATGTATCCAAATGAAATCTTTTCATAATGAAGGGACAATCTATATCAATGTTTAGTTCTCTTATGGAATGTTGGAATTTAGGCAATATGAAGGGTAGTTTGGTTATCACAAATGAGTCATTTTGTGTAATCTCTCCAATTGAGTCAAAGAAAGTCACTCACAAGTGGCAAAAGCCATAGTGTTCTATACACTACTTATGCCCTATACCTTGCTACTACATTATGCTTCTTGCTTTTCCTAGCTTGTCACCTATGAAGAGACACTTAAAGAGTTGGGAGAGAAACTAAAATTTTTATTATTGTTGTTCACTAAACCCTAATACACATACTACCCTATTTAAGGGATAGTAGATCAACATAAAAAGGAAAAACAGAAGGCTCCTAAAAAGCCCACTAGAAAATACATTACATTTCAACAATTAAGCTACTCATTATTTTTATTTCATTTCTATGATTACTTTTATTAAATTTTACGTTTTTCTACCATTGCTCGGCTTTCTACTGCATTGATTGTGGTGCAATCTACTATGATACGACGGGGGATGTTTGGCCTCTGCCATGGGCCGCCACTTGCCATTGACAATAATAGCAATTGAAGTACCTATTGCAATGTTACATATGAAACATATTCAGAAAACTTATATAAATTTAGTACGACATGCTTTAGAACTTTCTTATTCATTACCATGAAATAAAAATAATTGTCTTATTTCTCTGTTATACTTGCTTGTTTCATCATGAGACATGTGCTCATATTTTTAACTGCTTTCCCAACATCTTCATCTCTTCTTACTCTGTATACCAAGCTGATCTGTCAGGAAAGCCCCACAACCCCCTACCCTCATCACTCAAAATTCTGTTCACTGATAAATTACAGAAAGTCGACAAACACAATGGCTTCTTCAAAAAATTTAACACAACAAAAACTAAAGGTTCAGGGGAAAGGCTATAAGGATAAATGCTATGAACAAATAAGGAAGACTGTAGAAGGACGGTTTAACAAGCTTCTCACTGAGGTTAGTCATATTACTGTTCTGCATGTTCCCTTTCCTGCTAAAAATATGCAGACACTGACTTGCTTGTACACCAATGTAAATTTGCTATTCTTTATGCAACTCACTGTTAATTTCATTTATGAATCAGTATGTGTTTGAGGACTTGAAAGCAGCTTTAGAGGAAGCACGAGCGGTATGTTTGACTAATTTTTAGCTTCTGATCTTTTTACTTTCTGTAAAAGCATTTATAACATATTATTTACTCTAATAAACATTTATGACTTTCTGTTAGGCAGATTGCAAAATCATTTGTATACTCTAGTGATCAACCTCCAGACATTTTCAATTAGGCTTACGGATACCTGGCTCAACTATATGTTTGATAATCTTGGCATAATGATCCATACACATTTACTTGAAAAGTGTTGGAATATCTTAGATATTCATGATGAGAAGATATCCTGTTTATAGGGTAGAAACAATTAGCTGTAATCAATTAAGTCTAATTTAAAACTATCAATAACTGCTCATATTTCAGTAAGATTGAGTTGGTTATATGATGGGCTTGTATAACTAACATTTAGCTAGTCATTGCATTTTAAAGTTCATGCATGCTTGTTAAAGACTGGACATTGGGATTGCCACTCGGCTTCACCTGTAAAGAATGCTGGAGGACAGCATTAAAAACAGTTTATGAAAATGTAACCATTCCTTATGAAACCATATTGTTAAGTGTTATATATAAACTATCATTTGAGTGAACTTGCTTATAATTTAATTGGAAATGAATGAGGAAGGGCTTCCACATCCCAATGATGTATCTTCTCTATATCCCACTTAAAATTTTAATTGTCGTGTATACTCCTTAAGTATTTTAAAGCTGTTATTACTGAAAGTGCAATGTGAGAATCTTGTTTCACTTATTATATTCATTTTTGCATAAGTGGATGTGTTATTGGTTGGAAATTATATTGTATAACTTTAATCTCACTTTTAATAATAAATTTTCTCACTCACCCTCTTCCCCTTCTCCTTTTGTCAATTATTTGATACACCCAAGTCAATTATATCAACTGATTCATGCTATGAAGGAATTCCATATTTGTTTTGATCTCGTATTTACAGTACAATTGTTAATGTAATTATTCAAAATATCATATCATTTTCAGATTTCTGTAGGTGAAGTCCAGTATTATTCTCTATTACTTATAGACCTTTTTACTTAAATGGCATATAGATTGGTGAAGAGCTTGGAGATGTCTATGACTACGTTGCCCCTTGCTTTCCTCCAAGGTTTGCTCTACATTGAATATACTACCTTTTCACTCTTCACAGCTTTTGAACAAACTTTCTGCTAATTAAAGATGTCATTTTGAGATTTTTGATGTGCTTTGTACTATAATTTCTCCCTGTTTAGGTATGACATGTGCTTTGTATATCATCAAAGGTTTTTTAAAAAAATTCAAATTAGTTTTTCTGGAGAGTATGTTTTTTTTTTTTTTTTTTTTTTCTAAAGTGAGTATTGTAAAAAGTGAGAGAAAGAAAGGAATAACAGAAAATGTGAGACATTGAGAACAAAGTCATAACTTGACCTCCTACCTCTATACTAATACATGTTATGGAGACGAAAGATATGCGAATGTTGTGTCTCAGAGGTACACGTGTGTGTATTATCCATAATAACATAATGGAATGTAAAGGTAATCAGTCATTAATACAATCAAATCATTACTTATACACATGTAAATTTAATATTCAATTAATTATTATTATTAAATAATAAAAAAATATAGCACATTTTAATTAAATGTAAATTAATTTTAATAATCAGTACACATAAGATAAATTAAAATTAATAACAGCTTTTAAAGTACATGCAAAGTTGAGCATCCCTTTCTAATTTATACATAGAAGTAAAAATATAAATTATAATAAATGAAAGAAAACTGTGAGCCAACACATGCCAAAAGATTCCAAGACACTCCCACAAAACTGGGCCAACATTGAGACACTTCCCTACATATTAAAATGGAAAGCTTTTGTCCTAAAGTTAAATATTTCAATATTTAAAATTAATATTATATTAAGTGCCCACAATATGCAGAAAAGAAAGAATTTTTGTGCAGAGGAGCCCAAAACTTAAATGGGTCCTACAGAGTTACTATTCAATGGAAAATGTTATGGAATGGATTTTTTATTACTGCATGAATGGGTAGAGAAAATCCCGTTGGGGATGCTCTTAGAAACACTTGTTTCAATTTTTATTACATGTTAGAGTACAAAGGGAATCAACCATTGATACATATTGTGTAATGTCTATCTTACGGATGTTAACATGTGCTTATTATAATCTATCCATATTTAATACTGGAACGGTTCAATTCTTGTACCTTTCGTATTCGCTGCACGCACTATGACCTACTAATTGGTTGAGCCCAGAGCCCCCACATTCCTTATTATTATGCTATATCTCAACGCATAGTTTTCAGCTTATAGTGAATATTTCTCTAGGATATAGCTCTAATTACTGTAATTAACTTGTACTGAATATTTCTCTATGATATAACCCTAATTACTGTAATTAACTTGTACTGAGTATTTTCCTAGGATATAGCTCTATTTACTATAATTATTAATAAATATTTCCTGCCTATCCTAACTGTTGTCCCAGTTAGGATAGTCACTCTCTTCAACCGATCGGCTCAGGGTCTTTGTTGCTTCCCATCGCTCTGCTAGAGCTCTCACCGCCTTCGGCTTGTTCAGCTCGACTCCTCACCGTCTTCCACCGTTCGGCCTAACCTCTCCCCGCCTTCCACCGTTCGGTCTGGCCTCTCCTCGCCTTCCACTGTTCAGTCTGGCCTCTCCCCGCTTTCCACCGTTCAGCTTGGTCTTCCGTCTTCCCCCATTCGGCCTTCTCCTTCTCTCCTATACCTTTTTCTCTCATATACCTTCCAACCCCTAACAAAAGGATAGACAAAATTAACAAAAAATTGGAAGGCCTTAGATTTACTTTTCATAAGGTATGTCCACATTACACTAGTTTAATTATCAATAATAGTAACAAACCATTTTGCTTCAGAAATAGATTCTAAAATTGGTCCCCAATCATCATAATGAATATTGTCAAATGGTTAAAATACTCCTTTTACCAAATGAGGGATAAGATGCACGATGATGCTTTGGTAGTTGACAAATATCATATTTGAAAGACTCAATAGACTAGGTAATGAACAAATGTGGGAACAAAGATCTTATAAGGTTGAAAGAGGGCCCAAGTCTTTTCTGATGAAGCCATATTTTGGAATTTACCCTTGTTTCTAACGTTGCTTGTTGTCTTATGACCTTTATTTTTGATTTGGTCCTTGAGTTCCAATAGGTACAACTGACTCTACTCCTTACCAATTAATATTGTCTTTCTCGTGCCAAGGTCCTGAAATACACAAGAAGAGAAAAAATTTACTGAACAATTCAAACCGTTTGTGTAGAGATAAGGTTACTAGTTAGTTGTGGGACATGTAAGACATCCATCCTTTAATACAATAGATCATTCTAAAGTGATATTCCCATATTTGAATATGGGTACACTATCATCTTTTGCAATTATAATGAGTTGTTCATTGGTCATTTTAACATTCGAATTGAAGAGCTTAGGAAAAGGAGTCATGTGATCAGTTGCTTATGAATGAAGAATCTGAACACCATAAGACAGTGGGGTCAAATGTATTGAATTTAGTGTTACTTTTCATGGGTATGGTATACAACCTAGATGACTTAGTAATTGATTCAATCATTGTTTTCAAATGATCTAGTTCATCTTTAAAAGCTTTCATATTGAAAAACACCCTAACAAAGAGATAATAACAATTCAACTGTTATCGCTCTGATTCGTAAAAAAGAAAACCTGTTTGGCATTGGAACCAAATCCAAGTTGAATATGATGCCACCCCTTGGTGTGCATGAGGTTCTGACGACCCTGTCTGTGGTAGCAGTGAGTGGGACACACCTTTCTGTTCCACAACTAACCTCAATGATAATGACTGTAGTTAACAAGGCAATGGAAACCGAGCTCTCTTGTACCAACTTGAAAAATAAAGAATTATTTATTGATCACCCATTACATTCTAATAACCAAAAGCCTAAAAAATGGAAATAAACAATATGCTAAAATAAATAGGAATAATCTAAATTATATTTTTCCTAATTATTATAGAGACATTGAGCATATTTTTTATCCTAGTAACCTGCTATTTACAACATAAAATGCTTTATGTACATGTTTCATTTGTTCTAATTTATTTTTTAATTCTGGCAGATATGAAATATTCCAACTGATGGTAAATCTTTATACTGAGAGGTTTATTCAGATGCTAAGATTGCTCAGCGACAGAGCAAATGAATTAACGAACATTGAGATTTTAAAGGTATTTCTCTGGAGTTTTTTTTTATGTATAACATGTTATTACTTTCTTAGAATGTCATTTTTCCTAGATAAAGGAGAGCCGGCCTCAAACTTTCCAAATCTGTGGCATATGAGAAAATAAGTTATTATCCATCCAATTCATCTGTATTAGACTCTATTTTTTATGTAATGTTAACATTCAATGGATTTTTTGTCATGAGGGAGAAGAGAAAGGAAGAAGATTCGGAAGAGGTAAACTTGTGGTACTTGTCAAATTGAGAGGAGAATCTTGGAGTGTGGAGCATGATAGTAATGGTGAAAATGCTGTTGCTTGCACATCTTCGTGAGATGTCATATTAATTGGAGAGCTTCTTTTTTGAGAGTCACGGTGGCAGCTTTGAACACCCATGTCAGCGGTGGCAGTGGAAAATTTCTTCTCCTTATTCTTTTGCTTGCGTTGCCTCTTTAACTTAGCTAATATGCTTCAGCAAAAGTCAGAGATGAGAAAGAGGGTAGTCCATTTTTGAGGTATGCTGTTGTGTCAAACACATGATGCCAATAGGGTAGAGGCTTGGAGGTTTTAGATACTTGAGAAAGATACACAGAAATACTAGAATGAATTTGAGAGCATGTGTCTCTCTCTCTTAAGATTTCATTTTTATAATCATTTTGGATACATTTGATACAATGTATGAGAGGGAAGAGAAGAGAATTCTAAGAGATACATCAAGGTACTAGGTTCAACACAAAGCACACAATATCTTACAATAAATCCTATTTAACAGTATTTATCCTAAAACGGCCTTAAGGTGGAGCCTACAAATTGTATATGCAAAACTTGGAGCAAATAAATTCAATCCAACGAGCTCTTAAGCATTTTGTTAGAACATTTGCAAGTTGATAATTTTATCTAACAAACACAATGCATATTTCCTTGGACAACAATTTTTCTCGAATAAAATGGCAATCACTTTCAATGTGTTTGGTCTCTCATGGAACACTGGATTGGACACAATGTGGTGAGTGGCTTGATTATCATAATACATCTTTATCGGCTGCCTGTTACGAAAACCTAATTCTTTTAGAAACTATTTTACTCATATAAGCTCATAGGTGAGGGATGCCATTACTCTATCCTCACAGAAGATCGAATAACATTTTGCTTCTTACTTTTCCTCAAGATAATATTTTCTCCAAGCAAAACACTATCCTATAGTAGCATTTATAGTAGTCATAGAAGAGCTACGAACACCTTGAAGACTCGAGAAAGGCTGACAAATATGAGGACAAGCATAGAGACCCTCTTGACCCAAAACACCTAGAAGGTGAACAAGATTATCAACTTGAGATTTAACGAGCCACTGAGTGGGATGAAATTCAAAGTAAGCAGATTTATCCTTGGCAAATTGAATAAAAATAACTAGCTTTTTATTGATCTTAGGAATAATTAAAACATTATTAAGATGAAGTTTGAGATGAGATGAGAAAGGGGAAGAGGGGAAGGAAGCACTGAATAAGCAATATAGGGAGTAGGAAAACCTGGACCATGCCCTAGGCATACATCTTCATTGCTAGTGTTAGGAACTTCATTCATGATTTGATGATTCATAGTAATGTGATGAGTGGAACCCAAGTCCACATTCCAGTTCTTAGACGGTTTAGGTGGTACTGAATTAGGTAAATAAGCCTGAAGATAACTGTATTGGTCACTGGTATGGTGTATTGAACACTTTGATGAGCAACATTACATAGGCAACACATTCTGACAGTTCTGGAGTTGTGGAATGTATGTAGGATTAAAACGTTGATAACACAGCAGCTTCATGACCATACTTGTTCCCAACCTGATAACAAACTTTTTGATTTGTTGCCAAGCCATCCTCTTCGTGAAAATTAGAGGATCATCCTCCTGCACTGTTGTTAACATATGGTTGGAAAGATTGATTAGAGGTGTTTTTCTATGTAAATTGAAGGCGTTTATGGAGTTGAAGGTGTCTGAGTGATGTTCAGAGACAATGTGATATTTATTGCTTTCCTTGTTTTTCTCAAGGCACTTGAGATGACGGTAAAGATTTAATCTCTTAAAAGTTGAATACAGCAAATTTACTATTGATAAGAGTGACCAAAAATTCATATTCATAGGTGAGCCCTCAAGAATTTTGTCAAGCTGTTCTTGAGAAGAAAATCATTCACCATTTGAAAGTTGACCAATCAACAAAAGCTTTTATTCACTTAAGAACTGAACAATAGGCTTATCACCTTTCTTTGTAATGTGATGTTCAGTTCGCAAATGACGAGTTTTGGCTTTAGTCTTTCCTGAAAATGATTGTGTATCTCCTCACATAGTTGCCATGAGTGGACACAACCAATGACCTTGGAAGAACAGCTCCAAAGAGTGGAGTTTGAAGCCAACACAAAATCAGCTGGTCCTTGATGTTCCCAAAGGAGTGCTGGAATTTCAACATTCACACCAGAATCTGTTTTAGAAAGGAATTCTGGTGGGATTTGAGGAATAACAACAAACTGGTGAAGTCAACATGCATTGGAAACAGGTTCAACCTATTTTCTGCATACAAGAAAATTGTTACTCAAGTTTCTATGTAATTTGATAGGCATAGCAGAGCTCAACTGAGAAAAGGATCAATAGCCATGATAGGGCTTTGAAAGCTGAAGCCCGATCAATTCTAGCTGTCATAATAGAATGACAACGGGATAATCCATTTAATTCCAATACCATAACAGACTGCTGGTTGGCTAACTAATATTGACTATGTGCTGACTCAGCAATACATGTGTATATGTATACAAATCAATATAAGTATACTCTATTGCTCTAAATGTTTTGTGGGAAAAAAAAAGACCCAGGCTTATGTTTTTCTTTCTTTTTTTTACAAAACAGGTAACTGGTTGGGTGGTTGAATACCAAGATAATCTGATTGGGCTTGGAGTTGATGAGTCTCTAGCCCAAGTGTGTTCTGAGAGTGGTTCAATGGATCCTCTAATGAACTCCTATGTTGAGAGAATGCAAGCTACAACTAGGGTAATCCTAACTATCTTACTTTTCTTTTAGCTTTAGTAATCTGTGATGTTTCTTGGGTAATTTCTTTACCATAGAAAAGGACTAAGCTTTATTCTTAATGTTTTCAGAAATGGTACTTGAACATTTTAGAGGCAGATAGAACACAGCCCCCAAAGAAAACTGAAGATGGGAAGTTATATACCCCTGCTGCTGTTGATCTCTTCAGAATACTTGGTGAACAAGTACAAATTGTTCGGGATAATAGCACTGATCTCATGTTATACAGAATTGCCCTGGCAACCATTCAGGTAATATAAGATAAGATATAGATGTAGCATAACATGCTTATTATACATTTGTCTGTTCGAAAATTAAACTCGAATAAAGGTAAACTGGAGAGAACTTAGTTTTTGAGACTTGAGTATAACATCATTATTGGGAGGATATCACCAGAAATTATGAAGTGGTCCTCACAGCATAATATGTAGTGTTTACTGCTTATATCGGTAGCTTTGTATCCTAGGTTATACTATGTGTTTTTACAGGTAATGATTGATTTTCAAGCAGCAGAAAAGAAGAGACTTGAAGAGCCAGCTTCTGAAATTGGTCTGGAACCTTTATGTGCTATGGTTAGTGTAATTTTTTTGCCAAGTATTTGCTTATTACTTCATCATAGGATTGCTTTTTGTTAAAATGACATTCAATATAACGTTTTTAGATTAACAACAATTTGCGTTGCTATGACCTTGCAATGGAGTTAAGTAACAGCACCATAGAAGCCCTTCCACAGAACTATGCTGATCAGGTTTGAATTTCATTAACTTGACAAGTGTTGGTTATTAACATGGCCTTTGGGAACTAAAGCTCTTTAATTTTTTTTGGGAAAGTTATGTATATTCTTTCATTGATGAATGTTGTGAATGAGGAGAATCTGTCATCCTCAAAAAGAAACATAACAACACTGCACTAAATTATTAAGAAAATTGTAACCAAAATATGACGTATTTCTCAAGAATGGGCTCTCAAGTTTTGGATTCTATGTTTTTAGTCCATGCTCTTGGATAATTGGTAGTGACTCAGCAATGTGTACAGCCTCCCTTAGCCAAACCATCGTTGTCCACAATAGTTTTGATTTTCTTGAAATCGTTTAAATAATTCATATAGAACAAAATAGTATAAGGAAGATATTTTGCTTGATGAGTCTAAGTTCTTACAAATGGAAATCCCAGATCCTAGGTTCCTAAGACAACGAATTTTCTTCCAAAACTACCACAAAAATGGCTAGTTGTTCCCATCATATCCCCTTCTCCTATTAGCATACCTCTAGGTAAGCTTGTATAACTACCTCCTTAGTTATTTCTGTTTCTGGTGTGTGTCTACTACCAGCTATGCTTGCATAACTAGTTCTCCCCTTAGCTAGCCTGCCTGCTGATCCATGTCTTGCACACCTTCATCATTCACATTATTTACTTGGTTACTAATTTAGAATTATTACTTTAATAATTGTCGTATAAGAAAGTTCTATAATGCTTGATGGGGCTGTCGCGGCCCATACAAATTTGATGTGCAATACGAATGCAGTATAGACTAGGAAGTGACTCCTAGGTTGTCTCTCAAGGACCAAATGTGATTCAAGACTTAGGTCAAACACGCAGTGGGGGGGGGGTTTGAAAGAGTTTGTGAATGCAATTAAACTAAATTAAACTGGAAATTAAATAAAGATGTAAGTAGAATTGAAAGCATTGAATTAAATGGGGAAAGCATTAACAACCGAATGGTCCTTCACAAGACCGAACGGTACTGTTCACAAGACCGAACGGTTCTAACAACAAGGCCTAACGGTCTTGACGAGGAGACTGAACGATTTTTAGTAAACGAGCTTAAAACCGATCGGTCTAAATGCAGTGACCGGTCGGTATCAACACATAACAGTGTAGAAACCAAAAAAACGCATAATGCACGCAGAAATGATGACAAAAATGAAACAACACAATAGAAATGAAGCTTAAATAACGAAACGTGAAATTTTAAATGAGAAATGCACCACAAACAGAAACGTAACTAATGAAGGCATCCAAAATGTAAATTCACACATGAGAAGAACTTGGAAAACGCAATTGAACAGTGAAAACTGAATGGCAGAAGCAGATAACTAAATAAAAGGGAATGAAGATGAAAAGTGCATTCTAGAGAACGTAAATGAAGAAGAACTTGAGTGCAGCAACAAATTCAACCATAGAATTGTAAAGAGAATGAGTTCAATACATAAAAGTAAAGAAAGCAACACCTAAACCTCGCCCAAGGGGGAGGAAGAAGAAGAAACTCCCCCAAAAAGCTAAACCCTAGAAGAAAATGTAAAGTGGCGGAGGAGGTGTGTGTGAAATCTGATTTTGGGTTTTTATAGACCCCAAAAGACCAAAATGCCCTTCTAATAGGCTCTATCAAAGAAGGCCGTACTCTTGAAGTCCAGAATAGGCTTGTGCATCTTATCATTGCTTCTGGCCGTTCAGCCATTAAGGTCACCGTTCGTGTGTTCTTCACAAGGTTGTTCGGCCCAGACGTTGGTCAAGACTCCTCAGGCTTTGCTGCTCAATAATTCAGTGCAGGCATGCAAGGCCGTTCGGTCAAATCTTTCTGGCCGTTCGGTACTCATTCATGGACCATTCAGACAAGCCTTCAGAAGACCGTTCGGTTGATATCCGATCGGTCAAGGCTTTCTCGGATCATGTTGTGTTGTCACCCCAGTCCGTTCGACATTGGCGTTCTAAGGCCATTCGGTCAAGACTTTCTGGCCGTTCGGCCATTCAGTGCAGCTTATAAGACCGTTCGGTCAAGTGGATCTGGTGTGGCTTGGTTTTTCGCAGACCGTTCGGTCAAGCTATTATGTGCACTTGTTCTCTCAAACAGTGGTTGTCCTGCAAATAGTGAAAATGAGATAAAAATGGAGAATTAAACACACTTCACTAACAAAGTATGGTGCGGAAAGCTAAGTGTATAATGAAGAATGGTGACTCATCACTCCCAGTAGAGGAGCATCTTTGTTTTTAAAGGAAACTGTGCTTTCTTGATCAACATTTGAATTTGGTTCCATAATTTAACCTTTTTTAATATTTCTCCTTCTGGTTCGTCCTCCTCCAACTATTAACTTTCTTTAAAGACACCCATAAAGTGCCCAACATTGTCACCCACATAGAAAACAATAACCTTCCTTCCTCCTCCTTTCCTACTATTGATATGCAAATATCAACTACCTTGTTTCAGAGACTGGAGGCCCCCTCTTGGTTTGTATTTCTTTTATTCTTTTAATAAATTTAAGGTATGGTGCAAATGATTGATATAGTTTGGAGTTTCGTGTAGTTGGGGTTGCAATCTGTGTAGATGTTTTTGCATACCTAGTTTGGTTAAAACAAATTGTGTTGTTTCAGAACAAAGATTGTCAATTACTTGTAGTAGAACCTGGGCTGGTTAGCCCAACTAACCGAGCTTTTTAAGAATTCTAGATTGATGTTGATTGCTTCTCTTTCACTTGGGTATCACCAAGTTGAATTGTGTTAATCACCAATGATGAAACCCATCTGTTTCCTGTTCTGTTCCTAATATTTTGGTTCTTTTGAAATTGTCTAAAACTCGCCTGATTGTCATTCTTATGATTAATTACCCAATCATTTTCTTGACTTTATGTGTTTCTGTTTTGTTTCACTGCAGGTTAATTTTGAAGATACCTGTAAGGGTTTTCTTGAGGTAGCTAAGGTATGGAAGAGAGTACAATTTTTTATTGGCATGTTTCTCGGGTGTGTTGTTTTTGTAAAGGAATTATTCAGTGAAATATTGATGCATTTAATTGACATTGATCTTCAATAAGCATTTATTCTTCATGGAATTTTCTTACATCATCTCTATAGCAAATATTTGTATGTATTTGTTTCTTCACACTTATTATTTTAATAATATCAGATGATTTAATGTGATACAAATCATGAGATCGCATGATTGTGGATAGGAAACCAGTTATGCCTCATTCTGTGAAATTCAAAGTGATATAAACTAAGGTTTTAAATTGATTGATGTTTTGTCGAAATCCTTGAAGTTAAGGATCCTTAATCACATACAGAATTGATCATCGGTCTAAAGTAGATCACAGCCATTTACACATATATCATAAATTATAATTTAATAAATCATTGCATTATGATGAAGAGATGAAATTACTAGAAGTTTGGAGGATAAATAATCTTCCTTGACAGTTGATATTGGAGCAAAAACAAAGGACAACGTTAGGAAAAAATATCAATTGAGAAAAAAATCATTCCCTTGTATTGTGTGTATGTTTGGGAAATTCCACTAATTTAAAATGACCATGCTTTCAAAAACAAAAATAGAAGCCAAATGCCAAATCTTAGCTGCCGGTGTTTCTGTTTATCCAAGTGCATGACAAATTTGTGTAGTTGTTTAGAAATGATCAAGAGTTGTGTATGACAGATATGGCTAATTCTATATATATGCCATAATCTTTTCACCAAGTATTTTGTTGATAATTTTTGTTATAATTTTGATTATTATTGGAAAACTTAGGGAAGAGAGAAACAATAAGCTGATAGCTGATACTGTGTTTCGGAGACAGCACAAGTGTTTTATTTATATTAAGAAAAAGGAATTAATACACTAAATTGAGGAGAGTAGTTATCCTATAATAACAAAGATATGTTATATTAACTAATAGAAAGTTCCTAATAATATGTATATAGATATTCATGATTATAAAGGATCAACTCCTTATTTCTATGATTATAATAATTATTATCTGATAAAACGGAGAATTAATTAAGATAAAGGATTACAAAAAGAGCAACAATAATGGTTTTTCCTAAACATAAGAGCAAAACAGGAAAAACCAACTAAAATAAAGGAAAATGGATGTGACAAATCTTTGTAATAAAAGGTGGCAACTCAGTTCACGAGTCTCTAATTAGTGGGGTTTCAGGAGAGTAAATCTATAAAACCTTATCCCTCTAAGACGAGAGCTTGTTTTTAGGATTTGAAGCCATGACTTAAAGTGGAAAATTAGATGTTTTATTTCTAAATTTTACATATCAGTTTTCATACATTGAATTTCTTCTTGGTGATAGGAAGCTGTGCATCAAACGGTTAGTGTGATATTTGAAGATCCTGGTGTCCAGGAGTTACTGGTGAAGCTATACCAGAAAGGTAAAGTATTTTTTTCAATTAACTAGCTGGGTCTTTCTGGTTTATGCTTGTAACTTTTACCTGGGATTTTTTCCTTTTAGCAGTATTCCTGTTTTTGGAACTGTATACTGTTGGAATATCAAATGTAATATTTATGTATCTTAGGAGGTGCCTAACTTGTCTAGGAGGTGCCTAACTTATGTCTTTGGGATGTGCCTAACTTAGGTTAGGATGTGCCTAACTATTAGGTTCATAGTTCTATAAATAGGTAGTATATTGTAATAAGAAACAAGTAAGAAATATAGACTTTATGTTTTTCCACATGGTATCAGAGCTAGTTGTCTGATCCTCTTCCGGTAGTCTCTGCCGTCGGCAGCCCCTAAAATTCCAGTAAGCACTAGTGCAGCCAGTAAATTAGTGCCACAGTAAGCACTAGTGCAGCCAGTCGTCTCTGCCGTCGATCATCGCCAGCCACTGTCTGTTGCCAACCTCTGTCTGCGGCCGGCCACCGTCATCGCCGCTGCCATCGCAGTCGCCGGCCATCATTGCCGCCGGCTCGACCGCCGATAGCCCCTCCTAAAAGTCTCTTCTTCAGAATTTAGCCTCTTCCAGAATTTGTCTCAGAATGGGGTTTGAACCCATTCCCTTTCCCTTTTGGACCAGTAGCTGAAACTGGTACATGTGTGAAGTCAAATAATTTTGGCATTTCCTTCATCCATTTGATGCTTCACAACCGGAAGTCTCTTCTTCGAAGAACCCAAGAAAACCACTGTCGCTGCTTACTTCGCCGTGCACCGCCGCTAATGCCGCCGGTTTCCGTACGTCGCCGGCGACCGTCCGCCGCCGGCGACCGTCCGCCGCCGGCGACCATCTCAGTTTCGTCCGATGAACAGCGGATCTGGACCGTCTCTTTGAGCGATGGCCAACCCTGCCGGAGACAGGACCAGAATCCTCCAAACGCGCCGCCACGAGCGCCAAATAAGTCCGCCGTCGCCACCGTCCGCCGCTGGCCACCGTCGCAGATTCGACCGGTGACCAGCGGATCTGGATCGCCTCTTCGAGCGCGACCTAACCCCGGTGGTCGCCGTCTCTGTATCCGCTCAACGCGCCTCCACGCGCCGCCTGTCTCTAGCTGAGCTCGGACGCGTACTGTTCACGCGTCGCTGTCCCGCTGTCGGAATCACTCTGCGCCCTTGCCGGTCATCTCGCCGGAGCTTCCTCTCTCTGATTCTGACCTTCTCCTTAACAGCCGGTGTTGGACGTTGCTGTTGCTCCGCTTCTTCTTGCTGGTGGTGGCTGCTCCCTACGTGCTACTGTCATGGCCGTGACCCACTCCCTTGTGCCTGCTGCTGCCTTGCTGGACCAGTTGTTGTTTTCACCCCAAAGCTGCTGAATGGAAGTTGCTGGACTATTGGAGGTTGCTGCCCACCGTGAAGTGCTGCTGCTCCCCCTCCGTGCTCTTCCTAATCTCTCCAAGCTGCTGGACGTGATTGGCCGTGTGCTTCATAATATGTTTCATTGCTGGACCGGTGACTTCCACTTTGCTGGATGCGTGAACTACTAATCAGTTTCTGTTTTGAAGAACCTGAACCAGGGTACTGTTGTTCTCAATATTGCCGCCATCTTCGTCTGTCTTCTTCTCCGCTGTTGATGCTCCGGGTACCATTTTCGCTGTACAGCCACTGTTTGTCGCTGTCTAGCCACTGTTTGCCGTTCTCCGCGCCGTTTGCCGCTGTCTGCGCCGTCTGCCGCTCTCCAGGTGCTGTCTTCCGCTGTACAGGCACTGTTTGCTGCTGTACAGGCACTGTTTGCTGCTGTCCAGCCACTGTTTGTTGCTGTATGGCGCCGTTTGCCGCCGTCCAGGTGCTGTTCATCGCTGTCCGGGCGCCATTTGTCGCTGTTTAACATAGTTTGTGTTGTTCTTCAACAAACTCGCCGGGTTGATATGTTCAAGGTTGGGGGATCTCATTCGACCCCATACCACCTTTGGACGCCAAGTCCCAATATTCGTGTTTTTGGTTTCTGCCATGTGAAAGGATATTTGCACCGTCAGTCAATGCCTTCTTTGAGATCGACCGCTGATTTGACTCGTTTGATGTTATGGGATTTCATATTTGTCCCTTGTACGGATCGGTTCTCACCCGTTCTTTCACCTCCGTGTGAGGGGAAGTTTCAGCCGCCACAGGGTAGTTTGTCCCTGTAGGTTTGTTGCTGTTTCAGCCGTTGTAGGGTGGTTAAGTCCCTACAAGTTTGTTGCTGTTAGCCATTGCAGACAGTTCAGTTCCTGCAGGTTCGTTGTTATTAGGGCAGTTAAGTCCCTAAAGGTTCATTGTTGTTCAGGGTAGTTAAGACCCTGAAGATTTGTTGCTACTCAAGGCAGTGAAGTTCTTGAAGGTTTCATTGTTGTTTAGGGTGCTTAAGACCCTACAGGTTTGTGGCTTTTAGCCTTTGAAGGCCTCTCATGTTACCGATGTCTTCGTCCACCACCGTCCGCTGCCAACTACAGTCTCAGACAGACGCAACTGCGTCAATTCTAATGATACACTGCTAATTATCACCATTGGGGAGTTGTCCAACAAAGAATTTTGGACCTCCAACATGTCTTTGGATCTTTGATGCCTTTGTTTCCATTTGAGTTTATTGATGTACTTTCCATTTGAGTGTGTTTATTCAAGCTTGGCTCATACAATATGTATGATCCAGCTTGAGGGGGAGTGTTGGAATATCAAATGTAATATTTATGTATCTTAGGAGGTGCCTAACTTGTCTAGGAGGTGCCTAACTTATGTCTTTGGGATGTGCCTAACTTAGGTTAGGATGTGCCTAACTATTAGGTTCATAGTTCTATAAATAGGTAGTATATTGTAATAAGAAACAAGTAAGAAATATAGACTTTATGTTTTTCCACATATACACTCCTGCAATAAATTCATACAGTTAAACAGGAAATGCACATTGTCTTTAATTTCAAAATATAATAGGTTGCAAATTATTGTTAAGTGTTTAAAGCCTGTGATAATTCTAGTTTACACTTCTTGTATTGTACTAGATACTTGCTGCTAAGTAGTTGCATATTTTGATTAATGTTATACTATTATCAATCATTATCCTGTACAATATCCTCATTGTAAAATTTACTACGTTTCCTTTGCATCATTAGTTGAATGCTTTAGCACCTCGTCTAGTGCAAAACTTGAGTTTTCATTTCTTTGCATTTATCAGAATGGAGTGAGGGGCAGGTTACTGAGTACTTGGTCGCAACATTTGGTGATTATTTTGGCGATGTTAAAATGTGAGTATATTTTCTTGTCTATGTAATTTTACTTTGTTTAATTTTTCATACGTGCTATGGCACTTTCTCGGGTATCTGTGTAGAAACTGTTACGTGTTCAGTAGGGTTCCACAGGCACTTTTTATAGATTGCTAAACTTCTAAGGTTTAGCAGGGTTGTCAAACTCGTTGATCCTGGGGATAGACGTAAAAATATTATTTCATAGCATGAGATGGAAAATCCCCACCACCACACGTGTGCTAACAAAAAATGAGATTGTATTTATTTTCAGAGTAATAGAAGCAAGCACAAAATGTTGACGATTTGATTTATATGTATGATTGACTAGAACAAAGTGATGTGCATTTTTAAAGTGCTCATGTAATCTTTAAGTAAGTTTAATCTTGATTGTCCAAATACAGTTGCGGTCAAGCTTTTCCATTCTCACTTACAATAAAAGGCCTTCTTGCTTTAGACTTCGGTGCTGCACGCACTTTAGTGTTTTAACAAAATAAAAATGAAATTAATTTCACATTTAAATATATTATATTTCATAGTACATAATACATGCGATGGAACTTAGTTTCCTTCTTCGGGATTATTTTTAATGGCAATACTTTTTATTCTTCTCTCGTATTTATTGTTTACTTTTATTTATTGTCATTTATTGTCATATCTTATTCCAATATTCTTAAATTATTCATAGCAGATTAGCTACAATATTTTCTTTGTATAAGTTGCTAGTGCGAATGGCTTCTATTGAATTTATTTGAAATTTGATTGTTAAATATGTTATTTGTGAGGAAAACTAACTTTCAACTACTCATATTCAAGGTATATTGAAGAGCGATCTTTTAGGAGATTTGTTGAAGCCTGTCTGGAAGAAACAGTGATTGTTTATGTTGATCATCTTTTAACACAGGTTCTGTTGTCAATAAATCACTTGCTGTTTTTTTTTTATGAACCAAAGTTGTCCAGATTTTCTTTTAACAGCTTTGTATTTATTTGACTTGATTGTCACTGATATTTTAATTGCAGAAAAATTACATTAAGGAAGAAACTATTGAACGGATGAGGCTAGATGAGGAGGTTATCATGGATTTCTTTAGGGAACATATCAGTGTTTCTGTAAGTTCCTTGTATAACTTTTGTTACTGTTGCTTTCTAACGTGGAGATTGTGCAAGATCCACATCTGTTAATCTTGACTTCCAGCCCAAGTTTCTTACTCTAATTTCCTTCATGTTGGATTAGAAAGTTGAAAATAGAGTGAGTGTACTTAGTGACTTGAGGGAACTTGCTTCAGCAGAGAGCCTGGATACCTTCACACTCATCTATACCAATATACTTGAACATCAACCTGACTGCCCGGTAAAGTCATGTTACCTAATCTAATTTCAATATTTGCATTTTTCAAATGGAAGTATGAGTGCTTTAAGCAGTCAGAAATATTCTTTGCGACGGGTTCCAAGTTATTACATAATTTATCTTTTTCTTAGAAAATTAACTTCTACAAGCTTTATATGCTTCGAATTTCAAACCAATTAAGATTTCTACCTTGAGTTATCCTGTGGATAAGCATACTTTTTTACTGTTTCAGCCTGAAGTTGTTGAGAAACTTGTTAATCTACGAGAAGGCATTCCTCGGAAAGATGCCAAAGAGGTACATTTTACTTTAAATTCAAGAAATATCTTCAAGATAAGCACACAATTAGGTTTGGTTTATTCCTTTGTAATCAAGTTCACTGCTGGAGTTCGTTAGTGTTCTGATTTTATTATATGAATTTCTTCATTGAAGATATTCCCCTACCTATAAATTAACAATTTAACTCGGCTTGTACTTCAAATTCTTGGTGAATCTATTTGTGTGGGAATCTTTATGGGGGAATCAGTTATTCCCAACTTCTAAGAGGATGCCGTAACATATTAATCGAAGTTTTATCCACGTAAAATTATTTCACGAAGGCTGGTGAAATGATTGATTTTGTAATTGAAAAAATGTTTCTTTTGTTGAAAAAGGTCATCCAAGAGTGCAAAGAGATATATGAGAATTCACTTGTTGACGGAAGACCTCCAAAGGTTGGTTTCGTTTTCCGACGAGTGAAGTGCTTAACAGCATCCAAGGGAGGGCTATGGCGTAAACTCACTTGAAGTACGATTCCATTGAGTTATTCAGAGTTGTTTTTGCTGTTATATTATTTGTTCCTTGTTCATAAATCGGAATGTTATGCTGTCAATAGACGAGTTTTGTAAAATTCATTGTTAGTATAGTTAGTTCATGATACCCTTACAGCTATTACCATTCACAATGACATTTTCAAGATTCCCTATGTGTCTCAGCTCCGTGTGTATTCGAAAGTGCTAATTTTGTTTACCCATGGAAGCTATGTTAGGGTTTGAATGTGTTCCTGGAATATTTTAGTCTTTCTTTTTATAAACTGTAATATTTTAGTTAATTCTGTGTTTTGGTTTTATTTTCCTTTCTGAAATTATAGAAATTAGATTAAAAAATTCAATTATGATTATTGCGTAATAACATCTTTTACACAATTGGTGTTATGTAATGACAACCCCGTGTGGGATGTTTTTCGTAGACGGATGTCCTGTCCTTCAAATCATGAAAAGACAAGAATTTTCTTAGGATGTAGTACTTGTTTTATTAATAAATTTTATTCTTTTATTAAAAAAATCAAGTAAAACTTAAAAGTAATAAAACTTGGCAAAATCATAGACATCAAAAACAGTAAAATAAAGGTTTAATACGTATTTTGGTCCTTCTTTTCGTAGGGTCTGTTCAAAGTGGTCTTCTTTTTTTTTAAAAGTTCACTAATATCCTACTTCTCGCAAAAACGATGCATGTTAGTTCTTTTTGGTTAAGGCGTTAAAAAGACTAACAGCACAGCTGCCCAGCTAGCACAAAACTGATGAATTGTACATTTTTAGTTGAGGTGGCACTGTGAATTGCTGATTCATCCTGAAAGCAAAGGATTCATGATTATTTTTCCCAAATTAAAAAGCAAAGATAGGGTTGTTGGTGATTCGTGCTACATTTGTTCTCAAATCTAAAAGCAAAGGTTAGGGTGGTTGGACATTCGTGGTACTGTTGTTCTGAAATTTAAAAGTAAAGGTTTAGGGTTAGGGATGACTTCATCACAAAGTTGTTCTTCTGTTCGAAGGCAACATCCAAAGGATTTTCGCAATCCTGACACGGTGCTGTTTCCAGGGAAGTTGGGATAACCCCTATTTGCCACTGTGGTGATATTGCTGTAATGAAAGTGGCTAGGAATACCGTAGTGACTTTTATGTATATTGGATTTTATGTGTTTTAACATTTTTGTGTTCTTGGTGAATAATAGGGTGGATTTTCAAGTGGGATGTCATGTAATTTTTTCAAGTGGTGTTCTGAGGACAATGCCGATGATAGAGATGGTACAATTGTGAGACAAAGCAACAGGATAATGTTATTGTGTTGAACATTATGACATTGTGGTTGTGTTTAGCTTGATCTTAGGTGTGCAATGTGCAATTTATGTTTTGTTCATGTAATGGCTTAGGTGTTTAGCATCATGTTTTGTTGATGTAATATCAGTTGTTGTAATATGAGTGAACAATATGAGTTCGTGCAATAAAGTTCGTTTTAGTCCCCCCCCCCCCTTTGCTTTAAAAATGTTAATTGTGGTCCCCCTTTGCTTTAAAAATTGTTCACGATGATCCCTTTTTCCTTTAAAAATTGTTCAAGGTGGTCCCTTACTATATTACTATAATACATATTAAGGATACCTCGCAAAAAACATATATAATTACATAATATCATTACTTCCAAATATCACAACATAATATTAGTACAACTATAATAAGATATTTAATTAAAGTGCTTAATAAGAATTCAACGTACACAATGAAAGTGCTTGATAAGAATTCAACACAGACAATGAAAGTGCTTAATAAGAATTCAACATACACAATTAAAGTACTTAATAAGAGTACAAAATACATCCAAATACATCCAAATTTTCATATAAATCTATGGATCTTTTCTTCTAATATTTAACTTTTGCCTTTGTATTGGCTGACTTAAATCTCGGATGGAATCTTGACTTGGTTGTGGTGGTTGAGGAGATTGGGGACTTGATGGCTGTGAAGGTGCAATGGGTTGTGATCTTTGTGCCTGTGCTGGTTCTGTTGGTTCGATGATGGCTGGACGTAAAGGGCACATTTTTTTGTTGTGCCCCAGTTCACGGCAGATGCTACATCTCTTTCGCTGCCCACCAACACTCATTTGGGTCCCATCTTTCGTTAGCTCCCATGGCTCCATTCTTCTTTTTTTTCTTTGGTCTCCCAGGCATGTTCCTCTTAAGTGGTGGCAGTACATCAGGAGAACTAGTTTTTTCCCATAGGAGGTGGCCATTCACAAGATAGATGATGGACACATATGCTTCTTCATATGTGGATTTCCTGAACCAAATTGGTATAAAACTTTCTGGATCTACATTTGAATAGTTCATTGATGCAACTGCATGACAACATGGGATGCAACTGATCATCCACTTCCTGCAGCTGCATTCTTCATTGTCCAGGTCCACTGTGAACTTGTTCCCAATGATTGAAACATGCCTAACCTCAAAAATCCTTCTTGCAGACCAGCTGAATAAATGAACATAAATAAGGCACATCAACAGTTGGATATGAACATAAATAAGGCACAAGAACAACTGAATATGAACATAAATAAGGCAGAAGAACAATATTACCTTGGGATCCAATATCTTGACAAATTACATTCTTTCATAAGTCTCTTTTTGATCTTTGGACAGACATTGAAATCCATACCTGCCACCTTCGTTCTGTTCGTGGCCCATCTTTTCATCAAATATAGTCTAATATCCTCTAGCATGGTTATAATGGGTTTTCCCCTGGACTGCACAAGAACAATGTTGAATCCTTCACTGATGTTGTTATCCAGGGTATCACACATTGCTTGAGTTCTGAACCTACTTCTTGACCAATACCTATTGCACGAGAATGAAGAAAATGAGTTACCAAACATGAGTAATGCAGAATCTTTGTGCATGTAATGGAAAGAATGTACCTTGGGGGAATGGCTATGAGGTATTTATATGCTTCTTCATTCACTGCTCTGATATTCAATATCTCTCTCTCCCAAGCTTGGGGGTATGTGCTTGTGGTAGCCCTCCACATCAAATTCTTCAATATCTGACCAGAAAATCTTTTCCTAAAGTTAGCATAAAGGTGCCTGATGCAGAATCTTTGTTCTGCCCTAGGCAAAAGCTCTTGGATAGCTGGCACCAACCCCTGCCAACATCAATTATTTAATCAAACACACATGATTAATAAAGTATGCAAAATAAAATAATTAAAGTACTGCATATACCTTTTGCTGGTCAGACATCCATGTGTACGCCTTACAAACTTCATTGCCCCCAAGGTCTTCAACCAATAATTGCAAAAACCAGGACCAACTATCTTTATTTTCGACTTCAACTACTGCATATGCAAGGGGTAACATTTGCTCATTTGGATCCCTCCCAACAGTAGTAAGCAGCTCTCCCTTATAAAGACCTTTCAAAAAACACCCATCTAAATAGATGATGGGCCTACAATTAATAAAACTATCCTTACATGCTTTAAGACAAACATAACATCTCTGGAATATGGACTGACCATTATCACTGTTCACTTTAACCTTAACCGTTGACCCAGGGTTACTTCTCAATACCTCATGTGCATAGTCATAAATCCATCGAAATTGTTCTTTAAAATCCCCTTCACGTTGACTTGATGCCATTAACTTCGCCCTTCTTGCTTTAGAAATTAATACATTGGTGTTCCATTTCCTTAATGCTTTGGTACGTATGTCTTGGACCTTTATACTAGGATTTTCATGCATAGACTTATCTATTTCATGACTCAACCACTTACTATTCATCATTTTTATGTTCAGTTGCCTGCTGCAAGAATGAACATCAACAATCTTAACTACCAAATCTTGCGTGATGACAAATACCCACAGTAAGCTACCCATGGACACTTTTTTTGCCCACCCCGCATCTGACCCTTACCCTACGGTTATCATTTTTTACAAACATAAGAGCCCTCCCAGCATGAATAGCATAACTTCTAATGGCTTCCTTAAACTCAACCTTATCGGTAAATATAGTACCAAGTTCCCATTTGTAATCTGACATTGACTTCTTTTTCCCAAATGTAGGAAAGTGACCTCTACTTGGTCTGTCCTCAGTTTCATCCTCCTCACTTGCACTATTATCTGGAGTTAACAACACATCTGACTCTCATTCATCATCTGACAACCCTCTACCATGTCCTTCTGCTTCGTTATCACTGTCTTCCATCCTGTATTCTGAATCACTATTGTCCAAATTACCTACCTCCTCCAAGTTCTCTTCAACAGAAAAATGTGCTTCATCCTCAGTATCCACTTCCACTTCTTCCTCACTGTCCACTTCCACTTCTTCCTCACTGTGCATTTCCACTTCCTCCTCACTATGTAGTTCTACTTCTTTCTCACTGTGCAGTTCTACTTCTTCCTCACTGTGCACTTCCACTTCTTCCTCACTCTACACTTCCACTTCTTCCTCACTATGCATTTCTACTTCTTCCTCCACTCCACCTAGTTCCTCTGTGTCAACCTGCACTCCATCATCTCTCTCCAAGTCACCACCACAGTTAAGAGGACCTTCCTCAACCTCCTGTTGCACTTCAACAGGACCTTCTACACCAACCTCAACACCACTACCCTCACCACTGTCTGCAGGCCCTTGGCAAAGGTAAAGAATTTCATCCTCATTTTCTACAACCACTGCTTCGCTCACTTTATGTACAACATACAAGTTGACTTTTCCCAACAATTTTCCCACATTCATCATGTTCAAAGCTCCTTTATCGTCATATAGCTTATATAAAACATGCTCAATATCGTAATATAACTCATGTACTTCAATGTAACCCAAATCTTTAAGTGAACCTACTACTCCAAAATAGCTCCATGTATCGGGGTCAATGTCCCAATAACATATCTCCCCACCTATATAATTAAAGGGCACTTCCTTTATCAAGGTCCCACCGTGGTGGACCACTACCTCAAACCTATCGTTAGACATCCCTACACTGCAAATGGAAAAGGGGGACCACTCATTAACTTAAATTAACACACCATGGGACCAATTCCAACACCCAACGACAGTACTTTTTCCATAAACCCCCCACCATGCCACAAATATAATCATATTTTAAACACAACAAATATAGAATCCACCCATTAAAGAAAAAGCAAATACAGAATCCACCCATTCAAGACAACAACATAAGTAACAACAGTAATGCGATCAATTACTATAACAACAACATAAGAACAGTAATGCGATCACTAACCTCGAAGTTGATTTCACCAAAAATAAAAATCTGCACTCTTGGAAAGGAGATTGTTGAACCTTAAATCGCCCCGAAATCGCCAGCAGATTTTACCCCAAATGTAATTAATTGTAAAATTTTTTTAACCCTATCTTTTAAATTAATTTATTTTAACACATATCAACAATTCACAATGCCACCTCAACCAAAACTGTGCCGTTAGTCTTTTTAACACCGTAACCAAAAAGGACTAATGTGCATCGTTTTTGCGAGAAGTAAGATGTTAGTGAACTTTTGAAAAAAAGAAGGACTATTTTGAACATATCCTACGAAAAGAGGGACCAAAATACGTATTAAACCTAAAATAAATTATTGGATAAAATTATATCGAAGTATACTGCAGGGTGACATAAAAACAAATGTATAATTCTAAAAAGATTCCATAAAAAATTATTACACTAGATGTGTATGGATTATTTATATTTATTTCTTTGGGTTCAATTTACGCTGCATCTTGTGTCCCATTATCTTGCTGCGTCTCCACATATTTTTATAATATTTTTAACAAATAGAAAACTACTTAATTCATTATACAATTGAGTTATATCGGATTATGTTTTCTGGAATCGTAATTTAAATTTATGAAAAATTTCTAAATTATTTTCAGGATTGTAGTATCTTTGTGAATTGGAGAATCTGAAAATGGAAATCTGTGTTTTACATGGGTAGTCTAAAATAAAAATTTAGATTGACCTGAATGTTTATTACTTGCCTTGTGCAGTACTTTGAATGCGATATCCTGAGAAAAAAAAGTGTTTCGGATGTGCTGTTCCAAACCTCCACGTCCTCCTGCCAATTTGTCCTGGTAGCTGATCTTCTCTTCCGATCTCAATCCTTTTCTCAATCCCGAGGGGTGGAGACCTGCGAAAGATTCTCCGATGCCAAAGTCAGTCTCAGAGCAATGGCTTCTTTCAGGGATAGCAATAAATGTGCATTCAATGTAACCTATCTACCACTCACCGTGGACCTGTATTTATAGTTTTTGCTATGGGCTTAGGATTAGTGAAATGTTAATCTCGGCCCAAACCAGCCCAATAGCTTCTAATTTCTACTTACCTTCAAGCTAGGTTAACTTTACCTTAAGTCACGCTGGTTAGCGACTTGGGCGTCCGCCCCTGTGATAGACAGACGTGCGGGCGTCCGCCCATGTGATACGGGCGTCCGCCTCACACGCATAGAACTCGGGCGCTGGAAGGAGGGCCTCAACGCTGTGACCATATGTGTTCCGTCCCAGTATCTCTTGAACACTTTTTGTGAGCATGGAGAACGCGGCATGCGACATGGGCGTCCGCCCACGTGGGTTCCTCCGTACGGCGTCCGGCCCTTGCGGATACACAAGCCCCCCAAGTCCTGGTGCACGTAGTGGACGTAAGACTTTGAGTAACCTACCAAACAAGAAAAGATTTGACGCAGTGGCTTTCTCGGTATTTTCTTGAAGGGCGCCTTTTGTGAGTGTAGGGAGTGCGGGGCTATCTTGTGATGATAAAACTCCACGTGAGCTCTTCAAAGTTTTCCTTACAAACAGAGGTTCTACCCAGTTAGTAGGTTTCTCTCTTTGCTATAAAAGGGTCAGGAGAGTTTCTCATTGTGCGGTGCGGGGCCCGACGCTCACTAGTATAGGAGAGTTTATACCGGGTCTAGGTTCAATCCTTGACATTTATCCAGTTGGGCGGACGGGCACTTATGGTATACCTTCCATTTTGATGTATGAGCACCTCTACCACGATTGCGTATAGGCATTATCATTTATGTTGTAGTGGGCTCCTGATAACAATTGAAAAACTGTTATTTTCATGCTTAAAATTGATATTAAAAGCAACCTTTAGACTTAAAAACTAGCTTGAAATCATGCTTTTATCTATATTTTCAGAAATAAGAGAGCTGGACAGGTTTATGCTTGATTTAAGTGTTTTTGTGCAGGTTTTAAGGTGAATTTAGTGAAAGAAGTGAAGAAGGAGAGAGATGGAATCAGAAAAGGAATCAAAGAGTGCAAAAGGAGAAGCCGAAGGCACCGCTCAGCGGCATTTTACCGCTGAGCGTCACTCAGGAGGTCACGGGAGGTCCGCTGAGGGGCAAACTGGCCGCTGAGGGGAAGAAAAGGGACGCGCAGTCACCGCTGAGCGGTATTTACCGCTGAGCGGCACTTTTATGGGCTTGGGCTTTTGTAATCTTTTGTAACTCTAGAATAGTATATAAGGACTTGCACGTCCTAGAATTAGTATCTTTGGCAGAAACGAGGCAAACGCTCTCTCTTCCACCCCTTTGAAGGAGGATCTTGGATGCTCAGGCTACCTCTTCACCTTTCTAGGGTTTATTCTTTCATTCTTTCATTGATATTCATCTAGGTTCACCATGAATATGGTGAACTAAACCTTGTATGTTTGTTGGGGAATCAATGTAATCTCTTGAAGCTCTCATATATGGAATCTATGCTTGCATCTTTTAATTAAGATTTATGCTTTCTTTCATCATTAGTTAGGGTTTTTCCTCTTTGCTTAATGCTTGCATGGTTTAACTCATTCGATGCATGATTATTGGTTTTGTCGATACGGGCACGTACGGGGAAGTCTAGATCCGGGGAATTTCTCCCAATATTATATTGGTTGTCGTTAAGCTCCTGCACTTATGAACTAATCATTAGGAATGCTAGGAATTGTGTGAACTCGTGATTAGGGAGAAGCCATCTAGAATGGTACTTTAGAGAGTGGCATTAACGATGATGATTTGAATGTGGAATTCCTAAAATATATGAGAGTGGATGAGATGAAATTGACCCCTAACAACATATTCATTCATATATTTCATTGAAAGTGTTTATCTTTTGCTTTTGCCATTGATCAAAACTCATGCATACATGTTTATTTTCCTCTTTGCATATTAAACTTCAGATATTTCGTTCTTAAGTCTTAGCTAATCAACAAACCACATAACTAAACTAGGCCGTGAGTCCTTTGGGAAGAACGATACTTGGTCTTACCAAGTTTATTACTTGAACGATTCGGTCATACTTGCCGATTGTGAAACAAGTTTGTGACATCATATTTTGGTGATCATAAATTTGTCCATCAACTCCGCTAAATCCATTGGGCGGATGGTCATCGAATATGATCACCAAAATATGATGTCACAAACTTGTTTCACAATCGGCAAGTATGACCGAATCGTTCAAGTAATAAACTTGGTAAGACCAAGTATCGTTCTTCCCAAAGGACTCACGGCCTAGTTTAGTTATGTGATTTGTTGATTAGCTAGGACTTACAAACGAAATATTCAAAGTTTAATATGCAAAGACAAAAATAAACGTGTATGCATGAATTGATCAATGGCAAAGACAAAAGATAAACACTTTCAATGAATTATATAAATGAATATGTTGTTGGGGGTCAATTTCATCTCATCCACTCTCATATATTTTAGGAATTCAACATTCAAATCATCATTGTTAATGCCACTCTCTAATGTACCATTCTAGATGGCTTCTCCCTAATCAAATAGTTCATACAATTCCTAGCATTCCTAATGATTAGTTCATTACTGCAGGAGTGATGAATCATTATTTTCTTCACTTCACTTAGCTTATTGTACTAGATTTAATCAGGGAATTGCGCTTAAAAGTCGAGTATTTTCCCATTTTACTGAATTGAGCTTAATTCGATCAGAAATTCTTATTTTAATTAATTTGAATTATCTGAGACTAATTATTTGCATTATAAATTGTAGGGAAAACTCTGAAAATATTCTAGGACATTTTGAAGAACATTCACACACTATTTTTGAGAAGAAGCTGCACTGCAGAAATTTAATCTGAATTGATAATTGGACAGTGCTAAGACCTCCCAACACTCCTAAGAAATACATTTTGGAGGAAGCATATAATAAAAGGAAGCCACCACATTGAAGCAAAAGCTCACGGCTTTTTACATCCAGTGGATTGGTTTTGATCTTTCTTCTTTTAAATGGTTTAACATGCCACGACCTCCCATATTTTTGCACATCCAGAATTGCTACAAGCTTCAACAATTTTTCTTGGTTTGGAATGAAGGAGGGGACCACCATGTTGCAACTCACGGCACACACAAAGGAATTTTCCTTCTCCTTGCAAGTGTGGGAGCCGCCACTTCTCATTAGAAAAGCATGACAAAGGAATGAAAGAAAGGGACCACATATAAGCAAAGTTTTCACGTTTTTGAAAGAGCATGACAATTCATATGAAGCATTCAGCAAATACACAATGCAAAAGCATTGAATAAAAGGAGATTTTAGCATGAGTTTAGTATAGTGTAGAGGCAAACGGCCTTGGAGGCCTGGAAGGGGTCACGGTTCTTCTCTTCCAGGAGCTCTCTCCCTCTAAAGTTTTCATTTTTCAAACAGTGCAATAGTGTAGAAATTTATTTTCGAAGCATGTATTGTGTCATTGTAGTAGTTTGTTCATTTCAGTTTCATTTTTTATCTTCACTGTCCAGTCATTTTAATTTAATGTTGAATGTTTAATGAATTTCATTTTCAAAGTGCTTTTGTTTTCATAGTCTCTTTTATTTACCGTTTTCTATTTTCTGTGTCGTTAAATTTTACCGTTTATGCATATTTACTGTTTCGTTTTTACTGTCTTTTTTCGTTTGGTTTTACTGCTTTAAAATTTATTTCAGTGTTTTTAAATTCAGTTGTGTTTAATTTTCACTTTTAAATTTTATTTACCGCACAAAACATCCACAAAACCCCCCCCACTTCGTGTAGAACATCTGAGACTGAACCATAAATTGGTCCTTGAGAGACGACCTAGGAGTCACTTCCTAGTTATACTGCATTAATTTCGTGCAATCAACTTTTGTGAGCGGTGCGACCCGTTCATCAAAAATGGCGCCGTTGCCGGGGAACGAACCCGGGTCACCCGCGTGACAGGCGGGAATACTTAGATTTTTGCTGTGTTTTTCGATTATGTTGTGTTAATATATGTTTTGTCTTTTATATTTTATTGTGCTGTGTTCTGTATTTAGTTGCTATATTTAAAAAAAAAAATATTTTACTGTTGATGTTCTGTCTTGTTTATGCCTGTAGCATGTTTAATTGTGTTGTGTTTTATCTTGTGTTGTGATGTTCTATTTGTTTTTTATGCGTGTCATATGTATTTTGTCTGTTAATTAAAAAAAAAAAATTATGTCTTGTGTATGTATTGCATGTATAAATATGTTGTGTTTTATCTGTTTTATAATTTTTAGTTTTTAGTTTTTTTTACTTTTTATTTTCCATGTCTACCTATTTTGATTATGTGAATAATGCTTATTCTGCGAGTACCTATAATCATGATTCTCCTTCTGCTTGGTACTCTGAATTTAATTCTGCTGACTTTTGTGGTGAGAACAATATGGTTCATTCTTTAACTTCTGAGAGCTCTCCTAGGGAGCCGGTTCCACCTACAGAGGATGATTTTTATTACGTTCTAAGCACTGGACTGACATATTTGCTGCCTAAGTTTCATGGTTTTGTAGGGGAATGCCCACATAGACATTTGGAGGAGTTCCACATGGTGTGCTCTTCAATGAAGCCTCCAGATGTTCCTCTTGATCACATTTTCTTGAGCGCATTTCCGCATTCATTACAAGGAGCAGCTAAGGATTGGCAAGACTCTCTTCCTCTAGGATCCGTTACCGATTGGGGATATCTTGAGCTTCAGTTTCTGAACAAATTCTCCCCTGAGCAGTATGGATATATCAATGATCCTGGATGGAATGACCCTAGCTTGGGATGGTTCGATGCTCAACAGGAATATCAGGAAGCACCATCTCAGGATACTTTTATGCCTCCACCAGTCCAGCAATACGAGAATCAGCAGTTTGATGCTCCTGTCCAAATAACTCCTCAGCCTTCTACTTCTGAACCTACATTAAAGGAGTTACTGGAGCAAATGACCAAGCAGAGAATTCAGTTTGAGCAAGAGTGCATGAAGATCCAGCAGGAAACTCAGGCTGCCATGCAGAATCTGAGTGATCAGGTTGGGAAGATGACCACTCTTGCACCTGAGGAGACCAATGAAAATTTTGAGGAACAGGCAGATACGAGCAGTACTTCTGAGACAGGTAGACCACCTTCATCTTCCCACTCTCTAGCAATCTTCAAGGAAGTGGAGGTAAGCATACCTCAGTATGATTATGATATTCATGAATGTGTTATTAAAGATTATGCTGATGATAGGTATGCTGATAATCATATTGTTGCTGAGCATGTTTTTAATTCTCCCTATGCACATGAATCTGAGTTTGATATTGATATTGCATGTAATTTTGAAATTGATTCATGTTGTGAGGATGTATCTGAGGTTCAGCCTGTTCAACTAGGATTGGGTGTTATACCTCTGCATGACATTTCTGTGGAACCATTTTGCACTAACCCTATTGCAGGAGGTACGAATGAATTTGACCAATATGCACCCACAGTGGAAGACAAAGGTGCCACCACTCACCAAAGTTTCAACAACAATAGGCACCTGCTGAACCTACTCATCAACAATCCCTATATTGATCCAGCTGTGGAAAACATTTCATTGCTCGATCAGATATGGAGGATGAAGCAGTTCGTCCTCAAAACTTCATGGTTGGATCGTGAAGAAGAAAACATCTCCCTACAAGTCCAAAATTGGCAGCTTCCACCATAACCTACGGGAGTTTGCATTTTCTTTCTCTCCCTTTTTCCTGTTTTTATTGCACTTGTCCATGATATGTTACTGTTTTGATTGCTGATGTATGCTTAGAACACATTGAGGACAATGTGTAGTTTAAGTGTGGTCTATTGGGAGAGACTCTGATTTTTCTTTGTTTTGTGTGTTAAATTTTTTCTGTTTTAAGTTGTTTTTAGTGTGTTTTGTGTGCAATAAATTTTACATTTTTCTCTTGATTTCTGGAGTTTGTCTAAGTTGTAGATTTTTCCTTCACTTCATTAATACTTATGGTTTGAAATCCTTGCTTTTCTTTGCTTGGAAAGATAATTATACGTTTGAGAGGTTGATTTGATTGTGACGAATACCCTGTGTGAGATTTGAGCCACTTAATTTTCTTTCTTGTGTGTGATATGTCTCTTGATTGCTTGCACATATGCCTTGGCTTGATTCTTTTTGATATACTTGATTGATATGCATGTTCAGACGTGATAAAGGCATTTTTGTTCTTGAGCCTCTTTAGCCAAATAAGCCTACCTTGTTATTATCCTTTGATAACCCCTTTGAGCCTATACTGTATATATTTCTTTGTGTTGAAGCTCATACACTGATCCTAAGTGAAAAAAACAAATGATTACCTTAACCTTAGGAAAGTCTGGAGCTATAGAAGTATTTTGTGAATAAGTGTGGTCTCCTGGGAGTTTCTAATGAATTGGCTAGTTGGTTCCTCATCATGTTTAGAAAATATGATCCTGTTGTGCGATAAAGAGAGAAAGGAAAAGAGACAGGATGAAAGAAAAAAAATAATAATTATGAAAAAATTTGATGAGAAAAAGAGAAATTTGAAAAATAATTTTGTGAATAATGGAGTCGAGAAGAGGATTGAATTAGAGGTTTGGGTGAGATTTCACTATGTTTACATTTTTTCCTAGAGCACCTCTATTTTCTCTGAGCTGTAGCTACTTATCTATATTTTATCCTCCCCTGTCCTTGGCCCCATTACAACCCAGTAAAGACCTTTAGATCTGAACATGCATATGTTTTTAGTATTGATAATTAGAGGCTTGCCAAGTCTGCTTGTGTTTGCTTTCTTGAGTGCATTGAGATGAAATTCTTTACCCTAGACACTTGAGAGAAACACTGGAAGTGCATCTGTGAGGTTGTTACTTTTAATTTGCCTCTTAAGCTGATTGATTATTTTTTCCGTGTATTGAATTGCTTGGATAATTTCTGTAAGTATCTGCTTAATTTGATTTTGTGTTGGATATTTCTACTTCTTTCATATGTCCATAATTCTTGAGAACTATGTAAATTCTTTTTATTTTTCTTGTGAGTTTTATTTTCTGTATGCTGCATTTGTGTCACGTCCTCTGAAAGTCCTTTGAACTAGTCCCTGATTTGTGTCTTAATTTTGCCCAGGAGTGCAAAAGACTAAGTGTGGTCTATTTTGATGAATCATTATTTTCTTCACTTCACTTAGCTTATTGTACTAGATTTAATCAGGGAATTGCGCTTAAAAGTCGAGTATTTTCCCATTTTACTGAATTGAGCTTAATTCGATCAGAAATTCTTATTTTAATTAATTTGAATTATCTGAGACTAATTATTTGCATTATAAATTGTAGGGAAAACTCTGAAAATATTCTAGGACATTTTGAAGAACATTCACACACTATTTTTGAGAAGAAGCTGCACTGCAGAAATTTAATCTGAATTGATAATTGGACAGTGCTAAGACCTCCCAACACTCCTAAGAAATACATTTTGGAGGAAGCATATAATAAAAGGAAGCCACCACATTGAAGCAAAAGCTCACGGCTTTTTACATCCAGTGGATTGGTTTTGATCTTTCTTCTTTTAAATGGTTTAACATGCCACGACCTCCCATATTTTTGCACATCCAGAATTGCTACAAGCTTCAACAATTTTTCTTGGTTTGGAATGAAGGAGGGGACCACCATGTTGCAACTCACGGCACACACAAAGGAATTTTCCTTCTCCTTGCAAGTGTGGGAGCCGCCACTTCTCATTAGAAAAGCATGACAAAGGAATGAAAGAAAGGGACCACATATAAGCAAAGTTTTCACGTTTTTGAAAGAGCATGACAATTCATATGAAGCATTCAGCAAATACACAATGCAAAAGCATTGAATAAAAGGAGATTTTAGCATGAGTTTAGTATAGTGTAGAGGCAAACGGCCTTGGAGGCCTGGAAGGGGTCACGGTTCTTCTCTTCCAGGAGCTCTCTCCCTCTAAAGTTTTCATTTTTCAAACAGTGCAATAGTGTAGAAATTTATTTTCGAAGCATGTATTGTGTCATTGTAGTAGTTTGTTCATTTCAGTTTCATTTTTTATCTTCACTGTCCAGTCATTTTAATTTAATGTTGAATGTTTAATGAATTTCATTTTCAAAGTGCTTTTGTTTTCATAGTCTCTTTTATTTACCGTTTTCTATTTTCTGTGTCGTTAAATTTTACCGTTTATGCATATTTACTGTTTCGTTTTTACTGTCTTTTTTCGTTTGGTTTTACTGCTTTAAAATTTATTTCAGTGTTTTTAAATTCAGTTGTGTTTAATTTTCACTTTTAAATTTTATTTACCGCACAAAACATCCACAAAACCCCCCCCACTTCGTGTAGAACATCTGAGACTGAACCATAAATTGGTCCTTGAGAGACGACCTAGGAGTCACTTCCTAGTTATACTGCATTAATTTCGTGCAATCAACTTTTGTGAGCGGTGCGACCCGTTCATCAAAAATGGCGCCGTTGCCGGGGAACGAACCCGGGTCACCCGCGTGACAGGCGGGAATACTTAGATTTTTGCTGTGTTTTTCGATTATGTTGTGTTAATATATGTTTTGTCTTTTATATTTTATTGTGCTGTGTTCTGTATTTAGTTGCTATATTTAAAAAAAAAAATATTTTACTGTTGATGTTCTGTCTTGTTTATGCCTGTAGCATGTTTAATTGTGTTGTGTTTTATCTTGTGTTGTGATGTTCTATTTGTTTTTTATGCGTGTCATATGTATTTTGTCTGTTAATTAAAAAAAAAAAATTATGTCTTGTGTATGTATTGCATGTATAAATATGTTGTGTTTTATCTGTTTTATAATTTTTAGTTTTTAGTTTTTTTTACTTTTTATTTTCCATGTCTACCTATTTTGATTATGTGAATAATGCTTATTCTGCGAGTACCTATAATCATGATTCTCCTTCTGCTTGGTACTCTGAATTTAATTCTGCTGACTTTTGTGGTGAGAACAATATGGTTCATTCTTTAACTTCTGAGAGCTCTCCTAGGGAGCCGGTTCCACCTACAGAGGATGATTTTTATTACGTTCTAAGCACTGGACTGACATATTTGCTGCCTAAGTTTCATGGTTTTGTAGGGGAATGCCCACATAGACATTTGGAGGAGTTCCACATGGTGTGCTCTTCAATGAAGCCTCCAGATGTTCCTCTTGATCACATTTTCTTGAGCGCATTTCCGCATTCATTACAAGGAGCAGCTAAGGATTGGCAAGACTCTCTTCCTCTAGGATCCGTTACCGATTGGGGATATCTTGAGCTTCAGTTTCTGAACAAATTCTCCCCTGAGCAGTATGGATATATCAATGATCCTGGATGGAATGACCCTAGCTTGGGATGGTTCGATGCTCAACAGGAATATCAGGAAGCACCATCTCAGGATACTTTTATGCCTCCACCAGTCCAGCAATACGAGAATCAGCAGTTTGATGCTCCTGTCCAAATAACTCCTCAGCCTTCTACTTCTGAACCTACATTAAAGGAGTTACTGGAGCAAATGACCAAGCAGAGAATTCAGTTTGAGCAAGAGTGCATGAAGATCCAGCAGGAAACTCAGGCTGCCATGCAGAATCTGAGTGATCAGGTTGGGAAGATGACCACTCTTGCACCTGAGGAGACCAATGAAAATTTTGAGGAACAGGCAGATACGAGCAGTACTTCTGAGACAGGTAGACCACCTTCATCTTCCCACTCTCTAGCAATCTTCAAGGAAGTGGAGGTAAGCATACCTCAGTATGATTATGATATTCATGAATGTGTTATTAAAGATTATGCTGATGATAGGTATGCTGATAATCATATTGTTGCTGAGCATGTTTTTAATTCTCCCTATGCACATGAATCTGAGTTTGATATTGATATTGCATGTAATTTTGAAATTGATTCATGTTGTGAGGATGTATCTGAGGTTCAGCCTGTTCAACTAGGATTGGGTGTTATACCTCTGCATGACATTTCTGTGGAACCATTTTGCACTAACCCTATTGCAGGAGGTACGAATGAATTTGACCAATATGCACCCACAGTGGAAGACAAAGGTGCCACCACTCACCAAAGTTTCAACAACAATAGGCACCTGCTGAACCTACTCATCAACAATCCCTATATTGATCCAGCTGTGGAAAACATTTCATTGCTCGATCAGATATGGAGGATGAAGCAGTTCGTCCTCAAAACTTCATGGTTGGATCGTGAAGAAGAAAACATCTCCCTACAAGTCCAAAATTGGCAGCTTCCACCATAACCTACGGGAGTTTGCATTTTCTTTCTCTCCCTTTTTCCTGTTTTTATTGCACTTGTCCATGATATGTTACTGTTTTGATTGCTGATGTATGCTTAGAACACATTGAGGACAATGTGTAGTTTAAGTGTGGTCTATTGGGAGAGACTCTGATTTTTCTTTGTTTTGTGTGTTAAATTTTTTCTGTTTTAAGTTGTTTTTAGTGTGTTTTGTGTGCAATAAATTTTACATTTTTCTCTTGATTTCTGGAGTTTGTCTAAGTTGTAGATTTTTCCTTCACTTCATTAATACTTATGGTTTGAAATCCTTGCTTTTCTTTGCTTGGAAAGATAATTATACGTTTGAGAGGTTGATTTGATTGTGACGAATACCCTGTGTGAGATTTGAGCCACTTAATTTTCTTTCTTGTGTGTGATATGTCTCTTGATTGCTTGCACATATGCCTTGGCTTGATTCTTTTTGATATACTTGATTGATATGCATGTTCAGACGTGATAAAGGCATTTTTGTTCTTGAGCCTCTTTAGCCAAATAAGCCTACCTTGTTATTATCCTTTGATAACCCCTTTGAGCCTATACTGTATATATTTCTTTGTGTTGAAGCTCATACACTGATCCTAAGTGAAAAAAACAAATGATTACCTTAACCTTAGGAAAGTCTGGAGCTATAGAAGTATTTTGTGAATAAGTGTGGTCTCCTGGGAGTTTCTAATGAATTGGCTAGTTGGTTCCTCATCATGTTTAGAAAATATGATCCTGTTGTGCGATAAAGAGAGAAAGGAAAAGAGACAGGATGAAAGAAAAAAAATAATAATTATGAAAAAATTTGATGAGAAAAAGAGAAATTTGAAAAATAATTTTGTGAATAATGGAGTCGAGAAGAGGATTGAATTAGAGGTTTGGGTGAGATTTCACTATGTTTACATTTTTTCCTAGAGCACCTCTATTTTCTCTGAGCTGTAGCTACTTATCTATATTTTATCCTCCCCTGTCCTTGGCCCCATTACAACCCAGTAAAGACCTTTAGATCTGAACATGCATATGTTTTTAGTATTGATAATTAGAGGCTTGCCAAGTCTGCTTGTGTTTGCTTTCTTGAGTGCATTGAGATGAAATTCTTTACCCTAGACACTTGAGAGAAACACTGGAAGTGCATCTGTGAGGTTGTTACTTTTAATTTGCCTCTTAAGCTGATTGATTATTTTTTCCGTGTATTGAATTGCTTGGATAATTTCTGTAAGTATCTGCTTAATTTGATTTTGTGTTGGATATTTCTACTTCTTTCATATGTCCATAATTCTTGAGAACTATGTAAATTCTTTTTATTTTTCTTGTGAGTTTTATTTTCTGTATGCTGCATTTGTGTCACGTCCTCTGAAAGTCCTTTGAACTAGTCCCTGATTTGTGTCTTAATTTTGCCCAGGAGTGCAAAAGACTAAGTGTGGTCTATTTTGATGAATCATTATTTTCTTCACTTCACTTAGCTTATTGTACTAGATTTAATCAGGGAATTGCGCTTAAAAGTCGAGTATTTTCCCATTTTACTGAATTGAGCTTAATTCGATCAGAAATTCTTATTTTAATTAATTTGAATTATCTGAGACTAATTATTTGCATTATAAATTGTAGGGAAAACTCTGAAAATATTCTAGGACATTTTGAAGAACATTCACACACTATTTTTGAGAAGAAGCTGCACTGCAGAAATTTAATCTGAATTGATAATTGGACAGTGCTAAGACCTCCCAACACTCCTAAGAAATACATTTTGGAGGAAGCATATAATAAAAGGAAGCCACCACATTGAAGCAAAAGCTCACGGCTTTTTACATCCAGTGGATTGGTTTTGATCTTTCTTCTTTTAAATGGTTTAACATGCCACGACCTCCCATATTTTTGCACATCCAGAATTGCTACAAGCTTCAACAATTTTTCTTGGTTTGGAATGAAGGAGGGGACCACCATGTTGCAACTCACGGCACACACAAAGGAATTTTCCTTCTCCTTGCAAGTGTGGGAGCCGCCACTTCTCATTAGAAAAGCATGACAAAGGAATGAAAGAAAGGGACCACATATAAGCAAAGTTTTCACGTTTTTGAAAGAGCATGACAATTCATATGAAGCATTCAGCAAATACACAATGCAAAAGCATTGAATAAAAGGAGATTTTAGCATGAGTTTAGTATAGTGTAGAGGCAAACGGCCTTGGAGGCCTGGAAGGGGTCACGGTTCTTCTCTTCCAGGAGCTCTCTCCCTCTAAAGTTTTCATTTTTCAAACAGTGCAATAGTGTAGAAATTTATTTTCGAAGCATGTATTGTGTCATTGTAGTAGTTTGTTCATTTCAGTTTCATTTTTTATCTTCACTGTCCAGTCATTTTAATTTAATGTTGAATGTTTAATGAATTTCATTTTCAAAGTGCTTTTGTTTTCATAGTCTCTTTTATTTACCGTTTTCTATTTTCTGTGTCGTTAAATTTTACCGTTTATGCATATTTACTGTTTCGTTTTTACTGTCTTTTTTCGTTTGGTTTTACTGCTTTAAAATTTATTTCAGTGTTTTTAAATTCAGTTGTGTTTAATTTTCACTTTTAAATTTTATTTACCGCACAAAACATCCACAAAACCCCCCCCACTTCGTGTAGAACATCTGAGACTGAACCATAAATTGGTCCTTGAGAGACGACCTAGGAGTCACTTCCTAGTTATACTGCATTAATTTCGTGCAATCAACTTTTGTGAGCGGTGCGACCCGTTCATCAAAAATGGCGCCGTTGCCGGGGAACGAACCCGGGTCACCCGCGTGACAGGCGGGAATACTTAGATTTTTGCTGTGTTTTTCGATTATGTTGTGTTAATATATGTTTTGTCTTTTATATTTTATTGTGCTGTGTTCTGTATTTAGTTGCTATATTTAAAAAAAAAAATATTTTACTGTTGATGTTCTGTCTTGTTTATGCCTGTAGCATGTTTAATTGTGTTGTGTTTTATCTTGTGTTGTGATGTTCTATTTGTTTTTTATGCGTGTCATATGTATTTTGTCTGTTAATTAAAAAAAAAAATTATGTCTTGTGTATGTATTGCATGTATAAATATGTTGTGTTTTATCTGTTTTATAATTTTTAGTTTTTAGTTTTTTTTACTTTTTATTTTCCATGTCTACCTATTTTGATTATGTGAATAATGCTTATTCTGCGAGTACCTATAATCATGATTCTCCTTCTGCTTGGTACTCTGAATTTAATTCTGCTGACTTTTGTGGTGAGAACAATATGGTTCATTCTTTAACTTCTGAGAGCTCTCCTAGGGAGCCGGTTCCACCTACAGAGGATGATTTTTATTACGTTCTAAGCACTGGACTGACATATTTGCTGCCTAAGTTTCATGGTTTTGTAGGGGAATGCCCACATAGACATTTGGAGGAGTTCCACATGGTGTGCTCTTCAATGAAGCCTCCAGATGTTCCTCTTGATCACATTTTCTTGAGCGCATTTCCGCATTCATTACAAGGAGCAGCTAAGGATTGGCAAGACTCTCTTCCTCTAGGATCCGTTACCGATTGGGGATATCTTGAGCTTCAGTTTCTGAACAAATTCTCCCCTGAGCAGTATGGATATATCAATGATCCTGGATGGAATGACCCTAGCTTGGGATGGTTCGATGCTCAACAGGAATATCAGGAAGCACCATCTCAGGATACTTTTATGCCTCCACCAGTCCAGCAATACGAGAATCAGCAGTTTGATGCTCCTGTCCAAATAACTCCTCAGCCTTCTACTTCTGAACCTACATTAAAGGAGTTACTGGAGCAAATGACCAAGCAGAGAATTCAGTTTGAGCAAGAGTGCATGAAGATCCAGCAGGAAACTCAGGCTGCCATGCAGAATCTGAGTGATCAGGTTGGGAAGATGACCACTCTTGCACCTGAGGAGACCAATGAAAATTTTGAGGAACAGGCAGATACGAGCAGTACTTCTGAGACAGGTAGACCACCTTCATCTTCCCACTCTCTAGCAATCTTCAAGGAAGTGGAGGTAAGCATACCTCAGTATGATTATGATATTCATGAATGTGTTATTAAAGATTATGCTGATGATAGGTATGCTGATAATCATATTGTTGCTGAGCATGTTTTTAATTCTCCTTATGCACATGAATCTGAGTTTGATATTGATATTGCATGTAATTTTGAAATTGATTCATGTTGTGAGGATGTATCTGAGGTTCAGCCTGTTCAACTAGGATTGGGTGTTATACCTCTGCATGACATTTCTGTGGAACCATTTTGCACTAACCCTATTGCAGGAGGTACGAATGAATTTGACCAATATGCACCCACAGTGGAAGACAAAGGTGCCACCACTCACCAAAGTTTCAACAACAATAGGCACCTGCTGAACCTACTCATCAACAATCCCTATATTGATCCAGCTGTGGAAAACATTTCATTGCTCGATCAGATATGGAGGATGAAGCAGTTCGTCCTCAAAACTTCATGGTTGGATCGTGAAGAAGAAAACATCTCCCTACAAGTCCAAAATTGGCAGCTTCCACCATAACCTACGGGAGTTTGCATTTTCTTTCTCTCCCTTTTTCCTGTTTTTATTGCACTTGTCCATGATATGTTACTGTTTTGATTGCTGATGTATGCTTAGAACACATTGAGGACAATGTGTAGTTTAAGTGTGGTCTATTGGGAGAGACTCTGATTTTTCTTTGTTTTGTGTGTTAAATTTTTTCTGTTTTAAGTTGTTTTTAGTGTGTTTTGTGTGCAATAAATTTTACATTTTTCTCTTGATTTCTGGAGTTTGTCTAAGTTGTAGATTTTTCCTTCACTTCATTAATACTTATGGTTTGAAATCCTTGCTTTTCTTTGCTTGGAAAGATAATTATACGTTTGAGAGGTTGATTTGATTGTGACGAATACCCTGTGTGAGATTTGAGCCACTTAATTTTCTTTCTTGTGTGTGATATGTCTCTTGATTGCTTGCACATATGCCTTGGCTTGATTCTTTTTGATATACTTGATTGATATGCATGTTCAGACGTGATAAAGGCATTTTTGTTCTTGAGCCTCTTTAGCCAAATAAGCCTACCTTGTTATTATCCTTTGATAACCCCTTTGAGCCTATACTGTATATATTTCTTTGTGTTGAAGCTCATACACTGATCCTAAGTGAAAAAAACAAATGATTACCTTAACCTTAGGAAAGTCTGGAGCTATAGAAGTATTTTGTGAATAAGTGTGGTCTCCTGGGAGTTTCTAATGAATTGGCTAGTTGGTTCCTCATCATGTTTAGAAAATATGATCCTGTTGTGCGATAAAGAGAGAAAGGAAAAGAGACAGGATGAAAGAAAAAAAATAATAATTATGAAAAAATTTGATGAGAAAAAGAGAAATTTGAAAAATAATTTTGTGAATAATGGAGTCGAGAAGAGGATTGAATTAGAGGTTTGGGTGAGATTTCACTATGTTTACATTTTTTCCTAGAGCACCTCTATTTTCTCTGAGCTGTAGCTACTTATCTATATTTTATCCTCCCCTGTCCTTGGCCCCATTACAACCCAGTAAAGACCTTTAGATCTGAACATGCATATGTTTTTAGTATTGATAATTAGAGGCTTGCCAAGTCTGCTTGTGTTTGCTTTCTTGAGTGCATTGAGATGAAATTCTTTACCCTAGACACTTGAGAGAAACACTGGAAGTGCATCTGTGAGGTTGTTACTTTTAATTTGCCTCTTAAGCTGATTGATTATTTTTTCCGTGTATTGAATTGCTTGGATAATTTCTGTAAGTATCTGCTTAATTTGATTTTGTGTTGGATATTTCTACTTCTTTCATATGTCCATAATTCTTGAGAACTATGTAAATTCTTTTTATTTTTCTTGTGAGTTTTATTTTCTGTATGCTGCATTTGTGTCACGTCCTCTGAAAGTCCTTTGAACTAGTCCCTGATTTGTGTCTTAATTTTGCCCAGGAGTGCAAAAGACTAAGTGTGGTCTATTTTGATGAATCATTATTTTCTTCACTTCACTTAGCTTATTGTACTAGATTTAATCAGGGAATTGCGCTTAAAAGTCGAGTATTTTCCCATTTTACTGAATTGAGCTTAATTCGATCAGAAATTCTTATTTTAATTAATTTGAATTATCTGAGACTAATTATTTGCATTATAAATTGTAGGGAAAACTCTGAAAATATTCTAGGACATTTTGAAGAACATTCACACACTATTTTTGAGAAGAAGCTGCACTGCAGAAATTTAATCTGAATTGATAATTGGACAGTGCTAAGACCTCCCAACACTCCTAAGAAATACATTTTGGAGGAAGCATATAATAAAAGGAAGCCACCACATTGAAGCAAAAGCTCACGGCTTTTTACATCCAGTGGATTGGTTTTGATCTTTCTTCTTTTAAATGGTTTAACATGCCACGACCTCCCATATTTTTGCACATCCAGAATTGCTACAAGCTTCAACAATTTTTCTTGGTTTGGAATGAAGGAGGGGACCACCATGTTGCAACTCACGGCACACACAAAGGAATTTTCCTTCTCCTTGCAAGTGTGGGAGCCGCCACTTCTCATTAGAAAAGCATGACAAAGGAATGAAAGAAAGGGACCACATATAAGCAAAGTTTTCACGTTTTTGAAAGAGCATGACAATTCATATGAAGCATTCAGCAAATACACAATGCAAAAGCATTGAATAAAAGGAGATTTTAGCATGAGTTTAGTATAGTGTAGAGGCAAACGGCCTTGGAGGCCTGGAAGGGGTCACGGTTCTTCTCTTCCAGGAGCTCTCTCCCTCTAAAGTTTTCATTTTTCAAACAGTGCAATAGTGTAGAAATTTATTTTCGAAGCATGTATTGTGTCATTGTAGTAGTTTGTTCATTTCAGTTTCATTTTTTATCTTCACTGTCCAGTCATTTTAATTTAATGTTGAATGTTTAATGAATTTCATTTTCAAAGTGCTTTTGTTTTCATAGTCTCTTTTATTTACCGTTTTCTATTTTCTGTGTCGTTAAATTTTACCGTTTATGCATATTTACTGTTTCGTTTTTACTGTCTTTTTTCGTTTGGTTTTACTGCTTTAAAATTTATTTCAGTGTTTTTAAATTCAGTTGTGTTTAATTTTCACTTTTAAATTTTATTTACCGCACAAAACATCCACAAAACCCCCCCCACTTCGTGTAGAACATCTGAGACTGAACCATAAATTGGTCCTTGAGAGACGACCTAGGAGTCACTTCCTAGTTATACTGCATTAATTTCGTGCAATCAACTTTTGTGAGCGGTGCGACCCGTTCATCAAAAATGGCGCCGTTGCCGGGGAACGAACCCGGGTCACCCGCGTGACAGGCGGGAATACTTAGATTTTTGCTGTGTTTTTCGATTATGTTGTGTTAATATATGTTTTGTCTTTTATATTTTATTGTGCTGTGTTCTGTATTTAGTTGCTATATTTAAAAAAAAAATATTTTACTGTTGATGTTCTGTCTTGTTTATGCCTGTAGCATGTTTAATTGTGTTGTGTTTTATCTTGTGTTGTGATGTTCTATTTGTTTTTTATGCGTGTCATATGTATTTTGTCTGTTAATTAAAAAAAAAAAATTATGTCTTGTGTATGTATTGCATGTATAAATATGTTGTGTTTTATCTGTTTTATAATTTTTAGTTTTTAGTTTTTTTTACTTTTTATTTTCCATGTCTACCTATTTTGATTATGTGAATAATGCTTATTCTGCGAGTACCTATAATCATGATTCTCCTTCTGCTTGGTACTCTGAATTTAATTCTGCTGACTTTTGTGGTGAGAACAATATGGTTCATTCTTTAACTTCTGAGAGCTCTCCTAGGGAGCCGGTTCCACCTACAGAGGATGATTTTTATTACGTTCTAAGCACTGGACTGACATATTTGCTGCCTAAGTTTCATGGTTTTGTAGGGGAATGCCCACATAGACATTTGGAGGAGTTCCACATGGTGTGCTCTTCAATGAAGCCTCCAGATGTTCCTCTTGATCACATTTTCTTGAGCGCATTTCCGCATTCATTACAAGGAGCAGCTAAGGATTGGCAAGACTCTCTTCCTCTAGGATCCGTTACCGATTGGGGATATCTTGAGCTTCAGTTTCTGAACAAATTCTCCCCTGAGCAGTATGGATATATCAATGATCCTGGATGGAATGACCCTAGCTTGGGATGGTTCGATGCTCAACAGGAATATCAGGAAGCACCATCTCAGGATACTTTTATGCCTCCACCAGTCCAGCAATACGAGAATCAGCAGTTTGATGCTCCTGTCCAAATAACTCCTCAGCCTTCTACTTCTGAACCTACATTAAAGGAGTTACTGGAGCAAATGACCAAGCAGAGAATTCAGTTTGAGCAAGAGTGCATGAAGATCCAGCAGGAAACTCAGGCTGCCATGCAGAATCTGAGTGATCAGGTTGGGAAGATGACCACTCTTGCACCTGAGGAGACCAATGAAAATTTTGAGGAACAGGCAGATACGAGCAGTACTTCTGAGACAGGTAGACCACCTTCATCTTCCCACTCTCTAGCAATCTTCAAGGAAGTGGAGGTAAGCATACCTCAGTATGATTATGATATTCATGAATGTGTTATTAAAGATTATGCTGATGATAGGTATGCTGATAATCATATTGTTGCTGAGCATGTTTTTAATTCTCCTTATGCACATGAATCTGAGTTTGATATTGATATTGCATGTAATTTTGAAATTGATTCATGTTGTGAGGATGTATCTGAGGTTCAGCCTGTTCAACTAGGATTGGGTGTTATACCTCTGCATGACATTTCTGTGGAACCATTTTGCACTAACCCTATTGCAGGAGGTACGAATGAATTTGACCAATATGCACCCACAGTGGAAGACAAAGGTGCCACCACTCACCAAAGTTTCAACAACAATAGGCACCTGCTGAACCTACTCATCAACAATCCCTATATTGATCCAGCTGTGGAAAACATTTCATTGCTCGATCAGATATGGAGGATGAAGCAGTTCGTCCTCAAAACTTCATGGTTGGATCGTGAAGAAGAAAACATCTCCCTACAAGTCCAAAATTGGCAGCTTCCACCATAACCTACGGGAGTTTGCATTTTCTTTCTCTCCCTTTTTCCTGTTTTTATTGCACTTGTCCATGATATGTTACTGTTTTGATTGCTGATGTATGCTTAGAACACATTGAGGACAATGTGTAGTTTAAGTGTGGTCTATTGGGAGAGACTCTGATTTTTCTTTGTTTTGTGTGTTAAATTTTTTCTGTTTTAAGTTGTTTTTAGTGTGTTTTGTGTGCAATAAATTTTACATTTTTCTCTTGATTTCTGGAGTTTGTCTAAGTTGTAGATTTTTCCTTCACTTCATTAATACTTATGGTTTGAAATCCTTGCTTTTCTTTGCTTGGAAAGATAATTATACGTTTGAGAGGTTGATTTGATTGTGACGAATACCCTGTGTGAGATTTGAGCCACTTAATTTTCTTTCTTGTGTGTGATATGTCTCTTGATTGCTTGCACATATGCCTTGGCTTGATTCTTTTTGATATACTTGATTGATATGCATGTTCAGACGTGATAAAGGCATTTTTGTTCTTGAGCCTCTTTAGCCAAATAAGCCTACCTTGTTATTATCCTTTGATAACCCCTTTGAGCCTATACTGTATATATTTCTTTGTGTTGAAGCTCATACACTGATCCTAAGTGAAAAAAACAAATGATTACCTTAACCTTAGGAAAGTCTGGAGCTATAGAAGTATTTTGTGAATAAGTGTGGTCTCCTGGGAGTTTCTAATGAATTGGCTAGTTGGTTCCTCATCATGTTTAGAAAATATGATCCTGTTGTGCGATAAAGAGAGAAAGGAAAAGAGACAGGATGAAAGAAAAAAAATAATAATTATGAAAAAATTTGATGAGAAAAAGAGAAATTTGAAAAATAATTTTGTGAATAATGGAGTCGAGAAGAGGATTGAATTAGAGGTTTGGGTGAGATTTCACTATGTTTACATTTTTTCCTAGAGCACCTCTATTTTCTCTGAGCTGTAGCTACTTATCTATATTTTATCCTCCCCTGTCCTTGGCCCCATTACAACCCAGTAAAGACCTTTAGATCTGAACATGCATATGTTTTTAGTATTGATAATTAGAGGCTTGCCAAGTCTGCTTGTGTTTGCTTTCTTGAGTGCATTGAGATGAAATTCTTTACCCTAGACACTTGAGAGAAACACTGGAAGTGCATCTGTGAGGTTGTTACTTTTAATTTGCCTCTTAAGCTGATTGATTATTTTTTCCGTGTATTGAATTGCTTGGATAATTTCTGTAAGTATCTGCTTAATTTGATTTTGTGTTGGATATTTCTACTTCTTTCATATGTCCATAATTCTTGAGAACTATGTAAATTCTTTTTATTTTTCTTGTGAGTTTTATTTTCTGTATGCTGCATTTGTGTCACGTCCTCTGAAAGTCCTTTGAACTAGTCCCTGATTTGTGTCTTAATTTTGCCCAGGAGTGCAAAAGACTAAGTGTGGTCTATTTTGATGAATCATTATTTTCTTCACTTCACTTAGCTTATTGTACTAGATTTAATCAGGGAATTGCGCTTAAAAGTCGAGTATTTTCCCATTTTACTGAATTGAGCTTAATTCGATCAGAAATTCTTATTTTAATTAATTTGAATTATCTGAGACTAATTATTTGCATTATAAATTGTAGGGAAAACTCTGAAAATATTCTAGGACATTTTGAAGAACATTCACACACTATTTTTGAGAAGAAGCTGCACTGCAGAAATTTAATCTGAATTGATAATTGGACAGTGCTAAGACCTCCCAACACTCCTAAGAAATACATTTTGGAGGAAGCATATAATAAAAGGAAGCCACCACATTGAAGCAAAAGCTCACGGCTTTTTACATCCAGTGGATTGGTTTTGATCTTTCTTCTTTTAAATGGTTTAACATGCCACGACCTCCCATATTTTTGCACATCCAGAATTGCTACAAGCTTCAACAATTTTTCTTGGTTTGGAATGAAGGAGGGGACCACCATGTTGCAACTCACGGCACACACAAAGGAATTTTCCTTCTCCTTGCAAGTGTGGGAGCCGCCACTTCTCATTAGAAAAGCATGACAAAGGAATGAAAGAAAGGGACCACATATAAGCAAAGTTTTCACGTTTTTGAAAGAGCATGACAATTCATATGAAGCATTCAGCAAATACACAATGCAAAAGCATTGAATAAAAGGAGATTTTAGCATGAGTTTAGTATAGTGTAGAGGCAAACGGCCTTGGAGGCCTGGAAGGGGTCACGGTTCTTCTCTTCCAGGAGCTCTCTCCCTCTAAAGTTTTCATTTTTCAAACAGTGCAATAGTGTAGAAATTTATTTTCGAAGCATGTATTGTGTCATTGTAGTAGTTTGTTCATTTCAGTTTCATTTTTTATCTTCACTGTCCAGTCATTTTAATTTAATGTTGAATGTTTAATGAATTTCATTTTCAAAGTGCTTTTGTTTTCATAGTCTCTTTTATTTACCGTTTTCTATTTTCTGTGTCGTTAAATTTTACCGTTTATGCATATTTACTGTTTCGTTTTTACTGTCTTTTTTCGTTTGGTTTTACTGCTTTAAAATTTATTTCAGTGTTTTTAAATTCAGTTGTGTTTAATTTTCACTTTTAAATTTTATTTACCGCACAAAACATCCACAAAACCCCCCCCACTTCGTGTAGAACATCTGAGACTGAACCATAAATTGGTCCTTGAGAGACGACCTAGGAGTCACTTCCTAGTTATACTGCATTAATTTCGTGCAATCAACTTTTGTGAGCGGTGCGACCCGTTCATCAAAAATGGCGCCGTTGCCGGGGAACGAACCCGGGTCACCCGCGTGACAGGCGGGAATACTTAGATTTTTGCTGTGTTTTTCGATTATGTTGTGTTAATATATGTTTTGTCTTTTATATTTTATTGTGCTGTGTTCTGTATTTAGTTGCTATATTTAAAAAAAAAAATATTTTACTGTTGATGTTCTGTCTTGTTTATGCCTGTAGCATGTTTAATTGTGTTGTGTTTTATCTTGTGTTGTGATGTTCTATTTGTTTTTTATGCGTGTCATATGTATTTTGTCTGTTAATTAAAAAAAAAAAATTATGTCTTGTGTATGTATTGCATGTATAAATATGTTGTGTTTTATCTGTTTTATAATTTTTAGTTTTTAGTTTTTTTTACTTTTTATTTTCCATGTCTACCTATTTTGATTATGTGAATAATGCTTATTCTGCGAGTACCTATAATCATGATTCTCCTTCTGCTTGGTACTCTGAATTTAATTCTGCTGACTTTTGTGGTGAGAACAATATGGTTCATTCTTTAACTTCTGAGAGCTCTCCTAGGGAGCCGGTTCCACCTACAGAGGATGATTTTTATTACGTTCTAAGCACTGGACTGACATATTTGCTGCCTAAGTTTCATGGTTTTGTAGGGGAATGCCCACATAGACATTTGGAGGAGTTCCACATGGTGTGCTCTTCAATGAAGCCTCCAGATGTTCCTCTTGATCACATTTTCTTGAGCGCATTTCCGCATTCATTACAAGGAGCAGCTAAGGATTGGCAAGACTCTCTTCCTCTAGGATCCGTTACCGATTGGGGATATCTTGAGCTTCAGTTTCTGAACAAATTCTCCCCTGAGCAGTATGGATATATCAATGATCCTGGATGGAATGACCCTAGCTTGGGATGGTTCGATGCTCAACAGGAATATCAGGAAGCACCATCTCAGGATACTTTTATGCCTCCACCAGTCCAGCAATACGAGAATCAGCAGTTTGATGCTCCTGTCCAAATAACTCCTCAGCCTTCTACTTCTGAACCTACATTAAAGGAGTTACTGGAGCAAATGACCAAGCAGAGAATTCAGTTTGAGCAAGAGTGCATGAAGATCCAGCAGGAAACTCAGGCTGCCATGCAGAATCTGAGTGATCAGGTTGGGAAGATGACCACTCTTGCACCTGAGGAGACCAATGAAAATTTTGAGGAACAGGCAGATACGAGCAGTACTTCTGAGACAGGTAGACCACCTTCATCTTCCCACTCTCTAGCAATCTTCAAGGAAGTGGAGGTAAGCATACCTCAGTATGATTATGATATTCATGAATGTGTTATTAAAGATTATGCTGATGATAGGTATGCTGATAATCATATTGTTGCTGAGCATGTTTTTAATTCTCCCTATGCACATGAATCTGAGTTTGATATTGATATTGCATGTAATTTTGAAATTGATTCATGTTGTGAGGATGTATCTGAGGTTCAGCCTGTTCAACTAGGATTGGGTGTTATACCTCTGCATGACATTTCTGTGGAACCATTTTGCACTAACCCTATTGCAGGAGGTACGAATGAATTTGACCAATATGCACCCACAGTGGAAGACAAAGGTGCCACCACTCACCAAAGTTTCAACAACAATAGGCACCTGCTGAACCTACTCATCAACAATCCCTATATTGATCCAGCTGTGGAAAACATTTCATTGCTCGATCAGATATGGAGGATGAAGCAGTTCGTCCTCAAAACTTCATGGTTGGATCGTGAAGAAGAAAACATCTCCCTACAAGTCCAAAATTGGCAGCTTCCACCATAACCTACGGGAGTTTGCATTTTCTTTCTCTCCCTTTTTCCTGTTTTTATTGCACTTGTCCATGATATGTTACTGTTTTGATTGCTGATGTATGCTTAGAACACATTGAGGACAATGTGTAGTTTAAGTGTGGTCTATTGGGAGAGACTCTGATTTTTCTTTGTTTTGTGTGTTAAATTTTTTCTGTTTTAAGTTGTTTTTAGTGTGTTTTGTGTGCAATAAATTTTACATTTTTCTCTTGATTTCTGGAGTTTGTCTAAGTTGTAGATTTTTCCTTCACTTCATTAATACTTATGGTTTGAAATCCTTGCTTTTCTTTGCTTGGAAAGATAATTATACGTTTGAGAGGTTGATTTGATTGTGACGAATACCCTGTGTGAGATTTGAGCCACTTAATTTTCTTTCTTGTGTGTGATATGTCTCTTGATTGCTTGCACATATGCCTTGGCTTGATTCTTTTTGATATACTTGATTGATATGCATGTTCAGACGTGATAAAGGCATTTTTGTTCTTGAGCCTCTTTAGCCAAATAAGCCTACCTTGTTATTATCCTTTGATAACCCCTTTGAGCCTATACTGTATATATTTCTTTGTGTTGAAGCTCATACACTGATCCTAAGTGAAAAAAACAAATGATTACCTTAACCTTAGGAAAGTCTGGAGCTATAGAAGTATTTTGTGAATAAGTGTGGTCTCCTGGGAGTTTCTAATGAATTGGCTAGTTGGTTCCTCATCATGTTTAGAAAATATGATCCTGTTGTGCGATAAAGAGAGAAAGGAAAAGAGACAGGATGAAAGAAAAAAAATAATAATTATGAAAAAATTTGATGAGAAAAAGAGAAATTTGAAAAATAATTTTGTGAATAATGGAGTCGAGAAGAGGATTGAATTAGAGGTTTGGGTGAGATTTCACTATGTTTACATTTTTTCCTAGAGCACCTCTATTTTCTCTGAGCTGTAGCTACTTATCTATATTTTATCCTCCCCTGTCCTTGGCCCCATTACAACCCAGTAAAGACCTTTAGATCTGAACATGCATATGTTTTTAGTATTGATAATTAGAGGCTTGCCAAGTCTGCTTGTGTTTGCTTTCTTGAGTGCATTGAGATGAAATTCTTTACCCTAGACACTTGAGAGAAACACTGGAAGTGCATCTGTGAGGTTGTTACTTTTAATTTGCCTCTTAAGCTGATTGATTATTTTTTCCGTGTATTGAATTGCTTGGATAATTTCTGTAAGTATCTGCTTAATTTGATTTTGTGTTGGATATTTCTACTTCTTTCATATGTCCATAATTCTTGAGAACTATGTAAATTCTTTTTATTTTTCTTGTGAGTTTTATTTTCTGTATGCTGCATTTGTGTCACGTCCTCTGAAAGTCCTTTGAACTAGTCCCTGATTTGTGTCTTAATTTTGCCCAGGAGTGCAAAAGACTAAGTGTGGTCTATTTTGATGAATCATTATTTTCTTCACTTCACTTAGCTTATTGTACTAGATTTAATCAGGGAATTGCGCTTAAAAGTCGAGTATTTTCCCATTTTACTGAATTGAGCTTAATTCGATCAGAAATTCTTATTTTAATTAATTTGAATTATCTGAGACTAATTATTTGCATTATAAATTGTAGGGAAAACTCTGAAAATATTCTAGGACATTTTGAAGAACATTCACACACTATTTTTGAGAAGAAGCTGCACTGCAGAAATTTAATCTGAATTGATAATTGGACAGTGCTAAGACCTCCCAACACTCCTAAGAAATACATTTTGGAGGAAGCATATAATAAAAGGAAGCCACCACATTGAAGCAAAAGCTCACGGCTTTTTACATCCAGTGGATTGGTTTTGATCTTTCTTCTTTTAAATGGTTTAACATGCCACGACCTCCCATATTTTTGCACATCCAGAATTGCTACAAGCTTCAACAATTTTTCTTGGTTTGGAATGAAGGAGGGGACCACCATGTTGCAACTCACGGCACACACAAAGGAATTTTCCTTCTCCTTGCAAGTGTGGGAGCCGCCACTTCTCATTAGAAAAGCATGACAAAGGAATGAAAGAAAGGGACCACATATAAGCAAAGTTTTCACGTTTTTGAAAGAGCATGACAATTCATATGAAGCATTCAGCAAATACACAATGCAAAAGCATTGAATAAAAGGAGATTTTAGCATGAGTTTAGTATAGTGTAGAGGCAAACGGCCTTGGAGGCCTGGAAGGGGTCACGGTTCTTCTCTTCCAGGAGCTCTCTCCCTCTAAAGTTTTCATTTTTCAAACAGTGCAATAGTGTAGAAATTTATTTTCGAAGCATGTATTGTGTCATTGTAGTAGTTTGTTCATTTCAGTTTCATTTTTTATCTTCACTGTCCAGTCATTTTAATTTAATGTTGAATGTTTAATGAATTTCATTTTCAAAGTGCTTTTGTTTTCATAGTCTCTTTTATTTACCGTTTTCTATTTTCTGTGTCGTTAAATTTTACCGTTTATGCATATTTACTGTTTCGTTTTTACTGTCTTTTTTCGTTTGGTTTTACTGCTTTAAAATTTATTTCAGTGTTTTTAAATTCAGTTGTGTTTAATTTTCACTTTTAAATTTTATTTACCGCACAAAACATCCACAAAACCCCCCCCACTTCGTGTAGAACATCTGAGACTGAACCATAAATTGGTCCTTGAGAGACGACCTAGGAGTCACTTCCTAGTTATACTGCATTAATTTCGTGCAATCAACTTTTGTGAGCGGTGCGACCCGTTCATCAAAAATGGCGCCGTTGCCGGGGAACGAACCCGGGTCACCCGCGTGACAGGCGGGAATACTTAGATTTTTGCTGTGTTTTTCGATTATGTTGTGTTAATATATGTTTTGTCTTTTATATTTTATTGTGCTGTGTTCTGTATTTAGTTGCTATATTTAAAAAAAAAATATTTTACTGTTGATGTTCTGTCTTGTTTATGCCTGTAGCATGTTTAATTGTGTTGTGTTTTATCTTGTGTTGTGATGTTCTATTTGTTTTTTATGCGTGTCATATGTATTTTGTCTGTTAATTAAAAAAAAAAATTATGTCTTGTGTATGTATTGCATGTATAAATATGTTGTGTTTTATCTGTTTTATAATTTTTAGTTTTTAGTTTTTTTTACTTTTTATTTTCCATGTCTACCTATTTTGATTATGTGAATAATGCTTATTCTGCGAGTACCTATAATCATGATTCTCCTTCTGCTTGGTACTCTGAATTTAATTCTGCTGACTTTTGTGGTGAGAACAATATGGTTCATTCTTTAACTTCTGAGAGCTCTCCTAGGGAGCCGGTTCCACCTACAGAGGATGATTTTTATTACGTTCTAAGCACTGGACTGACATATTTGCTGCCTAAGTTTCATGGTTTTGTAGGGGAATGCCCACATAGACATTTGGAGGAGTTCCACATGGTGTGCTCTTCAATGAAGCCTCCAGATGTTCCTCTTGATCACATTTTCTTGAGCGCATTTCCGCATTCATTACAAGGAGCAGCTAAGGATTGGCAAGACTCTCTTCCTCTAGGATCCGTTACCGATTGGGGATATCTTGAGCTTCAGTTTCTGAACAAATTCTCCCCTGAGCAGTATGGATATATCAATGATCCTGGATGGAATGACCCTAGCTTGGGATGGTTCGATGCTCAACAGGAATATCAGGAAGCACCATCTCAGGATACTTTTATGCCTCCACCAGTCCAGCAATACGAGAATCAGCAGTTTGATGCTCCTGTCCAAATAACTCCTCAGCCTTCTACTTCTGAACCTACATTAAAGGAGTTACTGGAGCAAATGACCAAGCAGAGAATTCAGTTTGAGCAAGAGTGCATGAAGATCCAGCAGGAAACTCAGGCTGCCATGCAGAATCTGAGTGATCAGGTTGGGAAGATGACCACTCTTGCACCTTCTTCAAAGGGGAAGATGACCACTCTTGGGAAGGTGAAGAGGTAGCCTGAGCATCCAAGATCCTCCTTCAAAGGGGTGGAAGAGAGAGTGTTTGCCTCGTTTCTGCCAAAGATACTAATTCTAGGACGTGCAAGTCCTTATATACTATTCTAGAGTTACAAAAGATTACAAAAGCCCAAGCCCAAAAAGTGCCGCTCAGCGGTATTTACCGCTCAGCGGTGGTTGCGCGTCTTCTTTCTTCCCCTCAGCGGCCATTTTGCCCCTTAGCGGTTCCAACGCCACCTATTGAGTGCCGCTCAGCGGTAGTTTGCCGCTGAGCGGTGCCTTCGTCTTCTCTTTTTGCACTCTTTCTTGTCTTTTCTAATGTCACCTCTCTCCTTCTTCACTCTTTTCACTAAATTCACCTTAAAACCTGCACAAAAACACTTAAATCAAGCATAAACCTGTCCAGCTCTCTTATTTCTGAAAATATAGATAAAAGGCATGATTTCAAGCTAGTTTCTAAGTCTAAAGGTTGCTTTTAGTATCAATTTTAAGTATGAAAATAACAGTTTTTCAACTGTTATCAAGTTGCCAGAATTAAAAAGATTGCCATCACATCTGAAATATGTGTTTTTAGAAGAAGATGGAACAAAGCCAGTTATCATCAATAACTCTTTATCTCTACAAGAAGAAGAGCAATTGATAGAAATTCTGAAAGCCAACAAAGAAGCAATTGGATGGTCAATATCAGATCTTAAAGGTATTAGTCCAACTAATTGCATGCACAAAATTTTTATGGAAGAAGATTATAAACCAAGTGCTTAACCACAGAGAAGGTTAAATCCTGTTATGAAGGAGGTGGTCAGAAAAGAAGTGTTGAAACTGCTAGAAACTGGTATCATCTATCCAATTTCTGACAGTGAATGGGTGAGTCCAGTACAGGTGGTTCCAAAGAAAGGTGGGATAACAGTAATTTATAATGATAAGAATGAACTCATTCCTACTCGGACAGTCACTGGTTGGCGTATGTGCATTGATTACAGGAAGCTTAATAAAGCTACTAGGAAAGATCATTTTCCTCTTCCCTTCATGGATCAGATGCTAGAAAGGTTATCAGGGCAGGCTTTCTATTGTTTTCTAGATGGATATTCTGGATATAATCAAATTGTGGTAGATCCAAAAGACCAGGAGAAGACGGCTTTTACTTGTCCTTTTGGTATCTTTGCATATAGAAAGATGCCTTTTGGATTATGTAATGCTCCAGCTACGTTTCAAAGGTGTATGCAGGCAATCTTTGCAGATCTTTTAGAAAAATGCATTGAAGTATTCATGGATGATTTCTCAGTTTTTGGAAATTCCTTCCAAAGGTGTTTAGCTAGTTTGAACACTGTTCTCAAAAGATGTGTTCAGACAAATCTGGTTTTGAATTGGGAGAAATGTCATTTCATGGTAACTGAAGGAATTGTATTGGGGCATAAAATCTCTGCTAAAGGAATTGAGGTAGACAAAGCTAAAGTAGAAGTTATTGAGAAACTACCTCCGCCTACAAATGTAAAGGGGATTAGAAGTTTTCTTGGTCATGCTGGGTTTTATAGAAGATTTATCAAAGATTTCTCAAAAATTGCTAAACCATTGAGTAATCTTTTGATGAAGGATGCTCCTTTTGTGATGAATGAAGATTGCCTGAAAGCTTTTGATATATTGAAGAAGAAGCTAGTGTCAGCTCCAGTAATTGTAGCACCAGATTGGAATCAAAATTTTGAATTAATGTGTGATGCAAGTGATTATGCAATAGGAGTTGTCCTTGGCCAAAGGAAAGAACAAAAGTTTCATCCAATCTATTATGCTAGCAAGGTGCTGAATGATGCTCAATTGAACTATGCTACCACAGAGAAAGAGTTTCTTGCCATTGTATATGCTCTAGAGAAATTTAGACCTTATCTTATTGGGTCTAAGGTGATTGTCTATACAGATCATGCAACTATCAAATACTTGTTGACAAAACCAGATTCTAAGCCACGTCTGATTAGATGGGTACTACTATTGCAAGAATTTGATGTAGAAATCCGTGATAAGAAAGGAAGTGAGAACTTAATTGCTGATCATTTGTCACGGTTAGTCAACAATGAGGTCACTAGCAAGGAGTCTGAAATCTGGGAATCTTTTTCAGATGAATCACTCATGTATATTCAGCAGAGGCCTTGGTTTGCTGATATGGCAAATTTCAAAGCTGCAAGAGTCATGCCGGAAGACTTAACTTGGCAACAGAGAAAGAAATTTTTGCATGATGCCAAGCAGTTTGTGTGGGACGATCCATATTTGTTCAAAATTGGAGCAGATAATCTTCTAAGGAGATGTGTTACAAATGAGGAAGGAGAAGGAATTCTCTGGCATTGTCATGATTCACCTTATGGAGGACATTTTAATGGGGAAAGAACAGCAGCAAAAGTCCTTCAATCAGGGTTTTATTGGCCAACTTTATTTAAAGATGCCCATAATCATGCTAGGAATTGTGATAAATGTCAAAGAGCAGGGACAATCACTAAACGTCATGAGATGCCTTTACAAGGTATTTTAGAGGTTGAGGTTTTTGATTGTTGGGGTATTGATTTTGTTGGACCCTTCCCTCCGTCTTTCAACAATGAATATATTCTGGTAGCAGTGGATTATGTGAGTAAATGGGTGGAAGCATTAGCTTGTCCTAAAAATGATGCTAGCACGGTAATTAAATTCCTGAAGAGGCAGATATTCTCACGTTTTGGCACTCCAAGAGTGTTGATTAGTGATGGAGGATCTCATTTTTGCAATTATCAGCTAGAGAAAGTACTCAAACACTATGGAGTAAAGCATAAGGTAGCTGCACCTTATCATCCACAAACCAATGGACAAGCTGAGGTGTCTAACAGGGAGATAAAAAGAATCCTGGAAAAAATTGTGACTTCATCAAGAAAGGATTAGTCTCTCAAATTGGATGATGCTCTTTGGGCTTATAGGACAGCAATGAAGACGTCCATGGGATTATCACCATTTCAATTAGTCTATGAGAAAGCATGTCATTTGCCAGTTGAATTGGAGCATAGAGCATTATGGGCTTTGAAATTCTTGAATTTTGATCCTTATGAAACTCAATGCACACGCAGAAGGCAGATTTTGGAGCTTGAAGAAATGCGGTTACATGCATATGATTCATCCAAGGCTTACAAAGACAAAATTAAATTTTATCATGACAGGAAGTTGGTGAATAGAGTTTTTAATCCAGGACAACAGGTACTATTGTTCAATTCAAGATTGAAGATATTTCCTGGGAAGCTGAAGTCAAAATGGACAGGACCATTTGTGATAAAAGAAGTGCATCCGCATGGAGCAATTGAAATATTTAATCCATCTGCTGATGATCCACAGAGAAGTTGGGTGGTAAATGGTCAACGTCTCAAGCCCTATCTAGGGGGATAGGTGCAACAATTTTCCACAATGATGTTGTTGATTGATCCTTGAAAATTTGGGTCAGGCTCGGGACGTTAAACAAGCGCTTACTGGAAGGCAACCCAGTATCTTGTAAGTATTTGTTTTTGTTTTTAGATTAGGGTTTGATGTACTCTATTGAACACCTGGTTTATTATGATGGTTTGCTATTAACTGTGATTGTTTGATAAGTAATGCTTGAATGATGCTTATTGACTGATTGATGTTGAGATGATGTGCACATTAAAATGCTTATACAGGTGATTCACAAGCTTTGTGAACAAATGCATGATATCATGATTGTGATTGTGAAATTAAGCAGGATGTGTATGTCAAATGTGAATGAGCTTATATGTGAGGTTTTGAGCTCCAGAGTTGTTATTGTTAAATGCTATTACTTTGAAAGCATGAATGATTTTGCCCAGGTTTTCTATGATTGAATCAATTGCTTGTTTTGCACCATGTGATCAAGGTCGTTTGTTGGAACCCTTTTTATTGGCCAAATTCATAAAGTTAGCCCACTAAAAGAGAACACGTTGTGTTCTATCCTTTGAACCCTTAGCCTTGAACATACACTGAAAACCCTTGATTGAAAATCTTTACCTTGAGTTAAGTAGAAGATCTTGTATGGTATTATTAAATGTTCAAGTTTGGGGTTGTTGGGGAAACATGAAAAAGGAAAAGCATTGAGCTAAGAGCTAAAAAGTAAGAATATGCAAAGAAAAGAAAAAGAAGTAAAGCTCAATGCAAATGCAAAGGCAAAAGAAAGTTGGGAAGAATAAGAATAATTGTGTTGTTATGATTCTCTTAACTCAAGGATTTTGTGATCCAGAAAAACCAATTTTCTTGTTAGCCCAGCCACATTATAAGCCATTGAAAAGTCCTTGTGATGATGCATGCTTGTGAATGTTTTTGATTGTGGTAAAATGAAAGGCAAAGTTGATTCATGTGACATTGTGATAGTGGAGTGAATGCGTGAAACACTTTACCTCTTATACACTTGTGTGTTGAGTGAAACACTTTACCTAGTGAGGAAATATTCCATAAGCACATGAACATCCATGCTTAATTGATTAATCATTCATGAAAAATAGCATTTGTTAGAACTTAAATGACTTTGTGAAAACTAAAGCATGTGCACATCTTGAATGAACTCTTGGTCATAAGTTTGAGTGAAGTTGTTACTTATCTTAAAAAAGAGGATTTTTGAATGAGTGAACCATCATATGAATTGGTTGGAGATTGAGTTACATTTTGTTTGCTTGAGGACAAGCAAAGTTCTAAGTTTGGGGTTGTGATAACAGTTGAAAAACTGTTATTTTCATGCTTAAAATTGATATTAAAAGCAACCTTTAGACTTAAAAACTAGCTTGAAATCATGATTTTATCTATATTTTCAGAAATAAGAGAGCTGGACAGGTTTATGCTTGATTTAAGTGTTTTTGTGCAGGTTTTAAGGTGAATTTAGTGAAAGAAGTGAAGAAGGAGAGAGATGGAATCAAAAAGGAATCAAAGAGTGCAAAAGGAGAAGCCGAAGGCACCGCTCAGCGGCATTTTACCGCTGAGCGGCACTCAGGAGGTCACGGGAGGTCCGCTGAGGGGCAAACTGGCCGCTGAGGGGAAGAAAAGGGACGCGCAGTCACCGTTGAGCGGTATTTACCGCTGAGCGGCACTTTTATGGGCTTGGGCTTTTGTAATCTTTTGTAACTCTAGAATAGTATATAAGGACTTGCACGTCCTAGAATTAGTATCTTTGGCAGAAACGAGGCAAACACTCTCTCTTCCACCCCTTTGAAGGAGGATCTTGGATGCTCAGGCTACCTCTTCACCTTTCTAGGGTTTATTCTTTCATTCTTTCATTGATATTCATCTAGGTTCACCATGAATATGGTGAACTAAACCTTGTATGTTTGTTGGGGAATCAATGTAATCTCTTGAAGCTCTCATATATGGAATCTATGCTTGCATCTTTTAATTAAGATTTATGCTTTCTTTCATCATTAGTTAGGGTTTTTCCTCTTTGCTTAATGCTTGCATGGTTTAACTCATTCGATGCATGATTATTGGTTTTGTCGATACGGGCACGTACGGGGAAGTCTAGATCCGGGGAATTTCTCCCAATATTATATTGGTTGTCGTTAAGCTCCTACACTTATGAACTAATCATTAGGAATGCTAGGAATTGTATGAACTCGTGATTAGGGAGAAGCCATCTAGAATGGTACTTTAGAGAGTGGCATTAACGATGATGATTTGAATGTGGAATTCCTAAAATATATGAGAGTGGATGAGATGAAATTGACCCCCAACAACATATTCATTCATATATTTCATTGAAAGTGTTTATCTTTTGCTTTTGCCATTGATCAAAACTCATGCATACATGTTTATTTTCGTCTTTGCATATTAAACTTCAGATATTTCGTTCTTAAGTCTTAGCTAATCAACAAACCACATAACTAAACTAGGCCGTGAGTCCTTTGGGAAGAACGATACTTGGTCTTACCAAGTTTATTACTTGAACGATTCGGTCATACTGGCCGATTGTGAAACAAGTTTGTGACATCATATTTTGGTGATCATAAATTTGTCCATCAACTCCGCTAAATCCATTGGGCGGATGGTCATCGAAACAGGCGGACGGTCCTTTCGTGGACGGTCATCGAAACAGGCGGATGGTCATCGAAACGGCTCCCCCTGGTACACAAGCCCCCCAAGTCCTAGTGCGCGTAGCACACGTAGGATTTTGAGTATGGCGCGCGTTGGGCCAGGAATCCGCAACTGGGCTATATCCAGTGGGCTTTTGAGTTTGGATTTTTGGCGGGGAAGCATGTGGCGCGTTCGTATTAGTGGAAGGCGAAGCGTCGCCAGATCCGGAGCGTTGATCGTGCTAGATCTAGACGGCTGGGACGCGCCCAACGGTTATTAAATTTTTCCTATAAATAGCGGATTAGACGAGGTCATTTTCACTTATCTTCATTATTCAAGATTTCAAATTCTTTTTCCCTCAGGTAATAAATGGCAGCTGTTTCCGTTGAGTCAGGTTCTGGGTCGTCGGGCGGAGTCCGGGAGGGGTCGGCGAGGGGCGACAGCGACGATTCGCTTAGCTCGGTTTCTTCTCATTTTCTGGATGAGGCGGTTGGGTCCTCTGCGGTGGACCATGAGCTACCGGTCTCGACGGGCGACCGGATCTTCCATGGCGTTGTTCCCGTTTTATTGGACGAGGGATCCTGACCTAGAGGCCGTGCGCACCATTAACGCCCTCCCCGCCGGATCTCCGCCGGTCACTTGGTCGAATGCCTTAGTCTCGAGGATTGTGGACCAAAGGCGTTCGGTATGGTCTTGTCACATTGGGTGTGTTTGTTTTTCGTATACTGACGTTAATTTTCTGAATTGTTTTGTTTCTTGCAGAACTTATGACGACTCCGGGCCCCCGCAAATCCAACTTCATCGCTGCCCGGAAGAAGTCCGGGGCCAGTTTGTCGACCGCCCGGCCGACAAATGTTCCGAATGTGCCCCGTCCTCCTCCTGCCGGGCGATCTTCCTCGGGCGGGCGCCATCCGACGGTGCGTCTAACCCAGAAGCTAGGAGCCCCCCCTGCCGATGAGACTGGGGGTTCAAACATCAAGGTGCCGCCTCCCAACCCTCAACCAGAGTTGGCGGCCACCCAAGCAGACCCGCTATCTGAGGCGGCCACTATTTCCGCCGACCTCTTAACTCGCAAGAGAAAAGATCACGCCGCGGAGGGGCGTAAAGACAAGGAGGGGTCATCGTCTCGATCGGCTTCGAAGAAGGCCCGAAAGGGTAAAGACAAAGATCGTGGGAAAGCCCCGGCCGTCCCGTTACCGGGCGGTATCTTTAGCCCGAAATTCAGCATGAGTGACCGGGCCAAGTTCCACATGAGCTCCTCCCAACGGGCGCTCATTGAACCTCTTACCGAGTTGGAGCTGACCAACGCTATGTTGGAGATGTCGTCCCGGACGTCCGCCTTGGCGTGGTACCTGAAGGAGTTCGCTGATCGCCCTGGGGTGGCGGAGATTCGTGCCGAGCTCGATAAAGAGAGGAAAAACTCGGCCTCCATTCAGGCTACCTTGGAAGAGATGGTCCTCAACCAAGATGAATATGACAAGAAGATCGAGCAGTTGGAGGCCGATCTTGAGAAGACAAAGAGGGAGGCCGCCGAAGGTTTGGCAGCCGCCCGGGGCGAACAGCAGCGTGTGGCGGAAGAAGGTCGCCAGCTGAAGGCGGAGGTAGCCCGCCTAAAGGAGGCCGAAGCGGAGCGTGCCAAGGCGAGCGAGGCTCTCTCCCAGGACCTTGCTAAGGCTAAGGAGAAGGTCGCTGAGTTGGAGTCAACCGTCATGTTTGAACATGAGGAAGGCTTCAATAAAGCCCTTCGCCAAGTGACTCTTTTGGCGGGCGTCGAAGATCCGTACAGTCTCGGTGTGGACATTGAGAAGGACGTCTTGGATGGCGTCTTGGTAGATCTGATGACGGCTGATGAGGATGAGCCGGCTGTAGAGGCCGGCGCTGGGGGAGATAGTTAGGTGTTTATTGTTAGCAAAATGATCAAGATGAAGTTTTGATGATGTCCAAATCAAGTCAAGAGAAATCAAGATTCAAGATGTTATGAAGACTTATATTGTGATGGAAAGCTTTTGTAATACTCTTAGAAATATGTATAGGACTTAGATTAGAAAAAGAAAAGTGTTTTGTAAAATTACTATAGTAAATCATTGCAACAAAACACTATAGTACTATTCATATGAATAGTAACACTATTCACGTGAATAGTGACGGTTAACGGTAAGAGTATCGCACTTAACACGGACGTTGGAGAAACTAGTCGTTGAAGAAACTAGCCGTTTATGACCGTTGGACAAACTAGCCGTTTATGGCCGTTGGACAAACTAGCCGTTTATGGCCGTTGGACAAACTAGTCGTTTATGGCCATTGGACAAACTAGCCGTTAAGTTTGTCTTTTAGTGAATGGAAGAGCCTTTGGATGAGTCTATAAATAGACTCTCATTTCCTCTAAATAAACAGAGACACAGAAACTCTTCCCTTGTGCTCAAATACTCAGAATTCTTTGAGACTTGTGTGTTCTTGTTCGGCTTGTGAAACTCTTGTCTGTGGAGCTGGTGAAGTGCTGCTACGGTGACAGAGGAAATAGCCGGTTCATCCTTGGTGTGTCTGAGGAGGTGTTCGGAAGAGGTTCATCCTTCGTGAAGTATTCGAAGGAGGTGTTCATCCTTCGTGAAGTATTCGGAGGAGGTGTTCATCCTTTCTGAAGACTCAAAGGAGGTGTAGTTTCATCTCTTGTGGTATCAAGAGAGGTGTTTTCTAAACTCTTACAAATTGTATCTTTGTGATTGTAGTTTGTAATTGTTTTGTGTTAGTGAAACTGTTTATCTTGTTTTGAGATAAGCGACTGGACGTAGGATTGGTAAGATCCGAACCAGGATAAAATCATCTGTGCAAATTTCTCTCAGTCTTACTCTTGCTTTATTTGTCTTTATTAATTGCTAAGTAAGTTTAATTGAGTAGAAATTAAAAGGCACACGTTAGTATTAAAAACCCCTCTTGGTTTGTTATTCCACGCTAACCATTCCGCTGCAGCCGCTACTGACAATTGGTATCAGAGCTTGCTTTGATAGTCATTCAAATGGCAGGATCACATCAAACCTTTGCAGAGGGTGCTTCTATCAATAGACCACCACTATTCACAGGTGAAAATTACGCATTTTGGAAGGTCAGAATGCAAATTTTTATGGAATCTATTGATATAGATATTTGGGATGCTGTTGCATTTGGTCCTTTTGTTCCAACTAACAATATGCAGGAACCAAAGCCCCGTGACCAATGGACTGCTCAAGATAAGAAAAAATTTGGTAATGATGTAAAAGCTCGTAATATTATTTCATCTGCTTTAACTGTTGATGAGTTTTACAGGATTTCTGTTTGTAAAACCGCTAAAGAAATGTGGGAAACTTTAAGAGTAACTCATGAATGCGGAGATGAAATCGGGTGTGCTAAAACGAATAATTTAATCATGGAAGAGAATAATTCAAGCTCTTCATCAAGCACAACATCAAGTATGGGTGATTCTGATGAGCAAGCATACATCTGTTTAGTAGTGAACGACGACACTGGAAGCCAAGTAAGTACATCTAGCGATTCTGATAATTCTAGTCAAATTAGCGAAAATGAATTGCATGAAATTTATGCTGCTTTAATAGTAGAATCTGAAAAATTAGATAAAGCCCATCAGAAATTGAAAAAGGATTTCAAAAATTTAAAATTAAATTTTGAAAATATTTCTAAAGAAAATAAAAATTTGAAATCAGACTTTGAAAATATTCTTGAAGAAAATAAGAATTTAAAATTAAATTTTGAAAATATTTTTGAAGAAAATAAAGATTTGAAAAATAAAGTTTTATTTTTTGAAAAGGGTAAATTTACTAGTAGTGATGAATGTGCTTCTTGTGAAAATTTTAAGAAACTACTAGAACAAACAACCTCAGGAGAATGTAGTAAAACTAATGAAAATAAGGTTGTTAAAAATAAGTATGTTCCTAGAATTAAAAATAAAGATAATCATAGAACCCGTAGAACTTGGGTAGAAAAAGGAACAACTTATAGGAACACAAATGTTGTATCATGCTTTTATTGTATGAAAAAGGGTCATACTTCAAATAAATGTAAAATTAAGCATTATGGTGTTCCAAGTGATAGATATGTTTGGGTTATAAAATGATTTCTTTTTTCTAAATCTAACCCAAAGGACCCAAACAAAATTGTTGGGTACCAATTTTTTTTTCTTTAAAACAAAATTTAAGAAAATGTTTATTCCAAGACCGATAAAACTATTTTTTTTTGGATATCGTCTAATATATAAAGCATATATAGTTTTAAATCGGAAAAATTTTTATGTGTGCATGTTGTCTTTGATGAAATTGTAGACCTTGAGGCAAAACCTCTTGAGTCAGTTGAATTACATGCAGGCAATGACGAAGATTTGTAGAAGACAACAAATGAAGCAAATAATGATGACAATCCTCAAGATAAAGATCTAAACAATGTTTTATAAGATCTTTCTCCTAAAAATATTTGCTTTAAATATCCTATTGTGCATGTTTGAATGAATCTTTAAATTTGAAATATTTTTAGCTCATATGCATACATGCTTTTATTAAGGGGGAGTATTATCTTAGGGGGAGAACATCAACACAACTTTTTAATTATGATCAAAAAGGGGGAGAAAATGTTTAAAGCTTATTTGCCTATTTGTACTATTTGTGCTTATTCACTAATGCACTCTTTCTTCCATAAGTTGTGTTTTAAATACAGATTATTACCAAAAGCTTTAAGTCAAGGAGGTTTTGATCATCATCAAAAAGGGGGAGATTGTTAGCAAAATGATCAAGATGAAGTTTTGATGATGTCCAAATCAAGTCAAGAGAAATCAAGATTCAAGATGTTATGAAGACTTATATTGTGATGGAAAGCTTTTGTAATACTCTTAGAAATATGTATAGGACTTAGATTAGAAAAAGAAAAGTGTTTTGTAAAATTACTATAGTAAATCATTGCAACAAAACACTATAGTACTATTCATATGAATAGTAACACTATTCACGTGAATAGTGACGGTTAACGGTAAGAGTATCGCACTTAACACGGACGTTGGAGAAACTAGTCGTTGAAGAAACTAGCCGTTTATGACCGTTGGACAAACTAGCCGTTTATGGCCGTTGGACAAACTAGCCGTTTATGGCCGTTGGACAAACTAGTCGTTTATGGCCGTTGGACAAACTAGCCGTTAAGTTTGTCTTTTAGTGAATGGAAGAGCCTTTGGATGAGTCTATAAATAGACTCTCATTTCCTCTAAATAAACAGAGACACAGAAACTCTTCCCTTGTGCTCAAATACTCAGAATTCTTTGAGACTTGTGTGTTCTTGTTCGGCTTGTGAAACTCTTGTCTGTGGAGCTGGTGAAGTGCTGCTACGGTGACAGAGGAAATAGCCGGTTCATCCTTGGTGTGTCTGAGGAGGTGTTCGGAAGAGGTTCATCCTTCGTGAAGTATTCGAAGGAGGTGTTCATCCTTCGTGAAGTATTCGGAGGAGGTGTTCATCCTTTGTGAAGACTCAAAGGAGGTGTAGTTTCATCTCTTGTGGTATCAAGAGAGGTGTTTTCTAAACTCTTACAAATTGTATCTTTGTGATTGTAGTTTGTAATTGTTTTGTGTTAGTGAAACTGTTTATCTTGTTTTGAGATAAGCGACTGGACGTAGGATTGGTAAGATCCGAACCAGGATAAAATCATCTGTGCAAATTTCTCTCAGTCTTACTCTTGCTTTATTTGTCTTTATTAATTGCTAAGTAAGTTTAATTGAGTAGAAATTAAAAGGCACACGTTAGTATTAAAAACCCCTCTTGGTTTGTTATTCCACGCTAACCATTCCGCTGCAGCCGCTCTGACATTTATTTTCTTTCATTTTTTGATGTGTATGCTTGTGGCCGTCCGTCCAACGTCTTGGATTGTCCAGAGGTTGGCCGGACGGTCCTTTTGTAAATCTGGGCGCCTTTTAGCGCGAATGCTTAATACACAGTTACCTTTTTAATTCCGTGCGTTTCCTTATGTACGTCGTTATTCTTACCATGTTAACTGTCTTTAGGGATTTTCCGAGGCGGACAGTAGCGTTTAGCTTTGGGTTCTTAGTTTTCGCTTTGTTGGTCAATCGAGTTGACTTGGTATTCGTGAGGCGGGCGGCCTTTCGCTTCGTCGCCCAACCAAGCTGAGAGTTGTTCTCGTTGGAACACTCTTTTTCACCAGCTTGGCGTTAAATAGGGCGGACGGTCCTTCGCTTCGTCGCCCAACCAAGCTGAGAGTTGTTCTCGTTGGAACACTCTTTTTCACCAGCTTGGCGTTTAATAGGGCGGACGGTCCTTCGCTTCGTCGCCCGACCAAGCTGAGATTTGTTCTCGTTGGAACACTCTTTTTCACTAGCTTGGCGTTTAATAGGGCGGACGGTCCTTCGCTTCGTCGCCCAACCAAGCTGAGAGTTGTTCTCGTTGGAACACTCTTTTTCACCAGCTTGGCGTTTAATAGGGCGGACGGTCCTTCGCTTCGTCGCCCGACCAAGCTGAGAGTTGTTCTCGTTGGAACACTCTTTTTCACCAGCTTGGCGTTTAATAGGGCGGACGATCCTTCGCTTCTTGTTCGGCCAGGCGGAGAGTTGTTCTCGTTGGAACACTCTTTTTCCATTAGATTTCTACAAAATGAAGTTAGCTTCATACGAGAAAATAGATATCTTGATTCATTAATCGTGGGGGTACATCAAATCAAGTAATTGAAATTAACTAAAGTAAAACTTTAAATGTGTGGCGTTCCAAGTGTTGGGGATGGGATGTCCGTCCATGCGTTCCAGCCGGTAGGCCCCGGTTCCTAGGGCCTCCACTATCCTGAATGGCCCCTCCCACTTGGCAGCAAGCTTTCCATGTGCCGGGTTTCGGCGGGCGTCGCCCGCTTTTCTCCACACTAGATCCCCCTCTTGGAAGCTTCTTGGCCGGACCTTGGAGTTGTATTTTCTTTCAACCATGCGCTTGCATGCTTCGGCCCTCAATGCCGCCCGGTCTCGCCTTTCGTCCAGGGAGTCCAACTCGATCCTCAACTCTTGGTCGTTGAGGTTCAAGTCTTCAACTTGCCGCCTTAGGGACGGTTCGCCCAGTTCAACCGGCAACATGGCATCAGTACCATAAGTTAGGTTGAAAGAGGTTTCGCCTGTGGTTCCATGAGGTGTGCATCTATAGGCCCATAGGATCTCGGGTAGCTCGTCCACCCATGCTCCCTTCCTGTCTCCCAAACGCCGCTTAAGCTCTGAGACTATGGTCTTGTTCATTGCTTCGGCTTGACCGTTCGTTGCGTTTAATCCCCAATCCTTTGAAGAATTCGGCGAGTTTCTTGTCAATAAACTGCCGACCGTTATCCGTGATGATGGACCGAGGGAGGCCAAAGCGACATATCAATTTCCAACAGAACTTTTGGACCTGGGCGGCCGTGATGGTAGCCAAGGGCTTGGCCTCTACCCATTTGGTGAAGTAATCCACTACCACCAGTAGGAACTTCTTCTGTGCCCGCCCTACTGGGAATGGTCCTACGATGTCCATACCCCATTGGGCGAAGGGCCACGGGGATGATATCGAATGTAATGCGTGTGGTGGTAGGTGGGAATTATTGGAATGTTCCTGGCAGCGGATGCATTTTTGGACGAACGTCCTAGTATCTGCTTCCATGGTAGGCCAGTAATACCCGGCTCTCAGTAGCCGGGCTTTTAGCATTCGCCATCCTGTATGCAGACCACAAATGCCATTGTGGAGCTCGTCCATAACGTACTGTGCTTCTGCCTCTCCTAAGCATTTTAAGAGGGGGGAGGAGAATCTTCTTCTATACAAGTCGTCCCCCACAACCAGGTACCGGGCGACTTTCTTGGCTTCGCCCGGACCTACCGTCCGTCCCTCGTCCTGGCGAGTCATGATTTCTCTGATTGTTGTTCGCCAGTCTTGTCCTCCGCCGGATACCGCCGAACATTCTACTGAAGGCTGAAGTAGAACCTGCCGCACGACAGTAGTCAACTGTCCCTTTTCCTTCCCCGAACTGAGCTTAGACAGTATGTCCGCCCTCGTGTTTTGTTCCCTGGGAATATGCTGTATGTCGACTTTATCGAACGCCCTTGCAAGTTCCGTCGCTCGTTGGTAATACCGCAAAAGGCGCTCCTCTCGGACTTGGAAGTTGCCATTCATCTGGCCCACTACCAGTTTAGAATCCGTCCGATAGGTTATCCTCCTCGCCCCCATGTCTTTTGCCAACTCGAGACCGGCCACCAGGGCTTCATACTCGGCCTGATTGTTGGATACTTTGAATTTGAATATCAAAGAGTGCTCCAGTAAGAATCCATTGGGGCCCTCGAGTACGATGCCGACCCCGCTGATCGAACGACCGGACGCTCCAACCACATACAAGTTCCATTCGTCCTGGCCGGACGGTGGTAGTTCAGCCGTGAAATCTGCTAAATGTTGGCCTCTGACCGATCCTCTCGGCTCGTATCGCAAGCCGAATTCTGAGAGCTCAACCGCCCATGCCACCATCCGCCCGGCTAAGTCTGGCTTCCTGAGGATTTTGGAGATTGGGAAGTCGGTCCTGACTATCACTTGATAACTCTGAAAATAAGGACGAAGTCTTCGGGACGCGTGCAATAAGGCCAAGGCCACCTTTTCTACCCGCTGGTATCGGGTTTCCGCATCTAAGAGTGTGCGGCTCACGAAATAAATTAGCCTCGCTTGAGGCCGTTCTTGCATCAATACGGCGCTGACGGCCGTTTCGGATACTCCGAAGAAGATGTGCAAATCTCCACCTGGAACCGGGCGGTTCATGACCGGCGGGTTGACAAGGATGGTCTTGACGTCCTGGAACGCTCGCTCGCACTCGTCGTCCCATGACGGTCCGGTCCCTTTCTTCAACTTACGCAGGACCGGCCTCATTCTTTCCGCCAGCTTGGGGATAAACCGGGACAAGGCAGTGAGGCGTCCGACCAGTCTCTGGACTTCCTTAAGGGTGGCCGGACTTTGCATTTGTAGTATCGCTTCACACTTGTCCGGGTTAGCCTCAATCCCCCTGGACGTCAGCATGAAGCCCAAGAACTTTCCGGCTGCTACCCCGAATGTGCACTTGGCGGGGTTTAAGCGCATGCCGAATTTCCTCACTTGGCGGAAAACCTCCTCAAGGTCTTTGACGTGTCCAACTCCATCCGCGGACCGGACCACCATGTCATCCACATACACATCCATGCACCGGCCTATCTGTTCCCGGAAGATCCTATCCATTAAGCGCTGGTATGTCCCCCCGCATTCTTTAGACCGAACGGCATAACCTCATAGCAGAAATTGGCCTTCTCCGTAATGAATGTCGTCTTCTCAACGTCTGGCCCGTACATGGGTATCTGGTTGTACCCGGAATATGCGTCCAGGAAACTTAGCACTCGGTGTCCGGAGGCGCCATCGACCAGGGCGTCTATGCTGGGTAAAGGGTGTGAATCCTTCGGGCAGGCTTTGTTCAGGTCCGTGTAATCAGTACACATGCGCCATTTTCCGCTGGCTTTCTTTACCATGACCACGTTAGCGAGCCACGTGGTGTAGGTTACTGCCCGAACAAAACCAGCTCTCTTCAACTTCTCTACCTCCTCTTCCACGGCCTTGCGCTTCTCCTCGCCCATTCTTCGCTTTTTCTGGGCCACCGGGCGGGCGTTTTGGAAAAGCGAGAGCTTATGGCACATCACTGCGGGATGGATGCCCGGCATATCTGCTGCCGTCCACGCAAATAGATCCCGATTCTTCCATAGGAGCGCCCTCAACTCCTTTTCCATCTCAGGGTTCAGCTCCCTGGCGATGAGGGTGGTCTGAGCGGGTTCCCTTCCTATCAAGATAGGTTGGGTTTCTCCCATAGGTTCCAGACGGTCTTTGGTATTTGTCCTTGGGTCGAGGTCTGCCATGGCCACCTCAGAGCCGGCCGCCCGCCTCTTTACTGGTCAAACGTGCAGCTTCAAACCCGCCGTGTAGCACTCCCGTGCTGTCTTCTGGTCCGCCCGGACCGTACAGATAGTCCCTTTCTCGGAGGGATACTTCATCGTGAGGTGGGGGGTAGAGAAGATCGCTCCAAATGCGTTTAGGCACGGCCTTCCGAGCAGTACGTTGTACGACGTGTTGGCCTCTACCAGTAGATATCGAACCCTCTTCTCCTCGCTAGAGCTTCCGGTTCCCAACCTCGTTCTCAACTCTACATACCCCCTAGTGTCAACCCTTTCTCCTGCAAAGCCCACTATCTGCCCATCATAAGGGACAATGAGGTCCTCCGAGATATCCATCTGCAGGAAGGTCTTCCAATAGAGGATGTTGACCGAGCTTCCCTGGTCAACCAGAACCTTGCTGATCCCATACCGGGCTATCTCTACAGTTATGACCATCGGATCGTCCTGGTCAGGATCAGGGGCGTGAAAGTCTTCGTCCGAAAAGGTTATGGGCGGCATGGAGCGGTGTGGCTTGTCAACCAAATGTACGGACTGGAGGGCCCGAACATGGCGCTTACGAGCAGAGGAAGATGATCCTCCTCCCGCAAATCCTCCCGAGATAGTGTTGATGTGCCCCCTCAGGGGGCGTTCTCGGCTGCGGCTACGACTTCGACTAGGTCGCCTCTCTGAACGAGGCCGCTCCACTCTTGACTTTTGCGGCTTGTCCTTACGGTAAGTCGACCTCTGTGTAGGCCTTTCGGTTGATTGTGGCGGGCGTTCATCGCGGACATATTTCTTAAGCTTTCCCGCCCGGATGAGTTCCTCTATTTTATCCTTGAGGGTCCAGCACTCCTCGGTGCTGTGACCCATGTTTTTGTGGTAGGAGCAATGTTTGCTCCGGTCAGCGTTCTTCGAAGTCGGGAGCCCCTCATGCTCCGTTATCAGTTCTGCACTCAGGGCCTCTCGGAGAATTTTCTCCCTTGAGGCGTTTAGAGGTGTATATTGCTGGAAGCGAGGTCCTTTTTTCTGCTCCCTGGGTCTAGGGCCGAACGTTTTTCCCGTCGACGAACCGGGCTTATTACCGTCCGTCCTTTCTCCCCTGGCTTCTTTATTCTCCTTTTTATAGGAGAGCTTCATCTCCTCCACCCTTATCTCATCTGCCGCTCGCTCTCTCAGCTCTTCCATTGTTTTGGGCGCCCGCCTGCAGACGCTATCCTTAAACGGCCCCGGCTTTAGAGCCGGCAGGATATAGTGAAGGGCGAGCTCTGGCGTCAGGCTTTTCACGCGTCGGACGGTCTTCTGGTATCTGTCCATAAACGCCCGCAGCGTTTCATCTTTCCCCTGCTTGAGGGTCATTAATTCGAATACGGTCAAGTCTTGGGTGCAGCTGGCCGCAAATTGTTTGACGAATAGCTGTTTTAACCCAGCAAAGTTTTCTATTGAATTAGGAGGGAGGGTGTTGAACCATTCCAATGCTTCGTCCTCTAACGAGAGCGAGAATGCCCGACACCAAATGACGTCATTGCCCGTTCGGAACGCCATTGCGTTCGAGAACGTCTGGATATGGGACGCAGGGTCCGTTGTTCCGTTATACATCTTGAATTGCGGAGCCACAAATTGCTCCGAAATTTGGACGTTCATTATGCCTTGGGTGAACGGAAGTAGTAAGGTGGACGATGGCTCCGACTTCACAACCATTCGTCCGTCCTCGGCGGCACTCTCCGCATGCACCGATTTAACCTTGCTTCCTTCTGCTTCAGATCCGGTAGGCCTTCAAGTTCTATCACACTCAGTATCTTGGGGCGTACGCTCTCCTGCCACCGCCTTTCCTTTATCCTTCACTTGCTCTCCTCCGTCTATCCGTCCAACCTCCCGGGCTATCCGGGCCTCGCAGTCGGCCTTTACGGCCGCAAGTTCGTCCTCATGACGCTGCTGCATCTCATCCATCTTCTGCTGCAGGACTCAGATCATCTCCACGGGGTCGTCCACGCTCATGTTTCTTGTGGTCACCATTGAGTTTTTGAAATCACACGGCCCCACGGTGGGCGCCAAATGTTTCGGATGTATAGGGCTGTGTTGTTCCAAACCTCCACGTCCTCCTGCCAATTTGTCCTGGTAGCTGATCTTCTCTTCCGATCTCAATCCTTTTCTCAATCCCGAGGGGTGGAGACCTGCGAAAGATTCTCCGATGCCAAAGTCAGTCTCAGAGCAATGGCTTCTTTCAGGGATAGCAATAAATGTGCATTCAATGTAACCTATCTACCACTCACCGTGGACCTGTATTTATAGTTTTTGCTATGGGCTTGGGATTAGTGAAATGTTAATCTCGGCCCAAACCAGCCCAATAGCTTCTAATTTCTACTTACCTTCAAGCTAGGTTAACTTTACCTTAAGTCACGCTGGTTAGCGACTTGGGCGTCCGCCCCTGTGATAGACAGACGTGCGGGCGTCCGCCCATGTGATACGGGCGTCCGCCTCACACGCATAGAACTCGGGCGCTGGAAGGAGGGCCTCAACGCTGTGACCATATGTGTTCCGTCCCAGTATCTCTTGAACACTTTTTGTGAGCATGGAGAACGCGGCATGCGACATGGGCGTCCGCCCACGTGGGTTCCTCCGTACGGCGTCCGGCCCTTGCGGATACACAAGCCCCCCAAGTCCTGGTGCACGTAGTGGACGTAAGACTTTGAGTAACCTACCAAACAAGAAAAGATTTTACGCAGTGGCTTTCTCGGTATTTTCTTGAAGGGCGCCTTTTGTGAGTGTAGGGAGTGCGGGGCTATCTTGTGATGATAGAACTCCACGTGAGCTCTTCAAAGTTTTCCTTACAAACAGAGGTTCTACCCAGCTAGTAGGTTTCTCTCTTTGCTATAAAAGGGTCAAGAGAGTTTCTCATTGTGCGGTGCGGCGCCCGGCGCTCACTAGTATAGGAGAATTTATACCGGGTCTAGGTTCAATCCTTGACATTTATCCAGTTGGGCGGACGGGCACTTATGGTATACCTTCCATTTTGATGTATGAGCACCTCTACCACGATTGCGTATAGGCATTATCGTTCGGGTTGTAGTGGGCTCCGCTAAATCCATTGGGCGGAGGGTCATCGAAACAGGCGGACGGTCCTTTCGTGGACGATCCTTCCGTACGGCGCCCGACTCCCCCTGGTACAAAAAGCATGTGCAATATGGTAGGACATAACATATTGATGTTAAATATCACTTCCTTCCCAATTAATAGATGATTGAAGTGAAAAGGATTGATAACAAGGTGAATCCTGCATGTGTTCAGGAAGTCCAGAAACAATCATGCATTGCTTGGACTGATTTAACATGGATCGTTAGTAGTAATTTTGAAAGAAAGCAACTGCGTCTAAGGAAATTTTGTAGATTTTAATGTATTAAACTGTTTCTAAGATATTGTATTTGGTGGTTGTAGATGTCATCTATTAGAAGGATAGTTTGATAGTTTTGTAAATATGTCTATTGTAGAGTGCCTAATAGTTTTACACTAATTTGTCTATTAGTATGAATGTCTAATAGAAATAAATATTTGTAACTTGGTTGACATCTTGAAAATTATTTATGCATTAGGTAATTAAAAGGGAAAGACCGAAATGAAAGAAAGAGAGGATATGGGAATGAATTTGGTTATCAATTGATGAAAGAAATGTACATAAGAATGAATATAAGAATCATAAAATAGTACAAGAGAATAACCATTATACAACTCATCATATTTTAGAAGAACGTTACCTATTTTAGAAGAACGTTACCTATTTATAGCTATTTTTGTAATGCAAAAATATGAGGTAGCATAGTGTGCGTTGTGACCCATTTCTATTGCTGCACAATGTTGTTTTGGGATGGATTGGACTCTCTCTTTTCCCACTTTTACATTTCAAATCTTTTATTTTTCAATCATTGGATTTTTCTTTTAAAACCTGATTATTTTACTTAGTAGTACATACATGATGTTATATATTCATATTTATCTATACTTCAACTTTTTGTAGTTCAAACTCATTGTTATACAACATTCCGTAGTTAGAAATTGATGATGAGATACTGATTATTCTGAATGTAAAGAAGAAATCTGAGAGGAGATAGAATTAGATTGCAAGAACTTCAATCTCCCCATAACAAGTTCTCAGACAGCCTTAAAGTGAAGAACAAGAGAGGAAGTGGATAAAAGGGTTCATATCCTAATCAGTCTGTCTCATTTGTATCAAGTGGCAAGATCGATTCCAAAATTGTACCGATTATAGTTATTGAGACTGAAGAGACTTATAAAAGAGGTATCATTAGCTATGCTAATATAGGTTCATTTGAAGAACATACTATGGTTTTCGTTAAAAAATGATGGCTAAAATGGGATACATGGAAGGAGGAGGTGATACAATCCTATCTAAGATAGATTAAGATCTTTTCAAAATTTGAATTCTCAAGAGATATAATAAAAGTACATCAAAGAAGAATGTGAAATAAGACAGATGATGATGTCACAATCTAGCAAATTGATAAATCAAGTGAAGATTCACCCACAAAGAGGTTAATCTTTGATAAGAATCAAAGTTCTAATCCAAGAACCAAGTGAATCATCTCTCAAAGAATGCAAATGCATATAATATGACTCAAAAGTGTCTACATATGTATTTGGTCTCTCAGTATATAGGCACAAATGTTTAAGCCACCTAAGAAAGCCCAGAGACATCGGGTCCAAACATAATTTGAAAATTTAAAAACAAAAACGAATTGTTTGTAATTAAAAGAAAATTACAAATATTTTTAATTGCATAAATTATTATATAAATATACTCCAAGCCATGATCCTCATGTCCCTTGATTTCCAATCTTCATGAGCATCATGAACCTTGAGGAGATTTTGTCCGAGCGGCGCGACAGAATGATTAACACATTCAACAAACCAAGAGGGGATGAATTGCCTTCTTATCGCAAATCGTTCTTTTAATAATTTTCCCACTTAAATATAAATTCCTTAAAACAATTTAATCAAATTCAAAGAGTAAGGAAGAAAGAAAATTGCACAGGTAATTTTTATCCTGGATCGGATCAAACAGATCCTACATCCAATTGTTAATCTCAACTGAGAATTAAAGCTTAACTAGCACAAACCAACAAACTGTCACAATCACAAAGAAAATAAAACAGTTTAAGGTTATAACACCTCTCTTATTACCCCAAGAGATGAAACTCACTTCCCTTGTGACCCACAAGGGATGAACACCTCCTCTAAATCTTCACAAAGGATGAATACCTCCTTCGAATGCTTCATGAAGGATGACAAACTTTCAACTCAGCAACAACAATACTCAATCACACTCCTTGTGAAAGTTCTCGCTCTATGCCAACAAACACAACACTCAATCACACTCCCTGTGAAAGTTCTCGCTCTATGTTAACAACAACAACACTCAATCACACTCCTTGTGAAAGTTCTCACTCTATGCCAACACGCACTGTTCTCAAAGCCACAGCACAAGGGTTCAGCAAACCCTACAACACTTATCACCGCACACTATAGATAAGATTTTTCGAAATACACTTATTTCGTATTTTAGAATTAGAGTCTCAATCTAATTTATAGAAGTCTCACTTAAGTAATTTATAGAAATCTCACGTAAGGATACCTCCAAAAATCTATTATCAACTAATTAACGTCTGATAATCAATTATCCAATTATGGTAATTGATTATGAATTTAATGAATGCACAACGATAAAAAAACTTGCTTAAAAATTCTCATAATTGCTCGTAATAATCAATTATGGCAAGTCATAATTGATTACTGATAATCGATTATCTTGAGTATAAAATGAGGTTTTCTGATTAAAAACAAATTTTAACGCAACCTAAGAAAAAAAGTACATAGAATCAAAGTACATAAATCTACTAAATTAAAAAAGCTTTAACATAAAACAAGTATTCATGAAGATCTTATTATAACAAGAGTGTTAGAAATAGAGAGCCTTGTTTCGCAACACCAAGAGGGGGGGAGAGGGGGGGTGTTGAATTGGTGAGTTATAAAAACTAACATTTTTCTAATCATTTTTGCAAAATTAGAACGATCTTGAAAACTTTCTTGCGTTGTAAGTAAAGTGCGTATGCAATTCAAAGTAAAAGAGATTGATAAAGAAGAACAAACACAATGTTTTATCCTGGTTTGGCCTCAATTCCTACATTCAGCCACCCTTGCAATCAACCTTAGATTGAAGGATATTTCACTATAATGATTTAAGAATAGCACCAAAAGTTTTATAGTGAACACACACTCACAGTGTAAACACCTTTCCCACTCACAGTCAAATATAGAAAAGAAAACACCTGCACACACAAAACCACACGCTCGATGCATAAACCTTTCTTAAAATCAAAGAGCTTCTCACTCTTCTTCCTGACGCACACGAACAGGGACACAACACAATCAACAACTACAGAAACATTTTATGATCACAACAAATACACCTCAGTAGTGCAAATCAGATCAACCAGTCACGTTCTCAACAATCCTCTCAAGAATCCTCCAAGTTTCTTCACAATCTTCACTTCTTGATTTTTGGAGCGTATGTGTAATTTGTAAAACTTTCTCAGATCAAAGATGTCACATATGAAAGTGTACAATTGATCAAAAAGTCACAGAACCACAATTAATGCGTCAATTTATAGTTTTCATGATATCAAATGCAAATTAATCGATTACGTTAGCAATGGAATCAGTTACATAAAAACCAGGTGTAAAAGAATTACAACTAAAACAGCTCTTAATTGAATGAACAATTAATGTAATCGATTTGCATTTAATGCTAGTCAAACATATTTAAAAATATGACCATTATAACACTTATGAATAAGCTGAAAACAATTTTCAAAAGATAACAGACTTAATTGATTACATAACTTGTGTAATCGATTAAGCTAAGCGCTTAAATAGATTTTGAAAACTTTTTCTCTTCAAAAACTCATCACAACACATTTGGAAAATATCTATGTAAAGACACGAGTTTTAATTGATTTATACTACAAAAAAACTGTTATTTAGTGGAGGTTTATTTTCCATTTTGCGGAGGTTTTTACCCTCCGCAAATTAATTTCCAAGGGTTTTTCAAATCCCCGCAATTAGAGTCGTCGCTATTAATTTGCAGGGGTTTTCAATGACCCCTGATATCCAATTTATATTGCAGAGGTCTTTTTGTTGATGCTTTTAACCTCTTCTATTAGTGACTACTATTTTGTAGAGGTTTGAAACCTCTTTTATTTTCAACTATTTTACTGAAAAGATTAACCCCATTTTTTTCAATTTTTTTTGGATTAATACCATATTCAATTTGACAATTATAATTTAAATGTTTTAAGTCGCCTCATTTGTATTATTTTGGTTGCGAGTTTACAACTTTATTTTGCTTATCTTACATGAAAATATCACCATTAAGATGCTTATATTTTTGTCAACAATATTTATTTGTAACAAAATTTAAATACTATAATGAAGACAAAAAAGCATGACAAACTTCTTTTACCAAAGTCTTGATTTATATATCATTAAAACATTCAATTCTCAAAAACACCATTGTATATAAAAGTAAGTTAAACTGAATCGTAATTACAACTAAATTCATAATTACTCAAAATCTATAGGCTAAATATAGTTTTATCCTAAAGGACATCATAAACTCCCTAAATGTTGCTAGCACCAGATGATCCTATTGTATCCAAAGGAGACTCGAGCTCATTTGCATCACCACCTTCCTGAAATGATAAAACAAAAATATTAATAGTAAAGAATGCTTATAATTAAAGTATATCAGGCACAATCCTTCAACTATATTTAGTAACTTACTTAAGTTTGACGATCAAAGAATGAGATCAATTCATCGGAATCTTTCCTTCCTTCATTATCATGTATGCTTTAAATGTTGATTCTAAATTGTTGTACTTTTGTTGCCACTGATTAGAAGATGATGACGATGGGACAGTGGTAGATGAAGCAAGACTTAAATCGAAAAGTCAAAGTCTTGTATTCCTAAATGCATTAGTAGGAGCTGCTCCCAAACTCATACATTGTACTCTCCCAGAATGCTCTGGGCCTAACACTTTACCAACAACATCATTAGGAGAAACCCACTTCAATTTGTTCCTATAGGCATATAACAATATATAATTAAAAGTATAAATATTGAAAAAAAAACATATTTGAAAATATAATATTATAATAGAACTAACTGCTATATCTTATGTCGCGTCATTTACAAATGATCCATCCTTTCTTTTATGAGTTTCAATGTATAGTTTTCCACGACTAGGCAGTTGTCCAGTTTCCATAAACTAAATAAAAAAAGAAGTTAAAATAAATAGTAAACTTTAAAAAATAGAAAAAACTATCAAGTTTACTAATATCCCTACCATTCAAATGGTGCAGCGGCCAGGTTTTCTTGGAGAGAAATTAGGGTTTGTCTGGAGATGGTGATGATGACGTGGCAGGGACTTTTTTTTTAAATTAAAAAATCATTTAAGTCCACCTACTAACGTGTGCCATGTGCTTATGAGATGCCACAGTGGCATTTACACCGTTATATTTTTAACGGCGAGAGCGGAAAGGACCAGATTGAATATTTTTTAACGAAATATAGGGTCTTACTGAACTTTTTTAAAAGGTAGGATTACTTTGAACCAAACCCTTAAAAGTAGGGACCAAATGATGTATTAAACCTAAAAAGAAAAAGCATATCGAAATGATGGAATTTTTTAAATTCTAGACCCACACTCCCTTTTGGTTATTGGTCAACACATTTGTTGTTCCATTTCCAACAACTTTCATTTTTGCAGTGTCTTCATTCACGATCCATAATAAAAGTTGTGGCTATTTTAAGTCTTTGACCACCAAATCTTTACAACTTTGAATTTATGACAACTATAACATATGTGAATACTCTACATTTGAATATAACTTGATAAAAGTTTCCTCAATAAAATTTGAGTCAAAAATCATTCTCTCCTTATTTATACTAAATTTTACAAAATTAGGATTTATGGTTTAGGGTGAATGAAAACTAACCTTAATGCGAAAAAAAATTAGTTAGAATAAATCTTAGGAGAAAAAAAGCACCAGAAGCATCAATGGGGAGTAAAATTGACTCTTTACATTCTCTTTGCATGCAAGTCTTTAGTTGCGTACATGTACTCTTGGAGTTAATTTTTTGAGTTTTTGTTGATTAGTGATCATAAGGGTACGTCTTGATCATTTTTATTATGTTTCTATGTAAAGATATAGAATCTTGTGGAGTTAAAGGTTTTTTGGTGTTTTTAGGGCTATTCCAGTTGGGTCACAGGTGAGAGAAGCTAAATTTTCATCTTTTTTTAATTAGTATGTGATTGTTGATTATGATTGTGAGGATTGTGATGGCATGAAAAAATTGCCATGGTGGATAGTTATGAGCAATTAAAATTGATTGCAATTTTGTCTTGTTGTTTCTAAGCTGATATTAGAATTCGTATGAGTTTATTAGAATTCGTATGAGTTTATTAGAATTTGTATGAGTTTAAGTTGATCGATTTAATCATATATGTTAAGGTAAATGTTACAACTTGTTTTGATTCAATTTTTGAGTTATGAGAGGCATGAAATCTTAGGTTTAATTATTGGGATGAATACTCTTATGATATCTTTAATTAAGATAATTTGGCAATCTATGCTTCATGAATCAAAATGTTTATGTATTAAAGAGGTTTATTAAGTGAGAATTAGCCCAAAGAGTATCAAATTACTTAATCAAAGTTCGAAAGATGAAATTTGAGTTTCCTAATATTGTTAAGCAACATTGTCATGCCACAAGGCACCATTTATTTGATTTAAATCCTAAAGTTCTAGAGATGCTCTCGTTGGGCACACCCTGGATTTGTTGGGCAACAAGGCCATACTGAGCGCCACTCTGTTTTCCTAGTCCGAGTCATCTCGAGAAAAATGGGATTTTCCATTTTGTTAACCGTCGAATGGAGCAGAAATTTTGACAGCAGGTCCTAGACATATGGTTCTTAATTTTTATTATTGGGATATTTGATTAGAGATCTATAGTTAGAGAAATTTTTCACGTATGATTCTCGTAGTATAGGTTGTTGAAAGCTTTGACTGTTGCTTGTTTGGTGCATAACATTTTACATAGTTAACCAATTAAGTTGATTCTTTTTGTAGTGAATTCTTGATTCAATTGTATTTAATTCAAATGAAAGAACACTTATGAGTTTTGTGGAAGCTTCAATTTTGTTTTTAAAATCTAAAATAGTTTGTATATGTGCTATTAAGTTGTGCTATACTTGAGAGTGTGATATGAAGTGTAAAGTATGTATGTTGATAAGGTATGAACTAATGAGAATGTAAGGGATTCTATAGAGGAAATCCTTTTGATTTAATTTTCTTAGGGTATGCATTGAAGAAGGGATTCATATTGAAAATTATCTTGACACTTTACTAACCATTCAAACTCAAATAGAGGAGGATGAGTTAGGTGGTAAGAGTAGTAGGAGAGGTCCTTGTCTAGAGAGCAAATTTGGAGCTTAGATGAGAGGAAAAGGACAACCCTCGTAGGTGGAGGTTATCCATCACAACTGCAAACTTTTCATGTAGTTCGACATCAATACATTTTTTCCAGATAACTGAGTCTAGACAAGTCCTTATTTGTATGATATAACTCCCTATGACTATTGTAAGTGTACTACATGGTGATAAAGTAGTGTATAATTTTATGGGCCAAGTAGTCTAGGATTTCTTTTTGGACCCTTTATTCAGTGTATAATATTTTGTCAACTTGGGTCAACAAAAGTCAACACTTAATGTTCACCTAAGTGGACGTTCCTTAGTATGTTGACTCATGTGGTCAAAGTTTTTAACCTAGGTTGGTGTGGGACACCTCACCTTTGATAAGTGTGGCCATGTGTCATGCTCTCATTTTAGAGAATTCTCCTAAGGTAGTGGCCACATGTCCACTCCTAATGGAGAAGATTTTCACCTTGGTCTCCGAGGTAGGTCAAGTTTGTGTTTTTAGGGTTTTGCTTTTACAAATTGGAGACACCCTAAGCCCATAAATAGAGGTGTCTCCACCCTTATATGGTCTCCTTTAGCTACCTTCCTCTAGAGTTACCCTAACCTCTTTTAAGAGCCATTAAACACCACCCCACCATCACCATAAATATTAAAAGTTGTGAGAATCATTACCCATTATCCACCTTTGCTTCTGCACTTTTACCATCACCATAGACTCTCTTGTAGTTTTAGAGTTACCTTGCTTTGAGGAGGAGGTTATCACCTCATTGTGGTTGTGTTTCTTGCATTGTTTTCTTCTTTTGTAATGATCATCATTGATTAGTGTAAACAAATGAGAAAGTAGGAGGCCATCTGTCTCAAGAGGGAAATGATGTAGTCGTTGAGTTCTTAGACTAGAGTTATATATGTATGTAAGATCTTTTAAGAAACATTGTAGAACATATTATAAGTATTATAAGTTTCCTTGAGTTATATATATATATATATATATATATATATATATATATATATATATATATATATATCATGTTACTATGATTATTTCGGATAATTGTAATAGCCCCAAGTTATGGATCACCTACTTTGAATATAAATCATTTTATGTTTTATTTTAATAGTTATATTTTCTTAAAATAAGATGTTACAAACTTTCAAAAATTAAATAATATAAATTATAAGTAGCTAAATATATGTTAACTAAAACTTAACTTCAATAAATATTTGTTTTTTCTAGGTTCTTTCTTTAATTTCTAATCTATATTTATAAAGTTTATTTTTCTAAAATTATACTTCATATACATTATATTCATAACAAATTTTTAATGCATATTTAAAGTGTACTTTGACATCAAGTTCTACAAATTCTAATTGGACAAAGAGTGCTTGCAATATAAGTTCAATTTTAATTTGTGAAACTTGAGTTCAAAGTGAGCATATTAAATGCTTAAAAGTGAATGTCAAACGCATTGCAAAGAGATCTTTATGGCCATAGGGATTTGTGTCCTTTGCTAGTAGTTTATAATCTATTAAAGAATAAAAGATTTAAACTATAAGTTATTCTTTCTAGATTTTATTGGAAGAAGATGTTATGATATTAGAAAGTGTATCAAATCGCACAAGTAATAAAGTGAAAATTTTAGATATTTTTTTCCCAAGAGACTAGTGTTGTTAAGTGAAACTATGATTATTTACTGATTAAGACTACGAACTATGATAATGAAATGAATTTATTTGTAATATAGATAATTCTAAATTCAAGAAAGCAATTAAATTTATGATGTAAAATATGTGGTAGAGACTTCACCGAGCTTGAGTTCATGTACCAATTCAAAATGAAAACACTAAACAACATACCACCAACTTTTTTACTCTAGCATTTACACTTAACTTAATGAGTCCTAATTCCTTGAAGACAAGTCTAAACTTTACTGATAAAAACCTAATCTCTTAGATATTTTTACTAGAAGTTTGAATTAAGTTCAGATGTTTATAATGACTATTTGATTAAACTTTACATATATAAGCAAAATCTATTAGTTATTATATCCAAATCAAGATTATAAATTATTTTCCAATAATCAAATACCATAAAATAAGCCATCAATAATAACGCAACTAATAATATGAACATAACACAAAAGTAATGGAAAGGAAGTATATTGAATAGCAAAAATCACGATGGATAAAGATACATTACGTTCAACCCCAATAATAAGGGAGTTAGTTACTCTAGATATTTTGAGCACTAAAAAAGGGATAGATGACAAAAATGACGATGAGTGTCTCCAGCCCCTTGAATGTTCCTTTGCTGTTCCAAGGAAGGAGAAGTAAGGAACTAGTTCACTTGGAAAAGAGAAGACTCGCCTAGTGCTTAACCTTAGGCGCTCGGCACATGCGAGTCAACTTGCTTCTTTAGCATGTGTAGCACATGTTTGTTCATGTTTTAAACATTGTAAATGTGCCTAATACCTGGGACTTGATCCACTTATCATGCATGATCATCAAGATCTTAGTTAGGCATCGTGGAGAGGCATGCATCATGCTAAAACTTCACCTCTCCTCCATCATTTGTACTTACTTTGATGCTTATGGTAATGAACCTATGTTGAGATCATCCATATTCATTTCTTTTAAAGTCACGACTAGAGAGAGTGTTTTATCTCCTCTAGCCACCTTTCGTAGATAAGAATCCTACTAGGCTTCATTCTCGCACCATAATTCGTACCACTCCATTTCACCGAGAGTTCTTCTTCATTAATCCTTCAAACACCTTCCATCTATTCCTATATTTTTCATTGCCTCAATCATTCTTCAATTTAGTTTTGTATCTACAACCTTGGAAAGCTCAATTCCATCCATGGAGGGAGCTTATTAACTATAAGTATTTTGCTTTATATGTTCCGATCTATGTCGATTCAAGTAGTAATTAATGTAAAACGGTTCGAAATCAATGTTTTCACAATAAACACTGAAATATGTGGACTTTTTTTCTAGGCTTAATTGTTTACTTGGTCTCCAAATTCACTAGTTAGTGTCTCGTTGGTACCCGCTTTTAGAAACGCCTCTATTGTGTCTTATGTGGTATAATTGCACCAATGAAATCTCTTTTGTTAAGTTAGCAAAAACAGAGTTATGTCCGTGATAATGTGGTAAAAAGGTTTGCCACTATTTTCTCTTTCCTCTGTTCTTCTGTCCTCTGACGTGATGTACTTACATTTTTTTGAGAAAAAAACATATAAAATAGTTTCACTCTAGAATAAATATTCGAGTCACAAATTTTGCCCTGCAAGTTGTTATAGCAACCTAATAACTACGTGTTTATAAAATTTCCAATTTCAAGTCTAATTTGTGACCGATTTGAATTTATTTTATCAACAATGTATGATTTTTAGGGAAAAAAAGAAAACATAGAGCATAAAAAATTCTAACATTCTCATCAATAACATATAAAATAAAAATTAAACACGAACTTTATACCATTAGAGGAGACATATTTAGTATAAGAAAATATACTTTGGATATAGAAGTCATTTTCTTCTGTATATACTTATTTTAATTTAAAAATATATGTATTTAAAGCATAAAATGAAAAAATTAATGACAATAAAATAAATTCACTTTATATATTTATATATATAGGTTTACATTTATAACAGATATCTAATTAAAATAATATAACATTGAGATATTTTAAAATTGAATCTTTATTATTATTTATTTGTGAAAACACATTTATTACTGTTCGAATTTTTTATGATAATTAAAAATAATAAAATTATTATTATTATTAATATCAAATTAAATATAAATAATTTTATAAAAATATCAAATTAAAGAATGTTTAAATTTTAAAAACTATCAAATTGAAAGTTTTAAATAAACGATGATTAAAAATATCTAGGTAAAGTATTTTTTCACTGAACCAATACGTGGGTTTAAAACTTAAAAACATAAATGAAATAGGAAATGAACAATAATAGTGAAAGAAATTTGGTGATTTAACGATTATAAAAATAAAAATAATAGTTAAATGAATAGTGTGTGTGTGTGTGTATATATATATATATATATATATATATATATATATATATATATATATATATATATATATATATATTATGCTATAATTAACTTTTTCAAATATTCAATATTACTGGCTTAGAGAAATAAAAACAAATGTTTGAAATATGAAATCTTCCTTAACACCATGGTTATCATGTCTATTAGCGTTATACAATTGGTTTAATTATTAAATTAAAATGTTATTATGTATTGTTAATCAATCAAATTTATGGGAACAGGTGTTTTTTTTATTTATTTTTGTTATGTAACAAGTCTTAATAAATTTTATAATTTTGTAACGTTATTTCATTTTCATATCCTATAGCACTTTAATTATATAATGGATTTTGAAAACATCATTTCAGAAATAAAGTTGGATAATTGAAGTCAATATTAATGACAAATTTATCTAATTAAGGAAAAAGAACGAAAGAGAGTAGAAATTTAAGAGAAACAAAAGAGAGAGAAAGAAATGGATGAGTTGCAAAGATAATCATGTGAAAAGAGAAAAAAAAAATACAGATATTTTTGTCACGTCACTACAAAATTAACTACTTAATGAAAGGAATTTGATTAGTCAAATTATATCACATAAAGAACACTAGAGAAGTTTAAAAAAAAGAGTACAAATGAAACACTAACAGCTCTCTGAAGAAAAAGTAAACAATTAAGTCTTTTTTCTAATATTACTTTTATCTTTTTTCATATTTAAGTTTATAAGTGAAAAAAATCTAAACATTATAAATACAACTCAATAAATTATAATATTTATTTAAAATAATAATTACTGACATTTAACAAATAACTTTTTCTACAACTACATAACATCTAAATTAAAATTCAATTAATCATAATTACACAAAATCAAGATTAAAGATCATATATATATAAGATTATCCGAAGACTAAACTATAAGCACCATTAATTTTTATCAGGCTTAATAGCCTCTTTTGTCTCCAGTTGTGCTCGGTTTTGTCAATTTGGTCCTTGGTTTTAAAATAGTGTCTACTTGGTGCTGACTTGGGAAATTTTGTGTCTGCTTTGTCTCTTCCGTTAAAAAACACTAACAGTGTTAATGAATTGATGATATGGTAGTATAAATTGGTAACGTGTCAATGAGAGATGAGGTGGATTTTACAGATTGGATTTTACAGTATAAACTTGGCTATCACGTCATCACCATCTTCAGAAATCCTAACTTGCATCAAGCACCAAACTTTAGTTGTCAAACGATCCTTAGTTGTCGAACCATCCACAATCGCCGTCGTCAATAGCTACAACGCTGCTAACATCATGCGCTGCCGCCACCATGAAACATCTTCATTAGACCACCACCCGCGCTACAAAGTCGCCGCAAGGCACCATCCATCACGACCTCATGCAAGCTGCCGCAAGCACCATCTCCCACCTCCATCAAACCTGCGAGCTTCGCCACCAATTTTCACCATCACCAAACCTGCATACCAGAAATCACCACACCAAGCAAAACCCTAAATCGTCATGTCACTGCTGCCGCAGAGCGAACCTCTCCCTGTAGAATCGCGAGAACCTGCAACCACCACACCTCCATCACCTTCTCCAAGTCCAAACCTGCAAACCACAAAATCAGAAAAAAAGCCTCATCCTACGAGATCTGAGTTTGCATCTTCGCACCTCCATCCACTTGAATTCACCACCTGCAAAAAGGAAAAGACCTCCAATTCGACAAACATCATCATGTTACCAATAGCCACCGCAGATGGGAAGGCTAAAACCCAATTCTCGCGAGTTAACGGCGCAGAAGCACTCTTCCCCAATCTGAAACCCTAATTTTTGGGTGGGGAAGGGCTGCCACATGGTAATCCTTCATTTCTGTTTTGCACGAATTGTTTGAAATTTGGGAATTTTTCTGGGTCTTAATCGTGAGGAAGAAGATGATGTTGTTGTTGGTGATTTGGGTTGCGCGAGATTGATGATGGATGGTAGGTTCGAACCTGGTTGTGCGATTTCCGGCATAGTGGTGATGACGCGACATGGTGGTGACAACACGACATGGTTCATGGTGGTGGATGGGTTTCACGGTGTGGGTGGTTGTGGCATTGATGGTGAAAGACGATGTTGGTGAAAGACGATGTGGTGGTTGCAGGTTCTTTGTGGCATTGACGGTGTGAGTGTTGGCGGCACAATTGGATAGGGTTTGGACTTTACTATTGCGGCGCGACAAGGTGGTGGTGGCGGATAGGGTTTGGCTGACGGTGGAGGAATTAGGGTTTCTTCTGTTTGGGGAAGGCAAAGTTGACGTTACGTGGCAGGAGGGAATAGGTGGCCCAAAGATTAGAAAAAATTGAAAAGAAATTGCCATATCATCAAATTATTAACTCCGTTTGTTCTTTTTTTAACAGAAGGGATAATGTTGACCCAAATTTTACTAAGTCAGAACCAAGTAGACACTTTTTTAAAACCCAGGACCAAATTGACACAACCGAGCACAACTGGGGACAAAAGAGGCTATTAAGCCTTTTTATTACTTAAAAAGTATCCTACCAACTTATAATGAAGTTCTTCAATATGCTTATGTCCAATAATGCGTTATTGATGAAAGAAAATCTATAACAAATATGATATATGCAATTTTTTTCATAGTATCATTTTTGAAACACTAAATAAATGTTATTTTAAAAGATATGCAGTATTATATTACCAATATGATGGCAACTCCTTTAGAGATTTCTCATCCAAAGAAGTATCAACTTAGACTAAGACTAAGAAAGGGAAGTGAATAAAGACTTTCAAAAAGCTCTTTCCTTATCTAAGTCTTAGATGAATTCTCTTTGCTAAATAACATTTGCATTGTTTTGTAGGTCTTAAATAAAGGTTGAAGACCATGGACAATCACCTAAAGAAGCTTGGTGAGCCAAAGGAAGCAAAGGAATCAAAGAAGAGTAGAAAATAGGTGTTTTCTAGATTAGAGAAGATAGCTTCCAGATTAGAAATGCATTGAAAAATGGCTTCCGGATTGAACTCTGTGCTCAGCCACTGCCAGGGCCATTTTGCACCAGATTTCAGCTTTAAAAAGACGCACATTTTTAATGTTTTTGGCATGGAACTTGCAGCCCAAGCTTAGTAGCGTCTTAGATACTCTTCTTTAGTGATCTTAGAAGCTTGCAAAGTTAGATTTAGATCTCTCTCTTCACCTATAAAAGAGAGGTGCATCTCCATGTAAAATCCAACTTTGATGAGATTATGAAATGTTGTTGAGATTGCTCCAGTCATATCCTCAGAGTTCAAACCTTATTGTACTTAATTCAACACTTCTCCTCCAGCTTCCTCCCCTCTTGGAAGGCCTTCTAAGCTTGTGAGGCTTCAAACACACACCAAACACACATTGAACCTTCCATCGAACACCTGGTGTGCACTTGCGTTTTCATTCATCAACTTATTCTATTGCGTCACTTTGAGTCGTGGAGCTACTTGAGCTTGGAGCTTGGAGTTGTTTCCATCATTTGGCATCAAGAGATAAGTCACATTTTCCTTCGTTTTTCACTTCTGTCATGTGTTGTTCCAGTTCTGCCACTGTTTGATTTTTTTTCTCACTTTTGTTGGTTTGATTTCGTGTTTGTTGTGGATGTTTGTGTGCATTCATTGTTCCATAGTAATTGTTCTTCATTTTAATCAATGCATTTCATTTGTTTGAGTTCATTCCAACTTTCAATTTCAAATTCCAGTTCTGTCATGGTCATTTGCAATTGTTGCAGTGTTTTACCCTTTATTTGGTTTAATTCTGTTGCAACTTTCATTTTTCAATAAACCTGAGTTTAGATGCATGTGTAACAAATGTATCAATCCAAAAACGCAACAAGACAATGTCTAGACTGGATGATATAAGCTAAAGCATCCAGAAAAAAAGTGTTTCTATCTTAAAATCCTACATTAGAGATTTATTTCTAGTTTGATATGGTCAATACTGTTTTTGTTCAGTTTTGTTGTGCCTGGAGCTTGAGACAAGTTTATTTCATGATATTGTATATGTTTCAAGTGCTAGCAATTTGTATTAACCAATGAATTTCAAAAAGTACATTTGAGTTAATCAAAATCTGGTTTACAATATAGTAGCTACTTTCTCTCAAGTTTTGCACTATGCTTGCTATCTTTGCATGTGTTTTAGGTCACTCAAACTCTGCTAGCTCATATTCTATAGCTAGATCTAGTGAATTTGGCCTTCTTAGAGTCATTGCAACTGTAGTCTTCATTCCATTTCACTGAATTCTAAATCCTAGTGCAGTTTTGGTGACATTTTCATGCATATTTGGCTCTAGCAAGTATGATTTCTTGAATCTTGTTGTGTTTGTGCATGTACAACATTTGAGAAAGTTTAGTTTGGCATTTTAAAGTTGTGTGCATTGTTCAAATGGTCATTTTTATGCCAATATGCAGAATCACCTTTTAAACCATCAAAATTGTGAATTAAATGGAAGTGTACCAGTCATTTTGCATTGTGATTTGTTTCTGAGTTGTGTAACAGTTTGCACATCTGTAAAATCATTACACAAAGTTGTTTGATCACTCAATATAGCTGTTGCATCACTTCCTACCAATTTTGGGTTTAAAACCACCAATTTTGAAGCTTTTTCTGGTGCAATTTTGGTGGAATATTTCTGCATTTTTGGCAAATGCTACTGTCATTTGATGAATCTGGCTGTTTCAGTGCGTTCTTCACATTTAAGCAAGTTTGTTTTACCATTCCAAACTTGTGTGCACGAAATTCGGAAGGAAGTCAGGGGTCCAGTAATAACAATTGGCAGAGGAGAAGAGAGAGTTCGAAGAGAAGAGAGAGCTTGGAGGAAGAATTGGAGGACGACCTGGGAGACGCACCACCTAATCGGGTGAAACGGGTAGAATTACCCACTTTCGAAGGGCTCAACCCGATAGGATGGATTGCTCGAGCGGAGAAATTCTTCGAACTACAAGGAGTAGCGAAAGAGGAGAAGGTACGATTAGCGTATGTGAGCATGGAGGGGAGCGTTGGCTACTGATTCAAAGCTTGGAAGGAGAAAGCCAAAAATCGTTCATGGGATGATTTGATGGAAGCCCTAGTGATAAGGTTTGGAACCATTGTTAAGCAGTTGACGACATTGAGACAGACGGGGACGGTGGACAAGTATGTACAATACTTCAAGATATTGGCGGGTCGAACGAAGAGGGTGTCAGACGAGCAGCTGTTAGGATATTTTCTTGCGAGATTGAAAGAAGACATCCGGAATCAAGTCTGACAGCAAGAACTGCAGGAACGGATGGTGGCGATCCGAGGAGTTCTAGAGAGTCATGGAACGATCCGAGGACAAGTGCTATAGCCCATGCCAATCGAGAGTAGCCGAGCAGTCCGAGGCCATAGAAGACCAGGTTTCCGGGGGACGCACGAGCGGTGAGGTGACACGATCCGAGACCAATCGCTATAAACCAGGCAGATTGAGAGTTGTCGAGCAATCTGAAGACAAGTGCTATAGCCCATGCCGATCGGGAGTGGTCGAGCAGTCCGAGGCCATAGAAGACCAGTTGTCCGGGTCATGCACGAGCGGTGAGGTGACACGGTTCGAGACCAATCGCTATAAACCAGGCAAATCGAGAGTTGTCAAGCGGTCCGAGGACAAGTGTTATAGCTAATGTCAATCAGGAGTGGTCGAGTAGTGTGAGGCCATAGAAAACCAGTTGTCCGGGGGACGCACGAGCGATGAGGTGACATGGTCCGAGACCAATCGCTATAAACCAGGAAGATCGAGAGTTGTCGAGCGGTCCAAGGACAAGTTCTATAGCCCATGCCGATCGAGAGTAGCCGAGCGGTGCAACTTCAACCAGGCCGATCGGAAGCCACCGAGAGAGTAGGGTTAGTATGGAACACCTGAAATCTGCCTTACTCAGAATTCCTGAAACAGAGAAAGGAGGGAAGGTGTTTCAGGTGTTGGGGACCGTTCGGTCCAGGCCCTTATATCCTAGAAAGGAGTCGGCGGATGGTTAGGTTGGCGGAGGATGAAGAGGAGGAGAGTGAAGGAGATGAGACAAAATTAGACCTAGTTGGAGGCCCTATTCAACCAAAAACAATGAAGTTACACGGTCTGATAGGGAACCGAATGGTATTGACCATTATAGGAGGAACGGTAGCAGAACGAAGAGGCGAAGTAACTCTAGATTGGGGAAATTAACTATGGTGAGCGTCCTCTACCTGTCGGTGCATCATTACTCTGTCGTTCGGTGTAGAGGTCCTCGGTCATTCGGTTCAAGCTTCCTTTACCATTCGGTGAAACTGTCTCTTTCACTGTTCCATCTGTTACAATACCCTCCCCGTGATGAAGAATGGAAATCATTGGAGGAGGATTTGCCACCACCCAAGCCTCCTGATTTAATGGAGGGCATAGCTAGTAGGTTTCCTCCATATGGTAACACGATGATGAAGAGGAGCCATGAGATCAAGCCTCCCGTTTCCAACCTTGAGGACAAGGTTATTCTGCAACGGGATGTAATGTTAGGATATGGGATGGTAGGGTATAATGGATAATGGGTTTAGAATATAAGTAAAGAGCGAAAAAATTTATTAGGTTGTCGGGGGGAGAGAGAGTATAAATAAGCTTTTTGGTAATTGTGTGAGGAGAGTCATTTTCTTAGTACAGACAGGTCTTGAACCTTGTGAGGGGGATTAGGCCTCCATTAGGGCTAAGAGGGGAGATTTGGCCTCCATTAGGGCTAAGAGGGAGGATTAGGCCTCCATTAGGACTAAAAGAGGGGATTAGGCCTCTGTTAGCGCTACGTGTATACTTTCTTTGAATATCAATACTAATACCCATTCTTTTTATAGTGTTAATTCTTGTTTGTGTGAGTGATTAGATTGTCTTAAATTAAGTTTCAACTCAGGAACCTAACACCATAACTCATAAACTGCAAACACAGTTAGCCATACTTGATTCGTTCAGATTCAAATGCCTTCGATAACTCATCAGTTATTTTTGTTAATGCAATTGGCAATGAGATTTCTTAGTTGGAATACATATATAATAGTGACCAATGGAAACAGCCCTATGCGTCAGGAACAGCCCACAAACCTTCATTTTTAGCATGAAAAAAATATAAAAATAAAAGTAGAAACAACAAATAGTCACTTCTACAACAACAAACCCAAACCCATCTTGAACTGCATAATAAAAACACCTCTGCAAAGAAACATACGGCAATTGAAGGCTTATGTTTGTGATCAAATGCTAAAACAAAAAACATCATATCTAAAGAATAAAAAATATATCGAACCCTTGTTCGAAAGAGAAATACGAGAGGCAAAGATCATTTGATGATGCTATCATCCTTCATTAAAGCATGCAATAGATTATAAATTATGAAGAGCTTTTTGGTGAAGGAAAAGGTACATTGGATGGAATCTTATATCTTCACAAAAACCGTACATTCACTATGGCCATAAGATAAAAGATAATCTTTAACAAAGATGAAAATCATAACACAAGCATCTCTACAAACCCACCCAATCACCCACTGAAACTCAGTTTCGTAGGGATTGACCCACCAACTCTCACAATCTGTTGCTCAAGCTGCATCAATAATTCATAAAAGAAATATAAATTACAAATCCAGAATGTAAATAGAAGGATATTCAATTTTTTAAGTTTTTCCTCTGGTTAATACCCTGAACAGTGTTTCAAGCTTATTCTTGACAAGGCTCTTGCTTCACTTGTTGCAAACATCTAAGATACCTTTGGTGATCAGAAACTTTCATTGATGAGACCATGAAATCAGCCAAACTAGCGCAGTTGAACACTTAAAGCATGAGTAGCTTATTCATTCAAACTTGTGCACTTATCCTTCGAGACGCCAAAAACTATTGAACAACTTTCTGATGATTGTCCCATATAAATTGGTTAAAATGCCATAAATCAATGGCATTTTAATCTTCTTACAAGCCACCTAATAAGAGGTTTTTTAATGGAACTCCACGCAACAGGAAATGAAGCAAGGGTTATTGGCACAGCAGCAGGCTGAAGTTGTTGTGAACAACCTGAAGGTGATAATACAGGGAGCAAGAGAATGTAGGATGGAAACTTCAAACCACATTCAGCAATTGCAATAGTTTCAATAGGGAGGAAAGAAGCAGTGGCACATTTACCATTCTGGACAATCACTGGAAGAATTCCAGGATTCATTAAATCTGGAGATTTGTTTGTTGGTAGAACAAGGAAACAAATGGGACTCAGTTATGATATTGTAATATGCAGAAAATTTTAAAACTGTCCTAAACCTATATGCTAATGATAAAACTACCAAAATATCATCATAACTATGTTAACAAACCTAAATTTACCATTAGAAACCATCTCAAAATTATCTACTCTCTAGAATTATAAAACCAAAATCTGAAAATGCCCCTACACTAGCCTAAAAGTACTGCAGTTAAACAGAACAATCTAAAAATTAACTTCCTACTTCTAACTAGCTGTAATATTTATTTAAAGAAACTCAAATTCACTGAACTAATCTACAACTATATCTTTCTAGTTATTAAAAATTAAAACTGCAGAAGTTAACTATGCTACTATACTAGACTATAACTAAAAGAAAATTCACTGGACTTGGCAGAATTCAATTACAGAAACAAAAACTACAATCAAACTAGACTAAGCAAATTCATTTCATCAATATAGAGTTGTATGTAAACTAACCTACCTAAGTCCTAAGAAGAATCAAAATATGGTACCTATACTATATGCTGGAAATTGTAAAACAAAAATTGTTAAAAGAACTACACCAACTAAAACAAAGATATTGGCTTAAGAGGGAAATAGGTATGAACTGGGTATAATCTCACGTTTCATAAAGGTCAGAGCACAAAAGGGTAATCTCAGTTTTAATATACTTCACATTTCATCAATCTGGTTTTCCTTTTACACACTAACTTAATGTTGCAAGATGATTTTGGTGTCGGGACAATGATAGAAGACATCGATGCAAGAACTTTGATGGCAGTCATAGCTCTAAAATCATGCCAAGAGACTCTAGACAAGTTGAAAGACATACAAGTTCAAGCATCCAAAGAAGCTAAAGAGGAGTATCAAAGGGTTAAGAAAGCACACAAGATGTTTGAGACCTTAAGAGACCCACCGTGTCCTACTGTCGAGAGCTGTCGTCAAGAGCCACAGTCGAGGTCCACCATTGCTGCCGTCAGTGTTGCTGTCAAACTTCACTGTGCTGCAGCTGATACTGCTGTCGAGCTTCAGCAGCGGAGAAATGTTTGTATAGAAGAAAATGTGCATTTGGGGGTTGCCCCGGCCCTAGTGGAATGGCAATCCATTTCATGGTGTGTGGGGCCAAGAAAATGGGCCTAAGTCTAGAAAAGGCCAGGGCTGTGATAACAGTTGAAAAACTGTTATTTTCATGCTTAAAATTGACACAAAAAGCAACCTTTACACTTAGAAACTAGCTTGAAATCATGCTTTTATCCATATTTTCAGAAATAAGAGAGCTCGACAGGTTTATGCTTGATTTTAGTGTTTTTGTGCAGGTTTTAAGGTGAATTTGGTGAAAGAAGTGAAGAAGGAGAGAGATGAAATCAGAAAAGACACCAAAAAGTGCAAAAGGAGAAGCCGCAAGTACCGCTCAGCGGCAATTTACCGCTGAGCGGCACTCAGGAAGTCACGGGAGATCCGCTGAGGGGCAAAATGGCCGCTGAGGGGAAGAAACTACTCACGCACTTACCGCTGAGCGGTACTTTACCGCTGAGCGGCACACTTATGGGCTTGGGCCTAGATTTTCTGTAATTTTAGAATAGTATATAAGCTTTAGGACGTCCTAGGGTTTGTATCTTTGGCAGAAACGAAGCAAACACTCTCTCTTCCACCCCTTTGAAGGAGGATCTTGGATGCTCAAGCTACCTCTTCACCTTTTTAGGGTTTTATCCTTCATTCTTTCATTATTGTTCATCTAGGTTCACCATGAATATGGTGAACTAAACCTGGTATGTTTGTTGGGGAATCAATGTAATCTTTTGAAGCTCTCATATATGGAATTTGTGCTTGCATCTTAATCTAAGACTTATGCTTTCTTTCATCATTAGTTAGGGTTTTTCCTCTTTGCTCAAAGCTTGCTTTGTTTAACTCATTCAATGCATGATTATTGATTTTGTCGATACGGGAACATATGGGGAAGTCTAGATCCGGGGAATCTCTCCCAATATTATATTGGTTGTCGTTAAGCTCCTGTGCTAAAAGAACTAATTACTAGGAATTCTAGGAATTGTATGAACTCGTAATTGGGGATAGGCCTTCTTGACAAGGTAATTTAGAGAGTGGCATTAACAATGATGACTTAAATGTCGAATTCCTAAAATATATGAGAGTGGATAAGATGACATTGACCCCCAACAACATATTCATATATATATTTCATTGAAAGTGCTTGTCTTTTGCTTTTGCCATTGATCAAAACCTCATGCATACATGTTTATTTTCGTTTTTTGCATAATATAATCCAATTATTTCGTCCTTAAGTCTTAGCTAATCAAAGAATCACATAACTAAACTAGGTCGTGAGTCCTTTGGGAGAACGATACTTGGTCTTACCGAGTTTATTACTTGAAACGATTCGGTCATACTTGCCGATTGTTCAACAAGTTTGTGACATCATATTTTGGTGATCATAAATTTGTGCATCAGGCTGGCCTTGGGACCCAAAAATAAAATGATAGGTCTAATTTTGCAGAACTGATTGTTGCATATCATGACTCCAAAAGCTATATTTGTGCCTAAAATATTTCTTAGATTAAGCAATCCTTTCAAATAGCTAAATACTTGTAGAGAAGAACCCTTGTCATATAGTTAATGCTTTACCAAGAAATAAGTCAAATCATTAAATAACGATTTTACACTTCTGGATCCCTAATGTTTCTAGACACAAACAACAAATATATAAATAGAATAATAATGTTAGGAGTTAAAGATTCATAATTATTTAAATAGCCAGCCAAAGTAGTCTTGGCCAGCAATGTTATTGGAATGAAACTGAAAGATTCAATGAAAATGGTATACATAACACTGAAACTTGACACTGATGCTACAACTAAGAGTATCTCAGAGACCATTAAAACTGAAATTAACTCAAACACACAGTAGTGAAGTAGAACAGATATGAAACAAGCTGGTGCATATTCAGGGTTACTGTGTAGATGGATATCTGGAAGGACAGGGCTCCACATCCACTCTCTGCCCTTGGCAAGGATAAAGAAGATCATGAAGAAATCAGGGGAGGATGTTAAAATGATATCAGGGAACGCTCCAATTATTTTCTCCAAGGTTTGTTAGCTCTTCGTTGAAGACTTTGCACAAAGAGGACTTAACCTCAATAGTTATTGCCACTGATCTATTTGACTTTTTGATTACTTTGGTTTCCAAATCTGTCAGCCATGCACTTGGTGCCACCACCGTTGTCAAGGAGGTTGAAACTATAGATTAGTCTTCACCAACCTTAACTCAACAGCGAATACAATATTTGAGTTCTATATAAGGCTATGTAATTAATCTAAGAACTTTATCATTGTAATTATGTAATTTCTACATGTATAACTAAGAACTTTATCAGCTGGTTATGTATAACCATACTTGAATGAAAGGAAGTTGTGCCATCATCCTTCATACACACAAGAAGTGGTATATCTCTAGTTCTTTTAGACTTCAGCTTGATCATCTCCATGTTATGATGTGAGAAAATAGGCTGCATAATGTTCATACAGCGAAGGTTTTAAGGAGGAAGAAATCCAAGTATATGGGAAATAAAAACAAACCAGGAAATTTTCCAAATAACTCTTGTCGGAACAACATGGAGAAATAATTCAAATTCTATGAACAAAAAAAAATAAGTGGCACACTCATCCAGCAAATATTTCAGATTTCGAAATTCTACTGGTATATGACCAGAAATTTTGCTGTTTTGAAAGTACAAAATAGTCTACTTCTCTTATTGGCCAAATACATAAGGGATTGAATTTGTGAGTAAATTATATGATAGATGTAATTCCATTAATTGTGTCAAAATTCCCAGTTATATATCTGCATATTGTTTTGAATCAAAATGAAATTTTACCTCATTCTTCAATAGACCTAATGTAGAATGGATTGAACCAGTTAGGCAAACATTATCGAGGGACAATGTATCCAATTGTGCTAAATATTGAACCTGCAATTAATCCAGTGAGGGTAAGAAATAGACACGTGAGATTCTGCTATTGAAAGAATTCAGAAAGAATTAAAAGTTCTTTAGGCATAGGCATATTGTTAGAGAATGGAGGGTTTATGAGAGAAGAAAGGGGAAATAGAGGACTTAACTGTGAGACAGTTAAGGGAGTTGGGAATTAAACTGCTAGACAGTTATTGGGGTTTGGGAAAGAGGCCTATATAAGGACCTCTTTGTTGTATCAGTAAGGGGATTAGACATTTGTTGAATTGTTGACCGGTCTTAGCAACTGGTGAAGGAGGTTAAGCTCCTGGACTGTGCTTTATACTAGTTTCTTTCTTGTGAATACATATACCTATTTCTCATTTCTCATTCTGTGGTGTTGGTCTCTGTGAGAGTAAGAGTGCGAGTGTGTTAGAATTCCTACCTGACTCCCTAACACATATCATGAAGATGATTATTGCCAAGGTTAAGATCCCTAGCTTCGTAAGTGTGCTTATTCTTTGGGAATGGTTCCCTAAAGTGCAACACTGAAGGCCCTAAAGAAAAAACATATTTAGTTTCTGGCAAACATCAATGGAAAATATCAAACAGTTGGAAATAAAAAAATCATCAAGATTTTAGACATAGGGAGGGAGGTCACAGTTTTGGTCTTGAAAGACAATAAAATCATTGATTTCAACCTTTGTACTAATCAGTTAAACAAATTCTACAAATGAAGTGTAATGTCAAAGGAAACAGAAGTTTGATAGCAATCCAAAATGCAGAGTAGAAAATAAAAATGTATCGACCCTAGACCATGAAATCATCAGCAACAGAGGTTACAACCTAAACCAACTCATCTAATACAAAATTTACAAACCATTCATGCACATTCTATGACAAACACATTGTTATTCAAATACAGTGTCACCTTTCATCATTTCAACAAGTCTCTAGAGATCATTTCGTGAAAAAATTTCTCTGCCTTTTCAGTCTCGTCATTCTTAAAGAGAGCAGAGATTATTATTTCAAAAGTTATAATATTAGATAAACAACCACTGTCTTCCATTTTGGACCACAAGGTCAATGCCTCATCAAGCAAACCCTCCTTACAAAGACCACTGATCATAACAGTATAAGTACGGATGTTGGGATTGTGACCTTTATTAAATAGATCTTGAAAAATCTCTTGTGCATTCTTAAGTCTCCCCCCTCTACACATCCCATCAATAAGTATTGTTGCAGTGTACATATCGGGCTGAACTCCATGTTCTCTCATTTTCCTCAATAATTCAATTGCCTTGTCTAATTGATGATTTTTACATAAAACATCAATCATGGAACTATAAGTGATTACGTCTGCTTGTTGATTTCTACCACGCATCTCATGAAAAAGATCCCAAGCACGAGAGATTCTTCCAGTTTTGCATAAACCATCAATAAGAGTATTATAAGTCACAGTATTTGGAACGATATTCCTGTTTTGCATTTCGTGAAAGTGATTTATGGCTTCATCCACCATTTCGTTCCTTATGAGTCCATTTATCATGATATTGTAGGTCCTAACATCAGGACTCACTCCCATGTGAGTCATTGCACTGAATACTTGTTTCGCATTTTTCCCTTTATTAACTACATAGTATCCATCCATTAGAGCATTAAAGCTAACAACATCAGGTTTCACATAAGCTTTCACCATCACACCTAGCACATTATTGGCTTCTCCTAGCTTTCTTTCCTTACACAATGCATCAATCAATATATTATAAGTGTAAACATCTGGCATGATGCTATTTGACACCATTTTATTTAGGAAACCAAATGCTACCTCTACCTGTCCTACTAAGCAAAAGCCATAAATTAGAGTATTATAAGTAATAAGATCAGGAGAAATTCCCTTGATAACCATCTCAGAATACAAACCATAAGCTTCTTTCGGATGATTCTCTTTTAATAAAGAGTCAATAATAATGTTGTACATTACGGTTGATTGACCTTGAATCGTTCTGAACAATTCGATGGCGGCTTTAGTTTCTCCTATTTTGCTCAATCCATTAATCAGAGTCACGTAAGTAAATTGGTTGAGCCGAGATCCTAGTGCTATTACTTTGTCGTGAAGGTTGAGGGCTTCCTTGACCTCACCCTTATCACAGAGACCTCTGACGAGTGTAGTTAATGTTATGGCATCTGAATGATAACCCCGTTTGAGAATCTTGGCAAATACAGAGAAAGCTAAAGACAATTTGTGTAAGTGACAGCAACAATTGATGAGGAGGTTGAGATTAGCAAGGTCATTGTGAATTCCCTTGAGCTCCATTTGCTTAATGAGAGAAATAGCAGTAGGGTAACGCTTCACCCTCACAAGAAATCCCAAAATCTTTCCAAATTCGAAGATGGGAGGAACATGACGCTGATGAAGCAAGCGATTGAATTGTGAGACGGCGTCGTCGTGTAAGGAAGTTTGAGACTGAGAGTGAGAGCAAAAGAGGGAATTATGGATTGGAAGAAAAGGAGGAAACTTGGCAATGGAAGGAAGAAGAGAAAACCTAACACTTCTTGAGAGCCACATTTTTGCTGCAAACAACAATAGTATGGAATTCTTCAAATTTAGTTTTCTTCCATTTTAAAAAGCTTAACTTGTATGCTTTAAGTCTTTTGTTTGGACAAGATAATTAAATTTAATGAATTTTAATTTTATTTTAAATTTTTATTTTGATAAAAAAGTTATTTAAATTTGAAATAATTATTAACACTTACAGACTCATTTAAGTGATGTCCTCTCAATGAGTGGACTTTTTCATGTACTTCCAAAGTTTATGCACTTCCAAAGTTTAGTCATGCGACTCTCAATTTTCTCTTAATATCAAAATTATATTTCTGATAAGTGTTAAAAAAATAAATTTCTCTCCAATTATTACCCAAGCCATTTACCACCCATTTTCAGTCTCACGTTTCTTAACCTAAGCCCAGCACTATCTTTTTTTCATGTCTCCTTCGTCTGTCTATTTCTACCACACTCTTGTATCTAATTTCATCTTGTGTCTCTCTTTTTCAACTTTTTTTAATAAATCATCATTGTTTGATTTTATTTATTTGTAAACGTTTAGTATAATTTAGATGAAGGTAAGAATAGATTAAATTATTAACCAGATTTCAAAATCCAGTATATATCTATTAGTGTTTTAATATCTAAAATTAAAAGAAATTAAAAGAATTGAACCACAAATTACATTAAACTTTGTAAATATGGTCTATATTCATTAATGTTTCAAATTTTAATGTTTGATGAGTTTTGAATTAGATTTCGAAGCACTAGTAAATAAACGACTTTTTAACTCACGTGTTACATCGGTTTTAAAAAAACCAAAGCGTATAAAAAAGCAGTGACAATTTGGTAATTTTAACGATACTATATGTCTCGGTTCAATTTGAACTGATGTCTAAGGGGTATACTGTCTTGATTCTCTGACCAATTGAGGCCAAAAACCCTGTTTGTCATCTGACAACTTTTTTGAATTAGGTCTATGCCTTGGTTCTCTGACAAACTGAGGCAAAAAACTCTGACAGCTTTTTCGAAATAGGCCTAACGCCTCTATTCTCTGACCAACCGAGGCAGTATGTCCTGCCAGAAACTAATTATAAACGTTTCAAATGCATCTTGTCAACCTCTATTACCTCGATTCCATTTTAACCGATGTCATAGGCCCTTTATGCCTCGGTTTAGGCGCAAACCGAGGCCTATAGTTAGTAGATATTTTCAAATTTTTCATTTTCAATTTTATTTTGAATTTTTTCTGGAAGGTTTACCCATCGGTTATTTTTATAACCGAGGTAATAATCTCTTTGATAGTTAAATTCCAGAATCGTAAACACAGTAAGCACATTTTCGGTCTTTCTTCTTCTTCTTCCGCTAGAGAACGCAAATTGCTGCTTCCAATTTCGCCCGAACAGTTTGTCGCTCCGCCACCGCTGCCTCCACCACTGGTCATCGCTGCTGCCTCCACCATTGGTCGTCGTCTCCTCCGCTTCATCCTCATCGACGTCGTCGCCTTCATCCTCCTAGTCCTCTTCCTTGTCTTCCTCATATGGGTCATCCTCCGCGCTACCAAGCTCCGCTTCACCCTCCAAGACGCCACCCTCTTCACCTTCAACCTCTCTTCCCCCATCCCCAACACTCTCTCTCTCACCATGCAGGTCACCCTATCCGCCCACAACCCTAACTCCCGCATCGGTGTCTACTAACATGCACTCCACCTCCACGCCTCCTACCGTAGCCAACAGATCTCCCTCCCCACCATCGTCCCCGACACCTACCAGGGCGACTTGACCGTCAATCGCCCTTTTTCTGAATAGGCAAAAGTCCCCAAATTTTTTTTTAAAAAAAGCATCTACCGCCTCAGTTCGAATCCAATTGAGGTAAAAGAGCCCCACATACTGCCTCGGTTCAGAACTGAGGAAAAAGGCTACCTTTTTTTACCTCGCCTATATATTCCTCAGTTCATGAACTACTGCGTATAGACGAAAATAACCGGTGTCGTTTTCTTTTACTGCACTAGTGATGGTGTATATTCATTAATGTTTCAAATTTATTTGTCTCATCTTCGGAAGTAATATGTTAGATATTAGTGTGGTCGAAAGTAATATGTTACAAAAAATATTATAGATTTATTTATTCAAGACTCTAATATTATAAATGGACAAATGATACAAAAATTATCAATATTAAAAACTTATTTATTTGCCTTTTATGTTTGTTTTTGGATTGTATGACTTTCTTTTATTTTAAATTGCTTTTGGAGTTATAGTGAAATTTATTTAGATTTGAATTAAAAAATATAATTTTTTATCAACCTGTTTAACCCACAAATCCGTGATGGGTTAGACCGGGTTCAAATTTTTTTATCTCGCTAATAAGTGAGTCGAGTTGAATTGACTTAAAGTCTAATTTTATATTATTATCTACTGTTATAAATGGTTGGAAACATTATAGCGCCACCATACCATGCAAAAAATTATTAATAATTTAAAAGTAGACCATTTATTATTAATTATTAGTTCCCAATCTTTTGGTCATCTAAATGTGTTTTCACACGGCTTATCATATGAGGTTCTTTTAGGTACCCTCTTGTTTTGATCGCAATGTACAACGTGTTTGAACTAATATCCAGATATATTCCCCTTATCAAATGCCTGACGTTTTATTTATCAAATGTTTGATCTTTTTTATTTATTTTTGGAAATATTTGTGTATGAAATTTGAATTCACTGATTGTTTTACAGTCAACTGCAAATGGTATTCATGATCTTTTAAAGAAAAATATCGTGATGTTCTAAACTCTGATGCCAGTTTACCTACATTTTTCTGGTTTCTGAAAATTGCCAATGGATCAAGAACGTTTTTAGCGAAGTTCTTTATATATGTAATTTTTCAGTTCTTACTGCGTTTAGATTGTCATATTATCTTGAATAATATATCGTGTGGGACAATTCGAAAATGTAGAAGTGCAACTATTACCATTTCTACTCAACCTGTAGTTACAACAACTTAATGATTCAGCATTTAAAACTTTTCTTTGGCTATTCAAGAACATTTGTCACAGCGGGTGGTTGTTATCTGCTGTATTTGAATTGATCAACTATGCTGGGTTAGAGTTGTTTTGTGTGTGTTTTTCTAATGCTGATTTTTTTCTTCTTCGTGATGTGTATTGTGCAGAGACTTGCAATCTTATTTTACTCATTGCAGTTCTTTCTAGATTCCTGTTGATTCCAGCATTTTACTTCACAACAAAATATGGTGTTGAGGGATGGATGATTATGCTTGTGTCTTTCTTAAGACTAACCAATGGTTATCTCACTGTATGGGTATTTACCAATTGTTGCATAAAATTTTTGTTTATCTGTTTTTGTATTTGTTTCTAGATCATAATTTTTTTTTGGTGTTGCTCCCTCCACCACCACACCTTTCTTCCTCCACCTCCCCTTTACTATTTTGTCCCTCAGTAAATTTTTATTTTTAGGGTTATTATTTTTTAATTTTACTAATTGACACCTATTTCACTAATAACCTATTCTAGTCCCGTACATGAGTAAAATATTTTTCTTTCATTTTAACATTATATTTCTTCCTCTCTTTCTTTCGTCTTTGTGAGATACTACAAGTTGCAAAGGTTGGTGGTGGTGGAAAGAATTATCAAGCAGTCTCCCTCTCGTGGTGCAGTGTCGCTCTCGTTGTGCAGTGCGTGGAGTGGTGCAGTGCGTGTCGTGCTTCCTCGTATTCGAATAAACCTTGAAATAAAATCCTAAAATAAAAAATGTAAACGGAGGTGACATCCTTCAACGGATGTCAACATCCTTCAACGGATGTCAACATCCTTCAACGGATGTCAACATCCTTCAACGGATGTCAACATCCTTCAACGGATGACAACATCCGTTTAAGGAAAAACAGATGTCGACATCCGTTTTACCTTAAACGGATGTTGACATCCGTTGAAGATGTCACCTCCGTTTAAAGGTTACATTTTTTTATTTTAGAATTTGTTTTATTAGGGGACATTCGTTGAAGGATGTCATCTCCATTGATGTATACTTCCTCACGCTGGTTGATGCTCTGGACGTTCCTCGATGTTCCTCCACACCATGGCGGCAATGGAAGCTTTCAAACCAGAAAAAAAAACTGGGAAGAAAAAGGAATGGAAGTGCGGGAGGTGAAACGAAAATGGGGAAAGAGGAAGAGAGTTCCGTGGGTGGGTGCTGGGAAAGTAAAATTAGGGTTTCAAATTATTTAAAATAGGGTAAAAGTAAAAATCTTTTTAACTTAAGGATATAATTGTATTTAAAATAATGTGGGGGGTGGAGGAAGTATAGGGTGGTGGTGGAGGGAGCAACACCCTTTTTTTTTTCTACATAAAATTTGGTAAAAAAAGAAGACCCATATGTTGGCCCTAACCCATAGGACGTTGGGAGTATTTAGTCCTGTGGACTTTTTAAATAAGGGGCTTTTTGTTGGCCAACGTGGGCTAGGGTCAAGGCTAGGATCAAGTCCTAAGACTTATTTGACAGGTATAATCATAATTGCTACAAAAAACTTAAGATTAAATATCAAAATAATCCTAAGACTAGACCATAATTACCATTAATTTCTAATACCTAAAAAGTATACTACCAATTTATAATGAAGTTATTCGATAAACTTATATATAATGATGCGTTATTGATAAAAGAAAATCTTTAACAAATATGATATATGTATTTCTTTTATAATACATATTTTGAAACCCTAAATAAATGTTATTTTAGAAGAAATGTAGTATTATAATACCAAAAACAATATAATTTGGTATTAGTTTGGGTCTACATTCAATGTATAGTAATATTCATATATTATTACTTATTACATTAATATATAAAATTTAACTAAATTAATTCATTAAAAAATTAATAAACACGATTACACTAGTTTCAATGAAAAATTAAATATTTTAGAAGAGATTTAGCATAAGTTATGGATTGACAAAGTGAATTTAGTATCTAAAATGTAACATCCCAAATTTTCAATAGTATTAACAATGTAGATAGATCACACATTAATAAAACTAGAAGAATACTCATGAGGAAAGTATATATAAACTTTTACAGTTATCCAAGAGTAACCATAATAGTATAACATATATTAGAAGAGAATATAAAATGATATTCAACATAATTCTTTACACTTGAGTGTTAAAGTGTAGATAGAAGTTTATCAACGAAAAAAACCATACACAATTATAAACATATACACAACATCAGCAACTAAGAAGTCTAAGGTGTTAAACCTCAAGAATACAAAACTATCAAAAGTTAAAATTGAAAGTGCAAGACACTTACTTGAGTGGAGTTCCAAATGTTTCGAAATGTGCACATGAGCTTGTGGAAACTTAGAGATTCTCTACACAATAGCCTCAACAACCACACAAACCCCAAAGTTAGTGAATGGAATGAAGCAAAGAGTATTGGAGATGGTGATTTTTGGAGAAAAGATGAAAGGGGAAAGTAGTAGGGAACCCTAATCAAGGCTTTTTGGTGACTGGAAAATGGAGGAATGAGAAGTGAGGGAGAAAACGCGCACTTTAGGATTAAAAAAGGTGAAATGGGCCTAATGACGCTGAGCTTTAAAAGCCCAAAAAACTAAACAGCGTCGCTGGCGCTCAACGACCTTCTGAGGGGCGCTCAATGCAACATGTTACCTTTTCTCCCCTCTTTTCTTGCTTTTGCTAAGTGTTTTTAGGTATGATCTCTCAGTTTCAACCCTTGATTTTTCAAATTTTTGGCTCTTTCAATGCTTTCCCACTCAAGCATAACATCTCACACTTAAAATAATTAAACTCATGATGCACATTAAACCATAAATCCACAAACACATCCCTAAAACTAAAACATATCAAACAAAACCAAATTAAAAGTTCTCAAAAACACTAGGTTGCATCCCAGTAAGTGCTTGTTTAACGTCACTAGCCCGACACCATAATGTTAAGTTTGAAACTTTTAAGTTGATGTTCCTTTTGCTTTCATCACACCAACTTGTTTTTAACAACTTCCTGTCCACCTTCTTAACTCTTCTAGAATATGGAGCTTCAATCTCAATAACTCCATTCACTTTAATCTCCTTCACAACCCATAACATGTTCTAGTATTTGACTGGTTTTCCATGTTTGAATTCTTCATCTTCAAGTCTTGGTGGATTATCTTCTCTTGAATCTCCTTCTCTTCTTCCTTTACCTGTGACAAGAAACGCTTATTACCTTTCTTGACTGAACTAGCAGCTTGTTTAGATACACTAGCCTTTGATACTTATGTATCTTTTGGACTAGCCTTCTTCTCTTGTTTAGTGAAGCTTCCCAGATCTTTGACTTTAGGAGGGAGTGTCTTTTGTAAAATCACACTACAATTTCCTTGTACTTGAATGGTTCCCTCATCTACATATTTTTTTCTTTTTGAGGGGCTTTTTCAACCATCTTGCATATGTGTAATGCTTCAGTCAGTGGATTGGTAATCCCCAATTTATTGAACATCTCCTTAAAACACCCTAATTGTCTCTCTTTTTCCGTTCTAGTAAACTCCTTAAGGTAAGGAAGAACTTTCTCAATTTTTCTCTCTTTCTTCTCTCCCTCTTCTTCATTTTTTTCTTCCTTTTCTTTATTCTTCTCCTTCCTCTCTGATAACAGTTGAAAAACTGTTATTTTTATGCTTAAATTTGATACCAAAAGCAACCTTTAAGACTTAGAAACTAGCTTGAATTCATATTTTTTCTTTAGTTTTGAGAATAAGAGAGTTGAAAGTGAATTTAATGGTTTTGTGCAAGATTCCCTTGATTTTGTAGGCTAATTGAATGATTTGAAAGAAGAATTGAAATACCGAATGATTGGAGTGCTGAAAAGTCAACCAGAAACCAGAAAAGTCAACCAGTCAACCAGAAAAGTCAACCAGTCAACCAGAAAAGTCAACCAGTCAACCAGAATGCTGAAAAACCAACCAGAACGCAGAAAACGTGTGACCGAGTGGCGCTGAGAAGAAAAATACCGCTGAGCGGCACTTTTCGGGTGCCGAAATCACCGCTGAGGGGCAAAACAGCAGCTGGGGGGCAAAATGGATCAACCGCTAGTACCGCTCAGCGGTAAAATACCGCTGAGCGCCATTCTAAATGGGCTTAGACCGGTTTTCTGGCACTTTTATGGGCTTGGGCCTAGATCTTTTGTAATTTTAGAATAGTATATAAGCTTTAGGACGTCCTAGGGTTTGTATCTTTGGCAGAAACGAGGCAAACACTCTCTCTTCCACCCCTTTGAAGGAGGATCTTGGATGCTCAGGCTACCTCTTCACCTTTACAGGGTTTATTCTTTCATTCTTTCATTGTTCATCTAGGTTCACCATGAATATGGTGAACTAAACCTTGTATGTTTGTTGGGGAATCAATGTAATCTCTTGAAGCTCTCATATATGGAATTTATGCTTGCATCTTAATCTAAGATTTATGCTTTCTTTCATCATTAGTTAGGGTTTTTCCTCTTTGCTTAATGCTTGCATTGTTTAACTCATTCGATGCATGATTATTGGTTTTGTCGATACGGGCACCTACGGGGAAGTCTAGATCCGGGGAATTTCTCCCAATATTATGTTGGTTGTCGTTAAGCTCCTGCACTTATGAACTGATCATTAGGAATGCTAGGAATTGTATGAACTCGTGATTAGGGAGAAGCCTTCTAGAAAGGTACTTTAGAGAGTGGCATTAACAATGATGATTTGAATGTTGAATTCCTAAAATATATGAGAGTGGATGAGATGAAATTGACCCCCAACAACATATTCATTCATATATTTCATTGAAAGTGTTTATCTTTTGCTTTTGCCATTGATCAAAACCTCATGCATACATATTTATTTTTGTCTTTTGCATAGTACAATCCAATTATTTTGTTTGTAAGTCTTAGCTAATCAACAAATCATATAACTAAACTAGGCCGAGAGTCCTTTGGGAAGAACGATACTTGGTCCAACCAAGTTTATTACTTGAACGATTCGGTCATACTTGCCGATTGAAAAACAAGTTTGTGACATCATATTTTGGTGCTCATAAATTTGTCCATCACTCTCAACCTTACTTTTCCTCTTACTTTCTTCTTTCTTTTCACTCAACTCATCGTTTTCTTTTCTCTCTATTTTTCTCTCTTCCAACCTCTCACTACTAATGCTTACGATAACATTACACTCCTCTTTAGGCTTAACTTCAATATTAGTCCCAAACTGCTTTTCAGATTTTTCCTCCAACTTTTTAGCCAGTTGGCCAACTTGTATCTCCAAATTTCTTATAGCAGCTTTAGTGCTTTTGTGATTGGAGATAGACACTTGCATAAATTGTTGAAGTGTCTCTTCTAACTTTATAGTTCTCTCATATAGTGCAGGTTGTTGTTGCCAATGTTGCTGTTGTTGTTGTGGTCTATTATATTGCCCAACTTGTCCTTGACTCATGCTTGGATGAGGTTTCCATCCTTGGTTGTAATTACCTTGGCAGAATTGATTACCTTGACCCATAAAATTGACTTCTTCTTGGGTCACTTCCGGCATGGCACATTGACCATTAATATGATCACTACCACACAGCTCGCACAATTGCTGTTGAACTTGAGAAATATTCTACAACTTCCTTAGCAATTGAGAGATTTACTTGATCAGAGTCTCTAATTGTTGAGTCATTATCTTACTCTACGCCAGTAGAGCATCCTGAGATTGCAATTGTAGAACTCCCTTTTGTTGCAATTGAGTCCTTTCACCATGCATCTCATTATCATTTGTAGCCATATTTTCAATCAGATCATAGAAGGGCAAAGTCAATTCATGTGACATTGTGATAGTAGAGTGAATGAGTGAATACCTCTTATACACTTGTGTTTGAGTGAAACAATTTATCTAGTGAGGAAAGATTCCATGAACACATAAGAACATAAGATCATTCATGAAAAACAACATTTGTTGGATATTACGTGATTTTGTGAACACTAAAGCATGTGCATGTCTTGATTGAAGTCTTTGCAATGAGTTACTTATCTTGAAAAGAGATTTCTCAATGTGGTGAACCATTGTATTGATTGGAGGAAGATTGAGTTACATCTTGTTTGCTTGAGGACAAACAAAGTTCTAAGTTTGGGGTTGTGATAATAGTTGAAAAATTGTTATTTTTATGCTTAAAATTGATACCAAAAGCAACCTTTAAGACTTAGAAACTAGCTTGGAATCATGCTTTTGCTTATATTTTTGGAAATAAGAGATTTGGACAAGTTTATGCTTGATTTCCTTGTTTTATGCAGGTTTTAGGATGATTTTGATGAAAGAAGTGAAGTAGGACAGAGATGAAATCAGAAAAGAACTCAAAAAGTGCAAAAGAAGAGAAGCTATGAGTACTACTCAGCGCCATTTACTGCTGAGCAGCACTTCTGAAAACCCGTTGGCACCGTTGATGGGTAAAAATGCAACTGAGGGGAAGAATTGATGACGCGCTGGTGCCGCTGAGCGGTATTTACCGTTGAGCGCCATTATTTTTGGGCATGGGTCTACTTTTCTATAATTTTTAGAACTCTATATAAGGTTTTAGGTGACCTAGGGTTAATATCTTTGGCAGAGAACGAAGCAAACACACACCTCTCCACCCCTTGGAGGAAGATTTTGGATGCTAAGGCTACCTACTCAACTTTCTAGGGTTTTATCCTTCCCTCTTTCATTATTTTTCATCTAGTTTCACCATGAATATGGTGAACTAAACCTGTATTGTTGTTGGAGAATCAATGTAATCTTTTGAAGCTCTCATATATGGAATTTGTGTTTAAACATCTTATTTGTGATACATGCTTTCTTTCATTAATAGTTAGAGTTTTTCCTCTTTGCTCAAAGCATGCATTGTTTAACTCATTCAATGTCATGATTATGGGTTTTGTCGATATGGACACATACGAGAAAATCTAGATCCGGGGAAACTCTCCCAACAGTAGTATAAACCTAGACATAGGAGTATGATGGTTGGTTGCCTTTAAGCTTCTGTTCATTATAATGCATTATTAATTGCTAGGGAGACAAGACGTTATAAACTAGTGATTATGATTAGGCTTTCTTTGCCGAGACATCGGGTTTAAGGTAATTTAGAGAGTGACATTAACATTGATGAAAAGAATGATGAATTCCTAAATATATGAGAGTGGATAAGAAGAAATTGATAAACCCGAACAACATACTCATCCATATAATTTGTTCCAAGTGTTTTGTTCTTCTTTTCCATTGATCAAATTCACGCATACATGTTTACTTATTGTATTTTGCATTAGAAACCCCAAAGTAATTGTTTTTACAAGTCTTAAATAATCAAACAATCATATAACTAAAAAGTCTTAATTAGTTAAGCGATTACATGATTGTTTAGTGTCGTGAGCCTTCTGTAATACGATATTTGGTCTTACCATTTTATATTACTTGATATTATTTGGTACACTTACCGACATCTTAACAAGTTTTTGGCGTCGTTGTCGGGGACTCGTGGTTTAAACTATACTTTTGTGTGATTCTTAACCGATTAGACTTTATCTTTAATTTTATCTTTGGTTTAAACCCTCCCTTAGTCCTCAAGTTTGTATGGAAATCTCATTTGGGTCCTCGTGTTTTCATCTGTCTCAATTGGATCATATTTTTTGTAAAAATGAGCACATTGTACCATAACCGTTAAGTGGTGTGAGACGGCGTTAAATTGATGTTGACGTGGTGCACAGAGAATGTGGTGATGTGTGTTGATGACTTACGTGGACTGTTTTTATTAAAAAAATAATGTTGATGTGGCATAAGTACCCTTTATTCATATTAGGTATATCAGAATTAGGGATTTGAAATTGGAATTGGGGATTTAATTTGGTTGTTGCGAGATGAAGCGGAGGACGAACAAGAACTCCAATCTTGAACAAGACGAAGAGAATCCAGCTAATAGTTGACGCGACTAAGGTAAGATATTTCGTTTCGTCTTTGGTTTTCTGTTTGAACGCATAACTGTGATTTTGGTTTTACGAACATGTGCGTCTTCGACAATTGGGTTTTTGTCTTGGTCTGTAAGAATTTTTATAATGATTTGTGGTCCCCATTTTGCATGTTCAATTGTTACATTGTAGTTTACACATTGTGGTCCCGAATTTTGTTTGTTGAGTTGTTTATCAGTTGTAGTGGTCCCCTGTCTATGAGTGTTTCGTTAGTGGGGATGTTACTTTGTTCCTTGTCCCCCTGTCTTTGTCGGTGTGAGTGTTTAGTTAGTGAGTGAGTGTTTCCGTAGTGGTAGCACTGTAATATTCGAAACAGTTGGTAACCCCCATAATGTACAGGTTATAAAAGCAAGTTGTTGATATGGATGAGGAACGTATTAAGGTGGTGGTCCACCATTGTGGAAATTTTGTCAGTGATGATAATGGGAAGTTAAAATTTGAAGGAGAGAGAGCAGAATGGTCTTGTGATCCAGACTTGTGGAGCTATTTTGGCATAGTAGCGTCAGTCAAAGAATTAGGTCATATGGACATCAAAGAATTATGGTACGGTTTAGGAGGTCAGTCTGTGCATCCAGATAGGTTAGAATTATTAACTGATGATAGGGGTGCCATGCACATGTTGAACATTGCTAGGTTAAATGATGAAGTTCATCTGTATGTGGTTCATAATATGATGGAACCAGAAATAATAGAAATGATTGATTGGGTTGGTGGTCAAGTTGATGATGAAGGTGATGTTGCAAGACAAGTGGAGGAGGTTGAGGTTGTTGGTGATGGTCAACTTGGAACAGAAATGGTGGAGGGTGAGGGGGATACCCATGAGGGTGATGTTGAGGTCCATATTGAAGTTGGAACAGAAATGGTGGAGGGTGAGGGGGATACCCATGAGGGTGATGTTGAGGTCCATACTGAAGTTGGAACAGAAATGGTGGAGGGTGAGGGGGATGCCCAGGATGGTGATGGTCTGGATCATACTACAGTAGGAAGAAAAATGGTTGAGGGTGGTGAAGGTGATGGGTATGAGGGTGATGGTGAGGATCATAGTGATGTTGGTACAAAAATGGTTGAGGGTGAGGGTGAGGGTGAGGGTGATGCCCATGAGGGTGAAGGTGATGGGTATGAGGGTGATGGTGAGGATCATAGTGATGCCCATGAGGGTGATGGTGAGGATGTTGACGTCCATGAGGTTGAGGATGGTGAGATCCATCATGTAGAGGAAGCTGAGGTACATGATGTAGATGAAGTACAAGATGTTGACGTCCATGTTAGGGTCTTTTGCCAACAATCCAAGATCTTCTACCTGGTGTAGAACAAAGATTTTGTGTTAGGCATTTATATTCAAACTTTAGAAAAAAAATTTCCTGGAAAAAACCTTAAACGTCTCAAGTGGCGGGCAGCAACAACAACACACCCACAACAATGGGAGGCTGAAATGAGGAATATTAAAGACATCAATTTAGACGCATTTAAATATCTGATTGCCATCCCACCTAGGTATGCATTAAGTCTTCTAATTATTAACTCTTATAATTATTTAAATATTTGCTTGCCATGACACATACTTGACTAGTTATATTCACTTATCCCAGGTTTTGGTCAAGATCTAGATTCACCTCTAGATCACAATGTGACATTCTTGTGAACAACATGTGTGAGGGCTTTAATAGTGTGCTAGTTGATAGTAGGTCTAAGCCTATTATTAGCATGTTAGAAGACATAAGGGTTTACATAATGAAGAGATGGGCTGCCAACAGGACAAAGATCACATCATATCAAGGTTCAATCTGCCCCAAGGTTTTTAACAGATTTCAGAAGGAGTCCTGGTTAACTAGATATTGGTTACCAAGGTAACTTTTATGATGTGTGTTTCCATTCATGTTAACTTTGTTTCCATTTATAGTGATCCATCTAATTGTGTTTTGAATTGTGTATTACATATAGGTGGTCAAGAGAAAAATTATTTGAAGTGAAACATCTTTTAGAATTTGGTCAGCAATTTGTTGTGAATGTTGACAACATGGACTGCACATGTAGAAAATGGGCAATTACTGGCATTCCGTGTACTCATGCCATCACTGCAATGAAATTTTTGAATATAAATGCAGAAGAATACATTGGCCACTGGATTAGGAAGTCTACTTATGAAGAGACTTACAACACAATAATTAACCCTATCAATGGACAACATGTCTGGGATGTTACACCCTATGCAGATATATTACCACCAAAGAAGAGGACAATGCCAGGAAGGCCCAAGAAGAAACGAAGACTAGAGGATTGGGAGTTGAAGAAGAATAACAGTGAATTAAGAAAGGGTGGGCAGAGGAAAAGATGTGCCATCTGCAAAGAACTTGGACACAACAGAAAAGGTTGTCCACAAAGACCTCCAACAGTACAGGTTCCTACTGCCCAATCTGTACAAGTCACCCAACCTCCAGCAACAGATGTTCCTATTACTCACCAAACAACTATGCCTTTATCTGATGTTTAGGGTGTGATCAATGATCTAATGTACTGAACTTATTTATATTTTGTAGCAAATGTTTGCTCTATCAATTTGAACACAGTCTGTGCAAATGTATTGTTATGATGTATTTTGGATATGTAAGACAATGTTGTTATCATTTTGAACAACTTCTGTTATGATGTAAGACAATGTTTGTGGTTATCAGAAAGTGATTACTGCCCAATTTTGTTATCACTCATCAACTTTATTGGTCATTACTTTATGATGTTTCTCATTATTCCACTTAGTCATGATTTTGCTTTATGATTATTCCACTTAAAGTAACAATACAATTAAATGAAATTAAATGACACACATTATCACTGTAATAACTCACCAACATTAATAAAACCACATTACATATAAGCCAAGTTTCAAGTCTGATCACAGATGACACAGCATCAACCAACTTTCACCAACATTGCTAATACAATTACATTCAAAACAAATATGACAAAGATCATCCCCACTAACAATTTAAACCATTTATCCAACTTAACTAAACTTTTCTCTATAAAACCCAGTCTGATCTTTTGACCATATGTTTCTTTCATTTGCAACACACTGTCTTCCATGCTCATCACACCCACTTCTTCATTTCTTACACTATCAGTCCTTTCTTCTACATTCAGTCAATTTCCTTCATTTCCTTCGTCAATGCACCACTTGAAGAAGTTGCAACCAACCAATTCTCCACTCCCACCCTGTTCAACAACAACACACACTCCTTCGTCAAAACCCAAATAAATAGACATAGATTTATGGTTATATCAAACTGACCTTGAAGTTAGGGCAACCCCAAAATTTTTTCCCCTTGTTTTTAGGGGTTCTCGCAATACGAAACACTGCACTGTGACCACAGAGGCATCTTGGGTTTCCATCCAAGCTCCTAACACTGCCACTACTGCGTTGCATGGCCGAACCCAAACATTTGCAAGAGGAAGATGAACGAGACATCCTTACCACCACCTCAACAGTGCTTGCCCAAGACGTAAGACAGCAGGTGCGCTTCACCAAGACGAAACACGAAAGACGCTCCTCCTCTCCTTCCCCAACACGAAAATATACTTTGGATGAGAGGGGATGCCCTTAAATGTAAGGGCTTCGTAGGCTACGTGGATAAAACACAACAAACACTCAATTTTAGTGCACAATGCCACGTCGGTAAATGAAAAAATCCAGCTCACATCAATTTAACGCCGTCTCACACCACTTAACGGTTATGGTACAATGTGCTCATTTTTACAAAAAATATGATCCAATTGAGACAGATGAAAACATGAGGACCCAAATGAGATTTCCATACAAACTTGAGGACCAAGGGAGGGTTTAAACCTTTTATCTTTTTATCTTTTATTTTTTTATCTTTTTTATCTTTAATTGTATCTTTTTTATCTATTGGAGCTAATTTGGTGCTCTAGTGTAGTGTTCTTTAGTGTCTGCAGGATTAAATCAGAAAATCTTTACTAAGAGCACAAGATCATCAGAAAGAGAAGAAGGCTGAAGAAGGTCGCAGGGTGCACCTGGTTGCCCCTTAAAGGGCCCTTACCGTAGGATGTCATGCATCACCGCCTGGGCGCCCCATTGAGGGCGCTGAGCGCCAGCCTTCAAGTGTAATTAGAATCTTTCTTTTTAGGTCTAGAAGTAGAGAATACTACCAATAGTAGATGAAGAAGGCATATAATGAAGAAAAGCTAGTTCACCAGTGAGATACAAGAATAGGTTATGGGTGATTAAAGCTATTGATATTGAAACTCCTTATTCAAGGAGAGTAAAGATGGTGACTAGGAAGTTGTTGAATTTATGTTGGTGTGATGAAAACGAGAAAAACACCAACACCAAAATTATGGATTGTGCTTAATGGTGTCAAGCTCGTGACGTTAAACAACCACTTATTGGGAGGCAACCCAATTTCTGAATTTTTCTTTTTAATTGATTATTTGTGTGGTTTGGATTTGACTTTTGCTTTGCAGTAATGACAACATCTACTGATGGATGCTGGACACATCTACTAATGGATGCTAGGAGGATTTAGATGATAGCATCTACTGATGGATGCTGCTATGATGAGGATGATGAATGATAACATTTACTGATGGATGTTATGTGATTAAGCATCTACTGATTGATGCCGATGAGAAAGATTAGCATCTACTGATGGATTCTATATGATTAGACATCTACTGATGGATGTTACTAAAAGCATCTACCAATGGATTCTATGATGATGAAGATTCAGATGAGAGCATCTACTGATGGATGCTACTAGATTAAGTATCTACTGATGGATACTATGCTACTAGACATCTATTGATGGATGTTACTGACAACATCTACTAATGGATGCTACTAGATCAGGATTTGTTTTGCTTAATTTTTATGCTTATTTGAATTTTGTTTATTTTGTTGTTGTTTTAGTGCTTATGTACTTGGTTTAATGAATTGTGTTGCAAGGGTTTGGTATGATGTGATAAACTGTTGTTTGTGATGAGTAATATTCTTGTGTTTGCTCTATTGTTCTATGATGCATGTTGAGTTAATTATTGATGAGGCTTTTAAGCATAGATGGTGGTTGCTCATAGTTTTGTTAAAAACAGATGCATGATTTCAATTGTGATTAATATGCTGGATAGGATGTTTATCAAATTATGGAACTTGATTGATTGAATGCTATTGCTTTGGAAGCATGATTGATTTTGCCTAATTTTCTATGATTAAACCACTTTCTTGCTTGTTACACATGATCAAGGCCTTGTTTTCTTCTACCTTATAAGCCAATGCCAATATATGAACCCAACAAAGAACAACGTTCCTTTGAACCTTTAACCTAAATTTGAATTTTTAATGAAACCCTTTTGTTGAAATCCTTACCTTGAGTTGAGTAGAGTATGTTTATATGGTAATTGAGAATGATTCAAGTTTGGGGTTGTGAGAAACCAGAAAGAACTTTGTGAAATTCATTAAAGAGCATTGAGCAAAAGCAAAAATCAAAAGAGAAGAAAAGAAAGAAAAGAAAAAGTTAAGCTCAATGAAAGAAAAGTTGGGAATGAATTGAAGATTGGTTTCTCACATAAAAGAAGATAGTTGATTGTTAATGTGAATAAATGAATTGTGCACTCTCATAACTCAAGGATTTTGTTGTCTAGAAAAACTAATTTTCTTCATAACCCGGCCTCAATACAAACCTCAAAAAGTCCTTGTGATGATAACTTGCTTGTGAGTGTGTTTGATATGTGGTTAATTGAAATCCAAAGTTGATTCATGTGAGATTGTGATAGTAGAGTGTAAGAGTGTCACCTCACTATACACCTTTGAGTTTGAGTGAAACACTTTTGAGTGCTTGAGTGAAACACTGTCTTTGGTGAGGAATAGTTCCATGCAAATAGGGTAACATTCTGTTTGCTATGTGATCACTCATAAGGTTGTTGCATTTGTTGTGTATGTCTTGGTTATGTGAGCACCATAGTTAAAGCTTGATTGGCTAAAGCATCATTATATCTTGACTAATCTTTCTATGATGAGCAAACATGAGAGATTTACTAGTCCTAGAGGAAAATGCTTTTTGGTGTGTTAGACCATTGTATTATGATTATTTTGTTTAAGCCAAATTACATTTTTCTTGAAGACAAGCAAAGTTTCAAGTTTGGGGTTGTGATAACGGTTGAAAATATCATTATCTGTGATTCAATTTTGATACTAAATTAACCCTTTTTGACTTAGAAGCTTGCTTGAACTCATGTTTTAAGTTTAGTTTTGTGAATAAGTGAGTAGAGGATATACTTAATGATTTTATCACTAAATTTCCTTGATTTTGTAGGAAATTGGAATGATTTGAAAGAGGAGAATCAAGACCGAACGGTGTGATAGAGGAGAATGCAAACCAATTGGTGTAAGGAGATCGACTGAACGGTGTGATGGAGGAGAATGCAGACTGAACGATGTGACAAAAAAGACAATTGTCGAACGATTTGAGAGAAAGGTTGACAAATCGAACGATTTGAGAAAGGAGAAGCTGAATGGTGTGGTAGAAGATAGGCCGAACGGTCAACAGTGTGAGGTTGAACGGTTAACAAAGTAAAACTGAACGGTCCATGACACTTGCTGAATGTCACTCTACATCACATCACCACTTGGGCGCCCCCCAGGAGCGTTGAGCGCCAGTTTTCTTTGTCGTTCCACTCTTTTGCACCTTCTGAGGGGCCCTTAGCACCACTCCTTTAGCATGGGCGCCCGCTTGCCCTAAGTTGGGGCATTGAGCACCAGCGTGTTGGGCTTGGACCCATTTTCTATTATTTTTTTTTATCTATTTAAGGACTTGGACGTTCTAGGGATGATATCTCTTGATGGCTTGAGCACAGAAACACACGTTTTGCCCCTTTGGAGGCAGATTTGGGGATGCGGGAGCTCTCCTCTTCAGTTTCTAGTGTTTTTCTATCTCTTTCATTCCATTGTACACATAGTTTCTTCATGATGATGGAGAACTAATCTTATTTGTTGTTGGGGAAGATGTAACCTCTTAATTTTCATGTATTTTAATTTGTTCTGAATTATTATATGCTTTTTTTTTATCAATTCTTAAGGATTTTCTCCTTTGCTCTAGGCTTGTTATGTTTAACTCATTCATGACATGATTACTGGTTTTCGTGATATGGACACATACGGGGAAACCTAGATCAGGAGAATTTCTCCCAAAAGCAATATTTCCCAAGGATGGGGATAGGAGGTTTGGTCGTCTTAAGCTTCTAATTGCAATGCAAAATTAATTATTAGGGATGCAAGGGATTATGGTCTAGTAATTAAGGATAGGTTTTCTTCGTCGAGGGATCGAGTTTCAAGTAATTTAGAAAGTTACGTTAACAATTGAATGAAGAAGATGAATTCTTATATGCATGAGAGTAAGCTAGGTGAAATCTAAACCCCAACAACATATTCATCTCATATTATCAACTTCAACCATCCATTCTAGTGTTTAGCCTCAATTGATCAAATTGCATTCATGTTTATTTTTATTGCATTTGCATTCAAAAACCCCAGAAATTGTTCTTGAGTCTTAATTAGTTAAGCGATTAAATGACTATTTAGTACCGTTAGTCTTCTGGGATACGATACTTGGTCTTACCATTTCATATTACTTGATATGATTCGGTACACTTGCCGACATCTTAACACCCACCCAATTCCAACTTCTAGAAGTAGCATCAGTAGCCCATATGTAACAGCTCCAACAACGACACAATTTTCCTTCTGCCCTGAATAGCTCAAATAAGAGTAGAAAAATATTGAATTAAAAGGTAAAAAATATGCAAATAAGAAAAAAAGAAAAATTATGCAATTAAAACCTAATTAAAACAAAACATTTTTATTGAAAGAATTTTCAAAAAATATTAATTTCCTACTTATTTACAACAATACTAAAATTACATCTAAAAGCCTATTTTTAACCAAAATTCTATAAGACTAAATAATTAATAGAAAAACCTAAAAAGTGCAAAATTGGAGAGTTATCACACCTGACACTTAGACAACTACCCTTTTGGGCCGTGACAAACTAAAAAGAGAAGAAAAAGGAAAGACTCAATCTACAAAGGAAAAGACTAAACACATAACAAGGAACATTATACTTTATCACAATTAACTCAACTCTGCCAATCCACACAACATCTAGCTATTTTCTCTTATCAACACTACACAAACAAAATCATCAACTCCAAATCTAAGTTTCAGCAACTCTAGCAAGTAAAGAACAATTAAATCCAACCAAAACAAGAAGAAGAAAAAAATTCAGAGAAGTAGCAGCCTAATTCAACCTCATAGGATAAAGTGTTTGTCTCAAAGCACTCAAGTGTTTAGGTCAGCCTGTGTTTCACTCCACATATCATGATAGAACACAGTTCAGAACTTTGGAAAAATTTTAATTGACACAGCTTGAATCAGGATATCCTCTAAATCACTGGGAGTTTCATGGCTTGTAATGTAATGGAGAGTGGAAAAGGTTTGATGGATGAGAAAGAAATCTAGAATGGGTTAGAAAAATGTGAAAAAGGGGAAAACTAGAACTCACTATAGGTATTTCCTTTTAGCTTGGCCAGAATCTATTTCTTTCTTTCTTTCTTTCTTTTTTTCATTTCAGATCTTTTTTCTCTCAATCAATTTTCTACTTTTCTATTTTCCATACCCTTTTCTTCTCTTTTCAAGTCAGATTTTTCTTTTCTGTTATAGCTCTTTTTCTTCTAAATTTCATCTCTGGCTCACTCTTTTCTGCATTAGACTTTGTACTTGTAAGCAGTTTGCATGCAATAGGTGACGGGAATATGAATGGAAGTTGTATTGGAATTCATGTGACGGATGAATTGTGAGAAAGAAGTGAGAAAATTCTCCTATTGAAGCTTTGTATGGTCTTTGATGACAGAAAGAATAAATGGAGAAGTGAGAGAACATTTTGGTTACAGGGAAGTGCATATCGTGTTGTGGTGCATGCCTTTGTAAGTTTTCTTTTATGGGACTTATAATATTAAAGGTATAATACCTATTTTGGTCCCAATTTTTGTTGGGAATGTTCGAAATGTTCCCATTTTTTTTGTTGTCTAATGTAGTCCTAAATAATGTAATTTGTGTTCAATTTTGTCCTTTTTACAAACGTCGTTTAAATTGTAACGGCCAGATGTCCAGATGTGCAATTACATGGTGAAATGTCATGTATTGGCTTACGTGGAGTCCTTTGCGGCGTTGTGAGTTGGAAGGCAAGAAGAGGCCGAGTAGTGGGGGAGAAGAAGAAGGGAACCAAACAGTTGAAGGGGTGAGGCTACCGAACGGTGGAGGTGATGCAGGTGTGTACCGCGGCGGATTTCTGGTTATTGTGGTTTGCAGGTTTGGGGTTGACGAGGATGATGGAGGTATGTGCCGCGGCGGCGCGTTGAAGAAGGGAGAGTGGTAGTAGTAGCGGTGGCCATGGAGATTCCGCTGTTGGCTATGAAAGTTGTACGAAACTCGCCATTTAAGTTGGCGCTAGAGGAGGAAGACTCGTGATTTGTTGCATGTTTGATGGCGTCGCGAATGGAGATGTGGTGGTTGTGATAACAGTTGAAAAACTGTTATTTACATGCTTAAAATTGATATTAAAAGCAACCTTTAACACTTAGAAACTAGCTTGAAATCATGTTTTTGGTTATATTTTTAGAAATAAGAGAGCTGGACAGGTTTATGCTTGATTTCAGCATTTTATGCAGGTTTTAAGGTGAATTCGGTGAAAGAACTGAAGAAGGATAGAAATGGAATCAGAAAAGACATCAAAAGTGCAAAAGGAGAAGTCGAAATTACCGCTCAGCGGCAGTTTACCGCTGAGCAGCACTCAGGAGCTCACGTTGGATCTGCTGAAGGGTGAAAATGCTGCTGAGGGGAAGAAAACAACTCACACACTTATCGCTGAGCGGTAGTTTACCGCTTAGTGGCACTTTTATGGGCTTGGGCCTAATTGTTCTGTATTTTTAGAATAGTATATAAGCTTTAGGACGTCCTAGGGTTTGTATCTTTGGCTGAGACAAAACAAACACTCACTTTTCCACCCCTTTAAAGAAAGATCTTGGATGCTTAAGCTACCTTCTCCTCTTTTAGGGTTTTATCCTTCATTCTTTCATTATTATTCATCTAGTTTCACCATGAATATGGTGAACTAAACCTTGTATTGTTGTTGGGGAATCAATGTAGTCTTGTGAAACTCTCATATATGGAATTTGTTTTAATATCTTATTTTTAAGACTTATGCTTTCTTTCATCTTTAGTTAGGGTTTTTCCTCTTTGCTTAAATCTTGCTTTGTTTAACTCATCCATTGTCATAATTATTGATTTTGTCGATATGGGAACGTACGGGGAAATCTAGATCCGGGAAATTTCTCCCAATAGCATATTGGTTGCCGTTAAGCTTCTGCACTTAAGAATTAATTACTAGGTATGCTAGGAATTGTATGAACTCATAATTAAGGATAGGCCTTCTTGCAAGGTGATTTAGAGAGTGGCATTAGCACTGATGAAAAGAATGATGAATTCCTAAAGTATATGAGAGTGGATAAGATGAAATTGATAACCCCAACAACATACTCATCCATCTAATTCATTGAAGTGGTTGTATTCTGTTTTTCTCCATTGATCAAATTCATGCATACATATTTGATTACTGTCTTTTGCATTTAAACCTACAATCAATTTGTTCTTAAGTCTTAAATAATCAACAAATCATATAGCTAAACTAGGCCGTGAGTCCTTTGGGAAAACGATACTTGGTCTTACCTTGCTTTATTACTTGATACGATTCGGTCACACTTGCCGATAGTTAAACAAGTTTGTGGCGCCATTTTTCGCTGTTCATAAATTTATCATCAAGTTTTTGGCGCCATTACAGGGCCTCGTGGTTTAACTAGTGCATTTGTGTGATTATTGATTATCTTTGACTTGAATTTTGAAATTTGAATTTCTGTTTTTAATTTCTGTTTTTATTTGTTTTCGGTTTTTATTTTATTTTATTTTATTTTATTTTATTTTATTTTCTGTTTTCCATTTTTCTTTTTTCTGTTTTTATTTTCTTCTTATCTCTGATCTTATATTTTCTTTTATATCTTTTTGTGCTAACCAATTCTTCTAGGGTTTTGTTTTCTTGTGTATGCAGGAGGCAATCCAAACCAGGAGCAAGAAAACTGCAGAACCTCTTCTTGAAGGTTTAGACGAGAGTAGACGAAGGAGAAGAATCTATACATCTAGAGAACTTTTCCCTCCTCCAGAAACTCTGTTGCAACCATCACCACAAGGTTCTGACCATAGCACTGAGAATATGGAGAATAATAATATCAGAAGAACTCTTGCAGATTACACAAATATAGCTGGACCTCAGCATTTTAATAGCATAGCAAGACCAAGAGTCAATGCAGCCAACATGGAGGTGAAACCATCATTAATCCAACTGGTGAAAGGTAATCAATTCAATGGGTTGTCTCACGAAAGCCCATATGAGCACCTCACAACTTTTAACGAGATCTGCAACACGGTGAAAATAAATGGGGTGCCGGATGAAGCAATCAAACTTAGTTTGTTTCCATTCTCATTAGGAGGCAATGCTAAGCTTTGGTTGAATTCTTTTCCAGAGGGAAGCTTTACAGAGTGGGAAGCAGTGGTGACAAAGTTCCTAAACAAATACTTTCCACAATCAAAGGTGAATAAAGGAAAGCAAGAGATTTCATCATTCAAGCAAGGCATGGAGGAATCACTGGGTCATGCATGGGACAAATATAAAAGCTTATTACGAAAGACTCCCACGCATAGATTTGAAGAAGTGGAAGTAGTCCTAACCTTCCTTGGAGGTCTTGGTTCACAAACCAAGATGATGCTTGATGCCTCAGCAGGAGGAAATATCAAATGGAAAACTTCATAGGAAGCTACAGAAATCAATGAAAATATGGCTACTAGTGATAATGAGCTAATTAGTGAAAGAGGATCTTCTAGTCAGAATGAGTTGATCCAATCAAATGATGCTTTGCTGATTCAAAATAAAATTATTTCTCAACAGTTGAAAGAGGTAATTACGAAACTTTCTCAATTACCACAAGAAATACAAAAGGTTTCAATGGTTCAATGGCAACAACAAAAATGGCAAATGCAATTCACTCCATATGAGAAGACAACAAAACTTGACGAGACTTTCCAAAAGTTTTTGAAGAAGAATGCATCTTACTGTTAGAATGTGGAAGTTGCATTTAAAAATATGAAGATCCATATTGAGCGAATAGTTGACAAGATGAAAAATGGGAATATTAGAAAGGAGTGTAAAACTGTTGTTACCAGAAGTGGTAAGGTGTTAGAGGAGAGAAAAAAAGAAAGAGAGGAGAAAGAAAATGAGAGTGAAAAAGAAACATGTGAGTGGAAAGAAAGAGTTGAGAGAGAAAAAAAGAAAGAAGAAGATGAGAAGAAAGAAAAAAAAGAAAGAGAACAGAGAGATGAGAGAGAAAAAGAAAGAGAGTTTGAAAAACCACTTCCTTATCCAAAGAGCTATTCAAGGAAGGAGAAAGAAAAACAGTTGGAAAGATTCATGGAGTTGTTTAAAAAGCTGGAGATCACTATACCATTCTCTGAAGCATTGCACAGATGCCATCATATGCAAAATTTTTGAAGGAACTGCTTACAAAGAAAAACAAACACATTGAGAAGGAAACTATCAAGGTACAGGGTAATTGTAGTGTAATCATACAAAAATTACCTCCTAAGTTTAAAGATCCAGGAAGCTTCACTATTCCTTGTACCATAGGAGACTTGGAAGTTGGAAGAGCATTGATTGATTTAAGAGCTAGCATTAATTTAATGTCGCTATCCATGTGTAAAACAATTGAGGGTTTGGAAATCAAACCTACCAGAATGTCTCTTCAACTGGCAGATAGGTCTCTTAAATATCCATGTGGAGTGGTGGAATTTCTCCAAATAGCATATTGGTTTCCATTAAGCTTCTGCACTTAAGAATTAATTACTAGCAATGCTAGGAATTGTATGAACTCGTAATTAAGGATAGGCTTTCTTGCAAGGTGATTTAGAGAGTGACATTAGCACTGATGAAAAGAATGATGAATTCCTAAAGTATATGAGAGTGGATAAGATGAAATTGATAACCCCAACAACATACTCATCCATCTAATTCATTGAAGTGTTTGTATTCTGTTTTTCTCCATTGATCAAATTCATGCATACATATTTAATTATTGTCTTTTGCATTTAAACCTACAATCAATTTGTTCTTAAGTCTTAAATAATCAACAAATCATATAGCTAAACTAGGTCGTGAGTCCTTTGGGAAAACGATACTTGGTCTTACCTTGTTTTATTACTTGATACGATTCGGTCACACTTGCCGATTGTTAAACAAGTTTGTGGCGCCGTTTTTCGGTGTTCATAAATTTTTCATCAGGTTGCAGGTTCTCGCATTGAGTGATGTGATTGTTAAGGCAGCGACGGCCTGAAATGGGCTTTGCTGCGTAGTGGTGGTGGCGAGGAAGATGATGCACAAAGATGGTGGTCTTGCGAGCTAAGACCCTAATCAGAAATACATTTTCAAAATTTAGGGCTTAGGTGGTGGAGAAGATGATGGAGGTGCAAAGATGGTGGTTGGTCGTGACCGTGGCGGCGGCGGTTAGGGTTAAGTGGTGGCTAGGGTTTCTATATAAGGGAAATTAGGGCTTCTGGAGGTAGGAGATGATGATGACATGTCAAGGATGATGTGTCATTTATTGAACATCTGGACATTTTGTCGTTAACGATTTAAACGTCGTCTGTAAAAAGGACTAAATTGAACATAAATTACGTTTTTTAGGACAACATTGAACATAAAAAAAATTGGGACCATTTCGAATATTCCCAACCAAAATAGGTATTATGCCAATATTAAATGATGGAAAGAGAGAAGCCAATTTATTGTTGGAAAAAGAGCGTTGGTGTTAAATTGTTAAGCATTAACGTGAAATGGGAAGGAGTGGACTTAATGTAGTATGAAATGATGAATAATATTATAGGTAGAAAAGACAAAAGGTCGGACCATGGGGTATTAGATGGAATATTATTTTAAAGAAAAAGAAAGGTTTAATAGGTTCGGAGGTCCTTATATTTGTGGGTTCGTTTCAATTGGGTCCTCCAATTTTGAAAGTGATCAATTTGGTCCCTAATTTAACAAAATAGAGTCAATAATACCCTTTCCGTTAAATGTAATGGACGACATTAACTTTTTAAACATGTGGCATGTTGAGGCATCCTTTTATTTGCAGGTTGCACAGTTTTATTTGAAGGATGCTTCAACATACCACATGTTTAAAAAGTTAATGTCGTCCATTGCATTTAACGGAAAGGGTATTATTGACTCAATTTTGTTAAATTAGGGACCAAATTGATCACTTTCAAAATTGGAGGACCCAATTGAAACGAACCCACAAATATAGGGACCTCCCAACCTATTAAACCAAAAAGAAAAGAAAAGTTGGATGGTGTGAGAAGTGGTTTAGGTACGGTAGTAAAATGGAAAGAGTCTTTAATATAAGGTGGGGTCCAATTATAAAAGATGGATGAATTTTGTTCTATATGGGTATGTAGTAAAATAGGGTGTGCATATAGTATAAAGTGGACTATATGTTTTGGTTTGACTTTCTGATGTGTGGATATTTTTAGAATTATTGGTTATTTTTCTTGGTCTATTATTGGTTAAGAATATGTATGAATATGTGATTGAGTATGGTTATTTTGTTTGATGTTGTCTACGTAGACTATGTTACTTACTTGTAATTTTGCGGTCTTGTGAGCATTTCAATACTATAATAAATGTGAGTCTCGCATGAGACTGAGATTCGAGTGTCACCTCCTTCTGCGTGAAGAGGTGAATGTCTCGCCCAATGACTTCAGCTCGTGTTGAGTATAGTGCATCGTTGTGTGTAGTATCGATGTATTTACTCGTTAGTCCTTGAGAATTCAGGGAGATAAGTCTGAAGTCGCGATGGAAGATGACTCGAGTCGCCTGTTATTGAGAAACTTATGACGACGAATTACAGGGAAATGACATTAGTTTATGAAAGGTTTGTCTAAGATGCATGTTTTGCGTTGATATATATTGGGTCATGGATTTGTTACAGTTTATGTGTAATGTGTTTATGATGTGTTATTATATGATATTTCCAGTTACTCACCCTTGCATGTTGTGGTTGTAGTTCCACCTACAATGATCGTACTTGTACTAGAGTAGATAGTATTGTAGATAAAGTTGAACTGGAATAACTCTTTGAGAGAGATGAGAAATAAAACTTGTTGGAGGTTTTATAATGTTTTCTTATTTATGTGGGTTTGATTTTGTCATTTTAAGGAACAAGTAAGATTTGGTTTGTTGTAATGTATCAACTTAAGATGTATGTATGGTTTGTTTGTGTGATGTATTGTTATAAAAAAAATTGTTTCATAAAATTAATGCTCCAAGATTATTATTATTTTTTTACAATAAATCCTGTAAGGGGGTGTTACATTAATAACAATAATAATATTTCAATTTACTAAATTACCATATTTTTAAGATTTTAAAAATTATTTTTTATTTTTTTTCTCCTTATAAATATTTTTACAATTCTATATAACATTAACAATTATCATTTTATATTACTTTTATAATTATAGGTATTTTGGTAATCTTTAATTTCTACTAACTAAACAATTTTTTTTATCTGTGATATCGGTCAAATCTTACACTAATTTTCATATACTTTACCTTTTGCTTTCAAATCCATTGTTACTCACCTCTAATTTTTTTTTTAAAAAAACTAACAATTAATCGACTCTCAAATCCCCTCAAATTCATCATCTCACCGTTTCCAAGTTAATCATGTAAAGTGAACACTGTTTAGAAAATTCAATGCTGGAAAGTGAACACCCTAACTGTTTAGAAAATATATGTATGAAAGAAGGTAATTAACTTTTTCAATAAAATGGTTAATAGAAATACAACATTTTAGATACTGGCCATATTCCACTTCTTCATAATTCATTGATTTTGATATATTCTAAAGTTAATAAAGTAAAAAGCCATATCAAGTAAAAAAATTAAAACAGCAACCATTCACAGCCACAAATTTTCCATATGATAAATTGGGTGTCTAGCAAATCTATAAGATAAATTAGTTAGTAGCGCATAAATAATAATTTATTGTATTAAAAATATTTAATAGAATTATTTGATAGACTTCATAAATATAAATTAATGGAGACTTTATTATATAAATAAAATTTATGCTTTATATATTAAACTACATTATTATGTAATTATAATTTTAGGTTTTCTAAAATAATATATTAAATTTTTTATCAAAACTTTAGTGCTTTTATTTGTTTGTTTAAAGTTACATATATTTTTAATTGGTCAAATATTTTTTTAATTAAATTGAATTGTTATTTGTTTTAAGAAATTTAAACTTTTTTATCTCTGAATTTAAATTATTATTTTTACAAAAAATTTATAATTATATAAAATAATTAAAAAAAAAAGTAGGGTTAACTTTTTTTTTTCAAATCATTGTAAAAAATTTGATTTTAACTTTGAATCAAATTATATATCTATTTTGTCCTTTCAATTTATAAAAGTAAGCTAAAATATCAGTTTCAGTGGCACATAAATATTATATTATAACTCGTTATAAGATAAACACTTTATATTTATTGGAAAAAAATGTTTTAAATAATTTTGGCAAAGTATAGAAAAGAAATAGATATATATCTAGTTTAAAAATAAAATATAATGTTTGAAAATAATTTCGGAAAAAACTATTTAACTATTAAAATATTCTAAAATATAAGAGACAATAATGAAAGAAAAGTATATAAGTTATTAGAAAGTAAAAATTATATAAATAATTTGTACCTTGAAACGTCTAAAATGATCTATTTTAAGCTGTGTAATTAGAATTGTAAAAATGAGATGATTTAATTAAATCATGATTTTGTTTCAAAAGACTTTCTCCATCGTACATATGGTTTAGTGAATTGTTTTGTAATTCAAATTGTAGATTTAATTGGACGAATCGAATCTAATTAGTAATATTCGTCGCGTATAATTCATCAAGAGGAAATACAAAATAACAAATTACAAAGAAATACAATGAAAAAGTTCAATAAAAAAGAAGTTCAAACATAAACAGATAGACAACAAAAGAGAAGATAAACAATAATAATAAATTATAATATATCGCTAAGTTCAACACTTTAAATAATTAATATTATTAAATTATAAATAAATAATTAATATTATTAAATTATAAAAAGCTTCACAACATATATGTACACAATTTATCTTATAAATTGCTTTTGTGTTGCGAAAACTTGCTTATAAAATACCTAATAAGTAACTAATGTCTTTGCTTTTTTTCTTTAAACAAGTGAAGTTAAATACATAGTTGAATAAATTACTTTCTTTCGTCTTATCAAAGCTTAAAAGTAAACCTCAGTACTTTTGAACTTTTAAAAAGTTGTAAGTGTAAGAACTTATAAAATTGAGTATTAGAATAAATATGTGGATTAAAATAACAAGATCAAGTATTTTTTTATAAAATAATTTTATAATATAAATAAAATTTTCTAAACTCGTTTCATTATCTAAAATATTGTCTATCTCTCTAAAACACTATTCTTTTAACCTATCTATTATCTCTCTAAACTTTCTCACTCTAGGATCATCTGTTCGACGATCAGAAGGTGTTTAGGTTATCCTTGCGACGAGGGCTACCTATCTGATTGATCAATTTGAAATGCCGCTGAGGGGAAGAATCAACTCACGCACTTACCGATGAGTGGTAGTTTGCCGCTGAGCGACACTATTTTGGGCTTAGGCCCACTTTTCTGTAATATTTCGAATAGTATATAGGCTTTAGGACTTCCTAGGGTTTGTATCTTTGGTAGAGTACGAAGCAAACACTCACTTTTCCACCCCTTGGAGGAAGATCTTGGATGCTAAGGCTACCTACTCATCTTTCTAGGGTTCTATCTTTCATTCTTTCATTATTATTCATCTAGCTTCACCATGAATATGGTGAACTAAACTTTGTATTGTTGTTGGGGAATCAATGTAATCTTTTGAACCTCTCATATATGGAATTTGTGTTTAAACATCTTATTTGAGATACATGTTTTCTTTCATCATTAGTTAGGGTTTTTCCTCTTTGCTCAAAGCATGCATTGTTTAACTCATTCGATGTCATGATTATTGATTTTGTCGATATGGGAATGTACAGTGAAATCTAGTGATGCGACTGTCGCGGTCATACAAATTTGATTTGCAAGAATTAATGCAGTATAACTAGGAAGTGACTCCTAGGTCGTCTCTCAAGGACCAATTTTGTGTTGGTTCAGTCTCAGATTTTTTTACACGAAGTGGGGGGGGTTTTGATTTTTGTGTAATGCGGAAAAATAAATTAAAACAGAATTTCAAAACACTGAAATAAATTTTAACGACAGTAAAAACTAAACGGTAAAAGACAATAAAAATAGAAAACGTCTAAAAATAAAACAAACGATAAAACGTAATGACCGAATTTTAAAGAAAGTACAGAAAACAATAAAATTGGAAAGCGTTAAATTTAGTGAATGGTAAAAATAAAATTTAACTTTTTTAACATAACGTAAATCAACAAGTGCAGTGAAAATAAAAATTAAGAAACAATTGAACAAAGTTTTGAAACCGTAAATTGAAAACTGACATAATGGAAATTGCAATTAACATCAATTAAAATCCAATACATTGAAACTAGAAAATTGAAACACATAAAACCCAAACCTCCCCAACAGGGGAGGAAGAAAAATAAACACTCCGAATCAAAACGTCCGTGGTTGCTCTTCCTAAAACTAACTACTCTCTAATCTGCTCATGCTTGCATTTTATAGCCAAAACTATGGGCAAACTCCCAAATCCCCTCCTTCATTTCTGCCAATTTGCCACCCAGCTTTTACGGTTTCCCTTGGCCGGTTTGGAGTTCCATTTTGTCTCCTAGCAATTTTTCTGTATGTGCCAAAATAAACAAAGGGGCTAGTCTAGTTTTGTAGTGTCTGTGGACTTTGCTTCCCCTATGGATGTTGCCAACTTCTTTGAACGGTGGTGCCCACACTCCAAGCTGATTGTCCGTTTGCAGCTGTGTTTGTTGGACGGTAGAGCATCTCCTTTCTGTAGGTCCAAATGATCCGTGTGTACTCTTCTTTCAGCTAATGAATCTCCTCCCTCTTGGTGGCTGTCCCAAGCTGGACATTGTTCTTCAAACTCATGGTTATGCTTCTTTTTCCAGCAGCTGGGCGTGAGCTTTGCCAAATGAAGATCCAAATCTAAAGCTTCTTCTTTCCATCCAGTTGGACGCGCTGGATGCTGATGCTGCCATGGAGCGTGACAATCCTTCCATTCTCTCTTTTTCTTGGACCGTGGAAGTGCAGCTCTTCACGTGTGCACCTTGTTCTTCCTTTATCTTGATTTTCTTAAAGCAAACAAACAAAAAGAAGCTTCTCTTTCTTCACGTGAGTTGCAGCCAAGCTAAACACAAAATCATGAGTGAATTTGCTGCAATAAATTGTCCATGGGGCTATGTGGTGCTTTTCATTAAAAATCAAAAGCAAAAGCATTTGGAATGGGAGAGCACCAAGAAACTAATCTGCACTTCTTCAAAACCAAACCATTTCTTTTGTTATGTGGGGCCGTGATACCACTTTCATGCTTTACTTAGATGTAAACTTGCTATTCCTCTCACAATAGCAAAACCGTTAGCTTTCACAAATGTGGCCCCCTTTTATTTATGAATGCTTTTCTAAAATGAATGAATTGTCCACCATGGGACCGTGTGGTTTCTACAAAGTCCCTCTTTTTTTTTATTCCTTTGTCATGGTTTTCTAATGAGAAGTGGCGGCTCCCACTTGCTTGTAAGAAGGAAAAATCCTTTGTATGTGCCGTGAAGTTGCCATTCAATTTGTGATGCTACTTCCCTCTTTCTTCATTGCCGTGAGACAAGCCATAAAAATTCTCCAAGTGGCTCCCACTCTTTTGATTCCACTTGTGCTGAATGCTTTGCCTACAATAATAATATGTGGCCATGAGAAATTGATGTGTGAAATATGCCATCCTCTTTATGTGGCAGCTGCATGGGGCCATCCTTGCATCCAAATGAAATCAACACATTTTCAAAGTAATGTAACCAGAACTTCCTCTAACGTGCTACTGCTGCTTGGCCGTGAGAGCACTTCTCTTTCATAACATTAATTCAATAAAATTCAGCACATTGCATTTTGGATTCCTCCTAACATGAGCTTTCAACCAAAATGATTTAAAATGCTTTTCTATGTGGATGTGCCAATCAACCTTGCTTAAGAGTGTTGGAAGATCTTAACACCTTCCAATGATAAATTCCAGCCACCACATGTACCAAACAACAAGCAAACAATGCAAACAGATTAGAAATCACTTAAACAGTAATCACTGGACTGACATAGGAGAGTAAAATAAATACTGGGAACAACATAGAACGAATTTGAACAAACAAAAAACTATACGTGAAAATAGACATCCATACGAAACTATGAAAAAAAATTGCATGGAAAACGGATAAGAATTGAACCTGAACGGGGACAAACAAGCTGACACAAAATTCACGCAGCAACCAGCGAAAACTGAAATGGCTGAAATACATTGGGCTCAATTGCCAATTCTCATTTAACCTTCAAATGTCCCAAATTGTATCTCCAAATTTTCCTTGTAAAATAATTATCTCAGATAATTCAAATTAGTTAAAATAAGAATTTCCGATCAAATTTAGCACAATTAGGAAAAATAGGATAATACTGTACATTCAAGCACAATTCCTTGATTAAATTCGGTACAATAAACTAAGTGAAATCAATAAAATATTGACTCATCAAAATAGACCACACTTAGTCTTTTGCACTCCTGGGCAAAATTAAGACGCAAATCAGGGAATACGACATCAAAGGACGGACAAAAATGCAACATACAGAAAATAAAAACTCGCAAGAAAATAAAAGAATTTACACAGTTCTCAAGAATTCTGAACAGAGAAAAGAAGTAGAAAATGTCCAACATGTAATCAAGAAAAGCATATACTTACAGAAATCATCCAAGCAATTCAATACATAGCAAAATGATTAGTCGGCTCAAGAGGTGATTCAAAAATGTCAAAACCTTACAGATGCACTCACAGTGTTTCTCTCAAGTGTCAAGGGTAAATAATTTCAACTCAATGCACTCAAGAAAGCAAACACAAGTAGACTTGACAAGTTTCTAATATCAACACTTAAAACATATGCATGTTCGGATCCAAAGGTCTTTACTGGTTGTAATGGGGCCAAGGATAGGGGAGGATAAATTTGGATAAGTAGCTATAGCTCAGAAGAAATAGAGGTGCACTAGGGAACAAGTGTAAACACAGTGAAATCTCACCCAAACCTCTAATTCAATCCTCTTCTCGACTCCATTATTCACAAAATTATTTTTCATTTTTCTCTTTTTCTCATCATTTTTTCATCCTGTCTCTTTTCTTTTCTCTCTTTATCACACAACAGGATATAATTTATATTTTCAAAACATGATGAGGAACCAACTAGCCAATTCATCAAAATTCCCAAGGAGACCACACTTATTCACAAAACATTTTTATAGCTCCAGACTTTCCCAAGGTTAAGGTAATCATTGTTTTTCACTTAGGTTCAGTGTATGAGCTTCAATCACAAGGAAATAAATACAGTATAGGCTCAAAGGGGTTTCAAAGGATAATAGCAGGGTAGGCTTATTTGGCTAAAGAGGCTCAACAAATAAAATGCCTTTATCACTTCCAAAAAAAAAATGCATGTAATTCAAGTATATCAAAAAGAATCAAGCCAAGGCATATGTGCAAGAAATCAAGAGTCATATCACACAAGAAAGAACATTAAGTGGCTCAAATCTCACACAGGGTGTTTGTCACAATCAAATCAACCTCTCAAACGTTATAATCATCTTCCAAGCAGAGAAAAGCAAGGATTTCCAACCATAAGTATTAAGTAAGTGAAGGAAAAATCTACAACTTAAACCTCATCCAGAAATCAAGAGAAAAATGTAAAATTTATTGTACTCAAGACACACTAAAACAACTTAAAACAGAAAAAATTTAAAAAATTTAACACTAAAAAACAAAAAATTTAACACACAAAATACAAACTTAACAGAAACTAACAGAAAATCAAAATTTCTCCCCAGTAGACCACACTTAAATCACACAATGTCCTCAGTGTGTTACAATCATCAGATTATCAACTTCAGAGCAGTCAAATAATATAGACAAGTGCAATAAAAATTTAGGAAAAATGGGAAGAAATTTTTCAGTAACATCCATCAGCAGATGTCGAAATCACCTAGCACCCATCAGTAGATGCTAATTAATTTTTATCACTAATTTTTTTTTTTTTATTTTATTTTATTTTATTTTATTTTATTTTATATATTTTTTTTTTCTGAAAAAGGATACCGGCACTGTGACAACAGTCTCGGTGGCAAAGACCGGCACTGTTGCTACAGTGGCAGAAATTTAGGCTATAAAAGGGCACCTCCTCAGCCTCGAGTGACATTTCTGATCCCTCAGCCTGCCTCTCTCTCTACTCCTCTCTTCTCTCTAATCCTCTCTCCTCCTCTCTCTTCTGAGCATCTGGAGTCTGCGCGGAGCCTCTGCCACCGTGCCTTCTGAAGAGTCCGAGATCGGCGAGGAGCTTCTCTGCCAGCCTACTTCTCCAGGTAAGTCCTCTACACCTGGATCCCTTTTTCTTTCTGCTTGCTTAACTTTTCCTGCCGTCTCTTTGCTTCATTTTTCTTCTTTCCTTTCATTCTGCTTATTCTGCTGTTATGCCTTCCTGCTTTCCTTCTTCTCCTTTTCCTTTTTTCCAGATCTTTCATTTTTTTTTTCTTTTTCTGCTTTCTTTTAAGCCTTCAGTTCCTTCTTTATTTTCAGCTCTTATTCGCTTTCTTCTTCACCTGCTAAACACTTAAAACACATAAAACACAATTGTCTTAAAACTTAAGGGGTATATCGGCTGGAAACCAGACGTTAATCTCCCTTCGTTTGAAGGTATGGCAGAGACAATCGGGTAGAACAACGCCACGTACCCCACTTAAAACTAAAACACAGAAACTGAATATACAAGAACAATATGGACAAGGACACTGGACGTAGATCCGTTTAGGACCCTTTTGCAAGGACCGTGAAACAGATCTGAGACCAAAAACTAAAACATCAAATACAGACTGGACAAAATAAATCTAAAAGGAAACAAGAACAAATAAAGAAAACAGAGAACTAATCTAATTTTTTTTTTATGCTTCTCTTTTTTTTTTTTTAGTTCTTTTTATTTTTTTTTTATGTTTATTTTTTTTTTTTATGTTTTTGTTCTTTTTTTTTATTTTTTATTTAAGTATTTGTATATTACGAGAGGAAGGATGAGTGATACGGAATCAGAGAGATATACCAGTCAACGGTGGCGTCCTACCGACGATCAAATCAAGATGATGACCAAAATCTACAACTATGGGGTCACACACCCAAGCCGAGCGCAAGTCGTCGAGATCGCGTCTCGACTAAGGGCTTTCGGCGAAGCCACTGAATACAACGTACACTGCTGGTTCAACAACCACGGCAATCGGGTCAAGCGCTGGCAAGCGGAGATAGACCCTACTGGCACTCTCTTTTCACAACTGCCGCTGTATATGTATGGTAAGACCTCTGATCACACCTCCATTGAATTTTCCATTCCTCTTCTATTATTAACACAAGTTTAATTTTTTTTTTTTTTTTGTTTGAAAGAAAACAACTGGGTGATAATGAGGGCACCGAGGCTGCTGAATTTGTTTCCAGTTCCGATCATTATCGATGACGACAGAAATGAACGAGAAATTCCTCCACCAAAGCCTCCGCTCGCATTCCGAACCAGAGCTCCCTCAACGGAGCTCTCCCTTAGACCACCACAACCAGCTCGAGAGTTCTTTCATTATTAATGTTTTAGGTTTTATGTTTTTTTTTTTTTTTTTTTTTTTTTTTTATGTTTTTATTGGCCGAGCGTGGCCAGAATATGGGCTGTAATATGAACACTTATATTTTTGTTGTTTTTGTTTTTTTATTTGGTTTGTAATATTAACGATCACTAAAGATCGAGCCTCGGACATCTTTATTTTCACATATATCTATTGCAATTTCATTTTCAGATCTGAAAAATTTCCTTTTCTCAATTACTGTAATTTTTGCATTGATGAATGAAATATTTTCTTAGTCTAAAAATTTTCAATCAAAAACCTGTATGAGACAACTAAGAAAATATATTTACAACGAAGAAAATAAGGAAAAAGATAAGATCTGAAGTGAAAATTTTCAATGAATTATTGATATGAAATAATAAGAAATTGAGAGCCGAGAAATTATGGACTACACGCAAAACAATTTTTGAAAATGTTTTTTTTTTTTAAGGGATAACAACTCAAAAACTAAGAAATAAATATACATATCGGAATAAAGATTTGGCACGCTTAAAACAAAATATTTTATCACAACAGAAAATTTTTTTTATGTTTTTTTTTTTTTTTTTAATTCATGCTCACAATTTTAAAAATTAAATAAACACAACCATGAAAACACACCAGAAAAGCTAAATAATATGTACATAATGAGGAAAAAGAGTGCTCCCTGGTCATGGTGGCAGTTGCCAATTCTGGACAATCAGTGAGATATCTTCCACCTCAGGATCCGGCGAAGATGTCTTCAGGAGCAGCTCGCCCAGTACTGCCCTCTCACTTGAATCAGGACAAATCCCAGTAGCCACGCCACTTCTCCGAGCAAGTTGTTGAATCAATAAAATCAGGAGCCTTCTGTCCACCAGCAGTTGTTGAGTCTGTGACACCGGAGTAATAAGAGAAAAAGCAGTATACTTTCCTTCATCTATCATTATTTCCTCTATGTCAGTACCTGTATTCTCATTTACTTTTGTAACCTGGTCATCAAACTCATAATCAATAGCATTTGTTATGAATTTAGAATCTGTTTGTAACACATAATCAATTTCAATACAAATCGGGCAAGAACCAGATTCACAATCACATTCATAATTCTCAGAAAACTGAGTCAGATCAATGTTTTGTTCTAACTCTATCATGTTATGCGACTGCAAAATTCCTGTCTCAAAATCAATATTGACATATGCATCATCAACAAAATCCACATTCAGTGCAAAGCTATTATCAATGAGAAATTTATCACTGTAATCATGTTCATTCAACACAACATTTATACCAATGGTTTCAGAGACTAATACTGAATCAAAAACTTCAGAATTGTCAATCAAGTCTGTATCAGTTTCAATCCTAAAACCTGTAGAATCATTGTGCAACAAATCACAAGCAATTGAATGTATAGGTAGATCTGGTAAAGAGCTTGTAATCTCAGTTTCAGAATAAACATGTTTTTGCTCAGAATAAATTTTCTCATGAATTTCCAATTCATCAACTGCACATTCAAGTTGAGGTACGTTTACCTCCACGGTGGAAGATAAAAATGGTCTACCTGTCTCAACAGTGTTACTCATACCTGCCTGGTCCTTAAAATAATCATCAACAGTCTCAGGTGCAAGAGTGGGATCATAGAAAGGTAGGAAAGTGGGTGTAGTAGTAAACTCATAGCTTTGCTCCCCATCTTCTATGTTGATGCCACTATCATCTTGAAAGTGTTGAGTGGCCATCTGCCCGATCTGATCAGTCAGCTTCTGAATGGCAGCTTGAGTTTCCATGCTCTCTTGCTTGAACTGCATGTTCCCTTTCTGAAACTGAATGTTCTGCATGGTCATCTGCTCCAATAACTCCTTCAATGTAGGTTCAGAAGTTGAAGGCTGAGAAGCTACTTGGGCAGGAGCATCATACTGCTGACTCTGATATTGCTGAACTGGTGGAACCGGCTCCCAAAGGGAGCTCTCAGGAATTTGAGGATGATCCATATTTTTCTCAGTATTAAAATCAGCACAAGAATCAGAGTAATATGCAGAAAGAGAATCATAATTACAGGCACTTGTAGAATAAGCACTATTCACAAAATTAAAATAGGTAGACATGGAAAATAAAAATAAAAACTAAAAACTAAAAATTACGAAACAGATAAACTAAACACATTTATACATGCTACAAGCACACACAAGACAGAACATCAATAGTAAAAATTTTTAATTAATTTTTTTTTTTTTTTTTAAATATAGCAACTAAATACAGAACACATCACAATAAAATATAAAAGACAAAACATACATTAACACAACATAAGCGAAAAACACAGCAAAAATCTAAAACAAAAAACCTGGAACTGAAGTGACAACGCCGCCAAAATTTGCTGAAGGTGTCGTTGTCGCCTGCAAAAAATATACAAGACAAAACACACAAAACAAACATATTAACAGAACAAAACTTTATACAACAAAAATCTAAAACCAAACCGTCATTGGTCCCCGGCAACGGCGCCAAAATTTGATGCGACTGTCGCGGTCATACAAATTTGATTTGCAAGAATTAATGCAGTATAACTAGGAAGTGACTCCTAGGTCGTCTCTCAAGGACCAATTTTGTGTTGGTTCAGTCTCAGATTTTTTTACACGACGTGGGGGGGGTTTTGATTTTTGTGTAATGCGGAAAAATAAATTAAAACATAATTTCAAAACACTGAAATAAATTTTAACGACAGTAAAAACTAAACGGTAAAAGACAATAAAAATAGAAAACGTCTAAAAATAAAACAAACGATAAAACGTAATGACCGAATTTTAAAGAAAGTACAGAAAACAATAAAATTGGAAAGCGTTAAATTTAGTGAATGGTAAAAATAAAATTTAACTTTTTTAACATAACGTAAATCAACAAGTGCAGTGAAAATAAAAATTAAGAAACAATTGAACAAAGTTTTGAAACCGTAAATTGAAAACTGACATAATGGAAATTGCAATTAACATCAATTAAAATCCAATACATTGAAACTAGAAAATTGAAACACATAAAACCCAAACCTCCCCAACAGGGGAGGAAGAAAAATAAACACTCCGAATCAAAACGTCCGTGGTTGCTCTTCCTAAAACTAACTACTCTCTAATCTGCTCATGCTTGCATTTTATAGCCAAAACTATGGGCAAACTCCCAAATCCCCTCCTTCATTTCTGCCAATTTGCCACCCAGCTTTTACGGTTTCCCTTGGCCGGTTTGGAGTTCCATTTTGTCTCCTAGCAATTTTTCTGTATGTGCCAAAATAAACAAAGGGGCTAGTCTAGTTTTGTAGTGTCTGTGGACTTTGCTTCCCCTATGGATGTTGCCAACTTCTTTGAACGGTGGTGCCCACACTCCAAGCTGATTGTCCGTTTGCAGCTGTGTTTGTTGGACGGTAGAGCATCTCCTTTCTGTAGGTCCAAATGATCCGTGTGTACTCTTCTTTCAGCTAATGAATCTCCTCCCTCTTGGTGGCTGTCCCAAGCTGGACATTGTTCTTCAAACTCATGGTTATGCTTCTTTTTCCAGCAGCTGGGCGTGAGCTTTGCCAAATGAAGATCCAAATCTAAAGCTTCTTCTTTCCATCCAGTTGGACGCGCTGGATGCTGATGCTGCCATGGAGCGTGACAATCCTTCCATTCTCTCTTTTTCTTGGACCGTGGAAGTGCAGCTCTTCACGTGTGCACCTTGTTCTTCCTTTATCTTGATTTTCTTAAAGCAAACAAACAAAAAGAAGCTTCTCTTTCTTCACGTGAGTTGCAGCCAAGCTAAACACAAAATCATGAGTGAATTTGCTGCAATAAATTGTCCATGGGGCTATGTGGTGCTTTTCATTAAAAATCAAAAGCAAAAGCATTTGGAATGGGAGAGCACCAAGAAACTAATCTGCACTTCTTCAAAACCAAACCATTTCTTTTGTTATGTGGGGCCGTGATACCACTTTCATGCTTTACTTAGATGTAAACTTGCTATTCCTCTCACAATAGCAAAACCGTTAGCTTTCACAAATGTGGCCCCCTTTTATTTATGAATGCTTTTCTAAAATGAATGAATTGTCCACCATGGGACCGTGTGGTTTCTACAAAGTCCCTCTTTTTTTTTATTCCTTTGTCATGGTTTTCTAATGAGAAGTGGCGGCTCCCACTTGCTTGTAAGAAGGAAAAATCCTTTGTATGTGCCGTGAAGTTGCCATTCAATTTGTGATGCTACTTCCCTCTTTCTTCATTGCCGTGAGACAAGCCATAAAAATTCTCCAAGTGGCTCCCACTCTTTTGATTCCACTTGTGCTGAATGCTTTGCCTACAATAATAATATGTGGCCATGAGAAATTGATGTGTGAAATATGCCATCCTCTTTATGTGGCAGCTGCATGGGGCCATCCTTGCATCCAAATGAAATCAACACATTTTCAAAGTAATGTAACCAGAACTTCCTCTAACGTGCTACTGCTGCTTGGCCGTGAGAGCACTTCTCTTTCATAACATTAATTCAATAAAATTCAGCACATTGCATTTTGGATTCCTCCTAACATGAGCTTTCAACCAAAATGATTTAAAATGCTTTTCTATGTGGATGTGCCAATCAACCTTGCTTAAGAGTGTTGGAAGATCTTAACACCTTCCAATGATAAATTCCAGCCACCACATGTACCAAACAACAAGCAAACAATGCAAACAGATTAGAAATCACTTAAACAGTAATCACTGGACTGACATAGGAGAGTAAAATAAATACTGGGAACAACATAGAACGAATTTGAACAAACAAAAAACTATACGTGAAAATAGACATCCATACGAAACTATGAAAAAAAATTGCATGGAAAACGGATAAGAATTGAACCTGAACGGGGACAAACAAGCTGACACAAAATTCACGCAGCAACCAGCGAAAACTGAAATGGCTGAAATACATTGGGCTCAATTGCCAATTCTCATTTAACCTTCAAATGTCCCAAATTGTATCTCCAAATTTTCCTTGTAAAATAATTATCTCAGATAATTCAAATTAGTTAAAATAAGAATTTCCGATCAAATTTAGCACAATTAGGAAAAATAGGATAATACTGTACATTCAAGCACAATTCCTTGATTAAATTCGGTACAATAAACTAAGTGAAATCAATAAAATATTGACTCATCATCTAGATTCGGGGAAATTCTCCCGATAGCGTATTGCCTAGACATAGGAATATGAGGGTTGGTTGCCTTTAAGCTTCTGTGCTTCAGAATTAATTATTAGGGATGCTAGGAATTGTATGAACTCGTAATTAAGGATAGGCCTTCTTGCAAGGTGATTTAGAGAGTGACATTAACATTGATGAAAAGAATGATGAATTCCTAAAGTATATGAGAGTGGATAAGATGAAATTGATTACCCCAACAACATACTCATCCATCTAATTCATTCAAGTGTTTGTGTTCTTATTTTCCATTGATCAAAACTCATGCATACATGTTTAGTTATTGTCTTTTGCATTTGAAACCTCAACAATTTATTTACAATTCTTAAATAATCAACAAATCATATAACCTCAACAATTTATTTACAATTTATTTTCCATTGATCAAAACCCCGACTGTTGCTTATACCGCAAGGAAACTCTAGAAAAACCTAAAAATCACTGATTGATGATAGGAAACCAACCTTAGAACCTAAATGGAGCTAAGAATAAAAAAAGAGAGACTCTACTCACATGCAAAGGCAAATTCTTTGCATGATCACAAATTAAGGGAAAACTAAGAAAAGGGAACGAACTTACTTGCTCAACTCAACAAATTGATCAATCAGATAGGTAGCCCTCGTCGCAAAGATAACCTAAACACCTTCTGATCGTCGAACAGATGATCCTAGAGTGAGAAAGTTTAGAGAGATAATAGAGAGGTTAAAAGAATAATGTTTTAGAGAGATAGACAATATTTTAGATAATGAAACGAGTTTAGAAAATTTTATTTAACCATAATCAAATGCATGCTTGTGAATGTATTTGTTAGCCCAACCAACCCTCATATTCCTATGTCTAGGCAATACGCTATTGGGAGAATTTCCCCGAATCTAGATTTCACTGTACATTCCCATATCGACAAAATCAATAATCATGACATCGAATGAGTTAAACAATGCATGCTTTGAGCAAAGAGGAAAAACCCTAACTAATGATGAAAGAAAGCATGTATCTCAAATAAGATGTTTAAACACAAATTCCATATATGAGAGGTTCAAAAGATTACATTGATTCCCCAATGATGGACAAATTTATGATCACCAAAATATGATGTCACAAACTTGTTTTACAATCGGCAAGTATGACCGAATCGTTTCAAGTAATAAACTCGGTAAGACCAAGTATCGTTCTCCCAAAGGACTCACGGCCTAGTTTAGTTATGTGATTCTTTGATTAGCTAAGACTTAAGGACGAAATAATTGGATTGTATTATGCAAAAGACGAAAATAAACATGTATGCATGAGGTTTTGATCAATGGCAAAAGCAAAAGACAAGCACTTTCAATGAAATATATATATGAATATGTTGTTGGGGGTCAATTTCATCTTATCCACTCTCATATATTTTAGGAATTCAACATTCAAGTCATCATTGTTAATGCCACTCTCTAAATTACCTTGTCAAGAAGGCCTATCCCCAATTACGAGTTCATACAATTCCTAGCATTCCTAGTAATTAGTTCTTTTAGCACAGGAGCTTAACGACAACCAATATAATATTGGGAGTAATTCCCCGGATCTAGACTTCCCCGTACGTTCCCGTATCGACAAAATCAATAACCATGCATTGAATGAGTTAAACAAAGCAAGCCTTGAGCAAAGAGGAAAAACCCTAACTAATGATGAAAGAAAGCATAAGTCTTAGATTAAGATGCAAGCACAAATTCCATATATGAGAGCTTCAAAAGATTACATTGATTCCCCAACAAACATACAAGGTTTAGTTCACCATATTCATGGTGAACCTAGATAAACAATAATGAAAGAATGAAGGATAAAACCCTAGAAAGGTGAAGAGGTAGCCTGAGCATCCAAGATCCTCCTTCAAAGGGGTGGAAGAGAGAGTGTTTGCTTCGTTTCTGCCAAAGATACAAACCCTAGGACGTCCTAAAGCTTATATACTATTCTAAAATTACAGAAAATCTAGGCCCAAGCCCATAAGTGTGCCGCTCAGCGGTAAAGTACCGCTCAGCGGTGAGTGCGTGAGTAGTTTCTTCCCCTCAACGGCCATTTTGCCCCTCAGCGGACCTCCTGCGAGCTCCTGAGTGCCGCTCAGCGGTAAACTGCCGCTGAGCGGTAACTTCGGCTTCTTCTTTTGCACTTTTTGATGTCTTTTCTGATTCCATCTCTCTCCTTCTTCACTTCTTTCACTAAATTCACCTTAAAAGTTGCACAAAAACACTGAAATCAAGCATAAACCTGTCCAGCTCTCTTATTTCTAAAAATATGAATAAAAACATGATTTCAAGCTAGTTTCTAAGTATAAAGGTTGCTTTTTGTGTCAATTTTAAGCATGAAAATAACAGTTTTTCAACTGTTATCACAACCCCAAACTTAGAACTTTGCTTGTCCTCAAGCAAACAAGATGTAACTCAATCTTCAACCAATTCATATGATGGTTCACTCATTCAAAAATCCTCTTTTTCAAGATAAGTAAAAACTTCAATCAAGTTTATGACCAAGAATTCAATCAAGATGTGCACATGCTTTAGTGTTCACAAAGTCATTTAAATTCCAACAAATGCTATTTTTCATGAATGATCAATCAATTAAGCATGGATGTTCATGTGTTCGTGGAATATTTCCTCACTAGGTAAAGTGTTTCACTCACACACAAGTGTATAAGAGGTAATCACTCATTCACTCTACTATCACAATGTCACATGAATCAACTTTGCCTTTCATTTTACCACAATAAAAAAACATTCAAAAGCATGCATCATCACAAGGACTTTTCAATGGCTTATAATGTGGCTGGGCTAACAAGAAAATTGGTTTTTCTGGATCACAAAATCCTTGAGTTAAGAGAATCATAACAACACAATTTTTCTTATTCTTCCCAACTTTCTTTTGCATTGAGCTTTGCTTCTTCTTTTCTTTTCTTTCTCTTTTTCTTTGCATATTCTTACTTTTAGCTCTTAGCTCAATGCTTTTCCTTTTTCATGTTTTCCTAACAACCCCAAACTTGAACATTTAACAATACCACACAATATCTTCTACTTAACTCAAGGTAAAGATTTTCAATCAAGGGTTTTCAGTGTATGTTCAAGGCTAAAGGTTCAAAGGATAGAACACAAAGTGTTCTCTTTTAGTGGGCTAACTTTATGAATTTGGCCAATAAAAAGGGTTTCAACAAACGACCTTGATCACATGATGCAAAACAAGCAATTGATTCAATCATAGAAAACCTGGGCAAAGTCATTCATGTTTCCAAAGTAATAGCATTCAACAATAACAACTCTGGAGCTCAAAACCTCACATATAAGCTCATTCACATTGGACATACACATCCTGCTTAATCTGACAATCACAATCATGATATCCTGCATTTGTTCACAAAGCTTGTGAATCACCTGTATAAGCATTTTATTGTGCACATCATCTCAACATCAATCAATCAATAAGCATCATCAAGCATTACTTATCAAACAATCACAGTAAATAGCAAACCATCATAACAAACTAGGTGTCCAATAGAGTACATCATACGCTAATCTAAAAACAAAAACAAATAAGTTCAGAAAACTTAAACCAACAAAAGCATAAGCATATGATAACATTCATCAGTAAATGCTATCTCAGCTCCTCATCAGTCTAAGCTGTCCTCTGTATCTTCCTCTTCCTCCTCATCTTCATTATCTTCAAATGCATCATCATCATCAGCTTCATCTTCTTCCATCTCTCTAGCTGAAGCTTCAGCTGCTCCAGCTCCTCCTCCATGCACTGGCTCCTCTGGCCAAGCTACCACATTATGGAATTCATCCATAGTCCACCTGTGGGCTAGAGGTGTATCATACATCCCCACAATCATCTCAGCAGTAGCCACCTGCCCTTTGTGAATGGACTGCAACTGAGCACCTATAAGAGACATATACATGTCCCTCATCTGGAATGGTTCTGCTTCATGTGTCTCAGCAGATGTTTGGCTTTGTGCTGGCCCTCTCTCTCTACGAGCACGGCGTGGTGGAACTGGCTGAGCTGCATCCTCACCTCCACAATAATGTCTGTAATAAGCCTCATCAATGGCTTTTCTTGGTCTTTCAAATGGTGGAACAGAAGTATCCACCCCAACTAGCTTGCAAAGGTGAGTAATCAAGGAGGGATGTCCTAGTGGTGCTTTATTGTTTGAGGTATTGGCGCACACACTAATCTCATCAGCTATCACCTGCCCAATGTTAACATTTAAGTTTCTAATAGCACAGTAGATGAATAGTGCCCTGCTGAGAGTAATATCTGACACATGTGAACATGGCTGAATGTTGGCATGAGAAAATGCCATCCAATACTTTGCAAGAGGAGTCAAATCCGTCCTCCTAATGTTAACCACTGAGCCAGATCTATTCCTTTGGAAGTGTCCTCCAGGTATGCATAGTACTCTCTCCACATCCTCATAATCAGCACCTTCCTCCATGCAAAGAGCAAACTGGCACTGTTCACCAGCCCACACAGTGTCTAGGAAGTTATTGATAGACTCAGGATCATACTTGATAGCATGGCCTCTAACATAGCCCAGATAATTTTCAGCTGGATAATCATCAATCTTCTTTGCATTGGTGTAGAATTCCTTTACCACAGCTATGTTGGCAGGTGCAGGATAGGTGGCTAGCTTTCCCCAGTCATTCCCTAACACTTGCTCTCCAAATTGAGGAGCAAAGTTAGGTATCATTCCAACTTTTCTTTCCATCAGAAGTCTTCTGTCCTGAACCACTCTAAAGTGCTTCTCATGTTTCCTAGAGAGGAACCTGCTAGAGTGGGGTTGCTCTGGTTCCTTTTCCTTTCTCTTGGTTGCCATGGTTTTCAATCTCTTTCCTGAAGAGGATGCCATTCCTGCATTCAAACACAAATACAAAACCACAGAACATGATGTTAATCATTAGTAAAACACAGAACACAACTCCTTTCGAAGCTAAACCACCGCTGAGGTCCAGAATTTCCCCTCAGTGCCACCAGTGCCACATTCCAGATAAAAAAAAACAGAAAAACCAAGTCTGGCAGAGTGCCGCTCAGCGACAGTTTACCCCTGAGCGGTAACTCTGCAGAATTTTGAAAAACCTCTTTTAAAGCTGTCCTAACTCCACCCAAATGCAATTTTCAGTTTTCCAGTTCATAATCATGCAGTTTAATCGGTTCAAACATCAAATATATCATCAAATCATGCATAAAAATCAAAACCCCTAAATAATCATGCTTTGACAATCACATTCAAAATCAAGAACCCTAGAATGAACAAAATGCATTTTACTTACTTGGGTGGAGATACTAGATGCAATGAGAATACTTCCAAGATAAAATGCTCTCTTCCAACCCCAAACTTTGATGGCACACTAGTGAAAAAGTGAGTGGAAGAGAAGTTTTCTTAAGAGGGAAGAGTGAAAAGATGTGGAAAACCTTGGAGAAGGTATGTGTGAGTGCTTGTGCAGAGAAGAGCCTGAAAGAATGAGCAAATGCGCAGCTTAGGGTATAAAAATACCCTAATGGGCTCGGGTCCCGCTAAGGGGAACTAAAGCCCATTCTGCGAGAGTACCGCTCAACGGCACTTTCGTGAATTGCTCTTCTCCTTCTTTTCTTAACCTACGTGCCTCCTAGACATGCCCCTCACTGGTTCCCTGCAATTCAATGCTTAAAATACTTATGCAAACCCTAACTAAAATAAAACAAACAAAAACAATCAATCAACTGGGTTGCCTCCCAGGTAGCGCTTGTTTAACGTCACGAGCCTGACCCAAAATCCACCAACACCCATCAGTAGATGTTTAAAATCTCACCAACACCCATCAGTAGGTGTTAAAAACTTGCCAACACCCATCAGTAGGTGTTACACACTTAGCATCCTTCAGTAGATGCTATATCCAACTAGCATCCTTCAATAGATGCTATGTTCAGCAAAATATTTACACAATAATGTTCAACAGATTTAAAAATTACAAACCAAAGTAAAATTTTAAAAGTTCTAAAATCAACTGGGTTGCCTCCCAACAAGCGCTCTTTTAACGTCATTAGCTTGACCCAGTAAAGCTCAAGTTCCTTCTTTATAGTTGATTTTGTCATCCCACCAACTCCTCAGCTGTTTCCTGTGAACTGTTTTGATTCTTCTAAGACGTGGAGATTTTATCTCTATCATCTCCTTCTCTTTAAAGCCCTTCACAACCCACAACTTGTTCTTGATTCTTACAGGTGCACCAAGTTGGGGTCTTCTTTTCTCCCAGTCACCAGGAATTTCTCCTCCTCTTCCAATCTTTTCTTCCTTGTGTACCTGAAACAACAAACAATGGTCACCTGCAACCTTGAGATTTTCATCTTTACGGCTAGTCATGGGTGCATCTTGAAATGCAGCTTTATAACTAGCTTCTTCCTCCTGTGTTTGCGTCTCGTCTTTAAAGACGTCTACAACCACTCTCTCCTCCCTGTCCTGGAGCACAACTATACCTTCATTTACATCAATAATAGCTCTGGCCGTTTTCATAAACGGTCTTCCAAGTATGATAAGTATCTTCTCTGTCTCCATCTTCATCACCACAAAGTCTGCCAAGAACTGAAGTTTGCCAACACAAACTATAATGTCCTCTGCAATCCCACATGGTTCCTTTGAAGATCCATCGGCCATTACTAGATTAACCTTGACAGGTTTCACATTAACATTACCGATTTGCTCCAGTAAAGAGTAAGGTATCAAGTTAACACTTGAACCTAAATCAAGAAGAGCTTTCTTCACCCTTTTCTTCCCTATGGTACAAGAGATAGAAAAACTGCCTGGATCTGTTGCTTTAGGAGGGAATGGCTCTTTTTTAACAGTTATACACTCCTTTGCCTCATCATCTCTACGTCTTTTCTTTGTAGAGATTTCTTCATTAGATTTAGTGTAAACCGTAATCTATTGTAGAATTTGTTCCCAAGGTGCATCATTATCCACCATTTTGAATAATTCTGTGAAGTTCAGTTGTTTCCCTTGATGGTTTGGAAAAGGAAAAGTGCTATTGCTCTCTATTTCTCTTCTCTCTTCTGTATCTAACTCAACTTTCTCATCATCAACACTCTCTACCACCTTGCACTCTTCTCTGGGGTTAACCTTAGTATTAGCCCCAAAATTTCTATTTGGCCTTTCTTCCACCTGTTTGGTGATCTGACCTATCTGAGTCTCCAAATTTTTGATAGCAGCTTCAGTGCTCTTCTGTGTAGACTCAGTCTTCTGTATGAAATTGTTGAGAGTTTCCTCCATCCTCATGGACCTTTCATTAAGCATAGATAACTGATGCCATAAGGTGGGTTGCTGCTGCTGCTTATTATATTGACCAGCTTGCCCAGTTTGCCCCTGACCAATACTTGGGAGTGGTTTCCACCCCTGATTGTAGCTCCCTTGACGGTATTGATTGGTCATGTAGTTTACATCCTCTATGGCTTCAACTGGAAAGGCACATTGACCATTAATATGGTCGCCTCCACACAATTCGCACAACTGGGATTGTACCTGTGCAACAGTCTTCAACTCTTTAGGTAATTGTGCAAGAGTTTTAGTCAGAGTCTCTAGCTGTTGAGTTAGAATTTTGTTTTGAGCTAGCAGGGCATCATGTGTCTGTAATTGGAGAAGTCCTTTTTGTTACATAGGAGCTCCTCTCTCACTGTGCAGCTCATTATCACTAGTAGCCATATTTTCTATAATCTCTGTTGCTTCCTCTGGAGTTTTCCATTTAATATTGCCTCCTGCTGAGGCGTCCAGCATCATCTTGGTTTGTGAACCAAGACCTCCAAGGAAAGTTAAGACTACTTCCTGATCTTCAAAACCATGCGTGGGAGTTTTACGTAACAAGCTTTTATACCTGTCCCATGCATGCCCCAGTGATTCTTCCATGCCCTGCTTAAATGAAAAAATCTCTTGCTTGCCTTTTGTCACCTTAGATTGTGGGAAGTACTTGTTTAAAAATTTTGTGACCACTGCTTCCCACTCTGTGAAACTTTCTTCTGGGAAAGAATTCAACCAAAGCTTAGCATTGCCTCCCAATGAGAAAGGAAACAAGCTAAGTTTGATAGCTTCGTCTGGCACCCCATTAATCTTTACTGTGTTGCAAATCTCATTGAAGGTAGTGAGGTGCTCATATGGGCTTTCATGAGATAACCCATTGAATTGGTTGCTTTTCACCAGTTGAATCAGTGCTGGTTTGACCTCCATATTAGATAAAATAAAATAAAATAAAATAAAATAAAATAAAAACCGAAAAAATAAAAACAGAAATTCAAAATTAAAGTCAAAGATAATCAATAATCACACAAATTAACTAGTTCAACCACGAGTCCCCGACAACGGCGCCAAAAACATGATGGACAAATTTATGATCACCAAAATATGATGTCACAAACTTGTTTTACAATCGGCAAGTATGACCGAATCGTTTCAAGTAATAAACTCGGTAAGACCAAGTATCGTTCTCCCAAAGGACTCACGGCCTAGTTTAGTTATGTGATTCTTTGATTAGCTAAGACTTAAGGACGAAATAATTGGATTGTATTATGCAAAAGACGAAAATAAACATGTATGCATGAGGTTTTGATCAATGGCAAAAGCAAAAGACAAGCACTTTCAATGAAATATATATATGAATATGTTGTTGGGGGTCAATTTCATCTTATCCACTCTCATATATTTTAGGAATTCAACATTCAAGTCATCATTGTTAATGCCACTCTCTAAATTACCTTGTCAAGAAGGCCTATCCCCAATTACGAGTTCATACAATTCCTAGCATTCCTAGTAATTAGTTCTTTTAGCACAGGAGCTTAACGACAACCAATATAATATTGGGAGTAATTCCCCGGATCTAGACTTCCCCGTACGTTCCCGTATCAACAAAATCAATAACCATGCATTGAATGAGTTAAACAAAGCAAGCCTTGAGCAAAGAGGAAAAACCCTAACTAATGATGAAAGAAAGCATAAGTCTTAGATTAAGATGCAAGCACAAATTCCATATATGAGAGCTTCAAAAGATTACATTGATTCCCCAACAAACATACAAGGTTTAGTTCACCATATTCATGGTGAACCTAGATAAACAATAATGAAAGAATGAAGGATAAAACCCTAGAAAGGTGAAGAGGTAGCCTGAGCATCCAAGATCCTCCTTCAAAGGGGTGGAAGAGAGAGTGTTTGCTTCGTTTCTGCCAAAGATACAAACCCTAGGACGTCCTAAAGCTTATATACTATTCTAAAATTACAGAAAATCTAGGCCCAAGCCCATAAGTGTGCCGCTCAGCGGTAAAGTACCGCTCAGCGGTAAAGTACCGCTCAGCGGTAAAGTACCGCTCAGCGGTAAAGTACCGCTCAGCGGTAAAGTACCGCTCAGCGGTGAGTGCGTGAGTAGTTTCTTCCCCTCAACGGCCATTTTGCCCCTCAGCGGACCTCCTGCGAGCTCCTGAGTGCCGCTCAGCGGTAAACTGCCGCTGAGCGGTAACTTCGGCTTCTTCTTTTGCACTTTTTGATGTCTTTTCTGATTCCATCTCTCTCCTTCTTCACTTCTTTCACTAAATTCACCTTAACACCTGCACAAAAACACTGAAATCAAGCATAAACCTTTCCAGCTCTCTTATTTCTAAAAATATGAATAAAAACATGATTTCAAGCTAGTTTCTAAGTATAAAGGTTGCTTTTTGTGTCAATTTTAAGCATGAACATAACAGTTTTTCAACTGTTATCACCCGACAACAATACAAAGTTCAGTTCACCATATTCATGGTGAAGCTAGATGAATAATAATGAAAGAATGAAAGATAGAACCCTAGAAAGATGAGTAGGTAGCCTTAGCATCCAAGATCTTCCTCCAAGGGGTGGAAAAGTGAGTGTTTGCTTCGTACTCTGCCAAAGATACAAACCCTAGGAAGTCTTAAAGCCTATATACTATTTGAAATATTACAAAAAAGTAGGCCTAAGCCCAAAATAGTGTCGCTCAGCGGCAAACTACCACTCAGCGGTAAGTGCGTGAGTTGATTCTTCCCCTCAGCGGCATTTTCACCCCTCAACAGATCCAAAGTGTGTTCCTGAGTGCCGCTCAGCGGTAAATTGGAGCTAAGCGGTACTTGCGGCTTCTCTTCTTTTGCACTTTTTAAGTTCTTTTTTTATTCCATCTCTATCCTTCTTCACTTCTTTCACCATATTCACCTTAAAACCTGCATAAAACACTGAAATCAAGCATAAACCTGTCCAGCTCTCTTATTTCTAAAAATTTGAACAAAAGCATGATTTCAAGCTAGTTTCTAAGTGTTAAAGGTTGCTTTTAGTATCACTTTTAAGCATGAAGATAACAGTTTTTCAATTGTTATCACAACCCCAAACTTAGAACTTTGCTTGTCCTCAAGCAAATAAGATGTAACTCAATCTTCTACCAATCAATACAATGGTTCACTCCATTCAAAAATCCTCTTTCCAAGATAAGTAAGTACTTCAATTAAGCTCATGACAAAGACTTCAATCAAGACATGCACATGCTATAATGTTCACCAAATCACCTAATATCCAACAAATGCTATTTTTCATGAATGATCAATCAACTAAACATGGATGTTCATGTGCTCATGGAATCTTTCCTCACTAGGTAAAGTGTTTCACTCAAACACAAGTCTATAAGAGGTAATCACTCATTCACTCTACTATCACAATGTCACATGAATTGACTTTGCCTTTCATTTAACCATAATCAAATACATTCACAAGCATGCATCATCACAAGGACTTTTCAATGGCTTATAATGTGGTTGGGCTAACAAGAAAATTGGTTTTTCTAGATCACAAAACTCTTGAGTTAAGAGAATCATATAGACACGATCATTCTTATTTATTCCCAACTTTCTTTTGCATTGAGCTTTGCTTTTTCTTTTCTTTTCTTTTCTTTCTCTTTTTCTTTTTCTTTTCACATTCTTATTTCTTAGCTCTTAGCTCAATGCTTTCAATTTCCCTTTCATAACTTCCCAACAACTCCAAACTTGAACATTTATCAATACCACAAAATATTTTCTACTTAACTCACGGTAAAGCTTTTCACAAGGGTTTTCAAATTATGTTCAAGGCTAAGGGCTCAAATGATGAAACACAAAGTGCTCTCTTTTAGTGGGCTAAATTCATGAATTTTGCTAATAAAAAAGTTACCAACAAATGGCGTTGATCATATAATGCAAAACAAGCAATTGATTCAATCATAGAAAACCTGGGCAAAATCATTCATGCTTTCAAAGTAGTAGCATTCAATCATAAAAACTCTGGAGCTCAAAACCTCATATATAAGCTCATTCACATTCCACATATACACATCCTGCTTAGTATCATAATCACAATCACAACATCATGCATTTGTTCACAATGCTTGTGAATCACCTGTATAAGCATATAATGTACACATCTCAACATCAATCAATAGCAAAGCATCATCAAGCATTACTATCAGACAACAATCATAAGCAAACCATCATAACAGACAAAGTTTCCAATTAAGTACATCAATGTGTGTGTAGGAGTGTGTGTGCAGAGAAGAATCTGAAAATAGAGGCCAAGGCGCGACTTAGGGTATAAAAATACCCCAATGGGCTGGGGTTCCGCTAAGGGGCAACCTAAGCCCATTCTGCGACACTACCGCTCAGCGGCACTTTCGGGAAGTGCTCTACTTCTTCCTAGCTTAACCTAGGTGCCTCCTACTCATGCCCCTCACTGGTTCCCTGCAATTAAATTCTCAGATCACTTATGCAAATCCCTATCATGCAACTAAAGCAGAACAAACAAAAATATAATTAATCAACTGGGTTGCCTCCCAGGTAGCGCTTGTTTAACGTCATGAGCCTGACCCAAAATCCACCAACACCCATCAGTAGGTGCAAATCATTCATACTAACACCCATCAGTAGGTGTACAAACCAAGTATCTTTCAATAGATACTTAACCACCTAGCATCCTTCAGTAGATGCTATAACCAAAAATTTACACAAGTAATATCCAAATTTATAAAGATTTACATAACCAAAAGAAAAAAATGTCCTCAAATCACTGGAATGCCTTCCAGCAAGCGCTCTTTTAATGTCACTAGCTTGACCCAATAAAGCTCAAGTTCCTTCTTCATGGTTGATGTTCACATCACACCAACTCATCAACTGCTTCCGGTCCACTTTTCTGACTCTTCTGGAATGTGGAGACTTTATCTCCATCACCTCGTTTTCTTGTAGTCTTTCACAACCCACCACTTGTTTTTGAATTTTACAGGTTTACCAAGTTGCAGTCGTTCTTTCATCCAGTCATCATTGACCTTTCTTCCTTTCCCATTTTTTTCTTCTACCTGTACCTAAAACAAAGAACAATGTTTACCTTTAACCTTTGGCTTTTCATCTTCAAGGCTAGTCATGAGTACATCTTGATATGCAGCTTTATGACTAATTTCTTCCTCCTGCATCAGCCTCTCTTCTTTGAAGACATCTACAACAACTCTTTCTTCTCGGTCTTGGAACACCACTACATCTTCATCTACATCAACGATGGCTTTGGCCGTTTTCATAAACGGTCTTCCAAGAATAATAGGTATCTTTCACTCTCCATCTCCACCACCACAAAGTCCACCAAGAACTGTAGCTTGCCTACACAAACTATAACATCCTCTGTTATACCATAGGGAATTTTTGAGGATCCATCTGCCATTACTAAATTAATCTTTATAGGCTTCACATCAACATCACCAATCTGCTCAAGTAAAGAATAAGGCATCAAGTTAACACTTGATCCTAAATCAAGTAAAGCATTCTTTATCCTTTTCTTCCCTATTGTGCATGGAATGGAGAAACCTCCTGGATATTTTGCTTTTTGAGGGAATGACTTCTTTTTAACAGCTTTATACTCCTTTATATCATTATCTCTACGTCTTTTCTTTGTAGAGACTCCTTCATCAGGCTTTGTATAAACTGCAATATGTTGTAATATCTCCTTCCAAGGTACATCATTATCCACCATCTTGAATATTTCTGTAAAATCAAATTGTTTCTCATGGTCTGTTGGAAAAGGAAGAATCTCTTCACTATTTATCTCTCTTATCTCTTCTTTCTCTTCTTTTTCTTTTTCTCTCTCTTTTCTCTCTTCTTTTTCGTTCTCTCTTTCTAACTCAACTGTTTCAACATTTACTTTCTCCAACACCTTGCATTCTTCTTTGGGGTTAACCTCAGTATTAGCCCCAAATTTTTTTTCAGGCCTTTCTTCCAACTGCTTAGTAATCTGACCCATTTGCATCTCTAAGTTCTTAATAGCAGCTTCAATGCTCTTTTGAGTAGACTTAGTTTTCTGTATGAATTGTTGAAGAGTCTCTTCCAGCCTTATTGATCTTTCATTAAGTATAGACATTTATTGCCATAAGGTTGGTTGTTGCTATTGCTTGTTAAATTTCCCTGCTTGTCCAACTTGCTCACTTTGTCCTTGACCAGTGCTTGGGTGTGGTTTCCACCCTTGATTGAAATTCCCCTGACGGTATGGAAATTGATTGGCCATGAAGTTAACATCCTCTAAAGCTTCTGCTATAAAGGCATATTGACCATTGATATGGTCACCCCCACATAATTCACACAACTGTGGTTGAACCTGTGCAACAGTCTTTAACTTTTTTGGCAGTTGTGCAAGTATCTTTGTGAGATTCTCCAATTGTTGAGTTAGTATCTTGTTTTGAGCTAGCAAGGCATCATTGGATTGCAACTGTAGAACTCCTTTTTGTTGAATAGGAGCTCCTCTTTCACTGTTCAGCTCATTATCATTAGTAGCCATATTTTGTATTATTTCCATGGCTTCCTCTGGAGTCTTCCATTTGATATTGCCTCCAACTGAGGCATCAAGCATCATCTTGGTTTGTGAACCAATACCTCCAAGGAAGATTAGGACTACTTCTACTTCGTCAAATCCATGCATGGGAGTCTTCCTTAATAAGCTTTTGTATCTATCCTATGCATGACCTAAGGATTCCTCCATGCCTTGCCTGAAAGATGATATCTCTTGCTTTCCTTTATTTACTTTGGATTGTGGGAAGTATTTGTTCAAGAATTTTGTCACCACAGCTTCCCACACTGTAAAGCTCCCTTCTAGAAAAGAGTTCAACCAAAGCCTAGCGTTGCCTCCTAATGAGAATGGAAACAAGCTAAGTTTGATTGCTTCGTCAGGAACCCTATTTATCTTTACTGTATTGCTAATCTCATTAAAAGTTGTCAGGTGCTCATATGGGCTTTCGTGAGACAACTCATTGAATTGGTTACTCTTAACCAATTGGATTAATGCTGGCTTCACCTCCATATTAGCTGCATTGACCCTCGGTCTTGCTATGCTATTGAAATGCTGAGGGCCAACTACATTTGTGTAATCTGCAAGAGTCCGTCTGACATTATTATTCTCTATCTCCTCAGTGCTATGGTAAGAACCTTGTGGTGATGGTTGTTGATAACAGTTGAAAAACTGTTATTTTCATGCTTAATATTGATACTAAAAGCAACCTTTAGACTTAAAAACTAGCTTGAAATCATGCAGTTTATCTATATTTTCATAAATAAGAGAGCTGGACAGGTTTATGCTTGATTTAAGTGTTTTTGTGCAGGTTTTAAGGTGAATTTAGTGAAAAGAGTGAAGAAGGAGAGAAGTGACATTAGAAAAGACAAGAAAGAGTGCAAAAAGAGAAGTCGAAGGCACCGCTCAGCGGCAAACTACCGCTGAGCGGCACTCAAGAGGTGTCGTTGGAACCGCTGAGGGGCAAAATGGCCGCTGAGGGGAAGAAAGAAGACGCGTAATCACCGCTGAGCGGTAAATACCGCTAAGCGGCACTTTTTGGGCTTGGGCTTTTGTAATCTTTTGTAACTCTAGATTAGTATATAAGGGCTTGTACGTCCCTAGAATTAGTATCTTTGGCAGAAACGAGGCAAACACTCTCTCTTCCACCCCTTTGAAGGAGGATCTTGGATGCTCAGGCTACCTCTTCACCTTTATTGGGTTTATTCTTTCATTCTTTCATTGATATTCATCTAGGTTCACCATGAATATGGTGAACTAAACCTTGTATGTTTGTTGGGGAATCAATGTAATCTCTTGAAGCTCTCATATATGGATTTGTTGAGTACATCTTTTAAGTAAGACATATGCTTTCTTTCATCATTAGTTAGGGTTTTTCCTCTTTGCTCAATGCTTGCATTGTTTAACTCATTCTAATGCATGATTATTGGTTTTGTCGATACGGACACGTACGGGGAAGTCTAGATCCGGGGAATTTCTCCCAATATTATACTGACAATATTATATTGGTTGCCTTTAAGCTCCTGCGCTCATGAACTAATCATTAGGAATGCTAGGAATTGTATGAACTATTTGATTAGGGAGAAGCCATCTAGAATGGTACATTAGAGAGTGGCATTAACAATGATGATTTGAATGTTGAATTCCTAAAATATATGAGAGTGGATGAGATGAAATTGACCCCCAACAACATATTCATTCATATTTCCATTGAAAGTGTTTATCTTTAGTCTTTGCCATTGATCAAATTCATGCATACATGTTTATTTTCGTCATTGCATATTAAACTTTAAATATTTCGTTTGTAAGTCCTAGCTAATCAACAAATCACATAACTAAACTAGGCCGTGAGTCCTTTGGGAAGAACGATACTTGGTCTTACCAAGTTTTATTATTTGAACGATTCGGTCATACTTGCCGATTGTGAAACAAGTTTGTGACATCATATTTTGGTGCTTACAAATTTGTCCATCAGTTGTAAGAGATCTTCCGGAGGAAGGAAAAGTTCTCTAGATGTACGGATTCTTCTCCTCCGTCTATTCTCGTCTAAGCCTTCAAGAAGAGGTTCTGAGGTTTTCTTGCTTTTACTTCGAATTGCTTCCTGCATACACAAGAAAACAAGTCCCTAGAAAAATTTGTTAGCACAAAAAGATAAAGAAGAAGATATAAATCAGAGATAAGAAGATAAAATAAAAACAGAAAAAAATAAAAACAGAAAAAAAATAAAAACAGAAAATAAAATAAAGGTTTAATAGGTTCGGAAGTCCCTATATTTGCGGGTTAATTTCAATTGGGTCCTCCAATTTTGAAAGTGATCAATTGAGCCCCTGTTTTGGTAAAATTGAATCAATAATGTCCTTGCCGTTAATTTTAGTAAACGGTTTTAACTTTCCAGGGAGGTGGCATGCTGAGGTGGCTTTTAATTAGCACGTGCCACGTTGTGTGGAAACCTTCTCCCCTTCCCCTTCCCCTTTCCCGAAACCTTCTCCCCTTCCCCTTCCTCTCCAACTCCAACCTCACCTTCTCCCATCTTTGGGAAACTTTCTTCTCACCCTCCCACACCCACCTCTTCAACATCTACATTCACGCCCATCCCCCAATCCAATCGTCAAGCGCACCTCCCTTGCCTCCACATCTCTCATTGTCGCTCGCCGTCTCATTACTGCCGCACTCCTCCACAACCCCTTCAACCTCTACTTCGCCCTCCGCCGTCGTTTCAGAGTTGCGGTGGCGCACCAATGTCTACGGTTCAGGTTCGTGACAGAATCGACATATCTGATACCGAGAGAAGCATCTTTGATAGGCTTCTTGCCACTCTTCGCCACTTTGATCTTAGCTCCATGTCGCGGGTGGCTGGGTTCGCGACAAGGTCACACACTCCATTCATTTTTAGCCTTAATTCCTTCCTTGTTATTCTTTTTGTCCTCTTTTTATTTGTTTTGTTCTGCAGCTTCTGGGAAAAAAGTGCTTCTGTTATGCATAATTAAGTGTTTACTTTTTTTGTAAAGTTTTTTTTATTATTATACTTTCTTTTTGCAGCAATATTCCTGACCAGTCCAAACATTTGCAACAACTCCTTTCTTTTTTCAATTTCTTTTTATGTTGGAATCGCATATATGCAATGTTGGTGTTGTTTGTTGTAATGTCTGACAGTGATTTGAGAAAAATAAAAATAATATGGAGGTGTTGCCAAGTGCCATATTCAGAAGAAAAATGGCCAGAGAAAAAGTTGTCGTCGAGATAGAGGTGGCGAAGGAGGGGCGCGGCGGCGACAGGGAGATGGCGTGGGTGTGGGAGGGCAAGAAAAAAGTTTCCCAAAGATGGGAGAAGGTGAAGTTGGAGTTGGTGGGGAAGGGGAAGGGGAAGGGGTAGGGGAAGGGGTAGGGGAAGAGGAAGGGGGATTGGAAGGGGAGAAGGTTTCGGAAAAGGGAAAGGGGAAGGGGAGAAGGTTTCCACACAACGTGCCACGTGCTAATTAAAAGCCACCTCAGCATGTCACCTCGCTGGAAAGTTAACACCGTTTACTAAAATTAACGGCAAGGACATTATTGATTCAATTTTACCAAAACAGGGACTCAATTGATCACTTTCAAAATTAAAGGACCCAATTGAAACTAACCCGCAAATATAGGGACTTCCGAACCTATTAAACCTAAAATAAAATAAAAACCGAAAAATAAAAACAGAAATTCAAAGTTCAAAATTCAAAATTCAAGTCAAAGATAATCAATAATCACACAAATAAACTAGTTAAACCACGAGTCCCCGGCAATGGCACCAAAAACTTGATGACAAATTTATGAACACCGAAAAACGGCGCTGATGGACAAATTTGTAAACCAAAATATGATGTCACAAACTTGTTTCACAATCGGCAAGTATGACCGAATCGTTCAAGTAATAAACTTGGTAAGACCAAGTATCGTTCTTCCCAAAGGACTCACGGCCTAGTTTAGTTATGTGATTTGTTGATTAGCTAGGACTTACAAACGACATATTCAGATTTTAATATGCAAGACAGAAAATAAACATGTATGCATGAAGTTTGATCAATGGCAAAGACTAAAGATAAACACTTTCAATGAATTATATGAATGAATATGTTGTTGGGGGTCAATTTCATCTCATCCACTCTCATATATTTTAGGAATTCAACATTCAAGTCATCATTGTTAATGCCACTCTCTAATGTACCATTCTAGATGGCTTCTCCCTAATCACGAGTTCATACAATTCCTAGCATTCCTAATGATTAGTTCATGAGTGCAGGAGCTTAACGACAACCAATATAATATTGTCAGTATAATATTGGGAGAAATTCCCCGGATCTAGACTTCCCCGTACGTGCCCGTATCGACAAAACCAATAATCATGCATGGAATGAGTTAAACTATGCAAGCATTGAGCAAAGAGGAAAAACCCTAACCAATGATGAAAGAAAGCATAAGTCTTAAATAAAAGATGTAATCAACAGATTCCATATATGAGAGCTTCAAGAGATTACATTGATTCCCCAACAAACATACAAGGTTTAGTTCACCATATTCATGGTGAACCTAGATGAATATTAATGAAAGAATGAAAGAATAAACCCAATAAAGGTGAAGAGGTAGCCTGAGCATCCAAGATCCTCCTTCAAAGGGGTGGAAGAGAGAGTGTTTGCCTCGTTTCTGCCAAAGATACTTAATTCTAGGACGTGCAAGTCCTTATATACTAGTCTAGAGTTACAAAAGATTACAAAAGCCCAAGCCCAAAAAGTGCCGCTCAGCGGTGATTGCGCGTCCTTTTCTTCCCCTCAGCGGCCAGCTTGCCCCTCAGCGGTTCCAACGTCACCTCTTGAGTGCCGCTCAGCGGTAAAATACCGCTGAGCGGTGCCTTTGACTTCTCTTTTTGCACTCTTTCTTGTCTTTTCTAATGTCATCTCTCTCCTTCTTCACTCTTTTCACTAAATTCACCTTAAAACCTGCACAAAAACACTTAAATCAAGCATAAACCTGTCCAGCTCTCTTATTTATGAAAATATAGATAAAAGCATGATTTCAAGCTAGTTTTTTAAGTCTAAAGGTTGCTTTAGTATCACTTTTAAGCATGAAAATAACAGTTTTTCAACTGTTATCAGGCGCCAAAAACATGTTTAACCCTCGGCAAGTGTGACCGAATCGTATCAAGTAATAAACTCGGTAAGACCAAGTATCGTTCTACCAAAGGACTCACGACCTAGTTAGTTATATGATTTGTTGATTATTTAAGAATTGTAAATAAATTGTTGAGGTTTCAAATGCAAAAGACAATAACTAAACATGTATGCATGAGTTTTGATCAATGGAAAATAAGAACACAAACACTTGAACGAATTAGATGGATGAGTATGTTGTTGGGGTAATCAATTTCATCTTATCCACTCTCATATACTTTAGGAATTCATCATTCTTTTCATCAATGTTAATGTCACTCTCTAAATCACCTTGCAAGAAGGCCTATCCTTAATTACGAGTTCATACAATTCCTAGCATCCCTAATAATTAATTCTGAAGCACAGAAGCTTAAAGGCAACCAACCCTCATATTCCTATGTCTAGGCAATATGCTATTAGGAGAATTTTCCCGGATCTAGATTTCACCGTACCTTCCCATATCGACAAAATCAATAATCATGACATCGAATGAGTTAAACAATGCATGCTTTGAGAAAAGAGGAAAAACCCTAACTAATGATGAAAGAAAGCATGTATCTCAAATAAGATGTTTAAACACAAATTCCATATATGAGAGGTTCAAAAGATTACATTGATTCCGCAACAACAATACAAAGTTTAGTTCACCATATTCATGGTGAAGCTAGATGAATAATAATGAAAGAATGAAAGATAGAACCCTAGAAAGATGAGTAGGTAGCCTTAGCATCCAAGATCTTCCTCTAAGGGGTGAAAAGTGAGTGTTTGCTTCGTACTCTGCCAAAGATACAAACCCTAGGAAGTCCTAAAGCTTATATGTTATTTGAAATATTACAGAAAAGTGGGCCTAAGCCCAAAATAGTGTCGCTCAGCGGTAAGTGTGTGAGTTGATTTTTCCCCTCAGCGGCATTTTCACCCCTCAGCGGATCCAACGTGTGTTCCTGAGTGCCGCTCAGCGGTAAACTGGCGTTGAGCGGTAGTTGCGGCTTCTCTTTTTTTGCACTTTTTGAGTTCTTTTCTGATTCCATCTCTATCCTTCTTCACTTCTTTCACCAAATTCACCTTAAAACTTGCATAAAACACTGAAATCAAGCATAAACCTGTCCAGCTCTCTTATTTCTAAAAATATGAACAAAAGCATGATTTCAAGCTAGTTTCTAAATGTTAAAGGTTGTTTTTAGTATCAATTTTAAGCATGAGGTGAGTAGGATTAGTGGCATATGAGATAGCCATGCCTCCTCAGCTGGCAAATCTTCATCTAGTATTCTGTGTCTCAAAGCTTAGGAAGTATATGCCTCACCTCTTTCACATACTAGAAGTGGAGGATGTACAAGTCAAAGACGATCTTTTAGTGGAGGTGCAGCCTATCAAGATTGTGGAGAGTCAGACCAAGCAACTTAGAGGAAAGACCATCAGTCTAGTCAGAGTTGCTTAGGATAGTAGGACAGGTGACTCTACCTGGGAGTTAGAGGGAGTCATGAGAGATTGGTATCCTCACTTGTTCTCTAATAAGTCTAATTTTCGAGGTAAAATTTTTTTTGCTGCTGGGGAGAATGTAAGAACCTAGAAAATAGAGTATTAGAGTAGATAGGTGGATTAAAAAAATGAGACCGAGTATTTTATTATAAAAAAATTTTATAATATAAATAGAATTTTCTAAACTCGTCTCAATATCTAAAATAATGTTTATCTCTCTAAAACATTATTCTCTTAACTTCTCTACCATTTCTCTAAACTTTTTCACTCTAGGATCATATGTTCGACGATCAGGAGGTGTCTAGGTGATCCTTGCGATAAGGGCTACCTATTTGATCGATCAATTTGTTTAGTTGAGCAAGTTTCGTTCCCTTTTCTTTGTTTTCCCTTAATATGTGATCATGCAAAGAATCTTCCTTTGCATGTGAGTAGAGTCTCTCTTTCTTTATTCTTAGCTTCATTTAGGTTCTAATGTTGGTTTCCTATCATCAATCGGTGATTTGTAGGTTTTTCTAGAGTTTTCTTGCGGTGTAAGCAACAATCAGGGTTTCATTTGAGTTGTACAGATTTCTTTGAGGTAAGGGAATCTAGAATTTCTTTAATTGGTAGTTACTTGTGTATGTTTGATGAGTATAAGAGTCTTGAACTGGTTGAACTAAATTGTTGTTTTAGGGTAGTTGTATTATATGCAATATGACTATTTTTTAGTGTGAATTGATCAATTGTTATTATAAACTGTGTGGAATGATGTTTGGGTTATAATTGGATGTATAAAATGTTAGAAATCTATGATAACAATGGTTGGTTATGAGTATATGCAAATTGTGTTTGTTTAGAGCTAGTTTGGAGGAAGTGGAGTAGTAAAAATTCAAGTTGGGAGTTAGGTGCTCAATTGGTCAGTTGGGATAGACTAGGCAAGTCATTTAAGACATTTTATAGTTCCTAAGTTTCTTAAAATTATGCCAAAAGTGTTCAATTTGGTCATTTTGGTGTAGATTGCATAATTATGCAATTTTGTCTTGCAGAATCATGTAGACTCACTGAGTGAGTGGGGTCACTTAGCGAGTGATTGTAGGGTTTGGCACACTGTCTCTAGATTCGCCTAGCGAGTGGGGTCGTTGGGCGAATGGTTGAAGGGTCTAGACCACTGTTTCTATTCTCGCCTAGCGAGTAGGGCCGTTGAGCGAGAGGGTTGGGGGTTTGGACCATTGTCTTTGTATTCGCCTAGCGACTTGGGTCACTGAGCAAGAGGTTGAGGTCAACGATTAATGTTGTTTTATTCGCCCAGCGAGTTGAGTCGCTAGGCGAGAGTTTTGGGTCTGGGATTACTGTATGTGTATTCGCATAGCGAGCTAGGTCACTGAGCGAAAGAACTATGTGGTCACCTAGCGAGAGTGGTTGTTGAGCGACTGGTCCAAGTCTAATGGTTGATAGGGGGACCAATATGAGTGTTGAACCTACTCCCTGATGTGTTTGTTTTTTATGATGACAAAACATTGATTGTAACAACACAGATGTTGTCATGCCACTACAGAAATATGTTCTATGTGATGAAATACATATGTGAATATGGAAATTCTTATTGTTGATAAATGCATATGTTGACATATTGTTGGTTCTGCATACTATTTCTTATGATGTGTTTATATCTTGATATGCATATTGTATGTTATGTGTGATGAAAACCACAAGCACAAAAACATATCAGCATGACATAATCGGTTACGGTTTTGTTGTAATCAATTAAGGTCATTAAACAACTTATGTTTTGAACTGTGGCAAAACAAGTTATGAATCGATTACATTAGTTCTTAAATCGATTAAAACTTGTATCTATGCATATATCATTTTCAAATGTGTTGTGATGAGTTTTCGAAGAGAAAAAGTTTTCAAATTTTGCTTAAGTACTAAGCTTAATCGATTATACATTTTATGTAATCAATTAAGTTTGTTATCTTTTGAAAACTATTTTCAGCTTAGTCATAAATGCTATAATGGTCATATTTTTAAATATGTTTGACTAGCATTAAATGCAAATCGATTACATTAATCGTGCATTTAATTAAGAGTTGTGTTAGTTGTAATTCTGTTACACCTAGTTTTATGTAATCGATTACATTACTAACATAATCGATTACTTGGTGTTTGACATGATGAAAACTATAAATTGACGCATTGCTTGTAAATCAAAAACGACTTTTGATCAATTGTACACTTTGATATCTGATAGTTTTTTATCTGAGAAAGATTTGTAGATTACACAAACGCTCCAAGAATCAAGAAGCGAAGATCTTAAAGCAACTTGAAGGATTCTTGAGAGTAAATTTGAGAGTTGACTGGCTAATCTTATTCGCAGTGCTAATGTGTATTTGTTGTTATCAGAAAGGTTTCTACACTTATTGATTGTGTTGTGTCCCTAGTCGTGCACAACAGGAAGAAGAGTGAGGAGCTCTTGAACTTTGAGTGGTGTATCTCAAAGGGTTTCTGCAGCAAGAACCTGTGATTCTGTGTGTGTAGGTGTTTTCGTTTCTATATTTCATTGTGAGTGGGAAAGGTGTTTACATTGTGAGGGTTTGCTCACTGTAAAACTTTTGGTGTAATTCTCAAATCATTATAGTGAAATATCCTTCAATCTAAGGTTGATTCAAAGGGTAACTAGATGTAGGCATTGAGGCCGAACTAGGATAAAAACCTTGTGTTTGTTCTTATTTCCCTATCTCTTTTACTTTAATCTGCATACGCGTTTACTTACATTGCAAGAAAGTTTTAAAGATCATTCTAACTTAGGAAAAAGATTTGAAAAGCATTCATTTTTATAAATTACCAATTCAAGCCCTCCCCCGCGCCCCCCCCCCCCCCCCCCCCCCAACCTCTCCCCCTCTTGGTGTTGAAAAACAAGCCTCTTTATTTCTAACACTTATGTTATACTTGTCTTCTTTGTTCTTAAATTGATTCATGTGATGTTTTGATTCATCTGGGAATGATTTATGATTATGTGTGTGTTTATATGCGTATCAAATTCTTGAGTTGAGATTCAAAGTGAAAGTATGGTTTCAAAGTTATGTAACTAAGTTTCAAAGTGAAATCTCTTGGTGAGGTTCAAGTATGTTTGGAATGAATGCAGGGAGCTCAGTCTTGGGGATTATCCTGAACTTTAATGGTCTTTTATTCTCAAGTAGAGAGGATTGACACATGTGGTGAAGAGTAGCAGGAGGTCTTAGTCTTGGATGCTTCTAGTATGCTCCAAGGTGTAGAACAAACTAACCTTGTGAGTGTGGTAGGGTGAAACCCATTGAAAATGGCTTTGCAAAGTAGTAGAGGTTACCACAAGTGCACAACCTGTCATAGCTCGGCAATCATTCTAAATTTGGACAGTCAAGTTTAAGTCATAACATGTTTAGGATGTTTGAAGTTAGTTGCCCTGTGTGCATGATTAAGGGTGTTTGTATATTATATGTATGATTCTTTTATATCTAGCTTACCCTTTTATATGCATGTTTGTTTGTATATGGCTATGTTTTTTGTTTGGCTATGATCATCATGTGAGTGTGAGCAAAGGGTGAAGAGCTTTTAGTGGAGCAAGCTCTTGATGGCAGAGATATTATTGAGTAAATTTGTTTTATGTTAGCTTTGTAGATAGTTTTGCTTATCCCACTTGTATATAAAGTTAAAATCTATAGTTATTTTTAAATAACTGTAATTTTTACTTTTATAGTTAACAACTGATCTATCATACTAAATTATGACTATTATATAATATTTTACTGTAACATGTTATGACTATTATATAATATTTTACTATATTTTGAATGTTGCGATAAAATCCAAAGTTCATTCATTTAGGGATTTAATTTATTGGTGGAACTATATTTATCTATTTTGAAGACAAAACCTAAAAATAGATAGAAAAAATTATTGTAATATTAATATCATGATAGAATCTCATGTTGGCAACAATGCTTCCATCACTCACTCATTCAATACTAGTACATCCTTCCAATAATTCTTTTCATGAATCTCAATTAAATAATTAACTAATCATATTGTTCTCAGTCTGACGTGTAAACTTTAATTTTTGTCTCTCTAATTTTAAAATACAGTAGTTTTGGTCCTTTTAGCATTATTTAATATTTTTGTCTCTTTCAATTTAAAGAATTAGATGTATTACATTTCAAAATTTTAGGACTAAATGAATTTTGTATATATAAGAGGAAGTGAAAAAATATTTTAGACCTAATTAATTTTTCACGGTTACATACCTTAATCAATTTAGTTTTTAACATTTAATGTATTAACATTGGTAAAAGAAACACTTAAAATAATTAATATTACTAAATTTTGTTTTAAAAAAGATAAATTATTTTATAAAAAAATTTAAAAGATTAGATACATTTTAAATTAATTTTATAAACCTAGACAATACGGCATCTATATTAGACATAAGAGTATTACATAATTATGAAATTAATAACAAAGTTGTTTCAGTAAGGATGTGGAGACCGAGATACGAACCTAACAAATCTGAGCTGCTCCTTCCTGTGATGCTATTACTGTGCTATCTCTCTCTCTATACTCTGCTCTCTGAGGGAAGACGGGCTGGGTACCTGCAAAGGCACTCCGACGCTCAAGTTAGAAAAAGGGTATGTGATAGATCGGAAGAAGATTAATCTCACTCTTAATTCTCTTTAGGGAAAAACGTACCTTTTTTCTGGTGTGCTTTGCATATTTAAAACAGGAAAATAAACCGTTTACCTGAAAATCCGGACAGTTACCAAAGTAGACCATTTGGAAGTTGTAACTGCTAGGTCGTGTTTGATACTGAGTCAATTACTTCCGTGATTCGTGGCGTTAGCTAATATTCGTAATTGCTTATTCTTAACTGCTGAACCGTTTACTATGATATCGCTCACTATATGTCGACCGTCTTGTGTATCGACATAAACATATGAGATGTCGTGCGAGCGCTATATGTCGCGACATTACTGTTTGGTTGTCGATCACCAAGTGGTCGACATCAACATGTAATCGTGTGACATTACGACCGTAAGAGGGCTTTGCATTGCATACCCTTATTATTAGTTTTAACTGTCACCAGGTCGCCCGGGTTACCGGTCGACCGTTGGTGAATTAGGCATCCTACAGTACATGCCCCCCGAGTCCGAGTAAACGAGCGTAGCTTTTGCTTGCGAATTTACTAAAGGACGTTGAGTGTTGTTTTACTGGGGAGACGATGCGCACCGTTTTGACGTTAGAATTTTTAGGGTTTTCCCGCTTTTTTGGGGAAGCGAAGAGACGCGAATTGGCAGCCGTTGGATTGAAATGGATCCTACAGTGCCTGACGATTAACTTTCCTTCCTTCTTCAACACGATTCAGAAAGGAGTTTTTCACTTTTGCTGAAGAATAGAAGTTGACAGTGTGCTGTGAGTGAAAGCCTTTCTTCTTCAACGTCACCTCTTACGCTCCTACAAGAACTTACCAGGTAACCCTTAAACCTTCCTTCGTCTTAGTGCGTTTACTGCTGACAATGGAAGAAAAGGGGCATAACACCGGTTGCGATATGTTGGGGCCGTCATCAACGGCGGCATGCCCTGAAGTCACCACTGTACTCTGCGGTGACGATGCTTTTGTGTACAGGAATGTGTGTAGTGAGGGTCTAGAGGGACGTATAATGTCTTCGATTAGCGGGGATGAGTATGCCTGGGCGGCGCGTGAAGTGAAGGAACTTAGGAGTCAGTTCAGGAGTAGGGCAGTTATAGCAAACTAGATTGAGAATAGTTGTATTCTGAGAACCCTAGGGTATCAAACATGTATTAGGTTGATAGCTTGCCGAGATGATGAGAGGGTATGTTACGGTAAGGAGAATGCTTCCAGTGAGTTTTTCTACTGTTATGCTTCGCCGTTTTATGACTTGTATCTGAGATTGCCATTTACAATCTTTCAAATGGATGTTTTGCGTACCCTGAACGTTGCGCCTAGTCAATTGCATCCCAACAGTTAGGGGTATGTGTAGGCGTTTGTTGTGTTGTGTCGGGCGTTAGGAATTAGGCCCACCGTAGGATTGTTTTTGTATTTCTTTAGATGTCGACCGGTCGCGAAGAAGGGATGGGTGTCATTGATTTCTGAGCCGGGTAATGCGCTACTAGAGCTTTACCTGCAGTCGTATAGGGGTTTTAAAGAGAAATTCTTTAAGGTGTCGATCACCGATGTCGGGCGGAGATACTTTTTCGATGGTGAGGGGAACCCCAAATTCCCCTTGTATTGGACGCAGGATCCGCTGAGGTTCACCTCTTGGCTTGAAGATAAGATGACGATTGAAGAGTTAGAGGCTCTAAGTGTGTTGACCTCATTGCCACGCCCCTTTTCTTCCCGTCAGCTTATAAACTGCCTTGAGTTCGATGACGCGGAGGCGAGGGTGTTTGGTATGTGTCTTTGCTCTTTATTTTTGTAAATTGCTTTGTTGTTGCTGACTGTTTTGGATGGACCTTTGTTTTTGCAGAGATAATGGGGAGAAAGGGAAGTGGCAGAAACTGGTTCCAGTCCATCGGCAATGAGAGGGCTGAAGTTAACCGCCCAGGGCCATCTGCTGGACGTGCAGTTGGTCAACAACGCACACAAGTGCAACCAACTGGTCCAGTTCTAGTTGTACTGTCGGTGTCGACTGACGAGACGGTGGCTGTTGAAGAGCAACTGGTGTGGAAAAGGAAAGTGAAGGCGGTCGACACCAGCGGTGATGTGTCGAAGAAGAGAAAGGCGGTAGCTGAGGAGACAGAGTGTCCCCTCCCACTCGGTGTATGGGATCCCGCCTTTACGCTGGGTCACAAGGTCGAACTTAACATGGACAGCTCGGAGAAGAAGGTTGTAGAGAACATGACCGAGCAAGAAATTGCCGATGCCATGCTGGAAATTACGACACGGGCGCAAATGTTGGCTTGGCACATGGCCTATGCCTCTGATAGAGGTAAGCTCCGGGTTGAGCTAGAGAAGACACGGACTCAGCTGAAAGAACTCACGGAGGTTCATGCTGCATGCGATGCAAAGCAGAAGCGTTCAGAGCAACTCTTAAGAGAGGCTGAAGTGCTGTTGAACAACGCCCGGGATGCCGGCCTGACCTTCAAAAAGGAGCGCGATCAAGTGTCGAGCGAGCTGGAACAGGCCAAGAAGGCAGTGGCGGCATTGACCAAGGAGAGGAACGACTTGCGGACGGAGGCCTTAGAAAGTAAAGAGCTAGTAAAAGAGCTGAAGGATGCGATAATGATTGAACATACTAGGGGTTTCCAGAAGGCTCTGAGGCAGGTCGGCCATTTGGTCGAGGTGTCGACTGAGGGGGTGGAATTTGACATTCAGAAGGACGTGCACGAGGGTCAATTGAAACCTCTGAATGAAATTCCTGAAGACGCCTTCTTGGAAGCAGAAGAGGGTGAAGAGGCGGTCGCCAACAATGAGCAGGATGAAGCGGTCGTGGAGACTGTCGGAGATGGTGCTGGCGGCACGCCTAATATTGTAATAGACTAGGGTGTTCTATGTGGATGTACATATAAACACAAATTTTTGTTTGAATATGGAACCTGGATTTGTTGAAGTTCGAATGATTGTGCATGCTGAACTTTGAAAATTGTTTGAGTGTTTGTGGATGTTGTGAACTTTCTCTGTAATGACTTATGCGTTGAATATTTGTCTGAATAAACTAATGTCGAAGACAATGATCGACTAAGAAGATGATACCTTAAGTGTTGATGTCGAGTGTATAAATAGCATCGTGTGCGACTGTCGAGGGTGATAGTCGAACAGGGGAATATTGGGTGTTCTCGGGAGAACATCTACCAGAGGGAGTGTATCCCAAGGGAACTGGGTGTTCGAGGGTGAACATCTACCAGTGGGAGTGTATCCCGAATGGACTGAGTGTTCCAGGAAGAACATCTACCAGATGGATTGTTCCCAATTCGTTTGAGTGTGGACGTGCCTGAGACGACGACCCTGGGACTAGACATTGGAGATATTATAAATGACACTAAGTAATAACCATAGTGAAATATACTCTTTATTTGAAAACGGAGCTGAATAATGTTTCAAAAAAATAAAAAATGAAAAATGAACGTTAACTAAAGTAATATTTAAGATGAGTGGCATTCCATGTGTTGGGAACTGGTTGTCCGTCAAGGAGCTGAACGTTAACTAAAGTAATATTAAAGATGAGTGGCATTCCATGTGTTGGGAACTGGTTGTCCGTCAAGGAGCTGGAGGCGATATGCACCGTTCGACATGTCCTCTATAATGCAGAATGGTCCCTCCCAGTTGGCTGCAAGCTTGTCGTGCGCTCAATTCTTCCTGGCCTCTCCCCGTTTTCGCCATACCAGATCGCCGCTTTTGAAGGCTCTGGGTTTGACCTTGGTGTTGTATCGGCGAGATAACATTCGCTTCTGTGCCTCTGCACGGATGGTGGCGACCTCTCGACGCTCAGGAAGGACGTCGAGAATCATCCGCAACTGTTCTTCATTAAGCGACATATCAGTGATATTTCGTCTTAATGAAGGTTCGCCAACCTCGACCGGGAGCATGGAATCAGTGCCGTAAGTCAGGTTGAATGGTGTGGCCCCTGTAGATCCGTGAGGAGTGCACCTGTACGCCCATAAAACCTCTGGTAGTTCCTCCACCCATAAACCTTTGGCTTCACCGAGTCGCTTCTTTAATTCCGTCAGTATGGCTTTGTTTGCGGCCTCTGCTTGGTCGTTCGTTTGAGGATGCTCGACTGACGAGGTGACATGTTTGATGCCCAAATTGCGAAGGAAATCTTCTAGCTTGCGCTCGATGAATTGGCGACCGTTGTCAGTAATGATCTTCTGCGGGAGACCGAACCGACAGATGAGGCGCCAGATGAACTTCTGCACTCGTTGGGCACTAATTACGGACAACGGCTCCGCTTCTGTCCATTTTGTGAAGTAGTCGACCGCCACGAGAAGGAACTTGTTTTGCGCTTTGGCGATCGGTAATGGTCCAACTATGTCGAGGCCCCACTGAGCGAACGGCCAGGGAGAAACAATACTATGTAAATCTTCGGGAGGTGCATGGATGTCGTGACCGTGGGCCTGACATGAAATACATTTCTTGACGAATGTCTCACATTCGTGGTCGAGCGTGGGCCAGTAATATCCTGCGCAGAGAATGCGTGCCCTCAGTGTCCGTTTACCAGAATGAAATCCGCATATCCCGGTATGCAATTCGCGCAGGACGTAGTCTACTTCTTCCTCTGATATGCATTTCAACAGAGGAGTGCAGTGGCCGCGGCGGTATAGGTCGTCGCCTATGCATACAAAACGTGCAATGCGTTTGGAATCGGTCACAGTAATGCTCTCTCCTTGGTCTTGTTTCTCCATAAGATCCTTGATCTTCTGGCGCTAGTCTGTTACAGGTGTCGACACATTGGTGACGAAAGTTTCCACGACAGGACGGTCGAGCGTCATCTTAATGATTGATGATAGTTGTGCTCGTTCCTTAGAATGAGTTAACTTAGACAAGAGATATGCTCTTGCGTTTTGCTCCCTGGGTACATAGATGACGCTAACCTCGACGAAGTTTTGTAGTAAGGTTTGAGCTTTGTGGAAATAGCGCAACAACTGATTGTCCTTGACTTGATAAGTTCCGTTCACGTGGCCGACCACCAACTTTGAATCCATCCGACACTCTAGACGATTGACCGTGAACTCTCTGGCCAGGGATAGGCCAGCAATTAAGGCTTCGTACTCGGCCTGGTTGTTGCTGGCTGGAAACTTGAATGTGATGGCTTGCTCTATGACTAAACCACCCGGTCCTTCTAGGACGACACCGGCTCCTCCCCCCCTTTTGTCTGAGGAACCATCCACACTGAGGAGCCACTTTGGGGTCGAGTCCTCTGGTGCAAGTATCAACTCAGCTGCGAAGTCTGCCAAATGTTGACCCTTGATGGACCCGCGTGGTTCGTAACGGAGTCCGAACTCTGAAAGTTCCACGGACAAAGAAACCATCTGTCCTGCTAAGTCTGGTTTGCGGAGAATCTTGGCTATTGGGTGATCTGTGCGGACCACTACCTGATGGCTCTGGAAATACGGTCGAAGTCGACGAGAAGCTGTGAGCAGGGCCAGGGCGATTTTCTCAATTCGAGAATATCGTTCTTCGGCCCCCTGCAGTGTACGACTGGTGAAGTATATCAGCTTGAGGGAGGGCGCCTCCTGTATCAAGGCAGCACTGACAGCGTGGTGGGATGCTGCGATATACAGCTGCAAGTCGGACCCATCGTCCGGTCGAGCCATAATTGGAGGACTGGTGAGAATGTGCTTGACAGTGTTGAATGTTGTTTCACAATCATCGTCCCAGCGTCATGTGGTGAACTTTTTCAAATTCTTCAGGATGGGCTTGATGTGTTCAGCTAGCTTCGGAATGAATCAAGACAAGGCTGTGAGCCTGCCCACTAGACGTTGCACTTCCCTTAGAGTTTTTGGGGCAGCCATGTCGAGTACGGCTTTGCACTTGTCTGGATTAGCTTCGATACCTCGACGTGTAAGCATGAAACCCAAGAACTTACCCGCCGGGACACCGAAAGTACACTTGGAAGGGTTAAGGCGCATGCTGTACCTTCGGATTTGGTCGAATACTTCCTTTAAATCTTGCAGGTGTTGCTCCACAGAATTGCTGCGAATAACCATGTCGTCGGCGTAGACGTCCATGCATGTCGGCGTAGACGCCTTGCGCTTCTCTTCTCCGAACCGTCGCTTCTTCTGAGCGACAGGTCATGCCTCCCGAAAGATGGACAATTTGTGGGCCATGACCCCGGGGTGGATTCCTGGCATGTCGGCGGCCGTCCACGCGAACAAGTCTGCATTGTTCCGCAGTATGCGTCCCAGATCATGCTCTTCACTCAAAGTGAGATTCCCGTCAATGTTGGTGGTTTTGGACGCGTCTGCCGTCAATGAAAGGAGTTTGACTTCGCCTTGCGGATGAAGACGTTCGTCTACATTGGTTCGGGGGTCCAAGTCGACCGTCGCTGTCTCAGCTCCTTTCGTCCTTCTAGTTGGTACGAAAGGGGTGACCTTTAGCCCGGCCACATAACACTATCGAGTTGTTCGTTGATCCGTCCTCACGGTACAAATAGTACCACGCTATGTCGGAAACTTCATGGCAAGGTGGGGGGTAGACACAATTGCTCCAAACACATTCAGACAAGGTCGTCCTAGCAAGGCGTTGTATGATGTATTTGCCTCGACCAACAGGAATCGAACTCTGAGCTTAGGTGCCTCCTGACTTGTTCCGAGCCGAGTTCGCAGGTCAAGGTATCCTCGGGTGTCTACTCTTTCCCCTGAGAAACCTATGATTTGTTCGTTAAAAGGGGCGATGAGGTCCTCAGATAGGTCCATCTTTTTGAAAGTGGACCAATATAAAATGTTGACTAAACTCCCCTGATCGACGAGAACCTTGCTGACATCATACCGAGCTATATTAGCAGTGATGACCATGGGATCATCATGATCAAGGTCGGGCGCGTGGAAGTCTGCGTTCGTGAATGTGATATCAGGAATTGACTGAGGTTGTCGATCGACCATATGAACCGACTTTAACTGTCTCAGATGTCGTTTCCTGGCGGAAGATGACACTCCCCCCGGCGAAACCACCAGATATGGTGTCGATTCGGCCTCGGACTGAACGCTCCCTCTCTGTCCGTCGGGGCGGGCTGCGCGATCGCCTGCGGTGTCGGTCATTTCTAGGAGGCGATCGTTCGGGACTCCACCTAGAAGGATCCTTTCGGCGAGGAGTCGCGGCTCTAGTGGAGACTCTATCCTTGATGTAGTTCTGGAGGTAGCCTGCACGGATGAGTCGCTCCAGTTCGTCCTTCACCATGTTGCATTCCTCCGTGTCATGCCCATGGTTCATGTGGAACCGGCAGGTTTTGCTATTATCCGCGTTCTTTGGAGTAGCCTTTCGCCGCACGGTTAAGAGTTCGGCATGCAAGGCCTCTTCGAGCACCCTTGCTCTTGGTGCATTGAGGGTCGTGTAACGATCATACTTAGACGTCCACCCCGACTCTTTCCGGGATGCTCGATCTGATTTATAGTCGTTGGTCGATCGCTTGGCGGGTTTCTTCGCATCATGGTTGGAGCCATCCTGCTGCTGCTTCCTCCTAGAATTCCGGAGGTCTTCGATGCGGATGAATTTTGCATTGTGGATTGCAACTCCTCCATAGTTGCTGGAGGGTCAGCATACAATTATTCCGCAAAATACCCCGGCCTTAAGCACGACGGTAGATTGCTGATGATGAAGGTGTGACTGATATCCTTCACGCGCTGGGCCGTCTCGGTGTACCGTTGCATGAAAGCTTTCAGGGTTTCGTCCTTTTCCTGCTTGGTATTTACAAGCTCAGCAGCAGTCATCGCCGGTTTTTTATTGGTCGCGTACTGCTTTCGGAATAGGGATTCGATTGTTGCGAAACAATCTACTGAATTCCGTGGAAGAGTGTGGAACCATTATAGGGCTTCATCCTTAAGAGATAAGGAAAAAGCTCTGCATATATAAAATTACGCAGGTGGTTGTCGGGATCGTCGGAGCCATTGTAGCGTTCTAAGGCTGGGGGAGGTTTATCTGGCATATTCGCTTGCATAATGGCCTCTATGAACGGGAGCAAGTTGATGAGGCGCATGGAAGTAGGCCCCTTCCTCCCCCCGCCAAAAGGATCAGATGCTCCTCCATGATGGCTTCCTTCGTTATCATCCTGTCTGTTCGAGGCAGACAACTCTGGTGGTGGGCGCTGTGCCCTCAGTGCCGCCATCTCCTCCACCTGTTTGCGTTGGGTTTCTTGCTGCTCTCTTATAGTTTGTGCTTGTGCCTCAATCTGAGCCTACAGCTGCTTGATCAATTCGCGAGTGTTGAAGTCTTCCATTGCTCCGGTGGTCGTTGTTGGGATAACAAATCTCGGGCCCCACGGTAGGCGCCAAAATGTTTCAGTAAGGATGTGGAGACCGAGATACGAACCTAACAAATCTGAGCTGCTCCTTCCTATGATGCTATTACTGTGTTATCTCTCTCTCTATACTCTGCTCTCTGAGGGAAGACGGGCTGGGTACCTGCAAAGGCACTCCGACGCTCAAGTTAGAAAAAGGGTATGTGATAGATCGGAAGAAGATTAATCTCACTCTTAATTCTCTTTAGGGAAAAACGTACCTTTTTTCTGGTGTGCTTTGCATATTTAAAACAGGAAAATAAACCGTTTACCTGAAAATTCGGACAGTTACCAAAGTAGACCATTTGGAAGTTGTAACTGCTAGGTCGTGTTTGATACTGAGTCAATTACTTCCGTGATTCGTGGCGTTAGCTAATATTCGTAACTGCTTATTCTTAACTACTGAACCGTTTACTATGATATCGCTCACTATATGTCGACCGTCTTGTGTATCGACATAAACATATGAGATGTCGTGCGAGCGCTATATGTCGCGACATCACTGTTTGGTTGTCGATCACCAAGTGGTCGACATCAACATGTAATCGTGTGACATTACGACCGTAAGAGGGCTTTGCATTGCATACCCTTATTATTAGTTTTAACTGTCACCAGGTCGCCCGGGTTACCGGTCGACCGTTGGTGAATTAGGCATCCTACAGTACAAAAGTTTTGTGACATTATTTTTCCATCCTACTAATTGTTTAGTCCTTATTTGTAACATTTTACTTTTTACATTTTGAACATTGAATTATGTTTTGGGAAGCATTTTGATCATTTTTGGAATCCGCAGGGTAACTTTTTTTCTAAACAATTAATTCAGAATGTTCTGAGTCCTTCTAGAAAAGTAAATTAAGAAAAATAAATAAATTTGATTTCTTCATAAGATAAAATTGGCAAATTTTAAATTAAAAAAACTTATAAAAGGACTTTTATAAATCAGTTCGCATATAAATTGAGTTAGAATATTTGTTATCTTTTTTTTCTCTCTTGATATTTTGTTCTTCACTCATTACAATTCAAGTTTCGTTAAACAATTATGAAAAAGTTGTATCATGAAAATAGATTGCCATTTATTTTTCCTGTATTAATATTTCATATTAAAACTTTCAACACCACCATAATTTTCGTCTTACAAATATGAATTGATGCTTTGCGTTGCCAAATCCAGAATGTAACTTGCACATATTTTGAAAATTGAGTTCTGAAATAATATAAAGTTGCTATAAATTAACAAAATAACTAATCCACCCTGTGTTTAGAACATTAATGATGATTCTAAAATGTTACAGTGTTTATTTCATTAAAACTTTGCTCCTACGACAATTTCTTGAGACATTTCATAAGTGCATTTGTTTGTTCAGGCTTACCAACAGTTACACGAACGTACCCTTTCAGCTCTGTCTTGTCGTAGTGACGAATCATCACACCCATTTGTGCGAGGTCCTCCTATGTACATAAAAATAATGTCTCAGTTGGCAACAAATTTGCAATTGGTGTTTGGAAAAGGTTGAAACAAAAGGTTTTTATATTCTTCAATATGAGTTGAAATTCTTGTTAAATAACTAGAGTCTCAACCTAGTCTCTTTATGTTTAGACAAGATTCTCTATCAACACTACAAGAAAAGAATAACAAGAAAATCTTAACATCATTTGAAGCTAAATTTTGTTTTTAACTTGTGCATGAGTTAACTTTAGTTTCTTGAGACATTTAGTGTTTTTCTAACTTTCTTCCTAAAAGTGGTTATGCAAACATGGGTCCAAACAGGTCCTAGATGTTTGTTTAAGATTAAAAACGTCATTTTAGTATAAGATAAATTTAGGGGCTAGTTTCTTCTTAAAAAAAGCAGAGAAGTTTATTCATGTTTGTTTACAATCACAAAAACATTCTTAAAAGAAATAGTTGATTTTACGAGAAGTTGTTTCAACTAGCTTTTGATCTCATAAACAGATTTCTGATTCGTCTGCTAAAACGTAGATTTTTCAGGATTATTACATTCTTAGTGACATCTGCTTCACTGCATGGAGCGTATTTCTAATATTGTCTTTTGGATGCCACTTCTCATGATAGAATGAATAAACACAATAAAAAGCATGCCAATTACACAGGAAGAAGGGTTATTTCATCAACATCGGAAAACCACAGGTAGCAAAAATCATAAGTAAATAACTATTCTTCTCAACATAGTCCACTATTCTTAAAGTGGCTATTATTCTAAGGAGATCAGAATGGTCATTTTGGGAGACAGAAGAGATTTCTTTCAAATCAAAATACAAAACTGACATGAAGTATCAAAATATGCACCAAACAAAAATTGTACCAAACATTTACAAGAAAATAAATAAATAAACAAAGGAAAAGTTTATATGTACAGAGAAATAAGGAAAGGAAGATTACCTTAAGCTTTTTTGCGTCCTTTCCAGATGTAACCTCACAAAGAATGAAATTAGAATGGCTTGGAAATGGCCGAAGGAATGGAACTTCCTTCAAAAGGTCATATAGCCTCCCTCTTTCTATTAGCAAAGCATTTTTTACGTTCTGTATGTTAAGACTGACACGTTAGCTTTCATTTGTCTTGAGGATAATAACATGTAATAAAAGATGCAGGTACTTTAGTATTTTGCATATCGTGGAATTGCACCCAGTATGCTTATACATGGGATAGTGCTGGAGACGATTGTGTTAAGGACTATTAAACTCCTATAACAACTTTAAATAGCCCAAATGAACTAGTAGATAACCAATTAACATAACATACATGTGTTATATGCAAAGGTACAAAAGAAAAACCTCTAGATAGGTAGGATTTTGCAGTGCTGCACAGGCAGAAACTTCAGCAGCAACAGATACATTATATGGCTGCCTTGCTCTCCAAAGATACTCAATTATACTCAAAGGAAAGGCTCCGTATCCTACTCGAAGTCCAGCTAAACCTGAGACAATTTGAAAATTAAGAATTTTAAAGCTTTACATCATTAGTACCAGGACCCCAAGCTAAAAAGTAACTAACCATCAGTAACAGGATTTTGCACATATTAATTCAACAAACATATGAAAACTCAGTATCGAATCCATAAACTGAAAATTTAGAAAGAAAATTTGATTTGTAGAGTGGTGCTGTTACGTATCCGAGTGGGAATCATAACCAGAACACACACCCTCACAAGCAAAGAACAATGGACAATAGATAATGGATGAATAAATCTCCTTTATTGATAGAAATAACTCAATCAGAGAAAGCAAACAATAACTGAGAGTCAGGTCTTCCTCCTTTCAACTGATCGGCTCTGGTCTTCCTCCTTTCCCCGTTCGGTCTGGTCTTCCTCCTGCCCCAATTCGATCAGGTCTTCCTCCTGTCCCCGTTCGGTCTGTCCTCTCCCCCCTTTCCACTGTTCAGCTTGGTCTTTCTCCTCCACCGTTGGTCTTCTCCTCCTCTCCTATACCTTTTCCTTTCACATACTGTTAGGTTCCTAATTCAAGAACCTAAAGTAAACGCACACTAAACACACTCGAAACTTCTGTATAACTCTCGTTGTATTATCCACAAACCCGAATACAATGCCTGGAGGAATCACGCTTCATGTACAGTTCACAAAAACAATCCCCCTTTCTCTATTCAATTATTCACCCTTTTATACTACCCATCCCGCCTTTCCTAACTGTTATGGCAGTTAGGCTAACTAACTTCTACTTATTTCTCTTTCTCCTCTCATATAAACGTAACTTCCTAACACATACCTTCTAACCCCTAACTGGTGCTGTTGGTTATTCAGCTTTGCTCCTAAGAATTGAGGTCTACAAAACATTTACTAACTGAAAGTCATCCAGGTCCATCATAAACATTCTGCTTCCCGTTCCAATCATATATCCTACTACATAGACTAAATACAACTACTTTGGCCCTTCTTCACTCTAACCAGTGTCATATAGAGCTTCTATCCAATCTTCTTTGATTTCATGATCTTCAAGAAACATGTTTTAAGATAATTTCCATCTGTGATTCAATCCAATGTGTTCCAAGTAGGTTTTGAACACTGTTACCAATCGCTGACTACCATTTCATCAATCTGACAAAGTTCAAACATTTATTTTGCCATCTGTGACCTTTTTCAACATCTCTTGCCACTGTTCGCTAGTCACTATTTTCGGCTACATTTCCAACCATCCCCTGTCAGGTCTAGGCTGGTCCTATCAGGCCAGCCAAAGCAGAGTTCACACAAACAATACCCAGCAGCAGTATTTGCCATGTGCAGCAGTATACCATGGCTATGCTTCAGCTGATCGCTCCATTGCCAGATTTGTGCAGCCTTCCTGTCCCAAATCTACACATGGTTTGTCAATTTCTGGCTTGTGACCCATTTCTCATGTTTTTTTGCCACAGTTTGGTACCTTTTAGTCTCTCTCCTTGTTGACCTTACCCTCTTTGGTTCCAATCGTGCAGTGTGGGATTTTGGAGGAATCAGCCCTAGCCCTATGACTTTCCCAGAAAAATCAGCCTGGCCTCAACATGGCTATCCTAGAGAATCATCCTGGTCATGCAGCTTCCCAAGCAAATCATATCTTGACCCACCATTCTACAATCACAAAAATATAGTTCGATTTTTTTCAACCGGTATGCATATAGGAAGCTCAAAGCTCAGAAAGCTGCAGCGAGCAGGGTATTAGAATATATGAAAATATCTTATAACTTAAAATTTCCTAAATTATCCATTGGGATTAGTTTGCCTATATCACATAATCTCCTAGGGTGGTTGGTTATTATATTTGTTTATCACATCATTTGTTTCTCTTAGAAAGTGGACTTAGGATTGACTCAATTCTACAAATCGGTGAGGTTTGTATTCATTTATATAATTTAGTTATCCTGAATTGATGTGGAATCTCCTACACAGCTCCTCTGCCAAGGATTGGACATCTCAACGTGGAACTAAACATTTGGGAGTGACCTAATAATGGCTCAAGCAAGTGACACAATAGATCCATAACTTCACAAGACTGGTTTGCACCTACTTATAACATAATTTGACTATATCTCCAGTCAATGTAAGATCTCACTCAAACGCTTTCCCTAATTAATATTAGGATTACGCACAAATCAACACAATATAATATACCTCAGCTAATACCAATTGTGTTTCATTTATGTTTCTTTCCCCCACTACGCCTAAAAACTCCTAATTTCAATAATCATCAAACACCCCCTTATTTGTTGCTACTTTGCGCTTTCTTTGTGAAAATATTGGTGCCAAGTCAATTTACTACTATACACTACTAAAAACAAACATTCAACTTAAAATTCAGTGGTTGAATGTAGGCTACTGGTGGTATAGCACCATAGCAGTCTAGACCTATGCTGATCCATTACCACACAACGGCTTCACATTGCAAATTCCATGAAAATTGCAATCAGTCACAATGGGTGTCATATTCAACGGAAATTGCTATTATGATTCATTGACCCTGTCCCCCACCATTTCTTCTATAGTAACTTTAGCAGATAAAACTTTCACGTATGCATATTATTGGTTATGTCAAATTTAACCAAAAACCACTAGGTCAAATTTCAGTACGCATATAATAACCCTTATCATAATTCTCCATAACAAAAAGAAACTGCAGAGATTATATTGCTTACAATAAAATAAAGACTTGAGATTGAAACTATAAAATAATTCTTGAGGGCTTAATTGATTCCTCTCATAATCTTCTATTTATAAAAATAAATTGATACAAGAATACATGATAAATAGGGTAACTCTAGACACAATATAATCATGATAAATAAGGTAACTCAGACACAATACAATCATGATAAATAGGGTAACTTTAAACACAATATAATCATGATAATTAGGGTAAATATTGTAACACTCCCTCTCACAAATTGTATGTAATGTACCAAGCTTGGAATAAATAAACTCAAGCCAACAAAATGAACTTGTCTCGAATGTTTTGAGACAATAGACATGGTAACTTTGGCTTCAAACAAGATGCACATATGCTTCAAACCAGCAACTCCTCATAAGCTTATGGAGAATAATATTGGACAATCACGAAACTACATCTAGCACATCAACCTTCAAGTAGGATGACTTTGACAAAGTTGATTTCCATCAAAAGTGAATGTTTAGTGGTAGACAACGACAAACTGCAAAGACTAGATTGCCATCAAGTAAGGATGGGGCTTGCATGGCTAAAAGCGACAAAAATGCAGGGACTGCTATCCCTGACTAGTTGGGGCCTGCAGTGGTTGAAAGCGAAAAAACTGCAGGGACTGCCATCTCTGACTAATTGGGGCCTGCAGTGGTTGAAAGCGACAAAACTGCAGGGACTGCCATCTCTGACTAATTGGGGCCTTTAGTGGCTAAAAGCAGGGACTGTCATCTCTGACTTGTTGGGGTCTCTGACTAGTGTCTAACTAGTGGCTGGAAACATATTCCCCTCACTACAGTGACTAAATTGCCACTGACTGATGGAGCCTGCAGGGACTAAATTGCCATCACTGACTGATGGAGCTTGCAGGGACTAAATTGTCATCACTGCCTGATGGAGCCTGTAGGGACTAAATTGTCATCACTGCCGGATGGAGCCTTTAGGGACTAAATTGTCATCACTGCCTGATGGAGCCTTTAGGGACTAAATTGTCATCACTGCCTGATGGAGCCTGTAGGGACTAAATTGCCATCACTGCCTGATGGAGCCTGTAGGGACTAAATTGCCATCACTGCCTGATGGAGCCTGCAGGGACTAAATTGCCATCACTGCTTGATGGAGCCTGCAGGGACTAAATTGCCATCACTGCCTGATGAGGCATGCAGTGGCAAGAAACATACTCTCCCTCACGGCAAAAGACGGAAATGACGACCACCCATGACAAATCGTGAAGGTGAAAAATCATAATGGTCTCCTTTATTCATCAAAGCATCCAAAAACAGACCTGACAAGGGACGGATGAAATTGTTTGACTAAGATTCTGAATCTTGACAGAAATAGACTCCCCTCGAGCCATGAAAACCTTCAATCTATGACTTGGTGTTGAAATTCCTTGGTGTTAACCAACTAATAGCATTGACTCTCCTTGAAGACTTGTAAATAAATGACACAAACCATCAGGAACATCACAGCTGCTACAATATGCAAAGCTAAACACACATTAAAGAAGCTAAGGAACAATGCTGAAACAAAGAATTGTTTTTCTTCTTTCGGTCCAGCGAGACGAATGGTAGCGACAACCAGGGATGGGTCGCGCTCTTCGATGCGCACAAAACCCCTAACTTCGCCAGAGAAAACGGGACGGTAGCGGCGAGGAGGTTGAACAGATGTGGCGCATGTGACAGTGCTTGCATGAGAACTAGCTCTCGACACAGGCATGGTTGACCATGGCTCAAGGAGGCAATCCAGATCCATTGGTCGTCGGACTAAACTGTGGCGGTGGTCGGTGGTCGGTGGCGGGCATTAGCGGACGACGTCAAAATGACAGTAAACAGAGGTTGATGGTGGCAAACTTATGTGGACAACTCCTCATAGTGGAAAAATAGTGTCAAGTGGACAACAAAAAACGATGCCAGGCAACGGCAAACGACACTCGACAGCGCCAAACAGTGTCAGACAATTGCAGACAACAACTAGGGTTTAGAGACTAATAGAAACCAGAACATGACTACTCATTGAGGTATTTAAGAAAAGATGAAATTTTTAACGCCACCGGCGGCAACAAACCCGACAGCGGCAAACAGTGCAGACGATTGCGGACAACAACTAGGGTTTAGAGACTAGATAGAAACCAGAACATGACTACTCATTGAGGTATTTAAGAAAAGATGAAATTTTTAAGGCCACCGGCGGCAACAGAGTAGGATGAGACTCAGACAACCTGCTCTGATACCAACTTGAGATTGAAACTATAAAATTCTCATAATCTTTTATTTATAAAAATAAATTGATACAAGAATACATGATAAACATGATAACTCTAGACACAATATAATCATGATAAATAGGGTAACTCTAGACAAAATATAATCATGATAATTAGGGTAAATATTGTAACATAAAGAACAATATAATAATCTCAAATTTTTAACTAAAAAAATGCATGTCTTAGCATGCACACAAGAAGCCTGAAAAAAATAGTTTTATTAGAGTTTTGATCAAATCACACATAAGGGAACTCGTTTTACAATAAAAAAATTATAAGGGGGAAACACGATATATCAATTCATATTCAAGTTTAATTGTGTAAAATAGAGAAAGAAAAAAATTATCAAAATACCAGCTCTTTTGCTAAATGTCCGAAGAACAACCAAATTCTCATGTTTCTTCACCCAACTCATCCTCGATTCAATTGCCGAAAACTCAATGTATGCTTCATCCAATATCACCAATATGGGAAGGTCAAGTATTTTTAAGAGAACATCGTCATCAATTATACTGCCATGAAATTGTTACATTAAGATCCATATAAACAATACCATAAGCAAACAAAGGAAACTCAACTTTCAAGCATATTAATGATAACAATCATCGCCAGCCTTACTATATCCTCATTCCGTATTGTTGATGAAAAAGAAATACACTGCCTTCATTGTGGTACAACTTCTGTTAGGTTTCTGGGTAAGAAACCAAACCAGACAGCCACTCCCACACTCACTATTCACACACAGAAGACAAAAGAATGGATTTCTTATATTCAAAACTGGTAAGATACAATGTGCAAGCAATCAATGGGAGCCTAACCTCCCCCACAGGACTAAAAGTTCCTGTTAAAACAACTAACTGTCAAAAGTCCCTCTAACTACTGATCATAGCTCTATTTATGCAATTAATTTCCTGCCCATACTAACTGCTGAAGCAGTTAGGATATTAACTACCATTCGGCTCCTGCTCTCTCCTCTTTACACCGATCGGCTAACACTCTCTCCTCTTTACACAGTTCGGCCCATGCCCTCACCTCCTTCCACCGTTCGGCCCATGCCCTCACCTCCTTCCACCGTTCGGTGCCATGCCTTTCTTCTCTCATACACTTGCTACTTCCTAACATTACCCACCGCCTCATCATCAACCTTGTCCTCAAGGTTGAAATCTGGGTATTGATCCCTTATAGTCAACATCTCCTCCCAAGTCACCCCCTCTAAGCCTCCTTCTTGCCATTCTACCAGAATTTGTTGGACCACCTCCTCTCCTCGTTGTATCTGCCTCTTTTCCAGGATTCTGATCGGCCAAACCATAGGTCCTTCTGCTTGCAACTCTCGCGACAGTTCCTTTTCTACCTTCTTCACGCCCACTGCCTTCTTAAGCTGGGATACATGGAAGACTGGGTGTATCCTAGTTGTTTCTGGTAACCTAAGCTTATAAGCCACTTCTCCCACCTGTTGCCAACTTGGAAAGGTCCAAAATATCAAGTTAATAACTTCTGATGGAGTCTTGATGGCATGGAAGACTGTCTATGGGGTCTGATCTTTAAGTAGACCCAATCCCCCACCTTAATATTTGTGGTCTCCTCCTTTTATTCGCCTGCTAAATCCTGGGCTCGAGTCAAATGAAACCTCAACTGTTTAAGAGCTTCATCTCTCGTTTGCAATTCCTAGGCAACCGCTTCTACAAGCGTTTCTCCTGGTATGAATCTGCTAAAAGAGGGTGGAGCCCTGCCATATATTGTCTCAAAAGGTGTGCACCTGGCTGCACCTTGATAACTGGTATTATACCAGTATTCAGCCCAGGACAGCATTGCACTCCAGCTCTTTGGCTACTCTGAGCAAAAACACCATAAATTCCCCCCCCCCCCCCCACAATTTTGTTCAACACCTCGGCTTGGCCATCTGACTCAGGATGATAAGTTGTACTCATCCTGAGTTGAGTCCCATGCATCCTAAATAGCTCCTTCCATAAAATGCTCAAGAACAAAGGATCCCTATCACTAACAATTGAAATTGGGATCCCATGTAACCGCACTACCTCCTTAAAAAACACCTCTGCCATTGTCCGAACTGAATAAAGATGCTCGAGTGGCAAAAAATGACCATATTTGCTGAGGCGGACAACCGATACTAGTACTGCATCATAGCCTTGGGTTTTTGGCAGCTTCACTATAAAGTCCATACTTACTTCTTCCCAAACAGCGTAAGGTATGGGCAGAGGTTGTAACAGTCCCTGAGGAGAAGCTACCAAATGTTTGTGCTATTGGCACACTAAGCAACTTGCCACAAAGTCCGTAACCGACTTTTTCATCCCTATCCAATACAAAGATTGGGCTACCTTTATGTACGTTTTATACACTCCAGAGTGGCCTCCTGTGCTGGTCAAATGAAACTCAACCAGAAGCTTGGGGATCCACACCAACTTCGCGAATAGAACCAGTCTTCCCTTGTAATGCAACCTGTCCTGTTCCAGGGTGTAGGTTGAATTACCATTGGCAACTACTCTCAATTCCCTTTCCTCTTCACCACCTTCTCCTCTGCGAGACAGGGCATCTACCACCCTCTTCGTACTCCCAGCATTGTATAAAATCTCAAAATCATAACCCAGCAGTTTTGCCATCAAGTTTTGTTGATTCTGGGTGTATCCTTTGCTCCAACAAGTATTTCAGACTTCTCTGATCAGTGTGCACAATGAACTTCTGCCCCAATAGATATGGCCTCCAGTGTTGGATAGCCATGACCAAAGCTATTAATTCTTTCTCATATATGGACTTGTTTAAGGATCCCTCAGATTAAGGGCTTATCGAAAAATGCGATGGGCTTTTTCCCCTGTGTCAAAACCACCCCTACTCCTCTTGAGGCATCACATTCTATGTGAAAAGTCTGGCCAAAGTCTAGTATTGTCAATACTGGAGTAGAGGTAACAACCTCCTTCAACTTTGCCATGGCAACTCTAGCCTGCTCAGTCCAAATAAATTGCCCCTTTTTCAACAATTTTGTCAGGGGTTTTGCAATTTTTCCATAATCCTTCACAAAACATCTATAGTAACCGGCTAGGCCTAAAAATCCTCTCAAGGCTTTCAAATTCCTTGGTTCCTCCCACTCCAAAACCGCCCTAATTTTCTCCTGATCCATCTCAACCCCCTTCTCTGAAATCTAATGGCCCAGGTACTTGATCTGGTGTCTTCCAAACTCACATTTTTTCCTGTTAGCCACCCAATTATGTTGTTCCAATCGGTGTAGCACCAAATTCAGTTGCTCCAAGTGATCCTCCCAAGTGGGGCTATATACCAATATGTCATCAAAGAAGACCAACCCAAATCTCCTTAGATATTGCTGTAATAAGCTGTTCATGGCACTTTGGAAAGTTGTTGGCGCATTAGTGAGGACAAAAGGCATCACCAAGAACACATAGTGGCCTTGATGAGTCGTAAAGGCTGTTTTATGAACATCTCCCTCACCCATTCGAATTTGATGGTATCCAACTTTCAAATCTATCTTTGAGAAGTACCTAGCTCCTCTTAATTCATCCAAGAGCTCCTATGGTAGCTTGGTTCAAGGCCTTGTAATCTACACAAAAGCGCCAACTGTCATCCTTCTTCTTGACCAAGATAACTGAGCTAGAATATAGACTAGTGCTTGGCCTAATTATCCTTGTTCTCGACATTTCCGCTACTTGCTTCTCAATTTCCCCTTTCATCAAGTGTGGGTATCTATATGGCTGCGCCATCTCCCTATTTGGAGGCAGCCCCCTTACTTCCTGGAAAACTCTAGAATGTAGATCCAGGATCCCCTCTAGCTCTTCCTTTTGCTGCCCTGTCAACCCTAGATACTCCTCTGCATCTGCCCTCCTTTCAACCTGACCCAAATCCCACACCAAGGTCCAAGCCTCTACTTTTGTCAACTTCAGTAATGCCCGGGGTTCCACCAACCTCCTAGCCAAAGTAGGATCCCCCCTAATAACCACTTTCTTCCTCCCTTGTATATACATCATTGTCATCTCTCCCCAATTCAGTACCACTTCCCCCAACTTGACTAACCATTCCACTCCCAGGATTATGTCTACATCACCCAACTCAAACAGATGAAACCTCTCCTCTACTGCAGTTTCTCCCAAGGTAATCACCACTTTATCACAGCACCCACGAGTCTTTTCCCTCTACCCATCACCCAAGCTCACCTAATTAGGTGGTGTGTCCTCTATGGCCAAATTCAGCTCCTCCACTAACCAACGACTATTGAAATTGTGGCTTGCACCACTGTCTATGAGCACCAACACCTTCCTCTCTTCAATTCTCCCTTGCAGTTTCATCGTTTTAGGCTGAGTTAGCCCCTCAGCCAGAAAAGCGGACAATTCCATTTGTTTTTGATCCAATTCTGCTAAACCTTCATCCCCTTCCTCCTCTTCATCCTCTGCCAATATAACCACCCTTAAACTCCTCTCTGGGCAATTATGGCCTAGACTAAAAGGTCCGCCACACCTAAAACAGCACCCCTCCTCTTTCTGTTTTAGAAATTTTGGATAGGGTAAATTTCTCACACTTCTTCCTCTGTTATCACTTCCCCCTACATTGCCCACCCTCGTCGCTCCACCCGTCACGCTTTCCCCTCCTCACTGATCCCACACTCTCAACGACTCCTGGACAACTCGGATTATTGTGAGTGGCTTCACTCTGGGTTACTGCACTCATCGCATGTCCCCAAGAAGGTGTATTCTTGGTTATATTCCAACTTCCCATTCACGCGCCGCCTGAAACCTCCTCGATATCCCTCGCAATCCTCATGGCTATCATTAACTCTTGTGGGTCGTGGGGTCTGACCTGATTCCGAACACTGTCTCGCAGTCCGACGAGAAAATACCCTAGCATTTGTTCTTTCGATAATCCTTGAGTTTGTCCTACCAATATCTCGAACTCTTGGACGTACTCTTCCACGGTACCTTCTTGTTTTATGGCAGCCAACCTCTCACAAAAAGGCCCCCTATTTCTTCCTCCAAACCTCCCGATCAACGCTCCTTTTAGGCCCTCCCAAGAACCGTTCTTGGCCTTTTCTTTCCAAAATCTAAACTAGTAACCCACGCTACCCTCCATGCTAATGTAGGCTAGGCAAACTTTCTCTTCCTCCTTCGCTACTCTTTGCAAGTCGAAAAACCTTTTTGTCCAGTTAATCCAGTTTAGTGGGTCTAGACCCTCGAAAATGGGCAATTCAATCCTCTTCCTCCATGGTGTTGATCCTTCTTGATGATCACCGCCTCCTCTCCCTCAAGTTTCTTCCTCGCACCTTCTCTAGTTCTCATTAACGGAAGCTTGACTTCCATCTGACTGCCCCTGATTGTTGTGAGTTTGCGCCCCCAACATCTTCATGATTTGTTGCAGGTCATGGCCCACTGCCGCTGATTCCGCCTTCATTCCATCCATGGCTATCTCCAGCGCTTCCAACTGACCCTCCACAACATTCAATCAGCCGTCCATCCTTCCCTCCAAACACTCTACTCGCCCAATTTGGATCCAGCAGGTCGGACCAAATTGTTAGGTTTCTAGGTAAGAAACCAAACCAAACAGACAATCCCACACTCACTATTCACACACAAAAGACAAAAGAATGGATTTCTTGTATTCAAAACTGGTAAGATACAATGTACAAGCAATCAATGGGAGCCTAACCTTCCCCACAGGACTAAAAGTTCCTGTTAAAATAACTAACTGTCAAAAGTCCCTCTAACTACGGATCATAGCTCTATTTATACAATTCATTTCCCACCCATAGGATATTAACTATCGTTCGGCTCCCGCTCTCTCCTCTTTACACCGTTTGGCCCACGCCCTCACCTCCTTCCAGTGTTCGGCCCATGCCCTCACCTCCTTCCACCGTTCAGTATCGTGCCTTTCTTCTCTCATACACTCTCCACTTCCTAACAACTTCTAATAAGACATTATAATATTGCACACTACTTTGTTTTTGGTCAGCCAAAACATCAGTTTATTATATCCAGACGTACAAGGGGCACCCACATAAGACACTACAAGTGCATATTACACTATAATAATAGGGAAGCACGAACTGGACAAAAGCACAACTGAAAAGAAAAGTGCACTAGGAACTCCAGTAAATTCCAAGAAAAAAAAATTAACTGAAAAGGAAAGCACTACCACCATACTACTCTAGGCACCTAATTCTAACTATTCACTTTGACGTAAAAAAAGGATAATTGAAAATTACCTCCCATCTGGATTATTTGGAGATGTCAAAAATATGCATTTGGGCTTCTCTTGTTTAACAACTTCTACAATCTGTTCAACATTCAAGCTGAAGTCTGGCTTCCTTGGAACTGCAGTTTAAATAATGTAGATGGTTATGCACATCTGACATGGCATAATAAGAAGAGGTCAAAACACAATAAGAAAATCACATACTGCTGGGAAGACAAGGAATAATAAAAAAATAAAATAAAAGGGATGAATCAACAATAAAACCAAACATCATTTTAGTAGAAAAAGTCTAACAAAACAATAATGTAACTATGATCATGACATATTACCCACAATATAGTAATAACTATTGTTAGGTTTCTGAGTTTGAAGCCTAACATTCTCTCACAACTCCCACTCACTCAAAGGCAATCAAACAAGAAAGAACAAAGGAATTGTATGTATTCACTGTAACGTATAACTGTTAGATATTAAGATGTGTGTTTCTGTTATTTGGGCTTAGTCTATTCTGTATTAAGGGCATTGGCCCATATCTTACAATATAAATAAACTACCCTATGTGTATGTTAAACACACAAGGGATATTTTCTCCCAATCTTCTCTATTTCTCATATGGTATCTAGAGCACAGGAATAGTTCCAGTCAACTCCACGGTCTCCGGCACCTATCACTGTCGCCGTCGTCACCGCCGCTGCCGTCGCCGCCGCCGCCGCCGCCGCCGTCGCCGGAGTTCCAGAATCGACCGGCGACCACACCATCGGGATCGTCTCGGCCGGGCGACCACCGTCGCACGAAGATCGCGGCGATCGGAGCACCCACGCGCCGCCACGCGCCGCCGCAAGATTCGCCGCTGCCGCCGCGCGTGCCGGCGCGTCGCCGGAGCTTTCCGCCGCCGATCAGCACCGCCGTGATCGCCTCCTCGCCCTCTTTCCGGATCTGTGGTCGTTGCGTCAATCGGAGCACTTTGAATTTTTAGGGTTTCTCCCTCTCTATGGCGTCTTCCTCGTCTACAAACACCTCTGTTGGTGGCTCATCTTCTGATCCCTCAATATATACCAATTATGTGAATGTACACTTGTCCATTGACAAGTTAGATGGCACAAATTATGCAACATGGGCGTCCGACATCAAACTTTGGTTGAAGAGTCAGGGGTACTTAGATCATCTTACTCAAAATGAGACTATTGCTCCCATAGATGACACTTCCCGCTGGATGAAAATTGATGCTCAGTTATGTATTGTTATAAAGTCCACCATTCACTCCTCACTGAAACAAATGTTTCGATCCTATGAAACATGTTCAGAAGTATGGGCACAAGCGAAGTTGTTATACACCAATGACACTCAGCGTCTTTATGGTGTTTGTCAGGACCTATTAACTGTTATTGGTCCGCGCAATCCTGGTCCCATGGCAGATTATTTGGGTAAAATTCATGCCCTTCTTCATGACTTTAATGATATATTACCTCCTGCTTCCACTCCTGCTGAAGAATTGGAACAACGATCAAAGTTCTTCATGTTGTTGGCATTATACGGACTCTCTGATGATGTTTCTCATGTCCGTGATCAGATTTTGGGTTCTCCTGTCATACCCAACTTTACTTCTACTTGTTCTGCTCTTTTGCGTATACCGAGCAAACCTGTCACTGAGACATCCTCCCATACTGATGATTCCTCTGTTATGGCTGCTCAACGTGATGATCGAAGTCGGTCTCGCTAGCCAAGTAAAGGACGTCCAAAATGTGACCATTGTGGCAAGTTAGGCCACAAGATTGATAAATGTTATGCTCTCCATGGACGTCCTCCTCGATCTGTAGCAATGGCAAATTCTGATCCACCTCCCCGATCACCGTCTGCAGACCATCCTACTTCATCTAATACCATAGACAAACCTGCACTCTTCAACGAATTTCTCAGATGGTATGAGGATCATCAGCACTCTGGTTCCACTACATCTGCATCTGTTGCACGTACAGGTACACCTTTTGTTGGTCTAACTCACTCTCTCGGACCTTGGGTCCTGGACTCAGGCGCCACTGATCACATCACCGGTAACAAGTCTTTGTTTTCTTCCTTGTCATGTCCTGATAATTTACCCTTGGTAACAATGGCTGATGGGTCTAGAGTCTCATCTCATGGTATTGGTACTGTTAATATTTTTCCATCCATATCCATTGATCATGTACTTTATGTCCCTGGGTCTCCCTTCAACTTACTGTCCATTAGTCGTTTAACTCACACTCTTAATTGTGTTATTTCATTTACTAAAGATTCTGTTTGGTTGCAGGACCGGAGTTCGAAACACATGATTGGCACAGGATGTGAGTCTCATGGCCTTTATCATCTTCGTCCTTCTCCACATGTTGGCATAGTCATGGAGTCACCATCCCTTCTTCATGCTCAGTTCGGTCATCCTAGTCTTGCCAAACTACAACAACTTGTCCCGAGGTTGTCCACATTATCAAGTTTGTCGTGTGAGTCTTGTCAGTTAGGGAAGCATACTCGTAGTTCCTTTCCTCGTAGTGTCTCACAACGGGCGTCGTCTCCCTTTTCATTGGTTCATTCTGACATTTGGGGACCTAGTCGTGTTAAGTCCATTTTAGGTTTTCAATATTTTGTTACTTTTATTGATGACTATTCCAGATGTACTTGGTTGTTTTTAATGAAGAATCGTTCTGAGTTGTTTTCTATTTTCCAATCTTTTTTCAATGAAATAAAAACACAGTTTGGGGTTTCTATTCGACATTTACGTAGTGATAATGGCCGTGAATACCTTTCTCAACAGTTTAAACAGTTTATGGCTTCTCATGGCATTCTTCACCAAACCTCATGTGCTTATACCCCTCAACAAAATGGGGTGGCTGAGCGCAAGAATAGACACCTTATTGAAACAACTCGTACACTTCTGATACACGGTCAAGTACCCTCACGCTTTTGGGGTGATGCAGTTCTCACAGCATGTTATCTTATCAACCGCATGCCATCTTCCGTCCTAGATAACAAAATCCCTCATTCTATCTTATTTCCTCAAGACCCTCTGCATCCATTACCTCTTCGAGTTTTTGGGTCTACATGTTTTGTTCATGATTTTAGTCCTGGTCTTGATAAGTTGTCTCCTAGATCTCACAAATGTGTCTTCTTAGGATTTCCCCGGTCACAAAAGGGCTATAAGTGTTTTTCCCCATCTCTCAATCGTCATTTTATCTCTGCTGATGTCACTTTTGATGAGTCTTCTTTTTACTTTTCACATCTATCTTCTAGTTCTGTACCTCTCCCTGTTACTGTTGATATTCCTCTTGTCTGTGATCCTCCTGGTGATACTCCACCCCTTTTGTCTTCTCCTTCTTTAGACTCTCATTCACCACAGGCTCATCCTTCACCTCCACCACTTCAGGTTTATAGTCGCCGTAATTGCCTACCTCATGACTCACTTCCGGTGCCGCCTCATGTGTCTCCTCCGGCTCCAGCAACTGAGTCTGACTTGCCTATTGCCCTCCGTAAAGGTATACGCTCTACCCGTAACCCTTCCCCCCATTATACTGTTCTTAATTACCACAGATTATCTCCATCATTTTATACTTGTCTCTCATCCATTTCTTCTGTGTCAATTCCCAAATCTGTGGGTGATGCCTTAACTCATCCTGGTTGGCGTCAAGCTATGATGGATGAATTAAGTGCCTTACAGGAAAGTGGAACTTGGGAGCTTGTCCAATTACAATCTGGAAAGTCTGTTGTTGGTTGCAGGTGGGTGTATGCTATCAAGGTTGGTCCTGATGGTACAATTGATCGTCTGAAAGCTCGACTGGTTGCCAAAGGCTACACACAGATTTTTGGTTTGGATTATGGTGATACTTTTTCTCCAGTGGCAAAGATGACCTCTGTTCGCCTATTCATTGCCATGGCCGCTCTTCGACAATGGCCTCTTTACCAACTTGATGTCAAAAATGCTTTTCTCAATGGTGATTTGCATGAAGAAATTTATATGGAGCAACCGCCTGGCTTTGTTGCTCAGGGGGAGTCATCTGGATTGGTATGTCGTCTTCGCAAATCCTTATATGGCCTAAAACAGTCTCCTCGGGCCTGGTTTGGTAAATTCAGTTGTGTTGTTCAACAATTTGGTATGTCTCGCAGTGAAGCGGATCATTCAGTGTTCTATCGCCACTCGAGTGCTGGATGTATCTACTTAATAGTGTATGTCGATGATATTGTTCTCACAGGAAGCGACTATCTTGGCATCTCTCAGATGAAACAACACCTTTGTCATCATTTTCAAACCAAAGATCTTGGCAAACTTCGGTACTTTTTGGGTATTGAAGTAGCACAATCCAGTGATGGTATTGTCATATCTCAGAGGAAGTATGCATTAGACATCTTGGAGGAAACAGGGTTAATGAACTGTAAATCTGTTGAGACACCTATGGATCCTAACATCAAACTCCTACCAAATCAGGGGGAGCCTTTCTCAGATCCTGAACGGTACAGAAGACTAGTTGGTAAATTAAACTATCTTACTGTTACGCGTCCTGACATTTCCTTCGCAGTTAGTGTGGTGAGTCAATTTCTAAACTCCCCATGTGAAGACCATTGGGATGCAGTTGTTCGCATACTGAAGTATATTAAAAGATCACCTGGGAAAGGTTTGCTATATGGCCCTAACAACGATACAAAAATCGTTTGTTATTCAGATGCTGATTGGGCTGGTTCCCCTTCTGATAGGAGGTCTACTTCTGGATATTGTGTCTCTATTGGTGGCAACCTGATATCTTGGAAAAGTAAGAAGCAAAGTGTTGTGGCAAGGTCCAGTGCAGAAGCAGAATATAGAGCTATGGCATCAGCTACTTGCGAGCTTGTGTGGCTTAAACAATTGTTGAGTGAATTGAAATTTGGAGATGTCACTCACATGATACTTATATGTGATAATCAAGCTGCTCTCCATATTAGCTCTAATCCTGTCTTCCATGAGAGAACCAAACACATTGAAGTTGATTGCCATTTCATTCGAGAAAAAATCATATCTGGAGATATCAAGACTGAGTTTGTTAATTCAAGCAACCAGTTGGCAGACATATTCACTAAGTCCTTACGAGGACCTAGAATTGATTATCTTTGTAACAAGCTTGGAACATATGATTTATATGCTCCAGCTTGAGGGGGAGTGTTAGATATTAAGATGTGTGTTTCTGTTATTTGGGCTTAGTCTATTCTGTATTAAGGGCATTGGCCCATATCTTACAATATAAATAAACTACCCTATGTGTATGTTAAACACACAAGGGATATTTTCTCCCAATCTTCTCTATTTCTCATAATAACGAAATACAATAACGATTCGGGAGCCTAATCCTCCTCAACAAGGTCCACGACCTGTTTACACAAAGTAAAGGCTAGTTGCCTTCTAACAATGAATAAAACGCTATTTATACAAGACCTCCCATCCCGCCTTTCCTATCCCATCCCGCCTCTCCTAACTGCTCTCTCATTTCCTCTTCCTTCTATCCTTTTACCTTAGATCCTATCATTACACCATGCTGCCAAACAACCTTGTCCTCAAGGTTGGAACAATGAAGTTTGAGCCCATGGCATTGTGATATGGTCTTATCATAGGAAGGGAACCCGCTGGCTACTACCTACAACTTCTGGTCTGGAGGTTTGGGTGGTGGCCGAAATGAGAGACAAAATTTATGGGACCATTTTCGTGTTTGCATTATTTCCTTTAAGGCAAGAAGCTTCTTATTCTTCCCTGTAAAATAACTTCTTCTACCGTTCGGCTCTCTTCCCACTATCTTTATACCGTTCGGCCAATGACTTGGAGACCATTTTGACTATAAGACCACTTCGCCTTTGACTATAATCGTTCGACCGTCCGGTTTCGGCCATCCTCTCACGATCGGATTCGACGGTTCTCTCCCGTTCGGGTCTAGCAATCCTCTTCCGTGCAAATCTAGCAGTCCTCTCCTGTTCAGATCCAGTCGTCCTCTCCTGTTTTGATCCGGCAGATTCCGGGTGTTCAATACTAACCCCACACTCTCGGCGGCTTCCGATCTGCCTGGGTGATTGGCCTCGGACCGCTCAGCAACTCCCAATCTGCCTGGGTGATTAGCCTCCAACCGTTCGGTGACTCCCGATCGGCTTAGGTTATAGCGATTGTCCTCGGACAGTGTCACCTCACCGCCTGTTGGTTCCCAATACGACTCGTCTTTTATCCCGCTACCATTCCCTACCTTTTCGTCTCCCTGGAATTCTTCAACATCCCGTGCGATCCGCATCGCCACCAGCAAGTCCTGTGGGTCATGCGGTCAGACTTGATTTCGTATGTCCTCTTGCAATCCCGCCAGAAAATATCCTAACAGGTGCTCGTCCGGCACCCTCTTCGTTTGACCACCAATTTCTTGAAGACTTGTAAATACTCTTCCACAGTCCCCGTCTATTTCGATGCTGCCAAACGCTCAACAATGGTTCCAAACCTTATCACCAGGGCTTCCTTCAAACCATCCCATGAACGATTATTGGCTTTTCTCCTTCTAGGCTTTGAACCAATAGCTCGCGCTGCCCTCCATGCTTATGTACGCGAGCCACACTTTCTCCTCCTCTGCTACTCCTTGAAGCTCGAAAAACCTCTCTGCCTAATTGATTCAGTTTAACGGGTCCAGCCCTTCGAGAGTGGGTAATTCAACCCTCTTCTGCCATTGATTCTGCCCCTCTGGATGTTCGCCACCCACTCTCCCTCCAATATCCTCCTCGCGCCATCGTTGGTTCCCGTTTGTGGAAGCCTGACTTCCATCTGATTGTCCTTCGTTGTTGTGAGCCTGCGCCCCCATCATCCTCATTATTTCTTGCAAGTCCCAGCGCACTGCGGTAGATTCCGCCTTCATCCCTTCCATTGTAATCTTCAAAGCCTCCAATCGTCCCTCCGTGCTTCCCTCCATCTTCGATTCGCCCCCAATTTGGATTCGGCAGGTCAGACCAATTTGTTAGGTTTCTGAGTTAGAAGCCTAACGTTCTCACAACTCCCACTCACTCAAAGGCAATCAAACAAGAAAGAACAAAGGAATTGTATGTATTCACTGTAACATATAACAAAATACAATAACGATTCGGGAGCCTAATCCCCCTCAATAAGGTCCACGACCTGTTTACACAAAGTAAATGGCTAGCTGCCTTCTAACAATGAATAAAACACTATTTATACAAGACCTCCCATCCTGCCGTTCCTATCCCATCCCGCATCTCCTAATTGCTCTCTCATTTCCTCTTCCGTCTATCCTTTTACCTTAGATCCTATCAACTATGATCTTGATACAAACAATTTTGTCTAAAGAGACTGAATAGCAAAATATCTATGATTGATTTCATGAGAAACCCCTTTACTGTCTAAGGTTCAATCAGTTTTATATATATCAGTTTCTCATTTGACATGTATAAAAACGATGCACTAAAAAAATACATTTTGTAGCTGTCTCTAGATAATGTTATTCTTACCTTTGATAACAAGTGCTCCGTTTACTGCAGCATCAAATTCATACATTGTGAAGGTTGGAGGACAGTCAACAATCTTGTCCCCAGGATCAAGCACACAACTGTAGTATACAAGAGAACCATGTATGATGATTGTCATACCTGTTATGAAAACTAGCATAAATAGAGAAAGAATTTGAGGATTATCTAAAACAGAAAAGGTATTGGTTCTAACCGCATTATCAAATCAATGAGCTCATCTGCACCACATCCTGCAAGAATATATTCAGCTTCAAGTCCAGAATCTTCGGCAAGGGCTGCACGCAATCTGCGGCTCTCTGGATCAGGATAGACATATGGGAACTTTATGGATCCTAGGGCTTCCATAACCTGTCAAACCTCTGATAGTCAACTCCAGTGTAATAAAGGGTGTAAGGTTCAGCAATTTGCTTCCATACATTTGAGCATAGCTTAGAAAATATTCAAAGTTTAAAAATTGAAAGATAAAATTACAATCAATCGCCCTGACATTGTTAAACCTCATATTACCATATAATCATTTTCCACTTTTAGACAATAATACAAAAATTTCAGACATTAAAAAATATAATAAAAACTCACCTCTGGAGGGGGACCATAAGGATTTTCATTAGCATCTAACTTGACAATATCCTCAGGCTTCCGTCCAAGTCGAGCAGATAAAACCTACAACAGAAAGCTTCCTTTGTAACAACTAACTTAGATAGTTGTGGAACAATTTTCCCAACCAAAAGACAAGTGCTGTGGCCAGGGTTCCATGAGAAATGTTATAAAAATGATTGCCAAATGCCAAACTACCCATATCTTCACGACAACCAGAGAGACAAAATTAAAGTTAAAAAACTTGCAATTTGAGTGCAAAGCGTTTGCAAGCAAGCAATCAATCCCTCTCACAGAATAGAAATACTATTATGGACAAAAGAATCAATAATGCCACAAGGTACAAGAAGAAACAAACATTTATCTTCAATTTTGAAGTAACAACTACACAAGTACGTTACCAGAGCTAAACAAACAGTAGATATGAAAAAATGATAAGACCAAATTCTTGACAAGAAAATTCAAATATTGCCCAGAAAACTAAACATTGTTGGAAATGTCACGAAGAACCAACAAAATCAAAAGGAGTTGACTTTTGAAGACACAAACCTCAAAGGGCAAAATTGGCTGATAAGGAGACAACTTCCTCAGATGCTCTCTGATGAAGGAGTCACCTGTCACCTGCAAAGGACCATTGTTGACTTGCTCCACAGGAATGGTAGAAGTCATTGCCACAAACTTCCTCTGATTCCCCTCAAATGAACAAATGGGTTTTAGAGGTAACCCCACTTGCTGCTTCAGATTGGTGTTGTATTTTACCCAGCACAAAGCAGCTGAGTTGTAGAAATCAATCACACCCATTAAAATCTACACACAAATAAGTAAATAGATATGATCAATAAATGAAAAGGATTCAAAGTGAATCAATTGGAGTAGCATATGAGAAAGAAGGAAGAAAAGGAGAGCATGCCATGATTGTACCAGAAACAAAAAGGGAAGAAAAAAAAAAAAGATACGAGGTTAGGGACATACCCTGCACAACAGGCAAATGGGGAACTTGGCAGAGGTTGCTGACGCCAACAATTTAGAATGGAAACTGAAATTTACTCTGAAGAAAGCAAATAAATCATGAAGGCGTGAAGGTAAACCCTACATATCCACATAATGCAGAAAAAAAAGACAAAAAAAAACCAAATAACACTGTTTAATGTATTGTTTACTAACGAGGGGTGTGTAACAATTTTTATCCCCATTATAACACAATAACATATTCGTCATTAAACATTATATTTTAACAACATATTGGTCATTCATAATAATTATTTGGTTTAGTTAATGTAACATCCCAAAAATACAGTAATCACCATATCATAGAGTTAATTACATTTCATAATAAAACAGTGCAGTCTTACAATAATACTAACGTTCAAAAGCCGAACGGCATTAAGTACAAATCTATATACAATGCAAGAGAAAAGAGAAGGAGTCAGGAACGAACGGTTTTACAAAACATAGTACCGAACGATCATTTACAACTCAAATAACATCTAATACTACTAAACGACTTAAGGCTCGGCTTTTACTTCAACGTCCACCAAGTTCTCCTCTTCAATCACTTCTTCCAACAAGGCGTCACCTTCTGCTCACATCCACACGGATGATCATTGCAATGACAGGCGTACAGATACAGGACAACACAAAGAAAGAACACAGGGTAAGCTTATGTAATTTAATTCATGCATCAACATACAATTTAAACATGCCACCAATACAAAAATAGCTCAACACATATAACCATCTAAAAACTCTCACTAGATAGATCGTCCGGACTGTATGAATATATGTATCTACAGGCGTTCGTGCACTCGGGTGATGTAGTAACTGGGAAACACTCAACAGCTGCCACCCGAGGTTAGCCCTATCAGTCCAAAGTACTCCTAAGGACTAGGACCTCCTGCCGTTCCCACACATGACCTGCCCTCCTCTACGTGAGGACGAGCACTCACGGAACATCAAGAGCTGCCATCAGTAGCTTTACCACAGTCATACTATACAATTTTCCCATATTCAATACATAGTGTTGTTCCTCCCTGGAACGCTCGTTCAAAATCCACCATCATTTATTCATCTCATATACTGTTCAACATTGATAATATTTCACTTTATTTTCATTTTCATCTTCCATACCAAGTTCATAAAATAACGAACGTTTAGTCCTCTTCATAACGAGGACGAACGTGAGGAAAGAGAACGAGAAACCTTCGTTCCAGAGCAGAATAAATTCGATTACAAATACGCATCACATTTGACGAACGTCATTTATCATTTGAATCAGTTGAATGAACTGACTCTCGGAAGATCAGATCAATACTCTAAGAATAATTAAAGTTCAAAGGCTCTAGGCCGGATCAAATGGATAAAACCACCTCCAAGCGATTAAAGAACCATAACAAGAATAATTCAATTATAAAAACCGACTGCCAGTCAATGACCGAACGCGGTAAGAGGAATTTACTAAATTTGGACGAACGCTATTACCGCACGTTCAATAATTAAAGACGAGTACGAGCGTTCGGTATAAGACCGAGCACTACTTAGGACGTACGCTAGGTGTAAGACCGAGCGCTACTTATTACGAACGCTAGGTATAAGACCGAGCGTTACAAATCTTAAAGTACAAGGTATATATAGATATTACTTTATTTCGAATATCAGGGTACGACTATTCTGAGCCGAACGCTCCAAGATAGTATTTCCACATGAGGACGCTCGTTCTTCACTAGAGTTCTCTCCAAATGAAAGAATTCCATTTTTAACAATTTACTAGAAAACCGAACGGTAGAGGACCGTTCGATGTCGAGCGTTCATTATCATAGTGAGAAGTTCATATTCAAATTTTCAACTATTTTCAACATATCAGTTCATACCTTATAACTTCACATCAATTATCAATTTACATACTTTATAGCATCCATATTAATAATTCATACTTCAAACTGATAACTCATATTCACATTTATACATATCAAACATCATAATACAGATCAACCAGCATACACCATATTCATTCAATCAAACAGCAGACGTTCATACAAAACACGACATATGAATTAAATCAAATAAGCCTCCCTTACCTCTAATGTGAACGATCGTCCTAAGTTTGCAACTTGGCTTGCCAACTACAATCCCTTCTACCCGCAACGCTTACTACTCTTTGAATCAACATCAACGACAGATGAAAAAGGGTTCAATATTTAACTTAAGGACTCATGCACCCAGAGTTGGGTGTGCATGTTCACAAGGATGAACAGTTGAAGGAAAATGAACTTACCGGTTTCAGAACTCTAAACTGTTCGGTTCAGGTGGAAGCTCAAGACGCCGGGAATACTTCTACAGTGCCTGAACGGTAATCGGAGCAGAGAAGAGTGAGTTACAGTATAGAGAAGGGAAAGGTTTTCTAGAGAGAAGGGGGAGAAAATGGAGGTCAGAGTTTGGAGGGAGAAGGTGCATGCAGAAGAGTGTGGGCAGGTTTTTCAGAAATCATTTTTGTTTGCCCCACGTCCAAATGGTCGTGCGTTCTTCTGCTGACACCTGCACTCCACTGACTGACTTCCGAACCTTCCATTGTGACACTTGGCGTGAGCGCAGAGACTTTGGGAGTACGTTTTTAGTGCATTTGAGCAGGGGTTTTGGGTGTAATAATTGAGATTAACAGGTGGAGTTTGGGGTTCAATTTCCAAGGTCTCACAATTAAACTATAAGTTATGATAAATTTGACTACACTTAATTAAGTCTTTAATAGATTTTTGTGATTTATTAAATATTTAAAAAATTATATTTTTTAATTGAGTCTTTGTAATTTAATTTATCTATTGCAAGCTTTCCATGAGCAAATGCCATTACTCAATCACAACTAAAATACACATTGTTCCGAGTAGAACCTGTAACATCCCTGATTAGATCTCACGATAATGCAGCAAAATTAAATTTGAAAAGATCAAGAATAAATTTTAAAAAATTATTACAAGAAAACTTATTACAATTTAAATAAAACGTATCAAGTACTAAAGAAATTGTAGAGATAAAATTTGAGAATTTCAAAGAAACTTAATTTATTGTAACTTCAAACATTGTTCATATCTCAATTTAAATAAGTAAAAATATTGATTTCCACTTATTTATTCCAATAATTTCTAAAACATCGTAATAAAATTCTCATCGTAGATTGCTCTCTCATCAATTACCGACTCCAGAATAGTTTGCATTCCTATTTGAACTTCCGTATAACATACGATCATTTCGCACGTACATACACAGACAAGCAAACAAACAAGTATGGTTCAGCTAAGAAATTCATCATCAAGGAAAGTAGACATATGGAAATAGCAAAGACTTCCGCTCTAACATCACATACCCCAATTACATTCTCATATTACATTCTCATAGATGTACATCATTATACTAACTTAACATTACCCGCTATCATTGATTCATCAATATTCATATCCCCGCCAATCAAGTAATTAATTCAACAAAATTTATCATATCTATAATAGTCATACATTTTTCAAACATAATCAACCAAGTCTAGCACCCATTGTTATGAGTATCAGAATTCTATGATGATATTCATTATTGGAATACATGCATCCATCTAAGTCCTGGTTTGAGATACCATTTAGAATACTTTGTCATTTATTTAAGTTATTTGACAGAACATGTCACCAGACCGTAATCACAGTCTATTTATATAAAATTATTATTGCAATTAGCATTTTAGAGTTAGCTAATATTTGTTAGGCATCAAATTTGACATTTTAATGGGTGAATACTAGTATGATTGAATTGCATTCACGTTAAATTACTCGAGCATGTGAACTCACCCAAGGGTAACAAGTAAACGTACAGTCAAATTCAACACATCTAGGTCCATTACAGATTTAACAATCAAATGAATTCATCCCTTTTTCCTTTACTACCTCATTTTCAGAATCCCAAGCAGAACCAGTCACAAATCATCAACCAATTATCTGAACTCCTTAATAACATATACAGAACTTAATCCTTACCTAATGAACATTTAATGAGTTATATATAGAGTAAAATAGAGTAGGCATAATATAGTTACTGCTCCATCAGGTTGGCAGACATGTACAGTTTAATCCAATTTTAATTCTAAGTATCACAACCCATGCATTCATTTCTAGTTAACACTCATGACAATAATTTAACAAATTCTCTAAACATTTCCAGCCATCCTAACACTTCATATAATGTAAAACATGTATTCCAATAATCATATTATACCAGTAAGATATTTATTGGATAAAATATCTTAGATATTTTAAGCGGTTAAAGTTATAAACAATCAACCGGATTTTCAGATAATTTGTTTATATCTTATTCTATTTATATTTTATTGGGCTTATATCAGCTCAGGATCCATGAGGTAAATTATAAATACATAGTCAGGGCCAAAAGTCATGTACGTTCCACTTATACACTATTCACTCTACGCTACGATGATCATTTACTAAATATTCAACCAAGAGCCGAGGCTCTTCAAACCACACGCCTAACTTGAGCGTCGGAGTACCTTTTGCAGGTACATCCTCCCACATCAAGAGGAAGACTGATCGGTTTGTGCCAACACCGATCGGCCAATAGCAGGAGTTTGGAAGCGAGCGAGCGGCCTAGACACGTCAGCAGGTTAGTCTCTCGGTCCCAAAATTATCCACCGAAACATTTTGGCGCCCACCATGGGGCCGAGCGTCAAACCCAATGATGACCACGAGGAGCATGTAGGAACAACAAAGCTGAACGGTAAAGCCCGTTCCCTAGGAAGCACTCCTAGGTCAAAGACCGAGCGGTAAATTCCTCTCGGAAGAGAGGTAAAGCCCTCTCAAAACCGAACGGTAAAGCCCGTTCACTAGGAAGCACTCCTAGCTCAAAGCAGAGAGGTAAGCACTCCATGCATTCATTTCTAGTTAACACTCATGACAATAATTTAACAAATTCTCTAAACATTTCCAGCCATCCTAACACTTCATATAATGTAACATGTATTCCAATAATCATATGATTCAAGTCTGCAGACTAAATATGAATTCAAAGATTCTACCTAAGTCAGATTTCTTCAGCACACAATATATCAGACAATTAAACTCTATTTTGACTACAACATCATTTCTATGATTATACTTTGTGTTCCTAAACCAAAATTCCATTGCTCTTCACTAATTTAAATTACCAATTCAATATTCATCTTATTTATCATGTGGTTTCTGTTGGCAACAAGAAGGCAAAAGTTGACAGCTTTTTAAACTCTTTCTTTCTTTTGCATTCTTTCAAATGAATTGTTACAAGTGTTTATCAGCAAAAGGTTTGTCTCTTCAAATGCCAGAAATAAATCATGATGCTTATTGAGTAGGTCTGCCACCTAAAACCATTAATACTAGGAATACCAAGCAACAAGAAATAAATTTCCTAATTTAAGTTTTATAAGAAATCTCCCCCTTACTCTTTCCATTTATCATTCCAATCAGCTTTTTACAATTCTCCAGTAGTGTGGTCGGTAGTGGCTTGGTAAATATGTTCGCGGCTTGAGCTCGGCTTTCAACATGCTCTAACTTGACCTTTCCTTCTCTTACTTGTTCTCGGATGAAATGAAAACAGACGTCGATATACTTGCTCCTTCCGTGATTAACTGGGTTCTTTGCCAACTCGATCGCCGACTTGTTATCAACTCGGGTCACAGTCCCTTCATCTCGAATCACTCCCAGATGCCTTAGATTTAAAAGCCAGACTGCATGACACACGCTCCAAGAAGCCGCCACATACTCTGCCTCGGAGGTAGACAGGGTTACAATGGGCTGCTTCTTAGACAGGCAAGTAAAAGTCGTATTTTCGAGTAGGAATACATAACCCGAAGTAATTTTCTGGTCATCAACATCACCACACCAATCACTATCCGAGTAACCCACAAGTCGATAGTCATCCAATTTTGAATAGAAAAGACCAAGTGATAGGGTTCCTCGAATATATCTCAGAATTCTCTTCAAGGCCTTCCAATGTGTATAGCTTGGATCCTCCATGAATCTACTTGTTATCCCAACACTCAACATTAAGTCGAGTCTCGTGCTTGTAAGGTACTTCAGACTTTCGATTAAACTTCGATATCTCCCAGAATCAGCTCGTTCTCCTCCATCTAACTTCGAGAGTTTAGTGCCCGGTTCCATTGGAGGAGAAACCGGGTTACAGTCCTCCATTTTAAACTTCTTTAAAATTTCAAGCGCGTACCTTTCTTTGGATATAAAAATCCCTTCCTCTAATTGCTTCACTTCCAGGCCAAGAAAATATTTCATCAGGCCTAAGTCTATCATCTTGAACTCTTTTTCCATTACCTCCTTAAACTCCTTAATCAACTTCGTTTTGCTTCCGGTGAATGTAAGGTCATCGACATAGAGAGCAACTACCATCATATCCTTCTCTGATTTCTGTGTAAAAAGCATGTTCATACGGACATTGCTCGTACCCGATTTTCTTCAAATACCCGTCAATTCTTTCATTCCAGGCACGGGGAGCCTGCTTCAATCCGTAAAGGGCTTTTCTCAATCTCAGCACTTTCTTCTCATACCCTCTCTTCATGTACCCGAGTGGTTGCTCGACGTACACCTCCTCTTTCAACGCTCCATTTAGAAAGGCCGACTTCACATCCATCTGTAGAATTGGCCATTAGTTCTGAGCAATAAGAACGGTTGAAAAACCGTTATTTTTATACTCATTTTGACATCAAAAACAACCTTTATGGCTTAGAAACTAGCTTGGAATCATGTTTTTGCTTTAGTTTTGTGAATAAGAGAATTGAAGGTGAATTTAATGGTTTTGTGCTAGATTCCTTTGATTTTGTAGGTCAGTGGAATGATTTGAAAGAAGAGTTAAAGTACCGAATGGTTGGAATGCAGAAAAGTCAACCATAAACTAGAAAAGTCAACAATTCAACCAAAAAAGTCAACCCGTCAACTAGAAAAGTCAACCAGAATACAGAAAACGTTGCGCTGAGGGCCAGTTTTGAAGTGCCGAAATCACTGGTGAGGGCTAAAAATGCAGCTGAGCTTCATTTTGAAGACCCGCACTTACCGTTGAGTGGCAAAACTGCCGCTGAGCGCCATTTTTATGGGCTTGGGCTTATTTTGTGTAATTTTTAGAAATTATAAAAGGGGTTTAGTTGGCTAAGGGTAGACATCCTTTGGCAGACAGAGGCGAAACTTCACCCCTTAGAGGAGGATTTTGAATGCTAAAGCTCATTTCTCAACTTTCTAGGGTTTTATCTTTCATTCTTTCATTGTTTTTCATCTAGTTTCACCATGATTATGGTGAACTAAACTTTCATTGTTGTTGGGGAACCGATGTAATCCTTTGAAACTTTCATGTATTGAATTGATTCTTTAATTTATATGCTTTCTTTCATTAATTGTTAGGGTTTTTCTTCTATACTCTATGCATGCTTTGTTTAACTCATTCAATTGCATGATCGTTGATTTTATTTGTATGGACACGTATAGATAAATCTAGACATGAAGAAATTCTCCCAAGAGCAATATTACCTAAACATAAGGATAGGAGGATTGGTTGCCTTTAAGCTTCTGTGCGAATGTAATGCATGAATAATTGCTAGAGAGACAAGACATTGTAAACTAGTGATTAGGATTAGGATTTCTTCACCGAGACATCGAGTTTAAGGTAAATTAGAAAGTGGCATTAACATTAATGAAGAAAGGTGAATTCTTGAAAACATGAGAGTGGATAGGAGAACTCGGTAACCCCAACAACATAATCATCCATATATTTCAATCACGTTTTGCTTCTTTTGTCTTGTTGATCAATACATGCATTCATATTTACTTTTTAGTATTTGCATTTAAATCTCAAAGAATTGGTTTTTCAAGTCTTATTTAATCAAGAAATCACACAGTTGTTTAGGCCGTGAGTCATTTGGGAAACAATACTTGGTCTTACCATTTTAGTATTACTTGATACGATTCAGTACACTTGCCGAGGGTTAACAAGCAGCTAACAAGATTAGGAGTTTGTTGCAACCGGGATCGCGACGGGACGACGATCCGTGGTGTAAAACACGTTCAAAGTTTTGAAAAAGAGATTTGGAGTCGCCATCTGTCGCAACCGGGATCGCGACGGGACGACGATCCGTGGTGTAAAACACGTTCAAAGTTTTGAAAAAGAGATTTGGAGTCGCCACCATAGTTTATTCTGGAAAACTACGGAAAAACCATAAAATGATAAGGCATGGTCAATTAGAACCAGATTCTTGGTTCGGGAGTCGGTTACGTGTAGGGAAGGTATTAGCACCCTACGACGCCTGCCCTAGGGCAGTACCTTTAACTAAATGCGCGAATATGGATGTGGTTTTCAAAATGTTTAACTATCCCCTAAAATAAGATTCTAAAGAAACAACATGTATTTTTTAGTTTTTTGAGCCCGACAAGGATTGACCTTGCTCCTACGTATTCTCATTAAGAATGAGAAATCAGGGTTCCGTAGTTCTTTTAGAAACTGCTTGAAAATATTGTTTGAGAAATTGTTTAGAAAATTTGTTTGGAAAATGATTATGAATAAATTTGGATTTTTGGGAAAGTGAACCTGACAAGGACTGACCTTGCTCCTACGTATCTCCACTTTTGATGGAGAATCAAGGATCACGTAGTTCTGGTAGGAAGATTGTTTGTTGTTTAAAAATGTTGATGTTTTTTTTGGTTTTTTGAAGCTTTTATATTTTTTGGTATTTTTTGTATAATATTTAAATTTTTGCGTAATGAGCACTAGACTGATGCGTACGATCGCACGAGCACTCACACGGCTTTTTCTTTGTTTTTCATTTTTTTTTTTGCGTAATGAGCACTAGGCTGATGCGTACGATCGCACGAGTACTCACACGGCTTTTTCAATGTTTTTTATTGTTTTGCGTAATGAGCACTAGGCTGATGCGTACGATCGCACGAGCACTCATACGGCTTTTTTTGTTTATTTTATATTTTGGGTAACGAGTACTAGGCTGATGCGTACGATCGCACGAATACTCATACCGATATTTATTACATTACATGTTTTTTTTTTAAGTTATATATATATTTTTTCATATTTTTTTGAGAAAAAGAATGTGAAAAGGATTTTTTTTTCTTAATATTATTTTATTTTATAAAATTGGTAATTTTAATATTTTAGTTATTTTTCTTATTTTGTAATTTTTTATATGAAGCAAACTAGTCTAATAAATATTGTTTTTTTGTAATTTTTTAATCATGAGAATAATAACAGCTTAAAAATTATTTTTGTGATTTTATGCTTTCAAAATTTTTTATTTTGTTAAAACAATGTTTGCAGCAACGTAGGATAAAAAAAAACTAACGCTAAACCATTTTTTATCTCCATAAAACAAATGGACCAAAGTCCAAACTCTTTTCCAGAGTTTCAAAAACGGGTCACGTATTTTAATTTTTTTTTCAGATTTGGACCAAACCCAAATTTCCTTCTCGTTTTCGCAAGATGGTTAAATCATGTACTCTTTCTTCCAAAAACATGGACCGGGCAGTAGCCAAGCCTCTTTTTATAGGGTAAACTTTGTCAAAAAAGAGATCTTCTTTCCTCCCATTCTCGGCAGCCAGCAGCCAGGGGCCGTTTCAACTTTCTTCCCCAAATTCATCTCTTCTTCTCCAACACAAAACAGAAACCCCCACTTTCTCTTATTCTTCTATCTCACTTGACACTCACGCACAAAACTCAAATCTCCCTTTCCCAGTTGAGACCAGCCACCGCGTCATCACCGAAGTCGGCCTCCGCGAGCCTCCGAAGCCGTCAAGGGCTGCTCTTCTTAGCTGCCCGCCGTTCACCACCGCAACCCAGCCACCACTTCTTCCGATCTTGACGTTGGCCGTACACCCCCGCGCCACCGAAATCGTTTCCAACCGCGGCGTCGTCAGCCTTGGAGGCCGCCGCCGATGGGCTCTCCTATTCTCCTTTGTCTATTTTCTGTTTCCGTTTTTGGGTTGTTGGGAATGGTAGGTTTCTGGTGATGTGCATGATAGAGGAAGCCCGTGTGCGCTGTGAGAGTTGAAGATGATTGAATTTGAAATTGAATTTGAAGTTGGGTGATGAAAATGAGGCGTGATAGAGGCAGGATGATGATGGGAAATCTGATCGAGTAGTGGGTTGGTAGTGTCAGGTTTTGGAGATGATTGATGATGAAAGAGTATGTAGTTGGGATTGATGAGCTGAAAGATGGAGGAGAACAGATGATGATTGAAGATTGGGTGGCGGAGGTGATGTGTTGGAGATGAAAATGAAGAGGATTGAGAATGAAGTTAAAAGTGTCAGGTCTTGGAGATCCAGTGATGGGTGGTGATGATCAAAGGGTTACTTTCGGTGTTGGAGAATGGAGAGGGATTGGGCGGAGGCTATCCGGGGAGTGAGTGGGTGGATAGAAATGATATTGGTGCACGGGTGGTGGGATGATGAAGTGGGTGATTAACTATGGTTGAAACTGAAGGTGTTAGAGATGAAGAAGAAAAAGGATAAAGATAATGAGTCGTCTGTGATGCGGGTGATGGGAGAATTGGTTTTGGAGGGTGTGATTTTGTTGAGTGAATAGGGAAGAGAGTGAGAGTGAATGGAGAATAGGAAAATGATGGGTTCTGCTTGTCTGATGCTGCTTGCTTTTATTCACGTGTTTTCTGGGTATAAATGACTGAACACTCAAATTTTATGTTGAGGGAAAACGTCTATATTCTATTGTTACCTTGTGCAGTTTTAATTATCAGGTGAAGTTACAAATGAGGCAAACAATTAGGTGGTGATCAAACATCCTTCATACATATCCAGAGAGCATCATTCATTCATATCCAACATCATTCATTCATATCTAAACACGTAACAGAGGGCATATGTTCATATCAGACAAGGCCAAGAGCTTAGATAGAAAAACTTACCTTTGCAGCTTCAAACAAAACTTTTCTCTCTTTTTTTTATTTTCTTGGATTGAATTTCCTTCCTCTGTCTCTTCTGTAAGGTCTCTTTTTTTTTCAGAAAATTGATACCTCCCCCCGTAAGGTCTATGATGAAACATATTTAAAGAACACCAAACTTGCTGCACTGTTTTTTTTTTCAGGAGCCCGACACATCCCCTCAGACATCTTCCTTAATCTGGGATTCTTGTTTTGTCTTTTTTGCTTTTTTTTTTTTTTAGACAACTTTCCAGGAATTCAGAGACACATCCCTGATTCCGGATTTTTGTTGTCTTTTTTTTGCTTTTTTTTAGACAACTTTCCAGGAATTCAGAGACACCTCCCTGATTCCGGATTTTTGTTTTGGCACATACCATATGAACATTTATCTTTATTTATTTTTAATTATTTTATCATTTTTTTTTAACATAGTGAAACAACCACAAAATAAAAAAACGAATGACCCACTGTTTGACCGAACGCCTGAACAAGACCGGACGCCTATGACGAACGGCTGTTCAAAATGAACGATAAAAAAAAAAAAAAAAAAAAAAAAAAACACATCAAGAGCGAACGTTTAACTGAAAAATAACCCATCAAGACCGAACGCTTAACTAACACAAGAAAAAGACCGAACGCTATTTGTAGAACAGTTGATTTATTTTGATGAACGCTAGAAGATCATGGACCATTAGGCCGATCGTTCCAAAACGACCGCTAGTCATCACCAGGACACCAAGACCGATCGTTCAAACACATCACGACCGAACGTTCAACTGAAACGTCCAAACACATCAAGACCGAACGTTCAAACAATAAAGACCGAACGTTAAAACACATCACAACCGAACGTTCAACAATAAGCACCAGACCGAACGTTCAACAATAAACACTAGACCGAACGTTCAAACAAATCAAGACCGAACGTTCAAACAATCAAGACCGAACGTTCAATAATAACCATTTCAAGAACGAACGTTCAGTAATAAGCACCAGACCGAACGTTCAACAATAAACAAAAGATCGAACGTTCAAACAAATCAAGACCGAACGTTCAAACAATCAAGACCGAACGTTCAATAATAAGCATTTCAAGAACGAACGTTCAGTAATAAGCACCAGACCGAACGCTCACTAATACGTCACCAAGACCGAACGTCTAAAAACATGACCGAACGTCCTTAACTTAAGCATGGACGAACGTTCGCATAAAGTAAAGTACGAACGTTGGAGGACGAACGTTCGTGAAATTTAAAGGACGAACGGTAGAAATGGGAAGTGATGGATGAGCGGTAGAGAAAGCAGGAGTGATTTGGACGAACGCCTCAGCACACTCTTTGCCGAACGCATAAAACCGAACGCTGGACTAACTTAAGCACTAGTACGAACGCTTAAGACAAACATAATTGAGACCGAGCGTTCAGATGAATGACCGAGCGTTTAAATGAAGAGCGAACGCTCATTATAGAATATAACCGAACGCTCACTAACAAATAACATGACCGAACGCTTCACATAACATGACCGAACGTTCACTAACACATAACATAACCGGACGTTCACATGAAGACCGAACGTTCATTAAAACATTATGACCGAACGGTTGAGTAGTGAATTGCCGAACGTCCTAGAGGTATGAATGGACGAACGGTCACGCAGGTCCAAGGACAAACAGTGTAGGACGAACGCTCTCTTCTTCTTTTTCTTTTTTAATTTAAATTTTTTTTTAGTTTATACTTTTTTTTATTATTATTATTTTTTATTTTTCACTCATGACGAAAATAAAATACAACAACCCTATTAGTCAATCCGGACGAAATTGGTGTTGACAGATGCCCCTCTTTACTTAGGTATTACTGGATAATATGAAAATTTGAAATTTTTTGTATTATCGGAGTAAAAGCTAAGTAAAGAAAGAAACACTAATTTCATCCGTATTTCAAAATGAATAAGGAACAACAAGATTTTTTTTTATTTTTATTATTTTTTTATTTTTCTTTTAAGAACAAGGTTAAGAGAATTGTGGTGTGTAGATCTCGTGGAGGGTGTACCAACCCTACGGAAGTGAATGAGGTGTACCAACCTCGTGGAGGGTGTACCAACCCTATGGATGAAGTGAATGAGGTGTACCAACCTCGTGGAGGGTGTACCAACCCTATGGATGAAGTGAATGAGGTGTACCAACCCCGCGGAGGGTGTACCAACCATATGGATGAAGTGAATGAGGTGTACCAACCTCGTGGAGGGTGTACCAACCCTATGGATGAAGTGAATGAGGTGTACCAACCTCGTGGAGGGTGTACCAACCCTATGGATGAAGTGAATGAGGTGTACCAACCTCGTGGAGGGTGTACCAACCCTATGGATGAAGTGAATGAGGTGTACCAACCTCGTGGAGGGTGTACCAACCCTATGGATGAAGTGAATGATTTGATTTTGATTATTGGGTTCGACCATTGCCTTGCAGAGGGTCGTTTGACAATCTGGACTTGACCATTGCCTTGCAGAGGGCCAAGATCGTAGAGTACAAAAAGTAAAATTTGTGTGATCGTTTTGAATTGGAAACTTTTGAATTTGTTCATTTGTCTTGAAATTTTGAGATGTTGGATTTTTTAGACAGCAATGAGTGTCCATTTTTATGAAAATATGGATCGAAAAGGTTATGTAAAACCTACAAAGTTGCCCCTAGTTTTGGAATCGGGGGAAGAGTTTGAATGGGATATGAATTTGTTCAAAAATTTGTGATGGATACGGAAATGATTGGCTTGAAAGGATTGCCCCACTTGGCTTGATTTTCCTTGAATCATTAGGTAGTTCCCTTCTTCCGAGGACATTTATTTTTTATCATTTTTTATGACTGCATTGTTAGTCCTTTTGTCTTGTCTTAAAATTAAGCTTTATGAAAATTTAAGCAACCATCATTCAATCTGTGTGGACTTTTATTGAGCTTGTAATGTGGCTTGGGCTGAAGGGTATTGAAAGAAAAGATATAAAGGCCCAAATAAATTTTTGTGGATATATTTTTTTTTTTGAAACAAGAGTTACCATCTATACCTTGTATCAGTTATTCGTCAAATCTGTTTTGCCTATTTTGCCATTTCTCAAATTTCATTCTTTGTTTGTCATCACTTTGGGATTCTTTCTATTTTTGCTTTGCTTTTGCTGAATTCTCTTCATTTGATCACTAAGTGTGTTTTTCTTTGCAATTTGAGTTGACTTCTACTGTGATGGTAACCCTTGTTTAGGTAAATTTTTGAAAAGAAATTTCTTATTAGCTCAAATTTGGTATCAATGGATATATCTTTTACTTTTACTTTTTTTTTTTTTTTTTTTGGATGAAGAAAGATGGCCACACATCATTTCAAATTTTGGTTATTTTATTTTCACAAGATTAATTAGGAGACAAAGCTAAATTATCTCAACAAGAGTCATTTTTTGTTTTTTTTTTATTTTATTATTTTTTTGTTTTGTCCTAACGGATTCAAGGATCTCCCAAATGAAAGCCAATGAAGGTAATCTTAACATGGAAAATCTGCCCCAATGTAAGTTTGCGTTTATTTGGACTCAAGAACATGATTGGGTCAATCTTCGGTTTAGTGGAGGTTGAAAGATAATGTTTTCAAGCAATGTAGACACCAATATTTCTTAAGAATATGTGATTTAATCATTTGACTATAGGAAATTATGACATCCATTATATTTTTTTTATGAAATGTCATAAAGCGGATGACTTGCGTCGAAAATAATTGACTCAACTTTTGATATGCCCTTTTTTATTTTATTTTTTATTTTTTTATTTGTTTTATTATTTTATTTTTTATTTTTTATTTTTTTTACGACATCCTTCAGGACTGAGCTTGTGTTGGCCGAATATACCCGTGATGCTTTCGTTAACATGCATTATTTTCATTTTCCATTATTTACCTAAAAGCTCAGCGTGATATGCAGTAATTCAACGAGTACAGGATTATAAACGAGGTATTTATTGAATGATACGAAATGCAACAAGTTTTACAGACAACATCAATATCCTTTATTGGCATCTCCTATCACGGAATCATCATGCATAAAACTTTCTGACCGCATCAGAATTAACCGGTAGCGGTAGCTCCTCTCCATCCATTCTTGTGAGAATTAGTGCCCCACCAGAGAATGCCCTTTTGACCACAAATGGTCCTTCATAGTTTGGGGTCCACTTGCCTCTATGATCCTTTTGTGTGGGCAAAATCTTTTTTAACACCAACTCGCCTTCATGAAACTCTCTTGGGCGCACCTTTTTGTCAAACGCCTTTTTCATTCTTCTTTGGTACAATTGCCCATGGCATACTGCCGTTAACCTTTTTTCTTCGATGAGATTGAGCTGATCAAATCGAGCTTGAACCCACTCAGCTTCCTCTAGTTGGGTTTCCATTAACACTCGCAAGGACGGAATTTCCACCTCGAATGGAAGTACTGCTTCCATCCCATACACAAGCGAGAAAGGTGTTGCTCCGGTTGATGTTCGTACCGATGTGCGATATCCATGTAGAGCAAAAGGAAGCATTTCGTGCCAATCTTTATAGGTGACCACCATCTTTTGCACAATTTTCTTGATATTCTTATTGGCAGCCTCTACCGCCCCATTCATCTTTGGACGATACGGAGAAGAATTATGATGATGAATCTTAAATTCCTCACATAACTCTGCCATCATCTGGTTGTTTAGATTAGTGGCGTTATCAGTGATGATTTTGTTAGGGAGCCCGTATCTACAGATCAACTCCCTCTTTATGAATCTGGTCACCACCTTTCTAGTCACATTGGCGTAAGAAGCAGCTTCTACCCATTTGGTGAAGTAATCAATTGCGACTAGTATGAAACGATGTCCATTTGACGCCTTTGGCTCTATAGCTCCAATGACATCTATCCCCCACATCGAAAATGGCCACGGTGCAGACAACACGCTTAGAGTCGTAGGTGGCATATTGATATTATCTGCATACTTTTGACATTTCTCACACTTTCTCACATGTGTGCAACAATCACTTTCCATGGTCAGCCAAAAATAACCAGCTCTCAATATCTTCCTGGCCATCGAGTGCCCATTCATGTGCGTGCCAAAGGTACCCCCATGCACTTCTTTCAATATCAGCTCGGCCTCCTTTGCATCCACGCATCTGAGGAGGACCATGTCGTGATTTCTCTTGTATAAAATATCCCCACTCAAAATAAAATTACCCGCCAATCTCCTTAGCGACCTTTTATCATTTTCGGATGCTTTCTCAGGGTATTCTCGGGTCTTAAGATAATGCTTGATATCAAAATACCAAGGCTTACCGTCTAATTCTTCCTCGACGAAATGACAATATGCTGGCTCCGCATGACTCTTCATTTTAATCATTGGTAATTTTGCATCTTGGTCAACTTCAAACATTGACGACAAGGTAGCCAACGCGTCTGCCAATTGATTTTCTTCTCGCGGTATGTGGTTAAATGTGATGGAATCGAAATACTCCATTAATCCCCTGATGTAAGCCTGGTAGGGAATTAATTTTGTATCCCTAGTCTCCCATTCTCCCTTCAGTTTGTGGATGACCAAAGCAGAATCTCCATATACATCTAGAACTCTTGCCTTAGATTCGATCGCCGCTCGAATACCCATAACACAAGCCTCATATTCTGCGATGTTATTTGTACAATTAAAACACAACCTTGCTGTCATTGGTATGTACTGCTTCCCTGGAGAAACAAGCACTGCCCCTATTCCATGTCCCATCACATTCGAAGCTCCGTCGAATAATACTGTCCATGCTTTTTTATCTCGGCCTTCTCTATTCTCTTCGAGTAAAGCCATGATGTCTTCATCGGGAAATTCAGGTTGCATTAGTTGATAATCGCTAATGGGTTGATGAGCCAGGTATTCCGCTAGAGCACTACCCTTAACGGATTTCTGAGTAACATATACGATGTCATATTCTGACAATAGCATCTGCCACCGAGCTATCCTTCCAGTGAGAGCAGGCTTTTCAAAAATAAACTTGATAGGATCCATCTTTGATATCAACCAGGTAGAGTGACTCAACATGTATTGCCTTAAGCGATGAGCAGCCCATGCCAATGCACAACAGGTTCGCTCTAACGACGAATATCGTTGTTCGCAGTCTGTGAATTTCTTGCTCAAGTAATATATTGCATGTTCTCGTTTCCCAGCTTCATCATGTTGACCCAGTACACATCCCATTGACTTCTCCAATACAGTTAAATACAAAATAAGTGGTCTTCCTGGCTCGGGTGGACGCAATACAGGTGGGTCTTGCAGGTATTGTTTGATTTTTTCAAAAGCGGCTTGACAATCCTCGTTCCAAACCACAACCTGATTTTTTCGTAACAACTTAAACATTGGTTCACAGGTAGCGGTTAATTGTGATATGAATCTAGCAATGTAGTTCAATCTGCCCAGAAAACCACGAACCTCCTTTTCTGTTCTGGGCGTAGGCATTTCTGATATTGCTCTCACTTTGTCAGGATCCACTTCTATCCCCTTTTGGCTAACCACAAAACCCAACAACTTCCCGGATTTCACTCCAAATGTGCATTTGGCGGGGTTTAACCTGAGTTTATACTTTCTCAATCTCTCAAATAATTTCTTCAAGTTGAGGATGTGTTGTTCTTCCGATTCAGACTTCGCAATCATGTCATCCACATAGACTTCGATCTCCCTGTGCATCATATCATGAAAAAGTGTCACCATCGCCCTTTGATATGTTGCCCCGGCATTTTTGAGCCCAAATGACATTACCTTATAACAAAAGGTTCCCCACAACGTGATAAAGGTTGTCTTTTCCATATCTCCTGGCACCATCTTGATCTGGTTATATCCTGAGAAACCATCCATGAATGAAAATAGCGAAAACTTGGCCGTGTTATCAACTAAAGTGTCGATGTGTGGTAAAGGGAAATTATCTTTTGGACTTGCACGGTTCAAATCACGATAGTCAACACACATTCGAACTTTGCCATCTTTCTTAGGCACTGGTACAATGTTTGCTACCCATTGGGGATATCTTGCCACAGCCAGAAACCCCGCATCGAATTGTTTCCGCACCTCTTCCTTGATTTTCAAGGACATTTCTGGTTTCATTCTTCTTAATTTTTGCTGGACTGGGAGGCATTCCGGCTTAAGTGGGAGCTTATGTTGCACAATATCAGTATCCAGACCAGGCATATCATTATACGACCAAGCAAATACATCCTTAAACTCCTTCAATAAGACACGCAACTCTTCTCTCACTTCTGCCTTCATGATAGTACCAATTTTCACTTCTTTTATCTCATCTTCATCTCCCAAGTTGAATAGTTCAACCTCTTCTTGATGGGGTCTTATCTCTTTAGATTCTTGCTCCACTAATCTCAACAATTCTGGAGAGGTTTCCGAATCATCTTCACAATCATCTTCCGTATTATCGATAGGGTGCTCAAAATTAGGAATATCGATATTGTTATTTTCAAAACAATCATGGTCATATCTGCATTATTTAAATTTGTGGAATAAGGATAAACATGAAAAATGATGAAGAACACCAAATAATGATAAAACATAAACAAACACGATTCGATTATCACGCTGAGCAATAGAAGTCAACCCGTAAATCCTAAAGCCCCGGGTAAAGCTATAGGGTTAATTAAAATTATTACATTTTATTTAAATTAAGCATCACGGGTAAATCCAGGGTTTCCCAATTGTTGAGCGGTGCATTCGAGGAGCATGCCCACACGAAACTTGAGCTTTCAGATCTTTCTTCATCTACCACAGCTGCTATTTGGCCAGTATTGAACCATCCAGCACTATGAAAGCTCTCCTTGATGTTACAAATACGAATCTTTTCCATCTTGGGTTCCCGTCTTTCTGCATGAGCTAAACTGCGCTCTCTTCTTTCTCTTATCAGCCTTTTCCTGTCCTCTTTGGTGGGCTTGTACCCTAAGCCATATCTGTTCTTATTCTCCACGACCTCTAGAGGGAAGACTTGCCCCTGCCCATGCTTGCCTAAACCTTTACCATGCTTATAGCCTTCTTTCAGCAAGACCTTGGCCATCATAATAGAAGCACGTGACGGATGCGGATTTACTGGGAACAGCTCCACGTAAGCATTTCCTACAATCTTCAATGACTGGAAAGCTGTCTCGAGAGCTTCCTCAGCTGCCTCAATATAGCGGGTGGGTGATGGGCCACTAACAAGGAGATCTTCCTCTCCTAATACTATCACCAATTTATCTCCCATGACGTATTTCAGCTTCTGGTGAAGTGTGGAAGGCACAACTCCTGCAGAATGGATCCATGGGCGACCCAATAGACAACTATAGGCTGGGAGGATGTCCATGACTTGGAATGTCACTTGAAAGACGCACGGACCGACTTGGATCGGCAGTTCCACTTCTCCCATTACTTCTCTCTTACTGCCATCGAACGCCCTCACGATCATAGAGCTTGGCTTCATATGCATTCCATCACAGGGTAGCTTCTCCAATGTTACTTTTGGCATGACGTTTAAAGAGGAGCCATTGTCCACTAAAACACGTGCTATAACATGGTCCAAGCATTTCACAGAGACATGAAGAGCCTTGTTATGCCCTCTCCCCTCAGTAGGTATCTCCTCATCGGTAAAGGTGAGGTAATTATTAGCAACGATGTTGCCAACAATGCTTTCAAACTTATTCAGAGAAATACCTTGCTCCACATGGGCCTCACTAAGTATCTTCATTAACAACTTTCTGTGTGATGCAGAATGCATGAGCAATTCTAGCAAGGAGATTCGAGCAGGCATGCGGTTTAGCTGTTCCACCACCTTGTATTCGCTTTGTTGTATGAACTTTAAAAACTCGCAGGCTTCTTCTTCGGATATTCCTTTCTCCTCCCCTTTGGCAGAGGTCTCCTTTCCTTGTACACCCTTCCCTTTCAAGAACTCCTTAGTTTTACCGGCCATTGTTGCTTCCTCATCGTTGGCTCCTTCTCTTGCTAGTTCCGGTGACGTAAAGATTCGACCACTCCTCGTCATTCCCCCGATGCCCGATATATTGTCAATGGCTATGTTTGCACCTTTCCCTTCTTCTAACGCGAATGCCCCATATCTCCAAGGGACAACTTTCTCCTTTTTGTAAGGGAAGGGGGATGGCACACAGATAACAACGGTCGGTTTTTCTTCAGTCACCGGTGCAGAGGTAGTTCTAGTGAAATGGATCACCAACGGTTCCGGCAGAGTTACATCAAATTCCCCACCAGTTTGTGCAAACACTTCCTCCTCTTTATTTTCGCGGCATACTTGCATTAAACATCTGTCAAGCATGTCTTGCAGAATACCTTCTAATTCAAAACACTCTTCAATAGAGTGCTCAGCATCTGGATGAAGTGCACATGATGTACCCATGTCATAATCACCTTTCACTAGGCCCACTTTTAACAATGCCTCGAAAATAAACCTCCTAGAACTCCGGATTTCACTCACGTCTCTTATCAACTCATGTTTGTCGGCTATGATGGCGTTCGTCGAGGTACTCCCGTGCCCGGACAATGGGTTATCCTCGATGCTAGGCTTATCTTCTTGAAACTTTAACCACCCAGAGTCGATTAGAGCCTGTACCTTATACTTGAAAGCGATACACCGCTCAATTGAGTGACCAATGCCTCCTCCATGGTAAATACACTTAGCATCTGCATCATAATCCCTTGGGTATGGCGGTTGTACAGGCTTCATCGGGCAAATGGCAACCAGACCCTTTTTTATGAGTTGAGGTAATAACTCCGTGTAAGTCATAGGGACGGGAGTGAATCTAACAAATTGATTCCTTCTTGGGTTGATGTTTTGACCCGCATTAGGATTCAGACCAGCATTTGTCCCAGTCCTCCATGCTTCAGTTGGGATTCGCTGTGGTTGATAATACCCTTGTTGTTGCTGGGGTCTAGTTTGATGGTCGAACGACGCATTAGCTGCATAGGGGAGTTGGCCCAAGTATGGTCGATAATTATGGGTGGGAGCTTGACCCCTCCACCCAGGCATCATCGAGGTTGCATGCACCTCTCCTTCCTTCTTCTTTCCCGGATTGAAACCAGATTTTTTTAAGTTTGCAGCTGCGGGCGGGCCATGCACGATTTTCGCATTTTTCAACCCAATTTCTATTCTTTCGCCAATTATGATGACATCGGCGAAATTGACGGACACATTCCCCACCATATGTTCATAAAACGGCGGCTGGAGAGTATTTACAAACATTGCCACCATCTCTCTATCAAACAAAGGCGGCTCAACTTGCGCGGCTAATTCTCTCCATCGTTGAGCATACTCCTTGAAAGTTTCATTGTCTTTCTTCCCCATATTTTGCAATTGCAGACGGTCCGGTGCAACATGAGTGTTGTATATGTACTGTTTCACAAAGGCGTCAGCCAGATCTGCCCAACAGCGGATTCGAGATGGCTCTAAATGGGTATACATGTTTAGGGCTACCCCAGCCAAACTATCTTGGAAGACATGGATAAGTAGCTGGTTATCGTAGGCATGTGCAGCCATCTTTCTGCAATACATGGTCAGATGACTTTTAGGGCATGTACTACCCTTATATTTCTCGAAATCTGGCACCTTGAACTTATACGGTATCTTCACACCAGGAGCTAAGCTTAGTCTTGCAACATCTCCAAACCCATAGCTTTCCACCCCTTCAATAGCCCTTAGTCTTTCCTCCAAAGTTTCCAGCCTGCCTTTAGCTCCGTCAACGTCACTGATGACCCCATGCATCGCGGCATGCGAAGTGGGCCTGGCTGAAGAGTCATGATGAACAATCGTATGTGGCACTGTAGTTACTCGTGTTCCTTCAACTGTAATTGCTTCATTCATGTGTGTACTTACCAAGGGAGTCGTCACAGAGACAGGTCCCTGAGTGACGACTAGCGGTACATCAACAGTTGTGGGCATGGGTAACGATGCATGTTCTCCTTCCAAGTACTCTCCTACGGGAGGAGTGTACCCCGAAGGTAACCCATACAACGGGAAAGGAACTGATGAGCCCACAGCATTGAACAACGGAGGATAAAAATGGGCATTCCCACCAGCCGGTGCAGATCAAGACTCTCCAGTAGTCTTCAGGGATTCAAGGGCTGCCAAGATTTGGCCAACCTGGTCTTTCAACTCGCTCACATCAGCTTTGATGGATTCTTGTGACTCTTCCCAGCTTTCCATGACCCTTGAATTGGCTCGAGTCCTGTAGGGATGTCGCGGAGGATTGGCCGTTGTTTTTCTTACTTGTATTCTGTTATTATTTTTTGAATTTAGATAAGAATAAAAGAAAACATGATGCATGCTAGTAATAGGTGGAAATCACAGGATCACGATGACGTTAATGATGGAAATTAATACAAATCGATATCATACAAACATCCCAGGTCCTTCATATAGAGAAGTTCAATGCATTACATTGGAGGAAGAGAACAAACATAAATAACTTATCACTCTCTAGCTCGAGCGATAAAAGCCTTCATTTCGCCTACTAACCATTTACAATGGTTAATAAAAAGTTTTATCTCTTCAGGCGGGTTACAGAAGTGGGTACTGGCTTCGGCGTCCAACACCATCTTGGGGATATCTTCAATTGCTCTGTTTGCCAACATAGCCAATTGGGAAAAACTTCCCCTCCAATGCTTCACAGCCTCTTCTTGCACTGCGATGTGATCTTTCATTTGCTTTACCAAGGCGTGATGTCTCTCTTCAAACTCCATCGACCTCCACCGTTCCTCTTGCTCCTCAATGTATTCCTCCATTTGTTTTATCACGGTTCGATGCTCTTCCTCTGCCTCTGCTAGCTTCCAACGCTCTTGGTTCATATCTGTCTCAAAAGACAAGGCCATTTCCTTCATCTCGTGCCCCGCTTTTTCTACTTGAACCTGCGCCTCTCTTAGTTTTTTAAGGGCCTCTCGCTTATCTCTTTTAGCCTCTTCGTAGAGATCCCTCCACTGTTTCCCCTCTTCTAATGCTGCATTCTTCTCCTTTACTCTCATGGCCAGCTCTTTGTTTGCGGCTGCAAGATCTTGCTTTAATCGGAATGTACGATCTCTTTCGGCCTTTTTCATTTCCTTGTATGCTCGCAATTTATCCTCTTTATCATTCCTCATATTCACAAAATCGTTGCGCGTTCTTTGTAGTTCAATTTCCAACCTGGCATTTTTCTCTCTTAGTTCTTCCATCTCTGCTTTTAATCGCCTCACCTCTTCATTTTCTATGTCCTGAGGTTGTCCTTCCTTGGCCAGATGATTATTGATTGTCTTGAAAGGGAGTTTGACTTCCTTTACCCTTTCTAAAATCCAAGTTTGATAACTGACCTTGCTATCTACAACTCCAACTCTAACATCCTTTTCAGCTCGCACCACGTTTTCCCAAGCACCTCTGACCTTCCTTAATATTTCGGCGAAACACCCGTCCTCATAGTAGATGAACAGTGTAGTGAGATAATCCGGTGAAGGCGCCCCTCTCATGGGATGCCCGAATTGCCTTTGGATTAGAACGGGATTGTAATTGACACAATATCGGGCACCTATGAGGGGTACATTGGGAAAGCTGCCACAATGATGGATGAAGGGTTTAAACTCGAGCCAAGGAAGACGCCACTTTACATTTTCCCCATTCAAGCCAGCAAAGAAATGGGCCCACTCATTTCCTCCTCTGTCTTTGAGCTTTTGGTGCGACAGGCCTTTCGACGGACAACTAGCATCAACCACCCCCTTACATACACGTGCAGTCATCCACGCATACAGCACCGGCAAACAACAAAGAATTTTCTTCCCGTTTCTTTCATGACAAAAACTCATGGTCCCATAAACATCTGCAAGAACTGCTGTTACAGGATTCTCTGATCTTGTCTTCTTTGCTACGAAGACGTCTATTGCGGAATAATCCACAAAATCTTCTACTTTGGGAAATAAAACGACGCCATACACAGTAAGGGCTAACACATCCATGAAAGTCTCCCACTCTTCTCTATCAGCTAAATGATGCAAGTACCCCTCTAAATATTTTTGCGTCAGTCCACGCACTTGATTCTTCATTACCAACCTGTCTTCAAGTTCTTTAGGATGTACTTTCATTATGGCGGCAATGGTAGGGATAGAGGCGTGAGACTCCAAGTGCTGATACGGAGTGGTACCCTCTAGTGGCAATCCGAGTATGTACTCGAATTCTTCTATAGTTGGCGCCAGCTGAAAATCCTGAAAGGTGAAGCATCTTAGTGGAGAGTCGTAATATTGTGCAAGGGCTGTGATAGCAGGCAATTGTACTTCCACCTCCATTAGACTCAACAAATTTCCATACTTCTTCTTGAAGGTTTCTCTCTTTATAGACTTTAACCTTTTGCCTAATTTTATCAGACTTGTCAAGTTTCCGCGATGAGCCCTCAGGCGAGATTTATTTCTTAACATGACGGAATTGGTATGTTGTGTAGCACCAGATCTTGTATCGACTTCCATCTTTGATACCAAGTGAACACTAGTGATTTCCCCTAAAACCAACGTATTAACGAAATGATGCATGATGCATAACAACATGACAACAAAAAAATGCGTGTATGGTATGAAAAATCATTATTTTCGAAGAAGAATAACAGCGTGAGAGTTACAAGAACATACATTCTCCCTTTTGTGCCTTATCAAAGGTTGAATGACTAAGGTTCTAAGGCCAAATATATGCACTCACAAGGATAGCTTCCTAATGCTTAAATCAAGGCCACCAGAGCTATGGCTCTTTTCACTGTTTCTCCACAACAGTCAGAGTAATCAACTAGATGTGGAGACACAAATGAAGAGAACAGACTCTAGCTGGGGTTCTCACGATAGCCAAACAGGAAGTACATCCCAGAGTGACACCGCTACACAACCCCTCTAATTCTAAGTTGCACTCAGACCCGGGTATAGGGCCCCACTCATGATATGCATAAAGTGTGTGTGTGAAGGGAGAATGCAATTGTAATTCCCAAACCCTCACCTGCAAAACAGCCAGAAGACTCCCAGGCAGATATAACATGTTTTCTACCCTAGGGTTCAATATAATCAAAACAAACACACATGCAATTATACCAATTATCAGTCAAAGATAAAGAAAAAAAGGGAAGAAAAACACAAAGAAAAACCACATTGAATTCGCATATCTAATTAAATGGCCTGACTTTCTGTTCCCCAGTGGAGTCGCCATCTGTCGCAACCGGGATCGCGACGGGACGACGATCCGTGGTGTAAAACACGTTCAAAGTTTTGAAAAAGAGATTTGGAGTCGCCATCTGTCGCAACCGGGATCGCGACGGGACGATGATCCGTGGTGTAAAACACGTTCAAAGTTTTGAAAAAGAGATTTGGAGTCGCCACCATAGTTTATTCTGGAAAACTACGGAAAAACCATAAAATGATAAGGCATGGTCAATTAGAACCAGATTCTTGGTTCGGGAGTCGGTTACGTGTAGGGAAGGTATTAGCACCCTACGACGCCTGCCCTAGGGCAGTACCTTTAACTAAATGCGCGAATATGGATGTGGTTTTCAAAATGTTTAACTATCCCCTAAAATAAGATTCTAAAGAAACAACATGTATTTTTTAGTTTTTTGAGCCCGACAAGGATTGACCTTGCTCCTACGTATTCTCATTAAGAATGAGAAATCAGGGTTCCGTAGTTCTTTTAGAAACTGCTTGAAAATATTGTTTGAGAAATTGTTTAGAAAATTTGTTTGGAAAATGATTATGAATAAATTTGGATTTTTGGGAAAGTGAACCTGACAGGACTGACCTTGCTCCTACGTATCTCCACTTTTGATGGAGAATCAAGGATCACGTAGTTCTGGTAGGAAGATTGTTTGTTGTTTAAAAATGTTGATGTTTTTTTTGGTTTTTTGAAGCTTTTATATTTTTTGGTATTTTTTGTATAATATTTAAATTTTTGCGTAATGAGCACTAGACTGATGCGTACGATCGCACGAGCACTCACACGGCTTTTTCTTTGTTTTTCATTTTTTTTTTGCGTAATGAGCACTAGGCTGATGCGTACGATCGCACGAGTACTCACACGGCTTTTTCAATGTTTTTTATTGTTTTGCGTAATGAGCACTAGGCTGATGCGTACGATCGCACGAGCACTCATACGGCTTTTTTTGTTTATTTTATATTTTGGGTAACGAGTACTAGGCTGATGCGTACGATCGCACGAATACTCATACCGATATTTATTACATTACATGTTTTTTTTTTAAGTTTTATATATATTTTTTCATATTTTTTTGAGAAAAAGAATGTGAAAAGGATTTTTTTTTCTTAATATTATTTTATTTTATAAAATTGGTAATTTTAATATTTTAGTTATTTTTCTTATTTTGTAATTTTTTATATGAAGCAAACTAGTCTAATAAATATTGTTTTTTTGTAATTTTTTAATCATGAGAATAATAACAGCTTAAAAATTATTTTTGTGATTTTATGCTTTCAAAATTTTTTATTTTGTTAAAACAATGTTTGCAGCAACGTAGGATAAAAAAAAACTAACGCTAAACCATTTTTTATCTCCATAAAACAAATGGACCAAAGTCCAAACTCTTTTCCAGAGTTTCAAAAACGGGTCACGTATTTTATTTTTTTTTTCAGATTTGGACCAAACCCAAATTTCCTTCTCGTTTTCGCAAGATGGTTAAATCATGTACTCTTTCTTCCAAAAACATGGACCGGGCAGTAGCCAAGCCTCTTTTTATAGGGTAAACTTTGTCAAAAAAGAGATCTTCTTTCCTCCCATTCTCGGCAGCCAGCAGCCAGGGGCCGTTTCAACTTTCTTCCCCAAATTCATCTCTTCTTCTCCAACACAAAACAGAAACCCCCACTTTCTCTTATTCTTCTATCTCACTTGACACTCACGCACAAAACTCAAATCTCCCTTTCCCAGTTGAAACCAGCCACCGCGTCATCACCGAAGTCGGCCTCCGCGAGCCTCCGAAGCCGTCAAGGGCTGCTCTTCTTAGCTGTCCGCCGTTCACCACCGCAACCCAGCCACCACTTCTTCCGATCTTGACGTTGGCCGTACACCCCCGCGCCACCGAAATCGTTTCCAACCGCGGCGTCGTCAGCCTTGGAGGCCGCCGCCGATGGGCTCTCCTATTCTCCTTTGTCTATTTTCTGTTTCCGTTTTTGGGTTGTTGGGAATGGTAGGTTTCTGGTGATGTGCATGATAGAGGAAGCCCGTGTGCGCTGTGAGAGTTGAAGATGATTGAATTTGAAATTGAATTTGAAGTTGGGTGATGAAAATGAGGCGTGATAGAGGCAGGATGATGATGGGAAATCTGATCGAGTAGTGGGTTGGTAGTGTCAGGTTTTGGAGATGATTGATGATGAAAGAGTATGTAGTTGGGATTGATGAGCTGAAAGATGGAGGAGAACAGATGATGATTGAAGATTGGGTGGCGGAGGTGATGTGTTGGAGATGAAAATGAAGAGGATTGAGAATGAAGTTAAAAGTGTCAGGTCTTGGAGATCCAGTGATGGGTGGTGATGATCAAAGGGTTACTTTCGGTGTTGGAGAATGGAGAGGGATTGGGCGGAGGCTATCCGGGGAGTGAGTGGGTGGATAGAAATGATATTGGTGCACGGGTGGTGGGATGATGAAGTGGGTGATTAACTATGGTTGAAACTGGAGGTGTTAGAGATGAAGAAGAAAAAGGATAAAGATAATGAGTCGTCTGTGATGCGGGTGATGGGAGAATTGGTTTTGGAGGGTGTGATTTTGTTGAGTGAATAGGGAAGAGAGTGAGAGTGAATGGAGAATAGGAAAATGATGGGTTCTGCTTGTCTGATGCTGCTTGCTTTTATTCACGTGTTTTCTGGGTATAAATGACTGAACACTCAAATTTTATGTTGAGGGAAAACGTCTATATTCTATTGTTACCTTGTGCAGTTTTAATTATCAGGTGAAGTTACAAATGAGGCAAACAATTAGGTGGTGATCAAACATCCTTCATACATATCCAGAGAGCATCATTCATTCATATCCAACATCATTCATTCATATCTAAACACGTAACAGAGGGCATATGTTCATATCAGACAAGGCCAAGAGCTTAGATAGAAAAACTTACCTTTGCAGCTTCAAACAAAACTTTTCTCTCTTTTTTTTATTTTCTTGGATTGAATTTCCTTCCTCTGTCTCTTCTGTAAGGTCTCTTTTTTTTTCAGAAAATTGATACCTCCCCCCGTAAGGTCTATGATGAAACATATTTAAAGAACACCAAACTTGCTGCACTGTTTTTTTTTTCAGGAGCCCGACACATCCCCTCAGACATCTTCCTTAATCTGGGATTCTTGTTTTGTCTTTTTTGCTTTTTTTTTTTTAGACAACTTTCCAGGAATTCAGAGACACATCCCTGATTCCGGATTTTTGTTGTCTTTTTTTTGCTTTTTTTTAGACAACTTTCCAGGAATTCAGAGACACCTCCCTGATTCCGGATTTTTGTTTTGGCACATACCATATGAACATTTATCTTTATTTATTTTTAATTATTTTATCATTTTTTTTAACATAGTGAAACAACCACAAAATAAAAAAAGGAATGACCCACTGTTTGACCGAACGCCTGAACAAGACCGGACGCCTATGACGAACGGCTGTTCAAAATGAACGATAAAAAAAAAAAAAAAAAAAAAAAAACACATCAAGAGCGAACGTTTAACTGAAAAATAACCCATCAAGACCGAACGCTTAACTAACACAAGAAAAAGACCGAACGCTATTTGTAGAACAGTTGATTTATTTTGATGAACGCTAGAAGATCATGGACCATTAGGCCGATCGTTCCAAAACGACCGCTAGTCATCACCAGGACACCAAGACCGATCGTTCAAACACATCACGACCGAACGTTCAACTGAAACGTCCAAACACATCAAGACCGAACGTTCAAACAATAAAGACCGAACGTTAAAACACATCACAACCGAACGTTCAACAATAAGCACCAGACCGAACGTTCAACAATAAACACTAGACCGAACATTCAAACAAATCAAGACCGAACGTTCAAACAATCAAGACCGAACGTTCAATAATAAGCATTTCAAGAACGAACGTTCAGTAATAAGCACCAGACCGAACGTTCAACAATAAACAAAAGATCGAACGTTCAAACAAATCAAGACCGAACGTTCAAACAATCAAGACCGAACGTTCAATAATAAGCATTTCAAGAACGAACGTTCAGTAATAAGCACCAGACCGAACGCTCACTAATACGTCACCAAGACCGAACGTCTAAAAACATGACCGAACGTCCTTAACTTAAGCATGGACGAACGTTCGCATAAAGTAAAGTACGAACGTTGGAGGACGAACGTTCGTGAAATTTAAAGGACGAACGGTAGAAATGGGAAGTGATGGACGAGCGGTAGAGAAAGCAGGAGTGATTTGGACGAACGCCTCAGCACACTCTTTGCCGAACGCATAAAACCGAACGCTGGACTAACTTAAGCACTAGTACGAACGCTTAAGACAAACATAATTGAGACCGAGCGTTCAGATGAATGACCGAGCGTTTAAATGAAGAGCGAACGCTCATTATAGAATATAACCGAACGCTCACTAACAAATAACATGACCGAACGCTTCACATAACATGACCGAACGTTCACTAACACATAACATAACCGGACGTTCACATGAAGACCGAACGTTCATTAAAACATTATGACCGAACGGTTGAGTAGTGAATTGCCGAACGTCCTAGAGGTATGAATGGACGAACGGTCACGCAGGTCCAAGGACAAACAGTGTAGGACGAACGCTCTCTTCTTCTTTTTCTTTTTTAATTTAAATTTTTTTTTAGTTTATACTTTTTTTTATTATTATTATTTTTTATTTTTCACTCATGACGAAAATAAAATACAACAACCCTATTAGTCAATCCGGACGAAATTGGTGTTGACAGAGTTGAATTGACTCCATTCTTGTGACAGAAGCAAATACTTCATCATAGTCTATCCCCTTCTTTTATCTATAGCCCTTTAACACAAGTCGAGTCTTATAACGCTCAACCTCTCCCTCAATATTCATCTTTTTTTTGTACACCTATTTTACTCCTATGGGTCGAGCTCCTTCAGGAATCTTAGTGAATATTGGGAAAGATTCAAGAAACTATGTTCTTCATGCCCCTAACTCCAAATGGATGATTTTATTCTAAGCTTTTATGAAGGCTTAAATCCTACTGATAGGTCATGGGCAGATGTTGCAAGCGGAGGATCTTTCTTAGACAGGTCACCAAAAGATGGTATAGATCTAATTGAAAGGAAGGCAATAGACAATCAACAGTATGACACAAGAGAAAATTCACTGACTTTGTTGAAGGGAGTGCATGGAATTGATAATGGTGCAGTTGATGGAAAAAGGATAGATGAAAGATTGAATAAGCTAGAAAGCAAACTCGATGAGATTGCAAGCTTGTTTAAAAACCTCAACTCCAAAAATTCCTAAGAAGTGTGGAATTTGCATTTCAACTGACCATTATACTGATCCTAGCTTGGTGGAAACCACTGTGGAAAATTCATCTCAAGTTTTTCCTGCAAACATGATTGGAGGAAATAGACCATACCAGAATTATCATGACTCAACCTCCAATAGGCATCAGCAAAACAAACAACCTTATGTATCACCTCAACAAAGGCAACAACCTCAACCTGAAATGTCACTACAAGATTTCATGAAAACAATACTTGAGCAAAATTCAAAAATCAAGAAATCAATTGTAGAGTTGACTCAGAGAGTGGAAAATGTAAGTGTTATTACTTTGAGAACGGGTAAGCGGGTAGAAGGCCCTGAAGGAGCCCAAGAGGATGACGATAAGGAGAAAGAAGGAGCGCAAATTGATGATAATGGAGGATCATGTGAACCATCACCTGAGACTACCACTGATAAATCCAGGTTAGTATCCTCTAACTCTTCTTCTAAAAAGTCTTCTTCATCTTATTCTCCACCTCCTCCATATCCAAATTGGTTAAAGCCGAGAAACAAAAAAATGGAGGAATTAGACCAAGAGATTTTAAATATTTTCAAGCAGGTGGAAATTAATATTCCTTTGTTAGATGCTGTTAAGCAAATTCCTAAATACGCCAAGTTTTTGAAAGAAATTTGCACAAATAGAAGGTGTTTTAGGGATAATGAGGTTGTGAATTTGGGAAGAAATGTGTCAAGCTTGATTCAGAAACATATTGAAATACCGCGAAAATGCAAGGATCCAAGTATGTTTTTTGTTCCTTGTGTTATTGGAAATTCAAAGTTTGACAATGCCATGCTAGATTTAGGGGCTTCCATAAATGTAATGCCTTTATCAGTGTTTACTTCTCTATCTCTGGGACCTCTTAAGACTACTGGTGTGGTCATTCAACTGGCCAACCGTAGCACAGTTAACCCTACAAGTGTGCTTGAGGATGTCCTTGTCCGAGTAGACGGGTTAATTTTTCCTACAGATTTCTATATCTTGGACATGAAGGATGATGAAGGAATCAGTCCAACAACTATTATCTTGGGAAGACCCTTCATGATGACAGCACGAACCAAGATAGATGTGCATGCAGGATCATTGACAATGGAGATAGGAGACGAGAAGGTGCGGTTCAACATGTTGGAAGCTGGGAAGCACCAGATTAAAGATCATTCTTTGTTTTGTATTAATTTATTAAGTGTTGTAAACAAATTTTCTTTTTCAAATATGTCGTCCTTAATTTTGGACGAAAAAGGAAACTGTAAAGTAGGTGATATTGAGGACGCGGTATTAATATATGATACCTTTGTGGCGTCCGAGTGTGATGTTGAGGTGGCTGAGATTACCTTAGGTAGTAAAAGTTTGCCATCTGTGGTGCAGCCACCCATTTTGGAGTTAAAACCTTTACCGTCCCCTTTGAAATATGCTTATCTTGAGAGGGATGGGAAACTCCCTGTTATTATATCTGCATTGCTTATTGATGAGCAGGAAAAACAACTATTACAGGTTATCAGAGACCATAAGAGAGCAATAGGCTGGTCTTTAGCAGATATTCCTGGTATTTGCCCTTCTTTTTGCATGCATAGAATACTTTTGGAGGAGGATGCTAAACCAGTGAGACAACCTCAAGGAAGACTGAATCCTCAACTGATGGGGGTTGTAAAGAAAAAGGACACCAAGTTGCTACAAACAGGTCTTATATATTCAAATTCTAACAGCACTTGGGTAGGCCCTATACATGTGGTTCCCGAGAAATATGGAATCACAATGGTCAAGAACGAGAAGGACAAGTTGACTCCTATTCAAGACAGAGGTGGGTCACATAATGTAGTAGTTGACCATCTTAGTAGGATTGAAAAGGGAAAAGATAACATTCCTATCCAGGATGACTTTTCCAATGAAGTCCTACTAGCATTCCTTCCACCATGAAGGAGGTAAGTTCCCTCATACCTTTTCTTTGCATTTTATATATATGGCATACATTGAGGACAATGCATAGTTTAAGTGTGGGGGTGTGGGGAAACAATTAATTTTGTTCCCTATTTTGTTTGTTTTTAAATAAATGTTTGCATTGGATTTGAAAGTTTGAATCAGTAACTGGAATGATCATGAATTCAAGAGAAAAAAAATGAGTCATGTTGATATGAGTAAATTGCTTCTATGATTTGTTGATTGAGTTGACTTGAGAATTTCCTGATTAAATCTTTTGTGAAAGAAATTTGAACCATGTGAGTTTTGAACTTAATGTTAAGGATGGACCACCATGTGCCATACCTACTTTTATTGTGTGAATTTCCCATGTTTTCTTGATACTCTAATAGTTAGCTTGATTTTGTGTTGTGCAACTAAGGAGAATATGCATGATTTGATATGATTGAGACATTTCTTGTTTTAGCTACTTGGCCAAATAAACTTGTCCTAACATTAATCCATTGGAACCCTCTTTGAGCCTTAAGCCTATTTTTCTTATTTCCAGTCATTCTCAAATGAGAAAAAAAGAAAAATCATATGTTCCTTACCTTAGGAAAGAAGAAGGAGTAATGGATTCTGTTAGAAGTAAAGTGAGGAATAAGTTTGTGGGTGAGTACCTCACCCACAAAATAAAAAAAAAAGCAAAAAGGAAGATGAAAAGTTGGAGTTTTAACAAAAAAAAAAGAAGAAGAAAGAAAAAAAAATCTTCCTTGAAAGAAGAAAGAAATAAAGTCGTTTTTGAAATCAAGTATCATTACTCTTTCTATATCATTTTCAAAAACTCAGAAATTCCAAGAAAATTCCCTACCTTTGCCTTGGCCTCAATAAAACCTTAAAAAGCCCTCATGATCAATAATTGCATTCTGAAGTATGTGAGTTAGAATCTTGCTAAATATCAAGGGTGTCTACTTTCATGGGTATTTTGAGTATAAACACAAACCAAAAACACTTGAGAGAATTGAAGAGAAATAAATACATGTTGACTTGAGTGTTATCTTTCATATTTGATTTTCTTGGGAATTCAAAAAGGTCAACTCATGTGTAAAGAATAGAGTAATTTCATTTGCATGTTCATGACAAAGTAATGTCTAGATGATTGATCTATGTCTAGTGCTACTCATTCTTTTGATCCAAATGCAAATATGGAATAAAATGACTCAGAACAAAGTCTTGGAATTAATCAATTTTGCCTAGGAGTGCAAAAGGATAAGTGTGGGGGTGTGATGAGTGCACATTTATGCCCACATTTATGCTTTAAAATTCAAATTTTTGATGGGATAATTGTGTTTAAATGGTTTATTTTAAGTGAATTTGTGATGATTGGAATTGTTGGGTTTGGGAAATAAAGAGACGTAAAAAGTGAGTTTTAGTGCATAAATTATTATTGGATGTTCTAATGTTTATTTGTGCAGCTGAGAATATAAGTTTTATTGGTCCAAATGGCAATTCAAGGCCCAAAATCAGATTTTATTTGGAAAATTCAGAAGGGGCTAAAGTGCAAATAGAGGAAATTTCATCGTATTTGTGCAATTTTGAAAAGTCAGAAAATCTAAAAGATAAAATTCAGTTGTTGAATTTAATTTGGGAATATCAACAGAAAATATCTTCCAAATAATTTTATCATTATCTAAATCTTTTAGTTATTTGGAAGATATAGGATATAAGATAATTGAGTTAATATCTATCAAATATTCTTTAAAACTGATTTAATCTAATGAATATTTGAAAGATATAATATATCAACAGAAAATATCTTATCAACAAACTATTCAAAGTCCAAGCCCAATCAAGCCTCTATATAAAGAGACCCAAGGGAGGCAGAAAAAGGGGACTTCACTTCATAAGAGTCAGATATTCTTTAAAAACTCTTCAACCATTACTTTTATTCATAAGCATTGCATAACATTCGTAAGAGTCAGATATTCGAAAGCAATTCCATGTTCGTTGGGAGACGACTCAGGGTTACGTTAACTCTATCTACTTTCTTAAATACTACTTGGCAATACTGAAGTTGCCTTGAAAAGTAGTATTAATTTGATAGCCTTAACGACAGCGTATCAATTTGCATTCAAAAACCCCAATATATTTTCTTTAGAGTCTTAATTAGTTGAATAATCACATAATTGTTTAGTGTCGTGAGTCTCTTGGGAAACAATACTTGGTCTTACCATTTATTATTACTTGATACAATTCGGTTACACTTGTCAAGGGTTAACAAGTTTTTGACTCCGTTTTCAGGGACTGAAAATTGGTCATCATGTTTTTGGCGTTGTTGTCGTGGACTCGTGGTATAACTATTCTATTTGTGTGATTCTTAACCGATTAGACTTTATCTTTAATTTTTATCTTTTTATTTTTTTCATCTTTCTATATTTTTATCTTCTTATTTTTTGTTTTATCTTTCTATCTTTTCATCTTTCTATCTTCTTTTTTATTTTATTTTATTTTCTTTTCTTTTTTTATCTTTTTATCTTACTATCTTTTCATTCTTTTATCTTTTTCTCTTTTTCCCTTTTTATTTTTCTTTTGATCTTTTTATTTTTTTCTCTTTTTATTTTTTATCTTTTTGTCTTTTTATTTTTATCTTTTTATTTTTTTTCTCCTTTTATTTTTGTTTTCTTTTTATCTTTTTATCTTGTTACTTTTTTTACATTTACTTTTATCTTTTGCGCTAATTGGATGCTCTAGTGCAATGTCCTTTAGTGTCTGCAGGATCAAATTCGAAAATATGTAGTAGGAGCACACGATCATCAAGAGAAGAAACACATTATCTACTGATGGATGCGAGGTGATTGAGTATCTACTGAAGGATACTATGCTATCAAACACTTACTGATGAGTGTTGATGAAAAGGATTTGCATCTACTAATGGATGTTAGTGGAAGAGTATCTACTGAAGGATACTATGTTTGTATACGCCTACTGATGGGTATTGGTGATAAAGATATGCGTTTACTGAAGCATGCTGAAGGATTTTGGGTCAGGCTCGTGATGTTAAACAAGCGCTTATTGGGAGGCAACCCAATTTCTGACTTTTTCTTTTGGATTTGAATTTACTTTGCAGGAATGACAACATCTACTGATGGATGCTGCTATGATGAGGGTGATGAATGATAGCGTCTACTAATGGATGCTACTATATGCATCTACTAATGGATGTCGATGAAGATGAGAATGATTAGCATCTACTAATGGATCTTGATGATAAGGATTCACATCTACTGATGGATGTTGGAAGATTCAGATGAGAGCATCTACTGATGGATGCTGCAGGATGAGGATTTTTTTTTGTTTTTTTATTTTTTTTATTTTTGTTTATGTACTTGGTTTCATGAATTGTGCTGCAATGGTTGGTATGATGTGATAAATTGTTTGTGATGAGTAATATTCTTGTGTTTGCTCTATTGTTCTATGATGCATGTTGAGTTAATGATTGTTGAGGCTTTTTAAGCATAGATGGTGGTTGCTCATAGTTTTGTTAAAAAACATATGCATGATTAATATGTTTGGCAAGATGTTTATCAAATTGTGGAACTTGAGTTAACCTGTGAGAGATTAGGCTCCAAAGTTTTTGATTGATTGAGTGTTATTGCTTTGGAAGCATGATTGATTTTGCCTAATTTTCTATGATTGAACCACTTGCTTGCTTGTTACAAATGAGCAAGGCCATGTTTTTCTTCTCCCTTAGAGCCAATGTTTATAGGTGAACCTAATAAAGATCAATGTTTTCTCTAACCTTTGCACCTTGAGCCTAAATTTGAAAAGTGGACAAACCCTTTTTGAAATCCTTACCTTGAGTTAAGTAGAATATGTTTTGTGGTAATGGAGAATGGTTCAAGTTTAAGGTGGTGAGAAACCGAAAATAACTGTGAAATTCATTAAAGAGCATTCGGCAAAAGCAAAAAGCAAAAGCAAAAAGCAAAAGAGAAGAAAAGAAAAGGTTAAGCTCAATGCAAGTAAAGTTTGGGAAGGAGTTGAATATTGGTTTCTCACATGAAAAGAAAGAAAGAGCGATTATTGTTAATGTAAATGAATGAATTATGCACTCTCTTAACTCAGGAAATTTTGTTGTCTAGAAAAACCAATTTTCTTCTTAACCCATCCTCAATACAAGTCTTGAAAAACCCTTATGATGATAACTTGCTTCTAAGTGTGTTTGATATGTGGTTAAATGAAAGGAAAAGTTGATTCATGTGACATTGTGATGGTAGAGTGTAAGAGTGTCACCTCATTATACACCTTTGAGTTGAGTGAAACACTTTTGAGTGCTTGAGTGAAACACTATCTTTGGTGAGGAATAATTCCATGCACTTTATGATAACATTCTTGCTTGGTTGTTGATTATTCATGAGATTTGCATCTGTTGTGTATGTCTTGATTATGTGAGCACCATAGTTGAAGCTTGATTGGCTAAAACATCATTAGATCTTGATTAATCTTTTTATGATGAGCATTCATGAGTGATTTACTTGTCCTAAGAGAAAAATGCTTTTCAGTGTGTTAGACCATTGTAGTATCATTATTTCATTTAAGCCAGGTTTTGTTTTGCTTAAGGACAAGCAAAGTTTCAAGCTTGGGGTTGTGATAACGGTTGAAAAACCATTATTTTTATACTTAATTTTGATATTAAAAACACCTATTTTGACTTTGAAGCTTGTTTAAACTCATGTTTTTGCTTTAGTTTTGTGAATAAGAGAGTTGAAGGTGAATTTAATGGTTTTGTGCTGGATTCCCTTGATTTTATAGGTTATTGGAATGATTTGAAAGAAGAGTTAAAGTACCGAATGGTTGGAATGCACAAAAGTCAACCAGAAACTAGAAAAATCAACCAGTCAACCATAAAAGTCAATAAGTCAACCAGAAAAGTCAACCAGTCAATCAGAATGCAGAAAAGTCAACCAGAGTGCAGAAAAAGTTTCGCTGAGCGGAAGTTTTGAAGTGCCGAAATCACCACTGAGCGCTAGTGCCGCACTTATCGTTGAGCGGCAAAAATGCCGCTGAGCGCCATTTTTATGGGCTTGAACTTGTTTTCTGTTATTTTTATGGGCTTGAACCGATTTTCTGTTATTTTTATGTTCTATTTAAGGATTTGCACGTCCTAGGGATTGTATCTTTTGATGGCTTAGGCACAGAAACACACTTTTCACCCCTTAGGGGTAGATTTGGAGATGGTGACGACTCTCCTCTTCTCTTTCTAGGGTTTTTCTATCTCTTTCATTCTTTCATTCCATTATTCATCTAGTTCTTCCATGACGATGGAGGGCTAACCCTTATTGTTGTTGGGAAAGATGTAATCTTCTTAAACTCTCATGTATTGAATTTGTTCTTCAAGATCTTTTATAAGATACATGTTTTCTTTCATTAATTGTTATGATTTTTTCTCTTTGCTCAAAGCATGCAATGTTTAACTCATTCGATGTCATGATTATTGGTTTTGTCGATATGGACACATATGGAGAAATCTAGATCTGGGGAATCTCTCCCAATAATAGTATAAACCTAGACATAGGAGTATGATGGTTGGTTGCCTTTAAGCTTCTGTTCATTATAATGCATGAGTAATTGCTAGGGAGACAAGACATTATAAACTAGTGATTATGATTAGGATTTCTTCACCGAGACATCGAGTTTAAGGTAATTTAGAAAGTGACATTAACAATTAATGAAGAAAGAAGAATTCATAAATACATGAGAGTAAATTAGGTGAAATCTAAACCCCAACAACAATATCATCAACTTCATTCATTCATTCTTGTGTTTAGCATCAATTGATCAAATTGCATTCATGTTTATTTTATTGCATTCAAAACCCCCAAAATATTTTCTTTAAAGTCTTAATTAGTTGAGTAATCACATAACTGTTTAGTACCGTGAGTCTCTTAGGAAACGATACTTGGTCTTACCATTTATTATTATTTGATATGACTCGGTTACACTTGCCGAGGGTTAACAAGTTTTTGACTCCGTTTTCAAGGATTGAAAATTTGTTCATCAAAGACGGACGTGCTTTACTCGTCCGTCTCCTTTGTTTGCCTTTTCGAGTGTATCCCATGCTACTTAGGAAGGTTTTGCATTTGCTATCTTCTCAAAGTCGGATTCGTCAACAACTCAGTATAACAGATATAAGGCCGCCTTGTCTTTAGCTCGAACGACCTTCAATGTGTTCAACTGGGCATTTGAATATCCATATGTGCTCGCCAGTTCCTCATACCCAACCTCGACCACATCCTAGTTATCTTGGGAGCCTGGAATGGCCTTTATCTGCACCTTCCAGTTGTCATAGTTAACGTCTTTCGTCAACTTGGGTAACGGGATGTCATTGGTTAGACCCGTCATTTCTCTAAAGTGTTTACACTCAACTCTCACACCTCACAAAACTCTCAGTCGCTTCTCTCTTTCTGCCATCGCACACCGCGGCGTTCTCTGTTGAGCTTGGTATGGTCTCTCACTTTTCACCTTACACACACACTCTGATACCAATTTGTTGGCAACAAGAAGGCAAAAGTTTGCAGTTTTTTAAGCTCTCTTTCTTTCTTCTGCATTCTTTCAAATGAATTGTTACAAGTTATCAGCAAAAAGTTTGTCTCTTCAAATGCCAGAAATAAATTATGATGCTTATTGAGTAGGTTTGCTACTTAAAACCATTAAATAATGAAACAAAAATGAAAACTAACTAAACCTAAATGAACTTAAATAATGATCGCCAAATATTCTTACTATAAAGGATTGTTAATATTTTGAGATGGAAAGATTAATGGTTTTGCATGCACACATACTTATACGCACCCACACCCGTACCCGTACCCGCACCCGCATTTGCACCCGCACCGCACACAGAGATCCACACACACTCGGACATGGACATGCACACGCTCACACTTAATTTCTCTTTAGATATAGTTGTGATGAAACCTCTATCTATTTATGAATAAAATTTTAATCTTAAATTAAAGTAGACGAGTTTTTTTTTTAAGACAAAGAAACAGTACTAACAAAGTTGACATTGCTACTTTATATTATATATTGAAATAGTAATCTTTCTTTTATAATTCTATAGATTTATTTCATATTTCTTATCTTGTTTTTCTTTGTTAAAAAGAAAAAAATAATAATAAAAGGTAAAAATTGAGATATAAATCTTTTTCACATAGTATAAAAACGGATGTAGCTAAATAAATCAATGTTGGAGATTGTGAATCCATCGTATACCAGTTCAATTTTTATCGTTCGTCCATATCTATATATAAATATATATTCTTTAAGTTTTCAAGTTTAAATATGAAATAAATGACTACTTCTGAAACTTACAAATAAAAATTCTTTAAAATAATAATTACTAAAAAAGGTATATTTTAAAGATAAAATAAATTCATTTATGTGTTTTACTAAAAAGGAATATATCCATATAGTAGTTTTTTCTTATAATATCTGAGCAGTTAATGAAAGTATTTTATTTAGTGGAAAAGATTCGAGTTCGTGTGTGTTTATATATTTAGTTAAACATATTTTTAATTAAATTGAATTGTTATTTGTTTTAAGAAATTTAAACTCTTTTATCTCTGAATTTAAATTATTATTTTTACAAAAAAATTCTAATTATATAAAATAATTAAAAATAAAAATAAAAAGTAGGGTTAATTTTTTTTTTCAAATCATTGTAAAAAATTTCATTTTAACTTTGAACCAAATTATATATCTATTTTGTCCTTTCAATCTATGAAAGTAAGCTAAAATATCAGTTTCGGTGACACAAAAATATTATATTATAACTCATTATATGATAAACATTTTATATTTATTGAAAAAAATGTTTTAAATAATTTTGGCAAAGTATAGAAAAGAAATAGATATATATTTAGTTTAAAAATAAAATATAATTTTTTAAAATAATTTGGGAAAAAATATTTAACTATTAAAATATATTAAAATATAAGAGACAATAATGAAAGAAAATTATATAAGTTATCTTTTAGTAAAAATCAATTAAATAATTTGTACCTTGAAATGTCTAAAACGGACTGTTTTAAGTTGTGTAATTAGAATTGTAAAAATCACATCATTTAATTAAATCATTACAAAAGACTTTCTCCATGATACATATATGGTTTAGTGACTTGTTTTGTAATTCAAATTGCAGATTTAATTGGACGAATCGAATCTAATTAGTACTATTCGTCGTGTATAATTCATCAAGTGGAAATACAAAATAACAAATTATAAGAAATATAATGAAATATAATGAAAATTTTCAATAAAAAAGAAGTTTAAACAAAAAAAAAAGATAGACAACAAAAGAGAAGATAAACAATAATAATAAATTATAATATATCACTAAGTTCAACACTTTAAATAATTAATATTATTAAATTATAAAAAAGTAATTAATATTATTAAATTATAAAAAGCTTCACTATTCAAAATTTATCTTATAAATTGCTTTTGTGTTGCTAAAACTTGCTTATAAAATACCCAATAAGTAACTTATGTCTTTGCTCTTTTTCTTTAAACAAGTGAAGTTAAATACAAAGTTGAATAAATTACTTTCTTTCCTCTAATCAAATCTTAAACCTCATTACTTTTGAACTTTTAAAAAGCACTCTTTGAGTGGAACAATCCAAAGTTCATTCATTTAGGGATTTAATTTATTGGTAGAACTATATTGTATTTGTTTGAAGACAAAACCTAAAAATAGATAGAAAAAATTATTGCAATATTAATTTCATGATAGAATCTCATGTTGGCAACAATGCTTCCATCACTCACTCATTTAATACAAGTACATCCTTCCAGTAATTCTTTTCATGAATCTCAATTAATTAATTAACTAATCATATTGTTCTCATTCTCACATGTAAACTTTAATTTTTGTCTCTTTCAATTTAAAGAATTAGATGTACTACATTTTAAAATTTGAGGACTAAAAATGAATTTTGTATATTTAAGAGGAAGTGAAAAAATATTTTAGACCTAATTAATTTTTCAGGATTACATACCTTAATCAATTTAGTTTTTAACATTTAATGTATTAACATTGGTAAAAGAAACACTTAAAATAATTAATGTTACTAAATTTTTTATTAAAAAAGATAAATGATTTTATTAAAATATTTAAAAGATTAGATACATTTTAAATTAATTTTATAAACCTAGTCAAATACGGCATCTATATTAGAGATAAGAGTATTACATAATTATGAAATTAATAACAAAGTTTTGTGACATTATTTTTCCATCCTACTAATTGTTTAGTCCTTATTTTTAACATTTTACTTTTTACATTTTGAACATTGAATTATGTTTTGGGAAGCGTTTTGATCATTTTTGGAATCCACAATTTTTCTAAACAATTAATTCAGAATGTTCTGAGTCCTTCTAGAAAAGTAAATTAAGAAAAATAAATAAATTTGACTTCTTCATAAGATAAAATTGGCAAATTTTAAATTAAAAAAACTTATAAAAGGACTTTTATAAATCAGTTGGCATATAAATTGAGTTAGAATATTTGTTATCTTTTTTTTCTCTCTGTTCTCTCTTGATATTTTGTTCTTCACTCAAACTTTCGTTGAACAATTATGAAAAGTTGTATCATGAAAATAGATTGCCATTTAATTTTCCTGTATTAATATTTCATATTAAAACTGTCAACACCACCATAATTTTCGACTTACAAATATGAATTGATGCTTTGCGTTGCCAAATCCAGAATGTAACTTGCACATATTTTGAAAATTGAGTTGTGAAATAATATAAAGTTGCTATAAATTAACAAAATAATTAATCCACCCTGTGTTTAGAACATTAATGATGATTCTAAAATGCACTTCTTTTATATTCAAAATAATAATTCTGAAATTGGATATATTATTTATATTCCAAAACAGTGATTTTGTAATGAATTATTCTTTATATTTTGGAATACCTTTTGTATTCAGAAATAATTAATTTGAAATATATACTTTACATTTTAGAATAATCATTTAAAAATGTAAATTTTTGTATTTCAAATTGATCATTTCACAATTTTCTCATTATCCCACAATGTTTTTCTTTTAAATTTTATAATGGTCATTCCAAAATACATACTTTTTTCAACATGACCATTCCATAATTGAATACATATTGTTTATACTCTCGAATGATCATTCAAAACTACTTTAATATTTCAGAATAACCCTTAGGAAATTCAGTGCATATTATTTATACTCAATAATCATTTTGGAACTAAATACATATTATTTATATTTTTAAATGATCATTCTTAAATCTATTCTAACTTGTATAAATACATCATGCCAGGAAGATTCTGAAATATAAAACATACATTCGAAAATAGTTATTTCAAAATATAAAAACACTCTAGAATGAAATGTCCGATGTGTAATTTTGAATTTTTTTTTTCAATTTAAAATGGGTGTAGAAAGAAATTTGTTAGTTGAAGAAATAATCACTCATACTTAACAGTGAATGAAAAATAGAAGCAATAGAATTTGGATTCTCAGCTGAAATTTTGGTATTCTCCTTCTGTTTAAGTTTCCAAACACACTCACATTGATATATTAAAGAAATTTATAATATATTTTAAAACATCAAAATCAGTATCTATACATGAAAGGCTTATCAGAGAAACAATACTTAAAACTTAACAAAGAATCTGAACTTGATACAACAGCATGTCTAACATCATAACAATGGTTGACCCAGAAATAGAAAAAGACAGAAAGGCATAGCATAAATGGATTTTAAATACAAACACAAATTATGCAACTTCAACAAATGGCAAAATGCAATCTTTATTATGGTCCATTTAAGCCAATAGCATATCAAGCTGAGCTCACTTACCTTCCAAAATTAACATATTTTCTTCTAATTTTGAAGGCTCTATATAATATTAACTAATGGGAGTTCAGCAATTATACACTTCTGCATTACTTGTTACAGTGTTTATTTCATTAAAACTTTGCTCCTACGACAATTTCTTGAGACACTTCATAAGTGCATTTGTTTGTTCAGGTTTACCAATAGTTACACGAACGTACCTTTTCAGCTTTTTCTTGTCGTAGTGACGAATCAGCGCACCCATTTGTGTGAGGTCCTCCTATGCACATAAGAATAATGTCTCAGTTGGCAACAAATTTGCAATTGGTGTTTGGAAAAAGTTGAAACAAAAGACTTTTACATTCTTCACTATGGGTTGAAATTCTTGTTAAATAACTAGAGTCTCAACCTAGTCTCTTTATGTTTAGACAAGATTCTCTATCAACACTACAAGAAAAGAATAACAAGAAAATCTTAACATTATTTGAAGCTAAATTTATTGAGTTAACTTTAGTTTATTGAGACATTTTGTTTTCTTCTTCTAACTTTCTTCCTAAAAGTGGTTATGCAAACATGGGACTAAACAGGTCCTAGATGTTTGTTTAAGATTAGAAAAAAGCCATTTTAGTATAAGATAATTTAGTGGCTAGTTTCTTCTTAAAAAAGCAGAGAAGTTTATTCATATTTGTTTACAATCACAAAATCAGTCTAAAAAAAATATTTGATTTTACGAAGTTGTTTGTTAGGAAGTTAAAAATATACGAGAGGAGGAATAAAAGAAGAGGGAAGTAAGGGTCGAATGGTATATATATATATATATATATATATATATATATATATATATATATATATATATAATACCGAAAGGTGGCTGCAAGGGAGGAGGGAGTGAAGGGCCAAACGGTATAAAGTGATAATACCGAATGGTAGAGTGTTAATGTTAGAGAATTAAATAGCGGGAAAGTTTGTTAGTTTGTTAGGAGAAGAGAGAGTATAAATAAAGGCTGAGTTAGCTGAGGAGAGGATCAAATATTTGTTTTGGGTTTAGACTAGATGTTAGGTTTCCGTAATTGAAAACCTAATTTTCCTTCTATCGTGATTCTCAACAAGAACACAAAGCAAAAGAATGAATGAAACATATTGAATTATTTGCACATTAACAGTATCAAAAGTCAATGTACAAGTATGGATGTAAGTATGGATAACTACGGGAGTCTAATCCCCCTCCTCAGGCTAAAACCCTGATATATGAGTAAAATATGTACTACAAACTTCTGTCCAAGGAGATAGGGTCTCCAATGCTGGATAGCCAACACCAAAGCCATGAGCTCCTTCTCATAAATGGACTTGCTCAGTGTTCTTTTTGATAACGCCTTGCTAAAAAATGCAATGGGCCTTTTGTTTTGGGTGAGAACAACCCCCACTCCACCACCAGAAGCATCACACTCAATATTAAACTACTGGGTAAAATCAGGCAAGACCAAAACTGGTGCAGTAGTCACCGCTGTCTTCAATTGCTCCATGGTTGTCCTGGTTGTTTCTGTCCATCTGAAATTTCCCTTCAACAGGTCAGTCAATGGACGTGCAGTAATCAAGCCTAGAAATCCTCTCAAGGCTTTAAGGGTTACCCTCACAGCTTCCACCTTATCCGAATCCACTTCTACTCCCTTCTCACAAATGCTATGTCCCAAATACTTTATCTGCACTTTGCCAAATTCACTCTTCTTTCTATTTGCCACCCATCTATGTTGCCTCAAGGTGCTCAAAACTTGCCCCACATGCTCCCTATGTTCTTCCCAAGTCTTGCTGTAGACTAGTATATCATCAAAGAATACTAGTACAAATCTCCTCAGATATGGCTTCAACAAGCTATTCATAACACTCTGAAATGTGGCTAGGGCATTAGTAAGGCCGAAAGGCATCACAAGGAACTCATAGTGTCCTTGATGCATCTGGAAGGCTGCCTTTTGGATGTCCTCTGCCCCCATTTTAATCTGGTGGTAACCCGCCTTTAAATCCACCTTTGAAAAGTATTTTGCCCTCCTTAATTCATCCAGAAGCTCCTCCGGTATGGGAAACTTGTCAGGAATCGTTGCTCTATTAAGAGCCCTATAATCTATACATAATCTCCAACTTCCATCGCTTTTCTTGACTAGAATAACCAGGCTTGAATAAGGGCTTGTGCTAGGCCTTATTATTCCTGTCTTAAGCATTTCCTCCACCTGTTTTTCAATTTCTCCTTTCATCATATGTGGATATCTATAGGGTCTTACATTAATGGGACCCTCTCCTTCTTTCCATGGTATTTTATGCACCATTTCCCTATCTGGGGGTAGTCCTCTAGGCTCTTGGAACACCACTTTATATTGTTCCAGTATGCTCTCTAATTCTTCTCCATGTGCTACTGTCAATCCTTGAGTTAATTCTCTAGTTTCTTTTCCCTCCATATGTCCTAAACTCCATACTACTGTCACCTCTTCTATTTCTGTCATTTTGAACAGGGCTTCTAGCGCCACCACTTCTTTGGCCAATGTGGGATCCCACTGGATTATTACCTGCTTCCCTCCTTAACTGAAGACCATAGTTAGTCTTCCCTAATTAGTAGTCACTTCTCCCAATTTCGCCAACCAATCTACTCCCAATATCACGTCTACCCTCCTAACTCGAACAAGTAAAACTGTTCCTCTATCTCCTTTTCTCCTATCTCAAGTATTACATTCTTGCAAAGCCCCTGGGTCCTTTTCTTCTGCCCATCTCCTAGGCTCACCTGATACTGTCTGGTCTTCTCCACCTCTAAGGCCAACTCCTCCACCAACCTTTAAGATATGAAGTTGTGGTTCGTGCCACTATCAATCATAAGTAGCACCGGCCTCCCCTTTATCTTCCCCTGAAGCTTCATCGTCCTGGATTGAGTTAATCCTCCTGCAGAGAAAGCCAAAAGTTCCATCTGCCGCTGTTCCACCTCATCCTTCGTTCCTCCTTCCTCTTTGACCTCATCTTCGCCCAATAAAGTCATCCTCAGGCTTCGTTCAGGGCATTTATGGCCAGGGCTGAAAGGCTCGCCACAACGAAAACAACGACCCTCCTCTCGTCGCTTCAGATACTCCTGGTAAGGCAGGTTTCTCCCTCCTTTTCCCTATTATCACTTCATCCTGTCGCTCCTATCTTGTCCGCCACTCCCCCAGGTGCTCCCTCTCTTTTTACTGTGCTGATACTCTCGGTTCCTCTTGACCTACCCATTATATTCCGGTTAGGTTCTATTCGGCCACTCATCCCTCCTCTGCCTGTGTCGCGTCCCCACGATGATGGGGTCTTACTTCCGCTCCAACCTCAATTGTCGTTTACTGACGCTTGACTACCGTCTGACCACGCCTCCTGGTCGCGTGCCCTTGCTCCCAGAATTCGCATGACCTCTTGCAAGTCTTGCCGAATCGCCGTCGTATCATAGCGCAGCACTGCGTTATTCGCCTTTATTCCGTCTACCACTATCTCCATGTTTTCCAGCACACTCTCCACTACATTCAATCTTCCACGAATTTGCCCTCCATTGCTCTTCTCTCCCTCAATTGGATCCAGCAGGTCAGACCAATTATTAGGTTTCCGTAATTGAAAACCTAATTTCCCTTCTATCGTGATTCTCAACAAGAACACAAAGCAGAAGAATGAATGAAACGTATTGAATTATTTGCACATTAACAGTATCAAAAGTCAATGTACAAGTATGGATGTAAGTATGGATAACTACGGAGCCTAATCCCCCTCCTCAGGCTAAAACCCTGATATACGAGTAAAATATATCTTATCTTTAACAGACTGACTATTATTCTATTTATAATAGGTTCTTTCCACCCAAAACGGTTAATACATTTATGTTTTCCATTGTTCAACCGAACATCTCTTGTTCAACCGAACGACTACATCACCCTCTCCCTCAACCGTTCGGCATTCACCTTATGCTCTCACTTCCTGTGGCCGCTCGGTCCCTGCTGCCCCCCTGCATTTGATCGCTCGGTCCCTACTGCTCCCCCTGCATGTGACTGATTGGTTCCTGCTGCTCCTCATGCATGTGACTGCTCGGTCCCTACTGCTCCGCTTGCATGTGACCGATCGATCCCTGCTGCTCCCTGCATGTGATTGTTCGGCTCCTTCCCCATCGCCCTTAGCCGTTCATTTCTTTCTTCTCTCATAAACTTTCCAGCTCCTATCACTGGACCTCTTGGCCAGTGGAGGAAGGGAGGCTTCCTTGAGGGACTTTTACTTGTATTTTCTTCTTTCTTTACACTACAGATTGAATAAAATGCTTATACATACAATATATCTTCTGTTGTTGAGTGTGTGAGTGAGAAGAGAGGTTACTATTTAGGTTTTCTGAATAAAGGAACCTAACATTGTTTCAACTAGCTTTTGATCTCATAAACAGATTTCTGATTCGTCTGCTAAAATGTAGATCAGGATGATTAAATTCTTGGTGAATCTGCTTCACCGCATGGAGCGTATTTCTAAAATTGTCTTTTGGATGCCACTTTTCATGATAGAATGAATAAGCACAATACAAAGCATGCCAATTACACAGGAAGAAGGGTTATTTCATCAACATCAGAAAACCACATGTAGCAAAAATCATTAGTAAAATAACTATTCTTCTCAACATACTGTCCATTATTCTTAAAGTGGCTATTATCCTAAGGAGATCAGAAGGGAGACAAAAGAGATTTCTTTCAAATCAAAATACCAAACTGACATGAAGTATCAAAATATGAACCAAACAAAAATTGTACCAAACATTTACAAGAAAAAAATAAATAAACAAAGGAAAAGTTTATATGTACAGAGATAAGGAAAGGAAGATTACCTTAAGCTTTTTTGCGTCCTTTCCAGATGTAACCTCACAAAGAATGAAATTAGAATGGCTTGGAAATGGCCGAAGGAATGGAACTTCCTTCAAAAGGTCATATAGCCTCCCTCTTTCTATTAGCAAAGCATTTTTTACGTTCTGTATGTTAAGACTGACACGTTAGCTTTCATTTGTCTTGAGGATAATAACATGTAATAAAAGATGCAGGTACTTTAGTATTTTGCATATCGTGGAATTGCACCCAATATGCTTATACATGGGATAGTGCTGGACACAATTGTGTTAACGACTATTAAATTCCTATAACAACTTTAAACAGCCCAAATGAACTAGTGGATAGGTACAAAAGAAAAACCTCAAGATAGGTAGGATTTTACAGTGCTGCACAAGCAGAAATTTCAGCAACAACAGATACATTATATGGATGCCTTGCTCTCCAAAGATACTCAATTATACTCAAAGGAAAAGCTCTGTATCCTACTCGAAGTCCAGCTAAACTTGAGACAATTTGAAAATTAAGAATTTTATAGGTTTACATCATTAGTACCAGGACCCCAAGTTAAAAAGTAACTAACCATAAGTAACTGGATTTTGCACATATTAATTCAACAAACATATGAAAACTCAGTATCTAATTTATAAACTGAAAATTTAGAAAGAAAATTTGATTTGTAGAGTGGTGTTGTTGGTTATTCAGCGGCGCCAAAAACTTGATAACAAATTTATGAACACCGAAAAACGGCGCCACAAACTTGTTTAACAATCGGCAAGTGTGACCGAATCGTTTCAAGTAATAAAACTCGGTAAGACCAAGTATCGTTCTCCCAAAGGACTCACGGCCTAGTTTAGTTATGTCATTTGTTGATTATTTAAGACTTAAGAACAAAGTAATTGGAATTTAATATGCAAAAGACAGAAAATAAACATGTATGCATGAATTGATCAATGGCTAAAACAGAATACAAACACTTCAATGGAATAAATGGATGAGTATGTTGTTGGGGTTATCAATTTCATCTTATCCACTCTCATATACTTTAGGAATTCAACATTCTTTTCATCAATTGTTAATGTCACTCTCTAAATCACCTTGCAAGAAGGTCTATCCTTAATTACGAGTTCATACAATTCCTAGCATTCATAGTAATTAGTTCTTAAGTGCAGGAGCTTAACGGCAACCAATATACTATTGGGAGAAATTCCCCGGATCTAGATTTCCCTGTACGTTCCCGTATCGACAAAATCAAAAATCATGGCAATGAATGAGTTAAACAAAGCAAGCATTAAGCAAAGAGGAAAAACCCTAACTAATGATGAAAGAAAGCATAGGTCTTAAAAGTAAGATGTTAAAACAAATTCCATATATGAGAGTTTCACAAGACTACATTGATTCCCCAACAACAATACAAGGTTTAGTTCACCATAGTCATGGTGAAACTAGATGAATAATAATGGAAGAATGAAAGATAAAACCCTAGAAAGGTGAAGAGGTAGCCTGAGCATCCAAGATCCTCCTTCAAAGGGGTGGAAGAGAGAGTATTTGCTTCGTTTCTGCCAAAAGATACAAACCCTAAGACGTCCTAAAGCTTATATACTATTATAAAAATACAGAAAAGTTAGGCCCAAGCCCATAAAAGTGCCGCTCAACGGTAAACTGCCGCTCAGCGGTAAGTGCGTGAGTTGGTTTCTTCCCCTTAGCGGATCCAACGTGACTTCCTTGAGTGCCGCTCAGCGGTAAACTTCCGCTGAGCGGTAGTTGCGGCTTCTCCTTTTGCACTTTTTGATGTCTTTTCTGATTCCATCTCTCTCCTTCTTCACTTCTTTCACCAAATTCACCTTAAAACCTGCACAAAAACACTGAAATCAAGCATAAACCTGTCCAGCTCTCTTATTTCTGAAAATATGAACAAAAGCATGATTTCAAGCTAGTTTCTAAGTGTTAAAGGTTGCTTTTAGTATCAATTTTAAGCATGAAAATAACAGTTTTTCAACTGTTATCACATGTGCAGCAGTATACCATGGCTATGCTTTAGCTGATCTCTCCAGTGTCAGATTTGTGCAGCCCTCCTGTCCCAAATATACACATGGTTTTTCAATTTCTGGCTTGTGACCCATTTCTCATGTTTTTTTGCAAATCATCTTGATCCCACCACTCTACAATCAAAAAATTCTTCAGAAAGCTATAGCGAGCAGGGTATTAGAATATATGAAAATATCTTATAACTTAAAACTTCCTAAATTATCCATTGGGATTAGTTTACCTATATCACAATCTCCTAGGATTGGTTGTTATCATATTTGTTTATCTCATGATTTGTTTCTCTTAGAAAGTGGACTTAGGATTGACTCAATTCTACAAATTGGTTTATAAGGTGAAGTTTACACTTATTTATACAATTTAGTTATCGTGAGTTAATGTGGAATCTAATACACGGCTCCCCTCGTGCCAAGGATTGGACATCTCAAGCGTGGAACTAAACATTTAGGAGCGACCTAATAATGGCTCACAAGACAAACTCTACTACCACTAAGAAAGTAAGTTTTAAGTCTAACTCAACTTCACAAGACTGGTTTGCACCTACTTATAACATAATTTGACTATATCTCTAGTCAATGTAGGATCTCACTCAAACACTTTCCCTAATTAATATTAGGATTATGCACAAATCAACACAATATAATATACCTCAATTAATACCAATTGTGTTTCATTTATGTCTCTTTCCCCCTACTTGAAGAGGTAGAGAAGCTGAAAAGTCTTATTTTTCACTTAGAAAATCTAATACAACTTACTACTGTATTTATAAGAGATAGTAGTTCTGAAAAGTAAAAGGGCAGGAAGCCCCTAAAAAAACCCTAACATAAATATTAATAATAATAAAGACATTATATATCAACACTCCCCCTCAAGCATATGCACCAAGCTTGGAACATATAAATTGAATTCTAGGCCCCCTAGAGATTTGGTCATAACGTCTGCGAGTTGTTCATTAGAGTTGACAAACTCAGTAATAAGATCCTTTGACAACAACTTCTCTCTAATAAAATGACAATCAATCTCTATGTGTTTTGTTCTTTCATGAAACACTAGATTGAAGGCAATATGAAGGACTACTTGATTATCACAGCACAACTTCATTTGCTCATTTTTAAAAAATTTCAACTCTTGAAGGATTTGTCTAATCCACCCAAGCTCACATGTAGTTAGAGCCATAGATCGATACTTAGCCTCAACATTAGATTGAGCAACAACACTTTGTTTCTTACTTTTCCAACATACAAGGTTCCCTCCAAGTAAAACACAATATCTTGGGGTAGATCTTTTATCAATTGGACAACCAACCCAATTTGCATCACTATTAGGACTTGGATAGTGTACAAGAGAAAGAATAAACATTAATTGCCTAATTGCCTTAGCAGTTAGGAAAGGCAGGAATAAGAGTGTATAAATAGCATTTGTTTAGTTGTTGGGGGGACTTTTGGTTGTTGAGTTTTCTAACAGGAATTGTTAATCCTGTGGGGGAGGTTAGGCTCTCATTGTTTTCTCTGTACATTGCATTCTTGCTCTGTTAATACAAGAAGAAGTTATTCATTGGTTTTTGTGTGCGTTTGGATATGAGTTGTGATTGATCGTAGAGGTTTCGTGAGTAGAAACCTAACAATCAAAATATCCTTCAACTCAATGTTTCCCTTGTCCTCATACAACAATCACTATCCTAGGTTCCCTTTTACATATCTGAGAAAGCGAATCACTACATTTCAATCATCAACATGTGGATTTTGCATAAATTGACTCAACTCCTACGGATAAGAAAGATTAGGTCTTGTTATGGAAAGATAGATGAGTTTTCCAACAAGCCTTCTAGATCTCTTTAGGTCTGAGAAAAGTTCACCTTGGTCTCTCATTAACTTTTGATTTGAGTCATAGGACTATCAATGGGCTTGCAATTTGTCAGGCATGTTTCCTCCAAAATATCAAGAGCACATTTTCTTTGTGAAATGATGACACCTTCCTTTGATTGTGCCACTTCAATACCAAGGAAATATTTTTAATGTCCAACTGGTAAAGGAGTCATTCACAAATGGCAGTCATAGTAAGCAAAATAGGAACAATAATGGTTTTAGCCACAAGAGAAAAGGTATCACAATAATTGAGGCCATGGACTTGAGTATATCCCTTAGCTACCAAACGGGCTTTGAGACGATCAATTGCACCAATAAGACCCAACTTAATAGCATAGACCAATCTACAACCAACAGGCTTCTTACTAGGAGGAAGAGGGGCAAGGTCCCAAGTGCCATTGTGTTCAAGTGCCTACATTTCATCAATCATGGCTTGTCGCCATCCAGGATGACCAAGTGCCTCATGAACATTATTAGGAACCTTAATGGAAGATAAGGAGAAAACAAAAGAGAAATATGGAGGAGACAAACAATGATAACTCACCAAATTATAAATGATTACGAATCGAGCAAATACATTTTCGAAGGGCAATAGGCCAATTATTATCTGAGTCAAGAGAGGGTGAGGAGGATGAAGGATCCATGGTTTGGGAATCCAACCCTAATATGTCAAAATAGATAGAGGAACAATGTCATTTGCATTTTGAGTTTGAGGTAAAGAAGCAGGAGTAACCAAGGGATCACATGATGGTAGAGGAAACATCTGTTGAACATTATCAAGATTTTTTAAGGCGAGAGTATCCCAAAAAGACATACTTAACAACTTTTGCAGAGAGATTATCAAGACCTGGAGAAACATTATGAACAAAACAAGTACACCCAAATATACAAGGAGAGACATGGTATAAAGGGTCATTTGGAAAAACGACAGAGTGAGGGACTTTATTTTCAAGAGAGGAAGAAGGCATCCTATTGATCATAAAACAGGCAGTGAGAACTGCATCAACCAAATGATGAACAAGAACATTAGTATTCAACATCAGGGAGCATGTAGTTTCAATGAGATGTCTATTTTTTTTCTCTGCATTGCCACTTTGTTGTGGAGTATGGGGACATGTTGACTGGTGTAAAATTCCATGGGAAGATAAGAATTAAGAAAATGCTGTAGAAAAATATTCCTTAGCATTATCACTTCCGAGGATTTTAATTGTCTTCCCAAATTGGTTCTTAATTTAATTAAAAAAGGACACAAATATTGCTAAAAGTTCAGATCTCTCTTTCATTAAATAAACCCAAGTACATCGAGATAATTTATCAATGAAGGTTGCAAAATAATTATAACCAAAAGAAGTAACACGAGTTGGTCCCCAAATATCAGAGTGAATAGTTGAAAAGGCAAAATTACATCACATTTGAAACATTTTATGATAAGAAAATCTAACTTGTTTTCTTAATTAGCAAGACTCACATTCTAAGACTTGAATGTGTTTGAGACTTGGAACCATCATCTTCAACAAGGATAAGCTTGGGTGGCCCAACCAATCATGCAAAAGTTTTGGGGATGAAGTTGCGAAACAGGAAATTGAGGAGTTAGGTGTTAAGAAATAAAGTCCTCATGACTCATGTCCTTCTCCAATCAGACGACCCGTACCATGTTCCTGTATAACAAAGGAATTAGTAGAAAAAGTTACAAAACAATTTAAGGAACGAATCAATTGACTCAAATATATTAAATTGTACAGACAATGAGGAATATACAAAACAAAATTCAATTTCAGTGAAAGAGATAAGGAAACTTTTGTCAATTCCTTGAGATGCAACTTTGGATCCATTGGTTATTTTTTATTTTTATTGTTTTAGGCTTCTTCTTTGTTTAAAAAAGATCCTTGGAGTTTTTTTCTAGATTTTTGTATTTTCTTTGACCTCTTGAGTCAATATTTAGATCTCATAATGTTTTTCATACTGTTTGTTCGCTCTTTGCTTAAGCTACTGGAGTTCTCTATCAAGCACTAAAGGGAATTTAAGTTGAAAAATCCAAGAGAGTACTTTAAAAAAGTCTAAAAGTGTGATATACTAATGGAATTTAAGTGAAAATCTTATAAAAGTAGTTAAGGGATCTAAATATATTTTGTTATTTTGTTTTCCTAGCCTTTTGCAGGATTTATCGATATTGAACAATGCAACATATTCCAATAAAGCCATCCTTTTGGAAATTGTGTGTTCGTGAGGCCTTGATGGAGAATGCCAATGCCTTGTAATCCAAAATTGTAAAGTTGAATGGTAAAACTTTTAGAATTAAGGAAGCACAAGCATAACAAAAATGTTTTCCCAATCAAGTGCTATAATATCTTCCAAATATGAAGGTTATAGGCATAAAACTCAACAGTATCCTAATTGGAATGCAAGTCCCATGACTACTAATGAAAACCTCAAGAACTATATTCTATATTTGAAAGAGGAGGAATAAAGGACTTTGAAAAAATTAGATGCATTGAAAAGAAGAAAAAAGTGGAAACTTAAAAGAGGACAAGAGAAAGAAGCATTAATAGAAAGAGAAAATAGATTAAAAGAAGAGAAAGAAAAGAGGAAGGGCGAAGAAAGAGATAAGGAAAAGAAAGAAAAGAAAGTCAGAGAGGAGAAAGAAAATAGAGAAAGAGAGCATAAAAAAAAGAAAGAGAGCAAAAAGAAAACAATAAGAGAAAATGAAAAAAACAAAAAGAGAGAAAAAAAGAGCCTGATAATTTTTCATTAAAAGAAAATACTAATTGGTCTCTTTTTGTTTTGTTGCCTAAGAAAGATTCATTTATCAAGGAACCATGACATCAACGATGGAGGAAGACATAATGACATAAAAGGAAGACACAAGCTTAGAACTCAAAGAACATGTGTTTGATAATCTATTAGTAGAATTTCTATTTTTTATTATTTTAGATTTGTGGCTTTGATTTATGTTTGTGTTTATGCTTAGGATCTTCTAAAATTTGAGTTGAATTCTCTCCAAATAGGAGAGAATGATAAGGAGTTTTCAAGTAATACGAATTTGAGGACAAATTATCTTCAAGGACGATATGGTAGAGGATTATCTCCTTAACATACATAAAAAGAACTTAACAATGATCATTTGTAATTAAGGATCTATAACATGGTCAAAGATCAAAACATATCTCCTTAAATCTTATAAGTTTCCATGAAGGAGGAAACTTAAATTTCATGAGCACAATTGAAGAATAATTTAGAAAATTAAATAAATTGTAATTTTATTTTAATTTTACATAATGTTAAATTCGTTGGGTGAATCATATTTGTATTTGTTGGGTGAACAAGCTTCGCTAGGCAAAAGTCTTCATCTATAATTCTTGTTTTCCATTATCTTTATGTGTTTTGGGCTTTGAGTTTTATTCTAAGGTTTATATTTTTTCTTAAACTAATGTGCTTATATACAGGAGTACCAAAAGCTTATATAAATATTTTGAGTCATATTATATGCATTTACTTTCTTCGGGACATGATTATCTTAGTTCTTGGATTAGAATTCTATTCTTATCAAAGATTAATATATTTGTGAGAATCTTCACTTGATTTATATATTAAATTTTGGCGTTCTCATCCCTTTCTTAATTTATATCTTCTATGATTTATTTTTGTTGTATCCTTTAAAATTTCAAATTCAAAAATAGAATCTTATCAACAATACTTCTCAATGTAATAATTTGTCTAAAAAATAAGTTACAAAGTCATAATAGTTATATAAGTGTAGAAATACTTAAAACATATTACACATAAACAACACCTTAGATGAATCTCTCATGGTTTCAAGTCACCAATAAGAGGATATGATGAGAAGTCTTGCTAGAAAGGAAGAAGTGATGGCCCTTGAGAAGACTTTAAACATTGTAGAATGAACCACTATTTCAAACTTCTCTATAAATAAAAATCTAAAAACTTCCGCGATATGTTTTTAAAAGATTTAATTAATAATTGGTCCACATATTTAAATTTATGATTTATTTTGAATATACATAATTTTGAGTCCCAATATTTTTTAAATAAAATTAATTTAATTTATTATGTTAAATTAGGTTAAATCTATTTGATGTGTTAAAATTTGAATATTTTTTATTGTGATTTTCTAATTTGTTATATGATACTTTCTAGATTTTAAAACGTAATATTTTTAAACATGTTAACGTCAATTTAAGATAATGAACCAAATTAACTCTATATAAAAAATATTAAAAATTCATTGAATAAAAAATAAAGACTAAAGTAAAATATTGTTTAATATAAAACTAAATTACTAATTAATGCTCTAAAAAAACAAACCACCAAATTCATCATTTAGATACTACGAGAGAACATTAGAATTTATGAAAGAACATTTGAACATCATACAAGTGTACAAGAAAACCCTAAAATAACCAATTTGTTTCAATAGCATGATTATTTAAAATATATTCGTTAAATCAAATTTATTTTATAATATACTGTCAATACCCAATTTCGTCCGGGTAAATAAAATTCATCACAAAAATAAATAAAAAAAAACATAAAAAACCAAAATGAAAAATACTATTTATTTTACTTTTTGCACCCCCAAATTTTCTTTTACACACTTAATCCAATGGCCCAAAATAATCTCTTACTTTTTTTACTTCCTCACCACCCCTTTTCTCTTATCACACCCCACTCTCCACATCACCATCCACATCACCCTCCACATCATCTACCTTTTTCATTTACTTTTTCCACATCATTTCCATTTTAATTTTATATATCAACTTTTCTAATTATTCCACTTACATTTTTAATTATATCTTCTCCATCAACATTTTTTATTATCCATTTTTCTCCACCTTATTTTTCCACCCACTTTTTATATTATTTTTTTCACTTATTTTCCACATTAACTTTTACTATTCACTATATTTTATTTCACCTAATTTCTCCACCAACTTTTTATATTATTTCTTTCACTTAATTTCCACACCTAATTTCTCCACCAACTTTTTATATTATTTCTTTCACTTATTTTCCACATTAACTTTTACTATTCACTATATTTTATTTTACCTAATTTCTCCACCAACTTTTAATATTATTTCTTTCACTTAATTTCCACACCTAATTTCTCCACCAACTTTTTATTATTATTTCTTTCACTTATTTTCCACATTAACTTTTTCTATTCATCTTTTTTATTATATTTTATTTCATCTAAATTTTCCACCAACTTTTTATATTATTTCTTTCACTTATTTTCCACATTAACTTTTACTATTTACTATATTTTATTTCACCTACTTTCTCCACCAACTTTTTATATTATTTCTTTCACTTATTTTCCACATTAACTTTTACTATTCATCTTTTTTTTAATTATATTTTATTTCACCTAAATTTTTCACCAACTTATTATATTATTTTTATTCATCAACTTTCTTCATCCTTAACTCTATAAATACCTACATTCCCTTCACTTCACACACACACACAATTACATAATATCCATATCTTCTCTCTCAAAATCTCTTCATTCCATCCCAAAACTCTACTTCATTTTTCTCTCACATTTTACTATTTCTTAATCTCTCTATACATAATAAATCCCATACCCCATTTCTACCATAAAGTTATTTTCTTCATCTTTCATCTATCTTTCTCATAACTTATTACAAGTAAGGTTTTATTTCATCACACAAATCTTCAACAAGGTACACATTTTCTCTTCATTCTATTTATATATGCATTTTGATCATTTTTTTAGTTTATAAATTCATCTTGTTTTCTATCACAATTTTTCTTTATGCTTTTCATATTTCAACTCATATATCCTTCTTAATAACAAATATAAAACTTAAAAAACATGTAATAATATAAATATCGGTATAAGTACTCGTGCGATCGTACGCATCAGCCTAGTACTCATTACCCAAAATATAAAATAAACAAAAAAGCCGTGTGAGTGCTCGTGCGATCGTACGCATCAGCCTAGTGCTCATTACGCAAAATCTAAAATAAACAAAAAAAGTCGTGTGAGTGCTCGTGCGATCATACGCATCAGCCTAGTGCTCATTACGCAAAACAACAAAAACAAGGAAAAAGCCGTGTGAGTGCTCGTGCGATCGTACGCATCAGCCTAGTGCTCATTACGCAAAAAATATCTAAATATTACATCAAAAAATACCAAAAAATAAAAAAAAATCTTCAAAAATCAAAAACATCCACATTTTCAAACAACAAACAATTTCTCAGCCAGAACTACGTGATCCTTGATTCTCCATCAAAAGTGGAGATACGTAGGAGCAAGGCCAGTCCTTGTCAGGTTCACTTTCCCAAAAATCCAAATTTATTTATAATCAATTTCTTAAACAAATTTCTCAAACGATTTCCAAACAAAATTTCAAGCAGTTTTCGAAAGAACTACGGAACCCTGATTTCTCATTCTTAATGAGAATACGTGGAGTAAGGTCAATCCTTATCGGGCCCAAAAAACTAAAAATATTTTGTTTCTTTAGAATTTTATTTTTAGGGGAAAGTTAAACATTTTGAAAACCACATCATATTCGCATATTTAGTTAAAGGTACTGCCTTAGGGCAGGAGCTGTAGGGTGCTAATACCTTCCCTACACGTAACCGACTCCCGAACCAAGAATCTCAGTTTCGCAGACCATGCCTTATCATTTTATGGTTTTTCCGTAGTTTTCCAGAATAAACTATGGTGGCGACTCCAAATCTCTTTTTCAAACCCGCGTTTTATTTTTCATGGATCGTCGTCCCGTCGCGATCCCGGTTGCGACATATACATACCATGTACAGTTGTTCTAGTTAAGTTCTTGAAATTAAAATTCTTCTAAAAATTCTATGTGCATTGAAGTGTAAATAAAAATATGAAATTGATATTAAAAATTAGGTGACATGACATTATAAAACCTAATTAAAATAAAATAAACCATATGGGATGATTTGAGAAATTATTTATCGGTTAAATTTTGAACGCCACGTGTACAATGGAGATTCGGTTAAATGTTTGGAGTGCTTCCCCACGGACACAGTGTTCTCTTCTTTCCTTCTCCACACTCTCTGCAAAAATGCCACTCTCTCTCGTTACTATGGCGTCTCCATTAACACTTTCGCGTATAAAGCTCTTACTAAATCCACCTTCGCTTTTCTCCGCAGTCACCAATCTCTGTAGAAACCAACTTCCACTCAAATCGCCGTTTACGACTTCTTCCAGCGCAATCTCATCCTCTTCGAAACGCCACGCCGATGTCGTCGTTTTGGGCATCGAAACTAGCTGCGACGACACCGCCGCGGCTGTCGTATGTAATCCGCGTTTGCCTTTCGTTAACTATTTTCCGTGTGACGGTTTCGTTTGTCGTTTAATGGTTTGTGTGTGTGGTATAGGTGAGAAGCGACGGTGAGATTCTGAGCCAAGTGGTGTCATCTCAGGTACGGTGTCTTATAATTGTGTTATATTTGCTGAATTCCCTTTCTTGCTGTGTTAGCCCGGTGTAAGAATATGTAAATATTGTTGAGATTGATGCTTGATTTTATTCTACGTACTCTTTTGTTCGAGTTGGAATGTTGATGGTGGATTTGTGTGAATTTGGATTGGCTTATTTAAAATATAAATAAATTAGTAGTTCTCTTTAGCGAGTTCTTGAATAGGGTTTTTGAAATGATATAAACAATTATTGTATGAAAAATAAATTGAAAAGAACACGCAAAAGTTGTAATTGGTTCCATATACTTTTTTGGTGTCCGGTTTTTTCTTCTTCAACGACAATTTGTGTTTGTGCGCCTTCGTGCTTTTTGTCTCTTGTTAAAAGTTAGTTCAAATATCTTATTAAAAGAAATTTCCCTTAAGAAATCTCAAACAAACTGGTACTTGGTTAGTGATTGATAGAATTTATTTTGGCGTGGTGAGATTGCAGCAAACATTTTCATGAGGCATATTGGTTATACTGAAAATTGTGGTCTAATGCATTCCGCTTCAGCTTAAATATCTGATAGGTGGGTGGGAGTGTTATCTGAATGTGCTAATGCCACGCCTAACCCAGGCCAGAAGAAAAACTTAAGAGGAATATCCTAGGGAAGCATACTATGATGTAATAATGACCTAGTCAAAAGAATCCACTTAAGAATATTGCAGAGGTAGTTTTCATTGTTGTCTAAACTAGAATTAAGAACTAAGTTTTGTTAAATTGATTTTGCTACTTCTTGAAAGTTTATTTATCATTATGAGATGTAAGCACAGAGGGTGTTGATCTGCTGTGTTTGCACGTCCTGCCTAATGAATTACCACCAATGGTCTAAGTATCATGTTTTTTATGAAGCACTTGATTTTATGGAACATGAAAAATGCTTAAGTTGTATCCTCTATTGGATAGTTTTAGAAATGTTGTCATGTGGTTTTCACTTGTTTCTTCATGCAATCAATAATGTTAAATGTTTGATCACTTTTGTATTTGAATCAAAAAGTATAGAATTTATTCTTGTAAAACATCTGATGTAATCTTTTATCGTTCTACTATATTTGCTAATTACGAAAGAATATCACCTTATATCTTCTAAAAAATGAAAAGTTTAAACAAAGAAAATAATCAGATTTCTTTAGACTGAATTTATCCTTACATCCAAGATTAGGCGGTGATAATGATTCCTGCCACCAAAATGGTGCTTCTTTTCCTTTGTCCTAAAAGGTTTATTCCTATCAGTGACTTAATTTTCTATTTATTCTTTTTTCTTTCTAACTATGTAACTTCTCCAAATTAAGGCAGATCTGCTTGCAAAATATGGAGGAGTTGCTCCAAAAATGGCAGAAGAAGCTCACTCACAAGCTATAGACCGGGTACATCATTCCTGTTCAGTTCGTAATATATCCCAGCGGCTAGAACACATAGGGCACACTATTTATGTCCTGAGTATTTTCACATATTCATTTTTGGTGAACCTTTTGATAGTGTCTGCACACACACACCTCTTGTAGACTGCTTTTGTAAGTTTACTCATTTATGCACATTTACAATATTTCTTGCATATTAGGCTTCAATTATACATCTTCCTAGTGATTGTCTAGGTTGCTAGTGGAATTCCTCAAAACATAACCGTGGTGGAATGTAAGTAATTTCTGACTTACTTGGGGTGCTCTAGAATGATCTTTGGATAGTGCCACCAGGTTTTCAAATAAATGTTTAATATGACTTCTTATATGTTTTTCATTGCCTCTCTTTATCCCTCTTTTTCCCTTTCTATATGATTACTGACATGGGCATAACCTCTGGATAGGTTGTGCAAGAAGCCCTTGATAAAGCTTATATGACTGAGAAAGATCTCACTGCTGTTGCTGTTACTATTGGTCCTGGATTGAGTCTCTGTCTTCGTGGTAATGCATAATCTTAAGAAACTTTAAGAATGGAATTGCAAAAATTAGTCAGAAGTTCAGTGAGTGAGTTTCGAGTAAGAATACTCATCATCTGGAGACTTAATAGTTATATTTAGAAGAATAAATACATTTTACATTTACTAGAATGAGAATAAAAAATATACTACCTCCTTTGACTCTAATCTTTCAATAATAAATTAAATAGTCTAATTACCAACAGCACATGATATCATGTAATTTCAGCATCAGCAACATAATGCCTGTTAAAAGGTATGGACATTAATTGTGAAGAAACACTAATGTATGTGTCGCTTGGTGGAGATGCTATTTAACTAAACTTATCTGGTCGAAAATTAAATATCAATTCAAGTTGTAGCTTTCTGATTCTCCAACTTAGCTTCTTATGCTATAAAACCACTATTTTAGGTAAAAGCACCACAAAGTATTTGCATGAAAATTGACAGTAAGTTTGTCTCCCCCTCCCCCAATTTTCTTGTAGACAGTATGAAACTATTGGCAGTGTTTCATTTTGTAATTTGGGCAACTGTACCTCAAAATACAATGAAATACGTCAAGCTTAGTCTCAGATATTAAAAATAGAATGTTCAAACTGTAGGCATTATATATGAATGTCTGTTTTTGACTTCAAGTAATTTATTGGAAGGCATATCTCAGTCGTAATTATCCATGATTTCATTTTATTTTCTTATCATTCATATCCTTTAGAAGAATTCTTAATATTCATTTTATATTCCTCAGTATTTGCTTGTACAATGCAGTGGGGGTTCAGAAAGCCCGTAGAATTGCTGGCAGATTTAGTTTACCAATTATTGGCATACATCACATGGAGGCTCATGCTCTGGTGGCCAGGTAAAGCGATAGTTCTCTAATGAGTATGTAATCTTTTGCCTAATAGATAGATGTTGAGACCTGTTATTAATATTTGAAATGGATACCTTAAGGTCTTAAAAATAGAGAAACAAGAAACACTTGTTTGATAATAGTCAATTTAGAAAAAAAAAATAATATATACCTTTGTTTTGGAATCAGAAAATCAAAAAATCTCTTAAGTTTTTGTTTTATATTACACATGTTTTTCCTTATGCTTTCATATTTCCTTCTGTCTCTTTTATTTTCTGAAAATCAGTTTTATATTATAAAGGGTTAACTATGTTTTTAGTCCCTGAACTTTGATGCGAAATTGGATTTCGTTCCTGTTTGAAACTTTGATACTTTCATATGTCCATTCACTTTTAAAGTTTGAGGACTAAAATGTATCAAAGTTTCGGACAGGAACAAATTCTAATTTCACGTTAAAATTTAGAGACTGAAAACATACTTAACCCTATTATAAATTAGATTTTCAAACTTAAGAACCAAAACACAAGCGAACACACCTTTAGTTATTGTGTGTTTTTATGCTTCTACAATTTCTTTTAGTGTTCCATAGGAAATTACACTTTCTGTTGAGTCATACATGACACTTTTGTTTTAGGTTAATTGAGAAAGATTTGCAGTTTCCTTTCACGGTCCTACTTATTTCAGGTAATACTCATGTTTTGGGTTTTAGTATTCTAGAATTTTTCTTACTCAGGTCTGTCTATTTTTCTTTCTTGGACCATGGAATAGTTGTTTCTTGTTATTGTTTGGGTTTCAAGGAAATTGGAATCTATGGCATGGCAGCATGGGTAATTAGGTCCATGGGGTATAAATAAATTAGGCTGGGGAAATTTTTAGTGCTTTTGTGATTTGAACATGAGTAGTTTGCAGGTTGACACTTGATTTTGTTTTTGCTATGATGATGAATACCTTCAGTCAAGCTTTGCCAGGAAAATTTGATGAATTGCATAAGAAATGCACATAAGATGTGACCAAGATATTTGGCAAGGAAATGCTATTGATATACATGTGCTTTAGACGTTCCATGATTATGGATTTTTGTGATGTATGTTAGACATTTGTGGTAGTATATCATACACTTGTGTGTATATATGGTAGAATCATTTAGTAACATCTTAGGAACTAAGTAGGGATTATGTATCATATGATTAGGATTGAACCACTCCTATTCATTCCAGAATCAATATATAGACATTTTGTGTGGATTGTGCAGATTCACAATCTACCCCTAAATATATTGTTGAATTCCAATTATTTTGTAATCTCCTTGTCCTTATCTTTTCATACAAAGGAACATGTCTTCCACTTGTATTCTTCATTCTTTCCAATTATTTTTAAATAACTATGTTATGTATACTTATTAGTAAATAACTACGGTTAGATAATTTTGTTTTCTACCCTCATTATTTAGAGCTTTTAACCATAGTAGATTCTGTTACTGAGTCAGTTGCTCAGATATAGTTTGACATATCTGAGCAGCTGTACAACTGAAATTTTGATATCTATACACCGTTTATAAATGTTAGTATATCACTCCCTCTATCATATAGTGTTACGATCTAGGGTAGGGTAATAATAAGGGTTGGAAAGTATATGAGCAGAGAGAATATTTAGTATAAGTTAATTAGAATAAATAAATATAGTATAAGTTAATTAGAGTAAATAAATATATATTTAGGGAAATATTCAATATAACATATTTATAATTAAGGATATATGCTAGGATAATATATGGAGAGATATTTATATTAAATATAGGGATATTTATATTAAATATTAAATATAAGGATATTTATATTAAATGCAAATATATTCTAGAGAAATATTTAATAAGAGACGGGCGGGAAATAATTAATATAAATAAAGTTAGAGTCTAGGGTTAAAGGATGCTTTTGATTATTGAGTTTTGTGACAGACATTATTGTCTTGTGAGGGAGGTTATGCTCTCAAAGTAATTGAAGGAGGTTATGCTCACGATTATTGTTTATCCTTGTTTATTCAGATATTACCATCAATAAAAGAGATTCACTCATCCAATATCATTCGTTTATTGTTCTGTTACGTGTGAGAGAGTGTGAAAGGTTGTATTTGGTTAGTTTACGTACTCAGGTACGTAACATATAGTTAGTCAATTTTATTGGAGATTTCATATCAACTAGAGATATGACAAAAATTACAATATACAAGTATAAATTTCACCTTACAAGTTGTTTTGCAAGGTTGAATTAGATTTAAAGTCCAACTTTTAAGATGATATCAAAGTTTATCCTAACGAGGTTTGTTAAGCTTACGGTACTACCACCAGTTATCAGGTTGCTATCAAACCATTCACAAATATCTAGTCTCACATTTGAAATATTTAATCTTAAGCGTGAGGGAGTGTGTAGGAGATTTCACATCAACTAAAAATATCACCAAATTATTATATATAAGTAGATGCAAGCTAGATTTGTGAAGTTGAGTTATACTTTAGGCTCGCTTTCTAAGATGGTATCAAAGCTTGTCTTAGCAAAAGTTTGTTGATCCTTCATGATATTTGCTATTGGGCATCCCTCTATTCCCACACTCACAATATTTAGTTGATTATGTAACCAAATTATAATATATAAGTGAATGCAAATGATAGGGGTTGGAAAGTGTACAAGAGGAGAAGGAAAGTACCGAACGGTGTGGTTAAGGGAGTGGGGGTGAAGGACCAAACGGTTAGTGCGTTGGGGAAAGGAACCGATAGGTTAGGGCGTTGAGGGGAAGGAAACGATCGGTTGAATGGTTGAACAATGGAAAGGTGGTGTCTCAGTTTGGGGAAGATTTCGGTTGTAAGGGGGAGAGGATCAGACCCGCTATAAATAGAGCTCATGTAACTCTTTCTAGGATCATTGAGTGAATTCTTTGTAAAAACAAGCTTTGGTCTGAGGAGGGAGGTTAAGCTCTCATAGAACGATTTATTTGTACATTGATTCTTTGGTTAATACAAACCCAAATTCTTTCTGTTTTGCTTCTTGCGATTGTGTTTGTGAGAGTGTTCTAGAGGTTTCTTTTCCCAGAAACCTAACAGCAAATCTTGTTTTATCAAATTTGTTTTGTAAAGTTGAGTTACAACCTGACAGTGACAGCTGTTCCAAACTACTAAAATACAATGATAATGATGACTGTAACTGACTCTCACAATAAACATGTAGACTCGTCTGTGTGGTTATCAGAGAATGGAACACATTAATTCTCATAACTCATGCCCTTCAACTCTCTCATTTTCTCTGTCCACTTCTATTATCTCTTTTTCACACTTTTCCAACATTTTCATACATTTGTTGTTCTTACACTCCCATTTCATATCTGCTTTGTTTGTTACTCTCACATTGTGATAAATGTCATTTACGGGGATGATTCTTGTGGTGTAGTTGCTGACTAGTCCAGTTGCAAAACTGTGATTTGATACAGCTACTGCTGACTGTATGTATATTCTTTAGGTATAATTACACTAGGCTAACTTGTGTGAGCTATATTTATAGGGGGGCACAATTTACTCATTCTTGCACGTGATCTTGGACAATACATACAACTTGGAACTACAATAGATGATGCTATTGGTGAGGCATATGACAAAACAGCAAAATGGCTTGGACTAGATTTGAGGAGAAGTGGTGGTCCTGCTATTGAGAAGCTTGCTATGGAGGGAAATGCTGAATCAGTCAAATTTTCTGTAAGTTAGCTGCACAATCTTATACCCCTCTACCCTCCCCTAGCTTGTGATCGTTGTCTTAGGTTGAATATCAATCTCTTCTGACGTTGCTTTGGCGGATGTCCTCCTTCCAGTGGAAATTTAAGTTTATTACTTTGTCATTCTAGATTCCAATGAAGCAGCATAAAGATTGCAACTTCTCCTACGCTGGTCTTAAAACCCAAGTACGGCTGGCAATTGAGTCCAAAAAGATGTAAGTAAATATTTTAAGTTGTTTATTAATAGATTTGTTACTTTTTAAATAAATACATGGAACAGTGCTGTAACTTGATGGACTGTGTATCCCATATCTTATCAACTTTAATTGTCTAATGTGGTTAGTAGCGCAAATTTAATTCAACATAAAAAGTTCTGTATTGAAGAAATGTCTGATGACCATGTTCTGTTCAATGTTATCCTTTTATTTTTGTCAGCACAAATTTAATTTAATGTAAAAATCATTCTGCATTTAAGAAATGTCTGATTACCACATTCTGTTCAGTGTTATCTTTTATTTTTTCTCAGTGTGAGATTACTGCTAATATTCTTGTTAGGATATTTATCCTATTTTATCATCATTATATTGTGTCAAGGGTTACTATTAAGTTTCTGAGCAGGAAACCTAATTAACCACGATCATAGTAGGCAGAAAAGATAATGAAAGAATGAATTTCTCTTATTAATGGTAATAGAATTCTCTAAACAAGGATAGTTGGGAGTATAACCTCCCTTACAGGACTGTAGCCGCTTGTAAACAACCTCAATAATCAAAAGCATAACCCTAACAATAAAATCTAGCTCTATTTATATTAAATATTTCTCGTCTATCTTATACTGAATATTTCCCCAGAATATAGCTCCATTTACTATAAATATCTTATACTGACTATTTTCCTATGATATAACTCTATTTACTATAAATATTTCCCGCCCATCCTAATTGCTATGACAGTTAGGATAGTAACTCTTCAATCAATCGACTCTAGTTCTTCACCTCTTTCCACCATTCAGCTCGAGCCCTCACCGCCTTCAGTTGTTCGGCTCGACCTCTCCCCGCCTTCCACCGTTCGGTGCCCTTCTTCTTCTCTCATATACTTTCTTCTTCTCTCGTATACCTTCCAACCCCTAACATTATTTATTACCTTATATCCTATCATTACACCCTGCAGAACAACCTTGTCCTTAAGGTTGGAACCGGGAAGCTTGATCTCATGGCTCCTCTTCATCCTTGTGTTATCATATGAAGGGGACCCACTGGCTACAGCCCTCCAATTCAGGTCTTGAGGCTTGGGTGGTGGCAATTCCTCCTCCAATGACTCCCATTCTTCTTGGATCCTATTAGCTTCCAACATTCTGGTCACCTTTTTTCCAAAATCGTAGGCCCTGAGAAAATGGTCTTCGAGGTCTTTCCATACTTCAAACAACTCTCTCCCCTCTGCAGGTGTATCAAGAATTGCAAGCCCCCTTTTCTGTTTGCTGGCCCACCTCTTCACAGAATCCATCCTTCTCTCCGGGGCATTGATTCTTCCATCCACCCTTCCCTCCAAAGCCTTCATTCTTCCTTCCATCCACCCTTCCCTCCAAAGCCTTCATTCTTCCTTCCATCACGCGTCTCTCCCAATGATCCAGCGTCCTTTCACCGTTCGGTTCGACCTCTCCCCGCCTTCCACCGTTCGGTGCCATTCTTCTTCTCTCATATACTTTCTTCGTCTCTCGTATCTATTACCTTATATCCTATCAGTTACCCTATTTATCATGATTATATTGTGTCTAGGGTTATCCTATTTATCATGTACTCTTGTATCAATTTATTCTTATAAATAGAAGATTATGAGAGGGATCAAGACCCTCTAGAATTATCTTACAGTTTAATTCTCAAGTATTCTATTCTTGTAGATGTAGCATTCACCTACATGATAACTAATTGACTGATCTTGCAAAGTGCAATGTATAATGCAAGAAGTATTTTTGTGATGCATTGGTAAAATTAAATTATGCTGACACTTTTTTATTTTTATTTTTGCCTGCTCACGAGTGTATGAATATGAAAAATTGACAGTGATGCCAAAATTCCAATCTCTTCTGCAAGTGAGGAAGATAGAATGTCACGGGCTGATATTGCTGCTTCTTTTCAGGTTTGTTATACTTTCAAGTCTATTTAATGCACTCCGATTAGATTTCCTCATCCTTTTTATTCACCTTTAACCCATATTTTTTAGCATGTGTTATATAACTATTATGTATTCCATTTTCACAATGTTAAGCAGCGAACTGCTGTGTTACATCTTGAAGAAAGGTGTGAACGAGCAATACAGTGGGCATTGAAGATGGAGCCTTCTATAAGACACTTGGTAGTTTGGAATTTAAATGTTGCCAGGTCTAATAACATCCGTCCTCCTTTGTACTAAAAATCCAAATGACCTGTCTTTTTTGTTGTAGGTTGTCTCTGGTGGTGTTGCATCAAATCAATATGTAAGGGCCCGACTTGATATGGTTGCGAAGAAGAATGGCCTGCAACTTTTATGCCCTCCTCCTCGGCTCTGTACTGATAATGGTAATAATTTTTTCTTAATTTTGCTTTTATTTGTGAAAGCTAACTCAATACCGTGGTTCATTACAAATTTAACTGTTCGAAGTCAGAATAAGTAAGGGTTGTGTTAGACAACCGAATAAAAAAGTGGCCATGTTAGAATTGTATAGAGAATAATCGAGAAAAACAATACTACTGTGTTATCATGTAAAGAAAACAGAGTAAAAGTAATGGGACAAGACTGAAGTGTGACCATTGTCACAACATTGATTACTATTATGCTCTGCATTATCGACCCTCTAAAATAACTACAGTGGTGTACTTTGCTCTTACCGATCCTCATGCGCAGTTTGTTGCTCCATAATCTGCTCCCGTCACAACATGCCATCAACAATCTTCAATGATTTCCTATGATGGTATGGGGATTGTCAAGCCTTTTGTTCCACTGCTTCTGTTACACACCCCAATAATTCTGTCATTAACGTCTTTTACTCTTTGGGCTCTAGATCCTTCATTTTGGAGCCATTGATCATATATCTGGTAATAAATATATTTTTTCTTCTCTTTCTATTTCTGGATTTTTGCCTTGGCAAATGGTTCATAAACACAGTCCTAGATATTGATATTGTCCATGCTATGCATTCTCTTACTATTCATAATGTTCTTTACATCCTTAGGGCTCCTTTTAATCTATTGTTGATCATTAAACTTACAAGGTCTCCTAATTGTGTCATTTCTCTTACTAAAGATTCTATTTCCTTGCGGAATTGGAGGATGGAACAAATGATTTGCTTTGGGTGTGAGTCTGTTAGGCAATTAAAGGTTTACGTGAGAAGGGGTAAAAAAGGGATGAAATAAGTAGTGGGAGACGGTGGTTAGTTGGTTAGAAGAGAGAGAGGGAATATAAATAACAAACAGATTAAGGAGGGAGGGAATCGAATATTATTTTGGAATTAAGACTAGACCTTTTGGCCAATGGAGGAAGGGAGGCTTCCTTGTGGGGGGCGGGGGGAGATAGTCACCTGTGTTCATATTTTCTACACATTACATAGGAAATAAAAATACAGATACATGCAGATTTCTTTATACTATTGAGTGTATGTGTGAGTATTTTTGCTACTATTCGGTTCCTTGCATAAAGGAACCTAACAAAGTCTCATGGCCTCTATCACTTGATCAAGCCTTGTCTTTTTGGATCAACGGTAGTAGATCCCCACCCCCAATTCATGCTTACTCAGGAAATCCAAGTCTTTGAAAAATTGAAACAGTTAAAGCCCAGTCTTTCCAAGTTAAAATCTGTCTTGTGAGTCATGTCCAAGGTAGTCAAAATCATATCTTACTCAAGATTATAAAATCCTACAAAATTTATATAATATATATATATATATATATATATATATATATATATATATATATATATTTCAGTATCTAAATGAATAGGGCCGAGAAACACACCTTTCTGCTATCACCTTCCATTCTTTCTTGCTCCAAGCCTTTCGAGTCCAAACCGAGCAATGGGTATCTGCTAAAGGCACTTCGACGGTCAAGTCAGATTTTACTCAACGAACTTAATTCACAATTAAGTATCAGAATTCAATTAAGCTACCCTTACCTCTATAACTTACCCTTATATTTATAGGTATTTTGTGGACCCTAAATTGATGTTAGCCCAATAATATAGATATTTTGTGGACCTTACATTGATGTTGGCCCAATAATACTAATATTCGCACTGACCTAATTACAACCCAACATTCACAGGCCTAATTCACCTGCTTACATATTAACTTCAGGAATACACCGAACGACCTTGACCATATACCGTTCGGCTAATACATCACGTTTGTCATTGGCGCTGACTTATTACCTTGTTAACCGATCGGATCAGACACCATACCATACATATGCCCCCCCAAGTCTGAGTTAACCATAGTTAACAATAGGACTTATAATAGGCTTTTGTATTGAACCTCACTCGAGACAACCCTCTAACCGTTACTGCAGTTATCATGCAAAAAATATACCTATTCCTGCGTCTAGCGAAACAACAATTAAAAGAATTTTGCACCGTTGGATCTAGGTTATACTTCTTTAGATGAGCATTTTATTTTCCCGCACTGTTGGAAGTTGCAGTGTCTGCCAACCAAGTCCGATAGATCAATCTTCATCCTACAACCCTTGTCGTTTGCCAGTCCGCAATTTACTCCGGATAAATATGGTAAGACCAGTACAATTTTTCACTTTACAGTGATAATTTCAGAGCATAGTGTTGGGTTTTCATAACACGAGGTAAGAATGAAAACTGTAAACTTATCGTCTTCTGAAGAGTCAATGGGAAGGGGGAGGCAAGGCATTAAGGGTGGCGCGTCACCTGCGGTAGCGTCCCAGTTGTTACCTTCCAACACCAAACCCAGTGGGCCATAAGACATTAAAGAAATAATGCTTAGTGGTGAAAGGGCTTTGATCTATGGTGGCGTCATGGTTGAAGGCCCTTGACAACCTGCCTCGCCATCTCCCTTCCGAAAACTGATAAGTTGCCTTGGATGGGATGACCTCAGTGCTGAGGTGTTTGGTATGATCTGTCTTTTTGGTATTTTACTTTTGACATGTTCATGATTGGTCTAAATTTCATGTTATTTTTCAGGCATGATGGTAGCTCAAAAACCAAAGAAGAATTGGTTTAAATCTGTAGCAAATAAATTTGGACTAGGGGAATCATCACAACAGCAACCGAGTTCTTCTCGTACCCCTGTAGTTCCAAGCCGAACAACCACACCCTATCGAAATCCTGGAGTGGCTACAAGGGCTATGACAACTCGGGCACCGACCCTTGAGCCAATTCTGACAACTCGTCAACCTATTCCTGAACCAACTCTGACACCTCTTCAACCTACTCCCGAGCCTATTGTTATTGTAGTTGGGCCAATTAGCACCATTCCTGCTGCCACCCAAATCGAGAAGAAAAGGAAAAGTGGTCGAGACGCTGAAAAAGTTGCTCATAAGAAAGGGAAGAAGGCTGCCCCCTCGTATCGTCCACGTCCTGACGGGATTTGGAGTTCAACCTTTCTTCTTGGTCACAAAATAAAGTTTAACTTGGCGGACCATGAACAACGGGTTGTGGAAAACATGTCCGAACAACAAGTAGCCGACTCAACACTCGAACTATCCTGCCGAGCGAATCTTGCTAATTGGCATTTAGCATATGCCTCTGACAAGGGTAGACTAAGGGCTCAGTTAAATGAGTCTTAGGGTGAGAATGCAACCTTATAGCTAAGAATGGAAGAAGTAATTGCTGCTCATTCAAAATGTGAGGAGAAACAAGTAGAGTCCTCCCAATTACTAGCCGACATTGAACGCATAATGGGAGATGCTTAGAAAACTAGTCGTGAGCTTAAAAGTCAAAACGAGGAACTGGCAGAAGCAGTTGAAGGCCATAAAAATCGAAACCAGGAACTCGATGAGACTATTTTGAAGCTGAAGGAGCAGATGAATGAATTACTTGCCTTCAATCGGAACCTTAGTACAGTTGGGCACGATGTGCGATGTGAAAGGGATGCCTGATTGCCAAGTTGCAAGCCCTAGACATACAAATTGAGGAAATGAAAAAGGCTATCTATGAAGAGCATTCCCTAGGTTTTGAAAAGGCAATGAGGCAAATCCCTTACCTTCTCAATGTGTCCACTGATGGAGATGGTTTTGATGTCATGAAGGACATATATCAAGGACAATTGGTTCCTCTGAAGGACATTCCAAATGAAGAGCTTGAGGTAGAAATTACAGTGGAACCAACAAAGGAAGTGGTTGTTGAAGAAGGCAATGAAGGAGTAGACGTGACAAGCGATCCAGAAGGAGTGGATCCATCAGTAGAGGGTGCAGTTGCAGACGAGATTAACATAATAGATTAACCTGTGCCCACTTACAATATTTTTGTTGTGTCAAAACCGTGATTGGAGTGGTATTAATTGGCACAGTGTATTTTAGGAAGTCTTTTATTTAAATGTGTTGTATTTCTGTAACTGCTGGGTGCTGTCGTTAATAGGCTATTTATGTTTGATTGATCCCGTAATGTTAGGGATTTGTCCAGTAGAATTAGCAGCCCATATTTCCTAAAATATGCTGCTGACTTATGTATACAAATAGAGGTTAACAACCTCAGAAGAAGAAATAAGAAAGAATCCTATCCTAAATTTGGGATGTTGCATCTTGAAAGTGTGGTTTAAACTCTGTGATTTGGTGAACATTGGTTATGAAATCTACACTCTTAGTATTTGGAAACTTAAAATGCATGATTGTTAGTGAAAACAATTATCTGTGTTGCTTGCTATTTATTATATCAACTCGTGACAAATACACACATTCTTGCAATATGTTATCTATGCTAAAGTTAGTTGCTTGTAACATACCACCAGTGGAGTGAACATAGCAATTAGCCATACATATTAAGTGAACAAAAGTTCACTTTATATATTTACCAAACATAATGAGAAAATGATAATCCATGTGTGTCGTTATGCATTAATCAGTTAATGAATGGTGTTAGATATTCTTAGAATTATTGTTAGAATGATTAGTGTGAGCTGTGTGTGTGCTGTCAAGCATGAGCTGTGTGTGTGTGAGTTGTGTTCCAACCAAAGTGAGTTGGAAAGGAAATGGGTAGTTACTTTCTTTCCCTATAAATGTAATGCTAATGTAAGAGGAGAGGCAAGCCTTCTCACTCAATAATATGTCTTTATGATTTCTGTGTTTATTCAATATGGTATCAGAGCGGGTCGATCCCGCTCTGGTTTTTTCTTTCCTCAGTTGAGCTATCAGATATAGCTCCACCATTATCACTCATCATCTACCATAATCATATATCAACCTCTTTTTTTTTCTCAAACTTTATTCACTGCTTGGCACACCCATCACCACATATCGCCACCTTTCTCTGCCGTCCGCCGCCATCCGCCGCCGTCCGCCGCCGTCCGCCGCCGTCGGTCAACCCAATTTCGTCCGACGACCAGCAGATCTGGAGCGCCTCTCCGAGCGACAGATAACCCTGCCGGAATCAGTCCAAGCGTCCTCTCCACGCGCCTCCACGCGCCACCTTTCTCCGGCTGAGCTTGGGCGTGTACTGTTCACGCGCCGCCGTGCCGACGTCGGAATCACTTCGTGCTGCTTCCAATCGACTCGCCGGACCTTCCTCTCTCTGTTCTGTCCCTCCATCGCAGCCATTATAGTCATTTCTGAGTTGGGTATACAAAAGGCTTCATTTTCTCTCTCTCACTGCATTGCTGCTTTCTTTTTTTTGTTAGAGTTCAGATTATAGACACCGTACAATGGCAACTGGCAGCATTATCTCATTGTCAGGAAGTCCCAATATCACTTCTGAAAAACTGAATGGGAAAAGTTATTTATCTTGGTCCGCTGCTGTTGAAATGTGGTTTCTTGGCCACGGATGTTATGATCATCTTGAGCAAGATGGAACACACGTAGCAGCTGAAAAAGCAGATCAATGGAAACAAGCAGATTTCCAACTGTGTGCTTTGTTGTGGCAATCCGTAGAACCACAAATCTTCATATCCCTTAGAGCTTTCAAGACATGTTACTCTTTTTGGAAGAAAGCTCAAAGCATTTATGCCAATGACATTCAACGTCTGTATGACACGGCAAATAAACTTGCATCCCTTAAAATGGAGAATCATGATATGGTATCCTTTATGGCTGAAGCCCAATCCGCTACTGAAGAATTGCGGATGTTTCTAGAAGCAGGATCTTCTGAAGATATCAAAACAAGGTTAGACAAGTATTATATGGTAATGATTCTACGAGCTCTGCATCCCGACCTTGCTCATATCCGAGATCAACTTCTCACCAGTCATGAAGTTCCCTCCATGGAATCCTTGACCACACGTCTTCTTCGGGTTCCGATGCCACACCCTCAAGAAACTTTTGGGGCAGTAGAGCAATCTGCCATGATTATTGCCCGCGGAAGAGGACGCGGTACTAGAGGAGGAGGACGTGGAGGACGTGGAGGTCGAGGGCGAGGTCCGTGTACATATTGCAAAAGGATGGGTCATACCCAAGAGAATTGCTACTTATTGCATGGTTTTCCTCCAAAAACCGCTAATATCTCTCAGTCTAACCCTTCAGATTCAAAATTTACTGAAGATGAATATCAGGAGTACCTACGGTTAAAATCCAATAGCATGGCACAAACATCTTCAAGTACATCGTGCATTTCTCAATCTCCCAAAGATCAAACTTCATGGGTAATTGATTCGGGTGCTTCTGATCATATCTCCGGTAATACCTCTTTGTTCTCAACCCTTTCTTTTCAAGAAAAATCTCATTTAATAACCCTTGCAAATGGTTCAAAAGTCTCATCAAAGGGCATTGGTCATGTCTCCCTGTCTCCATCCTTAAATCTCCAATCGGTTCTATTTGTTCCTAACTGTCCTTTCAATTTGATTTCCTTGAGTCAGTTAACCAAATCATTGAATTGTTCAATAACCTTTGATAACAACTCCTTTGTTATACAGGAGCGTGGGACAGGGAAACGGATTGGAGAAGGATATGAAGCAGGAGGATTATACCATTTTGGATCTCATCCCCATGTGTCATGTGTTGCAGCTCCTACTCCTAAACTATTACACGATCGGTTTGGTCATCCTCATTTATTAAAATTAAAAAAAATGTTCCCTGAACTTGGTAATGTCAATAGTTTAGAATGTGAGTCATGTCAACTTGGAAAACACGTTCGGTCTTCCTTTCCTAAAAGGTCACAAACAACGTGTGATTCTAGTTTTTCCATTATCCATTCTGATATTTGGGGACCTAGTCGTGTCTCGTCCTTTGGTTTTCGGTATTTTGTTACTTTCATTGATGAATATTCAAGATGTACTTGGGTTTATCTTATGAAAGATCGTTCTGAATTGTTATCCATCTTTACCTCCTTTTTAAATGAAATCAAAAATCAATTTGGCCAAGTTATCAAAATTCTAAGAAGTGACAATGCCAAAGAATACTTCTCTTCCAATTTCTCTGCAGTTTTAAGCTCTCATGGTATACTACATCAGTCTACTTGTCCTCATACACCACAACAAAATGGTATAGCAGAAAGAAAAAACCGACACTTGATTGAAACTGCCCGTACTCTTCTGCTTAGTGCCCATATTCCCACTCATCACTGGGGCGATGCCATTCTCACTGCATGTTATCTTATTAATAGGATGCCCTCTTCTTCTCTTAATCATAAAACTCCTTTTTCCATTCTTTTTCCCAACCAACCTCTCTTTCACACCTCTCCTCGCATCTTTGGTTGCGTATGTTTTGTTCATGACATGTCTCCTGGACTAGATAAACTTTCTGCTCGTGCAATCAAATGTGTCTTCTTGGGATATTCACGGCTTCAAAAAGGTTATAGGTGTTACTCTCCTGAAACTAAGAAGTACTTTATGTCTGCAAATGTTACCTTTTTTGAACAAACTCCCTACTTCACTTCATCTGAACAAGAGATTGAGGGTATCCAACAGGTCCTTCCTCTTCCCATGATTGCGTCAAATATTCCTCCTGTGTCTACAACTCAGCGTCCCAATTCCCCTGAACCATCATCTCCCAATGTTACACAGGTAGAACATCCAGAAAATGGTGAATCCTCTCCTTCAGATTCTTCCTCACCGTCACTTACTCCCACGACTCCCGAAGATGATTCAGGTTGGCCCATTGCTCTTCGGAAAGGTACTCGTTCCACTCGCAACCCACACCCAATCTATAACTTTATTAGTTATCACAGATTATCTCCTTCCTATTGTGCACTTATATCTTCAGTGTCTTCAGTTGATATACCTAAAAATGTGGAAGAAGCACTTGCTCATCCTGGTTGGCGAGAGGCAATGATTGAAGAAATCCGAGCTCTCGAACAAAATAAAACTTGGGAGTTGGTACCTCTTCCACAGGGTAAAAAGGCAGTTGGTTGTCGATGGGTGTATACAGTTAAAGTTGATTCAAAAGGCAACATTGATCGTCTCAAAGCTCGTTTAGTTGCCAAAGGATACACTCAAGTTTATGGCATTGATTATTGTGAGACCTTCTCTCCTGTGGCCAAGATGACTACTATTCGTCTATTCTTTGCAATGGCAGCAATTCGTCACTGGCCACTTCATCAACTCGATATAAAAAATGCCTTCCTTCATGGTGATCTTGAGGACGAAGTTTATATGGAGCAACCTCCAGGGTTTGTTGCTCAGGGGGAGTGTGGAATGGTATGCAAATTGCATCGCTCTCTATATGGTCTCAAGCAATCACCACGTGCTTGGTTTGGAAAGTTTAGCTCTATTGTTCAACAATTTGGCTTGAAACGAAGTGAAGCAGATCATTCAGTTTTTTATTGTACTACATCTCTTGGGAAATGTGTTTATCTAATAGTATATGTTGATGATATAGTCATCACAGGAAATGATGTTGTTGGAATATCTCAACTGAAGAAACACTTATGCAAACATTTCCAAACCAAAGATCTTGGAAGCCTCAAATACTTCTTGGGCATTGAAGTAGCTCGGTCAAAAGATGGAATTGTAGTCTCTCAGAGGAAATATGCTCTTGATATATTACATGAGACAGGAATGATTGATTGTAGACCAATAGACAGTCCTATGGACCCAAATCAAAAATTAGCTTCAAGCGAAGGTGATTTGTTCTCCGATCCAGAAAGATACAGAAGACTTGTTGGAAAACTGATTTATCTCACTATTACAAGACCGGACCTATCTTTTGCAGTTGGAGTGGTCAGTCAATTCATGCAGGCTCCATGTCTTGGCCATTGGAATGCTATCATTCGTATTCTAAGATACCTAAAAAAGGCTCTTGGACAAGGGTTGTTATATGAAGATAAAGGAAGCATTCAAGTCTCTGGATACTGTGATGCAGATTGGGCAGGTTCGCCTATTGATAGACGGTCTACTACTGGATATTGTGTTCTCCTTGGGGGAAATATCATTTCATGGAAAAGTAAGAAACAAAATGTAGTAGCCTGATCAACAGCTGAAGCTGAATATAGGGCTATGGCATCACTAACAAGTGAACTTATATGAGTGAAGCAATTTCTTCAAGAGCTCAACTTCTGTAACATTCAAACCATGAAGATGTATTGCGATAATCAAGCTGCTCTCCACATTGCATCAAACCCAGTGTTTCACGAGAGGACCAAACATATAGAGATTGACTGCCATTTTGTTAGGGAAAAATTGTTGTCCAAAGAAATTTGTACTGAGTTTGTTGGGTCAAATGATCAACTTGCAGATATGTTAACTAAGTCCTTAAGAGGACCTAGAATTGAATTTATTGGTTCCAAGCTTGGTACATACAATTTGTATGCTCCAGCTTGAGGGGGAGTGTTAGAATTATTGTTAGAATGATTAGTGTGAGCTGTGTGTGTGCTGTCAAGCATGAGCTGTGTGTGTGTGAGTTGTGTTCCAACCAAAGTGAGTTGGAAAGGAAATGGGTAGTTACTTTCTTTCCCTATAAATGTAATGCTAATGTAAGAGGAGAGGCAAGCCTTCTCACTCAATAATATGTCTTTATGATTTCTGTGTTTATTCAATAGATATATTATATTTTTTAGTTAGTTTGTTATTATTTCTCATTTGTATTTTGGGCTTAGCCCATATTTCTTCTATTATAAATAGAGAACCCTATGTGTGTATTTAATACAAGGGATATTAATCCAAATATAGTTTTTCATTATATTCAACATGGTATCAGAGCAGGTTGTTTGAGTCTCTTCCTACTCTGTCTTTGTTGCCACCGGTGGCGGCGCTGGCCACCAGCGGCCTTAACAATTTCATCTTTTCTTAAATACCTCAATGAGCTGGTTTCTATCTAGTCTCTAAACCCTAGTTGCTGTCCGCAATTGTCTGGTGTCGTTTGCCGCTGTCCGCGCTGTTTGCCGCTGTCCGGCGCCGTTTGCGGCTGTCCGGTGCCGTTTGCCGCTGTCCGCGCCATTTGCCGTTGTCCGGCGCGGTTTGCCGCTGTCCAGGCGCCGTTTGCCGGTCGTCAGTTAGTGATGGCAGTCCTTGTAGTTTTGTCGCTTCCAGCCACTACAGCCCCATCAGTCAGTGATGGCAATTTAGTCCCTGCTGTTTTATAGCCGTCAACTTAATATTTTGTTTCAGCATTGTAGCTTAATATTTTGTTTTATTTTTGTGGTCCAGCAACTGTGATATTTCACATTTCCGCCCTTCACACTAAGGGGGAGTACGTTTCCAAGACACTGCAAGTCACATAAATATGGGTGTAGTCCCTGCAGTTTTGTAGATTTCAGCTACTACTGTTGATCCTATCACCCATCCATCATTGATGAGGATTTAGTATAGTCCCTGCAATTTTGTAGCTCTTTGCTTTCAGCTACGACTGTTGATCCCGTCACTCATCCATCATTGATTGGACATCAGTTCTTGCAGTTTGTCATTGTCCACTTCTCTCCTTCATCCACTTTTGAAGTTGAAGTTTCACAAGCTACTGTTAGTCCATCTATGTTTGCCTCACACTCTTGAAGACAAATCATCTAGTTCAACACTGAGTTCATTTATTCCAAGCTTAGTTCATACAATTTGTATGCTCTAGCTTGAGGGGGAGTGTTAGATATATTATATCTTTTAGTTAGTTTGTTATTATTTCTCATTTGTATTTTGGGCTTAGCCAATATTTCTTCTATTATAAATAGAGAACCCTATGTGAGTATTTAACACAAGGGATATTAATCCAAATATAGTTTTTCACTATATTCAACAACTGGCGTTCATTTAGAACATTTCCTAGACTTCATGAAAGAAGGAGAGTTCGCTGAGAGCCTTCATCACCTATCGGTTGACTAAGAGTTAACCGAGGATGTTCCGTAGACTTGATAAGAAAATGAAAGTTCCCTAGGAATGTTCCTCATCGGTCGGTTGTCGCTAAGAGTTTTTTCAGAATGTTCCCTAGTTTTCTTGAACGATAGCGAGAGTTCACGGAGAACGTTCCTCACTGCTCGGTTGATGCTAGGAGTTCACGTAGAACGTTCCCTAGACTTCATGAGGGTGATAGTTCTCTAGGAATCATTCCTCACTGCTCGGTTGATGCTAGGAGTTCACATAGAACGTTTCCTAGACTTCATGAGAGAGAGAGTTCACTAGGAATCGTTCTTCACTGCTCGGTTGATGCTAGGAGTTCACGTAGAATGTTCTCTAGACTTCATGAGAGAGTGAGAGTTCACTAGGAATCGTTACTCATTGCTCGGTTCACGCTAGGAGTTCACCTAGAACGTTCCCTAGACTTAATGAGAGAGTGAGGAATGATAGGTTGATGCTACTGACTAAGATACCTCTGGTAGTGAGGAGAGAACTATAGGTTTTAGCCCAAAATGTTTCAGTATCTAAATGAATAGGGCCGAGAAACACTCCTTTTTGTTGTCACCTTCCTTTCTTTGTTACTCCTGAGTCACTTGCTCCAAGCTCTTCGAGTCCAAACCGAGCGGTGGGCACCTACTAAAGGTACTCTGATGCTCAAGTCATATTTCACTCAATGAACTTAATTCACAATTAAGTATCAGAATTCATTTAAGCTAACCTTACCTCTGTAGCTTGTCCTTATATTTATAGGTATTTTTTGGACCCTAAATTGTTGTTAGTTGAATAATATAGATATTGTGTGGACCTTACATTGATGTTGGCCCAATAATACTAATATTCGCGCTTGCCCATTTACAACGCAACACTCACAGGTCCAATTCACCTGCTTAAGGAATACACCGAACGGCCTTGACCATATATCGTTTGGCTAATACATCATGACTTATTACCTTGTTAACTGATCGGATCAGACACCATACCACGTTTGTCATTGGCACTGACTTATTACCTTGTTAATCGATCGGATCAGACACCATACATACATACATACATACATACATACATATATATATATATATATATATATATGTACACACACACATATACACACACAAATAACCACATACATGTCCGTATTAAAGCAGCATAAATTATTGTATATTACTTGAAACTCATAATTGATGTGGACTTAAAATGTAGTACTAAAATAGCAATTAAAGGATCAAGCTGTATCATATTATATAGAAGTTGTATTTCCGTTGAGGGGAAACAGTTGTCAATCAAACTTGTTTTAACCCATGTGGAATGGCATTGACAAATGATATAGATGAAATCTAGAGCGAGTCCTTTCCCCATATTCCGTCTCCTTGATGCACTTCGTGAAGATATAGAAAAAACACTTCATTTCTCATTTGTAATATTTCAATTCTCTCTCCTTTGTAGATATTTTGGCAATCCAGAATTAGCTGTTGCATGAATTTTCATTTCGTTTATCTAATATCCTTTTTATCCAATGTTTAAAAAACATATTAGGATGGTACTAATTCAATATGGACAAGTTTGTTTATGGTTCATGAAAGCTTTTGAACTGAATAGGTGTAATGATTGCTTGGACTGGTATTGAGCATTTCCGCATGGGAAGATATGACCCTCCTCCGCCTGCCGAAGAACGTGAAGATTTTGTGGTGTGTTTTCTTGAACATTGACAATTTATTGATTAAAGCACTTTTATATCAGCTGAATTTGCTTTTCTATTATAATTCTCTCGATGGATTTGAATAATTTATTATCCTAACTATATCTCTAGTTCTTGTAAAATGAGTGAGTTTTGACTTTGGTCCCTTATTTTTTTCATCCCTGAAAATTTTAAAATAATTGATTTTAATCCTTGTAAATTATTTTTCTTTGTTTGTCATCCTTCCAAAATTCTAATTTTGATCTCTAAAATCACTTTGGGATAGACAAATAGCGTTGTAGACATCTTAAAAGGTTTTTTAGAGCTACTTGCTGTCATTCTATCACTTTAGCTGATACTGCGTAGAATGATTACTTGACACATAAGCAGTTAACCAGTGTCATGTAATAATAACATAGGATAAAATACAATGATTTTTAAGTTTAGAAAGTACACTCATCCTATTAGGACTAAGCATATTTAAGCCTAATTTATTTAATTAAAAAGTTTGAATAAGTTTTTAGACTCTGCAAATTAAGTGTTTTGATTTTGTTCCATGTAAATTTTTTATTTGTTTTTAATCTCTCTAAAATTGAAAGCCATTTTTCTACACGTAGTTATTATGACGTTGTTTATGTATTAAATGAAAAGTCAAGTGAGTATTCCAAGCGGTGTTTACTAATGTTATGACGTTGTTTATGTATTAAATATATATATATTATTTATCTATTCTAACCAAAATTAGTGATTTCAAATTTTAGAAAGATAAAAAAAGATAAGAAAAATAGTTTACATCAAATAAAGCCAAAATTCATACATTCTATAAGGACTAAGTATAATTATTTCAAATTTGCAATGATGAAAAATAAAGAAAAAGATTTGTAGGGGCCAAAACATAAATTTACTCGTTTTAAAGTACTCAACATATTTAAACTTTGAAAAGCAGATGTATGGTCGACACTTTTTTGTACCATCAGGCTGAGTAATAATTTGAACCAACTCAAACAATGTTATATCCCTTTGTGGGTGAATCTTGCTATGAACTCATTTGGGAAATCCTGTTAAGATGAATTTAACCTCTTATAATTCTTTTCTATATCCGTATCTAATCCATTGTTTGCCTGATTGTGCTTTGGGTTTTTCACGTATCACAGTTGTGTGATTTTATTCCTTTGAATTTGTATCAATTAAACTCGGGTATTATAAAGGTGCAATTTCTGTTATGCCATCTATTCATCGCAACTATACGAGTTCAGTCCTTTTCAAAATTGAAATCTGCTTACATCGCATCAATTTATAACATGTATGGGGTATTACAATTTCACAATTAGGATATCTAGGGAATGGATCCAACTGGGAACCTGAGGACTTAAATAGCAAGTTTTTACAATACCTCAAGGACTCTGTTGGCACAAGTGAAACCTGGAAAACTAAAACCGCACAATCATAATAGCCTGATAGTCAAAAGTGCAATTAAGCCTTTCATTTTTAACCAAATGTACTAGGCCATAGGATTTAGCATACTTATAATTGATGCTGTTGTTGATGTTACTGTTAATAATGTAAAATTCACACGAATTTAGTGCAACACTGGACCTTCTCTTCTCTTAATTTGAGTTAACCTGTGCTGCGTACTATGCTTGTGCTTCACTAGTCTCTAAAATTTGTTGAATTATGATTTATTTCAGTATGATATACGCCCAAGGTGGCCGCTGGGAGAAGAGTATGCTGAAGGAAAAAGTGAAGCCCGTTCCTTAAGAACAGCTCGTATTCATCCATCTCTTACATCTATAATTCAAGCATCATTGCAACAGTGACACTGCTTGAACTTCCATGTTGCTTCAGCCCCTGTATGAAGATTCTCTGCAGGACAAGCCTCGCTTTGGACTTATCTATGATTTGCCCTAATGACATCCGTGGCCTGATTTTCAATATTACGTGAGAATATGTGTCCACTTTGTTGCTTTGCTGTGGAAATTGGTCATTGGCATCGAGCAGTATGTGGAGAAATTCCAGCAAAGCAATGTCACTGCAATGAGAAACATTATAATGATGGTTGGTAGAATTGAAAACAGGAGTGAGTTGGGGACAGATACAAATTGATTATTCTTTAAACAATTTTACCACTTAGAATAGGAAAAAAGGCAAGGAAATCTTGCATTTAAATCTTGTGATTTAGGCAATCTTCTGCATAACCTCTGGATGTATGTTTAGGTTTTCTTCTTTCACATCCACATTTCTCATTTCTTACCATGCATGACAAAAGTGTTAATATAACATCTGTGTAAGTCTTGACATACTTCTTTTCCCCTATTTGTATATTATGATTTTGGAAATTTGGCTTGATAGCATTCTTTTTGATATTATTACTCTGCATTATAATAAGATAGTATTCATTTGGATCAAATTACACCCGTCAATGACAAATTGATACCGTTCAGGGTTACCAAATTTAATAATCGTATGTTAAGATTCTTTTTTTCTTAGTAAAGATGCATGTTGGTTGATTCAATATTCATTTGATTTATGAAATACGAGGAAAACCATAATAACGTTTAGCTAAAAGAACTGAGAGATGGAAGCACGTGATATATTATTGAAATTGAAGTTTTAATTATTTTTACTGTATATGATATTATTTTAAAATGTAGATGACTATTTTTTCTTTTAGATAACTATTATATTTATATAGTTTTTTGTGTTGAAGGTATATTTTTTACATAAAATATTATCGTAATTTTGGTGTTTTATTGATGCAATCAATATTACTAGACGTAAGAGATGGTATTACCGAAATATTCTTATTTACTATAGTTCAAAAATAATTAATATTATGAATGTATTTAGTTTCAAATTTAAAAAGTTAATTAATAATATTTTCTCTTTAAACGTTAATATTTAAGGATAACTTTGAAATAAAAATTACACAATAAGGTATCAATATCTCATATTTACAAATGAAAAATATTAAACTCCGTAATGCTCAAACAAAAATTACCAGTTTTTTTTAATTAAATTGCATTGGAATTAACGTTTTAAAACATGCTTAGTTTAAAAAACTGCATAAATTTATGGAATTAGAGTATTTCATTGGGATGCATATTAGTTTTATTTATACTTAATTTTAATTCAATTTTGACTGAAATTTGTAGTTTGACATGATAGTTAATATTTTAACTATTATTTATTAATATTATCACAATTTTAGACTTCTTTAATAGAATTTACAAATGTCAAATTATCTAATTCAATTCAAATCACTTTTACAACTATTTAGCTTAAGCTTTCAAGACACTAATTTTGGAAGTTATAAAAACTTATTTAAATTTTATTGAGGTCATAAGAAAACATGTGTTTTTTTTTATTTGCTTGCAGTTTTGAAATTACGAAAAACAAAAACACCCTGCGAAAGAACACAACACATTGATCTTCTTCACTAACGGTAAAGGTAACCCTTTCTTCTTCTTCTTCTCTCTCACTGTCAACCCTAATTCATTTCAATCCTTCAGTATCATGCACACATAAAATTTTGTTTGTTCCCACTTGTTATATCTATATCTCTATATAGGACTTAAGAGAAACCCGACACTATATTATTGCCTTTCGTGGATCATTGGCAAGTCATGTTTCGTGGATCATTGGCAAGTCATGTTTATCCTGTTTGCCAACAAACTGAGATTCAGATACTCTTTAAAAATCCCACTTTTAGGTCTCCTTTGTTGTTTACACACTCGTTCCTTGTGTCCTTATGTGAAACCCATCAATTGGAACACTTCCCACAGCTTCGTTCGAAACAACCCTCTCCTTTCTCTCTTAGAAAGGTGTCAGTCCTTGCTCCAGTTGAAGCAAATCCAGGCCCAGATGATCCTGACTGGCTTCATTAACGACAGCTTTGCCGCAAGTCGTCTTGTTACATTCTGTGCTTTATCTGAATCGCAGGCCCTTGAGTATTGTACCAAGATCTTGTATTGGATCCCAGAACCAAATGTATTTTCTTGGAATGTGACAATTAGGGGATTTATGGAAAGTGGGGACTTAGAAGGAGCTGTTTTGTTGTACAAGAGAATTTTGCAATCTGGTGTTATGAAACCAGATAATCATACTTATCCTTTCTTGCTCAAGGCTTGCTCTTTCCCATCTATGAATTGTGTTGGTTATACAGTACTTGGACATGTGTTGAAGTTTGGATTTGAATTTGATATATTTGTGCACAATGCATCAATAACTATGTTACTATCGTATGGAGAGTTGGAGGCAGCGTATGATGTGTTCAACAATGGTTGTGTGAGAGACTTGGTAACATGGAATGCCATGATTACGGGATGTGTTAGAAGAGGGCTAGCTAATGAGGCTAAAAAAATCTATCAGGAAATGGTGGCAGAGAAAGTGAAACCAAATGAGATTACGATGATTGGGATTATTTCTTCTTGTTCTCAACTGCAGGATTTGAATCTCGGCAGAAAATTTCATCTTTATGTCACAGAACATGGCATTGAGTTGACAATCCCACTCAGTAATGCACTTATGGACATGTATGTCAAGTGTGGAGACCTGTTGGCTGCACGAATTCTATTTGATAAAATGGCACACAAGACCATTGTTTCATGGACGACAATGGTTTTGGGGTATGCTAGATTTGGTTTTCTGGATGTCGCTCGGGAGCTTTTGTATAAAATTCCAGAAATAAGTGTTGTGCCTTGGAATGCAATCATCAGTGGCTGTGTCCAAGCTAAGAATAGTAAAGAGGCCCTGGCTCTGTTCCATGAAATGCAAATTAAGAAAATCAAACCTGATAAAGTTACCATGGTTAACTGTTTGTCTGCATGCTCACAACTAGGAGCACTTGATGTAGGAATATGGATTCACCATTATACTAAAAGGCATAGTATTTCTCTCGATGTTGCATTGGGCACTGCACTAGTCGACATGTATGCTAAGTGTGGAAATATTGCAAAGGCTCTCCAGGTTTTCCAAGAGGTTCCTCAAAAGAATTGTTTGACCTGGACAACCATTATTTGTGGTTTAGCACTTCATGGAAATGCCTGGGATGCTATATCCTATTTCTCAGAAATGATCCGTAGTGGCTTAAGACCTGATGAGATCACTTTTCTTGGTGTCTTATCAGCTTGTTGTCATGGAGGTTTAGTTGAAGAAGGCCGAAAATACTTTTCCCAAATGAGCCTTAACTTTAATATAACTCCTCAGCTTAAACACTACTCGTGCATGGTGGATCTTTTAGGAAGGGCTGGTCATTTGGAGGAAGCAGAAGAGCTTATTAGAAATATGACAATAGCAGCAGATGCTGCTGTGTGGGGTGCTTTATTCTTTGCATGTCGTGTTCATGGTAATGTTTTAATAGGAGAGAGGGCAGCTTTGAAACTTCTTGAGATGGATCCTCAAGATAGTGGTATTTATGTTTTGCTTGCTACTATGTACAGTGAGGCAAAAATGTGGAAGGAGGCAAGGAACGCAAGAAATATAATGAAGAAGAGAGGAGTAGAAAAGATTCCTGGTTGCAGCTCAATTGAAATCAATGGCATTGTGCATGAATTTGTGGCAAAGGATGTGTTACATCCACAGTTTGAATGGATTTATGAATGCCTGGTTTCATTGACAAAGCAACTAGAGCTTCTTATGTTAAAATGTGAAATTCCTGCTTATGGAGATGAATTTGTTTCCTAAACTTGTCAGTTTGTTTTCTCTATTTCTTCTGCTCATTTTATTACAATCTTCCCTGGATAGCCTGTACCAACTTTTCATTCTACCAAGGGTGTCCTACCTTAGAAAATATATGTAAATACCATGAAGACATTTGATAGGTCTTGGAAGGTTTATGTCAGAAAAAATAGAAAGAACAGTTAGTAAGTGGTGGTTGGAGGAGTTAGGAGGCGTTTTATAGCAGTTAGCAGTAGTTTTTGTCAGTTATGTTTTGTTTGTCTTTTAAGGAGTTGGGGGTGTATTGTGTTGGTTGTCGAGTGTTTTATTTCTGAAACAGGATTTGTCATGTGTAAGGGAAAGTTTTTCCCTTGACTGTTGTTGATTGCTTTAACAGTTTCCCATTCAATAAAATTGTTTTTCCCTTGTGAGAATTCATAAACTTGTTGTGATTATTGACTCTAAGATAGTATCTAGGTTACTTGATACTAAGAAACCTAACAATATGGCCCAACCTCCCGGATCAAAAAAACAGGGAGAGAGAGTCATGGAGGGTAGATTAAGCATGTTGGAGAGGACAATGGAGAGAGGAATCTAGAGCCAATTTTCAAAGGCTCAATGAAATGATGGAGGAATTAATGCGCAGAAGGAAAAATTTAGAAAGAGACTCTAAAGGAAGTAGAGGATCTATGAATGGAGATAGAGTGGGGAAAAGGAATGAGAATGACGAAGAATCGGAGGATGAAAGAAAAGGGAATCAGTGGGGATGGACGAGGAGAGAGAACTTCCCACATTTGAAGGAGGAGATCCTGTGGGATGGATAACAAGAGCAGAAAAATTCTTCAAAGTTCAGGAGGTTACATCTAGAGAGAAAATCAGATTGACCTTTATTAGTATGGAGGGAGTAGCCAGTCATTGGTTTCAATTTTGGAAAACAAAAAGCAATAACCCCACTTTGAAGGAGTTGACGCAAGCACTTATTAGGAGATTTGGGGAAAAAGAAAGATCTTTAGTATTCAAAAAGTTGGCATCAATTAGGCAGAAAGGCGAAATAGAGGAATATATTCAAGAATTTTAAATGTTGGTGGGACAAGCAACTGAGTTGATGGAGGAACAATTAATGGGATACTTCTTTGTGGGTGTACATTCTAATATAAGAAGTCAGATTAGACCGCATAATCCTAAGGATCTCATGAGGGCCATGGAGATAGCGAGAGATGTGGAGGAAGCTTCGAAGGAGAATAGAATGGGGGGAGAGAACTATTAATAGAAGTGGAGGTTATCAAAATCGTTATCATGGTAGTGGAGGGGTGATCTCCAGGGTGGAAACTTTGAAAGGGACAAGGTACGAAATAGGAAGTTTCAATAATGCCAACATGTTCAGGAAGGAAGGGGGAACCATGATGGAATCCCGAGTTGGGAGTAATGACATAGGGAGTTGCCGAAACATGGGAATGAGGAATCTACCCTATCCTGAATACATTAGAAAAAGAGAGGAGGGGCGTTGCTTTCATATTGGGTGACCTTTTAGTCCGGGACACAAGTGTCCTGAAAAAAATTTTAGAGTTCTCATTATGGGAGATGATGAGGAAGACATGGAAGAAGATGAAGAGGAGAAAAAACAGAATCATATGGATTTGTCAGTCTTTTCTGTAGGTGGGCTGATATCTTCTAATACTATGAAGTTCCAAGGGGTGCTCAAAGGGAAGAAGGTGTTAGTTTTAATTGATAGTGGTGCTAGCCACAATTTTATTTTCACCAAGCTAGTGGAGGAATTGAATTTGGAAGTAGAAAATACTCCTTCCTACACTGTTTGTTTGGGAGATGGGCATAAGAAGCATCCTGTTGGATGTTGTCCAAATTTGCTTTTGCAATTGAAGGGATTGATGATTGAGGAAAAATTATATCTTTTTAAATTAGGTGGAGTAGATCTATTTTTGGTAGTTTCGTGGTTGGCTACTTTAGGAGAAGTTAAGACTAACGGGAAGACTTTAACTATGAGATTTAACCAAGATGTGAGGGAAGTGAGAATTCAAGGAGACTCAACTCTAACAAAAAGAGTTATTACACCAGCGACATTATTGAAAGAAATTTAGATTGAAGTGGTTTCTTTGGTATGGAATATGGGTTTTACAGAATTAGAGGAGAGGGAGGATGAAGGTGAAACATTGCACCCAGAGCAGCAAGCAGAGTTGGAGGACATTTTGGAAGATTTTGAGGATATTTTCCTAGAACCAAAGGGATTACCTCCTAACCGGTCAATGAACCATCAAATCCGTGTCAAAGTAGGTGTGGATCCTGTGAATGTGAGGCCCTATCATTATCCCCATTTGCTTAAAACAGAAATTTAAAAACAAGTTGTTAGATATATTATATCTTTTATCTTTTAGTTAGTTTATTATTATTTCTCATTTGTATTTTAGGCTTAGCTCATATTTCTTCTATTATAAATAGAGAACCCTATGTGTGTATTTTACACAAGGGAGATTAATCTAAATATAGTTTTTCACTATGTATTGATGTGTGTATTGACCATTATGTATTGATGAGGTGATCATTCCTGTATGATGTTTATTGACCATTGCTTTATGATGTTTCTTTTTCACTTTCTTTACCTTATTCACTACAAGTGATCATTCCTATATTTAATGACCATTATAATTAAATAAATCAAATTAGACATTATTAAACAGTAATAACTCACGTTTGTAAATAAAACAAACAATAACATTACAAATAGCAAATTACAATACATAAACTTGTACTAAATCAACCAAGTTTCATCAACATTGATATTACAATTACATTACAAACACATATAACAAAGACTATCCCCATTAAAACCTTCAACCACTTTCCCAACATAACAACACTTTTCTCTAAACAAGTTAATTTCATCTTTTCAACATATGTTTCTTCCATCTTCATCAGACTTTCTTCCATCTTCATGGAACTTCCACCCACTTCTTCATTTCTTGCACTTGCACTCCTTGATTCTACATTCACCGCATTTACTTCAAGAATTCCTTCTTCATTGTACCATTGAAAGAAGTTGCAGCCAACGAAATCTTCACTCTCACCCTGTTCAAGAAGAAAAAACACTCCCTTGTCAAAACCCAGAATTAAACTAACATTTCTGCTTCCATTAAACTTACCTTGTCGTTAGGGCAACCCCAGAATTTTTTGCCCTTGTTTTTAGGGGTTCTCGCAATGCGGAACACTGCATTGTGACCATAGAAGTAAGTGGGTTTTACACCCAACTTGCTACCATTGCCGCTACTCTGTTGAAAGCCCCAACCCATGCATTTGCAAGACGAAGATGAACGAGACATCCTCAATTGAATAATGCTTCCACAAGCTCTTCTTTCCTAAGACGAAGATGTATAACACTTTGGATGTCACGGGTTCCCTTTGAATGTTAGGGCTACCAACCATAAAAAAAATTACTTTTCCACGTGGAATTATTCATTCTACAACATATAACCAATTCAATTTAGGTTTAATCATTCAGGAAGTTCCTATTTTTGGGTAGAATCTCAATTTGGTCATTTTCTTTCTGGGCGTCTCAATTGGGTCCTATTTTTGTGAAAATTGCAACAATTCGGCCCCTGCCGTTAAATTGAGCTCAACGACGTCAGTCTCTGGTTGACGTGACAGGTTGGACTGACTTTTTAATTGACATGGCGGGGCACCTGAGTCTCACGTGAATATTTGTATTTTTTTTAAAACAAAGAAATGGAAAGTAGGAATGAATGCCACCAAGGGAGACCTCTATTTCCTGCAAGGCGTGATAGACGATGGAATGAATGGCATACAAATCATTATCAGAAGACCTCAAGTACAACAAAGCCTTCTCAAAATCCAAATGCGACATCGTAGACACAACCTTGTTCAACTTGTACTTGAAAAAGTTCCACCGCTGGACAAACTCCACATGTTGCTTCTACTTCAGTAGATTCTTTCCCCCACCATGAGTCTCAACGCTTTGAAGAACATCAATCGCACTGGTTATGCTGTAATCCGAGTAAAAAATAGACATAGGCACAACCCTAACAAAATATGGTGCAACCGTTTCGAATCCAAATACTCATAATCAAAGTATAATTATCAAATTAAAACCTAGAGGTATACAAATTAATCAACCTCACAATAGCAAGTGAGCAAATTGAACACTCTGAAACCTAATTCCATAATTCTTAAAACTCAACCTTTGATCTCCTAACAGCAATCCATTATTGTTGTTATTAGTCTCAAACCTAAAGCTCTTCTTGATCAATTTCCAATCGAGGCTGGAGCTACCCGTGCTATCGAAATCGCTGTGGATGTGGATGAACTGGACGGTGAGGGAATTCTCGAATGGAACAAGTATCCAGAGGGAGGGAGCGAGGAAGACATTGTAGGCGCTTCAGATGAGGGAGGCGAGGTCGGTGGCGCAAGCCTTTCTTGATTTGGGATGGCCATGGACAGTGACGAGGGGGTGAAACTCGCCGTGGGGGATGACACCGTCATCGAAGATTGCGGGGCCATAGTCAACCGGACCGGCGTGAAGGTCGATCCAGAAGTAGCAATCTCCAGAGGTGAAGAAGGTGTCGGAGAATTTGGTGAAAGCGGGGGAGGATTCTCAGGGGAAGTAGGTGTAGGCGTAGGGTTTGGGATCCATGGAGTTGAAGAAGTTGGTGGTGTGTTAGAAGAGATGGGTGATGTGTTATTCATTTCTTTGTTTTTAAAAAAATACAAATATCCACGTGAGACTCACGTGCCCGCCACGTCAATTAAAAAGTCAGCCCAGCGTGTCACGTCAACTAGAGACTGTCGCCGTTGGGCTCAATTTAACGGCAGAGGTCGAATTGTTGCAATTTTCACAAAAATAGAACCCAATTGAGACGCCCAGAAAGAAAAGGATCAAATTGAGATTTTACCCGAAAATAGGGACTTTTTGAATGATTAAACCTTCAATTTAATACACAATGCCACACCATTTAAAAAAATACACCTCAACATCTCTTAACGTCGTTTGTCAAAACTTAACGGACAGAACAAAATTGGCTCACTTTTATAAATATATGGATCCAATTGAGACAGTTTAAAAAACGTAGACTCACTTAAGATTTTCTAACAAACATGAAGACGATGAAAAATTTAAACCTATTTTTTAATAATTTTTTTTAATAAATACTTATTTTGATTTTAGGTTCTTTAAGTAATATTATTTGAATAAATCATAATATATTCAAAGATATTATTTATTTTGAAACATTCGTTATAATTTTATTCTTAAAAAATGTTTGAAAAAAAAAAGAATATTTTATTTCACTTCGACACTAACTCTAAATTCTTGGTAATTGAGACAACTTTGCTTTTTCTAAATTTTAAAAACGATTTTTTAGATATAAAAATAAAAACAGAAGTGATTTTCTTAAACTATGCAAGTCCTTCAGTCATTTTTTGTATGTATAAAACAACTTGTAAATAAAAAGTCAAATATATAATCAATATAAAAAACTTATTCAAAGTGTAAAATCTCATTATTTGTTTAAATTCTAATTTAAAAAAAATTCAAATACATACAACAAATTGAAGAATAAAATACTTTTGGACTTGAGATTTATTCAAAGTAAAATGAAATATTAAATATAAATTTAGTATAGTCCGATTTAGTGTTAAACATAAGAACAAAACATAAGAAAATATCGAAGTAATTTTTTTTTTCTTTTTTCAGTGTTTTCTATTAATAATCAATTTAATTTTCAAAATTTTATTCAAATCACTTGAGCAATTTGAAGTGTTTCTGCACCATGAACCTATGATTTATGTCAATTTTGACTCTTCTGTGATCAGAAAAAGTGAGAATCTGAAGAAAGAAGAAGAACATGGTGGAAGGTAGAGAGTGAGAGTGGGAAGCATGGAAGTGGGTATGCTTCCAATCTCAGCTTCTAAGAGAGGAAAACTCTTGGCTGCTGGTTACACCACTCTCGATGCCATTGCTCGTGCCTCCGCCTCCCACCTTGCTCGAGGTTTTCCTTTCAATTTCAATTCTTAACCCATTTTTCATTTTTCAATTGGGTATGCTTTTATGTTAAAATATATCTCTCTTTTCTTCACCTACCCTCAATCTCTCTTTCACAGATATTGAAGTTTCTGATACTGAAGCCTTGGAAATTCTGAATCTTGCAGCCAAAACTGGTGTTTTGGATAGACCAAATGGGACTCAAACTACTGTTGTTGGTGGTATGTCTTGTGTTAATTTCTATTAGGCTATTTAGTAGTTCTTTTGAGTAATAATTAAAATTGTTTACTTTCATGTTATGCATATAAACCATTTTTGCTTACCTCTTGCATTCTCATGACTTTGGATATGAACTGGTGAAGTGATGATGTGGACTACATTGGATTTCAATTTGGTCGCCATTTGGTTGTGAATTTGTGTTGGAAGTAATGTGTGAAGAGGTTACGGATGTGTGTTACTCGGTTGTGCAGTTGGAAATTATGTGTGGTCCTAGTGTCGTATGATTCTTATAGCGACCTCCTAGTGGGAATAGTAGTTATACCAAAAGCATTTCCAATCTATGATATCAAGTTTTTTCAAGGTGGAATGTGATGTGTATTAAGAATCAGGCTTATGAAATTGGGAAGACTTAGAAGCAAGAAGCAAAAGCTTTCATTAAAATAATTTTTGGAGCTTCCTGCCATGTGAAAAGTGCTGATGGAGGAGTTTTACAGACAAATTGTTGTGGTGAGACAATTGGTTTTCCTACACAATAGCTTAGCTTTAAATAGTTTGTAAAATTATGTATTAGATAGCATCTCATTTGAGGAAACATCCCCTTGTTACTATGCTTATTTAATGGGGGGAAAATCAAAGAGCTATCAAGTATCTTCTATGCTCAATGAAAAAGCAAGTAGACAGTCTATTCATTTGGCAATAAGTGCTTTGGTTTTACTTGATATTAATCTCTTATGATTGATGTATTATTTTGTTTAGTGTTATGTGAATTGAATTCAGTCCAGTGTATTCAACAGAGCATGATTCCCTCAAACACTTAAAGTTTTTTTCTTGTTTTCCTTTTCCCCTTTGTGTTTTTTGTGTCATGCAGGTGGTCAGACTGCCTGGGATATGCTCAATGATGAGAAGTTTTCTTCTTACATTACCACATCTTGTGTGGATCTAGATAACATCCTTGGCGGAGGAATTAAGTGTAAAGATGTCACTGAAATAGGTTAGGCTTCGTCAAAGAGTATGAAGTCCATAATCGTGATCAAAGAAAATATGGTGCCTGGTTTATTTAGGGTTTGTTCACTTGAATGGATTTAGGAGAGAGTGATTGTATGAATTTGAGAGGATTTGAAAATCAAAATTTTTGTTGTTTATTTGAGTGGATTGGGAAGTAAATTTTTTTAATCGGTCACATCAATCAAATCCTATACTAATTCTGACAAACGTTGCTTCCAAATTCACTCTCACTTACCTCTAAATTCACTCAAATAAACAACAAAAAAATTTATCTTCAAATATTCTCAAATCCATTCAATCTCTCTCTCCCAAATCCATTCAAGTGAACAAAGGGTTAAGCTTTTTTCACCAAAGAATCACTTCTAAAAAAAATAATCACCTTTTTTAGTTTCTTGAGTTTTTGTTCCAAAATAATCAGAAGCGGACTTGATTAAAAAAGTTTTTATCATAAGAAGTTATTTAACATAAATCAGTTACTTCTTTGTAAAAAAAGTGATTATTCTGGTTGTAAATAAACATGAATTAACTTCTACATTTTCTAATTCTCTGAAAAATAATCACCAAATTATTTTATAGCAGAAACCTTTTTTTAATCTTTAAGAAACTAGCTCATATATTACTTGTTCTGTTGCATGCATGAATACCTTGTAGTTTGCTTTCTTTCTTCCCTTTTCTGGTTGTAATATAATTCTTTCTTTCTTTAATTAGGTGGAGTTCCAGGTATTGGTAAAACACAAATTGGGTATTCTTTGTGATTCCAATTTTCTAGATCATGTTGCTATTGTTCTTTTCCATCCTATATTGTGAAATGTTTGGTTATTTTGTAATATTGAGTGCTATGTATGTTTGCAGGATTCAACTTGCAGTAAACGTTCAGATTCCTCAAGGATACGGTGGCCTAGGTGGGAAGGCAATATACATTGGTAAGAGCCTTAATAAGATTCTAATATTCATTCAGCATTGGATGCAGACCATTCATTGCACTTTGTTAGTATATAATCTCGTACAGTTTGTTGTATCTGTTAATTTAACAGATTTCTCTCCTCTCTCTATATATTTTGTATCCTTTTTTCAATGATCAATAATACAGTTCTTTCTTCCCTCATCTCTTTATCTTACACACTTCTTGCGCCAATGGATACTTAGACACAGAAGGAAGCTTTATGGTTGAACGAGTTCTTCAAATTGCTGAAGCATGCATAGAAGACATGGCTGAATATAGCAACCACTTCCACAAAGATTTGCAAGCTTGTGAAGTTAAAATGCACCCTAATAACATCTTGGAAAATATCTTCTATTTTCGTGTTTGTAGCTACACCGAGCAAATTGCCTTGATAAATTACTTAGAAAAATTCGTCATGGAGAATAAAGAAGTAAGGGTACTATTACATCAATTGAATAGATATTTTTTTCAATAAACATAGTGAAGATGATACTTAACCTCATATGTTGCATCAATTGTAGACAAGGGCAATACTCTTGCTTTCACTTTCTTTCCTTTTGCTTTTAACCATTTGTTCTGTTACACCTTAACTAATCCATTGTGATCTGTTTTTACATACATAATTCCAGGTAAAGATCATCATTGTTGACAGTGTTACTTTCCACTTCCGCCAAGACTTTGAAGATATGGCTCTCAGGACTCGATTACTCAGTGAAATGGCTTTGAAGTTCATGAAGCTTGCTAAAAAGTTCTGTTTAGCAGTAAGAATCAATGCAAGATGTATTTTTTCTTAACCTAATCATTGGTAGCAGCTGAAACACGCCAATGCAATTTATGTATATCAAGTGTCAAACTTGCAGTGACACTTAAACACCAAGTTAGTAGATAGGTCAAATGGGGTGTTTAACTAAAGCAAGAGAATATAAAACATAAGACAATGAACAGTTACTTGATTATGTGTAAGATAGGAGTGATGGTATTCTGTTATTCAATCATCCACCTATTTGCCTGAATCTATGGATTTGGATTTGTTCCAGTGAGCGTTGTACCATGGAATTTTCCCTGCTTCCTTGCTTGACTTAATGTCCATTCCTTGTTTTTCTTTATGTTCTTGTTTTCATCCTCCTTAGTTTCCAACTGCAAATGTGATTTTCTGGCAGGTTGTTATGCTGAATCAAGTGACAACCAAGTTCATTGAAGGTTCATTTCAATTGACCCTTGCACTAGGTAACTGTTGTTTCATCTTGCACATCTGACTTGAACTTTTAGCTTGTATGAATGACCAATATCTTTTTTGTCCCATCATTGAAGAAGTTTGTTGTTTATGCTATACTGAACAGGAGATAGCTGGTCACATTCATGCACAAATAGGATAATATTATTTTGGAATGGCAATGAACGACATGCATTTATTGACAAGTCCCCTTCTCTTAAATCAGCATCAGCTCCATATTCTGTGACCAGTAGGGGCATACGAAATTCTACTTCAAGCTGCAAAAGGATCAAGATGATGTGACCTTTCCAGTAAGATAGTCTATAACTCAACCTTCCTCACCCTTTTTGCTTATCCCCTTCTAAAATTTTTGGACACAACAAGAATTATACAGCATGTTTCACCCTTTTTGGCTTTCCTACAGTGCTTGTTTTGTGTTTTGATTGGTGTTATAGATAAGGCTCATCTGAATTGAGTTTGTGTTGAAGTGAACAAATAAGGGGTACCTACCTTTGATTTAATCTAAGTGCATAATGATCTTTACTTACTAAAATTTAATGAGTAGATTCATAACTACTTTCTCACTTTGGAGATGTACTTACTTTAATGTTTTTCCTTGGAATTATATTCATTATGAAAAAACTATTCAGATTACAGACTAATTAACCCCATTTAATTTGCTTCTTCTAAATAAATGGTTTGATTACATTGTACTTGTCAATAATGACCATCTTGTAAATATATTATCTAAGTTTGGTTTTTTCTGCCTATTTTACCATTATATTTATATGTTTTAATTTTGAATACTTTACTGATCAATTAAATATGTAATAACATGCAGACATGCCATGAAAACAGTTAAAAGAAATAAAATGACATTTTTTTTTTTGATTTTTTTCAAAACATGATTTTTCTAACCTTTTTGTGACATCTCAGGAAAACTTTGTGAAACGATGACAGTTGAATGATGCCAAAATAGGCAAAATTGAAAAAATGATAAATATACTGAAAAATAATTTGGATGGTAAAATTTGGATGATAAATATACTGACAAATGAAGGATTCAATATTTAATTATACCTCAAAAATAAGATTACAAATAGGTTAATGTTCCATCCTTTGATGCTGCCACTGGAATCAGCAGTTGTATATGAATATACGTGTATGTACAAAGAAAATACTCCTATTCATATGAAAATGAAAATTGAAAATTTTAACTACAAAATGAAGATTAATTGCGATTTATCATGTTATGTCAGTCATTCAGTTTTCTTATTTATATTCTTTTTTTTTTCTATCACAATTTAGATATTAGGTGTTTAGGTATGTTTAAAATGTCTTAGATGGTTAAGAGTAGCAATTATGGATAACTAATATACAGTCACTCTCATCCATCCAGTAACCAAAACGTTTTTTTAAGGACAAAACAAAATCATAATAAAAGTAATTGAAACTCAAAATGAACATTATTATTTTAACAATGATTTCATTTTGATTTTCATGAGAAATATTTGTATGATGGATATTGAAATTACTATTTTGATTTTACTGAAAAATATTTATATTGTCTAGGTAAGTATAAATATAAATATAGATAATATTTAATATTTTAATCCTTTGTACATTTAATCCTTTCTTTATATATATATATATATATATATATATATATATATATCCTTTGTACATTTAATCCTTGAAAACATCGTATTTTTTTTGTTTGTGATATATTTTTAGAAAAAAGTATAATTTATTTAATTTTTTTAGAGAAAACATCCTTGATTTTTTTTTTGTCTTTTTAAGATTTAATACATGAAACTTAAATATGTGCAACACTAAACACAAATTTAGTCCCTAGATTTTGAAAGTTTGTTTATAAGTTAATAAGATGATAATGAAAAGGAAGAGAAGATAATAAGAAGCATATGGTATAATCGGAAGTTATTAAAGAGAGAGTAAAAAAGATAACATTGTCATGCCATTTGAAGAAGTTCTATTATAAGAGTTGTTGAAATCGTCACTTGATCAAAGGATCTAAGACAAAGAAAGAAGGAGAAATAAGTGTAATAGAAGCTATTTAAAAATCACTTTGTCATTCAATAATTTGAATTAGGAAGTGGATATAAGGGAGAGTAAGTGGATGGATTTCAAGAGATGGAGAGAGAATTGTGGTATTATTTAGATGAAGGGATTTGAATGAAAACTTAGATGAGAGTTTGTGAAAGATGTGATAAGTATGATAAAAATAGATGATTACCAATTTGCCTTTATGTAGAAATTTAATATTAATTTAAATTTAAGTAGTGGAAATTATATTAAAATGAAATTATAATTATTAATAATAAAAAATTAAATTTGAAAAAATACGAGAAAAGTTTATAAAAGGGGTTTGTTAGAATAAAATTGAAATGCATTTTCTTAAATAATAATTTGTATATTATTATTTAAATTATTGTTAACAAAAAATATATTCAATTTGACATAGTAAATAAAAAGTAGAAAGTTTCTCAAAGTAATTGTCACAACCTGTCATTCAGAACAAGTAGAAAGTTTCTCAAAGTGAGCAACTGTTCTACCAAGGTGTTCTATGAATCCTTCTAGTCGTGTTGTGAGCGATGAAAATTGATAATCAACCATGAGAGATTTTCTTTTGGACCCGTCAGATGACGAGGTCTCAACAGATGGTGCAAAAGGAGTAAATGGCATTGATGGCGTCAGTCCAAAGTTATATGAATCCACATGAGGAAGTGGTGGTGGTGTTGGTTGTGACACTTGATGTTCAGGTAAGTTAGTGATGTAATCCATCTGATCATTCAAATCCATGCTGAACATTTGTATTTGTACCTCTTGTCTTTCTCTATGGGCTGTCTGGCACCTAGTTCCCGTAGTGCGATCAGACCCCACAACTCCTTCATTAAGTTCTAATATTTTATGGAATTCACTATCAATTTCCCAGAGCTTGGCTTTGCTTGAAATTGATTGATCAAAATAAAGTAGTTACAAACTCTTTGTTTTCAGTGATAGAATGGATAAATTAATGTTGAATGATTACCTTAATCAAGTCACTCTAAACTTTGTCTTCAGCTTCGAAGTGCTTTGTTGATTCATTCCAAGAAAACTCATTTAACCCAACAAATAAGTCATGGACCTCGCATCACTTATTCGTAAGAACTTTTTGTGTATTTTTTTATATTATTCTTATTTAAATGCACTAAACTAAATTAGTGGAGATTTTAAAAAATGTTGTTGATGTTTCGGATGTCGAACTCTCGTCAACACTATTACCCAATTGAACTTCATCTACCATAACAGATAACAGTCAGAAGTCTATATCCTACGTCCATTTTTTGAATTCACGATAGATGACTCTGAGACAATCCCTATTAATGATTACCTATCAAAAAACTAAAAATCATGATATGATATGAAATCAAACAAACTTTTAAACCACAAATTGCAAATTTCCATACAATTCCAATAAAAAAATAAAATTAGTTCAAACACTTTAATTGTTTTCATAATCTCTCTTCATTTGATTTGTTATTTCATCTCTAATGTTACAACCATGTTTATAGTTAACTTCATGATCTTGAGTATTTGAAAAATCTTTGACTTGGTCCATCAATTCTTGGTCAACTTCTTCGAGGAAGGCGTCATTGTTGTCTACCCCTCGTAAGAAGTTGTGAGTAATGCAACATGCTAACACTATTGTGGTCATTGTATTGAAAGAATAATGAGGCTATGTTCTACTTGCTATAATGGAAAATCGTTTTTTAGCACGTCAAATGTTCTTTCAATAACATTTCGCAGTGATGAATGATGATGACTAAACAAATCTTGGGGTTTTGTGGACCCTCCTGTTGTACTCTTTCAAATGGTATCTTACACCTATATATGACGAAATTATGTTTCTTTTCAACATAAACTTTGCATCTATAAGACAATGCTTTCCTATAATTAATTGAAAAATCGATGATAACAACTAATTCAGAACCCATAAACTTCCAAGGCATATTAAGAAACATTTTGCTAACCTGTCGGGATGACCAAATGATCCTCTATAATTAGTACATCCTTCAAATTTTTTGTATGAGAAGTTGTTCCCTTTCACCTAATTAGTACATATGTAAATTTTATGTTAAAGTTACATGATGTAAATACATTTTTTGTTGGCTAATCTTTCCTACCTCGATATCTTGTTCTTTTGGACTTTGGAACATTAACTCGAACACGAGTTCCATCAATGGTCTCTATGAAATCCTATTCATACAAATAATTGTGTAATTGACGACGGTAGCACTTGTGCATATAATATGAAACATTTTCGTTGACCATAAGGGGTTACCTTAAAGTATGGATAAAACCTACCACTCTTAAGGATGTATGGGTGGATTTCATTTCCTAATGGCTCACATAAAAAATATGATTCTAGCATCAAAATTACATTCAATACATTGTGAAAGTGCTTATTAACGGTTTCTCCGAATTAATGGAAGGAAAATGACACACTTCGATTCTTCACATTATGTCCAATGATGTGCAAGAATTTAGCAACTTGTTTCTTAACTATTGATCAAAATGCATCCTTCAGTAACCATGTTGCCCTTAAACATTGACTTAAATTAATAAATGTGATAACTTGGTTCTGGCCAATTAATCAGTGAACCAACGAGCAGAAACCTCTAGTGTATATTCACCACAAACCATCATTTCTTCACCACAAACCACAAAGAACCACCGTACTGGACGTCTTTCACCTTACAAAAAAAAAGAACACGTTAAATATCACATGAACATAGAACACAACTACTAGAATATATTCCACCTGCATGTTATTAGACCATGGAATCAATTTCAATCTCATTTTATTCATCAAACGCCATAAAATCGATTCTACAACAACCATAATTGATTCCATAATACCTAGCATACAAATAGAATCAATTCCACTTACATAATTTATAATACCACAAAATTGATTCCATGTTATTTGATCTCCACAACCATAAGCACATAATCGATTCCATAATCTTCCTTGACAACAAAAAATCAATTCCATTATCTTCCTTGGTAGTGACAGCACGGGAAAAACACTAAGGGAGGGGGGTTCGGGGTGAATGGTGTTTTTCCAATCTTTTCGCAATGAAAAGTCTAGTATTTTATAAAGATAATTTTTGTAGATGAATTGAAAAAGAATTAGACGTTGGTTTTTAATCAAGTGAATAAATGGAAAACGTTTTATATAAGAAAATAACAAATCACATATTTTTATACTAGTTCACTCAACCTGAGCTACGTCCAATTCTCCCTTAAGAACTCTTATGGGGTTCCAATAATATTTTCATATTACATGAGTTTTCCTTCTGTAGGATCCCACTAAGTATTCCCACCACGCATGGTTAGACCAAGTATTAGTACCACTCATGGTTCCCTAGTCAACACGACTAGTCTGAATTTTGTCTCTCTAAAATCTACCCTTAGACAATTGTCTAGACGTTCAACTCAACCTAAGTTGAACAACCAAGTTTTTGAGTTTTCTCTAGAACTTACAAAAAATCCACAGATGGATTTTTTCCAAGGTACAAACAATTTACTCTCAACTAGAGGATATGTAATCTATTACAATACAATATGTAACACTTGAAAGTGTATCTCTCTTTTACAAATATTATTCTCTTAAAATATATTGAGCTTTTATACAATGTATTAACACTTTTAAGCTTTTCTCTCTTTTCATGTTGATATTCTTCTTTTGTTATCTTTCTTGTGCTTTTTCAACAACAACATCTTCTCTTCAATTTTTCTTCTTTTTGTAGGCTTTCTTGAGAGATAATCGTGGGATAGAGAAATTGACTTCTTGAGAGTTGGTGGCTTTTGTATGTGAAGTTTGTCTTCAGTCTATTTTGTAGGGTCTAGAGTCTTTCCTTATAGCCTTAAACAAAATTTGAACTTGTATGATGTGATAAAGCATATGGCTTCAAGGAAACATTCCCAAAATGTTCTTCTCTCACAACATTTCTTTCTTGGGTATCGTGATTCTGATCTTATCTTTATACTTTATTAACCTATACGGATATCAAGAATTACAGTAACAAGTATCAAAGCACCTTTTTCTTACATGCATTAAATGTTTTGAAGATTGATAAACGTTAATCAGAGTAACATGTTTAGTACATTTTGTCAATTATCATATCATTAATAAATGCATCGTTTGATAAGATAAGTAGCATGTATATTCATTATTAGCATGTGTATTCATCAGATGATAACCTACATGTATATTCATAAGATGGTATTAATATATATATATATATATATATATATATATATATATATATATATTCATCAAATGATAATCAATATGTATATATTCGTCAAATGATATCAAGATATTTTGCTTTCTGAAGGCTAAAGCGTTTAATAGTCATCCATCAGGCGATGTTTTCTTTACAAATACTTTTGCTTGCTATAACACTATTTTGATTGAAGATTTATTTTAACCTTAGTGTTATATGAGAGATAGACTTATGCTTCCATAAGATACTGACTTATTTTGCTCATATAGTTTATTAAGAGATTGCAATGAGAAATCTTCTTTCAAACGCTGCTTAAGATTGTTCTAATTCATTTAAACAGTTTGGTCTGGTTTCTACTCTTGTCTTCGGACGTTACAGAGTGTTTTTCACATTAGATGCTACTTGTTTTAAATAACTTTTCATCAATATTTTGTTAAGTGCTTTTTATTAAACTTCAAAATCTGGGATGTTTAGACGATTTGTTCTCTAGACAATTTTGTCTTAACAAGCAACACAAAATCGATTCCATCGTATTCCTTGGTAGCACAAAATCAATTCCATTGTCTTCCTTGGCAACACATAATCAATTCCATCATCCTCCTTGGCAACATAGAATTGATTCAAACAAACACATAATTGATTCCCTTTTCACTAGAAATTGAAAAGTAACAAAATGCCAAGTATGGAGATAAGCTTGTTAAGAATAAATGACAAGCTTGACTAGGCAAGGCTAAATGACAAGCTCGACTTGACAAGACCAAACAAAAACAAGCTTGGAAACGACAAGCTCTGCTTAGCAAGACTAAAGGTCAAGCACGACTTGGTAAGACTAAACGATGAAAACCTCAACAAAAGAAGAATTTCGTTGATGTATTTGACATATTTCACCTCAAGAAGCTTGTGTGTGGACTAAGAACACCATGCCTTCTCTCTTATATGGGTTGCACCACGAGAACCCAACAAAACTCCTTCTCATTTACTACTAGGGCTAGAAGAACTCAACAAAACTCCTTCTCCTCTATGACTAGGACGACGAGACTCTCACATAAGTGCCCCTCTCAGTCAAAGGATGTATTAGCTAGAAGAATTTCCATTGTGCTACATAAGAAATCTCCACTGTTTATGCAAAGTGTTAACATCTTTCACACACATGACAACAATGTAATTTCAAATAAAAGACAAAGATAGTTTGGTCTTTGAATGAAGTATGTACATTAACATAATGATGAATATATTCTAATATGTGTGGATGAATTTATAATTTCTCTTACAAATTCGTACTTTTAAATCACTTAAATAAGTGAAAATAAACACATAGATCAATCGTAAATTCGTCTTTTTATACGTGTAGAAACCTTGCATTTGCAAAAACAAACATAACATAAATTTTTTTTACATACAAAATGAACTACTATTTATAGCATTGATGTGCTCAAACGCAAAAACTAAATGAATCATACATTATACAAATGTAATGGAAATCTACATATGATAGTCTAAAACATGTGGCCAAAAATTATAAAACTAAAGGAGGGAATATTTAAATTCCAAAATTGAAATTAAATATTAGGGAAGTCTTCATTGGCTAAATATTTTATCTTTCAATTTGTTGTTCTTTATAAATACAAAAAATTATTTTTTTAATAATTATTTCACTCTTAAAAATGAGTTGTCTTATAGTGGCTATTTGAGTGTTAAAAAGACCATTTTCGGAAAAATTGTTGGACCCAAGGAAATAATAATTAGTATTGATAATAAAAATATACATAGAATTTGGTATCACTAAGGAAGTTGTTGCTCTACAACAAAAGAGTTTATGTAAATGTTTTATTTTATTTTATTTATTACAAAATCATGTTAGATACCATTATAAAACCATGACATTTTAACTATGTTGGCATCCCACAACTTAACCATCATATATTTTCATATGCAGCATCATATAAAAGAAAGAAAAAGAAAAAATAAAAGCATAGAGAGAAAAAGAGTATTTTCATTTCAATCAATTTATTTTTATGATTTTATTTGCCATTGACGTTTAAAGACATTTAAATTAAAAATTATATTTACTTGCTAATTTAACAAAAAAATAATAATAAATTTATTTATTTTAATTATTAAACTTTTATCGAAAACTTCTCACATCTTAACCTTTCTATCTTATCAACTTTAGTTGCTACAATTTTAGCAGCTGAAAAATAGTCAGAGGCGGCTATATAGTATTCGAATAATGGCTAATTTGTATGAATTCAAATATTTCTACTGCTCATACATTATTATTCTTGGAAACAATTCAAAAAGAGATATATAATAAAAAATTTAGTTAATTTATAAACTATGTTAATAATACAATAAATATATAAATGATACAATAAATAAATAAAACAATAATATTGATAATATATATATATATATATATATATATATATATATATATATATATATATATATGATCTATCTCTTACTTTCATTACCTTCTCTCTCATGTTTTAATATTTTATAATTATATTATTGATATGAAATATTCAAACTTCTTCAATGAAAAAATGAAAAAAATTATGTTGTAGTTATAAAAAAGTTTGATTTTTTAAATATTGTCGACTTAAATACTTTTACCCAATCAATTAATTAGAAGTAAATCTTATATCAATTATTACAAACCTTTTTTTTATTCTCGTCAAATTTAATTAGAGAATTTAAATTTCTTGTCACATACTTTAGAGATTCAAATCTATCTTAAGAAAATGACATAGTACTACTCCAACTTACTATTGGTATAATTGAAAAAGAACAATTAAGGTATTCCAAGAATTAACAAATCAATATTATAATTTTATTGTATGCTAAATTCTAATTCAAAATTCCAACAAATTTTATGTAATTTAATTACTTAGGCACCAAATTTAATTCCATATATATTACATTACACGTGGACTGTTGGGTCAAAAAAATGACACTACTCTACACACCAACCTTCCTAAAATCCTAATCCAGAAGCCATTTTGCTTGGTAGGTAAAGTTCCCAAACCTTCACCAACTTTTTCACTCAATTATTTGGGTGTAAGCAATTCCTGTATTCTACATGTGTTAGTTGAGAACCAAAAACCACTTTATGTGACTCAATCCAACAACCACTTGCATTGTCATTTGCCACCAACCCCCATACCCTCTCCTCACAAAACCCCTCTCATTGCATACATTGACAAAAAACAAAAACAACCTCATTTCAAAGAGACAGACCCTTCACAGAATAAGATCCAGGAACTGAGTGCAGAGCGCCAGGTGTACGACTTTAAGGAAGATTGAAATGGCCCAGGTGAGCAGAGTGCACAATCTTGCTCAAAGCACTCAAATTTTCGGTCATTCTTCCAATCCCAACAAACCCAAATTGGTGAATTCAGTTTCGTTGAGGCCACGCCTTTGGGGGTCCTCAAAATCTCGGAGTCTCATTCATAAAAATGGAAGCGTTGTGGGAAATTGCAATGTGGGTATGAGAAATTCCGGCGTGTTTAAGGTTTCTGCCTCTGTCGCCGCCACGGAGAAGCCGTCGACGGTGCCGGAGATTGTGTTGGAACCCATTAAGGAAATCTCGGGTGCCATCACATTGCCAGGGTCTAAGTCTCTGTCCAATCGAATTCTGCTTCTGGCTGCTCTATCTGAGGTGAAAGTTTATTCATTTAGTTGTTTATTTTTTGCGGTTATGGAATTAGGAGCTGTAATCCAGATTTTGATTATTTGAATTTTTGTAATCTTGTGAAAATGTAGCGTCCTATCCCATGATAAATATTTACGCCAAACTATGGGGCTTATTATGAAAAACGAGCATAGAAATGTTTGTAGGTGCTTTGACTGGGTAACATACTCAATATCTGGATTGATTTACATGTCTGTACAAAGGAGTGTGCAAGTAATGTGCTAATAATGGTATGTCTTGCTAAAGTACTCCTAAAAACAAGTGGGAGTATGCATATGGATATAGGAAATGTATTAGGGGAGGTACTTAGCTTCTCAATTATTAATGTAAAAATCAATGCATGATATTCCAATACATTCATGATTCTGTCTTCTAAGGTGGGTTGCTTACTTTGGAGGAGCTGGATCCATTCGGTGAGAGAGTGAGAGGAACTTCTCAAATAAACTACCAAAATAGACAGTCAATATTTGATTCAATTTAAGTAAAACAATCCTTGAGTGTTGATTAACCAAGTGTGATGATTGTGTGAGCAATATTAACACTAGAAGATAAATCCTTTCCCAAAGCGAAAATTAGAATGGTGTTTGAAGTTCTGTGTTACTTTAGTTGTATTATTTTTACAACTTTCAATTGCTTAATAGATGTCTTGTTGGACATAACTTATGCGTTATTCTGTTATTTGTATACAGGGAACAACTGTTGTAGACAACTTGTTGTATAGCGAGGATATTCATTACATGCTTGGTGCATTAAGGACCCTCGGACTACGTGTGGAAGATGACAAAACAACCAAGCAAGCAATTGTGGAAGGCTGTGGGGGATTGTTTCCCACTGCTGGAGAATCTAAAGATAAAATCAATTTATTCCTTGGTAATGCTGGTACTGCAATGCGTCCTTTGACAGCAGCTGTTGTTGCAGCTGGTGGAAATGCAAGGTCTGTTTTTTATATTGTTCATTCATCATGATATTTGAATTATTTGTTGTATAACTTGTCACAGCAAAGTTCATGTTCATCCTGCATCCTGCTATAACTCTAAATATCATCGAGATTAGCATTCTTTTTTATTTAAAATGGACTTCTAATTAGCTATGTGTTTATTTAACATGTAAATTAGCCTGTCAAACTTGCCTATAGATATTTTGATTGTACACTGGGGAACGCACCCGAGGGTCTTCCTCATGATCTACTTCAATCTCACCATCCACTGCTTTGAGTATCTAATAGACGATCTTGATGTTCAAAATATTTCAGCTATGTACTTGATGGAGTGCCTAGAATGAGAGAGAGGCCAATTGGTGATTTGGTTGCTGGTCTGAAGCAGCTTGGTGCAGATGTTGATTGCGTCCTTGGCACAAACTGTCCGCCTGTTCATGTGAATGGGAAGGGGGGACTTCCTGGTGGTAAGGTATGGTTGGATTTCTTTTAGAATAATGTGGCCTCATCTTCCTGAAGCAAAAATCTAATTTAATGAGCCTTCCTGTTTCCGCCTCTTAAGGATAAAACACCATTGCCCGTTTGATTTAGGAAAGAAAGAGAAAAGAATGAAAAAGGAGTAGAAAATTAGATGATTATTTAGGTTATTTTATAGGAGAGAATGTATGTGAAAGAAAAGAAAGTTATAATTTTTCCTCATCTTATATGGTTGTAAAGAAAGTGATAGGAAATAAATTATATAAAATGACATAAATATACTCCATAAAAAAGTATGAAAGTATAATTTGGTCTTTCAAATGTAAAAAACACTTTCTCTCTGCTTTTCTTCTGAAATCTGAGAGGAATTAGAGATAGATTAGAATAACATTAATATCCTGATCATTTATTTATTTTATAAATATTATATACCTCAATTCAATAATAGAATATTTTTATCTCCGTTCCCTTTCCCTTTAAAGCCTGAGTTTCAAGTCAAACATACTGTAATTGAAATATATTTTGGAAGGACCATTGCCTTGTTGGTTTTCGTTTTCGGAGTTTATCCCTCACTTCTATTATATAGCCTTTGGTCTCTTCACGAGTCAATTGTTTATTTCTCTTAGATACATTTTTTCCTCATTCATAAACGTTATATAGATATCATCATATTTCAGAAACACTACGCTTTTTTTAGTTATGCCTTCTCCTTACGTTTGCCAGTTTTTTTTGTTCCATTTTTTATCTTATTATCCCATTACACTTGCAGGTGAAACTGTCTGGATCAGTTAGCAGTCAATACTTGACTGCTTTGCTTATGGCAGCTCCTTTAGCTCTTGGAAACGTGGAAATTGAGATTGTTGATAAATTGATTTCTGTTCCATATGTTGATATGACTCTTAAGTTGATGGAGCGGTTTGGAGTTTATGTCGAACACAGTGGTAATTGGGACAGGTTCTTGGTCCATGGAGGTCAAAAGTACAAGTAGGTTTCTATGCTTTAGTGTTGAGTGGCCTTGTCACATCCAATATACAATGAATTAAAAACTCATTATTCCTATCAGGTCTCCGGGCAATGCTTTTGTTGAAGGTGATGCTTCAAGTGCCAGTTACTTCCTAGCTGGTGCAGCAATCACTGGGGGGACTATGACTGTTGAGGGCTGTGGCACAAGCAGTTTACAGGTATTCATGGTGTTTTCTTATTTTATGGCTTTTATTGTACCATTCCTAATTCAATGCATGTCTTTTATTGTCCTTACTCCCAAAAACTAGATAGTTGTATCCTCAATGGCCCTTGGATATCCTGTTTCATCTCTTGAGCTGATACTGCTTTCATTATCCTTTTCAGCAAACTTTTCCCTGTCTCTGTAGTGTTTATAAATTGATATCATCATGTGAACTCTCACAATCTTTTCTCCCCCTCATTTTATTTGTTTTTAAAGTACTTTCTGAAAACATTTATTATTCCACATTTGTATTGTTAGATATTAAGATGTGTGTTTCTGTTATTTGGGCTTAGTCTATTCTGTATTAAGGGCATTGGCCCATATCTTACAATATAAATAAACTACCCTATGTGTATGTTAAACACACAAGGGATATTTTCTCCCAATCTTCTCTATTTCTCATATGGTATCTAGAGCACAGGAATAGTTCCAGTCAACTCCACGGTCTCCGGCACCTATCACTGTCGCCGTCGTCACCGCCGCCGCCGTCGCCGGAGTTCCAGAATCGACCGGCGACCACACCATCGGGATCGTCTCGGCCGGGCGACCACCGTCGCACGAAGATCGCGGCGATCGGAGCACCCACGCGCCGCCACGCGCCGCCGCTGCCGCCGCTGCCGCCGCGCGTGCCGGCGCGTCGCCGGAGCTTTCCGCCGCCGATCAGCACCGCCGTGATCGCCTCCTCGCCCTCTTTCCGGATCTGTGGTCGTTGCGTCAATCGGAGCACTTTGAATTTTTAGGGTTTCTCCCTCTCTATGGCGTCTTCCTCGTCTACAAACACCTCTGTTGGTGGCTCATCTTCTGATCCCTCAATATATACCAATTATGTGAATGTACACTTGTCCATTGACAAGTTAGATGGCACAAATTATGCAACATGGGCGTCCGACATCAAACTTTGGTTGAAGAGTCAGGGGTACTTAGATCATCTTACTCAAAATGTGACTATTGCTCCCATAGATGACACTTCCCGCTGGATGAAAATTGATGCTCAGTTATGTATTGTTATAAAGTCCACCATTCACTCCTCACTGAAACAAATGTTTCGATCCTATGAAACATGTTCAGAAGTATGGGCACAAGCGAAGTTGTTATACACCAATGACACTCAGCGTCTTTATGGTGTTTGTCAGGACCTATTAACTGTTATTGGTCCGCGCAATCCTGGTCCCATGGCAGATTATTTGGGTAAAATTCATGCCCTTCTTCATGACTTTAATGATATATTACCTCCTGCTTCCACTCCTGCTGAAGAATTGGAACAACGATCAAAGTTCTTCATGTTGTTGGCATTATACGGACTCTCTGATGATGTTTCTCATGTCCGTGATCAGATTTTGGGTTCTCCTGTCATACCCAACTTTACTTCTACTTGTTCTGCTCTTTTGCGTATACCGAGCAAACCTGTCACTGAGACATCCTCCCATACTGATGATTCCTCTGTTATGGCTGCTCAACGTGATGATCGAAGTCGGTCTCGCAAGCCAAGTAAAGGACGTCCAAAATGTGACCATTGTGGCAAGTTAGGCCACAAGATTGATAAATGTTATGCTCTCCATGGACGTCCTCCTCGATCTGTAGCAATGGCAAATTCTGATCCACCTCCCCGATCACCGTCTGCAAACCATCCTACTTCATCTAATACCATAGACAAACCTGCACTCTTCAACGAATTTCTCAGATGGTATGAGGATCATCAGCACTCTGGTTCCACTACATCTGCATCTGTTGCACGTACAGGTACACCTTTTGTTGGTCTAACTCACTCTCTCGGACCTTGGGTCCTTGACTCAGGCGCCACTGATCACATCACCGGTAACAAGTCTTTGTTTTCTTCCTTGTCATGTCCTGATAATTTACCCTTGGTAACAATGGCTGATGGGTCTAGAGTCTCATCTCATGGTATTGGTACTGTTAATATTTTTCCATCCATATCCATTGATCATGTACTTTATGTCCCTGGGTCTCCCTTCAACTTACTGTCCATTAGTCGTTTAACTCGCACTCTTAATTGTGTTATTTCATTTACTAAAGATTCTGTTTGGTTGCAGGACCGGAGTTCGAAACACATGATTGGCACAGGATGTGAGTCTCATGGCCTTTATCATCTTCGTCCTTCTCCACATGTTGGCGTAGTCATGGAGTCACCATCCCTTCTTCATGCTCAGTTCGGTCATCCTAGTCTTGCCAAACTACAACAACTTGTCCCGAGGTTGTCCACATTATCAAGTTTGTCGTGTGAGTCTTGTCAGTTAGGGAAGCATACTCGTAGTTCCTTTCCTCGTAGTGTCTCACAACGGGCGTCGTCTCCCTTTTCATTGGTTCATTCTGACATTTGGGGACCTAGTCGTGTTAAGTCCATTTTAGGTTTTCAGTATTTTGTTACTTTTATTGATGACTATTCCAGATGTACTTGGCTGTTTTTAATGAAGAATCGTTCTGAGTTGTTTTCTATTTTCCAATCTTTTTTCAATGAAATAAAAACACAGTTTGGGGTTTCTATTCGACATTTACGTAGTGATAATGGCCGTGAATACCTTTCTCAACAGTTTAAACAGTTTATGGCTTCTCATGGCATTCTTCACCAAACCTCATGTGCTTATACCCCTCAACAAAATGGGGTGGCTGAGCGCAAGAATAGACACCTTATTGAAACAACTCGTACACTTCTGATACATGGTCAAGTACCCTCACGCTTTTGGGGTGATGCGGTTCTCACAGCATGTTATCTTATCAACCGCATGCCATCTTCCGTCCTAGATAACAAAATCCCTCATTCTATCTTATTTCCTCAAGACCCTCTGCATCCATTACCTCTTCGAGTTTTTGGGTCTACATGTTTTGTTCATGATTTTAGTCCTGGTCTTGATAAGTTGTCTCCTAGATCTCACAAATGTGTCTTCTTAGGATTTCCCCGGTCACAAAAGGGCTATAAGTGTTTTTCCCCATCTCTCAATCGTCATTTTATCTCTGCTGATGTCACTTTTGATGAGTCTTCTTTTTACTTTTCACATCTATCTTCTAGTTCTGTACCTCTCCCTGTTACTGTTGATATTCCTCTTGTCTGTGATCCTCCTGGTGATACTCCACCCCTTTTGTCTTCTCCTTCTTTAGACTCTCATTCACCACAGGCTCATCCTTCACCTCCACCACTTCAGGTTTATAGTCGCCGTAATTGCCTACCACATGACTCACTTCCGGTGCCGCCTCATGTGTCTCCTCCGGCTCCAGCAACTGAGTCTGACTTGCCTATTGCCCTCCGTAAAGGTATACGCTCTACCCGTAACCCTTCCCCCCATTATACTGTTCTTAATTACCACAGATTATCTCCATCATTTTATACTTGTCTCTCATCCATTTCTTCTGTGTCAATTCCCAAATCTGTGGGTGATGCCTTAACTCATCCTGGTTGGCGTCAAGCTATGATGGATGAATTAAGTGCCTTACAGGAAAGTGGAACTTGGGAGCTTGTCCAATTACCATCTGCAAAGTCTGTTGTTGGTTGCAGGTAGGTGTATGCTATCAAGGTTGGTCCTGATGGTACAATTGATCGTCTGAAAGCTCGACTGGTTGCCAAAGGCTACACACAGATTTTTGGTTTGGATTATGGTGATACTTTTTCTCCAGTGGCAAAGATGACCTCTGTTCGCCTATTCATTGCCATGGCCGCTCTTCGACAATGGCCTCTTTACCAACTTGATGTCAAAAATGCTTTTCTCAATGGTGATTTGTATGAAGAAATTTATATGGAGCAACCGCCTGGCTTTGTTGCTCAGGGGGAGTCATCTGGATTGGTATGTCGTCTTCGCAAATCCTTATATGGCCTAAAACAGTCTCCTCGGGCCTGGTTTGGTAAATTCAGTTGTGTTGTTCAACAATTTGGTATGTCTCGCAGTGAAGCGGATCATTCAGTGTTCTATCGCCACTCGAGTGCTGGATGTATCTACTTAATAGTGTATGTCGATGATATTGTTCTCACAGGAAGCGACTATCTTGGCATCTCTCAGATGAAACAACACCTTTGTCATCATTTTCAAACCAAAGATCTTGGCAAACTTCGGTACTTTTTGGGTATTGAAGTAGCACAATCCAGTGATGGTATTGTCATATCTCAGAGGAAGTATGCATTAGACATCTTGGAGGAAACAGGGTTAATGAACTGTAAATCTGTTGAGACACCTATGGACCCTAACATCAAACTCCTACCAAATCAGGGGGAGCCTTTCTCAGATCCTGAACGGTACAGAAGACTAGTTGGTAAATTAAACTATCTTACTGTTACGCGTCCTGACATTTCCTTCGCAGTTAGTGTGGTGAGTCAATTTCTAAACTCCCCATGTGAAGACCATTGGGATGCAGTTGTTCGCATACTGAAGTATATTAAAAGATCACCTGGGAAAGGTTTGCTATATGGCCCTAACAACGATACAAAAATCGTTTGTTATTCAGATGCTGATTGGGCTGGTTCCCCTTCTGATAGGAGGTCTACTTCTGGATATTGTGTTTCTATTGGTGGCAACCTGATATCTTGGAAAAGTAAGAAGCAAAGTGTTGTGGCAAGGTCCAGTGCAGAAGCAGAATATAGAGCTATGGCATCAGCTACTTGCGAGCTTGTGTGGCTTAAACAATTGTTGAGTGAATTGAAATTTGGAGATGTCACTCACATGATACTTATATGTGATAATCAAGCTGCTCTCCATATTAGCTCTAATCCTGTCTTCCATGAGAGAACCAAACACATTGAAGTTGATTGCCATTTCATTCGAGAAAAAATCATATCTGGAGATATCAAGACTGAGTTTGTTAATTCAAGCAACCAGTTGGCAGACATATTCACTAAGTCCTTACGAGGACCTAGAATTGATTATCTTTGTAACAAGCTTGGAACATATGATTTATATGCTCCAGCTTGAGGGGGAGTGTTAGATATTAAGATGTGTGTTTCTGTTATTTGGGCTTAGTCTATTCTGTATTAAGGGCATTGGCCCATATCTTACAATATAAATAAACTACCCTATGTGTATGTTAAACACACAAGGGATATTTTCTCCCAATCTTCTCTATTTCTCATATGTATAACAGTGATAAAAAATATTGTCAAGTAAAGCAAGTTAGTATATCATATAATGATACCTCGATGATTCAAATGGTAAAAGCCTGGACAATACTGTTTTTTATTTTGTAGAGGATTATATTGATTCTGTTTTCTGAAGTACGTGTGTGTTGTCTCTTAAACACAGTTTGAACTCAATGTCCCTCTCTTTTCCATAGTTTAACAAATACATTAAAGAGCCCCATTTTAATGGGCCACCAAATGAGTGGGCTGTAAAAATGCCCTAGCCCCCAAAGCTCCAACTACAAGACTTTAATTAACTCCTAAATATAATACCGTCAACCTGGGTCAGAGGTTGAGCCAAGTTGTTCAGTGTTGAAGGTCAATTGGAGTTGGCCTAAACTGAAGTTTGAGTTGAGTCAATCCAGATCAATGGTTGAACCGAGCCGGCCCGGCTTGAAGTTGAGCTCAGTAGTCCTGGCTTGAAGGTCAAGTAGAGTCAGCCTGAACCAAAATTCAAGCTGAGTCAGATAGCTATAATGTCTCATGAAACTTGTTATGATGTATGTCTACATCTTTTGCATTGAACCATGAATTAGAGAGTGAGAACTCTAGGTTCATCTGTCAATTTTATATGGGAGCATTGAGAACAATAACAAGACTTGAGAAGAGAATGAATTTTATTATTATCATTCATGTCTATTACATTCTCCTTACCCTTATTTGTAACAATCTAATATTTCAAAAAAGGGAAATAAAATATACTAAAAAATAAACTAGAAGATTCTACAGATATTTTCTCTAACTAGGACGATTTTCCTCTAATTACAACACTCCTCCTCAAGTTGGCAAATAAATATCAATCATTCCCAACATGCCTACAAGATCTTGAAATCTACCCAAAGGGAGCCCTTTTCTAAAAATATATGCTATTTGAAGTTCTGTAGCAACATGAGTTGTAATCACAAAGCCTCTGTCTAGATTCTCTTTGATGAAATGTCTGTCAATCTCAATGTGTTTGGTCTTGTCATGTTATACTGGATTGTGAACAATGCTTATGGTAGACTTATTGTCACATTATAGTTGCATAGGGTTGTCCACCTTGACTTTAAGGTCATCCAAAATGATTTTCATCTAGAGTCCTTCACACATTCCTTGAGCAAGAGCTCAAAATTCAACTTATGCACTAGAACGAGATACTCTATCTTGCTTTTTGCTTATCCATATTACTAGATCTCCAAGAAACATACATTTCCCAGAAGTAGATTTTCTGTTAGTATAGAACCTACATAGTCAACATTAATATATATTTTCATAGTTAATGTGTCTTTCTTTTTGAATAATAGCCCCTTGCCTGGACTTGACTTCAAGTACTAGAGAATTTTTTCAACTACTTGCATGTGTCTCTCGGATCATGCATAAATTGGCTCACTACACTACCTGCATAAGCAATGTCTGGTCTTGTGTGTAATAAATAAATCAATTTTCCTACCAATATCTGATATTGGACCTTCTGTAAAGGAGCACTTTCTTCACTTCCAATTTTGTGATTCTGTTCTATAGGAACTGTTGAGGTTCTACATCCCAGTTTTATTGTTTCTTTGAGGAGATCAAGTACATATTTCCTTTGGGAGATGAAAATTCCGTTCTTGGAGTAAGAAACTCTATTCCAAGAAAATATTTGAGTTTTCCTAGGACTTTCATTTCAAATTGGGCTGCCAATTTTTCTGTTTCATCATCTCCTGCAATAATCATATCATCCACATAAACAAACAAAAGTGAGTTTACCTAAAGAAGAGTGCTTTATGAATAGAGTATGATCTCCTTGCCTTTGTCTGTATCCCAAGGAAACCATTGCTTTTGTAAATCTTCCAAACCATGCTCTAGGGAATTGCTTAAGATCATACAATGATTTCTTTAGGAGGCATACCTTTTTTCTTTCATTTTTCACTTCAAAACCTGGGGAATCTCTATGTATACTTCCTCTTCTAGATTTTCATGTAGAAAGGCATTCTTCACATCCAACTGGTGTAAGTCCCAACCAAAATGTGTAGCTGATAGGATATAAGATAGGGGTGAAAGAACTGAACGGGGGAATAGTGGAGAAGGCGGGCAAGGGGCCTATAAATGTAAACCTTTGGTAAGTCTGTGGGATAGCTAGTCATATTCTTTTGTTTAGACAGGTCTTGGACCTTGTGAGGGGGGTTAGGCTCCCGTTAGATGGAGGGAGGTTATGCTCCCAGATACTGATTGTACGCTACTTTCGTTGATGAGAATACATATAATTCATTCTTTTCCAATTGTTTTTCTTTCTGTGATTGTGTGAGTGAGTTCCCATCGTTAGGTTTCGGACATAGGAACCTAACAAATTGGTCCGGCATGCCGAATTTGTTTCGAAGGGAAGAAGGCTAGCGAGGAGAAACGGGAACGATGATTGCCGGATCCGCTTGGGAGGGGACTGCTGGATCGAGACGCCGCCGAAATCGTGTGAGGGTGAAGGAAATTGCGGTTGATAGAATGAAGGCGCAAACAGGGGAGCTGCGAGCAGATTATGTAGCAATATGCCAAGATTATGCTACAATAAGCCAAGATTATGCTGCAATACGCCAAGATTTGCAAGAAATCATAAGGAGGCTGGGTGGTCGAGGCCACAACCAGGACGACCAACATTGGGACCCACGAGAGGAAGAGGAAGGGGAGAGAGGGGATGAACGCCATAAAGTGCAACCCAACGGGAAAAAAAGGGTAGAACTGCCCACTTTCGAAGGGTTTGATCCGTTAGGGTGGGTCTTTGAGGCAGAGGAGTTCTTCGAATTGCAAGGTGTGGCAGAGGAGGAAAGGGTGCGCCTAGCCGACATCAGTATGGAGGGGAGCGCTGGTTACTTGTTCAGAGCTTGGAAGGAAAAAGCCAAGAATTGTTCTTGGGAAGGCCTGAAGGGGGCAGTGGTGGTGTGATTTGGAGAACGTAACGGGGGCACCATCTTTGAAAGGGTGGCGGCCAATAAGCAGTCAGGAACCGCAGAAGAATACGTCCTAGCATCGAACGTGGGAGAAATGCCATAACTGAGAGGGAGAGGACTTCTGGCTGGGAACCTGAGAGGATTTCAGGAACCGAACGAGAGAGGACTGCACGAACAAAACGTGACAGGACGGCCGGAACCGAATGGGCCAGGAGTACAGGCTGGGAACCCGAGAGGACTTCAGGAACCGAATGGTCGAGTATTGCCAAAACCAAACGGGAGAGGACTGCAGGAACCGAACATTACAGGACAACCGAAACTGCATGGGAGAGGACTGACAGACCCGAACGGAAGAGTACGGAAGGAACTAAACGATCTAGGAGGGATGGATCAGTGGGAGAGAAGCGTGATGAAAGAAGGAATGAAGGCCTCGGAGGGAAGAATGGATGGAAGAATCAATGCCTTAGAGGTAGAGAATGGGGGCGGGGTAGAAGACGAGTCACTTGGGGGACAAACGCGTGGTATGGTTGCCGAACAGTTTGAGACAGAATTACATCGGAAGCAAACAAAGTTGTCCACTCTCTCGGCTGGAGGCCTTATTCAGCCAAAAGCAATGAAGCTGCACGGGTCGATAGGGGACCGAACGATTTTGATCAGTATAGGACGAAACTGATCGGTATTCACCAATATAGGACGAAACCGAACGGTATTGACTAGTATAGGTCAAACTCGAACGGTATTGAGGGCGATAGGAAGGAAAGAGGAAGAATGAAAGATAGTGGGGGAGGAGTTGCCACCACGTAAGCCTCCAGACAGTAGTCAACGGGTTCTCTTCCTATGATAAGACCACATCACAATGCAATGGGCTCAAGTTTCATTGTTCCAACCTTGAGGACAAGGTTGTTTTGCAGCGATGTGTAATGATAGGATATAAGATAATGATAGGATATAAGATAGGGGTGAAAGAACTGAACGGGGGAATAATGGAGAAGGCGGGAAAGGGGCCTATAAATGTAAACCTTTGGTAAGTCTATGGGGTAGCTAGTCATATTCTTTTGTTTAGACTGGTCTTGGACCTTGTGAGGGGGGTTAGGCTCCCGTTAAATGGAGGGAGGTTATGCTCCCAGATACTGATTGTACGCTACTTTCGTTGATGAGAATACACATAATTCATTCTTTTCCAATTGTTTTTCTTGCTGTGATTGTGTGAGTGAGTTCTCATCGTTAGTTTCAGACACAGGAACCTAATGGTAGTCAAAGCGAGAACAACTCGAACTGTATTCATTTTTGTCACCGGGGAAAACGTCTCCTCATAGTCAATCCCATAACTTTGAGTATAGCCTTTTTTGCTACCAATCTAGCTTTACGTCTTTCTATTGTCCCATCTGCCTTATGTTTCACTGTGAATATCCATCTACACCTTACTGCCTTCTTGTCTCTTGGCTTATCAACAATCTCCCATGTTGAATTTTTGTGCTTTTCAGAGAGATTGTTAGTGCAAACATACCAAGAAATAGGATATTTAGCACATGATATGCTTTCCTTTCTCAATGCAATGGATAAATCCTCAGTAAGACTTATCTCCTCACTGTTATCCTCACCTCCTATTAGACAATTTTTCTTGCATGAGAGTCGAAGTGAGTTGTTTTCTTCTTTCATATGTTTTTCCAAAAAAAATGTCGTCTTTCTCTTCTTTCTCACTGTGGACTATGGTAGTTTCATTGCTCAGATCTTGGGTATGTTGCAAACACAAATATGGTAATGACAAGGAGAGCTCGTCCACTTCAAGTGTTTTCTTCACCTGAAGTGGTGGACTGGCATAAAAGGATTGTGTTTTATAAAGACGCAACGACTTTGAGCGTGATAACATTTGTACCCTTTTTTATTAGAAGGATACCCAATAATGACACATTTAAGAGCTTTGGGATCTAATTTATTATGATTAGGATGATGAGAGTGAACAAAAGCAATACATCCAGAGACTCGACTAGGTAGACTCGATATTAGGGGAGAAGAAGGAACAAAAGACAATAGAGACTTTATAGGACTAATGTCATTTTAGATATAGGTGGGTAACCTGTTGATGAGATATGTGACAGTTAACACTGCTTCTCCCAAGTAATTTTTTGGAACAGACATTTGGAAAAGAAGAGCTCTAGTTACCTAAAGAAGATGACGATTCTTTCTTTTGCAACTTCGTTTTGTTGAGGGGTGTTTACACATGTTAGTTCATGAACAATACCATTATAAGACAAAATTGAGAAATTCATGATTCACGTATTCAGTACCATTATTAGACTGGATTCTTTTGATATTTGTTCCAAATTGATTTTGGACAAGACAAAAAAAATTAACAAAGATTTGGAAAACTTTTGATTTATTTTTCATAAGGTATGTCCACGTGACACGGGTACAATCATCAGTAAAGGTAACAAACCATTTGGCTCCGGAAATAGATTCTACATCAGGTCCCCAAACTTCAGAGTGAATTAAATCAAATGGAGAATCACTCCTTTTATGACTAATAGGATAAGATGTACGTTGGTGTTTTGACAACCGACAAATATCAAAATTAAAAGACTCAACAGACTCCTTGGTAAACAAATGGGGAAATAAGGACTTGATAAGGTTGAATGAATGATGCCCAAATGATGTAGCCATATTTGTTGACTCATGATTTTTGTTTTGTTTTGGTCATTAGACTCCAACAGATACAACTCACTTGCTCCTTAGTAGTTAAAATCGTCTTCCCCATGGGAAGGTCCTGAAAAACACAATAAGTTGAGAAAAATGTTACTGAACAATTTGAATTCTTTGTGAGTTTTTGTGCAAAGATAAGAATATTGGCTAATTGTGGAACATGTAAAACATCCTTTAATACAATAGACGATTCCAAAATTACATTCCCAGAGCCGCATATAGGTATACCCTGACCATTCGCAATTGTAATAAGTTGGTTTTCTATTTCTTTTACCATATGAGTTGAAGGACACATGAAAAGGTGTCATATGATTATATGCTCCTGAATCAAGAATCCAAATACCTTGAGACACAAGACCAACAATATTGAACAAATCTTACCTTTCATGGACAGAGTACATGATCTAGGAGGCTTACTTATTGATTCAACCATTGTTTTTAAGCGCTTGAGTTCCTCCTTATAAACTTTCATATCAAGAGCAAAGGAATAATTTTTTACCTTAGACATCCCTTGGAACATAATTAGGTGATTCCGGTGACTATCCGACACAACCATGATGTGTGGGCTACACCAGGAAAAAGGAGCAGAACTCAAAACTTAGATCTACTCAAATCTGGGCCAAATGTGATGTCACCAACCTGTGGAACGCACTTAAGAGGCTTCGACAAACCTTTCTTTGATGGCGGTAGCGAGTGGGTCTCGTTGAAACTAGACATGTGGGCTACACGTGTCGGCAACCGTGGTGGTGTGTGGTGACGTGTTTCCCGGAACAATTTCTTGCATTGTGTTTGCCGGAGTTGGGCGTACCTTTCTACCCTATCAACGATCCCAACGGCTATGGCGGTAGCCACAATGGCCAAACAGTGGCTACTGTTGCAATGGAAACGTAGCTCCCAAGATCGGGAGCTCAGATACCAACTTGAGAAGAGAATGAATTTTATTATTATCATTCATGTCTATTACATTCTCCTTACCCCTATTTGTAACAATCTAATCTTCCAAAAAAAGAGAAATAAGGAAGGAAATAAAGAAACAAAATACTGAAAAATAAACTAAAAGATTCTACAGATATTTTCTCTAATTAAGAAGATTTTCCTCTAATTACAAGTTACAAGGCTTGCATAACTATTTTTGATGGTTTAGTCATAGACAATGTTGAACTTGGGAATCGTTTTAGGCGGCCAAAAGATTGTATCTTGTGGATCGTTAAAAGTTTGACTTTAGTGGTAAAATTCATCCTATAAAGAAAAAGTACACTATTAACATCCATATTCTTAAAAAATATATGGCATATATGAGAAAAATTGTGGATCGTTAAAAGTTTGACTTTAGTGGTAAAATTCATCCTATAAAGAAAAAGTACACTATTAACATCCATATTCTTAAAAAATATATGGCATATATGAGAAAAATTGTGGATCGTTAAAAGTTTGACTTTAGTGGTAAAATTCATCCTATAAAGAAAAAGTACACTATTAACATCCATATTCTTAAAAAATATATGGCATATATGAGAAAAATGGCTTATAACTCAGAATAAGCCATAAGTATCTAAGAAAAGAAAGAATAGGCCCCCTACATAAAGCAACACCCAAGAGGCCCAAACACTCTAAAAACAGGATAATATGCCCACACATACGACCCATTCGCCTGTTGATCCACAGGCCCAAGCCACACCTGCCCTGTCATTTTGTCTTGCAGAAAAATCATGCAGAAGCTAAACAATTATATCTTGTCGTGAAGAGAATTCTTAATTGGTTAATTATCAATTTTTATCCTTTGGGAATACAAAATTAGAACTGGTTTGATTCGTTATATAAATAGGGTCGATGGTGTGATTAATTACTCATCATATGTAAAGACTATGACAGCCCCCATGCAGTCATTTTAAATTCCTCCTTTTTTTTTTTTAATTTGTGCTTATGTATAAATTTTTTCCTGTCCCTATTTTTGTAAAGGGAGATGTAAAATTTGCTGAAGTTCTTGAAAAGATGGGAGCTCAAGTTACATGGACAGAGAACAGTGTCACTGTTACTGGACCACCACGAGATTCTTCTGGTCGAAAAGTTTTGCAAGGCATTGATGTCAATATGAACAAGATGCCAGATGTTGCCATGACACTTGCTGTTGTTGCACTATTTGCTAATGGTCCCACCACTATAAGAGATGGTATGGTTTAGCTGTTTGTTTGTGCTCAAGAGCTTGTTGTCATATTTTTTTTTGGTTGTTGTTAATGAAATTATTATAATTACTCTAATATTGAAATTGGATCACTGACCATGTGAAATGTTTGAATTTTTAACTTGAAAAGCTTCCTCTATTGATGGTTTTTCTTATATCTATGGGAGTGTGGGGGAATCTATGTTGTTCCTTCAAAATTTGTTTTTATAGTTGTACAACCTGGGGCACCTGCTCCTTGGGTTGGTCCAGTTCTTACTCATGACAGTCTTTTGCATCTAACTGGTGAAGACCTGTTGACCCACTGAGATTGGTCTGAACCCCCCACCCTCTTCTTTTTAAATAAAACTCCAAAAGGTTAGTTGAAAGATTTCAACACGATGGTCCTTACTTTAAAGTGTATTATGGCGTCGGACCTCTTGACTCTGTTAATTATGTTCTCTTCTTTTAATTTATATTGTTATCATCAAACGATCCAATCTCCAAATGTGATGCTGGATAATTGTTGAATCTAGTTAACATTGTATAATCCTTTGCTTTTTCATTTATTATTTTTCCCCTTGATATATTTATATTTATTTTTTCATAATATGTTATTCTGAAAAAAAAAAATTCTTTTTCAGTTTTTTAGTTTGAGAATGCTATTTCAATGAATTTGCCTTATTATTTTCTGGTTTGGGGTTATATAACTGTGCTTTTCTTTACTTCAATTCTTCAATCGTATTTTTCTTAATGATTGAAGTCAGTGGAGTGCAGACTGCTCAAGGTTCTTTTATGGCATCTTGAATATGTTAGAACATGGAATTATGGTATAAAATCACTTTACCTTCATCTAATAGCTTAAGCTTTTGGAAAGTTGGTTAGCAAGATGGTATTATTAGTCTCTATATTAGGTGGTCTTTGAGTTCAATCCTTGTCTCTCCCAGTTCTTCTAGTAAATTTCATTTTAGTCCACTTCAAATAAAAAGTTGAATTTAAGTAGGCATGTGGGTCCTGTGTATTATTCATGCTTTGGGATGAAAAGGTTTTTTTATTTGGTGGCATGTTTGGATTATAGTATAGAATCATTCATGTGTATCAACTCAAGCTTTTGTGATAGTTGTATAGTATAATTAGTGTCTGAACTAGATATGATCTTTTTGTAAATTTGACATCAAGAACTACAATGCTTCTTGTTCTGAGTTTTTCTTTTAAATCTTTTTAATAATTGAAAAGTTTTAGTTGTATCCGAAAAGAGAGCAGAAATAGGCAGCCAGCTATTCTCTTGTAAGCCAGAATTAGGTTCATTTTATGTCATTCCCTATGTTATGCATTTGAACTATCTACTTTATCATTTAGCATAGTAGTTTGCTTCTAACACACCCATTTATTCATTATTTCCTCTTTTTTTCAGTGGCAAGTTGGCGAGTTAAAGAGACAGAGAGAATGATAGCAATATGCACTGAACTCAGAAAGGTATTGCTACTTCCTTTGTGGTTTCTATCCTATGGACTTTTAGCATCTCACTAACCTACTGTCTTGGCATTTCAGCTAGGAGCAACTGTTGAAGAAGGTCCTGATTACTGTGTGATTACTCCTCCCGAGAAATTGAATGTAACATCTATAGACACATATGATGATCATAGAATGGCAATGACATTCTCTCTTGCTGCTTGTGGAGACGTTCCAGTAACCATCAAGGATCCTGGTTGCACCAGGAAGACATTTCCTGACTACTTTGAAGTCCTTGAGAGGTTCACCAAGCACTAGACATTCTTGTACATTGAATAGGGAAGAAAAAGAGAGAGATAAAATACTCACAAAACAGTGAGTATGTGGCTTGCTTTTGTTTCTAAAAATTACCCTGTAAGGACGTGAGATAATTTGTATTGTTGAAAGAGCTATTTGTTCTGTTGTATCAAAGTAAATTAATTTTCAAGTGACATCGCTCTTTTCCTCTAAACGTGGTAGTGCACATCTTTGCATTTGATTCCTTATCGGTTGAGATGGGACCTTACCTTTCATTGTGTATCATTTTAGTCAAACACCCCAGATAATATGTGGTCAATAAAGAGTCTAGCTAGCAAATGTGTCTGTGATTGCATGCTTGAGTTCAAGACATTTATAAATGATTGACAGAATGTTAAAGGCTCATCAATTAAAGTTTGACTCATTTGGTCGAGTCTTTTATTCATACTACTTGATTATCAAATTTTCTTGTTGGTATAAGTAAATTTCTGCTCACTAAGTAGTATTTAACGTATGTTATAACACTAACAGACTTTAAATGTTATTCCAATCTTGTTTAAAAATGACGTCAATTTCATGAAGTTAGGGTGTTGTATGATATCTGACGTTAAATTCATGTCGGTGTGGGATAAAACCATCGTTATTTCACGTCAGTTTATACTTTTTAATGTCAATTTATGTCACTCACAATAAAGTATGACGTAAAAAATCGAAAATATCATATATTAAAAGTTTTGTACGAGTTAGTGTGCTTTGCAAGAAGGCATAAATTTCTGTAATCTAGACCTTTACATGGTGTAAAAAAATAGACATGTTAAGCTAGAGTGGCCTGCAACAAGTAGAGTGCAAGCATGACCTTGGGGACCAAATGGCCTTGTACAACTTCCCCACCAACTTCAAAGCCCTGGTCCTAGAGGATGTACTTTTGTTTTTCATTTTATTGAAAGTTCATATTCATTGCAATTGCAGAGAAAAATAATGTATGAAAGTCACATGAAATTCACCACATGCTTCCTTGTTCATCAGTTCATTTTCTTTAGTCACAGGCATGGCCTATGCAACAATTTGACCACTCTCATTATAAATGCTGTTCGGCAGAGACTAAGAAAATATATAAATTATTGCACATCTACAGGTGAGGTTCATTGCTCAGATCCACTTTTCCAAGTACTAAAAACACATAGATTATGGCATATCTCCTGAGATTTTTTTGTACCACCAAAATGCATGTGACAATGTACTAAATGTTTTACTATACAGTCTGTTTTAACAATAAAATATGTAGAAAGTACAGCTTATGTTAATTCATGGAAAATGATGATATGTGAATTAGGAGAAAGAAAACCATAATGGAAGTGTATTTTTCTTTTCTATCTTTTTAATATTGTTTAATAACAGAAGGTTGCACATGGGAGGGGGTACTGGCTCATGTGGGATATTAATTTTTGTCCCTTACCTAAAAAGAGAGAAAGAGAAAATAACTATTTAAAAAGAGTACAGCACTTCTACCACCTCTTGTTCTGTTTTCACTACTCTTTCATGCCTTGTTTGTTGGCTTCTGATAGTGACGAATGTGATATCATCCTCAGAAGAAAAATGCCACATAAATTCCAGAGGTTGAAATTTCAGCTTCAAAATCATATTTATTTTATCACTTTTCAAATTCTGTTGAATGTGAGAGAACATTTGCAGCTCTTCAACAAAGGAACAACACTTCAATCCTTATATATATATATATATATTTTTTTTTTTACAATTTTATGATTTTGTGTAAGTTATTCAAATATTTTCATCAATGAGTCCATTCTAGTACTTTTGTTCCAAGAGATGTCATGTAGTAACAACATAAACCAATTTTATTTCCTTATTTTTATGATTTTTAAAGTAATCATTATAAAAATTAATATTCTACTATGATCTGTGAATGGACCAACTGAAATACTATTTTATAATATGCTTTTTCTCATATACAAATTAGTATATAAAGTAATACATATGCCCTGGTTTATATTATGTGTATTTATTACAAGAAGAGCAATTTTGTTTTCTTAAGTATTACTCTATCCTTGAATATTAGTCTTAAAACCTGAAAGTCCTTGTGAACAAAGCAATCTTGTCCTGATCCTGTGGTTGTTCTACACCAGTCCTTACGTGTACCTTTGCACATGATACTTTGCTGCACTAACATAAATTGTTTGATAAGGATTCTTGGGAGATGCTTTTGCCTTCATTTTCAAGTTTGTTTACACTTCAAGTTGTTCTTTCAATGCATTCTCTTTTCTTTTGGGTCCACCTCTCTTTAAGACTCCAGCACACAAAAACAAGTAGACAATAATTAATCACTACTACTTCATACATGGCTTCCACTAACTTATAATTTCATATATTACATGTGTTATGAGTGTCCTTGAACTTGTATTTACACAAACAATTATAGAACATGATAATCTACTACCTTAGAGTTATAAGTAAAATTAGTTACTTTCATATTAATAAGAAATTTTGTTTAATATTCTTGTGGTATACTACAAAGAGATACATTTTCTATTTCCATTGTATTTGTTATGAATAATAATGAGTAGGAGTAAAGAAAAAAATGATATTTTTGAAATAATAACATTAAATAGAGTATAAAAATTGAAAACTGTTTATATTTAAGTCTACCTAATAATAGAGTATGATTTTAACTTTGATGATTTGATTTTGACTTTATTGTGAAATGTTTATTTTATTAAAATTTGTGTTGTTCATGGTCTTTAGGGGGACTTTACAAAAGAGAAAGATGATGAGAGCATTACTAATTCTAGGGCATCCCACAAATTCAACCTTAGCTAGTTTGCTACGACAAATCAAGTATATGGTAAGAAAAATGGGGTGTGAGAGAAAAGTATGAATGAAAATGTATAACAAATTGTGTTTGGACTTTTCCATGCCTTGAATGGAAATGTTTTAAGATGAGCTTCAACTTCTAAGAAGAGATACGTCAAAATAAATTTAGGGTATTTTTTCCTTATGATGGTAAATTACTCAACCTTTTAAGTGATTCATTGGTATAGTTGAATTTGATGTAAAGGGAAAATCAAGAAGTGTCTTCATGGAAAAGTTATATCAAAGATCATATGCTACACTTAATGACCAATGTTTACTTTGATTGCAAGAAATGGATGTGATTAATGTGCAAATCAATTAATTGAAACTAACTAAGTGGGAATATTTTGCCTCAATAACCGCTCAAGTAAATCTAACTATTGTTAAAATGATTCTATGAATTTAGAGAGTTTTGACTATTAAATTTAGGAGAAGTTTTACTATCTCTTACTCAATTATATTCAAGACAATTTTTAGTAAGATTTTGTGCCCAACTTAGTAAGAAGAAGTTTTGGGTTTTGACTCTCTAACAACTTAAATTGAGATTTTTCTAACTTTAGAAATCATTAATTGTGGTGTTAGCTCTATAATTAAACCTTTAATCCCAATCCTTTTTTTTTTTTTCAAATATTTCAATTAAAACTATTAAAATTCAAATTCACACGAATCTCACACATATTCCCTTTAATAGAAAAAAGGCTCTAAAGATCTCATCCATTGGATTTGCACAATTCAACAAACCACCCATTATTATTATGTCCCCTTGATAAATTTCACACTTGAAAACCCTTCTCCTCCAAAGGAAGTTTCCTCCACACAAAAATATCCTTAAACAAAGAGCCTCTACAAATCTATTTTAAAACCTCCCCAAATTCAAGGATCTCCAGCCAATCAAATTAGCATTTTGCATCTTTTACAACCCACCCACTTGCATTGCATTTCTCCAATGAACACCTTTTGTGCTTTCATAGACAAAGGGAGGAAATACTAACACAAAAATATACACTCAAACACCATCTTCATCTACGTTTCCTCAAAATATTTCTACCCATCTGTGTCTTTGATATGCATTTTAACATTCTTCTCTAAATTTTGAAGCTTTTTTTTGAGTAAACCTATGAACCCAAAAGAGAGGCAGCACCTTCAACCCATTCCTCCAAGAAACTAGAAGATTCCCATTTCCCACAAACAAATATTTCTTTTTCTCTTTTGTTTTTAAAAAGAAAAAAAAAACAACTCACCAAACCATCCTTTTATTTTGTTCCTGTTTTCTCCATAACTTTCCCATCTCTGAAATAAACACAGCCAAACCAAACCATTTCATCATCACCGTTATAACACTACCAGAAAACCCTAGAAACCCAACAATTTTGGGAGCCTCAAACCCAATCCCAGAAACCAAAATTGACCTCTCAATTCGTCGAACCGGAGGACGAGAAATCGTGGGCACCTTTCAAAATCCTAGATTTCCCCTATCGAAAGTCCCAACTGAAGCAAATGTCACACATAGACAGTGCCCCTTCGACTCCAGGGAAGTTCAAGATGGAGAAAAGCACGTACTTTAATCGCGTGCGGTGGCACACCTCGCTGGCGAAGCTCGCCATGTGGTCCTTCGTGTTTTTGGGCGCGATCTTGATCTTCTTTTTCCGGTCGCCGGCGTCAACGCCGGTGCCGGCGGACCTCTCACGGAGGTCATTGAGGACCTACAACTGGGGCGGACCCGTCTGGGAGAAACGGGTCCGAGCCTCTGCCCGGGTCCGGTCCCGAAATGGGTTTGCCGTTTTGGTCACTGGAGCTGCCGGCTTTGTCGGCACCCATGTTTCTGCGGCTCTGAAACGCCGCGGTGATGGGGTTCTGGGAATTGACAATTTCAATGACTATTACGACCCTTCACTGAAACGTGCACGCCAGTTGCTTTTGGAGCGCACTGGAGTGTACATAGTTGAGGGTGATATCAATGATGAAGCACTCTTGAGGAAGCTTTTTGAGGTTGTTCCTTTCACTCACGTTATGCACTTGGCTGCTCAGGCTGGTGTGAGGTATGCCATGGAGAATCCTGGCTCTTATGTGCATAGCAACATTGCTGGTTTTGTGAACTTGCTTGAGGTTTGTAAGAGTGTGAATCCGCAACCTGCTATTGTTTGGGCATCTAGTAGCTCAGTTTATGGACTCAACACTAAGGTTCCATTCTCTGAGAGGGATAGGACTGATCAGCCTGCTAGTTTGTATGCTGCCACTAAGAAGGCTGGTGAGGAGATTGCTCACACTTATAACCATATCTATGGTCTTTCATTGACTGGCTTGAGGTTCTTCACTGTTTATGGCCCTTGGGGTAGGCCTGATATGGCTTACTTCTTCTTCACAAGGGATATTCTCAAGGGGAAGGTAATACCTATATTTGAGGCTGCCAATCATGGCACCGTTGCGAGGGATTTTACTTACATTGATGATATTGTGAGGGGTTGTTTAGGGGCTCTAGATACGGCAGAAAAAAGCACAGGGAGTGGGGGGAAGAAGAGGGGGCCTGCACAGTTGAGGGTGTTCAATTTGGGGAATACTTCACCGGTGCCGGTAAGTGATCTTGTGGGCATTTTGGAGAGGCTTCTGAAGGTGAAGGCAAAGAGGAATATAATGAGGTTGCCACGGAATGGTGATGTTCAGTTTACACATGCCAACATTAGCTACGCGCAGAGGGAGCTTGGGTATAAGCCGACCACAGATCTGCATAGTGGTTTGAAGAAATTTGTGCGGTGGTACTTGAATTACTATTCTGATGGCAAGAAAGCTGATGAGTGACTGATTCTTTTAACCATGTGATAATGTCTTTGAATTCTTGTTCGTTATGATTCTTGTGATTGTTCCTTAGCGTTTTTCTTTCGTTGTGCGATCACCGTGTTTCATGAGTCAAGGATGATGCCATATTAGAAGGAAGTAGGAACCTTGTTTCCTGCCTGCATTGAGGAAGTTTTGTTGTTGGTGGAGTTTAATGCCAAGAAAACCAGATACATCATATTCTCTTTTATTCTTTTTTTCCTGAATGTAATTGTTGTAGTTTTAGAAATGTAGCATTCATGACTGATAGAGCATATGCTGATTGGTGGCAGTGTATAATAATTGTTAAGAAAATTTAGTAAAATCACACGATAGTTTGAATTCCAGTTTTCTGACTGAATGAGTCAATAAGACATGTATTTTATTTGCTTATGTAATTTTTCAGCTATAAATGGACTCCTGTTTAATAATTCTTGCACAGCTCTACTACTTTGTGTTGCTATTATTGCTTTTTGGCGGTGCTGTGACACCAGGCAATGTTCTTGAATGTTAAGTGCAGCTACTGGATTTTTTGTCAGATAAATGACTCATAAGTTGTAAGAAGTATTGACAGACTTTCTTTTTATGCTTTCTCATCATTTGAATGGATTTGTTTTTGAAACATTATTTTGGAAATTATGTTGCAATTTCATTGCATTTTGGTCTCTTTGTTATCTAAAAATATTGATGCATTTTTCATAAATATCTGTTTTGCTTGTGTCCCTATGTTTTTGTTCACTAAGAACGGTTCTACGTATATGTCTGAAGTCTTTCTGTTAAAGACATTCTTTTAAATGTAAGTTGTCTATCTAATTTTTCTTTCTTTTCATTTCCCCTTTATATCTAATTTCTGTAATGTAATTTTTCATTTGAGTATACCTTTTTGGTTTTTTCTCTTCCTTTGTATATATCTAAGTTTGCCCCTTTCTGATAGAAAAGAACTGCAGATTTTAATTTGGGAGTGGTTATCTTGACATGAGTGTTGGTTCCACTCACTGTTTTTGCTGGATTCCTTAGAAATACCTTTAACTTTATTTATGATAAATTTGCCATTTTTAAGTGTAATACATTTTTTGATTAAAGGAATGAGGTTCCTACTTTATACATGTATTAAGCATATAAATTGTCGTCTAATTAGGTTATCAATTTTGAATATTCAATGGTCATCAAGATTTAGAGCAGTTGGAACCTACATGTTAGCGTTCATATTGTTTGGAAGCATTTGTCACTAAGACTTGTCTTTACTATTAGAATGCCCATAATCTTTACAGTCTATTGAAAGACAAAGTATAATTGTAATTATGAAGTCTCAAGTTGTTTGAGTACTAAATGAGATAGTTTTTCGTGATTTTTCTAGTAGAAATCACTGACAGGTTTAAACTGCCTTGTATGTCCAACCAAAAAGGTAAGATGCATGCCCCTGACCTTTTAATTTTCTCTAGGCTATATTACTCAGTTGGTTCTTATAATTATTTTTTCTTTCATTGTTATACTTAAAAATCCTGTTTTAATCCTGCACTCTTTAGTCCTCATTGTAAGAACTAAAAGAATGATGTGATGAGATTAAAAGGAAATGTTTAGTATATAAGCTAGAAGGGAAATCATTGTAACTCTAGAGACTAAATGATTAAGTTTATTTTTTTCCAATCGCTTCTTAGGACATGCATGGAGACAGGCTTAGAAAATACAAGAGACATAATTGGTAAACCTCTAGGTTTTATTGGTTTTAATACCGATTCTGATGTATAGAAAGCACATGGTAATGGGGTTGTGAACTCAAATGCATACCTGTGGAGAATCATATATGAAACATGGCATAAGACTACACAAAACAAATAGCTAAAATGAAGTGTTATATGAATAGTTTAAATAGAAAAACTATGAAGTGTTTGATTAAGTAAAACAGAAAGCATTTATGACTAAGCTACAAATAATATCTTTATTCTGCAACTATAGCTAGACTTTTCTGAACATAAACAACCTCCTTTAACCAACTTTACTGATATCAGAAAATTGTTACGTGATATTATTTTTCTGAAGATTAGTCCTGTTGAACATTTTTTTGGCGGATACCCTGCTGTTTAACTATTAACATAGTATTAGATTCATGTTCAATTTTGTTTAACTTTCTGGATTGTATTTTTGTTCAACTTTTTTCATCTCTATTTACAATATAATCAATGACTTTGATTTGCAGGCTGTTGAAATTCAAAGCTTCAGTTAAAGATGTTCTAGATACATAATCACTATTGTAACTTAGTTAATGATAAACCATGTATAAAAGCAACACATTCACTACCAGATTTTACAACAATGGTGGATATGTTACAATATGTAGGATTAGCATGGAAGTTATATTGCATTAACAAACTTTCTAAGTTTTGAAGAGTTTTATATCTATGTTCAAGTCATGATTGGTAAAAACTCAACCCTACTTTATTTCTCCTATTTTATTTTTTTCATTTCTGGATTTGGCCACTATTTGAGCTGCGTGCATCGAACATGTAGAAAGATCATGGAATCAGTGATAAGATATAAAGTTTGAAGCAGGGAAAGCATTTACTCAGTAGGATATTGTGTGCATGTAACATGAACAGCATGTTCATTTCTTGAGGTTGCACCAAAAGAGGAGAAGTAATAAGTGGTTTTATGCAGAATATTATAATAAATACTCATCTTTTTTTTTCTTTTTTATGCACAGAAGTGAAAATTTGGTTATTTTTCTTTCTTTAGGTTATGCAAATTAATTTTCCTTCTAAGATTAAAGTTGATGGTCTAGTTTAAAATACAAAAAGAATGACAAAAGTGATGTTTAATGCCATTGATAATTTGGCATTGTACCAAATGTGAAATCCAAATGAAAAATATCCAATATTAAGTGCCTTTACCTTTTTATATGCATTTGTTTATGTCTCCAAGATTGTAGAAGCACTAAACTTGTACGGTAGAGCTCTCTTTTTATTCAGAACAATATGACTTCCGTAAGATTTTATTGTTGATGCTCAAATGAAAGACAATATGTTCCGAGTCATCACCTGATTAGTAGAAATTTAATGAAAAAACAAAGGTGGGGTAGTTTGGAAGAAGAAAGTTCTTCAGCCATTGTTTCTTTGATGGTGTAGACTTTGTTATAGAATTCAAGGACACCAATGCTAGTATTACAATATGGACTATACCTTGAGTACATTAGTTTGGTAAGAGAGGAAGAGGAAGATGTGAATCCAAAAGGTGCTTTGATAAAATGTTTTGAGCAAATGAGTTTGTTAAAGATGAGATTAGCTACCTCTAAATTCTAGGAAGTGATCAAAGATGATAGTGACTATATTTTTTACTAAAAAAATAATTATTATAATGAAGTATTCTCTCCAATCCAATAGTGAAACATAAACTTGTTAGGATTTTAACTCTCATGGTTGTTGTGTTAAGTTGGAATATATGAATGTCAAGATGACATTTTGTATGTAGGGATTAGAACATGGTGGGTGAGTTTTTTTTATCATATCCATTCTAGAATCAAAAATCATATTCATGTTTCTCGGGTATAAAATGTGTCTTATCCCCCATTCTTGTTAGATACCATCCTTCTATCCATATGTATCCAATTTTATGCCATTCCAAATATTAACTAAATATTTTTTTCTTCATAAAAAATAAAAGTCACAAAAGAGAAATATGAAATTATTAAAGATGTCCTAAAAATATATACATTTTTTTTTCAATTTTAAATATTAAGGAAAATTTTTTAATTACATAAATATTAAAATAGAATATCAAGTAAAATTGTATAAATGTTAACTAATTATACAAAAGAGTAAACAATTACACATGACTAAAATTTCATGACAATTACCACATCAATTACTTTTGAAAATGTTGAGAGAGAAAGTATTTGGAGGATTTGAGTGAATTTGGCAAATATCAAATGAGTTAAACAATGGAGAGAAAGAGAATGAAATAAAAGAAGAATTTTGTCAAATAAAACAAAATTAAGACAAGCACTACACACACGTAGACATGTTTGTGCACATGTACACTCACACCTATTTTTATTCTTATACTTTTCTAGTTAATGTGGAGATTCTGTAAAAATAATTGAAATTATTTTAGACACTACTTTGAATACAAGTTTATTATTATTCATTAGTATAGAGATCTTGATAAAACCATTTACATGAAGTCACCAAGAGGATTTGAGGAAAAAGACAAAAAAGATTATGTTTGTAAGTTAAACATATCTTTCTAAGGAATGAAACATTCACCAAGACAATGAAACAAACTATTTGATAATACATTGTCCGGTGTTAGTTTCATGAGAAAGAAATATGATAATTTATAAAAGGTAGATATTTTTAACAACTAAAGTTGAGTACATTGTTACAACTCAAGTTGTAAAAGAAACATTCTAACTAACGAGAATAATTGAAAAGTTGAATTGTTTATCGCTAAGTTATAATCTATTATGACAATAATTGTGTCATATTATCATCAAATAACTAAGTATCCCATGAATAGATTAAAAGTAAAAATATTGATTTCAAATTGCATTTTGTTGAAGAAGATATTGATGAAGGATCTATTAAAGTGATGAAGATTTCAACCTATCATAACCCTTTGATATATTAGAGAGGTTCTTTTGTTAATAAGTTGTTTCATTGTTTGGGTTTGATATTTGAAATTTAAACTTGGGCTTAGAAACAATCACTATTTTATGTCTATTGCTTCCTGCACCCTGTCATATTTCTTTCAACACCCTATCAATTCCAGAATTTATTTTTCTAAACATTATAAACAACTTTGGAAACTTTTTTCCAGAAAGCAATAACCTTGGATACAAAATCTATAACAACAGTAAAACAAAGTTGTAACCATATTCAAGAGGTAACATAAGAATGCTTTGGCTATTGTAATGTTTCTGTGGTTTGGTGGCAACAAGATTCATTGCATCTCAAAAGCTTTCTTACACATGCAATTAATGATTATGAATCAATAATTAACCCTTAGTCTCCGTCGACTAAACTGTATTTTTAATTTAAAAATACAAATTCACACCTGCATATAAATGCCCTCGTAGGACTTTGTCCAAATTTTGGTACCTAATATTAGATATTTCAAAAAATAATTATAATTTTTTATTTATAATAAATACGGTTTTGAATATTTATAATTTTTATTTTATAAAATAATTTTTAACTTACTTCATATAATGATTAATTATTTTTTTAAATGAATTGTTATTTAATAATTTGTTTTAATGTGTAATTAGAAAAATTATTATGTAAAAATTACTAAATTTTAAATTGTATTATTTAAAACATTTAAATATGTAATATACTTTTAATCTAAATTATAAATATTTATGAATATTTAAAATATTGATGGAGTACTTTAATATGAGAAGATGAGAGGCGATTCTTTAAAATATTAGGTACTTAAAACTAAGTCGAAACACGATTTAGAATATTGTTGGTTCTAGTTTTCTAATGATATTGTGAAGCCTTGGACAATTACGGAACAAGAATTAGATGCAAGTCTATATTTTATTCTAGCTTAGCATGCTCAATATGATGTGTGGATATTAAAGTGTCAATTTTGCTAGGATGTAAATACTCATAATGCAATTCATGGTATGTTTTTTTTAATTCAATAAAAGGAATTAAATAAATTATCAATTTAATATAACAAATATTGATATATTTTATTAGTTTTGTTTAAATTTCATTAATAATTGAGATATATATGTTTGGTATTTAGTTATTGTAATGTGTTTATTAAATATAAAATTAATGTTATTAATATACACTTAATCTTAAAGAATTCTCTTTTTCTTTTTAAATTTACAAAGCAAAAAATAAAGGGTACCTTGTAGAAAATCCATTTGTGGATTTGCTGTAAGTTCTAAAGAAAACTCAAATACTTGATTGTTCAGCTCAAGTTGAGTTGAACGTCTGGATAGTTTGTCTAGGATAAGATACTGGAGAGACTAAACTCGTTGTAGTCGTGTTGACTAAACCAAGAGTGATACTAATATTCATTGTAACCAAAAGTGGTGAGAATACTCAGTTAAATGCTAAAGTGACAAAACTTGTGTAATCTTGGAAAATATTAGTGGAACCCTTTTAAGAGTTCTTAAGAGAGAATTGGACGTAACTCAGGTTAAGTGAACCAGTATAAAAATCTACAACTTACTACTTTTCTATTCAAAACATTTTCTATTTACTCATATTATAAAACCCACCGTCTAATGATTTTAAAATCCTTACACTTTCTCTTTGGAAGTTGTTGTTATTAGAAGTAAACGGTGACACATGGAAGGAGCTCTCGGCTTCTTTTATTTATTTCTAGCTGTTCCGTGATGGATGTGTTTCTTCTAGATGACTATGATGTGCATTTCCTTTCTTAGCTGAATGTTGCAATTTAATAGCATTAGATTAGTTTTTTTTATTGACCTGTTGCATTCAATATGTGTTTTCAAGTTAACGCAAGCTCAAATTTTAATTGGGTTAAAATAGGATCATTTACTTTATTGCTTTGATTAACTTTAATGTCTATTTTATTCAGTGGTGTTAATTAAGATGTAATGTTAGTTTTATTGTTCAATCATTTTAATTTTGTCTTTACATCTGTGTTTATATTCGTGTTTTAATTTAGTTCATTTCTAATCACGAAAACACTTTCAAACCCCCCTACGTGTTTGACCTGAGACTGAACCCAAATTGGTCCTTGAGAGACGACCTAGGAGTCACTTCCTAGTACTATACTGCATTCTTTTATGCACAACTTTTGTGGGAGGTGCGACCCTCTCATCAAAATGGCGCCGTTGCCGGGGACCAACGGTTCGGTCTTAGGTCTTTTGTTGTGTTAGTGTGTGTTGTGTTTTGTCTTGTATTGTGATGTGATGTTCTGTTTTGTGTGTGCGTTATTGCGTGTGCGTGTCGCATGTTCAATTGTGTTGTGTTTTGTTTGTTTCGTAATTTTTAGCATTTCCTTTCTACCTTTCCCCTTCCTTTTCCATGTCTACCTATTTTGATTTTGTGAATACTGCTTATTTTGCTAGTGCCTCTGATTATGGTTCTCCTTCTGCATGTTACTCTGATTGTAATTCATATTCTGCTGATTTTTATGCTGAGAACAATATGGCTCATCCTCCGACTTCTAAGAGTTCTCCTTGTGAGCCGGTTCCACCTACAAAGGATGATTTTTATTGCGTTCTAAGCACTGGACTGACATATTTGCTCCCCAAGTTTCATGGTTTTGAAGGAGAATGCCCAAATAGACACTTGGAGGAGTTCCACATCATGTGATCTTCAATGAAGCCTCCAGATGTCCCTCTTGATCACATTTTCTTGAGCGCATTTCCGCATTCATTACAAGGAGCAGCTAAGGATTGGAAAGACTCTCTTCCTCTAAGATCCGTTACCGATTGGGGATATCTTGAGCATCCGTTTCTGAGCAAATTTTCCCTTGTGCAATATGCTTACAGCAACGGTCCTGGATGGAATGAGACTAACTTGGGATGGCAAGGTACCCTACAACAACATCATTATCAAGAACCACCATTCCAGAGTACTTGTATGCCTCCACCAGTCCAGCAATACCAAAGTCAGCAATATGATGCTTGATAACAGTTGAAAAACTGTTATTTTCATGCTTAAAATTGATATTAAAAGACCCCTTTAGACTTAAAAACTAGCTTGAAATCATGCTTTTATCTATATTTTCAGAAATAAGAGAGCTGGACAGGTTTATGCTTGATTTAAGTGTTTTTGTGCAGGTTTTAAGGTGAATTTAGTGAAAGAAGTGAAGAAGGAGAGAGATGGAATCAGAAAAGGAATCAAAGAGTGCAAAAGGAGAAGCCGAAAGCACCGCTCAGCGGCATTTTACCGTTGAGCGGCACTCAGGAGGTCACGGGAGGTCCGCTGAGGGGCAAACTGGCCGCTGAGGGGAAGAAAAGGGACGCGCAGTCACCGCTGAGCGGTATTTACCGCTGAGCGGCACTTTTATGGGCTTGGGCTTTTGTAATCTTTTGTAACTCTAGAATAGTATATAAGGGCTTGCACGTCCTAGAATTAGTATCTTTGGCAGAAACGAGGCAAACACTCTCTCTTCCACCCCTTTGAAGGAGGATCTTGGATGCTCAGGCTACCTCTTCACCTTTCTAGGGTTTTATCCTTCATTCTTTCATTATTGTTCATCTAGGTTCACCATGAATATGGTGAACTAAACCTTGTATGTTTGTTGGGGAATCAATGTAATCTCTTGAAGTTCTCATATATGGAATTTATGCTTGCATCTTTTAATTAAGACTTATGCTTTCTTTCATCATTAGTTAGGGTTTTTCCTCTTTGCTTAATGCTTGCATTGTTTAACTCATTCGATACATGATTATTGGTTTTGTCGATACGGGCACGTACGGGGAAGTCTAGATCCGGGGAATTTCTCCCAATATTATGTTGGTTGTCGTTAAGCTCCTGCACTTATGAACTGATCATTAGGAATGCTAGGAATTGTATGAACTCGTGATTAGGGAGAAGCCTTCTAGAAAGGTACTTTAGAGAGTGGCATTAACAATGATGATTTGAATGTTGAATTCCTAAAATATATGAGAGTGGATAAGATGAAATTGACCCCCAACAACATATTCATTCATATATTTCATTGAAAGTGTTTATCTTTTGCTTTTGCCATTGATCAAAAACTCATGCATACATGTTTATTTTCTGTCTTGCATATTAAACTCCAAATATTTTGTTCTTAAGTCTTAGCTAATCAACAAACCACACAACTAAACTAGGCCGTGAGTCCTTTGGGAGAACGATACTTGGTCTTACCAAGTTTATTACTTGAACGATTCGGTCATACTTGCCGATTGTGAAACAAGTTTGTGACATCATATTTTGGTGATCATAAATTTGTCCATCAATGGTCCTGCCCAAATAGCTCCTCAGCCTTCTACTTCTGAGCCTACATTGCAGGAGTTGTTGGAGCAGATGACCATGCAGAACTTTCAGTTCCAGCAAGAGAACATGCAGTTCCAGCAAGAAATAGGAGTTGTCATTCAGAGTATGACTGATCAGATAGGGCAAATGGCCACTCAACTCACTGAGGAACAGTCTCAAGATTCAGAGTTACCATTTCAGACTTTTCAGATTCCAGATGATGTTAGTGTCATTGATTTAGGAGATGGGAACCAGAGTCTTGCGCTCATTGTGCCACCTACTCTCCTACCTTCAGATGTCCCTACTCTTGCACCTGAGGAGACTGCTGAAGATCTTGAAGAGTAGGCAGAAATAAGCAGTAATTCTGAACCAAGTAGACCACCTTCATCTTCCCACACTCTACCAATCTTCAAGGAAGTGGAGGTAAACATACCTAATTTTGACTATGCTGTTGATGATTATGCTTTTAATGATTATGCTGTTGATAGGTATGTTGGTGATTGTATTGTTGATGAGTCTGTTTTTAATTCTTCCTCTTTGCATGATGAGAATCAATTTTTGATATCAAATTCGTATGTTTATTCTCCATGCACTGAACATGAATCTGAGTATGTGGTTGATATTGTTTCTGAATTTGAAATTGATTCATGTTCTGAGAGTTTATCGGTTGTTCAACCTGTTACACTGGGATTGGGTGTTATACCCCTATGTGTCAATTCTTTGGAGCCACAATGTACTAACCATGCTGCAGGAGGTACATATGAATTTGACCAACATGCACCCCCAGTAGAAGACAAGGGTGCTTACATACACAACAGTTTCAACATCAATAGGCACCAGCTGAACCCGCTCATCAACAATCACTTTTTAGATCTAGCTATGGAAGACATTTCCCTACTAGATCAAATCTGGAGGATGAAGCAATTCTTCCTCAAAACTTCCTTGTTTGACCTAAAGACAGAAGACATCTCCCTACAAGTCCAAAATTGGCAATTGCCACCATGATCAGGGGAGTTTTCCTTTTCTCTTCTCCTCCTTTTCCTACTTTTATTGCACTTGTCCATGATCTGTTGATTGTTCTGATTTATGATCTTATGCTTATGACACATTGAGGACACTGTGTAGTTTAAGTGTGGTCTATTGGGGGAGATTCTGATTTTTCTTTGTTAGTTTTTGTTTTTCGTGTTAAATTTTTTTTTTCTGTTTTAGGTAGTTTTTGTTTTGTTTTGTGTACAGTTTGCATGTTTCTCTTGCTTTTTGGACTTTATTTAGTTTGTAGACTTGTCTTTCACTTCATTGATACTCTGATTGGTTGGAAATCCTTGCTTTTCTCTGCTTGGAAGATGATTATGATTTTTGAGAGTTGAATTGATTGTGATAGAATTACCCTGTGTGAGATTTGAGCCACTTTATGTTCTTTCTTGTGTGTGATATGTCTCTTGATTGCTTGCCCATATGCCTTGGCTTGACTCTTGTTGATAATTCTTGATTGATATGCATGTTTGTGATGGACAAATTTATGAGCACCAAAATATGATGTCACAAACTTGTTTTTCAATCGGCAAGTATGACCGAATCGTTCAAGTAATAAACTCGGTAAGACCAAGTATCGTTCTCCCAAAGGACTCACGGCCTAGTTTAGTTGTGTGGTTTGTTGATTAGCTAAGACTTAAGAACGAAATATTTGGAGTTTAATATGCAAGACAGAAAATAAACATGTATGCATGAGTTTTTGATCAATGGCAAAAGCAAAAGATAAACACTTTCAATGAAATATATGAATGAACATGTTGTTGGGGGTCAATTTCATCTCATCCACTCTCATATATTTTAGGAATTCAACATTCAAATCATCATTGTTAATGCCACTCTCTAAAGTACCATTCTAGATGGCTTCTCCCTAATCACGAGTTCATACAATTCCTAGCATTCCTAATGATCAGTTCATGAGTTCAGGAGCTTAACGACAACCAATATCATATTGGGAGAAATTCCCCGGATCTAGACTTCCCCGTACGTGCCCGTATCGACAAAACCAATAATCATGCATCGAATGAGTTAAACCATGCAAGCATTAACCAAAGAGGAAAAACCCTAACTAATGATGAAAGAAAGCATAAATCTTAATTAAAAGATGCAGGCATAAATTCCATATATGAGAGCTTCAAGAGATTACATTGATTCCCCAACAACATACAAGGTTTAGTTCACCATATTCATGGTGAACCTAGATGAACAATGAAAGAATGAAAGAATAAACCCGAGAAAGGTGAATAGGTAGCCTAAGCATCCAAGATCCTCCTTCAAAGGGGTGGAAGAGAGAGTGTTTGCCTTGTTTCTGCTAAAGATATTAATCCTAGGACGTGCAAGTCCTTATATACTATTCTAGAGTTACAAAAGATTACAAAAGCCCAAGCCCATAAAAGTGCCAGAAAACGAGTCCAAGCCCATTATTAAGAATGGCGCTCAGCGGTAAATACCGCTCAGCGGTAACTGCGCTTCCCTTTTCTTCCTCTCAGCGGCCAGTTTGCCCCTCAGCGGACCTCCCGTGACCTCCTGAGTGCCGCTCAGCGGTAAAATGCCGCTGAGCGGTGCCTTCGGCTTCTCCTTTTGCACTCTTTGATCTCTTTTCTGATTCCATCTCTCTCCTTCTTCACTTCTTTCACTAAATTCACCTTAAAACCTGCACAAAAACACTTAAATCAAGCATAAACCTGTCCAGCTCTCTTATTTCTGAAAATATGGATAAAAACATGATTTCAAGCTAGTTTTTAAGTCTAAAGGTTGCTTTTAGTGTCAATTTTAAGCATGAAAATAATAGTTTTTCAACTGTTATCACAACCCCAAACTTAGAACTTTGCTTGTCCTCAAGCAAACAAAATGTAACTCAATCTCCAACCAATTCATATGATGGTTCACTCATTCAAAAATTCTCTTTTTCAAGATAAGTAACAACTTCACTCAAACTTATGATCAAGAGTTCAATCAAGATGTGCACATGCTTTAGTGTTCACAAAGTCATTTAAATTCCAACAAATGTTATTTTTCATGAATGATCAATCAATTAAGCATGGATGTTCATGTGCTTATGGAATATTTCCTCACTAGGTAAAGTGTTTCACTCAACACACAAGTGTATAAGAGGTAAAGTGTTTCACTCATTCACTCCACTATCACAATGTCACATGAATCAACTTTGCCTTTCATTTTACCACAATCAAAAACATTCACAAGCATGTATCATCACAAGGACTTTTCAATGGCTTATAATGTGGCTGGGCTAACAAGAAAATTGGTTTTTCTGGATCACAAAATCCTTGAGTTAAGAGAGTCATAACAACACAATTATCTTATTCATTTCCAACTTTCTTTTGCCTTTGCATTTGCATTGAGCTTTACTTCTTTTTCTTTTCTTTTCTTTTTCTTTGCATATTCTTACTTTTTAGCTCTTAGCTCAATGCTTTTCCTTTTTCATGTTTTCCCAACAACCCCAAACTTGAACATTTAACAATACCATACAAGATCTTCTACTTAACTCAAGGTAAAGATTTTCAATCAAGGGTTTCAGTGTATATTCAAGGCTAAGGGTTCAAAGGGTAGAACACAAAGTGTTCTCTTTTAGTAGGCTAACTTTATGAATTTGGCCAATAAAAAGGGTTCCAACAAACGGCCTTGATCACATGATGCAAAACAAGCAATTGATTCAATCATAGAAAACCTGGGCAAAGTCATTCATGCTTTCAAAGTAATAGCATTCAACAATAACAACTCTGGAGCTCAAAACCTCACATATAAGCTCATTCACATTTGACATACACATCCTGCTTAATTTCACAATCACAATCATGATATCATGCATTTGTTCACAAAGCTTGTGAATCACCTGTATAAGCATTTTAATGTGCACATCATCTCAACATCAATCAATCAATAAGCATCATCAAGCAGTACTTATCACACAATCACAATTAATAACAAACCATCATAAGAAACCAGGTGTTCAATAGAGTACATCAAACCATCAAACCCTAATCTAAAAACAAAAACAAATAAGTTCAGAAAACTTAAACCACAAAAGCATAATCATATGATAGCATTCATCAGTAAATGCTATCTCAGCTCCTCATCAGTCTGAGCTGTCCTCTGTATCTTCCTCTTCCTCCTCCTCCTCATCATCATCAAATGCATCCTCCTCCTCAGCTTCATCTTCTTCCATATCTCTAGCTGAAGCTTCAGCTGCTTCAGCTCCTCCTCCATGTAATGGTTCTTCTGGCCAAGCTACTACATTATGAAATTCATCCATAGTCCACCTGTGGGCTGGAGGTGTGTCATACATCCCCACTATCATCTCAGCAGTGGCCACTTGCCCTCTGTGAATGGACTGCAACTGAGCACCTATAAGAGACATATACATGTCCCTCATCTGGAATGGTTCTGCTTCATGTGTATCAGCAGATGTCCTGCTCTGTGCTGGCCCTCTTTCTCTCCGAGCCTGGCGTGGTGGAACTGGCTGAGCTACATCCTCACCTTCACAGTACTGTCTGTAATAAGCCTCATCAATAGCTTTTCTTGGCCTCTCAAATGGTGGAACAGAAGTATCCACCCCAGCTTGCTTGCAAAGGTGAGTGATCAAAGAAAGATGTCCTAGTGGTGCTTTGTTGTTTGAGGTGTTAGCACACACACTAATCTCATCAGCTATCACCTGCCCAATATTAACATTCAAGTTTCTGATAGCACAGTAGATGAATAGTGCCCTGCTGAGAGTGATATCTGACACATGTGAACATGGCTGAATGTTGGCATGAGAAAATGCCATCCAATACTTTGCAAGAGGAGTCAAATCTGTCCTCCTAATGTTAACCACTGCGCCAGATCTATTCCTTTGGAAGTGTCCTCCAGGTATACACAACACTCTCTCCACATCCTCAAAATCAGCACCTTCCTCCATGCAAAGAGCAAACTGGCATTGCTCACCAGCCCACACAGTATCCAGGAAGTTGTTGATAGAATCAGGATCATACCTGATAGCATGGCCTCTGACATAGCCCAAATAATTCTCAGCTGGATAATCACCAATCTTCTTTGCATTGGTGTAAAATTCCTTTACCACAGCTATGTTGGCAGGTGCAGGATAAGTGGCTAGCTTTCCCCAATCATTCCCTAGCACTTGCTCTCCAAATTGAGGAGCAAAGTTAGGTATCATTCCAACCTTTCTCTCCATCAGAAGTCTCCTGTCCTGAACCACCCTAAAGTGTTTCTCATGTTTCCTAGAGAGAAACCTGCTATTATGGGGTTGCTCTGGTTCCTTTTCCTTTCTCTTGGTTGCCATGGTTTTCAATCTCTTTCCTGAAGAGGATGCCATTCCTGCATTCAAATACAATTACAAAACCACAGAACATGATGTTAATAATTAGTAAACACAGAACACAACTCCTTTCGAAGCTAAACCACCGCTGAGGGACAGAATTTCCCCTCAGCGCCACCAGTACCACATTCCAACACGCAACAAACCAGAAAAATCAAATCTGGCAGAGTGCCGCTCAGCGGTAATTGCCGCTCAGCGGTGATCTGCAGATTTTTGAAAATCTCGTTTTAAAACTGTCCTAACTCCACCCAAATGCAATTTTCAGTTTTTCAGTTCATAATCATGCAGTTTAATCGGTTCAAACATCAAAGATATCATCAAATCATGCATAGAAATCAAAACCCCTAAATATTCATGCTTTGACAATCACATTCAAATTCAAGAACCCTAGAATGAACAAAATGCATTTTACTTACTTGGGTGGAGATACTAGATGCAATGATAATGCTTCCAAGCTAGAATGCTCTCTTCCAACCCCAAACTTTGATGGCACACTAGTGAAAAAGTGAGTGGAAGAGAAATTTTTCTTAAGAGGGAAGAGTGAAAAGATGTGGAAAACCTAAGAGAAAGTATGTGGGAGTGTTTGTGCAGAGAAGAGCTTGAAAGAATGAGAAATTGCGCAGCTTAGGGTATAAAAATACCCTAATGGGCTCGGGTTCCGCTAAGGGGAACTAAAGCCCATCTGCGAGAGTACCGCTCAACGGTAAATGCCGCTCAGCGGCACTTTCGTGAAGTGCTCCTCTCCTTCTTTTCTTGACCTACGTGCCTCCTAGACATACCCCTCACTGGTTCCCTGCAATTCAATGTTAAAAATGCTTATGCAAACCCTAAAATAAACAAACAGAAAACAATCAATCAACTGGGTTGCCTCCCAGGTAGCGCTTGTTTAACGTCACGAGCCAGACCCAAAATCCACCAACACCCATCAGTAGGTGTTTCAAACTTACCAGCACCCATCAGTAGGTGCAAAATCTTCTCACCAACACCCATCAGTAGGTGTTACAAACTTAGTATCCTTCAGTAGATACTTAACCACCTAGCATCCTTCAGTAGATGCTGGATCCAACAAAATATTCACAAAATAATGTCCACAAATTAAAAGTTACAAAACCAAATCAAAAGTCAAGAGTTTGTAAATCCACTGGGTTGCCTCCCAGCAAGCGCTCTTTTAACGTCATTAGCTTGACCCAGTAAAGCTCAAGTTCCATCTTCTTTATAGTTGATGTTATCAGTCCACCAACTTCTCAGCTGCTTCCTTTGAACTGTTTTGGTTCTTCTAGAATATGGAGACTCTATCTCTATCATCTCCTTTTCTTTAAAGCCCTTCACAACCCACAACTTGTTCTTGATTCTTACAGGTGTGCCAAGTTGGAGTCTTCTTTTCTTCCAGTTTCTAGGAATTTCTTCTCCTTTTCCAATTTCTTCTTCCTTGGGTACCTGAAACAACAAACAATGGTTACCAGAAACCTCAAGATTTTCATCTTTACCTCTAGTTATGGGTGTATCTCGAAATGCAGCTTTATAACTGGCTTCTTCCTCCTTTGCTTGTGTCTCATCTTTGAAGACATCCACCACCACTCTCTCCTCTCTATCCTGGAGCACCACTATACCTTCATTTACATCTATGATAGCCCTGGCCGTTTTCATAAACGGTCTTCCAAGTATGATAGGTATTTTCTCAGTTTCCATCTTCATCACCACAAAGTCTGCCAAAAATTGAAGTTTGCCAACACAAACTACAATGTCTTCTGCAATCCCACATGGCTCCTTTGAAGATCCATCGGCCATTACTAAATTAACCTTTACAGGTTTCATTTTAACATTGCCAATTTGCTCCAGTACAGAATAAGGTATCAAGTTAACACTTGAACCTAAATCAAGGGGAGCTTTCTTTACCTTTTTCTTCCCTATAGTACAGGGGATAGAAAAACTACCTGGATCTGATGCTTTAGGTGGGAATGACTCTTCCTTAACAGTTATACACTTTTTTTCCTCATCATCTCTACGTCTCTTCTTTGTAGAGCTTTCTTCATTAGATTTGGTGTAAACCGTAATCTGTTGCAAAATTTGCTCCCAAGGTGCATCATTATCCACCATTTTGAATAACTCTGTGAAGTCCCCATTGGTTTCCCTTGATGGATTGGAAAAGGAAACGTGCTTTTGCTCTCTGTTTCACTTCTCTCTTCTGTATCTAACTCAACTTTCTCATCATCAGCACTCTCTACCACCTTGCACTCTTCTCTGGGGTTAACCTCAGTATTAGCCCCAAAGTTTCTGTTTGGCCTTTCTTCCAATTGCTTGGTGATCTGACCCATTTGAATCTCCAAATTCTTTATAGCAGCTTCAGTGCTCTTTTGAGAAGATTCAGTTTTCTGTATGAATTGCTGAAGAGTTTCTTCCAACCTTGTTGATCTTTCATTAAGCATAGATAACTGTTGCCAAAAGGTTGGTTGCTGCTGCTGCTTATTATATTGATTAGCTTGCCCAGTTTGTCCTTGACCAATGCTTGGATGTGGTTTCCAACCCTGATTATAATTCCCTTGACGGTATGGAAATTGATTAGCCATGAAATTAACATCCTCCACGGCTTCCACAGGAAAAGCACATTGGCCATTGATGTGATCACCCCCACATAATTCGCACAACTGGGTTTGTACCTGTGTAGCAGATTTCAACTCTTTGGGTAATTGAGCAAGAGTTTTGGTCAGAGTCTCCAGCTGTTGAGTTAGAATTTTATTCTTAGCTAGCAAGGCATCATGTGTTTGTAATTGAAGAACCCCTTTTTGTTGCATAGGAGCTCCTCTTTCACTGTGCAGCTCATTATCACTAGTAGCCATGTTTTCTATAATTTCAGTTGCTTCCTCTGGAGTTTTCCATTTAATATTGCCTCCTGCTGAGGCATCCAGCATCATCTTGGTTTGTGAACCAAGCCCTCCAAGGAAAGTTAAGACTACTTCTTGATCTTCAAAGCTATGCGTGGGAGTTTTACGTAACAAGCTTTTATACCTGTCCCATGCATGCCCTAGTGATTCTTCCATGCCCTGCTTGAATGAAGAAATCTCTTGCTTTCCTTTAGTCACCTTAGATTGTGGGAAGTACTTGTTTAGAAATTTTGTGACCACTGCTTCCCACTCTGTGAAACTTTCTTCTGGAAAAGAGTTCAACCAAAGCTTAGCATTGCCTCCCAATGAGAAAGGAAACAAGCTAAGTTTGATAGCTTCGTCTGGCACCCCATTAATCTTGACTGTATTGCAAATCTCATTAAAGGTAGTGAGGTGCTCATATGGGCTTTCATGAGATAACCCATTAAATTGATTACTCTTCACCAGTTGAATCAGTGCTGGTTTGACCTCCATATTTGCTGCATTGACTCTAGGTCTAGCTATGCTGTTAAAGTGTTGAGGCCCAGCAATATTGGTGTAGTCTGCAAGAGTTCTTCTACCATTATTACCCTCCATACTTCCTGTGCTATGAACAGAACCTTGTGGTGATGATTGTAAGAGAGTTTCTGGAGAAGGGAAAAGTTCTCTAGATGTTCTGATTCTTCTCCTCCGTCTACTCTCGTCTAGACCTTCAAGAAGAGGTTCTGTTGTTTTCTTACTCCTAGTTCGAATTGCCTCCTGCATACACAAGAAAACAAAACCCTAGAAAATATTTGTTAGCACAAAAAGATATAAGAGAAGATATATATTCAAAAGATAAAAAGATAAAAGATTCAGAAGATAAGAAGATAAAAGATTTAGAAGATAAAAGATAAAATAAAATAAAATCTAATCTAATCTAAAAAGATAAAATAAAATCTAATCTAAAAATAAAATAAAATAAAATCTAATCTAATCTAATAAAAACCGAAAAAAATAAAAACAGAAAATAAAAACAGAAATTCAAAATTAAAGTCAAAGATAATCAATTATCACACAAATTAACCAGTTAAACCACGAGTCCCCGGCAACGGCGCCAAAAACTTGATGGACAAATTTATGAGCACCAAAATATGATGTCACAAACTTGTTTTTCAATCGGCAAGTATGACCGAATCGTTCAAGTAATAAACTCGGTAAGACCAAGTATCGTTCTCCCAAAGGACTCACAGCCTAGTTTAGTTTTGTGGTTTGTTGATTAGCTAAGACTTAAGAACGAAATATTTGGAGTTTAATATGCAAGACAGAAAATAAACATGTATGCATGAGTTTTTGATCAATGGCAAAAGCAAAAGATAAACACTTTCAATGAAATATATGAATGAACATGTTGTTGGGGGTCAATTTCATCTCATCCACTCTCATATATTTTAGGAATTCAACATTCAAATCATCATTGTTAATGCCACTCTCTAAAGTACCATTCTAGATGGCTTCTCCCTAATCACGAGTTCATACAATTCCTAGCATTCCTAATGATCAGTTCATGAGTTCAGGAGCTTAACGACAACCAATATCATATTGGGAGAAATTCCCCGGATCTAGACTTCCCCGTACGTGCCCGTATCGACAAAACCAATAATCATGCATCGAATGAGTTAAACCATGCAAGCATTAACCAAAGAGGAAAAACCCTAACTAATGATGAAAGAAAGCATAAATCATAATTAAAAGATGCAAGCATAAATTCCATATATGAGAGCTTCAAGAGATTACATTGATTCCCCAACAACATACAAGGTTTAGTTCACCATATTCATGGTGAACCTAGATGAACAATGAAAGAATGAAAGAATAAACCCGAGAAAGGTGAATAGGTAGCCTAAGCATCCAAGATCCTCCTTCAAAGGGGTGGAAGAGAGAGTGTTTGCCTTGTTTCTGCCAAAGATACTAATCCTAGGACGTGCAAGTCCTTATATACTATTCTAGAGTTACAAAAGATTACAAAAGCCCAAGCCCATAAAAGTGCCAGAAAATGAGTCCAAGCCCATTATTAAGAATGGCGCTCAGCGGTAAATACCGCTCAGCGGTAACTGCGCTTCCCTTTTCTTCCCCTCAGCGGCCAGTTTGCCCCTCAGCGGACCTCCCGTGACCTCCTGAGTGCCGCTCAGCGGTAAAATGCCGCTGAGCGGTGCCTTCGGCTTCTCCTTTTGCACTCTTTGATCTCTTTTCTGATTCCATCTCTCTCCTTCTTCACTTCTTTCACTAAATTCACCTTAAAACCTGCACAAAAACACTTAAATCAAGCATAAACCTGTCCAGCTCTCTTATTTCTGAAAATATGGATAAAAACATGATTTCAAGCTAGTTTTTAAGTCTAAAGGTTGCTTTTAGTGTCAATTTTAAGCATGAAAATAACAGTTTTTCAACTGTTATCAGTTTGGAAGTGATAAAGGCAGTTTTGTTTTTGAGCCTCTCTAGCCAAATAAGCTTACCTTGTTCTGATTCTTTGAAAACCTTTTTGAGCCTATACTTTCCTCATTTCTTTGTTTTGAAGCTCATACACTAGCCCTAAGTGAAAAACCATGATTACCTTAACCTTAGGGAATTTTGGAGCTGTGGAAGTGTTTTGGGAACAAGTGTGGTCTCCTTGGGGTTTCTGATGAATTGGCTGGTTGGTTCCTCTTCTTGTTTTATGTTTGTAAATATGTTGTGTATCTTGTCTCTTATAGTTGTGTCCTAACAGAGAGAAAAGAAAAGAGACAGGATGAGAAAAAAAAATAGAGAAAAAAAAATGAAAAAAAAAATTTGTGAATAATGAAGTCAAGAAGAGGATTGAATTAGAGGTTTTGGGTGTGAGTTGACTGTGTTTACACTTGTTCCCCATTGCTCCTCTATTTCTTTTGGTTTGTAGCTCCTCATCCATATTTATCCTCCCTTGTCCTTGACCCCATTTCACCCATAAAAGACCTTTTGATTTAAACATGCATGTGTTTGAGTGTTGATATTAGAGACTTGCCAAGTCTGTTGTTGCTTGCTTTCTTGAGTGCATTGAGTTGAAATTCTTTATCGTAGACACTTGAGAGAAACACTGATAGTGCATCTGTGAGTTTCTGTTGCTTTTGATTCACCTCATGAATTGATTGATTATTTTGCCATGCTTGGAAGTGCTTGGATAATTTCATGAGTATCTGCTTTCTTTGATTTTGTGTCGGATAGTGTCTACTTTCTTTCTTGGTCCAGATTCCTGGAGAACTGTGTAATTCTGTTTCTGTCCTTGTTAGTCTTTATTTTCTGTGTGCTGAGTTTGTGTCACTTCCCTGATGTCCTTTGAACTATTCCCTGATTTGTGTCTTGATTTTGCCCAGGAGTGCAAAAGACTAAGTGTGGTCTATTTTGATGAGTCAATATTTTGTTCACTTCACTTAGTTTATTATGCTAGAATTAATCGGGGAATTGTGCTTAATTGTCCAGTATTTTTCCATTTTTATTAATTGTGCTTAATTTGACCAAAAATTCTAATTTTAATTAATTTGGATTATTTGAGCAAATTATTTGCATTATTAATTGCAAGGAAAATGTTGAAAATACAATTTGGAGCATTTGGAGGTCAAAAGAAAATGCCACATGAATATACTTTAAACTAAAATGAGAGGAGGTGTGGATTTCTTCCCTTTAAGAAAGAAAGGAAGAAAACGAATCCCTCCGTAACCCTCTCCTCTTCAAAAATTAATCACCGCCCACTCCTCAGCCGTAACCAACACGTTCTTCAATCATCGTTTTTCTTCCTCCCTAGGTCACCTCTTTTTTTCCAGCCCCTCCCCTCTTTTTACTGTGGCTGCTGGATGCTTCTTTCTTCACGCACCACCCCCTTTGCTGGAACTTCTCATGGGCCGTGTTGAAGCTTGGTTGAAAGCCTCCTCCATGCTTGATGTTGCTGGACGTGCTGCTGTGCTGGCCCCTCACGTGGAGTGCTGCTGGACTTAGTGGATGTGGCAGCTCTCAAGGTCCGTGTGCTTCTAACATCAGCCCTCTCCTCAAGCTGCTGGACCCGAGAAGATGTAGCATCTTCTTTTCTCTTCTGCACCCCTGCTGCTACCATTTGCTGGATACGAAGCTGCTCCTTTATGCTAAACACACCATAACTTCTTTTTGCTCTCCTGACTTTGCTTCTCTGCTGGGCGTTAATGTGCTGGGTGCACCTCTTCAAATTGCTGCCTGGACGCGTGACGTTTCTGCTCCTGCTGGACCGTGTTGCTAGACGTTGCTGGACCGCTTCCCACCATTCTCTCCAAGCTGGACGTGGATTGCTTTCTGAACGTGCTGGACTGCTTTGGGCCGTGTTGGATGTGTATGTAACCCATGTGCAAGAAATCTGTTCGACCAGGCCAACTAATTTAGCACTTCTTTCACGTCTCATCTCTGTGTGCACCCCCAAAAATGAAATCCACGCCTCCTCTCATTTTAGTTTAAAGTATATTGATGTGGCATTTTCTTTTGACCTCCAAATGCTCCAAATTGTATTTTCAACATTTTCCTTGCAATTAATAATGCAAATAATTTGCTCAAATAATCCAAATTAATTAAAATTACAATTTTTGGTCAAATTAAGCACAATTAATAAAAATGGAAAAATACTGGACAATTAAGCACAATTCCCCGATTAATTCTAGCACAATAAACTAAGTGAAGTGAACAAAATATTGACTCATCAACCCCTTTAAGAGTTCTTAAGAGAGAATTGGACGTAACTCAGGTTAAGTGAACCAGTATAAAAATCTACAACTTACTACTTTTCTATTCAAAACGTTTTCTATTTACTCATATTATAAAACCCCTCGTCTAATGATTTTAAAATCCTTACACTTTCTCTTTGGAAGTTGTTGTTATTAGATGCTATTTTTGTTAATGAATCGACAAGTGTACCAAATCATATCAAACAATAATAAATGGTAAGACCAAGTATCATTTCCCAAGAGACTCGTGTTACTAAACAATTGTATAATCACTTAACTAATTAAGACTAGAGAACAATTTATTTGAATGAGATTTAATTGCGGTAACTATCAAAATTACGCCACAGATAACGGTGAAATCAACCGTTATCAATTTTGCGAAAAGATTTGAAAAATATTATTCACTCCCTTCTAGTGTTTTTCTTTTAATTTCATATTAAACTAAGATGAACACTTTTCTCAACTGTCCTTACTAATATTAATGATTAAAATAATCCAAAAACTAAAAAGGAATGTTTCTATAAAGTAAATAAAAACTTATTTATTTTAAATTATTGGGTCTAACAAGGAGGGGGTTCACCGGTGAGACACAAACACCAATTTCTATCCAATATGAGACTTAGACTCACACTTGGATTTCCAACAATCTCTCCCTCAAGGGTGAGTCCCTTCCACATAAGTACACTCCCCCTCTAGCGGAAGCATTCCCAACCAACCACAACCACGAGTAACCATTTCCAACCTTAACAGAACTTGCTTACCTGAATACCCTTTGCCAGGAAGACTTTCGGTATAGGGACCATTATACTCATATGAACCGGTCACCAAGACAAACCATCGGCTCTGATACCACTATTGGGTCTAACAAGGAGGGGGTTCACCAGGGAGATACAAACACTAATGAGATATGAGCCCAACCATATAAAGGATTGACACCACTCTCTACCGAAAACTTAAGACAATAAGTTAATGAGTTTTTCATCTTTATATAGTGCTCTACTTTCTTATTTCTATCAAATATGAGACTTAGACTCATACTTGGATTTCCAACAAAAATCTGATTGATTAATTTCTTGTGTATTTCATGGAATATTTTTGCTTGATATTCTTTGTTGTTTTGAGTGCCTATATGATGGAGTTAGTTGATAAAAAATGGATTGGAGATGCAAAGTGGAAGAGATGATTGAAGGTGCAAAGAGAAAGAAAAAGAGAAGGGAAAAATAAGGGAGCTTATATATGCACGATGTAACATCCCATATTATATAGAATCATATAACATAGTAAGTCCACATTTGAATAAAAGAGAACAGTTAGAGTAGACTGTAAATAAAGTTTTAAGCTTATAGTCATCCCAATTTGAGTCCTAATTTAAAACTTAAATGTAATAGAGTAATTCGAACTCATAAAATAACCACTAGTGTAGAAAGAGGATACGGCACCGGTTAATTTCACTCATAGGCAGCGGTTTTTGAATTGAGGCATATTCAGGCGAGACAAAAAGTGATAGCCTTTTTGCCTCGGTTCCAAACCGAGTTATTTTGTTTGTCTCTACGGCCTCGGTTAGAACCTAAACCGAGGTAGTAGGATCTTTTTTTTTCCTTTACCGTGCTTCGGTTCTATTCTGATTTCAATTTCAAACCCCAAACTGAAAAACGTTAAAAATGAACAAGAACCCAGATAACAAAATGAATAATCCGAGGAGATAACACGGTGTTTCACAAAGTCAACAAACTTAGATAACACAACTGGAACCCCAAAATTAGATGAATAACTGAAACCCTAAGTTGCAAAAACAAGAACAAAAACCCCAAATCTGAAAATGAAAAACCTAATTTTCCAATTCTCAATTTCAGAAACCATAAAATACCAAATCGAAAAATGATTCACTCCGCTGCCGCCTTCCTCGCAACGCGCCACCGCCTTCCTCGCCGCTATCAACCGCGCCTTGCTGCTATCAGACGCGACATCGCCACTATCAGCCGCGACCTTGCGACTATCAGCCGCGCCTCGCCGCTATCAGACGCGACCTCGCCACTATCAGACGCAACCTCGTCGTGCCTCGCCTCGCCTCGTCGCAATCAGACGCGACCTCGCCGCGCCTCGCCTCGCCAAACCGCGATCATACGCGACCTCGCTGCGCCTCGCCTCGTCGCGCCTCGCCTCGTCGCGATCAGACGTGACCTCAGTGAAACAACGTTCAAGGGAAGAAGAGAAAGGGAAGAAGCTATAGTGAAACAGCGTGACGCCTTCAAGGGAAAGAGAAAGAGAGGATTTGGTGCGCGTTTAAGAGAAAGAGAAGGATCTGGGCTTGCTCCGAAATCGGGATCTGGTGCGCCTTCAAGGGAAAGAGAGGATCTGGTGCGGTGCGCGTTCAATGTTCAAGAAGCTTCACCCTTAATTAGGTCACTAAATATCGCAGAGAAAGGATCTGGGCCTATACGGCCTCAGTTCAAAATCCAAGAGAGGTAATATTACTATGTTTCTGTTTCGATTCTTCAATCTAACTGGTGCCTATTAATGACTTGACTGATTTGACCAAGTCTTTATGCTTCGGTTCTGCGCCCAACCGAAGCAGTATCATTTTTCCTGACCATGTTTAGGCACCGGTTGCCTTTGAAACCGAAGTGGTAGAGTTGTTCTGCACCGGTCTTCTTTGAACCGAGGCCTATAAGGTCTCCTTAATTACGAAATTGCCACCGCACTTGTATAGGCAGCGGTTTGGTGTAAACAGAGGTCTAATGTGCGACTTTAAAAGCACATTTTGTACTAGTGAACTAAACCGTAATTCAAAATACAAGAAATACCAAGAGAACCCTAAGGAGACTAAGCAACAACATCATCTTCCTCCAAGGCCTGCTCCAGAGGCACCTTATCCATCTCTGCTCACATCCAAGTGGATGATCATTACAAAAGAAAGAATACCTAAGCAAACACAAACACACAAGCAAGGGTGAGCTAGATATAAAAAAATCATGTCATAGCAGTCACAGGCAATATGCAAGCAAAGACAGATACATTACTCTACACACACATGACTTGTTGTAGTTAAACTTGACTCATCCGGACTAGAATGATTGCCGAGCTATGACGGGTTATGCACTCGTGGTGGCCTCTACAGCTTTGCAAAGTCATTGCCAATGGGTTTCACCCTACCACACTCACGAGGTTAGTTCGTCATCACTCACCTTGGGTCATACTAGAAGTACCCAAGACTAGGACCTCCTGCTACTACTCATCACATGGATCAATCCTCTCTACTTGAGATTGAAAGACCATTGGAGCATCAGAAAAACCCCCAAGACTGAGCTACCATGCAAATCATTCTAAAAATTACTAGGGCACCACCATGTATCCTTTCCTTGAAGATCATGGAATTACGTCCAACACTATAGGGCACCACCATGTGACCTTCCTTTGAGATCCATGGAATTACGTCCATCAACCATACTAGTACTACCATATACTTTCAATTTGAAACCATACTTCAAGTCTTTGATAATTATAAAATCCATTACATATAATCTTTCACTTTTTACATGGCATACAAACATAAATATCATACTAATTGTACTTTAAAAGACCACAAACAACTTAATAAGTCATAAAAATCACTTGAAACAATTCCATGATGACAAATTTATGAACACCGAAAAACGGCGCCAAAAACTTGTTTAACCCTCGACAAGTGTGACCGGATCGTATCAAGTAATAAACTCGGTAAGACCAAGTATCGTTCTCCCAAAGGACTCACGGCCTAGTTAGTTATATGATTTCTTGATTATTTAAGACTTGTGAACAAATTCTTGAGGTTTCAAATGCAAAAGACAATAAGTAAACATGTATGCATGAGTTTTGATCAATGGAAAAGAGGAACACAAACACTTTGAACGAATTAGATGGATGAGTATGTTGTTGGGATAATCTATTTCATCTTTTCATCAATGTTAATGTCACTCTCTAAATCACCTTGCAAAGAAAGCCTATCCTTAATTACGAGTTCATACAATTCCTAACATCCCTAATAATTAATTCTGAAGCACAAAAGCTTAAAGGCAACCAACTCTCATATCCCTATGTCTAGGCAATATGCTATTGGGAGAATTTCCCCGGATCTAGATTTCCCCGTATGTCCCATATTGAAAAAATCAATAATCATGACATCGAATGAGTTAAACAATGCATGCTTTGAGCAAAGAAGAAAAACCCTAACTAATGATGAAAGAACGCATGTATCATAAATATGATGTTTAAACACAAAATTCCATATATGACAACTTCAAAAGATTACATTGATTCCTCAACAACAATACAAAGTTTAGTTCACCATATTCATGGTGAAACTAGATGAACAATAATGAAAGAATGGAAGAGATAGAAAAACCCTAGAAAGAGAAGAGGAGTCGTCACCATCTCCAATTCTAACCCCAAGGGGTGAAACGTGTGTTTTGCATCTTCTCCAGCCAAAGATACAAACCTTAGGACGTTTTAAAGCTTATATACTATTCTAAAAAATACATAAAATTAGGCCCAAGCCTATAAAAGTAATAGAAAACTGGTCTAAGCCCATTTAGAATGGCGCTCAGCGGTATTTTACCGCTAAGCGGTACTAGCGCATGATCCATTTTGCCCCCAGCTGCTGTTTTGCCCCTTAGTGATGATTTCGGCACCTGAAAACTGCCACTCGGTCACACTTTTTCTGCATTCTGGTTGACTTTTCAGCATTCTGGTTGACTTTTCAGCATTCTGGTTGACTGATTGACTTTTGTGGTTTCTGGTTGACTTTTCAGCATTCCAATCATTTGGTACTTCAATTCTTCTTTCAAATAATTTAATTAGCCTACAAAAGCAAGGGAATCTTGCACAAAACCATTAAATTCACCTTTAACTCTCTTATTCACAAAACTAAAGAAAAATATGAGTTCAAGCTAGTTTCTAAGTCTTAAAGGTTACTTTTGGTATCAATTTTAAGCATAAAAATAACAGTTTTTCGACTGTTATCACAACCCCAAACTTAGAACTTTGCTTGTTCTCAAGCAAATAAGATATAACTTAATTTTCCACCAATCCATACAATGGTTCACCACATTCAAAAATCCTTCTTTCAAGACAACTAAATACTCAATTTAGCTCATCATCAAGACTTCAATCAAGATGTGCACATGCTTTTAGTGATCACTCAAACACATACTATCCAACATATTTTCATGAATGATCAATTAACTAAGCAAAGATGTTCGTATGTGTTCATGGAATCTATCTGATGGACAAATTTATGATCACCAAAATATGATGTCACAAACTTGTTTCACAATCGGCAAGTATGACCGAATCGTTCAAGTAATAAACTTGGTAAGACCAAGTATCGTTCTCCCAAAGGACTCACGGCCTAGTTTAGTTGTGTGGTTTGTTGATTAGCTAAGACTTAAGAACGAAATATTTGGAATTTAATATGCAAGACAGAAAATAAACATGTATGCATGAGGTTTTGATCAATGGCAAAAGCAAAAGATAAACACTTTCAATGAAATATATGAATGAATATGTTGTTGGGGGTCAATTTCATCTTATCCACTGATACGGGTCGCACCGCTCACAAAAGTTGATTGCACGAAAATAATGCAGTATAGTCTAGGAAGTGACTCCTAGGTCGTCTCTCAAGGACCAAATATGGGTTCAGTTTCAGATCTAACACGAAGTGGGGGGGGTGTTTTTGGTGTTTATGTTGAATGCGGTAAAATTAAATTGGAAATTGGAAATTAAATAAAACAGAATTAAAAACACTGAAATAAATTTTAACAACGGTAAAAACAAGCGGTAAAAGACGGTAAAAACGGAACAGTAAATATGCAAAAACGTAACAGCGACAGTAAAATAAAGAGAGTTCAGAAAATGGTAAATTCATAAAACGATAATTTCAGAAAACGGTAAATTGCAGAGAACGGTAAATTATAGGAAACGGTAAATGAAAATAAAATTCAACGAACATTGAGAAATGCAGAATGGAAACTTCAATTAAAATTCAATTCTTGAACTGGAAATTAAAACAAATCCAAAACCTCCCCAGAGGGGAGGAGGAAGCAAGAACGTAAATTTGTGCACTCCTAACTCTACTCCTAAAATCTAATGCCTTCTTCTCTGCTCTGCTGCTCCATTTTATATCTAAATTCTCTGACCAACTCCCGTAGCTTCTGTGGACAAAGTCTCCATAGGTAGTCTGCTAGCCTACCTGCTGCCTCCATGTTTCCAGTTAGATTTTGTCCTCTGTCTTCATAGGTAGGAGACTTTCTTCACTCCTAAATGTGCCAAAGAAATAGGATAGGGGCCCTCCACTTCTTGTCTTCACTTGCTGGACACCAACTCCTCAAGGGCCGTGAACTTCTGCTGAATTTAGCTTCATGTTGTGCTCTTGGATGAAGAAACCCGTGAGCTTCCCTTTTGGAATTGAAAAATATCACTTCTTGGTGGATGGATGCCATTAGCTTATCAACTGTAAAATGAAAAACCATTGTGGAGTGGAAGAATATGGAGAAACAAAATCTGCACTCCAAGCCATGACAAAAACCGTGAGGTAGCTAGATGTATCTTTAAGTGTTGTGCAGCTCTCCAAATTAATTAGTTGTTTTCTCCTCCATTCAAGAATTACGTTCCAAAGCTAAAGGTGTGGCTGGACAGCCTTGATCTTCTCTCCAAGCTCTTGTGACTGCGTGAAGAAAGCTGCTGGAAGCAATGAAGTCTTTGCTGTTTGTTGGACAGGTCCGTGGAGTGTGTTTGCAGCGGCTCCAAGTTGGAAAGCACTACTTCATTCTTCTTTCTTTACGTGAACTGTCCTTTATCCCAGCAATCTTCACTTGTTAATTGTTGGATGGAAGCTTGTGCAAGCCGTGAGTTGCCCCTTCTCCATCCAGCTTTATTTATGCTTTCTTCCTTGTGCACTCCTTCTTCAAGACCGTGGGCTTTGTGGAGTGGAAGAAGAAAAAGAAATCTGCACATCCTAAGCTAAAATGCCGTGTGCTTTGCCAAGAGTGTGGCTCCCTTTTTTTCAATCAATCTTCACGGCTAGCACTTCAAAAATTATGCACAAGATAAAAACCATGAGCATTGGCAAGAGTGGTGGTCCCTTGTATGTTTTTTTTTCTTCAAAGGTCAAGAAGCCAATTGAAATCACGTTCAGCAAAGAAAGGGATGTGGTGGCTTCCATTTGGTGTTTTTGTTTTGTTCCATATCATGCCAAAATGACTTGTCCACCATGGGGCCATGTGTTTGTTTTAAGAATCAAAAGCATAGAATTATTTTGGACCTCCTTCATTTGGACGTAGGCTTTCAAAGTGGTGGCCCCAACTTTCCATTTAAAATATGCTTGGTTGCATCTGCAAGCCAAAACCGTTCCAATTGGTCTTGTAAAATTCTTCTTGCTGCATGAAATTCATTACCGTGGATGTGCTACTTCCAAAACATGGTGGCCCCTTCTCTATTTCCAATTTGCCTTTCCTTTTGTGTATATTGTTGTGTCCTTCCATTTAATTTCAATTGCAAAGAGAAAGAATTTTAGCATGGTTTCCAAACCAACCAATATTATTTCTTGAAATGAGCCACAAAATGTGCCAATATGAGTGTTGAATCCTTGAGTGTTGGGAGGTCTTAGCACCGTCCAATGATTAATTCCAGCCACCACAACTAAAAAAAAACAAGCAAACAATGCAAACAAATTAGAAGCCACTTAAACAGTATGAACTTGACTGACACAGGGGAGTAAAAAAATTACTGGGAACAACACATAACGAATTTGAACAAAGTAAAAACTATACATGAAAATAGACATCCGTACGAAACTATGAAAAAAAAACTGCATGCAAAACGGATAAGAATTGAATTCGAACGAGGACAAACAAGTTGATACAAAATTCACACAGCAACCAGCGAAAATTGAAGTGGCTGAAATGCATTGGGCTCAATTGCCATTTCTCTTTTAACCTTCAAAATGTTCCAAATTGTATTTCCAAAATGTTCCCTCCGATTACTAATGTAAATAATTAGCTCAGATAATTCAAATTAATTAAAATAAGAATTTCTGATCGAATTAAGCACAATCAAGAAAAATGGGAAAATACTGGATAATTAAGCACAATTCCCTGATTAATTCTAGTACAATAAACTAAGTGAAGTGAAGAAAATAATGACTCATCAAAATAGACCACACTTAGTCTTTTGCACTCCTGGGCAAAATCAAGACTCAAATCAGGGAATGGTTCAAAGGACATCAAAGGACTGACACAGACGCAGCATACAGAAAATAAAAACTCGCAAGAAAAATAAACATAATTTACACAGTTCTCAAAAAGTCTGGACAGAGAAAAGAAGTAGAAAATATCCAACACAAAATCAAATAAAGCAGATACTTACAGAAATCATCCAAGCAATTCAAAACATGGAAAAATAATTAATCAGCTTAAGAGGTGATTCAAAAATAACAAAACCTCACGAATGCACTATCGGTGTTTCTCTCAAGTGTTTAAGGTAAATAATTTCAACTCGATGTACTCAAGAAAACAAACACAAGTAGACTTGACAAGTTTCTAATATCAACACTTAAAACATATGCATGTTCAGATCTAAAGGTCTTAAGTGGGTTGTAATGGGGCCAAGGACAGGGGAGGATAAAATATAGATAAGTAGCTACAGCTCAGAAGAAATAGAGGAGCAATGGTGAATAAATGGAAATACAGTCAAATCTTACTCAAACCTCTAATTCAATCATCTTCTTGACTCCATTGTTCTCAAAATTGTTTTTCTTATTTTTCTCATCATCATTTTTTTTTCATCCAGTTTCTTTTCTTTTTTTTTCCTCTTTATCACATAATAGGATATATAAATCATCATTTCAAAACATGATGAGGAACCAACTAGCCAATTTATCAGAATCCCCAAGGAGACCACACTTGTTCACAAAACACTTCTAAAGCTCCAGAATTCCCTAAGGTTAAGGTAATCATGGTTTTTCACTTAGGGTCAGTGAATGAACTTCAAAAAAAATAGGGAAAGTATAGGCTCAAAGGGGTTATCAAAGGATAATAACAAGGTAGGCTTATTTGGCTAACGAGGCTCAAGAACAAAATGCCTTTATCATTTCTAAAACATGCATATCAATCAAGTATATCAAAAAGAATCAAGCCAAGGCATATGTGCAAGCAATCAAGATACATATCTCACATAAGAAAGAACATTAAGTGGCTCAAATCTCACTCAGGGTGTTTGTCACAATCAAATCAACCTCTTAAACGTTATAATTATCTTCCAAGCAAAGAAAAGCAAGGATTTCAAACCATAAGTATTAAGTAAGTGAAGGAAAAATCTACAACTTAGACAAACTCCAGAAATCAAGAGAAAAATGTAAACTTTATTGCACACAAAACATACTAAAATCCACTTAAAACAAAAAAAAATTTAACACTCAAAAACAAAAAATTTAACACACAAAACAAAGAAAAATCAGAGTCTCTCCCAATAGACCACACTTAAACTACACATTGTCCTCAATGTGTTCTAAGCATATCATCAGCAATCAAAACAGGAAACATATTATGGACAAATGCAATAAAAGTAAGGAAAAAGGGAGAGAAAGAAAATGCAAACTCCCGCAGGTTATGGTGGAAGCTGCCAATTTTGGACTTTCAGGGAGATGTCTTCAGAATCCAGCAAGGAAGTTTTGAGGACGAACTGCTTCATCCTCCAAATTTGATCAAGCATTGAAATGTTTTCCACTGCTGGATTTATGCAGTTATTGTTGATGAGCAGGTTCAGCAGGTGCCTATTGTTGTTGAAACTTTGGTGAGCGGTGGCACCTTTGTCTTCCACTGTGGGTGCATGCTGATCAAATTTATATGTACCTCCTGCAATATGGTTAGTGCAAAATGGTTCCACAGAAATATCATGCAGAGGTATAACACCCAATCCCAATTCATCATACCGAGCCTTAGATACAACCTCATAACATGAATCCGTTTCAAATGTAGAAACAATATCTATAACAGGTTCAGATTCATGTTCAGTGCATGGAGAACAAATATTTGAATGTGATAGTAAAAAGCGGTCCTCATCATGCACAGAGGAAAAATTAAAATCATGCTCAGCAACAATATAGTCATCAGCATACCTCTCAACAACATAGTCATCAATATAATCAAATTGAGGTATGCTTACCTCCTCTTCCTTGAAGATTGCTAAAGTGTGAGAAGATGAAGGTGGTCTACCTGGTTCAGGATTACTGCTTATTCTTGCCTGCTCCTCAAAATATTCTTCTGTCTCCTCAAGTGCAAGAGTGGACATCTGCCTGATCTGATCAGTCAGATTTTGAATGGCAGCTTGAGTTTCCATGCTCTCTTTCTTGAACTGCATGTTCCCTTTCTGTAACTGAACGTTCTGCATGGTCATCTGCTCCAATAACTCCTTCAATGTAGGTTCAGAAGTTGAAGGCTGAGAAGCTACTTGGGCAGGAGCATCATACTGCTGACTCTGATATTGCTGAACTGGTGGAACCGGCTCCCAAAGGGCGCTCTCAGAAGTTTGAGGATGAGACATATTGTTCTCATCATAGAAATCAGCAGAATTAAAATCACAGTAATATCCAGAATGATAGTCATAGCTAGAGGCATCGACAGAATAAGCAGAATTCACGTAATCAAAATTGGTAGACATGGACAAATAAAAAGTAAAAACTAAAAATTACGAATCAAATAAAACAAAACACATTTATACATGCTACAAGCACACACAAGACAGAACATCAATAGTAAAAATTTTTAATTAATTTTTTTTTTTAATAACAACTAAATACAGAACATAGCACAATTAAACACATATATACACAATATATATATTAACACAGTAAAAATCTAAAACAAAAACCTGGAACTGAAGTGACAACGCCGCCAAAATTTGTTGAAGGTGTCGTTGTCGCCTACAGAAATATACAAGACAAAACACACAAAACAAACATATTAACAGAACAAAACTTTATACAACAAAAATCTAAAACCAAACCGTTATTGGTCCCCGGCAACGGCGCCATTTTTAAATGATACGGGTCGCACCGCTCACAAAAGTTGATTGCACGAAAATAATGCAGTATAGTCTAGGAAGTGACTCCTAGGTCGTCTCTCAAGGACCAAATATGGGTTCAGTTTCAGATCTAACACGAAGTGGGGGGGGTGTTTTTGGTGTTTATGTTGAATGCGGTAAAATTAAATTGGAAATTGGAAATTAAATAAAACAGAATTAAAAACACTGAAATAAATTTTAACAACGGTAAAAACAAGCGGTAAAAGACGGTAAAAACGGAACAGTAAATATGCAAAAACGTAACAGCGACAGTAAAATAAAGAGAGTTCAGAAAATGGTAAATTCATAAAACGATAATTTCAGAAAACGGTAAATTGCAGAGAACGGTAAATTATAGGAAACGGTAAATGAAAATAAAATTCAACGAACATTGAGAAATGCAGAATGGAAACTTCAATTAAAATTCAATTCTTGAACTGGAAATTAAAACAAATCCAAAACCTCCCCAGAGGGGAGGAGGAAGCAAGAACGTAAATTTGTGCACTCCTAACTCTACTCCTAAAATCTAATGCCTTCTTCTCTGCTCTGCTGCTCCATTTTATATCTAAATTCTCTGACCAACTCCCGTAGCTTCTGTGGACAAAGTCTCCATAGGTAGTCTGCTAGCCTACCTGCTGCCTCCATGTTTCCAGTTAGATTTTGTCCTCTGTCTTCATAGGTAGGAGACTTTCTTCACTCCTAAATGTGCCAAAGAAATAGGATAGGGGCCCTCCACTTCTTGTCTTCACTTGCTGGACACCAACTCCTCAAGGGCCGTGAACTTCTGCTGAATTTAGCTTCATGTTGTGCTCTTGGATGAAGAAACCCGTGAGCTTCCCTTTTGGAATTGAAAAATATCACTTCTTGGTGGATGGATGCCATTAGCTTATCAACTGTAAAATGAAAAACCATTGTGGAGTGGAAGAATATGGAGAAACAAAATCTGCACTCCAAGCCATGACAAAAACCGTGAGGTAGCTAGATGTATCTTTAAGTGTTGTGCAGCTCTCCAAATTAATTAGTTGTTTTCTCCTCCATTCAAGAATTACGTTCCAAAGCTAAAGGTGTGGCTGGACAGCCTTGATCTTCTCTCCAAGCTCTTGTGACTGCGTGAAGAAAGCTGCTGGAAGCAATGAAGTCTTTGCTGTTTGTTGGACAGGTCCGTGGAGTGTGTTTGCAGCGGCTCCAAGTTGGAAAGCACTACTTCATTCTTCTTTCTTTACGTGAACTGTCCTTTATCCCAGCAATCTTCACTTGTTAATTGTTGGATGGAAGCTTGTGCAAGCCGTGAGTTGCCCCTTCTCCATCCAGCTTTATTTATGCTTTCTTCCTTGTGCACTCCTTCTTCAAGACCGTGGGCTTTGTGGAGTGGAAGAAGAAAAAGAAATCTGCACATCCTAAGCTAAAATGCCGTGTGCTTTGCCAAGAGTGTGGCTCCCTTTTTTTCAATCAATCTTCACGGCTAGCACTTCAAAAATTATGCACAAGATAAAAACCATGAGCATTGGCAAGAGTGGTGGTCCCTTGTATGTTTTTTTTTTTTCAAAGGTCAAGAAGCCAATTGAAATCACGTTCAGCAAAGAAAGGGATGTGGTGGCTTCCATTTGGTGTTTTTGTTTTGTTCCATATCATGCCAAAATGACTTGTCCACCATGGGGCCATGTGTTTGTTTTAAGAATCAAAAGCATAGAATTATTTTGGACCTCCTTCATTTGGACGTAGGCTTTCAAAGTGGTGGCCCTAACTTTCCATTTAAAATATGCTTGGTTGCATCTGCAAGCCAAAACCGTTCCAATTGGTCTTGTAAAATTCTTCTTGCTGCATGAAATTCATTACCGTGGATGTGCTACTTCCAAAACATGGTGGCCCCTTCTCTATTTCCAATTTGCCTTTCCTTTTGTGTATATTGTTGTGTCCTTCCATTTAATTTCAATTGCAAAGAGAAAGAATTTTAGCATGGTTTCCAAACCAACCAATATTATTTCTTGAAATGAGCCACAAAATGTGCCAATATGAGTGTTGAATCCTTGAGTGTTGGGAGGTCTTAGCACCGTCCAATGATTAATTCCAGCCACCACAACTAAAAAAAAACAAGCAAACAATGCAAACAAATTAGAAGCCACTTAAACAGTATGAACTTGACTGACACAGGGGAGTAAAAAAATTACTGGGAACAACACATAACGAATTTGAACAAAGTAAAAACTATACATGAAAATAGACATCCGTACGAAACTATGAAAAAAAAACTGCATGCAAAACGGATAAGAATTGAATTCGAACGAGGACAAACAAGTTGATACAAAATTCACACAGCAACCAGCGAAAATTGAAGTGGCTGAAATGCATTGGGCTCAATTGCCATTTCTCTTTTAACCTTCAAAATGTTCCAAATTGTATTTCCAAAATGTTCCCTCCGATTACTAATGTAAATAATTAGCTCAGATAATTCAAATTAATTAAAATAAGAATTTCTGATCGAATTAAGCACAATCAAGAAAAATGGGAAAATACTGGATAATTAAGCACAATTCCCTGATTAATTCTAGTACAATAAACTAAGTGAAGTGAAGAAAATAATGACTCATCATCCACTCTCATATATTTTAGGAATTCAACATTCAAATCATCATTGTTAATGCCACTCTCTAAAGTACCATTCTAGATGGCTTCTCCCTAATCACGAGTTCATACAATTCCTAGCATTCCTAATGATCAGTTCATAAGTGCAGGAGCTTAACGACAACCAATATAATATTGGGAGAAATTCCCCGGATCTAGACTTCCCCGTACGTGCCCGTATCGACAAAACCAATAATCATGCATCGAATGAGTTAAACCATGCAAGCATTAAGCAAAGAGGAAAAACCCTAACTAATGATGAAAGAAAGCATAAATCTTAATTAAAAGATGCAAGCATAGATTCCATATATGAGAGCTTCAAGAGATTACATTGATTCCCCAACAAACATACAAGGTTTAGTTCACCATATTCATGGTGAACCTAGATGAATATCAATGAAAGAATGAAAGAATAAACCCTAAAAAGGTGAAGAGGTAGCCTGAGCATCCAAGATCCTCCTTCAAAGGGGTGGAAGAGAGAGTGTTTGCCTCGTTTCTGCCAAAGATACTAATTCTAGGACGTGCAAGCCCTTATATACTATTTTAGAATTACAAAAGATTACAAAAGCCCAAGCCCATAAAAGTGCCGCTCAGCGGTAAATACCGCTCAGCGGTGACTGCGCGTCCCTTTTCTTCCCCTCAGCGGCCAGTTTGCCCCTCAGCGGACCTCCCGTGACCTCCTGAGTGCCGCTCAGCGGTAAAATGCCGCTGAGCGGTGCTTTCGGCTTCTCCTTTTGCACTCTTTGATCTCTTTTCTGATTCCATCTCTCTCCTTCTTCACTTCTTTCACTAAATTCACCTTAAAACCTGCACAAAAACACTTAAATCAAGCATAAACCTGTCCAGCTCTCTTATTTCTGAAAATATGGATAAAAGCATGATTTCAAGCTAGTTTCTAAGTCTAAAGGTTGCTTTTAGTGTCAATTTTAAGCATGAAAATAACAGGTTTTCAACTGTTATCACAACCCCAAACTTAGAACTATGCTTGTCCTCAAGCAAACAAAATGTAACTCAATCTCCAACCAATTCATATGATGGTTCACTCATTCAAAAATTCTATTTTTCAAGATAAGTAACAACTTCACTCAAACTTATGACCAAGAGTTCAACCAAGATGTGCACATGCTTTAGTGTTCATAAAGTCATTTAATATCCAACAAATGCTATTTTTCATGAATGATCAATCAATTAAGCATGGATGTTCATGTGCTTATGGAATATTTCCTCACTAGGTAAAGTGTTTCACTCAACACACAAGTGTATAAGAGGTAAAGTGTTTCACTCATTCACTCTACTATCACAATGTCACATGAATCAACTTTGCCTTTCATTTTACCACAATCAAAAACATTCACAAGCATGCATCATCACAAGGACTTTTCAATGGCTTATAATGTTGCTGGGCCTAACAAGAAAATTGGTTTTTCTGGATCACAAAATCCTTGAGTTAAGAGAATCATAACAACACAATTATTCTTATTCATTCCCAACTTTCTTTTGCCTTTGCATTTGCATTGAGCTTTACTTCTTTTTCTTTTCTTTTCTTTGCATATTCTTACTTTTTAGCTCTTAGCTCAATGCTTTTCCTTTTTCATGTTTTCCCAACAACCCCAAACTTGAACATTTATCAATACCACACAATATCTTCTACTTAACTCAAGGTAGAGATTTTCAATCAAGGTTTTTCAGTGTATGTTCAAGGCTAAGGGTTCAAAGGATAGAACACAAAGTGTTCTCTTTTAGTGTGCTAACTTTATGAATTTGGCCAATAAAAAGGGTTCCAACAAACGGCCTTGATCACATGATGCAAAACAAGCAATTGATTCAATCATAGAAAACCTGGGCAAAGTCATTCATGCTTTCAAAGTAATAGCATTCAACAATAACAACTCTGGAGCTCAAAATCTCACATATCAGCTCATTCACATTTGACATACACATCCTGCTTAATTTCATAATCACAATCATGATATCATGCATTTGTTTACAAAGCTTGTGAATCACCTGTATAAGCATTTTAATGTGCACATCATCTCAACATCAATCAATCAATAAGCATCATCAAGCATTACTTATCAAACAATCACAGTTAATAGAAAACCATCATAATAAACCAGGTGTTCAATAGAGTACATCAACCTAATCTAAAAACATAAAATACTTACAAAATACTGGGTTGCCTCCCAGTAAGCGCTTGTTTAACGTCCCGAGCCTGACCCAAACTTTCAAGGATCAACCAACAACATCATTGTAGAACATTGTTGCACCTCTCCCCCTAGATAAGGCTTGAGACGTTGACCATTTAGCACCCAACTTCTCTGTGGATCATCAGCAGATGGATTAAATATTTCAATTGCTCCATGCGGATGCACTTCTTTTATCACAAATGGTCCTGTCCGTTTTGACTTCAGCTTCCCAGGAAATATCTTCAATCTTGAATTGAACAATAGTACCTGTTGTCCTGGATTAAAAACTCTATTCACCAACTTCCTGTCATGATAAAATTTAATTTTGTCTTTGTAAGCCTTGGATGAATCATATGCATGTAACCGCATTTCTTCAAGCTCCAAAATCTGCCTTCTGCGTGTGCATTGAGTTTCATAAGGATCAAAATTCAAGAATTTCAAAGCCCATAATGCTCTATGCTCCAATTCAACTGGCAAATGACATGCTTTCCCATAGACTAATTGAAATGGTGATAGTCCCATGGACGTCTTCATTGCTGTCCTATAAGCCCAAAGAGCATCATCCAATTTGAGAGACCAATCCTTTCTTGATGAAGTCACAATTTTTTCCAGGATTCTTTTTATCTCCCTGTTAGACACCTCAGCTTGTCCATTGGTTTGTGGATGATAAGGTGCAGCTACCTTATGCTTTACTCCATAGTGTTTGAGTACTTTCTCTAGCTGATAATTGCAAAAATGAGATCCTCCATCACTAATCAACACTCTTGGAGTGCCAAAACGTGAGAATATCTGCCTCTTCAGAAATTTAATTACCGTGCTAGCATCATTTTTAGGACAAGCTAATGCTTCCACCCATTTACTCACATAATCCACTGCTACCAGAATATATTCATTGTTGAAAGATGGAGGGAAGGGTCCAACAAAGTCAATACCCCAACAATCAAAAACCTCAACCTCTAAAATACCTTGTAAAGGCATCTCATGACGTTTAGTGATTGTCCCTGCTCTTTGACATTTATCACAATTCCTCGCATGATTATGGGCATCTTTAAATAAAGTTGGCCAATAAAACCCTAATTGAAGGACTTTTGCTGCTGTTCTTTCCCCATTAAAATGTCCTCCATAAGGTGAATCATGACAATGCCAGAGAATTCCTTGTTCTTCTTCATTTGTAACACATCTCCTTAGAAGATTATCTGCTCCAATTTTGAACAAGTATGGATCGTCCCACACAAACTGCTTAGCATCATGCAGAAATTTCTTTCTCTGTTGCCAAGTTAAGTCTTCCGGCATGACTCTTGCAGCTTTGAAATTTGCCATATCAGCAAACCAAGGCCTCTGCTGAATGTACATGAGTGATTCATCTGAAAAAGATTCCCAGATTTCAGACTCCTTGCTTGTGACCTCATTGTTGACTAACCGTGACAAATGATCAGCAATTAAATTCTCACTTCCTTTCTTATCACGGATTTCTACATCAAATTCTTGCAATAGTAGTACCCATCTAATCAGACGTGGCTTAGAATCTGGTTTTGTCAACAAGTATTTGATAGCTGCATGATCTGTATAGACAATCACCTTAGACCCAATAAGATAAGGTCTAAATTTCTCTAGAGCATATACAATGGCAAGGAACTCTTTCTCTGTGGTAGCATAATTCAATTGAGCATCATTCAGCACCTTGCTAGCATAATAGATTGGATGAAACTTTTGTTCTTTCCTTTGGCCAAGGACAACTCCTATTGCATAATCACTTGCATCACACATTAATTCAAAATTCTGATTCCAATCTGGTGCTACAATTACCAGAGTTGACACTAGCTTCTTCTTCAATATATCAAAAGCTTTCAGGCAATCTTCATTCATCACAAAAGGAGCATCCTTCATCAAAAGATTACTCAATGGTTTAGCAATTTTTGAGAAATCTTTGATAAATCTTCTATAAAACCCAGCATGACCAAGAAAACTTCTAATCCCCTTTACATTTGTTGGTGGAGGTAGTTTCTCAATAACTTCTACTTTAGCTTTGTCTACCTCAATTCCTTTAGCAGAGATTTTATGTCCCAATACAATTCCTTCAGTTACCATGAAATGACATTTCTCCCAATTCAAAACCAGATTTGTCTGAACACATCTTTTGAGAACAGTGTTCAAACTAGCTAAACACCTTTGGAAGGAATTTCCAAAAACTGAAAAATCATCCATGAATACTTCAATGCATTTTTCTAAAAGATCTGCAAAGATTGCCTGCATACACCTCTGAAACGTAGCTGGAGCATTACATAATCCAAAAGGCATCTTTCTATACGCAAAGATACCAAAAGGACAAGTAAAAGCCGTCTTCTCCTGGTCTTTTGGATCTACCACAATTTGATTATATCCAGAATATCCATCTAGAAAACAATAGAAAGCCTGCCCTTATAACCTTTCTAGCATCTGATCCATGAAGGGAAGAGGAAAATGATCTTTCCTAGTAGCTTTATTATGCTTCCTGTAATCAATGCACATACGCCAACCAGTGACTGTCCGAGTAGGAATGAGTTCATTCTTATCATTATAAATTACTGTCATCCCACCTTTCTTTGGAACCACCTGTACTGGACTCACCCATTCACTGTCAGAAATTGGATAGATGATAACAGCTTCTAGCAGTTTCAACACTTCTTTTCTGACCACCTCCTTCATAACAGGATTTAACCTTCTCTATGGTTGAGCACTTGGTTTGTAGTCTTCTTCCATAAAAATCTTGTGCATGCAATAAGTTGGGCTAATACCTTTGAGATCTGATATTGACCACCCAATTGCTTCTTTGTTGGCTTTCAGAATTTCTATCAACTGCTCTTCTTCTTGTAAAGATAAAGAGTTATTGATGATGACTGGCTTTGTTCCATCTTCTTCTAGAAAAACATATTTCAGATGTGAAGGCAATCTTTTTAATTCTGGTGTCTGTGCTTTGACTGCTTCTTCCTTATCAATTATTTCGAATTTTGGATCTACCTCTGTACTCTTTTTCAATGTTTCCAAGTCCATCAGACATTCATCAATCAGTTTCTCTTCTTCTTCATCTAAAATCTTCACATGCATCAATGAGAGTTTTTTCCAATGGGGAAATATTTCGCACCATTCTCTCCTGAACCATACAAACTTCATCAAATTGAAAACATGCTTTGTCATCATTTGGATATGTCATGGCCTTGGATACATCAAAAGTGACTTCTTCATCATCAACTCTCAGTTTAAGCTTACCATTCTCTACATCAATCAGAACTCTAGCAGTCTTCATAAAAGGTCTCCCAAGAATAAGAGGAACATCACTAGTTCCTTCCATCTCCATCACAATAAAATCCACTGGAAATACAAATTTGTCGACCTTCACTAGAACATCTTCAACCACTCCATATGGATATTTAAGAGACCTGTCTGCCAATTGAAGAGCCATTCTGGTTGGTTTAATTTCCAGCCCCTGAATTGTTCTGCACATGGATAGCGGCATTAGATTAATGCTAGCTCCCAAATCAATCAATGCTCTTCCAACTTTCACATCTCCTATGGTGCATGGAATAGTGAAGCTTCCTGGGTCTTTAAGTTTAGGAGGTAGTTTCTGTATGATTGCACTGCAATTTCCCTGTATATTAATAGTTTCCTTCTCAATGTACTTGTGTTTCTTTGTGAGAAGTTCCTTCAAAAATTTTGCATATGCTGGCATCTGTTGCAATGCTTCAGAGAATGGTATAGTAATCTCCAACTTCTTAAACAGTTCCATGAATCTTTCCAACTGCTTTTCTTTCTCCTTCCTTGAATAACCCTTTGGATAAGGAAGTGGCTTTTCATACTCTTTTTCTTTCTGTCTCTCTTCTCTCTCTTTTTTTTCTCTCCTCTCTTCTTCTTCTTTTTTCTCTTTCTCTCTCTCAACTCTTTCTTTCCACTCACATGATTCTTTTTCACTCTCACTCTCATTTTTTTTTCCTCTCTCTCTTTTTGTCTCTCCTCTAACACTCTACCACTTCTAGTCACAATAGTTTTACAATCCTTTCCAAGATTATCATGTTTCATCTCGTCAACTATTCTCTCAACATAAACCTCCATTTTTTTAAATGCAGCATCCACATTATGACAATAAGACTCATTCGTCTTCAAGAATCTTTGGAAAGTCTCTTTAAGCTTTGTTGTTTTCTCAACTGGAGTGAATTGCATCTGCCATTGTTGTTGTTGCGCTTGAACCATTGACACCTGCTGTATTTCCTGTGGTATTTGAGAAAGTCTCATGGTTGCTTCTTCAAGCTGTTGAGAGATAATTCTATTTTGGATAAGCAAAGCCTCATTTGATTGTAACAACTCCTTCTGACTAAGGTCTCCTTTTTCAATATTGAGTTCGTTGTCACTAGTAGCCATATTTTCAATAATTTCAGTTGCTTCCTCTGGAGTCTTCCATTTGATATTGCCTCCAGCTGAGGCGTTAAGTATCATCTTGGTTTGTGAACCAAGTCCTCCAAGGAAAGTTAAGACTACTTCATGTTCTGCAAAACCATGCATGGGAGTTTTACGTAACAAGCTTTTATACCTGTCCCATGCATGCCCCAGTGATTCTTCCATGCCCTGCTTGAATGAAGAAATCTCTTGCTTTCCTTTAGTCACCTTAGATTGTGGGAAGTATTTGTTTAAGAATTTTATGACCACTGCTTCCCACTCTGTGAAACTTTCTTCTGGAAAAGAGTTCAACCAAAGCTTAGCATTGCCTCCCAATGAGAAAGGAAACAAGCTAAGTTTGATTGCTTCGTCTGGCACCCCATTAATCTTGACTGTGTTGCAAATCTCATTAAAGGTTGTGAGGTGCTCATATGGGCTTTCATGAGATAACCCATTAAATTGATTACTCTTCACCAGTTGAATCAGTGCTGGTTTGACCTCCATATTGGCTGCATTGACTCTAGGTCTAGCTATGCTGTTAAAGTGTTGAGGCCCAACAATATTAGTGTAGTCTGCAAGAGTTCTTCTACCATTATTGTTCTCCATACTTCCTGTGCTATGAACAGAACCTTGTGGTGATGATAGTAAGAGAGTTTCTGGAGAAGGGAAAAGTTCTCTAGATGTTCTGATTCTTCTCCTCCGTCTACTCTCGTCTAGACCTTCAAGAAGAGGTTCTGTTGTTTTCTTACTCCTAGTTCGAATTGCCTCCTGCATACACAAGAAAACAAAACCCTAGAAAATATTTGTTAGCACAAAAAGATATAAGAGAAGATATATATTCAAAAGATAAAAAGATAAAAGATTCAGAAGATAAGAAGATAAGAAGATAAAAGATTTAGAAGATAAAAGATAAAATAAAATAAAATCTAATCTAATCTAAAAAGATAAAATAAAATATAATCTAAAAATAAAATAAAATAAAATCAAATCTAATCTAATAAAAACCGAAAAAAATAAAAACAGAAAATAAAAACAGAAATTCAAAATTAAAGTCAAAGATAATCAATAATCACACAAATTAACCAGTTAAACCACGAGTCCCCGACAACGGCGCCAAAAACTTGATGGACAAATTTATGATCACCAAAATATGATGTCACAAACTTGTTTCACAATCGGCAAGTATGACCGAATCGTTCAAGTAATAAACTTGGTAAGACCAAGTATCGTTCTCCCAAAGGACTCACGGCCTAGTTTAGTTGTGTGGTTTGTTGATTAGCTAAGACTTAAGAACGAAATATTTGGAATTTAATATGCAAGACAGAAAATAAACATGTATGCATGAGGTTTTGATCAATGGCAAAAGCAAAAGATAAACACTTTCAATGAAATATATGAATGAATATGTTGTTGGGGGTCAATTTCATCTTATCCACTCTCATATATTTTAGGAATTCAACATTCAAATCATCATTGTTAATGCCACTCTCTAAAGTACCATTCTAGATGGCTTCTCCCTAATCACGAGTTCATACAATTCCTAGCATTCCTAATGATCAGTTCATAAGTGCAGGAGCTTAACGACAACCAATATAATATTGGGAGAAATTCCCCGGATCTAGACTTCCCCGTACGTGCCCGTATCGACAAAACCAATAATCATGCATCGAATGAGTTAAACCATGCAAGCATTAAGCAAAGAGGAAAAACCCTAACTAATGATGAAAGAAAGCATAAATCTTAATTAAAAGATGCAAGCATAGATTCCATATATGAGAGCTTCAAGAGATTACATTGATTCCCCAACAAACATACAAGGTTTAGTTCACCATATTCATGGTGAACCTAGATGAATATCAATGATAGAATGAAAGAATAAACCCTAAAAAGGTGAAGAGGTAGCCTGAGCATCCAAGATCCTCCTTCAAAGGGGTGGAAGAGAGAGTGTTTGCCTCGTTTCTGCCAAAGATACTAATTCTAGGACGTGCAAGCCCTTATACACTATTTTAGAATTACAAAAGATTACAAAAGCCCAAGCCCATAAAAGTGCCGCTCAGCGGTAAATACCGCTCAGCGGCGACTGCGCGTCCCTTTTCTTCCCCTCAGCGGCCAGTTTGCCCCTCAGCGGACCTCCCGTGACCTCCTGAGTGCCACTCAGCGGTAAAATGCCGCTGAGCGGTGCTTTCGGCTTCTCCTTTTGCACTCTTTGATCTCTTTTCTGATTCCATCTCTCTCCTTCTTCACTTCTCTCACTAAATTCACCTTAAAACCTGCACAAAAACACTTAAATCAAGCATAAACCTGTCCAGCTCTCTTATTTCTGAAAATATGGATAAAAGCATGATTTCAAGCTAGTTTCTAAGTCTAAAGGTTGCTTTTAGTGTCAATTTTAAGCATGAAAATAACAGTTTTTCAACTGTTATCACTATCCTCACTAAATAAAGTGTTTCACTCAAACACACAAGTGTATAGGAGATATTCACTCATTCAATCTACTATTACAATGTCACATGAATCGACTTTGCCTTTCATTTAACCATAATCAAAAACTCTTACAAGCACACATCATCACAAGGACTTTTCAATGGCTTATAATGTGGCTGGGCTAACAATAACAATTGGGTTTTCCGGATCACAAAACCCTTATGTTAAGAAAATCATCTAAACACAACCATTCTTGATTATTCCCAACTTTCTTATGCATTGAGCTTTTCTTTTCTTTTTCTTTTCTTTCTGATGACAAATTTATGAACACCGAAAAACGGCGCCACAAACTTGTTTAACAATCGGCAAGTGTGACCGAATTGTTTCAAGTAATAAAACTCGATAAGACAGAGTATCGTTCTCCCAAAGGACTCACGGCCTAGTTTAGTTATGTGATTTGTTGATTATTTAAGACTTAAGAACAAATTGATTGGAGTTTAATATGCAAAAGACAGTAAATAAACATGTATGCATGAATTTGATGAATGGCGAAAACAGAATACAAACACCTCAATGAAATAGATGGATGAGTATGTTGTTGGGGTTATCAATTTCATCTTATCCACTCTCATATACTTTAGGAATTCAACATTCTTTTCATCAATTGTTAATGCCACTCTCTAAATCACCTTGCAAGAAGGCCTATCCTTAATTACGAGTTCATACAATTCCTAGCATTCCTAGTAATTAGTTCTTAAGTGCAGGAGCTTAATGGCAACCAATATACTATTGGGAGAAATTCCCCGAATTTAGATTTCCCCGTACGTTCCCGTATCGACAAAATCAACAATCATGGCAATGAATGAGTTAAACAAAGCAAGCATTAAGCAAAGAGGAAAAACCCTAACTAATGATGAAAGAAAGCATAAGTCTTAAAGGTAAGATGTTAAAACAAATTCCATATATGAGAGTTTCACAAGACTACATTGATTCCCCAAGAACAATACAAGGTTTAGTTCACCATATTCATGGTGAAACTAGATGAATAATAATGGAAGAATGAAAGATAAAACCCTAGAAAGGTGAAGAGGTAGCCTAAGCATCCAAGATCCTCCTTCAAAGGGGTTGAAAAGAGAGTATTTGCTTCGTTTCTGCCAAAGATACAAACCCTAGGACGTCCTAAAGCTCATATACTATTCTAAAAATACAGAAAAATTTGGCCCAAGCCCATAAAAGTGCCGCTCAGCGGTAAACTGCCGCTCAGCGGTAAGCGCGTGAGTTGGTTTCTTCCCCTCAGCGGCCATTTTGCCCCTCAGCGGATCCAACGTGACCTCCTGAGTGCCGCTTAGCGGTAAACTGCCGCTGAGTGGTACTTGCGGCTTCTCCTTTTTCACTTTTTGATGTCTTTTCTGATTCCATCTCTATCCTTCTTCACTTCTTTCACCAAATTCACCTTAAAACCTGCACAAAAACACTAAAATCAAGCGTAAACCTGTCCAGCTCTCTTATTTCTAAAAATATAACCTAAAGCATGATTTCAAGCTAGTTTCTAAGTGTTAAAGGTTGCTTTTAGTATCAATTTTAAGCATGAAAATAACAGTTTTTCAACTGTTATCACAACCCCAAACTTAGAACTTTTGCTTGTCCTCAAGCAAACAAGATGCAACTCAATTTTCTACCAATCCATATTATGGTTCATTCATTCAAAAATCTTCTTTTCAAGATAAGTAAAGACTTCAATCAAACTTATGACCAAGATTTCAATCAAGACGTGAACATGCTTTGGTGTTCACAAAGTCACTTAATATCCAACAAATGCTTTTTCATGAATGATCAATCAACTAAGCATGGATGTTCATGTGCTCCATGAATATTTCCTCACTAGGTAAAGTGTTTCACTCAAACACAAGTGTATAAGAGGTAATCTCTCATTCACTCCACTATTACAATGTCACATGAATCAACTTTGCCTTTCATTTAACCACAATCAAAAACATTCACAAGCATGCATCATCACAAGGACTTTTCAATGGCTTATAACGTGGTTGGGCTAACAAGAAAATTGGTTTTTCTGCATTGAGCTTTTCCTTTTGTTTTCTTTTCTTTTCTCTTTTTCTTTTTCTTTTCACATTCTTAATTCTTTGCTCTTAGCTCAATGCTTTCAATTTCCCTTTCATAATTTCTCAACAACCCCAAACTTGAACATTTATCAATACCACAGAAGATTTTCTACTTAACTCAAGGTAAAACTTTTCAACAAGGGTTTCAAATCATGTTCAAGGCTAAGGGTTCAAAGGATAGAACACAAGGTGTTCTCTTTTAGTGGGCTAACTTCATGCATTTGGCCAATAAAAAGGGTTACCAACAAACGACCTTGATCATATGATGCAAAACAAGCAATTGCTTCAATCATAGAAAACCTGGGCAAAATCATTCATGTTTTCAAAGTAATAACATTCAATCAATAAAACTCTGGAGCTCAAAATCTCACATATAAGCTCATTCACATTCCACATTGTCGCAACCGGAATCACGACGGGACGACGATCCAAAAAAAGGAAATGGGTTTCGAAAAGAGATTTGGAGTCGCCACCATAGTTTATTATGGAAAACTACGGAAAAACCATAAAACGATAAGACACGGTCCGCGAAAACCAGATTCTGGGTTCGGGAGTCGGTTACGCGTAGGGAAGGTGTTAGCACCCTACAACGCCTGCCCTAAGGCAGTACCTTTAACTAAATGCACGAATATGATGTGGTTTTAAAAAATGTTTAACTATCCCTTAAAATAAAATTCTAAATAAACAAAATATGTTTTTTTTAGTTTTTTGGGCCCGACAAGGATTGACCTTGCTCTTACGTATTCTCATTCAGAATGAGAAATCAGGGTTACGTAGTTCTTTTAGAAAACTGTTTGAGATGTTTGTTTGGAAATTGTTTGAAATTTTCTTTTGAAATGATTTTGGATTTTTGGGAAGTGAACGTGACAAGGACTAGCCTTGCTCCTACTATCTCCACTCTTGATGGAGAATCAAGGATCACGTAGTTTTGGACAGAAAGATTGTTTGTTTGCTTGAAAGTGTTGATGTTTTTGGTTTTTGAAGATTTTATATATATTTTTTTATTTTATTTAAGAAAGAGAAAAGGTTTTTTTAGCACAAGGACGATGCGTGCGATCACACATGTGCCTAAACCTTTTAAAACATATTCTTTCGTAATTTTATTTAAGAGAGAGAAAAGGTTTTTAGCACAAGGACGATGCGTGCGATCACACATGTGCCTGAACCTTTAAAACATATATTTTTATAATTTTATTTAACAAAGAGGAAAGATTTTTTAGCACAAGGACGATGCGTTCGATCACACATGTGCCTAAACCTTTAAAACATATTTTTGGAATTTTAATTAAGAAAGAGAAAAGGTTTTCAGCACAAGGACGATACGTGCGATCACACATGTGCCTAAACCTTTAAAACATATTTTTGTAATTTTATTTAAGAAAGAGAAAAGGTTTTTAGCACAAGGACGATGCGTGCGATCACACATGTGCATAAACCTTTAAAACATATTTTTGTGTGATTTTAATTAAGAAAGAGAAAAGGTTTTTAGCACAAGGACGATGCGTGCGATCACACATGTGCCTAAACCTTTAAAACATATTTTTTTGTGATTTTAATTAAGAAAGGGAAAAGGTTTTCAGCACAAGGACGATGCGTGTGATCACACATGTGCCCAAACCTTTAAAACATATTTTTTGTATTTTGAAATTTTTATTTGTAATTCTTATGTAAAACGAAACAGAGAAAGCCAATAGATAAAAATAAAACGAAAGGGGTGGGGAAATTACACAAGGGGGTTACACGCAATAAAGACCAAATAATCAAAAAAAAAAAAGAAACAAAAGAAAAAGCCCAACAGGAATAGGGGTACAAAGATAAAAAAACCAGGGGTGTCGAGTGAAATTGAAGCTCCTTTGTTTGGGCCAATACTCTTCTTCTCCAATTTTGGATCTGCTAGGGGTGTAAACATGAAAAATGGAGGCGTATCCCCAAATGTGTGTCAGGTTCAATTCTTTCTTTATTTTTTTGTATTTTGCTGGCAGAAAAACACAGCCTCTCTGATTCCCACGTTGACAGCCACCTCCCACCTCACGTTCTTGCCACCGGCGATGCGGGTTGGCAGACGGACGTCGCGGTAGCAAGCGAGGCAGAGCGAGACGACATCGGCCTTGCAGGTGACATGCGCGGGCGCCCGCTCGCAGACCTCACAGAGTGTAACGCGTGGATGGCGCGAGGCGAAGGTAATGAGATGGATGATGGTGGTTCGGTGGCTTCGGAGAAGGGCTGAGGCACGATACCAGTAGAGGAAGATGTGGCGGTTATGTGGTTGCGGACAAGAGTAGCAGAGGGAACCAGCGTCCTTAGACCGTGGGCATGAGGTGTTGGCCGTGTGTAAGGATGATGATATTGGATGAGGTAATAAGGATGAAAATAAGGATGGGCGTTGTCCGTGAAAACGAAAAGGGAAGGGTGTATGGCCGTTAGGTCTCACGATGAAAATGATGATGTTGATGTGTATAAGAGTTATAGGTCCAGTGTTGGGGCAGTGTTGGAGCAGTGTTGGTTTTGAGCAGAGGGGTTGGAGAGTATATTGGCCGTGTATGAATGATGATGGTCGTGTGTTAGTCGAATGGTAAGGATGAAGATAGTGGGCTGGAGTGGGCAAATATGGGTGTTTGGCCGTGCATGTTAGCAGTGGCCGTGGGTGTCAAGATGGTTGGGTATGATGATTGTTCGGTAACAACAGCCATGTACAAATATTCACAACACTATGCATCTATTTAACAACACCACATGCAAACTTAACACATGCAAACTTAGCAACAACATAGCATAGACATGTTCAAGGGCAACGTAACAGAGATATGCTTAAGGGCAACGTAACAGAGACATATTCAAGGACAAATAACCAATTTAGTAAGACAGGGAGTGCAAGGCATTACTTACCTTTTGAAGCTTCGTTTGTTATTCGGGTCCCCAATGAGTCTCTGCTAATTCTTCTTCCTTCCAGTAAAAATGTCCTCTGCTTCTTTCTCGTTGCCCCTCCCCCTTTTTTTCTTCTTTCCCTCCGTTTGCAGCTTCTTCGCAACACTCACAGTTACTCGTTTTTGGGTCCCCTTTGTTGGACTTGTGTGCCCTTTTTTTTTTTCACACACTTCTACTCTTACTCTTATTGGAACCTCTCTACTCCCTCTTCTTCTCATCTCCTTTTCATTCCCGCATGTTATAGTGGTGTAGCAGGCTTTACAGAGTTGCAAGATGGGCACTACAGAAGTGCCAGATGGGAAGATGCCCTGCTCGTGGATGATAACCCCAAAAATCTCCAGAAATGATTCTCTTCCTCTTTTAATACGCATAAACCCATACTGTGAGTGGCTTCTACTTTGGCCGCGTGATGTCCTTGATCATGTGCTCCCAGTAATTACTATGATGTGGTGTGCTTTTCTTCCAGCCAGGCCTTGAATATGGAGCTGCCCATGCTGCCAACGTGTTGCTCGTGTATCTATTTCCAGCCATGCACCCACCTTTCTCCAAATTAAAAATCCAAAAGTGAAAGCCTGCCAAAAATATTCTCTTGCAGAAACCCATACTGCAAATAGCTTTTCAGACGGTTAATGGCGAACAGCGGCAGCAGGAGGTGGGAATCCTCGCTGTAAGGCTCAGACCAATTTAAAACGCAGCCACCAACTTTTTGGACGCTCGGTCAATACAAACGAACGTTCGTCCAAATTACATGACCGAACGCTCTAACCAAATGTTCACACGGAAACCCCTGATCTAGGTCGAACGCTCAGATCGAAAGTTAAAGAAACACAAGACCGAACGTTCAAAAAAATCAAATCTCATTTAGAGCGAACGTGAACAGTAAACCTGAGAGGCTGAACGTTTAAGATTCAAAACAAACTAGGACCGAACGCTTAAAAACACACCAAGACCGAACGTTAAACAACACAAGACCGAACGTTCAACTGAGAATAAACAAAACAAGGCCGAACGTTCAAAACACTAAGACCGAACGTTCAATAATAAATACATCAAGAGCGAACGTTCAACAACATCAAGGCCGAACGTTCACTTGAGAATAAAGACCGAACGTTCAACTGAGAATAAACAATTCAAAACCGAACGTTCGCTACCTGAGAGGCTGAACGGTCGAACGACGAAACGCTTGAGAGTGAGGATTGCCGAACGTTAGTGAGACTAAATGGCCGAACGTCTGAGGACGAGCGATTGACAGTCTGAGAGGCTGAACAGACGAATGTTTGAACTGAAAATTGCCGAACGTCAATGACACCAAATGGCCGAACGATTGAGGACGAGCGGTTGACTCTCTGCATGACCGAACGTCCTAAAGGTATGAATGGCCGAACGGTCGAATAAGGCAAAGGACAAACGGTCGCGCAGGTCAGGGAACGAACGGTGGAGGGCGAACGACGCACAGGAAAGGACGAACGGTCGTAAAGCTACAGCAAGAGGCCGAACGCTCTTTTTTGCTTTTTTTAATTTTTTTTTATTATTTTTTTATTATTTTTTTATTTTTTTTATTTTTATTTTTTTTTACATATATTTTTTTATTTTTTATTTTTTATTTTTTTATTTTTATTTTACACTCATGATGAAAATAAATCTATTAGTCCATCCGGACGAAATTGGGTGTTGACAGCTGCCCCTCTTTACGTAGATATTACTGGATAATATGAAAATTTGAGATTTTTGTATTATCGGAGTAAAAGCTAAGTAAAGAAAGCAACGTAAATTTCGTCCGGATTTTAAAATGAACAAGGAACAACAGGGAATTAAATAAATGGACAAGGCTGAGAGAATTGAGGTGTGACAACCTCGTGGAGGGTGTACAAACCCGGTAGATGAATGATAAGAGGTGTACTAACCTGGTGGAGGGTGTACAAACCCTGCGGATGAATGATATGAGGTGTACTAACCTCGTGGAGGGTGTACAAACCTTGTGGATGAATGATATGAGGTCTCACAACCTCGTGGAGGGCGTCGCAACCCTATGGTTGAAGTGAATGAGGTGTACAAACCTCGTGGAGGGTGTCGTAACCCTATGGATGAAGAAAATGAGGTGTCCAAACCTCGTAGAGGGTGTCGTAACCCTATGGATGAAGTGAATGAGGTGTCCAAACCTCGTGGAGGGTGTCGTAACCCTATGGATGAAGTGAATGAGGTGTCCAAACCTCGTGGAGGGTGTCGTAACCCTATGGATGAAGTGAATGAGGTGTCCAAACTCGTGGAGGGTGTACAAACCCTGTGGATGAATGATGTGAGGCGTACTAACCTCGTGGAGGGTGTACAAACCCTGTGGATGAATGATGCGAGGCGTACTATCCTCATGAAGGGTGTACAAACCCTGTGGATGAATGATGAGGTGTATTAACCTCTTGGAGGGTATACAAACCCTGTGGATGAATGATGAGGTGTACTAACCTCGTTGAGGGTGTACAAACCCTGTGAATGAATGATATGAGGTGTACTAACCTAATGGAGGGTGTACAAACCCTGTGGATGAATGATATGAGGTGTACTAACCTAGTGGAGGGTGTACAAACCCTGGAGATGAATGATATGAGGTGTACTAACCTCGTGGAGGGTGTACAAACCCTGTAGATGAATGATATGAGGTGTACTAACCTCGTGGAGGGTGTACAAACCCTGTAGATGAATGATATGAGGTGTACTAACCTCGTGGAGGGTGTACAAACCCTGTAGATGAATGATATGAGGTGTACTATCGTAGGAGAGACCCTTGGATTCAGATTTTTTTTTTTTTGAAGAAACATTGGTAAATACCGAGCAAAACATTAGAGAGATTTAGATATAAAGGTCTGCTAACCTTTTTCCCCACTTCATTTTCCCCTTACGGATTTTTGAACAACTTTCTTTGCTTTCTATGAAATGATGTTATGTTATAATGGTGCATGAATGCATATGAGCCATTGGTTCCGTTCCCTCCTTTTGCTCTCGCTTTCTCTTTCTTACAACTTTTTTCCTTTTTTTTTTTTTTTGAAAATTCCATGCTTGGAATCCGTTGTCAATGTTGACGTCAAACGCGATGTACGTTCGAAATGCATTCAATCAAAATAATGTCAAGAAGTAGTGGGTTCTTTGATGAAAGGAAGAGAACGTAACTAGGGGTTCCAATTCCCTCTAGTACTAGCTTGAACCTGAAAAGGTGCGGGAGATGAGTATGAAAGGTAGATGGTTGAGTGATTGCCTGTGGGTAATGTTAGCATTTGAATTTTCCTTACTTTGGGAGGTGTTGTTAGTATCTACACATGCATGGCTCGCAAGGGCTGCCTCAACTTTGTATAGTAAACTTGATTCGGAAAGGTGGAAAGGTTCGGGTAGGAAGGATTGCCCCAATTTGACGATTCTTGATTGACGGGGAGACTTCACATTTTTTTTTTGTCTTTTCTCCTTTCTTCGATGTTTTTATTTTCTTTCCCTATTTTTTTTCTTTTGAGTGATTGTGGCATTCACCACATCATTTTTTTTCAGGGTTAAATTCGTGAGAAAGATTAAGACAAACAGTCTTCAGTCAGTGTGGACTTTTATTGGCTTGTACCGTGGCTAAAGGTCAAAGGATTTTGAAAGAAATGGATGATGAAGGCTCAAATAAGTATTTGGCGGTTAAACTGTTTCAACAAGAATCATTTGCAAGGTGTCGAGTCAACTATCCCTAGAGATTTGAAACTTCGGGCATCCTTTTATTTTCATTGCTGTTTTTTTCTTTCTTTTCTTCCCATTTTGGGTTGCTTGCTTCGTTATCTCTGTTGTGTACTTTTTTGAGACTTTATATTTTTTTTATTTCTTTTTTTTTCTTCTCTTTTTTTTTTTTTAGAAATCCCCTCCTTGATTTTGGATGCCCTTGATGTACCCTTTAGGTTGACATCGATGTGCTAATGATTCTTGTCGAGGGTGATGAAAACAATTATAATTTGTGGCTCAAAAGGGGCGCAATTGGATAAACTTCTTTTAACGTTTGGATAAAGAAGCAAAAAGAAAAAAAAATGGCCACACGTCACTTTGAATCTCTGCTTACCTTACTTTCTCGCGACTTTAGCCTTGGAATAAAACTCGGTAGTGGTTGACACATCGACTTCATTATTTTTCTTTCTCTTTTTTTCCTTTTTTATTTTATTTTATTTATTTTTTATCATTTTTATTTTTATTTTTTTATTTTTTTGGTCTCCCAATCAACAAATCGTTGGGGATGTGTACCATGATGAACACTGCCCCAAGTATTGTATTCATGACAATCCTTTGTTTTAATGGGAAGCGAAAAGGCTGAGGGTTCAAGTAGTATGAATGCAGATGCTCTAGTCGGAAAAGAATGATGGTTACCCCCGAAACCTTGCATCAGGAGAAGACCCAACTTTGGTATTTTCAAAATGTATTTTGCTTTTGCCTTTCGAAAACACTATGCCCTTGACAACCTCATTGACAACGAATTCAACATGTGTCCTTTTTTTTTGTTATTATTATTATTATTTTTTTTTTTTACGACACCCACCAGGACCGAGCTAAGCCGACTGGATACCCGTGATGCTTTTATTGACATTCGTTCAATTATTTTCGTTTTCGTTCCTCTTTATTTACCTAAACAGCTCAGCGCGACATGCAATAATTTCAGAAGGCATGAACAAAAATTAATATGCGGTATTTATTGAATGAAATAACACAGATTATAACAATTTAAAAGGCAATGTTAATATTCGCTAACGACAACCCCTATCACGGAATCATCATGCATAAAACTTTTTGACCGTATCAGAATTAACCGGTAACGGTAATTCTTCCCCATCCATCCTTGTGAGAATTAGTGTCCCACCAGAGAATGCTTTCTTTACCACAAACGGTCCTTCATAGTTTGGGGTCCACTTGCCTCTATGATCTTTTTGGATGGGCAAAATCCTCTTCAACACCATTTCGCCTTCATGAAACTCTCTTGGGTGCACCCTTTTGTCAAACGCCTTTTTCATTCTCCTTTGATACAACTGTCCATGACACACTGCTGTTAACCTTTTTTCTTCGATGAGGTTGAGTTGGTCGAATCGGGTTTGAACCCACTCATCTTCCTCTAACTTAGTTTCCATTAACACGCGTAAGGAGGGAATTTCGACCTCGAAAGGAAGTACCGCTTCCATCCCATACACTAGCGAGAATGGCGTAGCCCCAGTTGATGTTCGTACTGATGTGCGGTATCCGTGCAAGGCGAAAGGAAGCATTTTGTGCCAATCCTTGTAGGTGACCACCATCTTCTGCACAATCTTCTTGATGTTCTTGTTAGCAGCCTCTACTGCCCCATTCATCTTTGGCCGATAAGGAGAGGAATTATGGTGGTGAATTTTGAATTCTTCACATAACTCCGCCATCATCTGATTGTTCAGGTTGGTAGCGTTATCAGTGATGATCTTGTTAGGTAGCCCATACCTACAAATCAACTCCCTCTTTATGAATCTAACCACGATCTTTCTAGTCACGTTGGCATACGAAGCAGCCTCCACCCACTTGGTGAAATAATCGATTGCGACTAGTATGAAGCGATGTCCATTTGACGCTTTTGGTTCTATAGCTCCGATGACATCTATTCCCCACATCGAAAATGGCCATGGCGTAGACAACACGTTCAGAACAGTGGGTGGCACATTGATATTATCTGCATATGTCTGACATTTCTCACACTTTCTCACGTGTATACAACAATTGTTTTCCATGGTCAACCAGAAGTAACCAGCTCTTAAAATCTTCCTAGCCATCGAATGTCCATTCATGTGTGCACCAAATGTACCTTCGTGCACTTCTTTTAATATCAACTCGGCTTCCTTTGCGTCCACACATCTAAGGAGAACCATGTCATGGTTTCTCTTGTATAAAACATCCCCACTTAAGATGAAACTGCCGGCCAACCTTCTTAGTGTTCTTTTATCGTTTTCAGACGCATCCTCAGGGTATTCTCGGGTTTTAAGATAACGCTTGATATCAAAGTACCAAGGTTTACCGTCTAACTCCTCCTCGATAAAATGGCAATATGCTGGCTCTGCATGGCTTTTCATTTTGATTCTTGGTAATTCTGCATCTTGATCAACCTCAAACATTGACGACAAGGTAGCTAGTGAGTCTGCTAATTGATTATCTTCGCGCGATATATGGTTGAATGTGATGGAATTGAAGTACTCCATTAATCCCCTGATGTAAGCTTGGTAGGGAATTAATTTTGTATCCCTAGTTTCCCATTCTCCTTTCAATTGATGGATGACCAAAGCTGAATCTCCATACACATCCAAAATTTTTGCCTTAGACTCAATTGCTGCTCGAATACCCATGGCACAGGCTTCATATTCAGCGATGTTATTTGTGCAGCTAAAACACAACCTTGCCGTCATTGGTATATACTGACGTTCTGGGGAGATAAGCACTGCCCCTATTCCATGTCCCATCACATTCGAGGCTCCGTCGAATAACACTGTCCATGCTTTTTCGTTTCGGTCTTCTTTGTTCTCTTCGAATAAAGCCATGATGTCCTCATCGGGAAATTCAGGTTGCATTGGTTGATAATCACAAAGGGGTTGATGAGCCAGGTATTCTGCTAGTGCGCTACCCTTGACAGATTTCTGAGTGACATATACGATGTCGTATTCTGACAATAGCATCTGCCATCGAGCTATCCTTCCAGTAAGAGCAGGCTTTTCAAAAATATACTTGATAGGATCCATCTTGGATATCAACCATGTGGAATGACTCAACATGTATTGCCTTAAACGATGAGCGACCCATGCCAATGCGCAACAAGTCCGCTCTAACGATGAATATCGTTGTTCGCAGTCTGTGAACTTCTTGCTCAAGTAATATATAGCATGCTCTCTTTTGCCATCCTCATCATGCTGACCCAATACGCAACCCATTGACTTGTCCAATACAGTCAAATACAAAATGAGTGGCCTTCCTGGTTCTGGTGGACGTAATACAGGAGGATCCTGTAAGTATTGTTTGACTCTCTCAAAAGCGGCCTGGCAATCCTCATTCCACATCACAGCCTGATTCTTTCGTAACAACTTGAACAGTGGTTCACAAGTGGCAGTTAATTTGGAGATGAATCTAGCGATGTAATTCAATCTACCCAAAAACCCTCGGACTTCTTTTTCCGTTTTAGGCGCAGGCATTTCCATTATCGCTCGCACTTTGTCTGGATCCACCTCTATCCCCCTCTGGCTGATAATAAAGCCCAACAATTTCCCGGATTTCACTCCAAATGTACATTTGGCGGGATTCAGCCTAAGCTTATACTTCCTCAATCTTTCGAATAACTTTCTCAAGTTGAGGACGTGTTCTTCTTCTGATTCGGACTTCGCGATCATGTCGTCCACATAAACTTCAATCTCCTTGTGCATCATATCATGGAAAAGTGCCACCATCGCCCTTTGATATGTTGCCCCAGCATTCTTGAGTCCAAAAGACATCACCTTATAACAAAATGTGCCCCATAATGTAATAAAAGTCATCTTTTCCATATCTTCTGGGGCCATCTTGATCTGGTTATACCCCGAAAAACCATCCATGAACGAAAACAGTGAATACTTGGCTGTATTATCAACTAGGGTATCGATGTGTGGTAATGGGAAATTATCCTTTGGGCTTGCGCGATTTAAATCTTGATAATCGACACACATCCGGACTTTACCATCCTTCTTAGGCACCGGTACAATGTTTGCTACGCATTCTGGGTATCTCGCCACAGCTAGAAACCCTGCATCGAATTGCTTCTGTACCTCCTCCTTGATCTTCAAGGACATTTCTGGTTTCATTCTTCTTAGCTTTTGCTTTACCGGTGGGCATTCCGGCTTGAGTGGGAGCCTGTGTTGTACAATATCTGTATCGAGGCCTGGCATGTCATTGTAAGACCAAGCAAACACATCCCTGAACTCCCTCAATAAGACAGGCAATTTTTCTTTCACTTCTGCTTCCATGGCTGTACCGATCTTCACCTCCTTTACCTCACCCTTATTCCCTAAATTGAGTACTTCAACATCTTCCTGGTGAGGTTTTATCTCCTTATACTCTTGTTCCACTAGTCTTAACAGTTCAGGAGGGGGTTCCGGGTCATCATCACAATCATCTTCCGTATTATTGACAGGGCGCCCAAAATCAGGAATATCGACATAATTACTTTCAAAACATTCATTGTCATATCTGCATTATTTAAGTTTACGAAAAGGAAATAAATAAACGGAAAAATGACGAGGAATGCAAAATGATGATAAAACACAAACAAACATACTTTGATTATCGCGTTGAGCATAACAAACTAAAGCGTCAACCCGTAAGTCATGAATCCTAAAGCCCCGGGTAAAGCTATAGGATTAATTAAAGTTATTACATCTTATTCAAATTAAGCATCACAGGCAAATCCAGCATCTTCCAGTTGTCGAGCCGTGCATCCGGGGAGCAAGCCCACACGAAACTGGAGCCTTCCGATCCATCTTCATCTCCCACAACTGCTACGTGGCTAGTGTTAACCCAACCAGCGCTGCGAAAGCTTTCCTTGAGGTCACAGATACGAATTCTTCCCCTTTTGGGCTCCCGTCTTTCAACCCGAGCCAGCTTGCACTCTCTCCTTTCTTCTATTAGCCTTCTTCTATCCTCCTTGGTGGGCTTGTATCCCAGGCCATACCTATTCTTGTTCTCGACGACCTCCAGAGGGAATGCTCGCCCCTGTCCACACTTGCCCAAACCTTTCCCATGTATATAACCTTCTTTTAGCATGACTTTGGCCATCATGATAGAAGCACGCGACAGATGCGGGTTGACCGCGAATGGTTCCACATAAGTGTTTCCCACGATCTCCAGAGATTGGAAAGCTGTCTCGAGGGCTTCCTCGGCTGCTTCAATATAACGGGAGGATGATGGTCCGCTCACCAGGAAATCCTCCTCTCCTGCTACTATCACCAGCTTGTCTCCCATAACATACTTCAACTTTTGATGTAGTGTAGAAGGCACAACCCCTGCAGAATGGATCCATGGGCGACCCAACATACAACTATAGGCCGGGAGGATGTCCATGACTTGGAATGTCACCTGAAAGACACACGGACCGACTTGGACTGGTAGTTCTACCTCTCCCATCACTTCCCTCTTACTACCATCAAAGGCTCTCACAATCATAGAACTTGGCGTCATATTCATTCCGTCACTGGGTAGCTTCTCCAAGGTTACTTTTGTCATGACGTTCAGGGAGGATCCATTATCCACTAAGACACGTGCTATCATGTGATCCAGGCATTTCACAGAGACATGAAGGGCTTTGTTATGACCTCTCCCCTCAACAGGTATCTCTTCATCAGTGAAGGTGAGGTAATTATTAGCAACGATGTTGCCAACAATGCCCTCGAACTTGTTTAGGGAAATACCTTGCTCCACATGAGCCTCACTGAGTATCTTCATCAACAACTTTCGGTGGGAGGCAGAGTGCATGAGTAATTCTAGCAAGGAGATCCGGGCAGGCAGGCGGTTCAATTGTTCTACCACTTTGTACTCACTTTGTTGTATGAACTTTAGGAATTCACCAACTTCTTCTTCAGATATTTCCCTCTTCTCCTCTTTGTCGAGGGTCTCCTCGACCTCCACGTTCTTCCCCCTCAAGAACTCCTTTGCTTTTGCGGCCATTGTTGCTTTCTTATCATTGGTTCTTTCTCTTGCCAATTCTGGTGGTGTAAAGATTCGACCACTTCTGGTCATTCCACCAATGCCTGATATGTTTTCCACAGTCGGATTTGCATATTCTCCCTCATCTAACGCAGTTGCCCCATATCTCCATGGGACGACTTTCTCGTTCTTATAAGGGAAAGGAGTTGGCACTCGGATGACAACAAACGGATTTCCTTCAGTTACCAGTGCAGGGGTGGTCCTAGTAAAATGGATCACCAAAGGTTCGGGTAGAGTCACGTCAGATTCTCCACCAATTTGTGCAAATACTTCTTCCTCTCTGACCCCGCGGCACACTTGCATCAGATTCCTATCAAGTAAGTCTTGTAGAAAAATCTCGAATTGCATACATTCCTCAATAGAGTGCCCGACTTCCGGATGGAGTGCGCACGTCATACCTAGATCATAATCGCCCTTCACTAGGCCCTTTCTCAACAAAGCTTCAAAGATGAACCTCCTAGAACATTGGATTTCGCCCACATCTCTTATCAGATCATGGTTTCTGATACAAGAAGGTCTAACACCATAGGACCCATCACAAGAGGAATGGCCAAAAAGCTCCAAGATGAATATTCTCCTCAAGGTGAAGTACTATTTGCTATATTTGGTTGGAAAATTGGAGAACAAGAAGATATGCCAAATCTGCCAAAACATGGAGAAGGGTAAAAAGGACATTTCTATACAAAAGGGGTGTACTTATCCTTCTATGGGGCTGCATGAGTAATTGTTTTTCTTCACATAAAACTTGATTTTCACGTGTTTTAGAAGCTATACATGTAGCACATGGGTTCAGATCTGCCACGTGAAAGTTGATTGCTTAAAGCCTTGAGATTAATCTATAAAATCTCATAGGAAAAGCTTGTAAATGACTTTTGGATTGTAGTAAAGAATTTCTGCTGAAATGCATAGCAAATTCCTTCTCCAAGAGTCTCTTCTTAGCTTGATTTCCATTGCAACTTCCTTCCACTCTAGGAAGCCTTCTGAGTTGTGAATCACCTCTCCAAGCTAGCCTCCATATCCATTCACCTTAAACTCCAAACAACCGCTGCTTCACATCCTAAACTCTTCATCAATCTGTTCACAAAAATCCAAGTCTGCAGCTGCTAATGCTACTGTTCCATTGGTTTCAGCAAGCTGTTCAAGCCTCCCTGCACCTCCAATCTCACGGATCTGCTTTCCCACATCTCCTAGGATGTATCAAGTGGTATTCAGAGCATAGGTTCTAACTAGAACCGTGAGATAAGTCCATATTTTCTTTCATTTATTTACTGTCAAAATATTTCCTGGTTGTCTTGCTGTTTATCTGAAAATTCTGCAATGTTTTCATCAATCATTGTTGTGTTTAGGATCTACTCTTAATTTCATTGGCTACTAGCTGTCTTTGCTTGAGTTTTTCTTCATTTTATTCGGATGTTATTAATTGTTGAGTCTATTTTACCATTTAAACATCATTTCTGGTTTTGTCTTAAGTCTTGTTAGTTACTTTGCTGTTTTGTTATCAAATCTGGTTTTTCAACCAAGTTTTACCAAAAATCTGGGAGTTGTTTGAATGTGGCTACACCAAGTAAGAGCAATGAATACTTCAGAAATGAGCTCAGGTGTTTAGATCTATCATTCAAACTCAAAATCTGTGCAGGTTTTTTTTTAAAAAAATCTGACAGCATTTCAGTTCTGTTTTTGTGCTGCATTGCCACTGTTTTTTTTATGGTCATTTACTGTTCTATTGAACAGCAGTTGGTTGATCCATTCTCAGAACCATTTGGAAGATGAAATGAGTTGATTCCAAATAGTTTGTCATGTGGCAAGAGTGTCCAAGCATTTGGCCGAGAGGCATGAGTTTCCTTGAGTCAATTCTGCTTAATTGTGTGTGGTTAGTATTAGATCATTGCTAACCATCATCAACACTGAATTTCTGCATTTGTGCAACTTTCAAATACCATTTCTAACTCCTCTTTGCTGTTTTCAAATCAGAATTACTTTTGAATCAAAATTTGACCATGCTAGTTGTTAAAGTTAGCTGAAATTTGGTACTGCAGTAGTGATTTTCTGTTTTATATAGTTTTGATGCATCCAATTAGTTCCAACAAGTCATCATTCATCATCAAAACATGTTTGAATCATTGGAAATTAACTAGGTGCAGTACTGTTCATTTGGTCTATTTTTCTGCATTGAAAAATTGACTCTGCTGTCAAAACTGTACTGGTTTTTTTTATCCAATTCTGCACTGCATTACTTTGCTTGATTCATCATTTTGAGATGCAGTAAAAGCCATGGTCTATTTAAAATATTAAGATAACAATTCAAAAGAGGTATTACATATGTTAAAAGGCACTTAGGACTATTGCATCATCAGTTTCGAAAGTTTGAAGTGTATAGCATTTTGCTGTTAAAATCTGGTGCAACTCATTCAGGCATTTCATCAAACAGTTTTGTCAATTTTCAATGCATAGCCAATTCGTGTGTGATTCTGATTTAAAGTCTTTTATTGCGTTTTAAATCTGTTCTAGAGCCATTCCTAAGATCATTTTGATGTGCCACCGTGATTGATAGCCACTTAATTGTTTGCTTTCTGAATTTTGAACATTCTGCACACCATCTGTTTGACAAAAGTCTTGGTGTTGCTGTCACTTGGATGTGCTTTTGCTGGCAATTGTGGTGGTAATTTCTGTGATTAATTGGTTTGTTGGATAGGTGAACTATAAATCAAATGGCTCACTGCAAGTGGAAGTATCAAAGGAAGTTCAATTGGTGAAGAAAAGTGAATGAAGTTAAGCCTTGAAGAAGGAACAGCCGTGACTTGCAGCAGATTTCCATACTACAGAAAAATTAATTGCTTGTTTAAACACTTTGCAGCTGAGAGAATTGTTTGGAATCCAGTAGATTCAAGTTCTTTGAGAGCAACCAAAGCTGCACACATTGATTCCTTAGCCTATTTTAATTTTTCCTTTCCAACTTACTAATTTTCTTTGTAATTTCCATTGGTTTTCTTTGGTTGTAAGTTCCAAATCTAAGCAAGTGAGGTGCTAGAGTTCACAAGTGCTCTTCCCTCATTTGTAACTAGACTCAAAGAAGTCTCACAACCTAAAATTGAGTAGTCGGTGAGTGTGTCTTAGATCCAAAGTCTAAGCCTCACCTAGGAGACCTCACTTTAATTGCTTGTCCCATTCTCGACTAGATAGCATATATCTTGTGCGAATAGGAAGCTCTCTTAGGGGTCCGAATTTAGATTTAGGTTGTGTCTTTTCTTTACTTTGTGTTTTCTTTGTTGTCTTTAAGACTTAAGTGGATTTAAGAGTGATTTTGATCTAAGGACTCTAGTAAGTAGCAAGAAGCATATTTGGCAAGGATAAGGCTTGGTACTTAAGCATTCCTAGTGAATCACCTCCCTTACCTGGAATATTGCTTCAAGTGAAAAGCTCTAGTCTTTACTTCAAGAATAACATTTAAGTCCATCATAATGTCTAGAAGGCATTCTCCTAGGATTAGTGATAGTGAAAAAGAACATTTTTCTCTTCAAACTTTAGTTAATGAATTCAAGGAAATAAGAAGAGAAATGAATGAAGAGAAAGTCAATAGAGAGCTTCAAAATGCTGTTATTCAAGATGAGTTGAGAATGATAAGAAAAAGTAAGTCTAGGGGAAGTCAGAGTGAAAACTCTCAAGAGGGAGGGATGTCTATGAGTCTGGGTGATTATTACCCTCATCAGCCTTCTACTTCTAGAAGGCATAGGAGAAATTCTCATGCACCCCCACCCCCTAAAGAAGTCAATGTGGTGTTGCCTCACTTCCATGGGAAGGACAATGTAGAGGCTTATCTTGATTGGGAGATGAAGGTGGAACAATTATTTGAATGCCACCAAGTGAGTGAAGAGAGGAAGGTCTCTCTAGCTACCCTAAGCTTTCAAGGGTATGCAATGTACTGGTGGACTGCCTTGGTCAAAGAGAGGCTTAGACATCAAGCCCCTCCCATCCACTATTGGAATGATCTCAAGTCTGCCCTTAGGAGGAGACACATTCCCTCCTACTACAATAGAGAACTCATGGATAAACTCCAAAGGTTACAACAAAGGTCTATGATAGTTGAGGAATATAGACAAAAGATGGAGTTGTATATGATGAGGGCAGGCATAGTGGAGGGTCCAGAAATTACTTTAGCTAGATTTTTAAGTGGGCTCAATTTTGACATAAGAGAAAGGGTTGAACTTCTACCTTATAGAGATTTGAATGATCTTGTTCAAATGTGTATAAAGGTAGAACAACAAAACTTGAGAAAATCTTCTTCTAAAAGAATTCAAGTTCAACCTACTTTTGAAAAGAAAATTTTTAAAGAAAAAGAGCCATTTAAACCTCTAGCCAAAATAGAAGAGAGACCCAAGAAAGAAACACCCTCATACACCAGAACAAGTGAAATCAAATGCTTCAAATGTCTAGGAAGGGGTCATGTAGTTACTCAATGTCCTACAAAAAGAAACATTATTTTGAAAGGCAAGGACATTTATAGTAGTGAAAGTGACACCCCAACTAGTACAAGTGAGAGTGAGGAAGAAGAGAGGAAAGAGGAAATATATGCTAATGATGGGCAACTTCTCATGGTGAGAAGGATACTTAGCAACCAACCAAGTCTTGAACACATATCACAAAGAGAGAACATCTTTCACACAAGATGTAAAATTCAAGAAAATCATTGTTCTCTCATTGTTGATAGTGGATCTTGTTGCAATTGTTGTAGCACAAGGTTGGTTGAGAAGTTGAAGCTTGATATTATACCCCATCCAAAACCTTATAAACTTCATTGGCTAAATGAAGATGGGGATATAATAGTCAAGAATCAAGTGAAATTGGCATTTTCCATTGGGAACTTCAAAGATGAAGTTTTATGTGATATAGTTCCCATGGAAGCATGGCATGTGTTATTGGGGAGACCATGGCAATTTGATCATCAAACTATCCATCATGGTCTAACCAATACCATCACTATCCATCAAAAGGACAAGAAGTTTGTGCTTCATCCTTTGAATCCTACCCAAGTGGCTAAGGATCAAGCACAAATGAAGTCTTTAAGAAAACAAGAACATGATCAAAAGAAAAAGTCAAAAAGAAAGGAGGGTAGAGAAACAAGTGTGCCACCTAAGGTCACTCAACATGAAGTTCTTTTAAACAAAAAGACTTTAATCAATACACTTCAAGTTGAGCAACCTTCATATCTTCTTCTTTGTCAAGGGACACTTACATGTACATCTAGTGATTCAAAGACTTCAACTCTTTCTCCATCCATTCAAAAACTTTTGAGAGAATTTGATGATCTATTCCCACAAGAAATTCCAAAAGGGCTTCCACCCATAAGAGGAATAGAACATCAAATTGATTTCATTCCAGGGGCAGTTCTTCCTAATAGGCCAGCCTATAGGACAAATCCCCAAGAAACTAAGGAGATTGAGACACAAGTCCAAGAGCTACTAGATAAAGGCTTAGTTCAAAAGAGTCTAAGTCCCTGTGTTGTACCAGTGTTGCTGGTACCAAAAAAAGATGGAAAGTGGCGCATGTGTTGTGATTGTAGAGCTATCAACAACATCACAATCAAGTATAGACATCCCATTCCTAGGCTTGATGATATGTTGGATGAATTGCATGGAGCACAAATATTTTCAAAGGTAGATTTAAAAAGTGGCTATCACCAAATAAGAATTAAAGAAGGTGATGAATGGAAAACTGCCTTTAAGACCAAGTTTGGATTATATGAATGGCTAGTTATGCCTTTTGGTCTTACAAATGCTCCAAGCACATTCATGAGACTTATGAATCATGTCCTTAGGGATTGCATTGGGAAGTTTGTAGTTGTTTACTTTGATGACATCTTGGTATATAGTCAAAATTTGCAAACTCATGAAAATCATTTGAGAGTTGTTTTGACAATTCTTAGAACACACAAATTGTTTGCAAACTTTGACAAGTGTACCTTTTGTGTTGATAGTGTCATATTTCTTGGATTTGTGGTCACCAAAAATGGGGTTCATGTGGACCCAGAAAAAATAAAGGCCATCCAAGATTGGCCTCCTCCAAGGAATGTAGGAGAAGTAAGGAGCTTCCATGGGTTGGCAAGCTTTTACAGAAGATTTGTTCCTAACTTCTCTAGTCTTGCTTCACCCCTCAATGAGTTGGTGAAAAAAGATGTTACATTCCATTGGGGGGATAAACAACAAAAAGCTTTTGAGCTACTCAAAGAGAAGCTCACACAAGCACCCATTCTAGCTTTGCCAAATTTTTCCAAAACTTTTGAGCTAGAATGTGATGCTTCAGGATTTAGCATAGGTGCAGTATTATTACAAGAAGGACACCCAATTGCATACTTTAGTGAAAAACTTCATGGTGCCTCTTGTAATTACCCCACCTATGACAAAGAACTCTATGCACTTGTGAGGGCTCTTCAAACTTGGGAACATTACCTTGTTGCCAAGGAGTTTATCATTCATAGTGATCATGAATCACTTAAGTATTTGAAGAGTCAACACAAGTTACAAAAGAGGCATGCTAAGTGGTTGGAATTCATTGAACAATTCACTTATGTTATTAAATACAAGAAAGGAAAATCCAATGTGGTGGCTGATGCTTTGCCAAGAAAAATTAATCTATTGGCCACATTAGGAGCTCAAATTCTTGGATTTAATAACATTCTTGAATTATATTCACAAGATCTTGATTTTGCTCATATCTATGAGGAATGTCTCAATAAGCCTCAAGGAGGATTCTATGTGAAAGAAGGGTATCTTTTTAAAGAAGGAAAAATTTGCATTCCCCAAGGTTCACATAGAAAACTCCTTGTTAAAGAGACACATGAGGGAGGATTAATGGGACATTTTGGGGTAGAAAAGACCCTTGGCATGTTGAAAGAAAAAATTTTTTGGCCTCACATGAGAAGGGATGTTCAAAGGCATTGCTTTAAGTGTATAACTTGTTTAGAAGCTAAATCTAAATCAATGCCTCATGGACTGTATACTCCTTTGAATGTTGCTTCCACCCCTTGGGAAGAGATAAGTATGGATTTTGTGTTAGGTCTTCCCAAAACTTCTAGGGCTTTTGATTCTATCTTTGTGGTGGTAGATAGATTTAGCAAAATGGCTCATTTTATACCTTGCCACAAAGTAGATGATGCAAGCAACATTGCAAAGTTATTCTTTAGAGATGTGGTTAAACTTCATGGGTTACCTAAGGTAATAGTTTCGGATAGAGATACAAAATTTCTTAGTCACTTTTGGCGGACCTTATGGTCTAGATTAGGGACTAAGTTATCTTTTTCTACTACTTGCCATCCTCAAACAGATGGTCAAACTGAAGTAGTCAATAGATCTCTTTCCACTTTACTAAGGGTAGTTCTTAAAGGAAATCACAAATCTTGGGATGAGTACCTGCCTCATGTTGAGTTTGCCTACAATAGAATAGTTCATGGAACTACTAAATTGTCTCCTTTTGAAGTTGTTTATGGTTTTAATCCTTTGACACCCATGGATTTAATACCCCTTCCAAATTCTATTGATTTTGTTCATCAAGATGGGGTATCTAAATCTAAATTTATCAAAGATTTACATCAAAGGGTTAAAATTCAAATTCAACAACAAAATGAGAAATATGCCAAGAAACATAATAAGGGCAAGAAAGAGTTAATCTTCAATGAAGGAGATTTAGTTTGGATTCATCTTAGAAAGGAAAGATTTCCTCAACTAAGAAAATCTAAACTCAATCCTAGAGGAGATGGACCATTTAGAGTGATAAGGAGGATTAATAACAATGCTTATCAACTTGATCTTCCTCCTGAATATGGTGTTCATGCTACCTTCAATGTATCTGATCTTAAACCTTTTGCAGGATTTGACAGTGAAGATGAAGATCTTTTGGATTTGAGGGCAAATCCTTCTCAAGAGGGAGGGGATGATACAAGAAGGTCTAACACCATAGGACCCATCACAAGAGGAATGGCCAAAAAGCTCCAAGATGAATATTCTCCTCAAGGTCAAGTACTATTTGCTATATTTGGATGGAAAATTGGAGAACAAGAAGATATGCCAAATCTGCCAAAACATGGAGAAGGGTAAAAAGGACATTTCTATACAAAAGGGGTGTACTTATCCTTCTATGGGGCTGCATGAGTAATTGTTTTTCTTCACATAAAACTTGATTTTCACGTGTTTTAGAAGCTATACATGTAGCACATGGGTTCAGATCTGCCACGTGAAAGTTGATTGCTTAAAGCCTTGAGATTAATCTATAAAATCTCATAGGAAAAGCTTGTAAATGACTTTTGGATTGTAGTAAAGAATTTCTGCTGAAATGCATAGCAAATTCCTTCTCCAAGAGTCTCTTCTTAGCTTGATTTCCATTGCAACTTCCTTCCACTCTAGGAAGCCTTCTGAGTTCTGAATCACCTCTCCAAGCTAGCCTCCATATCCATTCACCTTAAACTCCAAACATCCGCTGCTTCACATCCTAAACTCTTCATCAATCTGTTCACAAAAATCCAAGTCTGCAGCTGCTAATGCTACTGTTCCATTGGTTTCAGCAAGCTGTTCAAGCCTCCCTGCACCTCCAATCTCACGGATCTGCTTTCCCACATCTCCTAGGATGTATCAGTTTCCAATCTCGACGAAGAACTCCCGTGCCCGGACAATGGATTAGTATCGACACTGGGCTGGTCCTCTTGAAACTTTAACCAACCCGAATCTATAAGGGCCTGAACTTTGTATTTGAGAGCCATGCATCCTTCGATCGAATGGCCAACGCCTCCTGCATGATAACTACACCTGGCATTTGCGTCATAACCTCTAGGGTATGACGGCTGTACAGGCTTCATCGGGCAAATGGCGACCAGACCCTTTTTGACTAGGCTAGGTAACAATTCAGTGTAGGTCATAGGAATTGGGGTGAACCTAACAAATTGATTTCTCCTTGGGTTATTGTCGTGACCCACATTCAGATTTGGGCCCATGTTTGCGGCCGGTCTTGAAGCTTCGGTTGGGATACGTTGCGGTGGATAATACGCTTGTTGTTGTTGAGGCCTAGCTTGGTGGCCAAACGTGGTGTTAGCAGCATAAGGGGGTGGGTTTAAGTATGGTCGATAATTAGGATCGGGAGCTCGTCCTCTCCATACAGGCATTACCGACGCAGCATGTACCTCCCCCTCTTTTTTCTTCCCCTGATTGAAGCTAGGCTTTTTGTAGTTTGTATCTGCGGGTGGGCCATATGTTATCTTCCCGTTTTTCAATCCAATTTCTATCCTCTCACCAATGATGATGGTGTCAGCAAAATTGACAGATACATTCCCCACCATATGCTCATAAAATGGCGGCTGGAGTGTGTTTACGAACATCGACACCATCTCCTTATCGAACAACGGCGGCTCAACTTGTGCAGCTAACTCTCTCCATCGTTGGGCGTACTCTTTGAAAGTTTCGTTGTCCTTTTTTGTCATATTCTGCAGCTGCAGACGGTCCGGAGTAACATGAGTATTGTTTACATATTGTTTCACGAAGGCGTCAGCTAGATCCGCCCAATAACGAATTCGGGATGGCTCCATGTGGGTGTACCAGTTCAATGCCACCCCAGCCAAACTTTCCTGGAAAACATGGATGAGTAGCTGCTCATCATGAGCATACGCAACCATCTTTCTGCAGTACAAGGTCACATGGCTTTTAGGGCAAGTGTTACCCATATATTTTTCAAACTCCGGCGCCTTAAACTTAGGCGGGATTTTCAAGCCCGGAACCAAACTCAATCTGGCTACATCTCCAAACCCGTAGTTCTCAACTCCCTCAACAGCCCTCAACCTAGCCTCTAGACTCTCCAACCTGCCCGTAGCTCCCACGAGACCACCGAATCCCCTAACCACCGTGGCCTGCGGTACAGCTTCGGCTGAAGAATCCTCCCTAGCAACCACGTGCGGTACTGGGGTCACCCGAATTCCATCAGTTGTGTTGGTCTCATTCATTCCCGTACCCACCATGGGAGTCGACACTAAGACAGGTCCCTGAGTGCCGATTGGTGGTATATTGAGAGTCGCGGGAAACGAAAATGAAGTATGCTCAGCTTCTGAGTACTCTCCTACAGGAGGAGCGTAACCCGGAGGTAAACCATACAGTGGGAAAGGAACTGATTGGCTCGCAGCGTTGAACATTGGGGGATAAGGGTGAGCACTCCCTTCAACATGCGCAGATGAAGACTCTCCAGTAGCCTTCATGGTTTCAAGCGCCGCCAAGATCTGGCCGATCTGGTCCTTCAACTGGCTAACATCCGCTTTGAGAGACTCTTGTGACTCCTCCCAGCTTGCCATGGCTTTTGAATTTGCCCGGGTCCGGTAGGGATGTCGTGGAAATCTGGTCGTCGTTTTTCTTACGCGTACTGTTTTATTAGTTTAATTAATTAGATGGAAATGAAGCATGCTGAACAAAAGAAAAGATGATGCATGCTAGTAATAGGGGGAAATCACAAGATTGTAATGACATCACTGATGGAAATTAACACAAGCAGATGCTAAACAACATCCCACACCTTTCATTTAAAGGGAAGCAAGTTCATTACATTTCTTAAAAGAAACAAATCATAAAGATCTTTAACTACATCAATTCCTAGCCCGAGGGATGGGGGATTTGATCGCGTCTATCAACCGTTTACAGTGATTAATAAGAAGCTCTATTTCTAATGGTGGACTATAAAAGTGGGTGCTTGCTTCAGCTTCTGACACCATTCTAGGGATGTCTTCAATTGCCCCATTTGCCAAAGCAGCCAATTGAGAGAAGCTTTCCTTCCAATGCTTTGCGGTCGTTTCTTGCTTTGCGATGTGCTCTTTCATTCGCTTTATCAAGGCCTGATGCCTTTCTTCAAATTCCATCGACATCCATCGTTCCTCCTGCTCCTCGATGTAATCCTCCATCTGCTTTAACATAGCTCGATACTCCCCTTTAGCCTCTGCCAGCTTCCAGCGCTCCTGATTCAACTCCGCTTCAAATGATGTAACCATTTCCTTCATTCGATGCCCCAATTCTTGTACTTGGACTTGCGCTTCCCTTAGTCTCTTTAGGGCTTCCCTTTTATCCCTCTTGGCTTCTTCATAGAGTTGTTTCCACTGTCTGTTCTCTTCTAAAACCACATTCTTCTCATTCACCCTCATGGATAACTCCTTACTTGCGGCCGCAAGATCCTGTTTTACTCGGAATGTATAATCTCTCTCGACCTTCTACCTTTTGACAATGTTTTCATATGCCCGTGACTTTCCTTCGTTATCCTTCCTCATATCCACAAAATCATTGCGAACCTTCTGTAATTCACTTTCCAACCTAGCATTCTTCACCCTCAATTTCTCCACCTCAGCCTTCAACTGTTTCACCTCTTCACTTTCTGGGGCTTGGGATGTTCCTTCACTCGCCGATTGATCATTGATGGGCTTGAAAGGTAACTTGACTTCTCTTACCCTCTCCAGAATCCAGGTATGATAACTAACCCTGTTATCCATCACTCCACTCCTCAGGTCCTTCTCTGCTCGCACCACACTTTCCCAAGCACTTCTGACTCTCCTCAACATTTCAGTACAATGTCCGTCCTCATAGTAGATGAAGAAAGCTGTGAGATAATCTGGTGAAGGCGCTCCCTTCATGGGATACCCGAACTGTCTTTGGACCAAAACGGGGTTGTAGTTAATACAATACCTAGCGCCTATGAGAGGTACATTAGGGAAGTTGCCACAATGTTGGACAGATGGTTTAGTCTCAAGCCAAAAAAGGCGCCATTTTACGTTTTCTTCTCTCAATCTGGCAAAGAAAAGGGCCTACCCATTACCTCCTTGATACGACAAATTCTCAGGTGAACTTCTAACATTGATTACCCCCTTAAATACTCGTGCCGCCATCCACGCATATAACGCCGGCAAACAACAAAGAATCCTCTTCCCTTTTCTCTCATGGCAAAAACTCATAGTTCCATACACATCTGCGAGGGCTGCTGTTACGGGATTTTCTGATCTCGTCTTTTTTGCCACGAAGACATCAATAACAGTGTAATCTACAAAGTCTTCCAGCTTGGGAAACAGGACAATGCCGAATATAGTGAGGGCTAGTACATCCATGAAGGTCTCCCATTCTTCCCTATCGCCCAGGTCGTGTAAATATTGTTCAAGGTATCCTTGTGTCAGCCCCCGCATTTGATGTCTCGTTATCAACCGGTTCTCCAATTCATTGGGATGTAGTTTCATTATAGCAGCAAGGGTAGAAACAGAGGCATGATGCTCCAAGTGCTGATATGGCTTGGTACCCTCTAATGGCAAGCCCAGAATATGTTCAAATTCTTCTACAATTGGCGCCAGTTGGAAGTCCTGGAAGGTGAAACATCTCAGGGGAGGATCATAATACTGAGCTAGAGCTGTAATAGCGGACAACTGTACTTTCACCTCCATTAAATTTAACAAATTCCCATATTTCCTCTCGAAGGTTTCTCTCTGTATGGTCTTGAGTCTTTGGCCTAAATTTATCAACCCGGTCAAATTTCCAATATGCGTCCTTAGGCTAGACTTCTTTCTTAAAATGACAGAGTTGGTATGCAGGGTAGCATCAGATCTGGTGTCAACATCCATCTCGTGTGAAGTCAAGTGCATAGCTGTGATTTCCCCTAAAACCAACATGTTACTAAATGATGCATGAATATGATGCATGATAATAAAGCAAAATAAATGCATGCATGGCATGAAAATGCGGTAACATAATTTTCGAAAGAGAACGAACAGCGTGAGGATTACAAGAATACACGTTTCTCCCTTTGTGCCCTAATAACGGTTCAATGGATTGGATCCAAGGTCAAGTATATGCAATTTCACAAGGATGGTCTCCTGAACCTAAAGGTCAATGGTCACTAGAGCTATGGCCCCCTCCATAGCATCTCCACAACAGTCGAGTAATCAACTAGATGAGGAGACACAAGTGAAGAGAACAGACTCTAGCTGGAGTTCTCACGATAGCCAGACAGGAAGTACATCCCAAAGTGACACCGCTACACAACTCCTATAATTCTAAGTTACGCTCAAACCCGGGTATAGGGCCTCACTCATGATATGCACAAAGTGTGTGTGTGAAGGGAGAATGCAATGCATACCCAAACCCTCATCTGCAAAACAACCAGAAAAATTCCCAGGCAGATATAAACATGTTTTTCTACCCTAGGGTTCCATATTCAACAATTCACATTTATTCACATGCGATTATTCAAATATCAAAGATAGATAAAGAAAAAGGGAAGAAAAACATAAAGAAAAACCACATTGAATTCGCGCATATAGTTAAATGGCTTGACTCTCTAGCAGTCTCCCCAGTGGAGTCGCCATCTGTCGCAACCGGAATCGCGACGGGACGACGATCCAAAAAAAGGAAACGGGTTTCGAAAAGCGATTTGGAGTCGCAACCATAGTTTATTATGCAAAACTACGGAAAAACCATAAAACGATAAGACACGGTCCGCGAAAACCAGATTCTGGGTTCGGGAGTCGGTTACGCGTATGGAAGGTGTTAGCACCCTACAACGCCTGCCCTAAGGCAGTACCTTTAACTAAATGCACGAATATGATGTGGTTTTAAAAAATGTTTAACTATCCCTTAAAATAAAATTCTAAATAAACAAAATATGTTTTTTAGTTTTTTGGGCCCGACAAGGATTGACCTTGCTCCTACGTATTCTCATTCAGAATGAGAAATCAGGGTTACGTAGTTCTTTTAGAAAACTGTTTGAGATGTTTGTTTGGAAATTGTTTGAAATTTTGTTTTGAAATGATTTTGGATTTTTGGGAAGTGAACCTGACAAGGACTAGCCTTGCTCCTACGTATCTCCACTCTTGATGGAGAATCAAGGATTACGTAGTTTTGGACAGAAAGATTGTTTGTTTGCTTGAAAGTGTTGATGTTTTTGGTTTTTGAAGATTTTATATATTTTTTTTTATTTTATTTAAGAAAGAGAAAAGGTTTTTTTAGCACAAGGACGATGCGTGCGATCACACATGTGCCTAAACCTTTTAAAACATATTCTTTCGTAATTTTATTTAAGAGAGAGAAAAGGTTTTTAGCACAAGGACGATGCGTGCGATCACACATGTGCTTGAACCTTTAAAACATATATTTTTATAATTTTATTTAACAAAGAGGAAAGATTTTTTAGCACAAGGACGATGTGTTCGATCACACATGTGCCTAAACCTTTAAAACATATTTTTGGAATTTTAATTAAGAAAGAGAAAAGGTTTTCAGCACAAGGACGATGCGTGCGATCACACATGTGCCTAAACCTTTAAAACATATTTTTGTAATTTTATTTAAGAAAGAGAAAAGGTTTTTAGCACAAGGACGATGCGTGCGATCACACATGTGCATAAACCTTTAAAACATATTTTTTTGTGATTTTAATTAAGAAAGATAAAAGGTTTTTAGCACAAGGACGATGCGTGCGATCACACATGTGCCTAAACCTTTAAAACATATTTTTTTGTGATTTTAATAAAGAAAGGGAAAAGCTTTTCAGCACAAGGACGATGCGTGTGATCACACATGTGCCCAAACCTTTAAAAAATATATTTTGTATTTTGAAATTTTTATTTGTAATTCTTACGTAAAACGAAACAGAGAAAGCCAATAGATAAAAATAAAACGAAAGGGGTGGGGAAATTACACAAGGGGGTTACACGCAATAACGACCAAATAATCAAAAAAAAAAGAAACAAAAGAAAAAGCCTAATAGGAATAGGGGTACAAAGATAAAAAACCAGGGGTGTCGAGTGAAATTGAAGCTCCTTTGTTTGGGCCAATACTCTTCTTCTCCAATTTTGGATCTGCTAGGGGTGTAAACATGAAAAATGGAGGCGTATCCCCAAATGTGTGTCAGGTTCAATTCTTTCTTTCTTTTTTTGTATTTTGCTGGCAGAAAAGCACAGCCTCTCTGAACACTATGCATCTATTTAACAGCACCACATGCAAACTTAACACATGCAAACTTAGCAACAACATAGCATAGACATGTTCAAGGGCAATGTAACAGAGATATGCTTAAGGGCAACGTAACAGAGACATATTCAAGGACAAATAACCAATTTAGTAAGACAGGGAGTGCAAGGCATTACTTACCTTTTGAAGCTTCGTTTGTTATTCGGGTCCCCAATGAGTCTCTGCTAATTCTTCTTCCTTCCAGTAAAAATGTCCTCTGCTTCTTTCTCGTTGCCCCTCCCCCTTTTTTTCTTCTTTCCCTCCGTTTGCAGCTTCTTCGCAACACTCACAGTTACTCGTTTTTGGGTCCCCTTTGTTGGACTTGTGTGCCCCTTTTTTTTTTCACACACTTCTACTCTTACTTTTATTGGAACCTCTCTACTCCCTCTTCTTCTTCTCCTCTCCTTTTCATTCCCGCATGTTGTAGTGGTGTAGCAGGCTTTACAGAGTTGCAAGATGGGCACTACAGAAGTGCCAGATGGGAAGATGCCCTGCTCGTGGATGATAACCCCAAAAATCTCCAGAAATGATTCTCTTCCTCTTTTAATACGCATAAACCCATACTGTGAGTGGCTTCTACTTTGGCCGCGTGATGTCCTTGATCATGTGCTCCCAGCAATTACTATGATGTGGTGTGCTTCTCTTCCAGCCAGGCCTTGAATATGGAGCTGCCCATGCTGCCAACGTGTTGCTCATGTATCTATTTCCAGCCATGCACCCACCTTTCTCCAAATTAAAAATCCAAAAGTGAAAGCCTGCCAAAAATATTCTCTTGCAGAAACCCATACTGCAAATAGCTTTTCAGTCGGTTAATGGCGGACAACGGCAGCAAGAGGTGGGAATCCTCGCTGTAAGGCTCAGACCAATTTAAAACGCAGTCACCAACTTTTTGGACGCTCGGTCAATACAAACGAACATTCGTCCAAATTACATGACCGAACGCTCTAACCAAATGTTCACACGAAAACCCCTGATCTAGGTCGAACGCTCAGATCGAAAGTTAAAGAAACACAAGACCGAACGTTCAAAAAAATCAAATCTCATCTAGAGCGAACGTGAACAGTAAGCCTGAGAGGCTGAACGTTTAAGATTCAAAACAAACTAGGACCGAACGCTTCAAAACACACCAAGACCGAACGTTAAACAACACAAGACCGAACGTTCAACTGAGAATAAACAAAACAAGGCCGAACGTTCAAAACACTAAGACCGAACGTTCAATAATAAATACATCAAGAGCGAACGTTCAACAACATCAAGGCCGAACGTTCACTTGAGAATAAAGACCGAACGTTCAACTGAGAATAAACAATTCAAAACAGAACGTTCGCTACCTGAGAGGCTGAACGGTCGATCGACGGAACGCTTGAGAGTGAGGATTGCCGACGAACAGACGAATGTTTGAACTGAAAATTGCCACTCTGAGAGGCTGAACAGACGAATGTTTGAACTGAAAATTGCCGAACGTCAATGACACCAAATGGCCGAACGACTGAGGACGAGCGGTTGACTCTCTGCATGACCGAACGTCCTAAAGGTATGAATGGCCGAACGGTCGAATAAGGCAAAGGACAAACGGTCGCGCAGGTCAGGGAACGAACGGTGGAGGGCGAACGACGCACAGGAAAGGACGAACGGTCGTAAAGCTACAGCAAGAGGCCGAACACTCTTTTTTACTTTTTTTAATTTTTTTTATTATTTTTTTATTATTTTTTTTTATTTTTTTTTTACATATATTTTTTTTATTTTCTATTTTTTATTTTTTTATTTTTATTTTACACTCATGATGAAAATAAATCTATTAGTCCATCCGGACGAAATTGGGTGTTGACACACATATACACATCCTGCTTAATCTCACAATCACAATCACAATCATAATATCATGCATTTGTTCACAAAGCTTGTGAATCACCTGTATAGGCATATAATGTACACATCTCAACATCAATCAATCTCAAAGCATCATCAAGCATTACTTATCAAACCATCACATTCATAAGCAAACCATCATAACAAACAAAGTTTCCAATTGAGTACATCAAACCCTTATTCTAAAAACAAAAGTAAATAAGTTCAGAACACTAAACCAAACAAAAGCATAAGTCCTGCTCTATTTATGATAACATCCATCAGTGAATGTGATGGACAAATTTATGAGCACCAAAATATGATGTCACAAACTTGTTTTTCAATCGGCAAGTATGACCGAATCGTTCAAGTAATAAACTTGGTAAGACCAAGTATCGTTCTCCCAAAGGACTCACGGCCTAGTTTAGTTGTGTGATTTGCTTATTAGCTAAGACTTACAAATGAAATAATTGAGATTTTATATGCAAGACAGAAAATAAACATGTATGCATGAAGTTTTGATCAATGGCAAAAAGCAAAAGATAAACACTTTCAATGAAATTTATGTATGAATATGTTGTTAGGGTTTCAATTTCATCTTATCCACTCTCATATATTTTAGGAATTCAACATTCAAATCATCATTGTTAATGCCACTCTCTAAAGTACCTTTCTAGAATGCTTCTCCCTAATCACGAGTTCATACAATTCCTAGCATTCCTAATGATCAGTTCATAAGTGCAGGAGCTTAACGACAACCAACATAATATTGGGAGAAATTCCCCGGATCTAGACTTCCCCGTACGTTCCCGTATCGACAAAACCAATAATCATGCATCGAATGAGTTAAACAATGCAAGCATTAAGCAAAGAGGAAAAACCCTAACTAATGATGAAAGAAAGCATAAGTCTTAATTAAAAGATGTAAAAACAGATTCCACATATGAGAGCTTCAAAAGATTACATTGATTCCCCAACAAACATACAGGTTTAGTTCACCATATTCATGGTGAACCTAGATGAATTACAATGAAAGAATGAAAGAATAAACCCTAAAAAGGTGAAGAGGTAGCCTGAGCATCCAAGATCCTCCTTCAAAGGGGTTGAAGAGAGAGTGTTTGCCTCGTTTCTGCCAAAGATACAAACCCTAGGACATCCTAAAGCTTATATACTACTCTAAAATTACAAAAAATGTGCATTAATGGGCTTGGGCCTAGATCTTTTGTAATTTTAGAATAGTATATAAGCTTTAGGACGTCCTAGGGTTTGTATCTTTGGCAGAAACGAGGCAAACACTCTCTCTTCCACCCCTTTGAAGGAGGATCTTGGATGCTCAGGCTACCTCTTCACCTTTTTAGGGTTTATTCTTTCATTCTTTCATTGAATTTCATCTAGATTCACCATGAATATGGTGAACTAAACCTTGTATGTTTGTTGGGGAATCAATGTAATCTCTTGAAGCTCTCATATATGGAAATTATGCTTGCATCTTTTAATTAAGATTTATGCTTTCTTTCATCATTAGTTAGGGTTTTTCCTCTTTGCTTAATGCTTGCATTGTTTAACTCATTCGATGCATGATTATTGGTTTTGTCGATACGGGCACGTACGGGGAAGTCTAGATCCGGGGAATTTCTCCCAATATTATGTTGGTTGTCGTTAAGCTCCTGTACTTATGAACTGATCATTAGGAATGCTAGGAATTGTATGAACTCGTGATTAGGGAGAAGCCATCTAGAATGGTACTTTAGAGAGTGGCATTAACAATGATGATTTGAATGTTGAATTCCTAAAATATATGAGAGTGGATGAGATGAAATTGACCCCCAACAACATATTCATTCATATATTTCATTGAAAGTGTTTATCTTTTGCTTTTGCCATTGATCAAAAACTCATGCATACATGTTTATTTTCTGTCTTGCATATTAAATTCCAAATATTTCGTTCTTAAGTCTTAGCTAATCAACAAACCACACAACTAAACTAGGCCGTGAGTCCTTTGGGAGAACGATACTTGGTCTTACCAAGTTTATTACTTGAACGATTCGGTCATACTTGCCGATTGTGAAACAAGTTTGTGACATCATATTTTGGTGATCATAAATTTGTCCATCAAGTTTTTGGCGCCGTTGCTGGGGACTCTGGTTTAACTGGTTAATTTGTGTGATTATTGATTATCTTTGACTTTAATTTTGAATTTCTGTTTTTATTTTCTGTTTTTATTTTTTCGGTTTTTATTTTATCTTATTTGATTTTATTTTATTTGATTTGATTAGATTAGATTTTATTTTATTTTATTTTATTCTATCTTCTGAATCTTTTATCTTCTGAATATTTATCTTCTCCTATATCTTTTTGTGCTAACAATTGTTTTTAGGGTTTTGTGCCTAATGTCTGCAGAATGCAATTTGGTCAAGAATTTAACTATATGGGCACTCAATTCTACCAAAGTAATCTCAACCACTGGTGGGAACATGACTCAAGCATGGATCAAAGCCAATTTTGGCAAGCTGCCGGACAATTTGAGAACCAACCACAACAACAATGGCAGCAACAAAGCTTTAAAATCAACAAAGGGAAGCAAGAGATCTCTTCATTTAGACAAGGCATGGAAGAATCACTGGGGCATGCATGGGACAGGTATAAAAGCCTATTACGAAAGACTCCCACGCATGGATTTAACGAAGGAGAAGTAGTCCTAATCTTCCTTAGAGGTCTTGGTTCACAAACCATGATGATGCTTAACGCCTCAGCTTGAGGCAATATCAAATAGAAGACTCCAGAGGAAGCCACAGAAATAATTGAAAACATGACTACTAATAACAATAAGTGGAACAGTGAAAGAGGAGCTCCTATTCAACAAAAAGGAGTTCTACAGTTGCAATCCAATGATGCCTTGATAGCTCAGAACAAGTTAATAACTCAACAATTGGAGAATTTCACAAAGATACTTGCACAACTACCCAAAGAGTTGAAGACTGCTGCACAGGTACAATCCCAGTTGTGCGAATTATGTGGAGGCGACCATATCAATGGTCAATGTGTCTTTTCAGTAGAAGCAATGGAGGATGTAAACTACATGACCAATCAACACCGTCAAGGGAACTACAATCAAGGGTGGAAACCACACCCAAGCATTGGTCAAGGGCAAACTGGGCAAGCTGGTCAATTTAATAAGCAGCAGCAGCAACCCACCTTATGGCAACAAATTTCTATACTTAATGAAAGATCAATAAGGTTGGAAGAAACTCTTCAGCAATTTATACAGAAAACTGAATCTTCTCAAAAGAGCACTGAAGCTGCTATTAAGAACTTGAAGATTCAAATGGGGCAGATTACCAAGCAGTTGGAAGAAAGGCCTGACACGGATTTTGGGGCTAATACTGAGGTTAACCCCAGGGGAGAGTGTCAAGAGCTAGTGAGTGTAAATGTTGAAAAAGTTGAGTTGGAAAAAGAAGAGAGAAAAGAGAGAGAAGAGAAAGAAGAAGAGAAAATTTGTGTGAAGATTGAGAAGGTGAGTAGAAAAAGAAAAGAAAAAAAGAAAGTGAGAGAAAAGAGAAAGAGGACGAGAGAAAAAAATAAAGAATCATATGAAAAATCTCGTCCCCATCCAAAGAAGTATCATAGGAAGAAGGAATTTGAGTGCTTTATGGAAATCTTCAAGAAATTGGAGATTAAAGTTCCTATGATTGAGACACTGCAACAAGTTCCTGGTTTGATCAAATTTCTGAAGAAGTTCAGTAGAAAGAAGAAAAAGAAGAAGGAACTTGGGCTTTACTGGGTCAAGTTAATGACGTTAAAAGAGCGCTTGCTGGGAGGCAACCTAGTGATTTACAAACTTTTGACTTTTGATTTGGTTTTGTAACTTTTAATTTGTGGACATTATTTTGTAAATATTTTGTTGGATACAGCATCTACTGAAGGATGCTAGGTGGTTAAGTATCTACTGAAGGATACTCAGTTTGTAACACCTATTGATGGGTGTTGGTGAGAAAATTTTGCACCTACTGATGGGTGCTGGTAAGTCTGTAACACCTACTGATGGGTGTTGGTAAGTTTGAAACACCTACTGATGGGTGTTGGTGGATTTTGGGTCAGGCTCGTGACGTTAAACAAGCGCTACCTGGGAGGCAACCCAGTTGATTGATTGTTTTTGTTTGTTTTATTTTAGTTAGGGTTTGCATAACCATTTTTAAGCATTGAATTGTAGGGAACCAGTGAGGGGCATGTCTAGGAGGTACGTAGGTTAAGAAAAGAAGGAGAAGAGCACTTCACGAAAGTGTCGCTGAGCGGCAACTTACCGCTGAGCGGTACTCTCGCAGATGGGCTTTAGTTTCCCCTTAGCGGGATCCGAGCCCATTAGGGTATTTTTATACCCTAAGCTGCGTTTTGGTTTCTCTTTTCAGACTCTTCTCTGCACACACACTCTTACATACCTTTTCAAAGGTTCTCTACAACTTTTCCCTCATCCCTCTTTAGAAAATCTCCCTTCCACTCACTTGCTCACTAGTTTTCCATCTAAGTTTGGGGTTGGGAGAGAGCATCATTGAAGGGGTTGATTTCTTCATTATGGTTTACTAATGCTTAACAATGTATCTTTTGGTTTTGTGAATTATGTTTGATGCAGGGATGGCCTCCTCATCGGGCAAAAAGAATCAAGACTATAAGATCCAAGAAGAAGGAGGATACAGAGGACAGCTCAGATTGAGGAGGAGTTGAGATAGCATTTACTGATGAATGCTATCATAACTAGAGCAGGACTTATGCTTTGTTTGGTTTAAGTTTTCTGAACTTATTTACTTCTGTTTTAGATTAGGGTTTGATGTACTCTATTGAACACCTGGTTTCTTATGATGGTTTGCTATTAACTGTGATTGTGTGATAAGTAATGCTTGATGATGCTTATTGATTGATTGATGTTGAGATGATGTGCACATTAAAATGCTTATACAGGTGATTCACAAGCTTTGTGAACAAATGCATGATATCATGATTGTGATTGTGAAATTAAGCAGGATGTGTATGTCAAATGTGAATGAGCTGATATGTGAGATTTTGAGCTCCAGAGTTGTTATTGTTGAATGCTATTACTTTGAAAGCATGAATGACTTTGCCCAGGTTTTCTATGATTGAATCAATTGCTTGTTTTGCATCATGTGATCAAGGCCGTTTGTTGAAACCCTTTTTATTGGCCAAATTCATAAAGTTAGCCCACTAAAAGAGAACACGTTGTGTTCTATCCTTTGAACCCTTAGCCTTGAACATACACTGAAACCTTTGATTGAAAAATCTTTACCTTGAGTTAAGTAGAAGATCTTGTGTGGTATTGATAAATGTTCAAGTTTGGGGTTGTTGGGAAAACATGAAAAGCATTGAGCTAAGAGCTAAAAAAGTAAGAATATGCAAAGAAAAAGAAAAGAAAAGAAAAAGAAGTAAAGCTCAATGCAAATGCAAAGGCAAAAGAAAGTTGGGAATGAATAAGATGATTGTGTTATTATGATTCTCTTAACTCAAGGATTTTGTGATCCAGAAAAACCAATTTTCTTGTTAGCCCAGCCACATTATAAGCCATTGAAAAGTCCTTGTGATGATGCATGCTTGTGAATGTTTTCGATTGTGGTAAAATGAAAGGCAAAGTTGATTCATGTGACATTGTGATAGTAGAGTGAATGAGTGATTACCTCTTATACACTTGAGTGTGAGTGAAACACTTTACCTAGTGAGGAAATATTCCATGAGAACATGAACATCCATGCTTAATTGATTGATCATTCATGAAAAATAGCATTTGTTGGATATTAACTAACTTTGTGAAACACTAAAGCATGTGCACATCTTGATTGAACTCTTGGTCATAAGATTGAATGAAGTTTTTACTTATCTTGAGAAAAAGGATTTTTGAATGAGTGAACCATCATATGAATTGGTTAGAGATTGAGTTACATCTTGTTTGCTTGAGGACAAGCAAAGCTCTAAGTTTGGGGTTGTGATAACAGTTGAAAAACTGTTATTTTTATGCTTAAATTTGATACCAAAAGCAACCTTTAAGACTTAGAAACTAGCTTGAATTCATATTTTTTCTTTAGTTTTGAGAATAAGAGAGTTGAAAGTGAATTTAATGGTTTTGTGCAAGATTCCCTTGATTTTGTAGGCTAATTGAATGATTTGAAAGAAGAATTGAAATACCGAATGATTGGAGTGCTGAAAAGTCAACCAGAAACCAGAAAAGTCAACCAGTCAACCAGAAAAGTCAACCAGTCAACCAGAATGCTGAAAAACCAACCAGAACGCAGAAAACGTGTGACCGAGTGGCGCTGAGCGGAAAAATACCGATGAGCGGCACTTTTCGGGTGCCGAAATCACCGCTGAGGGGCAAAACAGCAGCTGGGGGGCAAAATGGATCAACCGCTAGTACCGCTCAGCGGTAAAATACTGCTGAGCGCCATTCTAAATGGGCTTGGACCGGTTTTCTGGCACTTTTATGGGCTTGGGCCTAGATCTTTTGTAATTTTAGAATAGTATATAAGCTTTAGGACGTCCTAGGGTTTGTATCTTTGGCAGAAACGAGGCAAACACTCTCTCTTCCACCCCTTTGAAGGAGGATCTTGGATGCTCAGGCTACCTCTTCACCTTTTTAGGGTTTATTCTTTCATTCTTTCATTGAATTTCATCTAGATTCACCATGAATATGGTGAACTAAACCTTGTATGTTTGTTGGGGAATCAATGTAATCTCTTGAAGCTCTCATATATGGAAATTATGCTTGCATCTTTTAATTAAGATTTATGCTTTCTTTCATCATTAGTTAGGGTTTTTCCTCTTTGCTTAATGCTTGCATTGTTTAACTCATTCGATGCATGATTATTGGTTTTGTCGATACGGGCACGTACGGGGAAGTCTAGATCCGGGGAATTTCTCCCAATATTATGTTGGTTGTCGTTAAGCTCCTGTACTTATGAACTGATCATTAGGAATGCTAGGAATTGTATGAACTCGTGATTAGGGAGAAGCCATCTAGAATGGTACTTTAGAGAGTGGCATTAACAATGATGATTTGAATGTTGAATTCCTAAAATATATGAGAGTGGATGAGATGAAATTGACCCCCAACAACATATTCATTCATATATTTCATTGAAAGTGTTTATCTTTTGCTTTTGCCATTGATCAAAAACTCATGCATACATGTTTATTTTCTGTCTTGCATATTAAATTCCAAATATTTCGTTCTTAAGTCTTAGCTAATCAACAAACCACACAACTAAACTAGGCCGTGAGTCCTTTGGGAGAACGATACTTGGTCTTACCAAGTTCATTACTTGAACGATTCGGTCATACTTGCCGATTGTGAAACAAGTTTGTGACATCATATTTTGGTGATCATAAATTTGTCCATCAAAAGTACCGCTCAACGGTGAGTGCGCGTCTCGTTTCTTCCCCTCAGCGGCCATTTTGCCCCTCAGCGAACCTCCCGTGACTTACTGAGTGCCGCTCAGCGGTAAAATGCCGCTGAGCGGTGACTTCGGCTTCTCCTTTTGCACTCTTTGATTTCTTTTCTGATTCCATCTCTCTCCTTCTTCACTTCTTTCACTAAATTCACCTTAAAACCTGCACAAAAACACTGAAATCAAGCATAAACCTGTCCAGCTCTCTTATTTATGAAAATATGGATAAAAGCATGATTTCAAGCTAGTCTCTAAGTATAAAGGTTGCTTTTAGTATCAATTTTAAGCATGAAAATAACAGTTTTTCAACTGTTATCAGAATGCTATCTCAATCTCCTCATCAATCTGAGCTATCATCTGTATCCTCCTCTTCTTGGACTTATAGTCTTGATTCTTTTTGCTCGATGAGGAGGCCATCCCTGCATCAAACATAATTCGCAAAACCAAAAGATACATTGTTAAGCATTAGTAAACCACAATGAAGAAATCAGCCCCTTCAATGATGCTCTCTTCCAACCCCAAACTTAGATGGAAAACTAGTGAGAAAGTGAGTGAAAGGGAGATTTTCTCAAGAGGGAAGAGGCAAAAGATGTGGAGAACCTTTGAAAAGGTATGTAGGAGTGTGTGCAAAGAAGATTCTGAAAAGAAAAACTAAAACGCAGCTTGGGGTATAAAAATACCCTAATGGGCTCGGGTTCCGCTAAGGGGCAACCTAAGCCCAGTCTGCGATACTACCGCTCAGCGGTAGTTTGCCGCTCAGCGGCACTTTCGGGAAGTTTTCTTCTTCTTTCTAGCTTAACCTAGGTGCCTCCTACTCATGCCCCACACTGGTTCCCTGCAATTAAATTCTCATCACTCATGCAAATTCCTATCATGCAACTAAAGCAGAACAAACAAAAATATAATCAATCAACTGGGTTGCCTCCCAGGTAGCGCTTGTTTAACGTCATGAGCCTGACCCAAAGTCCACCAACACCCATTAGTAGGTGAAAAACTTTCTTACCAACACCCATCAGTAGGTGTAACAAACCTAGTATCCTTTAGTAGATACTTAACCACCTAGCATCCTTCAGTAGATGCTATATCCAACAAAATATTTATAACAAAAACAAAAATACCCAACAGTTCAAAATTACATCACCAAACCAAAAATTAAAAGTTCTTAAATCATTGGGTTGCCTCCCAGCAAGCGCTCTTTTAACGTCACTAGCTTGACCCAGTAAAGTTCAAGTTCCATCTTCTTTTTCTTCTTCTTTCTACTGAACTTCTTTAGAAATTTGATCAAACCAGGAACCTGTTGCAGTGTCTCAATCATAGGAACTTTAATCTCCAATTTCTTGAAGATTTCCATAAAGCACTTAAATTTCTTTTCCTTCCTATGATTCTTCTTTAGATGAGGATGGGGTTTTTCATATGATTCCTTCTTCTTTCCTCTCATCTTCTTTTTCTTACGCTTCCTCTCCCCAAATTTTCTCTTTTTCTTTTATTTTATTTTTTTCTTTCCTTCTCTTTTTCTCCTCAACCTCTTTATTTTCACACAAATTTCCTTTCTCTCTTCTCTCTCAACCACTTCTTATTCTTTTTCTTCGTGTTTATCTTTCTCACTCTACTCTTCTTTTTCTTCTCTCTCTATCTTTTCCTCATCTCTCCTTATTTTTTTCTTAGCAAAAATCTTTTCACTTTCAGTGACAATGGCTTGACCTTCCTCCTTAAGGTTAACTTCAGTATTAACCTTAACGTTCAATTTTTGACTAATGTAACGAAGGTGCATCTCCATCCTTTTACATGATTCTTCAATGCTTTTATGAATAGAGTCGGAATTTTTCAAAAATCGTTGAAGGGAATCATCCAAACTTTCTGCTAGAGAGAGTTGTTACTGCCATTGTTGTGGTGGCCATTGTTGTGGTGATGTCCTATCAAACTCTTCGACAGCTTGAGTGGTTTTGTGATGACAATTAGGTATCTGTATGTACTGTTGAACTGCCTCCTCCAACGTTATCCTTCTTCCCGATAGAGAGGGTTTTTGCTGCCATTGTTGTGGTGGTAGATTCTTAAATTGTTTGACAACTTGCCAAAATTGACTGTTATTCATGCTTGAGTGAGGTTCACACCAATGGTTGAAATTCCCTTAGTAGAATTGAGTGTCCATATAGTTAAATTCTTGACCAAATTGCATTCTGCAGACATTAGGCACAAAACCCTAAAAACAATTGTTAACACAAAAAGATATAAAAGAAGATATAAAATCAGAGATAAGAAGATAAAATAAAACCAGAAAAATAAAAACAGAAAAATAAAATAAAATAAAATAAAATAAAATAAAAATAAAAACAGAAAAATAAAATAAAATAAAATAAAATAAAAATAAAAACAGAAAAATAAAATAAAATAAAATAAAATAAAAATAAAAACAGAAAATAAAATAAAATAAAATAAAAATAAAATAAAATAAAATAAAATAAAATAAAATAAAAACCGAAAAATAAAAACAGAAAATAAAAACAGAAATTCAAATTTCAAAATTCAAGTCAGTGATAATCAATAATCACACAAAAGAACTAGTTAAACCACGAGTCCCCGACAACGGCGCCAAAAACTTGATGACAAATTTATGAACACCGAAAAACGGTGCCACAAACTTGTTTAACAATCGGCAAGTGTGACCGAATTGTTTCAAGTAATAAAACTTGGTAAGACCAAGTATCGTTCTCCCAAAGGACTCACGGCCTAGTTTAGTTATGTGATTTGTTGATTATTTAAGACTTAAGAACAAATTGATTGGAGTTTAATATGCAAAAGACAGTAAATAAACATGTATGCATGAATTTGATCAATGGCGAAAACGGAATACAAACACCTCAATGAAATAGATGGATGAGTATGTTGTTGGGGTTATCAATTTCATCTTATCCACTCTCATATACTTTAGGAATTCAACATTCTTTTCATCAATTGTTAATGCCACTCTCTAAATCACCTTGCAAGAAGGCCTATCCTTAATTACGAGTTCATACAATTCCTAGCATTCCTAGTAATTAGTTCTTAAGTGCAGGAGCTTAACGACAACCAATATACTATTGGGAAAAATTCCCCGGATCTAGATTTCCCCGTACGTTCCCGTATCGACAAAATCAATAATCATGGCAATGAATGAGTTAAACAAAGCAAGCATTAAGCAAAGAGGAAAAACCCTAACTAATGATGAAAGAAAGCATAAGTCTTAAAGGTAAGATGTAAAAACAGATTCCATATATGAGAGCTTCAAAAGATTACATTGATTCCCCAACAAACATACAGATTTTAGTTCACCATATTCATGGTGAATCTAGATGAAATTCAATGAAAGAATGAAAGAATAAACCCTAAAAAGGTGAAGAGGTAGCCTGAGCATCCAAGATCCTCCTTCAAAGGGGTGGAAGAGAGAGTGTTTGCCTCGTTTCTGCCAAAGATACAAACCCTAGGACGTCCTAAAGCTCATATACTATTCTAAAAATACAGAAAAATTAGGCCCGAGCCCATAAAAGTGCCGCTCAGCAGTAAACTGCCGCTCAGCGGTAAGCGCGTGAGTTGGTTTCTTCCCCTCAGCGGCCATTTTGCCCCTCAGCGGATCCAACGTGACCTCCTGAGTGCCGCTCAGCGGTAAACTGCTGCTGAGCAGTACTTGCGGCTTCTCCTTTTGCACTTTTTGATGTCTTTTCTGATTCCATCTCTATCCTTCTTCACTTCTTTCACCAAATTCACCTTAAAACCTGCACAAAAACACTGAAATCAAGCATAAACCTGTCCAGCTCTCTTATTTCTAAAAATATAACCAAAAGCATGATTTCAAGCTAGTTTCTAAGTGTTAAATGTTGCTTTTAGTATCAATTTTAAGCATGAAAATAACAGTTTTTCAACTGTTATCACTTTCCTTTTTCTTTTCTTTTCACATGATTAACTTTTAACTCAATGCTTTCTATTTTCCAACAACCCCAAAACTTGAACATTTATCAATACCACAAAATATTTTCATCTTAACTCAAGGGAAAGCTTTTCAAAAAGGGTTTTCAAATCATGTTCAAGGCTAAGGGTTCAAAGGATAGCTATCAACTACCACCAATAAAAAAGAAGTCTCAATTGTTTGAAATTTTTTCACAAAAATAGGAAAAGATGAGGATGACATTGAAAAGATATTTTTGGTCATGAGAGAATTGATGAATCTAAACTTTTAGAAGATGTTGAAAGTCTTCAACATTGTGGGCAATGAAAGTGATCATAGACTCGATGATACCATAGCTTTAATTTACTTTCTAATTATTAAATTTTTTATTTATTGCTTATAATTTTTTGGAAATGGTGATAAGATAGTTAAATTAATTAGTAAACAATTTATTTTGGATGCAGAGTGATGAGTGCATATTTATGCCCACATTTATGCTTTAAAATTAAATTTTTTGATGAGATTCATGTGCTTAAATGATTGATTTAAATTGAATGTGTGGTGATTGAAATTGTTGGGTTTGAGAATTAAAGAGACGTAAAAACGAGTTTTAACGCATAAATTAATCTTGGATTTTCTAATATCTATTTATGTAGTTGAAATTAAAGCTTTATTAGTCTAAATTGCAAATTAAGGCCCAAAATAAGGTTTTATTTGGAAAATAATGTACAGATGGGCCAAACAGGCAACTTTTACCCTTACTCCTCCTAATTTCTCTACATACACCCCTCTTCTCTTAACCAAGCCCAATTCTAAGTTAAACAGTAACCCTATTCTGAATACACCTCCTAAATTTCCCTACCCATACCCCTCCTAAGCCAAACTCCACCAGATTATGCCACATGTCCAAATCCTTTACACACAGATCTAACCATTAAGAAACTGCCACGTCAGTAATCCTCTGCACACCAAATAGACCAACCACATGCTGCCACATCATTCCCCTCTACCACATCATCATCTTCTTCCAAGAAACCATAATTCCCAAATCCAAACCCTAGGTCATGCACAGACCACCACCAACCTTGCTGTCAACATTCATCGCGCCACCACACAATATGCAACCATGTACCGCCTTCGCCGGACCATGTGTTGCCGCTACCATTTCACGCCACCGGCCACCACGAGTCTTCCGCTCCCACAACAATCGCAAATCGCGATACCATCATGGACGCCATCAACGAGCATCATCGCCGCAAGACCTCCGTCACGCACAACTGTGTTAGCAAAATGATGAAGATGAAGTTTTGATGATGTCCAAATCAAGTCAAGACCAATCAAGAATCAAAATGATTTGAAGATTTGTATTGTGATGGAAAGCTTTTGTAATACTCTTAGAAATATGTATAGGACTTAGATTAGAAAAAGAAAAGTGTTTTGTAAAAAGTACTGTAGCAAATTACTGTAGCGCATTACTGTAGCACGGTACTGTAGCAAAGTACTGTAGCTAATCGATTAACAGAGGCTGTTAATCGATTGTTCCAGAGAAAAATGGAAAAATTCAGCAGTGCAGTGTTAATCGATTAACGTTAATCGATTAACAGAAGGTGTTAATCGATTAACACAGGGACCGTTTGAAAAACTAGCCGTTTTTATAGCCGTTGGACTATCCGTTGGGGTGTTAATCGATTAACCACTGTAGCTAATCGATTAACACAGTGTGAAAGGCTGAAAACGAAAAATGGAAGAGCCCTTTGGATGAGTCTATAAATAGACTCTCATTTCCTCTCAAAATATATAACTAGAGACACAGAAACTCTTCCCTTGTGCTCAAATACTCAGAAATTCTTGAGACTTGTGTGTTCTTGTTCGGCTTGTGAAACTCTTGTCTGTGGAGCTGGTGAAGTGCTGCTACGGTGACAAAGGAAATAGCCGGTTCATCCTTGGTGTGTCTAAGGAGGTGTTCGGAAGAGAATCATCCTTCGTGAAGTATTCGGAGGAGGTGTTCATCCTTTGTGAAGACTCAAAGGAGGTGTAGTTTCATCTCTTGTGGTATCAAGAGAGGTGGTTTCTAAACTCTTACAAATTGTATCTTTGTGATTGTAATTTGTAATTGTTTTGTGTTATTGAAACTGTTTATCTTGTTTTGAGATAAGCGACTGGACGTAGGATTGGTAAGATCCGAACCAGGATAAAATCATCTGTGCAAATTTCTCTCAACCTTACTCTTGCTTTATTTGTCTTTATTAATTGCTAAGTAAGTTTAATTGAGTAGAAATTAAAAGGCACACTTTTGTATTAAAAACCCTCTTGGTTTGTTATCCCACGCTAACCATTCCGCTGCAGCCGCTTCTGAAAAACTGTTCTCCTCCATTCGTGCCAACACCTTGTCGCTCCGCAATCGCTTCACTCAGCACCACCGTCAACCTTCACGTCGTCGCCACCCTCCTCATCGACAACTACTGTCACGCACAACAACCGCACCGCCACCACGACCACTATCCACTATCATCTCGCCGGAAAACCATTCTCCATCATCGCCGCTCCCCACCATCAACACGAACTTGCATCAAAGCCAGGCCTGCAAATCCAGAAAACTACAGCAGAAACCAGAAGCAATCGTGCCTGCACTCCTCCTCCTTCATCGCGAGTTCCTCATCAAACCGCCACAATCTTCATATTCTCCGGCATGAACACACCTTGCTGTCGTGTCGCATCCTCGCCGTCATCTCCTTCGCCGAACCCTAGTGCATCAATGTTGCCACTGCTTCAAAATTCATCATCGTCATCGCGCCTCTACGAGTTCGCCAAACTCGAAACACCATCATCTTCTCCTCCCTCGCGTCACCACCATGAACTTCTTCTCCATTGATCACGACACATCACCTGCAAGAAGAAACCAGATTTAACAACCACACAAAAATCCAATTCATAAGCTGTTAGCCATCTCCATTCAAAAATCCTGGTGCGAGAAGCAAAGAAGCATTCTTCATTCACGGTGCAAGCGCAGGTCGCGTGACGACAGAGAGAATTGCCTTGCATCAGAAAACCCTAATTGGGTGAGAAAGAGGGTTGCCACGTGTCAGACTCTCATTGGCCATGCTCTCCCTTAGTCAAAGCTGGTCAATGTAACACCCCGATATTTGGTGTTACGCCGACTAATTTTTTTTTTTTTCGTAAAACACGTAAGTAAAAATTCAAATTTTTAATATTCAACCTCAACGGATAAATAGTACGTTATTTATTACAAACCGATTATTCCGAAAATAAAATGTTCAAATAGTCAGGATCGAATAAAATATTAAAATACATTCCCAAGTCCTCTATCCCATCTCTCTTTCATCCTTTATGCATGTTCAGAAGCATCAGCCATCACATCTGTAATAACATCTGCTCCCGTATAACATCACACATTATACGATCATCGCATTCACATGCACAAACAAGCAAGGGTGAGCTAACAAAAATACAATTCTTATACATCATAAACATACTCATAATAACATGCTATCATCCACACCTTAACCATATCAAACTATATACCCAAGTACGAATTATGCTCCAACCGTATGCATATACCAATATGTATCAAAATATCAATTTAAAATGCATACACCAATATGCATTACAAAATAAATCAGACTACATCCACCAATATTACAGACGAATCAAAATACATACACCAATATGTACTAGCGTCACTCCCATCACTCTTTTCAGAGCTTCCCCGGGCCTTTACACATTACCCTAATGTGTAGTGCTGCTTCCCATCACTCTATAGGGAGATTCCCCGGGCAAGTACACAATGTCACCCTCCATCACTCTGAACAAGAGCTTCCCCAGACAAGTACAAGTATACCCCCCATCACTCACCTAAAGAGATTCCCCGGGCCCGCAAGCACAACGCCAATCAAATTTGTAATGAGCTTCACCGGACTAGTACCCCACGTCACCCCCATCACTCTTACATAAATGTAAGAGATTCCCCGGGCGGTTACACATTACCCCAATGTGTAGTGCTGCTTCCCATCACTCTATAGGGAGATTCCCCGGGCAAGTACACAATGTCACCCTCCATCACTCTGAACAAGAGCTTCCCCGGACAAGTGCAAGTATACCCCCCATCACTCACCTAAAGAGATTCCCCGGGCCAACACGCACAACGCTTACTATCCACCACTCATTTTAATGACACCAACCAGCCAAAAATATACATCTCCAATAATCCTCATAATACCAATCCAACCATACCATAACGTACCTATCATATCATCATCACATAAGCATCACAATACCAAATTGTAAACAATTCAAGTTCTTCTTTTAACATGAAACTCATAATTAAATCATATACAACTATGATTTCAACAGTACTTAACCATCCAAACATCACTCTCATATCAATTTACAATCTCAAACAGATCACCCAACATTCCCATATCAAATAGATATATCAAACAATTCAAAACAGTGTACACATAACACATTTTCTTTATATCCTTTTAATACTCATATTTAGGTAACTCAAACAACTTTGAAACCATCACCAACAGTTTCGGAAGGGTCAAAATCCCCCAAAACGAACTAAAGAACGTCCAAAACGGACATCCAGAACCCCCAAAACTCCTAAAAACAGAATCTGCAGCATGCTGCTGTATTCAGGCGCGCTGGAGCGCGACCAGAGGGCGCTGGAGCGCGACTCAACCTGACCATCGCGCGCTGGAGCGCGATAAATGGGCGCTGGAGCGCCGTGACAGCAACCAGATTCTGGTTTTTCACCCAGAATTTTCCAGATTTGGTTTCCAGTACATATTCAACACTTCTAACATGTTTTCAAACATATTTGGAGTCTATTACCACTCCACAATCAGCCAGAAACGTCATAACATCATCCTATCCAATTTCTCATGCAAAAATCAATTCTTTTAACTATCCAACAACCACATATCCCTGCATAATTTTCTAACAACTTGCAACTCAACATTCAGCACCCAACAATGATCTTTCCTCCAAGATTTTAAACACCAAAACAGATCAATAACGTACTGCAACTTATCCCAAAACAGTTTTCACATACCACTTTCTAAATTCAAGAAAACAAAGGAAAGGAGTAGCTTCCACCACTCAAAATCCCAAATTGTGCCACATCCAAATCTAAAAACAACTCATATAACTCTCACCTTCATCAATCTTCAATCCATTTTCGCAAATCAAAATACAGTGAGATAAACTTCTATATATACAACCCCATTTCATGACCAAATTGGTTCAAAACTTTCCATCCACATATACCAACATAAAAGAATGAAATCCCACCATCAATTCAACATAGATCCATCAATTTCCAGCAATATTTCATCATATAACTTAATCAAGATTCATAGATCAAAGTTGTAACACAAGGATCCCTTCAAGTCAACCAATTAAAATCATGGCATGCCTATGTATACGATAATCCCAATTTCTCATTCTCAAATTCTTAATACTCAACATTTACCCATAAGAAACCACATATTCATCAAGTAAATTCTGCACACAAATAATCACAGAAGAGATAAGTTAGCTCCCCTTACCTCTTGAAGATCTTAACTTCTTCTTCCAAGAGAGTAACTCCTCCTTTCCTTGGTAGACCAAGCAAGCTCCAACACCTCTGCACACTTAGAGTTTCGTTCTCCTCACACCAAAAAGCTCTCCACTCTCCCTAAACTTCCAAATCTGATTTGGGTTTAAAGAAATGGCTCCAAGACATGCAAGGACCCAAGATATTGTAATTTAGCAATAAAATACCAACATCTGGCCATCCTAATCCATTTTCCAGCCCCAAAATCCGGAAAGAATGGTTTGTGGGAAGATTCCCCAACCTTGCACGCTCAAAAAAACGTGTTCCAGGCTGTTATGTTTCCATAACTGACGTAGCTAATCGATTAACTCAAGTGCTAATCGATTAACACGAGTCCAGAGGCTAAAACACGAAATTTTCTCTGTAACAATCGATTAACTACAGCTGTTAATCGATTGTTCCAGCAAAGAAAAAAAAAACTCAAACAGCACATCTGGCACAACTTTGACAGTTCGGTTGAACCCCTTCCCGAAGTCGGAATTAGGCGTATGAGTACTCAAATCGAAGCTTTTTGAGTCTATTTTCCAATGGGAAAAGAATCAATCCAAAATATTAATTGTATAAAAAGTTATAAATAAAATAGTAAGCCATGGCAAATTTTGACAGCATTCTATTTTACACTACAACTTGAAATTTTTTCAACTTGGTAAAATTTTGAGTTTACAAGGGTCGTACAGTCAACAATGCTTAAGTCTGGTCAAAGCTGATCAACAAGGGCTTCTGGTGCAATTTTGGAGAATTCTGAAGGGGCTAAAGTGTAGATAGAGGAAATTTTAGGGCATTTATGCAATTTTGAAAAGTGAGAAAAGCTTAAAAGATAAAATTCAATTGTTAAATTAATTTAATTTGGGAATATCAACAGAAAATATCTTCCAAATAATGTTATAATTATCTAAATATTTTAGTTATTTGGAAGATATAAGATAAAAGATTTTGTCAACTGAATATTCAGAGTCCAAGCCCAATCAAGCCCTATATAAAGAGACCTAGGGAAGTAGAAAAGGGACTTCACTTCATTCATTCATTCACCACTCCTCTCTTTTCTTTCATCTTGTATTCAACTCCATTCATGGAGAGCTAAGCATCTATGGCTATTCTACTGTAATTCCATTATGGATTCTAAGGTTGGGTTGAGTTAATGGAATTGTTTATTTTGATTATTGATTTAAGTTGTTCTCTCTCTATGTCTTTCATCTCTGTATCAAATTAAAAGCAAAGATTTTTGCATTATAATGTGTTTGAATCTACATGCATATTGATTATATGAGTTCTAGGGTTTCTAGGTTTAATTGAGAATCTACTTTGACTTAATTTAGGAACTTTCATATGATTAAATGGTTTTTACTATCAATTGAGAATGTACTTTGATTGGTAGTAATAATTTCAACTATAATCAATTGAGAATTTACTTTGATTGATTAACTTTTAATTTGGTTAGGATATTTAAGAATAGACATGATTAAACAGAATAAGATTTGATTGAGAATGTACTTTGGTTGAATTCATTGTGAATAATCTAGAAAAGTTTTGCATTTGATTGAGAATTTACTTTGGTTAAATGCATGATCGCCCTCAAATTAATTAAGAATGTACTTTAATTAATTTGAAACTTAAATAATAATCAATTGAACAATTATCTGTGAATAACCGATGATGAATCTATCTTGGAAAAGCAGTGGAATTATCCTATTTCATTATAATTGTTTTTAAGTTTCTTATTTGTTCTTTAAACCTTCTCCAAACATCAGTTTTATTCTTGAACATTGCATTGCATTCATAAGATTCAAATATTGAAAGGCAATTTTGTATTCGTTGGGAGACAACTTAGGGTTACTTTAACCCTATCTACTTTCTTAAATACTACTTGGCAATACTGAAGTTGCCTTGAAAAAAAGTATTAATTTGATAGCTTCAACGACAACTTATCACAGGGCATGCAACATGGCTTAATTGGATTAAGTCTCCTTCTTCCTGGTTTTCTTCCTCAAACAAATTTTACTGAAGATTTAATGGTCGTTCAAAGGGTCCAAGACTTCTTCATTGGGTGGTAAGTAATAATCCAGACATATTTCGAATTCCATCCAACTAGGCTTGTGTAGCTACTATTTTGATTAAAACTCATATGGTCAAATGGTTTTGGATTAAAATTGGTTTCATCTTGGTTGCATAGTCAGTTTTAATTGCCTTTAATTTTTACTGCACATGTTGCACTAAATTTGCCAACTTATGGGCAATAATTGAATTGTAAAAGCTAACCAACAATTGCTTCATCATAATTATCTTTTCGTACTGTCATAACCAGTTTGGTATGCTATTATTTCACATAAACTTCCACTCTGAACCAGTTTGTCATTAGATGTTCAATGTTATTTCTTGTTTGATTGATTGAGCTGCAGTATAAGTCTTGAAGTTTTAAAGCTAGAAACAACAACATCCTTCATCTTGGAACCTTGGCAGACCTTTCAATCAATTTATTCTCAACACTTGAATATAGTAGCAGAATCATGAAGCTGTGAAGCCAAAGAAGCATAAGTCAAGTTGTCCATATGTTACAATCTATCATTACAAATTGTCGCAACCGAAATCGCAACGGGACGACGATCCAAACAGAAACGGGTTTCGAAAAGAGATTTTGGAGTCGCCACCATAGTTTATTCTGGAAAACTACGGAAAAACCATAAAATGATAAGACATGGTCCACGAAAACCAGATTCTGGGTTCGGGAGTCGGTTACGTGTAGGGAAGGTATCAACACCCTACAACGCTTGCCCTAAGGCAGTACCTTTAACTAAATACGTGAATATGATGTGGTTTTCAAAATGTTTAACTACCTCCTAAAATAAAACTCTAAAGAAACAAAATATATTTTTTACTCTTTTGGGCCCGACAAGGATTGACCTTGCTCCTACGTATTCTTATTCAGAATGAGAAATTAGGGTTACGTAGTTCTTTTGAAACTGTTTGAGAAGTTTGTTTGGAGATTGTTTGAAAATTTGTTTTAAAATGATTTTGGATTTTTGGGAAGTGAACTTGACAAGGACTAGCCTTGCTCCTACGTACCTCCACTTTTGGTGGAGAATCAAGGATCACGTAGTTCTGGCTTGAAAGATCGTTTGTTGTTTGAAAAAAAGCTAGATGTTTTTAAGTTTTGAACATTTTATGTTTTTTTATATTTTTCGAGAAAAAAGGAGGTAATGAGTACTAGGCCGACGCGGGCGGTCACACGAGCACTCATACATTTAGAATGATATTTAAATTTATGTAAATAAGAGAGAAAGGTATCGAACACAAGGACGATGCGGACGATCTCACGAGTGTTCGACCTTTAAAACACATTTTTGTAATTTTATTTAAGAAAGAAGAAAATGTTTTTAGTATAAGGACGACGCGAGCGGTCACACGTGTACTTAACCTTCAAAACGTATTTTTTGTAATTTTATTTAAGAAAGAAGAAAAGGTTTTTAGCACAAGGACGACGCGAGCGGTCACACGTGTGCTTAACCTTTAAACGTATTTTTTGCAATTTTACTTAAAAAAGAAGAAAAGGTTTTTTAGCACAAGGACGACGTGAGCGGTCACACGTGTGCTTAACCTTCAAAACGTATTCTTTTGTAATTTATTTAAGAAAGAAGAAAAGGTTTTTATCACAAGGACGACGCGAGCGGTCACACGTGTGCTTAACCTTTAAATGTATTTTTGCAATTTTACTTAAAAAAGGAAGAAAAGGTCTTTTTAGCACAAGGACGACGCGAGCGGTCACACGTGTGCTTAACCTTCAAAACGTATTTTTTTTGTAATTTATAATTTTTTCGTGTATTATTAAATATATATTTTAAAATAAGTAGATATTTAGAATAAATAAATAAGACAAATAATAAAAAAACAAATGAAATAAGAAAAAAAAGGAACAAAATAAATGAAATAAATGCAAAGCAAATAAATAAATAAATAAATAACAGGGGGTGTGTAAATGAAAAAAGGGGTGTCTAAACTTATTTTTCTTTTATAAACAGATTGGGCCTAAACCCAAACTGAAAGGGGTTGTGAAAGTGAGAAACGGGGGCCGCGCGAAGGAAAAAGGAGTTTTTTTTTTCTTGGGCTTGACCCAACACTGGCCCGGGGTGGTATGGGGGTGCGCGGGTGAGAAAACAGGGTCTGCAGAACGGAAATGAGGCTCTTTTGGTTTGCAGAAACGGAATGGGCTTCAACCCAAACAGAGGGGGTTGTGAATGAGAAGTATGTATCAACATAAAGAAAAAACAGCCCATGCTAGGCCCAAAGCCTCATCATTCAGAAACCCATTAGAGGTCTGCTCAAATCTTCTTCATTCTTCCATCTCAGAAAAACACGAGACCCTCTCTTCTCCCAGCCAGGAATCCGGATAGTGAAAGGGGCATCCGACGAGTGAATGAGGGCATCAATGGTGATTTTGAGCGATGATAGGTGTAGTGGACGATGGGTTATGTTTGTTGAGGCGGTTACGGGTGAGCGCAGTGTGGAGAATCCAAACGGATGATGGCGGCTGGCGAGGGAAGGGGACAAAGGTTGGAGTCTCTATTGTTACCGTGGGCAGAGATTAGGAAAATGAGTAGAATGAGGATGTAAGTTGGGGAATGACAGGCTCCTGTGATGTGAGGAAAATGTATGCCTATCTTTTATTGTTAGCTAAATAGATGAAATTTGCAGGCATTGAAACCGCATTTTGGGTGCAGTTTTGATTAGCAGAGGAAAAAAAACAAGCAAGCAAACATAACCATATAATCATTCATCTCTCAGCACGCATAGTGAAAGCATATCCTCGAGGAGCATGACTGAAGAGCTTAGGTATATGAAGACTTACCTTCGCAGCTTCAAGATGCCTTTCCTCTTGGGTTCTAATTCCCTTTGCTTTCCTCGACCGAACTTCTCTTTTTGGTACCCAACAATGATCTCGCAGGCGCCGGAAAGTAAGGTTGACTGGGCAACTAGGTTCACACAACAGTCGATTCTCCTCTTTTCTCTCTAGTCTCAGGTCTCTTGCTCTCTCGTGGTGATGGTCTCTCCACTGTGTTCGACTCCCCTTTTGACTGTGTTGAAAACCATTTTGAAAACCAGCAAGCTCTTTTTCTGCTGCACTGCTTCTGGGAGCTCTGGCATATCCTCTGACCTCAGATCTTCCTTTGTCTTTTTTCTTCTTCATGTTTAAATTGGATCAGCTGGGAAAAGTCATTCAGACATCCTTTCCCTCTTTGATGTATGATGGCAACTCTCCATAGGGAGTTTTAGCAATAGGAACCAGAACTTTCTCTTGCTGCTGGAGTATTTTTAGCATTAATGTGTAATGTAGCAGTTGCTTTGTGTTGCAAAGAAAAGCTTAGTTGACCTTTGTGTTTAGTGTTTTGTTTTTGTTTCCTTTTCTTTTTTCTTTTTTTTTACGTTAGAACTGCATCATATATATTATTTAAGAAACTCTTCCTTTCTTGAATTAAGAAACAAAAGAAACATAAAAAATAGGAAAAACTTTGATAATTAAAACAATAAAAATAAATAAGTAAATAAATAAGATAAATATATACATAGATAGAAAAAAATGATAGAAATACCAAACAAAAGAGAAGATAAATAAAATAAAACAAAAAGCAAAAGCAAAGAAAAATAAAATAAAATAAAATAAAAATAAGCAGAAAAAAAAAGGAAAAGAAAAATAACAACAAAAAACCCCCTTTTTTTATTTCTTCCCAAAAGACAATAAACTTATATCAAATTTGTCTTTGTTTTTTTTATATTTTATATTTTATTATTTTCTCTTAATTCTAGGCGTCTTTATCTATCCGGACGAAATTGGGTATTGACACAAATATTGTGTGTACTTGCTGGATTTGGAATGTTGTAGCTATGCAAATTTATTCTGGAAGTTGAATGAACTTTATTTGGAGATTCAATGTTGTTTAAGAAGCCAAAATTCCTGCAGAAGCTAAAGCTTTTGTTTCTCTGTTTTTGCATTATTTATGGACCATAATATTTTTCTTCTATACATAAAATTTAGTAAAAAAGAAAGCCCACAAGCTAGTTCTGACCCATAGGGCTTTGGGAATATTTAGTCTTTCGGGCTTTTTTTAGTAAAAGACTGTTTTGGCCCTGTCAGCTTTTTTGGGTTCCAACTCATATGACCTAGGGCTAAATCTTATCAATTGGACTAACTTGACAACTTTAGTATTAGGTGATGTTAATTGGAAGTCAGATCACCCATTAGACGTCAATAGACGTCGGCTGCCCAACCTCAGACGTCAAAATAGACGTTAGACATGGGGATCTGACGTCTCTCAACGTTGAGCGTCCACTGGCTTGCATTATGCGAGAAAATCCTTAGACTGCTACTAGAAGACATTTATCGTCAAACAATGCACTATAGACATCAGATAGGGTACTAACCAACGTCAATAAACGTCAGATAGGACACTAACATGTTGATAACAGTTGAAAAATTGTTATTTTCATGCTTAAAATTGATACTAAAAGCAACCTTTAGACTTAGAAACTAGCTTGAAATCATACTTTTATCCATATTTTCAGAAATAAGAGAGCTGGACAGGTTTATGCTTGATTTCAGTGTTTTTGTGCAGGTTTTAAGGTGAATTTGGTGAAAGAAATGAAGAAGGAGAGAGATGAAATCAGAAAAGATATTAAAAAGTGCAAAAGGAGAAGCCGAAGTCACCGCTCAGCGGCACTTTACCGCTGAGCGGCACTCAGGATGTCACGGGAGGTCCGCTGAGGGGCAAAATGGCCGCTGAGGGGAAGAAACGAGACGCGCACTTACCACTGAGCGGTACTTTACCGCTGAGCGGCACACTTATTGGCTTGGGCCTAGATTTTTTGTAATTTTAGAATAGTATATAAGCTTTAGGACATCCTAGGGTTTGTATCTTTGGCAGAAACGAGGCAAACACTTTCTCTTCCACCCCTTTGAAGGAGGATCTTGGATGCTCAGGCTACCTCTTCACCTTTTTAGGGTTTATTCTTTCATTCTTTCATTGAAATTCATCTAGGTTCACCATGAATATGGTGAACTAAACCTTGTATGTTTGTTGGGGAATCAATGTAATCTTTTGAAGCTCTCATATATGGAATCTGTTTTTACATCTTTTAATTAAGACTTATGCTTTCTTTCATCATTAGTTAGGGTTTTTCCTCTTTGCTTAATGCTTGCATTGTTTAACTCATTCGATGCATGATCATTGGTTTTGTCGATACGGGAACGTACGGGGAAGTCTAGATCCGGGGAATTTCTCCCAATATTATGTTGGTTGTCGTTAAGCTCCTGCACTTATGAACTGATCATTAGGAATGCTAGGAATTGTATGAACTCGTGATTAGGGAGAAGCCTTCTAGAAAGGTACTTTAGAGAGTGGCATTAACAATGATGATTTGAATGTTGAATTCCTAAAATATATGAGAGTGGATAAGATGAAATTGAACCCCCAACAACATATTCATACATAAATTTCATTGAAAGTGTTTATCTTTTTCTTTTTGCCATTGATCAAAACTTCATGCATACATGTTTATTTTCTGTCTTGCATATAAAATCTCAATTATTTCGTTTGTAAGTCTTAGCTAATCAACAAATCACATAACTAAACTAGGCCGTGAGTCCTTTGGGAGAACGATACTTGGTCTTACCAAGTTTATTACTTGAACGATTCGGTCATACTTGCTGATTGTAAAACAAGTTTGTGACATCATATTTTGGTGATCATAAATTTGTCCATCACATGTCGTCGTTCCTGATTTATGGTAGAAGATAGCTCAGCAATCATATAAAAGGCTATAAGTATTAAACTGCAAACACAATTAGCAATGCCTGATTGGTTCAGATTCAAATGCCTCCAATAACTCATCAATTATATTTGTTATTGTTAGATATATTATATCTTTATCTTTTATCTTTTAGTTAGTTTTTTATTATTTCTTATTTGTATTTTAGGCTTAGCCCATATTTCTTCTATTATAAATAGAGAACCCTATTTGTGTATTTAACACAAGGGAGATTAATCCCATATATATTTTTCACTGTATTCATCGTGGTATCAGAGCTTAAGGTTCTTTTTTGAGGAAAACGTTTCTGGTGCCTCTGCCACTGCATCCGGCGGTGCCGGCGGTGCCGCCATCTACTGCTGCCAACGGTGCCATTGTCTATCGCTGTCACTACTGGAGTTCTAGTTTCGAGTGATGATCACATTGTTTTCATCGTCTCGGCCAGGCCACTACCATGCCTTGAATGACGCCTTTATCGGAGTTCCTTTTAAAGTTATGGATTTGCTCCCTTTTTCGTCGTGAATTGTGGCATGTTTGGTAGTTTTTTAGAGCATCAAGGTTGCTCTTTTTCCTTTTTCAGGTGTCTAGATTGGAGAATTTTGGATTTTTTATGGTTTCTCTCTCTTATTCATCCATGCCTTCTTCTGCTGGTGTCTCTTTTGACCTCATGTTTTTGTCACCATTGTGTTTGACCCGTGTATATATGCTTTTTCCCATGGAAAATATGGTTCTTGTTAGTTTATTTATAGCCATGGTGGCTCTTCAACAATTACATCTTTATCCACTGGTGGCATTCTTCAACGATGATTTGCAAGAAGAGATTTACATGGAGCAACCTCCCAGATTTGTTGCTCAGGGGGAGTCTTTTGGGTTGGTATTTCATCTTCTATGTCGTCTTGCAAATCATTAGTAATTTGGTGTTACTCGAGTGTAGAAGTATATATTTTCATTAAGTCTTTATGGATTATATTAGTAACAAGCTTTTGTACATACGATTTGTATGCACAACTTGAGGGGAGTGTTAGATATATTATATCTTTTATCTTTATCTTTTATCTTTTAGTTAGTTTGTTATTATTTCTTATTTGTATTTTGGGCTTAGCCCATATTTCTTCTATTATAAATAGAGAATCCTATGTGTGTATTTAACACAAGGGAGATTAATCCCATATATAATTTGCACTATATTCAACAGTTATATATAATTATGCAATTGGCCATTACATTTGTTATAACTCATCAATACTAAATAATAGTTTCCAAATGGAAGCATCTATCAAAAATTTTCTACCCTTTTCAGTAATTTATTTTTATTTAAATTATTGTTATTTTTGTGTTTTTACTCTAATTCCACAAACTTCTTCCTTTATGAAAGTAAAAATCGTGTCATTTCACTTACAATAAAAATCAAATGATAAGATATTTAGAGAAAATTAAAAAATATTTGGAATACTCAATAAAATGAAATTTTTTAGTAAGAGATTTGATTGGAAAATCTAAATTAAAGCTTGATTAAACCTAAACTTTTATTCCCAATTAGTTTTTGAAAGTTTTTTTTTAGGAATTGTTTTGAAAATGGTCAATGTTGTATATAGCATAAAATTATATCAACGAGTTATCACAAACATGATACTATAGAACAATCATAAACTAGAGTATAAAGTGACATTTAAAGTCATACAAAATTTATATGTTAATAATTATAATTATCCGATAAAGTTTTTACTAATATGCTTTTATGTTATTTAAGTAATATGGTGTAACTAGTTTGTTCAGTACAATAAATCCGCTAATTTAGTTTAGACTCTATTAATCGTTGAGATAATTCAATATGTATTTGTTCTTTAATAATTGTTGTAACCTTGTGTTTACCTACACATATCTCCCATTTTTTATCTCTCCCTCCCAAGTTTTTTTAAAAAAAGAAAATAAATAATAGTAAAGTAATAAAAAGGAAGGAAGGGATAAACCTCACTTTTACCTTATTATTCTCTCTCTCGTGTGTAAGGGCCTGAAAATATATGACAGTTGGGCCTTATGTTGAGGCAACCAGGCCCATAAGGCTTAGGGCACTATGACCTTAGGAAGGAATCTTTCAAAATCTGAGTTCATTATCTCAGCTTGCCATTCTCTCTCTAAAAAGCTTGCTCTTCCGTTTCTCTCTGCCTTCTCTCTACCATTCCCTCACATTTAGTGGTTGCATGGTGGATTAGGTGGTGCTCAAGTGACCACGGTGTAGAGACCTTTGCAACCATCTGAATAGATTTTCATTCTTCAGCGGGTAAGTAGCTCTTCACTGTTCTCCGTTGTTTGGGACCTAGGGCAAGTTTCATGTGCCTAGTGTACCCTCCTTTAAGTTTTCCTCCGTTCATTCTAGCTCTAAGAGTTGTTCTTGATCACCGTATTGCGGGTTGTAGGGTGCTATCTAGATTATTCGTGTGTGGGGGTACTGTAGCTGCGGGTCTCTGAGCTGAGCAAAGAAGTTTCAAGGTAAGGGGAGCTAATTATTTTTCTTTGAATTTATTTCTTGAATTTGCTTTGTAAATGAATGTATGTTGAATTTTGGACTGTCGTGCGGTTTTGTACAATACTTTGGATTTGAAGTATATAAGATGGTTTGAATTGAATGGCGTAATTGATGGAACTGTGATTGATTGCTTTATAGTGAGTTTGATGAACTTAATTACTGTATTAGATCATGTTAGAAATGATTTGGAGTGTGAAATATGTTGTAACTTTAGCTAGGTAGAAAACTTCGTGATTCGGTAGTGTTTTAGGTCCTTTTGGAGGAAGTGAGGTAGTGAATTTGAGAGTTAGGGGTTCTGGGTATAATTGGGCTATTGGGGCAGTCTTAGCAAGTGGATTGTGACTTGTTTGAGTCACCAAATTGGTCAGAATAGGTACAAAGTGTTAGAATTAGGTTTTGGAGTTTGATGATTGAGTTTGATGTTTTGGAGTAGAAATTGAGTTCATTTAGTACATCTAATTCCTATCCAAATGACCAATGCAATACTTTACTTTCATCTATAAACATGTTTTATATCAATATTAGTGTTACAGATTTTAAATTGTTCATTTGGATATGTCTAAGATGCACCAAAAACAGAAAAATCATGTTGCTGCCAAAAATTGATAAGAATAATCGATTATCTCACTTGATAATCGATTATTCTAGTCAGAGAGTTGTATCTTCTTCAAAAATCTCGCAAATAATCAATTATCACATATGATAATCAATTATTGTTGTCGAAAAATCATCAAGGACAGTTTTGGGTGGTTCTCGGCGCTCCGGATATCATTTTTGGACGTTCTGTAGGCCGTTTTAGGGGTTTTGGACCTTTCCGGAACTGTTGGTGATGGTTTCAAAGTTGTTTTCCTTGTCTAAGTATGAGTTTAAGGGGTTTTGTGTTGTTTAGTGGTTCTTGGACTGTTATTATCTGTTAATGTACATGGAATTGTTTCATGTGCTTTTTGATGACTTATTAAGTTGTTTGCGGTCTTTTGAAGTACAATTAGTATGATATCTATGTTTGTATGCCATGTTGATAATAGTTGAAAAAGTGTTATTTTTATGCTTAAAATTGATACCAAAAGCAACCTTTAAGACTTGAAAACTAGCTTGAACTCATATTTTTTCTTTAGTTTTGTTAATAAGAGAGTTAAAGGTGAATTTAATGGTTTTATACAAGATTCCTTTGCTTTTGTAGGCTAATTGAATAATTTGAAAGAAGAATTGAAGTACCGATTGATTGGCATACTGAAAAGTCAACCATAAACCAGAAAAGTCAACCAATCAACCAGAAAAGTCAACAGTCAACCAGAATGCTGAAAAAATGTGACCGAGTGGCGCTGAGTGGTAATTTGGCGCTAAGTGGTAATTTGGCGCTAAGTGGCAGTTTTCAGGTGCCAAAATCACCGCTGAGGGCCAAAACAGCAGTTGGGGGGCATAATGGATCATGCGCTAGTACCGCTTAACGGTAAAATACCGTTGAACGCCATACTAAATGGGCTTGTGATAGGCTGTCGTTGAAGCTATCAAATTAATACTACTTTTCAAGGCAACTTCAGTATTGCCAAATAGTATTCAAGAAAGTAGATAGGGCTAAAGTAACCCTGAGTCGTCTTCCAACGAACACGAAATTGCTTTTGAATATCTGACTCTTACGAATGCTATGCAATGCTTATGGATAAAAGTAATGTTTGAAGAATGTTTAAAGAACAAATAAGAAACTTAAAAACAGTTACGATGAAATAGGCTAATTCCACTGCTTTTCCAAGGTAGATTCGTCATCGGTTATTCACGGATAATTGTTCAATTGATTATTGTTTAAGTTTCAAATTAATTAAAGTACATTCTTAATTAATTTTAGGGCGATCATGCATTTAACCAAAGTAAATTCTCAATCAAATGCAAAACCTTTCTAGATTATTCACAATAAATTCAACCAAAGTACATTCTCAATCAAATTCTATTGTGTTTAATCATGTATATTCTTATACTCCTAACCAAATTAAAAGCTAATCAATCAAAGTAAATTATCAATTGATTATAGTTGAAATTATTACTAATCAATCAAATTCTCAATTGATAGTAAAAACCATTTAATCATATGAAAGTTCCTAAATTAAATCAAAGTAGATTCTCAATTAAACCTAGAAACCCTAGAACTCATATAATCAATATGCATGTAGATTCAAACACATTATGATGCAAAAATCTTTTGCTTTTAATTTTGATAGAGAGATGGACGACATAGAGAAAGAACAACTTAAATCAATAATCAAAATAAACAATTGCATTAACTCAATCTAACCTTAGAATCCATAATGGAATTACAGCAGAATAGCCCTAGATGCTTAGCTCTCAATGAATGGAGTTGAATACAAGATGAAAGAAAAGTGAGAGGAGTATGAGAGAATGAATGAAGTGAAGTGAAATCCCCTTTTCTGCCTCCCTTGGGTCTCTTTATATAGGCTTGATTGAGCTTGGACTCTGAACAGTTTGTTGATAAGATATTTTCTGTTGATATATTATATCTTTCAAATATTCATTAGATTAAATCAGTTTTAAAGAATATTTGATAGATATTAACTCAATTATCTTATATCCTATATCTTCCAAATAGCTAAAAGATTTAGATAATGATAAAATTATTTGAAAGATATTTTCTGTTGATATTCCCAAATTAAATTCAACAAGTGAATTTTATCTTTTAGATTTTCTGACTTTCCAAATTTGCACAAATACCCTGAATTTCCTCTATTTGCACTTTAGCCCTTCAGAATTCTCCAAAATTGCACCAAAACACCTGTTTGACGAACTTTTACCAGCTTTGACTGAGGAAAGGCGCGGTCAATGAGAGCTTGGCACGTGGCAACCCTCTTTCTCACCCAATTAGGATTTCAAATAAAATCTTATTTTAGCCTTAATTTGCAATTTGGACCAATAAAGTTTCTATTTCAGCTGCACAAATAAATATTAGAACATTCAAGAATAATTTATTCAACTAAAAATCACTTTTTAAGTCTCTTTTTATTCCCAAACCCAAAAATTCCAATCATCACAAATCCTCTTGAAATCAATCATTCAAGCACATGAATTTCATCAAAAATTTAATATTAAAGCATAAATGTGGGCATAAATATGCACTCATAAGCTTGGATTGGTTTTCTGTTACTTTTGCTTGGGCCTAATTTTATGTACTTTTTAGAATAGTATATAAGCTTTAGGACGTCCTAGGGTTTGTATCTTTGGCTGGAGAAGATGCAAAACACACTTTTCACCCCTTAGGGGTAGAATTGGATATGGTGACGGCTCTCCTCTTCTCTTTCTAGGGTTTTTCTATCTCTTCCATTCTTCCATTATTGTTCATCTAGTTTCACCATGAATATGGTGAACTAAACTTTGTATTGTTGTTGGGGAATCAATGTAATCTTTTGAAGTTGTCATATATGGAATTTTGTGTTTAAACATCATATTTATGATACATGCGTTCTTTCATCATTAGTTAGGATTTTTCTTCTTTGCTCAAAGCATGCATTGTTTAACTCATTCGATGTCATGATTATTGATTTTGTCGATATTGGAACATACGGGGAAATCTAGATCAGGGGAAATTCTCCCGATAGCATATTGCCTAGACATAGGGATATGAGGGTTGGTTGCCTTTAAGCTTCTGTGCTTCAGAATTAATTATTAGGGATGCTAGGAATTGTATGAACTCATAACTAAGGATAAAGTTTCTTTGCAAGGTGATTTAGAGAGTGGCATTAACATTGATGAAAAGAATGATGTATTCCTAAAGTATATGAGAGTGAATAAGATGAAATTGATTACCCCAACAACATACTCATCCATCTAATTCGTTCAAAGTTTGTGTTCCTCTTTTCCATTGATCAAAACTCATGCATACATGTTTACTTATTGTCTTTTGCATTTGAAACCTCAAGAATTTGTTCACAAGTCTTAAATAATCAAAAAATCATATAACTAACTAGGCCGTGAGTCCTTTGGGAGAACGATACTTGGTCTTACCGAGTGTATTACTTGATACGATTCGGTCACACTTGCAGAGGGTTAAACAAGTTTTTGGCGCCGTTTTTCGGTGTTCATAAATTTGTCATCATGTTAACACCTTCCTTGATAGAGTTTGCCTATATTACCTTTATTGATTCATAAACAAGCTATCTGATGAACTTAATTGATTACAACATCACTGTAATAGATTATTTCATACAGAGTTGCTTTGTGCTTGTGGTTTATCACATTAAAACATTTAGTGTTGATAAGTCCAAGTATTGCTTCAAGGCTCAATCAGAATTTGAGAAATTTGTGGAGGATTAGTTTAAGAAGCAAGATGAGAAAATATCCAAATTACAAAAATTTGTCTCTAGTCTGCGTAGGAAGTTGGATTATGCATTTAATGCATTTGGTGGTACATCCGAGGACGACACAGAAGATGAAGAAAACAAAATAGATGAAGATTGTATAGAAATATTTCACTCAGAATAAGGATTTAGAGTCTTAGAAATTTCTGATTTCCTGTTCATGTCTGTTTTTTTTAAAGATAGTAGATGTTTAGTTTTGTATTGGCTTCTAAGCCATTTATATTTTGGTCTCTACTTGTAATCATCCTGCTTAATATCAATTAATGAAATGAATTAAGTTTGAATGATATCCAAATTGTATGTTGCATTAATCTTGAATGATTATATTTGTTGTATGTATGCAAACTGTATTATTCTCTGTCATACATTCCTTTTTGCATAATCATAATAAATTTGATTATTCTATTATTTCACATTTATACTTAAACTGTACTAACACTCAACAAGATTGAGAAGAATGTGATTTGCAGGTTTGTGACTATATAAAAGGTGTTTACAGAAATTAGCACTGATCTGATTTGTGTTATGAGTTGTTCTAAGAAATTTAATCGACTACAAAAGCAGTAGAGTCGATAAAATTGTGTAAATGTGGTTTGAAATTTCTTACTGTTAAATCATTTACTTTGAACTGTTCATTTTGATGATATATGTGTTTATACATTCTAATACTTATCATTTTACATTCGTTGTGAATGAACATGTGTATTCTTAAATGTTGCACATACATAAATACATTGGCATTAAAGCACTAACTCTTTTACTCTGATATATGCTTAACCATATCTGATACATGTTTGATTACATCTGATATATGGTTAAAACTGTATCTGTAAATTGTACTCTGATTGATTGAATTCATTAATATCAGCCCTTCTACAAATTGATAGGGGGAGAAATTGAAACAATTCGAACTACAAATTATTAACAGGGTGGCATCATTTTTACATTTTGATGTATCTCTGCATGATTCACTGTCTCTTTGCTTCAAATATACATTGTATACTTATACCTTTTTTGTTAATGCCCAAAGGGGAAAAGATAGTTGAAATTTTTTGTTCATGCTTATTGAATTAATAAGAGAGATAGTTGACATATTTGTGACTATGTGTCTGAATATAACTGTTTCAAAACAATTTATGGTTGTGCATTGTAGATCATTGTGTTTCATACATCATGGTTGTGCATCATCAAAAAAGGGGGATATTTTTTATAAGGGGAGCAATATGAGTGCTAAACCTAATCCCTGATGTGTTTGGTTTTTGATGATGACAACACATTGATTATAACAACACATACATGTTTTCATGATAACAACAAAAATGTGTCTTCATGATTTATACATATGTTGCTATGTAAATGTTTCTTTATGATTGATACATATGATGACATGTTGTTTGGTCTGCATACTGTTGTGATCATAATTGTGTTTATATCTTTTGTATGCATACTAAATGTTTTAATGTGATAAACCACAAGCACAAAGCAACTCTGTATGAAATAATCTATTACAGTGATGTTGTAATCAATTAAGTTCATCAGATAGCTTGTTTATGAATCAATAAAGGTAATATAGGCAAACTCTATCAAGGAAGGTGTTAACATGAGTGATGAGTCGATATTTTATTCACTTCACTTAGTTTATTGTGCTAGAATTAATCAGGAAATTATGCTTAATTGTCCGATATTTTCCCATTTTCAGTAATTGTGCTTAAATTGTCCAGTAATTCTAATTTTGATTAATTTGAATTATTTGAGACTAATTATTTATATTATTAATTGCAGGAAAATTGTTGGATAATATTTTGGGACATTTGAAGGGTTAATAAAAAATGGTAATTGGATCTAAGGGTGGAGATTTACTGAGGTGCAAACACATGAATTTATTTTGGAAAATATACTCAGATTTTTTCTTCAGAGGCAACATCCACACGATGTTAGTCATGGCTGGATTAATTTTTGGCCTATTAAGAGGAGTACATTCAATTATGAAGAAATAACACACATTTTATGTCCTTGAAAGAAGCTGCCACGTGAAATAAGAGCGGGACCCATGGACAAATCAGAAATTGGTGGGATTCATTATTTGAAGGGACATTTAGACCCATCCATTCAAGGAAGAGAGTTCACGGATATGGCTTAGACACAGGGAAAAGAGAATTTGGAAAAGCATGTTTTAGAATTAAAGTGGGATCTATCACATTTGGAAGGTCACGGTTTTTGGCAAACACCAAAGCTAGACTTGAAATGAAATAATAGAATGAGGAGAATCACGGTTTAGAACGAAAAGGAAGTAGCTCACGGTATTCCAGCAGTTAGGAGGTGACGGAGAGGCATGGATGCAGCTCCAAGAATGGCTGATTTAAATTGGAAGAAATGGTGCAGCAAGACAGAAAGTTTTACCCGAAATAACTTCACTTTACTTTGGATTCAAGGGTAGCAGCATGCACATGATAAATGGAGGGTCCCTTGATGTTTTTGATACGTAGGAGGCTGATAAAGAAGCCAAAAGAGGACAAAACTTCAATGAAGAAGTGGGCCAAACATCATGTTTTCTTTCTTTTAAATTGTGGTGCATGTGGTGAAATAGAGGAGGGCACTTGGAAGTGGACGGTCCTGCAGAAAGGAAGAAAAGAAGTTCTGACAAAATTGATGGAAGCCCTCAGTATGCGTACAAGAATAGATTGAAAAAATATTTTAAAATGAAGCACAATGGATTACGGCTCTTGCTGCCAAAAATAAAAGGAGCAGTTTTGGTGGACAGAAGGGGAGTTTTCCAAGGGTGCCCAGGGTGGAAGAAGCTGGACATTTTCCAGCAGAGGACGTTCCAGCAGCAGCTGGACAGTAGACTGTAGGGGCTGGAACAGTAGTGAAGAAACACAGTACAGAGATGGAAGGTTACGGTTGATGCACTGATTCATCTTCTTTGCTGTAACGTGGAATTTCTAATTTAGTTTTCCTCTTCTTTTGTTGTAATAAACTCTTCTATAATTTTAATCCAATGCACTATTTTTATTTCCTGTTGTTAAAATTTGTAGAATTGTTTTACTGTTTCTTTTTACTGCCGTAAATTAATTTCTGTGGTAATTTAATTTCAGTTGTTGTTTTCTGTAATTTAATTTATGTTGTTCTTTATTTTTGCATGTTGATCATTTACTGTAATTTTATTTTCTGTATTTTACTGCAGTGATTTTGATTCTATTTTTACTGTTTTTACTGTTTTCTGTATTTATCTTTTTCTGTATTTTATGTTTTTATGTATTTTCATTTTTACTATTCCAGATTTATTTTTACTAATTCATGTTACTGTATTTTCATTTTTACTATTTTACTATTTTTACTGTTTTACTGTTTTTACTGTTCTCTGTATTTTGTGTTTTTCTGTATTTTCGTTTTCTGTATTTTTAAGTTTTCTGTCCAGATTTAATTTCACTGTTTTATGTTACTGTATTTTCGTTTTCACTGTAGCAATTTCATTTTTACTGTTTTAAAATTGTTTTACTATTTTAATTTCGTTTTTACCATTTTCACTATTTTAAATTTTACGGTTTTGTTTTTACTGATGCCCCTATTTTTGCGTTTAATGTTTTACGTTTTGTTCACGTTTAATGTTCCCGCGTTAATTTTATATCTTTTACCGTTTGGTTTTTAATGTTTTGAATTTTACTTCATCGTTTTCACATTTACTGTTTTAAAGTTAATTTTTAGTTTAATTTAATTTTACTGCATAAAAAACCAAAAACTTTCACAAACCCCCCCCGCTTCGTGAAAAAAATCTGAAACTGAACCGACACAACAATATTGGTCCTTGAGAGACGACCTAGGAGTCACTTCCTAGTTGTACTGCATTTATTCATGCACATCAAATTTGTATGACCGCGACAGTCGTATCAAAATGGCGCCGTTGCCGGGGACCAAAGACGGTTTGGTTTTAGATTCTTGTTGTGTAAATTTTTGTTCTGTTAATATGTGTGTTTTGTGTGTTCTGTCTGTTGTATTTTTGTAGGAGACAACGACACCTTCAACAAATTTTGGCGGCGTTGTCACTTCAGATCCAGGTTTTTGTTTTAGATTTTTACTGTGTTAATATATATTGTGTATATATGTGTTTAATTGTGCTATGTTCTGTATTTAGTTGTTATTAAAAAAAAAAATTAATTAAAAATTTTTACTATTGATGTTCTGTCTTGTGTGTGCTTGTAGCATGTATAAATGTGTTTTGTTTTATCTGATTTGTAATTTTTAGTTTTTAGTTTTTACTTTTTATTTTTCCATGTCTACCTATTTTAATGTTGTGAATAATGCTTATTCTGCCAATGTCTGTGATTATGATTCTTATTCTGCATATTACTTTGATTTTAAATCTGCTGATTTTTATGATGAGAACAATATGTTCCATCATCCAATTTCTGAGAGCTCTCTTTGGGAGCCAGTTCCACAATATGAGAGTCAACAGTATGATTCTCCTATTCAAATAACTCCTCAGCCTTCTACTTCTGAACCTACATTAAAGGAGTTACTAGAGCAGATGACAATGCAGAACATTCAGTTTCAGAAAGGGAACATGCAGTTCAAGCAAGAGAGCATGGAGTTCCAGCAGGAAACTCAAGCTGCCATACAGAATCTGAGTGATCAGATCAGGCAGATGGCCACTCTTGTACCTGAGGAGACTGATGAAAATTTTGGGGACCCGGCAGAAGTAAGCAGTAATCCTGAACCAGGTAGACCACCTTCATCCTCCACTACTTTACCAATCTTCAAGGAAGTGGAGGTAAGCATACCGCAAATTGATTATTCTGTTGACTGTGTTATTAAAGATTATGCTGATGATAGGTATGCTTGTAATCATATTGTTGCTGAGCATGTTTTTAATTCTCCCTCTGAACATGAATCTGAGCCTGTTAAAGATATTATTTCTACATTTGAAACCGATTCATGTTATGAGGATTTATCTGAGGTTCAGCCTATTACACTAGAATTGGGTGTCATACCCCTGCATGAAATTTCTGCGGAACCACATTGCACTAACCATGTTGCAGGAGGTACGTATAAATTTGATCAACATACACCCACAGTGGAAAACAAAGGTGCTGACACTGACAGTTCAAAGATCAACAAGCACCTACTGAATCCGCTCAGTAACAATATTTGCTGCTTAGATCCGGCGGTGGAGGACATTTCACTGCTTGATCAAATCTGGAGGATGAAGCAGTTCGTCCTCAACAATTTCATACTGGATCCTGAAGCGAAGAACATCTCCCTACAAATCCAAAATTGGCAACTGCCACCCTGACCAGGGAAGTTTTCTTTTTCTTTCTTCCCAGTTTTCATATTTTTAGTGCACTTGTCCTTTATCTGTTTGTTGTTTTAGTTTATGATCTTATGCTTAGAAAACATTTAGGACAGTGTAGTTTAAGTGTGGTCTCGGGAAGATTCTGATTTTTGTTTTTCTTTTAAGTTTTTTTTTCCTTTTCTTTTTAGTTTTCGAATTATTATTATTATTTTAAAAAAAAAAATCAATTTAAAAAAATGTGTTCTGTGTTTTATTTGCTTCGTGATTTTTAGTGTTTGTACTAATAATAAAAAAAAAATTCGAAAATTCAAAAAAAAAATAAAAAATAATAAAAATAAAAATAAAAATAAAAATTTGTGTTGTGTTTCAAGTATGTTATTTTGTTAATGTATGTTTTGTAAATATATGTTTTGTCTGCTGTTTTTGACATTTGTGTTCTTTCTGCTTTGATATTTTGTGTTCGTTATTTGGTATTTTGTTTCGTTAATATGTGTTTTGTTTTTATTTATTTATTTAGTTTTTGTTAAAACATAAAAAAATCAACAGAGAGCAAAATTGTAGTAAAAGGCAGATAGGTGTAATTTGAGCTGAAACTTTCTGAGTGCTTTTATTGAAATAACCAAGTTCACCGATAACATGCTGTCTTACTCTGTTAATTATAGATAATAAAAAAAAAACAAAAATATAATAAGATAGTAAGGGCAGTAGTCGATCATTAGTGATCGTTTAGGATTACAGTCCAACAAATAAAAAAAAAAAAAAACAAACATAAGCGTAATAATGATGTTCGGGGTTCGATCATTTGTGATCGTTAATATTACAGACCTGAATAAAAACAACAAAAACATAAAAAAAAATAAATAAACAAAACATTAAAAATGAAAGAACTCTCGAGCTGGTTGTGGTGGTCTAAGGGAGAGCTCCGTTGAGGGAGCTCTAGTTCGAAAAGTCACGAGCGGAGGCTTTGGTGGAGGAATTTCTCGTTCATTTCTGTCGTCATCAATAATGATCGGAACTGGAAACAAATTCAGCAGCCTCGGTGCCCTCATTATCACCCAGTTATTTTCTTTCAAACAAAAAAATAAAAAATAAAAAATAATAAAAAAATAAAAAAATAAAACTTGTGTTAATAATAGAAGAGGAATGAAAAATTTCAATAAAAATGGAGGTATGATGAGAGTTCTTACCGTACATGTATAGCGGCAGTTGTGAAAAGAGAGTGCCTGTGGGGTCTATCTCCGCTTGCCAGCGCCTGACCCGATTGCCATGGTTGTTAAACCAGCAGTGCACGTTGTATTCAGTGGCTTCGCCGAAGGTCCTTAGTCGAGACGCGATCTCGACGACTTGCGCTCGGCTTGGGTGTGTGACCCCATAGTTGTAGATTTTGGTCATCATATTGATCTGATCATCTGTAGGACGCCATCGCTGACTAGTGTATCTCTCTGATTCCATCTCACTCGTCATCATTCCTCTTGAAATATTCTAAAACTTAATAAAAAAAATATATAAAAATAAAAAGAACAAAAACATAAAAAAAAGAAAAACAAAACATAAAAAAAAAAGAAGCATAAAAATATATTAGATTCTTAGTTCAGTATTTTCTTTAAATTGTTTGTTCTTGTTTCCTTTTAGATTTATTTTGTCCTGTCTGTCTTTGATTGTTTTTGTGTCTGGTCTCAGATCTGTTTCATGGTCCTTGCAAAGGGTCCTAAACGGATCTACGTCCAGTTGTCCGGTTGTTCTTGTCCATATTGTTCTTGTATATTATGTTTATGTGTTTATTTAGTTTTAAGTGGGGTACGTGGCGTTGTTCTACCCGATTGTCTCTGTAATACCTTCAATCGAAGGGAGATTAACGTCTGGTTTCCAGCCTATATACCCCTTAAGTTTTTAGACAGTTGTGTTTTATGTGTTTAAGTGTTTTCAGTTTCAAAAATATGAAAAAATTGAAAAGGAGAAGAAAGAAGCATAAAAATCAGAAGAAAAATATGGAAAGCAGGAAAGCAGGATGGTAATAAAAACAGATAAAGCAAGCAGAAAGATAAGAAAGGAAGAAAGGCAGATCCAGGAGCAGAGGACTTACCTGGAGTAGTAGGCTGGCAGAGAAGCTCCTCGGGGTTCTCACACTCTTCAGATGGCACCGGGGCAGAGGCTCCTTGCAGGGCTCGTACACCTTCTGAGCACGCGGACGCGGGGGGGAGAGGCTCCCTGCAGAGATCCAGACGCTCGAGAGAGTAGAGAGAGAAGAGAGCAGAGAAGAGAGCAGAGAGAGGAGTAGAGAGAGAGTGAGGGATCAGAAATGGCGCTGGACGCGGAGGAGCGGCCTATTTATAGCCAGATTGCTTTCCACTGTAGCAACAGTTCCGGTCTTTGCCACCGAGACTGTTGCCACAGTACCGGTCTTCTCCTTTTCCAAAAAAAAAAAAAAATTAATTAATAATAATAATAAAAATTATTAGCATCTACTGATGGGTGCTAGGTGTTTAAGACATCTACTGATGGATGTTACTGAAAATTTCTTCCCATTTTTCTACTTTTTATTGCACTTGTCTATATTATATGACTGCTCTGAAATTGATCATCTGATGATTGTAACACACTGAGGACATTGTGTGATTTAAGTGTGGTCTACTGGGGAGAAATTCTGATTTTTCTGTTAGATTGTATTTTGTGTGTTAAATTTTTTGTTTTTGAGTGTTAAATTTTTTCTCTTTTAAGTTATTTTTATCCAGTTTTGTGTGCAATAAATTTTACATTTTTCTCTTGATTTCTGGATGATGTCTAAGTTGTAGATTTTTCCTTCACTTACTTACTACTTATAGATTGTAATCTTTGCTTTTCTTTACTTGGAAAGATAATTATACGTTTGAGAGGTTGATTTGATTGTGACGAATACCCTGTGTGAGATTTGAGCCACTTAATTTTCTTTCTTGTGTGTGATATGTCTCTTGATTGCTTGCACATATGCCTTGGCTTGATTCTTTTTGATATACTTGATTGATATGCATGTTCAGACGTGATAAAGGCATTTTTGTTCTTGAGCCTCTTTAGCCAAATAAGCCTACCTTGTTATTATCCTTTGATAACCCCTTTGAGCCTATACTGTATATATTTCTTTGTGTTGAAGCTCATACACTGATCCTAAGTGAAAAACAAATGATTACCTTAACCTTAGGAAAGTCTGGAGCTATAGAAGTATTTTGAGAATAAGTGTGGTCTCCTTGGGAATTCTGATGAATTAGCTAGTTGGTTCCTCATCATGTTTTGAAATGATAATTTATATCCTGTTGTATAATATAAAAAAAAAAGAAAGAAGACAGGATAAAAAAAAAATGATGAGAAAAAGAAAAAAAAAATAAATAATTTTGTGAATAATGGAGTCGAGAAGAGGATTGAATTAGAGGTTTGGGTGAGATTTCACTGTGTTTACATTTTTTTTTTTCCTAGTGCACCTCTATTTCTTCTGAGCTATAGCTACTTATCCAAATTTATCCTCCCCTGTCCTTGGCCTCATTACAACCCTGAAAGACCTTTTGATCTGAACATACATATGTTTTAAGTGTTGATATTAGAAGCTTGCCAAGTCTACTTGTGTTTGTTTTCTTGAGTACATTGAGTTGGAATTATTTACCTTAAACACTTGAGAGAAACACTATTAGTGCATCTGTGAGGTTATGTTATATTTAAATCACCTCTTGAGCTGATTAATTATTTTGCCATACTGTGAATTGCTTGGATGATTTCTGTAAGTATGTGCTTTTCTTGATTTTGTGTTGGAAAATTTCTACTTCTTTCATCGGTCCATAATTCTTGAGAATTATGTAAATTCTTTTTATTTTTCTAGAGTCTTTATTTTCTGTCTGGTGAGTTTGTGTCACCATTCCTTTGATGTCCTTTGATCTATTCCCTGATTTACGTCTTGATTTTGCCCAGGAGTGCAAAAGACTAAGTGTGGTCTATTTTGATGAGTCGATATTTTATTCACTTCACTTAGTTTATTGTGCTAGAATTAATCAGGAAATTATGCTTAATTGTCCGATATTTTCCCATTTTCAGTAATTGTGCTTAAATTGACCAGTAATTCTAATTTTGATTAATTTGAATTATTTGAGACTAATTATTTATATTATTAATTGCAGGAAAATTGTTGGATAATATTTTGGGACATTTGAAGGGTTAATAAAAAATGGTAATTGGATCTAAGGGTGGAGATTTACTGAGGTGCAAACACATGAATTTATTTTGGAAAATATACTCAGATTTTTTCTTCAGAGGCAACATCCACACGATGTTAGTCATGGCTGGATTAATTTTTGGCCTATTAAGAGGAGTACATTCAATTATGAAGAAATAACACACATTTTATGTCCTTGAAAGAAGCTGCCACGTGAAATAAGAGCGGGACCCATGGACAAATCAGAAATTGGTGGGATTCATTATTTGAAGGGACATTTAGACCCATCCATTCAAGGAAGAGAGTTCACGGATATGGCTTAGACACAGGGAAAAGAGAATTTGGAAAAGCATGTTTTAGAATTAAAGTGGGATCTATCACATTTGGAAGGTCACGGTTTTTGGCAAACACCAAAGCTAGACTTGAAATGAAATAATAGAATGAGGAGAATCACGGTTTAGAACGAAAAGGAAGTAGCTCACGGTATTCCAGCAGTTAGGAGGTGACGGAGAGGCATGGATGCAGCTCCAAGAATGGCTGATTTAAATTGGAAGAAATGGTGCAGCAAGACAGAAAGTTTTACCCGAAATAACTTCACTTTACTTTGGATTCAAGGGTAGCAGCATGCACATGATAAATGGAGGGTCCCTTGATGTTTTTGATACGTAGGAGGCTGATAAAGAAGCCAAAAGAGGACAAAACTTCAATGAAGAAGTGGGCCAAACATCATGTTTTCTTTCTTTTAAATTGTGGTGCATGTGGTGAAATAGAGGAGGGCACTTGGAAGTGGACGGTCCTGCAGAAAGGAAGAAAAGAAGTTCTGACAAAATTGATGGAAGCCCTCAGTATGCGTACAAGAATAGATTGAAAAAATATTTTAAAATGAAGCACAATGGATTACGGCTCTTGCTGCCAAAAATAAAAGGAGCAGTTTTGGTGGACAGAAGGGGAGTTTTCCAAGGGTGCCCAGGGTGGAAGAAGCTGGACATTTTCCAGCAGAGGACGTTCCAGCAGCAGCTGGACAGTAGACTGTAGGGGCTGGAACAGTAGTGAAGAAACACAGTACAGAGATGGAAGGTTACGGTTGATGCACTGATTCATCTTCTTTGCTGTAACGTGGAATTTCTAATTTAGTTTTCCTCTTCTTTTGTTGTAATAAACTCTTCTATAATTTTAATCCAATGCACTATTTTTATTTCCTGTTGTTAAAATTTGTAGAATTGTTTTACTGTTTCTTTTTACTGCCGTAAATTAATTTCTGTGGTAATTTAATTTCAGTTGTTGTTTTCTGTAATTTAATTTATGTTGTTCTTTATTTTTGCATGTTGATCATTTACTGTAATTTTATTTTCTGTATTTTACTGCAGTGATTTTGATTCTATTTTTACTGTTTTTACTGTTTTCTGTATTTATCTTTTTCTGTATTTTATGTTTTTATGTATTTTCATTTTTACTATTCCAGATTTATTTTTACTAATTCATGTTACTGTATTTTCATTTTTACTATTTTACTATTTTTACTGTTTTACTGTTTTTACTGTTCTCTGTATTTTGTGTTTTTCTGTATTTTCGTTTTCTGTATTTTTAAGTTTTCTGTCCAGATTTAATTTCACTGTTTTATGTTACTGTATTTTCGTTTTCACTGTAGCAATTTCATTTTTACTGTTTTAAAATTGTTTTACTATTTTAATTTCGTTTTTACCATTTTCACTATTTTAAATTTTACGGTTTTGTTTTTACTGATGCCCCTATTTTTGCGTTTAATGTTTTACGTTTTGTTCACGTTTAATGTTCCCGCGTTAATTTTATATCTTTTACCGTTTGGTTTTTAATGTTTTGAATTTTACTTCATCGTTTTCACATTTACTGTTTTAAAGTTAATTTTTAGTTTAATTTAATTTTACTGCATAAAAAACCAAAAACTTTCACAAACCCCCCCCCGCTTCGTGAAAAAAATCTGAAACTGAACCGACACAACAATATTGGTCCTTGAGAGACGACCTAGGAGTCACTTCCTAGTTGTACTGCATTTATTCATGCACATCAAATTTGTATGACCGCGACAGTCGTATCAAAATTGGTGTCTATTGTTGTTGAAACAGTTTTTCAGGTTCGCACCCTTGCCTACATCTTTTCATTATTTAGATTTCTTGAGAACTTTGTAAATTTTGTTTATTTTCTTGTAAGTCTTTGTTTTCTGTATGCTGCATTTGTGTCAATCCTTTAAAAGTCCTTTGAACCATTCCCTGATTTACGTCTTAATTTTGCCCAGGAGTGCAAAAGACTAAGTGTGGTCTATTTTGATGAGTCGATATTTTATTCACTTCACTTAGTTTATTGTGCTAGAATTAATCAGGAAATTATGCTTAATTGTCCGATATTTTCCCATTTTCAGTAATTGTGCTTAAATTGACCAGTAATTCTAATTTTGATTAATTTGAATTATTTGAGACTAATTATTTATATTATTAATTGCAGGAAAATTGTTGGATAATATTTTGGGACATTTGAAGGGTTAATAAAAAATGGTAATTGGATCTAAGGGTGGAGATTTACTGAGGTGCAAACACATGAATTTATTTTGGAAAATATACTCAGATTTTTTCTTCAGAGGCAACATCCACACGATGTTAGTCATGGCTGGATTAATTTTTGGCCTATTAAGAGGAGTACATTCAATTATGAAGAAATAACACACATTTTATGTCCTTGAAAGAAGCTGCCACGTGAAATAAGAGCGGGACCCATGGACAAATCAGAAATTGGTGGGATTCATTATTTGAAGGGACATTTAGACCCATCCATTCAAGGAAGAGAGTTCACGGATATGGCTTAGACATAGGGAAAAGAGAATTTGGAAAAGCATGTTTTAGAATTAAAGTGGGATCTATCACATTTGGAAGGTCACGGTTTTTGGCAAACACCAAAGCTAGACTTGAAATGAAATAATAGAATGAGGAGAATCACGGTTTAGAACGAAAAGGAAGTAGCTCACGGTATTCCAGCAGTTAGGAGGTGACGGAGAGGCATGGATGCAGCTCCAAGAATGGCTGATTTAAATTGGAAGAAATGGTGCAGCAAGACAGAAAGTTTTACCCGAAATAACTTCACTTTACTTTGGATTCAAGGGTAGCAGCATGCACATGATAAATGGAGGGTCCCTTGATGTTTTTGATACGTAGGAGGCTGATAAAGAAGCCAAAAGAGGACAAAACTTCAATGAAGAAGTGGGCCAAACATCATGTTTTCTTTCTTTTAAATTGTGGTGCATGTGGTGAAATAGAGGAGGGCACTTGGAAGTGGACGGTCCTGCAGAAAGGAAGAAAAGAAGTTCTGACAAAATTGATGGAAGCCCTCAGTATGCGTACAAGAATAGATTGAAAAAATATTTTAAAATGAAGCACAATGGATTACGGCTCTTGCTGCCAAAAATAAAAGGAGCAGTTTTGGTGGACAGAAGGGGAGTTTTCCAAGGGTGCCCAGGGTGGAAGAAGCTGGACATTTTCCAGCAGAGGACGTTCCAGCAGCAGCTGGACAGTAGACTGTAGGGGCTGGAACAGTAGTGAAGAAACACAGTACAGAGATGGAAGGTTACGGTTGATGCACTGATTCATCTTCTTTGCTGTAACGTGGAATTTCTAATTTAGTTTTCCTCTTCTTTTGTTGTAATAAACTCTTCTATAATTTTAATCCAATGCACTATTTTTATTTCCTGTTGTTAAAATTTGTAGAATTGTTTTACTGTTTCTTTTTACTGCCGTAAATTAATTTCTGTGGTAATTTAATTTCAGTTGTTGTTTTCTGTAATTTAATTTATGTTGTTCTTTATTTTTGCATGTTGATCATTTACTGTAATTTTATTTTCTGTATTTTACTGCAGTGATTTTGATTCTATTTTTACTGTTTTTACTGTTTTCTGTATTTATCTTTTTCTGTATTTTATGTTTTTATGTATTTTCATTTTTACTATTCCAGATTTATTTTTACTAATTCATGTTACTGTATTTTCATTTTTACTATTTTACTATTTTTACTGTTTTACTGTTTTTACTGTTCTCTGTATTTTGTGTTTTTCTGTATTTTCGTTTTCTGTATTTTTAAGTTTTCTGTCCAGATTTAATTTCACTGTTTTATGTTACTGTATTTTCGTTTTCACTGTAGCAATTTCATTTTTACTGTTTTAAAATTGTTTTACTATTTTAATTTCGTTTTTACCATTTTCACTATTTTAAATTTTACGGTTTTGTTTTTACTGATGCCCCTATTTTTGCGTTTAATGTTTTACGTTTTGTTCACGTTTAATGTTCCCGCGTTAATTTTATATCTTTTACCGTTTGGTTTTTAATGTTTTGAATTTTACTTCATCGTTTTCACATTTACTGTTTTAAAGTTAATTTTTAGTTTAATTTAATTTTACTGCATAAAAAACCAAAAACTTTCACAAACCCCCCCACTTCGTGTTTAAATTTGAGACTAAACCCCAATATTGGTCCTTGAGAGACGACCTAGGAGTCACCTCCTAGCACTATACTGCATTCTTTTATGCACAACTTTTGTGAGCGGTGCGACCCGTTCATCAATGAGACCAAAATATAAATGGCTTAGAAGCCAATACAAAACTAAACATCTACTATCTTTAAAAAAACAGACATGAACAGGAAATCAAAAATTTCTAAGACTCTAAACCCTTATTCTGAGTGAAATATTTCTATACAATCTTCATCTATTTTGTTTTCTTCATCTTCTGTGTCGTCCTCGGATGTACCACCAAATGCATTAAATGCATAATCCAACTTCCTACGCAGACTAGAGACAAATTTTTGTAATTTGGATATTTTCTCATCTTGCTTCTTAAACTAATCCTCCACAAATTTCTCAAATTCTGATTGAGCCTTGAAGCAATACTTGGACTTATCAACACTAATGGGCTCAACTTCTTCCACTTCAGCAGTGTGTTCATCTTTAAATTACCAACCTTTTTCATCTTTTCTTAGCCTCATATGGTGCAAGACCAGCTTCTTAATCATATTCTTCTTTAAGCAGCTCAAGGTAACTTTAGTTGATACATCTACTCCATGATGTCTTAGAATTTTGCTGATGAAGACAACATAAGGAAGATGATACACTTGTTGTTTGGTAATCTTTGTTATGTGATTGCTCACCACAGAAATCCAATTTGTTGGAACCTTGGCACGTAAATCATGCAACAAATACATATTCTCAGTGGTAAGTTGAGCATGATTTCCACCCATCGGTAATAAAATCGTGGCAATCACAAATGCGCATAGGAGCTCATCTCTTTTCAAACCACCTACCTTAAAGAGAGTAAAGTCTTTTGGCCCTTCAGGAAATCTCAAACAATCCTTATAAATGACCATTTTGTTAATACCATACATTCCCTGATGAGACTTGATTCCAGGGGGAGAAATCCTACAACAATTTTCCACACATCATCATCAATGCATATGTCCACACCTTTTACGCGAGAAATGATACGTCCATTATCAATCCTCAGGTTTACATAAAATACTTTCACAAGGTCGGGATAGTTGATAACAGTTGAAAAACTGTTATTTTCATGCTTAAATTGATACTAAAAGCAACCTTTAACACTTAGAAACTAGCTTGAAATCATGCTTTTGATCATATTTTCAGTAATAAGAGAGCTGGACAGGTTTATGCTTGATTTCAGTGTTTTTGTGTAGGTTTTAAGGTGAATTTAGTGAAAGAAGTGAAGAAGGAGAGAGATGGAATCAGAAAAGACATCAAAAAGTGCAAAAGGAGAAGCCGCAACTGCCGCTGAGCGGCAGTTTACCGCTGAGCAGCACTCAGGAAGTCACGTTTGATCCGCTGAGGGGCAAAATGGCCGCTGAGGGGAAGAAACTACTCACGCACTTACTGCTGAGCGGCACTTTACCGCTGAGCGGCACACTTATGGGCTTGGGCCTGAATTTTCTGTAATTTTAGAATAATATATAAGCTTTAGGACGTCCTAGGGTTTGTATCTTTGGCAGAAACGAAGCAAACACTCTCTCTTCCACCCCTTTGAAGGAGGATCTTGGATGCTCAGGCTACTTCTTCACCTTTCTAGGGTTTTATCCTTCATTCTTTCATTATTGTTCATCTAGGTTCACCATGAATATGGTGAACTAAACCTTGTGTGTTTGTTGGGGAATCAATGTAATCTTTTGAAGCTCTCATATAAATTGCTGCTGAGCGGTAACTTCGGCTTCTCCTTTTGCACTTTTTGATGTCTTTTCTGATTCCATCTCTCTCCTTCTTCACTTCTTTCACTAAATTCACCTTAAAACCTGCACAAAAACACTGAAATCAAGCATAAACCTGTCCAACTCTCTTATTTCTAAAAATATGAATAAAAACATGATTTCAAGCTAGTTTCTAAGTATAAAAGTTGCTTTTTGTGTCAATTTTAAGCATGAAAATAACAGTTTTTCAACTGTTATCAATAAGCAGCAGCAGCAACCCACCTTATGGCAACAGTTTTCTATGCTTAATGAATGGTCCATGAGGATGGAGGAAACTCTCAATAATTTCATACAGAAAACTGAGTCTATCCAAAAGAGCACTGAAGTTGCTATCAAAAATTTGGAGATTCAGATGGGGCAAATCACCAAGCAGGTAGAAGAAAGGCCAAATAGAAATTTTGGGGATAATATTGAGGTTAACCCCAGAGAAGAATGCAAGGTGGTAGAGAGTGATGAAGATGAGATAGTTGAGTTAGAAACAGAAGAGAGAAGATAAATAGAGAGCAAAGATACTTCTCCTGTTCCAATACATCAAGGGAAACATCTGGATTTCACAGAATTATCCAAGATGGTGGATAATGATGCACCTTGGGAGCAGATTCTACAACAGATTACAATTTACACTAAAACTAATGAAGACGTCTCTACAAAGAAAAGACGTAGAGATGATGAGGCAAAGGAGTGTATAACTGTTAAAAAAGAGCTATTCCCTCCTAAAGCAACAAACCCAGGAAGTTTTTCTATCCCTTGTACCATAGGGAAGAAAAGGGTTAAGAAAGCTCTTCTTGATTTAGGTTCAAGTGTTAACTTGATACCTTACTCTTTATTGGAGCAAATCGGCAATGTTAATGTGAAACCTGTAAAGGTTAATCTAGTAATGGCCGATGGATCTTCAAAGGAGCCATGTGGGATTGCAGAGGACATTATAGTTTGTGTTGGCAAACTTCAGTTCTTGGCAGACTTTGTGGTGATGAAGATGGAGACAGAGAAGATACCTATCATACTTGGAAGACCGTTTATGAAAACGGCTAGAGCTATCATTGATGTAAATGAAGGTATAGTGGTGCACCAGGACCGAGAGGAGAGAGTGGTGGTAGACGTCTTTAAAGATGAGACACAAACACAGGAGGAAGAAGCTAGTTATAAAGCTGCATTTCAAGATGCACACATGACTAGCCATAAAGATGAAAATCCCAAGGTTGCAGGTAACCATTGTTTGTTGTTTCAGGTACACAAGGAAGAAAAGATTGGAAGAGGAGGAGAAATTTGTGGTGACTGGGAGAAAAGAAAACCCCAACTTGGTGCACCTGTAAGAATCAAAAACAAGTTGTGGGTTGTGAAGGGCTTTAAAGAGAAGGAGATGATAGAGATAGAATCTCCACATCTTAGAAGAATCAAAACAGTTCACAGGAAACAGCTGAGGAGTTGGTGGGATAACAACATCAACTATGAAGAAGGAACTTGAGATTTACTGGGTCAAGCTAATGACGTTAAAAGAGCGCTTGCTGGGAGGCAACCCAATTGATTTTAGAACTTTTAAATTTTATTGTGGTTTGTAATTGTTAAATCTGTTGAACATTATTGTGTAAATATTTTGCTGGATATAGCATCTACTAAAGGATGCTAGCTGGACATAGCATCTACTGAAGGATGCTAAGTGTGTAACACCTACTGATGGGTGTTGGTGAGAAAATTTTGCACCTACTGATGGGTGTTGGTAGATTGTAACACCTACTGATGGGTGTTGGTGGATTTTGGGTCAGGCTCGTGACGTTAAACAAGCGCTACCTGGTGATAACAGTTGAAAAACTGTTATTTTCATGCTTAAAATTGATACTAAAAGCAACCTTTATACTTAGAAACTAGCTTGAAATCATACTTTTATTCATATTTTCAGAAATAAGAGAGCTGGACAGGTTTATGCTTGATTTCAGTGTTTTTATGCAGGTTTTAAGGTGAATTTGGTGAAAGAAGTTAAGAAGGAGAAAGATGAAATCAAAAAAGACATTAAAAAGTGCAAAAGGAGAAGTTGAAGTCACCGCTCAGCGGCAGTTTACCGCTGAGCGGCACTCAGGAGCTTACGGGAGATCCGCTGAGGGGCAAAATGGCCGCTGAGGGGAAGAAACGACTCACGCACTTACCGCTGAGCGGTACTTTACCACTGAGCGGCACACTTATGGGCTTGGGCCTAGATTTTTTGTAATTTTAGAATAGTATATAAGCTTTAGGACGTCCTAGGGTTTGTATCTTTGGCAGAAACGAGGCAAACACTTTCTCTTCCACCCCTTTGAAGGAGGATCTTGGATGCTCAGGCTACCTCTTCACCTTTTTAGGGTTTATTCTTTCATTCTTTCATTGCAATTCATCTAGGTTCACCATGAATATGGTGAACTAAACCTTGTATGTTTGTTGGGGAATCAATGTAATCTTTTGAAGCTCTCATATGTGGAATCTGTTTTTACATCTTTTAATTAAGACTTATGCTTTCTTTCATCATTAGTTAGGGTTTTTCCTCTTTGCTTAATGCTTGCATTGTTTAACTCATTCGATGCATGATTATTGGTTTTGTCGATACGGGAACGTACGGGGAAGTCTAGATCCGGGGAATTTCTCCCAATATTATGTTGGTTGTCGTTAAGCTCCTGCACTCATGAACTGATCATTAGGAATGCTAGGAATTGTATGAACTTGTGATTAGGGAGAAGCCTTCTTGAAAGGTACTTTAGAGAGTGGCATTAACAATGATGATTTGAATGTTGAATTCCTAAAATATATGAGAGTGGATAAGATGAAATTGAACCCCCAACAACATATTCATAAATAAATTTCATTGAAAGTGTTTATCTTTTGCTTTTTGCCATTGATCAAAACTTCATGCATACATGTTTATTTTCTGTCTTGCATATAAAATCTCAATTATTTCGTTTGTAAGTCTTAGCTAATCAACAAATCACATAACTAAACTAGGTCGTGAGTCCTTTGGGAAGAACGATACTTGGTCCTACCAAGTTTATTACTTGAACGATTCGGTCATACTTGCCGATTGAAAAACAAGTTTGTGACATCATATTTTGGTGCTCATAAATTTGTCCATCAAGTTTTTGGCGCCGTTGCCGGGGACTCTGGTTTAACTGGTTAATTTGTGTGATTATTGATTATCTTTGACTTTAATTTTGAATTTCTGTTTTTATTTTCTGTTTATATTTTTCAGTTTGTATTTTATTTTATTTTTCTGTTTTTATTTTTTTGTTTTCTGTTTTTATTTCATCTTCTTATCTCTGATCTTATATCTTCTTTTATATCTTTTTGTGCTAACAATTATTTTTAGGGTTTTGTGCCTAATGTTTACAGGATGCAATTCGAACAAGAATTTAATAGGCACTCAATTCTACTAAGGTAATTTCAACCACTGGTGGGATCTCACTCAAGCATGGATAATGATCAATTTTGGCAAGCTATCAAACAATTTGAGAACCAACCACAACAACAATGGCAGCAACAAAGCTTTAAAATCAACAAAGGGAAGCAAGAAATCTCTTCATTTAGACAAGGCATGGAGGAAACACTAGGTCACGCATGGGACAGGTACAAAAGCCTATTACGAAAGACTCCCATGCATGGATTTAACGAAGGAGAAGTAGTCCTAATCTTCCTTGGAGGTCTTGGTTCACAAACCATGATGATGCTTAACGCCTCAGCTGGAGGCAATATCAAATGGAAGACTCCAGAGGAAGCCACATAAATAATTGAAAACATAACTACTAATAACAATAAGTGGAACAGTGAAAGAGGAGCTCCTATTCAACAAAAAGGAGTTCTACAGTTGCAGTCCAATGATGCCTTGATAGCTCAGAACAAGTTAATAACTCAACAATTGGAGAATCTCTCAAAGATACTTGAACAATTGCCACAAGAGTTAAAGACTGTTGCACAGGTACAATCCCAGTCGTGCGAATTGTGTGGAGGTGACCATATCAATGGTCAATGTGCCTTTCCAGTTGAAGCCGTAGAGGATGTAAACTACATGACCAATCAATACCGTCAAGGGAACTACAATCAGGGGTGGAAACCACACCCAAGTATTGGTCAGGAACAAAGTGGGCAAGCTGGACAAACTGGGCAAGTTAACAAGCAACAACAACAACCCTTTCTATCAGGAAGTTTGGATGACACCCTTCAACAATTTTTGAAAAATTCTGACTCTACTCAGAAAAGCATTGAAGAATCATGTAAAAGAATGAAGATGCAACTTCGTTACATCAGTTAGAAATTGAATGATGATGTTAATACTGAAGTTAACCTTAAGGAGGAAGGGCAAGTCATTATCACTGAAAGTGACAAGATTCTTGATGAGGAAAAATTAGAGGGAGATGAGGAAAAGATAGAGAGAGAAGAAAAAGAAGAGTTGAGTGAGAAAGATAAAGATGATGAAAAAGAAAAAGAAGTGGTTGAGAGAGAAGAGAGGAAGAAAATTTGTGTGAAAATAAAGAAGTTGAGAAGAAAAAGAGAAGGGAAGAAAAAAATAAGAGAAAAGAACAAGAGAAAATTTGGGGAGAGGAAGCATAAGAAAAAGAATATGAGAGGAAAGAAGAAGGAATCATATGAAAAATCCCATCCTCATCTAAAGAAGAATCATAGGAAGGAAAAGAAATTTAAGTGCTTTATGGAAATCTTCAAGAAATTGGAGATTAAAGTTCCTATGATTGAGACAGTGCAACACGTTCCTGGTTTGATCAAATTTCTGAAGAAGTTCAGTAGAAAGAAGAAAAAGAAGAAGGAACTTGAGCTTTACTGGGTCAAGCTAATGACGTTAAAAGAGCGCTTGCTGGGAGGCAACCCAGTGGATTTAAAAACTTTTGATTTGGTTTTGTAACTTTTAATTTGTGGACATTATTTTGTAAATATTTTGTTGGATACAACATCTACTGAAGGATGCTAGGTGGTTAAGTATCTACTGAAGGATACTCAGTTTGTAACACCTACTGATGGGTGTTGGTAAGAAAATTTTACACCTACTGATGGGTGTTGGTGGATTTTGGGTCAGGCTCGTGACGTTAAACAAGCGCTACCTGGGAGGCAACCCAGTTGATTGAATGTTTCTGTTTGTTTCATTTTAGTTGCATAATAGGGTTTGCATAAGTATTATGAACATTGAATTGCAGGGAACCAGTGAGGGGCATGTCTAGGAGGCATGTAGGTTAAGAAAAGAAGGAGAAGGGCACATCACGAAAGTACCGCTGAGCGGTACTCTCGCAGATTGGGCTTTGGTTGACCCTTAGCAGGACCCGAGCCCATTAGGGTATTTTTATACCCTAAGCTGCACATAAACTTTTATTTTCAGGCTCTTCTCTGCACACACACTCCTACATACCTTTTCCAAGGTTCTCCACATCATTTCCCTCTTCCCTCTTTAGAAAATCTCCCTTCAACTCACGTTCTCACTAGTTTTCCATCTAAGGTTGGGGTTGGGAGAGAGCATCATTCAAGGGGTTGATTTCTTCATTGTGGTTTACTAATGCTTAACAATTGATAACAGTTGAAAAACTGTTATTTTCATGCTTAAAATTGATACTAAAAGCAACCTTTAGACTTAAAAACTAGCTTGAAATCATGCTTTTATCCATATTTTCAGAAATAAGAGAGCTGGACAGGTTTATGCTTGATTTAAGTGTTTTTGTGCAGGTTTTAAGGTGAATTTAGTGAAAGAAGTGAAGAAGGAGAGAGATGGAATCAGAAAAGAGATCAAAGAGTGCAAAAGGAGAAGCCGAAAGCACCGCTCAGCGGCATTTTACCGCTAACCGGCACTCAGGAGGTCACGGGAGGTCCGCTGAGGGGCAAACTGGCCGCTGAGGGGAAGAAAAGGGACGCGCAGTCACCGCTGAGCGGTATTTACCGCTGAGCGGCACTTTTATGGGCTTGGGCTTTTGTAATCTTTTGTAACTCTAGAATAGTATATAAGGGCTTGCACGTCCTAGAATTAGTATCTTTGGCAGAAACGAGGCAAACACTCTCTCTTCCACCCCTTTGAAGGAGGATCTTGGATGCTCAGGCTACCTCTTCACCTTTTTAGGGTTTATTCTTTCATTCTTTCATTGTTCATCTAGGTTCACCATGAATATGGTGAACTAAACCTTGTATGTTTGTTGGGGAATCAATGTAATCTCTTGAAGCTCTCATATATGGAATTTATGCTTGCATCTTTTAATTAAGACTTATGCTTTCTTTCATCATTAGTTAGGGTTTTTCCTCTTTGCTTAATGCTTGCATGGTTTAACTCATTCGATGCATGATTATTGGTTTTGTCGATACGGGCACGTACGGGGAAGTCTAGATCCGGGGAATTTCTCCCAATATTATGTTGGTTGTCGTTAAGCTCCTGCACTTATGAACTAATCATTAGGAATGCTAGGAATTGTATGAACTCGTGATTAGGGAGAAGCCATCTAGAATGGTACTTTAGAGAGTGGCATTAACAATGATGATTTGAATGTTAAATTCCTAAAATGTATGAGTGGATGAGATGAAATTGACCCCCAACAACATATTCATTCATATATTTCATTGAAAGTGTTTATCTTTTGTCTTTGCCATTGATCAAACTTCATGCATACATGTTTATTTTCTGTCTTGCATAATACAATCCAATTATTTCGTTCTTAAGTCTTAGCTAATCAACAAATCATATAACTAAACTAGGCCGTGAGTCCTTTGGGAGAACGATACTTGGTCTTACCAAGTTTATTACTTGAACGATTCGGTCACACTTGCCGATTGTGAAACAAGTTTGTGACATCATATTTTGGTGATCATAAATTTGTCCATCAAGTTTTTGGCGCCGTTGCCGGGGACTCGTGGTTTAACTGGTTAATTTGTGTGATTATTGATTATCTTTGACTTTAATTTTGAATTTCTGTTTTTATTTTCTGTTTTTATTTTTTCAGTTTTTATTAGATTAGATTAGATTAGATTTTATTTTATTTTATCTTCTAAATCTTTTATCTTCTTATCTTCTTATCTTCTGAATCTTTTATCTTTTTATCTTTTGAATATATATCTTCTCTTATATCTTTTTGTGCTAACAAATATTTTCTAGGGTTTTGTTTTCTTGTGTATGCAGGAGGCAATTCGAACTAGGAGTAAGAAAACAACAGAACCTCTTCTTGAAGGTCTAGACGAGAGTAGACGGAGGAGAAGAATCAGAACATCTAGAGAACTTTTCCCTTCTCCAGAAACTCTCTTACAATCATCACCACAAGGTTCTGTTCATAGCACAAGAAGTATGGAGGGTAATAATGGTAGAAGAACTCTTGCAGACTACACTAATATTGCTGGGCCTCAACACTTTAACAGCATAGCTAGACCTAGAGTCAATGCAGCCAATATGGAAAGCAAGAGATTTCTAAGGTGACTAAAGGAAAGCAAGAGATTTCTTCATTCAAGCAGGGCATGGAAGAATCACTGGGGCATGCATGGGACAGGTATAAAAGCTTGTTGCGTAAAACTCCCATGCATGGTTTTGCAGAACATGAAGTAGTCTTAACTTTCCTTGGAGGGCTTGGTTCACAAACCAAGATGATACTTAACGCCTCAGCTGGAGGCAATATCAAATGGAAGACTCCAGAGGAAGCAACTGAAATTATTGAAAATATGGCTACTAGTGACAACGAACTCAATATTGAAAAAGGAGACCTTAGTCAGAAGGAGTTGTTACAATCAAATGAGGCTTTGCTTATCCAAAATAGAATTATCTCTCAACAGCTTGAAGAAGCAACCATGAGACTTTCTCAAATACCACAGGAAATACAACAGGTGTCAATGGTTCAAGCGCAACAACAACAATGGCAGATGCAATTCACTCCAGTTGAGAAAACAACAAAGCTTGAAGAGACTTTCCAAAGATTCTTGAAGACGAATGAGTCTTATTGTCATAATGTGGATGCTGCATTTAAAAAAATGGAGGTTTATGTTGGGAGAATAGTTGACGAGACGAAACATGATAATCTTGGAAAGGATTGTAAAACTGTTGTGACTAGAAGTGGTAGAGTGTTAGAGGAGAGACAAAAAGAGAGAGAGGAAAAAAAAATGAGAGTGAGAGTGAAAAAGAATCATGTGAGTGGAAAGAAAGAGTTGAGAGAGAAAAAGAGAAAAAAGAAGAAGAAGAGAGGAGAGAAAAAAAAGAGAGAGAAGAGAGACAGAAAGAAAAAGAGTATGAAAAGCAACTTCCTTATCCAAAGGGTTATTCAAGGAAGGAGAAAGAAAAGCAGTTGGAAAGATTCATGGAACTGTTTAAGAAGTTGGAGATTACTATACCATTCTCTGAAGCATTGCAACAGATGCCAGCATATGCAAAATTTTTGAAGGAACTTCTCACAAAGAAACACAAGTACATTGAGAAGGAAACTATCAATATACAGGGTAATTGCAGTGCAATCATACAGAAACTACCTCCTAAACTTAAAGACCCAGGAAGCTTCACTATTCCATGCACCATAGGAGATGTGAAAGTTGGAAGAGCATTGATTGATTTGGGAGCTAGCATTAATTTAATGCCGCTATCCATGTGCAGAACAATTCAGGGGCTGGAAATTAAACCAACCAGAATGGCTCTTCAATTGGCAGACAGGTCTCTTAAATATCCATATGGAGTGGTTGAAGATGTTCTAGTGAAGGTCGACAAATTTGTATTTCCAGTGGATTTTATTGTGATGGAGATGGAAGGAACTAGTGATGTTCCTCTTATTCTTGGGAGACCTTTTATGAAGACTGCTAGAGTTCTGATTGATGTAGAGAATGGTAAGCTTAAACTGAGAGTTGATGATGAAGAAGTCACTTTTGATGTATCCAAGGCCATGACATATCCAAATGATGACAAAGCATGTTTTCAATTTGATGAACTTGATGAAGTTTGTATGGTTCAGGAGAGAATGGTGCGAAATATTTCCCCATTGGAAAAAACTCTCATTGATGCATGTGAAGATTTAGATGAAGAAGAAGAGAAACTGATTGATGAATGTCTGATGGACTTGGAAACATTGAAAAAGAGTACAGAGGTAGATCCAAAATTCGAAATAATTGATAAGGAAGAAGCAGTCAAAGCACAGACACCAGAATTAAAAAGATTGCCTTCACATCTGAAATATGTTTTTCTAGAAGAAGATGGAACAAAGCCAGTCATCATCAATAACTCTTTATCTTTACAAGAAGAAGAGCAGTTGATAGAAATTCTGAAAGCCAACAAAGAAGCAATTGGGTGGTCAATATCAGATCTCAAAGGTATTAGCCCAACTTATTGCATGCACAAGATTTTTATGGAAGAAGACTATAAACCAAGTGCTCAACCACAGAGAAGGTTAAATCCTGTTATGAAGGAGGTGGTCAGAAAAGAAGTGTTGAAACTGCTAGAAGCTGGTATCATCTATCCAATTTCTGACAGTGAATGGGTGAGTCCAGTACAGGTGGTTCCAAAGAAAGGTGGGATGACAGTAATTTATAATGATAAGAATGAACTCATTCCTACTCGGACAGTCACTGGTTGGCGTATGTGCATTGATTACAGGAAGCTTAATAAAGCTACTAGGAAAGATCATTTTCCTCTTCCCTTCATGGGCAGGCTTTCTATTGTTTTCTAGATGGATATTCTGGATATAATCAAATTGTGGTAGATCCAAAAGACCAGGAGAAGACGGCTTTTACTTGTCCTTTTGGTATCTTTGCGTATAGAAAGATGCCTTTTGGATTATGTAATGCTCCAGCTACGTTTCAGAGGTGTATGCAGGCAATCTTTGCAGATCTTTTAGAAAAATGCATTGAAGTATTCATGGATGATTTCTCAGTTTTTGGAAATTCCTTCCAAAGGTGTTTAGCTAGTTTGAACACTGTTCTCAAAAGATGTGTTCAGACAAATCTGGTTTTGAATTGGGAGAAATGTCATTTCATGGTAACTGAAGGAATTGTATTGGGGCATAAAATCTCTGCTAAAGGAATTGAGGTAGACAAAGCTAAAGTAGAAGTTATTGAGAAACTACCTCCACCAACAAATGTAAAGGGGATTAGAAGTTTTCTTGGTCATGCTGGGTTTTATAGAAGATTTATCAAAGATTTCTCAAAAATTGCTAAACCATTGAGTAATCTTTTGATGAAGGATGCTCCTTTTGTGATGAATGAAGATTGCCTGAAAGCTTTTGATATATTGAAGAAGAAGCTAGTGTCAGCTCCGGTAATTGTAGCACCAGATTGGAATCAGAATTTTGAATTAATGTGTGATGCAAGTGATTATGCAATAGGAGTTGTCCTTGGCCAAAGGAAAGAACAAAAGTTTCATCCAATCTATTATGCTAGCAAGGTGCTGAATGATGCTCAATTGAATTATGCTACCACAGAGAAAGAGTTCCTTGCCATTGTATATGCTCTAGAGAAATTTAGACCTTATCTTATTGGGTCTAAGGTGATTGTCTATACAGATCATGCAACTATCAAATACTTGTTGACAAAACCAGATTCTAAGCCACGTCTGATCAGATGGGTACTACTATTGCAAGAATTTGATGTAGAAATCCGTGATAAGAAAGGAAGTGAGAATTTAATTGCTGATCATTTGTCACGGTTAGTCAACAATGAGGTCACTAGCAAGGAGTCTGAAATCTGGGAATCTTTTTTAGATGAATCACTCATGTACATTCAGCAGAGGCCTTGGTTTGCTGATATGGCGAATTTCAAAGCTGCAAGAGTCATGCCGGAAGACTTAACTTGGCAACAGAGAAAGAAATTTCTGCATGATGCCAAGCAGTTTGTGTGGGACGATCCATATTTGTTCAAAATTGGAGCAAATAATCTTCTAAGGAGATGTGTTACAAATGAAGAAGCAGAAGGAATTCTCTGGCATTGTCATGATTCACCTTATGGAGGACATTTTAATGGGGAAAGAACAGCAGTAAAAGTCCTTCAATCAGGGTTTTATTGGCCAACTTTATTTAAAGATGCCCATAATCATGCGAGGAATTGTGATAAATGTCAAAGAGCAGGGACAATCACTAAACGTCATGAGATGCCTTTACAAGGTATTTTAGAGGTTGAGGTTTTTGATTGTTGGGGTATTGACTTTGTTGGACCCTTCCCTCCATCTTTCAACAATGAATATATTCTGGTAGCAGTGGATTATGTGAGTAAATGGGTGGAAGCATTAGCTTGTCCTAAAAATGATGCTAGCACGGTAATTAAATTTCTGAAGAGGCAGATATTCTCACGTTTTGGCACTTCAAGAGTGTTGATTAGTGATGGAGGATCTCATTTTTCCAATTATCAGCTAGAGAAAGTACTCAAACACTATGGAGTAAAGCATAAGGTAGCTGCACCTTATCATCCACAAACTAATGGACAAGCTGAGGTGTCTAACAGGGAGATAAAAAGAATCCTGGAAAAAACTGTGACTTCATCAAGAAAGGATTGGTCTCTCAAATTGGATGATGCTCTTTGGGCTTATAGGACAGCAATGAAGACGTCCATGGGACTATCACCATTTCAATTAGTCTATGGGAAAGCATGTCATTTGCCAGTTGAATTGGAGCATAGAGCATTATGGGCTTTGAAATTCTTGAATTTTGATCCTTATGAAACTCAATGCACACGCAGAAGGCAGATTTTGGAGCTTGAAGAAATGCGGTTACATGCATATGATTCATCCAAGGCTTACAAAGACAAAATTAAATTTTATCATGACAGGAAGTTGGTGAATAGAGTTTTTAATCCAGGACAACAGGTACTATTGTTCAATTCAAGATTGAAGATATTTCCTGGGAAGCTGAAGTCAAAACGGACAGGACCATTTGTGATAAAAGAAGTGCATCCGCATGGAGCAATTGAAATATTTAATCCATCTGCTGATGATCCACAGAGAAGTTGGGTGGTAAATGGTCAACGTCTCAAGCCTTATCTAGGGGGAGAGGTGCAACAATGTTCTACAATGATGTTGTTGGTTGATCCTTGAAAATTTGGGTCAGGCTCGGGACGTTAAACAAGCGCTTACTGGGAGGCAACCCAGTATTTTGTAAGTATTTTATGTTTTTAGATTAGGGTTGATGTACTCTATTGAACACCTGGTTTCTTATGATGTTTGCTATTAACTGTGATTGTGTGATAAGTAATGCTTGATGATGCTTATTGATTGATTGATGTTGAGATGATGTGCACATTGAAATGCTTATACAGGTGATTCACAAGCTTTGTGAACAAATGCATGATATCATGATTGTGATTGTGAAATTAAGCAGGATGTGTATGTCAGATGTGAATGAGCTTATATGTGAGGTTTTGAGCTCCAGAGTTGTTATTGTTGAATGCTATTACTTTGAAAACATGAATGATTTTGCCCAGGTTTTCTATGATTGAATCAATTACTTGTTTTGCATCATATGATCAAGGCCGTTTGTTGGAACCCTTTTTATTGGCCAAATTCATAAAGTTAGCCCACTAAAAGAGAACATTTTGTGTTCTATCCTTTGAACCCTTAGCCTTGAATATACACTGAAAACCCTTGATTGAAAATCTTTACCTTGAGTTAAGTAGAAGATCTTGTGTGGTATTATTAAATGTTCAAGTTTGGGGTTGTTGGGGAAACATGAAAAAGGAAAAGCATTGAGCTAAGAGCTAAAAAGTAAGAATATGTAAAGAAAAGAAAAAAAAAAGAAGCAAAGCTCAATGCGAATGCAAAGGCAAAAGAAAGTTGGGAAGAATAAGAATAATTGTGTTATTATGATTCTCTTAACTCAAGGATTTTGTGATCCAGAAAAACCAATTTTCTTGTTAGCCCAGCCACATTATAAGCCATTGAAAAGTCCTTGTGATGATGCATGCATGGATTTAACGAAGGAGACTCCCATGCATGGATTTAACGAAGGAGAAGTAGTCCTAATCTTCCTTGGAGGTCTTGGTTCACAAACCATGATGATGCTTAACGCCTCAGCTGGAGGCAATATCAAATGGAAGACTCCAGAGGAAGCCACATAAATAATTGAAAACATAACTACTAATAACAATAAGTGGAACAGTGAAAGAGGAGCTCCTATTCAACAAAAAGGAGTTCTACAGTTGCAGTCCAATGATGCCTTGATAGCTCAGAACAAGTTAATAACTCAACAATTGGAGAATCTCTCAAAGATACTTGAACAATTGCCACAAGAGTTAAAGACTGTTGCACAGGTACAATCCCAGTCGTGCGAATTGTGTGGAGGTGACCATATCAATGGTCAATGTGCCTTTCCAGTTGAAGCCGTAGAGGATGTAAACTACATGACCAATCAATACCGTCAAGGGAACTACAATCAGGGGTGGAAACCACACCCAAGTATTGGTCAGGAACAAAGTGGGCAAGCTGGACAAACTGGGCAAGTTAACAAGCAACAACAACAACCCTTTCTATCAGGAAGTTTGGATGACACCCTTCAACAATTTTTGAAAAATTCTGACTCTACTCAGAAAAGCATTGAAGAATCATGTAAAAGAATGAAGATGCAACTTCGTTACATCAGTTAGAAATTGAATGATGATGTTAATACTGAAGTTAACCTTAAGGAGGAAGGGCAAGTCATTATCACTGAAAGTGACAAGATTCTTGATGAGGAAAAATTAGAGGGAGATGAGGAAAAGATAGAGAGAGAAGAAAAAGAAGAGTTGAGTGAGAAAGATAAAGATGATGAAAAAGAAAAAGAAGTGGTTGAGAGAGAAGAGAGGAAGAAAATTTGTGTGAAAATAAAGAAGTTGAGAAGAAAAAGAGAAGGGAAGAAAAAAATAAGAGAAAAGAACAAGAGAAAATTTGGGGAGAGGAAGCATAAGAAAAAGAATATGAGAGGAAAGAAGAAGGAATCATATGAAAAATCCCATCCTCATCTAAAGAAGAATCATAGGAAGGAAAAGAAATTTAAGTGCTTTATGGAAATCTTCAAGAAATTGGAGATTAAAGTTCCTATGATTGAGACAGTGCAACACGTTCCTGGTTTGATCAAATTTCTGAAGAAGTTCAGTAGAAAGAAGAAAAAGAAGAAGGAACTTGAGCTTTACTGGGTCAAGCTAATGACGTTAAAAGAGCGCTTGCTGGGAGGCAACCCAGTGGATTTAAAAACTTTTGATTTGGTTTTGTAACTTTTAATTTGTGGACATTATTTTGTAAATATTTTGTTGGATACAACATCTACTGAAGGATGCTAGGTGGTTAAGTATCTACTGAAGGATACTCAGTTTGTAACACCTACTGATGGGTGTTGGTAAGAAAATTTTACACCTACTGATGGGTGTTGGTGGATTTTGGGTCAGGCTCGTGACATTAAACAAGCGCTACCTGGGAGGCAACCCAGTTGATTGAATGTTTCTGTTTGTTTCATTTTAGTTGCATAATAGGGTTTGCATAAGTATTATGAACATTGAATTGCAGGGAACCAGTGAGGGGCATGTCTAGGAGGCATGTAGGTTAAGAAAAGAAGGAGAAGGGCACATCACGAAAGTACCGCTGAGCGGTACTCTCGCAGATTGGGCTTTGGTTGACCCTTAGCAGGACCCGAGCCCATTAGGGTATTTTTATACCCTAAGCTGCACATAAACTTTTATTTTCAGGCTCTTCTCTGCACACACACTCCTACATACCTTTTCCAAGGTTCTCCACATCATTTCCCTCTTCCCTCTTTAGAAAATCTCCCTTCAACTCACGTTCTCACTAGTTTTCCATCTAAGGTTGGGGTTGGGAGAGAGCATCATTCAAGGGGTTGATTTCTTCATTGTGGTTTACTAATGCTTAACAATTGATAACAGTTGAAAAACTGTTATTTTCATGCTTAAAATTGATACTAAAAGCAACCTTTAGACTTAAAAACTAGCTTGAAATCATGCTTTTATCCATATTTTCAGAAATAAGAGAGCTGGACAGGTTTATGCTTGATTTAAGTGTTTTTGTGCAGGTTTTAAGGTGAATTTAGTGAAAGAAGTGAAGAAGGAGAGAGATGGAATCAGAAAAGAGATCAAAGAGTGCAAAAGGAGAAGCCGAAAGCACCGCTCAGCGGCATTTTACCGCTGAGCGGCACTCAGGAGGTCACGGGAGGTCCGCTGAGGGGCAAACTGGCCGCTGAGGGGAAGAAAAGGGACGCGCAGTCACCGCTGAGCGGTATTTACCGCTGAGCGGCACTTTTATGGGCTTGGGCTTTTGTAATCTTTTGTAACTCTAGAATAGTATATAAGGGCTTGCACGTCCTAGAATTAGTATCTTTGGCAGAAACGAGGCAAACACTCTCTCTTCCACCCCTTTGAAGGAGGATCTTGGATGCTCAGGCTACCTCTTCACCTTTTTAGGGTTTATTCTTTCATTCTTTCATTGTTCATCTAGGTTCACCATGAATATGGTGAACTAAACCTTGTATGTTTGTTGGGGAATCAATGTAATCTCTTGAAGCTCTCATATATGGAATTTATGCTTGCATCTTTTAATTAAGACTTATGCTTTCTTTCATCATTAGTTAGGGTTTTTCCTCTTTGCTTAATGCTTGCATGGTTTAACTCATTCGATGCATGATTATTGGTTTTGGCGATACGGGCACGTACGGGGAAGTCTAGATCCGGGGAATTTCTCCCAATATTATGTTGGTTGTCGTTAAGCTCCTGCACTTATGAACTAATCATTAGGAATGCTAGGAATTGTATGAACTCGTGATTAGGGAGAAGCCATCTAGAATGGTACTTTAGAGAGTGGCATTAACAATGACGATTTGAATGTTAAATTCCTAAAATGTATGAGAGTGGATGAGATGAAATTGACCCCCAACAACATATTCATTCATATATTTCATTGAAAGTGTTTATCTTTTGTCTTTGCCATTGATCAAACTTCATGCATACATGTTTATTTTCTGTCTTGCATAATACAATCCAATTATTTCGTTCTTAAGTCTTAGCTAATCAACAAATCATATAACTAAACTAGGCCGTGAGTCCTTTGGGAGAACGATACTTGGTCTTACCAAGTTTATTACTTGAACGATTTGGTCATACTTGCCGATTGTGAAACAAGTTTGTGACATCATATTTTGGTGATCATAAATTTGTCCATCAACAATGTATCTTTTGGTTTTGTGAATTAAGTTTGATGCAGGGATGGCCTCCTCATCATGCTAAAAGAATCAAGACTATAAGATCCAAGAAGAAGGAGAGGAAGAAGATACAGATGACAGCTCAGACTGATGAGGAGCTGAGATAGCATTTACTGATGAATGCTATCATATGATTAGGCTTTTTGTGGTTTAAGTTTTCTGAACTTATTTGTTTTTGTTTTTAGATTAGGGTTTGATGTACTCTATTGAACACCTGGTTTCTTATGATGGTTTGCTATTAACTGTGATTGTTTGATAAGTAATGCTTGAATGATGCTTATGATTAATTGATGTTGAGATGATGTGCACATTAAAATGCTTATGATTGTGATTGTGAAATTAAGCAGGATGTGTATGTCAAATGTGAATGAGCTGATATGTGAGATTTTGAGCTCCAGAGTTGTTATTGTTGAATGCTATTACTTTGAAAGCATGAATGACTTTGCCCATGTTTTCTATGATTGAATCAATTGCTTGTTTTGCATCATGTGATCAAGGTCGTTTGTTGAAACCCTTTTTATTGGCCAAATTCATAAAGTTAGCCCACTAAAAGAGAACACTTTGTGTTCTATCCTTTGAACCCTTAGCCTTGAACATACACTGAAACCTTTGATTGAAAAATCTTTACCTTGAGTTAAGTAGAAGATCTTGTGTGGTATTGGTAAATGTTCAAGTTTGGGGTTGTTGGGAAAACATGAAAAGCATTGAGCTAAGAGCTAAAAAGTAAGAATATGCAAAGAAAAAAAAAAGAAAAGAAAAAGAAGTAAAGCTCAATGCAAATGCAAAGGCAAAAGAAAGTTGGGAATGAATAAGATGATTGTGTTATTATGATTGTCTTAACTCAAGGATTTTGTGATCCAGAAAAACCAATTTTCTTGTTAGCCCAGCCACATTATAAGCCATTGAAAAGTCCTTGTGATGATGCATGCTTGTGAATGTTTTTGATTGTGGTAAAATGAAAGGCAAAGTTGATTCATGTGACATTGTGATAGTAGAGTGAATGAGTGATTACCTCTTATACACTTGTGTGTGAGTGAAACACTTTATCTAGTGAGGAAATATTCCATGAGCACATGAACATCCATGCTTAATTGATTGATCATTCATGAAAAATAGCATTTGTTGGAATTTAAATGACTTTGTGAACATTAAAGCATGTGCACATCTTGATTGAACTCTTGGTCATAAGTCTGAGTGAAGTTGTTACTTATCTTGAAAAAGAGGATTTTTGAACCATCATATGAATTGGTTGAAGATTGAGTTACATCTTGTTTGCTTGAGGACAAGCAAAGTTCTAAGTTTGGGGTTGTGATAACAGTTGAAAAACTGTTATTTTCATGCTTAAAATTGATACTAAAAGCAACCTTTATACTTAGAAACTAGCTTGAAATCATACTTTTATTCATATTTTCAGAAATAAGAGAGCTGGACAGGTTTATGCTTGATTTCAGTGTTTTTATGCAGGTTTTAAGGTGAATTTGGTGAAAGAAGTGAAGAAGGAGAAAGATGAAATCAGAAAAGACATTAAAAAGTGCAAAAGGAGAAGCCGAAGTCACCGCTCAGCGGCAGTTTACCGCTGAGCGGCACTCAGGAGCTTACGGGAGATCCGCTGAGGGGCAAAATGGCCGCTGAGGGGAAGAAACGACTCACGCACTTACCGCTGAGTGGTACTTTACCGCTGAGCGACACACTTATGGGCTTGGGCCTAGATTTTTTGTAATTTTAGAATAGTATATAAGCTTTAGGACGTCCTAGGGTTTGTATCTTTGGCAGAAACGAGGCAAACACTTTCTCTTCCACCCCTTTGAAGGAGGATCTTGGATGCTCAGGCTACCTCTTCACCTTTTTAGGGTTTATTCTTTCATTCTTTCATTGCAATTCATCTAGGTTCACCATGAATATGGTGAACTAAACCTTGTATGTTTGTTGGGGAATCAAGGTAATCTTTTGAAGCTCTCATATGTGGAATCTGTTTTTACATCTTTTAATTAAGACTTATGCTTTCTTTCATCATTAGTTAGGGTTTTTCCTCTTTGCTTAATGCTTGCATTGTTTAACTCATTCGATGCATGATTATTGGTTTTGTCGATACGGGAACGTACGGGGAAGTCTAGATCCGGGGAATTTCTCCCAATATTATGTTGGTTGTCGTTAAGCTCCTGCACTTATGAACTGATCATTAGGAATGCTAGGAATTGTATGAACTCGTGATTAGGGAGAAGCCTTCTAGAAAGGTACTTTAGAGAGTGGCATTAACAATGATGATTTGAATGTTGAATTCCTAAAATATATGAGAGTGGATAAGATGAAATTGAACCCCCAACAACATATTCATACATAAATTTCATTGAAAGTGTTTATCTTTTGCTTTTTGCCATTGATCAAAACTTCATGCATACATGTTTATTTTCTGTCTTGCATATAAAATCTCAATTATTTCGTTTGTAAGTCTTAGCTAATCAACAAATCACATAACTAAACTAGGCCGTGAGTCCTTTGGGAAGAACAATACTTGGTCCTACCAAGTTTATTACTTGAACGATTCGGTCATACTTGCCGATTGAAAAACAAGTTTGCGACATCATATTTTGGTGCTCATAAATTTGTCCATCACCTGGGAGGCAACCCAGTTGATTGATTGTTTTTGTTTGTTTCATTTTAGTTGCATAATAGGGTTTGCATAAGTATTCTAAACATTGAATTGCAGGGAACCAGTGAGGGGCATGTCTAGGAGGCACGTAGGTTAAGAAAAGAAGGAGAAGAGCACATCACGAAAGTGCCGCTGAGCGGTACTTTCGCAGATGGGCTTTAGTTTCCCCTTAGCGGGACCCGAGCTCATTAGGGTATTTTTAAACCCTAAGCTGCGCATATGCTCATTCTTTCAGGCTCTTCTCTGCACAAACACTCCCACATACCTTTTCCAAGGTTTTCCACATCTTTTCCCTCTTCAGTCTTGAAAATTTCTCTTCCACTCACTTACTCACTAGTGTTCCATTCAAGTTTGGGGTTGGAAGAGAGCATCTTAGCTTGGAAGCATTCTCATTGCATCTAGTATCTCCACCCAAGTAAGTAAAAAGCATTTTGTTCATTCTAGAGTTCTTGATTTGAATGTGATTGTCAAAGCATGAATATTTAGGGGTTTTGGTTTCTAAGCATGATTTGATGATATATTTGATGTTTGAACTGATTAAACTGCATGATTATGAACTGGAAAACTGAAAATTGCATTTGGGTGGAGTTACGATAGCTTAAAAAGAAGTTTTTAAAAATTCTGCAGAGTTACCGCTCAAGGGTAAACTGCCGCTGAGCGGCACACTGCCAGACTTGGTTTTTCTGATTTGTTGCGTTTTGGAATGTGGAACTGGTGGCGCTGAGGGGAAATTCTGGCCCTCAGCGGTGGTTTAGCTTCGAAAGGAGTTGTGTCCTGTGTTTTACTAATAATTAACATCATGTTCTGTGGTTTTGTATTTGTGTTTGAATGCAGGAATGACATCCTCTTCAGGAAAGATATTGAAAACCATGGAAACCAAGAGAAAGGAAAAGGAACCAGAACAGCCACACTCTAGCAAGTTCCTCTCTCGGAAACATGAGAAGCACTTTAGGGTGGTTCAGGATAGGAGACTTCTGATGGAAAGAAAAGTTGGAATGATACCTAACTTTGCTCCTCAATTTGGAAAGCAAGTGTTAGGGAATGACTGGGGAAAGCTAGCCACATATCCTGCACCTGCCAACATAGCTGTGGTAAAAGAGTTCTACACCAATGCAAAGAAGATTGGTGACTATCCAACTGAAAATTATCTGGGCCATGTCAGAGGCCATGCTATCATGTATGATCCTGATTCTATCAATAACTTCCTGGACACTGTGTGGGCTGGTGAGCAGTGCCAGTTTTCTCTTTGCATGGAGGAAGGTGCTGATTATGAAGATGTGGAGAGAGTACTATGCATACCTGGAGGACACTTCCAAAGGAATAGATCTGGCTCAGTGGTAAACATTAGGAGGACTGATTTGACTCCTCTTGCTAAGTATTGGATGGCATTTTCTCATGCCAACATTCAGCCATGTTCACATGTGTTAGATATTACTCTCAGCAGGGCACTATTCATCTACTGTGCTATCAGAAACTTAAATGTTAACATTGGGCAGGTGATAGCTGATGAGATTAGTGTGTGCGCCAATACCTCAAACAACAAAGCACCATTAGGACATCCCTCTTTGATCACTCACCTTTGCAAGTTAGCTGGGGTGGACACTTCTGCTCCACCATTTGAGAGGCCAAGAAAAGGTATTGATGAGGCATATTACAGACAGTACTGTGGAGGTGAGGAGGCAGCTCAGCCATTTCCACCATGCCGTGCTCGCAGAGAGAGAAGGCAAGTACAGAGCCAGACATCTACTGAGACACATGAAGCAGAACCATTCCAGATGAGGGACATGTACATGTCTCTTATAGGTGCTCAGTTGCAGTCCATTCATAGAGGGCAGGTGGCTACTGCTAAGATGATTGTGGGGTGTATGATACACCTCCAGCCCACAGGTGGACTATGGATGAATTCCATAATGTGGTACCTTGGCCAGAAGAGCCAGTGCATGGAGGAGGAGCTGAAGCAGCTGAAGCTTCAGTTAGGGAGATGGAAGAAGATGAAGCTGATGATGATGATGCAATTGAAGATGATGAAGATGAGGAAAAGGAGTAAGATACAGAGGGCAGCTCAGATTTCTGAGCTGAGATAGCATTTACTGATGAATGCTATCATATGCTTATGCTTTTGTTGGTTTAAGTTTTCTGAACTTATTTGTTTTTGTTTTTAGATTAGGGTTTGATGTACTCTATTGGAAACCTGGTTTGTGTGATGGTTTGCTATTAACTGTGATTGTTTGATAAGTAATACTTGATGATGATTATTGATTGATTGATTGATGTTGAGATGATGTGCACATTAAAATGCTTATACAGGTGATTCACAAGCTTTGTGAACAAATGCAGGATATTATGATTGTGATTGTGAAATTAAGCAGGATGTGTATGTCAAATGTGAATGAGCTTATGTGTGAGGTTTTGAGCTCCAGAGTTGTTATTGTTGAATGCTATTACTTTGAAAGCATGAATGACTTTGCCCAGGTTTTCTATGATTGAATCAATTGCTTGTTTTGCATCATATGATCAAGGCCATTTGTTGGAACCCTTTTTTATTGACCAAATTCATAAAGTTAGCCCACTAAAAGAGAACACTTTGTGTTCTATCCTTTGAACCCTTAGCCTTGAACATAAATTGAAAACCCTTGATTGAAAATCTTTACCTTGAGTTAAGTAGAAGATCTTGTGTGGTATTGTTAAATGTTCAAGTTTAGGGTTGTTGGGAAAACATGAAAAAAAGAAAAGCATTGAGCTAAGAGCTAAAAGTTAAGAATATGCAAAGAAAAAGAAAAAGAGAAAGAAAAGAAAAGAAAAAGCAAAGCTCAATGCAAAAGAAAGTTGGGAATGAATAAGAATAATTGTGTTGTTATGATTCTCTTAACTCAAGGATTTTTGATCCAGAAAAACCAATTTTCTTGTTAGCCCAGCCACATTATAAGCCATTGAAAAGTCCTTGTGATGATGCATGCTTGTGAATGTTTTTGATTATGGTTAAATGAAAGGCAAACTTAATTCATGTGACATTGTGATAGTGGAGTGAATGAGTGATTACCTCTTATACACTTGTGTGTTGAGTGAAACACTTTACCTAGTGAGGAAATATTCCATGAGCACATGAACATCCATGTTTAATTGATTAATCATTCATGAAAAATAGCATTTGTTGGAATTTAAATGACTTTGTGAACACTAAAGCATGTGCACATCTTGATTGAACTCTTGATCATAAGTTGATTGAAGTTTACTTATCTTGAAAAGAGGACTTTTGAATGAGTGAACCATCATATGAATTGGTTGAAGATTGAGTTACATCTTGTTTGCTTGAGGACAAGCAAAGTTCTAAGTTTGGGGTTGTGATAACAGTTGAAAAACTGTTATTTTCATGCTTAAATTGATACTAAAAGCAACCTTTAACACTTAGAAACTAGCTTGAAATCATGCTTTTGATCATATTTTCAGTAATAAGAGAGCTGGACAGGTTTATGCTTGATTTCAGTGTTTTTGTGCAAGTTTTAAGGTGAATTTAGTGAAAGAAGTGAAGAAGGAGAGAGATGGAATCAGAAAAGACATCAAAAAGTGTAAAAGGAGAAGCCGCAACTGCCGCTGAGCGGCACGTAGGAAGTCACGTTTGATCCGCTGAGGGGCAAAATGGCAGCTGAGGGGAAGAAACTACTCACGCACTGACCGCTGAGCGGCACTTTACCGCTGAGCGGCACACTTGTGGGCTTGGGCCTGAATTTTCTGTAATTTTAGAATAGTATATAAGCTTTAGGACGTCCTAGGGTTTGTATCTTTGGCAGAAACGAAGCAAACACTCTCTCTTCCACCCCTTTGAAGGAGGATCTTGGATGCTCAGGCTACCTCTTCACCTTTCTAGGGTTTTATCCTTCATTCTTTCATTATTGTTCATCTAGGTTCACCATGAATATGGTGAACTAAACCTTGTATGTTTGTTGGGGAATCAATGTAATCTTTTGAAGCTCTCATATATGGAATTTGTGCTTACATCTTAATCTAAGACCTATGCTTTCTTTCATCATTAGTTAGGGTTTTTCCTCTTTGCTCAATGCTTGCTTTGTTTAACTCATTCAATGCATGATTATTGGTTTTGTCGATACGGGAACGTACGGGGAAGTCTAGATCCGGGGAATTACTCCCAATAGTATATTGGTTGTCGTTAAGCTCCTGTGCTAAAAGAACTAATTATTAGGAATGCTAGGAATTGTATGAACTCGTAATTAGGGATAGGCCTTCTTGACCCCCAACAACATATTCATCCATATATTTCATTGAAAGTGCTTGTATTTTGTTTTGCCATTGATCAACCTCATGCATACATGTTTATTTTCGTATTTTGCATAGTGAAATCCAATTATTTTGTTCTTAAGTCTTAGCTAATCAAGGAATCACATAACTAAACTAGGCCGTGAGTCCTTTGGGAGAACGATACTTGGTCTTACCGAGTTTATTACTTGAAACGATTCGGTCATACTTGCCGATTGTTCAACAAGTTTGTGACATCATATTTTGGTGTTTATTAATTTGCCATCAATAGTAGTCTCCTTCCAGTTCAACAAACTTAGCTAACCCAGAATATATTAACCATTCCTGAAATATCAACCCTTCATTGCGAAAGAACAGAAGACTAAAGATTTGTGCTTTATGTCATCCTTGAAACCCCAAAAACGTTCAAACTCACTACGCTTCTCTTCATTACTAAACCAACCATTTTGATTTGCTTCTTTTTCAATGGGTGCAGAACGTTTTCCCCGGCAAGTTGATGAAGAAGACATTTCAGATGTGGATTCACAAATATATTCTTACTCAACTAGGGTTTTAAGACTAAGCAATAGAGTAGTATGGCTCCCATAAAACTGAATAAGCTTTTTATAATATGCCTAATTGATAGGTCTAGACTAGTTTGATATTTTGAAAACATGGAAGTCTAGTATAACATTTTAATCGATTTGATTTGTGATATAATTGATTTAGAGTAAATCCAGTCTCAAATTTTTGAAAAACACAGAAATACTGAGAACATACTAATCGATTTCATTACTAATACAATCGGTTAAAAGTCGTAAAATCATTTCTCAACCAATTTTCTAATGCAGACAATCACAGGTCATAGACACACATCAATACACATTCATGGATAAAAACAATGATGCATGAATTTCAGATTTAACAACAACTGTTACCAAATATGATACTCAACTGATTTTTGATATGTCCTTTATAATTCCTCCTTGAGTGTTGTCTACTACTAGTCCAGTTCACTTTCCTACAAAACTTTCAATTGGTTTGGAGGGAGGTACCTAAATGAACTTGGGGCCTTTCATGTTAGTTACAGAAGTTGGTTCTTTAGGAATCCACTGAAAATTTCCTTTAGGAAGACCAACTTTCTTATAATAGCATGATCCAACATTATGACCAATTGAATTGCAGTCGAAACAGGTAATATTTGAAGGTTTACTCAAATCAGTGAACTTCTTTGAGTTTACTCTTTCACGCTTTGCCTTATTTATTACTCTTCTTTATGATTCTAGAACAGCTTCTAGGTTAGATCTACCAAGGGTAAATTTAGCTAGTGTATTAGTTAGATATTCAATCTTTCATGAGCATGACAATCTTTACAATCCTTCTCAACAATTTTAATCTCAGATTTAGCATTTATAGCAGATTGTAAAGCTTTGTCAAATTCAATTTTCAACTTATCATTTTCTTCAATAAAGTTATTGATTCTGTATTCAAAATCTCTTCTTTTAGATTTTAATCGATTAACCTTATATTGATGTTTCATTGCTTGAACATGGACTTTCTGAAACACATCCAGCAGTTGTTAGTATTTGTCCTCAATAGGATCATCTTCGAAACTGTTGCTACTGCTTTCTGAGTTGACTAATCTAGCCATGAGATATAAGTTTGTCTTCTCCTCTAGGCTTTAGTTATCTTCATCACTTGAAGATCCTCATGAATCACAGTCTTCCCATGGTATGTAAGCCTTCCTTTGCTTATTTTTATCTATATCCTGATTGTACTTCTCATCAACTTTCTGCTTTATCTTCAAGTCTGGACAGTCAGGTTTAATGTGTCCCTTCTTTCTTTCCACATTCATAACATGTCAAAGTTGTAGCTTTTCCTTTCCTTTTTCCTCCTCTTGAGTTACCTGCAAAATCAAATGTAGTATTTCTAGATTTCATGAATTTAGTAAATTTCTTTACCATCATGTTTAACACTTCTTTTTCTTGCACTTCTGCATCAGAATCTGCATTAGATTCATTTCTCTTGGAGGCTTTCTTACCGGTTGCTTTGAGAGCTATTGAATGTTTTTGTTCAGATTCTTCTTCCTCTTTCAGTCTTCCCATCTCCAATTCATGTTCTCGTAGTTTTCCAAATAGAGTAGCCATATTCATAGTAGTAAGATCTCTTGATTCTGATATGGTTGTTACCTTTGGTTGCCAACTCCTATTCAAGCTTTTCCAAATATTTATGTTGTTCTCCTCTTTCTCAAGAGATTTTCCAAGGGCAATTAGATGGTTTACAATGTGACTGAAACTTTTCTAGACTTCATATATGTTCTCTCCAGGCTTCATTCTAAACATTTCATACTCCTGTATTAGAAAATTCTTTCTAGCCCTTTTAACCTCATCGGTTCCTTCATGAGTTACCTCAAGAACTTCCCACATTTCTTTGGCAATCTTGAACGTTGACACCCTGAAAAACTCGTCAATAGTAAGTGCAAAGGAAATAATATTTCTAGCTTTTATATCATATTGCACACGTTTATTCTTATCTTGATTCCATTCAGGAAAAAGTTTCAAAATATTTTTTCCATCAATGGTTTTTGTAGGCTCAAAAGGACCATTGATTACAACATCCCAAATCCCTTTATCAACAGACTCTATGAAAATTCTCATTCTAATTTTCAAGAAGGGATAATCTTCTCCTACAAACAGAGGGTGTCTGTTTGTAGAAGCACCTTCTCCAAAGGTTTGAGTAATTAATTATTTTTCAAATAATTTTTGAAAAACCAACTCTGGTGCGAATTGTAAAAAAAGACAGGGCTAGTTTCTCTTACAAGGAGGGGGATGAATTGGTAAATGATAAAAACACTTTCTTTTTAAATCTTTCTGGAAAATTAAGATGATCTTTAAATGTGCACAACACAATTATGAGTAATAAAGCTGTAAAGAGATAGAGAAAGGAAAACAAACACAATCTTTTTATCCTGGTTCAGCCTCAATGCCTACATCCAGTATCTCTCAATCAACCTGAGATTGAAAGACTTTCCACTATAAAGATTTTAGTTTTTACAACAAGATTTTACAGAGAACACTTCTCAAATGTAAAATACCTCTCTAACTAAACCAATATAATATAGCAAAATAAAACTTGCAAAAGAATAACCCTCTTAACTACAACAACCCTTTGAGACTCTTCTCAAAGTACCAAGAACCTCAAGTTCTTCTTCCTGGCCAGCACACAGGGAAACAACAATCCTCCTGATTCTAAAAAAGGAATCTGATAAAGACAGAATACACCATCGAGTAAGTGCTTCAACTTGTTCTTCAAGAATCCTTCAAGAGTATCACTTTCTTTGAATCTTGATTCTTGGAGCAATTATGTGTACTTGCATAATCTCTCTAAAACTCTTTGACATCAAATATGAAAGTTCTCAAATGATCAAAGTGTTAAAAGTTCTTAATATAGAGCACAATCCGTCATTATATAGTTTTTCTCTTATCAGACGCATTTCAATCGATTACGTAAGTAATGTAATTGGTTACACAATTTAACGGTTGTAACATAATTACAATTAAAACAATTCCAATTGATTACGCATTTAATGTAATCGATTGCCAATAAATGCTAGTCAACATATTTGAAAATATTATTATTATGACTTGGCTTGAAAACAATTTTCAAATAATAACAGACTTAATTGATTACATAAACAATGTAATCGATTAAAGTATACACTTAGGAAAATTTTGAACACAATTTCACTTCAAAACTCATCACAACACATTTCAAAAAGATGTTTGCAAAGACACAAGTTTTAATTGATTTTACACTTAATGTAATCGGTTAAAACTTGTTGTTTGCCCAAAGTTTAAAACATAAGCTATCTAATGAACTTAATTGATTACAACATCACTATAATCGATTATTTCATACAAAGTTGCTTTATGATTGTGGTTTATTGTTGAGATGTCGACAAGTGTACAAAATTGTATCAAGTAATATAAAATGGTAAGACCAAGTATCGTATCCCATAAGACTCAATCCACTAAATAGTCATGTAATCACTTAACTAATTAACACTTAAGATTAATTTTTGGGGGTTTTGAATGCAAATGCAATAAAAATAAACATGAATGCAATTTGATCAATTGAGGCTAAACACTAGAATGGATGGATGAAGTTGATAATATGAGATGAGTATGTTATTGGGGTTTAGATTTCACCATCTTTACTCTCATGCATATATGAATTCTTCTTTTTTATTAATTGTTAACATCACTTTCTAAAATACTTAGAACCCAATGTCTCGGCGAAACAAGCCTATCCTTAAGTACTAGATCACAATGTCTTATATCACTAACAATTAATTTTGCATTACGATTAGAAGTTTAAGATGACCAAAACTCATATCCTTATGTCTAGGAAATACTGCTTTTGGGAGAAAATTCTCCAGATCTAGGTTTTCCCATATGTGTCCATATCACGAAAACCAATAATCATGTCATGAATGAGTTAAACATAACAAGCATAGAGCAAAGAAGAATAACCCTAACAATTAATGAAAGAAGCATATATAAATTGGAATCAATTCAAATACATGAGAGTTTAGAGGTTACATCTTCCCCTACAACAAATAAGATTAGTTCTCCATCGTCATGAAGAAATTAGGTGTACAATGGAATGAAAGAGATAGAAAAACACTAGAAACTGAAGAGGAGAGCTCGCACATCCCCAAATCTTCCTCCAAAGGAGCAAAACATGTGTTTATGTGCTCAAGCCATTAAGAGATACAATCCCTAGGATGTCCAAGTCCTTATATAGATAAAACAAATAATAGAAAACGGGTCCCGGCCCAACACGCTGGCGCTCAGGCGAAACTATTAGAAAAGTGGCATTCAACACTCCTGGAAGGACACCTAGGCTCGGTGCGGGACTGAAATTGGCGCTCATTCCCCCTTTTTCTAGCGCTCAAGCCCCATTGGTAGAATTTCAAAACTCATTTTTTTTTATGTTTTGCTTGCTTTTATGGCTGATTCAACTCTATACATTGTTGGAGATTCTTCTGGGCACATTATTAGCTACAAAATAAAGGGCATTTAGTGATAAAATCATAAAGTATAACCTCTACTCACTTATTTGCAAAACTAAAGTAAAAACATGAGTTGAAGCAAGTTTCTAAGTCAATAAGTTTGCGTTTAGTATCAAAATTATTTCACAGATAACAGTATTTTCTATCGTTATCATTTATCACATTAAAACATTTAGTATGCATACAGAAGATATAAACACAATTATGATCACAATACTATGCAGACCAAATAACATGTCATCATATGTATCAATCATAAAGAAACATTTACATAGCAACATATGTATAAATCATGAAGACACATTTCTATTGTTATCATGAAAACATGTATGTGTTGTTACAATCAATGTGTTGTCATCATCAAAAACCAAACACATCAAGGATTGGGTTTAGCACTCATATTGCTCCCCTATCAACACATACCTTAAACCACCCCACTTATTGTTCGTCCTCTTCTGAGTGAGCTCAACCTAGCTTGTCAGATTACTTGCTAATAATGTTAATTCTTACCATTATCTCAACTTTATTTTATTGACAACATCATCTCTTCTAGAGCTTATAACTTGTTTAAATTCTCACTTTTATCTCCCTTTTGTAAATACCTTTATGTTAGGCTACACTTATGATTTAATTATATATATGTCTCTTCCATTAAGTGTTAATTTCTTGTTTCTTTTCTTAATGCTTGCCTGAAATGGAGACATGGATAGTTTGATTTGTGGTTCATTAGGTTTTTAGAAGAATCTTGTGAAACCTAGACTTGAAACAAGAGATCCAATGGAGCTTGTATCTAAGAATGGAACCTGAACCATTAGTTATTTTAAAACCTAAATCTTAATGTGAGTTTTCTTGTTGAGTGATCAAGTGAATGTAATGCATGATTAATTGCTAGGCAGACAAGACATTGTGAACTAGTAATTAGGAGTAGGTTTTCTTCACCGAGACATCAGGTTTAAGGTAAATTAGAAAGTGACATTAACATTAATGAAGAAGATGAATTCACATATGCATGAGAATAAATTAGGTGAAATCTAAACCCAACAACAATATCATCAACTTCATCCATTCATTCTTGTGTTTAGGCTCAATTGATCAAATTGCATTCATGTTTATTTTATTGCATTTGACCCCAAAAACCCCAAAAACTTTTCTTTAGAGTCTTAATAAGTGGAGTAATCACATAACTGTTTAGTGTCGTGAGTCTATTGGGAAACGATACTTGTTCTTACCATTTATTATTACTTGATACGATTCGGTACACTTGCCGAGGTCTTAACATGTTTTTGACTTCGTTTTCGGGGATTAAAAATTTGTTTATCAAGTCTTTGGCGCCGTTGTCGGAGACTCGTTTATAAATATTCTATTTATGTGATTGTTAACCAATTATACTTTATCTTTTCTTTTTATCTTTTTATCTTTTTATACTTTTTATCTTTTTATCTTTGTATCTTTTTATTTTTTATTTTTTTTATGTTTTTATCTTTCTATCTTTTTATTTTTTTCTTTTTTTTACCTTTTTATCTTTTTCTCTGTTATCTTTTTCTCTTTTTATCTTTCTATCTGTCTATCTTTCTATCTTTCTATCTTTTTATCTTTCTATCTCTTCATTTTTTTCTTTTTAACTTTTTATGTTTTTATCTTTCTATTTTTCTATCTTACTATCTTTCTATCTTTTTCTCTTTTTATCTTTTTATCTTTCTATCTCTTCATCTTTTTATCTTTTTAATTTTTATCTCTTTGTGCTAATTGGGTGCTCTAGTGTAGTGTTCTTTAGTGTTTGCAGGATAAAATTCAAAAATTTATACTAGGAACACAAGATCATCAAGAGAAGGAGGAGGAAAGCATCAAAGGGATGCTAAGAGGACTCACATGACAACATCTACTGATGGATGCTGCTATGATGAGGGTGATGAATGATAGCGTCTACTGATGAATGCTATGTGATTAAGCATCTATTGATGGATACTAATGACGACATCTACTGATGGATGCCGATGAAGATGAGAAAGATTAGTATCTACTGATAGATGCTGTCTGATTAAGCATCTACTGATGGATGTTAATGACGACATCTACTGATGGATGTCGATGAAGAGGAGAAGGATTCACATCTACTAATGGATCCAGGAAGATTTAGATGAGAGAACATCTACTAATGGATGCTACTGAGATCATCTACTGATGGATGCTATGCTACTAGACATCTACTGATGGATGCTACTAACAACATCTACTGATGGAAGCTGCTGGATCAGGATTTTTATGTTTTTGCATTGTTTTATTTTTATTTTTGCTTATGTACTTGGTTTAATGAGTTGTGCTGCAATGGTTTGGTATGATGTGATAAATTGTTTGTGATGAGTAATATTCTTGTGTTTACTCTATTGTTCTATGATGCATTTTGAGTTAATGATTGTTGAGGCTTTTTAAGCATAGATGGTTTGCTTATAGTATTGTTAAAAACAGATGCATGATTTCAATTGTGATTAATATGCTGGGCATGATGTTTATCAAATTGTGGAACTTGAGTAACCTGTGAGAGATTAGGCTCCAGAGTTTTTGATTGATTGAGTGCTGTTGCTTTGGAAGCATGATTGATTTTGCCTAATTTTCTATGATTGAACCACTTGCTTGCTTGTTACAAATGATCAAGGTCGTATTTTTCTTCTCCCTTAGAGCCAATGTTTATAGATGAACCCAATAAAGATCAATGTTTTCTCTAAGCTTTGCACCTTGAGCCTAAATTTAGTGGAAAAACCCTTTTTGAAAAGTGGAAAAACCCTTGAGCCTAGCTTCAATACAAGCCTTGAAAAGTCCTTATGATGATAACTTGCTTGTGAGTATGTTTGATATGTGGTTAAATGAAAGGCAAAGTTGATTCATGTGACATTGTGATGATAGAGTGTAAGAGTGACACCTCACTATACACCTTTGAGTTTGAGTGAAACACTTTTGAGTGCTTGAGTGTAACACTTTTGAGTGCTTGAGTAAAACACTATCTTTGGTGAGGAATAGTTCCATGCACTTTATGATAACATTCTTGCTTAGTTGTTGATTAATCATCAGGTTTGCATCTGTTGTGTATGTCTTGATTATGTGAGCAGCATAATTGAAGCTTGATTAGCTAAAGCATCATTATATCTTGACTAATCTTTCTACAATAAGCATTCATGAGTGATTTACTTGTCCTTAGAGAAAAATTCTTTTTGGTGTGCTAGATGATAATAATTGAAAACTGTTATTTTCATGCTTAAAATTGATATTAAAAGCAACCTTTAACACTCAGAAACTAGCTTGAAATCATGCTTTTGGTTATATTTTCATAAATAAGAGAGCTGGACAGGTTTATGCTTGATTTCAATGTTTTATGCAGGTTTTAAGGTGAATTTAGTGAAAGAAGTTAAGAAGGATAGAAATGGAATCAGAAAAGACATCAAAAAGTGCAAAAGTAGAAGTCGAAATTACCGCTCAGCGGCAATTTACCGTTGAGCGGCACTCAGGCAATCACGGTGGATCCGCTGAGGGGTGAAAAGGCCGTTGAGGAGAAGAAAACAACTCACGCACTTACCGCTGAGCGGCACTATATTGGGCTTGGGCCTAATTTTCTGTATATTTTAGAATAATATATAAGCTTTAGGATGTCCTAGGGTTTGTATCTTTGGGGAGAGACGAAGCAAACACTCTTTTTTTCCACCTCTTGAAGGAAGATCTTGGATGCTCAGGCTACCTCCTCATCTTTCTAGGGTTCTATCTTTCATTCTTTCATTATTGTTCATCTAGTTTCACCATGAATATGGTGAACTAAACCTTGTATTGTTGTTGGGGAATCAATGTAGTCTTGTGAAACTCTCATATATGGAATTTGTTTTAACATCTTATCTTTAAGACTTATGCTTTCTTTCATCATTAGTTAGGGTTTTTCCTCTTTGCTTAAAGCTTGCTTTGTTTAACTCATTTATTGCCATGATTATTGATTTTGTCAATATGGGAACGTACGGGGAAATCTAGATCCGGGGAATTTCTCCCAATAGCATATTGGTTGCCGTTAAGCTTCTACACTTAAGAATTAATTACTAGGAATGCTAGGAATTGTATGAACTCGTAATTAAGGATAGGCCTTCTTGCAAGGTGATTTAGAGAGTGGCATTAGCATTGATGAAAAGAATGATGAATTCCTAAAGTATATGAGAGTGGATAAGATGAAATTGATAACCCCAACAACATACTCATCCATCTAATTCATTAAAGTGTTTGTATTCCTCTTTTCCATTGATCAAATACATGCATACATATTTAATTACTGTCTTTTGCATTTAAACCTACAATCAATTTGTTCTTAAGTCTTAAATAATCAACAAATCGTATAGCTAAACTAGGCCGTGAGTCCTTTGGGAAAACGATACTTGGTCTTACCTTGTTTTATTACTTGATACGATTCGGTCACACTTGCCAATTGTTAAATAAGTTTTTGGCGCCATTTTTCAGTGTTCATAAATTTGTCATCAAGTTTTTGGCGCCGTTGCCGGGGACTCGTGGTTTAACTAGTTCATTTGTGTGATTATTGATTATCTTTGACTTGAATTTTGAAATTTGAATTTCTGTTTTTCTTTTCTCTTTTTATTTTTCGGTTTTTATTTTATTTTATTTTATTTTCTGTTTTTTGTTTTTTATTTTATTTTATTTTCTGTTTTTATTTTTTTATGTTTTTATTTTTCTTCTTATCTCTGAATCTTATATCTTCTTTTATATCTTTTTGTGCTAACCAATTCTTCTAGGGTTTTGTTTTCTTGTGTATGCGGGAGGCAATCCGAACCAGGAGCAAGAAAACTGCAGAACCTCTTCTTGAAGGTTTAGATGAGAGTAGACGGAGGAGAAGAATCTGTGCATCTAGAGAACTTTTCCCTCCTTCGGAAACTCTGTTGCAACCATCACCACAAGGTTCTGACCACAACACTGAGAATATGGAGAATAATAATGTCAGAAGAACTCTTGCAGATTACACAAATATAGCTAGACCTCAGCATTTTAACAGCATAGCAAGACCAAGAGTCAATGCAGCCAACATGGAGGTGAAACCAGCATTAACCCAACTGGTGAAAAGTAATCAATTCAATGGGTTGTCTCACGAAAGCCCATATGAGCACCTCACAACTTTTAACAAGATTTGCAACACGGTGAAAATAAATGAGGTGTCGGACGAAGCAATCAAACTTAGCTTGTTTCCATTCTCATTAGGAGGCAATGCTAAGCTTTGGTTGAATTCTTTTCCAGAGGGAAGCTTTATAGTGTGGGAAGCAGTGGTGACAAAGTTCCTAAACAAATACTTTCCACAATCAAAGGTGAATAAAGGAAAGCAAGAGATTTCATCATTCAGGCAAGGCATGGAGGAATCACTGGGTCATGCATGCGACAAATATAAAAGCTTATTACGAAAGACTCTCACGCATGGATTTGAAGAAGTGGAAGTAGTCCTAATCTTCCTTGGAGGTCTTGGTTAACAAACCAAGATGATGCTTGACGCATCAGGAGGAGGAAATATCAAATGGAAAACTCTAGAGGAAGCTATAAAAATCATTGAAAATATGGCTACTAGTGATAATGAGCTAAACAGTGAAAGAGGAGCTCCTATTCAACAAAAAGGAGTTCTAAAGTTACAAACAAATGATGCCTTGCTAGCACAGAATAAGATACTAACTAAACAACTGGAGACTCTTACAAAAACACTTGCACAATTGCCAAAAGAGTTAAAGACTGTTGCATAGGTTCAATCACAGTTGTGTGAATTATGTGGGGGTGAGAATATCAATGGTCAATGCGCCTTTCTAGCAGAACCCTTAGAGGATGTTAACTTCATGGCCAATCAATACCGTCAGGGGAATTTCAATCAAGGGTGGAAACCACACCCAAGCATTGGTCAAGGACAAACTGGGCAAGCTGGACAATTTAACAAGCAACAACAATAACCAACCTTATGGCAACAAATTTCAATACTTAATGAAAGGTCAATAAGGATGGAAGAAACTCTTCATCAGTTCATACAGAAAACTGAGTCTACTCAAAAGAGCACTAAAGCTGCTGTCAAGAATTTGGAGATTCAGATGGGTCAGATCACTAAGCAGTTGGAAGAGAGGCCGAATAAAAATTTTGGGGCTAATACTGAGGTTAACCCTAGAGAAGAATGTAAAGTGTTGGAGAGTACAAAAGATGAGACAGTTGAGTTAGAAAAAGGAGAGACATAAAAAGAAAAGAGAGAAAAAGAAAAAGAAGAGAAAAAAGAGAAAGGAGAGAAAAGAGAGATAAAGAGTAAAGATATTTTTCCTTTTCCAATAAATCAAGAAAAACAAATTGATTTTACAGAATTATTCAAGATGGTGGATAATGATGCACCTTGGAAGGAGACATTACAACAAATTGCAGTTTATACTAAATCTGAGGAAGAAGTCTCTACAAAGAAAAGACGTAGCGATGATGATACAAAGAAGTATAAAGTTGTTAAAAAGGAGCCATTTCCTCCAAAAGAAAAAGATCCAGGAGGCTTTTCCATTCCTTGTACCATAGGGAAGAAAAGGATTAAAAAAGCTTTACTTGATTTAGGATCAAGTGTTAACTTGATACCTTATTCTTTATTGGAGCAGATCGGTGATGTGAATGTGAAGCCTACAAAGGTTAACTTGGTAATGGCAGATGGATCTTCAAAAGAATCCTATGGAATAGTAGAGGATATTATAGTTTGTGTAGGCAAACTCCAGTTCTTGGTAGACTTTGTGGTGATGGAGATGGAGACTGAAAAGATACCCAGTATTCTTGGAAGACCGTTTATGAAAACGGCCAAAGCCATCATTGATGTGAACGAAGGTATAGTGGTGCTCCAGGACCGAGAGGAGAGAGTTGTTGTAGATGTCTTCAAAGAAGAGAGGCAGATGCAGGAGGAAGAAGCTAGTCATAAAGTTGCATTTCAAGATGTACTCATGACTACCCCTGAAGATGAAAAGCCCAAGGTTAAAGGTAAACATTGTTTGTTGTTTCAGGTACAGAAAAAAGAAAAGATTGGAAAAGGAAGAAAAGTTCCTGATGACTGGATGAAAGAACGACTCCAACATGGTACACCTATGAGATTCAAAAACAAGTTGTGGGTTGTAAAAGGCTACAAAGAAAAGGAGATGATAGAGATAGAATCTCCATATTCTAGAAGAGTCAAAACAGTACACCGGAAGTAGTTGAGGAGTTGGTGGGATATGGATATCAACCATTAAAAAGGAACTTGAGCTTTATTGGGTCAAGCTAGTGACGTTAAAAGAGCGCTTGCTAGGAGGCAACCCAGTGATTTAAGAACTTTTTATTTTATTTTGGTTTTGTAATTTTTAATCAGTTGGACATTATTTTTGTAAATATTCTTTTGTATATAGCGTCTACTGAAGGATGCTAGGTGGTTCAGTATCTACTGAAGGATACTAGGTTTGTTACACCTACTGATGGGTGTTGGTGAGAAAGTTTTGCACCTACTGATGGGTGTTGCTGGATTTTGAGTCAGGCTCGTGACGTTAAACAAGCGCTACCTAGGAGGCAACCCAGTTGATTGATTATATTTTTGTTTATTTTATTGTAGTTGTATAATAGGATTTTGCATGGGTAATCTGAAAATGTTATTGCAGGGAGTAAGTAAGAGGCATGGTTAGGATGCACTTAGGTTAAGCTAGGGAGAAGAAGAACACTTCCCGAAAGTGCCGCTGAGCTGTAGTGTCGCAGACTGGGCTTAAGTGCCCCTTAGCGGAACCCGAGCCCATTAGGGTATTTTTATACCCTAAGCTGCGCCTTATTTTCTCTTTTCAGACTTTTCTCCTTCACACACACTCCTACATACCTTTTCAAAGGTTCTCTACATCTTTTCCCTCTTCTCTCTTGAGAAAATATCCCTTTCACTCACTTTCTCACTAGTTTTCCATCTAAGTTTGGGGTTGGAAGAGAGCATCATAGCTTGAAAGCATTCTCCATTCATATAGCATCTCCACCCAAGTATGTCAAGCATTTTTCATTCTAGGGTTCTTGAGCATGAATTTGATTGTTGAAGCATGAATTTTTAGGGGTTTTGATTCTTATGCATGATTTGATGATTTAATTGATGTTTGAACCGATTGAACTGTTTGATTTTAAGTTGGAAACATGAAAATTGTATTTGAGTGGAGTTAGGATACTCCAAAAAGAAGTTGTTCAAAATTCTGCAGATTTACCGCTCAAGGGTAAAATGCCGCTGAGCAACACTCTGACAGACTTGTGAGTTTTGCTGCATTGTGTTCTGGATTGTTGCACTGGTGGCGCTGAGGGGTGATTTTGACCCTCAGCGGTGGTTTAGCTTCGAAATAAGGTGTTGGTGGTGTTTTACTAATGATTAACAACATGTTTTGTGGTTTTGTATCTGTGTTTGATGTAGGAATGACATCCTTTTCAGGCAAAAGAATGAAGATCATGGCATCCAAAAGAAAAGAAAAGGAACCAGAACAACCCCATTCTAGTAGGTTCCTATCTCGCAAACATGAGAAGCACTTTAAGGTGGTCCAAGATAGGAGACTCCTTATGGAGAGAAAGGTTGGAATGATATCTAACGTTGCTCCTCAATTTGGAGAGCAATAGTTAGGGAATGATTGGGGGAAGCTAGCCACATACCCTACACCTGCCAATATAGCTGTGGTGAAAGAATTCTACACTAATGCACGATAGATTGGTGATTATCCAACTGAGAACTACCTAGGCTATGTCAGAGGCCATGCTATTAGGTATGATCCTGATTCCATCAATAACTTCTTGGATACTAAGGATCTTCATGAATCTTCATATATCTTGACTTGATTTGGACATCATCAAAACTTCATCTTCATCCTTTTGCTAACAAGAAATTCTTCAGTTCTAGATTTACCTATATGTGTCCATACAAATAATATCAATGATCATGCAATTGAATGAGTTAAACAAAGCATGCAAAGAGTATAGAAGAAAAATCCTAACAATTAATGAAAGAAAGCATATAGAATATAGAACCAATTCAATACATGATAGTTTCAAAGGATTACATCGGTTCCCCAACAACAATGAAGGTTTAGTTCACCATACACATGGTGAAACTAGATGGAAAACAGTGAAAGAATGAAAGATAAAACCCTAGAATTTGAAGAATAGAGTTTGAGCATCCAAAATCCTTCTTCAAGGGGTGAAGAAAGTGTGATTTCGCCTCTTTCTGTCCAAAGATATTAACCCTAATTCGACTAAAACGTTATATAGTTTCCTAAGGATTACAAAAAATAGGCCCAAGCCTAAATTAATGGCGCTCAGCGGCACTTTTACCGCTCAGCGATAAGTGCGGGTCTTCAGAATTGACGCTCAGCTGCAGTTTTGGCCCTCAACGGTGACTGCGAGACTCCAGAGTGCCGCTCAGCGGTAATATTGGCGCTCAGTGGTGATTGCGGCTCTTCTTTTAAGCACTTTCATTTCCTTTCTTGAATCTAGCTCCTTACCACTTCAACTTCTTTCATCTAATTCGTCTCAATTCCTGCAAAACAAGGAAAACTAAGCATAAAACCCATCCAACTCTCTTATTTCCAAAACATAAGCTAAAGCATGATTCCAAGCTAGTTTCTAAGTCATAAAGGTTGTTTCTTATGTCAAAATTAAGTATAAAAATAACAATTTTTCAACTGTTATCACAACCCCAAACTTAGAATTTTGCTTGTCCTCAAGCAAACAAGATGTAACTCAGTGTTCCACTAATCCATACAATGATTCACCACATTCAAAACTCTTTCTTTCAAGACAAGTAATTACTCAAATAAGCTAGCTCATCACAAAGCATTTAGTCAAGATGCACACATGCTTTGGTGTTCACATAATCACATAATAAACAACAAATGTTATTCTCATGAATGATCAATTAACTAAGCATAGATATAATCATGTGCTCATGGAATCTTTCCTCACCAGATAAAGTGTTTCACTCAAACACACAAGTGTATAAGAGGTCACTCATTCACTCTACTATCACAATGTCACATGAATCAACTTTGCCTTTCATTTAACCACAATCAAACACACTCACAAGCAAGTATCATCATAAGGGTTTTTCTATGGCTTATAATGTGGCTGGGCTAACAAGAAAATTGGTTTTTCCGAATCACAAAATCCTTGAATTAAGTGAATCATCTAAACACAACCATTCTTCCTTTTTCCCAACTTTCTTTTGCATTGAGCCTTTCTTTTTCTTTCTTTTCTTTCCTTTTTATTTTACTTTTCACATCCTTAACTCAATGCTTTTTATTTTCCCTTTTTAGACTTCCCAACAACCCCAAACTTGAACATTTATCAATACCACAAGATATCTTCAACTTAACTCAAGGTAAAGCTTTTCAAAAAGGGTTTTCTATCATGTTCAAGGCTAAGGGTTCAAAGGATAGAACACATTGTGCTTTCTTTTATTGGCTAAAATCATGCATTTGGCTAATAAAGGGTTACCAACAAACGACCTTGATCATATGACACATATAAGCAAGTGATTCAACCATAGAAACTTGGCCAAAGTCATTCATGCTTTCAATGTAATGGCACTCAATCACAAAAACTATGGATTTCAAAACCTCACACATAAGCTCATCCAATCATTCCCCATACACATCTTGCTTAGCATCATAATCACAATCACAACATCATGCATCTGTTCTCATGGCTTGTGAGCAACCACTTGTATATCAACATATAGTGCACAATCTCAACATCAATCAATATCTAAGCATCATCAAGCAATACTCATCATGCATAAATAACAAGCAAACCATCATAGGATATAAAGTTTCAGACTGAGTACATTACAACCTATTCTAAAAATAGAAGCAAATAAGTAAAAGAGTTTAGAACACTAGGATGCCTCCCAATAAGCGCTTGTTTAACGTCACGAGCCTGACCCAAAATCCTCCAACACCCTTCAGTAGGTGCAAATATTTCTTACCAACATCCATCAGTAAGTGTATACCTTTTTCATCAACACTCATTAGTAAGTGTCTGATAGCATAGTATCATTCAGTAGATATTCAGTTACCTAGCATCCATCAGTAGATGCTATATCATAAAGTCTCAAAACAACATAAATCAATGTCCCAAAGTTTATAAAATTACATAACCAAAATAACAAAATCAAAGTAATTAATGTTCTCAAATCACTGGGATGCCTCCCAGTAAGCGTTCTTTTAACGTCATTAGCTTGACCCAATAAAGCTCAAGTTTCATCTTCAATATTGGTGTTCATCTTTCTTTCATCACACCAACTCATCAACTGCTTCCGGTCCACCGTTTTTACTCTTCTTGAATATGGAGCCTCAATCTCAGTCACTCCATTCTCTTTAAAATCTTTCACAACCCACAACTTGTTCTTGAATCTTACAGGTGCACGAAGTTTGAATTGTGCCTCCATCAAGTCATCATGAACCTTTCTTCCTTTTCCATCTTTTTCTTCTTCCCTAACCAATGACAAGAAACAATTTTTACCTTTGATGACCGGCTTTGCAGCTTAGAACTAGTCAAGTGTGCATCTTTACATGCAGCTTTATGACTAGCCTCCTTCTCTTGAATGTGTTGCTCAACTTTGAAGACATTAAAGATCACCTTTTCTCCTCAGTCTTGAAGCATAATCATCCCATCATCCACATTGATTATTACCTTTGTTGTTTTCATAAACGGTCTTCCAAGAATAATTGGGATCTTCTCATCCTCCTTCATCTCCATCACCACAAAATCTACTAGGAACTTAAGTTTGTCTATGTAAACCACCACATCTTCCGCCATACCATAAGGTTTCTTGGAAGATCCATCCGCCATTAGCAAAGTCAACTTTGTTGGTTTGACTTCAAGATCACCAATTCTTTTTAGCAAAGATAAAGGATCAAATTAATGTTTGACCTTAAATCAATTAGGGCTTTCCTTATATTCTCCTTCCTAATGACGTAAGGAATAGTAAAAATTCCTAGATCTTTCACTTTTGGAGGAAGTGGCTTCTTCTCAATATCACTGCAATCTCCCTTTTCATCTAGATATCTCTTCTTTGTGGAGACTTGTTTCATGTGCTTTGCATAAGCTGAAATTTGTTGCAGTGCTTCATTCAAAGGTATAATAATGTCCAATTACCTAAAGATATCTTTAAAGCACCCATATTGTCTCTATTTTTCAATCTTTTCACTCCCCTTAGGACAAGGAAGAATTTTTTCATTTTTCTCAATTTTTTTCTCTCCCCTCTTCTTGTCTTTCTCTTTTCTCTCATCCTCACCTATTATGTCTTCTTCTCTCTCCACTCTCTCTTTTCTCTCTTCTTTTCTTCTTTTGTTTCTAACTCAACTCTCTCTTTTTTCTTATCCACCCTCGCAAGATCTACACTTATAATAGCTTTACACTCTTCCTTAGGGTTAGCCTTAGTATTAGCCCCAAAACTCTTGTCAAGTATATCTTCCATCTTCTTAGCCATTTGACCAACTGGTATCTCCAAATTTCTAATTGCAGCTTCAGTGCTTTTATGCTTGGAAATAGTCACCTGAATAAATTGTTGAAGAGTTTCTTCAAGCTTTGATGGTTTCTCATTCAATGCAGATACTTGTTGTCATATTGATGGTTGCTATTGTGGTCTATTGAATTGTCCTACTTGTCTAGCTTTTCCATTCTGACCTTGAAACATGCTTGGGAGAGGTTTCCACCCTTGGTTGTAGTTCCCTTGGCGGTATTGAAATTGATTGGCCATAAAATTGACATCTTCTAAGGCCGCCACTGGAAAAGCACATTGACCATTATATGGCCACCACCACATAGTTCACAAAGTTGTTGTTGAACCTGTGCAACATTCTTTAGCTCCTTTGGCAACTGAGAAAGTGTTTTTGTCAAATTCTCCAACTGTTGAGTTATAATTTTGTTCTGCGCAAGCAAGGCATCATTTGATTGCAATTGTAAAACTCCCTTCTGTTGAATTGGAACTCCTTTCTCATTATGCATCTCATTATCATTAGTAGCCATGTTGTCAATCAATTTAGTGGCTTCCTCTGGAGTCTTGCATTTAATATTATCTCCAGTTGAGGCATCTGGCGTCAACTTGGTTTGTGAACCAAGACCTCCAAGGAAAAGAAGGACTATTGTTGCTTCGTCAAAGCCATGAGTTCGGATCCTCCTTCTCCTTCTACTTTCGTCCAATCCTTCAAGCAGAGGTTCTTAAATTTTCTTGCTTCTAGTCCGAATTATGTCCTGCATACACAAGAACACAAAACCCTAGAAACAATTGTTACCACAAAAAGATAACAAAAAGATAGAAAGATAAAAATATAAAACAAAAAAAAAGATAAAAAGATAGAAAGATAAAACAAAAAGATAAAAAGATAAAAAAAATAAAAATCAAGTCAAAGTTAATCAATAATCACACAAATCAAATAGTTAAACCACGAGTCCCTTGCAACGGCGCCAAAAAATTGTTAACACTTGGCAAGTGTACCGAATCGTATCAAGTAATAATAAAATGGTCTAAGCTCATGATTTTGATGAACCTATAGTAGTCATTCTATTCCTTGGAGGTCTAAGCTCACACACTAAATTGATGTTAGATGCCTGATGACAAATTTATGAACACCGAAAAACGGCGCCAAAAACTTGTTTAACCCTCGGCAAGTGTGACTACTGTAGGCCGTGAGTCCTTTGGGAGAACGATACTTGGTCTTACCGAGTTTATTACTTGATACGATTCGAATGAGTTAAACAATGCATGCTTTGAGAAAAGAAGAAAAACCCTAACTAATGATGAAAGAACGCATCTATCATAAATATGATGTTTAAACACAAATTCCATATATGAGGTTCAAAAGATTACATTGATTATCCAACAACAATACAAAGTTTAGTTCACCATATTCATGGTGAAGCTAGATGAACAATAATGAAAGAATGAAAGATAGAACCCTAAAAAGATGAGTAGGTAGCCTTAGCATCCAAGATCTTCCTTGAAGGGGTGGAAAAGTGAGTGTTTGTTTCGTACTCTACCAAAGATACAAACCCTAGGAAGTCCTAAAGCTTCGAAATATTACAGAAAAGTGGGCCTAAGCCCAAAAGACCACCGCTCAACGGTAAACTATCGCTCAGCGGTGCCAGTGTGTAGTCAATTCTCCCCTCAACTGCACTTTCACCCCTTAGCGGAGCCAACGGGTGTTCCTGAGTGTCGCTCAGCGGTAAACTGGCGCTGAGCGGTACTTGCGGCTTCTCTTCTTTTGCACTTTTTGAGTTCTTTTCTGATTCCATCTCTATCCTTCTTCACTTCTTTCACCAAATTCACCTTAAAACCTTAAAACTGAAATCAAGCATAAACCTGTCCAGCTCTCTTATTTCTAAAAATATGAACAAAAGCATGATTCCAAGCTAGTTTCTAAGTGTTAAAGGTTGCTTTTAGTATCAATTTTAAGCATGAAAATAACAGTTTTTCAACTGTCATCACTTGTTTGTCTTTTAACTTGCCTAGAGTTTGTTGGAATGATTTTAAAGATGTGATTGCCATCCAAGTTCTTGCATTGTTTTCTTCTATCTTATCCCAACACCAAAATCATCTTGCAACTTAGTTTTTAGATTGTTCTGTTTTACAGCAGTACTTTTAGGTTAGTGTAAGGGAATTTTCAGATTTTGGTTTTGTAATTCTAGAGAGTAGATAATTTTGAGAATGGTTTCTAATGGTAAATTTAGGTTTGTTAACATAGTTAAAAAGCAAGAGATTCAGTAAATTATTGATTTTTGAATAAAACTATATAATTTTAAAGGATAAGTGCACTAGTTTTAATGAATAAGCTACTCGTGCTTTAAGTGTTCAACCGTGTTAGTTTGGTTGATTTCATGGTCTAATCATTGAAAGTTTCTTATTACAATAGATGTCTCAGATGTTTGCAACAAGTTTGTTGATAAGATATTTTCTGTTGATATATTATATCTTTCAAATATTCATTAGATTAAATCAGTTTTAAAGAATATTTGATAGATATTAACTCAATTATCTTATATCTTATATCTTCCAAATAACTAACAGATTTAGATAATGATAAAATTATTTGGAAGATATTTTCTGTTGATATTCCCAAATTAAATTCAACAACTGAATTTTATCTTTTAGATTTTCTGACTTTCCAAAATTGCACAAATACGCTGAAATTTCCTCTATTTGCACTTTAGCCCCTTCTGAATTTTCCACATAAAATCTGATTTTGGGCCTTGAATTGCCATTTGGACCAATAAAACTTATATTCTCAGCTGCACAAATAAACATTAGAACATCCAATAATAATTTATGTGCTAAAGTTCACTTTTTACGTTTCTTTATTTCCCAAACCCAACAATTCCAATCATCACAAATTCACTTAAATAAACCATTTAAGCACAATTATCCCATCAAAAATTTGAATTTTAAAGCATAAATATGGGCATAAATATGCACTCATCACTAGCCTAAGCAGAGGGTTGATGTGACCTTGGGCAGAAAAAGCGACCAGAAGAACGTGAAGCTCTTCCACGGATTGGCTTGGATTCACAAACCGTGTTTTGATGGAGGAAGCTGAGAAATGGAAAAATGACTACAATAATGGCCATTATAATGCCCTTGTAGGTCAATACTCAAATAAGGGAAATTACATCTCATAATAAAGAAAATTAAACTGGATCTGACAAAGAATTACCCATTCAGACCATGGTCATATGCAGAAGGAAAATTGTATTTTGAAACCCACTTTTGTCAAATTGAGTTTCAAAAAGCACAGTGGGTTGTGCGAGAAATTTTGTGGTTCGTTTTCGGATTTTTAGAATTTATTTTGTCGATTCAGAATTTAACTGTTGATGGTGAGAGTGGAGTTTTGCATGTTAGGGTTCCGAGCGGGGGATCTGGGAGGAAGGTGTTTGATTAGAAGGTTTTGAGTGGGGTTGTCATTCGATCGGTGGTTTTGGGGGTGGTGGTGGTGACATTATTAGTGATGGTGAAGAGGAGGGTTGAGAGGAAGAAATTGGAAGAGGATGGGGAAGATGGGTTTTTGTATGAGAAATTACGTCAGCCTCTAATTCACTGACATGTCACCACGCATACAACTTCAAATTAACACGTTATCATCGTACTGTGCCAGATCATCAATCCTTAACGTCGTTTGTTTCTATTTAACGGAAGGGACAATTTTGATGCAAAATTTGATAAGTGAGGACGAAGTTAACACTTTTTCAAAACCAGGAACCAAATTGACAGAATCGAACAAAACTGAGGACAAAAAAGGCTATTAAACCTTTAGTATAATAGGTTATATATTCTTGAATTATAATTCATTTTAAAAGTAATTTATTAAAAATTTTGTTTTAAAATCAAAATTTTAAACAAAAGAAGAAACTATTGGGTGCAATTGAGGCTTTTGCCACATCCAATGAAGGTATTAGAAGAAACTACATGGTGTAAGAAAGTAATAGTATTATCCTTGATAACTTCATTATACTACAAATAGACACTCAAGGGTTGTTACACTATGAACCTAAACTATTTAAAATCACTCAACCGAGCTAGAGTTTAAAATTATGTTCTTTAAAGTTCACATATTATTAGTAGAGGCATTGCATTGCAACAAATAAAAGGTATTTTGTTAAATTTACAAGTTAGAAATAAATAAGATAACACAAGAAAATAAAAGAGTTCAATATGATGTAAGAATTGGATATTATTATTTCCTATGTAAGAGTTACAAAATCTCTATATGTAAAAGTGTCAAAGAAATGTGAAATATTATTGAATTTATCTATGAGGCCACAAATGATGTCAAAGGAACTAAAAAAACACTCTAATCCAAGAGTGTGAAATGTTCTAACGAAACAGAGAAAATATTTATGATGTGCAAAAGAAATTCATTCACATCATCAACCATCTTGTAGATCTAGGTAAAAGTTTTGATACCAATGAATTAAATACAAAAATTGTGTAACTTTCTCAATTTCTTACTCTCTTTACTCTATCATTGTTTTGCAAGATTAAATTTTTATAAACTTTCCAAAGATCTGATACTATGATATTAGCAAACAAAGCTTAAAATAAACCTAAGATTTATTAAAAACAAGTTTTGAAAATAAAAATTTTCACGTTAAAACAATTCACCCCTCTTCTTAATTTCGTTATATCATTGCCTACAAATAATGCAGTGGTGAAACAGCTTATTCCTTTTCTTAGAGAAAGAAAGTTCTTTTTCAACACACTTGTTATGAATCAAGATAAAGTTTCAAAAAGGTGCCGTTCTTTGAGTGTCCTGTTAAGAAACCAACAGTTGAACTACAACTGAATAGAAAACCAACAGTTGAACTACAACTAAATAGAAAACCAATAATCCTTAAGAAAAACCTTTGAATCATTGACCATGTTCTATGAATACTGGAAATAAGACATGGTAAAATTGAATGCCACTCTGAAGAGTTAACCTTCCAGCCTCCAGGTGCATTTTAGTTATTGAGAGGGTTGAGGCTGAAGATCATCACTTGGAAATCTTTGCAGCCAGTTCTCTCACCAGCTTAGCAGCTACCATGGCAGTCATTCCATCGACAGTATCACGTTGAGGGTTTAATTCGACCACGTCTCCGGCGACAACATCACCTTGAAGATTGTGCAGGATGTTGAGAACATCACGGAAAGAAAGACCTCCTGGCTCTATGTGAGACACTCCAGGAGCAAAGGCTGGATCTAGACAATCCACATCTATTGAGATGTATACACCTTTAACACCTTCCCCTAGTTTCTGCAAAAGAAAATCCCCAGGTTTACATATCACAACAGCACCAAATCTCAGAACAAAAGATATTAAATTCCATCAGACACAACTTTTTTGCTTCAACAGAATCTCATTCCCTTCCCCGCTGAAACAAATGCATTCATAGGATACAGAAATGCAGAAAAGTCAACTCTCCAATGATAGTTATGACCGTTTATCATCAAATAAAAAGTAGTTCAGTCAAGTAAAATGATTGAAATTTCTTATATTCAAAGACATTCCAGAGACAATGTCAACAGATATCCTTGCTCATTTGCACAACACAATTTGATTCAGGTCCAAAGGTTTCTCTAAAAAACTGCTATAATTTTCAGATGTTTCCAAAAGGTGACCGTTAAGGAAATATCATTATAGAGTATTTGATAGGTTATAGGGTGATACAGCATAATGGGTAATGGGTTTAGGATAGAAGGTAGAGGAATTGTATAAATAGGACCCTGTTATGTTGTCAGAGGGGGTTTTTTTGAATATTCTTTCGTAAATCTGGACTTTGGCCAAAAGAGGGGGAATAGGCCTCCGTTAAGGCTAAGAGGGGGATTAGGCCTGGAAGGAGAAAGCCAAGAATCGTTCATGGGATAGTTTGAAGGAAGCCCTGGTGATAAGGTTTGGAACCATGCTTGAGCATTTGGCGGCATCGAAAGAGACGGGGACGGTGGAAGAGTATGTACAAGTCTTCAAGAAATTTGCCGGTCGAACGAAGAGGGTGTCAGACGAACAACTGTTAAATTGCAAGAGGACATCCGAAATCAAGTCTGACTACATGAACTGCAGGAATTGATGGTGGCGATGCGGATCGCAAGGGATGTTGAAGAATTCTAAGGAGGCGAAAAGGTAGAGAACGGGAGCGGGATAGAAGACGAGTCATATTGGAGATCAACGAGCGATGAGGTGACACAGTCCGAGACCAATCGCTATAACCCAGGCCGATCGGCAGTAGCCGAGTGGTCCGAGGCCATTGAAGACCAGTCGTATTGGGGACGAACGAGCGGAGAGGGGACACTGTCCGAGGCCAATCGTTATGACCCACGCCGATCGAGAGTCGTCGAACGGTCTGAGGCCAATCACCTAGGCAGATCGGTTGTTGTCGAGGCCAATCACCCAGGCAGATCGGTTGTCGCTGAGAGGTCCGAGGCCAATCACCCAGGCAGATCGGGAGTCGCCGAGCGGTCCGAGGCCAATCACCCAGGCAGATCGGGAGCCACTGAGAGTGTGGGCTCAATACTGAACACCCGGAATCTGCCGGATCTAAACAGGAGAGGACAGCTGGATCCGAACAGGAGAGGACTACCAGATTCGTGCGGAAGAGAATTGCTGGACCTGAACGGGAGAGAACCGCCGAATCCGAATGGGAGAGGACGGCCGGAACCGAACGGTCTTACAGTAACAGTCAAAGGTCGAACAATCTTACAGTCAAAACAGTCTCCCAGTCATTGGCGGAACGGTCTTACAATTAGAATGAAGGCTGGGGAGGGAAAGGTGGATGGAAGAACCAATGTGGTGAGTGCATTTATGCTTTAATATTAATTTTTTGATGAAATTCATGTGCTTGAATGATTGATTTAAAGAGGATTTGTGATGATTGGAATTTTTGGGTTTGGGAATAAAAAGAGACTTAAAAAGTGTTTTTTAGTTGCATAAATTATTCTTGGATGTTCTAATATTTATTTGTGCAGCTGAAATTGAAACTTTATTGGTCCAAATTGCAAATTAAGGCCAAAATAAGATTTTAATTGAAATCTTAATTGGGTGAGAAAGAGGGTTGCCACGTGGCAAGCTCTCATTGGTTGCGCCCTTCCTCAGTCAAAGCTGGTAAAAGTTGGTTAAACAGGTGTTTTGGTGCAATTTTAGAGAATTCTGAAGGGCCTAAAGTGCAAATAAAGAAAATTCAGGGTATTTGTGCAATTTTAGAAAGTCAGAAAATCTAAAAGATTAAATTCAGTTGTTGAATTTAATTTGGCAATATCAACAGAAAATATCTTCCAAATAATTTTATCATTATCTAAATCTTTTAGTTATTTGGAAGATATAGGATATAAGATAATTGAGTTAATATCTATCAAATATTCTTTAAAACTGATTTAATCTAATGAATATTTGAAAGATATAATATATCAACAGAAAATATCTTATCAACAAACTGTTCAGAGTCCAAACCTAATCAAGCCTATATAAAGAGACCCGAGGGAGGCAGAAAAGGGGACTTCACTTCATTCATTATCTCATACTCCTCTCACTTTTCTTTCATCTTGTATTCAACTCCACTCATGGAGAGCTAAACATCTAGGGCTATTCTGCTGTAATTCCATTATGGATTCTGAGGTTAGATTGAGTTAATGCAACTGTTTATTTTGATTATTGATTTAAGTTGTTCTCTCTCTATGTCTTTCATCTCTCTATCAAATTAAAAGCAAAAACTTTTGCATCATAATGTGTTTGAATCTACATGCATATTGATTATATGAGTTCTAGGGTTTCTAGGTTTAATTGAGAATCTACTTTGATTTAATTTAGGAACTTTCATATGATTAAATGGTTTTTACTATCAATTGAGAATGTACTTTGGTTGATTAATAATAATTTCAACTATAATCAATTGAGAATTTACTTTGATTGATTAGCTTTTAATTTGGTTAGGAGATTTAAGAATAGACATGATTAAACACAATAGAATTTGATTGAGAATGTACTTTGGTTGAATTTATTGTGAATAATCTAAAAAGGTTTTGCATTTGATTGAAAATTTACTTTGGTTAAATGCATGATCGCCCTCAAATTAATTAAGAATGTACTTTAATTAATTTGAAACTTAAACAATAATCAATTGAACAATTATCCGTGAATAACCAATGACGAATCTACCTTGGAAAAACAGTGGAATTAGCCTATTTCATCGTAACTGTTTTTAAGTTTCTTATTTGTTCTTTAAACATTTTCCAAACATTACTTTTATCCATAAGCATTGCATAGCATTCGTAAGAGTCAGATATCCAAAAGCAATTCCGTGTTCGTTGGGAGACGACTCAAGGTTACTTTAGCCCTATCTACTTTCTTGAATACTACTTGGCAATACTGAAGTTGCCTTGAAAAGTAGTATTAATTTGATAACTTCAACGACAGCGTAAATGCCCGAGAGAGAAGGAGGGATTCTATGAAGAGGTGGACCAACGAAAAAAAAAAAGGGCCTTGTCGTTCTTGATACAGCCGCAGAGGGGAGAGAGTTGTTTGAAGCATTGAAAGACATCGAAGACCATTTTCCTTAGGGTTTATGATTCTAGAAAAGAGGTGACCAGAATGTTGGAAGCTAATAAAATCCAAGAAGAATGGAAGTCATTGGAGGAGGAATTACCACCACCCAAACCTCCAGACCTGAATTGGAGGGCAGTTGCCAGAGGGTTCCCTTCATATGATAACAAGATGATGAAGAGGAGTCAAGAGACTAAGCTTTTCAGTTCCAACCTTGAGGACAAGGTTGTTCGGCAGCGGGGTGTAATGATAAGTTATAGGGTGATAGGGCATAGCATAATGGGTAATGGGTTTAAGATGGGTTTAGGATAGAAGGCAGAGGAGTTGTATAAATAGGACTCTGTTATGTTGTCAGAGAGGTTTTTGAATATTCTTTTGTAAATCTGGACTTTGGCCAGAAGAGGGAGATTAGGCCTCTATTAGGGCTAAGAGGGGGATTAGGCCTTCATTAGCGCTATCTGTGTATTTTCTTTCAGTATCAATAACAGAAACTCATTCTTTCATTGTTCTTTTGCTTAATATGAGCGTTTATAGTTAGGTTTCAGACCCAAGAACCTAACCGTATTGATTAGTGAATCATTCTAACATGTATGACTATGCCTTGACACCTACCAGGTAGTCAACATGGATATAATATGTAAGGTTTATAATTCATGCTTGATAGATGAAGAGAGATATGAAATAATGTGTAGGTGTGTTTGTGTTGTATAAAAGAGGTAAAGAGCCATAGAAAGACCAGATTTTCTAAGAAGTGACGATCTCTTGAAAATGTCCGCATTTCATATTGCTCAACTCCAAATTTTTTGGCTTGTGCACGCCCTTCAGCTGTTATTGATCTTATACCAACCTGATATAGATTAATGAGTTAAAAACAGTATGAAGAATACTAATGTGTCATGCACAACATAGATGAATGAAATATTTACTATCATTCATGAGGAAAATTGCATCAACTTAACTATCCAAACAAATTAACAAAAAAATGAGCAGACTAAGATGTAAGTCAAAGATTTATCAGATAAATTCACTCCAAGAGAATAAATCATTTTGAGAGCATGGTTGAATATAATGAACTAATTTCAGCAAAGCATGTTTTGCTTTGTAAAAGGTTCTAAGGAATTCAACTAACAGTTCTATTAACTTTGTGGACAAGTTACACACTGTTTCAGATAATGAATAATAGATCATAACTGTGCAAAAACGAATCATAAAATGGGAATTAGATTCCTTCATTTGTGAAATCAGATACGTGAAGGATTAGCCACATCATCCATATGTCCTACACCTAAATTGGTTGTCCTCTTTCAAGGGTTCCAGATGATTACATCCTGAGTCCTGGTCAAGTTATATTTAACTTCTAAACAAAATCCCACCTATTCTATGAAAATAATCAGCCAAAATGCACAAATTAACAGAATATAAAGGCTAAATGAGATTTAAGTTATTGCAATGTATTAACAAATTAAACCATTTATATTACAAACAAATCTGCAAACATCAAATAATTGCCTGCAAAAGTCGTCGAACATAGTCGCCCTCCATGACTCGAGCAAAAGAAGAAGCATGTGAATAAATGTTTCCTTCAAAGGCATCATAGTTATCAGGATGCGCGTCAAGATGAAGAACATCAACAGGTCCTCCAAGCTTCTCAGAGACAGCTCGGATAACTGGAAATGATATTGAGTGATCACCACCTAAAACTAAGGGGCGTAATGGATCCTGTAATAATGTAGACACTATGAGAATTAAACAAAGCGAAGTTCAAAGAGAATATTATCAGATAACAGAATGAGAAAAATATGAAAATTCAAAGTAGATTTGATGGAAAGAATGCTATTATTTTAACAAAAAAGCACCAAAAACAAGTCAATTTTTTGGATAAACAAATCCAATATGAAACAAAAGGACCTTCAAAGATTTTGTCTTGTCATGTTACACATGGATCCTTCCTTACTTACGTTCAACAATTGCCAAGAAGCCACTCTTCATTTCAGAAAATCAGGATCGAAGACCAGAGTATCTAGCTCCCTTTAAAATGAAGTTTTCTCTTACCAATATATTACATTGATCAAACAATCCTTAATGACAGTATGCTTTCAAAACTAATGCCACTATCAAACCTAAAACATACGACAATAGTTTATAATTAGTTACACCTGCATTCACACTACGAATGATAATAGAAATCAGAGTTTAGGAATAAATGGACAATCGACAATATGAAATGTGAAAAGTAGAATGGTCAAAATTCACTGTTATTATAAAACAGAAAACTTAGAGGGTTCCAGATCCTCTGCCCAGAGCCTCGCTCCTGAGAAGAATTGTAATAATTCTTCTCCTCCCACTCCAACGAAAACCAAAACGTGTCCCCCCTCACAGCCTACACCTCATAATATATAACAAACCATTTTCTCTCTCTTCTAACTAACACAATTCCCTCACAAAGCCACGTCACCCTTTTCTCTCCTCTTATAAACTCTACCCCACCTATTTTTATTATCTCTTGGGTACGTATCAATGCCTTCTTCATGAACTAAAGCCTTGTCCTCAAGGCTAAACTCTGGAAACTGACTTCGAATATTTATTTCATCTTCCCAAGTGGCTTCATCTGCATTCTGCTCTCTCCATTGAAACAGTACCTGCTTCTTAGTTTCTCCTCTTTTGGTGTAGTTCCTAGTGGCTAAGATGGCCATGGGAACTAATATTTCAGCTCTGTCATCATCTAACCCGGTAGGGAGAGCATCCTCAACCTTATACTTGCCCACCGCTTTCTTCAGCAAAGATACATGAAAAACAGGATGAATCTTTGAAGTAGGTGGTAATTTCAGACGATATGCCACCTCTCCTACTTTCTCCTCTACTTCAAATGGTCCATAGTATTTAGCACTTAATTTATGATTAATTCTGCTCATGACCGACTGCTGTCTATTCTGTTTCAACTTCAAAAACACAAGATCTCCCACCGAAAAATGTCGTTCCCTTCGATGCTTATTAGCTTGAATCATCATTCTGTCTTGGGCACGTAATAAATGAGACTTCAACTGTCTCAATGCTTCATCCCTCTCTAGAAGATCCTTTTGAACAGCTGCTACTCTCACCTCTCCTTGAACCACCTGGACAATCTTAGGAGGAATTCTTCCGTACACCGCTTCAAAAGGAGTAATTTTTGTGGAACTGTGATAAGTGGTATTAAACCACAACTCTGCCCACGGCATCCAAATCACCCACGTCTTGGGTTGATCAGTAATAAAACATCTGAGGTAAGTTTCCAGACATCTATTAGTTACCTCAGTTTGTCCATCCGATTGCGGATGATACGCCGTGCTCATTTTCAGCTTTGTTCCTTGCATCTTAAAGAGCTCTCTCCAAAACAAGCTCATGAATATCGGATCCCTATCACTCACCACCGAATTCGGTATTCCATGCAGCCTTACTATTTCTTTTACAAAAATCTCAGCCAATGACTTTGCCGTATAAGGATGTTTAAGGGGAACAAAATGGCAGTATTTTGTTAAACGATCCACCACTACCAAAACTGCTTCAAAGCCTTTAGACCGGGGCAATCCAGTAATGAAATCCATACTGATATCCTCCCAAACTCTTTCTGGAATCTGTAAAGGTTGTAATAACCCATTAGGGGCTGCCGTTATATATTTCTGCCTCTGACATGTATCACAGGCTTGAACAAATTGTTGGACATCTTTCTTCATTCCCTTCCAGTACACATTGGCTGCAATCCTTCTGTAGGTTCGATAAAACCCTGAGTGACCCCCTTGCAGAGTAGAGTGAGCTTCTTCCAATAACCTATTGACCCACACAGATTTCTCCGGTATCACTAAGCGATCTTGATAATATAAAACGCCTTGTTTATATTCATATCCCACATAAACCTGTCCAGCCTTTATTTCTTCTATTATCTTCTTCAATTTATCATCGACATGTACCGCTGCATTAAGCTCTTGCCAATCTAACCAAACTGGAAAAGAGACCATGCTCTTCATTTCTCCTTCATCTCTACTTCGGGATAGAGCATCTGCCCCTGATTTTCTTTGCCTGGCTTATAAACAATCTCAAAATTATAGCCTAATAGTCTCGCCAACCAATTTTGTTGTCCACCTGTCGTTATCCTTTGCTGCAATAATTGCTTAAGACTCTTCTGGTCTGCAAAAACAGTAAATTTGCGACCCAAAAGATAAGGCCTCCAGTGTTGGATAGCCAATGCCACTGCCATCAACTCTCTTTCGTAGGCTGACTTCGTCAAATTGCGTGAACTCAAGGCCTTGCTATAGTACGCCACCGGTCTTTTTCCTTGCATTAGGATTGCTCCAATCCCTGTCCCAGATGCATCACATTCCAAGACGAACTCTTCTTCAAAATTTGGGAGCCTTAACACGGGTGCTGATGTGACCCTTTGTTTGAGCTCATCAAATGCTTCTTGAGCTCGTTCATTCCACCCAAATCCATCCTTTCTAGTCAGCTCTGTTAGTGGTTTAGCTATCTTACCATAATCTTTTATAAACTTACGATAATAGCCTGTAAGACCCAAAAATCCACGAACTCCCTTTACGTTCTTGGGAATTGGCCACTCCAACACACTATTAACCTTTGCTGGGTCCACCGCAACTCCATGTATGGAAATAATATGTCCCAAATACTCCACCTTCTCATGGCCAAACAAACATTTTTCCTTGTTAGCAAATAATTGGTGATCCCTCAACACTTCTAACACCTTTTCAAGCAACTGCATATGCTCTTCCCAACTGTTGCTATACACGAGTATATCATCAAAAAACACTAATACCCCTCGTCTCAACAGCGTTCGAAAAACTTCATTCATGAGAGCTTGGAATGTTGATGGGGCGTTCATAAGTCCAAAGGGCATCACGAGGTACTCATAGTGACCCTCATGGGTTCGGAATGCTGTCTTTGGAATGTCTTCCTCCCTCATTCTGACTTGATGATATCCTGAACGAAGGTCCAATTTAGAGAAATATTTGGCTCCATGCAACTCATCCAATAACTCCTCAATAACTGGTATTGGAAATTTATCTGGAACAGTGACCTTGTTCAAAGCTCTATAATCAACACACATGCGCCATTTGTTATTTTTCTTCTTCACCAAAATGATTGGGCTCGAGTAAGCACTCTGGCTATGTCTGATATGACCCACTTCCATCAACTCTTGCACTTGTCTCTCAATTTCATTCTTCTGATGGTACGCATATCTGTAAGGCCTCACGTTAATAGGTTCTTGTCCTGGTTTGAGATGAATTTTGTGTTCCTTTACACGTCTAGGGGGTAGCCCCTTAGGTTCTTCAAACACATCTTTGAAATACTCCAGCAAATGATTTAAGACGCTTCGTTGCTCTGGACCCAACTCTGCAGCTTCCATCTTCTCTTTTTCCTCCAACACCCCACACACTGAAATTAACAATGAATCCCCATGAGGGGCCCCTCTTAGCAGTTTCTCTCCTTGCTGAGTCTGGATCTTCATTTGCTGTTTTTTCCAATCCACAGTGGTCTCTCCCAACGTCGTTAACCACGACATTCCCAATATCATGTCCATGTCCTCCAAATCGAAGAGAAAAGCATCAATTTCAAACTCACCATCATCAATCCTTACTTTGAGACCTCGACAAATCCCTTGAGTCTCGGATTTGTGTCCATCTCCCATCAGAATCTTCATTTGCTTGGTTCTTTCCCACTGCCAACCCAAAGCTTCCACAAGTTTTCGTGAAATAAAATTGTGCGTGGCTCCGCTGTCGACCAAGAACAACATCGGAATCTCCCCAATCAGACCCCGTAACTTCATAGTCCTCGGTTGATCATTTCGGTCTCTCGTGAGAGAATAGAGATTTAACGTTGTACATTCTGCCACCACTTCATCTTCGTCATCCCTCTCCTCATTTTCCTCTTCATCTCCTTCGCATTCAACTTGGATTTCCTCATTCACCATGACCACCCTTAGCTGCTTGATAGGACATTGATGAAGGGGACCGTACACCCCACCGCATTTGAAACACAAGCCCTTTTGTTTTCGGTCGAGAAGTTCTTGATAAGAAAGATGATTTGCTCCTCTATCACGTGACCCCCCTTTATTCTTTGCACCCCAATCCTTCTGAACACTTGGACCAGGCCCATTTCCTCCCCAACTTCCCCCATTCTGTTTTGGCCCAGTTTTTCCCACCACAGTTGAAATGGGTCGATGCCCTACTTGATACCTATCCCCTCGAGACTCTCCCCTTCCCTGCCATATTTTATTTCTCCCTGATATCTCCACATCGATGGCGCGAGCTACATTCATCATGCGACCCCTGGACATAGGATGTGCCACGTGCAAGCTTCGTATCCTCGCACGTATTTCGTACTTCAGCCCTTGTGTAAAATAAGAAAAGTATTGTTCATCGGGCATTCGTGGCACCTGAGCAATGAGACACTCAAAACTTATAATATAGTCTTCGATACTTCCTATTTGTTTTAGGGCAGCCAATTGATCATAAATACTCCCTTCTCCCCGGCCTCCATATCGCTCCAGCATCTCTCGTTTCAAATCTTCCCAAGTTAACTCATCGTATTCATTTAATAAAGCATGGAAAAAATGAATCGTGCTCCCTTCCATACATAGTTGTGCGAGATTCACCCGGACTGCCTCTCGTGTCTCTTGTACGTTAAAATAAACTTCAGCTCTTGCTATCCACCCCGCTGGGTCTTCTCCATAGAACGGTGGTAATTCTATCTTCTTCATCGATTGCCGAAATTCGGCTAGATCGTCCCCCTCGAGTTGTCTCATACTTTTCGTTCTCTGCGTATTCACCGATCCTGACCCCAACTCTTCGTTCTCCCCCTCATGCATATTAGTGAACTTTGAAATTAAGTGAAGGAGTTTTGATTGATTCTCAGCGGCTTCTCGGCGTAAGGTTACAATCTGTTCTGCTGACTCCTTACGCAGCTTCTCCAAGTTGGTTTGGCTTTGCAACGATTGTGCCACAAGCTCCTCGACCACCGCTTTTAGTTTAGCGACCTCACCCACAACAAGATCTGCCTCATTCTCCTCCCCCGCTGGCTCTCCTTGGACATTGTTCTTTCTTGGTGGCATGATCTCCAATCGGGAAATATTGATCCGGCAGGTCGGACCAATTAATAGAAATCAGAGTTTAGGAATAAATGGACAATCGACAATATGAAATGTGAAAAGTAGAATGGTCAAAATTCACTGTTATTATAAAACAGAAAACTCAGAGGGTTCCAGATCCTCTGCCCAGAGCCTCGCTCCTGAGAAGAATTGTAATAATTCTTCTCCTCCCACTCCACCGAAAACCAAAACGTGTCCCCCCTCACAGCCTACACCTCATAATATATAACAAACCATTTTCTCTCTCTTCTAACTAACACAATTCCCTCACAAAGCCACGTCACCCTTTTCTCTCCTCTTATAAACTCTACCCCACCTATTTTTATTATCTCTTGGGTACGTATCAAATGACCAGCTTATAGAAACGACTGTAGCATGTAGAAAAGGGAGTGTCAGTTGTCCTCTACTCAATTCCCTAATTATAGTTTAATTAATTACAAATTTCTCACGACAAAAAATTGATAACTGAACAAAAGACCAACAGAAGCATCAAAAACCATTACTTAAAGAGTAGGGGGAGATGCAATCAAGCTACCAACAAAAAATAATCTGATACTAGAAAAATAAAACACTTCAAATAGTTTTTCATTTCCTCACTTTTTCAACACTTTATCGGGTAATAATAAGGAAATACGAACCAAAAACAAAGAAATGACATATAATGCAAGTTGTGGGTCGTGTGATTTAATAATTCCAAATATTGTGACAGCATTCAAAGCACAAGTTCACAAATTTAAAATTTACCTCATCCATCACTAACTTCACTGATTCACCAATTACATTCATTAATCTGTGATCATCTACCCCACAATCTCGAATTTCTTGAATTGGGACATCACCAACATCAGTAAGAACCCGTGCATCTTGTAACTCCTTGCCTGCATAATAAGAATTGTCATATTATAAGCTACTTATTATCAAAATTTACCAGTAATTGCAGGCCAAAAACGATTATAATGAGGGCACTGCGAAGAGAGGTAACAAAGGACAACTAGATACAGGTTGAGCAGGCATCTTACACAACTCCATGCTATTCTAGGAGAATACAACCAAAAGAGAAGAGAGGTAACAGAAATCCAAACAACATAAAATGCCAGAATTTTTAACAACGTAAGAAATAACATCCATTATTTCAATTTCCAATTGGATATTAGTTTAAATCTTCTACTAAGATAACTTGATGCAAATAACCAATTACCATTTGAGTGAGTTTACAATGCAAACTTTAGCCTGTGCTAAAACCAAAAACAATTCCAAAGATTTCTGCTATCCAAAGAAAACGATGTGACTATACCTTCTTCAGTTGTTGAGTTTGTGCTACCACACCAAATGGCTTCCCTAATGCGAGGAGGTGCAAATGCAGGTCCTTGTAGGAATGATGAATTATGTCCCAAAGGAACTCCAAGAAGAGTTGAAGTTGCTTTAGCACCTCCCAAAGCACGCACAAGTTCTCCCTGGAGAAAAAGAGAACAATTGCATTCACATTACTTTCATGCACAACTCAAAATCACTGAAATAAAATATAAAATTGTGGGACAAAAGAAACAACACTAAACAAACACAAATTCAGGAAAGAAGGATAAAAATAAATATGACATGCCTTTAGCTTTGCTCTTTCTCGAATAAGTGTAAGTGAAGCATCTATGACACCACTTTGGCCTTTCTCTAGCATAGCAGCAGATACTTTTGCTGCATTTAGTGCTGGCATGTAATGGATGCCTCTGCGTACTATATTCGACATCTCTGTGTCAAACAAATAAAACAATTAATATATATTTAGAGGCCAAGTATTTATGTAAATTTTACTCATTACATACAAATGGATTTTTCTATTGAAGAGAAGTGAACAGAGAAATTTGCAAATGTCAATGCAGACTTTAGAGTATCAGTACCAATGACACTATACACATCCAGTATACAGAAATCCGTAGATCAAGGGACCATTCGGTTTTAGAGAACATTTTTAATTGCAATTTCAGTAAAAAAAAATATAACACCTTTTTTCACTTTACTTTTTGTTCTCAAAAGTTTGTATAGGAGACAAAAAAAACAGACAACTTATTAATATGTTATGTTACTTGTACAAACTTTTGAACATGGGAAACAAAGTGAAAACGTGGTGAAATTTATGCAATTAAAGGTGAAATCAAATAACAACAGAAAACATTTTCCCAGATCAAACCTCTTCTCAACCTAAAGTCCTAAACCCACAAACACAGACATGTGACTTAAACCACTGGCATACATCAGGGAATCTATTCAACCTCAATGTTGATCAGAATGCTTTCCTTTCATTCTTTCTCCGTTAATTATTAAAATCAAACATATTACTTATTTAGTTGTTGACATTTATACTAACTAAAATTCACATGTAGCAGCAGGAAAATACACTAAAAAATGAACAATACAGGGAAGGGAAAATGATTAATTACATATGAATCATGTCTTCAAGCAATACATATGAAACCAACATGCAGAAACAAGAAGTATTAGCAATATGATTTAGAAAAATATTCTTTTTGCTTTGTTGATGCAGTATATTGATTATAGAAAATCATAGGCTTTCAATTGCAATTGTGATAAAAATTCATGTATGTACGAGAGCCAAGAGTTTTATATACAAGTACTCAAAATTTCTTTAACTTGAACTCTTCTTCCAGTAGAGTACAGGGATTCAAACTCCAACGTATGTAAGTAGTCTTCAAGATTTACATGACATCATTAGATTTTTGTACGCATCATGTAGGAATTTTTCTCACAGAGAATCCTATAAGGATTGACGCCTTTCCAAGTGAGGGTTGTTTCGAATAAAGATGTGGGAGGTGTTCCAATAACAGACAAGAATTAGTGTACAAAGAACATAGGAAGCCTAAAAATGAGATTTTTAAAGGGTATCTGAATCTGATTTTTCTCACAAACAGAATAAACATGGCTCGACAATGATCAACGAAAGTAAGTTCCATTTTCTGTTCTCTTACAGTGTCACACTTTTTCAAGGAGACCTAAAACTAGGGTTGTTGTTAAGGGTATCAGAATCTGAGTTAGTTCCAAACATAATAAACATTACCTGACAATGATCTATGAAAGAAAGTCTCAGTGCTTGCTCACTGACATGAACATGGTACCACACATTATACAAAAAAAAATAACAACGAATCAACAATTGAAGGCTTTATCTTTTTTTTTCATTTATTCAAAGTAAAGTGCTCCTAAGTCTTACATATATATATATATATATATATATATATATATATATATATATATATATATATATATATATATATATATATAAATGGGAACAAAAGAAAATTATGTTGGTACATAATGAGGGATTGAATATAGTTAGGGCTGATAAAAGAGAAAAGAAGAAGAAAAAGAAGAAGAAGAAGAAGAGGCTCACCGTTATTGAAGAAGATGAAGTGTAGTTTTAGTTTGAGAAGGTTTGATTTTTGCTAAATAGAGTGAAATTGAGATGTGTTCTTTCCCAGGTTGTGTTTTGTTTTGTGTGCACACACCAAACCAAATCTGCCAAATCACTACCAATGTTCTTGCATCAGTGGAATGATAAAGTGTATTTATTATTGTATAGAAAGATGTAAAAGCATGGGCAATAGCATGTGTTTTCATCACTATTTATTTATACAATAATTATCATGTGATATTTTTTTTTAGTATGTATGACTTATTAACTTTACATAGTTTTATTCTTTTGGAGAAAAAAAAATAGAGTTAAGAACATTTTTTAAGAAAATTCTTAAAAATAACATTATTTTATGTAGATAAAAAAGTGGCCAGAAGAAAGATTAAGTAAGCCAACTTTTAAATATAACAATACATCCAGTTTGGCTTTTATATTCAAATATTTTTAAATATCACTTTCATTTCATGCAGTATTATACACCATAAAAAAATAAACGTTATAACTATTTGAAAAAATATTTTAAATAGCTGCCCAAATTTGTAATTGTAATTACTTTTTTGTAAAATATTATAACTAGTATTATAACCCGTGAATTGCACGGGATTTACAAAAAAAGAAAGAATATATTTAATAAATTTAGATTTATGAAAATATAATTAAAATTTAATATAAATATTTTATTTATTTAAATAATAATATTTTTATTATATTTAAGTTGTTGATACATTCTTTTAATAAAATATATTTTATTATTTAATTGTTTAAAATAATATATGATAATTGAGTTAATCAAATTAAAAAATTCAAATTTAGATAAAGTAATAATTAATAATTTTACATGTTATTAACTATTCTATTTCATCACATTAAAATAAACAAGTTTTACAAATTTAAATTAAATTTAGTAATAAATAAAAACTTGTTATAATTGGAACAATTAAATAATTTTAAATGTTATATTTCTAATTTTTTTTCTTAATAAAAAAGGAAAAAAAAAGTTTAAATTATAACTGAAAGGAATACACTTGTTTTTTTATATTTATAATTTATAATTCTCTCACTTAATTTCGTTGCATCAATTACAACCAATTAAAACAATTTGAGATGTGTATTTGATCAATGACTTTGAAATATTAACAAAATGGCATTGGTTGATACCTAAATAAAAAAAGTTATATAAAACAAAAATGATGCCTTTTATTGCTTTTACTCTAAAAGTAACCACATCTAATTGACTACAAGTAAATGCAAAATATAAGTTTAATTTTAGAAAGTGTAATAATATTATTAACATTATATTTTTTTAATAATAATAATAAATAATATTAATATTATAAACATTAATAATTCAAGAAAATTACAACATAATTAATATTTAAATTAATAATAATAATAATAATAAAATAAATTAATAAATAAAGAAATTAAAATAAAATATAACAGTTGATTATAATTATAATAACAATATTAATAGTAATAATAACACTAATAACTGAAAACAAATGTTAAAATGAAATATAATTATTGAATATAATAATAATAATAATAATAATAATAATAATAATAATAATAATAATAATAATAAGAAATGATAGTTATATTAAAAATTAAGGAAGAGATGTAACATCCCAATAATCACCATATAATAGAATTAATTACATTTCATAATCAAACAGTGCAGTCTTACACTAAAATTAATGTTCAAAAACCGAACGGCGTTAAGTACAGAGTAAATTTACAATATTACAGAAGTAAGAAGAGTCAGGATCGAACGGTTTTACAAAACCAAATTACCGAACGATCAAAACTAACTAGCTATCATCTAAAAAAAATAATCGAACGCCCTAAGGTTCGGCCTTAACTTCCACGTCCACCAGATTCTCCTCTTCAATCACGTCTTCCAACAAGGCATCTCCTTCTGCTCACATCCACACGGATGATCATTGCAATTGACAATACGGACATACAAGAACGAGACAACACAAGGAAAAACATAGCGTAAGCTTATGTAATTTAATTCATACATCAACATATAAATTAAACATTTCAACAACACAAGAATAATTCAACACATATAATCATACTAAACTATCACTAGACGGACCGTCCGGACTGTATAAATCTGTGTAGCTACAGGCGTTCGTGCACCCGGGTGATGTAGTAACTGGGATACACTCAACAGCTGCCACCTGAGGTTAGCCCTATCCAAAGTACCCCTAAGGACTAGGACCTCCTGTCGTTCCCACACATGACCTACCCTCCTCTACGTGAGGACGAGTACTCACGGAACATCAGGATGAACTGCCAGCATTAGCATAACCACAGTCATACTTTACCAATTCCAATACTCAATACATGAGTCGTTCCTCCCCGGAGCGCTCGTTCAAAATCCACAACCGTTTAATCATCTCATATACTATTCATCCTTTATAATCTTTCACCTTATTTTCATTTTCATCATCAGTTACAAGAACATTAAATAACGAACGTTCAGCCCTCTTCAGAACGAGGACGAACGTTAAGAGCGAGGTCAATAATTCTCCCGTTCAGAACAGAATAAGACTAAGAGAGTTACTTTTAGATTTAGAAAATGAATCGAGTAAAGTAGTGCAATTTGTGACGAACGGTAATTACCACTTGAATCAGTTGAATGAACTGACTCTCTTGAATTCGAACCAATACTTAAAGAATAAATCAAGTATGGAGACCTTAGAATAGTTCCTATGAAAGAAGTCTAGTCAAGATGTTGAGGAACGATATTTAGACTGGTTCATATACAGAAATTCAATGCCAGTAAGTGACCAAACATGGTAAAGGAAAGGTATTACTGAAGTTGGACGAACGCCATTTTATCAAGATTGATTATACAATAGTACGAGCGCTTGGTATAAGACCGAGCACTACTTAGAACGGACGCTAGGTGTAAGACCGAGCGCTACTTATTACGAACGCTAAGTGTAAGACCGAGCGTTACTAATTTTAAAATACGAGGGTATATATATATATATATATTACTTTATTTCGGATATCCGGGTACAACTATGCTGAGCCGAACGCTCAAACATAGTGTTCCACATAAGGACGCTCGTTCTAGACTAGAGTTCTCTCCAAATGAAAGAATTCCATTTTAAACAATTTACTAGAAAAACCGAACAGTAGAGGACCGTTCGATGACGAACGTACATTATCATAGTGAGAATTTCATATTCAGATTTTCATCTATTTCTAACTCAAGTTTCAACACATCAGTTCATACCTTAGAATTTCATATCAAATATCAATTTACATACTTTATAGAATCCATATTAATAATTCATACTCCAAAATAATTACTCATATTCAAATTCATACATATCAACCATCAGCATACATATCAACCAACATGTACCATATTCATTCAGTCAAACAACGTACATTCATACAGTAAGATGGGTGTTGGTGGATTTTGGGTTAGGCTCGTGACGTTAAACAAGCGCTACCTGGGAGGCAACCAGTTGAATTACTTTGTCTTGATTGTTAATTTGATTTTGCTTTAGTTGCATGGTAGGGACTGAATGTATGAGTTATCTGAGAACTTAAATGCATAGAGTGACTGAGAGGCATGAGGGGAAGGCACCTAGGGTAAGCTAGGAAGAAAGAAAGAATCTCACGCAAGTGTCGCTGATCATAAATTTCCGCTGAGCGATAATATTGCAGAAGGGTGTTTTCGGGTTGCCCTTAGCAGGACTCGAGCACATTAGGGTATTATTATACCCTAGGGTGTGATTTTGGTTTCATTTTCAAATTTATTTCCTCTCACACACTTCTAAGTTTTTATACTGGACAAATATAAAAAAAGTAGTTGCTCACAAGTATCTGGACCTATAATTGTTCAAGGACGAAGGGTTCCTTTTTCAAGAATGGATAGCATATCAAGGACTTACTGATTTTGTGCAGATGAAAGGACATTGCTATCCAGATTTGGTTGAGGTTTTCTACACAAAGCTGAGGGTTGTAAATAGGGTCATTCACTCAAGGGTCATTCAGTACACTGCTAACTTGAATCAATTATGGAAGAAGTAAAAAAAAAAATTTCTTGTCTGATATTAAAGAACAAAGAATCATACGAGCTCCACCTTTTGCTATTGTGGAAGAAGAAAACGTCAAGCCCTATCGAATAAGACGTTCTATTAATGTGAAGTTAAGAGCTCACCATTAATGCTCTCATTACACTGCAATTCCCTTCACGTCCCTGCCCCGCTGCCTTCGATGTTCTATGAGAGGGAAAAACAGAATATATACAAATATACTTCATCGAAATGTACTTTTTGATCTAGCGAAATGCCGCATTCGACGTTTAAACATCATTGAGTGAAAAAGTAATAAATATCTTTAGATTCATTTTAGATGTTGTGTAACGGGGTATAGGATGTCAATTATCACAAAAAATGGATGTGAACAATGAATAAACTCCAGGTCTTTGCATTGAGGGTACTTGACATTTGACGTCAACTGTGTAAATTGATTCCAAATTTAAATTGTCCATAAGTTGCACTCTCTCTTAGAAAAAAGATAGCTCTGAAATCTAATAGAAGAGTTCAACTTATGGACAATTTAAAAAAGAATCATACAATTTTAAATGATGAAGTTGAACAACATTTATATATAAGTATTTTAGATCTCAAAATTATTTCAGCATTAGACATATTGTGAACCATATTTCTTTTTCCTAAGCACTTCCCTTTCAGTAAGAAATGTTAACCATTTCTGTACTACAAAAACATTTTGTTAACTTGAACTTAACATATGAAATGACGATGAATGAACCACTTTCAAGTTCAAGTTATCAAATTGCAATATGAAGAAAATGCAAAGGAGATAAAAAACATGAATCCTAAAATGCTCAATACGGAAAAAGGAGGCAAGGACTATGTGAAATGAAAGCTATATTTATAGATGAACTGATGACGTACATCGTGTAATTATGCTTAATTACTGCCACACTCCACCTTCTTGTATGAACGTCGAAGTCCCGCCAAATTTGACAATCAAACATCATTCATAAAAAAATCAATAAATTTTGTTTGATTCATTTAAAAACAAAATGATGTCCCGACTTGGCTACTGCTGCCTGGAAGATTTGTCGAGAACAAAATGTCAACAGAAGATGTATTTCTGTTGAATGCTATCAAGACTAGAATCCCAACCAACTAGGTTGTGATACTAAAAGATCGTATGATCGTTGCAGGTCATAAATATGCACACAAATTGACATATGGAGTATTTATCAGCCAGGTGCTGATACTCCAAGGAGTAGATGTATCTAGAGAAGTCATACTTGTGTGCAACAAGTCACAAAAAATTGGTATACTAAGTCTGTTTTCTATTGGGCTAGAAAGGACTGTGAATGGATGGTTCTTCAAAGATGAGCTATATGTTGGAAGTACACCTACTCCTGCTGCAGATCATACTGCCTTCATTCCACAAAGTGATTTTTGAGAAATATGTTGTTGATCAATTTAGGAAGAAGTCTGAAAGGGATGTGAGAATTGAAGGTACCCTTTTCAAATAGTAGAAGAAGGGAAACAAGAATGGCATTGGCTTTGAAACTAAAGATTCTGATGATGAGTCAACTGATGAAGATTGAATGGAATCTTCTTCGTAAGAATAGGGACTACTTTTCTATGTGGATTTATTTTTTATATTTGGTAATCATGGGATTAAGTCACCTCTGGTTTTATGACTGCTTCGGTTTTATTTTGAAATGAAATGAAGATTTATTTTAGTAAACGATATGTGAATTGTGAATGTTAATTGCATTGTTATATGGACTAACCCTCAATCTAGTTGAAAAGAGAAGATTATGTTGTTCTGATATTGATCAAAAACTGATCACTAGTTTAAAAGTGTAAATTTCAGTACACTGCTAACTTGAATCGATTAAGGAAGAAGTAAAAGAAAAAATTTCATGTCTGATTTTAAAGAAAAAAGAATAAAACGTCGAAGACCCATCGAATACGACATTTTATTAAGCACACAATTAATGCTCTCGAGTACTTCAATTCCCTTCACGTTGCAGCCCGACAGCCTACGACGTTCTATGGGAGGGCAGAAAAGAAAAAAGATCTGAAAGTATGGTCTTTTGAGGCGAAAGAACAAAACGTCAAATTCCAACAGAACTCAACGTTCTATTAATGCTCTCATGTTCAAAAGAAAAAACTAAAAAGAAATAAAAAGGTACAAACTTGTGGCTTCCAATACTACGTCCAAGCCCCTTCAAATTTGATGTAACCTTTACAATTTTTAAGAAAAAATTAATAAAAATGGCGCGTTGTTTTATGAGAAAACGTCGAATGGTTTGGGACTTCAACGTTGTTTTTAAACATAAAGTCAAAGTTTTTTTGTATATGACGTGAAAGTGTTTTATTGAACGTAAAAACAAAACACAGTTTCACTATTTGTTCGCGGTTCCATTTTTGCTTGAACTTTCTTCTTGGTGGACGACTGCGATAAAGAAAGAAGGTTATTTTTAAGTCGTTTCTGTCTTTGTAATGTCATTTGGTTCTCATTCCTAAGGTTGACCGATTATTTTTCGTTTATCTTTAGGCTGGTTTTCATACGGGGTCAACGAACTTTGTCATCTTCTCTAGTGACACCATTTGAAGTATGTCTTTTTTCTTAAAATACTCTTATGTATGATGTATGTGCTCGTGTTTTTTTCTTAAAATACTCTATATGTACAATGATACTATGATGGTTTTTTTTCCTTCAACGTATAATATTTGTGTTCGTTCGTTGTCAGTGAACTTCGTCATCTTCTCTAGTGACACCATTTCAAGTTTAGTTTTTTTTCCCTTCAATATCTCTTACGTATGATATATGTGTTCGTGTTTGTCGATTCTGGACGTATGATATATGTATAACGATAGATATTTGTGTTCGTGTACTGATGAGTCAATATTTTCTTAACTTCACTTAGTTTATTGTGCTAGAATTAATCAGGGAATTGTGCTTAAACGTCTAGTATTGTCCCACTTTTCCTAATTGTGCTTAATTTGATCAGAAATTCTTATTTGAATTAATTTGAATTATTTAAGACTAATTATTTGCATTATTAATTGTAGGGAAATTGTTGGATATTATTTGGGACATTTGGAGGTCAAAAGAAAATGCCACATCAAATATACTTTAAACTAAGATGAGAGAGGAGGTGTGGATTTATTTTTTTTTTTTTTTGGGAATGCACTACACGGCCCAAAGCACTTCCAAGGGGTAGCAGGCCAACCATCTTCATTCATTTTCCAGCTAGCATTAAAGTGGTGTGACAGTGAGAAAAAGGGGTGTGTCCAGCAGGAAGAAAGCCTCCGCGGTCCAACACGCTTTGAGGAAGTCCACGTTCACGGTCCTGCTACCAGCATCTTTGGAGGGGTGCACACAGAGATAGACGGTCCAGCAGCTTGAATGAAGGGTGATTTGTTCTCTCATTCAGCACATCAGAGTTAACCTCGGTCCAGCAGCCTCCTTGGTCCAGCCAACTTGGAGGGCAGCAGCTTGGGAATGAAAGGGGGTGCATCCAGCAACACTTGGAAGCACGAGAATGAAGAGAACAACACGTGCAACAGCCACCGAGAGCAATGAAGATCCACACGTCCACGGTCCAACATCCAGAAAAGGCCTACACGGTCCAGCAAAGAAGGTGTCATGACCTGGATAGAGGAATGGGCAAGGAGAGGGGGTGGTAGGAGCCGCCAACTTGGAGGGCAACAACACATGGAGACGGGAGAATGAAGGTGCAGTAGCACACGGTGTAGGCACGGTCTGGGGGCAAGGACTAGGGGTTTATTACGTTTTCTTTCTTCTTTCATTTTTATTCTAGCGTTGGTTTCATGTGGAGAAAGCTTGTTTAATTTTTCACCATTTTGCACTGCCACGTTTAAAACACGGAAAAGAGTGTTCAATCGTTGTTGAGAAAAGAGCACTGCCACGTTTAAAAAAAAAAAGAGAATTGCACGGTGATTTATTTAAGTTATCCATGTTTCTTCTACATGTGCATTTATTTTCTCATTGAGAGGAAGAATCATGTGGTGCCACGGCTGGAAGGAGTTTGTCTTTTGCTGGAAATGTTTTATTGGAGGAAAGTGAACGCTGATTTCATTTAGTTTTGGAGTGCTTTATTCTTTTGTTTCATTTGTGCTGCACGGAGAATGATGGTGCACATGGGGTCACATCCAGGGATTTATTCTTGCTTTTAAAATTTGGAAGCAGCACACGTTACGAGTGATTGAGGAGCTCTCGGTCCAGGCTGGACGTGTGGAAGGAAGAGAGTTGAGATTTAATGAGAATAAATTAATTGTGCACTCTCTTAACTCAAGGATTTTGTTGTCTAGAAAAACCAATTTTCTTCTTAGCATTACAATGTTTGATAGTGCACTTGGAATTGCTTGGAAAGCATTTTTCCAAGTCACTTGAAGTTGAAAATGAACACAAAATGGAAAGAAATTACAAAGGTTCTGTGATACCAAGCCAAAATTACAAGTAAAATTTTTACAAAAGTAGCAAAGCCAAGTGTGGCTGCTGTTTTACAAAGTGCTTGTCCAAAATCATGAGCAAAAAGATGGTATGGTTGCTGAAACTTCTGCTGAAATTGGTGCTGGAACAACAATAAAGAAGTGCACTTGGAGTCCAAGCTTGTGGCCCTTTTAACGCCTCATCCACTTCCTAAGATGCTACCCCCTTGGAGCAAGGAATCTGAGGTAAAACAGCTGCACCAATTCATCACAGCACCCAAAACAAACACCAAACAGTCAACAAAAACCAGCTGCTGCACCAAAAATTAATTTTCACAAAACAAATTTTGAGCAAAAATTAGAAGCCAAACAAGTTGAATTCAAGTGAATGTAAGCTTGGAATCACAGAAGGGACACAAAAGGAACCTAGGAGAGGCACTAGAACAAATTAAACAAGCAAGAAAAGACTCAAAACAGTGATGAAATTGTGTGCTTCGAAACTGTTTGATAAAATTCAAAATTGTTTGACAAAATGCCACAAAGAACAACAGATTTTGTGTTTCTAGTTTTTGACAAATCTGAATTGCAGGGTTTAAATTGCTCTTTATGATTGCTATACACTTGGATAAACATATAAATGTAATTGGAAACCTAAACCACGCTTTTGCCAATCCAAAAATGAAAATTAGAATATGGCTAATGCCAAACAACACAAAAAAGGCATTCTGTACCTGAAAAGTGATGTGGAAATGGTGCTTTAAGATGCAAAAATGAGCTGCAATGGTTTTATGGCAGAACTAATGGTTCAAGCAACTTTATATGCTTAAATTGAAGGTGTTCAAACTGTCAAACAACAAGGAAAAAGACCACACCCGAAACTCACTGGTCCACTTACAAAAATTAAGCAAATTCAATGGTTGGAAACTGATTTTGTAGTGTTGGTGTAAAATTGACCAAATGAACAGTAACTACAAGTTTCAAAAGGTAAAATACACCTACACCAATGTTGAAACTGCACTGAAACAACCAAATGCTCCAAATCACAGGTTGAGTTGCTAATTATGCAGCATTTTGAAGCAAAAAGTGGACCAAAATCAAGAAAGTAATAGAACAAAGTTAGCTGGCACAATCAAAGGCATAAGGAAGTCCTAAATGACTAGATCTAGCTATAAAATATGAGCTAGCAGAATTAAAGGACCTAAGACACAAACAAAGATAGCAAGCACAGTGCAAACACTTGATTTAGACTGTGACAGTTTTGAAATCTAGAATTTAATCAACTCAACCATTCATTTTGCAATTATGTGATTAAAATGAGTTGTTAGACATCCAGCACTGCTGAACAACACCAAGGAAACTTGTTCAAAGCTTAAGAACCAATAAATCTGGTCTGAAATAGCTTATAGCTAATGCACCAGATTTGGAAATATTGTGCAGAATTTGGAAAAATAGATTATGAAGACCTCAACCACTCATTTTGGAATGCAGTGTGTATTATTGATTGTTAACACTTGAAACATATATGAAATCAACAAACAAACTTGTTTCAAGCTTTAGAATCCAGAAATCTAGACAGAAACAAATTATAGTAAATCAAACCAGAAAATGCGTTTTTCTGCAGAATGTGGACTGGAAAACAGTGTACCATGCTTGTGAGCTCAAATGATCAAAGCTGACTTATTGTCATTGCTTTATAGATCAACATATAGCTAGCAAGTGCACTGGATTCAATGAAAAACGTAAAAAAAAATCAAAACTGAGTGGATGCAATACATGATGACAGATTAAAACTACAGCACACTGCACATTACATTGACAAAACTGGAAAGTGGATTAATAAAGCTGAATTTGAACTCCAACAAACAAAGTGCACCAATTAAAGTGATGATGAAACACTAAGGAACAACTGAATGAACACAAACAGAAAGCTCAAGTACGAATTAAGACAAACAGAATTAAAAATAAATTGATAAAACAATGACAGAGTTAACAGCACATGACAGAAACAAAAAATGAAGAAAAGAGCAACTTAACTCGTTGAAGCATAGCGTGGACGTGTTGGCTCCTGATGTTTTTCATTTAACCACATATCAAAACACTCACAAGCAAGTTATCATCACAAGGACTTTTCAAGGCTTGTATTGAAGTTGGGCTAAGAAGAAAATTGGTTTTTTTAGACAACAAAATCCTTGAGTTAAGAGAGTACGCAATTCATTTATTCTCATTAAATCTCAACTCTCTTTCTTCTTTTATTTGAGAAACCAATATTCAACTCATTCCCAAACTTTAATTGCATTGAGCTTAACCTTTTCTTTTCTTTCTTTTCTTCTCCTTTGCTTTTTGATTTCGCTTTTGGCTTTTGCCCAATGCTTTTTAATGGATTTCGCTTTTGGCTTTTGCCCAATGCTTTTTAATGAATTTCACAAAGTTCTTTCCGGTTTCTCACCACCCCAAACTTGAATCATTCTCCATTACCACAAAACACATTCTACTTAACTCAAGGTAAGAATCTCAAAAAGGGTTTTTCCACTTTTCAAATTTAGGCTCAAGGTGCAAAGGTTATAGAAAACATTGATCCTTATTGGGTTCACCTATAAACATTGGCTCTAAGGGAGAAGAAAAAACATGGTGATGGCAACCCCTTTAGGGACTTCCCATCCAAAGAAGTATCAACTTTACTCTAAGAACAAGAAAGGGAAGTTGAATAAAGGACTTAATCTTTTCTTTCTAAGTCTTAGAATGTTCTCTTTAACTAAATACATTTACCTTGTTTTGTAGGTAACTAATAAGAGTGGAAAACCATAGCCAATCAACCAAAGAAGCTTGGTGAACTAAGGGAAGCAAAGGAGGTAAAGAAAGGGAGAAAGGAAGTGCTTTTTGGATTGGAAAAGCAAAGTTGATATACAACATACGGCCAACCAAGCAAACCAGCATTTCCACTTTCTTTTAAAGCATGTTTTCAATGTTTACCGTATGGAACATGTGGCCAGCTGTATAGCTTCTCCTGCACACTTCTTATAGAGCTTCATGTACATTGCTAATATGTCCAGTAGCTTGTTAGGCACGTTTCTCTTCATCTATAAAAGAGAAGCCAAATCCTTTGTAATGGTAACTTGAATTGTATAAAGAAATGCTGTTGAATTGTCTAGCCAGTTCTCACATTATCCTCTAGCTTCCTTCCCCCTTGGAAGGCCGTCTGAGCTAGAACCTCTGCCTACACACTCCAAAATCGTTGGAATGGGGAACTTGTCCAGGACCATAGCTCTATTGAGGGCTCTATAATCTATACAAAAATGCCAACTTCCATCCTTCTTCTTGACAAGAATAACTGGACTTGGAATATGGACTTGTACTGGGTCGGATGATCCCCATTGTTAGCATTTCCTCAACTTGTTTTTCAGTTTCCCCTTTCAACAGGTGGGGGTATCTGTCATGATCTGGAGGTAATCCTTGAGGTTCCTAGAACACTTGCGAATACCTCACCAACATCTCTTCCAACTCTTCCATCTGTTTTCCAATCAGTCCTTCCTCCTTCACCTCTTTTCTAACTACCTTAACTGACCTCAAACTCCAAATGATCGTCATTGCCTCTACCTCCATAATCTTGAGCAGTGCTTCTAGAGCAACTACTTCTCGAGCTAACTTTAGGTCCCTCGGATAATTATCTCTCTTCCTCCTTGCTTAAACCCCATAGTTAATTTTCCCAAGTTGGTTACAACCACCCATAATTTGGCTAACTAGTCTACCTCAAGGATCACATCCACACCTCCCAGCTCAAATACATAGAACTGCTCCATGATCTCTGCTTCTCCCAACCTCAACCTCACTTTTGTATTTAAGACTTGTGAACAAATTCTTGAGGTTTCAAATGCAAAAGACAATAAATAAACATGTATGCATGAGTTTTGATCAATGGAAAAGAGGAACACAAACACTTTGAATGAATTAGATGGATGATTATGTTGTTGGGGTAATCAATTTCATCTTGTCCACTCTCATATACTTTAGGAATTCATCATTCTTTTCATCAATGTTAATGTCAGTCTCTAAATTACCTTGCAAGAAAGCCTATCCTTAATTACGAGTTTATACAATTCCTAGCATCCCTAATAATTAATTCTGAAGCACAGAAGCTTAACGGCAACCAACCATCATATCCCTATGTCTAGGCAATATGCTATTGGGAGAATTTCCCCAGATCTAGATTTTCCCGTACGTTCCCATATCGACAAAATCAATAATCATGACATCGAATGAGTTAAACAATGCATGCTTGGAGCAAAGAAGAAAAACCCTAACTAATGATGAAAGAACGCATATATCATAAATGTGATGTTTAAACACAAAATTCCATATATGAGAGCTTCATAAGATTACATTGATTCCCCAACAACAATACAAAGTTTAGTTCACCATATTCATGGTGAAACTAGATGAACAATAATGAAAGAATGGAAGAGATAGAAAAACCCTAGAAAGAGAAGAGGAGAGTCGTCACCATCTCCCAATCTACCCCCAAGGGGTGAAAAGTGTGTTTCTGCTTCCTCCCAGCCAAAGATACAAACCCTAGGACGTCCTAAAGCTTATATACTATTCTAAAAAATACAGAAAATTAAGCCCAAGCCCATAAAAGTAATCAAAAACCGGTCCAAGCCCATTTAGAATGGCGCTCAGCGATATTTTACCGCTGAGCGGTACTAACGCATGATCCATTTTTCCCCCAACTATTGTTTTGCCCCTCAGCGGTGATTTCGGCACCTGAAAACTGCCGCTCAGCGCCACTCGGTCACACTTATTCTGCATTCTGGTTGACTGGTTGACTTTTTTGGTTGACTTTTCTGGTTGACTTTTCAGCACTCAAATCATTCAGTACTTCAATTCTTCTTTTAAATCATTCAATTAGCCTACAAAATCAAGGGAATCTTGCACAAAACCATTAAATTCACTTTCAACTCTCTTATTCACAAAACTAAAGCAAAAATGACAACCTTGAGGAAATTTCCCTTGAAGTCCTTGTAAGATGTGTTGAACAACTTAAATAGTTGTCTTTCCTTTATGCCTTAATTGCTTTCTTTGTCCCCGATTTGGCTGAAGTGTGTCAAGTTCGTCAATCCTTTTAAAAAAGTTTTAATTACGTCCAAACTTGTTTTAAAAGTGTCAATTTCGTCCAAACGTGGATAAAAATTGTCTTAATCAAATTCCTTCCGATAAATAGGTACAAAAGGCGTTAACTTTTTTTCTATTTTCTCTAGTTTTCTGAACACAACAACTTTTTGTTAGTGTTTGCAGCATTTGGTGATTATTGACGTAACTGACACATTACTCAATTTAATACATACATCTCTTATTTCTATTTATTTAATTAATGCTTCAACACCATAACTATTCACTTCCCTTCCGAACACAAGTTAATATACTAAATTCAGTTTAATTCAAGTTTTCTCTCCAATAAAAAAATATATTAATTATACGTCAGAAGATGATAAAAAACAATGAATTATATTTCACATAAATCAAAATTAGTGTATTTCTCCCAGTAATAAAACAAAGAAATAAAAAACATAGTAATGTTCTGTCAGATAAAAAACACAAAATTATTTTACATAAAACATATAAATAAATAAAAATTTAAATATTTAAGAGTGTACTAACAAAAAGTTGTTGTGTTCAGAGGAGTAGAAGAGAGAGAATAAAAATAAGCACTTAACACACTTAAGCGAAACTGAGGAGAAATAAGCAATTAAGCCTTCGTTTATTGAGATAAGGGAAACCCAAGGCTTGTTTGGGTGAGGAGTGACACAGAAGAAATAGAGGAACGAGCCAGGAGTGAGAGTAAGACCAAGAGCGGCACAAACGATCAATAATGCTTGCATGAAAGCCTACCCGTTCGGATGAAACTAGGTGGGAGCAACGTTAACTTCTCGCAGCACACCCATTTTGAAGTTTGAGAAGGGAAGAAGAACACGTAGATCGCGAAATAATGTCGAATAGGCATAGAAGAAATCTTAGGCATACCCTTTTCGGCCATGGCAAGCCTACTCGTTTAACTGGCAGACGACCAACTTAAAACAATCAGCGTCACTGGCCTTGTTCACCAAGAAAAACCCTATTAGTTAGTTCTTCTATTGACTTGCCAATAACAAAGGAGGAAGAATAAAGCTTAACCTCATGAGGAGCCCAACCGTAATCGGCAACAACGAGCCTAAATTTGCACCTTCTATCCCACTCACCGGCGAAGTAGACGTTGATCGCCACGTCGTCTTCAATTGCCTCAAGAAGTCGAGAGGAGTTCTCGGCAGTTGGCGAAACGGCCTAGTCGTCAGCAGGAGGGTCCCTCTCACCATTGGGACCAAATATGGAAAAGTTGACAGAGGAGGACTGATGACAAATTTATGAACAAATTGATTTTAGGTTTAGATGCAAAAGACAGTAAATAAATATGTATGCATGAATTTGATCAATGGAGAAAAACAGAATAGTAACACTTCAATGAAATAGATGGATAAGTATGTTGTTGGGGTTATTAATTTCATCTTATCCACTCTCATATACTTTAGGAATTCATCATTCTTTTCATCAATGCTAATGCCACTCTCTAAATCACCTTGCAAGAAGGTCTATCCTTAATTACGAGTTCATACAATTCCTAGCATTCTTAGTAATTAGTTCTTAAGTACAGGAGCTTAACGGCAACCAATATACTATTGGGAGAAATTCCCCGGATCTAGATTTCCCCGTACGTTCCCATATCGACAAAATCAATAATCATAACAATGAATGAGTTAAACAAAGCAAGCATTACATAAAGGGGAAAATCCCTAACTAATGATGAAAGAAAGCATAAGTCTTAAAAATAAGATGTTAAAACAAATTCCATATATGAGAGTTTCACAAGACTACATTGATTCCCCAACAACAATACAAGGTTTAGTTCACCATATTCATGGTGAAGCTAGATGAATAATAATGAAAGAATGAAGGATAAAACCCTAGAAAGAGGAGAGGGTACCCTGAGCATCCAAAATCTTCCTTCAAAGGGGTGGAAAAGAGAGTGTTTGCTTCGTCTCTGCCAAAGATACAAACCCTAGGACGTCCTAAAGCTTATATACTATTCTAAAAATACAGAAAAATTAGGCCAAAGCCCATAAAAGTGCCGCTCAGCGGTAAGTGCGTGAGTTGTTTTCTTCCCCTCAGCGACATTTTCACCCCTCAGCGGATCCAACGTGAGCTCATGAGTGCCGCTCAACGGTAAACTGCCGCTGAGTGGTAACTTCGACTTCTCCTTTTGCACTTTTTGATATCTTTTCTGATTCCATTTCTATCCTTCTTCACTTCTTTCACCAAATTCACCTTAAAACTTGCATAAAATACTCAAATCAAGCATAAACATGTCCAACTCTCGTATTTCTGAAAATATAACCAAAAACATGATTTCAAGCTAGTTTCTAAGTGTTAAAGGTTGCTTTTAGTATCAATTTTAAGCATGAAAATAACAGTTTTTCAACTGTTATCAAGGACGACTCTACAACATCGTCAGCATACCCACGGCCTTCCACCTTGGCGGACTCAGAGGAAGACATTGTTTATCTGAAAAGAGGATGAATACGTGTCATCGAGTGAAGAGTAAGTATCCTTGGTAGTTTTTGTAAGGGGAAGTTCATAAACCGATCGGCAGAACCGAGAGAAACCCTCACATAATTCCAAATGATTTGCAAGGGCTTGGGAGGCCTATGTTACTATGTGGTGAGTCGAATAAACTGATCGGTTGCGCCGCTCTGGTCCGACAGCTCTTGAGCAGAGTTAAAACGTAGTCAATATGATAACTACTATTGATGAGTGGTTAATGTTGACATTAATAATTATTAAGAGGTAAATTACTAGGTTTAATTCTTTTAAACCTATATGTTTAAGTTCAAGGTAAGGAACATTTTTCCATAATATAATGAAATTTATAATTATTCAAGTTGAAATAAAGAAAACTACTGTTGTAGTAATGGTTAATTAAAGATCGAATACGAAAAAAGATATTAGAAAAACAAATGGTTATAATAGTGATGATCATTCTCCTAATTATAAAAATAGATATAAATAATTTCTACATAGATAATTTTATAAACATTTTTATCATAGATAATTATTTTTATTTAAAAATAATTAATTGAAAGGGAAAAGTGAAATAAAAAAGAGTAAATATTAAATACTTAAAATTAAAATTTATAAAATAATTATTTTAATTTAAAAAAGATAACTTATATATATATATATATATAAACAAATCCCTTTTATATAATAATATATATTACATAATCTTGGTTTTGAACATTTTAAACTGTTTGTTAAAACTTTCTTTAACTGTGAAAGAAAAAAAAAATGGCATAGAATAAATTTTAAAAAATAATAATTTACACCTGAATACTAAAACAAAAATCACTTTTATCAGCATAAGTAATTTGGTAAATAGAAAAATGAAAAAATATTGTGAAAACGGGTGATAAATAACAAGTATTCACACAGCCTTTCTGCTGCAATGCAAGTGCAACTGCTATACATTCTACTCTGAAATGATAAGAGGTTCAATTTGAAAGAACCTCGTGCCCTAATTTTACACTGAATTTGCAATTTGGTATTACAACCAAGACATATAGTAAGATTCTAAGTTCACTTTTTAGCCTTAATTGTTCATTACTCAAACACCCATTTTGTTCGTTTTTTTCAATTATTTCGGTTCCTTTTCAAAATTGTTTTTTTTCCATATATATATATATATATATTGATCTTCTTTGTCAATTAACGAAACCCAGACTAGGATGTGTTTCTTGTTATTTATTTTTTTGCTGACAGGTACTCATTGTTAACCTCTGACTCTAACAAGCAGTTGAATCGAGTCAGATTACTGTGGAATACAAAGATGATGAAAGAAAATTACCAGTTTCAAGAATAAAAGATGGTAGCTATTGAATTCTGTTATGTTTTAGCAAAGATTTGAATTAGACTATTTGTATTGCATATTTCTGTATATTAAATTTTCGGCTGCGAGCACTTTGCTGATGTGAAGGAAGTCTCTGATATGGATTTTTAGCATGCACTTGTCTTCTGAAGAATCTTTGTATTTTATTCAAGTTCTTTGTGTCTATCTTTCTTTTGCTGTAATGTCAAGTGAATTACTTACACGCGAGAACGGTAATTTCCATTTACCTATGGTTCCATTTATCTTTGTATCCCACATAATTTGATTTGATATGTTTCAGTTGTGATTACATCTGTTATCATTCTCTGCATATGCTGGTAATGTATGTTTATCATCTCCAGGAGTGAAGACTCTTCATGTTGTTTGCAACTAGAATGATGTCTTCCGGTTGTGTGACAATTGCCAAATTTAAATCTCGTGATTATAACTGTTCAAGAGTTGATTTTGATGCTTTCTTTTACAAGACCACAACTGGCCAGAAGCAATGCTCTCCATGCTTTAGGATTGCTCAACATTGTTTAATTGTTAATTTCAAGTAAGTCTCAGTAGCAGTTTTTGTTTATGACTTTTAATCCTGCATAAAATCTAGGACAGCTTTTGATAAAGCGTAGTTCTATTTAAGAGAGGATGATATTGTATACTTGTCTTTGTTGCTAGACAGTTCCTTCACATCAACTTTATTGGGTTACACATTTTCTATTTTTTGGTTAGGAGGGATTAAGTGTCTAAAGTGATATGGAGTTTTGGGGGTCTACAAAAGATGATAAGAAGAACTTGTCTAAAGTGATTAAGGGTTTTCTTGTTCTATAACAGATGATGAGAAGTGTTCTTCCTTTAGTCTAACATGGTGAAATGTGTTTAACGGTTAATGAAACGTGTTTCATTTCAAAAGTCTGGTAAACTTAATTTGGTGTAGACCTTATGTTGTAATATTGACATTCTTTTGAAGACTGTATTCTAAAAGGTAGGCATATAATTGAAATAGCTGATATTTTGTAGTTAATTTGGGATATCAATATGAACTTGTACTTGCAACCGTGGTGTTTGAAACACTGTATAGGTGAATATCAATCAAAAATTGGTTATATGAGGAGAACCATTATTGTTGATCTTTTTCTTAGGATATTAAGTCTTTATGTCTTCAGGAGGATGACTTGGTCTGTAAGAAACAGCTTAAATGACAGCAGTTTTAGTTCTTCCACTTCAAATGGCAGTAATGGAAGGACCCGCATAATTAGAGTGATTCAAGAGTTTCAGAGTAAGTTAGGTTCTAAAATTCAGGAGGTAAAGAAAAATCTTCCCATGAAGCTGCTTTTCTTCTTGGTTGGATTTTATTGTGCAACTGCCTTTGCCACTGTTATTGGACAAACTGGTGACTGGGATATTCTATCTGCTGCCTTGGCTGTGGCTGTTGTGGAAGTCATTGGGGCTCTCATGTATAGGGCTTCTCTTCCTTTAGTTAGCATGAATAGAGGCCTTATTTCCTTGTTTAATTATTGGAAGGCTGGCCTTACACTGGGACTTTTCTTAGATTCCTTTAAATATTGATTTGATCGTATTGCTGGATGAGCAATCCCTTCTATGTGAATTGAAATTTCCCACTTTTCTTATGATGCTTGGCATTTATAATGCACATGACTCATTGCCATTGCAGTAACCTGTCCGCAGTATGTTTGATAAATACTGAAGTTACACTTAACTCGACGAAAGATGGATCTTTTTCAATTCTACCGTTAAAATCCCTGAAGTTCAGTGCACATATCCAGAAGATAAGACATTCAAGCTATGAGATGAATCATGCATATGATGAACATAGCAATGGTTGAGTTTTGACTGGAGCACATTAAAGGGCATTGAAACATTCAACAACTTCACATTTTTAATTAACTCTACATCGGCTTTGGTTCAACCAACTCCTGGAACATTATTTCACTCCTTCTGTCCCTTCAATGTTTCATCCTATAATCCGTGTTGGCATCAGTTCCTTGATAGTAGTGGGACTGCTGGTATTCATTTTGCAGGGGCATTCATACAAATTGGAACATGTGAGATGATGGTATACAATGATGTGGAACTTTGGATCTTTTTGCAAGAAATCCAGCACTGTTTTACATGTCCAACACGGAATATGTGTCTTTTCCATACAGAGGAAACTTGATTGCCTCGTGAATGGTGATGCAAAAATTGAGTTTGGTACAAATAATGCAAACTGTCTCAGATATAGTTTTTGTAATGTGATTGTGGATCATCATTTCTACATGAACTACAAAATACTTGAAAATTGCACCATGTTGATGTCTACCAAGCTCCACCATGAACTGCAAACAGTGCCATTTGTTGAATTGATTTGTTTTTCTTTATTAGTATTGCAATTTTATCCATTTGTTGAAAATTTATCCATCTATGTACAATTTTAGTTCGCTAGAAGAAAAGTCATCCCTCATGTCTATATACATTTTGGATATACAGTTACCTCCTGAAATCATTGCACAGTGCAAATTGATGTAGATATATCTCTTTGATGAATGTATGTACTAGAAATTCTATTGCGATAAATTTATGTGCATCACTTTGATGAATGTATGTCAGTTTTTAACTCAGCTTGATGACCAGATTACATTCACTTTTTCAAGAAGAATGCTGGTCAATTTTCCAAGGGATGGCAACTTTACCTTCTACATTTCAAGCAAATTCAACTTGAATCTGAGTAACTATTTCTCTAATTGCGTCCTTCCCCTTATGATTCCCCTGACACCAAATTTTTTGAAATCTGAAACTAGTACGGTGGATGTTAAGCAATCAGCACTAACAATATTTTACTATTTGTGACAATTTAATACTGCTAAACTAACTATGCATTTGGATTATCATCTGTAGAATAGAATTTAAACTAAGTTCATTTTATAAAAACTAATTGTGGCTAAAATTAATTATAATGTGTTTGGATTCATTTTAAATTACTTATGATCATGTTGGAATAGTAATTTTATAGAATTGGTTTGAAGTAAATATAAGTTTAAAACCTGTTTAATATCCATCTATCTTTTTATATAGATGATTTTTTGCATTGTAATTCATTAGTTATTATTGATATTAACATACACTATGTAGCTTTTAAAATAAAATTCATAGCCTAGATTGGTTGACCATGGGCATGGAAAAGGCATGTCATAAATTCAATCCTTGTACAGAATGCTGACAAATACAGTTTCATGAACCCTTTTACACCATCATGATAACAGAAGACCATATGTTGTACATCAAAGTTAAAAATACTGTCTTGCTTAACTTTTTCATTTTTGTGTTTCTCACCTATGCTTATGCAAGCTGTGAAGGGGTTTGTATGGAATAAATTTAAATTTTAGTTGGAATATCTATACTAAGTTTATTTTTCATTAATAACTATGGCAACGAATTTAACATTTTTTTTTCTACACCCAGTAAAAAATAAGATTTAGCTTAAATTTTAATCGACTTAAAAACTACAAAAAAATTTTTTTAACTCAATTTAATGACTTCACTGACATGAAAATATACAATATGTTAACAACATAATGTCAAAACATGATGCTAATATGAAATCAAGATGTTGTAATTTGAGATAATATTTTTAGAATCTTCCTAATTAGAGGAAATCGATACATAATCTTTTATTTTATTTTATGGGTTAAATATGTTTTTAGTCCCTAAATTATTGGTCATTTCTGGTTTTCGTCCCTCTTTCAAAATAAGGTACAATTTGGTCCTCATTCTTTTCGAAACTTTGGTTTTAGTCCTCGAAAACTAACACCGTTAAAAATTTGGTAGTTTTCGAGGTTAGTTTTCGAGGACTAAAACCAAAGTTTCAAGGACTAAAACTAAAGTTTTGAAAAGAATGAGGACCAAATTGTACCTTATTTTGAAAGAGGGACGAAAACCAGAAATGTACAATAGTTTAGGGACTAAAAACATATTTAACCCTTATTTTATTTTCCTAGTTTTTCTAGTTTGCCTATTTCTCTTTTTAGGAGAATTAAATTATTACAAATAGAGGGTATGAGAATGTATTTTCATGATTGAGAATAATAAAATAAGTCTTATTTTCAACTTGATGTCAGAGCTCCTGATCTTGGAGCTCGATCCCGCTGCAACAAGTCACACCGTCGCCGTTGTCCGACCACCGTCGCTTCCGCAGTTGTCGGTTGGGGTCGTTCACAGGGAAGAAAGGTGCGCCCAACATCAACGATCACAACGCCGAAAATTGCTCCGTGAAAGGAGCCGTTATGCACCGCCATGCGCCACTACCATCGCCAGTCCATGTAACCCATGTGCCCACCTTCGGCGAGACCCACTCGCTGCTGCCGCCACAGACAGGTCGCCAGAGCCTCCTGAGTCTATTCCTAGGTCGGTGACAACTCGTTTGGGCTATATTTGAGTATATCTGAGTTTTAAGTTCTGCCCCGTTTTTCCTCGGTGTGACCCACTCACCGCTGCCGCCACAGCCAGAGTCTCCTGAGTTTGTTCCTAGGGTTGGTGACGACTCATTTGGCCTATATTTGAGTAGATCTGAGTTTGAAGGTTTTGTTCCTTTTCTTAGGTACGGGATGTCTGAAGTAAAAAGTATTCCTTCGGGGTACCTAATGACCTACCAAATATAGGAAGTACATGTTGGTTGGATGGTCAAAATTACTTACAATGAAGCCAATTTATTCAAAGGGTTCTTAAGGGTCGTTCAAAACTTGATCACATAGATAGAGGAGGATCAGGACCAGACGACACTCATTTTTCAATTTGGGACAATGAAGATTCATTAATTATGACTTGGATGTAGAAATCCATGATTCCTGAGATAAGGATAAATTATATGTTTCATTCTTCTGCAAAAGAAATATGGGATGATTTACAAAGTACCTTTTCTTTAAAAAAGGATCTTACTGCTTACTATGACATCAAGAACAAGATATTTAATACAAAACAAGGCTCCCTTTCCGTATCAGAATTTCACGGAATCCTGAATGGTCTTTGGATGGAACTCGATCAAATCCAAACAATAAATATGTGTAAAACAGATTTTGACGCTCTTGTTGAATTCATTGAAAGGGAAAGAATCTTTAAATTTCTACAGGGCCTGAATCATGAGTACGACCCAATCCGGGTTCAGATTTTTGAAGAGAAAAATTATCATCCCTGTCAGAATTTTTTTTATGGTAAAAGGAGAAGAAACTCGGAGAACTGTCATGCTTAATGGAGGGATCTCCAACACAGGCTCTGCCATGACAACTGGAAAGGGAGTCCACAAAGGCACAAATGTTAGGGGAAAGACGTTTGAAAAAGGTACTCATGAGGACTATTGTTCATACTGTAAAAGATCTGGACATACCAAGGAAACATGCTTCAAACTCCATGGAAGAAAGAATGTTCTCAAGCGCATGGGAAACAACAAAGGGTCTACTCAAAGATGGGTAAATCATACTACCTCAGAATGGGAAGCCACTAATTCATCTAGTCCTTCACACACACCACTAGATCTTGATATGAAAGCTTATAAGGAGAAACTTGAACGCTTGGAAGCAATGGTTGAATCAATGAATAAGCCCTCTGGATCATGTACTCTGTCCATAAAAGGTAAGATTTGTCTCAATATTGTTGGTCATGTGTCTCAAGGTATTTAGATCCTTGATTTGGGTGCAATTGATCATATGACACCTTTTAGTGGGGTTTTCGACTCATATGGAAAAAACAATAAAGAACCATTTATTACAGTTGCAAATGGTCAGGGTATACCTATATGCGGCTCTGGGAATATAATTTTGGACTCACCTATTATATTAAAGGATGTTTTACATGTTCCTCAATTAGCTAATAGTCTTATCTCTGTGCAAAAACTCACAAAGGGTTTAAATTGTTCAGTAATATTTTTTCCAACTTATTGTGTTTTTCAGGACCTTGCCACGGGGAAGACGATTTTAACTTGTAAGGAGGAAAGTGGGTTGTATTTTTTAGAATTTGATGACCAAAGCAACACACAAATCGTGAGTCAACAAACTACATTTGAGACATGGGCAAAATCTCAAATATGGTTACATCATCAAAGGCCTGGGCATCCTTAATTTATTGTTTCCCCATTTGTTTACATAGGAGTCTGTTGAGTCCTTTAATTGTGTTATTTGTAATTGTCAAAACACCATCATGCATCTTATCCTATTAGTAATAAAAGAGTATTTCTCTATTTGATTTAATTCACTCTGATGTTTGGGGTCCTGTATAGATTCTATTTCTGGAGCCAAATGGTTCGTTACCTTTATTAACGATTGTACCCGTGTCACGTGGACATACCTTATGAAAAATAAATTCGAAGTTTTTCAAATTTTTGTTAATTTTTTCCGTCTTGTCCAAAATCAATTTGGAAAAAAAAGGTTTGATAATGGTACTGAATATGTGAATCATGAATTTCTCAATTTTTTGTCCCATAATGGTATTGTTCTTGAACTAACTTGTGTTAACACCCTTCAACAAAATGGGGTTGCTGAAAGAAAGAATCATCATCTTCTTGAAGTAACTAGAGCTCTTCTTTTTCAAATGTCTATTCCAAAAAATTACTAGGGAGAAACTGTGTTAAAAAGAAGTCTACCTAGTCGAGTCTTTGGATGTATTGTTTTTTATTCACTCTCATCATCCTCACCATGCTAAATTAGATCACAAAGCTCTTAAATGTGTCTTTATTGAGTATCCTTCTAATAAAAAAGGGTACAAATGTTATCATCCTCAGAGTCGTCGCGTCTTTATCACCATGGATGTCAAATTTCATGAAATACAATCCTATTATGTCAGTCCGCCACTTGAGGGGGAGAAAGCACTTGAAGTGTATGAACTCTCCTTCTTGTCATTACCATGTTTGTCTTTGTAGGATGCCCAAGACCTGTGCAATGAAGCCACCATTGTCCAAGTGAGGAAGAAGAGGAAGAAGACAAATTTTTTGACAAAAAATAGGAAAGAGGAAAACAACCCACTTTGACTCTCGAACAAGAAAAATTGTCTAATCCGGAGGTGAGGATCCCTGAAGATATCAATGAGGAGGAGGTAAGTATTACTGAGGATTTACCCAGGAAAGAAGATCATGTGCTAAGTATCCTATTTCTCAGTATGTTTGCACTAACAATCTCTCTGATAAGCATAGAAGTTTTATTGCTGCTGTTGATGCCACAAAAATTCCTACCTCAATCCAAGAGGCCATGAAACTTGAACATTGGAATCCAACCATGAAAGAAGAGATGAATGCATTAAAAAGAAATTCAACTTGGGAGATTGTTGATAAGCCAAGAGACAAGAGGGCAGTAGGGTGTAGATGGATATTCATAGTGAAACATAAGGCAGATGAGACAATAGAAAGATATAAAGCTAGATTGGTGGCAAAAGGATATACCCAAGCATATGGGATTGACTATGAGGAGACATTTGCCCTAGTGGCAAAGATGAATACAGTTCGAGTTATTCTCGCTTTGACTGCTCATTTTGGATGGGACTTACACCAGTTGGATGTGAAGAATGCCTTTCTTCATGGAAATCTAGATGAGGAAGTGTACATGGAGATTCCCCCAAGTTTTGAAGTGAAAAATGAAAGAAACAAGGTATGCCTCCTAAAGAAAGCATTGTATGGTCTTAAGCAATCCCTTAGAGCATGGTTTAGAAGATTTGCAAAAGCAATGGTTTCCTTGGGATACAGACAAAGCCAAGGAGATCATACTCTATTCATAAAGCACTCTTCTACAGGTAAACACCCTCTATTGCTTGTCTATGTGGATGATATGATTATTGCAAGAGATGATGAATCAGAAAAATTGGCATTAAAAGATAAATTGGCAGCTCAGTTTGAAATGAAAGACCTAGGAAAACTCAAATATTTTCTTGGAATAAAGGTTGCCTACTCCAAGAACGAAATTTTCATCTCCCAAAGGAAATATGTACTTGATCTCCTCAAAGAAATAGGAAAGTTGGGATGTAGAACTTCAACAATTCCTATAGAACAGAATCACAAAATTAAAAGTGAAGAAAGTGCTCTTGTAGAAAAGACCCAATATCAGAGATTGATGGGAAAATTGATTTATCTATCACACACAAGACGAGACATTGCTTATGCTTTGAGTGTAGTGAGCCAATTTATGCATGATAACAGAGAGAGACATGCAAGAAGTTGACAAAATTCTCTAATACTTGAAGTCAAGTCCAGGAAAGGGGCTATTATTCAAAAGGGAAGACACATTGACTATGAAGATATATACTGGTGCTGACTATCCAGGTTCTATTACTGACAGAAAATCTATTTTTGGGTATTGTGTATTTCTTGGAGATAGTCTGGTAACATGGAGAAGCAAAAAGCAAGATAGAGTATCTCGTTCTAATGCAGAAGCTGAATTTCGAGCCCTTGCTCAAGGAATGTGTGAAGAACTCTGGATGAAAATCATTTTGGAGGATCTTAAAGTCAAAGTGGAGAACCCGGTACAATTGCACTGTGACAATAAGTCTGCTATTAGCATAACCCATAATCCAATACAGCATGACAGAACCAAACACATTGAAATCGACAAACATTTCATCAAAGATACTCTTGACCGAGGCTTTGTGATTACAACTCATGTTTCTATAGAACGTCAAATAACAAATATGTTTACAAAAGGACTTCCTCCATGTAGATTTCAAGATCTTGTAGGAAAGTTGGGAATGATTGATATTCATTTACCAACTTGAGGGGAAATGTTGTAATTTGAGATAATACCTTTAGAATTTTCCTAATTAAAGGAAATAGATACATAATCTTTTATTTTATTTTATTTTCCTAGTTTTCTTAGTTTTCCTATTTTTCTTTTTAGGAGAATTAAATTATTATAAATAAAAGATATGAGAATGTATTTTTCATGTTGAGAATAACAAAATAAGTCTTATTTCCAACTTTTGACTAATGCTATACATATATTCAAGCCGAGATCACTTGGTGCAGAAGAAACGCGACATTATATTTCCAAGAGGGGAAGAGAAGAAAGAATTAAGAATTATCTTTGGGACCTTGATGCAGTTTCTATCTAATTATAGTACCATATCCTAAATTCAAATTTAAAATCAAAGTTCAATCCTATGATACACGAGAAATGGTTGCATGAGAGATAGTGTATAGAAACTAAAACTTTAATAGATGTCAACATAATGGAACACTGAAGAAAGATGCCAAATTATTACCACTCCAAGCAAGTATGCATAAATTCTCCCCTTTGAAACATCATCAAAAAGAAAAATATAACAGTGATTGTACCAAACTGCACGTGCACGTCGATTTGGATATCGATCTCCTCGTTGTCAGCGAGATTATTGTAAGACAGCGGCTGCAATGAAGAAACTTAAGCATGGGATTAGAGCGATAGGTGAAGCGGGAAATCATGTTATTAGCCGTAATCTGCAGATTATTCGTCTTGGGAAACTGGGAAAAGTTGAAGACGCTATCAGAATATTCTCTAACATGACCCACAAAAATCTTGTAACATACAATTCCATGGTATCCCTTTTAGCCAAAAATGCTAGAATCAATGATGCTAGACGATTGTTTGACAAAATGTCTCTAAAAAACATTGTTTCTTGGAACTCCATGATTGCTGGATATCTTCACAACAACATGGTTGAAGAAGCCACTGAGCTGTTTGATGCAATGCCTGAAAGAGACAATTTTTCGTGGGCTTTGATGATAACTTGCTATACACGAAAAGGGGATCTTGATAACGCTAGAGAATTGCTTGAGTTGGTTCCTGATAAGTTGAACACTGCATGTTGGAATGCAATGATAGCTGGTTATGCAAAGAAGGGCAAGTTCAATGATGCTGAGAAAGTGTTTGACCAGATGCCGACAAAGGATTTGGTTTCTTACAACTCAATGTTGTCTGGGTATACACAAAATGGAAAAATGCTTTTAGCATTACAATTTTTTGAGAAGATGGCCAAGAGGAATGTGGTCTCATGGAATTTGATGGTGGCTGGATATGTTAACAGTGGTGACCTTACTTCTGCTAGGCAATTGTTTGAAAATATTCCAAATCCTAATGTTGTCTCTTGGGTTAAAATGCTGTGTGGGTTTGCACGATACGGAAAGATTATAGAAGCTAGAAGACTTTTTGACAAGATTCCCAGAAAAAATGTGGTTTCTTGGAATGCAATGATTGCAGCCTATGTCCAGGAGTTACAAATTGATGAAGCTGTTAAGCTGTTCAAGAAAATGCAGCACAAAGATAGTGTCTCATGGACTACAATAATTAATGGGTACATTCGAGTTGGTAAGCTTGATGAAGCACGTGATGTTTACAATCAGATGCCTTACAAAGACATTGCAGCGAAAACGGCATTGATGTCTGGATTGATACAAGATGGAAGGATTGACGAGGCTAATAAAATGTTTAGTCAAATTCATGCACGTGATGCTATTTGTTGGAACAACATGATTGCAGGCTATTCCCAGAGTGGAAGAATGGATGAAGCTCTGAATTTATTTAGACAAATGCCGATTAAGAATGTTGTTTCATGGAATACTATGATTTCTGGATATGCGCAGGCAGGACAAATGGATAGAGCAACAGAGATCTTCCAGGCCATGAGGGAAAAAAGTTTAGTTTCGTGGAATTCTCTTATTTCTGGTTTCCTACAAAATAATCTATACTCCGATGCTCTTAAGAGTTTGGTTATGATGGAGCAGGAGGGAAAGAAACCCGATCAATCAACTTTAGCAAGTGGCTTAAGAGCATGTGCTAATCTTGCTGCTTTGCAGGTAGGCAAGCAACTTCACGATTACATTCTGAAGAGCGGTTATGTCAATGATTTATCTGTCAACAATGCCCTGATCACTATGTACGCAAAATGTGGAAGGGTACAAAATGCTGAAGAAGTGTTCAGAGACATTGAATGTATTGATCTTATATCTTGGAATTCCTTAATTTCGAGTTATGCTTTGAATGGATACGCAAATAAGGCATTTGAAGCCTTTGGCCAGATGTTATCACAGAGAGTGGTTCCTGACGAGGTTACTTTTATTGGAATGTTGTCAGCATGTAGTCATGTTGGTTTAGCGACCGAGGGTTTGGATATTTTTAAATGTATGATTGAAGATTTTGCTATTGAACCCTTGGCAGAACACTACAGCTGCCTTGTTGATTTGTTTGGCCGTGTGGGTAGGCTAGAGGAAGCCTTCAACATTGTGAGGGAGATGAAGGTGAAGGCAAATGCTGGATTATGGGGTTCATTGCTTGGGGCTTGTCGTGTACACAAAAACCTGGAACTTGGCATATTTGCCGCCCGGAGACTCTTCGAATTGGAGCCTGATAATGCCTCCAATTACATTACCCTGTCAAACATGCTTGCCGAGGCTGGTAGATGGAAAGAGGTCGAAAGACTAAGGATGCTGATGAGGGACAAAAGAGCTGCAAAGCAACCTGGTTGCAGCTGGATTGAAGTTCAAAATCAGATACAACATTTTTTGTCAAATGATCTGGCAAAGCTAAGACATGAAAATATTCAGATTATAGTGAATACTTTAGCTGCACACATGAGGGATAAATGTAACATATCTGACATGGAATCAGCCTGTGACATTCTATGACCGGAGGTAGTCACAACTTAGCTTTTGAACTACATTGAAAAAGTAAAGTGAACTTCTATTGCATTGTTACCAGGAATAATCGGAAGATAACTGCTTTTTATTTAAGGTCTTGATATATGTGATGATCACTATGACACACCCGAGCATTGTCTGTTTCATTATCTTCACACTGTTTTCTGGTGATTTCCACAATCCTATATTTAATGTAAGTTTCAGCCCAATGGGCACATTAATTTGTTAAGTGTTTCACTTGTTCTTTCATTTTATTCGGAATGAGGACAAACCTGTTTTTTGTTAGCTTTGAAAGAGAAGAAAACAGGGGAGAAGAGAGCAAAGGGAAAAACACACGCACACAGAGAATGGGTGTCTGGTAAAAAAACTTTTATTTACAAACTGTTACATTACCAAAGAATAGGATGACTCTTATTTATAGCATTTAGAGTCACTTTAGAACCACTTAAAAGTAGTAAACTAGGCTTGAATTAATACAACACTTCCCCTTAATTCAAGTACTAAAATCAACCAAGCCTAATTCAGATATTAGGCTTCCAAATCTGTTCCCTTTCAAAGGTTTGGTAAAAATATCTGCCAGTTGTAACTGAGTGGGACAATAGATCAACTTTATCCTTCCATTGTTGACTTGTTCCCTCAAAAAATGAAATCTAGCCTCTATGTGTTTACTTCTTCCATGTGATACTGGGTTATTGGCCAAGCTGATTACTGACTTATTATCCACAAATAACTGGATGGGTCTCTTCAATTCCACCTTTAATTCTGTCAAGATAGAACCAAGCCATGTAGCTTGGCATGCAGCAGCAGATCCAGCCATGTATTCTGCCTCACAGGTGGACAGAGCCACCACTTGCTGCTTTTTACTGCACCAGGATATCGGTGCACCCATAAAGCTGAAAAAAAAATCCAGTAGTGCTTCTCCTATCACTGTTGTCTCCACACTAATCAGAATCAGACCAGCCCTCCAAGATATCTTGCTCCTCACAGTCTTTAGGAAACAATATTCTAAGTTCTATTGTCCTCTTTATATATCTTAGCACCCTATTTGCAGCTAGCAAATGCAATTTCTTTGGCTGGTGCATAAATCTGCTAAGGATACCTACTGCAAAACAAATATCAGGCCTGCTCTTACATAGATACCTGAGTAAAACCACCATTTGTTTATACAATGTGTTGTCCACTTCATCTTCATCATTTTCTGAAGCAGTAACCTTTGCCTCTGTTGGAGTTGTTGCTGCATTACACGTCTCCATACTGAATTTCTTCAAGATCTCTGCTACATATTTTCTTTGGTGGAGAATAATTCCCCTGCTGGATTCAACAAATCAAGCTTAAGAAAATACCTCAATTTACCCAAATCGGTCATTTCAAATTCAGCCATCAACAATCCTTTAAACTTTTCAATTTCTGAGATATTACTCCCTGTAATCAATAGATCATCCACATAAATGCACATTAGGAGTAAATTTGCATCACCTTGGAACCTTACATACACACCATGCTCCACTGGACATTTCAGAAATTTGTGCTTTATCATAAACGTATATATCACCCTATTCCAAGCTCTTAGTGCTTGCTTTAGGCCATATAAAGCCTTCCTCAATCTATATACCTTGTCTTCACACCCTTTAACCTCAAACCTAGGAGGTTGAATGACATACACCTCTTCTTCAAGTGGCCCATTCAAAAACGCAAATTTTACATCTAATTGAAATAGAGGCCACCTTCTTGCATTTGTAAGAAAACACTTCCATATAATCCAGCCCTTGTTTTTGTAAAAAACCTCTGACAACAAGCCGAGCCTTTCGTTTGGATATAGTCCCATCGGGATTGAGTTTAAGCTTGAGCACCCATTTAACGTCAATAGGTGTTTTATTCAAAGGTAACTCAATCAACACCCAAGTTTGACTCTTCTCAATGACTCTCATCTCTTCTATCATAACATCTTTCCACAAATCATGCTTCAATGCCTCTTTATGATTTATGGGTTCAGCCTCTGCTAGCAGTAATGCACCAAATCGCCTTCATCAATTACAACACTGTCTGAAATAACTTCAAAATCAACAAGTAACCTTGGCATATTTCTTTGTCTTAAAGCTCTTTGTGGTTGTGGCTGTGTATTTTGCACCTGATCATCAATTTGTCTATTCCCATTGGACTCATCACCTAATCTCTCTTCCTCATCTTTAAAAATAATTGAAACATTCTGTTTTGAACCATTCACCTTTGTTGTCTAGTTTCATGATTCAGCCTCATCCACCACAACATCCCTGCTTATACAAATCTCCTTGGTTAGAGGATTGTATAGTTTGTAGGCTCTAGTAGAATGATATCCTACAAATACCATGGCCTCACTCTTATCTTGCAACTTACTCCTCTTCATACTTGGTACATGTTTGTAGCAAACTAAACTGAAAATCTTCAAGTAATTCACCACTGGTTTCCTTTCAGACCATACCTCCTCTAGAACTTTATTTTTTAGCTTCTTGGTTGGGCACTTATTTAGAACATACACTGCTGTAGACACTGCTTCTCCCCAGAATGGATGTGGCAAATCCTTCTGTTTTAGCATACTCCTGACCATATCCAGTATGGTCCTATTTCTTCTTTCAGCAAGGCCATTATGCTGCAGAGTGTATGGTGTTGTTATTTCATGTTGAATTCCATTCTCAGTGCAATAATTCTTGAACTCTTTTGAAACATATTCTCCTCCATCTGTTTTGAATATTTTAAGTGCCTTCCCATTTTGCTTTTTAGCCAACAATTTGAACTTTTTGAAGATAGAACACACATCACTTTTAGCTTTTATAAAATACAGCGATATCATGCGACTATACTCATCTACAAAAGTCACAAACTATCTATTGTTTCCCAACGACAACTCTTCAAATGGTCCACACACATCTGAATACACAACATGTAGCACTTCCTTTGCCCTCATGTGCATATGTGAATTAAGGGGGTTTTTGCCTACCAAACATTCTGATGGAAGAAGGATCCAGCTGATTCTGGTGCAAGATGGAATCAACGGAACTTCTTCTAGGAGCTTCTGGAATCTGAACTGGAAAGGAGAATGAACATCATTTTGTTGCAGCGGAAGAAGATGAAATATGATGACTATGACCAGAGGAAGCTTAAACTCTGGAACCCACTCTTCAACAGTGTTCGGTGACTGGATTGAAGGAGAATGGATGATTCATTTATGAAGATAAGGTTGAGGCAAAGGAAGATTGAATCAAACAGTGATGCGGTGAAGAAAACAGATGAATCAGTGATGGAGAAAATGGAATGAGGGAAGTGGTTTAGGTGCTGAAATATGTTACGGAATGTGCAGAGGAATGCTAGGAATGGAAGCCTAGCTAGGGAGAGAGGCTAGAGGAAACACTCAAGCTCTCTCTCGGTGACCTTCAATAAGAAGAAAGTTCTGGACAACATCAACAGAAAACTATTCTTCATTCAAATCAAAGGTAAAGGTTACAAGCAATGGAGCAAGCTATTTAAAGGAGAAACAAAGCTCCTGGTTCATGCCTATTTAGCTAACGTTAGCTATGATGCAAGGGCCAGCTGTGCAAGTGGAAAGAAAACGTGAGTGGCTACGTGGCCTATCAAACAAAAAGCTGGTGAAGAAACGTGTTTCCTTGCTTCTTGATTTATCAAGTTTCTTGGCTAGTTGATCCATGATCTCCTAGCTTTATTAGACCCTACAAAACACATATAAACATATTAAAGATAATCCTACTAAGACTTAGATAAAGAAAATTAAGAAAGAGTCTTTAACAATCCTTCTTCACTTCCCTTTCTTAGCCTTAGCTTAAGTTGATACTCCTTTGAATGGAATGCCCTAACTGGTTTCCATCACATTCTTCACATTTCTTCACAAGAACAATTATTTCAGGTAATCCAATTACCATTCTATTAACCGCTAGCAATTTCAAACTGTAAAAATTCAAGTGACTAAACCTCTTATGCCATAGCCAACTGGTTTTGTCTATGACTGTTGCAGAGAGACATTGATTCTCCACTGGATGCAATCTTGTTTGGAAGGTTCGGTTTCTTGACAATGATGATTTCAACACTATTCTCTTCTTTGAGTCGTATACTCTCAACATATCTTCTCCCATGGTTACTAAAAAACCTTTTTCTACTAACTGACCAACACTCAACAAATTGCATTTCATTCCAGGAACATACAACACATTCTCAATAACTGCAACCTTTTCACCTTGTTTCTTGATTACAATCTTACCAACTCCAGCAACCTCCATTGTGTTTTCATCTGCAAGCATAATCTTGCTAGTCTTGCTGGTATCAAGATTTGATATCCAATTCTTGTGTCTAGTAATATGATTTGAACATCCAGTATCAACAAACCAATTGCTCCGTCGCATAAAGATCGCGGCGATCGAAGCACTCACGTGCCGGCGCGTCGTCGGAGCTTTCCGCCGCCGATCAGCACCGCCGTGATCGCCTCCTCGCCCTCTTTCTGGATTTGTGGTCGTTGGGTCAATCGGAGCACTTTGAATTTTTAGGGTTTCTCCCTCTCTATGGCGTCTTCCTCGTCTACAAACACCTCTGTTGGTGGCTCATCTTCTGATCCCTCAATATATACCAATTATGTGAATGTACACTTGTCCATTGACAAGTTAGATGGCATAAATTATGCAACATGGGCGTCCGACATCAAACTTTGGTTGAAGAGTCAGGGGTACTTAGATCATCTTACTCAAAATGTGACTATTGCTTCCATAGATGACACTTCCCGCTGGATGAAAATTGACGCTCAGTTATGCATTGTTATAAAGTCCACCATTCACTCCTCACTGAAACAAATGTTTTGATCCTATGAAACATGTTCAGAAGTATGGGCACAAGCGAAGTTGTTATACACCAATGACACTCAGCGTCTTTATGGTGTTTGTCAGGACCTATTAACTGTTATTGGTCCGCGCAATCCTGGTCCCATGGCAGATTATTTGGGTAAAATTCATGCCCTTCTTCATGACTTTAATGATATATTACCTCCTGCTTCCACTCCTGCTGAAGAATTGGAACAACGATCAAAGTTCTTCATGTTGTTGCCATTATACGGACTCTCTGATGATGTTTCTCATGTCCGTGATCAGATTTTGGGTTCTCCTGTCATACCCAACTTTACTTCTACTTGTTCTGCTCTTTTGCGTATACCGAGCAAAGCCGTCACTGAGACATCCTCCCATACTGATGATTCCTCTGTTATGGCTGCTCAACGTGATGATCGAAGTCGGTCTCGCAAGCCAAGTAAAGGACGTCCAAAATGTGACCATTGTGGCAAGTTAGGCCACAAGATTGATAAATGTTATGCTCTCCATGGACGTCCTCCTCGACCCGTAGCAATGGCAAATTCTGATCCACCTCCCCGATCACCGTCTGCAGACCATCCTACTTCATCTAATACCATAGACAAACCTGCACTCTTCAACGAATTTCTCAGATGGTATAAGGATCATCAGCACTCTGGTTCCACTACATCTGCATCTGTTGCACGTACAGGTACACCTTTTGTTGGTCTAACTCACTCCCTCGGACCTTGGGTCCTTGACTCAGGCGCCACCGATCACATCACCGGTAACAAGTCTTTGTTTTCTTCCTTGTCATGTCCTGATAATTTACCCTTGGTAACAATGGCTGATGGGTCTAGAGTCTCATCTCATGGTATTGGTACTGTTAATATTTTTCCATCCATATCCATTGATCATGTACTTTATGTCCCTGGGTCTCCCTTCAACTTACTGTCCATTAGTCGTTTAACTCGTACTCTTAATTGTGTTATTTCATTTACTAAAGATTCTGTTTGGTTGCAGGACCGGAGTTCTAAACACATGATTGGCACAGGATGTGAGTCTCATGGCCTTTATCATCTCCGTCCTTCTCCACATGTTGGCGTAGTCATGGAGTCACCATCCCTTCTTCATGCTCAGTTCGGTCATCCTAGTCTTGCCAAACTACAACAACTTGTCCCGAGGTTGTCCACATTATCAAGTTTGTCGTGTGAGTCTTGTCAGTTAGGGAAGCATACTCGTAGTTCCTTTCCTCGTAGTGTCTCACAACGGGCGTCGTCTCCCTTTTCATTGGTTCATTCTGTCATTTGGGGACCTAGTCGTGTTAAGTCCATTTTAGGTTTTCAGTATTTTGTTACTTTTATTGATGACTATTCCAGATGTACTTGGTTGTTTTTAATGAAGAATCGTTCTGAGTTGTTTTCTATTTTCCAATCTTTTTTCAATGAAATAAAAACACAGTTTGGGGTTTCTATTCGACATTTACGTAGTGATAATGGCCGTGAATACCTTTCTCAACAGTTTAAACAGTTTATGGCTTCTCATGGCATTCTTCACCAAACCTCATGTGCTTATACCCCTCAACAAAATGGGGTGGCTGAGCGCAAGAATAAACACCTTATTGAAACAACTCGTACACTTCTGATACATGGTCAAGTACCCTCACGTTTTTGGGGTGATGCAGTTCTCACAGCATGTTATCTTATTAACCGCATGCCATCTTCCGTCCTAGATAACAAAATCCCTCATTCTATCTTATTTCCTCAAGACCCTCTGCATCCATTACCTCTTCGAGTTTTTGGGTCTCCATGTTTTGTTCATGATTTTAGTCCTGGTCTTGATAAGTTATCTCCTAGGTCTCACAAATGTGTCTTCTTAGGATTTCCACGGTCACAAAAGGGCTATAAGTGTTTTTCCCCTTCTCTCAATCGTCATTTTATCTCTGCTGATGTCACTTTTGATGAGTCTTCTTTTTACTTTTCACATCTATCTTCTAGTTCTGTACCTCTCCCTGTTACTGTTGATATTCCTCTTGTCTGTGATCCTCCTGGTGATACTCCACCCCTTTTGTCTTCTCCTTCTTTAGACTCTCATTCACCACAGGCTCATCCTTCACCTCCACCACTTCAGGTTTATAGTCGCCGTAATTGTCTCCCTCATGACTCACTTCCGGTGCCGCCTCATGTGTCTCCTCCGGCTCCAGCAACTGAGTCTGACTTGCCTATTGCCCTCGTAAAGGTATACGCTCTACCCATAACCCTTCCCCCCATTATACTGTTCTTAATTACCACATATTATCTCCATCATTTTATACTTGTCTCTCATCCATTTCTTCTGTGTCAATTCCCAAATCTGTGGGTGATGCCTTAACTCATCCTAGTTGGCGTCAAGCTATGATGGATGAATTAAGTGCCTTACAGGAAAGTGGAACTTGGGAGCTTGTCCAATTACCATCTGGAAAGTCTGTTGTTTGTAAGACCCTAGAACCTCAAGAATTTACCAAGTTGTAAAAAGTTCAAGTTATAATGTAAAATGGAATGCTGTCAGGTTGGACATGGTTTACTATTTTAATCATAACTTTTTGTAGAAACTACCAATTGAGTTGATTCTTATTTTATTGGAAACTAGACTCAAAGAGCTTCAATTTGACTACTCATACGCATATTTTAGACTTCGGGAAGGGGTCTAACCGAGCTGGGGAAAACGTGACAGTGTTGCTGTCCAGGGGCTAGCGTCCAACCTTAATGTTAGGTGTATTTTTACAAGTTGCGATTTTTTTTGGAGTGGGTAGGTTGTGTTCTGCACTAGGAGAACATTTTGGGACCCTTTGGAGACTTTCCTACCATGTTTTAGGGCTGGAAAATGGTTTAGGATGGTCCATTGGTTGTTTATTATTACTAAGTGCCAAGTGCATGGGTCCTTAGTTGTCTAAGGCATCTTCTTTTAATTCCAAATCAGATTTGGAGTTTTGGGGGAGAGTAGAGAGGTCCTTGGTGGGAGGTGAACGAAAATCCTAAGTGTCCTAAGTGTGGAGACTGACTTGGTCTAGCAAGGAGGAGAGGAATTGCTCTCTTTGAAGAAGAGAGATTTAAGTTAGAATTTTCTTTGAAATTGAAAGTGAAAACAAGCAAAGGTGGTGGTCTAGGTGTATCAAGAGTGAAGAATTTCTTGCAAGGAGAAGAGGTAGGAGATTTAATCCTTTCTTGATTATGATCATGAATATGAGTATGCATGTGTTAAAATTTGGTAATGGTAGTTATATATTGATTTGTGTAAAATTTGGTTTTCAAGATTATAATTTCTTATTTTCGAGTTACTGTGGTGAAAACTTTCTATTAATTATTTTCACCGTTGGATTTAGCTAAACTTTTAGTATGTGAATCTTAAGACCTATTACTAAACTTTCACCGTTCGGATTTGAAAATAAAAGTCTGTAATTGGAGAAATAAATCCTGCAAGTTTGAGTAAATTAGTTACCCCTGTAGTTCTGTTACTAAGTTGTCTCGGTAAAAATATAGATTTTGACCTATTTGACCGTTAGATCAACCTCAACATTTGATATATGATCCCTAAGACATATTACTACAACTTGACCGATCGGATTTGTAATTGAAGGTCTATGTTTAGAGAAAGAAATTTCGAAAGTTTGAAACAATCGGATGAATACTGTAATTCTGTTCTTAAGTTATCATGGTGAAAATTTCATAGATATTTCATTTACCGTTAGATTGCGCCCCGACTTTAGTATGTAGTTCATAAGACATATTAAGTGATCTTGACCGTTCAGATTTGGAATTAGATGTCGGAGATTAGAGGAATTCATTTCGCATTTTGAGTTTAACCGAGAACCACTTAAATTTCTGTCTCTGAGTTACCTCGGTAAAAGCTCCATATCTACTTAGATAACCGTTAGATTAATCTGAAATTTTAGTATGTTGTTCCTAAGAGATATTGGCATACTTCGACCGTTCGGATTTTAGATCGGAGTTACAGATTTAGAGATATTAATTTCGTATCTTCTCAGGGATCTCAATACTGATTAATTTATGTTTTTGAATCATTTATACAAAAATTATGATTTCCGCCTCATTAACCATTGGATTGGACTGAAAATTTTACCATATGAGTTAAACATGCTGATTATTAGTTTGATTGGTTCATATCTGTAATTAATGATATGAGTGAAGAAAAATCTTTTCACGAAATAGTAAATTTATTTGCATTGAGTAAAAACTTGGATAATTATATCCTTAAATTGTATGTGTAGTTGTATTTTGGAGATTGGAGGATGAGTAATATAATATATTCTATATTATAAAATTTAATTATATTGAACATTCTGAGTTTTCATAATTATTTGAGTTAAATCATGAATTGTAAATAAGTTGATGGTAAATTTGGATGGGTAGAATAGGCATTATTGCCAAAATTGTAAATCTGAATTTTTATTTATTTTCCTACGACTTTGGTAAGTCGAGAGGGGAAGATGTTTGAAGCCGGACACTACTTTGGTAAGTAGGTGGGAAAATGAGAGGTGAATTTAATATAAACCGTACTACTTTGGTAAGTAGACTGAATATTACCTTGTTGTGCTACTTTGGTAAGTAGACAATATCACCTTATTGTGCTACTTTGTTAAGTAGACAATATCACCTCATTGTACTACTTTGGTAAGTAGATAATATTATCATGTTGTGGTACTTTGGTAAGTAGACGATATCACCTTATTGTGCTACTTTGGTAAGTAGACAATATCACCTTGTTGTACTACTTTGGTAAGTAGATAATAAAAATCACCTTGTTAGATTACTTTGGTAAGTAATCAGTATATCATGGTTATACTACTTTGGTAAGTAGACAGAAGGATTGTTGACTGCTGTGCTTTGGTAAGTAGGCAGATTAATAATATGTTGTATTGACTCTAGTGAATCGACTGATGATTTTGACTGGAGAAATATTATAAAGTATCAGTGTAATAGTTGGTTTTTGAGTATGTTTGAGATGCATGTATTTGACTGATTGCCACACTTGTGATGTTAGTAAGATTGTGGATGATGTATATTTCTTGAATCGGTTAGCTCACCCTACTGTTTGTGTTTGTGCATGTGAATGCAATGATCGTATAATGTGTGATATTATACGGGAGCAGAAACTATATCAGATGAATTAGCAGATGGTTCTGGACTCGCTTAGAAGATGAGAGATCTGTGGGGGAAAAAGGAGACATGGGGAATTTCTAAAGTAAATCAATGTTTGAATTTCTGAACTATGTGGAATTTTATTTTCAGAAGACTTGTGTTGTAATAAAGTACTTAATATTTTATGGGTGTTGAAATTTGTTAAAGAAAAATTACATATGTATTTTGTGGAAAATAAATTGTAACGCCTAAATCGGGGTGTTACACTGTTGGTTGCAGGTGGGTGTATGCTATCAAGGTTGGTCCTGATGGTACAATTGATCGTCTGAAAGCTCGACTGGTTGCCAAAGGCTACACACAGATTTTTGGTTTGGATTATGGTGATACTTTTTCTCCAGTGGCAAAGATGACCTCTATTCGCCTATTCATTGCCATGGCCGCTCTTCGACAATGGCCTCTTTACCAACTTGATGTCAAAAATGCTTTCCCCAATGGTGATTTGCATGAAGAAATTTATATGGAGCAACCGCCTGGCTTTGTTGCTCAGGGGGAGTCATCTGGATTGGTATGTCGTCTTCGCAAATCCTTATATGGCCTAAAACAGTCTCCTCGGGCCTGGTTTGGTAAATTCAGTTGTGTTGTTCAACAATTTGGTATGTCTCGCAGTGAAGCGGATCATTCAGTGTTCTATCGCCACTCGAGTGCTGGATGTATCTACTTAATAGTGTATGTCGATGATATTGTTCTCACAGGAAGCGACTATCTTGGCATCTCTCAGATGAAACAACACCTTTGTCATCATTTTCAAACCAAAGATCTTGGCAAACTTCGGTACTTTTTGGGTATTGAAGTAGCACAATCCAGTGATGGTATTGTCATATCACAGAGGAAGTATGCATTAGACATCTTGGAGGAAACAGGGTTAATGAACTATAAATCTGTTGAGACACCTATGGACCCTAACATCAAACTCCTACCAAATCAGGGGGAGCCTTTCTTAGATCCTGAACGGTACAGAAGACTAGTTGGTAAATTAAACTATCTTACTGTTACGCGTCCTGACATTTCCTTCGCAGTTAGTGTGGTGAGTCAATTTCTAAACTCCCCATGTGAAGACCATTGGGATGCAGTTGTTCGCATACTGAAGTATATTAAAAGATCACCTGGGAAAGGTTTGCTATATGGCCCTAACAACGATACAAAAATCGTTTGTTATTCAGATGCTGATTGGGCTGGTTCCCCTTCTGATAGGAGGTCTACTTCTGGATATTGTGTCTCTATTGGTAGCAACCTGATATCTTGGAAAAGTAAGAAGCAAAGTGTTGTGGCAAGGTCCAGTGCAGAAGCAGAATATAGAGCTATGACATCAGCTACTTGCGAGCTTGTGTGGCTTAAACAATTGTTGAGTGAATTGAAATTTGGAGATGTCACTCACATGATACTTATATGTGATAATCAAGCTGCTCTCCATATTAGCTCTAACCCTGTCTTCCATGAGAGAACCAAACACATTGAAGTTGATAGCCATTTCATTCGAGAAAAAATCATATCCGGAGATATCAAGACTGAGTTTGTTAATTCAAGCAACCAGTTGGCAGACATATTCACTAAGTCCTTACGAGGACCTAGAATTGATTATCTTTGTAACAAGCTTGAAACATATGATTTATATGCTCCAGCTTGAGGGGGAGTGTTAGATATTAAGATGTGTGTTTCTGTTATTTGGGCTTAGTCTATTCTGTATTAAGAGCATTGGCCCATATCTTACAATATAAATAAACTACCCTATGTGTATGCTAAACACACAAGGGATATTTTCTCCCAATCTTCTCTATTTCTCATAGTCATCAACAAAACCCTCTTCATTCATTATGACCATCAACACTACAGGCTCTTCATCTGATTCATCTTGAGCCACATGAGCTTCAATCTCAGTTTCCTTTCTCGGATTGTCCTTTCCATGCCAGCAATCAGCCGCATAATGTCCCCATTTCTCACAATTATAACACTGTATATTCTTTTTGTCTTGACTCCTCTTTCCTCCTCTTCCTCTGCTAAAACTCCCTTTACCATACCTTGAGGAATTTAATTGATCCCTTTCATTTTGATCTTGCTTCAGATCTTTATTGAATCTTCCACCTTTGTTCTTTTTCCATTTTCCCCGGAAAAAACCTCCTGTCTTTGACACCTGTGCCTACAAAGCTTGTTCCTCTCGAACCTTCTCTGCATTTCGAGACAACAACTTCAATTTGTGTGCCTCCAAAGACCATTGCAACTCTTCCACTGTCATATTTTCTACATCCTTGGACTCTTCTATTGCCACCACGATGTATTCGAACTTTGGAGACAACATACGCATTATTTTCTCAACCATGCTCCGGTCAATCACAACCTCCTCACATGCTCTCATTGAATTCAACAATAGCTGCAACCGGTTGAGGTATTCTGCGATTGTCTCGGAGTCAGTCATAGACAGTAACTCATACTACCTTCTAAGGGACTGCATTCTAACCTTCTTGGTTTTCTCCACACCTCCATGTGCCTTCTTTAATATATCCCAGGCCTCTCTTGTTGTTCTTACTTTGGAATTTTTTTCAAAATTCACCGTATCCACACACTGATGGAGAAGACAACGAGCTTTGCAATCTTTCTTCCTATTTGCGGCTTCATCCCTCTCTTGGACACCATCTCTCACAATCTCCAACAATTCTTGATACCCAAGAATCTCTTCCATCTTTATAACCCAGTGGTTATAATTTTTTCCATCAAGAATTGGTAGATTACCTAGGAAATTTCCACCTCCATTTTCCATCTTCTTAGTACACAGACCCAGAATGAACCTTGCTCTAGATACCATTGTTAGCTTTGGAAGAGAAGAAAACAGGGGAGAAGAGAGCAAAGGGAAAAACACACACGCACACAGAGAATGGGTATCTGGTAAGAAAACTTTTATTTACAAACTGTTACAGTACAAAAGAATAGGATGACTCTTATTTATAGCATTTAGAGTCTAAGTTTAGAACCACTTAAAAGTAGTAAACAAGGCTTGAATTAATACAACATTTTTCACCGTTGTCAACAGAACTTTTTTGCATTATATTATTCATTATGTCTGGAGCGAACCCATGGTGGGAATGAACATTATTGAGTGGACCCTCTATTCATCCTGATTTTCTGCCAAGTACACAGTAGCTTCTGACTGGAAATTGTATTATATAGTATCATTGATAATGCCTTAGCGAAACCCACAAGTTACAAGGTTGAATTAGATAGATACATCATTAGATTCTGTGTAAGTCTTTGTTTAGAGACTCTAATGTATTTTTTTGGTCACCAAGTATATTGAAATTTCAAGATAGAAATTGTATTTTGTAATATTGCCCATAAGCACTTTTAGTACGAAAGTTGATAGATTCTTGGGTTAATACAAACCAAGAATTATCGTGCATAGCACCAAGATCACACGTAATACCGTAAAGAAGAAAAGAATTGTATATTTCCTCAGTATAGCATTCACAAATGTACAAGCCTCCAAGCAGGGAATAATTCCCTCCTTCACAGGATATGAAATGTCCTGTCTATACAATGAAATATTCAAGATAGCTAACTCCTTCCCTGAGTCACTACAACCCTTATATATGTTGCCCCTGACCCTTACAACTAATAACTACGTCCCCAACAAAAAACAGATGCATCCCCCCTTCCTAACAATATCAACTAACATATTAACAGTCTATATTCTCTTTCTCCTCCTGTAGACTCTTAGGGTCCTATCATTACCCCCTCCCTCTACCTCAACCTTATCCCCAAGGTTGAAGTCAGGAAACTGCTCCTGCATTGTCAATACATCCTCCCAGGTAGCCCCTTCAAGCCCTCCTTCCTGCCATTCAATCAACACCTAAGGGATGCTGCCTACTTCTCGCTGCTGGCTCCTCCTATCCACTACCCACCTTGGCCAAAAACTAGGCCCCTCTCCCTACAATTCCATCGGTAGTTCTTTCTCTATTTGTTGAGTCCCCACTACTCGTTTCAACTGCGACATGTGAAACACTGAACGTATCCTTGCTGTCTCCGGTAACTGCAGCTTAAATGCGACCGAACCCACTTGCTCCAACACTTCAAATGGCCTATAGTATCTAGTCGTCAGCTTAGGGTGTATGCGTGTTGGCATCGACGATTGCTTGTGAGGTCTGATTTTTAGATAGACACAATCTCCCACCTGTATCTCCGCTGGTCTCCTTCCTCTATTAGCATACTTCACCATCTGATCTTGAGCCTTCTGCAGATGGATTTTTAGTTGGACTAGGGCTTCATCTCTCGTCTGTAATTCTTGTGCTACTTCTTTGATGAGTGGATACTTTTAATTAGAAAATTGTGTTTAATCGTTGAGTATCTCCCTATTTTTGTCAATTGTATTTAATTTTATCAGAAATTCTTATTTTAATTAATTTGAATTATTTTAGACTAATTATTTACATTATTAATTGTAGAGAAATTGTTGAACAATAATTTGCACCATCTGTCACTTAATTCAAGACTCTCAAAAAAAAAATACACAAGAAGGAGGACACTGTGGTGATTTTAATCTTTGGGTTTATGAGAAAGGGGTGCTTCATTATTGGAAAGGGGAGTGACGTCCAAGAAAAGGAGGAGAGCTCCAAGTTTGCTTGATTCAATAAGGAGCTTCAAAAAGCATAAGCGTTGATTCACTTTTAGTGGTCACGACTTGGTCCAACAAGGAGGAGAGCTCCAAGTTTGCTTGATTCAATTGAGCTGAAGTAGCTCCCACGTCCTTGGGAAGCTCTATGCTTGATTCATTAGAAAGAAGGAGGTGTTCTACGGTCCAACAGCTTTGAAGAAAGAGCACACGATCCCCGATTAAGAGACACGTCCAGGGATTTTGGAAGAAAGCGGTGATTGGATTTTGGTGAGCAACACACGTCCAACTGCCAGCAAAGAAAAAGAGGCACTTACGGTCCAGTAGGAGCAGCTGTTGATTCCACGTTGAGCTGGAAGTGGTGTCACGACCCACAATGAAAAGGGCTTCACACGAACAACAGGAGGCACATGGGGATTGAATCAGAGAAGCCGCCACTGAGAAGATAACTTCACTTTTCATTTTTAGAAGTGCACACGAGCTGCACGTCCAGCAAGGAGAAAAGAAGTTCATGGTTACGACCCAAAGCAGCAAGGCAGGGCTTCATCTCTGGTTTGTAATTCTTGGGCTACTGCCTCCACCGCAGTTTCCCCTGGTATAAATCTCGTCAAAGTTGGTGGGGGTCTTCCATATACCGCGTGCATTTCGTCGAGCCTTGGTAGCTGGTATTATACCAGTACTCTACCCATGGTAAGACCGTGCACCATTTCCTCGGTTTCTCTAAGCAAAAGCAACGTAGATAGGACTCCAAAACCTGATTCAGAACCTCTGTTTGGCCATCCGTTTCCGGATGATAAACCGTGCTCATGTTGAGCTCCGTTTTTTGGAGTTTAAACATCTCTTTCCAAAAAATGCTCAAGAATGGGGTCTCTGTCTCTGACAATGGGCAATGGAAGTCCATGCAGTTTGACTACTTCTTTAACAAATATCTCTGCCACTATCTTGGCCGAATAAAGGTGCTTGAGTGCTATAAAATGTGCATACTTGTTGAGCTAGTCCACCACCACCAGGATGGCATCGAACCCCTGAGATTTAGGCAGGCGAACTATGACGTCCATGCTGACTTCTTCCCAGACTGTTCGGTGTGGGCAGGGGCTGAAGCAGCCCTTGGGGTCAAGCTTCCAAGTACTTATGCTGCTGGCAGATTAGACACCTGGCTACAAAGTCTGTCACCATTTTTTCATTCCAATCCAGTACAAAGACTGGGTTATCTTCCTTTTTAAGTCCTGTAGATACCCGAGTGTCCCCTTGTGGGTTTTGCATGGAACTCCTTCAGCAGTTTCAGGATCCACTCTAATGTTGCAGAAATAACTAATCGCCCTTTTTATATCAACCTATTGTTCTCCAGTGTGTGTCAGGGACACGAGTCAGCATCCTCCTTCAATTTCTCTACAATCTTTTGTAAAACAGGATCTTCCTTCACTTCCCTGAATATTTCCTGAAAATCCAGCCAATAGAGTTATAGAAGCAGCTCCAATGTTCAAGACTGAGCAGCTCCTCGAACCAAAAAGTGGCAGTGGAATGGGAGAAGTTGATGGCTCATCTGGTGCATGCAAGGTGTTTGTGAAAATGTCTGGTGCGGGTTGGAAGTGTGTATGCAGTGACTTTGACTCAGGAAGCCTTCCAAGAGGGAAGGAAGCTAGAGAATGAGTGTGCTAAAGTGGCACAAGGAAATGAACTGGAGAGAAGTGGTTGGAAATCCAATTTGGCAACAATTCACTATATCACTCAAGTTGAAATTTACAAAGGATTGGAGCTCTCTTTTATAGATGATGAGAAGCTCTCCAACGTGCAAGATACATATTCAAAACATGTATGAACTAAATGAAATGTGCAAGAGAGGTTGGCCGTGTGTTCCATGTGTAACTCATTGAAAATGTGCTCAGATAGAAGAAGCTTCACGGTTGTCTTATGTTCCACGTGAGAAATTGATACATCCTAGGAGATGTAGAGAAACAGATCCGTGAGATTGGAAGTGTAAGGAGACTTGGACAGCTGCTGAAAACCAATGTAACAGTAGCTGGTGCTGTGCAGTCGTGGAATTTCAGTAGCAGATTGGAGGGGAGCTTTGGATGTGAAGCAGCGGAGGTTTGGAGTTTATGGTGAATGGATATGGAGGCTAGCTTGGAGAGGTGATTCACAACTCAGAAGGCTTCCTAGAGTGGAAGGAAGTTGCAATGGAAATCAAGCTAAGAAGTGACTCTTGGAGAAGGAATTTACTATGCATTTCAGCAGAAATTCTTTACTACAATCCAAAAGTCATTTACAAGCTTTTCCTATGAGATTTTATAGATTAATCTCAAGGCTTTAAGCAAGCAATTTTCACGTTGCAGATCTGAATCCATGTGCTACATGTGTGGCTTATAAAACACGTGAAAATTGAGTTTTATGTGAAGAAAAACAATTACTAATGTAGCCCTATAGAAGGATCAGTACACCCCTTCTTGTATAGAAATGTCCTTTTTACCCTTTTCCATGTTTTGGCAGATTTGGAATGTCTTCTTGTTCTCCAATTTTCCATCCAAAGATAGCAAATAGTACTTGACTTTGAGAAGAATATTCATCTTGGAGCTTTTTGGCCATTCCTCTTGTGATGGGTCCTATGGTGTTAGACCTTCTTGTTTCAGAAATATGTTGAATGTGCTTCAAAGGAAAGAAGAAACAAGACTAGATGTGTTTCACATGGAAAATGTGGAAAACATGCTCCAAAGAGAAGAAGTTACACGGCTTAACTTGTCTCCTTTGTACTCCCTTGCTTGGTAAGCATTCTAAGATGTATATGCATGGGTTCCCACCTACAAAACAATACAAACGTTATTTAGCAAAGTATATCTATCTAAGACTTAGATAAGGAAAGTACTTTTGCTGAAAGTCTTTATTCACTTCCCTTTCTTAGTCTTAATGTAAGTTGAAATCCTTAAAGGAGTTGCCATCATTCCCTCCCTCTTTAAAAACTATTTGTCCTCAAGTCGGGAAGAAAGAAAGAAGCACAACTTTGGTTTTTGTTTTCCTCCTGGATCAAAAATATATCTACAAAAGATAGCAAAAATTAGAATGATTAAGCAAATATATGCAAAGATAAGAAAAAATGAAGGCCTTTTGACAAAAGTTTTATTAGAAGAAGTCTTGGCCTTTAATATATTTTTGGTTTCACTTTGTTTTGAACATTCCCCATAGTAAAATAAGGAAACAAAGTGATGTATTTGAGAAGAAGAGTCAAGGTATTTACCTATTAATGAAGAAGTTAACAACATGCATACCTTTGCCTCCTTCGTCTTTTCTTGAGAATGTTGCTTTTCCAACCTATTTTCTTGTTTTCTTTATTTTTCAATTTTTCTTTGATTTTTATCTCATCCTCTTTCACTTGTTCAGGTGTAAGAGGAGTCAATGTGATTTTATTTCCTTTACGGAGGAAAGCTATTTTGTTGGTATAGCCATCATGAGTGGAATTATGATCAAATTTCCATGGCCTACCGAGTAAAACATGCCCAACATCCATTGGAACATCATCACATAAAATTGTTTCTTCATAGTTGCCAATGGATATTGGTATGTTTACTTGTGTGTCCACTACTATTTCGTCATCCTCTTTTATCTATTGAAGCTTATAAGGTTTGGGAAGGAATAATAGTTAAGGCCAACTTGTTCACAACTCTAGAACTACAACAATTGCAAGAAGAACCACTATCCACAATTAATGAATAAGTGTTTTCAAAACTTTTGCATCTTGTGCGTAATAGGTGCTCCCTTTGGGATTGTTCTAGTTCTTTGATTTGACTTCACAAGAGTTTAAGTCGTCTAACCAATAATCACTCTCCTTCACAAGGTAAGACTTCTTCCTCAGATATGGAAGTATTTGATTCACTTGAAGAATCCTCATTGTCAGTCTGATGGTCTAAGAGATAAGTAGACCTTTTGTGAGGACATTCAGAAGAATAATGTCCTCGTTCTCCACATTTAAAACATCTGGTCTCTCTACCTCTTTTTTCCTTTGAAGGTTCTTTTCGAGAGGGATTTCTTTCTCGCTCTCGCTTTTTCTCTTTTTCTTTTCCTCTCACTCTCTCTTTCTCTTTTTCTCTTTCTTTTCCTCGAGGTTCTTCATACCTCAATGGACTACCCTCCCTTTTAGGATCTTTCCTATACTCGGAGGTGGTAGGGTAATTCCTTTTAGTGGAAGCTTTTCTTTTAATTTGTTCTTCCACTCTCACACATAGTTGCACAAAGTCATTGAGATCTAAATAAGGTAAAACTTCTACCTTTTCTCTGATCTCATAGTTAAGGCCACTCTGGAATCTAACTATGGTGAATCTCTCTTCTTCTTTGATTCCAGCTCTTAACATGAGTAGTTCTAACTTTTGTCGATATTCTTCGACACTCATGTTTCTTTGTTGAAGTTGATGGAGTTTGTCCATGACCTCCCTGGCATAGTATGCTGGAACATGTCTCCGATGCAAGGCTGCCTTTAACTCATTCCAGTATTGGATGGTGTAGTCGCTATGCATCTTTTGATCTCTAATGATAGAGGTCCACCAATAGAGAACTGCACCTTGAAAGGTCAAGGTGGCCAGGGTCACTCTCCTCCTATCATCTATGTGGTAACATTCAAAAATTTGTTCAACCTTCATTTCCCACTTAGTATTCCTCTACATTGTCTCTACTATAGAAGGGAGGAAGGTTAAGCTTTGGTTCCACATGATGGTCTCTATGATTGTGGTGCTTCCACTACAAAAAAGAAGGGCATTACCGAAGGCCAAAAGCCCTCGGAAAATGCCTGAAGCCGTCGGAAAAGGGTTTTTACAGACGGCTTATCGACGGCCAATAATCCCTCGGTAAATCATTTGTTGCTAACAGTTATGAGGGCTTTTGGCCCTCGGTAATTACCGAAGCTCAGAAGCCCTTGGTAATTACCGAAGGCCAGAAGCCCTCGGTAATTACCAATAACATAAACAGACCTGCATAACAGTTTTCAAGCACAATCAAACCTACATAACATTTTTCAAGCACATACAGACCTGCATAATGTTCATCTCAAAGATGCAATCATTGATCAATATCCATAAAACATCAGAGAGACCAAACAATATGTGTTTATAGTTAAAACATAAAACAATGTAGCAAAATGACGTTCTAACATCCAAAGTCATCGAGTTCATCTAACATCGAAATGATCTAAACTCCAAATGTTCTAATATCCAAATGTTCATATATCCAACTGTTTCTATAACAAGTAATAACAAAATGAAACTAATAATGTACATAATTATCATCAGAATGATCTTCATCATCCTGCTCCTCTATTGATGGCTGGACTGGTGTGGGTTGGACTGGTGTGGGTTGGGCTGATGTGGTTTGGACTGATGAGGGTTGGACTGATGTGGGCTGCTGAGGGGCAGGGGGTGACAACGAGGGTCGTGGATGGGTGGGAGGGATATTAACTTCATCCTGTGAAGTGGTAGGCAACACTCTCATGACCAGGGCCTTAAAGTTTGTAAACTCTGCTCTCATATCAATGATTTCCTGGTCACGTTGCTCGAGTGCCTGCGTGAGTCGAAGAACGACCTCGTCAGCAAAAGTGGTGGAAGAAGAAGGTTGGTGCTTCAGAGTACCTTCTCTCGATGCTGTATAGTTTGCAGCAAGTTGTCCTGCACCATACACTCGTCCCTTTTTCTTCCCACCAACGATGTCGACCCAGCACTGTGTCCTACGGATGTCATCTTCTGCATTAGTAGCATCATCCGGTGTAGGAGCTGACCCATGTTCAAATCTAACCTGTGAAAGTCTCGTAGAAAATTCTTCCTGTTGAAACATTAAAAGCAATGTTAGGGAATAATAGAATAACATAAATGAAAAATTAGTAATATTAATAATGATCTAACGCTTACATGAGTCTTCCGAGATCTTTCATCAATGAATTGATTAATGCCCTTCCTTACATGTGTCTGTGCAAAGACCTCATCAACATGGACCGTCCGTCCCAGAGCTTGTGCCTGTAACATAATTTACAATTAGAAGTGTACATATGAAATAGAAAATACATAACTTATATATGAAAGAAAAGGTTATGTAATGATGTTTTACCATACAAATGGCATGCTCATGAATGGTTATGGAGCCACCAGTATGCAGGGTGCCACCCTTTTCAGATGCTCTGTTTCTCTGCGCCTTGGCACACTTGTTGCGAAACTCTACTGTATTCCAATGAGCCAATAAAGAGTTCCAAATTTGTTCGCCCAGCCAGTAAGGGCGCTGTCCTGCATTGCGGGCATCCCTAAACATCTCTGACAGCTGATGAGATGCTTTCATGTGGAAATTTCTGTGTATCTGTGTTTCATGTTCAGGTTTCCACTGCACGTTCATCTGTAACATTGAACAAAACAAACATTGATTAATGAACATACTAAAATAAAAGGGACAATTAGTTTAATGGATTGTTCACCTGAAAGCGCTCCCAGAATGGCTTTCTGTCATCATCAGGTATTGCTTCCCAAGTAGGCCATGGACTTAAAAACTGTTGCTTAATTGAACGTGTGATGGCCTGGAAAGCAACCCTAGATGGAATAAACCTGCATAATATAAGTAATTTCAATTACAGTAAGGTATAAACATCAAATTATATGAAGAGATTAAAATCTTACCCTTTACCATACGACTTAATCCATGGTCGATCATGGAGGGGCGGGTCAAGACCTTCACCATCACCACTTGAATTTGGATCAGCAGATGGTGTGACAGTCTTAGAAGGCGGTATACTAGATGAGGAAGGTATAGAAGTAGGGTCAGGGAGAGGAGTGGGGGTAATAACCACAAGGGAAGGAGTGGGGGTTATAATCACAAGAGGAGAAAGAGGGTCTGTTGGAGGGTAGTAGAAGTGTGTGCTGCAGGAGTAGGAGAATGTTGTATTGTAGGGGTAGGAGGAGGCCCCACAGATGATGTAATCATCTCAGACTCGTGTTTTTGTTTGATCAGGCCATCTTAAATCATTTTTGTTGTTCAACTATATTGATGAAATGAAGGTTGGTTCAAGTATGACTCAACAGACACTGATATAGAGTTACCTAAAATGATAAGCAAGTTTTGAATTGAGTTTGAATCAACTTCATTTATGTTTATTTGCTTTATGATCTAGAGCATTTCCTAGGTTACATTTCAGTGCCTACTTCGTTTCTAAACTTTTAATTGCCTATTCAATCTTTGGCCATCCAAGTTGTCAATTTGAACTCTAAAATTTTCTGTTGTCCATAACCAATTATGGTGTAGTTTTTTCTCTACTTTGGTGCTATTTTCCTGTGATTTTTTAATACTGTGAAGACTTTGTGGTTCAAACCAGTAGCTTCAATGTTACCAAAAGAGTGTTTCTCAATCTGTTTTGAAGTAGCATCAAAATAAGTTTAAACTTTGAATCATCTATGTATATTAGAGGTTGTTTGTACTTTACTGTTGTATATCACATAACCTTTTAATTGTAATCTTTCTTTCTTTGTTGTTTTGTGTACTTGTGTTTACATACATACAGGTTCTGGTCTAGTGAGAAGAAAACTAGGGTCTACATATCACTAATGTAGGACACTGATTGAAAGAGAAAGAAAGATTGACCAAGTGCTGAAAAATCCATTTTGCCTAATCCAGTGCACTAAACAACAAAGAGAACACTAATTTTTTTGACCTTTGTGTGGCTAACTTGGCCTCATATCTTTGGCAATAAGAGAGAGTGTTATGTGGACAGTTTCTAAACAGATAACAAACCTTTATGATTTGAAAAGCCAAAACTGTTTACATTCATTTTGAGTGTTGAATTCACTTTGATTACGTGGTCCAAAACCATGCTGATATGATCACATGCATCTTGCTTTACACAAGGAATTTGGACCACAAACTACACTCTAGCAGTAGTGGCCAGTACATAGCTTTTGTTTTCTTTGAATTTGTTTTTGAGTAATCTTGTTAGCCAAAGCTAAAAGCCAAGTGGTCATGTGAACCTAAACCTTCCTTTGTGTTGTATTCAAACAACCAATTTGGAAACACTATAAACTTGTTTAATGTTGGACAAACTTGGGAAGTGGAACAAAATTCACTTCAGTTGTTGAAGGCAAATTGCTCTGATTCTAGTCAAGTTGCTTTGATGTAGAAGACATTACTAAACTGAAAAGGCTAATCTAAACCTACACATTCTATGATCTTACAAACATGGTAAGATGTCTCATGGCTAATTCTCACAGATTAGAACCAATGGAAGAGGCCATTGTACATGCTTTATTTTTTCAACTTCATCATGCACAAATCAAAGTACCAAAACATATCTCTTACATATATGACAATCAGTTTCAAACCATTCACAACAAACTTTGACAAACCTCAATGTTTACAATATCATAAAACTACAATCAATATAACTTAACATTCAAACTCATGCAATTTCAATCATGCAATTTCAGTTTAGGTCCCCATACCTTTGCCTTTGCTTCCTTTCCTAGTTAAGTCTTCTCCGTAGACTCTCGTCCTCCCTTTCTAGCCACAATTCAAACTCCTTTAAAAGCTCACCCTAACACATGAAATGGAATTTCGTCTTAAAACTCCTTTAAATGTACATACATAATTGAATCCAATTTTAGGAAAGTACAGTCATTCCAAATAGCTTAACACTTTAACATATATGATATTTTCCTAATGAACTTCCTAACAAAAACCAGTAGTGGTGCTCTGTACCTTGGTTTTCCATAACACATTATGGCAAATTTACAATCAAATAAAATCACATGCAACCCATCCTCACATTGCCACAATGACACCAACTCTTCCCTTTTCAGAAACTCAACTGCTTCAAATAATCTAGTATATTTTAATATTGGATCAAGAATATTACTTTTTAATGATTATTAGACAGATTATTACAATTATAAAAAGCATATGGAAGTGATTTAAACAGAGAAAGTAGAGAAGTGTGTTAAGGATGAAAGAGTAATTTGAGAAAGATGGAGTTGTGCCACTAATTAGCTAACACTAAATTCTCAAACATAGCATGTGCCACTAAAACAACCCTGCTTTAGTATAATCACAATGCTTAACACCCCTCCATCCTTTTATTTTTTGACCTTTTCTGGAACCTTTTTAATCATTTCACATTTACTTTGTTGAAAAGTTAAAGCACTCTCTCAACCATATAAAAACAAAGCATGCAAATTAACACATGAGCTAAGGCAGCTGGATTTGGTTTTGGACATCTCACTCATATCATTTCTCATCATTACGGCAAGAACAATGATTACTGCCAACACTTCCCAAAACATGAAAATTTCACAAACAAAACTCTAAATTATGGAGACCTCAAAATAGAATAACCAAAGCATAAATAAAACAAGAGTAATTCATGATAGGGGTGAGTGGGTAAGGAAGGGTGCTGATGCTGGTTTTGGACCCAATCCAAACCATCATTAATTATCTTGGGACGACCTACTCCATAATCATTTTCCAGACCCTAAACTCAAAGCCCCCATTATTGTTCCTCTCCTCTTCTCTCCCATTACAACCACTTTTATTCCCACTTTACCCTCCCTATACACGTTTTTCTTTGTTTTCTTTTGTCTTAAAGCAGATTACTTTCTTACCAAATTGCCATGTATTTGTTTCTGTTCAATTGGACATAAAGTTCAAGAGTGGTATCTAAACATACTTGTATATAATCTAGAATAAATATATATTTACCAATCATGTCAAACTATAGTTGGTGGAAAATGTGAATACTGACCAACATTTCAGTGTTCAAATAAGAAATAGCGTACCTTAAAAAAATAGAAAAGCAAACTGAAAGGTACAGGGGCACGTCCCCCCCCCCCCACTCTCTCTTTTTTTCTTATTTATTTATGTTTTTATTTTCATCCTTTGTGTGTCTGTGTGACTTTCTGCTCTTCCTCTCTCTTCTGTGTTTTTTCCTTAATTAAAAATAACATAAGCTTTGCAGCCATACAATTGAAATAATTAATGGCAAATAAAAAGTACATAATCAATTATCTTAGTTAGTAACCACTTTGGTTTTTTAAATTCTTTTAAAAGCCATGAATTTTATTCATTTTATAACACTCTTCATTCTGAAATACTTTACAATCTCAGTACATGAGGAAAGAATGGATAAGATTAACAGAATCAAGGTCATGGCTAGATCATCTCCATTTAACAAGCTTCTGATGGTTCAATGTTTAAAGCACAAGGGTAATGTGGTGCCAATCACAGGTGATGCCACAAATGACGCACCTGCTCTAAAAGATGTAGATATTGGACTTTCCAAGGGAATAGAAGGCACTGAAGTGGAAAAGGAGAGCTTTGGCTTTAGCCACCGAGGAACCTACTAATGATCTCATGAAGATGCCACCTATAGGTAGAGTTGAGCCACTGATAACTACACTTATGTGGAGGAACCTGATTTCCTAGGCATTGTACCAGGTTATGGTACAACTGGTTCTAGAATTGAGGGGGAGATCAATCTTTCATGTTACTGAGAAGGTGAAGAACACGATTATCTTCAATTCTTTTGTCCTCTGCCAAGTGTTCAATGAGTTAAATGCAAGGGAACTGGAGAACAAGAACATATTTAAGGGAGTTGGTAAGAATAGGTTGTTCATTGTAATTGTGAGCCTAACTGTTGTTCTTCAGCTACTGAAGGTTGAGTTTCTGAAAAAGATAGCCAATACTAAGAGATTGACTTGGGAGCAATGGGGTGTTTGTGTTAGCATTCGAGCTTTATCTTGGACAATTGGTGTGCTGGTGAAGTGTAACCCACTTGTTCACAAGAAAAATTAGTACAAACCACTGAGTTATAATCTTCACCTACTCAATCTTCACCGGTTGCTTTTATTTTCCCAAAACTACGGCTAAGGTTATTTGAACCTTCTGACTGGCAGGCCAATGCATTGCCCCTCATTTCAATTACAAAATAAAAAATTTTCTCGAACAAACAACATCACACAATGCTGCCACAAGAACATCAAACAGATTGAAGACCAATTAAACTCAGAACGAATTTTTAAACGCACAACTTACCTCAACCAAGATAGCCCTAGACGATGGCAACCTTTGTAGAGCATGACAGCGACAAAAGCCCACAGTGGCCCCTCCAACGAAGTCCGTCGACCACCTTTAACTTCAGAGCACATTGTGGTGAGGTCGCCAGAACACCGTCGCCACGTCGCAACACCACCCACCACCCTCGACCAACCCCCTCGGAACAATTAATTTCGTCAACCACCACCCTCCTTACCGTCACTATCCCAACGTCGACACACCAATTGCAGCAAGAAAGGGGTTAACCTACAGTTCTGAAGTGAGAGAGAAAAATTTAGGGGAGAGGTTCTGTGGAAACAAAAATTGGGAGAATTGATAACAGTTAAAAAACTGTTATTTTCATGCTTAAAATTGACACTAAAAGCAACCTTTAGCCTTAGAAACTAGCTTGAAATCATGCTTTTATTCATATTTTCAGAAATAAGAGAGCTGGACAGGTTTATGCTTGATTTAAGTGTTTTTGTGCAGGTTTTAAGGTGAATTTAGTGAAAGAAGTGAAGAAGGAGAGAGATGGAATCAGAAAAGAAATCAAAGAGTGCAAAAGGAGAAGCCGAAAGCACCGCTCAGCGGCATTTTACCGCTGAGCGGCACTCAGGAGGTCACGGGAGGTCCGCTGAGGGGCAAAATGGCCGCTGAGGGGAAGAAAAGAGACGCGCAGTCACCGCTGAGCGGTATTTACCGCTGAGCGCCATTCTTAATGGGCTTGGACTTGTTTTCTGGCACTTTTATGGGCTTGGGCTTAGATCTTTTGTAATTTTAGAATAGTATATAAGCTTTAGGACGTCCTAGAGTTTGTATCTTTGGCAGAAACGAGGCAAACACTCTCTCTTCCACCCCTTGAAGGAGGATCTTGGATGCTCAGGCTACCTCTTCACCTTTTTAGGGTTTATTCTTTCATTCTTTCATTGAATTTCATCTAGATTCACCATGAATATGGTGAACTAAACCTTGTATGTTTGTTGGGGAATCAATGTAATCTCTTGAAGCTCTCATATATGGAATTTATGCTTGCATCTTTTAATTAAGATTTATGCTTTCTTTCATCATTAGTTAGGGTTTTTCCTCTTTGCTTAATGCTTGCATTGTTTAACTCATTCGATGCATGATTATTGGTTTTGTCGATACGGGCACGTACGGGAAAGTCTAGATCCGGGGAATTTCTCCCAATATTATGTTGGTTGTCGTTAAGCTCCTGAACTTATGAACTGATCATTAGGAATGCTAGGAATTGTATGAACTCGTGATTAGGGAGAAGCCATCTAGAATGGTACTTTAGAGAGTGGCATTAACAATGATGATTTGAATGTTGAATTCCTAAAATATATGAGAGTGGATGAGATGAAATTGACCCCCAACAACATATTCATTCATATATTTCATTGAAAGTGTTTATCTTTTGCTTTTTGCCATTGATCAAAACTTCATGCATACATGTTTATTTTCTGTCTTGCATATTAAAATTCACTTATTTCGTCCTTAAGTCTTAGCTAATCAACAAACCACATAACTAAACTAGGCCGTGAGTCCTTTGGGAGAACGATACTTGGTCTTACCAAGTTTATTACTTGAACGATTCGGTCATACTTGCCGATTGAAAAACAAGTTTGTGACATCATATTTTGGTGCTCATAAATTTGTCCATCAAGTTTTTGGCGCCGTTGCCGGGGACTCTGGTTTAACTAGTTAATTTGTGTGATTATTGATTATCTTTGACTTTAATTTTGAATTTCTGTTTTTATTTTCTGTTTTTATTTTTTCGGTTTTTCTTAGATTAGATTAGATTTTATTTTATTTGATTTGATTAGATTAGATTAGATTTTATTTTATCTTATTAGATTAGATTAGATTTTATTTTATTTTATTTTATTCTATCTTCTGAATCCTTTATCTTTTTATCTTCTGAATCTTTTATCTTCTGAATATATATCTTCTCTTATATCTTTTTGTGCTAACAAATATTTTCTAGGGTTTTGTTTTCTTGTGTATGCAGGAGGCAATTCGAACTAGGAGTAAGAAAACAACAGAACCTCTTCTTGAAGGTCTAGACGAGAGTAGACGGAGGAGAAGAATCAGAACATCTAAAGAACTTTTCCCTTCTCTAGAAACTCTCTTACAATCATCACCACAAGGTTCTGTTCATAGCACAGGAAGTATGGAGAACAATAATGTTAGAAGAACTCTTGCAGACTACACCAATATTGCTGGGCCTCAACACTTTAACAGCATAGCTAGACATAGAGTCAATGCAGCCAATATGGAGGTCAAACCAGCACTGATTCAACTGGTGAAGAGTAATCAATTTAATGGGTTATCTCATGAAAGCCCATATGAGCACCTCACTACCTTTAATGAGATTTGCAATACAATCAAGATTAATGGGGTGCCAGACGAAGCAATCAAACTTAGCTTGTTTCCTTTCTCATTGGGAGGTGATAACAGTTGAAAAACTGTTATTTTCATGCTTAAAATTGATACTAAAAGCAACCTTTAGACTTAGAAACTGGCTTGAAATCATGCTTTTATCCATATTTTCAGAAATAAGAGAGCTGGACAGGTTTATGCTTGATTTAAGTGTTTTTGTGCAGGTTTTAAGGTGAATTTAGTGAAAGAAGTGAAGAAGGAGAGAGATGGAATCAGAAAAGGAATCAAAGAGTGCAAAAGGAGAAGCCGAAAGCACCGCTCAACGGCATTTTACCGCTGAGCGGCACTCAGGAGGTCACGGGAGGTCTGCTGAGGGGCAAACTGGCCGCTGAGGGGAAGAAAAGGGACGCGCAGTCACCGCTGAGCGGCACTTTTATGGGCTTGGGCTTTTGTAATCTTTTGTAACTCTAGAATAGTATATAAGGACTTGCACGTCCTAGGATTAGTATCTTTGGCAGAAACGAGGCAAACACTCTCTCTTCCACCCCTTTGAAGGAGGATCTTGGATGCTTAGGCTACCTCTTCACCTTTTTAGGGTTTATTCTTTCATTCTTTCATTATTGTTCATCTAGGTTCACCATGAATATGGTGAACTAAACCTTGTATGTTTGTTGGGGAATCAATGTAATCTCTTGAAGCTCTCATATATGGAATTTATGCTTGCATCTTAATCTAAGATTTATGCTTTCTTTCATCATTAGTTAGGGTTTTTCCTCTTTGCTTAATGCTTGCATGGTTTAACTCATTCGATGCATGATTATTGGTTTTGTCGATACGGGCACGTACGGGGAAGTCTAGATCCGGGGAATTTCTCCCAATATGATATTGGTTGTCGTTAAGCTCCTGAACTTATGAACTGATCATTAGGAATGCTAGGAATTGTATGAACTCGTGATTAGGGAGAAGCCATCTAGAATGGTACTTTAGAGAGTGGCATTAACAATGATGATTTGAATGTTGAATTCCTAAAATATATGAGAGTGGATGAGATGAAATTGACCCCCAACAACATATTCATTCATATATTTCATTGAAAGTGTTTATCTTTTGCTTTTGCTATTGATCAAAAACTCATGCATACATGTTTATTTTCTGTCTTGCATATTAAACTCCAAATATTTCGTTCTTAAGTCTTAGCTAATCAACAAACCACACAACTAAACTAGGCCGTGAGTCCTTTGGGAGAACGATACTTGGTCTTACCAAGTTTATTACTTGAACGATTCGGTCATACTTGCCGATTGTGAAACAAGTTTGTGACATCATATTTTGGTGATCATAAGTTTGTCCATCAAGTTTTTGGCACGGTTGCTGGGGACTCTAGTTTAACTGGTTAATTTGTGTGATTATTGATTATCTTTGACTTTAATTTTGAATTTCTGTTTTTTTATTTTTTCGGTTTTTATTTTATCTTATTTGATTTGATTTTATTTGATTTGATTAGATTAGATTTGATTTGATTTGATTAGATTAGATTTTATTTCATTCTATCTTATTTTATCTATTCCTCTAAATCTTTTATCTTCTGAATCTATATCTTCTCCTATATCTTTTTGTGCTAACAAATATTTTTTAGAGTTTTGTGCCTAATGTTTGCAAGATGCAATTCGGTCAAGAATTTAACTATATGGGCACTCAATTCTTCCAAGGTCAACAAAGGAAAGCAAGAGATTCATCTTTCAGGCAAGGCATGGAGGAATCACTAGGTCATGCATGGGACAGATATAAAAACCTATTAAGAAAGATTCCCACGCATGGATTTGACGAAGTGGAAGTAGTCCTAATCTTCCTTGAAGGTCTTGGTTCACAAACCAAGATGATGCTTGACGCCTCAGCAGGAGGAAATATCAAATGGAAAACTTCAGAGGAAGCCGCAGAAATAATTGAAAACATGGCTACTAATGATAATGAGCTACACAGTGAGAGAGGAGCTCCTATGCAACAAAAAGGAGTTCTGCAGATGCAATCCAATGATGCCTTGCTAGCTCAGAACAAGATACTAACTCAACAGTTGGAGAATCTCACAAAGATACTTGCACAACTACCCAAAGAGTTGAAGACTGCTGCACAGGTACAATCCCAGTTGTGCGAATTATGTGGAGGCGACCATATCAATGGTCAATGTGCCTTTTCAGTAGAAGCAATGGAGGATGTAAACTACATGACCAATCAACACCGTCAAGGGAACTACAATCAAGGGTGGAAACCACACCCAAGCATTGGTCAAGGGCAAACTGGGCAAGCTGGTCAATTTAATAAGCAGCAACAGCAACCCACCTTATGGCAACATTTTTCTATGCTTAATGAAAGGTCAATAAGGATGGAAGAAACTCTTTATCAGTTTATACAGAAAACTGAATCCACTCAAAAGAGCACTGATGCTGCTATTAAGAATTTGGAGATTCAAATGGGGCAGATCATCAAGCAGGTGAAAGAAAGGCAAAATGAAAATTTTGGGGCTAATACTGAAGTTAACCCCAGAGAGGAATGTGAAGTGCTAGTGAGTGCAAATGTTGAAAAAGTTGAGTTGGAAAAAGAAGAGAGAAAAGAGAGAGAAGAGAAAATTTATGTGAAGATTGAGAAAGTGAGTAGAAAAAGAAAAGAAAAAAAGAAAGTGAGAGAAAAGAAAAAGAGGACGAGAGAAAAAAAGAAAGAATCATATGAAAAACCTCTTCCTCATCCAAAGAAGTATCATAGGAAGAAGGAATTTGAGCGCTTTATGGAAATTTTCAAGAAATTGGAAATTAAAGTTCCTATGATTGAGACACTGCAACAGGTTCCCGGTTTGATCAAATTTCTGAAGAAGTTCAGTAGAAAGAAGAAAAAGAAGATGGAACATGAGCTTTATTGGGTCAAGCTAATGACGTTAAAAGAGCGCTTGCTGGGAGGCAACCCAGTGATTTACAAACTTTTGATTTTGATTTTGGTTTTGTAAATTTTAATTTGTGGACATTATTTTGTTAATATTTTGTTGGATCTAGCATCTACTGAAGGATGCTAGGTGGTTAAGTATCTACTGAAGGATACTAAGGTTGTAACACCTACTGATGGGTGTTGGTGAGAAGATTTTGCACCTACTGAGGGGTGTTGGTAAGTTTGAAACACCTACTGATGGGTGTTGGTGGATTTTGGGTCAGGCTCGTGACGTTAAACAAGCGCTACCTGGGAGGCAACCCAGTTGATTGATTGTTTTCTGTTTGTTTATTTTAGTTAGGGTTTGCATAAACATTTTTAACATTGAATTGCAGGGAACCAGTGAGGGGTATGTCTAGGAGGCACGTAGGTCAAGAAAAGAAGGAGAAGAGCAATTCTTGCAAGTGCCGCTGAGCGGCATTTACCGCTGAGCGGTAGTATCGCAGAATGGGCTTTAGTTCCCCTTAGCAGGACCCAAGCCCATTAGGGTATTTTTATACCTCAAGCTGCGTTTTAGGGTTTCTTTTCAAGCTCTTCTCTGCACAAACACTCCCACATATCTTCTCCTAGGTTTTCCACATCTTTTCACTCTTCCCTCTTAAGAAAATATCTCTTCCACTCACTTTTACACTAGTGTGCCATCAAAGTTTGGGGTTGGAAGAGAGTATTTTAGCTTGGAAGCATTCTCATTGCATCTAGTATCTCCACCCAAGTAAGTAAAATGCATTATGTTCATTCTAGGGTTCTTGAATTTGAATGTGATTGTCAACGCATGAATATTTAGGGGTTTTGATTTCTATGCATGATTTGATGATATATTTGATGTTTGAACCGATTAAACTGCATGATTATGAACTGGAAAACTGAAAATTGCATTTGGGTGGAGTTAGGAAAGATTTAAAACAGATTTTTCAAAAATCTGCAGAGTTACCGCTGAGCGGCATTTACCGCTGAGCGGCACTCTGTCAGATTTGGTTCTTTTGAATTTTTGCGTTCTGGACTGTGGTACTGGTGGCGCTGAGGGGAAATTCTGGCCCTCAGCGGTGGTTTAGCTTCGAAAGGAGTTGTGTTCTGTGTTTACTAATGATTAACATCATGTTCTGTGGTTTTGTAATTGTGTTTGAATGCAGGAATGGCATCCTCTTCAGGAAAGAGATTGAAAACCATGGCAACCAAGAGAAAGGAAAAGGAACCAGAGCAACCCCATAATAGCAGGTTCCTCTCTAGGAAACATGAGAAGCACTTTAGGGTGGTTCAGGACAGGAGACTTCTGATGGAGAGAAAGGTTGGAATGATACCTAACTTTGCTCCTCAATTTGGAGAGCAAGTGTTAGGGAATGATTGGGGAAAGCTAGCCACTTATCCTGCACCTGCCAACATAGCTGTGGTAAAGGAATTTTACACCAATGCAAAGAATATTGGGGATTATCCAGCTGAGAATTATTTGGGCTATGTCAGAGGCCATGCTATCAGGTATGATCCTGATTCTATCAACAACTTCCTGTATAGTGTGTGGGCTGGTGAGCAATGCCAGTTTGCTCTTTGCATGGAGGAAGGTGCTGATTTTGAGGATGTGGAGAGAGTGCTGTGTATACCTGGAGGACACTTCCAAAGGAATAGATCTGGCGCAGTGGTTAACATTAGGAGGACAGATTTGACTCCTCTTGCAAAGTATTGGATGGCATTTTCTCATGCCAACATTCAGCCATGTTCACATGTGTCAGATATCAATCTCAGCAGGGCACTATTCATCTACTGTGCTATCAGAAACTTGAATGTTAATATTGGGCAGGTGATAGCTGATGAGATTAGTGTGTGTGCTAACACCTCAAACAACAAAGCACCACTAGGACATCCTTCTTTGATCACTCACCTTTGCAAGCAAGCTGGGGTGGACACTTCTATTCCACCATTTGAGAGGCCAAGAAAAGCTATTGATGAGGCTTATTACAGACAGTACTGTGGAGGTGAGGATGCAGCTCAGCCAGTTCCACCACGCCAGGCTCGTAGAGAGAGAGGACCAACACAGAGCCGGACATCTGCTGATACACATGAAGCAGAACCATTCCAGATGAGGGACATGTATATGTCTCTTATAGGTGCTCAGTTGCAGTCCATTAATAGAGGGCAGGTGGCCACTGCTGAGATGATAGTAGGGATGTATGATACACCTCCAGCCCACAGGTGGACTATGGATGAATTTCATAATGTAGTAGCTTGGCCAGAAGAACCATTGCATGGAGGAGGAGCTGAAGCAGCTGAAGCTTCAGCTCGAGACATGGAAGAAGATGAAGCTGAGGAGGAGGATGCATTTGATGATGATGATGAGGAGGAGGAAGAGGAAGATACAGAGGACAGCTCAGACTGATGAGGAGCTGAGATAGCATTTACTGATGAATGCTATCATATGATTATGCTTTTGTGGTTTAAGTTTTCTGAACTTATTTGTTTTTGTTTATTAGATTAGGGTTTGATGTACTCTATTTGAAACCTGGTTTCTTATGATGGTTTGCTATTAACTGTGATTGTGTGATAAGTAATGCTTGATGATGCTTATTGATTGATTGATGTTGAGATGATGTGCACATTAAAATGCTTATACAGGTGATTCACAAGCTTTGTGAACAAATGCATGATATCATGATTGTGATTGTGAAATTAAGCAGGATGTGTATGTCAAATGTGAATGAGCTTATATGTGAGGTTTTGAGCTCCAGAGTTGTTATTGTTGAATGCTATTACTTTGAAAGCATGAATGATTTTGCCCAGGTTTTCTATGATTGAATCAAATGCTTGTTTTGTATCATATGATCAAGGCCGTTTGTTGGAACCCTTTTTATTGGCCAAATTCATAAAGTTAGCCTACTAAAAGAGAACACTTTGTGTTCTATCCTTTGAGCCCTTAGCCTTGAACATACACTGAAACCCTTGATTGAAAATCTTTACCTTGAGTTAAGTAGAAGATCTTGTGTGGTATTGTTAAATGTTCAAGTTTGGGGTTGTTGGGAAAACATGAAAAGCATTGAGCTAAGAGCTAAAAAGTAAGAATATGCAAAGAAAAAGAAAAAGAAAAGAAAAGAAAGAGAAGTAAAGCTCAATGCAAATGCAAAGGCAAAAGAAAGTTGGGAATGAATAAGAATAATTGTGTTGTTATGATTCTCTTAACTCAAGGATTTTGTGATCCAGAAAAACCAATTTTCTTGTTAGCCCAGCCACATTATAAGCCATTGAAAAGTCCTTGTGATGATGCATGCTTGTGAATGTTTTTGATTGTGGTAAAATGAAAGGCAAAGTTGATTCATGTGACATTGTGATAGTAGAGTGAATGAGTGAAACACTTTACCTCTTATACACTTGTGTGTTGAGTGAAACACTTTACCTAGTGAGGAAATATTCCATGAGCACATGAACATCCATGCTTAATTGATTGACCATTCATGAAAAATAGCATTTGTTGGAATTTAAATGACTTTGTGAACACTAAAGCATGTGCACATCTTGTTGAACTCTTGGTCATAAGTTTGAGTGAAGTTATTACTTATCTTGAAAAAGAGAATTTTTGAATGAGTGAACCATCATATGAATTGGTTGGAGATTGAGTTACATCTTGTTTGCTTGAGGACAAGCAAAGTTCTAAGTTTGGGGTTGTGATAACAGTTGAAAAACTGTTATTTTCATGCTTAAAATTGATACTAAAAGCAACCTTTAGACTTAGAAACTGGCTTGAAATCATGCTTTTATCCATATTTTCAGAAATAAGAGAGCTGGACAGGTTTATGCTTGATTTAAGTGTTTTTGTGCAGGTTTTAAGGTGAATTTAGTGAAAGAAGTGAAGAAGGAGAGAGATGGAATCAGAAAAGGAATCAAAGAGTGCAAAAGGAGAAGCCGAAAGCACCGCTCAGCGGCATTTTACCGCTGAGCGGCACTCAGGAGGTCACGGGAGGTCCGCTGAGGGGCAAACTGGCCGCTGAGGGGAAGAAAAGGGACGCGCAGTCACCGCTGAGTGGCACTTTTATGGGCTTGGGCTTTTGTAATCTTTTGTAACTCTAGAATAGTATATAAGGACTTGCACGTCCTAGGATTAGTATCTTTGGCAGAAACGAGGCAAACACTCTCTCTTCCACCCCTTTGAAGGAGGATCTTGGATGCTTAGGCTACCTCTTCACCTTTTTAGGGTTTATTCTTTCATTCTTTCATTATTGTTCATCTAGGTTCACCATGAATATGGTGAACTAAACCTTGTATGTTTGTTGGGGAATCAATGTAATCTCTTGAAGCTCTCATATATGGAATTTATGCTTGCATCTTAATCTAAGATTTATGCTTTCTTTCATCATTAGTTAGGGTTTTTCCTCTTTGCTTAATGCTTGCATGGTTTAACTCATTCGATGCATGATTATTGGTTTTGTTGATACGGGCATGTACGGGGAAGTCTACATCCGAGGAATTTCTCCCAATATGATATTGGTTGTCGTTAAGCTCCTGAACTTATGAACTGATCATTAGGAATGCTAGAAATTGTATGAACTCGTGATTAGGGAGAAGCCATCTAGAATGGTACTTTAGAGAGTGGCATTAACAATGATGATTTGAATGTTGAATTCCTAAAATATATGAGAGTGGATGAGATGAAATTGACCCCCAACAACATATTCATTCATATATTTCATTGAAAGTTTCACAGAATGGGAAGTAGTGGTCACAAAATTTTTAAACAAGTACTTCCCCCAATCTAAGGTGACTAAAGGAAAGCAAGAGATTTCTTCATTTAAGCAGGGCATGGAAGAATCACTGGGGCATGCATGGGACAGGTATAAAAGCTTGTTACGTAAAACTCCCACGCATGGTTTTGAAGATCAAGAAGTAGTCTTAACTTTCCTTGGAGGGCTTGGTTCACAAACCAAGATGATGCTGGACGCCTCAGCAGGAGGCAATATTAAATGGAAAACTCCAGAGGAAGCAACTGAAATTATAGAAAACATGGCTACTAGTGATAATGAGCTGCACAGTGAAAGAGGAGCTCCTATGCAACAAAAAGGGGTTCTTCAATTACAAACATATGATGCCTTGCTAGCTCAGAATAAAATTCTAACTCAACAGCTGGAGACTCTGACTAAAACTCTTGCTCAATTACCCAAAGAGTTGAAATCTGCTGCACAGGTACAAACCCAGTTGTGCGAATTATGTGGAGGTGACCATATCAATGGTCAATGTGCCTTTCAGGTTGAAGCTATAGAGGATGTAAACTACATGACCAATCAGTACCGTCAAGGGAGCTACAATCAGGGGTGGAAACCACACCCAAGTATTGGTCAAGGGCAAACTGGGCAAGCTGGTCAATATAATAAGCAGCAGCAGCAACCCACCTTATGGCAACAGTTATCTATTCTTAATGAAAGATCCATGAGGATGGAGGAAACTCTCAGCAATTTCATACAGAAAACTGAGTCTACCCAAAAGAGCACTGAAGCTGCTATCAAAAATTTGGAGACTCAGATGGGGCAGATTACCAAACAGGTGGAAGAAAGGCCAAATAGAAACTTTGGGGCTAATACTGAGGTTAACCCCAGAGAAGAGTGCAAGGTTGTAGAGAGTGTTGATGATGAGAAAGTTGAGTTAGATACAGAAGAGAGAAGTGAAACAAAGAGCAAAAGCACGTTTCCTTTTCCAATCCATCAAGAGAAACCAATGGACTTCACAGAGTTATTCAAAATGGTGGATAATGATGCACCTTGGGAGCAAATTCTACAACAGATTACGGTTTACACCAAATCTAATGAAGAAATCTCTACAAAGAAGAGACGTAGAGATGATGAGGAAAAAAAGTGTATAACTGTTAAGGAAGAGTCATTCCCACCTAAAGCATCAGATCCAGGTAGTTTTTCTATCCCTTGTACTATAGGGAAGAAAAAGGTAAAGAAAGCTCTCCTTGATTTAGGTTCAAGTGTTAACTTGATACCTTATTCTTTACTGGAGCAAATTGGCAATGTTAAAATGAAACCTGTAAAGGTTAATTTAGTAATGGCCGATGGATCTTCAAAGGAACCATGTGGGATTGCAGAAGACATTGTAGTTTATGTTGGCAAACTGCAGTTTTTGGCAGACTTTGTGGTGATGAAGATGGAGACCGAGAAGATACCTATCATACTTGGAAGACCGTTTATGAAAATGGCCAGGGCTATCATAGATGTAAATGAGGGTATTGTGGTGCTCCAGGACAGAGAGGAGAGAGTGGTGGTGGATGTCTTCAAAGATGAAACGCAAGCAAAGGAGGAAGAAGCTAGTTATAAAGCTGCATTTCGAGATGCACCCATAACTAGACATAAAGATGAAAATCTTGAGGTTTTAGGTAACCATTGTTTGTTGTTTCAGGTACCCAAGGAAGAAGAAATTGGAAGAGGAGAAGAAATTCCTAGAGACTGGAAGAAAAGAAGACTCCAACTTGGCACACCTGTAAGAATCAAGAACAAGTTGTGGGTTATGAAGGGCTTTAAAGAAAAGGAGATGATAGAGATAGAGTCTCCATATTCTAGAAGAACCAAAACAGTTCAAAGGAAGCAGTTGAGAAGTTGGTGGACTGACAACATCAACTATAAAGAAGATGGAACTTGAACTTTACTGGGTCAAGCTAATGACGTTAAAAGAGCGCTTGCTGGGAGGCAACCCAGTGATTTACAAACTTTTGACTTTTGGTTTGGTTTTGTAACTTTTAATTTGTGGACATTATTTTGTAAATATTTTGTTGGATACAGCATCTACTGAAGGATGCTAGGTGGTTAAGTATCTACTGAAGGATACTAAGTTTGTAACACCTACTGATGGGTGTTGGTGAGAAGATTTTGCACCTACTGATGGGTGCTGGTAAGTTTGAAACACCTACTGATGGGTGTTGGTGGATTTTGGGTCAGGCTCGTGACGTTAAACAAGCGCTACCTGGGAGGCAACCCAGTTGATTGATTGTTCTCTGTTTGTTTATTTTAGTTAGGGTTTGCATAAGAATTTTTAACATTGAATTGCAGGGAACCAGTGAGGGGTATGTCTAGGAGGCACGTAGGTCAAGAAAAGAAGGAGAAGAGCAATTCACGCAAGTGCCGCTGAGCGGCAAACTACCGCTGAGCGGTAGTCTCGCAGAATGGGCTTTAGTTCCCCTTAGCGGAACCCGAGCCCATTAGGGTATTTTTATACCCTAAGCTGCGCAATTTCTCATTCTTTCAAGCTCTTCTCTGCACAAACACTCCCACATACCTTCTCCTAGGTTTTCCACATCTTTTCACTCTTTCCTCTTAAGAAAATATCTCTTCCACTCACTTTTACACTAGTGTGCCATCAAAGTTTGGGGTTGGAAGAGAGTATTCTAGCTTGGAAGCATTCTCATTGCATCTAGTATCTCCACCCAAGTAAGTAAAGTGCATTTTGTTCATTCTAGGGTTCTTGAATTTGAATGTGATTGTCAAAGCATGAATATTTAGGGGTTTTGAATTCTAGGCATGATTTGATGATATATTTGATGTTTGAACCGATTAAACTGCATGATTATGAATTGGAAAACTGAAAATTGCATTTGGGTGGAGTTAGGAAAGCTTTAAAACAAGTTTTTCAAAAATCTGCAGAGTTACCGCTGAGGGGTAAACTGCCGCTGAGCGGCACTCTGCCAGATTTGATTTTTCTGGTTTGTTGTGTGTTGGAATGTGGCACTGGTGGCGCTGAGGGGAAATTCCCCCCCTCAGCGATGGTTTAGCTTCGAAAGGAGTTGTGTTCTGTGTTTACTAATGATTAACATCATGTTCTGTGGTTTTGTAATTGTGTTTGAATGCAGGAATGGCATCCTCTTCAGGAAAGAGATTGAAAACCATGGCAACCAAGAGAAAGGAAAAGGAACCAGAGCAACCCCATAATAGCAGGTTCCTCTCTAGGAAACATGAGAAACACTTTAGGGCGGTTCAGGACAGGAGACTTCTGATGGAGAGAAAGGTTGGAATGATACCTAACTTTGCTCCTCAATTTGGAGAGCAAGTGTTAGGGAATGATTGGGGAAAGCTAGCCACTTATCCTGCACCTGCCAACATAGCTGTGGTAAAGGAATTTTACACCAATGCAAAGAATGTGGAGAGAGTGCTGTGTATACCTGGAGAACACTTCCAAAGGAATAGATCTGGCGCAGTGGTTAACATTAGGAGGACAGATTTGACTCCTCTTGCAAAGTATTGGATGGCATTTTCTCATGCCAACATTCAGCCATGTTCACATGTGTCAGATATCAATCTCAGTAGGGCACTATTCATCTACTGTGCTATCAGAAATTTGAATGTTAATATTGGGCAGGTGATAGCTGATGAGATTAGTGTGTGTGCTAACACCTCAAACAACAAAGCACCACTAGGACATCCTTCTTTGATCACTCACCTTTGCAAGCAAGCTGGGGTGGACACTTCTGTTCCACCATTTGAGAGGCCAAGAAAAGCTATTGATGAGGCTTATTACAGACAGTACTGTGGAGGTGAGGATGCAGCTCAGCCAGTTCCACCACGCCGGGCTAGTAGAGAGAGAGGGCCAGCACAGAGCCGGACATCTGCTGATACACATGAAGCAGAACCATTCCAGATGAGGGACATGTATATGTCTCTTATAGGTGCTCAGTTGCAGTCCATTCACAGAGGGCAGGTGGCCACTGCTGAGATGATAGTGGGGATGTATGATACACCTCCAGCACACAGGTGGACTATGGATGAATTCCATAATGTGGTAGCTTGGCCAGAAGAACCATTGCATGGAGGAGGAGCTGAAGCAGCTGAAGCTTCAGCTCGAGACATGGAAGAAGATGAAGCTGATGAGGAGGATGCATTTGAAGATGATGATGATGAAGAGGAAGAGGAAGATACAGAGGACAACTCAGATTGATGAGGAGCTGAGATAGCATTTACTGATGAATGCTATCATATGATGATGCTTTTGTGGTTTAAGTTTTCTGAACTTATTTGTTTTTGTTTTTAGATTAGGGTTGATGTACTCTATTGAACACCTGGTTTCTTATGATGGTTTGCTATTAACTGTGATTGTGTGATAAGTAATGCTTGATGATGCTTATTGATTGATTGATGTTGAGATGATGTGCACATTAAAATGCTTATACAGGTGATTCACAAGCTTTGTGAACAAATGCATGATATCATGATTGTGATTGTGAAATTAAGCAGGATGTGTATGTCAAATGTGAATGAGCTTATATGTGAGGTTTTGAGCTCCAGAGTTGTTATTGTTGAATGCTATTACTTTGAAAGCATGAATGATTTTGCCCAGGTTTTCTATGATTGAATCAAATGCTTGTTTTGTATCATATGATCAAGGCCGTTTGTTGGAACCCTTTTTATTGGCCAAATTCATAAAGTTAGCCTACTAAAAGAGAACACTTTGTGTTCTATCCTTTGAGCCCTTAGCCTTGAACATACACTGAAACCCTTGATTGAAAATCTTTACCTTGAGTTAAGTAGAAGATCTTGTGTGGTATTGTTAAATGTTCAAGTTTGGGGTTGTTGGGAAAACATGAAAAGCATTGAGCTAAGAGCTAAAACGTAAGAATATGCAAAGAAAAGAAAAAAAAAGCAAAGCTCAATGCAAATGCAAAGGCAAAAGAAAGTTGGGAAGAATAAGAATAATTGTGTTGTTATGACTCTCTTAACTCAAGGATTTTGTGATCCAGAAAAACCAATTTTCTTGTTAGCCCAGCCACATTATAAGCCATTGAAAAGTCCTTGTGATGATGCATGCTTGTGAATGTTTTTGATTGTGGTAAAATGAAAGGCAAAGTTGATTCATGTGACATTGTGATAGTGGAGTGAATGAGTGAAACACTTTACCTCTTATACACTTGTGTGTTGAGTGAAACACTTTACCTAGTGAGGAAATATTCCATAAGCACATGAACATCCATGCTTAATTGATTGATCATTCATGAAAAATAACATTTGTTGGAATTTAAATGACTTTGTGAACACTAAAGCATGTGCACATCTTGAATAAACTCTTGGTCATAAGTTTGAGTGAAGTTGTTACTTATCTTGAAAAAGAGAATTTTTGAATGAGTGAACCATTATATGAATTGGTTGGAGATTGAGTTACATCTTGTTTGCTTGAGGACAAGCAAAGTTCTAAGTTTGGGGTTGTGATAACAGTTGAAAAACTGTTATTTTCATGCTTAAAATTGACACTAAAAGCAACCTTTATACTTAGAAACTAGCTTGAAATCATGCTTTTATCCATATTTTCAGAAATAAGAGAGCTGGACAGGTTTATGCTTGATTTAAGTGTTTTTGTGCAGGTTTTAAGGTGAATTTAGTGAAAGAAGTGAAGAAGGAGAGAGATGGAATCAGAAAAGGAATCAAAGAGTGAAAAAGGTGAAGCCGAAAGCACCGCTCAGCGGCATTTTACCGCTGAGCGGCACTCAGGAGGTCACGGGAGGTCCGCTGAGGGGCAAAATGGCCGCTGAGGGGAAGAAAAGAGACGCGCAGTCACCGCTGAGCGGTATTTACCGCTGAGCGCCATTCTTAATGGGCTTGGACTTGTTTTCTGGCACTTTTATGGGCTTGGGCTTAGATCTTTTGTAATTTTAGAATAGTATATAAGCTTTAGGACGTCCTAGAGTTTGTATCTTTGGCAGAAACGAGGCAAACACTCTCTCTTCCACCCCTTGAAGGAGGATCTTGGATGCTCAGGCCACCTCTTCACCTTTTTAGGGTTTATTCTTTCATTCTTTCATTGAATTTCATCTAGATTCACCATGAATATGGTGAACTAAACCTTGTATGTTTGTTGGGGAATCAATGTAATCTCTTGAAGCTCTCATATATGGAATTTATGCTTGCATCTTTTAATTAAGATTTATGCTTTCTTTCATCATTAGTTAGGGTTTTTCCTCTTTGCTTAATGCTTGCATTGTTTAACTCATTCGATGCATGATTATTGGTTTTGTCGATACGGGCACGTACGGGGAAGTCTAGATCCGGGGAATTTCTCCCAATATTATGTTGGTTGTCGTTAAGCTCCTGAACTTATGAACTGATCATTAGGAATGCTAGGAATTGTATGAACTCGTGATTAGGGAGAAGCCATCTAGAATGGTACTTTAGAGAGTGACATTAACAATGATGATTTGAATGTTGAATTCCTAAAATATATGAGAGTGGATGAGATGAAATTGACCCCCAACAACATATTCATTCATATATTTCATTGAAAGTGTTTATCTTTTGCTTTTTGCCATTGATCAAAACTTCATGCATACATGTTTATTTTCTGTCTTGCATATTAAAATTCACTTATTTCGTCCTTAAGTCTTAGCTAATCAACAAACCACATAACTAAACTAGGCCGTGAGTCCTTTGGGAGAACGATACTTGGTCTTACCAAGTTTATTACTTGAACGATTCGATCATACTTGCCGATTGAAAAACAAGTTTGTGACATTATATTTTGGTGCTCATAAATTTGTCCATCAAGCGTGAAGTCCAGCCCATTGAGATCAGTGTGCTGCAGCCCCGGCCGTGTCCAATTGAAAATTCAACAACTACTTGCTTCTTTCACCGTGCACCTCCCAAGCTTGCTGGACCGTGACACCACTTTGATTTGCTGGATGTCACCCTTTTCCAAAAATGAAGCACCCCTTTCTCATAAGCCCAAAAAGTAAAGTCACCGTAGTGCCCTCCTTCTTGTGCACACTTCTTTTGTGGAGAGTCTTGAATCATGTGACAGACCTCCAAATGTCCCAAAATATTATCCAACAATTTTCCTACAATTAATAATGCAAATAATTAGCCTCAAATAATTCAAATTAATTAAAATTAGAATTTCTGATCAAATTAAGCACAATTAGCAAAAACAGAAAAATATAGGACATTTAAGCACAATTTCCCGATTAATTCTAGTACAATAAACTAAGTGAAGTCAATAAAATATTGACTCATCAAAATAGACCACACTTAGTCTTTTGCACTCCTAGCAAAATCAAGACGCAAATCAAGGAAGAGTTCAAAGGACATCAGGGAAGTGGGACAAACTCAACACATAGAAAACAAACACTAACTAAGACAAGAACAAAATGACACAGTTCTCAAGGAATTTGGACAAAGAAAAAGAAGTAAACAATATCCAACACAGAATCAATCAGAGAAAGCAGATACTCATGAAATCATCCAAGCAATTCAAGACATGGCAAAATGATAAATCAGCTAAAGAGGTGAATCAAAAGTAACAAAACCTCACAAATGCACTATTAGTGTTTCTCTCAAGTGTCTAAGGTAAAGAATATCAACTCAATGCACTCAAGAAAGCAAATAACAACAGACTTGGCAAACCTCTAATATCAACACTCAAAACATATGGATGTTCAAATCAAAAGGTCTTTTCATGGTTGTAATGGGGCCAAGGATAAGAGAGGATAAAATATGGATGACAAGTTACAAACCAAAAGAAATAGAGGAGCAATGGGGAACAAGTGTAAATGATGAGAGGGTCGCACCTCCCAACAAAAGTTGTGCATAAAAGAATGCAGTATAGACTAGGAAGTGACTCCTAGGTCGTCTCTCAAGGACCAAATTTGGTTCAAGTCTCAGGTCAAACACTGAAAAAGGGGGGTTTTGTGATTTTTCTGGTTGCGGTAAAATTAAATTAAGCTGGAAATTAAATAAACACGACCGAATATAATTGAAAGCATTAAGGTGCATGAAAACATTTAAAGAAAACGATTCAATAAATAAATATGCAAACATAATTCAAATTATAAAAATGCAACACTTAAGCTAAAACATTAAATGCACAATATTGTCATCTATCCTACACATTCACCACCAAAAAGAAGAAAAGCATTTAAACATACAATATAAAATCTTCTAAAGTTTATTTATCATTCACGTGATTCATCCCAAGCAAAAAGTGAATTGGAATTACTTCTACCATGTAAACCGTGCCTCCTTCAAGGTGTACACATTTTTTTAAGGTCAAATTGAAAGCATCATGCCATAGCTTCCCATCATTCTCGATGCAGCACCTCTGGACGACTTCTCTGCACACATCCACTATTGAAGCACTACTTCTTTCTCCTAATCTATTCTTCACTTCACATTCCCGTGTGCACTAAAGTTTTAAAGCAGCCACATAATAAAATGAAAATAAGGCCTCTGCTGGTAATGTCCCATCACCCATCACCGTGCACACCTACTAAGCTAAATCTACAAAGTATCAATTCCCAAATTGCAAATGGTTAGCCCTTCTTCATGAACGTGTCAGCTGCAGCTCTTCTTCCAGCTCCACGTCCGTGCTATTATTTGAAGAAAGAAAAACTCAATTTACGCTGCTTCTTCCCATCTCCACGTCACACCTTTCACTTACTACTTCAACACCGCTTCATTCTCCTCCAAGGCCGAGACACATACCACTCCTTCGTGCTCACCACACACCTTCTCCAGGACGTCCAACACGCGCACGCTGCACAAGCTTCTTCCGAAATGAATCAGCTCCTACCTTTATCTCCTCTCCGTGCCAAGCTGTGCAGCTCCCTGCTTCCAGCTCCTTCAATCTTCTCCAGCTAAGAAAAATTAAATGAAGATAAAAGAGACGTGCTGCTGCTCCTCACATTCTCCTTCTCCCGTGCGCTCCCTAGAAGAATCCATTATATCATGACCCATGTGTGCACTGCTCCAGCCTCAAATGTCCACGCCGTGCACAAACCAAACCGTGCCAGCTCCTACTCTATTCAACACCACTTCAAACTTCAAATTGAAATCAGCTCTTCCTCTCCATTACGTTGCCTTGCTGGACCGAAAGCTGCTAAAAGAATTCACCTAATGCTCTACTGCTGAACCGTGCACACCATTCATTCCGCACCTTCTCTTACTGGACTTGGATGACCGAAATTTCACTCAAGTTCATGAGCCAAAATGAAATTAAAAATGGAGAGGTAAAACGTAACAGCGTCAAACACAGTGCATAAAAACCAAAAGATGAGAAGGCAATGAAAGTTTAGCCACCGGAACAAAACATTCTCCTCCAATCCAAAACAGCGTACAAGGTAAAAACAAAATCCGTGTGGCCAATGACAGTGTTCACATTTTTCTCCTTTCAAACGTTCAAAACCAAAGCCACTAAAAAAAACGAGAGAGACCGAGAGTGAGTCAAAGAAGTCACCCCCTTTCCAGCAGAGTGGCGACTAGCTGCTCTCAAAGCTACATTTTTTTCCAATATCCATCCCGTTCCAAAGAAACCGAGAGAGCCCCCCAAGAAGTTCCGTGGCCCCCCCCTCCTAAAGCAAAGTGGCGGCTGCTCTATCTAAGGACGTGTGTCCTTTTTTTTAGGGTAGGGTCCACACAAAAACCCTAAGATGCCAAGTCTCTTTCTCTACTTTTTAGGTCTAATCTAGTTTATAAAAAATTGACCCAAAATATAAGAGTTGATACAGAAATTTTAAACTACTGAATTACAGTTTAATTAATTCAAAAATGTCTGTCTGGAGAGTCTTGAATTTATTTGGCATTCTTCCTGATGTCCCAAAATGTATTTCCGAAATTTTCCTGTACTTCAAAAACGCACTTAATCAGCTCAGAAAACCCAAATTAGCACAATTACAAATTTCCGACCAAATTAAGCAGAATTCGGAAAACGGGGAAATAACAAACAATTAAACACAATTCCCTGGTTTATTTAAGTGCAATAAACTAAATATAATTCAAGAAATTACGACTCATCAGTAAACACAGTAAAATTACACCCAGACCTCTAATTCAATCCTCTTCTTGACTCCATTATTCACATTTTTTTTTCATTCATTTTTTTTTCTATTTTTTTTCATCCTGTCTCTTTTCTTTTCTCTCTTTTCAAAACAAAACTGTAAAAGACAAGATACACATATATTTAAAACAACAAAACAAGAAGAGGAACCAACTAGCCAACTCATAAGAATCCCTAAGGAGACCACACTTGTTCCTAAAACACTTCCAAAGCTCCAAAATTCCCTAAGGTTAAGGTAATCATGGTTTTTCACTTAGGGCTAGTGTATGAGCTTCAAAACAAAGAAATGAGGAAAGTATAGGCTCAAAAAGGGTTTTCAAAGAATTAGAGCAAGGTAAGCTTATTTGGCTAGAGAGGCTACACTAGTGCAGAATTGACCTTTAACGTCACTCCATAGACGTCCGTCCACGAAAACTCCAACGTAAATAATTGACCGGTGGCATAAATGTAAATAATTGAGTGTGTAAACGTCCGTCCTCGGGGGAGCCGGACGTCTATTATATAGTAGACGTCCGTCCCTCTCCAGGACGGACGTTCAAGAGGCTGACAGGGTAGTAACCCCTCAGTCTCTTGAACGTCCGTCCTGGAGGGGGATGAACGTCTATTTATATGGACGTCCGTCCCCCTCCAGGACGGACGTTCAAGAGGCTGACAGGGTAGTAACCCCTCAGTCTCTTGAACGTCCGTCCTGGAGGGGGACGAACGTCTATTTATATGGACGTCCGTCCCCCTCCAGGACGGACGTTCAAGAGGCTGACAGGGTAGTACAACCCCTCAGCCTCTTGAACGTCCGTCCTGGAGGGGGACGAACGTCTATTTTATATGGTGGACGTCCGTCCCCCTCCAGGACGGACGTTCAGAGGACTGACAGAGTGGCTGGGTTGATAGTTACTTTCAGTCCCTGAACGTCCGTCCTGAGGGGCGCGGACGTCTATAATATTATAGACGTCCGCTCCCCTCAGGACGGACGTTCAGAGGACTGACATGTAGTTGAATCGTTTTAGGGTTTTCATTAGAATCTTAGACGTCCGTCTTGGGACGGACGTTGATAAGATTATAGACGTCCGAGCCCTGGGAACGGACGTTTAAAGCCCCGCGAATTTCAAATTTTAAATTCTTTACACGTCATATTAGTGGCGGGCCGGACGTCTATAATATTATAGACGTCCGGCCCACGTGGCTCGGACGTCTAGGTTTATTAAAATTCAAACCGCGAACCAGTCACTCGTCTTCTTCCCCGCGAACGCCGTCACTGCTCCTGCGCCGTTCGGTTTCCAGGTTGGTTTTCTCACTTTTGGACCGTTTAAAATTACATTTAATCCGATTACATTGCTATGTGATGAAATGTCTTTGATTTGAACCGATTAAAAATTGTTTTCGGTCCGTTTTTTTGCAGACTCTTGCGTGTTCTTGGACGGCTTCCTTGACTCTTTTTGGTCTGCGTGTTAGGCCGTTTGCTCCTCCACTTCCCTCCTTCGGATTTTGAATCTACTTTTCAGGTTAGCTTGTTGGTTGAAAATTTTGTGTATGCATGTATGTGGATTTTGTGTATGCATGTATGTGGATTTTGTGTATGCATGTATGTGGATTTTATCAATGAGTCAGGAGACACTGAGGCAGATGGATCTTCAGTGGGAGGAAAGACTCAACCAAAGCATGAGATCAATGGAGCAACGATTCATGGAGCAGCTACAAGAACAAAAACAAATACAAAGAGCGCTTGAAGAAAAGCTGCATTCCATGACGCAAGGCCACATGGGGGCCGATGAAACTCCCACAGCACCTCGTGTCAGCACTAGAGGATCATGCTCTGCTGTAGAACCCAATGAGTATAGCGGTCAATATGAGCTGTTGGTTGATGGGGATCCCCCACGCATTGTGGCTGTCGGACGAGTGCTTGAGGGAGGGGAGACCATTCATGGTGTTCCCATATTACCCCAGCACGTGCGTGTGACCATTGACGAGGTTCGGGATCCCCAGGCTCAGGTGCCTGTACCCACTCCAGAAATTAACTTTGTGGGGGAGGCCATAGGAACATTTATTGCCTGGCCTAGAGCATTGATCATGTCCCACATCGCGACTCCACAGGTATAATGTCTTTTTCCTTAGTATTTCTATGTTAATTGTCTTCATATAATTGTTTATAAAGCTTTCACGTAAATTGTTATCTTCAGTTCACACGTCCTCAGAAGCAGCCAATTCATGATACAGTCATACATGAAGATGATGACATGGCTGAAGCAGAGGATGATCCTATATCAAAGTTAGTGACAAAATTACCCAGATTGAAGAAAGCATCATTACAACTATACTGGGATTTGAGGGTATTTGGTCTTCCCCCACATGTGCCAGTTTATATCACATTTTCTGATGCATTGGAGGTGATTGAGGGAGACAGGATGTTGAATATTTCCATCATTCAGCTGTGGTGCATGTAAGTTAGTCAATTTGGTCTTTGATATTACTTTTATTTACATTCTTATATAGTTTCTAACGACTTAACTTTGTTGTTTTAGGTACATGGACACAATCGTTGTGGACCAAGGTCGGTCTTCCATGTACGGATTTGTTGAACCTCAGACCATTCAACCGTCTGGTAACACACTTCAAAACAGACAACATTATTTGCAAACATGGATGGATGAGTCCAATAGAGACATATACCTTGTGCCATACATTGACGGGTACGTGTTTTTATATGTGGTCAGTTTATTATTATAGTTTCCTTAATTAGTTGAATAACTATTTGTCCTTCGTGATAGGTCTCACTGGCAGCTGATGGTTATCATTCCCAAACAATGTAAAATTATATGGTTTTGTTCGTTGCACAGGAAGATGAAAAATGACTTGAGAACCATGCTTCAAGGGTAAGTGTTTCTCCAAAAAATGACTTCAATTTGATGTTAACCTTCAACTTTTATGATAAAATAGTCATATTAATTATACTTTGTGTTTTCAATCTGTACAGAGTTATTGGTAAATCTCGTGGTCAATTGGTTCAAATTTTGTATCCAAAGGTTGTAAGTCATTTATAGTTTCTAATTCATTTATGTTATTGAATGATCTAAATTTTTAACTATTTAGTTTGTTATTTTAGTGTAACCAGTAGGTAGATTCATGGGAATGTGGCTTCTATGTGATGTGTTGGATTAAGACCATCATTCGAGCTGTCATTACAGATGACTGGAATGAGGTAATGATGTATACCTTCAATACATTACAAATCAAAATCATCTTCAACTATATATGAAACAATAATGAATCTTTCTTGAATTTTGCAGCGCTTCAAGACTACATCGCCTATTACAGAGGACACAATTAACCAGATAAGGCAGGAGTGGACCGCTTATCTTCTACAAAGATGGAGTTAGGAATAGTTATATTTCTTCTTGATTGAACATTGTTTGGTTTTAGTTTTATTTTTATGTTAATAGTTTGGTAGTGAATTGAACATTAAGTAGAATTTTGTTTATATAAAACGCATATTTATGTTATTGGAGAATTGTTCTGGGACATTTTTCTGTTTTTCAGGTGTGGTTCTATTGAAAAAACAAACCAATTTTTAAAAAAAAAACGCCCACTAGACGTCCGTTAGTGTACAGTCGGACGTCTATAGACGTCCGTCTGTGCACATACGGACGTCCCACCCCAGCCCTACACCAAAAGAACTCAGCAAGGTAGACGTCCGTCCTCAGGCAGCAGCGGACGTTTATAATAAACGTCCGTGCTAAGGCCACGGACGTTTATATAAACGTCCGTCCTGAGGCAGCGGACGTTTATAATAAACGTCCGTCCTCTGGCAACGGACGTTTATATAAACGTCCGTTCTGATGCAGCGGACGTTTATAATAAACGTCCGTCCTCAGGCAGAGCGGACGTTCATATAGACGTCCGTCCTGAGGCAGCGGACGTTCATATAGACGTCCGTCCTCAGGCAGCGGACGTCTGAGGGACGTCTACCGCATAGACGTCCGGCGCACGCCGGACGTCAAAAGGCCAAAATATCGGACGTAAAAAGCCGTTTCTGCACCAGTGCTAAAAAACAAAACTGCCTTTATCATTTCCAAACATGCATATCAATCAAGAATTATCAACAAGAGTCAAGCCAAGGTAATTGCGCAAGCAATCAAGAGACATATCACACACAAGAAAGAACATAAAGTGGATCAAATCTCACACAGGGTATTTGTCACAATCAAATCAACCTCTCAAACATCATAGTAATCTTCCAAGCAGAGAAAAATCAATGATTTCCAACCAATCAGAGTATCAATGAAGTGAAAGACACATCCACAACCTAAACAAAGTCCAGAAATCAAGAGAAACATGTAAAACTATACACAATACAAAACAAAAACTACCTAGAAAAGAAAAAATTTAACCAAGAAAACAAAAACTAACAAAGAAAAATCAGAATCTCCCCCAATAGACCATACTTAAACTACACACTCAATGTGTCATAAGCATAAGATCAGAAATCAGAACAATCAACAGATCATGGACAAGTGCAATAAAAGTAGGAAAAAGAGGAGAAGAGATGATGAACCAATATTTTCTTCACTTCACTTAGTTTATTGTACTAAAATTAATCAGGAAATTGTGCTTAATTGTCCAGTATTTTTCCTATTTTTCCTAATTGTGCTTAATTCGATCAGAAATTCTTATTTTAACTAATTTGAATTATCTGAGCTTATTATTTTGCATTATTAATTATGGGAAAATTTTGGATATCTTTTTGGGACATTTGAAGGCTAAATGAAATGAAAATTGAGCCAAATTCATTTCAACCATTTGAATTTTCGCGCTGGTTGCTGCGTGAATGTTGTGTCAACTTGTGTGTCTTCGTTCGAGATCAATTCTTATCCGTTTTCCATGCAATTTTTTTTCATAGTTTCGTCTGGATGTCTATTTTCACGTATAGTTTTTATTTTGTTCAAATTCATTATGTGTTGTTCCCAGTATTTTTTTTACTCCCCTATGTCAGTCTTGTGTTTACTGTTTGAGTGACTTCTAAATTGTTTGCTTGTTGTTTGATACTTGTGATAGCTGGAATTGATCATTGGAGGTGCACTTACAGTAGACATGCATTTGGAAACATTCACATAAGCACAACTTTCATGGGAAGCAAGTCCTTCATTTATTCAATTTTAAGAAGCATAAAATGGCTTATAAAAATGCACCACACGGCCATTCATTTTTTTGTTGCAGCAAGCATTACATGTATTGAATGGAAAAGAGGAAGGGACCACTTGCAAGTAAGCTCACTGTTTTTAGTTGGAAAATAACAAGTGTGCTGCCACATTCTCAAAATGAATGCCACGGCCATACCAAACCATCCACATAAATCTTCTTTCTTGTAAAGTAAATGGAAAGTGGGAGCCACATTTGGAGAATTCTTTTTGGCTTGGAGAATGAAGTGTGTACGCATATTATGAAGATGGATGGAAATGAAGGGGACCACATCCAACAATTAACAAGAAAGAAGTGGCACATTGGAAATGAATTCACGGAAGAAGTTAATGGCCTTGCAAGCATTTAGCAAAGTGGGAGCCACCATGTTGGAAAGTTCATGACAAAACACAAAGCCAATTGAAAAATTAATTTTGACAAAAGGGACCACATGTAAGCCAAAGAAGCTCACGGTTCTAGTTTGGAGGTGTGCACACGTAAAGGGCAGCAGCTCACATACCACATTTTGCCATCCAATAATTAAACAAGTGAATGGGAAATCATGGGGCCACCACTTATGAAAGGTTACGTTTATTTTAAGAAGCTTGGAATGCAGATTTTTTAACTCTGCGTGCTCTTCCATTCATTTGGCTTTGCATATTCAAAAGAAGCTCATGGACCACTCATTTTCGGAAATATCATGGCTGGAAAATAGCAAAGCTCACGGCCCTTTCATTTAAGGAAGCATCCAGCAAAACACATGAGCAACAACAACACGGTCTTCTTCTACAGGGTTCAGCAGTTGCAGCATCTGGCTTCATCGACTTATTTCTTTCATCCAAATTGAAGGTTTACTTTGCTAGAGAAAAGAAGCAACACGTTGGAGAAGAAGCAGCACTCACGGGTGCAGCGTTCCAAAGCAAGACACCATCCAAGAGCAGCACATTTAGTAAGGAGAGGAGTCTCCACGGTCCAGCTGAGTGGAGAAGGACCCGTGAAGGGCTGGAACAGTGGCTGCAGCGTTGAAGAGAAACATGATTCATGGCCAGCTGAAGATCACCAAAGCAGCTGCTACATCCAGTAGTGTAGCTGGTCCAGCAACCCATCGAAGGGAGAAAATGGAGGTGCAGCTGCCCACACTTCACGTCCAGCAGCTTTGGAGAGCACCATGGTGATTGATGATGGAAGCACGTCCATCAGCAGTAGCAGCCATCAAACGTCCAGCACTTCACCATGGACAGCAGTAGCAAAATGCATCCAGCAGCTATGAAGAAGGAGCAACTACCGAGAGGGAGAGGTGTCTCGGCCTGGAGCTGGTACTGGAACCACCATTCAAGGTTTTGTTGCATGATTGGAGAGCTGCTGCACTTGAGAGAGAAGCATCCAGCGGTTCATGCCCACTATGAGGAGGAAAAGAGATTGAAAGCAAAGCATGGTTGGCTGGAAAAGAAGAGTAGCTGCAGCGGTTGGAAGAAGAAAGAGGTGTTCTTGGCTTTGGAAAGGAAAACAGCAGCAGTGGCAACACACGGTTTTCACGCCCACAACAGCTGCTCCCTATCACCTTCACAACCACAATGAAGAAGAAGACAAGTAAGGGTCCCATTTTCTTGACTTTGGTACATTTGGCAGCAAGTAGAAAAGAAAACGGCAGAAGTCACGGGAGGAGGAGACTATGCTAAGGGAGTTGGTCAGAGAATTGCTTATAAAAGGAAGGCAGCACCATGAGGATTTAGAATTAGAGAATTAGGAGTAGGAAGCAAGAAACTCACGGCTTGGAAGAGGCTTATGCCTCTTCCTTTTCCATTTCCATTTCCAGTAGCAAGTACTTTCAATTCTATTTTCAAATACTGTATGAATTTTATTTCTGAAGGGTGTAGTTCATTTGATCATTTGGTTTTCATTTTATTTGAAGTTTTGAATTTTAATTTAAATGTTGAATCCTCGATGAATTTGATTTTCAGTCCAAGTGTTTTTAATTTTACCGTCTCTTTTATTTTAACGTTTATGGTTTTCTGCACTGTTAAATTTTGTTATTGTGTTTTACTATTCATGTTATTTTCAACATTGTTTTTACTACAGATACTTTGGTAAATTTTAATTACACTGCGGTTAAGTTTCTAATTTAATTTTCCGTGTCAAAAACATCCACAAAACAACCCCCCCTTTTTTTGTGAAAAAGATCTAAAACTGAACCCCAAAATATTGGTCCTTGAGAGACGACCTAGGAGTCACTTCCTAGCACTGTACTGCATATTTTCGTGCAATCAACTTTTGTGAGCGGTGCGACCCGTTTATCAAAATGGCGCCGCTGCCGGGGACCAATCAATTGAGGTTTGGTTTTAGATTTTTGTTGTATAAAGTTTTGTTCTGTTAATATGTTTGTTTTGTGTGTTTTGTCTTGTATATTTCTGTAGGCGATAACGACACCTTCAACAAATTTTGGCGGCGTTGTCACTTCAGTTCCAGGTTTTTTGTTTTAGATTTTTGCTGTGTTTTTCGATTATGTTGTGTTAATATATGTTTTGTCTTTTATATTTTATTGTGCTGTGTTCTGTATTTAGTTGCTATATTTAAAAAAAAAATATTTTACTGTTAATGTTCTGTCTTGTTTGTGCCTGTAGCATGATTAATTGTGTTATGCTTTATCTTGCGTTATGATGTGATGTTCTATTTTCTGTATGCGTGTCATATGTATTTTGTTTGTTAATTAAAAAAAAAATTATTAAAAAAAAAAAAATTAAAAAAAAAAAAATTTATGTGTTGTGTGTTCCTGTAGCATGTATAAATGTGTTGTGAATTATCTGTTTCGTAATTTTTAGTATTTACTTTTTATTTGTTTTATTTTTATTTTTCGATGTCTACCTATTTTAATGTTGTGAATAATGCTTATTCTGCCAATGTCTGTGATTATGATTCTTATTCTGCATATTACTTTGATTTTAAATCTGCTGATTTTTATGATGAGAACAATATGTTCCATCATCCAATTTCTGAGAGCTCTCTTTGGGAGCCAGTTCCACAATATGAGAGTCAGCAGTATGATTCTCCTATTCAAATAACTCCTCAGCGTTCTACTTCTGAACCTACATTAAAGGAGTTACTAGAGCAGATGACAATGCAGAACATTCAGTTTCAGAAAGGGAACATGCAGTTCAAGCAAGAGAGCATGGAGTTCCAGCAGGAAACTCAAGCTGCCATACAGAATCTGAGTGATCAGATCAGGCAGATGGCCACTCTTGCACCTGAGGAGACTGATGAAAATTTTGGGGACCCGGCAGAAGTAAGCAGTAATCCTGAACCAGGTAGACCACCTTCACCTTCCCACACTCTAGAAATCTTCAAGGAAGAGGAGGTAAGCATACCTCAATTTGATTATATTGATGACTATGTTGTTGAGAGGTATGCTGATGACTATATTGTTGCTGAGCATGATTTTAATTTTTCCTCTGTGCATGATGAGGACCGCTTTTTACTATCACATTCAAATATTTGTTCTCCATGCACTGAACATGAATCTGAACCTGTTATAGATATTGTTTCTACATTTGAAACGGATTCATGTTATGAGGTTGTATCTAAGGCTCGGTATGATGAATTGGGATTGGGTGTTATACCTCTGCATGATATTTCTGTGGAACCATTTTGCACTAACCATATTGCAGGAGGTACATATAAATTTGATCAGCATGCACCCACAGTGGAAGACAAAGGTGCCACCGCTCACCAAAGTTTCAACAACAATAGGCACCTGCTGAACCTGCTCATCAACAATAACTGCATAAATCCAGCAGTGGAAAACATTTCACTGCTTGATCAAATTTGGAGGATGAAACAGTTCGTCCTCAAAACTTCCTTGCTGGATTCTGAAGACATCTCCCTGAAAGTCCAAAATTGGCAGCTTCCACCATAACCTACGAGAGTTTGCATTTTCTTTCTCTCCCTTTTTCCTACTTTTATTGCATTTGTCCATAATATGTTTCCTGTTTTGATTGCTGATGATATGCTTAGAACACATTGAGGACAATGTGTAGTTTAAGTGTGGTCTATTGGGAGAGACTCTGATTTTTCTTTGTTTTGTGTGTTAAATTTTTTGTTTTTGAGTGTTAAAGTTTTTCTGTTTTAAGTTGTTTTTAGTGTGTTTTGTGTGCAATAAATTTTACATTTTTCTCTTCAATTCTGGATTTTGTTTAAGTTGTAGATTTTTCCTTCACTTCATTAATACTTATGGTTTGAAATCCTTGCTTTTCTCTGCTTGGAAGATGATTATGATGTTTGAGAGGGTGAATTGATTATAACACGAATACCCTGTGAGAATTTGAACCACTTTATTTTCTTTCTTGTGTGCTATGTATCTTGATTGCTTGCACATATGCCTTGGCTTGATTCTTTTTGATATACCTTATTTATATGCATGTTTAGAAATGATAAAGGCATTTTTGTTCTTGAGCCTCTTTAGCCAAATAAGCCTACCCTGATATTATCCTTTGATAACCCCTTTGAGCCTATATTTTCCCCATTTCTTTGTTTTAAAGCTCATACACTGGCCCTAAGTGAAAAAAAAAATTGTGATTACCTTAACCTTAGGACAGTCTGGAGCTATAGAAGTGTTTTGTGAAAAAGTGTGGTCTCCTTGGGGATTCTGATAAATTGGCTAGTTGGTTCCTCATCATGTTTTGGAAGTATGATTTATATCCTGTTGTGTGATAAAGAGAGAAAAGAAAAGAGACAGGATGGAAAAAAAAATTTGATGAGAAAAAGAGAAAATATTGAAAAATAATTCTGTGAATAATGGAGTCGAGAAGAGGATTGAATTAGAGGTTTGGGTGAGATTTCACTGTGTTTACACTTTTTCCCCATTGCTCCTCTATTTTCTTCTGTGCTATAGCTACTTATCCAAAATTATCCTCCCCTGTCCTTGGCCCCATTACAACCCAGTAAAGACCTTTTGATCTAAACGTGCTTATGTTTTAAGTGTTGATATTAGAAACTTGCCAAGTCTACTTGTGTTTGTTTTCTTGAGTACATTGAGTTGAAATTATTTACCCTAAACACTTGAGAGAAACACTATTAGTGCATCTGTGAGGTTATGTTATTTTTAAATCACCTCTTGAGCTGATTAATCATTTTGTCATACTGTGAATTGCTTGGATGATTCTGTAAGTATGTGCTTTTCTTGATTTTGTGTTGGAAAATTTCTACTTCTTTCATCGGTCCATAATTCTTGAGAATTCTGTAAATTCTTTTTATTTTTCTTGAGTCTTTGTTTTCTGCGTGCTGAGTGTGTGTCACCTTCCTAGAAGTCCTTTGGACTATTCCCTGATTTGCGTCTTAATTTTGCCCAGGAGTGCAAAAGACTAAGTGTGGTCTATTTTGATGAACCAATATTTTCTTCACTTCACTTAGTTTATTGTACTAAAATTAATCAGGAAATTGTGCTTAATTGTCCAGTATTTTTCCTATTTTTCCTAATTGTGCTTAATTCGATCAGAAATTCTTATTTTAACTAATTTGAATTATCTGAGCTTATTATTTTGCATTATTAATTATGGGAAAATTTTGGATATCTTTTTGGGACATTTGAAGGCTAAATGAAATGAAAATTGAGCCAAATTCATTTCAACCATTTGAATTTTCGCGCTGGTTGCTGCGTGAATGTTGTGTCAACTTGTGTGTCTTCGTTCGAGATCAATTCTTATCCGTTTTCCATGCAATTTTTTTTCATAGTTTCGTCTGGATGTCTATTTTCACGTATAGTTTTTATTTTGTTCAAATTCATTATGTGTTGTTCCCAGTATTTTTTTTACTCCCCTATGTCAGTCTTGTGTTTACTGTTTGAGTGACTTCTAAATTGTTTGCTTGTTGTTTGATACTTGTGATAGCTGGAATTGATCATTGGAGGTGCACTTACAGTAGACATGCATTTGGAAACATTCACATAAGCACAACTTTCATGGGAAGCAAGTCCTTCATTTATTCAATTTTAAGAAGCATAAAATGGCTTATAAAAATGCACCACACGGCCATTCATTTTTTTGTTGCAGCAAGCATTACATGTATTGAATGGAAAAGAGGAAGGGACCACTTGCAAGTAAGCTTACTGTTTTTAGTTGGAAAATAACAAGTGTGCTGCCACATTCTCAAAATGAATGCCACGACCATACCAAACCATCCACATAAATCTTCTTTCTTGTAAAGTAAATGGAAAGTGGGAGCCACATTTGGAGAATTCTTTTTGGCTTGGAGAATGAAGTGTGTACGCATATTATGAAGATGGATGGAAATGAAGGGGACCACATCCAACAATTAACAAGAAAGAAGTGGCACATTGGAAATGAATTCACGGAAGAAGTTAATGGCCTTGCAAGCATTTAGCAAAGTGGGAGCCACCATGTTGGAAAGTTCATGACAAAACACAAAGCCAATTGAAAAATTAATTTTGACAAAAGGGACCACATGTAAGCCAAAGAAGCTCACGGTTCTAGTTTGGAGGTGTGCACACGTAAAGGGCAGCAGCTCACATACCACATTTTGCCATCCAATAATTAAACAAGTGAATGGGAAATCATGGGGCCACCACTTATGAAAGGTTACGTTTATTTTAAGAAGCTTGGAATGCAGAGTTTTTAACTCTGCGTGCTCTTCCATTCATTTGGCTTTGCATATTCAAAAGAAGCTCATGGACCACTCATTTTCGGAAATATCATGGCTGGAAAATAGCAAAGCTCACGGCCCTTTCATTTAAGGAAGCATCCAGCAAAACACATGAGCAACAACAACACGGTCTTCTTCTACAGGGTTCAGCAGTTGCAGCATCTGGCTTCATCGACTTATTTCTTTCATCCAAATTGAAGGTTTACTTTGCTAGAGAAAAGAAGCAACACGTTGGAGAAGAAGCAGCACTCACGGGTGCAGCGTTCCAAAGCAAGACACCATCCAAGAGCAGCACATTTAGTAAGGAGAGGAGTCTCCACGGTCCAGCTGAGTGGAGAAGGACCCGTGAAGGGCTGGAACAGTGGCTGCAGCGTTGAAGAGAAACATGATTCATGGCTAGCTGAAGATCACCAAAGCAGCTGCTACATCCAGTAGTGTAGCTGGTCCAGCAACCCATCGAAGGGAGAAAATGGAGGTGCAGCTGCCCACACTTCACGTCCAGCAGCTTTGGAGAGCACCATGGTGATTGATGATGGAAGCACGTCCATCAGCAGTAGCAGCCATCAAACGTCCAGCACTTCACCATGGACAGCAGTAGCAAAATGCATCCAGCAGCTATGAAGAAGGAGCAACTACCGAGAGGGAGAGGTGTCTCGGCCTGGAGCTGGTACTGGAACCACCATTCAAGGTTTTGTTGCATGATTGGAGAGCTGCTGCACTTGAGAGAGAAGCATCCAGCGGTTCATGCCCACTATGAGGAGGAAAAGAGATTGAAAGCAAAGCATGGTTGGCTGGAAAAGAAGAGTAGCTGCAGCGGTTGGAAGAAGAAAGAGGTGTTCTTGGCTTTGGAAAGGAAAACAGCAGCAGTGGCAACACACGGTTTTCACGCCCACAACAGCTGCTCCCTATCACCTTCACAACCACAATGAAGAAGAAGACAAGTAAGGGTCCCATTTTCTTGACTTTGGTACATTTGGCAGCAAGTAGAAAAGAAAACGGCAGAAGTCACGGGAGGAGGAGACTATGCTAAGGGAGTTGGTCAGAGAATTGCTTATAAAAGGAAGGCAGCACCATGAGGATTTAGAATTAGAGAATTAGGAGTAGGAAGCAAGAAACTCACGGCTTGGAAGAGGCTTATGCCTCTTCCTTTCCCATTTCCATTTCCAGTAGCAAGTACTTTCAATTCTATTTTCAAATACTGTATGAATTTTATTTCTGAAGGGTGTAGTTCATTTGATCATTTGGTTTTCATTTTATTTGAAGTTTTGAATTTTAATTTAAATGTTGAATCCTCGATGAATTTGATTTTCAGTCCAAGTGTTTTTAATTTTACCGTCTCTTTTATTTTAACGTTTATGGTTTTCTGCACTGTTAAATTTTGTTATTGTGTTTTACTATTCATGTTATTTTCAACATTGTTTTTACTACAGATACTTTGGTAAATTTTAATTACACTGCGGTTAAGTTTCTAATTTAATTTTCCGTGTCAAAAACATCCACAAAACAACCCCCCCTTTTTTTGTGAAAAAGATCTAAAACTGAACCCCAAAATATTGGTCCTTGAGAGACGACCTAGGAGTCACTTCCTAGCACTGTACTGCATATTTTCGTGCAATCAACTTTTGTGAGCGGTGCGACCCGTTTATCAAGAGAAAAGGAAAAATCCCCTGATCATGGTGGTAGTTGCCAATTTTGGACTTGTAGGGAGATGTCTTTCGTCCTAGGGTTCAGCCAGGAAGTTTTGAGGAAGAATTGCTTCATCCTCCAGATTTGATCTAGCAGGGAAATGTCTTCCACAGCTGGATCTAAGAAGTGATTGTTGATGAGCGGGTTCAGTCGGTGCCTATTGGTCTTCAAACTGTTGTGTATGTAAGCACCTTTGTCTTCCACTATGGGTGCATGTTGGTCAAATTCATGTGTACCTCCTGCAATAATGTTAGTGCAATGTGGTTCCAAAGAAATGACATGTAGGGGTATAACACCCAATCCCAGTGTAATAGGCTGAACCTCATATATACCCTCAGAACATGAATCAAGTTCAAATTTAGAAGCAATATCAACAACATACGCAGATTCATGTTTAGTGCATGAAGAATAAACATTCAGATGTGATAACAAAAAGTGGTTCTCATCATGCAAAGAGGGAGCATTAAGAATAGACTCATCAACAATATAATCATCAACATACCTATCAACAACATAATCATGAATAGCACAATCATCAACAGAATAATCAAATTGAGGTATGTTTACCTCCAATTCTCTAAAGATTGGAAGAGTGGTGGAAGATGAAAATGGTCTACCTGACTCATAATTATTGCTTATACCTGTCTGGTCCTTAAAATCTTTATCAGGATCTACCTCTTCAAGCGCAAGAGTAGGGACATCTAAAGGTGGGAGAGTAGGTGGCGTAGTAGTAAACTCATGACTCTGCTCCCGATCTCCTATGTTGATGGCACTACCATCATCTGGAAGCTGAACAGTCTGAAATGATAATTCCTCAAAATGTTGAGATTGTTCCTGAGCAAACTGAATAGCCATCTGCCCTATATGATCATTCAAGCTTTGAATGGATGCTCTGGTCTCTTGCATGAACTCAATGTTCTGCATGGCCATCTGCCTCAGTAACTCCTCCAATGTATGTTCAGAAGTAGAAGGCTGAGGAGATATTCGGGCAGGAGCATCATGTTGCTAACTCTGGTATTGTTGGATTGGTGGAGACATAAAAGTACTCTGGAATGGTGGTTCTGGATAATGATCTTGTTGTGGCGCATTATACCATCCCAAGCTAGAGTCATTCCATCCAGGATTGTTGTTGTAACCATACTGCAAAGGGGAGAATTTACTCAGAAACTGATGCTCAAGATATCCCCAATCGGTAACGGATCCTAGAGGAAGAGAGTCTTTCCAATCCTTAGCTGCTCCTTGTAATGAATGCAGAAATGCGCTCAAGAAAATGTGATCAAGAGGGACATCTGGAGGTTTCATTGAAGAGCACATGATGTGGAACTCCTCCATATGTCTATGTGGGCATTCTCCTGCAAAACCATGAAACTTAGGCAGCAAATGTATCAGTCCATAGGTGAGATCGCAATGAATATCATCCTCATTAAGTGAAACCGGCTCACAAGGAGCACTCTCAGAAGTCGGAGGATGAGGCATATTGTTCACAGCATAAAAATCAACAGAATATGAATTACAATCAGAGTAACATGCAGAAGGAGAATCATAATCAGAGGCACTAGCAAAATAAGCAGTATTCACAAAATCAAAATAGGTAGACATGGAAAAGGAAGGGGAAAGGTAGAAAGGAAATGCTAAAAATTACGAAACAAACAAAACTCAACACAATTGAACATGCGACACACACACACAATAACGCACACACAAAACAGAACATCACATCACAATACAAGACAAAACACAACACACACTAACACAACAAAAGACCTAAGACCGAACCGTTGGTCCCCGGCAACGGCGCCATTTTGATGAGAGGGTCGCACCTCACACAAAATTTGATTGCAAAATTAACGCAGTATAGTACTAGGAACTGACTCCTAGGTCGTCTCTCAAGGACCAAATTGCAGTTCAGTCTCAGATCGAACACGTAGTGGGGGGGGGTTTGAAAGTTTTTTTTTTTGCAAGGAAAATTAAATTAAATTAAAATTGGAAGTTAAAGACAACTAACAAAATTAAAAAGCTGAAAGCAGAAAACCGAACGGTTCTAACCATAAGTGTTAAAACCGAGCGGTGATATAAAAGACCGAACGGTCTAATTAAGCACTGACCGAACGGTGCAATATAATTGCACAGAAGTAAAAACCGAACGGTAATAACATTGAGACCGAATGGTCTCCAAAAAAGAAATGAGCGAATGATCGCTAAAGATCGAGCGTCCTGACAAGGAACAAGACAAGCCGAACGTCACAGAGCAACGATAATAAAAAGCAGATCAAAGAAATGGACGAACGATCTCTAACAGTGAAGTTGGAGACCGAACGGTTGTGCAACTAGGTCGAACGTCCTGACATGAAACGAACGGTCGTTTACAACAACAAATAGACCGAACGGTCATACACAGAAGTGTGTCCGAACGGTAAAAGCAACTTAACAGCTAAGTAAAAGGACGAATGGTATTAGGTGACCGAACAGTATGAAGACAACAGGCAATGGAAAATGATATTGAAAACTAAACCAAAAAAAACCGAACGGTCTCTAACAATGAAGCATGTTAGAGACCGAACAATGTAAAGGTAAAACCGAGTGGCATGCAGTAATTAAAGCTGAACAGTGCAACAGCGAAAAGGCCTAGGAAAATTGTATACCGAACATTCTTGACCGAGCGGTAATAAGAATAAAGTGTGAGCACCGAATGGTTCAAAGCAAAACTAATAAAATGTGGTGGGAAAATCAACACGCATAAGCCGAACGGTACTATTAACAAAAGAAACGAACGCATACAGAAAACAGCTAAACGGTAATTAAATAGTAAAACGGAAACAAGTTAAAACTTCAAGAATAACCGAACGGGAATAAGCAACCAATTGAAACTACGCAACAAAGAAGGCAGCCGAACGCATGCATCAACAATGACCAGAACAAACCAAATGGTCTACAGTAAGAACTTCGACCGAACGGTAGTAAATGGACAAACACTTACATAACCGAACGGTCTAAAGAGGTAACCGATCGGTATGAAATGCAGCAAAATTCATCAAACTTTGAACGCAGTGCGACAGAAACTAAACTTTAAATTCGAAATGCACAGATAAGCCTAAAACTATTCTAAACGCTAATGAAAATACACCGAATGGGATTTAAAATGATTCGCAACAGTAAGGGCACCATCCAACGCAAACTGAGAATCAAACAACATTGGAAATGCAACGTGAACAGTAGAATCGCAAACCAGAAATGCAGGAAGGTGACGATGAAGAGTGAACAAGATGAACGAGCGATGAATGGTGAAAATAAATTAATGAGTAACTGTGTACATCCCAATATGAAGAAAATATAAACGTTTTATCTGTTCAAGTAAGAAAACAATGAAAAGGAACCTCTTGGAGCTCTCTTCCAGCAGAACGTGTCTTCCTCTCATTCATCCCATATCTCGAAATGTTCAAAGAAAAAAAAAACAGCAAAAGAGTGGCGGCTCTCTCCTCTCTTTCAATACTTCCCAAGATGATGATAATAATTCTCCCTAAAAAGTAACATTCAAAGTAAAAACAAGCAAATGGTAGCTGGCTGCCTCTCGGCCTTGTGCTCTTCCATTCTCATTCAAAAACAATGTTCCCCAAAATCCAAGAGCAGAATGAGAGAATTCTCCCATGAGGGGTGGCGGCTGGTTCGAGCTCTCAAGGCCGTGTGTCCTCTTTTTTTAAGGGTAGGATCCACCCAACAAAAAAATCCGTAGGGTCCAAGTGATGAGAGGGTCGCACCTCCCACAAAAGTTGTGCATAAAAGAATGCAGTATAGACTAGGAAGTGACTCCTAGGTCGTCTCACAAGGACCAATATTGCGGTTCAGTCTCAGATCACACACGGAAAAAGGGGGGTTTTGTGATTTTTTTGGTTGCGGTAAAATTAAATTAACTAGAAATTAAATAAAACACGACCGAATATAATTGAAAGCATTAAAGTGCATGAAAACTTTTAAAGAAAACAATACAATAGATAAATATTCAAACACAATTCACCACCAAAAAGAAGAAAATCATTTCAACATATAATACAAAATATTTTAAGGCAAAAGAAATAAAAGAAAATAAACTTCTCTACCATTAACTACTCATTCATCTATAAAAAGAAATTAAAAATTGCAAATGCTTATAAGGAACTACTCCATGACCGTGACATTATGTGGCAAGCCAAAAAAAAATATCAAAATAATTTGGATGTTTTGTTCCTTCCAGACATGAACTTCCAACTTCTATAATCCTTTAATCGCATATGGTCCACTCATTTTTGCAAAAGGAATTTAAAGCAATTAAAATTGAAACTATCACCGTACCTTGCTACTCCTAAGTTATCCATTCATGCTAAAAAAAATAAAGGAAATGCATCCAATACCCGTGGGCCACTCTTCCAGCCATCACCGTGCACCACACAATTCACCTACTCTACTTTTTCATTCTTAAATCAATAAAGAAAATGAGTGGTACACATTCGGCTGCCAAATACCTTCACACGTCCCATCATTCAATCACCGTGCACACCACCAATTTTGCTACTTTTTTCATTCTCACACAATTGGAAAAATAATTCTCTTTTCTTCTAGAAGCCGTGCCCTCACTACTGTGATGCTTCCTCCCTTTTATGCTTCCAATCGTAACCTCAACTTCACCTCTAGGTTCCGTGCAACATTCAAAAGTCAAGACCCCACTTCCTTCTTCCTTTCGAGACCGTGACACCTAATACCATCTCAATCAACATTTGCTACCTTTCAAAGCTTCCAGTGAGCGTGCTTCTCCTTTCTCCACGTTTCAGCGTACAAAGTAAAAAGAATGAAAATGAGGGTGAATGTGGCAGCAGCAGCTGAACCCAAACTTCAAGCAAAAGGAAATCAAAAGGTCACAAAACCAAGATGAAAAAGGCAATGAAACATGAGCTCTTCATTCATCATAAAAAAACGTTCAAAAGCAAGAGCTCCGAACCAAAAAAACGAGAGCCCTTGAGTGAGTGGCGGCTTCCTTTCTAAAATTTAAGTTCCCCCTTTTTATATGTGGGGTAGCGTTGCCCTAAAAATTTAGGGTGCCAAATCACTCATCTCCACTTTTGGGTTTAGTCTACTTTACCAAAAATTGACCCAAAATCTAAAAGTTGATCCAAAAATTCTAAACTACTAAATTACAATTTAATTAATTCTAAAATGTCTGTGTGGAGAGTCTTGAATTTATTTGGCATTCTTCTTGATGTCCCAAAATGTATTTTCGAAATTTTCCTGCACTTCAAAAATGCACTTAATCAGCTCAGAAAACCCAAATTAGCACAATTACAAATTTTCGACCAAATTAAGCAAAATTCAGAAAACGGGGAAATAACAAACAATTAAACACAATTCCCTGGTTTATTTAAGTGCAATAAACTAAATATAATTCAAGAAATAACGACTCATCAAAATAGACCACACTTAGTCTTTTGCACTCCTGGGCAAAACCAAAACGAAAACCAGGGAACTACTCAAACATCAGGGAGCCGACACAGACTCGACAGACAAACAACAAAGACTCCAAAACAGAAACATATTTGCACAATTCTCACAAAATCTGGACGGTAAAAGGTATAGGCAGAATCCCACACAGAGTCGATGAAAGCAAATACTCAAAGAATCATCCAAACAGTTCAGTACAAGGAAAACATTTAATCAGTTCAAGAGATGAATCAAAAGCAACAGAGCCTCACAGATGCACACAATCAATGTTTCTCTCAAGTGTTTAAGGTAAGTCAATGTCACTCAATGCACTCAAGAAAGCAAACACAAATAGACTTGGCAAGCCTCTAATATCACCACTCAGAAACATATGCATGTTCAAATCAAAAGGTCTTTTCCTGGTTGTAATGGGGCCAAGGACAAGGCAGGATATATCTGGATAAGAAGCTACAAACCATAAGGAACAGAGGAGCAATGGGGAACAAGTGTAAACACATTCAAACACACCCACAACCTCTAATTCCATCCTCTTCTTGACTCCATTATTCACAATTATTCACCTTTTTTTTTTCTATTTTTCTGCTCTCTTTTTTTCATCCTGTCTCTTTTCTTTTCTCTCTTTTCAAAACAAAACTGAAAGACAAGATACACATATATTTACCAAAACAAAACAAGAAGAGAAACCAACTAGCCAACTCATCAGAAACCCCCAAGAGACCACACTTGTTCCCAAAACACTTCCAAAGCTCCAAAATTCCCTAAGGTTAAGGTAATCATGGTTTTTCACTTAGGGCTAGTGTATGAGCATTCAAAACAAAGAAATGGGGGAAAGTATAGGCTCAAAAAGGGTTTTCAAAGGATTAGAACAAGGTAAGCTTATTTGGCTAGAGAGGCTCAAGAACAAAACTGCCTTTATCACTTCCAAACATGCATATCAATCAAGAATTATCAACAAGAGTCAAGCCAAGGCATATGTGCAAGCAATCAAGAGACATATTACACACAAGAAAGAACATAAAGTGGCTCAAATCTCACAGGTAATATGGTCACCATCAATTCAACTCTCAAACATCATGATCATCTTCCAAGTAAAGAAAAGCAAGGAATCCAACAAATCAGAGTATCAATGAAGTGAAGGAAAACTGACAACCTAATCACAATCCAGAATTCACGAAAAGCATGCCAAACTGTACACTAAACAAAACAAAAACTACCTAGAAAAGAAAAAATTTAACACGGAAAACAAAAACTAACAAAGAAAAATCAGAATCTCCCCCAATAGACTACACTTAAACTACACAGTGTCCTCAATGTGTCATAAGCATAAGATCAGAAATCACAACAGTCAACATATCATGGACAAGTGCAATAAAAGTAGGGAAAGGAGGAGAAGAGAGAAAGAAAACTCCCCTAGTCATGGTGGCAATTGCCAATTTTGGACTATCAGGGAGATGTCTTCCACCACAGGATTCAGCAAACAAGTTTTGAGGAGGAACAACTTCATCAGTACTGCCATATCATCCACAACGAGATGTTTCTTCTTTCTTTTCCCAGCAAACTGTTCCATCAGTAGCTTTCCTTCCACTGGCAGTTGTTCAGTGTGTGACACCGGAATGGAGATCTCTGGCTTAGTCAAAGAAGTAGCAGTACACTCTCCTTCATTAATCATGATTTCCTTAATGTCAGCACCTGTATTCTCATTTAATCCTGCAGCATGGTCATCAAACTCACAATTAATAGCATCTGTTATACGCTTAGAATCTGTCTGTAACATATAATCAATTTCAATACAAATCGGGCAAGAACCAGATTCACAATCACATTCAAAGTTCTCAGAGAACTGTGTCAGATCAAAGTTCAGTCCTAACTCTATAGAGTTATCAGATTGCACAGTTTCCACCTCAAAATCAATATTGATATATGCATCATCAACAGAATCAAAGGTCAGTTCAAGACTATTATCATTCAAAATTTCATCACGGCAATCATGTCCATTCAAAACAACCCTTAGACCAATGGGTTCAATGGCTGATACTGAATCAAAAATTTTAGAATGGTCAATCAAATCTATATCAGTATCAGTCATGAATCCTATAGAATCAGTGTGCATCAAATCAATGGCATTTGAATGTATAAGCAAATTAGGTAAAGTGTTTGGAACCTCAAGTTCAGAATAAACCTGTTTTTGCTCATTGAAAATTTTCTTACCAATCTCCAAGTCATCAGCTGCATCCTCAAGGCTATCATTTACATCAAGATCAGTGCAAGGATAGTGAACATCAGGTATGTCAATGTGCTCTACAGGGAATAATGAATCCACAACATGAGTTTGCACATGTGTATCAATATCAGAATCCAGAACAGGCTTAAATGGTTCAAGTTTTACCAATTCAAAAACATTAAAATTTACTTGAACCTCAGATACATGAATAGGGATTTCAAGTTTACAGTAAACCTGCTCAGGTTTTTCCTTTACTACCTCACTTGGATTTTGACCTGCCAGCTTGCAGAGCAACTTCTTTGCCTCTGTTGGAGTTCTGTCCATCAAAGATCCACCAGCAGCTACATCCACTAATATCCTTTCATTGTCCAGGATCCCTTCATAAAAGTAAATCAAGAGCAAATGCTCTGAAATTTGGTGGTTTGGACAGGCTCTGTAGAGCCTGTTAAACCTCTCCCAATAATCTACCAGGTGATGGACAAATTTATGATCACCAAAATATGATGTCACAAACTTGTTTAACAATCGGCAAGTATGACCGAATCGTTCAAGTAATAAACTTGGTAAGACCAAGTATCGTTCTCCCAAAGGACTCACGGCCTAGTTTAGTTATGTGGTTTGTTGATTAGCTAAGACTTAAGAACGAAATAATTGGATTGTATTATGCAAGACAGAAAATAAACATGTATGCATGAGTTTTTGATCAATGGCAAAAGCAAAAGATAAACACTTTCAATGAAATATATGAATGAATATGTTGTTGGGGGTCAATTTCATCTTATCCACTCTCATATATTTTAGGAATTCAACATTCAAATCATCATTGTTAATGCCACTCTCTAAAGTACCATTCTAGATGGCTTCTCCCTAATCACGAGTTCATACAATTCCTAGCATTCCTAATGATCAGTTCATAAGTACAGGAGCTTAACGACAACCAACATAATATTGGGAGAAATTCCCCGGATCTAGACTTCCCCGTACGTGCCCGTATCGACAAAACCAATAATCATGCATCGAATGAGTTAAACCATGCAAGCATTAAGCAAAGAGGAAAAACCCTAACTAATGATGAAAGAAAGCATAAGTCTTAATTAAAAGATGCAAGCATAAGTTCCATATATGAGAGCTTCAAAAGATTACGTTGATTCCCCAACAAACATACAAAGTTTAGTTCACCATATTCATGGTGAACCTAGATGAATAACAATGAAAGAATGAAAGAATAAACCCTAAAAAGGTGAAGAGGTAGCCTGAGCATCCAAGATCCTCCTTCAAAGGAGTGGAAGAGAGAGTGTTTGCCTCGTTTCTGCCAAAGATACAAACTCTAGGACGTCCTAAAGCTTATATACTATTCTAAAATTACAAAAGATCTAAGCCCAAGCCCATAAAAGTGCCAGAAAACAAGTCCAAGCCCATTAAGAATGGCGCTCAGCGGTAAATACCGCTCAGCGGTGACTGCGCGTCTTGTTTCTTCCCCTCAGCGGACCTCCCGTGACCTCCTGAGTGCCGCTCAGCGGTAAAATGCCGCTGAGCGGTGCTTTCGGCTTCTCCTTTTGCACTCTTTGATTTCTTTTCTGATTCCATCTCTCTCCTTCTTCACTTCTTTCATTAAATTCACCTTAAAACCTGCACAAAAACACTTAAATCAAGCATAAACCTGTCCAGCTCTCTTATTTCTGAAAATATGGATAAAAGCATGATTTCAAGCTAGTTTCTAAGCATAAAGGTTGCTTTTAGTGTCAATTTTAAGCATGAAAATAACAGTTTTTCAACTGTTATCACAAGGCTTTCTTCTTGAAATTGCTCAATGGTAGTGATCTCCCTCCTAATGCTGATTACCTTTGCTGCTGGAAAGAACTTGTTGAGGAATCTCTTTTGTGTTTCCTGCCAACTATCAAAAGGATACTGGTATAGGAACCAGTCTCTTGCTGCACCTTGAAGGGACATTTGAAACACTTTCATCAACACTGTCTCCTTTGAAACACCAGGAGGCCTCATCGACAAACACACCAAACAAAACTCCTTGAGGTGCCTGTATGGATCTTCATGTGCCAACCCATGGAATTTGGGAAGACTCTTGATCAGATCATATATCCAGTCTTGAGAATCTGTCATCTCCTCTATTGTAGTGAAAAACCTGTCTCAGACCTGGACTTCGACTTCAAACAAAGATTAAACCAAACATATAGAAACATAACATGGGGGAAAACCATTATTTACATAATTTGAAACTTCCAGAAACAACAACTAAATGCACAAAATACAAAAAATGATAAAAATCTAAAAACACAAAAATCGATAAAAGAAGTAAACCCAAACAAGACTAACTAAACATCCTAAAACACATCACGCAACACAAGACAAAACACAACTCACACTGACACAACAAAAAGACCTAAGACCGAACCGTTGGTCCGCGGAAACGGCGCCATTTTGATGAGAGGGTCGCACCTCCCACAAAAGTTGTGCATAAAAGAATGCAGTATAGACTAGGAAGTGACTCCTAGGTCGTCTCACAAGGACCAATATTGCGGTTCAGTCTCAGATCACACACGGAAAAAGGGGGGTTTTGTGATTTTTTTGGTTGAGGTAAAATGAAATTAACTAGAAATTAAATAAAACACGACCGAATATAATTGAAAGCATTAAAGTGCATGAAAACTTTTAAAGAAAACAATACACTAGATAAATATTCAAACACAATTCACCACCAAAAAGAAGAAAATCATTTCAACATATAATATAAAATATTTTAAGGCAAAAAAAATAAAAGAAAATAAACTTCTCTACCATTAACTACTCATTCATCTATCAAAAGAAATTAAAAATTGCAAATGCTTATAAGGAACTACTCCATGACCGTGACATTATGTGCCAAGCAAAAAAAAATATCAAAACAATTTGGATGTTTCTTCCTTCCAGACATGAACTTCCAACTTCTATAATCCTTTAATCGCATATGGTCCACTCATTTTTGCAAAAGGAATTTAAAGCAATTAAAATTGAAGCTATCACCGTACCTTGCTACTCCTAAGTTATCCATTCATGCTAAAAAAAATAAAGGAAATGCATCCAATACCCGTGGGCCACTCTTCCAGCCATCGCCGTTCACCACACAATTCACCTACTCTACTTCTTCATTCTTAAATCAATAAAGAAAATGAGTGGTACACATTCGGCTGCCAAATACCTTCACACGTCCCATCATTCAATCACCGTGCACACCACCAATTTTGCTACTTTTTTCATTCTCACACAATTGGAAAAACAATTCTCTTTTCTTCTAGAAGCCGTGCCCTCACTACTGTGATGCTTCCTCCCTTTTATGCTTCCAACCGTAACCTCAACTTCACCTCTGGGTTCCGTGCAGCATTCAAAAGTCAAGACCCCACTTCCTTCTTCCTTTCAAGACCGTGACACCTAATACCATCTCAATCAACATTTGCTACCTTTCAAAGCTTCCAGTGAGCGTGCTTCTCCTTTCTCCACGTTTCAGCGTACAAAGTAAAAAGAATGAAAATGAGGATGAATGTGGCAGCAGCAGCTGAACCCAAACTTCAAGCAAAAGGCAATCAAAAGGTCACAAAACCAAGATGAAAAAGGCAATGAAGCATGAGCTCTTCATTCATCATAAAAAAATGTTCAAAAGCAAGAGCTCCAAACCAAAAAAATGAGAGCCCTTGAGTGAGTGGCGGCTTCCTTTCTAAAATTTAAGTTCCCCCTTCTTATATGTGGGGTAGCGTTGCCCTAAAAATCTAGGGTGCCAAATCACTCATCTCCACTTTTGGGTTTAGTCTACTTTACCAAAAATTGACCCAAAATCTAAAAGTTGATCCAAAAATTCTAAACTACTAAATTACAATTTAATTAATTCTAAAATGTCTGTGTGGAGAGTCTTGAATTTATTTGGCATTCTTCTTGATGTCCCAAAATGTATTTCCAAAATTTTCCTGCACTTCAAAAATGCACTTAATCAGCTCAGAAAACCCAAATTAGCACAATTACAAATTTCCGACCAAATTAAGCAGAATTCGGAAAACGGGGAAATAACAAACAATTAAACACAATTCCCTGGTTTATTTAAGTGCAATAAACTAAATATAATTCAAGAAATAACGACTCATCACCAAGTCACTAACTTCTAATTTTTGGGTCTAATCTAGTTTACCAAAAATTGACCCAAAATGTAAGAGTTGATACAGAAATTCTAAACTACTGAATTATAATTTAATTAATTCTAAAATGTCTATTTGGAGAGTCTTGAATTTATTTGGCATTCTTCCTGATGTCCCAAATTGTATTTCCGAAATTTTCCTGCACTTCAAAAATGCACTTAATCAGCTCAGAAAATCTAAATTAGCACAATTACAAATTTCCGACCAAATTAAGCATAATTCGAAAAACGGGGAAATAACAAACAATTAAACACAATTCCCTGGTTTATTTAAGTGCAATAAACTAAATATAATTCAAGAAATAACGACTCATCAATCATAAAGCATTACTTATCACAAAATCACAGTCAATAGCAAACCCATCACAACAATCTAGGTTTCCAATAGAGTACATCAAACCTAATCTAAAACAAAAATAAATAAGTTCAGAACACTTAAACCAACAAAAGCATAAGTTCATGATAGCATTCATCAGTAAATGCTATCTCAGCTCCTCATCAATCTGAGTTGTCCTCTGTATCTTTCTCTTCTTCCTCATCTTCATCATCTTCAAATGCATCATCATCCTCAGCTTCATCTTCTTCCATCTCCCTAACTGAAGCTTCAGCTGCTTAAGCTCCTCCTCCTTGCACTGACTCCTCTGGCCAAGCTACCACATTATGGAATTCCTCCATAGTCCACCTGTGAGCTGGAGGTGTATCATACATCCCCACAATCATCTCAACAGTAGCCACCTGCCCTCTATGAATGAACTGTAACTGAGCACCTATAAGAGACATGTACATGTCCCTCATCTGGAATGGTTCTGCTTCATGTGTCTCAGCAGATGTCTGGCTCTGTGCTGACCCTCTCTCTGCGAGCACGGCGTGGTGGAACTGGCTGAGCTGCCTCCTCACCTCCACAGTACTATCTGTAATAGGCCTCATCAATAGCTTTTCTTGCATTTCAAATGGTGGAGCAGAAGTATCCACCCCAACTATCTTGCAAAGGTGAGTGATTAAGGAAGGATGTCCTAGGGGTGCTTTATTATTTGAGGTATTGACACACACTAATCTCATCAGCTATCACCTGCCCAATATTAACATTTAAGTTCCTGATAGCACAATAGATGAAGAGTGCCCTGCTGAGAGTAATATCTGACACATGTGAACATGGCTGAATGTTGGCATGCGAAAATGCCATCCAATACTTTGCAAGAGGAGTCAGATCAGTCCTCCAGGTATACATAGTACTCTCTCCAAATCCTCATAATCAGTACCTTCCTCCATACAGAGAGCAAATTGGCACTGCTCACCAGCCCACACAGTATCCAGGAAGTTATTGATAGAATCAGGATCATACCTGATAGCATGGCCTTTGACATAGCCCAGATAATTTTCAGTTGGATAATCACCAATCTTCTTTGCATTGGTGTAGAATTCCTTTACCACAGCTATATTTGCAGGTGCAGGATATGTGGCTAGCTTTCCCCAGTCATTCCCTAACACTTGCTCTCCAAATTGAGGAGCAAAGTTAGGTATCATTCCAACCTTTCTTTCCATGAGGAGTCTCCTGTCCTGAACCACCTTGAAGTGCTTCTCATGTTTCCGAGAGAGGAACCTACTAGAATGGGGTTGTTCTGGTTCCTTTTCCTTTCTCTTGGTTGCCATGGTTTTCAATCTTTTTCCCGAAGAGGATGCCATTCCTACAATCAAACACAGATACAAAACCACAGAACATGATGTTAATCATTAGTAAAACACAGAACACAATTCCTTTTGAAGCTAAACCACCGCTGAGGGTCAGAATTACCCCTCAGCGCCACCAGTGCCACGGTCCAGAACGCAAATTTTCAGAAAATTCCAGGTCTGGCAGAGTGCCACTCAGCGGCAGTTTACCCCTGAGCGGTAACTCTGCAGAATTTTGAAAAACCTCTTTTTAAGCTGTCCTAACTCCACCCAAATGCAATTTTCAGTTTTTTAGATCACAATCATGCGGTTTAATCGGTTCAAACATCAATTTAATCATCAAATCATGCATAGAAACCAAAACCCCTAAATATTCATGCTTTGACAATCACATTCAAAATCAAGAACCCTAGAATGAACAAAATGCTTTCCACTTACTTGGGTGGAGATACTAGATGCAATGAGAATGCTTCCAAGCTAAGATGCTCTCTTCCAACCCCAAACTTAGATGGCACACTAGTGAAAAAGTGAGTGGAAGAGAAATTTTCTTAAGAGGGAAGAGGGAAAAGGTGTGGAAAACCTTGGAAAAGGTATGTGGGAGTGTTTGTGCAGAGAAGAGCCTGGAAAGAAAAGGTAAAACGCAGCTTTGGGTATAAAAATACCCTAATGGGCTCGGGTCCCGCTAAGGGGAAACTAAAGCCCATTCTGCGAGAGTACCGCTCAGCGGTAAGTTACCGTTTAGCGGCACTTGCGTGATGTGCTCTTCTCCTTCTTTTCTTAACCTACGTGCCTCCTAGACATGCCCCTCACTGGTTCCCTGCAATTCAATGTTTAGAATACTTATGCAAACCCTATTATGCAACTAAAATGAAACAAAGAAAAACAATCAATCAACTGGGTTGGCTCCCAGGTAGCGCTTGTTTAACGTCACGAGCCTGACCCAAAATCCTCCAACACCCATCAGTAAGTGTTACAATACTTACCAACACCCATCAGTAGGTGCAAAATTTTCTTACCAACACCCATCAGTAGGTGTTACAAACTGAGTATCCTTCAGTAGATACTTAACCACCTAGCATCCTTCAGTAGATGCTATATCCAACAAAATGTTTACAAAACAATGTCCACAAATTAAAAGTTACAAAACCAAATCAAAAGTTTTTAAATCACTGGGTTGCCTCCCCGCGTGATAATAGTTGAAAAACTGTTATTTTTATGCTTAAAATTGATACCAAAAGCAACCTTTAAGACTTAGAAACTAGCTTGAACTCATATTTTTGCTTTAGTTTTGTGAATAAGAGAGTTGAAAGTGAATTTAATGGTTTTGTGCAAGATTCCCTTTATTTTGTAGGCTAATTGAATGATTTGAAAGAAGAATTGAAATACCGAATGATTGGAGTGCTGAAAAGTCAACCAGAAACCAGAAAAGTCAACCAGTCAACCAAAAAAGTCAACCAGTCAACCAGAATACGAAAAAAGTCAACCAGACGAGTTTTGGGCCAGTTTTATGCGATTTTATGATCTGTTTGGGCATGGACCCGTTTTCTATTATTTTTATGTCCTATTTAAAGACCTAGATGTCTTAGGGTTGGTATCTTTGGCAGAAACGAAGCAAACACTCTCTCTTCCTCCCTTTTGAAGGAGGATCTTGGATGCTCAGGCTACCTCTTCACCTTTTTAGGGTTTTATCTTTCATTCTTTCATTATTGTTCATCTAGGTTCACCATGAATATGGTGAACTAAACCTTGTATGTTTGTTGGGGAATCAATGTAATCTTTTGAAGCTCTCATATATGGAATTTGTGCTTGCATCTTAATCTAAGATTTATGCTTTCTTTCATCATTAGTTAGGGTTTTTCCTCTTTGCTTAATGCTTGCTTTGTTTAGCTCATTCAATGCATGATAATTGATTTTGTCGATACGGGAACATACATGGAAGTCTAGATCCGGGGAATCTCTCCCAATATTATATTGGTTGTCGTTAAGCTCCTGTGCTAGAAGAACTAATTATTAGGAATGCTAGGAATCATATGAACTCATAATTAGGGATAGGCCTTCTTGACAAGGTAATTTAGAGAGTGGCATTAACAATGATGATTTGAATGTTGAATTCCTAAAATATATGAGAGTGGATAAGATGAAATTGACCCCCAACAACATATTCATATATATACTTCATTAAAAGTATTTGTCTTTTGCTTTTGCCATTGATCAAAACCTCATGCATACATGTTTATTTTCGTCTTTTGCATAATACAATCCAATTATTTCGTTCTTAAGTCTTAGCTAATCAACAAACTACACAACTAAACTAGGCCGTGAGTCCTTTGGGAGAACGATACTTGGTCTTACCAAGTTTATTACTTGAACGATTCGGTCATACTTGCAGATTGTAAAACAAGTTTGTGACATCATATTTTGGTGATCATAAATTTGTCCATCACTCCCCGCAAGCGCTCTTTTAACGTCATTAGCTTGACCCAATAAAGTTCAAGTTCCTTCTTCTTTTTCTTCTTCCTACTGAACTTCTTCAGAAATTTGATCACCCTAGGAACCTGTTGCAATGTCTCAATCATAGGAACTTTAATCTCCAATTTCTTGAAGATTTCCATAAAGCACCTAAATTTCTTTTCCTTCCTATGATTCTTCTTTAAATGAGGATGGGATTTTTCATATGATTCCTTCTTCTTTCCTCTCATCTTCTTTTTCTTACTCTTCCTCTCCCCAAATTTTCTCTTTTTCTTTTCTTTTATTTTTTTCTTCCCTTCTCTTTTTCTCCTCAACTTCTTTATTTTCACACACATTTTCTTTCTCTCTTCTTTCTCAACCACTTCTTTTTCTTTTTCTTCATCTTTATCTTTCTCACTCAACTCTTCTTTTTCTTTTCTCTCTACCTTTTCCTCATCTCTCCCTATTCTTTTCTCAGCAAAAATCTTGTCACTTTCAGTGACAATGGCTTGACCTTCCTCCTTAAGGTTAACTTCAGTATTAACCTTAATGTTCAATTTCTGACTAATGTAACGAAGGTGCATCTCCACCCTTTTACATGATTCTGCAATGCTTTTCTGAGTAGAGTCAAAATTTTTCAAAAATCGTTGAAGGGTGTCATCCAAACTTTCTGATAGAGAGGGTTGTTGCTGCCATTGTTGTGGTGGCGGCCTATCAAATTTTTCGGCAGCTTGAGTGCTTTTGTGATGGCAATTAGATATTTGTATGTACTGTTGAACTGCGTCCTTGATGACAAATTTATGAACAATGAAATACGACGCCACAAACTTGTTGAACAATCGGCAAGTGTGACCGAATCGTTTCAAGTAATAAACTCGGTAAGACCAAGTATCGTTCTCCCAAAGGACTCACGGCCTAGTTTAGTTATGTGATTTGTTGATTAGCTAAGACTTAAGAACGAAATAATTGGAGTTTACTATGCAAAAGACGACAAAATAAACATGTATACATGAGGTTGATCAATGGCTAAAACAAAATACAAACACTTTCAATGGAATATATGGATGAGTATGTTGTTGGGGTTATCAATTTCATCTTATCCACTCTCATATACTTTAGGAATTCAACATTCAAGTTATCATTGTTAATGCCACTCTCTAAATTACCTTGACAAGAAGGCCTATCCCTAATTACGAGTTCATACAATTCCTAGCATTCCTAATAATTAGTTCTTTTAGCGCAAGAGCTTAACGACAACCAATATACTATTGGGAGAAATTCCCCGGATCTAGACTTCCCCGTACGTTCCCATATCGACAAAATCAATAATCATGCATTGAATGAGTTAAACAAAGCAAGCATTGAGCAAAGAGGAAAAACCTTAACTAATGATGAAAGAAAGCATAGGTCTTAAATATAAGATGTAAACACAAATTCCATATATGAGAGTTTCACAAGACTACATTGATTCCCCAACAACAATACAAGGTTTAGTTCACCATATTCATGGTGAAACTAGATGAACAATAATGAAAGAATGAAAGATAAAACCCTAGAAAGGTGAAGAGGTAGCCTGAGCATCCAAGATCCTCCTTCAAAGGGGTGAGAGAGAGAGTGTTTGCTTCGTTTCTGCCAAAGATACAAACCCTAGGACGTCCTAAAGCTTATATACTATTCTAAAATTACAGAAAATTCAGGCCCAAGCCCATAAGTGTGCCGCTCAGCGGTAAAGTGCCGCTCAGCGGTAAGTGCGTGAGTTGGTTTCTTCCCCTCAGCGGCCATTTTGCCCCTCAGCGGATCTCCCGTGAACTCCTGAGCGCCGCTCAGCGGTAACTTCGGCTTCTCCTTTTGCACTTTTTTATGTCTTTTCTGATTCCATCTCTCTCCTTCTTCATTTCTTTCACTAAATTCACCTTAAAACCTGCACAAAAACACTGAAATCAAGCATAAACCTGTCCAGCTCTCTTATTTATGAAAATATGGATAAAAGCATGATTTCAAGCTAGTTTCTAAGCACAAAGGTTGCTTTTAGTATCAAATTTAAGCATGAAAATAATAGTTTTTCAACTGTTATCACAACCCCAAACTTAGAACTTTGCTTGTCCTCAAGCAAACAAGATGTAACTCAATCTTCTACCAATTCACATGATGGTTCACTCATTCAAAAATCCTCTTTTCAAGATAAGTAAAAACTTCAATCAAGCTTATGACCAAGAGTTCAATCAAGATGTGCACATGCTTTGGTGTTCACAAAATCACTTAATATCCAACAAATGCTATTTTTCATGAATGATCAATCAATTAAGCATGGATGTTCATGTGCTCATGGAATATTTCCTCACTAGGTAAAGTGTTTCACTCAACAAATAAGTGTATAAGAGGTAATCACTCATTCACTCCACTATCACAATGTCACATGAATCAACTTTTCCTTTCATTTAACCACAATCAAAAACATTCACAAGCATGCATCATCACAAGGGCTTTTCAATGGCTTATAATGTGGCTGGGCTAACAAGAAAATTGGTTTTTCTGGATCACAAAATCCTTGAGTTAAGAGAATCATAACAACACAATTATTCTTATTTTTCCCAACTTGCCTTTTGCATTTGCATTGAGCTTTGCTTTTTTCTTTTCTTACCTTTTCTTTCTCTTTTTCTTTGCATATTCTTAGCTCAATGCTTTTACTTTTTGATGTTTTCCCAACAACCTCAAACTTGAACATTTAACAATACCACACAAGATCTTCTACTTAACTCAAGGTAAAGATTTTCAATCAAGGGTTTTCAATTTATGTTCAAGGCTAAGGGTTCAAAGGATAGAACACAAAGTGTTCTCTTTTAGTGGGCTAACTTTATGAATTTGGCCAATAAAAAGGGTTCCAACAAACGGCCTTGATCATATGATGCAAAACAAGTAATTGATTCAATCATAGAAAACCTGGGCAAAATCATTCATGCTTTCAAAGTAATAGCATTCCACAAAAAAAACTCTGGAGCTCAAAACCTCACATATAAGATCATTCACATTTGACATACACATCCTGCTTAATTTTCACAATCACAATCATAATATCCTGCATTTGTTCACAAAGCTTGTGAATCACCTGTATAAGCATTTAATGTGCACATCATCTCAACATCAATCAATCAATAATCATCATCAAGCATTACTGTCAACACTCAATTTCGTCCGGGTTGATTAAAATTTATTTTCATCATAAAAAATAAAAAAAAAATAAATAAAATAAAAAAAAAAAAAAAAAAAAATAATAAAATAATAAAAAATAAAAAATGAAAAAATAATAATAAAAGTAAAAATAATAATGAAACGAAAAATGGAGCTGCGTTCGTCCTCCACCGTTCGTCCCCGGAATTGCGTAACCGTTCGTCCTTTGTTGATTCGACCGTTCGGTCATGGTGTTTAGTGAGCGTTCGGCCTTCATCGTTAGGTCTTCATTTGAGCGTCCGGCCTGGCCGAGCGTCCAAAGGACGTTCGTGATCTTTTTTCAAAGAGCGTTCGTTGTTCGACCGTTCGATTTTTGTTTAATTTAGGACGTTCGTCCTCGGTGTAAACCGCCCTTCCTTGCGTTGTTCGAGCGTTCGACCATTCGGCTCTTTAGGACGTTCGGTCTTGTTTACTGGACGTTCGGACTCATTGTGTTCGGCCTGGTACAACGTTCGGCAATTGGAGTATTGCGACGCTCGTCCAAATAGTAAAACAATTTCTAGCGTTCGGTCTTTTGGATTTGTGATTAGGGGCGTTCGTCTTTAATTTGGTTTTGAATTAACAAATTGTGAGCGCTCGGCTTTTAGGTCTAGCTTATGAGCGTTCGGTATCCTCAGGCTTTCATCGTGAACGTTCGGTTTTATTTTAGGATTGAGTTTTGAGCGTTCGGTCTGTATGGGAGTCTCTGTGAGCGTTCGTTTTGAACGTTCGGTTTTGAGTTTTGAGCGTTCGGTCATTTCGTGAGGGGTCGTTTCGTTTATCCTTCGAGAGCGTTCGTCTGGAGGCGCTCGTTAGTGGATCCCATTTTGACGGGCGTCCCAGAATGGTGCTGATGAGCGTCCAAGAGTAGTGCTGACGAGCGTCCAAAAGTAGTGGCGGCTTACAGTATGGGTTTCTCTGACGCTTTCACTTTCTGGTTTTGTCTGCCACGGGTGGCCATCTGGAGCTGCAATGTGTTCTTTTACGCCATTCAAGAGAAGGAACATTCTTGGGAAGACATTCAAGGGAACATTCTGGGGGAACACGAGGAAACCCATTGGAAGGAGGACCTGGGACCACTCTCATGGATAACCATTTTGGAGCTCAACAGAGAGCAGGGGGGAGGGCCATTTTTTGGAACGCGATCATCATTAACTCTGGGGGGACACTCACGGAAAAGAGGCTCTCCTCATCGGCCCTGGATCCACTCTGGTTAGCATCTTCATTGTGGTAGCTCGCAGGCAGTTACGAAGCAAAGGAAAGCTAGAACGCGAAAGGTGAGTCTTCACTCTTAGATTGCTCATATGCTTTGAGTGTTTGGGATATTGATGGCTGTTGTCTGCTTGTGTTGGGTTGCTATCTGCTTCCATTTGATTTGATAAACCTGGGCATGGTTTGTTTGCTACTATCTGAACTAAATATGTAATTATTGAGGGATACTATTTCTGTTATTTCTGGCTTGCTTCTGTACCCTCTTTCATCCGTTTCCAACAACCCAAAACCACGCCTCACGGCCTTCAACAATTAGAGAGCAGTACTTCCTCTACAGAACCCAAACTTGCAAACTGATATCTCTCAGCACAACCCCATTATCTTTTTCATTTTCATCTCCAACACCTCATGACCACGGCCTAACCTCAAACTCCTTCACTCCCCTCACCCAACCATCACTCGCCCCTCACACAATTCATGCAACAAAGTCACACCCACCATCTTCAACCCTTCTCTGCCTATCACCCCAGCACCATCATCTTCACCCGTGACCATCCTCAGCACGGCCCACGTTCATCATCAACCCCAACAAACATAACCTACATCTACCCGCCTACCACGCACAACCTCACAACCTCAAATAACTCGTCACCACTCAAAAGCACTTTTATTCCTCCCCATGGCTATATCATGACACTCACGGTTATTACCAGCCACCCCTTGGTTACAACAGTCACAATCCAAAACAAACCAAGAAATTGAACCTCTACGTTTTGTTCATTTCCAATCACCATGTTCATTTCCAATCACCATATTCATTTCCAATAACCAGCAAAGGATTTGAACCCCTAAGCAACAGATATACGCGGAACTGAAAACCATAAACCCACCATCATATTCTGAACCCAAGACTGGGATGGCGGCATGAAAGGCAGAATGGCGTAGGCACGGTGCGGAGGACAAGAGTTCCTTTATCTCGCGTGTTGAGAAAAAGGGGAAGGGAGACGAGAGAACCCGGCGCCGTGGCTGACGGTGGCTCCGGTGATGGATGGTGGCGAGCGGGAGTGCTTGCGACGTTTCAGCCGCGACTCGCAGTGAGCGGTTGCGCGACCGATGATGACCCTGGCGGCAGAGAGTGGCGGAGGCGAACCCCTCCTTGGGTTGTCGTTTACGAAGAGAGACGAGAGAGAGATAGGCGGTGGCGCCGCGGTTGGAAACGGCTCCGGTGGCGTTTGGGTTTTGCCGCCGACGCCCAAACTGGGAGAGTTGGTGGCGTGGTGGCCGGTTAGACGGAGCAGTGGCGTGGTTGAGCTGGCGACGGCTTGACGGCGACTCGCGGTGGCCGGTCTGGCGGAAGGCGAGGGCGTTCTCTTCTCGCGCGCGAAGAAGGGTAAAAAAAGGGGATCCGAAGCCGTGACCAGCGGCGGCCTGGGTGGCGCCGACAACGGAGAGTTGAACCGGATAGGGGGCCCTCCCGCGGTGGCCATTGAACGGCGGCTGAGGCGTGGCTGTTGAAGGGTGGAAGAGCAGCTCTGGGTTTCCTGAGAAAGAGACCTTGGGGTCTCGTTTGAGTAAAGCCGTGTGATGCACAGAGTGAGAGAACCCCTAAGGGTTTCTAGGCTTGAGAGTGAAGAGGCCTTGGGCCTGTTGCTGACCCTGCCCTCTTTGCGCAACCCCATTCTTCACCCGCGCACCCCCATACATCCTCAGGCCAGTGCTGGGTCGAGCCCAAAAATAAAAATCAAACAGTTTGGTTCTGCACCCCCTGTTATTCATATCTCACGCCCCTTTCGACTTGGGCTTAGGCCCAGTCCGTTGTTAGAAACCATTTTAGTATAGACACTCAAGTTTCTCATTTAGGCACCCCCACTTTTTGTTACTTTTATTACTTATTTATTTATTTGCTTTTCTTTGTTTATTCTACTTTTGTTCTCTTATTTTTCTTATTCTATTTTTATTTTATTTTACTTTTTTATTATTTTGTTTGTTGTTTTTGTTTTTTTCGTTTTTATTTTATTTATTTATTCTAAATATCCGTTTATTTTAAAATACATATTTAATAATACATAAAAAAATAAAATATTATATATATATATATACATATATATATATATATATACAAAATTTACAAAAAAATACGTTTTAAAGGTTAAGCACACGTGTGATCGCTCGCATCGTCCTTGTGCTAAAAACCTTCTCTCTTTCATAAATAAAAATTACAAAAAAATATGTTTTAAAGGTTAAGCACACGTGTGATCGTCCGCATCGTCCTTGTGCTAAAAACCTTTTCTCTTTCTTAAATGAAAATTACAAAAAAAATATATGTTTTAAAGGTTAAGCATACGTGTGATCGCTCGCATCGTCCTTGTGCTAAAAACCTTTTATCTTTCTTAAATAAAAGTCAAAAAAATATGTTTTAAAGGTTAAGCACACGTGTGATCGTCCGCATCGTCCTTGTGCTAAAAACCTTTTCTCTTTCTTAAATGAAAATTACAAAAAAAATATGTTTTAAAGGTTAAGCACACGTGTGATCGCTCGCATCGTCCTTGTGCTAAAAACCTTTTATCTTTCTTAAATAAAAGTCACAAAAATATGTTTTAAAGGTTAAGCACACGTGTGATCGTCCGCATCGTCCTTGTGCTAAAAACCTTTTCTCTTTCGTAAATGAAAATTACAAAAAAAATATGTTTTAAAGGTTAAGCACACGTGTGATCGCTCGCATCGTCCTTGTGCTAAAAACCTTTTATCTTTCTTAAATAAAAATCACAAAAAATACGTTGTAAAGGTTAAGCACACGTGTGATCGCTCGCATCATCCTTGTGCTAAGAACATTTTCTCTTTCTTAAATAAAAATACCAAAAAAATACAAAAAAACTATAGATATTAATACTTTTAAACGAACAAACCATATTGGTATGCCAGAACTACGTGATCCTTGATTCTCCATCAAAAGTGGAGATACGTAGGAGCAAGGCCAGTCCTTGTCAGGTTCATTTCCCAAAAATCCAAATTATCCATAACAAGTTTCCAAGCAATTTCCAAACAATTACTTCAAACAGTTTTCAAAAAGAACTACGTAACCCTGATTTCTCATTTTTGAATGAGAATACGTAGGACCAAGGTCAATCCTTGTCGGGCCCAAAAAAACTAAAAAGTATATTTTTGTTTATTTAGAAATTTATTTTAGGGGATAGTTAAACATTTTGAAACCACATCACATTCGCGCATTTAGTTAAAGGTACTGCCTTCGGGCAGGCGCCGTAGGGTGCTAATACCTTCCCTACGCGTAACCGACTCCCGAACCCAGAATCTGGTTTTCATGGACCGTGTCTTATTATTTTATGGTTTTTCCGTAGTTTCCCAGAATAAACTATGGTGGCGACTCCAAATCTCTTTTCTCAAAAACTTTTATCTATTTTCCATGGATCGTCGTCCCGTCGCGATTCCGGTTGCGACAGATGGCGACTCCACTGGGGACACTTAGAGAGTCGAGCCATTTAATTAAATGCGCGAATTCGATGTGGTTTTGCTTATGTGTTTTTCTTTCCCTTTTCTCTATTTGTGCTTGATATTTGGAATAACTGCAATAACTGTTGGATATTGAACCCTAGGGTAGACAATATGTTTATACCTGCCTGGGAAGTTTTCTGGTTGTTTTGCAGGTGAGGGTTTGGGTGTGCATAATTTCCTCCCTTCACACACACACTTTCAGCATATCATGAGTGGGGCCCTATACCCGGGTCTGAGCGTAGCTTAAAATTAGAGGAGTTGTGTAGCGGTGTCACTCTGGGATGTACTTCCTGTTTGGCTATCGTGGGAACTCCAGCTAGAGTCTGTTCTCTTCATATGTGTTTCCACACCTAGTTGATTACTCGACTGTTGTGGAGATGCTATGAAGGGGGCCATAGCTCTAGTGACCTTTGACCTTTAGGTTCAGGAAATCATCCTTGTGAGATTGCATATATTTGACCTTGAACTCCAAGCAGTGAACCTTTGGTAGGGCACGATGGGAGGAATATGTATTTCTGTAACCCTCACGCTGTTCATTTTTTTTTATGATATTGCATTTCATACCATGCATGTGCTTTGTTTCGTCATGTTGTTTTATTATCATGCATCATATTCATACATCATTTAGTAACATGTTAAAAGGAAATCACAGGTACCTACTTAACTTCATACGAGATGGATGTTAACACAAGATCCGATGCTACACAGCACACCGACTCTTCCGATTTAAGAAAGAAGTATAGTCTAAGGACCCATGTTGGAAACTTGACCGGGCTGATAAACTTGGGCAAAAGGCTGAAGACTATAAAAAGAGAAACCTTTCAGAGAAGATATGGAAATTTGTTGAATTTAATGGAGGTTGAAGTACAAATACCCGCTATCACAGCCTTGGCACAATATTACGATTCTCCGCTTCGATGTTTCACATTTCAAGACTTTCAGTTGGCACCAACCATAGAGGAGTTCGAGCATATCCTGAGTTTGCCACTGGAGGGCACCACTCCCTATCAACATTTAGAGCATCATTCCTCTATACCCACCATTGCTACCATCATGAAATTACATCCCAAGGAGCTTGAAGATAGGATGATGATGAGGAATCAAGTGCATGGGTTATCACAGGGATATTTAGAGCAGTATTTACATCACCTGGCTGATAAAGAGGATTGGGAAACTTTCATGGATGTATTAGCCCTCACCATATATGGCATTGTCTTGTTTCCCAAAATAGAAGAATTCGTGGATTACACCGCGATAGATGTCTTCGTGGCGAGTAAAACCAGATCAGAGAATCCTGTAACAGCAGTTCTTGCAGATGTTTATGGGACCTTGAGTTTTTGCCATGAGAGAAGGGGAAAGAAGATTCTTTGTTGTTTACCGGCGTTGTATACATGGATGACAGCGCGTGTGTTTAAAGAGATGGTCGACGTTAAGAGTCTATCGGAGACTTTGTCACATCAAGGGCTTAAAGGTAAAGGAGGAAATGATTGGGCCCGATTCCTTGCTGGTTTGAACGAAAGAAGTATAAAATGGCGCCTGCCTTGGCTTGGAAATAAATTGGCTATCCAGCATTGTGGTAGTTTTCCTAATGTGCCTCTCGTAGGTGCCCGGTACTGTATCAATTACAACCCCCTTTTGGTGCAAAGACAATTTGGGCATCCCATGAAAGGGGCACCTTCATCAGATTACCTTGCTACCCTATTCATTTATTACGAAGACGGGCATTTCATTGAACTGTTAAGAAAGGTTAAAAGCGCCTGGGAAAATGTTGTTCGAGCAGAGAAAGACTTGAGGGATGGAGTAGTGGATAGCAGGGTTAGTTATCACACCTGGATTCTGGAGAGAGTGAAAATAGTCAAGTTGCCTTTCAAGCCAATCAAGGATCAATCAGCTAGTGAAGGACCATCCCAAGCTCCAGAAAGTGAAGAGATGCTACAATTAAGAGCTGAGATGGAGAAATTGAAAATAAGGAATGCTAGGTTGGAAAACGAATTACAAAGGGCGCGTAATGATCTTGTGGATATGAAAAATGATAATGAAGAAAAGTCGCGGGCCTATGAAAACCTTGTCAAAAGCCAGAAGGCTGAGAGAAATTACACATTTCGAGTGAAACAAGATCTAGCGGCTGCAAGTAAGGAATTATCCATAAGGGTAAATGAGAAGAAGGTGGCTTTAGAAGAGGGAAAGGAGTGGAAGCACCTCTACGAAGAAGCCAAAACAGATAAACGAGAAGCCCTGAAGAGATTAAGAGAAGCGCAGATTCAGATAGAAAAAGCGGGGCATGAGATGAAAGAGATGGTCATGTCGTTTGAGGCGGATATGAATAGGGAGCGTTGGAAGCTAACGGAAGCAGAAAAAGAACATCGAACTCTGATAAGACAAATGGAGGAATATATCGAAGAGCAGGAAGAGCGATGGAGGTCGATAGAATTTGAAGAAAGGCATCAGGCCTTGATAAAGCAAATGGAAGAGCACATCGCAGAGCAAGAAATGGATGTGAAGCACTGGAAGGAAAGATTCTCTCAGTTGGCTGCTTTGGCAAACGGGGCAATTGAAGACATCCCCAGGATGGTGTCGAATGCTGAAGCTAGTACTCATTTTTGTAACTCACCAGCGGAAATAGAATTGTTTATTAATCATTGTAAATGGTTGGTGGGAGAGATGAAAGCTTTCATTGCCCGGGCGCGGGATTGATGTACATCGGAATTATGTTTTGTTCCTTAGACGATGTAATGGATCAAATTTTCTTGAAATGAAAGATAGGGGATGTTTGTGTGGTATCGGCTTGTGTTAATTTTCCATCAGTATTGTCATCGTTATCCTGTGGTTTCCACTTATCATTAGCATGCATCATGTTTTCTTTCTGCATTTTTCATCCTTATCTAATTTAATTTTAATAAAAAACAAGAGCAGTACAAGTGAGAGAACAACGGCAAGTTTTCCAAGACATCCGTACAGGACCAGAGCTAACTCAAAGGTCATGGAGAATTGGGAGCAGTCACACGAATCTATTAAGGCCGATGTCAGCCAGTTGAAGGATCAAATGGCCCAGATTTTGGCGGCTCTCGAGGCCCTGAAGACTACGGGAGGGGCGACGTCTGCGCAAGTTGAGGGAAGTGCTCAATATTACCCTCCGATGTTTAATGCTGGGAGCCAGTCTGTTTCGTTCCCAATGTATGGATTACCTCCAGGTTACACCCCACCTGTGGGAGAATACACGGAAGGGGAGCAGACTTCATTCTCTTTCCCTACCACTGCTAACCTACCGCCCATCAGTACTCAGGGGCCTGTTGTAATGTCTGCACCTATGGTAAATGAAGGGATGCATGCAAGCATGACTGATGGAATACGAGTAACCCCGGTGCCACCCGTGATTACCGGAGAGGGCTTTTCTACAGGGGCTGCGCCGTATACTTTGTTCCAGGGGGTAACTAGTAATGTTGATGGGGCAAAGGATAAACTGGAGAGCCTAGAGGCAAGATTGAGGGCTGTGGAGGGATACGAGAGTTATGGATTCGGGGATGTTTCTAGATTGAGCTTGGTTCCTGGCGTCAAAATTCCACATAAGTTCAAGGCGCCAGATTTTGAGAAGTATAAGGGAAATACATGCCCGAAGAGCCATCTGACCATGTTTTGCAGAAAGATGGCTGCATATGCTTATGATGAGCAGCTGCTCATCCATGTTTTTCAAGATAGTTTGGCTGGAGTGGCGTTAAACTGGTATACCCATTTGGAGCCTACTCGAATTCGTTGTTGGGCGGACTTGGCTGATGCTTTTGTGAAGCAGTATATATACAATACACATGTTGCGCCAGATCGTCTACAGCTGCAGAACATGTCGAAGAAAGACAACGAAAGTTTTAAGGAGTATGCTCAGCGGTGGAGAGAATTGGCTGCACAAGTTGAGCCACCTTTGTATGATAAAGAAATGGTGGCAATGTTTGTAAATACGCTCCAACCACCATTTTATGAACATATGGTGGGAAATGTATCTTCAAATTTTGCCGATATCATTGTGATAGGCGAGCGGATAGAGATCGGGTTGAAAAATGGGAAGATTGCATATGGCTCGTCGGTGGTTGCAAACTCCAAAAAACCCAATTTTAACTCAGGAAAAAGAAAAGAAGGAGATGTGCATGCAACATCTACAACTCCCGTGTGGAGAGGTCAGGCTCCCCCTCATAACTATCGACCATACTGGGGTCAACATCCACATGCAGCTAACGTGTCATTTGGTCATCAAATTAGGCCTCAACAACAACCAGGGTACTATCAACCACCACACATCCCGACGAATAATTGGAGGGGAGGGGCAAATGTAGGTTCCAATGTGAGTGCGGGTCCAAATACTTATCCAAGAAGGAACCAAGAAAGGAATTATGTTAACTTTACCCCAATTCCTACAACTTACACGGAATTATTGCCTCATCTTATCAAACAAGGTCTGGTTGTCGTTTGTCCCCTGAGACCTTTGCAGCCTCCGTACCCAAGAGGCTATGATGCAGAGGCAAAGTGTAGTTATCATGGAGGGGCCGCTGGTCATTCCACTGAGAGGTGTCTTGCTTTCAAGCATAAAGTGCAGACTCTAATTGATTCTGGGTGGTTAAAGTTTCAAGAGGATAAGCCTAGTATTGAGGCCAATCCTTTAACGGGGCATGGAAGTGCTTCGACGAATGCTGTCGAAGTGAAAGAACATGAGCTGGTGAGAAATGTGAAAGAAGTCAGGAGCTCTAGGAGGTTTATTTTGGAGGCATTGCTGAGAGTGGGTATCTTGAAAGGTGATTATGATGAAGGTATGGCATGCGCGTTCCACCCAAATGCGGAGCACTCTATTGAGGAGTGTGTGGAGTTTGAAGAAATTTTGCAAGACCTGCTAGATCGTGGTCTGATGCAAGTATGTTACAAGAATGAGGAGGGAAAGGTATTTGCACAGACTGGTGATGAATCCGGTATGATTTTACCAGAACCATTAGTGATTCGTTTCACTAAGACTACTTCTATCCCACCAACTCAAGGAAGGTCGCCCGTTATTATCCGTGTACCAGCTCCTTTTCCTTACAAGAACGAAAAAGCTGTCCCATGGAGATATGGGACGCATACGTCAAGCGAAGAACAAAGCGTTGACCCGGCCGTCAAAAACATATCAGGGATAGGTGGAATGACTAGGAGTGGTCGAATTTTCACATCCCCAGAGTTGGCACGAGAAAGAGTTAATGATAAAGAAACAACGATGGCCGTGAAAGCAAAAGAATTCTTAAAGGGCAAGGGTGCACAGACAGAGGAGATCCCCGACAAGGAAGAGAAGAGAGAAGTTTCTGAAGAGGAGGCATGTGAATTTTTAAAATTCATACAACAAAGTGAGTATAAGGTGGTGGAACAGTTAAACCGTATGCCTGCTCGTATATCCTTGTTAGACTTGCTCATGCATTCGGCATCACACAGAAAGTTGCTAATGAAGATACTCAGTGAGGCTCACGTGGAGCAAGGTATTTCATTGAATAAATTCGAAGGTATTGTTGGCAATATTGTTGCTAATAATTATCTCACTTTTACGGATGAAGAGATACCAGCTGAGGGAAGAGGGCATAACAAGGCTCTTCACGTCTCTGTGAAATGCCTGGATCATGTTATTGCGCGTGTTTTAGTGGATAATGGGTCCTCTTTGAATGTAATGCCGAAAGCAACCCTGGAAAAGCTACCTTGCGAAGGAATGCATATGAGACCTAGTTCAATGATTGTGAGGGCGTTTGATGGTAGTAAACGAGAAGTGATGGGAGAGGTGGAATTACCAATACAAGTTGGCCCGAGTGTCTTTCAAATAACATTCCAAGTTATGGATATTCTGCCAGCTTATAGTTGTCTACTGGGGCGCCCATGGATCCATTCGGCTGGAGTTGTACCTTCTACACTACACCAGAAGTTGAAGTATGTGATGGGAGATAAGCTGGTGATAGTATCAGGAGAAGAGGATCTTCTTGTGAGTGGGCCATCATCCACACGCTACATCGAGGCGGCTGAAGAAGCTCTCGAGACAGCCTTCCAATCATTGGAGATCGTGGGAAATACTTGTGTGGAACCGTTTCCAATAAATCCTCGTCTATCATGTGCTTCTATTATGATGGCTAAGATTATGCTAAAAGAGGGCTATGTATATGGGGAAGGTTTGGGCAAATATCGGCAGGGGCGAGCATTCCCTCTGGAAATAGTTGAAAACAAGAACAGATATGGCTTGGGGTACAAACCTACCAAGGAAGATAGGAAAAGGATGATTGAAGAAAGAAAAGAGCGCAGTCTGGCCCGTGCAGAAAGACGAGGGCCCAGAGAGAGCAAAATTCACATTGTTGACATCAAAGAAAGCTTCCGCAGTGCTGGATGGATCAACACTGACCAGATAGCAGCTGTGGAGGATGAAGAAAGGGTTCAAAGTTTGAACTTCGTGTGGGCTTGTTCCCCTGATACTCAACTCAACAATTGGGAAACACTGGATTTACCTGTGATGCTTAATGTGAACAAAATGTAATAGTCTTAATTAAGCTTATAGTCTCGATTGGGGTTTTAGAACTAAAGTTTTGCGGATTGATTCTTTTTACTTTTCACTCAGCGTGACAATAAAGTTGCATTTCATCATCATTCGGCATTTTTCTTTGTTTATTTTATCTATTTATACTTTTTCATAAATTTAAATGATGCAGATGTGACAATGATTGTTTTGAAAATAACGATATCAATGTTCCTAATTTTGAGCACCCTATCAATAATACGGAAGATGATTTTGAAGATGATGTGGAACCCTCTCCAGAATTGTTGAGATTAGTGGAACAAGAATCTAAGGAGATAAAACCCCATCAGGAGGAGATTGAAATACTTAACTTGGGAGAGAAGGATGAGATAAGGGAAGTGAAAATCGGTACTAGTATGAAAACGGAAGTGAGGGAAAGATTGCGTGTCCTGTTGAAGGAGTTTAAAGATGTGTTCGCATGGTCTTACAATGACATGCCGGGTCTAGACACCGATATTGTGCAGCATACGCTCCCCCTCAAGCCGGAATGCCCTCCAGTCAAGCAAAAACTGAGAAGAATGAAGCCGGAAATGTCCCTAAAAATTAAAGAAGAGGTCCAAAAGCAATTTGACGCAGGATTTTTGGCTGTGGCAAGATACCCACAATGGGTAGCAAATGTTGTACCAGTGCCTAAGAAAGATGGGAAAGTCCGAATGTGTGTTGACTATCGTGATTTGAATCGTGCAAGTCCGAAAGATAACTTCCCATTACCACACATCGATACTCTGGTGGATAATACGGCCAAATTTTCGTTATTTTCGTTCATGGACGGATTCTCGGGATATAATCAAATTAAAATGGCACCGGAAGATATGGAAAAAACGACCTTTATCACGTTATGGGGGACATTCTGTTATAAGGTGATGTCTTTCGGACTCAAGAATGCTGGAGCAACGTACCAAAGGGCAATGGTGACACTCTTTCATGATATGATGCATAAGGAAATTGAAGTCTATGTGGATGACATGATTGCAAAGTCGGAATCAGAAGATGAGCATATTTTCAATCTAAGGAAATTATTTGAGAGACTGAGAAAGTACAAACTCAGGTTAAATCCTGCCAAATGTACGTTTGGAGTAAAGTCTGGAAAATTGTTGGGCTTTATTGTCAGTCAAAGAGGGATAGAAGTTGATCCTGACAAAGTAAGAGCGATAACGAAAATGTCTGCGCCCATAACAGAAAAGGAGGTTCGAGGTTTTCTGGGAAGGCTGAACTACATTGCTAGGTTCATCTCCCAATTAACTGCTACCTGTGAACCAATGTTCAAGTTGCTACGGAAAAATCAGGCGGTAGTCTGGAATGAAGATTGTCAAATTGCTTTTGAAAAGATCAAACAATACCTGCAGGACCCTCCTGTATTGCGTCCACCTAGGCCAGGAAGACCGCTCATTTTGTACTTGACCGTATTGGACAATTCAATGGGTTGTGTATTGGGTCAGCATGATGAAGACGGGAAAAGAGAACATGCCATATATTACTTGAGCAAGAGATTCACAGATTGCGAACAACGATATTCGTCGTTAGAGCGAACTTGTTGTGCACTGGCGTGGGCTGCTCATCGTTTAAGGCAATACATGTTGAGTCACTCTACTTGGCTGATATCTAAAATGGATCCTATCAAGTACATTTTCGAAAAGCCCGCTCTCACTGGAAGGATAGCTCGATGGCAGATGCTACTATCGGAGTACGACATTGTATATGTTACTCAGAAATCTATCAAGGGTAGCGCTTTAGCAGAATTTTTAGCCCATCAACCCATTAATGACTATCAGCCAATGCAACCTGAGTTTCCTGATGAAGATATCATGGCTTTATTTGCTAAGAACAGAGAGGATGAAAATGAAAAAGCCTGGACGGTATTATTCGATGGGGCATCGAATGTAATGGGGCATGGAATAGGGGCAGTGCTTATCTCTCCTAAGAATCAATACATTCCAATGACGGCAAGGTTGTGTTTTAATTGCACGAATAATATCGCAGAATATGAAGCCTGTGCCATGGGTATTCGAGCAGCAATAGAGTCTAAAGCAAAAATTCTGGAGGTATACGGAGATTCAGCTTTGGTCATCCATCAATTGAAGGGAGAATGGGAGACTAGGGATACTAAATTAATTCCATACCAAGCTTACATCAGGGGATTAATTGAGTATTTCGATTCCATCACGTTTAATCATATACCGCGAGAAGATAATCAATTAGCAGACGCGTTGGCTACCTTGTCGTCGATGTTTGAAGTTGATCAAGATGCAGAATTGCCAATGATTGAAATGAAGAGTCATACTGAGCCAGCATATTGTCATTTCATCGAAGAGGAAGTAGATGGTAAACCTTGGTACTTTGATATCAAGCAGTATCTTAAGACTCGAGAATATCCAGAGAAGGCATCCGAAAACGATAAAAGGGCGTTAAGAAGGTTGGTTGGCAGCTTCATTTTGAGTGGGGATATTTTATATAAGAGGAATCATGACATGGTTCTCCTTAGATGCGTAGATGCAAAAGAAGCCGAGTTGATACTAAAAGAAGTACACGAGGGTACATTTGGCACGCACATGAACGGGCACTCAATGGCTAGGAAGATACTGAGAGCAGGGTATTTTTGGTTGACTATGGAAAATGATTGATGTACACATGTGAGAAAGTGTGAGAAATGCCAGGTGTACGCAAATAATATCAATATGCCCCCCACGACCTTGAATGTGTTGTCTGCGCCATGGCCCTTTTCGATGTGGGGAATAGATGTCATCGGAGCTATAGAGCCAAAGGCGTCAAATGGACACCGTTTCATATTAGTCGCAATCGATTACTTCACCAAGTGGGTTGAGGCTGCTTCTTATGCTAATGTAACTAGAAAGGTGGTGACCAAGTTCATAAAAAAGGAGTTGATTTGCAGATACGGGCTCCCTAACAGGATCATCACCGATAATGCCACTAACTTGAACAACCAGATGATGACAGAGTTATGTGAGGAATTCAAAATTCATCATCTTAATTCTTCTCCTTATCGTCCAAAGATGAATGGGGCAGTAGAGGCTGCTAACAAGAATATCAAGAAGATTGTGCAGAAGATGGTGGTCACATATAAGGATTGGCATGAAATGCTTCCTTTTGCTTTACATGGTTATCGCACTTCGGTACGAACATCGACTGGGGCAACGCCTTTCTCGCTGGTATATGGAATGGAAGCAGTACTTCCGTTTGAAGTGGAAATTCCGTCCTTACGAGTTTTAATGGAAACCCAATTAGAAGAGGCTGAGTGGGTTCAGGCTCGTTTCGACCAGCTCAATCTCATCGATGAAAAAAGATTAACAGCAGTATGCCATGGACAATTGTACCAAAGAAGAATGAAGAAGGCATTTGACAAAAAGGTACACCCAAGAGAATTTCATGAAGGTGAGCTAGTGTTGAAGAAGATCCTACCTATACAAAAGGATCATAGAGGCAAATGGACTCCAAATTATGAAGGGCCATTTGTAGTGAAGAAAGCATTTTCTGGTGGGGCACTAATTCTCACAAGAATGGACGGAGAGGAGTTACCATTGCCAGTTAATTCTGATGCAGTAAAAAAGTTTTACGCATGATGATTCCGTGATAGTGGTTGCCATTAAAGGGGATGTTGATATTATTGTTAAAGATTATTGTACTCTGTGTTTTTTTTTAATAAATGAAGTTCACGCGAATTCATTCATATTTTGGTTGTTTGCATTCCATCTGGAATATTGCATGTCACGCTGAGCTGTTAAGTAGTCAAAGGAAAATGAAAATAAAAATGAGTAAGCGCATGTTGATAAAAGCATCACAGGTATATCAGGTTGGTGAGCTCGGTCCTGGAGGATGTCGAAAAAGGAAAAACAAAAAAAAGAAGAGAGGTCACATGCTAAGTTTGTTGTTAATAAAGTTGTCAAGGACACAGTATTTTCGAAAAATTTTGAAAAAATACCGTTGGTGAGTCCTTTCCTGATTCAAGGTTTTGGGTGTAACCAGTGTTCTTTTCTTGATAAAGCATCTGCATTCATATTACTTGAATCCTAATTTTTTTCGTTTCCCGTAAGAAGAAGGATTTCGCCGTACGCTTAATATTGGGGCAGTTTTCATCATGTTACATATCACCGATAATCCGTTGATTAGGGAGATATATATATATAAAAAAAAAAAAAAGGAGAAAACAAAGGAAAAATGAAGTTGATGTGTCAGGCACTACATAGCTTCGTTTCAGGTTTAAATTCAAGAGAAAGTCAGACAAACAAGATTCGGAATGACGTCTGGCCATTTTTCATTATCCCATCGTCAAAAGCAGTTCATTCAATTGCACCCCTTTTGAGCCAAAATTCGTAATTGTTTTTATCACCCTATACAAGAATCATCAGCATGTCGACGTCAATTTGAAAGGGTACATCATAAGCATCCAAAGTTGAAAAAAAAAAAAAAAAAAAAATGAATGAAAAGGAAAGTATCATAAAAGGACTACAACGGGGGCAACGAAAAGAATGATCCAAAGGGAAAGAAAGAAAAGGCAACGATAGGCATGCTTGAAATTCAAATCCCTAAAGACAGTTGACAGGACACCTTGCAAACGATTCTTGTCTAAAGACTTTAACCGTCAAACAATTATTTGGGCCTTTATTATCCTTTCTTGCAAAACCCTTTGTCCTCTAGCCACGGTACAAGCTCATAAAAGTCCACGCTGACTGAAGACTGTTGGTCCTAATCTTTCTCACGAATTTAATTTTGAAACAAAATGATGTGGTGAACGACACAATTCAGTGTTATTTTCAAAAAAAAAAAAAAAAAAAAAAAAAAAAAGAAGTCTCCCTGTCAATCGAAGATCATCCAATTTGGGGGGAATCCTTCATACCCGAAATCTTTTCGCTTTTCTAGTGTGTAAAATTAGTGCAGCATGGGAGCACAACATGTTAATATCACTTTTACCCAAATGAGGGGCACACATACGTTAATATTTGCTCACAGAAAATCATTACGCATTTGCTTTTCATAACCATCCTTCCACATTCTACAGGGTTCAAGTTAATTTGGATTGCAAGAAGCGATAAAAAGAATTTTAACTCAGGGTTACACTTTGTTCCTGCTCATTAAAGGGTTCTATACCTATCAACGTTGTTTTTAAGGAATGCGTTTTGAACGTACATCGTGTTTGATGACAATATTAACAATGGATTCCAAGCATGGAAATTAAATAAAAAAATGATGATGAAAAGCGAGAGTAAAAGAAAAGACCAAAATGAAGGTCTCATGTGTCCATGCATCCATGCATCATCATGACATAACATCATCTTAGAAGAAGCGAGGAGAATTGTTTGCAAAATCTTCATGTTTTACTCGGCATTTATCAACTTTTCAAAGTTACAAATCATGGTTTTAGTTTTCTGTTATTGACCCTCTGCATGGCAATGGTCGGATTTAAATTTCTGTTCTGTGAGTTTGGCCCTCTGCGAGGCAATGGTCAAATCCAGGCTTTAATTTTCTGTTATTGACCCTCTGCATGGCAATGGTCGGATTTAAATTTCTGTTCTGTGAGTTTGGCCCTCTGCGAGGCAATGGTCAAATCCAGGTTTTAATTTTCTGTTATCAACCCTCTGCATGGCAATGGTCAGATTTAATTTTCTGTTCTGTGAGTTTGGCCCTCTGCGAGGCAATGGTCAAATCCAGGTTTTAATTTTCTGTTATCGACCCTCTGCATGGCAATGGTCGGATTTAATTTTCTGTTCTGTGAGTCTGGCCCTCTGCGAGGCAATGGTCAAATCCAGGTTTTAATTTTCTGTTATTGACCCTCTGCATGGCAATGGTCGGATTTAATTTTCTGTTCTGTGAGTTTGGCCCTCTGCGAGGCAATGGTCAAATCCAGGTTTTAATTTTCTGTTATTGACCCTCTGCATGGCCATGGTCAGATTTAAATTTCTGTTCTGTGAGTTTGGCCCTCTACGAGGCAATGGTCAAATCCAGGTTTTAATTTTCTGTTATTGACCCTCTGCATGGCAATGGTCGGATTTAATTTTCTGTTCTGTGAGTTTGGCCCTCTGCGAGGCAATGGTCAAATCCAGGTTTTATTTTCTGTTATTGACCCTCTGCATGGCAATGGTCGGATTTAAATTTCTGTTCTGTGAGTTTGGCCCTCTGCGAGGCAATGGTCAAATCCAGGTTTTAATTTTCTGTTATCGACCCTCTGCATGGCAATGGTCGGATTTAATTTTCTGTTCTGTGAGTTTGGCCCTCTGCGAAGCAATGGTCAAATCCAGATTTTAATTTTCTGTTATTGATCCTCTGCGTGGCAATGGTCAAACCCTGCAATCAAACTCATCACTTCATTCACTTCCATAGGGTTGGTGCACCCTCTGCGAGGTTATTACACCTCACCGCTCTCAGCTCTGTTCATTTGTTTTATTCCCTGTTTCTTGTTTATCTTGAAACCCGAACGAAATTAGTATTTTTATCTTTACTTATCCTTTACTTTGATAATATGAAAACTTTGTTTGTCATATGATCTAGTAAAATCTAAGTAAAGAGGGGCAGCTGTCAACACTCAATTTCGTCCGGGTTGATTAAAATTTATTTTCATCATAAAAAATAAAAAAAAAATAAATAAAATAAAAAAAAAAAATAATAAAATAATAAAAAATAAAAAATGAAAAAATAATAATAAAAGTAAAAATAATAATGAAACGAAAAATGGAGCTGCGTTCGTCCTCCACCGTTCGTCCCCGGAATTGCGTAACCGTTCGTCCTTTGTTGATTCGACCGTTCGGTCATGGTGTTTAGTGAGCGTTCGGCCTTCATCGTTAGGTCTTCATTTGAGCGTCCGGCCTGGCCGAGCGTCCAAAGGACGTTCGTGATCTTTTTTCAAAGAGCGTTCGTTGTTCGACCGTTCGGTTTTTGTTTAATTTAGGACGTTCGTCCTCGGTGTAAACCGCCCTTCCTTGCGTTGTTCGAGCGTTCGACCATTCGGCTCTTTAGGACGTTCGGTCTTGTTTACTGGACGTTCGGACTCATTGTGTTCGGCCTGGTACAACGTTCGGCAATTGGAGTATTGCGACGCTCGTCCAAATAGTAAAACAATTTCTAGCGTTCGGTCTTTTGGATTTGTGATTAGGGGCGTTCGTCTTTAATTTGGTTTTGAATTAACAAATTGTGAGCGCTCGGCTTTTAGGTCTAGCTTATGAGCGTTCGGTATCCTCAGGCTTTCATCGTGAACGTTCGGTTTTATTTTAGGATTGAGTTTTGAGCGTTCGGTCTGTATGGGAGTCTCTGTGAGCGTTCGTTTTGAACGTTCGGTTTTGAGTTTTGAGCGTTCGGTCATTTCGTGAGGGGTCGTTTCGTTTATCCTTCGAGAGCGTTCGTCTGGAGGCGCTCGTTAGTGGATCCCATTTTGACGGGCGTCCCAGAATGGTGCTGATGAGCGTCCAAGAGTAGTGCTAACGAGCGTCCAAAAGTAGTGGCGGCTTACAGTATGGGTTTCTCTGACGCTTTCACTTTCTGGTTTTGTCTGCCACGGGTGGCCATCTGGAGCTGCAATGTGTTCTTTTACGCCATTCAAGAGAAGGAACATTCTTGGGAAGACATTCAAGGGAACATTCTGGGGGAACACGAGGAAACCCATTGGAAGGAGGACCTGGGACCACTCTCATGGATAACCATTTTGGAGCTCAACAGAGAGCAGGGGGGAGGGCCATTTTTTGGAACGCGATCATCATTAACTCTGGGGGGACACTCACGGAAAAGAGGCTCTCCTCATCGGCCCTGGATCCACTCTGGTTAGCATCTTCATTGTGGTAGCTCGCAGGCAGTTACGAAGCAAAGGAAAGCTAGAACGCGAAAGGTGAGTCTTCACTCTTAGATTGCTCATATGCTTTGAGTGTTTGGGATATTGATGGCTGTTGTCTGCTTGTGTTGGGTTGCTATCTGCTTCCATTTGATTTGATAAACCTGGGCATGGTTTGTTTGCTACTATCTGAACTAAATATGTAATTATTGAGGGATACTATTTCTGTTATTTCTGGCTTGCTTCTGTACCCTCTTTCATCCGTTTCCAACAACCCAAAACCACGCCTCACGGCCTTCAACAATTAGAGAGCAGTACTTCCTCTACAGAACCCAAACTTGCAAACTGATATCTCTCAGCACAACCCCATTATCTTTTTCATTTTCATCTCCAACACCTCATGACCACGGCCTAACCTCAAACTCCTTCACTCCCCTCACCCAACCATCACTCGCCCCTCACACAATTCATGCAACAAAGTCACACCCACCATCTTCAACCCTTCTCTGCCTATCACCCCAGCACCATCATCTTCACCCGTGACCATCCTCAGCACGGCCCACGTTCATCATCAACCCCAACAAACATAACCTACATCTACCCGCCTACCACGCACAACCTCACAACCTCAAATAACTCGTCACCACTCAAAAGCACTTTTATTCCTCCCCATGGCTATATCATGACACTCACGGTTATTACCAGCCACCCCTTGGTTACAACAGTCACAATCCAAAACAAACCAAGAAATTGAACCTCTACGTTTTGTTCATTTCCAATCACCATATTCATTTCCAATCACCATATTCATTTCCAATAACCAGCAAAGGATTTGAACCCCTAAGCAACAGATATACGCGGAACTGAAAACCATAAACCCACCATCATATTCTGAACCCAAGACTGGGATGGCGGCATGAAAGGCAGAATGGCGTAGGCACGGTGCGGAGGACAAGAGTTCCTTTATCTCGCGTGTTGAGAAAAAGGGGAAGGGAGACGAGAGAACCCGGCGCCGTGGCTGACGGTGGCTCCGGTGATGGATGGTGGCGAGCGGGAGTGCTTGCGACGTTTCAGCCGCGACTCGCAGTGAGCGGTTGCGCGACCGATGATGACCCTGGCGGCAGAGAGTGGCGGAGGCGAACCCCTCCTTGGGTTGTCGTTTACGAAGAGAGACGAGAGAGAGATAGGCGGTGGCGCCGCGGTTGGAAACGGCTCCGGTGGCGTTTGGGTTTTGCCGCCGACGCCCAAACTGGGAGAGTTGGTGGCGTGGTGGCCGGTTAGACGGAGCAGTGGCGTGGTTGAGCTGGCGACGGCTTGACGGCGACTCGCGGTGGCCGGTCTGGCGGAAGGCGAGGGCGTTCTCTTCTCGCGCGCGAAGAAGGGTAAAAAAAGGGGATCCGAAGCCGTGACCAGCGGCGGCCTGGGTGGCGCCGACAACGGAGAGTTGAACCGGATAGGGGGCCCTCCCGCGGTGGCCATTGAACGGCGGCTGAGGCGTGGCTGTTGAAGGGTGGAAGAGCAGCTCTGGGTTTCCTGAGAAAGAGACCTTGGGGTCTCGTTTGAGTAAAGCCGTGTGATGCACAGAGTGAGAGAACCCCTAAGGGTTTCTAGGCTTGAGAGTGAAGAGGCCTTGGGCCTGTTGCTGACCCTGCCCTCTTTGCGCAACCCCATTCTTCACCCGCGCACCCCCATACATCCTCAGGCCAGTGCTGGGTCGAGCCCAAAAATAAAAATCAAACAGTTTGGTTCTGCACCCCCTGTTATTCATATCTCACGCCCCTTTCGACTTGGGCTTAGGCCCAGTCCGTTGTTAGAAACCATTTTAGTATAGACACTCAAGTTTCTCATTTAGGCACCCCCACTTTTTGTTACTTTTATTACTTATTTATTTATTTGCTTTTCTTTGTTTATTCTACTTTTGTTCTCTTATTTTTCTTATTCTATTTTTATTTTATTTTACTTTTTTATTATTTTGTTTGTTGTTTTTGTTTTTTTCGTTTTTATTTTATTTATTTATTCTAAATATCCGTTTATTTTAAAATACATATTTAATAATACATAAAAAAATAAAATATTATATATATATATACATATATATATATATATACAAAATTTACAAAAAAATACGTTTTAAAGGTTAAGCACACGTGTGATCGCTCGCATCGTCCTTGTGCTAAAAACCTTCTCTCTTTCATAAATAAAAATTACAAAAAAATATGTTTTAAAGGTTAAGCACACGTGTGATCGTCCGCATCGTCCTTGTGCTAAAAACCTTTTCTCTTTCTTAAATGAAAATTACAAAAAAAATATATGTTTTAAAGGTTAAGCATACGTGTGATCGCTCGCATCGTCCTTGTGCTAAAAACCTTTTATCTTTCTTAAATAAAAGTCAAAAAAATATGTTTTAAAGGTTAAGCACACGTGTGATCGTCCGCATCGTCCTTGTGCTAAAAACCTTTTCTCTTTCTTAAATGAAAATTACAAAAAAAATATGTTTTAAAGGTTAAGCACACGTGTGATCGCTCGCATCGTCCTTGTGCTAAAAACCTTTTATCTTTCTTAAATAAAAGTCACAAAAATATGTTTTAAAGGTTAAGCACACGTGTGATCGTCCGCATCGTCCTTGTGCTAAAAACCTTTTCTCTTTCGTAAATGAAAATTACAAAAAAAATATGTTTTAAAGGTTAAGCACACGTGTGATCGCTCGCATCGTCCTTGTGCTAAAAACCTTTTATCTTTCTTAAATAAAAATCACAAAAAATACGTTGTAAAGGTTAAGCACACGTGTGATCGCTCGCATCATCCTTGTGCTAAGAACATTTTCTCTTTCTTAAATAAAAATACCAAAAAAATACAAAAAAACTATAGATATTAATACTTTTAAACGAACAAACCATATTGGTATGCCAGAACTACGTGATCCTTGATTCTCCATCAAAAGTGGAGATACGTAGGAGCAAGGCCAGTCCTTGTCAGGTTCATTTCCCAAAAATCCAAATTATCCATAACAAGTTTCCAAGCAATTTCCAAACAATTACTTCAAACAGTTTTCAAAAAGAACTACGTAACCCTGATTTCTCATTTTTGAATGAGAATACGTAGGACCAAGGTCAATCCTTGTCGGGCCCAAAAAAACTAAAAAGTATATTTTGTTTATTTAGAAATTTATTTTAGGGGATAGTTAAACATTTTGAAACCACATCACATTCGCGCATTTAGTTAAAGGTACTGCCTTCGGGCAGGCGCCGTAGGGTGCTAATACCTTCCCTACGCGTAACCGACTCCCGAACCCAGAATCTGGTTTTCATGGACCGTGTCTTATTATTTTATGGTTTTTCCGTAGTTTCCCAGAATAAACTATGGTGGCGACTCCAAATCTCTTTTCTCAAAAACTTTTATCTATTTTCCATGGATCGTCGTCCCGTCGCGATTCCGGTTGCGACAATTACTTATCAAACAATCACAGTTAATAGCAAACCATCATAACAAACCAGGTTTCCAATAGAGTACATCAAACCCTAATCTAAAAACCAAAAATAAATAAGTTCAGAAAACTTAAACCAACAAAAGCATAAGCATATGATAGCATTCATCAGTAAATGCTATCTCAGCTCCTCATCAATCTGAGTTGTCCTCTGTATCTTCCTCTTCTTCCTCATCTTCATCATCTTCAAATGCATCATCATCATCAGCTTCATCTTCTTCCATCTCTCTAGCTGAAGCTTCAACTGCTTCAGCTCCTCCTCCTTGCACTGGCTCCTCTGGCCAAGCTACCACATTATGGAATTCATCTATAGTCCACCTGTGAGCTGGAGGTGTATCATACATCCCCATAATCATCTCAGCAGTAGCCACCTGCCCTCTATGAATGGACTGCAACTGAGCACCTATAAGAGACATGTACATGTCTCTCATCTGGAAAGGTTCTGCTTCATGTGTCTCAGCAAATGTCTGGCTCTGTGCTGGCCCTCTCTCTCTACGAGCACGACGTGGTGGAACTGGCTGAGCTGCCTCCTCACCTCCACAGTACTGTCTGTAATAGGCCTCATCAATAGCTTCTCTTGGCCTCTCAAATTGTGGAGCAGAGGTGTCCACCCCAACTATCTTGCAAAGGTGAGTGATCAAGGAGGGATGTCCTAGTGGTGCTTTATTGTTTGAGGTATTAGCGCACACACTAATCTCATCAGCTATCACCTGCCCAATATTAACATTTAAGTTTCTGATAGCACAGTAGATGAATAGTGCCCTGTTGAGAGTAATATCTGACGCATGTGAACATGGCTGAATGTTGGCATGAGAAAATGCCATCCAATACTTTGCAAGAGGAGTCAAATCTGTCCTCCTAATGTTAACCACTGAGCCAGATCTATTCCTTTGGAAGTGTCCTCCTGGTATACATAACACTCTCTCCACATCCTCATAATCAGCACCTTCCTCCATGCAAAGAGCAAACTGGCACTGCTTACCAGCCCACACAGTGTCCAGGAAGTTATTGATAGAATAAGGATCATACCTGATAGCATGGCCTCTGACATAGCCCAAATAATTCTCCGCTGGATAATCACCAATCTTCTTTGCATTGGTGTAAAATTCCTTTACCATGGCTATGTTTGCAGGTGCAGGATATGTGGCTAGCTTTCCCCAGTCATTCCCTAACACTTGCTCTCCAAATTGAGGAGCAAAGTTAGGTATCATTCCAACCTTTCTTTCCATGAGGAGTCTCCTGTCCTGAACCACCCTGAAGTGCTTCTCATGTTTCCGAGAGAGGAACCTACTAGAATGAGGCTGTTCTGGTTCCTTTTCCTTTCTCTTGGTTGCCATGGTTTTCAATCTCTTTCCTGAAGAGGATGTCATTCCTGGATTTAAACACAGATACACAACCACAGAACATGATGTTGATCATTAGTAAAACACAGAACACAACTCCTTTCGAAGCTAAACCACCACTGAAGGTCAGAATTTCCCCTCAGCGCCACCAGTGCCACAGTCAAAATCACAAAAATTCAAGAAAAATCAGGTCTGGTAGAGTGCCGCTCAGCGGCAGTTTACCCCTGAGCGGTGACTCTGCAGATTTTTGAAAAATTTCTTTTAAGCTGTCCTAACTCCACCCAAATGCAATTTTCAATTTTCCAGTTCAAAATCATGTAGTTTAATCAGTTCAAACATAAATTATATCATCAAATCATGCATAGAAATCAAAACCCCTAAATATTCATGCTTTGACAATCACATTCAAAATCAAGAACCCTAAAATGAACAAAATGCATTTTACTTACTTGGGTGGAGATACTAGATGCAATGAGAATGCTTCCAAGCTAGAATGCTCTCTTCCAACCCCAAACTTTGATGGCACACTAGTGAAAAAGTGAGTGGAAGAGAAATTTTCTTAAGAGGGAAGAGTGAAAATGTGTGGAAAACCTTGGAAAATGTATGTGGGAGTGTTTGTGCAGAGAAGGGCCTGAAAGTATGAACAAATGCACAACTTAGGGTATAAAAATACCCTAATGGGCTCGGATCCCGCTAACGGGAAACTAAAGCCCATCTGCGAGAGTACCGCTCAGCGATAAGTTACCGCTCAGCGGCACTTTCGTGAAGTGCTCTTCTCCTTCTTTTCTTAACCTGCGTGCCTCCTAGACATGCCCCTCACTGGTTCCCTGCAATTCAATGTTTAAAACACTTATGCAAACCCTAACTAAAATGAAACAAACAAAAACAATCAATCAACTGGGTTGCCTCCCAAGTAGCGCTTGTTTAACGTCACGAGCCTGACCCAAAATCCACCAACACCCATCAGTAGGTGTTAAAAATCTTACCAACACCCATCAGTAGGTGTTAAAAACTTACCAACACCCCTCAGTAGGTGTTACAAACTTAGCATCCTTCAGTAGATGCTATATCCAACTAGCATCCTTCAATAGATGCTATGTCCAGCAAAATATTTACAAAATAATGTTCAACAGATTAAATATTACAAACCAAAATAAAATTAAAAGTTTTTAAATCCACTGGGTTGCCTCCCAGCAAGCGCTCTTTTAACGTCATTAGCTTGACCCAGTAAAGCTCAAGTTCCTTCTTCATAGTTGAGGTTGTCATCCCACCAACTCCTTAGTTGTTTCCTGTGCACTGTTTTGGTCTTTCTAGAATGTGGAGACTCTATCTCTATCATCTCCTTCTCTTTAAAGCCTTTCACAACCCACAACTTGTTTTTGATTCTCACAGGTGTACCAAGTTGGGGTCTTCCTTTCTTCCAGTCACCAGGAATTCTTGCTCCTCTTCCAATCTTCTCTCTTTTATGCACCTGAAACAACAAACAATGGTTACCTGTGACCTTGGGCTTTCCATTTTGATGGCTAGTCATGTGTGCATCTTCAAATGCAGCTTTATAACTAGCTTCTTCCTCCTTTGTTTGCCTCTCATCCTGAAAGACATCTACAACAACTCTCTCCTCTCGGTCCTGGAGCACCACTATACCTTCATTAACATCAATGATAGCTTTGGTTGTTTTCATAAACGGTCTTCCAAGTATGATAGGTATCTTCTCTGTCTCCATCTTCATCACCACAAAGTCTGCCAAGAACTGGAGTTTGCCAACACAAACTACAATGTCCTCCGCAATCCCACACGGTTCCTTTGAAGATCCGTCAGCCATTATTAAATTAACCATTACAGGTTTCAAATTGAAATCGCCGATTTGCTCCAGTAAAGAGTAAGGTATCAAGTTAAAACTTGAACCTAAGTCAAGAAGAGCTTTTTTAATCTTTTTCTTCCCTATGGTACAAGGGATAGAAAAGCCTCCTGGATCTGTTGCTTTTGGAGGGAATGGCTCTTTTTTAACAGTTATACACTCCTTTGCCTCATCATCTCTACGTCTTTTCTTAGCAGAGATGTCTTCATCAGTTTTAGTGTAAACTGTAATTTGTTGTAGAATCTGCTCCCAAGGTGCATCATTATCCACCATCTTGAATAATTCTGTGAAATCCAGTTGTTTCCCTTTATGTATTGGAACAGGAGAAGTATTTTTGCTCTCTATTTCTCTTCTCTCTTCTGTTTCTAACTCAACTATTTCATCTTCAGCACTCTCTACCACCTTGCATTCTTCTCTGGGGTTAACCTTAGTATTAGCCCCAAAATTTCTATTTGGCCTTTCTTCTACCTGCTTGGTGATTTGCCCTATCTGAATCTCCAAATTTTTGATAGCAGCTTTAGTGCTCTTTTGGGTAGACTCAGTTTTCTGCATGAAATTATTGAGAGTTTCCTCCATCCTCATGGACCTTTTATTAAGCATAGACAACTGTTGCCATAAGGTGGGTTGTTGCTGCTGCTTATTAAATTGACCAGCTTGCCCAGTTTGCCCTTGACCAATGCTTGGGTAGGGTTTCCACCCTTGATTGCAGCTCCCTTGACGGTATTGATTGGTCATGTAGTTCACATCCTCTACGGCTTCCACTGGAAAGGCACATTGACCATTGATATGGTCGCCTCCACATAGTTCGCACAACTGGGATTGTACCTGTGCAGCAGTTTTCAACTCTTTGGGCAATTGTGCAAGAGTTTTAGTAAGAGTCTCTAGCTGTTGAGTTAGAATTTTGTTTTGTGCTAGCAGGGCATCATGTGTTTGTAATTGGAGAACTCCTTTCTGTTGCATAGGAGCTCCTCTCTCACTGTTAAGCTCATTATCACTAGTAGCCATGTTTTCTATAATCTATGTTGCTTCCTCTGGAGTTTTCCATTTAATATTGCCTCCTGCTGAGGCATCCACCATCATCTTGGTTTGTGAACCAAGACCTCCAAGGAAAGTTAAGACTACTTCCTGGTCTTCAAAACCATGCGTGGGAGTTTTACGTAAAAGGCTTTTATACCTGTCCCATGCATGCCCCAGTGATTCTTCCATGCCCTGCTTAAATGAAGAAATCTCTTGTTTGCCTTTAGTCACCTTGGATTGTGGGAAGTACTTGTTTAAAAACTTTGTTACCACTGCTTCCCACTCTGTGAAACTTCCTTCTGGGAAAGAATTTAACCAAAGCTTAGCATTGCCTCCCAATGAGAAAGGAAACAAGCTAAGTGTTTAGTTCCCTATAGACATGGAAAAACTAGATGTACAATGGAAAAGCATGAGATAGTAAAACAATAAGAGTAGAAGAGGAAGCTCCGGCGTCGAGATCCGCCTTCAGAGAGTAAAAGAGTGTGATGTTGTGTTGCTCCAGCCAAAGATACAAAACCTAGAGCACCTGGGTCCTTTAAATAAAGTTGGAAAAGAGTAGAAATAGGGCCTGGTCCAAAAGAGTCGAAACAGAGAAAAAACAGGGCCGGATCAGTAGTGCACGCCACTCGGGCGTCCAATTTGGAAGCCTCGATGGTGGACGTCAATTTCTGTAAGGCTTGAGCCTCCAATTTCGCGCCGGCTGTCAAGTTTTCAATGTCCAAGCCTCCTACAGGTTGCCTAAGTTTCGTGCGGTTCCCTCTTCTTGTGATTTTCTAGGCCTTTCTAAGCTCTATATCCTTAGCACTTCATCTTCGCTTCTTGTATTAACTCATTTTTTTATCAAAACAAAGGGAATTTGTCATAAAATCATCAAATTCAACCTCAACTCTCTTATTCACACAACTTAATGAAAAAGCATGAGTCCAAGCAAGTTTCTAAGTCAAAAAGGGTGTATTTAGTATCAAAATTACATCACAGATAACAATATTTTAAACTATTATCAATATCTTCGTTTTAATGTAGCATTTATCATGCCCTGCAAACAGTCTTTTCCCATATACCCGAACATCGAGTGGTGTCAGTAAATGACGTGGATCTCTTTGTTTCTAACACAACATTTATCAAGCCCAACCAACTGTATTTTCCCATATAAAGTTGGACATTATTTGAATTTAAAAAGGATAAATAAAAAAAGGGAGTGACCTTTGGGTTTGGTTAACGAATAAAGGAAAAAGAAACTAGACGTTTATTGTTGGTTTAAAGGAAAAAGAAATAAAAAGGGAGTAATCTAGCAGATAATAATACGTCGAAGTCTGAAAAATGACGTTAACCTCTTCGTTTCATAATTTTTCTATTAAGATTGTGCCGAGTAGTTTTACCAATCGACGTACTATTGCAAAAAGAGTGCAATGGTATATTCAATGTAATGATGTAACATTAAAAATTTCAATTACAATCATACAAGTGATTTAATTAATTTAAACAATTCAATCACCATTCACTAACGTTATTGCCAAAAGAGAATTTTATTAATATTCAAAAGATCATTACAACCAACAAAACAAAAGATGGCTTAAGAAGCCACTGTTTACAAAATTAAATTTAAATAACGAAAATCCATATTCTTCTAATGCAGTCAGCTTTCAATTTATTTGAGCCCCAAGAATCTCTTTAGCAATTCTGACATACAATCTATTTTCACCGCATACCATTTAGTCCACTCATCTTCTTCAGTTTTTGTCAAATCTGTTTTGTTTGCACTCCAAGATTTAGAGATGGGATAAACCTGCTGATGACCAATCCAAACCTTTATATCACCTGCTTGACTGTGGAACAAAATGTTTCATCACTCATCTTAAAGTTGGAGTAGAACACCCTCACCAGTTTCAGATATCTGTGAGAAACCACAATTTTAATCTTCCTTAAACTAAAAAGCTTCCCTCAAATGTCTTCATCACTAATCCAACCTGTAGGATTAGCATTCCTTGCAATCTGGGCAACCTTCCATTTTCTTCTTGATGATGATGAAGAAACCATTTCTGATCAGATTCTGGAATGTCTTTCACATTTCTAGGGTTTGTAACTCTCCAATTTAGAAAACACTGAGTGCATTTTCAAATCTAGTATTTATAAAGTTGTGCATCAAATCTTATCAGTTTAGGGCCCAACTAAAATTTTCTATCTTATATATCCCAATAAAATAATTTTAGCAACGAAGAATTTCTAAAGGGTTCGACGTTTTATTATGCGGTTGAAGTTGAACTTTGACAATATAAGGATTGAGTTGAGGGGCGACAGATTTCTAAAGGGTTCAACGTTTTATTATTGATAGGCACTGGAGTAGTTGGGTGCATTAGTGGCTCCCAGCATTTTCTTTAAATACAGTTTTGTTAGAATCGATGCAACGGAATTATTAGCGTGGAACAAACCAAGAGGGGGGGTGAATTGGTTATATACTTTTATTTTTCCTTTTGATATTTTTCTCTTAATTCTTTCTTACTGAGCAGATAATTAAATGTAAATAACAGAGTAAGGGAAAGAGAAAAATTGCACAGGTGATTTTATCCTGGTTCAGATCACTAGGATCCTACGTCCAGTCGCTTATCTCAAATAAGATAAACCTTTTTCACTAACACAAAACAGTTACAAATATTAGTCACACAGAAAAACAATTTTTAACAGTTTAGAAATACCACCTCTCTTGAAACCACAAGAGACGAACTTACACCTCCTTTGAATCTTCACAAAGGATGACCACCTCCTTCGAATACTTCACGAAGGATGAATTTCCTCTTCCGAACACCTCCTCAGACACACCAAGGATGAACCGGCTATTTCCTGTCACCGTAGCAGGACTTCACCAGCTCCACAGACACGAGTTTCACAAGCCGAACAAGAACACACAAGTCTCAATGATTTCTAAGTACTAGAGCACAAGGGAAGAGTTGTTTTTGAGATCAAGAGTGAGCTATTTTATAGGCTCAGCCAAATACTCTTCCATTCTTCAAAAACGGGCCATCTAACGCATTTAATCGATTAACACAAGTATTAATCGATTAAAATTAGTACAACGGCTAGTTTTCAAATCTGAATTCCCCAACGGCTAGTGTTAATCGATTATTCTCAGGACTAATCAATTAACTTATCGATTATTATCAGCTTTAATCGATTATTACAGGGGCACTTGGGTTTTCAGAGTCAGCCTCGGTTTTAATCGATTAAAACTGGGTTTAATCGATTAAAACAGATTGTGGACGATTCGCAACAGCATATAAATATAAATTACAAGAATCAGTCCTAGTACACTTGTGAGCACTGTTACACCAACTTTGATTATTATAAAAGCTTTATAAAATACAGAGATCTTCAATTTGTCTTTATGGATCTTGACTTGTGCAAATATGTTCATCATCAAAACTTCATCTTTGATTTTTGCTAACATTCTCCCCCTTTTTGATGATGATCAAAAACTCCTTTGATTTAAAGCTTTTAGTAAATAATCTGGATAAAACACAACTTATGGAAGAAAAAGTGCATTAGTGAATAAACACAAATAAGCAAATAAGCTTTAAACATTTTCTCCCCCTTTTTGATCATAATTAAAAAGTTGTGTTTGATGTTCTCCCCCTAAGATAATACTCTCCCTTAATAAAAGCATGTATGCATATGAGCTAAAAGTATTTCAAATTTAAAGATTCATTCATACACAATAGGATATTTAAAGTAAATAATTTTAGGATAAAGAACTTATAAAACATTGTTTAAACATACATTGAACTATATAAGATAGGAATTTTAAAGCATACAAAAATATGGCTAGTTTTTCAAAAATGCAAAACTGAAACGCATTTAAAAATTCAATCCTAAGATATTTCTAAAAATTCTTAGATCTCTTCTAATGTTTACCCCTTTAGATATGCCTCCAACTTCGTAATGATAATCCTCTAGGTTGTTTCCACATTTGTTTAGATCTTCATCTTGAGGATTGTCATCATTCTTCGCTTCATTTGTTGTCTTCTACAAATCTTCATCATTGCCTGCATCTAATTCAACTGACTCAAGAGGTTTTGCCTCAAGGTCTACAATATCATCAAAGACAACATGCACACATTCTTCTATTTCAAATGTTTTCCGATTGAAAACTATATATGCCTTGTATATTAGAAGATATCCAAAAAAAATAGTTTTATCGGCCTTGGAATAAAATTTTCTTAAATTTTGTTTTAAAGAAATTCTAAATATTAAACAATAGGTACCCAACTACTTGTATGGGTCCTTTGGGTTAGATTTAGAAAAAGAGGAATCATTTTACAACCCAAACATATCTACCACTTAGAACACCATAATGCTTAATTTTACATTTATTTGAAGTATGACCCTTTTTCATACAATAAAAGCATGATACAAAGTTTGTGTTCCTATAAGTTGTTCCTTTTTCTACCCATGTTCTACGGGTTCTATTATTATGTTTATTTTTAATTTTAGGAACATACTTATTTTTAACAACCTTATTTTCATTATTTTTACTACATTCTCCTAAGGTTGTGTGTTCTAGTAGTTTCTTAAAATTTTCACAAGAAGCACATTCATCACTACTAGTAAATTTACCTTTTTCAAAAAATAAAACTTTATTTTTCAAATCTTTATTTTCTTCAAAAATATTTTCAAAATTTAATTTTAAATTTTTATTTTCTTCAAGAATATTTTCAAGGTCTGATTTCAAATTTTTATTTTCTTCAGAAATATTTTCAAAATCTAATTTTAAATTTTTGAAATCCTTTTTCAATTTCTTATGAGCTTTATCTAATTTTTCAAATTCTACTATTAAAGCAGCATAAGTTTCATGCAATTCATCTTCCCTAATTTGACTATAATTATCAGAATCGCTAGATGTACTTACTTGGCTTCCAGCGTCGTCGTTCACCACTAAACAAATGTTTGCTTCTTCATCAGATTCGCTCAAATCGGAAATTGTTTCGTTGTCATCGTCCCATGCGATGTAGGCTTTCTTTTTCTTGAAGTTTTTCTTTTCCTTTATTTCTTCATTCTTTTTTTGATTTGGGCAGTCCGCTTTTAAGTGCCCCCTTTCTCCGCAACCATAACATTTATAGTGTGAGGAAGATCCTTGATTTTCTTTCTTTTCGAATTTTAATCTTCCTTTGTCTTTTGATTTCATGAACCTGTTGACCCTTTTTATCATGAGTCTTAAATTTTCCTCTTCGTCTGAGTCTTCATCTTCCGATTTACCTTTGCTTCTTTCAACCTCTGACTTTAATGCCAAACTCTTCTTGTTGTTTTTGGCTTTTGCTTCTTCTTCATCAAGTCTTCCAAGATCTTGTTCATGTTCCCTCAATTTTCCAAAGAGTGCCGCCATAGTTGATGGACAAATTTATGATCACCAAAATATGATGTCACAAACTTGTTTTACAATCGGCAAGTATGACCGAATCGTTTCAAGTAATAAACTTGGTAAGACCAAGTATCGTTCTCCCAAAGGACTCACGGCCTAGTTTAGTTGTGTGGTTTGTTGATTAGCTAAGACTTAAGAACGAAATAATTGGATTGTATTATGCAAAAGACGAAAATAAACATGTATGCATGAGGTTTTGATCAATGGCAAAAGCAAAAGACAAGCACTTTCAATGAAATATATATATATATGAATATGTTGTTGGGGGTTAATTTCATCTTATCCACTCTCATATATTTTAGGAATTCAACATTCAAATCATCATTGTTAATGCCACTCTCTAAATTACCTTGTCAAGAAGGCCTATCCCTAATTACGAGTTCATACGATTCCTAGCATTCCTAATAATTAGTTCTCTTAGCACAGGAGCTTAACGACAACCAATATAATATTGGGAGAGATTCCCCGGATCTAGACTTTGTAACACCCCGAAATTTGGTGTTACGCCGACTAATTTTTCCGTAAAACACGTAAGTAAAAATTCAAGTTTTTAATATTCAACCTCAATGGAAAAATAGTACGTTATTTATTACAAACCGATTATTCCGAAAATAAAATGTTCAAATAGTCAGGATGGAATAAAATATTAAAATACATTCCCAAGTCCTCTATCCCATCTCTCTTTCATCCTTTATGCATGTTCAGAAGCATCAGCCATCACATCTGTAATAACATCTGCTCCCGTATAACATCACGCATTATACGATCATCGCATTCACATGCACAAACAAGCAAGGGTGAGCTAACAAAAATACAATTCTTATACATCATAAATATACTCATAATAACATGCTATCATCCACACCTTAACCAGATCAAACTATATACCCGAGTACGAATTATGCTTCAACCATATGCATATTCCAATTTGTATCAAAATATCAAATTAGAATGCATACACCAATATGTATTACAAAATAAATTAGACTACATCCACCAATATTACAGACGAATCAAAATACATACCCTAATATGTACTAGCGTCACTCCCATCACTCTTTTCAGAGCTTCCCCGAGCCGTTACACATTACCCTAATGTGTAGTGCTGCTTCCCATCACTTTATAGGGAGATTCCCCGAGCAAGTACACAAGTCACCCTCCATCACTCTAATCAAGAGCTTCCCCGGACAAGTGCAAGTATACCCCTCATCACTCGCCTAAAGAGATTCCCCGGGCCCGCAAGCACAACGCCAATCAAATTTGTAATGAGCTTCACCGGACTAGTACCCCACGTCACCCCCATCACTCTTACATAAATGTAAGAGATTCCCCGGGCGGTTACACACGTCACCCGTGTATAGGGTTACTTCCCATCACTCTATAGAGCTTCCCCGGGACAGCAACCACAACGCTTACTATCCATCACTCATTTAATGACACCAACCAGCCAAAAATACACATATCCAATAATCCTCACAATACCAATCCAACCATACCATAACGCACATATTATATCATCATCACGTAATCATCACAATACCAAATTGTAAACAATTCAAGTTCTTCATTTAACATGAAACTTATAATCAAATCATATACAACCATGATTTCAACAGTATTTAACCATCCAAACATCATTCTCATATCAATTTGCAATCTCAAACAAATCACCCAACATTCCCATATCAAATAGATATATCAAACAACTCAAAACAGTGTACACATAACACATTTTCTTTATATCATTTTAATACTCATTTTTAGGTAACTCAAACAGCTTTGAAACCATCACCAACAGTTCTGGAAGGGTCAAGAACCCCCAAAACGACCTAGAGAACGTCCAAAACGGACATCCAGAACCCCCAAAACTATCGAAAACAAATTCTGCAAAGTGCAGGTGCGAGTTAACTATTTGGACGAACGTCATAAACCATTGGACGAACACTGTTTGGACGAACACTGTTACTCTTAGTCGAGCACTATTGGGACGAGCGTTGTTACCCTTAGTCGAGCACTATTGGGATGAACGCTGTTAATGCTAGCTCTTCATGGACGAACACTGTGAGATCAAAGACTCTGCCGAACGCTCAAAACCGAACACCATATTGAATTCAACACTGTTTGAACGAGCGCTCAACGATCAAACCCTATGAAGACCGAACGCTCACTTAACCATCAACTGACCGAACACTACTAACCAGCGAATGAACGAACGCTACTAACCAACACCTGAGCGATCGTTACTAAACCATAACTTGAGCGATCGTTATTTAAACCAATGACCGAACGCTATTAATATCATCTCCTAAAACCGAACGCTCTCCAGACAAGGACGAACGCTAAATGCCTAAGCCAAAGCATGATTATGACCGAACACTACTACCAAGAACGAACGTTAACCAAGCCAACATTTGACCGAACGCCACTCAGCACATGGCATGACCGATCGTCCAAATCCGACGAGGACGAACGGTCAGTTTTCGCATTCTGCAGAATTCTGCAGAATGGTAGCAGAACCTCCCTTGACCATTTCTAACCACTTTTCTCAACTTCTTAGACTCTTAATTCTTGTTTTAGACTTAATTAAACTTATCCAAATGATTCTAAGCATTTCTACTACCATTTTTAAGTGATTAAAGTTCACTTTCAGCTCCAAAACACTAACTTTAACAACTTAGGGACCCAAATTTGATTATACTACTTGGAACATGTTTTCGACTACTTTTATGTTTCTAACAAGTCACAATGGACTTGTCTAGACTGCCCAAACAGTCCAGGAACACTGCAACCCTCATTTACTCAAAATCCATACCTCACTTCCTCTAAAATAGCCCAAATTGACCATAAAGACATTTGATTTCCTTTCACTCTCAACCATGACTCTTCTCATATTCATGATAATCAATCCTCAAAAATCAATAAACTAACGTTCATCACAGATCCAACATTTTCATTGTCATCCAATAGTCATCTCATACTTCCATCAATTCATCCAACCAAAAAATTCATTAACTAAGCAAAACACACAATTTTCGTATTCCATGAAAAGTGAGTTAAAACTTCCTTGTTTACCACCCCAATTCACACCCAGATCCATCAAAAACTTCATTTACGCATATACCAACATGCTAGAACGAATTTCCATCATCCAATTCACATATATTCATCACCTTGCACAATTATTTCATCATACAACTTATGCAGAATTCATAGATTAAATCTAACTCCCCTTGCAACTTTACCTTCAAGCTTCTTTCATATTCAGAATTCTCAATCCATCATTTGACTATCTCACCTTATCATATTGATAATAACAAATCCATAGATTCAAACAGAAAACCAAAGATCAAGGATCAATCTAACATCATCTCCATATGCTTAACACATTTCATCCAATTCATACAAATTTCATATATCAAAGTTATAGCAAATACCCATTTGATTCATCTTTTTACCATCAAAACATACTCAACAACCATCATCTAACAATAGGACATTTCTAATCTAAGATCTCACAACAAACATTTCGCAGAACTTTCATCAAACAACAACACATGTGCATTTTTCCAAATCAAAGTTAGCTCCCCTTACCTCTTGAAGATCTTAACTTCTTCTTCCAAGAGAGTAACTCTTCCCTTCCTTGGTAGACCAAGCAAGCTCCAACACCTCTGCACACTTAGAGTTTCGTTCTCCTCACACCAGAAAGCTCTCCACTCTCTCCATACTTCCAAGTCTGATTTTGATTTAAAGAAATGGCTCCAAGACAAGCAAGGACCCAAGATATTGTAATTTAGCAATAAAAGACCAACATCTGGCCATCCTAATCCATTTTCCAGCCCCAAAATCCGGAAAGAATGGTTTGTGGGAAGATTCCCCAACCTTGCACGCTCAAAAAACGTGTTCCAGGCTGTTATGTTTCCATAACTGACGTAGCTAATCGATTAACTCAAGTGCTAATCGATTAATGGAGTCCAGAGGCTAAAACACTTCTCTGTACTAATCGATTAACTACAGCTGTTAATAGATTAACCAGTAAAAAAAACTCAAACAGCACATCTGTCACAACTTTGACAGTTCGGTTGAACCCCTTCCCGAAGTCGGTTGCACATCTATCTCAACATCAATCACTCAATAAGCATCATCAAGCATTACTTATCACACAATCACAGTTAATAGCAAACCATCACACAAACCAGGTGTCCAATAGAGTACATCAAACCCTAATCTAAAAACAAAAACAAATAAGTTCAGAAAACTTTAAACCAACAAAAGCATAAGCATATGATAGCATTCATCAGTAAATGCTATCTCAGCTCCTGATCAGTCTGAGTTGTCCTCTGTATCTTCCTTCTTCTTGGATCTTATAGTCTTGATTCTTTTTTCCCGATGAGGAGGCCATCCCTTGGAGAAGGTATGTGGGAGTGTTTGTGCAGAGAAGAACCTGAAAGTATGAGCATATGCGCAGCTTAGGGTATAAAAATACCCTAATGGGCTCGGGTCCCACTAAGGGGAACTAAAGCCCATTCTGCGAGAGTACCGCTCAGCGGTAAATTGCCACTCAGCGGCACTTTCGTGAAGTGCTCTTCTCCTTCTTTTCTTAACCTACGTGCCTCCTAGACATGCCCCTCACTCGTTCCCTACAATTCAATGTTTAAAATACTTATGCAAACCCTAACTAAAGTAAAACAAGCAAAAATAATCAATCAACTGGGTTGCCTCCCAGGTAGCGCTTGTTTAACGTCACGAGCCTCACCCAAAATCCACCAAAACCCATCAGTAGGTATCTTCTCTGTCTCCATCTTCATCACCACAAAGTCTGTCAAGAACTGAAGTTTGCCAACACAAACTATAATGTCCTCTGCAATCCCACATGGCTCCTTTGAAGATCCATCGGCCATTACTAGATTAACCTTTACAGGTTTCACATTAACATTGCCGATTTGCTCCAGTAAAGAGTAAGGTATCAAGTTAACACTTGAACCTAAATCAAGAAGAGCTTTCTTCACCCTTTTCTTCCCTATGGTACAAGGGATAGAAAAACTGCCTGGGTCTGTTGCTTTAGGAGGGAATGGCTCTTTTTTAACAGTTATACACTCCTTTGCGTCATCATCTCTACGTCTTTTCTTTGTAGAGATTTCTTCATTAGATTTAGTGTAAACCGTAATCTGTTGCAGAATCTGTTCCCAAGGTGCATCATTATCCACCATTTTGAATAATTATGTGAAGTCCAGTTGTTTCCCTTGATGGATTGGAAAAGGAAAAGTGCTATTGCCCTCTATTTCTCTTCTCTCTTCTGTTTCTAACTCAACTTTCTCATCATCAACACTCTCTACCACCTTGCACTCTTCTCTGGGGTTAACCTCAGTATTAGCCCCAAAATTTCTATTTGGCCTTTCTTCCACCTGTTTGGTGATCTGCTGATGAGTCAATATTTTCTCAATTTCACTTAGCTTATTGTACCGAATTTAATCAGGGAATTGTGCTTAAATGTCCAGTATTTTCCCATTTTTGCTAATTGCGCTTAATTTGACCAAAAATTCTTATTTTAATTAATTTGAATTATTTGAGTTAATTATTTGCATTAGTGATTCTAAGGAAAATTTTGGAAATGCAAATTAGGACATTTAGAAGAATATTTATTTATACACTGTGTTAGTTTAAGAAGTAAAATTGGTTTATAAACTAATACACACCATACGGCACCTATAAATGAGGAATCAATTTTCTTTGTAGATGGCACTAGAGAAGGGGACCACTTGGTTGAAAGCTCACGTCCACGTGGGATTCCAAAATGCAAGCACGTCCAGGAGGTCCAGCAAGTATGAGAGGTGTGTGCTTGGAAAGAAGAGAGGGCCAATGAGGAACAAAAGTGAAAATTCATTCTCACTTTGCACACGTAAAGAAGCTTGAATTTCCAATTGGAAATTGAATGAGAGATACCAGTATCCAGCAGCTGCACACGGCCTAGGCCCATGGAGAATTCATTTTGGCAAAGCATTCTGCAAACCACATATTTTGGAATCAAAGTGGAGTGCACGGTTAAGAGAATGTTGGCTTGCTTTAGGAGGTGCATCCAGCGAAATTTGAGGGTGCGTCCAAGAAGCAGGCTGATGAGTCGTTATTTCTTGAATTATATTTATTTTATTGCACTTAAATAAACCAGGGAATTGTGTTTAATTGCTTGTTATTTCCCCGTTTTTCCGAATTCTGCTTAATTTGGTCGGAAATTTGTAATTGTGCTAATTTGGATTTTCTGAGCTGATTAAGTGCATTTTTTTGAAGTGCAGGAAAATTTCGAAAATACATTTTGGGACATCAGGAAGAATGCCGAATAAATTCAAGACTCTCCACACAGACATTTTAGAATTAATTAAATTGTAACTCAGTAGTTTAGAATTTCTGTATCAACTCTTATATTTTGGGTCAATTTTTGGTAAATTAGATTAGACCCAAAAATTAGAAATTAATGACTTGGCACCCTAGGGTTTTATTTGTGTGGACCCTACCCTAAAACAAAGGACACACGACCCTTAGAAAAGAGCAGCCGCCATTTTGCAAAGAGCACACACACTCTCGGTAGGTTTTCTTTTTGGGGGGCTTTGGTTCGGAACGCTTTTGGAGAGTTTTTGGAGAGTTTTTACGTTGTTTTCTCATTGAATGAAAATGGATTCAGCAGCATTGAGTATTCTGTTATCCTCTTGATTCCAACGTTGTCACGGCCAACATTGTTTGGCATTGAATGTTTTCTTTATTTTGTTCCGCCACACACAAGGCACATCTTTCATCACTTTCAATTTTCATTGGAGAAATGAAGAGCACGGTCACATCAAGGGATTTTTTTTCTTTCTTTAAAAATGAGGCACACATGATGGATTGAGATGGGATGCAGCGCGGACAGAGAGCACATAGGTGTCACGGCCTGGATGGGGTTTGTTTTTAGCATATTCAGCCTTCATTTTCTTTTAAGGGAAAAACATTGAATGATGGGTCGTTTGGCAGTAGTATAGCAATGTAATCCTTTAATTTATTTGAGAAAGGAGAAATCAATTAGGATGAAGTAATAGGTGCACATGGGAGAGCTGGAGGCAAGACACGGTAATTCAAGAAGCATGGAGAAAGTGAATGAGAAATGAAGAAGTGATTAGGTGAGAGTTGGTGGCAGGGAGATGTCACGTCCAGAAAAAGCAAGGGCTCCAACAGTGCTGAAAAGAAGGTCATTCACCATTAATAGGGGGAAAAGGAAGAGTTGCAGCGGGGGTGGCCATTCTCCACTCGTTTCTCTAGGCCACTTGGTTTTGGGACCACAGACTTTGTTTTTTTTCTCTCTCAGTTTTTGAACAAAGGAAAAATGTAAGAACTAGGAGGCTGAAACCGAGAGTAGAGAGGAGGGATATAAAAGAAATTGTAGTTTGGAGAGGTTCCAGTAGCCGCCACTTGCCACTTAGGTTCTTGGTTTTCTTTGGAACGTTGTTTTTACACGTGATGAATGAAGAGCTGATTTTGACTCCTTTTTGATGATTTTCCCATTGCCTTTTCATTTGGTTATGTGCACCTCTTTTATTGAAGCTTTGGTTTGGCTGCTGCCATGTGCATTATCATATTCCATATATTAGAATTTTGCTTTGTTAGCTTGTGCACGCTGTTACGCTTGGAAAAGAGACATGATGATTCACAGGAGTAGGTGTATGTGACGTGCAACTAGAAACATTGATTTCATTCGGCTTGTGCACGTAGTTGAGTAGTAGTGTGTCACAGTGATTAGAGCAATTTTCTCATATTATTTTTATCTTCATTGTTGAGTTATTTTAATTTAAGTGTTGAATCCTTGATGAATTTCATTTCAGTTAAAGTGTTTTAATTTTTATTATCCGTTCTATTTTACCGCTTATTGTTTTTCTGCATATTTATTATTACAGCGCTTTAATTTCAAGCATTGATGAATTTTGCATTCTCTGATTTTATTGTCATTTACCATTTAGTCTTACTGTCGTAAAAATTTATTTCCACGTTTTAAATTCTGTTTTATTTAATTTCAGTTTGATTTAATTTTCCGCAACCAAAAACATTACAACCCCCCACTACGTGTTGATCTAAGATTGAACCGCAATTTGGTCCTTGAGAGACGACCTAGGAGTCACTTCCTAGTCTATACTGCATTCTTTTTTGCACAACTTTTGCGCGAGGTGCGACCCTCTCATCAAAATGGCGCCGTTGCCGGGGACCAACGGTTCAGTCTTAGGTCTTTTGTTGTGTTAGTGTCTTTTGTTGTGTTAGTGTTGTGTTGTGTGATGTGTTTTAGGATGTTTAGTTAGTCTTGTTTGGGTTTACTTCGTTTATCGATTTTTGTGTTTTTAGATTTTTATCATTTTTTGTATTTTATGCATTTAGTTGTTGTTTGTGGAAGTTTCAAATTATGTAAATAATGGTTTTCCCCATGTTATGTTTCTATATGTTTGGTTTAATCTTTGTTTGAAGTGGAAGTCCAGGTCTGAGACAGGTTTTGCACTACAATAGAGGAGATGACAGATTCTCAAGACTGGATATATGATCTGATCAAGAGTCTTCCCAAATTCCATGGGTTGGCACATGAAGATCCATACAGGCACCTCAAGGAGTTTTGTTTGGTGTGTTTGTCGATGAGGCCTCCTGGTGTTTCAAAGGAGACAGTGTTGATGAAAGCGTTTCCAATGTCCCTTCAAGGTGCAGCAAGAGACTGGTTCCTATACCAATATCCTTTTGATAGTTGGCAGGAAACACAACAGAGATTCCTCAACAAGTTCTTTCTAGCAGCAAAGGTAATCAGCATTAGGAGGGAGATCACTACCATTGAGCAATTTCAAGAAGAAAGCCTGGCAGATTATTGGGAGAGGTTTAACAGGCTCTGCACAGCCTGTCCAAACCACCAAATTTCAGAGCATTTGCTCTTGATTTACTTTTATGAAGGGCTCCTGGACAATGAAAGGATATTAGTGGATGTAGCTGCTAGTGGATCTTTGATGGACAGAACTCCAACAGAGGCAAAGAAGTTGCTCTGCAAGCTGGCGGGTCAAAATCCAAGTGAGGTAGTAAAGGAAAAACCTGAGCAGGATTACTGTAAACTTGAAATCCCTACTCATGTATCTGAGGTTCAAGTAAATTTTAATGCTTTTGAATTGGTAAAACTTGAACCATTTAAGCCTGTTCTGGATTCTGATATTGATACACATGTGCACACTCATGTTCTGGATTCATTATTCCCGGTAGAGCACATTGACATACCTGATGTTCACTATCCTTGCACTGACCTTGATTTAAATGATAGCCTTGAGGATGCAGCTGATGACTTGGAGATTGGTAAGAAAATTTTCAATGAGCAAAAACAGGTTTATTCTGAACTTGAGATTCCAAACACTTTACCTGATTTGCTTATGCATTCAAATGCCTGTGATTTGATGCATACGGATTCTATAGGATTCATGACTGATACTGATACAAATTTGATTGACCATTCTAAAATTTTTGATTCAGTATCAGCCATTGAACCCATTGGTCTAAGGGTTGTTTTGAATGGACATGATTGCCGTGATGAAACTTTGAATGATAATAGCCTTGAACTGACCTTTGATTCTGTTGATGATGCATATATCAATATTGATTTTGAGGTAGAAACTGTGCAATCTGATAACTCTATAGAGTTAGGACTGAACTTTGATTTGACACAGTTCTCTGAGAACTTTGAATGTGATTGTGAATCTGGTTCTTGCCCGATTTGTATTGAAATTGATTATGTGCTACAGACAGATTCTAAGTGTATAACAGATGCTATTAATTGTGAGTTTGATGACCATGCTGCAGAATTAAATGAGAATGCAGGTGCTAACATTAAGGAAATCATGATTAATGAAGCAGAGTGTACTGCTACTTCTTTGACTGAGCCAGAGATCTCCATTCCGGTGTCACACACTGAACAACTGCCAGTGGAAGGAAAACTACTAATGGAACAGTTGGCTGGGAAAAGAAAGAAGAAACATCTCGTTGTGGATGATATGGCAGTACTTATGAAGTTGTTCCTCCTCAAAACTTGTTTGCTGAATCCTGTGGTGGAAGACATCTCGTTGATAGTCCGAAATTGGCAGCTTCCACCATAACTCAGGGGAGTTTTCCTTTTCTCTTCTCCCCCTTTCCCTACTTTTATTGCACTTGTCCATGATCTGTTGACTGTTTTGATTTCCGATCTTATGCTTATGACACATTGAGGACACTGTGTAGTTTAAGTGTGGTCTATTGGGGGAGATTCTGATTTTTCTTTGTTAGTTTTTGTTTTCCGTGTTAAATTTTTTCTTTTCTAGGTTATTTTTGTCATGTCTTGTGTACAGTTTTACATGTTTCTCTTGATTTCTGGACTTTGTTTAGGTTGTAGATGTGTCTTTCACTTCATTGATACTCTGATTTGTTTGAAATCCTTGCTTTTCTCTGCTTTGGAAGATGATTATGATGTTTGAGAGGTTGAATTGATTGTGACAATTACCCTGTGTGAGATTTGAGCCACTTTATGTTCTTTCTTGTGTGTGATACGTCTCTTGATTGCTTGCGCATATGCCTTGGCTTGACTCTTGTTGATAATTCTTGATTGATATGCATGTTTGGAAGTGATAAAGGCAGTTTTGTTCTTGAGCCTCTCTAGCCAAATAAGCTTACCTTGTTTTGATCCTTTGATAACCCCTTTTGAGCCTATACTTTCCCCAATTTCTTTGTTTTGAAGCTCATACACTAGCCCTAAGTGAAAAACCATGATTACCTTAACCTTAGGGAATTTTGGAGCTTTGGAAGTGTTTTGGGAACAAGTGTGGTCTTCTTGGGGATTCATATGAATTGGCTAGTTGGTTCCTCTTCTTGTTTTATGTTTGTAAATATGTTGTGTATCTTGTCTCTCATAGTTGTGTCTAAACGGGGAGAAAAGAAAAGAGACAGGATGGAAAAAAAAATGAAAAAAAAAATGTGTGTGAATAATGGAGTCAAGAAGAGGATTGAATTAGAGGTTTTGGGTGTGATTTGACTGTGTTTACACTTGTTCCCCATTGCTCCTCTATTTCTTTTGGTTTATAGCTTCTCATCCACATGTTATCCTCCCATGTCCTTGGCCCCATTACATCCATAAAAGACCTTTTGATTTGAACATGCATGTGTTTGAGTGTTGGTATTAGAGGCTTGCCAAGTCTGTTGTTGCTTGCTTTCTTGAGTACATTGAGTTGAAACTGTTTACCTTAAACACTTGAGAGAAACACTGATAGTGCATCTGTGAGGTTTTGTTACTTTTGATTCACCTCTTGAGCTGATCGATATTTTTGCCATGTATTGAATTGCTTGGATGATTTCATGAGTATCTGCTTTCTCTGATTCTGAGTTGGAATTGTCTACTTCTTTTCTCTGTCCAGATTTCTTGAGGACGGTGTAAATTCTGTTTGTTTCCTTGTGAGTTTTTTTTTTGCTGTGTGTCGACGTTGTGTCACCTTCTTAAAAGCCCTTTAAACTATTCCCTGATTTGCGTCTTGATTTTGCCCAGGAGTGCAAAAGACTAAGTGTGGTCTATTTTGATGAACCAATATATTCCTCACTTCACTTAGTTTAATGTGCTAGAATTAGTGGGGGAATTATGCTTAAACGTCCGGTATTTTCCTGTTTTTCCTAATTGTGCTTAATTTGATCGGAAATTCTTATTTTAACTAATTTGAATTATCTGAGCTTATTGTTTTGCATTATTAATTATGGGAAAATGTTGGATAACTTTTTGGGACATTAGAAAGCTAAATGAGAAATGGAAATTGAGCCAATGCATCTTAGCCATTTTTATTTTCGCTGGCTGCCGCGTGAATGTTGTGTCAACTTGTGTGTCTTCGTTTGAGTTCAATTCTTATCCTTTTTCCATGCAAGTTTTTTTCATAGTTTCGTATGGATGTCTATTTTCACGTATAGTTTTTACTTTGTTCAAATTCATTCTGTGCTGTTCCCAGTATTTATTTTACTCTCATATGTCAGTCCAGTGATTACTGCTGTTTGTGTCAACTTGTGTGTCTTCGTTTGAGTTCAATTCTTATCCGTTTTCCATGCAATTTTTTTTCATAGTTTCGTATGGATGTCTATTTTCACGTATAATTTTTATTTTGTTTAAATTCGTTCTGTGCTGTTCCCAGTATTTTCTTTACTCCCCTATGTCAGTCCAATGCTTACTGTTTGAGTAATTTCTAATCTATTTGCATTTGCTTGCTGTTGGGCACTTGTGGTGGCTAGGAATTGATCATTGGATGATGCTAAGACCTCCCAACACTCTTAAGCAAATCCTTCAATTCTTGAATTTTAAGAAGCATATGTAACAAAAGAGGGGGTGCAGGAAGAAAAAAAGAAAGAAGCTACACTGCATTGATTCATTTTGTGTTGAATAGAAAAAGATGTGCAGACTATGAAGCTCCGTGCTCTTTCACTACACACATAGAAGCTTTTGGATTTGGACTTTTAATTGGTAAATGGAGTGTGGCAGCATGTTAGAAGCACACGGCTCTTGTGCTCATGTCCAAAAACGTGGGTCCATGAAATTGATGAATAAAGAAGGGATGGGGCTGCACGTGAAAGAGGGAGCTCTCGGTCCAGCTGCCACCTAGGGAAAATGGATTTATTTGGCTTAAAAAGAAGGTAGCGCACGGAGAGAAAAGGGGGGCTTCATTTATTGAAAAAGAAGAACGGGGCCCATGGACAAATTAAATTGGAGTGTCCAGCTTTTCTCACACAGAGCAGCAGGGGTGCGGGGAGAGAATGGAGGTGCACATTGGGCTTGAAGTTGTGGCAGTCCAGCACCCACATTAAGACGCATCCGGGTGGCATCCTACAATCAACACATCTGGGAGGTGCACATGGAATTCCATTCACGGTCCAGCAGAGAGAAGACGGTCCAGAAAAAGCAAGGGCTCCAACAGTGCTGAAAAGAAGGTCATTCACCATTAATAGGGGAAAAAGGAAGAGTTGCAGCGGGGTGGCCATTCTCCACTCGTTTCTCTAGGCCACTTGGTTTTGGGACCACGGACTTTGTTTTTTTTTCTCTCAATTTTTGAACAAAGGAAAAATGTAAGAACTAGGAGGCTGAAGCCGAGAGTAGAGAGGAGGGATATAAAAGAAATTGTAGTTTGGAGAGGTTCCAGTAGCCGCCACTTGCCACTTAGGTTCTTGGTTTTCTTTGGAACGTTGTTTTTACACGTGATGAATGAAGAGCTGATTTTGACTCCTTTTTGATGATTTTCCCATTGCCTTTTCATTTGGTTATGTGCACCTCTTTTATTGAAGCTTTGGTTTGGCTGCTGCCATGTGCATTATTATATTCCATATATTAGAATTTTGCTTTGTTAGCTTGTGCATGCTGTTACGCTTGGAAAAGAGAGATGATGATTCACAGGAGTAGGTGTATGTGACGTGCAGCTAGAAACAGTGATTTCATTCGCTTGTGCACGTAGTTGAGTAGTAGTGTGTCACAGTGATTAGAGCAATTTTCTCATATTATTTTTATCTTCATTGTTGAGTTATTTTAATTTAAGTGTTGAATCCTTGATGAATTTCATTTCAGTTAAAGTGTTTTAATTTTTATTATCCGTTCTATTTTACCGCTTATTGTTTTTCTGCATATTTATTATTACAGCGCTTTAATTTCAAGCATTGATGAATTTTGCATTCTCTGATTTTATTGTCATTTACCATTTAGTCTTACTGTCGTAAAAATTTATTTCCACGTTTTAAATTCTGTTTTATTTAATTTCAGTTTGATTTAATTTTCCGCAACCAAAAACATTACAACCCCCCACTACGTGTTGATCTAAGACTGAACCGCAATTTGGTCCTTGAGAGACGACCTAGGAGTCACTTCCTAGTCTATACTGCATTCTTTTTTGCACAACTTTTGTGGGAGGTGCGACCCTCTCATCACAGGCCTTCTACACGTCCAGTCTAGCAGCATCCAAATTTCTTCATTTTCCAGCAAAGCAACGTTGTGTCGAGCAATTGGAGAAGCAAGCCCACATCTGGAAGCACATCATGACCCAACCCTTGTGCATTCCAGCGTCCAGCTAGGAGAGGGGGTGCACACGCAGATAGACTTCCAAGGGGCAGCAGGTCAACCATCTTCATTCATTTTCCAGCAGCTAGCATTAAAGTGGTGTGACGGTGAGAAAAAGGTTCTCGGTCCAGCGTCACAGGAGAAAGTGGAGGGTGCACAGGGAGACTCACAGTCCCAACACGTGAATGGGGAGGCACTCACGTCCCATTCAACACACCCAGTAAATTAAAAAGGGAGAAGGAGGTGTGAGCATCCATTAGGCTTTCACTCCAGCACAGTCACGGCCCAAAGCACACATCAGCACACAATTGTATCCAGCAGGCTTTCACACGTCTAACAGAGTGAAGCCACGTCCACGCACACGGTGAGCAGCTCACGGTCTTGAGCTTGGAGGGGTGCACGAAGAAGGCCAGCTATCCAGATTCACGCTTCCAGCAGCTTTCACACGCGGAAGCAGGAAGTGGTCCAGCGGGTTTGGCTTCCATCCTGGGTCCAGCATGTTCTTCATCTTAGGCGATGCACACAACAACTTTGGAGTGTCCAGCAGTCCAGCTAGGAGGGTAGTGTAGGGCGGAGAAAAATATAGTGCACAAGACTCTCAGGTTTTAAGGGGGCATCCAGCCGGCACTTGGGGGTTCCAGAAGGTAGTAGAGAGATGCAGTGAGTGAGGGGGGACGTGCGTGGGAGCCGCCACCCTTACGGAAGGGGTCTTTGCTTGGAACGTTTTTTTTTCTTTTCTTTCATGAAATAAAACACACACTGTACGCTGGTGAATGAGAGCATCCTTAATTTCATTTTGCTTTAAGCGTGCACTTATTGGGATGTTATTTACACTGAAACACTGAACGCATTTGTTTTAAAAATGTTGCTTAATTGATGGAGAATGAAATGGAGGCAAGTGTTGATTGGAAGAGTGGAGATGGTGACGGTGCAAGCTGCTGGAACGTGTTGGAGGATTAATGTGCCACGGCTGGAAGGAAGAAGTGAAGCACGGTGCTAGCTTTTGAATGTAGCGTTAAGTGATTCTCGGGTTGGGAGAGCTGCTGCACGCACATGTAGCAGGATGAAGAAATGGTGTGCTGAAACGTGGAGAAGGGAAGTAAGAAAGCTGATTTGAAAGGAGTTGGTGGTGTGCACGGGATTGGAGAAAAGAGTAGCTGTCTCGTCAGGGAATAGCACTAAAATAACTTTGGTTTCCTTACTGTTCAAGTGTGTTTTCTTTGCACAATTGCCATGATAAATTGCATTTAATGTTTAGCTTAATGTTGCATCTTCAATTGATTCAAGGACTTTTTCGGTTTTTGCATTTAATATATGTTTCCAAACATTTTTTTTCAACGTTGCATTTTAATTTGATTAAAGCACTTTTCATTTTAGTGTTGTCTATTTTGCTTGGTTGTGATACTTTAGTTATAATGTTAGTGGTGACCAATCAATTTAATTTTTATTTTTAATTGAAACCGTTTTTATATTTCTGTTTGCATTCAAAATTCTTCACAAACCCCCCCCCACTGCGTGTTTGTCCTAAGACTCGAACCACATTTGGTCCTTGAGAGACGACCTAGGAGTCACTTCCTAGCTTATACTGCATTAATTTATGCACAACTTTTGTGGGAGGTGCAACCCTCTCATCAAAATGGCGCCGTTGCCGGGGACCAACGGTTCAGTCTTAGGTCTTTTTGTTGTATTAGTGTGTTGTGTTTTGTCTTGTGTTGTGATGTGATGTGATGTGATGTTCTGTTTTGTGTGTGCGTGTTGCATGTATAAATGTGTCATGTTTTATTTGTTTCGTGATTTTTAGTATTCTTCTTTCACCATGTCTACCTATTTTGATTATGTGAATACTGCTTCTTTTGCTTGTGCCTCTAATTACGATTCTCCTTCTGCATGTTACTCTAATTGTAATTCTGTTGACTTTTATGCTGAGAACAATATGACCCGTCCTCCAACTTCTGAGAGCTCTCTTTGGGAGCCAGTTCCACCTAATGAGGATGGTGATCATTTAGTTCTCACCACTGGACTGATGAATTTGTTGCCCAAGTTTTATGGTCTTGTAGATGAATGCCCACATGAACATTTGGATAGGTTTTATCGAATTTGCTCTTTAATGAAACTTTCAAATGTCCCGGACGATCTAGTTTTCTTAAGGGCATTCCCGCACTCATTAGAAAGAGCAGCAAAAGATTGGAAAGACTCTCTTCCTCCAGGATCCATTACCAGATGGGAAGATCTTGAGCATAAATTTCTAAGCAAATTCTCCCATGTGCAAGATGGATACGACAACGGTCTTGGATGGAATGACCCTACCTTGGGATGGTACAATGCTCCACAACATCAATATCAAGAACCCCCATTCCAGAGTACTTTCATGCCTCCACTAGTCTAGCAATATCAGTGTCAGCAATATGATGCTTCTGCCGAAACAGCTCCTCAGCCTTCTATTTCTGAGCCTACATTGCAGGAGTTGTTGGAGCAGTTGACCATGCAGAACCTGCAGTTTCAACAAGAGACCAGAGCGTCCATTCAGAGCTTGAATGACCAGATAGGGCAGATGGCTACTCAATTAAATCAGGAACAGTCTCATGTGCAATTTTTCTCTTTCCCTTACTCTGTTATTTATACTTAACTATCTGCTTAGTAAGAAAAATTAAGAGAAAAATATCAAAAGGAAAAATAAAAAGTATACAACCAATTCACCCCTCCCTCTTGGTTTGTTCCACGCTAATAATTCCGTTGCAGCGATTCTAACAATTGGTATCAGAGCTTGCTTTGATAGTCATTCAAATGGAAGGATCACATCAAACCTTTGCAGAGGATGCATCAATCAATAGACCCTCACTGTTCACAAGTGAGAACTATGCATTCTGAAAGGTAAGAATGCAAATATTTATTGAATCTATTGATTGTGAAATTTGGGATGTTATTGCATCTGGTTCTTCTGTTCCTACTAACAATATACAGGAACCAAAGCCCCGTGGTCAATGGACCATTGAAGAAAAGAAAAGATTTCAGAATGACGTAAAAGCCCGGAATATAATTGCATCCGCATTAACTGTTGATGAGTTCTACAGAGTTTCTGTTTGCAAAACTGCTCAAGAAATGTGGGAAGTACTCAGAGTGACGCATGAAGGAACAAATGATGTAAAGAGGGCAAGGAAGAACTCCCTAATCCAAGAGTATGAAATGTTCCGGATGAAGCAAGGAGAAACAATTTCAGACGTTCAAAAACGCTTAACCAACATTGTCAATCATCTCATTGGACTGGGTAAGTCATTTGATACCGATGAACTTAACATTAAAATCTTGAAGTCTTTAGACAGGTCGTGGCAACCAAAGGTGACTGCAATCTCGGAGTCACAAAACCTCAACACCATGATGATGGCGGCACTCTTTGGAAATTTGAGGGAACATGAACTAGATCTTAGAAGACTTGATGAAGAAGAAGCAAAAGCCAAAAACAACAAGAAGAGTTTGGCATTAAAGTCAGAGGTTGAAAGAAGCAAAGGTAAATCGGAAGATGAAGACTCAGACGAAGAGGAAAACTTAAGCCTTGTGATCAAAAGATTAAACAGGTTCATGAAGTCTAAAGGTAAAGGAAGATTTAGATACGAAAAGAAAGATAATCAAGCATCTTCCTCAAATTACCGATGCTACGGCTGTGGAGAAAAGGGGCATCTAAAAGCAGACTGCCCAAATCAAAAGAAAGGTGAAGACAAAAAGGAGAAAAGATTCTTCAAGAAAAAGAAGGCATACATTGCATGGGAAGACGACAATGAGTCCATTTCAAATTCAAGCGATTCAGATGAAGAAGCAAACATCTGTTTGATGGCAGATGATGATAATGTCAGCCAAGTAAGTAGTTCACATTATTCTGATAATGATAGTCACGTTGATGAAGATGAATTGCATGAAACATATGCTGCATTGTTAATTGAATCTGAAAAATTAAATATTTCTCATAAAAAGCTTAAAAAAGATTTTAAAAATTTAAAATCTGAATTTGACAACCTTCTTGAAGAAAATAAGAATTTGAAGTTTAGTTCTGAAAATCTCACTAAAATAAATGATGCTTTGAAAACTGAATTTACAAATTCATCTGAAGAAAACAGAAGTTTGAAAAATAAATTTTTATATCAAGCAGAAGAAATCAGGAATTTGAAAAGTAAAGTTTTATATTATGAAAAAGAAAAATATATTGCTAATAATGAATGTGAATCTTGCATACAATTCAAATATTTTTCTGAAAATACAACTATTGGAGAATGTAGTAAAATCTCTGAAAATAAAGCTGCTGAGAAATTTGTTCCTAAAAATAAATATAAAATCTGCAAAGCATGGGTAGAAAAAGGAACGATTAACAGAAACACAAATGTTGTATCTTGCTTTTACTGCATGAGAAAAGGCCATACCTCAAACAAATGCAGAATTAAACGCTTTGGTGTTTCTAGTGGAAGATATGTTTGGGTTGCTAAATAATTTGAATCTAACCCAAAAGGACCCATACAAAAAAGTTGGGTACCTAAAATAGCTTGTTTGTTCCTTTCTTTTGCAAGTATTACAGAAATCAAGAAAAGTCATGTGGTGTCTCGATAGTGGTTGCTCAAAACACATGACAGGAGACAGGACGAAGTTCACAAACTTTAAAGAAAAGGAACAAGGCTTTGTTACCTATGGTGACAACAACAAAGGAAGAATTCTTGGAAAAGGGGATATAGGAAGCAAAGACACCTTGATGATCAAAGATGTGCTATATGTAGAAGGACTGAGGCATAACTTAATTAGAATAAGTCAACTGTGCGACAAAGGATTCAAGGTAACCTTTGAGAAGAATTCTTGCACTATTTTTAAGAGTGATTCTTCTGAAATTGCATTAAAAGGAGTTAGACATAATAATATTTATTTAATTGATTTAGAAAACATATTAAATAAAAATATTTCATGTTTAGTTGTTAAAGAGGAAAACCCATGGTTATGGCATAGGCGTGCTGCTCATATACATATGCAACAACTTAATAAACTTGTATCTAGAGATCTAGTAATTGGTTTACCAAAATTAAAGTTTGTAAAAGATAAATTGTGTGATGCATGTCAAAAGGGGAAACAAGTTAAAAATTCCTTTCATTCAAAAAATATTGTTTCTACTTTAAAACCTTTGGAACTTCTACATTTGGATTTATTTGGTCCTTCAAGGATAAAAAGTTTTGGTGGAAACTATTATGCTTTAGTTATTGTTGATGATTTTTCAAGATATACTTGGACCCTGTTTCTCATTCTTAAAAGTGAAGCTTTTAAAGAATTTAAAAAGTTTGCTGTTTTAATTCAAAATGAAAAGGATCTAAGAATAAAAGCTATTAGAAGTGACCATGGTGGTGAATTTCAAAATGAATTATTTGAAAAGTTTTGTGAAGAACATGGTATTTCTCATAACTTTTCTTCGCCTAGAACTCCCCAACAGAATGGAGTCGTAGAAAGAAAGAATAGATCTTTAGAGGAACTTGCTCGTACTATGCTAAATGAAAATAATGTTCTTAAACAATTTTGGGCTGATGCTGTGAGTACTGCTTGCTATGTTTTAAATAGAATGATAATTCGACCTATTTTAAAACGTACTCCTTACGAGCTTTTCAAAAATAGAAAACTAAATGTTTCCCATTTAAAAATCTTTGGATGCAAATGCTATGTTTTAAACAATGGAAGACAGAACTTGGGAAAATTTGATTCAAAAGCTGATGAAGGAATTTTTCTTGGATATTCTTTAACAAGCACAGCATATAGAATTTTTAATAGAAAAATGTTCACAATAGAGAAATCCATACATGTTACTTTTGATGAAATTGTGGACCTTGAGGTAAAACCTCTTGAGTCAGAAGAATCTGATGCAGGAACTAGTGAAGATTCATCAAAGGAGACAAATGAAGAGAAGAATTATGACAATCCTCAAGATGAAGATTTAAATAAAATATGGCAACAACCTAGAGGATTATCTTTGGACAACATTATTGGCGATATCACACAATTAAACACAAGAAGTAATACTGCAAATTATTGTATGAATGTTGCTTTTGTGTCACAGATTGAACCAAAGAATATTAAAGAAGCCCTTCAAGATGAAAAATGGTGTATCGCAATGCAAGAAGAACTCAACCAGTTTGAAAGAAATCAAGTGTGGGAATTAATTCCCAGAAAAGACACTCATCAAGTAATTGGAACAAAGTGGGTGTTCAGAAACAAACTGGATGAAGAAGGAAACATCACCAAGAATAAGGCTAGGCTTGTTGCAAAAGGATATAGTCAAGAAGAAGGTATAGATTATGATGAGACATACGCTCCAGTTGCCAGGTTAGAGGCAATATGCCTACTTCTTGCTTATGCATCTATAATGAAATTTAAATTATTTCAAATGGATGTTAAAAGTGCTTTTCTAAACGGTTATATCAACGAAGATGTATTTGTTGAACAACCACCTGGTTTTGAGGATTTTAAAAACCCGAATCACATCTACAAATTAAAGAAAGCACTATATGGTTTAAAACAAGCACCTAGATCTTGGTATGAACGTCTGAGCAACTTTCTTGTAGAAAATGGTTTCAACAGAGGAAAAATTGATTCAACTTTATTCATTAAAAAGAATGGAAAACATTTTCTAATTGTTCAAGTATACATAGATGATATTATTTTTGGTTCATCTAACGCAACTCTTTGCGAGAATTTTGCTAAGTCCATGCAGGGAGAATTTGAGATGTCAATGATGGGAGAACTTACTTTCTTCCTCGGACTTCAAATCAAACAAATGGAGGAAGGAACCTTTATATCTCAAACCAAGTATTGCAAGGAAATCCTTAAAAAAATTGAGATAGACAATGCTAAAGAAGCATCAACTCCCATGGGGACATCCTGCTACTTAGACAAAGATGAGACAGGTAAAGAGGTAATCCAGACCAAATATAGTGGTATGATTGGCTCTTTATTATATCTCACTGCTAGTAGACCTGACATCATGCAAAGTGTATGTGTGTGTGCTAGGTTTCAGTCAAGCCCTAGAGAGTCTCATCTCACTACAGTAAAACGCATTTTTAAATACCTTAAGGGGACAACATCCTTTGGTTTATGGTATCCTTCAGGCGCTGAGCCTAGTCTTGTAGGATTTTCTGATGCTGATTATGGAGGCTGTAAAATAGATAGGAAAAGCACCATTGAAACCTGTCACTTTTGTTAGCAAAATGATGCAGATGAAATTTTGATGATGTCCAAATCAAGTCAAGACCAATCAAGAATCAAAATGATCTGAAGATTTGTATTGTGATGGAAAGCTTTTGTAATACTCTTAGAAATATGTATAGGACGTAGATCAGAAAAAGAAAAGTGTTTTGTAAAATTACTATAGTAAATCATTGCAACAAAACACTATAGTATTCACATGAATAGTAACACTATTCACGTGAATAGTGACGGTTAACGGTAAGAGTATCGCACTTAACACGGACGTTGGGGAAACTAGTCGTTGAAGAAACTAGCCGTTTATGACCGTTGGACAAACTAGCCGTTTATGGCCGTTGGACAAACTAGCCGTTTATGGCCGTTGGACAAACTAGCCGTTTATGGCCGTTGGACAAACTAGCCGTTTATGGCCGTTGGAGAAACTAGCCGTTAAGTTTGTCTTTTAGTGAATGGAAGAGTCTTTGGATGAGTCTATAAATAGACTCTCATTTCCTCTCAAGAAAAAAAACTAGAGACACAGAAACTCTTCCCTTGTGCTCAAATACTCAGAAATTCTTGAGACTTGTGTGTTCTTGTTCGGCTTGTGAAACTCTTGTCTGTGGAGCTGGTGAAGTGCTGCTACGGTGACAGAGGAAATAGCCGGTTCATCCTTGGTGTGTCTAAGGAGGTGTTCGGAAGAGAATCATCCTTCGTGAAGTATTCGGAGGAGGTGTTCATCCTTTGTGAAGACTCAAAGGAGGTGTAGGTTCATCTCTTGTGGTATCAAGAGAGGTGGTTTCTAAACTCTTACAAATTGTTTCTTTGTGATTGTAATTTGTAATTGTTTTGTGATTAGTGAATTGTTTATCTTGTTTGAGATAAACGACTGGACGTAGGATTGGTAAGATCCGAACCAGGATAAAATCATCTGTGCAAATTTCTCTCAACCTTACTCTCGCTTTATTTGTCTTTATTATTTGTTTGGTAAGTTTATTTGAGTAGAAATTAAAAGGCACACGTTCGTATTAAAAACCCTCTTGGTTTGTTATTCCACGCTAACCCTTCCGCTGCAGCCGCTCTGACAATTGGTATCAGAGCTTGCTTTGATAGTCATTCAAATGGCAGGATCACATCAAACCTTTGCAGAGGGTGCATCAATCAATAGACCACCACTATTCACAGGTGAAAATTACGCATTTTGGAAGGTCAGAATGCAAATTTTTATGGAATCTATTGATATAGATATTTGGGATGCTGTTGCATTTGGTCCTTTTGTTCCAACTAACAATATGCAGGAACCAAAGTCCCGTGACCAATGGACCATTGAAGAAAAGAGAAGATCTCAGAATGATGTAAAAGCCCGGCATATCATTGCGTCAGCGTTGACTGTTGATGAGTTCTACAGGATCTCTGTCTGTAAAAACGCTAAAGAAATGTGGGAAACTTTAAGAGTAACTCATGAAGGCAGAGATGAAATCGGGTGTGCTAAAACGAATACTTTAATCATGGAAGAGAATAATTCAAGCTCTTCATCAAGCACAACATCAAGTATGGGTGATTCTGATGAGCAAGCATACATCTGTTTAGTAGTGAACGACGACACTGGAAGCCAAGTAAGTACCTCTAGCGATTCTGATGATTCTGATCATATTGATGAAGATGAATTACATGAAATTTATAGAGAATTATTGATAGAATCAGAAAAACTAGATCTTGCTCATAAGAAATTGAAAAAGGATTTTAAAGAATTACAAAAGAAATATGAAAAATCCTTAGAAGAAATAGAAACTTTAAATAGTAAAATTTCAAATGTAGAAAATGATACAAATATATCTGCTGAGTGTAAATTTTGTGATAAACATAAATTGAAAGTTGATAACGTTGAAAAATCAATAGCAGATGAAAATAAAGAATTAAAATCAAATTTTAAAAATATTTTTGAAGAAAATAAAATTTTGAAAAATAAAATTTTATTTTATGAAAAAGGTAAATATACTAGTAGTGATGAATGTGCATCTTGTGTTAATTATAAGAAACTACTAGATGAAACAACCTCAGGAGAATGTAGTAAAAATAATGAAAATAAGGTTGTTAAAAATAAGTATGTTCCTAGAATTAAAAATAAACATAATCATAGAACCCGTAGAACTTGGGTAGAAAAAGGAACAACTTATAGGAACACAAATGTTGTATCCTGCTTTTATTGTATGAAAAAGGGTCATACATCTAACAAATGTAAAATTAAGCATTATGGTGTTCCAAGTGGTAGATATGTTTGGGTTATAAAATGATTTCAAATTTTCAATCTAACCCAAAGGACCCAAACAAAATTGTTGGGTACAAATTTTTTTTAAAATTTCTTTAAAACAAAATTTAAGAAAATTTTTTTTAAGACCGATAAAACTATTTTTTTTTGGATATCCTCTAATATATAAAGTATATATAGTTTTAAATCGGAAAAACTTTTATGTGAGCATGTTGTCTTTGATGAAATTGTAGACCTTGAGGCAAAACCTCTTGAGTTAGTTGAATTACATGCAGGCAACGACGAAGATTTGTAGAAGACAACAAATGAAGCAAAGAATGATGACAATCCTCAAGATGAAGATCTCAACAATGTTTTATAAGCTCTTTCTCCTAAAAATATTTGCTTTAAATATCCTATTGTGCATGTTTGAATGAATCTTTAAATTTGAAATATTTTTAGCTCATATGCATACATGCTTTTATTAAGGGGGAGTATTATCTTAGGGGGAGAACATTCAACACAACTTTTTAATTATGATCAGAAAGGGGGAGAAAATGCTTAAAACTTATTAAAGCTTATTTGCTTATTTAGCTTATTTGTGTTTATTCACTAATGCACTCTTTCTTCCATAAGTTGTGTTTTAAATACAGATTATTACCAAAAGCTTTAAATCAAGAAGTTTTTGATCATCATCAAAAAGGGGGAGATTGTTAGCAAAATGATGCAGATGAAATTTTGATGATGTCCAAATCAAGTCAAGACCAATCAAGAATCAAAATGATCTGAAGATTTGTATTGTGATGGAAAGCTTTTGTAATACTCTTAGAAATATGTATAGGACGTAGATCAGAAAAAGAAAAGTGTTTTGTAAAATTACTATAGTAAATCATTGCAACAAAACACTATAGTATTCACATGAATAGTAACACTATTCACGTGAATAGTGACGGTTAACGGTAAGAGTATCGCACTTAACACGGACGTTGGGGAAACTAGTCGTTGAAGAAACTAGCCGTTTATGACCGTTGGACAAACTAGCCGTTTATGGTCGTTGGACAAACTAGCCGTTTATGGCCGTTGGACAAACTAGCCGTTTATGGCCGTTGGAGAAACTAGCCGTTAAGTTTGTCTTTTAGTGAATGGAAGAGTCTTTGGATGAGTCTATAAATAGACTCTCATTTCCTCTCAAGAAAAAAAACTAGAGACACAGAAACTCTTCCCTTGTGCTCAAATACTCAGAAATTCTTGAGACTTGTGTGTTCTTGTTCGGCTTGTGAAACTCTTGTCTGTGGAGCTGGTGAAGTGCTGCTACGGTGACAGAGGAAATAGCCGGTTCATCCTTGGTGTGTCTAAGGAGGTGTTCGGAAGAGAATCATCCTTCGTGAAGTATTCGGAGGAGGTGTTCATCCTTTGTGAAGACTCAAAGGAGGTGTAGGTTCATCTCTTGTGGTATCAAGAGAGGTGGTTTCTAAACTCTTACAAATTGTTTCTTTGTGATTGTAATTTGTAATTGTTTTGTGATTAGTGAATTGTTTATCTTGTTTGAGATAAACGACTGGACGTAGGATTGGTAAGATCCGAACCAGGATAAAATCATCTGTGCAAATTTCTCTCAACCTTACTCTCGCTTTATTTGTCTTTATTATTTGTTTGGTAAGTTTATTTGAGTAGAAATTAAAAGGCACACGTTCGTATTAAAAACCCTCTTGGTTTGTTATTCCACGCTAACCCTTCCGCTGCAGCCGCTCTGACAATTGGTATCAGAGCTTGCTTTGATAGTCATTCAAATGGCAGGATCACATCAAACCTTTGCAGAGGGTGCATCAATCAATAGACCACCACTATTCACAGGTGAAAATTACGCATTTTGGAAGGTCAGAATGCAAATTTTTATGGAATCTATTGATATAGATATTTGGGATGCTGTTGCATTTGGTCCTTTTGTTCCAACTAACAATATGCAGGAACCAAAGTCCCGTGACCAATGGACCATTGAAGAAAAGAGAAGATCTCAGAATGATGTAAAAGCCCGGCATATCATTGCGTCAGCGTTGACTGTTGATGAGTTCTACAGGATCTCTGTCTGTAAAAACGCTAAAGAAATGTGGGAAACTTTAAGAGTAACTCATGAAGGCAGAGATGAAATCGGGTGTGCTAAAACGAATACTTTAATCATGGAAGAGAATAATTCAAGCTCTTCATCAAGCACAACATCAAGTATGGGTGATTCTGATGAGCAAGCATACATCTGTTTAGTAGTGAACGACGACACTGGAAGCCAAGTAAGTACCTCTAGCGATTCTGATGATTCTGATCATATTGATGAAGATGAATTACATGAAATTTATAGAGAATTATTGATAGAATCAGAAAAACTAGATCTTGCTCATAAGAAATTGAAAAAGGATTTTAAAGAATTACAAAAGAAATATGAAAAATCCTTAGAAGAAATAGAAACTTTAAATAGTAAAATTTCAAATGTAGAAAATGATACAAATATATCTGCTGAGTGTAAATTTTGTGATAAACATAAATTGAAAGTTGATAACGTTGAAAAATCAATAGCAGATGAAAATAAAGAATTAAAATCAAATTTTAAAAATATTTTTGAAGAAAATAAAATTTTGAAAAATAAAATTTTATTTTATGAAAAAGGTAAATATACTAGTAGTGATGAATGTGCATCTTGTGTTAATTATAAGAAACTACTAGATGAAACAACCTCAGGAGAATGTAGTAAAAATAATGAAAATAAGGTTGTTAAAAATAAGTATGTTCCTAGAATTAAAAATAAACATAATCATAGAACCCGTAGAACTTGGGTAGAAAAAGGAACAACTTATAGGAACACAAATGTTGTATCCTGCTTTTATTGTATGAAAAAGGGTCATACATCTAACAAATGTAAAATTAAGCATTATGGTGTTCCAAGTGGTAGATATGTTTGGGTTATAAAATGATTTCAAATTTTCAATCTAACCCAAAGGACCCAAACAAAATTGTTGGGTACAAATTTTTTTTAAAATTTCTTTAAAACAAAATTTAAGAAAATTTTTTTTAAGACCGATAAAACTATTTTTTTTTGGATATCCTCTAATATATAAAGTATATATAGTTTTAAATCGGAAAAACTTTTATGTGAGCATGTTGTCTTTGATGAAATTGTAGACCTTGAGGCAAAACCTCTTGAGTTAGTTGAATTACATGCAGGCAACGACGAAGATTTGTAGAAGACAACAAATGAAGCAAAGAATGATGACAATCCTCAAGATGAAGATCTCAACAATGTTTTATAAGCTCTTTCTCCTAAAAATATTTGCTTTAAATATCCTATTGTGCATGTTTGAATGAATCTTTAAATTTGAAATATTTTTAGCTCATATGCATACATGCTTTTATTAAGGGGGAGTATTATCTTAGGGGGAGAACATTCAACACAACTTTTTAATTATGATCAGAAAGGGGGAGAAAATGCTTAAAACTTATTAAAGCTTATTTGCTTATTTAGCTTATTTGTGTTTATTCACTAATGCACTCTTTCTTCCATAAGTTGTGTTTTAAATACAGATTATTACCAAAAGCTTTAAATCAAGAAGTTTTTGATCATCATCAAAAAGGGGGAGATTGTTAGCAAAATGATGCAGATGAAATTTTGATGATGTCCAAATCAAGTCAAGACCAATCAAGAATCAAAATGATCTGAAGATTTGTATTGTGATGGAAAGCTTTTGTAATACTCTTAGAAATATGTATAGGACGTAGATCAGAAAAAGAAAAGTGTTTTGTAAAATTACTATAGTAAATCATTGCAACAAAACACTATAGTATTCACATGAATAGTAACACTATTCACGTGAATAGTGACGGTTAACGGTAAGAGTATCGCACTTAACACGGACGTTGGGGAAACTAGTCGTTGAAGAAACTAGCCGTTTATGACCGTTGGACAAACTAGCCGTTTATGGTCGTTGGACAAACTAGCCGTTTATGGCCGTTGGACAAACTAGCCGTTTATGGCCGTTGGAGAAACTAGCCGTTAAGTTTGTCTTTTAGTGAATGGAAGAGTCTTTGGATGAGTCTATAAATAGACTCTCATTTCCTCTCAAGAAAAAAAACTAGAGACACAGAAACTCTTCCCTTGTGCTCAAATACTCAGAAATTCTTGAGACTTGTGTGTTCTTGTTCGGCTTGTGAAACTCTTGTCTGTGGAGCTGGTGAAGTGCTGCTACGGTGACAGAGGAAATAGCCGGTTCATCCTTGGTGTGTCTAAGGAGGTGTTCGGAAGAGAATCATCCTTCGTGAAGTATTCGGAGGAGGTGTTCATCCTTTGTGAAGACTCAAAGGAGGTGTAGGTTCATCTCTTGTGGTATCAAGAGAGGTGGTTTCTAAACTCTTACAAATTGTTTCTTTGTGATTGTAATTTGTAATTGTTTTGTGATTAGTGAATTGTTTATCTTGTTTGAGATAAACGACTGGACGTAGGATTGGTAAGATCCGAACCAGGATAAAATCATCTGTGCAAATTTCTCTCAACCTTACTCTCGCTTTATTTGTCTTTATTATTTGTTTGGTAAGTTTATTTGAGTAGAAATTAAAAGGCACACGTTCGTATTAAAAACCCTCTTGGTTTGTTATTCCACGCTAACCCTTCCGCTGCAGCCGCTCTGACAACTTTTGAGGTAGTTCCTTAGTCTCTTGGCACTCTAAGAAACAAGCCTGTGTAGCCTTATCAACCACTGAAGCTGAATACATTGCTGCGGGTAGTTGTTGTGCACAGATCTTATGGATGAAACAACAATTAGAAGACTATGATATTCATTTAGATCATATTCCGCTTAAGTGTGATAACACTAGTGCTATAAAACTCACCAAAAATCCTATCATGCATTCTAGAACCAAGCATATAGAAATTAGGCATCACTTCATTAGAGACCATGTCCAAAAAGGCGATTGTGAAATGGAATTTATAGATTCTAAGCATTAATTAGCGGACATTTTCACCAAAGCATTGCCTAAGGACAGATTTTTTGAGCTTAGAAGAGATCTTGGAATATTAGAAAAAGTAAAATAGGCACTCTTGGAATTAATATTGCATTTTTCGTTGCTTAACATATTTAATCTGCTTGTAAATCGATTAAAAGCGCTACCTACACATTTACGACTGGATTAATTGATTAATCCAAGTATTAATCGATTACATAATCGATTAAAACTTCCTTTAATCGATTAAATGCGCTCCAGACGGTTCTTTTTTAAAATGGTTTTCAAATCTAGCCGTTGCCAACGGCTATTAACGGACAAAATCTCCAAATCTAACCGTTGGGATGCATTTTTGAGCCTATTTATACCCCACTTGATGGACGCTACTCCTAGACATGCAGAAGAAGCTCCAAAAACTCAGAGAAGTAGCAGCGGATATAGAGAAAACAGTGGAGGTTCGGAGCGCACTCAAGGTGTTTGTGAAATTGTCTGGTGGTGTTTGAATGGATGTTTTGGTAGATCTCTAACTCAGTAGGCTTTCCAAAGGGGAAAGAAGCTAGATGAGGTGCAAGATAACAATGCACAAGGTTGAACTTGAGAGTGAAAGCTGAAAATTGGCAGCATTTCTTTACTACAAATCAAGTTGAGTTTACAAATGATGAGCTCTCTTTTTATAGGCAAAGATGAGCTTGGAAGTGTGCTATGAAAGCTACATCAGCTACATTTAAAACATGCAGAATCCAACGTGCAGGAGCTCCTTCCAGGCCATGTGTTTCATGTGCACTTTATTGAACATGTGCTGAATTAGGGAAGCCACACGGTTGGCTTGTGTTCCACATGATGCACATGTAAAATGTGTTTCTAACTTGGGTAATTGATGATGAGCAGCAGCAAAGCTTCTTGGCAGCATAGGTTTCCAAGTCTTTATTATTTGGCCTACAAAACAAGGTAAAGATATTTAGTTAAAGAAGAACAAGCTAAGACTTAGAAAGAAAAGATTAAGTCCTTTATTAAACTTCCCTTTCTTGGTCTTAGAATGAAGTTGATACTTCTTTGGATGGGAAGTCCCTAAAGGGGTTGCCATCATTCCCTCCCTCTTTAAAAACGATTTGTCCTCAAATCGGGAAGAAAGAAAGAAGCACAAGTTTGGTTTTTGTGTTCCTCCTGGGTCAAAAATATATCTACAAAAAATAGCAACAATTAGTATGAAGATAAGAATGTATGCAAAGATAAGAAGATAAAATGAAGGCCTTTTGATAAAAAATTTATTAGAAGTCTTGGCCTTTAATAATTTTTTGTATGCACTTTGTTTTGAACATTCCCCATGATAAAATGAAGAAACAAAGTGATGTTTTTGAGAAGAAGAGTCAAGGTATTTACATTTTAAAGAAGAAGTTAACAACATGCATACCTTTGTCTCCTTATTTTCTTGATAAGGTTGCTTGTCCAACCTATTTTCTTGTTTTCTTTCTTTTTCAATTTTTTCTTTGATTTTTTTCTCATCCTCTTTCACTTGTTCAGGTCTAAGAGGAATCAATGTGATTTTATTTCCTTTGTGGAGGAAAGTTATTTTGTTGGTATAGCCATCATGAGTGGAATTATGATCAAATTGCCATGGCCTTCCAAGTAATACATGCCCAGCATCCATTGGAACAACATCACATAAAACATTTTCTTCATAGTTTCCGATGGATATTGGTATGTTTACTTGTGTGTTCACAACTATTTCTTCATCCTCTGTTATCCACTGAAGCTTATAAGGCTTGGGATGAGAAATAGTAGGTAAAGCCAATTTGTTCACCACTCTAGAACTACAACAATTGCAAGAGGAACCACTATCCACAATTAATGAACAAGTGTTTTCAAATATTTTGCATCTTGTTCTGAATAGGTTTTCCCTTTGTGATTGTTCTAGTTCATTGGTTTGACTTCCAAGAAGTCGTCTTACCAATAATAACTCACCTTCACAAAGTAAGGCTTCTTCCGCAGATATAGAAGTATCTGAGTCACTAGAAGAATCGTCATTTTGACTTTGATGATCTAAGAGATAAGTAGATCGTTTGTGAGGACACTCAGAAGAATAATGTCCTCTCTCTCCACACTTAAAGCATCTGGTCTCTCTACCCCTTGTTTCTTTTGAAGATTCTTTGTGAAAGGTATTTCTTTCTCGCTCTCTCTCTTTTTCTTTACCTCTCACTCTTTCTTTTTCTTTTTCTTTTTCTTGAGGCTTTTCATACCTCTTTGGACTACCTTCCATCTTAGGATTTATCCTATACTCGGATGTGGTAGGATAGTTCCTTTTAGTGGAAGCTTTTCTTCTAATTTGTTCTTCCACTCTCACACATAGCTGCACAAAATCATTGAGATCTAAATAAGGTAAAAGTTCTACCTTATCTCTGATCTCATAGTTAAGACCGCTTTGGAACCTAGCTATGGTGAATCTCTCTTCCTCTTTGATTCCAGCTCTTAACATGAGTAATTCCAACTTTTGTCTATATTCTTCAACACTCATGTTTCTTTGTTGAAGTCTATGGAGCTTGTCCATGACCTCTCTGGCATAATAGGCTGGAATATGCCTCTGATGCAAGGCTGCCTTTAACTCATTCCAGTACTGGATGGTATAGTCGCCATGCATCTTTTGATCTCTAATGATGGAGGTCCACCAATAGAGGGCTGCTCCTTGAAAAGTCAAGGTGGCTAAGGTCACTCTCCTCCTATCATCTATGTGGTAACATTCAAAAATTTGTTCAACCTTCATCTCCCACTCAAAATATTCTTCCACATTGTCTCTGCCATAGAAGGGGGGAAGGTCAAGTTTGGGTTCCACATGATGGTTCCTATGATGGTGGTGTCTCCTAGGAGGGTGTTGATAGTGATCAAAAGGATGAAAACTATTGTGATAACTATGTTGGGAATGATCACCATTATCATGGTGTTACCTATGAGAGTGTTCCTCATTATTTTGTCCTCTCTGATTGCGAGTGAGGTTTGCAACCATTTGTCTGAGTTCATTTAACTCAGCTTTAGTTCTATTAAGTTCCTCTCTCAATTCCATATTTTCCTCATCATGATGAAAGGTGCCTTGAATACTAGAGTTACTCATACTTGTGAAGTAGATAAAAGATTTTCAAAAGAGTTTTGAAAAGCTTCACAAGTGTTGAGTCAAAACACTTTTCAAAGATTTGTTTTTGTATTTTTGGTGAAATGACTTCTAGATAGATTCTAAAGGTAAAGAAACCGAATAGCTCCCAGGAAGGAGAGGTGAGTCTCAATGGACAAGCTTAAGAACCTTGTCCTTCCTTAGCCAGAGGTTCTCCTATTTCTTACCCAAGTTTCAATGGAGAAGTCTTTTCAAAACAATTAGAATGCAAAAAATGAGATGCTCCTAATAAACCAAACGAAGGTTTGTCTATATGGTAGCGCACCTAGCTATCACGGAGACTTAGAACACAAATATCAACAAGCAAAAAGTAAAGAAAGATGATAAAGAAATGAAAGAGTGAGACACGGCCCTAAGTGAAAGTGCAAATGACACTTGGAGCCACTTGACACACTTTCACACTAAGAAGTGGAAACTAAACTATTACAATGTTGTATGGTGCACTTGGAATTGCTTGAAAAGCATTTTTCCAAGTCACTTTAAGTTTCAAAAACCAAGAAGAAATTACCACAAAGGTTCCGTGATAGAATGTCACTTATACAAAGAAGTATAAAAGAATTTATACAAAGCCAAGTGTGGCTGCTACAGCAAAAGAAATAAGCTGGAATATAACTCTAAAGTGATGTTTTTCTGCTGCAAAGAAATGCTGGACAGCCAATGGAAAGTCCTCTTGAAGTTCCCTTGTAGCAAAGTTAGCAAGACCTCCACTCCTTAAGATGCTACCCCTTTGATAAGGTCCAACTGGATGTTAAAACTCTACCAAAATATAAGGTTCCAGCAGACAAAAGGCACAAAACCAGTGAGTGATCAAAAAGAGTGTTGCAACAAAGTTGAATGCAGAAATAATTCTGACAGCAGTATATGGAAGTCAAGAAAAGTGATTTCTAAACACTTTGGGGCTGGAATAAAGGCTAGCACACAAAAGGAACTTAAGATAGTGTCTAGAACAGATTAAAAAAAACAAGAAAAACCCAAAAACAGTGATTGAATTCTGTGGAATGCAAGTGTTTGATGAAAATTCAAAACTGTTTGATGAAATGCCACAAAGAACAGCAGATTTTGTATTTTCTGGTTTTTGACCTTTCAAATCTGGATTGCAGGGTTGATATTGCTTTTTATGAATGCTATACAATTGGAGAAACATATATATGTATTTGGAAACTTAAACCCAGCTTTTGCCAATCCAATAATGAAAATAATGAGTATTTCAAATGTCAAACAACAACAAAAACAATGCTTACTGCACCAGAAAGTGATGTGAAAAATGGTGCTTTGAGATGCAAAAATGAGTTGTTGTGGTTTGATGACAGAATTAATGGTTCAAGCAACTGTATATCATCATAATAGGTGTGTCCAAGCACTCAATCAGCAAAGAAATTGACTGTTGTAAAAGATGACAAGTGCACTAAAAAAAATGAGGAAAATTTGGTGATGCAGCAAGTCAATACCAATTTGGCCCAAAAGTTACCATATGAACAGTAACCAACCAATTTCAATTCACCAAAAATGACTCCAAACTCAATGAAACTGATCTAAAACAGGCTAGATCTCAATATGAGGTGTGCACTTGCATATTTCAAGTAAAATGATGGTTCAAGATGTGAAATGATACCTTGGCTATGAAAAGAGCAATTGGACAGTGCAAACAGGTTTTAAATGATCAAATGAATGTGTTCAAACAGTTGCAAGGCACAGAAACATACACATGCTCGAAATCATAGTCAGAGTTGCTAATTATGCAGCAAAAAAAACTAGAAATCTGCATTAGAATTTAAAGAATTGCATAGAATCAAGGCTGGCTGGATCAAACAAGATAGAAGAATGGTCCTATGCACTAGATCTAGCTTAGAAAAGATGAGCTAGAAGATTAAAATGGCCTAAGACAGAGCAAAGAAATCAGCACGGTGATAGCTTTGGACTGGAAATTCTGGACAACACATGTTATTGGATTGTAAGCAACTAGGCAATGCATTTTGTAATTCAGTACTTAATATGAGTTGCTACAACTTTATACATGCTTAATAACAACAAAGAAACTTGTCTCATGCTTTAGAAACAAAAATTCTGGACTGAAACAGATTGCTCAAGATCAAACCAGAATTGACTTTTGATGCAGATTTTTGTGAAACAGTATGAGGTTTGGTTTTGATTTTTGGATGCTTTAGCTCATGTCATCCAGGCTAGACATTGTCTCATTGCCTTGTAGGATTGATATAGTGCTAATCATGCATCTAAACACAAATTAAAACAAAAAAAATAGTGCTGGAACAGAATCAATACTTCATGACAGCAAGAATACTGCAGCACATTGCACAAGACTTGGACAAAACTGGAGAATGAATTTGAACGCTGGAATGAACTCATACAAACAATTTTCACCGTTTAAAATGATCAACAAACACTAAGGAAAAGCAAATGCATGATTACAGCACTCACAGACACGAATTAAACCAAAACAGAATAAAAAAAAATTTCTAAAACAGTGACAGAATTTGACAGCACATGACAGAAACGAAAATTGAACAAAAGAGAGGCTTATCTCTTGAAGACAAGCGTGGACGTGCTGGCTCTTGATACCAAATGATGGACGCTACTCCTAGACATGCAGAAGAAGCTCCAAAAACTCAGAGAAGTAGCAGCGGATTGAGAGAAAACAGTGGAGGTTCGGAGCGCACTCAAGGTGTTTGTGAAATTGTCTGGTGGTGTTTGAATGGATGTTTTGGTAGATCTCTAACTCAGTAGGCTTTCCAAAGGGGAAAGAAGCAAGATGAGGTGCAAGATAACAATGCACAAGGTTGAACTTGAGAGTGAAAGCTGAAAATTGGCAGCATTTCTTTACTACAAATCAAGTTGAGTTTACAAATGATGAGCTCTCTTTTTATAGGCAAAGATGAGCTTGGAAGTGTGCTATGAAAGCTACATCAGCTACATTTAAAACGTGCAGAATCCAACGTGCAGGAGCTCCTTCCAAGCCATGTGCTGAATTAGGGAAGCCACACGGTTGGCTTGTGTTCCACATGATGCACATGTAAAATGTGTTTCTAACTTGGCTAATTGATGATGAGCAGCAGCAAAGCTTCTTGGCAGCATAGGTTTCCAAGTCTTTATTATTTGGCCTACAAAACAAGGTAAAGATATTTAGTTAAAGAAGAACAAGCTAAGACTTAGAAAGAAAAGATTAAGTCCTTTATTAAACTTCCCTTTCTTGGTCTTAGAATGAAGTTGATACTTCTTTGGATGGGAAGTCCCTAAAGGGGTTGCCATCACCACTTGGTCCCCATTTTCATTACTTGAACCAATCTTAAGCATATCTCTCTTACTTTCTCCCTTCTTTCACCTAAATCTTTGCCTTTCACTCATCTCAATGGCTGAACCTTCAAGAAGAAGGAGAAGAAGAACAAGTGGAGTTTCGGAAAATACTGTTCAAAGAAGAGATGCTACCATAGAAGGGTGGCTCTCCGATGAACAAGATCAACAATCTTTCTCACGATTTTGGAAGGAAAGGAAGCTCATCAAACAAAAATTCATTGATCTCTCTTGGTATACATCTTACAACTTCTCCTTTCCAAATCTCATCATTGAACAAGGAGTTCAACACCTAATGGAACTCCGTGGAAGGTATTATCCGGATCTTGTTTGCACTTTCTATTTTAATTTAAAGATCCGGGAGGGGGTTTTCCAAACAAGAGTAAAAGGTGTGGACATTGTCTTGGATAATGACATTTGGACAAATGTAGCAAAAGTCTCTGTTTTAGAACATTCTCAAACTATTCCAGATGACTTTGCTCAATTCAATAAGATAGCGGTGTATCAGTCCTTTCTCCACAATCCTCGACAACACAATGCTCGTCTCTTCCTTGCTGGTGGACTCAAGATGGAAGAACGCCTCTTGCACTACCTTATTGTATGGATTTTGTGCCCTAGAGGATCAAATCATGCCCAATGCTCTAAGACTGATCTCATCATTATGTACGGTATACTTCAGAGCATTCCACTAAATTGGCCTCACCTGATTCAGATAATAATGTTCAAGGCCAAAAGGTTAGATGCTGCACCTCTTCCATATCCTCTTCTTGTTTCCCAAATTTGTGTGTTCAAAGGAGTAGATGTCACAAATGAACACCATGAGACTGTCCTTTCGGGTCATAAGGTTGGAGATAATTCCCTGAGGCAAATGGGTTTTATCAAACAAGGACTCTCATACATTCACCCTGAGGATGCCATTGATGGCAATGAAGACGCAGTTGCGGATATCCCCATGCCTGATCCCACACATGTTGCTGGCCCATCTCAAGTGCATGAGGAATACAGTCTAGAAAGTCTCTCTAGACAAATGACTGAGATGACTCGCCTTCAAAATGAGATGATGAACATTCAAAACACCTGCCACGAAGAAATTTGTACTCATCTCAGGAATCTAGACACTAGGATTTCAGGATTAGAGCAACACTTTATTAGTGACGAAAGTGATGAATTCTAGATCCTCTTTGTTTGTTTTGTTGTTTATCTTAATGCTTGTGTGCATCCTTAATAAAAAGTTGTTGTTTATTTCATTTTCCTCTATGCATTATCTCTTTTTATTTAGGGGGAGCACGTGTTTTTTTTCTTCTGATCAAAAAGGGGGAGAAGATAGTTTAAAATCCTTATTTCTTATTAATCTCTCCTTTCATGAGTTGTGATTGTTTCAGATTATTAAAAAGCTTTAAACTCAGGAGAATTTTTTATCATCATCAAAAAGGGGGAGAATGTTAGCAAAAATCATCTATGAAGTTTTGATGATGAACAGAGTTGCACCAGTCAAGACAAATTGAAGATCTATGTATTTTTATAAAGCTTTTATAATAATCAAAATTGGTGTAACAGTGCTCACAAATGTATTAGGACTGATTCTTGTAATTTATATTTATATGCTGTTGAGAATCGTCCACAATCTGTTTTAATCGATTAAACCCAGTTTTAATCGATTAAAACCGAGGCTGGCTCTGAAAACCCAAGTGCCCCTGTAATAATCGATTAAAGATGATAATAATCGATTAGTTAATCGATTAGTCCTGAGAATAATCGATTAACACTAGCCGTTGGGGATTTCAGATTTGAAAAACTAGTCGTTGTACTCATTTTAATCGATTAATACTTGTGTTAATCGATTAAATGCGTTAGATGACCCGTTTTCGAAGAATGGAAGAGTATTTGGCTGAGCCTATAAGATGGCTCTCTCTTGATCTCAAACAACACTCTTCCCTTGTGCTAAAGAACTCTAAACTCTTTGAGAACTCTGTGAGATTGTTGAAGCTAAGGAAACTCTTGTCTGCAAAGTCCTGAAGTGTTACTGCGGTGACAGAGGAATAGCTTGTTCATCCTTGGTGTATCCGAGGAAGTGTCTGGAAGAGAATCATCCTTCGTGAAGCATTCGAAGGAGGTGGTCATCCTTTGTGAAGATTCAAAGGAGGTGTAAGTTCGTCTCTTGTGGTTTCAAGAGAGGTGGTATTTCTAAACTGTTACAAATTGTTTTTCTGTGTGACTAATATTTGTAACTGTTTTGTGTTAGTGAAAAAGGTTTATCTTGTTTGAGATAAGCGACTGGACGTAGGATCCCAGTGATCTGAACCAGGATAAAATCACCTGTGCAATTTTTCTCTTTCCCTTACTCTGTTATTTATATTTAACTATCTGCTTAGTAAGAAAAATTAAGAGAAAAATATCAATAGGAAAAATAAAAAGTATACAACCAATTCACCCCCCTCTTGGTTTGTTCCACGCTAATAATTTCGTTGCAGCGATTCTAACAATCAATTTTGGTGAAAAGATTTGCTCCATGTAATTCATCCAGCATATCATCTAGCCCAGGAATGGGGTGCCTATACTTGACAGTTATGTTGTTGATGGCCCTACAATCTGTATACATTCTCCAAGATCCATCCTTCTTAGGAACCAACAAAACAGGCGCAACACAAGGACTTAAACTCTTTTAGATCCACCCTTTATTCCACAATTCATTGACTTGTTTCTCTATTTCTTTTGTTTCCATGGGATTGGTCCTATAGGTTGGCCTATTAGGAAGGCTGGCCCCAGGCACTAAATCTATTTGATGTTCTATTCCTCTTAAAGGTGGTAATCCACTTGGTACCTCCTTAGGAAATACATCATCAAATTCTTTTAAAAGTTTTTGCAACCCCTTTGGTAGAGAACCAAGTTCATGATTTATTGAAACAAGTGCCTCTTTGCAATAGAGAAGAAAATGAGGTTGTCCAAGAAAAAGATTTTTAGAAATGTTCAAAGTTTGAGGTTGGACAACTTCTTTATTTGAGGCATGGTTTAGGGTTTTCTCCTTTCCTTCTTTCCTACTTTTCTTTTCTCCTTCCAACTTCTTTTTAAGAATTATTTGATCCTCTCTTACTTATGAAGGTGTAAGAGGACACAAGATAATTTTCTTTCCCTTGAGTTGAATGGTGATTTTATTGGTGACTCCATCATGTAAAGCTTGCTTATCATATTTCCAAGGTCTTCCAAGTAATATGTGCCCAGCTTCCATTAGTACTATATCACAAACAATTTGATCTTCATATTTGCCAATGGAAATGGGTACTCTTACTTGTTCTTTAACTACTATTCCATCATCCTCTTTGATCATTGAAGTTTGTAAGGTTTAGGATGAGGACTAATGGTTAAGCCAAGCTTCTCTACCATTCTTGATACAAGAAGGTCTAACACCATAGGACCCATCACAAGAGGAATGGCCAAAAAGCTCCAAGATGAATATTCTCCTCAAGGTCAAGTACTATTTGCTATCTTTGGATGGAAAATTGGAGAACAAGAAGATATGCCAAATCTGCCAAAACATGGAGAAGGGTAAAAAGGACATTTCTATACAAAAGGGGTGTACTTATCCTTCTATGGGGCTGCATGAGTAATTGTTTTTCTTCACATAAAACTTGATTTTCACGTGTTTTAGAAGATATACATGTAGCACATAGGTTCAGATCTGCCACGTGAAAGTTAATTGCTTAAAGCCTTGAGATTAATCTATAAAATCTCATAGGAAAAGCTTGTAAATCACTTTTGGATTGTAGTAAAGAATTTCTGCTGAAATGCATAGTAAATTCCTTCTCCAAGAGTCACTTCTTTGCTTGATTTCCATTACAACTTCCTTCCACTCTAGGAAGCCTTCTGAGTTGTGAACCACCTCTCCAAGCTAGCCTCCATATCCATCCACCATAATCACCAATCATCCGCTGCTTCACATCCAAGACTCCTATCCAATCTGCTCATGAAAATACAACTCTGCAACTACTATCCATTGGTTTCAGCAGCTGTCCATGCCTCTTTGCACCTCCAATCTCACGGATCTGCTTCTCCACATCTCCTAGGATGTATCAAGTGGTATTCAGAGCATAGGTTCTAACTTGAACCGTGAGATAAGTGGCTTCATCTTTCATTTTTCAAAATGTCATTCAAATTCCTGTTATGTCTTGTGGTTCTTCTAAATTATGTTTCTGTTTCAGCATCTATGATGTGTTTAGGCTTCTATGTTTTGAGTTTTATTGATACCAGCTCTATTTGCTTGAGTCTATCATCATTTTATTCGGTTATCTCTTGCTGTTTTGAGTCATTTTAATCATTTGAGCATCATTTTCCATTTTGTCTTAGTCATGTTTGGTTAATTTGATGTTCTGTCATCAAATCTGGTTTTTAACCCAGTTTTACGGTTCTGAAAGTGTTGGATGTGGCTACACCAATTAAGAGCAATGAACAATCAAGAGATGAGCTCAGGTGTTTAAATTTGCCAACCAAACTCAGATCTGCATGATTTGTTTTAGTTGTTGTTCTGTTTTCCAGAAAGTGTACTGCTGTAACAAAAATTCCAATGTTCATATAGCATTGTGCACTGTTCTATTGAACAACAATTGAATGAGTTAATGTCTGAATCATTTGGAACATGAAATGAGTTGATTCCAAGTGTTTTGTAATGTGTAAGCATCAAAAATGCAGTAACCGAGATGCATGAGTTTCCTTGAGTCAATTCTGCTTAATTGTGTGTGGTTAGTATTAGATCATTGCTAACCATCATCAACACTGAATTTCTGCATTTGTGCAACTTTCAAATACCATTTCTAACTCCTCTTTGCTGTTTTCAAATCAGAATTACTTTTGAATCAAAATTTGACCATGCTAGTTGTTAAAGTTAGCTGAAATCTGGTACTGCAGTAGTGATTTTCTGTTTTATATAGTTTTGATGCATTCAATTAGTTCCAACAAGTCATCATTCATCATCAAAACATGTTTGAATCATTGGAAATTAACTAGGTGCAGTAATGTTCATTTGGTCTATTTTTCTGCATTGAAAAATTGACTCTGTTGTCAAAACTGTACTGGTTTTTTTTATCCAATTCTGCACTGCATTACTTTTCTTGATTCATCATTTTGAGATGCAGTAAAAGCCATGGTCCATTTAAAATATTAAGATAACAATTCAAAAGAGGTATTACATATGTTAAAAGGCACTTAGGACCATTGCATCATCAGTTTCGAAAGTTTGAAGTGTATAGCATTTTGCTGTTAAAATCTGGTGCAGAAATCTGGTGCAATTCATTCAGGCATTTCATCAAACAGTTTTGTCAATTTTCAATGCATAGCCAATTCGTGTGTGATTCTGATCTAAAGTCTTTGATTGCGTTTTAAATCTGTTATAGAGCCATTCCTAAGATCATTTTGATGTGCCACCGTGATTAATAGCCACTTAATTGTTTGCTTTCTGAATTTTGAACATTCTGCACACCATCTGTTTGACAAAAGTCCTGGTGTTGCTGTCACTTGGATGTGCTTTTGCTGGCAATTGTGGTGGTAATTTCTGTGATTAATTGGTTTGTTGGATAGGTGAACTATAAATCAAATGGCTCACTGCAAGTGGAAGCATCAAAGGAAGTTCAATTGGTGAAGAAAAGTGAATGAAGTTGAGCCTTGAAGAAGGAACAGTCGTGACTTGCAGCAGATTTCCATACTGCAGAAAAATTAATTGCTTGTTTAAACACTTTGCAGCTGAGAGAATTGTTTGGAATCCAGTAGATTCAAGTTCTTTGAGAGCAACCAAAGCTGCACACATTGATTCCTTAGCCTATTTTAATTTTTCCTTTCCAACTTACTAATTTTCTTTGTAATTTCCATTGGTTTTCTTTGGTTGTAAGTTCCAAATCTAAGCAAGTGAGGTGCTAGAGTTCACAAGTGCTCTTCCCTCATTTGTAACTAGACTCAAAGAAGTCTCACAACCTAAAATTGAGTAGTCGGTGAGTGTGTCTTAGATCCAAAGTCTAAGCCTCACCTAGGAGACCTCACTTTAATTGCTTGTCCCATTCTCGACTAGATAGCATATATCTTGTGCGAATAGGAAGCTCTCTTAGGGGTCCGAATTTAGATTTAGGTTGTGTCTTTTCTTTACTTTGTGTTTTCTTTGTTGTCTTTAAGACTTAAGTGGATTTAAGAGTGATTTTGATCTAAGGACTCTAGTAAGTAGCAAGAAGCATATTTGGCAAGGATAAGGCTTGGTACTTAAGCATTCCTAGTGAATCACCTCCCTTACCTGGAATATTGCTTCAAGTGAAAAGCTCTAGTCTTTACTTCAAAAATAACATTTAAGTCCATCATAATGTCTAGAAGGCATTCTCCTAGGATTAGTGATAGTGAAAAAGAACATTTTTCTCTTCAAACTTTAGTTAATGAATTCAAGGAAATAAGAAGAGAAATGAATGAAGAGAAAGTCAATAGAGAGCTTCAAAATGCTGTTATTCAAGATGAGTTGAGAATGATAAGAAAAAGTAAGTCTAGGGGAAGTCAGAGTGAAAACTCTCAAGAGGGAGGGATGTCTATGAGTCTGGGTGATTATTACCCTCATCAGCCTTCTACTTCTAGAAGGCATAGGAGAAATTCTCATGCACCCCCACCCCCTAAAGAAGTCAATGTGGTGTTGCCTCACTTCCATGGGAAGGACAATGTAGAGGCTTATCTTGATTGGGAGATGAAGGTGGAACAATTATTTGAATGCCACCAAGTGAGTGAAGAGAGGAAGGTCTCTCTAGCTACCCTAAGCTTTCAAGGGTATGCAATGTACTGGTGGACTGCCTTGGTCAAAGAGAGGCTTAGACATCAAGCCCCTCCCATCCACTATTGGAATGATCTCAAGTCTGCCCTTAGGAGGAGACACATTCCCTCCTACTACAATAGAGAACTCATGGATAAACTCCAAAGGTTACAACAAAGGTCTATGACAGTTGAGGAATATAGACAAAAGATGGAGTTGTATATGATGAGGGCAGGCATAGTGGAGGGTCCAGAAATTACTTTAGCTAGATTTTTAAGTGGGCTCAATTTTGACATAAGAGATAGGGTTGAACTTTTACCTTATAGAGATTTGAATGATCTTGTTCAAATGTGTATAAAGGTAGAACAACAAAACTTGAGAAAATCTTCTTCTAAAAGAATTCAAGTTCAATCTACTTTTGAAAAGAAAATTTTTAAAGAAAAAGAGCCATTTAAACCTCTAGCCAAAATAGAAGAGAGACCCAAGAAAGAGACACCCTCACACACCAGAACAAGTGAAATCAAATGCTTCAAATGTCTAGGAAGGGGTCATGTAGCTACTCAATGTCCTACAAAAAGAAATATTATTTTGAAAGGCAAGGACATTTATAGTAGTGAAAGTGACACCCCAAATAGTACAAGTGAGAGTGAGGAAGAAGAGAGGGAAGAGGAAATATATGCTGATGATGGGCAACTTCTCATGGTAAGAAGAATACTTAGCAACCAACCAAGTCTTGAACACATATCACAAAGAGAGAACATCTTTCATACAAGATGTAAAATTCAAGAAAATCATTGTTCTCTCATTGTTGATAGTGGATCTTGTTGCAATTGTTGTAGCACAAGGTTGGTTGATAAGTTGAAGCTTGATATTATACCCCATCCAAAACCTTATAAACTTCATTGGCTAAATGAAGATGGGGATATAATAGTCAAAAATCAAGTGAAGTTGGCATTTTCCATTGGGAACTTCAAAGATGAAGTTTTATGTGATATAGTTCCCATGGAAGCATGTCATGTGTTATTAGGGAGACCATGGCAATTTGATCATCAAACTATCCATCATGGTCTAACCAGTACCATCTTTATCCATCAAAAGGACAAGAAGTTTGTGCTTCATCCTTTGACTCCTACCCAAGTGGCTAAGGATCAAGCACAAATGAAGTCTTTAAGAAAGCAAGAACATGCTCAAAAGAAAAAAGTCAAAAAGAAGGGAGGGTATAGAAACAAGTGTGCCACCTAAGGTAACTCAACATGAAGTCCTTTTAAACAAAAAGACTTTAATCAATACACTTCAAGTTGAGCAACCTTCATATCTTCTTCTTTGTCAAGGGACACTTACATGCACATCTAGTGATTCAAGGACTTCAACTCTTTCTCCAACCATTCAAAAACTTTTGAAAGAATTTGATGATCTATTCCCACAAGAAATTCCAAAAGGGCTTCCACCCATAAGAGGAATAGAACATCAAATTGATTTCATTCCAGGGGCAGTTCTTCTTAATAGGCCAGCCTATAGGACAAATCCCCAAGAAACTAAGGAGATTGAGACACAAGTCCAAGAGCTACTAGATAAAGGCTTAGTTCAAAAGAGTCTAAGTCCCTGTGCTGTACCAGTGTTGCTGGTACCAAAAAAAGATGGAAAGTGGCGCATGTGTTGTGATTGTAGAGCTATCAACAACATCACAATCAAGTATAGACATCCCATTCCTAGGCTTGATGATATGTTGGATGAATTGCATGGAGCACAAATATTTTCAAAGGTAGATTTAAAAAGTGGCTATCACCAAATAAGAATTAAAGAAGGTGATGAATGGAAAACTGCCTTTAAAACCAAGTTTGGATTATATGAATGGCTAGTTATGCCTTTTGGTCTTACAAATGTGATGGACAAATTTATGATCACCAAAATATGATGTCACAAACTTGTTTTACAATCGGTAAGTATGACCGAATCGTTCAAGTAATAAACTTGGTAAGACCAAGTATCGTTCTCCCAAAGGACTCACGGCCTAGTTTAGTTATGTGATTTGTTGATTAGCTAAGACTTACAAACGAAATAATTGAGATTTTATATGCAAGACAGAAAATAAACATGTATGCATGAAGTTTTGATCAATGGCAAAAAGCAAAAGATAAACACTTTCAATGAAATATCACTACAAGAAAAATGGCATTTATATATGGCCGAAATCCGTATATAACACCGAAAATCCGTATAAAAAGTGGTGTTATATACGGATTATATACGGTCAAAAATCCGTATATAAAAAGGTCGTAGATAAGATTACATACGGATAATCCGTATGTAAATTATATACGGATAATCCGTATGTAAATTATATACGAATAATCCGTATGTAAATTATATACGGATAATCCGTATATAATTTATATACGGATATTCTGTATATAAATTATATACGGATATTCCGTATATAACTTATATACGGAATATCCGTATATAACTTATATACGGAATCTCCGTATATAAATTATATACGGAATATCCGTTTATAACTTATATACGGAATCTCCGTATATAAATTATATACGGAATATCCGTATATAATTTATATACGGAATATCCGTATATAATCTATATACGGAATATCCGTATATAATTTACATACAGCTGACTTGAATAGCAGACCTGGTCATCCAACATCCAAAAAGAGACAATTTACAAGACCTGCCCATACCACACAGACAATTCACAAGACCTGGACATTATATCCATTCACAAATTTGATAAATAAATTAAGTCTTTAAAACCTACAAACATGCATTTCACATTAATAATAAGAAAGTTTACATAATTGTTAATCATAATAAGTTCAAATAACATGAAAAAAGTCATTGAGAGAATAAGTGTGAGTCATACACATGTCCTACTTCTAAAAACATAACTAGTAATCTCCATAAATAGTATCATCTTGTGGTTGATCTGTTGGTTGCTATGGTTGTTGTGGTTGTTGTGGTTGAACATTAGCTTGTGGCTGATTCTGGGATTGAAGAAATTGTTGTGCAATTGCGGCTGCAGGAGGTGGAAGATACTGCATCATGACACCAATAAAGCCATGCAATTGAGAGTTCATTTGTCGAAGTTGGTCATCATGGGTTGATACTCGTGTGTGGAGGTTAAGAATGTCCTCTGCAATCGGTTGCTGAGAAGAAGATGCCTGTGTCTGTTGTATGTAACTATCGACACAGTCATCTTGAGCACTGACATTTCCAATGCCGTATACGCGTCCCTTGTACCTTCCACCAGCAACATCCAACCAACATTGGTTCCTCAATCTTTCCTCATCTGCAGGGTCTAGGGGAGCACATGTTGAAGCCCCAACGGATGCTGTCTCAGATCTTATTTGAGAAAATATGGCTTCAAACTCTTCCTGTTAAATGAATATCGTTAAATAGATAGACCTAAGAATTATATAACCTAATAAAGAATAAGTTAGTAGAAACTAACATGTGTCCGCCTAGACCTTTCATCGACAAATTCTCCTGTTGATGCTCGAATATGTGTCTGCTGAAATATTTCATCAACATGCACTGACCGACCAAGCTCCTGTGACTGCAAGCAAAGAAGATGTTAGTTGTTAACATCAAATATTTTTAAAGTTTATCCGTATAGAAATGTAAAAATAAATTTATATGTACCAGACGAATTGCATGCTCATGCACGCTAATGGATCCCCCAGTGTGCAAACAACCACCCTTGTCAGATGTCCTGTTCTTTTTGGCCGTTTCACATTTCTGTCTATAAAGTGGCATGTTCCACTTCTCCAAAAGACCATTCCAAACATTATCCCCCATCCAATCAGGTTTTTTTCCTTCTGTTCGAGCTTTTTTAAACATCTCAGATAATCTATGAGATGCTTTTGTGTGGAAATTTTTTTTCACCTTTTCTTCATGGTTAGAGCTCCATGAAACCTTTCTCTGTTGACAAAAAAGATGAATATTGGATAAGATAATTGAGGACCTTAACATTTAAAATTAACTGTAGTACATAATGTAAATGAACACAAGTGTACCTTAAAACGCTCAAAGAAAACATCTCTTCGTGTCTGAGGTATTTGTCCCCATGTCACCCATGGCTCATCAAACTGTGCCTTGATGGTGGCTGTGATTGCTTTGGATGCTGTTTTTGTTGGATAAAACCTATACCAAAATAAAAGTCAAATATTAGAATAATACAGTATATGCTTGGAACATTAAATTGATGTTTTCTTACCCTCCTCCAATAGGTGTAATGATTGGACGATTGTTGGAAACATCTTCAAAGTCATTGGCTGCTGAACTTGAACGTGGAGGGTTATCCCCTATAGGAGATGGTGATGGCATATTTGTGGGAGTTGTTGGGTTAGAACCAACATGGGGGGAGGGTGATCTCCATTGATCAGCAGCAAATTGTTGTGAACTAGGTGTGAAAGGAGGAACTTCCAACGAAGGTGGAATTGATGGTGGAGTAGGTGTCAAACCAGGAACTTGTAATGGTGGTGGAACAAATCTAGCAGTGGAGTTAGAGGTAGGTGTAGATGGCTGACTACTTGAAGCATTTACGTTATTGAAACGGTTTAACAACTTGACCATATAAGATTTCTTCTTGCCCTTCTCCTTATCTGATTTTGCTGAAGGTGGAATAGGAGGGTCACAACCATCTGATGCCATATTCTTCAACAAAAAACAAAATTGTGTTATTATGACATTTCCTATTATAAATATGCAGGGAAAATGTATTGAAATTGCAAAACCTATTATTGAAGCCTTGAAAAGGAAAGGTGCTTCTGCTATGGGATTTGTTGGTTTCTGTTGGGGTGGTAAGTGGCATATATGGGTTGTAATTATCTCAAGGTTGCTAATTCCTCATATATGGGTTCTCAAACCTTCTTCCTCCAAACATAGCAATTAGAATCCTTAATTTCCACCAAGTGACAATTAGAAACTTGCTGTCCCAGAAACTTATCTGTATAAAGAGTATTCTCTGCTGAAAAACTACAAATAACATCACACTTGCTTAATTACATTCTACTAATCATCACATGGATCTCAGTTCCAACTAATGTATAAACATACGAGACCTTCTCAAACACAGCCAAACACAAGTATTCATCTTTATCTGCAAGCATTATGCAGTTTTCTGGTTCATATATATTATACATTATCCACATCCCTTTTGTTATATGTTTATCTTTGGCTCATTCAAATAGTTCAAAAATGATTCTGCATGCTCATTAACAAATCAGATCACTCTTAGATGTTTATTCATTTGGTTAATTGAATGCGATGTTTTACACTGAAGGATTTGAAAGCTGAGGATAAGTTGGGAGATGTTGAGTACCAAGCAGATAAGACTACGAGACAATTATATTTTATCAGAAGATTACTTAAAAGAAATCATCATAAAGAATGCACTTTTATTTTATCTGTACTTATTATATACTTTTTTTCCTTTTTCTTTTTTATTACGTCAATTTATCATTTTTACTCTCTTTAAATATATAAAAAGTTTTAAACATATATGAAGCGTTGAAAGACCTTTTTATATACAGGATATCATAATTTATGATTAATAGATTATGAAAAACAAGTTTTTAAAAGAGTCATTCATACACAACTTACAAGTTTGGTACACAATGTTCAGCTGTTAAAGGGAATCTTAATCTTTTTAAAGTTAGATACCCTAGGAATTCATGCACCAGGTTCGTCTCACTAATTGGTTCTAAGATTGATCATTGGCTTAAAAGTCTGGTGAGATCATTTGATCATTTGGTTTTTAAAAGGGTCATTCAGCTGCAACTTACAAGCTTGCTATATAATCATAATGTTTGAGAATAAAAGATAGGGTATCTTTTTTAAAGTTAGTTCCGATAGAAATTCATGTACCAGGTTCATCTCAACAAAGTATTCTTTTCGTTGAGTTTGGTACAATTAATAATTAAGAGATGTATAGAAACTCATCTCAACCACAAAATTCACATTGTAACCCGTAATTAGTAGAGTTAACCCACATAGGCACAAAGCAATTTTGCTACTGATTCAGTGAAAGACCACATAAAGGTCTATATAAGCACTAGGTGTCTGATAGATAGCTTAAAGCAAAGCATATATTTTTTATTATTCTAACTTTTATGTCTTAAAACTAAAAATTTTAGTCAGCATAATAATGATGAGAAAGACAAATATAAAAAGAGAAAATATATATGTCCTAAAGACATTACAAAACCAAATAGTTCTTTTAAGCCCTTTGAAATCACCCACTGGATAGAGGTGCACAAATAAGTGAGCTCCACTGGATAAGTTCATTGAAAAGGTTGTTTTATATATTACATTCATTCCAAGTATTTATGTTCTTGAATACGTATATACTGTTCTTGATAAAATTTAAGTGGATTAGAAGATTTATATAGATGTATATTCTTCAAGATTAATTAGTAGTCTAATCAAGCCTTTGCGAAGAAATCCAACTGGGATGTCATATGGTTGAAGGACAGACATCATATGCAGAAGCTAATGTGTTGGTAATTTTGGCAGAGACTGATTGGGTTAAGAAGAAGATAAAAAATAATGAATTGTCTAGAATTGGTTCTGGGGAATGGGTATTTGGTTGAAATCCCAATACCAGTTTTCTATTGGAGTGTTGAAACTGGTGGTGTGTGGGAATCATACAATGAAACAGTTGCAGCAATTACAAAGAAATTTGTTTGGATTCTGAGACAAATGGTAAAAGAAAGGATGGAAGCCCCAAGGCAGAAAATCATGCGAGGGGAAACAACACCCAAATAAAAGCAGAGTAATTATTAATTTTAAAAGTATAAAAGACAACAAAAAAAGATGGATAGATAGATCTACAGTTTGGAAGCAGGAGGTGAATAATCCAATCTTTTATATTCTTGAAGATTAAAATATAAAAGATTTATTTGTAAAAATCATGTGATGTTTAAACCAGTAAAGAGATTAGATTTTCATAAATAAAACAGTTAACTGAATTGTACTGAACTAAAAAATAGTTCAGACAGTTACTTTGAGATGTTTTTAAGTACATTACAGTTTTACAGTTTTCCTAAACTAGTTTATAGTTAACTATAAAATTTGACAATACAATGTAGTACAGTGTGCTTTGCCCACCCCTAATCAAAATAACACGGAAATTGAAATTACATAAATTAATTCATCACTTGTTCTTTCTCCCCTCTACAAGTATGGGTTTATGATCACCCATGGGTACACCAACACATCGTAACTCTATTCACTGCTAGAACTGTGAAATGAATCTTCATCCTCATCTTCACTTTGTCCCTCTTCACTGCATTCTTCTTCCGATTCACTTGTTTCTTCATCCATATAGCGTTGAACTGATTGTACATTGTTGGGGTCCACTTCTTCAAGACTGGCTTCTATATCTTGCAATCGGATAACTTCTTCAACTTGAATGATGTCATTAACATGTGACATTTCCCCCACTTGGTATGGCTCAATGGCATCTACCTCATTAGAGTCTATACGACCTCTAGGTTTGGTCTTTATTGCAACACACCAACCCCGTTTGTCGGTGCGCGATGCAGGATATGGTACATAATACACTTGTTCTACATTATGTGCAATTATAAAAGGATCAAACAAGATATATCTTTTATTCATTCTAATATCCACAGTGCCATACTTTGAATCCACTCTTGTCCCTATTCTTGATGGATCAAACCAATCACAATAAAATAATACAACCTTCTTTTCAATGGTTGAGGTATTATACTCGAGCTCATATATGTGCTTAATGACACCATAGAAATCATCTTCACCCCCTTCTGTAAGGCCTTTAACATGAACCCCACTATTTATAGTCTTCTTGCCCTGGCTCCATGCATGGGTATGAAATTTATATCCATTGACAAAGTAGGTATGCCATTCCTTCACACATCTTAAAGGACCAAGTGATAAATCTCTAAGATGTTGGTTTCTGACACTTAAAGGATCGTTATGAACCTACAAAAATATATGAACCTATTCAATATAATTAAAAATGAATCAATATGTGAATAACAAATTTATGTCGAAGAATTTGATAAGTTGTACTTGATCCCTGAACCACAATGGGAAATTTGCATGTATATGTCTCGAACTGTTTGACTCTGAAAGTTGATAGGTATGTAAGAATGAGCTGTCCATAGGTATGAGAATATTCAGTCAATATCAATTTAATATGATGAAAACAAAATCCATAAACAAATGCAATTTATTTGGAGCCTTACTGAAGATAAGGTTGAACTTCATTGCAATTGATCAAGAGATGAACATGAGCTGATCTCAATTCTTCGTCACTTAGCCAATGAGTTGATTCCCTCCCGGAATGACGACCACCTTCGTCAAACACTGATAATGTTGTCCTTTCAACTTCAGTGTCTACTTCATTTCTCATGCTTTGTGGTGTTAACATAAAGTTCTTGAAGTAGTGTGAACAAAAATGAGTTGTTTCTTTGTGCAAATATGATGCCACTATTGATCCTTCAACCCTAGCTTTATTCTTAACTGAACGTTTAGCATATCCCATGAACCTACAATTTAAGAAAGTGGTATGTTAGTTTCAATATGTGTTGCATCTAAATTCAACTGTTGAATGAGATATTGTCACCTTTCAAATGGGTACATCCACCTATATTGGACCGGTCCACCAAGTCTTGCCTCATATGGAAGATGTACAAGGAGATGTTCCATACAATCAAAGAATGAGGGGGGGGAATATTCTCTCCATCTTGCAAATAATGATTGGAATGTTTTCTTCCATCTTCCGAAGGTCGACCTCATTCAATGTTGTACAACATAAATCTCTAAAGAAATGACTTACTTCTGTAATGGGATTGAGAACATGAGTCGGTAAAGAACTAAACGCTATAGGAAGTAAGCATTCCATAAACACATGGCAGTCATGACTTTTCATCCCAATGACCTTTCCCCTATTCACATCAACACACCTTGACAAGTTAGAAGAATATCCGTCAGGCATCCTAAGATCTTTCAACCACTGACAGACCTGTTTTGATTGGTCTACTGAAAGTGTATAATTAGCTTTTGGCTTGTACATCTTTCCATTTGTATGAGTTTTGAGCTCCAAGTCTTTTCGTTTACAATACAAGCCTAAATCCATTCGGGCCTTTTCATTGTCTTTTGACTTTCCACTGACATTCATCACAGTATTAAAAATGTTGTCAAAAAAATTCTTCTCAATATGCATGAAATCAAGATTATGCCTTAACAAATTATCCTTCCAATATGGTAGATCCCAAAAGATGTTTTTTTTCGTCCAATTATGCCACTCACCGTATCCATCTATTCTTGGCGCACCATTTTCAGTTACTTTAGGATAACCATTAACTCTATTCCAAACTTCTGTTCCCGTCAAATATGGTGGCGCGTCTTCCATGTCCACTTCCCCCTTTTTGAAAGCATTCTTATTTCTCCTAAAGGCATGGTCATTTAGTAAAAACATCCGATGGGAGTCAAACCACGAATTTTTTCGCCCATTATATAATCTAAAAGCCTTTGAATGCTCCATGCAATGTGGACAAGCCAATTTACCATGGGTGCTCCATCCAGACAGCATACCATAAGCAGGAAAATCATTAATTGTCCACATTAGCATCGCCCTCATGATAAAGTTTTGTCGCCTTGAAATATCGTATGTTATGACACCACTCCACAACTTTTTCAAGTCATCTATCAAGGGCTCTAGGTATACATCAATGCGTACTTTTGGATTGAATGGCCCCGGAATAAGACAAGTCAAAAACATGTAGGGTTTAGACATGCACATTTCTGGAGGTAGGTTGTACGGCGTGACAATTACTGGCCAACACGAATATGGTATAGATGACGCCTGCACATATGGATTAAAACCATCGGAGCATAAACCAAGTCGAACATTGCGTGGCTCAATGGAAAAATCACGATGTACTCTATCAAAGTGCCTCCACGCCTCTCCATCACACGGATGACGCAAAACACCATTTGACGACCTGTTGTGATGGTGCCATGTCATTTCTGTTGCAGTTTCTTTTGAGGCATACATTCTTTGAAGTCTTGGAATTATTGGCAAAAAGAACATGGATTTAACGGGAACTTTTTTTTTTGAACTTGCTCCTGTCTTGTGTTGTTGATACCTTGGCTTCCCACAAAATTTGCATTCAACTAACGCTCTATCCATCTTACCATATTCATTATCATAGAATAGCATGCAACCATCCACACAACAATCAATCCTCTGCGATTGTAATCCCAGCTTCGACACTATCTTTTTTTGCATCGTAGTAAGTTTTTGGTAAACCACATTTGTGTGGTGTTACATCCAAAAGCATTTTTGCAAAAAAATCTATGCATTGGTTAGGAATATTCCAATTGGACTTGCAAGCTAAAAGCCTCACACACATTGATAATTTGGAGTCTGATGCTCCTTCATACAAAGGCGTATTTGACTCCAAAAAAAGGTTATAAAACCTTTGAGTTTCTTCATTTGGAGCCTCTTCTATGTTAGAAGAATTTGATGCTTGGAAGGGTTGTCTTTGTATGAGAGCATCATGGACCATGTCTTCCATCGTCATAACTTGTTCATTTGGTTCACCTTCTGTCTCCACACCCCTGAAAGTGACATCATTATCTAAATCAGCTTCTTGCATGGTTTCCCCGTGATCCTCCCAAATGAAATAATTAGGCTTGAAACCGTTTTTATACAGGTGAACCTTCACAACTCTTTCGTTCAAAATCTTTGTACAATCGCACTTTGAACATGGACATCGAAGCCCCCCATCTCTTTGATAACGGTCTTGTTCACAAGCTTTAATTATAAACTCTTCAACACCCAATACAAATGACTCTTTCAACGCACCTCTTCCTCTATAACACCTATCGTACATCCATGAACGATTTGGTGGAACTTGATCCATGTTCTGTATACATATCAATTAACGACAAATTAGCCATTACTTAATACAAGGCTAAATTAATTATGTATTACAAGTTTTCCTTCAAGGAAAAGTAATAAGAAAGTTCAACACTAAACAATCAGCAATTGAATTTCCATCACTGCTCCTTGGAAGGTAATGTTAGGTAAGTACTTAGTCATGTTAGTTTAAAAGGTTTGGCATATTACATGGGGTATAAATGTTCATGCTTTATGAAAAGTGATGTTGTTATAATCAGTACACATGATTGGATACTTTGGGGTGTTGTTTGTGTATGAAAAAGTGTCATGGATATACTTTAAAACCATGTATATTGTTTGGTAAGAGAGTATTGAGTATTCTCTTCCATTGTTTAAAGAGAAAAGAACGAGTTTTAAGTATGAGAGGAGTGGAAGTGAGGTTTGAGTGAGTTGGGGTACATGGGTTGATACAAATAATGAAGAAAGTAGAACTTTTTGGTGTCAATGCTGTGGAAAAAGATCATGAAAGAATAAAGATCAGTGACTGTTGACTAGAGGGGGCATGGACAGAATTGGGTGGCTGCTGTAGTGATGCAGAAGAAATACCACTAAGACTAGTGGACTGGACCCCAAGTCCAATACCAGATTGAGAAGAAACAGATGAGCCATGAGAGTTAAACTGCATACATTACACTACGTCATATAAAATACATTTTTCTGATGTAAGAAACTATGTCATACAAGGAGTTATAGGTTATATATTATCATTTAACAGAAAAATAAGTTTTAGACACATTAAATTATTCATAAATAAAAGTACATATGGAAGGAAAATTGAAAATGAAAACATAAAGCTTCAAGAAAAACACCATTAACAACACTTTAAAATGAGAACTAACAGTATGCCATATTTACTTACTGATACTTATAACACATATTAAGAAAACAGAAAAAAAAAGAACTTTGTATTGAACATCCGAGTTTACAAGTGATGAGCTTCTGTTGACAGCAAATGCATATAGACTACAGAGGCTCATTTAAATGATGAAATCAATTATAACAGCTGACTAACAAGCATCCAGTGACGCTGTAACTGTAACAAATAAATTGTCAGTGACAACTGACAAACAGAAAACAACAGATCAGACAATAGAACTAATCAGACTACAACTGATCAAACAAGTAATTCACTCACTGCACAATCCTCCTCATGGGCATTATAAGCGATTGATTACTATTTGCAACTTAATCACGAACCAATCTGAAAATTTTCGATTCTACTTGATACTACAAGATCAAGTATCTGGTGATTTTGGATGGTCCATGAATTCATATTCTACCCGGAGTAAAAAACATTCATTCCTTTAATTTCTACTCTTACCAAAGGAAGCACAGAAGGCTTTACTTTTCCTTTACATAAACAGAATTCATGTTTAAGTAATACACTCACAATCAGACAAATTATCAGGCAGTAAACGATGACCAACAAAAAGAAACACGAATTGTTTTCCCTTTCCCCTGTACAACTTTCTCCATCACTTTGTACTGAAACAGATTTAAAAATAAGTGTCCAATTTAGCTTGGAATATTAAGAGGACCAATGCTTATGTAGTAAAGAACCACATTAAAAATCAAGAAAAAAGTAACACTAGAAGAACATGCATGTTTAGGCTGGATAGCTCAATTTTTGTGGACCGTAATGAATCTTCTAAGAAAAAAAAAACAAGCAAAGAAAAGAAAAATTTGATAAACAACTACCTGTTGCAAAAGGGGGTTTTGCTGCTGGGCAGAAAACTGCTTATGGTTTCCCCCAACAAGAGAAGGCATATTACTTTTGCAGATTTAATAAAACAGTACATTCAAAGCTGGCTGGTTCAAATAAAGACTCAAAGAATGCCTAAACACTAGATCTAACTACAGGATATCAGCTAGAAGATTTAAAGTGACCTAAAACCACACAAAGACAGCAAGCACGGTGCAAACACTTTATTTAAAACTGTGACAGTTTTGAAATCCAGAATTTAATCAACTCAACCATTCATTTTTCAATTCTGTGATTGATTGGAGTTGCTATCCCTTGAGACATGCTTAAAATCATAAAAGAAACTTGTCTCAAGCTTTATACACAACAAAACTGAGCAGAAACAGTATTGACCAAAGCAGACCAGAAATTGAATTGGAGAATTGTGTAACAAAGACAAGACAAGCTACTGAAAGTAGGGAACTCAGGTATGCATTTTGCATTTTAGTGATTAACAAGAGTTGCTACTACTTGAAACATGTATAACAATAGTAAACACACTTGTACCAAGATTCAAAACCACAAAATCTGACCAACAACAGTGAGCACAACTTGAAACCAGTGAAGAATATTGATGCAGATTTTTGAAATCATAGTGTGAGGAATTCAACCAGTCATTTTGCTTTTCTGAGATTAATATGAGTTTGCAATCAGTTTAAACACATTTAGACTCATAAAGCAGATTTGGTCAAAGCTTGAAACACCAGAAAACTGGACCAAAGCAGATTATAACAACTCAATGCAGAAAGTACAGTTTATGGACAGTTTGCTACTGGAACCAAAATGTGCAATGCTACTTGGCTCAACTGATCAAAGCTGGACATGATGCCGTTTCTTTATATGATCAATCAGAGAGCTAGCAACTGCTTAAGGCATAACCAAACCGAAAAAGAAAAAAAAATACAGCTGAACAGAATCAAAATATTAATGACAGAATAACACTGCAACACTTTTGCACATGACTGGACAAAACTGAAATTGATTTATAAAGCTGAATTTGAACTCAAACAAACAAAGTGCACCGATTAAAATGATGAAGAAACATTAAGGAACAACTGAATGAACACAAACTGCAAGCTCAAGTACGAATTAAGCCAAACAGAATTGAAAAAAAAATATTTGAATTGGTTAAGATGTAGGTTACCATTTTAGGTTACAGATGAATACAACACAAAACAACTATTCTATCAAGGATACAAAAGGAAAATGTGATAGGTTTGGAATTGGTTATGAGAGGAGGGATAAGAGGTATAACTGAATATGTCTGATGATAATTCTAGCATTAGCAAAAGCAATGGTGGGAGAAGAGAGCGTGATCAGGGGGAAATAGCGTCTTCCTCAAGATGGAGGAAATTAGACATTTCTGTTTTTGCCGGAGAGGAGGCTTATGGGTTCGATTAAAGGTGTGATTGAGGAAGAGAGGATGCAGGCTGTCTTGATTGCTTTGGAAGGTAAAGATTTGAATTGCTTTCTAACACCATAGGTAGCTAAACTACAAGAAAAAATATGGCAGAAGGCATGATAGCCAACAACAGACAAAAAGAATAATAAAGATATCTATAAAAGCTAAATATAGAAAATAGAATAAAAGTATTATATGTAAATACATGTAATCCATGTCTTTGTTAGACATATGATACACTATAGGTAATTTATTATGTGTTCAATTCTTCCAATACAGATATGCTGCACCAGACCAATACATCATGACCACACAAACTCTTTCACTACCCTCAGTTCCAGTTGCAACTGCACTTTCCCCAGTCTTATGGCAACTTAAATATTTCTTGTCAACTATTACCACATATAGCTCCCTTTATCATGTAATGATGTTGGCTTTTTGGTTCGTAATATGGTTTCATGTTTTAAACACTTGAATTCGTCACACAAATTCGACATCTATAGTGCTGGTTTAATCTTTCTATAATTGGTAATTATCTAATGGTGACAAATTCTTCTCCTATGATTGGAACTAATCAGTCAATATATGTATTCAATTTTATATGCATCCACATATAGCTCCCTTTATCTAATTAAGCTCATATTTTGAAATGCTTAAGGTTTATACAACCCTCTTATAGGCTTTCCCTGGTCTAAGGACTTATAATAGCCTTATTCAATACACAATAAAATACAACACAAGATCATTCTTTGATTTCTTATACAGTGTATGTATAGGATATTTGATAGGTCCTCTTTAACTGTGTAATTTCTAAAGGGTTGTAAATATAATTGGGAAAAGAATCAAGGTTAAAATGTAAGGTCTGGGGCAATCAACAAACAAGAGCTGCCATTTTTTTATAAACACCAGAACAACACATAAATTTATTACTGAAAAATGAACATAATATTACAAGATCTTACAACATAATATATCTTAAATTATAAAAACATGCAATACAGTCCTTTTCTGTATTCAGAAAGATGATTATGAGAGATAAGTTACTAAAACACAACCGTCATTGACATACAAGATTGAGTAATACCTGTAGGAGTATCGAATACAGCTAACAATCTCCTGCTAAGATCTTCAGCTAAGTTTAGTACTTAAAACTTGGTTTGAAGAGGCTGGACAAACATGAATTTCAGAAAATATGTCAATAAATATCTTCCACAGGTGCACACATCCTAACAGTAAGAAAGAAGTTTATGTTTGTATCCAAACTAGTAGAAAACAAATACTTCTAGATGTAATCATAAATAAAAAGATCAATCATTTCAAACATTAATCAAATTATCCGAAATATCATTCTTAGTTCACATTACAAGACTTTTATCTTCATGTATTATCCGAAAAATCATTCTTAGTTCACATTGTTAACCTCCTTCACCACCAAACATATTAAATTTCAACATTTGTCTTACTTTCATAATTTATCTCTACAATTAGACAGATTTTTTCTTTCACTGTTTGTTAGTAAACACTCTTCATGCTTTATTCTATCTCACTCGTATGTATATATATAACTTTATAAAATTATAATTTCACTTAATATTAGTAAGAAAAGGAACCCTGACAGCATAATATCAGTTCCTTATGATATGGAGGTCTGGACAACCTCAAAGACTTCCAAAGGGAAAACATGAAAACTATCACAAATATGGGTCACCTTTCTCATTTCTAATGTGACCCCTAGCTCTCATGTACCTAGCTTCACCATTGCTTAAGCCCAATTCATATACTACATCAAAAGAGGATACTTGTTGGACATAGCAGATGTCATAACTGAGGAGATTTAAAAGTTTCATGTTCTGAACCTTAATGGCTTGGCCTGGAGACACACCCTTTCAAATGGGGGAATCTAGTGTAGTTATAGTGGACGACTCTTGTTTACAAATATAAACTATTTTGATTAATAGCTTGTGGTACATGCATGGATGTTGTTTTTTACAACTCATAATAACTTTGTTCTGTTCTTCTAACTTCTAATTCAGAAACAACAGCCTATTCACAGTGCAGAGAAGAGCATATGGAGAATTATATGGTATTTGGTGAGTCATGGAACCTGATGAATATCCAATATTCGGTCCCAGCTCAACATTCAATAGGAACACCTGTTCCCATTCTTTCCCTCTACACCAAATGTAATGACAATGTACTTCCCATCTCCTTTGCTGTTACATACACCTTACTTACAGAGATCTCTCAAGCTTGAGAGCAATTTATCTTCAATTGGATTAAAAGGTTTTCCCAAAAACAGGGACGATACTATTCTATAGCAGAATCCTATATATATGCTGATATTTCGGATCTGCAGTTAGAACTTAGACCAAAACTTGGATACTTAATGGGAAATCACCATAATTGATATGGAAACAATTGTATTCGCCATGGCCAGTTTTCAGAAAGGCTCTCTTACAGCTATGCAGTAATGTGCTTGCCATCATTATGCTATCAGATAAAGGAGGAGAATATCTGCTCAAACTTCTCTTCATCATACTGAACCTATCATTAACTAATCCCGACTTATAGCTTACCACTTACCTTGTCTTTTCCTTCTATTGTAAACTATACTGAACCTATCATTAACTAATCCCGACTTATAGCTTACTTCAAACAAGCATGTGTGAGTGGCAACATAAAGAAATGTTTCTCAAGATTATAAATAAAGTGCCAAATCAATACAGCTGAACAATATAGGGTCAAAGAACAAAATTGTATGCTTGGTGTACGTTTGTATGCATATAACAAGCAAAGAAACAGAATCTCACATAAATTGTGAATATAATAGCAATGGCCATTATGGTCATCCCCAAGTGATCAGAAAAATCATTTATTAGTTTTCTGGCAACATAGACACAGAAAACTGCAACAGGAGCAGCAATAAGAAAAATTGTCAGGGCCAACGATCTTGCATAGTCTTCTGAACCAGAGGACTTCTTTGACTTTAAGATGGATGCATTATCTTGAGGAATCATTACTCAGGCTCTTTTCTTTGCTTTCAGATATCATATAATACATTGTATTAATTTTTATTTATTTATTTTTTATAGTTTGATGGGATGAGAGAAAAAGAAGATAAAGATGGGAACTAAACACACCAACGTATCTTTATCTTAACACTACTCTAACTGTAATAACTATCTCCATTATACCTAACTCATCATTTTCAATCCAAATCCATATCACTTCCTGTTTACCTCTTTTCTACCAATATTTTCCTTCCCACTACTTCTCATTCCAAACCTAACCAATAAATCAATTCAACTCCTCTTTTGTAACATCTTTACTCTCACTCTATATATATCTCTCTCTCTCTCTCTCTCTCTCTCTCTCTATATATATATATATATATATATATATATATATACATTGATATGTTTATTTAATTTGTTTACTTTCTTTAGAAAGTATAAAGGGAAAATGTAGAGGGATGAGTTTTTATACAGAGGTGCTCTCTCGTTTTCTCTTGGTAGAAATAGGTTTCAATGTGACTATGGGAAATGAGGGAAGTTGAAATAGTAAATTGGGTGAAATCTCTATAGAAAGTTATGATTTCTACTGTCATAAGCCACAAGTTAGAGAGTTGTTACCGTCTGAAAAGTGGTTCTTCAGTATGAAAGTTGAGTGCTCCAAGTTTTAGCTAGTTGTGCATTTCTTTACCAGTCAATTTATATATTTTAGTAGTTTTTAATATTCATGCCTTCTAGTTTCTTAACACTACTATGAGAATACCTTTTGGAATATCAGAGGAGCAGTTGGAGCGGTCTTCTAATATTTCCTATATGGGTGTTGGATTTAAAAAAGAGGTTATGTCATATTTCTTAACAAACCTGCACTTAACAAACCTATATATTAAACTTGCAACCAGAGGTAACACCGTAATATCTCCTATCACGTTAAACAAACCTGCACTTAACCAATTCCAAGCGCATTGAACTACTTACCTTGGTTACTAAATATTCATTTCTTAACCAAAATGTCAGTTAATGGTGTGGTTTTCTGGATTATAAACTATATCAGGTGAAATTCTCCAGCAATCATACAACATTGCACCGTAATCAATCAATTAATTGAATGTTCCTAGAGAACCTATCAAACTCTTCCTATTATGCTTGAAACCCCTATTCGGACCAATTTCACAACGTCACATACAAATATTGCTAAACATAACTAAAACCTTATTCTAATCAAAGTACATGTTAATTTGCATTCATCATATTAGAAAGAATCATTCACCCATTATATAATCATAACACCATATTTCACAGAATCAAAGATAATGTTTAGCGCCACTTACTTTGGCTCTTCTTAGTTTCTTTTCTCTACACCACCAGAATTCTCCTAACCTTGAGATTGATCCAGCAGCTTCCTCTATTGTTCTATTAAAATGCTCCCAGGAAGTTCAAATGAACTTTATACAATTTAATGCTAAACTGCATAAGAAGTAAAGTAAGGACTTTAAACATAAAACAGGGGAAAACAACACAACAAAACTCAGGAGTAAACATACCTTGCTTCAGTACCTAGCTCTTTTGCTTCAGTGTACAACACTTTAAGCCTTCCCAATGAGGTACCCCACACTTCTCAACCACTTCAGCTCCTGTATCAAAGTCAAAATAAAATTTTCAATAACGAAGCAAACCATTTTCAGTGACTAGTTTTCGTCAAGACCCATTTTCAATAACAACCAATAAAACGAAACCAAAATATAAGCAATTCAAACTTACTAAATGAAGAAGGCAATAGCAGCTCGATCTTATCTCTTCCACTTCGAAGACCCCATCACCTAGGGTTTCTAAATTCGCGATTTCAAACCTCGAAACAACAACGACCAAAAATAGGACAATGTAACAACACCGAGAGAAAAGATAACTCAAATAAACCTCAAATCTAAACGATTCAAACTTACCAGGACCAAAACGCAACTACAACTCCAGCTTATCTCTACCACTTCGAAGAAACCAACCTAGGGTTTCCAAAGTCGCAATTTCAAACCTCCAAAGAACAAAAAGAGAAAACGAAAACAAAAATAATCCTCAAAGCTTTGATTACTCACCGTGTTCGACAAATGAAATCCGAATCTACGAGCAGTGACGTCGAGTGCGGGTTTCACTGAACAAGAGCCTCCCTGCAGGCGAGGTGGACTCACAGCGGAGAAGAGAGTGCAGTGAAGAAGTGGACTGCAGCTTCGACAAGAGGGAGAAGAGGCAGAACTGGACTGAAGCTTCGAGGACAGAAGAGGGAGAAGAAATGTTAGTGTGGGAAATTTTGGAGCTTTCACTTTCATTTTTACTTGGTTTTCTATTACGTACGCCAATTACATACGGATCTTCCGTATAAAATTTTTTTTTTAATTATATACGGATGTGTCCGTATATAATGGATTTCCCAATATCCGTATGTAAAATCCGTATATAATACGTTTATTACATACGGATTTAATCCGTATATAATGATCCGCGGGTAACTAGCTATTTTCTTGTAGTGTATATGGATGAATATGTTGTTGGGGGTCAATTTCATCTTATCCACTCTCATATATTTTAGGAATTCAACATTCAAATCATCATTGTTAATGCCACTCTCTAAAGTACCTTTCTAAAAGGCTTCTCCCTAATCACGAGTTCATACAATTCCTAGCATTCCTAATGATCAGTTCATAAGTACAGGAGCTTAACGACAACCAACATAATATTGGGAGAAATTCCCCGGATCTAGACATCCCCGTACGTTCCCGTATCGACAAAACCAATAATCATGCATCGAATGAGTTAAACAATGCAAGCATTAATCAAAGAGGAAAAACCCTAACTAATGATGAAAGAAAGCATAAATCTTAGATTAAGATGCAAGCATAAATTCCATATATGAGAGCTTCAAGAGATTACATTGATTCCCCAACAAACATACAGAGTTTAGTTCACCATATTCATGGTGAACCTAGATGAATTGCAATGAAAGAATGAAAGAATAAACCCTAAAAAGGTGAAGAGGTAGCCTGAGCATCCAAGATCCTCCTTCAAAGGGGTGGAAGAGAGAGTGTTTGCCTCGTTTCTGCCAAAGATACAAACCCTAGGACGTCCTAAAGCTTATATATTATTCTAAAATTACAAAAAATCTAGGCCCAAGCCCATAAGTGTGCCGCTCAGCGGTAAAATACCGCTCAGCGGTGAGTGCGCGTCTCATTTCTTCCCCTCAGCGGCCATTTTGCCCCTCAGCGGACCTCCCGTGACTTCCTGAGTGCCGCTCAGCGGTAAAGTGCCGCTGAGCGGTGACTTCGGCTTCTCCTTTTGCAGTCTTTGATTTCTTTTCTGATTCCATCTCTCTCCTTCTTCACTTCTTTCCCTAAATTCACCTTAAAACCTGCACAAAAACACTGAAATCAAGCATAAACCTGTCCAGCTCTCTTATTTCTGAAAATATGGATAAAAGCATGATTTCAAGCTAGTTTCTAAGTGTAAAGGTTGCTTTTAGTATCAATTTTAAGCATAAAAACAACAGTTTTTCAACTGTTATCAAAATGCTCCAAGCACATTCATGAGACTTATGAATCATGTCCTTAGGGATTGCATTGGGAAGTTTGTAGTTGTTTACTTTGATGACATCTTGGTATATAGTCAAAATTTGCAAACTCATGAAAATCATTTGAGAGTTGTTTTAACAATTCTTAGAACACACAAATTGTTTGCAAACTTTGACAAGTGTACCTTTTGTGTTGATAGTGTCATATTTCTTGGATTTGTGGTCACCAAAAATGGGGTTCATGTGGACCCAGAAAAAATAAAGGCCATCCAAGATTGGCCTCCTCCAAAGAATGTAGGAGAAGTAAGGAGCTTCCATGGGTTGGCAAGCTTTTATAGGAGATTTGTTCCTAACTTCTCTAGTCTTGCTTCACCCTTCAATGAGTTGGTGAAAAAGGATGTTACATTCCATTGGGGGGATAAACAACAAAAAGCTTTTGAGCTACTCAAAGAGAAGCTCACACAAGCACCCATTCTAGCTTTGCCAAATTTTTCCAAAACTTTTGAGCTAGAATGTGATGCTTCAGGATTTGGCATAGGTGCAGTATTATTACAAGAAGGACACCCAATTGCATATTTTAGTGAAAAACTTCATGGTGCCTCTTGTAATTACCCCACCTATGACAAAGAACTCTATGCACTTGTGAGGGCTCTTCAAACTTGGGAACATTACCTTGTTGCCAAGGAGTTTATCATTCATAGTGATCATGAATCACTTAAGTATTTGAAGAGTCAACACAAGTTACAAAAGAGGCATGCTAAGTGGTTGGAATTCATTGAACAATTCACTTATGTTATTAAATACAAGAAAGGAAAATCCAATGTGGTGGTTGATGCTTTGTCAAGAAAAATTAATCTATTGGCCACATTAGGAGCTCAAATTCTTGGATTTAATAACATTCTTGAATTATATTCACAAGATCTTGATTTTGCTCATATCTATGAGGAATGTCTCAATAAGCCTCAAGGAGGATTCTATGTTAAAGAAGGGTATCTTTTGAAAGAAGGAAAAATTTGCATTCCCCAAGGTTCACATAGAAAACTCCTTGTTAAAGAGACACATGAGGGAGGATTAATGGGACATTTTGGGGTAGAAAAGACCCTTGGCATATTGAAAGAAAAATTTTTTTGGCCTCACATGAGAAGGGATGTTCAAAGGCATTGCTTTAAGTGTATAACTTGTTTAGAAGCTAAATCTTAATCAATGCCTCATGGACTGTATACTCCTTTGAATGTTGCTTCCACCCCTTGGGAAGAGATAAGTATGGATTTTGTGTTAGGTCTTCCCAAAACTTCTAGGGGTTTTGATTCTATCTTTGTGGTGGTAGATAGATTTAGCAAAATGGCTCATTTTATACCTTGCCACAAAGTAGATGATGCAAGCAACATTGCAAAGTTATTCTTTAGAGATGTGGTTAAACTTCATGGGTTACCTAAGGTAATAGTTTCGGATAGAGATACAAAATTTCTTAGTCACTTTTGGCGGACCTTATGGTCTAGATTAGGGACTAAGTTATCTTTTTCTACTACTTGCCATCGCCAAACAGATGGTCAAACTGAAGTAGTCAATAGATCTCTTTCCACTTTACTAAGGGTAGTTCTTAAAGGAAATCACAAATCTTGGGATGAGTACCTGCCTCATGTTGAGTTTGCCTACAATAGAGTAGTTCATGGAACTACTAAATTGTCTCCTTTTGAAGTTGTTTATGGTTTTAATCCTTTGACACCCATGGATTTAATACCCCTTCCAAATTCTATTGATTTTGTTCATCAAGATGGGGTATCTAAATCTAAATTTATCAAAGATTTACATCAAAGGGTTAAAATTCAAATTCAACAACAAAATGAGAAATATGCCAAGAAACATAATAAGGGCAAGAAAGAGTTAATCTTCAATGAAGGAGATTTAGTTTGGATTCATCTTAGAAAGGAAAGATTTCCTCAACTAAGAAAATCTAAACTCAATCCTAGAGGAGATGGACCCTTTAGAGTGATCAGGAGGATTAATAACAATGCCTATCAACTTGATCTTCCTCCTGAATATGGTGTTCATGCTACCTTCAATGTATCTAATCTTAAACCTTTTGCAGGATTTGACAGTGAAGATGAAGATCTTTTGGATTTGAGGGCAAATCCTTCTCAAGAGGGAGGGGATGATACAAGAAGGTCTAACACCGTAGGACCCATCACAAGAGGAATGGCCAAAAAGCTCCAAGATGAATATTCTCCTCAAGGTCAAGTACTATTTGCTATCTTTGGATGGAAAATTGGAGAACAAGAAGATATGCCAAATCTGCCAAAACATGGAGAAGGGTAAAAAGGACATTTCTATACAAAAGGGGTGTACTTATCCTTCTATGGGGCTGCATGAGTAATTGTTTTTCTTCACATAAAACTTGATTTTCACGTGTTTTAGAAGATATACATGTAGCACATGGGTTCAGATCTGCCACGTGAAAGTTAATTGCTTAAAGCCTTGAGATTAATCTATAAAATCTCATAGGAAAAGCTTGTAAATCACTTTTGGATTGTAGTAAAGAATTTCTGCTGAAATGCATAGTAAATTCCTTCTCCAAGAGTCACTTCTTTGCTTGATTTCCATTGCAACTTCCTTCCACTCTAGGAAGCCTTCTGAGTTGTGAACCACCTCTCCAAGCTAGCCTCCATATCCATCCACCATAATCACCAATCATCCGCTGCTTCACATCCAAGACTCCTATCCAATCTGCTCATGAAAATACAACTCTGCAGCTACTGTCCATTGGTTTCAGCAGCTGTCCATGCCTCTTTGCACCTCCAATCTCACGGATCTGCTTCTCCACATCTCCTAGGATGTATCAATTCTAGAACTACAACAGTTACAACAAGAACCACTATCCACAATCATTGAACATGTCTTTTCCATAACTTTGCATCTTGTGTGGAATAGGTTCTCTCTTTGTGACTGTTCTAATTCTACATGTTTACTTTCCAAGAGTCCCCTTACCATAAGTAAGTCACCATCACAAGGTAAAGCTTCTTCTTCTTCAAAAGTGGATGTTTCAGAATCACTATATGAAGAACCCTCACTTTCACTCTCATGCTCAAGGATGTAAGTTGACCTTCTATTGCGGCACTCAGATGCATAGTGCCCTTTTTCCCCACATCTAAAGCACTTAGTCTCCTTACTCTTATGATCTCTTGAAGGTTCTTTGACTTTTTCTTTTCCTCTCTCTCTCTCTCTCTAACTTCTTCATATCTTGGCTTGGTTTGACTACCCTCCCTCTTATACTCTTTCTTATGGTTAGAACTATGAGGGTAATTTTTTTATGATTAGAACTATGAGGGTAATCTTTCTTGGTGGAGCTTTTCCTCTTGAGTTGTTGCTCTACCCTCACACAAAGTTGGACTAACTCATTGAGATCATTGTAGGGTATAAGTTCAACCCTATCTCTTATGTCATAGTTGAATCCTCTTTGAAACCTACAATTGTTATCCTAGGTTCTTCTCTTATCCCAGCTCTCAACATGAGTAACTCCATTTTTTGTCTATATTCCTCAACACTCATGTTCCTTTGTTGAAGTTTGTGGATTTTATCCATTAATTCCCTATCATAATAGGTTGGTACATGCCTTCTTCTCAAGGCAGTTCTCAACTCATTCCAATATCTGATGGGAGGTAAGTGTCTTAGCCTATAATCCTCGACCAAGGCTGTCCACCAAATTAAGGCATAGCCTTGAAAGCTTAGAGAAGCCATGGTGACTCTCCTTTCATCATCTATTTGGTGGCACTCAAACAATTGCTCAACTTTCATTTCACACTCTAGATATTCTTCCACATCATCCTTTCCATGAAAAGAAGGTAGATCAATTTTGGGCTCTCTTGGATGGTGTTCTCTCACTCTATGATGTCTTCTAGGAGGCATTTGGTAGTGGTCATCATTGTGATGACTACTATATTGCTCAAGCTCACTAGGAGAAGATGATGATTCTTCTCTTTTCCTATGGGAAGATCTCTCTTTTCTTTTGTCTTGATTATTCAAAAGTTGACTAATCATGTCTTTGAGCTCACTAATCTCTCTATCCCTTTGTTCAAATTTTTGTTGAAATTCCTCCCTTAAAGAACTCTCACTATTGGGTTTGATGCTACCTTGGACACTTGATTGACTTATTCTTGTCAAATGGAAAAGGTTTTTACAAGGTTTTCAAAATATTTGACAAAGAATGAATGAAAAGATTTTCACAATTTTTCTTTGCTTTTGGTGAAAATTTTCTAAAGAGATTCTAAAAATTTTCTAAAGATGTATCTAAGTAGCCCCCAGGAAGAAGAGGTGAGTCACTAATGGACAAGCTTTAAAACCAAGTTCTTCCTTAGCCAGAGTTTCCTTAGAGTTATCTTTTACCTAAGTTTCTAATTAGAAATTCTTCAAATTCTTTTCAAATGTTATGAAATGAACCTATAACCAAAGAAAGGTTGACTAAATGCTATGCAATCCTATATATACCACGGAGACTTAAAAAAAACAAAAAGATTAAGCAAGAAATTAAAGAAAGCAATAAAGATGCAAGAATGTAAATGCTAGCCGGCCCTAAGTGAAAGTGCAAGTGACACTTAGAACCCCTTGACACACTTCCACACTAAGAAAACGAAATTGCACTATTACAATGTTTAAATGTGATCTTGGAATTTCTTCAAGAGCATTTTCCTAAGTCACTTAGCCAAGAAATGAAAATCAACTTTAAACAGCAAAGGTTCCGTGATATGTGGTGTAAACAAACTTAAAAGAAGGCCTAAAACTAATGTAAGCTTCACTCTCTTGCTACTGCAGATTGCTACTCCAAAACAGGTTGCACTTCTAGCTTTTTTGGTGTATTTTTAGCTGCTGGAACAGCAGAGTTACAGCTGCTCAAAAGCTCCCTTTTTGTTCCCACTTCAGCCCCCTTTTCACTTCCTAATATGATACCTCAGTAGGTGAAGGTTTCTGCTTCTGGATGCCTCACAATAGTTACCACAGCACCTTAAGATTTCACTCAAAACACACCAAACAGAATTAGCAAACTGCACCAGAATTTCAAACCAGATTTTTGAATGTTTGACAATTTGGAAGCCAAGAATGGGGAAATCAAATGGGGACAGGGATGGAATAATAGAAAGCACTCAAAAGGAACCTAATAATGGCACTAGAACAGATTAAGAAAGCAACAAAAATAGAAATAGCAGATCACAAACTCATCCAGACTAAACTGTTTGATATTTTACCAAAGTGTTTGTTAAAATGCCCCAATGAAAACCAGATTTTGTGTTTTGGGGTTTTTAACTGCCTAAAACTTGATTGCACGATTCAACATGCTTTTTAACACTTGTTCTGACTTATTTCGATCATTTATTTTCAATTTAAAATAATGAACTTGCTCTTACTACAATCCAGAAATGAATTTGAAGAAAAATTACCAAAACATTTGCTGGAAAATGATTTCTGCACTAGAAAAAGTGGATTGAAATGGTGGTTTTAAACCCAAAATTGATTGGAAGTGATTCAGCAGTTCAATTGATGCATCAAACAACTTTGTATCATCATTTTAAAGATGTTTAAACATTGCAACAGCTGGAAAACAGATTGCAATGGGAATTCACTGGTGCACTTCCATTTTAAAGGCAATTTTAAAGTTTAAAAAGACAAATCTGCATATAGGCTAGAAAATGACCAAATGAACAGTGCAAACAACTTTGGAATGACAATTTAAACTTGCTCAAATGTTGTAAATGCACAGAAATAGCAAGATTCAACAATTCACCCTTGCCATAGCCTATTTATGCAGCAAATTCCCACCAAAATTGCACCAGATTTAAGAAACTTGTGGAGATAAGGCTGGACAGCACACACAATGACTCCAGAGAATGTTATTACACTGAACTAAGCTAGAATTAAAGTGCTTAGTATGAATAAACTCAGACTGGACCAAGCAAAGAATGATAGCACGGTGAAAAGCTAGAATAAACCTGAAACAGTGGCATGCTAGTGTTTATGCACAACCAAGCTATGCAAATTGCATTTCATTGCTTGTAATGGTTTGCTACACTTTTAGCCATGTCCAACAACATCAAACAAAGTTGTACAATGCTTCATAATCAAATGAAATTAACTGAAAATAGGTTTAAAGATTTAAAACCAGAAACAGAATTCTGCATCAGAATTCAAAACTGAAATGAAACCAGATTTGAATTTCTTGAGCATATTTGAAATCAAAATTAGTTTGTAGTGCTTTTGCTTCTCTCACCAAGGCTAGAACATGTTCTTATTGCCTTATTTGGTTGATTTAAAGCTTTTCCAACACTCTAAACTCAAGTAAACCAAAATGAAACCCAGCAGAACAGAAAACCAAAGTGAAACATAATTAAAACTGCAAATATGGAATGCACAAGACTAAAACATAATTGGAATTGAAAAATAAAGATGGAAGAGACATAAATAAGAATGATTCACCAATTAAAATGAGTAACAAACATGTATGAACACTGGAAACACAAATACTGCAACAGGAAATACGAAATTAATGACTGGAAAAACACAAAACAGAAACAAAAATTACTCAAAACAGAAACTGGAAAAGTTGAAACAGAAAGCACAATAGAATGTAGAAATGGAGTGCAAAGATGGAGGAATAGCTTAGCTCTTGGTGCGTGGATGACCTAAGCTCTGATACCACTTAATGGAAACTAATTCCAGCTGGAAACGTGCAAACAGAGGCTCTAGACCAGAAGAAACCAGTAGTGAATGATGATGCAGCGGATTGATGTAATGGTGCAGTGTTTGAGGTGTGTTAATGGAGGAAAGGTGTATGAGTGAAGCCTCACAGCTCAGAGGGCCTTCCTACAGAGGAAGGAAGCTTTAGGAAAGGAGAAGAAGTAGTAAATCAAAGGTGACTTAAGAGCACAAAAGCTGGAAATTAAATTCTGCATCATATCATTAACCTCAAAAGTGTCTTTACATGGTGAAAAAGGTCTCTTATTTATAGGGAAATAAGAACCTCAAATCTGAAATGAAATGACAATTAACTGAAATAAATGGCGCCAATTTTGGTTTGGGCAGCAGCTCACACAGCTCATGTGAAATCTTGGGCAGCAAGTTGGAAAGTGCCAAATTCTATTTTGGTGGTTTTGGCCAGCAGCACACATGTAACACACCTTTGTTTGATAGCTTGGGCAGCAAGCGTTTCCCCCAAGTCTTTATACTGGCAGCTGTTTTTATTAATCCTACAAAGTAAGGAAAAATGTGCTTTTAATTATGGGAAAAGGAATCAATGTAAATTACCTTCCATAAAAGCAAAATGGTAGGTGATCCTTCTTCCTCTTGAATCGTCTTTGCCATGGCTCTAGTAAGAGGTCCAATGTGCGTCTTAGATGGTCTTCCATCAGTAGGGAATAGAGAATCACACGAGTAATTTTTCTACTGGTTCAATTCAACAGAATCTACGTCTAGTCGTTAATCACTATAAAAAGTGATTAACAATTCCACTAAAAAGATGTTTCACAACTTACAACAAATAGTGAATAAAGCAGATAAATGAACCTTCCTTCGACGAACGAATCGGAAGAAGAACACTCTGCCAACTCAAAGAGAACCACTCCGATTATCAACAAATGAAACGCGAGCTTCTCTTATTCACGAGACCTGACAGAGCACCTTGCTAACTCGAAGAGAGCTTGCTCTGACTATCGACACACGACACGCGAGCCTCTCCTGTTCACGAGACCAAGCAAGGGAACTTGAACTATAGCTTCTGAGAACTTCCTTTGACAAACAGTATTCTGCAAGAGGTTTTGTTCAACAACGTTACTTTGATCTTCACATAAACCCAATATATAGCTAGTTGTTCTGAATATCTAAGGTTAAGTTTCAACCGCCACAAATAATCGATTATTGTAACTGATAATCGATTATTCAATATTGAAAGTGTTTATCTTTTGCTTTTGCCATTGATCAAAAACTCATGCATACATGTTTATTTTCTGTCTTGCATATTAAACTCCAAATATTTCGTTCTTAAGTCTTAGCTAATCAACAAACCACATAACTAAACTAGGCCGTGAGTCCTGGGAGAACGATACTTGGTCTTACCAAGTTTATTACTTGAATGATTCGGTCATACTTGCCGATTGTGAAACAAGTTTGTGACATCATATTTTGGTGATCATAAATTTGTCCATCACGGCACTCAGGAGCTCACGGGAGATCCGCTGAGGGGCAAAATGGCCGCTGAGGGGAAGAAACGAGATGCGCACTTACCGCTGAGCGGTACTTTACCGCTGAGCGGCACACTTATGGGCTTGGACCTAGATTTTTTGTAATTTTAGAATAGTATATAAGCTTTAGGACGTCCTAGGGTTTGTATCTTTGGCAGAAACGAGGCAAACACTCTCTCTTCCAGCCCTTTAAAGGAGGATCTTGGATGCTCAGGCTACCTGTTCACCTTTTTAGGGTTTATTCTTTCATTCTTTCATTGCAATTCATCTAGGTTCACCATGAATATGGTGAACTAAACTCTGTATGTTTGTTGGGGAATCAATGTAATCTTTTGAAGCTCTCATATATGGAATCTGTTTTTACATCTTTTAATTAAGACTTATGCTTTCTTTCATCATTAGTTAGGGTTTTTCCTCTTTGCTTAATGCTTGCATTGTTTAACTCATTCGATGCATGATTATTGGTTTTGTCGATACGGGAACGTACGGGGAAGTCTAGATCCGGGGAATTTCTCCCAATATTATGTTGGTTGTCGTTAAGCTTCTGCACTTATGAACTGATCATTAGGAATGCTAGGAATTGTATGAACTCGTGATTAGGGAGAAGCCTTCTAGAAAGGTACTTTAGAGAGTGGCATTAACAATGATGATTTGAGTGTTGAAAGAAGGATTTTTGAATGTGGTGAACCATTATATGGATTGATGGAAGATTGAGTTACATCTTGTTTGCTTGAGGACAAGCAAAGTTTTAAGTTTGGGGTTGTGATAACGGTTGAAAAACCGTTATTTTTATGCTTAAATTTGATACCAAAAGCAACCTTTAAGACTTAGAAACTAGCTTGAACTCATGTTTTTGCTTTAGTTTTGAGAATAAGAGACTTGAAAGTGAATTTAATGGTTTTATGCAAGATTCCCTTGATTTTGTAGGCTAATTGAATGATTTGAAAGAAGAATTGAAATTTCGAATGATTGGAGTGCTGAAAAGTCAACCAGAAACCAGAAAAGTCAACTAGTCAACCAGAAAAGTCAACCAGTCAACCAGAATGCTTAAAAACCAACCCGTAGAAAAAGTCTGACCGAGTGGCGCTGAGCGGAAATTTGGCGCTGAGCGGCAGTTTTCAGGTGCCGAAATCACTGCTGAGGGGCAAAACAGCAGCTGGGGGGCAAAATGGATCAACCGCTAGTACCGCTCAGCGGTAAAATATCGCTGAGCGCCATTCTAAATGGGCTTGGATTGTTTTTTTGGCACTTGTATGGGCTTGGGCCTAATTTTTCTGTATTTTTGGAATAGTATATAAGCTTTAGGACGTCCTAGGGTTTGTATCTTTGGCAGAAACGAGGCAAACACTCTCTCTTCCACCCCTTTGAAGGAGGATCTTGGATGCTCAGGCTACCTCTTCACCTTTTTAGGGTTTATTCTTTCATTCTTTCATTATTGTTCATCTAGGTTCACCATGAATATGGTGAATTAAACTCTGTATCTTTGTTGGGGAATCAATGTAATCTTTTGAAGCTCTCATATGTGGAATCTGTTTTTACATCTTTTAATCAAGACTTATGCTTTCTTTCATCATTAGTTAGGGTTTTTCCTCTTTGCTTACTGCTTGCATTGTTTAACTCATTCGATGCATGATTATTGGTTTTGTCGATACGGGAACGTACAGGGAAGTCTAGATCCGGGGAATTTCTCCCAATATTATGTTGGTTGTCATTAAGCTCCTGCACTTAATTATGAACTGATCATTAGGAATGCTAGGAATTGTATGAACTCGTGATTAGGGAGAAGCCTTCTAGAAAGGTACTTTAGAGAGTGGCATTAACAATGATGATTTGAATGTTGAATTCCTGAAATATATGAGAGTGGATAAGATGAAATTGAACCCCCAACAACATATTCATACATAAATTTCAATGAAAGTGTTTATCTTTTACTTTTTGCCATTGATCAAAACTTCATGCATACATGTTTATTTTCTGTCTTGCATATAAAATCTCAATTATTTTGTTTGTAAGTCTTAGGTAATCAACAATTGGAGAATTTAACAAAGAAACTTGCTCAATTGCCAAAGGAGCTAAATGGAGTTGCACAGGTTCCACAACAACAGATGTGTGAACTATGTGGTGGTGACCATATCAATGGTCAATGTGCTTTTCCAGTGGAGGCTTTAGAAGATGTAGATTTCATGGCCAATCAATTTCCATACCGCCAAGGTAATTACAACCAAGGGTGGAAACCTCACCCAAGCATGGACAATCGGGACAATTCAACAGGCCACAACAACAACCATCATTAACGCAACAAGTGTCCGTACTCAGTGAAAGATCAACAAAGTTGGAAAAGACTCTTCAACAATTTATGCAGGTGACTATTTCCAACCACAAGAGCACTGAAGCAGCCATTATAAACTTGGAGATGCCAGTTGGCCAAATAGTTAAGAAGTTGGAAGATATGCCTGATAAGAGTTTTGGGGCTAATACTGAGGTTAACCCTAAGGAAGAATGTAAAGTTTTAGTGAGTGTGGATGTTGAAAGAGTTTAGTTAGAGAGAAAAGAAGAGAGAAAAGGAGAGGATGAGAGAAAAGAAAAAGAAGAAAAGAGAGGAGAGAAAAATTTTGAAATATTTGAAAAAATTCTTCCTTATCCAAAAGGTTGTGAGATAATAGAGAAAGAGAGACAATATGGGTGTTTTAAAGATATCTTCATAAAATTGGAGGTTGATCTACCTTTGAATGAAGCATTGCAAAAAATTCAAGCTTATGCGAAGCATATGAAGCAAGTCTCCACAAAGAAAAGATATATGGATGAGGATATTAATGATTGCAAAGCTGTTAAGAAGAAGCCACTTCCTCCAAAGGAAGTTTTACCATTCCTTGCGTCATAGGGAAGGAGAAGATAAGGAAAGTCCTACTTGATTTAGGGTCAAGTGTTAATTTGATGCCTTTATCTCTACTTGAGCGAAATGATGATCTTGAAGTCAAGCCAACAAAGGTGACTTTGCTAATAGCAGATGGATCTTCAAAGAAGCCTTATGGTATAGTGGAAGACGTTATGGTTTGTGTAGGCAAACTAAAATTCTTGGTGGGTTTATGGTGATGGAAATGGAAGAGAGTGTGACTCCAATTATTCTTGGAAGATCGTTTATGAAAACGGCTAAGGTCATCATCAATGTAGATGAAGGGATGATAGTGCTTCAAGACCAAGAAGAAAGGGTGGTCTTTAATGTCTTCAAAGAGGAGCAGTAGATGCAAAAGGAAGAGGCTAGTCATAAAGCTACATGTCAAGATCTACCCATGACTAACTTTAAAGCTGGAAAGCCGGGCTTCAGAGGTAAAAATTATTTCTTGTCACAGGTTAGGGAAGAAGTAAAAGATGGCAAAGAAAGGACTGTTCATGATGACTTGATGCAAGCACAACTCAAACTTGGTAAACTTGTAAGATTCAAGAACAGGTAATGGGTTGTGAAAGACTATAAAGATAATGGAGTGATAGAGATTGAATCTCCATATTTAAGGAGAGTAAAGAAGGTGGACCGAAAGCAGCTGATGAGTTGGTGTGATGACAGTAAGATGAACACCAACATTGAAGATGGAACTTAAGCTTTATTGGGTCAAGCTAGTGATTTTAAAAGAGTGCTTGCCAGGAGGCATCCCAGTTATTTGAGAACATTAATTTCTTTAATTTTTATTTTTGGTTATGTAATTTTATAAACTTTGGACATTTTTTTTTAGACTTTTGGGTATAGCATCCGCTGATGGATGCTAGGTGATTAAGTATCTACTGAAGGATACTAGGTTTGTTGCACCTACTGATGGGTGTTGGTGGATTTTGGGTCAGGCTCGTGACGTTAAACAAGCGTTACCTGGGAGGCAACCCAGTTGATGAACTTTATTTTTGTTGTTTGTTTTGATTCTGTTTTAGTTGCATGATACAGATTGAATGTTCGAGTGATGGGAGAACTTAAATGAAAGGAGTGATTGAGAGGAATGATTATGGGACACCTAGGGCGAGCTAGGAAGAAGGAGAGTAAGTAACGCAAGTGCCACTCAGCGGTAATTACCGTTGAGCGCAACACCTGTAGATTGGGTAAATTGGATTGGTTTAGTGGGGCTTAGCGGGAGTAGGGACCATTAGGGTATTTTTATACTCTAGGGCGTGACTTTACCTCTATTTTCATATTTCCTTCTTCCCACAAACTCTTAAACACTTTCTCAAGAGTTCTCTACATTTTTTCCCTCTTCCCCCTTGACAAAACCTCTCGGTTTGAATCCAAGTTTGGGGTTTGGTGAGAGCATTGCTATTGGGAGATGATTTCTTCACATTCCTAGAGCATTTTTCATTCATCTAGCATCTCCACTCAAGTAAGTTCAAGAAATTTTCATTCTAGGGTTCTTGAAAGCATGAATTGAGATGAACATGGTTGTTTAAGCATGATTCTTTAGGGATTTTGATTTTTATGCATGATTTGATGAATTAACTATTGTTTGAACCGATTAAAAATAATTGATTTGGGTTTGGAACTAAGAAGATTTCATGAGGATGGAGAATAGGTCATTCTAAAAGGAATTCTGCAAAATCTGCAGAATCGCCACTCAACGAAAATTTCCCCTGAGCGCGATTTTGGCAGAATGGATTTTTGGCTCTTTTGCTTGTTGTGTTGAGGCATAGGTTGCGCTAAGGGGTTCTGTTTGCCCTCAGCGATGATTTGGCATGGTTTTGGGGTGTTGTTTGTAGTTTACTAATGATTAACAACATGTCTTGTTGTTTTGTGAATTGTGTTTGATGTAGGGATGACCTCCTCATCTGGCAAGAGATACAAGACTATAGGATCCAAGAGGAAGGATAAGGAACTAGAACGCACTCATTCTAGCAAGTTCCTTTCCCGCAAGCATGTGAAACATTTTAAAATTGTCCAAGATAGAAGGTTCCTAATGGAAAGGAAGGTTGGATTGATTCCTGAATTAGCTCCGCAGTTTGGAGAGCAAATGGTGAGTAGGAACTGGAGGAGGCTAGCCACCTACCCTCCACCAGCTAACATAGTAGTGGTGAAAGAATTTTACACCAATGCAAGGAGGTTGGGTGATCATCCTGTTGAGGATTAGTTGAGCTATGTGAGAGGCCATGCCATTCGGTATGATCCTAACTCTATCAATAGAATTTTAGATACTGAATGGGTTGGAGAGCAATGTCATATGCTCTCAATATGGAGGAAGGAACAAATTTTGATGATGTAGAGAATGTGTTGTGTGTTCCTGGAGGGAGTTTTCAGAGAAACAGGAATGGTGTAGTGGTGAACATTAGGAGAATTGATTTGACTCCGTTAGCAAAGTATTGGATGGCTTTCTCTCATGCCAACATTCAGCCTTGCTCTCATGTGTCTGATATTACTATTAGTAGGGCACTTCTTTTATATTGTGTGCTCAGAGGGATCAACATTAACATTGGCCAGGAGATAGTGTAAGATCCTTGAAAATATTTGTAAGTCAGATACTAAATTAAAAAAAAAAAAAAAAGTAAATAGTGAATAGTAAATTGTGAATAGTACAAAGTGAATAGTAAAAAAAAAAATTAAAAAAAAAATTATTTTTGGAAAGGATAAGTGTTCCACGTAGCTTTGAGATCAGAATTCACCAATTTGCAAATAAAAAATTATTTTTGTAATAGTAAAATAAATAAAAAAATGAATAGTAAAAATGAATAGTAAAATTTTTTACTATAAATAGCCAAGGGGGGAGGCTGAAAATTTACACCAAAGAACTTAGAAAATTTTTGAGAGAAGAGAGTTGGAAGAATTTCTAATTTCAAAGGGGATATTCTGGAAGTTTTCAGAGAGCGAGGAGATTAAGTCTGTAATAGAGGTAAGGGAAGCTAACCTTGAGTATCTCCTTTTGTATTATCTTGAGTCTTGAATATGCTATATTTTGCTTTTGTCTGATCTTAAATCTTGATTATAGAGTATTTTGTTTCTGTATGATTTTGAATTTAAAGGAGAGTATGCTTTTGTGTTGATATCCAAGTGTGATAGTTGTAAAACGTGATATTGATTATGTTATGCCATTTGTATGTTATTAGTTGTTTATTTTTGTATTTTGGAAGGATTAGAAATTGTCTAACCGGCTCTGCCAGATTCAATTTCTTGTTTCCCCAAATGTTTTATTTCTTTACTTATTTATTTTATTGCATTTTGGAAGGATTAGAAGTTGTCTAACCGGCTCTGCCAGATTCAACTTCTTATTTATTGCTTTACTTATTTATTTTATTGCATTTTTGGAAGGATTAGAAGTTGTCTAACCGGCTCTGCCAGATTCAACTTCTTATTTCCCCATACATGTTATTGTTCTTGTTATTTAATTATAATGTATTTTTGGATGGATTAGAAGTTGTCTAACCGGCTCTGCCAGATTCAACTTCTTGTTTCCCCATGAATTTTTATATTAAGATTATTTTTATGATTGTCAAATATTGTATTCTTCTATGACCATTTATTGTAATGTTTTATTATTGTTAATTGTTTATAATTATCTTGTATGAATTCTATTATGGATGTTTATTGTGATGAATTTATTGAATGAGTTTGTTGGCTGAAATTTATCTTGTTGGGAGGTTTGGAATAAGGGTTCTGTAATAACTTGTATATGGGTATTAAATAGATATACAGATACTGGTTGAGGTTATTGTGAGAGGAAGTAAAATTAAGCATTTTAAGATTTAGAGCATAAGAAAATAAGGTAGATAAATTAAATAAATAAATTGTTAATTATTGAGGACCTCCCTTTGTTGGTAGGATAGAGGAACCTTGAAAACCTGAGTTGGCACATCCCTGATCATAGAGCAGCCCTGGCCTGGTCCAGTCAGTTGTGACTAGTCATATGTGCTGGCGTCGAAGGTGAGTTTGATGCGTTCAGACATCTGGGTCCTCTCCGGTGACCAATTGGGGTAAAGAAAAATCTATAATAGGATGAAAATAAAATAAAACAAGTTGATTGTAGGTGCATAATATTATCATGGTAAAAATTTCATATATATTTTATTTATCATTACATTGAGCCCAGACTTTAATATGTAGTTCTTAAGATATGTTTATATATTTTGGTTGATCCATGATCTTTGTTTGGTGAAAATATGTTGAGTTATACTCGTTATGGGCAAAATGAGTTTATAATATGAAGCATGATATCTGGCAATATGTTTGATTTATTGATACCAAAACGGGTGATTATGAATTCATGATTAAAGAATGAACATGATTGAGTTAGGTGGATAAGAGGGTATGAATTGTTGGTTTTATGAAATGTTGGGGTGAATATGAGAAATCATTACTTATGAAATGATGTTTACTACCGGGAGTAGTTTGTTCGAGTTATACCATGAGAGTTTGGTATGAGCAAAGTAACACTTGAGGTTTATGAAAGCAGGCAGAAAGTGGTCTGACCATAAGGCTTTGACATAAACATATGATTCGTAAGTTTTATAGAAGCAGGCAGAGAGCGGTCTGACCATAAGGCTTCAGAAAGTAAGACATAGTATATAAGTGAGGCTTAAGGAAGCAGGCAGAGAGCGGTCTGACCATAAGGCTTCATGAGTAAGCATGGAACACTTGTAAGATTTATGGAAATGAGAAAGATGATTTTGATAATGATGAATTAATGACATCGGAATAATGATATTTTATCAATTGCAGAAATACATGATTATAATATTTTTATTACAAGTTTAATGATTTTATGATATGGTTGGCTTACCCTTATTTGTTTGTGCTATGATCATATAACTCATGTTATATGTGAATAGATAATGTCGCAGATGCGGTTGAAAAAGCTTAGAGATGAGAGAGACGCGGGGAAAAACTTTCAGGGATATTTTGTAAAAAGAATAAATTTGTATTGGAAAAATTATGTTGTGTAAAACTTATAAGTTGAAATTCGAATTTATGTTAAGTGGTGAAGACTATATTGTTTGAAGTTTGTAAGTTTGGTATTGTACTTTGAGAGAATTGAAATAAAGTTTGATGGTTTATAAAATATATCAAATTAATTTAGTCTCTACTATCAGTAATACCCTTTAAAATATTAGGGTGTTACATTTTGGTATCAGAGCAATGGTTTTCGAAAATATTTTGGGACTTTGGGGAGTGAAATTATTATTCTTAGTAAAATATCAATTGAGTTGATTCTTGTTTTATTGGAAACTAGACTCAAAGAGTTTCAATCTGACTACTCCTACGCATATTTTGGACTTCGGGAAGGGGTCTAACCGAGCTGGGGAAAACGTGACAGTTTTGCTGTCCAAGGGCTAGCGTCCAACCTTAATTTTAGGTGTATTTTTACAAGTTGTGACTTTTTGGAGTGGGTAGGTTGTGTTCTGGACTAGGAGAACATTTTGGGACCCTTTGGAGACTTTCCTACCATGTTTTAGGGCTGGAAAATGGTTTAGGATGGTCCATTGGTTGTTTATTATTGCTAAGTGCCAAGTGCATGGGTCCTTAGTTGTCTAAGACATCTTCTTTCAATTCCAAATCAGATTTGGAGTTTTGGGGGAGAGTAGAGAGGTCCTTGGTGAGCGGTGAACGAAATCCTAAGTGTCCTAAGAGTGGAGGCTGACTTGGTCTAGCAAGGAGGAGAGGAGTTGCTCTCTTTGAAGAAGAGTTTAAGGTGTTTTAAGTCTTCATGAGGTAAGGGGAGCTAACTCAACTTAATTTCTAGAATTTTGTGGTTAGAAATATGGTTCCAATTGCTTGACTTTGATGAAGGGGAGCTAATCCTTTCTTGTTATGATCATGAATATGAATATGAATATGTTAAAAATTTGGTAATGGTAGTTATCTATTGACTTGTGTAAAATTTGGTTTTCATGATTATAATTTCTTATTTTCGAGTTACTGTGGTAATAAATTTCTATTAATTTTTTTCACCGTTGGATTTAGTTAAAATTTTAATATGTGAATCCTAAGACATATTACTAAACTTTGACCGTTCGGATTTGAAAATAAAAGTCTGTACTTGGATAAATAAATTCTATAAGTTTGAGTAATTTAGTTACCCCTGTAGTTCTGTTACTAAGTTGTCTCAGTAAAATATAGATTCTGACCTATTTGACTGTTAGATCAACCTAAAAAATTTGATATAGGATCCCTAAGACATATTAATACATTGTGACCGATCGGATTTGTAATTGAAGGTCTATGCTTAGAGAAAGAAATTTCGAAAGTTGGAAATATTTGATGAACACTGTAATTCTGTTCTTAAGTTATAATGGTAAAAATTTCATAGATATTTCATTTACCGTTAGATTGAGCCCAAACTTTAGTATGTAGTTCATAAGACATATTAGGTGATCTTGACCATTCAGATTTGGAATTAGATGTCTGTGCTTAGAGGAATTCATTCCGCATTTTGAGTTTAACCGAGAACCACTTAAAATTCTGTCTCTGAGGTACCTCGGTAAAATCTTCATATCTATTTAGATAACCGTTAGATTAATCTGAAATTTTAGTATGTTGTTCTTAAGAGATAGTGGTATACTTCGACCGTTCGGATTTTAGATCGGAGTTACAGATTTAGAGATATTAATTTCGTACCTTCTGAGGGATCTCAATACTGTTTAATTTATGTTTTGGATCATTTATACAAAATTGATGATTTCCGCCTCATTAACCGTTGGATTGGACTGAAAAGCTTACCATATGATCTAAACATGTTGTTGATTAGTTTGATTGGTTTAGATCGCCGATAAATAATATGTTAAAAAAAAAGGTAATTTGGTTAATTTGTGCTACTTTGGTGAGTAGGCAGGATTGAAACTGAGATATGTTGATTGATTATTATGTGCTTGTTGAGCTTGATTGGTTCGGGATTAGTGGTTGAGATGGCATGTGATTGGTTATGAATGATATGTTAGGAAAATGTAATTTGGTTAATTTATGCTACATTGGTAAGTAGACAGAAGGGAATTAAGAAAAGTTCACTGGTTCTCTTATGCTTGTTGAATATGATTAGTTTTGGATGGGTTGTGCTTGATTATGAATAATTTGTTGAAATAATATAAATGATGTTGGTTTGCGCTACTTTGGTAAGTAGGCGAGTAGATGTTGGGTCTGCGTTACTTTGGTAAGTAAGCAGGGTGATTTGCGCTACTTTGATAAGTAGGCAGGATGAGATGATGAATGAAGAGATAAAGAGAATGATATAAATCGGGCTACTTTGATAAGTAGGCAGATTAACTATACTGTGCTACTTTGGTAAGTAGACAGAAGATCTTGTTTTATGCTACTTTGGTAAGTAGGCGAATTAATTATACTGTGCTGCTTTGATAAGTAGACAGTATTGTCTTGCGGTGCTACTTTGATAAGTAGAGAGAATAACTTGGTTTGTACTACTTTGGTAAGTAGGTCGGATGAGGAGAAGTTGTAATACTTTGATAAGTGGAATAGTAAAATTGTTGAGCAATGATATTGTGATAATGCTTAACTGTATTGAATACTGTGGATGTATTATTAACGGATTGTGAATGGATTGTATGCTTGTTTCAGTTAGTTCACCCTATTGTTTGTGTTTGTGTATGTGAACGCAATGATCGTATAATGTGTGATATTATACGGGAGCAGAAACTATTTAAGATGAATTAGCAGATGGTTCTGGACTTGCTTAGAAGATGAGAGATCTGTGAAAAAAAAAAAAAAAAAAGAGAGACATGGGGGATTTCTAAATAAATATGTTTTGAAATTTCAAACTGTGTGAAATTTTAAATTTCAGAAGTTTATGAATTGTGTGAAATTTTATTTCAGAAGACTTGTATTGTAATAAAGCACTTAATATTTTGTTGGTGTTGAAAATTGTTAAAGAAAAGTTATATATGTATTTTTGTGGAAAAATAAATTGTAACGCCTAAATCGGGGTGTTACACTGTTGGGTATCAGAGCAATGGTTTTTGAAAATCCATATCTCTTTTGTAAGTATTCTTTTGTTAAATAGTCTTTGTTTAAATAAATAATTTTCGAGGGCGAAAATAATTGTTGTTGGGGAGATTGTAAGATCCTTGAAAATATTTGTAAGTCAGATACTAAATTAAAAAAAAAAAAAGTAAATAGTGAATAGTAAATTGTGAATAGTAAAAAGTGAATAGTAAAAAAAAAATTAAAAAAAAAATTATTTTTGGAAAGGATAAGTGTTCCACGTAGCTTTGAGATCAGAATTCACCAATTTGCAAATAAAAAATTATTTTTGTAATAGTAAAATAAATAAAAAAATGAATAGTAAAAATGAATAGTAAAATTTTTTACTATAAATAGCCAAGGGGGGAGGCTGAAAATTTACACCAAAGAACTTAGAAAATTTTTGAGAGAAGAGAGTTGGAAGAATTTCTAATTTCAAAGGGGATATTCTGGAAGTTTTCAGAGAGCGAGGAGATTAAGTCTGTAATAGAGGTAAGGGAAGCTAACCTTGAGTATCTCCTTTTGTATTATCTTGAGTCTTGAATATGCTATATTTTGCTTTTGTCTGATCTTAAATCTTGATTATGGAGTATTTTGTTTCTGTATGATTTTGAATTTAAATGAGAGTATGCTTTTGTGTTGATATCCAAGTGTGATAGTTGTAAAACGTGATATTGATTATGTTATGCCATTTGTATGTTATTAGTTGTTTATTTTTGTATTTTGGAAGGATTAGAAATTGTCTAACCGGCTCTGCCAGATTCAATTTCTTGTTTCCCCAAATGTTTTATTTCTTTACTTATTTATTTTATTGCATTTTGGAAGGATTAGAAGTTGTCTAACCGGCTCTGCCAGATTCAACTTCTTATTTATTGCTTTACTTATTTATTTTATTGCATTTTTGGAAGGATTAGAAGTTGTCTAACCGGCTCTGCCAGATTCAACTTCTTATTTCCCCATACATGTTATTGTTCTTGTTATTTAATTATAATGTATTTTTGGATGGATTAGAAGTTGTCTAACCGGCTCTGCCAGATTCAACTTCTTGTTTCCCCATGAATTTTTATATTAAGATTATTTTTATGATTGTCAAATATTGTATTCTTCTATGACCATTTATTGTAATGTTTTATTATTGTTAATTGTTTATAATTATCTTGTATGAATTCTATTATGGATGTTTATTGTGATGAATTTATTGAATGAGTTTGTTGGCTGAAATTTATCTTGTTGGGAGGTTTGGAATAAGGGTTCTGTAATAACTTGTATATGGGTATTAAATAGATATACAGATACTGGTTGAGGTTATTGTGAGAGGAAGTAAAATTAAGCATTTTAAGATTTAGAGCATAAGAAAATAAGGTAGATAAATTAAATAAATAAATTGTTAATTATTGAGGACCTCCCTTTGTTGGTAGGATAGAGGAACCTTAAAAACCTGAGTTGGCACATCCCTGATCATAGAGCAGCCCTGGCCTGGTCCAGTCAGTTGTGACTAGTCATATGTGCTGGCGTCGAAGGTGAGTTTGATGCGTTCAGACATCTGGGTCCTCTCCGGTGACCAATTGGGGTAAAGAAAAATCTATAATAGGATGAAAATAAAATAAAACAAGTTGATTGTAGATGCATAATATTATCATGGTAAAAATTTCATATATATTTTATTTATCATTACATTGAGCCCAGACTTTAATATGTAGTTCTTAAGATATGTTTATATATTTTGGTTGATCCATGATCTTTGTTTGGTGAAAATATGTTGAGTTATACTCGTTATGGGCAAAATGAGTTTATAATATGAAGCATGATATCTGGCAATATGTTTGATTTATTGATACCAAAACGGGTGATTATGAATTCATGATTAAAGAATGAACATGATTGAGTTAGGTGGATAAAAGGGTATGAATTGTTGGTTTTATGAAATGTTGGGGTGAATATGAGAAATCATTACTTATGAAATGATGTTTACTACCGGGAGTAGTTTGTTCGAGTTATACCATGAGAGTTTGGTATGAGCAAAGTAACACTTGAGGTTTATGAAAGCAGGCAGAAAGTGGTCTGACCATAAGGCTTTGACATAAACATATGATTCGTAAGTTTTATAGAAGCAGGCAGAGAGGGGTCTGACCATAAGGCTTCAGAAAGTAAGACATAGTATATAAGTGAGGCTTAAGGAAGCAGGCAGAGAGCGGTCTGACCATAAGGCTTCATGAGTAAGCATGGAACACTTGTAAGATTTATGGAAATGAGAAAGATGATTTTGATAATGATGAATTAATGACATCGGAATAATGATATTTTATCAATTGCAGAAATACATGATTATAATATTTTTATTACAAGTTTAATGATTTTATGATATGGTTGGCTTACCCTTATTTGTTTGTGCTATGATCATATAACTCATGTTATATGTGAATAGATAATGTCGCAGATGCGGTTGAAAAAGCTTAGAGATGAGAGAGACGCGGGGAAAAACTTTCAGGGATATTTTGTAAAAAGAATAAATTTGTATTGGAAAAATTATGTTGTGTAAAACTTATAAGTTGAAATTCGAATTTATGTTAAGTGGTGAAGACTATATTGTTTGAAGTTTGTAAGTTTGGTATTGTACTTTGAGAGAATTGAAATAAAGTTTGATGGTTTATAAAATATATCAAATTAATTTAGTCTCTACTATCAGTAATACCCTTTAAAATATTAGGGTGTTACAGATAGCCAATAAGATACAAGTGTGTGCTAACACTATGAACTCTAAGGCACCTTTGGGACACCCCTCTTTGATCACACACCTATGTGAGCTTGCTGGAGTGAACATCTCTGTTCCACCATTTGAGAGGCCGAGAAAAGTTAATGATGAGGCCTAGTACAGACAGTACTATGGAGGTGATGAGGCAGCTCAGCCAGTACCACCACGCCGTCCTCGTAGAGGAAGAGGACCACCATAGGGTCATGAGGCAGAGCCATTCCAGATGAGGGACATATACATGTCTCTTATAGATGCCCATATCTAGTGGATCCACAGAGGACAGGTGGCCCCTATTGAGATGATTATGGGGATGTATGATACACCCCAACACACAAGTGCACCATGGATGAGTTTCATAATGTGTTAGTGTGGTCAAAGGAGCAAGCCCAGGGCAGTGGAGCTGGAGCAGCTGAAGCTTTAGCTATGGTAGATAATGAAGATGATGAGGACGAAGACGCATTTGAAGATGCTGAGGATGATGAAGAGGAGGAAGATACAAATGACAACATGGGATGAGATATCATCTACTAATGGATGTTATCATTACTAGAGTAGGATCTTTTCTATCTTTTCTTTTGTACTATTTAACTTATTTGCTTCTGTTAGTAGAATTGGGTTTGATGTACTCAATTTGAAATTGTGTCTGTTATGATGGTTTGCTTATGACTTATGCATGATGAGTATTACTTGATGATGCTTTGATATTGATTGATGTTGAGATTGTGCACTATATGCTAATATACATGTGATGGTTCACAAGCTTTGTGAACAAATGTATGATGTTGTGATTGTGATTATGATGTTAAGTAGGATGTGTATGTAGAATGGTTAAATGAGCCTATATGTAAGGTTTTTGAGATCTAGAGTTTTGGATTGAATGCTATTACTTCGAAAGCATGAATGACTTTGCCCAGGTTTTCTACGATTGAATCATTTGCTTGTATGTGTCATATGATCAAGCCATTTGTTGGTAACCCTTTTCACCCAAGATGCATAATTTTAGCCCACTAAAAGAGAACAATATGTGTTCTATCGTTTGAACCTTTAGCTTTGAACATGATTTGAAAACCCTTTTTGAAAAGCTTTACCTTGAGTTGAGTTGAGAATATTTTGTGGTAATTATAAATGTTGAAGTTTGGGGTTGTTAGGAAGTCTAGAAAGGGAAAATAACAAGCATTGAGCCAAGAGCTAAGCACGTGAAAATCAAAAGAAAAAGAAAAGAAAAGAAAGAAAAAGAGAAAGGCTATATGCAAAAGAAAGTTGGGAAGAAGGAAGAATGATTTAGATGATTCACTTAACTCAAGGATTTTGTGATCTAGAAAAACCAATTTTCTTGTTAGCATAGTGATAATAGTTGAAAAATTGTTATTTTTATACTTAAAAATTGACCTTAAAAACAACCTTTATGACTTAAAAACTAGCTTGGAATCATGCTTTTGTTGATGTTTTTGAAATAAGAGAGTTGAATGGGTTTTATGCTTGGTTTTCCTTGTTTTTGCAGGTTTTAAGATGAATCTGATGAAAGAAGTGAAGTAGGAAGAAGTTGGAATCAGAAAAGGAAGTGAAAAGTGCGCAAAAAGAGAAGACATGAGTACCGCTCAGCGGAGATTACCGTTGAGCAGTGTTCTTGAGGTGTCGTAGTCACCGTTGAGGGGCAAAAATGTAGCTGAGTGTCAAATAGAAGAACGCGCACTTACCGCTGAGCGTCGAACGCCATTTTTATGGGCCTTGGGCCACTTTTCTGTAATTTTTAGAATAATATATAAGGTTTTAGTCGACCTAGGTCAGTCATCTTTGGTTGGAACGAAGTAGAATCCACTTTCTTCACCCATAGGAGGAGGATTTTGGATTCTCAAGCTCCACTCTTCAAATTCTAGGGTTCTATGTTACATTCTATCATTGTTTTTCATCTAGTTTCACCATGATTATGGTGAACTAAATCTTCATTGTTGTTGGGGAACCATTGTAATCCTTTGAAGCTCTCATGTATTGAATTGATTCTTGATAATATATGCTTTCTTTCATTAATTGTTAGGGTTTTTCTTCTATACTCTATGCATGCTTTGTTTAACTCATCCAATTGCATGATCATTGATGTTGTTTGTATGGACACATATAGATATATCTAGACATGAAGAAATTCTCGCAATAGTAGTATTACCCTAGACATAGGAATATGATGGTTGGTTGCCTTTAAGCTTCTGTGCGAATGTAATGCATGAATAATTGTTAGGGAGACAAGACATTGTAAACTAGTGATTAGGAGTAGGCTTTCTTCACCAAGACATTGGGTTTAAGGTAAGTTAAAAAAGTGGGATTAACATTAATGAAGAAAGATGAATTCCTGAATACATGAGAGTGGATAGGATGAATTGGTAAACCCCAACAACATAATCATTGATATTACATCACATGCTTCTGCATGTTCAAGTCCATGGATCAAAACCTTGCATTCATGTTTATTTTTGCATAGTTCAACAACAATAGTTTCAGTTACAAGTCTAATATTATCAACAAATCACATAGCTGTTTAGGCGATGCGTCCTTTGGGAAACAATACCTGGTCTTACCATTTATTATTACTTGATACAATTCGGTTACACTTGCCGAGGGTTAAAAAGTTTTCGGCGCGTTGCCGGGGATTAAAAATTTGTTTAACAAGTTTTTGGCGTCGTTGCCGGGGATTAAAAATTTGTTTATAAAGTTTTTGGCGTTGCTACCGGGGACTCATGTTTAACTATTCTATTTGTGTGATTATTGATTAACTTTGACTTGATTTTTGAATTTTTATCTTTTCAAATTTTTATCTTTTTTGTTTTTATCTTCTTATCTTTTTATTTTTTGTTTTTTTTATCTTTTCGTTTTTTCTTTCTATCTTTCTATCTTCTTTATTTTTATCCTCGTATCTTTCTATCTTTTTTAATTTTTCTTTTTATCTTATTAGTTTATGTTCTTTATCTTTTTGTGCTAACAAATGTTTTCTAGGGTTTTGTGCCTAATGCTTGCAGGATGCAATTCGGACAAGAATTTAACTATATGGGTACTTGATAACAAATTTATGAACACCGAAAAACGGCACCAAAAACTTGTTTTGATCAATGGAAAAGAGGAACACAAACACTTTGAACGAATTATATGGATGAGTATGTTGTTGGGGTAATCAATTTCATCTTATCCACTCTCATATACTTTAGGAATTCATCATTCTTTTCATCAATGTTAATGCCACTCTCTAAATCACCTTGCCAAGAAAGCCTATACTTAATTACGAGTTCATATAATTCCTAGCATCCCTAATAATTAATTCTGAAGCACAGAAGCTTAAAGGCAACCAACCCTCATATCCCTAGTCTAGGCAATATGCTATTGGGAGAATTTCCCCGGATCTAGATTTCCCCGTATGTTCCCATATTAATAAAATCAATAATCATGACATCGAACGAGTTAAAGAATGCATGCTTTGAGCAAAGAAGAAAAACCCTAACTAACGATGAAAGAAATCATGTATCATAAATATGATGTTTAAACACAAAATTCCATATATGAGAGTGATGACAAATTTATGAACACCGAAAAACGGCGCCAAAAACTTGTTTAACAATCGGCAAGTGTGACCGAATCATATCAAGTAATAAAACTCGGTAAGACCAAGTATCATTCTCCCAAAGGACTCACGACCTAGTTAGCTATATGATTTGTTGATTATTTAAGACTTGTTAACAATTGATTGTAGGTTTTAAATGCAAGAGACAATAATTAAACATGTATGCATGAATTTGATCAATGGAAAAGAGGAATACAAACACTTTAATGAATTAGATGGATGAGTATGTTGTTGGGATAATCAATTTCATCTTATCCACTCTCATATATTTTTAAGAATTCAACATTCTTTTCATCAATTTTAATGTCACTCTCTAAATCACCTTACAAGAAGGCCTATCCTTAATTACGAGTTCATACAATTCCTAGCATTCCTAATAATTAATTCTGAAGCACAGAAGCTTAAAGGCAACCAATATACTATTGGGAGAAATTCCCTGGATCTAGATTTCTGCGTACGTTCCCATATCGACAAAATCAATAATCATGGCATTGAATGAGTTAAACAACGCAAATTTTAAGCAAAGAGGAAAAACCCTAACTAAAGATAAAAGAAAGCATGTATCTTAAAATAAGATGTTAACATAAATTCCATACATGAGAGTTTCACAAGAGTACATTGATTCCCCAACAACAATACAAGGTTTAGTTCACCATATTCATGGTGAAACTAGATGAACAATAATGGAAGAATGAAAGATAAAACCATAGAAAGAGGATGAGGTAGCCTGAGCATCCAAGATCTTCCTTCAAGGGATGGAAAAAGTGAGTGTTGGCTTCGTCTCAGCCAAAGATACAAACCCTAGGACGTCCTAAAGCTTATATACTATTCTAAAATATACAGAAAATTAGGCCTAAGCCCAAAATAATGCCGCTCAGCGGTAAACTATCGCTCAGCGGTAAGTGCGTGAGTTGTTTCTTCCCCTCAGCGGCATTTTCACCCCTCAGCGGAGCCAATGTGGTTTCCTGAGTGTCGCTCCGCGGTAAACTCCCGCTGAGCGGTAGTTGAGACTTCTCCTTTTGAACTTTTCTATGTCTTTTCTAATTCCATCTCTATCCTTCTTCACTTCTTTCACTAAATTCACCTTAAAACCTGCATAAAACACTGAAATCAAGCATAAACCTGTCCAGCTCTCTTATTTCTAAAAATATGATAAAAAGCATGATTTCAAGCTAGTTTCTAAGTGTTCATAGTTGCTTTTAGTATCATTTTTAAGCATGAAAATAACGGTTTTTCAACTGTTATCACAGAGCTTCGAAAGATTACATTCATTCCCCAACAAAAATACAAAGTTTAGTTCACCACATTCATGATGAACTAGATGAAATACAATGAAAGAATGCAAGAGATAGAAAAAACCCTAGAAAGAGAAGAGGAGAGTCGTCACTATCTCCAATTCTACCCCAAAGGGGTGAAAATTTTACGTCTTCTCCAGCAAAAGATACAAACTCTAGGAAGTCCTAAAGCTTATATATTATTAAAAATATTACAGAAAAGTGGGCCTAAGCCCAAAATAGTGCCACTCAGCGGCAAACTACCGCTCAGAGGTAAGTGCGTATCTTGAATTCTTCTCCTCAGCGGCATTTTCACCCCTCAGCGGAGCCAACGTGTATTCTTTAGTACCACTCAGCGGTAAACTGGCGCTGAGCGGTACTTGCGGCTTCTCTTCTTTAGCACTTTTTGAGTCTTTTCTGATTCCATCTCTATCCTTCTTCTCTTCTTTCATCAAATTCACCTTAAAACCTGCATAAAACACTGAAATCAAGCATAAAGTTGTCCAGCTCTCTTATTTCCAAAAATATAAACAAAAACATGATTTCAAGCTAGTTTCTAAGTGTTAAAGGTTGCTTTTAGTATCAATTTTAATCATGAAAATAACAAATTTTCAATTGTTATCACAACCCCAAACTTAGAACTTTGCTTGTCCTCAAGCAAACAAAATGTAATTCAATCTTCTACTAATCAATACAATGGTTCACTCCATTCAAAATCCTCTTTTCAAGATAAGTAAGTACTCAATTAAGCTCATGAGAAAAACTTCAATCAAGACATGCACATGCTTTAGTGTTCACACAATCACCTAATATCCAACAAATGCTATTTTTCATGAATGATCAATCAACAAAGTGTGGATGTTTATGTGCTTGATGCACAAATTTATGATCACCAAAATATGATGTCACAAACTTGTTGAACAATCGGCAAGTATGAACGAACCGTTTCAAGTAATAAACTCGGTAAGACCAAGTATCGTTCTCCCAAAGGACTCACAACCTAGTTTAGTTATGTGATTTGTTGATTAGCTAAGACTTAAGAGCAAAATAATTGGATTGTACTATGCAAAAGACGAAAATAAACATGTATGCATGAGGTTTTGATCAATGGCAAAAGCAAAAGACAAGCACTTTCAATGGATTATATGGATGATTATGTTGTTGGGGGTCAATTTCATCTTATCCACTCTCATATATTTTAGGAATTCAACATTCAAGTCATCATTGTTAATGCCACTCTCTAAATTACCTTGTCAAGAAGGCCTATCCCCAATTACGAGTTCATACAATTCCTAGCATTCCTAATAATTAGTTCTTTTAGCACAGGAGCTTAACGACAACCAATATAATATTGGGAGAGATTCCCCGGATCTAGACTTCCCCGTACGTTCCCGTATCGACAAAATCAATAATCATGCATTGAATGAGTTAAACAAAGCAAGCATTGAGCAAAGAGGAAAACCCCTAACTAATAATGAAAGAAAGCATAAGTCTTAGATTAAGATGCAAGCACAAATTCCATATATGAGAGCTTCAAAAGATTACATTGATTCCCCAACAAACATACAAGGTTTAGTTCACCATATTCATGGTGAACCTAGATGAACAATAATGTAAGAATGAAAGATAAAACCCTAGAAAGGTGAAGAGGTAGCCTGAGCATTCAAGATCCTCCTTCAAAGGGGTGGAAGAGAGAGTGTTTGCTTCGTTTCTACCAAAGATACAAACCCTATGATGTCCTAAAGCTTATATACTATTCTAAGATTAGAGAAAATTGAGGCCCAAGCCCATAAGTGTGCCGCTCAGCGGTAAAGTGCCGCTCAGCGGTAAGTGCGTGAGTAGTTTTCTCCCCTCAGCGGCCCTTTTGCCCCTCAGCGGTTCCAACGTGAACTCCTGAGTGCCGCTCAGCGGTAAACTGCCGCTGAGCGGCAGTTGCGGCTTCTCCTTTTGCACTTTTTGATGTCTTTTCTGATTCCATCTCTCTCCTCCTTCACTTCTTTCACTAAATTCACCTTAAAACCTGCACAAAAACACTGAAATCAAGCATAAACCTGTCCAACTCTCTTATTTCTAAAAATATGAATAAAAGCATGATTTCAAGCTAGTTTCTAAGTATAAAGGTTGTTTTTAGTATTAATTTTAAGCATGAAAATAACAGTTTTTCAACTATTATCAGTGCCTTCTACTCATGCCCCTCACTTACTTCCTGCAATTAAGTTCTCAGATCACTCAAACATTCAATCCCTATCATCGATGACAAATTTATGATCACCAAAATATGATGTCATAAACTTGTTGAACAATCAGCAAGTATGACCGAATCGTTTCAAGTAATAAACTCGGTAAGACCAAGTATCGTTCTCCCAAAGGACTCACGGCCTAGTTTAGTTATGTGGTTCGTTGATTAGCTAAGACTTAAAAACAAAATAATTGGATTGTACTATGCAAAAGATGAAAATAAACATGTATGCATGAGGTTTTGATCAATGGCAAAAGCAAAGGACAAGCACTTTCAATGGAATATGTGGATGGTTATGTTGTTGGGGATCAATTTCATCTTATCCACTCTCATATATTTTAGGAATTCAACATTCAATTCATCATTTTTAATGCCACTCTCTAAATTACCTTGTCAAGAAGGCCTATCCCTAATTACGAGTTCATACAATCCCTAGCATTCCTAATAATTAGTTCTTTTAGCACAGGAGCTTAACGACAACCAATATACTATTGGGAGTAATTCCCTTGATCTAGACTTCCCCGTACGTTCCCGTATCGACAAAACCAATAATCATGCATTGAATGAGTTAAACAAAGCAAGCATTGAGCAAAGAGGAAAAACCCTAACTAATGATGAAACAAAGCATAAGTCTTAGATTAAGATGAAAGCACAAATTCCATATAGGAGAGCTTCAAAAGATTACATTGATTCCCCGACAAACATACAAGGTTTAGTTCACCATATTCATGGTGAACCTAGATGAACAATAATGAAAGAATGAAAGATAAAACCCTAGAAAGGTGAAGAGGTAGCCTGAGCATCAAGATCCTCCTTCAAAGGGGTGGAAGAGAGAGTGTTTGCTTCGTTTCTGCCAAAGATACAAACCCTAGGATGTCCTAAAGTTTATATACTATTCTAAAATTACAGAAAATTCAGGCCCAAGCCCATAAGTGTGCCGCTCAACGGTAAAGTGGCGCTCAGCGGTGAGTGCGTGAGTTGGTTTCTTCCCCTCAGAGGCCATTTTGCCCCTCAGCGGATCTCCCGTGAGCTTCTGAGTGCCGCTCAGCGGTAAACTGCCGCTCAGCGGGAACTTCGGCTTCTCCTTTTGCACTTTTTTGATGTTTTTTCTGATTCCATCTCTCTCCTTCTTCACTTCTTTCACTAAATTCACCTTAAAACCTGCACAAAAACACTGAAATCAAGCATAAACCTGTCCAACTCTCTTATTTCTGAAAATATGAATAAAAGCATGATTTCAAGCTAATTTCTAAGTATAAAGGTTGCTTTTAGTATCAATTTTAAGCATGAAAATAACAGTTTTTCAACTGTTATCACAACCCCAAACTTAGAACTTTGTTTGTCCTCAAGCAAACAAGATGTAACTCAATCTTCAACCAATTCATATGATGGTTCACTCATTCAAATCCTCTTTTTCAAGATAAGTACAAACTTCAAACAAACTTATGACCAAGAGGTCAATCAAGATGTGCACATGCTTTGGTGTTCACAAAATCATTTAATATCCAACAAATGTTATTTTTCATGAATGATCAATCAATTAAGCATGGATGTTCATGTGCTCATGGAATATTTCCTCACTAGGTAAAGTGTTTCACTCACACACAAGTGTATAAGAGGTAATCACTCATTCACTCCACTATCACAGTGTCACATGAATCAACTTTGCCTTTCATTTTACCACAATCAAAAACATTCACAAGCATGAATCATCACAAGGACTTTTCAATGGCTTATAATGTGGCTGGGCTAACAAGAAAATTGGTTTTTCTGGATCACAAAATCCTTGAGTTAAGAGAATCATAATAACACAATTATTCTTATTCATTCCCAACTTTCTTTTGCATTGAGATTTGCCTTTTCCTTTTCTTTTCTTTTCTTTTCTTTCTCTTTTTCTTTGCATATTCTTAACTTTTAGCTCTTAGCTCTATGCTTTTCCTTTTTCATGTTTTCCCAACAACCCCAAACTTGAATATTTAACACTACCACATAAGATCTTCTACTTAACTCAAGGTAAAGATTTTCAATCAAGGGTTTTCAATTTATGTTCAAGGCTAAGGGTTCAAAGGATAGAACACAAAGTGTTCTCTTTTATAGTGGGCTAACTTTATGAATTTGGCCAATAAAAAAGGGTTCCAACAAACGACCTTGATCATATGATGCAAAACAAGCAATTCATTCAATCATAGAAAACCTGGGCAAAGTTATTCATGCTTTCAAAGTAATAGCATTCAACAATAACAACTCTGGAGCTCAAAACCTCACATATAAGCTCATTCACATTTGACATACACATCCTGCTTAATTTCACAATCACAATCATAATATTCTGTATTTGTTCACAAAGCTTGTGAATCACCTGTATAAGCATTTTAATGTGCACATCATCTCAACATCAATCAATCAATCAGCATCATCAAGCATTACTTATCAAACAATCAAAGTTAAGAGCAAACCATCACAACAAACCAGGTGTCCAATAGAGTACATCAAACCCTAATCTAAAAACAAAAATAAATAAGTTCAGAAAACTTAAACCAACAAAAGCACAAGCATATGATAGCATTCATCAGTAAATGCTATCTCAGCTCCTCATCAATCTGAGTTGTCCTCTGTATCTTCCTCTTCTTCCTCATCTTCCTCATCTTCAAATGCATCATCATCATCAGCTTCATCTTCTTCTATCTCTCTAGCTGAAGCTTCAGCTACTTCAACTCCTCCACCTTGCACTGGCTCCTCTGGCCAAGCTACCACATTATGGAATTCATCCATAGTCCACCTGTGGGCTGGAGGTGTATCATACATCCCCACAATCATCTCAGCAGTGGCCACCTGCCCTATGTGAATGGACTGCAACTGAGCACCTATAAGAGACATGTACATGTCCCTCATCTGGAATGGTTCTGCTTCATGAGTCTCAGCAGATGTCTGGCTCTGTGTTGGGCCTCTCTCTGTACGCACACGGCGTGGTGGAACTGGCTGAGCTGCCTCCTCACCTCCACAGTACTGTCTGTAATAGGCCTCGTCAATAGCTTTTCTTGGCCTCTCAAATGGTGGAGCAGAAGTGTCCACCCCAGCTATCTTGCAAAGGTGAGTGATCAAGGAGGGATGTCCTAGTGGGGCTTTGTTGTTTGAGGTATTGGCACACACACTAATCTCATCAGCTATCACTTGCCCAATGTTAACATTTAAGTTTCTGATAGCACAGTAGATGAATAGTGCCCTGTTGAGAGTAATATCTGACACATGTGAACATGGCTGAATGTTGGCACGAGAAAATGCCATCCAATACTTTGCAAGAGGAGTCAAATCCGTCCTCCTAATGTTAACCACTGAGCCAGATCTATTCCTTTGGAAGTGACCTCCTGGTATACATAGTACTCTCTCCACATCCTCATAATCAGCACCTTCCTCCATGCAAAGAGCAAACTGGCACTGCTCACCAGCCCACACAGTGTCCAGGAAGTTATTGATAGAATCAGGATCATACCTGATAGCATGGCCTCTGACATAGCCCAAATAATTCTCAGCTGGATAATCACCAATCTTCTTTGCATTGGTGTAGAATTCCTTTACCACAGCTATGTTTGCAGGTGCAGGATATGTGGCTAGCTTTCCCCAGTCATTCGCTAACACTTGCTCTCCAAATTGAGGAGCAAAGTTAGGTATCATTCCAACCTTTCTCTCCATCAGAAGTCTCCTGTCCTAAACCACCCTAAAGTGCTTCTCATGTTTCCGAGAGAGGAACCTACTAGAGTGGGGCTGTTCTGGTTCCTTTTCCTTTCTCTTGGTTGCCATGGTTTTCAATCTGTTTCCTGAAGAGGATGCCATTCCTGCATTCAAACACAAATACAAAACCACAGAACATGATGTTAATCATTAGTAAAACACAGAACACAACTCCTTTCGAAGCTAAACCATCGTTGACGGCCAGAATTTCCCCTCAGCGCCACCAGTACCACATTCCAGAACGCACAAAACCCGAAAAACTCAAGTTTGGCAGAGTGCCGCTCAGCGGCAGTTTACCCCTGAGCGGTAACTCTGCAGAATTTTGAAAATCTTCTTTTTAAGCTGTCCTAACTCCACCCAAATGCAATTTTCAGTTTTCCAGTTCAAAATCATGCAGTTTAATCGACTCAAACATCAATTATATCATCAAATCATGCATAGAAATCAAAACGCCTAAATCTTCATGCTTTGACAATCACATTTAAAATCAAGAACCCTAGAATGAACAAAATGCATTTTACTTACTTGGGTGGAGATACTAGATGCAATGAGAATGCTTCCAAGATAGAATGGTCTCTTCCAACCCCAAACTTTGATGGCACACTAGTGAAAAAGTGAGTGGAAGAGAAATTTTCTTAAGAGGGAAGAGTGAAAATGTGTGGAAAACCTTGGAAAAGGTATGTGGGAGTGTTTGTGCAGAGAAGAGCCTGAAAGTATAAGCAAATGCGCAGCATAGGGTATAAAAATACCCTAATGGGCTCGAATCCCGCTACGGGGAAACTAAAGCCCATCTGCGAGAGTACCGCTCAACGGTAAGTTGCCGCTCAGCGGCACTTTCGTGAAGTGCTCTTTTCCTTCTTTTCTTAACCTACGTGCCTCCTAGACATGCCCCTCACTGGTTCCCTGCAATTCAATGTTTAAAAAACTTATACAAACTCTAACTAAAATGAAACAAACAAAAACAATCAATCAACTGGGTTGCCTCCCAGGTAGCGCTTGTTTAACGTCACGAGCCTGACCCAAAATCCACCAACACCCATCAGTAGGTGTTAAAAATCTTACCAACACCCGTTAGTAGGTGTTAAAAGCTTACCAACACCCTTCAGTAGGTGTTACAAACTTAGCATCCTTCAATAGATGCTATATCCAACTAGCATCCTTCAGTAGATGCTATGTCCAGCAGAATATTTACAAAATAATGTTCAACAGATTAAATATTACAAACCAAAATAAAATTAAAAGTTTTTAAATCCACTGGGTTGCCTCCTAGCAAGCGCTCTTTTAACGTCATTAGCTTGACCCAATAAAGCTCAAGTTCCTTCTTCATAGTTGATGTTGTCATCCCACCAACTCCTCAACTGTTTCTTGTGAACTGTTTTGATTCTTCTAAGATGTGGAGATTCTATCTCTATCCTCTCCTTCTCTTTAAAGCCCTTCACAACCCACAACTTGTTTTTGATTCTCACAGGTGCACCAAGTTGGGGTCTTCTTTTCTCCCAGTCACCAGGAATTTCTCCTCCTCTTCCAATCTTTTCTTCCTTGTGCACCTGAAACAACAAACATTGGTTACCTGCAACCCTGGGATTTTCATATTTATGGCTAGTCATATGTGCATCTTGAAATGCAGCTTTATAACTAGCTTCTTCCTCCTGTTTTTGCGTCTCATCTTTAAAGACGTCTACAACCACTCTCTCCTCTCGGTCCTGGAGCACCACTATACCTTCATTTACATCAATGAAAGCTCTGGCCATTTTCATAAACGGTCTTCCAAGTATGATAGGTATCTTCTCTGTCTCCATCTTCATCACCACAAAGTCTGCCAAGAACTGAAGTTTTCCAACACAAACTATAATTTCCTCTGCAATCCCACATGGCTCCTATGAAGATCCATCGGCCATTACTAGATTAACCTTTACAGGTTTCACATTAACATTGCCGATTTGCTCCAGTAAAGAGTAAGGTATCAAGTTAACACTTGAACCTAAATCAAGAAGAGCTTTCTTAACCCTTTTCTTCCCTATGGTACAAGGGATAGAAAAGCTTCCTGGATCTGTTGCTTTAGGAGGGAATGGCTCTTTTTTAACAGTTATACACTCCTTTGCCTCATCATCTCTACGTCTTTTCTTTGTAGAGACGTCTTCATTAGTTTTAGTGTAAACTGTAATTTGTTGTAGAATTTGCTCCCAAGGTGCATCATTATCCACCATCTTGAATAATTCTGTGAAGTCTGGTTGTTTCCCTTGATGTATTGGAGGAGGAGAAGTATTTTTGCTCTCTACTTCACTTCTCTGTTCTGTTTCTAACTCAACTATCTCATCTTCAATACTCTCTACCACCTTGCATTCTTCTCTAGGGTTAACCTCAGTATTAGCACCAAAATTTCTATTTGGCCTTTCTTCTACCTGCTTGGTGATTTGCCTCATCTGAATCTCCAAATTTTTTATAGCAACTTTAGTGCTCTTTTGGGTAGACTCAGTTTTCTGTATGAAATTATTGAGAGTTTCCTCCATCCTCATGGACCTTTCATTAAGCATAGATAATTGTTGCCATAAGGTGGGTTGCTGCTGCTGCTTATTAAATTGACCAGCTTGCCCAGTTTGCCCTTGACCAATGCTTGGGTGGGGTTTCCACCCTTGATTGTAGCTCCCTTGACGGTATTGATTGGTCATGTAGTTCACATCCTCTACGGCTTCCACTGGAAAGGCACATTGACCATTGATATGGTCGCCTCCACATAGTTCGCACAACTAGGATTGTACCTGTGCAGCAGTTCTCAACTCTTTGGGCAATTGTGCAAGAGTTTTAGTAAGAGTCTCCAGTTGTTGATTTAGAATTTTGTTTTGTGCTAGCAGGACATCATGTGTCTGTAATTGTAGAACTCCTTTCTGTTGCATAGGAGCTCCTCTCTCACTATTAAGTTCATTATCACTAGTAGCCATGTTTCCTATAATCTCTGTTGCTTCCTCTGGAGTTTTCCATTTAATATTGCCTCCTGCTGAGGCATCCAGTATCATCTTGGTTTGTGAACCAAGACCTCCAAGGAAAGTTAAGACTACTTCCTGGTCTTCAAAGCCATGCGTGGGTGTTTTTCTTAGCAAGCTTTTGTATCTGTCCCATGCATGCCCCAATGATTCTTCCATGCCCTGCTTAAATGAAGAAATCTCTTGCTTGCTTTAGTCACCTTAGATTGTGGGAAGTACTTGTTTAAAAACTTTGTTACCACTACTTCCCACTCTGTGAAACTTCCTTCTGGGAAAGAATTTAACCAAAGCTTAGCATTGCCTCCCAATGAGAAAGGAAACAAGCTAAGTTTGATCGCTTCATCTGGCACCCCATTAATAATTACTGTGTTGCAAATCTCATTGAATGTGGTGAGGTGCTCATATGGGCTTTCATGAGATAACCCATTGAATTAGTTGTTTTTCACCAGTTGGATCAGTGCTGGTTTGACCTCCATATTAGCTGCATTGACTCTAGGTCTAGCTATACTGTTAAAGTGCTGAGGTCCAGCTATATTAGTGTAGTCAGCAAGAGTTCTTCTAATGTTGTTGTTCTCCATATTTTCTGTGCTATGAACAGAACTTTGTGGTGATGATTGTAACAGAGTTTCCGGAGGAGGGAAAAGTTTTCTAGATGTTCGGATTCTTCTCCTCCGTCTACTCTCGTCTAGACCTTCAAGAAGAGGTTCTGTTGTTTTCTTGCTCCTTGTTCCAATTGCTTCCTGCATACACAAGAAAACACAACCCTAAAAAAATTGGTTAGCACAAAAAGATATAGGAGAAGATATAAGATTCAGAAAATAAAATAAAATAAAATAAAATAAAATAAAAACCGAAAAAATAAAAACAGAAAAATAAAAAAAGAAATTCAAAATTAAAGTCAAAGATAATCAATAATCACACAAATTAACTAGTTCAACCACGAGTCCCCGGCAACGGCGCCAAAAACTTGATGACAAATTTATGATCACCAAAATATGATGTCACAAACTTGTTTAACAATCGGCAAGTATGACCGAATTGTTTCAAGTAATAAACTCGGTAAGACCAAGTATCGTTCTCCCAAAGGACTCACGGCCTAGTTTAGTTATGTGGTTCGTTGATTAGCTAAGACTTAAGAACAAAATAATTGGATTGTACTATGCAAAAGACGAAAATAAACATGTATGCATGAGGTTTTGATCAATGGCAAAAGCAAAAGACAAGCACTTTCAATGGAATATATGGATGATTATGTTGTTGGGGATCAATTTCATCTTATCCACTCTCATATATTTTAGGAATTCAACATTCAATTCATCATTGTTAATGCCACTCTCTAAATTACCTTGTCAAGAAGGCCTATCCCTAATTACGAGTTCATACAATTCCTAGCATTCCTAATAATTAGTTCTTTTAGCATAGGAGCTTAACGACAACCAATATACTATTGGGAGTAATTCCCCGGATCTAGACTTCCCCGTACGTTCCCGTATCGACAAAACCAATAATCATGCATTGAATGAGTTAAACAAAGCAAGCATTGAGCAAAGAGGAAAAACCCTAACTAATGATGAAAGAAAGCATAAGTCTTAGATTAAGATGAAAGCACAAATTCCATATATGAGAGCTTCAAAAGATTACATTGATTCCCCAACAAACATACAAGGTTTAGTTCACCATATTCATGGTGAACCTAGATGAACAATAATGAAAGAATGAAAGATAAAACCCTAGAAAGGTGAAGAGGTAGCCTGAGCATCGAAGATCCTCCTTCAAAGGGGTGGAAGAGAGAGTGTTTGCTTCGTTTCTGCCAAAGATACAAACCCTAGGACGTCCTAAAGTTTATATACTATTCTAAAATTACAGAAAATTCAGGCCCAAGCCCATAAGTGTGCCGCTCAGCGGTAAAGTGCCGCTCAACAGTAAAGTGCCGCTCAGCGGTAAAGTGCCGCTCAACAGTAAAGTGCCGCTAAGCGGTAAAGTGCCGCTCAGTGGTGAGTGCGTAAGTTGGTTTCTTCCCCTCAGCGGCCATTTTGCCCCTCAACGGATCTCCCGTGAGCTCCTGAGTGTCGCTCAGCGGTAAACTGACGCTGAGCGGTAACTTCGGCTTCTCCTTTTGCACTTTTTTGATGTCTTTTCTGATTCCATCTCTCTCCTTCTTCACTTCTTGCACTAAATTCACCTTAAAACCTGCACAAAAACACTGAAATCAAGCATAAACCTGTCCAACTCTCTTATTTATGAAAATATGAATAAAAGCATGATTTCAAGCTAGTTTCTAAGTATAAAGGTTGCTTTTAGTATCAATTTTAAGCATGAAAATAACAGTTTTTCAACTGTTATCAATCATGCAACTAAAGCAGAATCAAAACAAACAATACAGATAAAATCAATCAACTGGGTTGCCTCCCAGGTAGCGCTTGTTTAACGTCACGAGCCTGACCCAAAATCCTCTAGCACCCTTCAGTAGATGCAAATATTTGTTACTAACACCCATCAGTAGGTGTATACAAACATAGTATCCTTTAGTAAATACTCTTCCGCCTAATATCCATCAGTAGATGTAAACCCTGTAACAAACTTATAACAAAGACAAAAATACCCAAAAGTTCTAAAGTACATCACCAAAACAAAAATTAAAAGTTCTTAAATCACTGGGTTGCCTCCCAGCAAGCGCTCTTTTAACATCACTAGCTTGACCTAATAAAGCTCATGTTCCATCTTCTTTTTCTTCTTTCTACTGAACTTCTTTAGAAATTTAATTAAACCAGGAACCTGTTGCAGTGTCTCAATCATAGGAACTTTAATCTCCCATTTCTTGAAGATTTCCATAAAGCGCACAAATTCCTTCTTCCTATGATACTTCTTTGGATGAGGAAGAGGTTTTTCATATGATTCTTTCTTTTTTTCTCTCATCCTCTTTTTCTTTTCTCTCACTTTCTTTTTGCTCTTTTTCTTTTCTCTTATTTTTTTTCTTCCCTTCTCTTTTTCTTCTCAACTTCTTTATTTTCACACAATTTTCTTTCTCTCTTTTCTCTCTACCACTTCTTCCTTTTTTCTCTCTTCTTTTTCCTTTTCTCTCTTTTTTCTCTCTTCTCTTTCTTTCTCTCTTTCTAACTCAACTGTTTCAACATTTAAACTCACTAACACCTTACATTCTTCCATGGAGTTAACCTCAGTATTAGCCCCAAATTTTTGTCAGGCCTTCCATTCTTCCAACTGCTTAATAATTTGACCCATTTGCATCTCCAAGTTCTTAATAGCAGCTTCAATGCTCTTTTGAGTAGATGCAGTTTTCTGTATGAATTACTAAACAATTTCTTCCATCCTTATTGATCTTTCATTAAGTATAAACATTTGTTGCCATAAGGTTGGTTGCTGTTGTTGCTTGTTAAATTGCCCTGCTTGTCCAGCTTGCCCACTTTGTCCTTGACCAATGCTTGGGTATGGTTTCCACCCTTGATTGAAATTCCCCTGACGGTGTAGAAATTGATTGTCCATGAAGTTAACATCCTCTAAAGCTTCCACTGGAAAGGCGCATTGACCATTGATATGGTCACCCCCACATAATTCACACAACTGTGGTTGAACCTGTGCAACAGTATTTAACTCTTTTGGCAGTTGTGCAAGTGTTTTTGCGAGATTCTCCAATTGTTGAGTTAGTATCTTGTTCTGAGCTAGCAAGACATCATTGGACTGCAACTGTAGAACGCCTTTTTGTTGAATAGGAGCTCCTCTTTCACTATTCAGCTCATTATCATTAGTAGCCATGTTTTCAATTATTTCAGTGGCTTCCTTTGGAATCTTCCATTTGATATTGCCTCCAGCTGAGGCGTCAAGCATCATATTGGTTTGTGGAGCAAGACCTCCAAGGAAGATTAGGACTACTTTTACTTCGTTAAATCCATGCGTGGGAATTTTTCTTAATGGGCTTTTGTATCTATCCCATGCATGACCTAATGATTCCTCCATGCCTTGCCTGAAAGATTATATCTCATGCTTTCCTTTGTTTACCTTGGATTTGGGAAGTATTTGTTCAAGAACTTTGTCAACACAGCTTCCCACTCTGTAAAGCTCCCTTCTGGAAAAGAGTTCAACCAAAGCTTAGCGTTGCCTCCTAATGAAAATGGAAAAAGGCTAAGTTTGATTGTTTCGTTAGGCACCCCATTTATCTTCACTGTATTTCAAATTTCATTAAAAGTTGTGAGGTGCTCATATGGGCTTTCATGAGACAACCCATTAAATTGGTTACTCTTAACCAGTTGGATTAATGCCGGTTTCACCTCCATATTAACTGTAATGACCCTTGGTCTTGCTATGCTATTGAAATGCTGAGGTGCAACTACATTAGTGTAATCTGCAAGAGTCCGTCTGACATTATTCTCTATCTCCTCAGTGCTATGGTAAAACACTTGTGGTGAAGGTTGTGAAAGATCTTTCGGAGGAGGGAAAAGTTCTCTAGATATACGAATTCTTCTCCTCCGTCTACTCTCATCTAAGCCTTCAAGAAGAGGTTCCGAGGTTTTCTTGCTTCTACTTTGAATTGCTTCCTGCATACACAAGAAAACAAGTCCCTAGAAAAATTTGTTAGCACAAAACGATAGAGAAGATATAAAATAAGAAATAAGAAAATAAAATAAAAAAGAAAAAATAAAAACAAAAAAATAAAATAAAATAAAATAATAACAAAAAAAAATAAAAACAGAAAATAAAATAAAATAAAATAAAATAAAAACTGAAAAATAAAAATAGAAAATATGAAAGGATGGAAGAGATAGAAAAACCCTAGAAAGAGAAGAGGGGAGCCATCACCATCTCCAATTCTACCCCTAAGGGGTGAAAAATGTGTTTTGCTTGTTCTCCAGCCAGAGATACAAACCCTAGGAAGTCCTAAAGCTTATATACTATTCGAATTATTACAGAAAAGTGGGTCTAAGCCCAAAATAGTGCCGCTCAGCGGTAAGTGCGTGTGTTGAATTCTTCCCCTCAGCGGCATTTTCACCCCTCAGCGGAGCCAACGTGTATTCTTTAGTGCCGCTCAGCGGTGAACTGGCGTTGAGCGGTACTTGCGGCTTCTCTTCTTTTGCACTTTTTGAGTCTTTTCTGATTCCATCTCTATCCTTCTTCACGTCTTTCATCAAATTCACCTTAGAACCTGCATAAAACACTAAAATCAAGCATAAACCTGTCAAGCTCTCTTATTTCCAAAAATATAAACAAAAACATGATTTCAAGCTAGTTTCTAAGTGTTAAAGGTTGCTTTTAGTATCAATTTTAAGCATGAAAATAACAGTTTTTCAATTGTTATCAGTACTCAATTCTACCAAGGTAATCTCAACCACTGGTGGGAACCTCACTCAAGCATGGATCAAAGTCAATTGTGGCAAGTTGTCGGACAATTTGAGAATCAACCACAACAACAATGGGAGCAATAAAGCTCTGTGGATGACGTTTTTCAACAATTTATGCAAGAATCCATCTCCACTCAGAAAGGCATTGAAGCATCATGTAAAAGGATGGAGATGCAAATTGGTCACATTCAAGCCATTATTACTGGAAGTGACAATATTTTAGATGAGAAAGATATAGAGAGAAAAGAAAAAGAAGAGTTGAGTGAGAAAGATAAAGATGTAGGAAAAGGAAGATAAGTGGTTGAGAGAGAAGAGAGAAAGAAAATTTGTGTGAAGATTAAGAAGTGAGTAGAAAAAGAGAAGGAAAAAAGAAAGTGAGAGAAAAGAAAATTTGTGTGAAGATAAAGAAAGTGAGTGGAAAAAGAGAAAGGAAAAAGAAAGTTAGAGAAAAGAAAAAGAGGACGAGAGAAAAAAAGAAAAAAACATATGAAAAACCTCTTCCTCATCCAAAGAAGTATCATAGGAAGGAGAAGGACTTTGAGTGCTTTATGGAAATCTTCAAGAAATATGAGATTAAAGTTCCTATGATTGAGACATTGCAACAGGTTCCTGGTTTTATCAAATTCGTGAAGAAGTTCAATAGAAAGAAGAAAAAAAGAAGAAGATGGAACGTGAACTTTATTGGGTCAAGCTAGTGACGTTAAAAGAGCGCTTGCTGGGAGGCAACCCAGTGATTTAAGAACTTTTAATTTTTGGTTTGGTGATGTAATTTTAAACTGTTGGTATTTTTGTTTTGGTTATAAGTTTGTTATAGGGTTTACATCTACTGATGAATGTTAGGAGGAAGAGTATCTACTGAAGGATACTAGGGTTATTTACACCTACTGATAGGTTTTGGTAAGAAAGATCTGCACTTACTGAAGGGTACTTGAGGGTTTTGGGTCAGGCTCGTGACATTAAAGAAGCGCTACCTGGGAGGCAACCCAATTGATGGATTTTATCTTTGTTTGTTTGTTTTGATTATGCTTTAGATGGATTATAGGGATTGAATGTTTGAGTGTTATGAGAACTTAAATGCATTGGGTGAGTGAGAGGCATGAGTATAAGACACCTAGGGTAAGCTAGGAAGAAGGAGAGTTGATACTGGAAGTGCTGCTCAGCGGTAATTACCGCTGAGCGCGACTGCTGCACACTTGGGTGGACCATTTTGGTTTAATTGGGCTCAGCGGGATTAGGCCCATTAGGTTATTTTTATAACCTAGGGCACGACTTTGCTTCTATTTTTAGATCTCCCTCTTCCTACACACTCTTAAGCACTTTCCAAAGAGTTCTCTTCACTTTTCCCTTCTTCCCCCTTCACAAAACCTCTCTTTCAAACACTTTTGCACCAAGTTTTCACTCAAGTTTGGGGTTTAGTGAGAGCATTATTGTTGAGGGCTAATTTCTTTATATCCCTAGAGCGTTCTAAGATAAGGAGTGTTTTAGGGAGTTGTTTGTGGTTTACTAATGTTTAACAATGTGTCTTGTGGTTTTGTTAATTGTGTTTGATACAGGGATGGCCTCCTCATCGGGCAAAAGAATCAAGACTGTAGGATCCAAGATGAAGGAGAGGAGGAAAATTTGGATGATAGTAGGGGTTGATGAGGAGCTGAGATAGCATCTACTGATGGATGTTATCACCTCTAGAGCATGATTTTTTTTATCTTTTGTTTTGTACTGTTGAACTTATTTGCTTCTGTTTTTAGAATAGGGTTGTGATGTACTCAGTTTGAAATTGTGTTTGTTATGATGGTTTGCTTGTGACTTATGCATAATGAGTATTACTTGATAATGCTTTGATATTGATTGATATTGAGATTATGCACTATATGCTGAGATACAGGTGACGGTTCACAAGCTTTGTGAACAAATGCATGATGTTGTGATTGTGATTATGATGCTAAGTACGATGTGTATGTGGAATGGTTAAATGAGCTTATATGTGAGGTTTTTGAGATCCAGAGTTTTTGATTGAATGTTATTACTTTGAAAGCATGAATGACTTTGCCCAGGTTTTCTATGATTGAATCATTTGCTTGTATGTGTCATATGATCAAGGCATTTGTTGGTAACCCTTTTTTAGCCAAGATGCATGATTTTATCCCACTAAAAGAGAACAATATGTGTTTTATCCTTTGAACCTTTAGCTTTGAACATGATTTGAAAACCCTTTTCGAAAAGCTTTACCTTAAGTTGAGTTGATAATATTTTGTGGTATTGATAAATGTTCAAGTTTGGGGTTGCTGGGAAGTCTAGAGAAGGATAACAACCATTGAGCAAAGAGCTAAGCACGTGAAGATCAAAAGATAAAGAAAAGAAAAGAAAGAAAAAGAGAAAGGCTCAATGTAAAAGAAAGATCGGAAGAAGGAAGAATGGTTTAGATGATTCACTTAACTCAAAGATTTTGTGATCTAGAAAAACCAATTTTAATGTTAGCCCAGCCACATTATAAGCCGTAGAAAAGTCCTTGTGATGATACTTACTTGTGAATGTTTTTTATTGTGGTTAAATGAAAGGAAAAGTTAATTCATGCAACATTGTGATAGTAGAGTGGATGAGTGACCTCTTATATACACTTGTGTGTTTGAGTGAAACACTTTATCTAGTGAGGAAAGATTCCATGAACACATAAGAACATCTATGCTTAGTTGATTGATCATTCATGAAAATAGCATTTGTTAGATATTATGTGATTGCGTGAACACTAAAGCATACACACATCTTGATTGAAGTCTTTCTGATGAGCTAATTTGAGTAATTTCTTGTCTTGAAAGAAGGAGTTTTGAATGTGGTGAACCATTATGTGGATTGGTGGAAGATTGAGTTACATCTTGTTTGCTTGAGGACAAGCAAAGTTCTGAGTTTTGGGTAGTGATAACAGTTGAAAAACTATTATTTTTATACTTAAAAATTGACCTTAAAGACAACCTTTATGACTTAGAAACCATCTTGGAATCATGCTTTTGTTTATATTATTGAAATAAGAGAGTTGGATGGGTTTTATGCTTGGTTTTCCTTGTTTTTGCAGGTTTTAAGATGAATTGGATGAAAAAAGTGAAGAAGGGAAGAAGTTGGAATCACAAAAGGAAGTGAAAAGTTCAGAAAAAGAGAAGACACGAGTACCTCTCAGCGGAAATTACCGTTGAGCGGTATTTACCACTGAGCGCCATTTTTATGGGCCTTGGGCCACTTTTTTGTAATATTTAGAATAATATATAAGGTTTTAGTCGACCTAGGTCAGTCATCTTTGGCTGGAATGAAGCAACAACACACTTTTTCAACCCTTCGAGGAGGATTTTGGATGCTCAAGCTCCACTCTTCAATTTCTAGGGTTTTATCTTTCATTCTTCCATTGTTTTTCATCTAGTTTCACCATGAATATGGTGAACTAAACCTTTACTGTTGTTGGGGAATCAATGTAATCCTTTGAAACTCTCATGTATTGAATTTGTTCTTTAATATTTTAGCTTTCTTTCATTAATTGTTAGGGTTTTTCCTCTTTGATCTAAGCATGCATTATTTAACTCATTCGATGTCATGATTATTGATTTTGTCGATATGGACACATACGGGGAAATCTAGATCTGGGGAATCTCTCCTAATAGTAGTATAAACCTAAACATAGGAGTATGATGGTTGGTTGCCTTTAAGCTTCTGTTCTTTATAATGCATGAATAACTGCTAGGGAGACAAGACATTGTAAACTAGTGATTAGGATTAGGCTTTCTTCGTCGAGACATCGGGTTTAAGGTAAATTAGAATGTGATATTATCATTAATGAAGAAAGGTGAATTCTTGAATACATGAGAGTGGATAGGATGAAATTGATAAACCCGAACAACATAATCATTCATATATTTTAAATCACGTGTTTTGCTTCTTCTTTTCCATTGATCAATACATGCATTCATATTTATTTTTCAGTAATTTGCATTTAAAATCTCAAAGAATTGGTTTTACAAGTCTTAGATAATCAACAAATCACATAATTGTCTAGGCCATGAGTCAATTTGGAGAATGATACTTGGTCTTACCAGTTTTATTACTTGATACGATTCGGTTACACTTGCCGAGAATTAACATTCACATAGTGGGCTAGGTCATTGAGCGAAAGGTTGGGAGTCTGGTGATATGTGTTGCGGCCCTTACAAATTTGATGTGCAATAAAATGCAGTATAGACTAGTAAGTGACTCCTAGGACGTCTTTCAAGGACCAAATGTGGTTCAGTCAATAGGTCAAACACGCTGTGGGCGGGGGGGGGGGGGGGGGGGCGTTGAAGGTGTTTTTGCAAGGAAAATTAAACTAAATTAAAACTGGAAATTGAAGACAACCCAATATAATTAAAAACGATGAAGTAAATGTGGAAAATCATGAAGGCCGAACAGTCCTACATCTGATCGAACGGTTTACAGCGGAGACCGAACGGTCTCTTAAGAAAGTGAGGGAATGGAAATGTAGGAATTAAAAGTTGGAAACTGAACATTAAAAGTAAAACTTAACAATACAGGCAAAGGACAAACGGTTCTCCAGTAAGACCGAATGGTATTAAAGCAGAAATGGAAACAAGTTAAAACATAAGAAAGCCGAACGGAATAAAAGCAAGACCGAATGAAAATGAAAATGTAAAACTGAACAAGTCAATGCAGAAGAAAGTCGAACGGTCTCTAACAGTGAAGCCTGTTAGAGACCGAATGATGTTTTGGAAAACCGAATAGTAATTTCAGTAAATGCAGAAATAGTAAACTTGCATAATTCAAAACGCGATTCAGCAAAAAGGAATTTGTAGAAATAAAATGCTGGAACAGTAAATGTGCAGGCAGAAACGTAATTGCAGTGAATTAAAATGCACCAAATGAACTTAAAAACGAAATGAACAGTAAACGTAAAACCAGAATACAACAAAACATGAAGATGATGATGAAACAAAGTGTAGTACGTCAAAGACTGGTAAAACGAAATGAAGTAGGAACTAAATGTAGCACGATTTCAACTCTTAAATTTCATTGTAAACAAGATTCAATACAGGAAAATAAAAATTGTTGAGATTATTGATAGGGGGAGCACTGGTTTAGATGAACCTACAATCTCAGAGTTTCTAGTTTTTTATGATGACAACACATAATAAATAACACATGTGTTTATTGATAACGATTAAAAATACCGTTATCTGTGATGTAATTTTGACACTAAATGCACCCTTTTCTGCTTAGAAACTTGTTTGGAATCATGTTTTTCTGTTAAGTTGTGTGAATAAGAGAGTTGCGGTTGAATTTGATGGTTTTATGACTAATTTCCCTTGTTTTGGCAGGAAATGAGATAATATGGAAAGTAGAGATGAATTGCCAATGAGATGGAGCTCAGAAAGGCCTGTAAAAGCACTAGAAGGGAGGAATGCTCGAAGCTTGGGCACTTTTTCTGGAGGCTTAAGCGCAGAAGAGTGTCCCACATCGCCCGAGCGCCCCTTTTAGGCGCCTGAGCATCAGAAGCACGAAGCTTGGGTGCCCATTTTTGAGGCTTAAGTGCAAGGAACCACCGTTCACCGCCCGGGCGCCCTAAGTGAGGTGCTTGAGCGCCAACAACACGGACCTGAGCCTTGTTTCTATTCTGTTTTTGTGCTATATAAAGGCCTAGACGTCCTAGGTTTTGTGTCTTTGGATGGAGGAGCGCAGCAACCCACTCTTTCAATCTTTGGAGGCGGATTTGGATGCGGGAGCTTCCATCTTCTACTTTTAGGGTTTTTCTATCTCATTCTTCTCCACTGTTCATCTAGTTTCATCATGTCTATGGTGAACTAAACTCTATTTGTTGTTGGGGGATGATGTAACCTTGTGAACTCTCATGTATTTGAATTGATTCTTAATAATATATGCTTTTTCATTAATTGTTAGAGCAATTCATCTGTTACAACACTTGCTTTGTTTAATAGCATGATTTATGAATTGCATGAGTGCCAGTAGGTTCCTTAAAATTTAGGTTCTTGTTGAATTACTCCCAAGAGTAATATTTCTCAGGGATGAGGGTATGAGTCTTGATCATCTTAAAGCTCTTGATCTTCACATTTAATTACTAAGAATGCTAGGGATTGCATGAATTGGTGATTAAGGACATGCTTATTTCGTCGAGGGATCGGATTTAAGTGATTTAGTGAGTGACGTTAACATCAATGCATAAAGAAGAATTCGTACATACTTGAGAGGGAACTTGGTGAAATCTAACCTCAACAACATACTCATCTCATATCAAAAACAACATTCGTTCATCACTATGCTATTCTACTATTGATCAAAATGCATTCATATTTAATTTCATGTCTTTGCATCTAAATTCAATGATCTCGTTTTCTTTAAGTGTTAATTAATCAAGTTATCACCCGACTGTCTAGTGCCGAGAGTCCTTTGGGATACGATACTTGGTCTTACCATTTTATATTACTTATGCGATTCGGTATGTTAAAGGTTGCTTTTACTATGAATTTTAAGCATGAAAATAACAGTTTTTCAACTGTTATCACTCCTCTGTCATACTCTTAACTAATATGATGTTGATGAATCCAGCTTCGATCCATACTACTAAACCAAACGAAAAGAATGCATAGAAAAAAAAAACTAACTTACGTAGAGAAACAAAAATAAATACCTATCATACGTTGAAGGACGTATGATATAGTTTATACATATATCTTACGTCCATAATCGACAAACACGAACACATATATCATACGTAAGAGATATTGAAGGAAAAAAAATTGAAACTTGAAATGGTGTCACTGGAGAAAATGAGGAAGTTCGCTGACAACGAACTTACACAAATATCATACGTTAAAGGAAAAAAAAAACTATCATAGTATCGTTATACATATAGTTATCATATGTCCAGAATCCAAAAACACAACACAAACACGAGCACATACATCATACGTAAGATAGATGACAAATTTATGAACACCGAAAAACGGCGCCACAAACTTGTTTAACAATCGGCAAGTGTGACCGAATCGTTTCAAGTAATAAAACTCGGTAAGACCAAGTATCGTTCTCCCAAAGGACTCACGGCCTAGTTTAGCTATATGATTTGTTGATTATTTAAGACTTAAGAACAAATTGATTGTAGGTTTAAATGCAAAAGACAGTAATTTAAATATGTATGAATTTGATCAATGGAAAAGAGGAATACAAACACTTTAATGAATTAGATGGATGAGTATGTTGTTGGGGTTATCAATTTCATCTTATCCACTCTCATATATTTTAGGAATTCATCATTCTTTTCATCAATGCTAATGCCACTCTCTAAATCACCTTGCAAGAAGGCCTATCCTTAATTACGAGTTCATACAATTCCTAGCATTCCTAGTAATTAGTTCTAAAGTGCAGGAGCTTAAAGGTAACCAATATGATATTGGGAGAAATTCCCCAGATCTAGATTTTCCCGTACGTTCCCGTATCGACAAAATCAATAATCATGGCAATGAATGAGTTAAACAAAGCAAGCATTAAGTAAAGAGGAAAAACCCTAACTAATGATGAAAGAAAGCATGTATCTTAAAGTAAGATGTTAACACAAATTCCATATATGAGAGTTTCACAAGACTACATTGATTCCCCAACAACAATACAAGGTTTAGTTCACGATATTCATGGTGAAACTAGATGAACAATAATGAAAGAATGAAAGAGATAGAAAAACCCGAGAAAGAGAAGAGGAGAGCCGTCATCATCTCCCAATCTACCCCCAAGGGGTGAAAAGTGTGTTTCTGCTTCCTCCCAGCCAAAGATACAAACCCTAGGACGTCCTAAAGCTTATATACTATTCTAAAAATACAGAAAATTTAGGCCCAAGCCCATAAGAGTGCCGCTCAGCGGTAAACTGCCGCTCAGCGGTAAGTGCTTGAGTTGGTTTCTTCCCCTCAGCGGCCATTTTGCCCCTCAACCGATACACCGTGACCTCTTCAGTGCCGCTCAGTAGTAAACTGCCACTGAGCGGTAGTTGCGGCTTCTCCTTTTGCACTTTTTGATGTCTTTTCCGATTCCATCTCTCTCCTTCTTCACTTCTTTCACCAAATTCACCTTAAAACCTGCACAAAACACTGAAATCAAGCATAAACCTGTCCAGCTCTCTTATTTCTGAAAATATGAACAAAAGCATGATTTCAAGCTAGTTTCTAAGTGTTAAAGGTTGCTTTTAGTATCAATTTTAAGCATGAAAATAACAGTTTTTTTAACTGTTATCAAGTATTTTAAGAAAAAAAACATACTTCAAATGGTGTCACTTGAGAAGATGATGAACTTCGTTGTCCCCGTACGAAAAACAGCCTAAAGATAAACGAAAAACAATTGGTCAACCTTAGAAATGTGAACCAAATGACATTAAAATACAGAAACGACTTAAAAGGACCTTCTTTCTTTATCGCAATCGTCCACTAAGAAGAAAGTTCAAGCAGAAATGGAAGCGCGAACAAACAGTGAAACTGTGTTTTGTTTTTACATTCACCAATACAATTTGACGTCGAAGACAAAAAAGATTGACGTTATGTTTAAAAGACAACGTCGAACTCCCAAACCAGTCGACGTTTTATCTTAAAAGAGCGCGCCTTTTTATTAAATTTTTTCCTATAATTTGGAAAAGTTACGTCGAATTTCTACGGGCTTGGACGTAGTATTGGAAGCCAAAATTTAAAGTTTCTACCTTTTTAATTCTTTTTAGTTTATTGTTTTAAAAAGTGAGCATTAATACAACGTTAGTTTTGTTGGAATGGACGTTTTGTGCCATACTTCCGGATCTTTTTTCTTTTCTTCCTTGCAATAGAACGTCATAGGCTGCCGGGATGGGATGTGAAGGGAATTGAAGTACTTGGCAACATTAATTGTGTGCTTAATAGAATGACGTATTCGATGGGGATTTGACTTTTTTTTGTCGCTCTTATGATTTTTTTTCTTTGAAATCAGACATGAAATTTTATTTTTTCTTCTTCCTTAATCGGTTCAAAGTTAGCAAAGTAATGAAATTTGCACTTAATGATCATTTTTTTTATCAATATCATAACTACATAATCTTCTTGAGATACATCTACTCCTTGGAGTATCAGCACCTGGCTGATAAATACACCATATGGCAATTGGTGTGCATATTGATCTCCTGCAGCGATCATGTGTTCTTTGAGTACCGCAACCTAGTTGGTTGGGATTCTAGTCTTGATAACCTTCAACAAAAATACATCTTCTGTTGACATTCTGTCCTGGACATATCTTCCAGGCAGGCGTAACCAAGTCAGGACATAAGCAATCATTTTCTCCTCTTTGTTTAATCCATCATGTAGGTACTGCTTATCCACCCTGTACCTTCGTGGATATCTTAAGCAGTTTATATAGATAGCTCTCTTTGTTAGCCATCTATTTGACTTAGAATCACGGACATGAGAATCCAAAGCTTCAGCTTTCAATCCACCAATTTCTAGCCAAACATTATCGTCAATAGTAATGTTAACACCTTTGATCCTTGAGTGAATGACCCCATTTACAACCCTCAAGTTTGTGTAGAAAACCTCTACCAAATCTGGATAGCAATCTCCATTCATCTTGACAAAATCAGTAAGCCCTTGATATGCAATCCATTCTTGAAAAAGGAACCCTTCTTTCTTGAACAATTGCAGGGCCAAATACTTGTGAGGAACTACATATTTTATAACTCTCCAGTATAAAAACATACTTGCGTTTCTTGTAACCCGGGTGATGAGAGGGTCGCACCTCCCAACAAAAGTTGTGCATAAAAGAATGCAGTATAGTGCTAGGAAGTGACTCCTAGGTCGTCTCTCAAGGACCAAATTTGGTTCAGTCTCGGATCAACACGTAGTGGGGGGGTTTTGAAAGATTTTTGTGAATGCAGTTGAATTAAATTAAAACACGAACATAAACACAGATGTAAACACAGAATTAAAATGATTGGTCACTTAAGCTAACATCGCAACTAAAACATCACAACCACGAAAATTAGAGAACATCAAAATGAAAAGTGCTGTGACCAAATTAAAAAGCAACATTGAGCTAAACAATTTAAATGCAAACTGAGACTCACGGACAATTTAAATGAATGCTTAAAGAGATTTAACATTAAATGCTTGCTTGAATAAGTAAAGAAAATTTAAACCCCTTGGCCCTCTCCATTAAGGACGTGGCAGCTGTTTTCAAGTGAATGAGTTTCCATATCACTTAAAGAAGATTCCTTGCACCTAAGCTGGATGTGACACCCATGGACACACTCTCCATGAAAATGAATCAGCGCACACTATTCCAGCCCAACATAAAAAGGAAAAAAAAATAATTCCCATGATGTGTCCGTGTGTGCCATTTATTCCAAAGCTAAATGAAAGCACCGTGGCACTTCTTCATTCCAGTCATGACACCTCCAGCTTTCTAAATCTCCGTGCGCTTCATTTCAAAGATAACAATACCGGTGCTGCATCTTGGACTCATCATTCCAGCAGCTTGCACCGTGCACACCATTTCACTTTTCAATCAACGTTCTCCCAATCTTCTATCTAAGGATAAATTCATCTTCTCTTTTCAGTGGCTGCTCCTACACATTACCGCTTCATTCTCTTAAAAGAAAACAAATGAAATTTCCCTTCAATCACCGTGCATTGTAATCCCAGTAAAACATGGTTGACGGCTGCCCCACTCTTCCACGTAACCAGCCCTTCATCCATCTAAAATGAAATGTTCCTCCGTGTGCAAGCAGGCCATGACAACACTCTTCCTGCCTTCAAAAATCAATCACGTTTCCTCTTCTTTCCAGGATGTTCCGTATGCACCTCATCCTTGCTCCAGCTCCCTCTCGGTGGCTGTTCCAACATCCATAAAAAAAAATGATTTCTCACAGCCAAGCCGTGACAGCGTTCCAGCGTTGCCTCCTACGTTGCTTCACCAAGCTGCTCTTCTCCAATAAGAATGCCAAAGCCGTGACACCACAATCAAAACGAATAAGCCTCTTCTCTTTAACAGAAAGAAAAACCGAGTAACTCTACTGGACGGTTCTAGCTGGAATGAAGCTTCCAAAGTGTAAAACCCAAACGAAAAGGGGCAATGAGAAATCAGCAAAAATAATCACCATCATCTCTTCATTCATTCATTGCAAAACGCGTTCAGCCCCAGAAAAAAATTCGAAATACAGTAACCTCTCAAAACTAAGAGCCGAGAGTGTCCCCCCGTAAAATGGCAAGTGGCGGCTGCTCTTTTTCTAAGGGCCGTGTGTCACTTTGTTTTAGAGTAGGGTCCACACAATAAAATCCTAGGGTGCCAAGTCACTAACTTCTAATTTTTGGGTCTAATCTAATTTACCAAAAATTGACCCAAAATATAAGAGTTGATACAGAAATTCTAAACTACTGAATTACAATTTAATTAATTCAAAAAAAAATGTCTGCGCGGAGAGTCTTGAATTTATTTGGCATTCTTCCTGATGTCCCAAAATGTATTTCCGAAATTTTCCTGCACTTCAAAAATGTACTTAATCAGCTCAGAAAATCTAAATTAGCACAATTACAAATTTCCGACCAAATTAAGCAGAATTAGGAAAACGGGGAAATAACAAGCAATTAAACACAATTCCCTGGTTTATTTAAGTGCAATAAACTAAATATAATTCAAGAAATGACGACTCATCACCGGGCAACCTTCTCTCTTCTTGTAGATGATGAAGAATCCATGTCTGGATAGAATTCTTGGAACCTCTTTCACAATCTAGTAGTTTTTAACTTCTCAACTTCGAAGCTTAAAATATCCAATGGTTACGTCAAATTTTACTAGGCTTTAACATACTAATGGTCAGCCAGAAGACAAAGAGTTTCACAAAAGACAAAGGCTACGTCCTATTGTACGGATATACGACGTTTTCCTCTCCATTCCTCGCGCCACTTTTTTCCTTTTTAAAACCTCTCATATAATAGCCTCCCAGTACCATTATATTTTAATATTAGATTTACATTGTAAGATAACCTCCCATTAGAAATACAACGTTATGAATATTCGATGTTTTCTTCTTCAGCCTCCCGCCCTTTTCTGTGATTTTTTCCTTTATAAACCTCCATAACCCATTATTACCTTTATATTTTAAGATAAGATTTACAATTATTTTTAATTTTATATTATATAAATTTGTTTAAATTTATCTTATAATACTTACCTATTATAAAATATGAGAACGATTTGTCGGTGAAATTTAAAGAGAATAAAATTTTGATTCTTTAAAATATTAATTTTATTTCATATGGAAAATAATAATAATAATATTTTATGAGAGTTCTGTTTTAGTTATATAGATCACAATGATTAAAATCATAATAAATATTTTTATACTATTAAAAGTAAATTGAAATGAATGTTTTTGGCTATAAAGTAAGGTATGATTATACTAAAAGACTTTGATTGATTTTTAGGTTATAATACTTTAAGTTTGAGAAAAAATTAAGTTGAGTGTGAAACTAAAGGTTAAGATAGAATATCGTGGACACAAATTGAGATAGCTCATTTAGAAAAAAAAATATTTAGGCATCTTAACAACAGAGATGCATCACACCAAGTCAAAGATTGAGAAGAGAAAGCGTGTATGGAGAATAGTCAAACACATATAGACCAAAAATTAAGACAAAAAGGGTTTGGTCGAAGATTAAGGCAGCTTAAGTTTGACGACGGAGACTTTGACCAAAAATGAATGTTTGGAGAGTAAGACTTAAGGTCCAGACAAACTAACATAAGTTGAAGGTCGAAACGAGGTTGGCCTGAGCCAAAGGTACGGATGGGCTGAACTGAGCCAAAGGTAGGATATAGGACTATCTCCTGAATAATAATTAGTATAGCAAATAAAATAAATTGTATTTTTCTTAATAAATATTAACATCTTTGTGGCAAATCTTTCTCTTAGGGTTTTTTAGGTGTCTTAAACTTTTATACCTATATTTATACATAGGGACACCAAATACATATGTAGACATTTTGGAAGTCATAATTATGCATTTGCAACGTTGAGGGAGATTCTTTTGGTTGTTGGTCTTCAACTCTTATTCCTATCAAAGATTAACATCTTTGTAGCAAATATTTCTTTTACAGTTTATTAGGTTTCCTTAAACATTTATACCTATATATATTGTGGAGTTTCCATGTTGGTCTTACAAACCTCGAGAAAAAATATAAAATAGTCAAGACGGATGGGTCATAAATGAAAGAGATGGATCTGTATATTTGAAATGGACCGATCACGACTACCACATAAGCGTTTATAAAAGACTCGAATTTAAAAAGTCGACGACGATCAAAGATCAAACGAAATTAGAAGAACTTTTATTGACCACATTGAAATAAATTATTTCGAATAATTTAATAATTATAAATAGTTATTAGTATAAATGTTATGATATCAAAAAATACTATGATTAACATTATTAGAAAACCAAATTTGAGACGTCTCATACATTATTTCTTCGTTTTTTAGTATTTTAACAAACATGTGATCGATATCAAGCCACATTGTCATTAATATGACAGTAAATAATCATTATAAAACTCATTTGCATTTCTTAATTTATAACGCTTTGAATCGATTCTTTCTTACGTAGAATCAATTATATTAACTTAGGAATTTTGAGAGTGGAATTATATTAACTTATTTTTAACTTTGAGCCCTCCAAATATCCCCTTCTTCACGGGTGATTCAAAAGTATACAATTTCTGGGTAGTGTGACGTCAATTTGTTTTTAAATAAATCCAACGAAATTCATTCATTTTTTATTGATTGATGTGTGAACGTCGAATTCGGCGGGGCTTCGACGTTCATACAAGAAAGTGCAGTGTGGCAATTACTAATCATAATTACACGATGTACGTCCGTTCATCTATAAATATAGCTTGCAATTCACATAATCCCTGACTCTTGTTTCGGTATTGAACATATTAGGATTCATGTTTTTTTATCTCCTTGGTGTTTTCCTTTCCTTAGATTTCGAAACATGTGTGTTCTTTAAATTTCAATTTGCTGGGTTGAATTTCAAAGAGGCTAATTCATGTCTTACGGAAAAGGAATCGCTTAGGAAAAAGAAATATGGTTCACAATATGTTTAATGTTGAAACAATTTTGAGATCTAAAATAATTGTATAAAAGTGTTGTTCATCTTCATCATTTAAAATTATATGATTCTTTTTCAAATTGTCCATAAGTTTCACTCCTTTGTTAGATTTCAGAGCTATCTTTTTTCTAACGGAGGAGACAACTTAAGGACAATTTAAATTTGGAATCCATTTACACAGTTGACGTCAAATGTTGAGTACCTCTAATGCAAAGACTTGAAGTTTATTCATTGTTGGCATCTATTATATGCGATAAACGTGAAGGGAATCGCAGTATAATGACAGCATTATGGTGACCACTAAACTTCACATTAATAGAACGTCTTATAAGATAGGGCTTCGACGTTTTTCCTAAAGATTCTTTTTTCTTTAAAATCAGACATGGAATTTTTTCTTTTTACTTCTTCCTTAATTGATTCAAATAAGTAGTGTACTGAAATTTGCACTTTTAACCAGTCATCAGTTTCTGATCAATATCAGAACAACATAATCTCCTTTCTTAACTAGATTGAGGGTTAGTCCACATACAACACAATCAACATTCACAATTCAAAGATCGTTTACTAAATTAAAATATTCATTTCATTTCAATCTAAAACTGAAAGAAATACAGAAACCATAGTTGGCTTACTATCCTTGATTACTAAATTAAAAACAAAAAACAATGAAAAGTAGGCTCTAAATTAATTATCAAGAAGATTCCATTGAATCTTCATCATCAGAATCTTCAATATGATCTTTATCAAGAGTAGGTGGACTTCCAATAGTTTCCTCATCAAAGAAGAACCATCCATTCATAGTCTTTTTCAGCCCAATAGATGACAGGCTTGGTATACCAATTTATTCTGACCTTTTGCAAACAATTATTTCTTCTTCAGACACATTTACTCCTTGGACTTGCAGCACCTTGCTGATAAATACTCCATATGGCAATTTGCGTGCATAATCATCTCCTACAGCGATCATGTGGTGTTTGAGTACCGCAACCCAGTTGGTTGGGATTCTAGTCTTGATAGCATTCAACAGAAATACATCTTCTGTTGACATTCAGTCCTCGTTCAATCTTCCAGGCAGCAGTACCCAAGTCAGGACATAAGCAATCATTTTCTCTTCCTTGTTTAAGCCATCATGTAGGTATTGCTCATCCACCCTATACCTTCTTGGGTATCTTAAGCAGTTTATATATATATGGCTCTCTTTGTTAAAAATCTTGTTGACTCAGAATCACGGACATGAGAATCCAAACCTTCAGCTTTCAGTCCACTAATATGTGACCAAACATTATCGTCAATAGTAATGTTAACACCTTTGACCCTTGTGTGAATGACCCCATTTACAATCCTCAGGTTTGTGTAGAAAACCTTTACCAAATCTGGATAGAAATGTCCTTTCATCTGCACAAAATCAGTAAGCCCTTGATACGCAATCGATTCTTGAAAAAGGAACCCTTCATTCTTGAACAATTGCAGGTCCAGATACTTGTGAGGAACTACATTTTTTATATGTGACCAGTATAAAATCTTTGCTCGCGTGTCTCAATCACTTATCCATCCAAATGGGCTTGCGTTTCTTGTAACCCAGGCAACCTTCTCTTTTCCTCTTGATGATGACGATGGAGAAGCCATTTCTGAATAGAATTCTAGGAACGTATTTCACAATATCGAATTCTTAATTTGATAAGTGTGAGGAGACGTCGAATTATAGAGGGCAACGACGTCATAATTGTCAGCTAGAAGACAAAGAGTTAGGGAAAGTCGTCATAGTTATGGATATTCGACGTTTTCTTTTTCATCCTCCCCCTCCTACTTTTCTTTTTCCTTTATAGAATCGCTCAAGAACTCCCATTACCATTATATTTCAATATAATATTTACATTTTAAGATAACCTCCCCCATTAGAATTGCAACGTTACTAATATTCGAGGTTTTTTTAATCAGCCTCCCGCCCTTTTGTTGGTGAAATTTAAAGAGAATAACATTGTATTTGTTTAAATGAATCCAACGAAATTTATTCATTTTTTACTGAATGATGTGTGAACGTCGAATTCGATGGGGCTTCGACGTTCATATAAGAAAGTGCAGTGTGGCAGTTACTAATCATAATTACACGATGTACGTCGTCCATTCATCTATAAATATAGCTTGCATTTCACATAATCCTTGCCTCCTGTTTTGGTATTCAACATATTAGGATTCATGTATTTTTCTCATGTGCATTTTCTTTCCTTAGATATCTAAACATGTTTGTTCTTTAAATTGCAATTTGCTCGGTTGAATGTCAAAGTGTCTATTCATATCTCAGTTCATATGAAGGTGGTCTTTGATATTCAAGTGAACAAAATGCTTTTTACAATAAAGAAATGATTAAGTTATCTTACTGAAAAGAAAGTGCTTGGGAAAAAGAAATATGGTTCACAATATGTTTAATGTTGAAACAATTTTATGATCTAAAATAATTATATAAAGAAGATGTTCAACTTCAACATTGAACTATGTATGAATCATTTTGTAAATTGTCTTGGAGTTGTCTTCTACCATTAGCTTTCAGAGCTATTTGATTTCTTATGGTGGAAACAACTCCAAGACAAATTAAATTTATAAATTTGACATTGAATGATATGTCTACATTTAGTCAGCAAGGAGTTCAGAAGAATCCAAAGAGATTTTTTACTTATTCAGTTAATGATGATTGAACGTCAAATTCGGAGGGGCTTTGACGTTCAGGATTTTGATGTCAATTATTTGTGCTCGAGGACATCCTATATCATTATTCATCAGAGTAATGTCTACGTTTAGTCATCAAGGAGTCTTAAGAATCCAAAGAGATCTTTTACTTTTTCAGTGATGTTTGAACGTCAAATTGTGCGGGGCTTCGACGTGCAGGGTATTAATCATTTGTAATGCTTTTAAAATGATGTAATTTTCTACGCGACCATCTAATTTTTAGAATTTTTTCTTTTTAATTTTTAATCATTAAGTGCCACGTCCGACTCTGTGGAGCAGTGGGACATTAATGGTGTGCATTTTCCAACGATATTTTTAGCGTCTTTTGTTGGGGGCGGGACGCCAATATGTTCTTATGGTGGAAACAACTGAAATATAAATTAAATTTATACAATTGACATTGAGTATAGAATGCAAATTATGCAATGGTCAAGAGATTGGGTCAAATTTTTGTGATCAATGATGTCCTATATCATTATTTATTGTAGAATGTGTTCGATTAGTCAGTAAGGAGATAATATCGAATCCAAAGAGATTTTTTACTTTTTTGGTGAATGATGTTTGAACATCTCGTAATGCGGGGCTTGGACGTCATACGATGTGGCAGTTTCTAGTCATAATTACACGATGTACAATTTTTATAATGATTTAATATTCGTCAACGGATAATCTAATTTTTAATATTTTTTTCTTTTTAACTTTTAATCGTTCAATATCATGTCTGACTCTGTGGTGGAGTAGTTGGATCATGTTTCCAACGATGTTTTTCACGTCCGACTCCTTGACGTCATCATTTCATCTATAAATATAGCTAAAATTTCGTGTAATCCCTGCCATCCTGTTTCTATGTTGAACATATTAGGATTCATGGTTTTTATATCCTTTGCGTTTTCTTTTCCTTAGATTTCGAAGCATTTATGTTCCTCAAATTGCAATCTGCTCACTTGAATTTCAAAGTGCCGCATTCAGGTCTCAATTCATATGAAGGTGGCCTTTGAAATTCAAGTCAACAAAATGCTTTTTATAGTACAGAAATGATTAAGTTATCTTATTGAAAGGGAAACGCTTAGGAAAAAGAATAATGGTTCACAATATGTTTAATGCTAAAACAATTTATTATATAAAGAAGATGTTCAACTTCATTCAACAATGTATGAATCGTTTTTTAAATTGTCTTGGAGTTGTCTTCTACCATTAGATTTTAGAGCTATTTGATTTCCTATGGTGGAAACAACTCCCAAGCAATTTAAATTTATGAAGTTGACGTCGAATATGGGGTGCTAGGACGCAAAGGCCTGGGTATTGACGTCTACTATTTTGGATCACCGACGTCCTATAACTTAGAGGATTTCAAAAGGAAATCTCCTCTTACAAAACACTTAATCTAAAATGAAGACCAAAGATGATGGAAGACATTACAACCAAAACCAGGAAGAAAAAGAAAAGCCAAGGGAAAAAGATAACTTGAATTTGGTTGTGGAAGTAATTTAGGATAGGTTTTGAAAGGGTCTACTTGAAATTCATAAGTGTTAACTTTTTCTGTGTTTTCCCCATGCCTTCATGGTTAACAAAGAAATGTCTTCGTTTAGTGAAGGAAAAGAACTGAAACAGTTGAAAAAGGTTAATATGAATTTGATTACCGACGTTATGTAGTATAGGTTTTCAAAGGGTCTACTTGAAATTCATAAGTGTTAACATTTTCCACTGTTTTAGCCCTTTGCCTTCATGGTTAACAAAGAAATGTCTTCATTTAGTGAAGGAAAAGAACTAAAATAGTTGAGAAAAGTTAACATGAATTTGATTACCGAAGTTATGTAGGATAGGTTTTCAAATGGTCTACTTATTTATAGACGTGAAGGGCATTGGAGTGGTTAGGACCATTAATTGTGTGAACAGAATGTTATGTCAAATTCAGCTGGTATATATGACGTTTTAATCTTCATCCAAAAGCCAAAATTCGCTCCATTTTTTATTACTTTTTCTTTTTGCTTTTAAACGCTCACTTTAACATCCAAGCTTTATAGATCTTCGACGTTGTTTTCGTTAGAAGCACAAATATTTTTTTACTTTTTCACTAAATTTATATACGACAATGCCACCGATTATTGTTTACATTGTCTGTTATTTTATTTGACGTTGAACGCGTGACGTTGCGCACCCTTATATACACTGAATTTGAAAATCTTATGTACACTGTGTTGCTTCTATATTGGGAAACCCTAATACTGAGGAAAATTATCTGGTATCCAAATTCAAATGGCTTCTTCATCACATCCTTCAAAAGACAAAGGAAAGGTTGTTGTGGCTGCAAGAAATGCTAATCTCTCCGGGTGGATCAGTGATGAGAGACTCGTCTAGAGTTTTTGAGGTAGATGAAGTTTAAACATATTGTTCCTCACAAATATCTAAACCTCGACTTATATGAAAAGGAGGGATCACACATTCTTGCCTAGGTGATTTTACCTGCTAGGCCTGTACAAGACAGAATGACAAATGAAGATGTTTTTCTGTTGTATGCCATCAAGAATGATGTTCCTACCAATTGGGTGAAAGTAATAAAAGATCATATGATTGATGCAGGAACCATGCACGACATCTACAATATGTTGTGTTTATCAATAAAATCCTGACCCTTCAAGATGTGGATGTTAGTGGTGAAAAGAAATGCTCTTGTAACTGCTCAAATGTGATAAATCGAAACACCTATAATTCCATTGGCCTTGTGAAGACCACAAAGGGATGGTGCTTCAAGGATGAAGAGAATATGGTTCAAAGTTCTGGAAGCACGCCTGCACTAAATGAATATCGCACCAACTTCGTCCCTGAAAAAATTTTTGAAAGATTTGTTGTTGAAAAACTCAGGAGACTCGAATAGAAGATAGACGCTCTGCATGAGAAAAAGAATAAAAATGATTCTCCAATTGAAGATTCAAGTGAAGAGTCTAGTGAGGAGGATTCAATGGAAATATTCTGAATGAGAATAGAGGCTTAGAATTTTAGTATGGAGTCGGTTTTGTGTTTCTGTTCTGTGTTTGTTTTGCTTCTAATCTGATTGTAATCATTATCAATATGAATGAAATTGTACTACTTGAAACGAAATATACAAAAATATACTAAAATATATTGAAATATTACATTAATTTCAGAAAAAAAAATTAAAATGGACTCTTCTTCCTAATCTGAGTCAGATGTCTCCATACACTCATCTTCTGTTGTGTCGTCTTCATCATCAGATTCACTTGCTGAGGGAGTTATGAGAGCATTGTCTTCATCTGATTTCTTGTGAATCATGATCAGAGATTTTTCATCTTTTGAAATTCTTGTTGAAAGCCTTCGAAATTGATCCATAACAAATCTTTCAAACTCAGTCTGGGGAGTGAAGGTAGAAGGAGTTTCGTCAACATCCTTGAACACCCAGCCATCTTTTGTTTTCTTTAGACCATTATGTCTCAATGCCGCTTTTCCTATTTCATTTGATTCGGTGCACCAAATGATTTTTTCACCAGTAAGATCAACTTGATGATGCTTCAATACACGGTTGATAAAAACACCATATGGCAGAATATGTCCATGACTACTTGCAATTTCAATCATGTGCTCACTCATAACAGCAACCCAGTTATTTGGTATCCGAGTTTTTATGGCATGAACCAAAAATAAATCTGCAATAGTTAGACGATCACGTAAACATATTCCAAGTAATATTACCCAAGTAAGTACAAAAGCACACATTTTTTTCCATTTTCAATCCATCAAGTAGATACGGTTTGTATACCTTTAGCCTTGTTGGACTTCTCAGATATTCCTTATAATTTTTCTTCTTGTTGGTCCATTGGTTGAGTTCATAATTTCTTTCATGAGACATGAAGCCTTCTGCTTTGAGACCAGTAAAAGATAGCCATATCTCGTCATCAAGTTTAATATCGACACCTTTCACCCGAGAGCATATGATGCATCAAGGAGGAAGCAACCAGCTCTGCTGCTACCAAAGAATCAATGGAACAGTAAGGAAAGCTCTCTGTCAGTGCTGGAGAAATTGTAGCAGAGAAGGCTCTCTGTTTTGGCTGGATAGTATGAGATGTTGGCAGCGGATTGAAGTGATTATAGTGAAGTGAAATGGAAGTTGGCTTGAGGGAATGGTAGGCTATCTCAGGCGGCTTCCACAATGGAAGAAGATAGCAATGGAAGAGCAAGCAAGTAGAGATGACTTTCGGATGAGACAAAATTGCAAAGTGCAAAATTCATCTTCTATATATTTCCAAAAGTGAAATACATGCTCATCCCAGGAGATTATATAGCTAACTCTCAACTCAATGCAATGCAATGTATGTGAGGTAAGGAGATCCACAAAATACGGATCAAGTGCCACCTCACCCACATGTGCAAAATGTGATGGTTTTCTAGAAGCCATATTATTCACGTGGCTTATTACATATGCGCATAAGGGGAATTGAAATAAGCTAATACTACCCCTTAGGCTACTATGCGCACACCCCCCCATGTGCCAAAGTCCACTTTTACCCGTCTCCATGTTTTGGCATCTTAAAAGCATCTTCTTGGTCTCCAATCTTCCATCCAAAGATAGCAAAGAGGGTTTGGCCTTTGGGAGAATACTCATCTTGTAGCTTCTTGATCATCCCTCTTGTGATAGGTCCAATGGTGCTAGGCCTTCTTGTATCATCCCCTCCCTCTTGAGAGGGATTTGCCCTCAAATCCATAGGGTCTTCATCTTCACTTGCATAACCTGCAAAAGGTTTAAGGTCAGATACATTGAAGGTAGCATGAACACCATATTCAGGGGGAAGATCAATTTGATATGCATTGTTATTTATCCTCCTTATCACTCTAAAAGGTCCATCTCCTCTAGGACTGAGTTTGGATTTTCTTAGTTGAGGAAATCTTTCCTTTTTAAGATGAACCCAAACTAGATCACCTTCATTGAAGATTAACTCTTTCTTGCCCTTGTTATGTTGCTTGGCATATTTCTCATTTTGTTGGTGAATTTGATTTTTAACCTTGTGATGTAATTCTTTGATAAACTTAGATTTAGATACCCCATCTTGATGAATAAAATCAATAGAATTGGGAAGGGGTATTAAATCCATGGGTGTCAAAGGATTAAAACCATAAACAACTTCAAAAGGAGACAATTTAGTAGTTCCATGAACTACTCTATTGTAAGCAAACTCAATATGAGGAAGATACTCATCCCAAGATTTGTGATTGCCTTTTAGAACTACCCTTAGTAAAGTGGAAATAGATCTATTTACTACTTCAGTTTGACCATCTGTTTGAGGATGGCAAGTAGTAGAAAAAGATAACTTAGTCCCTAATCTAGACCATAAGGTCCTCCAAAAGTGACTAAGAAATTTTGTATCTCTATCCAAAACTATTACCTTAGGTAGACCATGAAGTTTAACCACATCTCTAAAGAATAACTTTGCAATGTTGCTTGCATCATCTACTTTGTGGCAAGGTATAAAATGAGCCATTTTGCTAAATCTATCTACCACCACAAAGATAGAATCAAAACCCCTAGAAGTTTTGGGAAGACCTAACACAAAATCCATACTTATCTCTTCCCAAGGGGTGGAAGCAACATTTAAAGGAGTATAAAGTCCATGAGGCATTGATTTAGATTTAGCTTCTAAACAAGTTATACACTTAAAGCAATGCCTTTGAACATCCCTTCTCATGTGAGGCCAAAAGAATTTTTCTTTCAACATGCCAAGGGTCTTTTCTACCCCAAAATGCCCCATTAATCCTCCCTCATGTGTCTCTTTAGCAAGGAGTTTTCTATGTGAACCTTGAGGAATGCAAATTTTTCCTTCTTTAAAAAGATACCCCTCTTTCACATAGAATCCTCCTTGAGGTTTATTGAGACATTCCTCATAGATATGAGCAAAATCAAGATCTTGTGAATATAATTCAAGAATGTTATTAAATCCAAGAATTTGAGCTCCCAATGTGGCTAATAGATTAATTTTTCTTGACAAAGCATCAGCCACCACATTGGATTTTCCTTTCTTGTATTTAATAACATAAGTGAATTGTTCAATGAATTCCAACCACTTAGCATGCCTCTTTTGTAACTTGTGTTGACTCTTCAAATACTTAAGTGATTCATGATCACTATGAATGATAAACTCCTTGGCAACAAGGTAATGTTCCCAAGTTTGAAGAGCCCTCACAAGTGCATAGAGTTCTTTGTCATAGGTGGGATAATTACAAGAGGCACCATGAAGTTTTTCACTAAAGTATGCAATTGGGTGTCCTTCTTGTAATAATACTGCACCTATGCCAAATCCTGAAGCATCACATTCTAGCTCAAAAGTTTTGGAAAATTTTGGCAATGCTAGAATGGGTGCTTGTGTGAGCTTCTCTTTGAGTAGCTCAAAAGCTTTTTGTTGTTTATCCCCCCAATGGAATGTAACATCTTTTTTCACCAACTCATTGAGGGGTGAAGCAAGACTAGAGAAGTTAGGAACAAATCTTCTATAAAAGCTTGCCAACCCATGGAAGCTCCTTACTTCTCCTACATTCTTTGGAGGAGACCAATCTTGGATGGCCTTTATTTTTTCTGGGTCCACATGAACCCCATTTTTGGTGACCACAAATCCAAGAAATATGACACTATCAACACAAAAGGTACACTTGTCAAAGTTTGCAAACAATTTGTGTTTTCTAAGAATTGTTAAAACAACTCTCAAATGATTTTCATGAGTTTGCAAATTTTGACTATATACCAAGATATCATCAAAATATACAACTACAAACTTCCCAATGCAATCTCTAAGGACATGATTCATAAGTCTCATGAATGTGCTTGGAGCATTTGTAAGACCAAAAGGCATAACTAGCCATTCATATAATCCAAACTTGGTCTTAAAGGCAGTTTTCCATTCATCACCTTCTTTAATTCTTATTTGGTGATAGCCACTTTTTAAATCTACCTTTGAAAATATTTGTGCTCCATGCAATTCATCCAACATATCATCAAGCCTAGGAATGGGATGTCTATATTTGATTGTGATGTTGTTGATAGCCCTACAATCACAGCACATGCGCCACTTTCCATCTTTTTTTGGGTACAAGCAACACTGGTACAGCACAAGGACTTAGACTCTTTTGAACTAAGCCTTTATCTAGCAACTCTTGGACTTGTGTCTCAATTTCCTTAGTTTCTTGGGGGTTTGTCCTATAGGCTGGCCTATTAGGAAGAACTGCCCCTGGAATGAAATCAATTTGATGTTCTATTCCTCTTATGGGTGGAAGCCCTTTTGGAATTTCTTGTGGGAATAGATCATCAAATTCTTTCAAAAGTTTTTGAATGGATGGAGAAAGAGTTGAAGTCTTTGAATCACTAGATGTGCATGTAAGTGTCCCTTGACAAAGAAGAAGATATGAAGGTTGCTCAACTTGAAGTGTATTGATTAAAGTCTTTTTGTTTAAAAGTACTTCATGTTGAGTGACCTTAGGTGGCACACTTGTTTCTATACCCTCCTTTCTTTTTGACTTTTTCTTTTGATCATGTTCTTGTTTTCTTAAAGACTTCATTTGTGCTTGATCCTTAGCCACTTGGGTAGGAGTCAAAGGATGAAGCACAAACTTCTTGTCCTTTTGATGGATAGTGATGGTATTGGTTAGACCATGATGGATAGTTTGATGATCAAATTGCCATGGTCTCCCCAATAACACATGACATGCTTCCATGGGAACTATATCACATAAAACTTCATCTTTGAAGTTCCCAATGGAAAATGCCAATTTCACTTGATTCTTGACTATTATATCCCCATCTTCATTTAGCCAATGAAGTTTATAAGGTTTTGGATGGGGTATAATATCAAGCTTCAACTTCTCAACCAACCTTGTGCTACAACAATTGCAACAAGATCCACTATCAACAATGAGAGAACAATGATTTTCTTGAATTTTACATCTTGTGTGAAAGATGTTCTCTCTTTGTGATATGTGTTCAAGACTTGGTTGGTTGCTAAGTATCCTTCTCACCATGAGAAGTTGCCCATCCTCAGCATATATTTCCTCTTCCCTCTCTTCTTCCTCACTCTCACTTGTACTAGTTGGGGTGTCACTTTCACTACTATAAATGTCCTTGCCTTTCAAAATAATGTTTCTTTTTGTAGGACATTGAGTAGCTACATGACCCCTTCCTAGACATTTGAAGCATTTGATTTCACTTGTTCTGGTGTGTGAGGGTGTTTCTTTCTTGGGTCTCTCTTCTATTTTGGCTAGAGGTTTAAATGGCTCTTTTTCTTTAAAAATTTTCTTTTCAAAAGTAGGTTGAACTTGAATTCTTTTAGAAGAAGATATTCTTAAGTTTTGTTGTTCTACCTTTATACACATTTGAACAAGATCATTCAAATCTCTATAAGGTAGAAGTTCAACCCTATCTCTTATGTCAAAATTGAGCCCACTTAAAAATCTAGCTAAAGTAATTTCTGGATCCTCCTCTATGCCTGCCCTCATCATATACAACTCCATCTTTTGTCTATATTCCTCAACTGTCATAGACCTTTGTTGTAACCTTTGGAGTTTATCCATGAGTTCTCTATTGTAGTAGGAGGGAATGTGTCTCCTCCTAAGGGCAGACTTGAGATTATTCCAATAGTGAATGGGAGGGGCTTGATGTCTAAGCCTCTCTTTGACCAAAGCAGTCCACCAGTACATTGCATACCCTTGAAAGCTTAGGGTAGCTAGAGAGACCTTCCTCTCTTCACTCACTTGGTGGCATTCAAATAATTGTTGTACCTTCATCTCCCAATCAAGATAAGCCTCTACATTGTCCTTCCCATGGAAGTGAGGCAACACCACATTGACTTCTTTAGGGGGTGGAGGTGCATGAGAATTTCTCCTATGCCTTCTAGAAGTAGAAGGCTGGTGAGGGTAATAATCACCCAGACTCATAGACATCCCTCCCTCTTGAGAGTTTTCACTCTGACTTCCCCTAGACTTACTTTTCCTTATCAATCTCAACTCATCTTGAATAACAGCATTTTGAAGCTCTCTATTGACTTTCTCTTCATTCATTTCTCTTCTTATTTCCTTGAATTCATTAACTAAAGTTTGAAGAGAAAAATGTTCTTTTTCACTATCACTAATCCTAGGAGAATGCCTTCTAGACATTATGATGGACTTAAATGTTATTCTTGAAATAAAGACTAGAGATTTTCACTTGAAAGCAATATTCCAGGTAAGGGAGGTGATTCACTAGGAATGCTTAAGTACCAAGCCTTATCCTTGCCAAATATGCTTCTTGCTACTTACTATAGTCCTTAGATCAAAATCACTCTTAAATCCACTTAAGTCTTAAAGACAACAAAGAAAACACAAAGCAAAGAAAAGACACAACCTAACTCTAAATTCGGACCCCTAAGAGAGCTTCCTATTCGCACAAGATATATGTTATCTAGTCGAGAATGGGACAATTAAAGTGAGGTCTCCTAGGTGAGGCTTAGACTTTGGATCTAAGACACACTCACCGACTACTCAATTTTAGGTTGTGAGACTTCTTTGAGTCTAGTTACAAATGAGGGAAGAGCACTTGTGAACTCTAGCACCTCACTTGCTTGGATTTGGAACTTACAACCAAAGAAACCAAAGGAAATTACAAAAGAAATTTGGTAAATTGTAAGAAAAAAATGCGAATTGGCTAAGGGAAAGATGTGTGCAGCTTTGGCTTCTCAAAAACAAAGAGTGAACTATGTTTAATTCACACCAATCCTCTCAGCTGCAAGTAATCACTCAAGAACACAACTCTGCAGCAACAATTCTGCTGGCTGCTGTCTCAGCACTTGCTGCAGCACTCTTTGAAAGTGTAGAATTGTCACAGTTTTCCCATCCAAAGTACCATCTTCTTGTCTTTGCTCTTCTTCATTGAACCTTCTTTGATGCTTCCAATTGTGATACACCTTCTGAGGTATAAACCACCTACCTAACAAGCTAATTAATCACTGAAAATATCACCTCAAGTGCTGTAATTTTCACAACCAAAAGACAGCAACACCAGGAAATTTTTCAAACAGTTGGTGTGCAGAATGTAGAAAAATCGAAAATCAAGCAATGAAAGGGGTTTCAAACACGGTGGCACCTCAAATAGATCCTAAGAATGGTTCTAGATCAGATTTAAAACACAAGAAAAGACTTTAGATCAGAATCACACACGAATTGGCTATGCATTGAAAATTGACAAAACTGTTTGATGAAATGCCTGAATGAGTTGCACCAGATTTCTGCACCAGATTTTAACAGCAACAATACTATACACTTCAAACTTTCGAAACTGATGATGCAATGGTCCTAAGTGCCTTTTAACATATGTAATATCTCTTTTGAATTGTTATCTTGATATTTTAAATGGACCATGGCTTTTACTGCATCTAAACGTGATGAATCAAGCAAAGTAATGCAGTGCAGAATTTGACAAAAAAAACCAGCACAGTTTCTCAGCAGAGTCAATTTTACAATGCAGGAAAATATACCAAATGAATAGTACTGCACCTAGTTATTTTCCCATGATTCAAACATGTTTTGATGATGATTTATGACTTGTTGGAACTAATTGGATGCATCAAAACTATATAAAACAGAAAATCACTACTGCAGTACCAGATTTCAGCTAAATTTAACAACTAGCATGGTCAAATTTTGATTCAAAAGCAATTCTGATTTGAAAACAGCAAAGAGGATTTAGAAATGGTATTTGAAAGTTGCACAAATGCAGCAATTCAGTGTTGAGGATGGTTAGCAATGATCTAATACTAACCACACACAATTAGGCAGAATTTACTCAAGGAAAACACATGCATCTCGGCCAAATGCTTGGACACTCTTGCCACATGACAAACTATTTGGAATCAACTCATTTCATCTTCCAAATGGTTCAGACAATGGATCAATCAACTGTTGTTCAATAGAACAGTAAATGACCATAAAAACAGTGGCAATGCAGCAACAAAAAAAAAAACAAAAACTGAAATTCTGTCAGATTTGAATAACCAGCACAGATTTGAGTTTGAATGGTAGATCTAAACACCTGAGCTCATTTCTGAAGTATTCATTGCTCTTAATTGGTGTAGCCACATTCAAACAACTCAGATTTTTGGTAAAACTTGGTTGAAAAACCAGATTTGATAACAAAACAGCAAAGTAACTAACAAGACTTAAGACAAAACCGAAAATGATGTTTAAATGGTAAAATAGACTCAAACAATCAATAACAGCCAAATAAAATGAAGGAACACTCAAGCAAAGACAGCTAGTAGCTAATGAAATTAAGAGTAGATCCTAAACACAACAATGATTGATGAAAACAGTGCAGAATTTTCAGAAAAACATCAAGAACAACCAGGAAATTTTTGACAGCAAAGAAATCGAAGAAATCTGGACTTATCTCATGGTTCTAACTTGAACCTAGGCTCATGATACCACTTGATGCATCAAGGAGGATGCATAGGAGCAGATCCGTGAGATTGGAGGAAGCAACCAGCTCTGCTGCTACCAAAGAATCAATGGAACAGTAAGGAAAGCTCTCTGTCAGTGCTGGAGAAATTGTAGCAGAGAAGGCTCTCTGTTTTGGCTGGATAGTATGAGATGTTGGCAGCGGATTGAAGTGATTATAGTGAAGTGAAATGGAAGTTGGCTTGAGGGAATGGTAGGCTATCTCAGGCGGCTTCCACAATGGAAGAAGATAGCAATGGAAGAGCAAGCAAGTAGACATGACTTTCGGATGAGAGAAAATTGCAAAGTGCAGAATTCATCTTCTATATATTTCCAAAAGTGAAATACATGCTTATCCCAGGAGATTATATAGCTAACTCTCAACTCAATGCAATGCAATGTGTGTGAGGTAAGGAGATCCACAAAATACGGATCAAGTGCCACCTCACCCACATGTGCAAAATGTGATGGTTTTCTAGAAGCCATATTATTCACGTGGCTTATTACATATGCGCATAAGGGGAATTGAAATAAGCTAATACTACCCCTTAGGCTACTATGCGCACACCCCCCCCCATGTGCCAAAGTCCACTTTTACCCTTCTCCATGTTTTGGCATCTTAAAAGCATCTTCTAGGTCTCCAATCTTCCATCCAAAGATAGCAAAGAGGGTTTGGCCTTTGGGAGAATACTCATCTTGTAGCTTCTTGATCATCCCTCTTGTGATAGGTCCAATGGTGCTAGGCCTTCTTGTATCAGCATATAACACCATCGACAACTTCAAATTATGGTAGAAGACCTGTACCAGGTCGGGATAGCAATCACCGGTCATTTCTATAAATTTTAGAAGACCAACATCTACAAGCCATTCTTGAAAGATAAACCCCTTCCTTCTGAATAATTCCACATCCAAGAACTTGTAAGGGACCACCATGAAGAGTTTTCTATAACATCCAAATTTGTATCGTTCTTCATCATCACTGATCCACCCATTTGGACTAGCATTTCTTAGAAGGTGTGCAACCTTCTTTCCACGCCGTGAAGATGAAGAAGCCATCTGAGAACAGGATTTAGACATTTACAGGAAGGGTTTAAGAATTTCGTTTCTAGCAATGATACATGATAGATTTAATCAAACTATATAACGGTTTATTTGCCTGTAGAAGTATTCATTTTTAAACCTTGAAGTTTATTAACTTTTAATTTCCCTGTTAAAGTATGTCATCCAATTCGATTTCTATTCGACGTCCTATATCTTTTACTTGAACAAGAAACTATATTAAAATATTGTCAACCGCATAATAAAATGTCGTACCCCTTAGAAATTCGTCGCCCATCAAGACAATCCTTATATTGTCAGATTTCAACTTTAACCGCACAATAAAACGTTGAACCCTTTTGACATTCGTTGTTGATGAAATTATTTTAATGGGATATATAAAATTGATAATTTTAGTTGGGCCTGAATCTGATAAGAAGTCATGCATAACTTTATAAATACTAGATTTCAAAACGCACTCAGTGTTTTCTAAACTGAACAGTTTCAAACCCTAGAAATGTGAAAGACGTTCCAGAATCTGATCAGAAATGGCTTCTTTATCATCAAGACGAAAATGGAAGGTTGCCCGGATTGCAAGGAATGTTAATCCTACAGGTTGGATTGGGATTGTCGTTTATCAACCGATCAGCAAAGAAGGCTTTCTCTTTCAGATTTGGATTGGTCATCATGGACTTATTGGATTCATAAGAGAAAAACAGGATGATCATCAACAACTTTATCTCATATCTGATTCTTGGAGTGCAAACAAAAGAGATTCAACAAAAACTGAAGAAGATGAGTGGGCTAGATGGTTATGCAGTGAAAATAGATTGTATGTCAGAATCGCTCAAAAAGATTCTTGGGGCTTAAGTAAATTGAAAGCTGACTACCACAGAAGAATATGGATTTTCGTTGTTTGATTTTAATTTTGTAATCAGTGGCTTCTTAAGCCATCTTTTATATTGCTGGTTGTAATCATCTTTGGTATGTCAGAATCTCTAAAAAGATTCTTGGGGCTCAAGTAACTTGAAAGTTGACATAGTCATTTACAAAAGACATTTAGGATTGAAAAATCACCGACAAAATGGAAAGGAATGTGATGTGAACAACCAGAAAGTGATCAATAGTAATTCTGCAACAGAAGAATATGAATTTTCGTTGTTTGATTTTAATTTTGTAATTACTGGCCTCTTAAGCCATCTTTTGTTTTGCTAGTTGTAATCAATCATCTTTTAAATATTAATAAAATTCTCTTTTGGCAATAACATTAGTGAATGATGATTGAATTGTTTAAAGTGATTAAATCACTTGTATGATTGTAATTGAAATTTTTAATGTTACATCATTACATTGAATATACCCTTGCCCTCTTTTTGTTTTGGCTTAATACCCTCTTTGGTCCCCAGATATGGTGAGTTGTGTCAATTAAGTTCCTTCTTTTAAAAAAGTGTCAATTGTATCCCCATTTGGTAAAATTTGCCTCAATCAAGTCTCTTCCCTTAAATACTTACAAACGGTGTTAAATTTTTTTTCTCTCTCTTCTACTTTTCTGTGCAAAGCTGATTGTCAGTACTTTTTTCTGTGCACATCTGAATAAAGTGATACAATTACTTTTTCTTTATCATTTAGCATATGAATATTCTCATTAGTAAAAAAGTTACTTTTTCTTCATCATTTACACTTTTAAGATTGTAATTTTAATTCTATTAATTATTAATATAACTAAACAGATTCAATTTTTAATAATTTTACATACATAAACTTATTAAATAAAAAATTAACACGTTAATATATAATTAAAATAACTACAGAGAATTATAAAGTTATTTAAAAAACATACAGAGGAGAGAACTCTCAAAAATAATTATATTATCATTAACTTTTTACTTAATAAACATATATAAAAATTATTATAAATTAAACTTATCATTAATTTTCAATAAATGTCTTTCCATTGACCTCTGCAAATCTTCGCTCTTCATTTCATCATTTTCTGTTTCTTCTCTCGTTCTCTCCCTCTTCAACTGCTGCTACTTCTCACTACAATATTGCAACATATCTAATGGAGCAATCCTTCCACTTTCTCTTTCTCTTTTGCCACACTCTACTCTTTCACTAGTAACTTCTCATGTTCCTGTCTTTGTTGGAACCAAGCAACCTGCCACCACCACTCTGTTTCATATTTCTAAATTGGGTTGTTGTGGGACATATCTTATTCTTAATCCTCAAGCAAACATCGCGAGCCACCAGTAATAGGTTGCCGAGCCAAGTTGCTCTGTGGGATCACCGGGTACTCCAAACACTGTCGTTTCGGTTGGGGCTGCTCCGGGGAGTGGAACTGTGGGAGGCGGAGAAAGGGGGTGGGATGGTATTGAGGAAGAATTTGAAAGGTTGAGAGGGTTCGATTTTAGGGACAAGGATTTTTGGAGGCTCTGCGGTTTGCAGGATTAGGGTTGGGTCGTCGGTTAGGGAAGCCAAGGTGGGGAAGCCATCTGCGAAAAGGGAAGGGTTGAGAGAGAGGAGTGACTGTAGACTGGTGCTGGAAAACATGGGGTCCAAGGAGGAGCTGTCGCCGGAATAAATTATCATAACTTGCAGAGAGATTGAGAGTGGGAGAAGTGAGAATAAGGAAAATGGGGATATATAATAGTATATATATAATAAATGAAAAAAAACACCAAAGACCTTGGCTATAAAGCAAGTGATTATTTTTTTTTAATATTCAAATGCTAAATGATGAAGAAAAAGTAACTTTTTTACTAATGAGAATATTCATATGCTAAATGATTAAGAAAAAGTAATTGTATCACTTTATTCAGATGTGCACAGAAAAAAGTACTGACAATCAGCTTTGCACAGAAAAGTAGAAGAGAGAGAAAAAAAATTTAACACCGTTTGTAAGTATTTAACGGAAGGGACTTGATTGAGGCAAATTTTACCAAATGGGGATACAATTGAAACTTTTTTAAAAGAAGGAACTTAATTGACACAACTCACCATATCTAGGGACCAAAGAGGGTATTAAGCCTTTTGTTTTTTTATTCTTTTAGAATACCAATAGTACGTCAATTAGTAAAGCTACTCGACGTAATATTAATGGAAAAGTTAAGAAACGAAGAGGTTAATGTCATTCTTCAGACTTCGACGTATTATTATTAAGCACATTACTCCCTTTTCATTTCTTTTTCCTTTAAACCAACAATAAACGTCCGGTTTCTCGGGCATGTGACATATTATTCGTTAACCAAAACCCAAAGGTCTCTCTCCCTTCTTTTATTTATCCTTTTTAAATTCAAATAGAACGTCCAACTTTATATGGGAGAACTCAATTTGTTGGGCTTGATAAATGTTGTGTTAGAAACGAAGAGATCCACGTCCTATACTGACACCACTAAATGTCCAGGTATATGGGAAAAGAGTGTTGGCAGGGCATAATAAATGTTACGTTAAAACGAAGAGATAAACATCAAATATTGACACCACTCGACATCCACATTATTTGGGAAACATTGGGACGTCATTTTTCCTTCAGTATTCGACGTAATATTATTTGAAGGATTTCTTAAAGAAATTCATTATTATGTAGGTTATAAATGGAAATGAATAAAGGAAACACATAATAACATTAAACATACAAAAAAAAATGAAAATCAAACCACGAAAAATCTGTAGGATTGTTAAAATGTAGAAGGATTTTTGTGAATGGAGGTTGTAACGTTTTAAAAGGGTGCACAATCCAAATCTTTCAACCTTCTTCTTTGTTAAAATGTAGAAGGATTTTTTTGAATACAGTGTGTTTTAAATTCATAAGTGTTAACATTTTCCTCTAGTTTGCTACCATGCCTTCATCGTTAACAAAGAAATTTCTGCGTTTAGTAGAGCAATTGACAACAAACCAATGGAAAAACTTAACATGAATTGTTTTACGAAAGTTTTGTAGTTTAGTGAAGGAGGAGTAGCGTTTTGAAAGGATACAAAATCTAAATCTATCAACCTTTTCCTTTGGTTTTCTATACTCCTTCAAGCTTTTTTGTGTCCTTGAAGGAGATAACAGAAAACCCAAAGAAAAAAAATTAATAGATGGAGTTCATAGCAGAAAATTTATAAATGGATGTATACAAGTTATCTAAGGCTCCAAGACTATATTTATAGAAAAAAAAGAATGACTATTGGGAAAGGCCTGATGTGGGGTGACCTTCGTCTTCAATAATAATTATTGTTGGGAAAGGCCTGATATGGGCTTCAATAATAAAAGACAATATACTTAAATGATATATGGGAAAATGCAGTTTGCTCCTAGAAACGAAGAGGTTGACGTCAATTTCTTTAGACTTCCAAATTGTCTTTTTGGTTTAATTCTTTTTTCTTTTAATCCAACAATAAACGTCTGATTCCTTGGGCATCTGACGTATTATTCGTTATCTGAAGGCTAAAGGTCGCTCTTATTTTTCTTTTTCCTTTTTAAATTCCCACAGAACGTCTAACTATAGGGGCTTCGACATGAAAGGCATTGGAGTGGTTGTTTGTTCTGTTATGGGACGTTGAACTTTGACGTTAAATGCGAGTACAACAGGTCAAAGCCAAATCCCCATATAATTTGACTTCATATCCGCTTAATAAAACGTCAAAGCCATGACTAGAAGGACGTTTTTTCGTTTGGTTTAGAAGAAAAAATTAAAAACATAACAAGTTCAATTTTACATCTGAAACCTGTGTTCACCAACCAGTTTTGCAATTCCTTACTGCCGTTTTTTTTATTTGCTTTCTTAATCTGTTCTAGATCCCTTGTTAGGTTCTGTTTGTGTGCTCACCTTATTCATTACCTTGTTTCTTGTTTGTCTTGATTGACTTTCCTGGTTTTGTCTCAATGCATGTGCATTATGTTCTACTGTTCTTAATTTGTGCCTTAATTTCTTTATTGATCTGATCTAGAGTTGTCTTAAGCAATAGATCTGATGTGTTGTCCTTATTTGTGGTTGTCCTGTTCTGATTTCTGACTTTGCCTTAGCCTAGCCATTTTTTGATTGAGAAGCTTTTATACTTTGGTTTCTGGAAATTGAAAGAAGGTTTATGCGCTTGGTAGCATCTTAGGTGGTGGTGGTCTGAAAGACTCTACAACTTTGTACTGCCAAGGGACAATCTCCCTTCCAAACCTTTCCATTTTAATTTTAGTGCTTTAAGCTTCCAAAGAGAAACCTGAATTTGTGAGCTTTGTGTGGCTACATCTAAAGCCAAATATCCTTGTTTTTACTTTAGTTCTAAATCTGAATTGTGCTCACCATTAGATTTGTGCAGTTTTTTTGTTTTGATTGCCATTTATAGGTGGTGTTGCGTCAAAAATGAATTACAAAAAGCTACAACAGTGAAGAAGTTGAACAAGGAGTCTCATGAAGCTTGAACTAAATGGGCTTTGGGAGTGCAGACCAGAACCTTCACTAATACAGTTATAGAAGTTCAACATAGTGTAGCTTAAGCAACCAAAGGCAGAAACACTTCATGTAGGAGTTTTGAACTAAAGGGAGTCTTTCACCTTAAATTGCTTCTGTTTTGGTTCAACTATTCCTGTTATAGCTTGTATTGCTTAACATTATTTGAAGGTTGATCTGGTATGATAGTTTTTGTAGACTAGGATTAGCCATTCTGAATTGGAATTGTTTCTGCATTGCATTGGATTGGTCAAGTTTTGATTAGTCTGGATGGTTGTTTAAACAACATTGGCATTGACATCTGAGTAAGATTTTGAGATTCCGAGATGGCAGTCACCTTTGGTTGCCAAGACCTGTCCAGAGATTTCAGAATTTTGACATTAAGTTCATCAGTATCAAAAGTCTTACCCAACCCTGTTAAATGATTCACAATATGAGTGAATCGTTTTTGAACATCAGAGATCGTTTCTCCAGGTTGCATTCTGAACATCTCATATTCCTGAATGAGAGTGTTCTTCCTAGCACGCTTTACGTCCTCTGTTCCTTCATGAGTGACTCTGAGGACTTCCCACATTTCCTGTGCTGTCTTACACACTGAAATTCTATAAAATTCATCAAGTACAACAGCAGATGAAATTATATTGCGAGCTTTAATATCAAACTGAGCTCGTCTATTTTCTTCAGCAGTCCAATTAAAATAAGGTTTTTCAGTCTCTACACCATCAACAGTATTCATAGGAATATAAGTGCCATTTTGTACAGCTTCCCAGATACCTCTATCAACAGACCCCATAAAAATCTCCATTCTAACTTTCCAAAAAGCATAGTTATCACCAGTAAACAATGGAGGTCTGTTAATGGAAGCACCCTCAGCATATACATGGTTTTGATTGTGACCAGACATTTTCGCAAATTTTGAAAAACTATCAAAGCAAGCTCTGATACCAATTGATGGTATCGGAGGAGGTATTTTTCGAAGAGTATAGCGCAGCGGAATTAACACTCAGAGAGCGGAAAGCGTATTCGATCACAATTAAACTTAATTTGGTCCTTTTAGTAAAAATAATTTTCTTTCAGAAAATTAATCAAACAGTTGATGTACGTACAATAAAATGAGTGTAGGGAATAAGAAGATCAACACATAATTTTTATCCTAGTTCGAATCAAAAGATTCTACGTCCAGTCGTTAATCACTATAAATAGTGATTAACCTTTTTCACTAAAAAGTTGTTTAACAGATTACAAGATAATGAACAAGAATAAAATGAATAGAACCACTCTACCAACTTGAAGAGAACCGCTTCAGCAATCGACCAACGATTCACAAGCTTCTCCTTTCACAAGACCAGGCAGAGCACCTTGCTAACTTGAAGAGAGTCTGCTCCGACTATCGACACACGATACGCGAGCCTCTCCTTTCACAAGACCAAGCAAGGGAACAATGAACAAAAAGCTTTTTGAGAACGTTCCTCTGACACACAGTGTTCTAAGCTTTCTCAGTTCAAAAACAACGTTCTTTTCTAATTTCTCCAAAACAAAATATATAGCCAAGTACACTGAATGCCAAAGGTCAGCTCCCAACTGCCATGAATAATCGATTATTGTAAGTGATAATCGATTATTCAAGTCCGTTATAGGTTTTCAAAAATATGATAATCGATTATATGAAGTGATAATCGATTATTCAAGTATGACTTGTGATAATCGATTATTTCTTAATCATAATCGATTATTGTAGTTAAAAATGTAAGTTTACAAGGTTTACAAGAATTTCCTACTACATTTAATTTCTACATATTGCTTTTATTTAATTCTAATATCTTCTGCAACTAAAACTTCTTGTAGCATCATCAAAACAAATTTCTTCAAGATTTACCAATACTCCTTATTGGTAACAATCTCCCCCTTTTTGATGATGATCAAAAATTCAATTTTAAAAGCAAGTTTGGCTTACCTGCAAAGTATACAAGCTAACAAACAACAACAAGGTTAGCAATACCTGTAATAATTTATACTTCTCCCCTTGTATTATTCTTCTCCCCCTTTTTGATCAGTAGCAAAAAGATCGGATGTTAAAGGCTCCCCCTAAATATGATCTCCCCCTCAATTAATCAAAGGATGCATATAAACAAGAGATCATTTTATTTATGAAAATAAAGATTACATTATAAGAAGACACATAACAGACAGAATTATAACATAGATGAAATGGCAAGTAAACAACAAAACAATCTAACATAGAACCTATATCTAAAACTCAGGACTAGGAGATCTCTCGGGAGGTTGAATGTTGAGATGATTCTCGATGTTAGATAGACGAACATCAAGATCAATAAATTGATCAACCATGTACTCATCCACAGATCGTTGCCACTCATAAATCTCCTCAAAGTGAGTCTTTTGTGCAAGACTCATATCCTCCAATTGTTTAGATAACCTTGCAAAATGTTCTTCCATAGAAGTTGAGGAAGAGGAGGGTATGTTTGATGGTCCAGCATCAGACGGAGCAGCAGCACTTACTGGGTCAGCCATATGAGTGTCCATGTCATCATCTTCATCTACATCAGGATGATCATCATCTTTGTGAATAAGGACTCTTCCTCTAGTAATGAATCCCATTTGACGAAAGGTTGTATCTCCAATTTCTGATCCCACAGCTTCAATATTTTGAACTAGTTCTCCTTCAACAGGTACACCTTTGAATTCTAAAATCCTAGAGATAAGAAGAGCATAGGGAAGTTGATATGAATGGGATTTCTTGGCTTTTACCATTGTGTCAGCAATGAGAGCAGGCCAGTCGATGTGTATGTGATTTAAAATCCCATACAATAGAAGTAAATCCTGCTCAGAGCATTGAGCATGGTTGGTTGCTCTAAGACATAAAATCCATACAATCAAGTAGTGGATCATCCTTTCTTCAACTTTAAAACCTCCAACCAGTAATTGCCTTCTATTTGTTTGTCGTTCAGGATGACGTAGAAAGGATTGAAAAGTCATCATCCTGTTGAAATCTTCAAGTCCTAAGTGGACTTTGACAGCATCATCCCAGATGGGAAGTTGAGCAACATTGGTCCATATGTCATCATCTAAAATGATGCGTACTCCCTTGACCTTAGTAGATATTATCCCATCTCGATAACGCAAGTTGAAGTAGAAGACTCTTATCAGATCAGGATAAATGCAGCCTTTTTGTTCTAACAGATGCGTTAACCCCTGCTCAGCAAAAGTGTTTGGAAATTGAAAGCCATAGAAGCGGAAAAAGTCAAGACGAATAAACTTTACCGCCATGATCTTCCTTTCTTGCCAAGAATTAACAAAGTCTGCGTGTTTCCCTTGATCTGAAATCCATCCATCTATGTTTGCAAGACGTGGTTGAGAAGAAGAGGAGGCTCCAGCTGTTCTGCGACGGTGCCTTCTTGAGTCATCCATGGAGAAAAAATGGGAAAATGAGATTTTGAGAAGGTGAAGGGAAATGAAGAAGATGTGAGCTCTAGATTTGATTTCAGCAGTATTTGGGTGCAAAGGAGTGTCTAATAATCGATTATGGGGGGCTATTTATAAGAAAAATGGACAAACTAGCCGTTTATGGTCGTTTATAGCCGTTATGGGATGCTCCAACGGCTCTATTTTTGAAACTGTCAGCGTGATAATCGATTATGGCGCGTGATAATCGATTATCAGTTCAATAATTACTGCCCAGAATTGCATGATAATCGATTATGCATAATGATAATCGATTATCTGCTCAAGATTTTCCAGAATTGAATTTAATGCATGAATAATCGATTATAACTTATTGATAATCGATTATGAAGCGTTAAGTTTACGAAAAATGCAAAAATTTGCATAGATTTTGATTTTAAGATATGTCTAACACTCCTAACTCTCTTCTAAGCTCAAAAAATCTATCTTTAGGTAGAGCCTTGGTAAAGATATCAGCTAATTGATGTAAAGTATCAACATATTCAATTTGACAATCCCCTTTTTTGAATATGATCTCTTAAGAAATGATGCCTAATTTCTATATGCTTAGTTCTTGAATGCATTATGGGGTTCTTGGTCAAATTTATTGCACTAGTATTATCACATTTTAGAGGAATTTTGTCAAGGAAGATATCAAAATCTTCCAATTGTTGTTTCATCCACAAAATTTGGGCACAACAGTTTCCAGCTGCAATATATTCAGCTTCGGTGGTAGACAAAGCTACACATGCTTGTTTCTTTGAGTGCCATGACACTAAAGAACATCCCAAGAAATGACAGGTTCCACTAGTACTTTTTCTATCAATTTTACAGCCACCATAATCTGCATCAGAGTATCCTATTAAACTAGGTGAGGCATCAGAGGGATACCAAAGTCCAAATGAAGTAGTTCCCTTAAGATATTTTAGAATTCTCTTAACTGCAGTCAAATGAGATTCTTTAGGATTGGCTTGGTATCTAGCACATACACAAACACTCTGCATAATATCTGGTCTACTAGCAGTTAAGTATAGCAAGGATCCTATCATGCCTCTAAACATGGTTTCATTCACTCCTTTTCCAATTTCATCCTTATCTAAATAACATGAAGTACCCATGGGTGTACTAGCTTCCTTGCAGCTATCCATACCAAATTTCCTAAGAATTTCTCTACAGTATTTAGTTTGGGAGATGAATGTTCCACCATTCATTTGTTTTATCTGTAGTCCTAAGAAAAAGTTTAATTCACCCATCATAGACATCTCAAATTCACCTTGCATTATTTTTGCAAACTCTTCACACAAAGAATCATCAGTTGACCCAAAAATGATATCATCTACATAAACTTGCATGATTAAAATGTGTTTTCCTACTTTCTTAATGAATAAGGTTGAATCAACCTTTCCTCTAGAAAATTCATTTTCAATTAAAAAGGTACTAAGTCTTTCATACCAAGACCTAGGTGCTTGTTTAAGACCATAAAGGGCCTTTTTCAATTTGTAAACATAATCAGGAAATTTAAAATCTTCAAAGCCAGGAGGTTGACTAACATACACTTCTTCTTTTATAAAACCATTCAAGAAAGCACTTTTTACATCCATTTGATACAGTTTAAATTTCATCAAAGATGCATATGCAAGTAATAATCTAATTGCTTCTAACCTGGCTACCGGTGCATACGTTTCATCATAATCTATACCTTCCTCTTGACAGTGTCCCTTAGCAACTAGCCTTGCTTTATTCTTTGTAATGTTTCCATCCTCATCCAACTTGTTCCTGAATACCCATTTTGTTCCTATGACTTGGAATTCTTCTTGTTTTGGAATAAGTTCCCAAACTTCATTCCTTTCAAATTGATTTAGCTCTTCTTGCATAGCAATGCACCCCTTGTCATCTTGAAGAGCTTCCTTTATATTTTTAGGTTCTACCTGAGACACAAAAGCAACAGTTAGACAAAAATTATTTAAATTATTTCTAGTAGTTACCCCTTTTGATATATCTCCTATGATGTTGTCCAAAGATAGTCCTCTTGGTTGTTGATAGCTTTTGGAATCAACGACTTGTGGTGTTTCTTGAAGCTCCGGAGGATAATTTTCATTTAGATACATCTCCTCAAGGGCTTCTTTTAAGTAATCCTCATCACCTACAATGGGTCTATTTGACTCAAGAGGATTTACCTCAAGGTCTACAATCTCATCAAAGACAACATGTACTGATTCTTCAATTTTTAGTGTTCTTCTATTGAACACTCTATAAGCTTTGCTAGTCAAAGAATATCCTAGAAAAATTGCTTCATCAGATTTTGCATCAAATTTTCCAAGATTATCTTTTCCATTATTTAATACAAAGCATTTGCATCCAAAAATTTTCAAATGGGATATATTTGGTTTTCTATCATTCAACAGTTCATATGGAGTTAATTTTAGATTTGGCCTAATAAGCATCCTATTTAACACATAACAAGCAGTACTTACTGCATCAGCCCAAAAGTATTTTGGCACATTAGATTCATTCATAAGTGTTCTAGCTAATTCTTCTAATGATCTATTTTTCCTTTCAACAACACCATTCTGTTGGGGAGTTCTAGGTGCAGAAAAATTGTGTGCAATGCCAAATTCTTCACAAAATTTTTCAAATGATTCATTTTCAAATTCACCACCATGATCAGTTCTCAAAGTTTTGATTTTCAAATCTTTTTCATTTTGAATACGTTTAGCAAAAATTTTAAATGCTTTGAAAGCTTCACTTTTCAGAGTTAAAAAGAAAGTCCAAGTAAATCTAGAGTAATCGTCAACAATTACAAGAGCATAGTAGTTTCCACCAAAGCTTTTAATTCTAGATGGACCAAATAAGTCCATATGCAAAAGTTCTAAAGGTTTTGATGTAGAAATCATGCTTTTAGATGAAAATGAAGATTTTGTTTGTTTACCCTTCTGACATGCAGAACAAAGTTTATCTTTCTCAAATTTTAGTTTAGGCAAACCAATCACAAGATCCTTAGAGATTAATTTATTTAAGTGTTGCATGTGAATATGTGCAACTCTTTTGTGCCATATCCATGGATTTTCTTCTTTAGCAACTAAGCATGTTATACTATGACTACATTCACTCTCAATATCAATCAAATATATGTTATTATGCCTAACACCTTGCAAAGCAATTTCAGCAGAATTTTTAAAATAAACAGTACATTTATCACTCTCAAAAGTTACCTTGAAACCTTTGTTGCATAGTTGACTTATGCTTAGAAGATTATGTTTGAGGCCTTCAACGTATAATACGTCTTTTATTGTCAAAGTGTTTCCTCCTCCAATGTTTCCAGTACCCATTATTCTTCCTTTGTTGTTATCCCCATACGTTACAAATCCTTGCTTCTTCTTCTCAAAAGAGATGAATCTTTTCTTGTCACCAGTCATGTGTCTTGAGCAACCACTGTCAAGATACCACAGTGACTTCTTGGACTTAGATTGATCCTACAAAACCAGTTAGCAAAACTTTTAGGTCCCCAATCTCAATATGGGTCCTTGGGGTTAGTTTGTGCAAGTTTACATCATCTCACAGCTTTAACCCAAGCATATTTGCCACTTGGAACACCAACATGTTTAATGTTGCATTTGTTTGATGTGTGTCCATGCTTCATACAGTAAAAACAACAAGCATTACTTACTTTTTTAACAAAAGTCCCTTTTTCAACCCAAACTCTAAGAGTTCTTCTTTCTTTGGACTTATTTATTTGATGCATATTTCTATTTTTAACATTTCTTCTCTTAAAGTTTGTCTTAGTATGTGAATTAGTCTTGGTTTCCTTTGCAAGTAAGTTTTCAAGTATGTCAATATCAAACATATGATTCTTACAAGACAAACATTCAACAGGTTCAACAGTAGCATTTGCATCAGATAATTTTGTTTCTAAAGAACTAACTTTATTTCTTAAGACAACTTCATCATCAAGCAACTTTTCATAATTCAATTTTAATTCATTGTGCTCTTTCTTAAGTTTTTTATGTGCAGCATCAAGCTTTTCAGATTCAATCAACAATTCATAGAAAGCCTTTTGCAAGTCTAATTCACTAGATTCAAAGCTGGAGTCACTTACTTGGCTTCCAGTATCTTCTGATTCAGCCATTAGACAAATATTGGCTTCTTCTTCTGTGTCACTTGAACTTGTTGAACTAGAGGCATTATCCTCCCAAGCTTTGTATGCTTTCTTTTTCTTTTGAAATTTTCTTTCCTTCTTATCTTCACTTTTCTTGCTTTTTGGACACTCAGATTTTACGTGCCCTCTTTCTCCACAACCAAAGCACTTTACGTTTGATGGAGATTCTTGACTTTCTTTCCTATCTTTGTGAAACTTGTCCTTTCCCTTTGCTTTCATGAACTTTGCAAATTTCTTTATCATCAAGCTCATATTTTCTTCATCATCAGAATCATCTTCTTCGATCCTCTTAGAGCTTTTTCCTTTAGAAATTTCAGACTTGAAAGCTAGAGTTTTCCTTTTTCCTTGATCCTCTTCAGCAGTCAATCTCCTCAGCTCAAGTTCATGCTCACGGAGCTTTCCAAACAACATTGGCATTGACATCTGAGTAAGATTTTGAGATTCCGAGATGGCAGCCACCTTTGGTTGCCAAGACCTGTCCAGAGATTTCAGAATTTTGACATTAAGTTCATCAGTATCAAAAGTCTTACCCAACCTTGTTAAATGATTCACAATATGAGTGAATCGTTTTTGAACATCAGAGATCGTTTCTCCAGGTTGCATTCTGAACATCTCATATTCCTGAATGAGAGTGTTCTTCCTAGCATGCTTTACGTCCTCTGTTCCTTCATGAGTGACTCTGAGGACTTCCCACATTTCCTGTGCTGTCTTACACACTGAAATTCTATAAAATTCATCAAGTACAACAGCAGATGAAATTATATTGCGAGCTTTAATATCAAACTGAGCTCGTCTATTTTCTTCAGCAGTCCAATTAAAATAAGGTTTTTCAGTTTCTACACCATCAACAATATTCATAGGAATATAAGGGCCATTTTGTACAGCTTCCCAGATACCTCTATCAACAGACCCCATAAAAATCTCCATTCTAACTTTCCAAAAAGCATAGTTATCACCAGTAAACAATGGAGGTCTGTTAATGGAAGCACCCTCAGCATATACATGGTTTTGATTGTGACCAGACATTTTCGCAAATTTTGAAAAACTATCAAAGCAAGCTCTGATACCAATTGATGGTATCGGAGGAGGTATTTTTCGAAGAGTATAGCGCAGCGGAATTAACACTCAGAGAGCGGAAAGCGTATTCGATCACAATTAAACTTAATTTGGTCCTTTTAGTAAAAATAATTTTCTTTCAGAAAATTAATCAAACAGTTGATGTACGTACAATAAAATGAGTGTAGGGAATAAGAAGATCAACACAGAATTTTTATCCTGGTTCGAATCAAAAGATTCTACGTCCAGTCGTTAATCACTATAAATAGTGATTAACCTTTTTAACTAAAAAATTGTTTAACAGATTACAAGATAATGAACAAGAATAAAATGAATAGAACCACTCTACCAAATTGAAGAGAACCGCTTCAGCAATCGACCAACGATTCACAAGCTTCTCCTTTCACAAGACCAGGCAGAGCACCTTGCTAACTTGAAGAGAGTCTGCTCCGACTATCGACACACGATACGCGAGCCTCTCCTTTCACAAGACCAAGCAAGGGAACAATGAACAAAAAGCTTTTTGAGAACGTTCCTCTGACACACAGTGTTCTAAGCTTTCTCAGTTCAAAAACAACGTTCTTTTCTAATTTCTCCAAAACAAAATATATAGCCAAGTACACTGAATGCCAAAGGTCAGCTCCCAACTGCCATGATTAATCGATTATTGTAAGTGATAATCGATTATTCAAGTCCGTTATAGGTTTTCAAAAATGTGATAATCGATTATATGAAGTGATAATCGATTATTCAAGTATGTGATGGACAAATTTATGATCACCAAAATATGATGTCACAAACTTGTTTCACAATCGGCAAGTATGACCGAATCGTTCAAGTAATAAACTTGGTAAGACCAAGTATCGTTCTCCCAAAGGACTCACAGCCTAGTTTAGTTATGTGGTTTGTTGATTAGCTAAGACTTAAGAATGAAATATTTGGAGTTTAATATGCAAGACAGAAAATAAACATGTATGCATGAGTTTTTGATGAATGGCAAAAGCAAAAGATAAACACTTTCAATGAAATATATGAATGAATATGTTGTTGGGGGTCAATTTCATCTTATCCACTCTCATATATTTTAGGAATTCAACATTCAAATCATCATTGTTAATGCCACTCTCTAAAGTACCTTTCTAGAAGGCTTCTCCCTAATCACGAGTTCATACAATTCCTAGCATTTCTAATGATCAGTTCATAAGTACAGGAGCTTAACGACAACCAACATAATATTGGGAGAAATTCCCCGGATCTAGACTTCCCCGTACGTGCCTGTATCGACAAAACCAATAATCATGCATCGAATGAGTTAAACAATGCAAGCATTAAGCAAAGAGGAAAAACCCTAACTAATGATGAAAGAAAGCATAAGTCTTAATTAAAAGATGTAAAAACAGATTCCATATATGAGAGCTTCAAAAGATTACATTGATTCCCCAACAAACATACAGAGTTTAGTTCACCATATTCATGGTGAACCTAGATGAACAATAATGAAAGAATGAAAGAATAAACCCTAAAAAGGTGAAGAGGTAGCCTGAGCATCCAAGATCCTCCTTCAAAGGGGTGGAAGAGAGAGTGTTTGCCTAGTTTCTGCCAAAGATACAAACCCTAGGACGTCCTAAAGCTTATATACTATTCTAAAATTACAAAAAATCTAGGCTCAAGCCCATAAGTGTGCCGCTCAGCGGTAAAGTACCGCTCAGCGGTGAGTGCGCGTCTCGTTTCTTCCCCTCAGCGGCCATTTTTCCCCTCAGCGGACCTCCCGTGACCTCCTGAGTGCCGCTCAGCGGTAAAATGCCGCTGAGCGGTAACTTCGGCTTCTCCTTTTGCACTCTTTGATTTCTTTTCTGATTCCATCTCTCTCCTTCTTCACTTCTTTCACTAAATTCACCTTAAAACCTGCACAAAAACACTGAAATCAAGCATAAACCTGTCCAGCTCTCTTATTTCTGAAAATATGGATAAAAGCATGATTTCAAGCTAGTTTCTAAGTACAAAGGTTGCTTTTAGTATCAATTTTAAGCATGAAAATAACAGTTTTTCAACTGTTATCAGTATGACTTGTGATAATCGATTATTGCTTAATCATAATCGATTATTGTAGTTAAAAATGTAAGTTTACAAGGTTTACAAGAATTTCCTACTACATTTAATTTCTACAAATTGCTTTTAACTAATTCTAATATCTTCTACAACTAAAACTTCTTGTAGCATCATCAAAACAAATTTCTTCAAGATTTACCAATACTCCTTATTGGTAACAAGAAATGGGAAGCTACCTCATCTAATATATTATGCTTCTAGGACATTGGACACTGCACAGGCAAACTATACCACAACTGAAAAGGAATTACTAGCTATTGTATTTGCCTTAGATAAATTCAGATCATACATACTTGGATCCAAGGTAATTGTTTATACAGATCATGCTGCATTGAAATTCCTTCTAAAGAAAGCAGATTCCAAACCAAGGTTAATCAGATGGATGCTACTGCTCTAAGAGTTTGACATTGAAATTCGGGACAGAAGTGAAGCCCATAATCTAGTAGCAGACCATCTTAGTAGGATTGAAAAAGAAGAAGATGAAATTCCTATTCAAGATGACTTTCCTGATGAAGTCTTGCTAGCATTGACTTCTTTAAAAGGTATGTATCCTGAACCTTGGTTTGGTGACATTGTTAACTATTTGGATGTTTCAGTTATTCCTCCATCTTTCTCCAAATCTGAAAAAGCCAAACTGAAAAGTGAGGCGAAGTACTATGTATGGGATGAACCATTTTTATGGCGCATTGGTAGTGACCAAGTTGTAAGGAGGTGTGTTCATGATATAGAGATACCTTATGTCCTTGAATTTTGTCATTCATCACCTTTTGGAGGACACTATGGCACACAAAGGACAGGTCAGAAGGTGTTGGATTGTGGGTTATATTGGCCTACTATCTTTAAAGATGCATGGAGGATATATGAAAATTGTGAGCAATGTCAGAGGGCAGCCAGATCCATCACCAGGAGGGAAGAGATGCCTCAACAACCCATGCTATATTAACTTCATGGGTCCTTTTCCTTCTTCGTCTGGATTTTCTTATATTTTGCTTGTTGTAGACTATGTTTCCAAATGGGTGGAAGCCATAGCTACAAGGACTAATGATGCTCGAGTTGTTTGAGTTTTGTCAGGTCTAACATTTTCTGTAGAATTGGAATACCCCGAGCCATCATTAGTGATCAGGGGACCCACTTTTGTAATAAGCTATTAGAGAATATGTTGAAAAAGTATGGGGTAACACATCACATTGCTACACCATACACTAGTGGAAAAATAGTATATTATGACTAACCTATTATAACTGGTAAAAATAATCCATCATAATAGGTTGATCAGTGGCAAACTTGTAATAAAAGTTAAACATATTATAACATAGTTTTGTAAATCAGTTATAATATGAAATGCGGTGGCAAACTTGTAAATAAGTTTAAAACATATTATAACGTAGTTATGAAAATCAGTCATAATATAAAACGCGGTGGCAAATTTATAAATAAGTTCAGAACTTATTATTACGGAGTTATGGAGACCTTAAAATTTTTTTAATGTATTATAACTTATTTTTAGAAACCAGTCGTAATATCCCAATCTCATTTTCACTTTTTCCCCCCTAATTTCTCTTCCCTCTCTTCCTCACTTTCGTTCCCCGTAATACACCACTACCATTGAACCACTCTTCCTCTCCTCTTCACTCTCCATCATCTGTTGTTCACTCAACCATTCACTCTCCATCAATCGTTCATTCACTGCCTCTCCATCATCTCGTTGAACCACAGTTCAAGCAGTAAGCACTCTCCTTTACCTCTCACCCTTTCACCTATATCTTTCACCCTCAACTGCTAGGGTTTCTTCGAATCTTCATCTTCTCACCTTTTTACCGATTGTTTTGACTTTTCCTACATTTTTCATTGAAATCGATTCCCTCAGTGTTTGTCTAGGTAGGCTTTGAGATGATTGATGCAATTGCTGAGTCGTAGGGGATTCCTATGAACACTGCCCATTCCAAAGCCATTTTCGGAAAAGGTTTGCTCGTTCCCTTGCTTAGATATTTCTATTTTCTGTTTCTCTCTCTATGTTTATTGTATTCATGAATTTTTGTGCAAGTTGGTTTGTTGCAGGTTTTGTTGGTGAAGTTCATGGCTTCCTTGCAAAGCCTCATACTTACATGAATCTGAGTGGTGAATCAGTAAGGAAACAGGATGTGCTGATTTTTTTCTCTCTCTTAACCATTTGGATATTTAACTTTAGATTGTGCAAGTTGTGCTATCTATATAGCTTGTCACTTGCCGCTCTAAAAAATTTATTGACCACGAGTTCCTTTAATCGCTTAAGCTTATAGTCTACTTTGAAGGGTAGCTTTTCTAATATGCACATTGAAATTTACTCTTATTGGTTGGAATTTTTGTGAAGTTATATGTACTATTGAAAGTATTTAAGTTTAATATTACAACAACAGGGATAGGAAAATCTCGAAATTGACAATGACTGCTAAAGGAATACCAGTATTTTCGGCAGTTTAAGCTCTGACAGAGTGGATGGTGTTTAGCTCCCTTAGTTTCTTCTCATTTGAATATTGAGTGTTTAGAAGAGCTTATACTAAGCTAATTTTAAAGTGACTTATGAATTTCTTATGAGTCGCTTTAGCTTATTTCAATTAGTTTCAAGGTGAATATAAACATAATCTCTTCTTATTTTAGTACGCTTATTATATAGGCTCTTATGTTATATTAATCTTGGAAAAGAACTTATTATGCTTATCCAAATGCACTTATAATATTTCTAGACTGTTAAAGCCTAGTATATTGAAAACTAGAAAGTTGTAGCAAGTTGGCAGTCATGCCGACAATCATGGAATCAAAGTTCCTCTTATTAAATTCAATAGTTTGACTAATTTAGGTCTATTATATTGTTTAATCTTATTAAATATCGTTTGCTATGATGAATACACTTGTGAGCTTCTACTAACCTAGCTTACTTTTGTAGGGTTTAAAATCTGAGTTAGAAAAGGCTTCACCTACTTTGGGTCGTGGTGCTACATACTTGAAGGAATTACGCATTAAGGCCTTACCAAGGTTGGTATTATCCTTTTCAAATGATATATTTTGGATAATGTTTTCTTTGATGCCATGTGATTTCAGTTGGATTACACTTTAAGATATACATGTACAAGCTATCTTTGATAGTATAACCTACATAAAGGGTCTAGATAAGATTACTTGTTAGGCTTGGTTTCTGCATTAACTGTGCCAACACATCTTTCTTCAGTCTATTGAAAAGGAGTCAGCCTAATTTTGGTTGTACATTCTAATTCCCAAGGGCGTTTATAAGACTACTTGATTGAGGGAGGGATTTTTCCTAATTGCAACTATGAAATTCCAATAACAGTTCAAACAGAACGCAACTCAAACAAGTAAACTTTTGGCCAAAGGATAAATAATATGTATATATCAGCTTACACTAGTGGAAGATCAACATCTGAGGTAGATTCACTAGGCATGTGCTTCATCTCTTGTATATTATGTTTTAGTTGACGAGACAATTTATCTTTTGCTGGGAGTTTTGCAATGATGGGAGTATTGCTTACCAGCCATTCTATACACTTTTTAAGTCGTCAATAACTTTGATGAAAAAATGAAGCTAAAATCGTTATATATATATTTCAGACATATCTTCCAAGCGAAACACCGACTCCACTGGTGAAATATAGAGAAGAGGAGTTAGTTAATTTGGGAGGAGATGGAACAGGATAACGTAGAGAGTGGGAGAGGGTCTATGACTATGATGTCTACAATGATTTAGGTGATCCAGATAAGGATGAAAATCATGTGCGTCCTATTCTTGGAGGGTTTGACACCTTGCCTTATCCTCGTAGGGGGAGGACTGGTAGAAGACCAACAAGGAAAGGTTGGCTTTTATTTCTACACTTGACCATGCTAGAATGATCCTTATCGTGAATATTTGAGCTAGCCATATCGGATGAATGTTGTTTATTGTTTAGAAATTAGAAGTACTTATTTTAAGTTTGAATATTTATATTTTGTCGCTGATAAATTCTGGTGTTTTGATGAAACAGATCCAAAAAGTGAGAGTAGGAGCTCTGATATTTATCTTCCAAGAGATGAAGCTTTTGGACATTTGAAGTTAGTGGCCCCATATTCCCTATTTTTTCTCCTTTTCTTACAAATTATTAGGAAGTTTATATAACTTTGTCATTTTGTTTTTATTTTCTATTTATTTATTTTGTGTATCTTGTATCAGTGCTATGCTGCACTGTAGTTATTAAACGTTCAAGAATACATTAAAAACATTTTGTTTTATCTCTCTACTAAAAGAGTGAGATAGTACAGTTAAAAAGGTTTATTGGTTATTTATAGATATAGATATTGTTCTCTCATTTAAGAAATGAAATATTATAGGTGTCAGCACTTATTGGAAGTCTATGATCTTCTTATTCCAAATATTTTTTTGATGGCTTTATGAACTGTGATAAGTTAAAAATAATTATTGGTTATTCTATAGATTATTTCAAATAGGATATAAGTTTTCTTTGCTTTTTTTCTAATTATTGATTAATTGTAATCTTTGTGTGTCCAACTTCTTAATCCTACCATATCCAATTGAATTACTATATACTTATGAGTTCTCCTTTACTGTAACAACCACAAGCTTCTGTTTATGAATCAAATCTCTTTTTAGTGATATAGCAATCATATCATACTGATAGATGATAATAGAACAACTTTGTCCTTGTAGCTGTTCAAAATTTAGTGAGAATTTTCAAATAAGAAAATTACCAATGTCACTTACACTTGTAAATTATGTGATTATTAATCTTTTACCTTTTTATAAACTATAATATCTTACTTTTTTTTTACTCAAATGAATAATTTATTTGAGACTGAATAGTCTATGTTGATTTCAGTTCTATCTTACTATTTTGAAATTTTTTATCAAATTTTTTCCTAAAAATTTGTTTATTCAAAGCTATATTGATTATAAATTGATTGGATGAGAAGAATATTATTATGTATTCATTATTATTTTAAAAAAAAACACATATATTATAACGTACTAAAGAATGTACGTTATGATATGTTGATCACATATTATAACGTACAAAAATATATACGTAATAATAGATCATATATTATAACGTACAAAAATATATACGTAATAATAGATCACATATTATAACGTAAAAAAAAATTTACGTTATAATATCTCTCGTCTTATTATAACGGACAAATGAAAATTTGTCATAATAAACTGCGCATATTATGACGGACTTCAGAAACTACGTTATAATATGTTGAAGTTATTATAACGTAAATTTATGTTACGTTATAAAATGCGCAGACTTATTATATCGCCCAGAACTATGTCCCCAATAACTACGTTATAATATATCATTTTTGTACGTTATAAAATGTCATTTTTCCACTAGTGATATCACCCCCAAACTAATGGACAAGCTGAGGTCTCTAACAGAGAGATCAAGAAGATATTGCAAAAGCTAGTGAAGCCAAATAGGAAGGATTGGGCCGCAAGATTGGATGATATACTTTGGGCACATCGGACGGCCTACAAAGCACCAATAGGTATGTCACCTTTCAGGGTTGTATTTGGAAAAGCTTGCCATCTACCTGTGGAGATTCAACACCGAGCCTATTGGGTTGTGAAAGCTTGTAACTTGGACATGGAAGGAGTAGGGAAAGAGAGAAAGTTCCAACTGCAAGAACTAGAGGAGATTAGGCTCACAGCCTATGAAAACTCCAAGTTTTACAAAGAGAAAACTGAGATATTCCATGATCAAAAGCTTGTGACCAAAAGGTATTTCAACATAGGCCAAAAGGTGTTATTGTACAAGTCCAGGGTGATAACAGTTGAAAAACAGTTATTTTCATGCTTAAAATTGATACTAAAAGCAACCTTTATACTTAGAAACTAGCTTGAAATCATGTTTTTACTCATATTTTCAGAAATAAGAGAGCTGAACAGGTTTATGCTTGATTTCAGTGTTTTTGTGCAGGTTTTTAGGTGAATTTAGTGAAAGAAGTGAAGAAGGAGAGAGATGGAATCAGAAAAGACATCAAAAAGTGCAAAAGGAGAAGCCGAAGTTACCGCTCAGCAGCAGTTTACCGCTGAGCGGCACTCAGGAAGTCACGGGAGATCCGCTGAGGGCCAAAATGGCCGCTGAGGGGAAGAAACCAACTCATGCACTTACCGCTGAGCGGCACTTTACCACTGAGCGGCACACTTATGGGCTTGGGCCTGAATTTTCTGTAATTTTAGAATAATATATAAGCTTTAGGACGTCCTAGGGTTTGTATCTTTGGCAGAAACAAAGCAAACACTCTCTCTTCCACCCCTTTGAAGGAGGATCTTGGATGCTCAGGCTACCTCTTCACCTTCCTAGGGTTTTATCTTTCATTCTTTCATTATTGTTCATCTAGGTTCACCATGAATATGGTGAACTAAACCTTGTATGTTTGTTGGGGAAATCAATGTAATCTTTTGAAACTCTCATATATGGAATTTGTGTTTACATCTTAATCTAAGACCTATGCTTTCTTTCATCATTAGTTAGGGTTTTTCCTCTTTGCTCAATGCTTGCTTTGTTTAACTCATTCAATGCATGATTATTGATTTTGTCGATACGGTAACGTACGGGGAAGTCTAGATCCGGGGAATCTCTCCCAATAGTATATTGGTTGTCGTTAAGCTCCTGCGCTAAAAGAACTAATTATTAGGAATGCTAGGAATTGTATGAACTCGTAATTAGGGATAGTCCTTCTTGTCAAGGTAATTTAGAGAGTGGCATTAACAATGATGACTTGAATGTTGAATTCCTAAAGTATATGAGAGTGGATAAGATGAAATTGATAACCCCAAAACATACTCATCCATATATTCCATTGAAAGTGCTTGTCTTTTGCTTTTGCCATTGATCAAAACCTCATGCATACATGTTTATTTTCGTCTTTTGCATAGTAAAATCCAATTATTTTGTTCTTAAGTCTTAGCTAATCAACGAATCACATAACTAAACTAGGACGTGAGTCCTTTGGGAGAACGATACTTGGGGTCTTACTGAGTTTATTACTTGAAACGATTCGGTCATACTTGCTGATTGTTCAACAAGTTTGTGACATCATATTTTGGTGATCATAAATTTGTCATCAAGTTTTTGGCGACGTTGCCAGGGACTCGTGGTTTAACTAGTTAATTTGTGTGATTATTGATTATCTTTGACTTTAATTTTGAATTTCTGTTTTTATTTTTTGGTTGTTATTTTATTTTATTTTATTTTATTTTATTTTCTGAATCTTATATCTTCTCCTATATCTTTTTGTGCTAACCAATTTTTTTTAGAGTTTTGTTTTCTTGTGCATGCAGGAAGCAATTAGAACAAGGAGCAAGAAAACAATAGAACCTCTTCTTGAAGGTCTAGACGAGAGTAGACAGAGGAGACGAATCCGAACATCTAGAGAACTTTTCCCTCCTCCGAAAACTCAGTTACAATCAACACCACAAGGTTCTGTTCATAGCACCGAAAATATGGAGAATAACAACATCAGAAGAACTCTTGCTGACTACACCAATAAAGCTGGACCTCAGCACTTTAACAGTATAGCTAGACCTAGAGTCAATGCAGCTAATATGGAGGTCAAACCAGCACTGATCCAACTGGTGAAAAGCAACCAATTCAATGGGTTATCTCATGAAAGCCCATATGAACACCTCACCACATTCAATGAGATCTGTAACACAGTAAAGATTAATGGGGTGCCAGATGAAGCGACCAAACTTAGCTTGTTTCCTTTCTCGTTAGGAGGCAATGCTAAGCTTTGGTTAAATTCTTTCCCAAAAGGAAGTTTCACAGAGTGGGAAGCAGTGGTAAGAAAGTTTTTAAACAAGTACTTCCCACAATCCAAGGTGACTAAAGGCAAGCAAGAGATTTCTTCATTTAAGCAGGGCATGGAAGAATCACTAGGGCATGCATGGGACAGGTATAAAAGCTTGTTACGTAAAACTCCCACGCATGGTTTTGAAGACCAGGAAGTAGTCTTAATTTTCCTTGCAGGTCTTGGTTCACAAACCAAGATGATGCTGGATGCCTCAGCAGGAGGCAATATTGTTAAAGTGAAACCTGTAAAGGTTAATCTAGTAATGGTCGATGGATCTTCAAAGGAGACATGTGGGATTGCAGAGGACATTATAGTTTGTGTTGGCAAACTTCAGTTCTTGGCAGACTTTGTGGTGATGAAGATGGAGACAGAGAAGATACCTATCATACTTGGAAGACCGTTTGTGAAAACGGCCAGAGCTATCATTGATGTAAATGAAGGTATAGTAGTGCTCCAGGACAGAGAGGAGAGAGTGGTTGTAGACGTCTTCAAGGATGAGACGCAAGCACAGGAGGAAGAAGCTAGTTATAAAGCTGCATTTCAAGATGCACACATGACTAGCTATAAAGATGAAAAGCCCAAGGGTGCAGGTAACCATTGTTTGTTGTTTCAGGTACACAAGGAAGAGAAGATTGGAAGAGGAGGAGAAATTCCTGATGACTGGGAGAAAAGAAGACCCCAAATTGGCACACCTGTAAGAATCAAGAACAAGTTGTGGGTTGTGAAGGGCTTTAAAGAGAAGGAGATGATAGAGATAGAGTCTCCACATTCTAGAAGGACCAAAACAGTTCACAAGAAACAGCTGAGGACTTGGTGGGATGACAACATCAACTATAAAGCAGGAACTTGAGCTTATTGGGTCAAGCTAATGACGTTAAAAGAGCGCTTGCTGGGAGGCAACCCAGTGATTTTAGAACTTTTTAATTTTACTTTGGTTTGTAATCTTTAAATCTGTTGAACATTATATAGTTGGATATAGCATCTACTGAAGGATGCTAAGTGTGTAACACCTACTGATGGGTGTTGGCGAGGAAAGTTTGCACCTACTGATGGGTGTTCGTGGATTTTGGGTCAGGCTCGTGACGTTAAACAAGCGCTACCTGGGAGGCAACCTAGTCGATTGATTGTTTTTGCTTGTTTTATTTTAGTTAGGATTTGCATAAGTATTTTAAACATTGAATTACAGGGAACCAGTGAGGGGCATGTCTAGGAGGCACGTAGGTTAAGAAAAGAAGGAGAAGGGCACATCACGAAAGTGCCGCTGAGCGGTAACTTACCGCTGAGCGGTACTCTCGCAGAATGGGCTTTTGTTCCCCTTAGCGGGACCCGAGCCCATTAGGGTATTTTTATACCCTAAGTTGCGCAATTTCTCATACTTTCAGACCCTTCTCTGCATAAACACTCCCACATACCTTCTCCAAGGTTTTCCACATCTTTTCACTCTTCCCTCTTAAGAAAATTTCTCTTCCACTCACTTTTTCACTAGTGTGCCATCAAAGTTTCGGGTTGGAAGAGAGCATTTTAGCTTGGAAGTATCTTCATTGCATCTAGTATCTCCACCCAAGTAAGTAAAATGCATTTTGTTCATTCTAGGGTTCTTGAATTTGAATGTGATTGTCAAAGCTTGAATATTTAGGGGTTTTGATTTCTATGCATGATTTGATGATATATTTGATGTTTGAACCGATTAAACTGCATGATTATGAACTGGAAAACTGAAAATTGCATTTGGGTGGAGTTAGGACAACTTTAAAACAGGATTTTCAAAATTCTGCAGAGTTACCGCTGAGGGGTAAACTGCCGCTGAGCGGCACTCTGCCAAACTTGAGTTTTTCTGGTTTTTGTGTTCTGGACTGTGGCACTGGTGGCGCTGAGGGGAAATTCTGGCCCTCAGCGGTGGTTTAGCTTCGAAAGGAGTTGTGTTCTGTGTTTACTAATGATTAACATCATGTTCTGTGGTTTTGTATTTGTGTTTGAATGCAGGAATGGCATCCTCTTCAGGAAAGAGATTAAAAACCATGGCAACCAAGAGAAAGGAAAAGGAACCAGAGCAACCCCACTCTAGCAGGTTCCTCTCTAGGAAACATGAGAAGCACTTTAGGGTGGTTCAGGACAGGAGACTTCTGATGGAAAGAAAGGTTGGAATGATACCTAACTTTGCTCCTCAATTTGGAGAGCAAGTGTTAGGGAATGACTGGGGAAAGCTAGCCACATATCCTGCACCTGCCAACATAGCTGTGGTAAAGGAATTCTACACCAATGCAAAGAAGATTGGTGATTATTCAACTGAGAATTATTTGGGCTATGTCAGAGGCCATGCTATCAGGTATGATCCTGATTCTATCAATAACTTCCTGGACATTGTGTGGGCTGGTGAGCAGTGCCAGTTTGCTCTTTGTATGGAGGAAGGTGCTGACTATGAGGATGTGGAGAGAGTACTGTGTATACCTGGAGGACACTTCCAAAGGAATAGATCTGGCTCAGTGGTTAACATTAGGAGGACGGATTTGACTCCTCTTGCAAAGTATTGGATGGCATTTTCTCATGCCAACATTCAGCCATGTTCACATGTGTCAGATATTACTCTCAGCAGGGCACTATTCATCTACTATGCTATCAGAAACTTAAATGTTAATATTGGGCAGGTGATAGCTGATGAGATTAGTGTGTGTGCCAATACCTCAAACAACAAAGCACCACTAGGACATCCCTCCTTGATCACTCACCTTTGCAAGATAGCTGGGGTGGACACTTCTGCTCCACCATTTGAGAGGCCAAGAAAAGCTATTGATGAGGCCTATTACAGACAGTACTGTGGAGGTGAGGAGGCAGCTCAGCCAGTTCCACCATGCCGTGCTCGTAGAGAGAGAGGGCCAGCACAGAGCCAGACATCTGCTGAGACACATGAAGCAGAACCATTCCAGATGAGGGACATGTATATGTCTCTTATAGGTGCTCAGTTGCAGTCCATTCATAGAGGGCAGGTGGCTACTGCTGAGATGATTTGGGGATGTATGATACACCTCCAGCCCACAGGTGGACTATGGATGAATTCCATAATGTGGTAGCTTGGCCAGAGGAGCCAGTGCATGGAGGAGGAGATGGAGCAGCTGAAGCTTCAGCTAGAGAGATGGAAGAAGATGAAGCTGATGATGATGATGGATTTGAAGATGATGAAGATGAGGAGGAAGAGGAAGATACAGAGGACAGCTCGGACTGATGAGGAGCTGAGATAGCATTTACTGATGAATTCTATCATATGCTTATGCTTTTGTTGGTTTAAGTTTTTCTGAACTTATTTGTTTTTGTTTTTAGATTAGGGTTTGATGTACTCTATTGGAAACCTGGTTTCTTGTGATGGTTTGCTATTAACTGTGATTGTTTGATAAGTAATGCTTGATGATGCTTATTGATTGATTGATGTTGAGATGATGTGCACATTAAAATGCTTATACAAGTGATTCACAAGCTTTGTGAACAAATGCAGGATATCATGATTGTGATTGTGAAATTAAGCAGGATGTGTATGTCAAATGTGAATAAGCTTATATGTGAGGTTTTGAGCTCCAGAGTTTGTGGTATGATTGAATGCTATTACTTTGAAAGCATGAATGACTTTGCCCAGGTTTTCTATGACTGAATCAATTGCTTGTTTTGCATCATGTGATCATGGTCGTTTGTTGGAACCCTTTTTATTGGCCAAATTCATAAAGTTAGCCCACTAAAAGAGAACACTTTGTGTTCTATCCTTTGAACCCTTAGCCTTGAACATACACTGAAACCATTGATTGAAAATCTTTACCTTGAGTTAAGTAGAAGATATTTTGTGGTATTGATAAATGTTCAAGTTTGGGGTTGTTGGGAAAACATGAAAAAGGAAAAGCATTGAGCTAAGAGCTAAAAAGTAAGAATATGCAAAGAAGAAGAAAAAAAAAGCAAAGAAAAGAAAAAGAAGCAAAGCTCAATGCAAATGCAAAAGAAAGTTGGGAATGAATAAGAATAATTGTGTTGTTATGATTCTCTTAACTCAAGGATTTTGTCATCCAGAAAAACCAATTTTCTTGTTAGCCTAGCCACATTATAAGCCATTGAAAAGTCCTTGTGATGATGCATGCTTGTGAATATTTTTGATTGTGGTAAAATGAAAGGCAAAGTTGATTCATGTGACATTGTGATAGTGGAGTGAATGAGTGATTACCTCTTATACACTTGAGTGTGAGTGAAACACTTTACCTGGTGAGGAAATATTCCATGAACACATGAACATCCATGCTTAATTGATTGATCATTCATGAAAAATAGCATTTGTTGGAATTTAAATGACTTTGTGAAACACCAATGCATGTGCACATCTTGATTGAACTCTTAGTCATAAGTTTGATTGAAGTTGTTACTTATCTTGAAAAGAGAATTTTTGAATGAAGTGAACCATCATATGAATTGGTTGAAGATATAGTTACATCTTGTTTGCTTGAGGACAAACAAAGTTCTAAGTTTGGGGTTGTGATAACAGTTGAAAAACTGTTATTTTCATGCTTAAAATTGACACTAAAAGCAACCTTTATACTTAGAAACTAGCTTGAAATCATGCTTTTATCCATATTTTCATAAATAAGAGAGCTGGACAGGTTTATGCTTGATTTCAGTGTTTGTGTGCAGGTTTTAAGGTGAATTTAGTGAAAGAAGTGAAGAAGGAGAGAGATGGAATCAGAAAAGACATCAAAGAGTGCAAAAGGAGAAGCCGAAGTCACCGCTCAGCGGCAGTTTACCGCTGAGCGGCACTCAGGAGCTCACGGGAGGTCCGCTGAGGGGCAAAATGGCCGCTGAGGGGAAGAAACGAGACGCGCACTCACCGCTGAGCGGTACTTTACCGCTGAGCGGCACACTTATGGGCTTGGGCCTGAATTTTCTGTAATTTTAGAATAGTATATAAGCTTTAGGACGTCCTAGGGTTTGTATCTTTGGCAGAAACGAAGCAAACACTTTCTCTTCCACCCCTTTGAAGGAGGATCTTGGATGCTCAGGCTACCTCTTCACCTTTCTAGGGTTTTATCCTTCATTCTTTCTTTATTGTTCATCTAGGTTCACCATGAATATGGTGAACTAAACCTTGTATGTTTGTTGGGGAATCAATGTAATCTTTTGAAGCTCTCATATATGGAATTTATGCTTGCATCTTAATCTAAGATTTATGCTTTCTTTCATCCTTAGTTAGGGTTTTTCCTCTTTGCTTAATGCTTGCTTTGTTTAACTCATTCAATGCATGATTATTGATTTTGTCGATACGGGAACGTACGGGGAAGTCTAGATTCGGGGAATCTCTCCCAATATTATATTGGTTGTCGTTAAGCTCCTGCACTTGATGAACTAATTATTAGGAATGCTAGGAATTGTATGAACTCGTAATTAGGGAGAAGCCTTCTTGAAAGGTACTTTAGAGAGTGGCATTAACAATGATGATTTGAATGTTGAATTCCTAAAATATATGAGAGTGGATAAGATGAAATTGACCCCCAACAACATATTCATATATATATTTCATTGAAAGTGCTTGTCTTTTGCTTTTGCCATTGATCAAAACCTCATGCATACATGTTTATTTTCTGTTTTGCATATTAAACCTCAATTATTTCGTCCTTAAGTCTTAGCTAATCAACAAACCACACAACTAAACTAGGCTGTGAGTCCTTTGGGAGAACGATACTTGGTCTTACCAAGTTTATTACTTGAACGATTCGGTCATACTTGCCGATTGTAAAACAAGTTTGTGACATCATATTTTGGTGATCATAAATTTGTCCATCACTTTCCTGATCAGATTGTAAGGCCTGTGAAATTCACTCTAGAGAAGGTTCTCTAGATAATATACTTCTTCTCGGCCTTCTATTAGTCTAAAGTCCTTCAAGAAGAGGTTCAGAACTTTTGTTGCTCCTAGTCTTGACTGTATCATGCATAAACTAGACCAAAAACCCTAGAAAGCTCTGTTAGCACAAGAACAAAAACAAACGACACTAAACACAAATTAAAAATAAGACAAAAATGAAAAATAAAAATAAAAATAAAAACAAAGTCAAAGTTAATCAAGAATAACACATATAGAATAGTTTAAACCGTGAGTCCCCGGTAACGGCACCAAAAACTTGTTGATGGATCGGCAAGTGTACCGAATCACACAAGTAATATAAAATGGTAAGACCAAGTATCGTATCCCAAGGACTCTCGGCACTAGACAGTCGTGTGATAACTCGATTAATTAAGACTTAAAGAAAATGAGATCATTGGTTTCAAATGCAAAGACAAAAAATTAAATATGAATGCATTTTGATCAATAGCAAAATAGCACAGTGATGAACGGATGTTGTTTAATATGAGATGAGTAAGTTGTTGCGGTTAGATTTCACCCTTCCTCACATGTATGTAAGAATTCTTCTTTATGCATTAATGTTAATGTCACTCACTAAATCACTTAAAGTCGATCCCTCGATGAAATAAGCTTGTCCTCAATCACTGGTTCATGCAATTCCTAGAATTCCTAGTAATTAAATGTGAAGATCAAGTGCTTTAAGACGACCAAGACTCATACCCTCATCCTTGAGAAATATCACTCTTGGGAGTAATTCAAGAAGAACCTAAATTGTAAGGAACCTCCCGACACTCATGCTTTTTATACATCACATTATGAATGAGTGATGAGTCAATATTTTATTCACTTTACTTAGTTTATTGTGCTAGAATCAATCGGGGAATTGTACTTAAATGTCCGGTATTTTTCCGTATCTTCTAATTGAGCTTAATTTGATCAGAGATTCTAACTTCAGTTAATCTGCATCTTTTGAGCTCATTATTTTCATTATTAATTGAAGGAAATATATTGGAACATCCAGAAGAACGAGGGATTTATTCTTTGAATAAAATTAGAGAAAAGTGTGAATTCATTTTTAGTTGGAAGTGCACTGTGATTTATTGCTGGTGTTGCAGATTGATGTGATTCCTAGCAGGTGAAATGGTGACTCAATGGGAAGCAACATGCGGCACATTGGACAGAATTGGTGTGCAAATTAATCAAAAAAAAAAATAGAAGTGGTATACGACCCTTGAATAGCTCTCGGTTGAAAAAGTGCAAAATGTAGTATGGAATTGGCATTATGTGAAGTCACGGCAAAGCAATTAAAAGTGGGAGCCACCACTTGGTTGAAAGCTCACGGTCCATTCACTTTGTCTAAAATCTGCAGATTTCTATCTCCATGCCTTTCTACTACACACCAAATAAAACATCACATATGTTTGAATCAAAAGGGCCACCACTCTCGGTATTATTCTCCACTCAAGGTTTTGTGTTGGCATTTAGTTCATTCCTTGGGAGCAATTCACGTAAAAAGGGAGCAGCTCCATGATGCAAGATTCGGATCTCTATGCTTTGTCCACTACATACACAAGCTTTTATCCTTCCATTGGTAAAAGAATTCACTGACCCAAGTAAATCCCAACTGGAAGAAGTAGTGCAAATGAGGATAGAAACCTTTTTAATATAGAAACCACAGTGCAGTAAAAAAACACACACAGCCACATTTCTGAAAAGAAGACTCACGGACAAGGAGCTCCAAGTGGATGCAAGCTAAAAAGAGGAGACAACACATGGAAAGGTGTAGAGTAGGAGTGCCGTGGAGGGGCTGCTGCAGGGGGAATAAGCTGGACATTTTCCAGCAGAGGAGAGAATGCAGAGAGGGCTGGACTGTTGGAACAGAGAAGGGAGAATCACAGAGAATGGCTGACACGGTTGAGAAACACTGCACGTTAGGTTCTTGTTTTATTTTCTTTATTGTAATAGTTTCATGTCCAATTTAAATTCAAAGTTTGGTTTGATTTACTGTTTCTGAAATTTAAATTCTGTTTTACTGTCTCTTTTTACTGCTGTAATTTAATTTCTGTTGTAATTTAATTTCAGTTGTTGTTTTATGCAATTTAAATTCCTGCTGCTGTTTATCTTTTGCATGTTGATTAATTCATTGTAATTTTATTTTCTCTGTATCTTACTGCAGTAATTGTGATTCTGTTTTTACAGTTTTTGAAATTTACTCTTTTTCTGTATTTTCTATTTTCTGTATTTTACTTTTACTGTTTTACTAATTTTGAAATTCTGTATTTACTGTTTTAACTGCAATTATGTGCTGCTGTAATTTCATTTTCCAAAATTTACTGTTTTCCATTTTTACTATTTTCTGTATTTTCGTTTTATGTATTTTGCTGTTTTTCTGTATTTTCGTTTAAACTGTTCCAGATTTATTTTTACTGTTTTGTGTTACTGTATTTTAGTTTGTACTGTACCAATTTCGTTTTTACTGTTTTAATTTTGTTTTACTATTTTAATTTCGTTTTTCTCGTTTCACTGTTTTGAATTTTATTTCAAAGCGTTTTAGTTTTACCGCAACCAAAACAACCATCAAAACCCCACTTCGTGTTTTGATCTGAAACCGAACCGCTAAATTTGGTCCTTGAGAGACGACCTAGGAGTCACTTCCTAGTAACTGTACTGCATTAATTTTATGCAATCAAATTTGTATATGGTGCGACCCGTACCAATGAGTTAAACAAAGCATGTAATAAGCACAGATGAATTACTCTAACAATTAATAAAAAAACATGTGTTATTAAGAATCCATTCAAATACATTATTACATGGTTACTAAGTTCCCATGGTTACATCATGTGTTATTAAGTGTTAGCAAAATGATGAAGATGAAGTTTTGATGATGTCCAAATCAAGTCAAGACCAATCAAGAATCAAAATGATTTGAAGATCTGTATTGTGATGGAAAGCTTTTGTAATACTCTTAGAAATATGTATAGGTCTTAGATTAGAAAAAGAAAAGTGTTTTGTAAAAAGTACTGTAGCACGGTACTGTAGCAAGTATTGTAGCTAATCGATTAACAGGGGCTGTTAATCGATTGTTCCAGAGAAAAATGGAAAAATTCAGCAGTGCAGTGTTAATCGATTAACAGAGGGTGTTAATCGATTAACGTTAATCGATTAACAAGGGCTGTTAATCGATTAACATAGTGAACGTTTGAAAAAGTAGCCGTTTTTAGAGACGTTGAAGTATCCGTTGGGGTGTTAATCGATTAACCACTGTAGCTAATCGATTAACACAGTGTGAAAGGCTGAAAACGAAAAATGGAAGAGCCCTTTGGATGAGTCTATAAATAGACTCTCATTTTCTCTCAAAAAAGAATCCAGAGACACAGAAACTCTTCCCTTGTGCTCTAGAACTCTGAAACTCTTGAGACTTGTGTGTTCTTGTTCGGCTTGTGAAACTCTTGTCTGTGGAGCTGGTGAAGTGCTGCTACGGTGACAGAGGAAATAGCCGGTTCATCCTTGGTGTGTCTGAGGAGGTGTTCGGAAGAGGTTCATCCTTCGTGAAGTATTCGAAGGAGGTGTTCATCCTTCGTGAAGTATTCGGAGGAGGTGTTCATCCTTTGTGAAGACTCAAAGGAGGTGTAGTTTCATCTCTTGTGGTATCAAGAGAGGTGTTTTCTAAACTCTTACAAATTGTATCTTTGTGATTGTAGTTTGTAATTGTTTTGTGTTAGTGAAACTGTTTATCTTGTTTTGAGATAAGCGACTGGACGTAGGATTGGTAAGATCCGAACCAGGATAAAATCATCTGTGCAAATTTCTCTCAACCTTACTCTATTTAATTGTTATTATTAATTGCTAAGTAAGTTTAATTGAGTAGAAATTAAAAGGCACACGTTAGTATTAAAAACCCCTCTTGGTTTGTTATTCCGCGCTAACCATTCCGCTGCAGCCGCTCTGACATTAAGTTCCCATGGTTACATCATCCCTCAACAACAAATAGAGTTTAGTTCATCGTAGACATGATGAAACTAGATGAATAATGGAAAAGCATGAGATAGCAAAACCCCTAAAAGTAGAGGATGGACGTTCCCGCATCCAAATCCGCCTTTAGAGAGTGGAAGAGTGTGTTGTTGTGCTGCTCCCGCTAGATATACAAAACCTAAGACGTCTGGGTCCTTTAAATATAACGAAAACAGAACAGCAACGAAGTCCGACCCATGTCTCTGGCTCTCAAGCGCCCTAAGTGGGGCGTCCGGGCGTCAAACGCCACCTTCTAGCCCGAGCACAATTTGGGACGAAAATTGTGCACTCTAGTTGACTTTTCTACACTATGGTTGACTTTTCTACACTCTGGTTGACTTTTCTGCACTTTGGTTGACTTTTTTGCATTCCAACTATTTAGTACTTTAACTCTTCTTTCAAATCATTCCAATAGCCTACAAAATGAAGGGAATTTAGTAATAAAATCATCAAGTATACCCTTAACTCTCTTATTCACAAAACTAAAGCAAAAACATGATTCCAAGCAAGTTTCTAAGCAGAAAAGGGTGCATTTAGTATCAAAATTACATCACAGATAACGGTATTTTCAACTGTTTTCAGCATGCTAAAAGATAAATTATTTTCGCCTCACATGAGGAAAGATGTCCAAAGACATTGCGACAAGTGTGATGAGTCAATATTTCTTGATTTCACTTAGCTTATTGTGCTAGATTTAATTAGGGAATTATGCCTTAATGTCCAATATTTCCCCATTTTTGCTAATTGTGCTTAATTTGACCAGAAATTATTATTTTAATTAATTTGAATTATCTGAGGCTAATTATTTGCATTATTAATTACAGGGAAATTGTTGGATAAAATTTTGGGACATTTGGAGGGTTGTCACATAATTCAAGACTCTCCACAAAAGAAGTATGCACAAGAAGAAGGGCACTACGGTGATTTTAATCTTTGGGCTTATGAGAAAGGGGTGCTTCATTATTGGATAGGGGAGAGATGTGAGGTGCTACGGCCCACAAATGAGAGGATTTTTGGCTTCTTTATTGAAGGAAATTGGCAACGTTCAGAAAAGCATTTAGCATTCAATTAAGAGCTTCAAAAAGCAACTGGTTGAATTCAATTGAAGTGGTGCACGACCTGGTCCAGCAAGGCATGTGGTGACATCCAGCAATCTGCTGCCACGACCTGCACACATTCACGCTGTCTAGTTGAGGGAAAAAAAAAAGAAAAGTAAAAGAAGGACATCATGGCCCGGCTGGTATGCGCAAGGGTGTTGCTCCCTCCTCCACCACACCTTTCTCCCTCCACCTCCCCTTTACTATTTTTCCCCTCAGTAAAATTTTATTTTAAGGGTTATTATTTTTTAATTTTACCCCTTCATAACCTATTTCACTAATAACCTATTGCAGTACCGTGTATGAGTAAAATACTTTTCTTTCATTTTAACATTATACTTGTTCCTCTCTTTCTTTGGTCTATTGTGAGATACTACAAGTTGCAGAGGTTGGTGGTGGTGGAAAGAATTATCAAGCAGTCTGATAACAGTTGAAAAACTGTTATTTTCATGCTTAAAATTGATACTAAAAGCAACCTTTAACACTTAGAAACTAGCTTGAAATCATGCTTTTGATCATATTTTTAGAAATAAGAGAGATGGACAGGTTTATGCTTGATTTCAGTGTTTTATGCTTGATTTCAGTGTTTTATGTAGGTTTTAAGGTGAATTTAGTGAAAGAAGTGAAGAAGGATAGAGATGGAATCAGAAAAGACATAGAAAAGTGCAAAAGGAGAAGTCGCAACTACCGCTCAGCGGCGGTTTACCGCTGAGCGGCACTCGGGAAACCACGTTGACTCCACTAAGGGGTGAAAATGCCGCTGAGGGGAAGAAACAACTCACGCACTTACCGCTGAGTGGCAGTTTACTGCTGAGCGGCACTATTTTGGGCTTGGGCCTAATTTTAGGTATATTTTAGAATAGTATATAAGCTTTAGGACGTCCTAGGGTTTGTATCTTTGGCTGAGACGAAGCAAACACTCACTTTTTCCACCCCTTGAAGGAAGATCTTGGATGCTCAGGCTACCTCCTCTTCTTTCTAGGGTTCTATCTTTCATTCTTCCATTATTTTTCATCTAGTTTCACCATGAATATGGTGAACTAAACCTTGTATTGTTGTTGGGGAATCAATGTAGTCTTGTGAAACTCTCATATATGGAATTTGTGTTAACATCTTATTTTCAGATACATGCTTTCTTTTATCATTAGTTAGGGTTTTTCCTCTTTGCTTAAAGCTTGCGTTGTTTAACTCATTCAATGCCATGATTATTGATTTTGTCGATATGGGAACGTACAGGGAAATCTAGATCCGGGGAATTTCTCCCAATAGTATATTGGTTGCCTTTAAGCTTTTGTGCTTCAGAATTAATTGTTAGGAATTGTATGAACTTGTAATTAAGGATAGGCCTTCTTGCAAGGTGATTTAGAGAGTGGCATTAACATTGATGAAAAGAATGATGAATTCCTAAAATATATGAGAGTGGATAAGATGAAATTAATTACCCCAACAACATACTTATCCATTTAATTCATTAAAGTGTTTGTATTCCTCTTTTCCATTGATCAAATTCATGCATACATGTTTAATTATTGTCTCTTACATTTAAAACCTACAATCAATTGTTAACAAGTCTTAAATAATCAACAAATCATATAGCTAACTAGGCCGTGAGTCCTTTGGGAGAACGATACTTGGTCTTACTGAGTTTTATTACTTGATACGATTTGGTCATACTTGCCGATTGTTAAACAAGTTTTTGGCACCGTTTTTCGATGTTCATAAATTTGTCATCACAGTCTCCCTCTCGTGGTGGTGCAGTGTCGCTCTCATTGTGCAGTGCGTGAAGTGGTGTAGTGTGTGTGTGGTGCTTCCTCCAGGTGCGTACTCGAATAAACCATGACATAAAACCCTAAAATAAAAAACGAAACCTTTAAACGGAGGTGACATCCTTCAACGGATGTCAACATCCATTTAAGGTAAAACGGATGTCGACATCCGTTTTACCTTAAACGGACGTTGACATCCGTTGAAGGATGTCACCTCCGTTTAAAGGTTTCGTTTTTTTTAGGTTTTGTTTTATTAGTTTATTAGATATTTTAATAATTTAATTTAAATGTTTTGATTTATTATTTTTGAATATATTTTTAATGTATTTTAATAATGTATATTTATATTAGTTTATATTTAAATTTTTAATTTTGGATGTGATATATAATTTGTTTTTAAACTTAATGATTTTGTAAAATTGAAGAAAAAAGAATGGAAGCGCGAGAGGTGAGGAGGTGAAACGGAAATGGAAAAAGGATAAGAGAGTTTCGTGGGTGGGTGCTAGGAAAGTAAAGTTAGGGTTTCAAATTATTTAAAATAGGGTAAAAGTAAAAATCTTGTTAACTAAAGGATATAATTATATTTAAAATAATGTGGGGAGATGGACGAAGTATACAGTGATGGTGGAGGGAGCAACACCCAATGTGGAAAGAGCACATGGGGTGTCACGGCCTACACCATTCAACTCTTCACTCGGTCACGGCCCATGGGGTGCTAGATGGAATGAAGTGCTACGTCCAGCAAGGAGGTCCAGCAACGTGAATGAGCAAGTCCAGCAGAGGCAGCAGCTGGTCCAAGGAGGAGAGCTTTCGAAGATGCGGTGATGGATTTTGTAGGCGGAGGTCGGAATAAAAGCAACAGTCGCCACTCTAGAATGAAATCATCTTTCAATTAGAAAAGCACACGGACATTGAAGGAATGGAAGGTTACGGCTGAGGATGATTTATTTTTATTTGTATTAGGAGTTGTGGTGCACGGGAGTAGAGCTGGAACATTTAAACCAAGGAAGCGCGGATTCACTTTTGCTTTTAGTAGGGGTGAGTCATTTTGGTGGAAGGAGAGGACGCTGATTCATTGTGAAAGGAGAGGGTTGTCACGGGAGAAGAGGACAGCAGCACGTTAGCAGCTCTCGGTTTTCACTAGTGCGGATTCATTTTTTTTTTCTTTGAGATTGAACATCTAGCTTGTGCACGGGATTGAGGAGCGGATGCAGAAGCGGTGTACACGGCCTGGAAGAAAGCCTCCACGCTGCAGCTACTGTTTTTATTTGGAGAAATGAAGCTTGCACACATGGAGTTAGAAAGGAGGTGTCACGGTTTCACTGGAAGAAGCAAATTTCGTTCTCACGGTGATTGGTGATTTTCATTGAGAAGAAACCAGCAGAGGCTTATTTTCATTTTATTACGTGGCTTGCTTTAAAAATTTCGGTGCTGACTTCATTTAGGATTTGCTTTGCTTAAGCGGTGATTTTGTTTGGTTTTAAATAGATGTGTGTAAGGACCTAGTATAATTTTATTTATTTATTTTTAGTTTAATATTATTCTAGAAGGGGTAGGGGAAGTAATTAGGAGGTAATTAGGAAGTCACGGACGTTTGGTTTTATTTGGAAGTGGGGAGCAAAGAAGTCTATGACTCCTCTCACATGTTTCTGGCACCATTCAAGCGTGGGAAATAAAAAGGGGTTGAGGGGTTCTGCACTGGGAGAGTTTTGCTGCTGCATTCGGTGAAAAACGTGAAGTCCAAAGTTGCTGGGAAAGAAGAAGTGAAGAACTTTGGAATTTGAAAGGAGATCCAGACACTTGAATTTCTAGGTTCAAGATTCACAAAGGAAGTCTTCAAGAGGTAAGCAGTGCTAGATTTTTCGTTTTGATCAGTTAATCTTACTGTTTTTGTAGAAATCTAAAAGCTTTAGAGTTAAAAATGGAGGTTTTTCTGGTTTCTGGAAAACCTGTGATTCTGCAGAATCTGTAGAATCGCGTTCGTCCGATTTGATTTCAAATTGGACGTTCGTCCAAATTGGTTTCAAATTGGACGTTCGTCCAAATTTTCGAGCGTTCGTCCAATTTGGTTTCAAATTGGACGTTCGTTCAAAACTAGACGAATTGAGTGTTCGTTCTTAAATATTCTGAAGTTCGTCCTAACCATAGGTGGGTTTCTGAGCGTTCGTTCATATAAAGGATTAACGAGCGTTGGTGATAAGGATTTGAGTAGAGAGCGTCTGTGTGCGCCTGTGAACGTTCGTTCATTTCCGGGTAAGGGAAGCTTACTTAATTTAACTGTTTTGATGCATGCTGTATGTGAACGTTCGTTATTTTTACTGTATGGAAATAATGCATGATGGAATGAATGGTATGAACGTTCGTTATTGTGACTCTGATGTTGCTGTGATTGATTTATGTGGACGTCCGTCATTTATTGAATGGAAATGAAACATGATTAAGCTACTTATGATGTATGAGATATTGGATGAAATGAGATATATGAATGAGATGTTTTGGTGTGAATGAATGAAACTATGAAAGTCTGTGATGAGAAATAAACTGGAACTGAAAAATGAACTCCCCATGAAATTGAACGTTCGTACTAAATGGTCATTGACCGTTCGGTTTTCCTTAGTTGAGGACGAGCGTCCTCACTCTAAAATGTTCTATTTGAGCGTTCGGTCAAACACTGTTGAAGCTAACATTTTCATAAACTTCTATCTCTTTGAAATTGTATGTGTATATGCAACTGTGTATTTTTCCCGTTCGTAAATACTCTTTAAAAGTATCTTAATTTATTTTTCAAGTCCTACCAATCTGAGTTATTAAACGTTCGGTCTCATACCGTACGTTCGTTCAAATTGGTGTTCGGTCTTATACCGAACACGCGTTTAAATGACGTTCAGTCTTATATTGAACGCTCGTTCTGTTTGGTGTTCGTTTCAGAACGAGCGCTCGCTCAAATTGGTACTTACACTGAGCATTCGTCCAACATGACGCTCGCTTTTGATGTGAGCGTTCGTCCAAAATTCTGCGTTTTGAAATGAGCGTTCGTCCTATTGGCGCTCGACTTTTGAAATGAGCGATCGTCCTAAATGAGGCTCGTTCTTATAACGAGCGCTCGCTCAAAGTGAGGCTCGACCTTATGTTGAGCGTTCGTCCCAAAATGGGGCTCGGCATTATTTTGAGCGCTCGTATTATTTTCCACAGCGTTCGTCCAATGAACAGTACCAGATTTAGAAATATCTGAACTTAAACCGTTCGTTCTTTGATTCGAACGAGCGTCCCTGTTGGGTCTCATTTCACAGCATTCGTCCTCGGACTTATTGGGGACAAGACGTTCGTTTTTGATGGTTTTCTTAAGAATAATGAATGATGAACAGTTTATGAGATGAAATGAAAATACGAATACATGATGAAAACTGAATGATGAACAGTATATGAGATGAAATGAATGTTGATTTATGAAAGAGCGTTCCAAGGAGGAATGACTCAGAACTTGATTATTGAGATTTGTAAAGTATGAATGTGGTAAGCTTAGCCGGTCGTTCATCCTGATATTCCGTGAGTATTCGTCCTCACGTAGAGGCAGTACGTCATGTGTGGGAATGGCAGGAGGTCCTAGTCCTGATGATTTTTGGACAGATAGGATTAACCTCGGGTGGCAGCTGATGAGAGTTCCAGTTACTACATCACCCGGGTGCACGAACACCGAAGCTACACAGAGTTCATACAGTCCGGACAGTCAGTCGTGTCGAGTTTATTTAGTGAGTACGTTTAAATGGGTTATTATGTAATGAATGTGTATGTTGAGATATGCATGTATGTTGAATTGTTTACCTGAAATTGTATGTTGATGCATGAGTTAAATTATGTAAGCTTACCCTTTCGTTTCCTTGAGTTGTCTATTGTCCTTGTACGTCCGTCTTGTCATTGCAATGATCATCCGTGTGGATGTGAGCAGAGGGAGACGCGCGTTTGGAAGAGGCGCTGAATGAAGAGAACCTGGTTGATGTCGAAGTGAAGACCGAGCAGTGAGGCGCTCGGCCAGTTATATAGCCTGTATTAGAGTGGTCGTTCGACCATCTTGTCTTGTTATTTCTGATAGACCGTTCGGTATTTGTGTCGTGTAAACCGTTCGGTCAGGTTTCCTGTACGGTTGGTTTTAATTTGTAAACTCTTATGTGTGACGTGTGACTTTAGCACATTCGCAGTTATGTTGGATTTGTACTCAAGGACGTTCGTCCTTGAGCGATCGTAAATTTCTCATTTCTTTAACTTTTAGTGTAAAACTGTTTGAGATTATTATTAATTGTGATTTTCTAAATTTATAGTTATAACTGTATTTTTGGGATGTCACATTAGTGGTATCAGAGCAGTTTTGTTCTTTTAAGGACATTGTAGGTTGTGAGTACACCATGCTTGTTTTGCTGTGTGCTCAACATTCTTTATTGAGTATTTTAGACTCCTTGAACTTAATTAATGATCGTTTTCTCTGTTTCTCAGAGAACAAATGGCACCTAGACTTCCTCCTCCTCCACCGCAGACCAATGAACATGATGTGCCCAACAACACCAGATTGTTGGAATCAGTAATTGAAAGGTTACAAGAACAGAACGCTGTTTTGACACAGCAAAATGCGGCTGCCTTACAGAGTTTGGAGGCCGCTCGTGCAAATTCTGAAGTGACTCAGAGACAGCTTATGGAGATTCTTGCAGCTACCAGGGGTACACCGGGAGCATCTGCTTCAAACACTACTCATCAGACTGAGTGGAGTTTGGAGAACTTTTTACAGCATCGTCCTGCAAAATTTGATGGGAAGTGCCTTCCCGACGGAGCTGATCAGTGGATAAGGGACATGGAACAGATTTATGATGCCAAGGAATGTCCGAACGATCGAAGACTGGCATTCACTGAGTATCTGTTGACTGGAGAGGCCAGTCATTGGTGGTCGACTGCGAAGATGATACTAGCAGAATCTCACAGCCCTATTTCCTGGGAAGTCTTCAAGGAAAAGTTCTATGAGGAGTATTTCCCGGATAGTGTTCGTTTCGGCAAAGAGGTGGAATTTCTCCAGTTGGTACAGGGTAATATGTCTGTTTCGGAGTACACCAACAGGTTCAAACATCTGGTTCGCTTTAATACCCTTGCCACCAGTGAAGTGTGGCAGTGCAGGAAGTTTGAAAATGGGCTGAGAAGTGATTTGAAGGTACTGATATCCAGCCTTAGCATTAAGTCTTTTCCTGCCATGATTGAGAGAGCAAAAGTGTTAGAGAAAAATGTGGCTGAAGCAGAACGACTGAAGAAGCAGCAACAACCAACTAGAGGGCCGATCATGTCCAGACCGAATCTGAATCGGAACAGAATGCCGTATGCCCGTCCAGCACAACCATCTAATTCTCAGGCTATGGTTGTTGCCGGACAGTCTGGACAGAATGGATCAGTCAGATGTTTTAGGTGTGGAGGACCACACTATCGATCGTCGTGTCCTCTTTTAGAGGGGACAAAATACTGCACTCGCTGTAGAAGAAACGGTCACCTGGAGCATGAGTGTAATATGGGCAGACGAGCAATAATGAGGCCGCCAAATGCCGGGAGGATACAACAGGATCGGGGTGGAAGAGCACAAGCTGTTGGTCGAGTTTATGCGATAACAGGCGCCGAAGCTGCCAGTTCAGGTACGCTCATCACCAGTAAATGTTTATTGTTTGGGAAGCCTTGCTGTGTGTTGTATGATTCGGGGGCGACACACTCCTTCATCTCGAAGGCGTGCGTCGAGAAATTGGGTATAACCGAACGCGAAATGCAGTTCGACTTGGTAGTATCAACCCCAGCGGCTGGTGAAGTTAGGATGACTACTGTATGTGTTAAATGTCCTATAGAGGTTGAGGGGCGTAATTATAAAGTAAATCTCATCTGTCTACCCTTAAAAGATTTAGAAGTGATTCTAGGAATGGATTGGCTGGCTGCCAACCGCATTCTCATTGACTGTGGTGCAAAGGAATTGGTATTTCCAGACGAGTATGAAGTAGAGCTATCTGTGACGCTCGGTCAGCTAAAAGAAGACATCGTGGATGGCGCCAGTTGCTTCCTGATCATGACGCATTCAAACGAACGACTTGAAGGTTCGAATCATGAGCAATCGTCCAGTAAACTGAATGGGGGACAATCAGTTGTGGATGAATTCCCTGATGTGTTTCCAGACGAAGTGCCCGGATTACCTCCTCCACGCGAGGTGGAATTTACTATCGACCTAGTGTCAAATACTGGACCTATCTCTATTGCACCCTATCGGATGTCGCCAACAGAATTAGCTGAACTCAAGGAGCAGATTGAAGAGTTAATGGATAAGCAGTTTATCAGACCAAGCGTATCACCTTGGGGAGCGCCAGTACTCTTAGTAAAGAAGAAGGATGGCAGTTCTCGTCTCTGCATTGATTACAGGCAGTTAAACAAGCTGACTATCAAGAACAAATACCCATTGCCTCATATTGACGATCTACTGGATCAATTGCATGGAGCGAGCGTCTTCTCAAAGATAGATTTGAGATCGGGCTATCATCAGATTCGTGTTAAGGAAGGGGATATTCAGAAGACGGCCTTCCGTTCGCGCTACGGACATTATGAGTACGTAGTCATGCCGTTCGGTGTGACGAACGCTCCAGCAGTCTTCATGGACTACATGAACAGGATCTTCAGGCCGTACTTGGACAAGTTCGTGGTAGTGTTCATTGATGATATTCTTGTCTACTCCAAGAGCTATGAAGAGCATGAAAATCACTTGAGGGTTGTTCTAGGCATCTTAAGAGAAAAGGAGTTGTACGCCAAGCTCTCTAAATGTGAATTTTGGATGAAGGAAGTGCCATTTTTGGGACACGTGGTTTCAGCTGGAGGAATCTCAGTGGATCCGGCAAAAGTACGAGCAGTGTTGGAATGGGAGAGTCCACGTTCGGTAACTGAAGTTCGTAGCTTTGTGGGACTCGCAGGCTACTACCGACGGTTCATTGAAGGATTTTCCAAGATAGTGGCTCCGCTGACTCAGTTGACTAGAAAGGATCAACCGTTCGCTTGGACCGATCGGTGTGAAGCAAGTTTCCAAGCATTGAAGGAGAAGTTAACGAGCGCCCCAGTATTAGTCATTCCTGACACGTCCAAACCGTTCGAAGTATATTGTGACGCTTCTCATCAGGGTTTGGTGATGAGTCAATATTTTCTCAATTTAACTTAGCTTATTGTACCGAATTTAATCAGGGAATTGTGCTTAAATGTCCGGTATTTTTCCGTTTTTGTTAAATGTGCTTAATTTGATCGGAAATTCTTATTTTAATTAATTCGAATTATCTGAGCTAATTATTCACATTAGTAATTGCAGGAAAAATTTTGGTAATACAAATTGGGATATTTGAAAGAATATTCACTTGCACAGATTGATTAAATTGAAGAGAAGTAACTCGTTAATGATGAAGCACATTCTCATTTCTTTTCTCTATAAGCAAGCACATAGCACACGGCCTTCCCTTGATTGAAGAAAATTATGAAGACATGGGACATGGTGGGGGAACCACTCACGGTTATTTCTATGAATCATAAGCAATGAATATTAAATGAATTGGAGATGCACGTGAAAGGCAACCATCCCATCTAATTCTTGAAAGTTATGAAGCATAATGGAGGGGCACATACAACATCTCTCACGTGTTTGGAAGATAGCAAGTTGCTGGAAAATTCATTTGCCAAGGGATTATCAAAGCTTGAAGTCAAAGTGGGAGCCACCTCCTTGGTGAAGAAGCATTCACGGCAATATAGAAGAATAGCATGGTCTTGAAGTGGAATCAAAAGAAAGGGGCCACACCATGGTGAAAGCTCACGTCAAACTCCAATTGCAAGTGCTGAATTTGTTTAAATGTAAATAGCACAAACGGTCCCCACATGTTTGTAATGGAAAGGCTTGCTACAATATTCAATACATTTTTAGACAACACTCTCACGGTTTTAGCTTGCTTCTCACGGCCAACACAAGCATCAAATTGGAAAGGATTTTTAAGTGGGAAACACATGTGCTCATGTAGGTCCATGGTCTTTGGAAGCAAGTGGAAGGGATGAAGAGAACCAAGCTCACGCAGATGCGAATAGTTCCATGCTGAAATTTATCAAGATGAATGTCACGGCCCCACCAAAAGAAAAAAATGCAGATCACATGTATTGTATAGGTGGGAGTTTACGGGAAAAGAAGTAAAGAAGAGCCTTCTCATTTCTGGAAGAAAGAGGAGGCCACCAAGTTCACGGTTTTGGGAGGCTAAGGCTGGAACGGTGGCAGCAACAAAACAAAGGAGAAGCACACAGTGCCTTCATATCTTAGAAGGAGAGTTCAGTGATTTAACCGAACAATTGACATGCTGGAACACTTCAACCAAAGAGGCACGGATTCAATTTTCTTGCTTTGGTGTGCATGTCTAGCAGCGGTGTTCCCCATTCCAGCAGCAAAGTTGGAGAAGAAGACATTCACGGTTCTTGGAGGATACAACTCGGAGGCAGCAGCTCATTGTTCCAGGAGCTGGAGTGCACACGGTGATTCACCAACAGCAGCTGGTCACGGCTGGGAAAAGAGCACGGAAATGGAAGGTTTAAGGGTGCACTCGGAAAGAACAAGCTGCCACGTCCAGAGGAGAGCTCTCCATGGTGGGCATTTAATTTTTGCTGGAAGAAAAGCAAAGCACAAGGTGATTGATGAAGAAAAAGAAGAAGCATCCAGCAGAAGACACACACACTTCACGGCCACATGGAGAAGACATCCAGCAGTAGCACGTTTAAGAGAACCAAAGCATGAAGAAGCATGCAGCTGTGGGAAGAGGGGTCGGACTTAGAAGACTTAGAATGAAGAAAAAAGCCATGGAAGAAAGCAGGAAACAAACACCAAATGGAGGGCCCCAACATTATTTCTTTTTCTTACGTCCAAGAGGTGCTCACGGGTGAGCTGGTTTGGAAGCAGTGAAACTCACGGGGTACCAGAGACAAAATCCAAAATGAGGCTAGATTTCAGAGAATTGGCTATAAAATCTGAAGCAGCAGCAGAGGGAGGGTCATTAGATTTTAGGAGTAGTTTAGTGTAAGAAGCCACGGACGTTTTGATTCGGAGTGTTTATTTTTCTTCCTCCCCTGTTGGGGAGGTTTGGGTTTTATGTGTTTCAATTTTCTAGTTTCAATGTATTGGATTTTAATTGATGTTAATTGCAATTTCCATTATGTCAGTTTTCAATTTACGGTTTCAAAACTTCATTCATCTGTTTCTCATTTTTTTACTGCACTCGTTAAATTAAGTTTTTAGAAAAAGTTAAATTTCATGTTTTATTTTTACCGTCTTTTTATTTTATCGTTTATTGTTTTCTGAATCGTTAAATTTTACCGTTTCTGCATATTTATTGTTCCGTTTTTACCGTTTGGTTTTACAGTCGTTAAAATTTATTTAGGTGTTTTTAAATTCAGTTGTTTTTAAATTCCAGTTTAATTTATTTTCCGTAAACAAAAACACTACAAACCCCCCCCCCCCCCCTTCGTGTTAAATCTAAGACCGAACCACAAATATTGGTCCTTGTGAGACGACCTAGGAGTCACTTCCTAGTACTGTACTGCATTCTTTTATGCACACTTTTTGTGGGAGGTGCGACCCTCTTATCAATTTTGGCGCCGTTGCCGGGGACCAATGGAGGTTTGGTTTTAGATTTTTGTTGTGTAAATTGTTTGTTCTGTTAATATGTGTATTTTGTGTGTTTTGTGTTTTGTATTTTTGTAGGCGACAACGACACCTTCAGCAAATTTTGGCGGCGTTGTCACTTCAGATCCAGGTTTTTGTTTTAGATTTTTACTGTGTTAATATATATTGTGTATATATGTGTTTAATTGTGCTATGTTCTGTATTTAGTTGTTATTAAAAAAAAAAAATTAATTAAAAATTTTTACTATTGATGTTCTGTCTTGTGTGTGCTTGTAGCATGTATAAATGTGTTTTGTTTTATCTGATTCGTAATTTTTAGTTTTTAGTTTTTACTTTTTATTTTTCCATGTCTACCTATTTTAATGTTGTGAATAATGCTTATTCTGCCAATGTCTGTGATTATGATTCTTATTCTGCATATTACTTTGATTTTAAATCTGCTGATTTTTATGATGAGAACAATATGTTCCATCATCCAATTTCTGAGAGCTCTCTTTGGGAGCCAGTTCCACAATATGAGAGTCAGCAGTATGATTCTCCTATTCAAATAACTCCTCAGCCTTCTACTTCTGAACCTACATTAAAGGAGTTACTAGAGCAGATGACAATGCAGAACATTCAGTTTCAGAAAGGGAACATGCAGTTCAAGCAAGAGAGCATGGAGTTCCAGCAGGAAACTCAAGCTGCCATACAGAATCTGAGTGATCAGATCAGGCAGATGGCCACTCTTGTACCTGAGGAGACTGATGAAAATTTTGGGGACCCGGCAGAAGTAAGCAGTAATCCTGAACCAGGTAGACCACCTTCATCTTCCCACACTTTAGAAATCTTCAAGGAAGAGGAGGTAAGCATACCACAATTTGATTATTATGTTGATTGTGATGATGATCGGTATGCTAATGACTATATTCTTGCTGAGTCTGATTTTAATTTTTCCTCTGTGCATGATGAGAACCGCTTTTTACTATCACATTCGAATGGTTATTCTTCATGCACTGAACATGAATCTGAGTCTATGATTAATATTGCATGCAATTTAGAAATTGATTCATGTTATGAGGATTTATCTAAGGCTCAGTATGATGAATTGGGATGGGGTGTTATACCTCTGCATGAAATTTCTGCAGTGCCACATTGCACTAATCATGTTGCAGGAGGTACGTATAAATTTGATCAACATACACCCACAGTGGAAAACAAAGGTGCTGACACTGATAGTTTGAAGATCAAAAGGCACCTACTGAATCTGCTTAGTAACAATTTTTTCTGCTTAGATCCAGCGATGGAAGACATTTCACTGCTTGATCAAATCTGGAGGATGAAGCAGTTCGTCCTCAACAATTTCATGCTGGAGCCTAAAGAGAAGAACATCTCCCTACAAATCCAAAATTGGCAACTGCCACCCTGACCAGGGGAGTTTTCTTTTTCTTTCTTCCCCGTTTTCCTACTTTTATTGCATTTGTTCTTTATCTGTTAGTGTTTTAATTGATGATCTTATGCTTAGAAAACATTTAGGACAGTGTAATTTAAGTATGGTCTCGGGAAGATTCTGAATTTTGTTTTCTTTTATGTTTATTTTTCCTTTTATTTTTCTTTAGTAGTTTTCGAGTTATTATTTTTTTTTTAAAAAAAAAAATTTATTTGTGATAATTTTTTTTTTTAAGTGTGCAAAAAATTTTTTCTTTTCAAATTTAATTGTTATGAGATGTACATATATTTATTTTTCATATATTTAAAAAAAAATGTGTTCTGTGCTTTATTTGCTTCGTGATTTTTAGTGTTTTTACTAAAAAGAAAAAAAATTCGAAAAATCAAAAATTCAAAAATTGTTTTGCGTATTCCTTGATTTTATTTCGACCCTCAGTATCTTATTATTTTATACCAATAAAAATTTTCACTTCAGATCTTATTTTTCCTTATTTTCCTTCACTGTAAATATAATTTCTTAGTTGTGTGCATTCAGATTATTGATTGAAAATTTTGACTAAGAAAGATTTCATTCATCATTGCAAAAAAAAAAATTACAGTAATTGAGAAAAGGAAATTTAACAGATCTGAAAATAAAATTGCAGTAGATATATATAAATAAAAGATGTTCGGGGGGTCGATCTTTAGTGATCGTTAATATTACACACCATAATAAATAAAAAAATAAAAAATAAAAACATAAAAAAATATAATTGTTCAGATTACATGCCTTGTCCATATTCTGACCACGCTCGGCCAGAAAAAAAATAAAAAAAAAAAAAAAACATAAAAAAAAAAAAAAAACATAAAACCCTAAAACTGGAAGAATTCTCGAGCTGGTTGTGGTGGTCTAAGGGAGAGCTCCGTTGAGGGAGCTCTGGTACGGAATGTGAGAAGTTTGGGTGGAGGGATTTGTCTCTCATCTCTATCATCGTCAATGATGATCGGAACGGGAAACAGATTCAGCAGCCTCGGTGCCCTCATAATCACCCAGTTGTTTTCTTTCAAACAAAAAAAAAACAAAATAATAAATAAAAAAATAAAAAATAAAAATAACTTGTGTTAATTATAGAAGAGGAAGTGAAAATTTTCAATAAAAATTGAGGTGTGATCTGGGTCTTACCGTACATGTATAGCGGCAGTTGTGAAAAGAGAGTGCCAGTGGGGTCTATCTCCGCTTGCCAGCGCTTGACCCGATTGCCGTGGTTGTTGAACCAGCAGTGTACGTTGTATTCAGTGGCTTCGCCGAAAGCCCTTAGTCGAGACGCGATCTCGACGACTTGCGCTCGGCTTGGGTGTGTGACCCCATAGTTGAATATTTTGGTCATCATCTTGATTTGATCGTCGGTAGGACGCCACCGTTGACTGGTATATCTCTCTGATTCCGTATCACTCATCCTTCCTCTCGTAATATACAAATACTTAAATAAAAAATAAAAAAAGAACAAAAACATAAAAAAATAAACATAAAAAAAATAAAAAGAACTAAAAAAAAAAGAGAAGCATAAAAAAATTAGATTAGTTCTCTGTTTTCTTTATTTGTTCTTGTTTCCTTTTAGATTTATTTTGTCCAGTCTGTATTTGATGTTTCAGTTTTTGGTCTCAGATCTGTTTCACGGTCCTTGCAAAAGGGTCCTAAACGGATCTACGTCCAGTGTCCTTGTCCATATTGTTCTTGTATATTCAGTTTCTGTGTTTTAGTTTTAAGTGGGGTACGTGGCATTGTTCTACCCGATTGTCTCTGCCATACCTTCAAACGAAGGGAGATTAACGTCTGGTTTCCAGCCGATATACCCCTTAAGTTTTAAGACAATTGTGTTTTATGTGTTTTAAGTGTTTAGCAGGTGAAGAAGAAAGCGAATAAGAGCTGAAAATAAAGAAGGAACTGAAGGCTTAAATGAAAGCAGGAAAAGAAAGCAGAAAAAGAAAAAGAAAAAAAAATGAAAGATCTGGAAAAAAGGAAAAGGAGAAGAAGGAAAGCAGGAAGGCATAACAGCAGAATAAGCAGAATGAAAGGAAAGAAGAAAAATGAAGCAAAGAGACGGCAGGAAAAGTTAAGCAAGCAGAAAGAAAAAGGGATCCAGGTGTAGAGGACTTACCTGGAGTAGTAGGGCTTGCAGAGGCTCCTCGAGGTTCTCAGACTCTTCAGAAGGCGCGGTGGCAGAGGCTCCGCGTAGACTCCAGATGCTCAGAAGAGAGAGGAGGAGAGAGGAGTAGAGAAGACAGGAGCAGAGAGAGAGTGGAAGTCAGGAAATGCCACTCAGGCGCTGAGATTGGCCTAATTATAGGCAAATTGTTTCCACTGTAGCAACAGTTCCGGTCGTTGCCACGGAGACTGTTGTCACAGTACCGGTATCCTTTTTCAAAAAAAAAAAAAATAATAAAATAAAATAAAATAAAATAAAGCCATGGAAGAAAGCAGGAAATAAACACCAAATGGAGGGCCCCAACATTATTTCTTTTTCTTACGTCCAAGAGGTGCTCACGGGTGAGCTGGTTTGGAAGCAGTGAAACTCACGGGGTACCAGAGACAAAATCCAAAATGAGGCTAGATTTCAGAGAATTGGCTATAAAATCTGAAGCAGCAGCAGAGGGAGGGTCATTAGATTTTAGGAGTAGTTTAGTGTAAGAAGCCACGGACGTTTTGATTCGGAGTGTTTATTTTTCTTCCTCCCCTGTTGGGGAGGTTTGGGTTTTATGTGTTTCAATTTTCTAGTTTCAATGTATTGGATTTTAATTGATGTTAATTGCAATTTCCATTATGTCAGTTTTCAATTTACGGTTTCAAAACTTCATTCATCTGTTTCACATTTTTTTACTGCACTCGTTAAATTAAGTTTTTAGAAAAAGTTAAATTTCATGTTTTATTTTTACCGTCTTTTTATTTTATCGTTTATTGTTTTCTGAATCGTTAAATTTTACCGTTTCTGCATATTTATTGTTCCGTTTTTACCGTTTGGTTTTACAGTCGTTAAAATTTATTTCGGTGTTTTTAAATTCAGTTGTGTTTAAATTCCAGTTTAATTTATTTTCCGTAACCAAAAACACTACAAACCCCCCCCCCTTCGTGTTAAATCTAAGACCGAACCACAAATATTGGTCCTTGTGAGACGACCTAGGAGTCACTTCCTAGTACTGTACTGCATTCTTTTATGCACACTTTTTGTGGGAGGTGCGACCCTCTTATCATTTGGGTTGTGTGCTCATGCAAGAAAGGTGGGCAGTAGCGTACGCTTCTCGACAATTGAAAGTTCACGAGAAGAACTATCCGACACACGACCTGGAATTAGCAGCGGTCGTCTTTGCTTTGAAGATTTGGAGGCACTACTTGTATGGATCGACATTTCAAGTGTTCATTGATCATAAGAGTCTTAAGTACCTATTTGATCAGAAGGAGCTGAATATGAGACAGAGACGTTGGCTAGAGTTCTTGAAGGACTACGACTTTGAACTACTCTACCACCCGGGAAAAGCAAATGTTGTAGCAGACGCCTTAAGCAGAAAGGTAGTTCACGTCTCCTCCATGATGGTCCGAGATTTGAGTTTGGTAGAGAGTTTTAGAGATCTGAGGTTACAGTTTGACTTGCAACCGAATGTTATCAAATGTTGTACCCTTAGAATCTCCAGTGACGTATTCGACCGAATCAGAATGAAGCAGCGAGAGGATGAAGAGCTGGTGAAGATCTTGAACACACTCGGTACAGATCAAACCAAGGAGTTCAACGCTGGGACGGACGGCCTACTACGTTATATGGGTAGGACGTGCGTTCCGAATGATGGAGATTTGAAGCGGATCATCTTAGCTGAAGGGCATCACAGCCGTCTTAGCATGCATCCAGGTATGACTAAGATGTATCAGGACCTCAGGAAGTCGTTCTGGTGGCCAGGAATGAAGAGTGATGTCGCTCGTTTTGTGGCATCATGTTTGACGTGTCAAAAAGCCAAGGCTGAACATCAGAGGCCAGGCGGTCTACTTCAGCAGTTAGAGATTCCGGAATGGAAGTGGGACGGCATTGCGATGGACTTCGTGACTCACTTACCTCGCACGGTCAGGAATCATGATTCCATATGGGTAATAGTGGATCGTCTGACGAAGAGTGCTCACTTTCTAGCAGTCAACCTGAAGATGTCAATGGCGAATCTTGCTAAGCTTTACATCAAGGAAATCGTTCGTCTACATGGAGTTCCGTCTAGCATTGTTTCAGACCGAGACACAAGGTTTACCTCTCGATTTTGGCAGTCGTTACAAAGCGAGCTCGGCAGCAAACTCCATATGAGTTCGGCTTATCATCCTCAGACGGACGGTCAGTCCGAGAGAACAATTCAGACACTCGAAGACTTACTTAGGACATGCGTCCTAGATCACATGGGCGTCTGGGATGAAGTCTTACCGTTAGTGGAGTTCACTTACAACAACAGTTTCCAAGCCAGCATAGGAATGGCTCCCTTTGAAGCTCTGTATGGGAGGAAATGTCGAACGCCCTTGTGTTGGTTTCAGGAAGGGGAAAAGGTGTTAACAGGACCAGAGCTCATTCAGCAGACGACTGAGAAGGTGAAGTTAATTTAAGAAAGGCTGAAGGCATCTCGGAGCAGACAGAAGTCATACGCTGACAAAAGAAGAAGGCCATTGGAGTTCGATGCTGGAGATCACGTCTTTCTTAGACTACATCCGACTACTGGAGTGGGGAGAGCCATTCGACCCAAGAAGTTGTCTCCCAAGTTCGTCGGACCCTATCAGATCTTGAGGAAGATCGGACCAGTCGCATACGAGTTATCCTTGCCGCCTCAGTTATCAAATTTGCATCCAGTCTTTCACGTTTCTCAACTCCGAAAATACGTATCCGACCCTTCACACGTGTTGGAGTTAGAAGATATTCGTCTTCGTCAAGACCGTACATTAGAAATGCAGCCAGTACGCATTGAAGATAGCAACACCAAGTACTACAAGAGGAAAGCAGTCAGATTGGTGAAAGTCGTCTGGGACGAGAAGACGGGCGACTCTACATGGGAAGTGGAAGCTGCTATGAAAGATTTGTATCCCCATCTGTTCGAGACTCCGTCCTAATTTTCGAGGACGAAAATTTTTGTTGTTGGGGAGAATGTAAGGACCTAGTATAATTTTATTTATTTATTTTTAGTTTAATATTATTCTAGAAGGGGTAGGGGAAGTAATTAGGAGGTAATTAGGAAGTCACGGACGTTTGGTTTTATTTGGAAGTGGGGAGCAAAGAAGTCCGTGACTCCTCTCACATGTTTCTGGCACCATTCAAGCGTGGGAAATAAAAAGGGGTTGAGGGGTTCTGCACTGGGAGAGTTTTGCTGCTGCATTCGGTGAAAAACGTGAAGTCCAAAGTTGCTGGGAAAGAAGAAGTGAAGAACTTTGGAATTTGAAAGGAGATCCAGACACTTGAATTTCTAGGTTCAAGATTCACAAAGGAAGTCTTCAAGAGGTAAGCAGTGCTAGATTTTTCGTTTTGATCAGTTAATCTTACTGTTTTTGTAGAAATCTAAAAGCTTTAGAGTTAAAAATGGAGGTTTTTCTGGTTTCTGGAAAACCTGTGATTCTGCAGAATCTGTAGAATCGCGTTCGTCCAATTTGATTTCAAATTGGACGTTCGTCCAAATTGGTTTCAAATTGGACGTTCGTCCAAATTTTCGAGCGTTCGTCCAATTTGGTTTCAAATTGGACGTTCGTTCAAAACTAGACGAATTGAGTGTTCGTTCTTAAATATTCTGAAGTTCGTCCTAACCATAGGTGGGTTTCTGAGCGTTCGTTCATATAAAGGATTAACGAGCGTTGGTGATAAGGATTTGAGTAGAGAGCGTCTGTGTGCGCCTGTGAACGTTCGTTCATTTCCGGGTAAGGGAAGCTTACTTAATTTAACTGTTTTGATGCATGCTGTATGTGAACGTTCGTTATTTTTACTGTATGGAAATAATGCATGATGGAATGAATGGTATGAACGTTCGTTATTGTGACTCTATGATGTTGCTGTGATTGATTTATGTGGACGTCCGTCATTTATTGAATGGAAATGAAACATGATTAAGCTACTTATGATGTATGAGATATTGGATGAAATGAGATATATGAATGAGATGTTTTGGTGTGAATGAATGAAACTATGAAAGTCTGTGATGAGAAATAAACTGGAACTGAAAAATGAACTCCCCATGAAATTGAACGTTCGTACTAAACGGTCATTGACCGTTCGGTTTTCCTTAGTTGAGGACGAGCGTCCTCACTCTAAAATGTTCTATTTGAGCGTTCGGTCAAACACTGTTGAAGCTAACATTTTCATAAACTTCTATCTCTTTGAAATTGTATGTGTATATGCAACTGTGTATTTTTCCCGTTCGTAAATACTCTTTAAAAGTATCTTAATTTATTTTTCAAGTCCTACCAATCTGAGTTATTAAACGTTCGGTCTCATACCGTACGTTCGTTCAAATTGGTGTTCGGTCTTATACCGAACACGCGTTTAAATGACGTTCAGTCTTATATTGAACGCTCATTCTGTTTGGTGTTCGTTTCAGAACGAGCGCTCGCTCAAATTGGTACTTACACTGAGCATTCGTCCAACATGACGCTCGCTTTTGATGTGAGCGTTCGTCCAAAATTCTGCGTTTTGAAATGAGCGTTCGTCCTATTGGCGCTCGACTTTTGAAATGAGCGATCGTCCTAAATGAGGCTCGTTCTTATAACGAGCGCTCGCTCAAAGTGAGGCTCGACCTTATGTTGAGCGTTCGTCCCAAAATGGGGCTCGGCATTATTTTGAGCGCTCGTATTATTTTCCACAGCGTTCGTCCAATGAACAGTACCAGATTTAGAAATATCTGAACTTAAACCGTTCGTTCTTTGATTCGAACGAGCGTCCCTGTTGGGTCTCATTTCACAGCATTCGTCCTCGGACTTATTGGGGACAAGACGTTCGTTTTTGATGGTTTTCTTAAGAATAATGAATGATGAACAGTTTATGAGATGAAATGAAAATACGAATACATGATGAAAACTGAATGATGAACAGTATATGAGATGAAATGAATGTTGATTTATGAAAGAGCGTTCCAAGGAGGAATGACTCAGAACTTGATTATTGAGATTTGTAAAGTATGAATGTGGTAAGCTTAGCCGGTCGTTCATCCTGATATTCCGTGAGTATTCGTCCTCACGTAGAGGCAGTACGTCATGTGTGGGAATGGCAGGAGGTCCTAGTCCTGATGATTTTTGGACAGATAGGATTAACCTCGGGTGGCAGCTGATGAGAGTTCCAGTTACTACATCACCCGGGTGCACGAACACCGAAGCTACACAGAGTTCATACAGTCCGGACAGTCAGTCGTGTCGAGTTTATTTAGTGAGTACGTTTAAATGGGTTGTTATGTAATGAATGTGTATGTTGAGATATGCATGTATGTTGAATTGTTTACCTGAAATTGTATGTTGATGCATGAGTTAAATTACGTAAGCTTACCCTTTCGTTTCCTTGTGTTGTCTATTGTCCTTGTACGTCCGTCTTGTCATTGCAATGATCATCCGTGTGGATGTGAGCAGAGGGAGACGCGCGTTTGGAAGAGGCGCTGAATGAAGAGAACCTGGTTGATGTCGAAGTGAAGACCGAGCAGTGAGGCGCTCGGCCAGTTATATAGCCTGTATTAGAGTGGTCGTTCGACCATCTTGTCTTGTTATTTCTGATAGACCGTTCGGTATTTGTGCCGTGTAAACCGTTCGGTCAGGTTTCATGTACGGTTGGTTTTAATTTGTAAACTCTTATGTGTGACGTGTGACTTTAGCACATTCGCAGTTATGTTGGATTTGTACTCAAGGACGTTCGTCCTTGAGCGATCGTAAATTTCTCATTTCTTTAACTTTTAGTGTAAAACTGTTTGAGATTATTATTAATTGTGATTTTCTAAATTTATAGTTATAACTGTATTTTTGGGATGTCACAATGTGTTATGCTGATTATTTTGTTTTAATGCTTGCACCAAGTTTCTTATATATTATATACATGGAATCAATTTATTTTTACTCATTTTATCTTATTTTCACTTCTCAAAGCGTTTTTAATTTATTATTTCCATGATGGATAGCGTTGAAGGCTCCTCCAATGTGCATTATAATGTTTTAGTTTACTCGTTACATTTTCAATTGGTTAACGCCCTTTCGCTTTAAAGTTTTATTCTCACTGCAATGTGTTTTCTTTTTTCTTAGCTTAAGTATTGCATTCGAATAGCACGTCAAGTGTTTCTTGATTATCTGTTGTATTTTAATTAGTTCACACATCTTGATTTAGGACCGTTAATTTACTATTTTCATTCACTATGTTGTCTATTATGTTTGGTTTACTGTTTTCTTTCACTATAATGTTGTCTATTTTGTTCGACTTCTTTATCTTCCTGCATTTCCAATTTCTTCACTTGCTTTAGAGACCGTTCGGTGTCAATGTATAACCGTTCAGTCATCTGTAGGACCATTCGGTCTTCCTGCTTTGTTAATTTATTTCAATGTTTTCAATTGTGTTTAGTTGTATTTAATTTCTAGTTTTAGTTTAGTATGTTTCTAATCACAAAAACACTTTCAGAAACCCCCGCCCTATGTGTTTGACCTAATTCTCGAACCACATTTGGTCCTCGAGAGACGACCTAGGAGTCACTTCCTAGCACTATATTGCATTCTTAATGCACATCAAATTTGTATGGGCCGCGACAGCCCCATCAAAGTGCATCACTCGTTTAGAATCAAAATCTAGAGCAATGTCTTTATTAACACTTGACAAGTGTACCGAATCGTATCAAGTAATAATAAAATGGTAAGACCAAGTATCGTTTCCCAAAGGACTCAAGGCCTAAACAGTTATGTGATTTGTTGATTAAATTAGACTTGTAAATGAATCTTGTAGGTTTAGATGCCAATACTGAAAAATAAATATGAATGCATGTGTTGATCAATTGGATAGAAAGAAGCAAAAGAGATTGATGTAAAATATGGAATGATGATGTTGTTGGGGTTTCCAGTTCATCCTATCCACTCTCATGTATTCATGAATTAATCTTTCTTCATTAATGTTAATGCTACTTTCTAATTAACCTTAAACACGATGTCTCGATGAAGAAAACCTACTCCTAATCACTAGTTTATAATGTCTTGACTCCCTAGCAATTATCCATGCATTACATTCGCACAGAAGCTTAAAGGCAACCAGTCCTCCTATCCCTATGTCTAGGCAATATTGTTCTTGGGAGAATTTCTTCAGTTCTAGACTTACTTATATGTGTCCATACAAATAACATCAATGATCATGCAATTCAATGAATTAAACAAAGCATGCATAGAGTATAGAAGAAAACCCTAACAATTAATTAAAGAAAGCATATAAATTAAAGAATCAATTCAATACATGAGAGTTTCAAAGGATTACATCGGTTCCCCAACAACAATGAAAGTTTACTTCACCATAGACATGGTGAAACTCAAGTTCTCTTGCATTTTTAATAAACAAATTTCACTTAATCTCACGTTCAATCTAAATATCACATCGTTTTTCAAATCATCCGACTTTTAATTTTCAGTCATAATTATCTTATACTTGAAATTTGATAAAAGCATAAATATAAACTTAAAACCTAACATTGTTGCAGTGATTTAAAGTCAATGTGTTTTAAATAGCCTAGCAATCGATGCTATTTGGATTTTAAATAAACAAATTTCACTCACTGTGTGTAACATTGTTTCTCAAATACATCTAATTTTTAATTATTATTTAAGAGATAATTATATTATACTTAAAATTTGATAAAAATATAATTGTTTCTCAAGGTTGATTTTTTTCTTCTTTAATTTGCAAAAAAACAAAAATCTTTTGACATTTGTCTATATCCTCAATTAACCTCTCTTTAATTAACTCAGGCTGAGACTGACATTTATTGACTTTTATTCATTAACTTACACGTTCACAAAAAGAAATGGTGTGAAGCTGTTCAGAGTCTTCAACATGCCCTTAGAGGCTATCTTACATGTGCTAATTTGTGGGAACTAATTTTCAGAACTTTTTCTTTCTGTTTATTTCATTGTCTTAGATGCTTCTTTAGTTATTTGTGGTATTTAATATGACATTATTACTACTATGGGTGATTATGATTATTTTGGTTTATTACATAAAGACCATGACACGTGAGGTAAACAATAAATAGGTTAAAATGAATTTAGCTACTCCACTGCATGTGATTTTAGATTAGTATCGAGGGATCTTTTCTGCAGCCCCAATTTCTATTCTTTTTCTCTTTCTGCAGTCTCAAACTTGCTTAAAAAAAAAAGATATAATTCCTCGGTTCACAGGGAACCGAGGTATAAAATCCAGCGAAAAAAATAAAAAGTCTACTGCATCGATTCCCTTTGAATCGAGGTGAAATCATTCACTTTTTTGTCTCGGTTTACAACAGAGGCATAAAGTTGTGGATTTTTTTCCTCGCCTGTATATGCGTCGGTTCAAGAACCGCTGCCTATGAGCGAAAATAACCGATGTTGTTTCCTCTGACTGTACTAGTAAAAGTGGAAGACAGGTGTGTGTCGTAGATTGGACGAACGTTTTGACGATAGAGAAAAACTGAAATTTTCGAAGTTTTTTTTCACTTCTCTACATGCAACCTTTCTTCCAAATTCTGAAACTCCATTTTCTCCTCCTTCCCTCTAAAAACTCTTCCTTCTCTCTACAAAATCTCACCCTTTCTCTTCTCTGATCACCACTCAGACACCGCTGAAGCACTCCCGACGTCAAGAGCTTTCGTGTAATGATGGGTTTATGATTTTGAGCCGGTGAGTCTCTTTTTCTCTAGTACGTTTGGTTACGTCTTGCATGCAATTATTTGGTTCTGGTCGTCTGAGTGGGTGGTAGTAGTTTGAGTGTTTCTGGTTTTTCTCTATAGTTCAGTATCCCTAACAACGTGATCGTCGAACGTTAGTTCTGTGGTAGAGGAAAGTTTTATTGTGATTCGTTTGAGCGTTCGTCTACGTGTCGAGGTAAGGGAAGCTTATATAATATGATTGTATGTTAGTTTATACATTCGTTTTTAATGGATGCATGTTTGTTGGAGTTACGGAATGAATACGAAGTATGATTGTTGATGTGTTTTGACTATATGATGTATGAATATTTATTATGATATGGATGTTTGATTTTATGAAAATAGATGTGGAGAAATGAATTGCTATAAAGAATTATAAGTATGAAATTCGCTATGAAAGTGTGCGTTCGTCAATGAAATGATCTTTGACCGTTCAGTTTTTCTAGTGGACTTGGTTGGAATTGGATTCTTTCATTTGGGAAGAATCCTAGTTGAGGACGAGCGTCTTCGTTTTGTAATACTTGTACATGAGCGTTCGGCCAAGGGTAGTCGCCCCTTGGTATTTTGTTATAAACCCAAGTATAACCTCAGTGTCTGTCTAAATTCGTTCCAGCCTAAAGTTTCAGTACTCGACCTAGGCTTGTTGGTGTTCGGTCTAACTCGTGAGTCAGTTCATCCAATTGGCTCACTTAGTATATAAACGTTTGGTTCTAGTCATTCTTGAGAAATATTATGTTAATCACTCCCTTTCTTAAATGAATGATTCTCTCTCTCTCTCTCGGTTTTGATCTGCTAGGAACAGGAAACCTTTGGTCTCACTCCAAGCGTTTGGTCTTGTTCAGAGTAGAAGTTAACGTTCGACATTCGGTATCTTCAGATACTTTTATTCAAATTGATCTCATTGAGGTCTTATTAATGAAAGATGATGAAATATGATGTGTATGAAATGAATTGGATTATGAACGAGCGTTCCGGGGAGGAATAGCTAATGAATGAATATTGGAAATTTGGTAAAGTATGAATGTGGGCATGCTAAGCTAGCGGTTCATCCTGATATTCCATGATTACTCGTTCTCACGTAGAGAAGGGTAAGTCATGAGTGGGAATGGCAGGAAGTCCTAGTCCTTATGGTTAATTTGGACAGATAGGACTAACCTCGGGTGGCAGTTGTTGAGGGTATCCCAGTTACAACATCACCTGGGTGCACAAACGTCGTAGCTACACAGAATTCATACAGTCCGGACAATCAGTCTAGTATTAGGCTTTGCATGAGCGAGTGATGAATTATTTTGTTTGGTTTTGATTGTGTGAAATATATGTTTGTACATGAATTAAATTACATAAGCTTACCCTATGTTTCCTGTCTTGTCTGTTTTGTACAATTGGTTGTCCTTATGTTGCAATGATCATCCATGTGGATGTGAGCAGAAGTAGACGAGCTACTAGAAGAAGCGCTGGAAGAAGAGAATTTAGTTGAGGTAGAAGTTAAGACCGAACAGTAGAACCGTTCGGTCAGTTTATTAGCTTACTTTTAAGATGATCGTTCGATCATATTTTCCCTCTTCTTTTGATAGGACCGTTCGGTATAATCTTTTGTAAACCGTTCGATCGGGATTTTCTTATATAGTTCAGTTTTAATTTTCTAGTTCTGTAAGGCCGTTCGGCCACAAGCTTACTTCTTTATTATGTAAAACTAAGTTGTAATATTATTAAATATGATTATTCTATTATATAGTTTTAGACTGTATTTTTGACATGTTAACCTAGGTATGGCAAAAACTATATTATTAAATATGTTTTTAATATTTAAACTTTGTTTCGAAATTAAAATTTATTTTGATATAAAATTTTAATCTATTTTATTTTTAAAAATTTTAAAAATAAATAAATATATTTTTTTAATTTAATTATGTTAATTTTTTTATGTGTCAGTTGACATGTAAAAAGATATTAAATAATTGAATTAAAAATTTATATTTCTTTATTTTTTAAATTTGAGAAAAAAATGTATCAAAATTTAAACATTGGACGAATTTTAATTTTATATCAAGGTTTGGAGACTAAAAATATATTTAATTTTATAATTAATTATATTAATTATATTTGATTTGGTTACCTATTAAATTTTCGTAAGTCAAATAAAACTTAAACAAAATCAACTATGTTTTCTGAAAAACTAGAGCAAAAAACTACCTTTTTTTCTGTTTATATTTTATGTTCAATATTTTTTTAACTTGGAACAATTTGAGTTTGGTAGAGCATACTCTGGTCAGTTATCTAGAATTGCATTCGTTGATCATATTGTACTAGTAATTATTAACAAACTTAGGTTTTGAAAACACTCGTTTGAAGTATACAATCACTTGATAACATTTTTATGAAATAATTGAAGAACAATGATTCTTTTCATAGGAGCGGCACCAAATATTGGTTTAGTTATTTTAATGTTATGGTATGAGGAAGCTTTCTTTCTCCTAATTTTAACTGATCTTTTCTATTTTGGACATTGTCGTAAATTTGTAGCTAGATCTAATTTTGTACATAGGTTACACACGTTTATGAATATATATTTTTCTTTGCGGATCAAAAGACAATAAGAAAGATTGTCAAATTGTTCTAATATTTTTCATTGTCAACTTATTATCACTATTTTTTTTCAATAAAAAAAATAAACATCTTCTATTAAAATTTTCCCTATATAGAAATTACAATTCGCCAAACTTTACAAAGTGAATAGTCATTGAAATATAAGATTTAATTATACCACATTTTTAAAATTCGAAATTTATGATAAAAGACTTATACTGATTCTTTAAAGTGCATTTATTTAACATTTACATTTACTTTCCATAAAAAGAGAAGCGAAAAATATATTTCAGCAACTTATAAGCAAAGCTAAACTTTGAACAGATGCACTTCAAATAATGAATAATAAGAAAAAACTGTGGAACTATTTCTGTCAAACGAAAACATGTTTAAAACAATAATCTTGATGATTAATTTGCATTGTTCAGGGAAGATAAGATAGAACTGATTATCACATAAATAATGAAAATGTTGCAAGAAATAGTACGTAAACAAGACATTAACCCAAAAATGTGGTAATTAAGACCTGGTGTTCAAAACTTGGCTAAAACATCATTATTGCCTTAACTACCAGAGCATAGAAAGAACACAAGGCAAAATTGTTGAATTAATTTTCTTCGATTACATAACTATATCCTTGAATTAATTTTCACCTAAACAAAAATGAATTTTGCTTCTGTTTCTTTTTGTATACCTTACAAACACAATACCCAAAAGAGCCAACCAGAGAAATAGAGCAAAGAAATTCTTCCTATATTAAGAAACTGTGAGCATCTGTCCTCGTATTGATTCACCCAATTAAGAATTTAGCCAAGGAAAAACATCGGGTGATGTCTGCAACCTCTCTGTTAAAACTTCAACACCAGTATCTGTCACCTAATTATGATGAAAGCCATGAACTATTAAATAGGTACAATCAGCTAAAAACAGTCATGAACTACTAATGTATACACAATAAAGATAAAGAAACCACCATGGGTTTAAATCCAATTGAGAGGTGTAGAATTCAGATATTTTGCATGAGATTATAGGTTTGAACCCACAATATACCCAAAAATTTAAACCTACATTGAACCAAGACATTTTTTGCTCTCTGGTATCTTAATAGTTTGCAAAGGCTTAGTCTCGCATGTTTGTATCACATCAATATCAATAACATTATATATAGAGGTGAGAAACTAAAGAACTAGTGGTTAATGAAAACTCCAACCAAAATTTAAAATTTCCATCATTTTCTCTAATTTATTATCACCCTTCAGCTCATCAAGACCGTGACAAAATGAAGAAAACAGATAGAATACTGTAATAGGACTCAGGAAAAAAACATAAATGGACTTACCAAAAGAGTGTGCTCAAATTGAGCACTTCGTTTACCATCAGCTGTAACAGCAGTCCATCCATCAGGCCACATACGATCACGCCAGACACCTATTAAAAAAATAATCTTACAACTGTTGCATGTATATCCATTCGTTATCTATTTAAGCGATTATAGATAGTGTAAGCATACCAGCATTGATCATTGGTTCAATTGTAAAGGTTTGTCCAGCCTTCATCACACCAACTGCTTTATTTCCTGTTAAGTGGTTAAGGACATTCCACATGTTCTCTTTCTACTTTCTAGCTTTATTCTTTGTTGAAAGGGATAGAAAAGCCAGAGGTTCACATTGGATGATGTTTCAAGCAAGTGATGTTATGTACAAGATGATTGTCAATAGGAAGTGAAAGTGTAACATCTATACAACAATTTCTAAGTTTACAAGCCCTTTTATATGCCTAAGAAAAAAACAATTGGTCACTTTATATTAAAATAAATGTGTATTCTGTGCTGAATGATAAGATCAAACATCAGAGGATGCAAAAAATAATTTCCAAAAAAAGCATTTAAATACCTTTGAATGCTTAAAAACTAAGGAAGGATACTAGCATAATGAGGAATGTTTGGTGCACAGTGGAAGAGCTCTCCAATTCCATGACCACAGTATGATTTTACCTAAGTGGAAAAAAATTAACAGAAGATAAGAATTCACTATAGTGAACTAATAACAATAAATAGATTAAGAAAATAAAGAACCAAAAAGTAAAACATTACCACTGAGAAGCCAGACATTGAAGCATGACGATTAATAACTTCACCAATTTCACGGAATCTTATCCCAGGTTTAACTAAATTTAGCCAAAAAAGATGGATCAGGGTCCCCTAGTTTAAATTACTAAAATATTATATATACATTTTAATTATAAAATATTTCAAACCAAATAAACACAATAAAATCCGAATGCAAAATGCATACTTGTATGGTCATCCATAAACATCATTTATTAATACTTTCAATACATACTTATCTACAACATACCGAGTAGCTCATACAGTATGATTCACTACTTACTCAACATGTTCTTATGTCCTAATTTATTATTTTAATGATAAAATGTTCTTGTAATTAGAGAAAATATCTTTAGAATCTTCCTAATTAGAAGATATAGATATATAATATTTTATTTTATTTTGTTTCCCTATTTCTCTTTTTAGGAGAATTAGATTATTACAAATAGAGGATATGAGAATGTTTTTTGTCACGATTGATAATCATAAATAAATCTTAATTTAAACTTGGTGTCCGAGCTCCAAATCTTGGGGCTTCAATTCGCTGCAACAGTCGCACCGCCGCCGCTGTCCGACCAACGCCACTGCTGCCGTCGCTGGTTGGGGTCGTTGATAGGGCAGAAAGGTGTGCCCAACACTGGCGATCACAACGCCGACGCGTGTAGCCCACGCGCCCACCTCTGACGAAACACTCGCCGCTGCCGCCACAGACAGGGTTGTCGGAGCCTCCTATGTCTGTTCCTGGGGTCGGTGACGTCTCGTTTGGCCTATATTTGAGCAGATATGAGTTTGAAGGTTTTGCTCCTCTTCTCGGTGTGACCCACACGCTGTCGTCGTCTCAAAAAAGGTCACCGGAGACTCCTAGTTTTGTTCTACAGGATGTCTGAAGTAAAAAGGATTCCTTTGGGAGTACTTAATGACCTACCAAATATAGGAGGTACCAATTGGTTGGATGGTCAAAATTACTTACAATGGAGCCAATTTATTCTAAGGGTTCTCAGGGTCTTTCAAAACTTGATCACATAGATGGACGAGGACCAGAACCAGATGACACTTATTTCTTAATTTGGGACAATGAAGATTCATTAATTATGACTTGGATGTGGCAATCCATGATTCGTGAGGTGAGGTAAGAGAAATTATATGTTCCATTCTTATGCAAGAGAAATATGGGATGATTTACAAAGCACTTTTTCTTTAAAAAAAGATCTTGCTGCTTATTGTGACATTGAGAATAGGATATTTAATACAAAACAGGGCTCCCTTTTCGTATCAGAATATCACAGAATCTTGAGTGGTCTTTGGATGGAATTCGATCATAACAAAACAATAAAGATTTAAAAAACAGATGTTGTTGCTCTTGCTGAATTCATTGAAAGGGGAAGAATCTTTAAATTTCTCCAGGGCTTGAATCATGAGTATGACCCAATCCTGGTTCAGATTTTTGGAAGAGATAATTTACCATCCTTGTTAGAAGTTCTTTTTTAAGGTAAGAGGAGAAGAAACTCGGAGAACTGTCATGCTAAATGGAGGGATCTCCAACACAGGCTCTACCATGACAACTGGAAAGGGAGTCCACAAGGGAACAAATGCTGGGGGAAAGACGTTTGAAAAAGGTACTCATGGGGACTATTGTTGATACTGTAAAAGATCTGGACATACCAAGGAAATATGCTTCAAACTCCATGGAAGAAAGAATGTTCTCGAATGCATGGGAAACAACAAAGGGTCTACTCAAAGATGGGTAAATCATACAACCTCATAACAGAAAGCCACTAATCAATCTAGTTCTTCACAATCTAATCCACAATATAAGGAGAAACTAGAGCGCTTGGAAGCAATGGTTGAATCAATCAGTAAGCCCTCTAGATCATGTACTCTATTCATAAAAGGTAAGATTTGTCTCAATAGTGTTAGTCAACTGTCTCAAGGTATTTGGATCCTTGATTCAGGTGCAACTGATCATATGACACCATTTAGTGGGTCTTTCGACTCATGGTAAAAGCAATAAAGCACAACTTATTACAGTTGTGAATGGTCAGGGTATACCTATATGCGGCTCTGGGAATATAATTTTGGACTCATCTATTATATTGAAGGATGTTTCACATGTTCCTCAATTAGCTAATAGTCTTATCTCTGTGCAAAAACTCAAAGGATTTAAATTGTTCAGTAATATTTTTTCCAACTTATTGTGTTTTTCAGGACCTTGCCACGGGAAGACGATTTTAACAGCTAAGGAGCAAAGTGGGTTGTATTTTTTAGAGTTTGATGACCAAAACAACACAAATTAAGTCAACAAGCTACATCTGAGACGTGGGCAAATTCCTAAATATGGCTACATCATCAAAGGCTTGGGTATCCTTCATTTAGTCTTATCAAGTCCTTGTTTCCCCATTTGTTTACCAAAGAGTCTGTTGAGTCTTTTAATTGTGATATTTGTCAATTGTCAAAACACCATCGTGCATCTTATTCTATTAGTAATAAAAAGAGTATTTCTCCATTTGATTTAATTCAGGGTCCTGTCATAGATTCTATTTCCGGAGCCAAATGGTTTGTTACTTTTATTGACGATTGTACCCGTGTCACATGGACATACCTTATGAAAAATAAATCCGAAGTTTTTCAAATTTTTGTTAATTTTTTCCATCTTGTCCAAAATCAATTTGGAAAAAAATATCAACAGAATTAGGTCTGATAATGGTACTGAATATGTGAATCATGAATTTCTCAATTTTTTGTCTCATAATGGTATTGTTCATGAACTCACTGTGTTAACACCCCTCAACAAAATGGGGTTGCTGAAAGAAAGAATCGTCATCTTCTTGAAGTAACTAGAGCTATTCTTTTCCAAATGTCTGTTCCAAAAAATTACTGGGGAGAAGTTGTGTTAACTGCCACATATCTCATCAACAGGTTACCCACTCGTATCTTAAATGACATCAGTCCTATAGAGTCTCTATTGTCTTTTGTTCTTTCTTCTTCCATAATAACGAATCTACCTAGTCGAGTCTTTGGATGTGTTGTTTTTGTTCACTCTCATTATCCTAACCGTGGTAAATTAGATCCCAGAGCACTTAAATGTGTCTTTATTGGGTATCCTTCTAATAGAAAAGGATACAAATGTTATCATTCTCAGAGTCGTCGCGTCTTTATCACCATGGATGTCACCTTTCATGAAACAATCCTTTTATGTCAGTCCACCACTTCAGGGGGAGAAAGTACTTGAAGTGGATGAACTCTCCTTCTTGTCATTACCACGTTTGTCTTTGCAGGATGCTCGAGACCCGAGCAATGAAGCTTCCATAGTCCACATTGAGGAAAAAGAGGAAGACAAATTTTTTGGCAACAAATATGAAAGAAGAAAACAACCCACTTCAACTCTCGAGCAAGAAAAATTGTTTAATCCGGAGGTGAGGATCCCTGAAGATATCAATGTGGAGAGGTAAGTATTACTGAGGATTTTCCAATTGCATTGAGAAAGGGAAGATGATCATGTGCTAAATATCCTATTTCTCAAGATGTTTGCATTAAAAATCTCTCTAATAAGCACAAAAGTTTTATTACTGCCATTGATGCCACAGAAATTCCTACCTCAATCTAGGAGGCCATGAAAATTGAACATTGGAATCAAGCCATGAAAGAAGAGATGAATGCATCAAAAAGAAATTCAACTTGGGAGATTGTAGATAAGCCAAGAGACAAGAAGGCATTAGGGTGTAAATGGATATTCACAGTGAAACATAAGACAGATGGGACAATAGAAAGATATAAAGCTAGATTGGTGGCAAAAGGATATACCCAAACATATGGGATTAACTATGAGGAGACATTTGCCCCAGTGGCAAAGATGAATACAGTTCGAGTTATTCTCTCTTTGGCTGCCCATTTTAGATGGGACTTACACCAGCTAGATGTGAAGAATGCCTTTCTTCATGGAAATCTAGATGACGAAGTGTACATGGAGATTCCCCCAAGTTTTGAAGTGAAAAATGAAAGAAACAAGTATGCCTCCTGAAGAAAGCATTGTATGGTCTTAAGCAATCCCCTAGAGCATGGTTTGGAAGATTTACAAAAGCAATGGTTTCCTTGGGATACAAACAAAGCCAAAGAGATCATATTCTATTCATAAAGAACTCTTCTACAGGTAGAATCACTCTATTACTTGTCTATGTGGATGATATGATTATTGCAAGAGATGATGAAACAAAAAAGTTGGCATTAAAAGATAAATTGCCAGCTCAGTTTGAAATGAAAGACCTAGGAAAACTCAAATATTTTCTTGGAATAGAGGTTGCCTACTCCAAGAACGGAATTTTCATCTCCCAAAGGAAATATGTACTTGATCTCCTCAAAGAAACAGGAAAGTTGGGTTGTAGAACCTCAACAGTTCCTATAGAACAGAATCACAGAATTGGAAGTGAAGAAAGTGCTCCTATAGAGAAGACCCAATATCAAAGATTGGTAGGAAAGTTGATTTATCTATCACACACAAGACCAGGCATTGCTTATGATCCAAGAGAGAGACACATGCAAGTAGTTGACAAAATTCTCCAATACTTGACTATGAAGATATATACTGATGCGAACTATGCAAGTTCTATTACCGACAGAAAATCTACTTCTGGGTATTGTGTATTTCTTGGAGATAGTCTGGTAACATGGAGAAGCAAAAAGCAAGATAGAGTATCCCGTTCTAATGCAGAAGCTGAATTTTGAGCCTTTGCTCAAGGAATGTGTGAAGGACTCTGGATGAAAATCATTTTGGAGGATCTTAAAGCCCAAGTGGAGAATCCGGTGCAACTACACTGTGACAATAAGTCTGCTATGAGCATAGCCCATAATCCAGTACAACATGATAGAACCAAACACATTGAAATTGACAGACATTTCATTAAAGATAATCTTGACAGAGAATTTGTGATTACAACTCATGTTCCTACAGAACTTCAAATAGCAGATATATTTACAAAAGGACTTCCTCGGGGTAGATTTCAAGATCTTGTAGGCAAGTTGGGAATGATTGATATTCATTTACCAACTTGAGGGGGAGTGTTGTAATTAGAGAAAATATCTTTAGAAACTTCCTAATTAGAAGATATAGATATATAATCTTTTATTTTATTTTGTTTTTCTATTTCTCTTTTTAGGAGAATTAGATTATTACAAATAGAGGATATGAGAATGTATTTTCATGATTGATAATAATAAATAAGTCTTATTTTCAACTGATGCTTTATTACCTTAAAATTAGGGATTTAAGAGAATGACCAAATCAACTGTTTTAAGCCAAATATGTAGTTTTATTTATGAATAATAAAAGTTATGGAACTGTTAGGATATAGGGTAATATAATGGGTAATGGGTTTAGGATAGAACATGGAGAAATTATATAAATAAGACCTTGTTATGTTGTCAGGGGCATCATTGAGTATTATTTTGTAAATCTAGACTTTGGCCAGAAGAGGCGAATTAGGCCCCCGTTAGGGCAAAGAGGGGGATTAGGCCTCCATTAGCGGTATCAGTGTACATCGTTCTCAATTTCAATACAAAAACTCATTCTTTCATTGTTCTTTGTATCTTCTAAGTGTGTTCTTGTTAGGTTCCAAACCCAGATACCTAACAAATTGGTCTGACCTGCTGAATCTTCGTTGGAGGAGCGAACAGAGCACATGTGAAGAAGAAGAATGGAGGGAAGGTTGATTGTGATTCAATAATCGGTAGAAGAGTGAGCGGAGAAAAGATCGGTAACTTGCAAACTACAAGCGCTTGGTCGCGCTCATGAACGACGAATCAGAAACCAGCATTGGCGCTCCGAAGGAAGTCGTGATTCCGTCAATACAAGACGCGAACGACGACCATCAGAAGAATCAGACGAGCAATCAGAAGAGGATGGAGGAGAAGTACGACACAGTTGGAGGAAGCGCATTGAACTACCTAAATTTGAAGGTGCGCATCCCACTGGCTGGATCGCACAGGTAGAGGAATTCTTCGATCTCCAGAGTGTGACGGAGAAGGAGAAGATGAAGCTCGTCTCTACATGCATGGAGGGAGGTTTGGTGAGATATTGGTTCCACTTATGGCGGAAGAAAACCAAGCATCTGAATTGGAAGTGGTTTGGCGGTCTAAATCGAGGCACCGTTTATGAGTTGCTGGCAACGTAGCTAGAGGAGGGATCTGTCAACGCCAACAGAAGGTTTTAGTTTACTCGTTACATTTTCAATTGGTTAACGCCCTTTCGCTTTAAAGTTTTATTCTCACTGCAATGTGTTTTCTTTTTTCTTAGCTTAAGTATTGCATTCGAATAGCACGTCAAGTGTTTCTTGATTATCTGTTGTATTTTAATTAGTTCACACATCTTGATTTAGGACCGTTAATTTACTATTTTCATTCACTATGTTGTCTATTATGTTTGGTTTACTGTTTTCTTTCACTATAATGTTGTCTATTTTGTTCGACTTCTTTATCTTCCTGCATTTCCAATTTCTTCACTTGCTTTAGAGACCGTTCGGTGTCAATGTATAACCGTTCAGTCATCTGTAGGACCATTCGGTCTTCCTGCTTTGTTAATTTATTTCAATGTTTTCAATTATGTTTAGTTGTATTTAATTTCTAGTTTTAGTTTAGTATGTTTCTAATCACAAAAACACTTTCAGAAACCCCCGCCCTATGTGTTTGACCTAATTCTCGAACCACATTTGGTCCTCGAGAGACGACCTAGGAGTCACTTCCTAGCACTATATTGCATTCTTAATGCACATCAAATTTGTATGGGCCGCGACAGCCCCATCAAAGTGCATCACTCGTTTAGAATCAAAATCTAGAGCAATGTCTTTATTAACACTTGACAAGTGTACCGAATCGTATCAAGTAATAATAAAATGGTAAGACCAAGTATCGTTTCCCAAAGGACTCAAGGCCTAAACAGTTATGTGATTTGTTGATTAAATTAGACTTGTAAATGAATCTTGTAGGTTTAGATGCCAATACTGAAAAATAAATATGAATGCATGTGTTGATCAATTGGATAGAAAGAAGCAAAAGAGATTGATGTAAAATATGGAATGATGATGTTGTTGGGGTTTCCAGTTCATCCTATCCACTCTCATGTATTCATGAATTAATCTTTCTTCATTAATGTTAATGCTACTTTCTAATTAACCTTAAACACGATGTCTCGATGAAGAAAACCTACTCCTAATCACTAGTTTATAATGTCTTGACTCCCTAGCAATTATCCATGCATTACATTCGCACAGAAGCTTAAAGGCAACCAGTCCTCCTATCCCTATGTCTAGGCAATATTGTTCTTGGGAGAATTTCTTCAGTTCTAGACTTACTTATATGTGTCCATACAAATAACATCAATGATCATGCAATTCAATGAATTAAACAAAGCATGCATAGAGTATAGAAGAAAACCCTAACAATTAATTAAAGAAAGCATATAAATTAAAGAATCAATTCAATACATGAGAGTTTCAAAGGATTACATCGGTTCCCCAACAACAATGAAAGTTTACTTCACCATAGACATGGTGAAACTCAAGTTCTCTTGCATTTTTAATAAACAAATTTCACTTAATCTCACGTTCAATCTAAATATCACATCGTTTTTCAAATCATCCGACTTTTAATTTTCAGTCATAATTATCTTATACTTGAAATTTGATAAAAGCATAAATATAAACTTAAAACCTAACATTGTTGCAGTGATTTAAAGTCAATGTGTTTTAAATAGCCTAGCAATCGATGCTATTTGGATTTTAAATAAACAAATTTCACTCACTGTGTGTAACATTGTTTCTCAAATACATCTAATTTTTAATTATTATTTAAGAGATAATTATATTATACTTAAAATTTGATAAAAATATAATTGTTTCTCAAGGTTGATTTTTTTCTTCTTTAATTTGCAAAAAAACAAAAATCTTTTGACATTTGTCTATATCCTCAATTAACCTCTCTTTAATTAACTCAGGCTGAGACTGACATTTATTGACTTTTATTCATTAACTTACACGTTCACAAAAAGAAATGGTGTGAAGCTGTTCAGAGTCTTCAACATGCCCTTAGAGGCTATCTTACATGTGCTAATTTGTGGGAACTAATTTTCAGAACTTTTTCTTTCTGTTTATTTCATTGTCTTAGATGCTTCTTTAGTTATTTGTGGTATTTAATATGACATTATTACTACTATGGGTGATTATGATTATTTTGGTTTATTACATAAAGACCATGACACGTGAGGTAAACAATAAATAGGTTAAAATGAATTTAGCTACTCCACTGCATGTGATTTTAGATTAGTATCGAGGGATCTTTTCTGCAGCCCCAATTTCTATTCTTTTTCTCTTTCTGCAGTCTCAAACTTGCTTAAAAAAAAAAGATATAATTCCTCGGTTCACAGGGAACCGAGGTATAAAATCCAGCGAAAAAAATAAAAAGTCTACTGCATCGATTCCCTTTGAATCGAGGTGAAATCATTCACTTTTTTGTCTCGGTTTACAACAGAGGCATAAAGTTGTGGATTTTTTTCCTCGCCTGTATATGCGTCGGTTCAAGAACCGCTGCCTATGAGCGAAAATAACCGATGTTGTTTCCTCTGACTGTACTAGTAAAAGTGGAAGACAGGTGTGTGTCGTAGATTGGACGAACGTTTTGACGATAGAGAAAAACTGAAATTTTCGAAGTTTTTTTTCACTTCTCTACATGCAACCTTTCTTCCAAATTCTGAAACTCCATTTTCTCCTCCTTCCCTCTAAAAACTCTTCCTTCTCTCTACAAAATCTCACCCTTTCTCTTCTCTGATCACCACTCAGACACCGCTGAAGCACTCCCGACGTCAAGAGCTTTCGTGTAATGATGGGTTTATGATTTTGAGCCGGTGAGTCTCTTTTTCTCTAGTACGTTTGGTTACGTCTTGCATGCAATTATTTGGTTCTGGTCGTCTGAGTGGGTGGTAGTAGTTTGAGTGTTTCTGGTTTTTCTCTATAGTTCAGTATCCCTAACAACGTGATCGTCGAACGTTAGTTCTGTGGTAGAGGAAAGTTTTATTGTGATTCGTTTGAGCGTTCGTCTACGTGTCGAGGTAAGGGAAGCTTATATAATATGATTGTATGTTAGTTTATACATTCGTTTTTAATGGATGCATGTTTGTTGGAGTTACGGAATGAATACGAAGTATGATTGTTGATGTGTTTTGACTATATGATGTATGAATATTTATTATGATATGGATGTTTGATTTTATGAAAATAGATGTGGAGAAATGAATTGCTATAAAGAATTATAAGTATGAAATTCGCTATGAAAGTGTGCGTTCGTCAATGAAATGATCTTTGACCGTTCAGTTTTTCTAGTGGACTTGGTTGGAATTGGATTCTTTCATTTGGGAAGAATCCTAGTTGAGGACGAGCGTCTTCGTTTTGTAATACTTGTACATGAGCGTTCGGCCAAGGGTAGTCGCCCCTTGGTATTTTGTTATAAACCCAAGTATAACCTCAGTGTCTGTCTAAATTCGTTCCAGCCTAAAGTTTCAGTACTCGACCTAGGCTTGTTGGTGTTCGGTCTAACTCGTGAGTCAGTTCATCCAATTGGCTCACTTAGTATATAAACGTTTGGTTCTAGTCATTCTTGAGAAATATTATGTTAATCACTCCCTTTCTTAAATGAATGATTCTCTCTCTCTCTCTCGGTTTTGATCTGCTAGGAACAGGAAACCTTTGGTCTCACTCCAAGCGTTTGGTCTTGTTCAGAGTAGAAGTTAACGTTCGACATTCGGTATCTTCAGATACTTTTATTCAAATTGATCTCATTGAGGTCTTATTAATGAAAGATGATGAAATATGATGTGTATGAAATGAATTGGATTATGAACGAGCGTTCCGGGGAGGAATAGCTAATGAATGAATATTGGAAATTTGGTAAAGTATGAATGTGGGCATGCTAAGCTAGCGGTTCATCCTGATATTCCATGATTACTCGTTCTCACGTAGAGAAGGGTAAGTCATGAGTGGGAATGGCAGGAAGTCCTAGTCCTTATGGTTAATTTGGACAGATAGGACTAACCTCGGGTGGCAGTTGTTGAGGGTATCCCAGTTACAACATCACCTGGGTGCACAAACGTCGTAGCTACACAGAATTCATACAGTCCGGACAATCAGTCTAGTATTAGGCTTTGCATGAGCGAGTGATGAATTATTTTGTTTGGTTTTGATTGTGTGAAATATATGTTTGTACATGAATTAAATTACATAAGCTTACCCTATGTTTCCTGTCTTGTCTGTTTTGTACAATTGGTTGTCCTTATGTTGCAATGATCATCCATGTGGATGTGAGCAGAAGTAGACGAGCTACTAGAAGAAGCGCTGGAAGAAGAGAATTTAGTTGAGGTAGAAGTTAAGACCGAACAGTAGAACCGTTCGGTCAGTTTATTAGCTTACTTTTAAGATGATCGTTCGATCATATTTTCCCTCTTCTTTTGATAGGACCGTTCGGTATAATCTTTTGTAAACCGTTCGATCGGGATTTTCTTATATAGTTCAGTTTTAATTTTCTAGTTCTGTAAGGCCGTTCGGCCACAAGCTTACTTCTTTATTATGTAAAACTAAGTTGTAATATTATTAAATATGATTATTCTATTATATAGTTTTAGACTGTATTTTTGACATGTTAACCTAGGTATGGCAAAAACTATATTATTAAATATGTTTTTAATATTTAAACTTTGTTTCGAAATTAAAATTTATTTTGATATAAAATTTTAATCTATTTTATTTTTAAAAATTTTAAAAATAAATAAATATATTTTTTTAATTTAATTATGTTAATTTTTTTATGTGTCAGTTGACATGTAAAAAGATATTAAATAATTGAATTAAAAATTTATATTTCTTTATTTTTTAAATTTGAGAAAAAAATGTATCAAAATTTAAACATTGGACGAATTTTAATTTTATATCAAGGTTTGGAGACTAAAAATATATTTAATTTTATAATTAATTATATTAATTATATTTGATTTGGTTACCTATTAAATTTTCGTAAGTCAAATAAAACTTAAACAAAATCAACTATGTTTTCTGAAAAACTAGAGCAAAAAACTACCTTTTTTTCTGTTTATATTTTATGTTCAATATTTTTTTAACTTGGAACAATTTGAGTTTGGTAGAGCATACTCTGGTCAGTTATCTAGAATTGCATTCGTTGATCATATTGTACTAGTAATTATTAACAAACTTAGGTTTTGAAAACACTCGTTTGAAGTATACAATCACTTGATAACATTTTTATGAAATAATTGAAGAACAATGATTCTTTTCATAGGAGCGGCACCAAATATTGGTTTAGTTATTTTAATGTTATGGTATGAGGAAGCTTTCTTTCTCCTAATTTTAACTGATCTTTTCTATTTTGGACATTGTCGTAAATTTGTAGCTAGATCTAATTTTGTACATAGGTTACACACGTTTATGAATATATATTTTTCTTTGCGGATCAAAAGACAATAAGAAAGATTGTCAAATTGTTCTAATATTTTTCATTGTCAACTTATTATCACTATTTTTTTTCAATAAAAAAAATAAACATCTTCTATTAAAATTTTCCCTATATAGAAATTACAATTCGCCAAACTTTACAAAGTGAATAGTCATTGAAATATAAGATTTAATTATACCACATTTTTAAAATTCGAAATTTATGATAAAAGACTTATACTGATTCTTTAAAGTGCATTTATTTAACATTTACATTTACTTTCCATAAAAAGAGAAGCGAAAAATATATTTCAGCAACTTATAAGCAAAGCTAAACTTTGAACAGATGCACTTCAAATAATGAATAATAAGAAAAAACTGTGGAACTATTTCTGTCAAACGAAAACATGTTTAAAACAATAATCTTGATGATTAATTTGCATTGTTCAGGGAAGATAAGATAGAACTGATTATCACATAAATAATGAAAATGTTGCAAGAAATAGTACGTAAACAAGACATTAACCCAAAAATGTGGTAATTAAGACCTGGTGTTCAAAACTTGGCTAAAACATCATTATTGCCTTAACTACCAGAGCATAGAAAGAACACAAGGCAAAATTGTTGAATTAATTTTCTTCGATTACATAACTATATCCTTGAATTAATTTTCACCTAAACAAAAATGAATTTTGCTTCTGTTTCTTTTTGTATACCTTACAAACACAATACCCAAAAGAGCCAACCAGAGAAATAGAGCAAAGAAATTCTTCCTATATTAAGAAACTGTGAGCATCTGTCCTCGTATTGATTCACCCAATTAAGAATTTAGCCAAGGAAAAACATCGGGTGATGTCTGCAACCTCTCTGTTAAAACTTCAACACCAGTATCTGTCACCTAATTATGATGAAAGCCATGAACTATTAAATAGGTACAATCAGCTAAAAACAGTCATGAACTACTAATGTATACACAATAAAGATAAAGAAACCACCATGGGTTTAAATCCAATTGAGAGGTGTAGAATTCAGATATTTTGCATGAGATTATAGGTTTGAACCCACAATATACCCAAAAATTTAAACCTACATTGAACCAAGACATTTTTTGCTCTCTGGTATCTTAATAGTTTGCAAAGGCTTAGTCTCGCATGTTTGTATCACATCAATATCAATAACATTATATATAGAGGTGAGAAACTAAAGAACTAGTGGTTAATGAAAACTCCAACCAAAATTTAAAATTTCCATCATTTTCTCTAATTTATTATCACCCTTCAGCTCATCAAGACCGTGACAAAATGAAGAAAACAGATAGAATACTGTAATAGGACTCAGGAAAAAAACATAAATGGACTTACCAAAAGAGTGTGCTCAAATTGAGCACTTCGTTTACCATCAGCTGTAACAGCAGTCCATCCATCAGGCCACATACGATCACGCCAGACACCTATTAAAAAAATAATCTTACAACTGTTGCATGTATATCCATTCGTTATCTATTTAAGCGATTATAGATAGTGTAAGCATACCAGCATTGATCATTGGTTCAATTGTAAAGGTTTGTCCAGCCTTCATCACACCAACTGCTTTATTTCCTGTTAAGTGGTTAAGGACATTCCACATGTTCTCTTTCTACTTTCTAGCTTTATTCTTTGTTGAAAGGGATAGAAAAGCCAGAGGTTCACATTGGATGATGTTTCAAGCAAGTGATGTTATGTACAAGATGATTGTCAATAGGAAGTGAAAGTGTAACATCTATACAACAATTTCTAAGTTTACAAGCCCTTTTATATGCCTAAGAAAAAAACAATTGGTCACTTTATATTAAAATAAATGTGTATTCTGTGCTGAATGATAAGATCAAACATCAGAGGATGCAAAAAATAATTTCCAAAAAAAGCATTTAAATACCTTTGAATGCTTAAAAACTAAGGAAGGATACTAGCATAATGAGGAATGTTTGGTGCACAGTGGAAGAGCTCTCCAATTCCATGACCACAGTATGATTTTACCTAAGTGGAAAAAAATTAACAGAAGATAAGAATTCACTATAGTGAACTAATAACAATAAATAGATTAAGAAAATAAAGAACCAAAAAGTAAAACATTACCACTGAGAAGCCAGACATTGAAGCATGACGATTAATAACTTCACCAATTTCACGGAATCTTATCCCAGGTTTAACTAAATTTAGCCAAAAAAGATGGATCAGGGTCCCCTAGTTTAAATTACTAAAATATTATATATACATTTTAATTATAAAATATTTCAAACCAAATAAACACAATAAAATCCGAATGCAAAATGCATACTTGTATGGTCATCCATAAACATCATTTATTAATACTTTCAATACATACTTATCTACAACATACCGAGTAGCTCATACAGTATGATTCACTACTTACTCAACATGTTCTTATGTCCTAATTTATTATTTTAATGATAAAATGTTCTTGTAATTAGAGAAAATATCTTTAGAATCTTCCTAATTAGAAGATATAGATATATAATATTTTATTTTATTTTGTTTCCCTATTTCTCTTTTTAGGAGAATTAGATTATTACAAATAGAGGATATGAGAATGTTTTTTGTCACGATTGATAATCATAAATAAATCTTAATTTAAACTTGGTGTCCGAGCTCCAAATCTTGGGGCTTCAATTCGCTGCAACAGTCGCACCGCCGCCGCTGTCCGACCAACGCCACTGCTGCCGTCGCTGGTTGGGGTCGTTGATAGGGCAGAAAGGTGTGCCCAACACTGGCGATCACAACGCCGACGCGTGTAGCCCACGCGCCCACCTCTGACGAAACACTCGCCGCTGCCGCCACAGACAGGGTTGTCGGAGCCTCCTATGTCTGTTCCTGGGGTCGGTGACGTCTCGTTTGGCCTATATTTGAGCAGATATGAGTTTGAAGGTTTTGCTCCTCTTCTCGGTGTGACCCACACGCTGTCGTCGTCTCAAAAAAGGTCACCGGAGACTCCTAGTTTTGTTCTACAGGATGTCTGAAGTAAAAAGGATTCCTTTGGGAGTACTTAATGACCTACCAAATATAGGAGGTACCAATTGGTTGGATGGTCAAAATTACTTACAATGGAGCCAATTTATTCTAAGGGTTCTCAGGGTCTTTCAAAACTTGATCACATAGATGGACGAGGACCAGAACCAGATGACACTTATTTCTTAATTTGGGACAATGAAGATTCATTAATTATGACTTGGATGTGGCAATCCATGATTCGTGAGGTGAGGTAAGAGAAATTATATGTTCCATTCTTATGCAAGAGAAATATGGGATGATTTACAAAGCACTTTTTCTTTAAAAAAAGATCTTGCTGCTTATTGTGACATTGAGAATAGGATATTTAATACAAAACAGGGCTCCCTTTTCGTATCAGAATATCACAGAATCTTGAGTGGTCTTTGGATGGAATTCGATCATAACAAAACAATAAAGATTTAAAAAACAGATGTTGTTGCTCTTGCTGAATTCATTGAAAGGGGAAGAATCTTTAAATTTCTCCAGGGCTTGAATCATGAGTATGACCCAATCCTGGTTCAGATTTTTGGAAGAGATAATTTACCATCCTTGTTAGAAGTTCTTTTTTAAGGTAAGAGGAGAAGAAACTCGGAGAACTGTCATGCTAAATGGAGGGATCTCCAACACAGGCTCTACCATGACAACTGGAAAGGGAGTCCACAAGGGAACAAATGCTGGGGGAAAGACGTTTGAAAAAGGTACTCATGGGGACTATTGTTGATACTGTAAAAGATCTGGACATACCAAGGAAATATGCTTCAAACTCCATGGAAGAAAGAATGTTCTCGAATGCATGGGAAACAACAAAGGGTCTACTCAAAGATGGGTAAATCATACAACCTCATAACAGAAAGCCACTAATCAATCTAGTTCTTCACAATCTAATCCACAATATAAGGAGAAACTAGAGCGCTTGGAAGCAATGGTTGAATCAATCAGTAAGCCCTCTAGATCATGTACTCTATTCATAAAAGGTAAGATTTGTCTCAATAGTGTTAGTCAACTGTCTCAAGGTATTTGGATCCTTGATTCAGGTGCAACTGATCATATGACACCATTTAGTGGGTCTTTCGACTCATGGTAAAAGCAATAAAGCACAACTTATTACAGTTGTGAATGGTCAGGGTATACCTATATGCGGCTCTGGGAATATAATTTTGGACTCATCTATTATATTGAAGGATGTTTCACATGTTCCTCAATTAGCTAATAGTCTTATCTCTGTGCAAAAACTCAAAGGATTTAAATTGTTCAGTAATATTTTTTCCAACTTATTGTGTTTTTCAGGACCTTGCCACGGGAAGACGATTTTAACAGCTAAGGAGCAAAGTGGGTTGTATTTTTTAGAGTTTGATGACCAAAACAACACAAATTAAGTCAACAAGCTACATCTGAGACGTGGGCAAATTCCTAAATATGGCTACATCATCAAAGGCTTGGGTATCCTTCATTTAGTCTTATCAAGTCCTTGTTTCCCCATTTGTTTACCAAAGAGTCTGTTGAGTCTTTTAATTGTGATATTTGTCAATTGTCAAAACACCATCGTGCATCTTATTCTATTAGTAATAAAAAGAGTATTTCTCCATTTGATTTAATTCAGGGTCCTGTCATAGATTCTATTTCCGGAGCCAAATGGTTTGTTACTTTTATTGACGATTGTACCCGTGTCACATGGACATACCTTATGAAAAATAAATCCGAAGTTTTTCAAATTTTTGTTAATTTTTTCCATCTTGTCCAAAATCAATTTGGAAAAAAATATCAACAGAATTAGGTCTGATAATGGTACTGAATATGTGAATCATGAATTTCTCAATTTTTTGTCTCATAATGGTATTGTTCATGAACTCACTGTGTTAACACCCCTCAACAAAATGGGGTTGCTGAAAGAAAGAATCGTCATCTTCTTGAAGTAACTAGAGCTATTCTTTTCCAAATGTCTGTTCCAAAAAATTACTGGGGAGAAGTTGTGTTAACTGCCACATATCTCATCAACAGGTTACCCACTCGTATCTTAAATGACATCAGTCCTATAGAGTCTCTATTGTCTTTTGTTCTTTCTTCTTCCATAATAACGAATCTACCTAGTCGAGTCTTTGGATGTGTTGTTTTTGTTCACTCTCATTATCCTAACCGTGGTAAATTAGATCCCAGAGCACTTAAATGTGTCTTTATTGGGTATCCTTCTAATAGAAAAGGATACAAATGTTATCATTCTCAGAGTCGTCGCGTCTTTATCACCATGGATGTCACCTTTCATGAAACAATCCTTTTATGTCAGTCCACCACTTCAGGGGGAGAAAGTACTTGAAGTGGATGAACTCTCCTTCTTGTCATTACCACGTTTGTCTTTGCAGGATGCTCGAGACCCGAGCAATGAAGCTTCCATAGTCCACATTGAGGAAAAAGAGGAAGACAAATTTTTTGGCAACAAATATGAAAGAAGAAAACAACCCACTTCAACTCTCGAGCAAGAAAAATTGTTTAATCCGGAGGTGAGGATCCCTGAAGATATCAATGTGGAGAGGTAAGTATTACTGAGGATTTTCCAATTGCATTGAGAAAGGGAAGATGATCATGTGCTAAATATCCTATTTCTCAAGATGTTTGCATTAAAAATCTCTCTAATAAGCACAAAAGTTTTATTACTGCCATTGATGCCACAGAAATTCCTACCTCAATCTAGGAGGCCATGAAAATTGAACATTGGAATCAAGCCATGAAAGAAGAGATGAATGCATCAAAAAGAAATTCAACTTGGGAGATTGTAGATAAGCCAAGAGACAAGAAGGCATTAGGGTGTAAATGGATATTCACAGTGAAACATAAGACAGATGGGACAATAGAAAGATATAAAGCTAGATTGGTGGCAAAAGGATATACCCAAACATATGGGATTAACTATGAGGAGACATTTGCCCCAGTGGCAAAGATGAATACAGTTCGAGTTATTCTCTCTTTGGCTGCCCATTTTAGATGGGACTTACACCAGCTAGATGTGAAGAATGCCTTTCTTCATGGAAATCTAGATGACGAAGTGTACATGGAGATTCCCCCAAGTTTTGAAGTGAAAAATGAAAGAAACAAGTATGCCTCCTGAAGAAAGCATTGTATGGTCTTAAGCAATCCCCTAGAGCATGGTTTGGAAGATTTACAAAAGCAATGGTTTCCTTGGGATACAAACAAAGCCAAAGAGATCATATTCTATTCATAAAGAACTCTTCTACAGGTAGAATCACTCTATTACTTGTCTATGTGGATGATATGATTATTGCAAGAGATGATGAAACAAAAAAGTTGGCATTAAAAGATAAATTGCCAGCTCAGTTTGAAATGAAAGACCTAGGAAAACTCAAATATTTTCTTAGAATAGAGGTTGCCTACTCCAAGAACGGAATTTTCATCTCCCAAAGGAAATATGTACTTGATCTCCTCAAAGAAACAGGAAAGTTGGGTTGTAGAACCTCAACAGTTCCTATAGAACAGAATCACAGAATTGGAAGTGAAGAAAGTGCTCCTATAGAGAAGACCCAATATCAAAGATTGGTAGGAAAGTTGATTTATCTATCACACACAAGACCAGGCATTGCTTATGATCCAAGAGAGAGACACATGCAAGTAGTTGACAAAATTCTCCAATACTTGACTATGAAGATATATACTGATGCGAACTATGCAAGTTCTATTACCGACAGAAAATCTACTTCTGGGTATTGTGTATTTCTTGGAGATAGTCTGGTAACATGGAGAAGCAAAAAGCAAGATAGAGTATCCCGTTCTAATGCAGAAGCTGAATTTTGAGCCTTTGCTCAAGGAATGTGTGAAGGACTCTGGATGAAAATCATTTTGGAGGATCTTAAAGCCCAAGTGGAGAATCCGGTGCAACTACACTGTGACAATAAGTCTGCTATGAGCATAGCCCATAATCCAGTACAACATGATAGAACCAAACACATTGAAATTGACAGACATTTCATTAAAGATAATCTTGACAGAGAATTTGTGATTACAACTCATGTTCCTACAGAACTTCAAATAGCAGATATATTTACAAAAGGACTTCCTCGGGGTAGATTTCAAGATCTTGTAGGCAAGTTGGGAATGATTGATATTCATTTACCAACTTGAGGGGGAGTGTTGTAATTAGAGAAAATATCTTTAGAAACTTCCTAATTAGAAGATATAGATATATAATCTTTTATTTTATTTTGTTTTTCTATTTCTCTTTTTAGGAGAATTAGATTATTACAAATAGAGGATATGAGAATGTATTTTCATGATTGATAATAATAAATAAGTCTTATTTTCAACTGATGCTTTATTACCTTAAAATTAGGGATTTAAGAGAATGACCAAATCAACTGTTTTAAGCCAAATATGTAGTTTTATTTATGAATAATAAAAGTTATGGAACTGTTAGGATATAGGGTAATATAATGGGTAATGGGTTTAGGATAGAACATGGAGAAATTATATAAATAAGACCTTGTTATGTTGTCAGGGGCATCATTGAGTATTATTTTGTAAATCTAGACTTTGGCCAGAAGAGGCGAATTAGGCCCCCGTTAGGGCAAAGAGGGGGATTAGGCCTCCATTAGCGGTATCAGTGTACATCGTTCTCAATTTCAATACAAAAACTCATTCTTTCATTGTTCTTTGTATCTTCTAAGTGTGTTCTTGTTAGGTTCCAAACCCAGATACCTAACAAATTGGTCTGACCTGCTGAATCTTCGTTGGAGGAGCGAACAGAGCACATGTGAAGAAGAAGAATGGAGGGAAGGTTGATTGTGATTCAATAATCGGTAGAAGAGTGAGCGGAGAAAAGATCGGTAACTTGCAAACTACAAGCGCTTGGTCGCGCTCATGAACGACGAATCAGAAACCAGCATTGGCGCTCCGAAGGAAGTCGTGATTCCGTCAATACAAGACGCGAACGACGACCATCAGAAGAATCAGACGAGCAATCAGAAGAGGATGGAGGAGAAGTACGACACAGTTGGAGGAAGCGCATTGAACTACCTAAATTTGAAGGTGCGCATCCCACTGGCTGGATCGCACAGGTAGAGGAATTCTTCGATCTCCAGAGTGTGACGGAGAAGGAGAAGATGAAGCTCGTCTCTACATGCATGGAGGGAGGTTTGGTGAGATATTGGTTCCACTTATGGCGGAAGAAAACCAAGCATCTGAATTGGAAGTGGTTTGGCGGTCTAAATCGAGGCACCGTTTATGAGTTGCTGGCAACGTAGCTAGAGGAGGGATCTGTCAACGCCAACAGAAGGTAGGAAGACGAAGGAGGCAAGGAAGTCGAACCTACCAAGGGGAAAAACAGTGGGCGAAAACGGGTGGAGCTGCCCGTCTTCGAGGGGATCGATCCGCTAAACAATATCAATTGCGCAGAGAAATACTGAGTTACAAGGGGTATCAAAGGACGAGAAGGTCCGATTAGCATACAAAAGTATGGAGAGTAGCGCAGGGTATTGGTTCCGATTCTGGAGGGAGAAGGTCAAGAACCATTCTTGGGCAGGATTGAAGGATGTGTCGGTGGTAAGGTTTGGAACCATTGTTGAGCGTTTGGCAACATCAAAACAGACGCGGACGGTGGACGAGTATGTATACTTCAAGATATGGGCGGGTCGAACGAAGAGGGTGCCGAACGAGCAGCTGTTAGGATATTTTCTTGCAGGATTGCAAGAGGACATTCGGAATCAAGTCCGACCGCATGACCCGCAAGAATTGATGTTGGCTTTTGCAAAGGGTGTAGAAGAATTCCATGGAGGCGAAAAGGAGAGGAGCGGCTGGATCTGAACAGGAGAGGACTAACAAATTCACACGATAGAGGATTGCTGGACCCGAACTGGAGAGAACCGCTGGATTCGAGGCCATGCGCAATACCAAATGCCGATCGAGAGTTGACGAGCGGTCCGAGGCCAATCACCTAGGCCGATCAGGAGCCGTCGAGAATGCGGTGTCAGTATGGAACAACCGGAATCTCAGAATGCCTGAAATTGAGAGAGGAAAGAAGAGAGGAACTTCTGCAGGACATCAAGAAAGCACAACAACCCTCAAATAAAGGGGAAAATTCAATACAAACCCAACCTTCAAAGAACCTAGAAGACAAGACAAAACAGGGGTTCAAGTCCTGGCAGCAAAAATCCAAGAATTTTTCTTGGGAAGATCTTGTAGCAACTCTGCCAAGGGTTGTTAATGCAAGCCAAATGGTTGAAGGGAACAAGAGCCAAACAGTTGAAGGGAAGGGGAAGGAGACGAACGGTAAGGCAGGGGGAGCGAGCTGAATGGCATAAGAAGTTATTTTACAGGGAAGAATAAGAAGCTCCTTACCTTCAACGAAATAATGATGACACAGAAATGGTCACATAAATTGTCTCATTTTGACCACCACCAAAACCTCCAGACCTGAATTGGAGGGCAATAGCTAATGGGTGCCTTTCATAGGGTAACACGATGAGGAAGAGGAGCCCGGAAATCAAGCTTCACGGTTCCAACCTTGAGGACAAGGTTGTTTTGCAGCGAGGTGTAATGTTAGGATATAGGGTAAGAGGATATAATGGGTAATGGGTTTACGATAGAAGGTGAAGAAATTGTGTAAATAAGACCCTTTTATCTTGTCAGGGGCATCATTGAGTATTATTTTGTAAATCTAGACTTTGGCCTCCGTTACGGCTAAGGAGGGGATTAGGCCTCCATTAGCGCTATCAGTGTACATCATTCTCAATTTCAATATAGAAACTCATTATTTCATTGTTCTTTCTATCTTCAGAGTGTGTTCTTGTTAGGTTCCAAACCTAGGTACCTAACAGGTACACATGAGACATAAGACAAACAAGAGATCCATGACTGCTATAATGTTTCAAAAATACAATCATATTTGGAACTTAAACAACATTCAGAAACATTAAAATTGATATCAAATGGATATATACCAATGGATATTGCCTTCTCCAAGCACTCATAAGTGCATTTTACTAGTTGGCGAGACTCTTCATCAACATTTCCTACAAAGTATGTTTCATTGAGATCTCCTGCATAACAATTAACAAAATTATTCAATAATCAATTTATGAACTTCAAGTGAAACTGTGAAACATATATACGGTAAGCAACTTACCATGGACACCTTTATAGTACACAGTGACATCAACATTTACAATGTCACCATCCTCGAGCTTCCTGCATAATGACTATATTATAAAGAGAATCTCTAAAGTTTAATCTTATAATCTCTCAGTGAGTCTGTTAGGTTTCTCGAAAAGAAACCTACTCAAAAACAACACTCACACAACAATCAATGGTACACTCAAGAAAAAGAATAGTATTTGTATTCAATTCTCAGGAAAACATGTACAACTCGTAACTAGGGAGTCTAATCCCCCTCCCAAGACAATGTGTCCTGCAACTAACAAATGAAAGATACTCAACCAACCCCTTTACAAAACTGAACTCAACCCTTTATACACAGTTCCCCTTCCCGCCTTACCTCTAACTGTTAAACAATTAGGTAATTAGTGCTTTCTCCTTCTCTCATACACTCTCCACTCTCTAACATTACCCACCGCTAGATGTGCTACCTTGGCATCAAGGTTGAAATCCAGATATTGATCCTGGATCATTGAAACATCTTCCCATGCCGCCCCATCTCTTCCTCTTCCTGCCATTCCACCAGTATCTTTTGCACCACATCCTCCCCTAACTGCGTATGTCTCCTATATAGGATACAAAAAGGCCAAAAGGTTGGTCCATCTGCTTGGAGATCTGGTGGTAGTTCCTTTTCAACATTCCTAGTACCTACTGCCTTTTTCAACTAGGACACATGAAACGCTAGATGGATCCTGGTTATTTCTGGTAATTGGAGTTTGAAAGCAACCTCCCCTACTTGCTATAAAACTTTAAAGGATCCAAAATACCTTGTTGCCAATTTGGGATGCAGCCTCAAAGGCATAGAAGTTGCATACGCGGTCTAACTTTTAAATAGACCCAGTCATCAATCTTAATATCTCCTGGTCTTCTTCTTTTGTTAGCAAACTTTGCCATCATGTCCTGGGCCCGGGTTAAATGGAACCTTAGCTGCTTCAAAGCTTCATCACGCGTTTGTAACTACTGTGCTACCGCTTCCATTGATGTTTCCCCAGGTATGAACCTGCTTAAGGAGGAGCGGGGCGGGGAGGGCTTTACCATACACCATCTCGAAAGGAGTACACTTTGATAGCTAGTATTGTACCAATACTCAGCCCAAGGAAGTACAGTACTCCAGATTTTTGGTCGCTCAGAACAAAAACATCTCATGTATCCTTCCAGTATTTTGTTCAACACTTCAGCCTGCCCATCCGATTCAGGATGATAAGCAATGCTCATTTTCAACTGCGTTCCCTGCATCTTAAAGATTTCCTTCCAAAAAACACTTAAGAAGAGTGGGTCTCTGTCACTAACAATGGATATTGGCACCCCATGCAGCCTTATTACCTCCTTTACAAACAATTCTACAATTGTGCGTGCAATGTAAGGATGCTTCAATGGTAAGAAATGCCCATACATACTGAGGCGATCCACCACTACCAACACCGCATCATACCCCTATGTTTTGAGCAACTTTACTATGAAATTCATACTCACTTCTTCCCAAACAGCGTGAGGTATGGGTAAGGGTTGTAATAACCCTTGGGGAAAGGATGCCAAATTTTGTGTTGTTGGCATATCAAACATCTAGCCACAAAGTCAGTAACCCCCTTCTTCATCCCTATCCAGTAGCGTGACTGGGCAACTTTGCGATAGGTGCAGTAAACCCCTGAGTACCCCCTGTGTTGGTCATATGAAACTCGACTAAGATCTTTGGTATCCATGTTGACTTCGCAGATAATACTAGCCTTCCTTTATGATGTAGGCAGTCATGCTCTAGAGTGTATAATATCATGATCTTTTCTAATATCTTCCCTGATCTTTACCAAAGCTTCATGCTCCTCTACTTCTCTCAACACTTCTTCGAAATCCTGCCAATAGGGTTGCGCCACTCCCCTTAATTCTTTCTCCTCCTCCTCCTTATCTTCCCTCCTTATGGATAAAGCATCACCAACTTGATTGGTGGCCCCTAATTTATACTAAATCTCGAAATCATACCCTAGTAACTTAGTTATCCAGTTCTGCTGATTGTGGGTAGTTATCCTTTGTTTCAGTAAGTACTTGCGACTTCTTTGATCAGTATGAACAAAGAATTTCTGTCCCAAAAGAATATGGCCTCCAATGTTTTATCGCCATGACTAATGCCATGAGCTCCTTTTTGTAGATGGACATATTTAATGATCCCTCCGACAAATCTCTACTGAAAAAAGCAATGGGCCTCTTACCTTGAGTAAGAACCGCCCCCCACTCCCCCAGAAGCGTCACATTCAATATGAAAATGCTGCTCAAAGTCTAGCAAAGTGAGCACTAGAGCAATGGTCATAAACTCCTTCAATCTGTCCATCGCCTCCCGAGCTCTATCTAACCATGCAAATTGACCCTTTTTTAATAGATTTGTCAAGTGTTTAGCTATTTTTCCATAGTCTCACAAAACGTTGGTAGTAATTCGTAAGACCTAGAAATCCTCTCAGCGCCTTAAGAGTCTTGGGCTCCTCCCATTCCATGATTGCCTTGACTTTCTCTGAGTCCATTTCCACACCCTTCCCTGTTATTAAATGGCCAAGGAAATAATTGGATTGGGTAGTTAGAAGTGGTTGCCTCTATTTGAAGGCAAGGGGGGTCTGGGATAGAGGACAGCTTGAGTCATTTTCTTAGTACAGACAGGTCTTGAACCTTGTGAGGAGGATTAGGCCTCCATTAGCGCTATCTGTGTACTTTCTTTGAATATCAACACGCCTACCCATTCCTTTTATAGTGTTAATTCTTGTTTGCGTGTGATTGGGTTGTCTTAGTTAGGTTTCCAACTCAAGAACCTAATAAATTGGTTTGACTTGCCGGATCAAGTAGCAGAGCGTTGTCGTATCAACAGGAGAATTGTCGGATTGAGAAGTTGTCGGATTCAAATTGGTGGAAAAATGGAGGACAAAATCAACGGAAGATAGAATGTAATGGAGGGTCAAATAAAAGCGGTGGAAATCGCTGTGGATAAAATGAAGGTCGAAAAAATGGCGTTGTGCCAAGATTTGGAGGCGATTAGGAAAGATTTGCAAGAAGTCATGCGAATCTTAGGAGGAAGGACTCGCGACCAGGAAGGGCTATCGGACGAAAATCAGGCGTTCATCACGAACATCGGAGGACGATGCGAGAGGACGAAGAAGGAGGCAGGGAAGTAGAATGTAACGAGGGGCAAAACAGTGGGCGGAAACGGGTGGAGCTACCCGTCTTCAAGGGGATCGATCCGCTAAACTAGATCAATCGCGCAGAGAAATTCTGAGTTACAAGAGGTATCGGAAGAAGGTCCGATTAGCATAGATAAGTATGAAGGGTAGCGCAGGGTACTGGTTCCGATTCTAGAGGGAGAAGGCCAAGATTCGTTCTTGGGCAGAATTGAAGGATGCGTTGGTGGTAAGGTTTGGAACCAGTGTTGACCGTTTGGCGACATCGAAACAGACAAGAACGATGGACGAGTATGTTAGGATGCTGGGCAGGTCAAACGAAGAGGGTGTTGGGCGAGCAGTTGTTAGGATATTTTCTTGCGAGATTACAAGAGGACATCCGGAATGAAGTCTGACCTCATGACCCGTAGGAATTGATGGTGGCGATGTAGATTTTAAGGGATGTTGAGGAGTTCTAGGGAGGCGCAAAGGTGGTGAACAGGAGCGTGATTGAAGAGCAACCGTCTTGGAGTCAACCGAGCGGAGAGTTGTCCAAGGCCAATCGCTACAACCCAGGCCGATCGAGAGTTGCCGAGCGGTCCAAAGCCAATCGCTATGACCCAGGCCGATCGGGAGTCGCCAAATGGTTAGAGGTCAATCACCCAGGTAGATCAGGGTCGTCGAGCGGTTTGAGGCCGATCACCCAAGTAGATCCAGAGTCGTCGAGCGGTCCGGACCAATCACCTAGGCAGATCGGGAGTCGTCGAGAGTGTGGGGTCAGTACTGAACACCCACAATATGTTAGATCCAAACAAGAGAGGACGACTGAATCCGAACAAGAAAGGACTACCAAATTTGCACGGAATAGGACTAAGGGACCCGAACGGTCTTATAGTTATAGTCAAAGGCCGAACGGTGTTACAGTCAAAATGTTCTCCAAGTCATTGGCCGAACGGTCTTACAATTAGAATGAAGGCTGGGGAGGGAAAGGTGGATGGAAGAATCAATGCCCGAGAGAGAAGGATGGATTCTATGAAGAGGTGGACCAGCAAACAAAAAAGGGGCCTTGTTCTTGATACACCCGTAGAGGGGAGAGAGTTGTTTGAAGCATTAAAAGACATTGAAGACCATTTCCTCAGGGCTTATGATTCTGGAAAAGAGGTGACCAAAATGTTGGAAGCTAATAAAATCCAAGAAGAATGGAAGTCATTGGAGGAGGTATTGCCACCACCCAAACCTCCAGACTTGAATTGGAGGGCAGTTGCTAGAGGGTTCCCTTCATATGATTACATGATCATTTAGAGGAGCTAGGAGATCAAATTTCACAATTCCAACCTTGAGGACAAAGTTGTTATGCGGCAGGGTGTAATGATAGGATCTAAAATGAGAGGTTATAATGGGTAATAGATGTAGGGGAGAGAAAACAGTTAAGGAATTAATTGTGTTGGGTAGTTAGAAGTGGGTTGCCTCTATAAGATGGCAAGGGGGTTCTGGTAGAGAGGACACTTATATGATCTAACATTCACCGAATTTGTTCCTTCTTTCAACGTTATCTAGTGTACCTTGTCCCTATCAAGAAGTAGTCCCTTGGGCTTACAAAAGACCTTTGACTGAAGCTCTAAGATTTGCTCCAGTTCCCCATTTTGCTTCCCAATTAGCCCTTGTTCTCGTCCATCCACTTGCCCACGTTCCATCTTCTCCAGACTCCATACCAGCCATGTTTCCACCTCCTTCATTTTCAGCAGCGCCTCGGGTACCATCAGCATGGTCTTCTTCCCAACTCTCCCCTACAGCTTCATATTCTTTGGTTGGGTGAGCCCTTCAGCCGAAAAGACTAATAACTCCATCAGTTTTTGTTCAACCTCGACCACCTCCTCTTCTTCGTCCTCCGCCAGTATTACTACTCGTAAGCTCCTCTCTGAGCAATGGTGCTCGGGGCTGAAAGGACCCCCACACCTAAAACAATGCCCTTCCTCCCTCCACTTCAAGAATTCTGGTTAAGGCAAATTTCTCGAGTTCTGCCACCTATTATCACTGCCCACTGTGTTTCCGCCCTGGACGCACTGCTTCCCACGTTTCCTTCCCTCCTCATCGACCCCACACTCTCCATCGCACTTGTCCTCCCGAGGTTGCTTCTTATAAGCTCAGTTCTCGTCACCATGCCTCCTCCTCCTGTCTAACGCCCCCAAGAAGGAGTATTCTTGGTCGTTTCCCAACCACTCGCCCTCGACCCGCGTTGTGCATCTTCAACATCGCGAGCAATCCTTATTGCTACTATCAGTTCTTGAAGATCGTGGGGTCTTATTTGGCACAGAAGCTCCTCCCTTAACCTAGCCAGAAAATAACCCAACAGTTGTTTGTTTGAAAGCACCTTGGTCTATCCCACCAACACGTCGAAATCTGGCACATATTCCTCCATTGTACCAGTTTGCTTTATCACTGCCAATCTCTCAAAAATTCTTCCCCAATTCCTACCTCCAAACCTGATAACCATAGCCTCTTTCAGACCCTCCCAAGATCGATTCCTACCCTCTTCTTTCCAGAATTTGAACCAATACCCTGTGCTTTCCTCCATGCTAATATACGCCAATTCGACCTTCTCCGATTCTGTCACCCTCCGGATCTCAAAAAACTTCTCTGGCCGGTTTATCCAATTCAGTGGGTCATGTCCTTCGAAAAAATGGGTAAATCCACCCTTCTCGGCTAACTGGGTAGCCCCGGTTACCATTAATAGACCCCTGACTCCCGTCAGAATTCCCATCCATTTGTCTGATCTGCCCTCCCATGATCCTTATCAATTCTTGCAATCTTTGTGCATCGCCGTTGAGTCTTGACGAATTGCCACCGTTTCCGCCTTCAAATCGTCCATGGCGATCTCCATATGTCCCAATTGTCCCTCGACTACCTTCGTGCGCCCCTCCATTCTGATCTTCACGCTCAATAGGATCCGACAGGTCGGACCAATTGTTACACAACACTCACACACAACAATCAATGGTACACTCACGAAAAAGAATAGTATTTGTATTCAATTCTCAGGAAAACATGTACAACTCGTAACTAGGGAGCCTAATCCCCCTCCCAGGACAATGTGGCCTACAACCCTTTATACACAGTTCCCCTTCCCGCCTTACCTAACTACTAAACAGTTAGGCAGTTAGGTAATTAATGCTTTCTCCTCCTCTCATACACTCTTCACTCTCTAACAGTGGCACCTGCACTCATATAGTGTCAAGTACCAAGGAAAGATTAGTTATGAAAGTTAGTTTACAATAATTACAGCCACGAGAAAAACTGAATATCGGCAACAAAGAAAACCATAGTATAGATAGATTAGAAAGGCAACAGAACACCTACCTTGCATCAGGAATTCCATGGCATATTACTTCATTAACTGACCTGTTAGATAGTGCAAATTTCACTCTTAAATATACCTAGAAAATATGAGAAAAATATGACATTACAGAAGAAAAGTACCTACGTGCAGCAAGATTTAGGAAAGAAATGGTAATTAAGAGGTGATGGATATCCTCCTGCAAAAGTAAAAAGTAAAAAAGAAAATCTCATCACAAATCACTATCTGTAATGAACAAAACACAAAGACATCAAGAAACTCAAGGGACCATTAAGAAACAGAATTATAACAAGGTTCGTAAGCCTACTCTCAGTGTAACGCTCATCACTTTTCCAGGACTATGCGTTTCTGGTAAGCAGAGATATTGGGCACCTATTTTCTATGAAAGTAAATATATTTTTCCTATAAAAGATGATTGTACCGAATAGTATAACTAAAAGGGTGGAAGGGGCAAGAAGCAATTCTGCCAGATGTCTCTCTGCATTCTACAGTAAGTGATTATTAAATAACAGGAAATACAAACTCAACACTAACCAGCTAGAGTAATGCCAACATTATCTATATGAAAAAACAAAATAAACATACATCAGCGAAATGTGACAAATTATAAAAATTAGAAGACCTGACACATTTTAAATAAGGAATTGCAATATTCCTATTTCTATATGTTAGAATCTGTTTTATTTCTGTAGGAATCATTGTTTTTTATTAAATATATTTTTTCCTTATTTAGTAGATTATAATTATTGTGAATAATGGAGATATCCCTTAATCATAGGGATCTGGTTGTCTAGGAGTTATTATCATGCATCCTAAAATAGCTTCCTAGCCTTGTATATATGGATTGTATTCTCAGCATAATAATAATATAAGATTCTACCCTAAATTATGAGAGTATACATGTTTTAAAAAGAAAATGCAAAAGAAATTAAAAATAGATACTGATTATTTGATTTGTCGGTGCAGTGTTTGACATGGATATGTCAAATGTGGGTATGCCACAGAGAAAACTGCTACTTTGAAGTATCTTAGCTTCATTCATTGATTAATAAACTGATAGGTACCCAGATTTTATTAACACTGTAAAGACTTCTGAGAGGCTCTTGGATGTTTACCTAGAAAAACCAGACAGCTTTATTAACAATGAAACAAGCACACTAATTCAAACTATTACACTAGCCCTGGTCTTTCGAGAGGACCAAACTCTCCCTAGCCTTCCCTTTACAAAACTTTCTAAAAAACTACTAAAAACAATTGCCTACAAGGTAAAAGTATGGAACTTCTTTATTAATGCAGGCAACAGATTCCCCTAACTCCTGAAATTCCTCTTTCGAAATATGCAGCATATGGAGCTTTTTATTTTTGCAAGTATGATTAGGCCTAAACTTTTCATCACACTTAGCATAAGCCCTTTTTTATCTTATCTTGCAATTCTTCTTGGGACAATTTTTTAAATGGTGCCCCTCCTTGTTGAGTCCCAGCATGAGAACTATTGATCGTGCTCACACAGCCACTGCTCTCTCCACTTCCTTTGTAAGAGTTGGTAAAACCCACTAAATTTCCCCCTTCCTTTGAGGAAGGGCAAGTAGGTGGCAATTGACTGTAGGTGTTACTTTGAAGTTGCACAGTCAGAGAGTCCCCACTCGATGGTCACTCAAAACTTTTCCTCCGCCATTTGAGCCTTAATCATTAACTCAGCAAGGCTCTTGGGCTCATACAACTTAACCTCTTCTCTTATTTCGTCCTTCAATCCATTCAGAAAATGTCAATCAAATAATCTTGCCTTATACCTTCACGAACCCCGCATATTGCTCAAATTGAACAAAATACTCTCCCACCTGCCCAATTTGTCCCAATCTAGACTTCAAAAGGATTTTGAATCACTATTGGTTGGAACCGTTGAACAACCACCTTTTTGAAAGCCTCCCATGTGGGATTTGAATAGCAGGTCTCCCACCATTGGAACCAAATCAGGGCTTTTCCCTCCAAAGCCACCAGAACAACCCTCATCCTCTCTTCCTCATTGATTTCTTTCAACCAAAAACATCTCTTCAACCAATTAGTTAGTCCAGCCATGAGCATCTTCTCCAGCAAAAACAGGACTATCTAGCTTCTCCATGTTTCCTAAGTGAGTCCTAAACGACCATCTTCATTCCCTCCGTCATTCTCTAGACTGTCCGCACTACCTTCCTTAGCAACAGAAGCATTGTACGCTATTTGTCTATCAGAGGATGTGAAATGTTCCACCAACCCTGTCAACCTTGTAAGCATTTCCTCCAACCTTTGGAACCTTCTCTGATTTTCATGTTCTTGTTCTTTCATTATGCACTCCAATCCATCCAATCTTGCCTCCATTCTCGTATTTACCATGTCACAAAGCCACCACAACACTAGGAAAGTGACTCTGAATACCAATGATAGGAACCCAGATTTTATTACCAGTGTAAAAACTTCCAACACAGGTTCTTGGAAGTTCACCCAAACAAGCCAGGCAGCTTTATTAACAATGAAATAAGCACACTAATCCAAACTATTACACTAGCCTTGGTCTTTTGAGAGGACCAAACTCTCCCTAACCTTCCCTTTACAAAACTTCCTAAAAAACTACTAAAAATAACTACCTACCCAGACTTTATAAAAGTCCGACAACAAAACCTACCCACAAACAATTATAATTGTTTGTCCCTTTTATTTATCCTAATATATGTCAGAATAATTAGTTGTTGTGTATTAGCTATGTGTGAGTTGTGTTCCAACCAAGGTGAGTTGTCAAAAGAGTGACTAGTTTATTTCTTCTTCCTATAAATGAAACCTTAAGATTAAAGAAGAGGCAAGCCCTCTAGAAATATATATATCCATTTTAATTTTAAGTAGGTATCAGAGCGGGCTGTCCAGAACTATCTAAAGTGTCTGCCACTTTCTACCATTGTCCAATAGTGATTTACTACTTTCTACCTTTATCTGAAACTATCTAGCATTATCAACCACTATTCTCTGTTGTTTCCTCATTGTCTGCCACCGTCCGCAATCATAGGTCCGACAACCATCAGATGTGGATCGTCTCTCAACGCAATGACCAACCCTAACTGTGTCGATGTTCAGTTCTGCTTCACGCGCCGCCACACACATAATGTTTATGTTCAGAACCGACGCATGTTGTCCACGCACCACCATCTGCTCATCGGAACACCACTACGTCACCTTCATAGTGTCCTCAAAACCTCATCTCTCTGTCCTTACCCTTGAAACTTTATTTTAGTATAGTCCAGTAGCCACCCTTGTGGAAAGTCATATATTTTTCTATTTTACGTGGATATTTTTTGTTTCCTTGACCAGAAATGGCAACTAGCAGTGTTATTTCATTATCTAGAAGTCTCTCAATTACTTTCGAGAAACTAGATGGGAAAAATTACCTATCTTGGTCTGCTACAGTCGAAATGTGGTTTCTTAGCCAAGGATATTATGACCACTTTGAGCAAGATGGAAGCCATGTGCCTACCGAGAAAGTTGATAAGTGGAAACAAACAAATTTCCAGTTGTGTGCCCTGTTATGGCAATCAGTAAAACCAAGACTCCTTATATCCTTGAGAACTTTCAGACTTTGACACTCTTTTTGGAAGAAATCTCAAAGCATCTATGACAACGACATTCAACGTCTTTACGATACGGCAAACAAGCTTGCATCTCTTAGAATGATAAACCGTGATATGGTGTCTTTAATGACTGAAGCCCAATCTACGGTTGAAGAGCTTTGGATTTTTTGGAAGTGGAATCTTTGGAGGATATCAACAAGAGGTTGGACATATTAGAGATCAACTTCTAACCGGTCATGAAGTTCCCTCCATGGAAACCTTGACCACACGCCTTCTTCGAGTCCCGATGCCTCAAACTCAGAAAGCTCATGAAATAATGGAACCATCTATCATGGTTGCCATGCGAGGAAGTGTAGAACGTGACACTAGAGGAGGACATGGAGGTCGAGGGCGAGGTTAGTGCACATATTACAAAAGAATGGGTCACACCCAAGAGAACTGCTACTTCCTTAATAGTTTTCCTCCTAAAACAGCTAACATCTCTCTGGCTAAATCTTCTAAATTCAAAGTTCACTAAGGATGAATATCAGGAGTATCTACGGTTAAAATCCAACAGCATGGCACAAACATCTCAACCTTCAAGTACACCAATAGCTTGCAATTCTCAAACCCTAGAAGGTCAAAATTCATGGATAGTTGACTCGAGTGCTTCTGATCATATCTCTGGTAATACCTCTTTGTTCTCAACCATTTCTTTTCAAGAAACACCTCAATTCATAACCCTTGCAAATGGTTCTAAAGTTTCCCCGAAGGGAGTCGATTAAGCCTCCATGTCTTTCTCTCTAAATCTCAAATGTGTCCTATTTGTCCCTAGCTCCTTTCAATTTGATTTCCTTAAATCAGTTAACCAAATCGTTATATTGTTCAATAACCTTTGATAACAAATCTTTTGTTATATAAGAGTGTGGGTCGGGGAGAGAGATTGGAGAAGGATATGAAACTAGAGGACTATACCATTTATCTCTTCCACATGTGTCATGTGTTACAGCTCCTAGTCCTAAAATGTTACATGATCGGTTTGGTAATCCCATTTGTTGAAATTCAAAAAAAAATGTTTCCGGACCTTAGTAGTATCAAGACTTTAGAATGTGAGTCATGTCAACTAGGAAAACATGTTAGATCTTCCTTCCTAAAAAGGTCACAATCAAGGTGTGATTCTAGTTTTTCCATTAATCATTCTGATACCTGGGGACCTAGTCACGTCTTATGTTTTGGTTTTAGGTTTTTTGTTATGTTCATTGATGAATATTCAAGATGCACTAAGGTTTATTTATGAAACATCATTTTGAATTGATATCCATCTTCACCTCCTTTTTGAATGAAGTCAAGAATCAATTCGGTCAAGTCATAAAACTCCTAAGTGACAATGCCAAAGAATACTTCTCATCCACTTTTTCTGCAGTTTTAAGTTTCTATGGTATATTGCATCAATCCACATGTCCCCATACACCACAGCAAAATGGTATAGCAGAAAGGAAAAATAAACACTTGGTTGAAACTGCTAGTCATCACTTCCTATCACAACTCCCGAAGATGATTCAAGTTGGCCTATTGCTCTTAGAAAAAGTACTTGTTCCACTTGCAACCCACATCCCATTTATAACTTTCTTAGCTATCACAAATTATTGCCTTCCTATGGTTCTCTTGTATCTTAAGTGTCTTCTGTAGATATACCCAAAAATGTGAAAGAAGCACTTGATCATCGTGGATGGAGACAAGCTATGATTGTAGAAATCCAAACTCTTGATCACAATAAAACTTGGAAATTGGTGCCCCTTCCACCATGCAAAAAGGCAATTGATTCTCTATGGGTGTATGTGGTTAAAATTGACTCTGACGGTAAAATTGATTGCCTCAAAGCTCGGTTAGTTGCAATAGAATACACTCAAGTTTATGACCTTGATTATTGTTACACTTTCTCTTTCATGGCCAAGATGACTATCATTCGTCTACTCTTTGCAATGGCAGCAATTCATAGCTAGCCACTTCATCAACTAGATATAAAAAATGCCTTCCAACATGATGATCTTGAAGAAGTTTATATGGAACAACCTCCTAGATTTGTTACTCAGAGGGAGTGTGGTATGGTATGCAAGTTGCATCGCTATTTATATGGCTTCAAGCAGTCACCACTTGCTTAGTTTGGAAAATTCAGCTTTATTGTTCAGCAATTTGGCCTAAAACGCAGTGAAGCAGATCATTCACTTTTTTACCAACATACATCTCTCATGAAATGTGTTTACTTAATAGTATATGCTCATGATATAGTTATCACAGGAAATGATACTCTTGGAATATCTCAACTGAAGAAACACTTATGTAGGCATTTTCAGACCAAGGATTTTGGAAGCTTTAAATACTTCTTGGGCACTAAAGTAGCTTAGTCAAAAAATGGAGTTGTAGTCTCCTAAAGGAAGTATGCTCTTAATATATTACAAGAAATAGGTATGATTGATTCTACACGGGTAGACGATCCTATGGACCTAAATCAAAAATCAACCACAAAAGAAGGTGAATTATTCTTCAATCCAAATATTGGAGACTGGTTGGAAAAATGATTTATCTCACTATTACAAGACTGAATCTATCTTTTGCAGTTAGAGTGGTTAGTCAATTCATGCAGGCTCCATGTCTTGGCCATTGGAATGCTATCATTCATATTCTAAGGTACCTCAAAAAGGCTCCTGGGTAAGGGTTGTTATATGAAGATAAAGGAAGTATTCAAGTCTTTGGGTACTCTAATGCAGATTAGGCAGGCTCGTCTATTGATAGGCAGTCTACTATTGGACATTGTGTTCTCCATGGAGGAACATCATTTCATGAAAGTGTAAGAAACAAAATGTAGTAGCTCGATCAACAGCCGAAGCTAAATATATGGTTATGGCATCACTATCAAGTGAACTTGGTAAAGCAGTTCCTTCAAAAGGTCAACTTTTGTAACATTCAAACTATGAAGATGTATTGCAATAATCAAACTACTCTCCACATTGCATCAAATACAATATTTCATGAGAGGACTAAACACATAAAAATTAACTTCCATTTTGTTCGGGAAAAGTTATTGTCCAAAGAAATTTGTAGTGAGCTTGTTGGGTTAAATGACCAACTTGCAGATATGTTAACTAAGTCCTTAGGAGGACCTCGAATTGAATTCATTAGTTCCAAGCTTAGTACATACAATTTGTATGCTCCAACTTGAGGAAAAGTGTTAGAATAATCAGTTGTTGTGTGTGTGCATGTATAAGCTGTGTATGAGTTGTGTTTAAGTGTGCTCCAACTAGGGTGAGTTGTCAAAAGTGTGGCTGGTTACTTTCTTCTTCCTATAAATGTAATCTTAAGATTAGAGAAGAGGCAAGCCGTGTAGAAATATATGTATCCATTTTAATTTCAAGTATATAAACATTTCCCTTGAACCTACATAAACTTACTAAAACTAAATAACTAAAGCTGGTAAAATTTGAGGTGTTAAAAAAGTCCGGTACAATTAGCACCTGCAGCAATAGTTGCTTCATGAACATGTCTATCAATCTCATCAGTCGTCACACCAGGCTGAATAATACGTGCAGCAGCATCCAAAACCTCCCTCGCAATCTACATAGTATAAATCAATTAACCGTATTGAGACACTAAAGTTTACACACACACAATAGAAAATAAACAACTATTTAAAAGACCTTCCATCACCAAAGTTTACTCGCATTAAACAACTCCTCAATTTGTTATTCAATTAAAAACGTGATTTTTTAAGCATTTTTTCTATTTTCTAACTAATATGAAAAAGATCAGAAAAACAGTCATCCTACTATCCAGTATACTGCTATCCCATTTTAAGATATGATAGTCTGCTGTTCTGCACCACTACCTGTGATTTATAGCTATGATAGAGATGGCAGACGGGCAAAAATATCTTCCTTTTAAAGAATCTACAGAGGCAAAGAGTGGCAAGGAACTTACCCGACAAGTTTCCCTCATTCTCTCAATTTGATATGGAGTTTTAACCTACATATTAATACAAGTAAGAATGTAGAATAAAAATAAAATGTCCAATTTGATCTTTCATGTCATAATAAATCATCTACTCGTGCATTGCAAAATTATCCACCTCAACAGTATGCTGCAGACCACTATTGGGCTCGAGTTTTGGGATTCCCTAGAACAAATACAAATAAAAACGATTCAACAACCAATGGACCCTCCTCTAAGTAATAAAAAGATAACTTCCAACGGTGTTTAAAGAAAATAAGTTAAACCAGATAACTTACATCATCAGCCCAATCAGGTTTATCAATTTGACCTGGGACAATCCGTTTAATAGAAATGGGATATGGCCGCAGTGATCTTGCAAGAGCAAGAATTAAATTTTGGTTTCAACAAATAAACAAGTAATAAGCACATTAAGCTCAAAAAATAAGAATAATGAAAAGGAGAACAATGAACAATCACAAAAGGCAACAGAAATGAAAAAACAGGAAATACTACTACTGATAATGAACACAACATCTTGTATTAATTAAATTGTGGGGATTTGAAAGTTGAGTACGAAGATATTCAAAGCCCTACCCAGTCCAATCAAAGTAAGGAAGCTTTGGAGTTCGAGCCTGCCCTCTTTTCAAACAATATAGCCAACCTTCACCAACTGAGCCTGAATTTTGTGTGTCAGGTGAGGATAGTTTTGCCTTAAGATGCACTGATTTGTGCGAGCTCCACGAAGACTTGAAACATTCCTGAGAGCTGTCAAAAGATATCAAAATTGGCTCGAGTATAAAGGATATAAAGACTGAGAAATAAATTTCAGCAATAGTAAATACCTAGTAATTCACTGTTCTCTCATTAGCAACCATGCTCAACCCCAATTTCTACATGGTTCCATTTGGAGCAACAATGGCATTCACTAAATCTCCAATGCCTAATAACTAAATCAATCTTCTATGGATATTAAATCAGATCAAACACAACTTTTTATATTTACAATGGTCAAAAGGTATTACTAGTCAGTACCAACTCATGCATGTTGCACTTGTAAACTAATAGAATTCCAAATTTCACCAGTGTGGTTTAGTGCAACAGCTGTACTCGATCAAATGGCAGGCTGAATAGCAACTACAGCAGACGCTAGTTGTTGAATTCAGAAATGCCCATTAAGAACAGAGGTGACAGCTTTTAAAGGGGCTAATTTTTGGGTTTCAATTTCCAAATACGAAATCTACAGCCATAATGGTTGTAAAAATGATGGAGACAACTTGGATTTAGAAGATGCTTGATAATTTCTATCTAGAAAACTTGAATTACACTTTTCTGGGTATTTGCTTGTATGCTTTATTTAAGACATCAATGCTTTGTATTGTCACCAATGGAAGTCTTGAATCAAGCACTTTTTATCATTTTGGAAAACTTTTAAGTATTAGTATGCATCATATAAATATAAACTACATAAAAAATATTCAGAACAGCCGCTATCTCACTCTAGTGGTTTTGGGGCTAGATGCTATGTGGTATGTAAAACACATATGGCATTCTATGGTAAACATAGAATACTGGTATTATACTCTATGAAGATTATGGAGACAATGAGCATTCTATAGGAACCAGAACAGCCAATTATCTCTTTCAAATATTTAAAGAACTTAGGTCTTGGGTAGAATCATTGCCTAAAACTAAACAGAAAAAAGACCTTCACAACTCCCGTACATTTAGTCTAAAAGATTTTGTTAGGAAACCAGAATTGGAAAGAGAAAGAAGAGTAATCTTTTTTATTGGAAAGACTAAATAAAAATGTTAGGATATTTATCCTATTTTATCATATTAGTGTGTCAAGGGTTAAAATATAATAGGTAAAGTAGGGAGAGTCACAAACCAGAAGGCAGAACCTTCACGAGGAAGCTTCAATTCCATGCATTTTGGGCACCTGTGGAAAAAATGAAAAAAAAAAAGTAAATTAAAAATAACCCCTTTCAAGTTTTCTTTATCATCATCATACCAAACCATAATCACTCAATGGCAACATCACCATAAACAACCCGAAGATTGTTTTTTTCTCACCACTAAATGATCAAAATCACTAGCATATCAATGCAACACTATTGGATGAAGGAAAAAATAAAAAATTACAAGCTTCCCGCCGCAGCAAGAACAAAAACAACTTATTATGCTAAAACCAAGAAACCCTCTCTTAATCAAAGCCAAAAGCTAACACCTTGCCACATATCAATTGCAAAAACATCCAATCCAAAACAAAAATAAATTAGAGAAAAAGTGTGGCCACAGTTATTGTTACTAGTGAGGAGCAATAAACCAGAGAGAGATAAAAATAGAGAAGAAAGAGTACTGGAGATTGGCGGGTTTTCCACAGTTAGCGCAAGAGAGGGTGTTTTCCGGCACATTAGATTCATCAGCCATCGATTGCCAAGAGCTTAAAGTTAGGGTTGCTGAGGAAGGAACAGAAAATAGAACAATATACCGAAGAAAGAGGAAAACATTTTATAACTTCGTGTTGGTCAAGCAAAAGTCTGTCTTCCAGTTTGGGCCTAACCCTGTTCTGTTTTCCTACTACGCGTATTGGACCTTCCGCTATTTCTTCCTGCACCTCCTTTCTCTTCCTGAATCCCATAAATCCTAGATTATCTTAGGCTAAAAAAGTAAAAATTACCTTATATGTTTTTTTTAAAAGATTAAATATGATTTAAGTCTCTAAACTATAATGTTAAATTAAATTTTATTTTTATTTCAGATTTTAATGTAGTTTGATTTTCAAACTTAAAAAATAAATAGATGAATGTGTGTTACTTAATGGTGTTAAATATTTGTTGACGTCACAACTAAAATTCCATGCTAACATTTCTACTATTGGCATGTGTATTTTCTAATACATTTTTCATAAACAGGATTTCTTAATCGATTAGTTTTGAAATCTGATGACCCAAATCCGATGACTTTGGCTAGCTTTCGAAATCCACTTTGTTTCCTAAACAGTGCGTATGGCTTAAATAACTACATTAAGCTAAATAAACTTAAACTCGTATATCTGTATGATGTCAAATGAAGAAGAAAACGAACCATTCAAGACTAATGAAAAAGCAAGTAAAATTCTCCACCACACAGCAACGAAGCAAAGAGACAAACAGAAAAATGAAATTTGAACATGAGGGTAGGGGTGCAAAAGAACAGAAAATATATACGTAAAAGTAAATGTGATTTGATAAATAATAATTACTTCTTACCTAAGTTTTTTTTTTTAACATTTTACTCTCTCTTTTTCTTTTACATTTTACTTTGCCGAAGGAGACAATGGTCTACTTGAAAGTGCAGGAAGAAGTACCAAGGAATATTGCTAAAGTTTCAATTGTCCTCATCCGAGCTTAGGACTAATATGGATAAAAATCATAAGGCAGACATGCTTTACATTTTTCACATGTGTTAATATATGTTTGTATTGAAATTGAAGAGTATATTTTATATATATATATATACTTTAACTGGTCTTTCTTTTAATTGAAACTCATTCATTAAGAATTACGAGGTGCACTTAAAAATATTTGTAACTTTTAATTGAGTTTGGATTTTGTTTTATTGAAACCTTTTTCATGAAGAAAGTAAATAAATGCTACAATCGAATAAAAAAATAATGTAAAGACTTGTTCTTTTCTTCTTTTCCTCTATCACTCCTTCTTGCTTCTTCTTCTCTCATCAATTTCCCCTTTTCTTATTTTATTTATCTGAAAACCCTAGGGTCATAGAAGGATGTGGGCTTGAGGGAAAAAGAGTTGCAGGAGGAAACCCATTTCTCGTTACGATGCAATTGTCTTTATTCGGGGGTGCGACGACAACGACATTCTCTTCACGATGGCGGAGTTGCGACTTCTTCACGGTGAGTTTCCGGTGACTCTGACACGACATTCTTTCCCGATCGTTTTAGGGCCTGAATTTGGGGTTTCTTTCCTCTTTCTGATTTGTGGTGATTTAGGGTTTAGGGTCTTAAAGAGGGTTTCCTTCCACGTCCCGTGATCTTGAATGCTGCCGTGAAGAAGAGTTTTAAGTAAGGGAAGCTAGTTTTGTATCTTTAAATTATGTTGGTTGTATAAGTTTGGTGCTTGCATGTAGGATAAATTGATTTAATTAGAATTTCACTTGCATGTTTGTGTTGGTTCATTTTAATGGGTATATTTGGTTAGTTTATGATTAATTTTATGATAATATGTGATATTGATGTTATTGTGATGATGAACTGTGTGTTATTAAGTTATGTTGATCTTGTGATTTGACTAAAATGTTCAAGGTGCACTGAGCTATCAAAGTTCTAAATTTGCGTAGTTAAAAGTGGAGATTTGATAGGCAAATTTGAAAGATAAGGGTTTGAGTTGTATACATGGTATTTCAGGTCTTGTTTTATGTCATTTAAAACTTGTTAGAGGTGTCTTTTGATTTAAATGAGATGAAATAAAAAGGAGTAATTCATTGGGGATATTTTGTAGTGTTGTAAAAGTGGGATTTTGAGTAATGAGATTTTGATGAAAGGGTTGTGAACGATCTCGGAAAGTTTAGAGTGTCTTGTTAAACCTATTATGATGTGTCTAGACTTTTAAATAAGTTAAATCTGGTGTGGAAGAGATAAGAGTAGATATTAGCATGATAAAATTGAGTTTAGACACTTTTGAATTAAATTGGTTTGGTACATCTAATTCCTATTCAAATGAGCAATATAGTCCTCTATTTCATCTATAAACATGTTTTCGTATCAATATCGGTGTTATATATATTCTAAATTAATGATTTTCATATGTCTAAGATGCAACCAAAACCATAAAAATCAAGTTGATGTCAAAAACAGATAAGAATAATCAATTATCTCATTTGATAATATATTATTTTAATCAGAGAGTTGTATCTTCTTCAAAGCTCTCGCAAATATTATCACATGATAATCGATTATTGTCGTAAGAAAATCATGCAAGACAGTTTATGGTGGTTTTCGGGGTTCTGGGTACCATTTTTGGACGTTCTTTAGGTCGTTTTGGGGGTTTTGGACCTTTCCGGAATTGTTGATGATGGTTTCAAAGTTGTTTTCCTTGTCTAAGTATGAGTTTAAGGGGTTTTGTGTTGTTTAGTAGTTCTTCTTGGACTGTTATTGTCTGTTAATGTACATGGAATAGTTTCATATGATTTTTGATGACTTGTTAAGTTGTTTGTGGTCTTTTGAAGTATAATTAGTATTATATCTATGTTTATATGCAATGTAAAAGTGAAATATTATATGTATATGGTTTCATATGAATTCAAATGGGTTCACGGTTGGTAAAACGGGTTCCACGAAGGAACTTCTTGGTGTTGGTTTCAAAGTAAGTTCCAAAAGTGAATACTCTTGTTGAGGTTCAGGTATGTTTAGGATGATTGCAGGGAGCTCAGTCTTGGGCGTTATCTTGAAATTCCAATATTCTTTCATTCTCATATAGAGAGGATTGATCCATGTCGTGAGGAGTAGCAGAAGGTCTTAGTCTTTGAGGCTACCAGTATGCTCCAAGACCCAGAACAGACTAACCTCATGAGTGTGGTAGGGTGAAACTCAATGGCAATGACTTTGCAAAGTAGTAGAAGCCACCACGAGTGCACGACCCGCCATAATTTGGTAATCATTCTAAGTCCAGACAGTCCATTCATAACAAGTGTCTTGCATAAAGTGTTTGATGATTGTGAAGTGATATGTTTGTTGTATGTAACATGTTTTTACAGGAGTTTATAAATATATATTGTTCCTCAATTGTAAATTAACTTACCCTTGTTTCTTTGTTGTACATTGTATGGTGTTTTCTCTTTTGCAATGATCACCTTAACTGGTGTGAGCTTAGGAAGGACATCTTTCAGGAGACTCAACGTTTGGTTGAGAGGGAAAAGCAACAGGATAGATAATCTTTGGTCCGTCAAGGATAGGATCTCTCGTTCTAATAGCCTCAAGTTACTTATATGTTTTCATTTATGTACGTCTTATTTTATTAGTTTTATACTACTAAAATGAAATATTACAAGTAAACTTTAATTACATTAATCTTTAATTAGATTAGATTTTATTTGAACTTAATCCATTCACTCAAAAGAACTGATGATGATTTACATAATTTTATAATTTTGTTTACTATCTAACAATTTTACTATGCTGATTTGAATCAGAAATACTGTATAAAATCATTTAATTAAAAAAAATAATACAAAAAGCATAAGGCAAAATTATTAAAATTAATCTTTCCTTAAATTGCACAAACATGTCATTGATCACACTTTACACCTCAACTCAATTAAATTTTTCTTATGTTTTATTTATCTTTTTTTGTATACCTTACAAACATGATACCCAAAAGAGGCAACCATGGAAATAGAGCAAATAAATGTTGCCCAGTTAATTTATGGTAATTTTAGAAAATGGCAGACTCTGTCACCATATTGATTCACCCAATTATGAATTTAGCCAAGGAAAAACATTGGGTGATGTCTGCAACCTCCCTGTTAAAACTTCAACACCAGTATCTGTCACCTAATTACGATGAAAACCATAAGCTATGTTAAATAGGTACAACCAGATAAAAATAATCGTGAACTACTAAAGTAGACCAAATATAAGTCTAAATTCAAATTACTAATTCACTGACCAAAACAAATATAAACAAAGTAGCCACGGTTTTGTAGCTCTATGTAATAGACACATCATTAAATTAGTGGTCAATGATTTGGACAATATGCATGAGATTATACGTTTAAACTTGCATTATCCAAAAATAAAAAAATTCAAACTAACATCATACCAAGACACTGTACTCTCTATGATATTTTTCAAAGGCTTAGTCCAAAGCATATTATTGATGTTTCATTTGTTTCACACCAAAATGAATAGAGGTGAGGTGAGAAAGTAAATGGCTAATCGTTACCGTATCTTTCTCTTGAAAACCTCATCCAAAATTACAACTATGATCATTTTCTCTCATTTATTATTACTTTTCAGCACATCAAGACCGTGTCTTACTTGGCAAGATTATGCAGAAATAACCAGACTTAGTATGGAGAAAACACAAGGACTAACCAGCAGAGTATGCTCAAATTGAGCACTTCGTTTACCATCGGTTGTAACATCAGTCCATCCATCAGGCCACATTCGATCACGCCAGACACCTATTAAAAAATAATATTGGAGCTGCCACATGGATTCATAAAAACCATTTATAAGAAATTTTATGAATTATAAGTATACCAGCATTGATCATTGGTTCAATTGTAAAGGTCTGTCCAGCCTTCATCACACCAACTGCTTTATTTCCTGACAGTGGTTAAGGAGTATAAATTCCACAAGTTTTCTTCCTACTTTCTAGCAATCTTTGTTCTTTGTTGGTAGAGATAATAAACCAAGAGGTGCACATTGCCCGTTGCTTGGAATTAATGGTATTTATAACAGGGTTGTCAATAGAAAGTGAATGACTAACATATAGAATGATTTCTAAACTGGTCACTTGATGTTAGAAGGAAAGTATACACTGCAAAATCATTTTTGACAGACTGTGGTCTACTACTCAATATGTTTCAGAAGTTGGTTCCATTCTGGAACAATGCAGGAAAATTCTTAGACTAATTGAAACTTTGAGGTCAAGTTTTTAGGGAGACAAGCCAACAGGGTAGCTCATGCTCTTGCTAAAGCTTCCTTAACTTATGCTAGTTCCACTATTTGTTTTAATATGTTCCTAGTTGTATTGCTTCTTTCATTATCAATGCCGAGTTAAGTTTGTTGTAAGAGAAAATTATAGACTGTGGTGAATGTTAATATCAAACATCAGTTGACGAAAAAGACCATTTCTAAATATTTCTTACAATTCCCTGCAGTGCTAAAAAACTAGGGAAGGATACTTGCATAATGAGGAATGTTTGGTGCACAATGGAAGAGCTCTCCAATTCCATGACCACAATATGATCTTGCCTAACGGGTCCAAGGGAAAAGAAATAGGGAACAGATGATTAGCATCAACTATAGTGAAGGAATAATGATAAACAGATTTAAAAAACTAAAGAACCAATAAGTAAAAAATTACCACTGAGAAGCCAGACATTGAAGCATGACGACTAATAACTTCACCAATTTCCCGGAACCGTACTCCTGGTTTAACTGAATTTGATTGCAGAAGAAGAATTAGGATCCTATATTTCAGTGTTTTAAAAAATATTATATACATTCCTGTTACGTACCCGAGTACGTGAACTTGCCACTCACACCCTTTTACACTCCCACAAGTAATAAACAATGGAATTTGACGGAATAAAACACTTTATATTGGTATCACAATAAAACAACCAATAACTGGGAGCAGGGTCTCCGTCAGTTACCTGAGAGCCTAACCTCTCTGTTAGAAGTGGACTTGAGCCTAACTCAACCCCACAAAACCGGCTTGTAGAGTGAGGTTTGCACTCACTTAAAAAGTAAGAATTGGCCTTATCCCTAGTCGATGTGGGACTTCCAACACATCCCTTCCATGCCGAGGTATAGACATCTCGTACGTGATAGTAGAAATTGGGTGGTCCGATAACGGCCCGATACCAGGTGGAATAGAAGAATAGAATGCCCACTTAGAACTCGTTAGGATAGGCTCTAACCATGACTCTGATACCATGTTAGAAGTGGACTTGAACCTAACTATGTTGAATATAGTGAAAAGCTATATTTGGATTAATCTCCCTGGTGTAAAATACACACATAGGGTTCTCTATTTATAATAGAAGAAATATGGGCTAAGCCCAAAATACAAATGAGAAATAATAACAAACTAACTAAAAGATAAAAGATATAGTATATCTAACACTCCCCCTCAAGCTGGAGCATACAAATTGTATGAACTAAGCTTGGAAGAGATGAACTCAGTGTTGAACTAGATGATTTGTCTTCAAGAGTGTGAGACAAACACTATCAGCAGCTTGTGAAACTTCAACTTCAAAAGTGGATGAAGGAAAGCAGTGGTAGACAATGACAAACTGCAAGGACTGATTCCCAATCAATGATGGATGAGTGACGGGATCAACAGTGGTAGCTGAAAGCTAAGAGCTACAAAATTGCAGGGACTACACCACATCCTCATCAATGATGGCTGGGTGACGGGATCAACAGTAGTAACTGAAATCTACAAAACTGCAGGAACTACACCCATATTTATGTGACTTGCAGTGTCTTGGAAACGTACTCCCCCTTAGTGTGAAGGGCAGAAATGTGGAATATCACAGTTGCTGGACCACTAAAACAAAACAAAATATTAAGCTGCAATGCTGAAACAAAGGTATCAAAGATCTAAAGACATGTTGGAGGTCCAAGATTCTTTGCTGGACAACTCCCAAGTGGTGATACTTAGCCATGTATCACAAGAAGATCGGGTTAAACTCTAGCCCAAGAAGAACTGATGCAGTTGCGTCTGTCTGAGGCGGTAGCGACTGCAGCGGCGGTTGACTGCTATAAAATTGTAGGGACTAAATTACCATCACTGACTGATGGGGCCTGTAGTGGCTGGAAGCGACAAAACTACACGGACTGCCATCACTAACTGACAAGGTGATGGGGGCCTACAGTGGTTGGAAGCATACGGCGCCGGACAGCGGCAAACGGCGTCGGACAACGGCAAACGGCGCCGGACAGCGGCAAACGGCGCCAGACAGCGGCAAACGGGGCGGAACAGCGGCAAACGGGGCGGAACAGCGGCAAACGGTGCGGAACAGCGGCAAACGGCACCTGGACCGCGGCAAACGGCACCTGGACCTCGGCAAACGGCGCCTGGACCGCGGCAAACATCTCCTGGACAGCGAAAACCCTAGGTATGAGCCCAAGCCAACAAAACGGAGAAACAGGAACCAAAACACACTCAAGAAGCTCCGGCGAGACTATCTGCAGTGGACGCGGTGAAACTCCGACACTGGAAAGGCGGCGCGTGCAGAACACGCGGCCGAGACTGGCCGAGAAGAAGCGGCACGTGGAGGCGTGTGGTGAAGAGTTTGGTCATCACTCCGGCGGGGTTGGTCGTCGCTCGAGGAGGCGCTTCCGATCCGCTGGTCACTGGTCGAAACTGTGACGGTGGCCGGCGCTGGCGGCAGCGACGGTGGCCGAAGGCGGCGACAGACTGGCCGGAAAGAAGCGGCGGCGACGGTGGAGAGATCTGACTGCACTGGTGCTGACTATGGCACAAATTTAAGAGAAAAAGAAAGAGAGAAGAGTTGCCCACTGGCTGGCTGACAATAGAGACAATAGAGACACCAGAATAAGATCAGAGAACCTGCTCTGATACCATGTTGAATATAGTGAAAAGCTATATTTGGATTAATCTCCCTTGTGTAAAATACACACATAGGGTTCTCTATTTATAATAGAAGAAATATGGGCTAAGCCCAAAATAGAAATATGAAATAATAACAAACTAACTAAAAGATAAAAGATATAATATATCTAACACTCTCTTACAAAACTCCTTAATAAAAAAACTCCCTCTAAACCCTAGGTTCCTCCTTTATTAATACTAATTACTCCTTCCCAAAAAGGTAAAGAATAATAGTAATTATGCCTATTTATTATAATTATCTGGTAAGAATATTTCTATCCTTATTTACTATATTTACTTCTATAATATCCTGAGGTACGTCCTTTGAATTTCCCGCCTATCCTAACTGTTGTCAGTTAGAACGCTCGTTGTTGCTTCCACTCGCTTAGGACGCTCGTCGTCGCCCCACTCGCTTAGCCCTCTTTTTCTCTTCCCCCTACCGTTCGGCCATCGTGCTCCTCCCTTTCAGCTGTTCGGCCCTCGTGCTTCCCCCTTTTCACTGTTCGGCCATCGTGCTCCCCCATTTCAACCGTTCGACCACCGTCCTCCCCCCTTTCAACCGTTCGGCCACCATCCTCTACCGTACGGACCCCTTCTCTCTCTCCTATATCTTCTCTCGTAAACTCGCCAGCCCCTAACATTACCCACCTCCTGAAGATCAACCTTGTCCTCAAGTTTGAAGTCTGGATATTGATCTCGGATGGTTATGGCATCTTCCCATGTTGCCCCGTCCGGTCCTCCCTCTTGCCACTCGATCAACACTTCCTGTCGTTCGTCCTCTCCTTGTTGCACCTGCCTTTTATTCAGAACTCTGATCGGCCAGGGAGACGGTCCCTCCATCTCTAAGTCTATGGGTAACTCTTTCTCCACATTGTTCTACCCCACGACCTTCTTTAATTGCGACACATGGAATACTGGATGTATCCGCGCGGCTTAGGGTAGTTGCAACTTAAATGCCACTTCTCCTATCTGTTGTATGACCAGGAAAGGTCCAAAATACCGAGCGGCTAGTTTAGAATGCAGTGTGGACGGCATCAACGTCTGTTGGTGGGGTCTGATCTTTAGATACACTCAATCTCCCACCTCCACATTGGATGGTCTTCTTGCCTTGTCGGCTTGCCTCACCATTAATTCTTGAGCCCTGGCTAGATGGAATTTTAGCTGGTTGAGTGCCTCATCCCTCGTCTGTAACTCCTGGCCGATGGCTTCAACTAAGGTTTCCCCCGGAGCGAACCTGTGCAGTGAAGGAGGAGACCGCCCATATACGGTTTCAAATGGGGTGCTTCTCGCCGACTCTTGATAGCTGGTATTATACCAATATTCCGCCCAGGGTAGTACTATGCTCCATCCCTTTGGTTGTTCTGAGCAGAAGCATCTCAGATAACCCTCCAATACCCTATTCACGACTTCAGTCTGTCTATCGGATTCAGGATGATAGGCGGAGCTCATCTTCAGTTGAGTTCCTTGTAATTTAAACAACTCCTTCCAAAAATTACTCAAGAACAGTGGATCCCGGTCAATCACGATAGATATTGGCACCCCATGCAACCGGACAATCTCCTTTACAAACACTTCAGCTATGGTTCGAGCAGAATAGGGATGTTTAAGTGGTATGAAGTGTCCATATTTGCTGAGGCAGTCTACCACTACCAGCACAGCATCAAACCCATGGGACTTGGTCAACTTAACGATAAAATCCATGCTTATCTCCTCCCAAATGGCGTTGGGTATGGGTAAAGGTTGCAACAACCCCTGCGGCGAGGATGACAGATATTTATGTTGTTGACATACCAGGCAGCTTGCAACAAAGTCAGTTACGGCTTTCTTCATTCCTACCCAATAGAGAGATTGCGCCACCTTGCGATAAGTCCGATATACCCCTGAGTGTCCTCCTGTTTGCGTGGTATGAAACTCGGCTATCAACTTGGGCACCCAGGCCGATCGGGCAGACAGCACTAGCCTCCCCTTATAGTGTAACCTCTCGCGTTGCAGAGTGAACGAGGGATGTGAGTTGGGGTCTTTTCTCAAATCTTCTATCACCTTCTTTAGCTCTTCATCTGCCTCAACTTCTTCTAGAATCTCCCTGAAGTCTTGCCAGTAAGGTCTGGCCACAACCCTCAATTCCTTTTCTTCCTGTGGATCATCCTCTTCCTTCCGTGATAGGCGTCTGCTACCTTGTTGTGACACTGATTTGTACACAATTTCAAAGTCATAACCCAAGAGCTTCGCAATCCAATTCTGCTGATTCTGAGTGGTGATGCGCTGCTCCAAAAGGTACTTCAGGCTCCTTTGATCGGTGTGAACCACAAATCGTTGTCCCAAGAGGTAGGGCCTCCAGTGTTGTATGGCTAAAACCAACGCCATTAATTCCTTCTCATATATCGATTTACTCAATGACCCCTCGGATAAAGCTTTACTAAAGAAAGCTATGGGTTTCTTTCCTTGCATGAGTACCGCTCCTACCCCTCTTCCCGATGCATCACACTCAATGTGGAAAGGCTGGTCAAAATCAGGTAGAACCAGCACTGGTGCAGTAGTGATGGCCTTCTTTAACCTTGACATAGCTTCCTCTGCTTGCTCCATCCATGTAAACTGCCCCTTTTTAAGAAGGTCGGTCAAGGGTTTGGCAATCTTCCCATAATCCTTCACAAACCTCCTATAGTATCTTGTCAGACCCAGAAATCCCCTCAAAGCCTTCACCGTCTTAGGTTTTTCCCAGTCTATCACGGCCCTTACTTTGTCTTCGTCCATTTCTACACCCCTCGCGGATATTTGATGTCCCAAATAGCCTATTTGAGTTTTGCCGAAATCACATTTTTTTTCGTTGGCTACCCACCTATTGGCCACGAGTTCCCTTAGCATCGTCCCCACATGCTCTAAGTGCTCCTTCCAGGATCGTCTATACACCAGTATATCATCAAAGAACACCAGTACGAATTTTCGTAGGTAGGGCTGCATCAGGCTGTTCATTGCACTCTGGAATGTGGCTGGTGCGTTGGTAAGACCGAACGGCATCACCATGAATTCGTAGTGACCCTGGTGCGTCCGAAAGGCCGTTTTCTCTATGTCTTCATCTCCCATTCGGATCTGGTGGTAGCCTGACTTCAAATCCACCTTCGAAAAATATTTGCCCCTCTCAGTTCGTCTAACAATTCCTCTATCAGTGGGATAGGGAATTTGTCGGGTACCGTGGCTCGGTTAAGGGCCCTATAATCCACACAAAATCTCAAGCTGCCATCCTTCTTCTTCACTAATATTACTGGACTCGAATATGGACTGTTGCTCGACCTTATGACGCCCGTTTCTAGCATTTCTGCCACCTGTTTCTCAATCTCCCCCTTCATCACATGGGGGTAACGGTACGACCTTACATTCACGGGATCCGTACCCTCTTTTAATGGGATTTGATGAACCATGCCCCTATCTGGCGGTAGTCCGCTTGGCTCGTGAAATACGCTCGCGTGCTGATAAAAAATATGATTCATGTCAAGCGTCTGCTTCTTTGTCATCTGCGGACCGAACGGTCCTTCTCCCTGATCGTACGGTTTTCTTTCCTCGTCCTTTTCTGTCTCCCCAAGCTCCCACACCAACAACCAGGCCTGTACTTCTTTCATTTTGAACAATGCTTCGGGTTCCACCACTCTCCGAGTTAAAGTAGGGTCTCCTTTAATGGTCACGTTCCTCCCTTCTTGACCGAACACCATGGTTAGCTTGCCCTAGTATCAGCATCCGAAGACTCCTTTCCGGACAACGATGGCCTGGACCGAACGGTCCCCCACACCTGAAACACCTCCCTTCTTCCCTTCGTTTGACATATTCAGCGTACGGTAAATCCCGCATGTTCCTTCCTTGGTTGTTTGAGAACGAACGTTCTCCTTCTCTCCTCGGGATCCCTTCCTTCCCTCCTGTCTGCCTCCTTTCTGCGATTCCTGTTCGGTTCTGATTATGACGATTGGGGTCCGTCCTCATTACTGAACCGCCCGGTTTTCCCCACGTCTGGCTCTTGCTTATGATTCCTCCTCCAGCCTTTGTGCCCCCTTGGAACTCTTCCACGTCCTTTGCTAGTCTCATTATGTCCATCAATTCCCTCGGGTCAAGCAATCTGAGTTGATTACGGATCCCCTCCTGCAATCCTGCCATGAAGTATCCCATCAGTTGTGCATCAGGTATTTTTTCTGCTTGGCCGACCAACACTTCGAATTCTTGGATGTATTCTTCCACGGTCCCTGATTGTTTACAGGCTGCCAGTCTCTCAAAGACCGTTCCCCGGCTTCTGCCTCTGAAACGGATCACCAACGACTCCTTTAATCCGGCCCACGAGCGGTTCCTGGCCTTCTCCCTCCAAAACCTAAACCAGTGTCCCGCGATTCCCTCCATGCTGATGTAGGCTAGGCGCAACTTTTCTTCCTCCGACACTCCTTGCAGTTGAAAGAATTTGTCCGCTCTATAGATCCAATTCAAAGGATCGCTTCCTTCGAAGATGGGTAAGTCTACCCTTTTCTTCCAATACGGTTGTTCCTCTCGGTGTACACCATCTAGCCTGCTGCCATCTCTCTCGTCCTCCTCATTCCTTCTCCCGTTGACAGACCCCTGACTTCCATCAGGATTTCCCTCGTGTCGTCGACCTTGCTCTCCCATCACCCTCACCAGTTCCTGGACTGCTGCCTCTAGTCCCCCCATGGAGATTTCTATGACCTCCAATCTTCCTTCGACAGCATTCACTCTTCCCTCCATGATGTCTTTCCTCTTCTCAATAGGATCCGTCAGGTCGGACCAGTTGTTACGTACCCGAGTACGTGAACTTGCCACTCACACCCTTTTACACTCCCACAGGTAATAAATAATGGAATTTGACGAAATAAAACACTTTATTAACTGGAAATATTGGTATCACAATAAACAACCAATAACTGGGAGCAGGGTCTCCGTCAGTTACCTGAGAGCCTAACCTCTCTTACAAAACTCCTTAATAAAGAAAAACTCCCTCTAAACCCTAGGTTCCTCCTTTATTAATACTAATTACTCCTTCCCAAAAAGGTAAAGAATAATAGTAATTATGCCTATTTATTATAATTATCTGGTAAGAATATTTCTATCCTTATTTACTATATTTACTTCTATAATATCCTGAGGTACGTCCTTTGAATTTCCCGCTTATCCTAACTGTTGTCAGTTAGGACGCTCGTTGCTTCCACTCGCTTAGGACGCTCGTCATCGCCCCACTCGCTCAGCCCTCTTTTTCTCTTCCCCCTACCGTTCGGCCATCGTGCTCCCCCATTTCAACCGTTCGACCACCGTCCTCCCCCCTTTCAACCGTTCGGCCACCGTCCTCTACCGTACGGACCCCCTCTCTCTCTCCTATATCTTCTCTCATAAACTCGCCAGCCCCTAACACATTCCAATTACAAGATGTATTTTAAACACCCAAAACACATTATAATCCAAATGCATACTTGTATAGTATGCCAATCTGTAAACATCAATTATCAACATTTCAATACATGTTTACAACATAATAAGTAGCTAATATGATATGATCATGTTAGTTATTCATGTCCTTCTGTCCTTAATTTATATTTTTAATTTTTAAATGATTTATAACCTTAAAATACTTGATTAAGGAGATGGGACCAAATCAACATTTTAAAGACTAAATTTGTAGTTTGAGTTATGAATTCATAATGAAACTTTAAGGTACACGTCAAACAAAAGACAAACAAGAGATCCAAGACTGTTATTATATTTGAAAGTTAAAGAAGAGACAAAATTGGCAATGGATGTATACCAATGGATATTGCCTTCTCCAGGCACTCATATGTGCATTTTACTAATTGGCAAGACTCTTCATCAACGTTTCCCACAAAGTATGTTTCATTGAGATCAGCTGCACAACAACCCACAAAATTAACCAGTTGTTGATTTATGAACTTCAAAATTGGAAACTGTGAAGCATAAATAAGCTAACCAACTTACCATGAACACCTTTATAGTACACAGAGACATCAACATTTACAATGTCACCATCCTCAAGCTTCCTGCACAATGACTATATTAAAAAGAGGAGTTCTCAAGTACCCAGCCAATGAAGCATCAGTTGAGGAAGTTGGTTTATAATAATTACAGCCACAAATAAAACAACTAGCAACAACGAAAAACCATAATATGAATAGACTAAAAAAGCACAGAATAGTTTACCTTGCGTCAGGAATTCCATGGCAGATTACTTCATTAACTGAACTGTTAGATAGTGCAAAATTCCTTCTTAAAATATACTTAGACAATGAGAAAAATATGACATTACAGAAGAAAAGTACCTACGTGCAGCAAGATTTAGGGAAGAAATTATAATTGAGAGGTGATGGATACCCTCCTGCAAAGGTAAAAAGTAAAAACAGTATCACCACCGGCAACTATCTGTAATAACCAAATGACAGTCACATCAAGAAACTCACGCAAGCAATTGGAAACATAGTTATAAGGTTGGGAAGCCCGCTCTGAAATGCTCATGGCCTTTTTAGAACTTCTAATTTCTGGTAAGCAGAGAGATGAAGCACCTAGTTGCTATGAAATTAAATTTCTTTTTCCTATAAAAAATGTTTGTTGTGATTTGTACAACAAAATGTGGGAGAAAAAAAGAAAGCGATCCTTTCAAAGCTATACAATACATGAACCAGTTTGTTAGGTTTTCACGAGGAGAGACACCAGGAAGATTCAACACCAATGGACTATAAGCATTCCATACAAGAGAGACCAAGAAACCATTTCTAATCCAAAAGCTTAAGACAATGAATTTATGAGTCTTCTTTTTTATATACTGTCATTTTGCTCAACACTCACTGGATGCAGTAATGCCAAAACATTCTATACAAGAACTATAAAAAATTCATAATAGAAGTTGTCCCACTATACCAAATTTTTGGGCATGACAAAACAACTTTTATTATGGATTTCTTTTATTGTTTACATAATGCATAAATTCCCAAAAATTATAAAAATTACTCTAAATTAATAACATCTATAATTAATAGTAAAAAGTCAGTGTCTTAAACAGAACATACAAATAAACACCAACAAAAGATAAATACAAATTCTCTATATTGGAATTTTCAGTCATCTTCCTAATCCAACTCTACTTCATCATTTTCACAATTTTAACATCTATAGATTTTAATTTTGAAAATTAAGGCTTTGTTCTTTTGTAGGGATTTGGGAAAGATAATTCGGGGGAGATGATTAGAGGATAATTTTTTTGTTGTTTTTTTGAGTGGATTTGTGGGTAATTGAGGATGGATTTGAAAGTAAAGTGGGTGAAAATTAGTGTAGGATTTGATTGATGTGACAGATTTAAAAAATTAGTTTAATGGGTAAAAATTAAAGATTACTAAAATGCCCCTAGTTATTAAAATAATATAAAATGATAATTGTTAATATTATATTTAATTGTAAAAATGTTTATAAAGAGTAAAAAATTAAAAATAATTATTAATATTATTTTTTAAAATGTAAAAAAATTGTAATTTAATAAATTAAAATAATTATTTTTAATCATGAGAGGAATTGTGAAAAAATTAAAATAATTATTTTTATAAGACAGCATATTAATGTAGTTAGATTTTTTATATCATATTTTAATTCTTATAATAATTAAAATACTAATAATGTAATAATATTACTATATTAGCAGTAACGTAACAGCAATTCTTACAATAATTAAAATACTAATAATATAATAATATTACTATTCTATTCACAGTAACAACAATATTCACAGTAACAGCAATGTAATAGTAATTTCCTGTCAACATAATAAAAAACGAGGTCCATGTGTTGATGAGGGAAGAGCTACACATAGCAACTCACATCTCCCTCTATGCAATTGAAAATTTTCATTCTCCAGGAACTCTTGTTGCACTAACCAACAGGGATTTGAATATGAAAATTCTATCTTTAATTTCGCGGCTTTCATCAATGCAGCGACGAAAGTCGAAGTGGGGGTGGTGAAATTTCTATTGGGTTCAAAGTTGATAAATTTCAGTGGTTTTTGTTGGTGGGGTGGGGAAACATGGTGTTGTCGGCTTCGCCATGTTTCTTGGCGAGAAGCTCGCTGGAGAAGATGCTGGATTCACTTGGACGTAGGGACAAGGAGGAAAAGAAGAAGGATGCGCCATCGACCTTGCCTTCGACGCCGACCTCCTGCATTTCACTGTAAATCTCCGTCCGTGCATTTCACTTCAACCGAACACATAATGAGCTTAGTCCTCGCTCGCAAAACTGTGTGAACAGTTAAATCGCTTCAAACTAAAAGCCAAAAACTAGCCTCGAAAAAGATCCTAATGACTTTGTTTTGAGGCAGTTTTTTGGAATCAACACAAAGTGCCACTATTCAGCCATTCATCAGATCCAGTACAGCAGCCCTTTAGCCAGTCGCGACTGCTCTGCACCACTACATCACTGACACGCTATTTAAAACCCTAATGTAGACATAATTAAATGTCACAAACTTATGTAGTAGCCACCGAGAAGTTTATATTTTCGAGAAATAATAGCTGTTGAAAAAGAAAAATATTATTTTCCAAAAAATTAATCCCAAATATGTATTTATTTGTATAAAGGTTTCGAAAATAAAATGTAAAAGAAATTGTAGAATAGCTAGTAGGTATATTTGATTGTGAAGGGTTTGACATAGACATACATAAAAAATAGGTACGCCACAAAGAATGCTACTAAGCTGAAGTATCTGAGCTTCATTGATTGATAAACCTACTAAAAATCAATAAATAAAAAAGTGGTAAGACTTGAAGTGTTTCAAAAGGAAACTCAATAAAAATTTAGCACCTGCAGCAATAGTTGCCTCATGAACAACTCTATCAATCTCATCAGTTGTCACACCAGGCTGAATAATCCTAGCAGCTTCATCCAATACCTCCCTTGCAATCTATATAAAGTACAAATCAATTCACCCAAATTAGAGGCTAAAGTCTACACCAACACAAAATAGAAAATAAATAAATATTTAAAAGACCTTTCATTTTACTCAAGTTTACAGTTTCTGAATTTGTCATCATTCAATTCAAAACTCATTATTTTTAAGTAATTTTTCTATTTTTGAGCATTGGTATATGCATAGTATTAGTAATTTAATGTATATAAAACTTTCAGGAAAAACAGTCATCCTACTATCCACCATCCTGCTATCCCATTTTCTGGGCCAGCAGCTCTGCACCGTTATCCTGAATTCATAACTATGATTGAGATGGTAGACGAGTGAAAACAACTTATATATAAGAGAATCTACCGAGAGAAAGAGTGGCAAGTAGTTTACATGACAAGTTTCCCTCATTCTCTCGATTTGATCTGGAGTTTTGACCTATAGATTAGTATGAGTTAGAAAGTAGAATAAAAAGAATAAAGACAATTTTTGGACCTACTCATGTATTTTAAAATTACCCACCTCAACGGTATACTGCAGAACACTAGTGGGCTCAATTATTGGAATTCCCTAGAAGTTAAACACAGAAGAAATAAAAAGATTTCAGCAACCAATGGACCCTCCTTGTATTTAAGCAAAATGAGTTAAATAAGAAGAACTGGGATAACTTACATCATCAGCCCAATCAGGTTTATCAATATGACATGGGACAATCCGTTTATTAGAAATCGGAGACGGCCGCAGCGATCTTGCAAGAGCAAAAGTTATATTTTGGTTTCAACAAATAAACAAGTAATTAGCAGTAAGCTTGAAAGAGAAAAATTAATGAAAAGAGGGGGAACAATAAAAATCACAGAAGGCCTCTGAATGAAAATTGGTGAAAAAGCACTACTAATAATGAACACAACATCTTGTATTAATTAAATTGTGGGGATTTGAAAGTTTAGAGTATGAAGATGTTCAAAGCCCTACCCGGTCCAATCAAAGTAAGGAAGCTTTGGTGTCCAAGCCTGCCCACTCTTCAAACAATATAACCAACCTTCACTGAGTGAGCCTGAATTTTGTGTGTCAGGTGAGGATAACTTTGCCTTCAGATGCACTGATTTGTGCGAGCTCCATGAAGACTTGAAACATTCCTGAGAGCTGTCAAAAGATATCAAAATTGGCTCAAGTATGAAGGATATGAAGACTACGAGATGTATATTTCAGGGTGATTCAGTAACAGTAATTAACTAGTGATTCACTGTTCTCTATTAGAACCATGGTCAACCTCAACTTCTTCTACAGGACTCCACTTGGAGCAACAATGTCATCTCTTCACCAAATTGACAATCCCTAATAACTAAATCAATATGCTGTGGATATTAAATTAGATCAATCAGAACTTAGTTTTTTATTTACAATGGTCGATAAGTATTACTAGTCAGCACCAACTGATGCACTATATTGTACCGATACATTAACAGTAGCATTCATGATTTTAAATAGCACGCTATATAGCAACTTTAGTGCTCACTTCAGTGGTGTGGTTTAGCATAGCAGATGTACTGGACCAAATGGCTCGCTGAATAGCAACTATAGCAGAAGCAAGGTATTGATTCCAAAGACATCCTTTTAAAAATGAAATCTACAGCTCTAGTAGTGGTCAAAATGATTAAGACAACTTGGATTTAGAAGATGCTGATTGATAATTCCCATCTACAAACTTGTATTTGACTTTATTTGGTATTTGTCAAGCAAGAAGCTGCCAATTCAGAAATGATTATCGATAGAAAATTATGACACCAAAGATAAACAATCTGTAAGAGGAGATCCGGGAATCCCAGATATGAGAAGAAATCTGAGGCAGAAACTAACAGAATAGCGACTGAAAGATGTGTGCACAGACACTCTATAAGAGAAAGACACAGAATAACAAGGGGAAGATGGGTTGATATTCATTTCCCTACATTCTTCTCAGACTCTATTTATTGGTTGTTCCCTATCATTTTCCCTTCACCATTGTAATTGGATACTATTCCTCCTCCTATTTCATACACTGGAAGTTTATTGTTGATAGCTGATAGGGTATGGAGAGTTATTGAAAGGAAGAAAAAAAGGGAATAAAGAGGGGGAGAGACATTAGGCAGTTATATTTGCTTCTTTCAATCAGGTTTGACTTCTTCTTTTTCCTTCTGGCCTTTTTGTCTTTTACCTTGGTTGACATCTTTAATGCTTTGACTGACTTTGTTATGCCCGACTTCTCAATAACTTTGACCAACTCGTTTCTGACCTTAGACGATTTCTCAACAATCTTGGCCGTCATCTTCATCGGGTTCTTCTCAAAATCTTCATCTTCCTCGTTTGGTTCAATAACACTAGATGCTTTCTCTTCTTTTTCAAGAGTCAAGATTCTATTGCGATGTGCAAAGATATCCAAGAACTGATGAGGATTGTTGTAATTTGAGATACTATCTTTAGAATCTTCCTAATTATAGGAAATAGATATATAATCTTTTATTTTATTTTACTTTCCTAGTTTTCCTATTTCCCTTTATTTTACTTTCCTAGTTTCTCTATTTCCCTTTTTAGGAGAATTAGATTATTACAAATAGAGAGTATCATAATGTACTTTTTATGATTGAGAATAATAAATCAGTATTATATTCCACAAGGATCATGGGTGCGCAAACCAAACAAACAGAAGAGAACTCCGACGGGAGCCAAGGGTCAGTCAATGGCTAACGGAGGGATCAGAGGGATCAGAGGGATCGGAGGGAGGATGTGGAGGGAGAGAGAGACGGGGAACGAATAGAGGGGCAACTCAATTGGCAGCGTGCGGCATTTCAAAGTGCTGGTTGAACAGAAGAAGGCATTTTCGGATGACCTGCTATTGGGATATTTTCTGGCGGGCCTAAGCGAAGAATTGCGGTGTCAAATTCGGCCACACGATCCACGAAATTTGATGGCGGCAATGAAGATTGAACGGGATGTCGAGGAGGCTCTACGCGGGTTAGATATGAGTGGTTGGACAGCGCCCAAGAATTCCCAATCGTGGGGTCGAACGACGGGAGGGGAACGGTTGTGGCGAGAACCGAACCGATGAGGAGTAACCCAGGGAGAAATGCCGCAACCGAGAGCGTTGGATCAGTGAGACGAGATAGCGTGACAGGGAGTAGTTCGGCGAGAGGAGGAATCCCCGTGGGAAGTGATAATAGAGTAAGGAACTCACAAAACCTTCCCTACCTCGAATTTTTGAAACAAAGGGAAGAAGGGAGGTGTTTTAGATGTGGGGGGCCCTTCAGCCCTGGGCACCAATGCCCTGCGAGGAGTCCACGGGTAGTGTTATTGGAAGAAGATGAAGAGGGGGATGTAGAAGAGGAAGAGGTCGAAGCGGAGCCACAACGAATGGAGCTATCGACTTTTTCGGCCAGCGGGCTTTCACAACCAAAAACATTGAAGCTATAGGGGAGAGTGGGAGACAAGGAGGTATGATACTCGTAGACAGTGGTGCGAGCCACAACTTTATCAACAAAGGATTGGTGGAAGAACTAATGCTAGTTAAGCAAGACACCCCCATATCAAGTGAGTTTAGGGGATGAACATAAGAGAACCCGAGGGTGTTGTCCTAGGGTGGTAGTCAGTATGGGGGGAGTCGAGATCACAGAGAGATTCCATCTGTTCGAGTTGGGTGGAGTAGACATGATCCTTGGAGTGGAATGGCTAGCCAAGCTGGGGCAATCTTGGCCGAGGATCTTCCGCGCGTTGTGAGGGGTTAGGCAACAAAGGTGGTTTGAGTTGCTTGTGGAATGGCTTCGCTTGCGAAGTGGTGTTGCTAGCAGATTCATACATTTTGGCTAGCGAGAAGGCTTTCATCACCGAAGTGGGCTGAAACATTCGAACCATCATCTGGACGTGTTGCTTCAACCCGCCCAGAAAGCAACTTAATTGATTTGTCTCCAAGAGTTCCACTTGTGACACTATCCGATCAAAGGTGTCATGGTAATCTTGGACAAAAATTTTTTGACGCAACCTCATCAAATCAGCCATAGGATCCTCACAAACCTCCCTGAATCTATCAATCAAGATCTTAGTGTAGGACTCCCAAGAAGGAAGATTGAATAACCCTATATTCTTGACATATACGCTTGCCATTGTAGAGTTTTTCCTTCAAAATGGACGACTGCCAAACGGACCTTGTAATCATCCGGTGTGCCATCAATGGAGAAGAAAATTTCACATTGAATTAACCATTGTTTCACCCATCCCCATTGAATCGAGGAAAATCTAACCTAGCCAATCTAGTACTACAAGAATAAGGTCAAGAATGGTTACCGTTATTGGCGATAGAAAGCGTTTCGCGATTACCAATTATTTCTACAAGATTGCTCTTCAAAGATACACCAATTTCCATGAAACGAGCCTCCAGCGACGTGTCGAGCTCCAAGAAGCGAGACTCCATTGAATCTTTGAAATGGTCAAAATCTTCACGTATAGAACGGGTATTGGCAACCATTGGAATGGCGTGGTTTGAAGGTCACCTTCTGATACCAATTGATATGGTTCTTCTAGGAAGACAATAGTCTCGAACAAGAACCCAGGATATAAGGACCCCAGGTAAGAAGAAAGGAATCCAAACAAGAGTGTATAGATTTGAAAAGAGTAAGAAATTATGATATTATGCATTAACTTCCTTCAATTTTACAGTATACCATTGTTTATATAGCAAAAGACTACAGAGTCTAGTTAATTTTGTAAACTAAGAGAATTAACTGACTATTAATAATGTTCTATAACTCTTCGACCACTTTGACCGATCGTCTATGTGCGTCTACCGTTCGGTAGCCTGACCTCTTCCACCGATCGGTAGCCTATTCAATAATATCCTATAACATTTCAAAATGCAAAAAGCAGGCAAAGTAATAGTCACAAACCAGAAGGCAGAACCTGCACGAGGAAGCTTCAATTTCACGCATTTTGGGCACCTGAAGAAATAAAAAGGAAAAGAAAACTAAACTTGTCAATAGATTGTTTCTACAACCATAGCATACCAAACCACAATCACCCGATTGCAAGACCATCATAATAAACTTGAAAATTCAATTTTTCAGCACCCAATTGACCAAAACTACCAGCAATTAAATGCAACAAATTTGGATACTGTAAAATTGAAAATATCAAAATTGCAAGTTGCCAGCAACAGCAACAACGGCTTGAGCTGAAACTATGACAACCCATTTGATCATAGCACAAGCTTAGTCCTTACCACACATGTCAAATACCAAAAAGAAAAACAGAACGGGCAACCCAAAACAAAACAAATTAAAAAATAAAAATAAAAATAAAATAAAAGTGGGGTCACAGTTATTGTGACTTGTGAGCATCTACAGAACACGGAGAGAGAAGAAAGAGTACTGAAGATTGGCGGGTTTGGCACAGTTAACACAAAAGAGGTTGTTTTCGGGCTCAACAGATTCACCAGCCATTGATTGCAAACAGCCGAAAGCGGGGATGGCAGACGAAGAGACAGAGCGAGGAGACAGTTTATGACTTCGTGTTGGTCAAGCAATGTTTCGAATCTTAATCACGGAACTTTCAAAGAGCAACACCTTTCTCAAAGACATTTCAAACTTCTAGAAATTATGATATTTAATTACTAAACAAGTGTTTCGAAAAAATATAATACTTATTTGTATAATGTTTTCATGATACTTCTTTTTCTTATATAATTATATAATATTTATAGAATAATTCCTAAATTTTCTTCTTCCATTTTCGCATCTGTAAATAAAATTTTGCTATATATGTAATTAGAATCTTATTGTCAAGTGATAATGTTATAATTTTTTCGTTCTTAAGTGATAATGTGATAATTAGAATCTCATTGTTAATCTACGAATTAGAACATACCACTCATAATATGACATTTACAGATAAATTTTTCATTAAAATGAGAAAATAAAAATATATATTATAGAAATCATACATTTAATATAAAAGTTTTTACAAATTAATATTTATTATTTTTATAATATTTTTAGAATACTATCTTATTTATATATTATAAAAACTATTTATAACTTCTTTCAAATTTAGACTTGTTTCGGTAGATTTTTTTTGGGACCGAGACACGTGACTTTGCCGTTTCTGCATGACTCTGCCGCTCGCTCTCCTGCAATATAGACCGAACGCTCTCCTGTCGTTTAATAAGATATATTTGATTTTATCTTCTATTGGATTATTGGCCCAATAACAACGTAAGCGTTGGCCCAATTACCATTTGAAGTAGCTTATTAGCGATGTAGGCCCAATTACGGCCTAATACCAATGAAAACCATTTGACCAAGTTGACCAACGACGGATAGATCGATCGGCCTTATTCAATAACCGCTCGATCCATATTTCATACTATACATCATACCCTCAAGTCCGAGTTAAGCGTTTCGGCTTCAGCAATGGTTAACTATAGGACTTACGAGTTTGAGGGAGGCTGTATTTGTTGTACATGTACCAATTAGGAAAAATAATCGAATTTGAAGTAAAAGAAAGTATATGGTTATACCATGTTAGCAAGACCGTTTGGCTGCGATGGTGGTGTGAATGATCGTTTGGCTTTGATGTAGAAGTTCTTCCTAGAGAGTAGGCTTTGTCGTTCGGCTTTGCACTAGGAGTTCCTGGAGAACTTCTTAGCGAGCGGGCTTTACCTCTTTGCTTTGACTTTGACTTAGGAGTTCTTCCTAGGGAACGAGCTTTACCGTTCGGCTTTGCACTATGAGTCTTTACCGTTCGGCTTTGCACTATGAGTTCCTGGAGAATTTACTAGCGAGGGTGATGGAAGCAACACCAAGCTTCAAGAATGGAGCAGCTCCTTGGACAGAATGACGCAGCGGACTGGTTGAATGAATGGCAAGCGGAGGCGCACACCAGGTGTTCGATGGAAGGTTTGGTGCAGTTTTGGAGGTGTGTGTGTGTGCAGTGTTTCTAGCTCAGACAGCCTTCCAAGAGGGAACGAAGCTAGAGATAAGTGTGCTAAGAAGGCACAAGTCAATGAACTTGAAGAAGTGGCTGGAACCAATTCAACAGCATTTCTTTATTCAATTCAAGTTAACTTTTACAATGAATTAAGCTCTCTTTTATAGGAAGAGAAGCTTGAGAATGTGGAATGTATTCTGCATATTTACAATGTGCATAAGCTAAATGAAAATGTGCAGAATGTTGTTGGCCGTGTGTTGCACATGGAAAATGTGCTCATGTGAAGAAGCTTGATGGTTTGGCTTGTGTTCCACGTGAGAAACATGTAAAATGTGGCTGGTTGCATGTTTCACATGGACAATCTTGGTGGCTGCATAATGGACATGGAAAATGTTGAATTTACTCTTTCAAAGGTGCTACACGGTTGGTTGCACAATACTTTCTTCTTGGCCTCTTTGCTTGGCAACTTTCCTAGGCACCTTCCAACCTTATTAATGTCCTACAAAACAATGTAAATGGAATTTAGTTAAAGAGAATCTATCTAAGACTTAGATAAGGAAATAGCTTCAGTAATCTTTATTCTACTTCCCTTTCTTTAGTCTTAGTGTTAGTTGATACTTCTTTGGATGGGTAGACCCTAAAGGGGTTACCATCATTCCCTCCCTCTTGAAAAACGATTTGTCCTCAAATCGGAAAGAAAGAAAGAAGCACAACTTTGGTTTGTGATTTCCTCCTGGATCAAAAATATATCTACAAAAGATAGCAAAAATGAGTATGATGAAGAAGATGAAAACAAAGATATGAAGACAAAAGAAAAGTCTTGTATTTTTGAAAAAGATTTTCTGAAAATAAGTCTTGGAAAAATGGAGAATGCCATATTTCCAACTTATTGGACTTTTATCTTGGGTTACTTGTTTACACAAGAGTAACATTAACTCAAGTTTTGAATTGCCACATTTTGAAAAGGATTGCACAGAATATGGGATGGCAATTGAGTTAAAAGAAAAATGAATAATGGAAGAGTGCATAATAAATGTAAAAGAAGTAAAGAATGAGAACCCTTCCCTTTTAGGTTCCATGGTGATGGTAAGAGTAGAAGTTGTCATTATTAGCAAGACCTCCTTCTCTATATTTTCCGCTTCTTGCATTTTTTTCTTGTTCTCGTTTCTTTTCCTTTTCCCTTCTCTCTCTTTCTTGTCTCTCTTTTTCCTTTCTCTTTTCTTCTTCTCTCTTTCTTTCTTGTCTCTCTTCTTCCTGTTTCTCTTCTTCTCTCTCTCTTTATTGTCTCTCAACATCTCTTTGTAGTTTTAATTCTATTTGCTTAGCTTGCAGCTCCTTAAGGTTAATCTTAAATTCTAGTTCTCTAATAAGGAAACCATTGTCATTTAAGCTTTCAAGAAATGTTTTTCCATTTTCAATGTAAGCTCTTAGCAATTGTAGGTTTCTCTTAATAGTTGAAGGCACAAACTCTTTTCTCATGCAAGATTTTAATTCAGACCAATTATGAATGGGAGATTTTCTACCTATCCTAACATGATATTGTCTCTCATCCCACCACTCTCTTGCATGCATTTCAAATCTAGATGTGTAGAGACTAAGGACATAAAATTCACTATTGCTAGAATGGAAATAGGATTCAGGTTTACTTTTTCTAGCAATAAATGGATGCATGTCATTAATGTCCTTTTCCCAAGCTAGGTATGTTAAAGCACCAATATCCACACCAAAGTATGGAATTTTTGCCCTAGCTTGTTTATACAATTCATCCTCCAACCGATCAAATTCATGATAGGAACAAGTCCTTCTTCTAGCTTCATCAAGTTTTCTTTTAATTTCTTTGAAAGTAATGGATTGATCAAAACTAGAACACCGAGAGGACCTATATGAAGAAGAAGACCTATAGGAATCATAACAAGACATCAAAACTCTTTAAATTTTTGTGAAGGATTTCTAGAAAGGTTCTAGAGGTAAAATTAACCAAATAGCTCCCAGGAAGGAGAGGTGAGTCTCAATGGACAAGCTTAAGAACCTTGTCCTTCCTAGCCAGAGTGTCTTTGGTTGTTTCTTACCTTAGTTTCTAGGTAGAAATCTTTCAAAAGCTTTTTAAATGCAAGATGAAATGCACCTAGAAACCAAATGAAGGTTTATCTATATGAAACGCGCTCCTAAGTACCACGGAGACTTAAAACATAAAAATCAATAAGCAAAGTAAAGTAAAGCAAATGAAAATGAATGAGACACGGCCCTAAGTGAAAGTGCAAATGACACTTGGAGCCACTTGACACACTTTAGTGGAAACTAAACTATTACAATGTTCAATGGTGCTCTTGGAATTGCTTGAAAAGCATTTTTCCAAGTCACTTTAAGTTGCAAATGAGAAATAAAATTGAATGACACTACAAAGGTTCCGTGATACGAAGCCAAAATTACAAATAAAATGTTTACAAAAGTAGCAAAGCCAAGTGTGGCTGCTGTTTCACAAAGTGCTGGTCCAAAATCATGAGCAAAAAGGTGGTATGGTTGCGGAAACTACTGCTGAAATTGGTGCTGGAACAGCAAGAAAGAAGTGCACTTGAAGTCCAAGCTTGTGGCCTTTTTAACACCTCATCCACTTCCTAAGATGCTACCCCCTTGGAGCAAGGAATCTGAGGTAAAACCAGCTGCACCAATTCCTCACAGCACCCAAAACAAACACCAAACAGTCAACAAAAACCAACTGTTGCACCAGTTTTAATTTTCGCATACCAGTTTTTTTGGCACAAAATAGAAGCCAAACAAGTTGAATTCAAGTGAATTTAAGCTTAGAATCACAGGAGGGACACTAAAGGAACCTAGGAGAGGCACTAGAACAGATTAAACAAGCAAGAAAAGACTCAAAACAGTAATGAACTTGTGTGCTTCGAAACTGTTTGATAAAATTCAAAACTGTTTGACAAAATGCCACAAAGAACAATAGATTTTGTATTTTCTGGTTTTTGACCTTTCACATCTGGATTGCAGGGTTTAGATTGCTTTTTATGATTGCTATACACTTGCATAAGCATATAAATGTATTTGGAAACTTAAACCCAGCTTTTGCCAATCCAATAATGAAAATTAAAAGTATTTCAAATGTCAAACAGCAACAAAAATGCTTACTGCACCAGAAAGTGGTGTGAAAATGGTGTTTTTAGGGTCAAAAGTTTTTGGCAGTGGTGCAAAGGCTTAAGTGAGACATCAAACAAGTGTATATCATCATTGTGAACATGTTTAAATTCTGAAACAGCACAGAAACATTCTGCATCCGAAAATGAATGTTCCACTTCCAATTTTAAGAAACAAATGATGGTTTAAATAGTGATTTGGCACATTGGCTGGAAAATGACCAAATGAACAGTGAAGATGAACTTTGATGCACCAAATACATGTATAGAAACAACCAAACTGTGCCAATATCCACTTAATCAGAGTATGACTGGTTGAGTTTCAATTTGGAAGCAAAAAATGGGAAGTCAAACTATGCTTTTGCAGATTTAATGAAAATGAACCAAGGAAACAGTTTACACAAGTTTCAAATGGTCAAATAAACTTGCACAAATGGTTAAACTGTTCAGAGACAACCAAATGCTTCAAATCACAGATTGAGTTGCAAATTATGCAGCATTTTGAAGCAAAAACTGGACCAGATTTAATAACACAACAGAAGCAAAGCTGGCTGGTTCAATCCAAAGCATAAGAAAGTCCTAAATGACTAGATCTAACTGCAGATAATCAGCTAGCAGAATTTGAATGCCTATGAACAAGTAATGGCAACAAGCACGGTGCAAAAGCTTGGATAAAAAGTGACTGCATTGAAAACCAGATTGTGATCAACCTAAACACTCATTTTGCAATTTATTGATTAACATGAGGTGATATCATTTGAGACATGTTTAGAACCATTAAACAAACTTGTGCAAAGCTATAGTGACAACAATTCTGGACAGAAACATCATTGACCACATCAAACCAGAAATTAAGTTTTGATGCAGAATTGTGAAATAGTGACAACACAAGTTACTGAAAGTAGGCAACTAAGGTATGCATTGTGCATTTTATTGATTAATAAGAGTTGCTACTACTAGAAATATGTTTAACAACAGTAAACACACTTGCACCAATGTTCAAAACCACAAAATCTGACCAGAAACAATGATCACTAACTCAAACATTGAAGAATTTTGATGCAGATTTTTGAAATTGGAATCAAAGTTTGCACTGCTAGTAGCTCCAATGATCAAAGCTGGACATTAAGCCATTGCTTATATGATCAACATATAGCTAGCCAATGCATTGAACACACTTAAACAACAAGAGATAATGCTGGAACAGAAGTAAACTAAGTAGACAGTGAAAAACAGCAAACACTTGCACAAAACTGGACAAAACTTGGAATGATGATTAAGCTGGATTCAAACGAAAATTAAAGAAGTTGCACCGATTAAAATGGAAAACAAACACTAAGGAACAATGTATGAACATAAACAGCAAGCTCAAGTACGAATTAAGCCAAACAGAATTAAAAAAAAATTTGATAAAACAGTGACAGAGTTTGACAGCACATGACAGAAACGAAAATTGAAGAAAAGAGCAACTTAGCTCGTTGAAGCACAGCGTGGACGTGCTGGCTCTTGATACCAAATGATGGAAGCAACTCCAAGCTTCAAGAATGGAGCAGCTCCTTGGACAGAATGACGCAGCGGACTGGTTGAATGAATGGCAAGCGGAGGCGCACACCAGGTGTTCGATGGAAGGTTTGGTGCGGTTTTGGAGGTGTGTGTGTGCAGTGTTTCTAGCTCAGACAACCTTCCAAGAGGGAAGGAAGCTAGAGATAAGTGTGCTAAGAAGGCACAAGTCAATGAACTTGAAGAAGAAGTGGCTGGAACCAATTCAACAACATTTCTTTATTCAATTCAAGTTAACTTTTACAATGAATTAAGCTCTCTTTTATAGGAAGAGAAGCTTGAGAATGTGGAATGTATTCTGCATATTTACAATGTGCATAAGCTAAATGAAAATGTGCAGAATGTTGTTGGCCGTGTGTTGCACATGGAAAATGTGCTCATGTGAAGAAGCTTGATGGTTTGGCTTGTGTTCCACGTGAGAAACATGTAAAATGTGGCTGGTTGCATGTTTCACATGGACAATCTTGGTGGCTGCATAATGGACATGGAAAATGTTGAATTTACTCTTTCAAAGGTGCTACACGGTTGGTTGCACAATACTTTCTTCTTGGCCTCTTTGCTTGGCAACTTTCCTAGGCACCTTCCAACCTTATTAATGTCCTATAAAACAATGTAAATGGAATTTAGTTAAAGAGAATCTATCTAAGACTTAGATAAGGAAATAGCTTTAGTAATCTTTATTCTACTTCCCTTTCTTTAGTCTTAGTGTTAGTTGATACTTCTTTGGATGGGTAGACCCTAAAGGGGTTACCATCAGAGGGGCTTTACCTTTTTGCTTTGACTTTGACCTAGGAGTTCTTCCTAGGGAACGTGCTTTACCGTTTGGCTTGGACGAGAGTGAGCGTTCATTTAGAACGTTTCCCACCGCTCGGTTTAGGATGAGAGTGAGCGTTCACTTAGAATGTTTCCCACCGCTCGGTTTATTACGAGAGTGAGGCCGTATAGAACCTCACTGCTCAATTTAGGACGAGAGTGAGGTCGTATAGAACCTCACCGCTCGGTTTAGGATGAGAGTGAGGCCGTATAGAACCTCACCGCTCAGTTTAGGACCAGGGATTCTCGGAGAGCGTGCCTCGAGTTTTGTTGATGCCAGTGATGGCTTAATTATGAGAGGGATTTACCTCTTCGGTCTTCGTCTTCAACGAGAAGGATTTACCTCTCGGTCTTTGACTTTGACTTTCTGGCGAGAAGAATTTACCTCTCGACTGAGAGGGATTTACCTCTTGGTCTTTGACTTCAACTTTCTGGCAAGAGGGATTTATCTCTCGGCCGAGAGGGATTTACCTCTCAACTCTTGCATGGTCCTGCCACCTTCGCTGTCAAGCCGGATGACTAAAAACCAATGAAGCCGAAGGGCCGAGCTTTTGCATGGTTGAACACTTGATGCCACATTTGGCTAAGTGGTGAGTATATTAATAAATCTTGAACAGTATTATATATTGAATTAAGATATTTTAAATTAGATCATATAAATTAAATAATAAAAGGAATTTATATCAAAATAATTATCTGTAAAGTCGTAGAAACTTGTTGATGTTGATGGTGAGACTGCATCCTTGTTCGGTTCCTTGTGGCTATAAGGGATGCCCTCGGTCCCACGGTGGGCGCCTTCGATTGATATTTTTATGGGACAGACTAACCTGTTCTGACGTGTCTTCCTCGCCTCCGAACGCTTGGATCGCCTGCCTTCTGTGTGGACCGCTCAGTCACCTTCAATCTCCTGCCTCTGACCGATCGGTCTCTTTCTTGACGAGGGGGATGTACCTGCAAAAGATACTCCGACGCTCAAGTTAGGCGTGTGATTTGAAGAGTCTCGGCTCTTGGTTGAGTATTTAATGAATGATTATCACTATTTGAATATTTGAGAATATGAGTTAAGTGTGAGTAGACCCTGAATGGAACGTAGGTGTAACGTACCTGGATTTTGGCCTTGTCAATGTATTTATAAGTGTTTCATAGATAAAATAAAAACAACCTTACTTGGAGATCCGGTTAGTTACTCATAAACAATTTTACGAATATCTTTAATAAAATATCTTTGATTTTATCTTCTACTAGATTATTGGCCCAATAACAACTTAAGCGCTAGCCCAATTACCATTTGAAGTAGCTTATTAACGCTGTCGGCCCAATTACGACCCAATACCAATGAAAACCATTTGACCAGGTTGACCAATATCGGATAGATCGATCGACCTTATTCAATAATCGCTCGGTCCATATTTTATACTATACAACACTTAATTTTACATTAATTAAAAATGTTACTGTTATTCTTGAATTGAAAACAAAAATAAAGAATTACGATTTCTAAATTGATCAAACTTACAAAATGGTAAATGTTTGATTTCAAATCAATGAAGTTTTAGGATTATAATTTTACATTTTGTTAAGTGTATTATTGATTGTGAAGGTGAAGCTCTAAGTATGATCGGAGAACTACATTAGGTACAGAAGTTATTCCATGTAAGTTCTTTCTTTACAAAATTTCAATTGTAATTTTGTCTAATGCTATAATTAAAATTATTCATATTTTTACACACACACATATATATATATATAATGGTTATGATTCAAGAAAAAGCTTACATGCATAATTTCAACTATATAAGTTCTATTTAATGTTATTATTCATAAAAATTCCTATGGTTATGATTTGGAGTAATTTAAAAAGGAAAAAGTGTCGCTACACTAGCGTCCCTAGCCCACGGACCTGTAGACCCGCGAACTCAAGATTTTGCAATTGTCACAACCCATTCTTCTTCATTCTCTTTCTTCTTCGCAAACATTGATGGGTTGGCATTCTCCATTTGGATTATTCCTCAAATTTTTAGCTTTCAATCAGTATATTTGGAAGTTTCAAAAGAAACCGTGTGTGTTGGAGGTTCAAAAAACCTAACAACCCATAGGAGTAGGAAGGAATTCTCCTCCAAAGCTTAAACACAACGACAAATGAAAGAAATGAGAGATTGATATTTTGATTTTGCATTTAGATGACGAAAATGGGTTTTTGGTATGATTGTTTAATACTTTATTATATTGATTCAATATGCACTTAACAGAGAACAAAACCTGGTGTTATGGTGAGGAGAACCATGCGTAAAGATTGTAATCCCCACTGCATACATTCTTGATTGAGAAGTATCCTTTCTCCTTTGGTTTGCTCCAAAATTGGTTATTAAAGAAAACAGAACTCAAATTTTGGGTTATTAAAGAAGGATGGTTAAACCTTGCATTCTCTTTTCCATGATCCAGATTCTCCTAGTGCTGCCATTCATATGTACTCATCACTCAAAAACATGACAAAAAATTGTCATAGGAAACATATTAGTAACTCACTTTAATCTTTGGCTCTTGCAAAAAGTTTCGTATTGTTCCTAAATTTTCATAGTATTCAAAATGTTAATTTAATTCATAACTTTTTTTAGCTGTCTTGGACTAGTAACGTTAATTTAATTCAGAGCTTGTGAATTTAGTTTGTTTAGTTTTTCAATAGGAATTAAGATGATTTGGAAGAAGAGTTGAAGTAGTAAGGAGTTGGAACTCAAGAAGGGATGGAAAAACATCAAGAAAGGAAATCGCAACAGTGCTGAGCGCCACTTTGGGGGCCCTCAGCGCCAGAGTACACTGTCCCACGCTTGGTTGCCCTTTTTCTGGAGCCCTCAGGGCAGGATGCTCCTGGCTCACGCCCAGACACCCTTTCAGGGGCGTTGAGCGTAACTTCGACGAGTTGCACACCGCTTGCTTACCTTCTGAGTTGACCCTGAGTGCAACTTTTGACTCGCACACCGCTGAGCGCCATAATTGGGCACTGAGCGCCAGTCTCGTGGGCTTGGACCCATTTTCTGTTATTTTTATGTTCTATTTAAGGACTTGCACGTCCTAGGGTTCATATCTTTGGACGAAATAAGCTTAGAAACACACTCTTTCCTCCCTTGAAGGCGAATTTGGATGCAGAAGCTCTTATCTTCAATTTCTAGGATTCTATCTTACATTCTTTTTCCATGTTCATCTAGTTTCACCATGTCAATGGTGAACTAAATTCTGTTTATTGTTAGGGATGATGTAACAACTCTCTTGTATTGAATTGATTCTTGATTATATATGCTTCTTTCATTAATTGTTAGGGTAATTCTTCTTTGCATAATGCTTGCTTTGTTTAACTCATTATTTAGCATGATGTACGATTTGCATGAGTATCGAAAGGTATCTTACAATTCATGATTCGGAGAATTATTCCCAAAAGCAGTATTGTTCAGGAATGGAGGTATGAGTTTTGGTTGTCTTAAGCTACTAATCATAATGTAGAATTAATTGTTAGGGATGCAAGGAATTGTGACCTAATAATTAAGGATAGGCTTTCTTCACCGAGGAATCGGGTTTAAAGTACTTTAGATAGTGACATTAACATTAATGAAGAAGTAGAATTCATATATGCATGAGAGTAAACTAGGTGAAATCTAACCCCAACAACATATTCATTCCATAATATCAAACACGTTCATCTTTGCACTTTTGTCAAATTGATCAAATTGCATTTATATCTACTTTTCAGTATATGCATTCTAAACCTAAAAGAGTTTGTTTTCAAGTCTTATTTAATCAAGAAATCACATAATTGTTTAGGTCGTGAGTCCTTTGGGATACGATACTTGGTCTTACCATTTTATATTACTTAATACGATTCAGTACACTTGTCGGAGTCTTAAGACCTTCGCCCGTCAGCTCCTTTTCATTGACGTTCCCCTTTCGGAGTTAGGAGTTTTGTTCCAGTGAACCACTGATTTGACCCGCTTCAAAAAAGCTCCATAGGAGTGGAGGTAAGAGCTAACCTAAGTTTACTCTTTTTTGTTTAACTGAGTGAAGTATAAAATTCTAGAGTGTATATTTGGTTCGGTTTACAATCTAAACTTTGAATGCTTCAATTATTTTATTTTTAAGATGATTGGTATGCAATCTTCTTATTTGAGTGTTCTCCTCTTTGTTCTGTTGTTCGTCACTCTCTAAAGAAAAAAAAAAGTACTAACGAAGGTTCCTCAGGCTTCTCTATTTTTCTTGGTAAGATTCGACTCATTCTTTTGCTTCTTGAAAGTCTATGGGATTGCGTGGTTTTATTTATTGATTGTAATTGAAATTTGTCTGACAGTGAGCGAGTACGGTGAGGGTTAGTGTGTTGAACAGAACTCTAAAGAGCATGAACAATGCTGAGAAAAGGAGGAAGCGACAAGTCATGATTAGGCCATCATCCAAGGTCATTATCAAATTTCTTTTGGTGATGTAAAAGCACGGTATCTCCCAGTAATCAAACTTTTTTATTTTTCGTTGCATCATTAAGTCTACGTTCTGAATTTTAGTCGTGTTTGGTGATGATTTATTGTGTAGGTTACATTGGAGAGTTTGAGTATGTTGATGACCATAGGACTGGTAAAATCGTGGTTGATGTGGGGTTATTAGCCCCCGTTTTGATGTGAGTGTCAAAGATATAGAACCTTGGACTGCTAGGCTTCTCCCCTCAAGACTGGTTAGTTAAAGTGTTTTCTTTTTCTTTCACCCTTTAGTGTGTTGTGTTCAAATGCATGTCTTTATGAACATAATGCCATGGATTAAGAGTTTATTCTTTATTTACATGGTTTTACCGATCTGTTAAGATTAGTTAATTAATTTAGAACTATGGTCCTTCATGTAAAAGGGTAGACATTTCTTCCTTGTGGAGATAAAATTACATGTATGATGCGAAATTTTTGTTGAATAATTTTGTTAGATTGGTTAAGGTCTAGTTGTTTCTTTGTTAAGTTTAAGGTTAAATTCTTTTTATTGAGTTTCCTATCATTAGATTAAACATTTATCTTTATGATTTGGTTCCTCTACTTATTACATTTTTCTAATTATGCAATTTGGTTATATTGTATTGATACCTCTGCTGGCATCATGGATCATGAAGAGGCTAGGAGAAATAATGTTGGGGTAAGGTCCTAGGTTTCTTCTACTACGTTATTTTCAGTTGAGGATGACAGTGGTTTCAATTTTGAGAATGACAATACAGATCCTTTGGATTTGAGGACAAATCCTTCTCAAGAAGGAGGAGATGATACAAGAGCGCCAAGCCCAATAATACAGCAAGGACCCATCACACGAGGTATGGCCAAAAAGCTCCAACAAGATCTTGAAGATTTCCATCCCGAAGGTAAAGTGCTCTTCACATGCTTTGAGTGGAAACCAGGAGAACAACCAAAAGATCCAGTATGGTCCAAACCAGCACAAGGGGAAGGATAACCAAAATACAATAAAAAGAAAAAGGCTTAATTACCTACTTAGTCCCCATGTTAGGAGGTAATTTTCTGTTTAGTACCCGGTTTTAAAAATGTAGGCATTTGGTACCTATGTTTTGAAATTTGTATCAATTCAATCCTATCCAGTTAACGGCGTTATAATTGATGCGAGAAATTAAGGACGTTAATGATAGCCTGGGTGGAATAGCTATCAAATGTTTGAATGCATCTTCATTAACGTCCTTAATTTCTCGCATCAATTATAACGCCGTTAACTGGATAGGATTGAATTGATACAAATTTCAAAACATAGGTACCAAATGCCTACGTTTTTAAAACCGGGTACTAAACAGAAAATTACCTCCTAACATGGGGACTAAGTAGGTAATTAAGCCAAAGAAAAATAAAGGTTGGCACTCAACGTTCCAACCTTGGAGCTCATCAATCCGAAAAAACCCATTTGACCAGCTCATGCTTTCCACCCTGCTGCCACGTGCTTGATTGCTACTTGCAGAATAAAGGTTTCCACGTTTATCACATTTGCCACGTGTTTCAAGATTTGTATTGGGCATTTAATCTCTACCGTTCAAAGCTGGGAGAATCCATTATAAATTCTCCTTGCACGGATTGTAAAGACACTTTTGATGAATTGAGAGAATAGATTTTGCTGATGAAATTTCCAGCGTTTTCTTCCATCGAAAGTCACCCAGTGCTTCCTCCAAAATCTCCTCTAGTTTCCTTCCATTAATGAAGGCTGTCTGAGCTAGTTCCATTTCCCCAAAGCACCTTATCCAAACTCTTCTTCCAAATATTCATCCGCTGCCACTGCACATCCTAGTTCGATTTCAGTTTCCTTCGCTGCCACTGCCTTTCTTCTCTTGAAGCTCACAGATCTGTAGAATAGCCCAAGGATGGAGCTATTAGTAAGGGTGGGCAAGAATTCAAAATTTTAAAATCTAATCTATATTTGATATAAATTCAATAAATTTGATTTTATTTGAAATTTAGATCCATTTAATTGGACTAATTTGATTGGATGTTTTAATTTGATTTAAATTAGAGTAAATTATATCTGTTCAACCATTTAATTTAGATAAAATTGACATTTAATTACATATGATGAATTTAAATTCAGTTTTATTTCCAATTAATTTTGAATCACTCTTAGTACAATGCTTTAGGAATGCACTACAAAATGCGTATTAATTACCGATGGCTTCGATCCGTCGATAACAAAAACATGTCGTTGGTAAACATACAATACAGACGGATTATCGATGACTATTAAGCTTATGGTAACAAGTTCGTCAAAAATATTTGTCTCGTAGGATTCTGACCATCGATAAATTTATCGACGGATACTAGCAAAGGCGTGAAGCCGTCGATAATTATTGACGACAATTACCGAAGACTTATTGCCTTCGGTAATTACCGACGAAGTTGACCTTTGGTAATATTAGTAGAAAATTATCGACGGTTTGCAGCCTTCGATAATTGTGTTCTGACGACAGTGTGTGATAACAGTTGAAAAACTGTTATTTTCATGCTTAAAATTGATACTAAAAGCAATCTTTAACACTTAGAAACTAGCTTGAAATCATGCTTTTGTTCATATTTTCAGAAATAAAAGAGCTGGACAGGTTTATGCTTGATTTTAATGTTTTTGTGTAGGTTTTAAGGTGAATTTGGTGAAAGAACTGAAGAAGGAGAGAGATGGAATCAGAAAAGACATCAAAAAGTGAGCGGCAGTTTACCACTGAGCGGCACTCAGAAGCTCGCGTTGGATCCGCTGAGGGGCAAAATGGCCATTGAGGGGAAGAAACCAACTCACACACTTACCGCTGAGTGGCACTTTACTGCTGAGCGGCACACTTATGGGCTTGGGCCTAAATTTTCTATAATTTTAGAATAGTATATAAGCTTTAGGACGTCCTAGGGTTTGTATCATTGGTAGAAACGAAGCAAACACTCTCTCTTCCACCCCTTTGAAGGAGGATCTTGGATGCTTAGGCTACCTCTTCACCTTTCTAGGGTTTTATCTTTCATTCTTCCATTATTATTCATCTAGTTTCACCATGAATATGGTGAACTAAACCTTGTATTGTTGTTGGGGAATCAATGTAGTCTTGTGAAACTCTCATATATGGAATTTGTGTTTACATCTTATTTTAAGACCTATGTTTTCTTTCATCATTAGTTAGGGTTTTTCCTCTTTGCTCAATGCTTGCTTTGTTTAACTCATTCAATGCATGATTATTGATTTTGTCGATACGGGAACGTATGGGGAAATCTAGATCCGGGGAATTACTCCCAATAGTATATTGGTTGCCGTTAAGCTCCTGCACTCAAAGAACTAATTATTAGGATTGCTAAGAATTGTATGAACTCGTAATTAGGGATAAGCCTTCTTGCAAGGTAATTTAGAGAGTGGCATTAACAATGATGAAAAGAATGTTGAATTCCTAAAATATATGAGAGTGGATAAGATGAAATTGATAAACCCCAACAACATACTCATCCATATATTCCATTGAAGTGTTTGTATTTTGTTTTAGCCATTGATCAAAACTCATGCATACATGTTTATTTTCTGTTTTGCATATTAAACTCTACTTATTTTGTTCTTAAGTCTTTAGTTTATTTTTCGGTTTTTATTTTTTGGTTTTCATTTTATTTTATTTTTATTTTATTCTCTGAATCTTATATCTTCTCTTATGTTTTTTTGTGCTAACAAATATTTTCTAGAGTTTTGTGCCTAATGTTTGCAGGATGCAATTCGAACAAGAATTTAATAGGCACTCAATTCTACTAAGGTAATTTCAACCATTGGTGGGATCTCACTCAAGCATGGATAATGATCAATTTTGGCAAGCTGTCAAACAATTTAAGAATCGATCACCACAATAATGGCAGCAAAAACCCTCTCTATCGGGAAGAAGGATAACGCTGGAGGAGGCAGTTCAACAGTACATACAGATACCTAATTGTCATCACAAAAGCACTCAAGCTGCCGAAGAATTTGATAGGTTGCCACCACAACAATGGCAGCAACAACCCTCTCTATCAGTAAATTTTGTCAGAGCGGCTGCAGCGGATGGGTTAGCGTGGAACAACAAACCAAGAGGGAGGGGTGAATTGGTTCTCACTAAAAACGTGTGCCTTAAACATTTCTACTCAATTAAACTTACTTAGCAATTAATAATAACAGTTAAATAGAGTAAGGTTGAGAGAAATTTGCACAGATGATTTTATCCTGGTTCGGATCTTACCAATCCTACGTCCAGTCGCTTATCTCAAAAAAAGATAAACAATTCACTAATCACAAAACAATTACAAACTACAATCACACAGATACAATTTGTAAAAGTTTAGAAAACACCTCTCTTGATGCCACAAGAGATGAACCAACACCTCCTTTGAATCTTCACAAAGGATGAAACACTTCCTCCGAATACTTCACGAAGGATGCCTTCCTCTTCCAAACACCTCCTCAGATGCACTAAGGATGAACCGGCTATTTCTCTGTCACCGTAGCAGCACTTCACCAGCTCCACAGACAAGAGTTTCCTAAGCCGAACAGTAGCTCACAATTCTCAAGAGTTTCAGAGTTCTAGAGCACAAGGGAAGAGTTGTAGTTTTTCTAGTTATATTTTGAGAGGAAATGAGAGTCTATTTATAGACTCATCCAAAGGGCTCTTCCATTTTTCGTTTTCAGCCTTTCACACTGTGTTAATCGATTAGCTACAGTGGTTAATCGATTAACACCCCAACGGATAGTCCAACGGCTATAAAAACGGCTAGTTTTTCAAACGGTCCCTGTGTTAATCGATTAACACCTTCTGTTAATCGATTAACGTTAATCGATTAACACCCTCTGTTAATCGATTAACACTACACTGCTGAATTTTTCCATTTTTCTCTGGAACAATCGATTAACAGCCTCTGTTAATCGATTAGCTACAGTACTTTGCTACAGTAATTTTGCTACAGTAATGCGCTACAGTACTTTTTACAAAACACTTTTCTTTTTCTAATCTAAGTCTATACATATTTCTAAGAGTATTACAAAAGCTTTCGATCACAATACAAATCTTCAAATCATTTTGATTCTTGATTGGTCTTGACTTGATTTGGACATCATCAAAACTTCATCTTCATCATTTTGCTAACAATCTCCCCCTTTTTGATGATGATCAAAACCTTCTTGATTTAAAGCTTTTGAAAATAATCTATATTTAAAATACAACTTTAAGGAAGAAACAATTGTTAGTAAACTTAGAAATAAGTTTAAGATTTAAGACTTTAAATATTTCTCCCCCTTTTTGATCATTATTAAAAAGTGATGAATAATTGCTCCCCCTAAATTTATTAGAAAATATACTCCCCCTTAATAAAAGCATGTATGCATATTAAGGAAAAACAATATATATTTTATTGAATTTTTAAAGAGGTAAGCATGCAAGAAAATATAAAGAGCACATACTAATAAAAACATAGAAACATAAAGCACCCCTTTAGATATGCCTTCAATTTTGTAATGAGAATCCTCTAGGTTGTTTTCACATTTTGTTTAGATCTTCATCTTTGAGGATTGTCATCATTCTTCACTTCATTTGTTGCTTCTTCAAATCTTCATCATTGTCTGCATGTAATTCAAATGACTCAAGAGGTTTTGCCTCAAGGTCTACAATTTCATCAAAGACAACATGCACATATTCTTCTATTTCAAATATTTTCCGTTTGAAAACTATATATGCTTTGTATATAAAATAAATTAAAATAATTCCATCTACCTTGGAATAATAATTAAATATTGTTTTAAAGAAATTCTAAATTTTAAACAATAGGTACCCAACTATTTTGTATGGGTCCTTTGGGTTAATTTAAAAAATTGAAATCATTTTACAACCCAAATATATCTACCACTTGGAACACCATAATGCTTAATTTTACATTTGTTAGATGTATGACCCTTTTTCATACAATAAAAGCATGATACAACATTTGTGTTCCTATAAGTTGTTCCTTTTTCTACCCAAGTTCTACGGGTTCTATGATTGTGTTTATTTTTAATTTTAGGAACATACTTATTTTTAACAACCTTATTTTCATTATTCTTACTACATTCTCCTAAGGTTGTTTGTTCTAGTAGTTTCTTAAAATTTTCACAAGAAGCACATTCATCACTACTAGCAAATTTACCCTTTTCAAAAATTAAAACTTTATTTTTCAAATCTTTATTTTCTTCAAAAATATTTTCAAAATTTAATTTTAAATTCTTATTTTCTTCAAGAATATTTTCAAAATCTGATTTCAAATTTTTATTTTCTTCAGAAATATTTTCAAAATTTAATTTTAAATTTTTGAAATCCTTTTTCAATTTCTGATGGGCTTTATCTAATTTTTCAGATTCTACTATTAACGCAGCATAAATTTCATGCAATTCATTTTCACTAATTTGACTAGAATTATCAGAATCGCTAGATGTACTTACTTGGCTTCCAGCGTCGTCGTTCACCACTAAACAGATGTTTGCTTCTTCATTTGAGTAGCTTGAATCTGAAATGGTCTCATTGTCGTCTTCCCATGCAATGTATGCCTTCTTTTTCTTGAAGAATTTCTTTTCTTTCTTTTCTTCACCCTTCCTTTGATTTGGGCAGTCTGCTTTTAAATGTCCCTTTTCTCCGCAACCGTAGCATCGGTAATTTGAGGAAGATACTGGATTATCTTTCTTTTCGTATCTAAATTTTCCTTTACCTTTAGACTTCATGAACTTGTTGAGTCTTTTTATCATGAGTCTCAATTCTTCTTCTTCGTCTGAGTCTTCATCTTCCGATTTACCTTTGCTTCTTTCAACCTCCGACTTTAACGCCAAACTCTTCTTGTTGTTGTTGGCTTTTGATTCTTCTTCATCAAGTCTTCCGAGGTCAAGTTCATGCTCTCTCAACTTTCCAAATAATGCAGCCATGGTCATTGTGTTGAGATTTTGTGACTCAGAAATTGCAGTCACTTTTGGTTGCCAAGACCTGTCTAAAGATTTCAAAATTTTTATATTAAGCTCATCAGTATCGAAAGACTTACCTAGTCCAATAAGATGGTTTACGATGTTGGTGAAGCGTTTCTGAACATCTACTATTGTTTCCCCTTGCTTCATCCTGAACATTTCGTATTCCTGGATTAAGGTATTCTTTCTAGCTCTCTTAACATCATCTGTACCTTCATGGGTTACTTTCAGTACTTCCCACATTTCTTGTGCAGTTTTACAAACAGAAATCCTGTAAAACTCATCAACAGTTAAAGCAGATGAAATAATATTACGAGCTTTTACATCATTACCAAATTTTTTCTTATCTTGAGCAGTCCATTGGTCACGGGGCTTTGGTTCCTGCATATTGTTAGTTGGAATAAAAGGACCAAATGCAACAGCATCCCAAATATCTATATCAATAGATTCCATAAATATTTGCATTCTTACCTTCCAGAATGCATAGTTCTCACCTGTGAATAGTGGTGGTCTATTGATAGAAGCACCCTCTGCGAATGTTTGAAACGATCCCGCCATTTGAATGACTATCAAAGCAAGCTCTGATACCAATTGTCAGAGCGGCTGCAGCGGATGGGTTAGCGTGGAACAACAAACCAAGAGGGGGGGGGGTGAATTGGTTCTCACTAAAAACGTGTGCCTTAAAAATTTCTACTCAATTAAACTTACTTAGCAATTAATAATAACAGTTAAATAGAGTAAGGTTGAGAGAAATTTGCACAGATGATTTTATCCTGGTTCGGATCTTACCAATCCTACGTCCAGTCGCTTATCTCAAAACAAGATAAACAATTCACTAATCACAAAACAATTACAAACTACAATCACACAGATACAATTTGTAAAAGTTTAGAAAACACCTCTCTTGATGCCACAAGAGATGAACCAACACCTCCTTTGAATCTTCACAAAGGATGAAACACTTCCTCCGAATACTTCACGAAGGATGCCTTCCTCTTCCAAACACCTCCTCAGATGCACTAAGGATGAACCGGCTATTTCTCTGTCACCGTAGCAGCACTTCACCAGCTCCACAGACAAGAGTTTCCTAAGCCGAACAGTAGCTCACAATTCTCAAGAGTTTCAGAGTTCTAGAGCACAAGGGAAGAGTTGTAGTTTTTCTAGTTATATTTTGAGAGGAAATGAGAGTCTATTTATAGACTCATCCAAAGGGCTCTTCCATTTTTCGTTTTCAGCCTTTCACACTGTGTTAATCGATTAGCTACAGTGGTTAATCGATTAACACCCCAACGGATAGTCCAACGGCTATAAAAACGGCTAGTTTTTCAAACGGTCCCTGTGTTAATCGATTAACACCTTCTGTTAATCGATTAACGTTAATCGATTAACACCCTCTGTTAATCGATTAACACTGCACTGCTGAATTTTTCCATTTTTCTCTGGAACAATCGATTAACAGCCTCTGTTAATCGATTAGCTACAGTACTTTGCTACAGTAATTTTGCTACAGTAATGCGCTACAGTACTTTTTACAAAACACTTTTCTTTTTCTAATCTAAGTCTATACATATTTCTAAGAGTATTACAAAAGCTTTCGATCACAATACAAATCTTCAAATCATTTTGATTCTTGATTGGTCTTGACTTGATTTGGACATCATCAAAACTTCATCTTCATCATTTTGCTAACAAATTTGGATGACACCCTTCAACGATTTTTGAAAAATTCCGACTCTACTCAGAAAAGCATTGAAGAATCATGTAAAAGGATGGAGATGCACCTTCGTTTCATTAGTCAGAAATTGAATGTTAAGGTTAATACTGAAGTTAACCTTAAGGAGGAAGGTCAAGCCATTGTGACTGAAAGTGATAAGACTTATGCTGAAGAAAAAATAGGGAGAGATGAGGAAAAGATAGAGAGAGAAGAAAAAGAAGAGTTGAGTGAGAAAGATAAAAATGAAGAAAAAGAAAAAGAAGTGGTTGAGAGAGAAGAAAGAAAGAAAATTTGTTTGAAAATAAAGAAGTTGAGAAGAAAAAGAGAAGGGAAGAAAAAATTAAGAGAAAAGAAAAAGAGAAAATTTGGGGAGAGGAAAAGTCAGAAAAAGAAGATGAGAGGAAAGAAGAAAGAATCATATGAAAAACCCCATCCTCATCTAAAGAAGAATCATAGGAAGGAAAAGAAATTTAAGTGCTTTATGGAAATCTTCAAGAAATTGGAGATTAAAGTTCCTATGATTGAGACACTGCAACAGGTTCCTGGTTTGATCAAATTTCTGAAGAAGTTCAGTAGGAAGAAGAAAAAGAAGAAGGAACTTGAGCTTTACTGGGTCAAGCTAATGATGTTAAAAGAGCGCTTGCTGGGAGGCAACCCAGTGATTTAAAAACTTTTGATTTTATTTTGGTTTTGTAACTTTTAATTTATGGACATTATTTTGTAAATATTTTGTTGGATATAGCATCTACTGAAGGATGCTAGGTGGTTAAGTATCTACTGAAGGATACTAAGTTTGTAACACCTACTGATGGGTGTTGGTAAGAAAATTTTGCACCTACTGATGGGTGTTGGTGGATTTTGGGTTAGGATCGTGACGTTAAACAAGCGCTACCTGGGAGGCAACCCATTTGATTTATTGTTTCTGTTTGTTTTATTTTAGTTGCATAATAGGGTTGTGCATAAGTAATATGAGAATTGAATTGCAGGGAACCAGTGAGGGGCATGTTTAGGAGGCACTTAGGTTAAGCAAGGAAGGAGAAGAGCACTTCACGAAAGTGCCACTGAGCGGTACTATTGCAGAGTGGGATTTAGTTGCCCTTAGCGGGACCCGAGCCCATTAGGGTATTTTTATACCCTAAGCTGCGCATAAACTCATACTTTCAGGCTCTTCTTTGCACAAACACTCCCACATACCTTTTCTAAGGTTCTCCACATCTTTTCCCTCTTCCCTCTTGAGAAAATCTCTCTTCCACTCACTTTCTCACTAGTTTTCCATCTAAGTTTGGGGTTAGGAGAGAGTATCATTGAAGGGGCTGATTTATTCATTGTGATTTACTAATGCTTAACAATGTATCTCTTGGTTTTGTGAATTATGTTTGATGCAGGGATTGCCTCCTCATCGGGCAAAAAGAATCAAGACTATAAGATCCAAGAAGAAGGAGGATACAGAGGACAACTCAGATTGAGGAGGAGTTGAGATAGCATTTATTGATGAATGCTATCATAACTAGAGCAGTACTTATGCTTTTGTTGGTTTAAGTGTTCTGAACTTATTTATTTTTGGTTTTAGATTAGGGTTTGATGTACTCTATTGGAAACCTGGTTTGTTGTGATGGTTTGCTATTGACTGTGATTTTGTGATAAGTAATGCTTGATGATGCTTTGAGATTGATAGATGTTGAGATGTGCACATTAAATGCTTATGCAGGTGATTCACAAGCTTTGTGAACAAATGCATGATATTGTGATTGTGATTGTGAGATTAAGCAGGATGTGTATGTCAAATGTGAATGAGCTTATAAGTGAGGTCTTGAGCTCCATAGTTTTATTGATTGAATGCTATTACTTTGGAAACATGAATGATTTTGCCCAGGTTTTCTATGATTGAATCAATTGCTTGTTTTGCATCATATGATCAAGGCCGTTTGTTGGAACCCTTTTTATTGGCCAAATTCATGAAGTTAGCCCACTAAAAGAGAACACTTTGTGTTCTATCCTTTGAACCCTTAGCGTTGAACATAAATTGAAAACCCTTATTGAAAAGGTTTACCTTGAGTTAAGTAGAAAATCTTGTGTGGTATTGATAAATGTTCAAGTTTGGGGTTGTTGGGAAAGCATGAATAAGGAAAAGCATTGAGCTACGAGCTAAGAATTAAGAATATGCAAAGAAAAAGAAAAAGAAAAGAAAAGAAAAGAAAATGCAAAGCTCAATGCAATAGGAAGTTGGGAAAAATAAGAATAATTGTGTTGTTATGATTCTCTTAACTCAAGGATTCTGTGATCCAGAAAAACCAATTTTCTTGTTAGCCCAACCACATTATAAGCCATTGAAAAGTCCTTGTGATGATGCATGCTTGTAAATGTTTTGATTGTGGTTAAATGAAAGGCAAAGTTGATTCATGTGACATTGTGATAGTGGAGTGAATGAGTGATTACCTCTTTGATGAGAGGGTCGCACCTCCCAACAAAAGTTGATTGCAGATATTAATGCAGTATAGTACTAGGAAGTGACTCCTAGGTCGTCTCTCAAGGACCAAATGTGGTTCAGTCTCAGATCAAACACATAGTGGGGGGATTTTGAAAGATTGTTTTTGTGCGGATAAAATTAAATTAAACTGACTGGAAATTAAATACAACCAAACATAATTGAAAACAGTGAAATGAATTAACAAAGCGTGAATACCGAACGGTTTCTAAACTAAGTGAGGAAATTGGAAATGCGAGAAGATAAATAAACTGAACAGAACAGACAACATGATAACAGTAAATTAAACATTCCTAAAGCCAAAACTAATTTAAATGCATTAGAGAAATAAGAAAAAGGAATCCAAAACTATTAAAATGCAATGATGAGCTAAAAAAAATTAAATGCACTTTGGAATATATGTGTGTAACACGTAGGGGGCAGCTACTGGATGTTTCCTTCTTGTGCCGTGGCATTCCCTTGGCATTTTGGAATTCATTGTGAGCTTTCAATCAACCAAGTGGTGGTCCCCTCCATTGAAGTCTTCAGCATTCCTAGCTTTTTCTATTATGTGGGCCGTTTGCTTTCTTCAAAGATGGTGGGTGCTCTTTCTCCAAGACCAAGCCGTGACATCGTGCAACTTGCCTCTCTCCCGTGCACTACCTGCTTCCACCTAATCTTATTACATGCTTCCTCCAAATTAAACCTCCACACGTCTCTTCCAGCACAGCAAACAGCTCCTACTTTCCATGCGCACAATGTTCTTCACCGTCCAGCCTCTCTTTTTTTTGCTTCCAGCTATCAATCCGTATGCACCCTTCACACGTCCACGCGCACACCACATTCAATCACACATCACCGTGCCAGCACCTCTCCTATTTTCTTTCTTTAAAAGCAAGCCAAAAAAAATAAAATTAAATCTCCTCCGCAGGACGTGTTAGCGTGCACCGTTTTAGCAAATAAAAAATTGAGTTTCTAAATGACCAACAAACCGATAATGAAAGTGAGCTGCTGCACCGTTTGCAGCACTTCTCCAATCTCCGTGTTTCACCATCTCTTCACACTACATTCTACTCCATTCCAGCAAGAAACACTTAAAGCTTTAATAATAAAAAAAATGATGCTTTACTCAAATGAAAGTTAATCTTCATGCTTCCTGGACATGACCGTGCACACCGCTTGTTCTACGCCAAATGAAATCATCCTCCTAAAGTTAAAGCAAAATACTCCTCTCCCAACAGTTCTAGACGTGCAGCTTCTTCCGTGAAATTGAATCAGCACCCCCATCCATTCTCGTGCATCACTTCTCCATTCCCTCTTTGCTTCGTCCCAACAAAAACTCCAGCAGCGTGAATTTAAATCATTTCACTCTCAACGCTGCTTGCAGCCGTGCAGCAGAGAAAATAAAATTCTACTCACCAGCCAAGATGAAAATGATTCACCGAATGCACCTCACAGGTCTTGGAATCAGCGCATCCCATTCCTTTAAGAAAATATGAGATGAAAGCATTGTTCTTTTTCAATTGAAATCAGGACATGTGCCTCTGTACAAGCAGTAAAAAGAAAACGAGAGCTTCTATTCTTCTATGAAAAATGAATGGACGTGACAACTTTTGAATCAAGAAGACAAAAAATAGTGCTCAATGCAATAGTGCTCAATCCATTTCTCGAGAAGACAGCGTGAATCTTACATTTTTTCAAAAACGTTCAAAACAAAAGCCAAAAAAAACAAAACCGAGAGCCCCTGGTGAGTGGCGGCTGCACTCTTTTTAAAGGGCCGTGTGTCCTCTCTTTTTAGGGTAGGGTCCACACAATAAAACCCTAGGGTGCCAAGTCATTAATTTCTAATTTTTTTTGGGTCTAAACTAGTTTACCAAAAATTGACCCAAAATGTAAGAGTTGATACAGAAATTCTAAACTACTGAATTACAATTTAATTAATTCAAAAATGTCTCTGTGGAGAGTCTTGAATTTATTTGACATTCTTCCTGATGTCCCAAAATGTATTTCCGAAATTTTCCTGCACTTCAAAAATACACTTAATCAGCTCAGAAAACCAAAATTAGCACAATTACAAATTTCCGACCAAATTAAGCAAAATTCGGAAAACGAGGAAATAACAAACAATTAAACACAATTCCCTGGTTTATTTAAGTGCAATAAACTAAATATAATTCAAGAAATAACGACTCATCACTCTTATACACTTGTGTGTGAGTGAAACACTTTACCTGGTGAGGAAGTATTCCATGAGCACATGAACATCCATGCTTAATTGATTGATCATTCATGAAAAATAGCACTTGAACCTAAATCAAGAAGAGCTTTCTTAACCCTTTTCTTCCCTAATGGCAAAATGGCCGCTGAGGGGAAGAAACCAACTCACGCACTTACCGCTGAGCGGCACTTTACCGCTGAGCGGAACACTTATGGGCTTGGTGATGAATCAATATTTTCTTCACTTCACTTAGTTTATTGTGCTATAATTAATCAGGGAATTGTGCTTAATTGTCCAGTATTTTCACATTTTTCTTAATTGTGCTTAATTCGATCAGAAATTCTTATTTTAATTAATTTGAATTATCTGAAGCTAATATTTTGCATTATAAATTGAAAGGAAAATTTTGAAAATATTTTAGGACATTTAGAAGAAATTTCATTTGCATATTGTGTTATTTACTCAAAGCTGGGCTGTAGTGATTTAATCTGCGTGTTGATCTGTGATGAAATATTTTTTCTGGAATTTGTAGAAGCAAAATTAGCTTAGCATCATTACACCACACGTCCTTGAGCAACCAGCCACAAAAAGAAATTTAATTCCTTTGAGAAGTGAAGCATACGGCCATGGGAATTTAATTTGCCAATTCATTGTGTCAAAACATGCAAAGCATCTACGTTGGAATCAAAAGGGTGCCACTATTGAACGGGTCGCACCGCTCACAAAAGTTGTGCACGAAAATATGCAGTATAGCTAGGATGTGACTCCTAGGTCGTCTCTCAAGGATCAATTTTATTATGGTTCAGTTTTAGATCTTAACACGAAGTGGGGGGGGTTTTGATTATTTTTGTTTGCAGAAAATTAATTTTAAATTAAAATCAAAATTTAAAAACAGCAAACAGAATTTAAAAGCTGAAGGCAATAAAATCAACATACTGTAAAAGTAAAAACGAAATTTAAAATAGTGTGCAGAAAACTTAAATATAGTAAATCCTGAAAAATACAAAATACAGTAAAAACTAATAGCAATAAATTCCGAAAATGGTAAAAACGAAATTTGACTTTTGTAAACATGACAGGAAAACGAAAATCACCGGGCAGTAAAAAATAAACAGAGAAACTTAAATTGCAGTTGAAAATGTAAATTGGAAATGAAAACTGACAGGATCAAACTTCAAAATAGGAAACATCTTGATGAAATGAGGTTGAGCAGAAGGCGTGAAATACAACAATTTGAAGTGAATTGGAAAATGGCAGTGATGAGATTAAAGATTTAAACTTCAAAAGCAGAATTATAATTGACGCAGATGAAAATGAAAATTAAACATCAACTGAAAACGCAGATTGAAAATTACATTAACACTGGAAATAAACATCAACAACACTGAAAAACGCAGACTGGAAAATTAAGATTCAGTACATCATCAAACTGGAAAATGAAAATAAACCCAAAACCTCCCCAAGGGGGAGGGGGAAAAATGAACTCCAGACTACACTACTCCTACGCTACTGGAATCTGTCTCCTATTCTCTACTCTGCTGCCCTTTTATTGCCAATCTTCTGGACAAACTTCTTCAATTCAGCATTTTGGGTTTTTGTCTCCACTTGCAGCCCGTGACCTTCCATCTTTCACATTTGTTTTGTCTGTAATTGGCAGATGGAATTTCTTGTCAAATGTTCAGCTACATGAGATCCTTAGACGTGCCCAACTTCTTCCACTTTTCTTCAATCCAAACAAGAGAAGAAGGACCCTCCACTTGTGCAGTTGTGTGAACAATGGATGTCCGTGAGCTACTCCAAAGAAACCGTGACTTGCTCATGTGCGTTATTCCCACTTCCTATCAAGGAGTTGTTGTCTAAGAGCTCAAGGTGGACCATCATATTCCTATTACAAACGTGAATCTCCACAAAATCCTGTTTAACCACTTCTTCATTGTCGTGGACTCTTCACCTCTTATGTGGACCGTGAGGTCTTCGTGTTGTTGTTCTTTCAACAATGCTTCCATTCATGATACTAGTTCAGACTTGTGCATCTACTTTCTTCTATATTGAATCTGCATTAAAGGTGGAACGTATAAGTTGCTTTCCTTCCATGTGCTTCTCTTTTTCTGCTGCCCTTACTAGACCAAGATGCTGATGTGCTTGTCTTATTTTCTAAGTGGAGCGTGAATGTCTGTCGAGAGAGGGAGTCAAACATCTGGAGAATCAAATTCTCTTTTCTAAAGTGCCAACTACCGAGTAGTGTTAGTGGCAGCCCATTTCCAATAAAAATTGTATTCTTTCCCTATTAGATAGTCCATTTTCTGCATAGACTCTAATATTTTAAAAGAAAGTGCTTAGTCCACTAGTTTTGTCCGTTTGGTGCTGCCAACTTGTCCTGCTGTCCATCACGTGCACACCAAACCCAAGTGAATACAATACAACAGCTGCTCTTTCTTTATTCTAGCCAAATATGACTTCAATGCGTCTCCACCTCAGCTTCACGTGGCAGCACCTCTTCCCACGTACACTCACTAATTTACTGCTGCTTCTTCCATGCTGGACGTGTATCTTCCTCTTCTACCAGCTGGATGGTGCTCTGAATTTGATTCAAAAGCATGTCATTTGTTGGCTTGCCAAAGCATATGGCCGTAACATCACTTCCCTTCATAATATTAAATCAATAAAATTCAACCTTTTACATTTTGAAGCTGTACCCCTACGTGAACTTTATCCAAGTGGTGGCCCCCTCCACTAGTCTCTTTTCATGCAAAGTGATCTTCAAACCCAGAATTCAAGTGCAGCCCATGTGGCTTTTTAGATGTTGCCATCTTCCTTTCTCCATGTGCGTGACATGGCCGTGTTGGACAAGCTGCTGGAGGAGTTGGTGTATGGACTGGACATGTTGACTCCCCTCAAGCATGTTGCAGCTGCTGGACGGAGTTGGATGGTTCAAAGAAAACCGTGACACCTCTTGCTTCATGAAGTCAGCAGTTGGAAGTATGAACTGGGTGCTGGACCGTGGTTGGTTGGAGCTGCTTCCAGCCTTGCTGCGGTGTGTAGCTCTTCTTAATTCTTCTCCATACCATCATGGCCTTCCTTCTTCATGTGCGATCAAAGCTAGACCTTGCTGGAATGGCTGTGAAGACTGCTGCTTCAAAGAGGTCGTGTGGTGTTGCTCCTCACTTCCATGTGAAGCTTCTACACACCAACTTTGACAGCCCTAATTCCTCTTCTTTTACGTGAAATACATGTGGTGTGTCATAAATCATTTGTATTTTTTTTAATGTAAGTGGCAGCCGTGTGGCCTCTTTCACGTGAGTTTTGTTTACACATTATTCTCCTCCCATGTGCCTTCACTTTCATGATCTCCATATAAAAAAAATGAAATGTGAATTTAAATGAAATGTGAATTCAGCATATGTGTGTTACATCCAAATGCTGCCACACTCCAATTGAAATTAAGAAAACAAAACCTTCCAGACCGAGAGATACTCATGGGCGTGAATCAATGTATATTTCTTCCACCACTTCTATTCCTCCAAAGTGCTTTGTTGAAGTAAGGGTGCAGCTATTTTTAATTTAGACGTGATAGTGTTTGCTGGAATCAAATTCCATATAAACCAATTGAAGATGAACTTTAGTAGTAGCTTCCAAACGAGGCAACCTTCCTTCTGCTCTTTCTTTCTCACTAAGTTGGCTGCTATTGTACACACTTCAAAGAGAAATTAATTCACAATTTTATCCAATAATTTCCTAATACAAATAATTAACCTAAAATAATTCAAATTACTTAAAATAAGAATTACAGTTTAAACTAAACACAATTATGAAAAACGGGAAAATATTGGACAATTAAGAATAATTCCCCGATTAAATCCGGTACAATAGACTAAGTGGAGTAAACAAAATATTGACTCATCAAAATAGACCACACTTAGCCTTTTGCACTCCTGGGCAAAATTAAAACACAGATCGGGAAATATTTTCAAAGGACATCAGGAAAGTAACAGACTCAGTAGACAGAAAACAAAGACTCCTACAAAAAAAATAAACAGATTTACACAATTCTCAATAATTCTGGACAAAGAAAAATATGTAGATAAAATCACAGTATTTAGATACTCATGAAATTATTTAAGCAATTCAAAGCATGGTGAATTTGATCAATTAGTTTGAAAGGTGAATCAAAAGTGACAGACCTCACAGATGCACTATTAATGTTTCTCTCAAGTGTATGGGATAAGCAATGTCAACTCGATGATCTCAAGAAAGCAAACACAAATAGATTTGGCAAGCCTCTAAAATTAATTCTTTAGAAACATACATATTTAAGTCAAAAGGTCTTTTTAAGGTTGTAATGGGGCCAAGGACAGGGGAGGATAAATATGGATAAGTAGCTGTAATTCAACAGAAATAGAGGAGCGGGGAACAAGTGTAAACATAGTCAAATCACACCCAAAACTCTATTTCAATCCTCTTCTTGACTCCCTTATTATTTTTTACTGTCTCTTTTATTTTCTTTCTTTTTAGTATATGACTGCAAGAGACAAGATATAAATTATAGAACCAATTAGCCAATTTTTTTGAATCCCCCGGGAGACCACACTTGTTCGAAAAATATTTCTTTAGTTCCAGAATTCCCTAAGGTTAAAGTAATCATCGTTTTTCACTTAGGGACAGTGTATGGGCTTGAAAAGAATTTTAAGAAATTGTAGGCTCAAAAGTGGGTATCAAAGGATTAAAACAAGGTAAGTTTATTTGGCTAAAGAGGCTTAAAAACAAAGAATGCCTTTATCATTTTCAAATATGCATATTCATCAAGAAATATTAAGAGTTAAGCCAAATCATCTGTACAAACGATCAAGAGTCATATTACACAAGAAACGACAATAAAGTGGTTCAATTCTCACACAGGGTATTTCTGTCACTATTAATTTAACTTCTCAAACATCAAAATCATTTTCCCATGCAAAGAAAAACAAGAATTTCAAACCTCAAGTATCATTGAATGAAAGATATATCTACATTTTTAAACAATGTCCAGAAATTAAGAAACATGCAAAATTTATTATACACAAAAGAAACAAAAATTACCTAGAAAAACAAAAAATTTAACACACAAAACAGAAATAAACAGAAAAATTCAGAATTTCCCCCAGTAGACCACACTTAAACTACACAATGTCCTCATTGTGTTACAATCATCAGATTAACAATTTAGAACAGTTAAATATTATAGACAAGTGCAGTGAAAAATGGGAAAAAGGGAAGAAATTGTCCACAACATCCATCAGTAGATGTTTAGTCACATAGCACCCATCAGTAGATGCCAATATTTTTTTTTATTATTATTATTATTTTTATTTTCATTGATATCCTTCAGTAGACACGAAGGTTTGCATCCATCAGTAGATGTCGTCATTACTGCCATCAGTAGCAGTATTGAACCTGGAAACTGAAAACTCAAACACACAAGGAAAGAGAAAAAAAAAAAAAAAATCAAATCCACAACAAACAAATAAATTAAAAAAACATAGTAAGAAAATTTTACTATCATCCGTTGTAGCAACATCCATCAGTAGATGTTATATAAGCATCCATCAGTAGATGCTTATCTGAATCCTTTTAGCATCCCTCAGTGGATGTTGTCCAGGATTCATCAGCAGATGTTGTGGAAGCATCCTTCAGTAGATGCTGCAAAACAAAAATCAAATCCACACACACAACTAGGTCCAGAATTTCACCTAGTCATGCACTCATTAACTCAAGCAAACAAAACACAAAAATAGAAACCAGAACATATATTTACAAAACGAAAAATCTAAAACTTTACCGACAAATAATTGATCCCCGGCAACGGCGCCATTTTTATTGAACGGGTCGCACCGCTCACAAAAGTTGTGCACGAAAATATGCAGTATAGCTAGGATGTGACTCCTAGGTCGTCTCTCAAGGATCAATTTTATTATGGTTCAGTTTTAGATCTTAACACGAAGTGGGGGGGGTTTTGATTATTTTTGTTTGCAGAAAATTAATTTTAAATTAAAATCAAAATTTAAAAACAGCAAACAGAATTTAAAAGCTGAAGGCAATAAAATCAACATACTGTAAAAGTAAAAACGAAATTTAAAATAGTGTGCAGAAAACTTAAATATAGTAAATCCTGAAAAATACAAAATACAGTAAAAACTAATAGCAATAAATTCCGAAAATGGTAAAAATGAAATTTGACTTTTGTAAACATGACAGGAAAACGAAAATCACCGGGCAGTAAAAAATAAACAGAGAAACTTAAATTGCAGTTGAAAATGTAAATTGGAAATGAAAACTGACAGGATCAAACTTCAAAATAGGAAACATCTTGATGAAATGAGGTTGAGCAGAAGGCGTGAAATACAACAATTTGAAGTGAATTGGAAAATGGCAGTGATGAGATTAAAGATTTAAACTTCAAAAGCAGAATTATAATTGACGCAGATGAAAATGAAAATTAAACATCAACTGAAAACGCAGATTGAAAATTACATTAACACTGGAAATAAACATCAACAACACTGAAAAACGCAGACTGGAAAATTAAGATTCAGTACATCATCAAACTGGAAAATGAAAATAAACCCAAAACCTCCCCAAGGGGGAGGGGGAAAAATGAACTCCAGACTACACTACTCCTACGCTACTGGAATCTGTCTCCTATTCTCTACTCTGCTGCCCTTTTATTGCCAATCTTCTGGACAAACTTCTTCAATTCAGCATTTTGGGTTTTTGTCTCCACTTGCAGCCCGTGACCTTCCATCTTTCACATTTGTTTTGTCTGTAATTGGCAGATGGAATTTCTTGTCAAATGTTCAGCTACATGAGATCCTTAGACGTGCCCAACTTCTTCCACTTTTCTTCAATCCAAACAAGAGAAGAAGGACCCTCCACTTGTGCAGTTGTGTGAACAATGGATGTCCGTGAGCTACTCCAAAGAAACCGTGACTTGCTCATGTGCGTTATTCCCACTTCCTATCAAGGAGTTGTTGTCTAAGAGCTCAAGGTGGACCATCATATTCCTATTACAAACGTGAATCTCCACAAAATCCTGTTTAACCACTTCTTCATTGTCGTGGACTCTTCACCTCTTATGTGGACCGTGAGGTCTTCGTGTTGTTGTTCTTTCAACAATGCTTCCATTCATGATACTAGTTCAGACTTGTGCATCTACTTTCTTCTATATTGAATCTGCATTAAAGGTGGAACGTATAAGTTGCTTTCCTTCCATGTGCTTCTCTTTTTCTGCTGCCCTTACTAGACCAAGATGCTGATGTGCTTGTCTTATTTTCTAAGTGGAGCGTGAATGTCTGTCGAGAGAGGGAGTCAAACATCTGGAGAATCAAATTCTCTTTTCTAAAGTGCCAACTACCGAGTAGTGTTAGTGGCAGCCCATTTCCAATAAAAATTGTATTCTTTCCCTATTAGATAGTCCATTTTCTGCATAGACTCTAATATTTTAAAAGAAAGTGCTTAGTCCACTAGTTTTGTCCGTTTGGTGCTGCCAACTTGTCCTGCTGTCCATCACGTGCACACCAAACCCAAGTGAATACAATACAACAGCTGCTCTTTCTTTATTCTAGCCAAATATGACTTCAATGCGTCTCCACCTCAGCTTCACGTGGCAGCACCTCTTCCCACGTACACTCACTAATTTACTGCTGCTTCTTCCATGCTGGACGTGTATCTTCCTCTTCTACCAGCTGGATGGTGCTCTGAATTTGATTCAAAAGCATGTCATTTGTTGGCTTGCCAAAGCATATGGCCGTAACATCACTTCCCTTCATAATATTAAATCAATAAAATTCAACCTTTTACATTTTAAAGCTGTACCCCTACGTGAACTTTATCCAAGTGGTGGCCCCCTCCACTAGTCTCTTTTCATGCAAAGTGATCTTCAAACCCAGAATTCAAGTGCAGCCCATGTGGCTTTTTAGATGTTGCCATCTTCCTTTCTCCATGTGCGTGACATGGCCGTGTTGGACAAGCTGCTGGAGGAGTTGGTGTATGGACTGGACATGTTGACTCCCCTCAAGCATGTTGCAGCTGCTGGACGGAGTTGGATGGTTCAAAGAAAACCGTGACACCTCTTGCTTCATGAAGTCAGCAGCTGGAAGTATGAACTGGGTGCTGGACCGTGGTTGGTTGGAGCTGCTTCCAGCCTTGCTGCGGTGTGTAGCTCTTCTTAATTCTTCTCCATACCATCATGGCCTTCCTTCTTCATGTGCGATCAAAGCTAGACCTTGCTGGAATGGCCGTGAAGACTGCTGCTTCAAAGAGGTCGTGTGGTGTTGCTCCTCACTTCCATGTGAAGCTTCTACACACCAACTTTGACAGCCCTAATTCCTCTTCTTTTACGTGAAATACATGTGGTGTGTCATAAATCATTTGTATTTTTTTTAATGTAAGTGGCAGCCGTGTGGCCTCTTTCACGTGAGTTTTGTTTACACATTATTCTCCTCCCATGTGCCTTCACTTTCATGATCTCCATATAAAAAAAATGAAATGTGAATTTAAATGAAATGTGAATTCAGCATATGTGTGTTACATCCAAATGCTGCCACACTCCAATTGAAATTAAGAAAACAAAACCTTCCAGACCGAGAGATACTCATGGGCGTGAATCAATGTATATTTCTTCCACCACTTCTATTCCTCCAAAGTGCTTTGTTGAAGTAAGGGTGCAGCTATTTTTAATTTAGACGTGATAGTGTTTGCTGGAATCAAATTCCATATAAACCAATTGAAGATGAACTTTAGTAGTAGCTTCCAAACGAGGCAACCTTCCTTCTGCTCTTTCTTTCTCACTAAGTTGGCTGCTATTGTACACACTTCAAAGAGAAATTAATTCACAATTTTATCCAATAATTTCCTAATACAAATAATTAACCTAAAATAATTCAAATTACTTAAAATAAGAATTACAGTTTAAACTAAACACAATTATGAAAAACGGGAAAATATTGGACAATTAAGAATAATTCCCCGATTAAATTCGGTACAATAGACTAAGTGGAGTAAACAAAATATTGACTCATCAGCCACCACTCACGATTTTATTAAAGAAGCATTTATGTGATGGCTTGGCAAAAACGTAGAGGAGTAGCTTGATTGTATGTTCACGGTGCAAACCAAATTGAAAAGCATGAAAGGACAAAGCCAATTGGAATAAAAGAGGTGACCACATTGAAAATGCTCACGGTTTTTTTCATCCACCGAGGATTGGTTTTGCTCTTTCTTTTAAATGCCTTACACACGGTCCCATATGGACAAACCTTTTGGCAAACACCAAAGCATATAATGGAGATAGAGGGGACCACACATTTGTAGAAAGTTCACGTGCACATGCCTTCAAAATGCAATGAATTGAATTGGTATTAAAAAGGGAATGGTACATACGGTCCACATGGGAAAAGAAGTGCCATTGGTTTTGTTCTTAAATGGCTCATGTATACACGGCATTTCTTGCAACAAGCATTAACCAAAGCAAATAAAAGTGGGAGCCACCACCCATGGAATGTCACGTTTTTTTTTGGCATTGGCAAGGCTCACGGCCCACATGGAAAGGAAGTGGATTCATGTGCAGATTTGTGTTTGACGTGCTCTTCCACTTCACATTGATTTTGGATATTCATATTTGGAGAAGAAGCTCACGGAGAAGAAGGATGTTGTGCAGGGTCTTATTTCAGTTTGAAGAAGTGGATGCACATTAAAGGAAAGTCCAGCAGCACCACGTTGAAGGAAGAAGATGCTTGGAGGTACACGGTGATGGCTGGAAGCTAGGATGAACACGCTGCCAGCAACACGTAGGAAGCAGCCCTCACTGTCCAGCAAGCTTGCAGCAAGGAGCTGGAAAAGAAGTAAAGCATGGTGATTCACTAGAGATGGAGACACAGCATCACGTTCTGCTTAGTTGGAAGAAGAAGCTTCACACTCCATGGTCTATCTAGTTGAAAAAGACGTCCATTAGTTTGGAAGGGGCTGGAATGGTGTACACAACCTTGAAGAAGTCTCGGCCTAGAGTAGGAGAAGCCACCAAGAGAAGGAGTGATGGACCTTGGAGAAGTAACAATGAGAATGGAGAAGCTACATCCGTGAGCAATGAAGAAGATGACAAGAATAGGGGTCCCACCCTATTTCCTTGGCACGTTTAGGAGTGGAACAAAGTCTTCAACCTATAGGGGACAGAAGACAAAACCTGCCAGAAACATGGAGAGGGTAGCAAACAACCTACGGAGACTTTGTCCAGAGAAGTGTCAGAGAATTGTCAATATAAGGCAGCAAGCAGCAGAGGAGAAGCTCATTAGATTTTAGTATTAGATTTTAGGAGTAGAATAGTAGACGTTCTGGTTTTCTCCTCCCCTTTGGGGGAGGTTTTCTGTTTCTTTTTCAGTTTCAATTGAATGTTAATTTCCAGTGTGTTTTATAATTTCATCTGCACGCTTAAAGCTTTGATCAAATTACTGTCACTGCAAGTTTCTGCTCACATCAATTTCCTTTAAGTTTCTTTGCGCATTTTAAATTCTGTAAAAGTTTATTTGTTTTGCAATTTAAATATTTCTAAATTTACCGTTTTCTACACATTTACTGTTTCTATAATTTATTTACCGTTTTACTGTTTTAATCTTGTTTTTACAGTCTGTTATTTTTACTGCTCTTTTAAATTTTATTTACCGCACAAAACATCCACAAACCCCCCCCACTTCGTGTAGAACATCTGAGACTGAACCATAAATTGGTCCTTGAGAGACGACCTAGGAGTCACTTCCTAGTCTATACTGCATTTCTATTATGCTCAACTTTTGCGAGAGGCACGACCCTTTCGTCACTTGGGCCTAAATTTTTAGTAATTTTAGAATAGTATATAAGCTTTAGGATGTCCTAGGGTTTGTATCTTTGGTAGAAACGAAGCAAACACTCTCTCTTCCACCCCTTTGAAGGAGGATCTTGGATGCTCAGGCTACGTCTTCACCTTTCTAGGGTTTTATCTTTCATTCTTCCATTATTATTCATCTAGCTTCACCATGAATATGGTGAACTAAACCTTGTATTGTTGTTGGGGAATCAATGTAGTCTTGTGAAACTCTCATATATGGAATTTGTGTTTACATCTTATATTTAAGACCTATGCTTTCTTTCATCATTAGTTAGGGTTTTTCCTCTTTGCTCAATGCTTGCTTTGTTTAACTCATTCAATGCATGATTATTGATTTTGTCGATACGGGAACGTACGGGGAAATCTAGATCCGGGGAATTACTCCCAATAGTATATTGGTTGCCGTTAAGCTCCTACACTCAAAGAACTAATTATTAGGAATGCTAGGAATTGTATGAACTCATAATTAGGGATAGGCCTTATTGCAAGGTAATTTAGAGAGTGGCATTAACAATGATGAAAAGAATGTTGAATTCCTAAAATATATGAGAGTGGATAAGATGAAATTGATAAACCCCAACAACATACTCATCCATATATTCCATTGAAGTGTTTGTATTTTGTTTTAGCCATTGATCAAAACTCATGCATACATGTTTATTTTCTGTTTTGCATATTAAACTCCACTTATTTCGTTCTTAAGTCTTAAATAATCAACGAATCGTATAACTAAACTAGGCCGTGAGTCCTTTGGGAGAACGATACTTGGTCTTACCGAGTTTATTACTTGAAACGATTCGGTCACACTTGCCGATTGTTCAACAAGTTTGTGGCGCCATATTTCGGTGTTCATAAATTTGTCATCAGGTAGACCTTAACTTCGATGCAATTAATTAACACATGGACGTGGGCAGAGTCAAGTTCAGCATCAGTTAACCAATAAGTAAACACCTTGGCCGCGGGACGACCCACTTGTCGAAACACTGAAAATGTTGATTAAAATGTACCAATTTGGTATTGTATTTCATTCCTAACATTGTTTGGCAACAACATTAAGTTTTTGAAATAATGTGAACAAAAATATGTTGTCTCACGATGTAAGTAAGATTCACATATTGATCCTTCCACTCTAGCTTTATTTTTCACTAAACGTTTTGATTGTCCCATAAATCTTTCAAACAGATACATCCACCTATATTGCATTGGCCCACCAAGCCATGCTTCATATGCAAGATGAATTGGAAGATGTTCCATTGAATCAAAGAATGCAGGAGGAAATATTCTTTCCAATTTGCAAAGAATAATTGGAATATTTTCCTCCAACTTTCACAGTGAATCTGCCTTGAGCATTGTGGCGCACAAATCCTTAAAGAAATGACTGATTTCTGTTAGTGGATTTAACACGTGGATTGGCAAATAGCTAAACGCAACTTGGATTAAAGTCTTCATAAATACATGGCAATCATGACTCTTCAAACCTTGAATCCTAACCTTATCAATATTAACACATCTGGCCAAGTTTGAAGAATAACCATCTGGCATTTTAAGCTCTTTTATCCATTGACAAATTATTCTAGCCTCGGTTTTTGATATGGTGAAAATTTCCTTTGGCTTCACCAACCTGCCGTTATGTTGAGGTTTCAACTTTAAGTCTCTTCTAGCACAATATGAAGATAAATCTTTTCTTGCATTTTCATTATCTTTTGTTTTTCCACTGACATTCATAACCGTGTTAAAGATGTTGTCAAAGAAATTTTTTTCTATATGCATGACATCCAGGTTATGTCTGAGCAAGTTAACCTTCCAATATCGAAGATCCCAAAAAATGCTTCTTTTTGTCCAGTTATGCCACTCTCCAAACCCTTCTATCCTATTGATACCTCTTTCAGTGACTTTTGGAAAATGTTTTACTCTTATCCACACTTGAGAAGGATTAAGTCTAGGCGGTGGCAAATCTTTTTCAAGTTCGCCTTTGCGAAAAGGTTTTTTGTTCCTCCTGAACATGTGATCCATGGGCAAGAACCTTCGATGATAGTCAAACTAACTATTTTTCCGACCATAACTCAATGAGAATGACTTTGTGTGTTCCATGCAATGCGGACAAGCTAATCGACCATGCATGCTCCAACCAGATAACATGCCATATGCAGGAAAGTCATTAATCGTCCACATCAAAGCTGCTCTCATAAGGAAATTTTACTTCTTTGACAAATCATACGTCCAAATACCACTCCATAGCTTCTTTGAATCATCAATCAAAGGCTCCAAATAAACATTAATGGATGCCTTGGGATTAGATGGACCTGGTATTATACACATTAAAAACATGTAAGACTTTGTCATACACATCTCAGGAGGAAGATTGTATGGGGTCGCAATCACCGGCCAACATGAATATGGTGATGCAGAAGCCTGAATGTACGGCGTAAACCCATCTGAACATAGACCTAGTCGCACATTACGCGCATCACTAGCAAAGGATGGATGTTTACGATTGAAGTGCTTCCAAGCTTCACCGTCAGAAGGATGACGCAACACTCCTTCAGTATTTTTACCATCATGCCATGTCATGTGTTCAGCTGTTTGCATTGAAGCGAACGTTCTTCGTAATCTAGGAATGATACGCAAGTAGAACATGTACTTGAATGAAATTCGTTTTTTTGCTTTCGTTTAGGATGCATTGTCTGAAATCGAGGCTGCCCACAAAATTTACATTGGACCAAGGATGCATCATTCTTGTCGTGGTCGTTATCATAGAAAAGCATATATCCATTGACACAACAATCAATCTTTTTCGCTTCCAATCCTAGCTTTGAAACACATTTTTTGGCTTCGTAATGATTCTTGGGTAGATTTACAAGCCATGAGTTTAATGCAAACTGACAATTTTGATTCTGATGACCCATCAAATACAGGTTCGTTTGCATCTCTGAATAAGTTGTAAAACCTTTGAGTGGTTTCATTTGGAGACTCTTCATCAGGACTATCTTCTGCTTCTTGTTTAGAATGTCGACGAATAGACATGTCGACCATTTCTTGCATATACAATAATTGATCTAACTCATCTGAATGTACAAAATTGTTCGAACCTGAAGCTTGCCGCTTTGAATGAGTAGTCGAGGTGGTAGGCATTTCTTCACCATGAAATGTCCATACTGTGTAATTTGGCATGAACGAGCAGTCGATGAGTGCATATTTATGCCCACATTTATGCTTTAAAATTCAAATTTTTGATGAATTCATGTGCTTGGGTTATTTAAAGAGGATTTGTTATGATTGGATATATTGTGTTTGGAAATAAAAGGAACTTAAAAAGTGATTTTAATTGCATAAATTATTCTTGGAAATTCTTACGTTTATTTGTGCAGTTGAAATTATAAGTTTTATTGGTCCAAATGGCAATTCAAGGCCTAAAATAAGATTCTGTTACAATTTTGGAGAATGCTGAAGGGACTAAAGTGCAGATAAAGAAAATTTCAGGGCACTTGTGCAATTTTGAAAAGTCAGAAAAATTAAAAGATAAAATTTAGTGTTGAAATAATTGAATTTGGGAATATCAACAGAAAATATCTTCCAAATAATTATCTAAATCTTTTATTTGGGAATATCAACAAAAAATATCTTCCAAATAATCATATAAATCTTTTAGTTATTTGGAAGATATAAGATAAAAGATTTTGTCAACTGAATATTCAGAGTCCAAGTCCAATCAAGCCCTATATAAAGAGACCCAGGGGGAACTTCACTTCAATTCATTCATTCACCACTTCTCTCCCTCTCTCCCTTATTTCATCTTGTATTCAACTGCATTCATGGAGAGCTAAACATCTAGGGCTATTATGCTATAATTCCATTATGGATTTTGAGGTTAAATTGAGTTAATGCAATTGTTTATTTTGATTATTGATTTAATTTGTTCTCTCTCTCTCTCTATGTCTTCCATCTCTCTATTAAATTAAAAGCAAAGATTTTTGCATCATAATGTGTTTGAATCTACATGCATATTGATTATATGAGTTCTAGGGTTCCTAGGTTTAATTGAGAATCTACTTTGATTTAATTTAGGAACTTTCATATGATTAAATGGTTTTTCTATCAATTGAGAATGTACTTTGATTGATTAGTAATAATTTCAACTATAATCAATTGAGATTTTTCTTTCATTGATTAACTTTTAATTTGGTTACGAGATTTAAGAATAGACATGATTAAACACAATAGAATTTGATTGAGAATGTACTTTGGTTCAATTTATTGTGTATAATCTAGTAAGGTTTTGCATTTGATTGAGAATTTACTTTGGTTAAGTGCATGATCACCCTCAAATTAATTAAGAATGTACTTTAATTAATTTGAAACTTAAATACTACTTGGCAATACTGAAGTTGCCTTGAAAAGTAGTATTAATTTGATAGCCTTAACGACAGCGTATTAGGTTTCATTTGGAGACTCTTCATCAGGACTATCTTCTGCTTCTTGTTTAGAATGTCGACGAATAGACATGCCGACCATTTCTTGCATATACAATAATTGATCTAACTCATTTGTATGTACAAAATTGTTCGAACCTGAAGCTTGCCGCTTTGAACGAGCAGTCGAGGTAGTAGGCATTTCTTCACCATGAAATGTCCATACTATGTAATTTGGCATGAACCCTTTTCTGTATATGTGAACTTTGACTTCTTCATCTTTCAAAATCCTTGTATATGTGAACTTTGACTTCTACATCTTGCAAAGAAAGCCTATCCCTAATTACGAGTTCATACAATTCCTAGCATCCCTAATAATTAATTCTGAAGCACAGAAGCTTAAAGGTAACCAACCCTCATATCCCTATTCTAGGCAATATGCTATTGGGAGAATTTCCCCGGATCTAGATTTCCCCGTATGTTCCCATATCGACAAAATCAATAATCATGACATCGAATGAGTTAAACAATGCATGCTTTGAGAAAAGAAGAAAAACCCTAACTAATGATGAAAGAACGCTGATGACAAATTTATGAACACCGAAAAACGGCTCCACAAACTTGTTTAACAATCGGCAAGTGTGACCGAATCGTATCAAGCAATAAAACAAGGTAAGACCAAGTATCGTTTTCCCAAAGGACTCACGGCCTTGTTTAGCTATATGATTTCTTTATTATTTGAGACTTGAGAACAAATTGATTTTAGGTTTAAATGCAAAAGACAGTAATTAAATATGTATGAATGAATTTGATCAATGGCTAAAATAGAATACAAACACTTCAATGAATTAGATGGATGAGTATGTTGTTGGGGTTATCAATTTCATCTTATCCACTCTCATATACTTTAGGAATTCATCATTCTTTTCATCAATGCTAATGGCACTCTCTAAATCACCTTGCAAAAAGGCCTATCCTTAATTACGAGTTCATACAATTCCTAGCATTCCTAGTAATTAGTTCTTAAGTGCAGGAGCTTAATGGCAACCAATATGCTATTGGGAGAAATTCCCCGGATCTAGATTTCCCCGTACGTTCCCATATTGACAAAATCAATAATCATAGCAATGAATGAGTTAAACAAAGCAAGCTTTAAGCAAAGAGGAAAACCCCTAACTAATGATGAAAGAAAGCATAATCTTAAAGTAAGATGTTAAAACACAAATTCCATATATGAGAGTCTCACAAGACTACATTGATTCCCCAACAACAATACAAGGTTTAGTTCACCATATTCATGGTGAAACTAGATGAATAATAATGAAAGAATGAAGGATAAAACCCTAGAAAGAGGATAAGGTAGCCTGAGCATCCAAGATCTTCCTTCAAAGGGGTGGAAAAGAGACTGTTTGCTTCGTCTCTGCCAAAGATACAAACCCTAGGACATCCTAAAGCTTATATACTATTCTAAAAATACAGAAAAATTAGGCCCAAGCCCATAAAAGTGCCGCTCAGCGGTAAGTGCGTGAGTTGTTTTCTTCCCCTCAGCGGCATTTTCACCCCTCAGCGGATCCAACGTGAGCTCCTGAGTGCCGCTCAGTGGTAAACTTCCGCTGAGCGATAACTTCGACTTCTCCTTTTGCACTTTTTGATGTCTTTTCTGATTCCATTCCTATCCTTCTTCACTTCTTTCACCAAATTCACCTTAAAACTTGCATAAAACACTGAAATCAAGCATAAACCTGTCCAACTCTCTTATTTATGAAAATATGACCAAAAACATGATTTGAAGCTAGTTTCTAAGTGTTAAAGGTTGCTTTTAGTATCAATTTTAAGCATGAAAATAACAGTTTTTCAACTGTTATCAAACACATGTATCATAAATATGATTTTTAAACACAAAATTCCATATATGAGAGCTTCAAAAGATTACATTGATTCCCCAACAACAATACAAAGTTTAGTTCACCATATTTATGGTGAAACTAGATGAAATACAATGAAAGAGTGAAAGATAGAACCCTCGAAAGTTGAGTAGGTAGCCTTAGCATCCAAGATCTTCCTCCAAGGGGTGGAAAGGTGAGTGTTTGCTTCGTACTCTGCCAAAGATATAAATCCTAGGAAGTCCTAAAGCTTATATACTATTTGAAATATTACAGAAAAGTGGGCCTAAGCCCAAAAGACCACCGCTCAGTGGTAAACTGCTGCTTAGCGGTACCAGTGCGTAGTCAATTCTCCTCTCAGCTGCACTTTCACCCCTCGGCGGAACCAACGGGTGTTCTTGAGTGCCTCTCAGCGGAAAACTGGTGCTGAGCGGTACTTGTGACTTCTCTTCTTTTGTACTTTTTGAGTTGTTTTCTGATGTCATCTCTATCGTTCTTCACTTCTTTCATCAAATTCATCTTAAAACCTATATAAAACATTGAAATCAAGCATAAACCTGTCCAACTCTCTTATTTCTAAAAATATAAACAAAAGCATGATTCTAAGCTAATTTCTAAGTGTTAAAAGTTGCTTTTAGTATCAATTTTAAGCATGAAAATAACAGTTTTTCAACTGTTATCAATGCACAAACTCTTCAACTCCTTGTACAAAAGCTTCCTTCAGTCCTCTTTGACCACTATAACAACGGTCGTACATCCATGCACGATGGTTGAGAATTTGGGCCATGTTCTGTGACAAGGCAAACGAAGACAAACTGAGTCAAAATAACAAAAGTCCATGTGACATAAGTAATAAAACTATTATTACTTAAGTCGAACGTGGAACACAATTTAAACACTACTGTGACAAAAGTCCACGTGACATAAGTAATAAAGCTATTACTACTTAAGTGAAACATGGAATACAATTTCAACACTACTATGACAAAAGTCCATGTCGCATAACCCATTACCCTCGTTAATAGTTCTGCATATACATTTAAGGGCAAGATAAATCATTACTATCATCATTAACATTCACAGGGGTAGTGTACAGACCATTTTTTAGGCTTCCTTTCACATATGGGGTTGGCCATATTGTACGATGTGGGTTTCAAAATTACATGAGGAACCTATCTAAATGGTACCTAGGGTTGTGCATATTGTACAATGTAGTTGTAATTCAATTCAAATAAGACAATCCAAATTCATCTTCCACCAAATATAGTTGAACCAACAACCATGGCAAAACATACACCAATACTTATGAGTTTGAACTTAAAACATACACCAATACTTACACACACAATATATACATAAACACACACTAAACAATTTTTATGATCAATAAGTCACACCTGCACAACAATAGCATATGACATATAATACATACACCAATAGTCGAAATTATAACATAATAACAAATAGATTTACAATTTGAACATACTTTACTTGGTACAAAACAGAAGAATGCTTGGAAAACTAGTTCAGGAATACTGGGTCGACAACAGAGCAATATGGGGTGGACTCAAGTTTAATAGGAAATATCTGCAAACAAAATAAAAACAAAGATACCACTTAGAGAAAAATAAGCAAACATGGCGTTTAAGACCAACACATGTACCACTCATTTAACATGTAACTACGTTAATGCCAGTAGAACTATCCTATTACTGAATCAAACCTCAAACCAGATTGATTATTCACACCACACATCACTTTTCTATTATACACATACATAATGAAGAAATAATTGAATATCTACTTCCAAGAACACAACAAAAACAAAAAAGCATGCAAATAATGAAGGTTCTTTATCATAAATATAGACAAGGTATATTTTGATTTTAATTTTTATGATAATATCATTGTATATAAAAAGCATTTATCACATAAACTAAAGTATATTTTTATGATAATTTCCTAAAGCATTTTCTTAACATCATCAATGTAACCATAAATTAAAACAAAATTTTCCTTGTCATTTCATGTAAGATAGTGGACACCATCTTGTATTACTTATGCTCCAATCAATAAAAATGAACCACAGAAAATATACACTAGTTCTATATATAAGATCATAAGAATAAAGCATGGGCCATAATAGCTTACATTTAGTGTGCCCTTTCAAGGTAGAGAGTGTGAAGATACTGACGTAATAAGCAAGTGCACTGACTACCTAAATGAACAAAAATGAAAAAGGAAATCAGAGTTAAGGTTGACAACACAATAAGTACCATGAGATTCCTCAAGTATAATTAACCAAAAGTTCCTCACAAGCATATTTCTTGTCAGATATGTATATTTTTGTAGGTTGATTAGGAAACTTATTACTTATTTTAATCATATTACATCGAAATCTCTTATAAAGTACATAAACTTTTGTTAATTGTTAAAAGGTATGAAAGTTTCCATGTGATAATTTATAAGAAAACAAATTCTGAATAAAAATATCTTAGGATATTGGAGATTAATTTATTCAATTAGTTAGTTCTTCTCTGTCTGATTATATAAATATGTAACAAGTTTCTTATCAATAAACTATATTAATTTAATTTTCATTAAAAAAGAAAACACAGAAAAGTATAAGAACCAAAAATGATAAAACAAAAACAGAATCTTCCTAAACACATAAAATTCAAACTCCTCTAATTTTTTTTCTTTAATCTTGAAGATATATAAAAATTATGAAACGAAGTTAGAATATTGAGAGAGAAAAAATGAAGATGGGTAAACATTTGGGTGCAACAGAGGAAAGAAGATGAGGGTGAAAAAGGGGTTATTTGGTATATTAGGTGTAATTTAGGTGAGTCTAAGTGAGTGGAAATGAGAGTGAGTGTTTGTAAATGAGCTATGGTTTGCTTACCAAATTTCTACTAAACAACAATGCATTAATGCACATATTTTTTTGGGTGGTAAAACGCAAATGTGGTTTACTCATTTAACAATTCAGAGTGCAATATGTATGCCACTCCATCTACCTCTCTCTCCATCCACGGGTAAGAACCAAATACTACTTACTTCAACCACGATCTAATTGTTTGGCCCCTACCACAAACATTAAAGTTTGAAAAAGCATACATTTTTAGAAAATGGTGGAAAAGAGGAACACCCCAAACCCAAAAACTGTATCACCCTTTTAATCCATCACACGGGTTTGTTGCACCTACATGGTAACATGGGGTAACTGATGTCTGTTAAATTCCATGTCTAAGGAGACAACATTAGGTAACTTAGTAAAAGTATATATAATGTAATTGATATGTATAATGACTTAATAAAAATACTTGTACATACTATTATAATCTAACCAACCAAATAAAATACTAGACTCATACACTTAACACTTAAACACCTCACTACTATCATATATCAACAAACTTCTACTACTTAAGTTATAAAAATAAATATCTATCATAATATTTTGGGACTTTTAAAGCAAGCCTAACAACACACAGAGTCCATACCATGTCAAAGTTTAAATCGAAATTGGCCATACACCTACCTAATGAAAGCATTCCTTCATTTATATTTCAGCCACCAACTACACAACTAAAATCCCTATTTCATGATACATATGTAGGTCTGTTAATACTTAATGATTCACAATGCAGTAGCATCAATTACCACAGTAATTCAGCCATTCATAAAACATCGAAACTTATGTGACTAAACAACATATAAATGATGGTGGTGGTGAATGAAGAGAACAAAATGTTGTGTTATATTTGATTAATTAAAGACTAAATATATGAGAGGGAAGTGGAATCTAGCGTTTAAAGGTACATATATATGAATTACTGAGGTAGATGATATAAGGGGTTTTAAGGATAGTACTTAATAATTCTCTTTTTGTGACCCTTGGCTGAAAGGGACTTGTTTTCATATGAAGTACATACAAGAGAAACGATAATGGAGAAAACTGCTCGTACTTTAACAAGGAAAATATTTTCTTGAATAAAGTAAATTAAGAAGTATTTGTTTGATTCTAGATAAGGGGACGAAAAATGGGTGGCGAGAAAGGAGACTACTATTAATTAAACTTATAAGGTGCTTGTGTACGTGAACATAACATATACACATGACAACTTTTTAAGAAATGCTTTGATTGTAGACTAGGATCCTCTTTTCTGATTGTCAACAAATTATTTCTTGTGTTGATTTCCTTTTCTTTCTCATTCACTTAATCATATATGTATGTTCGACTTTCCTAGGTTGAAAAGCTTTTTGAGGGTCACCATGACCTTGTTCGTGATTTCACTCTGATTTTGCCGGATGCGTAAGGGGAAGAACTACATTCATATTTATGACAAGCAAAGAGGTTGTTGTATTGGTCAATAGATCAAAGTCTTAAACAACTCTCTTAAATTGTGAAACTGTCTTTTTGAATAAGCTTGCAAAGATATGAAAACTCGACAACAAAATCTCATATTAAAGGTCTTGACAACCAATAACATGCAACACTTCCCCCAAAACAATCATTGTTATAATCAGTTTTACAGACTTATAATTATCAAGCAAGGTCACACATGTGCAGTAATAAAAAGTAATGTTTCCTTAAATTTGGAGAACATATAATAACGAGTATATACCCTATACTCGTATCACATACAAGTTCACCCCAAGTATCTTCACTAGCTAATATGCAACCCATAACAAAAAGATAAACTACATCATTATCACAGGAACATAATTTAATCACAGGAACAAAATTTAACGTTATTATCATCAGCCCCTAATCAACATAGCCTTCCCTTTTTATCACTATCAACTAGAATAGATAGCACAATCTATATAATTTTGTCGGGTCTTACAAAAGGACAAACAAAGATTCAAATGTTCAAAGCAAAATCAAAACCAAAGAACTAAAATAATCATCGGCCCACAATATTCATAATACTTACAATCACACAATTAACTAACCTAGAGCTTTAGACAGAAGAATAAGGCAGAAGAAGAGGACTTAATGTTTGAATCCCAGCAATGCACCAACCCTACACTGCGCTTAACTCACCAACAATCCACGAACCATGAACCCTCGACGAACCCATGAACCCTCGACGAACCCACGAACCCTCCATGACCCACCAAGCTATCCTCTTCAAGGAACCCTGACACCAATGATGGAGACGCTCTATGTTTACGAATTGGGAACCCTAAACTGAAGAAGGAGATCGTTCAAACCCAGACGAAGCGCAATCGATGGAAGTTCTACGAATGGTTGGGCGAATAACGAAGAGGGTGCCCGTGACTGAAAGATGAGCTTAGAATGACAATCACCTCAAGCTCCTGTTCTCTGGTTCGAAGCACCGAAATAGGGTTTTCTGTTTCGAAGAATGAAAGTTGTGTTAGCAAAATGATGAAGATGAAGTTTTGATGATGTCCAAATCAAGTCAAGAACAAACAAGACTCATGAAGAATGATCTTAGAAGACTTGTAAAACCTTGTAAAAATTGTATGAACATAGGATAATTAGTAGTTTCATGTATGTATTCAAAAGTGATGTAAAAATAAATCAAGAACAAAATCTGTGCAGTGTTAATCGATTAACACAGGGTGTTAATCGATTAACGTTAATCGATTAACAGAGGGCGTTAATCGATTGTTCCAGAGGCAAATGGCGAAGCACAGAATTTCGGTGTTAATCGATTAACACAGGGTGTGAATCGATTAACGTTAATCGATTAACAAGGGCTGTTAATCGATTAACACAGTGACCGTTTGAAAAACTAGCCGTTTTTTGAGACGTTGAACTATCCGTTGGAGTGTTAATTGATTAACAAGTGGAGCTAATCGATTAACACAGTCAGAAAGGCTGCAAACGAAAATGGAAGAGCCTTTTTGAGATGTCTATAAATAGACTCTCATTTTCTCTCAAATCCAACTCTTCCCTTGTGCAAAACATCTCTGAACTCTTTGAGAATTGTGTGCTCTTGCTCAGCTAAGGAAACTCTGTCTGTAGAGTTGGTTAAATACTGCTACGGTGATAGAGGAATAGCTGGATCATCCTTGGTGTGTCTGAGGAAGTGTCTGGAAGAGAATCATCCTTCGTGAAGCATTCGAAGGAGGTGATCATCCTTTGTGAAGATTCAAAGGAGGTGTTGTTTCATCTCTTGTGGTTTCAAGAGAGGTGGTAATTTCTAAACTGTTACAAATTGTTTTTCTGTGTGACTAATATTTGTAATAGTTTTGTGATAGTGAAAAAGGTTTATCTTATTTGAGATAAGCGACTGGACGTAGGATCTTAGTGATCTGAACCAGGATAAAATACCTGTGTAATTTTTCTCTTTCCCTTACTCTGTTATTTACGTTTAATTATCTGCTTAGTAAGAAATTAAGAGAAAAATATTAAAAAGGGATAATATTTGAATATAACCAATTCACCCCCCCTCTTGGTTTGTTTCCACGCTAACCATTCCGCTGCAGCCGCTCTGACAATTGGTATCAGAGCTTGCTTTGATAGTAATTCAAATGGCAGGATCACATCAAACCTTTGCAGAGGGTGCTTCAATCAATAGACCCCCACTATTCACTGGTGAGAACTATGCATTCTGGAAGGTAAGAATGCAAATATTTATTGAATCTATTGATTGTGATATTTGGGATGTTATTGCGTCTGGCTTTTCTGTTCCCACTAACAACTTACAGGAACCTAAGCCCCGTGATCAATGGACCATTGAAGAAAAGAAAAGATCTCAAAATGACGTAAAAGCCCGGAACATCATTGCATCAGCACTGACTGTTGATGAGTTCTACAGAGTCTCTATCTGCAAAACCGCTCAGGAAATGTGGGATGTACTCAGAGTAACACATGAAGGAACAGATGATGTAAAGAGGGCAAGGAAGAACTCCCTAATCCAAGAATATGAGATGTTTAGAATGAAGCAAGGAGAAACTATTTCAGACGTTCAAAAACGCTTCACCAACATTGTCAATCATCTCATTGGACTAGGTAAGTCATTCGATGTAGATGAACTTAACATTAAAATCTTGAAATCCTTAGACAGATCATGGCAACCAAAGGTGACTGCAATCTCGGAGTCACAAAATCTCAACACCATGACCATGGCGGCACTCTTTGGAAAATTGAGAGAACATGAACTAGATCTTGGAAGACTTGATGAAGAAGAAGCAAAAGCCAAAACCAACAAGAAGAGTTTGGCATTAAAGTCGGAGATTCACAGAAGCAAAGGAAGATCAGAAGATGAAGACTCCGAAGAAGATGAAAATTTGAGTCTACTTATCAAGAGATTCAATAGGTTCATGAAATCAAAAGGCAAAGGGAGATTCAAAAATGAAAAGAGAGAAAATCAAGGATCTTCCTCAAACTACAGATGCTATGGTTGCGGAGAAAAGGGACACTTAAAAGTAGACTGCCCAAATCAAAAGAAGGGTGAAGAAAAGAAAGAAAAGAAATTTTTCAAGAAAAAGAAGGCATACATTGCTTGGGAAGACGACAATGAAACAATTACAGATTCAAGCGACTCAGATGAAGAAGCAAACATCTGTTTGATGGCAGATGACGATAATGACAGCCAAGTAAGTAGTTCAAACTATTCTGATAATGATAGTCATATTGATGAAAATGAAATGTATGCTGCATTATTAATTGAATCTGAAAAGTTAGATATTGCTCATAAAAAGCTGAAAAAGGATTTTAAAAATTTAAAATCTGAACTTGATAGCCTTCTTAAAGAAAATGAAAATTTGAAACTCACTTCTGAAAATTCTTCTAAATTAAATGATGATTTGAAAACTGAATTTACAAATTTATCTGAAGAAAACAGAAGTTTAAAAAATAAATTTTTATATCAAGCAGAAGAAATTAGAAATTTAAAAGGAAAAGTTTTGTATTATGAAAAAGCCAAATTTTCTAGTAATGATGAATGTGCATCTTGTGTTAATTATAAGAAATTACTAGATGAAACAACCTTAGGAGAATGTAGTAAAATAAATGAACATAAGATTGGTAATAATAAGTATGTTCCTAGAATTAAAAATAAGCATAATTATAGAACCCGTAGAACTTGGGTAGAAAAGGGAACAACTTATAGGAACACATATACTGCATCATGCTTTTATTGTATGAAAAAGGGTCATACATCTAATAAGTGTAAAATTAAGCATTATGGTGTTCCAAGTGGTAGATATGCTTGGGTTGCAAAATAATTTCAATCTCTTCAATCTAACCCAAAGGACCCATACAAAGTAGTTGGGTACCTAAATAGCTTGTTCTTTTTATGTTGTAGGAATTATTAAAACCAAGGAAGCATATGTGGTGTCTTGATAGTGGATGTTCAAAACACATGACCGGAGATAAGAAGAAATTTACAAGCTTCCTGAAAAGAGAACGCGGATTTGTCACCTATGGTGATAACAATAAAGGAAAAATCCTTGGAATAGGAGATATTGGAAGTGAAGATACTTTGATGATCAAAGACGTGCTATATGTGGAAGGATTAAAGCACAACTTAATCAGCATTAGTCAATTATGCGATAAAGGATTCAAGGTAACCTTTGAACAAAATTCCTGCACTATTTATAAAAATGATTCTTCTGAAATTGCTTTGAAAGGAATTAGGCATAACAATATTTATTTGATAGATTTAGAAAATGCATCAAGTAGGAATATTTCATGTTTAGTAGTAAAAGAAGAAAATCCATGGTTATGGCATAAAAGAGCTGCACATATTCATATGCAACAATTGAATAAACTCATTTCTAAAGACTTAGTAATTGGTCTACCAAAACTAAAATATGTGAAGGATAAATTGTGTGATGCATGTCAAAAGGGAAAACAAGTGAAATCATCTTTTCATTCGAAAAATGTTGTTTCTAGTTTAAAACCCTTAGAACTTTTGCACATGGATTTATTTGGTCCCTCTAGGATAAAAAGTTTTGGAGGAAATTATTATGCTTTAGTTATTGTAGATGATTATTCAAGATATACTTGGACTTTCTTTCTTACTCTTAAAAATGAAGCTTTCAAAGAATTTAAAAAGTTTGCAAATTTAGTTCAAAATGAAAAGGATTTGAAAATAAAAGCTATTAGAAGTGACCATGGAGGTGAATTTCAAAATGAATATTTTGAAACTTTTTGTGAAGAATATGGCATTTCTCATAATTTTTCTGCACCTAGAACTCCTCAACAAAATGGAGTTGTAGAAAGAAAGAATAGATCTTTAGAGGAACTTGCTAGAACTATGCTAAATGAATATAGTGTTCCTAAACAATTTTGGGCTGATGCTGTGAGTACTGCATGTTATGTTTTAAATAGAATGCTTATTAGACCAATTTTGAAATGTACTCCTTATGAACTTTTTAAAGGTAGAAAACCAAATGTTTCACATTTAAGAATTTTTGGATGCAAATGTTTTGTTCTAAACAATGGAAAACAAAATTTAGGAAAATTTGATTCCAAAGCAGATGAAGCTATTTTTCTAGGATATTCTCTAACTAGCAAAGCTTATAGAGTTTTTAATAAGAAAACATTTCAAATAGAAGAATCTATGCATGTTGTCTTTGATGAAATTGTAGACCTTGAGGCAAAACCTCTTGAGTCAGATGAATCAGATGCAGGTGAAAATAAAGACTTACAAAAGACAACAAATGAAGAAGAAATACATAATCCTCAAGATGATGAAGATCTAAACAAAATATGGCAACAACCTAGAGGATTATCATTGGACAACATCATTGGCGACATATCAAAAGGGGTAAACACTAGAAGAAATTTGGTAAATTTTTGTATGAATGTAGCTTTTATGTCGCAGATAGAACCCAAGAACATTAAGGAAGCTCTTCAAGATGAACAATGGTGTATAGCAATGCAAGAAGAACTCAACCAGTTTGAAAGAAATCAAGTTTGGGAATTGATTCCTAGAGAAGATACTCATCAAGTAATTGGAACAAAATGGGTATTTAGAAATAAACTGGATGAAGATGGAAACATCACCAAAAATAAAGCTAGGCTTGTGGCTCAAGGATATAGTCAAGAAGAAGGTATAGATTATGATGAGACATATGCTCCAGTTGCCAGGTTAGAGGCAATACGCCTACTTCTTGCTTATGCATCTATAATGAAATTTAAATTGTTTCAAATGGATGTGAAAAGTGCATTTCTAAATGGTTTTATAAAAGAAGATGTGTATGTTGAACAACCACCCGGTTTTGAAGATTTTAAATTTCCAAATCACATCTATAAGTTAAAGAAAGCACTTTATGGTTTAAAACAAGCACCTAGATCTTGGTATGAAAGACTTAGCAATTTTCTTTTAGAAAATAATTTTAATAGAGGAAAAGTTGATTCCACATTGTTTATTAAAAGAGTAGGAAAACATATTTTGATTATTCAAGTATATGTTGATGATATTATCTTTGGATCAACTAATAAATCTCTTTGTGAGGAATTTGCTAAGACCATGCAGGGTGAATTTGAAATGTCTATGATGGGAGAATTAACATTCTTCCTTGGTCTTCAAATTAAGCAAATGCAAGAAGGTACGTTCATTTCTCAAACTAAGTATTGTAGAGAAATTCTTAAGAAGTTTGAAATGGACAAAGCAAAGGAAGCATCTACAGGGTGTTAATCGATTAACGTTAATCGATTAACAAGCCCTGTTAATCGATTAACAACGGTAACCTGCAGTAAATTTTGCAGAATCTAGCCGTTTGTAACGGCTAAAAACGGCCATAAACGGCTCTTTGATGATTATGAACGTTGGGGGAGCCTTTTTAAGCCTATTTATACCCATCCAATCCTTCATTACACATTACCATTCACTCTCCCACTCAAAATCTCTTAAATTTCTTTGCTGTCCATTTTTTTTTTGCTGTCCCAAAATTCTTTTCACACTCTCATGGCTGAACCATCAAGAAGAAGAAGGAGAAGAAGCTATGGATCGGAAAGCACGCCTCCCGCACGTGGTCCAAATATTCATGGTTGGATTTCCGATGTTGGAAGGCATGACGAATATCTGCAATGGTGGAAAGAAAGGAAGATTCTTCGCCAAAAGTTTGTTGATCTAAATTGGTTTACTGCAAATCAATTTCAGTTTTCTGGGCAATTAGTTGAGCAAGGAGTCCAACATTTCTTGCAACTTCAAGGACGTTATTATCCAGATTTGGTAAGAGTATTCTACTACAATCTTAAGAGTCAAGATGGTATTGTTTTCACTCGTGTTAAGGGAGTAGATATTATTTTGGATAATGACATTTGGACAAATGTTGCTCATCTTCCCATACTAGAAAATTCTCTGCATGTGCCAAATGACTTTGGTAATTTTAACAAAATTATGGCATATCGCTCCTTCATGCGTAATCCTCAACAACCACTACCAAATAGGAGATATCTTCTAGTTGGAAATCTTAGAATGGAAGAAAGAATTCTTCATTATCTAATTGTGTGGTTGCTTTGTCCAAGAGGTACCAACCTTGCCCAATGTTTTGAAACTGATTTGATGATCATGTCTGCACTAACTCAAAATATCAACATCAACTGGGCAAGTCTCATCTCAGATACTATGGTCCGTGCCAAGAGGTATGACAGAGGTCATCTCCCATATCCTCTCCTTGTTTCATTGATATGTATCTATAAAGGGGTGGATGTCACCGGAGAAAAACATCTCACTGTCTTACGTACCCATAAAATTGAAGAGTCTGCTTTGCATCAAATGGGATTTATAAGACAAGGAAATTTGTTTGTCCGCGCTGATGAAGATATTGCACAAGAAGAAGATGCCTCAGCTGAAGAGGAGGAAGATATCCCTATGCCTCAACCAACCAATGTTGCTGGACCATCAAATCCTCCCCAAGAATATAGTCTAGAAAGTATTTCTAGACAAATTGAAGCCATGGCCACAATGCAACAAACACGAATGGACGATATGATGGCATATCACAATCTTCGTTATGATGAGATTAATACTCATCTTAATGAGATTGATGACAAACTTGCCAAACTATATGTCCCTGATAGTGATGATGATTAGGCATCTTTATGATTCTATGTTTTTATTTGTGTGTGCCCTTTATGTATGCTTCTATGCTTGTATGCCTCTTTACAATTCAATAAAAATGTGTGTTCTCTTATCTTAATATTTCTATGCATCTATGCTTTTAGTAAGGGGGAGTATAGATTCTAATATATTAAGGGGGAGTAATTATACATCACTTTTTAATAATGATCAAAAAGGGGGAGAAATAGTTAATGTCTTAAAATATTTTTTCTAAGTTCACTAACAATTTTTTTTCTTCCTTAAGTTATTTTTTATACAGCTGGTTCACAAAAGCTTTAATTCAAGAAGGTTTTGATCATCATCAAAAAGGGGGAGATTGTTAGCAAAATGATGAAGATGAAGTTTTGATGATGTCCAAATCAAGTCAAGAACAAACAAGACTCATGAAGAATGATCTTAGAAGACTTGTAAAACCTTGTAAAAATTGTATGAACATAGGATAATTAGTAGTTTCATGTATGTATTCAAAAGTGATGTAAAAATAAATCAAGAACAAAATCTGTGCAGTGTTAATCGATTAACAGAGGGCGTTAATCGATTGTTCCAGAGGCAAATGGCGAAGCACAGAATTTCGGTGTTAATCGATTAACACAGGGTGTTAATTGATTAACGTTAATCGATTAACAAGGGCTGTTAATCGATTAACACAGTGACCGTTTGAAAAACTAGCCGTTTTTTGAGACGTTGAACTATCCGTTGGAGTGTTAATCGATTAATAAGTGGAGCTAATCGATTAACACAGTCAGAAAGGCTGCAAACGAAAATGGAAGAGCCTTTTTGAGATGTCTATAAATAGACTCTCATTTTCTCTCAAATCCAACTCTTCCCTTGTGCAAAACATCTCTGAACTCTTTGAGAATTGTGTGCTCTTGCTCAGCTAAGGAAACTCTGTCTGTAGAGTTGGTTAAATACTGCTACGGTGATAGAGGAATAGCTGGATCATCCTTGGTGTGTCTGAGGAAGTGTCTGGAAGAGAATCATCCTTCGTGAAGCATTCGAAGGAGGTGATCATCCTTTGTGAAGATTCAAAGGAGGTGTTGTTTCATCTCTTGTGGTTTCAAGAGAGGTGGTAATTTCTAAACTGTTACAAATTGTTTTTCTGTGTGACTAATATTTGTAATAGTTTTGTGATAGTGAAAAAGGTTTATCTTATTTGAGATAAGCGACTGGACGTAGGATCTTAGTGATCTGAACCAGGATAAAATACCTGTGTAATTTTTCTCTTTCCCTTACTCTGTTATTTACGTTTAATTATCTGCTTAGTAAGAAATTAAGAGAAAAATATTAAAAAGGGATAATATTTGAATATAACCAATTCACCCCCCCTCTTGGTTTGTTTCCACGCTAACCATTCCGCTGCAGCCGCTCTGACAAGTTGTGGGTGGGAAACTCAAGCTTTAGGGATTAAATATCGAGAAACTTATATAAACGGTCGCATATCCCTCGGTAACTAAATTTGTCATGGAATTACCGAGGGCCCAAGTGCCCTCGGTAATATTCCGTCGGAAATTTTCACCTTTTCGTGTAGTGATAGAATAAGTTATTAAAAAACTAAATAAATACTTATCCAACTATTCATTACAATATTGTTTTAACTCTATTATTTTATTTGTAGATCTTTAATGATTCATCTCCCATGGAAGCTGCAAACATTAAAGACATTAGAAAGAACCAAACTTCTTTTATTTTAAGTGTAGTAGAAACTTGATTACAATTCAATAGTGTATGTACATTAATGTAATATTTGGATTTAATATATAATTTAATGTATAAAGAATGCATTAAATATTATTAGACAATTTAATGTTTGAAATGAATTCTATTTTGTTAGTTCTATTGAATTTATTCATTTGAAACTATATTGATTATAAATTGATTGGATGAGATGATAATACAACAATATGATTATAATTTCATTGGATGTCAAATGTAATAATCAATTTTTTTTAAAAACATTTATTATGACGTACTAAATAATGTACGTCATAATACGTTGATTCTAAAAACCGTTTATTATGATAGGTGAAAAATTGTACATCATAATACATTCAAAATATTATGATTGGTAAAAATATCTACGTCATAATATATCACATTATAATAGATAAACACATCTACGTCATAATACGTTTCACCATATTATGATGGACAAATTTAAATTTGCATAATAAACTACGCATATTATGACTGATTACAAAAACTACGTCATAATATGTTCAAGTTATTATGACGTAAATTTCTCCTACGTCATAATATGCGCAAACATACTATATCGCCCAAAACTATGTTCCCAACAACTATGTAACAATATGTCATTTTTATACGTCATAAGATATTTGGGCATCATTTTGAAAATATATTTTAAAATTTTGAATAAGATAATTTTCATGATTTTCTATAGCTCAATTTCTCTCTTATCTTTTCAATGTGGTTAAATTCATGCCTTATAATAGGAACATTCAAGTAGGTAATTTAATTATTAAGTTTTGTATTGATAAAGCTCATTAGATATAGTCCTTTGGAATACATTGCGACTTTTCTTGTTTGGCTAATTATTTTTAGGTGATGAAAATTTGATTCTTGAAAGGAAATTGAATTATTAAGAATGATTTTGATATTGAATGAATACTTTGAAATGTTGAAGAATAAATCGAAACTAAAATTACATGGTTTATTAGAAATGTGAAGGTATAATGTCATTTATACAAATTGGTTGGATGATGTCTTAATGAGATTGAAATTATGAAGTAGTTATTGGGTCCTGGATGGTCAAATGAAGTAATATGGTTTTAATGTAGAATAAGTGTTTATACTATAGGATTCTACACATATATAGGACGATTAGAACTTGAATTGTATATTCATTAGTACAAAAATAACATATAATGTTGGTGTTTTTTAGTCTTTAAGGTCGACTTCAACCCTAACGCCATAACGGGAGACGTTATATTAACATCAAATCCTATAGGTCGACGTCGTTTATTGGTCTAAGACGTCGTCCAATAAGACCATCGACGTCTTATCCGTGATCAAGTTTCATTCTTCCCCTATATGCAATGTAAGAGATTTAACGTCCACTTCGTAGAGGTGAGACGCGAACTTGACGTTGGTGTAAGGAGTGGTTGACGCCCCACTTGCACATGCCCTATTACTTAAGCACTAGTGTAGAAAGGGCTTTAGACGTATGTTATTTTGGGCTTTTAACGTTTGATCGTTGTCTGACGTCTATATGGGTGATAACAGTTGAATAACTATTATTTTCATGCTTAAAATTGATACTAAAAGCAACCTTTAACACTTAGAAACTAGCTTGGAATCATGGTTTTGTTCATATTTTTAGAAATAAGAGAGCTGGACAAGTTTATGCTTGATTTTAGTGTTTTATGCAGGTTTTAAGATCAATTTGGTGAAAGAAGTGAAGAAGGATAGAGATGGAATCAGAAAAGAACTAAAAAAGTGCAAAAGAAGAGAAGACGCAAGTACCGCTTAACACCAGTTTACCGCTGAGGGGTGAAAGTGCAGCTGAGGAGAGAATTGACTATGCACTGGTATCACTGAGCGGTGGTCTTTTGGGCTTTGTGATGCGGGCTGTCGCGGCCCATCAAATTTTATTGCAAGAAATAATGCAGTATAAACTAGGAAGTGACTTCTAGGTCGTCTCTCAAGGATCAAATGTGGTTCAGGTAATAGGTCAAACACATAGTGGGGGGTTCTGAAAGTGTTTTTGTGATTAAAAATGAACTAAATTAAAATTGGAAATTAAATACAACCAAACATAATTGAAAACATTAAAATAAATGAACAAAGCATGAAGATCAAACGGTCCTACAGATAATCGAACGTTCTACGTTAAGACTAAACGGTGTCTAAAGCGAATGGGGAAATTGAAAATACAGGATGATAAAGAAATCAAACAGAATAAACAACATAATGAACGGAAAAAATAAACTAAACAATACAAAAGATAAATATCCAAACACAATTAAAGCTATTAAAATGCAACACTTAAATTAAAAAGATTAATGCTCATCGTAGTTATCTATCCCACACATTCATTATGGAAACAATAAATTAAAAATGCTTAAACAGTGAAAATAAAATAAAATGACTCAGCTGCGTGCTTCACCAAATTCCGTCCACCATTTTTTAAAAGAAAGAAAATCTGCATTGTTGGAATAAAATATAAATGAAAGGTGCTTAACATTGCTAGGAAATAAACGAATTAATGTTCCGTGCAATTGAATCAGCGTATGCAAACAAAATGTAAATGCACCGTGCCAACAAAGAAAAGACTTGAGCTTTTAATTAATTCCCGTGCACACCCTTCTCCATGAATCATCACCATGCACCCCATGCAACGCTCCTGTTTCTGCCTAGCTCCACGTAATCACTTCCTCATTTCAGACCTTCAATTCAAAAGAAAAGCCACGAAACACTCAAGCACAAAAGCTAGTCCTCGTTTTTTTTATTCAATGAACTCCAAGAAGAATAAAAACGTTCCAACCTTCTCCGTGAAAATGAATTCTCTCCTTAACCGTTGCAAGGTGATTTAGAGAGTAGCATTAACATTGATGAAAAGAATGATGAATTCCTAAAGTATATGAGAGTGGATAAGATGAAATTGATTACCCCAACAACATACTCATCCATCTAATTCGTTCAAAGTGTTTGTGTTCCTATTTTCCATTGATCAAAACTCATGCATACATGTTTATTTATATCTTTTGTATTTGAAACATCAAGAATTTGTTCACAAGTCTTAAATAATCAAGAAATCATATAACTAACTAGGCCGTGAGTCCTTTGGGAGAATGATACTTGGTCTTACCGAGTTTATTACTTGATACGATTCGGTTACACTTGCCGAGGGTTAAACAAGTTTTTGGCGACGTTTTTCGGTGTTCATAAATTTGTCATCAAGTTTTTGGCGTCATTATTGGGGAGTCATGGTTTAACTAGTTTATTTGTGTGATTGTTGATTATCTTTGACTTGTTTTTGAATTTTGAAATTTGAATTTTTTGTTTTTATTTTTTTCTGTTTTTATTTTTCTATTTTTATTTTATTTTATTTTATTTTCTGTTTTTATTTTTTCTGTTTTTTGTTTTTATTTTATCTGTTTTTATTTTATCTTCTTATCTCTTATTTTATAGCTTCTTCTATATTTTTTTGTGCTAACAAATATTTTCTAGTGTTTTGTGCCTAATGCTTGCAGGATGTAATTCAGACAAGAATTTAACTATATCGGCACTCAATTCTACCAAAGTAATCTTAACCACTGGTGGGATCCTCACTCAAGCATGGATCAAAGTCAATTTTGGCAAGCTGTCGGACAATTTGAGAATCAACCACAACAATAATGGCATCATGTAAAAGGAGTCCATCTCCACTCAATAAAACATTGAAGCATCATGTAAAAGGATGGAGATGAACCTTCGTTACATTAGTCAGAGATTGAACGATTTTAAGGTTAATACTGAAGTTAACCCTAAGGAGGAAGATCAAGCTATTGTCCCTGAAAGTGACAAGATTTTTGATGAGAAAAAAATAGGGAGAGATGAGGAAAAGATAAAGAGAAAAGAAAAAGAAGAGTTGAGTGAGAAAGATAAAGATGAAGAAAAAGAAAAAGAAGTGGTTGAGAGAGAAGAGAGAAAGAAAATTTGTGTGAAAATAAAGAAGTTGAGAAGAAAAAGAGAAGGGAAGAAAAAAATAAGAGAAAAGAAAAAGAGAAAATTTAGGGAGAGGAAAAGTAAGAAAAAGAATATCAGAGGAAAAAAGAAGGAATCATATGAAAACCCCATCCTCATCTAAAGAAGTATCATAGAAAGGAAAAGAAATTTAAGTGCTTTATGGAAATCTTCAAGAAATTGGAGATTAAAGTTCCTATGATTGAGACACTGCAACAGGTTCCTGGTTTTATTAAATTTCTGAAGAAGTTCAGTAGAAAGAAGAAAAAGAAGAAAGAACTTGAGTTTTATTGGGTCAAGCTAGTGACGTTAAAAGAGCGTTTGTTGGGAGGCAACCCACTAATTTAAGAACTTTTAATTTTTGGTTTGGTGATGTAATTTTGAACTTTTGGGTATTGTTGTTTTTGTTATAAGTTTGGTACAAGGTTTACATCTACTCATGGATGTTAGGCGGAAGAGTATCCTACTAAAGCATGTGCATGTCTTAATTGAATTTTTTGTCATGAGCTTAAAGTACTTACTTATCTTGAAAAGAGGATTTTGAATGGAGTGAACCATTGTATTGATTTGGTAGAAGATTGAGTTACATCTTGTTTGCTTGAGGACAAACAAAGTTCTAAGATTGAGGTTGTGATAACAGTTGAAAAACTGTTATTTTCATGCTTAAAATTGATACTAAAAGCAACCTTTAACACTTAGAAACTAGCTTGGAATCATGCTTTTGTTCATATTTTTAGAAATAAGAGAGTTGGATAGGTTTATGCTTGATTTCAGTGTTTTATGCAGGTTTTAAGGTGAATTTGGTGAAAGAAGTGAAGAAGGATAGACTTGAAATCAGAAAAAAACTAAAAAAGTGCAAAAGAAGAGAAGACGCAAGTACTGCTCAACGCCAGTTTACCACTGAGAGGCACTCAGGAACACCCGTTGGCTCCGCTGAGGGGTGAAAGTGCAGCTGAGGGGGAGAATTGACTATGCACTGGTACTGCTGAGCAGCAGTTTACCGCTGAGCGGTGGTCTTTTGGGCTTAGGCCCACTTTTCTGTAATATTTCGAATACTATATAAGCTTTAGGACTTCCTAGGGTTTGTATCTTTGGTAGAGTACGAAGCAAACACTCACTTTTCCACCCCTTGGAGGAAGATCTTGGATGCTAAGGCTACCTACTCATCTTTCTAGGGTTCTATTTTTCATTCTTTCATTATTATTCATCTAGCTTCACCATGAATATGGTGAACTAAACTTTGTATTGTTGTTGGGGAATCAATGTAATCATTTGAAGCTCTCATATATGGAATTTGTGTTTAAACATCTTATTTGAGATGCATGCTTTCTTTCATCATTAGTTAGGGTTCTTCTTCTTTGCTCAAAGCATGCATTGCTTAACTCATTCGATGTCATGATTATTGATTTTGTCGATTGATAACAGTTGAAAAACTGTTATTTTTATGCTTAAATTTGATACCAAAAGCAACCTTTAAGACTTAGAAACTAGCTTGAATTCATATTTTTTCTTTAGTTTTGAGAATAAGAGAGTTGAAAGTGAATTTAATGGTTTTGTGCAGGATTCCCTTGATTTTGTAGGCTAATTGAATGATTTGAAAGAAGAATTGAAATACCGAATGATTGGAGTGCTGAAAAGTCAACCAGAAACCAGAAAAGTCAACCAGTGAACCAGAAAAGTCAACCAGTCAACCAGAAAAGTCAACCAGTCAACCAGAATGCTGAAAAACCAACCAGAACGCAGAAAACGTGTGACCGAGTGGCGCTGAGCGGAAAATACCGCTGAGCGGCACTTTTCGGGTGCCGAAATCACCGCTGAGGGGCAAAACAGCAGCTGGGGGGCAAAATGGATCAACCGCTAGTACCGCTCAGCGGTAAAATACCACTGAGCGCCATTCTAAATGGGCTTGGACCGGTTTTCTGGCACTTTTATGGGCTTGGGCCTAGATCTTTTGTAATTTTAGAATAGTATATAAGCTTTAGGACGTCCTAGGGTTTGTATCTTTGGCAGAAACGAGGCAAACACTCTCTTCCACCCCTTTGAAGGAGGATCTTGGATGCTCAGGCTACCTCTTCACCTTTTTAGGGTTTCATTCTTTCATTGTTCTAGTTCATTGATCAACCTTGCATTCGTGTTTATTTTTGCATAGTTCAACAATAATATTTTCGGTTACAAGTCTAAGATAATCAACAAATCACATAATTGTTTAGGCTGTGAATCCTTTGGGAAACGATACTTGGTCTTACAAATTTTATTACTTGATACGATTCGGTTAAACTTGTCGAGGTTTAACATCAACTCTACCTTGTGGACCACCTTTGGAGCCGTCATGAAGCATGGATTGAAGAGTAGTGTAGGAATTTAGGCCATTGTATTAGGCCATGTAGTGTAGGTTTGTTTAAGGTTTGTATTAAGGCCTAAGTAGCATAGGATTTTCCTTAAAAGTTAGACATCCAAACCAAGTGGAAAGTGTGTGCCATGTGTCATGTTTCCATTGGAGAGGATTTACTTTTTAAATGGTAGCCACATGGCATCTTAGGAGAGGAGAGTTTTTTTTTCTTTTAGTAGTGGCCACATGGCACTCTAGGAATGAAGAGGATTGTGTTTTATGAGTGGCCACATGTCCTTCCATCATTGGAGAGGATTTGTGGACACTTGTCCACTCCTTAGAAAGCCTCATTTTTGGCCAATGAGAGCAAAGGTGGATGATCATGCTTTTAAGGTTAGAAGGAGACACCCTTGGCCTATAAATAGAGGTGTCTCCACCCTTGTATTTCATCTTTGATGTTGAGTAATGTTATGCTGCCTATTTTTGGCCATACTACTCATCTTAGATTAAGACTAGAGAACCCATTTTTGGCTTATGACAAATTTATGATCACCAAAATATGATGTCACAAACTTGTTTTACAATCGGCAAGTATGACCGAATCGTTTCAAGTAATAAACTCGGTAAGACCAAGTCTTGTTCTCCCAAAGGACTCACGGCCTAGTTTAGTTATGTGATTCGTTGATTAGCTAAGACAAGAACGAAATAAGTAGAGTTTAATATGCAAAACAGAAAATAAACATGTATGCATGAGTTTTGATCAATGGCTAAAACAAAGTACAAACGCTTTCAATGGAATATATGGATGAATATGTTGTTGGGGATCAATTTCATCTTATCCACTCTCATATATTTTAGGAATTCAACATTCTTTTCATCATTGTTAATGCCACTCTCCAAATTACCTTGACAAGAAGGCCTATCCCTAATTACGAGTTCATACAATTCCTAGCATTCCTAATAATTAGTTCTTTTAGTGCAGGAGCTTAACGGCAACAATTATACTATTGGGAGAAATTCCCCGGATCTAGATGATAACAGTTGAAAAACTGTTATTTTCATGCTTAAAATTGACACTAAAAGCAACCTTTATACTTAGAAACTAGCTTGAAATCATGCTTTTATCCATATTTTCAGAAATAAGAGAGCTGGACATGTTTATGCTTGATTTCAGTGTTTTTGTGCAGGTTTTAAGGTGAATTTAGTGAAAGAAGTGAAGAAGGAGAGAGATGGAATCAGAAAAGACATCAAAGAGTGCAAAAGGAGAAGCCGAAGTAACCACTCAGCGGCAGTTTACCGCTGAGCGGCACTCAGGAGCTCACGGGAGGTCCGCTGAGGGGCAAAATGGCCGCTGAGGGGAAGAAACGAGACACGCACTCACCGCTAAGCGGTACTTTACCGCTGAGCGGCACACTTATGGGCTTGGGCCTAGATTTTCTGTAATTTTAGAATAATCACTAGTAAAAAATTGGGTTTTTACAGCGCACAATATGCCACGGTTCAACGAAAACCGCAGCATAATGGTGCGCGGTGGCAGTTTTGAGCATAAACGTGATTTCGTTGCGTTTTTCACCCTCTCCGCCGCCGTTGTGTTGCGTTTTTCACCCTCTCCGCCGCCGTTCCTCTTCCAGGTATTTATGTTCTTTTGCATTCTTAACGTGATTTCTTCATTAGTTTTTCAATAATGCTATAGTTTTGGTAATGTATGAAGTTTCTATAGTTTTGGTAATGTATGGTATAATTTTTGCTTTAATTTTGATAATGCATGAATATACATATGATGAATCCATATCTTTATGTATGAATTTTCAATTTCTGTACTATTACATGTTTTGTTAATTTATATGATATTACATAAGTCTTGAAAGAAAATTTAATGTTGTTATTTATTTTGACAGATATATGGCTGATCATCCACATTCTTCAGGGGATGAGGCTCCCCCAACCAGATCCACTAGAGGACCCACTAGGATGAAACAACTATTAATGAGGAAAAAAAGTGGTGAAAGAACTCCGGTGAATGTGAATGTCACCACGGGTGTGGCAACTGGCCCCCATGCAGATAACTTCCGATCATACCTTGGAGTAGTGGCACGTGTAGGATTAGCATTCTCATTCCATCTTTTGATCATGTGTCCGAGGGTGATCGGAACATTATTTGGCAAGATATATTGGTAAGTTAGTTAATAGCATTTGAATTAAAATTTGTTTATATTGATAATTTTGTACTTATACAACTTTATTATGTTTTTTTCAGATGACATTTGACATTCCAAATGTCCCAACACTTAGAAATAAGTGTTTGTCAACTGTTGCAGAAAATTTCAGAAACTTTAAAAGCAAGTTGACATCAAGGTACATCTTTGGACACCTTAAACATAAAAGTCCATGTAGTTCATATAAGTCCATTGATGAGGAGACTTGGCGGCTTTTTAAAGAGAGTCGGATGTCAGAGGAATGGCAGGTTAGTGTAGTTCATATTATTCAATTCCTCATTAACAAATATATATCATATGAACTGATTAATTAATGTGTATGTGACAGGCAATTAGAAGCAAAGCACAAGGAACAAGTGCTAAGAACAAAAACCCCCACCTATTATCTCGTGGTGGGTATAGGAAGCTTGAGGAGAAAATCCTCAAGCAAAAGGCAGATGCTATACCACCATCTCAGAGTGGTAGCCCTCCTCAGCCTCCTTCTCCACCGTCTAGACATGAGAAATGGAAGTTGGCCCGTATGCGACCATCGGGCACCTACTCTTCCGACACTGCACGAGAGATTTCTGAAAGAATTGTAAGTTATCACTGTCCCTAAAATAATAAATATTGTCATTATACATACTACATTAAACTATTTAAAGAATAATGGTGTTTTGTAATGTTACAGGACGCCTTGGTTGAGCAGAGCTCCCAAGGCCAATTCACTCCAGAGGGTCGCCAGGATATTCTTGCTGCTGCAATTGGACGACCTGAGCACCCTGGACGTGTACGTGCTGCAGGTCCTGGAGTAGGAATTACAGATTATTTTGGGAGCTCTTCTCGTCAGCCTTCATATTCATACAACGATACACAAAGGATGACATAAGAGATCACAAAAAAGGTCCGACAAGACCTTATGCAGGAGATCAGGGCCGAGGTGAGGGCTGAATTCCAGATGCTATACCAGGAGCAGTTTCAGAGCATGCGCCCGGTGCAGTCTCCTATAGAGGAACATGTTATCCCTCCCCCTCCCACAGGTAAACTTAGTAAACATTAATGTGCAATTATTTCTATCTCTTGTATAATCTAACATTTACTCTGACAGGGAGAAGCGGCAAAGGAAGTTGTTCCGCATCAGCCATCCCAGAGGATGACATGGACGATGGTAGTCCATGTCTGCTATACATTTTAGAAGATACTGAGATGGTGCTGGTAGCTCGTGGAACAGAGTTTAGGTCAGCGACTGTATGTCATGGTATGAAACTATTAGAGCATGAGGTGAAGGTCTTAGTGGATGAAATGATCATGCCAGATGCCTCGGTTCCACTGTCCACAGAAGAGATTTTCACTGTGGAACAAGCATATAAGTCGTTTATCACTTGGCCTAAATTTTTGGTTAAACAAGTTCCTGACCCCTCGGTATGAAATTCTTCTTTACACTTCTCAATTTTAAAGGTTTTTTATGTCAAAACTTATCTTATCTTTTCATGTAACAACAGACGCAGGCACAACAGAAGATTCCTCTATCTGAGGATGACCCTCTTTCTTCATTGCATCTACTTGCTGACATCATTGATGATAAGCCTTTGGAGGTTGAGTATGATGCTAATGTATTTGGGCATGGCTCTGAGGTCCCAATATACCTTAATAGCCAAGATGTCCGTGAGCTTGCGTCGGGAACACAAGAGTTGAATATTTCAATTATTCAACTATAGACGATGTAAGTCTATGACCAATTATTTATATATAAAATTGATTTATATATCAAGTATCCTTATATCAAAGTTAATTTTTGATTTCAGGTATATGTCTGGGGTCACTAATAAGTTGGGGCATTCTGATGATTATGGATTCATTGATCCCCAAGAAATTCATGAATCAAATGATTTTGACCATATCAACATGAGTCTGATAAGAAGTTTTGGAAGGGGCAAGAAAATATACTTTTTGCCTTATATATCCGGGTAAGTCAACTTTGTTAACATAATAATGTTCCATATGTGATTTTAATATTTAATAGTTACGTTATTATGAATTTCAGGCGCCATTGGCAACTTCTTGTTATGTCTGTGCAAGAAAACTATGCTTTGTGGTTCTGCTCATTGCACAGGCCTCCTCCCACACAACTCAAACAAGCAATTGATTGGTAAGAACCTCAATGTTTGGACTTTCTTTGTTATATAACTGAATGCTAAAACCTTTTTTTATATACAGTTCTATTCCAACAAGTATGATGATGGACGGGAGATCAATTGTTAAGAGTAGAAAGATTGCTTGGATTTCTCTCAAGGTTTGACATATGCTAAAGTCATACTTTGTTATAATTGTTTTATAACAAATGTTATTCACTAACTATTATCAACTGTGATGATATATTGTAGTGTAACAGACAAAATGGGTCATATGAGTGTGGATACTATGTAATGTATTGGATGACCCATATTGTTCGTTCTCACATCACAAGAAGCTGGGAAACGGTAATATTTAACTTTAACAAATTTTGATTTTTTAACAAATGTTGAATTCATATACACTAATTAAAATGAATTGTCTTTTGCAGAGATTCAAGACTACTACACCAGTTCCTGAGAAGTCACTATTATTCATTAGGAACGCTGCTGCGAAGTATATAGTTAGATTATACAATAGCTCTTAGATTTAGATTTAAACAATGCATTTGATTAGATAGAATTTTCTTAGACTCTGTACTTTATTTGATGTTGAAATACATTTGAACATGTGTTTATGTTGAAATTGAATTTCTGTACATGTTTTTATATGCAGGTCTGTTTTTGTGGTAGTGGATATCACAAAAACAGACCTGCAATTTTAAAAAATTGCAGGGGAATATGCCGCGGTTCTAACCACAACCGCGGCATATAGTGATTCGTTTTTTTTTAAAAACGCGACATATGGCCGCGGTTTTGACACTAACCGCGGCATATGCTTCAGCCTATATGCCGCGGTTGAACCGCGGCATATAGTGCATTTTTTAATTTTTTTTTAAAAAAAATGAATTTAGGCAGCGGTTCCCTAGACAACCGCGGCATATTCCGCAATCTATATACCGCGGTTAGAACCGCGGCATAAAGTGTCTGACTTACTACCGCGGCTGAATATGCCGCGGTTCAAGAACCGCGACGTATAGTGAAAATGAACCGCGGTAAAAGCCCCTCGTTGCACTAGTGAATATATAAGCCTTAGGACGTCCTAGGGTTGGTATCTTTGGCAGAAACGAAGCAAACACTCTCTTCTCCACCCCTTTGAAGAAGGATCTTGGATGCTCAGGCTACCTCTTCACCTTTCTAGGGTTTTATCCTTCATTCTTTCATTATTGTTCATCTAGGTTCACCATGAATATGGTGAACTAAACCTTGTATGTTTGTTGGGGAATAAATGTAATCTTTTGAAGCTCTCATATATGGAATTTGTGCTTGCATCTTAATCTAAGATTTATGCTTTCTTTCATCATTAGTTAGGGTTCTTCCTCTTTGCTTAATGCTTGCTTTATTTAACTCATTCAATGCATGATTATTGATTTTGTCGATACAGGAACGTACGGGGAAGTCTAGATTCGGGGAATCTCTCCCAATATTATATTGGTTGTCGTTAAGCTCCTGCACTTGATGAACTAATTATTAGGAATGCTAGGAATTGTATGAACTCGTAATTAGGGAGAAGCCTTCTTGAAAGGTACTTTAGAGAGTGGCATTAACAATGATGATTTGAATGTTGAATTCCTAAAATATATGAGAGTGGATAAGATGAAATTGACCCCCAACAACATATTCATCCATATATTTCATTGAAAGTGCTTGTCTTTTGCTTTTGCCATTGATCAAAACCTCATGCATACATATTTATTTTCGTCTTTTGCATATTAAACTCCAATTATTTCGTCCTTAAGTCTTAGCTAATCAATAAACCACACAACTAAACTAGGCCGTGAGTCCTTTGGGAGAACGATACTTGGTCTTACCAAGTTTATTACTTGAACGATTTGGTTATAGTTTCTGATTGTAAAACAAGTTTGTGACATCATATTTTGGTGATCATAAATTTGTCCATCAAGTTTTTGGCGTCGTTGCCGGGGACTCGTGGTTGAACTAGTTAATTTGTGTGATTATTGATTATCTTTGACTTTAATTTTGAATTTCTGTTTTTATTTTTTCGGTTTTTATTTTATTTTAACCTATTTGATTTGATTAGATTTTATTTTATTTTATTTGATTAGATTAGATTTTATTTGATTTGATTAGATTAGATTTTATTTTATTTTATTTTATTTTATTTTATAATATTTTATCTTATCCTCTGAATCTTTTATCCTCTGAATCTATATCTTCTCCTATATCTTTTTGTGCTAACAAATCTTTTCTAGGGTTTTGTTTTCTTGTGCATGCAGGAAGCAATTAGAACAAGGAGCAAGAAAACAACAAAACCTCTGCTTGAAGGTCTAGACTAGAGTAGACGGAGGAGAAGAATCCGAACATCTAGAGAACATTTCCCTTCTCCAGAAACTCTCTTACAATCATCACCACAAGGTTCTGCTCATAGCACAGAAAATATGGAGAACAATAATGTTAGAAGAACTCTTGCAGAATACACCAATATAGCTGGGCCTCAGCACTTTAACAGCATAGCTAGACCTAGAGTCAATGCAGCTAATATGGAGGTCAAACCAGCACTGATTCAAATGGTGAAGAGCAACCAATTTAATGGGTTATCTCATGAAAGCCCATATGAGCACCTCACTACATTCAATGAGATTTGCAATACAGTGAAGATTAATGGGGTGCCAGACGAAGCTATCAAACTTAGCTTGTTTCCTTTCTCATTGGGAGGCAATGCTAAGTTTTGGTTGAATTCTTTCCCAGAAGAAAGTTTCACAGAGTGGGAGGCAGTGGTCACAAATTTTTAAACAAGTACTTCCCACACTCTAAGGTGACAAAAGGTAAACAAGAGATCTCTTCATTTAAGCAGGGCATGGAAGAATCACTGGGGCATGCATGGGACAGATATAAAAGCCTGTTACGAAAAACTCCCATGCATGGTTTCAAAGAAGAAGAAGTAGTCCTAACTTTCCTTGGAGGTCTTGGTTCACAAACTAAGATGATGCTTCATGCCTCAGCAGGAGGAAACATTAACTGGAAAACTCCAGAGGAAGCAACTGAAATTATTGAAAATATGGCTACTAGTGACAACGAACTCAACATTGAAAGAGGATATCTTAGTCAGAAGGAGTTGTTACAATCAAATGATGCTTTGCTTATTCAAAATACAATTATCTCTCAACAGCTTGAAGAGGTAATTATGAAGCTTTCTCAAATACCACAGGAAATACAACAGGTCTCAATGGTTCAAGTGCAACAGCAAAAATGGCAAATGCAATCTACTCCAGTTGAGAAAACAATAAAACTTGAAGAGACATTCCAAAGATTCTTGAAGACGAATGCGTCTTATTGTCAGAATGTGGATGCTGCATTTAAAAATATGGAGGTTTATGTTGAGAGAATAGTTGACAAGATGAATCATGATAATCTCAGAAAGGAGTGTAAAACTGTTGTGACCAGAAGTGGTAGAGTGTTAGAGGAGAGAAAAAAAGAAAGAGAGGAGAAAGAAAATGAGAGTGAGAGTGAAAAAGAAACATGTGAGTGGAAAGAAAGAGTTGAGAGAGAGAAAAAGAAAAAAGAAGAAGAGGAGAGGAGAGAAAAAAAAGAGAGAGAAGAGAGAGAGGAGAGACAAAAAGAAAGAGAGTATGAAAAGCCACTTCCTTATCCAAAGAGTTATTCAAGGAAGGAGAAAGAAAAGCAGTTGGAAAGATTCATGGAGTTGTTTAAGAAACTAGAGATCACTATACCATTCTCTGAAGCATTGCAACAGATGCCAGCATATGCAAAGTTTTTGAAGGAACTCCTCACAAAGAAACACAAGTACATTGAAAAGGAAACTATCAATGTACAGGGTAACTGCAATGCAATCATACAGAAACTACCTCCTAAACTTAAAGATCCAGGAAGCTTCACTATTCCATGCACCATAGGAGATGTGAAAGTTGGAAGAGCATTGATTGATTTGGGAGCTAGCATTAATCTAATGTCGCTATCCATGTGCAGAACAATTCAGGGGTTGGAAATTAAACCAACCAGAATGGCTCTTCAATTGGCGGACAGGTCTCTTAAATATCCATATGGAGTGGTTGAAGATGTTCTAGTGAAGGTTGACAAATTTGTATTCCCAGTGGATTTTATTGTGATGGAGATGGAAGGGAATATTGATGTTCCTCTCATTCTTGGGAGACCTTTTATGAAGACTGCTATAGTTTTAATTGATGTAGAGAATGGTAAGCTTAAATTGAGAGTTGATGATGAAGAAGTCACTTTTGACGTATCCAAGGCCATGACATATCCAAATGATGACAAAGCATGTTTTCAATTTGATGAACTTGATGAAGTTTGTATGGTGCAAGAAAGGATGGTGCGAAATATTTCTCCACTGGAGAAAACTCTCATTGATGCATGTGAAGATTTAGATGAAGAAGAAGAGAAATTGATTGATGAATGTCTGATGGACTTGGAAACATTGAAAAAGAGTCCAGAGGAAGATCCAATATTCGAAATAATTGATAAGGAAGAAGAAGTCAAAGCAAAGACGCCAGAATTAAAAAGATTGCCATCACATCTGAAATATGTTTTTCTAGAAGAAGATGGAACAAAGCCAGTCATCATCAATAACTCTTTATCTATACAAGAAGAAGAGCAGTTGATAGAAATTCTGAAAGCTAACAAAGAAGCAATTGGGTGGTCAATATTAGATCTTAAAGGTATTAGCCCAACTTATTGCATGCACAAGATTTTTATGGAAGAAGATTATAAACCAAGTGCTCAACCATAGAGAAGGTTAAATCCTGTTATGAAGGAGGTGGTTAGAAAAGAAGTGTTGAAACTGCTAGAAGTTGGTATCATCTATCCAATCTCTGATAGTGAATGGGTGAGTCCAGTACAGGTGGTTCCAAAGAAAGGTGGGATGACAATAATTCATAATGATAAAAATGAACTTATTCCTACTCGTATAGTTACTGGCTGGCGTATGTGCATTGATTACAGGAAGCTGAATAAAGCTACTAGCAAGGATCATTTTCCTCTTCCTTTCATGGACCAGATGTTAGAAAGATTATCAGGTCAAGCTTTCTATTGTTTTCTAGATGGATATTCTGGATACAATCAAATTGTGGTAGATCCAAAAGACCAAGAGAAGACGGCTTTTACTTGTCCTTTTGGTATCTTTGCACAGAGAAAGATGTCGTTTGGATTATGTAATGCTCCAACTACATTTCAAAGGTGCATGCAAGCAATTTTTGCAGATCTCCTAGAAAAATGCATTGAAGTATTCATGGATGATTTCTCAGTTTTTGGAAATTCTTTCCAAAGATGTTTGGCTAATTTGAACACTGTTCTCAAAAGATTTGTTCAGACAAATCTTGTTCTTAATTGGGAGAAATGTCATTTCATGGTAACTGAAGGAATTGTGCTGGGACATAAAATTTCTGCTATAGGAATTGAGGTAGATAAAGCTAAAGTAGAAGTCATTGAGAAACTGTATCCACCAACAAATGTAAGGGGGATTAGGAGTTTTCTTGGTCATGCTGGGTTTTATAGAAGATTCATCAAATATTTCTCAAAAATTGCTAAACCATTGAGTAATCTTTTGATGAAGGATTCTCCTTTTGTGATGAATGAAGACTGTTTGAAAGCTTTTCACACATCGAAGAATAAACTAGTGTCAGCTCCAGTAATTGTAGTGCCAGATTGGAATCAGAATTTTGAATTAATGTGTGACGCAAGTGATTAGGCAATAGGAGTTGTCCTTGGCCAGAGAAAAGAACAAAAGTTTCACCCAATTTATTATGCTAGCAAAGTTCTGAATGATACTCAATTGAATTATGCTACCACAGAAAAAGAATTCCTGGCTATTGTGTATGCTTTAGAGAAATTTAGACATTATCTTATTGGGTCTAAGGTGACTGTCTATACAGATCATGCAGCTATCAAATATTTGTTGACAAAGCCATATTTTAAGCCACGTCTGATTAGATGGGTACTACTGCTGCAAGAATTTGATGTAGAAATCCGTGATAAGAAAGGAAGTGAGAACTTGATTGCTGATCATTTGTCACGGTTAGTCAACAATGAGGTCACTAGCAAGGAATCCAAAATCTGGGAATCTTTTTCAGATGAAACACTCATGTATATTCAGCAGAGGCCCTGGTTTGCTGATATGGCTAATTTCAAAGCTGCAAGGGTCATGCCAGAAGACTTAACTTGGCAACAAAGAAAAAAAAATTTGCATGATGCCAAGCAGTTTGTTTGGGATGATCCTTATTTATTCAAGATTGGAGCAGATAATCTTCTGAGGAGATGTGTGACAAATGAAGAAGCAGAAGGAATTCTCTGGCATTGTCATGATTCACCTTATGGAGGATATTTTAATGGAGAAAGAACAACAGCAAAAGTCCTTCAATCAGGGTTTTATTGGCCAACTTTATTTAAAGATGCCCATAATCATGCTAGAAATTCTGATAAATGTCAAAGAGCAGGGACGATCACTAAACGTCATGAGATGCCTTTACAAGGCATTTTAGAGGTTGAGGTTTTTGATTGCTGGGGTATTGACTTTGTTGGACCCTTCCCTCCATCTTTCAACAATGAATATATTTGGTAGTAGTGGATTATGTGAGTAAATGGGTGGAAGCATTAGCTTGTCCTAAAAATGATGCTAGCACAGTGATCAAATTTTTGAAGAAGCAGATATTCTCACGTTTTGGCACTCCAAGAGTGTTGATTAGCGATGGAGGATCCCATTTTTGCAACTATCAGCTAGAAAAAGTACTCAAACACTATGGAGTGAAACATAAGGTAGCTGCACCTTATCATCCACAAACCAATGGACAAGCTGAGATATCTAACAGGGAAATAAAAAGAATCCTGGAAAAAACAGTGACTTCATCAAGAAAGGATTGGTCACTCAAATTGGATGATGCTCTTTGGGCTTAGAGGACGGCAATGAAGACATCTATGGGATTATCACCGTTTCAATTAGTCTATGGGAAAGCATGTCATCTGCCAGTGGAATTGGAGCATAGAGCGTTATGGGCTTTGAAATTCTTGAATTTTGATCCCTATGAAACTCAATGTACACGCAGAAGGCAGATTTTGGAACTTGAAGAAATGCGATTACATGCATATGATTCATCCAAGGCTTACAAAGACAAGATAAAATTTTATCATGACAGGAAGTTGGTGAACAGAGTTTTTAATCCAGGACAACAGGTACTATTGTTTAATTCAAGATTGAAGATATTTCCTGGGAAGCTGAAGTCAAAATGGTCAGGACCATTTGTGGTAAAAGAAGTGCATCCGCATGGAGCAATTGAAATATTTAATCCAGCTGTTGATGATCCACAGAAAAGTTGGGTGGTGAATGGTCAACGTCTCAAGCCCTATCTAGGGGGAGAGGTGCAACAATTTGCCACAATGATGCTGTTGGTTGATCCTTCAAAGTTTGGGTCAGGCTCGTGACGTTAAACAAGCGCTTACTGGGAGGCAACCCAGTGTTATGTATGTATTTTTTTGCTTTTACATTAGGGTTGATGTACTCAATTGGAAACCTGGTTTGTTGTTATGGTCTGCTATTAACTGTGATTGTGTGATAAGTAATGCTGAATGATGCTTATTGATTGATTGATGTTGAGATGATGTGCACATTAAAATGCTTATACAGATGATTCACAAGCTTTGTGAACAAATGCATGATATTGTGATTGTGATTGTGAGATTAAGCAGGATGTGTATGTCAAATGTGAATAAGCTTATATGTGAGGTATTGAGCTCCAGAGTTTTATTGATTGAATGCTATTACTTTGGAAACATGAATGATTTTGCCCAGGTTTTATATGATTGAATCAATTGCTTGTTTTGCATCATATGATCAAGGCCGTTTGTTGGAACCCTTCTTATTGGCCAAATTCATGAAGTTAGCCCACTAAAAGAGAACACTTTGTGTTCTATCCTTTGAACCCTTAGCCTTGAACATAAATTGAAAACCCTTGTTGAAAAGCTTTACCTTGAGTTAAGTAGAAAATCTTGTGTGGTATTGATAAATGTTCAAGTTTGGGGTTGTTGGGAAAGCATGAAAAAGGAAAAACATTGAGCTAAGAGCTAAGAATTAAGAATATGCAAAGAAAAAGAAAAAGAAAAGAAAAGAAAAGAAAAGGCAAAGCTCAATGCAAAAGGAAGTTGGGAAAAATAAGAATAATTGTGTTGTTATGATTCTCTTAACTCAAGGATTTTGTGATCCAGAAAAACCAATTTTCTCGTTACCCAGACACGTTATAAGCCATTGAAAAGTCCTTGTCATGATGCATGCTTGTAAATGTTTTGATTGTGGTTAAATGAAAGGCAAAGTTGATTCATGTGACATTGTGATAGTGGAGTGAATGAGTGATTACCTCTTATACACTTGTGTGTGAGTGAAACACTTTACCTAGTGAGGAAATATTCCATGAGCACATGAACATCCATGCTTAATTGATTGATCATTCATGAAAAATAGCATTTGTTGGATATTAACTGACTTTGTGATCACTAAAGCATGTGCACATCTTGATTGAAACCTTGGTCACAAGTTTGATTGAAGTTTTTAATCTTGAAAAGAAGATTTTTGAATGAATGAACCATCATATGAATTGGTAGAAGATTGAGTTACATCTTGTTTGCTTGAGGACAAGCAAAGTTCTAAGTTTGGGGTTGTGATAACATTTGAAAAACTGTTATTTTCATGCTTAAAATTGATACTAAAAGCAACCTTTACACTTAGAAACTAGCTTGAAATCATGCTTTTGTTCATACTTTCAGAAATAAGAGAGCTGGACAGGTTTATGCTTGATTTCAGTGTTTTTGTGTAGGTTTTAAGGTGAATTTGGTGAAAGAAGTGAAGAAGGAGAGAGATGGAATCAGAAAAGACATCAAAAACTGCAAAAAGAGAAGTCGCAACTGCCGCTCAGCGGCAGTTTACCGCTGAGCGGCACTCAGAAGCTCGCGTTGGATCCGCTGAGGGGCAGAATGGCCGCTGATGGGAGAAAATAACTCATGCACTCACTGCTGAGCGATATTTTACCGTTGAGCAGCACACTTACGGGCTTGGGCCTGAATTTTCTGTAATTTTAGAATACTATATAAGCTTTAGGACGTCTTAGGGTTTGTATCGTTGGCAGAAGCGAAGCAAACACTCTCTCTTCCCCCCCTTTGAAGGAGGATCTTGGATGCTCAGGCTATCTCTTCACCTTTCTAGGGTTTTATCCTTCATTCTTTCATTATTGTTCATCTAGGTTCACCATGAATATGGTGAACTAAACCTTGTATGTTTGTTGGGGAATCAATGTAATCTTGTGAAACTCTCATATATGGAATTTGCTTTTACATCTTAATCTAAGACCTATGCTTTCTTTCATCATTAGTTAGGGTTTTTCCTGTTTGCTCAATGCTTGCTTTGTTTAACTCATTCAATGCATGATTATTGATTTTGTCGATACGAGAACGTACGGGGAAGTCTAGTGATGGACAAATTTATGATCACCAAAATATGATGTCACAAACTTGTTTTACAATCGGCAAGTATGACCGAATCGTTCAAGTAATAAACTTGGTAAGACCAAGTATCGTTCTCCCAAAGGACTCACGGCCTAGTTTAGTTGTGTGGTTTGTTGATTAGCTAAGACTTAAGGACGAAATAATTGGAGTTTAATATGCAAAAGACGAAAATAAATATGTATGCATGAGGTTTTGATCAATGGAAAAAGTAAAAGACAAGCACTTTCAATGAAATATATGGATGAATATGTTGTTGGGGGTCAATTTCATCTTATCCACTCTCATATATTTTAGGAATTCAACATTCAAATCATCATTGTTAATGCCACTCTCTAAAGTACCTTTCAAGAAGGCTTCTCCCTAATTACGAGTTCATACAATTCCTAGCATTCCTAATAATTAGTTCATCAAGTGCAGGAGCTTAACGACAACCAATATAATATTGGGAGAGATTCCCTGGATCTAGACTTCCCCGTACGTTCCTGTATCGACAAAATCAATAATCATGCATTGAATGAGTTAAACAAAGCAAGCATTAAGTGATAACAGTTGAAAAACTTTTATTTTCATGCTTAAAATTGATATTAAAAGCAACCTTTAGACTTAAAAACTAGCTTGAAATCATGCTTTTATTCATATTTTCAGAAATAAGAGAGCTGGACAGGTTTATGCTTGATTTAAGTGTTTTTGTGCAGGTTTTAAGGTGAATTTAGTGAAAGAAGTGAAGAAAGAGAGAGATGGAATCAGAAAAGAAATCAAAGAGTGCAAAAGGAGAAGCCGAAGGCACCGCTCAGCGGCATTTTACCGCTGAGCGGCACTCAGGAGGTCACGGGAGGTCCGCTGAGGGGCAAACTGGCCGCTGAGGGGAAGAAAAGGGAAGCGCAGTCACCGCTGAGCGGTATTTTAAATGGGCTTGGACCGGTTTTCTGGCACTTTTATGGGCTTGGGCTTAGATCTTTTGTAATTCTAGAATAGTATATAAGGACTTGCACGTCCTAGGATTAGTATCTTTGGCAGAAACAAGGCAAACACTCTCTCTTCCACCCCTTTGAAGGAGGATCTTGGATGCTCAGGCTACCTCTTCACCTTTTTAGGGTTTATTCTTTCATTCTTTCATTGTAATTCATCTAGGTTCACCATGAATATGGTGAACTAAACTCTGTATGTTTGTTGGGGAATCAACGTAATCTTTTGAAGCTCTCATATATGGAATTTATGCTTGCATCTTAATCTAAGATTTATGCTTTCTTTCATCATTAGTTAGGGTTTTTCCTCTTTGCTTAATGCTTGCATAGTTTAACTCATTCGATGCATGATTATTGGTTTTGTCGATACGGGCACGTACGGGGAAGTCTAGATCCGGGGAATTTCTCCCAATATTATGTTGGTTGTCGTTAAGCTCCTGCACTTATGAACTGATCATTAGGAATGCTAGGAATTGTATGAACTCGTGATTAGGGAGAAGCCATCTAGAATGGTACTTTAGAGAGTGGCATTAACAATGATGATTTGAATGTTGAATTCCTAAAATATATGAGAGTGGATAAGATGAAATTGACCCCCAACAACATATTCATCCATATATTTCATTGAAAGTGTTTATCTTTTGATTTTGCCATTGATCAAAATCAAGTATCGTTCTCCCAAAGGACTCACGGCCTAGTTTAGTTGTGTGGTTTATTGATTAGCTAAGACTTAAGGACGAAATAATTGGAGTTTAATATGCAAAAGACGAAAATAAATATGTATGCATGAGGTTTTGATCAATGGCAAAAGCAAAAGACAAGCACTTTCAATGAAATATATGGATGAATATGTTGTTGGGGGTCAATTTCATCTTATCCACTCTCATATACTTTAGGAATTCAACATTCAAATCATCATTGTTAATGCCACTCTCTAAAGTACCTTTCAAGAAGGCTTCTCCCTAATTACGAGTTCATACAATTCCTAGCATTACTAATAATTAGTTCATCAAGTGCAGGAGCTTAACGACAACCAATATAATATTGGGAGAGATTCCCTGGATCTAGACTTCCCCGTACGTTCCTGTATCGACAAAATCAATAATCATGCATTGAATGAGTTAAACAAAGCAAGCATTAAGCAAAGAGGAAGAACCCTAACTAATGATGAAAGAAAGCATAAATCTTAGATTAAGATGCAAGCACAAATTCCATATATGAGAGCTTCAAAAGATTACATTGATTCCCCAACAAACATACAAGGTTTAGTTCACCATATTCATGGTGAACCTAGATGAACAATAATGAAAGAATGAAGGATAAAACCCTAGAAAGGTGAAGAGGTAGCTTGAGCATCCAAGATCCTCCTTCAAAGGGGTGGAGAAGAAAGTGTTTGCTTCGTTTCTGCCAAAGATACCAACCCTAGGACGTCCTAAGGCTTATATACTATTCTAAAATTACAGAAAATCTAGGCCCAAGCCCATAAGTGTGCCGCTCAGCGGTAAAGTACCGCTTAGCGGTGAGTGCGTGTCTCGTTTCTTCCCCTCAGCGGCCATTTTGCCCCTCAGCGGACCTCCCGTGAGCTCCTGAGTGCCGCTCAGCGGTAAACTGCCGCTGAGTGGTTACTTCAGCTTCTCCTTTTGCACTCTTTGATGTCTTTTCTGATTCCATCTCTCTCCTTCTTCACTTCTTTCACTAAATTCACCTTAAAACCTGCACAAAAACACTGAAATCAAGCATAAACCTGTCCAGCTCTCTTATTTCTGAAAATATGGATAAAAGCATGATTTCAAGCTAGTTTCTAAGTATAAAGGTTGCTTTTAGTGTCAATTTTAAGCATGAAAATAACAGTTTTTCAACTGTTATCATCTAGATCCGGGGAATTTCTCCCAATAGTATATTGGTTGCCGTTAAGCTCCTGCACTAAAAGAACTAATTATTAGGAATGCTAGGAATTGTATGAACTCGTAATTAGGGATAGGCCTTCTTGTCAAGGTAATTTGGAGAGTGGCATTAACAATGATGAAAAGAATGTTGAATTCCTAAAATATATGAGAGTGGATAAGATGAAATTGATCCCCAACAACATATTCATCCATATATTCCATTGAAAGTGTTTGTACTTTGTTTTAGCCATTGATCAAAACTCATGCATACATGTTTATTTTCTGTTTTGCATATTAAACTCTACTTATTTCGTTCTTGTCTTAGCTAATCAACGAATCACATAACTAAACTAGGCCGTGAGTCCTTTGGGAGAACAAGACTTGGTCTTACCGAGTTTATTACTTGAAACGATTCGGTCATACTTGCCGATTGTAAAACAAGTTTGTGACATCATATTTTGGTGATCATAAATTTGTCATAAGCCAAAAATGGGTTCTCTAGTCTTAATCTAAGATGAGTAGTATGGCCAAAAATAGGCAGCATAACATTACTCAACATCAAAGATGAAATACAAGGGTGGAGACACCTCTATTTATAGGCCAAGGGTGTCTCCTTCTAACCTTAAAAGCATGATCATCCACCTTTGCTCTCATTGGCCAAAAATGAGGCTTTCTAAGGAGTGGACAAGTGTCCACAAATCCTCTCCAATGATGGAAGGACATGTGGCCACTCATAAAACACAATCCTCTTCATTCCTAGAGTGCCATGTGGCCACTACTAAAAGAAAAAAAACTCTCCTCTCCTAAGATGCCATGTGGCTACCATTTAAAAAGTAAATCCTCTCCAATGGAAACATGACACATGGCACACACTTTCCACTTGGTTTGGATGTCTAACTTTTAAGGAAAATCCTATGCTACTTAGGCCTTAATACAAACCTTAAACAAACCTACACTACATGGCCTAATACAATGGCCTAAATTCCTACACTACTCTTCAATCCATGCTTCATGACGGCTCCAAAGGTGGTCCACAAGGTAGAGTTGATGTTAAACCTCGACAAGTTTAACCGAATCGTATCAAGTAATAAAATTTGTAAGACCAAGTATCGTTTCCCAAAGGATTCACAGCCTAAACAATTATGTGATTTGTTGATTATCTTAGACTTGTAACCGAAAATATTATTGTTGAACTATGCAAAAATAAACACGAATGCAAGGTTGATCAATGAACTAGAACAATGCAAAAACAGTTGATGGATAATATGAATGATTATGTTGTTGGGGTGTACCAATTCATCATATCCATTCTCATGTATTCAAGAATTCATCTTTCTTCATTAATGCTAATGTCACTTTCTAAATTACCTTAAACCCAAGGTCTTGATGAAGAAAGCCTACTCACAATTACTAGTTTACAATGTCTTGTCTCCCTAACAATTATTCATGCATTATTTCGCATAGAAGCTTAAAGGCAACCAACAATCATATTCCTATGTCTAGGTTTATACTACTATTGGGAGAGATTCCCGAGATCTAGATTTCCCCGTATGTCTCCATATCGACAAAATCAATAATCATGCAATATAATGAGTTAAACAAAGCATGCATTGAGCAAAGAAGAAAAACCCTAACACTTAATGAAAGAAAGCATATATATTAAAGAACCAATTTAATACATGAGAGTTTCAAAGGATTACATTGATTCCCCAACAACAATAATGGTTTGGTTCATCATAATCATGGTGAAACTAGATGAAAAACAATGGAAGAATGAAAGATAAAACCCTGGAATATGAAGAGTGGAGCTTGAGCATCCAAAATCCTCCTCCAAGGGGTGAAGAAAGTGTATTTTGCATCGTTCCAGCCAAAGATGACTGACCTAGGTCGACTAAAACCTTATATAGTATTCTAAAAATTACAGAAAAGTGGCCAAGGCCCATAAAAATAGCGCTCAGCGGTAAGCGCGACACTTCAGATTGACGCTCAACTGCATTTGCCCCCCAGCGGTGACTGCGGGATTAAGAACGCTGCTCAGTGGTAATTTCCGCTGAGCGGTACTTGCGTCTTCTCTTTTTGTGCACTTTTCACTTTCTTTTCTGATTCCAACTTCTTCCTACTTCACTTCTTTCATCCAATTCATCTTAAAACCTGCAAAAACAAGGAAACCAAGCATAAAACCCATTCAACTCTCTTATTTCAAAAACATAAACAAAAGCATGAGTCCAAGCAAGTTTCTAAGTAATAAAGGTTGTCATTAAGGTCAATTTTAAGTATAAAAATAACATTTTTTCAACTGTTATCAGTTGACACCATCTTCAGAAATGACCTTAACTCTCTTGAAAGTGCTTGACCATGACCAAGGGATTTTCCATCAAGATTCAATCAGATACGGCAACGTTTTCGACGTCTGATCTATAGTGTCAAACGTCTATATAGACGTCTGAACTATATGGATCTTATGTCTATATAGATATCTGACCTATAGGGTCTAACGTCTCATTAAAGTTACCCATTAATGGCAAATTTATGAACACCAAAAAACGGCGCCAAAAACTTGTTTAACCCGCGACAAGTGTGACCGAATCGTATCAAGTAATAAACTCGGTAAAACCAAGAATCGTTCTCCCAAAGAACTCATGGCCTAGTTAGTTATATGATTTCTTGATTATTTAAGACTTGTGAACAAATTCTTGAGGTTTCCAATGCAAAAGACAATAATTAAACATGTATGCATGAGTTTTGATCAATGGAAAATAGGAACACAAACACTTTGAACGAATTAGATGCATGAGTATATTGTTGGGGTAATCAATTTCATCTTATCCACTCTCATATATACTTTAGGAATTCATCATTCTTTTCATCAATGTTAATGTCACTCTCTAAATCACCTTGCAAAGAAAGCCTATCCTTAATTACGAGTTCATACAATTCCTAGCATCCCTAATAATCAATTCTGAAACATAGAAGCTTAAAGTTAACCGACCCTCATATCCCTATGTCTAGACAATATGCTATTGGGAGAATTTCCCCGGATCAAGATTTCCCCGTACGTTCCCATATCGACAAAATCAAAAATCATGACATCGAATGAGTTAAGCAATGCATGCTTTGAGCAAAGAAGAAAAACCCTAACTAATGATGAAAGAAAGCATGCATCTCAAATAAGATGTTTAAACACAAATTCCATATATGAGAGCTTCAAATGATTACATTGATTCCCCAACAACAATACAAAGTTTAGTTCACCATATTCATGGTGAAGCTAGATGAATAATAATGAAAGAATGAAAAATAGAACCCTAGAAAGATGAGTAGGTAGCCTTAGCATCCAAGATCTTCCTCCAAGGGGTGGAAAAGTGAGTGTTTGCTTCGTACTCTACCAAAGATACAAACCCTAGGAAGTCCTAAAGCTTATATATTATTCGAAATATTACAGAAAAGTGGGCCTAAGCCCAAAAGACCACCGCTCAGCGGTAAACTGCTGCTCAGCAGTACCAGTGCATAGTCAATTCTCCCCCTCAGCTGCACTTTCACCCCTCAGCGGAGCCAACGGGTGTTCCTGAGTGCCTCTCAGTGGTAAACTGGCGTTGAGCAGTACTTGCGTCTTCTCTTCTTTTGCACTTTTTTAGTTTTTTTCTGATTTCAAGTCTATCCTTCTTCACTTCTTTCACCAAATTCACCTTAAAACCTGCATAAAACACTGAAATCAAGCATAAACCTATCCAACTCTCTTATTTCTAAAAATATGAACAAAAGCATGATTCCAAGCTAGTTTCTAAGTGTTAAAGGTTGCTTTTAGTATCAATTTTAAGCATGAAAATAACAGTTTTTCAACTGTTATCACAACCTCAATCTTAGAACTTTGTTTGTCCTCAAGCAAACAAGATGTAACTCAATCTTCTACCAAATCAATACAATGGTTCACTCCATTCAAAATCCTCTTTTCAAGATAAGTAAGTACTTTAAGCTCATGACAAAAAATTCAATTAAGACATGCACATGCTTTAGTAGGATACTCTTCCGCCTAACATCCATGAGTAGATGTAAACCTTGTAACAAACTTATAACAAAAACAACAATACCCAAAAGTTCAAAATTACATCACCAAACCAAAAATTAAAAGTTCTTAAATCAGTGGGTTGCCTCCCAACAAACGCTCTTTTAACATCACTAGCTTGACCCAATAAAACTCAAGTTCTTTCTTCTTTTTCTTCTTTCTACTGAACTTCTTCAGAAATTTAATAAAACCAGGAACCTGTTGCAGTGTCTCAATCATAGGAACTTTAATCTCCAATTTCTTGAAGATTTCCATAAAGCACTTAAATTTCTTTTCCTTTCTATGATACTTCTTTAGATGAGGATGGGGTTTTCATATGATTCCTTCTTTTTTCCTCTGATATTCTTTTTCTTACTTTTCCTCTCCCTAAATTTTCTCTTTTTCTTTTCTCTTATTTTTTTCTTCCCTTCTCTTTTTCTTCTCAACTTCTTTATTTTCACACAAATTTTCTTTCTCTCTTCTCTCTCAACCACTTCTTTTTCTTTTTCTTCATCTTTATCTTTCTCACTCAACTCCTCTTTTTCTTTTCTCTTTATCTTTTCCTCATCTCTCCCTATTTTTTTCTCATCAAAAATCTTGTCACTTTTGTCAGAGGCGGCTGCAGCGGAAGGGTTAGCGTGGAATAACAAACCAAGAGGGGTTTTTAATAATAACGTGTGCCTTTTAATTTCTACTCAATTAAACTTACTTAGCAATTAATAAAGACAAATAAAGCAAGAGTAAGGTTGAGAGAAATTTGCACAGATGATTTTATCCTGGTTCGGATCTTACCAATCCTACGTCCAGTCGCTTATCTCAAAACAAGATAAACAGTTTCACTAACACAAAACAATTACAAATTACAATCACAAAGATACAATTTGTAAAAGTTTAGAAACCACCTCTCTTGATACCACAAGAGATGAAACTACACCTCCTTTGAGTCTTCACAAAGGATGAACACCTCCTCCGAATACTTCACGAAGGATGATTCTCTTCCGAACACCTCCTTAGACACACCAAGGATGAACCGGCTATTTCCTCTGTCACCGTAGCAGCACTTCACCAGCTCCACAGACAAGAGTTTCACAAGCCGAACAAGAACACACAAGTCTCAATAATTTCTGAGTATTTTGAGCACAAGGGAAGAGTCTCTGTGTCTCTATTTATTAAGAGGAAATGAGAGTCTATTTATAGACTCATCCAAAGGCTCTTCCATTCACTAAAAGACAAACTTAACGGCTAGTTTGTCCAACGGCCATAAACGGCTAGTTTGTCCAACGGCCATAAACGGCTAGTTTGTCCAACGGTCATAAACGGCTAGTTTCTTCAACGACTAGTTTCTCCAACGACCGTGTTAAGTGCGATACTCTTACCGTTAACCGTCACTATTCACGTGAATAGTGTTACTATTCATATGAATAGTACTATAGTGTTTTGTTGCAATGATTTACTATAGTAATTTTACAAAACACTTTTCTTTTTCTGATCTACGTCCTATACATATTTCTAAGAGTATTACAAAAGCTTTCCATCACAATACAAATCTTCAGATCATTTTGATTCTTGATTGGTCTTGACTTGATTTGGACATCATCAAAATTTCATCTGCATCATTTTGCTAACAACTTTCAGGGACAATAGCTTGATCTTCCTCCTTAGGGTTAACTTCAGTATTAACCTTAAAATCGTTCAATCTCTGACTAATGTAACGAAGGTTCATCTCCATCCTTTTACATGATGCTTCAATGTTTTATTGAGTGGAGATGGACTCCTTTTACATGATGCCATTGTTGTTGTGGTTGATTCTCAAATTGTCCGACAGCTTGCCAAAATTGACTTTGATCCATGCTTGAGTGAGGATCCCACCAGTGGTTAAGATTACTTTGGTAGAATTGAGTGCCAATATAGTTAAATTCTTGTCTGAATTACATCCTGCAAGCATTAGGCACAAAACACTAGAAAATATTTGTTAGCACAAAAAAATATAGAAGAAGCTATAAAATAAGAGATAAGAAGATAAAATAAAAACAGATAAAATAAAAACAAAAAACATAAAAAATAAAAACAGAAAATAAAATAAAATAAAATAAAAATAGAAAAATAAAAACAGAAAAAAATAAAAACAAAAAATTCAAATTTCAAAATTCAAAAACAAGTCAAAGATAATCAACAATCACACAAATAAACTAGTTAAACCATAACTCCCCAATAATGACGCCAAAAACTTGATGACAAATTTATGAACACCGAAAAACGTCGCCAAAAACTTGTTTAACCCTCGACAAGTGTAACCGAATCGTATCAAGTAATAAACTCGGTAAGACCAAGTATCATTCTCCCAAAGGACTCACGGCCTAGTTAGTTATATGATTTCTTGATTATTTAAGACTTGTGAACAAATTCTTGATGTTTCAAATACAAAAGATATAAATAAACATGTATGCATGAGTTTTGATCAATGGAAAATAGGAACACAAACACTTTGAACGAATTAGATGGATGAGTATGTTGTTGGGGTAATCAATTTCATCTTATCCACTCTCATATACTTTAGGAATTCATCATTCTTTTCATCAATGTTAATGCTACTCTCTAAATCACCTTGCAACGGTTAAGGAGAGAATTCATTTTCACGGAGAAGGTTGGAACGTTTTTATTCTTCTTGGAGTTCATTGAATAAAAAAAACGAGGACTAGCTTTTGTGCTTGAGTGTTTCGTGGCTTTTCTTTTGAATTGAAGGTTTGAGAAATGAGGAAGTGATTACGTGGAGCTAGGCAGAAACAGGAGCGTTGCATGGGGTGCATGGTGATGATTCATGGAGAAGGGTGTGCACGGGAATTAATTAAAAGCTCAAGTCTTTTCTTTGTTGGCACGGTGCATTTACATTTTGTTTGCATACGCTGATTCAATTGCACGGAACATTAATTCGTTTATTTCCTAGCAATGTTAAGCACCTTTCATTTATATTTTATTCCAACAATGCAGATTTTCTTTCTTTTAAAAAATGGTGGACGGAATTTGGTGAAGCACGCAGCTGAGTCATTTTATTTTATTTTCACTGTTTAAGCATTTTTAATTTATTGTTTCCATAATGAATGTGTGGGATAGATAACTACGATGAGCATTAATCTTTTTAATTTAAGTGTTGCATTTTAATAGCTTTAATTGTGTTTGGATATTTATCTTTTGTATTGTTTAGTTTATTTTTTCCGTTCATTATGTTGTTTATTCTATTTGATTTCTTTATCATCCTGTATTTTCAATTTCCCCATTCGCTTTAGACACCGTTTAGTCTTAATGTAGAACGTTCGATTATCTGTAGGACCGTTTGATCTTCATGCTTTGTTCATTTATTTTAATGTTTTCAATTATGTTTGGTTGTATTTAATTTCCAATTTTAATTTAGTTCATTTTTAATCACAAAAACACTTTCAGAACCCCCCACTATGTGTTTGACCTATTACCTGAACCACATTTGGTCCTTGAGAGACAACCTAGAAGTCACTTCCTAGTTTATACTGCATTATTTCTTGCAATAAAATTTGATGGGCCGCGACAGCCCGCATCACTAAGCCCAAAAGACCACCGCTCAGTGATACCAGTGCATAGTCAATTCTCCCCTCAGCTGCACTTTCACCCCTCAGCGGTAAACTGGTGTTAAGCGGTACTTGCGTCTTCTCTTCTTTTGCACTTTTTTAGTTCTTTTCTGATTCCATCTCTATCCTTCTTCACTTCTTTCACCAAATTGATCTTAAAACCTACATAAAACACTAAAATCAAGCATAAACTTGTCCAGCTCTCTTATTTCTAAAAATATGAACAAAACCATGATTCCAAGCTAGTTTCTAAGTGTTAAAGGTTGCTTTTAGTATCAATTTTAAGCATGAAAATAATAGTTGTTCAACTGTTATCACCCATATAGACGTCAGACAACGATCAAACGTTAAAAGCCCAAAATAACATACGTCTAAAGCCCTTTCTACACTAGTGCTTAAGTAATAGGGCATGTGCAAGTGGGGCGTCAACCACTCCTTACACCAACGTCAAGTTCGCGTCTCACCTCTACGAAGTGGACGTTAAATCTCTTACATTGCATATAGGGGAAGAATGAAACTTGATCACGGATAAGACGTCGATGGTCTTATTGGACGACGTCTTAGACCAATAAACGACGTCGACCTATAGGATTTGATGTTAATATAACGTCTCCCGTTATGGCGTTAGGGTTGAAGTCGACCTTAAAGACTAAAAAACACCAACATTATATGTTATTTTTGTACTAATGAATATACAATTCAAGTTCTAATCGTCCTATATATGTGTAGAATCCTATAGTATAAACACTTATTCTACATTAAAACCATATTACTTCATTTGACCATCCAGGACCCAATAACTACTTCATAATTTCAATCTCATTAAGACATCATCCAACCAATTTGTATAAATGACATTATACCTTCACATTTCTAATAAACCATGTAATTTTAGTTTCGATTTATTCTTCAACATTTCAAAGTATTCATTCAATATCAAAATCATTCTTAATAATTCAATTTCCTTTCAAGAATCAAATTTTCATCACCTAAAAATAATTAGCCAAACAAGAAAAGTCGCAATGTATTCCAAAGGACTATATCTAATGAGCTTTATCAATACAAAACTTAATAATTAAATTACCTACTTGAATGTTCCTATTATAAGGCATGAATTTAACCACATTGAAAAGATAAGAGAGAAATTGAGCTATAGAAAATCATGAAAATTATCTTATTCAAAATTTTAAAATATATTTTCAAAATGATGCCCAAATATCTTATGACGTATAAAAATGACATATTGTGACATAGTTGTTGGGAACATAGTTTTGGGCGATATAGTATGTTTGCGCATATTATGACGTAGGAGAAATTTACGTCATAATAACTTGAACATATTATGACGTAGTTTTTGTAATCAGTCATAATATGCATAGTTTATTATGCAAATTTAAATTTGTCCATCATAATATGGTGAAACGTATTATGACGTAGATGTGTTTATCTATTATAATGTGATATATTATGACGTAGATATTTTTACCAATCATAATATTTTGAATGTATTATGATGTACAATTTTTCACCTATCATAATAAACGGTTTTTAGAATCAACGTATTATGACGTACATTATTTAGTACGTCATAATAAATGTTTTTAAAAAAAATTGATTATTACAATTGACATCCAATGAAATTATAATCATATTGTTGTATTATCATCTCATCCAATCAATTTATAATCAATATAGTTTCAAATGAATAAATTCAATAGAACTAACAAAATAGAATTCATTTCAAACATTAAATGATCTAATAATATTTAATGCATTCTTTATACATGAAATTATATATTAAATCCAAATATTACATTAATGTACATACACTATTGAATTGTAATCAAGTTTCTACTACACTTAAAATAAAAGAAGTTTGGTTCTTTCTAATGTCTTTAATGTTTGCAGCTTCCATGGGAGATGAATCATTAAAGATCTACAAATAAAATAATAGAGTTAAAACAATATTGTAATGAATAGTTGGATAAGTATTTATTTAGTTTTTTAATAACTTATTCTATCACTACACGAAAAGGTGAAAATTTCCGACGGAATATTACCGAGGGCACTTGGGCCCTCGGTAATTCCATGACAAATTTAGTTACCGAGGGATATGCGACCGTTTATATAAGTTTCTCGATATTTAATCCCTAAAGCTTGAGTTTCCCACCCACAACTTTCATTCTTCGAAACAGAAAACCCTATTTCGGTGCTTCGAACCAGAGAACAGGAGCTTGAGGTGATTGTCATTCTAAGCTCGTCTTTCAGTCACGGGCACCCTCTTCGTTATTTGCCCAACCATTCGTAGAACTTCCATCGATTGCGCTTCGTCTGGGTTTGAACGATCTCCTTCTTCAGTTTAGGGTTCCCAATTCGTAAACGTAGAGCGTCTCCATCATTGGTGTCAGGGTTCCTTGAAGAGGATAGCTTGGTGGGTCATAGAGGGTTCGTGGGTTCGTCGAGGGTTCATGGGTTCGTCGAGGGTTCATGGTTCGGGGATTGTTGGTGAGTTAAGCGCAGTGTAGGGTTGGTGCATTGCTGGGATTCAAACATTAAGTCCTCTTCTTCTACCTTATTCTTCTGTCTAAAGCTTTAGGTTAGTTAATTGTGTGATTGTAAGTATTATGAATATTGTGGGCCGATGATTATTTTAGTTCTTTGGTTTTGATTTTGCTTTGAACATTTGAATCTTTGTTTGTCCTTTTGTAAGACCCGACAAAATTATATAGATTGTGCTATCTATTCTAGTTGATAGTGATAAAAAGGGAAGGCTATGTTGATTAGGGGCTGATGATAATAACGTTAAATTTTGTTCCTGTGATTAAATTATGTTCCTGTGATAATGATGTAGTTTATCTTTTTGTTATGGGTTGCATATTAGCTAGTGAAGATACTTGGGGTGAACTTGTATGTGATACGAGTATAGGGTATATACTCGTTATTATATGTTGTCCAAATTTAAGGAAACATTACTTTTTATTACTGCACATGTGTGACCTTGCTTGATAATTATAAGTCTGTAAAACTGATTATAACAATGATTGTTTTGGGGGAAGTGTTGCATGTTATTGGTTGTCAAGACCTTTAATATGAGATTTTGTTGTTGAGTTTTCATATCTTTGCAAGCTTATTCAAAAAGACAGTTTCACAATTTAAGAGAGTTGTTTAAGACTTTGATCTATTGACCAATACAACAACCTCTTTGCTTGTCATAAATATGAATGTAGTTCTTCCCCTTACGCATCCGGCAAAATCAGAGTGAAATCACGAACAAGGTCATGGTGACCCTCAAAAAGCTTTTCAACCTAGGAAAGTCGAACATACATATATGATTAAGTGAATGAGAAAGAAAAGGAAATCAACACAAGAAATAATTTGTTGACAATCAGAAAAGAGGATCCTAGTCTACAATCAAAGCATTTCTTAAAAAGTTGTCATGTGTATATGTTATGTTCACGTACACAAGCACCTTATAAGTTTACTTAATAGTAGTCTCCTTTCTCGCCACCCATATTTCGTCCCCTTATCTAGAATCAAACAAATACTTCTTAATTTACTTTATTCAAGAAAATATTTTCCTTGTTAAAGTACGAGCAGTTTTCTCCATTATCGTTTCTCTTGTATGTACTTCATATGAAAACAAGTCCCTTTCAGCCAAGGGTCACAAAAAGAGAATTATTAAGTACTATCCTTAAAACCCCTTATATCATCTACCTCAGTAATTCATATATATGTACCTTTAAACGCTAGATTCCACTTCCCTCTCATATATTTAGTCTTTAATTAATCAGATATAACACAACATTTTGTTCTCTTCATTCACCACCACCATCATTTATATGTTGTTTAGTCACATAAGTTTCGATGTTTTATGAATGGCTGAATTACTGTGGTAATTGATGCTACTGCATTGTGAATCATTAAGTATTAACAGACCTACATATGTATCATGAAATAGGGATTTTAGTTGTGTAGTTGGTGGCTGAAATATAAATGAAGGAATGCTTTCATTAGGTAGGTGTATGGCCAATTTCGATTTAAACTTTGACATGGTATGGACTCTGTGTGTTGTTAGGCTTGCTTTAAAAGTCCCAAAATATTATGATAGATATTTATTTTTATAACTTAAGTAGTAGAAGTTTGTTGATATATGATAGTAGTGAGGTGTTTAAGTGTTAAGTGTATGAGTCTAGTATTTTATTTGGTTGGTTAGATTATAATAGTATGTACAAGTATTTTTATTAAGTCATTATACATATCAATTACATTATATATACTTTTACTAAGTTACCTAATGTTGTCTCCTGTAACATCCCAAAATACAGTAATTACTATATTACAGAATTAATTACAATTAGCAGTAAAACCAAGCAGTCTTTATATACTGAAAAGAAGTTCTAGAGTCGAACGGCTTCAGTACAAAAGAAACGCGCATAAAACGCATACAAAGGAAACCTAGAACGAATGTTCTTAGATATAAAATAACGTACGCATCAAAACAGAATCAGGGATAATTAGGACGAACGGCTTTACAAAATATTTAACCGAACGTCCAAACTAATCTAACATTTACATTCCTAATCTAACGAGCGCTCTAAGGCTCGGCCTTTACTTCCACTTCAACCAGATTTGCATCTTCCAAATTTTCTTCTTCCAGCATTTCTTCAAGAGATGCACCACCATCTGCTCACATCCACACGGATGATCATTGCAAGACAAGACGAACGTACATAGACAGGAGACAACACAATGGAAATGCAAGGGTAAGCTTATAATATTTAATTTATACAATTAACACATACATTTAACATTTCAATTCACACATACAACATGTAGCTTATCATATAATTAACATAGAAATATGTATATAAAGACAGACCGTCCGGACTGTATGAACCATGTAGTTACAAGCGTCCTTGCACCCGAGTGGTGTAGTAGCCGGGATATACCTAATCAGCTGCCACTCGAGGTTAGTCCGTTCTTACGTCGCCCATGCTAAGTGATGGACTAAGGACCTCCTGCCATTCCCACGCATGACTACCCCCTTCTACGTGAAGATGAGTATCACGGAATATCAGGATGGACAGCGAGTCTTAACTTATCCATGTTCATACTTTACCAAATTTAATATTTAACACATCTGAGACGTTCCTCCTTAGAACGCTCGTACAAAATCCATTATCATAAAATCACTTAATATAGCGTTCGCACTGTAATTCCTTATAATTTATCATCATTCTCATATTTAACTTTAAGAGCACAAAAGGACGAACGTTCAGTCCTTTGAACAATTAGGACGAACGTCTAAATAAAATACTGGATGAACGAACGTGACTCTCTGTTTGGGTCATTTAGACAAATTGACTCTTTTGAAGGTATAATGATACTTAGAAAGATTTTTGTAAATAAGAAGAAGATCTTGAACCAGATTCAATGTACCAAGGATGGACAATAACACTCAGGATTTTCTTTGAAGAATTTTGTATGTACAGAACCGATACCAGTAATTGAACGAACGTAAGAGGATGAATATTTCAATGTTGGAACGAACGCTATTTTATCCAAATGTTTGTTCAATATGACGAGCGCTTGGTAAGTGACCGAGCACCCATTATGACGAACGCTTCGGTATAAGACCGAGCGCTATTTAGGACGAACGCTTCGGTATCAGACCGAGCGCTATTTAGGACGATCGTTCGGTATAAGACCGAACGTTACGTATTTTAAAGTTTAAAGTACTATACACCGCTGAGCTGAACCGAACGCTCAGACATTCAAATGGGGACGCTCGTTCTCGAGCGGAGTTCTTTCCAAATGAAAGAATTCCATTCTAAGTTATTTCCAGGAAACCGAACGGTATAAGACCGTACAGTATCGAGCGTCATTTATCATAGGAAATAAGTTAAGTTTCAGATTTCTCAACATTAACAGGATTCCAAATTTTTCCAACTATCTTAACTCAAAATTTCTCATACAATTCATACTTTATAATTTCAAATCAACATACATTTCCAGACTTTATACAATTCACATTAATCATTCATATTCATACGTATCAAATATCCTCATACATCACAGCCAACATATATGATATTCATCCAGATCAACAACGCTCATTCATGCATACTAAATCAACAAAATTCTCATACATACAGTTAATATCACACGTTCATAATTCACACCAGTATAAATTAAATTTATAAGCTTCCCTTACCTGGATAGCAGTGTACGTTTAACAGTATAACTTGAATCTGCCCAACTATGACTTTCTACCCTCCGAATCTCTTTCTTACGCTCCTTAACTAAGTCCAACCAAAGAAAACTCAGAAAACTCAGTTTATATCCTTGCATGCAACTGAAACAGGGTTCGTAGTAACTCCAAAACTAGGGTATGGTTTGGAAACTTACCGGTTATAGAATCAAAATGGATTCGGATCAAAATGAAGCTCACTGGTCCGTGAACGTTCCTACGGTCTCTGAAAATTGATCGGAGTTGAAAGGAATGAGTAATAGTAGAGAGAAGATGAAGGTTCTTAGAGAGAAGTTGGAGAAGGTGAAAGGTTTGGGTTCTGAGGAAGAAGATGAATGCAGAGAGTGAGAGGAAGTGTTTTTCAGAGAAATCATTTTTCTCTCCCACGTCAAACGGACGTTCACTCCCATACTGCCACCTGTTTCCCACTACAGAATTCAGAAGCTTCCAAAGTGACAAGTGGCGCTCGTGCATGCAGCGTTTGGTGCATTTTTATTACTAATTATCAAGGGTCTCACAATCTCCCTAACTACAAAAATTTTCGTCCTCGAAAATTTAAGACTTACCCGTGAATAAGTGTGGATACAAGTCCCTCATTGCACTCTCCACCTCCCACGTTGAATCTCTAGTTTTAGCGTTCCACACTACCTTCACTAAACGAACGTCCTTTCCTTTGTGTAGTTTGGTGCGAACGTCTTCAATACGGACTGGTTGCAACTCCAACGTTCGGTCTTGGCGCAACTGGACGTCCTCCAACTCCAACACATGAGAAGGATTAGCTATGTACTTCCGGAGTTGGGAAACGTGGAAAACAGAATGAAGGTTTGATAATTGAGGAGGCAAGGCAAGTTCGTAGGCTACTGGTCCGATCTTCTTCATAATCTGGTACGACCCTATGAACTTGGGAGACAGCTTCTTCGGACGAACGACTCTGCCCACTCCAGTGATAGGATTAAGTCTCAAAAAGACATGATCACCTGCAGCAAACTCCAATGGTCTTCTCCTCCTATCCGCATATGATTTCTGCCTGCTCAGGGACGTCTTCAATCTATCTTGGATCAACTTAACCTTCTCGGTTGTTTGCTGGATGAGCTCAGGTCCAGTTAGCACGTTCTCTCCCTCTTGGAACTAGCAAAGTGGCGTTCGGCATTTTCTACCATAGAGAGCTTCAAACGGCGCCATGCCAATGCTAGCTTGAAAGCTGTTGTTGTACGTGAACTCCACCAGTGGCAAGACTTCATCCCATGCGCCTAAGTGATCTAGGACGCACGTCCTCAGGTAGTCTTCCAGCGTCTGGATGGTCCGCTCAGACTGGCCGTCCGTCTGAGGATGATAAGCTGAACTCATCTGCAGCTTGCTTCCTAATTCACCTTGTAAAGATTGCCAAAACCGAGATGTGAATCTCGTGTCTCGGTCAGAAATGATGCTTGAAGGCACCCCATGAAGACGAACGATCTCCCTGATGTACAACTTAGCCAAATTTGTCATTGACATCTTCAAATTTACTGCTAGGAAGTGGGCGCTCTTCGTTAGTCTATCCATGATCACCCAAATTGAGTCATGATTCCTGACCGTGTGTGGTAGATGGGTCACGAAATCCTTGGAGATGCTATCCCACTTCCATTCAGGAATTTCCAATTGTTGAAGTAAGCCGCCTGGTCGTTGGTGTTCAGCCTTCGCACGCTGACAAGTTAAACAGGACGCTACAAAACGAGCGACATCATTCTTCATTCCAGGCCACCAGAACGAACGTCTAAGATCTTGGTACATCTTAGTCATACCAGGGTGTATGCTAAGACGACTATGATGTGCTTCTTCCAAGATGATCCGCTTCAGCTCGCCATCATTGGGAACGCACGTCCTATCCATGTAATGCAACAGGCCGTATGTTCCCGTATTAAACTCCTTGGCTTGATCTGAACCGAGCGCGCTAAAGATCTTCACCAGCTCTTCATCCTCTCGTTGCTTTATTCTAATCCGGTCAAACACATTGCTAGATATTCTAAGATTACAGCACCTGATGCTACTAGGCTCCAACTCAAACTGTAATCTTAGATCTCTGAAACTCTCCACTAAACGCAGCTCCTTCACCATCATTAACGAGACATGCACTGCCTTCCTCCTTAGGGCGTCCGCCACTACATTGGCCTTTCCAGGGTGATAAAACAACTCAAATTCATAGTCCTTTAAGAACTCCAACCAACGTCTCTGCCTCATGTTCAACTCCTTCTGATCAAATAAATATTTGAGGCTCTTGTGGTCACTGAAGACTTGGAATGTTGATCCGTATAGATAGTGCCTCCAAATCTTCAATGCGAAAACGACCGCTGCCAACTCCAGGTCGTGTGTGGGGTAATTCTTCTCATGAATCTTCAGTTGGCGAGACGCGTACGCTACTGCTCGTCTCTCTTGCATAAGCACACAGCCCAACCCTTGATGAGACGCGTCACAGTAAACTTCAAAGGGTTTGGACGTGTCCGGGATGATCAACACAGGAGCGCTAGTCAATTTCACTTTCAGCTCCTGGAAACGTTCCTCGCACAGGTCAGTCCAAGCGAACGGCTGATCCTTCCTGGTCAACTGAGTTAGCGGTGCTACTATCTTAGAAAACCCTTCAATGAAACGCCTATAGTAACCCGCAAGACCAACAAAACTCCTCACTTCCGTGACCGAACGCGGGCTTTTCCAATCCAGCACTGCTCTCACCTTAGATGGATCCACTGAAATACCTTCAGCCGAGACCACATGGCCCAAAAACTGTACCTCCTTCATACAAAATTCACACTTGGACAGCTTTGCATACAACTCCTTTTCTCTCAACACGCTCAGTACTGCCCTCAAGTGTTCTTCATGTTCGGTTTGTGTCTTAGAGTAGATGAGAATATCATCTATGAAGACGACCACAAACTTGTCCAAATAAGGTCTGAATATTCGGTTCATGTAGTCCATGAAGATGGCTGGTGCGTTCGTCACTCCAAAAGGCATTACCACGTATTCATAATGCCCATAACGTGATCTGAACGCTGTCTTCTGGATGTCGTCCTCCTTGACCCTTATTTGATGATATCCCGAACGTAAATCAATCTTGGAAAATATCGTTGCTCCATGCAGTTGGTCCAACAAGTCATCAATCCTTGGCAACGGGTATTTATTCTTGATGGTCAGCTTGTTCAATTGTCTGTAATCTATGCACAAACGAGAGCTGCCATCCTTCTTTTTCACCAAAAGCACAGGCGCTCCCCAAGGTGATATGCTCGGCCTTATAAATTGCTTCTCCATCAACTCTTCAATCTGCTTTTTGAGTTCCACCAACTCTGCAGGCGCCATCCGATATGGTTGAACTGAGATAGGTGCGGCTGTCGTCACCAAATCAATGGTGAACTCAACTTCACGAACAGGAGGTAGTCCAGGGATATCTTCCAGGAAAACGTCTGGAAACTCGTCCACTATCGTTTGTTCTTTACTGTCAACAACGGACGTTCGTTCATGCCTCAATTCTCCAAGCTCTTGGTCTTCATGCGTCATGATCAGGAAACAACTTGCTCCTTCCATTATATCCTCTTTAAGTTGACCGAGCGTTATTGACAACAATTCCACTTCTTCATCAGGAAAGATCAATTCCCTCCTACCATAATCTATAAGGATGCTATTGGTAGCCAACCAGTCCATCCCTAAAATCACCTCCAAACCTTGAAGAGGTAAGCAGATGAGATTCACTTTGAATTTACGTCCCTCCACTTCTATTGAACATTTGACGCACACAGTGGACGTCCTAATTTTGCCAGCCGCTGGGGTGGACACCACCAGATCGAACTGCATCTCATTCACTTCTAAACCCAGCTTTTCAACACACGCCTTCGAGATGAAGGAGTGTGTCGCCCCAGAATCAAACAACACACAGCAAGGCGTTCCATAAACAAGGCAGGTACTGGTGATGAGTGTACCTGAGCTCGCTGCCTCAGGGCTCGTTATCGCATATACACGTCCTGATGCTTGAGCACGTCCACCCCTTGGTTGATTCCTTCAAGCAATTGGTGGTCTCATCACTGCTCGTCCCCCAAAATGGCACTCGTTCTCCAAATGTCCGTTTCTTCCGCAACGATTACAATGCTTTCCACCCACCAGCTGAGGGCATGACGATCGATAATGCGGCCCTCCACATTGAAAACAAGTTACACTTCCTTGTCCAGCTTGTCCGACAGGAACCAATGCTTGAGAACCACTCGCATTTGTTGATTGTATTGGACGAGCGTAAGGGGATCTCCTCGGATTGGCACTGCTTCTTGATACTATTGGTCCTCTTATAACTTGTTGTTGCTTCTTGTGCCTTTCCGCTTCTGCCATATTCTTCTCTAAAACCTTGGCCCTCTCAACTATGGCAGGGAACGTCCTTATACATAGACTGGAAATTAACACCTTCAAGTCACTCCGTAGTCCGTTTTCAAACTTCCGACACTGCCACTCTTCATTAGTGGCCATTGTATTGAATCTAACCAGGTGTTTGAATTTATTCGTGTATTCTGAAACGGACATACCCCCCTGAACCAGTTGTAGAAATTCCACCTCCTTAAGTGATGGACAAATTTATGATCACCAAAATATGATGTCACAAACTTGTTTCACAATCGGCAAGTATGACCGAATCGTTCAAGTAATAAACTTGGTAAGACCAAGTATCGTTCTCCCAAAGGACTCACGGCCTAGTTTAGTTGTGTGGTTTGTTGATTAGCTAAGACTTAAGAACGAAATATTTAGAGTTTAATATGCAAGACAGAAAATAAACATGTATGCATGAGTTTTTGATCAATGGCAAAAGCAAAAGATAAACACTTTCAATGAAATATATGAATGAATATGTTGTTGGGGGTCAATTTCATCTTATCCACTCTCATATATTTTAGGAATTCAACATTCAAATCATCATTGTTAATGCCACTCTCTAAAGTACCATTCTAGATGGCTTTTCCCTAATCACGAGTTCATACAATTCCTAGCATTCCTAATGATCAGTTCATAAGTTCACGAGCTTAACGACAACCAATATAATATTGGGAGAAATTCCCCGGATCTAGACTTCCCCGTACGTGCCCGTATCGACAAAACCAATAATCATGCATCGAATGAGTTAAACCATGCAAGCATTAAGCAAAGAGGAAAAACCCTAACTAATGATGAAAGAAAGCATAAATCTTAATTAAAAGATGCAAGCATAAATTCCATATATGAGAGCTTCAAGAGATTGCATTGATTCCCCAACAAACATACAAGGTTTAGTTCACCATATTCATGGTGAACCTAGATGATTAACAATGAAAGAATGAAAGAATAAACCCTAAAAAGATGAAGAGGTAGCCTGAGCATCCAAGATCCTCCTTCAAAGGGGTGGAAGAGAGAGTGTTTGCCTCGTTTCTGCCAAAGATACAAACTCTAGGACGTGCAAGTCCTTATATACTATTCTAGAATTACAAAAGATCTAAGCCCAAGCCCATAAAATTGCCAGAAAACACGTCCAAGCCCATTAAGAATGGCGCTCAGCGGTAAATACCGCTCAGCGGTGACTGCGCGTCTTGTTTCTTCCCCTCAGCGGCCATTTTGCACCTCAGCGGACCTCCCGTGACCTCCTGAGTGCCGCTCAGCGGTAAAATGCCGCTGAGCGGTGCCTTCGGCTTCTCCTTTTGCACTCTTTGATTCCTTTTCTGATTCCATCTCTCTCCTTCTTCACTTCTTTCACTAAATTCACCTTAAAACCTGCACAAAAACACTTAAATCAAGCATAAACCTGTCCAGCTCTCTTATTTCTGAATATAGATAAAAGCATGATTTCAAGCTAGTTTTTAAGTATAAAGGTTGCTTTTAGTATCAATTTTAAGCATGAAAATAACAGTTTTTCAACTGTTATCACAAAGCCTCATTTGATTGTAACAACTCCTTCTGACTAAGATCTCCTTTTTCAATGGTGAATTCGTTGTCACTAGTAGCCATATTTTCAATAATTTCTGTTGCTTCCTCTGGAGTTTTCCAGTTAATGTTTCCTCCTGCTGAGGCATTAAGCATCATCTTAGTTTGTGAACCAAAACCTCCAAGGAAAGTTAGGACTACTTCTTCTTCTTTGAAACCATGCATGGGTGTTTTTCTTAACAAGCTTTTGTATCTGTCCCATGCATGCCCTAGTGATTCTTCCATGCCCTGCTTAAATGAAGAAATCTCTTGCTTGCCTTTTGTCACCTTAGATTGTGGGAAGTACTTGTTTAAAAATTTTGTGACCACTGCTTCCCACTCTGTGAAACTTTCTTCTGCGAAAGAATTGAACCAAAGCTTAGCATTGCCTCCCAATGAGAAAGGAAACAAGCTAAGTTTGATCGCTTCATCTGGCACCCCATTGATTTTGACTGTGTTGCAAATCTCATTAAAGGTAGTGAGGTGCTCATATGGGCTTTCATGAGATAACCCATTAAATTGGTTGCTTTTCACCAGTTGAATCAGTGCTGGTTTGACCTCCATATTAGCTGCATTGACTCTAGGTCTAGCTATGCTGTTAAAGTGCTGAGGCCCAGCTATATCGGTGTAGTCTGCAAGAGTTCTTCTAACATTATGGTTCTCCATATTTCCTGTGCTATGAACAGAACCTTGTGGTGATGATTGTAAGAGAGTTTCTGGAGAAGGGAAAAGTTCTCTAGATGTCCGGATTCTTCTCCTCTGTCTACTCTCGTCTAGACCTTCAAGAAGAGGTTCTGTTGTTTTCTTGCTCCTATTTCGAATTGCCTCCTGCATACACAAGAACACAAAACCCTAGAAAAGATTTGGTTAGCACAAAAAAGATATAAGAGAAGATATAAGATTCAGAAAATAAAAACAGAAAACAGAAGATAAAATAAAATAAGATAGAATAAAATAAAATAAAATCTAATCTAATCTAATCTAATAAGATAAAATAAAATAAAATAAAATCTAATCTAATAAAATAAAGTAAAATCAACTAAGATTAAAAAAAAAACCGAAAAAATAAAAACAGAAAATAAAAACAGAAATTCAAAATTAAAGTCAAAGATAATCAATAATCACACAAATTAACCAGTTAAACCAGAGTCCCCGGCAACGACGCCAAAAACAAGATGGACAAATTTATGAGCACCAAAATATGATGTCACAAACTTGTTTTACAATCAACAAGTATAACCGAATCGTTCAAGTAATAAACTTGGTAAGACCAAGTATCGTTCTCCCAAAGGACTCACGGCCTAGTTTAGTTATGTGATTTGTTGATTAGCTAAGACTTACAAACGAAATAATTGAGATTTTATATGCAAGACAGAAAATAAACATGTATGCATGAAGTTTTGATCAATGGCAAAAAGCAAAAGATAAACACTTTCAATGAAATTTATGTATGAATATGTTGTTGGGGGTTCAATTTCATCTTATCCACTCTCATATATTTTAGGAATTCAACATTCAAATCATCATTGTTAATGCCACTCTCTAAAGTACCTTTCTAGAAGGCTTCTCCCTAATCACGAGTTCATACAATTCCTAGCATTCCTAATGATCAGTTCATAAGTGCAGGAGCTTAACGACAACCAACATAATATTGGGAGAAATTCCCCGGATCTAGACTTCCCCGTACGTTCCCGTATCGACAAAACCAATAATCATGCATCGAATGAGTTAAACAATGCAAGCATTAAGCAAAGAGGAAAAACCCTAACTAATGATGAAAGAAAGCATAAGTCTTAATTAAAAGATGTAAAAACAGATTCCATATATGAGAGCTTCAAAAGATTACATTGATTCCCCAACAAACATACAGAGTTTAGTTCACCATATTCATGGTGAACCTAGATGAATTGCAATGAAAGAATGAAAGAATAAACCCTAAAAAGGTGAAGAGGTAGCCTGAGCATCCAAGATCCTCCTTCAAAGGGGTGGAAGAGAGAGTGTTTGCCTCGTTTCTGCCAAAGATACAAACCCTAGGACGTCCTAAAGCTTATATACTATTCTAAAATTACAAAAAATCTAGGTCCAAGCCCATAAGTGTGCCGCTCAGCAGTAAAGTACCGCTCAGCGGTAAGTGCGCGTCTCGTTTCTTCCCCTCAGCGGCCATTTTGCCCCTCAGCGGATCTCCCGTGAGCTCCTGAGTGCCGGGATGGACAAATTTATGATCACCAAAATATGATGTCACAAACTTGTTTCACAATCGGCAAGTATGACCGAATCGTTCAAGTAATAAACTTGGTAAGACCAAGTATCGTTCTCCCAAAGGACTCACGGCCTAGTTTAGTTATGTGGTTTGTTGATTACCTAAGACTTAAGAACGAAATATTTGGAGTTTAATATGCAAGACAGAAAATAAACATGTATGCATGAGTTTTTGATCAATGGCAAAAGCAAAAGATAAAAACTTTCAATGAAATATATGAATGAATATGTTGTTGGGGGTCAATTTCATCTTATCCACTCTCATATATTTTAGGAATTCAACATTCAAATCATCATTGTTAATGCCACTCTCTAAAGTACCTTTCTAGAAGGCTTCTCCCTAATCACGAGTTCATACAATTCCTAGCATTCCTAATGATCAGTTCATAAGTACAGGAGCTTAACGACAACCAACATAATATTGGGAGAAATTCCCCGGATCTAGACTTCCCCGTATGTTCCCGTATCGACAAAACCAATAATCATGCATCGAATGAGTTAAACAATGCAAGCATTAAGCAAAGAGGAAAAACCCTAACTAATGATGAAAGAAAGCATAAGTCTTAATTAAAAGATGTAAAAACAGATTCCATATACGAGAGCTTCAAAAGATTACATTGATTCCCCAACAAACATACAGAGTTTAGTTCACCATATTCATGGTGAACCTAGATGAACAATAATGAAAGAATGAAAGAATAAACCCTAAAAAGGTGAAGAGGTAGCCTGAGCATCCAAGATCCTCCTTCAAAGGGGTGGAAGAGAGAGTGTTTGCCTCGTTTCTGCCAAAGATACAAACCCTAGGACGTCCTAAAGCTTATATACTATTCTAAAATTACAAAAAAATCTAGGCCCAAGCCCATAAGTGTGTCGCTTAGCGGTAAAGTACCGCTCAGCGGTGAGTGCGCGTCTCGTTTCTTCCCCTCAGCGGCCATTTTGCCCCTCAGCGGACCTCCCGTGACCTCCTGAGTGCCGCTCAGCGGTAAAATGCCGCTGAGCGGTGCCTTCGGCTTCTCCTTTTGCACTCTTTGATTTCTTTTCTGATTCCATCTCTCTCCTTCTTCACTTCTTTCACTAAATTCACCTTAAAACCTGCACAAAAACACTGAAATCAAGCATAAACCTGTCCAGCTCTCTTATTTCTGAAAATATGGATAAAAGCATGATTTCAAGCTCGTTTCTAAGTATAAAGGTTGCTTTTAGTATCCATTTTAAGCATGAAAATAACAGTTTTTCAACTGTTATCATGCCGCTCAGCCGTAAATTGCCGATGTGCGGTGACTTCGGCTTCTCCTTTTGCACTTTTTAATGTCTTTTCTGATTTCATCTCTCTCCTTCTTCACTTCTTTCACCAAATTCACCTTAAAACCTGCACAAAAACACTGAAATCAAGCATAAACCTGTCCAGCTCTCTTATTTCTTAAAATATGAATAAAAGTATGATTTCAAGCTAGTCTCTAAGTATAAAGGTTGCTTTTAGTATCAATTTTAAGCATGAAAATAACAGTTTTTCAACTGTTATCACTTGTCCTCAAGCAAACAAGATGTAACTCAATCTTCAACCAATTCGTATGATGGTTTACTCATTCAAAAATCCTCTTTTCAAGACAAGTAAAAACTTCAATCAACTTATGACCAAGAGTTCAATTAAGATGTGCACATGCTTTGGTGTTCACAAAATCATTTAATACCCAACAAATGTTATTTTTCATGAATGATCAATCAATTAAGCATGAATGTTCATGTGGTTATGGAATATTTCCTCACTAGGTAAAGTGTTTCACTCAACACACAAGTGTATAAGAGGTAGTCACTCATTCACTCCACTATCACAATGTCACATGAATCAACTTTGCCTTTCATTTTACCACAAGCATGCATCATCACAAGGACTTTTCAATGGCTTCTAATGTGGCTGGGCTAACAAGAAAATTGGTTTTTCTGGATCACAAAATCCTTGAGTTAAGAGAATCATAACAACACAATTATTCTTATTCTTCCCAACTTGCCTTTGCATTTGCATTGAGCTTTGCTTCTTTTTCTTTTCATTTCTTTTTCTTTTTCTTTGCATATTCTTACTTTTTAGCTCTTAGCTCAATGCTTTTCCTTTTTCATGTTTTCCCAACAACCCCAAACTTGAACATTTACCAATACCACACAAGATCTTCTACTTAACTCAAGGTAAAGATTTTCAATCAAGGGTTTTCAGTGTATGTTCAAGGCTAAGGGTTCAAAGGATAGAACACAAAGTGTTCTCTTTTAGTGGGCTAACTTCATGAATTTGGCCAATAAAAAGGGTTCCAACAAACGGCCTTGATCATATGATGCAAAACAAGCAATTGATTCAATCATAGAAAACCTGGGCAAAATCATTCATGTTTCCAAAGTAATACCATTCAATCAATAACAACTTTGGAGCTCAAAACCTCACATATAAGCTCATTCACATTTGACATACACATCCTGCTTAATTTCACAATCACAATCATAATATCCTGTATTTGTTCACAAAGCTTGTGAATCACCTGTATAAGCATTTTATGTGCACATCTATCTCAACATCAATCAATCATTAATCATCATCAAGCATTACTTATCACACAATCACAGTTAATAGCAAATCATCACAACAAACCAGGTGTCCAATAGAGTACATCAAATCCTAATCTAAAAACAAAAAATACTAAGTTTAGAAAACTTAAACCAACAAAAGCATAAGGATATGATAGCATTCATCAGTAAATGCTTTCTCAGCTCCTCCTCAAACTGAGCTATCATCTGTATCCTCCTCTTCTTGGATCTTATAGTCTTGATTCCTTTTGCCCGATGAGGAGGCCATCCCTGCATCAAACATAATTCACAAAACCGAAAGATACATTGTTAAGCATTAGTAAACCACAATGAAGAAATCATCCCCTTCAATGATACTCTCTCCCAACCCTAAACTTAGATGGAAAACTAGTGAGAAAGTGAGTGAAAGGGAAATTTTCTCAAGAGGGAAGAGGGAAAAGATGTGGAGAACCTTGGAAAAGGTATGTGGGAGTGTGTGTGCAGAGAAGAGCCTTAAAATAGAAGCTTATGCGCAGCTTAGGGTATAAAAATACCCTAATGGGCTCGGGTCCCGCTAAGGGGAACTAAAGCCTATTCTGCGAGAGTACCGCTCAGCGGCACTTTCGTGAAGTGCTCTTCTCCTTCTTTTCTTAACCTACGTGCCTCCTAGACATGCCCCTCACTGGTTCCCTGCAATTCAATGTTTAAAATACTTATGCAAACCCTAACTAAAATAAAACAAACAAAAACAATCAATCAACTAGGTTACCTCCCAGGTAGCGCTTGTTTAACGTCACGAGCCTGACCCAAAATCCACCAACACCCATCAGTAGGTGTTTAAAATCTCACCAACACCCATCAGTAAGTGCTAAATTTTCTCACCAACACCCATCAGTAGGTGTTACAACTTAGCATCCTTCAGTAGATGCTATGTCAAACTAGCATCCTTTAGTAGATGCTATCTCCAAAAATAATGACAAAGTAATGTTCAACAGATTAAAAATTTACAAACCAAAGAAAAATTAAAAAGTTCTTAAATCCACTGGGTTGCCTCCCAACAAGCGCTCTTTTAACGTCATTAGCTTGACCTAGTAAAGCTCAAGTTCCTTCTTCTTTTTCTTCTTTCTACTGAACTTCTTCAGAAATTTGATCAAACCAGGAACTTGTTGCAGTGTCTCAATCATAGGAACTTTAATCTCCAATTTCTTGAAGATTTCCATAAAGCACTTAAATTTCTTTTCCTCTCTTCTCTCTCAACCACTTCTTTTTCTTTTTCATCATCTTTATCTTTCTCACTCAACTCTTCTTTTTCTTCTCTCTCTATCTTTTCCTCATCTCTCTCTATTTTTTTCTTAGCAAAAATCTTGTCACTTTCAGTGACAATGGCTTGACCTTCCTCCTTAAGGTTAACTTCAGTATTAACCTTAACATTCAATTTTTGACTAATGAAACGAAGGTGCATCTCCATCCTTTTACATGATTCTTCAATGCTTTTCTGAGTAGAGTCGGAATTTTTCAAAAATTGTTGAAGGGTGTCATCCAAATTTACTGATGGAGAGGGTTGTTGCTGCCATTGTTGTGGTGGCAGCCTATCAAATTCTTCGGCAGCTTGAGTGGTTTTGTGATGACAATCAGGTATCTGTATGTACTGTTGAACTGCCTCCTCCAACGTTATCCTTCTTCCCGATAGAGAGGGTTTTTTCTGCCTTTGTTGTGGTGGTAGATTCTTAAATTGTTCGACAGCTTGCCAAAATTGATCATTATCCATGCTTGAGTGAGATCCCACCAGTGATTGAAATTACCTTAGTAGAATTGAGTGCCTATTAAATTCTTGTTCGAATTGCATCCTACAAACATTAGGCACAAAACTCTAGAAAATATTTGTTAGCACAAAAAGATATAGGAGAAGATATATATTCAGAAGATAAAATAAAATAAGATAGAATAAAATAAAATAAAATAAAATAAAATAAAATAAAATCTAATCTAATCTAATCTAATAAGATAAAATAAAATAAAATAAAATCTAATCTAATCAAATCAAATAAAATAAAATCAAATCTAATCTAGTCAAATCAAATAAGATAAAATAAAAACAGAAAAATAAAAACAGAAATTCAAAATTAAAGTCAAAGATAATCAATAATCACACAAATTAACCAGTTAAACCAGAGTCTCCGGCAATGGCGCCAAAAACTTGATGGACAAATTTATGATCACCAAAATATGATGTCACAAACTTGTTTTACAATCGGCAAGTATGACCGAATCGTTCAAGTAATAAACTTGGTAAGACCAAGTATCGTTCTCCCAAAGGACTCACGGCCTAGTTTAGTTGTGTGGTTTGTTGATTAGCTAAGACTTAAGAACGAAATAATTGAATTGTATTATGCAAAAGACGAAAATAAACATGTATGCATGACATTTTGATCAATGGCAAAAGCAAAAGACAAATACTTTCAATGAAATATATGGATGAATATGTTGTTGGGGGTCAATTTCATCTCAGCCACTCTCATATATTTTAGGAATTCAACATTCAAATCATCATTGTTAATGCCACTCTCTAAATTACCTTGTCAAGAAGGCCTATCCCTAATTACGAGTTCATACGATTCCTGGCATTCCTAATAATTAGTTCTCTTAGCATAGGAGCTTAACGACAACCAAGATAATATTGGGAGAGATTCCCCGGATCTAGACTTCCCCGTACGTACCCGTATCGACAAAATCAATAATCATGCATTGAATGAGTTAAACAAAGCAAGCATTAAGCAAAGAGGAAAAACCCTAACTAATGATGAAAGAAAGCATAAATCTTAGATTAAGATGCAAGCATAAATTCCATATATGAGAGCTTCAAAAGATTACATTGATTCCCCAACAAACATACAAGGTTTAGTTCACCATATTCATGGTGAACCTAGATGAACAATAATGAAAGAATGAAAGATAGAACCCTAGAAAGGTGAAGAGGTAGCCTGAGCATCCAAGATCCTCCTTCAAAGGGGTGGAAGAGAGAGTGTTTGCTTCGTTTCTGCCAAAGATACCAACCCTAAGACATCTAGGTCTTTAAATGGGACATAAAAATAATAGAAAACGGGTCCAGGCCCAAACAGATCATAAAATCGCATAAAACTGGCCTAAAACACGTCTGGTTGACTTTTTTCGTATTCTGGTTGACTGGTTGACTTTTCTGGTTTCTGGTTGACTTTTCGACACTCCAATCATTCGGTACTTCAATTCTTCTTTCAAATCATTCAATTAGCCTACAAAATAAAGGCAATCTTGCACAAAACCATTAAATTCACTTTCAACTCTCTTATTCACAAAACTAAAGCAAAAATATGAGTTCAAGCTAGTTTCTAAGTCTTAAAGGTTGCTTTTGGTATCAATTTTAAGCATAAAAATAACAGTTTTTCAATTGTTATCATCTACCCCCAAGGGGTGAAAAGTGTGCTTCTGCTTCCTCCCAGCCAAAGATACAAACCCTAAGACATCTAGGTCTTTAAATAGGACACAAAAATAATAGAAAACGGGTCCAGGCCCAAACAGATCATAAAATCGCATAAAACTGGCCCAAAACTCGTTTGGTTGACTTTTTTCGTATTCTGGTTGACTGGTTGACTTTTTGGTTAACTGGTTGACTTTTCTGGTTGACTGGTTGACTTTTCTGGTTTCTGGTTGACTTTTCTGATTCCATCTCTCTCCTTCTTCACTTCTTTCACTAAATTCACCTTAAAACCTGCACAAAAACACTGAAATCCAGCATAAACCTGTCCAGCTCTCTTATTTCTGAAAATATGGATAAAAGCATGATTTCAAGCTAGTTTCTAAGTGTAAAGGTTGCTTTTTATGTCAATTTTAAGCATGAAAATAACAGTTTTTCAACTGTTATCAAGACGCCGCGCATTCCTCCTGCAAAATCATCCACGCTTCTCGCGCACCATTGACGCAACCATCAACAGCTGTTGTCACTGTCGTGCCACCACCAAACCGTGAACCTTCCTTGTCCTTCGCGCAAGGGTTCAAAACCACCATCGCTGGAGTCGCGATTCGTCTCCTTCGAAAGTGTCACGCACAGCAACCACGCCGCCACCAAACCTAGGCCGCTATCAACCTTCAACGCACTCCATGCCAGTCGTCGCGACACCACTCTTCTCACGCACCAAATCTTGTCGCGTCACTCCGCCTCCGTCGCGCATCACCATCCTACCTCCATCTTCGTCTTCTCCTCCGTTGACGCAAGCTCTGCACCATCATCTTCCTCTGCGAGAACTACCACCAAGCCATCATCTACCCATCACCGCACCAGAACCTGCAAAGAAACTCAGATCAAGAATCGCGACACACCCCCTCATGAGTTCATCTTCATCACCATCGAGCACCAAAGAGGAGAAGAGCTTCTTCTCCAACAGCAGCGCGGCATATGTCAAGCCCTGATTGGTGCGTGTAAGCTGGGTCAAATCTGGTCAAAGGGTGGTCAAACAGGGGTCTTTCTTGCAATTTCAGCAATTAAAAAGGGGACTTCACTTCGTTCATTCTCTCATTCATTCATTTCTCTCATTCACTATACCTTGTTCCACCATAAAATGACATTTTCCAAAATTCAAAACAAGGTTAGTTTCCTCACATCTCTGCAAAACTTTTGCAAGATTAGCCAAACAATTATCAGTGTGCGAGTGAGGACAAAGCACATTGGAAAGCCTCGTGGTGATGTGTGGGGGCAGTCAATATTCCTTGTAAGTTGTCGGGGTGTTACCTTGCTCAAGTTCAACAACAGATGTGTGAACTATGTGGTAGTGACCATATCAATGGTCAATGTGCTTTTCCAGTAGAGGCCCTAGAAGATGTAAATTTCATGAACAATCAGTTTCCATACTGATAACAGTTGAAAAACTGTTATTTTCATGCTTAAAATTGATACAAAAAGCAACCTTTAGACTTAAAAACTAGCTTGAAATCATGCTTTTATCCATAATTTCAGAAATAAGAGAGCTGGACAGGTTTATGCTTGATTTAAGTGTTTTTGTGCAAGTTTTAAGGTGAATTTAGTGAAAGAAGTGAAGAAAGAGAGAGATGGAATCAGAAAAGGAATCAAAGAGTGCAAAAGGAGAAGCCGAAGGCACCGCTCAGCGGCATTTTACCGCTGAGCGGCACTCAGGAGGTCACGGGAGGTCCGCTGAGGGGCAAACTGGCTGCTGAGGGGAAGAAAAGGGACGCGCAGTCACCGCTGAGCGGCACTTTTATGGGCTTGGGCTTTTGTAATCTTTTGTAACTCTAGAATAGTATATAAGGACTTGCACGTCCTAGGATTAGTATCTTTGGCAGAAACAAGGCAAACACTCTCTCTTCCACCCCTTTGAAGGAGGATCTTGGATGCTCAGGCTACCTCTTCACCTTTTTAGGGTTTATTCTTTCATTCTTTCATTATTGTTCATCTAGGTTCACCATGAATATGGTGAACTAAACCTTGTATGTTTGTTGGGGAATCAATGTAATCTCTTGAAGCTCTCATATATGGAACTTATGCTTGCATCTTTTAATTAAGACTTATGCTTTCTTTCATCATTAGTTAGGGTTTTTCCTCTTTGCTTAATGCTTGCATGGTTTAACTCATTCGATGAATGATTATTGGTTTTGTCGATACGGGCACGTACGGGGAAGTCTAGATCCGGGGAATTTCTCCCAATATTATGTTGGTTGTCGTTAAGCTCCTGCACTTATGAACTGATCATTAGGAATGCTAGGAATTGTATGAACTCGTGATTAGGGAGAAGCCATCTAGAATGGTACTTTAGAGAGTGGCATTAACAATGATGATTTGAATGTTGAATTCCTAAAATATATGAGAGTGTATAAGATGAAATTGACCCCCAACAACATATTCATTCCTATATTTCATTGAAAGTGTTTATCTTTTGCTTTTGCCATTGATCAAAAACTCATGCATACATGTTTATTTTCTGTCTTGCATATTAAACTCTAAATATTTCGTTCTTAAGTCTTAGCTAATCAACAAACCACACAACTAAACTAGGCCGTGAGTCCTTTGGGAGAACGATACTTGGTCTTACCAAGTTTATTACTTGAACGATTCGGTCATACTTGCCGATTGTGAAACAAGTTTGTGACATCATATTTTGGTGATCATAAATTTGTCCATCAAGTTTTTGGCGCCGTTGCCGGGGACTCGTGGTTTAACTGGTTGATTTGTGTGATTATTGATTATCTTTGACTTTAATTTTGAATTTCTGTTTTTATTTTCTGTTTTTATTTTTTCGGTTTTAATTAGATTAGATTAGATTTTATTTTATTTGATTTGATTAGATTAGATTAGATTTTATTTTATCTTATCTTTTTATCTTCTGAATCTTTTATCTTTCTATCTTCTGAATCTTTTATTTTTTTATCTTTTGAATATATATCTTCTCCTATATCTTTTTGTGCTAACATATATTTTGTAGAGTTCTGTGCCTAATGTTTGCAGGATGCAATTCGAACAAGAATTTAATGGGCACTCAATTCTACCAAAGTAATCTCAACCACTGGTGGGAACATGACTCAAGCATGGATCAAAGCCAATTTTGGCAAGCTGCCGGACAATTTGAGAACCAACCACAACAACAATGGCAGCAACAAAGCTTTAAAATCAACAAAGGGAAGCAAGAGATCTCTTCATTTAGACAAGGCATGGAAGAATCACTGGGGCATGCATGGGACAGGTACAAAAGCCTATTAAGAAAGACTCCCACGCATGGATTTAACGAAGGAGAAGTAGTCCTAATCTTCCTTGGAGGTCTTGGTTCACAAACCATGATGATGCTTAACGCCTCAGCTGGAGGCAATATCAAATGGAAGACTCCAGAGGAAGCCACAGAAATAATTGAAAACATGACTACTAATAACAATAAGTGGAACAGTGAAAGAGGAGCTCCTATTCAACAAAAAGGAGTTCTACAGTTGCAATCCAATGATGCCTTGATAGCTCAGAACAAGTTAATAACTCAACAATTGGAGAATCTCTCAAAGATACTTGAACAATTGCCACAAGAGTTAAATACTGTTGCACAAGTACAATCCCAGTTGTGCGAATTGTGTGGAGGTGACCATATCAATGGTCAATGTGCCTTTCCAGTTGAAGCCGTAGAGGATGTAAACTACATGACCAATCAATATCGTCAAGGGAGCTACAATCAGGGGTGGAAACCACACCTAAGCATTGGTCAAGGGCAAACGGGTCAATATAATAAGCAGCAGCAGCAACCCACCTTATGGCAACAGTTATCTATGCTTAATGAAAGGTCCATGAGGATGGAGGAAATTCTCAACAATTTCATACAGAAAACTGAGTCTACCCAAAAGAGCACTGAAGCTGCTATCAAAAATTTGGAGACTCAGATGGGGCAGATCACCAAACAGGTGGAAGAAAGGTCAAGTAGAAATTGTGGGGCTAATACTGAGGTTAACCCCAGGGAAGAGTGTGAAGTGCTAGTGAGTGTAAATGTTGAAAAAGTTGAGTTGGAAAAAGAAGAGAGAAAAGAGACAGAAGAGAAAATTTGTGTGAAGATTGAGAAAGTGAGTAGAAAAAGAAAAGAAAAAAAGAAAGTGAGAGAAAAGAAAAAGAGGACGAGAGAAAAAAAGAAAGAATCATATGAAAAACCTCTTCCTCATCCAAAGAAGTATCATAGGAAGAAGGAATTTGAGCGCTTTATGGAAATCTTCAAGAAATTGGAGATTAAAGTTCCTATGATTGAGACACTGCAACAGGTTCCTGGTTTGATCAAATTTCTGAAGAAGTTCAGTAGAAAGAAGAAAAAGAAGAAGGAACTTGAGCTTTACTGGGTCAAGCTAATGACGTTAAAAGAGCGCTTGTTGGGAGGCAACCCGGTGGATTTAAAAACTTTTGATTTGGTTTTGTAACTTTTAATTTGTGGACATTATTTTGTAAATATTTTGTTGGATACAGCATCTACTGAAGGATGCTAGGTGGTTAAGTATCTACTAAAGGATACTAAGTTTGTAACACCTACTGATGGGTGTTGGTGAGAAAATTTTGCACCTATTGATGGGTGCTGGTAAGTCTGTAACACCTACTGATGGGTGTTGGTAAGTTTGAAACACCTACTGATGGGTGTTGGTGGATTTTGGGTCAGGCTCGTGACGTTAAACAAGCGCTACCTGGGAGGCAACCCAGTTGATTGATTGTTTTTGTTTGTTTTATTTTAGTTAGGGTTTGCATAAGCATTTTTAAACATTGAATTACAGGGAACTGATAACAGTTGAAAAACTGTTATTTTCATGCTTAAAATTGATACTAAAAGCAACCTTTAGACTTAAAAACTAGCTTGAAATCATGCTTTTATCTATATTTTCAGAAATAAGAGAGTTGGACAGGTTTATGCTTGATTTAAGTGTTTTTGTGCAGGTTTTAAGGTGAATTTAGTGAAAGAAGTGAAGAAAGAGAGAGATGGAATCAGAAAAGGAATCAAAGAGTGCAAAAGGAGAAGCCAAAGGCACCGCTCAGCGGCATTTTACCGCTGAGCGGCACTCAGGAGGTCACGGGAGGTCCGCTGAGGGGCAAACTGGCCGCTGAGGGGAAGAAAAGGGACGCGCACTCACCGCTGAGCGGTATTTACCGCTGAGCGGCACTTTTATGGGCTTGGGCTTTTGTAATCTTTTGTAACTCTAGAATAGTATATAAGGACTTGCACGTCCTAGAATTAACATCTTTGGTAGAAACGAGGCAAACACTCTCTCTTCCACCCCTTTGAAGGAGGATCTTGGATGCTCAGGCTACCTCTTCACCTTTTTAGGGTTTATTCTTTCATTCTTTCATTGTTATTCATCTAGGTTCACCGTGAATATGGTGAACTAAACCTTGTATGTTTGTTGGGGAATCAATGTAATCTCTTGAAGCTCTCATATATGGAATCTATGCATCTTTTAATTAAGATTTATGCTATCTTTCATCATTAGTTAGGGTTGTCAGAGCGGCTGCAGCGAATGGTTAGCGTGGAAACAAACCAAGAGGGGGGGTGAATTGGTTATATTCAAATATTATCCCTTTTTAATATTTTTCTCTTAATTTCTTACTAAGCAGATAATTAAACGTAAATAACAGAGTAAGGGAAAGAGAAAAATTACACAGGTATTTTATCCTGGTTCAGATCACTAGGATCCTACGTCCAGTCGCTTATCTCAAATAAGATAAACCTTTTTCACTATCACAAAACTATTACAAATATTAGTCACACAGAAAAACAATTTGTAACAGTTTAGAAATTACCACCTCTCTTGAAACCACAAGAGATGAACTTACACCTCCTTTGAATCTTCACAAAGGATGATCACCTCCTTCGAATGCTTCACGAAGGATGATTCTCTTCCAGACACTTCCTCAGACACACCAAGGATGATCAAGCTATTCCTCCGTCACCGCAGTACCACTTCAGGACTTTGCAGACAAGAGTTTCCTTAGCTTCAGCAATTTCACAGAGTTCTCACAAGAGTTCAGAGTACTTGAGCACAAGGGAAGAGTTGGATTTGAGAGAAAATGAGAGTCTATTTATAGACTCATCCAAAGGCTCCTCCATTTTCGCTTTTAGACTTTCTGACTGTGTTAATCGATTAGCTACAGTGGTTAATCGATTAACATCCCAACGGATACTTCAACGTCTCTAAAAACGGCTAGTTTTTCAAACGTTCACTGTGTTAATCGATTAACAACCCTTGTTAATCGATTAACGTTAATCGATTAACACCCCTTGTTAATCGATTAACACTGAAATGCTGTGCTTCGCCATTTGCCTCTGGAACAATCGATTAACGCCCTCTGTTAATCGATTAACGTTAATCGATTAACACCCCTTGTTAATCGATTAACACTGCACAGATTTTCCTCTTGATTTATTTTTACATCACTTTTGAATACATACAAGAAACTACTAATTTTCCTATGTTCATACAATTTTTTACAAGAGGTTACAAGTCTTCAAAGATCATTCTTCATGAGTCTTGTTTGTTCTTGACTTGATTTGGACATCATCAAAACTTCATCTTCATCATTTTGCTAACAAGGGTTTTTCCTCTTTGCTTAATGCTTGCATTGTTTAACTCATTCGATGCATGATTATTGGTTTTGTCGATACGGGCACATACGGGGAAGTCTAGATCCGGGGAATTTCTCCCAATATTATGTTGGTTGTCGTTAAGCTCCTGCACTTATGAACTGATCATTAGGAATGCTAGGAATTGTATGAACTCGTGATTAGGGAGAAGCCATCTAGAATGGTACTTTAGAGAGTGGCATTAACAATGATGATTTGAATGTTGAATTCCTAAAATATATGAGAGTGGATAAGATGAAATTGACCCCCAACAACATATTCATTCATATATTTCATTGAAAGTGTTTATCTTTTGCTTTTGCCATTGATCAAAAACTCATGCATACATGTTTATTTTCTGTCTTGCATATTAAACTCCGAATATTTCGTTCTTAAGTCTTAGCTAATCAACAAACCACACAACTAAACTAGGCCGTGAGTCCTTTGGGAGAACGGTACTTGGTCTTACCAAGTTTATTACTTGAACGATTCGGTCATACTTGCCGATTGTGAAACAAGTTTGTGACATCATATTTTGGTGATCATAAATTTGTCCATCAAGTTTTTGGCGCCGTTGCCGGGGACTCGTGGTTTAACTGGTTAATTTGTGTGATTATTGATTATCTTTGACTTTAATTTTAAATTTCTGTTTTTATTTCCTGTTGTTATTTTTTCGGTTTTTATTAGATTAGATTTTATTTTATTTTATTTTATTTGATTTGATTAGATTTGATTTTATTTTATTTTTAGATTAGATTTTATTTTAATTTATCTTTTATCTTTTAAATCTTTTATCTTTTTATCTTCTGAATCTTTTATCTTCTATCTTCTATCTTTTGAATCTTTTATCTTTTTATTTTTTGAATATATATCTTCTCTTATATCTTTTTGTGCTAACAAATATTTTCTAGGGTTTTGTTTTCTTATGTATGCAGGAGGCAATTCGAACTAGGAGTAAGAAAACAACAGAACCTCTTCTTGAAGGTCTAGACGAGAGTAGACGGAGGAGAAGAATCAGAACATCTAGAGAACTTTTCCCTTCTCCAGAAACTCTCTTACAATCATCACCACAAGGTTCTGTTCATAGCACAGGAAGTATGGAGGGTAATAATGGTAGAAGAACTCTTGCAGACTACACCAATATTGCTGGGCCTCAACACTTTAACAGCATAGCTAGACCTAGAGTCAATGCAGCAAATATGGAGGTCAAACCAGCACTGATTCAACTGGTGAAGAGTAATCAATTTAATGGGTTATCTCATGAAAGCCCATATGAGCACCTCACAACCTTTAATGAGATTTGCAACACAATCAAGATTAATGGGGTGCCAGACGAAGCTATAAAACTTAGCTTGTTTCCTTTCTCATTGGGAGGCAATGCTAAGCTTTGGTTGAACTCTTTTCCAGAAGAAAGTTTCACAGAGTGGGAAGCAGTGGTCACAAAATTTCTAAACAAGTACTTCCCACAATCTAAGGTGACTAAAGGAAAGCAAGAGATTTCTTCATTCAAGCAGGGCATGGAAGAATCACTGGGGCATGCATGGGACAGGTATAAAAGCTTGTTACGTAAAACTCCCACGCATGGCTTTGAAGATCAAGAAGTAGTCTTAACTTTCCTTGGAGGGCTTGGTTCACAAACCAAGATGATGTTGGATGCCTCAGCAGGAGGCAATATTAAATGGAAAACTCCAGAGGAAGCAACTGAAGTTATAGAAAACATGGCTACTAGTGATAATGAGCTGCACAGTGAAAGAGGAGCTCCTATGCAACAAAAAGGGGTTCTTTAATTACAAACACATGATGCCTTGCTAGCTCAGAATAAAATACTAACTCAACAGCTGGAGACTCTGACCAAAACTCTTGCTCAATTACCCAAAGAGTTGAAATCTGTTGCACATGTACAAACCCAGTTGTGCGAATTATGTGGGGGTGATCATATCAATGGCCAATGTGCTTTTCCTGTGGAAGCCGTGGAGGATGTTAATTTCATGGCTAATCAATTTCCATACCGTCAAGGGAATTATAATCAGGGTTGGAAACCACATCCAAGCATTGGTCAAGGACAAACTGGGCAAGCTAATCAATATAATAAGCAGCAGCAGCAACCAACCTTGTGGCAACAATTATCTATGCTTAATGAAAGATCAACAAGGTTGGAAGAAACTCTTCAGCAATTCATTCAGAAAACTGAATCTTCTCAAAAGAGCACTGAAGCTGCTATAAAGAATTTGGAGATTCAAATGGGTCAGATCACCAAGCAATTGGAAGAAAGGCCAAACAGAAACTTTGGGGCTAATACTGAGGTTAACCCCAGAGAAGAGTGCAAGGTGGTAGAGAGTGTTGATGATGAGAAAGTTGAGTTAGATACAGAAGAGAGAAGTGAAACAGAGAGCAAAAGCACGTTTCCTTTTCCATTCCATCAAGGGAAACCAATGGACTTCACAGAGTTATTCAAAATGGTGGATAATGATGCACCTTGGGAGCAAATTTTGCAACAGATTACGGTTTACACCAAATCTAATGAAGAAAGCTCTACAAAGAAGAGACATAGAGATGATGAGGAAAAAAAGTGTATAACTGTTAAGGAAGAGTCATTCCCACCTAAAGCATCAGATCCAGGTAGTTTTTCTATCCCTTGCACTATAGGGAAGAAAAAGGTAAAGAAAGCTCTCCTTGATTTAGGTTCAAGTGTTATCTTGATACCTTATTCTTTACTGGAGCAAATTGGCAATGTTAAAATGAGACCTGTAAAGGTTAATTTAGTAATGGCCGATGGATCTTCAAAGGAGCCATGTGGGATTGCAGAAGACATTGTAGTTTGTGTTGGCAAACTTCAGTTTTTGGCAGACTTTGTGGTGATGAAGATGGAAACCGAGAAAATACATATCATACTTGGAAGACCGTTTATGAAAACGGCCAGGGCTATCATAGATGTAAATGAAGGTATAGTGGTGCTCCAGGATAGAGAGGAGAGAGTGGTGGTGGATGTCTTCAAAGATGAGACACAAGCAAAGGAGGAAGAAGCCAATTATAAAGCTGCATTTCGAGATGCACCCATAACTAGAGGTAAAGATGAAAATCTTGAGGTTTCTGGTAACCATTGTTTGTTGTTTCAGGTACCCAAGGAAGAAGAAATTGGAAAAGGAGAAGAAATTCCTAGAAACTGGAAGAAAAGAAGACTCCAACTTGGCACGCCTGTAAGAATCAAGAACAAGTTGTGGGTTGTCAAGGGCTTTAAAGAAAAGGAGATGATAGAGATAGAGACTCCATATTCTAGAAGAACCAAAACAGTTCAAAGTAAGCAGCTGAAAAGTTGGTGGACTGACAACATCAACTATAAAGAAGATAAAACTTGAGCTTTACTGGGTCAAGCTAATGACGTTAAAAGAGCGCTTGCTAGGAGGCAACCCAGTGGATTTACAAACTCTTGACTTTTGATTTGGTTTTGTAACTTTTAATTTGTGGACATTATTTTGTGAATATTTTGTTGGATCCAGCATCTACTGAAGGATGCTAGGTGGTTAAGTATCTACTGAAGGATACTAAGTTTGTAACACCTACTGATGGGTGTTGGTGAGAAGATTTTGCACCTACTGATGGGTGTTGGTGGATTTTGGGTCAGGCTCGTGACGTTAAACAAGCGCTACCTGGGAGGCAACCCAGTTGATTGATTGTTTTCTGTTTGTTTATTTTAGGGTTTGCATAAGCATTTTTAACATTGAATTGCAGGGAACCAGTGAGGGGTATGTCTAGGAGGCACGTAGGTCAAGAAAAGAAGGAGAGGAGCACTTTACGAAAGTGCCGCTGAGCGGCAATTACCACTGAGCGGTACTATCGCAGATGGGCTTAAGTTCCCCTTAGCGGAACCCGAGCCCATTGGGGTAATTTTTAAACCCTAAGCTGCGCAATTTCTCAGTCTTTCAAGCTCTTCTCTGCACAAACACTCCCACATATTTTCTCTTAGGTTTTCCACATCTTTTCACTCTTCCCTCTTAAGAAAAATTTATCTTCCACTCACTTTTTCACTAGTGTGCCATCAAAGTTTGGGGTTGGAAGAGAGCATTCTAGCTTGGAAGCATTATCATTGCATCTAGTATCTCCACCCAAGTAAGTAAAATGCATTCTAGGGTTATTGAATTTGAATGTGATTGTCAAAGCATGAATATTTAGGGGTTTTGATTTCTATGCATGATTTGATGATATATTTGATGTTTGAACCGATTAAACTGCATGATTATGAACTGGAAAACTGAAAATTGCATTTGGGTGGAGTTAGGACAGTTTTAAAACGAGATTTTCAAAAATCTGCAGATCACCGCTGAGCGGCAATTACCGCTGAGCGGCACTCTGCCAGATTTGATTTTTCTGGTTTGTTGCGTGTTGGAATGTGGCACTGGTGGCGCTGAGGGGAAATTCTGTCCCTCAGCGGTGGTTTAGCTTCGAAAGGAGTTGTGTTCTGTGTTTACTAATGATTAACATCATGTTCTGTGGTTTTGTATTTGTGTTTGAATGCAGGAATGGCATCCTCTTCAGGAAAGAGATTGAAAACCATGGCAACCAAGAGAAAGGAAAAGGAACCAGAGCAACCCCATAATAGCAGGTTCCTCTCTAGGAAACATGAGAAGCACTTTAGGGTGGTTCAGGACAGGAGACTTCTGATGGAGAGAAAAGTTGGAATGATACCTAACTTTGCTCCTCAATTTGGAGAGCAAGTGTTAGGGAATGATTGGGGAAAGCTAGCCACTTATCCTGCACCTGCCAACATAGCTGTGGTAAAGGAATTCTACACCAATGCAAAGAAGATTGGTGATTATCCAGCTGAGAATTATTTGGGCTATGTCAGAGGCCATGCTATCAGGTATGATCCTGATTCTATCAACAACTTCCTGGATACTGTGTGGGCTGGTGAGCAATGCCAGTTTGCTCTTTGCATGGAGGAAGGTGCTGATTTTGAGGATGTGGAGAGAGTGCTGTGTATACCTGGAGGACACTTCCAAAGGAATAGATCTGGCTCAGTGGTTAACATTAGGAGGACGAATTTGACTCCTCTTGCAAAGTATTGGATGACATTTTCTCATGCCAACATTCAGCCATGTTCACATGTGTCAGATATCACTCTCAGCAGGGCACTATTCATCTACTGTGCTATCAGAAATTTGAATGTTAATATTGGGTAGGTGATAGCTGATGAGATTAGTGTGTGTGCTAACACCTCAAACAACAAAAGCACCACTAGGACATCCTTCTTTGATCACTCACCTTTGCAAGCTAGCTGGGGTGGATACTTCTGTTCCACCATTTGAGAGGCCAAGGAAAGCCATTGATGAGGCTTATTACAGACAGTACTGTGGAGGTGAGGACGCAGCTCAGCCAGTTCCACCACGCCATGCTCGTAGAGAGAGAGGGCCAGCATAGAGCAGGACATCTGCTGATACACATGAAGCAGAACCATTCCAGATGAGGGACATGTATATGTCTCTTATAGGTGCTCAGTTGCAGTCCATTCACAGAGGGCAGGTGGCCACTGCTGAGATGATAGTGGGGATGTATGACACACCTCCAGCCCACAGGTGGACTATGGATGAATTTCATAATGTAGTAGCTTGGCCAGAAGAACCATTACATGGAGGAGCAGCTGAAGCAGCTGAAGCTTCAGCTAGAGATATGGAAGAAGATGAAGCTGAGGAGGAGGATGCATTTGATGATGATGATGAGGAGGAGGAGGAAGAGGAAGATACAGAGGACAGCTCAGACTGATGAGGAGCTGAGATAGCATTTACTGATGAATGCTATCATATGATTATGCTTTTGTGGTTTAAGTTTTCTGAACTTATTTGTTTTTGTTTATTAGATTAGGGTTGATGTACTCTATTGAACACCTGGTTTCTTATGATGGTTTGTTATTAATTGTGATTGTGTGATAAGTACTGCTTGATGATGCTTATTGATTGATTGATGTTGAGATGATGTGCACATTAAAATGCTTTACAGGTGATTCACAAGCTTTGTGAACAAATGCATGATATCATGATTGTGATTGTGAAATTAAGCAGGATGTGTATGTCAAATGTGAATGAGCTTATATGTGAGGTTTTGAGCTCCAGAGTTTTTATTGATTGAATGCTATTACTTTGAAAGCATGAATGACTTTGCCCAGGTTTTCTATGATTGAATCAATTGCTTGTTTTGCATCATGTGATCAAGGCCGTTTGTTGGAACCCTTTTTATTGGCCAGATTCATAAAGTTAGCCCACTAAAAGAGAACACTTTGTGTTCTATCCTTTGAACCCTTAGCCTTGAACATACACTGAAAACCCTTGATTGAAAATCTTTACCTTGAGTTAAGTAGAAGATCTTGTGTGGTATTGTTAAATGTTCAAGTTTGGGGTTGTTGGGAAAACATGAAAAAGGAAAAGCATTGAGCTAAGAGCTAAAAATTAAGAATATGCAAAGAAAAAGAAAAGAAAAGAAAAAGAAGTAAAGCTCAATGCAAATGCAAAGACAAAAGAAAGTTGGGAATGAATAAGAATAATTGTGTTGTTATGATTCTCTTAACTCAAGGATTTTGTGATCCAGAAAAACCAATTTTCTTGTTAGCCCAGCCACATTATAAGCCATTGAAAAGTCCTTGTGATGATGCATGCTTGTGAATGTTTTTGATTGTGGTAAAATGAAAGGCAAAGTTGATTCATGTGACATTGTGATAGTAGAGTGAATGAGTGAAACACTTTACCTCTTATACACTTGTGTGTTGAGTGAAACACTTTACCTAGTGAGGAAATATTCCATAAGCACATGAACATCCATGCTTAATTGATTGATCATTCATGAAAAATAGCATTTGTTGGAATTTAAATGACTTTGTGAACACTAAAGCATGTGCACATCTTGATTGAACTCTTGGTCATAAGTTTGAGTGAAGTTGTTACTTATCTTGAAAAAGAGGATTTTTGAATGAGTGAACCATCATATGAATTGGTTGAAGATTGAGTTATATCTTGTTTGCTTGAGGACAAGCAAAGTTCTAAGTTTGGGGTTGTGATAACAGTTGAAAAACTGTTATTTTCATGCTTAAAATTGATACTAAAAGCAACCTTTAGACTTAAAAATTAGCTTGAAATCATGCTTTTATCTATATTTTCAGAAATAAGAGAGCTGGACAGGTTTATGCTTGATTTAAGTGTTTTTGTGCAGGTTTTAAGGTGAATTTAGTGAAAGAAGTGAAGAAAGAGAGAGATGGAATCAGAAAAGGAATCAAAGAGTGCAAAAGGAGAAGCCGAAGGCACCGCTCAGCGGCATTTTACCGCTGAGCGGCACTCAGGAGGTCACGGGAGGTCCGCTGAGGGGCAAACTGGCCGCTGAGGGGAAGAAAAGGGACGCGCAGTCACCGCTGAGCGGTATTTACCGCTGAGCGGCACTTTTATGGGCTTGGGCTTTTGTAATCTTTTGTAACTCTAGAATAGTATATAAGCTTTAGGACGTCCTAGGGTTTGCATCTTTGGCAGAAACGAGGCAAACACTCTCTCTTCCACCCCTTTGAAGGAGGATCTTGGATGCTCAGGCTACCTCTTCACCTTTTTAGGGTTTATTCTTTCATTCTTTCATTATTGTTCATCTAGGTTCACCATGAATATGGTGAACCAAACCTTGTATGTTTGTTGGGGAATCAATGTAATCTCTTGAAGCTCTCATATATGGAATTTATGCTTCCATCTTTTAATTAAGACTTATGCTTTCTTTCATCATTAGTTAGGGTTTTTCCTCTTTGCTTAATGCTTGCATGGTTTAACTCATTCGATGCATGATTATTGGTTTTGTCGATACGGGCACGTACGGGGAAGTCTAGATCCGGGGAATTTCTCCCAATATTATGTTGGTTGTCGTTAAGCTCCTGCACTTATGAACTGATCATTAGGAATGCTAGGAATTGTATGAACTCGTGATTAGGGAGAAGCCATCTAGAATGGTACTTTAGAGAGTGGCATTAACAATGATGATTTGAATGTTGAATTCCTAAAATATATGAGAGTGGATAAGATGAAATTGACCCCCAACAACATATTCATTCCTATATTTCATTGAAAGTGTTTATCTTTTGCTTTTGCCATTGATCAAAAACTCATGCATACATGTTTATTTTCTGTCTTGCATATTAAACTCTAAATATTTCGTTCTTAAGTCTTAGCTAATCAACAAACCACACAACTAAACTAGGCCGTGAGTCCTTTGGGAGAACGATACTTGGTCTTACCAAGTTTTTTACTTGAACGATTCGGTCATACTTGTTGATTGTGAAACAAGTTTGTGACATCATATTTTGGTGATCATAAATTTGTCCATCACATACCATCAAGGTAATTTCAATCAAAGTTGGAAATCTCACCCAAGCATGGGTCAGCACTCAAGCATCCCTTAGAAATATGGAGATGCAAATTGGACAGTTAACTAAGAAGTTGGAGGAAAGGCCTGATCAGAGCTTTGGGGCTAATACTGAGGTTAACCCCAAAGAAGAGTGTAAAGTTTTAGTGAATGTAGAAAAAGTTAAGTTAGAAAGAAAAGAAGAGAAAGAAAAAAGAGAGTTAATGAAAAAGAAGAGAGAGTGGAGAGAAAAGAGAGTAGAGAGAAAAGAAAAAGAAGAGAGAGAGGAAATAGAAATTGATGATATTCTTCCTTTTCCAACAGAGAAAGATCTTGGAAGCTTCTTCATTCCATGTGTCATAGAAAAGAAAAAGGTAAATAAAGCCCTACTTGATTTAGGGTCAAGCATTAATTTAATGCCTTATTCTTTACTTGAACAAATGGGTTATCTTAAAGTCAAACCTATAAAGATGAATCTTTTAGTGGTGGACGACTTTTTAAAGAATTCGTATGGTATAACAGAGATGAAGGATGAAGGATGAAAGGATTTTGTTATCATGGAGATGAAGGATGAAAGGATTCCTATTATTCTTGGAAGGCCGTTTATGAAAACGACTAAATTCATCATTGATGTAGATGAATGAATAGTGGTGTTTCAAGACCGAGGAAAAAATGAAGTGATTGATGTTTTCAAAGAGGAATAGCGGACAAAGACTAGTTATAAAGCTACATGTCAGGATGTACTCATGACTAGTGCAGAGCCAAGCTTAAAAGGTAAAAATTGCTTTTTGATGCAGGATAAGGAAGAAGAACAAGAGAGCAAAGGAAGGACGGTTCGCGATGATTCAAGGCAAACACAACCCAAACATTGTAAACATGTGAGATTCAAAAACAGGTTATGGATTGTCAAAAACTATAAAAAAAGATAGAGTGATAGAAATTGAGTCTCCATAGTCAAGAAGAGTCAGAAAGGTGGACTGGAAGCAGCTGATGAGTTGGTGTGATGATAGAAAGAAAGACATCAACATTAAAGATGGAACATGAGCTTTACTGGGTCAAGCTAGTGACGTTAAAAGAGTGCTTTTTTGGGAGGCACCTCAGTTGATTTAAAAACATTATTTTAATTGTTGATATTGGTTGTAATTCTTGAACATTATTTTGAAACTTTCTGGGTTAGTGATGACAAATTTATGAACACCGAAAAACGGCGCCACAAACTTGTTGGACAATCGGCAAGTGTGACCGAATCGTTTTAAGTAATAAACTCGGTAAGACCAAGTATCATTCTCCCAAAGGACTCACGGCCTAGTTTAGTTATGTGATTTGTTGATTATCTAATACTTAACAACAAAGTAATTGGAATTTAATATGCAAAAGACAGAAAATAAACATGTATGCATGAATTTGATCAATGGCTAAAACAGAATACAAACAATTCAATGAAATAGATGGATTAGTATGTGATAACAGTTGAAAAACTGTTATTTTTATGCTTAAAATTGATACCAAAAGCAACCTTTAAGACTTAGAAACTAGCTTGAACTCATATTTTTGCTTTAGTTTTGTGAATAAGAGAGTTGAAAGTGAATTTAATGGTTTTGTGCAAGATTCCCTTTATTTTGTAGGCTAATTGAATGATTTGAAAGAAGAATTGAAGTACCGAATGATTGGAGTGCTGAAAAGTCAACCAGAAAACAGAAAAGTCAACCCGTCAACCAGAAAAGTTAACCAGTCAACCAAAAAAAGTCAACAGTCAACTAGAATACGAAAAAAGTCAACCAGACGAGTTTTGGGCCAGTTTTATGCGATTTTATGATCTGTTTGGGCTTGGACCCGTTTTCTATTATTTTTATGTCCTATTTAAAGACCTAGATGTCTTAGGGTTGGTATCTTTGGCAGAAACGAAGCAAACACTCTCTCTTCCACCCCTTTGAAGGAGGATCTTGGATGGTCAGGCTACCTCTTCACCTTTCTAGGGTTCTATCTTTCATTCTTTCATTATTGTTCATCTAGGTTCACCATGAATATGGTGAACTAAACCTTGTATGTTTGTTGGGGAATCAATGTAATCTTTTGAAGCTCTCATATATGGAATTTATGCTTGCATCTTAATCTAAGATTTATGCTTTCTTTCATCATTAGTTAGGGTTTTTCCTCTGATAACAGTTGAAAAACTGTTATTTTCATGCTTAAAATTGACACTAAAAGCAACCTTTATGCTTAGAAACTAGCTTGAAATCATGCTTTTATCCATATTTTCAGAAATAAGAGAGCTGGACAGGTTTATGCTTGATTTCAGTGTTTTTGTGCAGGTTTTAAGGTGAATTTAGTGAAAGAAGTGAAGAAGGAGAGAGTTGAAAGTGAATTTAATGGTTTTGTGCAAGATTCCCTTGATTTTGTAGGCTAATTGAATGATTTGAAAGAAGAATTGAAGTACCGAATGATTGGAATGCTGAAAAGTCAACCAGAAACAGGAAAAGTCAACCAGTCAACCAGAAAAGTCAACAGTCAACCAGAATGCTGAAAAGTCAACCAGAATGCAGAAAAAATGTGACCGAGTGGCGCTGAGCGGAAATTTGGCGCTGAGCGGCAGTTTTCAGGTGCCGAAATCACCGCTGAGGGGCAAAACTGCAGCTGGGGGGCAAAATGGATCAACCGCTAGTACCGCTCAGCGGTAAAATACCGCTGAGCGCCATTCTAAGTGGGCTTGGACCGGTTTTCTTTTGTTTTTATGGGCTTGGACTTGTTTTATGTTATTTTTATGCCCTATTTAAGGACTTGCACGTCCTAGGGTTTGTATCTTTGGCAGAAACAAGGCAAACACTCTCTCTTCCACCCCTTTGAAGGAGGATCTTGGATGCTCAGGCTACCTCTTCACCTTTTTAGGGTTTATTCTTTCATTCTTTCATTATTGTTCATCTAGGTTCACCATGAATATGGTGAACTAAACCTTGTATGTTTGTTGGGGAATCAATGTAATCTTTTGAAGCTCTCATATATGGAATTTATGCTTGCATCTTAATCTAAGATTTATGCTTTCTTTCATCATTAGTTAGGGTTTTTCCTCTTTGCTTAATGCTTGCATTGTTTAACTCATTCGATGCATGATTATTGGTTTTGTCGATACGGGCACGTACGGGGAAGTCTAGATCCGGGGAATTTCTCCCAATATTATGTTGGTTGTCGTTAAGCTCCTGCACTTATGAACTGATCATTAGGAATGCTAGGAATTGTATGAACTCGTGATTAGGAAGAAGCCTTCTAGAAAGGTACTTTAGAGAGTGGCATTAACAATGATGATTTGAATGTTGAATTCCTAAAATATATGAGAGTGGATAAGATGAAATGGACCCCCAACAACATATTCATTCATATATTTCATTGAAAGTGTTTATCTTTTGCTTTTGCCATTGATCAAAACTCATGCATACTTGTTTATTTTCTGTTTTGCATTTTAAACCTTAATTATTTCGTTCTTAAGTCTTAGCTAATCAACAAACCACACAACTAAACTAGGCCGTGAGTCCTTTGGGAGAACGATACTTGGTCTTACCAAGTTTATTACTTGAACGATTCGGTCATACTTGCCGATTGTGAAACAAGTTTGTGACATCATATTTTGGTGCTCATAAATTTGTCCATCATCCTCTTTGCTTAATGCTTGCTTTGTTTAACTCATTCAATGCATGATTATTGATTTTGTCGATACGGGAACGTACGGGGGAAGTCTAGATCCGGGGAATCTCTCCCAATATTATATTGGTTGTCGTTAAGCTCCTGTGCTAAGAAAACTAATTATTAGGAATGCTAGGAATCGTATGAACTCGTAATTAGGGATAGGCCTTCTTGACAAGGTAATTTAGAGAGTGGCATTAACAATGATGATTTGAATGTTGAATTCCTAAAATATATGAGAGTGGATGAGATGAAATTGACCCCCAACAACATATTCATCCATATATTTCATTGAAAGTATTTGTCTTTTGCTTTTGCCATTGATCAAAACCTCATGCATACATGTTTATTTTCGTCTTTTGCATAATACAATTCAATTATTTCGTTCTTAAGTCTTAGCTAATCAACAAACCACACAACTAAACTAGGTCGTGAGTCCTTTGGGAGAACGATACTTGGTCTTACCAAGTTTATTACTTGAACGATTCGGTCATACTTGCCGATTGTAAAACAATTTTGTGACATCATATTTTGGTGATCATAAATTTGTCCATCAGTATGTTGTTGGGGTTATCAATTTCATCTTATCCACTCTCATATACTTTAGGAATTATACATTCTTTTCATCAATTGTTAATGTCACTCTCTAAATCGCCTTGCAAGAAGGCCTATCTTTAATTACGAGTTCATACAATTCCTAGCATTCCTAGTAATTAGTTCTTAAGTGTAGGAGCTTAACGGCAGCCAATATATTATTGGGAGAAATTCCCCGGATCTAGATTTCCCCGTACGTTCCCGTATCGACAAAATCAATAATCATGCATTGAATGAGTTAAACAAAGCAAGCATTAAGCAAAGAGGAAAAACCCTAACTCATGATGAAAGAAAGCATAGGTCTTAAAATAAGATGTAAAAACAAATTCCATATATGAGAGTTTCACAAGACTACATTGATTCCCCAGCAACAATACAAGGTTTAGTTCACCATATTCATGGTGAAACTAGATGAATAATAATGGAAGAATGAAAGATAAAACCCTAGAAAGGTGAAGAGGTAGCCTGAGCATCCAAGATCCTCCTTCAAAGGGGTGGAAGAGAGAGTATTTGCTTCGTTTCAGCCAAAGATACAAACCCTAAGACGTCCTAAAGCTTATATACTATTCTAAAAATACAGAAAAATTAGGCCCAAGCCCATAAAAGTGTCGCTTAGTGATGACAAACTTGTTGAACAATCAGCAAGTGTGACCGAATCGTTTCAAGTAATAAAACTCGGTAAGACCAAGTATCGTTCTCCCAAAGGACTCACGGCCTAGTTTAGTTATGTGATTCGTTGATTAGTTAGGACTTAGGAACGAAATAAGTGGTGTTTACTATGCAAAGGACGAAAAAATAAACATGTATGCATGAGATTGATCAATGGCTAAAACAAAATACAAACACTTTCCATGGAATATATGGATGAGTATGTTGTTGGGGTTATCAATCTCATCTTATCCACTCTCATATACTTTAGGAATTCAACATTCAAGTCATCATTGTTAATGCCACTCTCTAAATTACCTTGACAAGAAGGCCTATCCCTAATTACGAGTTTATACAATTCCTAGCATTCCTAATAATTAGTTCTTTTAGCGCAGGAGCTTAACGGCAACCAATATACTATTGGGAGAGATTCCCCGGATCTAGACTTCCCCGTACGTTCCTGTATCGACAAAATCAATAATCATGCATTGAATGAGTTAAACAAAGCAAACATTGAGCAAAGAGGAAAAACCCTAACTAATGATGAAAGAAAGCATAGGTCTTAAAATAAGATGTAAACACAAATTCCATATATGAGAGTTTCACAAGACTACATTGATTCCCCAACAACAATACAAGGTTTAGTTCACCATATTCATGGTGAAACTAGATGAATAATAATGAAAGAATGAAAGATAAAACCCTAGAAAGGTGAAGAGGTAGCCTGAGCATCCAAGATCCTCCTTCAAAGGGGTGGAAGAGAGAGTGTTTGCTTCGTTTCTGCCAAAGATACAAACCCTAGGACGTCCTAAAGCTTATATACTATTCTAAAATTACAGAAAATTTAGGCCCAAGCCCATAAGTGTGCCGCTCAGCGGTAAAGTGCCGCTCAGCGGTGAGTGCGTGAGTTGGTTTCTTCCCCTCAGCGGATCTCCCGTGAACTCCTGAGTGCCGCTCAGCGGTAAACTGCCGCTGAGTGGCAGTTGCGGCTTCTCCTTTTGCACTTTTGGGTGTCCTTTCTGATTCCATCTCTCTCCTTCTTCACTTCTTTCACTAAATTCACCTTAAAACCTGCAAAAAACACTGAAATCAAGCATAAACCTGTCCAGCTCTCTTATTTCTGAAAATATGAATAAAAGCATGATTTCAAGCTAGTTTCAAAGTAAAAAGGTTGCTTTTAGTATCAATTTTAAGCAAGAAAATAACAGTTTTTCAACTGTTATCACAACCCCAGACTTAGAACTTTGCTTGTCCTCAAGCAAACAACATGTAACTCAATCTTCAACCAATTCTTATGATGGTTCACTCATTCAAAAATCTCCTTTTCAAGATAAGTAAAGACTTCAATCAACTTATGAGCAAGAGTTCAATCAAGATGTGCACATGCTTTGGTGTTCACAAAATCACTTAATATTCAACAAATGCTATTTTTCATGAATGATCAATCAATTAAGCAAGGATGTTCATGTGCTCATGGAATAGTTCCTCACTAGGTAAAGTGTTTCACTCAACACATAAGTGTATAAGAGGTAATCACTCATTCACTCCACTATCACAATGTCACATGAATCAACTTTGCCTTTCATTTTACCACAATCAAAAACATTCACAAGCATGCATCATTACAAGGTGATAACAGTTGAAAAACTGTTATTTTCATGCTTAAAATTGATACTAAAAGCAACCTTTAGACTTAGAAACTAGCTTGAAATCATGCTTTTATCCATATTTTCAGAAATAAGAGAGCTGGACAGGTTTATGCTTGATTTCAGTGTTTTTGTGCAGGTTTTAAGGTGAATTTAGTGAAAGAAGTGAAGAAGGAGAGAGATGGAATCAGAAAAGGAATCAAAGAGTGCAAAAGGAGAAGCCGTGGTCACCGCTCAGCGGCATTTTACCGTTGAGCGGCACTCAAGAGGTCACGGGAGGTCCGCTGAGGGGCAAAATGGCCGCTGAGGGGAAGAAACGAGACGCGCACTCACCGCTGAGCGGTACTTTACCGCTGAGCAGCACACTTATGGGCTTGGGCCTAGATTTTTTGTAATTTTAGAATAGTATATAAGCTTTAGGACGTCCTAGGGTTTGCATCTTTGGCAGAAACGAGGCAAACACTCTCTCTTCCACCCCTTTGAAGGAGGATCTTGGATGCTCAGGCTACCTCTTCACCTTTTTAGGGTTTATTCTTTCATTTTTTCATTGTTATTCATCTAGGTTCACCATGAATATGGTGAACTAAACCTTGTATGTTTGTTGGGGAATCAATGTAATCTCTTGAAGCTCTCATATATGGAATTTATGCTTGCATCTTTTAATTAAGACTTATGCTTTCTTTCATCATTAGTTAGGGTTTTTCCTCTTTGCTTAATGCTTGCATGGTTTAACTCATTCGATGCATGATTATTGGTTTTGTCGATACGGGCACGTACGGGGAAGTCTAGATCCGGGGAATTTCTCCCAATATGATATTGGTTGTCGTTAAGCTCCTTAACTTATGAACTGATCATTAGGAATGCTAGGAATTGTATGAACTCGTGATTAGGGAGAAGCCATCTAGAATGGTACTTTAGAGAGTGGCATTAACAATGATGATTTGAATGTTGAATTCCTAAAATATATGAGAGTGGATGAGATGAAATTGACCCCCAACAACATATTCATTCATATATTTCATTGAAAGTGTTTATCTTTTGCTTTTGCCATTGATCAAAAACTCATGCATACATGTTTATTTTCTGTCTTGCATAATACAATCCAATTATTTCGTTCTTAAGTCCTAGCTAATCAACAAACCACATAACTAAACTAGGCCGTGAGTCCTTTGGGAGAACGATACTTGGTCTTACCAAGTTTATTACTTGAACGATTCGGTCATACTTGCCGATTGTGAAACAAGTTTGTGACATCATAATTTGGTGCTCATAAATTTGTCCATCACAAGGACTTTTCAATGGCTTATAATGTGGCTGGGCTAACAAGAAAATTGGTTTTTCTGGATCACAAAATCCTTGAGTTAAGAGAATCATAACAACACAATTATTCTTATTCATTCCCAACTTTCTTTTGCATTGAGCTTTTCTTCTTCTTTTCTTTTCTTTTCTTTCTCTTTTTCTTTGCATATTCTTAATTTTTAGCTCTTAGCTCAATGCTTTTCCTTTTTCATGTTTTCCCAACAACCCCAAACCTGAACATTTAACAATACCACACAAGATCTTCTACTTAACGCAAGGTAAAGATTTTTAATCAAGGGTTTTCAATTTATGTTCAAGGCTAAGGGTTCAAAGGATAGAACACAAAGTGTTCTCTTTTAGCGGGCTAACTTTATGAATTTGGCCAATAAAAAAGGGTTCCAACAAATGGCCTTGATCATATGATGCAAAACAAGCAATTGATTCAATCATAGAAAACCTGGGCAAAATCATTCATGTTTCCAAAGTAATAGCATTCAACAATAACAACTCTGGAGCTCAAAACCTCACATATAAGCTCATTCACATTTGACATACACATCCTGCTTAATCTCACAACCACAATCATAATATCATACATTTGTTCACAAAGCTTGTGAATCACCTGTGTAAGCATTTTAATGTGCACATCATCTCAACATCAATCAATCAATAAGCATCATCAAGCATTACTTATCAAACAATCACAGTTAATAGCAAACCATCATAACAAACCAGGTTTCCAATAGAGTACATCAAACCCTAATATAAAAACAAAAAATAAATAAGTTAAGAAAGCTTAAACCAACAAAAGCATAAGCATATGATAGCATTCATCAGTAAATGCTATCTCAGCTCCTCATCAATCTGAGTTGTCCTCTGTATCTTCCTCATCCTCATCATCTTCAAATGCATCATCATCATCAGCTTCATCTTCTTCCATCTCTCTAACAGAAGCTTCAGCTGCTTCAGCTCCTCCTCCTTGCACTGGCTCCTCTGGCCAAGCTACCACATTATGAAATTCATCCATAGTCCACCTGTGAGCTGAAGGTGTATCATACATCCCCACAATCATCTCAGCAGTAGCCACCTGCCCTCTGTGAATGGACTGCAACTGAGCACCTATAAGAGACATGTACATGTCCCTCATCTGGAATGGTTCTGCTTCATGTGTCTCAGTAGATGTCTGGCTCTGTGCTGGCCCTCTCTCTCTGCAAGCACGGCGTGGTGGAACTGGCTGAGCTGCCTCCTCACCTCCACAGTACTGTCTGTAATAGGCTTCATCAATAGCTTTTCTTGGCCTCTCAAATGGTGGAACAGAAGTGTCCACCCCAACTATCTTGCAAAGGTGAGTGATTAAAGAGGGATGTCCCAGGGGTGCTTTGTTGTTTGAGGTACTGGCGCACACACTAATCTCATCAGCTATCACTTGCCCAATATTAACATTCAAGTTCCTGATAGCATAGTAGATGAAGAGTGCCCTACTGAGAGTAATATCTGACACATGTGAACATGGCTGAATGTTGGCATGAGAAAATGTCATCCAATACTTTGCAAGAGGAGTCAAATTCGTCCTCCTAATGTTAACCACTGAGCCAGATCTATTCCTTTGGAAGTGTCCTCCAAGTATACATAGTACTCTCTCCACATCCTCATAATCAGCACCTTCCTCCATACAGAGAGCAAACTGGCACTGCTCACCAGCCCACACAGTATCCAGGAAGTTATTGATAGAATCAAGATCATACCTGATAGCATGGCCTCTGACATAGCCCAAATAATTCTCAGCTGGATAATCACCAATCTTCTTTGCATTGGTGTAGAATTCCTTTACCACAGCTATGTTTGCAGGTGCAGGATATGTGGCTATCTTTCCCCAGTCATTCCCTAACACTTGCTCTCCAAATTGAGGAGCAAAGTTAGGTATCATTCCAACCTTTCTTTCCATAAGGAATCTCTTGTCCTGAACCACCTTGAAGTGCTTCTCATGTTTCCGAGAGAGGAACCTACTAGAATGGGGTTGTTCTGGTTCCTTTTCCTTTCTCTTGTTTGCCATGGTTTTTAATCTTTTTCCTGAAGATGATGCCATTCCTGCAATCAAACACAAATACAAAACCACAGAACATGATGTTAATCATTAGTAAAACACAGAACACAACTCCTTTCTAAGCTAAACCCCCGCTGAGGGTCAGAATTTCCCCTCAGCGCCACCAGTGCCACAGTCCAGATCGCAAAAAACCAGAAAAACCAAGTCTGGCAGAGTGCTGCTCAATGGCAGTTTACCCCTGAGCGGTAACTCTGCAGAATTTTGAAAAACCTCTTTTAAGCTGCCCTAACTCCACCCAAATGCCATTTTCAGTTTTCCAGATCAAAACCATGCAATTTAATCGGTTCAAACATCAATTATATCATCAAATCATGCATAGAAATCAAAACCCCTAAATATTCATGCTTTGACAATCACATTCAAAATCAAGAACCCTAGAATGAACAAAATGCATTTTACTTACTTGGGTGGAGATACTAGATGCAATGAGAATGCTTCCAAGCTAGAATGCTCTCTTCCAACCCCAAACTTTGATGGCACGCTAGTGAAAAAGTGAGTGGAAGAGAAATTTTCTTAAGAGGGAAGAGTGAAAAGATGTGGAAAACCTTGGAAAAGGTATGTGGGAGTGTTTGTGCAGAGAAGAGCCTGAAAGTATGAGCATATGTGCAGCTTAGGGTATAAAAATACCCTAATGGGCTCGGGTCTCGCTAAGGGGAACTGAAGCCTATTCTGCGAGAGTACCGCTCAGCGGTAAGTTACCGCTCAGCGGAACTTGCGTGATGTTCTCTTCTCCTTCTTTTCTTAAACTACGTGCCTCATAGACATGCCCCTCACTAGTTCCCTGCAATTCAATGTTTAGAATACTTATGCAAACCCTAACTAAAATGAAACAAACAAAAACAATCAATCAACTGGGTTGCCTCCCAGGTAGCGCTTGTTTAACGTCACGAGCCTGACCTAAAATCCACCAACACCCATCAGTAGGTGTTAAAATCTTACCAACACCCATCAGTAGGTGTTACAAACTTACCAAAACCCATCAGTAGGTGCAAAATTTTCTCACCAACACCCATCAGTAGGTGTTACACACTTAGCATCCTTCAGTAGATGCTATATCCAACTAGCATCCTTCAGTAGATGCTATGTTCAGCAAAATATTTACAAAATAATAATCAACAGATTAAAAATTACAAACCAAAATAAAATTAAAAGTTTTTAAATCAACTGGGTTGCCTCCCAGCAAGCGCTCTTTTAACGTCATTAGCTTGACCCAGTAAAGCTCAAGTTCCTTCTTCATAGTTGATGTTGTCATCCCACCAACTCCTCAGCTGTTTCCTGTGCACTGTTTTGTTTCTTTTAAAATGTGGAAATTCAATCTCTATCATCTCCTTCTCTTTGTAGCCTTTGACAACCCACAACTTGTTTTTGATTCGCACAGGTGTACCAAGTTGGGGTCTTCCTTTCTTCCAGTCATCAGGAATTTTTCCTCCTCTTCCGATCTTCTTTCCTTTATGCACCTGAAACAACAAACAATGGTTACCTGTGACCTTGGGCTTTTCATTTTGATGGCTAGTCATGTGTGCATCTTCAAATGCAGCTTTATAACTAGCTTCTTCCTCCTTTGTTTGCCTCTCATCTTGAAAGACATCTGCAACAACTCTCTCCTTTCGGTCCTGAAGGACCACTATACCTTCATTCACATCAATGATAGCTTTGGCCGTTTTCATAAACGGTCTTCCAAGTATGATAGGTATCTTCTCTGTCTTCATCTTCATCACCACAAAGTCTGCCAAGAACTGGAGTTTGCCAACACAAACTATAATGTCCTCCGCAATCCCACATGGTTCCTTTGAAGATCCATCGGCCATTATTAAATTAACCTTTACAGGTTTCAAATTGAAATCGCCGATTTGCTCCAGTAAAGTGTAAGGTATCAAGTTAACACTTGAACCTAAATCAAGAAGAGCTTTTTTAATCTTTTTCTTCCCTGTGGTACAAGGGATAGAAAAGCCTCCTGGATCTATCGCTTTTGGAGGGAATGACTCTTTTTTAACAGTTATACACTCCTTTGCCTCATCATTTCTACGTCTTTTCTTAGTAGAGATGTCTTCATCAATTTTAGTGTAAACTGTAATTTGTTGTAGAATCTACTCCCAAGTGTTAGCAAAATGATGCAGATGAAATTTTGATGATGTCCAAATCAAGTCAAGACCAATCAAGAATCAAAATGATCTGAAGATTTGTATTGTGATGGAAAGCTTTTGTAATACTCTTAGAAATATGTATAGGACGTAGATCAGAAAAAGAAAAGTGTTTTGTAAAATTACTATAATAAATCATTGCAACAAAACACTATAGTACTATTCACATGAATAGTAACACTATTCACGTGAATAGTGACGGTTAACGGTAAGAGTATCGCACTTAACACGGACGTTGGAGAAACTAGTCGTTGAAGAAACTAGCCGTTTATGACCGTTGGACAAACTAGCCGTTTATGGCCGTTGGAGAAACTAGCCGTTTATGGCCGTTGGACAAACTAGCCGTTTATGGCCGTTGGAGAAACTAGCCGTTAAGTTTGTCTTTTAGTGAATGGAAGAGCCTTTGGATGAGTCTATAAATAGACTCTCATTTCCTCTCAAAAAAAATATACAGAGACACAGAAACTCTTCCCTTGTGCTCAAATACTCAGAAATTATTGAGACTTGTGTGTTCTTGTTCGGCTTGTGAAACTCTTGTCTGTGGAGCTGGTGAAGTGCTGCTACGGTGACAGAGGAAATAGCCGGTTCATCCTTGGTGTGTCTAAGGAGGTGTTCGGAAGAGAATCATCCTTCGTGAAGTATTCGGAGGAGGTGTTCATCCTTCGTGAAGTATTCGGAGGAGGTGTTCATCCTTTGTGAAGACTCAAAGGAGGTGTAGTTTCATCTCTTGTGGTATCAAGAGAGGTGTTTTCTAAACTCTTACAAATTGTATCTTTGTGATTGTAGTTTGTAATTGTTTTGTGTTAGTGAAACTGTTTATCTTGTTTTGAGATAAGCGACTGGACGTAGGATTGGTAAGATCCGAACCAGGATAAAATCATCTGTGCAAATTTCTCTCAACCTTACTCTCGCTTTATTGATCTTTATTATTTGTTTGGTAAGTTTATTTGAGTAGAAATTAAAAGGCACACGTTCGTATTAAAAACCCTCTTGGTTTGTTATTCCACGCTAACCCTTCCGCTGCAGCCGCTCTCTGACAATTGGTATCAGAGCTTGCTTTGATAGTCATTCAAATGGCAAGATCACATCAAACCTTTGCAGAGGGTGCATCAATCAATAGACCACCACTATTCACAGGTGAAAATTACGCATTTTGGAAGGTCAGAATGCAAATTTTTATGGAATCTATTGATATAGATATTTGGGATGCTGTTGCATTTGGTCCTTTTGTTCCAACTAACAATATGCAGGAACCAAAGTCCCGTGACCAATGGACCATTGAAGAAAAGAGAAGATCTCGGAATGATGTAAAAGCCCGGAATATCATTGCATCAGCGTTGACTGTTGATGAGTTCTACAGGGTCTCTGTCTGCAAAAACGCTAAAGAAATGTGGGAAACTTTAAGAGTAACTCATGAAGGCGGAGATGAAATCAGGTGTGCTAAAACGAATACTTTAATCATGGAAGAGAATAGTTTAAGCTCTTCATCAAGCACAACATCAAGTATGGGTGATTCTGATGAGCAAGCATACATCTGTTTAGTAGTGAACGACGACACTGGAAGCCAAGTAAGTACCTCTAGCGATTCTGATGATTCTGATCATATTGATGAAGATGAATTACATGAAATTTATAGAGAATTATTGATAGAATCAGAAAAACTAGATCTTGCTCATAAGAAATTGGAAAAGGATTTTAAAGAATTACAAAAGAAATATGAAAAATCCTTAGAAGAAATAGAAACTTTAAATAGTAAAATTTCAAATGTAAAAAATGATACAAATATATCTGCTGAGTGTAAATTTTGTGATAAACATAAATTGAAAGTTGATAACATTGAAAAATCAATAGCAGATGAAAATAAAGAATTAAAATCAAATTTTAAAAATATTTTTGAAGAAAATAAAATTTTGAAAAATAAAATTTTATTTTATGAAAAAGGTAAATATACTAGTAGTGATGAATGTGCATCTTGTGTTAATTATAAGAAACTACTAGATGAAACAACCTCAGGAGAATGTAGTAAAAATAATGAAAATAAGGTTGTTAAAAATAAGTATGTTCCTAGAATTAAAAATAAACATAAAACCCGTAGAACTTGGGTAGAAAAAGGAACAACTTATAGGAACACAAACTTTGTATCATGCTTTTATTGTATGAAAAAGGGTCATACATCTAACAAATGTAAAATTAAGCATTATGGTGTTCCAAGTGGTAGATATGTTTGGGTTATAAAATGATTTCAAATTTTCAATCTAACCCAAAGGACCCAAACAAAATTGTTGGGTACAAATTTTTTTTTAATTTCTTTAAAACAAAATTTAAGAAAATTTTTTTTAAGACCGATAAAACTATTTTTTTTGGATATCCTCTAATATATAAAGTATATATAGTTTTAAATCGGAAAAACTTTTATGTGAGCATGTTGTCTTTGATGAAATTGTAGACCTTGAGGCAAAACCTCTTGAGTCAGTTGAATTACATGCAGGCAACGACGAAGATTTGTAGAAGACAACAAATGAAGCAAAGAATGATGACAATCCTCAAGATGAAGATCTCAACAATGTTTTATAAGCTCTTTCTCCTAAAAATATTTGCTTTAAATATCCTATTGTGCATGTTTGAATGAATCTTTAAATTTGAAATATTTTTAGCTCATATGCATACATGCTTTTATTAAGGGGGAGTATTATCTTAGGGGGAGAACATTCAACACAACTTTTTAATTATGATCAAAAAGGGGGAGAAAATGCTTAAAACTTATTAAAGCTTATTTGCTTATTTAGCTTATTTGTGTTTATTCACTAATGCACTCTTTCTTCCATAAGTTGTGTTTTAAATACAGATTATTACCAAAAGCTTTAAATCAAGAAGTTTTTGATCATCATCAAAAAGGGGGAGATTGTTAGCAAAATGATGCAGATGAAATTTTGATGATGTCCAAATCAAGTCAAGACCAATCAAGAATCAAAATGATCTGAAGATTTGTATTGTGATGGAAAGCTTTTGTAATACTCTTAGAAATATGTATAGGACGTAGATCAGAAAAAGAAAAGTGTTTTGTAAAATTACTATAATAAATCATTGCAACAAAACACTATAGTACTATTCACATGAATAGTAACACTATTCACGTGAATAGTGACGGTTAACGGTAAGAGTATCGCACTTAACACGGACGTTGGAGAAACTAGTCGTTGAAGAAACTAGCCGTTTATGACCGTTGGACAAACTAGCCGTTTATGGCCGTTGGAGAAACTAGCCGTTTATGGCCGTTGGACAAACTAGCCGTTTATGGCCGTTGGAGAAACTAGCCGTTAAGTTTGTCTTTTAGTGAATGGAAGAGCCTTTGGATGAGTCTATAAATAGACTCTCATTTCCTCTCAAAAAAAATATACAGAGACACAGAAACTCTTCCCTTGTGCTCAAATACTCAGAAATTATTGAGACTTGTGTGTTCTTGTTCGGCTTGTGAAACTCTTGTCTGTGGAGCTGGTGAAGTGCTGCTACGGTGACAGAGGAAATAGCCGGTTCATCCTTGGTGTGTCTAAGGAGGTGTTCGGAAGAGAATCATCCTTCGTGAAGTATTCGGAGGAGGTGTTCATCCTTCGTGAAGTATTCGGAGGAGGTGTTCATCCTTTGTGAAGACTCAAAGGAGGTGTAGTTTCATCTCTTGTGGTATCAAGAGAGGTGTTTTCTAAACTCTTACAAATTGTATCTTTGTGATTGTAGTTTGTAATTGTTTTGTGTTAGTGAAACTGTTTATCTTGTTTTGAGATAAGCGACTGGACGTAGGATTGGTAAGATCCGAACCAGGATAAAATCATCTGTGCAAATTTCTCTCAACCTTACTCTCGCTTTATTGATCTTTATTATTTGTTTGGTAAGTTTATTTGAGTAGAAATTAAAAGGCACACGTTCGTATTAAAAACCCTCTTGGTTTGTTATTCCACGCTAACCCTTCCGCTGCAGCCGCTCTCTGACACCAAGGTGCATCATTATCCACCATCTTGAATAATTCTGTGAAATCCAGTTGTTTCCCTTGATGTATTGGAACAGGAGAAGTATTTTTGCTCTCTACTTCTTTTCTCTTTTCTGTTTCTAACTCAACTATCTCATCTTCAGCACTCTCTACCACCTTGCATTCTTCTCTGGGGTTAACCTCAGTATTAGCCCCAAAATTTCTATTTGGCCTTTCTTCCACCTGCTTGGTGATTTGCCCCATCTGAATCTCCAAATTTTTGATAGCAGCTTCAGTGCTCTTTTAGGTAGACTCAGTTTTCTGTATGAAATTATTAAGAGTTTCCTTCATCCTCATGGACCTTTCATTAAGCATAGAAAATTGTTGCCACAAGGTGGGTTGCTGCTGCTGCTTATTAAATTGACCAGCTTGCCCAGTTTGCCCTTGACCAATGCTTGGGTGTGGTTTCCACCCTTGATTGTAGTTCCCTTTACGGTATTGATTGGTCATGTAGTTCACATCCTCTACGGCTTCTACTGGAAAGGCACATTGACCATTGATATGGTCGCCTCCACATAATTCGCACAACTGAGATTGTACCTGTGCAGCAGTCTTCAACTCTTTGGGCAATTGTGCAAGAGTTTTAGTAAGAGTCTCCAGCTGTTGAGTTAGAATCTTGTTTTGTGCAAGCAAGGCATCATGTGTTTGTAATTGGAGAACTCCTTTTTGTTGCATAGGAGCTCCTCTCTCATTGTTAAGTTCATTATCACTAGTAGCCATGTTTTCTATAATCTCTGGTGCTTCCTCTGGAGTTTTCCATTTAATATTGCCTCCTGCTGAGGCATCCAGCATCATCTTGGTTTGTGAACCAAGACCTCCAAGGAAAGTTAAGACTACTTCCTCTTCTTCAAAACCATGCGTGGGAGTTTTACGTAACAAGCTTTTATACCCGTCCCATGCATGCCCCAGTGATTCTTCCATGCCCTGCTTAAATGAAGAAATCTCTTGCTTGCCTTTAGTCACCTTGCATTGTGGGAAGTACTTGTTTAAAAACTTTGTTACCACTGCTTCCCACTGATGAATCAATATTTTATTGATTTCACTTAGTTTATTGTACCAGATTTAATCCAGGAATTGTGCTTGAAAGTACAATATTATCCTATTTTTCCTAATTGTGCTAAATTTGATCAGGAATTCTTATTTTAACTAATTTGAATTATCTGAGCTAATTATTATACAGGGAAAATTTGGAGATACAATTTGGGACATTTGAAGGTTAAATGAGAAATGGCAATTGAGCCCAATGCATCTCAGTCATTTCAATTTTCGCACAGTGCTGCGTGAATGTTGTGTCAACTTGTGTGTCCTCGTTTGAGTTCAGTTCTTATCCGTTTTCCATGCAATGTTTTTTCATAGTTTCGTCTAGATGTCTATTTTCACGTATAGTTTTTACTTTGTTCAAATAAGTTCTGTACTGTTCCCAGTAATGTTTTTACTCCCCTATGTCAGTCTAGTGATTACTGTTTGAGTGTTCTAATATGTTTACATTGTTTGCTTGCTGTTTAGTACTTGTGGTGGCTGGAATTTATCATTGGACAATGTATCTCATGGCCTAACACAAAATGGAAGAATATTTTATTCTTTTTGGAAGGAAGTGGGAGACACCAAAATAGAAAAAAAGGGACCACACACATGGAAGCAAGCACACGGAAGTCCCATTTTGAGCTACCACTGAGAAAAGAAACTTCATTTTCATTTAATGAAGGGGTGCACCCAGCAAATTAAAAAAAAAAGGGAAGAGCTGGTCCAACAAGTTTGGGGGTGCACATAGCAGCTTGGCACGTGAAGAATTAAAAACCAAGGGCAGCAGGGGGCTTGGATTCACGCGAAATAGGTCCAGCCGCCACGGGAAATCTTCTCGCATTTTATGATCTTGGAAAAGGGGCAGCACATGCTGCTGTGTCACGGCTTGGATGAGTGAAAGTAAGGCACACGGTGCTAGCTTGGATAAAGGAGCCGCCAATTGCCACTTGCTTGGAGCAGTAGCGTTGAGAAGCAGTGCATCACTGATAGCGTTTATTTTTCCTTCATTTAAAAGGATGCGTTGATTCATGGAGTAGGTGCGTTAGGGGATTCTTCTTGGAAGTCGCTGTCAAGTCCAGGGAGCAGCACGGATGAAGCTTGCACACATGGAGAAGAAGAGGGAAGCTGGATGGAAGCACAATGTTGCCACGGTAGTAGAACGCTGTCACGGGAATTTCATGAGGAGAATGTTTTTTTTTATTTTTCCTTTTCATTCAATGAAAGGTGCACATGAAGAAGTGCATTCAATTTCTTAGAAGATGGAAGCACAGTGATTTTGATTTTTTTCTTCAAGCTTAAACTAAGAATCTTGAATGCATTAATGGAAGCAGCTTGGTCATTTATTCTATTACGCTTTCTTACTGTTGATAAAATTGCATTTTATTTACTAGATAAAGTATAACTTCTTTTATCCAGCATTGATGCATTTTTCTTATTTATTTTTTTTTTCATGTCAATTTGTCACGCAATTTGAGCATTTAATTTTTAAATTCCAAGTTGTATTGAGCATTTAATGTTTTAGCATAAGTATTCCATTTGAATAGCACACCACATGTTTCTTTATTATTTGTTGCATTTTAATTAGTTCACACATCTTACTTTAGGAATGTTCGGTTCACTACTTTCATTCACTTTAATTAGTTTAATATTTTCGTTCACTATGATGTCTATTCTGTTCGGCTTCTTTATCTTCGTGCATTTCCAATTTCCTCACTTGCTTTAGAGACCGTTCGGTCTCAATGTAGAACCGTTCGGTCATCTGTAGGACCGTTCGGTCTTCATGCTTTGTTAATTTATTTCAATGTTTTCAATTATGTTTTGTTATATTTAATTTCCAGTTTTGATTTAGTTCATTTGTAATCACAAAAACACTTTCAAACCCCCCACAAAGTGTTCGACCTAAGTATTGAACCACATTTGGTCCTTGAGAGACGACCTAGGAGTCCATTTCCTAGTACTATACTGCATTCTTTTATGCACAACTTTTGTGAGATGTGCGACCCTCTAAAAAAACCACTCTGTGAAACTTCCTTCTGGGAAAGAATTTAACCAAAGCTTAGCATTGCCTCCTAATCAGAAAGGAAACAAGCTAAGTTTGATCGCTTCGTCTGGCACCCCATTAATTTTTACTGTGTTACAGATCTCATTGAATGTGGTGAGGTGCTCATATGGGCTTTCATGAGATAACCCATTGAATTGGTTGTTTTTCAACAGTTGGATCAGTGCTGGCTTGACCTCCATATTAGCTGCATTGACTCTAGGTCTAGCTATACTGTTAAAGTGCTGTGGTCCAGCTATATTGGTGTAGTCAGCAAGAGTTCTTCTGATGTTGTTGTTCTCCATATTTTCTGTGCTATGAACAGAACCTTGTGGTGATGGTTGTAACAGAGTTTCCGGAGAAGGGAAAAGTTCTCTAGATGTTCGGATTCTTCTCCTCCGTCTACTCTCGTCTAGACCTTCAAGAAGAGGTTCTATTGTTTTCTTGCTCCTTGTTCAAATTGCTTCCTGCATGCACAAGAAAACAAAACCCTAAAAAAATTGGTTAGCACAAAAAGATATAGGAGAAGATATAAGATTCAGAAAATAAAATAAAATAAAATAAAAACCGAAAAATAAAAACAGAAAATAAAAACAGAAATTCAAAATTAAAGTCAAAGATAATCAATAATCACACAAATTAACCAGTTAAACCACGAGTCCCCGGCAACGGCGCCAAAAACTTGATGACAAATTTATGAACACCGAAATACGGCACCACAAACTTGTTGAATAATCGGCAAGTGTGACTGAATCGTTTCAAGTAATAAAACTCGGTAAGACCAAGTATCGTTCTCCCAAAGGACTCACGACCTAGTTTAGTTATGTGATTCATTGATTAGCTAGGACTTAAGAACGAAATAAGTGGTGTTTACTATGCAAAGGACGAAAAAATAAACATGTATGCATGAGATTCGTCAATGGCTAAAACAAAAGACAAACACTTTCAATGGAATATATGGATGAGTATGTTGTTGGGGTTATCAATTTCATCTTATCCACTCTCATATACTTTAGGAATTCAACATTCAACTCATCATTGTTTATGCCACTCTCTAAATTACCTTGACAAGATGGCCTATCCCTAATTACGAGTTCATACAATTCCTCGCATTCCTAATAATTAGTTCTTATAGCGCAGGAGCTTAACGACAACCAATATACTATTGGGAGAGATTCCCCGGATCTAGACTTCCCGTACGTTCCCGTATCGACAAAATCAATAATCATGCATTGAATGAGTTAAACAAAGCAAGCATTGAGCAAAGAGGAAAAACCCTAACTAATGATGAAAGAAAGCATAGGTCTTAAAATAAGATGTAAACACAAATTCCATATATGAGAGTTTCACAAGACTACATTGATTCCCAACAACAATACAAGGTTTAGTTCACCATATTCATGGTGAAACTAGATGAATAATAATGAAAGAATGAAAGATAAAACCCTAGAAAGGTGAAGAGGTAGCCTGAGCATCCAAGATCCTCCTTCAAGGGGTGGAAGAGAGAGTCTTTGCTTCGTTTCTGCCAAAGATACAAACCCTAGGACGTCCTAAAGCTTAAATAATATTCTAAAATTACAGAAAATTTAGGCCCAAGCCCATAAGTGTGCCGCTCAGCGGTAAAGTGACGCTCAGCGGTGAGTGCGTGTGTTGGTTTCTTCCCCTCAGCGGCCATTTTGCCCCTCAGCGAATCTCCCGTGAACTCCTGACCGCCGCTCAGCGGTAAATTGCCGCTGAGCGGCAGTTGCGGCTTCTCCTTTTGCACTTTTTGGTGTCTTTTCTGATTCCATCTCTCTCCTTCTTCACTTCTTTCACTAAATTCACCTTAAAACCTGGACAAAAACATTGAAATCAAGCATAAACCTGTATAGCTCTCTTATTTCTGAAAATATGAATAAAAGCATGATTTCAAGCTAGTTTCTAAGTAAAAAGGTTGCTTTTAGTATCAATTTTAAGCAAGAAAATAACAGTTTTTCAACTGTTATCACTCAGCGGTAAACTGCCGCTCAGCGGTAAGTGCGTGAGTTGGTTTCTTCCCCTCAGCGGCCATTTTGCCCCACAGCGGATCCAACGTGACCTCCTGAGTGCCGCTTAGCGGTAAACTGCCGTTGAGCGGTAGTTGCGACTTCTCCTTTTTCTCTTTTTGATGTCTTTTCTGATTCCATCTCTCTCCTTCTTCACTTCTTTCACCAAATTAACCTTAAAACCTGCACAAAAACACTGAAATCAAGCATAAACTTGTCCAGCTCTCCTATTTTTGAAAAATATGAACAAAAGCATGATTTAAAGGTAGTTTCTAAGTGTTAAAGGTTGCTTTTAGTATCAATTTTAAGCATGAAAATAACAGTTGAAAAACTGTTATCAGTTAGCATCTACTGATGGATGGTAGGAGGTTAAGTATCTAATGAAGGATACTAGGTTTGTTACACCTACTGATGGGTGTTGGTAAGAAAGATTTGCACCTACTGATGGGTGTTTGTAAGAAAGATTTGCACCTACTGATGGGTGTTGGTGGATTTGGGGTCAGGCTCGTGACGTTAAACAAGCGCTACCTGGGAGACAACCTAATTGATTTACTTTGTTCTTACTGTTTATTTTGATTCTACTTTAGTTGCATAATAAGGACTGAATGTATGAGTGATTTGAGAACTTAAATGCTTGAAGTGAGTGAGAGGCATGAGTATAAAGCACCTAGGGCAAGCTAGAAAGAAGAAAAGCATGTCACGCAAGTGCTGCTTGATGACAAATTTATGAACACCGAAATACGGCGCCACAAACTTGTTGAACAATCGGCAAGTGTGACCGAATCGTTTCAAGTAATAAACTCGGTAAGACCAAGTATCGTTCTCCCAAAGGACTCACGGCCTAGTTTAGTTATGTGATTCGTTGATTAGCTAAGACTTAAGAACGAAATAAGTGGAGTTTAATATGCAAAACAGAAAATAAACATGTATGCATGAGTTTTGATCAATGGCTAAAACAAAATACAAGCACTTTCAATGGAATATATGGATGAGTATGTTGTTGGGGTTATCAATTTCATCTTATCCACTCTCATATATTTTAGGAATTCAACATTCTTTTCATCATTGTTAATGCCACTCTCTAAATTACCTTGCAAGAAGGCCTATCCCTAATTACGAGTTCATACAATTCCTAGCATTCCTAATAATTAGTTCTTTTAGTGCAGGAGCTTAACGACAACCAATATACAATTGGGAGAAATTCCCCGGATCTAGACTTCCCCGTACGTTCCCGTATCGACAAAATCAATAATCATGCATTGAATGAGTTAAACAAAGCAAGCATTGAGCAAAGAGAAAAAACCCTAACTAATGATGAAAGAAAGCATAGGTCTTAAATATAAGATGTAAACACAAATTCCATATATGAGAGTTTCACAAGACTACATTGATTCCCCAACAACAATACAAGGTTTAGTTCACCATATTCATGATGAAACTAGATGAATAATAATGGAAGAATGAAAGATAAAACCCTAGAAAGGTGAAGTGGTAGCCTGAGCATCCAAGATCCTCCTTCAATGGGTGGAAGAGAGAGTGTTTGCTTCGTTTCTGCCAAAGATACAAACCCTAGGACGTCCTAAAGCTTATATACTATTCTAAAATTACAGAAAATTCAGGCCGAAGCCCATAAGTGTGCCGCTCAGTGGTAAAGTGCCGCTCAGCGGTGAGTGCGTGAGTTGGTTTCTTCCCCTCAGCGGCCATTTTGCCCCTCAGCGGATCTCCCGTGAACTCCTGAGTGCCGCTCAGCGGTAAACTGCCGCTGAGCCGCAGTTGCGGCTTCTCCTTTTGCACTTTTTGATGTCTTTTCTGATTCCATCTCTCTCCTTCTTCACTTGTTTCACCAAATTCACCTTAAAACCTGCACAAAAACACTGAAATCAAGCATAAACCTGTCCAGCTCTCTTATTTCTGAAAATATGAACAAAAGCATGATTTCAAGCTAGTTTCTAAGTGTTAAAGGTTGCTTTTAGTATCAATTTTAAGCATGAAAATAACAGTTTTTCAACTGTTATCACCGCTCAACTGAAATTTCCGCTGAGGGGTAGCACTGCAAACTGGTTTTTGGGTTGCCCTTAGCGGGACCTTTGCCCATTAGGGTATTTTTGTACTCTAGGATGTGGTTTTGGTTTTATTTTCAGATTTCTTTCCTCTCACACACCTCTAAATACTTTTCTAAGAGTTCTCTACATCTTTCCCATCATTCCCCTTCACAAAATCCCTCTTCCACTTACTTTCTCACTAACTTGCCATTTAAGTTTGGGGTTTGGAGAGAGCATTGCTGTTGGGACTAAGTTCTTCATATTGGTAGAGCATTTTTTACTCATCTAGCATCTCCACCCAAGTAAGTCAAGCATTTTTCATTGTAGGGTTCTTGAAAGTATGAATTGAATTGAATTTGAATGTTCAAAGCATGATTTTTAGGGACTTTGATTTCTATGCATGATTTGATGAATTAATTGAAGATTGAACTGATTAAAATACTTGATTTTGTTTTGGAAGTATGAAAATCGCATATGGATGGAGTTAGGAAGCATAAAAATTGAATTTTCCAAAATCTGCAGAATCGTCGCCCAGCGAAAATTTCCGCTAAGCGTGACTCTGCCAGACTCTTTTTTTGGCTTCTTTATCTTGATGGTCTGGTGCACTGGTTGCGCTGATGGGTTCTTTTGACCCTCAGCGGTGGTTTAGCATAGATTTGAGGTATTGTTCAGGGTTTACTAATGATTAACATGTTTTGTGGTTTTGTAATTTGTGTTTGATGTAGGGATGGCATCCTCTTCAGGCAAGAGATTGAAAACCATAGCCTCCAAGAGAAAAGACAAGGAACCTGAAACAACCTCATTCTAGTAGGTTCCTATCTCGCAAGCATGAGAAGCATTTTAAGATTGTGCAAGATAGGAGACTCCTGATGGAAAGGAAAGCTGGAATGATACCCAACTTTGCTCCTCAAGTTGGAGAGCAATTGATGGGAAGAAACTGGAGAAAATTGGCCACATACCCTACACCAACCAATATAGCAATGGTGAAGGAATTTTACACCAATGGCAGAAAGATAGGTGATTATCCATCTGAGGAGTACCTAAGATATGTTAGAGGCCACGCTATTAAGTATGATCCTACCTATATCAACAACTTTTTGGGGACTGAATGGGTTGGAGAGCAGTGCCAATTTACTCTATGTATGGAGGAAGGTACTGATTTTAATGATGTGGAGAGTGTTCTATGTGTATCTGGAGGACACATCCAAAGGAACAGAAATAGGGCAATGGTTACTATTAGGAGGACTGATCTGACTTCTCTTGCTAAATATTGGATGGCATTCTCCCCTACCAACATTCAGCCGTGCTCTCATGTTTCAGACATCACTCTCAGCAGGGCACTTCTCCTTTAATGTGTGCTTAGAAATATGAGCATTAACATTGGTCAAGTGATTGCCAATGAAATACAAATGTGTGCCATCACGATGAACAAGGCACGTTTAGGGCATCCTTCCTTGATTACACACCTATGTAAGATAGCTGGGGTGGATATTTCTGCTCCACCATTTCAAAGGTCAAGGAAATCCATTGATGAGTCTTATTATAGGCAGTATTGTGGAGGAGAGGAGGCAGCTGAGCTAGTTCCACCACAACGTCCTCACAGAGAAAGAAGACCAACACAGAGTCAGGCATCTGTAGAGACTTATGAGGCAGAGCCATTCTAGATGAGAGACATGTATATGTCTCTTATAGGTGCACAGATGCAATCCATCCATAGAGGATAGGTGGAAACTGCTAAGATGATTATTGGGTTATATGATACACCCTCAGCACACAGGTGGACTATGGATGAATTCCATAGTGTGGTGGATTGGCTAGAGGAGCAAATTCAAGGCAACAGAGCAAGAGTAGCTGAAGCTTCAGCCATGGAGGAAGATGAAGATGAGGATGATGACGCATTTGAGGATGCTGAAGACAATGAAGAGGAGGAAGATACAGATGACAACACAAGTTGATGAGGAGTTGAGATTGCATCTATTGATGGATGCTATCAGCACTAGAGCAGGATCTTTTCTATCTTTTGTTTTGTAATTTTGAACTTATTTTTTTTGTAATTTTGAACTTCTTTGCTTCTGTTTTTAGAATAGGGTTGATGTACTCAATTTGAAACTTGTCTGTTATGGTGGTTTGCTTGTGACTATTGTGTGATAAGTAATGCTTGATGATGTTTTGATCTTGATTGATGATTGAGAATGCACATTATATGCTTATACAGGTGGTTCACGAGCTATGTGAACAAGTTCATGATGCTATGATTGTGATTATGATGCTAAGCAAGATGTGTATGTGGAATATGAATGAGCTTATATGTGAGGTTTTGAGCTCTAGAGTTGTTGTGATTGAATGATATTACTTTGAAAGCATGAATGACTTTGCCCAGGTTTTCTATGATTAAATCATTTGCTTGTTTGCATCATATGATCAAGGCCATTTGTTGGTACCCTTCTATTAACCAAATACATTAATTTAGCCCACTAAAACAGACCACTATGTGTTCTATCCTTTGATAATGTAGCCTTGAACATGATTTAAAAACCCTTTCTGAAAAGATTTACCTTGACTTAAGTTGAAATTATTCTGTGGTATTAATAAATGTTCAAGTTTGGGGTTGTTGGAGAATAGAAAGGGAAAATAAGAAGCATTGAGCCAAAAGAGCATGTGAAAAGCAAAAGAAAAAGAAGAGAAAAGCTCAATGCAAAAGAAAGCTGGGAATACTTAAGAATGGTTGTGTTTAGATGATTCTCTTAACTCAAGGGTTTTGTGATCTAGAAAAACCAATTGTTATTGTTAGCCCAGCCACATTATAAGCCATTGAAAAGTCCTTTTGATGATGCTTGCTTGTGAGTGTTTTTTATTGTGGTTAAATGAAAGGCAAAGTTTGACTCGTGTGACATTGTGATAATAAAGTGAATGAGTGAATTTCTCCTATATACTTGTGTGTTGTATGAAACACTTAAAGCATATGCACATCTTGATTGAAGTTTTGTGATGAGCTAAATTATGTATTTACTTATCTTGAAAGAAAGATTTTTGAATGTGGTGAACAATTGAATGGATGGGTAGAAGATTGAGTTACATCTTATTTGCTTGAGGACAAGCAAAGTTCTAAGTTTGGAGTTGTGATAACAGTTGAAAAACTGTTATTTTTATACTTAAAGTTTACTTAAATTACAACCTTTATGACTTAGAAATTAGCTTGACATCATGATTTTGTTGAATTATTGGAAATAATAGAGTTGTACAGGTTTCATCTTTCATTCTTTCATTATTATTCATCTAGCTTCACCATGAATATGGTGAACTAAACTTTGTATTGTTGTTGTTGAATCAATGTAATCTTTTGAAGCTCTCATATATGGAATTTGTGTTTAAACATCTTATTTGAGATACATGCTTTCTTTCATCATTAGTTAAGGTTTTTCCTCTTTGCTCAAAGCATGCATTGTTTAACTCATTCGATGTCATGATTATTGATTTTGTCGATATGGGAACGTGCGGGGAAATCTAGATCCGGGGAAATTCTCCCAATAGCATATTGCCTACGCATAAGAATATGAGGTTGGTTGCCTTAAAGCTTCTGTGCTTCAGAATTAATTATTAGGGATGCTAGAAATGTATGAACTCTAAATTAAGGATAGGCCTTCTGATGGGGAAGTGCATACCTAGAGAGAGTATACTAAATGACATTTAAGAAATGGAAGAGAAATTAAAAATGGAAGAGATTAGAGAAAAGGAAACTTAGCAAATGAAGATGCGCCACTTGAACAAGCTTCCAAGATAAGCATCATGAAGAGGACCGCCACTTGCATGAGCAAGATAAGGCCTGCCCAAATTTGGGACTTTAGAGACAGAATTCTATCTCAAAGAAGAATGCAAGATTGCAATTCAACTCAAATTTCATTCTATGCAAAGGTAAGGTGTACAAAAAGGAGACCCCTAAGCCTTCTTATATAACCTTTGGAGTGAGCTAAGATGCAAGATCTAGGAGATGTGCGACTTTTTGAGGGTGTAGTTTGTCCAACAGCTGCTGCAGGTCTTCTAGGGACTTTTGAGTCCCACATTGCTCAATTCTCTCCACTCCAAAGGGTTTATAAGGCAACTAGTTCTCCTATAGTTCAAAATATGAAAACTAGCTATGTTATCTAATGCTACACGCCTAGGACGCCCATTTCCTCTCCTTTTCTTTTTAAGACCAAGCCATGGAAAGTCCCACATTGCTTGTTCTTAAAGAGAAAGAAGAGTTTATAAGCATCTCTACAACTAGAAATAACGAAAGAACAAAAGAGGCAAATACAAGCCAATGAAACCTATTCTACTCTTTTTTATGCTTGTTGTCACTTTGAAAACTCTTCATTGTTGCCCCATCTATGATCATATCATCCCCCCCAGGTTGGAGAGGATTCGACCTCGAATCTTGAAAAACCTGCAACAAAGAGAAATTAGTGACTTATTTCGTGTATAAACCAAAGGAACTCCTCCTGGATCAAATGTTAACCTACAAAAAACATCAAAAATTTTGTGAATAAATTGATGTTTACCAAACAATGTATATGGAAAAGGAATATTGAAAGAATTGGTCTTTGAAATTTGATTTATTATTTTTTTAAGGAAAACTAAAAATCCTTCTTTAGAAAAACTTTTATTTTTGTCTTGAGTTAAGTGTAAAAAAGAATACATTAACTCAAGATGTGAGTTGGAAATGGTGTGTGAAGAAGTGGTAATAAAAGATGAGAAACATGGGTTGGTTATCTTGAATGTCCTTAGTTAAACAATGAAGCATAACCTTCTCTTTTTCTTCACTTGGTGAGGAAAAAGAGCTATAAGTGTGTGTAGGTAAGGAAGAGGTAGACTCATTAATGACAACTTCTTCTTCCCTAATGCACACTACCCTTTTATTAGGACAAGAAGATGCTATATGACCATGCCCTAAACATTTAAAACACTTAATATGGCTAGGTCTAGAAGAAGATGTAGATGCGGAGGAGGAATGGTTAGAAGAAGAATGGTTAAAAGAAGAATGAGGACAAGATTTGTTAGTGGATTCCTTAGAAACATTCTTGGCTTTATCCTTTGATGATGAAGATTTGTAGAAAACATCTTTTGAAATTTTGTTGTGAAAATCCTCTTTTTGCAAGAGTTTCTTCTCAACTTTCATGGCCCTATAAACCACTACATCTAAAGTCTCATCATCATGGAGTTTCAAAACATCTTGGATGTTTCTACTGAGTCCACTAATAAATCTAACTATTTTTGCATGATCATTTTCTTTAGTGTTAGTATGATATAGGAGCACTTTGAGCTCGCGAGCATACTCCTCCACACTTCATCTACCTTGAGTAAGTCGTTGGAGCTTAATCAAGAGGTCCCTATGGTAGTATGGAGGTACGAAACGTTGGTACAAAATGTCCCTGCAATGTTCCCATGTACTCGCGGGTGAGGCCATGGTTAAGTATCTCCTATTTAGCCATTGCTTGGCGTATCCCTCTAAAGCTAAACAAGCTAACTTTACACGCAAAGGTCCATTTACACTATACAAATCAAAAATTTGGTCTACTTTAGCTATCCAATCTAGAAAAATAGACGGCTCGGCTTCCCCTTTGAAAGTAGGCAAGTTCAACTTTGGTAGTGTAAGGCCTTGGTCCATAGCTTTATCTTCTTGATGCTTCTTTGGCGAGGGAAGTGATAACAGTTGAAAAACTGTTATTTGTTAGCAAAATGATGAAGATGAAGTTTTGATGATGTCCAAATCAAGTCAAGAGAAATCAAGATTCAAGATGTTATGAAGACTTGTATTGCTATGGAAAGCTTTTGTAATAATTGTAGTTTAGTGTCTAGGACTTAGATTTTTAGTGGTTTTGATTCCATGTAATTTTATATTATATAATTAATGTCGAGAGTCAAAATCGCACTGTTTTAATCGATTAAAACAAGTATTAATCGATTAAAACGAGTAAAAGCTGAAAACTCAACTTTTTCTGTTTTAATAGATTAAAACTTGTTTTAAACTATTAGCTAATCGATTAAAATACATTTTAATCGATTAAAGCTGATCGTTGGGGATTTCAGATTTGAAAAACTAGCCGTTGTACTCATTTTAATCGATTAATACTTGTTTTAATCGATTAAATGCGTTAGATGGCCCGTTTTCGTAGAATGGAAGAGTATTTGGCTGAGTCTATAAATTGGCTCACTCTTTATCTCAAAAAATAACTCTTCCCTTGTGCTCTAGTACTCTGAACTCTTTTGAGAACTCTGTGAATTTGCTGAAGCTAAGGAAACTCTTGTCTGCAAAGTCCTGAAGTGATACTGCGGTGACGGAGGAATAGCTTGATCATCCTTGGTGTGTCTGAGGAAGTGTTTAGAAGAGAATCATCCTTCGTGAAGCATTCGAAGGAGGTGATCATCCTTTGTGAAGATTCAAAGGAGGTGTAAGTTCATCTCTTGTGGTTTCAAGAGAGGTGGTAATTTCTAAACTGTTACAAATTATTTTTCTGTGTGACTAATATTTGTAATTGTTTTGTGATAGTGAAAAAGGTTTATCTTGTTTGAGATAAGCGACTGGATGTAGGATCCTAGTGATCTGAACCAGGATAAAATACCTGTGCAATTTTTCTCTTTCCCTTACTCTCTTATTTACGTTTAATTATCTGCTTAGTAAGAAATTAAGAGAAAAATATTAAAAAGGCATAATAAAAGGATATAACCAATTCACCCCCCCTCTTGGTTTGTTATCACGCTAATAATTCCGCTGCAGCAATTCTAACAATTGGCATCAGAGCTTGCTTTGATAGTCATTCAAATGGCAGGATCACATCAAACCTTTGCAGAGGGTGCTTCAATCAATAGACCCCCACTATTCACAGGTGAGAACTATGCATTCTAGAAGGTAAGGATGCAAATATTTATTGAATCTATTGATTGTGAAATTTGGGATGTTATTGCGTCTGGTGCTTCTGTTCCTACTAACAACATACAGGAACCAAAGCCTCGTGGTCAATGGACCATTGAAGAAAAGAGAAGATTTCAGAATGACGTTAAAGCTCGGAACATTATTGCATCAGCATTGACTGTTGATGAGTTCTATAGGGTTTCTGTCTGCAAAACTGCTCAAGAAATGTGGGATGTGCTCAGAGTAACACATGAAGGAACAAATGATGTAAAGAGGGCAAGAAAGAATTCCCTGATTCAAGAGTATGAAATGTTCAGGATGAAGCAAGGAGAAACAATTTCTGACGTTCAAAAACGCTTCACCAACATTGTCAATCATCTCATTGGACTGGGTAAGTCATTCGATACTGATGAATTAAACATTAAAATTTTGAAGTCTTTAGACAGGTCGTGGCAACCTAAGGTGACTGCAATCTCGGAGTCACAAAACCTCAACACCATGACTATGGCGGCATTATTTGGAAAGTTGAGGGAACATGAATTAGATCTTGGAAGACTTGATGAAGAAGAAGCTAAAGCCAAAACCAACAAGAAGAGTTTGGCGTTAAAATCAGAGGTTGATAGAAGCAAAGGTAAATCGGAAGATGAAGACTCAGACGATGAGGAAAACTTAAGCCTCGTGATCAAAAGATTAAACAAATTTATGAAGTCTAAAGGTAAAGGAAGGTTTAGGTATGAGAAGAAAGATAATCAAGCATCTTCCTCAAATTACCGATGCTACAGCTGTGGAGAAAAGGGGCATCTAAAGGCAGACTGCCCAAATCAGAAGAAAGGTGAAGACAAAAAGGAGAAAAGATTCTTCAAGAAAAAGAAAGCATACATTGCATGGGAAGACGATAATGAGTCCATTTCAGATTCAAGCGATTCAGATGAAGAAGCTAACATCTGTTTAATGGCAGATGATGATAATGTCAGCCAAGTAAGTAGCTCACATTATTCTGATAATAATAGTCAAGTTGATGAAGATGAATTGCATGAAACATATGCTGCATTGTTAATTGAATATGAAAAATTAAATATTTCTCATAAAAAGCTGAAAAAGGATTTTAAAAATTTAAAATCTGAATTTGACAACCTTCTTGAAGAAAATAAAAATTTGAAATTTACTTCTGAAAATCTCACTAAATTAAATGATGATTTGAAAACTGAATTTTCAAATTTATCTGAAGAAAACAGAAGTTTGAAAAATAAATTTTTATATCAAGCAGAAGAAATCAGGAATTTGAAAAGTAAAGTGCTATATTATGAAAAAGAAAAATATGTTGCTAATCATGAATGTGAGTCTTGCATACAATTCAAATATTTTTCTGAACAAACAACCTTAGGAGAATGTAGCAAAAATAATGAAAATAAGGTTGTTAAAAATAAGTATGTTCCGAAAATTAAAAATAAACATAATAATAGAACCCGTAGAACATGGGTAGAAAAAGGAACAACTTATAGGAACACAAACTTTGTATCATGCTTTTATTGTATGAAAAAGGGTCATACTTCAAATAAATGTAAAATTAAGCATTATGGTGTTCCAAGTGGTAGATATGTTTGGGTTGTAAAATGATTCCTCTCTTTCTAAATCTAACCCAAAGGACCCATACAAGTAGTTGGGTACCTATTGTTTAATATTTAGAATTTCTTTAAAACAAAATTTAAGAAAATTTTATTCCAAGGCCGATGAAACTATTTTTTTTGATATCTTCTAATATACAAAGCATAAATAGTTTTCAATCGGAAAAATTTTTATGTGTGCATGTTGTCTTTGATGAAATTGTAGACCTTGAGGCAAAACCTCTTGAGTCAGTTGAATTACATGCAGGCAATGATGAAGATTTGTAGAAGACAACAAATGAAGCGAAGAATGATGACAATCCTCAAGATGAAGATCTAAACAAAATGTGGAATCAACCTAGGGGATTATCATTACAAAGTTGGAGGCATATCTAAAGGGGTAAACATTAGAAGAGATCTAGGAATTTTTTAGAAATATCTTAGGATTGCATTTTTTTTAAAATTCCTATCTTATATAGTTCAATATATGATTAAACAATGTTTTATAAGTTCTTTATCCTAAAAATATTTGCTTTATATATCCTTTTGTGCATGTTTGAATGAATCTTTAAATTTAAAATATTTTTAGCTCATATGCATACTTGCTTTTATTAAGGGGGAGTATTATCTTAGGAGGAGAACATCAAACACAACTTTTTAATTATGATCAAAAAGGGGGAGAAAATGTCTAAAGCTTATTTGCCTATTTGTGCTTATGCACTTTTTCTTCCATAAGTTGTGTTTTATCCAGATTATTACTAAAAGCTTTAAATCAAAGGAGTTTTTGATCATCATCAAAAAGGGGGAGAATGTTAGCAAAATGATGAAGATGAAGTTTTGATGATGTCCAAATCAAGTCAAGAGAAATCAAGATTCAAGATGTTATGAAGACTTGTATTGCTATGGAAAGCTTTTGTAATAATTGTAGTTTAGTGTCTAGGACTTAGATTTTTAGTGGTTTTGATTCCATGTAATTTTATATTATATAATTAATGTCCAGAGTCAAAATCACACTATTTTAATCGATTAAAACAAGTATTAATCGATTAAAACGAGTAAAAGCTGAAAACTCAACCTTTTCTGTTTTAATAGATTAAAACTTGTTTTAATCTATTAGCTAATCGATTAAAATACATTTTAATCGATTAAAGCTGACCGTTGGGGATTTCAGATTTGAAAAACTAGCCGTTGTACTCATTTTAATCGATTAATACTTTTTTTAATCGATTAAATGCGTTAGATGGCCCGTTTTTGTAGAATGGAAGAGTATTTGGCTGAGTCTATTAAAAAGGCATAATAAAAGGATATAACCAATTCACCCCCCCTCTTGGTTTGTTATCACGCTAATAATTCCGCTGCAGCAATTCTAACATTATTTTCATGCTTAAAATTGATACTAAAAGCAACCTTTACACTTAGAAACTAGCTTGAAATCATGCTTTTATCCATATTTTCAGAAATAAGAGAGCTGGACAGGTTTATGTTTGATTTCAGTGTTTTTGTGCAGGTTTTAAGGTGAATTTAGTGAAAGAAGTGAAGAAGGAGAGAGATGGAATCAGAAAAGAAATCAAAGAGTGCAAAAGGAGAAGCCGAAGTCACCGCTCAGCGGCACTTTACCGCTGAGCGGCACTCAGGAAGTCACGGGAGGTCCGTTGAGGGGCAAAATGGCCGCTGAGTGGAAACGAGACGCGCACTCACCGCTGAGCGGTATTTTACCGCTGAGCGGCACACTTATGGGCTTGGGCCTAGATTTTTTGTAATTTTAGAAGAGTATATAAGCTTTAGGACGTCCTAGGGTTTGTATCTTTTGCAGAAGCGAGGCAAACACTTTCTCTTCCACCCCTTTGAAGGAGGATCTTGGATGCTCAGGCTACCTCTTCACCTTTTTAGGGTTTATTCTTTCATTCTTTCATTGTTATTCATCTAGGTTCACCATGAATATGGTGAACTAAACTCTGTATGTTTGTTGGGGAATCAACGTAATCTTTTGAAGCTCTCAAATATGGAATCTGTTTTTACATCTTTTAATTAAGACTTATGCTTTCTTTCATCATTAGTTAGGGTTTTTCCTCTTTGCTTAATGCTTGCATTGTTTAACTCATTCGATGCATGATTATTGGTTTTGTCGATACGGGAACGTACGGGGAAGTCTAGATCCGGGGAATTTCTCCCAATATTATGTTGGTTGTCGTTAAGCTCCTGCACTTATGAACTGATCATTAGGAATGCTAGGAATTGTATGAACTCGTGATTAGGGAGAAGCCTTCTAGAAAGGTACTTTAGAGAGTGGCATTAACAATGATGATTTGAATGTTGAATTCCTAAAATATATGAGAGTGGATAAGATGAAATTGACCCCCAACAACATATTCATTCATATATTTCATTGAAAGTGTTTATCTTTTGCTTTTGCCATTGATCAAAACTTCATGCATACATGTTTATTTTCTGTCTTGCATATAAAATCTCAATTATTTCGTTTGTAAGTCTTAGCTAATCAACAAATCACATAACTAAACTAGGCCGTGAGTCCTTTGGGAGAACGATACTTGGTCTTACCAAGTTTATTACTTGAACGATTCGGTCATACTTGCTGATTGTGAAACAAGTTTGTGACATCATATTTTGGTGATCATAAATTTGTCCATCAGGAAGGTATACATTTACGGTTCTAGCTTCTTGCTTCTTCTTGTAGGAACCATGATCATGACCATGAGATTGCTTCCCTTTAGCCTTTGTTTCCGCGTTTAACTATTTGCTCATAGCATCAAGTTGATGTTGCATTTGTTGGAAGGCCTTCATCACATCAAACTTGCTAGAAGGGCTTCCATGGTTGCTATCTCCATGAGATGAAGCATGGCTGGAACCTGCAGACATGTTAAAAAAAAAAACAGCAGCAAGCTACACACAAAACAGGTTAGAAACAACCAAAAATCAAGGCAAAGCAGCAGCCACAAAACAGCTCACAGTTTCACTCAAAGAATGGAAGGAAACGACTCAAAACTCACGGCCAGTGTCTCAAAAAACAAGGAAAGGGCAGCACCCTTCTTTTAAGATAGTAAAATGTCTCACAAGTCCACTTTGAGAGCACCAACTCAAGTCCAAAGCAAATGGAAAGATGTACAATCCACTTTAATGCAAAGAAGCCAAATCAAGACAACACATGGTAGAGGCCAAAGAAAGAATGAAAACTACAAGACAAATGATGAAAATGGAACCTAAAAAATCAAGAAACGTGGCACAAAAACAAGGAGGCAACACTCTAATGATTTTATGAAGATAAAACAACAAGAAAATGGAGTCAAAACAGTGGCACAAAATGAACAAGACAGCAAAGAAATTTACACAACCAAGAAGCAAATATACATCAACATACTAAGTATACATGAAGAGCAAGACCAAATTAATGCTGGAAATAATTTGGGCAAACCTCAAAGTAATATATTCTGTATTTAAATGAGAAAAGAGGCTTGAAAACAATGCTCAAACACACTAAACACAAAGAAGATGTCTCGGCCAGCAAGCTGATAACAGTTGAAAAACTGTTATTTTCATGCTTAAAATTGATACTAAAAGCAACCTTTAGACTTAAAAACTAGCTTGAAATCATGCTTTTATCTATATTTTCAGAAATAAGAGAGCTGGACAGGTTTATGCTTGATTTAAGTGTTTTTGTGCAGGTTTTAAGGTGAATTTAGTGAAAGAAGTGAAGAAGGAGAGAGATGGAATCAGAAAAGGAATCAAAGAGTGCAAAAGGAGAAGCCGAAAGCACCGCTCAGCGGCATTTTACTGCTGAGCGGCACTCAGGAGGTCACGAGAGGTCCGCTGAGGGGCAAAATGGCCGCTGAGGGGAAGAAAAGAGACGCGCAGTCACCGTTGAGCGGTATTTACCGCTGAGCGCCATTCTTAATGGGCTTGGACTTGTTTTCTGGCACTTTTATGGGCTTGGGCTTAGATCTTTTGTAATTTTAGAATAGTATATAAGCTTTAGGACGTCCTAGAGTTTGTATCTTTGGCAGAAAGGAGGCAAACACTCTCTCTTCCACCCCTTTGAAGGAGGATCTTGGATGCTCAGGCTACCTCTTCACCTTTTTAGGGTTTATTCTTTCATTCTTTCATTGTTCATCTAGGTTCACCATGAATATGGTGAACTAAACTCTGTATGTTTGTTGGGGAATCAACGTAATCTTTTGAAGCTCTCATATATGGAATTTATGCTTGCATCTTTTAATTAAGACTTATGCTTTCTATCATCATTAGTTAGGGTTTTTCCTCTTTGCTTAATGCTTGCATGGTTTAACTCATTCGATGCATGATTATTGGTTTTGTCGATACGGGCACGTACGGGGAAGTCTAGATCCGGGGAATTTCTCCCAATATTATGTTGGTTGTCGTTAAGCTCCTGTACTTATGAACTGATCATTAGGAATGCTAGGAATTGTATGAACTCGTGATTAGGGAGAAGCCATCTAGAATGGTACTTTAGAGAGTGGCATTAACAATGATGATTTGAATGTTGAATTCCTAAAATATATGAGAGTGGATAAGATGAAATTGACCCCCAACAACATATTCATTCATATATTTCATTGAAAGTGTTTATCTTTTGCTTTTGCCATTGATCAAAAACTCATGCATACATGTTTATTTTCTGTCTTGCATATTAAACTCCAAATATTTCGTTCTTAAGTCTTAGCTAATCAACAAACCACACAACTAAACTAGGCCGTGAGTCCTTTGGGAGAACGATACTTGGTCTTACCAAGTTTATTACTTGAACGATTCGGTCATACTTGCCGATTGTGAAACAAGTTTGTGACATCATATTTTGGTGCTCATAAATTTGTCCATCAAGTTTTTGGCGCCATTGCCGGGGAATCTGGTTTAACTGGTTAATTTGTGTGATTATTGATTATCTTTTACTTTAATCTTGAATTTCTGTTTTTATTTTCTGTTTTTATTTTTTCGGTTTTTATTTTATCTTATTTGATTTGACTTGATTTTATTTTATTTTATTTGATTAGATTAGATTTTATTTGATTTGATTAGATTATATTTGATTTTATTTTATTTGATTTGATTAGATTTGATTTGATTTGATTTTATTTTATCTTATTAGATTAGATTAGATTTAATTTTATTTTATTCTATCTTATTTTATTTTATCTTCTGAATCTTTTATCTTCTGAATATATATCTTCTCCTATATCTTTTTGTGCTAACAAATATTTTGTAGAGTTTTGTGCCTAATGTTTGCAGGATGCAATTCGAACAAGAATTTAATGGGCACTCAATTCTACCAAAGTAATCTCAACCACTGGTGGGAACATGACTCAAGCATGGATCAAAGCCAATTATGGCAAGCTGTCGGACAATTTGAGAACCAACCACAACAACAATGGCAGCAACAAAGCTTTAAAATCAACAAAGGGAAGCAAGAGATCTCTTCGTTTAGACAAGGCATGGAAGAATCACTGGGGCATGCATGGGACAGGTACAAAAGCCTATTAAGAAAGACTCCCACGCATGGATTTAACGAAGGAGAAGTAGTCCTAATCTTCCTTGGAGGTCTTGGTTCACAAACCATGATGATGCTTGACGCCTCAGCTGGAGGCAATATGAAATGGAAGACTCCAGAGGAAGCCACAGAAATAATTGAAAGCATGACTGTCAGAGCGGCTGCAGCGGATGGGTTAGCGTGGAACAACAAACCAAGAGGGGGGGTGAATTGGTTCTCACTAAAAACGTGTGCCTTAAAAATTTCTACTCAATTAAACTTACTTAGCAATTAATAATAACAGTTAAATAGAGTAAGGTTGAGAGAAATTTGCACAGATGATTTTATCCTGGTTCGGATCTTACCAATCCTACGTCCAGTCGCTTATCTCAAAACAAGATAAACAATTCACTAATCACAAAACAATTACAAACTACAATCACACAGATATGTCAGAGCGCGGCTGCAGCGGAAGGGTTAGCGTGGAATAACAAACCAAGAGGGGTTTTTAATAATAACGTGTGCCTTTTAATTTCTACTCAATTAAACTTACTTAGCAATTAATAAAGACAAATAAAGCAAGAGTAAGGTTGAGAGAAATTTGCACAGATGATTTTATCCTGGTTCGGATCTTACCAATCCTACGTCCAGTCGCTTATCTCAAAACAAGATAAACAGTTTCACTAACACAAAACAATTACAAATTACAATCACAAAGATACAATTTGTAAAAGTTTAGAAACCACCTCTCTTGATACCACAAGAGACGAAACTACACCTCCTTTGAGTCTTCACAAAGGATGAACACCTCCTCCGAATACTTCACGAAGGATGATTCTCTTCCGAACACCTCCTTAGACACACCAAGGATGAACCGGCTATTTCCTCTGTCACCGTAGCAGCACTTCACCAGCTCCACAGACAAGAGTTTCACAAGCCGAACAAGAACACACAAGTCTCAAGAATTTCTGAGTATTTGAGCACAAGGGAAGAGTTTCTGTGTCTCTAGTTATTTGTATATCTTGAGAGAAAATGAGAGTCTATTTATAGACTCATCCAAAGACTCTTCCATTCACTAAAAGACAAACTTAACGGCTAGTTTCTCCAACGGTCATAAACGGCTAGTTTGTCCAACGGCCATAAACGGCTAGTTTGTCCAACGGCCATAAACGGCTAGTTTGTCCAACGGCCATAAACGGCTAGTTTCTTCAACGACTAGTTTCCCCAACGTCCGTGTTAAGTGCGATACTCTTACTGTTAACCGTCACTATTCACGTGAATAGTGTTACTATTCATGTGAATAGTACTATAGTGTTTTGTTGCAATGATTTACTATAGTAATTTTACAAAACACTTTTCTTTTTCTGATCTACGTCCTATACATATTTCTAAGAGTATTACAAAAGCTTTCCATCACAATACAAATCTTCAGATCATTTTGATTCTTGATTGGTCTTGACTTGATTTGGACATCATCAAAATTTCATCTGCATCATTTTGCTAACAATCTCCCCCTTTTTGATGATGATAAAAAACTTCTTGATTTAAAGCTTTTGGTAATAATCTGTATTTAAAACACAACTTATGGAAGAAAGAGTGCATTAGTGAATAAACACAAGTAAGCTAAATAAGCAAATAAGCTTTAATAAGTTTTAAGCATTTTCTCCCCCTTTTTGATCATAATTAAAAAGTTGTGTTGAATGTTCTCACCCTAAGATAATACTCCCCCTTAATAAAAGCATGTATGCATATGAGCTAAAAATATTTCAAATTTAAAGATTCATTCAAACATGCACAATAGGATATTTAAAGCAAATATTTTTAGGAGAAAGAGCTTATAAAACATTGTTGAGATCTTCATCTTGAGGATTGTCATCATTCTTTGCTTCATTTGTTGTCTTCTACAAATCTGCGTCGTTGCCTGCATGTAATTCAACTGACTCAAGAGGTTTTGCCTCAAGGTCTACAATTTCATCAAAGACAACATGCTCACATAAAAGTTTTTCCGATTTAAAACTATATATACTTTATATATTAGAGGATATCCAAAAAAAAATAGTTTTATCGGTCTTAAAAAAAATTTTCTTAAATTTTGTTTTAAAGAAATTTTAAAAAAAATTTGTACCCAACAATTTTGTTTGGGTCCTTTGGGTTAGATTGAAAATTTGAAATCATTTTATAACCCAAACATATCTACCACTTGGAACACCATAATGCTTAATTTTACATTTGTTAGATGTATGACCCTTTTTCATACAATAAAAGCAGGATACAACATTTGTGTTCCTATAAGTTGTTCCTTTTTCTACCCAAGTTCTACGAGTTCTATGATTATGTTTATTTTTAATTCTAGGAACATACTTATTTTTAACAACCTTATTTTCATTATTTTTACTACATTCTCCTGAGGTTGTTTCATCTAGTAGTTTCTTATAATTAACACAAGATGCACATTCATCACTACTAGTATATTTACCTTTTTCATAAAATAAAATTTTATTTTTCAAAATTTTATTTTCTTCAAAAATATTTTTAAAATTTGATTTTAATTCTTTATTTTCATCTGCTATTGATTTTTCAACGTTATCAACTTTCAATTTATGTTTATCACAAAATTTACACTCAGCAGATATATTTGTATCATTTTCTACATTTGAAATTTTACTATTTAAAGTTTCTATTTCTTCTAAGGATTTTTCATATTTCTTTTGTAATTCTTTAAAATCCTTTTTCAATTTCTTATGAGCAAGATCTAGTTTTTCTGATTCTATCAATAATTCTCTATAAATTTCATGTAATTCATCTTCATCAATATGATCAGAATCATCAGAATCGCTAGAGGTACTTACTTGGCTTCTAGTGTCGTCGTTCACTACTAAACAGATGTATGCTTGCTCATCAGAATCACCCATACTTGATGTTGTGCTTGATGAAGAGCTTGAATTATTCTCTTCCATGATTAAAGTATTCGTTTTAGCACACCCGATTTCATCTCTGCCTTCATGAGTTACTCTTAATGTTTCCCACATTTCTTTAGCGTTTTTACAGACAGAGATCCTGTAGAACTCATCAACAGTCAACGCTGACGCAATGATATGCCGGGCTTTTACATCATTCTGAGATCTTCTCTTTTCTTCAATGGTCCATTGGTCACGGGACTTTGGTTCCTGCATAATGTTAGTTGGAACAAAAGGACCAAATGCAACAGCATCCCAAATATCTACATCAATAGATTCCATAAATATTTGCATTCTGACTTTCCAAAATGCGTAATTTTCACCTGTGAATAGTGGTGGTCTATTGATAGAAGCACCCTCTGCGAATGTTTGAAACGATCCCGCCATTTGAATGACTATCAAAGCAAGCTCTGATACCAATTGTCAGAGCGCGGCTGCAGCGGAAGGGTTAGCGTGGAATAACAAACCAAGAGGGGTTTTTAATAATAACGTGTGCCTTTTAATTTCTACTCAATTAAACTTACTTAGCAATTAATAAAGACAAATAAAGCAAGAGTAAGGTTGAGAGAAATTTGCACAGATGATTTTATCCTGGTTCGGATCTTACCAATCCTACGTCCAGTCGCTTATCTCAAAACAAGATAAACAGTTTCACTAACACAAAACAATTACAAATTACAATCACAAAGATACAATTTGTAAAAGTTTAGAAACCACCTCTCTTGATACCACAAGAGACGAAACTACACCTCCTTTGAGTCTTCACAAAGGATGAACACCTCCTCCGAATACTTCACGAAGGATGATTCTCTTCCGAACACCTCCTTAGACACACCAAGGATGAACCGGCTATTTCCTCTGTCACCGTAGCAGCACTTCACCAGCTCCACAGACAAGAGTTTCACAAGCCGAACAAGAACACACAAGTCTCAAGAATTTCTGAGTATTTGAGCACAAGGGAAGAGTTTCTGTGTCTCTAGTTATTTGTATATCTTGAGAGAAAATGAGAGTCTATTTATAGACTCATCCAAAGACTCTTCCATTCACTAAAAGACAAACTTAACGGCTAGTTTCTCCAACGGTCATAAACGGCTAGTTTGTCCAACGGCCATAAACGGCTAGTTTGTCCAACGGCCATAAACGGCTAGTTTCTTCAACGACTAGTTTCCCCAACGTCCGTGTTAAGTGCGATACTCTTACTGTTAACCGTCACTATTCACGTGAATAGTGTTACTATTCATGTGAATAGTACTATAGTGTTTTGTTGCAATGATTTACTATAGTAATTTTACAAAACACTTTTCTTTTTCTGATCTACGTCCTATACATATTTCTAAGAGTATTACAAAAGCTTTCCATCACAATACAAATCTTCAGATCATTTTGATTCTTGATTGGTCTTGACTTGATTTGGACATCATCAAAATTTCATCTGCATCATTTTGCTAACAAGATACAATTTGTAAAAGTTTAGAAAACACCTCTCTTGATGCCACAAGAGATGAACCAACACCTCCTTTGAATCTTCACAAAGGATGAAACACTTCCTCCGAATACTTCACGAAGGATGCCTTCCTCTTCCAAACACCTCCTCAGATGCACTAAGGATGAACCGGCTATTTCTCTGTCACCGTAGCAGCACTTCACCAGCTCCACAGACAAGAGTTTCCTAAGCCGAACAGTAGCTCACAATTCTCAAGAGTTTCAGAGTTCTAGAGCACAAGGGAAGAGTTGTAGTTTTTCTATGTCTCTGGATTCCTTCTTGAGAGGAAATGAGAGTCTATTTATAGACTCATCCAAAAGGCTCTTCCATTTTTCGTTTTCAGCCTTTCACACTGTGTTAATCGATTAGCTACAGTGGTTAATCGATTAACACCCCAACAGATAGTTCAACGGCTCTAAAAACGGCTAGTTTTTCAAACGTTCACTTTGTTAATCGATTAACACCCCTTGTTAATCGATTAACGTTAATCGATTAACACCCTCTGTTAATCGATTAACACTGAAATGCTGTGCTTCGCCATTCGTCTCTGGAACAATCGATTAACACCCTCTGTTAATCGATTAACGTTAATCGATTAACACCCTCTGTTAATCGATTAACACTGCACAGATTTTGCTGTTTGGCTTATTTTTACATCAATTTTAAATGTATACATAGAACTACTTACTATCTAAGTCCTAGATACTAAACCATAATTATTACAAAAGCTTTCCATAGCAATACAAGTCTTCAAAGATCTTTCTTCATGAGTCTTGGTTGTTCTTGACTTGAATTGGACATCATCAAAACTTCATCTTCATCATTTTGCTAACAATCTCCCCCTTTTTGATGATGATCAAAACCTTCTTGATTTAAAGCTTTTGGGTAATAATCTGTATTTAAAACACAACTTAAGGAAGAAACAATTGTTAGTGAACTTAGAAATAATTTTAAGACTTTAAATATTTCTCTCCCTTTTTGATCATTATTAAAAAGTGATGTAGAATAGCTCCCCCTAAAAGTATTACAAATTATACTCCCCCTTAATAAAAGCATGTATGCATAGAAATAATAATAAAAGCAACATACATTTTATTTGAATTTTAAAGAGGCAAGCATACAATGAAATTAAATACACACTACAAATAATTTAGAAGCAATAGTGCCTAAGACTCATCCTCACTATGGGGAACATATAATTTGGCTAGTTTATCATCTATTTCTTGGAGGTGAGTGTTAATCTCATCATATCGAAGGGTGTGATAAGCCATCATTTCGTCCATCCTAGTTTGTTGCATGGAGGCCATTGCTTCAATTTGTCTAGATATACTTTCTAGACTATATTCTTGAGGAGGATGGGATGGTCCAGCAACATTTGTTGGATCTGGCATGGGAATGGCTTCATCTTCTTCTGCGGATGCGTCATCTTCTTGGGCAATATCATCTTCAGCACGGACAAACAGATTTCCTTGTCGTATGAAGCCCATTTGATGTAATGCCGATTCCTCAATTTGATGAGTCGGTAGGACAGTGAGAAATTTCTCTCCCGTGACATCAACTCCTTTATAGATACATATTAATGAAATAAGGAGAGGATATGGAAGATGACATCTGTCATACCTCTTGGCTCGGACCATGGTATCGGAGATGAGGCTTGCCCAGTTGATGTGGATATTTTGAGTTATGGCAGACATGATCATCAAATCAGTTTCAAAACATTGGGCTAAGTTGGTACCTCTTGGACAAAGCATCCATACAATAATGTAATGAAGTACCCTTTCCTCCATTCTAAGATTGCCTACTAGAAGATATCTCCTATTAGGTAGAGGTTGTTGAGGATTTCTCATGAAGGAGCGGTAGGCCAAAATTTTATTAAAATCACCAAAGTCATTTGGCACATTCATGGTATTTTCTAAGATGGGAAAGTGGGCGACATTTGTCCAAATGTCATGATCGAGAACAATATCTACACCCTTAACACGAGTGTAAACAATACCATTTTGAGCCTTTAGATTATAGTAAAAGACTCTTACCAAATCTGGATAATAGCGCCCTTGAAGTTGCAAGAAATGTTGGACGCCTTGCTCCACTAATTGCTCAGAAAACTGAAATTGATTTGCAGTAAACCAATTTAGATCAACAAACTTTTGGCGAAGAACCTTCCTTTCTTTCCACCATTGCAAATATTCGTCATGTCTTCCAACATCGGAAATCCAACCATGAATATTTGGACCACGTGCGGGAGGCGTGCTTTCCGATCCATAGCTTCTTCTTCTTCTTCTTCTTGATGGTTCAGCCATGATAAGTAGAGAGAATTTTGGGACAGCAAGAAAAAATGGACAGCAAAGAATTTTGGACAGCACCAAAATTTGGACAGCAAGCAAATTGAAGAGATTTTGAGTAGGAGAGTGAATGGTAATGTTTGTGGGTAAAAATGAGGGATGGTATGGGTTTAAATAGGCTGAAAAAGGATCTCCCAACGTGCAAATTTTCAAAAAGAGCCGTTTATAGCCGTTATAACGGCTAGTTTTTGCAGTATTTACTGCCTGTAACGTATGTTAATCGATTAACAGGGCCTGTTAATCGATTAACGTTAATCGATTAACACCCTGTGTTAATCGATTAACGTTAATCGATTAACACCCTGTGTTAATCGATTAACTAACGCTGATTTCCGAAAAACGTCAAATTTTTACCTATATCTAATTTTGAGATATTTTCAATATTCCTAAGTCTCTTCTAAGCTCATAGAATCTATCCTTAGGCAATGCTTTGGTGAAAATATCAGCTAATTGATGTTGTGTATCAATATATTCTATCTCACAATCTCCCTTTTGTACATGATCTCTAAGAAAGTGATGCCTAATCTCAATGTGCTTGGTTCTAGAGTGCATTATGGGATTCTTTGTAAGATTTATTGCACTTGTATTATCACACTTAAGTGGAATATGATCTAAATGAATGTCATAATCCTCTAATTGCTGTTTCATCCATAAAATTTGCGCACAACAATTTCCAGCAGCAATATATTCAGCCTCAGTTGTTGATAAGGCTACACAGGCTTGTTTCTTAGAGTGCCAAGAAACTAAGGAACTACCTAGAAGATGACATGTTCCACTAGTGCTTTTTCTATCTATCTTACAACCTCCATAATCTGCATCGGAAAAACCTACAAGATTAGGTTCCGTTCCTGAAGGATACCATAAACCAAAGGATGCAGTTCTCTTAAGATATTTCAATATTCTTTTAACTGCTGTAAGGTGAGATTCTCTAGGACTAGATTGATACCTAGCACACACACAAACACTCTGCATAATATCCGGTCTACTAGCAGTGAGATATAACAAAGAACCTATCATACATCTATATTTAGTTTGATTTACCTCTTTACCTGACTCATCTTTGTCAAGATAGCAAGAGGTTCCCATAGGTGTAGATGCTTCCTTTGCTTTGTCCATTTCAAACTTCTTAAGAATTTCTCTACAATACTTAGTTTGAGAAATGAACGTACCTTCTTTCATTTGCTTAATTTGAAGACCAAGGAAGAATGTTAATTCTCCCATCATAGACATTTCAAATTCACCCTGCATAGTCTTAGCAAATTCCTCACAAAGAGATTTATTAGTTGATCCAAAAATAATATCATCAACATATACTTGAATAATCAAAATATGTTTTCTGACTCTTTTAATAAACAAAGTGGAATCAACTTTCCCCCTATTGAAATCATTTTCTAAAAGAAAATTGCTAAGTCTTTCATACCAAGATCTAGGTGCTTGTTTTAAACCATAAAGTGCCTTCTTTAACTTATAGATGTGATTTGGAAATTTAAAATCTTCAAAACCAGGTGGTTGTTCAACATACACATCTTCTTTTATAAAACCATTTAGAAATGCACTTTTAACATCCATTTGAAATAATTTAAATTTCATTATAGATGCATAAGCAAGAAGTAGGCGTATTGCCTCTAACCTGGCAACTGGAGCATATGTCTCATCATAATCTATACCTTCTTCTTGACTATATCCTTGAGCCACAAGCCTAGCTTTATTTTTGGTGATATTTCCATCTTCATCCAGTTTGTTTCTGAATACACATTTTGTTCCAATTACTTGATGAGTATCTTCTCTAGGAATCAATTCCCAAACTTGATTTCTTTCAAACTGGTTGAGTTCTTCTTGCATTGCTATACACCATTGTTCATCTTGAAGAGCTTCCTTAATGTTCTTAGGTTCTATCTGCGACATAAAAGCTACATTCATACAAAAATTAACTAGATTTCTTCTAGTGTTTACCCCTTTTGTTATGTCGCCAATGATGTTGTCCAATGATAATCCTCTAGGTTGTTGCCATATTTTGTTTAGATCTTCATCATCTTGAGGATTATTCATTTTCTCTTCATTTGTTGTCTTTTGCAAGTCTTCATTTTCATCTGCATCTGATTCTGACTCAAGAGGTTTTGCCTCAAGGTCCACAATTTCATCAAAGACAACATGCACAGATTCTTCTATTTCAAATGTTTTCCGATTAAAAACTCTATAAGCTTTGCTAGTTAGAGAATATCCTAGAAAAATAGCTTCATCGGCTTTGGAATCAAATTTTCCTAAATTTTGTTTTCCATTATTTAAGACAAAACATTTGCATCCAAAAATTCTTAAATGTGAAGAAAAGAAGGAGAAGAGCACTTCACGAGAGTGCCGCTGAGCGGTACTCTCGCAGATGGGCTTTAGTTTCCCCTTAGCGGGACCCGAGCCCATTAAGGTATTTTTATACCCTAGGCTGCGCATATGCTCATACTTTCAGGCTCTTCTCTGCACAAACACTCCCACATACCTTTTCCAAGGTTTTCCACACCTTTTCACTCTTCCCTCTTAAGAAAATTTCTCTTCCACTCACTTTTTCACTAGTGTGCCATCAAAGTTTGGGGTTGGAAGAGAGCATTCTAGCTTGGAAGCATTCTCATTGCATCTAGTATCTCCACCCAAGTAAATAAAATGCATTTTGTTCATTCTAGGGTTCTTGATTTTGAATATGATTGTCAAAGCATGAATATTTAGGGGTTTGGATTTCTATGCATGATTTGATGATATAATTGATGTTTGAACCAATTAAACAACATGATTTTGAACTGGAAAACTGAAAATTGCATTTGGGTGGAGTTAGGACAGCTTAAAAAGAAGTTTTTCAAAATTCTGCAGAGTTACCGCTCAGGGGTAAACTGCCGCTGAGCGGCACTCTGCCAGACTTGAGTTTTTGTGAAATTTGTGATCTGGAATGTGGCACTGGTGGCGTTGAGGGGAAATTCTGACCCTCAGCGGTGGCTTAGCTTCGAAAGGAGTAGTGTTTGTGTTTTACTAATGATTAACATCATGTTCTGTGGTTGTGTATCTGTGTTTGAATGCAGGAATGGCATCCCCTTCAGGAAAGAGATTGAAAACCATGGCAACCAAGAGAAAGGAAAAGGAACCAGAACAACCCCACTCTAGTAGGTTCCTCTCTCGGAAACATGAGAAGCACTTTAAGGTGGTTCAGGACAGGAGACTCCTCATGGAAAGAAACGTTGGAATGATACCTAACTTTGCTCCTTGATTTGGAGAGCAAGTGTTAGGGAATGACTGGGGAAAGCTAGCCACATATCTTGCACCTGCAAACATAGCTGTGGTGAAGGAATTCTACACCAATGCAAAGAAGATTGGTGATTATCCAGCTGAGAATTATCTGGGCTATGTCAGAGGCCATGCTATCAGGTATGATCCTGATTCTATCAATAACTTCCTGGATACTGTGTGGGCTGGTGAGCAGTGCCAATTTGCTCTCTGTATGGAGGAAGGTGCTGATTATGAGGATGTGGAGAGAGTGTTATGTATACCAGGAGGACACTTCCAAAGGAATAGATCTGGCTCAGTGGTCAACATTAGGAGGACTGATTTGACTCCTCTTGCTAAGTATTGGATGGCATTTTCTCATGCCAACATTCAGCCATGTTGACATGTGTCAGATATTACTCTCAGCAGGGCACTTTTCATCTACTGTGCTATCCGGAATTTAAATGTTAACATTGGCCAGGTGATAGCTGATGAGATTAGTGTGTGCGCCAATACCTCAAACAACAAAGAACCCTTGGGACATCCCTCCTTGATCACTCACCTTTGCAAGATAGCTGGGGTGGACACTGCTGCTCCACCATTTGAGAGGTCAAGAAAAGCTATTGATGAGGCCTATTACAGACAGTACTGTTGAGGTGAGGAGGCAGCTCAGCCAGTTCCACCACGCCGTGCTCGCAGAGAGAGAGGGCCATCATAGAGCCAGACATCTATTGAGACACATGAAGCAGAACCATTCCAGATGAGAGACATGTACATGTCTCTTATAGGTGCTCAGTTGTAGTCCATTCACAGAGGGCAGGTGGCTACTGTTGAGATGATTGTGGGGATGTATGATACATCTCGAGCTCACAAGTGGACTATGGCTGAATTCCATAATATGGTAGCTTGGCTAGAGGAGCCAGTGCAAGGAGGAGGAGTTGAAGCAGTTGAAGCTTCAGCTAGAGAGATTGAAGAAGATGAAGCTGATGATGATGATGCATTTGAAGATGATGAGGATGAGGAAGAAGAGGAAGATACAGAGGACAGCTCAGATTGATGAGGAGCTGAGATAGCATTTACTGATGAATGCTATCATATGCTTATGCTTTTGTTGGTTTAAGCTTTCTGAACTTATTTATTTTGGTTTTTAGATTAGGGTTTGATGTACTCTATTGGAAACCTGCACTACAAGAAATTCAGGCATTACCGAAGGGTTTTTACAGACGGCCTTTTGCCCTTTGGTAAAAGTGCTTTACCGACGGTCACATAGATGATTACCGAAGGCCATGGTGAAATGCACTCATTACCGAAGGTGTTTTTTCCGAAGGTCTTTGTGCCGTCGGTATTGGCTTTGGTGAATTAACTTACCGAAATATATATGACCCTCGGTAAGGTGCTCGTGTAATTAACCCCAGCGGACTTGGGTTTCCCTCTTAAATTTCATACATTACAGAATTCATATTATTATCTCATACTTCACAGAAATTATACATTTTCCAATTCATACATTTCATCCTCAACATACAGTTCAACCAATATCATTCATATACGTCCAGTACATCATTGTTCGTTCATGCATACTTACCCATCATACATTTTCATACATCCAGTAAACTTCATCCTTTCACACACAGCAAACAAGTATAAATTAAATTACTAAAGCTTCCCTTACCTGGTCCAGAAGTGCACTTCCAAATGCTAGGGTTTCACTCGTTCTCTCACAGCTTTCTACCCAAAGAGTCACTCCACGATTTCCACTTAATCTAAGATACCAAAATCACATACAGTTCAGACCTATAACCCATGCATGCAACCAGAATTTGGTTCGCAGAAACAAAAGGGGATAACGTTCAGAGACAAGAACTTACCAGTCACAGAATTCTAACGTGTTCGGTTCAAATGAAAGCTCACGACACCGTGAATGATCCTACGGTTTCTGAAATGGAATCAGAGATGTTGGTGGTGAGTTATCTTAGAGAGAAGATGAAGGAGTTTTAGAGAGAAGCTGGAGAAGAAGAAAGGTCAGAGTTTCGTGAGGAAGAAGGTGAATGCATGCAGAGAATTGGAAGAGTTTTTCAGAAAAATTCTTTTCCTTCCCACGCAGAACGAACGCCCATTCTCCACACGCCACTTGTCTTCCACTAACGTTTTTCAAACGTTCCAGCCGTGACACATGGCAGATACATGCAGAGTGGAAGTGAGTGGGTTTTGACGTGGCACGGTGCATTAAATAGTGATCAGAGTGTGGATTTGGGTGCGTTAATTAATCAGGGTTTCACACTAACCCTTGAAATATATTTTTTCGTATTTTTTTATAAAAGAAAGGGAAAAGGGTTTTAGCACGAGGACAATGCGAGCACACACGTGCCTAACCCTTAAAATATATTTTTTTTGTACTTTTTAGAAAAGAAAGGGAAAAGGTTTTTAGCACGAGGACAATGCGAGCGATCACACACGTGCCTAACCCTTGAAATATATTTTTGTATTTTTTATGAAAGAAAGAGAAAAGATTTTTAGCACGAGGACGATGCGAGCGATCACACACGTGCCTAACCCTTAAAATATATTTTTTTTGTACTTTTTATAAAAGAAAGGGAAAAGGTTTTTAGCACGAGGACGATGCGAGCAATCACACACGTGCTAACCCTTAAAATATATTTTTGTATTTTTTATGAAGGAAAGAGAAAAGATTTTTAGCACAAGGACGATGCGTGCGATCACACGTGTGCCTAAACCTTTTAGAATATTTTTGTTATTATTTGAGAAAAGAAGAAGAAAAGGTTTTAGCACAAGGACGATGCGCGCGATCACACATGTGCCTAAACCTTTTAAACTTATTTTTTGTAAATTTTATTTTTTATGTGTATATAAGTAAAATTATTATATATATATTTTGAAATAAGTGGATATTTAAAAGAAATAAATAAAGTAATAAAATGAAATAAGATAACTAAAAAGGCAAATAAATAAATAAATAATAATAAAAAAAACAACAAAATGGGGGTGCCAAAATAAAGATAAAATAAAGAAAATAATAAAAAAAAAGGGTGTCGAACGGTCAGTCGAAAAGCTTGGTTAACGAGCGGTCCGTGGAAGAGAGCGGAGGCTATCGTGCGGACGTTGGGGAGAAGGCTGAGGCTGCCAAACGGTCGGTCGAAAAAGTTTGGATAACGAGCGCTCGTCAGGGAGAAGGCTGAGCGAACGGTAGAAAAGGCTTAGTTATTGAGCGCTCTTTGGGGAGAAGGCTGAACGACCAGGGCTTAAAGCTTAAGGTTAGCGAGCGGTCGTGCGAGCGCTCATTGGTGAGAAGGTTGAACGGTCAGTCGAGCGCTCGTTCGTTTGGATAACGAGCGCGCGTTGGTGAGAGGGTTGAATGGTCAGTCGAGCGCTTGTTAGTTTGGATAACGAGCGCGTGTTGGTGAGAGGGTTGAATGGTCAGTCGAGCGCTCGTTAGTTTGGATAATGAGCGCTCGTTGGTGAGAGGGTTGAATGGTCAGTCAAGAAAGGCTTAAGGTTCATGAGCGCTCGTTCGTTTGGATAACGAGCGCTCGTTTGTGAGAAGGTTGAATGGTCAGTCGAGAAAGGCTTAAGGTTAACAAGCGCTCGTTTGAGCGCTCGTTGGTGAGAGGGTTGAATGGTCAGTCGAGCGCTCGTTTGTTTGGATAACGAGCGCCCGTTCGATTACTTCTGGGCTTGGCCCACCGGGCTTGGTCCTCTTCTCCTCTTTCTCGGGGGTCTCCTCGGCCTCCACGTTCTTCCCCCTCAAGAACTCCTTTGCTTTTGCAGCCATTGTTACTTCCCTATCATTGGTTCTTTCTCTCGCCAATTCTGGTGGTGTAAAGATTCGACCACTTCTGGTCATTCCACCAATGCCTAATATGTTTTCCACAGTCGGATTTGCATATTCTCCCTCATCTAATGCAGTTGCCCCATATCTCCATGGGACGACTTTCTCGTTCTTATAAGGGAAAGGAGTTGGCACTCGGATGAGAACAGACGGAGTTCCTTCGGTTATCAGATCATGGTTTCCAACCTCGACGGCGTTCGTCGAGGAACTCCCGTGCCCGGACAATGGATTAGTATCAACGCTGGGCTGGTCCTCTTGAAACTTTAACCAACCCGAATCTATCAGAGCCTGAACTTTGTATTTGAGAGCCATACATCCTTCGGTCGAGTGGCCAACGCCTCCTGCATGATAACTACACCTGGCATTTGCGTCATAACCCCTAGGGTACGGCGGTTGTACAGGCTTCATCGGGCAAATGGCGACCAGACCCTTTTTGACTAGGTTAGGTAACAATTCAGTGTAGGTCATAGGGATTGGGGTGAACCTAACAAATTGATTTCCCCTTGGGTTGTTGTTGTGACCCACATTCAGATTTGGGCCCATGTTTGCGGCCGGTCTTGAAGCTTCGGTTGGGATACGCTGCGATGGATAATACGCTTGTTGTTGTTGAGGCCTAGCTTGGTGAGCAAACGTGGTGTTAGCAGCATAAGGAGGTGGGTTTAAGTATGGTCGATAATTAGGATCGGGAGCTCGTCCTCTCCACACAGGCATTACCGACGCAGCATGTACCTCCCCCTCTTTTTTCTTCCCCTGATTGAAGCTGGGCTTTTTGTAGTTTGTAGCTGCAGGTGGGCCATATGCTATCTTCCCGTTTTTCAATCCAATTTCTATCCTCTCACCAATGATGATGGTGTCAGCAAAATTGACAGATACATTCCCAACCATATGCTCATAAAATGGCGGCTGGAGTATGTTTACGAACATCGACACCATCTCCTTATCAAACAACGGCGGCTCAACTTGCGTAGCCAACTCTCTCCATCGTTGGGCGTACTCTTTGAAAGTTTCATTGTCCTTTTTTGTCATATTCTGCAGCTGCAGACGGTCCGGAGCAACATGAGTATTGTATACATATTGTTTTACGAAGGCGTCAACTAGATCCGCCCAACAACGAATTTGGTATGGCTCCAGGTGGGTGTACCAGTTCAATGCCACCCCAGCCAAACTTTCCTGGAAAACGTGGATGAGTAGCTGCTCATCATGAGCATACGCAGCCATCTTTCTGCAGTACATGGTCACATGGCTTTTAGGGCAAGTGTTACCCCTATATATATCAAACTCCGACGCCTTGAACTTAGGCGGGATTTTCAAGCCCGGAACCAAACTCAATCTGGCCGCATCTCCAAACCCGTAGCTCTCAACTCCCTCAACAACTCTCAACCTCGCCTCCAGACTTTCCAACCTACCCGTAGCTCCAACGAGGCTACCGAATCCCCCAACCATCGTGGCGTGCTGTGCAGCTTCGGCTGAAGAATCCTCCCTAGTAACCACATGCGGTACTGGGGTCACCCGAATTCCATCAGTTGTGTGGGTCTCATTCATCCCCGTGCCCACCATGGGAGCCGACACTAAGACAGGTCCCTGAGTGCCGATTGGTGGTATATTGACAGTCGCGGGGAATGAGAATGAAGCGTGCTCAGCTTCTGAGTACTCTCCTACAGGAAGAGCGTAACCCGAAGGTAAACCATACAGTGGGAAAGGAACAGATTGGCTCGCAGCGTTGAACATTGGGGGATAAGGGTGAGCATTCCCCCCAACATGCGCAGATGAAGACTCTCCAGTAGTCTTCATGGATTCAAGCGTCGCCAAGATCTGGCCGATCTGGTCCTTCAACTGGCCAACATCCGTTTTGAGGGACTCCTGTGACTCCTCCCAGCTTGCCATGGCTTTTGAATTTGCCCGGGTCCGGTAGGGATGTCGTGGAAATTTGGTCGTCGTTTTTTCTCACGCGTACTGTTTTATTATTTTAATTAATTAGATGGAAATGAAACATGCTGAACAAAAGAAAGGATGATGCTAGTAATAGGGGGAAATCACAAGATTGTAATGACATCATTGATGGAAATTAACACAAGCAGATGCTAAACAACATCCCACACCTTTCATTTAAAGGGAAACAAGTTCATTACATTTCTTAAAGGAAACAAATCATAAAGATCTCTAAATACATCAATTCCTAGCCCGAGTGATGAGGGATTTCATCTCGTCTATCAACCGTTTACAGTGATTAATAAAAAGCTCTATTTCTACTGGTGGGCTATAAAAGTGGGTACTCACTTCAGCTTCCGAAACCATTCTGGGGATGTCTTCAATTGCCCCATTTGCCAAAGCAGCCAACTGAGAGAAGCTTTCCTTCCAATGCTTTACGGCCGTTTCTTGCTCTGCGATGTGCTCTTTCATTCGCTTTATCAAGGCCTGATTCCTTTCTTCAAATTCAATCGACCTCCATCGCTCCTCCTGCTCCTCGATGTAATCCTCCATCTGCTTTAACATGGCTCGATACTCCCCTTCAGCCTCTGCCAGCTTCCAACGCTCCTGATTCAACTCCGCTTCAAATGATGTAGCCATTTCCTTCATTTGATGCCCCGATTCTTGTACTTGGACTTGCGCTTCCCTTAGTCTTTTTAGGGCTTCCCTTTTATCCCTCTTGGCTTCTTCATAGAGTTGTTTCCACTGTCTGCCCTCTTCTAAAGCCACATTCTTCTCATTCACCCTCATGGATAACTCCTTACTTGCGGCCGCGAGATCTTGTTTTACTCGGAATGTATAATCTCTCTCGGCCTTCTGGCTTTTGACAATGTTTTCATAAGCCCGTGACTTTTCTTCGTTATCATTCCTCATATCCACAAAATCATTGCGAGCCTTCTGTAATTCATTTTCCAGCCTAGCATTCCTCACCCTTAATTTCTCCACCTCAGCCTTCAGCTGTTTCACCTCTTCACTTTCTGGGGCTTGGGATGTTCCTTCACTCGCCGATTGATCATTGATGGGCTTGAAAGGCAACTTGACTTCTCTTACCCTCTCCAGAATCCAGGTATGATAACTAACCCTACTATCCATCACTCCCTTCCTCAGGTCCTTCTCTGCTCGCACCACATTTTCCTAGGCACTTCTGACTCTCCTCAACATTTCCGTACAATGTCCGTCCTCATAGTAGATGAAAAAGGCTTGAGATAATCTGGTGAAGGCGCTCCCTTCATAGGATATCCGAACTGTCTTTGGACCAAAACAGGGTTGTAGTTAATACAATACCTAGCGCCTATGAGAGGTATGTTAGGGAAGTTGCCACAATGTTGGATAGATGGTTTAGTCTCAAGCCAAGGAAGGCGCCATTTTACGTTTCCTTCCCTCAAACCGGCAAAGAAAAGAGCCCACCCATTACCTCCTTGATGCGACAGATTCTCAGGTGAACTCCTAATATCGATTACCCCCTTAAATACTCGTGCCGTCATTCATGCATATAGCGCCGGCAAACAACAAAGAATCCTCTTCCCTTTTCTCTCATGGCAAAAACTCATAGTCCCATACACATCTGCGAGGACTGCTGTTACGGGGTTTTTTGATCTCGTCTTTTTTGCCACGAAGACATCAATAGCAGTGTAATCTACAAAGTCTTCCAGCTTGGGAAACAGGACAATGCCAAACACAGTGAGGGCTAGTACATCCATGAAGGTCTCCCATTCTTTCCTATCGCCCAGGTCATACAAATATTGTTCAAGGTATCCTTGTGTCAGCCCCCGCATTTGATGTCTCGTTATTAATCGATTCTCCAATTCATTGGGCTGTAATTTCATTATAGCGGCAAGGGTAGAAACAGAGGCATGATGCTCCAAGTGCTGATATGGCTTGGTACCCTCTAATGGCAAGCCCAGAATATGCTCAAATTCTTCTACAGTTGGCGCCAGCTGGAAGTCCTGGAAGGTAAAACATCTCAGGGGAGGATCATAATACTGAGCTAGAGCTGTAACAGCGGGCAACTGTACTTTCCCCTCCATTAAACTCAACAAATTCCCATATTTCCTCCCGAAGGCTTCTCTCTGTATGGTCTTGAGTTTTCGGCCTAAATTTATCAACCCGGTCAAATTTCCAACATGTGTCCTTAGGCTAGACTTCTTTCTTAAAATGGCGGAGTTGGTATGCAGTGTAGCATCAGATCTGGTGTCAACATCCATCTCGTGTGAAGTCAAGTGTATACCTGTGATTTCCCCTAAAACCAACATGTTACTAAATGATGCATGAATATGATGCATGATAATAAAACAACACGATGAATCAAATGCATGCATGGCATGAAAATGCAATAACATAATTTTCGAAAGAGAACGAACAACGTGAGGATTACAAGAATACACGTTTCTCCCTTTGTGCCCTAATAAAGGTTCAATGGCTTGGATCCGAGGTCAAGTATATGCAATTTCACAAGGATGGTCTCCTGAACCTAGAGGTCAATGGTCACTAGAGCTATGGCCCCCTTCATAGCATCTCCACAACAGTCGAGTAATCAACTAGATGAGGAGACACAAGTGAAGAGAACAGACTCTAGCTGGAGTTCTCACGATAGCCAGACAGGAAGTACATCCTAGAATGACACCGCTACACAACTCCTCTAATTCTAAGTTACGCTCAGACCCGGGTATAGGGCCCCACTCATGATATGCACAAAGTGTGTGTGTGAAGGGAGAATGCAATGCATACCCAAACCCTCACCTGCAAAACAACCAAAAAAATTCCCAGGCAGATATCAACATGTTTTCTACCCTAGGGTTCCATATTCAACAATTCACATGCAGTTATTCCAACTATCAAACACAGATAAAGAAAAAAAACAGGAGAAAAAAACACAAAGAAAAATCATGTCAAATTCGCGCATCTAATTAAATGGCCTGACTCTCTTCACGTCCCCAGTGGAGTCGCCATCTGTCGCAACCGGAATCGCGACGGGACGACGATCCAAAAAAGGAAACGGGTTTCGAAAAGGAGATTTTGGAGTCGCCACCATAGTTTATTCTGGAAAACTATGGAAAAACCACAAAACGATAAAGCACGGTCCACGAAAACCAAAGATTGGGTTCGGGAGTCGGTTACGCGTGGGGAAGGTGTTAGCACCCCACAACGTCTGCCCTAAGGCAGTACCTTTAACTAAATGCACGAATATGATGTGGTTTTCAAAATGTTTAACTATCCCCTAAAATAAAATTCTAAATAAACAAAAAATATTTTTTAGTTTTTTGGGCCCGACAAGGATTGACCTTGCTCCTACGTATTCTCATTCAAAATGAGAAATCAGGGTTACGTAGTTCTTTTTGAAAATGCTTGAGAGATTTGTTTGAGAAATTGATTGAAAGATTTGTTTGAGAAATTGATTGAAAGATTCGTTTGAGAAATTGATTGTGTCAGAAGCGGCTGCAGCGGATGGGTTAGCGTGGAATAACAAACCAAGAGGGTTTTTAATACGAACGTGTGCCTTTTAATTTCTACTCAAATAAACTTACCAAACAAATAATAAAGACAAATAAAGCGAGAGTAAGGTTGAGAGAAATTTGCACAGATGATTTTATCCTGGTTCGGATCTTACCAATCCTACGTCCAGTCGTTTATCTCAAACAAGATAAACAATTCACTAATCACAAAACAATTACAAATTACAATCACAAAGAAACAATTTGTAAGAGTTTAGAAACCACCTCTCTTGATACCACAAGAGATGAACCTACACCTCCTTTGAGTCTTCACAAAGGATGAACACCTCCTCCGAATACTTCACGAAGGATGATTCTCTTCCGAACACCTCCTTAGACACACCAAGGATGAACCGGCTATTTCCTCTGTCACCGTAGCAGCACTTCACCAGCTCCACAGACAAGAGTTTCACAAGCCGAACAAGAACACACAAGTCTCAAGAATTTCTGAGTATTTGAGCACAAGGGAAGAGTTTCTGTGTCTCTGGATTCGTTCTTCTTGAGAGAAAATGAGAGTCTATTTATAGACTCATCCAAAGACTCTTCCATTCACTAAAAGACAAACTTAACGGCTAGTTTGTCCAACGGCCATAAACGGCTAGTTTGTCCAACGGCCATAAACGGCTAGTTTGTCCAACGGCCATAAACGGCTAGTTTGTCCAACGGTCATAAACGGCTAGTTTCTTCAACTACTAGTTTCCCCAACGTCCGTGTTAAGTGCGATACTCTTACCGTTAACCGTCACTATTCACGTGAATAGTGTTACTATTCATGTGAATAGTACTATAGTGTTTTGTTGCAATGATTTACTATAGTAATTTTACAAAACACTTTTCTTTTTCTGATCTACGTCCTATACATATTTCTAAGAGTATAACAAAAGCTTTCCATCACAATACAAATCTTCAGATCATTTTGATTCTTGATTGGTCTTGACTTGATTTGGACATCATCAAAATTTCATCTGCATCATTTTGCTAACAATCTCCCCCTTTTTGATGATGATCAAAAACTTCTTGATTTAAAGCTTTTGGTAATAATCTGTATTTAAAACACAACTTATGGAAGAAAGAGTGCATTAGTGAATAAACACAAATAAGCTAAATAAGCAAATAAGCTTTAATAAGTTTTAAGCATTTTCTCCCCCTTTTTGATCATAATTAAAAAGTTGTGTTGAATGTTCTCCCCCTAAGATAATACTCCCCCTTAATAAAAGCATGTATGCATATGAGCTAAAAATATTTCAAATTTAAAGATTCAGTCAAACATGCACAATAGGATATTTAAAGCAAATATTTTTAGGAGAAAGAGCTTATAAAACATTGTTGAGATCTTCATCTTGAGGATTGTCATCATTCTTTGCTTCATTTGTTGTCTTCTACAAATCTTCGTCGTTGCCTGCATGTAATTCAACTGACTCAAGAGGTTTTGCCTCAAGGTCTACAATTTCATCAAAGACAACATGCTCACATAAAAGTTTTTCCGATTTAAAACTATATATACTTTATATATTAGAGGATATCCAAAAAAAATAGTTTTATCGGTCTTAAAAAAAAATTTTCTTAAATTTTGTTTTAAAGAAATTTTAAAAAAAATTTGTACCCAACAATTTTGTTTGGGTCCTTTGGGTTAGATTGAAAATTTGAAATCATTTTATAACCCAAACATATCTACCACTTGGAACACCATAATGCTTAATTTTACATTTGTTAGATGTATGACCCTTTTTCATACAATAAAAGCAGGATACAACATTTGTGTTCCTATAAGTTGTTCCTTTTTCTACCCAAGTTCTACGGGTTCTATGATTATGTTTATTTTTAATTCTAGAAACATACTTATTTTTAACAACCTTATTTTCATTACTTTTACTACATTCTCCTGAGGTTGTTTCATCTAGTAGTTTCTTATAATTAACACAAGATGCACATTCATTACTACTAGTAAATTTACCCTTTTCAAAAATTAAAACTTTATTTTTCAAATCTTTATTTTCTTCAAAAGTATTTTCAAAATTTAATTTTAAATTCTTATTTTCTTCAAGAATATTTTCAAAATTTAATTTTAAATTTTTGAAATCCTTTTTCAACTTCTGATGGGCTTTATCTAACTTTTCAGATTCTACTATTAAAGCAGCATAAATTTCATGCAATTCATTTTCACTAATTTGACTAGAATTATCAGAATCGCTAGATGTACTTACTTGGCTTCCAGCGTCGTCGTTCACCACTAAACAGATGTTTGCTTCTTCATCTGAGTAGCTTGAATCTGAAATGGTCTCATTGTCATCTTCCCATGCAATGTATGCCTTCTTTTTCTTGAAGAATTTCTTTTCTTCACCCTTCTTTTGATTTGGGCAGTCTGCTTTTAAATGTCCCTTTTCTCCGCAACCGTAGCATCGGTAATTCGAGGAAGATACTGGATTATCTTTCTTTTCATATCTAAATTTTCCTTTACCTTTAGACTTCATGAACCTATTGAGCCTTTTTATCATGAGTCTCAATTCTTCTTCTTCGTCTGAGTTTTCATCTTCCGATTTACCTTTGCTTCTTTCAACCTCCGACTTTAACGCCAAACTCTTCTTGTTGTTTTTGGCTTTTGATTCTTCTTCATCAAGTCTTCCGAGGTCAAGTTCATGCTCTCTCAACTTTCCAAATAATGCAGCCATGGTCATTGTGTTGAGATTTTGTGACTCAGAAATTGCAGTCACTTTTGGTTGCCAAGACCTGTCTAAAGATTTCAAAATTTTTATATTAAGCTCATCAGTATCGAAAGACTTACCTAGTCCAATAAGATGGTTTACGATGTTGGTGAAGCGTTTCTGAACATCTACTATTGTTTCCCCTTGCTTCATCCTGAACATCTCGTATTCCTGGATTAAGGTATTCTTTCTAGCTCTCTTAACATCATTTGTACCTTCATGGGTTACTCTTAGTACTTCCCACATTTCTTGTGCAGTTTTACAAATAGAAATCCTGTAAAACTCATCAACAGTTAAAGCAGATGAAATAATATTACGAGCTTTTACATCATTACCAAATTTTTTCTTATCTTGAGCAGTCCATTGGTCACGGGGCTTTGGTTCCTGCATATTGTTAGTTGGAACAAAAGGACCAGATGCAACAGCATCCCAAATATCTATATCAATAGATTCCATAAAAATTTGCATTCTAACCTTCCAGAATGCGTAATTTTCACCTGTGAATAGTGGTGGTCTATTGATAGAAGCACCCTCTGCAAAGGTTTGATGTGATCCTGCCATTTGAATGACTATCAAAGCAAGCTCTGATACCAATTGTCAGAAGCGGCTGCAGCGGATGGGTTAGCGTGGAATAACAAACCAAGAGGGTTTTTAATACGAACGTGTGCCTTTTAATTTCTACTCAAATAAACTTACCAAACAAATAATAAAGACAAATAAAGCGAGAGTAAGGTTGAGAGAAATTTGCACAGATGATTTTATCCTGGTTCGGATCTTACCAATCCTACGTCCAGTCGTTTATCTCAAACAAGATAAACAATTCACTAATCACAAAACAATTACAAATTACAATCACAAAGAAACAATTTGTAAGAGTTTAGAAACCACCTCTCTTGATACCACAAGAGATGAACCTACACCTCCTTTGAGTCTTCACAAAGGATGAACACCTCCTCCGAATACTTCACGAAGGATGATTCTCTTCCGAACACCTCCTTAGACACACCAAGGATGAACCGGCTATTTCCTCTGTCACCGTAGCAGCACTTCACCAGCTCCACAGACAAGAGTTTCACAAGCCGAACAAGAACACACAAGTCTCAAGAATTTCTGAGTATTTGAGCACAAGGGAAGAGTTTCTGTGTCTCTGGATTCGTTCTTCTTGAGAGAAAATGAGAGTCTATTTATAGACTCATCCAAAGACTCTTCCATTCACTAAAAGACAAACTTAACGGCTAGTTTGTTCAACGGCCATAAACGGCTAGTTTGTCCAACGGCCATAAACGGCTAGTTTGTCCAACGGCCATAAACGGCTAGTTTGTCCAACGGTCATAAACGGCTAGTTTCTTCAACTACTAGTTTCCCCAACGTCCGTGTTAAGTGCGATACTCTTACCGTTAACCGTCACTATTCACGTGAATAGTGTTACTATTCATGTGAATAGTACTATAGTGTTTTGTTGCAATGATTTACTATAGTAATTTTACAAAACACTTTTCTTTTTCTGATCTACGTCCTATACATATTTCTAAGAGTATAACAAAAGCTTTCCATCACAATACAAATCTTCAGATCATTTTGATTCTTGATTGGTCTTGACTTGATTTGGACATCATCAAAATTTCATCTGCATCATTTTGCTAACAGATTGAAAATTCGTTTGAGAAATTGATTGAAAATTCGTTTTGAGATGATTTTGGGATTTTTGGGAAGTGAACCTGACAAGGACTAGCCTTGCTCCTACGTATCTCCAATCTTGATGGAGAATCAAGGATCACGTAGTTCTCGGTAGAAATTGTCTGTTGCCTTGAAATTGTTGATGTTTTTAGTTTTTGAAGATTTTATATTTTTTTGATATTTTTATAAAATAAACGGAAAAGGTATTTAGCACAAGGACGATGCATGCGATCACACGTGTGCTCAACCTTTAAAATATTTTTGTAATTTTATTTAAGAAAGAAGAAAAAGTTTTTAGCACGAGGACGATGCGAGCGATCACACGTGTGCTTAACCTACGTGTTTTTTGTAATTTTATAAAAGAAAGGGAAAGGGTTTTTAGCACGAGGACGATGCGAGCGATCACACACGTGCCTAACCCTTGAAATATATTTTTTCGTATTTTTTTATAAAAGAAAGGGAAAAGGTTTTTAGCACGAGGACGATGCGAGCGATCACACACGTGCCTAACCCTTAAAATATATATTTTTTGTACTTTTTATAAAAGAAATGGAAAAGGTTTTTAGCACGAGGACAATGCGAGCGATCACACACGTGCCTAACCCTTGAAATATATTTTTGTATTTTTTATGAAGGAAAGAGAAAAGATTTTTAGCACGAGGACGATGCGAGCGATCACACACGTGCCTAACCCTTAAAATATATATTTTTTGTACTTTTTATAAAAGAAAGGGAAAAGGTTTTTAGCATGAGGACGATGCGAGCGATCACACACGTGCCTAACCCTTAAAATATATTTTTGTATTTTTTATGAAGGAAAGAGAAAAGATTTTTAGCATAAGGACGATGCGTGCGATCACACATGTGCCTAAACCTTTTAGAATATTTTTGTTATTATTTGAGAAAAGAAGAAGAAAAGGTTTTAGTAGAAGGACGATGCGCGCGATCACACATGTGCCTAAACCTTTTAAACGTATTTTTTGTAAATTTTATTTTTTATGTGTATATAAGTAAAATTATTATATATATATTTTGAAATAAGTGGATATTTAAAAGAAATAAATAGAGTAATAAAATGAAATAAGATAACTAAAAAGGCAAATAAATAAATAAATAATAAAAAAAAACAACAAAATGGGGGTGCCAAAATAAAGATAAAATAAAGAAAATAATAATAAAAAAAGGGTGTCGAACGGTCAGTCGAAAAGCTTGGTTAACGAGCGGTCCGTGGAAGAGAGCGGAGGCTATCGTGCGGACGTTGGGGAGAAGGCTGAGGCTGCCAAACGGTCGGTCGAAAAAGTTTGGATAACGAGCGCTCGTCAGGGAGAAGGCTGAGCGAACGGTCGAAAAGGCTTAGTTATTGAGCGCTCTTTGGGGAGAAGGCTGAACGGCCAGGGCTTAAAGCTTAAGGTTAGCGAGCGGTCGTGCGAGCGCTCGTTGGTGAGAAGGTTGAACGGTCAGTCGAGCGCTCGTTCGTTTGGATAACGAGCCCTCGTTCGTTTGGATAACGAGCGCGCGTTGGTGAGAGGGTTGAATGGTCAGTCGAGCGCTCGTTAGTTTGGATAACGAGCGCGCGTTGGTGAGAGGGTTGAATGGTCAGTCGAGCGCTCGTTAGTTTGGATAACGAGCGCTCGTTGGTGAGAGGGTTGAATGGTCAGTCGAGCGCTCGTTAGTGTGGATAACGAGCGCTCGTTTGTTTGGATAACGAGCGCTCGTTGGTGAGAGGGTTGAATGGTCTGTCAAGAAAGGCTTAAGGTTAATGAGCACTCGTTCGTTTGGATAACGAGCGCTCGTTTGTGAGAAGGTTGAATGGTCAGTCGAGAAAGGCTTAAGGTTAACAAGCGCTCGTTTGAGCGCTCGTTGGTGAGAGGGTTGAATGGTCAGTCGAGCGCTCGTTCGTTTGGATAACGAGCGCTCGTTCGATTACTCTTGGGCTTGGCCCACCGGGATGATTTCTAACCTAGAATTCCCCTAGGGGTTCTGCCTTCCCATTCTCATTCACTCATACTCAGCTCCTCCAGAGACTCAAGGTCTCTTTTCCCCCCGAAGGTCCGCAGCCGCTACACTCTGAACTGGCCACCGTGACTGCCTCCAGCCAAAACCGGCCGCCGCGAGTTGCTTCCGGTCTCTCTCCCTCTCTTCTCCTCGTCGCGCACGACGGAGGAACTCTAGCGTCCCTGTGCCATGCCGTCGCTGCCCTCGACAGAGCCACCGCCACCACGGTCGGACCTACCACTACCGGAGGTTATGCCGAAAAATGTTTGGGATTTTAGAAGTTTTGATCTGCTGTTGTGGTGTGCTTTATGGTTTCTGTTGTGTGCGTGTGTTTCCCGTTCAAAGATTCAACTCCCTCGGTGGTGATTAGAGATGAGAGAAGGCTTGATGGCTTAGTCCCAATATCTGGTTTGGCTCTTTGGGATTCTTGGTGGTTGGAGTTGAACAGGATGTTGATTTGGCCGGTTTTGAATACATGGGAAATAGGTGAGAAGTATGATAAGAAGGATGGGAATGGAGATTTGATTGAGATGAAGATGGTGGAAGGATGTTGGTAGTAGCCGTCGGCGTGAGCTATTGAAGATGGCTGTGACAGTGAGTGAACATGGATGACGGGTTGGAGACAATGGAGTATGGTCAGAGGTGTTGAAGATGAAGGGAGGCTTGAAAGCTTAGTTCCCTGGTCTGTGAAAATTGGTAGTGGAAGGAAAAGGTGGCCGGAAGGGTGTGAGTTTTGTAGTGACGGGGAAGCCAGTGCCCCCCCTTGGCCTTGGTCACCATGTGTTCCAGATGAAAGAGGAGTAAGATGAAGATATGAAGTGAGGTGGTATAAGAATGACGATGATATTCGGTAACAATGGACATATACAAATATCCACAACACTAGGAATGTATCCAACAAGAATCATATGCAAACATAGCTACAACGTAACAGAGATATGTTGAAGGGCAAGCAACCAACTCACAAAAAAACATGGAGTGCAAGACATCACTTACCTCTTGAAGATCCGTTTGCTATTGCTGACCTTGTATCTCCAGTGGGTCTCTCCCTTTCCTTTGGCTGGCTGGCTTCCCCCTTCTCCTTCCTGTGAATGATGTCCCTTCCTTCTTTTCAGGTGCCAATGGTGAAGGTCTGAGAGACCGTGTGTGAAAATCCTCTCCTCTTTTCTCTCCAAAACCAGAATAATCATCCCCCCCCTCTGCTCTTTCTCCATGTGTTTTTGATCATTTCTCTGTGCCCCGTATCAAAATCCCCTTGTACCGATCTCGTACATCCCAAAACGTCTCTGCCATCCCAAAACGTCTCTGCCATCATCCGCGTACTCTATAAAACGGTTTCTGCTCCCCTTCATTCCAACATCACGACCTTGTCCCCCAATCAGAAACCTTCTTTTCCCTTTTTCATCATTTTTACTAAAAGACAAAAATGTCTTTTTCTTTTTTTTTTTAGTTATATAATATTAGAACAAAATAGAATATAAATGGAATAAAACTAAAAAAATCAAAAATAAAAATAAAAATAAAATAAAATAATGATAATAAAAATAAAAAGAGAAGAAAAGAAAAAGAATAAGTAAAGTGAGAAATAAAAATAAAAATAAAAATAGGAACATAAACTACAGTAAAAGCCAAAAAAATCATTCCGGATGAAATTTGGTATTGACACAAGTGAACTCTTTTTTGTGGTCATTTATTTTATCAGGCAAAAGTGAACCTTGAGCTGGAAAAGTTGAGAATTGAGCTAAGACATGTCCAAGGACTTCATTTAGTAGCTCAAAGTGAGAAAGTTGAAGCATCCCGGAAGGTAACATCTGTTTTCTTATTGCCAAAAACACTTTGTTGTACCTAATAAGTACAATAATTTAATGGGACCCTTGCACCCTAGCATACCTAAGTTGTTTCCTTGTTAGGTTCTTTGCTTTGACATCCATAAAGATACATTACCCTATTATACCAATTGGAAGATGAATTCACCTTCCATATTCGGATTTGAAGATGCTCTCTTTAGTGTAGTGTGTGCTTTCTTGCTGCCAAAGAGTGAAAGTGTTCCTCTTATAATAGTAGGGTTGGGCACCTTGGACTTAGAAAGAGACCTAAAGTTGAAAAATGAAGTCAGTTAACAAGGGAGAGGGAGAGGATTGAGGAGCACGTTGTAGGGGTGGTGTGTGAGCTTTGTTAGCAAAGGGTAACAATGTTCTTTGACTTGGTCTGAACTGTTTTTTTTATGGAGATGAAGGTTGTTGAGAGTAATTAGCTGATTAAATACAGAGATATAAATTATAATTAAGGTTTTTTCTTTTTGTTTTCTCTATGAATGAAGTTATATAACATTAAAAAAAATCAGCAAAACATGAAAATAGCTACTTTCATATCAGAAAAGAAAGAAAAAGTTGGGAGAATGCATGTTTGTTGTTAAATCAAATATGCGTGAGAGTTTAGATTTAAGAGTGTGAATATATGTTGATTAGGGAAATATGAATATACATTTTCTGGCCCATCATAAATTCATAATGCATGTATTAGAAATTAGAGGTCATAATTGTCAGTAGCGGCTGCAGCGGAAGGGTTAGCGTGGAATAACAAACCAAGAGGGGTTTTGAATACTAACGTGTGCCTTTTAATTTCTACTCAATTAAACTTACTTAGCAATTAATAATAACACTTAAATAGAGTAAGGTTGAGAGAAATTTGCACAGATGATTTTATCCTGGTTCGGATCTTACCAATCCTACGTCCAGTCGCTTATCTCAAAACAAGATAAACAGTTTCACTAACACAAAACAATTACAAATTACAATCACAAAGATACAATTTGTAAAAGTTTAGAAACCACCTCTCTTGATACCACAAGAGATGAAACTACACCTCCTTTGAGTCTTCACAAAGGATGAACACATCCTCCGAATACTTCACGAAGGATGATTCTCTTCCGAACACCTCCTTAGACACACCAAGGATGAACCGGCTATTTCCTCTGTCACCGTAGCAGCACTTCACCAGCTCCACAGACAAGAGTTTCACAAGCCGAACAAGAACACACAAGTCTCAATAATTTCTGAGTATTTGAGCACAAGGGAAGAGTTTCTGTGTCTCTGGATATGTTTTTTTTGAGAGGAAATGAGAGTCTATTTATAGACTCATCCAAAGGCTCTTCCATTCACTAAAAGACAAACTTAACGGCTAGTTTCTCCAACGGCCATAAACGGCTAGTTTGTCCAACGGCCATAAACGGCTAGTTTCTCCAACGGCCATAAACGGCTAGTTTGTCCAACGGTCATAAACGGCTAGTTTCTTCAACGACTAGTTTCTCCAACGTCCGTGTTAAGTGCGATACTCTTACCGTTAACCGTCACTATTCACGTGAATAGTGTTACTATTCATGTGAATAGTACTATAGTGTTTTGTTGCAATGATTTACTATAGTAATTTTACAAAACACTTTTCTTTTTCTAATCTAAGTCCTATACATATTTCTAAGAGTATTACAAAAGCTTTCCATCACAATATAAGTCTTCATAACATCTTGAATCTTGATTTCTCTTGACTTGATTTGGACATCATCAAAACTTCATCTTCATCATTTTGCTAACAATCTCCCCCTTTTTGATGATGATCAAAAACTCCTTGATTTAAAGCTTTTGGTAATAATCTGTATTTAAAACACAACTTATGGAAGAAAGAGTGCATTAGTGAATAAGCACAAATAGTACAAATAGGCAAATAAGCTTTAAACATTTTCTCCCCCTTTTTGATCATAATTAAAAAGTTGTGTTGATGTTCTCCCCCTAAGATAATACTCCCCCTTAATAAAAGCATGTATGCATATGAGCTAAAAATATTTCAAATTTAAAGATTCATTCAAACATGCACAATAGGATATTTAAAGCAAATATTTTTAGGAGAAAGATCTTATAAAACATTGTTTAGATCTTTATCTTGAGGATTGTCATCATTCTTTGCTTCATTTGTTGTCTTCTACAAATCTTCATCATTTCCTGCATGTAATTCAACTGACTCAAGAGGTTTTGCCTCAAGGTCTACAATTTCATCAAAGACAACATGCACACATAAAAATTTTTCCGATTTAAAACTATATATGCTTTATATATTAGACGATATCCAAAAAAAATAGTTTTATCGGTCTTGGAATAAAAATTTTCTTAAATTTTGTTTTAAAGAAAAAAAATTGGTACCCAACAATTTTGTTTGGGTCCTTTGGGTTAGATTTTATAAAAAAGAAATCATTTTATAACCCAAACATATCTACCACTTGGAACACCATAATGCTTAATTTTACATTTATTTGAAGTATGACCCTTTTTCATACAATAAAAGCATGATACAACATTTGTGTTCCTATAAGTTGTTCCTTTTTCTACCCAAGTTCTACGGGTTCTATGATTATTTTTATTTTTAATTCTAGGAACATACTTATTTTTAACAACCTTATTTTCATTAGTTTTACTACATTCTCCTGAGGTTGTTTGTTCTAGTAGTTTCTTAAAATTTTCACAAGAAGCACATTCATCACTACTAGTAAATTTACCCTTTTCAAAAAATAAAACTTTATTTTTCAAATCTTTATTTTCTTCAAAAATATTTTCAAAATTTAATTTTAAATTCTTATTTTCTTCAAGAATATTTTCAAAGTCTGATTTCAAATTTTTATTTTCTTCAGAAATATTTTCAAAATTTAATTTTAAATTTTTGAAATCCTTTTTCAATTTCTGATGGGCTTTATCTAATTTTTCAGATTCTACTATTAAAGCAGCATAAATTTCATGCAATTCATTTTCGCTAATTTGACTAGAATTATCAGAATCGCTAGATGTACTTACTTGGCTTCCAGTGTCGTCGTTCACTACTAAACAGATGTATGCTTGCTCATCAGAATCACCCATACTTGATGTTGTGCTTGATGAAGAGCTTGAATTATTCTCTTCCATGATTAAATTATTCGTTTTAGCACACCCGATTTCATCTCCGCCTTCATGAGTTACTCTTAAAGTTTCCCACATTTCTTTAGCGGTTTTACAAACAGAAATCCTGTAAAACTCATCAACAGTTAAAGCAGATGAAATAATATTACGAGCTTTTACATCATTACCAAATTTTTTCTTATCTTGAGCAGTCCATTGGTCACGGGGCTTTGGTTCCTGCATATTGTTAGTTGGAACAAAAGGACCAAATGCAACAACATCCCAAATATCTATATCAATAGATTCCATAAAAATTTGCATTCTTACCTTCCAGAATGCATAGTTCTCACCTGTGAATAGTGGTGGTCTATTGATAGAAGCACCCTCTGCGAATGTTTGAAATGATCCCGCCATTTGAATGACTATCAAAGCAAGCTCTGATACCAATTGTCAGTAGCGGCTGCAGCGGAAGGGTTAGCGTGGAATAACAAACCAAGAGGGGTTTTGAATACTAACGTGTGCCTTTTAATTTCTACTCAATTAAACTTACTTAGCAATTAATAATAACACTTAAATAGAGTAAGGTTGAGAGAAATTTGCACAGATGATTTTATCCTGGTTCGGATCTTACCAATCCTACGTCCAGTCGCTTATCTCAAAACAAGATAAACAGTTTCACTAACACAAAACAATTACAAATTACAATCACAAAGATACAATTTGTAAAAGTTTAGAAACCACCTCTCTTGATACCACAAGAGATGAAACTACACCTCCTTTGAGTCTTCACAAAGGATGAACACCTCCTCCGAATACTTCACGAAGGATGATTCTCTTCCGAACACCTCCTTAGACACACCAAGGATGAACCGGCTATTTCCTCTGTCACCGTAGCAGCACTTCACCAGCTCCACAGACAAGAGTTTCACAAGCCGAACAAGAACACACAAGTCTCAATAATTTCTGAGTATTTGAGCACAAGGGAAGAGTTTCTGTGTCTCTGGATATGTTTTTTTTGAGAGGAAATGAGAGTCTATTTATAGACTCATCCAAAGGCTCTTCCATTCACTAAAAGACAAACTTAACGGCTAGTTTCTCCAACGGCCATAAACGGCTAGTTTGTCCAACGGCCATAAACGGCTAGTTTGTCCAACGGCCATAAACGGCTAGTTTGTCCAACGGTCATAAACGGCTAGTTTCTTCAACGACTAGTTTCTCCAACGTCCGTGTTAAGTGCGATACTCTTACCGTTAACCGTCACTATTCACGTGAATAGTGTTACTATTCATGTGAATAGTACTATAGTGTTTTGTTGCAATGATTTACTATAGTAATTTTACAAAACACTTTTCTTTTTCTAATCTAAGTCCTATACATATTTCTAAGAGTATTACAAAAGCTTTCCATCACAATATAAGTCTTCATAACATCTTGAATCTTGATTTCTCTTGACTTGATTTGGACATCATCAAAACTTCATCTTCATCATTTTGCTAACAATAATTTTGTTTGGCAAGAAATTAGGAAATTCCACCATGGCTGCCTCTGCAATTTCTTCCTAGGTTAATGGAGGTGTTTTATGCAGTAAGGGGTGCAAAAAGTAAAAGAATGAATGAAGTTGATTATATTATGATCTTGCAACTCTTTTAATTTCTTTTGTGCTGCTTTTGTGCTTCTTTTAATTTCTTAGTCACGGTGCAACTCTTTCTTCTTAAAGGATGAATAAAAGTAGTCTTTATAATACAAGAAATAAAAAACATGTTTAAATATATATGAAAAAAAGCTTTATGAATTAAACCCTCATTTCTTTTTGTTGTTCCTAAAATGGTTGAGTTTACTTTGAATTGTAGAACTTGTTGGTGCTAAAGTTGTGGAGTGTGCTTGTGTGATTGGTCTCTCTGATCTCAAGGTAATGGCTAAACTGAATCACTGTTTTTGTAAGTTGTGTTTTAGTAGCTAGTCTTAGAAAATTTGATCTTGTTCTTCACATGCTAAAGTAAAGTTCTTTACCAATTTCATTACCTTTTTGTCATACTATGAGTGATCCCATAATGGTTAGATATAAGTGTTGGAAATCCCATGTATGAACAAATTACAGTGTATGAGTGTGAGTGAAATCTCACATTACTCAACTTAGGATTGATATAGCGTTAATGTTACTACTTTAATATCATTTGAAGATATCTATCATTTTAATTGATAGCAAAGTGTCAGATTAAGCAAGTTGTTGAAACCTTTGATGTAGAAGGATAAAAGTACCTTAAACTATTTATGGTACTACACACATTCTCAATGGTGCATGATGTCCAATGATACCAAGCAAGGAATTTTTAATCTTCAGCTAATCCAGAGTTTCAACATACTTTTGAACTCTTTTTACCTTCAAAATGAATTTTTCACTAACATTAAAAGTAGAAGTGCTTAAACAAATGTAATTTGAGATACACTGAGTCACAAATGGACAAGCTTAAGAACCTTGTCCTTCCTAGCCATAGTGTCTTTGGTTGTTTCTTACGTTAGTGTCTTTGGTTGTTTCTTACGTTAGTGTCTAGGTAGAAATATTTCAAAACTTTTTAAGTGGAAGAAAGCTATGAACCTAGAAACCAAAAGAAGGTTTATCTATATGAAATGCGCTCCTAAATACCACGGAGACTTCAAACATAAAAGTCAACAAGCAATGTAAAGTAAAGCAAATGGAAATGAATGAGACACGACCCTAAGTCAAAGTGCAAGTGACAGTTGGAGCCAAGTGTGGCTGCTGTTTGACAAAGTGCTGGTCCAAAATCATGAGCAAAAAGCTGGTATGGTTGCTCAAACTGCTGCTGAATTTTCTGCTGGAACATCAAGAAAGAAGTGCTCTTGGAGTCCAAGCTTGAAGCCCTTTTAACACCTTATCCACTTCCTAAGATGCTAACCCCTTGGAGCAAGGAATGTGAGGTAAAACAGTTGCACCAATTCGTCACGGGACCCAAAACCAACACCAAACAGTCAACAAAAACCAGTTGCTGCACCAGAAATGAATTTTCGCAGAAGAGATTTTGGTCACAAATTATAAGCCAAACAATTTGAATTGAAGTGAATGTAAGCTTGGAATCACATAAGGGACACAAAAGGAACCTAGGAGAGACACTAGAACAGATTAAACAAGAAAGAAAACACTCAAAACAGTGATGAAATTGTGTGCTTTGAAACTGTTTGATAAAATTCAAAACTGTTTGATGAAATGCCACAAAGAACAACATATTTTGTGTTTCTGGTTTTTGAGCTTTCAAATATGGATTAATGGGTTTAAATTGATTTATATTATTGCTATACACTTGGATAAGCATATAAATGTATTTGGACTTAAACCCAACTTTTGTCAATCCAAAAATGAAAATTAGAATATTGCTAATGCCAAACAACACAAAAAAAACATTCTGCACTAGAAATATGACTGAAAATTGGTGGTTTCACTGTCAAAATTTATTGGCAGTGACTCAAATGTGTAATTGACACCTGAAACAGTTTGAAATGAACACTTGGAGTATGTGCAGACTGTTCAACAACAAAAAAAAGTTAGAGTAGAGAAAATCAATGGTTCACTTGCCAAGGTCAAGCAAATTCAATGGTTTGGATAATGATTTTGCTCACTAACTAAAAATTACCAAATGAACACTAAACACAAGTTTGAAATGGTGAAATAAACTTGCACAAATGTTTAAACCGCACTGAAACAATCAGATTCATTAATTCACACCAGCTGTGGCCTAAAATGCAGCAAACTTTGATGGTTTAACGGTGAAGTCTGCATATAACCTTCTGAAAGACCATTTGAACAGTGCACATCAGTTTCTAATGACCAAATACACTTGCACAATTGGTTCAAAAATAGAAAGGTACACAACTTCTCAAAATCAGTATTGTAGTTGCTATTTATGAAGCAAAAAGTGGTAAAACAGCACTGTAAATGACCAAAACAGCAGATTCAAAGATAGGTAGATCAAAAAACATGTAGGAAAAATCCTAAACAACTAGATCTAGCTTGAACATGTCAGCTAGGACAATTAAAATGGTCTAAAACATGGCAAGGATTACAGCATGGTGCAAAGCTGGAACAAATACTGTGACAACACTGTTTTTGTCAATTTTCCCTATAACTCAAATATGATTTTCACAAATCAGTGGTTAATCTGAGTTGAAACAATTTGATACATGTTTAGAAACTTCATACGAACTTGCAACAAGGTTGAAAAACACAAAACTGACCACAAACAGTGTGGACAACATCAAACCAAAAAACCTCAAAAGGGTACTCCTTCTAGCTACGGTACTCCTTCTCCAAAACAAGAAATTACAATTCAATGCATGAAAAGGTTCCACATAATGCTAATGAAATTTTTAGAAGAAAATCATTGGATTACTTACAAGAGAAAGAAGGTTTTTCATGTAACACACCAACTGCTTTCAACAATGAAAGGTCATCTAAGAAACAAGAATAATTAAAAACATTGATGCTGGAATTGAAATGAATTCAACCGAAAGTTTTCCTTGCTGCACATCCAAAACAAATTCATCTCTTCTTCTCCTTACAATTTTTTAATCACCTTTTTACCTTGCTTCTTTTCACTCTTTAACAACATAAAAACATGGAACAATACTTCATTCTACCCCTTGGACAGCCGTGAACATTCAAGCTTTTAAACCATAAAATCATTCAACCAAGTGCATCAAAGAAAACTAAATGAAGGAAGCATGAATAACACTTACACAGCCGTGACTTTTGCAGCAGAAAAGAAAAAGAAATGACACACTTCCAAAATGAAATTACAAAGCTTCAAATTACAATAACAACTTTCATAACATAATACAAATTACAGTTCATAAAATACACAGATGAATATAACAGAGATGAATAAAATCTTAGATGGAAAAGTGTACAAAACCAAGGAAGAAGGCAACAAGAACTTCAAGCTACATCATCCTCCATCTTTCCAGCAATGACAGTTTCTTTCTTCCTTCAACTCCCCATGGAGCTCTCGGCCCCCTCTCAAACTCTCTTAACCAGAATATGTGTATCCACCTCCTTTCTCAAAACTCTCTTTTCCTCAATCCCAAAAACTCAGAACCCTCCTCTAAAAAAAATGTGAAATTCCCCCCTCTTTGACCGTGCACTTCCACTTGCTATATGGACTTTCCACTCAATTTGCAGAATGATGATTATCTCTTAAGTGGATGGAGCCCTCAGGATTAATTGTTGTAACACTAAGGATTAATGCATGAAGCACTCACTTATATGACCCACCTCCACTACTGACTTACTTGTTGTTCAACGTTTGACTACTTCCTTGTGTGTGCTTCTGCCTTTGTTTCCATGTCCGTGTGAAGCTAGTGAAGGCTGGATGAGTTTCTGCTGCAGCAAGGCCGTGAGGAATTTCTTGTTGTGTAATGGCTGGACTTCTTTGTGGCAGCTGCCGTGTGATGTTGTTGGTGCTGCACTGTCTTCACTTAACTCATCAATAGAAAAGAAGAATAAATTTCAATAGTGCAGTTAGAGAGAAAAACCGTGAGATGCTTCTCCAATTGGTGGTCCCTTCTTTTGTCTGATGTTATGGTGCTTCCCATTTCCAAAATAGTAAGAAGATTCTTCATTTAGTGTGTGAATAAATATCCTTTCAAATGTCTCAATTTCTATTTCCAAAATTTTCCTTGCAAAGAATTAGCTCAGATAATTCAAATTAGTTAAAATAAGAATTTCCGATCAAATTAATCACAATTAGGAAAAATAGGATAATACTGTATATTTAAGCACAATTCCTTGATTAAATATTGTACAATAAGCTAAGTGAAGTCAATAAAATATTGACTTATCACCCCTAAAAGCGTCTACACAAGTTGTTACCTCCTAGAAATGACTAAGAATGGACTCAAGAATTGATTCCTAACACACTTTCTTGAAATCACTACTAAAACCACAAAAGGGCTTCTAGAAATGCACTACTTGAATATATCCATGCTTTTATAGATATTTGATTGCCTAAATTATGTTGATGTCTATATTGTATGTTCATGTATATTGTCTTTCATTTATTAGGCTACAACTTGATTAAGTTAAGTAGTCAATTAAAATCCTATGGTTGTACGCACATTCTCATTGCAATGAGAAAGGTAAAAATACTATAAACAGTTAGAACCTACAAAATATTTGGAAGTACTCTGGACAAGAGAACTTCGGTAGTAATAAGTTGTCTCCTCCAACTTTAATACACAACCCCTTACGATGTCTAAGACATTTCAATACTGAGGACTTCTCTTTGCATGCCCTTATTGAATGCCTATGACAATAGTGCTCAAATTGCCTTCCATGTTCGACTTGAGTAGTAATAGGTTTATTACTTATGTCACATGGAGTGTTGCTGTTTTGGCTAAGTTTTTCTTTCTTTGGCTTGTCACAGAACATGGCCCATTTTCCCAACCATCGTGGATGGATGTACGACCGTTGTTATAGTGGAAGGAGAGGTTTGAAGGAATCTTTTGTCATCGGAGTTGAAGAGTTCGTGGAGACGGCCCGACGATATCAATATTATGCCCTTGATGGAGGGATTCGATGTCCATGCATCAAGTGCGAATGTACAAGGATTTTGAAAGATGAAGTCGTCAAAGTTCACCTTTACCAAAAAGAGTTCATGCCTAATTACACGGTTTGGACATTTCATGGTGATGAAATTCCTTCAACCTCTACTGCAGCTGAAAAATGGCTTGCATCAGGTTCGAATACTATTGTACATACATCTGAGATAGATCAATTTGCCTATATGCAAGAGATGGTCGACAATGCTCTTCGTCACCATGCTGAAGAAGCATACGATAGTCATGATGAAGAGCCTCCAAATGAAACGACGCAGAGGTTTTATAATTTACTGACAGAGGCAAATATACCTGTATTTGAAGGTTCATCTGAGTCAAAATTGTCAGTGTGCATTAGACTCATGGCTGGGAAATCTAATTGGAACGTTCACATTCAAGCAGTGGACTTCTATACAAAATTGATGTTAGATTTGACACCACCAAACAATTTCATGCCGAAGAACTATTACCAAGCCAAAAAATGTGTTTCAAAGTTGGGATTGGATGTCAAGAAGATTGATTATTGTGTTAATGGATGTATGTTATTCTATGACAATGACAGTGGCAAAAATGATGCATTGTTGGTTGAATGCAAGTTTTGTGGCTCACCTCGATATCAGACAATGCATGCTGGACGGAGGCAAAAAAAACCAATTCCATTAAAGTCGATGTTCTACTTGCCTATAAATCCAAGATTACAAAGATTATTTACTTCAATGCAAACATCATTACACATGACATGGCATGATGGTAACAAAACTCTGAGATTTTTGCGTCATCCTTCTGATGGTGAAGCTTGGAAGCACTTCAATCGTAAACATCCATCCTTTGCTAATGAACCTCGTAACGTCAGACTTGGTCTATGCTTTGATGGGTTTACCCCGTACATTCAGGCGTCTGCATCACCGTATTCATGCTGGCCCGTGATAGTTACCCCATACAATCTACCACCTGAGATGTGTATGACAAAGCCTTACATGTTTTTATCGTTCATAATACCAGGTCCATCTAATCCCAAATCATTGATTGATGTTTACTTGGAGCCTTTCATTGATGATTTGAAGAAGTTATGGAATGGTGTTTGGACGTATGATGTTTCAAGGAGGCAAAATTTCCTTATGAGGGCAGCCTTGATGTGGACTATTAATGACTTCCCAGCGTACGACATGTTATCTGGTTGGAGCACACATTGTCGATTAGCTTGTCCACATTGCATGGAACATACAAAGTCATTCCAATTGAGTCATGGCCGGAAAAGTAGTTGGTTTGACTGCCATCGACGGTTCTTGCCCCTTGATCACCCATTTAGAAGAAACAAAAAGGCATTTCGCGAAGGACAAGTTGAAATGGATATGCCCCCGCCAAAGTTGACTGGATCACACATGTGGAGAAGAGTGAAAGACTATCCAAAAGTCACTGAATCTGGTCAGAATAGGCTAGAAGGGTTTGGGGAATGGCATAATTAGACTAAAAGAAGCATATTCTGGGAACTTCCCTATGGGAAGGACAACTTGCTAAGACACAACATCGATGTCATGCACACAGAAAAAAATTTCTTTGACAATGTCTTCAACACAGTTATGAATGTCAAAGGTAAGACAAAAGATAATGAGAAAGCAAGAAAAGATTTACCTTTGTATTGTGGACGAAAAGACTTAAAGTTGAAGGCACAAGGTCACAGCCGATTATTTAAACCAAAAGCAAATTACACCATGTCAAAAGATGAGACAAGAATAGTGTGTGGATGGATCAAGGAGCTTAGAATGCCAGATGGATATGCTTCTAACTTGTCCAGATGTGCCAATGTTCAGAACGGTACTATTCATGGGTTGAAGAGTCATGATTGTCATGTATTCATGGAGACTTTCATCCCTCTTGCGTTCAGTTGTTTGCCAAAGCACGTGTTAAATCCACTGATAGAAATCAGTAACTTCTTTAAAGATTTGTGCTGCACGAAACTAAAGGAGAATTCCCTTAAAAAGATGGATGAAAATATCCCGATTATTCTCTGCAAATTGGAAAGAATATTCCCTCCTGCATTCCTTGATTCAATGGAGCACATTCCAATTCATCTTGCATATGAAGCTTGGCTTGGGGGACCCGTGCAATACAGGTGGATGTATCCCTTTGAAAGGTTTATGGTAGAATCCAAACGTTCAGTTTAAAATAAAGCTAGAGTGGAAGGCTCAATTTGTGCAGCTTACTTGCACAGAGAGACAACTTATTTTTGTTCACATTATTTCAAGAACTTCAAGTTGTCACCCACTCATGTCAGAAATGAAATGCAATGGCAAGTTGAACCACGTGAAGGTGCATTATCAGTTTTCCGACAATCAGGCCGTCACGCAGGGAAAGAATTCACTCATTGGTTAACTGATGCTGAATTAAACTCTGTTCATGTCCATGTCTTGATCAATTGCAGTGAAGTAAAGTCGTACCTCGAGTATGTCATCATCCATCTCTATTCTATCAAACGGTTTAATTGTTATACACTAATGAATTTCATTTGTACCAGCTCATTTGTTGTGGCTGAGCAAGTCGCAGAAGGAAATACTTCTGCTAGAATACACTCAGAGTTTCCCCATTGGTTTAGAAATCAGGTCCGTAGTTTTTCCTATGTTTAGACCAAGGTTAATTTGACTATTGGTTTTATAATTTTGTTAGTACCTTTGTAGGTTTTTAATCAGGCATTAACTCCCACGGTTCAAGAGTTAAAACATCTCTCCAATTGGACAATGAGATGTGTCAAAGAATGGCACACTTACTTCATCAATGGTTACAAATTCCATACACATGAATGGTCTAAAGGAAAGAAAACATCAAATTGTGGTGTGTATGTCAAGGGCCTAACAGAGGGTTCTTATGATGATTTCTACGGCATCATTCATAAAATATATGAGTTAGAGTACAACAGCACTACTTCTCCAAACAGAGTGGTATTTTTTTATTGTGAATGGTTTGATCCTTCTAGAGCTGGTACTAGAGTCGATCCACGCTTTAATATTGTCGAACTGAACCAGAGATTAAGATATGGACCGTTTGATCCTTTCATTCTACCATCTAATGTCAGACAAGTTTATTATGTGCCATATCCACCATTTCGCAATATTGACAAGCGTGGTTGGGTCGTAGCAATACAAACGAAGCCTAGAGGTCGCATAAACTCAAATGAAGTTGAGGAAGATGTTGCCTACCAACTTGACCAAATGTCACAACCACAAGAAATTATCGAAGTTGAACGTATAATCGCATTGGTCGACCCTAATGGTGATGGAGATGAATTAGAAGCAACAATACAAGGTGATGAAGAACAAGAGGAAGAAGAAGAAGAAGAAGAAGAAGATGAAGAAGAAGAAGACGAACAAGAAGAAGAAGAAGATGATGATGATGACGATGAAGAAGAAGAACAAGAAGATGATGATGACGAAGACGATGCTGAAGATGAAGATGAAGATGATGATCATGATGACGATGATTGAATGTTGAATATCTATTGTAGCAAATTCGACTATCATTTGATTACCGTTATCTAAAATACCATCTTATAGTTGTATGCAATTACTTATACATTGACTTTAAAAACAATTCATCCTTCTTTATTCATTTATATTTTTTCGCTTTATTTGTAACCATTTGAATGTAGTCATGATAGGACAAGGTTCAGAACGTGCTGATAAAGGAAAGGGGGTAGCAAGGCCTACAAAGAGGCAACGGCAGGCACCAAAGTATGTACTTAGGGTGCCTGCTAGACTACCTACCACTGCTCCCGGTAGTACATCATTTGTGGGGCCTCCTCCTACCCCTATTATACAGCCTCCTACACCTGCAGTAGACCCTACTCCTACCTTTGCAGTACACCCTTCTCCTCCTCCTACAGCACACCCTTCTACTACCCCTCCTCCTCCTGTTATTATAACCACCACTCCTCCCCTTCCTGTTATTACCCCCACTCCTCTCCCTGACCCTACTTCTATACCTTCCTCATCTTATGTACCTCCTTCTGAGACTGTCACACCACCTGCTGATCTAGATTCAAGTGGTGATGGTGAAGGTCTTGACCCGCCCCTCCATGATCGACCATGGATTGAGCCCTATGGTAAAGGGTAAGTTTATAATCTGTTGATATAATTTGATGTTTAAACCATATTGTAATTGAAATGACTTTTGTTATGCAGGTTTATTCCATCTAGGGTTGCTTCCCAGGCCATCACACGTTCAATTAAGCAACATTTTCTAAGTCCATGGCCTACTTGGGGAGCAATACCTGATGACAACAGAAAGCCATTCTGGCAGCGCTTTCAGGTGAGCAATCCATTACACTTATGTCCTTCTTATTTTAGTATGTTTTGTAATCAATGTTTGTTCTCTTTAATGTTACAGATGAAGGTGCAGTGGAAACCTGAACATGAAAGTCAGATACACAGAAATTTCCACATGAAAGCATCTCATCAGCTGTTAGAGATGTTTAGGGATGCCCGCAATGCAGGACAGCGCCCTAACTGGCTGGGTGAACAAATTTGGAACTCTTTACTGGCTCATTGGAATACAGAGCATCTGAAAGGGGTGGCACCCTGCATACTGGTGGGTCGATCACCATTCATGAGCATGCAATTCGTATGGTATAATCTCATTACATAACTTTTTCTTTCATACATAAGTTATGTATATTCTATTTCATATGTACGCTTGTAATTCTTAATTATGTTACAGGCACAGGCTCTAGGACGGGCGGTCCATGTTGATGAGGTCTTTGCACAGACTCATGTTCGGATGGGAACTAATCAATTCGTTGATGAAAGATCTCGGAAGACTCATGTAAGCAAATAACACTATTACTAATAATTTTTCATTTATGTTATTCTATCATTCCCTGACATTGCTTTTCATGTTTCAACAGGAAGAATTTTCTACGAGACTTTCACAGGTTAGATCTGAACATGAGTCAGCTCCTACACCGGATGATGCTAGTAATGCAGATGATGACATCCGTAGAACACAGTGCTGGATCGACATCGTTGGTGGGAAGAAAAAGGGACGAGTGTATGGTGCGGGACAACTTGCAGCAAACTATACAGCATCCAGAGGAGGTACTCTGAAGCACCAGCCTTCTTCTTCCACCAGTACTCCTGACGAGGTCGTTCTTCGCCTCACGCAGGCACTCAAGCAACGTGACCAGGAGATCACTGATCTCAGAGCAGAGTTTACCAACTTTAAGGCCCTGGTCATGAGTGTATTGCCTGAAACCTCACAGGACGTACAAAATATCCCTTCGACCCAGCCACGACCCTCCTCATCACCCGCTGCCACTCGCAGCCCACATCAGTCCAACCCTCATCAGTCCAACCCACACCAATCCAGCCATCAATAGAGGAGCAGGATGATGAAGATTATTCTGATGATAGTTATGTACATTATTAGTTTCATTTTCTTATTACTTGTTACACAAACATTTGGATATTAGAACATTTTGAGTTCATATCATTTCAATGTTAGTTAGATCTACTTGCAGACTTTGGATGTTAGAACATCCTTTTGTTACATTGTTTTATGTTTGGACTATAATTACATTATCTATACATTAATGGATGTTCTATGGATTAATTGATGTTCAATGGATATTGATAATTGATTGCATCTTTGAGATGCACATTATGCATGTTTGTATGTGCTTGAAAACTGTTATGCAGGTCTGTTTGTAATTGAAATTTGTTATACAGGTCTGCATGTTGGGTTGCAAGAGAAATACCATTTCTCTGAAACCTTCCCTGCAATCTACCGAAGGCTTTTGCCCTTCGGTAAATGCCCACGTAAGGTCATTACCGAAGGCTTCTTCCCTTCAGTAAATACCCACGTAAGGTCATTACCGAAGGCTTTCGCCCTTCGGAAATTACCGAGGGCTTTTGCCCTTCGGTAATTACCGAAGGCTTCTGGCCCTCGGTAATTACCGAAGGCTACTGGCCCTCGGTAATTACCGAAGGGCGAAAGCCTTCGGTAATTACCGAAGGGCAAAAGCCCTCGGTAATTGTTAGCGACAAGAGATTTACCGAAGGATTTTTGGTCGTCGATAAGCCTTCGGTAAACACCCTCTATGATTGAATCAATTGCTTGTTTTGCATCATATGATCAAGGTCGTTTGTTGGAACCCTTTTTATTGGCCAAATTCATAAAGTTAGCCCACTAAAAGAGAACACTTTGTGTTCTATCCTTTGAACCCTTAGCCTTGAACATAAATTGAAAACCCTTGATTGAAAATCTTTACCTTGAGTTAAGTAGAAGATCTTGTGTGGTATTGTTAAATGTTCAAGTTTGGGGTTGTTGGGAAAACATGAAAAAGGAAAAGCATTGAGCTAAGAGCTAGAAATTAAGAATATGCAAAGAAAAAGAAAAAGAAAAGAAAAGAAAAGAAGAAGCAAAGCTCAATGCAAAAGAAAGTTTGGAATGAATAAGAATAATTGTGCTGTTATGATTCTCTTAACTCAAGGATTTTGTTATCCAGAAAAACCAATTTTCTTGTTAGCCCAGCCACATTATAAGCCATTGAAAAGTGATACAAGAAGGTCTAACACCATAGGACCCATCACAAGAGGAATGGCCAAAAAGCTCCAAGATGAGTATTCTCCCCAAGGTCAAATACTATTTGCTATTTTTGGATGGAAAATTGGAGAACAATAAGATGTTACAAAATTGCCAAAACATGGACAGGGGTAAAATGGACATTTACACACAAGAAGGGGTGTGCTTATCCTTCTATGGGGTGGCATTAGTAATTTTTCATTTTTCACATGTAAAATGCAATTGTCAACGTGTTTCATAAGGCTTTATAGAAGCCACACATTTAGCACATGGTTAACATTTCAGATCTAAAGAAAACGTGTAAAAGGCTTGCTTCCACTTTGAGATTGATCTATAAAATCTCATAAGCAAAACTTGTAGCTCACTTTTGATGAATTGAGAGAATAGATTTGCTGATGCAATTTCCAGCTTCTTCTCCCACCGAAAGTCACCCCTGTGCTTCCTACCGAATCTCCTCTAGCTTCCTTCCATTGATGAAGGTCGTCTGAGCTAGCACCATTTCCCCAAAGCACCTCATCCAAACTCTTTTTCCACATATTCATACTCTGCCACTGCACAGTCTAAACTGTTTCACTTTGTTCTTCCGCTGTCAATGCCTTTCTTCCCTGGAAGCTCACGGATCTGCAAAATAGCACCAAAGCGGGAGCTATCATGTGGTATCAGAGCCTGGTTCGAAGTGCACCAGTGGGCTAAGTGTCTCTTTTTAAATTCCACACTGTCATCATACTCTTTTGCTGTCTTTGAATCTGTTTCACTGTTCTATTCATTTTCTGGTGTTATTAGGTTCTGTTTGAGTCTGTTCTTGTGTGCTAGTTTTATTTTGATTGTGTCTCATCATTTTAATCGGTCCATTTGTGTTGTTTGAGTTTTTTTTGTTTGAGCATCTTTTCCTGTAATGTCAGTCATGTGTGTTTACAGTGTTGTCTTCAAATCTGGTTTAAAATTTGTGTGCTCTACGATATCTGAATAAACTGAAGAAGTTGTCATTATCTGCACACTAAATGAGCCATGACAAACTCAGTAGGAGCTCAAGTGCATGATTTGTGATACCAATTCCAATTTAAGAATTTTGAGCAGTATAATAGTTTTGTGTGTCTATTTGAAAGAAATTGGTGAATTAGATCTGTGATTGAATGCCAAACTGAGTTAGTACTTGATGCACATCATCTAAACACTGAATTGCTTCTGCAAAAAGCTTAGTAGCATCATTAGAAAACTCACATTGCATCTAATCTGCAGTTGGCCGAACTGCACTGCTTTGATTAGTCCAGTATTTTTTTTATTCTGTTTCAGTATTAGATCACTGCTGAACATCTTGGCAATTATTTGCAGCACTTTTAACAAGTTTTAAATGCTGTATATGGACACATTTCAGTGTTCAAAGGTCGTTTGATTCAGTGCACTAAAATCTGGGTGGTTGAGTTCTTCATTTGGCTGCATAAAAAGGGTTGAATGAGTCAAAATCTGTTATCATAAGTTTCTATATCAAATTTCAGTATCAACACGTTTGATTTGATGAATTAAAATTGGTTATGCAAATAAATTTTACATTGAAATAACCTTGCACAATTTTATTCTCTAAACCACCAGTTTTAGTCTTCTTTTGTTGGTGCAAGCTGCATACTATAAAGCTATTTGTACAAACTGTTTTGGTGCAATCCAATAATCTAAACTTGTTAGCAAAAGCTTGGTCAAACGTATTCAATGATTAAAAACAATATAACAGAAACAAATATTGCAAATTAAAAAGCTGATTGGCCAGTGCAAGTTGAATGTGCAAAATTTGGTGCACCAAACTGATTGTTCATTCAGACAATTCATCAAACAGTTTGATCAATTTCTAATAGTCTCCGAATTTGAGTCCATTGCAGCTTGTTTTGATTTCTTGCTTTATTAATATACTCTAGAACTTTTCCTAGGTTCTTTTTGCTGTGCCTCCGTGTTTGCATCTCCTTTTCTTGCTTTATTTTCAGTCATTGGCTTTCTGGCCTACCACCTGTTTGATAAAAGGTGTCGTAGTGCAGTAATTTTTCTGAGACAATTCTGTGCAGTTGCTTCATTTCCTTTTCTAATCTCCTGCTGATTTATAATCTGTTGAGGTATAATTACATGGGATTGAGCTATCTAGAGATCCTTCATCATTGGTAGCCTCCTAGGAAGTGGAGATTTGATGGAAACACAAGGCATGGTGACTACGGTGCTGCAGAAATTGAATTGCTGGAAACATAGCTGCTGCTGATACTGTAATAGCAGTTTGATTGCTGCCAATTAAATTCCACCTAGCTGCAACTGTGAGCCTTGCGTGATTGCATCCAGAATCACTCAGTTTTATTTGAGAGAAGCCAAAGTTGCATTGTCAAACCTTGTCTCTTTTCCTTTTTGCAAAGTCTAATTGTATTAGCAGTTTTCTTTTTTTTGTTCTTTTTGTAAGTTGGCCATTTCAAGCAAATGAAGTGGAAGAGCTCATAAGTGTTCTTCACTCATTTGCTAACTTGACTTAAAGTCTCATCATTCTAAAATTGGTAGACGGTGAGTGTGTATTAGATCCAAAATCTAAGCCTCACCTAGGAGACCTCACTTTAATTGCTTGTCCCATTCTCGACTAGATAGTATATATCTTGTGCGAATAGTAAGCTCTCTTAGGGGTCCGAATTTAGAGTTAGGTTGTGTCTTTTCTTTGCTTTGTGTTTTCTTTGTGTCTTTAAGACTTAAGTGGATTTAAGAGTGATTTTGATCTAAGGACTCTAGTAAGTAACTAGAAGCATATTTGGCAAGGATAAGGCTTGGTACTTAAGCATTCCTAGTGAATCACCTCCCTTACCTGGAATATTGCTTTCAAGTGAAATCTCTAGTCTTTATTTCAAGAATAACATTTAAGTCCATCATAATGTCTAGAAGGCATTCTCCTAGGATTAGTGATAGTGAAAAAGAACATTTTTCTCTTCAAACTTTAGTTAATGAATTCAAGGAAATAAGAAGAGAAATGAATGAAGAAAAGTCAATAGAGAGCTTCAAAATGCTGTTATTCAAGATGAATTGAGAATGATAAGGAAAAGTAAGTCTAGGGGAAGTCAGAGTGACAACTCTCAAGAGGGAGGGATGACTATGAGTCTGGGTGATTATTACCCTCATCAGCCTTCTACTTCTAGAAGGCATAGGAGAAATTCTCATGCACCCCCACCCCCTAAAGAAGTCAATGTGGTGTTGCCTCACTTCCATGGGAAGGACAATGTAGAGGCTTATCTTGATTGGGAGATGAAGGTAGAACAATTATTTGAATGCCACCAAGTGAGTGAAGAGAGGAAGGTCTCTCTAGCTACCCTAAGCTTTCAAGGGTATGCAATGTACTGGTGGACTGCCTTGGTCAAAGAGAGGCTTAGACATCAAGCCCCTCCCATCCAATATTGGAATGATCTCAAGTCTGCCCTTAGGAGGAGACACATTCCCTCCTACTACAATAGAGAACTCATGGATAAACTCCAAAGGTTACAACAAAGGTCTATGACAGTTGAGGAATATAGACAAAAGATGGAGTTGTATATGATGAGGGCAGGCATAGTGGAGGGTCCAGAAATTACTTTAGCTAGATTTTTAAGTGGGCTCAATTTTGACATAAGAGATAGGGTTGAACTTCTACCTTATAGAGATTTGAATGATCTTGTTCAAATGTGTATAAAGGTAGAACAACAAAACTTGAGAAAATCTTCTTCTAAAATAATTCAAGTTCAACCTACTTTTGAAAAGAAAATTTTTAAAGAAAAAGAGCCATTTAAACCTCTAGCCAAAATAGAAGAGAGACCCAAGAAAGAAACACCCTCACACACCAGAACAAGTGAAATCAAATGCTTCAAATGTCTAGGAAGGGGTCATGTAGCTACTGAATGTCCTACAAAAAGAAATATTATTTTGAAAGGCAAGGACATTTATAGTAGTGAAAGTGACACCCCAACTAGTACAAGTGAGAGTGAGGAAGAAGAGAGGGAAGAGGAAATATATGCTGATGATGGGCAACTTCTCATGGTGAGAAGAATACTTAGCAACCAACCAAGTCTTGAACACATATCACAAAGAGAGAACATCTTTCATACAAGATGTAAAATTCAAGAAAATCATTGTTCTCTCATTGTTGATAGTGGATCTTGTTGCAATTGTTATAGCACAACGTTGGTTGAGAAGTTGAAGCTTGATATTATACCTCATCCAAAACCTTATAAACTTCATTGGCTAAATGAAGATGGGGATATAATAGTCAAGAATCAAGTGAAGTTGGCATTTTCCATTGGGAACTTCAAAGATGAAGTTTTATGTGATATAGTTCCCATGGAAGCATGTCATGTGTTATTGGGAAGACCATGGCAATTTGATCATCAAACTATCCATCATGGTCTAACCAATACCATCACTATCCATCAAAAAGACAAGAAGTTTGTGCTTCATCCTTTGACTCCTACCCAAGTGGCTAAGGATCAAGCACAAATGAAGTCTTTAAGAAAGCAAGAACATGATCAAAAGAAAAAGTAAAAAAGAAAGGAGGGTATAGCAACAAATGTGCCACCTAAGGTCACTCAACATGAAGTCCTTTTAAACAAAAAGACTTTAATCAATACACTTCAAGTTGAGCAACCTTCATATCTTCTTCTTTGTCAAGGGACACTTACATGCACATCTAGTGATTCAAAAACTTCAACTCTTTCTACATCCATTCAAAAACTTTTGAAAGAATTTGATGATCTATTCCCACAAGAAATTCCAAAAGGGCTTCCACCCATAAGAGGAATTGAACATCAAATTGACTTCATTCCAGGGGCAGTTCTTCCTAATAGGCCAGCCTATAGGACAAATCCCCAAGAAACTAAGGAGATTGAGACACAAGTCCAAGAGTTGCTAGATAAAGGCTTAGTTCAAAAGAGTCTAAGTCCCTGTGCTGTACCAGTGTTACTTGTACCAAAAAAAGATGGGAAGTGGCGCATGTGCTGTGATTGTAGAGCTATCAACAACATCACAATCAAGTATAGACATCCCATTCCTAGGCTTGATGATATGTTGGATGAATTGCATGGAGCACAAATATTTTCAAAGGTAGATTTAAAAAGTGGCTATCACCAAATAAGAATTAAAGAAGGTGATGAATGGAAAACTGCCTTTAAGACCAAGTTTGGATTATATGAATGGCTAGTTATGCCTTTTGGTCTTACAAATGCTCCAAGCACATTCATGAGACTTATGAATCATGTCCTTAGGGATTGCATTGGGAAGTTTGTAGTTGTTTACTTTGATGACATCCTGGTATATAGTCAAAATTTGCAAACTCATGAAAATCATTTGAGAGTTGTTTTAACAATTCTTAGAACACACAAATTGTTTGCAAACTTTGACAAGTGTACCTTTTGTGTTGATAGTGTCATATTTCTTGGATTTGTGGTCACCAAAAATGGGGTTCATGTGGACCCAGAAAAAATAAAGGCCATCCAAGATTGGCCTCCTCCAAAGAATGTAGGAGAAGTAAGGAGCTTCCATGGGTTGGCAAGCTTTTACAGAAGATTTGTTCTTAACTTCTCTAGTCTTGCTTCACCCCTCAATGAGTTGGTGAAAAAAGATGTTACATTCCATTGGGGGGATAAACAACAAAAAGCTTTTGAGCTACTCAAAGAGAAGCTCACACAAGCACCCAATCTAGCTTTGCCAAATTTTTCCAAAACTTTTGAGCTAGAATGTGATGCTTCAGGATTTGGCATAGGTGCAGTATTATTACAAGAAGGACACCCAATTGCATACTTTAGTGAAAAACTTCATGGTGCCTCTTGTAATTACCCCACCTATGACAAAGAACTATATGCACTTGTAAGGGCTCTTCAAACTTGGGAACATTACCTTGTTGCCAAGGAGTTTATTATTCATAGTGATCATGAATCACTTAAGTATTTGAAGAGTCAACACAAGTTACAAAAGAGGCATGCTAAGTGGTTGGAATTCATTGAACAATTCACTTATGTTATTAAATAAAAGAAAGGAAAATCCAATGTGGTGGCTGATGCTTTGTCAAGAAAAATTAATCTATTAGCCACATTGGGAGCTCAAATTCTTGGATTTAATAACATTCTTGAATTATATTCACAAGATCTTGATTTTGCTCATATCTATGAGGAATGTCTCAATAAGCCTCAAGGAGGATTCTATGTGAAAGAGGGGTATCTTTTTAAAGAAGGAAAAATTTGCATTCCCCAAGGTCCACATAGAAAACTCCTTGTTAAAGAGACACATGAGGGAGGATTAATGGGGCATTTTGGGGTAGAAAAGACCCTTGGGATATTGAAAGAAAAATTCTTTTGGCCTCACATGAGAAGGGATGTTCAAAGGCATTGCTTTAAGTGTATAACTTGTTTAGAAGCTAAATCTAAATCAATGCCTCATGGACTGTATACTCCTTTGAATGTTGCTTCCACCCCTTGGTAAGAAATAAGTATGGATTTTGTGTTAGGTCTTCCTAAAACTTCTAGGGGTTTTGATTCTATCTTTGTGGTGGTAGATAGATTTAGCAAAATGGCTCATTTTATACCGTGCCACAAAGTAGATGATGCAAGCAACATTGCAAAGTTATTCTTTAGAGATGTGGTTAAACTTCATGGGTTACCTAAGGTAATAGTTTCGGATAGAGATACAAAATTTCTTAGTCACTTTTGGCGGACCTTATGGTCTAGATTAGGGACTAAGTTATCTTTTTCTACTACTTGCCATCCTCAAACAGATGGTCAAACTGAAGTAGTCAATAGATCTCTTTCAACTTTACTAAGGGTAGTTCTTAAAGGAAATCACAAATCTTGGGATGAGTACCTGCCTCATGTTGAGTTTGCCTACAATAGAGTAGTTCATGGAACTACTAAATTGTCTCCTTTTGAAGTTGTTTATGGTTTTAATCCTTTGACACCCATGGATTTAATACCCCTTCCAAATTCTATTGATTTTGTTCATCAAGATGGGGTATCTAAATCTAAATTTATCAAAGATTTACATCAAAGGGTTAAAATTCAAATTCAACAACAAAATGAGAAATATGCCAAGAAACATAATAAGGGCAAGAAAGAGTTAATCTTCAATGAAGGAGATTTAGTTTGGATCCATCTTAGAAAGGAAAGATTTCCTCAACTAAGAAAATCCAAACTCAATCCTAGAGGAAATGGACCCTTTAGAGTGATCAGGAGGATTAATAAGAATGCATATCAACTTGATCTTCCTCCTGAATATGGTGTTCATGCTACCTTCAATGTATCTGATCTTAAACCTTTTGCGAGATTTGATAGTGAAGATGAAGATCTTTTGGATTTGAGGGCAAATCCTTCTCAAGAGGGAGGGGATGATACAAGAAGGTCTAACACCATAGGACCCATCACAAGAGGAATGGCCAAAAAGCTCCAAGATGAGTATTCTCCCCAAGGTCAAATACTATTTGCTATTTTTGGATGGAAAATTGGAGAACAAGAAGATGTTACAAAATTGCCAAAACATGGACAGGGGTAAAATGGACATTTACACACAAGAAGGGGTGTGCTTATCCTTCTATGGGGTGGCATTAGTAATTTTTCATTTTTCACATGTAAAATGCAATTGTCAACGTGTTTCATAAGGCTTTATAGAAGCCACACATTTAGCACATGGTTAACATTTCAGATCTAAAGAAAACGTGTAAAAGGCTTGCTTCCACTTTGAGATTGATTTATAAAATCTCATAAGCAAAACTTGTAGCTCACTTTTGATGAATTGAGAGAATAGATTTGCTGATACAATTTCCAGCTTCTTCTCCCACCGAAAGTCACCCCTGTGCTTCCTACCAAATCTCCTCTAGCTTCCTTCCATTGATGAAGGTCGTCTGAGCTAGCACCATTTCCCCAAAGCATCTCATCCAAACTTTTTTTCCACATATTCATACTCTGCCACTGCACAGTCTAAACTGTTTCACTTTGTTCTTCCGCTGTCAATGCCTTTCTTCCCTGGAAGCTCACGGATCTGCAAAATAGCACCAAAGCTGGAGCTATCAAAAAGTCCTTGTGATGATGCATGCTTGTGAATGTTTTTGATTGTGGTAAAATGAAAGGCAAAGTTGATTCATGTGACATTGTGATAGTGGAGTGAATGAGTGATTACCTCTTATACACTTGTGTGTTGAGTGAAACACTTTACCTAGTGAGGAAATATTCCATAAGCACATGAACATCCATGCTTAATTGATTGATCATTCATGAAAAATAGCATTTGCTGGGTATTAAGTGATTTTGTGAAACACCAATGCATGTGCACATCTTGATTGAACTCTTGGTCATAAGTTTGATTGAAGTTGTTACTTATCCTGAAAAGAGGATTTTCGAATGGAGTGAATCATCATATGAATTGGTTGAAGATTGAGTTACATCTTGTTTGCTTGAGGACAAGCAAAGTTCTAAGTTTGGGGTTGTGATAACAGTTGAAAAACTGTTATTTTCATGCTTTTATTCATATTTTCATAAATAAGAGAGCTGGACAGGTTTATGCTTGATTTCAGTGTTTTTGTGCAGGTTTTAAGGTGAATTTAGTGAAAGAAGTGAAGAAGGAGAGAGATGGAATCAGAAAAGACATCAAAAAGTGCAAAAGGAAAAGCCGCAACTGTCGCTCAGCGGCAGTTTACCGCTGAGCGGCACTCAGGAGTTCACATTGGAACCGCTGAGGGGCAAAATGGCCGCTGAGGGGAGAAAACTACTCACGCACTTACCGCTGAGCGGCACTTTACCGCTGAGCGGCACTCTTATGGGCTTGAACCTAAATTTTCTGTAATCTTAGAATAGTATATAAGCTTTAGGACGTCCTAGGGTTTGTATCTTTGGCAGAAACGGAGCAAACACTCTCTCTTCCACCCCTTTGAAGGAGGATCTATGATGCTCAGGCTACCTCTTCACCTTTCTAGGGTTTTATCTTTCATTCTTTCATTATTGTTCATCTAGGTTCACCATGAATATGGTGAACTAAACCTTGTATGTTTGTCGGGGAATCAATGTAATCTTTTGAAGCTCTCATATATGGAATTTGTGCTTTCATCTTAATCTAAGACTTATGCTTTCTTTCATCATTAATTAGGGTTTTTCTCTCATATATTGATTTTGTCGATACGGGAACGTACGGGGAAGTCTAGATCCGGGGAATCTCTCCCAATATTATATTGGTTGTCGTTAAGCTCCTGTGCTAAAAGAACTAATTATTAGGATTGCTAGGAATTGTATGAACTCGTAATTGGGGATAGGCCTTCTTGACAAGGTACTTTAGAGAGTGGCATTAACAATGATGACTTGAATGTTGAATTCCTAAAATATATGAGAGTGGATAAGATGAAATTGATCCCCCAACAACATAATCATCCATATAATCCATTGAAAGTGCTTGTCTTTTGCTTTTGCCATTGATCAAAACCTCATACACATGTTTATTTTCGTCTCCTGCATAGTACAATCCAATTATTTTGTTCTTAAGTCTTAGCTAATCAACAAATCACATAACTAAACTAGGCCGTGAGTCCTTTGGGAGAACGATACTTGGTCTTACCGAGTTTATTACTTGAAATGATTCGGTCATACTTGCCGATTGTTCAACAAGTTTGTGACATCATATTTTGGTGATCATAAATTTGTGCATCAAATTTTTGGCGCCGTTGCTGGGGACTCGTGGTTTAACTGGTTAATTTGCATGATTATTGATTTTTTCGATACGGAAACGTTCGGGGAAGTCTAGATCCGGGGAATCTCTCCCAATATTATATTGGTTGTCATTAAGCTCCTGTGCTAAAAGAACTAATTATTAGGAATGCTAAGAATTGTATTAACTCATAATTGGGGATAGGCCTTCTTGACAAGGTAATTTAGAGAGTGGCATTAACAATGATGACTTGAATGGTGAATTCCTAAAATATATGAGAGTGGATAAGATGAAATTGACCCCCAACAACATAATCATCCATATAATCCATTGAAAGTGCTTGTCTTTTGCTTTTGCCATTGATCGAAACATCATCGTCTTTTGCATAGTACAATCCAATTATTTTGTTCTTAAGTCTTAGCTAATCAACAAATCACATAACTAAACTAGGCCGTGAGTCCTTTGGGAGAACGATACTTGGTCTTACTGAGTTTATTACTTGGAACGATTCGGTCATACTTGCCGATTGTTCAACAAGTTTGTGACATCATATTTTGGTGATCATAAATTTGTGCATCACCAGCAAAGTTCTCAATAATGCTCAGTTGAATTATGCTACCACAGAGAAAGAATTTCTAGCTATAGTGTATGCTCTAGAGAAATTTAGACCTTATCTTATTGGGTCTAAAGTGATTATCTATACAGATCATGCAACTATCAAATACTTGTTGACAAAGCCAGATTCTAAGCCACGTCTAATTAGATGGGTACTACTTTTGCAAGAATTTGATGTGGAGATCTGTGATAAGAAAGGGAGTGAGAACTTGATTGCTGATCATTTGTCCCGGTTAGTCAACAAGGAGGTTACTAGCAGAGAATCAAAGATCTAGGAATCTTTTTCAGATGAAGCACTTATGTATATTTAGCAGAGGCCATGGTTTGCTGATATGGCTAATTTCAAAGATGCAAGGGTCATGCCAGAAGATTTAACTTGGCAACAAAGAAAGAAATTTTTGCATGATGAAGATGTCATTCCTACATCAAACACAGATGCAAAACCACAAAACATGTTGTTAATCATTAGTAAAACACATAACACACCTTATTTCGAAGCTAAACCACCGCTGAGGGTCAAAATCACCCCCCAACGCCATCAGTGCAACAATCCAGAACACAATGCAGCAAAAACAACATGTCTGTCAGAGTGCCGCTCAGCGGCAATTTACCCCTGAGCGGTAACTCTACAGATTTTTGAAAAATTCCTTTTTAACCTATCCTAACTCCACCCACATGCAATTTTCAGTTTTCCAGATCAAAATCAAACAGTTCAATCGGTTCAAACATCATCAAATCATGCATAGAAATCAAAACCCCTAAATATTCATGCTTTAACAATCACATTCAAACTCAAAACCCTAGAATGAACAAAATACTTGGGTGGAGATGCTAGATGAAATGAGAATGCTTTCAAGCTAAGATGTTCTCTTCCAACCCCAAACTTAGATGGAACACTAGTGAAAAAGTGAGTGAAAGGGAGATTTTCTCAAGAGGGAAGAGGGAAAAGATGTGGAGAACCTTTGAAAAGGTATGTAGGAGTGTGTGTGCATAGAAGAGTCTGAAAAGAGAAGCTAATATGCAGCTTAGGGTATAAAAATACCCTAATGGGCTCGGGTTCCGCTAAGGGGTAACCTAAGCCCGTTTTGCGATACTACCGCTTAGCGATAATTTGCCGCTCAGCGGTAGTTTGCCGCTTAGCAGCACTTTCGGGTTGTGCTTTTCTTCTTCCTAGCTTACTCTAGGTGCCTCCTACTCATGCCCCTCACTAGTTCCCTGCAATTAAATTTTCAGATTACTCATGCAAAACCCTATTATGCAACTATAATAAAACAAATAGAAATAATATAATCAATCAACTGGGTTGCCTCCCAGGTAGCGCTTGTTTAACGTCACGAGCCTGACCCAAAATCCACCAACACCCATCAGTAGGTGCAAAACTTTCTTACAAACACCCATCAGTAGGTGTAACAAACCAAGTATCCTTCAGTAGATACTGAACCACCTAGCATCCTTCAGTAGATGCTATATCCAAAATAGTATTTACAAAAATAATGTCCAACTGATTAAAAATTACAAAACCAAAATAAAATCAAAAGTTCTTAAATCACTGGGTTGCCTCCCAGCAAGCGCTCTTTTAACGTCATTAGCTTGACCCAATAAAGTTCAAGTTCCTTCTTCATGGTTGATGTCCTTGTCCCACCAACCCCTCAATTGTTTCCTGTGTATTGTTTTGACTCTTCTAGAATATGGAGACTCTATCTCTATCATCTCCTTTTCTTTGTAGTCTTTCACAACCCACAACTTGTTTTTGAATCTCACAGGTGTACCAAGTTGGAGTTGCTCTTTCATCCAGTCATCAGGAACTTTTCTTCCTTTTCCAATCTTTTCTCCTTTCTGTACCTGAAACAACAAACAATGTTTACCTTTAACCTTGGGCTTTTCATCTTGAGGGCTAGTGATGAGTACATCCTAAAATGCAACTTTATGACTAGCTTCTTCCTCCTATAACTGCCTCTCTTCTTTGAAGACATCTACAACAACTCTCTCTTCTCGGTCTTGGAGCACCACTATACCTTCGTTCACATCAATGATGGCTTTGGCCGTTTTCATAAACGGTCTTCCAAGAATAATGGGTATCTTTTCAGTCTCCATCTCCATCACCACAAAGTCTACCAAGAACTGGAGTTTGCCTACACAAACTATAATATCCTCCGCTATTCCATAGGTTTCCTTTGAAGATCCATCTGCCATTACTAAGTTAACCTTTGTAGGCTTCACATCCACATCACCAATCTGCTCCAGTAAAGAATAAGGTATCAAGTTAACACTTGAACCTAAATCAAGTAGAGCTTTTTTAATCCTTTTCTTCCCTATTGTGCATGGAATGGAAAAGCCTCCTGGATCTTTTGCTTTTGGAGGGAATGACTCCTTTTTAACAGCTTTATACTTCTTTGCTTCATCATCTCTACGTCTTTTCTTTGTAGAGACATCTTCCTCAGATTTAGTATAAACTGTAATTTGTTGCAATATCTCCTCCCAAGGTGCATCATTGTCCATCATCTTGAATAATTCTATAAAATCAAATTGTTTCTCTTGATTTATTGGAAAAGGAAAAATATCTTTACTTTCTATCTCTCTTTTCTCTTTTTTCTCTTCTTTTTCTTTTTCTCTCTTTTCTCTCTTTTCTTTTTCTGTCTCTCCTTTTTCTAACTCAACTGTCTCATCTTTAGTACTCTCTAACACTTTACATTCTTCTCTAGGGTTAACCTCAGTATTGGCCCCAAAATTTTTATTTGGCCTCTCTTCCACCTGCTTAGTGATCTGACCCATCTGAATCTCCAAATTCTTGATAGCAGCTTCAGTGCTCTTTTGAGTAGACTCAGTTTTTTGTATGAACTGATTAAGAGTTTCTTCCATCCTTATTGACCTTTCATTAAGTACAGAAATTTGCTTCCATAAGGTTGGTTGTTACTGTTGCTTGTTAAATTGCCCAGCTTGCCCAGTTTGTCCTTGACCAATGCTTGGGTGTGGTTTCCACCCTTGATTGAAATTCCCCTGACAGTATTGATTGGCCATGTAATTAACATCCTCTACGGCTTCTACTGGAAAGGCGCATTGACCATTGATATGGTCACCCCCACATAATTCACACAACTGTGATTGAACCTGTGCAACAGTCTTTAACTCTTTAGGCAATTGTACAAGTGTTTTTGTAAGAGTCTCCAGTTGTTGAGTTAGTATCTTATTTAGCTCGTTGTCACTAGTAGCCATATTTTCAATGATTTCTGTAGCTTCCTCTGGAGTTTTCCATTTGATGTTTCCTCCTGCTGAGGCATCAAGCATCATCTTGGTTTGTGAACCAAGACCTCCAAGGAAAGTTAGGACTACTTCCACTTCTTCAAATCCATGCGTGGGAGTCTTTCGTAATAAGCTTTTATATTTGTCCCATGCATGACCGAGTGATTCCTCCATGCCTTGTCTGAATGATTAAATCTCTTGCTTTCCTTTATTCACCTTTGATTGTGGAAAGTATTTGTTTAGGAACTTTGTCACCACTACTTCCCACTCTGTAAATCTTCCCTCTGGAAAAGAATTCAACCAAAGCTTAGCATTGCCTCCTAATGAGAATGGAAACAAACTAAGTTTGATTGCTTCGTTCGGCACCCCATTTATTTTCACCGTGTTGCAGATCTCATTAAATGTTGTGAGGTGCTCATATGGGCTTTCGTGAGACAACCCATTGAATTGATTACTTTTCACCAGTTGGATCAACGCTGGTTTGACCTCCATGTTGGCTGCATTGACTCTTGGTCTTGCTATGCTGTTAAAATGCTGAGGTCCAGCTATATTTGTGTAATCTGCAAGAGTTCTTCTGATATTATTATTCTCCATGTTATCAGTGCTATGGTCAGAACCTTGTGGTGATGTGGTTGCAATAGAGTTTCCGGAGGAGGGAAAAGTTCTCTAGATGTACGGATTCTTCTCCTCCGTCTACTCTCGTCTAAACCTTCAAGAAGAGGTTTTGTAGTTTTCTTGCTCCTGGTTCGGATTGCTGATAACAGTTGAAAAACTGTTATTTTCGTGCTTAAAATTGATACTAAAAGCAACCTTTAACACTTAGAAACTAGCTTGAAATCATGCTTTTGGTTATATTTTTAGAAATAAGAGAGCTGGACAGGTTTATGCTTGATTTCAGTGTTTTTATGCAGGTTTTAAGGTGAATTTGGTGAAAGAAGTGAAGAAGGATAAAGATGGAATCAGAAAAGACATCAAAAAGTGCAAAAGGAGAAGCCGCAAGTACCGCTCAGTGGTAGTTTACCGCTGAGCGGCACTCAAAAACCCACGTTGGATCCGCTGAGGGTAAAATGGTCGCTGAGGGGAGAAAAACATCTCACGCACTTACCGCTGAGCGGCAGTTTACCGCTGAGCGGCACTTTACCGCTGAGCGACACTTTTATGGGCTTGGGCCTAATTTTTCTGTATTTTTAGAATAGTATATAAGCTTTAGGACGTCCTAGGGTTTGTATCTTTGGCAGAGACGAAGCAAATACTCTCTTTTCCACCTCTTTGAAGGAAGATCTTGGATGCTTAGGCTACCTCTTCACCATTCTAGGGTTTTATCTTTCATTCTTCCATTATTATTCATCTAGTTTCACCATGAATATGGTGAACTAAACCTTGTTTTGTTGTTGGGGAATCAATGTAGTCTTGTGAAACTCTCATATATGGAATTTGTTTTAACATCTTACTTTTAACACTTATGCTTTCTTTCATCATTAGTTAGGGTTTTTCCTCTTTGCTTATTGCTTGCTTTGTTTAACTCATTCATTGCCATGATTATTGATTTTGTCGAAATGGGAACGTATGGGGAAATCTAGATCCGGGGAAATTCTCCCAATAGCATATTGGTTGCCTTTAAGCTCCTGCACTTCAGAACTAATTACTAGGAATGCTAGGAATTGTATGAACTCGTAATTAAGGATAGGCCGTCTTGCAAGGTGATTTAGAGAGTGGCATTAACAATTGATGAAAAGAATGTTGAATTCCTAAAGAATATGAGAGTGGATAAGATGAAATTGATAACTCCCAACAACATACTAATGCATACAATTCATTAAAGTGTTTGTATTCTGTCTTTTCCATTGATCAAATTCATGCATACATGTTTATTTACTGTCTTTTGCATATAAAACTACAATCAATTTGTTCTTAAGTCTTAAATAATCAACAAATCACATAACTAAACTAGGTCGTGAGTCCTTTGGGAGAACGATACTTGGTCTTACCGAGTTTTATTACTTGAAATGATTCAGTCACACTTGCCGATTATTAAACAAGTTTGTGGCGCCGTTTTTTGGTGTTCATAAATTTGTCATCAAGTTTTTGGCGCCGTTGTCGGGGACTCGTGGTTTAACTAGTTAATTTGTGTGATTATTGATTATCTTTGACTTGAATTTTAAATTTCTGTTTTTATTTTTTGTTTTTATTTTTCGGTTTTTATTTTATTTTATTTTTATTTTATTTTATTTTATTTTATTTTCTGTTTTTATTTCCTATCTTCCTATCTTTTCAATTATATCCTTTGATTTTTTTAATCTATCTTCTCCATCTTTTTGTGCTAACAAATATTTGTTTTAGAGTTTTGTGCCTAATGTTTGCAGGATGCAGTTTGGACAAGAATTTAACTATATGGGTACTCAATTCTACTAAGGTAATTTCAACCACTAGTGGGAACCTCACTCAAGCATGGATAACAATCAATTTTGGCAAGCTGTCGAATAATTTAAAAATCAACCACCACAACAATGGCAGCAAAAACCCTCTCTATCGGGAAGAATGATAACGTTGGAGGACGCAGTTCAACAGTACATACAGATATCTAATTGTCATCACAAAAGCACTCAAGCTGTCGAAGAATTTGATAGGCCGCCACCACAACACTGGCAGCAACAACCTTCTATATCAAAAAGTTTGGATGACACCCTTCAACGATTTTTGAAAAATTCCATCTCTACTCAGAAAAGCATTGAAGCATCATGTAAAAGGATGGAGATGCACCTTCGTTACATTAGTCAGAGATTGAACGTTAAGGTTAATACTAAAGTTAACCCTAAGGAGGAAGGTCAAGCTATTGTCACTGAAAGTGACAAGATTTTTGCTGAGAAAAAAATAGGGAGAGATGAGGAAAAGATAGAGAGAAAAGAAAAAGAAGAGTTGAGTGAGAAAGATAAAGATGCAGAAAAAGAAAAAGAAGTGGTTGAGAGAGAAGAGAGAAAGAAAATTTGTGTGAAAATAAAGAAGTTGAGAAGAAAAAGAGAAGCGAAGAAAAAAATAAGAGAAAAGAAAAAGAGAAAACTTGGGGAGAGGAAAAGTAAGAAAAAGAAGATGAAAGGAAAAAAGAAGGAATCATATGAAAAACCTCATCCTCCTCTAAAGAAGAATCATAGGAAGGAAAAGAAATTCAAGTGCTTTATGGAAATCTTCAAGAAATTGGAGATTAAAGTTCCTATGATTGATACACTGCAACATGTTCCTGGTTTGATCAAATTTCTGAAGAAGTTCAGTAGAAAGAAGAAAAAGAAGATGGAACATGAGCTTTATTGGGTCAAGCTAGTGACGTTAAAAGAGCGCTTGTTGGGAGGCAACCCAGTGATTTAAGAACTTTTAATTTTTGGTTTCGTGATGTAATTTTGAACTGTTGGGTATTTTTGTTTTTGTTATAAATATTTTGTTGGATATAGCATCTACTGAAGGATGCTAGGTGGTTAAGTATCTACTGAAGGATACTATGTTTGTTACACCTACTGATGGGTATTGGTAAGAAAGTTTTGCATCTACTGATGGGTGCTGGAGGATTTTGGGTCAGGCTCGTGACATTAAACAAGCGCTACCTGGGAGGCAACCCAGTTGATTGATTATATTTTTGTTTGTTCAGCTTTAGTTACACGATAGGAATTTGCATGAGTGGTCTGAGAATTTAATTGCAGGGAACAAGTGAGGGGCATGAGTAGGAGGCACCTAGGTTAAGCAAGGAAGAAGAAGAAAACTTCCCGAAAGTACCGTTGAGTGATAACAGTTGAAAAACTGTTATTTTCATGCTTAAAATTGATACTAAAAGCAACCTTTAACACTTAGAAACTAGCTTGAAATCATGCTTTTGTTCATATTTTCTTAAATAAGAGAGTTGGACAGGTTTATGCTTGATTTCAGTGTTTTTGTGCAGGTTTTAAGGTGAATTTAGTGAAAGAAGTGAAGAAGGAGAGAGATGGAATCAGAAAAGACATCAAAAAGTGCAAAAGGAGAAGCCGCAACTACCGCTCAACGGCAGTTTACCGCTGAGCGGCACTCAAGAAGTCACGTTGGATCCGTTGAGGGGCAAAATGGCCGCTGAGGGGAAGAAACCAACTCACGCACTTACTGTTGAGCGGCAGTTTACCGCTGAGCGGCACTTTTATGGGCTTGGGCCTAATTTTTCTGTGCTTTTAGAATAGTATATAAGCTTTAGGACGTCCTAGGGTTTGTATCTTTGGCAGAAATGAAGCAAATACTCTCTCTTCCACCCCTTTGAAGGAGGATCTTGGATGCTCAGGCTACCTCTTCACCTTTCTAGGGTTTTATTTTTCATTCTTCCATTATTATTCATCCAGTTTCACCATGACTATGGTGAACTAAACCTTGTATTGTTGCTGGGGAATCAGTGTAGTCTTGTGAAACTCTCATATATGGAATTTGTTTTAAGATCTTACTTTTAAGACCTATGCTTTCTTTCATCATTAGTTAGGGTTTTTCCTCTTTGCTTAATGCTTGCTTTGTTTAACTCATTCATTGTCATGATTATTGATTTTGTCGATACGGGAACGTACGGGGAAATCTAGATCCGGGGAATTTCTCCCAATAGTATATTGGTTGCCGTTAAGCTCCTGCACTTAAGAACTAATTACTAGGAATGCTAGGAATTGTATGAACTCGTAATTCAGGATAGGCCTTCTTGCAAGGTGATTTAGAGAGTGGCATTAACAATTGATGAAAAGAATGTTGAATTCCTAAAGTATATGAGAGTGGATAAGATGAAATTGATAACCCCAACAACATACTCATCCATCTATTCCATTGAAGTGTTTGCAGACCGTTTTAGCCATTGATCAAATTCATGAATACATGTTTATTTTCTGTCTTTTGCATATTAAATTCGAATTACTTTGTTCTTAAGTCTTAAATAATCAACAAATCACATAACTAAACTATGTCGTGAGTCCTTTGGGAGAACGATACTTGGTCTTACCGAGTTTTATTACTGGAAACGATTCTGTCACACTTGCCGATTGTTAAACAAGTTTGTGGCGTCGTTTTCGGTGTTCATAAATTTGTCATCAAGTTTTTGGCGCCGTTGTCGGGGACTCGTGGTTTAACTGGTTAATTTGTGTGATTATTGATTATCTTTGACTTGAATTTTAAATTTTTGTTTTTATTTTCTGTTTTTATTTTTCGGTTTTTATTTTATTTTATTTTATTTTTATTTTATTTTCAGTTTTTATTTTTCATTTTTTATTTCCTATCTTCTTATCTTTTCAATTATATCCTTTGATTTTTTTATCTATCTTCTCCATCTTTTTGTGCTAACAAATATTTTTAGAGTTTTGTGCCTAATGTTTGTAGGATGCAATTTGGACAAGAATTTAACTATATGGGCACTCAATTCTACTAAGGTAATTTCAACCACAGGTGGGAACCTCACTCAAGCATGGGTAACAATCAATTTTGGCAAGCTGTCAAACAATTTAAAAATCAACCACCACAACAATGGCAGCAAAAATCATCTCTATCGGGAAGAAGGATAACATTGGAGGACGCAGTTCAACAGTACATACAGATCTAATTGCCATCACAAAAGCACTCAAGTTGCCGAAGAATTTGATAGGCCGCCACCACAATAATGGCAGCAACAACCCTCTCTATCAGAAAGTTTGAATGACACCCTTCAACGATTTTTGAAAAATTCCAACTCTACTCAGAAAAGCATTGAAGAATCATGTAAAAGGATGGAGATGCACCTTCGTTACATTAGTCAGAAATTGAACGTTAAGGTTAATACTGAAGTTAACCTTAAGGAGGAAGGTCAAGCCATTGTCACTGAAAGTGACAAGATTTTTGCTGAGAAAAAAATAGGGAGAGATGAGGAAAAGATAGAGAGAAAAGAAAAAGAAGAGTTGAGTAAGAAAGATAAAGATGAAGAAAAAGAAAAAGAAGTGGTTAAGAAAGAAGATAGAAAGAAAATGTGTATGAAAATAAAGAAGTTGAGGAGAAAAAGAGAAGGGAAGAAAAAAATAAAAGAAAAGAAAAAGAGAAAATTTGGGGAGAGGAAGAGTAAGAAAAAGAAGATGAGAGGAAAGAAGAAGGAATCATATGAAAAATCCCATCCTCATCTAAAGAAGAATCATAGGAAGGAGAAGAAATTTAAGTGCTTTATGGAAATCTTCAAGAAATTGGAGATTAAAGTTCCTATGATTGAGACATTGCAACAGGTTCCTGGTTTGATCAAATTTCTGAAGAAGTTCAGTAGGAAGAAGAAAAAGAAGAAGGAACTTGAACTTTATTGGGTCAAGCTAATGACGTTAAAAGAGCGCTTGCTGGGAGGCAACCCAGTGATTTAAGAACTTTTGATTTTATTTTGGTTTTGTAATTTTTAATTTGTGGACATTATTTTTGTAAATATTTTGTTGGATATAGCATCTACTGAAGGATGCTAGGTGGTTAAGTATCTACTGAAGGATACTCAGTTTGTAACACCTACTGATGGGTGTTGGTAAAACATTTTGCACCTACTGATGGGTGTTGGTAAGTTTGTAACACCTACTGATAAGTGTTGGTGGATATTGGGTCAGGCTCGTGACGTTAAACAAGCGCTACCTGGGAGGCAACCCAGTTGATTGAATGTTTCTGTTTGTTTCATTGTAGTAGTATAATAGGGTTTTGCATAAGTAATCTGAAAATTGAATTGCAGGGAACCAGTGAGGGGCATGTTTAGGAGGCACCTAGGTTAAGCAAGGAAGGAGAAGAGCACTTCACGAAAGTGCCGCTGAGCGGCAAAATACCGCTGAGCGGTACTATCGCAGATTGGGTTTTGGTTGGCCCTTAGCGGGACCCGAGCCGATTAGGGTATAAAAATACCCTAAGCTGCGCATAAGCTTCTATTTTCAGGCTCTTCTCTGCACACACACTCCCACATACTTTTTCCAAGGTTCTCCACATCTTTTCCCTCTTTCCTCTTGAGAAAATCTCTCTTTCACTCACTTTCGCACTAGTGTTCCATCTAAGTTTGGGGTTGGAAGAGTGTATCTTAGCTTGGAAGCATTCTCATTGCATCTAGCATCTCCACCCAAGTAAGTAAAGCATTTTGTTCATTCTAGGGTTCTTGAGTTTGAATGTGATTGTTAAAGCATGAATATTTAGGGGTTTTGATTTATATGCTTGCTTTGATGATTAAATTGATGTTTGAACCGATTAAACTGCATGATTTTGATCTGGAAAACTGAAAATTGCATGTGGGTGGAGTTAGGACAAGTTAAAAAGGGATTTTTCAAAAATCTGCAGAGTCACCGCTCAGGGGTAAATTGCCGCTGAGCGGCACTCTGCCAGACTTGAATTCTTTGTTCCATTGTGTTCTGAATTGTGGCACTGGTGGCGCTGAGGGGTAATTCTGACCCTCAGCGGTGATTTAGCTTCAAAATAAGGTGTGTTCTGTGTTTTACTAATGATTAACATCATGTTCTGTGGTTTTGTATCTGTGTTTGATTTTAGGAATGGCATCCTCGTCAGGCAAAAGATTGAAGACCATGGCATCCAAGAGAAAAGAAAAGGAACCAGAACAGCCCCATTCTAGTAGGTTCCTATCTCGAAAACATGAGAAGCACTTCAAGGTGGTCCAAGATAGGAGACTCCTTATGGAGAGAAAGGTTGGAATGATACCTAACTTTGCTCCTCAATTTGGAGAGAAATTGTTAGGGAATGATTAGGGAAAGCTAGCCACATACCCTGCACCTGCAAATATAGCTGTGGTAAAAGAATTCTACACCAATGCAAAGAAGATTGGTGATTATCCAGCTGAGAACTATCTAGGCTATGTCAGAGGCCATGGTATCAGGTATGATCCTGATTCCATCAATAACTTCTTGGATACTGTGTGGGCTGGTGAGCAGTGCCAATTTGCTCTCTGTATGGAGGAAGGTGCTGATTTTGAGGATGTGGAGAGAGTGCTATGTGTACCTGGAGGACATTTCCAAAGGAATAGAACTGGCTCTGTGGTGAACATTAGGAGGACTGACCTGACTCCTCTTGCAAAGTATTGGATGGCGTTTTCCCATGCCAACATTCAACCATGTTCTCATGTGTCAGATATTACTCTTAGCAGGGCACTCTTCATCTACTGTGATATCAGGAATTTGAATGTTAATATTGGGCAGGTGATAGCTGATGAGATCAGGGTGTGCGCTAATACCACAAATAATAAAGCACTCTTAGGACATCCTTCCTTAATCACTCACCTCTACAAGATAGCTGGGGTGGACACTTCTGCTCCACCATTTGAAAGGCCAAGAAAAGCCATTGATGAGGCTTATTATAGATAGTATTGTGGAGGTGAGGATGCAGCTCAACCAGTCCCACCACGCCGTGCTCGCAGAGAGAGAGGGCAAGCACAGAGTCAGGAATCTGCTGAGACACATGAAGCAGAACCGTTTCAAATGAGGGACATGTATATGTCCTTATAGGTGCACAGTTACAGTCCATCCATAGAGGGCAGGTGGCTTCTGCTGAGATGATTGTTGGGATGTATGATACACCTCCAGCTCACAGGTGGACTATGGAGGAGTTCCATAATGTGGTAGCTTGGCCAGAGGAGCCGGTGCAAGGAGGCGGAGTTGAACCAGCTGAAGCTTCAGTTAGGGAGATGGATGAAGATCAAGCTGATGATGATGATGATGATGCATTTGAAGATGTTGAAGATGAGGAAGAAGAGGAAGATATAGAGGACAGCTCAGATTGATGAGGAGCTGAGATAGCATTTACTGATGAATGCTATCAAAATTAGAGCAGGACTTATGCTTTGGTTGGTTTAAGTGTTCTGAACTTATTTACTTTTGTTTTTGGATTAGGGTTGATGTACTCAATTGGAAACTTGGTTTGTTATGATGGTTTGCTTATGACTGTGATTGTTTGATAAGTAATGCTTGATGATGCTTTGAGATTGATTGATGTTGAGATGTGCACATTAAATGCTTATACAGGTGATTCACAAGCTTTGTGAACAAATGCAGGATATTATGATTGTGATTGTGAAATTAAGCAGGATGTGTATGTCAAATGTGAATGAGCTTATATGTAAGGTTTTGAGCTCCAGAGTTTTTATTGATTGAATGCTATTACTTTGAAAGCATGAATGATTTTGCCCAGGTTTTCTATGATTGAATCAATTGCTTGTTTTGCATCATATGATCAAGGCCATTTGTTGGAACCCTTTTTATTGGCCAAATTCATGAAGTTAGCCCACTAAAAGAGAACATTTTGTGTTCTATCCTTTGAACCCTTAGCCTTGAACATAATTTGAAAACCCTTGTTGAAAAGCTTTACCTTGAGTTAAGTAGAAAATCTGTTGTGGTATTGATAAATGTTCAAGTTTGGGGTTGTTGGGAAAGCATGAAAAAGAAAAAAGAAAAACATTGAGCTAAGAACTAAGAAATAAGAATGTGAAAAGAAAAGAAAGAAAAGAAAAGAAAAGGCAAAGCTCAATGCAAAGGCAAGTTTGGAAAAATAAGAATAAGTGTGTTGTTATGATTCTCTTAACTCAAGGATTTTGTGATCCAGAAAAAACCAATTTTCTTGTTAGCCCAGCCACGTTATAAGCCATTGAAAAGTCCTTGTGATGATGCATGCTTGTGAATGATTTTGATTGTGGTTAAATGAAAGGCAAAGTTGATTCATGTGACATTGTAATAGTGGAGTGAATGAGTGATTACCTCTTATACACTTGTGTTTGAGTGAAACACTTTACCTAGTGAGGAAATATTCCATGAGCACATGAACATCCATGCTTAGTTGATTGATCATTCATGAAAAATAGCACTTGTTGGATATTAAGTGACTTTGTGAACACCAAAGCATGTGCACGTCTTGATTGAAATCTTGTTCATAAGTTTGATTGAAGTCTTTACTTATCTTGAAAAGAAGATTTTTGAAGGAGGGTGATAACAGTTGAAAAACTGTTATTTTCATGCTTAAAATTGATACTAAAAGCAACCTTTATACTTAGAAACTAGCTTGAAATCATACTTTTATTCATATTTTCATAAATAAGAGAGCTGGACAGGTTTATGCTTGATTTCAGTGTTTTTGTGCAGGTTTTAAGGTCAATTTGGTGAAAGAAGTGAAGAAGGAGAGAGATGAAATCAGAAAAGACATTAAAAAGTGCAAAAGGAGAAGCCGAAGTCACCGCTCAACAGCAGTTTACCGCTGAGCGGCACTCAGGAGCTTACGGGAGATCCGCTGAGGGGCAAAATGGCCGCTGAGGGGAAGAAACAACTCACGCACTTACCGCTGAGCGGCACACTTATGGGCTGGGACCTAGATTTTTTGTAATTTTAGAATAGTATATAAGCTTTAGGACGTCCTAGGGTTTGTATCTTTGGCAGAAACGAGGCAAACACTCTCTCTTCCACCCCTTTGAAGGAGGATCTTGGATGCTCAGGCTACCTCTTCACCTTTTTAGGGTTTATTCTTTCATTCTTTCATTGTAATTCATCTAGGTTCACCATGAATATAGTGAACTAAACTCTGTATGTTTGTTGGGGAATCAATGTAATCTTTTGAAGCTCTCATATGTGGAATCTGTTTCTACATCTTTTAATTAAGACTTATGCTTTCTTTCATCATTAGTTAGGGTTTTTCCTCATTGCTTAATGCTTGCATTGTTTAACTCATTCGATGCATGATTATTGGTTTTGTCGATACGGGAACGTACGGGGAAGTCTAGATCCGGGGAATTTCTCCCAATATTATGTTGGTTGTCGTTAAGCTCCTGCACTTATGAACTGATCATTAGGAATGCTAGGAATTGTATGAACTCGTGATTAGGGAGAAGCCTTCTAGAAAGGTACTTTAGAGAGTGACATTAACAATGATGATTTGAATGTTGAATTCCTAAAATATATGAGAGTGGATAAGATGAAATTGAACCCCCAACAACATATTCATACATAAATTTTATTGAAAGTGTTTATCTTTTGCTTTTTGTCATTGATCAAAACTTCATGCATACATGTTTATTTTCTGTCTTGCATATAAAATCTCAATTATTTCGTTTGTAAGTCTTAGCTAATCAACAAATCACATAACTAAACTAGGCCGTGAGTCCTTTGGGAAGAACGATACTTGGTCCTACCAAGTTTATTACTTGAACGATTCGGTCATACTTGCCGATTGAAAAACAAGTTTGTGACATCATATTTTGGTGCTCATAAATTTGTCCATCAGAGGGAACCATTATATGAATTGGTAGAAGAATGATACTAAAAGCAACCTTTAACACTTAGAAACTAGCTTGAAATCATGCTTTTGTTCATATTTTCATAAATAAGAGAGCTGGACAGGTTTATGCTTGAATTCAGTGTTTTTGTGCAGGTTTTAAGGTGAATTTGGAGAAAGAAGTGAAGAAGGAGAGAGATGGAATCAGAAAAGACATCAAAAAGTGCAAAAGGAGAAGCCACAACTACAGCTCAGCGGCAGTTTACCGTTTAGCGGCACTCAGGAAGTCACGTTGGATCCGCTGAGGGGCAAAATGGCCGCTGAGGGGAAGAAACTAACTCACGCACTTACCGCTGAGTGGCAGTTTATCGCTGAGCGACATTTTTATGGGCTTGCGCCTAATTTTTCTGTATTTTTAGAATAGTATATAAGATTTAGGACGTCCTAGGGTTTGTATCTTTGGCAGAAACGAAGCAAATACTCTCTCTTCCACCCCTTTGAAGGAGGATCTTGGATGCTCAGGCTACCTCTTCACCTTTCATCATTACTTATCAAACAATCACAGTTAATAGCAAACCATCACACAAACCAGGTGTCCAATAGAGTACATCAAACCCTAATCTAAAAACAAAAAGAAATAAGTTCAGAAAACTTAAACCAACAAAAGCATAAGCATATAATAGCATTCATCAGTAAATGCTATCTCAGCTCCTCATCAATCTGAGTTGTCCTCTGTATCTTCCTTCTTCTTGGATCTTATAGTCTTGATTCTTTTTGCCCGATGAGGAGGCCATCCCTGCATCAAACATAATTCACAAAACCAAAAGATACATTGTTAAGCATTAGTAAACCACAATGAAGAAATCAGCCCCTTCAATGATGCTCTCTCCCAATCCCAAACTTAGATGGAAAACTAGTGAGCAAGTGAGTGGAAGAGAGATTTTCTAAAGAGAGATGAGGGAAAAGATGTGGAAAACCTTGGAGAAGGTATGTGGGAGTGTTTGTGCAGAGAAGAACTTGAAAGTATGAGCATATGCGCACTTAGGGTATAAAAATACCCTAATGGGCTCGGGTCCCGCTAAGGGGAAACTAAAGCCCATCTACGAGAGTACCGCTCAGCGGCACTTTCGTGAAGTGCTCTTCTCCTTCTTTTCTTAACCTACGTGCCTCCTAGACATGCCCCTCACTGGTTCTCTGCAATTCAATGTTTAAAATACTTATGCAAACCCTAACTAAAATAAAACAAACAAAAACAATCAATCAACTGGGTTGCCTCCCAGGTAGCGCTTGTTTAACGTCACGAGCCTGACCCAAAATCCACCAACACCCATCAGTAGGTGTTTAAAATCTCACCAACACCCATCAGTAGGTGCTTCAACCTTACCAACACCCATCAGTAGGTGTTACCACTTAGCATCCTTCAGTAGATGCTTTATCCAACTAGCATCCTTCAGTAGATGCTATGTTCAGCAATATAATGTTCAACAGATTTAAAGATTACAAACCCAAGTAAAATATAAAAGTTCTAAAATCACTGGGTTGCCTCCCAGCAAGCGCTCTTTTAACGTCATTAGCTTGACCCAGTAAGCTCAAGTTCCTGCTTTATAGTTGATGTTGTCATCCCACCAACTCCTCAGCTGTTAACTCCTCTTCTTTTCTCCCAGTCATCAGGAATTTCTCCTCCTCTTCCAATCTTTTCTTCCTTGTGTACCTGAAACAACAAACAATGGTTACCTGCAACCTTGGGCTTTTCATCTTTATGGCTAGTCATGTGTGCATCTTGAAATGCAGCTTTATAACTAGCTTCTTCCTCCTGTGCTTGCGTCTCATCCTTGAAGACGTCTACAACCACTCTCTCCTCTCGATCCTGGAGCACTACTATACCTTCATTTACATCAATGATAGCTCTGGCCGTTTTCATAAACGGTCTTCCAAGTATGATAGGTATCTTCTCTGTCTCCATCTTCATCACCACAAAGTCTGCCAAGAACTGAAGTTTGCCAACACAAACTATAATGTCCTCTGCAATCCCACATGGCTCCTTTGAAGATCCATCGGCCATTACTAGATTAACCTTTACAGTTTCACATTAACATTGCTGATTTGCTCTAGTAAAGAGTAAGGTATCAAGTTAATACTTGAACCTAAATCAAGAAGAGCTTTCTTCACCCTTTTCTTCCTTATGGTACAAGGGATAGAAAAACTGCCTAGGTCTGTTGCTTTAGGAGGGAATGGCTCTTTTTTAACAGTTATACACTCCTTTGCCTCAGAATCTCTACGTCTCTTCTTTGTAGAGATTTCTTCATTAGATTTAGTGTAAACCGTAATCTGTTGCAAAATTTGTTCCCAAGGTGCATCATTATCCACCATTTTGAATAATTCTGTGAAGTCCAGTTGTTTCCCTTGATGGATTGGAAAAGGAAAAGTGCTATTGCTCTCTATTTCTCTTCTCTCTTCTGTTTCTAACTCAACTTTCTCATCATCAACACTCTCTACCACCTTACACTCTTCTCTGGGGTTAACCTCAGTATTAGCCCCAAAATTTCTATTTGGCCTTTCTTCCACCTGTTTGGTGATCTGCCCCATCTGAGTCTCCAGATTTTTGATAGCAGCTTCAGTGTTCTTCTGTGTAGACTCAGTCTTCTGTATGAAATTGTTGAGAGTTTCCTCCATCCTCATGGACCTTTCATTAAACATAGATAACTGTTGCCATAAGGTGGGTTGCTGCTGCTGCTTATTATATTGACCAGCTTGCCCAGTTTGCCCTTGACCAATACTTGGGTGTGGTTTCCACCCCTGATTGTAGCTCCCTTGACGGTACTGATTGGTCATGTAGTTTACATCCTCTACGGCTTCAACTGGAAAGGCACATTGACCATTGATATGGTCGCCTCCACACAATTCGCACAATTGGGATTGTGCCTGTGCAGCAGTTTTCAACTCTTTGGGTAATTATGCAAGAGTTTTAGTCAGAGTCTCCAGCTGTTGAAATAGAATTTTGTTTTGAGCTAGCAGGGCATCATGTGTCTGTAATTGGAGAACTCCTTTTTGTTGCATAGGAGCTCCTCTCTCACTGTGCAGCTCATTATCACTAGTAGCCATGTTTTCTATAATCTCTATTGCTTCCTCTGGAGTTTTCCATTTAATATTGCCTCCTGCTGAGGCGTCCAGCATCATCTTGGTTTGTGAACCAAGACGTCCAAGGAAAGTTAAGACTACTTCCTGATCTTCGAAGCCATGCGTGGGTGTTTTTCTTAGCAAGCTTTTGTATCTGTCCCATGCATGCCCCAGTGGTTCTTCCATACCCTGCTTAAATGAAGAAATCTCTTACTTGTTTAAAAATTTTGTGACCACTGCTTCCCACTCTGTGAAACTTTCTTCTGGGAAAGAATTCAACCAAAGCTTAGCATTGCCTCCCAATGAGAAAGGAAACAAACTAAGTTTGATAGCTTCGTCTGGCACCCCATTAATCTTGACTGTGTTGCAAATCTCATTGAAGGTAGTGAGGTGCTCATATGGGCTATCATGAGATAACCCATTAAATTGGTTGCTTTTCACCAGTTGAATCAGTGCTGGTTTGACCTCCATATTAGCTGCATTAACTCTAGGTCTAGCTATACTGTTAAAGTGCTGAGGTTCAGCTATATTGGTGTAGTCAGCAAGAGTTCTTCTAACATTGTTGTTCTCCATATTTTCTGTGCTATGAACAGAACCTTGTGGTGATGATTGTAAGAGAGTTTCTGGAGAAGGGAAAAGTTCTCTAGATGTTCGGATTCTTCTCCTCCGTCTACTCTCGTCTAGACCTTCAAGCAGAGGTTTTGTTGTTTTCTTGCTCCTTGTTCTAATTGCTTCCTGCATACACAAGAAAACAAAACCCTAGAAAATATTTGTTAGCACAAAAAGATATAGGAGAAGATAAAAGATTCAGAAGATAAAATAAAACAAGATAGAATAAAATAAAATCTAATCTAATCAAATAAAACAAAATAAAATAAAATAAAATCTAATCAAATAAAATAAAATAAAATAAATAAAATAAAATAAAATAAAATCTAATCTAATAAAATCAAATCAAATCAAATCAAATCAAATCAAATAAGATAAAATAAAAACCGAAAAAATAAAAACAGAAAATAAAAACAGAAATTCAAAATTGAAGTCAAAGATAATCAATAATCACACAAATTAACCAGTTAAAACACGAGTGATGAGTCAATATTTTCTTCACTTCACTTAGTTTATTGTACTAGAATTAATCAGGGAATTGTGCTTAATCGTCCGTTATTTTCCTATTTTTCCTAATTGTGCTTAATTCGATCAGAAATTCTTATTTTAACTAATTTGAATTATCTGAACTTATTATTTTGCATTATTAATTATGGGAAAATTTTGGATATCTTTTTGGGACATTTGAAGGCTAAATGAGAAATGACAATTGAGCCCAATGCATTTCAGCCACTTCAATTTTCGCTGGTTGTTGTGTAAATTTTGTGTCAACTTGTTTGTCCTCGTTCGAGTTCAATTCGTATCCGTTTTCCATTCAATTTTTTTTTCATAGTTTCGTCTAGATGTTTAGTTTCATGTATAGTTTTTACTTTGTTCAAATTCGATCTGTACTGTTCCCAGTAATTTGTTTACTCTCCTATGTCATCCCAGTGCTGCGTGAATGTTGTGTCAACTTGTGTGTCTTCGTTTGAATACAATTCTTATCCGTTTTGCATGCAATTTTTTTTCATAGTTTCGTCTGGATGTCTATTTTCATGTGTAGTTTTTATTTTGTTCAAATTCGTTCTGTGTTGTTCCCAGTATTTGTTTTACTCTCCTATGTCAGTCTAGTGCTGACTGTTTGAGTGACTGCTAATTTGTTTGCATTGTTTGCTTGTTGTTTGATACTTGTGGTGGCTGGAATTGATCATTGGACGGTGCTAAGACCTCCCAACACTCAAGGATTCAACACTCATGTTGGCACATTTTAAAGCTCATTTCAAGAAGTAATATTGGTTGGTTTGGAAACCATGTTGCAACTCACGGCTTTTGAAGAAAGTGGCTGCCATTTGTCTTAAGATGCACACGGTCATGGAGAAGCTATTTCAGCAAATATACATTTTTGAATAAAAGAGGGACCACATGGAAGCAACAAACTTACGGCCATATGGAAAGGAATTTCACCTTGCATTTGGTTTTGTTTATTTTGTCTAAAGGAGACAACACATGGGGCCACCACTTTGTTATTTAATGGATGGCTGGGCAAAAGAAAACTCATAGTCACGTTGTTATTGAAATGATGCATAATACATAATGGAGTGAAATAATGAAGGGGACCACGTTGCTTTCACATTGCAAAGCATTGTTGCCATCCAAAATTTGCCGAGAAGTTTGATAGAAATGGAAAGCCACTTCATGTTTTCTTTTAGTTTGATGCAGAATTTTTGAAGTGTTTTCCACAATGGAGCTGCAACGGTTGAAGGAGTCCAGCTTGGAGCTGCTCACACCTACCATAAGTTGAAGAAGAATTACAGCGGCAAGGATTGCTCTTGGTTGAAGATAGCAAGCATCACGGTCCAGCAAGGGAAGTGATCTTCATGCGTTCCAGCAGCTTCCTCTTGGTGCAGCACACATCCAGCTTGGCAGCAACTACGTTCAAAGGAGAAGAAGAGAAGAGAAGGGAGCTGGGAGTGGAGCACAAGCTTGGAACATCCACGTGAATAGAAGCACATCTTAGAAGCCAAAGGGCTGCAGCAAGAAGATGGGAGGACGGACAACAGCTGGCTTCTCGGACACAACAAGCCAAGTCTAGCACCAACACTTCAACGTCCAGAATTAAGGGAAGAGCACAAGGAGGATGGTGTCATGACTAGAGAGAAGCCCACGGTTGAAGCAAATTTTAGTGGAAGTGGAAGGGAAACAGAGAGGGGTGTGCTACGGCAAATTGGAAGAAGACAAGATTAGTTGGCAAATGGAGGGACCCATCCTAATTCTTTTGTAAACTTAGGAGTTCAAGAATTCAGAACCTAGAACCTAGAAGTCACGGGAAAGGAATTCCAGAAAAAAAAAAACAAATGTTGAAATGAAGGAGAAGTCACGGGAGGCAGCAGTAGCAGCAACAAAATTCTGAGCTTTGGCTATAAAATGGAGCAGCAAGAGCACAGAGGAGGGAATTAGATTTTAGGAGTAGAATTAGAAGTGCAATTTACGTTCTGGTTTTCTCCTCCCCTCTGGGGGAGGTTTTGTGTTTGATTCAATTTCCAGTTTCCATAATTGAATTAATTGTATTTTCCAGTTTCCATCTTCCAATCAATGTTCCTTGAATTTTATTTTCATTTACCATTTTCTACACAATTACTCTTTCTGCGAATGCTGAATCTTTGACAAATTTCATTTTCAGTTAATCTTTATTTTACCGTCTCTTTTATTCTACTGTTTATTGTTTTCTGCATCGTTTAAATTTTACCGTTTCTCAATTTACCACTTTTCATTTTTACTGTCTTTTACTGTTCAGTTTTTACAGTGTTTAAAATTGTTTCAACGTTTTTAAATTCTATTTAATTTCCAGTCCACTTTAATTTTATCGCATCCAAACAAAATCACAAAAGCACCCCCCCACTTCGTGTAAAAATCTGAGACTGAACCACTAAAATTGGTCCTTGAGAGACGACCTAGGAGTCACTTCCTAGTTATACTATACTGCATAATTATCTGCAATCAACTTTTGTGAGCGGTGCGACCCGCTCATCAACGAGTCCCCGGCAACGCGCCAAAAACTTGATGAACAAATTTATGATCACCAAAATATGATGTCACAAACTTGTTTTACAATCGGCAAGTATGACCGAATCGTTCAAGTAATAAACTTGGTAAGACCAAGTATCGTTCTCCCAAAGGACTCACGGCCTAGTTTAGTTGTGTGGTTTGTTGATTAGCCAAGACTTAAGAACGAAATAATTGGATTGTATTATGCAAAAGACGAAAATAAACATGTATGCATGAGGTTTTGATCAATGGCAAAAGCAAAAGACAAGCACTTTCAATGAAATATATATATGAATATGTTGTTGGGGCTCAATTTTATCTTATCCACTCTCATATATTTTAGGAATTCAACATTCAAATCATCATTGTTAATGCCACTCTCTAAATTACCTTGTCAAGAAGGCCTATCCCTAATTACGAGTTCATACGATTCCTAGCATTCCTAATAATTAGTTCTTTTAGCACAGGAGCTTAACGACAACCAATATAATATTGGGAGAGATTCCCCGGATCTAGACTTCCCCGTACGTTCCCGTATCGACAAAATCAATAATCATGCATTGAATGAGTTAAACAAAGCAAGCATTAAGCAAAGAGGAAAAACCCTAACTAATGATGAAAGAAAGCATAAATCTTAGATTAAGATGCAAGCATAAATTCCACATATGAGAGCTTCAAAAGATTACATTGATTCCCCAACAAACATACAAGGTTTAGTTCACCATATTCATGGTGAACCTAGATGAACAATAATGAAAGAATGAAGGATAAAACCTTAGAAAAGTGAAGAGGTAGCCTGAGCATCCAAGATCCTCCTTCAAAGGGGTGGAAGAGAGAGTGTTTGCTTCGTTTCTGCCAAAGATACCAACCCTAAGACATCTAGGTCTTTAAATATGACATAAAAATAATAGAAAACAGGTCCAAACCCAAACAGATCATAAAATCGCATAAAACTGGCCCAAAACTCGTCTGGTTGACTTTTTTCGTATTCTGGTTGACTGGTTGACTTTTTTGGTTGACTGGTTGACTTTTCTGGTTTCTGGTTGACTTTTCAGCACTCCAATCATTCGGTACTTCAATTCTTCTTTCAAATCATTCAATTAACCTACAAAATAAAGGGAATCTTGCACAAAACCATTAAATTCACTTTCAACTCTCTTATTCGCAAAACTAAAGCAAAAATATGAGTTCAAGCTAGTTTCTAAGTCTTAAAGGTTGCTTTTGGTATCAATTTTATGCATAAAAATAACAGTTTTTCAACTGTTATCAAGAGTTCACAAAGGTTTACATCATTCCCCAACAACAAATAGAACTTAGTTCACCATTTACATGGTGAAACTAGATGAATAATGGAAAAAGCATGAAAGATAAAACCCTAGAAGTTGAAGATAGGAGCTTCTAAATCCAATTTCGCCTCTCAGGGATAAAAGGGTATGTTTTTGTGTCTATTTCGTCCAAAGATACAATCCCTAGGACATCGAAGTCCTTAAATAGAACATAAAAATAACATAAAACGGGTCCAAGCCCACAGAATTGACGCTCAACGCCCCACTTAGGGCGCCGAGGCAGTGTACGGGATCATATGACACTCAGGGTCAGCTCAGAAGGAAAGCAGGCATGGTGCGACTCGAGGAAGTGCCTCTCAATGCCCCAAAAAGGGCACCCAGGCACGAGACAGGGACTTCCTGTGCTGAGGGCTCTAGAAAAAAGGCAGTCAAGCGTGAGACAGTGTAATCTGGCACTGAGAGCCCCTAAAATGGCGCTCAGCATTGTTGCGTTCCTCCTTTCTAATGCTTTTCCAGCTCTTCCTAAATTTCAACTCCTTACTACTTCAACTCTTCTTCCAAATCATCGCATTTCCTATTGAAAACAAGGAAATCTAGCATATAATCATTAAATTAACCTTCAACTCTCTTATTCACACAAAATTATGATTTCAAGCTACGTTCTAAGTCAAAAAGGGTGTTTTTAGTATCAAAATTAAGTATCAAATAATGATAAATTCAACCGTTATCAGTCATTTGTTCTTCTCCCATGTAAGCCAATGCCAATATGTTAACCCAACAAAGAACAATATTCGTTATATCCTTTGAACCTTGAGCTGAATATGTGAAAAACCTTTTTGAAATCTTTGCCTTGAGTTGAGTTGAGTATGAATGTATGGTAATGGAGAATGGTTCAAGTTTAGGGTTTGTGGGAAATTGGAAAGAATGTTAAAAAATAAAAAGAAAAGAAAAGGAAAGGAGTATTGAGCAAAGCAAAAGAAAAGAAAAGTAAGAGAAGAATAAAAGGATGTGCTCAGTGAATAGAAGTTGGGAATAAGTTGAGAAGTGGTTTCTCAAGTAAAAAAGAGAAAGAGAGATTAATGTTGAATTGTGAAGTAAACATGTTCACTTTCTTACTCAAGGAGCTTTATTGTCCAGAAAAACCAGTGTTTCTTCTTAGCCCAACCACAATACAAGCCTTGAAAAGACCTTGTGATGATAACTTGCTTGTGAATGTGTTTTGATATGTTTAAATGAAGGGCAAAGTTGATTTATGTGACATTGTGATAGTAAAATGAAAGAGACACTGTTGATGGATAAGCAAGTGTATCGAATCGCTCAAGTAAGTAAAATGGTAAGACCAAGTATTGTATCCCAAGAGACTCACGACACTAAACAGTTATGTGATTACTCAACTAATTAAGATTCTAAAGAACATATTTTTGGGGGTTTTGAACGCAAATGCAATAAAATAAACATGAATGCAATTTGATCAATTGAGGCTAAACACAAGAATGAATGAATGAAATTGATAATATGAGATGGAGATGTTGTTAGGGTTTATATGTCACCTAATTTACTCTCATGTATATAAGAATTCTTCTTCTTTCATTAATGTCAACGTCACTCACTAAATTACTTAAACCCGATCCCTTGGCGAAATAAGCATGTCCTTAATCACCAATTCATGCAATTCTTAGCATTCCTATCAATTAAATGTCAAGATCAAGAGCTTTAAGACGACCAAGATTCATACCCTCATCCCTGAGAAATATTACTCTTGGGAGTAATTCAATAAGAACCTTAATTGTAAGGAACCTCCCAACACTCATGCAATTCATAAATCATGCTAATGAATGAGTTAAACGAAGCAAGCGTTGTAACAGATGAATCACTCTAACAATTAATGAAAAAAACCATATATTATTAAGAATCAATTCAAATACATGAGAGTTCACAAGGTTACATCATCCCCCAATCAACAAATAGAATTACAATGGAATGAAAGAATGAAAGAGATAGAAAAACCCTGGAAAGAGAAGAGGAGAGTTGTCACCATCCCCAAATCTACCCACAAGGGGTGAAAAGTGTGTTTCTATGCTCAAGCCATAAGAAGATACAAAACCTAGGACATGCAAGTCCTTAAATAGAACATAAAAATAACAGAAAACAAGTCCAAGCCCACGAAACTGGCGCTCAAGCGCCCTAAATGGGGCGTCCGGGCGGTGTGCGGCACCGTCTAGTGCTCAAGCTCCCTTGGAAGGGCGTTGTCTAACTTTTCTGCATTCCAACTATTTGGTACTTTAACTCTTCTTTCAAGTCATTCCAATAGCCTACAAAATCAAGGGAATTTAGTAATAAAATCATAAATTATAACCTCAACTCTCTTAATCACAAAACTAAAGCAAAAATATGATTCCAAGCAAGTTTCTAAGCAAAAAAGGGTGCATTTAGTGTCAAAGTTACATCATAGATAACGGTATTTTCAACCGTTATCAGACACCAAAACCTCACTATACACCATTGAGTTTGAGTGAAACACTTTCTTTGGTAAGGAATAGTTCCATGCATTAAAGTTTGACATTCTGCTTGGTTGTTGATCACTCATAAGGTTTTGCATCTGTTGTGTATTCTTTGTTATGTGAGCACCATAGTTGAAGCTCGACTGACTAAGACATCATTATATCTTGACTGATCTTTCTATGATGAGCATACATGGGTGATTTACTTGTCTTAGAAGAAAATGCTTTTTGATGTGCTTGACAATTGTAGTATAATTGTTTTGTTTAAGCCAAGTTACAATTTTCTTAAGGACAAGCAAAGTTTCAAGTTTGGGGTTTTGATAACGGTTGAATATACCGTTATTTGTGATGCAATTTTGATAGTAAATCAACTCTTTTTGACTTAGAAGCTTGCTTGAACTCTTGTTTTTAGTTTAGTTGTGTGAATAAAAGAGTTGAGGTTATACTTGATGATTTTTATCACTAATTCCCTTTATTTTGTAGGTTATTAGAATGATTTGGAAGAGGAGTTAAAGTATCAAGGATTTGGAACCTAGAAAGGACAGGAAAAGCACGAAAAGAGAAGGCTACAGAAGGTCACAAGACACCTGGTTTCCCTTTTCTAGGGCCTTGGGCGCAGGTTCTCACGCAACCATGCCTGGTTGCGATTCTTTGGGGCCTTCAACGCCACTCAGCACCGCAGCACACCTGGGCGCTCTTGAAGGGGCGTTGACGCTAGTTACAGTGCAGTCTCGCCTGCTTGCCCTTAGTAGGGGCACTGAGCGCTAGCGACTTGGGCTTATGGGCCAATTTTTTATCTATTTAAGGACTTACATGCCCTAGGGTTTGTATCTTTTGATGGCTATAGCATAGAAACAAATTTTTCGTCCCTTTGGAGGGAAATTTGGGATGCAGGAGCTCTCATATTCTCTTTCTAGGGTTTTTATCTCACTCTTCCATTGTACACCAATGTTCTCCATGATGATAGAGAACTAAACTCATTTGTTGTTGGGGATGATGTATCCTATAAACTTTCATGTATTTGAATATGATTTAAACATTTTATGCTTCTTTCATTGAATGTTAGTGATTTTCTCCTATTCTTAATGCTTGTTACGTTTTTGTTAGACCCTCGGCAAGTGTAACCGAATCGTATTAAGTAATAAAATTGGTAAGACCAAGTATCGTTCTCCCAAAGGACTTGCGGCCTTGACAGTTATGTGATTTGTTGATTATCTAAGACTTGTGATCAAATTTTGTAGGTGTAAATGCAAGATGTTGTAGTTCATGGAATTATTTTTGGGACAAAAATAATAAGGTTGTGGTAAAGCGGCCATGTATGTGAGAGAATTGTTTGGAAGAGGACGTGTGTTAGAGGTGGACAAGTAGTAGAGGAGGTAGAAAATAAAAATATTCTATATAAGAATTGTTTGTTATCTTCATTTATTTTGTATATTATTTCTCTTATAATTTGGCAACAGTATGTACAAGTACAACCATATAATTGGCATGTGACTTGTTTCAGGCTAAAGCAAAGTTTGGATATCTTCTAGAAGCACTTGACATGGGAGCTCCACCACATGGTATGGTGATTCTGAAAACAGTTTATAGAATGACTTAGTTAGTTAGTTAATTAATTCATTAATAATTGTTGTGTAGGTGGCCTTACTTATGGTTTGATTGTTCATTGTTTCTTCTAACACGTAAGCATATGAGTTTGTATTGTATATATAGTTCATATACTCACTTTCCTCTATTTAAAACAAATATGTTAGCTTAATGGCATCATGTGTCCGATCTCTTCTGATTATTCAGTGTTGCTGATATATATGTTGGGCATTGTAATGATTCAATTTATTTTGTTTTAGTCCGATCTCTTCCTCCTTTGTGTTGGTTTGATGCTTACTGTTAATGATTCAATTTATTTTTTTCATTGTTATCAATACTGGAAACGATGTCTGTAATGTTTTTCTGAGAACTTAAAATTGGGATGAATTTGATGTGATTAATCTCAAAATATTTTATTACAGTCTTAAAAAATATACCTATAGCCATATTTTTAACACGTCCTATAATTTTGGTAATATCATAATTTTCTGCATGTTGGTCATATTTCTAACTAATGCAAACTGAATTTTGAAGCTTGAGGGAATCAAATTTGAGAATATTGAGTTGTCAAGTGGAGAATATGCTGACTATGACGAGAAGGGAGAATGATGACAAATCATGATATCCGATCGTCGAGCTACTTTTGAAGTGATGACAAAGTAGAAAACCGGTTCTTCAAAGAGAAAAAAACAACTTCAAATTTAATGTGATTGATGAAGTTTACTTTTCATTGGGATCACTGGACATGACACCACAACACCACGCTAAATATTAAATTTTAAATTTGATTATTAATATGTTTATTTTATTTTATTTAGCATATGCTTAATGCTTAATCTAATGTTGTTGTTCCTGTCAGAATTATGTCATTGTATGATATTTGCTAAAAGTATTAGGTATAATAAATAGTTTGATTTGATATTTGAGTATTAAATTTATTTTATTGGCTAGTCTTTTTTTTATTGAATTTTCGAAGATACTGCCTCGGTTCAAAAGAGAACCGAGGTGAAAAGTCCTTTAAAAGAAGGGGCAAGATCCTGCTGCCTCGGTTACTTTTGAACCGAGACAAAATCCTACTCCTTTTGCCTCGGTCCACAATCGAGGTATAAAGGGGTAGACTTTTTGCCTCGTCTGTATATGCGTCGGTTCCAGAACCGCTGTCTATAGGCAAAAATAACCGCTGTTGTTTCCCTTGACTGCACTAATGTGTATATACAGACTAAATTATATCCATAAAGTCCTTCAAAGAAATTCGACAATATCATCAATAGTTTTATATTATTTTATGTTAAATTAAAGAAAAGCAATATGTTAATCTCATTTTATTTGTCATGTAATATTTTTTTTTCTTTATGAATATTTTCCTAAACATGATGATGAGAATGATGTTTGGACCAAAGTGATAATTAAGTGTGTTTAAATATATAATTTATACCAATAAGTGTGAGAATGTAAAAAATAAGGTATTATAAATGATAACATGTTCAATATAATGAGACTCAATTATTTTAATATTAAAAGTTTAATGTATAAACATAATTTCTATTAATGAATGTTATTATCGAAAAACCATATTAATTCTCTGAAACATATTCTCTAAGGCTGATTTACTATCTCTCTAAGCTTTCTTATCTCTTGTTCATTTGTTTGAAGATCAAAGAATGACTAAGTAATATCCGACTAGTTCTTGCATAAAAGTAAGTTTGTTTATACTCTTTTTTTATAGTTTGTGTGATTTTGCATGCATCTGAGTGTTGTTTTATTGCATGTGTCATTTGGTCTTCTATAAGATTATCTACTGATCAATGGTACTAACAATATACCCTAATCATGATTTTGTGGTTTGTAGGACCAAATAAAGATCCTTGAGCCGAGGGAGTCGTTCTAAGTTCCATAAAGCAGTTTGACCTTCTAACAGATAAGGGAATCTAACTATCATATTTTAAGTTAATGATACATTTCCAGTCGTTGATGCATGTGGAATTTAATCTGAAATTGCAGTTTGGATGGGAATTTTGTTTGGATGACTTGTTGACTGTAATTTGACTTTTGGTTCTCTAGAATGGATGAAACTGTTGTCTGGAATTGGTTAAATTGTGTGTTGAAATTTGTTTGTGTAATATGATTGTGTGTTTTTTTGAATTGATTTAGGTTAGTGTTGAATTGATAAACTAAGTCTATAGTCATTTGAGAAAATTGGTATTTAATCTAACACTTAAACATATTTTTGGACCAAGCATTGAGTCAGGAATACCAATTTAGTCAATTGAATAGGACTTTAGTTCATTATATCAGAGTTGTGTAGTTGCAAGTTTCTGGTATAGTGCTCAACCCTAGTTCTCAACACTCAACGACCAAAATGTTAATGGTCTGATGTTGCATGGTAACATGGCACCGTTGAGCACCATTTACCACTATAGGTTTGAAGGCGTTTTTTGTCTTTTTGTTGTTGAGCACTCTCTTTTGCGAGATCTTCTGCATTGAGGATCAGTTTGAGCACTAGGGTGCTGTTATGTGATTCTCTAATTTTTGCTTATCTAAATTGGTTTCTTATGGATGTTATGAATGTTTAATGTGAAGTATGCAATGTCTTATGAGTTATATTATGACTGTATGTATGTATGTATGTATAAAGTATAATGCGAAAAGAATTTCAAGGAGAAGTTCTTATATGGTTTTAAGTTGTGTGTATTGTAGTAAGGATTTTGTATTGGGAGTTATCTTGATGCTTTAATAACTATCTAATCCTATGTAGAGAAGGATGGGGTATGTGGTGAGAGGAGCAGGAGGGTCCTAGTCTAGGGGCTTTACCTTGGCCTAAGGCGTTAATGGACTAACCTTGTGTGTGGTAGGGTGAAACTCATTGACAATGACTCTATAGAGTAGTAAAGACCACCATAAGTGCTAATTTGCCAAAGTTTGTCATCAATATATGTATCCGGATGGTCAAGTCTAGAACTAATGTTTGTATGTATTAGGATTTGTTTAATTTACTTGTGTTAAAGTGTTATATTCATAATTCAAATGTATATGTGTTTTTTGGTTAAATTAGCTTACTATTTCTTCTTTATGTGTATGTTACTTGTTTTCTTGTTTTCTTGTTTGTTATGATCACCTTAATGGTATGAGTAGATGAAGAGGTATCGCCAAATTTGATATGTGTCGTTGACGCTATCAAATTATTATTACTTAACAAGACAAATTTAGTATTGCCAAGTTAGTAATTAACAAACTAGATAGAGTTAAGTTAGTCCTAAATTGTTTTCCAACGATACAAAGTTAGTAAAACAGACTACAATATTAAAATTCCATCCTAATGAAATTGATATTGAAGCTTGGTGTGAAACCCTGATTAATTAACGCACCCAAATCCACACTCTGATCACTATTTAATGCACCGTGCCACGTCAAAACCCACTCACTTCCACTCTGCATGTATCTGCCATGTGTCACGGATGGAACGTTTGAAAAACGTTAGTGGAAGACAAGTGGCGTGTGGAGAATGGGTGTTCGTTCTGCGTGGGAAGGAAAAGAATTTTTCTGAAAAACTCTTCCAATTCTCTGCATGCATTCACCTTCTTCCTCACGAAACTCTGACCTTTCTTCTTCTTCAGCTTCTCTCTAAAACTCCTTCATCTTCTCTCTAAGATAACTCACCACCAACATCTCTGATTCCATTTCAGAAACCGTAGGATCATTCACGGTGTCGTGAGCTTTCATTTGAACCGAACACGTTAGAATTCTGTGACTGGTAAGTTCTCGTCTCTGAACGTTCTCCCCTTTTGTTTCTGCGAACCAAATTCTGGTTGCATGCATGGGTTATAGGTCTGAACTGTATGTGATTTTGGTATCTTAGATTAAGTGGAAATCGTGGAGTGACTCTTTGGGTAGAAAGCTGTGAGAGAACGAGTGAAACCCTAGCATTTGGAAGTGCACTTCTGGACCAGGTAAGGGAAGCTTTAGTAATTTAATTTATACTTGTTTGCTGTGTGTGAAAGCATGAAGTTTACTGGATGTATGAAAATGTATGATGGGTAAGTATGCATGAACGAACAATGATGTACTGGACGTATATGAATGATATTGGTTGAACTGTATGTTGAGGATGAAATGTATGAATTGGAAAATGTATAATTTCTGTGAAGTATGAGATAATAATATGAATTCTGTAATGTATGAAATTTATGGTGGAGATAAATCATAAGATACGAATCGTATCAAAACTGTGAAGTTATTGTAGATGAAAAATCTGGAAAATATCATAGTCTTTGCTTGATAATGCATGCTCGTCATCGAACGGTCTTATACCGTTCGGTTTCCCCTGAAAATGACTTAGAATAGGAATTCTTTCATTTGGAAAGGATTCTGTTTAAGAACGAGCGTCTTCTTGTGAAAGGCTAGGTTTGAGCGTTCGGCTCATCCTAGTGGTGTCCAACGATCGCTATAAATTGAAGTTATATGAGTAACGCTCGGTTTTGTAATCCGGCGTTCGTTATAGGTAGCGCTTAGTCTTATACTGAGCGTTCGTCCAAATGAGCTCTCGGTCTTATATCGAGCGTTCATTCCAATTAGTGCTCGGTCATTTACCTAGCGTTCGTCCTAAGCAGTGTTCAGTTTCATAGCTGAACGCTCGTCCTTATATTTGATTCCCGAATGAACGTAAATAGCGCTCGTCCTAAATTATTATTTGACGTTCGGTCATTCACTGGCGGTATTGTCCCTTGAATGAAATCCCGCTCGGCTTATTTATCTAAAGAAATTGTAGTGTATCTATCCCTTGGATCCAACCTAAATTCTTTATACCTAAATTATTCTAAGTATTATTCAGAACTTCTAGAGTCAATTCTTTTTAACTAAGTTAAGTATTTGTAACGTCCGATAGAGAACTGGGGTTCGTTTCTTTTGTTCAGAAACGAGGACTTCTCTGTACTGTGATAACGTTCGTCCTTATTATGAAAAGGATGAACGCTCGTTATTTTATAAAAGTGGAACAAAAATGAAAATGTGAATAATAGAGATGGTTAATTTGTGCGAACGTTATTTTGAGTGAATTATTGAAAGTGGATTTTGAACGAGCGTTCCAAGGAGGAACGTCTCTATGATCTTAACGTGATATGTTGTATAGTATGACCATGGTAAAATCGCTGATGGCTGTTCATCCTGATATTCCGTGAGTGCTCGTCCTCATGTAGAGGGGAATAGGTCATGCGTGGGAATGGCAGGAGACTCTAGTCCTATTGAGTACTTTTGACTGATAGGGTTAACCTCGGTTGGCAGCTGATGGATGGTTCCAGTTACCACACCACCCGAGTGCACGAACGCCTGTGGTTACATGGATTCATACAGTCCGGACGGTCGTTATTTATGAGAGTTGGATAATTTATTCCTTGCTGATTCATTGTTGTATGTCTTGTATGTTAACTTCTTATATTGAATTGTATGTGAGTTGTATGAATTAAATTACCTAAGCTTACCCTTGGAATTCCTTGTGTTGTCTACTGTTGATGTACGTCCGTCTTGTCAATGCAATGATCATCCGTGTGGATGTGAGCAGACGGAGAGGCGCCACTTGAAGATATCCTGGAAGAAGAAAATTTGGAGGACGCCAATCTGGTCGAAGTAGAGGTTAAAGCCGAGCAATAGAGCGCTCGTTTATTTGTAGTAGTCAGTAGTTTTGGATTGTATTTTTGGGACGTTCGGTTCCTTAGTTTTGGAAAGCCGTTCGTCCAGAACTTGGAATTGTGTAGATAGATTTTGAACCCTGTATATTTTGTACGTTCGGCTTTTAAGAGCTGTTGTAATTAAGACTGCACTGTTAATTCTGTAAATGTGATTAGTTCTAATTAATGGTAATTACTATTTATTGGGATGTTACATTTATTGGTATCAGAGCAGTTTTGTTCTTTTAAGGACAAGTAGGGTTATGAGTACACTATGCTTTCGTTGTGTGCTTGTTATGTGTTTAATGAGTTATTGAATTATTTAACTCTGGAACATTTCTAACGCTCGTTTTTCTGATGAACTAGAGAACGAATGGCTCCTAGACTTCCTCCTCCCCCACAGCCTAATGAGCCTGACACGTCCAACAACACTAGGCTGTTGGAGACAATGATAGATAGATTGCAACAACAGAACACCACCTTAATAGAGCAGAACACCGCCTTGATGAGGCAAAACCAGGAAGCCATGCAGAGTTTGGAGGCTTCGCGTGTCAACTCTGAAGCAACGCAGAGACAATTGATGGATATTCTGGCCGCTACCAGAGGCACACCAGGAGCCTCTTCTTCTAATGCTACACACCATGCCGAATGGAGTTTGGAAAGCTTCCTGCAACACCATCCTGCCAAGTTCAATGGAAAGGGGCCTCCGGATGAAGCGGATCAGTGGCTAAGAGATATGGAAAGGATCTATGATGCCAAGAGGTGTCCAAATGACAATCGTTTGGCGTTCACAGAGTACTTGTTGACTGGTGAAGCTAGTCACTGGTGGACGAGCATGAAAGCCATCCTGACGGACGCTCAGAGTCCCATTAATTGGGAGGTTTTCAGAGCTAAATTCTATGAGGAGTATTTCCCAGACAGTGTGCGTTTTGCTAAAGAAGTGGAGTTCCTTCAATTGATACAAGGTGGTATGTCCGTCTCGGAATACACCAATAAATTCAAGCACCTGGTCCGTTTTAATACCATGGCTACAAGCGAAGAATGGCAATGTAGGAAGTTTGAAAACGGGTTGAGAAGTGACTTGAAGGTGTTAATATCTAGTCTGTGTATTAGATCCTTCCCTGCCATGGTTGAGAGAGCAAAGGTATTGGAAAAGAACGTTGCTGAGGCCGAGCAACAGAAGAAGCAGCAAGTGAGTAGGGGGCCGGTCTTATCCAGAGGTGCAAGGAACGTGAGAAGGTCCCCATACGTTCGTTCAACTCAATCCCCTGGCGGGTCACAAGCTTTGGTCACTGTTGGCCAATCTGGACAGCAAAGGAGTTTGACGTGTTATCAGTGTGGAGGACCACATTTTAGATGGGCTTGTCCTCAACTATCTGGAGGAAAATATTGCAACAAGTGTAAGAGGAACGGGCACTCAAATCAGGAGTGCAATATAGGAGGACGAGTGATAACAGTTGAAAAACTGTTATTTTCATGCTTAAAATTGATATTAAAAGCAACCTTTATACTTAGAAACTAGCATGAAATCATGCTTTTATCCATATTTTCATAAATAAGAGAGCTGGACAGGTTTATGCTTGATTTCAGTGTTTTTGTGCAGGTTTTAAGGTGAATTTAGTGAAAGAAGTGAAGAAGGAGAGAGATGGAATCAGAAAAGAAATCAAAGAGTGCAAAAGGAGAAGCCGAAGTCACCGCTCAGCGCCATTTTACCGCTGAGCGGCACTCAAGAGGTCACGGGAGGTCCGCTGAGGGGCAAAATGGCCGCTGAGGGGAAGAAAAGAGACGCGCACTCACCGCTGAGCGGTACTTTACCGCTGAGCAGCACACTTATGAGCTTGGGCCTAGATTTTTTGTAATTTTAGAATAGTATATAAGCTTTAGGACGTCCTAGGGTTTGTATCTTTGCCAGAAACGAGGCAAACACTCTCTCTTCCACCCCTTTGAAGGAGGATCTTGGATGCTCAGGCTACCTCTTCACCTTTTTAGGGTTTATTCTTTCATTCTTTCATTGTTATTCATCTAGGTTCACCATGAATATGGTGAACTAAACCTTGTATGTTTGTTAGGGAATCAATGTAATCTCTTGAAGCTCTCATATATGGAATTTATGCTTGCATCTTTTAATTAAGATTTATGCTTTCTTTCATCATTAGTTAGGGTTTTTCCTCTTTGCTTAATGCTTGCATTGTTTAACTCATTCGATGCATGATTATTGGTTTTGTCGATACGGGCACGTACGGGGAAGTCTAGATCCGGGGAATTTCTCCCAATATTATGTTGGTTGTCGTTAAGCTCCTGAACTTATGAACTGATCATTAGGAATGCTAGGAATTGTATGAACTCGTGATTAGGGAGAAGCCTTCTAGAAAGGTACTTTAGAGAGTGGCATTAACAATGATGATTTGAATGTTGAATTCCTAAAATATATGAGAGTGGATGAGATGAAATTGAACCCCAACAACATATTCATCCATATATTTCATTGAAAGTGTTTATCTTTTGCTTTTGCCATTGATCAAAAACTCATGCACACATGTTTATTTTCTGTCTTGCATATTAAACTCCAAATATTTCGTTCTTAAGTCTTAGCTAATCAACAAACCACACAACTAAACTAGGCCGTGAGTCCTTTGGGAGAACGATACTTGGTCTTACCAAGTTTATTACTTGAACGATTCGGTCATACTTGCCGATTGTGAAACAAGTTTGTGACATCATATTTTGGTGCTCATAAATTTGTCCATCAAGTTTTTGGCGCCGTTGCCGGGGACTCGTGGTTTAACTGGTTAATTTGTGTGATTATTGATTATCTTTGACTTTAATTTTGAATTTCTGTTTTTATTTTCTGTTTTTATTTTTTTCGATTTTTATTTTATCTTATTTGATTTGATTTGATTTGATTTGATTTGATTTGATTAGATTAGATTTTATTTGATTTGATTAGATTAGATTTGATTTTATTTTATTTGATTAGATTAGATTTTATTTTATTTTATTTTATCTTATTAGATTAGATTAGATTTTATTTTATTGTATTCTATCTTATTTTATTTTATCTTCTGAATCTTTTATCTTCTGAATATATATCTTCTCCTATATCTTTTTGTGCTAACAAATATTTTCTAGAGTTTTGTGCCTAATGTTTGCAGGATGCAATTCGAACAAGAATTTAATAGGCACTCAATTCTACTAAGGTAATTTCAATCACTGGTGGGATCTCACTCAAGCATGGATAATGATCAATTTTGGCAAGCTGTCGAACAATTTAAGAATCTACCACCACAACAAAGGCAGAAAAAATCCTCTCTATCGGGAAGAAGGATAACGTTGGAGGAGGCAGTTCAACAGTACATACAGATACCTGATTGTCATCACAAAACCAGTCAAGTTGCCGAAGAATTTGATAGGCCGCCACCACAACAATGGTAGCAACAACCCTCTCCATCAGTAAATTTGGATGACACCCTTCAACAATTTTTGAAAAATTCCGACTCTACTCAGAAAAGCATTGAAGAATCATGTAAAAGGTTAGAGATGCACCTTCGTTTCATTAGTCCAAAATTGAATGTTAAGGTTAATACTGAAGTTAACCTTAAGGAGGAAGGTCAAGCCATTGTCACTGAAAGTGACAAGATTTTTGCTGAGAAAAAAATAGAGAGAGAAGAAAAAGAAGAGTTGAGTGAGAAAGTTAAAGATGATGAAAAAGAAAAAGAAGTGGTTGAGAGAGAAGAGAGGAAGAAAATTTGTGTGAAAATAAAGAAGTTGAGAAGAAAAAGAGAAGGGAAGAAAAAAATAAGAGAAAAGAAAAAGAGAAAATTTGGGGAGAGGAAGCATAAGAAAAAGAAGATGAGAGGAAAGAAGAAGGAATCATATGAAAAATCCCATCCTCATCTAAAGAAGAATCATAGGAAGGAAAAGAAATTTAAGTGCTTTATGGAAATCTTCAAGAAATTGGAGATTAAAGTTCCTATGATTGAGACACTGCAACAGGTTCCTGGTTTGATCAAATTTCTGAAGAAGTTCAGTAGAAAGAAGAAAAAGAAGAAGGAACTTGAGCTTTACTGGGTCAAGCTAATGACGTTAAAAGAGCGCTTGCTGGGAGGCAACCTAGTGGATTTAAAAACTTTTGATTTGGTTTTGTAACTTTTAATTTGTGGACATTATTTTGTAAATATTTTGTTGGATCCAGCATCTACTGAAGGATGCTAGGTGGTTAAGTATCTACTGAAGGATACTAAGTTTGTAACACCTACTGATGGGTGTTGGTGAGAAGATTTTGCACCTACTGATGGGTGCTGGTAAGTTTGAAACACCTACTGATGGGTGTTGGTGGATTTTGGGTCAGGCTCGTGACGTTAAACAAGCGCTACCTGGGAGGCAACCCAGTTGATTGATTGTTTTCTGTTTGTTTATTTTAGTTAGGGTTTGCATAAGCATTTTTAACATTGAATTGTAGGGAACCAGTGAGGGGTATGTCTAGGAGGCACGTAGGTCAAGAAAAGAAGGAGAAGAGCACATCACGAAAGTGCCGCTGAGCGGCAACTTACCGCTGAGCGGTACTCTCGCAGAATGGGCTTTAGTTCCCCTTAGCGGAACTCGAGCCCATTAGGGTATTTTTATACCCTAAGCTGCGCAATTTCTCATACTTTCAGGCTCTTCTCTGCACAAACACTCCCACATACCTTCTCCTAGGTTTTCCACATCTTTTCACTCTTCCCTCTTAAGAAAATATCTCTTCCAATCACTTTTTCACTAGTGTGCCATCAAAGTTTGGGGTTGGAAGAGAGCATTCTAGCTTGGAAGCATTCTCATTGCATCTAGTATCTCCACCCAAGTAAGTAAAATGCATTTTGTTCATTCTAGGGTTCTTGAATTTGAATGTGATTGTCAAAGCATGAATATTTAGGGGTTTTGATTTCTATGCATGATTTGATGATATATTTGATGTTTGAATCGATTAAACTGCATGATTATGAACTGGAAAACTGAAAATTGCATTTGGGTGGAGTTAGGAAAGCTTTAAAACAGATTTTTCAAAAATCTGCAGAGTTACCGCTGAGGGGTAAACTGCCGCTGAGCGGCACTCTGCCAGATTTGGTTCTTTTGAATTTTTGCGTGTTGGAATGTGGCACTGGTGGCGCTGAGGGGAAATTCTGGCCCTCAGCGGTGGTTTAGCTTCGAAAGGAGTTGTGTTTTGTTTTTTACTAATGATTAACATCATGTTCTATGGTTTTGTATTTGTGTTTGAATGCAGGAATGGCATCCTCTTCAGGAAAGAGATTGAAAACCATGGCAACCAAGAGAAAGGAAAAGGAACCAGAGCAACCCCATAATAGCAGGTTCCTTTCTAGGAAACATGAAAAGCACTTTAGGGTGGTTCAGGATAGGAGACTTCTAATGGAGAGAAAGGTTGGAATGATACCTAACTTTGCTCCTCAATTTGGAGAGCAAGTGTTAGGGAATGATTGGGGAAAGCTAGCCACTTATCCTGCACCTGCCAACATAGCCGTGGTAAAGGAATTTTACACCAATGCAAAGAAGATTGGTGATTATCCAGCTGAGAATTATTTGGGCTATGTCAGAGGCCATGCTATTAGGTATGATCCTGATTCTATCAACAACTTCCTGGATACTGTGTGGGCTGGTGAGCAATGCCAGTTTGCTCTTTGCATGGAGGAAGGTGCTGATTATGAGGATGTGGAGAGAGTACTGTGTATACCTGGAGGACACTTCCAAAGGAATAGATATGGCTCAGTGGTTAACATTAGGAGGACAGATTTGACTCCTCTTGCAAAGTATTGGATGGCATTTTCTCATGCCAACATTCAGCCATGTTCACATGTGTCAGATATTACTCTCAACAGGGCACTATTCATCTACTGTGCTATCAGAAATTTGAATGTTAATATTGGGCAGGTGATAGCTGATGAGATTAGTGTGTGTGCTAACACCTCAAACAACAAAGCACCACTAGGACATCCTTCTTTGATCACTCACCTTTGCAAGCTAGCTGGGGTGGACACTTCTGTTCCACCATTTGAGAGGCCAAGAAAAGCTATTGATGAGGCTTATTACAGACAGTACTGTGGAGGTGAGGATGCAGCTCAGCCAGTTCCACCACGCCGGGCTCGTAGAGAGAGAGGGCCAGCACAGAGCCGGACATCTGCTGATACACATGAAGCAGAACCATTCCAGATGAGGGACATGTATATGTCTCTTATAGGTGCTCAGTTGCAGTCCATTCACAGAGGGCAGGTGGCCACTGCTGAGATGATAGTGGGGATGTATGATACACCTCCAGCCCACAGGTGGACTATGGATGAATTCCATAATGTAGTAGCTTGGCCAGAAGAACCATTGCATGGAGGAGGAGCTGAAGCAGCTGAAGCTTCAGCTAGAGATATGGAAGAAGATGAAACTGATGAGGAGGATGCATTTGAGGATGATGAAGATGAGGAGGAAGAGGAAGATACAGAGGACAGCTCAGACTGATGAGGAGCTGAGATAGCATTTACTGATGAATGTTATCATATGATTGTGCTTTTGTGGTTTAAGTTTTCTGAACTTATTTGTTTTTGTTTTTAGATTAGGGTTGATGTACTCTATTGAACACCTGGTTTCTTATGATGGTTTGCTATTAATTGTGATAGTGTGATAAGTAATGCTTGATGATGCTTATTGATTGATTGATGTTGAGATGATGTGCACATTAAAATGCTTATACAGGTGATTCACAAGCTTTGTGAACAAATGCATGATATCATGATTGTGATTGTGAAATTAAGCAGGATGTGTATGTCAAATGTGAATGAGCTGATATGTGAGATTTTGAGCTCCAGAGTTGTTATTGTTGAATGCTATTACTTTGAAAGCATGAATGACTTTGCCCAGGTTTTCTATGATTGAATCATTTGCTTGTTTTGCATCATATGGTCAAGGCCGTTTGTTAGAACCCTTTTTATTGGCCAAATTCATAAAGTTAGCCCACTAAAAGAGAACACTGTGTGTTCTATCCTTTGAACCCTTAGCCTTGAACATACACTGAAACCCTTGATTGAAAATCTTTACCTTGAGTTAAGTAGAAGATCTTGTGTGGTATTGTTAAATGTTCAAGTTTTGGGTTGTTGGGAAAACATGAAAAAGGAAAAGCATTGAGCTAAGAGCTAAAAAGTAAGAATATGCAAAGAAAAAGAAAAAGAAAAGAAAAGAAAAAAAAGTAAAGCTCAATGCAAATGCAAATGCAAAAGAAAGTTGGGAATGAATAAGAATAATTGTGTTGTTATGATTCTCTTAACTCAAGGATTTTGTGATCCAGAAAAACCAATATTCTTGTTAGCCCAGCCACATTATAAGCCATTGAAAAGTCCTTGTGATGATGCATGCTTGTGAATGTTTTTGATTGTGGTAAAATGAAAGGCAAAGTTGATTCATGTGACATTGTGATAGTGGAGTGAATGAGTGAAACACTTTACCTCTTATACACTTGTGTGTTGAGTGAAACACTTTATCTAGTGAGGAAATATTCCATGAGAACATGAACATCCATGCTTCATTGATTAATCATTCATGAAAACTAGCATTTGTTGGAATCTAAATGACTTTGTGAACACTAAAGCATGTGCACATCTTGACTGAACTCTTGGTCATAAGTTTGAGTGAAGTTGTTACTTATCTTGAAAAAGAGGATTTTTGAATGAGTGAACCATCATATGAATTGGTTGGAGATTGAGTTACATTTTGTTTGCTTGAGGACAAGCAAAGTTCTAAGTTTGGGGTTGTGATAACAGTTGAAAAACTGTTATTTTCATGCTTAAAATTGATACTAAAAGCAACCTTTATACTTAGAAACTAGCTTGAAATCATGCTTTTATCCATATTTTCATAAATAAGAGAGTTGGACAGGTTTATGCTTGATTTCAGTGTTTTTGTGCAGGTTTTAAGGTGAATTTAGTGAAAGAAGTGAAGAAGGAGAGAGATGGAATCAGAAAAGAAATCAAATAGTGCAAAAGGAGAAGCCGAAGTCACCGCTCAGCGGCATTTTACCGCTGAGCGGCACTCAAGAGGTCACGGGAGGTCCGCTGAGGGGCAAAATGGCCGCTGAGGGGAAGAAAAGAGATGCGCACTCACCGCTGAGCGGTACTTTACCGCTGAGCGACACACTTATGGGCTTGGGCCTAGATTTTTTGTAATTTTAGAATAGTATATAAGCTTTAGGACGTCCTAGGGTTTGTATCTTTGGCAGAAACGAGGCAAACACTCTCTCTTCCACCCCTTTGAAGGAGGATCTTGGATGCTCAGGCTACCTCTTCACCTTTTTAGGGTTTATTCTTTCATTCTTTCATTGTTATTCATCTAGGTTCACCATGAATATGGTGAACTAAACCTTGTATGTTTGTTGGGGAATCAATGTAATCTCTTGAAGCTCTCATATATGGAATTTATGCTTCCATCTTTTAATTAAGATTTATGCTTTCTTTCATCATTAGTTAGGGTTTTTCCTCTTTGCTTAATGCTTGCATTGTTTAACTCATTCGATGCATGATTATTGGTTTTGTCGATACGGGCACGTACGGGGAAGTCTAGATCCGGAGAATTTCTCCCAATATTATGTTGGTTGTCATTAAGCTCCTGAACTTATGAACTGATCATTAGGAATGCTAGGAATTGTATGAACTCGTGATTAGGGAGAAGCCTTCTAGAAAGGTACTTTAGAGAGTGGCATTAACAATGATGATTTGAATGTTGAATTCCTAAAATATATGAGAGTGGATGAGATGAAATTGAACCCCAACAACATATTCATCCATATATTTCATTGAAAGTGTTTATCTTTTACTTTTGCCATTGATCAAAAACTCATGCATACATGTTTATTTTCTGTCTTGCATATTAAACTCCAAATATTTTGTTCTTAAGTCTTAGCTAATCAACAAACCACACAACTAAACTAGGCCGTGAGTCCTTTGGGAGAACGATACTTGGTCTTACCAAGTTTATTACTTGAACGATTCGGTCATACTTGCCGATTGTGAAACAAGTTTGTGACATCATATTTTGGTGCTCATAAATTTGTCCATCAAGTTTTTAGGAGTGCAATATGGGAGGACGAGCGGTAATGAGGCCGCCGAACGCTGGAAGAACACAACAAGGGAGAGGTGGACGTGCGCAGGCAGTAGGAAGAGTTTATGCAATCACGGGTGCTGAAGCTGCTCGTTCAGGTACACTCATCACCAGCACTTGCATGTTATATGGAAAGCCTTGCTGTGTATTGTATGACTCGGGGGCAACTCATTCCTTCATTTCGAAGGCATGCGTTGAGAAACTGGGGCTAGTGGAGAGCGAGTTACAGTTCGACTTGGTGGTGTCAACCCCAGCGGCTGGTGAGATTAAGACATCTACAGTTTGTGTAAGATGTCCTATAGAAGTTGAGGGGCGTAGATTTAAGGTCAACCTCATTTGTTTACCCCTACAAGACTTAGAAGTTATTTTGGGGATGGATTGGTTGGCTACGAATCGGATTCTCATTGATTGTGGGAAGAAGGAGTTAGTCTTCCCGGATGAAGAAGAGGAGGAATTAACAGTTACGCTCGGTCAGTGGAAGGAAGACATCATGGAAGGAGCGAGCTGTTTCCTGATATTGACGTATGAAGACAACGAAGTAGAGCGTTCGTCCAATGTTGAGAGCAGCGGAGGACGAACGGTAGTGGATGAATTCCCGGATGTCTTTCCGGATGAGGTCCCTGGTTTACCTCCCATTCGTGAGGTTGAATTCACGATCGACCTGGTGACAACTGCTGCACCCATCTTGGTTCAACCTTATAGAATGGCACCAGCTGAGTTGGTCGAGCTCAAGAAGCAAATTGAAGAATTAATGGATAAGAAGTTCATCAGGCCGAGCGCTTCACCATGGGGAGCGCCTGTGTTGTTAGTTAAGAAGAAGGATGGTAGCTCTCGGCTCTGCATTGATTATAGGCAACTTAATAAGGTGACCATCAAGAACAAGTATCCACTTCCAAGGATTGACGACCTATTGGATCAGTTGCAAGGTGAGTGCGTATTTTCAAAGATTGATTTACGTTCGGGCTATCACCAAATTAGAGTGAAAGAGGGGGACATTCCGAATACTGCCTTTCGGTCTCGTTATGGTCATTATGAATATGTGGTGATGCCCTTTGGAGTGACGAACGCACCTGCAATCTTCATGGACTACATGAACCGGATTTTTAGACCATACTTGGATAAGTTTGTTGTAGTATTTATTGACGATATCCTCATTTATTCCAAGAGCTTTGACGAACATGAAGACCACTTGAGGATCGTGTTGAGCGTGTTGAGGGAAAAGGAATTGTATGCAAAGAAGTCAAAGTGTGAATTCTGGATGAAGGAAATCCAGTTTTTGGGGCACATCGTTTCTGTTGGTGGTATTTCAGTGGATCCAGCCAAGGTGAAAGCAATCCTGGATTGGGAGAGCCCACGTTCGGTCACAGAGGTTAGAAGCTTCGTGGGGCTCGCGGGCTACTATAGGCGGTTCATTGAGGGATTCTCTAAGATAGTAGCCCCTCTGACTTATCTCACCAGGAAGGACCAACCGTTCGCATGGACCGATCGTTGCGAGGAGAGCTTCCAGGAATTGAAAAGGAAATTAACGAGCGCCCCAGTATTGGTCATTCTAGACACGACCAAACCTTTTGAGGTGTATTGTGATGCGTCTTATCAAGGTTTGGGCTGCGTGCTGATGCAGGAAAGGAAGGTAGTGGCGTACGCTTCTAGGCAGTTGAAAGTCCATGAGAAGAATTACCCCACTCACGACTTAGAGTTGGCAGCAGTCGTGTTTGCACTAAAGATTTGGAGGCATTATCTATATGGATCAACGTTTCAAGTCTTTAGTGATCACAAGAGTCTCAAGTACCTCTTTGATCAAAAGGAGTTGAATATGAGACAAAGGAGGTGGCTTGAATTCTTGAAAGACTATGAGTTCGAGCTGTTGTATCATCCTGGAAAAGCTAATGTGGTGGCGGACGCTTTGAGTAGGAAAGCAGTTAGGGTCTCGACAATGATGGTGAGAGAGCTAAGTTTGGTGGAAAGTTTTAGAGACCTAAGGTTACAGTTCGACTTAGGAGCGAACATTATTAGATGCTGTAACCTTAGAATTTCCAGTGATGTGTTTGACCGGATCAGAGTGAAGCAGCGTGAGGATGAAGAACTGGCAAAGATATTGAGTACGCTCGGCACAGTTCAGGCTAAGGAATTCAGTGTTGGGACGGACGGTTTACTGCGTTATATGGGTAGAACGTGCGTTCCAAACGATGGTGAGCTGAAGAGGATTATATTGGAGGAAGGGCATCACAGCCGTCTTAGCATGCATCCTGGCATGACTAAGATGTATCAAGACCTCCGTTTATCATTCAGGTGGCCTGGAATGAAAAGTGACATTGCACGTTTTGTAGCGTCCTGTTTAACTTGTCAGCGTGCAAAGGCCGAACACCAAAGACCAGGCGGATTGCTGCAGCCATTAGAAATTCCAGAATGGAAGTAGGACAGCATCTCCATGGATTTCGTGACCCATCTGCCACGCACGGTCCGAAACCATGATTCAATTTGGGTGATTGTGGATAGATTAACTAAGAGCGCTCACTTCCTGGCAGTTAATTTGAAGATGTCAATGACAAACTTGGCCAAATTGTACGTTAAGGAGATCGTTCGTTTGCATGGAGTTCCTTCGAACATTATTTCAGACCGAGACACGAGATTCACATCTCGTTTCTGGCAATCGTTACAAGGAGAGTTAGGAAGCAAGTTGCAAATTAGTTCTGCCTATCACCCTCAGACGGACGGCCAATCTGAGCGAACCATCCAGACGCTCGAGGACTTATTGAGGACGTGCGTCCTAGATCATATGGGAGTATGGGATGAAGTTCTGCCGCTCCTGGAATTCACGTATAACAACAGTTTTCAAGCAAGCATAGGAATGGCACCGTTTGAAGCTCTATATGGAAGGAAATGTCATTATGTTGGTTCCAAGAAGGAGAGAATGTATTATCCGGACCTGAATTGATCCAGCAAACAACTGAGAAGGTGAAGTTGATCCAAGAACGATTGAAGACGTCTCAAAGCAGGCAGAAATCTTATGCTGATAAGAGAAGAAGACCCTTAGAGTTCGCTGCAGGAGACCACGTCTTTCTCAGGCTGAATCCAATCACTGGAGTGGGAAGAGTCCTTCGTCCAAAGAAGCTTTCACCCAAGTTCGTAGGACCTTATCAAATTTTGAAGAAGATTGGATCAGTGGCGTATGAGTTAGCTTTACCACCTCAACTGTCCAACCTCCATCCAGTCTTTCACGTTTCTCAACTCCGGAAGTATATAGCTGATCCATCACACGTATTGGAGTTAGAAGACGTCCAGCTTCGCCCAGACCGAACGCTGGAGCTACAACCAGTTTGCGTGGAAGACAGCCGCACTAAACTCTACAAAGGAAAAGACGTTCGTCTTGTGAAGGTGGTGTGGGACGCAAAGACTGGTGACTCAACATGGGAAGTTGAAGAAGCTATGAAGGAGTTGTACCCTCACTTGTTTCCTGGTAAGCTTTAGAATTTTCGAGGACGAAAATTTTTGTAGTTAGGGGGAATGTGAAACCCTGATTAATTAACGCACCCAAATCCACACTCTGATCACTATTTAATGCACCGTGCCACGTCAAAACCCACTCACTTCCACTCTGCATGTATCTGCCATGTGTCACGGCTGGAACGTTTGAAAAAACGTTAGTGGAAGACAAGTGGCGTGTGGAGAATGGGCGTTCGTTCTGCGTGGGAAGGAAAAGAATTTTTCTGAAAAACTCTTCCAATTCTCTGCATGCATTCACCTTCTTCCTCACGAAACTCTGACCTTTCTTCTTCTCCAGCTTCTCTCTAAAACTCCTTCATCTTCTCTCTAAGATAACTCACCACCAACATCTCTGATTCCATTTCAGAAACCGTAGGATCATTCACGGTGTCGTGAGCTTTCATTTGAACCGAACACGTTAGAATTCTGTGACTGGTAAGTTCTCGTCTCTGAACGTTCTCCCCTTTTGTTTCTGCGAACCAAATTCTGGTTGCATGCATGGGTTATAGGTCTGAACTGTATGTGATTTTGGTATCTTAGATTAAGTGGAAATCGTGGAGTGACTCTTTGGGTAGAAAGCTGTGAGAGAACGAGTGAAACCCTAGCATTTGGAAGTGCACTTCTGGACAAGGTAAGGGAAGCTTTAGTAATTTAATTTATACTTGTTTGCTGTGTGTGAAAGCATGAAGTTTACTGGATGTATGAAAATGTATGATGGGTAAGTATGCATGAACGAACAATGATGTACTGGACGTATATGAATGATATTGGTTGAACTGTATGTTGAGGATGAAATGTATGAATTGGAAAATGTATAATTTCTGTGAAGTATGAGATAATAATATGAATTCTGTAATGTATGAAATTTATGGTGGAGATAAATCATAAGATACGAATCGTATCAAAACTGTGAAGTTATTGTAGATGAAAAATCTGGAAAATATCATAGTCTTTGCTTGATAATGCACGCTCGTCATCGAACGGTCTTATACCGTTCGGTTTCCCCTGAAAATGACTTAGAATAGGAATTCTTTCATTTGGAAAGGATTCTGTTTAAGAACGAGCGTCTTCTTGTGAAAGGCTAGGTTTGAGCGTTCGGCTCATCCTAGTGGTGTCCAACGATCGCTATAAATTGAAGTTATATGAGTAACGCTCGGTTTTGTAATCCGGCGTTCGTTATAGGTAGCGCTTAGTCTTATACTGAGCGTTCGTCCAAATGAGCTCTCGGTCTTATATCGAGCGTTCGTTCCAATTAGTGCTCGGTCATTTACCTAGCGTTCGTCCTAAGTAGTGTTCGGTTTCATAGCTGAACGCTCGTCCTTATATTTGATTCCCGAACGAACGTAAATAGCGTTCGTCCTAAATTATTATTTGACGTTCGGTCATTGACTGGCGGTGTTGTCCCTTGAATGAAATCCCGCTCGGCTTATTTATCTAAAGAAATTGTAGTGTATCTATCCCTTGGATCCAACCTAAATTCTTTATACCTAAATTATTCTAAGTATTATTCAGAACTTCTAGAGTCAATTCTTTTTAACTAAGTTAAGTATTTGTAACGTCCGTTAGAGGACTGGGGTTCGTTTCTTTTATTCAGAAACGAGGACTTCTCTGTACTGTGATAACGTTCGTCCTTATTATGAAAAGGATGAACGCTCGTTATTTTATAAAAGTGGAACAAAGAATGAAAATGTGAATAATAGAGATGGTTAATTTGTGCGAACGTTATTTTGAGTGAATTATTGAAAGTGGATTTTGAACGAGCGTTCCAAGGAGGAACGTCTCTATGATCTTAATGTGATATGTTGTATAGTATGACCATGGTAAAATCGCTGATGGCTGTTCATCCTGATATTTCGTGAGTGCTCGTCCTCATGTAGAGGGGAGTAGGTCATGCGTAGGAATGGCAGGAGACTCTAGTCCTATTGAGTACTTTGGACTGATAGGGTTAACCTCGGGTGGCAGCTGATGGATGGTTCCAGTTACCACACCACCCGAGTGCACGAACGCCTGTGGTTACATGGATTCATACAGTCCGGACGGTCGTTATTTATGAGAGTTGGATAATTTATTCCTTGCTGATTCATTGTTGTATGTCTTGTATGTTAACTTCTTATATTAAATTGTATGTGAGTTGTATGAATTAAATTACCTAAGCTTACCCTTGCAATTCCTTGTGTTGTCTAATGTTGATGTACGTCCGTCTTGTCAATGCAATGATCATCCGTGTGGATGTGAGCAGACGGAGAGGCGCCACTTGAAGATATGCTGGAAGAAGAAAATTTGGAGGACGCCAATCTGGTCGAAGTAGAGGTTAAAGCCGAGCAATAGAGCGCTCGTTTATTTGTAGTAGTCAGTAGTTTTGGATTGTATTTTTGGGACGTTCGGTTCCTTAGTTTTGGAAAGTCGTTCGTCCAGAACTTGGAATTGTGTAGATAGATTTTGAACCCTGTATATTTTGTACGTTCGGCTTTTAAGAGCTGTTGTAATTAAGACTGCACTGTTAATTCTGTAAATGCGATTAGTTCTAATTAATGGTAATTACTATTTATTGGGATGTTAAACTTGGTGACACACTTAAGGCTTGAAGTAGAATTTTGGTTTCTTTATAAAACTGACGTTTTAAAAACTCTAATATTACATTTGTAGAACAATATAATTCTCGTTAGTATATGTCTTTTTTAATTATATATATGTGTGTGTTATAATAATGTTTCCACACCAATAATAATATTTTATATGTTTTATTATCTTCTTATTGAATATGTGATAATTTAAATAATAGTTCTAATATTATTAAAATAGAGTTTTAAAATACACTTATAAAAAGAAATATATTTATTTTACCGATTGAATGAGAACCGAAAAGAAAAAAAGCTAACCTTTCTCCTCTATTTTAGAAGTAAAACCATCTTGTTATAATTGAAAAATAGAATTTAAGAATAGTTTGATAAAAGGAAATATATATATATATATATATATATATATATATATATATATATATATATATATAAATAATTTTAATGTTATTAAATTAATTTTTTATTTTTCTTTTTCAAATAAATATATTAATAAGAAAAATAATTTATAATTTTAATCATTTCCTATATAAACTTTTAAGAAAATGACGAACTAATCATATAAATATTTACAAAATTAAAAAAACGTATAAAAACCATCCAACATCACGAAAAATTACTTTAGGTTCTTAATATATAATTATTTTTATCATAAAAACTAAAATTAAGAATTCGATAATAGAAATAATTGAAACATATATAAAAAATCACTTAACATATATTAATAATTATGTTACCATTTACGTAAGTGAAAGGTCAAATTTTCGGTGGAATGTGGGAACAAGAAATAAATAAATAGACAAATAAAAAATAAAACAATAGTAAGAAAATGGAACATATAAAAACAAAAACGACAACCCCATCATCGTTTCCTTTCGATTCGCATAGGGTTTTGTAATTATACTAATTGTTTGTTTGTCAAGAACACGCTTTCGCTTTACTGAACCTCCACTTGATCTTCACTCTTCCTTCAAATTCCCAACAAGGTAACCCCAAATTAAATCTCAGATCTTTTTTTCTTTTGCTTGGCTAAGCTTCATTCTTTCGTGCCCACATGTTCTCTTCTCCAAAATCCATTTTTTTCTCTCTCCATAATTTAGGGTTTTTATTGTGATAGAGACACCAGAATTTCTGGGAATTTCTTGTGAGACGGGGTTGCTATAGAATTTTTGTTGTGTTTTGCTTGTGGGTTAGGATTGATTTATTCTTCTTTACCGCATTGAAGCTATCCTCTCTCGTATTAATATTTCTGTTGCAATATCTAGGGTTCAAGGGTATTATGCTAGCTGGATTCATTCTCTTGCTGAAATGCAGTCTTTCTAGGTAGAAAACTCGTTCCCACAGTTTCATTTGTATACTGAATGGATGTCTTTTTTTCTATTTTTTACCTGAAGTTTTGGTTTTGGTTAGAATACTTGCAATTTGATGCTGTGCAATTGTGGAATGGTCAGTAGTTCAAGTAACTGAAATGGTGAGACATTGGATTTCTGTGTTAAAGGCTAGGGGCCATTTCTTTTATCTTTTGATTGTTTGAAAATTGTGCTTCTTCAATGGCTTGTTTGAGAAAATTGGAATCATTATCTTTTTTTTCTTAGAAGATAAAAAAACAGAAATCTCATATAGCTGTTTCAGTTCTTCTGATAAGCAAATGACTGTAGCTTCTGAAAAACAAGAAGGTACTCTGATAAAATGATGTAGACCAGAAGTAGATCCTTGGTCATTTCTTCCAAGATTTCTGGAAGATGTAATGTAAGATGCAGAACAGCCAGAATTTGAACCTTCTTTTTTAAACATGCTGTATAAGAAACTATGGCCACAAAAGATTGGGATATTATCAGCTAAAGAAATTGTTTTGGGTAAAGCAGTATTGTCCTGATATGGTAGTTGCTTATTGTTTACATGGTTTGTTCTTGATTTGTTATAACATTTATCCTTTGTCAATAATGATGTAATTATTTGCTTCAGTGGTCATGTCTCCTTTTGGCTTAATGGACTTTAGTACAATATTATCTCTATTTTGTTGTATTAGGTTGCGTTAATGTCTTTGAAGGCTTTTGAAGTTGAACTTTTCGCATGTTCTAAGTCTGTTTAGTTCTCTTCACCTGTCTTTTGTAAACACTTCAGTTGCGAAATATGAATTCAACACTCATCCAATGTAGTAAAAAATGTTATTTCTGCACTAAGAGGGTTGATTTAAACTTCTTTGAAGGCTTGTGGGCTAAGTTAATTTCTGTTCTGTTGACAGAAAGTTTGTTCAACCATCTCTTTCTTGGCATTAGCTATGCTACCCACTGGAGCAAAAGAGACCCAATTACGTGAGAGCAACAGCCAAAAGGTCCATCCTCAACCAATGGAAGAGGCCATGAATCAGAATCCAGAAGCAATGGAGACTCTAATATCTAAAATTTTTACAAACATCTCTTCCTTGAAGTCAGCTTATATCCAGCTACAAGCTGCTCATACTCCATATGACCCTGATAAAATCCACACTGCAGATAAACTTGTTATTAGTGAGCTGAAAAATCTGTCTGAACTCAAGCATTTCTACAGGGAGAACAATCCAAAACCCATGTGTGTTTCTCCCCAAGACTCACGATTAGCTGCAGAAATTCAAGAACAACAGAATCTTCTGAAAACTTATGAGGTCATGGTGAAGAAATTCCAATCTGAAATCCAGAACAAAGACTCCGAGATCCATCAATTGCAGCAGCAGATTGAGGAGGCTAGCCAGAAGCGAGCAAAACTAGAGAAAAATCTGAAGCTTAGAGGTTTGTCTACCAAAGAATCTGAAGAAGAAAATGGCTTTTTCCCTGTTGATCTAACTCCAGATCTGTTCACCTCTGCTGTGGAAGCAGCTGCAAAAGCCATTCATGATTTTTCTAAACCTTTGATCAACATGATGAAAGCAGCTGGGTGGGACCTTGATGCTGCTGCAAACTCAATCGAACCTGATGTTGTTTATGCAAAGAGAGCTCATAAGAAATATGCATTTGAGTCTTACATATGCCAAAGAATGTTTAGTGGCTTTGAGCTAGAAAGCTTCTCTGTTAAATCAGACAATATTACTGTAACTAAAGAGAACTTCTTCCACCAATTTCTTGCTTTAAGAGAGATGGATCCCTTGGACATGCTTGGGCAAAATCCAGATTCCATATTTGGGAAATTTTGCAGGAGCAAATACTTAGTGGTAGTTCATCCAAAGATGGAGGCATCATTCTTTGGAAATTTAGATCAGCGAAATTATGTGATGGGTGGAGGGCATCCAAGGACTCCCTTTTACCAGGCTTTTCTTAAACTGACCAAGGCAATCTGGCTTTTACACAGGTTGGCTTATTCTTTTGAGCCCAACGTTAAGGTATTCCAGGTTAAAGGAGGGAGTGAGTTCTCAGATGTTTATATGGAAAGTGTGGTCAAGAATCTGATAATGGATGACAATGATGAAAAACCCAAAGTTGGATTGATGGTTATGCCTGGATTTTGGATTGGGGGAAGTGTGATTCAGAGTAAAGTCTATCTGTCTGGTATGAAGGTTGCTGAATGATTCCTGAATAGAGGCAAGGCTTTCAGCAAATGCATAGTTGATTGTACGTGGTTTGTTTGAATTGTTGTTTCTTTATCTTGAAAGATAATTCTGTTGTCTGTAATTTTTCATATCCCTTTTAGTGGTTGTAAGAGTAAATGAGCCTTTCATCCTTGTTTACATTCAAGCCCCTTGTATTGTGAAAGTTCCTGCACCAGAATTCCAGTTTTTGTGGAGGGGAACAGGAAGGCGTGGTATATAAAAAACGGGGATGATTAGAGCAAATTGCTGTTGACTAAAATTGATTGAAAATTGCAAATTTAGAACAGATAATGTGTTTGAAAATACAATTAATTGCTCACTAAAAATAATCTCTGATGGGGGAAGTAATGTTCCTGGGGATGCATTTTTTCTTTAGTTTTAGTGTCATAATCAAGAAGTGATGCATCTTTACGTAAAAGTCTTTGCTCGTGTTTTTATTTTTTAGTTTATGGTTTTATAAATATTTTATTGGAACTTATACTTCTATATCAAATTTAAGGGTGTCGCTTCCTGAGACTATAACATTTATTCATCCACCCTATAAAAAAAGTCACCGGAATTTGTTGAGGCCTTCTTTCACTCCAACAATTTTTCCCTAAACTTCCAAATTTTGAAAAAAAATTCAAGATTATCCTTCTAAGTACATGTAAATGTTATTAAGGTATTTTTCTTGTACTCTTTTGTTAGAGTGGCAACATGAGGATGGTTAGCGTGGAATAACAAACCAAGAGGGTTTTTAATACAAATGTGTGCCTTTTAATTTCTACTTAATTAAACTTATCAAACAAATAATAATAATAACAAATAAAGAAAGCAAGGTTCAGAGAAATTTGCACAAATGATTTTATCCTGGTTCAAATCTTACAAATCTTACATCGAGTCGCTTATCTCAAATCAAGATAAACAGTTCACTACTCACAAAATAATTACAAATTACAATCACAAAGAAACAATTTGTAAAAGTTTAGAAACCACCTCTCTTATTACCCCAAGAGATGAAAGTCACTTCCCCTGTAACCCATTGATAAACAAAATTTTTGATCCCCGTCAACGGTGCCAAAAACAAAATTCTAGATCACAAAATCCTTGAGTTAAGAGATTCATTCACAACTATTCTCACTTCTTCCCAACTTTCCCTTGCATTGAGCTTTTCTTTTTCTTTCTTTTTTTCTTTCCTTTTTCTTTTGCTTTTCATTTGCTCAACACTTAGCTCAATGATTATTTATTTTCCCTTTTCAAATCTCCCAACAACCCCAAACTTGAACTTTTATCAATTCCATAAATATTCTCAACTTAACTCAAGGTAAAGATTTTCACAAAGAGTTTTCAAATCATGTCAAGGGCTAGAGGCTCAAAGGATAGAACACATTGTGCTCTCTTTTACTAGGTTAAAATCATGCATTGGCTAAAAAGGGATAACAACAAATAGCCTTGATCATATGACACATGCAAGCAATTGATTCAATCACATAAACCTGGGCAAAGTCATTCATGCTTTCAAAGTAATATTCATCATTCACAAAAACTCTGGAGTTCAAAACCTCACATATAGGCTCATTTAACATTCCATATATTCCAGATACAAATCCTGCTTAGCATCATAATCACAATCACAACATAATGCATTTGTTCACATAGCTTGTGAACAACCACCTGTATATCAACATATGGTGTGCAATCTGAACATCAATCATTATCCAAGCATCATCAAGCAATACTCATCATGCACAATCAATCAAACCATCACATCAGATAAAGTTTCAAACTGAGTACATCACAACCTATTCTAGAAACAGAAGCAAATAAGTTCAATAATACAAAACAAAAGATAAGAAAAGTCCTGCTCTAATGCTGATAGCATCCATCAGTAGATGTTATCTTAACTCCTCATCAACCCATGCTATCGTCAAAATCTTCCTCCTCTCCTTCTTCAGCATCTTCAAAATCATCATCTTCCTCCATAGCTGGAGCTTCAGCTACTCCAACTCCACTGCCCTGTGCCTGCTCTTCTGGCCATGCCACCACATTATTGAATTCATCCATAGTCCACTGTCTTCTAGGGGGTGTGTCATACATCCCTATGATCATCTCCGCAGTGGCTACTTGCCCTCTGTGAATAGACTGCAACCTGTCCTCCATCATAAACATATACATGTCCCTCATCTTAAAAGGCTCTGCATCATGAGGTGGTGCATGTGCTTGTGGTTGTCCTCTCCTTCTAGAGAGACTTTGTGGTGGTACTGGCTGAGCTACCTCATCTCCTCCTGGCTGAGCTACCTCATCTCCTCCACAATACTGTCTATAGTAGGCTTCATCAATCGCCTTCCTAGGCCGCTCCAATGGTGGTGAAGAAGTGTTAACCCCAACTAACTCACAAAGGTGTGTGATTAGAGATGGATGCCCCAAGGGTGCCTTGTTGTTCATAGTATTGGCACAAGTCTGAATCTCACTTGCTATGACCTGGCCAATATTAATGCTCATCCCTCTAAGCACATGATGACAAATTTATGAACACCGAAAACGGCTCCACAAACTTGTTGAACAATCGGCAAGTATGACCGAATCGTTTCAAGTAATAAACTCGGTAAGACCAAGTATCGTTCTCCCAAAGGACTCACGGCCTAGTTTAGTTATGTGATTTGTTGATTAGCTAAGACTTAAGAACAAAATAATTGGACTGTACTATGCAAAGGACGAAAATAAACATGTATGCATGATGTTTTGATCAATGGCAAAAGCAAAAGACAAGCACTTTCAATGGAATATATGGATGATTATGTTGTTGGGGATCAATTTCATCTTATCCACTCTCATATATTTTAGGAATTCAACATTCAATTCATCATTGTTAATGCCACTCTCTAAATTACCTTGTCTATAGGCCTATCCCTAATTACGAGTTCATACAATTCCTAGCATTCCTAATAATTAGTTCTTTTAGCACAATGGCCAGAAATTCTTTCTCTGTGGTAGCATAATTCAATTGAGCATCATTCAGAACTTTGCTAGCATAATAAATTGGGTGAAACTGTTGTTCTCTCCTCTGGCCAAGGACAACTCCTATTGCATAATCACTTGCATCACACATTAATTCAAAATTTTGATACCAATCTGGCGCTACAATTACTGGTGCTGACACTAACTTCTTCTTCAATGTGTCAAAAGCTTTCAGACAGTCTTCATTCATCACAAAAGAAGCATCCTTCATCAAAAGATTACTCAATGGTTTAGCAATTTTTGAGAAATCTTTGATGAATCTTCTATAAAACCTAGCATGGCCAAGAAAACTTCTAATCCCCTTTACATTTGTTGGTGGAGGCAGTTTCTCAATGACTTCTACTTTAGCTTTGTCTACCTCAATTCCTTTAGCAGAGATTTTATGCCCCAGTACAATTCCTTCAGTTACCATGAAATGACATTTCTCCCAATTAAGAACAAGATTTGTCTGAACACATCTTTTGAGGACAGTGTTCAGATTAGCTAAACATCTCTGGAAAGAATTTCTAAAAACTGAGAAATCATCCATGAATACTTCAATGCATTTTTCTAAGAGATCCGCAAAAATTGCCTGCATACACCTCTGAAATGTAGCTGGAGCATTACATAATCCAAATGGCATCTTTCTGTATGCAAATATACCAAAAGGACAAGTAAAAGCCGTCTTCTCCTGGTCTTTTGGATCTACCACAATTTGATTGTATCCAGAATATCCATCTAGAAAACAATAGAAAGCCTGCCCTGATAACCTTTCTAACATATTATCCATGAAAGGAAGAGGAAAATGATCTTTCCTAGTAGCTTTATTCAGCTTTCTGTAATCAATGCACATACCCTAGCCAATAACTGTCCGAGTAGGAATAAGTTCATTCTTATCATTATAAATTACTGTCATCCCACCTTTCTTTGGAACCACCTGTACTGGACTCACCCATTCACTATCAGAGATTGGATAGATGATACCAGCTTCTAGCAGTTTCAACACTTCTTTTCTGACCACCTCCTTCATAACAGGATTTAACCTTCTCTGTGGTTGAGCACTTGGTTTATAGTCTTCTTCCATAAAGATCTTGTGCATGCAATAAGTTGGGCTAATACCTTTTAGATCTGATATTGACCACCCAATTGCTTCTTTGTTGGCTTTCAGAATTTCTATCAACTGCTCTTCTTCTTGTAGACATAAATAGTTATTGATGATGACTGGCTTTATTCCATCTCCTTCTAGAAAAACATATTTCAGATGTGATGGCAATCTTTTTAATTCTGGTGTCTGTTCTTTGACTTCTTCTTCCTTATCAATTATTTCGAATATTGGATCTTCCTCCAGACTCTTTTTCAATGTTTCCAAGTCCATCAGACATTCATCAATCAATTTCTGTTCTTCTTCATCTAAATCTTCACATGCATCAATGAGAGTTTTTTCCAATGGAGAAATATTTCGCACCATCCTCTCTTTCACCATACAAACTTCATCAAGTTCATCAAATTGAAAACATGCTTTGTCATCATTTGGATATGTCATGGCCTTGGATACGTCAAAAGTGACTTCTTCATTATCAACTCTCAATTTAAGCTTACCATTCTCTACATCAATTAAAACTCTAGCAGTCTTCATAAAAGGTCTCCCAAGAATAAGAGGAACATCATTATTCCCTTCCATCTTCATCACAATAAAATCCACTAGGAATACGAATTTATCAACCTTCACTAGAACATCTTCAACCACTCCATATGGATATTTAAGAGACCTGTCCGCCAGTTGAAGAGCCATTCTGGTTGGTTTAATTTCCAAACCCTGAATTGTTCTGCACATGGATAGTGGCATTAAATTAATGCTAGCTCCCAAATCAATCAATGCTCTTCCAACTTTCACATCTCCTATGGTGCATGGAATAGTGAAACTCCCTGGATCTTTAAGTTTAGGAGGTAGTTTCTGTATGATTGCACTGCAGTTACCCTGTACATTGATAGTTTCCTTTTCAATGTATTTGTTTTTCTTTGTAAGAAGTTCCTTCAAGAACTTTGCATATGCTGGCATCTGTTGCAATGCTTCAGAAAATGGTATAGTAATCTCCAGCTTCTTAAACAACTCCATGAATCTTTCCAACTGCTTTTCTTTCTCCTTCCTTGAATAACTCTTTGGATAAGGAAGTGGCTTTTCACATTCTTTTTCTTTTTGTCTCTCCTCTCTCTCTTCTCTCTCTTTTTTTTCTCTCCTCTCATCTTCTTCTCTTTTCTTTTTCTCTCTCTCAACTCTTTCTTTCCACTCACATGTTTCTTTTTCACTTTCACTCTCATTTTCTTTCTCCTCTCTTTCTTTTTTTTCTCTCCTCTAACACTCTACCACTTCTGGTCACAACAGTTTTACACTCCTTTCTGAGATTATCATGTTTCATTTTGTCAACTATTCGCTCAATATAGACCTCCATATTTTTAAATGCAGCATCCATATTTTGACAATAAGATGCATTCGTCTTCAAGAATCTTTGGAAAGTCTCTTCAAGTTTTGTTGTTTTCTCAGATGGAGTAGATTGCATTTGCCATTTTTGCTGTTGCACTTGAACCATTGAGACCTGTTGTATTTCTTGTGGTATTTGAGAAAGCTTCATAATTACTTCTTCCAGCTGTTGAGAGATAATTCTATTTTGAATATGCAAAGCATCATTTGATTGTAACAACTCCTTCTGACTAAGATATCCTCTTTCAGTGTTGAGTTCGGTGTCACTAGTAGCCATATTTTCAATAATTTCTGTTGCTTCCTCTGGAGTTTTCCATTTAATATTGCCTCCTGCTGAAGCATTAAGCATCATCTTAGTTTGTGAACCAAGACTTCCAAGGAACGTTAGGACTACTTCTTCTTTTTTGAAACCATGCATGGGAGTTTTACGTAACAAGCTTTTATACCTGTCCCATGCATGTCCTAGTGATTCTTCCATGCCCTGCTTAAATGAAGAAATCTCTTGCTTGCCTATAGTCACCTTGGATTGTGGGAAGTACTTGTTTAAAAACTTTGTTACCACTACTTCCCACTCTGTGAAACTTTCTTCTGGGAAAGAATTTAACCAAAGCTTAGCATTGGCTCCCAATGAGAAAGGAAACAAGCTAAGTTTGATCGCTTCATCTGGCACCCCATTAATTTTGACTATGTTGCAAATCTCATTGAATGTGGTGAGGTGCTCATATGGGCTTTCATGAGATAACCCATTGAATTGGTTGCTTTTCACCAGTTGGATCAGTGCTGGTTTGACCTCCATATTAGCTGCATTGACTCTAGGTCTAGCTATATTGTTAAAGTGCTGAGGTCCAGCTATATTGGTGTAGTCAGCAAGAGTTCTTATAATGTTGTTTTTCTCCATATTTTCTGTGCTATGAACAGAACTTTGTGGTGATGATTGTAACAGAGTTTCCGGAGGAGGGAAAAGTTCTCTAGATGTTCGGATTCTTCTCCTCCGTCTACTCTCGTCTAAGCCTTCAAGAAGAGGTTCTGTTGTTTTCTTGCTCCTTGTTCTAATTGCTTCCTGCATACACAAGAAAACAAAATCCTAAAAAAATTGGTTAGCACAAAAAGATATAGGAGAAGATATAAGATTTAGAAAATAAAATAAAATAAAATAAAATAAAATAAAAACGAAAAAAATAAAAACAGAAAAATAAAAACAGAAATTCAAAATTAAAGTCAAAGATAATCAATAATCACACAAATTAACTAGTTCAACCACGAGTCCCCAGCAACGACGCCAAAAACTTGATGACAAATTTATGATCACCAAAATATGATGTCACAAACTTGTTGAACAATCGGCAAGTATGACCGAATTGTTTCAAGTAATAAACTCGGTAAGACCAAGTATCGTTCTCCCAAAGGACTCACGGCCTAGTTTAGTTATGTGATTCGTTGATTGGCTAAGACTTAAGAACAAAATAATTGGACTGTACTATGCAAAAGACGAAAATAAACATGTATGCATGATGTTTTGATCAATGGCAAAAGCAAAAGACAAGCACTTTCAATGGAATATATGGATGATTATGTTGTTGGGGATCAATTTCATCTTATCCACTCTCATATATTTTAGGAATTCAACATTCAATTCATCATTGTTAATGCCACTCTCTAAATTACCTTGTCAAGAAGGCCTATCCCTAATTACGAGTTCATACAATTCCTAGCATTCCTAATAATTAGTTCTTTTAGCACAGGAGCTTAACGACAACCAATATACTTATTGGGAGAGATTCCCCGGATCTAGACTTCCCCGTACGTTCCCGTATCGACAAAATCAATAATCATGCATTGAATGAGTTAAACAAAGCAAGCATTGAGTAAAGAGGAAAAACCCTAACTAATGATGAAAGAAAGCATAGGTCTTAGATTAAGATGCAAGCACAAATTCCATATATGAGAGCTTCAAAAGATTACATTGATTCCCCAACAAACATACAAGGTTTAGTTCACCATATTCATGGTCAACCTAGATGAACAAGAATGAAAGAATGAAAGATAAAACCCTAGAAAGGTGAAGAGGTAGCCTGAGCATCCAAGATCCTCCTTCAAAGGGGTGGAAGAGAGAGTGTTTGCTTCGTTTATGCCAAAGATACAAACCCTAGGACGTCCTAAAGCTTATATACTATTCTAAAATTACAGAAAATTCAGGCCCAAGCCCATAAGTGTGCCGCTCAGCGGTAAAGTGCTGCTCAGCGGTAAGTGCGTGAGTTGTTTTTTCCCCTCAGTGGCCATTTTGCCCCTCAGCGGATCTCCCGTGAGCTCCTGAGTGCCGCTTAGCGGTAAACTGCCGCTGAGCGGTAACTTTGGCTTCTCCTTTTGCACTTTTTGATGTTTTTTCTGATTCCATCTCTCTCCTTCTTCACCTCTTTCACTAAATTCACCTTAAAACCTGCACAAAAACACTGAAATCAAGCATAAACCTGTCCAGCTCTCTTATTTATGAAAATATGAATAAAAGCATGATTTCAAACTAGTTTCTAAGTATAAAGGTTGCTTTCAGTATCAATTTTAAGCATGAAAATAACAGTTTTTCAACTGTTATCAACCATCTTTTCCCTCCATGAATAAGGAGCATCAATCTCAATGACTCCATTCTCTTTGATATCTTTAACCACTTCATGCACAGAGTCTTAGTGATCATGGCACGTGAAGGCTGGCACTCAACGCCCTTAATGGGGTGCCCAAGCGTGGAGCGGCACTTGAAGACTAGCGCTCAACGCCCTTAATGGGCGCCTAGGAGCGCCATGCGACCTTCTTCCTCCTTCTTCTCTTTTTGATGATTGATGGACAAATTTATGATCACCAAAATATGATGTCACAAACTTGTTTCACAATCGGCAAGTATGACCGAATCGTTCAAGTAATAAACTTGGTAAGACCAAGTATCGTTCTCCCAAAGGACTCACGGCCTAGTTTAGTTGTGTGGTTTGTTGATTAGCTAAGACTTAAGAACGAAATATTTGGAGTTTAATATGCAAGACAGAAAATAAACATGTATGCATGAGTTTTTGATCAATGGCAAAAGCAAAAGATAAACACTTTCAATGAAATATATGGATGAATATGTTGTTGGGGGTCAATTTCATCTTATCCACTCTCATATATTTTAGGAATTCAACATTCAAATCATCATTGTTAATGCCACTCTCTAAAGTACCATTCTAGATGGCTTCTCCCTAATCACGAGTTCATACAATTCCTAGCATTCCTAATGATCAGTTCATAAGTGCAGAAGCTTAACGACAACCAACATAATATTGGGAGAAATTCCCCGGATCTAGACTTCCCCGTACGTGCCCGTATCGACAAAACCAATAATCATGCATCGAATGAGTTAAACCATGCAAGCATTAAGCAAAGAGGAAAAACCCTAACTAATGATGAAAGAAAGCATAAATCTTAATTAAAAGATGCAAGCATAGATTCCATATATGAGAGCTTCAAAAGATTACATTGATTCCCCAACAAACATACAAAGTTTAGTTCACCATATTCATGGTGAACCTAGATGAAATTCAATGAAAGAATGAAAGAATAAACCCTAAAAAGTTGAAGAGATAGCCTGAGCATCCAAGATCCTCCTTCAAAGGGGTGGAAGAGAGAGTGTTTGCCTCGTTTCTGCCAAAGATACTAACTCTAGGACGTGCAAGTCCTTATATACTATTTTAGAATTACAAAAGATCTAAGCCCAAGCCCATAAAAGTGCCAGAAAACGAGTCCAAGCCCATTATTAAGAATGGCGCTCAGCGGTAAATACCGCTCAACGGTGACTGCGCTTCCCTTTTCTTCCCCTCAGCGGCCATTTTACCCCTCAGCGGACCTCCCGTGACCTCCTGAGTGCCGCTCAGCGGTAAAATGCCGCTGAGCGGTGCTTTCGGCTTCTCCTTTTGCACTCTTTGATTCCTTTTCTGATTCCATCTCTCTCTTTCTTCACTTCTTTCACTAAATTCACCTTAAAACCTGCACAAAAACACTTAAATCAAGCATAAACCTGTCCAGCTCTCTTATTTCTGAAAATATGGATAAAAGCATGATTTCAAGCTAGTTTTTAAGTCTAAAGGTTGCTTTTAGTGTCAATTTTAAGCATGAAAATAACAGTTTTTCAACTGTTATCACAACCCCCAAACTTAGAACTTTGCTTGTCCTCAAGCAAAATGTAACTCAATCTCCAACTAATTCATATGATGGTTCACTCATTCAAAAATTCTCTTTTTCAAGATAAGTAATAACTTCACTCAAACTTATGACCAAGAGTTCAACCAAGATGTGCACATGCTTTAGTGTTCACAAAGTCATTTAAATTCCAACAAATGCTATTTTTCATGAATGGTCAATCAATTAAGCATGGATGTTCATGTGCTCATGGAATATTTCCTCACTAGGTAAAGTGTTTCACTCAACACACAAGTGTATAAGAGGTAAAGTGTTTCACTAATTCACTCCACTATCACAATGTCACATGAATCAACTTTGCCTTTCATTTTACCACAATCAAAAACATTCACAAGCATGCATCATCACAAGGACTTTTCAATGGCTTATAATGTGGCTTGGCTAACAAGAAAATTGGTTTTTCTGGATCACAAAATCCTTGAGTTAAGAGAATCATAACAACACAATTATTCTTATTCATTCCCAACTTTCTTTTGCCTTTGCATTTGCATTGAGCTTTACTTCTTTTTCTTTTCTTTTCTTTTTCTTTGCATATTCTTACTTTTTAGCTCTTAGCTCAATGCTTTTCATGTTTTCCCAACAACCCCAAACTTGAACATTTAACAATACCACACAAGATCTTCTACTTAACTCAAGGTAAAGATTTTCAATCAAGGGTTTTCAGTGTATATTCAAGGCTAAGGGTTCAAAGGATAGAACACAAAGTGTTCTCTTTTAGTAGGCTAACTTTATGAATTTGGCCAATAAAAAGGGTTCCAACAAACGGCCTTGATCACATGATGCAAAACAAGCAATTGATTCAATCATAGAAAACCTGGGCAAAGTCATTCATGCTTTCAAAATAATAGCATTCAACAATAACAACTCTGGAGCTCAAAACCTCACATATAAGCTCATTCACATTTGACATACACATCCTGCTTAATTTCACAATCACAATCATGATATCATGCATTTGTTCACAAAGCTTGTGAATCACCTGTATAAGCATTTTAATGTGCACATCATCTCAACATCAATTAATCATAAGAATCATTCAAGCATTACTTATCAAACAATCACAGTTAATATCAAACCATCATAATAAACCAGGTGTTCAATAGAGTACATCAAACCCTAATCTAAAAACAAAAACAAATAAATTCAGAAAACTTAAACCAATAAAAAACATAAGCATATGATAGCATTCATCAATAAATGCTATCTCAGCTCCTCCTCAATCTGAGCTATCATCTGTATCCTCCTCTTCTTGGATCTTATAGTCTTGATTCCTTTTGCCCGATGAGGAGGCCATCCCTGCATCAAACATAATTCACAAAACCAATAGATACATTGTTAAGCATTAGTAAACCACACTGAAGAAATCATCCCCTTCAATGATGCTCTCTCCCAACCCCAAACTTAGATGGAAAACTAGTGAGAAAGTGAGTGAAAGGGAGATTTTCTCAAGAGGGAAGAGGGAAAAGATGTGGAGAACCTTGGAAAAGGTATGTGGGAGTGTGTGTGCAGAGAAGAGCCTGAAAATAGAAGCTTATGCGCAGCTTAGGGTATAAAAATACCCTAATGGGCTCGGGTCCCGCTAAGGGGAACTAAAGCCCATTCTGCGAGAGTACCGCTCAGCGGTAAATGCCGCTCAGCGGCACTTTCATGAAGTGCTCCTCTCCTTCTTTTCTTGACCTACGTGCCTCCTAGACATACCCCTCACTGGTTCCCTGCAATTTAATGTTAAAAATGCTTATGCAACCCTAACTAAAATAAACAAACAGAAAACAATCAATCAACTGGGTTACCTCCCAGGTAGCGCTTGTTTAACGTCACGAGCCTGACCCAAAATCCACCAACACCCATCAGTAGGTGTTTCGAACTTACCAGCACCCATCAGTAGGTGCAAAAATCTTCTCACTGTCAGAGCGGCTGCAGCGGAATGGTTAGCGTGGGATAACAAACCAAGAGGGGTTTTTAATACTAACGTGTGCCTTTTAATTTCTACTCAATTAAACTTACTTAGCAATTAATAATAACACTTAAATAGAGTAAGGTTGAGAGAAATTTGCACAGATGATTTTATCCTGGTTCGGATCTTACCAATCCTACGTCCAGTCGCTTATCTCAAAACAAGATAAACAGTTTCACTAACACAAAACAATTACAAATTACAATCACAAAGATACAATTTGTAAAAGTTTAGAAACCACCTCTCTTGATACCACAAGAGATGAAACTACACCTCCTTTGAGTCTTCACAAAGGATGAACACCTCCTCCGAATACTTCACGAAGGATGATTCTCTTCCGAACACCTCCTTAGACACACCAAGGATGAACCGGCTATTTCCTCTGTCACCGTAGCAGCACTTCACCAGCTCCACAGAGAAGAGTTTCACAAGCCGAACAAGAACACACAAGTCTCAAGAATTTCTGAGTATTTGAGCACAAGGGAAAAGTTTCTGTGTCTCTGGTTATTGATTCTTGAGAGGAAATGAGAGTCTATTTATAGACTCATCCAAAGGCTCTTCCATTCACTAAAAGACAAACTTAACGGCTAGTTTGTCCAACGGCCATAAACGGCTAGTTTGTCCAACGGCCATAAACGGCTAGTTTGTCCAACGGCCATAAACGGCTAGTTTGTCCAACGGCCATAAACGGCTAGTTTGTCCAACGGTCATAAACGGCTAGTTTCTTCAACGACTAGTTTCTCCAACATCCGTGTTAAGTGCGATACTCTTACCGTTAACCGTCACTATTCACGTGAATAGTGTTACTATTCATGTGAATAGTACTATAGTGTTTTGTTGCAATGATTTACTATAGTAATTTTACAAAACACTTTCCTTTTTCTGATCTAAGTCCTATACATATTTCTAAGAGTATTACAAAAGCTTTCCATCACAATACAAATCTTCAAATCATTTTGATTCTTGATTGGTCTTGACTTGATTTGGACATCATCAAAATTTCATCTGCATCATTTTGCTAACACTCACCAACACCCATCAGTAGGTGTTACAAACTTAGTATCCTTCAGTAGATACTTAACCACCTAGCATCCTTCAGTAGATGCTGTATCCAACAAAATATTTACAAAATAATGTCCACATATTAAAAGTTACAAAACCAAAATCAAAAGTTTGTTAATCCACTGGGTTGCCTCCCAGTAAGCGCTCTTTTAACGTCATTAGCTTGACCCAATAAAGCTCATGTTCCATCTTCTATTTCTTCTTTCTACTGAACTTCTTCAGAAATTTGATCAAACCAGGAACCTGTTGCAGTGTCTCAATCATAGGAACTTTAATCTCCAATTTCTTGAAGATTTCCATAAAGCACTTAAATTTCTTTTCCTTCCTATGATTCTTCTTTAGATGAGGATGGGATTTTTCATATGATTCCTTCTTCTTTCCTCTCATCTTCTTTTTCTTATGCTTCACTTTCTTTTTTTCTTTTCTTTTTCTACTCACCTTCTCAATCTTTACACAAATTTTCTCTTCTTCTTTCTCTTCTCTCTCTTTTCTCTCTTCTTTTTCCAACTCAACTTTTTCAACATTTACACTTACTAGCTCTTGACACTCTCCCCTGGGGTTAACCTCAGTATTAGCCCCAAAATCCGTGTCAAGCCTTTCTTCCAACTGCTTGGTAATCTGCCCCATTTGAATCTTCAAGTTCTTAATAGCAGCTTCAGTGCTCTTTTGAGAAGATTCAGTTTTCTGTATAAATTGCTGAAGAGTTTCTTCCAACCTTATTGTTCTTTCATTAAGTATAGAAATTTGTTGCCATAAGGTTGGTTGTTGTTGTTGCTTGTTAAATTGCCCAGTTTGTCCAGCTTGCCCACTTTGTCTTTGACCAACACTTGGGTGTGGTTTCCACCCTTCATTGAAATTCTCCTGACTGTATGGAAATTGATTGGCCATGAAGTTAACATCCTCTAAAGCTTCTGCTGGACAGGCGCATTGACCATTGATATGATCACCTCCACATAATTCACACAACTGTGATTGAACCTGTGCAACAGTCTTTAACTCTTTTGGCAGTTGTTCAAGTATCTTTGTGAGATTCTCCAATTGTTGAGTTATTAACTTGTTTTGAGCTATCAAGGCATATTTGGATTGCAACTGTAGAACTCCTTTTTGTTGAATAGGAGCTCCTCTTTCACTGTTCCACTTATTGTCATTAGTAGTCATGCTTTCAATTATTTCTATGGCTTCCTCTGGAGTCTTCCATTTGATATTGCCTCCAGCTGAGGCGTCAAGCATCATCATGGTTTGTGAACCAAGACCTCCAAGGAAGATTAGGACTACTTCTCCTTCGTTAAATCCATGCGTGGGAGTCTTTCTTAATAGGCTTTTGTACCTGTCCCATGCATGCCCCAGTGATTCTTCCATGCCTTGTCTAAATGAAGAGATCTCTTGCTTCCCTTTGTTGATTTTAAAGCTTTGTTGCTGCCATTGTTGTTGTGGTTGGTTCTCAAATTGTCCGGCAGCTTGCCAAAATTGGCTTTGATCCATGCTTGAGTCATGTTCCCACCAGTGGTTGAGATTACTTTGGTAGAATTGAGTGCCCATTAAATTCTTGTTCGAATTGCATCCTGCAAACATTAGGCACAAAACTCTACAAAATATTTGTTAGCACAAAAAGATATAGGAGAAGATATATATTCAGAAGATAAAAGATTCAGAAGAAAAAATAAAATAAGATAGAATAAAATAAAATGAAATCTAATCTAATCTAATAAGATAAAATAAAATAAAATCAAATCTAATCTAATCAAATCAAATAAAATAAAATCAAATATAATCTAATCAAATCAAATAAAATCTAATCTAATAAAATAAAATAAAATAAAATAAAATCAAATCAAATAAGATAAAATAAAAACTGAAAAAATAAAAACAGAAAATAAAAACAGAAATTCAAGATTAAAGTCAAAGATAATCAATAATCACACAAATTAACCAGTTAAACCAGAGTTCCCCGACAACGGCGCCAAAAACTTGATGGACAAATTTATGATCACTAAAATATGATGTCACAAACTTGTTTCACAATCGGCAAGTATGACCGAATCGTTCAAGTAATAAACTTGGTAAGACCAAGTATCGTTCTCCCAAAGGACTCAAGGCCTAGTTTAGTTGTGTGGTTTGTTGATTAGCTAAGACTTAAGAACGAAATATTTGGAGTTTAATATGCAAGACAGAAAATAAACATGTATGCATGAGTTTTTGATCAATGGCAAAAGCAAAAGATAAACACTTTCAATGAAATATATGGATGAATATGTTGTTGGGGGTCAATTTCATCTTATCCACTCTTATATATTTTAGGAATTCAACATTCAAATCATCATTGTTAATGCCACTCTCTAAAGTACCATTCTAGATGGCTTCTCCCTAATCACGAGTTCATACAATTCCTAGCATTCCTAATGATCAGTTCATAAGTGCAGGAGCTTAACGACAACCAACATAATATTGGGAGAAATTCCCCGGATCTAGACTTCCCCGTACGTGCCCGTATCGACAAAACCAATAATCATGCATCGAATGAGTTAAACCATGCAAGCATTAAGCAAAGAGGAAAAACCCTAACTAATGATGAAAGAAAGCATAAATCTTAATTAAAAGATGCAAGCATAGATTCCATATATGAGAGCTTCAAAAGATTACATTGATTCCCCAACAAACATACAAAGTTTAGTTCACCATATTCATGGTGAACCTAGATGAAATTCAATGAAAGAATGAAAGAATAAACCCTAAAAAGTTGAAGAGATAGCCTGAGTATCCAAGATCCTCCTTCAAAGGGGTGGAAGAGAGAGTGTTTGCCTCGTTTCTACCAAAGATACTAACTCTAGGACGTGCAAGTCCTTATATACTATTTTAGAATTACAAAAGATCTAAGCCCAAGCCCATAAAAGTGCCAGAAAACGAGTCCAAGCCCATTATTAAGAATGGCGCTCAGCGGTAAATACCGCTCAGCGGTGACTGTGCTTCGCTTTTCTTCCCCTCAGCGGCCAGTTTGCCCCTCAGCGGACCTCCCGTGACCTCCTGAGTGGCTCTCAGCGGTAAAATGCCGCTGAGCGGTGCTTTCGGCTTCTCCTTTTGCACTCTTTGATTCCTTTTCTGATTCCATCTCTCTCTTTCTTCACTTCTTTCACTAAATTCACCTTAAAACCTGCACAAAAACACTTAAATCAAGCATAAACCTGTCCAGCTCTCTTATTTATGAAAATATGGATAAAAGCATGATTTCAAGCTAGTTTTTAAGTCTAAAGGTTGCTTTTAGTGTCAATTTTAAGGATGAAAATAACAGTTTTTCAACTGTTATCAATGATCTTATGCTCCTAGTACAAATTTTTGGATTTTATCCTACAGACACTAAAGACCACTGCACTAGAGCACCCAATTAACACAAAATAAAAAAATAAAAAGATAAAAAAATATAAAGATAAAAAGATAAAAAGATGAAAAGCTAAAAGGATAAAAAAAAAGATAAAAAGATAAAAAACATTGAAAAGATAAAAAACATTGAAAAGATAAAATGTTAAATATGTTTTTAGTCCCTAAACTATTGGTCGTTTCTAGTTTTCGTCCCTCTTTCAAAATAAGGTACAATTTGGTCCCCATTCTTTTCAAAACGTTCGTTTTAGTTCTCGAAAACTAACACCGTTAAAAATTTGGTCCTCATTTAGTCCACAAAATGAGGACTAAAACCAAAGTTTTGCAGACTAAAATGAACGTTTCGAAAAGAATGAGGACCAAATTGTACCTTATTTTGAAAGAGGGACGAAAACCAGAAAAGGCCAATAGTTTAGGGACTAAAAACATACTTAACCCAAGATAAAAAGATAAAAAAAATTGAAAAGATAAAAAAAAATAAAAAAATAAAAAAGATAAAATTAAAGATAAAATCTAATCAGTTAAGAATCATACAAATAGAATAGTTATACCACGAGTCCCCGACAACGATGCCAAAAACTTATTAATGAATCGGCAAGTGTATCGAATCGCACAAGTAATATAAAATGGTAAGACCAAGTATCATATCCCAAGATACTCATGACACTAAACAATATGTGATTACTCAACTGATTAAGACTCTAAAGAACATATATTTGGGTTTTTGAATGCAAATGCAATAAAATAAACATGAATGCAATTTGATCAATTGAAGCTAAACACAAGGGTGAATGGATGATATTGAAAATATGAGATGAATATGTTGTTGGAGTTAGATTTCACCTAGTTTACTCTCAAGTATATAAGAATACTTCTTCTTTCATTAATGTCAACGTCACTCGCTAAATTACTTAAAACTCGATCCCTCGGTGAAGAAAGCCTATCCTTAATTACTAAGTCACAATCCCTTGCATCCCTAATAATTAATTTTGAATTAAGATTAGGAGCTTAAGACGACCAAAAATCATACCCCTATTGATACGACTGTCGTGGTCATACAAATTTGATGTGCAATAAGAATGCAGTATAGTGCTAGGAAGTGACTCCTAGGTCGTCTCTCAAGGACCAATTTTGCGGCGGTTCAATCTCAGATTTTTTACACAAAGTGGGGGGGGGGGGTTTTGTAGATGTTTTGTGCGGTAAAATAAATTAAAATTAAAAACAACAGTGCAGAAAACGTAAATGACAGGAATGAAGAAAATACAGAAAAACGGTAAATTTGGGAAAACGGTAAAAATGGAATTTAACTTTTTGAGAACATAAATTGGAAACAAAATTTTCACAGAATTAAAATGTAAAGCTAAAATTCACAACAGAACAGAAAATAAAAGTAATTGCATCCCAAATCTAAACGAGAAAACTGTAATCAAATTTTAATGCGTAGATGAAAAATAAAATTCAACAAGATTGATTGGAAAATGCAGAATGGAGATTACTATTAACATTCAACTTGAAACTAGAAATTAAAGAAACACAAAACCTCCCCGAGAGGGGAGGAGAAAACCAAAACTTTCCTCCTAACTCTCTTGAAATTACACTGCTGAAAATAAAACTAAGGAAAAATCATTGGAAGAGAAATGAGGCAAGAGCCCTTCCAAGGCCTCCCTAAACTCGTCTGCTGCTTGCTTCTTTATAGCCCAATTCAGAAACTACTCCCGTGAGGCTTCCTTGTCTTTGATTTAGTATCTTTTCCTTGCATTCTTGTGATAAAATAGTTACTTGGCCGTGAGAAAATAGGAGGGCCCCTCCTTTCTCCATTTCAATCAGCTGAATCACCATTTGTCCTTTCTTCTTTATTTTGGCCGTGATCCCCACCTCTTCTCCCTGCTAACCGTGAACTGCCCCTGGATCTTCATATGATGAAGACAACCTCAGCTGCTGTGTTCTTGTGTGGGGCTGTTATGGAGTTGCTGCTGGATACCGTGCGTGAAATGCTGCATGCTGCTGCTGGTGGCTGGCCGTGGAGGTGTTGAAGCTGGACGTGAATGATGCTCCTCTTCTTAGTGTCAAGCTGGACCTACAACCAAGCTAAGACCGTGATAAGCTGCTGCTGGGCTCCCGTGTTGCTACTGGCTTTCTTACTTCTTCAAGCTGATGGACTGCTTCACCACCGTGAATGCTCTTCCTTCCAGTATGCAACACCAGTTTGCTTTCCTCCTGTTCAATCCATGCTGAGTGTACTCTTCTGTAAGTGAAGAATAATGGAAGTGGTACCAAGAGTTCTCCAAAAAGAAATTCCAGAGAGTGAACTCCCTAACTCTCTACCGTGTGTCTCCTTTTGTTGTCCTATATCCCCTTCAGAAATTCACAGAGAAAGTTGATTCCTTATTGGTAAGTGCCGTATGGTGTTGTCAACATGTGGCCCCCTTCTTTTGCCGAGAATTTACTTAGAGAATGTGGCTTTCTCCACAGTAAAAATCACACTTGTCATTTTCCCAAAAGAGCTCTAAGTGGCCTCCTTTTTTTAATCACACTTCATCTTTCCATTTAATAAAATGTAACATGAATTGTAGCTTTGGCCGTGTGATATGTGGTCTTCCTTCAACAATTGATGGTGGCCCCCACTTCTATTATGTTGTCTCCCACTTAAAGAGAAAGAAGCCTCCCATTTGGTGTGTTGTTTGCCGTGAATGCTTCCTTATGTGGCATATTCAATTGGAAACAATATTGCCTTCTCAAATTGGCAGCCCCATTTTTCTAACATATGCTTCTTGCCAAAATAACGTGACAACACTCCCATTTTGACTTTAAGCTTGCTACCATGCCTCTTACAAGCAAAACCGAGAAGTGTTTGCAAATGGTGACCCATTTTTTTCATGTGCTTAACTTCTTAAACCAAGCCAATTTTGCTTCTACACATTCAAAAATATATTTCATCACAGATCAACACAGATTAAATCACGGCAGTTGCAGCTTCTTCCCAAACACAGTGTGTGAATGTTCTTCTAAACGTCTCAATTTGTATTTCCAAAATTTCCCTTTGTAATTACTAATGCAAATAATCAACTAAAATAATTCAAATTGAATGAATTTAGAATTTCTGGTCAAATTAAGCACATTTAGTAAAAATGGGAAAATACTGGACATTTAAGCACAATTCCTTGATTAAATTCGGTACAATAAGCTAAGTGAAATCAATAAAATATTGACTCATCAAAATAGACCACACTTAGTCTTTTGCACTCCTGGGCAAAATCAAGACGCAAATCAGGGAATACGACATCAAAGGACTGACACAGATGCAACATACAGAAAATAAAAACTCGCAAGAAAATAAACAAAATTTACAAAGTTCTCAAGAATTCTGGAGAGATAAGAGAAGTAGAAATTATCCAACACAAATCAACTAAAGCAGATACTTATAGAAATCTTCCAAGCAATTCAATACACTGGAAAATAATCAATCAGCTTAAGAGGTGATTTAAAAATAACATAACCTCACAGATGCACTAATAGTGTTTCTCTCAAGTGTTTAAGGTAAATAATTTCAACTCAATGTACTCAAGAAAACAAACACAAGTAGACTTGGCAAGCTTCTAATATCAACGCTTAAAACATATGTATGTTCAGATCAAAAGGTCTTTCAGGGTTGTAATGGGGCAAAGGACAGGGGAGGATAAATTTGGATAAGTAGCTATAGCTCAGAAGAAATAGAGGAGCTATGGGGAACAAGTGTAAATACAGTGAAATCTCACCCAAACCTCTAATTCAATCCTCTTCTCGACTCCATTATTCACAAAATTATTTTTCAATTTTCTCTTTTTCTCATCAATTTTTTTTCTCATCCTGTCTTTTTTTTTTTTTTTTTTTTTTTTTTTCACACAACAGGATATAAATTGTCATTTCAAAACATGATGAGGAACCAACTAGCCAATTCATCAGAATTCCCAAGGAGACCACACTTATTCTCAAAATACTTCTATAGCTCCAGACTTTCCTAAGGTTAAGGTAATCATTGTTTTTCACTTAGGGCCAGTGTATGAGCTTTAAACAAAGAAATGAATACAGTATAGGCTCAAAAGGGGTATCAAAGGATAATAACAAGGTAGGCTTATTTGGCTAAAGAGGCTCAAGAACAAAATGCCTTTATCACTTCTAAAACATGCATATCAATCAAGTATATCAAAAAGAATCAAGCCAAGGCATATGTGCAAGCAATCAAGATACATATCTCACATAAGAAAGAACATTAAGTGGCTCAAATCTCACACAGGGTGTTTGTCACAATCAAATCAACCTCTCAAACATTATAATCATCTTCCATGCAGAGAAAAGCAAGGATTTCAAACCATAAGTATTAATCAAGTGAAGGAAAAATCTACAACTTAGACATCATCCAGAAATCAAGAGAAAAATGTAAAATTTATTGCACACAAAACACACTAAAAACCACTTAAAACAGAAAAAATTTAACACTCAAAAACAAAAATTTTAACACATAAAATACAAACTTAACAGAAATTAACAGAAAATCAGAATTTCTCCCAGTAGACCACACTTAAATCACACAATGTCCTCAGTGTGTTACAATCATCAGATGATCAATTTTAGAGCAGTCAAAAAATATAGACAAGTGCAATAAAATGTTAGGAAAATGGGAAGAAATTTTCAGTAACATCCATCAGTAGATGTTATCACCTAGCATCCATCAGTAGATGCTAACATTTTTTTATTTTTTATTTTATTATTTATTTTTTTATTATTTTCTTTTTTTTTATTTTTTTTTTATTATTTTTTTTTTCAGAAAAAAAAAAATGACCGGCACTGTGACAACAGTTTCGGTGGCAATGACCGAAACTGTTGCTACAGTGACAGAATTTTTGGCTATAAAAGGGTACCTCCTCAGTGTCGAGCAACATTTCTGACTTCCCTGCTCTCTCTCTACTCCTCTGAGCATCTGGAGCTGCGCGGAGCCTCTGCCATCGTGCCATCTGAAGAGTCTGAGATCTGCGAGGAGCTCTGTCAGCCCTACTACTCTGGGTAAGTCATCTGCACCTTGGATCTCCTTCTTTCTGCCGTTTAACTTTTCCTGCCGTCTCTTTGCTTCATTTTTCTTCTTTCCTTTCATTCTGCTTATTCTGCTGTTATGCCTTCCTGCTTTCCTTCTTCTCCTTTTCCTTTTTTCCAGATCTTTCATTTTTTTTTTCTTTTTCTTTTTCTGCTTTCTTTTCCTGCTTTCATTTCCTGCTTTCATTTAAGCCTTCAGTTCCTTCTTTATTTTCAGCTCTTATTCGCTTTCTTCTTCACCTGCTAAACACTTAAAACACATAAAACACAATTGTCTTAAAACTTAAGGGGTATATCGGCTGGAAACCAGACGTTAATCTCCCTTCGTTTGAAGGTATGGCAGAGACAATCGGGTAGAACAACGCCACGTACCCCACTTAAAACTAAAACACAGAAACTGAATATACAAGAACAATATGGACAAGGACACTGGACGTAGATCCGTTTAGGACCCTTTGCAAGGACCGTGAAACAGATCTGAGACCAGACACAAAAACAATCAAAGACAGACAGGACAAAATAAATTTAACGGGAAACAAGAACAAATAAAGAAAACACAGAATTTTTTTATGCTTCTTTTTTTTTTTTTTTTAGTTCTTTTTATTATTATTTTTTTTTATGTTTATTTTTTCTTTTTTTTATGTTTTTGTTCTTTTTATTTTTATAAATTTTTTATTTAAGTATTTGTATATTACGAGAGGAAGGATGAGTGATACGGAATTAGAGAGATATACCAGTCAACGGTGGCGTCCTACCGACGATCAAATCAAGATGATGACCAAAATATTCAACTATGGGGTCACACACCCAAGCCGAGCGCAAGTCGTCGAGATCGCGTCTCGACTAAGGGCTTTCGGCGAAGCCACTGAATACAACGTACACTGCTGGTTTAACAACCACGGCAATCGGGTCAAGCGCTGGCAAGCGGAGATAGACCCTACTGGCACTCTCTTTTCACAACTGCCGCTGTACATGTACGGTAAGACCTCTGATCACACCTCCATTTTTATTGAAAATTTTCACTTCCTCTTCTATAATTAACACAAGTTATTTATTTTTTTATTTTTTTATTTTTTATTTTTTTGTTTGAAAGAAAACAACTGGGTGATAATGAGGGCACCGAGGCTGCTGAATCTGTTTCCCGTTCCGATCATCATCGATGACGACAGAAATGAACGAGAAATTCCTCCACCAAAGCCTCCGCTCGTGACTTTTCGAACCAGAACTCCTTCAACGGAGCTCTCCCTTAGACCACCACAACCAGCTCGAGAGTTCTTTCATTTTTAAAGTTTTATGTTTTTTTTTTTTTTTTTTTTTATGTTTTTGTTCGCCGAGTGTGGCCAGAATAAGGGCTGTAATATGAACACTTATATTTTTGTTGTTTTTATTTTTTTGTGTTTTTATGATGTTTTTGTTTTTTATTTGGATTGTAATATTAACGATCACTAAAGATCGAACCTCGGACATCTTTATTTTATTTTTATGAATTTTATTTTTATTATCAATGTAAGACAGAATGTTTACTGCGAATTTGTTATGTTTCAATAAATGCACTCAGATTAGTGTCTCTGTTAAAACTTCACTTCTCTGCCTTACATGTTAATTCTACTCTTATGACTATATATATATATATATATATTTTTACACAAAAACTAAATAAATAAATAAAACAGAACAATATTTAACAAAACAAAAGACCTAATATCGAACACAAAAAATCAAAACACACAAAACGCAAATGTCAAAAACAGCAGACAAAACACATATTTACAATACATACATTAACAAAATAACACGCGTGAAAGAGAACACACATTTTTTTTTTTTATAATTTTTTTTTTTTAAATAATAATAATTTGTAAACTAAGTGATGAGTCAATATTTTCTTCACTTCACTTAGTTTATTGTACTAGAATTAATCAGGGAATTGTGCTTAATCGTCCGTTATTTTCCTATTTTTCCTAATTGTGCTTAATTCGATCAGAAATTCTTATTTTAACTAATTTGAATTATCTGAACTTATTATTTTGCATTATTAATTATGGGAAAATTTTGGATATCTTTTTGGGACATTTGAAGGCTAAATGAGAAATGACAATTGAGCCCAATGCATTTCAGCCACTTCAATTTTCGCTGGTTGCTGTGTGAATTTTGTGTCAACTTGTTTGTCCTCGTTCGAGTTCAATTCGTATCCGTTTTCCATTCAATTTTTTTTCATAGTTTCGTCTAGATGTTTAGTTTTATGTATAGTTTTTACTTTGTTCAAATTCATTTTGTGTTGTTCCCAGTATTTTTTTTACTCCTCTATGTCAGTCTTGTGTTTACTGTTTGAGTGACTTCTAATCTGTGTGCATTGTTTGCATGTTGTTTGATACTTGTGGTGGCTGGAATTGATCATTGGACGGTGCTAAGAACTCCCAACACTCAAGGATTCAACACTCATGTTGGCACATTTTAAAGCTCATTTCAAGAAGTAATATTGGTTGGTTTGGAAACCACATTGCAAACTCACAGTTTATAGCCCTTGGAAGATGACAATTGCACTGCCACATTTACTAAGTAAATGTCTCGGCCATACCACCTTGGCCCATTGGAAAATTCAGCAAGCATCACATATTGAATGGAAATGAAGGGGACCACGTTGTTTGCCATCCAACAAATTAACAAAGAAAGAAGTGGCCACATATAAATGAACTCACGGCAAGCACACCAAACCAAGGAATCTTCTTTTTGTATAAATGGCTTACATGGCATAAAAGAGAAGGGGACCCACATGGAAGCAAATTCACGGTTTTGAAATGTTGGCAGCAAGCTTTAATATTATTGAAAAAGAAGCACATAAAAAATGGCAAAGGAGACAACACACGGCCCACATGCAAACAAAGCTTTTGAATTTTCGGTAAATGAAGTGTTGTAACACTAGCTCACGGTTTTGTTGAAAAAAATGCCCATCACTCATTTCACAATTACCTTTGAAACAACACACACCACAAGGTAAATAATATGTTAAATAGAATAAAACACACATGGCCCCGCTTGAAGAAAAAAAAGAATGCTTTCATTTTGGAGAAAGAAGTAACACGTAAGGAAGCAAATTGTCATTCCTTTTCTATGTAAACAAATGGCCATGAAGCACATGGAAGAGGGGACCACACTTGAAGGAGTGGAAGCTCATATTTTTTGCTGCAATTCACGTTGAAGGTAGAAGAATGACACGGTGATTGGGAGTTGCTGCACTCACGGTCCAGCAAAGAGAAAGCATGCAGCTTCCATAACTTGGAAAAGAGGATGTCTTGACCAGCAACTTGAAGTAGCTGCACACTTCAGAGCCGTGACCAGCACGTCCAAGATGAGATTGAAGAAGAAGCAAGTTTGCTGGAAGATTGAAGGGAAGTAGCATGTGATGGCAAAAGAAGTTGCACGTTCAAGCAAGGGAGTTCTCGGACAGCAGCTTTGAAGAAAGCACAAGGAAGGAAGCTCCAGCAATAACTCATGCCCATCATGCGAAGGAGAAGAGATTGGAAGCAGCTGGTCCAGTTGAGAAGACCTTCACAGTCCAGCAAAGAGAAGCCAACACATGACCTTGAAAGAGGAGCATCCAACAGTATGCACGAGAATGGGAGGAAAAGAGAAACCTAGAAGTTGACGTTGAAGATGAAAGAAATGAAACCCATGGTCCAGCAGAGGAAGCTACAGTAGTTTGGAGGTGCATGGTTATGGCTACAATCATGGCAGCAGCGTTCACACAGCAGCTTGGAGTCACGGGAATGAGTTGAAGATGAAGCAGTAATCTATTCAGCAGATGATGGGTAGAAGATGACAAGATTAGTCTACACAAGTGGAGGGCCCCATTCCATTTCTTTGCAAACTTAGGAGTTGAAAGAAGTCAAGAAAGATTGATACGCGAGCAACAAAAACAAAATCTTGGTGGAGACAAGGAAAGCTCACGGGTTCAGAACTCAGGGCTATAAAATGGAATGGGCAGCAAAGGAGATTTGAGGATTGTATTAGGAGTAGTTTAGGAAACCACTCACGGCCCCTGGAAGAGGCTCTTGCCTCTTCCTTTCTTAATAGCTTTCTAAATTTTCCATTTCCAAACAGCACAAATGTAGTTTGTATTTCTGAAGTGTGTAGTTCAGTAGAAGTTTTCACAGTTTGTTCATTAAATTTTCATCTGTACCAGATATTTTATTTCAAGTGTTAGAATCTTCAGTGAATTCCATTTTCAATTAATTATTTTTATTTTTACTATCTCTTTTATTTTACCGTTTAGTGTTTTCTGCACTGTTAAATTCTGTCATTTCATTTTACCGTTCGTTTTGTTTTGAGACATTTTCTATTTGTACCGTCTTTTACCGTCCAGTTTTTACAGCCGTTAAAATTTATTTCAACGTTTTTAATTTTTTTTTTTTTTTTTTTAATTTCCAGTTCCAATTTAATTTTCCGCATCAAACAAAAATCACACAAACCCCCCCCACTTCGTGATAAATCTGAGACTGAACCCAAAATTGGTCTTTGAGAGACGACCTAGGAGTCACTTCCTAGTAATTATACTGCATTAATTTCTGTGCACATCAAATTTGTATGACCGCGACAGTCGTATCAAAAATGGCGCCGTTGCCGGGGACCAATCAATGGAGGTTTGGTTTTAGATTTTTGTTGTATAAAGTTTTGTTCTGTTAATATGTTTGTTTTGTGTGTTTTGTCTTGTATATTTCTGTAGGCGATAACGACACCTTCAACAAATTTTGGCGGCGTTGTCACTTCAGATCCAGGTTTTTGTTTTAGATTTTTACTGTGTTAATATATATTGTGTATATATGTGTTTAATTGTGCTATGTTCTGTATTTAGTTGTTATTAAAAAAAAAAATTGAAAATTAAAAAAAAAAAAAATTAATTAAAAATTTTTACTATTGATGTTCTGTCTTGTGTGTGCTTGTAGCATGTATAAATGTGTTTTGTTTTATCTGATTCGTAATTTTTAGTTTTTAGTTTTTACTTTTTATTTTTCCATGTCTACCTATTTTAATGTTGTGAATAATGCTTATTCTGCCAATGTCTATGATTATGATTCTTATTCTGCATATTACTTTGATTTTAAATCTGCTGATTTTTATGATGAGAACAATATGTTCCATCATCCAATTTCTGAGAGCTCTCTTTGGGAGCCAGTTCCACAATATGAGAGTCAGCAGTATGATTCTCCTATTCAAATAACTCCTCAGCCTTCTACTTCTGAACCTACATTAAAGGAGTTACTAGAGCAGATGACAATGCAGAACATTCAGTTTCAGAAAGGGAACATGCAGTTCAAGCAAGAGAGCATGGAGTTCCAGCAGGAAACTCAATCTGCCATTCAGAATCTGAGTGATCAGATCAGGCAGATGACCACTCTTGCACCTGAGGAGACTGATGAAAATTTTGGGGACCCGGCAGAAGTAAGCAGTAATCCTGAACCAGGTAGACCACCTTCATCTTCCCACACTTTAGAAATCTTCAAGGAAGAGGAGGTAAGCATACCACAATTTGATTATTATGTTGATTGTGATGATGATCGGTATGCTAATGACTATATTCTTGCTGAGTCTGATTTTAATTTTTCCTCTGTGCATGAAGAGAACCGCTTTTTACTATCACATTCGAATGGTTATTCTTCATGCACTGAACATGAATCTGAATCTATGATTAATATTGCATGCAATTTAGAAATTGATTCATGTTATGAGGATTTATCTAAGGCTCAGTATGATGAATTGGGATTGGGTGTTATACCTCTGCATAACATCTCTTTGGAACCACATTGCACTAACCATGTTGCAGGAGGTGTACATGTATTGCATCAACAAACACCCACAATTGAAGACAAAGGTGCAAGCTTACAAAACGGTTTGAAAATCAATTGGCACCTGCTGAACCCAATCATCAACAATTTTTTCTGCTTAGATCCAGCGATGGAAGACATTTCATTGCTTGATCAGATCTGGAGGATGAAGCAGTTCATCCTCAACACTTTCATACTGGATCTCGAGGCGAAAAACATCTCCCTGATTGTCCAATTTTGGCAACTGCCACCATAATCCAGGGGAGTTTTCTTTTTCTTTCTTCCCCGTTTTCCTACTTTTATTGCATTTGTCCTTTATCTGTTTAGTGTTTTAACTGATGATCTTATGCCTTTAACTGATTTGGGACATTGTAGTCTAAGTGTGGTCTGGGGGAGATTCTGCATTTTGTTTTTCTTTTAAGTTTGTTTTTCCTTTTCTTCTTAGTTTTCGAATTGTTATCTTTAAAAATAAAAAAATAAAAAAAAAAAAATATTTTGTGATAAAATTGTTTTTGTTTAAAAGCGTGCCAAATCTGTATTCTGATATGTATAATTATTTTTTTTTTCTTAGTTTTCACATTGTTATCCTTATAAAAAAAAAAAATTCAAAAATTCAAAAATTGTTTTGCGTAGTCCTTGATTTTATTTCGACCCTCAGTTTCTTACCAATATTTCATTAAAAATTTTCACTTCAGATCTCATTTATTTTCCTTATTTTCCTTCACTGTAAATACAATTTCTTAGTTGTTTTCATACAGATCTTTGATTGTAAATTTTTAGACTAAGAAAATATTTCATTCATAATAGCAAAATTACAGTAATGGAAAATAGGAGCTTGAACATATCTGAATATAAAGATGCAGTAGATATATATGAAAATAAAAGATGTTCGGGGGTCGATCTTTAGTGATCGTTAATATTACAAACCAAATAAAAAACAAAAACAACATATAAAAAAAATTAAAAACATAAAAAACATAAGTGTTCATATTACAGTCCTCATTAATATTCTGGCCACACTCGGCCAGCAAAAACATATAAAAAAAAAAACATAAAACATTAAAACTGGAAGAACTCTCGAGCTGGTTGTGGTGGTCTAAGGGAGAGCTCCGTTGAGGGAGCTCTGGTTCGAAAAGTCACGAGCGGAGGCTTTGGTGGAGGAATTTCTCGTTCATTTCTGTCGTCATCGATAATGATCGGAACGGGAAACAAATTCAGCAGCCTCGGTGCCCTCATTATCACCCAGTTGTTTTCTTTCAAACAAAAAAATAAAAAATAAAAAAATAAAAAAATAAAAAACATGTGTTAATAATAGAAGAGGAAGTGAAAAAAAAAAATTTCGATGGAGGTGTGATCAGAGGTCTTACCGTACATGTATAGCGGCAGTTGTGAAAAGAGAGTGCCTGTGGGGTCTATCTCCGCTTGCCAGCGCCTGACCCGATTGCCATGGTTGTTAAACCAGCAGTGCACGTTGTATTCAGTGGCTTCGCCGAAGGTCCTTAGTCGAGACGCGATCTCGACGACTTGCGCTCGGCTTGGGTGTGTGACCCCATAGTTGTAGATTTTGGTCATCATCGTGATCTGATCATCTGTAGGACGCCATCGTTGACTGGTATATCTCTCTGATTCCATTTCACTCATCCTTCCTCTCGTAATATACAAATACATAAATAAAAATAAATACATATAAAAAGAACAAAAACAAGAAAAAAAAAAGCATAACATAAAAAAAAAAAAAAAAAAAAAACATAAAAACATTAGATTCTTAATTCAGTGTTTTCTTTATTTGTTCTTGTTTCCTTTCAGATTTATTTTGTCCAGTCATGCTTTAATGTTTCAGTTTTTGGTCTCAGATCTGTTTCACGGTCCTCGCAAAGGGTCCTAAACGGATCTATGTCCAGTTGTCCGGTTGTTCTTGTCCATATTGTTCTTGTATATTATGTTTATGTGTTTATTTAGTTTTAAGTGGGGTACGTGGCGTTGTTCTACCCGATTGTCTCTGCAATACCTTCAATCGAAGGGAGATTAACGTCTGGTTTCCAGCCGATATACCCCTTAAGTTTTAAGACAATTGCGTTTTATGTGTTTTAAGTGTTTAGCAGGTGAAGAAGAAAGCGAATAAGAGCTGAAAATAAAGAAGGAACTGAAGGCTTAAAAGAAAGCAGAAAAAGAAAAAAAAAATGAAAGATCTGGAAAGCAGGAAAAGGAGAAGAAGGAAAGCAGGAAGGCATAACAGCAGAATAAGCAGTATGACAGGAAAGAAGAAAAATGAAGCAAAAAGACGGCAAGAAAAGTTTAGCAAGCAGAAAGAAAAAGGGATCCAGGTGTAGAGGACTTACCTGGAGTAGTAGGCTTGCAGAGGCTCTTCGCGGATCTCACTCAGACTCTTCAGAAGACGCAGAGACAGAGCTCCTCGCAGATCTCAGACCTTCAGCAGACGCGGGGTGGAGAGGCTTCCTCGCAGATCCAGACGCTCGAGAGAGTTGAGAGAGCAGAGAGAGTTGAGAGAGCAGAGAGTCGAGAGAGAGAGAGAAGAGAGCAGAGAGCAGAGAGAAGAGAGAGTTGAGAGAGCAGAGGAGTAGAGAGAGAATGAGCGTTCAGAAATGGCGCTGGACGCGGAGAAGTGGCCATTTATAGCCAAAATAATCTACTGTAGCAACAGTTTCGGTTGTTGCCACCGAAACTGTTGTCACAGTATCGGTCATTCCTTTTTCAAAAAAAAAAAATAAAATAAAATAAAATAAAATAAAAAATAAAAATTATTAGCATCTACTGATGGGTGCTAGGTGTTGTAGACATCTGCTGATGGATGTCACTGATAACATCTACTGATGGATGTTACTTAAAATTTCTTCCCATTTCCTTACTTTTTATTGCACTTGTCTATATTATTTGACTGCTCTGAAATAGATAATCTGATGATTGTAACACACTGAGGACATTGTGTGATTTAAGTGTGGTCTACTGGGGAGAAATTTTTATTTTCTGTTTGTTTCTGTTAAGTTTGTATTTTGTGTGTTAAATTTTTTGTTTTTGAGTGTTAAATTTTTTTTGTTTTAAGTGGTTTTTAGTGTGTTTTGTGTGCAATAAATTTTACATTTTTCTTTTGATTTCTGGATGATGTTTAAGTTGTAGATTTTTCCTTCACTTACTTAATACTTATAGATTGCAATCCTTGCTTTTCTCTGCTTGGAAAGATGATTATGTGTTCAAGAGGTTGAATTGATTATAACACGGATACCCTGTGTGAGATTTGAGCCACTTAATGTTCTTTCTTGTGTGATATGACTCTTGATTTCTTGCACATATGCCTTGGCTTGATTCTTATTGATATACTTGATTTATATGCATGTTTAGAGGTGATAAAGGCAATTTTATTCTTGAGCCTCTTTAGCCAAATAAGCCTACCTTGTTATTATCCTTGGATAACCCCTTTGAGCCTATACTGTATATATTTCTTTGTGTTGAAGCTCATACACTGATCCTAAGTGAAAAACAAATGATTACCTTAACCTTAGGAAAGTCTGGAGCTATAGAAGTATTTTGAGAATAAGTGTGGTCTCCTTGGGAATTCTGATAAATTGGCTAGTTGGTTCCTCATCATGTTTTGAAAATATAAATTATATCCTGTTGTGTGATAAAGAGAGAAAAGAAAAGAGACAGGATGCAAAAATGATGAGAAAAAGAGAAAAATGAAAAATAATTTTGTGAATAATGGAGTCGAGAAGAGGATTGAATTAGAGGTTTGGGTGAGATTTCACTGTGTTTACACTTGTTCCCCAGTGTTCCTCTATTTCTTCTGAGCTGTAGCTACTTATCCATATTTATCCTCCCTTGTCCTTGGCCCCATTACAACCCTGAAAGATCTTTAGATCTGAACATGCATATGTTTTAAGTGTTGATATTAGAAGCTTGCCAAGTCTATTTGTGCTTGTTTTCTTGAGTGCATTGAGTGACATTGATTTACCCTAGACAATTGAGAGAAACACTGTGAGTGCATCTGTGAGGTTTTGTTATTTTTGAATCACCTCTTAAATTGATAGATTATTTTTCCGTGTATTGAATTGCTTGGAAGATTTCTATAAGTATCTGTTTTTCTTGATTACGTGTTGGATATTTTCTACTTCTTTCCTCTGTCCAGACTTTTTGAGAACTGTGTAAATTTTATGTGTTTTCTTGTGAGTTTTTATATTTTTCTGTATGTTGCATCTGTGTCAGTCCTTTGATGTCGTATTCCCTGATTTGCATCTTGATTTTGCCCAGGAGTGCAAAAGACTAAGTGTGGTCTATTTTGATGAGTCAATATTTTCTTCACTTCACTTAGTTTATTGTACTAGAATTAATCAGGGAATTGTGCTTAATCGTCCGTTATTTTCCTATTTTTCCTAATTGTGCTTAATTCGATCAGAAATTCTTATTTTAACTAATTTGAATTATCTGAACTTATTATTTTGCATTATTAATTATGGGAAAATTTTGGATATCTTTTTGGGACATTTGAAGGCTAAATGAGAAATGACAATTGAGCCCAATGCATTTCAGCCACTTCAATTTTCGCTGGTTGCTGTGTGAATTTTGTGTCAACTTGTTTGTCCTCGTTCGAGTTCAATTCGTATCCGTTTTCCATTCAATTTTTTTTCATAGTTTCGTCTAGATGTTTAGTTTTATGTATAGTTTTTACTTTGTTCAAATTCGATCTGTACCGTTCCCAGTAATTTGTTTACTCTCCTATGTCATCCCAGTGCTGCGTGAATGTTGTGTCAACTTGTGTGTCTTCGTTTGAATACAATTCTTATCCGTTTTGCATGCAATTTTTTTTCATAGTTTCGTCTGGATGTCTATTTTCACGTATAGTTTTTATTTTGTTCAAATTCATTTTGTGTTGTTCCCAGTATTTTTTTTACTCCTCTATGTCAGTCTTGTGTTTACTGTTTGAGTGACTTCTAATCTGTGTGCATTGTTTGCATGTTGTTTGATACTTGTGGTGGCTGGAATTGATCATTGGACGGTGCTAAGAACTCCCAACACTCAAGGATTCAACACTCATGTTGGCACATTTTAAAGCTCATTTCAAGAAGTAATATTGGTTGGTTTGGAAACCACATTGCAAACTCACAGTTTATAGCCCTTGGAAGATGACAATTGCACTGCCACATTTACTAAGTAAATGTCTCGGCCATACCACCTTGGCCCATTGGAAAATTCAGCAAGCATCACATATTGAATGGAAATGAAGGGGACCACGTTGTTTGCCATCCAACAAATTAACAAAGAAAGAAGTGGCCACATATAAATGAACTCACGGCAAGCACACCAAACCAAGGAATCTTCTTTTTGTATAAATGGCTTACATGGCATAAAAGAGAAGGGGACCCACATGGAAGCAAATTCACGGTTTTGAAATGTTGGCAGCAAGCTTTAATATTATTGAAAAAGAAGCACATAAAAAATGGCAAAGGAGACAACACACGGCCCACATGCAAACAAAGCTTTTGAATTTTCGGTAAATGAAGTGTTGTAACACTAGCTCACGGTTTTGTTGAAAAAAATGCCCATCACTCATTTCACAATTACCTTTGAAACAACACACAGCACAAGGTAAATAATATGTTAAATAGAATAAAACACACATGGCCCCGCTTGAAGAAAAAAAAGAATGCTTTCATTTTGGAGAAAGAAGTAACACGTAAGGAAGCAAATTGTCATTCCTTTTCTATGTAAACAAATGGCCATGAAGCACATGGAAGAGGGGACCACACTTGAAGGAGTGGAAGCTCATATTTTTTGCTGCAATTCACGTTGAAGGTAGAAGAATGACACGGTGATTGGGAGTTGCTGCACTCACGGTCCAGCAAAGAGAAAGCATGCAGCTTCCATAACTTGGAAAAGAGGATGTCTTGACCAGCAACTTGAAGTAGCTGCACACTTCAGAGCCGTGACCAGCACGTCCAAGATGAGATTGAAGAAGAAGCAAGTTTGCTGGAAGATTGAAGGGAAGTAGCATGTGATGGCAAAAGAAGTTGCACGTTCAAGCAAGGGAGTTCTCGGACAGCAGCTTTGAAGAAAGCACAAGGAAGGAAGCTCCAGCAATAACTCATGCCCATCATGCGAAGGAGAAGAGATTGGAAGCAGCTGGTCCAGTAGAGAAGACCTTCACAGTCCAGCAAAGAGAAGCCAACACATGACCTTGAAAGAGGAGCATCCAGCAGTATGCACGAGAATGGGAGGAAAAGAGAAACCTAGAAGTTGACGTTGAAGATGAAAGAAATGAAACCCATGGTCCAGCAGAGGAAGCTACAGTAGTTTGGAGGTGCATGGTTATGGCTACAATCATGGCAGCAGCGTTCACACAGCAGCTTGGAGTCACGGGAATGAGTTGAAGATGAAGCAGTAATCTATTCAGCAGATGATGGGTAGAAGATGACAAGATTAGTCTACACAAGTGGAGGGCCCCATTCCATTTCTTTGCAAACTTAGGAGTTGAAAGAAGTCAAGAAAGATTGATACGCGAGCAACAAAAACAAAATCTTGGTGGAGACAAGGAAAGCTCACGGGTTCAGAACTCAGGGCTATAAAATGGAATGGGCAGCAAAGGAGATTTGAGGATTGTATTAGGAGTAGTTTAGGAAACCACTCACGGCCCCTGGAAGAGGCTCTTGCCTCTTCCTTTCTTAATAGCTTTCTAAATTTTCCATTTCCAAACAGCACAAATGTAGTTTGTATTTCTGAAGTGTGTAGTTCAGTAGAAGTTTTCACAGTTTGTTCATTAAATTTTCATCTGTACCAGATATTTTATTTCAAGTGTTAGAATCTTCAGTGAATTCCATTTTCAATTAATTATTTTTATTTTTACTATCTCTTTTATTTTACCGTTTAGTGTTTTCTGCACTGTTAAATTCTGTCATTTCATTTTACCGTTCGTTTTGTTTTGAGACATTTTCTATTTGTACCGTCTTTTACCGTCCAGTTTTTACAGCCGTTAAAATTTATTTCAACGTTTTTAATTTTTTTTTTTTTTATTTAATTTCCAGTTCCAATTTAATTTTCCGCATCAAACAAAAATCACACAAACCCCCCCCACTTCGTGATAAATCTGAGACTGAACCCAAAATTGGTCTTTGAGAGACGACCTAGGAGTCACTTCCTAGTAATTATACTGCATTAATTTCTGTGCACATCAAATTTGTATGACCGCGACAGTCGTATCACTAAGAAAAATCAAAATTCTCCCCTAATTCGCAAATTAAGAAAATTAAGGGAAGAAGGAACATGAAAACTCCCCTGGTTATGGTGGCAGCTGCCAAATTTGGATTATCAGGGAGATGTCTTTTGCCTCAGGATCCAGCGATAAGATTTTTATGAGGAACTGCTTCATCAATATTGCCATATCATTCACAACAAGATTTTTCTTCTTTCTTTTAACAACAATTTGTTTCGACAATATCTTTCCTTCATTAATCATGCATTCCTTAATGTCAGCACCTGCATTTTCTTTTAACTCTGCATTCTTGTCATCAAACTCACAATTAATAGCATCTGTTATAAACTTAGACTCTGGGTGTAACACATAATCAATTTCGGCACAAATGGAGCAAAAACCAGATTCACAGTCACATTCAAAATTTTCAGAAAACTGTGTTAAATCAAAGTTTAGTCTTGACTCTATAAAATCATCAGATTGCACAGTTTCTCTTTCAAAATCAATATTGACGCAACTTTTACCAATGGGTTCAATGGCTGACACTGAATTAAAAATTTTAGATTGGTCAATCGAATTTGTATCAATATCAGTCATAAACCCTATAGAATCAATGTGCGTCAAATCACATGCATTTGAATGTGTAGGGAAATCAGGTAAAGTTGGAATCTCAGGTTCAGAATAAACCTGTTTTTGCTCACTCAGAAGTTTCTTACCAAACTCCAAGTTATCAGCTGCATCCTCAGGGCTATCAGTGTCAGAATCCAAAACATGCTGCTCAGAATAAATTTTCTCATGAATTTCCAATTCATCAACTGTCTGGTCCTTAAAATAATCATCAACAGTCTCAGGTGCAAGAGTAGCCATCTGCCTGATCTGATCACTCAGATTCTGCATGGCAGCTTGAGTTTCCATGCTCTCTTGCTTGAACTGCATGTTCCCTTTCTGAAACTGAATGTTCTGCATGGTCATCTGCTCCAATAACTCCTTCAATGTAGGTTCAGAAGTTGAAGGCTGAGAAGCTACTTGGGCAGGAGCATCATACTGCTGACTCTGATATTGCTGAACTGGTGGAACCGGCTCCCAAAGGGAGCTCTCAGGAATTTGAGGATGATCCATATTTTTCTCAGTATTAAAATCAGCACAAGAATCAGAGTAATATGCAGAAAGAGAATCATAATTACAGGCACTTGTAGAATAAGCACTATTCACAAAATTAAAATAGGTAGACATGGAAAATAAAAATAAAAACTAAAAACTAAAAATTACGAAACAGATAAACTAAACACATTTATACATGCTACAAGCACACACAAGACAGAACATCAATAGTAAAAAAAAAATTTTTTTTTTTTTTTAAATATAGCAACTAAATACAGAACACTGCACAATAAAATATAAAAGACAAAACATATATTAACACAACATAATCGAAAAACACAGCAAAAATCTAAAACGAAAAACCTGGAACTGAAGTGACAACGCCGCCAAAATTTGCTGAAGGTGTCGTTGTCGCCTACAAAAATATACAAGACAAAACACACAAAACAAACATATTAACAGAACAAAACTTTATACAACAAAAATCTAAAACCAAACCTCCATTGATTGTTCCCCGGCAACGGCGCCAAAATTTGATACGACTGTCGTGGTCATACAAATTTGATGTGCAATAAGAATGCAGTATAGTGCTAGGAAGTGACTCCTAGGTCGTCTCTCAAGGACCAATTTTGCGGCGGTTCAATCTCAGATTTTTTACACAAAGTGGGGGGGGGTTTTTGTAGATGTTTTGTGCGGTAAAATAAATTAAAATTAAAAACAACAGTGCAGAAAACGTAAATGACAGGAATGAAGAAAATACAGAAAAACGGTAAATTTGGGAAAACGGTAAAAATGGAATTTAACTTTTTGAGAACATAAATTGGAAACAAAATTTTCACAGAATTAAAATGTAAAGCTAAAATTCACAACAGAACAGAAAATAAAAGTAATTGCATCCCAAATCTAAACGAGAAAACTGTAATCAAATTTTAATGCGTAGATGAAAAATAAAATTCAACAAGATTGATTGGAAAATGCAGAATGGAGATTACTATTAACATTCAACTTGAAACTAGAAATTAAAGAAACACAAAACCTCCCCGAGAGGGGAGGAGAAAACCAAAACTTTCCTCCTAACTCTCTTGAAATTACACTGCTGAAAATAAAACTAAGGAAAAATCATTGGAAGAGAAATGAGGCAAGAGCCCTTCCAAGGCCTCCCTAAACTCGTCTGCTGCTTGCTTCTTTATAGCCCAATTCAGAAACTACTCCCGTGAGGCTTCCTTGTCTTTGAGTTAGTATCTTTTCCTTGCATTCTTGTGATAAAATAGTTACTTGGCCGTGAGAAAATAGGAGGGCCCCTCCTTTCTCCATTTCAATCAGCTGAATCACCATTTGTCCTTTCTTCTTTATTTTGGCCGTGATCCCCACCTCTTCTCCCTGCTAACCGTGAACTGCCCCTGGATCTTCATATTGATGAAGACAACCTCAGCTGCTGTGTTCTTGTGTGGGGCTGTTATGGAGTTGCTGCTGGATACCGTGCGTGAAATGCTGCATGCTGCTGCTGGTGGCTGGCCGTGGAGGTGTTGAAGCTGGACGTGAATGATGCTCCTCTTCTTAGTGTCAAGCTGGACCTACAACCAAGCTAAGACCGTGATAAGCTGCTGCTGGGCTCCCGTGTTGCTACTGGCTTTCTTACTTCTTCAAGCTGATGGACTGCTTCACCACCGTGAATGCTCTTCCTTCCAGTATGCAACACCAGTTTGCTTTCCTCCTGTTCAATCCATGCTGAGTGTACTCTTCTGTAAGTGAAGAATAATGGAAGTGGTACCAAGAGTTCTCCAAAAAGAAATTCCAGAGAGTGAACTCCCTAACTCTCTACCGTGTGTCTCCTTTTGTTGTCCTATATCCCCTTCAGAAATTCACAGAGAAAGTTGATTCCTTATTGGTAAGTGCCGTATGGTGTTGTCAACATGTGGCCCCCTTCTTTTGCTGAGAATTTACTTAGAGAATGTGGCTTTCTCCACAGTAAAAATCACACTTGTCATTTTCCTAAAAGAGCTCTAAGTGGCCTCCTTTTTTTAATCACACTTCATCTTTCCATTTAATAAAATGTAACATGAATTGTAGCTTTGGCCGTGTGATATGTGGTCTTCCTTCAACAATTGATGGTGGCCCCCACTTCTATTATGTTGTCTCCCACTTAAAGAGAAAGAAGCCTCCCATTTGGTGTGTTGTTTGCCGTGAATGCTTCCTTATGTGGCATATTCAATTGGAAACAATATTGCCTTCTCAAATTGGCAGCCCCATTTTTCTAACATATGCTTCTTGCCAAAATAACGTGACAACACTCCCATTTTGACTTTAAGCTTGCTACCATGCCTCTTACAAGCAAAACCGAGAAGTGTTTGCAAATGGTGACCCATTTTTTTCATGTGCTTAACTTCTTAAACCAAGCCAATTTTGCTTCTACACATTCAAAAATATATTTCATCACAGATCAACACAGATTAAATCACGGCAGTTGCAGCTTCTTCCCAAACACAGTGTGTGAATGTTCTTCTAAACGTCTCAATTTGTATTTCCAAAATTTCCCTTTGTAATTACTAATGCAAATAATCAACTAAAATAATTCAAATTGAATGAATTTAGAATTTCTGGTCAAATTAAGCACATTTAGTAAAAATGGGAAAATACTGGACATTTAAGCACAATTCCTTGATTAAATTCGGTACAATAAGCTAAGTGAAATCAATAAAATATTGACTCATCACCTATCCTTGAGAAATACTGCTTTTGCGAGAATTCCCCAGATCGTGATTTGTAAGATATCTCCCGATAACAATACTAGGGAGAGAAGAGGAGAGTTGTCACATCCCCAAATCGTCCAACCCTAGGAGTACGAAATCTCCTGATACTTAGACAAATCATAAGATTTATGCCATACATTAAGAAGAATATCTCTAATAATTAATGAAAGAAGCATATATCAATAATAAGAATCAATTCAAATACATAAGAGTTCACAAGGTTATATCATCCCCCAATCAACAAATAGAATTACAATGGAATGAAAGAATGCAAGAGATAGAAAAACCCTAGAAAGAGAAGAGGAGAGCTCTCATCATCCCCAAATCTACCCTCCAGGAATAGGAGGGTTGTCACCATCCCCAAATCTACCCCCCAAGGGATGAAAAGTGTGTTCCTGTATTCAAGTGATGAACAAATTTTAAATCCCCGAAAACGGAGTCAAAAACTTGTTAACCCTCGGCAAGTGTAACTGAATCGTATCAAGTAATAAAAATGGTAAGACCAAGTATCGTTTCCCAAGAGCCTCACAACACTAAACAATTATGTGATTACTCAACTAATTAAGACTCTAAAGAAATATTTTAGGGTTTTTGAATGCAAATGCAATAAAATAAACATGAATGGAATTTGATCAATTGAGGCTAAACACAAGAATGAATGAATGAAGTTGATGATATTGTTGTTGGGGTTTAGATTTCACCTAATATGTTCTCATGTATTTAGGAATTCGTCTTTCTTCATTAATGTTAATTTGACTTTCTAATTTACTTTAAACCCAATGTCTCGACAAAGAAAGCCTAATCATAATCAGTAGTTTACAATGTCTTTTCTCCCTAGCAATTAATCATTCATTATAGTGAACATAAGCTTAAAGGCAACCAACCATCATAGTCCTATGTCTAGGTTTATACTACTATTGGGAGAGATTCCCCAGATCTAGATTTCCCCTTATGTGTCCATGTCGACAAAATCAATAATCATGACATCGAATGAGTTAAACAATGCATGCTTTGAGCAAAGAGGAAAAACCCTAACAATTAATGAAAGAAAGCTTGTATCTTAAAAAAGATCTTGAAGAATAAATTCAATACATGAGAGTTTAAAAAGGTTACATATTTCCCAACAACAATAAAGGTTTAGTTCCCCATCGTCATGGAAGAACTAGATGAATAATAGAATGAAAGAGATAGAAAAACCCGAGAAAGAGAAGAGGAGAGCCGTCACCATCCCCAAATCTACCCCCTAGGACGTGCAAGTCCTTAAATAGAACATAAAAATAACAGAAAATAGGTCCAAGCCCACTTAAAATGGCGCTAAGTGGAATTTGGCGCGTGAATGCGACACTGATGCTCAGTGGATTTCTGGCGCTCAGCGATTTCGGCACTTCAAAATTGCCGCTCAACAATTACCGCTCAACGCAACTTTTTTTGCACTCTGGTTGACCTTTCTACATTCTGGTTGACTGATCTGGTTGACTGATTGACTTTTCTGGTTGTTTGGTTGACTTTTCTGGTTTATGGTTGACTTTTCTGCATTCCAACCATTCGGTACTTTAACTCTTCTTTCAAATCATTCCAATAACCTACTGATGGACAAATTTATGATCACCAAAATATAATGTCACAAACTTGTTTTACAATCGGCAAGTATGACCGAATCGTTCAAGTAATAAACTTGGTAAGACCAAGTATCGTTCTCCCAAAGGACTCACGGCCTAGTTTAGTTATGTGATTTGTTGATTAGCTAAGACTTACAAACGAAATAATTGAGATTTTATATGCAAGACAGAAAATAAACATGTATGCATGAAGTTTTGATCAATGGCAAAAAGCAAAAGATAAACGCTTTCAATGAAATTTATGTATGAATATGTTGTTGGGTGTTCAATTTCATCTTATCCACTCTCATATATTTTAGGAATTCAACATTCAAATCATCATTGTTAATGCCACTCTCTAAAGTACCTTTCTAGAAGGCTTCTCCCTAATCACGAGTTCATACAATTCATAGCATTCCTAATGATCAGTTCATAAGTGCAGGAGCTTAACGACAACCAACATAATATTGGGAGAAATTCCCCGGATCTAGACTTCCCCGTACGTTCCCGTATCGACAAAACCAATAATCATGCATCGAATGAGTTAAACAATGCAAGCATTAAGCAAAGAGGAAAAACCCTAACTAATGATGAAAGAAAGCATAAGTCTTAATTAAAAGATGTAAAAACAGATTCCATATATCAGAGCTTCAAAAGATTACATTGATTCCCCAACAAACATACAGAGTTTAGTTCACCATATTCATGGTGAACCTAGATGAACAATAATGAAAGAATGAAAGAATAAACCCTAAAAAGGTGAAGAGGTAGCCTGAGCATCCAAGATCCTCCTTCAAAGGGGTGGAAGAGAGAGTGTTTGCTTTGTTTCTGCCAAAGATACAAACCCTAGGACGTCCTAAAGCTTATATACTATTCTAAAATTATAGAAAATTCAGGCCCAAGCCCATAAGTGTGCCGCTCAGCGGTGAGTGCGCGTCTCGTTTCTTCCCCTCAGCGGCCATTTTGCCCCTCAGCGGATCTCCCGTGAGCTCCTGAGTGCCGCTCAGCGGTAAACTGCCGCTGAGCGGTGACTTCGGCTTCTCCTTTTGCACTTTTTAATGTCTTTTCTGATTTCATCTCTCTCCTTCTTCACTTCTTTCACCAAATTCACCTTAAAACCTGCACAAAAACACTGAAATCAAGCATAAACCTGTCCAGCTCTCTTATTTCTGAAAATATGAATAAAAGTATGATTTCAAGCTAGTTTCTAAGTATAAAGGTTGCTTTTAGTATCAATTTTAAGCATCAAAATAACAGTTTTTCAACTGTTATCACAACCCCAAACTTAGAATTTTGCTTGTCCTCAAGCAAACAAGATGTGACTCAATCTTCAACCAATTCATATGATGGTTCAAAAATCCTCTTTTTCAAGATAAGTAACAACTTCACTCAGACTTATGACCAAGAGTTCAATCAAGATGTGCACATGCTTTAATGTTCACAAAGTCATTTAAATTCCAACAAATGCTATTTTTCATGAATGATCAATCAATTAAGCATGGATGTTCATGTGCTCATGGAATATTTCCTCACTAGGTAAAGTGTTTCACTCAACACACAAGTGTATAAGAGGTAAAGTGTTTCACTCATTCACTTTACTATCACAATGTCACATGAATCAACTTTGCCTTTCATTTTACCACAATCAAAAACATTCACAAGCATGCATCATCACAAGGACTTTTCAATGGCTTATAATGTGGCTTGGCTAACTAGAAAATTGGTTTTTCTGGATCACAAAATCCTTGAGTTAAGAGAGTCATAACAACACAATTATTCTTATTCTTCCCAACTTGCCTTTGCATTTGCATTGAGCTTTGCTTCTTTTTCTTTTCTTTTCTTTTTCTTTTTCTTTGCATATTCTTACTTTTTAGCTCTTAGCTCAATGCTTTTCCTTTTTCATGTTTTCCCAATAACCCCAAACTTGAACATTTAACAATACCACACAAGATCTTCTACTTAACTCAAGGTAAAGATTTTCAATCAAGGGTTTCAGTGTATGTTCAAGGCTAAGGGTTCAAAGGTTAGAACACAAAGTGTTCTCTTTTAGTGGGCTAACTTTATGAATTTGGCCAATAAAAAGGGTTCCAACAAACGGCCTTGATTACATGATGCAAAACAAGCAATTGATTCAATCATAGAAAACATGGGCAAAGTCATTCATGCTTTCAAAGTAATAGCATTCAACAATAACAACTCTGGAGCTCAAAATCTCACATATCAGCTCATTCACATTTGACATACACATCCTGCTTAATTTCACAATCACAATCATGATATCATGCATTTGTTCACAAAGCTTGTGAATCACCTGTATAAGCATTTTAATGTGCACATCATCTCAACATCAATTAATGATAAGCATTATTAAAGCATTACTTATCAAACAATCACAGTTAATAGCAAACCATCATAAGAAACCAGGTTTCAAATAGAGTACATCAAACCCTAATCTAAAAAAACAAATAATGCTCACAGAATACTCGGTTGCCTCCCAGCAAGCGCTTGTTTACCGTCACGAGCCTGACCCAAACTTTCAAGGATCAACCAACAACATCATTGTGGAAAATTGTTGCACCTCTCCCCCTAGATAGGGTTTGAGACGTTGACCATTCACCACCCAACTTTTCTGTGGATCATTAGCAACTGGATTAAATATTTCAATTGCTCCATGCAGATGCACTTCTTTTATCACATATGGTCCTGACCATTTTGATTTCAACTTCCCAAGAAATATCTTCAATCTTGAATTGAACAATAATACCTGTTGTCCTGGATTGAAAACTCTATTCACCAGCTTCCTGTCATGATAAAATTTCATTTTGTCTTTGTAAGCCTTGGATGAATCATATGCATGTAATCGCATTTCTTCAAGCTCCAAAATCTGCCGTCTGCGTGTGCATTGAGTTTCATAAGGATCAAAATTTAAGAATTTCAAAGCCCATAATGCTCTATGCTCCAATTCGACTGGCAAATGGCATGCTTTCCCATAGACTAATTGAAATGGTGATAATCCCATAGACGTCTTCATTGCTGTCCTATAAGCCCAAAGAGCATCATCCAATTTGAGAAACCAATCCTTTCTTGATGAAGTCACGGTTTTTTCCAGGATTCTTTTTATCTCCCTGTTAGACACCTCAGCTTGTCCATTGGTTTGTGGATGATAAGGTGCAGCTACCTTATGCTTTACTCCATAGTGTTTGAGTACTTTCTCTAGCTGATAAATGCAAAAATGAGATCCTCCATCACTGATCAACACTCTTGGAGTGCCAAAGCGTGAGAATATTTGTCTCTTCAAGAATTTAATTACCGTGCTAGCATCATTTTTAGGACAAGCTAATGCTTCCACCCACTTACTCACATAATCCACTGCTACCAGAATGTATTCATTATTGAAAGATGGAGGAAAAGGTCCAACAAAATCAATACCCCAACAATCAAAAACCTCAACCTCTAAAATACCTTGTAAAGGCATCTCATGACGTTTAGTAATTGTCCCTGCTCTTTGACATTTATCACAATTCCTAGCATGATTATGGGCATCTTTAAATAAAGTTGGCCAATTAAACTCTGATTGAAGGAATTTTGCTCCTGTTCTTTCTCCATTAAAATGTCCTCCATAAGGTGAATCATGACAATGCCAGAGAATTCCTTCTGCTTCTTCATTTGTAACACATCTTCTTAGAAGATTATCTGCTCCAATTTTGAACAAATACGGATCGTCCCACACAAACTGCTTGGCATCATGCAGAAATTTCTTTCTCTGTTGCCAAGTTAAGTCTTTCGGCATGACTCTTGCAGCTTTGAAATTCGCCATATCAGCAAACAAGGGCCTCTGCTGAATATACATGAGTGATTCATCTAAAAATGATTCCCAGATTTCAGACTCCTTGCTAGTGACCTCATTGTTGACTAACTGTGACAAATGATCAGCAATTAAGTTCTCACTTCCTTTCTTATCACGGATTTCTACATCAAATTCTTGCAATAGTAGTACCCATCTAATCAGACGTGGCTTAGAATCTGGTTTTGTCAACAAATATTTGATAGGTGCATGATCTGTATAGACAATCACCTTAGACCCAATAAGATAAGGTCTAAATTTCTCTAGAGCATATACAATGGCAAGAAACTCTTTTTCTGTGGTAGCATAATTCAATTGAGCATCATTCAGCACCTTGCTAGCATAATAAATTGGATGAAACCTTTGTTCTTTCCTTTGGCCAAGGACAACTCCTATTGCATAATCACTTGCATCACACATTAATTCAAAATTTTGATTCCAATCTGGTGCTAAAATTACTGGAGCTGACACTAGCTTCTTCTTCAATATATCAAAAGCTTTCAAGCAGTCTTCATTCATCACAAAAGGAGCATCCTTCATCAAAAGATTACTCAATGGTTTAGCAATTTTTGAGAAATCTTTGATAAATCTTCTATAAAACCCAGCATGACCAAGAAAACTTCTAATCCCCTTTACATTTGTTGGTGGAGGTAGTTTCTCAATAACTTCTACTTTAGCTTTGTCTACCTCAATTCCTTTAGCAGAGATTTTATGCCCCAATACAATTCCTTCAGTTACCATGAAATGACATTTCTCCCAATTCAAAACCAAATTTGTCTGAACACATCTTTTGAGGACAGTGTTCAAATTAGCTAAACATATTTGGAAAGAATTTCCAAAAACTGAGAAATCATCCATGAATACTTCAATGCATTTTTCTAAAAGATCCGCAAAGATTGCCTGCATACACCTCTGAAACGTAGCTGGAGCATTACATAATCCAAAAGGCATCTTTCTATACGCAAAGATACCAAAAGGACAAGTAAAAGACGTCTTCTCCTGGTCTTTTGGATCTACCACAATTTGATTATATCCAGAATATCCATCTAGAAAACAATAGAAAGCCTGCCCTGATAACCTTTCTAGCATCTGATCCATGAAGGGAAGAGGAAAATGATCTTTCCTAGTAGCTTTATTAAGCTTCCTGTAATCAATGCACATACGCCAACCAGTGACTGTCCGAGTAGGAATAAGTTCATTCTTATCATTATAAATTACTGTCATCCCACCTTTCTTTGGAACCACCTGTACTGGACTCACCCATTCACTGTCAGAAATTGGATAGGTGATACCAGCTTCTAGCAGTTTCAACACTTCTTTTCTGACCACCTCCTTCATAACAGGATTTAACCTTCTCTGTGGTTGAGCACTTGGTTTATAATCTTCTTCCATAAAAATTTTGTGCATGCAATAAGTTGGGCTAATACCTTTAAGATCTGATATTGACCATCCAATTGCTTCTTTGTTGGCTTTCAGAATTTCTAGCAATTGCTCTTCTTCTTGTAGAGATAAAGAGTTATTGATGATAACTGGCTTTGTTCCATCTTCTTCCAAAAACACATATTTCAGATGTGATGGCAATCTTTTTAATTCACTACAAGAATGATTGAGATTACAGACGGTCATAATTCGTCGGTAATGTATAAAATCCGTCAGTAATTAGCATTTACCGACGGCTTACCGACGGCCAAAATTCCGTCGGTAAAAACGTTGTCGGTAAACTTTATCGACGGATTTTTGGCCGTCGGTAATTACCGAAGGCTTTTGGCCGTCGGTAAAGCCTTCGGTAATTACCGAAGGATCTAGGCCTTCGGTAAATCCGTCGGTAAATGTCGCGACCTGGTTCATCTTCTTCCTCTTCCTTCGTCGCTGTGTAAATTTTGTTTTTCATTTCTACGAACTCCGCCACCAAAACGCCATCACGCGAGTAACAAACTAGTTTCCAAAGTATCAAACAACCAATTTATTTTCAATAGTTAAAATTATAGGGAATCATGGAGAGTTTTTCTGCAATTCTCAGATTTGTAAGATAAATGTTCCTAATCGTTTCAATGTGGTGGAAAGAACGGTGGTAGAAGGCAACGGTGGTGGAGAGAACGGTGGTAGAGGACAGCGGTGGTGGAGGGAAGAGGTGGTGGAGGGCAGCGGCGGGAGGGCAGTGACGGTGGAGAGCAACGACGATGGAGAGTAGCGGTGGAAAGCAGCGGTGGTGGAGAGCAGGGGTGGTGGAGGGCAGCGGTGGTGGAGGGCAGCAGCGGTGGAGGGCAGCGGCGGTGGAGGGCAGCGGCGGTGGAGAGCAGTGACGGTGGAGATTTCTTTACTGATTGAAGTATTAGACTGAGATAGAGAGAAATGAGAGGAGAAATGAGTGTTTGGCACGTATATTGGCACTGGATGCGAACCAGTTTCAAAAAATTTTGATTTTTTACCGACGGTCAGAGGCCTTCGGTAATGTCATCCAGCGAAATAATGGGCGGGAAAAATCCCGCTCATTTTACCGACGGCCAAAAGCCTTCGGTAAATCCGTCGGTAATGCGCATGTCACGTACCGACGGCCAAAAGCCTTCGGTAAATCCGTCGGTAATGCGCATGTCACGTACCGACGGCCAAAAGCCTTCGGTAAATTCGTCGGTAATGTACATGTCACTTACCGTCGGTAATTCCATCGAAAATTAAGATATATCGACGGATATTGATCCGTCGATAAAAATCCGTCGGTAATATTAATATTTTTTGTAGTGATTCTGGCGACTGTGCTTTGATTGTTTCCTCCTTATCAATTATTTCGAATATTGAATCTTCTTCTGGACTCTTTTTCAATGTTTCCAAGTCCATTAGACATTCATCAATCAATTTCTCTTCTTCTTCATCTAAATCTTCACATGCATCAATGAGAGTTTTTTCCAATGGAGAAATATTTCGCACCATTCTTTCTTGAACCATACAAACTTCATCAAGTTCATCAAATTGAAAACATGCTTTGTCATCATTTGGATATGTCATGGCCTTGGATACATCAAAAGTGACTTCTTCATCATCAACTCTCAATTTAAGCTTACCATTCTCTACATCAATCAAAACTCTAGCAGTCTTCATAAAAGGTCTCCCAAGAATAAGAGGAACATCACTAGTTCCTTCCATCTCCATCACAATAAAATCCACTGGAAATACAAATTTGTCGACCTTCACTAGAACATCTTCAACCACTCCATATGGATATTTAAGAGACCTGTCTGCCAATTGAAGAGCCATTCTGGTTGGTTTAATTTCCAACCCCTGAATTGTTCTGCACATGGATAGCGGCATTAGATTAATGCTAGCTCCCAAATCAATCAATGCTCTTCCAACTTTCACATCTCCTATGGTGCATGGAATAGTGAAGCTTCCTGGGTCTTTAAGTTTAGGAGGTAGTTTCTGTATGATTGCACTGCAATTACCCTGTATATTGATAGTTTCCTTCTCAATGTACTTGTGTTTCTTTGTGAGAAGTTCCTTCAAAAATTTTGCATATGCTGGCATCTGTTGCAATGCTTCAGAGAATGGTATAGTAATCTCCAACTTCTTAAACAGTTCCATGAATCTTTCCAACTGCTTTTCTTTCTCCTTCCTTGAATAAATATTTGGATAAGGAAGTGGCTTTTCATACTCTTTTTCTTTCTGTCTCTCTTCTCTCTCTTTTTTTTCTCTCCTCTCCTCTTCTTCTTGTTTCTTTTTCTCTCTCTCAACTTTTTCTTTCCACTCACATGTTTCTTTTTCACTCTCACTCTCATTTTCTTTCTCCTCTCTCTCTTTTCGTCTCTCCTCTAACACTCTACCACTTCTAGTCACAACAGTTTTACACTCCTTTCCAAGATTATCATGTTTCATCTCGTCAACTATTCTCTCAACATAAACCTCCATTTTTTTAAATGCAGCATCCACATTATGACAATAAGACGCATTCGTCTTCAAGAATCTTTGGAAAGTCTCTTCAAGCTTTGATTTTTTCTCAACTGGAGTAAATTGCATCTGCCATTTTTGTTGCGCTTGAACCATTGAAACCTGTTGTATTTCCTGTGGTATTTGAGAAAGTTTCATAGTTACTTCTTCAAGCTGTTGAGAGATAATTCTATTTTGGATAAGCAAAGCCTCATTTGATTGTAACAACTCCTTCTGACTAAGATCTCCTTTTTCAATATTGAGTTCGTTGTCACTAGTAGCCATATTTTCAATAATTTCAGTTGCTTCCTCTGGAGTTTTCCATTTCATGTTTCCTCCTGCTGAGGCGTCCAGCATCATCTTGGTTTGTGAACCAAGCCCTCCAAGGAAAATTAAGACTACTTCCTGTTCTTTAAAGCCATGCGTGGGTGTTTTACGTAACAAACTTTTATACCTGTCTCATGCATGCCCTAGTGATTCTTCCATGCCCTGCTTAAATGAAGATATCTCTTGCTTGCCTTTTGTCACCTTAGATTGTAGGAAGTACTTGTTTAAAAATTTTGTGACCACTGCTTCCCACTCTGTGAAACTTTCTTCTGGAAAAGAATTCAACCAAAGCTTAGCATTGCCTCCCAATGAGAAAGGAAACAAGCTAAGTTTGATAGCTTCGTCTGGCACCCCATTAATCTTGACTGTGTTGCAAATCTCATTAAAGGTAGTGAGGTGCTCATATGGGCTTTCATGAGATAACCCATTAAATTGGTTGCTTTTCACCAGTTGAATCAGTGCTGGTTTGACCTCCATATTAGCTGCATTGACTCTAGGTCTAGCTATGCTGTTAAAGTGCTGAGGCCCAGCTATATTGGTGTAGTCTGCAAGAGTTCTTCTAACATTATTGTTCTCCATATTTCCTGTGCTATGAACAGAACCTTGTGGTGATGATTGTAAGAGAGTTTCTGGAGAAGGGAAAAGTTCTCTAGATGTTCGGATTCTTCTCCTCCGTCTACTCTCTTCTAGACCTTCATGAAGAGGTTCTGTTGTTTTCTTGCTCGTAGTTCGAATTGCCTCCTGATAACAGTTGAAAAACTGTTATTTTCATGCTTAAAATTGATACTAAAAGCAACCTTTAGACTTAGAAACTAGCTTGAAATCATGCTTTTATTCATATTTTCAGAAATAAGAGAGCTGGACAGGTTTATGCTTGATTTCAGTGTTTTTGTGCAGGTTTTAAGGTGAATTTAGTGAAAGAAGTGAAGAAGGAGAGAGATGGAATCAGAAAAGAAATCAAAGAGTGCAAAAGGAGAAGTCGTGGTCACCGCTCAGCGGCATTTTACCGCTGAGCGACACTCAAGAGGTCACGGGAGGTCCGCTGAGGGGCAAAATGGCCGCTGAGGGGAAGAAACGAGACGCGCACTCACCGCTGAGCGGTACTTTACCGCTGAGTGGCACACTTATGGGCTTGGGCCTAGATTTTTTGTAATTTTAGAATAGTATATAAGCTTTAGGACGTCCTAGGGTTTGTATCTTTGGCAGAAACGAGGCAAACACTCTATCTTCCACCCCTTTGAAGGAGGATCTTGGATGCTCAGGCTACCTCTTCACCTTTTTAGGGTTTATTCTTTCATTCTTTCATTGAAATTCATCTAGGTTCACCATGAATATGGTGAACTAAACTCTGTATGTTTGTTGGGGAATCAATGTAATCTCTTGAAGCTCTCATATATGGAATTTATGCTTGCATCTTTTAATTAAGATTTATGCTTTCTTTCATCATTAGTTAAGGTTTTTCCTCTTTGCTTAATGCTTGCATGGTTTAACTCATTCGATGCATGATTATTGGTTTTGTCGATACGGGCACGTACGGGGAAGTCTAGATCCGGGGAATTTCTCCCAATAGTATATTGGTTGTCGTTAAGCTCCTGAACTTATGAACTGATCATTAGGAATGCTAGGAATTGTATGAACTCGTGATTAGGGAGAAGCCATCTAGAATGGTACTTTAGAGAGTGGCATTAACAATGATGATTTGAATGTTGAATTCCTAAAATATATGAGAGTGGATGAGATGAAATTCACCCCCAACAACATATTCATTCATATATTTCATTGAAAGTGTTTATCTTTTGCTTTTGCCATTGATCAAAAACTCATGCATACATGTTTATTTTCTGTCTTGCATATTAAATTCCAAATATTTCGTTCTTAAGTCTTAGCTAATCAACAAACCACACAACTAAACTAGGCCGTGAGTCCTTTGGGAGAACGATACTTGGTCTTACCAAGTTTATTACTTGAACGATTCGGTCATACTTGCCGATTGTGAAACAAGTTTGTGACATCATATTTTGGTGATCATAAATTTGTCCATCAAGTTTTTGGCGCTGTTGCCGGGGACTCTGGTTTAACTGGTTAATTTGTGTGATTATTGATTATCTTTGACTTTAATTTTGAATTTCTGTTTTTATTTTTTCTGGTTTTATTTTATTTTATCTTATTTGATTAGATTAGATTTGATTTGTTTTTATTTTATCTTATTTGATTTGATTAGATTAGACACTACAAGAAAAATCGCATTTATATACGGCCGAAATCCGTATATAACACCGAAAATCCGTATAAAAAGTGGTGTTATATACGGATTATATACGGTCAAAAATCCGTATATAAAAAAGGTCGTAGATAAGATTACATACGGATAATCCGTATGTAACTTATATACGAATAATCCGTATGTAACTTATATATGGATAATTCGTATGTAAATTATATACGGATAAACCGTATGTAAATTATATACGGAATATCCGTATATAACTTATATACGGAATATCCGTATATAAATTATATACGGATAAACCGTATGTAACTTATATACGGAATATCCGTATATAACTTATATACGGAATATCCGTATATAATTTATATACGGAATATCCGTATATAATTTATATACGGTTTATCCGTATATAATTTACATACGGATTATCCGTATATAATTTACATACAGCTGACTTGAATAGCAGACTTGGTCATCCAACATCCAAAAAGAGACAATTTACAAGACCTGCCCATACCACACAGACAATTCACAAGACCTGGACATTATATCCATTCACAAATTTGATAAATAAATTAAGTCTTTAAAACCTACAAACATGCATTTCACATTAATCATAATAAGAAAGTTTACATAATTGTTAATCATAATAAGTTCAAATAACATGAAAAAAGTCATTGAGAGAATAAGTGTGAGTCATACACATGTCCTACTTCTAAAAACATAACTAGTAATCTCCATAAACAGTATCATCTTGTGGTTGATCTGTTGGTTGCTGTGGTTGATCTGTTGGTTGCTGTGGTTGTTGTGGTTGTTGTGGTTGTTGTGGTTGAACATTAGCTTGTGGCTGATTCTGGGATTGAAGAAATTGTTGTGCAATTGCGGCTGCAGGAGGTGGAAGATATTGCATCATGACACCAATAAAGCCTTGCAATTGAGAGTTCATCTGTCGAAGTTGGTCATCATGGGTTGATACTCGTGTGTGGAGGTTAAGAATGTCCTCTGAAATCGGTTGCTGAGAAGAAGATGCCTGTGTCTGTTGTATGTAACTATCGACACAGTCATCTTGAGCACTGACATTTCCAATGCCGTATACGCGTCCCTTGTACCTTCCACCAGCAACATCCAACCAACATTGGTTCCTCAATCTTTCCTCATCTGCAGGGTCTAGGGGAGCACATGTTGAAGCCCCAACGGATGCTGTCTCAGATCTTATTTGAGAAAATCTGGCTTCAAACTCTTCCTGTTAAATGAATATCGTTAAATAGATAGACCTAAGAATTATATAACCTAATAAAGAATAAGTTAGTAGAAACTAACATGTGTCCGCCTAGACCTTTCATCGACAAATTCTCCTGTTGATGCTCGAATATGTGTCTGCTGAAATATTTCATCAACATGCACTGACCGACCAAGCTCCTGTGACTGCAAGCAAAGAAGATGTTAGTTGTTAACATCAAATATTTTTAAAGTTTATCCGTATAGAAATGTAAAAATAAATTTATATGTACCAGACGAATTGCATGCTCATGCACGCTAATGGATCCCCCAGTGTGCAAACAACCACCCTTCTCAGATGTCCTGTTCTTTTTGGCCGTTTCACATTTTTGTCTATAAAGTGGCATGTTCCACTTCTCCAAAAGACCATTCCAAACATTATCCCCCATCCAATCAGGTTTTTTTCCTTCTGTTCGAGCTTTTTTAAACATCTCAGATAATCTATGAGATGCTTTTGTGTGGAAATTTTTTTTCACCTTTTCTTCATGGCTAGACCTCCATGAAACCTTTCTCTGTTGACAACAAAGATGAATATTGGATAAGATAATTGACGACCTTAACATTTAAAATTAACTGTAGTACATAATGTAAATGAACACAAGTGTACCTTAAAACGCTCAAAGAAAACATCTCTTCGTGTCTGAGGTATTTGTCCCCATGTCAGCCATGGCTCATCAAACTGTGCCTTGATGGTGGCTGTGATTGCTTTGGATGCTGTTTTTGTTGGATAAAACCTATACCAAAATAAAAGTCAAATATTAGAATAATACAGTATATGCTTGGAACATTAAATTGATGTTTTCTTACCCTCCTCCAATAGGTGTAATGATTGGACGATTGTTGGAAACATCTTCAAAGTCATTGGCTGCTGAACTTGAACGTGGAGGGTTATCCCCTATAGGAGATGGTGATGGCATATTTGTGGGAGTTGTTGGGTTAGAACCAACATGGGGGGAGGGTGATCTCCATTGATCAGCAGCAAATTGTTGTGAACTAGGTGTGAAAGGAGGAACTTCCAACGAAGGTGGAATTGATGGTGGAGTAGGTGTCAAACCAGGAACTTGTAATGGTGGTGGAACAAATCTAGCAGTGGAGGTAGAGGTAGGTGTAGATGGCTGACTACTTGAAGCATTTACGTTATTGAAACGGTTTAACAACTTGACCATATAAGATTTCTTCTTGCCCTTCTCCTTATCTGATTTTGCTGAAGGTGGAATAGGAGGGTCACAACCATCTGATGCCATATTCTTCAACAAAAAACAAAATTGTGTTATTATGATATTACCTATTAAATATGCAGGGAAAATGTATTGAAATTACAAAACCTATTATTGAAGCCTTGAAAAGGAAAGGTGCTTCTGCTATGGGATTTGTTGGTTTCTGTTGGGGTGGTAAGTGGCATATATGGGTTGTAATTATCTCAAGGTTGCTCATTCCTCATATATGGGTTCTCAAACCTTCTTCCTCCAAACATAGCAATTAGAATCCTTAATTTCCACCAAGTGACAACATCTGTTTCTCTCAAAATATTTAAGCAACTAATAGTTAATCCCTTCATAATCAATTTGATCTGCACTTCTAAAGTATTTTGCACTGCTCCAAAGTATGTTTCTGCCCTAGTCATCCATCCCACAGGCTCTTCTCAGTAAAGGACGGCAGTTCCACTATCTTAATAGCCATACAGTACTTCTCCAAACCTTGGATATTCAAATTCGAGTCCTGGCTTAAAGGATATTTACTTATGATTGCAACTCACATCTTCCACCGTGGTTCTCTTCCCTAACAGCCTTTACATCTCAAAGAGACGGTTCTCTTCCATGTGTCCAATCATCTCATTCATTTGTACCACATCAGCTTGATATTTTTCTGATTATTCAACCAACAAATCTACACAATCAAAACTCCATCCCAAATGATCACCTTGCATACCTGACAGATTTCCCTTCCCACTGATTCAACAGATCAGACTAAAAAATGACAGAAACTTGCTGTCCCAGAAACTTATCTGTATAAAGAGTATTCTCTGCTGAAAAACTACAAATAACATCACACTTGCTTAATTACATTCTACTAATCATCACATGGATCTCAGTTCCAACTAATGTATAAACATACGAGACCTTCTCAAACACAGCCAAACACAAGTATACATCTTTATCTGCAAGCATTATGCAGTTTTCTGGTTCATATATATTATACATTATCCACATCCCTTTTGTTATATGTTTATCTTTTGGCTCATTCAAATAGTTCAAAAATGATTCTGCATGCTCATTAACAAATCAGATCACTCTTAGATGTTTATTCATTTGGTTAATTGAATACGATGTTTTACACTGAAGGATTTGAAAGCTGAGGATAAGTTGGGAGATGTTGAGTACCAAGCAGATAAGACTACGAGACAATTATCTTTTATCAGAAGATTACTTAAAAGAAATCATCATAAAGAATGCACTTTTATTTTATCTGCACTTATTATATACTTTTTTTTCTTTTTCTTTTTTATTACGTCAATTTATCATTTTTACTCTCTTTAAATATATAAAAAGTTTTAAACATATATGAAGCGTTGAAAGACCTTTTTATATACAGGATATCATAATTTATGATTAATAGATTATGAAAAACAAGTTTTTAAAAGAGTCATTCATACACAACTTACAAGTTTGGTATACAATGTTCAGCTGTTAAAGGGAGTCTTAATCTTTTTAAAGATAGATACCCTTGGAATTCATGCACCAGGTTCGTCTCACTAATTGGTTCTAAGATTGATCATTGGCTTAAAAGTCTGGTGAGATCATTTGATCATTTGGTTTTTAAAAGGGTCATTCAGCTGCAACTTACAAGCTTGCTATATAATCATAATGTTTGAGAATAAAAGATAGGGTATCTTTTTTAAAGTTAGTTCCGATAGAAATTCATGTATCAGGTTCATCTCAACAAAGTATTCTTTTCGTTGAGTTTGGTAAAATTAATAATTAAGAGATGTATAGAAACTCATCTCAACCACAAAATTCACATTGTAACCCGTAATTAGTAGAGTTAACCCACATAGGCACAAAGCAATTTTGCTACTGATTCAGTGAAAGACCACATAAAGGTCTATATAAGCACTAGGTGTCTGATAGATAGCTTAAAGCAAAGCATATATTTTTTATTATTCTAACTTTTATGTCTTAAAACTAAAAATTTTAGTCAGCATAATAATGATGAGAAAGACAAATATAAAAAGAGAAAATATATATGGCCTAAAGACATTACAAAACCAAATAGTTCTTTTAAGCCCTTTGAAATCACCCACTGGATAGAGGTGCACAAATAAGTGAGCTCCACTGGATAAGTTCATTGAAAAGGTTGTTTTATATATTACATTCATTCCAAGTATTTATGTTCTTGAATACGTATATACTGTTGTTGATAAAATTTAAGTGGATTAGAAGATTTATATAGATGTATATTCTTGAAGATTAATTAGTAGTCTAATCAAGCCTTTGTGAAGAAATCCAACTGGGATGTCGTATGGTTGAAGGACAGACATCATATGTAGAAGCTAATGTGTTGGTAATTTTGGCAGAGACTGATTGGGTTAAGAAGAAGATAAAAAATAATGAATTGTCTAGAATTGGTTCTGGGGAATGGCTATTTGGTTGAAATCCGAATACCAGTTTTCTATTGGAGTGTTGAAACTGGTGGTGTGTGGGAATCATACAATGAAACAGTTGCAGTAATTACAAAGAAATTTGTTTGGATTCTGAGACAAATGGTAAAAGAAAGGGCGGAAGCCCCAAGGCAGAAAATCATGCGAGGGGAAACAACACCCAAATAAAAGCAGAGTAATTATTAATTTTAAAAGTATAAAAGACAACAAAAAAAGATGGATAGATAGATCTACAGTTTGGAAGCAGGAGGTGAATAATCCAATCTTTTATATTCTTGAAGATTAAAATATAAAAGATTTATTTGTAAAAATCATGTGATGTTTAAACCAGTAAAGAGATTAGATTTTCATGAATAAAACAGTTAACTGAATTGTACTGAACTAAAAAATAGTTCAGACAGTTACTTTGAGATGTTTTTAAGTACATTACAGTTTTACAGTTTTCCTAAACTAGTTTATAGTTAACTATAAAATTTTACAATACAATGTAGTACAGTGTGCTTTGCCCACCCCTAATCAAAATAACACGGAAATTGAAATTACATAAATTAATTCATCACTTCTTCTTTCTCCCCTCTACAAGTATGGGTTTATGATCACCCATGGGTACACCAACACATCGTAACTCTATTCACTGCTAGAACTGTGAAATGAATCTTCATCCTCATCTTCACTTTGTCCCTCTTCACTGCATTCTTCTTCCGATTCACTTGTTTCTTCATCCATATAGCGTTGAACTGATTGTACATTGTTAGGGTCCACTTCTTCAAGACCGGCTTCTATATCTTGCAATCGGATAACTTCTTCAACTTGAATGATGTCATTAACATGTGACATTTCCTCCACTTGGTATGGCTCAATGGCATCTACCTCATTAGAGTCTATACGACCTCTAGGTTTGGTCTTTATTGCAACACACCAACCCCGTTTGTCGGTGCGCGATGCAGGATATGGTACATAATACACTTGTTCTACATTATGTGCAATTATAAAAGGATCAAACAAGATATATCTTTTATCCATTCGAATATCCACAGTGCCATACTTTGAATCCACTCTTGTCCCTATTCTTGATGGATCAAACCAATCACAATAAAATAATACAACCTTCTTTTCAATGGTTGAGGTATTATACTCGAGCTCATATATGTGCTTAATGACACCATAGAAATCATCTTCACCCCCTTCTGTAAGGCCTTTAACATGAACCCCACTATTTATAGTCTTCTTGCCCTGGCTCCATGCATGGGTATGAAATTTATATCCATTGACAAAGTAGGTATGCCATTCCTTCACACATCTTAAAGGACCAAGTGATAAATCTCTAAGATGTTGGTTTCTGACACTTAAAGGATCGTTATGAACCTACAAAAATATATGAACCTATTCAATATAATTAAAAATGAATCAATATGTGAATAACAAATTTATGTCGAAGAATTTCATAAGTTGTACTTGATCCCTGAACCACAATGGGAAATTTGCATGTATATGTGTCGAACTGTTTGACTCTGAAAGTTGATAGGTATGTAAGAATGAGCTGTCCATAGGTATGAGAATATTCAGTCAATATCAATTTAATATGATGAAAACAAAATCCATAGACAAATGCAATTTATTTGGAGCCTTACTGAAGATAAGGTTGAACTTCATTGCAATTGATCAAGAGATGAACATGAGCTGATCTCAATTCTTCGTCACTTAGCCAATGAGTTGATTCCCTCCCGGAATGACGACCACCTTCGTCAAACACTGATAATGTTGTCCTTTCAACTTCAGTGTCTACTTCATTTCTCATGCTTTGTGGTGTTAACATAAAGTTCTTGAAGTAGTGTGAACAAAAATGAGTTGTTTCTTTGTGCAAATATGATGCCACTATTGATCCTTCAACCCTAGCTTTATTCTTAACTGAACGTTTAGCATATCCCATGAACCTACAATTTAAGAAAGTGGTATGTTAGTTTCAATATGTGTTGCAGCTAAATTCAACTGTTGAATGACATATTGTCACCTTTCAAATGGGTACATCCACCTATATTGGACCGGTCCACCAAGTCTTGCCTCATATGGAAGATGTACAGGGAGATGTTCCATACAATCAAAGAATGAGGGGGGGAATATTCTCTCCATCTTGCAAATAATGATTGGAATGTTTTCTTCCATCTTCCGAAGGTCGACCTCATTCAATGTTGTACAACATAAATCTCTAAAGAAATGACTTACTTCTGTAATGGGATTGAGAACATGAGTCGGTAAAGAACTAAACGCTATAGGAAGTAAGCATTCCATAAACACATGGCAGTCATGACTTTTCATCCCAATGACCTTTCCCCTATTCACATCAACACACCTTGACAAGTTAGAAGAATATCCGTCAGGCATCCTAAGATCTTTCAACCACTGACAGACCTGTTTTGATTGGTCTACTGAAAGTGTATAATTAGCTTTTGGCTTGTACATCTTTCCATTTGTATGAGTTTTGAGCTCCAAGTCTTTTCGTTTACAATACAAGCCTAAATCCATTCGGGCCTTTTCATTGTCTTTTGACTTTCCACTGACATTCATCACAGTATTAAAAATGTTGTCAAAAAAATTCTTCTCAATATGCATGAAATCAAGATTATGCCTTAACAAATTATCCTTCCAATATGGTAGATCCCAAAAGATGTTTTTTTTCGTCCAATTATGCCACTCACCGTATCCATCTATTCTTGGTGCACCATTTTCAGTAACTTTAGGATAACCATGAACTCTATTCCAAACTTCTGTTCCCGTCAAATATGGTGGCGCGTCTTCCATGTCCACTTCCCCCTTTTTGAAAGCATTCTTATTTCTCCTAAAGGCATGGTCATTTGGTAAAAACCTCCGATGAGAGTCAAACCACGAATTTTTTCGCCCATTATATAATCTAAAAGCCTTTGAATGCTCCATGCAATGTGGACAAGCCAATTTACCATGGGTGCTCCATCCAGACAGCATACCATAAGCAGGAAAATCATTAATTGTCCACATTAGCATCGCCCTCATGATAAAGTTTTGTCGCCTTGAAATATCGTATGTTATGACACCACTCCACAACTTTTTCAAGTCATCTATCAAGGGCTCTAGGTATACATCAATGCGTACTTTTGGATTGAATGGCCCCGGAATGAGACAAGTCAAAAACATGTAGGGTTTAGACATGCACATTTCTGGAGGTAGGTTGTACGGCGTGACAATTACTGGCCAACACGAATATGGTATAGATGACGCCTGCACATATGGATTAAAACCATCGAAGCATAAACCAAGTCGAACATTGCGTGGCTCAATGGAAAAATCACGATGTACTCTATCAAAGTGCCTCCATGCCTCTCCATCACACGGATGACGCAAAACACCATTTGACGACCTGTTGTGATGGTGCCATGTCATTTCTGTTGCAGTTTCTTTTGAGGCATACATTCTTTGAAGTCTTGGAATTATTGGCAAATAGAACATGGATTTAACGGGAACTTTTTTTTTGAACTTGCTCCTGTCTTGTGTTGTTGATACCTTGGCTTCCCACAAAATTTGCATTCAACTAACGCTCCATCCATCTTACCATATTCATTATCATAGAATAGCATGCAACCATCCACACAACAATCAATCCTCTGCGATTGTAATCCCAGCTTCGACACTATCTTTTTTGCATCGTAGTAAGTTTTTGGTAAACCACATTTGTGTGGTGTTACATCCAAAAGCATTTTTGCAAAAAAATCTATGCATTGGTTAGGAATATTCCAATTGGACTTGCAAGCTAAAAGCCTCACACACATTGATAATTTGGAGTCTGATGCTCCTTCATACAAAGGCGTATTTGCCTCCAACAAAAGGTTATAAAACCTTTGAGTTTCTTCATTTGAAGCCTCTTCTATGTTAGAAGAATTTGATGCTTGGAAGGGTTGTCTTTGTATGAGAGCATCATGGACCATGTCTTCCATCGTCATAACTTGTTCATTTGGTTCACCTTCTGTCTCCACACCCCTGAAAGTGACATCATCATCTAAATCAGCTTCTTGCATGGTTTCCCCGTGATCCTCCCAAATGAAATAATTAGGCTTGAAACCGTTTTTATACAGGTGAACCTTCACAACTCTTTCGTTCAAAATCTTTGTACAATCGCACTTTGAACATGGACATCGAAGCCCCCCATCTCTTTGATAACGGTCTTGTTCACAAGCCTTAATTATAAACTCTTCAACACCCAATACAAATGACTCTTTCAACGCACCTCTTCCTCTATAACACCTATCGTACATCCATGAACGATTTGGTGGAACTTGATCCATGTTCTGTATACATATCAATTAACGACAAATTAGCCATTACTTAATACAAGGCTAAATTAATTATGTATTACAAGTTTTCCTTCAAGGAAAAGTAATAAGAAAGTTCAACACTAAACAATCAGTAATTGAATTTCCATCACTGCTCCTTGGAAGGTAATGTTAGGTAAGTAGTTAGTCATGTTAGTTTAAAAGGTTTGCCATATTACATGGGGTATAGATGTTCATGCTTTATGAAAAGTGATGTTGTTATAATTAGTACACATGGTTGGATACTTTGGGGTGTTGTTTGTGTATGAAAAAGTGTCATGGATACACTTTAAAACCATGTATATTGTGGATATCTTGTTTTTAGCCTCTTGCATTAAGTTTACATTGGTGGGGCACTTATCTATACTCTTTGACCAAGAGTGCGGGTAAGAGAGTATTGAGTATTCTCTTCCATTGTTTAAAGAGAAAAGAACGAGTTTTAAGTATGAGAGGAGTGGAAGTGAGGTTTGAGTGAGTTGGGGTACATGGGTTGATACAAATAATGAAGAAAGTAGAACTTTTTGGTGTCAATGCTGTGGAAAAAGATCATGAAAGAATAATAGTGTTAGTGGAGTGAGGAGATGGACACGTTACAAATGAGCTAGCAAGGCATTAACCATTATAATTGTTGTCTGTCAATCTATTTTGTTAAAGCTAACTTGTTAATGATCTCTGGCATCCTTGCACATACATTTCTGACTTGCAAAATACGGTTGGGGATTTGGCTAAATGTTGAGGGAGAAAAACAGATTATGTATGTTAGTTGCATGAGGGAGTCTTTGTTATTTTCATTTTGTGTCCGTGGAAATCAAAGATTCTGGTTCCTGTTCAGAAGTCTAATTTTATGAAGTTAACCTTTTTATCCAAGGAATTTGCTAATTGGTGGTTTTGATGGGAAAACGACTTATGGTGATCCATGCTGGTTAGTTCCTCAAGGTATTCATTGTTCTATCATGATCTACAACTCTATTGCTTTTGTTGTCAAATACTCCTTTTTCAATTGTAGATATTTTCACTGAAAAGAGGGTAATTAATTTTTTTATTTGTTTGCCAATGAGTTCTTTCTTGGAGTACTGTTTTTAAGTTGAATGGAAGGAATATTCTATTCTTTTAACTTTCTATTTTCTTGTACTGTGATTTAATACTCAATCCAGAATCTTCCTCTCTATAAATGTTCTTTTTTTAATGGAGATGTTTTATTAGAAAGCTGAAACCTTTCAACCTTAGATGAAAAGGGTAACAAGAACCTAACTGTTCAGAGGCTAAAAGTGGCATCCTAAACTCTCACTTCTTTTGCATGTTTCACAGAGGATCCAATTGCAAATAGATTAAACTGTTTGTTAGGGAAAGGAAGTTTGTAAGATGGGAAATTGGACTTTAAGGTCATTGTTTCCTATATGACATTATTCAAAAACTAGGCTTCTACTCTACATTTATAAATTGGAAAAGGAATGTTTGGGGTATTGTTTACTAAAGAACCAAAGAAATAAGTAAGGATTCCAAAGCAAGCAATGGTGCTGCTTGCACCACTCATTATTTATAATGTAGAAGAAAACAAAATAGAAATATGGCAGAAGGCATGATAGCCAATAGTAGAAACCAAATTAATAAATATATCTATAAATTCTAAATATATAAAATAGAATAGAAGATAAATAAATAAATTAAAGAAAACAAACTCATTGACTAAAATCCAAGAAAACATCACAACTCCAACATTATTTTGGGCAAAAAGATCCAAATAAAAGGTTAGAACCACTTACTTGAGTTTTGATTTCACTGTTTTACTACAACTTTGGGGGAAATTGTGACCTGATGATTAACATAAATCACAGTCAAGACAAAGAACACTACTTATTACTTCAAAAATGCTAGGACTATAACATTAAGCATACCTTTCAGGAATTGTGGACAATCTTCTTTGCTTCTTGGCTTTTCCCTAATCACACCTCCGTACACTACCTCCTGTAAATCACACAATAAACAGTAAAAAGAACAGATTAATGAACACATCTTACTGGTGTCAAATTTACCAAATGAACAGTAACTACAACTTTCAAACGGTAAAAGACACATGCACAAATGTTTAAACTCCACTGAAACAATCAGTTTCTATAATTCACAACAGTTGTAGCTTAAAATGCAGCAAAATGTGATGGTTTAAAGGTGAATTGTGCATATAGGCTTCTCAAGGACCATTTGAACATTGCACACAACTTTCAAATGACAACATAGACTTGCTCAATTGGTTAGAATACATAGACACAACCAGTGGCTTGATATGACAGCAGCAGTTGCTTAAAATGCCGAAAAATGCATGAAAACTTTTGCAGATTTAATAAAACAGTACATTCAAAGCTGGCTGGTTCAAATAAAGACTCAAAGAATGCCTAAACACTAGATCTAACTACAGGATATCAGCTAGAAGATTTAAAGTGACCTAAAACCACACAAAGACAGCAAGCACGGTGCAAACACTTTATTTAAAACTGTGACAGTTTTGAAATCCAGAATTTTATCAACTCAACCATTCATTTTTCAATTCTGTGATTGATTGGAGTTGTTATCCCTTAAGACATGCTTAAAATCATAAAAGAAACTTGTCTCAAGCTTTATACACAACAAAACTGAGCATAAACAGTATTGACCAAAGCAAACCAGAAATTGAATTGGAGAATTGTGAAACAAAGACAAGACAAGCTACTGAAAGTAGGGAACTCAGGTATGCATTTTGCATTTTAGTGATTAACAAGAGTTGCTACTACTTGAAAGATGTATAACAATAGTAAACACACTTGTACCAAGATTCAAAACCACAAAATCTAACCAACAACAGTGAGGACAACTTCAAACCAGTGAAGAATATTGATGCAGATTTTTGAAATCAGAGTGTGAGGAATTCAACCAGTCATTTTGCTTTTCTGAGATTAATATGAGTTTGCAATCAGTTTAAACACATTTAGACTCATAAAGCAGATTTGGTCAAAGCTTCAAACACCAGAAAACTGGACCAAAGCAGATTATAACAACTCAATGCAGAAAGTACAGTGTATGTGATGGAAACCAGTTAGGGCATTCCATTCAAAGGAGTATCAACTTAAGCTAAGGCTAAGAAAGGGAAGTGAAGAAGGATTGTTAAAGACTCTTTCTTAATTTTCTTTATCTAAGTCTTAGTAGGATTATCTTTAATATGTTTATATGTGTTTTGTAGGGTCTAATAAAGCTAGGAGATCATGGATCAACTAGCCAAGAAACTTGATAAATCAAGAAGCAAGGAAACATCAAGAATGAAGAAGCAAGCCAAATCTTCACTTAGAGGAATGTTGGAATCTTCACTTAGATGCATAGTAAGCTGCTTTGGAAGCCCACATGAGTCACATTCCAACCAGCAGCTTGGTTGAAGTTGAAGAAAGCCTAGTGCTCAGCAGATGAGGGTTTGCGCCCAGCGTCAACAAATGCACCAGTTTCCATTCACGTTTCTTCACCAGCTTTTTGTTTGATAGGCCACGTAGCCACTCACGTTTTCTTTCCACTTGCACAGCTGGCCCTTGCATCATAGCTAACGTTAGCTAAATAGGCATGAACCAGGAGCTTTGTTTCTCCTTTAAATAGCTTGCTCCATTGCTTGTAACCTTTACCTTTGATTTGAATGAAGAATAGTTTTCTGTTGATGTTGTCCAGAACTTTCTTCTTATTGAAGGTCACCGAGAGAGAGCTTGAGTGTTTCCTCTAGCCTCTCTCCCTAGCTAGGCTTCCATTCCTAGCATTCCTCTGCACATTCCATAACATATTTCAGCACCTAAACCACTTCCCTCATTCCATTTTCTCCATCACTGATTCATCTGTTTTCTTCACCGCATCACTGTTTGATTCAATCTTCCTTTGCCTCAACCTTATCTTCATAAATGAATCATCCATTCTCCTTCAATCCAGTCACCGAACACTGTTGAAGAGTGGGTTCCAGAGTTTAAGCTTCTGGTCATAGTCATCATATTTCATCTTCTTCCGCTGCAACAAAATGATGTTCATCCTCCTTTCCAGTTCAGATTCCAGAAGCTCCTAGAAGAAGTTCCGTTGATTCCATCTTGCACCAGAATCAGCTGGATCCTTCTTCCATCAAGTGGTATCCAGAGCTTAGGTTCTCCACGCACCAAGGAGCTAAGCATTTCTTCTCATTCTGCAATTTAATTCTGCTGAATTCCATCTCTGTTTCTGTTTTCTGTTTCTGTTTTCTATTTCTGTTTCAGTTTTAATTATGCTTCTGTAATTCTGTTCCAGCCTTTAATTCTGTGTTCTTACAGTGCCTTATGTCCATCTTTCATTTTAAACGGTGAATTTTCTTTGTTTGAGTCATTTCCAGCTTTAATTTTCAATTTCAGTGTTGTCTTGGTCATGTGCAAGTGAATATTGCAGTTTTAATTTCTGTCACTGCTTTGGTATTCTTTTCTGCTGGTTTAATTCGTTTTGCTTGAGTTCAAGTGCTAGATAAGCCATATATCAACCAATAAAGGCAATGAGAATTTGTTCTAGCCTTGGTGATACAAGCTAAAGCACTAGAAATCCATTTTGATTTCAAATCTGTGTTGAACTCTGCTGCAAAATTTCAATTCTGTTTTTAAATCATGAATCTGTTTTCCAGTTGATTTCTTTTGATTCTAGTGCTTTATACAAATTTGGTTGATGATATTAAATGATGCTAAAAGTGTAGCAGACCATTACAAGCAATGAAATGCAATTTGCATAGCTTGGTTGCTCACAATTAATAGCATTCCACTGTTTCAGCTTTTAATCCAAGCTTTTCACCGTGCTAAGTTTCTTTGAATTGTCCAATCTGAGTTTGGTCATGCTAAGCATCTCAATTCTAGCTTAGTTCCATAGAGTAACATCATCTTGAGTCATTTTCTTTGCTGTCCATTCTTGATTCCTTGAAATCTGATTTCTGATGGTATTTTTGGTGCATTTTTGCTTCATAAATAGGTTATAGCAAGGGTGAATTGTTGAATCTTGCTATTTCTGTGCATTTACAATGCTTGAGCAAGTTTAAATTGTCATTTGAAAGTTGTTTTCACTGTTCATTTGGTCATTTTCCAGCCTATATGCAGATTTGCCTTTTAAACCTTCAAATTGTGCTTTAAATGGAAGTGAACAAGTGATTTTGCATTGAAGTATGTTTCTGATTGGTTTAACAGTTTGGACATGCTTAAATTCATTATACAAAGTTGTTTGAAGAAGAAATTCAGCTGTTGAATCACTTCCACACAGTTTTGGGTTTAAAACCACAAAATCAATCCAATTTTTCTGGTGTAGAGTTGAAAACTGAATCTGTTTTGATGAATGTGCTTTGAAATCCAATTTGGCTTGCAGCAATACCTGGTTCAGTGATTTAAAATAGAATTAAATGGTTAAAAGAAGAAAAGCAAAGTGTTAAAAGGGATTCTGAACCGTGCAGCCCAATCAAAACCCAAAAACACAAAATCTGGGTTTCTTTGAGGCATTTCATCGAACACCTTCTGTTTTTATCAAACAGTTTCGTGCTAACTGTCTTTCAACCTGTATTTTGGGTTTTCTTGCTTTATTAATCAGTTCTAGAACCATTCATAAGTTCCTTTTGACGTTCCAACCTGTTTTTAAAGCTTTAAACTCATTGATTGGTCATTCTTGGAATTCTGATTTTGTTCATCAAAGTAAATCTATTTCAGTTTAAAATCCTGGTCATTTGGTCACTTTTAATCTGATTTGTGGTGCTGTTTAGATGCTTATTGGTGCAGATTTTGTGCTAGGGTGATTGCTCATGCTAGTGGTAGCATCTTGAGGGGTGGAAACTCATATAGCTCTTGATCCAAGTGCCTCCACAGCAAGAAAAAATAGCTTCCTAAAACACCATTCTGCAGTGAGAAAAAGAGTGAAAATTTAGCAACTCCATTAGCCAAATTTTGAGACACAAGCCAAACAACTGAGTGATGGTGAGATTGAGTGTATATCATCCAAAAGAAATTTGTCAGTGGAGTGAAAATACCCTGAAACAGTTCAGAAAGTGAGATTTGAGTGGATGCACATGAAGCCAAAATACTTGGCCGAGAGGAAAATCCTGTTTTAGCTTCTAATGCTGAAAAGTCCCATTTCTTAAGTCTGATTTGGGCTATTCAATATGTTTACACAGTTTTTTGTTTTGAAAAGGCAATGCCAATGATCAAAATGATTTTTGAAACACCTTTTCGAACTGGTTTTTCCAATTGAAGGTGCAAATTTCAGTCTATCCAAACTGCTCAAAATAAATTTCATCACACTTGACCAATTGGATTTTCTGGTTTTACTGGTGCTGCTATATATATTTTGACCAGCTTGGTTCATTATTGGTGATCAATTAGAACAAACAACTTTCTCATTTCAAGTTGATTGACACTAATGAACTGAGTCTTTTGCTGCTTGAGTAAACTTGATTTTGGAAAGCTGTAGTATATTTGCTGGTTATGGTATGTAACAGTGCAGGTTTCTTTGAATTGAAAGGAGAAAGCAGAACAGATTGAACCTTCAGCACTTGGAACAGTTGAACAACGTCTGCTTAAAGTGCAGTTTCATATGACCATTGAACTAGGCAATGTACAAGTCATTAAGCCTCCATTTGGGTGCCTTCCAGTAGCAGAATACAGTTGTTCAAATGCAGAATACAGTTGTCCAGAAGCCTCAATGTGATCATGTTAATCATTTTCTGCAGAAGTGGACCAAATTAGCATAGTGGCAGCAACATTTTTTTTTATTTCTTTTGTAGTTACTTTGAGTCATTTGATTTGTAATGTTCCTGTTTTTAGATCTCTTTCAACTTTCATTGTAAAAGGCCAATTAAGACCAAGTACTTGGAAGGGTCCTTGGTGCTCTATCCAATCTTGGCAATTTTCTTTGCTTGCTTTGATAGTAGACGGTGAGTGTGTCTTGTTAGCCAAAGCTACAAGCCTCACCTAGGATTTCTTTTGTTTTATTTTCATGCTCTAAGATTTTTGTTCCATTAGAAGTATAGGTGTTTTATCTTTCATTTAGATTGTTTGAGTCCATTTTTAAATTCAATAGTGAATCTTACTTTGAAAATGGTAAAGTAAGTAACCTTAGATATTCTGGCTAGGTAAGACTTGGTATTTAAGCGGCCTTTGGCTCACCTCTCTTACCTGGGAATTGTCTCTAGGTAAAATCTTAAACCTTTTCAAACTAAGAATCCACTTTTGAAATTAAAAAGATGTATGAGGAAATCATGATCACCAAGAGAGAAATAGAAATGAGTGAGCTTAGGAACTTGTTTGCCCAATACATGAAAAATCAAAATGAAGGTGAACAAAAAGAAAGAAGGAAGGATGAAAGGTACAACCAAGCTAGGAAAGATATTCCATTCTTTGGTAGGGACATTAGTGCTTTAACATATTTAGCTTGGGAAAGAAAAATTGATAAAATACATCCTTTTCTTGCTAGAGATAGTGAATCCTTTGCTCTTAACATATATCTTTCTAGATTAAAAGAACATGCAAGTGAGTGGTGGAATCATAGGCAATATAGTGTCAAGAAAGGTAGAAAATCCTCCATTCATGATTGGTATGAACTAAGAGCTTGCATGAGAAAAAATTTTGTTCCTCCTTCAGCCAAGAGAGACCTAGAATTAATGGGACACCTCATTCAAGAGGGAAAAACATTTATGAAAGGTCTAGATGGTTTCTCTAGAAGGGAAATTGAATTTAAAGAAAAACTTGAGAAACTCTTGGATAAGAAAAGAAAGAGAGAGACTAAAAGGAGAGAAGAGGAATTGAGAGAAAAGATAGAAGAAGAAAAGAGAAAGAGAGAAGATGAGAGAAGAGAAAAAGAAAAGAGAGAAAAGGAGCATTTGCTACTGATGGCAAATTCTACTCCTACAATTCAAAGGGAACCAAAAAGGGAAGGTTTCCAATCCTTTAATTCTTCTTCAGTTATCTTTAAGTCTTTGCATGATAACTTCTCTTTTAAACCAATTGCCACACCAATTATCATTATACTACCCTCTTCAAAATATGGCAATTTAAATCTTGAGTTATTGTTACCCTTAGGGATACAAGAAACTCAAGATAAAAGAAAAGTGACTTGTGAATTAGGACTTTCAGATTTCTTTAAAACTATAAAACAAAGTCTTTATTGCAAAGTTACTTCCATAAAAAAATTCTTTCTTGGATTGATACTAATTAGAGATATATTTGATGCTTATTGTAGATATATTTTTGATCCAGGAGGAAAGTAACAAACCAAAGTTGTGCTTCTTTATATCTTTCCGATTTGAGGACAAATCATTTTTCAAGAGGGAGGGTATGATGGAAACCAGTTAGGGCATTCCATTCAAAGGAGTATCAACTTAAGCTAAGGCTAAGAAAGGGAAGTGAAGAAGGATTGTTAAAGACTCTTTCTTAATTTTCTTTATCTAAGTCTTAGTAGGATTATCTTTAATATGTTTATATGTGTTTTGTAGGGTCTAATAAAGCTAGGAGATCATGGATCAACTAGCCAAGAAACTTGATAAATCAAGAAGCAAGGAAACATCAAGAATGAAGAAGCAAGCCAAATCTTCACTTAGAGGAATGTTGGAATCTTCACTTAGATGCATAGTAAGCTGCTTTGGAAGCCCACATGAGTCACATTCCAACCAGCAGCTTGGTTGAAGTTGAAGAAAGCCTAGTGCTCAGCAGATGAGGGTTTGCGCCCAGCGTCAACAAATGCACCAGTTTCCATTCACGTTTCTTCACCAGCTTTTTGTTTGATAGGCCACGTAGCCACTCACGTTTTCTTTCCACTTGCACAGCTGGCCCTTGCATCATAGCTAACGTTAGCTAAATAGGCATGAACCAGGAGCTTTGTTTCTCCTTTAAATAGCTTGCTCCATTGCTTGTAACCTTTACCTTTGATTTGAATGAAGAATAGTTTTCTGTTGATGTTGTCCAGAACTTTCTTCTTATTGAAGGTCACCGAGAGAGAGCTTGAGTGTTTCCTCTAGCCTCTCTCCCTAGCTAGGCTTCCATTCCTAGCATTCCTCTGCACATTCCGTAACATATTTCAGCACCTAAACCACTTCCCTCATTCCATTTTCTCCATCACTGATTCATCTGTTTTCTTCACCGCATCACTGTTTGATTCAATCTTCCTTTGCCTCAACCTTATCTTCATAAATGAATCATCCATTCTCCTTCAATCCAGTCACCGAACACTGTTGAAGAGTGGGTTCCAGAGTTTAAGCTTCTGGTCATAGTCATCATATTTCATCTTCTTCCGCTGCAACAAAATGATGTTCATCCTCCTTTCCAGTTCAGATTCCAGAAGCTCCTAGAAGAAGTTCCGTTGATTCCATCTTGCACCAGAATCAGCTGGATCCTTCTTCCATCAGTATGTATAGGAAATTTGATAGGTCCTCTTTAACTGTGTAATTTCTAAAGGGTTGTAAATATAATTGGGAAAAGAATCAAGGTTAAAATGTAAGGTCTGGGGCAATCAAGAAACAACAACTGTCATTTTTTATAAACACCAGAACAACACATAAATTTATTACTGAAAAATGAACATAATATTACAAGATCTTACAAGATAATATATCTTAAATTATAAAAACATGCAATACAGTCCTTTTCTGTATTCAGAAAGATGATTATGAGAGATAAGTTACTAAAACACAACCGTCATTGACATACAAGATTGAGTAATACCTGTAGGAGTATCGAATACAGCTAACTATCTCCTGCCAAGATCTTCAGCTAAGTTTAGTACTTAAAACTTGGTTTGAAGAGGCTGGACAAACATGAATTTCAGAAAATATGTCAATAAATATCTTCCACAGGTGCACACATCCTAACAGTAAGAAAGAAGTTTATGTTTGTATCCAAACTAGTAGAAAACAAATACTTCTAGATGTAATCATAAATAAAAAGATCAATCATTTCAAACATTAATCAAATTATCCGAAAAATCATTCTTAGTTCACATTACAAGACTTTTATCTTCATGTATTATCCGAAAAATCATTCTTAGTTCACATTGTTAACCTCCTTCACCACCAAACATACTAAATTTCAACATTTGTCTTACTTTTTCATAATTTATCTCTACAATTAGACAGATTTTTTCTTTCACTGTTGGTTAGTAAACACTCTTCATGCTCTATTCTATCTCACTCGTATGTATATATATAACTTTATAAAATTATAATTTCACTTAATAAGGATAAGAAAAAAAACCCTGACAGCAAATATCAGTTCCTTATGATATGGAGGTCTGGACAACCTCAAAGACTTCCAAAGGGAAAACATGAAAACTATCACAAATATGGGTCACCTTTCTCATTTCTAATGTGACCCCTAGCTCTCATGTACCTAGCTTCACCATTGCTTAAGCCCAATTCATATACTACATCAAAAGAGGATACTTGTTGGACATAGCAGATGTCATAACTGAGGAGATTTAAAAGTTTCATGTTCTGAACCTAATGGCTTGGCCTGGAGACACACCCTTTCAAATGGGGGAATCTAGTGTAGTTATAGTGGACGACTCTTGTTTACAAATATAAACTATTTTGATTAATAGCTTGTGGTACATGCATGGATGTTGTTTTTTACAACTCATAATAACTTTGTTGTGTTGTTCTAACTTCTAATTCAGAAACAACAGCCTATTCACAGTGCAGAGAAGAGCATATGGAGAATTATATGGTATTTGGTGAGTCATGGAACCTGATGAATATCCAATATTCGGTCCCAGCTCAACATTCAATAGGAACACCTGTTCCCATTCTTTCCCTCTACACCAAATGTAATGACAATGTACTTCCCATCTCCTTTGCTGTTACATACACCTTACTTACAGAGATCTCTCAAGCTTGAGAGCAATTTATCTTCAATTGGATTAAAAGGTTTTCCCAAAAACAAGGACGATACTATTCTATAGCAGAATCCTATATATATGCTGATATTTCGGATCTGCAGTTAGAACTTAGACCAAAACTTGGATACTTAATGGGAAATCACCATAATTGATATGGAAACAATTGTATTCGCCATGGACAGTTTTCAGAAAGGCTCTCTTACAGCTATGCAGTAATGTGCTTGCCATCATTATGCTATCAGATAAAGGAGGAGAATATCTGCTCAAACTTCTCTTCATCATATCTATTTCCCCTTCAAATAAAATATTTTCTCTAATTTAAACAAAAAATGACATAATGCAGAATACTTGGCTTGGTCATGGATTTCATTTCTTGGCCAGGAGAAACATTCTGCTAGTAGTACTAGTTGATCATTAGATTCATTATGGTCCTGGCTAGTTTTCTTTTATTTATTATTCAAATAAACAAATGAAAAGGGACATCAGCCAAGTTGTATTCCATTCAGAAATTAGAAGTTAACTGATAGAACTGATATTAGAACAGAACAGAAAGATATTCTTTTATTGCTATCTGTACTCTAATCTCGTACCACCGTAGTAGGGAATAGAAACAAGGAACAAGATGAGTTTTGCACAACAATCAACTGAGGTTATTTGAGAAAACCCCACTCTCCACAATCCTTCTCGCTAAACCCATAAAACTGTCCACTCTCCTCATTAATAAGACTATTTATAATAGTTTGTTACACCTATTTAATTACAACTGTACCAACTACCTTGTATTTTCCTTCTATTGTAAACTATACTGAACCTATCATTAACTAATCCCGACTTATAAATAAAGAAATGTTTCTCAAGATTATAAATAAAGTGCCAAATCAATACAGCTGAACAATATAGGGTCACAGAACAAAATTGTATGCTTGGTGTACGTTTGTATGCATATAACAAGCAAAGAAAGAGAATCTCACATAAATTGTGAATATAATAGCAATGGCCATTATGGTCATCCCCAAGTTATCAGAAAAATCATTTATTAGTTTTCTGGCAACATAGACACAGAAAACTGCAACAGGAGCAGCAATAAGAAAAATTGTCAGGGCCAACGATCTTGCATAGTCTTCTGAACCAGAGGACTTCTTTGACTTTAAGATGGATGCATTATCTTGAGGAATCATTACTCAGGCTCTTTTCTTTGCTTTCAGATATCATATAATACATTGTATAAATTTTTATTTATTTATTTTTTATAGTTTGATGGGATGAGAGAAAAAGAAGATAAAGATGGGAACTAAACACACCAACGTATCTTTATCTTAACACTACTCTAACTGTAATAACTATCTCCATTATACCTAACTCATCATTTTCAATCCAAATCCATATCACTTCCTGTTTACCTCTTTTCTACCAATATTTTCCTTCCCACTACTTCTCATTCTAAACCTAACCAATAAATCAATTCAACTCCTCTTTTGTAACATCTTTACTCTCACTCTATATATATATATCTATCTATCTCTCTCTCTCTCTCTCTCTCTCATATATATATATATATATATATATATATATATATACACACATTGATATGTTTATTTAATTTGTTTACTTTCTTTAGGAAGTATAAAGGGAAAATGTAGAGGGATGAGTTTTTATACAGAGGTGCTCTCTCCTTTTCTCTTGGTAGAAATAGGTTTCAATGTGACTATGGGAAATGAGGGAAGTTGAAATAGTAAACTGGGTGAAATATATTTTAGCTAGTTGAGTGCTTCAGTATGAAAGTTGAGTGCTCCAAGTTTTAGCTAGTTGTGCATTTCTTTACCAGTCAGTTTATATATTTTAGTAGTTTTTAATATTCATGCCTTCTAGTTTCTTAACACTACTATGAGAATACCTTTTGGAATATCAGAGGAGCAGTTGGAGCGGTCTTCTAATATTTCCTATATGGGTGTTGGATTTAAAAAAGAGGTTATGTCATATTTCTTAACAAACCTGCACTTAACAAACCTATATATTAAACTTGCAACCAGAGGTAACACCGCAATATCTCCTATCACGTTAAACAAACCTGCACTTAACCAATTCCAAGCGCATTGAACTACTTACCTTGGTTACTAAATATTCATTTCTTAACCAAAATGTCAGTTAATGGTGTGGTTTTCTGGATTATAAACTATATCAGGTGAAATTCTCCAGCAATCATACAACATTGCACCTTAATCAATCAATTAATTGAATGTTCCTAGAGAACCTATCAAACTCTTCCTATTCTGCTTGAAACCCCTATTCGGACCAATTTCACAACGTCACATACAAATATTGCTAAACATAACTAAAACGTTATTCTAATCAAAGTACATGTTAATTTGCATTCATCATATTAGAAAGAATCATTCACCCATTATATAATCATAACACCATATTTCACAGAATCAAAGTTAATGTTTAGCGCCACTTACTTTGGCTCTTCTTAGTTTCTTTTCTCTACACCACCAGAATTCTCCTAACCTTGAGATTGATCCAGCAGCTTCCTCTATTGTTCTATTAAAATGCTCCCAGGAAGTTCAAATGAACTTTATACAATTTAATGCTAAACTGCATAAGAAGTAAAGTAAGGACTTTAAACATAAAACAGGGGGAAACAACACAACAAAACTCAGGAGTAAACATACCTTGCTTCAGTACCTAGCTCTTTTGCTTCACTGTACAACACTTTAAGCCTTCCCAATGAGGTACCCCACACTTCTCAACCACTTCAGCTCCTGTATCAAAGTCAAAATAAAATTTTCAATAATGAAGCAAACCATTTTCAGTGACTAGTTTTCGTCAAGACCCATTTTCAATAACAACCAATAAAACGAAACCAAAATATAAGCAATTCAAACTTACTAAATGAAGAAGGCAATAGCAGCTCGATCTTATCTCTTCCACTTCGAAGACCCCATCACCTAGGGTTTCTAAATTCGCAATTTCAAACCTCGAAACAACAACGAGCAAAAATAGGACAATGTAACAACACCGAGAGAAAAGATAACTCAAATAAACCTCAAATATAAACGATTCAAACTTACCAGGACCAAAACGCAACTACAAATCCAGCTTATCTCTACCACTTCGAAGAAACCAACCTAGGGTTTTCAAAGTCGCAATTTCAAACCTCCAAAGAACAAAAGGAGAAAATGAAAACAAAAATAATCCTCAAAGCTTCGATTACTCACCGTGCTCGACAAATGAAATCCGAATCTACGAGCAATGACGTCGAGTGCGCGTTTCACTGAACAAGAGCCTCCCTGCAGGCGAGGTGGACTCACAGCGGAGAAGAGAGTGCAGTGAAGAAGTGGACTGCAGCTTCGACAAGAGGAAGAAGAGGCAGAACTGGACTGAAGCTTCGAGGACAGAAGAGGGAGAAGAAATGTTTTTTTTCAGAGTGTGGGAAATTTTGGAGCTTTCACTTTCATTTTTACTTGGTTTTCTATTACGTACGCCAATTACATACGAATCTTCCGTATAAATTTTTTTTTTAATTATATACGGATGTGTCCGTATATAATGGATTTCCCAATATCCGTATGTAAAATCCGTATATAATACGTTTATTACATACGGATTTAATCCGTATATAATGATCCGCGGGTAACTAGCTATTTTCTTGTAGTGAGATTTTATTTTATTTTATCTTCTATCTTCTGAATCTTTTATCTTTTTAATTTTATCTTCTGAATCTTTTATCTTCTCCTATATCTTTTTGTGCTAACAAATATTTTCTAGGGTTTTGTTTTCTTGTGTATGCAGGAAGCAATTAGAACAAGGAGTAAGAAAACAACAGAACCTCTTCTTGAAGGATTAGAAGACAGTAGACGGAGGAGAAGAATCAGAACGTCTAGAGAACTTTTCCCTTCTCCAGAAACTCTCTTACAATCATCACCACAAGGTTCTGTTCATAGCACAGGGAGTATGGAGAACAATAATGATAGAAGAACTCTTGCAGACTACACCAATATTGCTGGGCCTCAACACTTTAACAGCATAGCTAGACCTAGAGTCAATGCAGCCAATATGGAGGTCAAACCAGCACTGATTCAACTGGTGAAAAGTAATCAATTTAATGGGTTATCTCATGAAAGCCCATATGAGCACCTCACTACCTTTAATGAGATTTGCAACACAGTCAAGATTAATGGGGTGCCAGACGAAGCTATCAAACTTAGCTTGTTTCCTTTCTCATTGGGAGGCAATGCTAAGATTTGGTTGAATTCTTTTCCAGAAGAAAGTTTCACAGAGTGGGAAGCAGTGGTCACAAAATTTTTAAACAAGTACTTCCCACAATCTAAGGTGACGAAAGGTAAGCAAGAGATTTCTTCATTTAAGCAGGGCATGGAAGAATCACTGGGGCATGCATGGGACAGGTATAAAAGCTTGTTACGTAAAACTCCCACGCATGGTTTTGAAGATCAAGAAGTAGTCTTAACTTTCCTTGGAGGGCTTGGTTCACAAACCAAGATGATGCTGGATGCCTCAGCAGGAGGCAATATTAAATGGAAAACTCCAGAGGAAGCAACTGAAATTATAGAAAACATGGCTACTAGTGATAATGAGCTGCACAGTGAGAGAGGAGCTCCTATGCAACAAAAAGGGGTTCTTCAATTACAAACACATGATGCCTTGCTAGCTCAGAATAAAATTCTGACTCAACAGCTGGAGGCTCTGACTAAAACTCTTGCTCAATTACCCAAAGAGTTGAAATCTGCTGCACATGTACAAACCCAGTTGTGCGAATTATGTGGAGGCGACCATATCAATGGTCAATGTGCCTTTCCAGTTGAAGCCGTAGAGGATGTAAACTACATGACCAATCAATACCGTCAAGGGAGCTACAATCAGGGGTGGAAACCACACCCAAGTATTGGTCAAGGGCAAACTGGGCAAGCTGGTCAATATAATAAGCAGCAGCAGCAACCCACCTTATGGCAACAGTTATCTATGCTTAATGAAAGATCCATGAGGATGGAGGAAACTCTCAGCAATTTCATACAGAAAACTGAGTCTACCCAAAAGAGCACTGAAGCTGCTATCAAAAATTTGGAGACTCAGATGGGGCAGATCACCAAACAGGTGGAAGAAAGGCCAAATAGAAACTTTGGGGCTAATACTGAGGTTAACCCCAGAGAAGAGTGCAAGGTGGTAGAGAGTGTTGATGATGAGAAAGTTGAGTTAGATACAGAAGAGAGAAGTGAAACAGAGAGCAAAAGCACGTTTCCTTTTCCAATCCATCAAGAGAAACCAATGGACTTCACAGAGTTATTCAAAATGGTGGATAATGATGCACCTTGGGAGCAAATTCTGCAACAGATTACGGTTTACACCAAATCTAATGAAGAAATCTCTACAAAGAAGAGACGTAGAGATGATGAGAAAAAAAAGTGTATAACTGTTAAGGAAGAGTCATTCCCACCTAAAGCATCAGATCCAGGTAGTTTTTCTATCCCTTGTAATATAGGGAAGAAAAAGGTAAAGAAAGCTTTCCTTGATTTAGGTTCAAGTGTTAACTTGATACCTTATTCTTTACTGGAGCAAATTGGCAATGTTAAAATGAAACCTGTAAAGGTTAATTTAGTAATGGCCGATGGATCTTCAAAGGAGCCATGTGGGATTGCAGAAGACATTGTAGTTTGTGTTGGCAAACTTCAGTTTTTGGCAGACTTTGTGGTGATGAAGATGGAAACCGAGAAAATACCTATCATACTTGGAAGACCGTTTATGAAAACGGCCAGGGCTATCATAGATGTAAATGAAGGTATAGTGGTGCTCCAGGATAGAGAGGAGAGAGTGGTGGTGGATGTCTTCAAAGATGAGACGCAAGCAAAGGAGGAAGAAGCTAGTTATAAAGCTGCATTTCGAGATGCACCCATAACTAGAGGTAAAGATGAAAATCTTGAAGTTTCAGGTAACCATTGTTTGGTGTTTCAGGTACCCAAGGAAGAAGAGATTGGAAGAGGAGAAGAAATTCCTAGAGACTGGAAGAAAAGAACACTCCAACTTGGCACGCCTGTAAGAATCAAGAACAAGTTGTGGGTTGTGAAGGGTTTTAAAGAAAAGGAGATGATAGAGATAGAGTCTCCATATTCTAGAAGAACCAAAACAGTTCAAAGGAAGCAGTTGAGAAGTTGGTGGAATGACAACATCAACTATAAAGAAGAAGGAACTTGAGCTTTACTGGGTCAAGCTAATGACGTTAAAAGAGCGCTTGCTGGGAGGCAACCTAGTGGATTTACAAACTTTTGATTTTGATTTTGGTTTTGTAATTTTTAATATGTGGATATTATTTTGTAAATATTTTGTTGGATCCAGCATCTACTGAAGGATGCTAGGTGGTTAAGTATCTACTGAAGGATATTAAGTTTGTAACACCTACTGATGGGTGTTGGTGAGAAGATTTTGCACCTACTGATGGGTGCTGGTAAGTTTGAAACACCTACTGATGGGTGTTGGTGGATTTTGGGTCAGGCTCGTGACGTTAAACAAGCACTACCTGGGAGGCAACCCAGTTGATTGATTGTTAGGGTTTGCATAAGCATTTTTAACATTGAATTGCAGGGAACCAGTGAGGGGTATGTCTAGGAGGCACGTAGGTCAAGAAAAGAAAGAGAAGAGCAATTCCCGCAAGTGCCGCTGAGCGGCAAACTACCGCTGAGCGGTAGTCTCGCAGAATGGGCTTTAGTTCCCCTTAGCGGAACCCGAGCCCATTAGGGTATTTTTAAACCCTAAGCTGCGCAATTTCTCATACTTTCAGGCTCTTCTTTGCACAAACACTCCCACATATCTTTTCCAAGGTTTTCCACATCTTTTCACTCTTCCCTCTTAAGAAAATATCTCTTCCACTCACTTTTTCACTAGTGTGCCATCAAAGTTTGGGGTTGGAAGAGAGCATTCTAGCTTGGAAGCATTCTCATTGCATCTAGTATCTCCACCCAAGTAAGTAAAATGCATTTTGTTCATTCTAGAGTTCTTGAATTTAAATGTGATTGTCAAAGCATGAATATTTAGGGGTTTTGATTTCTATGCATGATTTGATGATATATTTGATGTTTGAACCGATTAAACTGCATGATTATGAACTGGAAAACTGAAAATTGCATTTGGGTGGAGTTAGGAAAGCTTTAAAACAGATTTTTCAAAAATCTGCAGAGTTACCGCTGAGCAGCATTTACCGCTGAGCGGCACTCTGCCAGATTTGGTTCTTCTGAATTTTTGCGTGTTGGAATGTGGCACTGGTGGCGCTGAGGGGAAATTCTGGCCCTCAGCGGTGGTTTAGCTTCGAAAGGAGTTGTGTTCTGTGTTTTACTAATGATTAACATCATGTTCTGTGGTTTTGTTTGTGTTTTGAATGCAGGAATGGCATCTTCTTCAGGAAAGAGATTGAAAACCATGGCAACCAAGAGAAAGGAAAAGGAACCAGAGCAACCCCATAATAGCAGGTTCCTCTCTAGGAAACATGAGAAGCACTTTAGGGTGGTTCAGGACAGGAGACTTCTGATGGAGAGAAAGGTTGGAATGATACCTAACTTTGCTCCTCAATTTGGAGAGCAAGTGTTAGGGAATGATTGGGGAAAGCTAGCCACTTATCCTGCACCTGCCAACATAGCTGTGGTAAAGGAATTTTACACCAATGCAAAGAAGATTGGTGATTATCCAGCTGAGAATTATTTGGGCTATGTCAGAGGCCATGCTATCAGGTATGATCCTGATTCTATCAACAACTTCCTGGATACTGTGTGGGCTGGTGAGCAATGCCAGTTTGCTCTTTGCATGGAAGAAGGTGCTGATTATGAGGATGTGGAGAGAGTACTGTGTATACCTGGAGGACACTTCCAAAGGAATAGATCTGGCTCAGTGGTTAACATTAGGAGGACGGATTTGACTCCTCTTGCAAAGTATTGGATGGCATTTTCTCATGCCAACATTCAGCCATGTTCACATGTGTCAGATATTACTCTCAGCAGGGCACTATTCATCTACTGTGCTATCAGAAACTTGAATGTTAATATTGGGCAGGTGATAGCTGATGAGATTAGTGTGTGCGCTAATACTTCAAATAACAAAGCACCACTAGGACATCCTTCTTTGATCACTCACCTTTGCAAGCTAGCTGGGGTGGACACTTTGATAACAGTTGAAAAACTGTTATTTTCATGCTTAAAATTGATACTAAAAGCAACCTTTATACTTAAAAACTAGCTTGAAATCATGCTTTTATCTATATTTTCAGAAATAAGAGAGCTGGACAGGTTTATGCTTGATTTAAGTGTTTTTGTGCAGGTTTTAAGGTGAATTTAGTGAAAGAAGTGAAGAAGGAGAGAGATGGAATCAGAAAAGGAATCAAAGAGTGCAAAAGGAGAAGCCGAAAGTGTAACACCCCTTCTCGGATTGTCACAGAAATTTTTTTTAAAATAATTGTTTACTTTTAAAGGCACACCATTTAACATTATTATTGAAAAAAAAAATACATCAAAGTATTAGCGAGTAATTATTAGATTACAAACCGAATATTAAAAGTTGTTTTAAAATTACAAACCATAACAAATTAAAAGTCTGCTTAAAGTACAATACTTCACAACAATTTATTTTCACACTTTAAAATTTCCATGTAATTTTCCCAACACGCTCCTCGTTCTAAACTTCTTCAGCTTCACGTGGAACATCATCTACTCCCGTATAACGATACGCGTTATACGATCATCGTAGTCACACAAGTAGGGTGAGCTAACCATAACCATAAAAATAACAATTTGCAGATAAGCGCACACACTATAAACATCTAATAATATTAATCGCGTATTAATAAGATCGTAACACCTCTGCCGAAAGAACTTAATACCATAATTGTAATTGACTAGGAAATTAATTCATAAGTGAATTCAAGTTTATTTATCCTCTTGTACTATATCATGTAAAGCAAGGTAACCAGAACAAGGAAATTTCTTCGGACACGACCCGAAGTTATTAGACCTATTGATTTTGTCCTTCACACGCAGCTAATGGACGCTGGTCCGTCACACGCAGCTATTGGACCTAACTCGGTTCTTGTCCTTCACACGCAGCTATTGGACACTGGTCCTTCACACGCAGCTAATGGACCTATCTCAGTTCTTGTCCTTCACACGCAGCTATTGGACACTGGTCCTTCACACGCAGCTAATGGACCTATCTCAGTTCTTGTCCTTCACACGCAGCTATTGGACATTGGTCCTTCACACGCAGCTAATGGACCTAACTCGGTTCTTGTCCTTCACACGCAGCTATTGGACACTGGTCCTTCACACGCAGCTATTGGACCTCGGATAAGAGTCATCCTCCACACACTGCTTTAGACATATCTCCCCGGTTCTTCAAGGACTTATGAGTAAAAACATTGGTGAGTAACATCCATTCACCAAGCACAATACTCAGCACGAGTTAGAATTTTACGGGCTAGATATCTGTATTTCCCTCAAAAGGTAAAATGACAGAACTCGTATCCACCTATCGCCTTATATAGGCAAAAGGAAATTATCCTTTTAACTACCGAGTTAAAGCATAAGAATATTTTTGGTTATATACGATAAGACTATAAAATTCTTAAAGGCTATCTAATTAGATTTCACGAAAATAAAGTACATGCCAACTTACATTAAATACAGAAATCACATACAAGATAAAATTGCTGTCAATTCCGGCATTCGCTTATTGCTTCACCCATAACTCTCTCTATAGAACTCCGAACGAGTTGGTTCTTGTTTTATTGGATTCTAGACTTAAAAACCTTTCATATGAATGCTAACTCGTAATTTTTGGACTAAAGCATCAGCTGCAGTAAAATGTTTAAAATAAACATTTTCGTCTCGTTTTTCTGTATTTTCAGCTATGACCTTTCTTGATTGTTTTGTTTATTACTCTCTCCACATAATTCCAAATAATATGGTTCTTTTTGCGTTGAAAAATAGACTTAATAAGCTTTCTTTAGACACTGGAATTAAAATTTTTGGACCACTGTACTAACTGCAGTGAAATTATGAAAATCAGCATTTTCTGAGCTTCCTGGACAGGTGTACATGACTCACGGTAGATTAATTATAACAGACAAAAAAATTGAACATTTGCTTCAATTAAGACAATACAAATGAGAGAGTTGCCATGGTTTCAAATCTGATTTCCAAGACCAAATTAGAGAAGTGATTAAATATAATTCTAAAACACATTATTAAACAAGTTTTCTATAAGGCATAAATCCTTTGTTCTATGGTGCTTATACGTAGGTTGGCCCTTTTCACATAGATAACAGTTTGGCATTTAAGTAATAAGGCATGGCATCGTTCTTATTAAAGAATTCTTATTTAATCTAAAATGGCCAGAATCTAGTACCTTTAATGGCCACAACGTTTTCTTTCAAGTAAGAAGAACCATGAGGTATGGTCTCATGCAAAGCTCTACTTAAAAAAATCCAGCAGCAGGATTTATAAAATCTGACATGTTGGTTTAGACTTTCAATGATTCTTAGTATGTTTATCTACTCTACGGGTGTCTTCATCATAGCCATACTCTCTGATTTAGGACAGAGCAAAAGAAATGACATGCTACAACTTTTCTTATTAAAGAATTGATAATTAGACAACATGCCACGGTTAAACTATTTTATGGCAGCAACAAAGATTCACTACAAGGTATGGTTAGTGAGAGAAGTTTTATTAAATAAATGAGACCCATGCATGAGGTATGGTCTATCTGACAGAATAGGTACAACTATGGGGCAATACAACGAAACAATTTCTTTTTTTTTTCTTTTCTATACTCCAATATCCTAGACAAGTGAGGTTCAACTCTCACGCGTATTACTACCTTAAAGAAAGATTGGCAAGTTCACCATCTAATCTGAACTAAATCTACAAGGCATACACACCCTTATATATATATATATATATATATATATATACATTCAGTAAAGATTCTCGTGACATGCTTCTTGGTAAAATCGAAAGAATTATCTAGAGGTATGGTTGGTCAGACATAAAAACTAAGGTGAATTAAAATGATTGAAACAATTGGTCCATGTGCGGCTAAGCATAGCTAAGCAAAAGAATTACTTAAAATAAAGTGGAGTATTTAAGTAGTTGGGGTTCACGAGAGTTAGGCTTCTCTGTCACATTAAATCAATCCTATTATATCATAGAGTTGTTTTCATTCTATTTGCACAATGAGAATAGACCATAAAGGCATCTCATATCACACAACTTCAAGAGAGAGTATCATGATACTAGAGGTAGCCAAACTTATACTTGTATCATATTTTACAGAGTCAATAACGAGTATATTCTACAGCAAAGAGAACTCTTTCAAGCTTTCACAAAATAAGGCATGCATCTTAGTATTCAAGACCGAAAATTGGCAAGGTAATCATACTATTGAGTAAAAGAAATGGTTTAGCTCCCCTACCTCTTTCTCCAGCAAGGTTGGTTGGTTCCTTAAGATTTTCAGCCCTTACTTTGTTGATCTAAGTCTCCTTCTTCCTTAGTTTCTCAACTTCTCCGGCAACACTCCAATTTCAGATATCTCTCCCGTTCACTCTTTCAGTTCATACTATTTTTTTTTTCTTTTTCTTTTCTTTTCCTAATGAAATCCTACGATTTATTAGCAAACAGACGGTCCCTCCATTTCCAAAGAGGAATCATGTTGGTCACTAGAAAATGATAATATTGGTTCTTAAGGTCAAAATTTCGTTCAATGTTTCCCACAGAGTCGTTTCATGATGAAAGTTTTGTCTGATGTGTGCACTTAAGAAGATATTGTGCTATGCTTACACAAAAGGTGACCCCAAGGTAAAGGAAATAGACCAAAACCGTGAAGAGTGGAGAAAGCAACAACAATAAAAAAAATTATCAGATGAAGTGGGGGAAAAGATTGGTCATGGTTGAAGAAGAAAAGATTCATGGTACTCAATATGGCCCTTAGTATGCACGAAGATAAATTCTTCATGTGACCAATGTATACACATCATAGTTCAAGCTTTTAGAAAAAAAAAATGAAACCAGGTTCACGTATTAAGACAATTATTGCATAAGAAATTTGTTCCACTCTTGAAATAACAAACTTTCATATTTGAAATACATAAAGTAATCTAACCCATGATCCGCATGGCAGACAAAATGGACTACTTTCAAATAAGTGGAAAAATATAAAATTTAAAGGAATTGAATGAAAAGTTTCCAACCTTTGTAAAAAAATAAATAAAATAAAATAAACAAAAGCAGGAACAAACTTTTGGTGCATCAAGAATTGTTTCATCCAAGTATGTCTTTTTACAAAAAAAAAATTAAATGTGCCTCGAAAGGACTGTATGTTGATGTGGCTATTTTTATTCACTCTTTATTCATATATGGCACAAATTCCTTAACACTTCTCGTGATCATCTGACTAACCATCACACTTCAAACTTTTATGACAACCATAAATAGGCAAAGTTCTCGCATGCAATTAAATTAAGAAAAGCAAGACAAGTTTTTACAGAATCCTAAAGCCATTTAATTCAATAACCATGCGAATTTAACAAAGTAAGTAATATAATAGAATTACATCTTAAACACTTAAATACACAATTACCATCACAAAATAAGAAATTCTTACTAACTAAATATTAGTTGCAAAATAAATTATCTTATAGTATTAATTTATTTTTGGGCCTTACAGAAAGCACCGCTCAGCGGCATTTTACCGCTGAGCGGCACTCAGGAGGTCACGGGAGGTCCGCTGAGGGGCAAAATGGCCGCTGAGGGGAAGAAACAAGACGCGCAGTCACCGCTGAGCGGTATTTACCGCTGAGCGCCATTTTTAATGGGCTTGGACTTGTTTTCTGGCACTTTTATGGGCTTGGGCTTAGATCTTTTGTAATTCTAGAATAGTATATAAGGACTTGCACGTCCTAGAGTTAGTATCTTTGGCAGAAACGAGGCAAACACTCTCTCTTCCACTCCTTTGAAGGAGGATCTTGGATGCTCAGGCTACCTCTTCACCTTTTTAGGGTTTATTCTTTCATTCTTTCATTATTGTTCATCTAGGTTCACCATGAATATGGTGAACTAAACCTTGTATGTTTGTTGGAGAATCAATGTAATCTTTTGAAGCTCTCATATATGGAATTTATGCTTGCATCTTTTAATTAAGATTTATGCTTTCTTTCATCATTAGTTAGGGTTTTTCCTCTTTGCTTAATGCTTGCATGGTTTAACTCATTCGATGCATGATTATTGGTTTTGTCGATACGGGCACGTACGGGGAAGTCTAGATCCGGGGAATTTCTCCCAATATTATATTGGTTGTCGTTAAGCTCCTGCACTTATGAACTGATCATTAGGAATGCTAGGAATTGTATGAACTCGTGATTAGGGAGAAGCCATCTAGAATGGTACTTTAGAGAGTGGCATTAACAATGATGATTTGAATGTTGAATTCCTAAAATATATGAGAGTGGATAAGATGAAATTGCCCCCCAACAACATATTCATTCATATATTTCATTGAAAGTGTTTATCTTTTGCTTTTGCCATTAATCAAAAACTCATGCATACATGTTTATTTTCTGTCTTGCATATTAAACTCTAAATATTTCGTCTGTAAGTCTTAGCTAATCAAGAAACCACATAACTAAACTAGGCCGTGAGTCCTTTGGGAGAACGATACTTGGTCTTACCAAGTTTATTACTTGAACGATTCGGTCATACTTGCCGATTGTGAAACAAGTTTGTGACATCATATTTTGGTGTTCATAAATTTGTCCATCACACTTCTGTTCCACCATTTGAAAGGCCAAGAAAAGCTATTGATGAAGCTTATTACAGACAGTACTGTGGAGGTGAGGATGCAGCTCAGCCAGTTCCACCACGCCGGGCTCGTAGAGAGAGAGGGCCAGCACAGAGCCGGACATCTGCTGATACACATGAAGCAGAACCATTCCAGATGAGGGACATGTATATGTCTCTTATAGGTGCTCAGTTGTAGTCCATTCACAGAGGGCAGGTGGCCACTGCTGAGATGATAGTGGGGATGTATGATACACCTCCAGCCCACAGGTGGACTATGGATGAATTCCATAATGTAGTAGCTTGGCCAGAAGAACCATTGCATGGAGGAGGAGCTGAAGCAGCTGAAGCTTCAGCTAGAGATATGGAAGAAGATGAAGCTGATGAGGAGGATGCATTTGAAGATGATGAAGATGAGGAGGAAGAGGAAGATACAGAGGACAGCTCAGACTGATGAGGAGCTGAGATAGCATTTACTGATGAATGCTATCATATGATTATGCTTTTGTTGTTTAAGTTTTCTGAACTTATTTGTTTTTGTTTTTAGATTAGGGTTTGATGTACTCTATTGAACACCTGGTTTCTTATGATGGTTTAATATTAACTGTGATTGTTTGATAAGTAATGCTTGATGATGCTTATTGATTGATTGATGTTGAGATGATGTGCACATTAAAATGCTTATACAGGTGATTCACAAGCTTTGTGAACAAATGCATGATATCATGATTGTGATTGTGAAATGAAGCAGGATGTGTATGTGAAATGTGAATGAGCTTATATGTGAGGTTTTGAGCTCCAGAGTTGTTATTGTTGAATGCTATTACTTTGAAAGCATGAATGATTTTGCCCAGGTTTTCTATGATTGAATTAATTGCTTGTTTTGCATCATGTGATCAAGGCCGTTTGTTGGAACCCTTTTTATTGGCCAAATTCATAAAGTTAGCCCACTAAAAGAGAACACGTTGTGTTCTATCCTTTGAACCATTAGCCTTGAACATACACTGACAACCCTTGATTGAAAATCTTTACCTTGAGTTAAGTAGAAGATCTTGTGTGGTATTGTTAAATGTTCAAGTGTGGGGTTGTTGGGAAAACATGAAAAAGGAAAAGCATTGAGCTAAGAGCTAAAAAGTAAGAATATGCAAAGAAAAAGAAAAGAAAAAAGAAAAAGAAGCAAAGCTCAATGCAAATGCAAATGCAAAAGAAAGTTGGGAATGAATAAGAAAAATTGCGTTGTTATGATTCTCTTAACTCAAGGATTTTGTGATCCAGAAAAACCAATTTTCTTGTTAGCCCAGCCACATTATAAGCCATTGAAAAGTCCTTGTGATGATGCATGCTTGTGAATGTTTTTGATTGTGGTAAAATGAAAGGCAAAGTTGATTCATGTGACATTGTGATAGTGGAGTGAATGAGTGAAACACTTTACCTCTTATACACTTGTGTGTTGAGTGAAACACTTTATCTAGTGAGGAAATATTCCATAAGCACATGAACATCCATGCTTAATTGATTGATCATTCATGAAAAATAGCATTTGTTGGAATTTAAATGACTTTGTGAACACTAAAGCATGTGCACATCTTGAATGAACTCTTGGTCATAAGTTTGAGTGAAGTTATTACTTATCTTGAAAAAGAGGATTTTTGAATGAGTGAACCATCATATGAATTGGTTGGAGATTGAGTTACATCTTGTTTGCTTGAGGACAAGCAAAGTTCTAAGTTTGGGGTTGTGATAACAGTTGAAAAACTGTTATTTTCATGCTTAAAATTGATACTAAAAGCAACCTTTAGACTTAGAAACTAGCTTGAAATCATGCTTTTATTCATATTTTCATAAATAAGAGAGCTGGACAGGTTTATGCTTGATTTCAGTGTTTTTGTGCAGGTTTTAAGGTGAATTTAGTGAAAGAAGTGAAGAAGGAGAGAGATGGAATCAGAAAAGAAATCAAAGAGTGCAAAAGGAGAAGCCGTGGTCACCGCTCAGCGGCATTTTACCACTGAGCGACACTCAAGAGGTCACGGGAGGTCCGCTGAGGGGCGAAATGGCCGCTGAGGGGAAGAAACGAGACGCGCACTCACCGCTGAGCGGTACTTTACCGCTGAGCGGCACACTTATGGGCTTGGGCCTAGATTTTTTGTAATTTTAGAATAGTATATAAGCTTTAGGACGTCCTAGGGTTTGTATCTTTGGCAGAAACGAGGCAAACACTCTCTCTTCCACCCCTTTGAAGGAGGATCTTGGATGCTCAGGCTACCTCTTCACCTTTTTAGGGTTTATTCTTTCATTCTTTCATTGAAATTCATCTAGGTTCACCATGAATATGGTGAACTAAACTCTGTATGTTTGTTGGGGAATCAATGTAATCTCTTGAAGCTCTCATATATGGAATTTATGCTTGCATCTTTTAATTAAGATTTATGCTTTCTTTCATCATTAGTTAGGGTTTTTCCTCTTTGCTTAATGCTTGCATGGTTTAACTCATTCGGTGCATGATTATTGGTTTTGTCGATACGGGCACGTACGGGGAAGTCTAGATCCGGGGAATTTCTCCCAATAGTATATTGGTTGTCGTTAAGCTCCTGCACTTATGAACTGATCATTAGGAATGCTAGGAATTGTATGAACTCGTGATTAGGGAGAAGCCATCTAGAATGGTACTTTAGAGAGTGGCATTAACAATGATGATTTGAATGTTGAATTCCTAAAATATATGAGAGTGGATGAGATGAAATTGACCCCCAACAACATATTCATTCATATATTTCATTGAAAGTGTTTATCTTTTGCTTTTGCCATTGATCAAAAACTCATGCATACATGTTTATTTTCTGTCTTGCATATTAAATTCCAAATATTTCGTTCTTAAGTCTTAGCTAATCAACAAACCACACAACTAAACTAGGTCGTGAGTCCTTTGGGAGAATGATACTTGGTCTTACCAAGTTTATTACTTGAACGATTCGGTCATACTTGCCGATTGTGAAACAAGTTTGTGACATCATATTTTGGTGATCATAAATTTGTCCATCACCTCCTGCATACACAAGAAAACAAAACCCTAGAAAATATTTGTTAGCACAAAAAGATATAGGAGAAGATATATATTCAGAAGATAAAAGATTCAAAAGATAAAATAAAATAAGATAGAATAAAATAAAATAAAATCTAATCTAATAAAATCAAATCTAATCAAATCAAATAAGATAAAATAAAATAAAAACAGAAAAAAAAAAACAGAAATTCAAAATTAAAGTCAAAGATAATCAATAATCACACAAATTAACCAGTTAAACCAGAGTCCCCGGCAACGGCGCCAAAAACTTGATGGACAAATTTATGATCACCAAAATATAATGTCACAAACTTGTTTTACAATCGACAAGTATGACCGAATCGTTCAAGTAATAAACTTGGTAAGACCAAGTATCGTTCTCCCAAAGGACTCACGGCCTAGTTTAGTTATGTGATTTGTTTATTAGCTAAGACTTACAAACGAAATAATTGAGATTTTATATGCAAGACAGAAAATAAACATGTATGCATGAAGTTTTGATCAATGGCAAAAAGCAAAAGATAAACACTTTCAATGAAATTTATGTATGAATATGTTGTTGGGTGTTCAATTTCATCTTATCCACTCTCATATATTTTAGGAATTCAACATTCAAATCATCATTGTTAATGCCACTCTCTAAAGTACCTTTCTAGAAGGCTTCTCCCTAATCACGAGTTCATACAATTCCTAGCATTCCTAATGATCAGTTCATAAGTGCAGGAGCTTAACGACAACCAACATAATATTGGGAGAAATTCCCCGGATCTAGACTTCCCCGTACGTTCTCGTATCGACAAAACCAATAATCATGCATCGAATGAGTTAAACAATGCAAGCATTAAGCAAAGAGGAAAAACCCTAACTAATGATGAAAGAAAGCATAAGTCTTAATTAAAAGATGTAAAAACAGATTCCATATATGAGAGCTTCAAAAGATTACATTGATTCCCCAACAAACATACAGAGTTTAGTTCACCATATTCATGGTGAACCTAGATGAACAATAATGAAAGAATGAAAGAATAAACCCTAAAAAGGTGAAGAGGTAGCCTGAGCATCCAAGATCCTCCTTCAAAGGGGTGGAAGAGAGAGTGTTTGCTTTGTTTCTGCCAAAGATACAAACCCTAGGACGTCCTAAAGCTTATATACTATTCTAAAATTATAGAAAATTCAGGCCCAAGCCCATAAGTGTGCCGCTCAGCGGTAAAGTACCGCTCAGCGGTAAAGTACCGCTCAGCGGTAAAGTACCGCTCAGCGGTGAGTGCGCGTCTCGTTTCTTCCCCTCAGCGGCCATTTTGCCCCTCAGCGGATCTCCCGTGAGCTCCTGAGTGCCGCTCAGCGGTAAACTGCCGCTGAGCGGTGACTTCGGCTTCTCCTTTTGCACTTTTTAATGTCTTTTCTGATTTCATCTCTCTCCTTCTTCACTTCTTTCACCAAATTCACCTTAAAACCTGCAAAAAAACACTGAAATCAAGCATAAACCTGTCCAGCTCTCTTATTTTTGTAAATATGAATAAAAGTATGATTTCAAGCTAGTTTCTAAGTATAAAGGTTGCTTTTAGTATCAATTTTAAGCATGAAAATAACAGTTTTTCAACTGTTATCACCTACAAAATCAAAGGAATCTAGTACAAAACCTATAAATTCTTCTTCAACTCTCTCATTCAATAAACTAAAGCAAAAACATGAGTTAAAGCAAGTTTCTTAGTCAAAAAGGGTTGATTGATTATCAAAATTAAGTATAAAAATAACGATTTTTCAGCCGTTATCATCAAGCCATAAAAAGATACATTCCCTATGACGTCCAAGTCCTTAAATAGAACATAAAAATAACAGAAAACAGGTCCAAACCCACGAAACTGGTGCTAAAGCGCCCTAAGTGTGGTGCTCGGGCAGTATGTGACACCTTTTGGCGCTCAAATGCCCTTGGAAAGGCGCCCGGGCGCGAAATGGGTCAAATCTGTTGCCCAAGCACCCCTAGAAGGGCGCCCGGGCGCCAAATGACACTAAATTATGCACTCTGGTTGACTTTTCTGCATTCCAACTATTTGGTACTTTAAGTCTTCTTTCAAATCATTCCAATAGACTACAAAATCAAGGGAATTTAGTAATAAAATCATCAAGTATAACTTCAACTCTCTTATTCACAAAACTATTATAAAAACATGATTCCAACCAAGTTTCTAAGCAGAAAAGAGTGCATTTAGTGTCAAAATTACATCATAGATAACAGTATTTTCAACCTTTATCAGTATGTACTATGTTATTTATGTTATATATGCTTATGCTTACTGTGAGATTTGTACAAGCATAATTGTGGACATATTGTGTTGATTATTGCATACTAATGTGTTTGAAATGTGATTATATCTGTGTATTCAAAATATGAGTTTTGGAAATGAAAAATCACATGCATCAAGCATATCTATATGACTTAATCATTTACAATGGTGTGTTAATCAATTAAAGTCATCAAACAACTTAACTTTTAAACTGTGGCAAAACAACAAGTTTTGAATCGATTACGTTAGTGGTTAAATCGATTAAAACTCGTATGTTTGGACAAATATTTTTCAAGTGTGCTTTGATTGATTTTGAGAAGAAAAGTTTTCAAAAATATGCTAAGCATTAAAGCTTAATAAATTACATTGATCATGTATTCAATTAAGTCTGTTAAAGATTTGAAAATTGTTTCATTGTTTGACATAACTGTCTCAACGGTCATATTTTTAAATATGTTGACCAAACATTTATTTCAAATCGATTACATTAATTGGTGAAGGTGCATCAACAAATAGACCACCTCTATTTGCTGGTGAAAACTATGCTTTCTGGAAAATAAGAATGCAATTTTTTCTTGAATCAGTAGATAAGGGTGTATAGGATGCAACAGTCAATGGTCCATTTGAACCCACTCATGTTATAAATGGAAAAACTGTTTTAAAATTTTTTTCTGAGTGGACTCAAGAGGAAAACCGAAGAGCATAGTATGATGTAAAAGCTCGTAATGTAATTGCTTCTGCTCACACAATGGATGGCGTTTTTAGGGTCTCTCAATGTAAGACAACAAAGGAAATGTTGGAGGTCCTTGAAATCACACACGAGGGAACAGTTGAAGTAAAGCGTGTCAGAAAGAATTCTTTGGTACAGGAGTACAAAATGTTCAGGATGAAAGCTGGAGAAACCATCTATGATGTACAGAAAAGGTTCACACACATTGTCAACCATTTGATGGATCTCGGCAAGGCATTAGGGAAAGAAGAAATCAATATCAAAATCTTGAAAACCCTGAATAGAAGCTGCCAGCCATCCTAAGGTCACTGCTATATCTGAGTCTAGAGATTTGACTAACATGAATATGGCAACCTTGTTTGGAAAGCTCAAGGAACATGAGCTAGAGCTTGGTAGATTGAGAGAAGAAGAGGAAATTGAGAAAAATCAATCTATTGTTCAGAAATTTGGCAACCACGGCTTCCCATTCAGTAAAGCTATCCTCCGAGAAATAATTCAACCATAACTTAGCATTGCCACCCAATAAGAAAGGAAACAAACTAGGCTTTAATCCGACACACCATTGATCTTCACAGTGCTGCAAATCTCATTGAATGTGGACAAATGCTCATAAGGACTTTCATGAGGCAGTCCATTGAATTGGTTGCTCTTCACCAATTGTATCAATGCTGGCTTTAGCTCCATGTTTGCAGCATTGACCATCATCCTTGCAATGCTATTAAAATGATGAGGGCCAACAACTGTTGTGTAATCTGCTAGAGTGCGTCTGCCATTATTCTCTCCAACCATCGTTTCAGTGCTCTGGTCAGATCCTTGTGGTGAAGGTTGTTTGTAAAAGTGTTTGTGGAGAAGGAAATAATTCTCTGGATGTGATAACAGTTGAAAAAATGTTATTTTCATGCTTAAAATTGATAATAAAAGCAACCTTTAACACTTAGAAACTAGCTTAGAATCATGTTTTTTTTTCATATTTTTAGAAATAAGAGAGTTGGACAGGTTTATGCTTGATTTCAGTGTTTTATGCAGGTTTTAAGATAAATTTGATGAAAGAAGTGAAGAAGGATAGAGATGGCATCAGAAAAGAACTCAAAAAGTGCAAAAGAAGAGAAGCCGCAAGTAACGCTCAACGCCAGTTTACCTCTGAGCGGCACTCAAGAACACCCGTTGGTTCCGCTGAGGGGTGAAAGTGCAGCTGAGGGGAGAATTCACTACGCGCTAGTACCGCTGAGTGGTGGCATTTTGGGCTTAGGCCCACTTTTCTGTAATATTTCGAATAGTATATAAGCTTCAGCACTTCCTAGGGTTTGGATCTTTGCCTAGAGAAGACGCAAAACACACTTTTTACCCCTTGGGGGTAGAATTGGAGATGGTGACGACTCTCCTCTTCTCTTTCTAGGGTTTTTCTATCTCTTTCATTCTTCCATTATTGTTCATCTAGTTTCACCATGAATATGGTAAACTAAACTTTGTATTGTTGTTGGGGAATCAATGTAATCTTTTGAAGCTCTCATATATGGAATTTTGTGTTTAAACATCATATTTATGATACATGCGTTCTTTCATCATTAGTTAGGGTTTTTCTTCTTTGCTCAAAGCATGCATTGTTTAACTCATTCGATGTCATGATTATTGATTTTGTAGATATGGGAACATACGGGGAAATCTAGATCCGGGGAAATTCTCCGCATAGCATATTGCCTAGACTGGGGATATGAGGATTGGTTGCCTTTAAGCTGTTGTGCTTCAGAATTAATTATTAGGGAATCTAGGAATTGTATGAACTCGTAACTAAGGATAGACTTTCTTTGCAAGGTAATTTAGAGAGTGGCATTAACATTGATGAAAAGAATGATGAATTCCTAATGTATATGAGAGTGGATAAGATGAAATTGATTACCCCAACAACATACTCATCCATCTAATTTGTTCAAAGTGTTTGTGTTCCTCTTTTCCATTGATCAAAACTCATGCATACATGTTTACTTATTGTCTTTTGCATTTGAAACCTCAAGAATTTGTTCACAGGTCTTACATAATCAAGAAATCATATAACTAACTAGGCCGTGAGTCCTTTGGGAGAACGATACTTGGTCTTACTTGATACGATTCGGTCACACTTGCCGAGGGTTAAACAAGTTTTTGGCGCTGTTTTTCGGTGTTCATAAATTTTTCATCAATACACAAGAAAATAAAACCCTAGAAAACAATTATTAGCACAAAACAAAAACAAAATAATAAAATGAAATCAAGTCAAAGCTAATCAATAATCACACAAATAGAATAGTTAAACAACGAGTCCCCAGCAACGGTGCCAATAACTTGTTAAGACTCCCACAAGTGACCAAATCATATCAAGTAATAAACATGGTAAGACCAAGTATCGATTCCCAAGAGACTCACGGCCTAAACAGTTATGTGATTTCTTGATTAAATAAGACTTGAAAACAAAATCTTTTGGTTTAGAATGCAAATACAGAAAAGTAAATATGCATGAAACTTGATCAGTTGGACAAAAGTGCAGAGATGAACAGATGAATTTGATATTATGGGATGAATATGTTGTTGAGGTTAGATTTCACCTAGTTTGCTCTCATGTATATCACTAGTGAAAAAACATCGTATTACGTCGGTTATTTTTGGCTTTTAACGACGAATTCGCGACCGACGTCATAGCGAGTGACGTAAATTTTACGTCGAATATCACAAGGCGACTTTAATAGGACAATTTGACGTCAAGTATATCGAGATATGACGTAAACCTAACGTCTATTAACACTCGACAAGTGTACTGAATTATATCAAGTAATAATAAAATTGTAAGACCAAGTATCGTTTCCCAAAGGACTCACGGCCTAAATAGTTATGTGATTTGTTGATTAAATTAGACTTGTAAACGAAAATACTGAAAAATAAATATGAATGCATGTGTTGATCAATTGGATCGAAAGAAGCAAAAGAGATTGATGTAAAATATGGAATGATGATGTTGTTGGTTTCTGATTCATCCTATCCACTCTCATGTATTCAAGAATTCATCTTTCTTCATTAATGTTAATGTCACTTTCTAATTTACCTTAAACCCGATGTCTTGGTGAAGAAAGCCTACTCCTAATCACTAGTTTTACAATGTCTTGTTTCCCTAGCAATTATTCATGCATTACATTCGCACAGAAACTTAAAGGCAACCAACCCTCCTAGCCCTATGTCTAGGTAATATTGCTCTTGGGAAAATTTCCTCAGTTCTAGATATACGTATATGTGTCCATATAGATAACATCAATGATCATGCAATTGAATGAGTTAAACAAAGCATGCATAGAGTATAGAAGAAAAACCTTAACAATTAATGAAGTAAAGCATATAAAATCAAGAATCAATTCAATACATCAGAGTTTCAAAGGATTACATCGGTTCCACAACAACAATGGAAGTTTAGTTCACCATAGACATGGTGAAACTAGATGAAAACCAATGAAACAATGAAAGATAAAACCCTAGAATTTGAAGAAGGAGCTTCCGCATCCAAAATCCTCCTCCAAGGGGTAAAGAAAGTGTGATTTCGCCTCTTTCTGTCCAAAGATACTAACCCTAATTCGGCTAAAACCTTATATAGCTTCCTAACAAAAGCAAAAAATAGGCCCAAGGCCCAATAAAATGGTGCTCAGCGGTAAGTGCGATTCTTCTATTTTGACGCTCAACTGCAGTTTTACCCCTCACCGTTTATTGCGAGACTTCAGAGTGCCGCTCAACGGTAAAAGGGGAGCTGAGTGATAACAGTTGAAAAACTGTTATTTTCAGGCTTAAAAGTGATACTAAAAGCAACCTTTAGACTTAAAAACTAGCTTGAAATCATGCTTTTATCCATATTTTCATAAATAAGAGAGCTGGACAGGTTTATGCTTGATTTAAGTGTTTTTGTGCAGGTTTTAAGGTGAATTTAGTGAAAAGAGTGAAGAAGGAGAGAAGTGACATTAGAAAAGAGATCAAAGAGTGCAAAAAGAGAAGTCGAAGGCACCGCTCAGCGGTATTTTACCGCTGAGCGGCACTCAAGAGGTGACGTTGGAACCGCTGAGGGGCAAACTGGCCGCTGAGGGGAAGAAAAGGACACGCAACCACCGCTGAGCGGTATTTACCGCTGAGTGGCACTTTTTGGGCTTGGGCTTTTGTAATCTTTTGTAACTCTAGAATAGTATATAAGAGCTTGCACGTCCTTGGGATTAGTATCTTTGGCAGAAACAAGGCAAAGACTCTCTCTTCCACCCCTTTGAAGGAGGATCTTGGATGCTCAGGCTACCTCTTCACCTTTATTGGGTTTATTCTTTCATTCTTTCATTGATATTCATCTAGGTTCACCATGAATATGGTGAACTAAACCTTGTATGTTTGTTGGGGAATCAATGTAATCTCTTGAAGCTCTCATATATGGAATCTGTTGTTTACATCTTTTAAGTAAGACATATGCTTTCTTTCATCATTTAGTTAGGGTTTTTCCTCTTTGCTCAATGCTTGCATAGTTTAACTCATTCCATGCATGATCATTGGTTTTGTCGATACGGACACGTACGGGGAAATCTAGATCCGGGGAATTTCTCCCAATATTATACTGACAATATTCTATTGGTTGCCTTTAAGCTCCTGCACTCATGAACTAATCATTAGGAATGCTAGGAATTGTATGAACTATTTGATTAGGGAGAAGCCATCTAGAATGGTACATTAGAGAGTGGCATTAACAATGATGATTTGAATGTTGAATTCCTAAAATATATGAGAGTGGATGAGATGAAATTGACCCCCAACAACATATTCATTCATATAATTCATTGAAAGTGTTTATCTTTTGTCTTTGCCATTGATCAAATTTCATGCATACATGTTTGTTTTCGTCTTTGCATATTGAACTCTAAATATTTCGTTTGTAAGTCCTAGCTAATCAACAAATCACATTACTAAACTAGGCCGTGAGTCCTTTGGGAAGAACGATACTTGGTCTTACCAAGTTTATTACTTGAACGATTCGGTCATACTTGCCGATTGTGAAACAAGTTTGTGACATCATATTTTGGTGCTTACAAATTTGTCCATCAAGTTTTTGGCGCCGTTGCCGGGGACTCGTGGTTTAACTGGTTAATTTGTGTGATTATTGATTATCTTTGACTTTAATTTTGAATTTCTGTTTTTATTTTTTTCTGTTTTTATTTTATTTTATCTTTTTAGATTAGGTTAGATTTTATTTTTTCTTATCTTTTTAGGTTAGATTAGATTTTATTTTATTTTATCTTTTTATCTTTTTAGATTAGATTAGATTTTATTTTATTTTATTTTTTTAGATTAGATTAGATTTTATTTTATCTTTTTAGGTTAGGTTAGATTTTATTTTATTTTATCTTTTTAGATTAGGTTAGATTTTTATTTTATTTTATTCTATCTTATTTTATTCTATCTTCTAAATCTTTTATCTTCTGAATATATATCTTCTTCTATATCTTTTTGTGCTAACAAATATTTTGTAGAGTTTTGTGCCTAATGTTTGCAGGATGCAATTCGAACAAGAATTTAATGGGCACTCAATTCTACCAAAGTAATCTCAACCACTGGTGGGAACATGACTCAAGCATGGATCAAAGCCAATTTTGGCAAGCTGCCGGACAATTTGAGAACCAACCACAACAACAATGGCAGCAACAAAGCTTTAAAATCAACAAAGGGAAGCAAGAGATCTCTTCATTTAGACAAGGCATGGAAGAATCACTGGGGCATGCATGGGACAGGTGCAAAAGCCTATTAAGAAAGACTCCCACGCATGGATTTAACGAAGGAGAAGTAGTCCTAATCTTCCTTGGAGGTCTTGGTTCACAAACCATGATGATGCTTGACGCCTCAGCTGGAGGCAATATCAAATGGAAGACTCTAGAGGAAGCCACAGAAATAATTGAAAGCATGACTACTAATGACAATAAGTGGAACAGTGAAAGAGGAGCTCCTATTCAACAAAAAGGAGTTCTACAGTTGTAATCCAAATATGCCTTGCTAGCTCAGAACAAGATACTAACTCAACAATTGGAGAATCTCACAAAGATACTTGCACAACTAACCAAAGAGTTGAAGACTGCTGCACAGGTACAATCCCAGTTGTGCGAATTATGTGGAGGCGACCATATCAATGGTCAATGTGCCTTTCCAGTTGAAGCTGTAGAGGATGTAAACTACATGACCAATCAGTATCGTCAAGGGAGCTACAATCAAGGGTGGAAACCACACCCAAGCATTAGTCAAGGGCAAACTGGGCAAGCTGGTCAATTTAATAAGCAGCAGTGATGAGTCAATATTTTATTCACTTCACTTAGTTTATTGTGCTAAAATTAGTCGGGGAATTGTGCTTAAACGTCCGGTATTTTTCCGTTTTTGCTAAATGTGCTTAATTTGATCGGAAAGCATGAAGATCCAGCAGGAAACTCAAGCTGCCATTCAAAATCTGACTGATCAGATCAGGCAGATGTCCACTCTTGCACTTGAGGAGACAGATGAATATTTTGAGGAGCAGGCAAGAATAAGCAGTAATCCTGAACCAGGTAGACTACCTTCATCTTCCAACACTCTAGCAATCTTCAAGGAAGAGGAGGTAAGCATACCTCAATTTGATTATATTGATGATTATATTGTTGAGAGGTATGCTGATGATTATATTGTTGCTGAGTCTGATTTTAATTTTCCCTCTATGCATGATGAGAACCAATTTTTGCTATCACATCCGAATGTTTATTCTCCATGCATTGAACATGAATCTGAGTCTGTGGTTGATGTTGCTTGTGATTTTGAAATTGATTCATGTTTTGAGGATGTATTTGAGGTTCAGAATGATAATTTGGGTGCTATACCCCTGCATGAAATTTCTGTGGAACCATATTGCACTAACCCTATTGCAGGAGGTACAAATGAATTTGACCAACATGCACCTACAATAGAAGACAAAGGTGCCAACACTCACCAAAGTTTCAACAGCAGTAGGCACATGCTGAACCTGCTCATCAACAATCACTGCATAGATCCAGCTATGGAAAACATTTCACTGCTAGATCAGATCTGGAGGATGAAGCAGTTCATTCTCAAAATTTCCTGGCTGGATCGTGAAGATGACAAGATCTCCCTGCAAGTCCAAAATTGGCAGCTTCCACCATAGCCTACGGGAGTTTGCATTTTCTTCTCTCCCTTTTTCCTTACTTTATTGCACTTGTCCATAATATGTTTACTGTTTTGATTGCTGATGTATGCGTAGAACACATTGAGGACAATGTGTAGTTCAAGTGTGGTCTATTGGGAGAGACTCTGATTTTTCTTTGTTTTGTGTGTTAAATTTTTTGTTTTTGAGTGTTAAATTTTTTCTGTTTTAAGTGGTTTTTAGTATGTTTTGTGTGCAATAAATTTTACATTTTTCTCTTGATTTCTGGAGTTTGTCTAAGTTGTAGATTTTTCCTTCACTTCATTAATACTTATGGTTTGAAATCCTTGCTTTTCTTTGCTTGAGAGATAATTATAACGTTTAAGAGGTTGATTTGATTGTGACGAATACCCTGTGTGAGATTTGAGCCACTTGATGTTCTTTCTTTTGTGTGATATGTATCTTGATTGCTTGCACATATGCTTTGGCTTGATTCTTTTTGATATACCTTATTTATATGCATGTTTAGAAATGATAAAGGCATTTTTGTTCTTGAGCCTCTTTAGCCAAATAAGCCTACCCTGATATTATCCTTTGATAACCCCTTTGAGCCTATATTTTCCCCATTTCTTTGTTTTAAAGCTCATACACTGGCCCTAAGTGAAAAAAAAAAAAATTGTGATTACCTTAACCTTAGGACAGTCTGGAGCTATAGAAGTATTTTGAGAATAAGTGTGGTCTCCTTGGGAATTCTGATGAATTGGCTAGTTGGTTCCTCATCATGTTTTGAAATGATAATTTATATCCTGTTGTGTGATAAAAAAAAAAAAAAAAAAAAAGAAAGAAGACAGGATAAAAAAAAAATGATGAGAAAAAGAAAAACAAAATTGAAAAATAATTTTTGTGAATAATGGAGTCGAGAAGAGGATTGAATTAGAGGTTTGGGTGAGATTTCACTGTGTTTACATTTTTTCCTAGTGCACCTCTATTTCTTCTGAGCTATAGCTACTTATCCAAATTTATCCTCCCCTGTCCTTGGCCCCATTACAATCCTGAAAGACCTTTTGATCTGAACATACATATGTTTTAAGCGTTGATATTAGAAGCTTGCCAAGTCTACTTGTGTTTGTTTTCTTGAGTACATTGAGTTGAAATTATTTACCTTAAACACTTGAGAGAAACACTATTAGTGCATCTGTGAGGTTATGTTATTTTTAAATCACCTCTTGAGCTGATTAATTATTTTGCCATACTGTGAATTGCTTGGATGATTTCTGTAAGTATGTGCTTTTCTTGATTACGTGTTGGACATTTTCTACATCTTTTCTCTGTCCAGAATTTTTGAGAACTGTGTAAAGTCTGATTATTTTTCTTGCGAGTTTTATTTCCTGTATGCTGCATCCGTGTCAGTCCCCAAATGTCCTTTGAACCATTCCCTGATTTGAGTCTTGATTTTGCCCAGGAGTGCAAAAGACTAAGTGTGGTCTATTTTGATGAGTCAATATTTTATTCACTTCACTTAGTTTATTGTGCTAAAATTAGTCGGGGAATTGTGCTTAAACGTCCGGTATTTTTCCGTTTTTGCTAAATGTGCTTAATTTGATCGGAAATTCTTATTTTAACTAATTTGAATTATCTGAGCTTATTATTTTGCATTATTAATTACGGGAAAATTTTGGAAATACAATTTGGACCATTTTGAAGGTTAAATGAGAAATGGCAATTGAGCCCAATGCATCTCAGCCATTTCAATTTTCGCACAGTGCTGCGTGAATGTTGTGTCAACTTGTGTGTCTTCGTTCGAGATCAATTCTTATCCCTTTTCCATGCAATTTTTTTTCATAGTTTCGTCTGGATGTCTATTTTCACGTATAGTTTTTATTTTGTTCAAATTCATTTTGTGTTGTTCCCAGTATTTTGTTTTACTCCTCTATGTCAGTCTTGTGTTTACTGTTTGAGTGACTTATAAATTGTTTGCATTGTTTGCTTGTTGTTTAGCAATTGTGGTGGCTGGAATTGATCATTTAGAAGCAAAACTTGGAACCCACTTATGCATCACACGGCCAATTCATGTTTAAAGCACATGAGGAAGAAAGTGTAATGTCCATTCTCGGCTGCAACAAAATAATAGTACACGGCCATTGCAAAATTGGTTTGGTTTAAGAGGTTAAGCACATGGAAAAAGTGGGTCACCATTTGTAAACATCTTTCGGTTTTGCTTGTTGTAAGAGGCATGGTAGCAAGCTTAAGTCAAAGGACTGTTGTCACATTATTTTGGCAAGAAGCTCATGTAACAAAAGTGGGGGCCACCAATTTGAGAAGGCAATATTGTTTTCAATTGAAAATGGCACATGAAGGAAGCATTCACGGCACAAAATGGGAGGCTTCTTTCTCTTAAATGGGAAGACAACATAATAGAAGTGGGAGCCACCACCTTTTTCTTGGTTTGGAACGTGTTTTCCATTTGGAAGTGCTGCACATGAAAAACCAACACAAAATGCACATCCATGCTCACAACTCCACACGGTTTCATTCAATAATCAAAGTGAAATAATGGAAGGGGCCACCAAGGAAGACCACATATCACACGGCCAAAGCTACAATTCATGTAATATTTTATTGAATTGAAAGATGAAGCTTGATTAAAAAAAAGAGACACCACTTCACGGTTTTCACTCTAGGAAGGCATTTGGCAAGTCAAAAAGGGGCCACTACATGGAGAAGCTCACGGCCAATTTGGCTAGCATCATCTTTTCATTCTTTCTTGACTGCAACGTGAGGAAGCAACAATTAAATATGAAGTGCAGCAACCACATTCAAGGAGTTGGAAGCTCACGGTTTCTCCTTGGAAAAATGGTAGAAATCTTACATGCTACATCCAAGGCAAACATAGTAAGCCACTACAACACAAGAGCACATATCCAGGAGAAGGGGCACCTCACGGCTTTCTCCATTTTCTGGCTGCACCTCACGTAAAAGAAGGGAGAGGAAATGGAGTTGATGGCTTGGCATGCAAAGTGTTGAATTTGTTGAAGTAAGAGAGCCACCAAGTTCACGGTTTTTATCTCTTTGGAGGGATGCTTCTCATGGCTTGGATGGAAAAAGAGGAGGCCACCACCTAGGAGTGGAAGGTCACGGTTTTGAGAGGCTTGAAGTGCAGATTTTCTTTAGCTCTACATCCCTTCCACACAAGATTTTGGTTTTTGATCTTCAATTGTGATAGAAGCTCACGGCTGGTCCAAAAAGCAGCAAGGACTTCATCCTCCTAGCTATCCTCACGGTGAGCAGAGCTTTGGTGAGAGCATCCAGCAGCAAAGAGCATACAACCTCATGAAGGAAACTACGGATGCTTGGAAGAATGGAGAAGAATGTCAACGGCTCTAAGGTCTAGAAGATGACAAGAAGTGGAGGGCCCCTAACCTATTTCCTTTGCAAATCTAGGAGTTGAAGAAAATCAGAACCTAGAACCTACGGGGGAGACAAAAACAAGTCACGGGAAAGGAATTCACGCTCCCACACAAAAACAAAATGTTGAAATGAAGGAGAAGTCACGGGAGGATGCTTATGAGTTTTGGCTATAAATTGGAGCAGCAGCAGAAAAGAAAAATGGGAGATTTTATTAGATTTAGGAGTAGTTTAGGACACCCACTGCCTGGGAAGAGGCTCTCGCCTCTTCCTCTTCCACTCTCTTTCTCAGATTTTATTAGATTTTCATTTTATATTTTTACCGTCTTTTACCGTTCAGTTTTTACCATCATTAAAATTTATTTCAGTGTTTTTAAATTCAGTTGTGTTTAAAGTCCACTTCAATTTTAATTTATTTTTCCGCACAAAACCAAAAATCACAAAACCCCCCCACTTCGTGTTAAATCTGAGACTGAACCACAAAAATTGGTCCTTGAGAGACGACCTAGGAGTCACTTCCTAGTAATTATACTGCATTAATTCTTGCACATCAAATTTGACGGGTCGCGACGCCCGTTCATCAAGCAGCAACAACCCACCTTATGGCAACAGTTTTCTATGCTTAATGAAAGGTCCATGAGGATGGAGGAAACTCTCAACAATTTCATACAGAAAACTGAGTCTTCCCAAAAGAGCACTGAAGCTGCTATCAAAATTTTGGAGACTCAGATGGGGCAGATCATCAAACAGATGGAAGAAAGGCCAAGTAGAAATTGTGGGGCTAATACTGAGGATAACCCCAGGGAAGAGTGTCAAAAGCTAGAGAGTGTAAATGTTGAAAAAGTTGAGTTGGAAAAAGAAGAGAGAAAAGAGAGAGAAGAGAAAGAAGAAGAGAAAATTTGTGTGAAGATTGAGAAGGTGAGTAGAAAAAGAAAAGAAAAAAAGAAAGTGAGAGAAAAGAGAAAGAGGACGAGAGAAAAAAATAAAGAATCATATGGAAAACCTCTTCCTCATCCAAAGAAGTATCATAGGAAGAAGGAATTTGAGCGCTTTATGGAAATCTTCAAGAAATTGGAGATTAAAGTTCCTATGATTGAGACACTGCAACAGGTTCCCGGTTTGATCAAATTTCTGAAGAAGTTCAGTAGAAAGAAGAAAAAGAAGATGGAACATGAGCTTTACTGGGTCAAGCTAATGACGTTAAAAGAGCGCTTGCTGGGAGGCAACCCAGTGATTTACAAACTTTTGACTTTTATTTTGGTTTTGTAATTTTTAATCTGTGAACATTATTCTGGACATTATTTTGTTGGATCTAGCATCTACTGAAGGATGCTAGGTGGTTAAGCATCTACTGAAGGATGCTAGGTTTGTAACACCTACTGATGGGTGTTGGTGAGAAGATTTTGCACCTACGGATGGGTGCTGGTAAGTTTGAAACACCTACTGATGGGTGTTGGTGGATTTTGGGTCAGGCTCGTGACGTTAAACAAGCGCTACCTGGGAGGCAACCCAGTTGACTGATTGTTTTCTGTTTGTTTATTTTAGTTAGGGTTTGCATAAGTATTTTAAACATTGAATTGCAGGGACCCAGTGAGGGGCATGTCTAGGAGGCACGTAGGTTAAGAAAAGAAGGAGAAGAGCACATCACGAAAGTGCCGCTGAGCGGCAACTTACCGCTGAGCGGTACTCTCGCAGATGGGCTTTAGTTCCCCTTAGCGGGACCCGAGCCCATTAGGGTATTTTTATACCCTAAGTTGCGCATTTGCTCATACTTTCAGACTCTTCTCTGCACACACACTCCTACATACCTTTTCAAAGGTTCTCTACAACTTTTCCCTCATCCCTCTTTAGAAAATCTCCCTTCCACTCACTTGCTCACTAGTTTTCCATCTAAGTTTGGGGTTGGGAGAGAGCATCATTGAAGGGGCTTATTTCTTCATTGTGGTTTACTAATGCTTAACAATGTATCTTTTGGTTTTGTGAATTATGTTTGATGCAGGGATGGCCTCCTCATCGAGCAAAAGGAATCAAGACTATAAGATCCAAGAAGAGGAGGATACAGATGATAACTCAGATTGATGAGGAGCTGAGATAGCATTTACTAAATGAATGCTATCATGAACTTATGCTTTTGTTGGTTTAAGTTTTCTGAACTTATTTGTTTTCTTATGATGGTTTGCTATTAACTGTGATTGTGTGATAAGTAATGCTTGAATGATGCTTATGATTAATTGATGTTGAGATGATGTGCACATTAAAATGCTTATACAGGTGATTCACAAGCTTTGTGAACAAATGCATGATATCATGATTGTGATTGTGAAATTAAGCAGGATGTGTATGTCAAATGTGAATAAGCTTATATGTGAGGTTTTGAGCTCCAGAGTTGTTATTGATTGAATACTATTACTTTGAAAGCATGAATGATTTTGCCCAGGTTTTCTATGATTGAATCAATTGCTTGTTTTGCATCATATGATCAAGGCCGTGTTTTTGAAACCCTTTTTATTGGCCAAATTCATAAAGTTAGCCTACTAAAAGAGAACACTTTATGTTCTATCCTTTGAACCCTTAGCCTTGAACATACACTGAAAACCCTTGATTGAAAATCTTTACCTTGAGTTAAGTAGAAGATCTTGTATGGTATTGTTAAATGTTCAAGTTTGGGGTTGTTGGGGAAACATGAAAAAGGAAAAACATTGAGCTAAGAGCTAAAAAATAAGAATATGCAAAGAAAAAGAAAAGAAAAAGAATCAAAGCTCAATGTAAATGCAAAGGCAAAAGAAAGTTGGGAATGAATAAGATGATTGTGTTATTATGATTCTCTTAACTCAAGGATTTTGTGATCCAGAAAAACCAATTTTCTTGTTAGCCCAGCCACATTATAAGGCATTGAAAAGTCCTTGTGATGATGCATGCTTGTGAATGTTTTTGATTGTGGTAAAATGAAAGGCAAAGTTGATTCATGTGACATTGTGATAGTGGAGTGAATGAGTGATTACCTCTTATACACTTGAGTGTGAGTGAAACACTTTACCTAGTGAGGAAATATTCCATAAGCACATGAACATCCATGCTTAATTGATTGATCATTCATGAAAAATAGCATTTGTTGGAATTTAAATGACTTTGTGAACACTAAAGCATGTGCACATCTTGATTGAACTCTTGGTCATAAGTTTGAGTGAAGTTATTACTTATCTTGAAAAAGAGGATTTTTGAATGAGTAAACCATCATATGAATTGGTTGGAGATTGAGTTACATCTTGTTTGCTTGAGGACAAGCAAAGTTCTAAGTTTGGGGTTGTGATAACAGTTGAAAAACTGTTATTTTCAGGCTTAAAAGTGATACTAAAAGCAACCTTTAGACTTAAAAACTAGCTTGAAATCATGCTTTTATCCATATTTTCATAAATAAGAGAGCTGGACAGGTTTATGCTTGATTTAAGTGTTTTTGTGCAGGTTTTAAGGTGAATTTAGTGAAAAGAGTGAAGAAGGAGAGAAGTGACATTAGAAAAGAGATCAAAGAGTGCAAAAAGAGAAGTCGAAGGCACCGCTCAGCGGTATTTTACCGCTGAGCGGCACTCAAGAGGTGACGTTGGAACCGCTGAGGGGCAAACTGGCCGCTGAGGGGAAGAAAAGGACGCGCAACCACCGCTGAGCGGCACTTTTTGGGCTTGGGCTTTTGTAATCTTTTGTAGCTCTAGAATAGTATATAAGGGCTTGCACGTCCTTGGGATTAGTATCTTTGGCAGAAACGAGGCAAACACTCTCTCTTCCACCCCTTTGAAGGAGGATCTTGGATGCTCAGGCTACCTCTTCACCTTTATTGGGTTTATTCTTTCATTCTTTCATTGATATTCATCTAGGTTCACCATGAATATGGTGAACTAAACCTTGTATGTTTTTTGGGGAATCAATGTAATCTCTTGAAGCTCTCATATATGGAATCTGTTGTTTACATCTTTTAAGTAAGACATATGCTTTCTTTCATCATTTAGTTAGGGTTTTTCCTCTTTGCTCAATGCTTGCATAGTTTAACTCATTCCATGCATGATTATTGGTTTTGTCGATACGGACACGTACGGGGAAATCTAGATCCGGGGAATTTCTCCCAATATTATACTGACAATATTCTATTGGTTGCCTTTAAGCTCCTGCACTCATGAACTAATCATTAGGAATGCTAGGAATTGTATGAACTATTTGATTAGGGAGAAGCCATCTAGAATGGTACATTAGAGAGTGGCATTAACAATGATGATTTGAATGTTGAATTCCTAAAATATATGAGAGTTGATGAGATGAAATTGACCCCCAACAACATATTCATTCATATAATTCATTGAAAGTGTTTATCTTTTGTCTTTGCCATTGATCAAATTTCATGCATACATGTTTATTTTCGTCTTTGCATATTGAACTCTAAATATTTCGTTTGTAAGTCCTAGCTAATCAACAAATCACATAACTAAACTAGGCCGTGAGTCCTTTGGGAAGAACGATACTTGGTCTTACCAAGTTTATTACTTGAACGATTCGGTCATACTTGCCGATTGTGAAACAAGTTTGTGACATCATATTTTGGTGCTTACAAATTTGTCCATCACTGAGCGGTACTTGCGGCTCTTCTTTTGTGCACTTTTTCTTCCTTTTCTGAGTCCAACTTCTAACTACTTCACTTCTTTCATTCAATTCATCTTAAAACCTGCCAAAACAAGGAAAACCAAGCATAAAACCTATCCGACTCTCTTATTTCCAAAACTTAAGCAAAAACATGATTCCAAGCTAATTTCTAAGTCATAAAGGTTGTCTTTAAGGTCAAAATTAAGTATAAAAATAACATTTTTTAAACTGTTATCACGTCGACATTGTGCAACAACGTGAGGTTACGTTAGTTAGTAAAGATATTGACGTTCAATATTTGAATAAATATTTATATCTATAGTAAGATTTATCATCTTATGTACGAGGGAAGTGACGTAAAGTTAACATCGATACGGAAGATAATGGACATAATGTTCACGTCGAAGTTCCAAGAGGACGTCAATTTTTGAGTAATATTTGATTAAATATTTATAGTTAAAGGAATATTTGACGTCAAGTATAAGGGGATGGACGTAAGGTTAATGTCGAATTTGTCTATATGGGACGTTACTGTCGATGTTTGAACGTCAAATGGTGTAGACTTCGACGTTACCTGATGACAAATTTATGAACACCGAAAAACAGTACCACAAACTTGTTTAACAATCGGCAAGTGTGACCGAATCATATCAAGTAATAAAACAAGGTAAGACCAAGTATCGTTTTCCCAAAGGACTCACGACCTAGTTTAGCTATATGATTTCTTGATTATTTGAGACTTGAGAACAAATTGATTTTAGGTTTAGATGTAAAAGACAGTAAATAAATATGTATGCATGAATTTGATCAATGGAGAAAAACAGAATACAAACACTTCAATGAATTAGATGGATGAGTATGTTGTTGGGGTTATCAATTTCATCTTATCCACTCTCATATACTTTAGGAATTCATCATTCTTTTCATCAATGCTAATGTCACTCTCTAAATCACCTTGCAAGAAGGCCTATCCTTAATTACGAGTTCATACAATTTCTAGCATTCCTAGTAATTAATTCTTAAGTGGAGGAGCTTAACGGCAACCAATATGCTATTGGGAAAAATTCCCCGGATCTAGATTTCCCCGTACATTCCCATATCGACAAAATCAATAATCATAGAAATGAATGAGTTAAACAAAGCAAACTTTACGCAAAGAGGAAAAACCCTAACTAATGATGAAAGAAAGCATAAGTCTTAAAGATAAGATGTTAAAACAAACTCCATATATGAGAGTTTCACAAGACTACATTGATTCCCCAACAACAATACAAGGTTTAGTTCACCATATTCATGGTGAAACTAGATGATTAATAATGAAAGAATGAAGGATAAAACCCTAGAAAGAGGAGAAGGTAGCCTGAGCATCCAAGATCTTCCTTCAAAGGGGTGGAAAAGAGAGTGTTTGCTTCGTCTCTGCCAAAGATACAAACCCTAGGACGTCCTAAAGCTTATATACTATTCTAAAAATACAGAAAAATTAGGCCCAAGCCCATAAAAGTGCCGCTCAGCGGTAAGTGCGTGAGTTGTTTTCTTCCCCTCAACGGCATTTTCATCCCTCAGCGAATCCAACGTGAGCTCCTAAGTGTCGCTTAGTGGTAAACTGCCGCTGAGCGGTAACTTCGACTTCTCCTTTTGCACTTTTTGATGTCTTTTTTTATTCCATTCCTATCCTTCTTCACTTCTTTCACCAAATTCACCTTAAAACCTGCATAAAACACTGAAATCAAGCATAAACCTGTCCAACTCTCTTATTTCTGAAAATATGACCAAAAGCATGATTTCAAGCTACTTTCTAAGTGTTAAAGGTTGCTTTTAGTATCAATTTTAAGCATGAACATAACAGTTTTTCAACTGTTATCATTACCTTCAGTGTTTTTATTTAGATTTGATTCGGTTTAGCTCATTCAACCAAACCTGAAATACAAAAACCAGTTTTCCAATTCATATATATTCACAAAATTAATTAATTTAAACCATGCTATCATCAATTCATTAATTCCAATTAAATAGTAAAACTAAAAGACGCTAATGCTATCATTAAAACTTTAAAGAACCCAGTTTTCCATTCATCTATTCACAATATTCATCTATTCACAGTAATAATCTATTCACAATAATCTATTAATAGTTTAAAAGCTGCATAAGTAAGCAAATGCTACTATCATGTGAGGAAAAACCTAAAGCTATAGTTATTTAAAATGTTTATTCAAATATCGTGCCCAATCCTCTCTTATCGTCGTTATTACTGAAGTGGACAATGGAGTGGTAGTGTTGAACCGTTGCATAATCAAGGAAACTTTACTATTATATTCATTTTAATGTCAAAAGTTTATTGATATTTGTAAGATTTTCAAATGTAAATTTTTACCTCAGTCCATTCTCCTCTGATTTTTGCTCGGATGATTGCCTTCATCCATGACATGATGTAGTAGCCACATGCCCAGGAATCATTCTGCTTATTACACTAAACATGTGAAAGAACTTAGTCAAATGTAATGGTTTAAATTTGACTATGAAAATTAAAGGTTAAAGATCAACGAATTCCAACCTTAGGATATATAATTTCAAGTTGTTGTCCTCTGGTCCTAGTAACAACTCTAAAAAAATTTGAAACATTAGAAACATAAGTTAATATATTAATATCATAATGAATTGATAAGAATGAATGTAATACTTACGTTTGTATCAAGGACTTCAACTCCGCTTTAATCTTCCTATGAAGAGAACAAAATCATACAACTTGTGTTTTTTTTGGAATGATCACCATGAGTTGCCAATGGCCCCTATCATGTACCAATAACTAGTGAGTTAGTTTATTGATTAAAATTTGATAAAAGTTGACAATATTGGGAAACACATACGCATCAATGTATGGCATGATATATATCTCTCTGTTAGACTCAATCATCCATGTTTGAATATATGATTTTCTGAAATCTAATGTGTTTCCAGATGGTTGAATGGTCTGAGGTTCAAGAAAGCCATAAAATGACGCTCAACCTGATTCAACTACGATGGTGTCCATGTACCTGTAAGAATAAACTTAAGTATATTTATTAAAAAGTAATAATACTAATATACAAATTGGAAAATAAGAAATAAAAAACTTACATGCACCATAGTTGTATGCATGAAATGTTGAGCATTTTTTCTCCACCAATGATCTCATAAGCATCATCGAAATTAATATACAATGGAACATGGCACTCGAGGCCAAATGTTCTTAACTCCCACAACATCTCTACTAATCCTTTTCTCAACTTATTTAATCTGGAGGTCAATATGGATATAACATCATGGTCTTCTGCTTCCTCATGAGTCTCGTTCACAGGTTGAGCAATTGGTTGTTTCTCAGGACGGTAGACCTGCAACTCACATTTACAAAAGTTAAGAATCGTTTAATTATAAGTTGAAGGTTTAAGATAATAAAAAATTCGACGTTAATTTAACATCGAATTTTGTCAATATATGGCATCAATTTAAAGTTGAATTCTGAACATATACAACGTTAATCAATTTGTTTTTATTTTTTTAATTAATTATAATCCTTTTTAACAACTCCAAGAAACCTGAAAAGCATAACTATGAACGGTAATATAGGAATAACAACAAATAACAATAACAAACAACAAACAAGTTCAATCAAACAAAAAACAAGCTTAATCAAACAATAATAACAAACAAGTTCAACCAAACAACAAAAAACAAATTCAACAAAAAAACAACAACAAACAAGTTTAACATAAGTTCTTCAAAACGGAAATGAAAATTAACCCTTAAAAGGTGAGTTCATCGGAATAAAGTGTTGCCACCAGTGAGAGAGAAAGCAAAATGCGCCTATGAAGGACAAGAAGACGGAAATAATCGGTGAAAACAAACGAAAATCATACCTAAAGTAGTTAATTAACATGCATTTGTATCAAATGAAAGAAAGATTACATGTGATGGTCGTCAAAATTCGTTCGAGAAAAGTTTGACAGAGAAGAGGGTCTCACTCGCTAAGATAAAGTGAATGAATCTTCAATCTCCCACTCAAATTTTTAATGAATTCACTGGCCTTTTGACGTCTAACGTTGAGGCATTCGACGTTTTATATCATCTTACGTCGAATTATAATTCTAAACGACGTTTAATAATTGCACTTATTTACAAAATTGTCAGTGGTCATTTTTAACGTTGGTTATTTAGTGGTTAGACGTTAAACGCGTGACGTTATACGCTGTTTTTCCATTAGTGCTAAGGCCTCCCCCACGAATTGAATTTTCGATGTAGGCACTAACACTCGAGCCTGGGGGTCTCTTGGATCATCAATCATTACCCGCGCGTGAGTGGGCAATAAAGGAGCACCATGAATGGTTTGGCCTCCTGAAATTTGACATCCCATGGCCACTACGCGTGGAGGATACTCATCAGCCAAAACATCATACTGAATATTGTAATCAGTACGATCTGCAGTAGAGCATGAGCCTTTGGTGCTCACACGAGGTGCAGTAGGATCATCTGTAGGGGCGTTCTCCTGCTGTGACTGTTATTGTTGCTCTTGTTGTTGTTGTTGTTGTTGTTGTTGTTGCTGTTGTTGGGTGATCATCGCAAGTTTTTCTTCGAGCATTCTAAAGCGTTCACCTATGCTTTCCTCTAATTCGACTTCCATTTGTTGCCTGATGCTACTAACCATTTCCTGAGTCACGACTTCTATGCTTCTTGGTTTAGGGCCAAAGTAGTCCTTCAATCCAATACCTCTTCCAACACCACGCACACGACCTGGACGGTCTAGCCGACCTATGGCTGCTAGTAAGAGGTCCTCCCTATCTTGTGCCACAAATGTGTCTTGACTCTATTGGTCAACCAAATCATCGTGCATATAATAACGAAGCTAGACGCATTAAAAAGTTTGTTACATAATTTTTTTATGAACTATGGTAATTGTTAGCAAAATGATGAAGATGAAGTTTTGATGATGTCCAAATCAAGTCAAGACCAATCAAGAATCAAAATGATTTGAAGATTTGTATTGTGATGGAAAGCTTTTGTAATACTCTTAGAAATATGTATAGGACGTAGATCAGAAAAAGAAAAGTGTTTTGTAAAATTACTATAGTAAATCATTGCAACAAAACACTATAGTACTATTCACATGAATAGTAACACTATTCACGTGAATAGTGACGGTTAACGGTAAGAGTATCGCACTTAACACGGACGTTGGGGAAACTAGTCGTTGAAGAAACTAGCCGTTTATGACCGTTGGACAAACTAGCCGTTTATGGCCGTTGGACAAACTAGCCGTTTATGGCCGTTGGACAAACTAGCCGTTTATGGCCGTTGGAGAAACTAGCCGTTAAGTTTGTCTTTTAGTGAATGGAAGAGTCTTTGGATGAGTCTATAAATAGACTCTCATTTTCTCTCAAGATGAAGTGAAATATCCAGAGACACAGAAACTCTTCCCTTGTGCTCAAATACTCAGAATTCTTTGAGACTTGTGTGTTCTTGTTCGGCTTGTGAAACTCTTGTCTGTGGAGCTGGTGAAGTGCTGCTACGGTGACAGAGGAAATAGCCGGTTCATCCTTGGTGTGTCTGAGGAGGTGTTCGGAAGAGAATCATCCTTCGTGAAGTACTCGGAGGAGGTGTTCATCCTTTGTGAAGACTCAAAGGAGGTGTAGTTTCATCTCTTGTGGTATCAAGAGAGGTGTTTTCTAAACTCTTACAAATTGTATCTTTGTGATTGTAGTTTGTAATTGTTTTGTGATAGTGAAACTGTTTATCTTGTTTTGAGATAAGCGACTGGACGTAGGATTGGTAAGATCCGAACCAGGATAAAATCATCTGTGCAAATTTCTCTCAACCTTACTCTTGCTTTATTTGTCTTTATTAATTGCTAAGTAAGTTTAATTGAGTAGAAATTAAAAGGCACACTTTTGTATTAAAAACCCCTCTTGGTTTGTTATTCCACGCTAACCCTTCCGCTGCAGCCGCTCTGACAATTGGTATCAGAGCTTGCTTTGATAGTCATTCAAATGGCGGGATCGTTTCAAACATTCGCAGAGGGTGCTTTTATCAATAGACCACCACTATTCACAGGTGAAAATTACGCATTTTGGAAGGTCAGAATGCAAATATTTATGGAATCTATTGATATAGATATTTGGGATGCTGTTGCATTTGGTCCTTTTGTTCCAACTAACAATATGCAGGAACCAAAGCCCCGTGACCAATGGACTACTGAAGACAAGAAAAAATTTGGTAATGATGTAAGAGCTCGTAACATCATTTCATCTGCTTTAACTATTAATGAGTTTTACAGGATTTCTATCTGTAAAAGCGCTAAAGAAATGTGGGAAACTTTAAGAGTAACTCATGAAGGCGGAGATGAAATTGGGTGTGCTAAAAAGAATACTTTAATCATGGAAGAGAATAATTCAAGCTCTTCATCAAGCACAACATCAAGTATGTGTGATTCTAATGAGCAAGCATATATTTGCTTAGTGGTAAATGACGAAGACGTTGGAAGCCAAGTAAGTACATCTAGCGATTCTGATAATTCTAGTCAAATTAGTGAAGATGAATTGCATGAAATTTATGCTGCTTTAATAGTAGAATCTGAAAAATTAGATAAAGCCCATCAGAAATTGAAAAAGGATTTCAAAAATTTAAAATTAAATTTTGAAAATATTTCTGAAGAAAATAAAAATTTGAAATCAGATTTTGAAAATATTCTTGAAGAAAATAAGAATTTAAAATTAAATTTTGAAAATATTTTTGAAGAAAATAAAGATTTGAAAAATAAAGTTTTAATTTTTGAAAAGGGTAAATTTACTAGTAGTGATGAATGTGCATCTTGTGTTAATTATAAGAAACTACTAGATGAAACAACCTTAGGAGAATGTAGTAAAAATAATGAAAATAAGGTTGTTAAAAATAAGTATGTTCCTAGAATTAAAAATAAACATAATCATAGAACCCGTAGAACTTGGGTAGAAAAAGGAACAACTTATAGGAACACAAACTTTGTATCATGCTTTTATTGTATGAAAAAGGGTCATACATCTAACAAATGTAAAATTAAGCATTATGGTGTTCCAAGTGGTAGATATATTTGGGTTGTAAAATGATTTCAATTTTTTTTTAAATTAACCCAAAGGACCCATACAAAATAGTTGGGTACCTATTGTTTAAAATTTAGAATTTCTTTAAAACAATATTTAATTATTATTCCAAGGTAGATGGAATTATTTTAATTTATTTTATATACAAAGCATATATAGTTTTCAAACGGAAAATATTTGAAATAGAAGAATATGTGCATGTTGTCTTTGATAAAATTGTAGACCTTGAGGCAAAACCTCTTGAGTCATTTGAATTACATGCAGACAATGATGAAGATTTGAAGAAGCAACAAATGAAGTGAAGAATGATGACAATCCTCAAAGATGAAGATCTAAACAAAATGTGAAAACAACCTAGAGGATTCTCATTACAAAATTGAAGGCATATCTAAAGGGGTGCTTTATGTTTCTATGTTTTTATTAGTATGTGCTCTTTATATTTTCTTGCATGCTTACCTCTTTAAAAATTCAATAAAATATATATTGTTTTTCCTTAATATGCATACATGCTTTTATTAAGGGGGAGTATATTTTTTTAATAAATTTAGGGGGAGCAATTATTCATCACTTTTTAATAATGATCAAAAAGGGGGAGAAATATTTAAAGTCTTAAATCTTAAACTTATTTCTAAGTTTACTAACAATTGTTTCTTCCTTAAAGTTGTATTTTAAATACAGATTATTTTCAAAAGCTTTAAATCAAGAAGGTTTTGATCATCATCAAAAAGGGGGAGATTGTTAGCAAAATGATGAAGATGAAGTTTTGATGATGTCCAAATCAAGTCAAGACCAATCAAGAATCAAAATGATTTGAAGATTTGTATTGTGATGGAAAGCTTTTGTAATACTCTTAGAAATATGTATAGGACGTAGATCAGAAAAAGAAAAGTGTTTTGTAAAATTACTATAGTAAATCATTGCAACAAAACACTATAATACTATTCACATGAATAGTAACACTATTCACGTGAATAGTGACGGTTAACGGTAAGAGTATCGCACTTAACACGGACGTTGGGGAAACTAGTCGTTGAAGAAACTAGCCGTTTATGACCGTTGGACAAACTAGCCGTTTATGGCCGTTGGACAAACTAGCCGTTTATGGCCGTTGGACAAACTAGCCGTTTATGGCCGTTGGAGAAACTAGCCGTTAAGTTTGTCTTTTAGTGAATGGAAGAGTCTTTGGATGAGTCTATAAATAGACTCTCATTTTCTCTCAAGATGAAGTGAAATATCCAGAGACACAGAAACTCTTCCCTTGTGCTCAAATACTCAGAATTCTTTGAGACTTGTGTGTTCTTGTTCGGCTTGTGAAACTCTTGTCTGTGGAGCTGGTGAAGTGCTGCTACGGTGACAGAGGAAATAGCCGGTTCATCCTTGGTGTGTCTGAGGAGGTGTTCGGAAGAGAATCATCCTTCGTGAAGTACTCGGAGGAGGTGTTCATCCTTTGTGAAGACTCAAAGGAGGTGTAGTTTCATCTCTTGTGGTATCAAGAGAGGTGTTTTCTAAACTCTTACAAATTGTATCTTTGTGATTGTAGTTTGTAATTGTTTTGTGATAGTGAAACTGTTTATCTTGTTTTGAGATAAGCGACTGGACGTAGGATTGGTAAGATCCGAACCAGGATAAAATCATCTGTGCAAATTTCTCTCAACCTTACTCTATTTAACTGTTATTATTAATTGCTAAGTAAGTTTAATTGAGTAGAAATTAAAAGGCACACGTTAGTATTAGAAACCCCTCTTGGTTTGTTGTTCCACGCTAACCCATCCGCTGCAGCCGCTCCTGACAGTAATCAGTTAAAAGTTTCCACTTACAATTCTCTGGAATTTCTCTCCTGAGCAGACTGAGATGTAAACTGGCCATTGGACTTTGTCCGTGCAGCCTTCCACAAGTCATTTATGGCTGGTGGAGGTGCTAGATCAAGTGACTCAAGACCTAACTCCTCAGTGCGACGTTTTGTCATCTTTTTCTCTAATAACGTATAACCACCACGTGACAATACGTGTGGTGTATCATTAAGCTTCTGCCTCTGCTGGGCGGCTATCCTTTTCACCTATGAAAAAATGAAAATCATTAAGCATAAATATTAAAAAACATACCTGCCACTCAGGAGTAAGTCTAGATTCTTTAAACTACACCCACTCCTCCTCAGTTATTTTATATTTTGTACAAGGAGTGTGATGAGTCAATATTTTCTTGACTTCACTTAGTTTATTGTACCGGATTTAATTCGGGAAGTGTTCTTAATTGTCCAGTATTTTCCCATTTTTGCTAATTGTACTTAATTTGACCAGAAATTCTTATTTTAATTAATTTGAATTATCTGAGACTAATTATTTATATTATTAATTGCAGGGAAAATTTTGAAAATACAATTTGGGACCTTTAGAGATTAAATGAGAAATGACAATTGGGGTCAAAATTAATTTCTTTTAGTGGAAGCAAGCAGCATCCACATTTCATTAAAAGATGCAAGGGCTGTGACGTGAAGAGGAGAACACACTGTTTGGGAGCACAATTATTATATGAGATTTTTATTTATTCCAGCACAGCAAGAAAGAGGTCACGACCCATAACAGCGGAAAAAGGGGTGCTTCAATTAGAAGATCCACGCTAATTCGGTCTAGCAGCCTTCACGTTCCCGCAACTCCCATCCAGCAAGCTTGGAGAGATTAGGAAGCGTGATGCAGCAGCAACGGGTGGTGTCCAAAGAAGAAGCCTTCAAGCAGCAGCAACACGCATCCACGGAGGGCTTCATTCACGCGTCCATGCAAGCTGTCCAGTAGCTGACGCGCCAACAATATCATCCAGCTTGGAGAGGGGTGCACGTCCAGCAAGCTCGGAAGAAGGGCAGCACACGACCCAGAGAAAAAGAAGCACGCTGCTGCCTGGATCGAGAGGCGCCCACAACAGGTCCAACAGGTGTGTGCTTGGAGAGAATGGGAGGTGCACACGGAAAAAATCAGAGGCTGCTGGCTGGAAGAGAAGGTAGATCCAGCAAGTGTCACGGTCTTCACGTCCAGCAGCAGCTGAACACGCAAGCAGCAAGGACGACTTGGGCTGGAAAGAAGCACCACACGCTGCTGTGTCACGCCAAGTCTCCACGGGTCATTCATCTTTCATTTAAGCTCCAGCCGCAACCTAGGATGGGGGCTGTTACGGAAATTTTGAGCGTCCAACACGTGAAATGGGGGAATTGATATTGTTTTTCTTGAATTGGAGAGGTGAACGCTCACGGGCTGAAGACCAAAAGCAGCTGCTACGTCCACATGCTACCACGTCCGCACAGCCCATCAGCACACGTCCACGGTCCAACAAGGAAGGTGCTTGGACTAAAGAAAGGTGTTACATCCAGCAAATCACGAACATCCAAGAGCACCACGGTCCAGAGGCATGCGTAGTAGGTTAGGGATGATTGGAACACTGGTTTGAAGAGGGGGGTGGTCCAGCTGCCACGAGGAGGTAATTTTCATTTTGGCAAAAGGGTAGCAGCATGTTCAGAGAATGGAGGGTTACGGTTGAGTTCTTTTCTACGTTTGAATTGAGCTGGAAGGTAGCACGGACAATGAGGAGCACATTCATTTTCTTTCTTTGGAAGCACACGAAACGTGGAGCAAAGGTAGAGTGCCGCCACACTCTCGGTTTTTGGTTTTTAGGCCATGGATCATGAAGATAGCAGCTGCAAGGTGGATAGGAAATGGAGAGTGCACGTTTCCAACTTAGAGTAGCCGCCACCTATGAAAATTTGGGATTCATTTTTGGCTTAAAGAAGAGAAAGCGCGGACATTAAATTATTTTCTTGGAGCATGGAGAAGTACAACACGGTTGTAGATTTATCTTTTTAATTAGCGTTGGATTATTGCACTTTAATTAATTCACATGATGGAATTAAAGTATTGTTTCATGCTGCACGGTGCCTTCATGGCTAAAGCAAAATTACACTTATTTTTTATCACCGTCAGATAGGATTTTTTTTATTCACCAACTTATCTTTTCATTCCAATTTTCCTTATGCATATGCATGTTTAATTAAATGCCCTAAGTTTTTTTAGTGACTTATTTTTCTTTTTCCTTTATTTAAATTTTAATATTCACTTTAATATTTTCAATTATGTTCGATTGTGTTCAATTTCCATTTTAATTTAGTTCATTTATTATGTCAAAACCTCTTAAACAACCTCCCCACTACGTGTTTGACCTGCTTCCCGAACCACATTTGGTCCTTGAGAGACGACCTAGGAGTCACTTCCTAGCACTATACTGCATTTTTAATGCACATCAAATTTGATGGGCCGCGATAGCCGCATTAAATTTTGGTGCTGCTGTGGGGACCAACGGTTCAATCTTAGGTCTTTTGTTGTGTTAGTGTGTGTTGTGTTTTGTCTAGTGTTGTGAGTGTGATGTTCTGTTTTGTGTGTGCGTTATTGTGTGTGCGTGTTACATGTTTAATTGTGTTATGTTTTGTTTGTTTCGTAATTTTTAGGATTTCCTTTTTACCTTCCTTTTTTCTTTTTCCAAGTCTACCTATTTTGATTTTGTGAATACTGCTTCTTCTGCCTGTTGAGAACAATATAATTCTTCCACTTCGTTAACTTCGTCCACTTCATCAACTTCGTCCACTTCGTCTACTTCTTCCATTTCGTCCACTTCTTCAACTTCCTCCACTTCGTCCACTTCCTCCGCTTCTTCCACTTCGTCCACCTCGTCCACATCCTCCACTTCATTCACTTCCTCCACTTCGTCAACTTCGTCAACTTTGTCCACTTCGTTCACTTCATCCACTTCTTCCACTTCGTCACCTTCTTCCACTTCGTTAACTTCGTCCACTTCGTCAACTTCGTCAACTTCGTCCACTTCGTCAACTTCGTCCACTTCGTCTACTTCTTCCATTTTGTCCACTTCTTCCACGTCGTCCACTTCCTCCACTTCGTACACTTCGTCCACTTCATCCACTTCGTCAACTTCGTCCACTCCGTCCACTTCATCCACTTCGTCCACTTCTTCCACTTCCTCCACTTCTTCCACTTCCTCCACTTCCTCCACTTCATCCCATTCTTGCACTTCCTCCCCCTTTTCTACTTCTTCCCCTTCGTCCACTTTGTCAATTTCGTCCTCTTCTTCCACTTCTTCCGCTTCCGCCAATTCCTCCCTTTCTTCTACTTCTTCCACTTCGTTAACTTCATCCACTTCTTCCATTTTGTCCACTTCTTCCACTTCCTCCACTTCCTTCACTTCCTTCACTTCCTCCACTTTGTCCACTTCGTGCACTTCATCAACTTCGTCCACTTCTTCCACTTCGTCAACTTCGTCCGCCTCGTCCACTTGCTCCAGTTCCGCCACTTCCTCCCTTTCCTCTACTTCTTCCACTTCGTCAACTTCATGCACCTCGTCCATTTCCTCTACTTCCTTCACTTCCTCCACTTCCTCCACATCTTCCACTTCGTACACTTCGTTCACTTTGTCCAGTTCTTCAACTTCGTCAACTTTGTCCGCCTCATCCACTTCGTTAACTTTGTCCACTTTGTCAGTTCGTCCAGTTCTTCCTCTTCGTACTCTTCGTCCACTTCGTCAACTTCCTCCACTTCCTCCACTTCCTCTACTTCGTCTGCTTCCTCCACTTCTTCCACTTTGACCACCTCGTCCACTTCCTCCATTTCCTCCACTTCGTCAACTTAGTCAACTTCGTCAAATTCGTCCAGTCGTTCACTTTGTCAACTTCGTCTACTTCGTCCACTTCGTCCACTTCTTCCACTTCGTAACCTTCTTCCACTTCGTTAACTTCATCCACTTTGTGTACTTCTTCCATTTTGTCCACTTCTTCCACTTAGTCCACTTCGTCCACTTCCTCCGCTTCGTCCACTTCATCAACGTCGTCAAATTCGTCCACTTCGTCAACGACGTCAACTTCTTCCACTCAATCCACTTTACCCGCTTTGTCCACGTCGTCCACTTCGTCCACGTCGTCAACTTCATCCACTTCCTCCATTTCATTCACTCTGTGCACTTCGTGAACTTCGTCCACTTCGTCCGCTTCATCCACTTCGACCACTTCCTTCACTTCCTCAATTTCCTCTACTTCATCCACTTAGTCCACTTCGTCCACTTCGTCCACTTTGTCCCCTTCATCAACTTCGTCCACTTCCTCCACTTCTTCCACATCGTCCACTTCGTCAACTTCTTCCACTTTGTCCACTTAGTCCACTTCGACCCCTTCGTCCACTTAGTCCACTTCTTCCACATCGTCCACTTCGACCACTTCCTCCACTTCCTACACTTGCTCCACTTCCTTCACTTGCTTCACTTCGTCCGCTTCGTCCCCTTCATCCGCTTAGGCCACTTCGTCCACTATGTCCACTTCTTCCACTTCCTCCACTTCCTCCACTTCGTCCCCTTTGTCGACTTCGTCCACTTCGTCAAATTCCTCCACTTCCTCCACTTCGTCAACTTCGTCCACTTCCTCCACTTCGTCAACTTCCTCCACTCTTTTCACTTCGTCCATTTCGTCCACTTCGTCCACTTCGTCAACTTCTTGCACTTCTTCCACTTCGTCCATTTCGTCCACTTCCTCCACTTCGTCCACTTTGTCAACTTCTCCGCTTCGTCCACTTCAACCACTTCGTTCAGCTCCTCCACTTGCTCCATTTCCTCCACTTCCTCGACTTCGTCCACTTCCTCCATTTCCTCCACTTCCTCGACTTCGTCCACTTCATCCACTTCTTCAACATCCTCCACTTTGTCCACTTCTTCAACTTCCTCGACTTTGTCCACTTCCTCCACTTCCACCACTTCGTCCACTTCCTCCACTTCCTCCACTTCGTCCCCTTCGCCCACTTCGTCCACTTCGTGAACTTCCTCCACTTCCTCCACTTCCTCCACTTCCTCCACTTCGTCTCTTTCCTCCACTTCGTCTACTTCCTCCACTTCCTCCACTTCCTGTAGTTCGTCCACTTCGTCAACTTCCTCCACTTCCTACACTTCGTCCTCATCGTTGACTTCGTCAACTTCGTCAACTTTGTCCACTTCTTCAACTTCTTCCACTTCCTCCACTTCCACCACTTCCTTCACTTGCTCCACTTCGTCCCCTTTGTCAACTTCCTCCACTTCCTCCACTTCGTCAACTTTCTTCACTCCATCCACTTCCTCCACTTCGTGCACTTCGTCAACTTCCTCCACTTCGTCCACTTCGACAACTTCGTCCACTTCCTCCACTTCATCCACATCCTCCACTTCGTCCACTCCGTCCACATCGTCACTTCGTCCACTTCGTCAATTTCGTCAACTTCGTCCACTTCGACAACTTCGTCCACTTCTTCCACTTCGTCCACCTCGACCACTTCGTCCACTTCCTCTAGTTCCTCCACCTCATCAACTTCGTCCACTTCTTCAAGTTCCTCAACTTCCTCCACTTCCTCAACTTCCTCCACTTCCTCGACTTCCTCCACTTTGTCCACTTCCTCCACTTCGTCCACTTTGTCAAACTCCTCCACTTCCTTCACTTCGTCCACTTCGTCAACTTCCTCCACTTCGTCCACTTTCTCCACTCCGTCAACTTCGCCCAATTCTTTCACTTCATCCATTTCGTCCACTTTTTCCACTTTGTCCATTTCATCCATGATAACAGTTCAAAAACTGTTATTTTCATGCTTAAAATTGATACTAAAAGCAACCTTTATACTTAGAAACTAGCTTGAATTCATGCTTTTATTCATATTTTCAGAAAAAAGAGAGCTGGACAGGTTTATTGTTGATTTCAGTGTTTTTGTGCAGGTTTTAAGGTGAATTTAGTGAAAGAAGTGAAGAAGGAGAGAGATGGAATCAAAAAAGACATCAAAAAGTGCAAAAAGAGAAGCCGCAACTGCCGCTCAGCGGCAGTTTACCGTTGAGCGGCACTCAGGAGTTCACGGGAGATCCGCTGAGGGGCAAAATGGCCGTTGAGGGGAAGAAACCAACTCACACACTTACCGCTGAGCGGCACTTTACCGCTGAGCGGCACACTTATGGGCTTGGGCCTGAATTTTCTGTATTTTTAGAAAAATATATAAGCTTTAGGACGTCCTAGGGTTTGTATCTTTGGCAAAACCGAAGCAAATACTCTCTCTTCCACCTCTTTGAAGGAGGATCTTGGATGCTCAAGCTACCTCTTCACCTTTCTAGGGTTTTATCTTTCATTCTTCCATTATTATTCATCTAGTTTCACCATGAATATGGTGAACTAAACCTTGTATTGTTGTTGGGAAATCAATGTAGTCTTGTGAAAATCTCATATATGGAATTTGTTTTAACATCTTACTTTTAAGACCTATGCTTTCTTTCATCATTAGTTAGGGTTTTTCCTCTTTGCTCAATGCTTGCTTTGTTTAACTCATTCAATGTATGATTATTGATTTTGTCGATATGGGAACGTACGGGGAAGTCTAGATCCGGGGAATCTCTCCCAATAGTATATTGGTTGTCATTAAGCTCCCATGCATGACCCAATGATTCCTCCGTGCCTTGCCTGAATGAAGAAATCTCTTGCTTTCCTTTATTCACCTTTGATTGTGGGAAGTATTTATTTAGAAACTTTGTTACCACTGCTTCCCACTCTGTAAAGCTTCCCTCTGGAAAAGAATTTAACCAAAGCTTAGCATTGCCTCCTAATGAGAATGGAAACAAGCTATGTTTGATTGCTTTATCCGGCACCCCATTTATTTTCACTGTGTTGCAGATCTCATTAAATGTAGTGAGGTGCTCATATGGGCTTTCGTAAGATAACCCATTGAATTGATTACTTTTCACCAGTTGGATCAACGCTGGTTTGACCTCCATGTTAGCTGCATTGACTCTTGGTCTAGCTATGCTATTAAAATGTTGAGGTCCAGCTGTATTTGTGTAATCAGCAAGAGTTCTTCTGATATTATTGTTCTCCATGTTCTCAGTGCTATGGTCAGAACCTTGTGGTGATGGTTGCAACAGAGTTTCCGGAGGAGGGAAAAGTTATCTTGATGTACGGATTCTTCTCCTCCGCCTATTCTCGTCTAAACCTTCAAGAAGAGGTTCTGCAGTTTTCTTGCTCCTAGTTCGAATTGCCTCCTGCATACACAAGAAAACAAAATCCTAGAAGATTTGGTTAGCACAAAAAGATATAAGAGAAGATATAAGATTCAGAAAATAAAATAAAATAAAATAAAATAAAATAAAAACCGAAAAATACAAAAAGAAATTTAAAATTCAAGTCAAAGATAATCAAAAATCACACAAATTAACCAGTTAAACCACGAGTCCCCGGCACCGGTGCCAAAAACTTGATGACAAATTTATGGACATCGAAAAACGGCACCACAAACTTGTTTAACAATCGGCAAGTGTGACCGAATCGTTTCAAGTAATAAAACTCGGTAAGACCAAGTATCGTTCTCCCAAAGGACTCACGGCCTAGTTTAGTTATGTGATTTGTTGATTATTTAAGACTTAAGAACAAAGTAATTGAAATTTAATATGCAAAAGACAGAAATGGATGAGTATGTTGTTGGGATTATCAATTTCATCTTATCCACTCTCAAATATTTTAGGAATTCAACATTCTTTTCATCAATTGTTAACGCCACTCTCTAAATCACCTTGCAAGAAGGCCTATCCTTAATTACGAGTTCATACAATTCCTAGCATTCCTAGTAATTAGTTCTTAAGTGCAGGAGCTTAACGGCAACCAATATACTATTGGGAAAAATTCCCCGGATCTAGATTTCCCCGTACGTTCCTGTATCGACAAAATCAATAATCATGACAATGAATGAGTTAAACAAAGCAAGCATTAAGCAAAGAGGAAAAACCCTAACTAATGATGAAAGAAAGCATAGGTCTTAAAAGTAAGATGTTAAAACAAATTCCATATGTGAGAGTTTCACAAGACTACATTGATTCCCCAACAACAATACAAGGTTTAGTTCACCATATTTGTGGTGAAACTAGATGAATAATAATGGAAGAATGAAAGATAAAACCCTAGAAAGGTGAAGAGGTAGCCTGAGCATCCAAGATCCTCCTTCAAAGAGGTGGAAGAGAGAGTATTTGCTTCGGTTTTGCCAAAGATAGAAACCCTAGGACGTCCTAAAGCTTATATACTATTCTAAAAATACAGAAAATTTACGCCCAAGCCCATAAGAGTGCCGCTCAGAGGTAAACTGCCGCTCAACGGTAAGTGCGTGAGTTGGTTTCTTCCCCTCAGCGGCCATTTTACCCCTCAGCGGATATCCCGTGAACTCCTGAGTGCCGCTTAGCGGTAAACGGTCGTTGAGCGGCAGTTGCGGCTTCTCTTTTTGGACTTTTTGATGTCTTTTCTGATTCCATCTCTCTCATTCTTCACTTCTTTCACCAAATTCACCTTAGAACCTGCAGAAAAACACTGAAATCAAGCATAAACCTGTCCAGCTCTCTTATTTATGAAAATATGAACAAAAGCATGATTTCAAGCTAGTTTCTAAGTGTTAAAGGTTGCTTTTAGTATCAATTTTAAGCATGAAAATAACAGTTTTTCAACTGTTATCACTCCACTTCGTCCACTTCTTCAACTTCCTCCACTTCCTCTACTTCCTCTACTTCGTCCCCTTCTTCCAGTTCCTCCACTTCGTCAACTTCCTCCACTTCCTCTACTTCATCAACTTCATCCACTTCCTCCACTTCCTCCACTTCATCAACTTCTTCCACTTCTTTCAATTCGTCCATTTCGTCAATTTCTTCCACTTCTTCCACTTCGTCCACTTCGTCCACTTCGTCCACTTCTTCAACTTGCTCCACTACGTCCACTTCCTCCACTTGCTCCACTTCGTCCCCTTCGTCAACTTCGACCACTTCGTCAACTTCCTCCGCTTTGTCAACTTCGTCCACTTCTTCCACTTCGACCACTTAGTCCACTTCATCCACTTCGTCATTTTCCTCCACTTCGTCCACTTCGTCCACTTCCTACACTTCCTCCAATTCGTCCACTTCCTCCACTTCTTCGAGTTCGTCTACTTATTCCACTTCTTCAACTTCATAATCTTCGTCCACTTCGTGGACTTCCTCTACTTCCTCAACTTCCTCATCTTCCTCCACTTCCTCCACTTCATCCACTTCCTCCATTTCCTCCACTTCGTCCCCTTCGTCCACTTCCTCCACTTCGTCAACTTCCTCCACGTCGTACAGTTCCTCCACTTCTTCCACTTCGTCTACTTCATCCACTTCGTGCACTTCGTCCGCTTTGTCAACTTCGTCTACTTCGTCCACCTCCTCCCCTTCATCCACTTCGTCCATTTCGTCCACTTCCTCCACTTCTTCCACTTCCTCCACTTTGTCCACTTCCTCTACTTCCTCCACTTCGTCCCCTTCGTCAACTTCCTGCACTTCCCCCACTTCCTACACTCCCTCCATTTTGTCCAGTTCCTCCACTTCTTCCACTTCATCTACTTCTTCCACTTCTTCAACATCGTCATCTTCGTCCACTTCGTCCCCTTCCTCCACTTCGGCAAGTTTCTCGACTTCCTCCACTTCGTCCACTTCCTCCACGTTGTCCAGTTCCTCCACTTCCTCCACTTCGTCTACTTATCCACTTCGTCAACTTCGTCAACTTCGTCCACTTCGTCCACTTCCTCCCCTTCCTCCACTTTGTCCACTTCGTCCATTTCGTCCACTTCCTCAACTTCTTCCACTTCCTCCACTTTGTCCACTTCCTCTACTTCCTCCACTTCGTCCCCTTCGTCAACTTCCTGCACTTCCCTCACTTCCTACACTCCCTCCATTTTGTCCACTTCCTCCACTTCTTCCACTTCATCTACTTCTTCCACATCTTCAACATCGTCATCTTTGTCCATTTCGTCCACTTCCTCCACTTTGTCAACTTCCTCGACTTCCTCCACTTCTTCACTTTCTTCATCTTCGTCAACTTCGTCCACTTCCTCCACTTTGTCCACTTCCTCTACTTCTTCCACTTCGTCAACTTCCTCTACTTCTTCCACTTCGTCAACTTCCTCCGTTTCCTCCACTTCCTCCACTTCGCCCACTTCCCCCACGTCCTCCACTTCATCAACTTCCTCCGTTTCCTCCACTTCCTCCACTTCATCCACTTCGTCCTCTTCGTCCACTTCGTCAACTTCGTCCACTTCGTCCACTTCCTCCATTTCCTCTACTTCGTCAACTTTGTCCACTTCGTCCACTTCCTACGCTTCCTCCAATTCATCCACTTCCTCTACTTCTTCGAGTTCGTCTACTTATTCCACTTCTTCAACTTCGTCATCTTCGTCCACTTCGTGGACTTCTTCCACTTCCTCAACTTCCTCATCTTCCTCCACTTCCTTCACTTCGTCCACTTCGTCCATTTCCTCTCCTTCGTCCCCTTCGTCCACTTCCTCCACTTCGTCAACTTCCTCCACGTCGTCCAGTTCCTCTAATTCCTCCACTTCCTCCACTTCATCCACTTCGTCCACTTCGTCCGCTTCGTCAACTTCGTCCACTTCGTCCACTTCGTCCACTTCCTCCCCGTCCTTCACTTCGTCCATTTCGTCCACTTCCTACACTTCTTCCACTTCCTCCACTTTGTCCACTTCCTCTACTTCCTCCACTTCGTCCCCTTCGTCAACTTCCTGCACTTCCCCCACTTCCTACACTCCCTCCATTTTGTCCACTTCGTCCACTTCTTCCACTTCATCTACTCCTTCCACTTCTTCAACATCGTCATCTTCGTCCACTTCGTCCGCTTCCTGCACTTCGACAAGTTCCTCGACTTCGTCCACTTCGTCCACTTCCTCCACGTTGTCCACTTCCTCCACTTCGTCCATTTCCTCCACTTCGTCCCCTTCGTCCACTTCCTCCACTTCGTCAACTTCCTCCACGTCGTCCAGTTCCTCCACTTCCTCGACTTCGTCTACTTCATCCACTTCGTGCACTTCGTCAACTTCGTCCACTTCCTCCCCTTCCTCCACTTCGTCCACTTCGTCCATTTCGTCCACTTCCTCCACTTCTTCCACTTCCTCCACTTTGTCCACTTCCTCAACTTCGTCCACTTCGTCCCCTTCGTCAGCTTCCTGAACTTCCCCGACTTCTTACACTTCCTCCACTTCTTCCACTTCCTCCACTTCTTCCACTTCTTCAACATCGTCATCTTCGTCCATTTCGTCCACTTCCTCCACTTCCTCGACTTCCTCCACTTCCTCCACTTGTTCACTTTCTTCATCTTGTCAACTTCGTCCACTTCCTACACTTCGTACACTTCTTGCACTTCTTCAACTTCATCATCTTCATCCAATACGTCCACTTCGTCCACTTCATCCACTTCGTCCACTTCGTCCACTTCTTCCACTTCTTTCACTTCCTCCACTTCCTCCACTTCCTCTACTTCCTCCACATTGTCCACGTCCTCCACTTCGTCCAATTCCTCTCCTTCGTCCACTTCCTCCACTTCGTGCACTTACTCCACTTCGTCCATTTCCTCCACTTCCTCTACTTCTTCCACTTCGTCAACTTCCTCTGTTTCCTCCACTTCGCCCACTTCCTCCCCTTCCTCCACTTCCTCCACTTCGTCCACTTCCTCCACTTCGTCCTCTTCCTCCACATCCTCTAATTCCTCCACTTCCTGCACTTCGTCAACTTCGTCCACTTCTTCAACTTATTCCACTTCTTCCACTTCCTCCACTTCCTGCCCTTCTTCCACTTCGTCCACTCCCTCCACTTCGTCCACTTTCTCCACGTCCTCCACTTCCTCCACTTCCTCCACTTCCTCCACTTCTTCCACTTCCTCCACTTCCTCCACCTCCTTCACCTCCTCCACTTCGTCAATTTAGTCCACTTCCTCCACTTCCTCCACTTCGTCCTCTTCCTCCACTTCCTCCACTTCGTCAACTTCGTCCACTTCTTCAACTTCTTCCACTTCCTCCACTTCCTTTACTTCTTCCACTTCGTCCACTTTGTCCACTCCCTCCAATTCTTCCACTTCCTTCACTTTGTGCTCTTCCTCCACTTCCTCCAATTCCTCCACTTCCTCCACTTCGTCAACTTCATCCATTTCTTCAACTTCTTCCACTTCTTCCACATCTTCCACTTCGTCAACTTCGTCCACTTCTTCAACTTCTTCCACTTCCTCCACTTCCTCCACTTCTTCCACTTCGTCCACTTCATCCACTCCCTCCACTTCCTCCACTTCCTCCACCTCCTCCACTTCCTCCACTTCTTCCACTTCCTCCACTTCCTCCACCTCCTCCACCTCCTCCACTTCGTCAACTTAGTCCACTTCCTCCACTTCCACCACTTCGTCCTCTTCCTCCAGATCCTCTAATTCCTCCACTTCCTCCACTTCCTCCACTGCGTCAACTTCGTCCACTTCTTCAACTTCTTCCACTTCCTCCACTTCCTGCACTTCCTCCACTGCGTCAACTTCGTCCACTTCTTCAACTTCTTCCACTTCCTCCACTTCCTCCACTTCCTCCACTTCTTCCACTTCCTCCACTTCGTCCACTTCCTCCACCTCCTCCACTTCGTCAACTTAGTCCACTTCCTCCACTTCGTCCTCTTCCTCCACATCCTCTAATTCCTCCACTTCCTCCACTTCGTCAACTTCGTCCACTTCTTCAACTTCGTCCACTTCCTCCACTTCTTCCACTTCGTCTACTTCCTCCACTCCCTCCAATTCTTCCACTTCCTTCACTTCGTCCTCTTCCTCCACTTCCTCCAATTCCTCCACTTCCTCCACTTCGTCAACTTCGTCCATTTCTTCAACTTCTTCCACTTCCTCCACTTCCTTCACCTCTTCCACTTCGTCAACTTCGTGCACTTCTTCCACTTGCTGCACTTCCTCCACTTCCTGCACTTCCTCCACTTCCCCCACTTCGTCCACTTCCTCCACTTCCTCCACTTCCTCCACTTCGTCAACTTCGTCCACTTTCTCCAATTCCTTTACTTCTTCTACTTCCTCCACATCGTCCACTTCGTTAACTTCGTCCACTTTGCCAACTTCCTCAACTTCCTCCCCTTCCTCCACTTCGTCCTCTTCCTCCCGTTCCTCCACTTCGTCCACTTCGTCAACTTCGTCCACTTCCTCCACTTCCTCCACTTCGTATACTTCGTCTTCTTCATCCACTTCGTCAACTACCTCCACTTCCTCCTCTTCCTCCACTTCTTCCACTTCCTCCACTTCCTCCACTTCCTCCACTTCTTCCACTTTTTCAACTTCCTCAACTTCCTCCACATCGTCCACTTCGTTAACTTCCTTCACTTCGTCCACTTTCTCCACTTCCTCCACTTCCTCCATTTCGGCCACTTCGTCCACCTCATCCACTTCGTCAACTTCGTCCACTTCGCCAACTTCGTCTACTTCCTCCACTTCTTCCACTTACTCCACTTCCTCCACTTCCTCAACTTCTTCCACTTCCTCCACTTCATCCACTTCGTCAACTTCGTCCACTTCGTCAACTTCCTACACTTCCTCTACTTCCTCCACTTCCTCTACTTCTTCCACTTCCTCCACTTCCTCAACTTCGTCCACTTCGTCAACTTCGTCCCCTTCATCCACTTCCTCAATTTCGTCCCCTTTGTCCACTTCCTCCACGTCGTCCTCTTCCTCCACTTCCTCCACTTCGCTAACTTCGTCCACTTCTTCAACTTCTTCCACTTCCTCCACCTCTTCCACTTCGTCAACTTCGTGTACTTCTTCCACTTCGTCAACTTCGTCCACTTCCTGCACTTCCTCCACTTCGTCAACTTCCTCCACTTCCTATACTTCTTGTACTTCCTCCACATCGTCCACTTCGCCAACTTCCTCAACTTCCTCTCCTTCCTCCACTTCGTCCACTTCCTCCTGTTCCTCCACTTCGTCCACTTCATCAACTTCGTCCACTTGATCGACTTCCTCCACTTCCTCCACTTCGTCTACTTCATCCACTTCGCCAACTACCTCCACTTCCTCCACCTCGTCCACTTCTTCCACTTCGTCCATGATGAGAGGGTCGCACCTCCCAGAAAAGTTGTGCATAGAATAATGCAGTATAGACTAGGAAGTGACTCCTAGGTCGTCTCTCAAGGACCAAATTGGGTTCAGTCTCAGATCAACACGTAGTGGGGGGGGGTTTGAAATATGTTTTTGGTTGCGGATAAATTAAAAATTGGAATTCAAGCATAATCGACTAAACATGAAAACATTAATTTGAACACTGTAACATATAAATATCCAAACGTAAATTACCAGCAAAAAGAAGAAATTCAATACACAAAAAAAATTGCTTCTGAAAATCCTCTGTCGTGGCTCTTCAAGCTTCCCACACGTAACCCTACACACTACTTCACCTACATACATCCAACCAATTACCTCCAAGGTATTCTTCCCAATCAAACCAAAATGAATATTCTATCCTAATGCAAAAAGTTGATGTCACATCTACACGACTTTTTCTTCTTCTAGCCACCATCCTCCCATCACCTCTTGTTTTTGTTTATTTTGTTATGGAAAGAAAATAGAAATTTCTATCCACCTAAACCATCAACGTAGCTTAACACTCATGGGAGTCGTGCCTTCTTCATACTTCTCATTCTTCAACCGAAAATAATAAAACTTGAAGCATTACATTCAATAAAAACGTGAAAACCAATCCTAATCCCTGTAAGAAAATCGAAAAGAAGAAACTAGTCTTCCTTCAATTACCCATCAAGTTGCAGCTGGTCTTCCACTAAGAAAGAATAAAAAAAAAACAATTTAATCTCTACCCCAAAACCAAAACCGTGACACCTACTCTAATCTGGTTTCCACCTTCATCACTTTTTAAATCCATCACAGCATGTGTCACACTTCTAGAGAAACTTTTCTGATTTTTAAAGATTGATATGTGTGCAAAATGCCGTGACCACTTCCTACACATATTATACTTTATTCTAGCAAAACCAAAGACTTAATCTTCCCTTGAAGCAATTGAACAAATATTATACTCTTTCCACTCCAACAATTATTTAGTTCAACCGTGTAGAAGTGATAAAGCTCATGGAATAAAACAAAGATACAAGAAACAAACGAAACATTAAATGCAATTCAAAGTGAAATGGCATTAGATGAAAGCGTTAACAGCAAATGAACAAGGCTACTTCGGTTAATGCTTTCCAAGGTGTAAAATAATAATAAAATGATTCTTGGTTCAAGCATTAAAGATACAAACAAAACCTATTCAAGCTAGGCTCCATTCCATTGTGCTGACAGAGAAACTAAACCAGAAGCTCTTACTTGGCGGCAACTAAACGCATTTCTCCTCTCCTTGTGATGGACAAATTTATGATCACCAAAATATGATGTCACAAACTTGTTTTACAATCGGCAAGTATGACCGAATCGTTCAAGTAATAAACTTGGTAAGACCAAGTATCGTTCTCCCAAAGGACTCACGGCCTAGTTTAGTTATGTGATTTGTTGATTAGCTAAGACTTACAAACGAAATAATTGAGATTTTATATGCAAGACAGAAAATAAACATGTATGCAAGAAGTTTTGATCAATGGCAAAAGCAAAAGATAAACACTTTCAATGAAATATATGGATGAATATGTTGTTGGGGGTCAATTTCATCTTATCCACTCTCATATATTTTAGGAATTCAACATTCAAATCATCATTGTTAATGCCACTCTCTAAAGTACCTTTCTAGAAGGCTTCTCCCTAATCACGAGTTCATACAATTCCTAGCATTCCTAATGATCAGTTCATAAGTGCAGGAGCTTAACGACAACCAACATAATATTGGGAGAAATTCCCCGGATCTAGACTTCCCCGTACGTTCCCGTATCGACAAAACCAATAATCATGCATCGAATGAGTTAAACCATGCAAGCATTAAGCAAAGAGGAAAAACCCTAACTAATGATGAAAGAAAGCATAAGTCTTAATTAAAAGATGTAAAAACAGATTCCATATATGGGAGCTTCAAAAGATTACATTGATTCCCCAACAAACATACAGAGTTTAGTTCACCATATTCATGGTGAACCTAGATGAATTGCAATGAAAGAATGAAAGAATAAACCCTAAAAAGGTGAAGAGGTAGCCTGAGCATCCAAGATCCTCCTTCAAAGGGGTGGAAGAGAGAGTGTTTTCCTCGTTTCTGCCAAAGATACAAACCCTAGGACGTCCTAAAGCTTATATAATATTCTAAAATTACAAAAAATCTAGGCCCAAGCCCATAAGTGTGCCGCTCAGCGGTAAAATACCGCTTAGCGGTGAGTGCGCGTCTCGTTTCTTCCCCTCAGCGGCCATTTTGCCCCTCAGCGGACCTCCCGTGACTTCGGCTTCTCCTTTTGCACTCTTTGATTTCTTTTCTGATTCCATCTCTCTCCTTCTTCACTTCTTTCACTAAATTCACCTTAAAACTTGCACAAAAACACTGAAATCAAGCATAAACCTGTCCAGCTCTCTTATTTCTGAAAATATGGATAAAAGCATGATTTCAAGCTAGTTTCTAAGTGTAAAGGTTGCTTTTAGTATCAATTTTAAGCATAAAAATAACAGTTTTTCAACTGTTATCACAACCCCAAACTTAGAACTTTGCTTGTCCTCAAGCAAACAAGATGTAACTCAATCTCCAACCAATTCATATGATGGTTCATTCATTCAAAAATCCTCTTTTTCAAGATAAGTAACAACTTCACTCAAACTTATGACCAAGAGTTCAATCAAGATGTGCACATGCTTTAGTGTTCACAAAGTCATTTAAATTCCAACAAATGCTAGTTTTCATGAATGATCAATCAATTAAGCATGGATGTTCATGTGCTCATGGAATATTTCCTCACTAGGTAAAGTGTTTCACTCAACACACAAGTGTATAAGAGGTAAAGTGTTTCACTCATTCACTCCACTATCACAATGTCACATGAATCAACTTTGCCTTTCATTTTACCACAATCACAAACATTCACAAGCATGCATCATCACAAGGACTTTTCAATGGCTTATAATGTGGTTGGGCTAACAAGAAAATTGGTTTTTCTGGATCACAAAATCCTTGAGTTAAGAGAATCATAATAACACAATCATCTTATTCATTCCCAACTTTCTTTTGCCTTTACATTTGCATTGAGCTTTACTTCTTTTTCTTTTCTTTTCTTTTTCTTTGCATATTCTTACTTTTTAGCTCTTAGCTCAATGCTTTTCATGTTTTCCCAACAACCCCAAACTTGAACATTTACCAATACCACACAAGATCTTCTACTTAACTCAAGGTAAAGATTTTTTCAATCAAAGGTTTCAGTGTATGTTCAAGGCTAAAGGTTCAAAGGATAGAACACAACGTGTTCTCTTTTAGTGGGCTAACTTTATGAATTTGGCCAATAAAAAGGGTTCCAACAAACGGCCTTGATCATATGATGCAAAACAAGCAATTGATTCAATCATAGAAAACCTGGGCAAAGTCATTCATGCTTCCAATGTAATAGCATTCAACAATAACAACTCTGGAGCTCAATACCTCACATATAAACTCATTCACATTTGACATACACATCCTGCTTAATTTCACAATCACAATCATGATATCATGCATTTGTTCACAAAGCTTGTGAATCACCTGTATAAGCATTTTAATGTGCACATCATCTCAACATCAATTAATCATAAGCATCATTCAAGCATTACTTATCAAACAATCACAGTTAATAGCAAACCATCATAAGAAACCAGGTGTTCAATAGAGTACATCAGACCCTAATCTAAAAACATAAAATACTTACAAGATACTGGGTTGCCTCCCAGTAAGCGCTTGTTTAACGTCCCGAGCCTGACCCAAACTTTCAAGGATCAACCAACAACATCATTGTGGAAAATTGTTGCACCTCTCCCCCTAAATAGGGCTTGAGACGTTGACCATTTACCACCCAACTTCTCTGTGGATCATCAGCAGATGGATTAAATATTTTAATTGCTCCATGCGGATGCACTTCTTTTATCACAAATGGTCCTGTCCATTTTGACTTCAGCTTCCCAGGAAATATCTTCAATCTTGAATTGAACAATAGTACCTGTTGTCCTGGATTAAAAACTCTATTCACCAACTTCCTGTCATGATAAAATTTAATCTTGTCTTTGTAAGCCTTGGATGAATCATACGCATGTAACCGCATTTCTTCAAGCTCCAATATCTGCCTTCTGCGTGTGCATTGAGTTTCATAAGGATCAAAATTCAAGAATTTCAAAGCCCATAATGCTCTATGCTCCAATTCGACTGGCAAATGGCATGCTTTCCCATAGACTAATTGAAATGGTGATAATCCCATAGACGTCTTCATTGCTGTCCTATAAGCCCAAAGAGCATCATCCAATTTGAGAGACCAGTCCTTTCTTGATGAAGTCACGGTTTTTTCCAGGATTCTTTTATCTCCCTGTTAGACACCTCAGCTTGTCCATTGGTTTGTGGATGATAAGGTGCAGCTACCTTATGCTTTACTCCATAGTGTTTGAGTACTTTCTCTAGCTGATAATTGCAAAAATGAGATCCTCCATCACTGATCAACACTCTTGGAGTGCCAAAGCGTGAGAATATTTGTCTCTTCAGGAATTTAATTACCGTGCTAGCATCATTTTTAGGACAAGCTAATGCTTCCACCCACTTACTCACATAATCCACTGCTACCAGAATATATTCATTATTGAAAGATGGAGGAAAAGGTCCAACAAAATCAATACCCCAACAATCAAAAACCTCAACCTCTAAAATACCTTGTAAAGGCATCTCATGACGTTTAGTAATTGTCCCTGCTCTTTGACATTTATCACAATTCCTAGCATGATTATGGGCATCTTTAAATAAAGTTGGCCAATAAAACCCTGATTGAAGGACTTTTGCTGCTGTTCTTTCTCCATTAAAATGTCCTCCATAAGGTGAATCATGACACTGCCAGAGAATTCCTTCTGCTTCTTCATTTGTAACACATCTTCTCAGAAGATTATCTGCTCCAATTTTGAACAAATACGGATCGTCCCACACAAACTGCTTGGCAACATGCAGAAATTTCTTTCTCTGTTGCCAAGTTAAGTCTTCTGGCATGACTCTTGCAGCTTTGAAATTCGCCATATCAGCAAACCAGGGCCTCTGCTGAATATACATGAGTGATTCATCTGAAAAAGATTCCCAGATTTCATACTCCTTGCTAGTGACCTCATTGTTGACTAACCGTGACAAATGATCAGCAATTAAGTTCTCACTTCCTTTCTTATCACGGATTTCTACATCAAATTCTTGCAATAGTAGTACCCATCTAATCAGACGTGGCTTAGAATCTGGTTTTGTCAACAAATATTTGATAGCTGCATGATCTGTATAGACAATCACCTTAGACAATACAATGGCAAGAAACTCTTTCTCTGTGGTAGCATAATTCAATTGAGCATCATTCAGCACCTTGCTAGCATAATAAATTGGATGAAACTTTTGTTCTTTCCTTTGGCCAAGGACAACTCCTATTGCATAATCACTTGCATCACACATTAATTCAAAATTTTGATTCCAATCTGGTGCTACAATTATTGGAGCTGACACTAGCTTCTTCTTCAATATATCAAAAGCTTTCAGGCAGTCTTCATTCATCACAAAAGGAGCATCCTTCATCAAAAGATTACTCAATGGTTTAGCAATTTTTGAGAAATCTTTGATAAATCTTCTATAAAACCCAGCATGACCAAGAAAACTTCTAATCCCCTTTACATTTGTTGGTGGAGGTAGTTTCTCAATAACTTCTACTTTAGCTTTGTCTACCTCAATTCCTTTAGCAGAGATTTTATGCCCCAATACAATTCCTTCAGTTACCATGAAATGACATTTCTCCCAATTCAAAACCAGATTTGTCTGAACACATCTTTTGAGGACAGTGTTCAAATTAGCTAAACATCTTTGGAAAGAATTTCCAAAAACTGAGAAATCATCCATGAATACTTCAATGCATTTCTCTAAAAGATCTGCAAAGATTTCCTGCATACACCTCTGAAACGTAGCTGGAGCATTACATAATCCAAAAGGCATCTTTCTATACGCAAAGATACCAAAAGGACAAGTAAAAGCCGTCTTCTCCTGGTCTTTTGAATCTACCACAATTTGATTATATCCAGAATATCCATCTAGAAAACAATCGAAAGCCTGCCCTGATAACCTTTCTAGCATCTGATCCATGAACGGAAGAGAAAATGATCTTTCCTAGTAGCTTTATTAAGCTTCCTGTAATCAATGCACATACGCCAACCAGTGACTGTCCGAGTAGGAATAAGTTCATTCTTATCATTATAAATTACTGTCATCCCACCTTTCTTTGAAACCACCTGTACTGGACTCACCTATTCACTGTCAGAAATTGGATAGATGATACCAGCTTCTAGCAGTTTCAACACTTCTTTTCTGACCACCTCCTTCATAACACGATTTAACCTTCTCTGTGGTTGAGCACTTGGTTTATAATCTTCTTCCATAAAAATTTTGTGCATGCAATAAGTTGGGCTAATACTTTTAAGATCTGATATTGACCATCCAATTGCTTCTTTGTTAGCTTTCAGAATTTCTATCAATTGCTCTTCTTCTTGTAGAGATAAAGAGTTACTGATGATAACTGGCTTTGTTCCATCTTCTTCTAAAAACACATATTTCAGATGTGATGGCAATCTTTTTAATTCTGGCGACTGTGCTTTGATTGTTTCTTCCTTATCAATTATTTCGAATATTGGATCTTCCTCTGGACTCTTTTTCAATGTTTCCAAGTCCATCAGACATTCATCAATCAATTTCTCTTCTTCTTCATCTAAATCTTCACATGCATCAATGAGAGTTTTTTCCAATGGAGAAATACTTCGCACCATTCTTTCTTGAACCATACAAACTTCATCAAGTTCATCAAATTGAAAACATGCTTTGTCATCATTTGGATATGTCATGGCCTTGGATACATCAAAAGTAACTTCTTCATCATCAACTCTCAATTTAAGCTTACCATTCTCTACATCAATTAAAACTCTAGCAGTCTTCATAAAAGGTCTCCCAAGAATAAGAGGAACATCACTAGTTCCTTCCATCTCCATCACAATAAAATCCACTGGAAATACAAATTTGTCGACCTTCACTAGAACATCTTCAACCACTCCATATGGATATTTAAGAGACCTGTCTGCCAATTGAAGAGCCATTCTGGTTGGTTTAATTTCCAGCCCCTGAATTGTTCTGCACATGGATAGCGGCATTGGGATATGGCGTGACACACTCAAAGGCTCAACATTTAGTCATTTAGATTCTAATTAAAGTTGTAATTTCATTTTCCTCCTCTTCGTCCACTTCATTTCGTCCACATCGACCACTTCGTCGACTTCGTCCACATCGTCCACTTCCTCCACTTTGTCAACTTCGTCCATTTCCTCCACTTCATCCACTTCGTCCATTTCGTCGACTTCGTCCATGATAACAGTTGAAAAACTATTATTTTCATGCTTAAAATTGATACTAAAAGAAACCTTTAGACTTAGAAACTAGCTTGAAATCATGCTTTTATTCATATTTTCAGAAATAAGAGAGCTGGACAGGTTTATGCTTGATTTAAGTGTTTTTGTGCAGGTTTTAAGGTGAATTTAGTGAAAGAAGTGAAGAAGGAGAGAGATGGAATCAGAAAAGGAATCAAAGAGTGCAAAAGGAGAAGCCGACAGCACCGCTCAGCGGCATTTACCGCTGAGCGGCACTCAGGAGGTCACGGGAGGTCTGCTGAGGGGCAAAATGGCCGCTGAGGGGAAGAAACAAGACGCGCAATCACCGCTGAGCGGTATTTACCACTGAGCGCCATTCTTAATGGGCTTGGACGTGTTTTCTGGCACTTTTATGGGCTTGGGCTTAGATCTTTTGTAATTCTAGAATAATATATAAGGACTTGCACGTCCTAGGTTTGATATCTTTGGCAGAAACGAGGTAAACACTCTCTCTTCCACCCCTTTGAAGGAGGATCTTGGATGCTCAGGCTACCTCTTCACCTTTTTAGGGTTTATTCTTTCATTCTTTCATTGTTATTCATCTAGGTTCACCATGAATATGGTGAACTAAACCTTGTATGTTTGTTGGGGAATCAATGTAATCTCTTGAAGCTCTCATATATGGAATCTATGCTTGCATCTTTTAATTAAGATTTATGCTTTCTTTTATCATTAGTTAGGGTTTTTCCTCTTTGCTTAATGCTTGCATGGTTTAACTCATTCGATGCATGATTATTGGTTTTGTCGATACGGGCGCGTACGGGGAAGTCTAGATCCGGGGAATTTCTCCCAATATGATATTGGTTGTCGTTAAGCTCCTGAACTTATGAACTGATCATTAGGAATGATAGGAATTGTATGAATTCGTGATTAGGGAGAAGCCATCTAGAATGGTACTTTAGAGAGTGGCATTAACAATGATGATTTGAATGTTGAATTCCTAAAATATATGAGAGTGGATAAGATGAAATTGACCCCCAACAACATATTCATTCATATATTTCATTGAAAGTGTTTATCTTTTGCTTTTGCCATTGATCAAAAACTCATGCATACATGTTTATTTTCTGTCTTGCATATTAAACCTCAATTATTTCGTTCTTAAGTCTTAGCTAATCAACAAACCACACAACGAAACTAGGCCGTGAGTCCTTTGGGAGAACGATACTTGGTCTTACCAAGTTTATTAGTTGAACGATTCGGTCATACTTGCCGATTGTGAAACAAGTTTGTGACATCATATTTTGGTGATCATAAATTTGTCCATCAAGTTTTTGGCGCCGTTGCCGGGGACTCGTGGTTTAACTGGTTAATTTGTGTGATTATTGATTATCTTTGACTTTAATTTTGAATTTCTGTTTTTATTTTCTGTTTTTATTTTTTCGGTTTTTATTAGATTAGATTAGATTTTATTTTATTTTATTTTATTTGAATAGATTAGATTTGATTTTATTTTATTTTTAGATTAGATTTTATTTTATTTTATTATCTTCTATCTTCTAAATCTTTTATCTTCTATCTTCTGAATCTTTTATTTTATTCTATCTTCTGAATCTTTTATCTTTTTATCTTCTGAATCTTTTATCTTCTGAATATATATCTTCTCTTATATCTTTTTGTGCTAACAAATATTTTCTAGGGTTTTGTTTTCTTGTGTATGCAGGAGGCAATTCGAACTAGGAGTAAGAAAACAACAGAACCTCTTCTTGAAGGTCTAGACGAGAGTAGACGAAGGAGAAGAATCAGAACATCTAGAGAACTTTTCCCTTCTCCAGAAACTCTCTTACAATCATCACCACAAGGTTCTGTTCATAGCACAGGAAGTCTGGAGAACAATAATGTTAGAAGAACTCTTGCAGACTACACCAATATTGTTGGGCCTCAACACTTTAACAGCATAGCTAGACCTAGAGTCAATGCAGCCAATATGGAGGTCAAACCAGCACTGATTCAACTGGTGAAGAGTAATCAATTTAATGGGTTATCTCATGAAAGCCCATATGAGCACCTCACTACCTTTAATGAGATTTGCAACACAGTCAAGATTAATGGGGTGCCAGACGAAGCTATCAAACTTAACTTGTTTCCTTTCTCATTGGGAGGCAATGCTAAGCTTTGGTTGAATTCTTTTCCAGAAGAAAGTTTCACAGAGTGGGAAGCAGTGGTCACAAAATTTTTAAACAAGTACTTCCCACAATCTAAGGTGACTAAAGGCAAGCAAGAAATTTCTTCATTTAAGCAGGGCATGGAAGAATCACTGGGGCATGCATGGGACAGGTATAAAAGCTTGTTACGTAAAACTCCCACGCATGGTTTTGAAGATCAAGAAGTAGTCTTAACTTTCCTTGGAGGGCTTGGTTCACAAACCAAGATGATGCTGGACGCCTCAGCAGGAGGCAATATTAAATGGAAAACTCCAGAGGAAGCAACTGAAATTATAGAAAACATGGCTACTAGTGATAATGAGCTGCACAGTGAAAGAGGAGCTCATATGCAACAAAAAGGGGTTCTTCAATTACAAACACATGATGCCTTGCTAGCTCAGAATAAAATTCTAACTCAACAGCTGGAGACTCTGACTAAAACTCTTGCTCTATTACCTAAAGAGTTGAAATCTGCTGCACAGGTACAAACCCAGTTGTGCGAATTATGTGGGGGTGATCATATCAATGGCCAATGTGCTTTTCCTGTGGAAGCCGTGGAGGATGTTAATTTCATGGCTAATCAATTTCCATACCGTCAAGGGAATTATAATCAGGGGTGGAAACCACATCCAAGCATTGGTCAAGGACAAACTGGGCAAGCTAATCAATATAATAAGCAGCAGCAGCAACCAACCTTTTGGCAACAGTTATCTATGCTTAATGAAAGATCAACAAGGTTGGAAGAAACTCTTCAGCAATTCATTCAGAAAACTGAATCTTCTCAAAAGAGCACTGAAGCTGCTATAAAGAATTTGGAGATTCAAATGGGTCAGATTACCAAGCAATTGGAAGAAAGGCCGAATAGAAACTTTGGGGCTAATACTGAGGTTAACCCCAAAGAAGAGTGCAAGGTGGTAGAGAGTGTTGATGATGAGAAAGTTGAGTTAGATACAGAAGAGAGAAGTGAAATAGAGAGCAAAAGCACGTTTCCTTTTCCAATCCATCAAGGGAAACCAATGGACTTCACAGAGTTATTCAAAATGGTGGATAATGATGCACCTTGGGAGCAAATTTTGCAACAGATTACGGTTTACACCAAATCTAATGAAGAAAGCTCTACAAAGAAGAGACGTAGAGATGATGAGGAAAAAAAGTGTATAACTGTTAAGGAAGAGTCATTCCCACCTAAAGCATCAGATCCAGGTAGTTTTTCTATCCCTTGTACTATAGGGAAGAAAAAGGTAAAGAAAGCTCTCCTTGATTTAGGTTCAAGTGCTAACTTGATACCTTATTCTTTACTGGAGCAAGTTGGCAATGTTAAAATGAAACCTGTAAAGGTTAATTTAGTAATGGCCGATGGATCTTCAAAGGAGCCATGTGGGATTGCAGAAGACATTGTAGTTTGTGTTGGCAAACTTCAGTTTTTGGCAGACTTTGTGGTGATGAAGATGGAAACCGAGAAAATACCTATCATACTTGGAAGACCGTTTATGAAAACGGCCAGGGCTATCATAGATGTAAATGAAGGTATAGTGGTGCTCCAGGATAGAGAGGAGAGAGTGGTGGTGGATGTCTTCAAAGATGAGACGCAAGCAAAGGAGGAAGAAGCCAGTTATAAAGCTGCATTTCAAGATGCACCCATAACTAGAGGTAAAGATGAAAATCTTGAGGTTTCAGGTAACCATTGTTTGTTGTTTCAGGTACCCAAGGAAGAAGAGATTGGAAGAGGAGAAGAAATTCCTAGAGACTGGAAGAAAAGAAGACTCCAACTTGGCACACCTGTAAGAATCAAGAACAAGTTGTGGGTTGTGAAGGGCTTTAAAGAAAAGGAGATGATAGAGATAGAGTCTCCATATTCTAGAAGAACCAAAACAGTTCAAAGGAAGCAGTTGAGAAGTTGGTGGAATGACAACATCAACTATAAAGAAGATGGAACTTGAACTTTACTGGGTCAAGCTAATGACGTTAAAAGAGCGCTTGCTGGGAGGCAACCCAGTGATTTACAAACTTTTGACTTTTGATTTGGTTTTGTAACTTTTAATTTGTGGACATTATTTTGTAAATATTTTGTTGGATACAACATCTACTGAAGGATGCTAGGTGGTTAAGTATCTACTGAAGGATACTAAGTTTGTAACACCTACTGATGGGTGTTGGTGAGAAGATTTTGCACCTACTGATGGGTGCTGGTAAGTTTGAAACACCTACTGATGGGTGTTGGTGGATTTTGGGTCAGGCTCGTGACGTTAAACAAGCGCTACCTGGGAGGCAACCCAGTTGATTGATTGTTTTCTGTTTGTTTATTTTAGTTAGGGTTTGCATAAGCATTTTTAACATTGAATTGCAGGGAACCAGTGAGGGGTATGTCTAGGAGGCACGTAGGTCAAGAAAAGAAGGAGAGGAGCACTTCACGAAAGTGCCGCTGAGCGGCAACTTACCGCTGAGCGGTACTCTCGCAGATGGGCTTTAGTTCCCCTTAGCGGGACCCGAGCCCATTAGGGTATTTTTAAACCCTAAGCTGCGCAATTTCTCATTCTTTCAAGCTCTTCTCTGCACAAACACTCCCACATACCTTCTCTTAGGTTTTCCACATCTTTTTACTCTTCCCTGTTAAGAAAATATCTCTTCCACTCACTTTTTCACTAGTGTGCCATCAAAGTTTGGGGTTGGAAGAGAGTATTCTAGCTTGGAAGCATTCTCATTGCATCTAGTATCTCCACCCAAGTAAGTAAAATGCATTTTGTTCATTCTAGGGTTCTTGAATTTGAATGTGATTGTCAAAGCATGAATATTTAGGGGTTTTGATTTCTATGCATGATTTGATGATATATTTGATGTTTGAACCGATTAAACTGCATGATTATGAACTGGAAAACTGAAAATTGCATTTGGGTGGAGTTAGGAAAGCTTTAAAACAGGTTTTTCAAAAATCTGCAGAGTTACCGCTGAGGGGTAAACTGCCGCTGAGCGGCACTCTGCCAGATTTGATTTTTCTAGTTTGTTGCAATGTGGCACTGGTGGCGTTGAGGGGAAATTCTGGCCCTCAGCGGTGGTTTAGCTTCGAAAGGAGTTGTGTTCTGTGTTTAATAATGATTAACATCATGATCTATGGTTTTGTATCTGTGTTTGAATGCAGGAATGACATCCTCTTCAGGAAAGAGATTGAAAACCATGGCAACCAAGAGAAAGGAAAAGGAACCAGAGCAACCCCATAATAGCAGGTGATAACAGTTGAAAAACTGTTATTTTCATGCTTAAAATTGACACAAAAAGCAACCTTTAGACTTAGAAACTAGCTTGAAATCATGCTTTTATCCATATTTTCAGAAATAAGAGAGCTGGACAGGTTTATGCTTGATTTAAGTGTTTTTGTGCAGGTTTTATGGTGAATTTAGTGAAAGAAGTGAAGAAGAAGAGAGATGGAATCAGAAAAGGAATCAAAGAGTGCAAAAGGAGAAGCCGAAAGCACCGCTCAGCGGCATTTACCGCTGAGCGGCACTCAGGAGGTCACGGGAGGTCCGCTGAGGGGCAAAATGGCCGCTGAGGGGAAGAAACAAGACGCGCAGTCACCGCTGAGCGGTATTTACCGCTGAGCGCCATTCTTAATGGGCTTGGACGTGTTTTCTGGCACTTTTATGGGCTTGGGCTTAGATCTTTTGTAATTCTAGAATAGTATAAAAGGACTTGCACGTCCTAGGTTTGATATCTTTTGTAGAAACGAGGCAAACACTCACTGTTCCACCCCTTTGAAGGAGGATCTTGGATGCTCAGGCTACCTCTTCACCTTTTTAGGGTTTATTCTTTCATTCTTTCATTATTATTCATCTAGGTTCACCATGAATATGGTGAACTAAACATTGTATGTTTGTTGGGGAATCAATGTAATCTCTTGAAGTTCTCACATATGGAATTTATGCTTGCATCTTTTAATTAAGATTTATGCTTTCTTTTATCATTAGTTAGGGTTTTTCCTCTTTGCTTAATGCTTGCATGGTTTAACTCATTCGATGCATGATTATTGGTTTTGTCGATACGGGCGCGTACGGGGAAGTCTAGATCCGGGGAATTTCTCCCAATATGATATTGGTTGTCGTTAAGCTCCTGAACTTATGAACTGATCATTAGGAATGCTAGGAATTGTATGAACTCGTGATTAGGGAGAAGCCATCTAGAATGGTACTTTAGAGAGTGGCATTAACAATGATGATTTGAATGTTGAATTCCTAAAATATATGAGAGTGGATAAGATGAAATTGACCCCCAACAACATATTCATTCATATATTTCATTGAAAGTGTTTATCTTTTGCTTTTGCCATTGATCAAAAACTCATGCATACATGTTTATTTTCTGTCTTGCATATTAAACCTCAATTATTTTGTTCTTAAGTCTTAGCTAATCAACAAACCACACAACTAAACTAGGTCGTGAGTCCTTTGGGAGAACGATACTTGGTCTTACCAAGTTTATTACTTGAACGATTCGGTCATACTTGCCGATTGTGAAACAAGTTTGTGACATCATATTTTGGTGATCATAAATTTGTCCATCAGTCCACTTTCTCTAATTCGTCCACTTCGTCAACTTCATCCACTTCTTCAACTTCCTCCACTTCGTCCACTTCGTCCCCACCATCCACTTCGTCCAATTCCTCCAATTTGTCCACTTCGTTAACTTCATCCACTTCTTCAACTTCCTCCACTTCGTCCACTTCGTCCCCATCGTCCACTTCGTCCACTTCCTCCACCTCCTCCATTTCCTCCACTTCTTCCACTTCATCCACTTCGTCCACTTCCTCAACTTTCCCCACTTCTTCCACTTCGTCCACTTCCTCCACTTCTTCCACTTCCTCCACTTCCTCCACTTCCTCTACTTCCTCCACTTCCTCCACTTCCTCCACTTCGTCCACTTCCTTCACTTCCCCCATTTCCTCCACTTCGTCCACTTCCTCAACTTCTTCCACTTCCTCCACTTCGTCAACTTCATCCACATCCTCCACTTCCTTCACTTCCCCCATTTCCTCCACTTCGTCCACTTCCTCCACTTCTTCCACTTCCTCCACTTCGTCGACTTCCTCCACTTCGTCGACTTCCTCCACTTCCTCTCCCTCCCCCATTTCCTCCACTTTGTCCATTTCCTCCACTTCGTCCACTTCATCCACTTTGTCAACTTCATCCACTTCGTCCACATTGTCCACTTCCTCCACTTCTTCAACTTTGTCCACTTCCTCCACTTCGTCCAGTTCGTCGACTTCGTCCACATCGTCTACTTCCTCCACTTCCTCCACCTCGTCCTCTTCGTCAACTTCCTCTACTTCCTCCACTTCCCTAACTTCCTCCACTTCTTCCACTTCCTCCAATTCGTCCACTTCGTCCACTTTCTCCACTTTGTTCACTTCCTCCGCTTCCTCCACTTCGTCAACTTCGTCCACTTCGACCACTTCCTGCAATTCCTCCTCTTCGTCCACTCCTTCAACTTCTTCCACTTCTTCCACTTCGTCCACTTCATTTCGTCCACATCGACCACTTCGTCGACTTCGTCCACATCGTCCACTTCCTCCACTTCGTCAACTTCGTCCACTTCCTCCATTTCCTCCACTTCATCCACTTCGTCCATTTCGTCGACTTCCTCCACTTTCTCCAATTGGTCCACTTCGTAAACTTCATGCACTTCTTCAACTTCCTCCACTTCGTGCACTTCGTCCCCACCGTCCACTTCGTCCAATTCCTCTAATTCATCCACTTCATCAACTTCATCCACTTCTTCAACTTCCTCCACTTCGTCCCCATCTTACACTTTGTCCACTTCCTCCACTTCCTCCACTTTGTCCACTTCCTCCACTTCCTCCACTTCTTCCACTTCTTCCACTTCGTCCACTTCCTCAACTTTCCCCACTTCTTCCACTTCCTCCAGTTCCTCCACTTCTTCCACTTCCTCCACTACCTCCACTTCCTCCACTTCCTGGACTTCCTCCACTTCCTCCACTTCGTCAACTTCCTCCACTTCCTCCACTTTGTGCACTTCGTCCACCTCCTCCACTTTGTCCGCTTCGTCCACTTCATCCACTACATACACTTCGTCAACTTCCTCCACTTCCTCCACTTCCTCCACTTCCTTCACTTCCCCCATTTCCTCCACTTCGTCCACTTCCTCCACTTCTTCCACTTCCTCCACTTCGTCAACTTCCCCCATTTCTTCCACTTCGTCCACTTCCTCCACTTCTTCCACTTCCTCCACTTCGTCAACTTCCACGTCGTCCAGTGATGAGTTGTTATTTCTTGAATTACATTTGTTTATTGCACTTAAAAAAACCAGGGAATTGTGTTTAATTGCCTGTTATTTCCCCGTTTTCCGAATTTTAATTAATTTGGTCAGAAATTCGTATTTGTGCTAATTTGGATTTTCTGAGCTGATTAAGTGCATTTATGGTTGCAGGGAAGTTGTGGAAACACCATCTGGAGCATTGGGATATGGCGTGAAACACTCAAAGGCTCAACATTTAGTCATTTAGATTCTAATTAAAGTTGTAATTTCGTTTTCTAGAAGCCTTTAATTAGAATTAGGTGTTTTGGACCCTTTTAGGGGCATTTTTGTAAAAAAGCCCATTTGTAGGACATTGGCTTTTAGGTTATGGTTTTTAATTTTTTTGGGTGGACCCTACCCTTAAAAAAAGAGAACTCACGGCTGATAACAGTTGAAAAACTGTTATTTTCATGCTTAAAATTGACACAAAAAGCAACCTTTACACTTAAAAACTAGCTTGACATCATGCTTTTATTCATATTTTCATAAATAAGAGACCTGGACAGGTTTATGCTTGATTTCAGTGTTTTTGTGCAGGTTTTAAGGTGAATTTAGTGAAAGAAGTGAAGGAGAGAGTTGAAAGTGAATTTAATGGTTTTGTGCAAGATTCCCTTGATTTTGTAGGCTAATTGAATGATTTGAAAGAAGAATTGAAGTACCGAATGATTAGAATGCTGAAAAGTCAACCAGAAATCAGAAAAGTCAACCAGTCAACCAGAATACGAAAAAAGTCAACCAGACGAGTTTTGGGCCAGTTTTATGCGATTTTATGATCTGTTTGGGCCTGGACCCGTTTTCTATTATTTTTATGTCCTATTTAAAGACCTAGATGTCTTAGGGTTGGTATCTTTGGTAGAAATGAAGCAAACACTCTCTCTTCCACCCCTTTGAAGGAGGATCTTGAATGCTCAGGCTACCTCTTCACCTTTCTAGGGTTTTATCCTTCATTCTTTCATTATTGTTCATCTAGGTTCACCATGAATATGGTGAACTAAACCTTGTATGTTTGTTGGGGAATCAATGTAATCTTTTGAAGCTCTCATATATGGAATTTATGCTTGCATCTTAATCTAAGATTTATGCTTTCCTTCATCATTAGTTAGGGTTTTTCCTCTTTGCTTAATGCTTGCTTTGTTAAACTCATTCAATGCATGATTATTGACTTTGTCGATACGGGAACTGATGAGAGGGTCGCACCTCCCACAAAAGTTGTGCATAAAAGAATGCAGTATAGACTAGGAAGTGACTCCTAGGTCGTCTCTCAAGGACCAAATGCGATTCGAGACTTAGGTCAAACACAAAGTGGGGGGGGTTTTGAAAGTGTTTTTGTGATTCGAAAATGATGTAAATTAAGACTGGAAATTAAATACAACCAAACATAATTGAAAACAGTGAAATGAATTAACAAAGCGTGAATACCGAACGGTTTCTAAAATAAGTGAGGAAATTGGAAATGCAAGAAGATAAATAAGCTGAACAGAACAGACAACATGATAACAGTAAATTAAACATTCCTAAAGCCAAAACTAATTTAAATGCATTAGAGAAATACGAAAAAGGAATCCAAAACTATTAAAATGCAATGGTGCGCTAAAAAAAATTAAATGCACTTTATAATCATCTAGATGAAGTACATCCATCATTGAAATGAAATCAAAAACAATGCATGAACAGGAAAGGAATCAAACGTGGCAAATGAAATAAACTAAACAAGTAAACTACTCCAAACTGGACCAAGGTGCTGCACGTGAAACTACTGCCAGCTTCATCAAAGAAATCGTGATCCTTCATAGGTGGTGGCTGCACTTGTTGCTTGTTGCTCCTTCTGGAATGAAGACCGTGAAAACTCCATAGCTACTGGACAGAATGCTTGCTGGAACAAAATTTATGCTTCTTCAAAATGAAAAATATATGTGTGTAACACGTAGGGGGCAGCTACTGGATGTTTCCTTCTTGTGCTGTGGCATTCCCTTAGCATTTTGGAATTCATTGTGAGCTTTCAATCAACCAAGTGGTGGTCCCCTCCATTGAAGTCTTCAGCATTCCTAGCTTTTTTCTATTATGTGGGCCGTTTGCTTTCTTCAAAGATGGTGGGTGCTCTTTCTCCAAGACCAAGCCGTGACCAAACTACTAATTTAATTTCTATCTTCATTTTTTTATCCACCTTCACGTGCACCATTATCTACTCCCAGCCCATCACCGTGCTGCTCCTATTCTCCAAAAGCAATAAATCACACTTTTCTTCCAGAAATCCTTGGCACCTCTCGGCTCACTCCAGCTCCGTGTGAATCACCGCTTCACACACCAATTCGATTTCTCTCTCTCCGTGTGCGTACATCACTCCAATGGAATAACCGTGCTTCATCTTATGCACACCACTACTTTCTTGTTTCCAGCCGTGAAGATTGAGCCAACTCCACGTGCTCCTGGAATCAGCCTTCACCTACGTGTTGCTGCTTTAAACCAAATACAATGCTTCAACAAATTAATCATCCAAGCTGAACCATCATTCTCTAGTCACGGAGTGCACACCAACACTGGAAATCTCTATTCCCAGCTCCACGTCACTGACACACCGAGAAAGGAAGAAAGCTTCTGGAATGAAAGAAAAAAAAAAGAGCCTTCCCAGGAACCGAGTGAATTCCCGTGAGCTGCTTCTATGTCGTGACACCTTCCGGCTTCATCTCTCCGTGAAACACCTCACGTGAGACAACCTTGCAGCCACCGTTCTCAATAATTCAAAATCACCGTGGGAAGTTGGAAGCAAAATTAAAGCTCATGAATCCAGAAAAATGAAATAGAAAATTCAAAGCGTCCCTTCATTCATTCATGCTGAAAACGTTCAAAACCCCAGAAACGTACAAACCAAAACCGAGAGTGATAAGTGCCAAAAAGTGTGGCGGCTGGGCACCCCCTTCTAAGACCGTGTGTCCCTTCTTTTTTAGGGTAGGGTCCACACAAATAAAACCCTAGGGTGCCAAGTCATTAATTTCTAATTTTTGGGTCTAATCTAATTTACCAAAAATTGACCCAAAATATAAGAGTTGATTCAAAAATTCTAAACTACTGAATTACAATTTAATTAATTCAAAAATGTCTGTCTGGAGAGTCTTGAATTTATTTGGCATTCTTCCTGATGTCCCAAAATGTATTTCCGAAATTTTCCTGCATTTCAAAAATGCACTTAATCAGCTCAGAAAATCCAAATTAGCACAATTACAAATTTCCGACCAAATTAAGCGGAATTAGAAAAACGGGGAAATAACAAACAATTAAACACAATTCCTTGGTTTATTTAAGTGCAATAAACTAAATATAATTCAAGAAATAACGACTCATCAGGAACGTACGGGGAAGTCTAGATCCGGGGAATCTCTCCCAATATTATATTGGTTGTCGTTAAGCTCCTGTGCTAAAAGAACTAATTATTAGGAATGCTAGGAATCGTATGAACTCGTAATTAGGGATAGGCCTTCTTGACAAGGTAATTTAGAGAGTGACATTAACAATGTTGATTTGAATGTTGAATTCCTAAAATATATGAGAGTGGATAAGATGAAATTGACCCCCAACAACATATTCATCCATATATTTCATTGAAAGTGCTTGTCTTTTGCTTTTGCCATTGATCAAAACTCGTGCATACATGTTTATTTTTTGTTTTGCATATTAAACTCCAATTATTTCGTTCTTAAGTCTTAGCTAATCAACAAACCACACAACTAAACTAGGCCGTGAGTCCTTTGGGAGAACGATACTTGGTCTGACCAAGTTTATTACTTGAACGATTCGGTCATACTTGCCGATTGTGAAACAAGTTTGTGACATCATATTTTGGTGATCATAAATTTGTCCATCAAGTTTTTGGCGCCGTTGCCGGGGACTCGTGGTTTAACTGGTTAATTTGTGTGATTATTGATTATCTTTGACTTTAATTTTAAATTTCTGTTTTAATTTTCTGTTTTTATTTTTTCGGTTTTTATTAGATTAGATTAGATTTTATTTTATTTTATCTTCTGTCTTTTAAATCTTTTATCTTTTTATCTTCTGAATCTTTTATCTTTCTATCTTCTGAATCTTTTATCTTTTTATCTTTTGAATATATATCTTCTCTTATATCTTTTTGTGCTAACAAATATTTTCTAGGGTTTTGTTTTCTTGTGTATGCAGGAGGCTATTCGAACTAGGAGTAAGAAAACAACAGAACCTCTTCTTGAAGGTCTAGACGAGAGTAGAAGGAGGAGAAGAATCAGAACGTCCAGAGAACTTTTCCCTTCTCCAGAAACTCTCTTACAATCATCACCACAAGGTTCTGTTCATAGCACAGGAAGTATGGAGAACAATAATGGTAGAAGAACTCTTGCAGACTATACCAATATTGCTGGGCCTCAACACTTTAACAGCATAGCTAGACCTAGAGTCAATGCAGCCAATATGGAGGTCAAACCAGCACTGATTCAACTGGTGAAGAGTAATCAATTTAATGGGTTATCTCATGAAAGCCCATATGAGCACCTCACTACCTTTAATGAGATTTGCAACACAGTCAAGATTAATGGGGTGCCAGACGAAGCTATCAAACTTAGCTTGTTTCCTTTCTCATTGGGAGGCAATGCTAAGCTTTGGTTGAATTCTTTTCCAGAAGAAAGTTTCACAGAGTGGGAAGCAGTGGTTACAAAATTCTTAAACAAATACTTCCCACAATCTAAGGTGACTAAAGGAAAGCAAGAGATTTCTTCATTCAAGCAAGGCATGGAGGAATCACTAGGTCATGCATGGGACAGATATAAAAGCCTATTAAGAAAGATTCCCACGCATGGATTCGACGAAGTGGAAGTAGTCCTAATCTTCCTTGGAGGTCTTGGTTTACAAACCAAGATAATGCTTGACGCCTCAGCAGGAGGAAATATCAAATGGAAAACTTCAGAGGAAGCCACAGAAATAATTGAAAACATGGCTACTAATGATAATGAGCTAAACAGTGAAAGAGGAGCTCCTATTCAACAAAAAGGAGTTCTGCAGTTGCAATCCAATGATGCCTTGCTAGCTCAGAACAAGATACTAACTCAACAATTGGAGAATCTCACAAAGATACTTGCACAACTACCCAAAGAGTTGAAGACTGCTGCACAGGTACAATCCCAGTTGTGCGAATTATGTGGAGGCGACCATATCAATGGTCAATGTGCCTTTTCAGTAGAAGCAATAGAGGATGTAAACTACATGACCAATCAATATCGTCAAGGGAGCTACAATCAAGGGTGGAAACCACACCCAAGAATTGGTCAAGGGCAAACTGGGCCAGCGGGTCAATATAATAAGCAGCAGCAGCAACCCACCTTATGGCAACAGTTATCTATGCTTAATGAAAGGTCCATGAGGATGGAGGAAACTCTCAATAATTTCATACAGAAAACTGAGTCTACCCAAAAGAGCACTGAAGCTGCTATCAAAAATTTGGAGACTCAGATGGGGCAGATCACCAAACAGGTGGAAGAAAGGTCAAGTAGAAATTGTGGGGCTAATACTGAGGTTAACCCCAGAGAGGAATGTGAAGTGCTAGTGAGTGCAAATGTTGAAAAAGTTGAGTTGGAAAAATAAGAGAGAAAAGAGAGAGAAGAGAAAATTTGTGTGAAGATTGAGAAAATGAGTAGAAAAAGAAAAGAAAAAAAGAAAGTGAGAGAAAAGAAAAAGAGGACGAGAGAAAAAAAGAAAGAATCATATGAAAAACCTCTTCCTCATCCAAAGAAGTATCATAGGAAGAAGGAATTTGAGCGCTTTATGGAAATCTTCAAGAAATTGGAGATTAAAGTTCCTATGATTGAGACACTGCAACAGGTTCCTGGTTTGATCAAATTTCTGAAGAAGTTCAGTAGAAAGAAGAAAAAGAAGAAGGAACTTGAGCTTTACTGGGTCAAGCTAATGACGTTAAAAGAGCGCTTGCTGGGAGGCAACCCAGTGGATTTAAAAACTTTTGATTTGGTTTTGTAACTTTTAATTTGTGGACATTATTTTGTAAATATTTTGTTGGATACAACATCTACTGAAGGATGCTAGGTGGTTAAGTATCTACTGAAGGATACTAAGTTTGTAACACCTACTGATGGGTGTTGGTGAGAAAATTTTGCACCTACTGATGGGTGTTGGTAAGTTTGAAACACCTACTGATGGGTGTTGGTGGATTTTGGGTCAGGCTCGTGACGTTAAACAAGCGCTACCTGGGAGGCAACCCAGTTGATTGATTGTTTTTGTTTGTTTTATTTTAGTTAGGGTTTGCATAAGTATTTTAAACATTGAATTGCAGGGAACCAGTGAGGGGCATGTCTAGGAGGCACGTAGGTTAAGAAAAGAAGGAGAAGAGCACATCACAAAAGTGCCGCTGAGCGGTACTCTCGCAGATGGGCTTTAGTTCCCCTTAGCGGGACCCGAGCCCATTAGGGTATTTTTATACCCTAAGTTGCGCATTTGCTCATACTTTCAAACTCTTCTCTGCACACACACTCCTACATACCTTTTCAAAGGTTCTCTACATCTTTTACCTCATCCCTCTTTAGAAAATCTCCCTTCCACTCACTTGCTCACTAGTTTTCCATCTAAGTTTGGGGTTGGGAGAGAGCATCATTGAAGGGGCTGATTTCTTCATTGTGGTTTACTAATGCTTAATAATGTATCTTTTGGTTTTGTGAATTATGTTTGATGCAGGGATGGCCTCCTCATCGGGCAAAAAGAATCAAGACTATAAGATCCAAGAAGAGGAAGTTACAGAGGACAACTCAGACTGATGAAGAGCTGAGATAGCATTTACCGATGAATGCTATCATATGATTATGCTTTTGTGGTTTAAGTTTTCTGAACTTATTTGTTTTTGTTTTTAAATTAGGGTTGATGTACTCTATTGAACACCTGGTTTATTATGATGGTTTGCTATTAACTGTGATTGTGTGATAAGTAATGCTTGATGATGCTTATTGATTGATTGATGTTGAGATGATGTGCACATTAAAATGCTTATACAGGTGATTCACAAGCTTTGTGAACAAATGCATGATATTATGATTGTGATTGTGAAATTAAGCAGGATGTGTATGTCAAATGTGAATGAGCTTATATGTGAGGTTTTGAGCTCCAGAGTTGTTATTGTTGAATGCTATTACTTTGGAAGCTTGAATGACTTTGCCCAGGTTTTCTATGATTGAATCAATTGCTTGTTTTGCAACATATGATCAAGGCCGTTTGTTGGAACCCTTTTTATTGGCCAAATTCATAAAGTTAGCCTACTAAAAGAGAACACTTTGTGTTCTATCCTTTGAACCCTTAGCCTTGAATATACACTGAAAACCCTTGATTGAAAATCTTTACCTTGAGTTAAGTAGAAGATCTTGTGTGGTATTGTTAAATGTTCAAGTTTGGGGTTGTTGGGAAAACATGAAAAAGGAAAAGCATTGAGCTAAGAGTTAAAAAGTAAGAATATGCAAAGAAAAAGAAAAGAAAAGAAAAAGCAAAGCTCAATGCAAATGCAAAGGCAAAAGAAAGTTGGGAAGAATAAGAATAATTGTGTTGTTATGATTCTCTTAACTCAAGGATTTTGTGATCCAGAAAAACCAATTTTCTTGTTAGCCCAGCCACATTATAAGCCATTGAAAAGTCCTTGTCATGATGCATGGTTGTGAATGTTTTTGATTGTGGTAAAATGAACGGCAAAGTTGATTCATGTGACATTGTGATAGTGGAGTGAATGAGTGAAACACTTTACCTCTTATACACTTGTGTGTTGAGTGAAACACTTTACCTAGTGAGGAAATATTCCATAAGCACATGAACATCCATGCTTAATTGATTGATCATTCATGAAAAATAGCATTTGTTGGAATTTAAATGACTTTGTGAACACTAAAGCATGTGCACATCTTGATTGAACTCTTGGTCATAAGTTTGAGTGAAGTTGTTACTTATCTTGAAAAAGAGGATTTTTGAATGAGTGAACCATCATATAAATTGGTTGGAGATTGAGTTACATTTTGTTTGCTTGAGGACAAGCAAAGTTCTAAGTTTGGGGTTGTGATAACAGTTGAAAAACTGTTATTTTCATGCTTAAAAATGATGTTAAAAGCAACCTTTAGACTTAAAAACTAGCTTGAAATCATGCTTTTATCTATATTTTCAGAAATAAGAGACCTGGACAGGTTTATGCTTGATTTAAGTGTTTTTGTGGAGGTTTTAAGTTGAATTTAGTGAAAGAAGTGAAGAAGGAGAGAGATGGAATCAGAAAAGGAAGCAAAGAGTGCAAAAGAAGAAGCTGAAAGCACCGCTCAGCGGCATTTTACCGCTCAGCGGCACTCAGGAGGTCACGGGAGGTCCGCTGAGGGGCAAACTGGCCGCTGAGGGGAAGAAAAGGGACGCGCAGTCACCGCTGAGCGGCACTTTTATGGGCTTGGACTTTTGTAATCTTTTGTACCTCTAGAATAGTATATAAGGGCTTGCACGTCCTAGAATTAGTATCTTTGGCAGAAACGAGGCAAACACTCTCTCTTCCACCCCTTTGAAGGAGGATCTTGGATGCTCAGGCTACCTCTTCACCTTTTTAGGGTTTATTCTTTCATTCTTTCATTATTGTTCATCTAGGTTCACCATGAATATGGTGAACTAAACCTTGTATGTTTGTTGGGGAATCAATGTAATCTCTTGAAGCTCTCATATATGGAATCTATGCTTGCATCTTTTAATTAAGATTTATGCTTTCTTTCATCATTAGTTAGGGTTTTTCCTCTTTGCTTAATGCTTGCATGGTTTAACTCATTCGATGCATGATTATTGGTTTTGTCGATACGGGCACGTACGGGGAAGTCTAGATCCGGGGAATTTCTCCCAATATGATATTGGTTGTCGTTAAGCTCCTGCACTTATGAACTGATCATTAGGAATGCTAGGAATTGTATGAACTCGTGATTAGGGAGAAGCCATCTAGAATGGTACTTTAGAGAGTGGCATTAACAATGATGATTTGAATGTTGAATTCCTAAAATATATGAGAGTGGATGAGATGAAATTGACCCCCAACAACATATTCATTCATATATTTCATTGAAAGTGTTTATCTTTTGCTTTTGCCATTGATCAAAAACTCATGCGTACATGTTTATTTTCTGTCTTGCATAATACAATCCAATTATTTCGTTCTTAAGTCTTAGCTAATCAACAAACCACATAACTAAACTAGGCCGTGAGTCCTTTGGGAGAACGATACTTGGTCTTACCAAGTTTATTACTTGAACGATTCGGTCATACTTGCCGATTGTGAAACAAGTTTGTGACATCATATTTTGGTGATCATAAATTTGTCCATCATGGAGGAAGTGGACGAAGTGGAGGAAATGGGGGAAGTGAAGGAAGTGGAGGATGTGGACGAAGTTGACGAAGTGGAGGAAGTGGAAGAAGTTGAGGAAGTGGACGAAGTGGAGGAAATGGGGGAAGTGAAGGAAGTGGACGAAGTGGACGAAGTGGAGGAAGTCCAGGAAGTGGAGGAAGTGGAGAAAGTGGAGGAAGTGGAAGAAGTGGACAAAGTGGACGAAGTGGAAGAAGTGGGGAAAGTTGAGGAAGTGGACGAAGTGGAAGAAGTGGAAGAAGTGGAGGAAGTGGACTTTTTTCGTCTGGTTGACTGGTTCACTTTTTTCGTATTCTGGTTGACTGGTTGACTTTTTTCGTATTCATAAAATTGCATAAAACTGGCCCAAAACTCGTCTGGTTGACTTTTTTCGTATTCTGGTGGACTGGTTGACTTTTCTGGTTTCTGGTTGACTTTTCAGCACTCCAATCATTCGGTACTTCAATTCTTCTTTCAAATCATTCAATTAGCCTACAAAATAAAGGGAATCTTGCACAAAACCATTAAATTCACTTTCAACTCTCTTATTCACAAAACTAAAGCAAAAATACGAGTTCAAGCTAGTTTCTAAGTCTTAAAGGTTGCTTTTGGTATCAATTTTAAGCATAAAAATAACAGTTTTTCAACTGTTATCACAACCCCAAACTTAGAACTTTGCTTGTCCTCAAGCAAACAAGATGTAACTCAATCTTCTACCAATTCATATAATGGTTCACTCATTCAAAAATCTTCTTTTCAAGATAAGTAAAGACTTCAATCAAGCTTATGACCAAGATTTCGATCAAGACGTGCACATGCTTTAGTGTTCACAAAGTCACTTAATATCCAACAAATGCTATTTTTCATGAATGATCAATCAATTAAGCATGGATGTTCATGTGCTCATGGAATATTTCCTCACTAGGTAAAGTGTTTCACTCAAACACAAGTGTATAAGAGGTAATCACTCATTCACTCCACTATCACAATGTCACATGAATCAACTTTGCCTTTCATTTAACCACAATCAAAAATATTCACAAGCATGCATCATCACAAGGACTTTTCAATGGCTTATAACGTGGCTGGGCTAACAAGAAAATTGGTTTTTCTGGATCACAAAATCCTTGAGTTAAGAGAATCATAACAACACAATTATTCTTATTCATTCCCAACTTGCCTTTGCATTTGCATTGAGCTTTGCTTCTTCTTTTCTTTTCTTTTCTTTCTCTTTTTCTTTTTCTTTTTCTTTGCATATTCTTACTTTTTAGCTCTTAGCTCATTGTTTTTCCTTTTTCATGTTTTCCTAACAACCCTAAACTTGAACATTTAACAATACCACAAAAGATCTTCTACTTAACTCAAGGTAAAGATTTTCAATCAAGGGTTTTCAGTGTATGTTCAAGGCTAAGGGTTCAAAGGATAGAACACAAAGTGTTCTCTTTTAGTGGGCTAACTTTATGAATTTGGCCAATAAAAAGGGTTCCAACAAACGGCCTTGATCACATGATGCAAAACAAGCAATTGATTTAATCATAGAAAACCTGGGCAAAATCATTCATGTTTCCAAAGTAATAACATTCAACAATAACAACTCTTGAGCTCAAAACCTCACATATAAGCTCATTCACATTTGACATACACATCCTGCTTAATTTCACAATCACAATCATGATATCATGCATTTGTTCACAAAGCTTGTGAATCACCTGTATAAGCATTTTATGTGCACATCTATCTCAACATCAATCAATCAATAAGCATCATCAAGCATTACTTATCAAACAATCACAGTTAATAGCAAACCATCACACAAACCAGGTTTCCAATAGAGTACATCACACCCTAATCTAAAAACATAAAATACTTACAGAATATTGGGTTGCCTCCCAGTAAGCGCTTGTTTAACGTCACGAGCCTGACCCAAACTTTCAAGGATCAACCAACAACATCATTGTGGAAAATTGTTGCACCTCTCCCCCTAGATAGGGTTTGAGACGTTGACCATTCACCACCCAACTTCTCTGTGGATCAGCAGCAGCTGGATTAAATATTTCAATTGCTCCGTGCGGATGCACTTCTTTTATCACAAATGGTCCTGACCATTTTGACTTCAGCTTCCCAGGAAATATCTTCAATCTTGAATTGAACAATAATACCTGTTGTCCTGGATTGAAAACTCTATTCACCAACTTCCTGTCATGATAAAATTTAATCTTGTCTTTGTAAGCCTTGGATGAATCATATGCATGTAATCGCGTTTCTTCAAGCTCCAAAATCTGCCTTCTGCGTGTGCATTGAGTTTCATAAGGATCAAAATTCAAGAATTTCAAAGCCCATAACGCTCTATGCTCCAATTCCACTAGCAAATGGCATGCTTTCCCATAGACTAGTTGATACGGTGATAATCTCATAGATGTCTTCATTGCAGTCCTGTAGGCCCAAAGAGCATCATCCAATTTGAGTGACCAATCCTTTCTTGATGAAGTCACTGTTTTCTCCAGGATCCTTTTTATTTCCCTGTTAGACACCTCAGCTTGTCCATTGGTTTGTGGATGATAAGGTGCAACTACCTTATGTTTTACTCCATAGTGTTTGAGTACTTTCTCTAGCTGATAATTGCAAAAATGAGATCCTCCATCACTGATCAACACTCTTGGAGTGCCAAAACGTGAGAATATCTGCCTCTTCAGGAATTTAATTACCGTGCTAGCATCATTTTTAGGACAAGCTAATGCTTCCACCCATTTACTCACATAATCCACTGCTACCAGAATATATTCATTGTTGAAAGATGGAGGGAAGGGTCCAACAAAGTCAATACCCCAACAATCAAAAACCTCAACCTCTAAAATACCTTGTAAAGGCATCTCATGACGTTTAGTGATTGTCCCTGCTCTTTGACATTTATCACAATTTCTAGCATGATTATGAGCATCTTTAAATAAAGTTGGCCAATAAAACCCTGATTGAAGGACTTTTGCTGTTGTTCTTTCTCCATTAAAATGTCCTCCATAAGGTGAATCATGACAATGCTAGAGAATTCCTTTTGCTTCTTCATTCGTAACACATCTCCTCAGAAGATTATCTGATCCAATCTTGAACAAATAAGGATCATCCCAAACAAACTGCTTGGCATCATGCAAAAATTTCTTTCTTTGTTGCCAAGTTAAGTCTTCCGGCATGACCCTTGCAGCTTTGAAATTAGCCATATCAGCAAACCAGGGCCTCTGCTGAATATACATGAGTGATTCATCTAAAAAAGATTCCCAGATTTCAGACTCCTTGCTAGTGACCTCATTGTTGACTAAGTGTGACAAATGATCAGCAATCAAGTTCTCACTTCCTTTCTTGTCACGGATTTCTACATCAAATTCTTGCAATAGCAGTACCCATCTAATCAGACGTGGCTTAGAATCTGGTTTTGTCAACAAATATTTGATAGCTTCATGATCTGTATAGACAGTCACCTTAGACCTAATAAGATAAGGTCTAAATTTCTCTAGAGCATATACAATGGCCAGAAATTCTTTCTCTGTGGTAGCATAATTCAATTGAGCATCATTCAGAACTTTGCTAGCATAATAAATTGGGTGAAACTGTTGTTCTTTCCCCTGGCCAAGGACAACTCCTATTGCATAATCACTTGCATCACACATTAATTCAAAATTTTGATTCCAATCTGGCGCTACAATTACTGGAGCTGACACTAACTTCTTCTTCAATGTGTCAAAAGTTTTCAGACAGTCTTCATTCATCACAAAAGGAGCATCCTTCATCAAAAGATTACTCAATGGTTTAGCAATTTTTGAGAAATCTTTGATGAATCTTCTATAAAACCCAGCATGACCAAGAAAACTTCAAATCCCCTTTACATTTGTTGGTGGAGGTAGTTTCTCAATGACTTCTACTTTAGCTTTGTCTACCTCAATTCCTTTAGCAGAAATTTTATGCCCCAATACAATTCCTTCAGTTACCATGAAATGACATTTCTTCCAATTAAGAACAAGATTTGTCTGAACACATCTTTTGAGGACAGTGTTCAAATTAGCCAAACATCTTTGGAAAGAATTTCCTAAAACTGAGAAATCATCCATGAATACTTCAATTCATTTTTCTAAGTGATCTGCAAAAATTGCCTGCATACACCTCTGAAACGTAGCTGGAGCATTACATAATCCAAAAGGCATCTTTCTATATGCAAAGATACCAAAAGGACAAGTAAAAGCCGTCTTCTCTTGGTCTTTTGGATCTACCACAATTTGATTATATCCAGAATATCCATCTAGAAAACAATAGAAAGCCTGCCCTGATAACCTTTCTAACATCTGATCCATGAAAGGAAGAGGAAAATGATCTTTCCTAGTGATAACAGTTGAAAAACTGTTATTTTCATGCTTAAAATTGATACTAAAAGCAACCTTTAGACTTAGAAACTGGCTTGAAATCATACTTTTATCCATATTTTCAGAAATAAGAGAGTTGGACAGGTTTATGCTTGATTTAAGTGTTTTTGTGCAGGTTTTAAGGTGAATTTAGTGAAAGAAGTGAAGAAGGAGAGATATGGAATCAGAAAAGAAATCAAAGAGTGCAAAAGGAGAAGCCGAAGGCACCGCTCAGCGGCATTTTACCGCTGAGCGGCACTCAGGAGGTCACGGGAGGTCCGCTGAGGGGCAAACTGGCCGCTGAGGGGAAGAAAAGGGACGCGCAGTCACCGCTGAGCGGTATTTACCGCTGAGCGGTATTTACCGCTGAGCGGCACTTTTATGGGCTTGGGCTTTTGTAATCTTTTGTAACTCTAGCATAGTATATAAGGACTTGCACGTTCTAGAGTTAGTATCTTTGGCAGAAACGAGGCAAACACTCTCTCTTCCACCCCTTTGAAGGAGGATCTTGGATGCTCAGGCTACCTCTTCACCTTTTTAGGGTTTATTCTTTCATTCTTTCATTGATATTCATCTAGTTTCACCATGAATATGGTGAACTAAACCTTGTATGTTTGTTGGGGAATCAATGTAATCTCTTGAAGCTCTCATATATGGAATCTATGCTTGCATCTTTTAATTAAGATTTATGCTTTCTTTCATCATTAGTTAGGGTTTTTCCTCTTTGCTTAATGCTTGCATGGTTTAACTCATTCGATGCATGATTATTGGTTTTGTCGATACGGGCACGTACGGGGAAGTCTAGATCCGGGGAATTTCTCCCAATATTATATTGGTTGTCGTTAAGCTCCTGCACTTATGAACTGATCATTAGGAATGCTAGGAATTGTATGAACTCGTGATTAGGGAGAAGCCATCTACAATGGTACTTTAGAGAGTGGCATTAACAATGATGATTTGAATGTTGAATTCCTAAAATATATGAGAGTGGATAAGATGAAATTGACCCCCAACAACATATTCATCCATATATTTCATTGAAAGTGTTTATCTTTTGCTTTTGCCATTGATCAAAAACTCATGCATACATGTTTATTTTCTGTCTTGCATATTAAACCTCAATTATTTCGTTCTTAAGTCTTAGCTAATCAACAAGCCACACAACTAAACTAGGCCGTGAGTCCTTTGGGAGAACGATACTTGGTCTTACCAAGTTTATTACTTGAACGATTCGGTCATACTTGCCGATTGTGAAACAAGTTTGTGACATCATATTTTGGTGATCATAAATTTGTCCATCAAGTTTTTGGCGCCGTTGCCGGGGACTCTGGTTTAACTGGTTAATTTGTGTGATTATTGATTATCTTTGACTTTAATTTTAAATTTCTGTTTTTATTTTCTGTTTTTATTTTTTTCGGTTTTTATTAGATTAGATTAGATTTTATTTTATTTTATTTTATTTGATTAGATTAGATTTTATTTTATTTTATCTTATTAGATTAGATTAGATTTTATTTTATTTTATTTTATTCTATCTTCTGAATCTTTTATCTTTTGAATCTTTATCTTCTCCTATATCTTTTTGTGCTAACAAATATTTTCTAGAGTTTTGTGCCTAATGTTTGCAGGATGCAATTCGAACAAGAATTTAATAGGCACTCAATTCTACTAAGGTAATTTCAATCACTGGTGGGATCTCACTCAAGCATGGATAATGATCAATTTTGGCAAGCTGTCGAACAATTTAAGAATCTACCACCACAACAAAGGCAGAAAAAACCCTCTCTATCGGGAAGAAGGATAACGTTGGAGGAGGCAGTTCAACAGTACATACAGATACCTGATTGTCATCACAAAACCACTCAAGCTGCCGAAGAATTTGATAGGCCGCCACCACAACAATGGCAGCAACAACCCTCTCCATCAGTAAATTTGGATGACACCCTTCAACAATTTTTGAAAAATTTGGAGATGCACCTTCGTTTCATTAGTCAAAAATTGAATGTTAAGGTTAATACTGAAGTTAACCTTAAGGAGGAAGGTCAAGCCATTGTCACTGAAAGTGACAAGATTTTTGCTGAGAAAAAAATAGAGAGAGATGAGGAAAAGATAGAGAGAGAAGAAAAAGAAGAGTTGAGTGAGAAAGATAAAGATGATGAAAACGAAAAAGAAGTAGTTGAGAGAGAAGAGAGGAAGAAAATTTGTGTGAAAATAAAGAAGTTAAGAAAAAGAGAAGGGAAGAAAAAAATAAGAGAAAAGAAAAAGAGAAAATTTGGGGAGAGGAAGCATAAGAAAAAGAAGATGAGAGGAAAGAAGAAGGAATCATATGAAAAATCCCATCCTCATCTAAAGAAGAATCGTAGGAAGGAAAAGAAATTTAAGTGCTTTATGGAAATCCTCAAGAAATTGGAGATTAAAGTTCCTATGATTGAGACACTGCAACAGGTTCCTGGTTTTATCAAATTTCTGAAGAAGTTCAGTAGAAAGAAGAAAAAGAAGAAGGAACTTGAGCTTTACTGGGTCAAGCTAATGACGTTAAAAGAGCGCTTGCTGGGAGGCAACCTAGTGGATTTAAAAACTTTTGATTTGGTTTTGTAACTTTTAATTTGTGGACATTATTTTGTAAATATTTTGTTGGATACAGCATCTACTGAAGGATGCTAGGTGGTTAAGTATCTACTGAAGGATACTAAGTTTGTAACACCTACTGATGGGTGTTGGTGAGAAAATTTTGCACCTACTGATGGGTGCTGGTAAGTCTGTAACACCTACTGATGGGTGTTGGTAAGTTTGAAACACCTACTGATGGGTGTTGGTGGATTTTGGGTCAGGCTCGTGACGTTAAACAAGCGCTACTTGGGAGGCAACCCAGTTGATTGATTGTTTTTGTTTGTTTTATTTTAGTTAGGGTTTGCATAAGTATTTTAAACATTGAATTGCAGGGAACCAGTGAGGGGCATGTCTAGGAGGCACGTAGGTTAAGAAAAGAAGGAGAAGAGCACATCACGAAAGTGCCGCTGAGCGGCAACTTACCGCTGAGCGGTACTCTCGTAGATGGGCTTTAGTTTCCCCTTAGCGGGATCCGAGCTCATTAGGGTATTTATAAACCCTAAGTTGTGCAAATGCTTTTATTTTCAAGCTCTTCTCTGCACACACACTCCTACATACCTTTTCAAAGGTTCTCTACAACTTTTCCTTCATCCCTCTTTAGAAAATCTCCCTTCCACTCACTTGCTCACTAGTTTTCCATCTAAGTTTGGGGTTGGGAGAGAGCATCATTGAAGGGGCTGATTTCTTCATTGTGTTTTACTAATGCTTAACAATGAATCTTTTGGTTTTGTGAATTATGTTTGATGCAGGGATGGCCTCCTCATCGGGCAAAAAGAATCAAGACTATAAGATCCAAGAAGGAGGATACAGATGATAGCTCAGATTGATGAGGAGCTGAGATAGCATTTACGGATGAATGCTATCATATGCTTATGCTTTTGTTGGTTTAAGTTTTCTAAACTTATTTATTTTTTGTTTTAGATTAGGGTTTGATGTACTCTATTTGAAACCTGGTTTGTTATGATGATTTGCTATTAACTGTGATTGTGTGATAAGTAATGTTTGATGATGATTAGTGATTGATTGATGTTGAGATAGATGTGCACATAAAATGCTTATACAAGTGATTCACAAGCTTTGTGAACAAATGCATGATATCATGATTGTGATTGTGAAATTAAGCAGGATGTGTATGTCAAATGTGAATGAGCTTATATGTGAGGTTTTGAGCTCCAGAGTTGTTATTGTTGAATGCTATTACTTTGAAAGCATGAATGACTTTGCCCAGGTTTTCTATGATTGAATCAATTGCTTGTTTTGCATCATGTGATCAAGGCCGTTTGTTGGAACCCTTTTTATTGGCCAAATTCATAAAGTTAGCCTACTAAAAGAGAACACTTTGTGTTCTACCCTTTGAACCCTTAGCCTTGAATATACACTGAAAACCCTTGATTGAAAATCTTTACCTTGAGTTAAGTAGAAGATCTTGTGTGGTATTGTTAAATGTTCAAGTTTGGGGTTGTTGGGAAAACATGAAAAAGGAAAAGCATTGAGCTAAGAGCTAAAAAGTAAGAATTTGCAAAGAAAAAGAAAAGAAAAAGAAGTAAAGCTCAATGTAAATGCAAAGGCAAAAGAAAGTTGGGAATGAATAAGAATAATTGTGTTGTTATGATTCTCTTAACTCAAGGATTTTGTGATCCAGAAAAACCAATTTTCTTGTTAGCCCAGCCACATTATAAGCCATTGAAAAGTCCTTGTGATGATGCATGCTTGTGAATGTTTTTGATTGTGGTAAAATGAAAGGCAAAGTTGATTCAAGTAACATTGTGATAGTGGAGTGAATGAGTGAAACACTTTACCTCTTATACACTTATGTGTTGAGTGAAACACTTTATCTAGTGAGGAAATATTCCATATGCACATGAACATCCATGCTTAATTGATTGATCATTCATGAAAAATAGCATTTGTTGGAATTTAAATGACTTTGTGAACACTAAAGCATGTGCACATCTTGCTTGAACTCTTGGTCATAAGTTTGAGTGAAGTTGTTACTTATCTTGAAAAAGAGGATTTTTGAATGAGTGAACCATCATATGAATTGGTTGAAGATTGAGTTACATCTTGTTTGCTTGAGGACAAGCAAATTTCTAAGTTTGGGTTTGTGATAACAGTTGAAAAACTGTTATTTTCATGCTTAAAATTGATACTAAAAGCAACCTTTAGACTTAGAAACTGGCTTGAAATCATACTTTTATCCATATTTTCAGAAATAAGAGAGCTGGACAGGTTTATGCTTGATTTAAGTGTTTTTGTGCAGGTTTTAAGGTGAATTTAGTGAAAGAAGTGAAGAAGGAGAGATATGGAATCAGAAAAGAAATCAAAGAGTGCAAAAAGAGAAGCCGAAGGCACCGCTCAGCGGCATTTTACCGCTGAGCGGCACTCAGGAGGTCACGGGAGGTCCGCTGAGGGGCAAACTGGCCGCTGAGGGGAAGAAAAGGGACGCGCAGTCACCGCTGAGCGGCACTTTTATGGGCTTGGGCTTTTGTAATCTTTTGTAACTCTAGCATAGTATATAAGGACTTGCACGTTCTAGAGTTAGTATCTTTGGCAGAAACGAGGCAAACACTCTCTCTTCCACCCCTTTGAAGGAGGATCTTGGATGCTCAGGCTACCTCTTCACCTTTTTAGGGTTTATTCTTTCATTCTTTCATTGATATTCATCTAGGTTCACCATGAATATGGTGAACTAAACCTTGTATGTTTGTTGGGGAATCAATGTAATCTCTTGAAGCTCTCATATATGGAATCTATGCTTGCATCTTTTAATTAAGATTTATGCTTTCTTTCATCATTAGTTAGGGTTTTTCCTCTTTGCTTAATGCTTGCATGGTTTAACTCATTCGATGCATGATTATTGGTTTTGTCGATACGGGCACGTACGGGGAAGTCTAGATCCGGGGAATTTCTCCCAATATATATTGGTTGTCTTTAAGCTCCTGCACTTATGAACTGATCATTAGGAATGCTAGGAATTGTATGAACTCGTGATTAGGGAGAAGCCATCTACAATGGTACTTTAGAGAGTGGCATTAACAATGATGATTTGAATGTTGAATTCCTAAAATATATGAGAGTGGATAAGATGAAATTGACCCCCAACAACATATTCATTCATATATTTCATTGAAAGTGTTTATCTTTTGCTTTTTCCATTGATCAAAAACTCATGCATACATGTTTATTTTCTGTCTTGCATATTAAACCTCAATTATTTCGTTCTTAAGTCTTAGCTAATCAACAAACCACACAACTAAACTAGGCCGTGAGTCCTTTGGGAGAACGATACTTGGTCTTACCAAGTTTATTACTTGAACGATTCGGTCATACTTGCCGATTGTGAAACAAGTTTGTGACATCATATTTTGGTGATCATAAATTTGTCTATCACCTAGTAGCTTTATTCAGCTTCCTGTAATCATTGCACATACGCCAGCCAGTAATTGTCCGAGTAGGAATAAGTTCATTCTTATCATTATAAATTACTGTCATCCCACCTTTCTTTGGAACCACCTATACTGGACTCACCCATTCACTGTCAGAGATTAGATAGATGATACCAGCTTCTAGCAGTTTCAACACTTCTTTTCTGACCACCTCCTTCATAACAGGATTTAACCTTCTCTGTGGTTGAGCACTTGGTTTATAATCTTCTTCCATAAAAATCTTGTGCATGCAATAAGTTGGGCTAATACCTTTGAGATCTGATATTGACCACCCAATTGCTTCTTTGTTGGCTTTCAGAATTTCTATCAACTGCTCTTCTTCTTGTAGAGATAAAGAGTTATTGATGATGACTGGCTTTGTTCCATCTTCTTCTAGAAAAACATATTTCAGATGTGATGGCAATCATTTTAATTCTAGTGTCTATGCTTTGACTGCTTCTTCCTTATCAATTATTTCGAATATTGGATCTCCCTCCGGACTCTTTTTCAATGTTTCCAAGTCCATCAGACATTCATCAATCAATTTCTCTTCTTCTTCATCTAAATCCTCACATGCATCAATGAGAGTTTTTTCCAATGGAGAAATATTTCGCACCATCCTTTCTTGCACCATACAAACTTCATCAAGTTCATCAAATTGAAAACATGCTTTGTCATCATTTGGATATGTCATGGCCTTGGATACGTCAAAAGTGACTTCTTCATCATCAACTCTCAATTTAAGCTTACCATTCTCTACATCAATTAAAACTCTAGCAGTCTTCATAAAAGGTCTCCCAAGAATAAGAGGAACATCACTATTCCCTTCCATCTCCATCACAATAAAATCCACTGGGAATACAATTTTGTCAACCTACACTAGAACATCTTCAACCACTCCATATGGATATTTAAGAGACCTGTCCGCCAATTGAAGAGCCATTCTGGTTGGTTTAATTTCCAACCCCTGAATTGTTCTGCACATGGATAGCAGCATTAAATTAATGCTAGCTCCCAAATCAATCAATGCTCTTCCAACTTTCACATCTCCTATGGTGCATGGAATAGTGAAGCTTCCTGGATCTTTAAGTTTAGGAGATAGTTTCTGTATGATTGCACTGCAGTTACCCTGTACATTGATAGTTTCCTTTTCAATGTACTTGTGTTTCTTTGTGAGGAGTTCCTTCAAAAACTTTGCATATGCTGGCATCTGTTGCAATGCATCAGAGAATGGTATAGTGATCTCCAGCTTCTTAAACAACTCCATGAATCTTTCCAACTGTTTTTCTTTCTCCTTCCTTGAATAACTCTTTGGATAAGGAAGTGGCTTTTCACACTCTTTTTCTTTTTGTCTCTCCTCTCTCTCTTCTCTTTTTTTTTCTCTTCTCCTCTTCTTCTTTTTTCTTTTTCTCTCTCTCAACTCTTTCTTTCCACTCACATGTTTCTTTTTCACTCTCACTCTCATTTTCTTTCTCCTCTCTTTCTTTTTTTCTCTCCTCTAACACTCTACCACTTCTGGTCACAACAGTTTTACACTCCTTTCTGAGATTATCATGTTTCATCTTGTCAACTATTCTCTCAACATAGACCTCCATCTTTTTAAATGCAACATCCACATTCTGACAATAAGACGCATTCGTCTTCAAGAATCTTTGGAAAGTCTCTTCAAGTTTTGTTGTTTTCTCAGATGGAGTAAATTGCATTTGCCATTTTTGCTGTTGCACTTGAACCATTAAGACCTATTGTATTTCTTGTGGTATTTGAGAAAGCTTCATAATTACTTCTTCCAGCTGTTGAGAGATAATTCTATTTTGAATAAGCAAAGCATCATTTAATTGTAACAACTCCTTCTGATTAAGATATCCTCTTTCAATGTTGAGTTCGTTGTCACTAGTAGCCATATTTTCAATAATTTCTGTTGCTTCCTTTGGAGTTTTCCAGTTAATGTTTCCTCCTGCTGAGGCATTAAGCATCATCTTAGTTTGTGAACCAAGACCTCCAAGGAAAGTTAGGACTACTTCTTCTTCTTTGAAACCATGCATGGGAGTTTTACGTAACAAGTTTTTATACCTGTCCCATACATGCCCCAGTGATTCTTCCATGCCCTGCTTAAATGAAGAAATCTCTTGCTTGCCTTTTGTCACCTTAGATTGTGGGAAGTACTTGTTTAAAAATTTTGTGACCACTGCTTCCCACTCTATGAAACTTTCTTCTGGGAAAGAATTCAACCAAAGCTTAGCATTGCCTCCCAATGAGAAAGGAAACAAGCTAAGTTTGATAGCTTCGTCTGGCACCCCATTAATCTCTACTGTGTTGCAAATCTCATTGAAGGTAGTGAGGTGCTCATATGGGCTTTCATGAGATAACCCATTAAATTGGTTGCTTTTCACCAGTTGAATCAGTGCTGGTTTGACCTCCATATTAGCTGCATTGACTTTAGGTCTAGCTATACTGTTAAAGTGCTGAGGTCCATCTATATTGGTGTAGTCAGCAAGAGTTCTTCTAACATTGTTGTTCTCCATATTTTCTGCGCTATGAACAGAACCTTGTGGTGATGAATGTAAGAGAGTTTCTGGAGAAGGGAAAAGTTCTCTAGATGTTTGGATTCGTCTCCTCCGTCTACTCTCGTCTAGACCTTCAAGCAGAGGTTCTGTTGTTTTCTTGCTCCTTGTTCTAATTGCTTCCTGCATGCACAAGAAAACAAAACCCTAGAAAATATTTGTTAGCACAAAAAGATAAAGGAGAAGATTAAAGATTCAGAAGATAAAATAAAATAAGATAGAATAAAATAAAATAAAATCTAATCAAATCAAATCAAATAAGATAAAATAAAAGCCGAAAAAATAAAAACAGAAAATAAAAACAGAAATTCAAAATTAAAGTCAAAGATAATCAATAATCACACAAATTAACCAGTTAAACCACGAGTCCCCGGCAACGGCACCAAAAACTTAATGGACAAATTTATGATCACCAAAATATGATGTCACAAACTTGTTTTACAATCGGCAAGTATGACCGAATCGTTCAAGTAATAAACTTGGTAAGACCAAGTATCGTTCTCCCAAAGGAAGTGGAGGAAGTCAACGAAGTGGAGGAAGTGGAAGAAGTGGAGGAAGTGGATGAAGTGGAGTGGAGGAAATGGGGGAAGTGAAGGAAGTGGAGGATGTGGACGAAGTTGACGACGTGGAGTGATGAGTCGTTATTTCTTGAATTATATTTAGTTTATTGCACTTAAATAAACCAGGGAATTGTGTTTAATTGTTTGTTATTTCCCCGTTTTCCGAATTCTGCTTAATTTGGTCGGAAATTTGTAATTGTGCTAATTTGGATTTTCTCAGCTGATTAAGCGCATTTTTTGAAGTGCAGGAAAATTTCGGAAATACATTTTGGGACATCAGGAAGAATGCCAAATAAATTCAAGACTCTCCACACAGACATTTTAAAATTAATTAAATTGTAATTCAGTAGTTTAGAATTTCTGTATCAACTCTTATATTTTGGGTCAATTTTTGGTAAATTAGAGTAGACCCAAAAATTAGAAATTAGTGACTTGGACCTAGGGGTTTTGTATGTGTGGACCCTACCCTAAAAAAGGACACACGGCCCTTAGAAAAACAGTGCAACCGCCACACAACCAGCACTTTACTCTCTCGGTTTTTGTTGGTTTTTCTTGGCTCTCGGTTTTGAGTTCTTGGAGGCAGAGGATGGAATGAGAGAAGAACCTTTTCATTGCTAATTCTTTTTAATTTCTTATGGAATGAGAAATGGCTTTACACTTTGCACTGCAGATTTATTTTATTCCAGCACACATTTTTCTTTTCTTTGGAACCACTCAGCTCACGGTCACAACAACACACGGTGTATTTAAATTGATTCCAGCTGGGAGATAAAAATGGGAGAAGTGAAGCACGGTGCTTTGGAAGCAGGCTGCACGGTGAAGAAGTGGTGCAACACAGGATTCATTTTCTTCCTTTGTTAAGAACAGCGCTGCAATCAGTGAGCGTGCGATTAAGATGGAGGCGTGATGGAGTGTGGGCCGTGGGATCTTGAGATTGAGGAAACGAAAGGAGTCTTTAAGTGGTTTGGAGGGAGAGAAGCGGTGAAGCAAGATTGTGCTGGACGGAAACGGAATGAACAAAAGGTGCACGCTGTGATTCTGGAATGAGAAGCACGATGGTTTAAATTTTTTTCTTTGCTAGCTGGAGAAGGTGTGTGGTGCCACGGTGATGGAAGGGAAGTGTGCAGCTGTAATGGAAAGGAAGTGGTGATTCATTTGGAGCACATGCCTGGATGTTCTGGAAGGAGGGAGGCACGCGGAAAGCAGCCACCGAGAGGGAAAGAAAAGTAGCGCACGGGAGAAGGAGTAATGGCTGATTCACTTTTAACATTAAATTTTCTTTGCTTTGGAGAAATGGATGCAGCGAGGAATGTGGAGCAAGTGAGAAGCGGTGTGCACGGTCATGTCCAGGAAGTATGAAGATTAACTTTCATTTTTCATTTGAGTAAAGCATCATTTTCTTAGAATTAAAGCAAGGATGGAGGGCTATGGTTGAAGCGGTGCATAGGGGAACGTACTGGAAGAGTTGAGCATACATTCACGACAATTGGTTTTCTTTCTTTTTTTTTCTTGGAGAAAGGAACGGCTGCAGAAAAAGCACACATGGTGATTCATTTCTTAAAAAAATGCTTTTCATTTTGAGTAAGTTGCTGTTACGTCAAGTCCAGAAATTATTTTAGTAGAGCAAGGCTTATGATTTACATTGGAAGCTCACGGTTCTGGATGTCAAATTTATGATTTCTCCTTTCAATGAAACCAAGCAACCGTAACTGTGTGTTTTCTACGCATTTACTGTTTGCATTTTATTTTTACTGTGATTTCGGTTTTTACTGTTTAATTACGTTTTTACTATTTACTGTTTTATTTTTACGGTTTGTTAATTTGCTACTTTCAACATTTACATTTTCCTGCACAAAAACAACCATCAAACCCCCCACTACGTGTTTGATCTAAGACTGAACCAAAATTGGTCCTTGAGAGACGACCTAGGAGTCGCTTCCTAGTCTATACTGCATTCTTTTTATGCACAACTTTTGTTGAGAGGTGCGACCCTCTCATCATGGAGGAAGTGGAAGAAGTTGAGGAAGTGGACGAAGTGGAGGAAATGGGGGAAGTGAAGGAAGTGGACGAAGTGGAGGAACTGGAGGAACTGGAGGAACTGGAAGAAGTGGAGGAATTGGACGAAGTGGAAGAAGTGGGGAAAGTTGAGGAAGTGGACGAAGTGGAAGAACTGGAAGAAGTGGAGGAAGTGGACGAAGTGGACGATGGGGACGAAGTGGACGAAGTGGAGGAAGTTGAAGAAGTGGATGAAGTTAACGAAGTGGACAAATTGGAGGAATTGGACGAAGTGGATGGTGGGGACGAAGTGGGCGAAGTGGAGGAAGTTGAAGAAGTGGATGAAGTTGAGGAAGTGGACGAAGTCGACGAAATGGACGAAGTGGATGAAGTGGAGGAAGTGGAGGAAGTGGACGATGTGGACGAAGTCGACGAAGTGGTCGATGTGGACGAAATGAAGTGGACGAAGTGGAAGAAGTGGAGGAAGTTGAAGAAGTGGACGAAGAGGAGGAATTGAAGGAAGTGGTTGAAGTGGACGAAGTTGACGAAGTGAAGGAAGTGGAGGAAGTGGAGGAAGTGGAGGAAGTGGACGAAGTGGAAGAAGTGGACAAAGTGGAGGAAGTGGAGGAAGTGGAGGCAGTGGAGGAAGTAGAGGAAGTTGACGAAGAGGACAAAGTGGAGGAATTGCAGGAAGTAGACGATGTGGACAAAGTCGACGAACTGGACGAAGTGGAGGAAGTAGATGAAGTTGAAGAAGTGGAGGAAGTGGACGATGTGGACGAAGCCGACGAAGTGGATGAAGTTGACAAACTGGACGAAGTGTACGAATGGGAGGAAATGGACGAAGTGGAAAAAATGGGGGAGGAGGAGGAAGTGGAGGAAGTTGACGAATTTAACGAAGTGGAGGAAGTGGAAGAGGTGGAGGAAGTGGACGAAGTGGAGGAAATGGGGGAAGTGTAGGAAGTGGAGGATGTGCACGAAGTTGACGAAGTGGAGGAAGTGGAGGAAATGGACGAAGTGGAGGAAATGGGGGAGGAGGAGGAAGTGGAGGAAGTAGACGAATTTGACGAAGTGGAGGAAGTAGACGAAGTGGAGGAAATGGGGGAAGTGTAGGAAGAGGAGGATATGGACGAAGTTGACGAAGTGGAGGAAGTGTAGGAAATGGACGAAGTGGAGGAAATGGGGGAGGAGGAGGAAGTGGAGGAAGTCGACGAAGTGGAGGAAGTGGAAGAAGTGGAGGAAGTGAATGAAGTAGAGGAAATGGGGGAAGTGAAGGAAGTGGAGGAAGTGGAGGAAGTGGGGGAAGTGGAAGAAGTGGAAGAAGTGGTCAAAGTGGAGCAAATGGGGGTAGTGAAGGAAGTGGAGGAAGTGGAGAAAGTTGACGAAGTGTATTTAGTGGATGAAGTGGACGAAGCGGACGAAGTGGAGGAGGTGGAGGAAGTTGACGAAGTGGAGGAAGTGCAGGAAGTTCAGGAAGTGGAGGAAGTGGAAGAAGTGGATGAAGTGGACGAAGTGGAAGAAGTGGGGGAAGTTGAGGAAGTGGACGAAGTGGAAGAAGTCGACGAAGTGGAAGAAGTGGAAGAAGTGGAGGAAGTGGAGGAAGTGGACAAAGTGGAGGAAGTGGAGGAAGTGGAGGAAGTGGACGATGGGGACGAAGTGGACGAAGTGGATGAAGTTGAAGAAGTGGATGAAGTTGACGAAGTGGACACATTGGAGGAATTGGACAAAGTGGACGGTGGGGCCGAAGTGGACGAAGTGGAGGAAGTTGAAGAAGTGGATGAAGTGGACGAATTTGAGGAAGTGGACGAAGTCGACGAAATGGAAGAAGTGGATGAAATGGAGGAAGTGGACGAAGTTGACGAAGTGGAGGAAGTGGACGATGTGGACGAAGTCGACGAAGTGGTCGATGTGCACGAAGTGAAGTGGACGAAGTGAAAGAAGTGTAGGAAGTTGAAGAAATGGACGAAGAGGAGGAATTGGAGGAAGTGGACGAAGTGGACGAAATTGACGAAGTGGAGGAAGTGGACGAAGATGACGAAGTTGAAGAAGTGGACGAATTTGACTAAGTGGACGAAGTCGACGAAGTGGCGGAAGCTGACAAGGTTGACGAAGTTGAAAAATTGGAAGAAGTGGAGGAAGTGGAGGAAGTGGACGAAGTGGAGGAAGGGGAGAAAGTGGAGGAAGTAGACGTAGAGGACGATGTAGTCGAAGTGGAGGAAGTGGAGGATGTGGACGAAGTGGACGAAATGGATGAAGTGGAAGAAGTTGAGGAAGTGGAGGAGGTGCAGGAAGTAGATGAAGTTGACGAAGTGGACGAAGTCGGGGAAGTGGACGATGTGGACGAAGTTGAGGAAGTGGAGGAAGTGGACGATGTTGAGGAAGTGGAGGAAGGGAAGGAAGTTGAGGAAGTGGATGAAGTGGAAGAAGTTGACGAAGAGGACGAAGCGGACGAATTGGACGAAGTGGAGGAAGTGTGGGAAGGGGACGAAGTGGAGGAAGTGGAGGAAGTAGAGGAAATGGAGGAAGTTGACGAAGTGGAGGCAGTGGACGAAGTGGATGATGTGGAGGAAGTGGAAGAAATGGACGAAGTGGAGGAAGTTGACAAAATGGACGAAGTGGACGAAGTGGAAGAAGTGGAGGAAGTGGACGAACTAGAGGAAGTGGAGGAGGTGGAGGAAGGGAGTTGACACAGAAGACGAAGTGGACGAAGTAGTCGAAGTGGGGGACGTGGAGGAAATGGAGCAAGTGGACGAAGTTGACGAAGGGGAGCAAGTGGAGGAAGTGGAGGAAGTGGACGAAGTTTACGAAGTGGACGAAGTGGATGAAGTGGACGAAGTGGAGGAAGTTGATGAAGTGGAGGAAGTGGAGGAAGTGGTCGAAGTGGAGGAAGTGGAGGAAACGGAGGAAGTTGACGAAGTGGAAGAAGTAGAGGAAGTGGAGGAAATGGACGAAGTGGAGGAAGTGCGTGGAGGAAGTGCACGAAGTGGACGAAGTGGAGAAAGTTGACGAAGTGGATGAAGTTGACGAAATGGAGGAGGTGGACGAAGTCGACAAAGTGGAGGAAGTGGACGAAATGAACAAAGTGGAGGAAGTGGAGGAGGTTGGCAAAGTTGAGGAAGTGGAGGAAGTTGATGAAGAGGACGAAGTAGTCGAAGTGGTCGAAGTGGTGGAAGTGGACGAAGTTGATGAAGTGGACGAAGTGGATGAAGTGGAGGAACTGGAGGAGGTGGAGGAGGTGGAGGAAGTGGAGGAGATGGACGAAGTGGAGGAAGTGGAAAAATATAGGAAGTGGAGGAAGTGGAGGAAGTGGACGAAGTGGACGAAGTGGAGGAAGTTGACGAAGTGGACGAAGTTGTTGAAGTGGTCGGAGTGGAGGAAGTGGATGAAGTGGAGGAAGTGGACGAAGAGGAGGAAGTGGAGGAAGTGGATGAAGTGGAGGGAGTGGACGAAGTTGACGAAATAGACGAAGTGGAGGAAGTGGAGGAAGTTGACGAAGTGAAGGAAGTTGACGAATTAGACGAAGTGAAGAAACTAAACAAAGCGCACGAAGTGGTGAACGAAGTGGAGGAAGTGGAGGAAGTCCAGGAAGTGGAGGAAGTGGAGGAAGTGGAAGAAGTGGATGAAGTGGACGAAGTGGAAGAAGTGGGGGAAGTTGAGGAAGTGGACGAAGTGGAAGAAGTCGAGGAAGTGGAGGAAGTGGACGATGGGGACGATGGGGACGAAGTGGACGAAGTGGAGGAAGTTGAAGAAGTGGATGAAGTTGACGAAGTGGACGAATTGGACGGTGGGGACGAAGTGGAGGAAGTTGAAGAAGTGGATGAAGTAGACGAATTTGAGGAAGTGGACGAAGTCGACGAAATGGAAGAAGTGGATGAAGTGGAGGAAGTGGACGAAGTTGACGAAATGGAGGAAGTGGACGATGTGGACGAAGTGGTCGATGTGCACGAAGTAAAGTGGACGAAGTGGAAGAAGTGGAGGAAGTTGAAGAAGTGGACGAAGAGGAGGAATTGGAGGAAGTGGACGAAGTTGACGAAGTGGAGGAAGTGAAGGAAGTGGACGAAGTGGACGAAGATGACGAAGTGGAAGAAGTGGACGAAGTGGAGGAAGTGGAGGAAGTTGGGGAAGTGGAGGAAGTAGAGAAAGTTGACGAAGAGGACAAGGTGGAGGAAGTGGAGGAAGTAGATGATGTGGACGAAGTCGACGAACTGGACGAAGTGGACGAAGTTGAAGAAGTGAAGGAAGTGGACGATGTGGACGAAGTGGATGAAGTTGACAAAGTGGACGAAGTGGAGGAAATGGACAAAGTGGAGGAAATGGGGGAGGAAGAGGAAGTGGAGGAAGTCGACGAATTGCAGGAAGTGGAAGAAGTGGACGAAGTGGAGGAAATGGGGGAAGTGAAGGAAGTGGAGGATGTGGACGAAGTTGACGAAGTGGAGGAAGTGGAAGAAGTTGAGGAAGTGGATGAAGTTAACGAAGTGGACAAATTGGAGGAATTGGACGAAGTCGATGGTGGGGACGAAGTGGAGGAAGTTGAAGAAGTGGATGAAGTTGACGAAGTGGACGAATTGGAGAAAGTGGACGAAGTCGATGAAATGGACGAAGTGGATGAAGTGGAGGAAGTGGACGAAGTTGACGAAGGGGAGGAAGTGGACGATGTGGACGAAGTGGTCGATGTGGACGAAATGAAGTGGACGAAGTGGAAGAAGTGGAGGAAGTTGAAGAAGTGGACGAAGAGGAGGAATTGAAGGAAGTGGTCGAAGTGGATGAAGTTGACGAAGTGGAGGAAGTGGACGAAGTGGACAAAGTAGACGAAGTGGAAGAAGTGGAAGAAGTTGACAAAGTGGAGGAAGTGGAGGAAGTTGAGGAAGTGGAGGAAGTGGAGGAAGTAGAGGAAGTTGACGAAGAGGACGAAGTGGAGGAAGTGCAGGAAGTAGACGATGTGGACAAAGTCGACGAACTGGACGAAGTGGAGGAAGTGGAGGAAGTGGAGGAAGTGGACGAAGTTGAAGAAGTGGAGGAGGTGGACGATGTGGACGAAGCCGACGAAGTGGATGAAATTGACAAAGTGGACGAAGTGTACGAATGGGAGGAAATGGACGAAGTGGAAAAAATGGGGGAGGAGGAAGTAGACGAATTTGACGAAGTGGAGGAAGTGGAAGAAGTGGAGGAAGTAGACGAAGTGGAGGAAATGGGGGAAGTGTAGGAAGTGGAGGATGTGGACGAAGTTGACGAAGTGGAGGAAGTGGAGGAAATGGACGAAGTGGAGGAAATGGGGGAGGAGGAGGAAGTGGAGGAAGTCGACGAAGTGGAGGAAGTGAATGAAGTAGAGGAAATGGGGGAAGTGAAGGAAGTGGAGGAAGTGGACGAAGTGGGAGAAGTGGAAGAAGTGGAGGAAGTGGTCAAAGTGGAGCAAATGGGGGTAGTGAAGGAAGTGGAGGAAGTGGAGAAAGTTGACGAAGTGTATTTAGTGGATGAAGTGGATGAAGCAGACGAAGTGGAGGAGGTGGACGAAGTGCACGAAGTGGAGGAAGTGGAGGAAGTTGACGAAGTGGAGGAAGTGGAGGAAGTCCAGGAAGTGGAGGAAGTGGAGGAAGTGGAGGAAGTGGAAGAAGTGGATGAAGTGGACGAAGTGGAAGAAGTGGGGGAAGTTGAGGAAGTGGACGAAGTCAACGAAGTGGAAGAAGTCGAGGAAGTGGAGGAAGTGGACGATGGGGACGAAGTGGACGAAGTGGAGGATGTTGAAGAAGTGGATGAAGTTGACGAAGTGGACGAATTGGACGGTGGGGACGAAGTGGACGAAGTGGAGGAAGTTGAAGAAGTGGATGAAGTAGACGAATTGGAGGAAGTGGACGAAGTCGACGAAATGGAAGAAGTGGATGAAGTGGAGGAAGTGGACGAAGTTGACGAAATGGAGGAAGTGGACGATGTGCACATGCTTTAGTGTTCACAAAGTCATTTAAATTCCAACAAATGCTATTTTTCATGAATGATTAATCAATTAAGCATGGATGTTCATGTGCTTATGGAATATTTCCTCACTAGGTAAAGTGTTTCACTCAACACACAAGTGTATAAGAGGTAAAGTGTTTCACTCATTCACTCTACTATCACAATGTCACATGAATCAACTTTGCCTTTCATTTTACCACAATCAAAAACATTCACAAGCATGCATCATCACAAGGACTTTTCAATGGCTTATAATGTGGCTGGGCTAACAAGAAAATTGGTTTTTCTGGATCACAAAATCCTTGAGTTAAGAGAATCATAACAACACAATTATTCTTATTCATTCCCAACTTGCCTTTGCATTTGCATTGAGCTTTGCTTCTTTTTCTTTTCTTTTCTTTTTCTTCTTCTTTGCATATTCTTACTTTTTTAGCTCTTAGCTCAATGCTTTTCCTTTTTCATGTTTCCCCAATAACCCCAAACTTGATCATTTAACAATACCATACAAGATCTTCTACTTAACTCAAGGTAAAGATTTTCAATCAAGGGTGTTCAGTGTATGTTCAAGGCTAAGGGTTCAAAGGGTAGAACACAAAGTGTTCTCTTTTAGTAGGCTAACTTTATGAATTTGGCCAATAAAAAGGGTTCCAACAAACGGCCTTGATCATATGATGCAAAACAAGCAATTGATTCAATCATAGAAAACCTGGGCAAAATCATTCATGCTTTCAAAGCAATAGCATTCAACAATAACAACCCTGGAGCTCAAAACCTCACATATAAGCTCATTCACATTTGACATACACATCCTGCTTAATTTCACAATCACAATCATGATTTCATGCATTTGTTCACAAAGCTTGTGAATCACCTGTATAAGCATTTCAATGTGCACATCATCTCAACATCAATCAATTAATAAGCATCATCAAGCAGTACTTATCACACAATCACAATTAATAACAAACCATCATAAGAAACCAGGTGTTCAATAGAGTACATCAAACCCTAATCTAAAAACAAAAACAAATAAGTTCAGAAAGCTTAAACCACAAAAGCATAATCATATGATAGCATTCATCAGTAAATGCTATCTCAGCTCCTCATCAGTCTGAGCTGTCCTCTGTATCTTCCTCTTCCTCCTCCTCATCATCATCATCAAATGCATCCTCCTCCTCAGCTTCATCTTCTTCCATATCTCTAGCTGAAGCTTCAGCTGCTTCAGCTCCTCCTCCATGTAATGGTTCTTCTGGCCAAGCTACTACATTATGAAATTCATCCATAGTCCACCTGTGGGCTGGAGGTGTGTCATACATCCCCACTATCATCTCAGCAGTGGCCACCTGCCCTCTGTGAATGGACTGCAACTGAGCACCTATAAGAGACATATACATGTCCCTCATCTGGAATGGTTCTGCTTCATGTGTATCAGTAGATGTCCTGCTCTGTGCTGGCCCTCTTTCTCTACGAGCATGGCGTGGTGGAACTGGCTGAGCTGCATCCTCACCTCCACAGTACTGTCTGTAATAAGCCTCATCAATAGCTTTTCTTGGCCTCTCAAATGGTGGAACAGAAGTGTCCACCCCAGCTTGCTTGCAAAGGTGAGTGATCAAAGAAGGATGTCCTAGTGGTGCTTTGTTGTTTGAGGTTTTAGCACACACACTAATCTCATCAGCTATCACCTGCCCAATATTAACATTCAAGTTTCTGATAGCATAGTAGATGAATAGTGCCCTGCTGAGAGTGATATCTGACACATGTGAACATGGCTGAATGTTGGCATGAGAAAATGCCATCCAATACTTTGCAAGAGGAGTCAAATCTGTCCTCCTAATGTTAACCACTGCGCCAGATCTATTCCTTTGGAAGTGTCCTCCAGGTATACACAGCACTCTCTCCACATCCTCAAAATCAGCACCTTCCTCCATGCAAAGAGCAAACTGGCATTGCTCACCAGCCCACACAGTATCCAGGAAGTTGTTGATAGAATCAGGATCATACCTGATAGCATGGCCTCTGACATAGCCCAAATAATTCTCAGCTGGATAATCACCATTCTTCTTTGCATTGGTGTAAAATTCCTTTACCACAGCTATGTTGGCAGGTGCAGGATAAGTGGCTAGCTTTCCCCAATCATTCCCTAACACTTGCTCTCCAAATTGAGGAGCAAAGTTAGGTATCATTCCAACCTTTCTCTCCATCAGAAGTCTCCTGTCCTGAACCACCCTAAAGTGCTTCTCATGTTTCCTAGAGAGGAACCTGCTATTATGAGGTTGCTCTGGTTCCTTTTCCTTTCTCTTGGTTGCCATGGTTTTCAATCTCTTTCCTGAAGAGGATGTCATTCCTGCTTCAAACACAATTACAAAACCACAGAACATGATGTTAATCATTAGTAAACACAGAACACAACTCCTTTCGAAGCTAAACCACCGCTGAGGGCCAGAATTTCCCCTCAGCGCCACCAGTGCCACATTCCAACACGCAATAAACCAGAAAAATCAAATCTGGCAGAGTGCCGCTAAGCGGTGATCTGCAGATTTTTGAAAATCTCGTTTTAAAATTGTCCTAACTCCACCCAAATGCAATTTTCAGTTTTCCAGTTCATAATCATGCAGTTTAATTGGTTCAAACATCAAATATATCATCAAATCATGCATAGAAATCAAAACCCCTAAATATTCATGCTTTGACAATCACATTCAAATTCAAGAACCCTAGAATGAACAAAATGCATTTTACTTACTTGGGTGGAGATACTAGATGCAATGATAATGTTTCCAAGCTAGAATGCTCTCTTCCAACCCCAAACTTTGATGGCACACTAGTGAAAAAGTGAGTTGAAGAGAAATTTTTCTTAAGAGGGAAGAGTGAAAAGATGTGGAAAACCTAAGAGAAAGTATGTGAGAGTGTTTGTGCAGAGAAGAGCTTGAAAGACTGAGAAATTGCGCAGCTTAGGGTTTAAAAATTACCCCAATGGGCTCGGGTTCCGCTAAGGGGAACTTAAGCCCATCTGCGATAGTATCGCTAAGCGGTAATTGCCGCTCAGCGGCACTTTCGTGAAGTGCTCCTCTCCTTCTTTTCTCGACCTACGTGCCTCCTAGACATACCCCTCACTGGTTCCCTGCAATTCAATGTTAAAAATGCTTATGCAAACCCTAACTAAATAAACAAACAGAAAACAATCAATCAACTGGGTTGCCTCCCAGGTAGCGCTTGTTTAACGTCACGAGCCTGACCCAAAATCCACCAACACCCATCAGTAGGTGTTTCAAACTTACCAGCACCCATCAGTAGGTGCAAAATCTTCTCACCAACACCCATCAGTAGGTGTTACAAACTTAGTATCCTTCAGTAGATACTTAACCACCTAACATCCTTCAGTAGATGCTGGATCCAACAAAATATTCACAAAATAATGTCCACAAATTAAAAGTTACAAAACCAAATCAAAAGTCAAAAGTTTGTAAATCACTGGGTTGCCTCCCAGCAAGCGCTCTTTTAACGTCATTAGCTTGACCCAGTAAAGCCCAAGTTCCTTCTTCTTTTTCTTCTTTCTACTGAACTTCTTCAGAAATTTGATCAAATCAGGAACTTGTTGCAGTGTCTCAATCATAGGAACTTTAATCTCCAATTTCTTGAAGATTTCCATAAAGCACTCAAATTCCTTCTTCCTATGATACTTCTTTGGATGGGGACGAGATTTTTCATATGATTCTTTAATTTTTTCTCTCGTCCTCTTTCTCTTTTCTCTCAATTTCTTTTTTTCTTTTCTTTTTCTACTCACCTTCTCAATCTTCACACAAATTTTCTCTTCTTCTTTCTCTTCTCTCTCTTTTCTCTCTTCTTTTTCCAACTCAACGTTTTCAACATTTACACTCACTAGCTCTTGACACTCTTCCCTGGGGTTAACCTCAGTATTAGCCCCACAATTTCTAGTTGGCCTTTCTTCCATCTGTTTGATGATCTGCCCCATCTGAGTCTCCAAATTTTTGATAGCAACTTCAGTGCTCTTTTGGGAAGACTCAGTTTTCTGTATGAAATTGTTGAGAGTTTCCTCCAGCCTCATGGACCTTTCATTAAGCATAGAAAACTGTTGCCATAAGGTGGGTTGCTGCTGCTGCTTATTAAATTGACCAGCTTGCCCAGTTTGCCCTTGACCAATGCTTGGGTGTGGTTTCCACCCTTGATTGTAGTTCCCTTGACGATACTGATTGGTCATGTAGTTTACATCCTCTACGGCTTCAACTGGAAAGGCACATTGACCATTGATATGGTCGCCTCCACATAATTCGCACAACTGGGATTGTACCTGTGCAGCAGTCTTCAACTCTTTGGGTAGTTGTGCAAGTATCTTTGTGAGATTCTCCAACTGTTGAGTTAGTATCTTGTTTTGAGCTAGCAAGGCATCATTGGATTGCATCTGCAGAACTCCTTTTTGTTGCATATGAGCTCCTCTCTCACTGTGTAGCTCATTATCATTAGTAGCCATGTTTTCAATTATTTCTGCGGCTTCCTCTGAAGTTTTCCATTTGATATTTCCTCATGCTGAGGCGTCAAGCATCATCTTGGTTTGTGAACCAAGACCTTCAAGGAAGATTAGGACTACTTCCACTTCGTCAAATCCATGCGTGGGAATCTTTCTTAATAGGCTTTTATATCTGTCCCATGCATGACCTAGTGATTCCTTCATGCCTTGCCTGAAAGATGAGATCTCTTGCTTTCCTTTGTTGACCTTGGAAGAATTGAGTGCCCATATAGTTAAATTCTTGACCGAATTGCATCCTGCAAACATTAGGCACAAAACTCTAGAAAATATTTGTTAGCACAAAAAGATATAGGAAAAGATATATATTCAGAAGATAAAAGATTCAGAAGACAAAATAAAATAAGATAGAATAAAATAAAATAAAATAAAATAAAATCTAATCTAATCTAATAAGATAAAATAAAATCTAATCTAATCTAATCAAATCAAATCAAATAAAATCTAATCTAATCAAATAAAATAAAATAAAATAAAATAAAATAAAATAAAAACCGAAAAAAATAAAAACAGAAATTTAAAATTAAAGTCAAAGATAATCAATAATCACACAAATTAACCAGTTAAACCAGAATCCCCGGCAACGGCGCCAAAAACTTGATGGACAAATTTATGAGCACCAAAATATGATGTCACAAACTTGTTTCACAATCGGCAAGTATGACCGAATCGTTCAAGTAATAAACTTGGTAAGACCAAGTATCGTTCTCCCAAAGGACTCACGGCCTAGTTTAGTTGTGTGGTTTGTTGATTAGCTAAGACTTAAGAACGAAATATTTGAAATTTAATATGCAAAGACGAAAATAAACATGTATGCATGAAATTTGATCAATGGCAAAGACAAAAGATAAACACTTTCAATGAAATATATGGATGAATATGTTGTTGGGGGTCAATTTCATCTCATCCACTCTCATACATTTTAGGAATTCAACATTCAAATCATCATTGTTAATGCCACTCTCTAAAGTACCATTCTAGATGGTTTCTCCCTAATCACGAGTTCATACAATTCCTAGCATTCATAATGATTAGTTCATAAGTGCAGGAGCTTAACGACAACCAATATAATATTGAGAGAAATTCCCCGGATCTAGACTTCCCCGTACGTGCCTGTATCGACAAAACCAATAATCATGCATCGAATGAGTTAAACTATGCAAGCATTAAGCAAAGAGGAAAAACCCTAACTAATGATGAAAGAAAGCATAAATCTTAGATTAAGATGCAAGCATAAATTCCATATATGAGAGCTTCAAGAGATTACATTGATTCCCCAACAAACATACAAGGTTTAGTTCACCATATTCATGGTGAACCTAGATGAATATCAATGAAAGAATGAAAGAATAAACCCAATAAAGGTGAAGAGGTAGCCTGAGCATCCAAGATCCTCCTTCAAAGGGGTGGAAGAGAGAGTGTTTGCCTCGTTTCTGCCAAAGATACTAATTCTAGGACGTGCAAGCCCTTATATACTATTCTAGAGTTACAAAAGATTACAAAAGCCCAAGCCCATAAAAGTGCCGCTCAGCGGTAAATACCGCTCAGCGGTGACTGCGCGTCCCTTTTCTTCCCCTCAGCGGCCAGTTTGCCCCTCAGCGGACCTCCCGTGACCTCCTGAGTGCCGCTCAGCGGTAAAATGCCGCTGAGCGGTGCCTTCGGCTTCTTCTTTTGCACTCTTTGATCTCTTTTCTAATTCCATCTCTCTCCTTCTTCACTTCTTTCACTAAATTCACCTTAAAACCTGCACAAAAACACTTAAATCAAGCATAAACCTGTCCAGCTCTCTTATTTCTGAAAATATGGATAAAAGTATGATTTCAAGCCAGTTTCTAAGTCTAAAGGTTGCTTTTAGTATCAATTTTAAGCATGAAAATAATAGTTTTTCAACTGTTATCAACGATGTGGACGAAGTGGTTGATGTGCTCGAAGTGAAGTGGACGAAGTGGAAGAAGTGGAGGAAGTTGAAGTAGTGGACGAAGAGGAGGAATTGGAGGAAGTGGACGAAGTTGACGAAGTGGAGGAAGTGAAGGAAGTGGACGAAGTGGAAGAAGTGGACGAAGTGGAGGAAGTGGAGGAAGTTGGGGAAGTGGAGGAAGTAGAGAAAGTTGACGAAGAGGACAAGGTGGAGGAAGTGGAGGAAGTAGATGATGTGGACGAAGTCGACGAACTGGACGAAGTGGACGAAGTTGAAGAAGTGAAGGAAGTGGACGATGTGGACGAAGTGGATGAAGTTGACAAAGTGGACGAAGTGGAGGAAATGGACAAAGTGGAGGAAATGGGGGAGGAAGAGGAAGTGGAGGAAGTCGACGAAGTGGAGGAAGTCGACGAAGTGCAGGAAGTGGAAGAAGTGGACGAAGTGGAGGAAATGGGGGAAGTTAAGGAAGTGGAGGATGTGGACGAAGTTGACGAAGTGGAGGAAGTGGAAGAAGTTGAGGAAGTGGATGAAGTTAACGAAGTGGGCAAATTGGAGGAATTGGACGAAGTCGATGGTGGGGACGAAGTGGAGGAAGTTGAAGAAGTGGATGAAGTTGACAAAGTGGACGAATTGGAGAAAGTGGACGAAGTCGATGAAATGGACGAAGTGGATGAAGTGGAGGAAGTGGACGAAGTTGACGAAGGGGAGGAAGTGGACGATGTGGACGAAGTGGTCGATGTGGACGAAATGAGGTGGACGAAGTGGAAAAAGTGGAGGAAGTTGAAGAAGTGGACGAAGAGGAGGAATTGAAGGAAGTGGTCGAAGTGGATGAAGTTGACGAAGTGGAGGAAGTGGACGAAGTGGACGAAGTGGACAAAGTAGACGAAGTGGAAGAAGTGGAAGAAGTGGAAAAAGTGGAGGAAGTGGAGGAAGTTGAGGAAGTGGAGGAAGTGGAGGAAGTAGAGGAAGTTGACGAAGAGGACGAAGTGGAGGAAGTGCAGGAAGTAGACGATGTGGACAAAGTCGACGAACTGGAGGAAGTGGAGGAAGTGGACGAAGTTGAAGAAGTGGAGGAGGTGGACGATGTGGACGAAGCCGACGAAGTGGATGAAATTGACAAAGTGGACGAAGTGTACGAATCGGAGGAAATGGACGAAGTGGAAAAAATGGGGGAGGAGGAGGAAGTGGAGGAAGTAGACGAATTTGACGAGGTGGAGGAAGTGGAAGAAGTGGAGGAAGTAGACGAAGTGGAGGAAATGGGGGAAGTGTAGGAAGTGGAGGATGTGGACGAAGTTGACGAAGTGGAGGAAGTGGAGGAAATGGACGAAGTGGAGGAGATGGGGGAGGAGGAGGAAGTGGAGGAAGTCGACGAAGTGGAGGAAGTGGAAGAAGTGGAGGAAGTGAATGAAGTAGAGGAAATGGGGGAAGTGAAGGAAGTGGAGGAAGTGGACGAAGTGGGGGAAGTGGAAGAAGTGGAGGAAGTGGTCAAAGTGGAGCAAATGGGGGTAGTGAAGGAAGTGGAGGAAGTGGAGAAAGTTGACGAAGTGTATTTAGTGGATGAAGTGGACGAAGCAGACGAAGTGGAGGAGGTGGAGGAAGTTGACGAAGTGGAGGAAGTGGAGGAAGTTCAGGAAGTGGAGGAAGTGGAAGAATTGGACGAAGTGGAAGAAGTGGGGGAAGTTGAGGAAGTGGACGAAGTCGACGAAGTGGAAGAAGTGGAAGAAGTGGAGGAAGTGGAGGAAGTGGAGGAAGTGAACAAAGTGGAGGAAGTGGAGGAAGTGGACGATGGGGACGAAGTGGATAAATTTGAAGAAGTGGATGAAGTTGACGAAGTGGACACATTGGAGGAATTGGACGAAGTGGACGGTGGGGCCGAAGTGGACGAAGTGGAGGAAGTTGAAGAAGTGGATGAAGTGGACGAATTGGAGGAAGTGGACGAAGTCGACGAAATGGAAGAAGTGGATGAAATGGAGGAAGTGGACGAAGTTGACGAAGTGGAGGAAGTGGACGATGTGGACGAAGTCGACGAAGTGGTCGATGTGCACGAAGTGAAGTGGACGAAGTGAAAGAAGTGTAGGAAGTTGAAGAAATGGACGAAGAGGAGGAATTGGAGGAAGTGGACGAAGTGGACGAAATTGACGAAGTGGAGGAAGTGGAGGAAGTGGACGAAGATGACGAAGTTTAAGAAGTGGACGAATTTGACTAAGTGGACGAAGTCGACGAAGTGGCGGAAGCTGACAAGGTTGACGAAGTTGAAAAATTGGAAGAAGTGGAGGAAGTGGACGAAGTGGACGAAGTGGAGGAAGGGGAGAAAGTGGAGGAAGTGGACGTAGAGGACGATGTAGTCAAAGTGGAGGAAGTGGAGGATGTGGACGAAGTGGAGGAAGTGGACGAAGTTGAGGAAGGGGAGGATGTGGACGAAGTGAAGGAAGTTGAGGAAGTGGAGGAAGTGGACGAAATGGATGAAGTGGAAGAAGTTGAGGAAGTGGAGGAGGTGCAGGAAGTGGATGAAGTTGACGAAGTGGACGAAGTCGGGGAAGTGGACGATGTGGACGAAGTTGAGGAAGTGGAGGAAGTGGACGATGTTGAGGAAGTGGAGGAAGTGAAGGAAGTTGAGGAAGTGGATGAAGTGGAAGAAGTTGACGAAGAGGACGAAGCGGACGAATTGGACGAAGTGGAGGAAGTGTGGGAAGGGGACGAAGTGGAGGAAGTGGAGGAAGTAGAGGAAATGGAGGAAGTTGACGAAGTGGAGGCAGTTGACGAAGTGGATGATGTGGAGGAAGTGGACGAAATGGACGAAGTGGAGGAAGTTGACAAAATGGACGAAGTGGACGAAGTGGAAGAAGTGGAGGAAGTGGACGAACTAGAGGAAGTGGAGGAGGTGGAGGAAGGGAGTTGACACAGAAGACGAAGTGGACGAAGTAGTCGAAGTGGGGGACGTGGAGGAAATGGAGCAAGTGGACGAAGTTGACGAAGGGGAGCAAGTAGAGGAAGTGGACGAAGTTTACGAAGTGGACGAAGTGGACGAAGTGGACGAAGTGGAGGAAGTTGTTGAAGTGGAGGAAGTGGAGGAAGTGGTCGAAGTGGAGGAAGTGGAGGAAACGGAGGAAGTTGACGAAGTGGAAGAAGTACAGGAAGTGGAGGAAATGGACGAAGTGGAGGAAGTGGACGACGTGGAGGAAGTGCACGAAGTGGACGAAGTGGAGAAAGTTGACGAAGTGGATGAAGTTGACGAAGTGGAGGAGGTGGACGAAGTCGACAAAGTGGAGGAAGCACTACAAGAAAAAAGTGTATTATATACAGCAAAAATCCGTATATAAGACCCAAAATCCGTATATAATACGTGTTTATATACGGATTACATACGGAAAAAAATCCGTATATAATACCGTCGTAGCTAGGTTTATATACGGATTTATCCGTATATAATTTATATACGGAAATTATATACGGATTTATCCGTATATATATTATATACGGATTTATCCGTATATAATATATATACGGATAAATCCGTATATAATTTCCGTATATAAATTATATATGGATAAATTAGTATATAAATTATATACGGATAAATCCGTATATAATTTCCGTATATAAATTATATACGGATAAATCCGTATATAATTTCCGTATATAAATTATATACGGATAAATCCGTATATAATTTCTGTATATAAATTATATACGGATAAATCCGTATATAATGGTTTAAGAAGAGCTAAATAAATGCCCTGTATATAGCAGTTCTCCATGTACAATATACAAGCAGAATAAAAGTTCTTATTCTATTGACAAACCTTCTGGATTAGACCAATAAATATAAATATAAAAATTAATGTTAACCTATCTAAACCAATATTCACTATATATTCTAATTTCTCTGCATATGTTATTTTATATATATATATAAATTATATAAAAAGAAATTGTGATGTTCACCATATGCTTAAAATTCCTCAAACTCATGGTATAACACTTTAATGGAATGATGTCTAATATTTAGTTTAATGAAGCTCAACCTAATAAGAGTAATTTGCTGACTCTTAAAAAGACCCAATATATTATCAAGTTTAGAGTTAAACAACTATTAATCAACAGTTCCAATAAAAATTAACAAGTAGCTCAGAACTCACTGTCTCTAAAATAGGTTTTTTAAATGTTAGATAATCGATAGGGACATACCACTAAACAGTTTAAAAGACGTGGGATGGGTTCTTCGTTGAGTGGTCAATTCTAAATCAGATTTCTTTGATAAGTAAAGGGCAGGATCAATAATGATGGGCCTTGCTCTTTGATTCCTGCATAGAATAAGTAATATAAGTCAGGGGAGAAAAACATGTAGAATATAGTCTACAAAAAATTTTCAGATGCATAATAATCAAATTCACTTACAATTTCCAACCAGCAATGTGTGTATGCTCAATGAAATTTAGATTCCTTGACAGATTCGAGAAAACATAAAGCAAATCTGCAAAAGCAGAAAACAAATATCAAATGGGTTCAGGGAGTAAACTTTTTGCATGTTTGTCTTGATAAATGCTTAAACTAAAACTATAAACAGCATGGAATGATCTATACGAATCTGGATTTATGCCAAATGATACACTATCAGACAGAAAGAAGATGTTGAAACCAGAAGACTAAAATCATTGAGTACAAAATACCATGAAGCAAATTGTTACACAGTTATGCAGGTACTATAAGCTTTCCTTCTTGGTAACAGAATCTATTTCAACAACTTAAAGAATAGAAGAAAAAAATCAAGCAACCTCAAAGAAAAGTGAGACAAATTATAAGATAATATATTCATATGTACAATAATCATATAAACTATATACCATGAAGTTGCAAATTCAAGTGCACAAGTCTCGTTATTATAGTGCATGTGCAAATTCTTAAGCAATCAACTTTGCAACAAAGGAGTTACAAGTTTTCAGAACAACAAAAAACATTAATTAGCAAATATAAGCTCAATCATTAAATAAGAGGATATCCTAGTACCATAAATGCAACCAAAAATGCACTGCAAGGTGGATGGGAAATTGTTTTCTGCTGCAATTGACCTGCAGAATATAAACATCAATCTTTTAACTGTTTACAACTATTGATAGTACATATAACTTCACAAAAATGCCAACTAATAAGAGTAAATTTCAATGTGCAGATTAGAAAAGCTACCCTTCAAAGTAGACTATAAGCTTAAGCGATTAAAGGAACTCGTGGTCAATAAATTATTGTGAGTGGAAATTGACAAGCTATATAGACAGCACAACTTGCACAATCTAAAGTTAAATATCCACATGGTTAAGAGAGAGGAAAAAAAATAGCACATCTTGTTTCCTTACTAATTCACCACTCAGATTCATGTAAGTCCGAGGAGGCTTTGCAAGGAAGACAAGAACTTCACCAACAAAACCTGCAACAAACCAACTTGCGAAAAAAATTTATCAATACAATAAACATAGACAGAAAAACAGAAAATAGAAATATCTAAGCAAGGCAGCGGGCAAACCTTTTCCGAAAATGGCTTTGGAATAGGAAGTGTTCATAGGAATCCCCTAAGATTCAGCAAATGCATCAATCATCTCAAAGCCCACCTAGACAATCATCAAATCAAACTTGTATTTCAGATTTAGCCATTTGTTCAAGAGGATTTATTTTTTCCTATTTAGCTATTGATCTGATCTCTGTTCTTATTTACTTAGCAGTCTTTAGAAACTTATTTTTAAATGTTTTAATGGTTTAATAACAGTTTAACCATTTTGACAGTTTTAAACAAAAAAAAATGCCAAAAATAAAAGGTGACCAAAGATGAAAGGAAAACAGCTACATTAATAAATACATCACCATATGCTATAAGCTTGTGCAAAACAACCATTGATTAATCTTAAAGAAAAGTACAAACCAGTATATGGACAAAGCAATTGAACATCAAAACTCTGAAACTCAAGCAGAGCAATGTACTATATTTAAAGAAGCATGTAAGTGTATGTATGTTACTTGAAAATTCAAAACCATCAATACCTGCCCCTAATACTCATTGTATTCATCTTATTCAGAATCAAATCACGTTACTGGATAATTAAAACCAAAGGTTTCTGAATGTGAGTAATATTTTTGCATGAGCTATAAGGATGAGAATTCGTTATCACCAAAGATTATATAGCATGAGCTATAAGGATCTATTACAGTTAACAAGCAAGGAATAACTATACAAAACAAAAAAGAGAAGTTAATTCATGACATCAAATGATTAACATTTAAAATAAACACTACTAGTAAGGTAAGTTTTTTCTCTGCTATTTTTTATTCCAGTAAGCTTCAAAGAAATTAGATAAACTAAAATAGGTCTACTATGTATTTACACTTTACTTTCAAGACTAATATATACATGAAAACTTCCTTTTTCCTAACCTAGACCTGTATATAGTAGAAATTAAAGTTTAGCTAATGGGTACGCATTGATCAAACCAGTCCACCATCCAGCACCACGTCAAAGTGGGAAGTAAGGCATGGTGCATGATGACATGAAAGAATCACTTGTTGAGAAGGCAGCCCATGAGCATCAATATGGAGAGCACGGCCTTGGGAGCCAAAATTGGTCATGCACATGTGGAAGTATAGGAGTTCAGCACATGGAGAAAGGATGATGTAAAGAATAAAGAATGAAGAAATAAGAAGCTTCAAGTGGAGAAGTGGGGCATGGAGAATGCATGTTCGAATTTTAATTTGGAGATGGAATGCAGCTGCCACATTTTCTAACACACACGGCCACCACCAAAAAGAGCACTAGCATTAAAAATGAATTTGGAAGCTCACATGGGCTGTACGGAAAGTGAGAAAGAATATGGATTGTGCAGCAAGCACACGGCACTTCATATGACTCAATAAAAAATATATATAGAAGTGGAGGTGCAACACGTGAATGATGGGCATTCATTTGTTTTTTTAATTCAAAAGTGCACATGGGAGGAGACAAAAACACACGGCTGAAAACAATAAGTGGAGGACAATAAAAACCATTGGCCACTTTGAGGACAATAAATCTAATTTGACCATGCAGGTACTAAGATTTTGTTAATTGTCCAGGTATATACATGGGGCAAGGGATACTGTGGTGCTTTAGGCTATGGCGATGAGATTGAGAAGACAACTCCAGAGATGTTGTATTATGTTATAGTTTTTTAAAATAATAATAATAAATGACACAACATTGTAATCATTTTAAGAGAGAAATAACAAAGAATATGATAACTTTAAAGCTAAAAGGTATATAAGCATGGATGCTTAAAGCTGCATAGAAGACAAGCCACGTGATTATTTTTTAGTAAATCATAAATCTGCACCCAAAAATTAGATTTTCATAATATGGCTCATATCATATCATGCTAAAAAGTTTCTCAATAATTAAAATGATTACACCATATCTCTTTCACGAAGTAGGCAACTAAGACAGATGATGTTATCATGCTATCAAAAGACTATTTTTTTCATTTCACTCAAAAAGTAAAGTAAAGAATTGGTACCTCTGCAAGCATGCTGTCTCTGCCTGCCCGAGAGAAGTTTATGGGAAAATGACGATCGCAGAGAGAACTCAGAGCAAAGTAAAAAATGTATTGGAAAACCAATGGTGAATTTACGTGTCTCCTAACTAGTATTCTTCCTTAGACATCAGACATTTAAGAACCTGGTCCCACTGGACCTGTACAACATTATTTGAGCCAAGCTTTATTTTTTGAGAAATTGTTTGTATATAATTTAACTGTAAAGTAAAATACACGGTACAACTGAGAGAAATAAATGTATCATAGAGGATCTATCTAATAGAAAGAGGTGAATAAAAAACAATACTATAAAAAGGTGTGAAATGAATCATACAACCCTTTTATTTTATCCTACCAATTCAAATTTTCGTAAGTACACTGAAAGTAAAGAATTTACATAACAAACAGTTATAAATAATAATAATAATAATATCAACAAGTAGAGCAACATATGGTTGTAAAGGGTTGAAGAGACTTAACACTGTTAACAGATTTCAGTGAAGAAAAATTAAAAGGGGTGTAGTAATTGATAAGTGATTGAAGAGAATGGGTGCTATTTTTTTACGGGGTATTTTTTAGCTTTTGAGTTTGGTGGAGAAGTAGACATCAAAACGGTTGGGAAGATATGTCTGATCTATGCGTGGCGTGGCTTAATTAGCAAAAGTGTTGGATTTTTAAACACTTATTGTCACCATTGATTGGTAAAAAATCGCTTAAGTAGTAATGTCAGCAATTCTACAATTACTCATTACACAAATAACAGAGTAATCACCAGACAAAGACAAATGCATCCAAAACCCTTCTCCCAAATTCATCCAAAACCCTTCTCCCAAATATTTCAATGTATTCTATAATGTTTTATTTATAAATAAATCCATCACTTCAGTATCCATAACCCTATTTTTATACCCTATAAACTAATCACATATATACAGGAAGAACCTAAACCAGTAAACACAGAATGAAGGTGTAATTACAACTACCACTGGAACACCAAATGATATCACTGGAAATCTCAAAACCCAAACCAATACCAATTCCAAACACAAAAATGCATCAAAATAAACAATAGTCTTACAATTTTAGAATGTACCATTTTAAAAATCTTACCTTTAGGAATCAAAGCACTTTCTTTAACCTTCACGGGAGAAGCATTACTGCTACCACGTGCTCGACCTCCTCAGCAGCGGGTTTCACGCACGAACTTTTTTTCGAACGACTGGCTTTGAGACCTATTAAGGCTCTCGCCAGTGCAAGGCGGGTTTGGGAGTTTTCCTGAGGTTTGAGACATTAATCACAAATTTCACTCAGTTTATTCCAGAGATGGGGAAAAAAGACGGAGAAGGATGGGAACACTTACCACTGGCCGAGAATGATGGCGGAATGGACGACCATCCACAACGGTAGCAAGACTCCGATAGGTCACACGCACTGAACGAAGAAGCACTCTCACTAGCCGACCCTCTGTGAAGGAAAGAGATGTTGCACACTAGGGTTGGAGAGGAGAGGTGAATGAATGGTTGATGAAAGATTGATGAAGATGACTCCACAGAGAAGAGGGTTTGAGAGCAAGAGAGTTCGAGAGAGAGAAAAGAGTTCTAGGGTTCGAGAAAGGGGAAATGCTTCTTCAGAGTGTGATATGCAGCTCCAGCATCTAATTAATCAGAAAAAAAAATTTTAAAAATAATTTCCCACATCCGTATATAATATCCGCAGTTAACAACCGCCACCACGTGCAAACTTTATATACAGAATTTATATACGGAAAATTCCGTATATAAATATCCGTATATAATATCCGTATATAAAGCATTTTCTGGTATCCGTACATAAATTTCGTATATAATACTTCATTTATATACGGATTTACATCCGTATATAATTTTCCGTATGTAATTTCATTATTTCTTGTAGTGAAGTGGACGAAATGAACAAAGTGGACGAAGTGGAGGAAGTGGAGGAGGTGGGCAAAGTGGAGGAAGTGGAGGAAGTTGATGAAGAGGACGAAGTAGTCGAAGTGGTCAAAGTGGTGGAAGTGGACGAAGTTGATGAAGTGGACGAAGTGGATGAAGTGGAGGAACTGGAGGAAGTGGAGGAGGTGGAGGAGGTGGAGGAAGTGGAGGAGATGGACGAAGTGGAGGAAGTGGAAAAATATAGGAAGTGGAGGAAGTGGAGGAAGTGGACGAAGTGGAGGAAGTGGAGGAAGTTGACGAAGTGGACGAAGTTGTTGAAGTGGTCGGAGTGGAGGAAGTGGATGAAGTGGAGGAAGTGGACGAAGAGGAGGAAGTGGAGGAAGTGGATGAAGTGGAGGGAGTGGACGAAGTTGACGAAATAGACGAAGTGGAGGAAGTGGAGGAAGTTGACGAAGTGAAGGAAGTTGACGAATTAGACGAAGAGAAGAAACTAAACAAAGCGCACGAAGTGGAGAACGAAGTGGAGGAAGTGGAGGAAGTCCAGGAAGTGGAGGAAGTGGAGGAAGTGGAGGAAGTGGAAGAAGTGGATGAAGTGGACGAAGTGGAAGAAGTGGGGGAAGTTGAGGAAGTGGACGAAGTCGACGAAGTGGAAGAAGTCGAGGAAGTGGAGGAAGTGGAGGAAGTGGACGATGGGGACGAAGTGGACGAAGTGGAGGAAGTTGAAGAAGTGGATGAAGTTGACGAAGTGGACAAATTGGACGGTGGGGACGAAGTGGACGAAGTGGAGGAAGTTGAAGAAGTGGATGAAGTAGACGAATTGGAGGAAGTGGACGAAGTCGACGAAATGGAAGAAGTGGATGAAGTGGAGGAAGTGGACGAAGTTGACGAAATGGAGGAAGTGGACGCTGTGGACGAAGTGGTCGATGTGCACGAAGTGAAGTGGACGAAGTGGAAGAAGTGGAGGAAGTTAAAGAAGTGGACGAAGAGGAGGAATTGGAGGAAGTGGACGAAGTGGAGGAAGTGAAGGAAGTGGACGAAGTGGACGAAGATGACGAAGTGGAAGAAGTGGACGAAGTGGAGGAAGTGGAGGAAGTTGGGGAAGTGGAGGAAGCAGAGAAAGTTGACGAAGAGGACAAGGTGGAGGAAGTGGAGGAAGTAGATGATGTGGACGAAGTCGACGAACTGGACGAAGTGGATGAAGTGGACGAAGTTGAAGAAGTGAAGGAAGTGGACGAAGTGGATGAAGTTGACAAAGTGGACGAAGTGGAGGAAATGGACAAAGTGGAGGAAATGGGAGAGGAAGAGGAAGTGGAGGAAGTCGACGAAGTGGAGGAAGTCGAAGAAATGCAGGAAGTGGAAGAAGTGGAAGAAGTGGAGGAAATGGGGGAAGTGAAGGAAGTGGAGGATGTGGACGAAGTTGACGAAGTGGAGGAAGTGGAAGAAGTTGAGGAAGTGGATGAAGTTAACGAAGTGGACAAATTGGAGGAATTGGACGAAGTCGATGGGGGGGACGAAGTGGAGGAAGTTGAAGAAGTGGATGAAGTTGACGAAGTGGACGAATTGGAGAAAGTGGACGAAGTCGATGAAATGGACGAAGTGGATGAAGTGGAGGAAGTGGACGAAGTTGACGAAGGGGAGGAAGTGGACGATGTGGACGAAGTGGTCGATGTGGACGAAATGAAGTGGACGAAGTGGAAGAAGTGGAGGAAGTTGAAGAAGTGGACGAAGAGGAGGAATTGAAGGAAGTGGTCGAAGTGGATGAAGTTGACGAAGTGGAGGAAGTGGACGAAGTGGACAAAGTAGACGAAGTGGAAGAAGTGGAAGAAGTGGAAGAAGTGGACAAAGTGGAGGAAGTGGAGGAAGTTGAGGAAGTGGAGGAAGTGGAGGAAGTAGAGGAAGTTGACGAAGAGGACGAAGTGGAGGAAGTGCAGGAAGTAGACGATGTGGACAAAGTCGACGAACTGGACGAAGTGGAGGAAGTGGAGGAAGTGGAGGAAGTGGACAAAGTTGAAGAAGTGGAGGAGGTGGACGATGTGGACGAAGCCGACGAAGTGGATGAAATTGACAAAGTGGACGAAGTGTACGAATGGGAGGAAATGGACGAAGTGGAAAAAATGGGGGAGGAGGAGGAAGTGGAGGAAGTAGACGAATTTGACGAAGTGGAGGAAGTGGAAGAAGTGGAGGAAGTAGACGAAGTGGAGGAAATGGGGGACGTGTTGGAAGTGGAGGATGTGGACGAAGTTGACGAAGTGGAGGAAGTGGAGGAAATGGACGAAGTGGAGGAAATGGGGGAGGAGGAGGAAGTGGAGGAAGTCGACGAAGTGGAGGAAGTGGAAGAAGTGGAGGAAGTGAATGAAGTAGAGGAAATGGGGGAAGTGAAGGAAGTGGAGGAAGTGGACGAAGTGGGGGAAGTGGAAGAAGTGGAGGAAGTGATCAAAGTGGAGCAAATGGGGGTAGTGAAGGAAGTGGAGGAAGTGGAGGAAATGGAGAAAGTTGACGAAGTGTATTTAGTGGACGAAGTGGATGAAGCAGACGAAGTGGAAGAGGTGGACGAAGTGCATGAAGTGGAGGAAGTGGAGGAAGTTGACGAAGTGGAGGAAGTGGAGGAAGTCCAGGAAGTGGAGGAAGTGGAGGAAGTGGAGGAAGTGGAAGAAGTGGATGAAGTGGACGAAGTGGAAGAAGTGGGGGAAGTTGAGGAAGTGGACGAAGTCGACGAAGTGGAAGAAGTCGAGGAAGTGGAGGAAGTGGACGATGGGGACGAAGTGGACGAAGTGGAGGAAGTTGAAGAAGTGGACGAAGTTGACGAAGTGGACGAATTGGATGGTGGGGACGAAGTGGACGAAGTGGAGGAAGTTGAAGAAGTGGATGAAGTAGACGAATTGGAGGAAGTGGACGAAGTCGACGAAATGGAAGAAGTGGATGAAGTGGAGGAAGTGGACGAAGTTGACGAAATGGAGGAAGTGGACGATGTGGACGAAGTGGTCGATGTGCACGACGTGAAGTGGACGAAGTGGAAGAAGTGGAGGAAGTTGAAGAAGGGGACGAAGAGGAGGAATTGGAGGAAGTGGACGAAGTTGACGAAGTGGAGGAAGTGAAGGAAGTGGACGAAGTGGACGAAGATGACGAAGTGGAAGAAGTGGACGAAGTGGAGGAAGTGGAAGAAGTTGGGGAAGTGGAGGAAGTAGAGAAAGTTGACGAAGAGGACAAGGTGGAGGAAGTGGAGGAAGTAGATGATGTGGACGAAGTCGACGAACTGGACGAAGTGGACGAAGTTGAAGAAGTGAAGGAAGTGGACGATGTGGACGAAGTGGATGAAGTTGACAAAGTGGACGAAGTGGAGGAAATGGATAAAGTGGAGGAAATGGGGGAGGAAGAGGAAGTGGAGGAAGTCGACGAAGTGCAGGAAGTGGAAGAAGTGGACGAAGTGGAGGAAATGGGGGAAGTGAACGAAGTAGAGGATGTGGACGAAGTTGACGAAGTGGAGGAAGTGGAAGAAGTTGAGGAAGTGGATGAAGTTAACGAAGTGGACAAATTGGAGGAATTGGACGAAGTCGATGGTGGGGACGAAGTGGAGGAAGTTGAAGAAGTGGATGAAGTTGACGAAGTGGACGAATTGGAGAAAGTGGACGAAGTCGATGAAATGGACGAAGTGGATGAAGTGGAGGAAGTGGACGAAGTGGACGAAGGGGAGGAAGTGGACGATGTGGACGAAGTGGTCGATGTGGACGAAATGAAGTGGACGAAGTGGAAGAAGTGGAGGAAGTTGAAGAAGTGGATGAAGAGGAGGAATTGAAGGAAGTGGTCGAAGTGGATGAAGTTGACGAAGTGGAGGAAGTGGACGAAGTGGACAAAGTAGACGAAGTGGAAGAAGTGGAAGAAGTGGACAAAGTGGAGGAAGTGGAGGAAGTTGAGGAAGTGGAGGAAGTGGAGGAAGTAGAGGAAGTTGACGAAGAGGACGAAGTTGAGGAAGTTCAGGTAGTAGACGATGTGGACAAAGTCGACGAAGTGGAGGAAGTGGAGGAAGTGGAGGAAGTGGACGAAGTGGACGAAGTTGAAGAAGTGGAGGAGGTGGACGATGCTGACGAAGCCGACGAAGTGGATGAAATTGACAAAGTGGGCGAAGTGTACGAATGGGAGGAAATTGACGAAGTGGAAAAAATGGGGGAGGAGGAGGAAGTGGAGGAAGTAGACGAATTTGACGAAGTGGAGGAAGTGGAAGAAGTGGAGGAAGTAGACGAAGTGGATGAAATGGGGGAAGTGTAGGAAGTGGAGGATGTGGACGAAGTTGACGAAGTGGAGGAAGTGGAGGAAATGGACGAAGTGGAGGAAATGGGGGAGGAGGAGGAAGTGGAGGAAGTCGACGAAGTGGAGGAAGTGGAAGAAGTGGAGGAAGTGAATGAAGTAGAGGAAATGGGGGAAGTGAAGGAAGTGGAGGAAGTGGACGAAGTGGGGGAAGTGGAAGAAGTGGAGGAAGTGGTCAAAGTGGAGCAAATGGGGGTAGTGAAGGAAGTGGAGGAAGTGGAGAAAGTTGACGAAGTGTATTTAGTGGATGAAGTGGACGAAGCGGACGAAGGGGAGGAGGTGGAGGAAGTTGACGAAGTGGAGCAAGTGGAGGAAGTTCAGGAAGTGGAGGAAGTGGAAGAAGTGGATGAAGTGGACGAAGTGGAAGAAGGGGGGAACTTGAGGAAGTGGACGAAGTGGACGAAGTCGACGAAGTGGAAGAAGTGGAAGAAGTGGAGGAAGTGGACAAAGTGGAGGAAGTGGAGGAAGTGGACGATGGGGACGAAGTGGATGAAGTTGAAGAAGTGGATGAAGTTGACGAAGTGGACACATTGGAGGAATTGGACGAAGTGGAGGAAGTTGAAGAAGTGGATGAAGTGGACGAATTGGAGGAAGTGGACGAAGTCGACGAAATGGAAGAAGTGGATGAAATGGAGGAAGTGGACGAAGTTGACGAAGTGGAGGAAGTGGACGATGTGGACGAAGTCGACGAAGTGGTCGATGTGCACGAAGTGAAGTGGACGAAGTGAAAGAAGTGTAGGAAGTTGAAGAAATGGAGGAAGAGGAGGAATTGGAGGAAGTGGACGAAGTGGACGAAATTGACGAAGTGGAGGAAGTGGACGAAGATGACGAAGTTGAAGAAGTGGACGAATTTGACTAAGTGGACGAGGTCGACGAAGTGGCGGAAGCTGACAAGGTTGACAAAGTTGAAAAATTGGAAGAAGTGGAGGAAGTGGAGGAAGTGGACGAAGTGGAGGAAGGGGAGAAAGTGGAGGAAGTAGACGTAGAGGACGATGTAGTCGAAGTGGAGGAAGTGGAGGATGTGGACGAAGTGGACGAAATGGATGAAGTGGAAGAAGTTGAGGAAGTGGAGGAGGTGCAGGAAGTAGATGAAGTTGACGAAGTGGACGAAGTCGGGGAAGTGGACGATGTGGACGAAGTTGAGGAAGTGGAGGAAGTGGACGATGTTGAGGAAGTGGAGGAAGGGAAGGAAGTTGAGGAAGTGGATGAAGTGGAAGAAGTTGACGAAGAGGACGAAGCGGACGAATTGGACGAAGTGGAGGAAGTGTGGGAAGGGGACGAAGTGGAGGAAGTGGAGGAAGTAGAGGAAATGGAGGAAGTTGACGAGGTGGAGGCAGTTGACGAAGTGGATGATGTGGAGGAAGTGCACGAAATGGACGAAGTGGAGGAAGTTGACAAAATGGACGAAGTGGACGAAGTGGAAGAAGTGGAGGAAGTGGACGAACTAGAGGAAGTGGATGAGGTGGAGGAAGGGAGTTGACACAGAAGACGAAGTGGACGAAGTAGTCGAAGTGGGGGACGTGGAGGAAATGGAGCAAGTGGACGAAGTTGACGAAGGGGAGCAAGTGGAGGAAGTGGAGGAAGTGGACGAAGTTTACGAAGTGGACGAAGTGGATGAAGTGGACGAAGTGGAGGAAGTTGATGAAGTGGAGGAAGTGGAGGAAGTGGTCGAAGTGGATGAAGTGGAGGAAACGGAGGAAGTTGACGAAGTGGAAGAAGTAGAGGAAGTGAAGGAAATGGACGAAGTGGAGGAAGTGGACGACGTGGAGGAAGTGCACGAAGTGGACGAAGTGGAGAAAGTTGACGAAGTGGATGAAGTTGACGAAGTGGCGGAGGTGGACGAAGTCGACAAAGTGGAGGAAGTGGACGAAATGAACAAAGTGGACGAAGTGGAGGAAGTGGAGGAGGTGGGCAAAGTGGAGGAAGTGGAGGAAGTTGATGAAGAGGACGAAGTAGTCGAAGTGGTCGAAGTGGTGGAAGTGGACGAAGTTGATGAAGTGGACGAAGTGGATGAAGTGGAGGAATTGGAGGAAGTGGAGGAGGTGGAGGAGGTGGAGGAAGTGGAGGAGATGGACGAAGTGGAGGAAGTTGAAAAATATAGGAAGTGGAGGAAGTGGAGGAAGTGGACGAAGTGGAGGAAGTGGAGGAAGTTGACGAAGTGGACGAAGTTGTTGAAGTGGTCGGAGTGGAGGAAGTGGATGAAGTGGAGGAAGTGGACGAAGAGGAGGAAGTGAAGGAAGTGGATGAAGTGGAGGGAGTGGACGAAGTTGACGAAATAGACGAAGTGGAGGAAGTGGAGGAAGTTGACGAAGTGAAGGAAGTTGACGAATTAGACGAAGTGAAGAAACTAAACAAAGCGCACGAAGTGGTGAACGAAGTGGAGGAAGTGGAGGAAGTTGACGAAGTGGACGAAGTGGACAAAGTGGACCAAGTGGAGGAGGTGCAGGGAGTGGACGAAGTTGACGAAGTGGAGGAAGTGGAGGAAGTGCACGAAGTCGATGAAGTGGAGGAAGTGGAGGAAGTGGACGAACTGTAGGAAGTGGAGGAAGTTGACGAAGTTGACAAAGTGGACGAAGTGGAGGAAGTTGACGAAGTGGACAAAGAGGAAGCTGACAAAGTTGACGAAGTCGAGGAAGTCTAAGAAGTGGACGAAGAGGTGGAAATGGAGGAAGTAGAGGAAGTTGACGAAGTGAACGAACTGTACGAAATGGACGAAGATGACAAAGTGAATGAAGTCTACGAAGTGGAAAAGTAGAGGAAGTGGACAAAGTGGAGGGAGTGGACGAAATGGACGAAGTGGAGGAACTGGACGGAATAGATGAAGTGGACGAAGTGGAGGTAGTGGACGAAGTAGTGGAAGTGGACGAAGTGAAGGAAGTGGACATAGTGGACAAATTGGAGGAAGTGGAGGAGGTGCAGGGAGTGGACGAAGTTGACGAAGTGGAGGAAGTGGAGGAAGTGCACTGATGGACAAATTTGTAAGCACCAAAATATGATGTCACAAACTTGTTTCACAATCGGCAAGTATGACCGAATCGTTCAAGTAATAAAACTTGGTAAGACCAAGTATCGTTCTTCCCAAAGGACTCACGGCCTAGTTTAGTTATGTGATTTGTTGATTAGCTAGGACTTACAAACGAAATATTCAAAGTTTAATATGCAAGACAGAAAATAAACATGTATGCATGAATTGATCAATGGCAAAGACAAAAGATAAACACTTTCAATGAATTATATGAATGAATATGTTGTTGGGGGTCAATTTCATCTCATCCACTCTCATATATTTTAGGAATTCAACATTCAAATCATCATTGTTAATGCCACTCTCTAATGTACCATTCTAGATGGCTTCTCCCTAATCAAATAGTTCATACAATTCCTAGCATTCCTAATGATTAGTTCATTACAGCAGGAGCTTAAAGGCAACCAATATAATGTTGTCAGTAAAATATTGGGAGAAATTCCCCGGATCTAGACTTCCCCGTACGTGTCCGTATCGACAAAACCAATAATCATGCATTAGAATGAGTTAAACAATGCAAGCATTGAGCAAAGAGGAAAAACCATAACTAATGATGAAAGAAAGCATATGTCTTAATTCAAAGATGTACTCAACAAATCCATATATGAGAGCTTCAAGAGATTACATTGATTCCCCAACAAACATACAAGGTTTAGTTCACCATCGTCATGGTGAACCTAGATGAATAACAATGAAAGAGTGAAAGAATAAACCCAATAAAGGTGAAGAGGTAGCCTGAGCATCCAAGATCCTCCTTCAAAGGGGTGAGAAGAGAGAGTGTTTGCCTCGTTTCTGCCAAAGATACTAAACTAAAGGACGTGCAAGCCCTTATATACTAATTTAGAGTTACAAAAGATTACAAAAGCCCAAGCCCAAAGAGTACCGCTCAGCGGTAGTTGCGCGTCACAATTCTTCCCCTCAGCGGCCATTTGCCCCTCAGCGTGACTCCCGCAACCTCCTGAGTGCCGCTCAGCGGTAGTTTGCCGCTGAGCGGTGCCTTCGTCTTCTCTTTTTGCACTCTTTCTTGTCTTTTCTAATGTCACTTCTCTCCTTCTTCACTCTTTGCACCAAATTCACCCTAAAACCTGCACAAAAACACTCAAATCAAGTGTAAACCTGTCCAGCTCTCTTATTTCTGAAAATAAAGATAAAAGGTGTGATTTCAAGCTAGTTTCTAAGTCTAAAGGTTGCTTTTAGTATCAATTTTAAGCATGAAAATAACAGTTTTTCAACTGTTATCACAACCCCAAACTTAGAACTTTGCTTGTCCTCAAGCAAACAAAATGTAACTCCATCTCCAACCAATTCATATGATGGTTCACTCATTCAAAATCCTCTTTTCAAGATAAGTAATAACATCACTCAAACTTATGATCAAGAGTTCAATCAAGATATGCACATGCTTTAGTGTTCACAAAGTCATTTAAGTTCCAACAAATGCTATTTTTCATGAATGATCAATCAATTAAGCATGGATGTTCATGTGTTCATGGAATATTTCCTCACCAGGTAAAGTGTTTCACTCAACACACAAGTGTATAAGAGGTAAATGTTTCACTCATTCACTCTACTATCACAATGTCACATGAATCAACTTTGCCTTTCATTTTACCACAATCAAAAACATTCACAAGCATGCATCATCACAAGGACTTTTCAATGGCTTATAATGTGGCTGGGCTAACAAGAAAATTGGTTTTTCTGGATCACAAAATCCTTGAGTTAAGAGAATCATAACAACACAATTATTCTTATTCATTCCCAACTTTTGTTTGCCTTTTCATTTGCATTGAGCTTTACTTCTTTTCTTTTCTTTTCTTTTGCATATTCTTTCTTTTTAGCTCTTAGCTCAATGCTTTTCCTTTTTCATGATTTCCCAATAACCCCAAACTTGAACATTTATCAATACCACACAAGATATTCTACTTAACTCAAGGTAAAGATTTTCAATCAAGGGTTCAGTGTATATTCAAGGCTATGGGTTCAAAGGATAGAACACAAAGTGTTCTCTTTTAGTAGGCTAACTTTATGAATTTGGCCAGTAAAAAAGGTTTCAACAAACACGGCCTTTGATCATATGATGCAAAACAAGCAATTGATTCAATCATAGAAAACCTGGGCAAAGTCATTCAAGCTTCCAAAGTAATAGCATTCAACAATAACAACTCTGGAGCTCAAAACCTCACATATAAGCTCATTCACATTTGACATACACATCCTGCTTAATTTCACAATCACAATCATGATATCTTGCATTTGTTCACAAAGCTTGTGAATCACCTGTATAAGCATTTTAATGTGCAAATCTATCTCAACATCAATCAATCAATAAGCATCATCAAGCATTACTTATCACACAATCACAGTTAATAGCAAACCATCATAAGAAACCAGGTGTTCAATAGAGTATATCAACCCTAATCTAAAAACAAAAACAAATAAGTTCAGAAAACTTAAACCACAAAAGCATAATCATATGATAGCATTCATCAGTAAATGCTATCTCAACTCCTCCTCAATCTGAGCTGTCCTCTGTATCCTCCTTCTTCTTGGATCTTATAGTCTTGATTCTTTTTGCTCGATGAGGAGGCCATCCCTGCATCAAACATAATTCACAAAACCAAAAGATACATTGTTAAGCATTAGTAAAACACAATGAAGAAATCAGCCCCTCCAATGATGCTCTCTCCCAACCCCAAACTTAGATGGAACACTAGTGAAAAAGTGAGTGGAAGAGAAATTTTTCTAAGAGGGAAGAGTAAAAAGATGTGGGAAACCTAAGAGAGAGTATGAGGGAGTGTTTCTGCAGAGAAGGGCTTGAAAAAAATGTCAAAACGCGCAGGTTAGGGTTTAAAAATACCCCAATGGGCTCGGGTTCCGCTAAGGGGAACTTAAGCCCATCAGCGTTAGTACCGCTCAGCGGTAAGTGCCGCTCAGCGGCACTTTCGTGATGTGCCCTTCTCCTTCTTTTCTTGCCCTACGTGCCTTCCTAGCATACTCCTCATGGGTTCCCTGCAATTTCATTGTTAAACATGCTTATGCAATCCCTAATTAGAATAAAACAAACATAAAAACAAACAAAGATAATCAATCAACTGGGTTGCCTCCCAGGTAGCGCTTGTTTAACGTCACGAGCCTGACCCAAAATCCACCAACACCCATCAGTAGGTGTTTCACTTACCAGCACCCATCAGTAGGTGCAAAATCTTCTCAGCAAAACCCATCAGTAGGTGTTACAAACCTAGTATCCTTCAGTAGATACTTAACCACCTAGCATCCTTCAGTAGATGCTATAACAACAAAATAATGTCCAGAATAATGTTCACAGTTTAAAAATTACAAAATATTAAAACAAAAGTTTGTAAATCCACTGGGTTGCCTCCCAGCAAGCGCTTCTTTAACGTCACTAGCTTGACTCAATAAAGCTCACGTTCCATCTTCTTTAAAGTTGATGTTATCCTTCCACCAACTTATCAACTGCTTCCTTAGGACTGTTTTGGATTCTCTGGAATATGGAGACTCTATCTCTATCATCTCCTTCTCTTTAAAACCTTTTACAACCCACAACTTGTTCTTGAATCTTACAGGTGTGCCAAGTTGGAGTCCTCTTTCCTTCCAGTCTCTAAGAACTTCCTTTCCTTTTCCACTTTCATCTACCTTGGGTACCTGAAAATACAAACAATGGTTATCAGAAACTTTAAAATTTTCATGTTTACCTCTAGTTATGGGTGCATCTTGAAATGCAGCTTTATAACTGGCCTCTTCCTCCTTTGCTTGTATCTCATCTTTAAACACATTCACCACCACTCTCTCCTCTCTGTCCTGGAGCACCACTATACCTTCATTAACATCTATAATAACCCTGGCCGTTTTCATAAACGGTCTTCCCAGTATGAAAGGTATCTTTTCGGTCTCCATCTTCATCACCACAAAGTCTGCCAAGAACTGAAGTTTGCCAACACAAAGTACAATGTCTTCTGCAATCCCACATGGCTCCTTTGAAGATCCATCAGCCATTACCAGATTAACCTTTACAGGTTTTATTTTCACATGGCCAATTTGCTCCAATAGAGAGTAAGGCATCAAGTTAACACTTGAGCCTAAGTCAAGGAGAGCTTTCTTTACCTTTTTCTTCCCTATAGTGCAAGGGATAGAAAAACTACCTGGATCTACTGCTTTTGGTGGGAATGATTCTTTCTTAACAGTTACACACTTTTCATCCTCATCATCTCTACGTTTTCTTTTTGTAGAGGTTCCCTCATCAGATTTTGTGTACACTGCTATTTTCTGTAAGATTTGTTCCCAAGGAGCTTCATTATCAACCATTCTGAATAAATCTGTGAAATCCATTGGTTTCTCCTGATTTGTTAGAAAAGGAAAAGTGTCCTTTCTTTCTTCTTCTCTTCTCTCTTCTGTTTCATCTTCTTCTAACTCAATAATCTCTTCATTCACACTTTTGACCACTTTGCATTCTTCTCTAGGGTTAACCTCAGTATTAGCCCCAAAGTTTCTGTGTGGTCTTTCTTCCAATTGCTTAGTGATCTGACCCATCTGAATCTCCAAGTTCTTTATAGCAGCTTCAGTGCTCTTTTGGGAGGATTCAGTTTTCTGTATAAATTGTTGAAGAGTTTCTTCCAACCTTGTAGATCTTTCATTAAGCATGGATAATTGTTGCCACATGGTTGGTTGCTGCTGCTGCTGCTTATACTGATTAGCCTGCCCCGTTTGTCCTTGGCCAATGCTTGGATGTGGTTTCCAACCCTGATTATAATTGCTTTGACGGTATGGAAACTGATTAGCCATGAAGTTAACATCCTCCACGGCTTCCACAGGAAAAGCACATTGGCCATTGATGTGATCTCCTCCACATAGTTCGCACAACTGGGTTTGTACCTGTGCAGCAGATTTTAACTCTTTTGGTAATGAAGCAAGAGTTTTGGTTAGAGTCTCCAGCTGTTGAGTTAGAATTTTATTCTGGGCTAGCAGAGCATCATGGGTTTGTAATTGAAGAACCCCTTTCTGTTGCATAGGGGCGCCTCTTTCATTGTGAAGCTCATTATCACTTGTAGCCATATTTTCAATAATTTCAGTTGCTTCCTCTGGAGTTTTCCATTTGATATTGCCTCCAGCTGAGGCATCCAGCATCATCTTGGTTTGTGAACCAAGCCCTCCAAGGAAAGTTAGGACTACTTCTTGATCCTCAAAGCCATGCGTGGGAGTTTTACGTAACAAGCTTTTATACCTGTCCCATGCATGTCCCAGTGATTCCTCCATGCCCTGCTTGAATGAAGATATCTCTTGCTTGCCTTTAGTTACTTTAGATTGTGGGAAGTATTTGTTTAGAAACTTTGTAACCACTGCTTCCCACTCTGTGAAACTTTCTTCTGGAAAAGAGTTTAACCAAAGCTTAGCATTGCCTCCCAAGGAGAAAGGAAACAAGCTAAGTTTGATAGCTTCGTCTGGCACCCCATTAATCTTGACCGTGTTGCAGATCTCATTAAAGGTAGTAAGGTGCTCATATGGGCTTTCATGTGATAACCCATTAAATTGATTACTCTTCACCAGTTGAATCAGTGCTGGTTTGACCTCCATGTTGGCAGCATTGACTCTAGGTCTAGCTATGCTATTGAAGTGCTGAGGTCCAGCAAGATTAGTGTAATCTGCAAGAGTTCTTCTAACATTATTGCCCTCCATACTTCCTGTGCTATGAACAGAACCTTGTGGTGATGTTTGCAAGAGAGTTTCAGGAGAAGGGAAAAGTTCTCTAGACGTTCTGATTCTTCTCCTCCTTCTACTCTCTTCTAGACCTTCAAGAAGTGGTTCTGTTGTTTTCTTACTTCTAGTGCGAATTGCTTCCTGCATGCACAAGAAAACAAAACCCTAGAAAATATTTGTTAGCACAAAAAGATATAAGAGAAGATATATATTCAAAAGATAAAAAGATAAAAGATTCAGAAGATAAGAAGATAAAAGATTCAAAAGATAAAAAGATAAAAGATAAAATAAAATTTAAAAATAACATCTAATCTAAAAAGATAAAATCTAAAAATAAAATCTAACCTAATAAAATAAAATCTAATCCTAAAAGATAAAATAAAATAAAATCTAAACTAACCAAATAAAATAAAATCTAATCTAATCTAATCTAAAAAGATAAAACATAAAAAGATAAAAAACAGAAAATAAAAACAGAAATTTAAAATTAAAGTCAAAGATAATCAATAATCACACAAATTAACCAGTTAAACCACGAGTCCCCGGCAACGGCGCCAAAAACTTGATGGACAAATTTGTAAGCACCAAAATATGATGTCACAAACTTGTTTCACAATCGGCAAGTATGACCGAATCGTTCAAGTAATAAAACTTGGTAAGACCAAGTATCGTTCTTCCCAAAGGACTCACGGCCTAGTTTAGTTATGTGATTTGTTGATTAGCTAGGACTTACAAACGAAATATTCAAAGTTTAATATGCAAGACAGAAAATAAACATGTATGCATGAATTGATCAATGGCAAAGACAAAAGATAAACACTTTCAATGAATTATATGAATGAATATGTTGTTGGGGGTCAATTTCATCTCATCCACTCTCATATATTTTAGGAATTCAACATTCAAATCTGTCAGTAGCGGCTGCAGCGGAATGGTTAGCGTGGGATAACAAACCAAGAGGGTTTTTAATACAAAAGTGTGCCTTTTAATTTCTACTCAATTAAACTTACTTAACAATTAAAAAAAGACAAATAAAGCAAGAGTAAGGTAGCGGCTGCAGCGGAATGGTTAGCGTGGGATAACAAACCAAGAGGGTTTTTAATACAAAAGTGTGCCTTTTAATTTCTACTCAATTAAACTTACTTAACAATTAAAAAAGACAAATAAAGCAAGAGTAAGGTTGAGAGAAATTTGCACAGATGATTTTATCCTGGTTCGAATCTTACCAATCCTACGTCCAGTCGTTTATCTCAAACAAGATAAACCTTTTTCACTAACACAAAATAATTACAAATTACAATCACAAAGAAACAATTTGTAAGAGTTTAGAAACCACCTCTCTTGATACCACAAGAGATGAACCTACACCTCCTTTGAGTCTTCACAAAGGATGAACACCTCCTCCGAATACTTCACGAAGGATGATTCTCTTCCGAACACCTCCTTAGACACACCAAGGATGAACCGGCTATTTCCTCTGTCACCGTAGCAGCACTTCACCAGCTCCACAGACAAGAGTTTCACAAGCCGAACAAGAACACACAAGTCTCAAGAATTTCTGAGTATTTGAGCACAAGGGAAGAGTTTCTGTGTCTCTAGTTTTGTTCTTGAGAGGAAATGAGAGTCTATTTATAGACTCATCCAAAGGCTCTTCCATTCACTAAAAGACAAACTTAACGGCTAGTTTGTCCAACGGCCATAAACGGCTAGTTTGTCCAACGGCCATAAACGGCTAGTTTGTCCAACGGCCATAAACGGCTAGTTTGTCCAACGGTCATAAACGGCTAGTTTCTTCAACGACTAGTTTCTCCAACATCCGTGTTAAGTGCGATACTCTTACCGTTAACCGTCACTATTCACGTGAATAGTGTTACTATTCATGTGAATAGTACTATAGTGTTTTGTTGCAATGATTTACTATAGTAATTTTACAAAACACTTTTCTTTTTCTGATCTAAGTCTTAGACACTAAACTACAATTATTACAAAAGCTTTCCAAAGCAATACAAGTCTTCATAACATCTTGAATCTTGATTTCTCTTGATTTGGACATCATCAAAACTTCATCTTCAACATTTTGCTAACAATCTCCCCCTTTTTGATGATGATCAAAAACTCCTTTGATTTAAAGCTTTTGGTAATAATCTGTATTTAAAACACAACTTAAGGAAGAAAAGGTGCATTAGTGAATAAGCACAAATAGCACAAATAGGCAAATAAGCTTTAAACATTTTCTCCCCCTTTTTGATCATAATTAAAAAGTTGTGTTGATGTTCTCCCCCTAAGATAATACTCCCCCTTAATAAAAGCATGTATGCATATGAGCTAAAAATATTTCAAATTTAAAGATTCATTCAAACATGCATAATAGGATATTTAAAGCAAATATTTTTAGGAGAAAGAGCTTATAAAACATTGTTTAGATCTTCATCTTGAGGATTGTCATCATTCTTCGCTTCATTTGTTGTCTTCTACAAATCTTCATCATAACCTGCATGTAATTCAACTGACTCAAGAGGTTTTGCCTCAAGATCTACAATTTCATCAAAGACAACATGCATACATAAAAGTTTTTCCGATTTAAAACTATATATGCTTTATATATTAGAAGATATCCAAAAAAAATAGTTTTACCTGAGTTGGAATAAAAATTTTCTTAAATTTTGTTTTAAAGAAATTCTTAAATTTTAAACAATAGGTACCCAACTACTTGTATGGGTCCTTTGGGTTAGATTTAGAAAAAAGAAATTATTTTATAACCCAAACATATCTACCACTTGGAACACCATAATGCTTAATTTTACATTTATTAGATGTATGACCCTTTTTTCATACAATAAAAGCATGATACAACATTTGTGTTCCTATAAGTTGTTCCTTTTTCTACCCAAGTTCTACGGGTTCTATGATTGTGTTTATTTTTAATTCTAGGAACATACTTATTTTTAACAACCTTATTTTCATTATTTTTACTACATTCTCCTGAGGTTGTTTCATCTAGTAGTTTCTTATAATTAACACAAGATGCACATTCATTACTACTAGTAAATTTACCCTTTTCAAAAATTAAAACTTTATTTTTCAAATCTTTATTTTCTTCAAAAACATTTTCAAAATTTAATTTTAAATTCTTATTTTCTTCAAGAATATTTTCAAAATCTGATTTCAAATTTTTATTTTCTTCAGAAATATTTTCAAAATTTAATTTTAAATTTTTGAAATCCTTTTTCAATTTCTGATGGGCTTTATCTAATTTTTCAGATTCTACTATTAAAGCAGCATAAATTTCATGCAATTCATTTTCACTAATTTGACTAGAATTATCAGAATCGCTAGATGTACTTACTTGGCATCCAGCGTCGTCGTTCACTACTAAACAGATGTATGCTTGCTCATCAGAATCACCCATACTTGATGTTGTGCTTGATGAAGAGCTTGAATTATTCTCTTCCATGATTAAATTATTCGTTTTAGCACACCCGATTTCATCTCCGCCTTCATGAGTTACTCTTAAAGTTTCCCACATTTCTTTAGCGGTTTTACAAACAGAAATCCTGTAAAACTCATCAACAGTTAAAGCAGATGAAATAATATTACGAGCTTTTACATCATTACCAAATTTTTTCTTATCTTGAGCAGTCCATTGGTCACGGGGCTTTGGTTCCTGCATATTGTTAGTTGGAACAAAAGGACCAGATGGAACAGCATCCCAAATATCTATATCAATAGATTCCATAAAAATTTGCATTCTAACCTTCCAGAATGCGTAATTTTCACCTGTGAATAGTGGTGGTCTATTGATTAAAGCACCCTCTGCAAATGTTTGAAACGATCCCGCCATTTGAATGACTATCAAAGCAAGCTTTGATACCAATTGTCAGTAGCGGCTGCAGCGGAATGGTTAGCGTGGGATAACAAACCAAGAGGGTTTTTAATACAAAAGTGTGCCTTTTAATTTCTACTCAATTAAACTTACTTAACAATTAAAAAAAGACAAATAAAGCAAGAGTAAGGTTGAGAGAAATTTGCACAGATGATTTTATCCTGGTTCGAATCTTACCAATCCTACGTCCAGTCGTTTATCTCAAACAAGATAAACCTTTTTCACTAACACAAAATAATTACAAATTACAATCACAAAGAAACAATTTGTAAGAGTTTAGAAACCACCTCTCTTGATACCACAAGAGATGAACCTACACCTCCTTTGAGTCTTCACAAAGGATGAACACCTCCTCCGAATACTTCACGAAGGATGATTCTCTTCCGAACACCTCCTTAGACACACCAAGGATGAACCGGCTATTTCCTCTGTCACCGTAGCAGCACTTCACCAGCTCCACAGACAAGAGTTTCACAAGCCGAACAAGAACACACAAGTCTCAAGAATTTCTGAGTATTTGAGCACAAGGGAAGAGTTTCTGTGTCTCTAGTTTTGTTCTTGAGAGGAAATGAGAGTCTATTTATAGACTCATCCAAAGGCTCTTCCATTCACTAAAAGACAAACTTAACGGCTAGTTTGTCCAACGGCCATAAACGGCTAGTTTGTCCAACGGCCATAAACGGCTAGTTTGTCCAACGGCCATAAACGGCTAGTTTGTCCAACGGTCATAAACGGCTAGTTTCTTCAACGACTAGTTTCTCCAACATCCGTGTTAAGTGCGATACTCTTACCGTTAACCGTCACTATTCACGTGAATAGTGTTACTATTCATGTGAATAGTACTATAGTGTTTTGTTGCAATGATTTGTTAGCAAAATGATGAAGATGAAGTTTTGATGATGTCCAAATCAAGTCAAGAAGAAATCAAGATTCAAAATGTTATGAAGACTTGTATTGCTATGGAAAGCTTTTGTAATAATTATAGTTTAGTATCTAGGACTTAGATTTATGTTTGCATTCAAAAGAGATGTAAAAATAAGCCAAACAGCAAAATCTGTGCAGTGTTAATCGATTAACACAGGGTGTAAATCGATTGTTCCAGAGCCAAATGGAGAAGCACAAGATTTCAGTGTTAATCGATTAACAAGGGGTGTTAATCGATTAACGTTAATCGATTAACAAGGGCTGTTAATCGATTAACACACTGACCGTTTGAAAAACTAGCCGTTTTTAGAGCCGTTGAACTATCCGTTGGGGTGTTAATCGATTAACAAGTGGAGCTAATCGATTAACACAGTGTGAAAGGCTGAAAACGAAAAATGGAAGAGCTCTTTGGATGAGTCTATAAATAGACTCTCATTTCCTCTCAAGAATAAATATGCAGAGACACAGAAACTCTTCCCTTGTGCTCAAATACTCAGAAATTCTTGAGACTTGTGTGTTCTTGTTCGGCTTGTGAAACTCTTGTCTGTGGAGCTGGTGAAGTGCTGCTACGGTGACAGAGGAAATAGCCGGTTCATCCTTGGTGTGTCTAAGGAGGTGTTCGGAAGAGAATCATCCTTCGTGAAGTATTCGGAGGAGGTGTTCATCCTTTGTGAAGACTCAAAGGAGGTGTAGGTTCATCTCTTGTGGTATCAAGAGAGGTGGTTTCTAAACTCTTACAAATTGTTTCTTTGTGATTGTAATTTGTAATTGTTTTGTGATTAGTGAATTGTTTATCTTGTTTTAGATAAACGACTGGACGTAGGATTGGTAAGATCCGAACCAGGATAAAATCATCTGTGCAAATTTCTCTCAACCTTACTCTCGCTTTATTTGTCTTTATTAATTGCTAAGTAAGTTTAATTGAGTAGAAACTAAAAGGCACACGTTAGTATTAAAAACCCTCTTGGTTTGTTATTCCACGCTAACCATTCCGCTGCAGCCGCGTTCTGACAATTGGTATCAGAGCTTGCTTTGATAGTCATTCAAATGGCAGGATCGTTTCAAACATTCGCAGAGGGTGCTTCTATCAATAGACCACCACTATTCACAGGTGAAAATTACGCATTCTGGAAGGTTAGAATGCAAATTTTTATGGAATCTATTGATATAGATATTTGGGATGCTGTTGCATCTGGTCCTTTTGTTCCAACTAACAATATGCAGGAACCAAAGCCCCGTGACCAATGGACTGCTCAAGATAAGGAAAAATTTGGTAATGATGTAAAAGCTCGTAATATTATTTCATCTGCTTTAACTGTTGATGAGTTTTACAGGATTTCTATTTGTAAAACTGCACAAGAAAATGTGGGAAGTACTAAGAGTAACCCATGAAGGTACAAATGATGTTAAGAGAGCTAGAAAGAATACCTTAATCCAGGAATACGAGATGTTCAGGATGAAGCAAGGGGAAACAATAGTAGATGTTCAGAAACGCTTCACCAACATCGTAAACCATCTTATTGGACTAGGTAAGTCTTTCGATACTGATGAGCTTAATATAAAAATTTTGAAATCTTTAGACAGGTCTTGGCAACCAAAAGTGACTGCAATTTCTGAGTCACAAAATCTCAACACAATGACCATGGCTGCATTATTTGGAAAGTTGAGAGAGCATGAACTTGACCTCGGAAGACTTGATGAAGAAGAATCAAAAGCCAAAAACAACAAGAAGAGTTTGGCGTTAAAGTCGGAGGTTGAAAGAAGCAAAGGTAAATCGGAAGATGAAAACACAGACGAAGAAGAAGAATTGAGACTCATGATAAAAAGGCTCAATAGGTTCATGAAGTCTAAAGGTAAAGGAAAATTTAGATATGAAAAGAAAGATAATCCAGTATCTTCCTCAAATTACCGATGCTACGGTTGCGGAGAAAAAGGACATTTAAAAGCAGACTGCCCAAATCAAAAGAAGGGTGAAGAAAAGAAATTCTTCAAGAAAAAGAAGGCATACATTGCATGGGAAGATGACAATGAGATCATTTCAGATTCAAGCTACTCAGATGAAGAAGCAAACATCTGTTTAGTGGTGAACGACGACGCTGGAAGCCAAGTAAGTACATCTAGCGATTCTGATAATTATAGTCAAATTAGTGAAAATGAATTGCATGAAATTTATGCTGCTTTAATAGTAGAATCTGAAAAGTTAGATAAAGCCCATCAGAAGTTGAAAAAGGATTTCAAAAATTTAAAATTAAAATTTGAAAATATTCTTGAAGAAAATAAGAATTTAAAATTAAATTTTGAAAATACTTTTGAAGAAAATAAAGATTTGAAAAATAAAGTTTTAATTTTTGAAAAGGGTAAATTTACTAGTAGTAATGAATGTGCATCTTGTGTTAATTATAAGAAACTACTAGATGAAACAACCTCAGGAGAATGTAGTAAAAATAATGAAAATAAGGTTGTTAAAAATAAGTATGTTCCTAGAATTAAAAATAAACACAATCATAGAACCCGTAGAACTTGGGTAGAAAAAGGAACAACTTATAGGAACACAAATGTTGTATCATGCTTTTATTGTATGAAAAAGGGTCATACATCTAATAAATGTAAAATTAAGCATTATGGTGTTCCAAGTGGTAGATATGTTTGGGTTATAAAATGATTTCTTTTTTCTAAATCTAACCCAAAGGACCCAAACAAAATTGTTGGGTACCAATTTTTTTTCTTTAAAACAAAATTTAAGAAAATTTTTATTCCAAGACCGATAAAACTATTTTTTTTTGGATATCGTCTAATATATAAAGCATATATAGTTTTAAATCGGAAAAATTTTTATGTGTGCATGTTGTCTTTGATGAAATTGTAGACCTTGAGGCAAAACCTCTTGAGTCAGTTGAATTACATGCAGGAAATGATGAAGATTTGTAGAAGACAACAAATGAAGCAAAGAATGATGACAATCCTCAAGATAAAGATCTAAACAATGTTTTATAAGATCTTTCTCCTAAAAATATTTGCTTTAAATATCCTATTGTGCATGTTTGAATGAATCTTTAAATTTGAAATATTTTTAGCTTATATGCATACATGCTTTTATTAAGGGGGAGTATTATCTTAGGGGGAGAACATCAACACAACTTTTTAATTATGATCAAAAAGGGGGAGAAAATGTTTAAAGCTTATTTGCCTATTTGTACTATTTGTGCTTATTCACTAATGCACTCTTTCTTCCATAAGTTGTGTTTTAAATACAGATTATTACCAAAAGCTTTAAATCAAGGAGTTTTTGATCATCATCAAAAAGGGGGAGATTGTTAGCAAAATGATGAAGATGAAGTTTTGATGATGTCCAAATCAAGTCAAGAAGAAATCAAGATTCAAAATGTTATGAAGACTTGTATTGCTATGGAAAGCTTTTGTAATAATTATAGTTTAGTATCTAGGACTTAGATTTATGTTTGCATTCAAAAGAGATGTAAAAATAAGCCAAACAGCAAAATCTGTGCAGTGTTAATCGATTAACACAGGGTGTAAATCGATTGTTCCAGAGCCAAATGGAGAAGCACAAGATTTCAGTGTTAATCGATTAACAAGGGGTGTTAATCGATTAACGTTAATCGATTAACAAGGGCTGTTAATCGATTAACACACTGACCGTTTGAAAAACTAGCCGTTTTTAGAGCCGTTGAACTATCCGTTGGGGTGTTAATCGATTAACAAGTGGAGCTAATCGATTAACACAGTGTGAAAGGCTGAAAACGAAAAATGGAAGAGCTCTTTGGATGAGTCTATAAATAGACTCTCATTTCCTCTCAAGAATAAATATGCAGAGACACAGAAACTCTTCCCTTGTGCTCAAATACTCAGAAATTCTTGAGACTTGTGTGTTCTTGTTCGGCTTGTGAAACTCTTGTCTGTGGAGCTGGTGAAGTGCTGCTACGGTGACAGAGGAAATAGCCGGTTCATCCTTGGTGTGTCTAAGGAGGTGTTCGGAAGAGAATCATCCTTCGTGAAGTATTCGGAGGAGGTGTTCATCCTTTGTGAAGACTCAAAGGAGGTGTAGGTTCATCTCTTGTGGTATCAAGAGAGGTGGTTTCTAAACTCTTACAAATTGTTTCTTTGTGATTGTAATTTGTAATTGTTTTGTGATTAGTGAATTGTTTATCTTGTTTTAGATAAACGACTGGACGTAGGATTGGTAAGATCCGAACCAGGATAAAATCATCTGTGCAAATTTCTCTCAACCTTACTCTCGCTTTATTTGTCTTTATTAATTGCTAAGTAAGTTTAATTGAGTAGAAACTAAAAGGCACACGTTAGTATTAAAAACCCTCTTGGTTTGTTATTCCACGCTAACCATTCCGCTGCAGCCGCACTCTGACATGATTTACTATAGTAATTTTACAAAACACTTTTCTTTTTCTGATCTAAGTCTTAGACACTAAACTACAATTATTACAAAAGCTTTCCAAAGCAATACAAGTCTTCATAACATCTTGAATCTTGATTTCTCTTGATTTGGACATCATCAAAACTTCATCTTCAACATTTTGCTAACAAAATCATCATTGTTAATGCCACTCTCTAATGTACCATTCTAGATGGCTTCTCCCTAATCAAATAGTTCATACAATTCCTAGCATTCCTAATGATTAGTTCATTACAGCAGGAGCTTAAAGGCAACCAATATAATGTTGTCAGTAAAATATTGGGAGAAATTCCCCGGATCTAGACTTCCCCGTACGTGTCCGTATCGACAAAACCAATAATCATGCATTAGAATGAGTTAAACAATGCAAGCATTGAGCAAAGAGGAAAAACCCTAACTAATGATGAAAGAAAGCATATGTCTTAATTCAAAGATGTACTCAACAAATCCATATATGAGAGCTTCAAGAGATTACATTGATTCCCCAACAAACATACAAGGTTTAGTTCACCATCGTCATGGTGAACCTAGATGAATAACAATGAAAGAGTGAAAGAATAAACCCAATAAAGGTGAAGAGGTAGCCTGAGCATCCAAGATCCTCCTTCAAAGGGGTGAGAAGAGAGAGTGTTTGCCTCGTTTCTGCCAAAGATACTAAACTAAAGGACGTGCAAGCCCTTATATACTAATTTAGAGTTACAAAAGATTACAAAAGCCCAAGCCCAAAGAGTACCGCTCAGCGGTATTTACCGCTCAGCTGTAGTTGCGCGTCACAATTCTTCCCCTCAGCGGCCATTTGCCCCTCAGCGTGACTCCCGCAACCTCCTGAGTGCCGCTCAGCGGTAGTTTGCCGCTGAGCGGTGCCTTCGTCTTCTCTTTTTGCACTCTTTCTTGTCTTTTCTAATGTCACTTCTCTCCTTCTTCACTCTTTGCACCAAATTCACCCTAAAACCTGCACAAAAACACTCAAATCAAGTGTAAACCTGTCCAGCTCTCTTATTTCTGAAAATAAAGATAAAAGGTGTGATTTCAAGCTAGTTTCTAAGTCTAAAGGTTGCTTTTAGTATCAATTTTAAGCATGAAAATAACAGTTTTTCAACTGTTATCATGCACGAAGTCGATGAAGTGGACGAAGTAGAGGAAGCGGACGAATTTGACGAAGTGGAGGAAGTGCACGAAGTGGATGAAGTCGAGGAAGTGGAGGATGTAGACAAAGTGGACGAACTGGACAAAATGGACGAAGATGACAAAGTGGATGAAGTCCACGAACTGGAAAAGTGGAGGAAGTGGAGGATGTAGACAAAGTGGAGGAAGTGGACGAAGTGGAGGAACTGGACGAAATAGATGAAGTGGACGAAGTTCACGAAGTGGACGTAGTGGGGGAAGTGAAGGAAGTGGAGAAAGTGGAGGAAGTGGACAAAGGGAACGAAGTGGAGGAAGTGGAGGAGGTGGAGGAAGAGGAAGTGGACGAAGTGGACGAAGGGAAAGGAGTGGAGGAGGTAGAGGAAGTGAAGGAAGAGGAGGAGGTGGAGGAAGTGGAGGAAGTGGAGGAAGTGCAAAAGTGGAGTAAATGGAGGAAGTGGAAGAGCTGGACGAAGTTGACGAAGTGGACGAAGTTGACAAAGTGGAGGAAGTGGACAAAGTAGAGAGTGTGGAGGAAGTGGAGGAAGAGGAGGAAGAAGAGGAAGTGTAGCAATTGGACGAAATGGACGAAGTGGACAAAGTTGACGAAGTGAGGAACTGGACGAAGTGGAGGAAGTGGACAAAGTGGACGAAGTGGAGGAAGTGGACGAAGCAGAGGAACTGGACGACATGGGCGAAGTGGAGGAAGTGGAGGAAGTTGACGAAGAGGACGATGTGGACGAAGTTGACGAAGTATTCGAAGTGGAGGAAGTGGAGGAAGTAGAGGAAGTGGAGGAACTAGAGGAAGTTGACGAAGTGGACGCAGTGGATGAAGAGGAGGCGATGCAGGGAGAGGACGAAGTCGACGAAGTGGAGGAAGTGGAGGAACTAGAAGAAATAGACGAAGTGGACGAAGTGGAGGAAGTGGACGAAATGGAGGAAGTAGATGAAGTGGAGAAAGTGGAGGAAACAGAGGAAGTGGAGGAACTGGACGAAATCGACGAAGTGGACAAAGTTGACGAAGTGGAGGAAGTGGAGGAAGTGGACAAAGTGGAGGAAGCAGAGTAAGTGGAGGAACTGGACGAAACAGACGAAGTTCAAGATGTGAAAGAAGTGGAGGAAAAGTACAAAGTGGACGAAGTGAAGGAAGTGGACGAAGTATAGGAAGTGGAGGAAGCAGAGGAAGTGGAGGAAGTTGACGAAGTGGACGAAGGGGACGAAGTGGAGGAAGTGGAGGAAGTGGAGGAAGTGGAGGAAGTTGACGAAGTGGGCAAAGTGGACGAAGTGGACGAAGATGAAGAACTGGATGAAGTTGACGAAGGGGAGGAAGTGGAGGAAGTGGAGGAAGTTGAAAAAGTGGAAGAAGTGGACGAAGTGGAAGAAGTGGAGGATGGGGAGGAAGTGGAGGAAGTTGATGAAGTGGACGAAGTGGAGGAAGTAGAAGAAGTGGACGAAGTTGCCGAAGTGGACAAAGTTGACGAAGTGCTCGAAGCGAACGAAGTGGAGGAAGTGCAGGAAGTGGACAGCGTGGAGTGATGACAAATTTATGATCACCAAAATATGATGTCACAAACTTGTTGAACAATCGGCAAGTATGACCGAATCGTTTCAAGTAATAAACTCGGTAAGACCAAGTATCGTTCCCCCAAAGGACTCACGGCCTAGTTTAGTTATGTGATTTGTTGATTAGCTAAGACTTAAGAACGAAATAAGTGGTGTTTAATATGCAAAGACGAAAAATAAACATGTATGCATGAGGTTGATCAATGGCAAAAGCAAAATACAAACACTTTCAATGGAAAATATGGATGAGTATGTTGTTGGGGTTATCAATTTCATCTTATCCACTCTCATATACTTTAGGAATTCAACATTCAAGTCATCATTGTTAATGCCACTCTCTAAATTACCTTGTCAAGAAGGCCTATCCCTAATTACGAGTTCATACGATTCCTAGCATTCCTAATAATTAGTTCTTTTAGCACAGGAGCTTAACGACAGCCAATATACTATTGGGAGAGATTCCCCGGATCTAGACTTCCCCGTACGTTCCCGTATCGACAAAATCAATAATCATGCATTGAATGAGTTAAACAAAGCAAGCATTGAGCAAAGAGGGAAAACCCTAACTAACGATGAAAGAAAGCATAGGTCTTAGATTAAGATGTAAACAAAAATTCCATATATGAGAGCTTCAAAAGATTACATTGATTTCCCCAACAAACACACAAGGTTTAGTTCACCATATTCATGGTGAACCTAGATGAACAATAATGAAAGAATGAAGGATAAAACCCTAGAAAGGTGAAGAGGTAGCCTGAGCATCCAAGATCCTCCTTCAAAGGGGTGGAAGAGAGAGTGTTTGCTTCGTTTCTGCCAAAGATACAAACCCTAGGACGTCCTAAAGCTTATATACTATTCTAAAATTACAGAAAATTCAGGCCCAAGCCCATAAGTGTGCCGCTCAGCGGTAAAGTGCCGCTCAGCGGTAAGTGCGTGAGTTGTTTCTTCCCCTCAGCGGCCATTTTGCCCCTCAGCGGATCCAACGCGAACTCCTGAGTGCCGCTCAGCGGTAAATTGCTGCTGAGCGGTAACTTCGGCTGAGCGGTAACTTCGGCTTCTCCTTTTGCACTTTTTGATGTCTTTTCTGATTCCATCTCTCTCCTTCTTCACTTCTTTCACTAAATTCACCTTAAAACCTACACAAAAACACTGAAATCAAGCATAAACCTGTTCACGTCTCTTATTTATGAAAATATGGATAAAAGCATGATTTCAAGCTAGTTTCTAAGCACAAAGGTTGCTTTTAGTATCAAATTTAAGCTTGAAAATAATAGTTTCTCAACTGTTATCATGGAGGAAGTGGAAGAAGTGGACGAAGTAGAGCAAGTGGAAGAGGTGGAGAAAGTGGACGAAGTGGAAGAAGTGAAGGAAGTGTACGAAGGGGACAAAGTGGAGGAAGTGGAAGAAGTAGAGGAAGTGGACGAAGTGGAGGAAGTGGACGAAGTGAAGGAAGAGTACGAAGTGGAGGAAGGGGACGAAGTGGAGGAAGTGGAGCAAGTGGACGAAGTTGACGAGGTGGACGAAGTTGACGAAGTCGAAGAAGTGGACAAAGTGGACGAAGTTGACAGTTTGTCGAAGTTGACAGTTTGACGAAGTTGAAGAACTGGACGAAGTGGAAGAAGTGGAGGAAGTGGAGGAAGTGGAAGAAGTAGAGGAAGTGGTCAAAGTTGACGAAGTGGACGAAGTGTAGGAAGTGGGCGAAGTGGATGAAGTTTACGAAGTTGAAGAAGTGGAAGAAGTGGAAGAAATAGACGAAGTGGAGGAAGAGTACGAAGTGGACGAAGTGGAGGAATTGGAGCAAGTTGACGAAGTGGACAAAGTGGACCAGGTGGTCGAAGAGGACGAAGTTGACAGTTTGACAAAGTTGAAGAACTGGACGAAGTGGAAGAAGTGGACGAAATGGAGGAAGTGTAAGAGGTGGACAAACTGGAGGAAGTGTAGCAGGTGTAGGAAGTGGACGAAGTGGAGGAAGGGTACGAAGTGGACGAAGTAGAGGAAGAGGACGAAGTGGATAAAGTGGACGAAGCGGAGGAAGTGAACGAAGTGGACGAAGTTGACGAAGTGGTTGAAGTGGAAGAAGTGGAAGAAGGGGAGGAAGTGGACGAAGTGGACGAAGTGGAGGAAGACTACGAAGTGCACGAAGTAGAGGAAGTGGACGAAGTCGACGAAGTTGACAAAGTGGAGGAAGTGGACGAAGTTGATGAAGTGGACGAAGTTGACGAAGTGGACGAAGTTGACGAAGTGGACGAAGTTGACGAAGTGGACGAAGATGACGAAGTGGACGAAGTTGACGTAGTGGATGAAGTGGACGAAGTTGACGAAGTTGAGGAAGTGGAAGAAGTGGAAGAAGTAGACGAAGTGGATGAAGTGGAGGAAGAGTACAAAGTGACGAAGTGGTGGAATTGGACCAAGTTGACAAAGTAGACGAAGTTGGCGAAGTGGACGAAGTTCAGGAAGTGGACAAAGTTGACGAATTGGAGGAAGTGGACGAAGTTGACAATTTGACAAAGTTGAAGAACTGGACGAGGTGGAAGAAGTGGAGGAAGTGGAGGAAGTGTACGAAGTGGACAAAGTGGAGGAAGTCGACAAAGTGGAAGAACTGGAGGAAGTGGAGGAAGAGTACGAAGTGGACGAAGTAGAGGAAGTGGACAAAGTCGACGAAGTCGACGAAGTGGACAAAGTGGACGAAGTGGAGGAAGTGGACGAAGTTGACAAAGTGGAGGAAGTGGAGGAAGAGGAAGAAGTGGAGGAAGTGGAGGAAGTGGAGGAAGAGTACTGATAACAGTTGAAAAACTGTTATTTTCATGCTTAAATTTGAGACTAAAAGCAACCTTTGTGCTTAGAGACTAGCTTGAAATCATACTTTTATCCATATTTTCAGAAATAAGAGAGCTGGACAGGTTTATGCTTGATTTCAGTGTTTTTTTGTGCAGGTTTTAAGGTGAATTTAGTGAAAGAAGTGAAGAAGGAGACAGATGGAATTAGAAAAGACATCAAAAAGTGCTAAAGGAGAAGTCGCAACTGCCGCTCAGCGGCAGTTTACCGCTGAGCGGCACTCAGGAGCTCACGGGAGATCCACTGAGGGGCAAAATGGCCGCTGAGGGAAAGAAACTACTCACGCACTCACCGCTGAGCGGTACTTTACCGCTGAGCGACACACTTATGGGCTTGGGCCTGAATTTTCTGTAATTGTAGAATAGTATATAAGCTTTAGGACGTCCTAGGGTTTGTATCTTTGGCAGAAACGAAGCAAACACTCTCTCTTCCACCCCTTTGAAGGAGGATCTTGGATGCTCAGGCTACCTCTTCACCTTTCTAGGGTTCTATCTTTCATTCTTTCATTATTGTTCATCTAGGTTCACCATGAATGTGGTGAACTAAACCTTGTATGTTTGTTGGGGAATCAATGTAATCTTTTGAAGCTCTCATATATGGAATTTGTGCTTGCATCTTAATCTAAGACTTATGTTTTCTTTCATCATTAGTTAGGGTTTTTCCTCTTTGCTCAATGCTTGCTTTGTTTAACTCATTCAATGCATGATTATTGATTTTGTCGATACGGGAACGTACGGGGAAGTCTAGATCCAGGGAATCTCTCCCAATATTGTATTGGTTGTCGTTAAGCTCCTGTGCTAAAAGAACTAATTACTAGGAATGCTAGGAATTGTATGAACTCGTAATTGGGGATAGGCCTTCTTGACATGGTAATTTAGAGAGTGGCATTAACAATGATGACTTGAATGTCGAATTCCTAAAATATATGAGAGTGGATCAGATGAAATTGACCCCAACAACATAATCATCCATATAATCCATTGAAAGTGCTTGTCTTTTGCTTTTGCCATTGATCAAAACCTCATGCATACATGTTTATTTTCTGTTTTGCATATTAAATTCCACTTATTTCGTTCTTAAGTCTTAGCTAATCAACAAATCACATAACTAAACTAGGCCGTGAGTCCTTTGGGAGAACGATACTTGGTCTTACCGAGTTTATTACTTGAAACGATTCGGTCATACTTGCCGATTGTTCAACAAGTTTGTGACATCATATTTTGGTGATCATAAATTTGTGCATCAAGTACGAAGTGGACGATGTAGAGGAAGTGGACAAAGTTGACGAAGTTGAAGAAGTGGAATGAGTGGAAGAAGCAGACGAAGTGGACGACGTGGAGGAACTGGAAGAATGGGACGAAGTGGAGGATGTGGAAGAAGTGGGGCAAGTGGACGAAGTGGTCGAAGTGGACGAAGTGGAGGAAGTGGACGAAATTGAAGAAGTGGAAGAAGTGGAGGAAGTGGAGGAAGAGTACGAAGTGAGCGAAGTGGACGACGTGGACAAAGTGGACGAAGACGACGAACCAGAGGAAGTGGAGGACCTGGAGGAAGTGGATGAAGTGGAGGAAGTGGACAAAGTGGACGAAGTCGACGAAGTCGACGAAGTTGACAGTTTGACGAAGTTGACGAACTGGACGAAGTGGAAGAAGTGGACGAAATGGAGGAAGAGTACGAAGTGGAGGAATTGGACGAAGTGGATGAAGCGGACGAAGGGGAGGAAGTGGACGAAGTTGACGAAGTCAACGAAGTGGACGAAGTTGACGAAGTGTAGGATGTGGACGAAGTTGAAGAAGTCGAAGAAGTGGAAGAAGGGGGGAAGTGGAGGAAGAGTACGAAGTGGATGAAGTAGACGAAGTTGGCGAAGTGGACGAAGTGAAGGAAGTTGACCAAGTGGACGAAGTGGAGGAAGTAGAGAAAGTGGAGGAAGTTGACGAACCCGACGAAGTGGACGAAGGGGACGAAGTGGAAGAAGTAGACGAAGTTGATGAAGTGGACGACCTGGAGGAAGTGGAGGAAGTGGACAAAGTGGAAGAAGTGGACGAAGTTGACAATTTGACGAAGTTGAAGAAGTGGACAAAGTGGAAGAACTGGAGGAAGTGGAGGAAGTGGACGAAGTGGAGGGAGGGGATGAAGTTCACGAAGTGGGCGAAAGTGACGAAATTCAAGAAGTGGAAGAAGTGGAGAAGTGAAGGAAGAGTACGCAGTGGACGAAGTGGAAGAAGTTGACGAAGTGGACGAAGTGGACGAAGTGGAGGACCTGGAGGAAGTGGGCAAAGTGGACGAAGTGGATGAAGTGGACGAAGTGGAGGAAGTGGAGGAAGTGGTCGAAGTTGAAGAACTAGAAAAAGTGGAAGAAGTGGACGAAGTGGAAGAAGCGAACGAAGTGGACGAAGTGGTCTAAGTGGATGAAGTTGATGAAGTGGACGACCTGGAGGAAGTGGAGGAAGTGGACAAAGTGGAAGATGTGGACGAAGTTGACAATTTCACGAAGTTTAAGAAGTGGACAAAGTGGAAGAACTGGAGGAAGTGGAGGAAGTGGAGGAAGTAGAGGGAGAGGATGAAGTTCACGAAGTGGACGAAGGTGACGAAGTTCAAGAAGTGGAAGAAGTGGAGAAGTGAAGGAAGAGTACGAAGTGGACGAAGTGGAAGAAGTTGACGAAGTCTACGAAGTGGACGAAGTTGACGAAGTGGAGGACCTGGAGGAAGTGGAGGAAGTGGGCAAAGTGGAGGAAGTGGATGAAGTGGACGAGGTGGAGGAAGTGGACGAGGTGGTCGAAGTGGATGAAGTTGAAGAACTAGACGAAGTGGAAGAAGTGGAGGAAGCGAACGAAGTGGACAAAGTGGTCGAAGTGGATGAAGTTGATGAAGTTGACGAAGTGGAGGAAATAGACGAAGTGGAGGAAGTGGAGGAAGTTGACGAACTTGACGAAGTTGACGAAGTTGAAGTAGTGGAAGAAATGGAACAAGAAGTGGACGAAGTGGAGGAAGAGTACGAAGTGGATGAAGTGGAAGAATCGGACGAAGTGGATGAAGTGGAGGAAGTGGACGAAGTTGAAGAAGTGAAAGAAATGGAAGAAGAAGTGGACGAAGTGGAGGAAGAGTACGAAGTGGACGAAGTGAAGGAATTGGACGAGGTGGAGGAAGTGGACGAAGTTGACAAAGTGGACGAACTGGACGAAGCGGTCGAAGTGGACGAAGTTGACGAAGTGGAGAAAGTGGACGAAGTTGGAGAAGTGGAAGAAGTGTAAGAAGTGGACGAAGCGGACGACGTGGACAAAGTGGACGAAGGGGACAAAGTTGACGAAATGGACGAAGTGAAGGAAGTTGACCAAGTGGGCGAAGTGGGGAAAGCGGAGGAAGTTGTTGAAGTCGACGAAGTGGATGAAGGGGACGAAGTGGAGGAAGTGGATTAAGTGGAGGAAGTGGACGAAGTGGAGGACCTGGAGGAAGTGGCGGAAGTGGACAAAGTGGACGAAGTTGACAGTTTGACGAAGTGGACAAAGTTGACGAAATGGACGAAGTGAAGGAAGTTGACCAAGTGGGCGAAGTGGGGAAAGCGGAGGAAGTTGTTGAAGTCGACGAAGTGGATGAAGGGGACGAAGTGGAGGAAGTGGATTAAGTGGAGGAAGTGGACGAAGTGGAGGACCTGGAGGAAGTGGCGGAAGTGGACAAAGTGGACGAAGTTGATAGTTTGACGAAGTGGAGGAAGTGGAGGAAGTGGACGAAAATGACGAAGTGGAGGAAGTTGACGAAGTGGACGAAGTGGACGAAGATGACGAAGTAGACAAAGTGGATGAAGTGGACGAAGTGAGGAAGTGAAGGAAGTGGAGGAAGTGGATGTTAGAATCGCTGCAGCGGAATTATTAGCGTGATAACAAACCAAGAGGGGGGGTTGAATTGGTTATATTCTTTTATTATGCCTTTTTATATTTTTCTCTTAATTCTTTCTTACTAAACAGATAATTAAAAATAAATAACAGAGTAAGGGAAAGAGAAAAATTGCACAGGTGATTTTATCCTGGTTAAGATCACTAGGATCCTACGTCCAGTCGCTTATCTCAAACAAGATAAGCCTTTTTCACTATCACAAAACAATTACAAATATTAGTCACACAGAAAAATAATTTGTAACAGTTTAGAAATTACCACCTCTCTTGAAACCACAAGAGATGAACTTACACCTCCTTTGAATCTTCACAAAGGATGATCACCTCCTTCGAATGCTTCACGAAGGATGATTCTCTTCCAAACACTTCCTTAGACACACCAAGGATGATCAAGCTATTCCTCCGTCACCGCAGTACCACTTCAGGACTTTGCAGACAAGAGTTTCCTTAGCTTCAGCAAATTCACAGAGTTCTCAAAAGAGTTCAGAGTACTAGAGCACAAGGGAAGAGCTATTTTTGAGAGAAATAGTGAGCCAATTTATAGACTCAGCCTAATACCCTTCCATTCTTCGAAAACGGGCCATCTAACGCATTTAATCGATTAACACAAGTATTAATCGATTAAAATGAGTACAACGGCTAGTTTTTCAAATCTGAAATCCCCAACGGTCAGTGTTAATAGATTATTCTCAGGATTAATCGATTAGCTAATCGATTATTATACACTTTAATCGATTATTCCAGTGGCACTTGGGTTTTCAGGGTGATAACGGTTGAAAAACCGTTATTTTTATGCTTAAATTTGATACCAAAAGCAACCTTTAAGACTTAGAAACTAGCTTGAATTCATATTTTTTCTTTAGTTTTGAGAATAAGAGAGTTGAAAGTGAATTTAATGGTTTTGTGCAAGATTCCCTTGATTTTGTAGGCTAATTGAATGATTTGAAAGAAGAATTGAAATACCGAATGATTGGAGTGCTGAAAAGTCAACCAGAAACCAGAAAAGTCAACCAGTCAACCAGTCAACCAGAATGCTGAAAAACTAACCAGAACGCAGAAAACGTGTGACCGAGTGGCGCTGAGCAGAAAAATACCGCTGAGCGGCACTTTTCGGGTGCCGAAATCACCGCTGAGAGGCAAAACAGCAGCTGGGGGGCAAAATGGATCAACCGCTAGTACCGCTCAGCGGTAAAATACCGCTGAGCGCCATTCTAAATGGGCTTGGACTTGTTTTCTGGCACTTTTATGGGCTTGGGCCTAGATTCTTTGTAATTTTAGAATAATATATAAGCTTTAGGACGTCCTAGGGTTTGTATCTTTGGCAGAAACGAGGCAAACACTTTCTCTTCCACCCCTTTGAAGGAGGATCTTGGATGCTCAGGCTACCTCTTCACCTTTTTAGGGTTTATTCTTTCATTCTTTCATTGTAATTCATCTAGGTTCACCATGAATATGGTGAACTAAACTCTGTATGTTTGTTGGGGAATCAATGTAATCTCTTGAAGCTCTCATATATGGAATTTATGCTTGCATCTTAATCTAAGATTTATGCTTTCTTTCATCATTAGTTAGGGTTTTTCCTCTTTGCTTAATGCTTGCATTGTTTGACTCATTCGATGCATGATTATTGGTTTTGTCGATACGGGCACGTACGGGGAAGTCTAGATCCGGGGAATTTCTCCCAATATTATGTTGGTTGTCGTTAAGCTCCTGAACTTATGAACTGATCATTAGGAATGCTAGGAATTGTATGAACTCGTGATTAGGGAGAAGCCTTCTAGAAAGGTACTTTAGAGAGTGGCATTAACAATGATGATTTGAATGTTGAATTCCTAAAATATATGAGAGTGGATAAGATGAAATTGACCCCCAACAACATATTCATTCATATATTTCATTGAAAGTGTTTATCTTTTGCTTTTGCCATTGATCAAAAACTCATGCATACATGTTTATTTTCTGTCTTGCATATAAAATCTCAATTATTTCGTTCGTAAGTCTTAGCTAATCAACAAATCACATAACTAAACTAGGCCGTGAGTCCTTTGGGAGAACGATACTTGGTCTTACCAAGTTTATTACTTGAACGATTCGGTCATACTTGCCGATTGTGAAACAAGTTTGTGACATCATATTTTGGTGATCATAAATTTGTCCATCACAGGGCCAGCCTCGGTTTTAATCGATTAAAACTAGGTTTAATCGATTAAAACAGAATGTTGACGAATCTCAACAGCATTTAAATGTAAATTACAATAATCAGTCCTAATACATTTGTGAGCACTACTTCATCAACTTAGATTATTACAAAAGCTTTATAAAAATACATAAATCTTTAATTTGTCTTGACTTGTGCAACTCTGTTCATCATCAAAACTTCATAGTTGATTTTTGCCAACATTCTCCCCCTTTTTGATGATGATCAAAAATTCCTCTGAGTTTAAAGCTTTTTAATAATCTGAAACAGTCACAACTCATAAAAAGAGAGATTAATAGAAAATAATAATTTTAAACTTTCTTCTCCCCCTTTTTTGATCAGAAGAAAAAAAATGCGTGCTCCCCCTAAATAAAAAGAGATAAGGCATATTGAAAAAGGAAATAAACAACATTTTTTATTTAGGATGCACATAATCATAAAACCAAACAAACAAGACAAGCAAATAAGTCCTAGAATTCATCACTTTCATCACTAAGAAGGTGTTGCTCTAAACCTGAAACCCTAGTGTCTAAATTTCTGAGATGAGTACAAATTTCTTCATGGCGAATGTTTTGGATGTTCATCATTTCAGTTTGAAGGCGAGTCATCTTAGTCATTTGTCTAGAGAGACTTTCTAGACTGTATTCCTCATGGATTTGAGATGGGCCAGCAACATTTGTGGGATCAGGCATTGGAATATCTTCAGCTTCATCTTCATTGCCCTCAATAGCATCCTCAGGATGTATGTAAGATTGTCCCTGTTTGATAAAACCCATTTGTCTTAGGGAATTATCTCCAACCTTATGACCAGGGAGAACAGTCTCATGGATTTCATTGGTGATATCCACTCCTTTGTACTCACAGATTTGGGAAACTAGGAGAGGATATGGAAGAGGGGCTACATCTAACCTTTTGGCCTTGTACATAATGGTCTTAATCAGATGAGGCCAATTGAGAGGAATGCTCTGAAGAATACCGTACATGATGATGAGATCAGTCTCAGAGCATTGGGCATGATTGAATCCTCTAGGGCACAAAATCCAGACAATGAGGTAGTGCAGGAGGCGTTCTTCCATCTTAAGTCCACCTGCAAGGAAAAGACGCGCATTGTGCTGACGAGGATTGCGGAGAAAGGACTGGTAGACCACAATCTTGTTGAATTGTGCAAAGTCATCTGGGATAGTTTGAGAATGCTCTAATACAGGGACCTTTGCAACATTAGTCCAAATGTCATTGTCCAAGACAATGTCTACACCTTTTACTCTTGTTTGAAACACTCCATCCCGGATCTTTAAATTGTAATAGAAAGTGCGAACGAGATCTGGATAATACCTTCCACGGAGTTCCATAAGGTGTTGAACTCCTTGTTCAATGATGAGATTTGGGAAGGAAAAGTTGTAAGATATATACCATGATAGATCAATGAATTTCTGCTTGATCAGCTTCCTTTCCTTCCAGAATCGTGAGAAAGACAGTTGATCTGCTTCATCGGAGAGCCACCCTTCTACGGTAGCATCTCTTGTTGGAACTGGATTCTCCGACACAGGACTGGTTCTTCTTCTCCTCCTTCTTGAAGATTCAGCCATTGAAATAAAGGAAAGGCAAGGATTTGGGTGAAAGAAGAGAGAAAGTAGAAGAAATAGGCTTAAGGTTGGTGCAAGTAATGAGAATTGGGACCAAATGGTGTATATATAGGCTTAAAAACGTGTCCCAACGGTTAGATTTGGAGAATATGGCCGTTTATGGCCGTTGGCAACGGCTAGATTTCGAAAACAGAGTTTTAAAAAATTTCTTGGAGCGTATTTAATCGATTAAAGGAAGTTTTAATCGATTATGTAATCGATTAATACTTGGATTAATCGATTAATCCAGTCGCAAATCTATAGACAACGTTTTTAATCGATTTGCAAGCAGATTAAATGCGTTAAACAGCGAAAAATTCCAGATTAATTCCAAATATGCCTATTTTACTATTTCTAATATTCCAAGATCTCTCCTAAGCTCAAAAAATCTATCCTTGGGCAAAGCTTTGGTGAAAATGTCCGCTAATTGATGCTTAGAATCTATAAACTCCATTTCACAATCACCTTTTTGGACATGGTCTCTAATCAAATGATGCCTAATTTCTATATGCTTGGTTCTAGAATGCATGATGGGATTTTTGGTGAGTTTTATGGCACTAGTGTTATCACACTTAAGCGGAATATGATCCAAATGAATACCGTAGTCTTCTAATTGCTGTTTCATCCATAAGATCTATGCACAACAACTACCCGCAGCAATATATTCAGCTTCAGTGGTTGACAAGGCTACACAGGCTTGTTTCTTAGAGTGCCAAGAGACTAAGGAACTACCGAAAAAGTGACAGGTTCCATTGGTGCTTTTCCTATCTATTTTACAGCCTCCATAATCAGCATCAGAAAATCCTACAAGACTAGGTTCAGCGCCTGAAGGATACCATAACCCAAAGGATGTTGTCCCCTTAAGATATTTAAAAATACGTTTTACAGCAGTGAGATGAGACTCCCTAGGGCTTGACTGAAACCTAGCACACACACATACACTTTGCATGATGTCAGGTCTACTAGCAGTGAGATATAATAAAGAGCCAATCATACCTCTGTATTTGGTCTGGATTACCTCTTTACCTGTCTCATCTTTGTCTAAGTAGCAGGATGTCCCCATGGGGGTTGATGCTTCTTTGGCATTGTCCATCTCAAACTTTTTAAGAATTTCCCTGCAATACTTGGTTTGAGAAATAAAGGTTCCTTCCTCCATTTGTTTGATTTGAAGTCCGAGGAAGAAAGTAAGTTCTCCCATCATTGACATCTCAAATTCTCCCTGCATTGACTTAGCAAAATTCTCGCAGAGAGTTGCGTTAGATGAACCAAAAATAATGTCATCTACATATACTTGAACAAGTAGAAAATGTTTTCCATTCTTTTTAATAAATAAAGTTGAATCAATTTTTCCTCTGTTGAAATCATTTTCTACCAGAAAATTGCTCAGACGTTCATACCAAGATCTAGGTGCCTATTTTAAGCCATATAGTGCTTTCTTTAATTTGTAGATGTGATTTGGGTATTTAAAATCTTCAAAGCCAGGTGGTTGTTCAACAAATACATCTTCTTTGATATAACCATTTAAAAAAGCACTTTTAACATCCATTTGAAATAATTTAAATTTCATCATAGATGCATAAGCAAGAAGTAGGCGTATTGCCTCTAACCTGGCAACTGGAGCGTATGTCTCATCATAATCTATACCTTCTTCTTGACTATATCCTTTTGCGACAAGCCTAGCTTTATTCTTGGTTATGTTTCCTTCTTCATCCAGTTTGTTTCTGAACACCCATTTAGTTCCAATTACTTGATGAGTGTCTTTTCTGGGAATTAATTCCCATACTTGATTTCTTTCAAACTGGTTGAGTTCTTCTTGCATTGCGATACACCATTTTTCATCTTGAAGGGCTTCTTTAATGTTCTTTGGTTCAATCTGTGACACAAAAGCAACATTCATACAATAATTTGCAGTATTACTTCTTGTGTTTACCCCTTGTGTGATATCGCCAATTATGTTGTCCAAAGATAATCCTCTAGGTTGTTGCCATATTTTATTTAAATCTTCATCTTGAGGATCGTCATTATTCTTTTCTTCATTTGTCTCCTTTGATGAATTTTCACTTGTTCCTGCATCAAATTCTTCTGACTCAAGAGGTTTTGCCTCAAGGTCCACAATTTCATCAAAAGTAACATGTATGGATTCTTCTATTGTAAGCAGATTTCTATTAAAGACTCTATATGCTTTGCTAGTTAAAGAATATCCAAGAAAAATTCCTTCATCAGCTTTTGAATCAAATTTTCCCAAATTCTGTTTTCCATTGTTTAAAACATAGCATTTCATCCAAAGATTTTCAAATGGGAAACATTTGGTTTTCTATTTTTGAAAAGTTCATAAGGAGTACGTTTTAAAATAGGTCGGATTAACATTCTGTTTAAAACATAGCAAGCAGTACTTACAGCATCAGCCCAAAATTGTTTAGGAACATTATTTTCATTTAACATAGTACGAGCAAGTTCCTCTAATGATATATTCTTTCTTTCTACTACTCCATTCTGTTGGGGAGTTCTAGGCGAAGAAAAGTTATGAGAAATACCATGTTCTTCACAAAAAGTTTCAAATAATTCATTTTGAAATTCACCACCATGGTCACTTCTAATAGCTTTTATTCTTAAATCCTTTTCATTTTGAATTAAAATAGCAAATTTCTTAAATTCTTTAAAAGCTTCACTCTTAAGAGTGAGAAACAGGGTCCAAGTATATCTTGAAAAATCATCAACAATAACTAAAGCATAATAGTTTCCACCAAAACTTTTTATCCTTGAAGGACCAAATAAATCCAAATGTAAGAGTTCTAAAGGTTTTAAAGTAGAAACAATATTTTTTGAATGAAAGGAATTTTTAACTTGTTTCCCCTTTTGACATGCATCACATAATTTATCTTTTACAAATTTTAATTTTGGTAAACCAATTACTAGTTCTCTAGATACTAGTTTGTTAAGTTGTTGCATATGTATATGAGCAGCACGCCTGTGCCACAACCATGGGTTTTCCTCTTTAACAACTAAACATGAGATGTTTTTATTTAATACGTTTTCTAAATGGATTAAATAAATATTATTGTGTCTAACTCCTTTTAAAGCAATTTCAGAAGAATCACTCTTAAAGATAGTGCAAGAATTCTTCTCAAAGGTTACCTTGAATCCTTTGTCGCACAGTTGACTGATGCTAATTAAGTTATGCCTCAGTCCTTCTACATATAGCACGTCTTTAATCATCAAGGTGTCTTTGCTTCCTATATCCCCTTTTCCAAGAATTCTTCCTTTGTTGTTGTCACCATAGGTAACAAAGCCTTGTTCCTTTTCTTTAAAGTTTGTAAATTTTGTTATGTCTCCTGTCATGTGTTTTGAGCAACCACTATCGAGACACCACATGACTTTTCTTGATTTTTGTAATACTTGCAAAAGAAAGGAACAAACAAGCTATTTTAGGTACCCAACTTCTTTGTATAGGTCCTTTTGGGTTAGATTCAAACTATTTAGCAACTCAAACATATCTACCACTTGGAACACCATAATGCTTAATTTTACATTTATTTGAAGTATGACCCTTTTTCATACAATAAAAGCATGATACAACGTTTGTGTTCCCATGAGTTGTTCCTTTTTCTACCCATATCCTACGGGTTCTTTTATTCTGTTTGTTTTTAATTTTAGGAACATACTCATTTTTAACAACCTTATTTTCATTATTTTTGCTACATTCTCCTAAGGTTGTTTGTTCAGAAAAATATTTGAATTGTATGCAAGATTCACATTCATTATTAGCAACATATTTTTCTTTTTCATAATATAACACTTTACTTTTCAAATTCCTGATTTCTTCTGCTTGATATAAAAATTTATTTTTCAAACTTCTGTTTTCTTCAGATGAATTTGAAAATTCAATTTTCAAGGCATCATTTAATTTAGTGAGATTTTCAGAAGTAAACTTCAAATTTTTATTTTCTTCAAGAAGGTTATCAAATTCAGATTTTAAATTTTTAAAAGCCTTTTTCAGCTTTTTGTGAGAAATATTTAATTTTTCAGATTCAATTAACAATGCAGCATATGTTTCATGCAATTCATCTTCATCAACTTGGCTATTATTATCAGAATAATGTGAGCTACTTACTTGGCTGACATTATCATCATCTGCCATTAAACAGATGTTAGCTTCTTCATCTGAATCGCTTGAATCTGAAATGGACTCATTATCATCTTCCCATGCAATGTATGCTTTCTTTTTCTTGAAGAATCTTTTCTCCTTTTTGTCTTCACCTTTCTTCTGATTTGGGCAGTCTGCCTTTAGATGCCCCTTTTCTCCACAGCTGTAGCATTGGTAATTTGAGGAAGATGCTTGATTATCTTTCTTTTCGTACCTAAACCTTCCTTTACCTTTAGCCTTCATGAATTTGTTTAATCTTTTGATCACGAGGCTTAAGTTTTCCTCTTCGTCTGAGTCTTCATCTTCCGATTTACCTTTGCTTCTTTCAACCTCTGATTTTAACGCCAAACTCTTCTTGTTGGTTTTGGCTTTCGCTTCTTCTTCATCAAGTCTTCCAAGATCTAATTCATGTTCCCTCAACTTTCCAAATAATGTCGCCATAGTCATTGTGTTGAGGTTTTGTGACTCCGAGATTGCAGTCACCTTAGGTTGCCACGACCTGTCTAAAGACTTCAAGATTTTAATGTTTAATTCATCAGTATCAAATGACTTACCTAGTCCAATGAGATGATTGACAATGTTGGTGAAGCGTTTTTGAACGTCGGAAATTGTTTCGCCTTGCTTCATCCGGAACATTTCATACTCTTGAATTAGGGAGTTCTTTCTTGCCCTCTTTACGTCATCTGTTCCTTCATGTGTCACTCTGAGCACGTCCCACATTTCTTGAGCAGTTTTGCAGACAGAAACCCTGTAGAACTCATCAACAGTCAATGCTGATGCAATAATATTCCGAGCTTTAACGTCATTCTGAAATCTTTTCTTTTCTTCAATAGTCCATTGACCACGAGGCTTTGGTTCCTATATATTGTTAATAGGAACAGAAGCACCAGACGCAATAACATCCCAAATTTCACAGTCAATAGATTCAATAAATATTTGCATCCTTACCTTCCAGAATGCATAGTTCTCACCTGTGAATAGTGGGGTTCTATTGATTGAAGCACCCTCTGCAAAGGTTTGATGTGATCCTACCATTTGAATGACTATCAAAGCAAGCTCTGATGCCAATTGTTAGAATCGCTGCAGCGGAATTATTAGCGTGATAACAAACCAAGAGGGGGGGTTGAATTGGTTATATTCTTTTATTATGCCTTTTTATATTTTTCTCTTAATTCTTTCTTACTAAACAGATAATTAAAAATAAATAACAGAGTAAGGGAAAGAGAAAAATTGCACAGGTGATTTTATCCTGGTTCAGATCACTAGGATCCTACGTCCAGTCGCTTATCTCAAACAAGATAAGCCTTTTTCACTATCACAAAACAATTACAAATATTAGTCACATAGAAAAATAATTTGTAACAGTTTAGAAATTACCACCTCTCTTGAAACCACAAGAGATGAACTTACACCTCCTTTGAATCTTCACAAAGGATGATCACCTCCTTCGAATGCTTCACGAAGGATGATTCTCTTCCAAACACTTCCTTAGACACACCAAGGATGATCAAGCTATTCCTCCGTCACCGCAGTACCACTTCAGGACTTTGCAGACAAGAGTTTCCTTAGCTTCAGCAAATTCACAGAGTTCTCAAAAGAGTTCAGAGTACTAGAGCACAAGGGAAGAGTTATTTTTGAGAGAAATAGTGAGCCCATTTATAGACTCAGCCTAATACCCTTCCATTCTTCGAAAACGGGCCATCTAACGCATTTAATCGATTAACACAAGTATTAATCGATTAAAATGAGTACAACGGCTAGTTTTTCAAATCTGAAATCCCCAACGGTCAGTGTTAATAGATTATTCTCAGGATTAATCGATTAGCTAATCGATTATTATACACTTTAATCGATTATTCCAGTGGCACTTGGGTTTTCAGGGCCAGCCTCAGTTTTAATCGATTAAAAATAGGTTTAATCGATTAAAACAGAATGTTGACGAATCTCAACAGCATTTAAATGTAAATTACAATAATCAGTCCTAATACATTTGTGAGCACTACTTCATCAACTTAGATTATTACAAAAGCTTTATAAAAATACATAAATCTTTAATTTGTCTTGACTTGTGCAACTCTGTTCATCATCAAAACTTCATAGTTGATTTTTGCCAACAGTGGAGGAAGTGGACAAAGTGCAGGAAGTGGTGGAATTGGACGAAGTGGAAGAAGTCGAGGAAGTGGAGGAAGTGCACGAAGTTTACGAAGTGGACGAAGTGGATGAAGTTGACAAAGTTGACGAAGTTGACGAAGTTGACGAAGTTGACGAAGTGGAGGAAGTGGAGAAAGTGGAGCAAGTGGACGATGTGGACGATGTGGAGGAAGTCGACGATGTGGACGATGTGCACGAAGTGGATGAAGTGGACGATGTGGAGGAAGTGGAGGAAGTGGAGCAATTGGAGGAAGTGGAGGAAGTGGAGTTAGTGGACGAAGTTGATGAAGTGGAGGAAGTGGAGGAAGTGGACAAAGTGGAGGAAGTGAGGAAAGGGTGGAAGTAGAGCAAGTGGACGAAGTTGACGAAGTGGACGAAGTACAGGAAGTGGTTGAAGTGGAGGAAGTCGACGAAGTGGAAGAAATGGTGAAAGTGGAGGAAGGGGAGGAATTGAAGGAAGTGTAGGAAGTGTACAAGCGGAGGAAGTCGATGAAGTGGAGGAAATGGTTGATGTTTACGAAGTGGACGAAGGGGAGGAAGTGGAGGTAGTGGAGGAATTGTAGGAAGTGGAGGAAGTGGAGCAAGTGGACGAAGTTGACGAAGTGGACGAAGTGGAGGAAGTAAGGAAAAGGAGGAAGTAAAGGAAGTGGACGTAGTTGACGAAGTGGGCGAAGTAGACGAAGTGCAGGAAGTGGTGGAAGTGGAGGAAATGGAGGAAGTGGAAGAAGTGGAAAAAGTGGAGGAAATGGGGGAAGTGGAGGAATTGAACAAAGTGTAGGAAGTGGACAAAGTGGAGGAAGTGGAGGAAGTGGAGGAAGGGCACGAGGAGGACGAAGTGAAGGTAGTGGAGGATGTGAGGAAGTGGATAAAGTGGATGAAGTTGACGAAGTGGAGGATGTGGACGAAGTTGAAGAAGTGGAAGAATTGGAGGAAGTGGAGGGAGAGTACGAAGTGGACGAAGTGGACGACGTGGATGATGGACAAATTTATGATCACCAAAATATGATGTCACAAACTTGTTTTACAATCGGCAAGTATGACCGAATCGTTCAAGTAATAAACTTGGTAAGACCAAGTATCATTCTCCCAAAGGACTCACGGCCTAGTTTAGTTGTGTGGTTTGTTAATTAGCTAAGACTTAAGAACGAAATAATTGAGGTTTAATATGCAAAACAGAAAAGAAACATGTATGCATGAGGTTTTGATCAATGGCAAAAGCAAAAGACAAGCACTTTCAATGGAATATATGGATGATTATGTTTTTTGGGGGTGATGAACCAATATTTTCCTCACTTCACTTAGTTTAATGTGCTAGAATTAGTCGGGGAATTATGCTTAAACGTCCGGTATTTTCCTGTTTTTCCTAATTGTGCTTAATTTGATCGGAAATTCTTATTTTAACTAATTTGAATTATCTCAGCTTATTATTTTGCATTATTAATTATGGGAAAATTTTGGATAACTTTTTGGGACATTAGAAAGCTAAATGAGAAATGGAAATTGAGCCAATGCATCTTAGCCATTTTTATTTTCGCTGGCTGCCGCATGAATGTTGTGTCAACTTGTGTGTCTTCGTTTGAGTTCAATTCTTATCCGTTTTCTATGCAATATTTTTTCATAGTTTCGTATGGATGTCTATTTTCACGTATAGTTTTTATTTTGTTCAATTTCGTTCTGTGCTGTTCCTAGTATTTTTTTTACTCCCTTATGTCAGTCCAATGCTTACTGTTTGAGTGATTTCTAATCTGTTTGCATTTGCTTGCTGTTGGGTACTTGTGGTGGCTAGGAATTGATAATTGGACAGTGCTAAAACCTTCCAACACTCTTAAACAAGGAATCCAACAGCTTGGGAGGCACTCACGGTCTTAAGCAATTGTTTGAATGATGATGAAGTGGCACACACTCATGAAAACCGTCCAAGAGGTTTTTAAATCATTTTTGGATGGACTTTTCATTTTGGAAAGTGCACATTAAATTGGAGAGACTTCACGGTCATGAGAAGATACTACCACATTGGCTTTAAAATATGTAGCTAGACAACAACATCACGGCCCAGGTCCAGCTTGGCAGCAGAAAAGAAGGGGCTTCATTTGGCAAAGTGAAGCATGCAGCTGATCCAGCAGCTTCCATCCAGTTTAATTTCCACCAGTCTCATGCTTTCTGCGATTTTAAATTTCTGCTGATATGATGTTTTACGCTGCTGTTTGAACATTTCATTTTCTCCGATGCACTTTAAATTTTCGTTTTTATTATTCTGCTGCAAATTTCTCCTTCTGTTTTACTGTTTTGAAATCTGAAATTACATTTTTTGCAAGTTGTTTGCTTTTCTGAACCAAAGTTTTCTGAACGTTTACCATTCAGTCATGTTTTCCAGTTTCATTTTCATTGCACTGTGTTGATTTTCGTTTTTACCATTTTGTGATTTTACTGTTTGCACGTTTTTTTTACTGTTTCGGTTTTCACTGCTTTAATTTATTTTTACTGCAATTTATTTCTTTTGTCCACAACAACAAACTCAAAACCCCCACTACTTGTTAGAGTTAAGACTAAACCACATTTGGTCCTTGAGAGATGACCTAGGAGTCACTTCCTAGCACTGTACTGCATTCTTTTAAGCACAACTTTTGTGGGAGGTGCGACCCTCTCATCAAAATGGCGCCGCTGCCGGGGACCAATGGTTCGGTCTTAGGTTTTTGTTGTGTTTGTGTGTGTTGTGTTTTGTCTTGTGTTGTGATGTGATGTGATGTGATGTTTTGTGTGTGCGTGTTGCATGTATAAATGTGTTGTGTTTTATTTGTTTTGTGATTTTTAGTATTCTTCTTTTTCCATGTCTACCAATTTTGATTTCGTGAATACTGCTTGTTTTTCTAGTGCCTCTGATTATGATTCTCCTTCTGCATGTTACTCTGATTGTAATTCATATTCTGCTGATGTCTATGTTGAGAACAATATGACTCATCCTCTAATTTCTGAGAGTGCTCTTTGTGAGCCGGTTTCACTTAAGGAGGATGATCTTCATTGCGATCTCACCCCTGGACTGATACATTTGCTGCCTAAGTTTCATGGTTTTGCAGGAGAATGCCCACACAGACATTTGGAGGAGCTTCACATCATGTGCTCTTCAATGAAGCCTCCAGATGTCCCTCTTGATTACATTTTCTTGAGCGCATTTCCGCATTCATTACAAGGAGCAGCTAAGGATTGGAAAGACTCTCTTCCTCTGAGATCCGTTACCGATTGGGGATATCTTGAGCACCTGTTTCTGAGCAAATTTTCCCCTGTGCAATATGCTTACAGCAACGGTCTTGGATGGAATGACCCTACCTTGGGATGGTACAATGCTCCACAACATCAATATCAAGAACCACCATTCCAGAGTACTTTCATGCCTTCACTAGTCTAGCAATATCAGAGTCAGCAATATGATGCTTCTGCCGAAATAGCTCCTCAGCCTTCTATTTCTGAGCCTACAGTGCAGGAGTTGTTGGAGCAGTTGACCATGCAGAACCTGCAGTTTCAGCAAGAGACCAGAGCGTCCATTTAGAGCTTGAATGACCAGATAGAGCAGATGGCTACTCAATTAAATCAGGAACATTCTCAAGATTCAGAGTTACCATTTCAGACTGTGCTGATTCCTGGTGATGTTAGTGTCATCCACATAGAAGATGGGGAGAAGAGTCATGAGCTTACTACTATGCCATCTACTTTCCCATCATCCTATGTCCCTACCCTTGCACCTGAGGAGATGATGGACAAATTTGTAAGCACCAAAATATGATGTCACAAACTTGTTTCACAATCGGCAAGTATGACCGAATCGTTCAAGTAATAAACTTGGTAAGACCAAGTATCGTTCTTCCCAAAGGACTCACGGCCTAGTTTAGTTATGTGATTTGTTGATTAGCTAGGACTTACAAACGAAATATTCAAAGTTTAATATGCAAGACAGAAAATAAACATGTATGCATGAAGTTTGATCAATGGCAAAGACAAAAGATAAACACTTTCAATGAATTAAATGAATGAATATGTTGTTGGGGGTCAATTTCATCTCATCCACTCTCATATATTTTAGGAATTCAACATTCAAATCATCATTGTTAATGCCACTCTCTAATGTACCATTCTAGATGGCTTCTCCCTAATCACGAGTTCATACAATTCCTAGCATTCCTAATGATTAGTTCATGAGTGCAGGAGCTTAAAGGCAACCAATAGAATATTGTCAGTATAATATTGGGAGAAATTCCCCGGATCTAGACTTCCCCGTACGTGCCCGTATCGACAAAACCAATAATCATGCATCGAATGAGTTAAACCATGCAAGCATTGAGCAAAGAGGAAAAACCCTAACTAATGATGAAAGAAAGCATAAATCTTAATTAAAAGATGCAAGCATAAATTCCATATATGAGAGCTTCAAGAGATTACATTGATTCCCCAACAAACATACAAGATTTAGTTCACCATATTCATGGTGAACCTAGATGAATATCAATGAAAGAATGAAAGAATAAACCCAATAAAGGTGAAGAGGTAGCCTGAGCATCCAAGATCCTCCTTCAAAGGGGTGGAAGAGAGAGTGTTTGCCTTGTTTCTGCCAAAGATACTAAACTAAAGGACGTGCAAGCCCTTATATACTAATTTAGAGTTACAAAAGATTACAAAAGCCCAAGCCCAAAGAGTACCGCTCAGCGGTATTTACCGCTCAGCGGTAGTTGCGCGTCACAATTCTTCCCCTCAGTGGCCATTTGCCCCTCAGCGTGACTCCCGCAACCTCCTGAGTGCCGCTCAGCGGTAGTTTGCCGCTGAGCGGTGCCTTCGTCTTCTCTTTTTGCACTCTTTCTTGTCTTTTCTAATGTCACTTCTCTCCTTCTTCACTCTTTGCACCAAATTCACCCTAAAACCTGCACAAAAACACTCAAATCAAGTGTAAACCTGTCCAGCTCTCTTATTTCTGAAAATAAAGATAAAAGGTGTGATTTCAAGCTAGTTTCTAAGTCTAAAGGTTGCTTTTAGTATCAATTTTAAGCATGAAAATAACAGTTTTTCAACTGTTATCACAACCCCAAACTTAGAACTTTGCTTGTCCTCAAGCAAACAAAATGTAACTCCATCTCCAACCAATTCATATGATGGTTCACTCATTCAAAATCCTCTTTTCAAGATAAGTAATAACTTCACTCAAACTTATGATCAAGAGTTCAATCAAGATATGCACATGCTTTAGTGTTCACAAAGTCATTTAAGTTCCAACAAATGCTATTTTTCATGAATGATCAATCAATTAAGCATGGATGTTCATGTGTTCATGGAATATTTCCTCACCAGGTAAAGTGTTTCACTCAACACACAAGTGTATAAGAGGTAAGTGTTTCACTCATTCACTCTACTATCACAATGTCACATGAATCAACTTTGCCTTTCATTTTACCACAATCAAAAACATTCACAAGCATGCATCATCACAAGGACTTTTCAATGGCTTATAATGTGGCTGGGCTAACAAGAAAATTGGTTTTTCTGGATCACAAAATCCTTGAGTTAAGAGAATCATAACAACACAATTATTCTTATTCATTCCCAACTTTTGTTTGCCTTTTCATTTGCATTGAGCTTTACTTCTTTTCTTTTCTTTTCTTTTGCATATTCTTTCTTTTTAGCTCTTAGCTCAATGCTTTTCCTTTTTCATGATTTCCCAATAACCCCAAACTTGAACATTTATCAATACCACACAAGATATTCTACTTAACTCAAGGTAAAGATTTTCAATCAAGGGTTCAGTGTATATTCAAGGCTATGGGTTCAAAGGATAGAACACAAAGTGTTCTCTTTTAGTAGGCTAACTTTATGAATTTGGCCAGTAAAAAGGGTTTCAACAAACACGGCCTTTGATCATATGATGCAAAACAAGCAATTGATTCAATCATAGAAAACCTGGGCAAAGTCATTCAAGCTTCCAAAGTAATAGCATTCAACAATAACAACTCTGGAGCTCAAAACCTCACATATAAGCTCATTCACATTTGACATACACATCCTGCTTAATTTCACAATCACAATCATGATATCTTGCATTTGTTCACAAAGCTTGTGAATCACCTGTATAAGCATTTTAATGTGCACATCATCTCAACATCAATCAGTCAATAAGCATCATCAAGCATTACTTATCACATAAACACAGTTAATAGCAAACCATCACACAAACCAGGTATTCAATAGAGTACATCAAACCCTAATCTAGAAACAAAAATAAATAAGTTCAGAAAGTTTAAACCGCAAAAGCATAAAACATATGATAGCATTCATCAGTAAATGCTATCTCAGCTCCTCATCAGTCTGAGCTGTCCTCTGTATCTTCCTCCTCCTCTTCATCATCATCTTCATCAAAAGTATCCTCCTCCTCAGCTTCTTCTTCTTCCATGTCTCGAGCTGAAGATTCAGCTCCTCCAGCTCCTCCATGGAATGGTTCTTCTGGCCAAGCTACGACGTTATGGAATTCATCCATAGTCCACCTGTGTGCTGGAGGGGTATCATACATCCCCACTATCATCTCAGCCGTGGCCACCTGCCCTCTGTGAATGGACTGCAACTGAGCACCTATAAGAGACATATACATGTCCCTCATCTGGAATGGTTCTGCCTCATGTGTATCAGCAGATGTCCGGCTCTGTGCTGGTCCTCTCTCTCTACGAGCCTGGCGTGGTGGAACGGGCTGAGCTGCCTCCTCACCTCCACAATACTGTCTGTAATAGGCCTCATCTATAGCTTTTCTTGGCCTCTCAAATGGTGGAACAGAAGTGTCCACCCCAGCTAGCTTGCAGAGGTGAGTGATCAAAGAAGGATGTCCCAGTGGTGCTTTGTTGTTTGAGGTGTTAGCACACACACTAATCTCATCAGCTATCACCTGCCCAATATTAACATTCAAACTTCTGATAGCACAGTAGATGAATAGTGCCCTGCTGAGAGTGATATCTGACACATATGAGCATGGCTGAATGTTGGCATGAGAAAATGCCATCCAATACTTTGCAAGAGGAGTCAAATCTGTCCTCCTAATGTTAACCACTGCTCCAGATCTATTCCTTTGAAAGTGTCCTCCAGGTATGCACAACACTCTCTCAACATCCTCAAAGTCAGCACCTTCCTCCATGCTAAGAGCAAACTGACATTGCTCACCAGCCCACACAGTATCCAGGAAGTTATTAATGGAATCAGGATCATACCTGATGGCATGGCCTCTAACATATCCCAAATAGTTCTCAGCTGGATAGTCACCAATCTTCTTGGCATTAGTGTAGAATTCCTTAACCACAGCTATGTTGGCAGGTGCTGGATAAGTGGCTAGCTTCCCCCAGTCATTCCCTAACACTTGCTCTCCAAATTGAGGAGCAAAGTTAGGTATCATTCCGACCTTTCTCTCCATCAGAAGTCTCCTGTCCTGAACCACCCTAAAGTTCTTCTCATGTTTCCTGGAGAGGAACCTGCCATTATGTGGCTGCTCTGGTTCCTTTTCCTTCCTCTTGGTTGCCATGGTTTTCAATCTCTTTCCAGAAGAGGATGCCATTCCTGCATTCAAACACAAATCCAAAACCACAGAACATGATGTTAATCATTAGTAACATACAGGACACAACTCCTTTCGAAGCTAAACCACCGCTGAGGGCCAGAATTTCCCCTCAGCGCCACCAGTGCAACACACCAACACGCAAAAAGCCAGAAAAAGCAAATCTGGCAGAGTGCCGCTCAGCGGTAAATACCGCTCAGCGGTAACCTGCAGATTTTTGCAAAACTCGTTTTTAAACTGCCCTAACTCCACCCAAATGCAATTTTCAGTTTTCCAGTACATAATCAAGCAGTTTAATCGGTTCAAACATCAAATATATCATCAAATCATGCATAGAAATCAAAAGCCCTAAATACTCATGCTTTGACAATCACATTCAAATTCAAGAACCCTAGAATGACAAAATGCATTTTACTTACTTGGGTGGAGATCCTAGATGATATGAGAATGCTTCCAAACTAGAATACTCTCTTCCAACCCCAAACTTTGATGGCACACTAGTGAAAAAGTGAGTGGAAGAGAAATTTTTCTAAGAGGGAAGAGTAAAAAGATGTGGGAAACCTAAGAGAGAGTATGAGGGAGTGTTTCTGCAGAGAAGGGCTTGAAAAAAATGTCAAAACGCGCAGGTTAGGGTTTAAAAATACCCCAATGGGCTCGGGTTCCGCTAAGGGGAACTTAAGCCCATCAGCGTTAGTACCGCTCAGCGGTAATTGCCGCTCAGCGGCACTTTCGTGATGTGCCCTTCTCCTTCTTTTCTTGCCCTACGTGCCTTCCTAGCATACTCCTCATGGGTTCCCTGCAATTTCATTGTTAAACATGCTTATGCAATCCCTAATTAGAATAAAACAAACATAAAAACAAACAAAGATAATCAATCAACTGGGTTGCCTCCCAGGTAGCGCTTGTTTAACGTCACGAGCCTGACCCAAAATCCACCAACACCCATCAGTAGGTGTTTCACTTACCAGCACCCATCAGTAGGTGCAAAATCTTCTCAGCAACACCCATCAGTAGGTGTTACAAACCTAGTATCCTTCAGTAGATACTTAACCACCTAGCATCCTTCAGTAGATGCTATAACAACAAAATAATGTCCATAATAATGTTCACAGTTTAAAAATTACAAAATATTAAAACAAAAGTTTGTAAATCCACTGGGTTGCCTCCCAGCAAGCGCTTTTTTAACGTCACTAGCTTGACCCAATAAAGCTCACGTTCCATCTTCTTTAAAGTTGATGTTATCCTTCCACCAACTTATCAACTGCTTCCTTAGGACTGTTTTGGATTCTCTGGAATATGGAGACTCTATCTCTATCATCTCCTTCTCTTTAAAACCTTTTACAACCCACAACTTGTTCTTGAATCTTACAGGTGTGCCAAGTTGGAGTCCTCTTTCCTTCCAGTCTCTAAGAACTTCCTTTCCTTTTCCACTTTCATCTACCTTGGGTACCTGAAAATACAAACAATGGTTATCAGAAACTTTAAAATTTTCATGTTTACCTCTAGTTATGGGTGCATCTTGAAATGCAGCTTTATAACTGGCCTCTTCCTCCTTTGCTTGTATCTCATCTTTAAACACATTCACCACCACTCTCTCCTCTCTGTCCTGGAGCACCACTATACCTTCATTAACATCTATAATAACCCTGGCCGTTTTCATAAACGGTCTTCCCAGTATGAAAGGTATCTTTTCGGTCTCCATCTTCATCACCACAAAGTCTGCCAAGAACTGAAGTTTGCCAACATAAACTACAATGTCTTCTGCAATCCCACATGGCTCCTTTGAAGATCCATCAGCCATTACCAGATTAACCTTTGCAGGTTTTATTTTCACATGGCCAATTTGCTCCAATAGAGAGTAAGGCATCAAGTTAACACTTGAGCCTAAGTCAAGGAGAGCTTTCTTCACCTTTTTCTTCCCTATAGTGCAAGGGATAGAAAAACTACCTGGATCAGCAGCTTTTGGTGGGAATGATTCTTTCTTAACAGTTACACACTTTTCATCATCACCATCTCTACGTTTTCTTTTTGTAGAGGTTCCCTCATCAGATTTTGTGTACACTGCTATTTTCTGTAAGATTTGTTCCCAAGGAGCTTCATTATCAACCATTCTGAATAAGTCTGTGAAATCCATTGGTTTCTCCTGATTTGTTAGAAAAGGAAAAGTATCCTTTCTTTCTTCTTCTCTTCTCTCTTCTGTTTCATCTTCTTCTGACTCAATACTCTCTTCATTTACACTCTTGACCACTTTGCATTCTTCTCTAGGGTTAACCTCAGTATTAGCCCCAAAGTTTCTGTGTGGTCTTTCTTCCAACTGCTTAGTGATCTGACCCATCTGAATCTCCAAGTTCTTTATAGCAGCTTCAGTGCTCTTTTGGGAGGATTCAGTTTTCTGAATAAATTGTTGAAGAGCTTCTTCCAACCTTGTAGATCTTTCATTGAGCATAGAAATTTGTTGCCACATGGTTGGTTGCTGCTGCTGTTGCTTATTAAATTGATTAGCCTGCCCAGTTTGTCCTTGGCCAATACTTGGATGTGGTTTCCAACCCTGATTATAATTACCTTGACGGTATGGAAACTGATTAGCCATGAAGTTAACATCCTCCACGGCTTCCACAGGAAAAGCACATTGGCCATTGATGTGATCTCCTCCACATAGTTCGCACAACTGGGTTTGTACCTGTGCAGCAGATTTTAACTCTTTTGGTAATGAAGCAAGAGTTTTGGTCAGAGTCTCCAGCTGTTGAGTCAGAATTTTATTTTGGGCTAGCAGAGCATCATGGGTTTGTAATTGAAGAACCCCTTTCTGTTGCATAGGGGCGCCTCTTTCATTGTGAAGCTCATTATCACTTGTAGCCATATTTTCAATAATCTCAGTGGCTTCCTCTGGAGTCTTCCATTTGATATTGCCCCCAGCTGAGGCATCTAGCATCATCTTGGTTTGTGAACCAAGCCCTCCAAGGAAAGTTAGGACTACTTCTTGATCCTCAAAGCCATGCGTGGGAGTTTTACGTAATAAGCTTTTGTACCTGTCCCATGCATGTCCCAGTGATTCCTCCATGCCCTGCTTGAATGAAGATATCTCTTGCTTGCCTTTAGTTACTTTAGATTGTGGGAAGTATTTGTTTAGAAACTTTGTAACCACTGCTTCCCACTCTGTGAAACTTTCTTCTGGAAAAGAGTTTAACCAAAGCTTAGCATTGCCTCCCAAGGAGAAAGGAAACAAACTAAGTTTGATTGCTTCGTCTGGCACCCCATTAATTTTGACCGTGTTGCAGATCTCATTAAAGGTAGTAAGGTGCTCATATGGGCTTTCATGTGATAACCCATTAAATTGATTACTCTTCACCAGTTGAATCAGTGCTGGTTTGACCTCCATGTTGGCAGCATTGACTCTAGGTCTAGATATGCTATTGAAGTGCTGAGGTCCAGCAAGATTAGTGTAATCTGCAAGAGTTCTTCTAACATTATTGCCCTCCATACTTCCTGTGCTATGAACAGAACCTTGTGGTGATGATTGCAAGAGAGTTTCAGGAGAAGGGAAAAGTTCTCTAGACGTTCTGATTCTTCTCCTCCTTCTACTCTCTTCTAGACCTTCAAGAAGTGGTTCTGTTGTTTTCTTACTTCTAGTGCGAATTGCTTCCTGCATGCACAAGAAAACAAAACCCTAGAAAATATTTGTTAGCACAAAAAGATATAAGAGAAGATATATATTCAAAAGATAGAAAGATAAAAGATTCAGAAGATAAAAAGATAAAAGATTTAGAAGATAGAAAGATAAAATAAAATAAAATCTAATCCTAAAAATAAAATATAACCTAAAAGATAAAAAAAAAATAAAAAAAAAAATAAAAAAAAAAAATAAAATCTAACCTAATAAAATCTAATCCTAAAAGATAAACTAAAATAAAATTAAAAAAAATAAAATAAAATCTAAACTAACTAAATAAAATAAAATCTAATCTAAAAAGATAAAACAAAAAAAGATAAAAACAGAAAATAAAAACAGAAATTTAAAATTAAAGTCAAAGATAATCAATAATCACACAAATTAACCAGTTAAACCACGAATCCCCGGCAACGGCGCCAAAAACTTGATGGACAAATTTGTAAGCACCAAAATATGATGTCACAAACTTGTTTCACAATCGGCAAGTATGACCGAATCGTTCAAGTAATAAACTTGGTAAGACCAAGTATCGTTCTTCCCAAAGGACTCACGGCCTAGTTTAGTTATGTGATTTGTTGATTAGCTAGGACTTACAAACGAAATATTCAAAGTTTAATATGCAAGACAGAAAATAAACATGTATGCATGAAGTTTGATCAATGGCAAAGACAAAAGATAAACACTTTCAATGAATTAAATGAATGAATATGTTGTTGGGGGTCAATTTCATCTCATCCACTCTCATATATTTTAGGAATTCAACATTCAAATCATCATTGTTAATGCCACTCTCTAATGTACCATTCTAGATGGCTTCTCCCTAATCACGAGTTCATACAATTCCTAGCATTCCTAATGATTAGTTCATGAGTGCAGGAGCTTAAAGGCAACCAATAGAATATTGTCAGTATAATATTGGGAGAAATTCCCCGGATCTAGACTTCCCCGTACGTGCCCGTATCGACAAAACCAATAATCATGCATCGAATGAGTTAAACCATGCAAGCATTGAGCAAAGAGGAAAAACCCTAACTAATGATGAAAGAAAGCATAAATCTTAATTAAAAGATGCAAGCATAAATTCCATATATGAGAGCTTCAAGAGATTACATTGATTCCCCAACAAACATACAAGATTTAGTTCACCATATTCATGGTGAACCTAGATGAATATCAATGAAAGAATGAAAGAATAAACCCAATAAAGGTGAAGAGGTAGCCTGAGCATCCAAGATCCTCCTTCAAAGGGGTGGAAGAGAGAGTGTTTGCCTTGTTTCTTCCCAAGATACTAAACTAAAGGACGTGCAAGCCCTTATATACTAATTTAGAGTTACAAAAGATTACAAAAGCCCAAGCCCAAAGAGTACCGCTCAGCGGTATTTACCGCTCAGCGGTAGTTGCGCGTCACAATTCTTCCCCTCAGCGGCCATTTGCCCCTCAGCGTGACTCCCGCAACCTCCTGAGTGCCGCTCAGCGGTAGTTTGCCGCTGAGCGGTGCCTTCGTCTTCTCTTTTTGCACTCTTTCTTGTCTTTTCTAATGTCACTTCTCTCCTTCTTCACTCTTTGCACCAAATTCACCCTAAAACCTGCACAAAAACACTCAAATCAAGTGTAAACCTGTCCAGCTCTCTTATTTCTGAAAATAAAGATAAAAGGTGTGATTTCAAGCTAGTTTCTAAGTCTAAAGGTTGCTTTTAGTATCAATTTTAAGCATGAAAATAACAGTTTTTCAACATGAGGGAGGTAAGCATACCTTAGTATGATTATGTCTGTGATGATCATGTTCTTGATTATGTTGTTCATGATTATGCTGTTGAGAGGTACGTTGATGATCATATTGTTGCTGAGCATGTTTTTAATTCTCCCTCTGTGCATGATGAGAACCACTTTTTGATATCACATCCGAATGTTTATTCTCAATGCACTGAACGTGAATCTGAGTTTGTTATTGATATTGCTTGTGATTTTGAAATTGATTCATGTTCTGAGGATGTATCTGAGGTTCAATATGATAATTTGGGTGTTATACCCCTGCATGTTATTTCTTTGGAACCACATTGCACTAACCCTATTGCAGGAGGTACAAATGAATTTGACCAACATGCACCCATGCTGGAAGATAAAGGTGCTAACACTGACAAAAGCTTCAAGATCAATAGGCACCAGCTGAACCTGCTCATCAACAATCTTTGCTTCTTAGATCCAGCTATGGATGATATCTCTCTACTAGATCAAATCTGGAGGATGAAGCAATTCTTCCTCAAAACTTCCTTGCTGGATCCAATGGTGGAAGACATCTCCCTGCAAGTCCAAAATTGGCAACTGCCACCATGATCAGGGGAGTTTTCCTTTTCTCTTCTCCCCCTTTCCCTACTTTTATTGCACTTGTCCACGATCTGTTCACTATTCTGATTTCTAGTCTTATGATTATGACACGTTGAGGACACTGTGTAGTATAAGTGTGGTCTATTGGGGGAGATTCTGATTTTTCTTTGTTAGTTTTTGTTTTCCGTGTTAAATTTTTTTCTTTTCTAGGTAGTTTTTGTTTTGTTTTTTTGTACAGTTTTACATGTTTCTCTTGATTTCTGGACTTTGTTTGGGTTGTAAATATGTCTTTCACTTCATTGATACTCTGATTGGTTGGAAATCCTTGCTTTTCTCTGCTTGGAAGATGATTATGATTTTTGAGAGTTGAATTGATTGTGACAGAATTACCCTGTGTGAGATTTGAGCCACTTTACGTTCTTTCTTGTGTGTGATATGTCTCTTGATTGCTTGTGCATATGCCTTGGCCTGACTCTTGTTGATAACTCTTGATTGATATGCATGTTTGGAAGTGATAAAGGCAGTTTTGTTGTTGAGCCTCTCTAGCCAAATAAGCTTACCTTGTTCTGATCCTTTGATAACCCCTTTTGAGCCTATACTTCCCTCATTTCTTTGTTTTGAAGCTCATACACTAGCCCTAAGTGAAAAACCATGATTACCTTAACCTTAGGGAATTTTGGAGCTTTGGAAGTGTTTTGGGAACAAGTGTGGTCTCCTTGGGGATTCTGATGAGTTGGCTAGTTGGTTCCTCTTTTTGTTTTGTTTTGGTAAATATATGTGTATCTTGTCTGTTACAGTTTTGTTTTGAAAAGAGAGAAAAGAAAAGAGACAGGATGAAGAAAAAAAAGAGAAGAAAAATAGTGAAAAAAAATGTGAATAATTGTGAATAATGGAGTCAAGAAGAGGATGGAATTAGAGGTTGTGGGTGTGTTTGAATGTGTTTACACTTGTTCCCCATTGCTCCTCTGTTCCTTATGGTTTGTAGCTTCTTATCCAGATATATCCTCCCTTGTCCTTGGCCCCATTACAACCATGAAAAGACCTTTTGATTTGAACATGCATATGTTCTGAGTGTTGATGTTAGAGGCTTGCCAAGTCTATTGTTGCTTGCTTTCTTGAGTGCATTGAGTTGAAATTCTTTACCTGAGACACTTGAGAGAAACACTGATAGTGCATCTGTGAGGTTCTGTTGCTTTTGATTCACCTCTTGAGCTAATTGATCATTTTGCCATGTCTTGAATTGCTTGGATGATTTCATGAGTATCTGCTTTCTCTGATTGATTCTGTGTTGGATATTGTCTACTTCCTTTCTTTGTCCAGATTTCTTGAGGAATGTGTAATTCTGTTTGTTTCCTATTGAGTCTTTATTTTCTGTGTGTCGACGTTGTGTCACCTTCTTAAAAGTCCTTTGAACTATTCCCTGATTTGTGTCTTGATTTTGCCCAGGAGTGCAAAAGACTAAGTGTGGTCTATTTTGATGAACCAATATTTTCCTCACTTCACTTAGTTTAATGTGCTAGAATTAGTCGGGGAATTATACTTAAACGTCCGGTATTTTCCTGTTTTTCCTAATTGTGCTTAATTTGATCGGAAATTCTTATTTTAACTAATTTGAATTATCTCAGCTTATTATTTTGCATTATTAATTACGGGAAAATTTTGGATAACTTTTTGGGACATTAGAAAGCTAAATGAGAAATGGAAATTGAGCCAATGCATCTTAGCCATTTTTATTTTCGCTGGCTGCCGCGTGAATGTTGTGTCAACTTGTGTGTCTTCGTTTGAGTTCAATTCTTATCCGTTTTCTATGCAATTTTTTTTCATAGTTTCGTATGGATGTCTATTTTCACGTATAGTTTTTATTTTGTTCAATTTCGTTCTGTGCTGTTCCCAGTAGTTTTTTTACTCCCCTATGTCAGTCCAATGCTTACTGTTTGAGTGATTTCTAATCTGTTTGCATTTGCTTGCTGTTGGGTACTTGTGGTGGCTAGGAATTGATAATTGGACAGTGCTAAAACCTTCCAACACTCTTAAACAAGGAATCCAACAGCTTGGGAGGCACTCACGGTCTTAAGCAATTGTTTGAATGATGATGAAGTGGCACACACTCATGAAAACCGTCCAAGAGGTTTTTAAATCATTTTTGGATGGACTTTTCATTTTGGAAAGTGCACATTAAATTGGAGAGACTTCACGGTCATGAGAAGATACTACCACATTGGCTTTAAAATATGTAGCTAGACAACAACATCACGGCCCAGGTCCAGCTTGGCAGCAGAAAAGAAGGGGCTTCATTTGGCAAAGTGAAGCATGCAGTTGATCCAGCAGGTTCCATCCAGCACGCGGCCCACATTAGAAGCAGGGTGCATCCAGTAGCTTTGGGAGGATACCACGCGTCCATCTTTTGAGCAGGTGGTGTCACGGTTTTGGGCCATTCAATTCTTCCAGAGAAGAGGCACACACAGACATCATTTCCCAGCTGCAGCCACATTTCTTCATTTCCCAGCAGAGATAAACCCACGGTCCAGTAGCAGCTGCACGCACATGGAGGGCCTGCTTTCACGCAATTAATGGGAAACACTTTGGAGGTGGCATCCAGAAAAAATGAGAGCACGTGGAGCTGGAAAGGAGTCCAGCACTTGCACGAGAAGCACATTTTCCAGCTAGCATGAAAGTGGTGTGACGGTGAGAAAAACGGGAATCCAGCAGCAAGCCCAGCAGGGAGAGATCCAGGGTCTCGGCCTGCACTGAAAAGAAAGGAGCTGCCACTTGTTTTAGAAGCAGTTCGAGTAGTAGGGTGGTGAGAGAGGTCCAGGAGTTACAGGGGAAGAATGTAAGAAAGGGGGGCTGGAATGGGAAGCACGGTTGTGTGCTCCAGCCGCCACATTTACTGAGTTTTTTTTTCTCTTCCTGAATGTTTGGATTTTGAGAGTAAAAATTGTGAACATTGTTACGGTTGAATGAAAAGCATCTACTTTAATTTTATATTGCTGATTTTACACGTTGCCATTTTCATTTGGTTCATGCATTTTCTTTATTGAGGTTTTTAATCTATCCATGAAAGAGCAACGTTGGTGTGCACGGTATCCAGCAGAAGAAGCCTGCACCGTCCATTCCAGAAAAACTCACGGTCTTGCTGCATGATGGACAAATTTATGATCACCAAAATATGATGTCACAAACTTGTTTCACAATCGGCAAGTATGACCGAATCGTTCAAGTAATAAACTTGGTAAGACCAAGTATCGTTCTCCCAAAGGACTCACGGCCTAGTTTAGTTATGTGATTTGTTGATTAGCTAAGACTTAAGAACAAAATATTTGGAGTTTAATATGCAAGACAGAAAATAAACATGTATGCATGAGTTTTTGATCAATGGCAAAAGCAAAAGATAAACACTTTCAATGAAATATATGAATGAATATGTTGTTGGGGGTCAATTTCATCTCATCCACTCTCATATATTTTAGGAATTCAACATTCAAATCATCATTGTTAATGCCACTCTCTAAAGTACCATTCTAGATGGCTTCTCCCTAATCATGAGTTCATAGAATTCCTAGCATTCCTAATGATCAGTTCATAAGTGCAGGAGCTTAACGACAACCAACATAATATTGGGAGAAATTCCCCGGATCTAGACTTCCCCGTACGTGCCCGTATCGACAAAACCAATAATCATGCATCGAATGAGTTAAACAATGCAAGCATTAAGCAAAGAGGAAAAACCCTAACTAATGATGAAAGAAAGCATAAGTCTTAATTAAAAGATGCAAGCATAAATTCCATATATGAGAGCTTCAAAAGATTACATTGATTCCCGAACAAACATACAGAGTTTAGTTCACCATATTCATGGTGAACCTAGATGAACAATAATAAAAGAATGAAGGATAAAACCCTAGAAAGGTGAAGAGGTAGCCTGAGCATCCAAGATCCTCCTTCAAAGGGGTGGAAGAGAGAGTGTTTGCCTCGTTTCTGCCAAAGATACTAATCCTAGGACGTGCAAGTCCTTATATACTATTCTAGAGTTACAAAAGATTACAAAAGCCCAAGCCCATAAAAGTGCCGCTCAGCGGTAAATACCGTTCAGCAGTAAATACCGCTCAGCGGTGACTGCGCGTCCTTTTTCTTCCCCTCAGCGGCCAGTTTGCCCCTCAGCGGACCTCCCGTGACCTCCTGAGTGCCGCTCAGCGGTAAAATGCCGCTGAGCGGTGCTTTCGGCTTCTCCTTTTGCACTCTTTGATTCCTTTTCTGATTCCAACTCTCTCCTTCTTCACTTCTTTCACTAAATTCACCTTAAAACCTGCACAAAAACACTTAAATCAAGCATAAACCTGTCCAGCTCTCTTATTTCTGAAAATATGGATAAAAGCATGATTTCAAGCCAGTTTCTAAGTCTAAAGGTTGCTTTTAGTATCAATTTTAAGCATGAAAATAACAGTTTTTCAACTGTTATCACAACCCCAAACTTAGAACTTTGCTTGTCCTCAAGCAAACAAGATGTAACTCAATCTCCAACCAATTCATATGATGGTTCACTCATTCAAAAATTCTCTTTTTCAAGATAAGTAATAACTTCACTCAAACTTATGACCAAGAGTTCAACCAAGATGTGCACATGCTTTAGTGTTCACAAAGTCATTTAAATTCCAACAAATGCTATTTTTCATGAATGGTCAATCAATTAAGCATGGATGTTCATGTGCTCATGGAATATTTCCTCACTAGGTAAAGTGTTTCACTCAACACACAAGTGTATAAGAGGTAAAGTGTTTCACTCATTCACTCTACTATCACAATGTCACATGAATCAACTTTGCCTTTCATTTTACCACAATCAAAAACATTCACAAGCATGCATCATTGATAACAGTTGAAAAACTGTTATTTTCATGCTTAAAATTGACACTAAAAGCAACCTTTAGACTTAGAAACTAGCTTGAAATCATGCTTTTATCCATATTTTCAGAAATAAGAGAGCTGGACAGGTTTATGCTTGATTTAAGTGTTTTTGTGCAGGTTTTAAGGTGAATTTAGTGAAAGAAGTGAAGAAGGAGAGAGATGGAATCAGAAAAGAGATCAAAGAGTGCAAAAGGAGAAGCCGAAAGCACCGCTCAGCGGCATTTTACCGCTGAGCGGCACTCAGGAGGTCACGGGAGGTCCGCTGAGGGGCAAACTGGCCGCTGAGGGGAAGAAAAGGGACGCGCAGTCACCGCTGAGCGGCACTTTTATGGGCTTGGGCTTTTGTAATCTTTTGTAACTCTAGAATAGTATATAAGGACTTGCACGTCCTAGGATTAGTATCTTTGGCAGAAACGAGGCAAACACTCTCTCTTCCACCCCTTTGAAGGAGGGTCTTGGATGCTCAGGCTACCTCTTCACCTTTTTAGGGTTTATTCTTTCATTCTTTCATTGTTATTCATCTAGGTTCACCATGAATATGGTGAACTAAACCTTGTATGTTTGTTGGGGAATCAATGTAATCTCTTGAAGCTCTCATATATGGAATTTATGCTTGCATCTTTTAATTAAGACTTATGCTTTCTTTCATCATTAGTTAGGGTTTTTCCTCTTTGCTTAATGCTTGCATGGTTTAACTCATTCGATGCATGATTATTGGTTTTGTCGATACGGGAACGTACGGGGAAGTCTAGATCCGGGGAATTTCTCCCAATATTATGTTGGTTGTCGTTAAGCTCCTGCACTTATGAACTGATCATTAGGAATGCTAGGAATTGTATGAACTCGTGATTAGGGAGAAGCCATCTAGAATGGTACTTTAGAGAGTGGCATTAACAATGATGATTTGAATGTTGAATTCCTAAAATATATGAGAGTGGATAAGATGAAATTGACCCCCAACAACATATTCATTCATATATTTCATTGAAAGTGTTTATCTTTTGCTTTTGCCATTGATCAAAAACTCATGCATACATGTTTATTTTCTGTCTTGCATATTAAACTCCAAATCTTTTGTTCTTAAGTCTTAGCTAATCAACAAACCACATAACTAAACTAGGCCGTGAGTCCTTTGGGAGAACGATACTTGGTCTTACCAAGTTTATTACTTGAACGATTCGGTCATACTTGCCGATTGTGAAACAAGTTTGTGACATCATATTTTGGTGATCATAAATTTGTCCATCAATCATCACAAGGACTTTTCAATGGCTTATAATGTGGCTGGGCTAACAAGAAAATTGGTTTTTCTGGATCACAAAATCCTTGAGTTAAGAGAATCATAACAACACAATTATTCTTATTCATTCCCAACTTTCTTTTGCCTTTGCATTTGCATTGAGCTTTACTTCTCTTTCTTTTCTTTTCTTTTTCTTTTTCTTTGCATATTCTTACTTTTTAGCTCTTAGCTCAATGCTTTTCATGTTTTCCCAACAACCCCAAACTTGAACATTTAACAATACCACACAAGATCTTCTACTTAACTCAAGGTAAAGATTTTCAATCAAGGGTTTCAGTGTATGTTCAAGGCTAAGGGCTCAAAGGATAGAACACAAAGTGTTCTCTTTTAGTAGGCTAACTTTATGAATTTGGCCAATAAAAAGGGTTCCAACAAACGGCCTTGATCATATGATACAAAACAAGCATTTGATTCAATCATAGAAAACTTGGGCAAAATCATTCATGCTTTCAAAGTAATAGCATTCAACAATAACAACTCTGGAGCTCAAAACCTCACATATAAGCTCATTCACATTTGACATACACATCCTGCTTAATTTCACAATCACAATCATGATATCATGCATTTGTTCACAAAGCTTGTGAATCACCTGTATAAGCATTTTAATGTGCACATCATCTCAACATCAATCAATCAATAAGCATCATCAAGCATTACTTATCACACAATCACAGTTAATAGCAAACCATCATAAGAAACCAGGTTTCAAATAGAGTACATCAAACCCTAATCTAATAAACAAAAACAAATAAGTTCAGAAAACTTAAACCACAAAAGCATAATCATATGATAGCATTCATCAGTAAATGCTATCTCAGCTCCTCATCAGTCTGAGCTGTCCTCTGTATCTTTCTCTTCCTCCTCATCATCATCATCATCAAATGCATCCTCCTCCTCAGCTTCATCTTCTTCCATGTCTCGAGCTGAAGCTTCAGCTGCTTCAGCTCCTCCTCCATGCAATGGTTCTTCTGGCCAAGCTACTACATTATGAAATTCATCCATAGTCCACCTGTGGGCTGGAGGTGTATCATACATCCCTACTATCATCTCAGCAGTGGCCACCTGCCCTCTATTAATGGACTGCAACTGAGCACCTATAAGAGACATATACATGTCCCTCATCTGGAATGGTTCTGCTTCATGTGTATCAGCAGATGTCCGGCTCTGTGCTGGTCCTCTCTCTCTACGAGCCTGGCGTGGTGGAACTGGCTGAGCTGCATCCTCACCTCCACAGTACTGTCTGTAATAAGCCTCATCAATAGCTTTTCTTGGCCTCTCAAATGGTGGAATAGAAGTGTCCACCCCAGCTTGCTTGCAAAGGTGAGTGATCAAAGAAGGATGTCCTAGTGGTGCTTTGTTGTTTGAGGTGTTAGCACACACACTAATCTCATCAGCTATCACCTGCCCAATATTAACATTCAAGTTTCTGATAGCACAGTAGATGAATAGTGCCCTGCTGAGAGTGATATCTGACACATGTGAACATGGCTGAATGTTGGCATGAGAAAATGCCATCCAATACTTTGCAAGAGGAGTCAAATCTGTCCTCCTAATGTTAACCACTACGCCAGATCTATTCCTTTGGAAGTGTCCTCTAGGTATACACAACACTCTCTCAACATCCTCAAAATCAACACCTTCCTCCATGCAAAGAGCAAACTGGCATTGCTCACTAGCCCACACAGTATCCAGGAAGTTGTTGATAGAATCAGGATCATACCTAATAGCATGGCCTCTGACATAGCCCAAATAATTCTCAGCTGGATAATCACCAATCTTCTTTGCATTGGTGTAAAATTCCTTTACCACAGCTATGTTGGCAGGTGCAGGATAAGTGGCTAGCTTTCCCCAATCATTCCCTAACACTTGCTCTCCAAATTGAGGAGCAAAGTTAGGTATCATTCCAACCTTTCTCTCCATCAGAAGTCTCCTGTCCTGAACCACCCTAAAGTGCTTCTCATGTTTCCTAGAGAGGAACCTGCTATTATGGGGTTGCTCTGGTTCCTTTTCCTTTCTCTTGGTTGCCATGGTTTTCAATCTCTTTCCTGAAGAGGATGCCATTCCTGCATTCAAACACAATTACAAAACCACAGAACATGATGTTAATCATTAGTAAACACAGAACACAACTCCTTTCGAAGCTAAACCACCGCTGAGGGCCAGAATTTCCCCTCAGCGCCACCAGTACCACAGTCCAGAACGCAAAAATTCAAAAGAACCAAATCTGACAGAGTGCCGCTCAGCGGTAAATGCCGCTCAGCGGTAACTCTGCAGATTTTTGAAAAATCTGTTTTAAATCTTTCCTAACTCCACCCAAATGCAATTTTCAGTTTTCCAGTTCATAATCATGCAGTTTAATCGGTTCAAACATCAAATATATCATCAAATCATGCATAGAAATCAAAACCCCTAAATATTCATGCTTTGACAATCACATTGAAATTCAAGAACCCTAGAATGAACATAATGCATTTTACTTACTTGGGTGGAGATACTAGATGCAATGAGAATGCTTCCAAGCTAAAATACTCTCTTCCAACCCCAAACTTTGATGGCACACTAGTGTAAAAGTGAGTGGAAGAGATATTTTCTTAAGAGGGAAGAGTAAAAAGATGTGGAAAACCTAGGAGAAGATATGTGGGAGTGTTTGTGCAGAGAAGAGCTTGAAAGAATGAGAAATTGCGCAGCTTAGGGTTTAAAAATACCCTAATGAGCTCGGGTTCCGCTAAGGGGAACTAAAGCCCATTCTGCGAGACTACCGCTCAGCGGTAAATGCCGCTCAGCGGCACTTTCGTGAAGTGCTCCTCTCCTTCTTGTCTTGACCTACGTGCCTCCTAGACATACCCCTCACTAGTTCCCTGCAATTCAATGTTAAAAATGCTTATGCAAACCCTAACTAAAATAAACAAACAGAGAACAGTCAATCAACTGGGTTGCCTCCCAGGTAGCGCTTGTTTAACGTCACGAGCCTGACCCAAAATCCACGAACACCCATCAGTAGGTGTTTCAAACTTACCAACACCCCTCAGTAGGTGCAAAATCTTCTCACCAACACCCATCAGTAGGTGTTACAACCTTAGTATCCTTTAGTAGATACTTAACCACCTAGCATCCTTCAGTAGATGCTAGATCCAACAAAATATTAACAAAATAATGTCCACAAATTAAAATTTACAAAACCAAAATCAAAATCAAAAGTTTGTAAATCACTGGGTTGCCTCCCAGCAAGCGCTCTTTTAACGTCATTAGCTTGACCCAATAAAGCTCATGTTCCATCTTCTTTTTCTTCTTTCAACTGAACTTCTTTAGAAATTTGATCAAACCGGGAACCTGTTGCAGTGTCTCAATCATAGGAACTTTAATTTCCAATTTCTTGAAAATTTCCATAAAGCGCTCAAATTCCTTCTTCCTATGATACTTCTTTGGATGAGGAAGAGGTTTTTCATATGATTCTTTCTTTTTTTCTCTCGTCCTCTTTTTCTTTTCTCTCACTTTCTTTTTTTCTTTTCTTTTTCTACTCACTTTCTCAATCTTCACACAAATTTTCTCTTCTCTCTCTTTTCTCTCTTCTTTTTCCAACTCAACTTTTTCAACATTTGCACTCACTAGCACTTCACATTCCTCTCTGGAGTTAACTTCAGTATTAGCCCCAAAATTTTCATTTTGCCTTTCTTTCACCTGCTTGATGATCTGCCCCATTTGAATCTCCAAATTCTTAATAGCAGCATCAATGCTCTTTTGAGTGGATTCCGTTTTCTGTATAAACTGATAAAGAGTTTCTTCCATCCTTATTGACCTTTCATTAAGCATAGAAAAATGTTGCCATAAGGTGGGTTGCTGCTGCTGCTTATTAAATTGACCAGCTTGCCCAGTTTGCCCTTGACCAATGCTTGGGTGTGGTTTCCACCCTTGATTGTAGTTCCCTTGACGGTGTTGATTGGTCATGTAGTTTACATCCTCCATTGCTTCTACTGAAAAGGCACATTGACCATTGATATGGTCGCCTCCACATAATTCGCACAACTGGGATTGTACCTGTGCAGCAGTCTTCAACTCTTTGGGTAGTTGTGCAAGTATTTTTTTTTTATTTTTTGTTTTTGAGTGTTAAATTTTTCTGTTTTAAGTTATTTTTATCGAGTTTTGTGTGCAATAAATTTTACATTTTTCTCTTGATTTCTGGATGATGTTTAAGTTGTAGATTTTTCCTTCACTTACTTAATACTTATGGTTTGAAATCCTTGCTTTTCTCTGCCTGGAAAGATGATTATAATGTTTAAGAGGTTGATTTGATTGTAACGAATACCCTGTGTGAGATTTGAGCCACTTAATTTTCTTTTTTTTGTGTGTGATATGTATCTTGAATGCTTGCACATATGCCTTGGCTTGATTCTTTTTGATTTACTTGATTGATATGCATGTTCAGACGTGATAAAGGCATTTTTGTTCTTGAGCCTCTTTAGCCAAATAAGCCTACCTTGTTATTATCCTTTGATAACCCCTTTGAGCCTATACTGTATATATTTCTTTGTGTTGAAGCTCATACACTGACCCTAAGTGAAAAACCATGATTACCTTAACCTTAGGGAATTCTGGAGCTTTAGAAGTGTTTTGTGAACAAGTGTGGTCTCCTTGGGGATTCTGATAAATTGGCTAGTTGGTTCCTCATCATGTTTTGAAATGATGATTTATATATCCTATTATGTGATAAAGAGGAAAAAAAAAAGAGAGACAGGATGAAAAAGTGATGATGAGAAAAAAAAAATTGAAAAATAATTTTGTGAATAATGGAGTCGAGAAGAGGATCAAATTAGAGGTTTGAACGTAATTTCATTGTATTTCCATTTTTTTTTTCCAGTGCTCCTCTAATTCTTCTGAGATCTAACTACTTATCCATATTTTATCCTCCCCTGTCCTTGGCCCCATTACAACCCAGTAAAGACCTTTAGATTTGAACATGCATATGTTTTAAGTGTTGATATTAGAAACTTGCCAAGTCTACTTGTGTTTGTTTTCTTGAGTACATCGAGTTGAAATTATTTACCCTAGACACTTGAGAGAAACACTGTGAGTGCATCTGTGAGGTTTTGTTATTTTTGAATCACCTCTTGAACTGATTAATTATTTTTGCCATACTTTGAATTGCTTGGATGATTTCTGTAAGTATCTGCTTTATTTGATTGTGTGTTGGATGTTGTCTACTTCTTTTCTCTGTCCAGAAAGTCATGAGAACTGTGTAAATTCTGTGTGTTTTCTTGCGAGTCTTTGTTTTCTGCATGCTGAGTGTGTGTCACCTCCCCAAATGTCCTTTGATATATTCCTTGATTTGCGTCTTGATTTTGCCCAGGAGTGCAAAAGACTAAGTGTGGTCTATTTTGATGAGTCTATAATTTCTTCACTTCACTTAGTTTATTGTACTAGAATTAATCAGGGAATTGTGCTAAAATGTCTGGTATTTTTCCATTTTTACTATTTATACTTAAATTGATCAGAAATTCTTATTTTAATTAATTTGAATTATCTGAGTTAATTATTTACATTAATAATTACAGGGAAATTTTGGAAATGCAAATTGGGACATTTGGAAGAATATTCATCTGCACACTGTGCTATTTTACTTGAAAGAAATTACACTCTATTCATTCAGAGAAAGATGTGCTGACCCGTTTTAGAAGAAGGACTTAATTTTTCTAGTGGGATGCTACAGTTTTATTCCCCATTCAAGAATTTATTTTGGAATTTAATTGATGGGGAACATATCACGTTCATATGTGGGAGAAACTCCAAAATTGCAAGTGAATTTGTTGAAGTATGAAATGACATAGTTCACAGCCACCAAGAAGGGAATTTAATTGATTGAATAAGGAGAAGAAACAAAAGATGGAGGGACCACCTTTGCCACATTCTCACGTCCACATGCATCTCCAAAAATCCAAGCAAGAATTACATATATTGAATGGAAATGAAGGGGACCACATTGTTTGCCACCCAACAAATTAACAAAGAAAGAAGTGGCACATAGAAATGAACTTACGGCAATCAAGGAATCCTCTATTGTTTTTTTTGTATAAATGGGTTACATGGCATAAAATAAGAAAGGGGACCACCACATTGAAATGGCTCACGGTTTTTGCAATCCACCGTGGATGGATTGGTTTTGGTTTTTCTTTTTGGTTTAGCATGAACACACGGCCCCATATGTTGTCAAACATCAACCAAAGAAATTGGAATAATAGTAGGAGCTACATGAAAGGTTACGTTTTAATAGAAGCTTGGATTGCAGATTTATTTTAATTCTCATCTCTTCCAATCCACACAAGTTTTGGTTCTAGATTTTCAATGGGAAGAGAAACTCATGGTTGATTCCAGCAGAAGAGAGTTTCGTTCCAGCTGCAATGTGTTAAGGGAGAAGATCACGTTCCAGCTCCACAAAAATCCAGCAGCTTCAATGTGCTACATACAACAGCTCATGGCCATGGCAGCAGCTTGGAATGGAAGTAGAGTCCACTTTGGTTGGAAGGAAGCGTTGTTGGCAATAAGAAGATTGGAGCAGCTGCCACCTAAAGAGGAAACCATCCTTCACACATCCAGCATAGGTGGGAGTTTACGGGAAAAGAAGGAAAGAAAGCCAAAGAATTTTTGGATGGAAGAAGGGACCACCTTTGTTAAGAAACCCACGGCCATGGACATTTATTTTTGCAGTAAGCATAACTTTAAATGGATGGAGGGGTAGCATGTTGTTACGGTTTTGAGAGGAGAGGTAATGCAGCAAGCTTACATGGTGTCACGGCCCACATGGAAAGAAAAGCTTTTGGATTTTCAATTTGTTTGTAGCATATTAGAAGCAACACGTTTCAAGCCCTCGGTCATCTTCCATGACAGCAGAAGAGCACGTGCACTTGGGAGAGGAGAAACAATCCAACTCTTCACGCTACAGCTCACGGCCACAATGGAGAAGGAGAGGAAAAATCCATCAGCTTGGTCTCTCTTGGTTTGCATTCCAGTTGCCACACGTGAAGAAGCAAGCAAAGAATGCAGCCCCCATCTAGCAAGGCTGGCAGCAGCAGCGGGCTTCGTCCTCCCAGCTACCTTCACACGTCCAGAACAGCAGCTCATGATCCAGCAGCATCCAGACTTCACGCACACAGCAGCCACAACCAAGAACATCATGGATCCAGCAGAGAGTGGAACCCACGGATGGAGGGTGATGGAAGTTGATTTCTTTTTCTTTTGCATTCAATTATTTAGAAAAAGTTCATATGGCCCAGTTGCCACCAAAGGAGAGCAGCCACCACTTATTGGAAACTCACGGGTTTGGGAGGCCAGCAATTCACGTTCATAATTGGGCTATAAAATGGAGCAGCAGAGCAAAGAAAAACGAATCAGATTTTAGGAGGGTAGGAAGCCACGGCCTGGAGGAGGCTCTTGCCTCTTCCTCTTTCAATAAATCTCTCCGTTTTCATTTCCAAATAGTGCACAAATGTAAAATTTTATTTTTGAAGCGTGTAGTTCAATTGTTTCACAGTTTGCTCATTTTCATTTTCATTTTATTTCAAGTGTTGAATCTTTGATAAATTTTATTTTCAGTTAAGTGTTTTATTTTTGTTGTCTCTTTTATTTTACCGTTTACTATTTTCTGTACCGTTAAATTCTGTCATTGCATTTTATCGTTCATTTTATTTTTAGACATTTTCCATTTTTACCGTTCAGTTTTTACCACCGTTAAAATTTATTTCAGTGTTTTTAATTATATTTTATTTAATTTCCAGTCAACTTTAATTTTACCGCATCAAAACCAAAATCACAAAACCCCCCCCACTTCGTGTTAAATCTAAGACCGAACCACAAATATTGGTCCTTGAGAGACGACCTAGGAGTCACTTCCTAGTAATTATACTGCATTAATTTTGCACATCAAATTTGTATGACCGCGACAGTCGTATCAATCTTGTTCTGAGCTAGCAAGGCATCATTGGATTGCATCTGCAGAACTCCTTTTTGTTGCATAGGAGCTCCTCTCTCACTGTGTAGCTCATTATCATTAGTAGCCATGGTTTCAATTATTTTTGTGGCTTCCTCTGAAGTTTTCCATTTGATATTTCCTCCTGCTGAGGCGTCAAGCATCATCTTGGTTTGTGAACCAAGACCTTCAAGGAAGATTAGGACTACTTCCACTTCGTCAAATCCATGCGTGGGAATCTTTCTTAATAGGCTTTTATATCTGTCCCATGCATGACCTAGTGATTCCTCCATGCCTTGCCTGAAAGATGAGATCTCTTGCTTTCCTTTGTTGACCTTGGAAGAATTGAGTGCCCATATAGTTAAATTCTTGACCGAATTGCATCTTGCAAACATTAGGCACAAAACTCTAAAAAATATTTGTTAGCACAAAAACATATAGGAGAAGATATAGATTCAGAAGATAAAAGATTTAGAGGAATATATAAAATAAGATAGAATGAAATAAAATAAAATAAAATCTAATCTAATCAAATCAAATAAAATCTAATCTAATCAAATCAAATAAAATAAAATCAAATAAGATAAAATAAAAACCGAAAAAAATAAAAAACAGAAAATAAAAACAGAAATTCAAAATTAAAGTCAAAGATAATCAATAATCACACAAATTAACCAGTTAAACCAGAGTCCCCGGCAACGGCGCCAAAAACTTGATGGACAAATTTATGATCACCAAAATATGATGTCACAAACTTGTTTCACAATCGGCAAGTATGACCGAATCGTTCAAGTAATAAACTTGGTAAGACCAAGTATCGTTCTCCCAAAGGACGCACGGCCTAGTTTAGTTATGTGTTTTGTTGATTAGCTAAGACTTAAGAACAAAATATTTGGAGTTTAATATGCAAGACAGAAAATAAACATGTATGCATGAGTTTTTGATCAATGGCAAAAGCAAAAGATAAACACTTTCAATGAAATATATGAATGAATATGTTGTTGGGGGTCAATTTCATCTCATCCACTCTCATATATTTTAGGAATTCAACATTCAAATCATCATTGTTAATGCCACTCTCTAAAGTACCATTCTAGATGGCTTCTCCCTAATCACGAGTTCATACAATTCCTAGCATTCCTAATGATCAGTTCATAAGTGCAGGAGCTTAACGACAACCAACATAATATTGGGAGAAATTCCCCGGATCTAGACTTCCCCGTACGTGCCCGTATCGACAAAACCAATAATCATGCATCGAATGAGTTAAACAATGCAAGCATTAAGCAAAGAGGAAAAACCCTAACTAATGATGAAAGAAAGCATAAGTCTTAATTAAAAGATGCAAGCATAAATTCCATATATGAGAGCTTCAAAAGATTACTTGCACAAATGGAGGAAATGGATGAAGTAGAGGAAGTGGGCGAAGTGGACGAAGTTAATAGTTTGACGAAGTTGAAGAAGTTGCCGAAGTGGAAGAAGTGGATGATGTGTACGAAGTGGACGAACGATACGAAGTGGAGGAAGTGGAAGAAATGGAGGAAGTTGACGAAGTGGACGAAGTGCACGAAGTGGAGGAAGTGGACGAAGGTGACGAAGTGGAGGAAGTGGGCGAAGTGGAGGAAGTGTAGGAAGTGGAGGAACTGTAGGAAGTGGAGGAAGTGTTGGAAGTGTGGGAAGTGGAGGAAGAGGACGAAGTTGACAAAGAGGACGAAGTGGACGAAGTCGTGAAAGTAGAGCAAGTGGACGAAGTTGACGAAGTAGACGAAGTTAACGAAGTGGAGGAAGTGGACGAAGTGGAGGGAGTGGACGAAGTTGACGAAGTGGAGCAAGTGGTAGAAGTAGAGGAAGGAGAGGAAGTTGACGAAGGGGACGAAGTGGAGCAAGTGAAGGAAGTGGATCAAGTGGAGGAAGCGGACAAAGTGGAGGAAGTGGAGGAAGATGACGAAGTGGACGAAGTTGACGAAGTGGACGAAGTGGACCAAGTTGACGAAGTGTGCGCAGTGGACAATGTGGACGAAGTGGAGGAAGTGGAGCAAGCGGAGGAAGTGGAGGAAGGGGACGAAGTTGACGAAGTGGAGGAAGTGGAGGAGGTAGAGGAAGTGGAGGAAGTGGAGGAAGTAGACGAAGTTGACGAAGTGGACGAAGTGCAGGAAGTGGAGGAAGTGGCGGTAGTGGAGGAAGTGTAGGAAGTGGCGGAAGTGGAGAAAGTGGAGCAAGTGGAGCAAGTGGAGGAAATGGACGAATTGAGGAAAAGGAGGAAGTGGAAGAAGTGTAGCAAGTGGACAAAGTTGATGAAGTGGACGAAGTGTAGCAAGAGCTGGAAGTGGAGGAAGTGGAGGAAGTGGAAGAAGTGGAGGAGGTGGAGGAAGTGGAGGAAGTGGAGGAAGTGGACGAAGCTGACGAAGTGGAGGAAGTGGAGGCAGTGGAGGAAGTATAGCTAGTGGAGGAAGTGGAGAAGGTGGAGCAAGTGTAGGAAGTAAACGTAGTGGAGGAAGATGAGGAAGTGGAGGAAGTGGAGGAAGTGGGGAAAAGGAGGAAGTTGACGAAGTGGACGAAGTGCAAGAAGTAGTGGAAGTGGAGGAAGTGAACGAAGTGGAAGAAGTGGAGAAAGTAGAGGAAGTGGGGGAAGTGGAGGAATTGAACGAAGTGTAGGAAGTGGACAAAGGGGAGGAAGTGGACGTAGTGGAGGCAGTGGACAAAGTGGAGGAAATGGAGGAAGTGGTCGAAGTGGACGAAGTGAAGGAGGTGGACGAAGTGGAGAAAGTGGAGGAAGTGGACGGAGTGGACGAAGTGGAGGAAGTTGACGGAGTGGACGAAATGGAGGAAGTTGACGAAGGAAGTGAGCAAGTGGACGAAGTGGAGGAAGTGAGGAAGTGGACGAAGTGGAGGAAGTGGAGGAAGTGGAGGAAGATGACGAAGTGGATGAAGTTGTTGAAGTGGACGAAGTGGACGAAGTGAAAGAAGTTAAGGAAGTGGACGATGTGTTGGAAGTTGACGAAGTGGAGGAAATGGAAGAAGTGGAGGAAGTGGAGGAAGTGGACGAAGAGGACAAAGATGACGAAGTTGACGAACTGGACGAAGTTTGCGCAGTGGACGAAGTGGAGGAAGTGGACGAAGTTAACGAAGTGGAGGAAGTGGTGGAAGTGGAGGAAGTGGAGTAAGTTGACGAAGTGGACGAAGTGAAGGAAGTGAGGGAAGTGGATAAAGTGGAGGAAGTGGAAGAAGTGGACGAAGTGGAGGAGGTGGAAAAAGCGGAGAAAGTGGACCAAGTGGAAAAAGTGGAGAAAGTGGAGGAAGCGCAGGAATTGGTGGAAGTAGAGGAAGTGAAGGAGGTGGAGGAAGTGGAGGAAGTGGAGGAAATGGACGGAGTGGACGAAGTGGAGGAAGTTGACGAAGTGGAGGAAGTTGACGAAGTGGAGGAAGTTGATGAAGTGGACGGAGTGGACGAAGTGGAGGAAGTGAGGAAGCGAGGGAGGTGGAGGAAGTGGTGAAAGTTGTGGAAATGGACGAAGTGGACAAAGTTGACGAAGTGGACGAAGTGGAGGAAGTGAGGAAAAGGAGGAAGTGGAGGAAGTAGAGGAAGTTGACAAAGTTGACGAAGTGCAGGAAGTGATGGAAGTGGAAGAAGTGGAGGAAGTGGACGAAGTTTACGAAGTAGACAAAGTAGACGAAGTTGACGAAGTGCACGAAACGGACGAAGCTGACGAAGTGGAGGAAGTGGAGGAAGTGTAGCAAGTGGAGGAAGTGGAGCATGTGGTGGAAGTGGACGAAGTTGACGAAGTGGAGGAAGTGGAGGACGTGTGATGAATCATTATTTTCTACACTGCACTTAGTTTATTGTACTAGAGTTAATCAGGAAAGTGTGTTCAAATATCCAGTATTTTCCCATTTTTCTGAATTGTGCTTAATTCGATCAGAAATTCTTATTTTAATTAATTTGAATTATCTGAAACTAATTATTTACATTATTGAGTGCAGGGAAATTATCGGATAATTTTAGGATTGAAAGATTAATTTCTCATCAATTACATTTTAAACTAAATGAGAAACAAAAATGAAATTTATTTTTCTTCGCAGGGAAAGAAACCAACAATTATTAATTTCCAATTGAAACTTATAAGGGAAATGCACGGATTGAATTTTTGGTGCACACAAAAACAACAAACACCACGTCAACCTAAGATGAAGTGCTAAATCCATGCATAGCATATGTGGCAGCAGACATCCGTGTGTCCAGCTGGCTGGAAACGTCCAAGCACACAACAGGAGTAGGGAGCAGGAAGCAGAAAAGAGGGGATTGATTTGAAGAAAAAGGAGGAAGCTAGCTGCTGCTAGGGGAGACAAGTTGCTACTCTATGGGCACAAAGAGACAACACACATGCTGATTTTGGAAGTCTCTTAACTCCTTCTTCTCGGTAGTTTTTGGAACATCCTTTTTTCTTCTTTTCAGAGAGATAGCAAGAGTAGTAGAGATGATGGCTGGATGAAGGAAGAAGTGGTGCTGGTGTGAGATGATACGTTCAAGAGAGCTAGAGGAGGGAAGCAAAACTGTATTTGACTCTTGAACACTGCTGGAAGAAAACACAGCAGCTAGTTTGTTTCCTTTACTTTGCTTTGCTTCTTTGTACTTTGAATGATTTTCCTTGAGAACTGGAAACATGTTCATGATGAATGAATAGCTTATGTTTATTCTCTTTCTTGAATTGTAATTGCATCTTCCATTTGGTTTTCTGCATTTTCATACAATCTCTGCATCATAGTAGAGTAGCAAGGAACTGCCGTCACCTATTCAATATAAAAAAAACCACAAAAAGAAAGTTGTTTAATATGAGAAGGGAGTTCACGGTAAAGAGAAGAGGAGAGGCAAGTGAAACCTTGTAGATGCTGATTTGTTTCTGCTGTATGGAAGAGTAAACCACACACACTTATTTGCTTGCTAAAGAGTAGAGAGGAAGAGAAGGATTTGTTACAAAGGGGAGAAGTGATTTTTGATGATAAGGGAACGTAGTTGAAGAAGGAGGAAAGGAGAGTGCAGCGGGAATGGATGCAGCAAAGTGGACGGTCATTAGCTTATAGAAAGGGTGTGTGCATTAAATTCTGCAGAAGAAGTGCAAGTGTCCACGGTCTTGCATCTTTTTATTCATTTGAACATGGCCAAGTAATTGTTTGCATGATGATGTGGATATGAATTCAGCATATACAATTTTATTTTGTTTTGAAGGGTCCTACGTATTATCATTTTCCAAATGCTATGTTATCTTTGCCTTTATTTTATAGAATGCCGTGTTAGTGTAGAGTCCAGCAGCAGCCTTCTTGCACTTTTCCATCTTGTTTTGTTATGTTTAAAATGAAGGGAAACGTGAACCCATCATGCAGCACCGAATTTGGTTTGTTAGAATAGGATTGTTATTGTTATTATTATAAGAAGAAGTGATTGATTTTAGATAGAAAGAAAAGTGGGTGGAGTCGTGTGAAGAGTGCTTTGAAGAAGAAGACAAAAGCTTTTAAAGGTTGTATTTTGAAGCATCTTTCATATTTTGGAGAAGGGATTTACGTGAATGGATAGGAGAGAAAACTTTTGGAAAATTGTTAACCCCTTTGGCTTTTCACGTGAAGAATGGCCCACGGCCTTCCTTTGATTCATTTCTTATGCTATTTGGAATTGAACATGTATAATGGAGTAGATGTTGAACGTAACTTGCTTTCATTTTAATAGTTTTCAATTGCTTTTTGGTGAATAGAATAAGGATTTGTTTTGTCTTCTTCTCATTTGGTAAGTGCTGCAACGTCCATCACCAAGACACAATTAATTTTGATTTAAATTGAAGAAATAGAGTAATGGAATGTGGAGTCCTCATGTCTTTGGTCTTTTCCGAATGGAGCAGTTGGGAAGTATATATTAAAAATCAAATTTTTCCTTTGCACATCATAACAAAAGCGTAAAAAAAACTTAGTGCATTCCAATTATCAGTTTCAGCATTCCTTGTTTAATTTCTCCCGTATTGTGTCATGGTAGATAAGTTTTATTTTATTTTCCCTCTGTTGTTTTAAAATATTTAGTATAATTCATTGGAATGACTTGTTGTATATCTTTCGTGCATCCGTATTTATTTTTACTATTTTAAATTGCTGTGATTTCATTTTAAAGTACCAATTTCGTTTTTACTGTCTTAATTTTGTTTTACTGTTTAAATTTTATTTAAAACGTTTTTTTTAATTTATTCACAACCAAACCATCATAACCCCCCTCACTTCGTGTTGACAAAAGATTGAACCACATTTGGTCCCTGAGAAACGACCTAGGAGTCAATTCCTAGCAATGTACTGCATTCTTAATTGCACATCAAATTTGATCGGCCGCGACAGCTGTATCAAATTTTGGCGCCGTTGCCGGGGACCAACGGTTCAGTTTTGAGTCTTGTGTCTGTGTTGTGTGATTTGTGTATGTGTTTGTGATAGTGTTGTTTTGCTACCTTGTGTTTATTTCTGTGGTTTGAATTTTCTGTGCTATTGTTTCATGATTACAGGGTGTCGTGATTTAGTGCATGACTAGAGGAAATCCTGGATTCATACCACCCTTTGATCCTGAGATTGATAGGACTTTTCATAGCTTAATTAGGCATTCTAGGAATTTGTCTTTAGAGTCTGTTTTTGAACCTGTTCCATTAGATATTGTGCATTCTACTGTTGAGTACTCTGTGCATACTGCATCTACTGCATCTGTACTTGATTCTGATTCTGTTGTTTTTCACACTGAGAACAATATGGCACAACCTCCACCTCGCGAGAGGACTTTTAGGGAGATGGCTGCACCTGATTTCGATATTGAAAGCTTGTGCATCCAATATCCTGATGAGGACGTTCCGTATGTTCTCAAGACTGGACTGATCCATTTGTTGCCCAAGTTTCATGGTCTTGCAGGTGCGAGTCCACATAAGCATTTGAAGGAATTCCTGGTTGTTTGTTCCAGTATGAAACCGCACGATGTTCCTGAAGAGCACGTCTTCTTGAAGGCATTCCCTCATTCATTGGAAAATGTTGCTAAGGATTGGTTGTATAGTTTAGCGCCGAGATCCATTGCTAGCTGGGATGATCTGAAGAGGCTGTTCTTGGAGAAATTTTTCCCAGCATCCCGGACCACAGCTATCAGGAAAGACATAACTGGGATTAGACAGCTTAGTGGAGAGAACCTGTACGAATATTGGGAGAGATTCAAGACACTTTGTGCTAGCTGCCCCCACCATCAGATACCTGAACAACTCCTTATTCAGTATTTCTACGAGGGTTTGAACAACATGGATCGAGGTATGATCGATGCTGCCTGTGGTGGAGCTCTTGGAGACATCACACCTGCTGAGGCCAGACCATTGATTGAGAAGATGGCCTCCAACTCCCAGCAGTTTAGCAACAGGAATGATGCCATTGTGGTGAAGGGCGTACAAGATATTGCCCAGTCTTTATCAGCTGTTGAAAGCAAGTTAGAAGGCCAGATTAACTCTCTTGCGAAGATGGTGACACAGTTGACTACCAACCAGAGATCGACATCTCAATCTGCATCTGTTGCACGACTATGTGCTATTTGTCCTTCCAGTGACCACTACACAGATGCATGTCCTTCTTTGCAACATCCTGCTGCCTCTGATGTGCCTCAGGCTTATACTACAAACATCTACAACAACAGGCAGCCACAACAGCAAAATCATGACTTGTCCAGCAACAGGTACAACCCAGGGTGGAGGAATCACCCCAATCTTAGATGGAACAATGCGCCACAGCAACAGCAGCAGGCGCCACCTTTTCAGAATGCTGGAACACCTAACAGATATGTGCCTCCACCCATGCAACAACACCAAAGGCAACAACAACAGCAACAGCAAGAGGCACCTGCCCAACCAGCTGCCCAACCTTCCACTTCGTCTGAACCTTCATTGGAAGAGTTAGTGAGACAGATGACTGTGCAAAACCTGCAGTTTCAGAAAGATAACATGCAGTTTCAGAAAGACAACATGCAATTTCAGCAGGAGACTAGAGCGTCCATACAGAGCCTAACTAACCAGATAGGTCAGATGGCCACTCAGATAAACCAGGCGCAGTCTCAAAATTCTAGTAAGTTACCATCGCAGACTGTGCAGAATCCAAGAAATGTGAGTGCCATAACCCTCAGATCAGGGAAGCAGATTGTTGTACCTTCAGAGCCCGCCTCTATACCGACACCCGTGCCTGCTACTTCTCACAAAAAGGAGGACCAAGCTGGTCCAAGCAGGACATTTGAGGCAGGTGAATCTTCTTCTCCAGTCGGTGGTTCTTCTTCAGGAGGATCTCCTCCCTTAACCACCACTACTGCTGCCACACCATCTCCATTGATTGACCGACCTATCCCTCTTCCATTCCCTTCACGAGCACTTCCTAGCAAAAAGATGGAAGAGGTAGATAAAGAAATTCTGGAGACCTTCAGGAAGGTGGAGGTGAACATACCTCTACTTGATGCAATCAAGCAGATACCAAAGTATGCAAAATTCTTGAAGGAGCTGTGCACACACAAGAGGAAGATGAAGGGAAATGAAAGGATTAGCATGGGAAGAAATGTATCTGCACTTATTGGTAAGTCGGTCCCGCACATTCCTGAAAAGTGCAAAGATCCAGGTATATTTTGCATTCCTTGTGTGATTGGAAATAATAAATTTGAGAATGCCATGCTTGATTTGGGTGCTTCTGTTAATGTCATGCCTTTGTCTATATATGAATCTTTATCTCTTGGTCCTTTGCAAACCACGGGTGTGGTCATTCAGTTGGCTAATAGGAGTGTTACTCACCCAACAGGTTTCATAGAAGATGTCTTGGTAAGGGTTGGTGAATTGATTTTTCCTGCTGATTTTTATGTTTTGGAAATGGAGGAGGGATTCTCTCATGGATCCGCTCCCATTATTTTAGGCAGACCATTCTTGAAAACTGCCCGAACTAAGATTGATGTATATGCTGGAACTTTGTCTATGGAATTTGCTGATATTGTTGTTCATTTTAATATCTTTGATGCAATGAAATTTCCAGCTGAGGACCATTCTCTGTTTAGGATTGATACATTGGATGACATTATTGATGAATTTGTTGTTGACAACTTTAATTCTGTGCATGAGAAGAAGCATTCTTTTCTATCTTCTTTGCATTCATGTATTGAATCTAGATTCGAATCAGGTTTTGAGAATGATGTTGATAATGTTGTGGATTTTGATGAGGATTGTGATGTCCAGGATATTGATGCTATGAATGATATTGATGATGTTGTTGACATATATGAGATGGACAATGATTTGAATTGTGATGAGATGAGTGTTCTGCCTTTACCTGTACACTCTTTAGAGTCAGAATGCATTAACAATGTTGCAGGAAGTACACTTGAATCTGACTTGCAGGCACCCACTCTTGAGCTGAAACAGTTACCAGATAACCTCAAGTACGTGTACTTGGAGGATGATGAAAAGAAACCGGTGATCATTTCTACCTCCCTTGATTTTGTTCAAGAGGAGAAGTTGCTTGGTATACTGAGGAACAACAAGAAGGCCATTGGTTGGAGTTTGGCTGACATACCTGGTATTAGTCCATCCACATGCATGCATAGAATTCTTTTGGAAGAAGGGGCAAAGCCAGTGAGACAGCCACAAAGAAGGCAAAACCCCGTGATCATGGAAGTCATCAAGAAGGAGGTGACCAAGCTTTTGCAAGCAGGAATCATCTATCCTATTTCAGACAGTCAGTGGGTGAGCCCCATCCATGTCGTACCCAAGAAAACTGGCCTCACTGTGGTGAAGAATGAGAGGGATGAGCTTATCCCAACTAGAGTGCAGAACAGCTGGAGAGTCTGCATTGACTATAGGAGGCTCAACCAAGCAACCAGGAAAGATCATTTTCCCCTGCCATTCATTGATCAGATGCTGGAGCGCCTGGCAGGTAAATCTCATTATTGTTTTCTTGATGGTTTTTCTGGATATTTTCAGATCAATATTGCTCCTGAGGATCAAGAAAAAACCACATTCACCTGCCCCTTTGGCACTTTTGCCTATCGGAGGATGCCCTTTGGTCTATGCAACGCTCCTGGTACCTTTCAACGGTGCATGCTTAGCATTTTTAGTGACTTTCTTGAGAGTTGTATAGAGGTGTTTATGGATGATTTTACTGTGTATGGATCTTCTTTTGATGTATGTTTAGACAGTTTGGAAAAAGTCTTGAAAAGATGCATAGAAACAAACCTTGTTCTCAATTTTGAGAAATGTCACTTTATGGTTGAACAAGGTTTGGTTTTAGGGCATATCATTTCTGAAAAGGGAATAGAGGTAGATCCTGCTAAGATATCTGTGATTTCACAGTTGCCTTACCCTTCTTGCGTGCGAGAGGTGCGATCTTTCCTTGGACATGCAGGTTTCTACAGGCGCTTCATCAAAGATTTCAGCAAGAAGGCGCTTCCCTTGTCCAGACTACTGCAGAAGGATGTTGACTTTGTTTGTGATGAAAAATGCAAGCAGGCTTTTGATTGCCTCAAGGAAGCTTTGACTACCACCCCTATCATTCAGGCACCAGATTGGACAGCCCCATTTGAGCTCATGTGTGATGCATCTAATTATGCATTGGGGGCTGTCTTGATACAAAAAATTGACAAGCTGCCGAGAGTGATTTACTATGCTTCACGCACTTTGGATGCTGCCCAAGCAAACTATACCACCACTGAAAAAGAGTTGTTGGCAATTGTTTTTGCCCTTGATAAGTTTAGGTCATATTTGCTTGGATCACCTGTTATTGTGTATACTGACCATGCAGCTCTTAAGTTTCTGTTGAAAAAGACTGAGTCAAAGCCTAGATTGATCAGGTGGATGCTACTGCTCCAGGAGTTTGACTTGTAGATTAAGGACCGGAGTGGAGCACAGAATCTAGTTGCGGACCACCTTAGCAGGATTGAGAGAGCTGGGAATGAAGTTGATGTGCTGCCCATCCAGGATGACTTTCCTGATGAGAGTTTGTTGATGATTTCTTCTTCTCACCCGACTCCTTGGTTTGCACACATTGTAAATTATTTGGTTGCTTCTATTTTTCCTCCCTTAGCATCACGTGCTCAGATTGCTAAAATTAAGAGTGATGCTAAGTATTATGTTTGGGATGACCCATATCTGTGGAAGTTGTGCAGTGACCAGGTTACTAGGAGATGCATTCCAGACCATGAGATTGACTCGGTCCTGCAGTTTTGTCATGCCTCCTCACCTGGTGGTCATCTGGGGATACAAAGAACAGCTCGTAGGGTGCTTGATTGTGGGTTCTATTGGCCTTCCATCTTCAAGGATGCGGAGAAGATTTGTAGCACTTGTGAGCCTTGTCAGAAAGCAGGAGGACAAATTTCACAGAGACAAGAGATGCCTCAACAGCCTATGCTATTCTGTGAGGTGTTTGATGTCTGGGGTATAGATTTCATGGGTCCTTTTCCTGTTTCTTTTGGTTTTTCCTATATTCTCCTTGCTGTGGATTATGTTTCAAAATGGGTGGAAGCTAAAGCCACCAGAACTAATGATGCTCGGGTTGTTGTGGATTTTGTTAGATCTCACCTCTTTTGCAGGTTTAGAGTGCCTAGAGCAATTGTTAGTGATCAGGGAACCCATTTTTGCAACAGATCCATGCAAGCTTTACTCAAGAAATATGGGGTGACGCACAGAGTTTCTACACCTTACCACCCCCAAACAAATGGGCAGGCTGAGATCTCCAACAGGGAGATTAAGAGGATTTTGGAAAAGATTGTCCAGCCCAACAGGAAAGATTGGAGTAGTAGATTGGACGATGCTCTTTGGGCCCACAGGACTGCATACAAAGCACCGATTGGGATGTCTCCGTACAGGGTTGTCTTCGGAAAGGCATGTCATCTACCAGTTGAAATTGAGCATCGGGCATATTGGGCTGTGAAGACATGCAACTTCTCTATGGACCAAGCTGGAGAGGAAAGGAAGTTGCAAATAAATGAATTGGATGAAATCAGATTGGAAGCCTATGAGAACTCGAAGTTCTACAAGGAAAGAACCAAGAGGTTCCATGATAACTCCATTATTAGAAAGGACTTCGAGGTTGGCCAACAGGTTTTATTGTATAACTCTAGACTCGGCCTCATGGGTGGTAAGTTGAGATCAAAGTCGACTGGACCCTTTGTTGTGACTAATGTTTATCCTTATGGTGCAGTAGAAATCCAGGGTCCATCTGCAGCTAAAAGCTTCAAGGTGAACGGGCATAGACTGAAGCCCTTCCTCAGCAATCCTTCTCTGTTGGATGCAGTGGTGGAGGAGACGTCTTTGGTCTACCCCACCTACCCTCCCACCTGACTCAGGGAGTTTCTTCTCTCCTTCCCTCCTCACTTTTGTTGCACTTTGTCGATATCTGATGACTATTCTGATTGTTTTGATCTGCTGAATGTGACACACTGAGGACATTGTGTCGTTTAAGTGTGGTCTATTAGGGGAGGTTGTTTCTTTGTTTATGTTTCGTTTTTGTGTATTTTGTGGTGTCTTATGTACAGTTTTGCATGATTTTCGTGAATTCTGGACTATGATTAGGTTGTCAGTTTTCCTGCACTTCATTAATACTCTAAACTGTTGAATTCCTTGCTTTACTTTGCTTGGGAGATAATCATGATATTTGAGAGTTGAATTGATGGTGACCATATTACCTGTGTGAGATTTGAGCCATTTGATGATCTTTCTTGTGTGTGATATATGCCTTGATTGCTTGCACATATGTCTTGGCTTCACTCTTTGAATTGATTCTTGACTAATACGCATGTTTGAAAGGGATAAAGGCATTTTGTTGCTGAGCCTCTAAGCCAGATAAGCCTACCCTGTTTTGATCTATTGATACCCTTTTGAGCCTATGTTTTTCCCCATTTCTTTGTTTTGAAGCTCATACACTAGCCCTAAGTGAAAAACCATTATTACCTGAACCTTAGGGAATTTTGTAGCTTTGGAATTGTTTTGGGAATAAGTGTGGTCTCCTGGAAATTTCAGATGAATTGGCTAGTGAGTTCTCTTCATATCTTGTTTATGTTTGTAAATATGTGGTGCATCTTGTCTCTTGAAATTGTGTGTTGAACAGAGTAAAGAAAAGAGACAGGATGAAGAAAAAAAAAAAATCAGAAAAACAGAAAAAAATTGTGAACAACGGTGAATAATGGAGTTAACTAGAGGATGGAATTAGAGGCTGTAGGTGAGTTTGAATGTGTTTATACTTGTTCCCCATTGCTCATCTATCCCTTATGGTTTATAGCTTTTCATCCAGATATATCCTCCCTTGTCCTTGACCCCATTATGACCATAAAAAGACCTTTTGATTTGAACATGCGTATCTGTTTGAGTGTTGATATTAGAGGCTTGCCAAGCCTATTTGTGTTTGCTTTCTTGAGTTCATTGAGTGACATTGATTTACCTTAAACACTTGAGAGAAACACTGATTGTGTACATCTGTGAGGCTCTGTTGCTGTCGATTCATCTCTTAAACTGATTAACTGTTTCCCTTGTACTGAACTGTTCGGATGATTCTTTGAGTATTTGTTTTCATTGATTCTGTGTGGAATTCTGCCTATACCTTTTACTGTCCAGATTTTGTGAGAATTGTGAAAGTGTGTTTCTGCTTTGGAGTCTTTGTTGTCTGTCTGTCGAGTATGTGTCACCTCCATGATGTTTGAGTAATTCCCTGTTCTTCCGTCTAGATTTTGCCCAGGAGTGCAAAAGACTAAGTGTGGTCTATTTTGATGAATCATTATTTTCTACACTGCACTTAGTTTATTGTACTAGAGTTAATCAGGAAAGTGTGTTCAAATATCCAGTATTTTCCCATTTTTCTGAATTGTGCTTAATTCGATCAGAAATTCTTATTTTAATTAATTTGAATTATCTGAAACTAATTATTTACATTATTGAGTGCAGGGAAATTATCGGATAATTTTAGGATTGAAAGATTAATTTCTCATCAATTACATTTTAAACTAAATGAGAAACAAAAATGAAATTTATTTTTCTTCGCAGGGAAAGAAACCAGCAATTATTAATTTCCAATTGAAACTTATAAGGGAAATGCACGGATTGAATTTTTGGTGCACACAAAAACAACAAACACCACGTCAACCTAAGATGAAGTGCTAAATCCATGCATAGCATATGTGGCAGCAGACATCCGTGTGTCCAGCTGGCTGGAAACGTCCAAGCACACAACAGGAGTAGGGAGCAGGAAGCAGAAAAGAGGGGATTGATTTGAAGAAAAAGGAAGAAGCTAGCTGCTGCTAGGGGAGACAAGTTGCTACTCTATGGGCACAAAGAGACAACACACATGCTGATTTTGGAAGTCTCTTAACTCCTTCTTCTCGGTAGTTTTTGGAACATCCTTTTTTCTTCTTTTCAGAGAGATAGCAAGAGTAGTAGAGATGATGGCTGGATGAAGGAAGAAGTGGTGCTGGTGTGAGATGATACGTTCAAGAGAGCTAGAGGAGGGAAGCAAAACTGTATTTGACTCTTGAACACTGTTGGAAGAAAACACAGCAGCTAGTTTGTTTCCTTTACTTTGCTTTGCTTCTTTGTACTTTGAATGATTTTCCTTGAGAACTGGAAACATGTTCATGATGAATGAATAGCTTATGTTTATTCTCTTTCTTGAATTGTAATTGCATCTTCCATTTGGTTTTCTGCATTTTCATACAATCTCTGCATCATAGTAGAGTAGCAAGGAACTGCCGTCACCTATTCAATATAAAAAAAACCACAAAAAGAAAGTTGTTTAATATGAGAAGGGAGTTCACGGTAAAGAGAAGAGGAGAGGCAAGTGAAACCTTGTAGATGCTGATTTGTTTCTGCTGTATGGAAGAGTAAACCACACACACTTATTTGCTTGCTAAAGAGTAGAGAGGAAGAGAAGGATTTGTTACAAAGGGGAGAAGTGATTTTTGATGATAAGGGAACGTAGTTGAAGAAGGAGGAAAGGAGAGTGCAGCGGGAATGGATGCAGCAAAGTGGACGGTCATTAGCTTATAGAAAGGGTGTGTGCATTAAATTCTGCAGAAGAAGTGCAAGTGTCCACGGTCTTGCATCTTTTTATTCATTTGAACATGGCCAAGTAATTGTTTGCATGATGATGTGGATATGAATTCAGCATATACAATTTTATTTTGTTTTGAAGGGTCCTACGTATTATCATTTTCCAAATGCTATGTTATCTTTGCCTTTATTTTATAGAATGTCGTGTTAGTGTAGAGTCCAGCAGCAGCCTTCTTGCACTTTTCCATCTTGTTTTGTTATGTTTAAAATGAAGGGAAACGTGAACCCATCATGCAGCACCGAATTTGGTTTGTTAGAATAGGATTGTTATTGTTATTATTATAAGAAGAAGTGATTGATTTTAGATAGAAAGAAAAGTGGGTGGAGTCGTGTGAAGAGTGCTTTGAAGAAGAAGACAAAAGCTTTTAAAGGTTGTATTTTGAAGCATCTTTCATATTTTGGAGAAGGGATTTACGTGAATGGATAGGAGAGAAAACTTTTGGAAAATTGTTAACCCCTTTGGCTTTTCACGTGAAGAATGGCCCACGGCCTTCCTTTGATTCATTTCTTATGCTATTTGGAATTGAACATGTATAATGGAGTAGATGTTGAACGTAACTTGCTTTCATTTTAATAGTTTTCAATTGCTTTTTGGTGAATAGTGTTAGCAAAATGAAGAAGATGAAGTTTTGATGATGTCCAAATCAAGTCAAGAGAAATCAAGATTCAAAATGTTATGAAGACTTGTATTGCTATGGAAAGCTTTTGTAATAATTATAGTTTAGTATCTAGGACTTAGATTATGAGTGGATTTATGTTTGCATTCAAAAGAGATGTAAAAATAAGCCAAACAGCAAAATCTGTGCAGTGTTAATCGATTAACACAGGGTGTAAATCGATTGTTCCAGAGACAAATGAAGAAGCACTGCATTGAGCTGTTAATCGATTAACAAGGGGTGTTAATCGATTAACGTTAATCGATTAACAAGGGCTGTTAATCGATTAACACAGGAGCCGTTTGAAAAACTAGCCGTTTTTAGAGCCGTTGAAGTATCCGTTGGGTTGTTAATCGATTAACCACTGTAGCTAATCGATTAACACAGTCAGAAAGTCTAAAAGCGAAAATGGAAGAGCCTTTGGATGAGTCTATAAATAGACTCTCATTTCCTCTCAAGTTTAAGGAATACAGAGACACAGAAACTCTTCCCTTGTGCAAAAAATACTCAGAAATTCTTGAGACTTGTGTGTTCTTGTTCGGCTTGTGAAACTCTTGTCTGTGGAGCTGGTAAAGTGCTGCTACGGTGACAGAGGAAATAGCCGGTTCATCCTTGGTGTGTCTAAGGAGGTGTTCGGAAGAGAATCATCCTTCGTGAAGTATTCGGAGGAGGTGTTCATCCTTTGTGAAGACTCAAAGGAGGTGTAGGTTCATCTCTTGTGGTATCAAGAGAGGTGGTTTCTAAACTCTTACAAATTGTTTCTTTGTGATTGTAATTTGTAATTGTTTTGTGATTAGTGAATTGTTTATCTTGTTTGAGATAAACGACTGGACGTAGGATTGGTAAGATCCGAACCAGGATAAAATCATCTGTGCAAATTTCTCTCAACCTTACTCTCGCTTTATTTGTCTTTATTATTTGTTTGGTAAGTTTATTTGAGTAGAAATTAAAAGGCACACGTTCGTATTAAAAACCCTCTTGGTTTGTTATTCCACGCTAACCCTTCCGCTGCAGCCGCTCCTGACAAATAGAATAAGGATTTGTTTTGTCTTCTTCTCATTTGGTAAGTGCTGCAACGTCCATCACCAAGACACAATTAATTTTGATTTAAATTGAAGAAATAGAGTAATGGAATGTGGAGTCCTCATGTCTTTGGTCTTTTCCGAATGGAGCAGTTGGGAAGTATATATTAAAAATCAAATTTTTCCTTTGCACATCATAACAAAAGCGTAAAAAAAACTTAGTGCATTCCAATTATCAGTTTCAGCATTCCTTGTTTAATTTCTCCCGTATTGTGTCATGGTAGATAAGTTTTATTTTATTTTCCCTCTGTTGTTTTAAAATATTTAGTATAATTCATTGGAATGACTTGTTGTATATCTTTCGTGCATCCGTATTTATTTTTACTATTTTAAATTGCTGTGATTTCATTTTAAAGTACCAATTTCGTTTTTACTGTCTTAATTTAGTTTTACTGTTTAAATTTTATTTAAAACATTTTTTTTAATTTATTCACAACCAAACCATCATAACCCCCCTCACTTCGTGTTGACAAAAGACTGAACCACATTTGGTCCCTGAGAAACGACCTAGGAGTCAATTCCTAGCACTGTACTGCATTCTTAATTGCACATCAACGTGGAGGAAGTGGACGAAGTGGAGGCAGTGAGGAAAAGGAGGAAGTGGGGGAAGTGGACGAAGTTGACGAAGTGGACGAAGTGGACACAGTGGACGGAGTTGACGGAGTGGAGGAAACGGAGGAAGTGGAGCAAGTGGAGGAAGTGGACGAAGTGGAAGAACGGCAGGAAGTAGAGGAAGTGGAGGAAGTGGAGTAAGTGGAGGAAGTGGAGGAAGTGGACGAAGAGGAGGAAGTGTACGAAGTGGAGGAAATGGAGGAAGTCGACGAAGTGGAGGAAGTGGCCGAAGTTGACAACGTGGAGGATGTGGATGAAGTTGACGAAGTGGAGGAAGTGGAGGTACTGTAGGAAGTTGACGAAGTGGAGGAACTGGTGGAACTGGACGAAGTGGAGGAAGTGAAGGAAGTGGATAAAGTTGAGGAAGTGGAAGATGTGGACGAAGTGGAGGAGGTTGAAGAAGCGGAGGAAGTGGACGAAGTAGAGGAAGTGGAGGAAGTAGTGGAAGTGGACGAAATGAAGGAGGTGGACGAAGTGGAGGAAGTGGACATAGTGGACGAGGTGGAGGAAGTTGCCGAAGTGGACGAAGTTGACGAAGTGGACGGAGTGGACGAAATGGAGGAAGTGAGGAAGTGGAGGAGGTGGAGGAAGTAGAGGAAGTGGAGCAAGTGGAGGAAATGGACGAAGTGGACAAAGTTGACGAAGTCAACGAAGTGGACAAGGTGGACGAGGTGGAGGAATTGAGGAAAAGGAGGAAGTGGACGAAGTTGACGAAGTGCAGGAAGTGGTGGAAGTGGAGGAAGTGGACGAAGTGGAAGAAGTGGAGGAAATGGAGGAAGTGGAGGAAGTGGACGAAGTTTACGAAGTGGACGAAGTGCACGAAGTGGACGAAGCAGACGAAGCTGATGAACTGGAGGAAGTGAAGGAAGTGTAGCAAGCGGAGGAAGTGGAGCATGTGGAGGAAGTGGAAGAAGTTGACGAAGTGGAGGAAGTGGACGAAGTGAGGAAAAGGAGGAAGTGGACGATGTTGACAAAGTGGACGAAGTTGACGAAGTGGAGGAAGTGGACGAAGTGGAGGGAATGGAGGAAGGGGACGAAGTGGAGAAAGTGCAGCAAGTGGAGCAAGTGGAGGAAGTGGAGGAAGTGGAGGAAGTGGAGGAAGAGGAGGAAGTGTACGAGGTAGAGGAAGTGGAGGAAGTCGACGAAGTGGACGAAGGGGACGAAGTGGAGGAAGTGAACCAAGTGGACGAAGTGGAGGAAGGTAAGGAAGTGGAGGAAGTGCACAACATGGAAGGGGTGGACGAGGTTGACGAAGTGGAGTAAGTGGACGAAGTTGACGAAGTGGAGGAAGTAGATGAAGTTGACGAAGTGGAGGAAGTGGAGGACGTTAACGAAGTGGAGGAAGTGGACGAAGTGGAGGAAGTGGAGGAAGTGAAGAAAGTGGAGGAAGTGGAGGAAGTGGAAGAAGTGGAGGAGGTGGAAGAAGCGGCGGAAGTGTAGGAAGTGGAAGAAGTGGACAAAGTGGAGGAAGTGGAGGAAGTGGTGGAAGTGAAGGAAGTTAAGGAGGTGGACGAAGTGGACAGAGTGGACGAAGTGAAGGAAGTTGACGAAGTGGACGGACTAGACGAAGAGGACGACATGGAGGAAGTGGAGGAAGTGATGGAAGCGGACGAAGTTGACGAGGTGGAGGAAGTGGACAAAGTGGAGGAAGTGGAGGAAGTGGAGGATGTGGATGAAGTGGGTGAAGTTGAGGAAGTGGATGAAGTAGAGGAAGTGTATGAAGTGGAGGAAATGGAGGGAGTGGAGGAAGTGGACGAAGATGAGGAAGTAGAGGAAGTGCACGAAGTGGACGAAGCTGACAAAGTGGACGAAGTGCACGAAGTGGAGGAAGTGGAGCAAGTGGACGAAGTTGACGAAGGGGACGAAGTGGGGGAAGTGGAGGAAGTGGAGGAAGTGGACAGAGTGGACGAAGTTGACGAAGTGGACAAAGTGGAGGAAGTGGAGGAAGTGGACGAAGTGGAGGAAATGGTGGAAGTGGATGAAGTGGAAGAAGGGCATGAAGTGGACAAAGTGGAGGAAGTGGACGAAGAGGAGGAAGTGGACGAACTGGAGGAAGTTGACGAATTGGACGAAGGGGACGAAGTGGAGGAAGTGAACGAAGTGGACGAAGGGGAGGAAGTTCACAAAGTGGAGGAAGTTGAGGAAGTGGAGGAAGTTGATGAAGTTGACGAAGTGGAGGAAGTAGAGGAAATGGAGGAACTGGAGGAAGTTAACAAAGTGGAGGAAGTGGGATAGTGGACAAAGTGGAGGAAGTAAAGGAAGTAGATAAAGTGGAGGAAGTGGAAGAAGATGACGAAGTGGAGGAGGTGGAAGAAGCGGAGGAAGTGGACGAAGTGGATAAGTGGACAAAGTGGAGGAAGTTGACAAAGTGGAGGAACACTGAAAACGGCGGCACAAACTTGTTTAACAATCGGCAAGTGTGACCGAATCGTTTCAAGTAATAAACTCGGTAAGACCAAGTATCGTTCTCCCAAAGGACTCATGGCCTAGTTTAGTTATGTGATTTGTTGATTATTTAAGACTTAAGAACAAATTGATTGGAATTTAATATGCAAAAGACGGAAAATAAACATGTATGCGTGAATTTGATCAATGGCTAAAACGAAATACAAACACTTCAATGAAATATATGGATGAGTATGTGATGGACAAATTTATGATCACCAAAATATGATGTCAAAAACTTGTTTTACAATTGGCAAGTATGACCGAATCGTTCAAGTAATAAACTTGGTAAGACCAAGTATCGTTCTCCCAAAGGACTCACGGCCTAGTTTAGTTGTGTGGTTTGTTGATTAGCTAAGACTTAAGAATGAAATAATTGGAGTTTAATATGCAAGACAGAAAATAAACATGTATGCATGAGTTTTGATCAATGGCAAAAGCAAAAGACAAGCATGATGAACCAATATTTTCCTCACTTCACTTAGTTTAATGTGCTAGAATTAGTCGGGGAATTATGTTTAAACGTCCGGTATTTTCCTGTTTTTCCTAATTGTGCTTAATTTGATCGGAAATTCTTATTTTAACTAATTTGAATTATGTGAGCTTATTATTTTGCATTATTAATTACAGGAAAATTTTGGATAACTTTTTGGGACATTAGAAAGCTAAATGAGAAATGGAAATTGAGCCAATGCATCTTAGCCATTTTTATTTTCGCTGGCTGCCGCGTGAATGTTGTGTCAACTTGTGTGTCTTCGTTTGAGTTCAATTCTTATCCGTTTTCCATGCAATTTTTTTTTCATAGTTTCGTATGGATGTCTATTTTCACGTATAGTTTTTAGTTTGTTCAAATTCGTTCTGTGCTGTTCCCAGTATTTTTTTTACTCCCCTATGTCAGTCCAGTGATTACTCTTTGAGTGTTCTAATATGTTTGCATTGTTTGCTTGCTGTTTAGTACTTGTGGTGGCTAGAATTTATCATTGGACAATGCATCTCATGGCCACAAAAAGAAATTAAATGTGGTTCTAGACTCTTAATTGGTTGCAAGGAGGTCAAAATTGTTTTGAGTTGAACAAAACGGCACATCCAAAAGATTGAAGAAATGAAGTGCAGCTGCCAAATATTTCAAATGTTACGGCAAGCACACCAAACCAGCCAAAGAATATTATTTCTTGCTTTTTAAATGGCTTAGCATTACATGGGACAAAAGTTGGGACCACCACATTGCAAGTAGTCCACGTGAAAGCTTTCATTTTGGTGGAGAAAGAGGAAAGTGGTGTCATGGCCCACTTGGTAGCACATTCACGTAGAAGCATTTAGCATATGGACAAAAGTGGGAGCCACAAGGGAATATTATTCTCAAATTGAAAAGCATCACATATTCAATGGAGGGGTCACGGCAATTACATTCCAGCTGCAACTCAATTCTTTCAAAAGAAGAATCTTGCAAAAGGACAAAGCACAAGACCAATCAAAAGGTGCCACAACTCGGGTCAAAGCTCACGGCCAAGCAGCAGCAGTACGCGTGGGTGCTAGGGGACAAAAAAACTGTATGGGAGGAAAGAATATTTTATTTTATTTTATTTGGTGAAGAACCCATTTTTTTCATTTTTTTTTAGCACGTTGAGAAGTGTGTGGCTTCACGGAGGATGCTGGTTGAATAGGAAGCACACAGCTGATTCATTAGCTTTTTGGGGGTGCAGCAAGTTCCAGCCGCTAAGGGGGAGGCCACGCACATGGAGTGCAGGAGCACGGAGAAAAGAATGGAGAATGGTTGAAGTATGCTCCAGCCGCCACCTAGGGGGAGTTGTTTTTGGCTTTAAAAATATGTAGTCACGGTGTAGAACAACCAGGAAGAGGGGGCACACTTGGAGGAGGCAGCAGCCGCCACCTAGGAAAAGATGGATTTTTGGCTTGAAGGAAATGTACTGCACGGAGTGGGAGAGCCACCGAGAGGATGGAAGGCTACGGTTGAGGCAAAGTGGTGTGCATGTTTCAATTTTATTTTCTTAATTGCTGTACTAAATTCATGAACAATTTAAATTTCAAGTTTGGTTTAATTTTCTGTTATTGAAATTCCAGAACTGCTTACTGTTTTTATTTTGTTGCTGTGATTTAATTTCTACTGTAATTTAATTTCTGTTGTCGTTTGTCTGCAGTATAATTTCTACTATTGTTTTCACTGTGTTGTTGATTATTTCACTTTAAATCATTCACTGTAATTTTGTTCTCTATATTTTGCTGCTGTAATGTTGATTCCATTTTCATATTTGAAATTTACTGTTTTCTGTTTTTACTGTTTACTGTATTTTCGTTTTCTGTATTTTTTGTATTTCTGTATTTTCGTTTTTACTGTTCTAGATCTGTTTTTGCTTATTCACATTGTTGTATTTTCGTTTTAATTGTACCAATTTCGTTTTTACCGTTATTAATTTTGTTTTACTGTTTTGAATTTTAATTCAGTCGTGTTTAAATTTTAACGCAAGCAAAAATCACAAACCCCCCCACTACGTGTTGATCTGAGACTGAACCCAAATTGGTCCTTGAGAGACGACCTGGGAGTCACTTCCTAGCACTGTACTGCATTCTTTTATGCACAACTTTTGTGAGAGGTGCGACCCTCTCATCAAAGCACTTTCAATGAAATATATATATATATATATATATGAATATGTTATTTGGGGTCAATTTCATCTTATCCACTCTCATATATTTTAGGAATTCAACATTCAAATCATCATTGTTAATGCCACTCTCTAAAGTACCTTTCAAGAAGACTTCTCCCTAATTACGAGTTCATACAATTCCTAGCATTCCTAATAATTAGTTCATCAAGTGCAGGAGCTTAACGACAACCAATATAATATTGGGAGAGATTCCCCGGATCTAGATTTCCCCGTACGTTCCCGTATCGACAAAATCAATAATCGTGCATTGAATGAGTTAAACAAAGCAAGCATTAAGCAAAGAGGAAAAACCCTAACTAATGATGAAAGAAAGCATAAATCTTAGATTAAGATGCAAGCATAAATTCCATATATGAGAGCTTCAAAAGATTACATTGATTCCCCAACAAACATACAAGGTTTAGGTCACCATATTCATGGTGAACCTAGATGAACAATAATGAAAGAATGAAGGATAAAACCCTAGAAAGGTGAAGAGGTAGCCTGAGCATACAAGATCCTCCTTCAAAGGGGTGGAAGAGAGAGTGTTTGCTTCGTTTTTGCCAAAGATACAAACCCTAGTGATAACAGTTGAAAAACTGTTATTTTCATGCTTAAAATTGATACTAAAAGCAACCTTTACACTTAGAAACTAGCTTGAAATCATGCTTTTATCCATATTTTCAGAAATAAGAGAGCTGGACAGGTTTATGCTTGATTTCAGTGTTTTTGTGCAGGTTTTAAGGTGAATTTAGTGAAAGAAGTGAAGAAGGAGAGAGATGGAATCAGAAAAGAAATCAAAGAGTGCAAAAGGAGAAGCCGAAGTCACCGCTCAGCGGCACTTTACCGCTGAGCGGCACTCAAGAAGTCACGGGAGGTCCGCTGAGGGGCAAAATGGCCGCTGAGGGGAAGAAACGAGACGCGCACTCACCGCTGAGCGGTACTTTACCGCTCAGCGGCACATTTATGGGCTTGGGCCTAGATTTTTTGTAATTTTAGAATAGTATATAAGCTTTAGGACGTCCTAGGGTTTGTATCTTTGGCAGAAACGAGGCAAACACTCTCTCTTCCACCCCTTTGAAGGAGGATCTTGGATGCTCAGGCTACCTCTTCACCTTTTTAGGGTTTATTCTTTCATTCTTTCATTGAATTTCATCTAGGTTCACCATGAATATGGTGAACTAAACTCTGTATGTTTGTTGGGGAATCAATTTAATCTTTTGAAGCTCTCATATATGGAATCTGTTTTTACAGATTTTAATTAAGACTTATGCTTTCTTTCATCATTAGTTAGGGTTTTTCCTCTTTGCTTAATGCTTGCATTGTTTAACTCATTCGATGCATGATTATTGGTTTTGTCGATACGGGAACGTACGGGGAAGTCTAGATCCGGGGAATTTCTCCCAATATTATGTTGGTTGTCGTTAAGCTCCTGCACTTATGAACTGATCATTAGGAATGCTAGGAATTGTATGAACTCGTGATTAGGGAGAAGCCTTCTAGAAAGGTACTTTAGAGAGTGGCATTAACAATGATGATTTGAATGTTGAATTCCTAAAATATATGAGAGTGGATATGATGAAATTGACCCCCAACAACATATTCATCCATATATTTCATTGAAAGTGTTTATCTTTTGCTTTTGCCATTGATCAAAACTTCATGCATACATGTTTATTTTCTGTCTTGCATATAAAATCTCTATTATTTCGTTTGTAAGTCTTAGCTAATCAACACATCACATAACTAAACTAGGCCGTGAGTCCTTTGGGAGAACGATACTTGGTCTTACCAAGTTTATTACTTGAACGATTCGGTCATACTTGCCGATTGTAAAACAAGTTTGTGACATCATATTTTGGTGATAATAAATTTGTCCATCACCTAGGATGTCCTAAAGCTTATATACTATTCTAAAATTACAGAAAATTTAGGCCCAAGCCCATAAGTGTGCCGCTCAGCGGTAAAGTACCGCTCAGCGGTGAGTGCGCGTCTCGTTTCTTCCCCTCACAGCCATTTTGCCCCTCAGCGGTCCTCCCGTGACTTACTGAGTGTCGCTCAGTGGTAAAGTGCCGCTGAGCGGTGACTTCGGCTTCTCCTTTTGCACTCTTTGATGTCTTTTCTGTTTTCATCTCTCTCCTTCTTCACTTCTTTCACTAAATTCACCTTAAAACCTGCACAAAAACACTGAAATCAAGCATAAACCTGTCCAGCTCTCTTATTTCTGAAAATATGGATAAAAGCATGATTTCAAGCTAGTTTCTAAGTATAAAGGTTGCTTTTAGTGTCAATTTTAAGCATGAAAATAACAGTTTTTCAACTGTTATCAGTATGTTGTTGGGGTTATCAATTTCATCTTATCCACTCTCATATACTTTAGGAATTCAACATTATTTTCATCAATTGTTAATGCCATTCTCTAAATCACCTTGCAAGAAGGCCTATTCTTAATTACGAGTTCATACAATTCCTAGCATTCCTAGTAATTAGTTCTTAAGTGCAGGAGCTTAACGGACACCAATATACTATTGGGAGAAATTCCCCGGATCTAGATTTCCCCGTACGTTCCCGTATCGACAAAATCAATTATCATAGCAATGAATGAGTTAAACAAAGCAAGCATTAAGCAAAGAGGAAAAACTCTAACTAATGATGAAAGAAAGCATAGGTCTTAAAAGTAAGATGTTAAAATAAATTCCATATATGAGAGTTTCACAAGACTACATTGATTCCCCAACAACAATACAAGGTTTAGTTCACCATAGTCATGGTGAAACTAGATGAATAATAATGGAAGAATGAAAGATAAAACCCTAGAAAGGTGAAGAGGTAGCCTGAGCATCCAAGATCCTCCTTCAAAGGGGTGGAAGAGAGAGTATTTGCTTCGTCTCTGCCAAAGATACAAACTCTAGGACGTCCTAAAGCTTATATACTATTCTAAAAATACAGAAAAATTAGGCCCAAGCCCATAAAAGTGCCGCTCAGCGGTAAACTGCCGCTCAGCGGTAAGTGCGTGAGTTGGTTTCTTCCCCTAAGCGGCCATTTTTCCCCTCAGCGGATCCAACGTGACTTCCTGAGTGCTGCTTAGCGTTAAACTGCCGCTGAGCAGTAGTTGCGGCTTCTCCTTTTGCACTTTTTGATGTCTTTTCTGATTCCATCTCTCTCCTTCTTCACTTCTTTCCCCAAATTCACCTTAAAACCTGCACAAAAACACTGAAATCAAGCATGAAAATAACAGTTTTTCAACTGTTATCAACGAAGTTGACGAAGTGGACGAAGTGGAAGAAGGGAACGAAGTGGACGAAGTGGACGAAATTGAGGATGTGGACGAAGTTGATGAAGTTGAGGAAGTGGAGGAGGAGGAGGAGGTGGAGGAAGTGGACGAAGTGGACGAAGTGGTCGAAGTGGACGAAGTGGACGAAGTTCACGAATTGGACGAAGTGTACGAAGTGGACAAAGTGGAAGAAGTGGAGCAAGTGGAAGAAGTTTAGGAAGTGGAGGAAGTCGACGATGTGGACGAAGTGGACGAATTGGACGAAATGGACGAAGTAGAGGAAGTGGAGGAAGTGGTCGAAGGGGACAAAGTTGACGAAGTGTACGAAGTGGACGAAGTTGACGAAGTGTACGAAGTGGACAAAGTTGACGAAGTGGACAAAGTTGACGAAGTGGACGAAGTAGAGGAAGTTGAGGAAGTGGGCGAACTGGAGGAAGCGGACGAAGTGGAGGAAGTGGAGGAAGTTGACGAACTGGAGGAAGTGGAGGAAGTTGACGAATTGGAGGAAATGGAGGAAGTGAACGAAGTGGACGAAGTAGACGAAGCGAACGAAGTGGACGAAGTTGACAAAGTGGACGAAGTGGACAAAGGGGATGAAGATGACAAAGTTGAAGAAGTGAAAGAAGTAGAGGAAGTGGAGGAAGTGTATGAAGTGGACAAAGTAGAGGAAGTGGACGAAGTTGTCGAAGTGGACGAAGTGGAGGAAATGGACAAAGTAGACAAAGTGGAGGAAGTGGAGGAAATTGACGAAGTTGAGGCAGTGGAGGTAGTAGACAAAGTGGACGAAGTTCACAAAGTTGAGGAAGTGGAACAAGTGGAGGAAGTGCAGGAATCAGAGGAAGTGGAGGAAGTTGAGGAAGTGGAGGAAGTGGAGGAAGTGGAGGAAGTGGAGGAAGTGGACAAAGTAGAGGAAGCGGACGAATTGGACGAAGTAGGCGAAGTGGACGAAGCGGACGAAATGGACGAAATGGACAAAGTGGTCGAAGTGGTCGAAGTGGACAAAGTGGACGAAGTGGAAGAAGTGGAGGAAGTCGAGGAAGTGTGGAAGTGGAGGAAGTGGAGGATGTTGAGGAAGTGGAGGAAGTGGAGGATGTGGACGAAGTTGACGAAGTGGACGAGCTGGTCGAAGTGGACGAAGTGAAAGAAGTAGTAGAAGTGGAGGTAGTGGAGGAAGTTGAAGAAGTGAAGCAACTGAAGGAAGTGGAGGAAGCGGAGGAAGTGGAGGAAGTGGACGATGTGGTCGAAGTGGACGAAGTTGACGAAGTGGACGAAGTGGACGAAGTGGACGAATGGACGAAGTGGACGAAGGAAAGGAAGTGGAGGAAGTGGACGAAGTGGAGGAAGGGGAGTAGTGGAGGAAGGGGAGTAGTGGAGGAAGTGGACGAAGTTGACGAAGTTGACGAAGTGGACGAAGTGGAGTAAGTGGAGGAATTGGAAGAAGTGCAGGAAGTGGACGAAGTGGAGGAAGTTCAAGAAGTGGACGAATTTGACGAAGTGGACGAAGGAGAGTAAGTGGAGGAATTGGAAGAAGTGCAGGAAGTGGACGAAGTGGAGCAACTGGAGGAAGTGGACGATGTTTACGAAGTGGACGAAGTGGATGAAGTGGAGACTTTGGACGAAGTGGATGAAGTTGATGAAGTTGACGAAGTGGACGAAGTGGAGGAAGTGGAGGAAGCGGATGAAGTGGAGGAAGTGGACGAAGTGGAGGAAATGGAGGAAGTGGACGAAGTTGAAGAAGTTGAGAAGTTGACAAAGTGGAGGAAGTGTACGAAGTTGACGTAGTGGAGGAAGTGGCGGAAGTGGAGAAAGTGGACGAAGTGGACAAAGTCGACGAAGTGGAGGAAGCGGAGGAAGTGGAGGAAATTGACGAAGTAGACGAAGTGGAGGAAGTGGAGGAAGTTGAGGAAGTGGAGGAGGTGGAGGAAGTGGAGGAAGTGGACGAAGTGGACGAAGTGCAGGAAATGGAGGAAGTGGACGAAGTTGAAGAAGTTGAGAAGTTGACAAAGTGGAGGAAGTGTACGAACTGGTCGAAGTGAAAGAAGTGGACGAAGTTCACGAAGTGGACAAAGTGGAGGAAGTTGACGAAGTGGAGGAAGTTGACGAAGTAGAGGAAGTGGAGGAAGTGGAGAAAGTGGAGGAAGTGGAGGTAGGGGAGGAAGTGGAGCATTTGGACGAAGTGGAGGAAGTAGACCAAGTGGACGAGGTGGAGGAAGTGGAGGTAGTGGAGGAAGTGGAGGAAGTGGAGGAAGTGGAAGAAGTTGACGAAGTGGACGAAGTGGAAGCAGTAGACAAAGTGGAGGAAGTGGAGGAAGTGAAGGTAGGGGAAGAAGTGGAGGAAGTGGAGGGTGTGGACGAAGTTGACGAAGTGGACGAAGTGGATGAAGTGAAGGAAGTGGAGGAAGTGAAGGAAGTGAAGGAAGTGGAGGAACTGGAGGACGTGGAGGAAGTTGACGAACTGGAGGAGGTGGACGAAAGGGACGAAGTGGAGGAAGTGGAGGAAGTGGACGAAAGGGACGAAGTGGAGGAAGTGGAGGAAGTGGAGGAAGTGGAGGAAGTGGACGAGGTGGAGGAAGTGGACGAAGTTGACTGATAACAGTTGAAAAACTGTTATTTTCATGCTTAAAATTGACACAAAAAGCAACCTTTACACTTAGAAACTAGCTTGAAATCATGCTTTTATCCATATTTTCAGAAATAAGAGAGCTGGACAGGTTTATGCTTGATTTCAGTGTTTTTGTGCAGGTTTTAAGGTGAATTTAGTGAAAGAAGTGAAGAAGGAGAGAGATGGAATCAGAAAAGTCAACCAGAAACCAGAAAAGTCAACCAGTCAACCAGAATACGAAAAAAGTCAACCAGACGAGTTTTGGGCCAGTTTTATGCGATTTTATGATCTGTTTGGGCCTGCACCAGTTTTCTATTATCTTTATGTCCTATTTAAAGACCTAGATGTCTTAGGGTTGGTATCTTTGGCAGAAACGAAGCAAACACTCTCTCTTCCACCCCTTTGAAGGAGGATCTTGGATGCTCAGGCTACATCTTCACCTTTCTAGGGTTTTATCTTTCATTCTTTCATTATTGTTCATCTAGGTTCACCATGAATATGGTGAACTAAACCTTGTATGTTTGTTGGGGAATCAATGTAATCTTTTGAAGCTCTCATATATGGAATTTCTGCTTGCATCTTAATCTAAGATTTATGCTTTCCTCCATCATTAGTTAGGGTTTTTCCTCTTTGCTTAATGCTTGCTTTGTTTAAGTCATTCAATGCATGATAATTGATTTAGTCGATACGGGAACGTACGGGGAAGTCTAGATCCGGGGAATTACTCCTAATATTATATTGGTTGTCGTTAAGCTCCTGTGCTAAGAGAACTAATTATTAGGAATGCTAGGAATCGTATGAACTCGTAATTAGGGATATGCCTTCTTGACAAGGTAATTTAGAGAGTGACATTAACAATGATGATTTGAATGTTGAATTCCTAAAATATATGAGAGTGGATAAGATGAAATTGACCCCCAACAACATATTCATATATATATTCCATTGAAAGTGCTTGTCTTTTGCCTTTGCCATTGATCAAAACCTCATGCATACATGTTTATTTTTGTCTTTTGCATAGTATAATCCAATTATTGTGTTCTTAAGTCTTGGCTAATCAACAAACCACACAACTAAACTAGGTCGTGAGTCCTTTGGGAGAACGATACTTGGTCTTACCAAGTTTATTACTTGAACGATTCGGTCATACTTGCCGATTGTAAAACAAGTTTGTGACATCATATTTTGGTGATCATAAATTTGTTCATCAGTGGCACACTTTTTAGAAGCGGTGCACACAACTGCATTCAACTTTTCTTAAGGAAGAAGTGGTGTCACGGCCTGGCAGAGGGGCTGGAATGATGTGCACGGTGATGAAAAAAAAAGGGGATGTTTTGATTTTTTTGAATGTGCTGCTTTCAATTTGGTTATGCACTTTTTATTGAAGCTGGATTCCAGCGAGGACAACTTGTAAAAGTGGGAGCATTGTCCCGTCCGGATGGACTTTGGGTGGTGCTGGCATTTTTTTTGTTTCATCTCCTTTAGAAGAAGTAGCTGTATGCCGCCACCTACAAAGCTGAAATTAGAGAATAGGATGCTGTTTTAATGAGGGAGAAAAGGTGAAGCAAGGAGCTGGTGCACTCGGTGGATTATGCTATTTTGGGTTGGTGATGAAATTTTATTTTTTTTATTATTGGAATGTGGAGGAATTGGAGGAAGTGGAGGAAGTGGAGGAAGTGGATGAAGTGGAGGAAGTGGAGGAAGTTGACGAAGTGGACGAAGTGGACGAAGTGGAAGAAGTGGACGAAGTGGTGGAAGTAGAGGAAGAGTAGGAAGTTGAAGAAGTGGACGAAGTGGAGGAAGTTGACGAAGTGGATGAAGTGGACGAAGTGGGGGAAGTTGACGAAATGGATGAAGTGGAGGAAGCTGACGAAAGGGTCGAAGTGGAGGAAGTGGAGGAAGTGGAGGAAGTTGAGGAAGTGGAGGAAGTGGAGTAAGTGGAGGAAGTTGACGAAGTGGAAGAAGTTGACGAAGTGGATGAGGTGGACGAAGTGGAGGAAGTGGAGGAAGTGGAGAAAGTGGACGAAGTGGAGGAAGTTGACGAAGTGGCGGAAGTTGACAAAGGGGACGTAGTTGATAGCTGACGGCTTGAGCTAAATCGGAAGACGGCGTGAAATCTGGATTCGATCAAGATGAAGATCCGGGAAGCAGCGGAAGAAATAGATTTGTTTAAGAACCCTGGGATTTGGAGTCGAAGATGAACAGCGAGGAACAAAACCATAGATTCGAGGTTTGTTCGGTTGAAAACCTAGGGTTTGAAACGGAAGCAGATTTGAATGGTGGAGAGGTGATTTTAATCGGCGAGAAAGGTGAGGTTCTACGATGACAGTGTGGTTCGTGGTGGAAGAGCTCTCTCTCGAGAGTGAAGTAGATGAAGATTCGCGAAATGAAGATGTAGTGATGTGCTGATGGAAACTCGCTAGGAATAAGCTCGCGTGGCAGCGATGGAGTAGTCAATCCACGCGGCTGGTGCAGAGTGGAGAAACCAATGGTTACGTGGAGGTAAGAGAGTTCTGGAGTGTAAATGGAAAATGAAAGATGAAGTGTGAATGGAAGGTGGCTAGAGGAGATCCTTTGGGATTCTCTAGCTTTGACTTTCAAGGGAATTAATTTCTGGAGTTCTCTCTATAGAAAGTTTAATTCATTATTCTCAAAAGTACCTTACAAGAGGTGGTGGCATGTCTATATATAGGACTAAAAGTCCCTCCTATCTAGCACATGCCTAACACCTTTTACACATGTTTTTAATAAAAGTAAAAGAAATACTATGCTAAACTAATTGGGCTTGGGCCCCGTCTATCATCCCCTCCCCCTTGGAAAGGATTTGTCCTCAAATCTGATGGTGCTTTTGAAGACTTATTTTTGTTAGCTTCATAAGAGTTCCTCGTGGGTCAAATATCCATCTGCAATAAACATCAAACATATCTCTAATTAGTTTTCTTTAACCCAATAAGATATATAAAAAAACTATGTGTAGAAGAAGGTTTGCAAATTTTGAAATTTTTAATTTTAATATAACAAAGAAAGCTTTCTTCATTTGAAATTTTATTTGTATCTTGAGTTATTGGTAACCATAAAGGTAACCATAACCCAAGTTGAAAATTTGCATGTGTTGAAAGTGATAACATTGTTAAAGATGGAGTGGCCAATTCTTTGAAAGAAAAGTGAAATTTGGAAAATTCAAATATAAATGGAGAAAAGTGAGAGAATAGAAAACCTCCCCCCTTAAGAATCTAGCTTCTAGGGTAGGAGGAGATGTTGCCTTTAGTTGCCTTTTCTTTTCTTCCATTTCTATTCTTTCAACTTCTTCCTTTTCTCTTCTTTGTGCTTCTTTTCTCTCTTTCTCTCTTCTTTCTTCTTCTTCTTTTCTTTCTCTTTCGTCCTCTTTTCTTCTCTTGTTTTCTTCTTCTTCCCTTTTCTTTTCCCTTCTCTCTTTTTCTCTTTTATCTCTTACTTCTTGCTTTTGTTTTTCTCTTTTTAATCTCTCAATTCTATATTTGCTTGTCTCTTCCCATAGCCTCCTAAGTTTTTCTAGAAACTCACTTTCCCTACGGGAGAACCCACTTAAATTTTGAATGAATGACTCACCTTCTCTAATAAGCTCTCTCATAAGTTCTAAGTTTCTTTCAATTTCTCGAGGCACAAACTTTCTTCTCATACAAGCTTTCAATTCATTCCAATCATGAATGGGATATTGTCTACCTATCTCAACATGATATTGCCTATCATCCCACCACTCTCTTGCATGCTTTTTAAAACTAGAAGTGTAAAGACTAAGAATATAAGATTCACTATCTCTAGAATAGAAGGATTCAGATTTACTTTTTCTCACCATGAATGAATGCATGCCATCAATTTCCTTTTCCCAAGCTAGGTATGTTAATGCACCAATATCATCACCAAAGAATGGAATACTTTCACTAGCTTGTTTATACAAATCATCTTCAATCCTATCAAATTCATAAGATGTACAAGACTTCCTTCTAGCTTTATCATGTTCTCTTTTGATGCCTTTGTAACTAAGTTGCTTATCAAAATTAAAATTCCTAGAAGACCTATATGGATAACAAGACATCTTCGTTTTTTTTAAAAGTTGTTCTAGTGTAAAAGACTTACAAGATTCACACTTAGACAAGTCCCAGGTAAGAGAGGTGAGTCATGAAGACTGCTTAAGTACCAAGTCTTACCTTGCCAGAAATGTCTTAGGTTACTACTAGTTATCCTTTAAACTAAAATCACTTTTAAAATCAAAGAACACAACTCACAAACAATCACAACAATTAAACACTAAAAGACGAGACTTTTCGGACTCTAATATGACAAGGCTTAGAGTTTAATCCCTTTTAGCCTAAATCACCCTAAACGTAAGACACTAAAATTTAAACACAAACAAGAAAAGTTTTGTCAAGAGTTGAAAGAGCACCAAGGACTCTTCCAGGACACTTGGACTTTGAATGGCCTTTTACAATGAAATTAAGAAAACTAACAATAGAGCCTATTACAAAACCAGATGAGCTCAATTCAATTACAAATAAAGACAGCTGCTACGGTCTGGTACACTTTTTGTGCTCAACAAATACACTGTTGTTGTTGTTAACTAGCCTTGGATCTCCTAGCTTTTGTCTAATCTTCCCTTTCTGATACATCCTAGGAGATGTGGAGAAGATGAGCCGTGAGATTGGAGGTGCAAGGAGACTTGGACAGTTGCTGCAACCAATGTAACAGGAGCTGTATCCGATGCAGAGGTGTGCAGACTTGGAATTTCAGGAGCAGATTGGTTAGGAGCTTTGGATGTGATGCAGCGGATGATTAGTGTTTATGGTGGTTGGATATGGAGGCTAGCTTGGAGAGGTGATTCACAACTCAGAAGGCTTCCTAGAGTGGAAGAAAGTTGCAATGGAAATCAAGCTAAGAAGTGACTCTTGGAGAAGGAATTTACTATGCATTTCAGCAGAAATTCTTTACTACAATCCAAAAGTGATTTACAAGCTTTTCCTATGAGATTTTATAGATTAATCTCAAGGCTTTAAGCAAGCAAATTTCACGTTGCAGATCTGATCCCATGTGCTACATGTTTAGCTTCTAAAACACGTGAAAATCAAGTTTTATGTGAAGAAAAACAATTACTCATGCAGCCCCATAGAAGGATAAGTACACCCCTTTTGTATAGAAATGTCCTTTTTACCCTTCTCCATGTTTTGGAAGATTTGGCATATCTTCTTGTTCTCCAATTTTCCATCCAAAGATAGCAAATAGTACTTGACCTTGAGGAGAATATTCATCTTGGAGCTTTTTGGCCATTCCTCTTGTGATGGGTCCTATGGTGTTAGACCTTCTTGTATCATCCCCTCCCTCTTGAGAAGGATTTGCCCTCAAATCCAAAAGATCTTCATCTTCACTATCAAATCCTGCAAAAGGTTTAAGATCAGATACATTGAAGGTAGTATGAACACCATATTCAGGAGGAAGATCAAGTTGATAAGCATTGTTATTAATCCTCCTGATCACTCTAAAGGGTCCATCTCCTCTAGGATTGAGTTTAGATTTTCGTAGTTGAGGAAATCTTTCCTTTCTAAGATGAATCCAAACTAAATCTCCTTCATTGAAGATTAACTCTTTCTTGCCCTTATTATGTTTCTTGGCATATTTCTCATTTTGTTGTTGAATTTGAATTTTAACCCTTTGATGTAAATCTTTGATAAATTTAGATTTAGATACCCCATCTTGATGAACAAAATCAATAGAATTTGGAAGGGGTATTAAATCCATGGGTGTCAAAGGATTAAAACCATAAACAACTTCAAAAGGAGACAATTTAGTAGTTCCATGAACTACTCTATTGTAGGCAAACTCAACATGAGGCAGGTACTCATCCCAAGATTTGTGATTTCCTTTAAGAACTACCCTTAGTAAAGTGGAAAGAGATCTATTGACTACTTCAGTTTGACCATCTTTTTTAGGATGGCAAGTAGTAGAAAAAGATAACTTAGTCCCTAATCTAGACCATAAGGTCCGCCAAAAGTGACTAAGAAATTTTGTATCTCTATCCGAAACTATTACCTTAGGTAACCCATGAAGTTTAACCACATCTCTAAAGAATAACTTTGCAATGTTGCTTGCATCATCTACTTTGTGGCAAGGTATAAAATGAGCCATTTTGCTAAATCTATCTACCACCACAAAGATAGAATCAAAACCCCTAGAAGTTTTGGGAAGACCTAACACAAAATCCATACTTATCTCTTCCCAAGGGGTGGAAGCAAGATTCAAAGGAGTATACAGTCCATGAGGCATTGATTTAGATTTAGCTTCTAAACAAGTTATACACTTAAAGCAATGCCTTTGAACATCCCTTCTCATGTGAGGCCAAAAAATTTTTTCTTTCAACATGCCAAGGGTCTTTTCTACCCCAAAATGTCCCATTAATCCTCCCTCATGTGTCTCTTTAACAAGGAGTTTTCTATGTGAACCTTGGGGAATGCAAATTTTTCCTTCTTTAAAAAGATACCCTTCTTTCACATAGAATCCTCCTTGAGGCTTATTGAGACATTCCTCATATATATGAGCAAAATCAAGATCTTGTGAATATAATTCAAGAATGTTATTAAATCCAAGAATTTGAGCTCCCAATGTGGCTAATAGATTAATTTTTCTTGACAAAGCATCAGCCACCACATTGGATTTTCCTTTCTTGTATTTAATAACATAAGTGAATTGTTCAATGAATTCCAACCACTTAGCATGCCTCTTTTGTAACTTGTGTTGACTCTTCAAATACTTAAGTGATTCATGATCACTATGAATGATAAACTCCTTGGCAACAAGGTAATGTTCCCAAGTTTGAAGAGCCCTCACAAGTGCATAGAGTTCTTTGTCATAGGTGGGGTAATTACAAGAGGCACCATGAAGTTTTTCACTAAAGTATGCAATTGGGTGTCCTTCTTGTAATAATACTGCACCTATGCCAAATCCTGAAGCATCACATTCTAGCTCAAAAGTTTTGGAAAAATTTGGCAAAGCTAGAATGGGTGCTTGTGCGAGCTTCTCTTTGAGTAGCTCAAAAGCTTTTTGTTGTTTATCCCCCCAATGGAATGTAACATCTTTTTTCACCAACTCATTGAGGGGTGAAGCAAGACTAGAGAAGTTAGGAACAAATCTTCTGTAAAAGCTTGCCAACCCATGGAAGCTCCTTACTTCTCCTACATTCTTTGGAGGAGGCCAATCTTGGATGGCCTTTATTTTTTCTGGGTCCACATGAACCCCATTTTTGGTGACCACAAATCCAAGAAATATGACACTATCAACACAAAAAGTACACTTGTCAAAGTTTGCAAACAATTTGTGTGTTCTAAGAATTGTTAAAACAACTCTCAAATGATTTTCATGAGTTTGCAAATTTTGACTATATACCAAGATGTCATCCAAGTAAACAACTACAAACTTCCCAATGCAATCCCTAAGGACATGATTCATAAGTCTCATGAATGTGCTTGGAGCATTTGTAAGACCAAAAGGTATAACTAGCCATTCATATAATCCAAACTTGGTCTTAAAGACAATTTTCCATTCATCACCTTCTTTAATTCTTATTTGGTGATAGCCACTTTTTAAATCTACCTTTGAAAATATTTGTGCTCCATGCAATTCATCCAACATATCATCAAGCCTAGGAATGGGATGTCTATACTTGATTGTGATGTTGTTGATAGCTCTACAATCACAACACATGCGCCACTTTCCATCTTTTTTTGGTACCAGCAACACTGGTACAACACAGGGACTTAGACTCTTTTGAACTAAGCCTTTATCTAGTAGCTCTTGGACTTGTGTTTCAATCTCCTTAGTTTCTTGGGGATTTGTCCTATAGACTGGCCTATTAGGAAGAACTGCCCCTGGAATGAAATCAATTTGATGTTCTATTCCTCTTATGGGTGGAAGCCCTTTTGGAATTTCTTGTGGGAATAGATCATCAAATTCTTTCAAAAGTTTTTGAATGGATGGAGAAAGAGTTGAAGTCTTTGAATCACTAGATGTACATGTAAGTGTCCCTTGACAAAGAAGAAGATATGAGGTTGCTCAACTTGAAGTGTATTGATTAAAGTCTTTTTGTTTAAAAGAACTTCATGTTGAGCGACCTTAGGTGGCTGATGGACAAATTTATGAGCACCAAAATGTGATGTCACAAACTTGTTTTTCAATCGTCAAGTATGACCGAATCGTTCAAGTAATAAACTTGGTAAGACCAAGTATCGTTCTCCCAAAGGACTCAAGGCCTAGTTTAGTTATGTGATTTTTTGATTAGCTAAGACTTACAAACGCAATAATTGAGATTTTATATGCAAGACAGAAAATAAACATGTATGCATGAGTTTTTGATCAATGGCAAAAGCAAAAGATAAACACTTTCAATGAAATCTATGAATGAATATGTTGTTGGGGGTCAATTTCATCTTATCCACTCTCATATATTTTAGGAATTCAACATTCAAATCATCATTGTTAATGCCACTCTCTAAAGTACCATTCTAGATGGCTTCTCCCTAATCACGAGTTCATACAATTCCTAGCATTCCTAATGATCAGTTCATAAGTACAGGAGCTTAACGACAACCAACATAATATTGGGAGAAATTCCCCGGATCTAGACTTCCCCGTACGTGCCCGTATCGACAAAACCAATAATCATGCATCGAATGAGTTAAACCATGCAAGCATTAAGCAAAGAGGAAAAACCCTAACTAATGATGAAAGAAAGCATAAATCTTAGATTAAGATGCAAGCATAAATTCCATATATGAGAGCTTCAGAAGATTACGTTGATTCCCCAACAAACATACAAGGTTTAGTTCACCATATTCAAGGTGAACCTAGATGAACAATGAAAGAATGAAAGAATAAACCCTATAAAGGTGAAGAGGTAGCCTGAGCATCCAAGATCCTCCTTCAAAGGGGTGGAAGAGAGAGTCTTTGCCTGGTTTCTGCCAAAGATACAAACTCTAGGACGTCCTAAAGCTTATATACTATTCTAAAATTACAAAAGATCTAAGCCCAAGCCCATAAAAGTGCCAGAAAACAAGTCGAAGCCCATTAAGAATGGCGCTCAGCGGTAAATACCGCTCAGCGGTGACTGCGCGTCTCTTTTCTTCCCCTCAGCGGCCATTTTGCCCCTCAGCGGACCTCCCATGACCTCCTGAGTGCCGCTCAGCGGTAAAATGCCGCTGGGCGGTGCTTTCGGCTTCTCCTTTTGCACTCTTTGATTCCTTTTCTGATTCCATCTCTCTCCTTCTTCACTTCTTTCACTAAATTCACCTTAAAACCTGCACAAAAACACTGAAATCAAGCATAAACCTGTCCAACTCTCTTATTTCTGAAAATATGGATAAAAGCATGATTTCAAGCTAGTTTCTAAGTATAAAGGTTGCTTTTAGTATCAATTTTAAGCATGAAAATAACAGTCTTTCAACTGTTATCACAACCCCAAACTTAGAACTTTGCTTGTCCTCAAGCAAACAAAATGTAACTCAATCTCCAACCAATTCATATGATGGTTCACTCATTCAAAAATTCTCTTTTTCAAGATAAGTAATAACTTCACTCAAACTTATGACCAAGAGTTCAATCAAGATGTGCACATGCTTTAGTGTTCACAAAGTCATTTAAATTCCAACAAATGCTATTTTTCATGAATGATCAATCAGTTAAGCATGGATGTTCATGTGCTAATGGAATATTTCCTCACTAGGTAAAGTGTTTCACTCAACACACAAGTGTATAAGAGGTAAAGTGTTTCACTCATTCACTCCACTATCACAATGTCACATGAATCAACTTTGCCTTTCATTTTACCACAATCAAAAACATTCACAAACATGCATCATCACAAGGACTTTTCAATGGCTTATAATGTGGCTGGGCTAACAAGAAAATTGGTTTTTCTGGATCACAAAATCCTTGAGTTAAGAGAATCATAACAACACAATTTTTCTTATTCATTCCTGATGGACAAATTTATGAGCACCAAAATATGATGTCACAAACTTGTTTCACAATCGGCAAGTATGACCGAATCGTTCAAGTAATAAACTTGGTAAGACCAAGTATCGTTCTCCCAAAGGACTCACGGCCCAGTTTAGTTGTATGGTTTGTTGATTAGCTAAGACTTAAGAACGAAATAATTGAGGTTTAATATGCAAGACAGAAAATAAACATGTATGCATGAGTTTTTGATCAATGGCAAAAGCAAAAGATAAACAATTTCAATGAAATATATGAATGAATATGTTGTTGGGGGTCAATTTCATCTTATCCACTCTCATATATTTTAGGAATTCAACATTCAAATCATCATTGTTAATGCCACTCTCTAAAGTACCATTCTAGATGGCTTCTCCCTAATCACGAGTTCATACAATTCCTAGCATTCCTAATGATCAGTTCATAAGTGCAGGAGCTTAACGACAACCAACATAATATTGGGAGAAATTCCCCGGATCTAGACTTCCCCGTACGTGCCCGTATCGACAAAACCAATAATCATGCATCGAATGAGTTAAACCATGCAAGCATTAAGCAAAGAGGAAAAACCCTAACTAATGATGAAAGAAAGCATAAGTCTTAATTAAAAGATGCAAGCATAAATTCCATATATGAGAGCTTCAAGAGATTACATTGATTCCCCAACAAACATACAAGGTTTAGTTCACCATATTCATGGTGAACCTAGATGAATAACAATGAAAGAATGAAAGAATAAACCCTAAAAAGGTGAAGAGGTAGCCTGAGCATCCAAGATCCTCCTTCAAAGGGGTGGAAGAGAGAGTGTTTGCCTCGTTTCTGCCAAAGATACAAACCCTAGGACGTCCTAAAGCTTATATACTATTCTAAAATTACAAAAAATCTAGGCCCAAGCCCATAAGTGTGCCGCTCAGCGGTAAAGTATCGCTCAGCGGTGAGTGCGCGTCTCGTTTATTCCCCTCAGTGGCCATTTTGCCCCTCAGCGGACCTCCCGTGACCTCCTGAGTGCCGCTCAGCGGTAAAATGCCGCTGAGCAGTGACTTCAGCTTCTCCTTTTGCACTCTTTGATTTCTTTTCTGATTCCATCTCTCTCGTTCTTCACTTCTTTCACTAAATTCACCTTAAAACTTGCACAAAAACACTGAAATCAAGCATAAACCTGTCCAGCTCTCTTATTTCTGAAAATATGGATAAAAGCATGATTTCAAGCTAGTTTCTAAGTATAAAGGTTGCTTTTAGTATCAATTTTAAGCATGAAAATAACAATTTTTCAACTGTTATCACAACCCCAAACTTAGAACTTTGCTTGTCCTCAAGCAAACAAAATGTAACTCAATCTCCAACCAATTCATATGATGGTTCACTCATTCAAAAATCCTCTTTTCCAAGATAAGTAACAACTTCACTCTAACTTATGACCAAGAGTTCATTTAAGATGTGCACATGCTTTAGTGTTCACAAAGTCATTTAAATTCCAACAAATGCTATTTTTCATGAATGATCAATCAATTAAGCATGGATGTTCATGTGCTTATGGAATATTTCCTCACTAGATAAAGTGTTTCACTCAACACACAAGTGTATAAGAGGTAAAGTGTTTCACTCATTCACTCCACTATCACAATGTCATATGAATCAACTTTGCCTTTCATTTTACCACAATCAAAAACATTCACAAGCATGCATCATCACAAGGACTTTTCAATGGCTTATAATGTGGCTGGGCTAACAAGAAAATTGGTTTTTCTGGATCACAAAATCCTTGAGTTAAGAGAATCATAACAACACAATTATTCTTATTCATTCCCAACTTTCTTTTGCATTTGCATTTGCATTGAGCTTTACTTCTTTTTCTTTTCTTTTCTTTTTCTTTGCATATTCTTACTTTTTAGCTCTTAGCTCAATGCTTTTCCTTTTTCATGTTTTCCCAACAACCCCAAACTTGAACATTTAACAATACCACACAAGATCTTCTACTTAACTCAAGGTAAAGATTTTTAATCAAAGGTTTCAGTGTATGTTCAAGGCTAAGGGTTCAAAGGATAGAACACAAAGTGTTCTCTTTTAGTGTGCTAACTTTATGAATTTGGCCAATAAAAAGGGTTCCAACAAACGACCTTGATCATATGATGCAAAACAAGCAATTGATTCAATCATAGAAAACCTGGGCAAAATCATTCATGCTTTCAAAGTAATAGCATTCAACAATAACAACTCTGGAGCTCAAAACCTCACATATAAGCTCATTCACATTTGACATACACATCCTACTTAATTTCACAATCACAATCATGATATCATGCATTTGTTCACAAAGCTTGTGAATCACCTGTATAAGCATTTTAATGTGCACATCATCTCAACATCAATCAATCAATAAGCATCATCAAGCATTACTTATCACACAATCACAGTTAATAGCAAACCATCATAAGAAACCAGGTGTTCAATAGAGTACATCAACCCTAATCTAAAAACAAAAATACTTACAAGATACTGGGTTGCCTCCCAGTAAGCGCTTGTTTAACGTCCCGAGCCTGACCCACATTTTCAAGGATCAACCAACAACATCATTGTGGAAAATTGTTCCACCTCTCCCCCTAGATAAGGCTTGAGACGTTGACCATTTACCACCCAACTTCTCTGTGGATCATCAGCAGATGGATTAAATATTTCAATTGCTCCATGCGGATGCACTTCTTTTATCACAAATGGTCCTGTCCATTTTGACTTCAGCTTCCCAGGAAATATCTTCAATCTTGAATTGAACAATAGTACCTGTTGTCCTGGATTAAAAACTCTATTCACCAACTTCCTGTCATGATAAAATTTAATCTTGTCTTTGTAAGCCTTGGATGAATCATACGCATGTAACCGCATTTCTTCAAGCTCCAAAATCTGCCTTCTGCGTGTGCATTGAGTTTCATAAGGATCAAAATTCAAGAATTTCAAAGCCCATAATGCTCTATGCTCCAATTCGACTGGCAAATGGCATGCTTTCCCATAAACTAATTGAAATGGTGATAATCCCATAGACGTCTTCATTGCTGTCCTATAAGCCCAAAGAGCATGATCCAATTTGAGAGACCAATCCTTTCTTGATGAAGTCACGGTTTTTTCCAGGATTCTTTTTATCTCCCTGTTAGACACCTCAGCTTGTCCATTGGTTTGTGGATGATAAGGTGCAGCTACCTTATGCTTTACTCCATAGTGTTTGAGTACTTTCGCTAGCTGATAATTGCAAAAATGAGATCCTCCATCACTGATCAACACTCTTGGAGTACCAAAACGTGAAAATATCTGCCTCTTCAGGAATTTAATTACCGTGCTAGCATCATTTTTAGGACAAGCTAATGCTTCCACCCATTTACTCACATAATCCACTGCTACCAGAATATATTCATTGTTGAAAGATGGAGGAAAGGGTCCAACAAAGTCAATACCCCAACAATCAAAAACCTCAACCTCTAAAATACCTTGTAAAGGCATCTCATGACGTTTAGTGATTGTCCCTGCTCTTTGACATTTATCACAATTTCTAGCATGATTATGGGCATCTTTAAATAAAGTTGGCCAATAAAACCCTGATTGAAGGACTTTTGCTGTTGTTCTTTCTCCATTAAAATGTCCTCCATAAGGTGAATCATGACAATGCCAGAGAATTCCTTCTGCTTCTTCATTTGTAACACATCTCCTTAGAAGATTATCTGCTCCAATTTTGAACAAATATGGATCGTCCCACACAAACTGCTTGGCATCATGCAAAAATTTCTTTCTCTGTTGCCAAGTTAAGTCTTCCGGCATGACTCTTGCAGCTTTGAAATTCGCCATATCAGCAAACCAGGGCCTCTGCTGAATATACATGAGTGATTCATCTGAAAAAGATTCCCAGATTTCAGACTCCTTGCTAGTGACCTCATTGTTGACTAACCGTGACAAATGATCAGCAATTAAGTTCTCACTTCCTTTCTTATCACGAATTTCTACATCAAATTCTTGCAATAGTAGTACCCATCTAATCAGACGTGGCTTAGAATCTGGTTTTGTCAACAAATATTTGATAGCTGCATGATCTGTATAGACAATCACCTTAGACCCAATAAGATAAGGTCTAAATTTCTCTAGAGCATATACAATGGCAAGAAACTCTTTATCTGTGGTAGCATAATTCAATTGAGCATCATTCAGCACCTTGCTAGCATAATAAATTGGATGAAACTTTTGTTCTTTCCTTTGGCCAAGGACAACTCCTATTGCATAATCACTTGCATCACACATTAATTCAAAATTTTGATTCCAATCTGGTGCTACAATTACTGGAGCTGACACTAGCTTCTTCTTCAATATATCAAAAGCTTTCAGGCAATCTTCATTCATCACAAAAGGAGCATCCTTCATCAAAAGATTACTCAATGGTTTAGCAATTTTTGAGAAATCTTTGATAAATCTTCTATAAAACCCAGCATGACCAAGAAAACTTCTAATCCCCTTTACATTTGTTGGTGGAGGTAGTTTCTCAATAACTTCTACTTTAGCTTTGTCTACCTCAATTCCTTTAGCAGAGATTTTATGCCCCAATACAATTCCTTCAGTTACCATGAAATGACATTTCTCCCAATTCAAAACCAGATTTGTCTGAACACATCTTTTGAGGACAGTGTTCAAATTGGCTAAACATCTTTGGAAAGAATTTCCAAAAACTGAGAAATCATCCATGAATACTTCAATGCATTTTTCTAAAAGATCCGCAAAGATTGCCTGCATACACCTCTGAAACGTAGCTGGAGCATTACATAATCCAAAAGGCATCTTTCTATACGCAAAGATACCAAAAGGACAAGTAAAAGTCGTCTTCTCCTGGTCTTTTGGATCTACCACAATTTGATTATATCCAGAATATCCATCTAAAAAACAATAGAAAGCCTGCCCTGATAACCTTTCTAGCATCTGATCCATGAAGGGAAGAGGAAAATGATCTTTCCTAGTAGCTTTATTAAGCTTCCTGTAATCAATGCACATACGCCAACCAGTGACTGTCCGAGTAGGAATAAGTTCATTCTTATCATTATAAATTACTGTCATCCCACCTTTCTTTGGAACCACCTGTACTGGACTCACCCATTCACTGTCAGAAATTGGATAGATGATACCAGCTTCTAGCAGTTTCAACACTTCTTTTCTGACCACCTCCTTCATAACAGGATTTAACCTTCTCTGTGGTTGAGCACTTGGTTTATAATCTTCTTCCATAAAAATTTTGTGCATGCAATAAGTTGGGCTAATACCTTTAAGATCTGATATTGACCATCCAATTGCTTCTTTGTTGGCTTTCAGAATTTCTATCAATTGCTCTTCTTCTTGTATAGATAAAGAGTTATTGATGATAACTGGCTTTGTTCCATCTTCTTCTAAAAACACATATTTCAGATGTGATGGCAATCTTTTTAATTCTGGCGACTGTGCTTTGATTGTTTCTTCCTTATCAATTATTTCGAATATTGGATCTTCCTCTGGACTCTTTTTCAATGTTTCAAAGTCCATCAGACATTCATCAATCAATTTCTCTTCTTCTTCATCTAAATCTTCACATGCATCAATGAGAGTTTTTTCCAATGGAGAAATATTTCGCACCATTCTTTCTTGAACCATACAAACTTCATCAAGTTCATCAAATTGAAAACATGCTTTGTCATCATTTGGATATGTCATGGCCTTGGATACATCAAAAGTGACTTCTTCATCATCAACTCTCAATTTAAGCTTACCATTCTCTACATCAATCAAAACTCTAGCAGTCTTCATAAAAGGTCTCCCAAGAATAAGAGGAACATCACTAGTTCCTTCCATCTCCATCACAATAAAATCCACTGGAAATACAAATTTGTCGACCTTTACTAGAACATCTTCAACCACTCCATATGGATATTTACGAGACCTGTCTGCCAATTGAAGAGCCATTCTGGTTGGTTTAATTTCCAGCCCCTGAATTGTTCTGCACATGGATAGCGGCATTAAATTAATGCTAGCTCCCAAATCAATCAATGCTCTTCCAACTCTCACATCTCCTATGGTGCATGGAATAGTGAAGCTTCTTGGGTCTTTAAGTTTAGGAGGTAGTTTCTGTATGATTGCACTGCAATTACCCTGGTTTCCTTCTCAATGTACTTGTGTTTCTTTGTGAGAAGTTCCTTCAAAAATTTTCATATGCTGGCATCTGTTGCAATGCTTCAGAGAATGGTATAGTAATCTCCAACTTCTTAAACAGTTCCATGAATCTTTCCAACTGCTTTTCTTTCTCCTTCCTTGAATAACCCTTTGGATAAGGAAGTGGCTTTTCATACTCTTTTTCTTTCTGTCTCTCTTCTCTCTCTTTTTTTTCTCTCCTCTCCTCTTCTTCTTTTTTTCTTTTTCTCTCTCTCAACTCTTTCTTTCCACTCACATGTTTCTTTTTCATTCTCACTCTCATTTTCTTTCTCCTCTCTCTCTTTTTGTCTCCCCTCTAACACTCTACCACTTCTAGTCACAGCAGTTTTACACTCCTTTCCAAGATTATCATGCTTCATCTCGTCAACTATTCTCTCAACATAAACCTCCATTTTTTTAAATGCAGCATCCACATTATAACAATAAGATGCATTCATCTTCAAGAATCTTTGGAAAGTCTCTTCAAGCTTTGTTTTTTTTTTAACTGGAGTAAATTGCATCTGCCATTTTTGTTGCGCTTGAACCATTGAAACCTGTTGTATTTCCTGTGGTATTTGAGAAAGTTTCATAGTTACTTCTTCAAGCTGTTGAGAGATAATTCTATTTTGGATAAGCAAAGCCTCATTTGATTGTAACAACTCCTTCTGACTAAGATCTCCTTTTTCAATATTGAGTTCGTTGTCACTAGTAGCCATATTTTCAATAATTTCAATTGCTTCCTCTAGAGTTTTCCATTTAATATTGCCTCTTGCTGAGGCGTTCAGCATCATCTTGGTTTGTGAACCAAGCCCTCCAAGGAAAGTTAAGACTACTTCCTGTTCTTCAAAGCCATGCATGGGAGTTTTACGTAACAAGCTTTTATACCTGTCCCATGCATGCCCCATTGATTCTTCCATGCCCTGCTTAAATGAAGAAATCTCTTGCTTGCCTTTAGTCACCTTAGATTGTGGGAAGTACTTGTTTAAAAATTTTGTGACCACTGCTTCCCACTCTGTGAAACTTTCTTCTGGAAAAGAATTCAACCAAAGCTTAGCATTGCCTCCCAATGAGAAAGGAAACAAGCTAAGTTTGATAGCTTCGTCTGGCACCCCATTAATCTTGACTGTGTTGCAAATCTCATTAAAGGTAGTGAGGTGCTCATATGGGCTTTCATGAGATAACCCATTAAATTGGTTGCTTTTCACCAATTGAATCAGTGCTGGTTTGACCTCCATATTGGCTGCATTGACTCTAGGTCTAGCTATGCTGTTAAAGTGCTGAGGTCCAGCAATATTGGTGTAATCTGCAAGAGTTCTTCTAACATTATTGTTCTCCATATTTCCTGTGCTATGAACAGAACCTTGTGGTGATGATTGTAAGAGAGTTTCTGGAGAAGGGAAAAGTTCTCTAGACGTTCTGATTCTTCTCCTCCGTCTACTGTCTTTTAATCCTTCAAGAAGAGGTTCTGTTGTTTTCTTACTCCTTGTTCTAATTGCTTCCTGCATACACAAGAAAACAAAACCCTAGAAAATATTTGTTAGCACAAAAAGATATAGGAGAAGATAAATATTCAGAAGATAAAAGATTAAGAAGATAGAATAAAATAAGATAAAATAAAATAAAATCTAATCTAATAAAATAAAATAAAATAAAATAAAATCTAATCTAATCTAATCTACTAAAATACAATAAAATAAAAACAGAAAAAATAAAAACAGAAAATAAAAACAGAAATTCAAAATTAAAGTCAAAGATAATCAATAATCACACAAATTAACCAGTTAAACCAGAGTCCCCGGCAACGGCGCCAAAAACTTGATGGACAAATTTATGAGCACCAAAATATGATGTCACAAACTTGTTTCACAATCGGCAAGTATGACCGAATCGTTCAAGTAATAAACTTGGTAAGACCAAGTATCGTTCTCCCAAAGGACTCACGGCCCAGTTTAGTTGTATGGTTTGTTGATTAGCTAAGACTTAAGAACGAAATAATTGAGGTTTAATATGCAAGACAGAAAATAAACATGTATGCATGAGTTTTTGATCAATGGCAAAAGCAAAAGATAAACACTTTCAATGAAATATATGAATGAATAAACCTGAAATCAAGCATAAACCTGTCCAGCTCTCTTATTTCTGAAAATATGGATAAAAGCATGATTTCAAGCTAGTTTCTAAGTATAAAGGTTGCTTTTAGTATCAATTTTAAGCATGAAAATAACAGTTTTTCAACTGTTATCAATTCCCAACTTTCTTTTGCATTTGCATTTGCATTGTGCTTTACTTCTTTTTCTTTTCTTTTCTTTTTCTTTGCATATTCTTACTTTTTAGCTCTTAGCTCAATGCTTTTCCTTTTTCATGTTTTCCCAACAACCCCAAACTTGAACATTTAACAATACCACACAAGATCTTCTACTTAACTCAAGGTAAAGATTTTCAATCAAGGATTTTCAGTGTATATTCAAGGCTAAGGGTTCAAAGGATGGAACACAAAGTGTTCTCTTTTGGTGGGCTAACTTTATGAATTTGGCCAGTAAAAAAGGGTTCCAACAAACGGCCTTGATCACATGATGCAAAACAAGCAATTGATTCAATCATAGAAAACCTGGGCAAAGTCATTCATGCTTTCAAAGTAATAGCATTCAACAATAATAACTCTGGAGCTCAAAACCTCACATATAAGCTCATTCACATTTGACATACACATCCTGCTTAATTTCACAATCACAATCATGATATCATGCATTTGTTCACACAGCTTGTGATTCACCTGTATAAGCATTTTATGTGCACATCATCTCAACATCAATCAATCAATAAGCATCATCAAGCATTACTTATCACACAATCACAGTTAATAGCAAACCATCATAATAAACCAGGTGTTCAATAAAGTACATCAACCCTAATCTAAAAACAAAAACAAATAAGTTCAGAAAACTTAAACCACAAAAGCATAATCATATGATAGCATTCATCAGTAAATGCTATCTCAGCTCCTCATCAGTCTGAGCTGTCCTCTGTATCTTCCTCTTCCTCCTCATCTTCATCATCATCAAATGCATCCTCCTCCTCAGCTTCATCTTCTTCCATATCTCTAGCTGAAGCTTCAGATGCTCCAGCTCCTCCGCCATGTGCTAGTTCTTCTGGCCAAGCTACTACATTATGGAATTCATCCATAGTCCACCTGTGGGCTGGAGGTGTATCATACATCCCCACTATCATCTCAGCAGTGGCCACCTGCCCTCTGTGAATGGACTGCAACTGAGCACCTATAAGAGACATATATATGTCCCTCATCTGGAATGGTTCTGCTTCATGTGTATCAGCAGATGTCCGGCTCTGTGCTGGCCCTCTCTCTCTACGAGCCCGGCGTGGTGGAACTGGTTGAGCTGCATCCTCACCTCCACAGTACTGTTTGTAATAAGCCTCATCAACAGCTTTTCTTGGCCTTTCAAATGGTGGAACAGAAGTGTCCACCCCAGCTAGCTTGCAAAGGTGAGTGATCAAAGAAGGATGTCCTAGTGGTGCTTTGTTGTTTGAGGTGTTAGCACATACACTAATTTCATCAGCTATCACCTGCCCAATATTAACATTCAAGTTTCTGATAGCACAGTAGATGAATAGTGCCCTGCTGAGAGTACTATCTGACACATGTGAACATGGATGAATGTTGGCATGAGAAAATGCCATCCAATACTTTGCAATAGGAGTCAAATCTGTCCTCCTAATGTTAACCACTGAGCCAGATCTATTCCTTTGGAAGTGTCCTCCAGGTATACACAGCACTCTCTCCACATCCTCATAATCAGTACCTTTCTCCATGCAAAGAGCAAACTAGCATTGCTCATCAGCCCACACAGTATCCAGGAAATTGTTGATAGAATCAGGATCATACCTGATAGCATGGCCTCTAACATAGCCCAAATAATTCTCAGCTGGATAATCACCAATCTTCTTTGCATTAGTGTAAAATTCCTTTACCACAGCTATGTTGGCAGGTGCAGGATAAGTGGCTAGCTTTCCCCAACACTTGCTCTCCAAATTGAGGAGCAAAGTTAGGTATCATTCCAACCTTTCTCTCCATCAGAAGTCTCCTGTCCTGAACCACCCTAAAGTGCTTCTCATGTTTCCTAGAGAGGAACCTGCTATTATGGGGTTGCTCTGGTTCCTTTTCCTTTCTCTTGGTTGCCATGGTTTTCAATCTCTTTCCTGAAGAGGATGCCATTCCTGCATTCAAACACAAATACAAAACCACAGAACATGATGTTAATCATTAGTAAACACAGAACACAACTCCTTTCGAAGCTAAACCACCGCTGAGGGCGAGAATTTCCCCTCAGCGCCACCAGTGCCACATTCCAACACGCAACAAACCAGAAAAATCAAATCTGGCAGAGTGCCGCTCAGCGGCAGTTTACCCCTCAGCGGTAACTCTGCAGATTTTTGAAAAACCTATTTTAAAGCTTTCCTAACTCCATCCAAATGCAATTTTCAGTTTTCCAGTTCATAATCATGCAATTTAATCGGTTCAAACATCAAATATATCATCAAATCATGCATAGAAATCAAAACCCCTAAATTTTCATGCTTTGACAATCACATTCAAATTCAAGAACCCTAGAATGAACAAAATGCATTTTACTTACTTGGGTGGGGATACTAGATGCAATGAGAATGCTTCCAAGCTAGAATACTCTCTTCCAACCCCAAACTTTGATGGCACACTAGTGAGAAAGTGAGTGGAAGAGATATTTTCTTAAGAGGGAAGAGTGAAAAGATGTGGAAAACCTAGGAGAAGGTATGTGGGAGTGTTTGTGCAGAGAAGAGCTTGAAAGAATGAGAAATTGCGCAGCTTAGGGTATAAAAATACCCTAATGGGCTCGGGTCCCGCTAAGGGGAACTTAAGCCCATCTGCGAGAGTATCGCTCAGCGGTAGTTTGCCGCTCAGCGGCACTTGCGAGAATTGCTCTTCTCCTTCTTTTCTTGACCTACGTGCCTCCTAGACATACCCCTCACTGGTTCCCTGTAATTCAATGTTAAAAATGCTTATGCAAACCCTAACTAAAATAAACAAACAGAAAACAATCAATCAACTGGGTTGCCTCCCAGGTAGCGCTTGTTTAACGTCACGAGCCTGACCCAAAATCCACCAACACCCATCAGTAGGTGTTTCAAACTTACCAGCACCCATCAGTAGGTGCACAATCTTCTCACCAACACCCATCAGTAGGTGTTACAACCTTAGTATCCTTCAGTAGATACTTAACCACCTAACATCCTTCAGTAAATGCTAGATCCAACAAAATATTTACAAAATAATGTTCACAGATTAAAAGTTACAAAACCAAATCAAAAGTCAAAAGTTTGTAAATCACTGGGTTGCCTCCCAGCAAGCGCTCTTTTAACGTCATTAGCTTGACCCAGTAAAGTTCAAGTTCCATCTTCTTTATAGTTGATGTTGTCAGTCCACCAACTTCTCAACTGCTTCCTTTGAACTGTTTTGGTTCTTCTAGAATATGGAGACTCTATCTCTATCATCTCCTTTTCTTTAAAGCCCTTCACAACCCACAACTTGTTCTTGATTCTTACAGGTGTGCCAAGTTGGAGTCTTCTTTTCTTCCAGTCTCTAGGAATTTCTTCTCCTCTTCCAATTTCTTCTTCCTTGGGTACCTGAAACAACAAACAATGGTTACCTGAAACCTCAAGATTTTCATCTTTACCTCTAGTTATGGGTGCATCTCGAAATGCAGCTTTATAACTGGCTTCTTCCTCCTTTGCTTGTGTCTCATCTTTGAAGACATCCACCACCACTCTCTCCTCTCTATCCTGGAGCACCACTATACCTTCATTTACATCTATGATAGCCCTGGCCGTTTTCATAAACGGTCTTCCAAGTATGATAGGTATTTTCTCGGTTTCCATCTTCATCACCACAAAGTCTGCCAAAAACTGAAGTTTGCCAACACAAACTACAATGTCTTCTGCAATCCCACATGGCTCCTTTGAAGATCTATCGGCCATTACTTAATTAACCTTTACAGGTTTCATTTTAACATTGCCAATTTGCTCCAGTAAAGAATAAGGTATCAAGTTGACACTTGAACCTAAATCAAGGAGAGCTTTCTTTACCTTTTTCTTCCCTATAGTACAAGGGATAGAAAAACTACCTAGATCTGATGCTTTAGGTGGGAATGGCTCTTCCACGCACCACCTAATTTGCTGGACAAATGAAGTGTGCGTGTGGTGGGCCGTGTGCTTCAATGTGGGCCCCTCTTCCAAAATTAATTTTCCAATGGACCTTAGCTATTACAAATTCAAGAAAAATATTTATCAACACACAGAATAAATAAATAAATGCAGTGCAAGTTCTTCTAAGCAAACTGTGTGAATGTTTTTCCAAATGTCCCAAATTATTATCCAATAATTTCCCTATAATTAATAATGCAAATAATTAGCTCAAATAATTCAAATTAATTAAAATTTGAATTTCCGATCAAATTAAGCACAATTAAGAAAAATGGGAAAATACTGGACATTTAAGCACAATTCCCTGATTAGTTTCAGTACAATAAGCTAAGTGAAATTGAGAAAATATTGACTCATCACCTCTGCAATCCCACATGGCTCCTTTGAAGATCCATCGGCCATTACTAGATTAACCTTTACAGGTTTCATTTTAACATTGCCAATTTGCTCCAATAAAGAATAAGGTATCAAGTTAACACTTGAACCTAAATCAAGGAGAGCTTTCTTTACCTTTTTCTTCCCTATAGTACAAGGGATAGAAAAACTACCTGGATCTTATGCTTTAGGAGGGAATGACTCTTTCTTAACAGTTATACACTTTTTTTCCTCATCATCTCTACGTCTCTTCTTTGTAGAGATTTCTTCATTAGATTTGGTGTAAACTGTAATCTGCTGCAGAATTTGCTCCCAAGGTGCATCATTATCCACCATTTTGAATAACTCTGTGAAGTTCATTGGTTTCTCTTGATGGATTGGAAAAGGAAACGTGCTTTTGCTCTCTATTTCACTTCTCTCTTCTGTATCTAACTCAACTTTCTCATCACCAACACTCTCTACCACCTTGCACTCTTCTCTGGGGTTAACCTCAGTATTAGCCCCAAAGTTTCTATTCGGCCTTTCTTCCAATTGCTTGGTAATCTGACCCATTTGAATCTCCAAATTCTTTATAGCAGCTTCAGTGCTCTTTTGAGAAGATTCAGTTTTCTGAATGAATTGCTGAAGAGTTTCTTCCAACCTTGTTGATCTTTCATTAAGCATAGATAACTGTTGCCAAAAGGTTGGTTGCTGCTGCTTATTATATTGATTAGCTTGCCCAGTTTGTCCTTGACCAATGCTTGGATGTGGTTTCCACCCCTGATTATAATTCCCTTGACGGTATGGAAATTGATTAGCCATGAAATTAACATCCTCCACGGCTTCCACAGGAAAAGCACATTGGCCATTGATATGATCACCCCCACATAATTCGCACAACTGGGTTTGTACCTGTGCAGCAGATTTCAACTCTTTAGGTAATAGAGCAAGAGTTTTAGTCAGAGTCTCCAGCTGTTGAGTTAGAATTTTATTCTGAGCTAGCAAGGCATCATGTGTTTGTAATTGAAGAACCCCTTTTTGTTGCATAGGAGTTCCTCTTTCACTGTGTAGCTCATTATCACTAGTAGCCATGTTTTCTATAATTTCAGTTGCTTCCTCTGGAGTTTTCCATTTAATATTGCCTCCTGCTGAGGCATCCAGCATCATCTTGGTTTGTGAACCAAGCCCTCCAAGGAAAGTTAGGACTACTTCTTGATCTTCAAAACCATGCGTGGGAGTTTTACGTAACAAGCTTTTATACCTGTCCCATGCATGTCCCAGTGATTCTTCCATGCCCTGCTTAAATGAAGAAATCTCTTGCTTGCCTTTAGTCACCTTAGATTGTGGGAAGTACTTATTTAAAAATTTTGTGACCACTGCTTCCCACTCTGTGAAACTTTCTTCTGGAAAAGAATTCAACCAAAGCTTAGCATTGCCTCCCAATGAGAAAGGAAACAAGCTAAGTTTGATAGTTTCGTCTGGCACCCCATTAATCTTGACTGTGTTGCAAATCTCATTAAAGGTAGTGAGGTGCTCATATGGGCTTTCATGAGATAACCCATTAAATTGATTACTCTTCACCAGTTGAATCAGTGCTGGTTTGACCTCCATATTGGCTGCATTGACTCTAGGTCTAGCTATGCTGTTAAAGTGTTGAGGCCCAGCAATATTGGTGTAGTCTGCAAGAGTTCTTCTAACATTATTGTTCTCCATACTTCCTGTGCTATGAACAGAACCTTGTGGTGATGATTGTAAGAGAGTTTCTAGAGAAGGGAAAAGTTCTCTAGATGTTCTGATTCTTCTCCTCCGTCTACTCTCGTCTAGACCTTCAAGAAGAGGTTCTGTTGTTTTCTTACTCCTAGTTCGAATTGCCTCCTGCATACACAAGAAAACAAAACCCTAGAAAATATTTGTTAGCACAAAAAGATATAAGAGAAGATATATATTCAGAAGATAAAAGATTCAGAAGATAAAAAGATAAAGGATTCAGAAGATAGAATAAAATAAAATAAAATAAAATCTAATCTAATCTAATAAGATAAAATAAAATCTAATCTAATCTAATAAAATAAAATAAAATAAAATCTAATCTAATCTAATAAAAACCGAAAAAATAAAAACAGAAAATAAAAACAGAAATTCAAAATTAAAGTCAAAGATAATCAATAATCACACAAATTAACCAAGTAAACCAGAGTCCCCGGCAAGGGCGCCAAAAACTTGATGGACAAATTTATGAGCACCAAAATTTGATGTCACAAACTTGTTTTTCAATCGGCAAGTATGACCGAATCGTTCAAGTAATAAACTTGGTAAGACCAAGTATCGTTCTCCCAAAGGACTCACGGCCTAGTTTAGTTATGTGATTTGTTGATTAGCTAAGACTTACAAACGCAATAATTGAGATTTTATATGCAAGACAGAAAATAAACATGTATGCATGAGTTTTTGATCAATGGCAAAAGCAAAAGATAAACACTTTCAATGAAATCTATGAATGAATATGTTGTTGGGGGTCAATTTCATCTTATCCACTCTCATATATTTTAGGAATTCAACATTCAAATCATCATTGTTAATGCCACTCTCTAAAGTACCATTCTAGATGGCTTCTCCCTAATCACGAGTTCATACAATTCCTAGCATTCCTAATGATCAGTTCATAAGTACAGGAGCTTAACGACAACCAACATAATATTGGGAGAAATTCCCCGGATCTAGACTTCCCCGTACGTGCCCGTATCGACAAAACCAATAATCATGCATCGAATGAGTTAAACCATGCAAGCATTAAGCAAAGAGGAAAAACCCTAACTAATGATGAAAGAAAGCATAAATCTTAGATTAAGATGCAAGCATAAATTCCATATATGAGAGCTTCAAGAGATTACATTGATTCCCCAACAAACATACAAGGTTTAGTTCACCATATTCATGGTGAACCTAGATGAACAATGAAAGAATGAAAGAATAAACCCTATAAAGGTGAAGAGGTAGCCTGAGCATCCAAGATCCTCCTTCAAAGGGGTGGAAGAGAGAGTGTTTGCCTTGTTTCTACCAAAGATACAAACTCTAGGACGTCCTAAAGCTTATATACTATTCTAAAATTACAAAAGATCTAAGCCCAAGCCCATAAAAGTGCCAGAAAACAAGTCCAAGCCCATTAAGAATGGCGCTCAGCGGTAAATACCGCTCAGCGGTGACTGCGCGTCTCTTTTCTTCCCCTCAGCGGCCATTTTGCCCCTCAGCCGACCTCCCGTGACCTCCTGAGTGCCGCTCCTTTTGCACTCTTTGATTCCTTTTCTGATTCCATCTCTCTCCTTCTTCACTTCTTTCACTAAATTCACCTTAAAACCTGCACAAAAACACTGAAATCAAGCATAAACCTGTCCAGCTCTCTTATTTCTGAAAATATGGATAAAAGCATGATTTCAAGCTAGTTTCTAAGTATAAAGGTTGCTTTTAGTATCAATTTTAAGCATGAAAATAACAGTTTTTCAACTGTTATCAGTGGCACACTTGTTTCCCTACCCTCCTTTCTTTTTGACTTTTTCTTTTGGTCATGTTCTTGCTTTCTTAAAGACTTCATTTGTGCTTGATCCTTAGCCACTTGGGTAGGAGTCAAAGGATGAAGCACAAACTTCTTGTCCTTTCGATGGATAGTGATGGTATTGGTTAGACCATGATGGATAGTTTGATGATCAAATTGCCATGGTCTCCCCAATAACACATGACATGCTTCCATGGGAACTATATCACATAAAACTTCATCTTTGAATTTCCCAATGGAAAATGCCAACTTCACTTGATTCTTGACTATTATATCCCCATCTTCATCTAGCCAATGAAGTTTATAAGGTTTTGGATGGGGTATAATATCAAGCTTCAACTTCTCAACCAACCTTGTGCTACAACAATTGCAACAAGATCCACTATCAACAATGAGAGAACAATGATTTTCTTGAATTTTACATCTTGTGTGAAAGATATTCTCTCTTTGTGATATGTGTTCAAGACTTGGTTGGTTGCTAAGTATCCTTCTCACCATGAGAAGTTGCCCATCATCAGCATATATTTCCTCTTCCCTCTCTTCTTCCTCACTCTCACTTGTACTAGTTGGGGTGTCACTTTCACTACTATAAATGTCCTTGCCTTTCAAAATAATGTTTCTTTTTGTAGGACATTGAGTAGCTACATGACCCCTTCCTAGACATTTGAAGCATTTGATTTCACTTGTTCTGGTGTGTGAGGGTGTTTCTTTCTTGGGTCTCTCTTCTATTTTGGCTAGAGGTTTAAATGGCTCTTTTTCCTTAAAAATTTTCTTTTCAAAAGTAGGTTGAACTTGAATTCCTTTAGAAGAAGATTTTCTCAAGTTTTGTTGTTCTACCTTTATACACATTTGAACAAGATCATTCAAATCTCTATAAGGTAGAAGTTCAACCCTATCTCTTATGTCAAAATTGATCCCACTTAAAAATCTAGCTAAAGTAATTTCTGGACCCTCCACTATGCCTGCCCTCATCATATACAACTCCATCTTTTGTCTATATTCCTCAACTGTCATAGACCTTTGTTGTAACCTTTGGAGTTTATCCATGAGTTCTCTATTGTAGTAGGAGGGAATGTGTCTCCTCCTAAGGGCAGACTTGAGATCATTCCAATAGTGGATGGGAGGGGCTTGATGTCTAAGCCTCTCTTTGACCAAGGCAGTCCACCAGTACATTGCATATCCTTGAAAGCTTAGGGTAGCTAGAGAGACCTTCCTCCCTTCACTCACTTGGTGGCATTCAAATAATTGTTCCACCTTCATCTCCCAATCAAGATAAGCCTCTACATTGTCTTTCCCATGGAAGTGAGGCAACACCACATTGACTTCTTTAGGGGGTGGGGGTGCATGAGAATTTCTCCTATGCCTTCTAGAAGTAGAAGGATGATGAGGGTAATAATCACCCAGACTCATAGACATCCCTCCCTCTTGAGAGTTTTCACTCTGACTTCCTCTAGACTTACTTTTTCTTATCATTCTCAACTCATCTTGAATAACAGCATTTTGAAGCTCTCTATTGACTTTCTCTTCATTCATTTCTCTTCTTATTTCCTTGAATTCATTAACTAAAGTTTGAAGAGAAAAATGTTCTTTTTCACTATCACTAATCCTAGGAGAATGCCTTCTAGACATTATGATGGACTTAACTGTTATTCTTGAAGTAAAGACTAGAGATTTTCACTTGAAGCAATATTCCAGGTAAGGGAGGTGATTCACTAGGAATGCTTAAGTACCAAGCCTTTTCCTTGCCAAATATGCTTCTTGCTACTTACTAGAGTCCTTAGATCAAAATCACTCTTAAATCCACTTAAGTCTTAAAGACAACAAAGAAAACAAAAAGCAAAGAAGAGAACACAACCTAACTCTAAATTCGGACCCCTAAGAGAGCTTCCTATTCGCACAAGATATATGCTATCTAGTCTAGAATTGGAAAAACCATTAAAGTGAGGTCTCCTAGGTGAGGCTTAGACTTTGGATCTAAGACACACTCACAGACTACTCAATTTTAGGTTGTGAGACTTCTTTGAGTCTAGTTAAAAATGAGGTAAGAGCACTTATGAACTCTAGCACCTCACTTGCTTAGATTTGGAACTTACAACCAAAGAAAACCAATGGAAATTACAAAGAAAATTAGTAAGTTGGAAAGGAAAAGTTAAAATAGGCTAAGGAATCAATGTGTGCAACTTTGGTTGCTCTCAAAGAACTTGAATCTACTGGATTCCAACAATTCTCTCAGCTGCAAAGTGTTTAAACAAGCAATTAATTTTTCTGCAGTATGGAAATATGCTGCAAGTCACGCTTTTTCCTTCTTCAAGGCTCAACTTCATTCACTTTTCTTCACCAATTGAACTTCCTTTGATACTTCCACTTGCAGTGAGCCATTTGAGTTATATTTCACCTATCCAACAAACCAATTAGTCACAGAAACTACTACCACAATTGCCAGCAAAATCACATCCAAGTGACAGCAACACCAGGACTTTTGTCAAACAGATGGTGTGCAGAATGTTCAAAATGCAGAAAGCAAGCAATTAAGTGGCTATTAATCATGGTGGCACATTAAAATGATCTTAGGAATGGCTCTAGAACAGAATTAAAACGCAATAAAAGACTTTAAATCAGAATCACACACGAATTGGCCATGCATTGAAAATTGACAAAACTGTTTGATGAATTGCCTGAATGAGTTGCACCAGATTTCTGCACCAGATTTTTATACACTTCAAGCTTTCGAAGCTGATGATGCAATGGTCCTAAGTGCCTTTTAACATATGTAATATCTCTTTTGAATTGTTATCTTAATATTTTAAATGGACCATGGCTTTTTCTGCATCTAAAAATGATGAATCAAGCAAAGTAATGTAGTGCAGAATTTGACAAAAAAAACCAGCACAGTTTTGGCAGCAGAGTCAATTTTTCAATGCAGAAAAATAGACCAAATGAACAGTACTGCACCTAGTTGTTTTCCAATGATTCAAACATGTTTTGATGATGAATGATGACTTGTTGGAACTAATTGGATGCATCAAAACTATATAAAACAGAAAATCACTACTGCAGTACCAGATTTCACCTAAATTCAACAACTAGCATGGTCAAATTTTGATTCAAAAGTAATTCTGATTTGAAAACAGCAAAGAGGAGTTAGAAATGGTATTTGAAAGTTGCACAAATGCAGAAATTCAGTGTTGATGATGGTTAGCAATGGTCTAATACTAACCACACACAATTAAGCAGAATTGACTTCAATGAAACACATGCATCTCGGCCAAATGCTTGGACACTCTTGCCACATGACAAACTATTTGGAATCAACTCATTTCATCTTCCAAATGGTTCAGACAATGGATCAACCAGCTGCTGTTCAATAGAACAGTAAATGACCCTAAAATAGTGGCAATACAGCACAAAAACAGAACTGAAATGCTGTCACATTTTTAAATACAAACCTGCACAGATTTTGAGTTTGAATGGTAAATCTAAACACCTGAGCTCATTTCTGAAGTATTCATTGCTCTTACTTGGTGCAGCCACATTCAAACAACTAAGATTTTTGGTAAAACTTGGTTGAAAAACCAGATTTGATAACAAAACAGCAAAGTAACTAACAAGACTTAAGACAAAAACAGAAATGATGTTTAAATGGTAAAATAGACTCAAACAATTAATAACAGCTGAATAAAATGAAGGAAAACTCAAACAAAGACAGCTAGTAGCCAATGAAATTAAGAGTAGATCCTAAACAAAGCAATGATTGATGAAAACATTGCAGAATTTTTCAGAAAACAGCAAGACAACCAGGAAATTTTTGACAGCAAATAAATGGAAGAAAATCTGGACTTATCTCACGGTTCTAGCTAGAACCTATGCTCTGAATACCACTTGATACATCCTAGGAGATGTGGAGAAGATGAGCCGTGAGATTGGAGGTGCAAGGAGACTTGGACAGTTGCTGCAACCAATGTAATAGGAGCTGTATCCGATGCAGAGGTGTGCAGACTTGGAATTTCAGGAGTAGATTGGTTAGGAGCTTTGGATGTGATGCAGCGGATGATTAGTGTTTATGGTGGTTGGATATGGAGGCTAGCTTGGAGAGGTGATTCACAACTCAGAAGGCTTCCTAGAGTGGAAGAAAGTTGCAATGGAAATCAAGCTAAGAAGTGACTCTTGGAGAAGGAATTTACTATGCATTTCAGCAGAAATTCTTTACTACAATCCAAAAGTGATTTACAAGCTTTTCCTATGAGATTTTATAGATTAATCTCAAGGCTTTAAGCAAGCAAATTTCACGTTGCAGATCTGATCCCATGTGCTACATGTTTAGCTTCTAAAACACGTGAAAATCAAGTTTTATGTGAAGAAAAACAATTACTCATGCAGCCCCATAGAAGGATAAGTACACCCCTTTTGTATAGAAATGTCCTTTTTACCCTTCTCCATGTTTTGGCAGATTTGGCATATCTTCTTGTTCTCGAATTTTCCATCCAAAGATAGCAAATAGTACTTGACCTTGAGGAGAATATTCATCTTGGAGCTTTTTGGCCATTCCTCTTGTGATGGGTCCTATGGTGTTAGACCTTCTTGTATCACTTTCACTCGGTCTTGTGCAATTGAAACACTGAATAATTCCTATTTGCTCTCAAACTATTCCAAGTATTCTGCACAGTTAATTTTCAACCAAAATCAACAGGATATTCATTCAATATTATCATTTACATCACTTACAAGCTAAAACAGAATAACAATTCACGACAAAGGGTAAGTTAAACAACTTCCCTATTTGAATGGTTGTTTCTAGCCTGTTTCAAGCTCCACACTGAGGTGTTCCTGCTACTGTTTCTTCAGTAATATTCTGATCAACTAATGATTCATTCACATCAGCTCTGCACACATAAATCTCAACAAAATCCAGCAACAGAATCAGCAAGTGCAAATGGACAGTGAATTAATTCAGATTGGATGTAATTCAATGCAGAAACTAACCACCTAATTAATTCAAACGCCAAGTCAGAACTGGAATTTAGGTGCTTTAATCATTTCTTAAAACTGGAGGATGCATTGGCAATTAAAAACAATTTGATGCACAACTGATTATGACAAGAGCAGCCTTTTCAGAAAAATTAATGAATTACACTGGACAGAAACAATTGACCAAACTAGTCAAGAACAATGTTCTAAACTAATTTAGAAATCAGTGGACCATGCTAATCAAATAAATGAACAAAGAATAATGTGAGGCAAATCAGAAATTGGCAGTTTTTAAACAGTGTTGTTGCACTTCCAGAAATGCTCATAAAACAATCAACACAATATATGTCTTTATCAAATCATAATCAACATTCAACATGCCCAATTAAACCATGAAATCAACAATTCATTTTCAAAACAGTGAGTATATCAATGAATTCAGTAGGCAATGTTTGAAACTAAAATGAATGCAATGACAGTTTAAACATTCACAAGTACAAATAGCATCACCAGGAAATCAATAATCAATGAAAACAACAGTTATTTCAGTTGCAGTTGCAACAAATCACAGCTGCTCCATTCTAATTATTCCAACTTCTTTTCTAAGCTCACAGCACTGAAGTTTCTCTTTAAAAATTTAAAGCACTCAAACGAAAGGGTTAAAAGAGAAATTTTCAGTCTAAGCCAGAGAATCCTGTGGATCACCACCACCTAATATGCTACCATTCACACTTACCTTCTTTCAAATCCCAAAAACCAGAATGGAATCAGATTTCTCAATCAGGAGAATGGCTAGGATAAACAAGGTAATGGAATGACAAAAGACAGCAGAGCAACAGACTTGAGATCAGATTAGTAAAGCAAAGAAAAAATCCAATTATGATTCAATAGAACATGATTCACATGTGAGAGACAAAACTAGATAACCAACAAATGACAAGCAATAAACAAAGCTTTTGATCAAAGTGAGCACTTAAACTGAACCTATGATTGGCACTAGAACAGATTTTAAAAGCAAGAAATCAAAAACCACAGCAAGTTGAAACTGAAATCACATGCAGCGTCCAGAACTGAATTTTCAAAACTGTTAAATGGAATGCCACAGAGAAACCAGTGTATATGTTTAAATCTGAAGTTCTGTTTTGAAATTGGTTTTAACTGGATTGTACAGGTCTGACAAGCTTTTTACATTGAATATATCATCTTCATCTTTTTGTTGTTTCTTTTTTTTTTTATCACAGATCCTTGTTATTGCTACAATCCAGTCCTCGTGAAATAATCTAATTCACTAAAAAAATTCAGCACTGCAGTTCCAACTTGTACTAAAAAAAATTGAACTTAAAAATTGGAGGTTTCAAAGGTGAAATTGCACAAAGGCTGATATAACTCGAATTAAGCTATTGCATCATGTTTGAATTACCAAAACAACTTGTTTTGCTCTGAAGTTGGATGCAGAAAATAGTAATTCGAAAATTGAACTTGTTAGAGCCAATCATGCAGTTAAACAGCTCAACCACGCCACCAATTTTAATTTTTATTGAGTCAATTGACATATTATTGATGAGAATGACTCTAAAACTGCAATTGAAGCTTGAACAAAACACGAGGAAGTTAATGTAAGATTTCCAGCAAGATCTATATGCAAGAACAGATTTTAAAACAAAAACTAGACTCAAACACGACAATGCAGATCGGCCAACTGCAATTTTGATACTGCTGGAGTTTTCACAAGGTGCCACCAAGCTATTTGCTTCAGCAATTCATGGCTTAAGTGATGTGCACCTGATACGAACTCATTCAAGCATTTTATCACCAAAATAATATGTATTGGCCATGACAATAAACGCAAATCAAAATACACATCAACAGTATGTTAAATCTGAGATTACGGTCACTTTTGCATGCACCCGAGCTCACAATGAATGTATCATAGCTCATATGGTGTATAGCCACTGATCATATATTCCAGAATCTCAGAAAAAACTCAACACAGCTTTGAACACAAAATTTATGACATTTTAAGCAATTAAACATGACTGTAAACATGACAGAATATGATTCATCAATGAAAATGACTCACAAAATTTGGACCGATTAAGATGATGAAAGACACAACCAAAACAAGGTTAGCATACAAGAAATGACTCAAGCAGAAACCTAATGAACAAATCAAGACCAAAAACACATGAATCAACACAAGACAGAGAAGGAATCATAATGAACAACACGAATATTGAAGAGATTCAACACGAATGAATAAGATCAAGACAAAATCGAAACAACTCGTGAATTTCATAACAACGCAAGAAACTTAAACTCAGATCAGAGACGCGAATCAATGGAGAGATACTTAGCTTTCGAAGCGCGGAGAACCTAAGCTCTGATTACCACATGATAGCTGACGGCTTGAGCTAAATCGGAAGACGACGTGAAATCTGGATCCGATCAAGATGAAGATCCGGGAAGCAGCGAAAGAAACAGATTTGTTCAAGAACCCTGGGATTTGGAGTCGAAGATGAACAGCAAGGAACAAAACCATAGATTCGAGGTTTGTTCGGTTGAAAACCTAGGGTTTGAAACGGAGGCAGATTTGAATGGTGGAGAGGTGATTTTAATCGGCGAGAAAGGTGAGGTTCTACGATGACAGTGTGGTTTGTGGTGGAAGAGCTCTCTCTCGAGAGTGAAGTAGATGAAGATTTGCGAAATGAAGATGTAGTGTTGTGCTGATGGAAACTCGCGAGGAATAAGCTCGCGTGGCAGCAATAGAGTAGTCAATCCACGCGGCTGGTGCAGAGTGGAGAAACCAATGGTTACGTGGAGGTAAGAGAGTTCTGGAGTGTAAATGGAAAATGAAAGATGAAGTGTGAATGGAAGGTGGCTAGAGGAGATCCTTTGGGATTCTCTAGCTTTGACTTTCAAGGGAATTAATTTCTGGAGTTCTCTCTACAGAAAGTTTAATTCATTATTCTCAAAAGTACCTTACAAGAGGTGGTGGCATGTCTATATATAGGACTAAAAGTCCCTCCTATCTAGCACATGCCTAACACCTTTTACACATGTTTTTAATAAAAGTAAAAGAAATACTATACTAAACTAATTGGGCTTGGGCCCCGTCTATCAGTAGTGGACGAAGTGCAGGAAGTGGAGGAATTATAGGAAGTGGAAGAAGTGGAGGAAGTGGAGAAAGTGGACAAAGTGGACGAAGTGGAGGAATTGGAGGAAGTGGACGAAGTGTAGGAAATGGACAAAGTGGAGGAAGTCGAGGAAGTGGAAGAAGTGGAGGACGTGGACGAAGATGACGAAGCTGAAGAAGTGGAAGAAGTGGACGAAGTGGACTAAGTGGACGAGGTGGAGGAAGTGTAGGAAGTGGAGGAAGTGGACGAAGTTGACGAAGTGGACGAAGTGAAGGATGTTGACGAAGTTGACGAAGATGAAAAAGTGCAAGAAGTGGAGGAAGTGGACGAAGTGGAGGAAGTGGACGAATTGGACAAAGTGGACGAAGTTGACGAAGTAGACGAAGTGGACGAAGTGGACGGAGTGGACGAAGTGGACGGAGTGCGCGAAGTGGACGCAATTGACGAAGTGGACGAAGTGGACGAAGTTGACGAAGTGGACGAAGTGGAGGAATTAGAGGAAGTGGAGGAAGAGGACGAAGTGGAGGAAGTGGACGAAGTGGAGGAAGTGGACGAAGTTGACGAAGTGGAGCAAGTGCACGAAGTGGAGCAAGTGGGCGAAGTGGAGGAAGTGGAGGAAACGGAGGAAGTTGACGAAGTGGAGGAAGTGGACGAAGTGGAGGAAGTGGACGAAGTTGACGAAGTGGAGGAGGTGGAGGAGGTAGAGGAAGTGGAGGAAGTGGAGGAAGTGGACGAAGTTGACGAAGGGGACGAAGTGGAGGAAGTGGAGGAAGTGGAGGAAGTGGAGGAAGTGGAGGAAGTGGAGGAAGTGGACGAAGTGGAAGAAGTGGACGAAGTGGAAGAAGTAGACGAAGTGGAGGAAGTGGAGGAAGTGGATGAAGTGAAGTCAGAGGAAGAAGTGGACGAAGTGGACGAAGTGAACGAAGTGAACGAAGTGAACGAAGTGAAGGAAGTATAGGAAGTGGAGGAGGTGGAGAAAGTTGACGAAGTGGAGGAAGTGGACGAAGTAGAAGAAGTTGGAGGAAGTGTAGGAAGTGGACGAAGTGGAGGAAGTGGACGAAGTTGACGATGTGGAAGAAATGGAGGAAGTGGACGAAGTTGACAAAGTGGACGAAGTGGAGGAAGTGGAGGAAGTGAAAGAAGTGGCGGAAGTAGACGAAGTTAACGAAGTTGACGAAGTGGATGTGGTGGACGAAGAGGTGGAAGCGGAGAAAGTGGACGAAGTGGTGGAAGTTGAAGAAGTGGCGGAAGTGGATGAAGAGGAGGAATTGGAGGAAGTGGACGAAGTGGAGGAAGTCGAGGAAAGGGAAGAAGTGGAGGAAGTGGACGAAGATGATAAACCTGAAGAAGTGGAAGAAGTGGACGAAGTTGACTAAGTGGACGCGGTGGAGGAAGTGGACGAAGTTGACGAAGTGGACGAAGTGGAGGAAGTGGACGAAGTGGAGGAAGGGGAGGAAGTTGAGGAAGTTGGAGAAGTGGACAAAGTTAACGAAGTGGACGATGTGAAGGAAGTTGAGGAAGTTGAAAAAGTGGAATTAATGGAGGAAGTGGAGGAAGTGGAAGAAGTGGACGAAGTGGAGGAAGTGGAGGTAGTTGACGAAGTGGATGAAGTAGACGAAGCGGAGGAAGTTGAGGAAGTCGACGAAGTGGAGGAAGGGGAGGTGATGACAAATTTATGAACACCGAAATACGGCGCCACAAACTTGTTTAACAATCGACAAGTGTGACCGAATCGTTTCATGTAATAAACTCGGTAAGACCAAGTATCGTTCTCCCAAAGGACTCACGGCCTAGTTTAGTTATGTGATTTGTTGATTATTTAAGACTTAAGAACAAAGTAATTGGAAATTAATATGCAAAAGGCAGAAAATAAACATGTATGCATGAATTTGATCAATGGCTAAAACGGAATACAAACACTTCAATGGAATATATGGATGAGTATGTTGTTGGGGTTATCACATTCATCTTATCCACTCTCATATACTTTAGGAATTCAACATTCTTTTCATCAATTGTTAATGCCACTCTCTAAATCACCTTGCAAGAAGGCCTATCCTTAATTATGAGTTCATACAATTCCTAGCATTCCTAGTAATTAGTTCTTAAGTGCAGGAGCTTAACGGCAACCAATATACTATTGGGAGAAATTCCCTGGATCTAGATTTCCCCGTACGTTCCCGTATCGACAAAATCAATAATCATGACATTGAATGAGTTAAACAATGCAAGCATTAAGCAAAGAGGAAAAACCCTAACTAATGATGAAAGAAAGCATAGGTCTTAAAATAAGATGTAAAAACAAATTCCATATATGAGACTTTCACAAGACTACATTGATTCCCCAACAACAATACCAGGTTTAGTTCACCATATTCATGGTGAAACTAGATGAATAATAATGGAAGAATGAAAGATAAAACCCTAGAAAGGTGAAGAGGTAGCCTGAGCATCCAAGATCCTCCTTCAAAGGGGTGAGAGAGAGAGTATTTGCTTCTTTTATGCCAAAGATACAAACCCTAGGACGTCCTAAAGCCTATATACTATTCTAAAAATACAAAAACTTCAGACCCAAGCCCATAAGAATGCCGCTCAGCGGTAAACTGCCGCTCAGCGGTAAGTGCGTGAGTTGGTTTCTTCCCCTCAGCGGCCATTTTGCCCCTCAGCGGATCCACCGTGATCTCTTGAGTGCCGCTCAGCGGTAAACTGCCGCTGAGCGGTGGTTGCGGCTTCTCCTTTTGCACTTTTTGATGTCTTTTTTGATTCCATCTCTCTCCTTCTTCACTTCTTTCACCAAATTCACCTTAAAACCAGCACAAAAACACTGAAATCAAGCATAAACCTGTCCAGCTCTCTTATTTCTGAAAATATGAACAAAAGCATGCTTTCAAGCTAGTTTCTAAGTGTTAAAGGTTGCTTTTAGTATCAATTTTAAGCATGAAAATAACAGTTTTTCAACTGTTATCAGGAGGTAGTTGGCGAAGTGGACGAAGTTAACGAATTGGACGATGTGGAGGAAGTAGAAGAGGTAACCGAAGTGGAGGAAGTGGACGAAGTTGACGAAGTGGAGGAAGTGGAGGAAGTGGAAGAAGTGGAGGAAGTGGACGAAGTTGACGAAGTGGAAGAAGTGGACGAAGTGGAAGAAGTGGACGAAGTGGAAGAAGTAGACGAAGTGGAGGAAGTGGAGGAAGTGGATGAAGTGAAGTCAGAGGAAGAAGTGGACGAAGTGGACGAAGTGAACGAAGTGAACGAAGTGAACGAAGTGAAGGAAGTATAGGAAGTGGAGGAGGTGGAGAAAGTTGACGAAGTGGAGGAAGTGGACGAAGTAGAAGAAGTTGGAGGAAGTGTAGGAAGTGGACGAAGTGGAGGAAGTGGACGAAGTTGACGATGTGGAAGAAATGGAGGAAGTGGACGAAGTTGACAAAGTGGACGAAGTGGAGGAAGTGGAGGAAGTGAAAGAAGTGGCGGAAGTAGACGAAGTTAACGAAGTTGACGAAGTGGATGTGGTGGACGAAGAGGTGGAAGCGGAGAAAGTGGACGAAGTGGTGGAAGTTGAAGAAGTGGCGGAAGTGGATGAAGAGGAGGAATTGGAGGAAGTGGACGAAGTGGAGGAAGTCGAGGAAAGGGAAGAAGTGGAGGAAGTGGACGAAGATGATAAACCTGAAGAAGTGGAAGAAGTGGACGAAGTTGACTAAGTGGACGCGGTGGAGGAAGTGGACGAAGTTGACGAAGTGGACGAAGTGGAGGAAGTGGACGAAGTGGAGGAAGGGGAGGAAGTTGAGGAAGTTGGAGAAGTGGACAAAGTTAACGAAGTGGACGATGTGAAGGAAGTTGAGGAAGTTGAAAAAGTGGAATTAATGGAGGAAGTGGAGGAAGTGGAAGAAGTGGACGAAGTGGAGGAAGTGGAGGTAGTTGACGAAGTGGATGAAGTAGACGAAGCGGAGGAAGTTGAGGAAGTCGACGAAGTGGAGGAAGGGGAGGTGATGACAAATTTATGAACACCGAAATACGGCGCCACAAACTTGTTTAACAATCGACAAGTGTGACCGAATCGTTTCATGTAATAAACTCGGTAAGACCAAGTATCGTTCTCCCAAAGGACTCACGGCCTAGTTTAGTTATGTGATTTGTTGATTATTTAAGACTTAAGAACAAAGTAATTGGAAATTAATATGCAAAAGGCAGAAAATAAACATGTATGCATGAATTTGATCAATGGCTAAAACGGAATACAAACACTTCAATGGAATATATGGATGAGTATGTTGTTGGGGTTATCACATTCATCTTATCCACTCTCATATACTTTAGGAATTCAACATTCTTTTCATCAATTGTTAATGCCACTCTCTAAATCACCTTGCAAGAAGGCCTATCCTTAATTATGAGTTCATACAATTCCTAGCATTCCTAGTAATTAGTTCTTAAGTGCAGGAGCTTAACGGCAACCAATATACTATTGGGAGAAATTCCCTGGATCTAGATTTCCCCGTACGTTCCCGTATCGACAAAATCAATAATCATGACATTGAATGAGTTAAACAATGCAAGCATTAAGCAAAGAGGAAAAACCCTAACTAATGATGAAAGAAAGCATAGGTCTTAAAATAAGATGTAAAAACAAATTCCATATATGAGACTTTCACAAGACTACATTGATTCCCCAACAACAATACCAGGTTTAGTTCACCATATTCATGGTGAAACTAGATGAATAATAATGGAAGAATGAAAGATAAAACCCTAGAAAGGTGAAGAGGTAGCCTGAGCATCCAAGATCCTCCTTCAAAGGGGTGAGAGAGAGAGTATTTGCTTCTTTTATGCCAAAGATACAAACCCTAGGACGTCCTAAAGCCTATATACTATTCTAAAAATACAAAAACTTCAGACCCAAGCCCATAAGAATGCCGCTCAGCGGTAAACTGCCGCTCAGCGGTAAGTGCGTGAGTTGGTTTCTTCCCCTCAGCGGCCATTTTGCCCCTCAGCGGATCCACCGTGATCTCTTGAGTGCCGCTCAGCGGTAAACTGCCGCTGAGCGGTGGTTGCGGCTTCTCCTTTTGCACTTTTTGATGTCTTTTTTGATTCCATCTCTCTCCTTCTTCACTTCTTTCACCAAATTCACCTTAAAACCAGCACAAAAACACTGAAATCAAGCATAAACCTGTCCAGCTCTCTTATTTCTGAAAATATGAACAAAAGCATGCTTTCAAGCTAGTTTCTAAGTGTTAAAGGTTGCTTTTAGTATCAATTTTAAGCATGAAAATAACAGTTTTTCAACTGTTATCAGGAGGTAGTTGGCGAAGTGGACGAAGTTAACGAATTGGACGATGTGGAGGAAGTAGAAGAGGTAACCGAAGTGGAGGAAGTGGACGAAGTTGACGAAGTGGAGGAAGTGGAGGAAGTGGAAGAAGTGCAGGAAGTGGACGAAGTTGACGAAGTGGAGGAAGTGGAGTTAGTGGAGGAAGGGGCAGAAGTGGATGAAGTGGAAGAAGTGGAGGAAGTGGAGGAAGTGGAAGAAGTTGAAGAAGTGGACGAAGTTGACGAAGTGGAGGAAGAGGACGAATTAGAAGAAGTGGAGGAAGGGGACTGATGAGTCAATATTTTCTTCACTTCACTTAGTTTATTGTACTAGAATTAATCAGGGAATTGTGCTTAATCGTCCGTTATTTTCCTATTTTTCCTAATTGTGCTTAATTCGATCAGAAATTCTTATTTTAACTAATTTGAATTATCTGAGCTTATTATTTTGCATTATTAATTATGGGAAAATTTTGGATATCTTTTTGGGACATTTGAAGGCTAAATGAGAAATGACAAATGAGCCCAATGTATTTCAGCCACTTCAATTTTCGCTGGTTGCTGTGTGAATTTTGTGTCAACTTGTTTGTCCTCGTTCGAATTCAATTCGTATCCGTTTTCCATTCAATTTTTTTTCATAGTTTCGTCTAGATGTCTAGTTTCATGTATAACTTTTACTTTGTTCAAATTCGTTCTGTACTGTTCCCAGTAATTTGTTTACTCTCCTATGTCAGCCTAGTACTACGTGAATGTTGTGTCAACTTGTGTGTCTTCGTTTGAGTTTAATTCTTATCCGTTTTGCATGCGGTTTTTTTTCATAGTTTCGTATGGATGTCTATTTTCATGTATAGTTTTTACTTTGTTCAAATTCGTTATGTGTTGTTCCCAGTAATTGTTTTACTCCCCTGTGTCAGTCAAGTTCATACTGTTTAAGTGGCTTCTAATTTGTTTGCATTGTTTGCTTGTTTTTTTTTAGTTGTGGTGGCTGGAATTAATCATTGGACGGTGCTAAGACCTCCCAACACTCAAGGATTCAACACTCATATTGGCACATTTTGTGGCTCATTTCAAGAAGTAATATTGGTTGGTTTGGAAACCATGCTAAAATTCTTTCTCTTTGCAATTGAAATTAAATGGAAGGACACAACAATATACACAAAAGGAAAGGCAAATTGGAAATAGAGAAGGGGCCACCATGTTTTGGAAGTAGCACATCCACGGTAATGAATTTCATGCAGCAAGAAGAATTTTACAAGACCAATTGGAACGGTTTTGGCTTGCAGATGCAACCAAGCATATTTTAAATGGAAAGTTGGGGCCACCACTTTGAAAGCCTACGTCCAAATGAAGGAGGTCCAAAATAATTCTATGCTTTTGATTCTTAAAACAAACACATGGCCCCATGGTGGACAAGTCATTTTGGCATGATATGGAACAAAACAAAAACACCAAATGGAAGCCACCACATCCCTTTCTTTGCTGAACGTGATTTCAATTGGCTTCTTGACCTTTGAAGAAAAAAAAAACATACAAGGGACCACCACTCTTGCCAATGCTCATGGTTTTTAGCTTGTGCATAATTTTTGAAGTGCTAGCCGTGAAGATTGATTGAAAAAAAGGGAGCCACACTCTTGGCAAAGCACACGGCATTTTAGCTTAGGATGTGCAGATTTCTTTTTCTTCTTCCACTCCACAAAGCCCACGGTCTTGAAGAAGGAGTGCACAAGGAAGAAAGCATAAATAAAGCTGGATGGAGAAGGGGCAACTCACGGCTTGCACAAGCTTCCATCCAACAATTAACAAGTGAAGATTGCTGGGATAAAGGACAGTTCACGTAAAGAAAGAAGAATGAAGTAGTGCTTTCCAACTTGGAGCCGCTGCAAACACACTCCACGGACCTGTCCAACAAACAGCAAAGACTTCATTGCTTCCAGCAGCTTTCTTCACGCAGTCACAAGAGCTTGGAGAGAAGATCAAGGCTGTCCAGCCACACCTTTAGCTTTGGAACGTAATTCTTGAATGGAGGAGAAAACAACTAATTAATTTGGAGAGCTGCACAACACTTAAAGATACATCTAGCTACCTCACGGTTTTTGTCATGGCTTGGAGTGCAGATTTTGTTTCTCCATATTCTTCCACTCCACAATGGTTTTTCATTTTACAGTTGATAAGCTAATGGCATCCATCCACCAAGAAGTGATATTTTTCAATTCCAAAAGGGAAGCTCACGGGTTTCTTCATCCAAGAGCACAACATGAAGCTAAATTCAGCAGAAGTTCACGGCCCTTGAGGAGTTGGTGTCCAGCAAGTGAAGACAAGAAGTGGAGGGCCCCTATCCTATTTCTTTGGCACATTTAGGAGTGACGCAAGTCTCCTACCTATGAAGACAGAGGACAAAATCTAACTGGAAACATGGAGGCAGCAGGTAGGCTAGCAGACTACCTATGGAGACTTTGTCCACAGAAGCTACGGGAGTTGGTCAGAGAATTTAGATATAAAATGGAGCAGCAGAGCAGAGGAGAAGGCATGAGATTTTGGGAGTAGAGTTAGGAGTGCAAAAATTTACGTTCTTGCTTCCTCCTCCCCTCTGGGGAGGTTTTGGATTTGTTTTAATTTCCAGTTCAAGAATTGAATTTTAATTGAAGTTTCCATTCTGCATTTCTCAATGTTCGTTGAATTTTATTTTCATTTACCGTTTCCTATAATTTACCGTTCTCTGCAATTTACCGTTTTCTGAAATTATCGTTTTATGAATTTACCATTTTCTGAACTCTCTTTATTTTACTGTCGCTGTTACGTTTTTGCATATTTACTGTTCCGTTTTTACCGTCTTTTACCGCTTGTTTTTACCGTTGTTAAAATTTATTTCAGTGTTTTTAATTCTGTTTTATTTAATTTCCAATTTCCAATTTAATTTTACCGCATTCAACATAAACACCAAAAACACCCCCCCCCCCACGTCGTGTTAGATCTGAAACTGAACCCATATTTGGTCCTTGAGAGACGACCTAGGAGTCACTTCCTAGACTATACTGCATTATTTTCGTGCAATCAACTTTTGTGAGCGGTGCGACCCGTTCACCAGGGACGAAGTGGAGGAAATGGACGAAGTGGACGAAGTTGACGAAGTTGACGAAGTGGAGGAGGTGGAGGAAATGGACGAAGTGGAGGAAGTTGAGGAAGTGGAGGAAGTGGAGGAAGTGGAGGAGGTGGACGAAGTGGACAAAGTTGACGAAGTGGAGCAAGTGGTCGAAGTGGACGAAGTTGAGGAAGTGGAGGAAGTGGACGAAGTTGAGGAAGTGAAGGAGGTCGGCGAAGTGGACGAAGATAACGAACTTGAAGAGGGGGAACAAGTAGACGAAGTGGAAGAAGTGGACAAAGTGGCCGACTTGGAGGAAGTGTAGGAAGTGGACGAAGTTGACGAAGTGGAGGAACTAGCGCAAGTGGAGGAAGTCGACGAAGTGGATGAAGTTGACGAAATGGACGAAGAGGACGAAGTGGAGGAAGTGGAGGAAGCTGAGGAAGTGGAGGAAGTGAAGGAAGTAGAGAAAGTGTAGGAAGTTGAAGAAGTGGACGAAGTTTACGAAGTGGAAGAAGTGGAGCAAGTTCACGAAGTGGACGAGGTGGACGAATTGGAGGACGTCGAGGCATTGGAGGAAGTGGACGAAGTTGACGAAGTGGAGGAAGTTAACGAAGTGGAAGAAGTAGAGGAAGTGGAGGAAATGGAGGAAGTTGACGACGTGGAGGAAGTGGACGAAGGGGAGGAAGTGGACGAACTGGAGGAAGTGGACAAAGTGGAGGAAGTGGAGGAAGTGAAAGAAGTGGAAGAAGTGGACGAAGTGAACGTAGTGGTCGAGGATGACGAAGTTGAAGAAGTGGAAGAAGTGGACGAAGTGTAAGAAGTGGACGAAGTTGACGAAGATGAAGAAAGTGAAGAAGTGGAGGAAGTGGAGGAAGTTGACGAAGTGGCGGAAGCGGAGGAAGTGGACGAAGATGACGAAGTTGAAGAAATGGAAGAAGTAGACGAAGTAGAAGAAGTGGAGGAAGTATATAAAATGGTGGGAGTGTAGGAAGTGGGGGAAATGCAGGAAGTTCATGAAGGGGACGAAGTGGAGGAAGTAGAGGAAGTGGGGGAAGTGCAGGAAGTTCACGAAGGGGACGAAGTGGAGGAAGTAGAGGAAGTGGACAAAGTGGATGAAGTGGACGAAGTGGAGGAAGGGGCGAAAGTGGACGAAGTTGATGAAGTTGACGAAGTGGACGAAGTAGACGAAGTGGAGGAAGTGGAGAAAGTGGAGGAAGTGGAGGAACTGGACGACGTGGAGGAAGTTGACGAAGTGGAGGAAGTTGACGAAGGGGACGAAATAGAGGAAGTGGAGGACGTGGAGGAAGTGGAGGAAGTTGATGAAGTGGAGGAAATGGATGAAGATGAGGAATTTGAGGAAGTGGAAAAAGTCGACGAAGTGGGCGAAGATGATGAAGTTGAAGAAGTGGAATAACTAGACGAAGTGGATGAAGTGGACGAATTGGAGGAAGTGTAGGAAGTGGACGAAGTGGAGGAAGTTGACGAAGTGGAGGAATTGGAGGAAGTGGACGAAGTTGACGAAGTTGACGAAGTGGACGAAGAGGACGAAGTGGAGGAAGTGGAAGAAGTTGAAGAAGTGGAGGAAGAGGAGGAAGTAGAGGAAGTGTAGGAAGTTGAAGAAATGGACGAAGTTGACTAAGTGGAAGAAGTAGATGAAGTGGAGGAAGTGGACGAAGTGGAGGAAGTTGACGAAGTGGACGAAGTGGACGAAATGGAGGACGTGGAGTAAGTGGAGGAAGTGGAGGAAGTGGACGAAGTTGACGAAGTGGAAGAAGTGGAGGAAGTGGGCGAAGTGGAGGAAGTGGAGGAAACAGAGGAACTTGACGAAGTGGAAGAAGTAGAGGAAGTGGAGGAAATGGACGAAGTGGAGGAAGCAGACGAAGTGGAGGAAGTGGACGAACTGGAGGAAGTGGACAAAGTGGAGGAAGTGGAGGAAGTGGAAGAAGTGGACGAAGAGGACTAACTGCACGTAGTGGATGAAGATGACGAAGTTAAAGAAAGTAACAGAAGTAGACGAAGTAGAAGAAGTGGAGGAAGTGGACAAAGTGGAAGAACTGTAGGAAGTGGGGGAAGGGCAGGAAGTTGACGAAGGGGACGAAGTGTAGGAAGTAGAGGAAGTTGACAAAGTGGAGGAAGTGGACGAAGAGGACGAAGTGGAGGAAGTGGACGAAGTTGAAGAAGTGGAGGAAGTGGAGGAAGTAGAGGAAGTGTAGGAAGTTGAAGAAGTGGACGAAGTTGACGAAGTGGAAGAAGTGGAGTAAGTGGAGGAAGTGGACGAAGTGGCGAAATTTGACGAAGTGGAGGAAGTGAGGGACGTGGAGGAAGTGGACGAAGTTGACGAAGTGGAGGAAGTGGAGGAAGTGGGAGAAGTGGAGGAAATGGAGGAAACGGAGGAAGTTGGCGAAGTGGAAGTAGAGGAAGTGGAGGAAGTGGAGGAAGTGGAGGGAGTGGAGGAAGTGGAGGAAGTGGAGGAAGTGGAGGAAGTGGGAGAAGTGGAGGAAATAGAGGAAACAGAGGAAGTTGACGAAGTGGAAGTAGAGGAAGTGGAGGAAGTGGAGGAAGTGGGAGAAGTGGAGGAAATGGAGGAAACGGAGGAAGTTGACGAAGTGGAAGTAGAGGAAGTGGAGGAAGTGGAGGAAGTGGAGGAAGTGGAGGAAGTGGAGAAAGTGGAGGAAGTAGAGGAAGTGGAAGAAGTGAAAGAAGTGGACGAAGTGGACGAAGCGGACGAAGTGGACGTAGTGGACGAAGATGACGAAGTTGAAGAAGTGGAAGTAGTGGACGAAGTGTAGGAAGTGGACGAGGTGGACGAAGCTGACGAAGATGAAGAAAGTGAAGAAGTGGAGGAAGTTGACGAAGTGGAGGAAGTGGACGAAGTCACCGAAGATGACGATGTTGAAGAAGTGGAAGAAGTAGACGAAGTGGAAGAAGTGGAGGAAGTGGACAAAGTGGAAGAAGTGTAGGAAGTGGGGGAAGGGCAGGAAGTTAACGAAGGGGACGAAGTGGAGGAAGTAGAGGAAGTGGACAAAGTGGACGAAGTGGAGGAAGTGAAGGAAGTTGACGAAGTGGAGGAAGTGAAGGAAGTTGACGAAGTGGAGGAAGGGGAAGAAGTAGATGGAGTGGAGGAAATGGAGGAAGTGGAGGATGTTAACGAAGTGGAGGAAGTGGACCAAATGGAGGAAGTGAAGAAAGTGGATAAAGTGGACGAACTTGACGAAGTGGAGGAAGTGGGCGAAGTGGAGGAAGTGGAGGAAATGGAAGAAGTTGACGAAGTGGAGGAAGTGGAGGAAGTGGAGGAAGTGGGCAAAGTGAAGGAAGAGGAGGAAACGGAGGAAGTTGACGAAGTGGAAGAAGTAGAGGAAGTGGAGGAAATATATTAAGTGGAGGAAGTGGACGAAGTGGAGGAAGTGGAGGAAGTGGAGGAAGTAGCGAAAGTGGAGGAAGTGGAGGAAGTGGAAGAAGTCGACGTAGTGGACGAAGATGACGAAGTTGAAGAAGTGGAAGTAGTGGATGAAGTGTAGGAAGTGGACGAAGTGGACGAAGTTGACGAAGATGAAGAAAGTGAAGAAGTGGAGGAAGTTGACGAAGTGGAGGAAGTGGACGAAGTTGTCGAAGATGACGATGTTTAAGAAGTGGAAGAAGTAGACGAAGTGGAAGAAGTGGATGAAGAGGAAAAAGTGGAAGAAGTGTAGGAAGTGGGGGAAGTGCAGGAAGTTGACGAGGGTGACGAAGTGGAGGAAGTAGAGGAAGTGGACAAAGTGGATGAAGTGGAGGAAGTGGAGGAAGTGGAGGAAATGAAGGAAGTTGACGAAGTGGACGAAGTGGAAGAAGTAGACGAAGTGGAGGAAGTGGACGAAATGGGCGAAGTGGAGGAAGTGGACGAAGTGGAGGAAATAGAGGAAGTGGACAAAGTGGACGAAGTGGATAAAGTGGAGGAAGTGAAGGAAGTTGACGAAGTGGAGGAGGTGGAGGAAGTGGAAGAAGTGGAGGAAGTTGTGGAAGTGGAAGAAGTGGAGGAAGTTGAGGAAGTGGAAGAAGTGGACGAAGTGGAAGAAGTGGAAGAAGTGGAGGAAGTGGAGGAAGTGGACAAGGTGGACGATGGGGACAAAGTGCACCAAGTGGAGGAAGTCGAGGATGTGGAGCAAGTGGAGCAAGTGGAGGAAGTTGAAGAAGTGGATGAAGTTGACGAAGTGGACGAAATTGAGGAAGTGGACGATGGGGACGAAATGGACCAAGTGGAGGAAGTCGAAGAAGTGGATGAAGTTGACGAAGTTGACGAATTGGAGGAAGTGGACGAAGTCGATGAAATGGATGAAGTGGATGAAGTAGAGGAAGTGGACGAAGTTGACGAAGTGGAGGAAGTGGAGGAAGTGGACTCAATGGATGATGTGGACGAAGTGGAGAAGTGGAGGATGTTGAAGAAGTGGACGAAGTTGACGAAGTGGAGAAGTGGAGGAAGTGGACAAAGTGGAGGAAGTGGACGAAGTTAACGAAGTGGAGGAAGTGACTGCAGTGGACTATTTGGACGAAGTGGAGAAGTGGAGGAAGTGGAGGAAGTGGAACAAGTGGACGAAGGGGAGGAAGTGGAGGAAGGGGACGAAGTTGACGAAGTGGACGAAGGGGACGAATTGGACGAAGCGGAGGAAATGGAGAAAGTTGGCGAAGTGGAGGACGTGGAGGAAGTGGAGGAAGTGGACGAAGGGGACGAAGTCAAGGAAGTTGAGGAAGTGGACGAAGAGGAGGAAGTTGACGAAGCAAACGAAGCAGACGAAGTGGAGGAAGTGGACTAAGTGGAGGAAGTGGAGGACGTGGAGGAAGTGGAGGAAAGGGACGAAGTAGATGAAGTGGAGGAAGTGGACGAAGTTGACGAAGTGGAGGAAGTGGACGAATTGGAGGAAGTGGACGAAGTGGAAGAAGTTGAGGAAGTCGAAGAAATGGGTGAAGTTGACGAAGTAGACGAAGTGGAGGAACTGGCGGAAGTGGACGAAGTTGACAAAGTGGAGGAAGTGGACGAAGTTGAAGAGGTGGAAGAAATGGACAAAGTGGAAGAAATGGACAAAGTGGAAGAAGTGGAGGAAGTAGAGGAAGTGTAGGATGTGGACGAAGTGGAGGAAGTGGACGAAGTTGACGAGGTGGAGGAAGTGGAAGAAGTTGAGGAAGTGGAGGAAGTGGACGATGTAGACGAAGTCGACGGAGTGGACGAAGTGCATGAAATTGACGAAGTGGACGAAGTGGAGGAAGTGGACGAAGTGGAGGAAATCGACTCGGTGGACAATGTGGACGAAGTCGATGAAGTCGACGAAGTGGATGAAGTTGAAGAAGTCGACGAAGTGGACAAAGTGGACGAGGTGAAGTGGACGAAGTGGAAGAAGTGGAGGAAGTTGAAGAAATGGACGAAGTGGAGAAGTCGAGGAAGTGGACGAAGTTGACGAAGTAGAGGAAGCTGACGAAGCGGACGAAGCGGACTAAGTGGACGAAGTGGAGGAAATGGAAGATGTGGAGGAAGTGGAGGAAGGGGACGATGTGGATGAAGTGGGTGAAGTTGAAGAAGTGGACGAAGTGGACAAAGTGGACGAAGTTGACAAAGTGGACGATGTGGACGAAGTAAAGTGGACGAAGTGGAAGAAGTGGAGGAAGTTGAAAAAGCGGACGAAGGTTACGAAGTGGGGGAAGTGGAGGAAGGGGACGAAGTGGACAAAGGGGAACAAGTGGACGAAGACGAGGAAGCGGAGGAAGTGGAGGAAATGAAGGAAGTTGACGAAGTGGAGGACGTGAAGGAAGTGGAGGAACTGAAGTAAGTGGAGGAAGTGGACTGATGAGTCATTATTTCTTGAATTATATTTAGTTTATTGCACTTAAATAAACCAGGGAATTGTGTTTAATTGTTTGTTATTTCCCCGTTTTCCGAATTCTGCTTAATTTGGTCGGAAATTTGTAATTGTGCTAATTTAGGTTTTCTGAGCTGATTAAGTGCATTTTTGAAGTGCAGGAAAATTTCGGAAATACATTTTGGGACATCAGGAAGAATGCCAAATAAATTCAAGACTCTCCAGAAAGACATTTTAGAATTAATTAAATTGTAATTCAGTAGTTTAGAATTTCGGTATCAACTTTTACATTTTGGGACAATTTTTGGTAAAGTAGACTAGACCCAAAATGTAAAGGAAAATGACTTGGCACCTTAGGGTTTTTGTGTGGACCCCACCCTTGTTAAAAGGTGACCCACGGCATTAGAATAGGGTAGCCGCCACTTGCAAAACTAGCCCCACACACTCTCGGTCTTGGTTCTCTTTGGGGTCTCTCTCGGGTTTTTATTTTGCTGGAGAATTTTTCTTTGGCTGAAAACACTGTTACAAAGGAAGCTTTTATGAAATTAAATTTTCTTGCTTTGACTTGTGCATGAGTTTCGTTTTCAGTTTGCCATTTAATTCCATTTTGGCTCATGATTTGGAGTAGCAAACGTTTTTTTATTTTGCTGGAATGAGTTGAGATGATATGATAGATTCTTCTAGGCAAGGTCACGTTATTGAGCACATGATGTGGAGCTCCTCCAAATGTCTGTGTGGGCATTCTCCTGCAAAACCATGAAACTTAGGCAGCAAATGTATCAGTCCAGGGGTGAGATCGCAATGAAGATCATCCTTCTTAAGTGAAACCGGCTCACAAAGAGCACTCTCAGAAATTAGAGGATGAGTCATATTGTTCTCAACATAGAAATCAGCAGAATATGAATTACAATCAGAGTAACATGCAGAAGGAGAGTCATAATCAGAGGCACAGGCAGAATAAACACTATTCACATAACCAGAATAGGTAGACATGGAAAAAAGAAAAATACTAAAAATCACGAAACAAATAAAACACAACACATTTATACATGCAACACGCACACACAAAACAGAACATCACATCACGTCATATGACAACACAAGACAAAACACAACACACACAAACACAACAAAAGACCTAAGACCGAACCATTGGTCCCCGGCAACGGCGCCATTTTGATGAGAGGGTCGCACCTCCCAACAAAAGTTGTGCATAAAAGAATGCAGTATAGACTAGGAAGTGACTCCTAGGTCGTCTCTCAAGGACCAAATTGGGTTCAGTCTCAGATCAACACGTACTAGGGGGGCTTTGAAAATGTTTTTGTGCATGCAATTAAACTAAAAAAATGAAAAATAAACACAACCGAATATAAATAAAAGCATTAAAATGGAAACTACAACAGATCAATATGCAAACACAATTCAAGTTGTTCAAGTGCAACACTCAAACTAAAACATTAAATGCACAATGTTGTAACCTAAACATAAAATAAATAATTCATCATAGAAACGGAAAAAAATAAACGCTTGAAGTTGTAAAATAAAATTTGTTGTGAACCATTTTTTTTTTCTAAGACCGTGGCAGCACTCATGCTTTTCCAAAACCACTACTCCTGGAATCGGCTATTTTGTTTTTCTCCAAAGCTAAATGAGATCCGTATTCACTATAAAATGAAATCATCCCTTCAATCAATCCTTCCACCCTTTAACACTCATGGGAGCCGTGCCTTCTTCATACTTCTCATTCTTCAACCGGAAAATAAGGAAACTTGAAGCACTACATTCAATAAAAACGTGAAAACCAATCCTAATCCCTATAAGAAAACCGAAAAGAGGAAGCTAGTCTTCCTTCAATTACCCATCAAGCTGCAGCTGGTCTTCCACTAAGAAAAAAAATAAAAAAAAACAATTTAATCTCTACCCCAAACCAAAACCGTGACACCTACTCTAGTTTGGTTTCCACCTTCATCACTTTTTAAATCCATCACGGCATGTGCTCCCTGCTGTCCTGACATGACGTGCACACCAACATTTCATTCTCCATGCTTCCAACTTTCACTCTGTGTCATACACCTTCAATGCTTCCAAATTTCATTTCGTACGCTCCCTGCATTCCAGCATCGTTCACACCATCTTTTTCCCACTCGGTTGCAGCTGCTCCAAAAAAAATTCATCACCGTTCAGCCTGCTTCCAAGGCACCGTGCTTCACTTCTCCCATTTTTTATATCCCAGCTGGAACAATTAAAAGGCACCGTGCACCACTTTTCTATATGAAGAGAAATACTGGAATGAAAACCGAGACTCTTCCAACTCCACGCACACCATTATCCAACACGCACACACGTTGCTCTACATTCCCGTGCACACCATTTCTATTTCTCTAAATAAAATAAGGTCACCATCCTGGAGCATTCTCTCCCTTTTATGCTTCCAGCCGTGCCCTCTCTTTTCTTCTCTGCGTTCCAGCAGCTTGTAGGTTGGCACCATTCAACACCGCTTCACTCCAGGAAAGAAAAGGAACCAGCTTGCTTCCTTAGCTCCATGTCCGTGCACACCATTCTGTTCCTCCAAATGATGTGGAGGCTCTTCCATGTCCGTGCACATCATGGACAAAGTGGAGGAAGTGAAGGAAGTTGAGGAAGTGGACGAAGTGGAGGAAGCGGAGGAAGTTGACGTAGTGGACGAAATGGAGGAAGTGGAGGACGTGGAGGAAGGGGACGAAGTGGAGGAAGTGGAGGAAGTGGAGGAAGTGGAGGAAGTGGAGGAAGTGAAGGAAGTTGAGGAAGTGGAGGAAGTTGAGGAAGTTGACGAAGCGGACGAAGTGGACGAAGTATACCAAGTGGAGGAAGTGGTGGAAGGGGACGAAGTGGAGGAAGTGGAGGTGGACGAAGTGGACGAAGTTGACGAAGTGGACGAATTGGTGGAAGTGCACGAAGTGGACGAAGTGGAGGAAGTTGAACAAGTGGACGAAGTTGACGAAGTGGACGAAGTAGAGGAAGTGGACAAAGTGGAGGAGGTGGAGGAAGTTGAGGAAGTTGAGGAAGGTGACGAAGAGGACGAAGTGGAGGAAGTGGAGGAAGTTGACGATGTGGACGAAGTCGACAAAGTGGACGAAGTTGTCGAAGTGGACGAAGTGGACAAAGTGGACAATGTGGACGAAGTCAACGAAGTGGATGAAGTTGACAAAGTGGACGATGTTGACGAAGTGGACGAAGTGGACAAAGTGGACAAAGTGGACGAAGTGGACTAAGTGGACGAAGTGGTGGAAGTTGAAGAAGTGAAGAAAGTTGACGAAGTAGAGAATTGGAGGAAGTGGATGAAGTTGACGAAGTGGTGGAAGTGGAGGAAGTGGACGAAGTTGGCGAAGTGGATAAAGTGGAGGAAATTGAAGAAGTGAACGAAGTGGACGGAGTGGAGGAAGTTGACGAAGTGGACGAAGTGGAAGAAGTTGAAGAAGTGGACGAAGTTGACGAATTGGAGGAAGTGAAGGAAGTGGACGAAGTGGAGGAAGAGGAGGAAGTGGACGAAGTGGAGGAAGTGAAGGAAGTTGAGGAAGTGGAGGAAGTGGAGGAAGGGGACGAAGTGGAAGAAGTGGAGGAAGTGAAGGAAGTGGAAGAAATGGACGAATTGGACAAAGTCGACGAAGTGGACAAAGTTGAATAAGTGAACGAAGTTGACGAAGTGGACGAATTAGAAGAAGTGGACGAAGTGGAAAAAGTGGAGGAAGTTGAACAAGTGGACGAAGTTGACGAAGTGGACAAAGTAGAGGAAGTGGACAAAGTGGAGGAAGTGGAGGAAGTTGAGGAAGTGCACGAAGTGGAGGAAGTTGACGAAGAGGACGAAGTGGAGGAAGTAGAGGAAGTGGACGATGTGGACGAAGTCGACGAAGTGGAGGAAATGGTCGAAGTGGACGAAGTGGAGGAAGTGGAGGAAGTGAAGGAATTGGAGGAAGTGGACGAAGTTGACGAAGTGGAGGAAGTGGACGAAGTTGACGAAGTGGACGAAGTGGAAGAAGTGGAGGAAGTTGAAGAAGTGAACGAAGTTGACGAAGTGGAGAAGTTGAGGAAGTGGACGAAGTGGAGGAAGTAGAGGAAGTTGACGAAGTTGTCGAAGTGGACAAGTGGAGGAAGTGGATGAAGTTGACGAAGTGGAGGAAGTGGAGGAACTGGACGAAGCGGACGAAGTTGACGAAGTGGACGAAGGGGATGAAGTGACCGAAGTGGACGAAGTGGACGACGTGGACGAAGGTGACGAAGTGGACGAAGTTGACGAAGTGGAGGAAGTGGAAGAAGTTGAGGAAGTTGATGTAGTGGACGAAGTTGACGAAGTGGAGGAAGTGGACGAAATGGACGATGTGGACGAAGTGGACAAACTCGACGAATTGAAGGAAATGGACGAAGTGGAAGAAGTGAAGGAAGTTGAAGAAGTGTTCGAAGTTGACGAAGTGGACGAAGTAGTGGAAGTGGACGAAGTGGAGGAAGTGGTGCAAGTTGAGTGATAACAGTTGAAAAACTGTTATTTTTATGCTTAAAATTGATACCAAAAGCAACCTTTAAGACTTAGAAACTAGCTTGAACTCATATTTTTGCTTTAGTTTTGTGAATAAGAGAGTTGAAAGTGAATTTAATGGTTTTGTGCAAGATTCCCTTTATTTTGTAGGCTAATTGAATGATTTGAAAGAAGAATTGAAGTACGGAATGATTGGAATGCTGAAAAGTCAACCAGAAATCATAAAAGTCAACCAGTCAACCAGAAAAGTCAACCAGAAATCATAAAAGTCAACCAGTCAACCAGAAAAGTAAACCAGTCAACCAAAAAAGTCAACCAGTCAACGAAAAAAGTCAACCAGACGAGTTTTGGGCCAGTTTTATGCGATTTTATGATCTGTCTGGGACCCGTTTTCTATTATTTTTATGTCCTATTTAAAGACCTAGATGTCTTAGGGTTGGTATCTTTGGCAGAAACAAAGCAAACACTATCTCTTCCACCCCTTTGAAGGAGGATCTTGGATGCTCAGGCTACCTCTTCACCTTTCTAGGGTTTTATCCTTCATTCTTTCATTATTGTTCATCTAGGTTCACCATGAATATGGTGAACTAAACCTTGTATGTTTGTTGGGGAATCAATGTAATCTTTTGAAGCTCTCATATATGGAATTTCTGCTTGCATCTTAATCTAAGATTTATGCTTTCCTTCATCATTAGTTAGGGTTTTTCCTCTTTGCTTAATGCTTGCTTTGTTTAACTCATTCAAAGCATGATTATTGATTTTGTCGATACGGGAACATACGGGGAAGTCTAGATCCGGGGAATCTCTCCCAATATTATATTGGTTGTCGTTAAGCTCCTGTGCTAAAAGAACTAATTATTAGGAATGCTTGGAATCGTATGAACTCGTAATTAGGGATAGGCCTTCTTGACAAGGTAATTTAGAGAGTGGCATTAACAATGATGATTTGAATGTTGAATTCCTAAAATATATGAGAGTGGATAAGATGAAATTGACCCCCAACAACATATTCATCCATATATTTCATTGAAAGTGCTTGTCTTTTGCTTTTTGATGAGAGGGTCGCACCTCCCAACAAAAGTTGTGCATAAAAGAATGCAGTATAGACTAGGAAGTGACTCCTAGGTCGTCTCTCAAGGACCAATTTGCGGTTCAGTCTCAGATCAAACACGTAGTGGGGGGGTTTGTGAAAATGTTTTTGATTTTTAATAAACTGAATTAAAACTTAAAATTAAACAAAACCGAATATAACTGAAAGCATCAAAATGCATGAAAACATTAAAGTAAACAATGCAATAGGTAAATATCCAAACGCAATTAAAGCTATCGAAATACAAACAATCAAATGCACACAGCTGGAATAAAACTTCAATGAACTAAATGAAAATGTAACTTTTAGCTAAAATTTAAATGCATCAAGAATTGGATGCGGCAACTGCAAAGCTGAATGCGCCAAGAAGTAAAAGAAAAACCCTGTAGAGAATAATTAATCACCGCACGTGCTTCCTTTCTTCAATAGAAATCAGTGCCTTGGAGCTATCCCCAATTGCTAACCGTGAGTTATGTGCCTCTTCTAGAAATTAAATGCTTCGTCTTGATTTTTTAAAGCAAAGAAAAACTTACTTCAACCACCGCCTGTGCTCGGTTTGCAAATAAAGGAAGTTCCCTTGCACCTCATTCTCTCCCTCTCGGTGGCTCCAACACATCACCACTTTCTCCTCTCAATGCGCTACATATTAAGCCAAAAAGCTGGATGAAATTAGCACCCCTTTTCCTAAAAGCAAAACGAAAGGAAATACCATATCCCTGTGGATGGCGGCGGCCTTATTTCATTCCCATCCAGCACCGCATCCTCCAAAGTCACTTTTCTCCAATTGCAACCAGCGCTTTCTTATCTCCACTTCAAATGAAAAAAAAAAACTCAGAGAAATAAAATGCAAAGCTTCACGTGGCAGCTGCACCAAGCCGTGACACCTACTGCAGTTTCCCCCTGCATCTTTCTCATCCATTCTCCATGATTCTCCTTTGCTTTTTCAGAACCTAGCATGCTGCTGGAATTAAATAAACAAAACCAAAAACTCCTTCCCGTGTGCACACCGCTTGAATCAAATCACCAAATAATGAAGCACCATTTCACTTCTACTGCACCGCTGCATACGCTTCATTCTTCATCCAGCTGCCCAAAATGAAATCAACGCTCCTTCTTTTCTCCTTGCTTATTCCATCCAGCCAACCGTGAATCACCAAAAATCAGCCCTTCTCTTTTGAAAAGTGAGTATTAAATGAAAAACTTCTCCCTGCTTCCAGCTCCCGTGAGCTGCTTCTATGCTTCCAGCTCACCGTGCTGCACTTCTTCAAGAAAAATGAATTCAGCGCTTGTGCTCCTCTCTGCTCCACTTCCGTGCAATTTACGTATGCTACCTTCCAACTTAGAAGGTGCTGTGCTCCCTGCTGCCAGTATTTTCTTCTTCTCCACGTCCAACCTGCTTCCAAAGTAAATAATGCTTCCACTTAATTTCGTGCACACATCTTCCCTGGACCGTGTGCAGCTTGCAACCTAGTGCCTCTTCCATCAATCAGCAAAGATCAATTAAAAAAAAATATGTTTCTAAGTGTTGGCCATGAGTTGTGTCCTGTTGTAACCGAGAATGAATAGGGCGAAAAGAAACGCAATCAAAATGAAAAATGGCAGTGTGTAGAATAGACAATCAAAAACAGCGTTCACATTCTCAAAACGTTCTAAGCATAAGCCAAAAAACCAAAAAACCGAGAGCCCACCACCCGAGAAAAGAAAAACTAAAAAAAACTAACAGAGCGTGGCGGCTGGCTTTTCCAAGGGTCGTGGGTCACCTTTAATAAGGGTGGGTCCACACAAAAATCCTAAGGTGCCAAGTCATTTTTTTTCCTTCACATTTTGGGTCTAGTCTACTTTACTAAAAATTGTCCCAAAATGTAAAAGTTGATACAGAAATTCTAAACTACTGAATTAAAATTTAATTAATTCTAAAATGTCTGTGTGGAGAGTCTTGGATTTATTTGGCATTCTTCCTGATGTCCCAAATTGTATTTCCGAAATTTTCCTGCACTTCAAAAAATGTGCTTAATCAGCTCAGAAAATCCAAATTAGCACAATTACAAATTTCCGACCAAATTAAGCAGAATTCGGAAAACGGGGAAATAACAAACAATTAAACACAATTCTCTGGTTTATTTAAGTGCAATAAACTAAATATAATTCAAGAAATAATGACTCATCACTTTTGCCATTGATCAAAACTCATGCATACATGTTTATTTTCTGTTTTGCATATTAAACTCCAATTATTTCGTTCTTAAGTTTTAGCTAATCAACAAACCACACAACTAAACTAGGCCGTGAGTCCTTTGGGAGAACGATACTTGGTCTTACCAAGTTTATTACTTGAACGATTCGGTCATACTTGCCGATTGTAAAACAAGTTTGTGACATCATATTTTGGTGATCATAAATTTGTGCATCAAGTTTTTGGCGCCGTTGCCGGGGACTCGTGGTTTAACTGGTTAATTTGTGTGATTATTGATTATCTTTGACTTTAATTTTGAATTTCTGTTTTTATTTTCTGTTTTTATTTTATCTTATTTGATTTGATTTTATTTTATTTTATTTTATTAGATTTTATTTTATTTTATTTGATTAGATTAGATTTTATTTTATTTTATTTTATTCTATCTTATTTTATTTTATCTTCTGAATCTTTTATCTTCTCCTATATCTTTTTGTGCTAACAAATAGTTTCTAGGGTTTTGTTTTCTTGTGTATGCAGGAAGCAATTAGAATAAGGAGCAAGAAAACAACAGAACCTCTTCTTGAAGGTCTAGACGAGAGTAGACGGAGGAGAAGAATCCGAACATCTAGAGAACTTTTCCCTTGTCCAGAAACTCTCTTACAATCATCACCACAAGGTTTTGTTCATAGCACAGAAAATATGGGGAACAACAATGTTAGAAGAACTCTTGCTGACTACACCAATATAGCTGGACCTCAGCACTTTAACAGTATAGCTAGACCTAGAGTCAATGCAGCTAATATGGAGGTCAAACCAGCACTGATTCAACTGGTGAAAAGCAACCAATTCAATGGGTTATCTCATGAAAGCCCATATGAGCACCTCACTACCTTCAATGAGATTTGCAACACAGTCAAGATTAATGGGGTGCCAGACGAAGCTATCAAAATTAGCTTGTTTCCTTTCACAGAATGGGAAGCAGTGGTCACAAAATTTTTAAACAAGTACTTCCCACAATCTAAGGTGACAAAAGGCAAGTAAGAGATTTCTTCATTTAAACAGGGCATGGAAGAATCACTAGGGCATGCATGGGACAGGTATAAAAGCTTGCTAAGAAAAGCACCCACGCATGGCTTTGAAGATCAGGAAGTAGTCTTAACTTTCCTTGGAGGGCTTGGTTCACAAACCAAGATGATGCTGGATGCCTCAGCAGGAGGCAATATTAAATGGAAAACTCCAGAGGAAGCAACAGAGATTATAGAAAACATGGCTACTAGTGATAATGAGCTGCACAGTGAGAGAGGAGCTCCTATGCAAAAAGGAGTCCTCCAATTACAGACACATGATGCCCTGCTAGCTCAAAACAAAATTCTAACTCAAAGTGGAGGAAGCTTACGAAGTGGATGAAGTGCACGAAGTGGACGAAGCTGACGAAGTGGACGAAATGGAGGAAGTGGATGAAGTGGAGGAAGTGGAGGAACTGGTCGAAGTGGTCGAAGTGGACAAAGTGGACAAAGCGGATGAAGTGGACCATGTGGAAGAAGTGGACGAAGTGGAGGAAGCTTACGAAGTGAACTAAGTAGGGTAAGTTGACAAAGCTGACGAAGTGGACAAAGTGGAGGAGGTGGAGGAAGTGGACGACGTGGATGAAGTGGAGGAAGTGGAGGAAGTAGACGAAGTGGCTGAAGCGGACGATGTGGACGAAGTAGAGGAAGTGGACGAAGTCGACGAAGAGGACGAAGTGGAAGAAGGGAACAAAGTGGACGAAGTGGACGAAATTGAGGAAGTGGACGAAGTTGACGAAGTTGAGGAAGTGGAGGAGGAGGAGGAGGTGGAGGAAGTGGAGGAAGTGGAGGAAGTGGATGAAGTGGACGAAGTGGACGAAGTGGTCGAAGTGGACGAAGTTCACGAATTGGACGAAGTGTACGAAGTGGACGAAGTGGAAGAAGTGGAGCAAGTGGAAGAAGTTTAGGAGGTGGAGGAAGTCAACGATGTGGACGAATTGGACGAAATGGACGAAGTAGAGGAAGTGGAGGAAGTGGTCGAAGGGACAAAGTTGACAAAGTGTACGAAGTGGACGAAGTTGACGAAGTGTACGAAGTGGACGAAGTTGACGAAGTGGACGAAGTTGACGAAGTGTACGAAGTGGACGAAGTTGACGAAGTGTACGAAGTGGACAAAGTTGACGATGTGGACAAAGTTGACGAAGTGGACGAAGTAGAGGAAGTTGAGGAAGTGGGCGAACTGGAGGAAGCGGACGAAGTGGAGGAAGTGTAGGAAGTTGACGAACTGGAGGAAGTGGAGGAAGTTGACGAATTGGACGAAATGGAGGAAGTGAAGGAAGTGGACGAAGTAGACGAAGCGAACGAAGTGGACAAAGTTGACGAAGTGGACGAAGTGGACAAAGGGGATGAAGATGACGAAGTTGAAGAAGTGAAAGAAGTGGAGGAAGTGTATGAAGTGGACAAAGTAGAGGAAGTGGACGAAGTTGTCGAAGTGGACGAAGTGGAGGAAATCGACAAAGTAGACAAAGTGGAGGAAGTGGAGGAAATTGACGAAGTTGAGGCAGTGGAGGTAGTAGACAAAGTGGACGAAGTTCACAAAGTTGAGGAAGTGGAACAAGTGGAGGAAGTGCAGGAATCAGAGGAAGCGGAGGAAGTTGAGGAGTGGAGGAAGTCGAGGAAGTGGAGGAAGTCGAGGAAGTGGACAAAGTAGAGGAAGCAGACGAATTGGACGAAGTAGGCGAAGTGGACGAAGCGGACGAAATGGACGAAATGGACAAAGTGGTCGAAGTGGTCGAAGTGGACAAAGTGGACGAAGTGGAAGAAGTCGAGGAAGTGTGGAAGTGGAGGAAGTGGAGGATGTTGAGGAAGTGGAGGAAGTAGAGGATGTGGACGAAGTTGACGAAGTGGACGAGCTGGTCGAAGTGGACGAAGTGGAGGAAGTGGACGAAGTGAAAGAAGTAGTAGAAGTGGAGGTAGTGGAGGAAGTTGAAGAAGTGAAGCAAGTGGAGGAAGTGGAGGAAGCGGAGGAAGTGGAGGAAGTGGACGATGTGGTCGAAGTGGACGAAGTTGACGAAGTGGACGAAGTTGACGAAGTGGACGAATGGACGAAGTGGACGAAGGAAAGGAAGTGGAGGAAGTGGACGAAGTTGACGAAGTTGACGAAGTGGACGAAGTGGAGTAAGTGGAGGAATTGGAAGAAGTGCAGGAAGTGGACGAAGTGGAGGAAGTTGAAGAAGTGGACGAATTTGACGAAGTGGACAAAGGAGAGTTGATAACAGTTGAAAAACTGTTATTTTCATGCTTAAAATTGATACTAAAAGCAACCTTTAGACTTAGAAACTAGCTTGAAATCATGCTTTTATCCATATTTTCAGAAATAAGAGAGCTGGACAGGTTTATGCTTGATTTCAGTGTTTTTGTGCAGGTTTTAAGGTGAATGTAGTGAAAGAAGTGAAGAAGGAGAGAGATGGAATCAGAAAAGGAATCAAAGAGTGCAAAAGGAGAAGCCGTGGTCACCGCTCAGCGGCATTTTACCGTTGAGCGGCACTCAAGAGGTCACGGGAGGTCCGCTGAGGGGCAAAATGGCCGATGAGGGGAAGAAACGAGACGCGCACTCACCACTGAGCGGTACTTTACCGCTGAGCGGCACACTTATGGGCTTGGGCCTAGATTTTTTGTAATTTTAGAATAGTATATAAGCTTTAGGACGTCCTAGGGTTTGTATCTTTGGCAGAAACGAGGCAAACACTCTCTCTTCCACCCCTTTGAAGGAGGATCTTGGATGCTCAGGCTACCTCTTCACCTTTTTAGGGTTTATTCTTTCATTTTTTCATTGTTATTCATCTAGGTTCACCATGAATATGATGAACTAAACCTTGTATGTTTGTTGGGGAATCAATGTAATCTCTTGAAGCTCTCATATATGGAATTTATGCTTGCATCTTTTAATTAAGACTTATGCTTTCTTTCATCATTAGTTAGGGTTTTTCCTCTTTGCTTAATGCTTGCATGGTTTAACTCATTCGATGCATGATTATTGGTTTTGTCGATACGGGCACGTACGGGGAAGTCTAGATCCGGGGAATTTCTCCCAATATGATATTGGTTGTCGTTAAGCTCCTGAACTTATGAACTGATCATTAGGAATGCTAGGAATTGTATGAACTCGTGATTAGGGAGAAGCCATCTAGAATGGTACTTTAGAGAGTGGCATTAACAATGATGATTTGAATGTTGAATTCCTAAAATATATGAGAGTGGATGAGATGAAATTGACCCCCAACAACATATTCATTCATATATTTCATTGAAAGTGTTTATCTTTTGCTTTTGCCATTGATCAAAAACTCATGCATACATGTTTATTTTCTGTCTTGCATAATACAATCCAATTATTTCGTTCTTAAGTCTTAGCTAATCAACAAACCACATAACTAAACTAGGCCGTGAGTCCTTTGGGAGAACGATACTTGGTCTTACCAAGTTTATTACTTGAACGATTCGGTCATACTTGCCGATTGTGAAACAAGTTTGTGACATCATAATTTGGTGCTCATAAATTTGTCCATCACGTTTTTGGCGCCGTTGCCGGGGACTCTGGTTTAACTGGTTAATTTGTGTGATTATTGATTATCTTTGACTTTAATTTTGAATTTCTGTTTTTATTTTCTGTTTTTATTTTTTCGGTTTTTATTTTATCTTATTTGATTGTATTTGATTTTATTTGATTAGATTAGATTTTATTTGATTTGATTTGATTAGATTAGATTTTATTTTATTTTATATTATTTTATCTTATCCTCTGAATCTTTTATCTTCTGAATCTATATCTTGTTCTCTATCTTTTTGTGCTAACAAATATTTTTTAGGGTTTTGTGCCTAATGTTTGCAGGATGCAATTCGAACAAGAATTTAATAGGCACTCAATTCTACCAAAGTAATCTCAACCACTGGTGGGAACATGACTCAAGCATGGATCAAAGCCAATTTTGGCAAGCTGCCGGACAATTTGAGAACCAACCACAACAACAATGGCAACAACAAAACTTTAAAATCAACAAAGGGAAGCAAGAGATCTCTTCATTTAGACAAGGCATGGAAGAATCACTGGGGCATGCATGGGACAGGTATAAAAGCCTATTACGAAAGACTCCCACGCATGGATTTAACGAAGGAGAAGTAGTCCTAATCTTCCTTGGAGGTCTTGGTTCACAAATCATGATGATGCTTAACGCCTCAGCTAGAGGCAATATCAAATGGAAGACTCCAGAGGAAGCCACAGAAATAATTGAAAACATGACTACTAATGACAATAAGTGGAACAGTGAAAGAGGAGCTCCTATTCAACAAAAAAGAGTTCTACAGTTGCAATCCAAATATGCCTTGATAGCTCAAAACAAGTTAATAACTCAACAATTGGAGAATCTCACAAAGATACTTGAACAACTGCCAAAAGAGTTAAAGACTGTTGCACAGGTTCAATCACAGTTGTGTGAATTATGTGGAGGTGATCATATCAATGGTCAATGCGCCTGTCCAGCAGAAGCTTTAGAGGATGTTAACTTCATGGCCAATCAATTTCCATACAGTCAGGAGAATTTCAATGAAGGGTGGAAACCACACCCAAGTGTTGGTCAAAGACAAAGTGGGCAAGCTGGACAAACTGGGCAATTTAACAAGCAACAACAACAACCAACCTTATGGCAACAAATTTCTATACTTAATGAAAGATCAATAAGGTTGGAAGAAACTCTTCAGCAATTTATAAAGAAAACTGAATCTTCTCAAAAGAGCACTGAAGCTACTATTAAGAACTTGAAGATTCAAATGGGGCAGATTACCAAGCAGTTGGAAGAAAGGCCTGACACGGATTTTGGGGCTAATACTGAGGTTAACCCCAGGGGAAAGTGTCAAGAGCTAGTGAGTGTAAATGTTGAAAAAGTTGAGTTCGAAAAAGAAGAGAGAAAAGAGAGAAGAGAAAGAAGAAGAGAAAATTTGTGTGAAGATTTAGAGGGTGAGTAGAAAAAGAAAAGAAAAAAAGAAAGTGAGAGAAAAGAGAAAGAGGACGAGAGAAAAAAATAAAGAATCATATGAAAAACCTCGTCCCCATCCAAAGAAGTATCATAGGAAGAAGGAATTTGAGTGCTTTATGGAAATCTTCAAGAAATTGGAGATTAAAGTTCCTATGATTGAGACACTGCAACAGGTTCCTGGTTTGATCAAATTTCTGAAGAAGTTCAGTAGAAAGAAGAAAAAGAAGAAGGAACTTGAGCTTTACTGGGTCAAGCTAATGACGTTAAAAGAGCGCTTGCTGGGAGGCAACCCGGTGGATTTAAAAACTTTTGATTTGGGTTTGTAACTTTTAATCTGTGGACATTATTTTTGTAAATATTTTGTTAGATATAGCATCTACTGAAGGATGCTAGGTGGTTAAGTATCTACTGAAGGATACTAAGTTTGTAACACCTACTGATGGGTGTTGGTGAGAAAATTTTGCACCTACTGATGGGTGCTGGTAAGTCTGTAACACCTACTGATGGGTGTTGGTAAGTTTGAAACACCTACTGATGGGTGTTGGTGGATTTTGGGTCAGGCTCGTGACGTTAAACAAGCGCTACCTGGGAGGCAACCCAGTTGATTGAATATTTCTGTTTGTTTATTTTAGTTAGGGTTTGCATAAGCATTTTTAAACATTGAATTGCAGGGAACCAATGAGGGGCATGTATGGGAGGCACGTAGGTTAAGAAAAGAAGGAGAGGAGCACATCACGAAAGTGCCGCTGAGCGGTATTTTACTGCTGAGCGGTACTCTCGCAGAATGGGCTTTAGTCCCCCTTAGCGGGACCCGAGCCCATTAGGGTATTTTTATACCTCAAGCTGCGTTTTAGGGTTTCTTTCCAGGCTTTTCTCTGCACAAACACTTCCACACACCTTCTCCTAGGTTTTCCACATCTTTTCACTCATCCCTCTTTAGAAAATCTCCCTTCCACTCACTTGCTCACTAGTTTTCCATCTAAGTTTGGTGTTGGGAGAGAGCATCATTGAAGGGGCTGATTTCTTCATTGTGGTTTACTAATGCTTAACAATGTATCTTTTGGTTTTGTGAATTATGTTTGATGCAGGGATGGCCTCCTCATCGGGCAAAAAGAATCAAGACTATAAGATCCAAGAAGAAGGAAGATACAGAGGACAGCTCAGATTGATGAGGAGCTGAGATAGCATTTACTGATGAATGCTATCATATGCTTATGCTTTTGTTGGTTTAAGTTTTCTGAACTTATTTGTTTTTGTTTTTAGATTAGGGTTTGATGTACTCTATTTGAAACCTGGTTTGTTATGATGGTTTGCTATTAACTGTGATTGTTTGATAAGTAATGCTTGAATGATGCTTATGATTAATTGATGTTGAGATGATGTGCACATTAAAATGCTTATACAGGTGATTCACAAGCTTTGTGAACAAATGCATGATATCATGATTGTGATTGTGAAATTAAGCAGGATATGTATGTCAAATGTGAATGAGCTGATATGTGAGATTTTGAGCTCCAGAGTTGTTATTGTTGAATGCTCTTACTTTGAAAGCATGAATGACTTTGCCCAGGTTTTCTATGATTGAATCAATTGCTTGTTTTGCATCATGTGATCAAGGCCGTTTGTTGGAACCCCTTTTTATTGGCCAAATTCATAAAATTTGCCCACTAAAAGAGAACACTTTGTGTTCTATCCTTTGAACCTTTAGCCTTGAACATACACTGAAAACCCTTATTGAAAAGCTTTACCTTGAGTTAAGTAGAAGATCTTGTGTGGTATTGGTAAATGTTCAAGTTTAGGGTTGTTGGGAAAACATGAAAAGCATTGAGCTAAGAGCTAAAGAGTAAGAATATGAAAAGAAAAAGAAAAGAAAAGAAAAAGAAGTAAAGCTCAATGCAAATGCAAAGGCAAAAGAAAGTTGGGAATGAATAAGATGATTGTGTTATTATTATTCTCTTAACTCAAGGATTTTGTGATCCAGAAAAACCAATTTTCTTGTTAGCCCAGCCACATTATAAGCAATTGAAAAGTCCTTGTGATGATGCATGCTTGTGAATGTTTTTGATTGTGGTAAAATGAAAGGCAAAGTTGACTTATGTGACATTGTGATAGTGGAGTGAATGAGTAAAACACTTTACCTCTTATACACTTGTGTGTTGAGTGAAACACTTTATCTAGTGAGGAAATATTCCATAAGCACATGAACATCCATGCTTAATTGATATTCATGAAAAATAGCATTTGTTGGAATTTAAATGACTTTGTGAACACTAAAGCAGGTACACATCTTGAATGAACTCTTGGTCATAAGTTTGAGTGAAGTTGTTACTTATCTTGAAAAAGAGGATTTTTGAATGAGTGAACCATCATATGAATTGGTTGGAGATAGAGTTACATCTTGTTTGCTTGAGGACAAGCAAAGTTCTAAGTTTGGGGTTGTGATAACAGTTGAAAAACTGTTATTTTCATGCTTAAAATTGATACTAAAAGCAACCTTTAGACTTAGAAACTAGCTTGAAATCATGCTTTTATCCATATTTTCATAAATAAGAGAGCTGGACAGGTTTATGCTTGATTTCAGTGTTTTTGTGCAGGTGTTAAGGTGAATTTAGTGAAAGAAGTGAAGAAGGAGAGAGATGGAATCAGAAAAGGAATCAAAGAGTGCAAAAGGAGAAGCCGTGGTCACCGCTCAGCGGCATTTTACCGCTGAGCGGCACTCAAGAGGTCACGGGAGGTCCGCTGAGGGGCGAAATGGCCGCTGAGGGGAAGAAACGAGACGCGCACTCACTGCTGAGCGGTACTTTACCGCTGAGCGGCACACTTATGGGCTTGGGCCTAGATTTTTTGTAATTTTAGAATAGTATATAAGCTTTAGGACGTCCTAGGGTTTGTATCTTTGGCAGAAACGAGGCAAACACTCTCTCTTCCACCCCTTTGAAGGAGGATCTTGGATGCTCAGGCTACCTCTTCACCTTTTTAGGGTTTATTCTTTCATTTTTTCATTGTTATTCATCTAGGTTCACCATGAATATGGTGAACTAAACCTTGTATGTTTGTTGGGGAATCAATGTAATCTCTTGAAGCTCTCATATATGGAATTTATGCTTGCATCTTTTAATTAAGACTTATGCTTTCTTTCATCATTAGTTAGGGTTTTTCCTCTTTGCTTAATGCTTGCATGGTTTAACTCATTCGATGCACGATTATTGGTTTTGTCGATACGGGCACATACGAGGAAGTCTAGATCTGGGGAATTTCTCCCAATATGATATTGGTTGTCGTTAAGCTCCTGAACTTATGAACTGATCATTAGGAATGCTAGGAATTGTATGAACTCGTGATTAGGGAGAAGCCATCTAGAATGGTACTTTAGAGAGTGGCATTAACAATGATGATTTGAATGTTGAATTCCTAAAATATATGAGAGTGGATGAGATGAAATTGACCCCCAACAACATATTCATTCATATATTTCATTGAAAGTGTTTATCTTTTGGTTTTGCCATTGATCAAAAACTCATGCATACATGTTTATTTTCTGTCTTGCATAATACAATCCAATTATTTCGTTCTTAAGTCTTAGCTAATCAACAAACCACATAACTAAACTAGGCCGTAAGTCCTTTGGGAGAACGATACTTGGTCTTACCAAGTTTATTACTTGAACGATTCGATCATACTTGCCGATTGTGAAACAAGTTTGTGACATCATAATTTGGTGCTCATAAATTTGTCCATCAAGAGTAAGTGGAGGAATTGGAAGAAGTGCAGGAAGTGGACGAAGTGGAGCAACTGGAGGAAGTGGAAGATGTTTACAAAGTGGATGAAGTGGAGACTTTGGACGAAGTGGATGAAGTTGATGAAGTTGACGAAGTGGACGAAGTGGAGGAAATGGAGGAAGCGGACGAAGTGGAGGAAGTGGACGAAGTGGAGGAAATGGAGGAAGTGGACGAAGTTTAAGAAGTTGAGAAGTTGACAAAGTGGAGGAAGTGTACGAAGTTGACGTAGTGGAGGAAGTGGCGGAAGTGGAGAAAGTGGACGAAGTGGACAAAGTCGACGAAGTGGAGGAAGCGGAGGAAGTGGAGGAAATTGACGAAGTAGACGAAGTGGAGGAAATGAAGGAAGTTGAGGAAGTGGAGGAGGTGGAGGAAGTGGAGGAAGTGGAGGAAGTGGAGGAAGTGGACAAAGTGCAGGAAATGGAGGAAGTGGACGAAGTTGAAGAAGTTGAGAAGTTGACAAAGTGGAGGAAGTGTACGAACTGGTCGAAGTGAAAGAAGTGGACGAAGTTCACGAAGTGGACAAAGTGGAGGAAGTTGACGAAGTGGAGGAAGTTGACAAAGTAGAGGAAGTGGAGGAAGTGGAGAAAGTGGAGGAAGTGGAGGTAGGGGAGGAAGTGGAGCATTTGGACGAAGTGGAGGAAGTAGACCAAGTGGACGAGGTGGAGGAAGTGGAGGTAGTGGACGAAGTGGAGGAAGTGGAAGAAGTTGACGAAGTGGACGAAGTGGAAGAAGTAGACAAAGTGGAGGAAGTGGAGGAAGTGAAGGTAGGGGAAGAAGTGGAGTAAGTGGAGGGTGTGGACGAAGTTGACGAAGTGGACGAAGTGGATGAAGTGAAGGAAGTGGAGGAAGTGAAGGAAGTGAAGGAAGTGGAGGAACTGGAGGACGTGGAGGAAGTTGACGAACTGGAGGAAGTGGACGAAAGGGACGAAGTGGAGGAAGTGGAGGAAGTGGACGAAAGGGACGAAGTGGAGGAAGTGGACGAAGTGGACGAAGTTGACTGATAACAGTTGAAAAACTGTTATTTTCATGCTTAAAATTGACACAGAAAGCAACCTTTACACTTAGAAACTAGCTTGAAATTATGCTTTTATCCATATTTTCAGAAATAAGAGAGCTGGACAGGTTTATGCTTGATTTCAGTGTTTTTGTGCAGGTTTTAAGGTGAATTTAGTGAAAGAAGGGAAGAAGGAGAGAGATGGAATCAGAAAAGTCAACCAGAAACCAAAAACGTCAACCAGTCAACCAAAAAGTCAACCAGTCAACCAGAATACGAAAAAAGTCAACCAGACGAGTTTTGGGCCAGTTTTATGCGATTTTATGATCTGTTTGGGCCTGGACCAGTTTTCTATTATCTTTATGTCCTATTTAAAGACCTAGATATCTTAGGGTTGGTATCTTTGGCAGAAACGAATCAAACACTCTCTCTTCCACCCCTTTGAAGGAGGATCTTGGATGCTCAGGCTACATCTTCACCTTTCTAGGGTTTTATCTTTCATTCTTTCATTATTGTTCATCTAGGTTCACCATGAATATGGTGAACTAAACCTTGTATGTTTGTTGGGGAATCAATGTAATCTTTTGAAGCTCTCATATATGGAATTTCTGCTTGCATCTTAATCTAAGATTTATGCTTTCCTTCATCAATAGTTATGGTTTTTCCTCTTTGCTTAATGCTTGCTTTGTTTAACTCATTCAATGCATGATTATTGATTTTGTCGATACGGGAACGTACGGGGAAGTCTAGATCCGGGGAATGTCTCCCAATATTATATTGGTTGTCGTTAAGCTCCTGTGCTAAAAGAACTAATTATTAGGAATGCTAGGAATTGTATGAACTCGTAATTAGGGATAGGCCTTCTTGACAAGGTAATTTAGAGAGTGGCATTAACAATGATGATTTGAATGTTGAATTCCTAAAATATATGAGAGTGGATAAGATGAAATTGACCCCCAACAACATATTCATCCATATATTTCATTGAAAGTGCTTGTCTTTTTCTTTTGCCATTGATCAAAACTCATGCATACATGTTTATTTTCTGTTTTGCATATTAAATTCCACTTATTTCGTTCTTAAGTCTTAGCTAATCAACAAATCACATAACTAAACTAGGCCGTGAGTCCTTTGGGAGAACGATACTTGGTCTTACCGAGTTTATTACTTGAAACGATTCGGTCATACTTGCCGATTGTTCAACAAGTTTGTGACATCATATTTTGGTGATCATAAATTTGTGCATCATTGAGGAAGTGGAGGAAGTGGAGGAAGTTGACGAAGAGGACGAATTGCAGGAAGTGGAGGATGTGGACGAAGTTAACGAAGTGGACGAAGTTGACGAAGTGTACATATGGACTGATGAGTCAATATTTTCTTCACTTCACTTAGCTTATTGTACTAGATTTAATCGGGGAATTGTGCTTAATTGTCCAGTATTTTCCCGTTTTTACTATTTGTACTTAATTTGACCAGAAATTCTAATTTCATTCAATTTGAATTATTTAAGTTGATTATTTGCATTGGTAATTTCAGGAAAATTTTGGAAATACAAATTGAGACATTTGGAAAAATATTCACACACTGTGTTTCAAAGAAACTACACTGCGTTGATTTAATTTGTGTGGAAAATTAAGCAGAATTGGCTTAGAAGCAAGACACATCACACGACTCCATAGAGAAGAAATGCATTAACTTTGGATGTGCAGATTTGTTTTGACCATATTCTTCCACTCCACATAAGCATTTGGTCTTGGACCTTAATTGCAAAAGAATCTCACGGACCAAATTCATTTGCTGAAATATGAATAAAATTATGAAGACATAGACACATGGGAAGATATTCCCTTGTCACGGATGCTGCAGAGAATTTTGGAAACACAATTTTCTTGTCTTCATTTTAGTTTTTTTTTAAAAAAACATTGTTACATGTGAAAAGAAGTGCAGCGTTTGGTTTTGTTTTCTCCACTTAAAACACATATGGACAATTGTTTGGAAAGCATTAACCGGTAGTGGAATAAACGTGGGACCCTCCATTAGGAAAAGAAATATTGTTCATGAAGAGGGGTCACGTTGAAGATAGCATTCACGGCCCTTGCAGAATTGGTGCACCGCATGGAGAGAAGAGAATCGACCTTTTGGATTCACTTTATTTTGCTGTCAAGAAGTTGGAAGTCGTGCTGTGTGATGTTATGGTCTGGATGGAATCTTTCATTATATTAAAAGAAGCACACGAGGACACATGCCAGATGGAGATTGTTGAATCTAGAGGGCACACACGTGATTGATTTTGGTGGTGAGCTCACGGGATAGTGATTCATGGACAGGGAAACACATAGGCAAAGGAAGCACGTTCTCATTTCTTTTCTTTATAAGCAAACGCGGTGATTATTGGAGAGTAAAAACGATGATGGAAGAAGTGTTGGTGACGGCTGAGAATGAAGCGGTGCTGAATGAGAGGATGCTTGGGGAGGCCACGCACATGTTGCAGGATAAAGAATGGTGTGCACGGTTAAGTGTTGGAAGCTTGGGGTGCCACGGCTGAAAGCAAAGAAGTTAAGTGTTGGAAGCTTAAGGTGTCACGGCTTGGCTGGAGGAGAAGAGAAGATTCATTTATCTTTAGATAGAAGAAGAGGCACGATGCATTCCAATTGGCTTTGAAAGAAGTATGTACAAGCTGTGCTGGAAAGTGAAGCACGGTGCACTTTAATTGGATAAAAAAATTGGTGAATGGAAAAGCACACGGCAACACCACTTCAAAGCTCACGGCTGGAAGGAGGCTGCGGCACGCTCATCCCAACAAAGCTGGACTTCATGTTCCCAGCTGATTCAAGTGGCCTTCCAGCAGCTTTCTTTACGCAGTTACAAGAGATTGGAGAGAAGATCAAGGTTGTCCAGCCATGTTCCAGCCACTACTTATTGGAAGTTCACGGTTGTTTTTGAGGAATGGCAGCAGCTAATATCCAAGGAGATGGAGTGGTGTCCAGCCATTGGAAGAAAGAAGGGAGAAAGTGCTTCACCAAGTGCTGATTTCACGTGAATCTTGGCTGCATGTGTGAAGGGAGAAACATTGAAAGATGGAGCATTCACGTCCAAGGGAAAATGGAATGTTGAAGGGAGCCATTCACGTGATTCATCTGAAAAGAGAGGGCCCATCTTATTTTATTTTGAATGTCACGGGAACAAGCTAACAGGGGAGAAAATGAAAGAGAGCACCTCCAATATAAAAAGGGGTAGGAATTCCAGTAGAGAGACGTCTGGAGGCCTGGATTTTTATTAGATTTTAGGATTGCATTAGGTGTAGTATAGAATTCATGGCCCTGGAAGAGGCTCTCTGCCTCTTCCTCTCCTTCCTTTTCCAGTTCCATTTTCAAACAGTGCATGTAATTTCATTTCTGAGCGTGTAGTTCATTTCATAGTTTAATCATTTCATTTTATTTCAAGTGTTGAATTTTAATTAAAGTGTTGAATGTTTGATGAATTCCATTTCCAGTGTTTTATTTTTATCTGTTGTATTTTACCATTCAGTATTTTCTGCATCGCTATATTCCATAATTTTACTGTTCATCGTATTTCCAAACGTTGTTTTTATCGTTTATTTTTACTGATGCTTTTGGTAAATTTTAATCACAATGTTTTTATGTTTTTCTGCTTGTTACTGTTCACGCATTTTAGTTTTAAACACTGTGTAAATTTTCCATTGTCTATTTTTACCATCTTTTACCGCTTGTTTTTACCATTGTTAAAATTTATTTCAGTATTTTAAATTTAGTTTTATTTAATTTCCAATTTCCAATTTTATTTTTCTACATCCTAAAACTATCAAAAACCCCCCCACTTCGTGATAAATCTAAGACCGAACCACACAAAAATTGGTCCTTGAGAGACGACCTAGGAGTCACCTCCTAGTAATTATACTGCATTAATTTTTGTGCACATAAAATTTGTATGACCGCGACAGTCGTACCAAAATTGGCGCCGCTGCCGGGGACCAATGGAGGTTTGGTTTTAGATTATTGTTGTGTAAAGTTTTGTTCTGTTAATATGTTTGTTTTGTGTGTTTTGTCTTGTATATTTTTGTAGGCGACAACGACACCTTCAGCAAATTTTGGCGACGTTGTCACTTCAGTTCCAGGTTTTTTTGTTTTAGATTTTTGCTGTGTTTTTCGATTATGCTGTGTTAATATATATTGTGTATATATGTGTTTAATTGTGCTATGTTCTGTATTTAGTTGTTATTAAAAAAAAAAAAATTTTAAATTAAAAAAAAAAAAAATTAATTAAAAATTTTTACTATTGATGTTCTGTCTTGTGTGTGCTTGTAGCATGTATAAATGTGTTTTGTTTTATCTGATTCGTAATTTTTAGTTTTTAGTTTTTACTTTTTATTTTTCCATGTCTACCTATTTTAATGTTGTGAATAATGCTTATTCTGCCAATGTCTGTGATTATGATTCTTATTCTGCATATTACTTTGATTTTAAATCTGCTGATTTTTATGATGAGAACAATATGTTCCATCATCCAATTTCTGAGAGCTCTCTTTGGGAGCCAGTTCCACAATATGAGAGTCAGCAGTATGATTCTCCTATTCAAATAACTCCTCAGCCTTCTACTTCTGAACCTACATTAAAGGAGTTACTGGAGCATATGACCATGCAGAACGTTCAGTTACAGAAAGGGAACATGCAGTTCAAGAAAAATAGCATAGAGTTTCAGCAGGAAACTCAAGCGGCAATTCAGAATCTGAGTAATCAGATTGGGCAGATGACCATTCTTGCACTTGAGGAAAATGATGAAAATTTTGGGGACCCGGCAGAAGTAAGCAGTAATCCTGAACCAGGTAGACCACCTTCACCTTCCCACACTCTAGAAATCTTCAAGGAAGAGGAGGTAAGCATACCTCAATTTGATTATATTGATGACTATGTTGTTGAGAGGTATGCTGATGACTATATTGTTGCTGAGCATGATTTTAATTTTTCCTCTGTGCATGATGAGGACCGCTTTTTACTATCACATTCAAATATTTGTTCTCCATGCACTGAACATGAATCTGAACCTGTTATAGATATTGTTTCTACATTTGAAACGGATTCATGTTATGAGGTTGTATTTAAGGCTCGGTATGATGAATTGGGATTGGGTGTTATACCTCTGCATGATATTTCTGTGGAACCATTTTGCACTAACCATATTGCAGGAGGTACATATAAATTTGATCAGCATGCACCCACGCTGGAAGACAAAGGTGCCAGTACATACAGCAGTTCGAAGATCAAAAGGCACCTACTGAATCTGCTCAGTGACAATATTTGCTGCTTAGATCCGGCGGTGGAAGATATTTCTCTGCTTGATCAGATTTGGAGGATGAAGCAATTTTTCCTCAAAATTTCCGTCTTGGATCCTGAAGAAGACATCTCCCTGATTGTCCAATTTTGGCAACTGCCACCATAATCCAGGGGAGTTTTCTTTTTCTTTCTTCCCCGTTTTCCTACTTTTATTGCATTTGTCCTTTATCTGTTTAGTGTTTTAACTGATGATCTTATGCTTAGAAAACATTTAGGACAGTGTAATTTAAGTATGGTCTCGGGAAGATTCTGAATTTTGTTTTCTTTTATGTTTATTTTTCCTTTTATTTTTCTTTATTAGTTTTCCAGTTATTTTTTAAAAAAAAAAAAAAATTTTATTTGTGATAATTATTTTTTTTAAGTGTGCAAAAAATTTTTCTTTTCAAATTTAATTGTTATAAGATGTACATATATTTATTTTTCATATATTTAAAAAAAAAAAAATGTGTTCTGTGTTTTATTTGCTTCGTGATTTTTAGTGTTTTTACTAAAAAGAAAAAATTCGAAAAATCAAAAATTCAAAAATTGTTTTGCGTATTCCTTGATTTTATTTCGACCCTCAGTATCTTATTATTTTATACCAATAAAAATTTTTCACTTCAGATCTTATTTTTCCTTATTTTCCTTCACTGTAAATATAATTTCTTAGTTGTTTGCATACAGATTATTGATTGAAAAATTTGACTAAGAAAGATTTCATTCATCATTGCAAAAAAAAAAAAAAAATTACAGTAATTGAGAAAAGGAAATTTAACAGATCTGAAAATAAAATTGCAGTAGATATATATAAATAAAAGATGTTCGGGGGGTCGATCTTTAGTGATCGTTAATATTACACACCATAATAAATAAAAACAAAAAAAAAAAAAAAAAAAAAAAAAACAAAAAAAAATATAATTGTTCAGATTACATGCCTTGTCCATATTCTGGCCACGCTCGGCCAGCAAAAACATAAAAATAAAAAAATAAAAAAAAAAAAAGGAAAAAAACATAAAACTTTAAAACTGAAAGAATTCACGAGCTGGTTGTGGTGGTCTAAGGGAGAGCTCCGTTGAGGGAGCTCTGGTTCGAAAAGTCACGAGCGGAGGCTTTGGTGGAGGAATTTCTCGTTCATTTCTGTCGTCATCGATAATGATCGGAACTGGAAACAAATTCAGCAGCCTCGGTGCCCTCATTATCACCCAGTTGTTTTCTTTCAAACAAAAAATAAAAATAAAAAAATAAATAAATAAAATTGTGTTAATTATAGAAGAGGAATGGAAAATTCAATGGAGGTGTGATCAGAGGTCTTACCGTACATATATAGCGGCAGTTGTGAAAAGAGAGTGCCAGTGGGGTCTATCTCCGCTTGCCAGTGCTTGACCCGATTGCCGTGGTTGTTGAACCAGCAGTGTACGTTGTATTCGGTGGCTTCGCCGAAAGCCCTTAGTCGAGACGCGATCTCGACGACTTGCGCTCGGCTTGGGTGTGTGACCCCATAGTTGAATATTTTGGTCATCATCGTGATCTGATCGTCGGTTGGACGCCACCGTTGACTGGTATATCTCTCTGATTCCGTTTCACTCATCCTTCCTCTCGTAATATACAAATACATAAATAAAAAAATAAATACATATAAAAAAACAAGAAAAAAAAAAGCATAACATAAAAAAAAAAAAAAAAAACATAAAAACATTAGATTCTTAATTCAGTGTTTTCTTTATTTGTTCTTGTTTCCTTTCAGATTTATTTTGTCCAGTCATGCTTTAATGTTTCAGTTTTTGGTCTCAGATCTGTTTCACAGTCCTCGCAAAGGGTCCTAAACGGATCTATGTCCAGTTGTCCGGTTGTTCTTGTCCATATTGTTCTTGTATATTATGTTTATGTGTTTATTTAGTTTTAAGTGGGGTACGTGGCGTTGTTCTACCCGATTGTCTCTGCAATACCTTCAATCGAAGGGAGATTAACGTCTGGTTTCCAGCCTATATACCCCTTAAGTTTTTTTGACAGTTGTGTTTTATGTGTTTTTCTTTAAAAAAAAATAATAAAGCAAAAAAAAAAAGAAGAAGAAAGGGAGAGCAGGGAAGAGGAAAGCTGAGAAAGCGCAAGTAAATAACAATGGAAAAGAAGAGAAATGAAAGCATGAAAAGAAAGCAGGAAATGAAAAAACGGAAATGAAAGATCTAAAAGCTTAAAGAGAAGCAGAGCAAGCAAGCAGAGAGAAAAGGAGATCCTTAGTGAAGAAAGACTTACCTGGAGAAGTAGAGCTGGCAGAGAAGCTCCTCGCGGATCTCAGACTCTTCAGTTGGCACGGTGGCAGAGGCTCCTTGCAGGGCTCGTACACCTTCAGAGCACGCGGACGCGGGGGGGAGAGGCTCCCTGCAGAGATCCAGACGCTCGAGAGAGTAGAGAGAGGAGAGAGCAGAGAGAGGAGTAGAGAGAGAGTGAGGGATCAGAAATGGCGCTGGACGCGGAGGAGCGGACCTTTTATAGCCAAATGTTTTCCACTGTAGCAACAGTTTCGGTCATTGCAACCGAAACTGTTGTCACAGTACAGGTCATCTTTTTCAAAAAAAAAAAAAATAATAAAATAAAAAAATATAATAAATAAAAAAATTAATTTGCATCTGCTGATGGGTGCTAGGTGATTTGGACATCTGCTGATGGATGTCAATGATAACATCTACTGATGGATGTTACTGAAAATTTCTTCCCATTTTTCTACTTTTATTGCACTTGTTTATATTATTTGACTGCTCTGAAATTGATAATCTGATGATTGTAACACACTGAGGACATTGTGTGATTTAAGTGTGGTCTACTGGGAAGAAATTCTGATTTTTCTGATTTTTCTGTTAGATTGTATTTTGTGTGTTAAATTTTTTGTTTTTGAGTGTTAATTTTTTCTGTTTTAAGTTGTTTTAGTGTGTTTTGTGTGCAATAAATTTTACATTTTTCTCTTGATTTCTGGATGATGTCTAAGTTGTAGATTTTTCCTTCACTTGATTAATACTTATGGTTTGAAATCCTTGCTTTTCTCTGCTTGGAAGATGATTATAATGTTTGAGAGGTTGATTTGATTGAGAAAAATACCCTGAGTGAGAATTTGAGCCACTTAATTTTCTTTCTTGTGTGACATGTATCTTGATTGCTTGCACATATGCCTTGGCTTGATTCTTTTTGATAATTCTTGATGGATATGCATGTTTAGAAAATGATAAAGGCATTTTATTTCTTGAGCCTCTTTAGCCAAATAAGCCTACCCTGTTATTATCCTTTGATAACCCCTTTGAGCCTATACTTTCCCCATTTATTTGTGTTGAAGCTCATATACTGACCCTAAGTGAAAAACAATGATTACCTTAAACTTAGGAAAGTCTGGAGCTACAGAAGTGTTTTGAGAATAAGTGTGGTCTCCTTGGGAATTCTGATGAATTGGCTAGTTGGTTCCTCATCATGTTTTGAAATGATAATTTATATCCTGTTGTGTGAAAAAAAAAAAAAAAAAAAGAAGACAGGATGAAAAATATTTGATGAGAAAAAGAGAAAATTGAAAAATAATTTTATGAATAATGGAGTCGAGAAGAGGATTGAATTAGAGGTTTGGGTGAGATTTCACTGTGTTTACATTTTTTTTCCTAGTGCACCTCTATTTCTTCTAAGCTATAGCTACTTATCCAAATTTATCCTCCCCTGTCCTTGGCCCCATTACAACCCAGTAAAGACCTTTTGATCTGAACATGCATATGTTTTAAGTATTGATAATTAGAAGCTTGCCAAGTCTACTTGTGTTGGTTTTCTTGAGTACATCGAGTTGAAATTATTTACCCTAGACACTTGAGAGAAACACTGTAGTGCATCTGTGAGGTTTTGTTATTTTTAAATCACCTCTTAAGCTTATTAATTATTTTTCTACGTATTGAGTTGCTTGGATAATTTCTATAAGTATCTACTTTTCTTGATTACGTGTTGGATATTTTCTATTTCTTTCCTCTGTCCAGACCTTTTGAGAACTGTGTAAAGTTTATGTGTTTTTCTTGTGAGTTTTTATATTTTTCTGTCTGCTGCATTTGTGTCAGTCTTCGTGAAAGTCCTTTGAACTATTCCCTGATTTGAGTCTTGATTTTGCCCAGGAGTGCAAAAGACTAAGTGTGGTCTATTTTGATGAGTCAATATTTTCTTCACTTCACTTAGCTTATTGTACTAGATTTAATCGGGGAATTGTGCTTAATTGTCCAGTATTTTCCCGTTTTTACTATTTGTACTTAATTTGACCAGAAATTCTAATTTCATTCAATTTGAATTATTTAAGTTGATTATTTGCATTGGTAATTTCAGGAAAATTTTGGAAATACAAATTGAGACATTTGGAAAAATATTCACACACTGTGTTTCAAAGAAACTACACTGCGTTGATTTAATTTGTGTGGAAAATTAAGCAGAATTGGCTTAGAAGCAAGACACATCACACGACTCCATAGAGAAGAAATGCATTAACTTTGGATGTGCAGATTTGTTTTGACCATATTCTTCCACTCCACATAAGCATTTGGTCTTGGACCTTAATTGCAAAAGAATCTCACGGACCAAATTCATTTGCTGAAATATGAATAAAATTATGAAGACATAGACACATGGGAAGATATTCCCTTGTCACGGATGCTGCAGAGAATTTTGGAAACACAATTTTCTTGTCTTCATTTTAGTTTTTTTTTAAAAAAACATTGTTACATGTGAAAAGAAGTGCAGCGTTTGGTTTTGTTTTCTCCACTTAAAACACATATGGACAATTGTTTGGAAAGCATTAACCGGTAGTGGAATAAACGTGGGACCCTCCATTAGGAAAAGAAATATTGTTCATGAAGAGGGGTCACGTTGAAGATAGCATTCACGGCCCTTGCAGAATTGGTGCACCGCATGGAGAGAAGAGAATCGACCTTTTGGATTCACTTTATTTTGCTGTCAAGAAGTTGGAAGTCGTGCTGTGTGATGTTATGGTCTGGATGGAATCTTTCATTATATTAAAAGAAGCACACGAGGACACATGCCAGATGGAGATTGTTGAATCTAGAGGGCACACACGTGATTGATTTTGGTGGTGAGCTCACGGGATAGTGATTCATGGACAGGGAAACACATAGGCAAAGGAAGCACGTTCTCATTTCTTTTCTTTATAAGCAAACGCGGTGATTATTGGAGAGTAAAAACGATGATGGAAGAAGTGTTGGTGACGGCTGAGAATGAAGCGGTGCTGAATGAGAGGATGCTTGGGGAGGCCACGCACATGTTGCAGGATAAAGAATGGTGTGCACGGTTAAGTGTTGGAAGCTTGGGGTGCCACGGCTGAAAGCAAAGAAGTTAAGTGTTGGAAGCTTAAGGTGTCACGGCTTGGCTGGAGGAGAAGAGAAGATTCATTTATCTTTAGATAGAAGAAGAGGCACGATGCATTCCAATTGGCTTTGAAAGAAGTATGTACAAGCTGTGCTGGAAAGTGAAGCACGGTGCACTTTAATTGGATAAAAAAATTGGTGAATGGAAAAGCACACGGCCACACCACTTCAAAGCTCACGGCTGGAAGGAGGCTGCGGCACGCTCATCCCAACAAAGCTGGACTTCATGTTCCCAGCTGATTCAAGTGGCCTTCCAGCAGCTTTCTTTACGCAGTTACAAGAGATTGGAGAGAAGATCAAGGTTGTCCAGCCATGTTCCAGCCACTACTTATTGGAAGTTCACGGTTGTTTTTGAGGAATGGCAGCAGCTAATATCCAAGGAGATGGAGTGGTGTCCAGCCATTGGAAGAAAGAAGGGAGAAAGTGCTTCACCAAGTGCTGATTTCACGTGAATCTTGGCTGCATGTGTGAAGGGAGAAACATTGAAAGATGGAGCATTCACGTCCAAGGGAAAATGGAATGTTGAAGGGAGCCATTCACGTGATTCATCTGAAAAGAGAGGGCCCATCTTATTTTATTTTGAATGTCACGGGAACAAGCTAACAGGGGAGAAAATGAAAGAGAGCACCTCCAATATAAAAAGGGGTAGGAATTCCAGTAGAGAGACGTCTGGAGGCCTGGATTTTTATTAGATTTTAGGATTGCATTAGGTGTAGTATAGAATTCATGGCCCTGGAAGAGGCTCTCTGCCTCTTCCTCTCCTTCCTTTTCCAGTTCCATTTTCAAACAGTGCATGTAATTTCATTTCTGAGCGTGTAGTTCATTTCATAGTTTAATCATTTCATTTTATTTCAAGTGTTGAATTTTAATTAAAGTGTTGAATGTTTGATGAATTCCATTTCCAGTGTTTTATTTTTATCTGTTGTATTTTACCATTCAGTATTTTCTGCATCGCTATATTCCATAATTTTACTGTTCATCGTATTTCCAAACGTTGTTTTTATCGTTTATTTTTACTGATGCTTTTGGTAAATTTTAATCACAATGTTTTTATGTTTTTCTGCTTGTTACTGTTCACGCATTTTAGTTTTAAACACTGTGTAAATTTTCCATTGTCTATTTTTACCATCTTTTACCGCTTGTTTTTACCATTGTTAAAATTTATTTCAGTATTTTAAATTTAGTTTTATTTAATTTCCAATTTCCAATTTTATTTTTCTACATCCTAAAACTATCAAAAACCCCCCCACTTCGTGATAAATCTAAGACCGAACCACACAAAAATTGGTCCTTGAGAGACGACCTAGGAGTCACCTCCTAGTAATTATACTGCATTAATTTCTGTGCACATAAAATTTGTATGACCGCGACAGTCGTACCATGGACGAAGTTAACGAAGTGGACGAAGTGGAGGAAGTGGACGAAGTTGATGAAGTGTACAAGTGGACGAAGTTGACGAAGTGGAGGAAGTGGAGGAATTGGACGAAGCGGACGAAGTTGACGAAGTGGATGAACTGGACGAAGCGGACGAGGTTGAGGAAGTGGACAAAGTGGACGAAGTGGACGAAGGGGACGTGGTGACCGAAGTGGACGACGTGGCCGAAAGTGATGAAGTGGACGAAGTGGAAGAAGTGGAAGAAGTTGAAGAAGTGGACGAAGTTGACGAATTGGAGGAAGTGGAAGAAGTGGAGGAAGTTGAAGAAGTGGACGACGTTGACGAAGTGGAGGAAGTGTAGGAAGTGGACAAAGTTCACGAAGTGGAGGAAGTGGAGGAAGTGGACGATGTGGATGAAGTGGACGAACTCGACGAATTGGAGGAAGTGGACGAAGTGGAAGAAGTGGAGGAAGTTGAAAAAGTGGAGGAAGTTGACGAAGTGGACGGCGTATAGGACGTGGACGAAGGGGAGGAAGTGGTGCAAGTTGAGGAAGTGGAGGAAGTGAAGGAATTGGAGGAAGTTGACGAAGAGGACGAACTGGAGGAAGTGGATGATGTGGACGAAGTTGATCAAGTGAACGAAGTTGACGAAGTGGACGAAGTGGAGGAAGTGGACGAAGTTGACATAGTGGAGGAAGTGGACGATGTGGACGAAGTGGATGAGGTGGACAAAGTGGACGAAGTTGACGAAGTGGACGAAGTTGACGAAGTGGACGAAGTTGAAGAAGTGGATGAAGTTGACGAAATGGAGAAGTAGAAGAAGTTGATGAAATGGAGGATGTGGAAGAAGTGGACGAAGTTGATGAAGTGGGCGAAGTGGACGAAGGGGACAAAGTGGACAAAATGGACGAAGTGGAGGAAGGGGACGAAGTGGAAGAAGTTTAGGAAGGGGACGAAGTGGAAGAAGTGGAGGAAGTTGAAGAAGTGAACAAAGTTGACGAAGTGGAGAAGTGGAGGAAGTGGACGGAGTTGACTAAGTGGAGGAAGTGGATGATGTGGACGAAGTGGATGAAGTTGACTTAGTGGACGAAGTGGAAGAAGTGGAAGAAGTGGATGAAGTTGGCGAAGTGGAGGAGGTGGACGAAGTGGACGAAGTCAAGGAAGTTGAGGAAGTGGAGGACGGGGAGGAAGGGGACGAAGTGGAGGAAGTGGACGAAATGGAAGAAATGGACGAAGTTGAACAAGCGAACGAAGTTGACGAAGTGGACGAATTGGAGGAATTACACGAAGTTAAAGAAGTGGAGGCAGTTGAAGAAGTGGATGAAGTTGACAAAGTGGAGGAAGTGGAGGAAATTGACGAAGTGTACGAAGTTGAAGTGGACGAAGTGCACGAAGTGGAGGACGAATTGGAGGAAGTGGAGGAAGTTGACGAAGTAGAGGAAGTTGACGAAGGGTACGAAGTGGAGGATGTGGAGGAAGTGGAGGAAGTTGAGGAAGTCCAGGAACTGGAGGAAGTGGAGGAAGTGGAAGAAGTGGAGGAAGTGGAGGAAGGGGAAAAAGTGGAGGAAGTGGAGGAACTGGAGAAGTTGAGGAAGTGCATGACGTGGATGAAGTGAACGAAGGGGACAAAGGGGACGAAGTGGAGGAAGCAGAGGAAGTGGACGAGGTGGAGGAAGTTGAGGAATTGGAGGAAGTGGATGAAGTGGAAGAAGTGGAGGAAGTTGAACAAGTGGACGAAGTTGACGAAATGAAGGAAGTGGAGGAAGTGCACAAATTTGACGAAGTGGACGAAGTTAAACAAGTGACGAAGTTGACGAAGTTGACGAAGTGGACGAATTGGAGGAAGTGGAAGAAGTAGAGGAAGTTGAACAAGTGGACGAAGTTGACGAAGTGGACGAAGTGGAGGAAGTGGATGACGTGGACGAAGGGGACCAAGAGGAAGAAGATTAGGAAGGGGACGAAGTGAAAGAAGTGGAGGAATTTGAAGAAGTGAACGAAGTTGACGAAGTGGAGAAGTGGAGGAAGTGGACGGAGTTGACTAAGTGGAGGAAGTGGATGATGTGGACGAAGTGGATGAAGTTGACTTAGTGGACGAAGTGGACGAAGTGGAAGAAGTGGACGAAGTGGAACAAGTGGACGAAGTTGAAGAAGTGGACGACGTTGACGAAGTGGAGGAAGTGTAGGAAGTGGACAAAGTTCACGAAGTGGAGGAAGTGGAGGAAGTGGACGAAATGGACGATGTGGATGAAGTGGACGAACTCGACGAATTGGAGGAAGTGGACGAAGTGGAAGAAGTGGAGGAAGTTGAAAAAGTGGACGAAGTTGATGAAGTGGACGGCGTATAGGACGTGGACGAAGGGGAGGAAGTGGTGCAAGTTGAGGAAGTGGAGGAAGTGAAGGAATTGGAGGAAGTTGACGAAGAGGACGAACTGAAGGAAGTGGATGATGTGGACGAAGTTGATCAAGTGGACGAAGTTGACGAAGTGGACGAAGTGGAGGAAGTGGACGGAGTTGACATAGTGGAGGAAGTGGAGGAAATGGACGATGTGGACGAAGTGGATGAGGTGGACAATGTGGACGAAGTTGACGAAGTGGACGAAGTTGTTGAAGTGGACGAAGTTGAAGAAGTGGATGAAGTTGACGAAATGGAGAAGTAGAGGAAGTTGACGAAATGGAGGAAGTGGAAGAAGTGGACGAAGTTGATGAAGTGGGCGAAGTGGACGAAGGGGATGAAGTGGACAAAATGGACGAAGTGGAGGAAGGGGACGAAGTGGAAGAAGTTTAGGAAGGGGACGAAGTGGAAGAAGTGGAGGAAGTTGAAGAAGTGAACGGAGTTGACGAAGTGGAGAAGTGGAGGAAGTGGACGGAGTTGACTAAGTGGAGGAAGTGGATGATGTGGACGAAGTGGATGAAGTTGACTTAGTGGACGAAGTGGAGGAAGTGGACGAAGTGGAAGAAGTGGATGAACTTGACGAAGTGGAGGAGGTGGACGAAGTGGACGAAGTCAAGGAAGTTGAGGAAGTGGAGGACGGGGAGGAAGGGGACGAAGTGGAGGAAGGGGACGAAATGGAAGAAATGGACGAAGTTGAACAAGCGAACGAAGTTGACGAAGTGGACGAATTGGAGGAATTGGAGGAAGTTAAAGAAGTGGAGGCAGCTGAAGAAGTGGATGAAGTTGACGAAGTGGAGGAAGTGGAGGAAATTGACGAAGTGTACGAAGTGGAAGTGGACGAAGTGCACGAAGTGGAGGACGAATTGGAGGAAGTGGAGGAAGTGGAGGAAGTTGACGAAGTGGAGGTAGTTGACGAAGGGTACGAAGTGGAGGATGTGGAGGAAGTGGAGGACGTTGACGAGGTGGAGGAAGTTGAGGAAGTCCAGGAACTGGAGGAAGTGGAGGAAGTGGAAGAAGTGGAGGAACTGGAGGAACTGGAGGAAGTTGAGGAAGTTGAGGAACTGCATGAAGTGGATGAAGTGAACGAAGGGGACGAAGGGGAAGAAGTGGAGGAAGCAGAGGAAGTGGACGAGGTGGAGGAAGTTGAGGAATTGGAGGAAGTGGATGAAGTGGAAGAAGTGGAGGAAGTTGAACAAGTGGACGAACTTGACGAAATGAAGGAAGTGGAGGAAGTGGATAAATTTGACGAAGTGGACGAAGTTAAACAAGTGACGAAGTTGACAAAGTGGACGAATTGGAGGAAGTGGAAGAAGTAGAGGAAGTTGAACAAGTGGACGAAGTTGACGAAGTGGACGAAGTGGAGGAAGTGGATGACGTGGACGAAGGGGACCAAGAGGAAGAAGTTTAGGAAGGGGACGAAGTGGAGGAAGTTGAAGAAGTGAACGAAGTTGACGAAGTGGAGAAGTGGAGGAAGTGGACGGAGTTGACTAAGTGGAGGAAGTGGATGATGTGGACGAAGTGGATGAAGTTGACTTAGTGGACGAAGTGGAAGAAGTGGACAAAGTGGAAGAAGTGGACGAAGTTGAAGAAGTGGACAAAGTTGACGAAGTGGAGAAGTGGAGGAAGTTGACGAAATGGAGGAAGTGGAGGAAGTGGAAGAGGTGGACGAAGTGGACAAAGTGGATGAAGGCGATGAAGTGAACGAAGTGGACGAAGTTGACGAAGTGGAGGAAGTTGACGAGGTGGAGGAAGTGAAGGAAGTGGGAGAAGTCCAGGAAGTGGAGCAAGTGATAAAGTGGAAGAAGTGGAGGAAGTGGAGGAAGTGGAGGAAGTGGAGGAAGTTGATGAAGTGGACGAAGTGGACAAAGTGGACGAAGTTGACGAAGGGGACGAAGTGGAGGAAGTGGAGAAAGCGGAGGAAGTGGAGGAAGTGAAGGAAGTTGACGAAGTGGAGGAAGTGGAGGAAATGGAGGAAGTAGACGTAGTGGACGAAGTGAAGGAAGTTGAGGAAGTGGAGGACGTGGAGAAGGGGGACGAAGTGGACGAAGTTGACTAAGTGGAGGAAGTGGAAGATATGGACGAAGTGGATGAAGTTGACTTAGTGGACGAAGTGGACGAAGTGGAAGAAGAGGACGAAGTTGAAGAAGTGGACGAAGTTGACGAAGTGGAGAAGTGGAGGAAGTTTAGGAAATGGAGGAAGTCGATGAAGTGAACGAAGTGGACGAAGTGGACGAAGTTGACGAAGTTGACCAATTGGAGGAAGCTGACGCGGTGGAGGAAGTGGGGGAAGTCCAGGAAGTGGAGGAAGTGATGAAGTGGAAGAAGTGGAGGGAGTGGAGGAAGTGGAGGAAGTTGATGAAGTGACGAAGTGGACAAAGTGGACGAAGGAGACGAAGTTGATGAAGGGGACGAAGTGGAGGAAGCGGAGGAAGTGGAGGAAGTGAAGGAAGTTGACGAAGTGGAGGAGGTGGACGAAGTGGACGAAGTCAAGGAAGTTGAGGAAGTGGAGGACGGGGAGGAAGGGGACGAAGTGGAGGAAGTGGACAAAATGGACGAAATGGACGAAGTTGAACAAGCGAACGAAGTTGACGAGGTGGACGAATTGGAGGAATTGGACGAAGTTAAAGAAGTGGAGGAAGTTGAAGAAGTGAACGAGGTTGACGAAGTGGAGGAAGAGGAGGAAGTGGAGGAAATTGACGAAGTGTACGAAGTGGAAGTGGACGAAGTGCACGAAATGGAGGACGAAGTGGAGGAAGTTGACGAAGTGGAGGAAGTGGAGGAAGTGGAGGAAGTTGACGAAGGGGACGAAGTGGAGGATGTGGAGGAAGTGGAGGAAGTTGACGAGGTGGAGGAAGGTGAGGAAGTCCAGGAAGTGGAGGAACTAGAGGAAGTGGAGGAAGTTGAGGAAGTGGACGAAGTGGATGAAGTGAACGAAGGGGATGAAGGGGACGAAGTGGAGGAAGCATAGGAAGTGGACGAAGTGGAGGAAGTGGAGGAAGTAGAGGAAGTGGACGAAGTGAAGGAAGTTGAGGAAGTGGAGGAAGTGGAGGACGTGGAGGAAGGGGACGAAGTGGAGGAAGTGGACGAAGTGAAGGAAGTGGAGGAAATGAAGGAAGTGGAGGAAGTGGACGAAATAGACGAATTAGACGGAGTGGAAAAAGTAGACGAAGTGGAGGAAGTTGACGAAGTGGAGGAAGTGGAGGAAGTTGACGAAGGGGACGAAGTGGAGGATGTGGAGGAAGTGGAGGAAGTTGACGAGGTGGAGGAAGTTGAGGAAGTCCAGGAAGTGGAGGAACTAGAGGAAGTGGAGGAAGTTGAGGAAGTGGACGAAGTGGATGAAGTGAACGAAGGGGACGAAGGGGACGAAGTGGAGGAAGCATAGGAAGTGGACGAAGTGGAGGAAGTGGAGGAAGTAGAGGAAGTGGACGAAGTGAAGGAAGTTGAGGAAGTGGAGGAAGTGGAGGACGTGGAGGAAGGGGACGAAGTGGAGGAAGTGGACGAAGTGAAGGAAGTGGAGGAAATGAAGGAAGTGGTGGAAGTGGACGAAATAGACGAATTAGACGGAGTGGAAAAAGTGGACGAAGTTGAACAAGTGAACGAAGTTGACAAAATGGACGAATTGGAGGAAGTGGATGAAGTGGAAGAACTGGAGGAAGTTGAACAAGTGGACGAAGTTGACGACGTTGATGACGTGGAGGAAGTGGACGAATTGGACGAAGTGGACGAAGATGAACAAGTGAACGAAGTTGACGAATTGGAGGATGATGGAAGCAGCTTCACTCTTCAAGAATGAGCAACTTCTCAGACCAAAGGTGGCAGCGGAATTGGAAAACGGAGATGTAGTTGGAGGCGCATGGAAGGTGTTTGATGAATTGTCTGGTGCGGTTTTGGAGTGTGTAGGCAGGTTCTAGCTCAGACGGCCTTCCAAGAGGGAAGGAAGCTAGAGGATAAGTGTGCTAAAGTGGCACAATGCAAAGAACTTGAAGAAGTAGTGGCTGGAAACAATCCAACAGCATTTCACTATATCAATTCAAGGTATTAACCTTCTCAAGAAAATACGGAGACAAAGGTATGCATGTTGTTAACTTCTTCTTTAAAAGGTAAATACCTTGACTCGTCTTCTCAAAAACATCACTTTGTTTCTTCATTTTATCATGGGGAATGTTCAAAACAAAGTGCATCCAAAAAATTATTAAAGGCCAAGACTTCTTCTAATAAATTTTTTGTCAAAAGGCCTTCATTTTATCTTCTTATCTTTGCATACATTCTTATCTTCATACTAATTGTTGCTATTTTTTGTAGATATATTTTTGACCCAGGAGGAACACAAAAACCAAAGTTGTACTTCTTTCTTTCTTCCCGATTTGAGGACAAATCGTTTTTAAAGAGGGAGGGAATGATGGCAACCCCTTTAGGGACTTCCCATCCAAAGAAGTATCAACTTTAATCTAAGACCAAGAAAGGGAAGTTGAATAAAGGACTTATCTTTTCTTTCTAAGTCTTAGCATGTTCTCTTTAACTAATTCCATTTACATTGTTTGTAGGACAATAAAGGTTGGAAAGTTCCTAGGAGAGTTGCCAAGCAAAGAGGAAACAAGGGAAGCAAGAAGGAATGTATGTTGCAACCAGCCATGAAGCATGTTTTCCACACTTTCCATGTGCAACACATTCAGCCATGACTCTTCTTTACTTTGAAGCACACTTGACTTGTTTTTCACGTGGAACACAAGCCACACCGTGAGCCATCTTCATTTGTAGCACATTCTCCATGCTTCCCACGTGAAAAATGCAACTCACGTTCATTAGCCTTCAGCACATGTAATTAGTGTAATTCAGTAGCTTTCCTTGCACGCTCCCAAGCTCATCTTCTCCTATAAAAGAGAGCTTCATCATTTGTAAACTCAACTTGATTTGTAGTAAAGAAATGCTGCCAATTTTCAGCTTTCACTCTCAAGTTCAACCTTGTGCATTGTTATCTTGCACCTCCTCTAGCTTCTTTCCCCTTTGGAAAGCCTACTGAGTTAGAGATCTACCAAAACATCCATGCAAACACCACCAGACAATTTCACAAACACCTTGAGTGCGCTCCGAACCTCCACTGTTTTCTCTCAATCCGCTGCTACTTCTCTGAGTTTTGGAGCTTCTTCTGCATGTCTAGGAGTAGCTTCCATCAGAGGAAGTGGACGAAGTGGAAGAAGTAGAGGAAGTTGAACAAGTGGACGAAGTTGACGAAGTGGACGAAGTGGAGGAAGTGGACAAAGTGGAGGATGTGGAGGAAGTTGAGGGAGTGGACGAAGTGGAGGAAGTGGAGGAAGTTGACGAAGAGAACGAAGTGTAGGAAGTGGACGATGTGGAGAAAGTCGACGAAGTGGAGGATGTGGAGGAAGTTGAGAAAGTGGACAAAGTGAAGGAAGTTGACAAAGAGGACGAAGTGGGGGAAATGGAGGATGTGGACGAAGTCGACGAAGTAGATGAAGTTGAGGAAGTGGACGAAGTGGACGAAGTGAAGGAAGTTGAAGAAGTGAACGAAGTTAACGAAGTGGAGAAAAGGAGGAAGTGGACGAAGTTGACGAAGACGAGGAAGTGGAGGAAGTGGACGAAGTTGACGAAGTGGAGAAGTGGACGAAGTTGACGAAGTGGAGGAACTGGACGAAGTGGACGAAGTTGACGAAGTGGACGAAGTGGACGAAGGGGACGAAGTGAACGAAATGAACGACGTGGACGAAGGTGACGAAGTGGACGAAATGGACGAAGGGGACGAAGTGGACAAAGTGGACGAAGTGGAAGAAGTTGTAGAAGTGGACGAATTGGACGAATTGGAGGAAGTGGACGAAGTGGAAGAAGTGGAAGAAGTTGACGAAGTGCAGGAAGTTGACGAAGTGGAGGAGGTGTAGGAAGTGGAGGAAGTAGATGATGTGGAGGAAGTGCAGGAAGTGGACGAAGTGGAGGAAGTTGAGGAAGTGGTTGCAGTTGACGAAGTGGACGAATTGGAGCAAGTGGACGAAGTGGAAGAAGAGGAGGAAGTTGAACAAGTGGACGAAGTTGACGAACTGGACAAAGTGGAGGAAGTGGAGAAACTGGAGGAAGTGTAGGAAGTTGAGGAAGATGTAGACGAAGTAGGCGAAGAGGAGGAATTGGAGGAAGTGGACGAACATGACGAAGTGGAGGAAGTCGACGAAGTGTAGGAAGTGGAGGAAGTGGTCCAAGTTGAAGAAGTCAACGAAGTGGAGGAAGTTGACCAGGTTGACGAAGTTGAAAAAGTGGAAGAAGTGGAGGAAGTGGAGGAAGTGGAGGAAATTGAGGAAGTGGAGGAAGTGGAGGAAGTTGAGGAAGTGGAGGAAGTGGAGGAAGTGGATGAAGTGGACAAGGTGGACGAATAGGATGAACTGGACGAAGTGGAGGAAGGGGACAAAGTGGAGGAAGTTGACGCAGAGGACGAAGTGGACGATGTAGTCGAAGTGGAGGAAGTGGACGAAGTTGAGGAAGTGGAGGAAGTGGAGGAAGTTGAGGAAGGGGAGGAAGTGGATGAAGTGGACGAAGTTAAGGAAGTGGAGGAGGTGCAGGAAGCGGACGAAGTTGACGAAGCGGAGGAAGTGGACGATGTTGATGAAGTTAACGAAGTGGACGAAGTAGAGGAAGTGAACGACGTTGACGAAGTGGACGATGTGGAGGAAGTCAACGAAGTGGAGGAAGTGGATGAAGTTGACAAAGTGGACCAAGTGGACGAAGTTGATGAAATGGATGAAGTGGACGAAGTGGAAGAAGTTGAGGAGGTTGAAGAAGTGGACGAAGTGGAGGAAGAGACGAAGTTGACGTATTGGAGGAAGTGGACGAAGGGGACGAACTTGACGAAGTGCTAGAAGTGGAGGAACTGGACGAAGTAGAGGAAGTGGACGAGGTGGAGGGAGGAAGTTGACACAGAAGACGAAGTGGACGACGTAGTCGAAGTGGAGGAAGTGGAGGAAATGGAGGAAGTGGACGAAGTTGACGAAGTGGAGGAAGTGGAGGAAGTGGAGGATGTGGACGAAGTGGAGGAAGTGGACGAAGTTGACGAAGTGGAGGAAATGGAGGAAGTGGACGAATCAATTGGACGAAGTAGAGGACGTTGACGAAGTGGACGAAGTGGAGGAAGTTAAGGACGTGGAGGAGGTGCAGGAAGTGGACGAAGTTGACGAAATGGAGGAAGTGGACGAAGTGTAGGAAATGGAGGAACTAGAGGAAGTTGACCAAGTGGACGAAGAGGACGAAGGGGACGAAGTGGAGGAAGTGCAGGAAGGCAGGAAGTGGAGCAAGTGGAGGAAGTGGAGGAAGTGGAGGAGGTGCAGGAAGTTGATGAAATTGACGAAGTGGAGGAAGTAGACGATGTGGACGAAGTTGACGAAGTGGACGAAGTAGAGGAAGTGGACGAAGTTGACGAAGTGGAGGAAGTGGACGATATGGACGAAGTCAATGAAGTGGAGGAAGTGGATGAAGTTGACGAAGTGGACGAAGTTGACGAAATAGACGAAGTGGACGAAGTGGAAGAAGTGGAGGAGGTTGAAAAGTGGACGAAGTGTAGGAAGCGGAGGAAGTGGACGAAGTTGACGAAGTGGAAGAGGTGGACGAAGTGGACGAAAGGGACGAATTCGAGGTAGCAGAGGAAGTGAAGGAAGTGGAGGAAGTTGAGGATGTGGAGGAAGTGGAGGAAGTGGAAGAAGTGGAGGAAATGGACGAAGTGGAGGAAGTTAAGGAAGTTGAGGAAATGGAGGAAGTGGAAGAAGTTGACGAATTGGACGAAGAGGAGGAAGTGGAGGAAGTGGACGAAATGGACGAAGTGGAAGTAGTGGAGGAAGTGGACGCAGTAGAGGAAGTGGACGAAGTGGAGGGAGGAAGTTGACACAAAAGACGAAGTGGACGAAGTAGTCGAAGTGGAGGAAGTGGAGGAAATGGAGGAAATGAATGAAGTTGATGAAGTGGAGGAAGTGGAGGAAGTGGTGGAAGTGGACGATATGGAGGAAGTGGAGGAAGTAGAGGAAGTTGACAAAGTGGACAAAATGGACGAAGTTGACGATGTGGACGAAGTGGAGGAAGTGGAGGATGTGGACGAAGTGGAGGAAGTGGAGGAAGTGGAGGGAGGAAGTTGACACAGAAGACGAAGTGGACGAAGTAGTCGAAGTGGAGGAAGTGGAGGAAATGGACGAAGTTGATGAAGTGGAGGAAGTGGTGGAAGTGGACGATGTGGAGGAAGTGGAGGAAGTAGAGGAACTTGACGAAGTGGAGGAAGTAGAGGAACTTGACGAAGTGGTGGACGAAGTGGACGAAGTGGAGGAAATGGAGGAAGTGAACGAATCAAGTGGACGAAGTAGAGGACGTTGACGAAGTGGACGAAGTGGAGGAACTTAAGGATGTGGAGGAGGTGCAGGAAGTGGACGAAGTTGACGAAGTGGAGGAAGTGGACGAAGTGTAGGTGATGGACAAATTTATGAGCACCAAAATATGATGTCACAAACTTGTTTCACAATCGGCAAGTATGACCGAATCGTTCAAGTAATAAACTTGGTAAGACCAAGTATCGTTCTCCCAAAGGACTCACGGCCTAGTTTAGTTGTGTGGTTTGTTGATTAGCTAAGACTTAAGAACGAAATATTTGGAGTTTAATATGCAAGACAGAAAATAAACATGTATGCATGAGTTTTTGATCAATGGCAAAAGCAAAAGATAAACACTTTCAATGAAATATATGAATGAATATGTTGTTGGGGGTCAATTTCATCTTATCCACTCTCATATATTTTAGGAATTCAACATTCAAATCATCATTGTTAATGCCACTCTCTAAAGTACCATTCTAGATGGCTTCTCCCTAATCACGAGTTCATACAATTCCTAGCATTCCTAATGATCAGTTCATAAGTGCAGGAGCTTAACGACAACCAACATAATATTGGGAGAAATTCCCCGGATCTAGACTTCCCCGTACGTGCCCGTATCGACAAAACCAATAATCATGCATCGAATGAGTTAAACAATGCAAGCATTAAGCAAAGAGGAAAAACCCTAACTAATGATTAAAGAAAGCATAAGTCTTAATTAAAAGATGCAAGCATAAATTCCATATATGAGAGCTTCAAAAGATTACATTGATTCCCCAACAAACATACAAGGTTTAGTTCACCATATTCACGGTGAACCTAGATGAACAATAATGAAAGAATGAAAGAATAAACCCTAAAAAGGTGAAGAGGTAGCCTGAGTGACGAACGGGTCGCACCGCTCACAAAAGTTGATTGCACGAAATTAATGCAGTATAACTAGGAAATGACTCCTAGGTCGTCTCTCAAGGACCAATTTATGGTTCAGTCTCAGATGTTCTACACGAAGTGGGGGGGGTTTTGTGGATGTTTTGTGCGGTAAATAAAATTTAAAAGTGAAAATTAAACACAACTGAATTTAAAAACACTGAAATAAATTTTAAAGCAGTAAAACCAAAGGAAAAAAGACAGTAAAAACGAAACAGTAAATATGCATAAACGGTAAAATTTAACGACACAGAAAATAGAAAACGGTAAATAAAAGAGACTATGAAAACAAAAGCACTTTGAAAATGAAATTCATTAAACATTCAACATTAAATTAAAATGACTGGACAGTGAAGATAAAAAATGAAACTGAAATGAACAAACTACTACAATGACACAATACATGCTTCGAAAATAAATTTCTACACTATTGCACTGTTTGAAAAATGAAAACTTTAGAGGAAGAGAGCTCCTGGAAGAGAAGAACCGTGACCCCTTCCAGGCCTCCAAGGCCGTCTTTCTTCTGCTGCTGCTTCTTTCTCTTATAGCCAAAAACTCATAACATATTGTGCATCCCTTCTTCATTCCAGCCAGTTTTTACGGTTCGTGGTCTGCCTTCCCTCTGGCAATCCAGATTTTGCGTTTTGTGTCCCCCGTAGCATGAAGACTTTCTTCACCTCCTAGCCGTGCCAAAGAAATAGGGTGGGCCCTCCATTCTTGTGTCCATTTGCTTAGGCTTCCTCTTTCCAACCAGCTGGACTTTCCTTCTTTGTTTCCACCGTCAAACCACTTTCAACTTGCTGGACTTAGCTTCACTTCTTCCAGGACCGTGAGCTGCAGCGTGAAGGTTTATTGTTACTGCACCAGTCTTGTGTTGCTTCTGGATGGGAGGACGCTGCTGGAACGTGGATGCTCCATCCAAGCTGCTGGACGTGAAGCCCTCTGCTGGACGTTGTTGCCATGGCCTCCCTTCTTCATTTCTTCACTTGTTGATTGTTGGATGAAACCAAGCAAGCCGTGGAATGTGAGCTGCTGCCCCTTCACGTGTGCACACTCCAAACTAGCATAAAATTAATTCTTGGTCACTTTGTGTATAAAATTTCTCCAACATCTTTTCTCTTTTCTCTGGACATATATCCTCCAAATGAATAAGAAACGTAAATTTATTGTCCCTCTTCACATTTTCATGTGAAAGGATTTTGAAACAAGTGATGGGTCCCCTCTTTTGTTGATTGTTGGATAAAAGCTTGTGCAAGCCTTGAGTTGGATGTCCACCATGTTGCTTTTTCATATGCAGCTTTTTCCAATTTAATGGTTGTTAAATCATGTTGCGAGCCAAAGAAAGATGTGGCGGCCCATTGTCCAAAATTGAATATTATAACAAGCTTTCTTTCATTCCTTCTTTCTCTCGACGTGCAAAGGTGGACATGGGGCCCTTCCAAGCATTTTAAAGCCAACAAAATGTGGTGACCGTGAAATCCATGGAGCATTTAGTTATTTTCTTAATTGTGGGCCGCGGCAATGAATCACTTTCTTTCCAAAATAAAGCATTCACTTTCTAAGCAATTTAGTGCAGCGTGTTTGCATCCTTTTATTCCCATATTCCACTTCTTCATTTTAAATGAATCTTTTCCAATCAAGCTTAACTCCGTATACAATCTCCAAAACCGAAATCTGCATAGTGTAGCTTAAATATAATGGAAGTGTCATTTCTCTATGAATCTTCAAATATTATCCAATAAATTTCCCTGCAATTATTAATGTAAATAATTAGCTCAGATAGTTCAAATTAATTAAAATAAGAATTTCTGATCGATTTAAGCACAATTAAGAAAAATAGAAAAATACTGGACAATTAAACAGAATTCCCCGATTAATTTTAGCACAATAAGATAAGTGAAGTGAAGAAAATATTGACTCATCAAAATAGACCACACTTAGTCTTTTGCACTCCTGGGCAAAATCAAGACGCAAATCAGGGAATACGACATCAAAGGACTGACACAGATGCAACATACAGAAAATAAAAACTCGCAAGAAAATAAACAAAATTTACAAAGTTCTCAAGAATTCTAGACAGATAAAAGATGTAGACAATATCCAACACAAAGTCAAGAAAATCAGATACTCACAGAAATCATCCAAGCAATTCAAAACATGGAAAAATAATCAATCAGCTTAAGAGGTGATTTAAAAATAACAAAACCTCACAGATGCACTCACAGTGTTTCTCTCAAGTGTCTAGGGTAAATAATTTTGAATCGATGTACTCAAGAAAACAAACACAAGTAGACTTGGCAAGTTTCTAATATCAACACTTAAATCATACGCATGTTCAGATCCAAAGGTCTTTACTGGGTTGTAATGGGGCCAAGAACTGGGGAGGATAAAATATGGATAAGTAGCTATTGCTCAAAAGAAATAGAGGAGCAATGGGAAATAAAATGTAAACACAGTGAAATCTCACCCAAACCTCTAATTCAATCCTCTTCTTGACTCCATTGTTCTCAAAATTGTTTCTCATATTTCTCTTTTTCTCATCATTTTTTTTTTCTTCATCCTGTCTCTTTTCTTTTCTCTCTTTATCACACAACAGGATAGAATTCATATTTTCAAAACAAGATGAGGAACCAACTAGCCAATTCATCAGAATTCCCAAGGAGACCACACTTTTTCACAAAACACTTCTGTAGCTCCAGACTTCCTAAGGTTAAGGTAATCATTTGTTTTTCACTTAGGATCAGCATATGAGCTTCAACACAAAGAAATGGGGAAAGTATAGGCTCAAAAGGGTTATCAAAGGATAATAACAGGGTAGGCTTATTTGGCTAACGAGGCTCAAGAAATAAAATTGCCTTTATCATTTCCAAAAATGCATATAAATCAAGTATATCAAAAAGAATCAAGCCAAGGCATATGTGCAAGCAATTAAGATACATATCACACACAAGAAAGAAGATTAAGTGGCTCAAATCTCACACAGGGTATTCGTCACAATCAAATCAACCTCTTAAACACATAATCATCTTTCCAGGCAGAGAAAAGCAAGGATTTCAATCTAAGTATCAATGAAGTGAAGGAAAAATCTACAACTTAGACAAACTCCAGAAATCAAGAGAAAAATGTAAAATTTATTGCACACAAAACACACTAAAAACCACTTAAAACAGAAAAAATTTAACACTCAAAAACAAAAAATTTAACACACAAAACAAAGAAAAATCAGAGTCTCTCCCAATATTTTTGACGAACGGGTCGCACCGCTCACAAAAATTGTGCATAAAAGAATGCAGTATAGTATAACTAGGAAGTGACTCCTAGGTCGTCTCTCAAGGACCAATTTTTGTGGTTCAGTCTCAGATTAAACACGAAGTGGGGGGGGTTTGTGAATATGTTTGGATGCGATAAAATTAAAGTGGATTGGAAATTAAATAGAATTTAAAAACGTTGAAACAATTTTAAACACTGTAAAAACTGAACAGTAAAAGACAGTAAAAATGAAAAGTGGTAAATTGAGAAACGGTAAAATTTAAACGATGCAGAAAACAATAAACAGTATAATAAAAGAGACGGTAAAATAAAGATTAACTGAAAATGAAATCAACGGGTGCAGTGAAAATAAAAATTGAAACTGAAATGAACAAACTACTACAATGACACAATACATGCTTCGAAAATAAATTTCTACACTATTGCACTGTTTGAAAAATGAAAACTTTAGAGGAAGAGAGCTCCTGGAAGAGAAGAACCGTGACCCCTTCCAGGCCTCCAAGGCCGTCTTTCTTCTGCTGCTGCTTCTTTCTCTTATAGCCAAAAACTCATAACATATTGTGCATCCCTTCTTCATTCCAGCCAGTTCTTACGGTTCGTGGTCTGCCTTCCCTCTGGCAATCCAGATTTTGCGTTTTGTGTCCCCCGTAGCATGAAGACTTTCTTCACCTCCTAGCCGTGCCAAAGAAATAGGGTGGGCCCTCCATTCTTGTGTCCATTTGCTTAGGCTTCCTCTTTCCAACCAGCTGGACTTTCCTTCTTTGTTTCCACCGTCAAACCACTTTCAACTTGCTGGACTTAGCTTCACTTCTTCCAGGACCGTGAGCTGCAGCGTGAAGGTTTATTGTTACTGCACCAGTCTTGTGTTGCTTCTGGATGGGAGGACGCTGCTGGAACGTGGATGCTCCATCCAAGCTGCTGGACGTGAAGCCCTCTGCTGGACGCTGTTGCCATGGCCTCCCTTCTTCATTTCTTCACTTGTTGATTGTTGGATGAAACCAAGCAAGCCGTGGAATGTGAGCTGCTGCCCCTTCACGTGTGCACACTCCAAACTAGCATAAAATTAATTCTTGGTCACTTTGTGTATAAAATTTCTCCAACATCTTTTCTCTTTTCTCTGGACATGTATCCTCCAAATGAATAAGAAACGTAAATTTATTGTCCCTCTTCACATTTTCATGTGAAAGGATTTTGAAACAAGTGATGGGTCCCCTCTTTTGTTGATTGTTGGATAAAAGCTTGTGCAAGCCGTGAGTTGGATGTCCACCATGTTGCTTTTTCATATGCAGCTTTTTCCAATTTAATGGTTGTTAAATCATGTTGCGAGCCAAAGAAAGATGTGGCGGCCCATTGTCCAAAATTGAATATTATAACAAGCTTTCTTTCATTCCTTCTTTCTCTCGACGTGCAAAGGTGGACATGGGGCCCTTCCAAGCATTTTAAAGCCAACAAAATGTGGTGACCGTGAAATCCATGGAGCATTTAGTTATTTTCTTAATTGTGGGCCGCGGCAATGAATCACTTTCTTTCCAAAATAAAGCATTCACTTTCTAAGCAATTTAGTGCAGCGTGTTTGCATCCTTTTATTCCCATATTCCACTTCTTCATTTTAAATGAATCTTTTCCAATCAAGCTTAACTCCGTATACAATCTCCAAAACCGAAATCTGCATAGTGTAGCTTAAATATAATGGAAGTGTCATTTCTCTATGAATCTTCAAATATTATCCAATAAATTTCCCTGCAATTATTAATGTAAATAATTAGCTCAGATAGTTCAAATTAATTAAAATAAGAATTTCTGATCGATTTAAGCACAATTAAGAAAAATAGAAAAATACTGGACAATTAAACAGAATTCCCCGATTAATTTTAGCACAATAAGATAAGTGAAGTGAAGAAAATATTGACTCATCAAAATAGACCACACTTAGTCTTTTGCACTCCTGGGCAAAATCAAGACGCAAATCAGGGAATACGACATCAAAGGACTGACACAGATGCAACATACAGAAAATAAAAACTCGCAAGAAAATAAACAAAATTTACAAAGTTCTCAAGAATTCTAGACAGATAAAAGATGTAGACAATATCCAACACAAAGTCAAGAAAATCAGATACTCACAGAAATCATCCAAGCAATTCAAAACATGGAAAAATAATCAATCAGCTTAAGAGGTGATTTAAAAATAACAAAACCTCACAGATGCACTCACAGTGTTTCTCTCAAGTGTCTAGGGTAAATAATTTTGAATCGATGTACTCAAGAAAACAAACACAAGTAGACTTGGCAAGTTTCTAATATCAACACTTAAATCATACGCATGTTCAGATCCAAAGGTCTTTACTGGGTTGTAATGGGGCCAAGAACTGGGGAGGATAAAATATGGATAAGTAGCTATTGCTCAAAAGAAATAGAGGAGCAATGGGAAATAAAATGTAAACACAGTGAAATCTCACCCAAACCTCTAATTCAATCCTCTTCTTGACTCCATTGTTCTCAAAATTGTTTCTCATATTTCTCTTTTTCTCATCATTTTTTTTTTCTTCATCCTGTCTCTTTTCTTTTCTCTCTTTATCACACAACAGGATAGAATTCATATTTTCAAAACAAGATGAGGAACCAACTAGCCAATTCATCAGAATTCCCAAGGAGACCACACTTTTTCACAAAACACTTCTGTAGCTCCAGACTTCCTAAGGTTAAGGTAATCATTTGTTTTTCACTTAGGATCAGCATATGAGCTTCAACACAAAGAAATGGGGAAAGTATAGGCTCAAAAGGGTTATCAAAGGATAATAACAGGGTAGGCTTATTTGGCTAACGAGGCTCAAGAAATAAAATTGCCTTTATCATTTCCAAAAATGCATATAAATCAAGTATATCAAAAAGAATCAAGCCAAGGCATATGTGCAAGCAATTAAGATACATATCACACACAAGAAAGAAGATTAAGTGGCTCAAATCTCACACAGGGTATTCGTCACAATCAAATCAACCTCTTAAACACATAATCATCTTTCCAGGCAGAGAAAAGCAAGGATTTCAATCTAAGTATCAATGAAGTGAAGGAAAAATCTACAACTTAGACAAACTCCAGAAATCAAGAGAAAAATGTAAAATTTATTGCACACAAAACACACTAAAAACCACTTAAAACAGAAAAAATTTAACACTCAAAAACAAAAAATTTAACACACAAAACAAAGAAAAATCAGAGTCTCTCCCAATATTTTTGACGAACGGGTCGCACCGCTCACAAAAATTGTGCATAAAAGAATGCAGTATAGTATAACTAGGAAGTGACTCCTAGGTCGTCTCTCAAGGACCAATTTTTGTGGTTCAGTCTCAGATTAAACACGAAGTGGGGGGGGTTTGTGAATATGTTTGGATGCGATAAAATTAAAGTGGATTGGAAATTAAATAGAATTTAAAAACGTTGAAACAATTTTAAACACTGTAAAAACTGAACAGTAAAAGACAGTAAAAATGAAAAGTGGTAAATTGAGAAACGGTAAAATTTAAACGATGCAGAAAACAATAAACAGTATAATAAAAGAGACGGTAAAATAAAGATTAACTGAAAATGAAATCAACGGGTGCAGTGAAAATAAAAATTGAAACTGAAATGAACAAACTACTACAATGACACAATACATGCTTCGAAAATAAATTTCTACACTATTGCACTGTTTGAAAAATGAAAACTTTAGAGGAAGAGAGCTCCTGGAAGAGAAGAACCGTGACCCCTTCCAGGCCTCCAAGGCCGTCTTTCTTCTGCTGCTGCTTCTTTCTCTTATAGCCAAAAACTCATAACATATTGTGCATCCCTTCTTCATTCCAGCCAGTTCTTACGGTTCGTGGTCTGCCTTCCCTCTGGCAATCCAGATTTTGCGTTTTGTGTCCCCCGTAGCATGAAGACTTTCTTCACCTCCTAGCCGTGCCAAAGAAATAGGGTGGGCCCTCCATTCTTGTGTCCATTTGCTTAGGCTTCCTCTTTCCAACCAGCTGGACTTTCCTTCTTTGTTTCCACCGTCAAACCACTTTCAACTTGCTGGACTTAGCTTCACTTCTTCCAGGACCGTGAGCTGCAGCGTGAAGGTTTATTGTTACTGCACCAGTCTTGTGTTGCTTCTGGATGGGAGGACGCTGCTGGAACGTGGATGCTCCATCCAAGCTGCTGGACGTGAAGCCCTCTGCTGGACGCTGTTGCCATGGCCTCCCTTCTTCATTTCTTCACTTGTTGATTGTTGGATGAAACCAAGCAAGCCGTGGAATGTGAGCTGCTGCCCCTTCACGTGTGCACACTCCAAACTAGCATAAAATTAATTCTTGGTCACTTTGTGTATAAAATTTCTCCAACATCTTTTCTCTTTTCTCTGGACATGTATCCTCCAAATGAATAAGAAACGTAAATTTATTGTCCCTCTTCACATTTTCATGTGAAAGGATTTTGAAACAAGTGATGGGTCCCCTCTTTTGTTGATTGTTGGATAAAAGCTTGTGCAAGCCGTGAGTTGGATGTCCACCATGTTGCTTTTTCATATGCAGCTTTTTCCAATTTAATGGTTGTTAAATCATGTTGCGAGCCAAAGAAAGATGTGGCGGCCCATTGTCCAAAATTGAATATTATAACAAGCTTTCTTTCATTCCTTCTTTCTCTCGACGTGCAAAGGTGGACATGGGGCCCTTCCAAGCATTTTAAAGCCAACAAAATGTGGTGACCGTGAAATCCATGGAGCATTTAGTTATTTTCTTAATTGTGGGCCGCGGCAATGAATCACTTTCTTTCCAAAATAAAGCATTCACTTTCTAAGCAATTTAGTGCAGCGTGTTTGCATCCTTTTATTCCCATATTCCACTTCTTCATTTTAAATGAATCTTTTCCAATCAAGCTTAACTCCGTATACAATCTCCAAAACCGAAATCTGCATAGTGTAGCTTAAATATAATGGAAGTGTCATTTCTCTATGAATCTTCAAATATTATCCAATAAATTTCCCTGCAATTATTAATGTAAATAATTAGCTCAGATAGTTCAAATTAATTAAAATAAGAATTTCTGATCGATTTAAGCACAATTAAGAAAAATAGAAAAATACTGGACAATTAAACAGAATTCCCCGATTAATTTTAGCACAATAAGATAAGTGAAGTGAAGAAAATATTGACTCATCACTGAGCATCCAAGATCCTCCTTCAAAGGGGTGGAAGAGAGAGTGTTTGCTTCGTTTCTGCCAAAGATACAAACCCTAGGACGTCCTAAAGCTTATATACTATTCTAAAATTACAAAAAATCTAGGCCCAAGCCCATAAGTGTGCCGCTCAGCGGTAAAGTACCGCTCAGCGGTGAGTGCGCGTCTCGTTTCTTCCCCTCAGCGGCCATTTTGGCCCTCAGCGGACCTCCCGTGACCTCCTGAGTGCCGCTCAGCGGTAAAATGCCGCTGAGCGGTGACCACGGCTTCTCCTTTTGCACTCTTTGATTTCTTTTCTGATTCCATCTCTCTCCTTCTTCACTTCTTTCACTAAGTTCACCTTAAAACCTTCACAAAAACACTGAAATCAAGCATAAACCTGTCCAGCTCTCTTATTTCTGAAAATATGGATAAAAGCATGATTTCAAGCTAGTTTCTAAGTGTAAAGGTTGCTTTTAGTATCAATTTTAAGCATGAAAATAACAGTTTTTCAACTGTTATCACAACCCCAAACTTAGAACTTTGCTTGTCCTCAAGCAAACAAAATGTAACTCAATCTCTAACCAATTCATATGATGGTTCACTCATTCAAAAATCCTCTTTTTTAAGATAAGTAAAGACTTCATTCAATCTTATGACCAAGAGTTCAATCAAGTTGTGCACATGCTTTAGTGTTCACAAAGTCATTTAAATTCCAACAAATGCTATTTTTCATGAATGATCAATCAATTAAGCATGGATGTTCATGTTCTTATGGAATATTTCCTCACTAGGTAAAGTGCTTCACTCAACACACAAGTTTATAAGAGGTAAAGTGTTTCACTCATTCACTCCACTATCACAATGTCACATGAATCAACTTTGCCTTTCATTTTACCACAATAAAAAACATTCACAAGCATGCATCATCACAAGGACTTTTCAATGGCTTATAATGTGGCTGGGCTAACAAGAAAATTTGTTTTTCTGGATCACAAAATCCTTGAGTTAAGAGAGTCATAACAACACAATTATTCTTATTCTTCCCAACTTTCTTTTGCCTTTGCATTTGCATTGAGCTTTACTTCTTTTTCTTTTCTTTTCTTTTTCTTTTTCTTTGCATATTCTTATTTTTTTAGCTCTTAGCTCAATGCTTTTCCTTTTTCATGTTTCCCCAACAACCCCAAACTTGAACATTTAACAATACCACACAAGATCTTCTACTTAACTCAAGGTAAAGATTTTCAATCAAGGGTTTCAGTGTATGTTCAAGGCTGAGGGTTCAAAGGTTAGAACACAAAGTGTTCTCTTTTAGTGGGCTAACTTTATGAATTTGGCCAATAAAAAGGGTTTCAACAAACGGCCTTGATCACATGATGCAAAACAAGCAATTGATTCAATCACAGAAAACCTGGGCAAAGTCATTCATGCTTTCAAAGTAATAGCATTCAACAATAACAACTCTGGAGCTCAAAATCTCACATATCAGCTCATTCACATTTGACATACACATCCTGCTTAATTTCACAATCACAATCATGATATCATGCATTTGTTCACAAAGCTTGTGAATCACCTGTATAAGCATTTTAATGTGCACATCATCTCAACATCAATTAATCAATAAGCATCATCAAGCATTACTTATCAAACAATCACAGTTAATAGCAAACCATCATAAGAAACCAGGTGTTCAATAGAGTACATCAACCCTAACCTAAAAAACAAAAACAAATAAGTTCAGAAAACTTAAACCACAAAAGCATAATCATATGATAGCATTCATCAGTAAATGCTATCTCAGCTCCTCATCAATCTGAGCTGTCCTCTGTATCTTCCTATTCCTCCTCATCTTCATCATCTTCCATATCTCTAGCTGAAGCTTCAGCTCCTCCTCCATGCAATGGTTCTTCTGGCCAAGCTACTACATTATGGAATTCATCCATAGTCCACCTGTGTGCTGGAGGTGTATCATACATCCCCACTATCATCTCAGCAGTGGCCACCTGCCCTCTGTGAATGGACTGGAACTGAGCACCTATAAGAGACATATACATGTCCCTCATCTAGAATGGTTCTGCTTCATGTGTATCAGCAGATGTCCGGCTCTGTGCTGGCCCTCTCTCTCTACGAGCCTGGCGTGGTGGAACTGGCTGAGCTACATCCTCACCTCCACAGTACTGTCTGTAATAAGCCTCATCAATAGCTTTTCTTGGCCTCTCAAATGGTGGAACAGAAGTGTCCACCCCAGCTAGCTTACAAAGGTGAGTGATCAAAGAAGGATGTCCTAGTGGTGCTTTGTTGTTTGAGGTGTTAGCACACACACTAATCTCATCAGCTATCACCTGCCCAACATTAACGTTCAAGTTTCTGATAGCACACTAGATGAATAGTGCCCTGCTGAGAGTAATATCTGACACATGTGAACATGGCTGAATGTTGGCATGAGAAAACGCCATCCAATACTTTGCAAGAGGAGTCAAATCTGTCCTCCTAATGTTAACCACTAAGCCAGATCTATTCCTTTGGAAGTGTCCTCCAGGTATACACAACACTCTCTCCACATCCTCAAAATCAGCACCTTCCTCTATGCAAAGAGCAAACTGGCATTGCTCACCAGCCCACACAGTATCCAGGAAATTGTTGATAGAATCAGGATCATACCTGATAGTATGGCCTCTGACATAGCCCAAATAATTCTCAGCTGGATAATCACCAATCTTCTTTGCATTGGTGTAAAATTCCTTTACCACAGCTATGTTGGCAGGTGCAGGATAAGTGGCTAGCTTTCCCCAATCATTCCCTAACACTTGCTCTCCAAATTGAGGAGCAAAGTTAGGTATCATTCCAACCTTTCTCTCCATCAGAAGTCTCCTGTCCTGAACCACCCTAAAGTGCTTCTCATGTTTCCTAGAGAGGAACCTGCTATTATGGGGTTGCTCTGGTTCCTTTTCCTTTCTCTTGGTTGCCATGGTTTTCAATCTTTTTCCTGATGAGGATGCCATTCCTACATTCAAGACACAAACAAAACCACAGAATATGATGTTAATCATTAGTAAAACACAGAACACAACTCCTTCCGAAGCTAAACCATCACTGAGGGCCAGAATTTCCCCTCAGCGCCACCAGTACCACAGTCCAGAACGCAAAAATTCAAAAGAACCAAATCTGACAGAGTGCCGCTCAGCGGTAAATGCCGCTCAGCGGTAACTCTGCAGATTTTTGAAAAATCTGTTTTAAAGCTTTCCTAACTCCACCCAAATGCAATTTTCAGTTTTCTAGTTCATAATCATGCAGTTTAATCGGTTCAAACATCAAATATATCATCAAATCATGCATAGAATTCAAAACCCCTAAATTTTCATGCTTTGACAAGCACATTCAAATTCAAGAACCCTAGAATGAACAAAATGCATTTTACTTACTTGGGTGGAGATACTAGATGCAATGAGAATGCTTCCAAGCTAGAATACTCTCTTCCCACCCCAAACTTTGATGGCACACTAGTGAAAAAGTGAGTGGAAGAGATATTTTCTTAAGAGGGAAGAGTGAAAAGATGTGGAAAACCTAGGAGAAGGTATGTGGGAGTGTTTGTGCAGAGAAGAGCTTGAAAGAATGAGAAATTGTGCAGCTTAGGGTATAAAAATACCCTAATGGGCTCGGGTTCCGCTAAGGGGAACTAAAGCCCATTCTGCGAGACTACCGCTCAGCGGTAGTTTGCCGCTCAGCGGCACTTGCGGGAATTGCTCTTCTCTTTCTTTTCTTGACCTACGTGCCTCCTAGACATACCCCTCACTGGTTCCCTGCAATTCAATGTTTAAAAATGCTTATGCAAACCCTAACTAAAATAAACAATCAGAAAACAATCAATCAACTGGGTTGCCTCCCAGGTAGCGCTTGTTTAACGTCACGAGCCTCACCCAAAATCCACCAACACCCATCAGTAGGTGTTTCAAACTTATCAGCACCCATCAGTAGGTGCAAAATCTTCTCACCAACACCCATCAGTAGGTGTTACAAACTTAATATCCTTCAGTAGATACTTAACCACCTAGCATCCTTCAGTAGATGCTGGATCCAACAAAATATTTAAAAAATAATGTCCACATACCAAAATCAAAATCAAAAGTTTGTAAATCCACTGGGTTGCCTCCCAGCAAGCGCTCTTTTAACGTCATTAGCTTGACCCAATAAAGTTCAAGTTCCATCTTCTTTATAGTTGGTGTTGTCATTCCACCAACTTCTCAACTGCTTCCTTTGAACTGTTTTGGTTCTTCTAGAATATGGAGACTCTATCTCTATCATCTCCTTCTCTTTAAAGCCCTTCACAACCCACAACTTGTTCTTGATTCTTACAGGTGTGCCAAGTTGGAGTCTTCTTTTCTTCCAGTCTCTAGGAATTTCTTCTCCTCTTCCAATCTCTTCTTCCTTGGGTACCTGAAACAACAAACAATGGTTACCTGAAACCTCAAGATTTTCATCTTTATGTCTAGTTATGGGTGCATCTCAAAATGCAGCTTTATAACTAGCTTCTTCCTCCTTTGCTTGCGTTTCATCTTTGAAGACATCCACCACCACTCTCTCCTCTCTGTCCTGGAGCACCATTATACCTTCATTTACATCTATGATAGCCCTTGCCGTTTTCATAAACGGTCTTCCAAGTATGATAGGTATCTTCTCGGTCTCCATCTTCATCACCACAAAGTCTGCCAAAAACTGCAGTTTGCCAACACAAACTACAATGTCTTCTGCAATCCCACATGGCTCCTTTGAAGATCCATCGGCCATTACTAAATTAACCTTTACAGGTTTCATTTTAATATTGCCAATTTGCTCCAGTAAAGAATAAGGTATCAAGTTAACACTTGAACCTAAATCAAGGAGAGCTTTCTTTACCTTTTTCTTCCCTATAGTACAAGGGATAGAAAAACTACCTGGATCTGATGCTTTAGGTGGGAATGACTCTTTCTTAACAGTTGTACACTTTTTTTCCTCATCATCTCTACGTCTCTTCTTTGTAGAGCTTTCTTCATCAGATTTTGTGTAAACTACAATTTTCTGTAAAATCTGTTCCCAAGGTGCTTCATTATCCACCATTCTGAATAATTCTGTGAAGTCCATTTGTTTCTCTTGATTTGTTGGAAAAGGAAAAGTGTTCTCTCTTTCTACTTCTCTTCTCTCTTCTGTTTCTCCTTCTTCTAACTCAATTATCTCTTCATTCACACTCTTTACCACTTTGCACTCTTCTCTGGGGTTAACTTCAGTATTAGCCCCAAAATTTCTATTTGGCCTTTCTTCCAATTGCTTGGTAATCTGACCCATTTGAATCTCAAAATTCTTTATAGCAGCTTCAGTGCTCTTTTGAGAAGATTCAGTTTTCTGTATGAATTGCTGAAGAGTTTCTTCCAACCTTGTTGATCTTTCATTAAGCATAGATAATTGTTGCCACAAGGTTGGTTGCTGCTGCTGCTTATTATATTGATTAGCTTGCCCAGTTTGTCCTTGACCAATGCTTGGATGTGGTTTCCACCCTTGATTATAGTTCCCTTGACGGTATGGAAATTGATTAGCCATGAAATTAACATCCTCCACGGCTTCAACTGGAAAGGCACATTGACCATTGATATGGTCGCCTCCAGATAATTCGCACAATTGGGTTTGTACATGTGCAGCAGATTTCAACTCTTTGGGTAATTGAGCAAGAGTTTTAGTTAGAGTCTCCAGCTGTTGAGTCAGAATTTTATTCTGAGCTAGCAAGGCATCATGTGTTTGTAATTGAAGAACCCCTTTTTGTTGCATAGGAGCTCCTCTCTCACTGTGCAACTCATTATCACTAGTAGCCATGTTTTCTATAATTTCAGTTGCTTCCTCTGGAGTTTTCCATTTAATATTGCCTCCTGCTGAGGCGTCCAGCATCATCTTGGTTTGTGAACCAAGCCCTCCAAGGAAAGTTAAGACTACTTCTTGATCTTCAAAACCATGCGTGGGAGTTTTACGTAACAAGCTTTTATACCTGTCCCATGCATGCCCCAGTGATTCTTCCATGCCCTGCTGAAATGAAGAAATCTCTTGCTTACCTTTAGTAACCTTAAATTGTGGGAAGTACTTGTTTAAAAATTTTGTGACCACTGCTTCCCACTCTGTGAAACTTTCTTCTGGAAAAGAATTCAACCAAAGCTTAGCATTGCCTCCCAATGAGAAAGGAAACAAGCTAAGTTTGATAGCTTCGTCTGGCACCCCATTAATCTTGACTGTGTTGCAAATCTCATTAAAGGTAGTGAGGTGCTCATATGGGCTTTCATGAGATAACCCATTAAATTGATTACTCTTTACCAGTTGAATCAGTGCTGGTTTGACCTCCATATTGGCTGCATTGACTCTAGGTCTAGCTATGCTGTTAAAGTGTTGAGGCCCAGCAATATTGGTGTAGTCTGCAAGAGTTCTTCTAACATTATTGTTCTCCATACTCCCGGTGCTATGAACAGAACCTTGTGGTGATGATTGTAAGAGAGTTTCTGGAGAAGGGAAAAGTTCTCTAGACGTTCTGATTCTTCTCCTCCGTCTACTGTGTTCTAATCCTTCAAGAAGAGGTTCTGTTGTTTTCTTACTCCTTGTTCTAATTGCTTCCTGCATACACAAGAAAACAAAACCCTAGAAAATATTTGTTAGCACAAAAAGATATAGGAGAAGATAAAAGATTCAGAAGATAAAATTAAAAAGATAAAAGATTCAGAAGATAGAAGATAAAATAAAATAAAATCTAATCTAATCAAATCAAATAAGATAAAATAAAAACAAATCAAATCTAATCTAATCAAATAAGATAAAATAAAATAAAAACAGAAAAAATAAAAATAGAAATTCAAAATTAAAGTCAAAGATAATCAATAATCACACAAATTAACCAGTTAAACCAGAGTCCCCAGCAACGGCGCCAAAAACTTGATGGACAAATTTATGAGCACCAAAATATGATGTCACAAACTTGTTTCACAATCGGCAAGTATGACCAAATCGTTCAAGTAATAAACTTGGTAAGACCAAGTATCGTTCTCCCAAAGGACTCACTGATGAGTCGATATTTTATTGACTTCACTTAATTTATTGTGCTAGAATTAATCAGGGAATTGTGCTTAAATGTCCGATATTTTCCCGTTTTCACCAATTGTGCTTAATTTGATCGGAAATTCAAATTTTAATTAATTTGAATTATTTGAGCTAATTATTTGCATTATTAATTGTAGGGAAATTATTGGATAATATTTGGGACATTTGAAGGTTAAAGGAGAGGAGGTGTGGATTTTTTTTTTTTTGGGGTTGCACATGGAGAAGTAGCACACGGAGGCCCATGAGAATGGAGTGCGCCCAACAAATGAAGTGGTAACGTGAAGCAACACTACACGACCTTCACACATCCAGCAAACCACACTTGGTCACGGTCCAGCAGCTTGGCAGCAGCACGTGGATTGAAGAGAGAAGGGCGTGACCCAGCAGTGACACGGATTTTTGGTTGGAGTGTCCAGCAACACTTGGGCTTCATGCGGAGAATGGGAAGCAGTAAGGGTGCACATCCAGCTTTCAAATGGAAAAGAATTCCACACGTTCACGGTGCATTCAGCAACTTGGAGAGATTCGGCCCATTTGGAAGCACAACCCGGCAGCACTTCACGCGCACATAGCAGCTTCCATCCAGCAAGCGGTAATGAGGAGAAGATGCTTCTCGGTCCAAGCAGCCCACGCAGCAGGGAGTGACATCCAGCAAAGGTGGAGGTGCACACGGTGAGCAGAAACACGTGAGGGGGGTGCATCCAACAGCTCCTGCAATTCATTTTGGTGAGCATCTCACACCTCACACGAGGAAGGCACTCCAGCACCACACGCACACTTGCAGCTGGTCCAGAGAAGTGAAGCAAGTTCACGGTCCAGCAGAGAGAAATCCAGGGGTGCATCCAGTGAATCCAGCAGGCATGGTCCAGAAGCACGCAGCTGGAATACTTGAACTTCAGAGGTGGCATCCAGCAAAATGAAAGCAGTTTGGTGTCACGCGGAGAAGCGCTGGCAGCAAGGGGGTGACTAACAGCAAAGATGCATCCAGAGCTTTGAAGAGGTTCACGGTCCAGCTGCCACTTCAAGCTTCCAACACACTGCAGCACACGTCCAACACGGAAGCAACGTTGTGTCCTGGGAGGGGGTGCGCGGTCCAACAGGGGTGTGTCCAGCAAAGGGAAGTAGCATCCAGAAGCTTCCACGCCACGGTCCAGAGTGAGTAAGATGGAATCTCCAGCCGCAACCTAGAAAAAGAAGAGAAAAAGAGGATGATAAAAGAACGTGTTGGTTACGGCTGAAGGGGGCTGTTGGACGTGCGTGGGAGCCGCCACTGGCCATTCTCTGAGTTTCATGATTTTCTTAGGCTTGTGCTTGGTTTTTCTGAAAAAATGTAAAAAGCTGGGAGTGTATTCACGCTGTCTTTAGAAATGAATTGAGCACTATTTTGTCTTCTTGATTCCAAGGCTGTCACGGTGACATTGTTTGGCATTGGTTCTTTATTTCTCTTTTTTTATTACGCTTACCTTTAAGCACATGGCATGGTGTGTGTAGAGCGCTGGAAATTTTTCTTTTACGCTTTTACGTTTATTTTCATGGAATGAAGAAGTGGATTAGGATGGAGTAGGAGTTGTCAAGTGCTGCAAGCTGCACACGGTCTGGATGGGATTTTATTTGAATTTTTTTGGAAGCACACGCGCAAGAGAAATGGAGCGGTGATTGAGATTGGATGGAGTGGAATGGAAAGCATAGCACGTAAGGTGTAGTGTTTCTTTTGGCTTGGAGCACACACCTGGATGTCTTGGAAGAAGTGAGCAGCACGCGGTCTTCATTTTGGCAGCAGTTGTCACGGTTGGAAGAGTGCACGGGAGAAGATAAGCACGTTGACGTGTAAGCTGGAAGCAACATCCTGGAATGAGTCACGGGTCTAGGTGAATGAAATAGGATTTGTAGTGGAACATAGAAGCTGGAGAAGGTGTGTGGTGAGCACGGTGATTACTTGGAGCATTGGGAGACGTGAAGGGAATTTAAGTGGGGCTGGATGTGTGAAGGGAGCCGTCAACCTCACGTTTCGTTCTTTTTCTTTAGAAGTTTTTATTAGTTTTAATCCGATGAAAAAGATGCACACAGTGATGAATTTGTGATGGGACAAAAATGAAGAGGTGATTAGATAGGGTAGATGTATTGTGTATGGTGGCTGATTTTGAGAGAAGAAGTTTGGAGTTTTTACTGGATGGAAGAGTCACGGCTGGAAAGAGTAGCACACGGTCACAGCATTGATTCACTTTGTTCATTTTGGAAAACCGTGAAAGTTGATTCACGTGATGGAAGAAAGAGCACTTCACTTATTTTAAATTCCTTTGCATACAACACATGAAGTGTCTGATAACAGTTGAAAAACTGTTATTTTCATGCTTAAAATTGACACTAAAAGCAACCTTTAGACTTAGAAACTAGCTTGAAATCATGCTTTTATCCATATTTTCAGAAATAAGAGAGCTGGACAGGTTTATGCTTGATTTAAGTGTTTTTGTGCAGGTTTTAAGGTGAATTTAGTGAAAGAAGTGAAGAAGGAGAGAGATGGAATCAGAAAAGAGATCAAAGAGTGCAAAAGGAGAAGCCGAAAGCACCGCTCAGCGGCAATTTACCGCTGAGCGGCACTCAGGAGGTCACGGGAGGTCCGCTGAGGGGCAAACTGGCCGCTGAGGGGAAGAAAAGGGAAGCGCAGTTACCGTTGAGCGCCATTCTTAATAATGGGCTTTGACTCGTTTTCTGGCACTTTTATGGGCTTGGGCTTAGATCTTTTGTAATTCTAAAATAGTATATAAGGACTTGCACGTCCTAGAATTAGTATCTTTGGCAGAAACGAGGCAAACACTCTCTCTTCCACCCCTTTGAAGGAGGATCTTGGATGCTCAGGCTATCTCTTCACCTTTTTAGGGTTTATTCTTTCATTCTTTCATTGATATTCATCTAGGTTCACCATGAATATGCTGAACTAAACCTTGTATGTTTGTTGGGGAATCAATGTAATCTCTTGAAGCTCTCATATATGGAATTTATGCTTGCATCTTTTAATTAAGACTTATGCTTTCTTTCATCATTAGTTAGGGTTTTTCCTCTTTGCTTAATGCTTGCATTGTTTAACTCATTCGATGCATGATTATTGGTTTTGTCGATACGGGCACGTACGGGGAAGTCTAGATCCGGGGAATTTCTCCCAATATTATGTTGGTTGTCGTTAAGCTCCTGCACTTATGAACTGATCATTAGGAATGCTAGGAATTGTATGAACTCGTGATTAGGGAGAAGCCATCTAGAATGGTACTTTAGAGAGTGGCATTAACAATGATGATTTGAATGTAGAATTCCTAAAATATATGAGAGTGGATAAGATGAAATTGACCCCCAACAACATATTCATTCATATATTTCATTGAAAGTGCTTATCTTTTGCTTTTGCCATTGATCAAAAACTCATGCATACATGTTTATTTTCTGTCTTGCATATTAAACTCCAAATATTTCGTTCTTAAGTCTTAGCTAATTGATGGACAAATTTATGAGCACCAAAATATGATGTCACAAACTTGTTTCACAATCGGCAAGTATGACCGAATCGTTCAAGTAATAAACTTGGTAAGACCTAGTTTAGTTATATGATTTGTTGATTAGCTAGGACTTACAAACGAAGTATTTGGATTTTAATATGCAAGACAGAAAATAAACATGTATGCATGAAGTTTGATCAATGGCAAAGACAAAAGATAAACACTTTCAATGAAATATATGAATGAATATGTTGTTGGGGGTCAATTTCATCTCATCCACTCTCATACATTTTAGGAATTCAACATTCAAATCATCATTGTTAATGCCACTCTCTAAAGTACCATTCTAGATGGCTTCTCCCTAATCACGAGTTCATACAATTCCTAGCATTCCTAATGATTAGTTCATAAGTGCAGGAGCTTAACGACAACCAATATAATATTGGGAGAAATTCCCCGGATCTAGACTTCCCCATACGTGCCCGTATCGACAAAACCAATAATCATGCATCGAATGAGTTAAACCATGCAAGCATTAAGCAAAGAGGAAAAACCCTAACTAATGATGAAAGAAAGCATAAGTCTTAATTAAAAGATGCAAGCATAAATTCCATATATGAGAGCTTCAAGAGATTACATTGATTCCCCAACAAACATACAAGGTTTAGTTCACCATATTCATGGTGAACCTAGATGAATAACAATGAAAGAATGAAAGAATAAACCTTAAAAAGGTGAAGAGGTAGCCTGAGCATCCAAGATCCTCCTTCAAAGGGGTGGAAGAGAGAGTGTTTGCCTCGTTTCTGCCAAAGATACTAATTCTAGGACGTGCAAGTCCTTATATACTATTTTAGAATTACAAAAGCCCAAGCCCATAAAAGTGCCGCTCAGCGGTAAATACCGCTCAGCGGTGACTGCGCGTCCCTTTTCTTCCCCTCAGCGGCCAGTTTGCCCCTCAGCGGACCTCCCGTGACCTCCTGAGTGCCGCTTAGCGTTAAAATGCCGCTGAGCGGTGCTTTCGGCTTCTCCTTTTGCACTCTTTGATCTCTTTTCTGATTCCATCTCTCTCCTTCTTCACTTCTTTCACTAAATTCACCTTAAAACCTGCACAAAAACACTTAAATCAAGCATAAACCTATCCAGCTCTCTTATTTCTGAAAATATAGATAAAAGCATGATTTCAAGCTAGTTTTTAAGTCTAAAGGTTGCTTTTAACATCAATTTTAAGCATGAAAATAACAGTTTTTCAACTGTTATCACAACCCCAAACTTAGAACTTTGCTTGTCCTCAAGCAAACAAAATGTAACTCAATCTCCAACCAATTCATATGATGGTTCACTCATTCAAAAATCCTCTTTTTCAAGATAAGTAACAACTTCACTCAAACTTATGACCAAGAGTTCAATCAAGATGTGAACATGCTTTAGTGTTCACAAAGTCATTTAAATTCCAAGAAATGCTATTTTTTATGAATGATCAATCAATTAAGCATGGATGTTCATGTGCTTATGGAATATTTCCTCACTAGGTAAAGTGTTTCACTCAACGCACAAGTGTATACGAGGTAAAGTGTTTCACTCATTCACTCCACTATCACAATGTCACATGAATCAACTTTGCCTTTCATTTTACCACAATCAAAAACATTCACAAACATGCATCATCACAAGGACTTTTCAATGGCTTATAATGTGGCTAGGCTAACAAGAAAATTGGTTTTTCTGGATCACAAAATCCTTGAGTTAAGAGAATCATAACAACACAATTATTCTTATTCATTCCCAACTTTCTTTTGCCTTTGCATTTGCATTGAGCTTTGCTTCTTTTTCTTTTCTTTTCTTTTTCTTTTTCTTTGCATATTCTTACTTTTTAGCTCTTAGCTCAATGCTTTTCCTTTTTCATGTTTTCCCAACAACCCCAAACTTGAACATTTAACAATACCACACAAGATCTTCTACTTAACTCAAGGTAAAGATTTTCAATCAAGGGTTTCAGTGTATATTCAAGGCTAAGGGTTCAAAGGATAGAACACAAAGTGTTCTCTTTTAGTGGGCTAACTTTATGAATTTGGCCAATAAAAAGGGTTCCAACAAACGGCCTTGATCATATGATGCAAAATAAGCAATTGATTCAATCATAGAAAACCTGGGCAAAATCATTCATGCTTTCAAAGTAATAGCATTCAACAATAACAACTCTGGAGCTCAAAACCTCACATATAAGCTCATTCACATCTGACATACACATCCTGCTTAATTTCACAATCACAATCATGATATCATGCATTTGTTCACAAAGCTTGTGAATCACCTGTATAAGCATTTTAATGTGCACATCATCTCAACATCAATTAATCATAAGCATCATTCAAGCATTACTTATCAAACAATCACAGTTAATAGCAAACCATCACACTAAACCAGGTGTTCAATAGAGTACATCAAACCCTAATCTAAAAACAAAAACAAATAAGTTCAGAAAACTTAAACCACAAAAGCATAATCATGTGATAGCATTCATCAGTAAATGCTATCTCAGCTCCTCATCAGTCTGAGCTGTCTTCTGTATCTTCCTCTTCCTCCTCCTCATCATCATCATCAAATGCATCCTCCTCCTCAGCTTCATCTTCTTCCATGTCTCGAGCTGAAGCTTCAGCTGCTTCAGCTCCTCCTCCATGCAATGGTTCTTCTGGCCAAGCTACTACATTATGGAATTCATCCATAGTCCACCTGTGGGCTGGAGGTGTGTCATACATCCCCACTATCATCTCAGCAGTGGCCACCTGCCCTCTGTGAATGGACTGCAACTGAGCACCTATAAGAGACATATACATGTCCCTCATCTGGAATGGTTCTGCTTCATGTGTATCAGCAAATGTCCTGCTCTGTGCTGGCCCTCTTTCTCTACGAGCCTGGCGTGGTGGAACTGGCTGAGCTACATCCTCACCTCCACAGTACTATCTGTAATAGGCCTTATCAATAGCTTTGCTTGGCCTCTCAAATGGTGGAACAGAAGTGTCCACCCCAGCTTGCTTGCAAAGGTGAGTGATCAAAGAAGGATGTCCTAGTGGTGCTTTGTTGTTTGAGGTGTTAGCACACACACTAATCTCATCAGCTATCACCTGCCCAATATTAACATTCAAGTTTCTGATAGCACAGTAGATTAATAGTGCCCTGCTGAGAGTGATATCTGACACATGTGAACATGGCTGAATGTTGGCATGAGAAAATGCCATCCAATACTTTGCAAGAGGAGTCAAATCTGTCCTCCTAATGTTAACCACTGCGCCAGATCTATTCCTTTGGAAGTGTCCTCCAGGTATACACAGCACTCTCTCCACATCCTCAAAATCAGCACCTTCCTCCATGCAAAGAGAAAACTGGCATTGCTCACCAGCCCACACAGTATCCAGGAAGTTGTTGATAGAATCAAGATCATACTTGATAGCATGGCCTCTGACATAGCCCAAATAATTCTCAGCTGGATAATCACCAATCTTCTTTGCATTGGTGTAAAATTCCTTTACCACAGCTATGTTGGCAGGTGCAGGATAAGTGGCTAGCTTTCCCCAATCATTCCCTAACACTTGCTCTCCAATTTGAGGAGCAAAGTTAGGTATCATTCCAACCTTTCTCTCCATCAGAAGTCTCCTGTCCTGAACCACCCTAAAGTGTTTCTCATGTTTCCTAGAGAGGAACCTGCTATTATGGGGTTGCTCAGATTCCTTTTCCTTTCTCTTGGTTGCCATGGTTTTCAATCTCTTTCCTGAAGAGGATGCCATTCCTACATTCAAACACAATTACAAAACCACAGAACATGATATTAATCATTAGTAAACACAGGACACAACTCCTTTCGAAGCTAAACCACCACTGAGGGCCAGAATTTCCCCTCAGCGCCACCAGTGCCACATTCCAACACGCAAAAGTTCGAAAGAACCAAATCTGGCAGAGTGCCGCTCAGCGGTAAATGCCGCTCAGCGGTAACTCTGCAGATTTTTGAAAAATCTGTTTTAAAGCTTTCCTAACTCCACCCAAATGCAATTTTCAGTTTTCCAGTTCATAATCATGCAGTTTAATCGGTTCAAACATCAAATATATCATCAAATCATGCATAGAAATCAAAACCCCTAAATATTCATGCTTTGACAATCACATTCAAATTCAAGAACCCTAGAATGAACAAAATGCATTTTACTTACTTGGGTGGAGATACTAGATGCAATGAGAATGCTTCCAAGCTAAAATACTCTCTTCCCACTCCAAACTTTGATGGCACACTAATGAAAAAGTGAGTGGAAGAGAAATTTTTCTTAAGAGGGAAGAGTGAAAAGATGTGGAAAACCTAAGAGAAAGTATGTGGGAGTGTTTGTGCAGAGAAGAGCTTGAAAGACTGAGAAATTGCGCAGCTTAGGGTTTAAAAATTACCCCAATGGGCTCGGGTTCCGCTAAGGGGAACTTAAGCCCATCTGCGATAGAACCGCTCAGCGGTAATTGCCGCTCAGCGGCACTTTCGTGAAGTGCTCCTCTCCTTCTTTTCTTGACCTACGTGCCTCCTAGACATACCCCTCACTGGTTCCCTGCAATTCAATGTTAAAAATGCTTATGCAAACCCTAACTAAAATAAACAAACAGAAAACAATCAATCAACTGTGTTGCCTCCCAGGTAGCGCTTGTTTAACGTCACGAGCCTGACCCAAAATCCACCAACACCCATCAGTAGGTGTTTCAAACTTACCAGCACCCATCAGTAGGTGCAAAATCTTCACACCAACACCCATCAGTAGGTGTTACAAACTTAGTATCCTTCAGTAGATACTTAACCACCTAGCATCCTTCAGTAGATGCTAGATCCAACAAAATATTAACAAAATAATGTCCACAAATTAAAATTTACAAAACCAAAATCAAAATCAAAAGTTTGTAAATCACTAGGTTGCCTCCCAGCAAGCGCTCTTTTAACGTCATTAGCTTGACCCAGTAAAGTTCAAGTTTTATCTTCTTTGTAGTTGATGTTGTCAATCCACCAACTTCTCAGCTGCTTCCCTTGAACTGTTTTGGTTCTTCTAGAATATGGAGACTCTATCTCTATCATCTCCTTTTCTTTAAAGCCCTTCACAACCCACAACTTGTTCTTGATTCTTACAGGTGTGCCAAGTTGGAGTCTTCTTTTCTTCCAGTTTCTAGGAATTTCTTCTCCTTGTCCAATTTCTTCTTCCTTGGGTACCTGAAACAACAAACAATGGTTACCAGAAACCTCAAGATTTTCATCTTTACCTCTAGTTATGGGTGCATCTCGAAATGCAGCTTTATAACTGGCTTCTTCCTCCTTTGCTTGTGTCTCATCTTTGAAGACATCCACCACCACTCTCTCCTCTCTATCCTGGAGCACCACTATACCTTCATTTACATCTATGATAGCTCTGGCCGTTTTCATAAACGGTCTTCCAAGTATGATAGGTATTTTCTCGGTTTCCATCTTCATCACCACAAAGTCTGCCAAAAACTGAAGTTTGCCAACACAAACTACAATGTCTTCTGCAATCCCACATGGCTCCTTTGAAGATCCATCGGCCATTACTAAATTAACCTTTACAGGTTTCAATTTAACATTGCCAATTTGCTCCAGTACAGAATAAGGTATCAAGTTAACACTTGAACCTAAATCAAGGAGAGCTTTCTTTACCTTTTTCTTCCCTGTAGTACAAGGGATAGAAAAACTACCTGGATCTGATGCTTTAGGTGGGAATGACTCTTCTTTAACAGTTATACACTTTTTTTTCTCATCATCTCTACGTCTCTTCTTTGTAGAGCTTTCTTCATTAGATTTGGTGTAAACCGTAATCTGTTGCAAAATTTGCTCCCAAGGTGCATCATTATCCACCATTTTGAATAACTCTGTGAAGTCCATTGGTTTCCCTTGATGGATTGGAAAAGGAAACGTGCTTTTGCTCTCTGTTTCACTTCTCTCTTCTGTATCTAACTCAACTTTCTCATCATCAGCACTCTCTACCACCTTGCACTCTTCTATGGGGTTAACCTCAGTATTAGCCCCAAAGTTTCTGTTTGGCCTTTCTTCCAATTGCTTGGTGATCTGACCCATTTGAATCTCCAAATTCTTTATAGCAGCTTCAGTGCTCTTTTGAGAAGATTCAGTTTTCTGAATGAATTGTTGAAGAGTTTCTTCCAACCTTGTTGATCTTTCATTAAGCATAGATAACTGTTGCCAAAAGGTTGGTTGTTGCTGCTGCTTATTATATTGATTAGCTTGCCCAGTTTGTCCTTGACAATGCTTGGATGTGGTTTCCACCCCTGATTATAATTCCCTTGACGGTATGGAAATTGATTAGCCATGAAATTAACATCCTCCACGGCTTCCACAGGAAAAGCACATTGGCCATTGATATGATCACCCCCACATAATTCGCACAACTGGGTTTGTATCTGTGCAGCAGATTTCAACTCTTTAGGTAGTTGAGCCAGAGTTTTGGTCAAAGTCTCTAGCTGTTGAGTTAGAATTTTGTTCTGAGCTAGCAAGGCATCATGTGTTTGTAATTGATGAACCCCTTTTTGTTGCATAGGAGTTCCTCTTTCACTGTGTAGCTCATTATCACTAGTAGCCATATTTTCTATAATATCAGTTGCTTCCTCTGGAGTTTTCCATTTAATATTGCCTCCTGCTGAGGCGTCCAGCATCATCTTGGTTTGTGAACCAAGCCCTCCAAGGAAAGTTAAGACTACTTCTTGATCTTCAAAGCCATGCGTGGGAGTTTTACGTAACAAGCTTTTATACCTGTCCCATGCATGCCCTAGTGATTCTTCCATGCCCTGCTTGAATGAAGAAATCTCTTGCTTTCCTTTAGTCACCTTAGATTGTGGGAAGTACTTGTTTAGAAATTTTGTGACCACTGCTTCCCACTCTGTGAAACTTTCTTCTGGAAAAGAGTTCAACCAAAGCTTAGCATTGCCTCCCAATGAGAAAGGAAACAAGCTAAGTTTGATAGCTTCGTCTGGCACCCCATTAATCTTGACTGTATTGCAAATCTCATTAAAGGTAGTGAGGTGCTCATATGGGCTTTCATGAGATAACCCATTAAATTGATTACTCTTCACCAGTTGAATCAGTGTTGGTTTGACCTCCATATTTGCTGCATTGATTCTAGGTCTAGCTATGCTGTTAAAGTGTTGAGGCCCAGCAATATTGGTGTAGTCTGCAAGAGTTCTTCTACCATTATTACCCTCCATACTTCCTGTGCTATGAACAGAACCTTGTGGTGATGATTGTAAGAGAGTTTCTGGAGAAGGGAAAAGTTCTCTGGACGTTCTGATTCTTCTCCTCCTTCTACTCTCGTCTAGACCTTCAAGAAGAGGTTCTGTTGTTTTCTTACTCCTAGTTCGAATTGCCTCCTGCATACACAAGAAAACAAAACCCTAGAAAATATTTGTTAGCACAAAAAGATATAAGAGAGAAGATATATATTCAAAAGATAAAAAGATAAAAGATTCAGAAGATAGAAGATAAAAGATTCAGAAAATAAAAAGATAAAAGATTTAAAACATAAAAGATAAAATAAAATAAAATCTAATCTAAAATTAAAATAAAATCAAATCTAATCTAATCAAATCAAATCAAATAAAATCTAATCTAATCTAATAAAAACCGAAAAAATAACAACAGAAAATAAAAACAGAAATTTAAAATTAAAGTCAAAGATAATCAATAATCACACAAATTAACCAGTTAAACCAGACTCCCCGGCAACGGCGCCAAAAACTTGATGGACAAATTTATGAGCACCAAAATATGATGTCACAAACTTGTTTCACAATCGGCAAGTATGACCGAATCGTTCAAGTAAAAAACTTGGTAAGACCAAGTATCGTTCTTCCCAAAGGACTCACGGCCTAGTTTAGTTATATGATTTGTTGATTAGCTAGGACTTACAAACGAAGTATTTGGATTTTAATATGCAAGACAGAAAATAAACATGTATGCATGAAGTTTGATCAATGGCAAAGACAAAAGATAAACACTTTCAATGAAATATATGAATGAATATGTTGTTGGGGGTCAATTTCATCTCATCCACTCTCATACATTTTAGGAATTCAACATTCAAATCATCATTGTTAATGCCACTCTCTAAAGTACCATTCTAGATGGCTTCTCCCTAATCACGAGTTCATACAATTCCTAGCATTCCTAATGATTAGTTCATAAGTGCAGGAGCTTAACGACAACCAATATAATATTGGGAGAAATTCCCCGGATCTAGACTTCCCCGTACGTGCCCGTATCGACAAAACCAATAATCATGCATCGAATGAGTTAAACCATGCAAGCATTAAGCAAAGAGGAAAAACCCTAACTAATGATGAAAGAAAGCATAAGTCTTAATTAAAAGATGCAAGCATAAATTCCATATATGAGAGCTTCAAGAGATTACATTGATTCCCCAACAAACATACAAGGTTTAGTTCACCATATTCATGGTGAACCTAGATGAATAACAATGAAAGAATGAAAGAATAAACCCTAAAAAGGTGAAGAGGTAGCCTGAGCATCCAAGATCCTCCTTCAAAGGGGTGCAAGAGAGAGTGTTTGCCTCGTTTCTGCCAAAGATACTAATTCTAGGACGTGCAAGTCCTTATATACTATTTTAGAATTACAAAAGATTACAAAAGCCCAAGCCCATAAAAGTGCCGCTCAGCGGTAAATACCGCTCAGCGGTGACTGCGCGTCCCTTTTCTTCCCCTCAGCGGCCAGTTTGCCCCTCAGCGGACCTCCCGTGACCTCCTGAGTGCCGCTCAGCGGTAAAATGCCGCTGAGCGGTGCTTTCGGCTTCTCCTTTTGCACTCTTTGATCTCTTTTCTGATTCCATCTCTCTCCTTCTTCACTTCTTTCACTAAATTCACCTTAAAACCTGCACAAAAACACTTAAATCAAGCATAAACCTACCCAGCTCTCTTATTTCTGAAAATATAGATAAAAGCATGATTTCAAGCTAGTTTTTAAGTCTAAAGGTTGCTTTTAACATCAATTTTAAGCATGAAAATAACAGTTTTTCAACTGTTATCACTAATCAACAAACCACACAACTAAACTAGGCCGTGAGTCCTTTGGGAGAACGATACTTGGTCTTACCAAGTTTATTACTTGAACGATTCGGTCATACTTGCCGATTGTGAAACAAGTTTGTGACATCATATTTTGGTGCTCATAAATTTGTCCATCAGTGTCACGGCCAAAGAGTGTTTTAGAAGCATTTACAATTTCAATTTCTTTTGGTAAATGAATGGGTCACATGAGAAAGTTTTATTTTCTTTTACTTTATTTTTCTTAAAATCTTTTATATCATGTTGAGTTGATTTTCTTCTCTTTGGTGGTGAATGCCTAGGATAGATGACATCATTGTGCATTTAATGTTTTAGTTTAAGCGTGCATTTTTTTTTACAGTTTGAATTGTGTTTGGATATTTATATGTTGCAATGTTCAATTTAATGTTTTCATGCACTTTAATGCCTTCAATTTTATTCGGTTGTATTTAATTTTCATTTTAATTTCTTCATTTGCATTCACAAAAATACTTTCAAACCCCCCCACTATGTGTTTGATCTGAGACTGAACCATATTTGGTCCTTGAGAGACGACCTAGGAGTCACTTCCTAGTACTATACTGCATTCTTTTATGCACAACTTTTGTTGGGAGGTGCGACCCTCTCATCACTCACGGCCTAGTTTAGTTGTGTGGTTTGTTGATTAGCTAAGACTTAAGAACGAAATATTTGGAGTTTAATATGCAAGACAGAAAATAAACATGTATGCATGAGTTTTTGATCAATGGCAAAAGCAAAAGATAAACACTTTCAATGAAATATATGAATGAATATGTTGTTGGGGGTCAATTTCATCTTATCCACTCCCATATATTTTAGGAATTCAACATTCAAATCATCATTGTTAATGCCACTCTCTAAAGTACCATTCTAGATGGCTTCTCCCTAATCACGAGTTCATACAATTCCTAGCATTCCTAATGATCAGTTCATAAGTGCAGGAGCTTAACGACAACCAACATAATATTGGAAGAAATTCCCCGGATCTAGACTTCCCCGTACGTGCCCGTATCGACAAAACCAATAATCATGCATCGAATGAGTTAAACAATGCAAGCATTAAGCAAAGAGGAAAAACCCTAACTAATGATGAAAGAAAGCATAAATCTTAGATTAAGATGCAAGCATAAATTCCATATATGAGAGCTTCAAAAGATTACATTGATTCCCCAACAAACATACAAGGTTTAGTTCACCATATTCATGGGGAACCTAGATGAACAATAATGAAAGAATGAAGGATAAAACCCTAGAAAGGTGAAGAGGTAGCCTGAGCATCCAAGATCCTCTTTCAAAGGGGTGGAAGAGAGAGTGTTTGCTTCGTTTCTGCCAAAGATACAAACCCGAGGACGTCCTAAAGCTTATATACTATTCTAAAATTACAGAAAATATAGGCCCAAGCCCATAAGTGTACCGCTCAGCGGTAAAATACCGCTCAGCGGTGAGTGCGCGTCTCATTTCTTCCCCTCAGCGGCCATTTTGCCCCTCAGCGGACCTCCCGTGACTTCCTGAGTGCCGCTCAGCGGTAAACTGCCGCTGATCGGTGACTTCGGCTTCTCCTTTTGCACTCTTTGATTTCTTTTCTGATTCCATCTCTCTCCTTCTTCACTTCTTTCACTAAATTCACCTTAAAACCTGCACAAAAACACTGAAATCAAGCATAAACCTGTCCAGCTCTCTTATTTATGAAAATATGGATAAACGCATGATTTCAAGCTAGTTTCTAAGTATAAAGGTTGCTTTTAGTGTCAAGTTTAAATATGAAAATAACAGTTTTTCAACTGTTATCACAACCCCAAACTTAGAACTTTGCTTGTTGTTAAAGGCTGTCGCGGTCATACAAATTTGATGTGCATAAATGAATGCAGTATAGACTAGGAAGTGACTCCTAGGTCGTCTCACAAGGACCAATTTGTTTGGGTTCGGTCTCAGATTTTCTTACACGAAGTGGGGGGGTTTTGTAGATGTTGGTTTTGATGCGGTAAAATTAAAGTTGACTGGAAATTAAATAAAATATAATTAAAAACACTGAAATAAATTTTAACGGTGGTAAAAACTGAACGGTAAAAAAAAATAAAAATAGACGATGGAAAAAGTACAGTGGTGGAAATTAAAACACAGAACAGTAAATACGCAGAAGACAAAACAACAGTGTAATTAAAATTTACCAATAGTTCCAGTAAAAATAAACCGTAAAAACGATTCTTGAAAATAACATGACCAGTAAAACACAATGACAGAATTTAACGGTGCAGAAAACACTAAACGGTAAAATAAAAGAGATAGTAAAAATAAAAACAATTAATTGAAAATGGAATTCACTGAAGATTCTAACACTTGAAATAAAATATCTGGTACAGATGAAAATTTAATGAGCAAACTGTGAAAACTTCTACTGCACTACACACTTCAGAAATACAAACTACATTTGTGCTGTTTGGAAATGGAACTGGAAAAGGAAAGGAAAGAGGAAGAGGCGAGAGCCTCTTCCACGGCCGTGACTTCTACACTACTCTAATGCAATCCTAAAATCTCATCCCCTTTCTCTCCTGGATGCTTCTCCATTTATAGCCAAAACTCAGAACCCGTGAGCCTATTTTCTTGCATGCTGAGCAATAGTTTTCTCTCCGTGAGAAAACAGGTGAGGACCCCTCAATCTTGTCATCTTCTTCAAGTGCGTGAAGGCTTTGTTGCTGCTAGTGGTGCTTCGTTATTCTGCTGTCAAACCAGGCCGTGGTGCAGCTGGCTGAAAGCCTCCCTCCAAGCTGTTGATTCCGTGCTTCAAGATTCATCACCGAGTCCACCTCTTGAACGTGCAATGGATGAGCTGCTTCATGTGTTGTTGTTTCTTCCATCCAGCCAATTAAATCTCATGAGCTCCTTCCAGCTGTGGGCTTTCTTCTTCTCTGCATACATCTCCTCCAACGTGCTGGACTGGGAAACATGAGAGGCGGCTGGAGTTTGAAGCTTGCTGGACTTGCTACCAAGCTGGATGCTCTTCTTCTCCAATCATTCAATCACTCATGTGCTTCCTAAAACACACCCATCAGCTCACGTATTTCTTCTTTCCAGCTGCACCCTTATGTGAACCATGAGCTCTTCTTCACCTGTAGCAGCCGTGAACTCCTCTGTATGGAAGCTTCTTCCAGCCACTCACCCTTTACGTGGACATACTTCTTTCAAGGCCAAATTGAATGCACCGTGCCATAGCCTCCATCCATTCTATTCTCCGTGCAGTACAAACCAAGTCCAAGCTGCTCTCATCTCTTCAAGGCAAATGACTCTTCAAACATTTGGCTGCATGCAGCTGCCCCATGCCGTGACATCTTTTCCCTCTCGGTGTGATTTTCCTCTTTCCAGCATGTGTGCTTCTTCTTCCAACTTAGCTAGACGTGTGAAGCTCTCCAAGTTGCTGCTGGACCGTCTTCAAGCTTCTACTGCTGGCGTGAAGCTGTAGCTGGTGTGAAGCTTCTTGTGCCGTGGCATTCCCTTAGCATTCTGGAATTCATTATGAGATTTCAATCAACCAAGTGGTGGCTCCCACTTTTATTTACTTTGGTTGATGTTTACCAAAATAAATTGTTTCATATGGCCACCTGAAACTTCTTCCAAATAATTGAGAAAACCGTGACCTCCACTTCCTTAAACGGTCCCCTCCATATGTTAAATTTCAAGAAAGTAGATTCCTCTTTGATAGCTGTCTCTGTTTTGCCGAGAATGCTTATCCATGTGGCATGCATTGAAAACAATATTTCCATGTTTGGTAACTTATTGAATATGCCGTGTGCTTCTAGAAGTGTGGCCCTTCCATTATCCTTCATCATTTCACAATGAATGAATAGGCATATTGGCCGTGAGTTGATGTTGCACATTTCATTCTTTAAATCAATAAAATTTGCATTTGCATTTTGGAGCTTCTACTTCCAAGTCATCAACTAAATGACAAAATAAGGTATGGGAATAAATATGTGTGGTGCCCATGTGTTGTCTACTTTAGACAAAATAACCAAAACCAATGCAAGCAATTCTTTTCCCATATGGCCGTGAGCTCCCCACGTGAATTGTCCACATTCCATGTTGTATGTGTGTGCATCCATAACAAAGTGGTGGCCCCATGTATTGCTGGACTCTTCAGAATTAATTTTTGTTTGGCCGTGATATCCTCCTGCAAATGAATTTGGCATTTCTTTTCTTATTTTGGAGTAAAGTATAATTGATGTAGCAATTTCTTTTGACCTCCAAATATCCCAAAATATAATTCCAAAATTTTCCCTGAAATTAATAATGCAAATAATTAGCTCAGATAAATCAAATTAGACAAAATAAGAATTTCTGGACAATTCAAGCACAATTAGTAAAAACGGGAAAATACTGGACAATTAAGCACAATTCCCGGATTAAATTCGGTACAATAAACTAAGTGAAACGTAGAAAATATTGATTCATCAAAATAGACCACACTTAGTCTTTTTCACTCCTGGGCAAGATCAAGACTCAAATCAGGGAACATATCAAAGGACATTTAAGAATGTGACACAAAACTCATGAGACAGAAAAATAAAAACTCACAAGAAAAATAAAAAGAATTTACAGAGTTCTCAAGAATTATGGACAGATGAAAGAAGTAGAAATTTTCCAACACAAAATCAATAAAAGCACATACTTATAGAAATCATCTAAGCAATTCAATACATAGCAAAATGATTAATCAGTTCAAGAGGTGATTTAAAAACAACATAACCTCACAGATGCACACAATCAGTGTTTCTCTCAAGTGTTTAAGGTAAATCGATGTCACTCAATGCACTCAAGAAAACAAACACAATCAGACTTGGCAAGCTTCTAATTATCAATACTTAAAACATATGCATCTTCAGATCAAAAGGTCTTTTCTGGGTTGTAATGGGGCCAAGGACATGGGAGGATAAAATATAGACAAGTAGCTACAGCTCAAAAGAAATAGAGGAGCAATGGGGAATAAATGGAAATACAGTCAAATCTTACCCAAACCTCTAATTCAATCCTCTTCTCGACTCCATTATTTACAAAATTATTTTTCAATTTTTCAATTTTTCTCATCATTTTTTTTTTCCATCCTGTCTTTTTTTTTTTTTTTTTTTTTTTTTTTTTTTCACAACAGGATATAAATTATCATTTCAAAACATGATGAGGAACCAACTAGCCAATTCATCAGAATTCCCAAGGAGACCACACTTATTCACAAAATACTTCTATAGCTCCAGACTTTCCTAAGGTTAAGGTAATCATTTGTTTTTCACTTAGGATCAGTGTATGAGCTTCAACACAAAGAAATATATACAGTATAGGCTTAAAGGGGTTATCCAAGGATAATAACAAGGTAGGCTTATTTGGCTAAAGAGGCTCAAGAATAAAATTGCCTTTATCACTTCTAAACATGCATATAAATCAAGTATATCAAAAAGAATCAAGCCAAGGCATATGTGCAAGCATTCAAGATACATATCACACAAGAAAGAAAATTAAGTGGCTCAAATCTCACTCAGGGTGTTTGTCATAATCAAATCAACCTCTCAAACGTATAATCATCTTTCCAGGCAGAGAAAAGCAAGGATTTCAAACCATAAGTATTAAGTAAGTGAAGGAAAAATCTACAACTTAGACAAACTCCAGAAATCAAGAGAAAAATGTAAAATTTATTGCACACAAAACTCGATAAAAATAACTTAAAACAGAAAAAATTTAACACTCAAAAACAAAAAATTTAACACACAATATACAAACTTAACAGAAACTAACAGAAAATCAAAATTTCTTCCCAGTAGACCACACTTAAATCACACAATGTCCTCAGTGTGTTACAATCATCAGATGATCAACTTCAGAGCAGTCAAATAATATAGACAAGTGCAACAAAAGTAGAAAAATGGGAAGAAATTTTCAGAAACATCCATCAGCAGATGTTCAAATCGCATAGCACCCATCAGTAGATGCTATAATATTTTTTATTTTTATTATTTTTTTTTTCTTTTTTTTTTCTTTTATTTTATTATTATTTTTTTTTTTTTCTGAAAAAGGATACCGGTACTGTGACAACAGTCTCGGTGGCAGAGACCGGAACTGTTGCTACAGTGGCAGAAATCTGGTTATAAAAGGCTGCTCCTCCGCGTCCAGCGCCATTTCTGAACGCTCAATCTCTCTCTACTCCTCTGCTCTCTCTCTCTGCTCTCTCAACTCTCTCTGCTCTCTCAACTCTCTGCTCTCTCTCGACTCTCTCGAGCGTCTGGATCTCTGCAGGGAGCCTCTCCTCTGAGCATCTGGAGCTGTGTGGAACCTCTGCCACCGTGCCATCTGAAGAGTCTGAGATCTGCGAGGAGCTTCTCTGCCAGCCTACTACTCCAGGTAAGTCCTTTGCTCCTGGATCTGCCTTTCTTTCCGTTTTTTCTGCTCTCTCTCTCTCTGTATTACCTTTATTTTTCATCTCTGCCCTGCTCTCCCTTTACTGCTTTCCATCTTTATTTTCAGCTTTCTGCTCTTTATTTTTCACCTGCTAAACACTTAAAACACATAAAACACAATTGTCTTAAAACTTAAGGGGTATATCGGCTGGAAACCAGACGTTAATCTCCCTTCGTTTGAAGGTATGGCAGAGACAATCGGGTAGAACAACGCCACGTACCCCACTTAAAACTAAAACACAGAAACTGAATATACAAGAACAATATGGACAAGGACACTGGACGTAGATCCGTTTAGGACCCTTTGCAAGGACCGTGAAACAGATCTGAGACCAGACACAAAAACAATCAAAGACAGACAGGACAAAATAAATTTAACGGAAAACAAGAACAAATAAAGAAAACACAGAACTAATCTAAAAAATTTTTTATGCTTCTCTTTTTTTTAGTTCTTTTTATTATTTTTTTATGTTTATTTTTTTCTTTTTTTATGTTTTTGTTCTTTTTATTTTTATATTTATTTTTTTATTTATGTATTTGTATATTACGAGAGGAAGGATGAGTGAAACGGAATCAGAGAGATATACCAGTCAACGGTGGCGTCCTACCGACGATCAAATCCAGATGATGACCAAAATATTCAACTATGGGGTCACACACCCAAGCCGAGCGCAAGTCGTCGAGATCGCGTCTCGACTAAGGGCTTTCGGCGAAGCCACTGAATACAACGTACACTGCTGGTTCAACAACCACGGCAATCGGGTCAAGCACTGGCAAGCGGAGATAGACCCCACTGGCACTCTCTTTTCACAACTGCCGCTGTACATGTACGGTAAGAACTCTCATCATACCATCATTGAAATTTTTTTTTCACTTCCTCTTCTATTATTAACACATGTTTTTTTATTTTTTTATTTTTTATTTTTTTGTTTGAAAGAAAAAAACTGGGTGATAATGAGGGCACCGAGGCTGCTGAATTTGTTTCCAGTTCCGATCATCATCGATGACGACAGAAATGAACGAGAAATTCCTCCACCAAAGCCTCCGCTCGCATTCCGAACCAGAGCTCCCTCAACGGAGCTCTCTCTTAGACCACCACAACCAGCTCGAGAGTTCTTCCAGTTTTAATGTTTTATGTTTTATTTTATTTATTTTTTTTTTTTTTTATGTTTTTATTGGCCGAGTGTGGCCAGAATATGGGCTGTAATATGAACACTTATATTTTTGTTGTTTTTATTTTTATGATATTTTTTTTTTTTTTTGTTTTTTGGTTTGTAATATTAACGATCAGAAATGATCGAACAACGAACATCTTTATTATGTTTTTGTTTTTATTTTTATTATTATCAGTGTAAGACAGACTGTTTTCGGTGTATTTGGTATTTTCAATAAAAGTACTCAGATAGTTTTAGCTCAAATTACACCTCTCTGCCCTTACATGTTAATTATGCACTATGTTGATTTTTTATTATTTTTTTTTTTTTTTCAAAAACTAAATAAATAAAAACAGAACACATATTAACGAAACAAAAGACCTAATACCGAACACAAAATATCAAAGCAGAAAGAACACAAATGTCAAAAACAGCAGACAAAACATATATTTACAAAACATACATTAACAAAATAACATACTTGAAACACAACACAAATTTTTATTTTTATTTTTATTTTTTTCTTTTTAGTACAAACACTAAAAATCACGAAGCAAATAAAACACAGAACACTTTTCTTTTTTTAAATTGTTTTTTTTTTTTTTTTTTTAAATAATAATAATAATTCGAAAACTAAAAAGAAAAGGAAAAACAAACTTAAAACAAAAATCAGAATCTCCCCCAAGACCACACTTAAACTACACTGTCCTAAACGTGTTCTAAGCATAAGATCATCAGTTAAAACACTGAACAGATAAAGGACAAATGCAATAAAAGTAGGAAAACGGGGAAGAAAGAAAAAGAAAACTCCCCTGGTCAGGGTGGCAGTTGCCAATTTTGGACTTGTAGGGAGAGGTTTTCCACTTCATGATCCAGCACAGAAGTTTTGAGGAGGAACTGCTTCATCCTCCAGATTTGATCAAGCAGTGAAATGTCTTCCACGGCTGGATCCAAACAATTATTGTTGATGACTAGATTCAATAGGTGCCTGTTGATGTTGAAATCGTTCTGGGTGCTTGCACCTTTGTCCTCAATTGTGGGTGTCTGCTCATCAAATTTATACGTACCTCCTGCAGTATGGTTAGTGCAAATTGGTTCCACAGAAATGTCATGCAGAGGTATAACACCCAATCCCAATTCATCATACTGAGCCTTAGATACAACCTCATAACATGAATCAGTTTGAAATGTAGAAACAATATCTATAACAGGTTCAGATTCATGTTCAGTGCATGGAGAACAAATATTTGAATGTGATAGTAAAAAGCGGTCCTCATCATGCACAGAGGAAAAATTAAAATCAGACTCAGCAAGAATATAGTCATTAGCATACCTCTCAACAACATAGTCATCAATATAATCAAATTGAGGTATGCTTACCTCCTCTTCCTTGAAGATTTCAAGAGTGTGGGAAGGTGAAGGTGGTCTACCTGGTTCAGGATTACTGCTTACTTCTGCCGGGTCCCCAAAATTTTCATCAGTCTCCTCAGGTGCAAGAGTGGCCATCTGCCTAATCTGATCACTCAGATTCTGTATGGCAGCTTGAGTTTCCTGCTGGAACTCCATGCTCTCTTGCTTGAACTGCATGTTCCCTTTCTGAAACTGAATGTTCTGCATTGTCATCTGCTCTAGTAACTCCTTTAATGTAGGTTCAGAAGTAGAAGGCTGAGGAGTTATTTGAATAGGAGCATCATACTGCTGACTCTGATATTGCTGAACTGGTGGAACCGGCTCCCAAAGGGAGCTCTCAGAAGTTTGAGGATGAGACATATTGTTCTCATCATAGAAATCAGCAGAATTAAAATCACAGTAATATCCAGAATGATAGTCATAGCTAGAGGCATCGACAGAATAAGCAGAATTCACGTAATCAAAATTGGTAGACATGGACAAATAAAAAGTAAAAACTAAAAACTAAAAATTACGAATCAGATAAAACAAAACACATTTATACATGCTACAAGCACACACAAGACAGAACATCAATAGTAAAAATTTTTAATTAAATTTTTTTTTTTAATTTTAATTTTTTTTTTTTTTAATAACAACTAAATACAGAACATAGCACAATTAAACACATATATACACAATATATATTAACACAGTAAAAATCTAAAACAAAAACCTGGATCTGAAGTGACAACGCCGCCAAAATTTGTTGAAGGTGTCGTTGTCTCCTACAAAAATACAACAGACAGAACACACAAAACAAACATATTAACAGAACAAAACTTTATACAACAAAAATCTAAAACCAAACCTCCATTGATTGGTCCCCGGCAACGGCGCCAAAATTTGTTAAAGGCTGTCGCGGTCATACAAATTTGATGTGCATAAATGAATGCAGTATAGACTAGGAAGTGACTCCTAGGTCGTCTCACAAGGACCAATTTGTTTGGGTTCGGTCTCAGATTTTCTTACACGAAGTGGGGGGGTTTTGTAGATGTTGGTTTTGATGCGGTAAAATTAAAGTTGACTGGAAATTAAATAAAATATAATTAAAAACACTGAAATAAATTTTAACGGTGGTAAAAACTGAACGGTAAAAAAAAATAAAAATAGACGATGGAAAAAGTACAGTGTTGGAAATTAAAACACAGAACAGTAAATACGCAGAAGACAAAACAACAGTGTAATTAAAATTTACCAATAGTTCCAGTAAAAATAAACCGTAAAAACGATTCTTGAAAATAACATGACCAGTAAAACACAATGACAGAATTTAACGGTGCAGAAAACACTAAACGGTAAAATAAAAGAGATAGTAAAAATAAAAACAATTAATTGAAAATGGAATTCACTGAAGATTCTAACACTTGAAATAAAATATCTGGTACAGATGAAAATTTAATGAGCAAACTGTGAAAACTTCTACTGCACTACACACTTCAGAAATACAAACTACATTTGTGCTGTTTGGAAATGGAACTGGAAAAGGAAAGGAAAGAGGAAGAGGCGAGAGCCTCTTCCACGGCCGTGACTTCTACACTACTCTAATGCAATCCTAAAATCTCATCCCCTTTCTCTCCTGGATGCTTCTCCATTTATAGCCAAAACTCAGAACCCGTGAGCCTATTTTCTTGCATGCTGAGCAATAGTTTTCTCTCCGTGAGAATACAGGTGAGGACCCCTCAATCTTGTCATCTTCTTCAAGTGCGTGAAGGCTTTGTTGCTGCTAGTGGTGCTTCGTTATTCTGCTGTCAAACCAGGCCGTGGTGCAGCTGGCTGAAAGCCTCCCTCCAAGCTGTTGATTCCGTGCTTCAAGATTCATCACCGAGTCCACCTCTTGAACGTGCAATGGATGAGCTGCTTCATGTGTTGTTGTTTCTTCCATCCAGCCAATTAAATCTCATGAGCTCCTTCCAGCTGTGGGCTTTCTTCTTCTCTGCATACATCTCCTCCAACGTGCTGGACTGGGAAACATGAGAGGCGGCTGGAGTTTGAAGCTTGCTGGACTTGCTACCAAGCTGGATGCTCTTCTTCTCCAATCATTCAATCACTCATGTGCTTCCTAAAACACACCCATCAGCTCACGTATTTCTTCTTTCCAGCTGCACCCTTATGTGAACCATGAGCTCTTCTTCACCTGTAGCAGCCGTGAACTCCTCTGTATGGAAGCTTCTTCCAGCCACTCACCCTTTACGTGGACATACTTCTTTCAAGGCCAAATTGAATGCACCGTGCCATAGCCTCCATCCATTCTATTCTCCGTGCAGTACAAACCAAGTCCAAGCTGCTCTCATCTCTTCAAGGCAAATGACTCTTCAAACATTTGGCTGCATGCAGCTGCCCCATGCCGTGACATCTTTTCCCTCTCGGTGTGCTTTTCCTCTTTCCAGCATGTGTGCTTCTTCTTCCAACTTAGCTAGACGTGTGAAGCTCTCCAAGTTGCTGCTGGACCGTCTTCAAGCTTCTACTGCTGGCGTGAAGCTGTAGCTGGTGTGAAGCTTCTTGTGCCGTGGCATTCCCTTAGCATTCTGGAATTCATTATGAGATTTCAATCAACCAAGTGGTGGCTCCCACTTTTATTTACTTTGGTTGATGTTTACCAAAATAAATTGTTTCATATGGCCACCTGAAACTTCTTCCAAATAATTGAGAAAACCGTGACCTCCACTTCCTTAAACGGTCCCCTCCATATGTTAAATTTCAAGAAAGTAGATTCCTCTTTGATAGCTGTCTCTGTTTTGCCGAGAATGCTTATCCATGTGGCATGCATTGAAAACAATATTTCCATGTTTGGTAACTTATTGAATATGCCGTGTGCTTCTAGAAGTGTGGCCCTTCCATTATCCTTCATCATTTCACAATGAATGAATAGGCATATTGGCCGTGAGTTGATGTTGCACATTTCATTCTTTAAATCAATAAAATTTGCATTTGCATTTTGGAGCTTCTACTTCCAAGTCATCAACTAAATGACAAAATAAGGTATGGGAATAAATATGTGTGGTGCCCATGTGTTGTCTACTTTAGACAAAATAACCAAAACCAATGCAAGCAATTCTTTTCCCATATGGCCGTGAGCTCCCCACGTGAATTGTCCACATTCCATGTTGTATGTGTGTGCATCCATAACAAAGTGGTGGCCCCATGTATTGCTGGACTCTTCAGAATTAATTTTTGTTTGGCCGTGATATCCTCCTGCAAATGAATTTGGCATTTCTTTTCTTATTTTGGAGTAAAGTGTAATTGATGTAGCAATTTCTTTTGACCTCCAAATATCCCAAAATATAATTCCAAAATTTTCCCTGAAATTAATAATGCAAATAATTAGCTCAGATAAATCAAATTAGACAAAATAAGAATTTCTGGGCAATTCAAGCACAATTAGTAAAAACGGGAAAATACTGGACAATTAAGCACAATTCCCGGATTAAATTCGGTACAATAAACTAAGTGAAACGTAGAAAATATTGATTCATCACTTGTCCTCAAGCAAACAAGATGTAACTCAATCTTCAACCAATTCATATAATGGTTCACTCATTCAAAAATCCTCTTTTCAAGATAAGTAACAACTTCACTCAAACTTTTGACCAAGAGTTCAATCAAGATATGCACATGCTTTAGTGTTCACAAAGTCATTTAAATTCCAACAAATGCTATTTTTCATGAATGATCAATCAATTTAGCATGGATGTTCATGTGCTTATGGAATATTTCCTCACTAGGTAAAGTGTTTCACTCAACACACAAGTGTATAAGAGGTAAAGTGTTTCACTCATTCACTCCACTATCACAATGTTACATGAATCAACTTTGCCTTTCATTTTACCACAATCAAAAACATTCACAAGCATGCATCATCACAAGGACTTTTCAATGGCTTATAATGTGGCTGGGCTAACAAGAAAATTGGTTTTTCTGGATCACAAAATCCTTGAGTTAAGAGAATCATAACAACACAATTTTTCTTATTCTTCCCAACTTGCCTTTGCATTTGCATTGAGCTTTGCTTCTTTTTCTTATCTTTTCTTTTTCTTTTTTTCTTTGCATAATCTTACTTTTTAGCTCTTAGCTCAATGCTTTTCCTTTTTCATGTTTTCCCAACAACCCCAAACTTGAACATTTAACAATACCACACAAGATCTTCTACATAACTCAAGGTAAAGATTTTCAATCAAGGGTTTCAGTGTATGTTCAAGGCTAGGGGTTCAAAGGATAGAACACAAAGTGTTCTCTTTTAGTGGGCTAACTTTATGAATTTGGCCAATAAAAAGGGTTCCAACAAACGGCCTTGATCACATGCTTCAAAACAAGCAATTGATTCAATCATAGAAAACCTGGGCAAAGTCATTCATGCTTTCAAAGTAATAGCATTCAATCATACCAAAAACTCTGGAGCTCAAAACCTCACATATAAGCTTATTCACATTTGACATACACATCCTGCTTAATTTCACAATCACAATCATGATATCCTGCATTTGTTCACAAAGCTTGTGAATCCCTTGTATAAGCATTTTAATGTGCACATCATCTCAACATCAATCAATCAATAAGCATCATCAAGCATTACTTATTAAACAATCACAGTTAATATCAAACCATCACACAAACCAGGTTTCCAATAGAGTACATCAAACCCTAATCTAAAAACAAAAAACAAATAAGTTCAGAAAAACTTAAACCAACAAAAGCATAAGCATATGATAGCATTCATCAGTAAATGCTATCTCAACTCCTCATCAGTCTGAGCTGTCCTCTGTATCTTCCTCTTCCTCCTCATCTTCATCATCTTCAAATGCCTCATCATCATCAGCTTCATCTTCTTCCATCTCTCTAGCTGAAGCTTCAGCTGCTCCAGCTCCTCCTCCATGCACTGGCTCCGCTGGCCAAGCTACCACATTATGGAATTCATCCATAGTCCACCTGTGGGTTGGAGGTGTATCATACATCCCTACAATCATCTCAGCAGTAGCCACCTGCTCTCTGTGAATGGACTGCAACTGAGCACCTATAAGAGACATATACATGTCCCTCATCAATAGCTTTTCTTGGCCTTTCAAATGGTGGAACAGAAGTATCCACCCAAGCTAGCTTGCAAAGGTGAGTAATCAAGGAAGGATGTCCTAGTGGTGCTTTGTTGTTTGAGGTGTTGGCGCACACACTAATTTCATCAGCTATCACCTGCCCAATGTTAACATATAAATTTCTGATAACACATTAGATGAATAATGCCCTGCTGAGAGTAATATCTGACACATGTGAACATGGCTGAATGTTGGCATGAGAAAATGCCATTCAATACTTTGCAAGAGGAGTCAAATCTGTCCTCCTAATGTTAACCACTGAGCCAGATCTATTCCTTTGGAAGTGTCCTCCTGGTATACATAGTACTCTCTCCACATCCTCACAATCAGCACCTTCCTCCATGCTAAGAGCAAACTGGCACTGCTCACCAGCCCACACAGTGTCCAGGAAGTTATTAATAGAATCAGGATCATACCTGATAGCATGGCCTCTGACATAGCCCAAATAATTCTCAGCTGGATAATCACCAATCTTCTTTGCATTGATGTAGAATTACTTTACCACAACTATGTTGGCAGGTGCAGGATATGTGGCTAGCTTTCCCCAGTCATTCCCTAACACTTGCTCTCTAAATTGAGGAGCAAAGTTAGGTATCATTCCAACCTTTATCTCCATCAGAAGTCTCTTGTCCTGAACCACCCTAAAGTGCTTCTCATGTTTCCTAGAGAGGAACCTGCTAGAGTGGGGTTGCTCTGGTTCCTTTTCCTTTCTCTTGGTTGCCATGGTTTTCAATCTCTTTCCTGAAGAGGATGCCATTCCTGTATTCAAACACAAATACAAAACCACAGAACGTGATGTTAATCATTAGTAAAACACAGAACACAGCTCCTTTCGAAGCTAAACAACCGCTGAGGGCCATAATTTCCCCTCAGTGCCACCAGTGCCATAGTCCAAATCACAAAAAACCAGAAAAACCAAGTCTGGCAGAGTGCCGCTCAGCGGCAGTTTACCCCTCAGCGGTAACTCTGCAGAATTTTGAAAATCCTGTTTTAAACCTGTCCTAACTCCACCCAAATGCAATTTTCAGTTTTCCAGTTCATAATCATGTAGTTTAATTGGTTCAAACTTCAAATATATCATCAAATCAGGCATAGAAATCAAAACCCTTAAATATTCATGCTTTGACCATCACATTCAAATTCAAGAACCCTAGAATGAACAAAATTCATTTTACTTACTTGGGTGGAGATACTAGATGCAATGAAGATGCTTCCAAGCTAAAATGCTCTCTTCCAACCCCAAACTTTGATGGCACACTAGTGAAAAAGTGAGTGGAAGAGAAATTTTCTTAAGAGGGAAGAGTGAAAAGATGTGGAAAAACTTGGAGAAGGTATGTAGGAGTGTTTTTGCAGAGAAGGGTCTGAAAGTATGAGCAATTGCGCAGATTAGGGTTTAAAAATACCTTAGGCTCGGGTCCCGCTAAGGGGAACTAAAGCCCATCTGCGAGAGTACCGCTCAGCGGTAAGTTACCGCTCAGCGGCACTTTCGTGATGTGCTATTCTCCTTCTTTTCTTAACCTACGTGCCTCCTAGACATGCCCCTCACTGGTTCCCTGCAATTCAATGTTTAAAATACTTATCCAAACCCTAACAAAAACAATCAATCAACTGGGTTGCCTCCCAGGTAGCGCTTGTTTAACGTCACGAGCCTGACCCAAAATCCACCAATACCCATCAGTAGGTGTTTAAAATCTCACCAACACCCATCAGTACGTGCTTCAAACTTACCAACACCCATCAGTAGGTGTTACCACTTAGCATCCTTCAGTAAATGCTATATCCAACTAGCATCCTTCAGTAGATGTTATGTTCAGCAATATAATGTTCAACAAATTTAAAGATTACAAACCAAAGTAAAATTTAAAAGTTCTAAAATCACTGGGTTGCCTCCCAGCAAGCGCTCTTTTAACGTCATTAGCTTGACCCAGTAAAGCTCAAGTTCCTGCTTTATAGTTGATGTTGTCATCCAACCAACTCCTCAGCTGTTTCCTGTGAACTGTTTTGGTCCTTCTAGAATGTGGAGACTCTATCTCTATCATCTCCTTCTCTTTAAAGCCCTTCACAACCTACAACTTGTTCTTGATTCTTACAGGTGTGCCAAGTTGGGGTCTTCTTTTCTCCCAATCATCAGGAATTTCTCCTCCTCTTCCAATCTTTTCTTCCTTGTGCACCTGAAACAACAAACAATGGTTACCTGCAACCTTGGGATTTTCATCTTTATGGCTAGTCATGTGTACATCTTGAAATGCAGCTTTATAACTAGCTTCCTCCTCCTGTGCTTGCGTCTCATCCTTGAAGACGTCTACAACCACTCTCTCCTCTCGGTCCTGGAGCACTACTATACCTTCATTTACATCAATGATAGCTCTGGCCGTTTTCATAAACGGTCTTCCAAGTATGATAGGTATCTTCTCTGTCTCCATCTTCATCACCACAAAGTCTGCCAAGAACTGAAGTTTACCAACACAAACTATAATGTCTTCTGCAATCCCACATGGCTCCTTTGAAGATCCATCGGCCATTACTAGATTAACCTTTACAGGTTTCACTTTAACATTGCCGATTTGCTCCAGTAAAGAGTAAGGTATCAAGTTAACACTTGAACCTAAATCAAGGAGAGCTTTCTTCACCCTTTTCTTCCCTATGGTACAAGGGATAGAAAAATTGCCTGGGTCTGTTGCTTTAGGAGGGAATGACTCTTTTTTAACAGTTATACACTCCTTTGCTTCATCATCTCTACGTCTTTTCTTTGTAGAGATGTTTTCATCAGATTTTGTGTAAACTGTGATTTGCTGTAGAATCTGCTCCCAAGGTGCATCATTATCCACCATTTTGAATAATTCTGTGAAGTCCAGTTGTTTCCCTTGATGGATTGGAAAAGGAAAAGTGTTATTGCTCTCTATTTCTCTTCTCTCTTCTGTATCTAACTCAACTTTCTCATCATCAACATTCTCTACCACCTTGCACTCTTCTCTGGGGTTAACCTCAGTATTAGCCCCAAAATTTCTATTTGGCCTTTCTTCCACCTGTTTGGTAATCTGCCCCATCTGAGTCTCCAAATTTTTGATAGCAGCTTCAGTGCTCTTCTGTGTAGACTCAGTCTTCTGTGTAGACTCAGTCTTCTGTATGAAATTGTATAGAGTTTCCTCCATCCTCATGGACCTTTCATTAAGCATAGATAACTGTTGCCATAAGGTAGGTTGCTTCTGCTGCTTATTATATTGACCAGCTTGCCCAGTTTGCCCTTGACCAATACTTGGGTGTGGTTTCCACCCCTGATTGTAGCTTCCTTGACGGTACTGATTGGTCATGTAGTTTACATCCTCTATGGCTTCCACTGGAAAGGCACATTGACCATTGATATGGTCGCCTCCACACAATTCGCACAACTGGGTTTGTACCTGTGCAGCAGTTTTCAACTCTTTGGGTAATTGTGCAAGAGTTTTGGTCAGAGTTTCCAACTGTTGAGTTAGAATTTTGTTTTGAGCTAGCAGGGCATCATGTGTCTGTAATTGGAGAACTCCTTTTTGTTGCATAGGAGCTCCTCTCTCACTGTGCAGCTCATTATCACTAGTAGCCATGTTTTCTACAATCTCTGTTGCTTCCTCTGGAGTTTTCCATTTGATATTGCCTCCTGATGGACAAATTTATGAACACCAAAATATGATGTCACAAACTTGTTTTACAATCGGCAAGTATGACCGAATCGTTCAAGTAATAAACTTGGTAAGACCAAGTATCGTTCTCCCAAAGGACTCACGGCCTACTTTAGTTGTGTGGTTTGTTGATTAGCTAAGACTTAAGAACAAAATAATTGGATTGTATTATACAAAAGACGAAAATAAACATGTATGCATGAGGTTTTGATCAATGGCAAAAGCAAAAGACAAATACTTTCAATGAAATATATATATGAATATGTTGTTGGGGGGTCAATTTCATCTCATTCACTCTCATATATTTTAGAAATTCAACATTCAAATCATCATTGTTAATGCCACTTTCTAAATTACCTTGTCAAGAACGCCTATCCCTAATTACGAGTTCATACGATTCCTAGCATTCCTAATAATTAGTTCTCTTAGCACAGGAGCTTAACGACAACCAATATAATATTGGGAGAGATTCTCCGGATCTAGACTTCCCCGTACGTTCCCGTATCGACAAAATCAATAATCATGCATTGAATGAGTTAAACAAAGCAAGCATTAAGCAAAGAGGAAAAACCCTAACTAATGATGAAAGAAAGCATAAATCTTAGATTAAGATGCAAGCACAAATTCCATATATGAGAGCTTCAAAAGATTACATTGATTCCCCAACAAACATACAAGGTTTAGTTCACCATATTCATGGTGAACCTAGATGAACAATAATGAAAGAATGAAGGATAAAACCCTAGAAAGGTGAAGAGGTAGCTTGAGCATCCATCCTCCTTCAAAGGGGTGGAAGAGAGAGTGTTTGCTTCGTTTCTGCCAAAGATACCAACCTTAAGACATCCAGATCTTTAAATAGGACATAAAAATAATAGAAAACGGGTCCACGCCCAAACAGATCATAAAATCGCATAAAAGTGGCCCAAAACTCGTCTGGTTGACTTATTTCGTATTCTGGTTGACTGGTTGACTTTTTTGGTTGACTGGTTGACTTTTCTGGTTTCTGGTTGACTTTTCAGCACTCCAATCATTCGGTACTTTAATTCTTCTTTCAAATCATTCAATTAGCCTACAAAATAAAGGGAATCTTGCACAAAACCATTAAATTCAACTTTCAATTCTCTTATTCACAAAACTAAAGCAAAAATATGAGTTCAAGCTAGTTTCTAAGTCTTAAAGGTTGCTTTTGGTATCAATTTTAAGCATAAAAATAACAGTTTTTCAACTGTTATCACCTCCTGCTGAGGCATCCAGCATCATCTTGGTTTGTGAACCAAGCCCTTCAAGCAAAGTTAAGACTAGTTCCTGATCTTCAAAACCATGCGTGGGAGTTTTACGTAACAAGCTTTTGTATCTTTCCCATGCATGACCTAGTGATTCCTCCATGCCTTGCTTGAAAGATGAGATCTCTTGCTTTCCTTTGTTGACCTTGGAAGAATTGAGTGCCCATATAGTTAAATTCTTGATCGAATTACATCCTGCATGCATTAGGCACAAAACTCTAGAAAATATTTATTAGCACAAAAAGATAGAGAAGAAGATATAGATTCAGAAGATAAAAGATTCAGAGGATAAGATAAAATAATATAAAATAAAATAAAATAAAATAAAATCTAATCTAATCTAATCAAATAAAATAAAATAAAATAAAATCTAATCTAATCAAATCAAATAAAATCTAATCTAATCAAATAAAATAAAATAAAATAAAATAAAATCAAATAAGATAAAATAAAAACCGAAAAAATAAAAACAGAAAATAAAAACAGAAATTCAAAATTAAAGTCACAGATAATCAATAATCACACAAATTAACCAGTTAAACCACGAGTCCCCGGCAACGGCGCCAAAAACTTGATGGACAAATTTATGATCACCAAAATATGATGTCACAAACTTGTTTTACAATCGGCAAGTATGACCGAATCGTTCAAGTAATAAACTTGGTAAGACCAAGTATCGTTCTCCCAAAGGACTCACGGCCTACTTTAGTTGTGTGGTTTGTTGATTAGCTAAGACTTAAGAACGAAATAATTGGAGTTTAATATGCAAAACAGAAAATAAACATGTATGCATGAGTTTTGATCAATGGCAAAAGCAAAAGACAAGCACTTTCGATGAAATATATGGATGAATATGTTGTTGGGGGTCAATTTCATCTTATCCACTCTCATATATTTTAGGAATTCTGTTAGCAAAATGATGAAGATGAAGTTTTGATGATGTCCAAATCAAGTCAAGAACAAACAAGACTCATGAAGAATGATCTTTGAAGACTTGTAACCTCTTGTAAAAAATTGTATGAACATAGGAAAATTAGTAGTTTCTTGTATGTATTCAAAAGTGATGTAAAAATAAAGCAAGAGGAAAATCTGTGCAGTGTTAATCGATTAACAAGGGGTGTTAATCGATTAACGTTAATCGATTAACAGAGGGCGTTAATCGATTGTTCCAGAGGCAAATGGCGAAGCACAGCATTTCAGTGTTAATCGATTAACAAGGGGTGTTAATCGATTAACGTTAATCGATTAACATGGGCTGTTAACCGATTAACATTGTTACCGTTTGAAAAACTAGCCGTTTTTTTGAGACGTTGAACTATCCGTTGGGTTGTTAATCGATTAACCACTGTAGCTAATCGATTAACACAGTCAGAAAGTCTAAAAGCGAAAATGGAGGAGCCTTTGGATGAGTCTATAAATAGACTCTCATTTTCTCTCAAATCCAACTCTTCCCTTGTGCTCAAGTACTCTGAACTCTTGTGAGAACTCTGTGAAATTGCTGAAGCTAAGGAAACTCTTGTCTGCAAAGTCCTGAAGTGGTACTGCGGTGACAGAGGAATAGCTTGATCATCCTTGGTGTGTCTGAGGAAGTGTCTGGAAGAGAATCATCCTTCGTGAAGCATTCGAAGGAGGTGATCATCCTTTGTGAAGATTCAAAGGAGGTGTAAGTTCATCTCTTGTGGTTTCAAGAGAGGTGGTAATTTCTAAACTGTTACAAATTGTTTTTCTGTGTGACTAATATTTGTAATAGTTTTGTGATAGTGAAAAAGGTTTATCTTATTTGAGATAAGCGACTGGACGTAGGATCCTAGTGATCTGAACCAGGATAAAATACCTGTGTAATTTTTCTCTTTCCCTTACTCTGTTATTTACGTTTAATTATCTGCTTAGTAAGAAATTAAGAGAAAAATATTAAAAAGGGATAATATTTGAATATAACCAATTCACCCCCCCTCTTGGTTTGTTTCCACGCTAACCCTTCCGCTGCAGCCGCTCTGACAATTGGTATCAGAGCTTGCTTTGATAGTCATTCAAATGGCGGGATCGTTTCAAACATTCGCAGAGGGTGCTTCTATCAATAGACCACCACTATTCACAGGTGAAAATTACGCATTCTGGAAGGTAAGAATGCAAATATTTATGGAGTCTATTGATATAGATATTTGGGATGCAGTTGCATCTGGTCCTTTTGTTCCAACTAACAATATGCAGGAACCAAAGCCCCGTGACCAATGGACTGCTGAAGACAAGAAAAAATTCGGTAATGATGTTAAAGCTCGCAATATAATTTCATCTGCTTTAACCGTTGATGAGTTTTACAGGATATCCATTTGTAAAACTGCACAAGAAATGTGGGAAGTACTTCGAGTAACCCATGAAGGTACAGATGATGTTAAAAGAGCTAGAAAGAATACCTTGATCCAGGAATACGAGATGTTCAGGATGAAGCAAGGAGAAACAATAGTAGATGTTCAGAAACGCTTCACCAACATCGTAAATCATCTTATTGGACTAGGTAAGTCTTTCGATACTGATGAATTAAATATAAAATTTTGAAATCTTTAGACAGGGCTTGGCAACCAAAAGTGACTGCAATTTCTGAGTCACAAAATCTCAACACAATGACCATGGCGGCATTATTTGGAAAGTTGAGAGAGCATGAACTAGACCTTGGAAGATTAGAGGAAGAAGAAGCAAAAACGAAGAAAAAGACTCTAGCATTCAAATCTGAGGTAGAAAAGAGCAAAAGCAAGATGAAAGATGAAGACTCAGATGAAGATGAAAACTTGAGTCTACTAATCAAGAGGTTCAACAGATTCATGAAATCAAAAGGCAAAGGGAGATTCAGAAATGAAAAGAGAGAAAATCAAGGATCTTCCTCAAACTACAGATGTTATGGTTGCGGAGAAAAAGGACACTTGAAAGCAGACTGCCCAAATCAGAAGAAGGGTGAAGAAAAGAAAGAAAAGAAATTTTTCAAGAAAAAGAAGGCATACATTGCTTGGGAAGACGACAATGAAACAATTACAGATTCAAGCGACTCAGATGAAGAAGCGAACATCTGTTTGATGGCAGATGACGATAATGACAGCCAAGTAAGTAGTTCAAACTATTCTGATAATGATAGTCATATTGATGAAAATGAAATGTATGCTGCATTATTAATTGAATCTGAAAAATTAGATGTTGCTCATAAAAAGCTGAAAAAGGACTTTAAAAATTTGAAATCTGAACTTAATAGCCTTCTTAAAGAAAATGAAGATTTGAAGCTTACTTCTGAAAATTCTTCTAAATTAAATGATAATTTGAAAACTGAATTTACAAATTTATCTGAAGAAAACAGAAGTTTGAAAAATAAATTTTTATATCAAGCAGAAGAAATTAGAAATTTAAAAGGTAAAGTTTTATATTATGAAAAAGGCAAATTTTCTAGTAGTAATGAATGTGCATCCTGTATTAATTATAAGAAACTACTAGATGAAACAACCTTAGGAGAATGTAGTAAAATAAATGAACATAAGGTTGGTAATAATAAGTATGTTCCTAGAATTAAAAATAAGCATAATTATAGAACCCGTAGAACTTGGGTAGAAAAGGGAACAACTTATAGGAACACATATACTGCATCATGCTTTTATTGTATGAAAAAGGGTCATACATCTAATAAGTGTAAAATTAAGCATTATGGTGTTCCAAGTGGTAGATATGCTTGGGTTGCAAAATAATTTCAATCTCTTCAATCTAACCCAAAGGACCCATACAAAGTAGTTGGGTACCTAAATAGCTTGTTCTTTTTATGTTGTAGGAATTATTAAAACCAAGGAAGCATATGTGGTGTCTTGATAGTGGATGTTCAAAACACATGACCGGAGATAAGAAGAAATTTACAAGCTTCCGGAAAAGAGAACGCGGATTTGTCACCTATGGTGATAACAATAAAGGAAAAATCCTTGGAATAGGAGATATTGGAAGTGAAGATACTTTGATGATCAAAGACGTGCTATATGTGGAAGGATTAAAGCACAACTTAATCAGCATTAGTCAATTATGCGATAAAGGATTCAAGGTAACCTTTGAACAAAATTCCTGCACTATTTATAAAAATGATTCTTCTGAAATTGCTTTGAAAGGAATTAGGCATAACAATATTTATTTGATAGATTTAGAAAATGCATCAAGTAGGAATATTTCATGTTTAGTAGTAAAAGAAGAAAATCCATGGTTATGGCATAAAAGAGCTGCACATATTCATATGCAACAATTGAATAAACTCATTTCTAAAGACTTAGCAATTGGTCTACCAAAACTAAAATATGTGAAGGATAAATTGTGTGATGCATGTCAAAAGGGAAAACAAGTGAAATCATCTTTTCATTCGAAAAATGTTGTTTCTAGTTTAAAACCCTTAGAACTTTTGCACATGGATTTATTTGGTCCCTCTAGGATAAAAAGTTTTGGAGGAAATTATTATGCTTTAGTTATTGTAGATGATTATTCAAGATATACTTGGACTTTCTTTCTTACTCTTAAAAATGAAGCTTTCAAAGAATTTAAAAAGTTTGCAAATTTAGTTCAAAATGAAAAGGATTTGAAAATAAAAGCTATTAGAAGTGACCATGGAGGTGAATTTCAAAATGAATATTTTGAAACTTTTTGTGAAGAATATGGCATTTCTCATAATTTTTCTGCACCTAGAACTCCTCAACAAAATGGAGTTGTAGAAAGAAAGAATAGATCTTTAGAGGAACTTGCTAGAACTATGCTAAATGAATATAGTGTTCCTAAACAATTTTGGGCTGATGCTGTGAGTACTGCATGTTATGTTTTAAATAGAATGCTTATTAGACCAATTTTGAAATGTACTCCTTATGAACTTTTTAAAGGTAGAAAACCAAATGTTTCACATTTAAGAATTTTTGGATGCAAATGTTTTGTCCTAAACAATGGAAAACAAAATTTAGGAAAATTTGATTCCAAAGCAGATGAAGCTATTTTTCTAGGATATTCTCTAACTAGCAAAGCTTATAGAGTTTTTAATAAGAAAACATTTCAAATAGAAGAATCTATGCATGTTGTCTTTGATGAAATTATAGACCTTGAGGCAAAACCTCTTGAGTCAGATGAATCAGATGCAGGTGAAAATGAAGACTTACAAAAGACAACAAATGAAGAAGAAATACATAATCCTCAAGATGATGAAGATCTAAACAAAATATGGCAACAACCTAGAGGATTATCACTGGACAACATCATTGGCGACATATCAAAAGGGGTAAACACTAGAAGAAATTTAGTAAATTTTTGTATGAATGTAGCTTTCATGTCGCAGATAGAACCCAAGAACATTAAGGAAGCTCTTCAAGATGAACAATGGTGTATAGCAATGCAAGAAGAACTCAACCAGTTTGAAAGAAATCAAGTTTGGGAATTGATTCCTAGGGAAGATACTCATCAAGTGATTGGAACCAAATGGATATTCAGAAACAAACTGGATGAAGATGGAAACATCACCAAGAATAAAGCTAGGCTTGTGGCTCAAGGATATAGTCAAGAAGAAGGTATAGATTATGATGAGACATATGCTCCAGTTGCCAGGTTAGAGGCAATACGCCTACTTCTTGCTTATGCATCTATAATGAAATTTAAGTTGTTTCAAATGGATGTGAAAAGTGCATTTCTAAATGGTTTTATAAAAGAAGATGTGTATGTTGAACAACCACCCGGTTTTGAAGATTTTAAATTTCCAAATCACATCTATAAGTTAAAGAAAGCACTTTATGGTTTAAAACAAGCACCTAGATCTTGGTATGAAAGACTTAGCAATTTTCTTTTAGAAAATAATTTTAATAGAGGAAAAGTTGATTCCACTTTGTTTATTAAAAGAGTCGGAAAACATATTTTGATTATTCAAGTATATGTTGATGATATTATTTTTGGATCAACTAATAAATCTCTTTGTGAAGAATTTGCTAAGACTATGCAGGGTGAATTTGAAATGTCTATGATGGGAGAATTAACATTCTTCCTCGGTCTTCAAATTAAGCAAATGAAAGAAGGTACGTTCATTTCTCAAACTAAGTATTGTAGAGAAATTCTTAAGAAGTTTGAAATGGACAAAGCAAAGGAAGCATCTACACCTATGGGAACCTCTTGCTATCTTGACAAAGATGAGTCAGGTAAAGAGGTAAATCAAACTAAATATAGATGTATGATAGGTTCTTTGTTATATCTCACTGCTAGTAGACCGGATATTATGCAGAGTGTTTGTGTATGTGCTAGATATCAATCTAGTCCTAAAGAATCTCACCTTACAGCAGTTAAAAGAATATTGAAATATCTTAAGGGAACTGCATCCTTTGGTTTATGGTATCCATCTGGAACGGAACCTAGTCTTGTGGGATTTTCAGATGCAGATTATGGAGGTTGTAAGATAGATAGAAAAAGCACTAGTGGAACATGTCATCTTCTAGGTAGTTCCTTAGTTTCTTGGCACTCTAAGAAACAAGCCTGTGTAGCCTTATCAACAACTGAGGCTGAATATATTGCTGCTGGAAATTGTTGTGCGCAAATTTTATGGATGAAACAGCAATTAGAGGATTATGACACTCATTTAGATCATATTCCACTTAAGTGTGATAATACAAGTGCAATAAATCTTACAAAGAATCCCATAATGCACTCTAGAACCAAGCACATTGAGATTAGGCATCACTTTCTTAGAGATCATGTACAAAAGGGAGATTGTGAGATAGAATATATTGATACACAACATCAATTAGCTGATATTTTCACCAAAGCATTGCCTAAGGATAGATTCTATGAGCTTAGAAGAGACTTAGGAATATTGAAAATATCTCAAAATTAGATATAGGTAAAAATTTGACGTTTTTCGGAAATCAGCGTCAGTTAATCGATTAACACAGGGTGTTAATCGATTAACGTTAATCGATTAACAGGCCCTGTTAATCGATTAACATACGTTACAGGCAGTAAATACTGCAAAAACTAGCCGTTGTAACGGCTATAAACGGCTCTTTTTGAACATTTGCACGTTGGGAGGTCATTTTTCAGCCTATTTAAATCCATACCATCCCTCATTTTTACCCACAAACATTACCATTCACTCTCCTACTCAAAATCTCTTCAATTTGCTTGCTGTCCAAATTTTCTTGCTGTCCCAAAATTCTTTTCACACTCTCATGGCTGAACCATCAAGAAGAAGAAGAAGAAGAAGCTATGGATCGGAAAGCACGCCTCCCGCACGTGGTCCAAATATTCACGGTTGGATCTCCGATGAAGGAAGGCACGATGAATACTTGCAATGGTGGAAAGAACGCAAAATTCTTCGCCAAAAATTTGTGGATCTTAATTGGTTTGCAGTACATCAATTTCAATTCTCTCAACAATTGATGGCTCAAGGCGTCCAATATCTACTGCAACTTCAAGGGCGCTATTACCCCGATTTGGTACGCGTGTTTTACTACAATCTGAAATCCCAAAACGGTATTGTTCACACTCGCGTCAAAGGAGTAGACATTATTCTAGATCACGATATTTGGTTAAATGTTGCTCATATTCCACCTTTAGAAAATGCCATGCATGTGCCAAATGATTTTGGTGAGTTTAACAAAATTTTGGCATATCGCTCCTTTATGAGGAATCCTCAACAACCTCTACCAAATAGGCGATATCTTCTAGTGGGAAATCTAAGAATGGAGGAAAGGGTCCTTCATTATCTCATTGTTTAGATGCTTTGTCCAAGAGGTACAAACCTTGCTCAATGTTTTGAAACTGACTTGATGATTATGTCCGCCATCACTCAAAATATCAACATCAATTGGGCAAGTCTCATCTCAGATACTATGGTCCGTGCCAAGAGGTATGACAGAGGTCATCTCCCATATCCTCTCCTTGTTTCATTGATATGTATCTATAAAGGGGTGGATGTCACCGGAGAAAAACATCTCACTGTCTTACGTACCCATCAAATTGAAGAGTCTGCTTTGCATCAAATGGGATTTATAAGACAAGGAAATTTGTTTGTCCGCGCTGATGAAGATATTGCACAAGAAGAAGATGCCTCAGCTGAAGAGGAGGAAGATATCCCTATGCCTCAACCAACCAATGTTGCTGGACCATCAAATCCTCCACAAGAATATAGTCTAGAAAGTATTTCTAGACAAATTGAAGCCATGGCCACAATGCAACAAACACGAATGGACGATATGATGGCATATCACAATCTTCGTTATGATGAGATTAATACTCATCTTAAGGAGATTGATGACAAACTTGCCAAACTATATGTCCCTGATAGTGATGATGATTAGGCATCTTTATGATTCTGTGTTTTTATTAGTGTGTGCCCTTTATGTATGCTTCTATGCTTGTATGCCTCTTTAAAATTCAATAAAAATGTGTGTTCTCTTATCTTAATATTTCTATGCATCTATGCTTTTATTAAGGGGGAGTATAGATTCTAATATATTAAGGGGGAGTAATTATACATCACTTTTTAATAATGATCAAAAAGGGGGAGAAATAGTTAAAGTCTTAAAATATTTTTTCTAAGTTCACTAACAATTTTTTTCTTCCTTAAGTTATTTTTTATACAGCTGGTTCACAAAAGCTTTAATTCAAGAAGGTTTTGATCATCATCAAAAAGGGGGAGATTGTTAGCAAAATGATGAAGATGAAGTTTTGATGATGTCCAAATCAAGTCAAGAACAAACAAGACTCATGAAGAATGATCTTTGAAGACTTGTAACCTCTTGTAAAAAATTGTATGAACATAGGAAAATTAGTAGTGTTAGCAAAATGATGCAGATGAAATTTTGATGATGTCCAAATCAAGTCAAGACCAATCAAGAATCAAAATGATTTGAAGATTTGTATTGTGATGGAAAGCTTTTGTAATACTCTTAGAAATATGTATAGGACTTAGATCAGAAAAAGGAAAGTGTTTTGTAAAATTAGTATAGTAAATCATTGCAACAAAACACTATAGTACTATTCATATGAATAGTAACACTATTCACGTGAATAGTGACGGTTAACGGTAAGAGTATCGCACTTAACACGGACGTTGGGGAAACTAGTCGTTGAAGAAACTAGCCGTTTATGACCGTTGGACAAACTAGCCGTTTATGGCCGTTGGACAAACTAGCCGTTTATGGCCGTTGGACAAACTAGCCGTTTATGGTCGTTGGAGAAACTAGCCGTTAAGTTTGTCTTTTAGTGAATGGAAGAGTCTTTGGATGAGTCTATAAATAGACTCTCATTTTCTCTCAAGAACAAAAAAAAATAACTAGAGACACAGAAACTCTTCCCTTGTGCTCAAATACTCAGAAATTCTTGAGACTTGTGTGTTCTTGTTCGGCTTGTGAAACTCTTGTCTGTGGAGCTGGTGAAGTGCTGCTACGGTGACAGAGGAAATAGCCGGTTCATCCTTGGTGTGTCTAAGGAGGTGTTCGGAAGAGAATCATCCTTCGTGAAGTATTCGGAGGAGGTGTTCATCCTTTGTGAAGACTCAAAGGAGGTGTAGGTTCATCTCTTGTGGTATCAAGAGAGGTGGTTTCTAAACTCTTACAAATTGTTTCTTTGTGATTGTAATTTGTAATTGTTTTGTGATTAGTGAATTGTTTATCTTGTTTGAGATAAACGACTGGACGTAGGATTGGTAAGATCCGAACCAGGATAAAATCATCTGTGCAAATTTCTCTCAACCTTACTCTCGCTTTATTTGTCTTTATTATTTGTTTGGTAAGTTTATTTGAGTAGAAATTAAAAGGCACACGTTCGTATTAAAAACCCTCTTGGTTTGTTATTCCACGCTAACCCTTCCGCTGCAGCCGCACTCTGACAATTGGTATCAGAGCTTGCTTTGATAGTAATTCAAATGGCAGGATCACATCAAACCTTTGCAGAGGGTGCTTCTATCAATAGACCACCACTATTCACTGGTGAGAATTACGCATTTTGGAAGGTAAGAATGCAAATATTTATGGAGTCTATTGATATAGATATTTGGGATGCAGTTGCATCTGGTCCTTTTGTTCCAACTAACAATATGCAGGAACCAAAGCCCCGTGACCAATGGACTGCTGAAGACAAGAAAAAATTCGGTAATGATGTTAAAGCTCGCAATATAATTTCATCTGCTTTAACCGTTGATGAGTTTTACAGGATATCCATTTGTAAAACTGCACAAGAAATGTGGGAAGTACTTCGAGTAACCCATGAAGGTACAGATGATGTTAAAAGAGCTAGAAAGAATACTTTGATCCAAGAATACGAGATGTTCAGAATGAAGCAAGGAGAAACAATAGTAGATGTTCAAAAACGCTTCACCAACATCGTAAATCATCTTATTGGACTAGGTAAGTCTTTCGATACTGATGAATTAAATATAAAAATTTTGAAATCTTTAGACAGGGCTTGGCAACCAAAAGTGACTGCAATTTCTGAGTCACAAAATCTCAACACAATGACCATGGCGGCATTATTTGGAAAGTTGAGAGAGCATGAACTAGACCTTGGAAGATTAGAGGAAGAAGAAGCAAAAACGAAGAAAAAGACTCTAGCATTCAAATCTGAGGTAGAAAAGAGCAAAAGCAAGATGGAAGATGAAGACTCAGATGAAGATGAAAACTTGAGTCTACTAATCAAGAGGTTCAACAGATTCATGAAATCAAAAGGCAAAGGGAGATTCAGAAATGAAAAGAGAGAAAATCAAGGATCTTCCTCAAACTACAGATGTTATGGTTGCGGAGAAAAAGGACACTTGAAAGCTGACTGCCCAAATCAGAAGAAGGGTGAAGAAAAGAAAGAAAAGAAATTTTTCAAGAAAAAGAAGGCATACATTGCTTGGGAAGACGACAATGAAACAATTACAGATTCAAGCGACTCAGATGAAGAAGCGAACATCTGTTTGATGGCAGATGACGATAATGACAGCCAAGTAAGTAGTTCAAACTATTCTGATAATGATAGTCATATTGATGAAAATGAAATGTATGCTGCATTATTAATTGAATCTGAAAAATTAGATGTTGCTCATAAAAAGCTGAAAAAGGACTTTAAAAATTTGAAATCTGAACTTAATAGCCTTCTTAAAGAAAATGAAGATTTGAAGCTTACTTCTGAAAATTCTTCTAAATTAAATGATAATTTGAAAACTGAATTTACAAATTTATCTGAAGAAAACAGAAGTTTGAAAAATAAATTTTTATATCAAGCAGAAGAAATTAGAAATTTAAAAGGTAAAGTTTTATATTATGAAAAAGGCAAATTTTCTAGTAGTAATGAATGTGCATCCTGTATTAATTATAAGAAACTACTAGATGAAACAACCTTAGGAGAATGTAGTAAAATAAATGAACATAAGGTTGGTAATAATAAGTATGTTCCTAGAATTAAAAATAAGCATAATTATAGAACCCGTAGAACTTGGGTAGAAAAGGGAACAACTTATAGGAACACATATACTGCATCATGCTTTTATTGTATGAAAAAGGGTCATACATCTAATAAGTGTAAAATTAAGCATTATGGTGTTCCAAGTGGTAGATATGTTTGGGTTGTAAAATGATTTCAAATTTTCAAACTAACCCAAAGGACCCATACAAAATAGTTGGGTGCCAAATGTTTCATATTTAAGAATATTTTTTAAAAATGTTTTTGTTTTAAATATTTGAAATAGAAGAATCTGTGCATGTTGTCTTTGATGAAATTGTGGACCTTGAGGTAAAACCTCTTGAGTCAGATGAATCAGATGCAGGTGAAAATGAAGACTTGCAAAAGACAACCAATGAAGAGAAAATGAATAATCCTCAAGATGATGAAGATCTAAACAAAATATGGCAACAACCTAGAGGATTATCATTGGACAACATCATTGGCGACATATCAAAAGGGGTAAACACTATAAGAAATTTAGTTAGTTTATTGTATGCTTGCCTCTTTAAATTTAATAAAATGTATGTTGTTTTTCCTTAATATTTCTATGCATATATGCTTTTATTAAGGGGGAGTATAATTTCTAATAAATTTAGGGGGAGCAATCCAGCACAACTTTTTAATTATGATCAAAAAGGGGGAGAAAATGTTTAAAGCTTATTTGCTTATTTGTGTTTATTCACTAATGCACTTTTTCTTCCATAAGTTGTGTTTTAAATACAGATTATTACCAAAAGCTTTAAATCAAGAAGTTTTTTGATCATCATCAAAAAGGGGGAGATTGTTAGCAAAATGATGCAGATGAAATTTTGATGATGTCCAAATCAAGTCAAGACCAATCAAGAATCAAAATGATTTGAAGATTTGTATTGTGATGGAAAGCTTTTGTAATACTCTTAGAAATATGTATAGGACTTAGATCAGAAAAAGGAAAGTGTTTTGTAAAATTACTATAGTAAATCATTGCAACAAAACACTATAGTACTATTCATATGAATAGTAACACTATTCACGTGAATAGTGACGGTTAACGGTAAGAGTATCGCACTTAACACGGACGTTGGGGAAACTAGTCGTTGAAGAAACTAGCCGTTTATGACCGTTGGACAAACTAGCCGTTTATGGCCGTTGGACAAACTAGCCGTTTATGGCCGTTGGACAAACTAGCCGTTTATGGTCGTTGGAGAAACTAGCCGTTAAGTTTGTCTTTTAGTGAATGGAAGAGTCTTTGGATGAGTCTATAAATAGACTCTCATTTTCTCTCAAGAACAAAAAAAAATAACTAGAGACACAGAAACTCTTCCCTTGTGCTCAAATACTCAGAAATTCTTGAGACTTGTGTGTTCTTGTTCGGCTTGTGAAACTCTTGTCTGTGGAGCTGGTGAAGTGCTGCTACGGTGACAGAGGAAATAGCCGGTTCATCCTTGGTGTGTCTAAGGAGGTGTTCCGAAGAGAATCATCCTTCGTGAAGTATTCGGAGGAGGTGTTCATCCTTTGTGAAGACTCAAAGGAGGTGTAGGTTCATCTCTTGTGGTATCAAGAGAGGTGGTTTCTAAACTCTTACAAATTGTTTCTTTGTGATTGTAATTTGTAATTGTTTTGTGATTAGTGAATTGTTTATCTTGTTTGAGATAAACGACTGGACGTAGGATTGGTAAGATCCGAACCAGGATAAAATCATCTGTGCAAATTTCTCTCAACCTTACTCTCGCTTTATTTGTCTTTATTATTTGTTTGGTAAGTTTATTTGAGTAGAAATTAAAAGGCACACGTTCGTATTAAAAACCCTCTTGGTTTGTTATTCCACGCTAACCCTTCCGCTGCAGCCGCACTCTGACAAGTAGTTTCTTGTATGTATTCAAAAGTGATGTAAAAATAAAACAAGAGGAAAATCTGTGCAGTGTTAATCGATTAACAAGGGGTGTTAATCAATTAACGTTAATCGATTAACAGAGGGCGTTAATCGATTGTTCCAGAGGCAAATGGCGAAGCACAGCATTTCAGTGTTAATCGATTAACAAGGGGTGTTAATCGATTAACGTTAATCGATTAACATGGGCTGTTAATCGATTAACATTGTTACCGTTTGAAAAACTAGCCGTTTTTTTGAGACGTTGAACTATCCGTTGGGTTGTTAATCGATTAACCACTGTAGCTAATCGATTAACACAGTCAGAAAGTCTAAAAGCGAAAATGGAGGAGCCTTTGGATGAGTCTATAAATAGACTCTCATTTTCTCTCAAATCCAACTCTTCCCTTGTGCTCAAGTACTCTGAACTCTTGTGAGAACTCTGTGAAATTGCTGAAGCTAAGGAAACTCTTGTCTGCAAAGTCCTGAAGTGGTACTGCGGTGACAGAGGAATAGCTTGATCATCCTTGGTGTGTCTGAGGAAGTGTCTGGAAGAGAATCATCCTTCGTGAAGCATTCGAAGGAGGTGATCATCCTTTGTGAAGATTCAAAGGAGGTGTAAGTTCATCTCTTGTGGTTTCAAGAGAGGTGATAATTTCTAAACTGTTACAAATTGTTTTTCTGTGTGACTAATATTTGTAATAGTTTTGTGATAGTGAAAAAGGTTTATCTTATTTGAGATAAGCGACTGGACGTAGGATCCTAGTGATCTGAACCAGGATAAAATACCTGTGTAATTTTTCTCTTTCCCTTACTCTGTTATTTACGTTTAATTATCTGCTTAGTAAGAAATTAAGAGAAAAATATTAAAAAGGGATAATATTTGAATATAACCAATTCACCCCCCCTCTTGGTTTGTTTCCACGCTAACCCTTCCGCTGCAGCCGCTCTGACAAATTCAACATTCAAATCATCATTGTTAATGCCACTCTCTAAATTACCTTGTCAAGAAGGCCTATCCCTAATTACGAGTTCATACGATTCCTAGCATTCCTAATAATTAGTTCTTTTAGCACAAGAGCTTAACGACAACCAATATAATATTGCGAGAGATTCCCCGGATCTAGACTTCCCCGTACGTTCCCGTATCGACAAAATCAATAATCATGCATTGAATGAGTCAAACAAAGCAAGCATTAAGCAAAGAGGAAAAACCCTAACTAATGATGAAAGAAAGCATAAATCTTAGATTAAGATGCAAGCATAAATTCCATATATGAGAGCTTCAAAAGATTACATTGATTCCCCAACACATACAAGGTTTAGTTCACCATATTCATGGTGAACCTAGATGAACAATAATGAAAGAATGAAGGATAAAACCCTAGAAAGGTGAAGAGGTAGCCTGAGCATCCAAGATCCTCCTTCAAAGGAGTGGAAGAGAGAGTGTTTGCTTCATTTCTGCCAAAGATACAAACCCTAGGACGTCCTAAAGATTATATACTATTCTAAAATTACAGAAAATCTAGGCCCAAGCCCATAAGTGTACCGCTCAGCGGTGAAATACCGCTTAGCGGTGAGTGCGCGTCTCGTTTCTTCCCCTCAGCGGCCATTTTGCCCCTCAGCGGACCTCCCGTGACTTCCTGAGTGCCGCTCAGCGGTAAACTGCCACTGAGCGGTGACTTCGGCTTCTCCTTTTGCACTCTTTGATTTCTTTTCTGATTCAATCTCTCTCCTTCTTCACTTCTTTCACTAAATTCACCTTAAAACCTGCACAAAAACACTGAAATCAAGCATAAACCTGTCCAGCTCTCTTATTTCTAAAAATATGGATAAAAGCATGATTTCAAGCTAGTTTCTAAGTATAAAGGTTGCTTTTAGTGTCAATTTTAAGCACGAAAATAACAGTTTTTCAACTGTTGTCATGGAGGAAGTGGACGAAGATGATGAAGTTGAAGAAGTGGAAGAAGTGGACGAAGTGTAGGAAGTGGAGGAAGTTCAGGAAGTGGAGGAAGGGGACGAAGTGGACGAAGTGCAGGAAGAGAAGGAAGTGGACGAATTAGTCAAAGTGGAGGAAGTGGACGTAGTTGACGAAATGGAGGAAGTGGAGGAAGTGGAGAAAATTGACGAAGTGGACAAAGTGGATGAAGTGGAGGAAGTGGAGGAAGTTGACGAAGTGGACAAAGTGGAGCAATTCGTCCATTTCGTCCACTACGTCAAGTTCGTCCACTTCCTCCACTGCCTCCACTTTGCCCACTTCGTCAACGTCGTCAAATTCGTCAACTTCGTCCACTTCATCCACTTCCTCTACTTCCTCCACTTCGTCCACTTTGTCAACTTCGTCCACTTTGTCAACTTCGTCCACTTCGTACACTTCTTTCACTTCGTCCACCTCGTCTACTTCATCCACTTCTTCCACTTCCTCCACTTTGTCCACTTCGTCAACTTCATCCACTTCGTCCACTTCGACCACTACGTCCTCTTCGTCAACTTCGTCAAGTTGATCCACTTCCTCAACTTCCTCCACTTCCTCCACTTTCTCCACTTTGTCGATTTTGTCCACTTCGTCCAATTAGTCTCCTTCTTCTACTTCCTCCACATCGTCAAGTTCTTCATCTTCTTCTTCTACTTCATCCAATTCGTCAACTTCGTCCACTTCCTCCACTTCGTCGACTTCTTCCACTTTGTACACTTCATCCACTTCGTCCACTTCTTGCATTTCCTCCACTTCGTCTTCTTCGTCCACTTCCTCCAATTCGTCCACTTCCTCAACATCATCCATTTACTCCACTCCCTCCAATTCATTCACTTCCTCCACTTCTTCCACTAAATCAACTTTGTCCACTTCGTCCACTTCGTCAACTTTGATGAGTCGTTATTTCGTGAATTAAATTTAGTTTATTGCACTTAAATAAACCAGGGAATTGTGTTTAATTGTTTGTTATTTCCCCGTTTTCCGAATTCTGCTTAATTTGGTCGGAATTTTGTAATTGTGCTAATTTGGGTTTTCTGAACTGATTAAGTGCATTTTTGAAGTGCAGGAAAATTTCGGAAATACATTTTGGGACATCAGGAAGAATACCAAATAAATTCAAGACTCTCCACACAGACATTTTTGAATTAATTAAATTGTAATTCAGTAGTTTAGAATTTCTGTATTAACTTTTACATTTTGGGACAATTTTTGGTAAACTAGATTAGACCCAAAAAGTAGAGAAAGAGGCTTGGCATCTCAGGGTTTTTGTGTGGACCCCACCCTTATTAAAAAGGGAACTCACGGCCTAAGGAAAGAGCCAGCCGCCACTCACCCTGGGTCTCGGCCCTTTTAGTTTTTGGAGACTATTGTAGTTTGAAAAAAAAATGTTTTCGGAGGGGGCTGGACGTGTGATGAGTAGCCGCCACCCTCACGGAAAGCTTGTGCTTGCTGGACATTTTCTTATTCAATCTCTTCTCGCATTCTAAGAACTTTGGGAACACCTGTCAATTTTATTTTCAACTTAGAAAGGGCACATGAGCTGGATGAACAAAGGCGGGGATTGCATTCACTTTCTTTGATGGAGGAGTGTTGATTTAGTTTTGCTGGAAGAAACGCGGAGATGGTTTTTGGGGGGATTCACGGTGAGCTAGAAGCATAGAAGCAACTCACGGGATGGCTGGAAGGAGAGGTAATGTGCATTTAATTTGGTTTTGGAAGCAGCAACGATGATGGATTTTGATTTGAATGAGAGATCCAAAGGCAACACGTCTCGCGGAGAGCACCTTCCAGTTTTTTATTTAGTATTACGGTGGTTGATTTACTTTGCAACGCTGCACCAAATCCCTTTGAGAATGATGCGGTCATTGATGGGAGTATGTGGTGTGCTGAAACGTGGAGAAAGGAGAAGCACACTCACTGGAAGCTTTGAAAGGTAGCACACGGAGCTGGAGTGAGCCGAGAGGTGCCAAGGATTTCTGGAAGAAAAGTGTGATTTATTGCTTTTGGAGAATAGGAGCAGCACGGTGATGAGCTTGGAGTAGAAAATGGTGCACGGGAAGGTGGATAAAGGTAAGGAAAAAGGATGTCTAGAAGAATGGCACATACGGTGGTGGATAAAAAATGAAGATAGAAATTAAATTGGTAGTTTGGTCACGGCTTGGTCTTGGAGAAAGAGCACCCACCATCTTTGAAGAAAGCAAACGACCCACATAATAAAAAAAGCTAGGAATGCTGAAGACTTCAATGGAGGGGACCACCACTTGGTTGATTGAAAGCTCACAATGAATTCCAAAATGCTAAGGGAATGCCACGACACAAGAAGGAAACATCCAGTAGCTGCCCCCTACGTGTTACACACATATATTTTTCATTTTGAAGAAGCATAAATTTTGTTCCAGCAAGCATTCTGTCCAGTAGCTATGGAGTCTTCACGGTCTTCATTCCAGAAGGAGCAACAAGCAACAAGTGCAGCCACCACCTATGAAGGATCACGATTTCTTTGATGAAGCTGGCAGTAGTTTCACGTGCAGCACCTTGGTCCAGTTTGGAGTAGTTTACTTGTTTAGTTTATTTCATTTGCCACGTTTGATTCCTTTATTGTTCATGCATTGTTTTTTATGTCATTTCAATGATGGATGTACTTCATCTAGATGATTACAAAGTGCATTTAATTTTTTTTAGCTCACCATTGCATTTTAATAGTTTTGGATTCCTTTTTCGTATTTCTCTAATGCATTTAAATTAGTTTTGGCTTTAGGAATGTTTAATTTACTGTTATCATGTTGTCTGTTCTGTTCAGTTTATTTATCTTCTTGCATTTCCAATTTCCTCACTTATTTTAGAAACCGTTCGATATTCACACTTTGTTAATTCATTTCACTGTTTTCAATTATGTTTGGTTGTATTTAATTTCCAGTCTTAATTTACATCATTTTCGAATCACAAAAACACTTTCAAAACCCCACCCACTTCGTGTTTGACCTAAGTCTCGAATCGCATTTGGTCCTTGAGAGACGACCTAGGAGTCACTTCCTAGTCTATACTGCATTCTTTTATGCATAACTTTTGTTGGGAGGTGCGACCCTCTCATCAAAATGGCGCCGTTGCCGGGGACCAATGGTTCGGTCTTAGGTCTTTTTGTTGTGTTTGTGTGTGTTGTGTTTTGTCTTGTGTTGTGATGTGATGTGATGTGATGTTCTATTTTGTGTGTGCGTGTTGCATGTATAAATGTGTTGTGTTTTATTTGTTTCGTAATTTGTAGTATTTTTCTTTTTCCATGTCTACCTATTCTGATTTCGTGAATACTGCTTGTTTTGCTAGTGCCTCTGATTATGATTCTCCTTCTGCATGTTACTCTGATTGTAATTCATATTTTGCTGATTTCTATGTTGAGAACAATATGACTCATCCTCTAATTTCTGAGAGTGCTCTTTGTGAGCCGGTTTCACTTAAGGAGGATGATCTTCATTGCGATCTCACCTCTGGACTGATACATTTGCTGCCTAAGTTTCATGGTTTTGCAGGAGAATGCCCACACAGACATTTGGAGGAGCTCCACATCATGTGTTCTTCAATGAAGCCTCCAGATGTCCCTCTTGATTACATTCTCTTGAGCGCATTTCCGCATTCATTACAAGGAGCAGCTAAGGATTGGAAAGACTCTCTTCCTCTGAGATCCGTTACCGATTGGGGATATCTTGAGCATCAGTTTCTGAGCAAATTTTCCCTTGTGCAAGATGCTTACAGCAACGGTCTTGGATGGAATGACCCTACCTTGGGATGGTACAATGCTCCACAACATCAATATCAAGAACCACCATTCCAGAGTACTTTCATGCCTCCACTAGTCCAGCAATATCAGAGTCAGCAATATGATGCTTCTGCCGAAACAGCTCCTCAGCCTTCTACTTCTGAGCCTACATTGCAGGAGTTGTTGGAGCAGTTGACCATGCAGAACCTGCAGTTCCAGCAAGAGACCAAAGCGTCCATTCAGAGCTTGAATGACCAGATAGGGCAGATGGCTACTCAATTAAATCAGGAACAGTCTCAAGATTCAGAGTTACCATTTCAGACTGTGCTGATTCCTGATGATGTTAGTGTCATCCACATAGAAGATGGGGAGCAGAGTTATGAGCTTACTACTGCGCCACATACTTTCCCACCTTCAGATGGTCCCACTCTTGCACCTGAGGAGACCGAGAAAGATTTTGAGGACCAGGCATATATGAGCAACATTTTTGAGAAAGGTAGACCATCATCAGCTTCCACCACTCTTCCAATCTTCAGGGAAGTGGAGGTAAGCATACCTCAGTATGATTATGTCAGTGATGATTATGTTGTTCATGATTATGCTGTTGAGAGGTATGTTGATGATCATATTGTTGCTGAGCATGTTTTTAATTCTCCCTCTGTGCATGATGAGAACCACTTTTCGATATCACATCCAGATGTTTATTCTCAATGCACTGAACATGAATCTGAGTCTGTTATTGATATTACTTTTAAATTGGAAATTGATTCATGTTTTGAGGATGTATCTGAGGTTCAGCCTGTTACACTGGGATTGGGTGTTATATGATGGACAAATTTATGAGCACCAAAATATGATGTCACAAACTTGTTTCACAATCGGCAAGTATGACCGAATCGTTCAAGTAATAAACTTGGTAAGACCAAGTATCGTTCTCCCAAAGGACTCACGGCCTAGTTTAGTTGTGTGGTTTGTTGATTAGCTAAGGCTTAAGAACGAAATAATTGGAGTTTAAAATGCAAAACAGAAAATAAACATGTATGCATGAGTTTTGATCAATGGCAAAAGCAAAAGATAAACACTTTCAATGAAATATATGAATGAATATGTTGTTGGGGGTCAATTTCATCTTATCCACTCTCATATATTTTAGGAATTCAACATTCAAATCATCATTGTTAATGCCACTCTCTAAAGTACCATTCTAGATGGCTTCTCCCTAATCACGAGTTCATACAATTCCTAGCATTCCTAATGATCAGTTCATAAGTTCAGGAGCTTAACGACAACCAACATAATATTGGGAAAAATTCCCCGGATCTAGACTTCCCCGTACGTGCCCGTATCGACAAAACCAATAATCATGCATCGAATGAGTTAAACCATGCAAGCATTAAGCAAAGAGGAAAAACCCTAACTAATGATGAAAGAAAGCATAAATCTTAGATTAAGATGCAAGCATAAATTCCATATATGAGAGCTTCAAGAGATTACTTTGATTCCCCAACAAACATACAAGGTTTAGTTCACCATATTCATGGTGAACCTAGATGAACAATAATGAAAGAATGAAAGAATAAACCCTAAAAAGGTGAAGAGGTAGCCTGAGCATCCAAGATCCTCCTTCAAAGGGGTGGAAGAGAGAGTGTTTGCCTCGTTTCTGCCAAAGATACTAATTCTAGGACGTGAGAGTCCTTATATACTATTTTAGAATTACAAAAGATCTAAGCCCAAGCCCATAAAAGTGCCAGAAAACGAGTCCAAGCCCATTATTAAAAATGGCGCTCAGCGGTAAATACCGCTCAGCGGTGACTGCGCGTCCCTTTTCTTCCCCTCAGCGGCCAGTTTGCCCCTCAGCGGACCTCCCGTGACCTCCTGAGTGCCGCTCAGCGGTAAAATACCGCTGCGCGGTGCTCTCGGCTTCTCCTTTTGCACTCTTTGATCTCTTTTCTGATTCCATCTCTCTCCTTCTTCACTTCTTTCACTAACCTGCACAAAAATACTTAAATCAAGCATAAACCTGTCCAGCTCTCTTATTTATGAAAATATGGATAAAAGTATGATTTCAAGCCAGTTTCTAAGTCTAAAGGTTGGTTTTAGTGCCAATTTTAAGCATGAAAATAACAGTTTTTCAACTGTTATCACAACCCCAAACTTAGAACTTTGCTTGTCCTCAAGCAAACAAGATGTAACTCAATCTCCAACCAATTCATATGATGGTTCACTCATTCAAAAATTCTCTTTTTCTAGATAAGTAAAAACTTCACTCAAACTTATGACCAAGAGTTCAACCAAGATGTGCACATGCTTTAGTGTTCACAAAGTCATTTAAATTCCAACAAATGCTATTTTTCATGAATGATCAATCAATTAAGCATGGATGTTCATGTGCTTATGGAATATTTCCTCACTAGGTAAAGTGTTTCACTCAACACACAAGTGTATAAGAGCTAAAGTGTTTCACTCATTCACTCCACTATCACAATGTCACATGAATCAACTTTGCCTTTCATTTTACCACAATCAAAAACATTCACAAGCATGCATCATCAGAAGGACTTTTCAATGGCTTATAATGTGGCTGGGCTAACAAGAAAATTGGTTTTTCTGGATCACAAAATCCTTGAGTTAAGAGAATCATAACAACACAATTATTCTTATTCTTCCCAACTTTCTTTTGCCGTTGCATTCGCATTGAGCTTTGCTTCTTTTTTTCTTTTCTTTACATATTCTTACTTTTTAGCTCTTAGCTCAATGCTTTTCCTTTTTCATGTTTCCCCAACAACCCCAAACTTGAACATTTAATAATACCACACAAGATCTTCTACTTAACTCAAGGTAAAGATTTTCAATCAAGGGTTTTCAGTGTATATTCAAGGCTAAGGGTTCAAAGGATAGAACACAAAGTGTTCTCTTTTAGTAGGCTAACTTTATGAATTTGGCCAATAAAAAGGGTTCCAACAAACGGCCTTGATCATATGATGCAAAACAAGTAATTGATTCAATCATAGAAAACCTGGGCAAAATCATTCATGCTTTCAAAGTAATAGCATTCAACAATAACAACTCTGGAGCTCAAAACCTCACATATAAGCTCATTCACATTTGACATACACATCCTGCTTAATTTCACAATCACAATCATGATATCATGTATTTGTTCACAAAGCTTGTGAATCACCTGTATAAGCATTTCAATGTGCACATCATCTCAACATCAATCAATCAATAAGCATCATCAAGCATTACTTATCACACAATCACAGTTAATAGCAAACCATCATCCTAAACCAGGTGTTCAATAGAGTACATCAAACCCTAATCTAAAAACAAAAACAAATAAGTTCAGAAAACTTAAACCAATCAAAAGCATAAGCATATGATAGCATTCATCAGTAAATGCTATCTCAGCTCCTCCTCAATCTGAGCTATCATTTGTATCCTCCTCTTCTTGGATCTTATAGTCTTGATTCCTTTTGCCCGATGAGGAGGCCATCCCTGCATCAAACATAATTCACAAAACCAAAAGATACATTGTTAAGCATTAGTAAACCACACTGAAGAAATCATCCCCTTCAATGATGCTCTCTCCCAACCCCAAACTTAGATGGAAAACTAGTGAGAAAGGGAGTGAAAGGGAGATTTTCTCAATAGGGAAGAGTGAAAAGATGTGGAAAACCTAAGAGAAAGTATGTGGGAGTGTTTGTGCAGAGAAGAGCTTGAAAGACTGAGAAATTGCGCAGCTTAGGGTTTAAAAATTACCCCAATGGGCTCGGGTTCCGCTAAGGGGAACTTAAGCCCATCTGCGATAGTACCGCTCCGCGGTAATTGCCGCTCAGCGGCACTTTCGTGAAGTGCTCCTCTCCTTCTTTTCTTGACCTACGTGCCTCCTAGACATACCCCTCACTGGTTCCCTGCAATTCAATGTTAAAAATGCTTATGCAAACCCTAACTAAAATAAACAAACAGAAAACAATCAATCACTGGGTTGCCTCCCAGGTAGCGCTTGTTTAACGTCACGAGCCTGACCCAAAATCCACCAACACCCATCAGTAGGTGTTTCAAACTTACCAGCACCCATCAGTAGGTGCAAAATCTTCTCACCAACACCCATCAGTAGGTGTTACAAACTTAGTATCCTTCAGTAGATACTTAACCACCTAGCATCCTTCAGTAGATGCTGGATCCAACAAAATATTCACAAAATAATGTCCACAAATTAAAAGTTACACAACCAAAATCAAAATCAAAAGTTTGTAAATCCACTGGGTTGCCTCCCAGCAAGCGCTCTTTTAACGTCATTAGCTTGACCCAGTAAAGCTCAAGTTCCTTCTTCTTTTTCTTCTTTCTACTGAACTTCTTCAGAAATTTGATCAAACCAGGAACCTGTTGCAGTGTCTCAATCATAGGAACTTTAATCTCCAATTTCTTGAAGATTTCCCTAAAGCGCTCAAATTCCTTCTTCCTATGATACTTCTTTGGATGAGGAAGAGGTTTTTCATATGATTCTTTCTTTTTTTCTCTCGTCCTCTTTTTCTTTTCTCTCACTTTCTTTTTTTCTTTTCTTTTTCTACTCACTTTCTCAATCTTCACACAAATTTTCTCTTCTCCTTTCTCTTCTCTCTCTTTTCTCTCTTCTTTTTCCAACTCAACTTTTTCAACATTTACACTCACTAGCTCTTGACACTCTCCCCTGGGGTTAACCTCAGTATTAGCCCCAAAATCCGTGTCAGGCCTTTCTTCCAACTGCTTGGTAATCTGCCCCATTTGAATCTTCAAGTTCTTAATAGCAGCTTCAGTGCTCTTTTGAGAAGATTCAGTTTTCTGTATAAATTGCTGAAGAATTTCTTCCAACCTTATTGATCTTTCATTAAGTATAGAAATTTGTTGCCATAAGGTTGGTTGTTGTTGTTGCTTGTTAAATTGCCCAGTTTGTCCAGCTTGCCCACTTTGTCTTTGACCAACACTTGGGTGTGGTTTCCACCCTTCATTGAAATTCTCCTGACTGTATGGAAATTGATTGGCCATGAAGTTAACATCCTCTAAAGCTTCTGCTGGACAGGCGCATTGACCATTGATATGATCACCTCCACATAATTCACACAACTGTGATTGAACCTGTGCAACAGTCTTTAACTCTTTTGGCAGTTGTTCAAGTATCTTTGTGAGATTCTCCAATTGTTGAGTTATTAACTTGTTTTGAGCTATCAAGGCATATTTGGATTGCAACTGTAGAACTCCTTTTTGTTGAATAGGAGCTCCTCTTTCACTGTTCCACTTATTATCACTAGTAGTCATGTTTTCAATTATTTCTGTGGCTTCCTCTGGAGTCTTCCATTTGATATTGCCTCCAGCTGAGGCGTCAAGCATCTTCATGGTTTGTGAACCAAGACCTCCAAGGAAGATTAGGACTACTTCTCCTTCGTTAAATCCATGCGTGGGAGTCTTTCGTAATAGGCTTTTATACCTGTCCCATGCATGCCCTAGTGATTCTTCCATGCCTTGTCTAAATGAAGAGATTTCTTGCTTCCCTTTGTTGATTTTAAAGCTTTGTTGCTGCCATTGTTGTTGTGGTTGGTTCTCAAATTGTCCGGCAGCTTGCCAAAATTGGCTTCGATCCATGCTTGAGTCATGTTCCCACCAGTGGTTGAGATTACTTTGGTAGAATTGAGTGCCTATTAAATTCTTGTTCGAATTGCATCCTGCAAACATTAGGCACAAAACTCTAGAAAATATTTGTTAGCACAAAAAGATATAGGAAAAGATATATATTCAGAAGATAAAAGATTCAGAAGATAAAATAAAATAAGATAGAATAAAATAAAATAACATAAAATCTAATCTAATCTAATAAGATAAAATAAAATAAAATCAAATCAAATCTAATCTAATCAAATAAAATAAAATCAAATCTAATCAAATTAAAACCGAAAAAATGAAAACAGAAAATAAAAACAGAAATTCAAAATTAAAGTCAAAGATAATCAATAATCACACAAATTAACCAGTTACACCAGAGTCCCCGGCAACGGCGCCAAAAACTTGATGGACAAATTTATGAGCACCAAAATATGATGTCACAAACTTGTTTCACAATCGGCAAGTATGACCGAATCGTTCAAGTAATAAACTTGGTAAGACCAAGTATCGTTCTCCCAAAGGACTCACGACCTAGTTTAGTTGTGTGGTTTGTTGATTAGCTAAGGCTTAAGAACGAAATAATTGGAGTTTAAAATGCAAAACAGAAAATAAACATGTATGCATGAGTTTTGATCAATGGCAAAAGCAAAAGATAAACACTTTCAATGAAATATATGAATGAATATGTTGTTGGGGGTCAATTTCATCTTATCCACTCTCATATATTTTAGGAATTCAACATTCAAATCATCATTGTTAATGCCACTCTCTAAAGTACCATTCTAGATGGCTTCTCCCTAATCACGAGTTCATACAATTCCTAGCATTCCTAATGATCAGTTCATAAGTTCAGGAGCTTAACGACAACCAACATAATATTGGGAGAAATTCCCCGGATCTAGACTTCCCCGTACGTGCCCGTATCGACAAAACCAATAATCATGCATCGAATGAGTTAAACCATGCAAGCATTAAGCAAAGAGGAAAAACCCTAACTAATAATGAAAGAAAGCATAAATCTTAGATTAAGATGCAAGCATAAATTCCATATATGAGAGCTTCAAGAGATTACTTTGATTCCCCAACAAACATACAAGGTTTAGTTCACCATATTCATGGTGAACCTAGATGAACAATAATGAAAGAATGAAAGAATAAACCCTAAAAAGGTGAAGAGGTAGCCTGAGCATCCAAGATCCTCCTTCAAAGGGGTGGAAGAGAGAGTGTTTGCCTCGTTTCTGCCAAAGATACTAATTCTAGGACGTGCAAGTCCTTATATACTATTTTAGAATTACAAAAGATCTAAGCCCAAGCCCATAAAAGTGCCAGAAAACGAGTCCAAGCCCATTATTAAGAATGGCGCTCAGCGGTAAATACCGCTCAGCGGTGACTGCGCGTCCCTTTTCTTCCCCTCAGCGGCCAGTTTGCCCCTCAGCAGACCTCTCGTGACCTCCTGAGTACCGCTCAGCGGTAAAATACCGCTGAGCGGTGCTCTCGGCTTCTCCTTTTGCACTCTTTGATCTCTTTTCTGATTCCATCTCTCTCCTTCTTCACTTCTTTCACTAAATTCACCTTAAAACCTGCAGAAAAATACTTAAATCAAGCATAAACCTGTCCAGCTCTCTTATTTCTGAAAATATGGATAAAAGTATGATTTCAAGCCAGTTTCTAAGTCTAAAGGTTGCTTTTAGTGTCAATTTTAAGCATGAAAATAACAGTTTTTCAACTGTTATCATTATACCTCTGCATGAAATTTCTGTAGAGCCACATTGTACTAACCCTATTGCAAGAGGTATAATTGTGCATAAAAGAATGCAGTATAGACTAGGAAGTGACTCCTAGGTCGTCTCACAAGGACCAATTTGGGTTCAGTCTCAGATCAACACATAGTGGGGGGGTTTTGAAATGTCTTTGGTTGCGGAAAAACGTAAATGTTCAAAGTAGTAAATTGACAAACCAATTAAACAGTAAAACCGAAATCACAGTGAGAATAAAATGCAGAACAGTAAATTGCAAAGAATGCACAGTTACGGAAATTGAATTTTTGAAAGTGAAATTATTTCTAAAAATTCCTAAATGCCGCAAGCTTCCCCTCTTTCTTTTAGGTTTCCAATCCAAAGAAATATGGGTAGTTTCCTACGCATGCTATGTGTTGCTTCCAGAAGGTAACACCAATCCTTCATTCAATAAATCAATGCTTCTCCTTTCTTTCTCCAACTCACTATGCAGCAGCTCCCCAAGTCGCCACAGCTTTTTCTCAAACGGAAATTGCTTCCAGCCGTGGCACTTCAAGCCTCAAACACGTAACTATGCATACCCAACACATAACCTGCCTATTCACTTTCTACATTCAACCACTTTAACTCCAACACATTCCATAATGAATATTCTATTCTAAAGCAAAAGTTGATGGCTTGTTCACGGGTTCTGAGCCTTGTCCTTCCAGCAAAATTAAATTGAAATGAAGTCTATTAAAATACTATAAAGTAATGCACATTAAATCAACTAGTCATTCCAATTTGTACGTATACTTCCTCGGTGCAGGCAAAGAAAAGAAAGAGACTCCACTTACGTTCACTCCATTTCACCTCTCAATCTCCATCTCGGGATTTTCAAATTGAAAAGTATGTTGCTCCCTTCTCCAGACCGTGACAGCGCACACCACTATTTCACCTACTCTACTCCAATCTTAAATCAATAAAACCTCCTCCCAAAGTGTGTGTCGGCTACATTCTGGAAGTCCCCCAAGCTGCTGCCTTCCCACGTCCAACACTCCGTCTATTGAAATGAAAACCAATAAAAAAAATGTTCAAGGAAGAAAACCGAGTGCTGGCTGCTTCCACACGTAACACCGTGCTTCACTTCCAGCCGTGACAAACAGCTATGTGCTTCCCAAAATGTAACAGCGCACACCTCCATTTCATTCTTCTTGCATCACGTTCCAGCACAATACGCGGACACCATTCCTTGCAGCCAGCCAAGTGTTCGTGCCCATTCTCCATTCAACACCGCTTCCTCAAAATGAAAAGAAAGAAAACTTAATCACGGAAGTGGCACTCCAGGACTGTTTCCAGCACGTTCCAGCTCCTTCCCGTACGCTCCCCTCATTCTCCTTATCCAAGAATCAAATCTCGTGAGCTCCAGCAAAACTAATCAGCGTGTTATCTCTATTCAGACCCATTCAATCACCGTTCCCTCTTCTCCACGTCCACTTTTAGGTAGTGACAAAGTGCCTCTAAAGAAAGAAAAGAAAGGTAAAACCGAGAGTCCCTGTGCACCGCTTCTCTAGCTTACTTATCAAGATGAGACTAGCATTAACATTTCTTAATGAAATCAGCGTTCAAGAGGAAACCAACATGAATGTGAATAAATTTTGTAACAGCGTGCACAAGACAAAGCGAAAAATAAAATTTTTCTTCATTCCAAACAGTGTTTTCGGTTCCAAGGGCAATTTCCAAAACAGAAACCTAAAAACTCCCCAGACCGAGAGAATGGGTGGCGGCTAGGGCTCCCTCTAAGGACGTGTGTCACCGTTAATAAGGGTGGGTCCACACAAAAGAAAAACCCTAGGTCCAAATCACTAACTTCTAATTTTTGGGTCTACTCTAATTTACCAAAAATTGATCCAAAATATAAGAATTGATTCAAAAATTCTAAACCATTGAATTACAATTTAATTAATTCAAAAATGTCTGTCTGGAGAGTCTTGAATTTATTTGGCATTCTTCCTGATGTCCCAAAATGTATTTCCGAAGTTTTCCTGCACTTCAAAAAAATGCACTTAATCCGCTTAGAAAATCCAAATTAGCACAATTACAAATTTCCGACCAAATTAAGCAAAATTCGGAAAACGGGGAAATAACAAACAATTAAACACAATTCCCTGGTTTATTTAAGTGCAATAAACTAAATATAATTCAAGAAATAACGACTCATCAAAATAGACCACACTTAGTCTTTTGCACTCCTGGGCAAAACCAAGACGAAAACCAGGGAACTACTCAAACATCAGGGAGCTGACACAGACTCGACAGATAGACAACAAAGACTCAACAAAGACAGAAACAGAATTACACAGTTCTCCAGGAGTCTGGACCAAGAAAAGAAGTAGACAATATCCGACACAGAATCAATCAGAGAAAGCAGATACTCATGAAATCATCCAAGCAATTCAGTACAAGGAAAGCAGTCAATCAGTTCAAGAGATGAATCAAAAGCAACAGAGCCTCACAGCTACACACAATCAGTGTTTCTCTCAAGTGTTTAAGGTAAATCAATGTCACTCAATGCACTCAAGAAAGCAATCACAAATAGACTTGGCAAGCCTCTAATATCAACACTCAAACACATACGCATGTTCAAATCAAAAGGTCTTTTCATGGTTGTAATGGGGCCAAGGACAAGGGAGGATATATCTGGATAAGAAGCTACAAACCATAAGGAACAGAGGAGCAATGGGGAACAAGTGTAAACACATTCAAACACACCCACAACCTCTAATTCCATCCTCTTCTTGACTCCATTATTCACAATTATTCACATTTTTTTTTCTTCACTATTTTTATGCTCTCTTTTTTTTTCTGTCTCTTTTCTTTTCTCTCTTTTCAAAACAAAACTGTAAAAGACAAGATACACATATATTTACCAAAAACAAAACAAGAAGAGGAACCAACTAGCCAATTCATATGAATCCCCAAGAAGACCACACTTGTTCCCAAAACACTTCCTAAGCTCCAAAATTCCCTAAGGTTAAGGTAATCATGGTTTTTCACTTAGGGCTAGTGTATGAGCTTCAAAACAAAGAAATGAGGAACGTATAGGCTCAAAAGGGGTTTTCAAAGGATTAGAACAAGGTAAGCTTATTTGGCTAGAGGGGTTCAAGAACAAAACTGCCTTTATCACTTCCAAACATGCATATCAATCAAGAATTATCAACAAGAGTCAAGCCAAGGCATATGTGCAAGCAATCAAGAGACATATCACACACAAGAAAGAACATAAAGTGGCTCAAATTCTCACACAGGGCATTTGTGTCACAATCAATTCAACTCTCAAACATCATGATCATCTTCCAAGCAAAGAAAAGCAAGGAATCCAACATCTCAGAGTATCAATGAAGTGAAGTGAAAGACTAGACTACAACTTAAACACAGTCCAGAATTGAAGAGAAAAATGCAAAACTGTACACAAGACACGACAAAAATAACCTAGAAAAGAAAAAATTTAACCAAGAAAACAAAAACTAACAGAAAAATCAGAATCTCCCCCAATTAAAAAGACCACACTTAAACTACACAGTGTCCTCAATGTGTCATAAGCATAAGATCGAAAATCAAAACAGTGAACAGATCATGGACAAGTGCAATAAAAGTAGGGAAAGGGGGAGAAGAGAGAAAGGAAACTCCCCTGATCATGGTGGCAGTTGCCAATTTTGGACTTTCAGGGAGATGTTTTCCGCCATAGTATCCAGCAAAGAAGTTTTGAGGAAGAACTGCTTCATCCTCCAGATTTGATCTAGCAGGGAGATATCATCCACAGCTGGATCTAAGAAGCAAAGATTGTTGATGAGCAGGTTCAGCTGGTGCCTATTGATCTTGAAACTAGTGTGTATGTAAGCACCTTTTCCTTCCACTGTGGGTGCATGTTGGTCAAATTCATGTGTACCTCCTGCAACATGGTTAGTGCAATGTGGCTCCAAAGAAATGACATGCAGAGGTATAACACCCAATCCCAATTTATCAGACTGAACCTCAGATACATCCTCAAAACATGAATCAATTTTAAAATCACAGGAAATATCAACTACAAACTCAGATTCATGTTCAATGCATGGAGAATAAACATTCGGATTCGATAGCAAAAATTGGTTCTCATCATGCATGGAGGAAAAATTAAAATCAGACTCAACAACAATATAATCATCAACATAATCCTCAACAACATAATCATCAACATAATCAAATTGAGGTATGTTTACCTCCTCTTCCTTGAAGATTGCTAAAGTGTGGGAAGATGAAGGTGGTCTACCTGGTTCAGGTTTACTGCTTATTCCTGCCTGCTCCTCAAAATATTCATCACTCTCCTCAGGTGCAAGGGTAGGGACATAGGATGACGGGAAAGTAGATGGCACAGTAGTAAGCTCATGACTCTTCTCCCCATCTTCTATGTTGATGCCACTATCATCATTATCTGGAATCTGAACAGTCTGAAATGGTAACTCTGAATCTTGAGACTGTTCCTCAGTGAGTTGAGTGGCCATTTGCCCTATCTGATTGGTCATACTCTGAATGACAGCTCCTATTTCTTGCTGGAACTACATGTTCTCTTGTTGAAACTGAAGGTTCTGCATGGTCATCTGCTCCAACAACTCCTGCAATGTAGGCTCAGAAATAGAAGGCTGAGGAGCTATTTGGGCAGGAGCATCATATTGCTGACTTTGGTATTGCTGGACTGGTGGAGGCATACAAGTACTCTGGAATGGTGGTTCTTGATAATGATGCTGTGGAGCATTATACCATTCCAAGGTAGGGTCATTCCATCCAAGACCGTTGCTGTAAGCATATTGCACAGGGGAGAATTTGCTCAGAAACTGGTGCTCAAGATATCCCCAATCGGTAACGAATCTCAGAGGAAGAGAGTCTTTCCAATCCTTAGCTGCTCCTTGTAATGAATGCGGAAATGCGCTCAAGAAAATGTAATCAAGAGGGACATCTGGAGGCTTCATTGAAGAGCACATGATGTGGAGCTCCTCCAAATGTCTGTGTGGGCATTCTCCTGCAAAACCATGAAACTTAGGCAGCAAATGTATCAGTCCAGGGGTGAGATCGCAATGAAGAGCATCGTTCTTAAGTGAAACCGGCTCAAAAAGAGCACTCTCAGAAATTAGAGGATGAGTCATATTGTTCTCAACATAGAAATCAGCAGAATATGAATTACAATCAGAGTAACATGCAGAAGGAGAATCATAATCAGAGGCACTAGCAAAACAAGCAGTATTCACGAAATCAAAATAGGTGGACATGGAAAAAGAAGAATAGTAAAAATCACGAAACAAATAAAACACAACACATTTATATATGCAACACGCACACACAAAACAGAACATCACATCACATCACATCACAACACAAGACAAAACACAACACACACTAACACAACAAAAAGACCTAAGACTGAACCATTGGTCCCCGGCAACGGCGCCATTTTGATGCGAGGGTCGCACCTCCCAACAAAAGTTGTGCATAAAAGAATGTAGTATAGACTAGGAAGTGACTCCTAGGTCGTCTCTCAAGGACCAATTTTTGGTTCAATCTCATATCAAACACGCAGTGGGGGGTTTTGAAAGATTTTTTGTGACTGCAACTGAACTTAAATAAGACACTAATGCAAACGGAAATGTAAAAACGGTCTCAATTACAAAATTAAAGCAGTTGGTTACTAAAGCTAACATTACTTTTAAATTAAAGGAGTGAAAATTAACCAATTTAAAAGAGTGAAAATTAACTTTGTGATGATTAACATTGAAAGGAGAATTTGGTAATCAAGCAAAGATCACTTAAAAATTAGCAACCATTCAAACCTAGTGATGAGTCAATATTTTATTCACTTCACTTAGTTTATTGTACCGAATTTAATCAGGGAATTGTGCTAAAATGTCCGATATTTTTCCGTATTTGCTGAATGAGCTTGATTTGATCAGAAATTCTAATTTCAGTTAATTTGAGTTATCTGAGTTAATTGTTTGCATTAGCAATTGCAGAAAAATTTTGGAAATACAAATTTGGACATTTAGATCAACACTTCCACACTGTGTTTAAAAGAAGCTACACTGCATTTAATTATTCTGTGTGTTGATCCGTATAACTGATGGAATATTTTCTCTTGAGATTGTAGAAGCAAAAAAATTTGATTTGGGACTCTCATATCTCACACGGCCAATTCAATTTGGTTACACATAGCAAAATAAAATTCTTTTGGAAAAGCACCATTCAACTATTAGAACATTCTGATCAAGAGGTGAAAGTGGAAAATTATTGAACACTTGTCTGCATTCCACACGTCCTACATCAACCAAAAGAAAGGAATCTCATTTCTTTAAGAAATAGAAGACATGGCCCCACTAGCTTTGATAAAGAAACCTATTTTGGAGAGAAGCAATACGTTTTGGTGTGCTGATTGGAGAGGTCCGTCATGGCTTTGCTACGTAACATTAGCTTGCTACTACATCTACACAATAAAAAGCCACAGCTGCCAAGGAAGACCACGGCTGGAATTAATACTCCACCACCTCTCGGTTGAAACGGAAAAATGGAGAATGGAAGTGGCATCAGGTGGGGTGTTCACAGCTCTCTCAGAATTTGATTGGAAAGTCATAGCATGGCCCATGGACAACTAAGCATTCAGCAAGACATATATTTGGATAAAATAGTGAAGGGAATATTATCCTCACTGAAAAGCTTGGCAGAGGACATGAACAAAGTATGTCATCTCTGCTTTATTTTTGGCACCTATTGGAAAAGAGTTTGAAGGTGGCAAACACACGAGCATGGGAACTGAAAAAGAAAAAGAAGGGGAGGCTACACCGGGGGAAGTGGGGAAAAATAATAACAGCTAAGACACACCTCTCGGGAGGAACTCTTGAAAAAAAAAAATCACACACTTTTGCTCTTGGTCTTTGGAACGGTGGCTTCACGTGGAAAATCCTTGGAGAGGTTGGAAGAGTTGGTTGCATGCTGTCTTCTCTGGAACTGGATTCAGCACTTCACCATTGAGTACTCTCTACCCTTCTCATTCCAAAGCTGCCATGGTCACATTGTTTAGCATTAGATGTTTCCCTTATTTTCTTACATGTTTTCATGCTTGTTGATTGACTGTAATGATGTTTTGATGAATGAATGATAGAGAACAATTGGATTTTATCTTCATTTAGAAAAAAGAGATTTGTCTAGCTGTTACCTTGGTTTTTCCTTGAATAACTTAATTAAATGAAAGAGTAATACATCTTGTTGTGAAATAAGAGAACTGTATCTTGCCACCTCCTGAGATGTACATGTCCAACTGCCATAACCAAAGGAAGAACACAGTTACTCCAGTGTAAAGGTGCTACTGTGATGGCTGGCTGTGAGGGGAAACTGGTGGCAGGATCACATGCAGAAACGGTGCAGCGCTTAATGCATTCACGGGTTGCTGCTCCCTTTTAGAAGTTCATTTCCCTTGAAACTTGGTTCTCTTGGATTTACTGTGGTGCAGGTTATTAAGGTAGTTCTCGGTACATTGTCATTTCCAGCAGCAAGATTTTATTTCTTTTGGTTTGTTAGATGATTGAGGAGTGTAGGTGCTGTAACGTGCAAGGGTCTTAAAAAAAATCCTTCTTCTAGTTATTTTCTTTGGTTAGTTCAAGTCTGCACCACCTTGCTGTTTTAAGAGATTTAATAATGCATGGCTGTTTAAGGAATGTTGTTTACGGTAATGGAGAAATGTTGGGCAGGGACATTGAATTGGAAGGGCAGCTGGTCCCATGTTTGAAAAGAAGGTGCTGATTTATTTTGAAGAGAATGTAGTTTTTGTTTAAAAATAGTAGAAGTGTATGTTATTCACGTAATAGCAGTGTTGTGTGGTTAGGAAGGAGTAGGTGTTTGGCAATGGAGGAATGGTGTGTTGCCACGTCCAGTAGTGGAAAGAAGAAGTTGGTTTTGGCTTCTTCACTTCATGCTTTCACGTGATGGAGATGTATGGCTAGAAGACTTTAGCATTCATTTTAATTTATTGTTTAACCATAGGTGAAGAAAGGTGTGTTTACGTGTGGAAGAAAGGAAAGAAAGGAGAATGTTGTTTTGTCTTTAGTGAAGTAAGGAGAAGGAGGTGTATTGCTTGGCCAAGGAAAAGCCACGTAGAAAGCTAGCCATTTTACTTTGGATTTGGCACCAAAAGTGAGAGGCACGGTTTACGGTGGTAGAAGAAATTCCAAATTCACTTTCTTCTTCATTTACGTGAATGAATTGCTTTTCAATTAAGAAAGAAAAAATTTTAATTTTCAATTTAATTTAATTTACTTTTCCACATTCAACCAAAATCACAACCCCCTTCGTGTGTGATCTAAGACTGAATCGCAATATTGGTCCTTGAGAGACGACCTAGGAGTCACTTCCTAGTAACTGTACTGCATTATTCTTAATTGCAACAACCTCTGTTCATCAAAATGGCGCCGTTGCCGGGGAGCAATGACGGTTCGGTTTTGGATTTTTTTTGTTGTTTTCTGTTATGTGCGTTTTTGTATGCATATCGTATATGTTTTGTCTCGTGTTGTGATGTGATGTTCTATTTTCTGTATTCGTAACGTATGTGTTTGTCTGTTAATTAAAAAAAAATTTAAAAAAAAAAATGTCTTGTGTTTTGTTTGTTTCGTAATTTTTAGTATTTTTATGTCTACCTATTATGGCTATGTGAATACTGCTTATTCTGCTGTATGTGATCATGATTCCCCTTCTGCATGTTACTTTGATGATGGTTCTAATGCTGATTTCTATGATGAGAACAATATGTCTCATCCTCAAACTTTTGAGAGCTCCCATTGGGAGCCGGTTCCACCTACAGAGGATGATTTATATTACGTTCTAAGCACTGGACTGACATATTTGCTGCCTAAGTTTCATGGTTTTGCAGGGGAATGCCCACATAGACATTTGGAGGAGTTCCACATGGTGTGCTCTTCAATGAAGCCTCCAGATGTTCCTCTTGATCACATTTTCTTGAGCGCATTTCCGCATTCATTACAAGGAGCAGCTAAGGATTGGCAAGACTCTCTTCCTCTAGGATCCGTTACCGATTGGGGATATCTTGAGCATCAGTTTCTGAGCAAATTTTCCCCTGTGCAATATGCTTATAACGACGATCCTGGATGGAATGACCCTAGCTTGGGATGGTTCGATGCTCAACAGGAATATCAGGAAGCACCATCTCAGGATACTTTTATGCCTTCACCAGTTCAGCAATACGAGAATCAGCAGTTTGATGCTCCTGCCCAAATAACTCCTCAGCCTTCTACTTCTGAACCTACATTAAAGGAGTTACTGGAGCAAATTACCAAGCAGAGAATTCAGTTCGAGCAAGAGTGCATGAAGATCCAGCAAGAAACTCAAGCTGTCATGCAGAGTTTGAATGGTCAAATAGGGCAGATGGCCATCAACATAGGAGATGAGAACCAGAGTCACGTGCTCACTGCACCACCTACTTTCACATCATCCTATGTTCCCAATCTTGCACTGGAGGAGACTGCTGAATATTTTGAGGCCCAGGCAGGAATAAGCAATACTTTGGAGCCAGGTAGACCACCTCCATTTTCCACCACTTTTCCCATCTTCAAGGAAGTGGAGGTAAGCATACCTCAGTATGATTATGCTATTCATGAATGTGTTATTAAAGATTATGCTGATGATAGGTATGCCGATAATCATATTGTTGATGAGTCTGTTTGTAATTCTTCCTCTTTGCATGATGAGAATCAATTTTTGATACCAAATTCGTATGTTTATTCTCCATGCACTGAACATGAATATGAGTCTGTGGTTGATATTGTTTCTGAATTTGAAATCGATTCATGTTCTGAGAGTTTATCTGTTGTTCAGCCTATTACATTGGGATTGGGTGTTATACCCCTGCATGTTATTTCTTTGGAACCACATTGCACTAACCCTATTGCAGGAGGTACAAATGAATTTGACCAACATGCACCCATGCTGGAAGATAAAGGTGCTAACACTGACAGAAGCTTCAAGATCAATAGGCACCAGCTGAACCTGCTCATCAACAACCTTTTCTTCTTAGATCCATCTGTGGATGATATCTCCCTGCTAGATCAAATCTGGAGGATGAAACAGTTCGTCCTCAAAACCTTCTTGCTGGATACTGTGGTGGAAGACATCTCCCTGAAAGTCCAAAATTGGCAACTGCCACCATGATCAGGGGAGTTTTCCTTTTCTCTTTTCCCCCTTAATTTACTTAGTTTTACGAATTAGGGGAGAATTCTGATTTTCTTAGTTTACAAATTGTTATCTTTAAAAAAAAAAAAAAATAATTTGTGTTCTGTTTCAAGTCTGTTATTTTGTTAATGTATGTTTTGTAAATATATGTTTTGTCTGTTGTTTTTGACATATGTGCTTTGTCTATTTTGTGTTCGGTATTAGGTCTTTTGTTATGTTAATTTGTGTTCTGTTCTTTTTATTTAGTTTTTGTTTAAAAAAAAAAATCAACAAAGAGTAGATTAACATGTAATGGCAGAGAGATGTAATTTGAGCAGATATAATTTGAGTGCTTTTATTGAAATAACCAAAACACCGAAAACATTCTGTCTTTCATTGTTAATAAATAAAACATAATAAAGTGTTCGAGGTTCGATCATTTATGATCGTTAATATTACACACCATATATAAAAAAAAAAAAAAAAATAACACACATGAAATAAAATACATATGGTTCTTACAGTCTCCTCAGGGAGACTACTCGTCGGCCGAGGGCAGTTGTAGGGTGAGTTCGACAGAAGGAGGCTTCTCCTGGTGCGGAACAACGGGAGGGACCTCAACTTTGACTGGAACAGGTGGGATAGGAAAGAGATCGAGCGTCACTCGATCTGGCACTGGCGGCAATGTCCTTAATAGATCTGAAAAAAAAAAAAAATATAAAAAAAAAAATAGAAAAGTTAAAATGCATGAAAAAAATAATAATAATACAAATAAAAATAAAAATAAATTTTTTTTCTTACCATCCAAAAGGAGGGGTATGGGAGAGTAGGACATGGTAGCTGTGCTGCGCTTCCGGCGTTTCTGTCTCTTGCGGTATCCATAGTTCTGAAACCAGTATTGGACACTAAATTCCCTGACCTCCCCATAAACCCTAAGTTTTTCTGCGATTTCATGTGCTTGTTCTCTATTCGGGTATCTTATCCCGGACGCGAATAACGCCTTTAATAAGGCTACCTGTTCTATAGTTGGAGACCATCTTTTATACTTTTTCTTGTCCTGAACTTGCTGATCTGTTAAATTTTGGTCCATATATTTTTTCTTCTAGATTCTTAAAAAAAAAAAAAAAAATTTATTAGTTTCTCTTTTAAGTCAGGTTGTCCATTTTCCAGTTTTAGGTCCATCAGCGTTTTTGTCCAATTTTAGGTCCAGGTCCTCGCAAGGGTCCTAACGGATCTAGGTCCAGCGTTTTGTCCATTTTTTTTGTTTTTGTTTTTAGATTGATTTTCAGTTTTTTTTTTAGAGCATAATAAAAAAAAACTAGAAACGCAGAAAAGAAACAAAAATATAAAGAACATGAAAGCGTTAAAAAAAATAAATAAATAAATAAAAAATAAAAAAATAAAAATAAAAATTGGAGGACTGGAGAGCACAGATGGGAAAGGGGCAGGAAAGCATGAAAGATCAGAAAAGCTTAAAAAGAAAGAAAGGGAGATCCAAGGTTCTGAGGACTTACCCGGAAGCGGAAGGCACACAGCAGAAGCTCGCAGGAGGACTCGGACACCTTCGGAGGCACACTCGGGCAGAGGTTCCGCGCAGTTTCCAGACGCTCAGCAGAGAGCAGAGAGCAGAGAGTAGAGAGAGGAAGAGAAGATAGAGAGAGAGTGGGAGTCAGGAAATATCGCTCGAGCGCGAAGAAGCTTCCTATTTAAAATTTTTTTTTTCTGCCACTGTAGCAACAGTTCCGGTCATTGCTACCGAAACTGTTGCCACAGTACCGGTCATCTCCTTTTTCAAAAAAAAAAAAAAATAAATAAATAAATAAATAAATATTAGCATCTACTGATGGGTGCTAGGCGATTTGGACATCTGCTGATGGATGTCATTGATAACATCTACTGATGGATGTTACTCAAAAATTTCTTCCCATTTCCCTACTTTTACAGCACTTGTCCATAATATGTTTCCGGTTTTGATTGTTGATGTATGCTTAGAACACATTGAGGACAATGTGTAGTTTAAGTGTGGTCTATTGGGAGAGATTCTGATTGTTCTTTGTTTTGTAGTGTTAAATTTTTTTTCTGTTTTGAATTATTTTTAGTGTGTTTTGTGTGCAATTTTACATTTTTCTCTTAAATTCTGGACTCTGTTAAAATTGTAGACTCGTCTTTCATTTCACTTGATTAATACTCATGGCGTGAAATCTTTGCTTTTCTCTGCTTGAAAAATGATTATGATGTTTAAGAGGTTGATTTGATTGTGACAAATACCCTGTGTGTGAGAATTTGAGCCACTTCATTTCTTTCTTGCGTGTGACATGTCTCTTGATTGCTTGCACATGTGCCTTGGCTTGACTCTTGTTGATGATTCTTGATGGATACGCATGTTTAGAAATGATAAAGGCATTTTATTTCTTGAGCCTCGTTAGCCAAATAAGCCTACCCTGTTTTAATCCCTTGATAACCCATTTTAAGCCTATACTCTTCTCATTTCTTTGTTTTGAAGTTCATACACTAGCCTAAGTCAAAAAAAAAAAAAAAAAAAAAAACCATTATTACCTTAACCTTAGGGAATTCTGGAGCTTTGGAATTGTTTTGGGAATAAGTGTGGTCTCTTGGGAGTTTCAGATGAATTGGCTAAAGTGAGCCTTCTCTTTATCGTGCTTTCGTAAATATATGGTGTATCTTGTCTCTTGAAGATGTGTGCTAAATAGAGTAAAGAAAAGAGACAGTATAAAAAAAAAAAAAAGAAAGAAAGAAAGAAAACAGTGAAAAAATGAAAAACAATTTTGTGAATAATGGAGTCAAGAAGAGGATTGAATTAGAGGTTTGGGTGTGATTTGACTGTGTTTTCACTTGTTCCCCATTGCTCCTTAATTTCTTGTGGTTTGTAGCTACTTATCCATATTTATCCTCCCATGTCCTTGGCCCCATTACAACCGAGAAAACACCTTTTGATTTAAACATGCATATACTTCTGAGTGTTGATCTTAGAGGCTTGCCAAGTCTATTTGTGTTTGCTTTCTCGAGTGCATTGAGTTGAAATTCTTTATCCTAGACACTTGAGAGAAACACTATTAGTGCATCTGTGAGGTCTTGTTACTTTTGATTCACCTCTTGAACTGATTAATTGTTTTACCACGTTTGAATTGCTTGGATGAATTTCTATGAGTATCTGCTCTTCTTTGATTCTGTGTTGGATATTGTCTACATCTTTTCTCTGTCCAGATTTCTTGAGAACTGTAAAATTCTTTTCTTTTCCGTACGGGTCTTTATTTTCTGTGTGCTGAACTTTAGTGTCGAACACCTGATGTCCTTTGAACTATTCCCTATTTTGCGTCTTGATTTTGCCCAGGAGTGCAAAAGACTAAGTGTGGTCTATTTTGATGAGTCAATATTTTATTCACTTCACTTAGTTTATTGTACCGAATTTAATCAGGGAATTGTGCTAAAATGTCCGATATTTTTCCGTATTTGCTGAATGAGCTTGATTTGATCAGAAATTCTAATTTCAGTTAATTTGAGTTATCTGAGTTAATTGTTTGCATTAGCAATTGCAGAAAAATTTTGGAAATACAAATTTGGACATTTAGATCAACACTTCCACACTGTGTTTAAAAGAAGCTACACTGCATTTAATTATTCTGTGTGTTGATCCGTATAACTGATGGAATATTTTCTCTTGAGATTGTAGAAGCAAAAAAATTTGATTTGGGACTCTCATATCTCACACGGCCAATTCAATTTGGTTACACATAGCAAAATAAAATTCTTTTGGAAAAGCACCATTCAACTATTAGAACATTCTGATCAAGAGGTGAAAGTGGAAAATTATTGAACACTTGTCTGCATTCCACACGTCCTACATCAACCAAAAGAAAGGAATCTCATTTCTTTAAGAAATAGAAGACATGGCCCCACTAGCTTTGATAAAGAAACCTATTTTGGAGAGAAGCAATACGTTTTGGTGTGCTGATTGGAGAGGTCCGTCATGGCTTTGCTACGTAACATTAGCTTGCTACTACATCTACACAATAAAAAGCCACAGCTGCCAAGGAAGACCACGGCTGGAATTAATACTCCACCACCTCTCGGTTGAAACGGAAAAATGGAGAATGGAAATGGCATCAGGTGGGGTGTTCACAGCTCTCTCAGAATTTGATTGGAAAGTCATAGCATGGCCCATGGACAACTAAGCATTCAGCAAGACATATATTTGGATAAAATAGTGAAGGGAATATTATCCTCACTGAAAAGCTTGGCAGAGGACATGAACAAAGTATGTCATCTCTGCTTTATTTTTGGCACCTATTGGAAAAGAGTTTGAAGGTGGGAAACACACGAGCATGGGAACTGAAAAAGAAAAAGAAGGGGAGGCTACACCGGGGGAAGTGGGGAAAAATAATAACAGCTAAGACACACCTCTCGGGAGGAACTCTTGAAAAAAAAAAAAATCACACACTTTTGCTCTTGGTCTTTGGAACGGTGGCTTCACGTGGAAAATCCTTGGAGAGGTTGGAAGAGTTGGTTGCATGCTGTCTTCTCTGGAACTGGATTCAGCACTTCACCATTGAGTACTCTCTACCCTTCTCATTCCAAAGCTGCCATGGTCACATTGTTTAGCATTAGATGTTTCCCTTATTTTCTTACATGTTTTCATGCTTGTTGATTGACTGTAATGATGTTTTGATGAATGAATGATAGAGAACAATTGGATTTTATCTTCATTTAGAAAAAAGAGATTTGTCTAGCTGTTACCTTGGTTTTTCCTTGAATAACTTAATTAAATGAAAGAGTAATACATCTTGTTGTGAAATAAGAGAACTGTATCTTGCCACCTCCTGAGATGTACATGTCCAACTGCCATAACCAAAGGAAGAACACAGTTACTCCAGTGTAAAGGTGCTACTGTGATGGCTGGCTGTGAGGGGAAACTGGTGGCAGGATCACATGCAGAAACGGTGCAGCGCTTAATGCATTCACGGGTTGCTGCTCCCTTTTAGAAGTTCATTTCCCTTGAAACTTGGTTCTCTTGGATTTACTGTGGTGCAGGTTATTAAGGTAGTTCTCGGTACATTGTCATTTCCAGCAGCAAGATTTTATTTCTTTTGGTTTGTTAGATGATTGAGGAGTGTAGGTGCTGTAACGTGCAAGGGTCTTAAAAAAAATCCTTCTTCTAGTTATTTTCTTTGGTTAGTTCAAGTCTGCACCACCTTGCTGTTTTAAGAGATTTAATAATGCATGGCTGTTTAAGGAATGTTGTTTACGGTAATGGAGAAATGTTGGGCAGGGACATTGAATTGGAAGGGCAGCTGGTCCCATGTTTGAAAAGAAGGTGCTGATTTATTTTGAAGAGAATGTAGTTTTTGTTTAAAAATAGTAGAAGTGTATGTTATTCACGTAATAGCAGTGTTGTGTGGTTAGGAAGGAGTAGGTGTTTGGCAATGGAGGAATGGTGTGTTGCCACGTCCAGTAGTGGAAAGAAGAAGTTGGTTTTGGCTTCTTCACTTCATGCTTTCACGTGATGGAGATGTATGGCTAGAAGACTTTAGCATTCATTTTAATTTATTGTTTAACCATAGGTGAAGAAAGGTGTGTTTACGTGTGGAAGAAAGGAAAGAAAGGAGAATGTTGTTTTGTCTTTAGTGAAGTAAGGAGAAGGAGGTGTATTGCTTGGCCAAGGAAAAGCCACGTAGAAAGCTAGCCATTTTACTTTGGATTTGGCACCAAAAGTGAGAGGCACGGTTTACGGTGGTAGAAGAAATTCCAAATTCACTTTCTTCTTCATTTACGTGAATGAATTGCTTTTCAATTAAGAAAGAAAAAATTTTAATTTTCAATTTAATTTAATTTACTTTTCCACATTCAACCAAAATCACAACCCTTCGTGTGTGATCTAAGACTGAATCGCAATATTGGTCCTTGAGAGACGACCTAGGAGTCACTTCCTAGTAACTGTACTGCATTATTCTTAATTGCAACAACTTTTGTGAGCGGTGCGACCCGCTCATCACCTAGCAATATGAAAATTGTAACAAAAAAAACTTAAGAATAGAATCAAAGCATTTAAAATAATTTAAAAGAAAACCCTTGGAGCATCTCTCTCCTGGACGTGGCAGCTCTATGCTTTACTAAATGCAAAGAAAATAAAACTTCACTGCTCCCCTTCATCCAATATCGTGTACCCTTAATCAAATAAAAGAAACCTTAACCCTTGCGCGTGTTGCTGGAACCAAAACGTGACACCACTCCCATTCTTGAAATCACCGAGCTTTATCTAAATTGAAAAGTGAAGCAGCAACTTTTCCATTCATCAAACCACTCTCCTATTCCCATGTGAAACATTCCACGTGCTTCATTCTCCAAAGCACATGAATAAAATTACTTCTCTCCAAATTATCACCGTACACCTACCCCCATCAAATCAACGAGCTCCTTGCTTAAATGATAAACCATTCTCTCTTCTCACTTCTTCCAGCTCCAGACTGAGTGTGCACTCTTCATTCAGCACCACTCCATTCTCTCTCTCCGTGCCAATCTACCACTCCATGCTTATTTCAATCACCGAGTTGCTCCCAAACGTTCCAGCACCACACGCCTCAACGCTGCATCTCTTCTTCATCAATCACCGCTCCATTTTGAAATAAAAAATGAAACTCCTCCCAAATGAAAACGTTCCAGCCGCACTGCAGTTCTCCTCCCAAGTAATCACCGTATGCTTCACTTCTTCCAGCTCTACTCTGGACGTGGCAATGCTGGACCGAAGCTTCCCTCAAGAATTTCATGAACCAAAATAAGATTAAATGGCAAATGGAAAGCGTAACAGCATGAAGAAAATGCTAAAAACATAGAAGGTCCAAACAACGTTAAACAACAAAAGCTAATATAGGCGGCTGGACAAATCCCTTTAACTAAATGAAATAAATTTTTGAAAATGTGCTCTCCCATTCCATGAATCAGCGCCTCCTTCAAATGTTTCCAGCCATCACCGTGCAGCTCCCTGCCTTGAAAAACCGTGTTGCATCATAACCCAAGCAGAATGAAAAATACCTCTCGTAACTGGTTGGCGGTTGGGAACGTTCTTCCAAAATAAAAATTGTTTGAACCCAAGAATTAAAAAGGCCATGTATAATCAGCAAAATATAAAAGTGAAGCTTTTTCTCCCATTCATCATGAAAAATTGCGTAAACATCATTCTCCCCCAGGAACACAAGCCGAGAGAAAAGAAACTAAAAACAGTGGCCAAAACCAAGTGCAAGTGGCGGCTGTTCCTTAGGCCGTGAGTTCCCTTTTTAATAAGGGTGGGGTCCACACAAAAACCGTAAGATGCCAAGCCATCTTTCTCTACTATTTGGGTCTAATCTAGTTTACCAAAAATTATCCCAAAATGTAAAAGTTAATACAGAAATTCTAAACTACTGAATTACAATTTAATTAATTCTAAAATGTCTGTGTGAAGAGTCTTGAATTTATTCGGCATTCTTCCTGATGTCCCAAAATGTATTTCCGAAATTTTCCTGCACTTCAAAAATGCACTTAATCAGCTCAGAAAATCCAAATTAGCACAATTACAAATTTCCGACCAAATTAAGCAGAATTCGGAAAAACGGGGAAATAACAAGCAATTAGACACAATTCCCTGGTTTATTTAAGTGCAATAAACTAAATATAATTCAAGAAATAACGACTCATCAAGGTACAAACGAATTTGATCAACAAACACCCACAGTGGACAACAAAGGTGCTCACAATGACAAAAGCTTCAAGATCAACAAGCACCTGCTGAACCTGCTCATCAACAATCACTGCATAGATCCAATTGTGGAAAACATTTCACTGCTAGATTAGATTTGGAGGATGAAGCAGTTCGTCCTCAAAACCTCCTTGCTAGATACTATGGCAGAAAACATCTCCCTGAAAGTCCAAAATTGGCAACTGCCACCATGGTCAGGGGAGTTTCCTTTCTCTCTTCTCCCCCTTTCCCTACTTTTATTGCACTTGTCCATGATCTGTTCACTGTTTTGATTTTCGATCTTACGCTTATGACACATTGAGGACACTGTGTAGTTTAAGTGTGGTCTATTGGGGGAGATTCTGATTCTGGATTGTGGTTAGGTTGTCAGTTTTCCTTAACTTCATTGATACTCTGAGATGTTGGATTCCTTGTTTTTCTTTGCTTGGAAGATGATCATGATGTTTGAGAGTTGAATTGATTGTGACACAAACTCAGCATGTGTGATAATTTGAGCCACTTTATGTTCTTTCTTGTGTGTGATATGTCTCTTAATTGCTTGCACATATGCCTTGGCTTGACTCTTGTTGATAATTCTTGATTGATATGCATGTTTGGAAGTGATAAAGGCAGTTTTGTTCTTGAACCCCTCTAGCTAAATAAGCTTACCTTGTTCTAATCCTTTGAAAACCCTTTTTGAGCCTATACTTTCCTCATTTCTTTGTTTTGAAGCTCATACACTAGCCCTAAGTGAAAAACCATGATTACCTTAACCTTAGGGAATTTTGGAGCTTTGGAAGTGTTTTGGGAACAAGTGTGGTCTTCTTGGGGATTCATATGAATTGGCTAGTTGGTTCCTCTTCTTGTTTTGTTTTGGTAAATATATGTGTATCTTGTCTTTTACAGTTTTGTTTTGAAAAGAGAGAAAAGAAAAGAGACAGGAAAAAAAAAGAGAGCAGAAAAATAGTGAAAAAAAAATATGTGAGTAATTGTGAATAATGGAGTCAAGAAGAGGATGGAATTAGAGGTTGTGGGTGTGTTTGAATGTGTTTACACTTGTTCCCCATTGCTCCTCTGTTCCTTATGGTTTGTAGCTTCTTATCCAGATATATCCTCCCTTGTCCTTGGCCCCATTACAACCATGAAAAGACCTTTTGATTTGAACATGCGTATGTGCTTGAGTGTTGATATTAGAGGCTTGCCAAGTCTATTTGTGATTGCTTTCTTGAGTGCATTGAGTGACATTGATTTACCTTAAACACTTGAGAGAAACACTGATTGTGTGCATCTATGAGGCTCTGTTGCTTTTGATTCATCTCTTGAACTGATTGACTGCTTTCCTTGTACTGAATTGTTTGGATGATTCTTTGAGTATCTGCTTTCGTTGACTCTGTGTTGGATTCTACCTATACCTTTTACCGTCCAGATTTTGTGAGAATTGTGCAACTGTGTTTCTGTTTTGGAGTCTTTGTTGTCTGTTTGTCGAGTCTGTGTCAGCTCCCTGATGTTTGAGTAGTTCCCTGGTTTTCGTCTTGGTTTTGCCCAGGAGTGCAAAAGACTAAATGTGGTCTATTTTGATGAGTCGTTATTTCGTGAATTAAATTTAGTTTATTGCACTTAAATAAACCAGGGAATTGTGTTTAATTATTTGTTATTTCCCCGTTTTCCGAATTCTGCTTAATTTGGTTGGAATTTTATAATTGTGCTAATTTGGGTTTTCTGAACTGATTAAGTGCATTTTTGAAGTGCAGGAAAATTTCGGAAATACATTTTGGGACATCAGGAAGAATACCAAATAAATTCAAGACTCTCCACACAGACATTTTTGAATTAATTAAATTGTCATTTAGTAGTCTAGAATTTCTGTATTAACTTTTACATTTTGGGACAATTTTTGGTAAACTAGATTAGACCCAAAAAGTAGAGAAAGAGGCTTGGCATCTTAGGGTTTTTGTGTGGACCCCACCCTTATTAAAAAGGGAACTCACGGCCTAAGGAAAGAGCCAGCCGCCACTCACCCTGGGTCTCGGCCCTTTTAGTTTTTGGAGACTATTGTAGTTTGAAAAAAAAATGTTTTCGGAGGGGGCTTGATGGACAAATTTATGATCACCAAAATATGATGTCACAAACTTGTTTTTCAATCGGCAAGTATGACCGAATCGTTCAAGTAATAAACTTGGTAAGACCAAGTATCGTTCTCCCAAAGGACTCACGGCCTAGTTTAGTTATGTGATTTGTTGATTAGCTAAGACTTATAAACGAAATAATTGAGATTTTATATGCAAGACAGAAAATAAACATGTATGCATGAAGTTTTGATCAATGGCAAAAAGCAAAAGATAAACACTTTCAATGAAATATATGGATGAATATGTTGTTGGGGGTCAATTTCATCTTATCCACTCTCATATATTTTAGGAATTCAACATTCAAATCATCATTGTTAATGCCACTCTCTAAAGTACCTTTCTAGAAGGCTTCTCCCTAATCACGAGTTCATACAATTCCTAGCATTCCTAATGATCAGTTCATAAGTGCAGGAGCTTAACGACAACCAACATAATATTGGGAGAAATTCCCCGGATCTAGACTTCCCCGTACGTTCCCGTATCGACAAAACCAATAATCATGCATCGAATGAGTTAAACAATCAAGCATTAAGCAAAGAGGAAAAACCCTAACTAATGATGAAAGAAAGCATAAGTCTTAATTAAAAGATGTATAAACAGATTCCATATATGAGAGCTTCCAAAGATTACATTGATTCCCCAACAAACATACAGAGTTTAGTTCACCATATTCATGGTGAACCTAGATGAATTGCAATGAAAGAATGAAAGAATAAACCCTAAAAAGGTGAAGAGGTAGCCTGAGCATCCAAGATCCTCCTTCAAAGGGGTGGAAGAGATAGTGTTTGCCTCGTTTCTGCCAAAGATACAAACCCTAGGACGTCCTAAAGCTTATATACTATTCTAAAATTACAAAAAATCTAGGCCCAAGCCCATAAGTGTGCCGCTCAGCGGTAAAATACCGCTCAGCGGTGAGTGCGCGTCTCGTTTCTTCCCCTCAGCGGCCATTTTGCCCCTCAGCGGACCTCCCGTGACTTCCTGAGTACCGCTCAGCGGTAAAGTGCCGCTGAGCGGTGACTTCGGCTTCTCCTTTTGCACTCTTTGATTTCTTTTCTGATTCCATCTCTCTCCTTCTTCACTTCTTTCACTAAATTCACCTTAAAACCTGCACAAAAACGTTGAAATCAAGCATAAACCTGTCCAGCTCTCTTATTTCTGAAAATATGGATAAAAGCATGATTTCAAGCTAGTTTCTAAGTGTAAAGGTTGCTTTTAGTATCAATTTTAAGCATAAAAATAACAGTTTTCAACTGTTATCACAACCCCAAACTTAGAACTTTGCTTGTCCTCAAGCAAACAAGATGTAACTCAATCTCCAACCAATTCATATGATGGTTCATTCATTCAAAAATCCTCTTTCTCAAGATAAGTAACAACTTCACTCAAACTTATGACCAAGAGTTCAATCAAGATGTGCACATGCTTTAGTGTTCACAAAGTCATTTAAATTCCAACAAATGCTAGTTTTCCTGAATGATCAATCAATTAAGCATGGATGTTCATGTGCTCATGGAATATTTCCTGACTAGGTAAAGTGTTTCACTCAACACACAAGTGTATAAGAGGTAAAGTGTTTCACTCATTCACTCCACTATCACAATGTCACATGAATCAACTTTGCCTTTCATTTTACCACAATCACAAACATTCACAAGCATGCATCATCACAAGGACTTTTCAATGGCTTATAATGTGGCTGGGCTAACAAGAAAATTGGTTTTTCTGGATCACAAAATCCTTGAGTTAAGAGAATCATAATAACACAATCATCTTATTCATTCCCAACTTTCTTTTGCCTTTACATTTGCATTGAGCTTTACTTCTTTTTCTTTTCTTTTCTTTTTCTTTGCATATTCTTACTTTTTAGCTCTTAGCTCAATGCTTTTCATGTTTTCCCAACAACCCCAAACTTGAACATTTAACAATACCACACAAGATCTTCTACTTAACTCAAGGTAAAGATTTTCAATCAAGGGTTTTCAGTGTATGTTCAAGGCTAAGGGTTCAAAGGATAGAACACAATGTGTTCTCTTTTAGTGGGCTAACTTTATGAATTTGGCCAATAAAAAGGGTTCCAACAAACGGCCTTGATCATATGATGAAAAACAAGCAATTGATTCAATCATAGAAAACCTGGGCAAAGTCATTCATGCTTCCAAAGTAATACCATTCAACACTAACAACTCTGGAGCTCAAAACCTCACATATAAGCTCATTCACATTTGACATACACATCCTGCTTAATTTCACAATCACAATCATGATATCATGCATTTGTTCACAAAGCTTGTGAATCACCTGTATAAGCATTTTAATGTGCACATCATCTCAACATCAATTAATCATAACCATCATTCAATCATTACTTATCAAACAATCACAGTTAATAGCAAACCATCATAAGAAACCAGGTGTTCAATAGAGTACATCAAACCCTAATCTAAAAACAAAAACAAATAAGTTCAGAAAACTTAAACCACAAAAGCATAATCATATGATAGCATTCATCAGTAAATGCTATCTCAGCTCCTCATCAGTCTGAGCTGTCCTCTGTATCTTCCTCTTCCTCTCATCTTCATCATCTTCAAATGCATCCTCCTCATCAGCTTCATCTTCTTCCATATCTCTAGCTGAAACTTCAGCTTCTTCAGCTCCTCCTCCATGCACTGGTTCTTCTGGCCAAGCTACTACATTATGGAATTCATCCATAGTCCACCTGTGGGCTGGAGGTGTATCATACATCCCTACTATCATCTCAGCAGTGGCCACCTGCCCTCTGTGAATGGATTGCAACTGAGCACCTATAAGAGACATATACATGTCCCTCATCTGGAATGGTTCTGCTTCATGTGTATCAGCAGATGTCCGGCTCTGTGCTGGCTCTCTCTCTCTACGAACCCGGCGTGGTGGAACTGGCTGAGCTGCATCCTCACCTCCACAGTACTGTCTGTAATAAGCCTCATCAATAGCTTTTCTTGGCCTCTCAAATGGTGGAACAGAAGTGTCCACCCCAGCTAGCTTGCAAAGGTGAGTGATCAAAGAAGGATGTCCTAGTGGTGCTTTGTTGTTTGAAGTATTAGCGCACACACTAATCTCATCAGCTATCAACTGCCCAATATTAACATTTAAATTTCTGATAGCACAGTAGATGAATAATGCCCTGCTGAGAGTAATGTCTGACACATGTGAACATGGCTGAATGTTGGCATGAGAAAACGCCATCCAATACTTTGCAAGAGGAGTCAAATCTGTCCTCTTAATGTTAACCACTGAGCCAGATTTATTCCTTTGGAAGCGTCCTCCAGGTATACACAGCACTCTCTCCACATCCTCATAATCAGCACCTTCCTCCATGCAAAGAGCAAACTGGCATTGCTCACCAGCCCACACAGTATCCAAGAAGTTGTTGATAGAATCAGGATCATACTTGATAGCATGGCCTCTGACATAGCCCAAATAATTCTCAGCTGGATAATCACCAATCTTCTTTGCATTGGTGTAAAATTCCTTTACCACAGCTATGTTGGCAGGTGCAGGATAAGTGGCTAGCTTTCCCCAGTCATTCCCTAACACTTGCTCTCCAAATTGAGGAGCAAAGTTAGGTATCATTCCAACCTTTCTCTCCATCAGAAGTCTCCTGTCCTGAACCACCCTAAAGTGCTTCTCATGTTTCCTAGAGAGGAACCTGCTAGATTGGGGTTGCTCTAGTTCCTTTTCCTTTCTCTTGGTTGCCATGGTTTTTAATCTCTTTCCTGATGAGGATGTCATTCCTACATTCAAAATACAAACAAAACCACAGAACATGATGTTAATCATTAGTAAAACACAAAACACAACTCCTTTCGAAGCTAAACCACCGCTGAGGGCCAGAATTTCCCCTCAGCGCCACCAGTACCACATTCCAGATCACAAAAAACCAGAAAAACCAAATCTGGCAGAGTGTCGCTCAGCGGCAGTTTACCCCTCAGCGGTAACTCTGCAGATTTTTGAAAAACCTGTTTTAAAGCTTTCCTAACTCCACCCAAATGCAATTTTCAGTTTTCCAGTTCATAATCATGCAGTTTAATCAGTTCAAACATCAAATATATCATCAAATCATGCATAGAAATCAAAACCCCTAAATATTCATACTTTGACAATCACATTCAAATTCAAGAACCCTAGAATGAACAAAATGCTTTTTACTTACTTGGGTGGAGATACTAGATGCAATGAGAATGCTTCCAAGCTAGAATGCTCTCTTCCAACCCCAAACTTTGATGGCACACTAGTGAAAAAGTGAGTGGAAGAGATATTTTCTTAAGAGGGAAGAGTGAAAAGATGTGGAAAACCTATGAGAAGGTGTGTGGAAGTGTTTGTGCCTGGAAAGAAACCCTAAAACGCAGCTTGAGGTATAAAAATACCCTAATGGGCTCGGGTCCCGCTAAGGGGAACTAAAGCCCATTCTGCGAGAGTACCGCTCAGCGGTAAAATACCGCTCAGCGGCACTTTCGTGATGTGCTCCTCTCCTTCTTTTCTTAACCTACGTGCCTTCCCTACATGCCCCTCATTGGTTCCCTGCAGTTCAATGTTTAAAAATGCTTATGCAAACCCTAACTAAAATAAACAAACAAAAACAATCAATCAACTGGGTTGCCTCCCAGGTAGCGCTTGTTTAACGTCACGAGCCTGACCCAAAATCCACCAACACCCATCAGTAGGTGTTTAAAATCTCACCAACACCCATCAGTAGGTGTTACCACTTAGCATCCTTCAGTAGATGCTATATCCACCTAGCATCCTTCAGTAGATGCTATATCCAACAAAATATTTACAAAATAATGTCCACAAATTAAAAGTTACAAAACCAAAATCAAAATCAAAAGTTTTTAAATCACTGGGTTGCCTCCCAGCAAGCGCTCTTTTAACGTCATTAGCTTGACCCAATAAAGTTCAAGTTCCATCTTCTTTATAGTTGATGTTGTCATTCCACCAACTTCTCAACTGCTTCCTTTGAACTGTTTTGGTTCTTCTAGAATATGGAGACTCTATCTCTATCATCTCCTTCTCTTTAAAGCCCTTCACAACCCACAACTTGTTCTTGATTCTTACAGGTGTGCCAAGTTGGAGTCTTCTTTTCTTCCAGTGATGGAAGCAACTCCTAGACATGCAGAAGAAGCTCCAAAACTCAGAGAAGTAGCAGCGGATTGAGAGAAAACAGTGGAGGTTCGGAGCGCACTCAAGGTGTTTGTGAAATTGTCTGGTGGTGTTTGAATGGATGTTTTGGTAGATCTCTAACTCAGTAGGCTTTCCAAAGGTGAAAGAAGCTAGAGGAGGTGCAAGATAACAATGCACAAGGTTGAACTTGAGAGTGAAAGCTGAAAATTGGCAGCATTTCTTTACTACAAATCAAGTTGAATTTGCAATGGATGAGCTCTCTTTTTATAGGCAAAGATGAGCTTTGGAAGTGTGCTATGAAAGCTACATCAGCTACATTTAAAACGTGCAGAATCCAAACGTGCAGGAGCTCCTTCCAGGCCATGTGTTTAATGTGCACTTTATTGAACATGTGCTGAATTAGGGAAGCCACACGGTTGACTTGTGTTCCACATGATGCACATGTAAAATGTGTTTCTAACTTGGCTAATTCATGTGCAGCAGCAAGGCTTCTTTGGCAGCATCATTATATGATCCAATTCCTTGTTATTTGGCCTACAAAACAACATAAAGTATTTTAGCAAGGATAAAGAAGATTTAGTAATTAATACTCCATAAGAGTAAAATAGTAAGTGCTCCCTCATCCTCTTGGATTCTTTTAGACATGGCTCTTGTTAAAGGTCCTATGTGAAGCTTGGATGGTCCTCCATCAGTCCCTCCCTCTTGAAGAAGATCTGTCCTCAGATCTTGGGAATTCTGTTGGGCATCCCCTGTGAAAGGAATTAAATCACAAATGTTAAAAGTAGGACTGACGCCATAACTTTCAGGAAGGTCTAATTGATATGCATTATCATTTATTTTCTTGACCACTTTGAAAGGACCATCCCCTCTTGGGCTTAATTTGGATTTACGTTGAGAAGGAAATCTTTCCTTTCTCAAGTGAAGCCAAACTAAGTCTCCCTCTTTAAAGATTACTTGTTTTCTCCCTTTGTTGTTGTAGTCAGAATATTTTTGAGTTTGTTTTTCAATATGGGTTTTAACCTTTTCATGTAACTTTTTGATAAACTCCGCTTTAGAAATACCTTCTTTATGAAGAAAAGAAGATGAATCTGGAAGAGGAAGTAAATCAAGTGGTGTGATAGGGTTAAAACCATAAACAACCTCAAAAGGAGAAAGTTTAGTAGTCTTGTGAACTACTCTATTATAAGCAAACTCTATATGAGGTAGATGATCATCCCAATTTTTAATATTGCCCTTTAACATTACCCTTAATAGAATTGATAGAGATCTATTTACTACTTCTGTATGCCCATCAGTTTGTGGGTGACATGTAGTAGAAAATAGTAGATTAGTTCCTAGCTTGGCCCAAAGTGTTTTCCAAAAGTAGCTAAGGAACTTAACATCTCTATCAGAAACTATAGTTTTGGGTAAGCCATGTAATTTGACTACTTCTTTGAAGAAAAGTCTTGCTATATAGCTAGCATCATCTACTTTGTGGCAAGGTATGAAATGAGCCATTTTACTAAATCTATCAACCACCACAAAGATTGAATCAAACCCCTTTTGAGTCCTCGGTAGACCTAGTACAAAGTCCATGCTAATGTCCTCCCAAGGGGTGCTAGCTATTGGAAGAGGAAGATAGAGTCCATGAGGCATAACTTTAGATTTGGCTTGTAAACAAGTTATGCAACTAGAACAATGCTTTTGGACATCTATTCTCATGTGTGGCCAATAAAATTTGCTTTTTAAAGTATGAAGAGTTTTATCAACTCCATGATGGCCCATGAGTCCTCCTCCATGACTTTCCTTGATAAGAAGCTTTCGAATGGATCCTTGGGGTATGCATAGTTTTCCTTTATTAAAAAGATACCCCTCAGAAATATAGAATCCGTCGAATGGCTTCTTAAGACAAGATGCATAAGTGGATGCAAATGTAGGATCAGTTTCATAAAGTTGCTTGATGTCATCAAAACCTAGTATTTGTGATCCTAAAGTAACTAACAATGCATGACGTCTAGATAGAGCATCCGCAACAACATTAGTACTCCCCTTTTTATGTTTGATGACGTAGTGAAACTGCTCGAGATATTCTATCCACTTGGCATGTCTTTTGTTCAGCTTTCCTTGCCCTTTAATATACTTGAGAGATTCATGGTCAGTATTGATAATAAATTCTCTAGACACCAAGTAATGCTCCCAAGTTTGCAATGCCCGAATAAGGGCATATAGTTCCTTGTCATAGGTAGGATAATTCAATGTAGGTCCCCTGAGTTTTTCACTAAAATAAGCTATGGGATGACCTTCTTGTATAAGGACAGCTCCTATTCCTACCCCAGATGCATCACATTCGACTTGAAAAGTTTTGGAAAAATCAGGTAAATGTAGAATGGGTGCATGTGTTAACTTATGCTTCAAGGTCTCAAAGGCTAGACTTTGCTTTTCATCCCACTTGAATGACACATCTTTCTTTAAAAGTTCATTGAGGGGAGCAACAATAGTAGAGAAATTTTCTACAAATCGTCTATAGAAACCTGCTAGACCTATAAAACTTCTTACTTCTCCCACTGATTTTAAGACAGGCCACTCTTGGATAGCCTTGATTTTGCTAGGATCAACATGTACACCTTCTTTCCCAACTTTGAATCCCAGAAAAATGACACTTTCTTGACAAAAGGTACATTTGTCAAAGTTGGCAAATAAGTGATGTTGTCTAAGTAAAATCAAAACTTTCCTCACATGGTGAAGATGTTCTTTAAGACCTTTGCTATAGATTAGAATGTCATCAAAGTAGACTACAACAAAGTTGCCTATGTATTCCTGAAGGACATGATTCATTAATCGCATGAATGTACTAGGAGCATTGGTTAAGCCAAAAGGCATGACTAACCATTCATAAAGGCCAAATTTGGTCTTAAAAGCGGTTTTCCATTCATCTCCTTCTTTAATTCTGATCTGATGATAACCACTCTTGAGATCAATTTTGCTAAACATTGTTGCTCCATGTAATTCATCTAACATATCGTCCAACCTAGGAATAGGATGCCTATACTTGACTGTGATATTGTTGATAGCCCTACAATCCGTACACATTCTCCAAGAACCATCTTTCTTTGGGACTAACAACACTGGCATCGCACAAGGACTAAGACTTTTCTGTATCCATCCTTTGTTCAATAAATCATGGACTTGTTTCTCTATTTCTTTAGTTTCTGTTGGGTTAGTCCTGTAAGCTGGTCTATTTGGAAGACTGGCTCGAGGAACTAAATCAATCTGATGTTCAATTCCTCTAAGAGGTGGTAAACCACTAGGAAACTCTTGAGGAAATAAATCATCAAATTCATTTAAAAGCTTTTGTAACCCTTTTGGAAGATAAGCAAGAGAATGATTTATAGAAACAAATGCCTCTTTGCAATAGAGAAGAAAGTGAGGTTGCCCAAGAAAAAGTTTTTGAGAATGTTTGTGAAGGACAACTTCATTGGTTGAAACATTTTCTACCAAAATCAATTTCTTCTCTTTGAGCAATGACTTACTTTTTTGCTTTTTCTCGCCATCCAATTTTTTCTTAAGGATTATTTGATCCTCTCGTACTTGTGAAGGTGTAAGAGGGCTCAAAATAATCTTTTTGCCTTTGTGGTGGATGGTAATTTTGTTAGTGACCCCTTCATGCAAAGCTTGTTTGACAAATTGCCAAGGTCGCCCAAGTAAAATGTGGCCCGCTTCCATTGGAACTATATCACAAATGATTTCATCTTCATACTTGCCTATGGAAATGGGTACACTTACTTGTTCCTTAACAACTATTCCTTCATCCTCTTTTATCCATTGAAGTTTGTAAGGGTTAGGATGAAGAGTAGGAGTTAAGCCTAGCTTTTCCACCATTCGAGAGCTACAACAGTTACAACAAGAACCACTATCCACAATCATAGAACAAGTTTGATTAAGAACTTTGCAGCGTGTGTGGAATAGGTTTTCTCGTTGAGTTTGTTCTAACTCAATAGGCTTTGCTTCAAGTAGTCGTCTAACCATAAGAAGATCTCCATCACAAGGTGGAGCTTCATGTTCCTATTCAGATGAGGACAATTCAGACTCTCTGGAGGTTGACACCTCGCTATGACTTTCATGCTCAAGGATATAGGTTGACCTTTTAAAATGACACTCATTTGAATAGTGTCCTCGTGCCCCACATTTGAAACATCTAGTCTCCCTACCTTTGGTAGCTCTATTGTGCTCTCCTGAAAGTCGTTGGTCCTTTCCTTTAGAGGTCTCTTTTTCTTTTCTGAGATCTCTATCTTTGCTCTTGATCTTATCTTTTTCACGCTCTCTCTCTTTTGTCTCTTCATATTTTGGAAAACTACCCTCCCTCTTAAAATCTTTCCTATATGAAGAGGAGGTAGCATAAGGTTTCTTTGTGGAATCTTTTCTTCTATTTTGCTCTTCCACTCTCACACATAGCTGGACAAAGTCATTGAGATCTAAGTAAGGTAAGAGTTCTACCTTATCTATAATCTCATAGTTCAATCCACTCTGGAATCTAGCTATGGTGAATCTCTCTTCTTCTTTAATCCCAGCTCTTAACATGAGTAATTCTAATTTCTGCCGGTACTCCTCAATACTCATGTTTCTTTGTTGAAGTCTATGGAGCTTGTCCATGACTTCTCTAGCATAATATGCTGGTACATGCCTTTTGTGTAAGGCTGCTTTTAACTCATTCCAGTATTGGATGGTATAGTCGCCACTCATCTTTTGATCTCTTATGATTGATGTCCACCAATAAAGGGCTGCACCTTGAAAAGTCAAGGTAGCTAAGGTCACTCTCCTCCTATCATCTATGTGGTAACATTCAAAAATCTGTTCAACCTTCATCTCCCATTCAAAATATTCTTCCACATTATCTCTGCCATAGAAGGGGGGAAGGTCAAGTTTGGGTTCCACATGATGGTTCCTATGATGGTGGTGTCTCCTAGGAGGGTGTTGATAGTGATCAAAAGGATGAAAACTATTGTGATCACTATGTTGGGAATGATCACCATTATCATGGTGTTGCCTATGAGAGTGTTCCTCATGATTTTGCCCTCTCTGATTGCGAGTGAGGTTTGCAACCATCTGTTTGAGTTCATTTAACTCAGCTTTAGTTCTATTAAGTTCCTCTCTCAATTCCATATTTTCCTCATCATGATGAAAGGTTCCTTGAATACTAGAGTTACTCATACTTGTGAAGTAGATAAAAGATTTTCAAAAGAGTTTTGAAAAGCTTCACAAGTGTTGAGTCAAAACACTTTTCAAAGATTTGTGTTTGTATTTTTTTTTGGTGAAATGACTTCTAGATAGATTCTAAAGGTAAAGAAACCGAATAGCTCCCGGGAAGGAGAGGTGAGTCTCAATGGACAAGCTTAAGAACCTTGTCCTTCCTTAGCCAGAGGTTCTCCTATTTCTTACCCAAGTTTCAATGGAGAAGTCTTTTCAAAACAATTAGAATGCAAAAAAATGAGATGCTCCTAATAAACCAAACGAAGGTTTGTCTATATGGTAGCGCACCTAGCTATCACGGAGACTTAGAACACAAATATCAACAAGCAAAAAGTAAAGAAAGATGATAAAGAAATGAAAGAGTGAAACACGGCCCTAAGTGAAAGTGCAAATGACACTTGGAGCCACTTGACACACTTTCACACTAAGAAGTGGAAACTAAACTATTACAATGTTGTATGGTGCACTTGGAATTGCTTGAAAAGCATTTTTCCAAGCCACTTTAAGTTTCAAAAACCAAGAAGAAATTACCACAAAGGTTCCGTGATAGAATGCCACTTATACCAAGAAGTATAAAAGAATTTATACAAAGCCAAGTGTGGCTGCTACAACAAAAGAAATAAGCTGGAATATAACTCTAAAGTGATGTTTTTCTGCTGCAAAGAAATGCTGGACAGCCAATGGAAAGTCCTCTTGAAGTTCCCTTGTAGCAAAGTTAGCAAGACCTCCACTCCTTAAGATGCTACCCCTTTGATAAGGTCCAACTGGATGTTAAAACTCTACCAAAATATAAGATTCCAGCAGACAAAAGGCACAAAACCAGTGAGTGATCAAAAAGAGTGCTGCAACAAAGTTGAATGCAGAAATAATTCTGACAGCAGTATATGGAAGTCAAGAAAAGTGATTTCTAAACACTTCGGGGCTGGAATAAAGGCTAGCACACAAAAGGAACTTAAGATAGTGTCTAGAACAAATTAAAAAAAACAAGAAAAACCCAAAAACAGTGATTGAATTCTGTGCAATGTAAGTGTTTGATGAAATTTCAAAACTGCTTGATGAAATGCCACAAAGAACAGCAGATTTTGTATATTCTGGTTTTTGACCTTTCAAATCTGGATTGCAGGGTTGATATTGCTTTTTATGAATGTTATACAATTGGATAAGCATATATATGCATTTGGAAACTTAAACCCAGCTTTTGCCAATCCAATAATAAAATAATGAGTATTTCAAATGTCAAACAGCAACAAAAAAAAATGCTTACTGCACCAGAAAGTGATGTGAAAAATGGTGCTTTGAGATGCAAAAATGAGTTGTTGTGGTTTGATGACAGAACTAATGGTTCAAGCAACTGTATATCATCATAATAGGTGTGTCCAAGCACTCAATCAGCAAAGAAATTGACTGCTGTAAAAGATGACAAGTGCACTAAAAAAAATGAGGAAAATTTGGTGATGCAGCAAGTCAATACCAATTTGGCCCAAAAGTTACCATATGAACAGTAACCAACCAATTTCAATTCACCAAAATTGACTCCAAACTCAATTAAACTGATCTAAAACAGGCTAGATCTCAATATGAGGTGTGCACTTGCATATTTCAAGTAAAATGATGGTTCAAGATGTGAAATGATACCTTGGCTATGAAAAGAGCAATTGGACAGTGCAAACAGGTTTTAAATGATCAAATGAATGTGTTCAAACAGTTGCAATGCACAGAAACATACACATGCTCGAAATCATAGTCAGAGTTGCTAATTATGCAACAAAAAAAACTAGAAATTTGCATTAGAATTTAAAAAATTGCATAGAATCAAGGCTGGCTGGATCAAACAAGATAGAAGAATGGTCCTATGCACTAGATCTAGCATAGACAAGATGATCTAGAAGATTAAAATGGCCTAAGACAGAGCAAAGACATCAATCACGGTGAAAAAGATTGAATGAAAACTGTGACAGCACATGAAACCAGATTTCTGAGGAACTCAACTATGCTTATTGCATTGTAGTGATTAATACTGGTTGGCACTGCTTAGAACATGTTTCACATCATCAAATAAACTTGTTCAAAGCTTAAGAACAGCAAAATGTGCACTGGAACAGTTTTTGGATATTGCACCAGTTTTGAAAATTCTGTGCAGACTTTGAAAATCAGAAACAATTTTCTTTTTGCAATGCTATAGCTCATATGATCAGGCTAGACATTGTCTCACTGCCTTATATGATCAATAGATGACTACATATGCATCAAACCTCAGATTAAAATGCCAAATGAAAGCTGGAACAGATTTAAACCAATGTAACAGTAAAACACGACAACACTTGTGCACAATACTGGACAAAACTGGAGAATGAATTTGAAAGCTGGAATGAACTCATACAAACAATTTTCACCGTTTAAAATGATCAACAAACACTAAGGAAAAGCAAATGCATGATTACAGCACTCACAGACACGAATTAAACCAAAACAGAATAAAAAAAATTTCTAAAACAGTGACAGAGTTTGACAGCACATGACAGAAACGAAAATGGAACAAAAGAGAGGCTTATCTCTTGAAGACAAGCGTGGACGTGCTGGCTCTTGATGCCAAATGATGGAAGCGACTCCTAGACATGCAGAAGAAGCTCCAAAACTCAGAGAAGTAGCAGCGGATTGAGAGAAAACAGTGGAGGTTCGGAGCGCACTCAAGGTGTTTGTGAGATTGTCTGGTGGTGTTTGAATGGATGTTTTGGTAGATCTCTAACTCAGTAGGCTTTCCAAAGGGGAAAGAAGCTAGAGGAGGTGCAAGATAACAATGCACAAGGTTGAACTTGAGAGTGAAAGCTGAAAATTGGCAGCATTTCTTTACTACAAATCAAGTTGAATTTACAATGGATGAGCTCTCTTTTTATAGGCAAAGATGAGCTTTGGAAGTGTGCTATGAAAGCTACATCAGCTACATTTAAAACGTGCAGAATCCAAACGTGCAGGAGCTCCTTCCAGGCCATGTGTTTAATGTGCACTTTATTGAACATGTGCTGAATTAGGGAAGCCACACGGTTGACTTGTGTTCCACATGATGCACATGTAAAATGTGTTTCTAACTTGGCTAATTCATGTGCAATAGCAAGGCTTCTTTGGCAGCATCATTATATGATCCAATTCCTTGTTATTTGGCCTACAAAACAACATAAAGTATTTTAGCAAGGATAAAGAAGATTTAGTAATTAATACTCCATAAGAGTAAAATAGTAAGTGCTCCCTCATCCTCTTGGATTCTTTTAGACATGGCTCTTGTTAAAGGTCCTATATGAAGCTTGGATGGTCCTCCATCATCTAGTCTCTAGGAATTTCTTCTCCTCTTCCAATCTCTTCTTCCTTGGGTACCTGAAACAACAAACAATGGTTACCTGAAACCTCAAGATTTTCATCTTTACGTCTAGTCATGGGTACATCTCGAAATGCAGCTTTATAACTAGCTTCTTCCTCCTTTGCTTGCATCTCATCTTTGAAGACATCCACCACCACTCTCTCCTCTCTGTCCTGGAGCACCACTATACCTTCATTTACATCTATGATAGCCCTGGCCGTTTTCATAAACGGTCTTCCAAGTATGATAGGTATCTTCTCGGTCTCCATCTTCATCACCACAAAGTCTGCCAAAAACTGAAGTTTGCCAACACAAACTACAATGTCCTCTGCAATCCCACATGGCTCCTTTGAAGATCCATCGGCCATTACTAGATTAACCTTTACAGGTTTCATTTTAACATTGCCAATTTGCTCCAATAAAGAATAAGGCATCAAGTTAACACTTGAACCTAAATCAAGGAGAGCTTTCTTTACCTTTTTCTTCCCTATAGTACAAGGGATAGAAAAACTACCTGGATCTGATGCTTTAGGAGGGAATGACTCTTTCTTAACAGTTATACACTTTTTTTCCTCATCATCTCTACGTCTCTTCTTTGTAGAGATTTCTTCATCAGATTTTGTGTAAACTGCAATTTTCTGTAAAATCTATTCCCAAGGTGCTTCATTATCCACCATTCTGAATAATTCTGTGAAGTCCATTTGTTTCTCTTGATTTGTTGGAAAAGGAAAAGTGTTCTTTCTTTCTACTTCTCTTCTCTCTTCTGTTTCTCCTTCTTCTAACTCAATTATCTCTTCATTCACACTCTTTACCACTTTGCACTCTTCTCTGGGGTTAACCTCAGTATTAGCCCCAAAATTTCTATGTGGCCTTTCTTCCAATTGCTTGGTAATCTGACCCATTTGAATCTCCAAATTCTTTATAGCAGCTTCAGTGCTCTTTTGAGAAGATTCAGTTTTCTGTATGAATTGCTGAAGAGTTTCTTCCAACCTTGTTGATCTTTCATTAAGCATAGATAACTGTTGCCAAAAGGTTGGTTGTTGCTGCTGCTTATTATATTGATTAGCTTGCCCAGTTTGTCCTTGACCAATGCTTGGATGTGGTTTCCACCCTTGATTGTAATTCCCTTGACGGTATGGAAATTGATTAGCCATGAAATTAACATCCTCCACGGCTTCCACTGGAAAAGCACATTGACCATTGATATGATCACCTCCACATAATTCGCACAACTGGGTTTGTACCTGTGCAGCAGATTTCAACTCTTTAGGTAATTGAGCAAGAGTTTTAGTCAGAGTCTCCAGCTGTTGAGTTAGAATTTTATTTTGAGCTAGCAAGGCATCATGTGTTTGTAATTGAAGAACCCCTTTTTGTTGCATAGGAGTTCCTCTCTCACTGTGCAGCTCATTATCACTAGTAGCCATGTTTTCTATAATTTCAGTTGCTTCCTCTGGAGTTTTCCATTTAATATTGCCTCCTGCTGAGGCGTCCAGCATCATCTTGGTTTGTGAACCAAGCCCTAAAAGGAAAGTTAAGACTACTTCTTGATCTTCAAAACCATGCGTGGGAGTTTTACGTAACAAGCTTTTATACCTGTCCCATGCATGCCCCGGTGATTCTTCCATGCCCTGCTTAAATGAAGAAATCTCTTGCTTGCCTTTAGTCACTTTAGATTGTGGAAAGTACTTGTTTAAAAAATTTGTGACCACTGCTTCCCACTCTGTGAAACTTTCTTCTGGAAAAGAATTCAACCAAAGCTTAGCATTGCCTCCCAATGAGAAAGGAAACAAACTAAGTTTGATTGCTTCGTCTGGCACCCCATTAATCTTGACTGTGTTGCAAATCTCATTAAAGGTAGTGAGGTGCTCATATGGGCTTTCATGAGATAACCCATTAAATTGATTACTTTTCACCAGTTGAATCAGTGCTGGTTTGATCTCCATATTAGCTGCATTGACTCTAGGTCTAGCTATGCTGTTAAAATGCTGAGGTCCAGCAATATTGGTGTAATCTGCAAGAGTTCTTCTAACATTATTGTTCTCCATATTTCCTGTGCTATGAACAGAACCTTGTGGTGATGATTGTAAGAGAGTTTCTGGAGAAGGGAAAAGTTCTCTAGACGTTCTGATTCTTCTCCTCCGTCTACTGTCTTCTAATCCTTCAAGCAGAGGTTCTGTTGTTTTATTGCTCCTAGTTCGAATTGCCTCCTGCATACACAAGAACACAAAACCCTAGAAAAGATTTGGTTAGCACAAAAAGATATAAGAGAAGATATATATTCAGAAGATAAAAGATTTAGAAGATAAAATAAAATAAGATAGAATAAAATAAAATAAGATAAAATAAAATAAAAACAGAAATTCAAAATTAAAGTCAAAGATAATCAATAATCACACAAATTAACCAGTTAAACCACGAGTCCCCGGCAACGGCGCCAAAAACTTGATGGACAAATTTATGATCACCAAAATATGATGTCACAAACTTGTTTTTCAATCGGCAAGTATGACCGAATCGTTCAAGTAATAAACTTGGTAAGACCAAGTATCGTTCTCCCAAAGGACTCACGGCCTAGTTTAGTTATGTGATTTGTTGATTAGCTAAGATTTACAAACGAAATAATTGAGATTTTATATGATAGACAGAAAATAAACATGTATGCATGAAGTTTTGATCAATGGCAAAAAGCAAAAGATAAACACTTTCAATGAAATATATGGATGAATATGTTGTTGGGGGTCAATTTCATCTTATCCACTCTCATATATTTTAGGAATTCAACATTCAAATCATCATTGTTAATGCCACTCTCTAAAGTACCTTTCTAGAAGGCTTCTCCCTAATCACGAGTTCATACAATTCCTAGCATTCCTAATGATCAGTTCATAAGTGCAGGAGCTTAACGACAACCAACATAATATTGGGAGAAATTCCCCGGATCTAGACTTCCCCGTACGTTCCCGTATCGACAAAACCAATAATCATGCATCGAATGAGTTAAACAATGCAAGCATTAAGCAAAGAGGAAAAACCCTAACTAATGATGAAAGAAAGCATAAGTCTTAATTAAAAGATGTATAAACAGATTCCATATATGAGAGCTTCCAAAGATTACATTGATTCCCCAACAAACATACAGAGTTTAGTTCACCATATTCATGGTGAACCTAGATGAATTGCAATGAAAGAATGAAAGAATAAACCCTAAAAAGGTGAAGAGGTAGCCTGAGCATCCAAGATCCTCCTTCAAAGGGGTGGAAGAGAAAGTGTTTGCTTCGTTTCTGCCAAAGATACAAACCTTAGGATGTCCTAAAGCTTATATACTATTCTAAAATTACAAAAAATCTAGGCCCAAGCCCATAAGTGTGCCGCTCAGCGGTAAAATACCGCTCAGCGGTGAGTGCGCGTCTCGTTTCTTCCCCTCAGCGGCCATTTTGCCCATCAGCGGACCTCCCGTGACTTTACCGCTGAGCGGTGACTTCGGCTTTTCCTTTTGCACTCTTTGATTTCTTTTCTGATTCCATCTCTCTCCTTCTTCACTTCTTTCACTAAATTCACCTTAAAACCTGCACAAAAGCACTGAAATCAAGCATAAACCTGTCCAGCTCTCTTATTTATGAAAATATGGATAAAAGCATGATTTCAAGCTAGTTTCTAAGTGTAAAAGTTGCTTTTAGTATCAATTTTAAGCATAAAAATAACAGTTTTTCAACTGTTATCAGGGTTGGACGTGTGATGAGTAGTCGCCACCCTCACGGAACTTGAACTGGTTTTTTTTATTGAAATGAAAGCTTGTGCTTGCTGGACATTTTCTTATTCAATCTCTTCTCGCATTCTAAGAACTTTGGGAACACCTGTCAATTTTATTTTCAATTTAGAAAGGGCACATGAGCTGGATGAACAAAGGCGGGGATTGCATTCACTTTCTTTGATGGAGGAGTGTTGATTTAGTTTTGCTGGAAGAAACGCGGAAATGGTTTTTGGGGGGATTCACGGTGAGCTAGAAGCATAGAAGCAGCTCACGGGATGGCTGGAAGGAGAGGTAATGTGCATTTAATTTGGTTTTGGAAGCAGCAACGATGATGGATTTTGATTTGAATGAGAGATCCAAAGGCAACACGTCCCGCGGAGAGCACCTTCCAGTTTTTTATTTAGTATTAGGGTGGTTGATTTACTTTGCAACGCTGCACTAAATCCCTTTGAGAATGATGCGGTGATTGATGGGAGTATGTGGTGTGCTGAAACGTGGAGAAAGGAGAAGCACACTCGCTGGAAGCTTTGAAAGGTAGCACACGGAGCTGGAGTGAGCCGAGAGGTGCCAAGGATTTCTGGAAGAAAAGTGTGATTTATTGCTTTTGGAGAATAGGAGCAGCACGGTGATGGGCTGGGAGTAGATAATGGTGCACGGGAAGGTGGATAAAGGTAAGGAAAAAGGATGTCTAGAAGAATGGCACATACGGTGGTGGATAAAAAATGAAGATAGAAATTAAATTGGTAGTTTGGTCACGACTTGGTCTTGGAGAAAGAGCACCCACCATCTTTGAAGAAAGCAAACGGCCCACATAATAAAAAAAGCTAGGAATGCTGAAGACTTCAATGGAGGGGACCACCACTTGGTTGATTGAAAGCTCACAATGAATTCCAAAATGCTAAGGGAATGCCACGGCAAAAGAAGGAAACATCTATTAGCTGCCCCCTACGTGTTACACACATATATTTTTCATTTTGAAGAAGCATAAATTTTGTTCCAGCAAGCATTCTGTCCAGTAGCTATGGAGTCTTCACGGTCTTCATTCCAGAAGGAGCAACAAGCAACAAGTGCAGCCACCACCTATGAAGGATCACGATTTCTTTGATGAAGCTGGCAGTAGTTTCACGTGCAGCACCTTGGTCCAGTTTGGAGTAGTTTACTTGTTTAGTTTATTTCATTTGCCACGTTTGATTCCTTTACTGTTCATGCATTGTTTTTGATGTCATTTCAATGATGGATGTACTTCATCTAGATGATTACAAAGTGCATTTAATTTTTTTAGCTCACCATTGCATTTTAATAGTTTTGGATTCCTTTTTCGTATTTCTCTAATGCATTTAAATTAGTTTTGGCTTTAGGAATGTTTAATTTACTGTTATCATGTTGTCTGTTCTGTTCAGTTTATTTATCTTCTTGCATTTCCAATTTCCTCACTTATTTTAGAAACTGTTCGGTATTCACACTTTGTTAATTCATTTCACTGTTTTCAATTATGTTTGGTTGTATTTAATTTCCAGTCTTAATTTACATCATTTTCGAATCACAAAAACACTTTCAAAACGCCACCCACTTCGTGTTTGACCTAAGTCTCGAATCGCATTTGGTCCTTGAGAGACGACCTAGGAGTCACTTCCTAGTCTATACTGCATTCTTTTATGCACAACTTTTGTTGGGAGGTGCGACCCTCTCATCAGTCCACTTCCTCCAATTCGTCCACTTCCTCAACATCATCCATTTACTCCACTCCCTCCAATTCATTCACTTCCTCCACTTCTTCCACTTCATGAACTTCGTCCACTTCGTCAACTTCGTCCAGTTCGTCCACTTCAGCCACATCGTGCTCTTCGTCCACTTCATGCACTTCGTGCATTTCGTCCACGTCGTCAGGTTCGTCCACTTCCTCAACTTCCTCCACTTTGTCCACTTGGTCCACTTCGTCGACTTCGTCTACTTCGTCCATTTCGTCCCCTTCATCGACTTCATCCACTTCGTGCACTTCCTCCATTTCGTCAACTTCTTCCACTTTATCCACTTCGTCAACTTCGTCTACTTCCTCCACATAGTCCACTTACTCCACTTCCTCCACTTCCTCCACTTCATTCACTTCCTCCACTTCTTCCACTTGGACAACTTTGTCCACTTCCTCCACTTCGTCCACTTTGCCACTTCATCAACTTCGTCAACTTCGTCCACTTTGTCCACTTGGTCAACTTCGTCGACTTCCTCCACTTCCTCCACTTCGTCCACTTCGTCCTCTTCGTCCACTTTGTCCACATGTTCCACTTCCTCCACTTCGTCCCTTTCGTCCACTTCGTCCCCTTCGTCCACTTCGTCCTCATCATCCACTTCCTCCACTTCCTCCATGATGAGTCGATATTTTATTCACTATATTTATCTTATTGTGCTAGAATTAGTCGGGGAATTGTGCTTAAACGTCCGGTATTTTCCTGTTTTTCCTAATTGTGCTTAATTTGATCGGAAATTCTTATTTTAACTAATTTGAATTATCTGAGCTTATTAATTTGCATTATTAATTACGGGAAAATTTTGGATAACTTTTTGGGACATTTGAAGGCTAAATGAAAAAATAACAATTGAGCCAATTTCATCTTAACCATTTCAATTTTCGCACAGTGCTGCCTAAATTTTGTGTCAACTTGTCTGTCTTCGTTCGAGTTCATTTCTTATCCGTTTTGCATGCAATTTTTTTTCATAGTTTCGTATGGATGTCTATTTTCACGTACAGTTTTTATTTTGTTCAAATTAATTCTGTGTTGTTCCCAGTAATTTGATTACGCCACTGTGTCAGTCCAGTGCAGCGTGAATGTTGTGTCAACTTGTGTGTCTTCGTTTGAGTTCAATTCTTATCCGTTTTGCATGCCGTTTTTTTTCATGGTTTCGTATGAATGTCTATTTTTACGTATAGTTTTTTTTTTGTTTAAATTCGTTCTATGTTGTTCCCATTAATTTGATTACTCCCCTGTGTCAGTCCAGTGCTTACATTTTGAGTGTTCTAATATGTTTGCATTGTTTGCTTGCTGGTTAGTATTTGTGGTGGCTGGAATATCAAAGTATTGGTTTAGAGATGCATCTCACAGTTGAAATGAATTGGAAACCAAGCACATAAGCACACAAAGTTTTATGTGAATATTGTTGCACAAACAATGTACATGGATGATGGAATGAAGCATGAAGGTGCTGCCACAAATTTTCTGAATTTGTCACACTCTTCCAATTCATGCATGAAGCACATAGAGAATTATTTTGGAACATCTTTGGTGTGTCACATGAAGCATCCAACCAAGGAGAGCATGGGACAAGTGGACCCAAAGCAAAGAAAGCAAAAGACCCATGAAAGAGCACACATTCACGTGGAAATGGGCAGCCAACATTGAATGGAGTCTTGCTTCCTTTATTTTATTAGCACATGCTCATGGAAAGGTGAAGTGGAGCACCAAAGGAATCATAACTCTCAGCAGCCATCACACCCATGGAAGCCAATGGATTTAACACAAGCAAGAGAGCTTCACTTTCCAGCAGCAAAAACTTCACTTTCCAGCTGCAACATATCTTGGTTCAGCAGGAAAGTGGAGCTAGTGGAAGTACTCCATGACTTTGAGGGCTCCATCCACTAAGGAATGCATCATCATTTTGAGTGGAGAAGAAAGAAACAATTTTAATTTTGCTGAGTTGGGGAGAGAGAGCCGTATGGAAACCAAAGAAAGAAAGAAGAGTTTTGGAGTTGGATGAGAAAAACCATGATTCCTAGAAAGAATGAAGGATGATGTAGCTTGAAGTTCTTGGTGCCTTCACCTTTGGTTTTGTACACTTTTCCATTTAAGCTTTCATTCATCTACTGTTTTCATCTTGGTATTAATTTGTATTTTGAGTTTGTAAGTTGTTGTTGTAATTTTATAAGCATTGTAATTTCAATTTGGAAGTGTTTCATTCTATTCACTTGTGCTGAAAAAATAAAAAACCAATGGATGTGTAAGTGTTATTCTTTCATTTGCTTGTTTTTGGTAAGTTTTTGTTTGAATCCTTTTATGGTTTAAGGTTGAATGTTCATGGCTGTTTTGAGGTAAGTAATGAAGTATTGATTCATGATTTTATTTTAAAGTTGTAAGAAGTAAAAAAAATAAAAACAAAGCAATTGGTAACTTATGGAAATTGTCAAAGCTCCTTCTCTTTTAATTCATCTTTGATTTTGTTTTAATTAAGAAGGAAAGGAAAACTTGGAACTGTGGTTGGCTTAGTGTGCATGTGGAGAATAAAATTCAAATTGGTGTTCAATTCAAAAGATGACAAGAAGTGCTAAAAAGAGGTATGTTTTCTTTGCAAATTAAATTGATATAGATGTTGGATGCTTACGGTTTTGGATGTCCATTTACAATTATCATTTCAATGAAACCAATCAAATTTGTCACGGCACATGAGGTAAGTTTTAGAAGCATTTCAATTTCTATTTTTTTAAATTTCAGATTTTACTGTCTCTTTTTACTGCTGTAATTTAATTTCTGTTGTAATTCAATTTCAGTTGTTGTTTTCTGCAATTTAATTTCTCCTCTTCTTTATTTTTGCATGTTGATCATTTACTGTAATTTTATTTTCTGTATTTTACTGCAGTAATTTTGAGTCTGTTTTTACTGTTTTCCAAATTTACCATTTTCTATATTTACTGTTTTCTGTATTTTTGTTTTCTGTATTTTGCTGTTACTGTTTTACAGATTTTGAAAATTCTGTACTTACTGTTTTTACTGTTATTATTTACTGCTGTAATTTCATCTTTTTTGTTTTTACTGTTTTACTATTTTTACAGTTTTCTGTATTTTATGTTTTACTGTATTTTCGTTTTTACTGTTCCAGATTTAATTTTTATTGTTTCATGTTACTGTATTTTCGTTTTTACTGTTTTCTAAAATTTTCTGTTTTCTGTTTTCACTGTTTTCTGTATTTACTGTTTTCTGTATTTTCTGTATTTTCTGTTTTTCTGTATTTTCGTTTTTACTGTCCCAGATTTATTTTTACTGTTTTATGTTGCTGTAATTTCATTTTTACTGTTTTAATTTCGTTTTACTGTTTTTAAATTTCATTTTTTTTTACTATTTTCTGTTTTATTTTTACGGTTTGTTAATTTACTGCTTTCAACATTTACATTTTTTCGCAACCAAAAACAATCACAAAACCCCCCCCACTACGTGTTGATCCAAAACTGAACCACATTTGGTCCTTGAGAGACGACCTAGGAGTCACATCCTAGCTATACTGCATTCTTATCTGCAATCGAATTTGTACGCGGTGCGACCCGCGTATCACTCCACTTCCTCCACTTCGTCCACTTCGTGAAGTTCGTCAACTTCGTCCACTTCGTCAACTTCGTCTACTTCCTCCACTTCGTCCACTTCCTCCACTTCGTCGTCTTCGTGCACTTCTTCCACTTCGTCCACTTCCTCCACTTCTTCCACTTCGTCCACTTGGTCCACATAGTCAAGTTTGTCAACTTCGTCCACTTGGTCCACTACGTCCACTTCGTCCTCTCGTCCACTTCGTCTACTTCGTCCACTTCCTTCACTTCATCCACTTCGTCCACATCATCATGTTCGTCCACTTCGTCGACATACTGAACTTCCTCCACTTAGTCCACTTCGTCCACTTCCTCCACTTCGTCCACTTCCTCCATTTCGTCCACTCCCTCCACTTCCTCCACTTCCTCCACTTCGTCCACTTCATCCCCTTTGTCCACTTCGTCCACTTTGTCCAGTTCGTCATGTTCGTCCACTTCCTCTACTTCCTCCACTTCCTCCACTTCCACCGCTTCCTCCACTTCCTGCATTTCATCCACTTCCTCAACATCGTCCATTTCCTCCACTTCCTCAACATCGTCCATTACCTCCACTTCCTCCACTTCGTCAACTTCTTCCACTTGGTCCACTTCGTCAACTTCGTCCTCTTCCTCCTCTTCCTGAACGTCGTGCACTTCCTCCACTTCATCCACTTCATTCACTTCCTGCACTTCTTCCACTTCGTCCACTTCCTTCATTTCCTCCACTTCGTCCACTTCATCCACTTCGTCAAGTTTGTCCGCTTCGTCAACTTCGTCAACTTCGTCCACTTCAGCCACTTCCTCTACTTTGTCCATTTCGTCAACTTCCCCGTCTTCCTCTACTTCCTCCACTTCCTCCACTTCGTAAATTTCGTGCACTTCGTCAACTTTGTCCACTTCGTCAACTTCGTCCACATTCCTCCACTTCCTCTATTTCGTCCTCTTCGTCCACTTCTTCATCTTATTCTTCCGCTTCGTCCAATTCGTCAACTTCGATAAGTTCATCCCCTTCATCCACTTCGTCAACTTTGTCCACTTCCTCCACTTCCTCCACTTCCTCCACTTCCTCCACTTCCTCCACTTCCTCCACTTCCTCCACTTCGTCAACTTCCTCCACTTCCTCCACTTTGTCCACTCCGTCCACTTCGTCGACTTCGTCGACTTCATCCACTTCGTCCACTTCCTCACTTCCTCTACTTTGTCCAATTCATCCACGTTGTCTACTTCTTCCACTTCCTCCACTTCGCTTCCTCCACGTCATCCACTTTGTCAACTTCGTCCACTTCGTCATCTTCGTCCACTTCCTCAACTTCGTCCAGTTCTTCCACTTCCCGCATTTCCTCAACTTCCGCCACATCCTCCACATCGTCCATTTCCTCCCCTTCCTCCACTTCATTCAGTTCCTCCACTTCTTCTACTTCGTCAACTTTGTCCACTTCCTCCAGTTCTTCTACTTCGTAAACTTCGCCAAATTCGTCAACTTCGTCCCCTTCGTCCTCTTCATCGACTTCGTCCACTTCGTCAACTTCTTCCACTTCGTCCACTTCGTCAACTTCGTCCACTTCCTCCACATCGTGCACTTCCTCCACTTCCTCCACTTCATTCAGTTCCTCCACTTCTTCCACTTCCTCCACTTCCTCCACTTCGTCCACTTCATCCACTTCGTCAACTTTGTCCACTTCGTCGATTTCGTCCACTTCGTCAAGTTCGTCAAGTTCGTCAAGTTTCTCCACTTCGTCCACTTCGTCAAGTATGTCCCTTTCTTCCACTTCGTCAAGTTTGTCCCCTACGTCCACTTCGTACACTTCCTCCACTTCCTCCACTTCGTCAACTTCCTCAACATCGTGCACTTCCTCCACTTCCTCCACTTCAATCACTTCCTGCACTTCTTCCACTTCCTCCACTTCGTCCATTTCCTCCACTTCCCCCACTTCGTCCACTACGTCAACTTCGTCATATTTGTCCACTTATTCAACTTCGTCCACTTCCTCAACTTCGTCCATTTCGTCCAATTGGTGAAGTTCGTCCACTTCCTCCACCTCCTCCACTTCCTCCACTTCCTCCACTTCCTCAACTTCACCCACTTCCTCCACTTCGTCCACTTCTTCCACTTCCTCCACTTCCTCCTCTTCCAAAATTTTGTGCACTTCGTCAACTTCGTCAACTTTGTCCACTTCGTCAACTTCATCCACTTCCTCCAGTTCTTCCACTTCCTCCACTTCGTCCACATTCTCCACTTCCTTCACTTCATCCACTTCCTCCATTTCGTCTACTTCCTCAATTTCGTCCACTTCTTCAACATCGTTCATTTCCTCCACTTCCTCCACTTCATTCACTTCCTCCACTTCGTCCACTTCGCCATCTTCGTCCACTTTGTCCACTTCGTCCACTTTGTCCACTTCCTCAACTTCCTCCACTTCCTCCACTTCTTCCACTTTGTCCACTTCCTCCTCTTCCTCCACTTCGTCCAATCCGTCAACTTCATCAACTTCGTCAACTTCGTCCACTTCGTCAACTTCGTCCACGTCCTCCACTTCTTCCAATTCTTCCACTTCCTGCACTTGTCCACATTCTCCACTTCCTCCACCTCCTCCACTTCCCCAATTTCGTCCCCTTCCTCAACATCGTCCATTTCCTCCACTTCCTCCACTTCATGCACATTTTCCACTTTGTCCACTTCGTGCACTTCTCCAACTTCGTCCACTTCGTCCATTTCGTCCACTTCGTCAGGTTCGTCCACTTCCTCCACTTCCTCCACTTCTTCCACTTTGTCCACTTCGTCCACTTCCTCCACTTCATCCACTTCGTCCACTTTATCCACTTCGTCCAGTTCTTCCACTTCCTCCACTTCGTCCACTTCGTCCTCTTCATCCACTTCGTCCACTTCCTCCACTTCATCCACTTCGTCCACTTCGTCAAGTTCGTCCAGTTCCTCTATTTCCTCCACTTCGTCCACTTCGCCCACTTCCTCCACTTCTTCCACATCCTCCACTTCCTCCACTTCCTCTACTTCGTCAACTTCGTCAAGTTCGTCCTCTTTGTCCACATCGTCCACTTCGTCAAGTTCGTCAACTTCCTCCACTTCTTCAAGTTCGTCTACTTCCTCTACTTCCTTCACTTCCTCCACTTCCTCAACATCGTCCACTTTCCTCCACTTCATCCACTTCTTCCACTTCGTCAACTTTATCCACTTCGTCCACTTCCTCCCCTTCGTCCAGTTCGTCCACTTCGTTAACGTCGTCAACTTCGTCCATTTCGTCCCCTTCGTCCATTTCGTCCACTTCGAGAACTTCGTTTACTTCGTCCACTTCCTCCACTCCCTCATTCCTCTACTTCGTCCACTTGCTACACTTCGTCCTCTTCGTCCACTTCGTCAAGTTCGTGAACTTTGTCCACATCGTCCATGATGAACGGGTCGCACCGCTCACAAAAGTGTTGATTGCACGAAAATAATGCAGTATATTTACTAGGAAGTGACTCCTAGGTCGTCTCACAAGGACCAATATTTGTGGTTCGGTCTTAGATTAAACACGTAGTGGGGGGGTTTTGTGATATGGTTTTGTGCAGTAAAATTAAAGTGGACTGGAATTTAAACGAGACAGAATTTAAAAATACTGTAATAAACTTTAAAGACAATAAAAACTGAACGGTAAAAGATGGTAAAAACATAACAGTAAATATGCAAAAACGGTAAAATTAAACGATGCAGAAAACAATAAATGGTAAAATGACGTTTGAAATTAAAACGAACATAAAAATACATTGACAGAATTTTAACGTTTTAGAAAATAGTAAACGGTAAAAATAGAAAAGAAAGTAAAATTTAAAACATTTAACATGAAAATAAAATTCATCAAAGATTAAACATTAAATTAAAATTCTGGACAGTACAATTAAAAAGGAAACGATCAAGAGTGACACATTCAGAAATGAAAACTTGGCTTTTGGCACTGTTGAAATTAAATTACAGAGAGTTTGGAAGAGGAAGAGGCAAGAGCCTCCTCCGAGACGTGAGTTCCTAAACTACTCCTACTTTAATTCTAATCTCCAATCTCCTCTTCTCTGCCGCTGCCCTTTTATATTGCCAATTTGTCTTCTTCAATCACTTTTTATGGACATTCCACCCAAGCACTCTTCTCCCTTTTCACGTGAATATGCTAAGACAGTGACATTCTTTTCATTCCCGTGAAGCTCCCTTGGACGTGCTGGAATGGTGCTGTGCTGCATGACGGGTGGAGCTGCTGTGTTGGCTTCTTGTTGCTGGCTTCCGTGGTGGCTGTTATACCGTGAAGCTTCTTTGCTGGAAGCAACAACCCGCTGGATGAAGCTGTGTGAAGGCTGGCCGTGAAATGTTTCTGGCCGTGTTCTTCTCTGGGTTGTGGATGTGGTTGTGTTGGCCTCCCATGGCTGCAACCTCGCTGCACTTGCTGGACTCCACTTCAACAACATGTGTGCATCTTCTCTTCAAGCTACTGGATTGTGTGTGTTGCTACTTCTCCTCCTAGTTTCCAGCCATCACCGTGCACCTCCAAGCTGCTGGATGTAGCTGGACCGTGTGGGCAGTAACGTTCTGCTACCACTTCTTCTCTTCCATAATGAAGCTCCAAAGCTTGCTGGACATGAAGGCTATGTGCTTCCGGTGGTTGCTGGGTTAAGCTGGAGAGTGTGACGCTGGACGTTTAGCTCACACATCAACGCTGCCATGGCTGGACGGAGTGAAGATGGTGGCTGCTGGTTGGTGCTAATGGACGGTTGAAGACTGCCCCTGGCCGTGTACTGCTCCTTCCATCATTTGTTGTTTGAATGTAACCGTGCACTCACAATCAGATGCTCGTTATGAGTTTTGCCAAGCAAATAAACGCTGAATCAAAACCGTGAGTGATGTGTGCTTTACGGAAAGGAGATTCTCTTTGTGTAATTGACGTGTGATGTGTTTCTTCCAGCCACCTCCACGTGAAAGTAGTAAAGAAAAATGTGCCATAAACAAAATAAATCACCATATAACACATAAAGATGAGATGTGCTTTCTCCCACTCAAAACCGTGACTTTCAATAGGTGGTGGCTCCCACTTTCTAGGAAATTTCTCCATTTTGTCTTAGGCCGTGAATCACTTTTCCAGAACAGCCTCCACTATAATGTTGCAGCCGTAATACACTTCCTTCTTGTCCTTCATAATGATAAAATAAAATAAAACCAAAGGCTTTCATGTATTAGGTGCCGAACATTACTCCTTTTGTGCTCCACTTCACACGTAATGTCTATCCACAATATTAAAATAAAGGAAACATTGGTTGCCACTTCCAACGTACACACTCAATCATGGCCGTGAGATGCATTAGGAAACCATCAAAGAATTAAGTTGCTCTCTTCTACTGATTTAGCCAATTCGGTGTACAAAATGCTCTTTCAAATGTTCCAAAATATTATTCAATATTTTTCCTGCAATTACTAATACAATTAATTAGCTCAGATAATTCAAATTAGTTAAAATAAGAATTACTGGTTAATTTAAGCACAATTAGTAAAAACGGGAAAATACTGGACAATTAAGCACAATTCCCTCATTAATTTTAGCACAATAAACTAAGTGAAATGTAGAAAATATTGATTCATCAAAATAGACCACACTTAGTCTTTTGCACTCCTGGGCAAAATTAAGACGCAAATCTGAGAATGGTTCAAAGGACATCAAAGGACTGACACAGGCGCAGCATACAGAAGACAAACACTCTCAAGGAAACAAAGAGAATTTACACTGTTCTCAAGAAATCTGGACAGATAAAAGATGTAGAAATTATCCAACACAGAATCAAATAAAGCATATACTTACAGAAATCATCCAAGCAATTCACAGTATGGAAAAATAATTAATCAGCTCAAGAGGTGATTTAAAAATAACAAAACCTCACAGATGCACTACAGTGTTTCTCTCAATGTCTAGGGTAAACATTTCAACTCAATGCACTCAAGAAAACAAACACAATCAGACTTGGCAAGCTTCTAATTATCAATACTTAAAACATATGCATGTTCAGATCAAAAGGTCTTTACTGGGTTGTAATGGGGCCAAGGACAGGGGAGGATAAATTTGGATAAGTAGCTATAGCTCAGAAGAAATAGAGGTGCACTAGGAAAAAATGTAAACACAGTGAAATCTCACCCAAACCTCTAATTCAATCCTTTTCTCGACTCCATTATTCACAAAATTATTTTTCAATTTTTTTTCTTTTTCTCATCATTTTTTTTTTATCCTGTCTTTTTTTTTTTTTTTTTTTATGTTTTATCACACAACAGGATATAAATTATCATTTCAAAACATGATGAGGAACCAACTAGCCAATTCATCAGAATTCCCAAGGAGACCACACTTATTCACAAAATACTTCTATAGCTCCAGACTTTCCTAAGGTTAAGGTAATCATTTGTTTTTCACTTAGGATCAGTGTATGAGCTTCAACACAAAGAAATATATACAGTATAGGCTCAAAGGGGTTATCAAAGGATAATAACAAGGTAGGCTTATTTGGCTAAAGAGGCTCAAGAACAAAAATGCCTTTATCACGTCTGAACATGCATATCAATCAAGTATATCAAAAAGAATCAAGCCAAGGCATATGTGCAAGCAATCAAGAGACATATCACACACAAGAAAGAAAATTAAGTGGCTCAAATCTCACACAGGGTATTCGTCACAATCAAATCAACCTCTCAAACGTATAATTATCTTTCCAAGCAAAGAAAAGCAAGGATTAGAATCTATAAGTAGTAAGTAAGTGAAGGAAAAATCTACAACTTAGACATCATCCAGAAATCAAGAGAAAAATGTAAAATTTATTGCACACAAAACTGGATAAAAATAACTTAAAACAGAAAAAATTTAACACTCAAAAACAAAAAATTTAACACACAAAATACAATCTAACAGAAAAATCAGAATTTCAGAATTTCTTCCCAGTAGACCACACTTAAATCACACAATGTCCTCAGTGTGTTACAATCATCAGATGATCAACTTCAGAGCAGTCAAATAATATAGACAAGTGCAATAAAATGTTAGGAAATGGGAAGAAATTTTCAGTAACATCCATCAGTAGATGTTTTCAGTGACATCCATCAGTAGATGTCTAAAACACCTAGCACCCATCAGTAGATGCTAATAATTTTTATTATTATTATTTTTTTATTTTTTATTTTTATTTTATTTTATTTTATTTATTTTTTTTTTTTTTTCTTAAAAAGGAGACCGGTACTGTGACAACAGTCTCGGTGGCAAAGACCGGAACTGTTGCTACAGTGAAAAGAAATCTGGCTATAAATGAGGCACTCCCCCGCGTCCAGCGCCATTTCCTGACCTAGTCTCTCTCTCTAATCCTCTCTTCGCTCTCTCTCTACCCTCTCTTCTCTCGAGCGTCTGGATCTCTGCAGGGAGCCTCTGCCACCGTGCCAACTGAAGAGTCTGAGATCAGCCAGGAGCTCCTCTGGCAGCCTACTACTCCAGGTAAGTCATCTGCACCTAGATCTACCTTTCTTTCAGCTTTCATTTCCTTTCTCTGCTTTCCAATCTTTCCCTTTCAGTATTTCCTTTATTTTTCATCTCTGCCCTGCTCTCTTTACTGCTTTCCATCTTCTTTCTGTTATGATCTCTTGCCTGCTCTCCCTCTTCCTTTTCAATTTTTTTTTTTTTTTTTTTCATATTTTTGAAACTGAAAACACTTAAACACATAAATCATAACTGTCTAAAAACTTAAGGGGTATATCGGCTGGAAACCAGACGTTAATCTCCCTTCGATTGAAGGTATGGCAGAGACAATCGGGTAGAACAACGCCACGTACCCCACTTAAAACTAAAACACAGAAACTGAATATACAAGAACAATATGGACAAGGACACTGGACGTAGATCCGTTTAGGACCCTTTTGCAAGGACCGTGAAACAGATCTGAGACCAAAAACTAAAACATCAAATACAGACTGGACAAAATAAATCTAAAAGGAAACAAGAACAAATAAAGAAAACAGAGAACTAATCTAATTTTTTTTTTATGCTTCTCTTTTTTTTTTTTTTAGTTCTTTTTATTTTTATTTTTTTTTTATGTTTATTTTTTTTTTTTTTATGTTTTTGTTCTTTTTTTTATTTTTTATTTAAGTATTTGTATATTACGAGAGGAAGGATGAGTGATACGGAATCAGAGAGATATACCAGTCAACGGTGGCGTCCTACCGACGATCAAATCAAGATGATGACCAAAATCTACAACTATGGGGTCACACACCCAAGCCGAGCGCAAGTCGTCGAGATCGCGTCTCGACTAAGGGCTTTCGGCGAAGCCACTGAATACAACGTACACTCCTGGTTCAACAACCACGGCAATCGGGTCAAGCGCTGGCAAGCGGAGATAGACCCTACTGGCACTCTCTTTTCACAACTGCCGCTGTATATGTATGGTAAGACCTCTGATCACACCTCCATTGAATTTTCCATTCCTCTTCTATTATTAACACAAGTTTAATGTTTTTTTTTTTTTGTTTGAAAGAAAACAACTGGGTGATAATGAGGGCACCGAGGCTGCTGAATTTGTTTCCAGTTCCGATCATTATCGATGACGACAGAAATGAACGAGAAATTCCTCCACCAAAGCCTCCGCTCGCATTCCGAACCAGAGCTCCCTCAACGGAGCTCTCCCTTAGACCACCACAACCAGCTCGAGAATTCTTCCAGTTTTAAAGTTTTGTTTTTTTTTTTTTTTTTATATGTTTTTGCTGGCCGAGCGTGGCCAGAATATTAATGAGGACTGTAATATGAACACTTATGTTTTTTTTTTTGTTTTTAATTTTTTTTTTTTATGTTGTTTTTGTTTTTATTTATTATGGTGTGTAATATTAACGATCAGACATGATCGACCCCCGAACATCATTATTACGCTTATGTTTGTTTTTTTTTTTTTTTATTATTATTATCTATAATTAACAGAGTAAGACAGCATGTTATCGGTGAACTTGGTTATTTCAATAAAAGCACTCAGATAGTTTCAGCTCAAATTACACCTATCTGCCTTTTACTACAATTTTGCCCTCTGTTGATTTTTTATGTTTTAACAAAAACTAAATAAATAAATAAAAACAGAACACATATTAACGAAACAAAATACCAAATAACGAACACAAAATATCAAAGCAAAAAGAACACAAATGTCAAAAACAGCAAACAAAACATATATTTACAAAACATACATTAACAAAATAACATACTTGAAACACAACACAAATTTTTATTTTTATTTTTTATATTTTTTTTTATTTTTTATTTTTTTCGAATTTTTTTCTTTTTAGTACAAACACTAAAAATCACGAAGCAAATAAAACACAGAACACATTTTTTTAAATTGTTTTTTTTTTTTTAAGTAATAATAATAATTCGAAAACTAAAAAAGAAAAGGAAAAACAAACTTAAAAATCAGAATCTTCCCGAGACCATACTGATAAGTCAATATTTTATTGATTTCACTTAGTTTATTGTACCGAATTTAATCAAGGAATTGTGCTTGAATGTACAGTATTATCCTATTTTTCCTAATTGTCATAAATTTGATCGGAAATTCTTATTTTAACTAATTTGAATTATCTGAGCTAATTATTTTACAAGGAAAATTTGGAAATACAATTTGGGACATTTGAAGGTTAAATGAGAAATGACAATTGAACCCAATGTATTTCAGCCATTTCAGTTTTCGCTGGTTGCTTGCTGAATTTTGTGTCAACTTGTTTGTCCTCGTTTGAGTTCAATTCCTATCCGTTTTCCATGCAATTTTTTTTCATAGTTTCGTCTTGATGTGTATTTTCACGTATAGTTTTTACTTTATTCAAATTCATTATGGGTTGTTCCCAGTATTTTGTTTACTCTCCTATGTCAGTCTAGTGTTTACTGTTTGAGTAATTTCTAATCTTTTTTTTTTTTTTGCATTGTTTGATTGTTGTTTGGTATTTGTGGTGGCTGGAATTTATCATTGGACAATGCATCTCATGGCCACAAAATTAATTGGGATTTAATCCTTTTCATTCGTTGCAAGGAGGTGTATTTTTCGGTAAAGGCAACATTCCTTCACATGAAAGAAGAATCAAATCATTTCTTTGTTGAAATTTTAGAGAAGCACATATTGGCTTGGCATCTTACGGCCATAATGTTACATCCAAGACTACAAAGAAAGGAAGCATCACCTCATGGAGAAGGGTGAGCACGTGAATGAGTGGAAGAATTAAGTGAAAGTCTATAAGTAGTAGACATGTGGGCAACCTTGTCTCCTTTACTTTAATGTTGGTGCATGATGACATGGACCACACAATTGTGAAATTGCTCTGGAAATTCACGTGGCTGAAATGAAAGTGGGGAACAAGTCTTTTCATTCAATTTTAAGAAGCACAATTTGACTTGGAAACAATGCATACGGCCATGACAAGAAAATAAGTGTGCACATGATGATCAGTGGACAACACTTTGTTTGGTATGACATGACTTTCACCAAGCAAAAATACAATGCTCTCTCTCATGTCTGAAACAAGAAAAGTGGAGGGCCCCAAACATCTCACACAACTCACGGCAACCAGCACACACAGGGAGTAATCTCATTTCAACTTGGAAGTGGAGACAATAAAAGAAATAGCACCTCACGGTTTTCTTTTCCAGCTGCACCGAAAATAATTTTCTTTCTTTCCAAGCTTCAAGTAAAGACACTAAGTACAACCATGAAAGACCAAGACAATAGGAGCTCACGGCTGCTGCCAAAATCAAGTTCAGCAGTAGAGGATTCATACATTCCAATAGCTGTACCACTCTTCACACACACGGTCCAGCAAGGAAGCTTCATCCAGCAACAACTTCAACAGGGCTTGAACCACCAAGAGGTCAACAATCATCATCACTTTTCAAGTAAGTGGACAGACCAAAGAGAAGGGGGCTACCACACTTGTTGAAAGCCAACGTCCACATTCAATGCAGAAGCTCACGGAGTGGACAAATTCACACACGGCCTCAATCAACCAACCAAGGGAATTTTCTTTCTGAAGACAACAAAAATGGAGAACCCTCCTTGTTCTTGTTTGGATGGAAGAAGTTGGGCACACCACACGGCAAATAATGAGCAAGCACTCATGGAGTAAGCTGGATTTTTTAATCCTCTTCTGAAGAAAGAGTCAAAATGGCAAGTGTGTCACGGCCAGAGGCCAGGAGTTCAAGTTTTTAGTTTCGGTTTTTGGGAGTGGGGATTTTTGGGGGGGGGGGGTTTCTCTTTTGGGTTTTTCATTTTCTATTGTACTAAGTTTGGAGAGGGGAGAGGCCGAGAGTTCCTAGCTTGTAGGGAGGAGGCCGTGAGCATCTTGCAGAGGGAAGAAACCACACTGCTGGAAGGAATGAAGGATGATCTAGCTTGAGCTCTTGTTGATTTCCAATCTGGTTTTGTTTATCTTTTTCTTAAGTTTTTGTTCTTCTGCTGATTACATTCTTCTATGTATTAATAATTTGTAATCTGGACATGCAAGTTAATTTCATTTTGGAAGTCTTGTCTTTCTTTTGATTTGTTATGAAAAATGCCACGGTTGTTTTAAGTCTACTTTTCTTTCCTTCATCTACTTTTCATGGATGAAACTTTGATTGAATCTTTGTATGATTTTTGTTTGAATGTTCACGGTTTTCTTTTAAGGATTCAAGGAAGAATTGTTAATGAGTTCTTTTAATAATCTTAAGAATAAAAGGAAGCAAGCAAAAGAAGATAAAAATTGGTAAAGAAATTGATTTGCTTTGGAGTTGTAGTTTTGGTTATTGCATTTCAGTTCCAGTATTAAGTTTTTGATTTTTCTGTTTGAGAGATATAATTCATTGTTGAAAAGATGCATGTGTGTACGTGTAAAACCTTTTGTTTTGTAAGAAATCCAGTAATTTTTCTTCTAAAATTTCATGAGCATTTAGTTTAATTGGAACCTTTTCTTGCATTTGATTTTGTATCTTCTTGGTGTTTTGAAAGAAGAATACCGTGGCTGGAATGGTGTGTATGTGGAAAATATAAATTAATTTGGTTTTCATTTCAAAAGATGACAAAAGGTGTTAATTAAGGGGTAAGAGTACGTAAGAGTGAAAGCATATGTTTCTTTGTAAAATAAATTTGGCATGGATGTTGTAAGGCACGGTGTTGGATGAAGGAACCTAATTTTATTTTTCTGTTTTAACTGAAACAATGTTCAAGGCACCTAGAGGATTTTTAGAAGGCAATTCCAAAATTTAATTTCTTTAGGAGGATGTTGTATGTTTTCTGCTTCAAATTTACAATTTCTGCTTCAAATTTACGATTTATGCACTACTGTAATCAAATTTCGTTTTTACCATTTTACCATCTTTTACTGTTCGTTTTTACTGTTTCACATTTGTTGTTTTTACATTTACTATTTCAATTCCGTTTTTACCATTTTGTGATTTTACTATTTTCTTTATTTTTGGTTTATTTTTTTTAATTTTCGTTTTCTGTCTTTTACTGTTTCAATTTACTATTTTTAATTTATTTCAAGGTTAATTTTGAAATACTGTTTCAATTGTGTTTTTACAGTTTTTAATTTATTTTCATAATTTAATTTTTCTGCAATAAAAACAATCAATCAAACCCCCCACTTTGTGTAAAAAGATCTAAAATTGAACCGCAAAATTATTGGTCCTTGAGAGACGACCTAGGAGTCACTTCCTAGTAATATACTGCATTCTTATCTGCAATCGAATTTATACGCGGAGCGACCCGCGTATCACATACTTAAACTACACTGTCCTAAATGTTTTCTAAGCATAAGATCATAAACTAAAACAACAAACAGATAAAGGACAAGTGCACTAAAAATATGAAAACTGGGAAGAAAGAAAAAGAAAACTTCCCTGGTCAGGGTGGCAGTTGCCAATTTTGGATTTGTAGGGAGATGTCTTCTTCAGGATCCAGCATGAAATTGTTGAGGACGAACTGCTTCATCCTCCAGATTTGATCAAGCAGTGAAATGTCCTCCACCGCCGGATCTAAACAGCAAATATTGTTACTGAGCAGATTCAGTAGGTGCCTTTTGATCTTCGAACTGTTGTATGTACTGGCACCTTTGTCTTCCAGCGTGGGTGCATGCTGATCAAATTTATATGTACCTCCTGCAACATGGTTAGTGCAATGTGGCACTGCAGAAATTTCATGCAGAGGTATAACACCCCATCCCAATTCATCATACTGAGCCTTAGATAAATCCTCATAACATGAATCAATTTCTAAATTGCATGCAATATTAATCATAGACTCAGATTCATGTTCAGTGCATGAAGAATAACCATTCGAATGTGATAGTAAAAAGCGGTTCTCATCATGCACAGAGGAAAAATTAAAATCAGACTCAGCAAGAATATAGTCATTAGCATACCGATCATCATCACAATCAACATAATAATCAAATTGTGGTATGCTTACCTCCTCTTCCTTGAAGATTTCTAGAGTGTGGGAAGGTGAAGGTGGTCTACCTGGTTCAGGATTACTGCTTACTACTGCCGGGTCCCCAAAATTTTCATCAATCTCCTCAGGTACAAGAGTGGCCATCTGCCTGATCTGATCACTCAGATTCTGTATGGCAGCTTGAGTTTCCTGCTGGAACTCCATGCTCTCTTGCTTGAACTGCATGTTCCCTTTCTGAAACTGAATGTTCTGCATTGTCATCTGCTCTAGTAACTCCTTTAATGTAGGTTCAGAAGTAGAAGGCTGAGGAGTTATTTGAATAGGAGAATCATACTGCTGACTCTCATATTGTGGAACTGGCTCCCAAAGAGAGCTCTCAGGAATTTGAGGATGATCCATATAATTCTCATCATAAAATTCAGCAGAATTAAATTCAGAGTACCAAGCAGAAGGAGAATCATGATTATAGGCACTCGCAGAATAAGCACTATTCACATCAAAATAGGTAGACATGGAAAATAAAAAGTAAAAAACTAAAAACTAAAAATTACGAATCAGATAAAACAAAACACATTTATACATGCTATACAAGCACACACAAGACAGAACATCAATAGTAAAAAATATTTTTTTTTTAAATATAGCAACTAAATACAGAACACAGCACAATAAAATATAAAAGACAAAACATATATTAACACAACATAATCGAAAAACACAGCAAAAATCTAAAACGAAAAACCTGGAACTGAAGTGACAACGCCGCCAAAATTTGTTGAAGGTGTCGTTATCGCCTGCAAAAATATACAAGACAAAACACACAAAACAAACATATTAACAGAACAAAACTTTATACAACAAAAATCTAAAACCAAACCTCCATTGGTCCCCGGCAACGGCGCCATTTTGATGAACGGGTCGCACCGCTCACAAAAGTGTTGATTGCACGAAAATAATGCAGTATATTTACTAGGAAGTGACTCCTAGGTCGTCTCACAAGGACCAATATTTGTGGTTCGGTCTTAGATTAAACACGTAGTGGGGGGGTTTTGTGATATGGTTTTGTGCAGTAAAATTAAAGTGGACTGGAATTTAAACGAGACAGAATTTAAAAATACTGTAATAAACTTTAAAGACAATAAAAACTGAACGGTAAAAGATGGTAAAAACATAACAGTAAATATGCAAAAACGGTAAAATTAAACGATGCAGAAAACAATAAATGGTAAAATGACGTTTGAAATTAAAACGAACATAAAAATACATTGACAGAATTTTAACGTTTTAGAAAATAGTAAACGGTAAAAATAGAAAAGAAAGTAAAATTTAAAACATTTAACATGAAAATAAAATTCATCAAAGATTAAACATTAAATTAAAATTCTGGACAGTACAATTAAAAAGGAAACGATCAAGAGTGACACATTCAGAAATGAAAACTTGGCTTTTGGCACTGTTGAAATTAAATTACAGAGAGTTTGGAAGAGGAAGAGGCAAGAGCCTCCTCCGAGACGTGAGTTCCTAAACTACTCCTACTTTAATTCTAATCTCCAATCTCCTCTTCTCTGCCGCTGCCCTTTTATATTGCCAATTTGTCTTCTTCAATCACTTTTTATGGACATTCCACCCAAGCACTCTTCTCCCTTTTCACGTGAATATGCTAAGACAGTGACATTCTTTTCATTCCCGTGAAGCTCCCTTGGACGTGCTGGAATGGTGCTGTGCTGCATGACGGGTGGAGCTGCTGTGTTGGCTTCTTGTTGCTGGCTTCCGTGGTGGCTGTTATACCGTGAAGCTTCTTTGCTGGAAGCAACAACCCGCTGGATGAAGCTGTGTGAAGGCTGGCCGTGAAATGTTTCTGGCCGTGTTCTTCTCTGGGTTGTGGATGTGGTTGTGTTGGCCTCCCATGGCTGCAACCTCGCTGCACTTGCTGGACTCCACTTCAACAACATGTGTGCATCTTCTCTTCAAGCTACTGGATTGTGTGTGTTGCTACTTCTCCTCCTAGTTTCCAGCCATCACCGTGCACCTCCAAGCTGCTGGATGTAGCTGGACCGTGTGGGCAGTAACGTTCTGCTACCACTTCTTCTCTTCCATAATGAAGCTCCAAAGCTTGCTGGACATGAAGGCTATGTGCTTCCGGTGGTTGCTGGGTTAAGCTGGAGAGTGTGACGCTGGACGTTTAGCTCACACATCAACGCTGCCATGGCTGGACGGAGTGAAGATGGTGGCTGCTGGTTGGTGCTAATGGACGGTTGAAGACTGCCCCTGGCCGTGTACTGCTCCTTCCATCATTTGTTGTTTGAATGTAACCGTGCACTCACAATCAGATGCTCGTTATGAGTTTTGCCAAGCAAATAAACGCTGAATCAAAACCGTGAGTGATGTGTGCTTTACGGAAAGGAGATTCTCTTTGTGTAATTGACGTGTGATGTGTTTCTTCCAGCCACCTCCACGTGAAAGTAGTAAAGAAAAATGTGCCATAAACAAAATAAATCACCATATAACACATAAAGATGAGATGTGCTTTCTCCCACTCAAAACCGTGACTTTCAATAGGTGGTGGCTCCCACTTTCTAGGAAATTTCTCCATTTTGTCTTAGGCCGTGAATCACTTTTCCAGAACAGCCTCCACTATAATGTTGCAGCCGTAATACACTTCCTTCTTGTCCTTCATAATGATAAAATAAAATAAAACCAAAGGCTTTCATGTATTAGGTGCCGAACATTACTCCTTTTGTGCTCCACTTCACACGTAATGTCTATCCACAATATTAAAATAAAGGAAACATTGGTTGCCACTTCCAATGTACACACTCAATCATGGCCGTGAGATGCATTAGGAAACCATCAAAGAATTAAGTTGCTCTCTTCTACTGATTTAGCCAATTCGGTGTACAAAATGCTCTTTCAAATGTTCCAAAATATTATTCAATATTTTTCCTGCAATTACTAATACAATTAATTAGCTCAGATAATTCAAATTAGTTAAAATAAGAATTACTGGTTAATTTAAGCACAATTAGTAAAAACGGGAAAATACTGGACAATTAAGCACAATTCCCTCATTAATTTTAGCACAATAAACTAAGTGAAATGTAGAAAATATTGATTCATCAGTCCACTTCCTAAATAATAACTAAATACAGAACACAACACAATAAAATATAAAAGACAAAACATATATTAACACAACATAATCGAAAAACACAACAAAAATCTAAAACAAGAACCTGGAACTGAAGTGACAACGCCGCCAAAATTTGCTGAAGGTGTCGTTGTCGCCTACAAAAATACAAAAGACAAAACACACAAAACACACATATTAACAGAACAAAAATTTACACAACAAGAATCTAAAACCAAACCGTCATTGGTCCCCGGCAACGGCGCCATTTTTTGATGAACGTGTCGCACCGCTCACAAAAGTTGATTGCACGAAAATATGCAGTATAGTATAATTAGGATTTGACTCCTAGGTCGTCTCTTAAGGACCAATTTTGTGGTTCAGTCTCAGATTTAACATGAAGGGGGGGTTTTGATTGTTTTTGATTTGGATGCAGAAAAATTAAATTGGAAATGCAGTAAAAATAACAGACTGTAAAAACAAGATTAAAACAGTAAAACAGTAAAACGGTAAATAAATTATAGAAACAGTAAATGTGTAGAAAATGGTAAATTCAGAAATATTTAAATTGCAAAACAAATAAACTTTTACAGAAATTAAAATGTGCAAATAAACTTAAAGGAAATTGATGTGAAAATGGTAAAAACGAAATTTGACTTTTGTAAACATGACAGGAAAACTAAAGTCACCAGGCAGTAAAAATAAACAGAGAATCATCAACCACAATTTGAAAACGTAAATTGAAAATGAGATTTGGACAGACTTCAAATTTGCAACAATTAGAAACTGGAGTATTTGAATTAAACAGAGAAATTAAGCAGAGATGATGTTCACAGCAGAAAAGAAGATGACAGTAATTGCTTTCAGAAATTAAACGTGAAACTGGATTGAAGATGAGAAGTAATGCAAATGAAAATAAAATTCAACAACGAAAATCGGAAACTGTAAATTACATTCAACACTGGAAACAAACAACGATATTAACTGATGACAAACGCAGACTGGAAAATTAAGATTCAATACATGAACTGTAAAATAAAATCAAACCCAAAACCTCCCCAAGGAGGAGGAGGAAAAATGAAAGCCAACGTAAAACTCTTCCTAATTCCTACTCCTAAAAATCTGATGATCTTCTTCTCTACTCTCTTGCCAATTTATAGTATCTACACTCTGGACATCCTCCTTCAATTCAGCAATTTGGATTGGCAGCCCGTGAACAAATGTAAAAACCGTGACCTTCTTTTGATTCAATGTGGTCCCCTCCTTTCTTTACTTGTTGAATTTTGGATGAGAGCAAAGAGTTCTTCCAGCCAACATGCTTTCTTCCTTGTACGTTGCAGCTGTTGTTCTCTGTTTCCAGCTATCACCGTGACTGCTTTTGCTTGTGGACGTTGCAGTTTGCTCGCTCATCCTCTCTTTGTGTGCTTTCTCTGCTGGATGTGGTGTGTATCTCTAGCTCCAAGCTGTTGTCCATGAAAACCGTGAGCTACTTCCCTTGGATGTGAGTCGGACGTACTCCATCCTTCACTGCTGGACCGAGAAGTGTTTCTTCCAAGCTGCTGGATTTTTGTGGAGCTGGAACGTGATCTTCTCCCTGCCCGTGCACCTCTTGGACGTGAGACCATCCAGGCCGTGATACCTCTTGCTTTCCATTTCTGGCTTCTCTTCACACAACTGCATGCTTCTCTGGCCGTGTGGTGTTTCTTTTTGCTAATGCTATTTCAGAAAAATTCTTCAATTTGTGCTGACTTCCTTAGTTCGTCGTGTAGTGTGCTATTTGCAATTCTTCAATCAAAATAAAACAAGGATGGCCTACCACTATGCTTAACCAATTCAGAATTTACACTTCACGTGAAAGCTGCACACCACATTAAATTGCAAGTGCTGTCTCCAATCATTTCTTTTTAACGTGAAGTGTAGGTGGACCACGTTCAGCATTTATTTCTCCTCCAAAAACCATAGCAACCCCATCCCATATTACTTTATTCTATGCCAAAGATGCTTCCCTCTTTAACGTGTAGTAGGTGGTGATTTGTTCGAAACAGTTTCAGAATTCCTTTTGAGACTTATTCCCTCATGCCACATGTCATCTTCTCTTTTCCTTGTAAGTTTCACGTAGAGTGCAACACCATTCTCTTAGCTTCTTAAAATAGTGTATTTACTCCAATTGGTGTGAATTGTGAGATCCTTCCAAAACCAAGCCAAGTCGTGACAATTGAAATGTGGCAGCTGCACTTAATTTTTCACCATAAAAATTGTAAATCAACACCATAAATCTTGGATGTAATTTCCTGAATGTACAGTTTTGTTCAACTCAAAACAATTTGGACCTCTTTGCAACCAGTTAAGAGTCTAGAACCACATTTAATTTCTTTTTATGGCCATCAGATGCACTGTCCAATGATAAATTACAGCCACCACAAGTACTAAACAGCAAGCAAACAATGCAAACATATTTAGAACACTCAAACAGTACTCACTGGACTGACATAGGAGAGTAAACAAAATACTGGGAACAGTACAGATCGAATTTGAACAAAGTAAAAACTATAAATGAAACTAGACATCTAGATGAAACTATGAAAAAAAATTGAATGGAAAACGGATACGAATTGAACTCGAACGAGGACAAACAAGTTGACACAAAATTCACACAGCAACCAACGAAAATTGAAGTGGCTGAAATGCATTGGCTCAATTGTCATTTCTCATTTAGCCTTCAAATGTCCCAAAAAGATATCCAAAATTTTCCCATAACTAATAATGCAAAATAATAAGCTCAGATAATTCAAATTAGTTAAAATAAGAATTTCTGATCGAATTAAGCACAATTAGGAAAAATAGGAAAATAACGGACGATTAAGCACAATTCCCTGATTAATTCTAGTACAATAAACTAAGTGAAGTGAAGAAAATATTGACTCATCAGTCTACTTTCTCCACTTCGTCAACTTCCTCCACTTCCTCCACTTCCTCCACTTCGTCCACCTCGTGCACTTCGTCCACTTCTTCAACTTCCTCCACTTCGTCCATGTCGTCAACTTCGTCCACTTCTTCCACTTCATCCTCTTCGTCCACTTCGTCAACTTCGTCCTATTGGTCCGCTTCCTCTACTTCCTCCACTTCATCTACTTCGTCCACTTCGTCAAGTTCTTCAACTTCGTCCACTTCCTCTACTTCGTCCACGTCATCCACTTCGTCCACTTCCTTCACTTCTTCCATTTTGTTCTCTTGCTCCACTTTCTCCACTTCCTCCACTTCCTCAACTTCGTCTACTTCTTCTACTTCGTCCACTTCGTCCATTTCGTCCACTTTGTCAAGTTCGTCCACTACATTCACTTCCTCCGCTTCCTCCACTTCGTCCACTTCTTCCACTTCCTCCACTTCTTCCACTTCGTCCACTTCATCCACTTCGTCAACTTTGTCCACTTCGTCGATTTCGTCCACTTCGTCAAGTTCGTCAAGTTCGTCAAGTTTCTCCACTTCGTCCACTTCGTCAAGTATGTCCCTTTCTTCCACTTCGTCAAGTTTGTCCCCTACGTCCACTTCGTACACTTCCTCCACTTCCTCCACTTCGTCAACTTCCTCAACATCGTGCACTTCCTCCACTTCCTCCACTTCAATCACTTCCTGCACTTCTTCCACTTCCTCCACTTCGTCCATTTCCTCCACTTCCCCCACTTCGTCCACTACGTCAACTTCGTCATATTTGTCCACTTATTCAACTTCGTCCACTTCCTCAACTTCGTCCATTTCGTCCAATTGGTGAAGTTCGTCCACTTCCTCCACCTCCTCCACTTCCTCCACTTCCTCAACTTCACCCACTTCCTCCACTTCGTCCACTTCTTCCACTTCCTCCACTTCCTCCACTTCCTCCTCTTCCAAAATTTCGTGCACTTCGTCAACTTCGTCAACTTTGTCCACTTCGTCAACTTCATCCACTTCCTCCAGTTCTTCCACTTCCTCCACTTCGTCCACATTCTCCACTTCCTCCACTTCATCCACTTCCTCCATTTCGTCCACTTCCTCAATTTCGTCCACTTCCTCAACATCGTTCATTTCCTCCACTTCCTCCACTTCATTCACTTCCTCCACTTCGTCCACTTCGCCATCTTCGTCCACTTTGTCCACTTCGTCCACTTTGTCCACTTCCTCAACTTCCTCCACTTCCTCCACTTCTTCCACTTTGTCCACTTCCTCCTCTTCCTCCACTTCGTCCAATCCGTCAACTTCATCAACTTCGTCAACTTCGTCCACTTCGTCAACTTCGTCCACGTCCTCCACTTCTTCCAATTCTTCCACTTCCTGCACTTGTCCACATTCTCCACTTCCTCCACCTCCTCCACTTCCCCAATTTCGTCCACTTCCTCAACATCGTCCATTTCCTCCACTTCCTCCACTTCATGCACATTTTCCACTTTGTCCACTTCGTGCACTTCTCCAACTTCGTCCACTTCGTCCATTTCGTCCACTTCGTCAGGTTCGTCCACTTCCTCCACTTCCTCCACTTCTTCCACTTTGTCCACTTCGTCCACTTCCTCCACTTCATCCACTTCGTCCACTTTATCCACTTCATCCAGTTCTTCCACTTCCTCCACTTCGTCCACTTCGTCCACTTCATCCACTTCGTCCACTTCCTCCACTTCATCCACTTCGTCCACTTCGTCAAGTTCGTCCAGTTCCTCTATTTCCTCCACTTCGTCCACTTCGCCCACTTCCTCCACTTCTTCCACATCCTCCACTTCCTCCACTTCCTCTACTTCGTCAACTTCGTCAAGTTCGTCCTCTTTGTCCACATCGTCCACTTCGTCAAGTTCGTCAACTTCCTCCACTTCTTCAAGTTCGTCTACTTCCTCTACTTCCTCCACTTCCTCCACTTCCTCAACATCGTCCACTTTCCTCCACTTCATCCACTTCTTCCACTTCGTCAACTTTATCCACTTCGTCCACTTCCTCCCCTTCGTCCAGTTCGTCCACTTCGTTAACGTCGTCAACTTCGTCTATTTCGTCCCCTTCGTCCATTTCGTCCACTTCGAGAACTTCGTTTACTTCGTCCACTTCCTCCACTCCCTCATTCCTCTACTTCGTCCAATTGCTACACTTCGTCCTCTTCGTCCACTTCGTCAAGTTCATGAACTTTGTCCACATCGTCCACTTCCTAAATTTCCTCCACTTCCTCCTCTTCGTCTACTTTCTCCACTTCGTCAACTTCCTCCACTTCCTCCACTTCGTCCACCTCGTGCACTTCGTCCACTTCTTCAACTTCCTCCACTTCGTCCATGTCGTCAACTTCGTCCACTTCATCCTCTTCGTCCACTTCGTCAACTTCGTCCTATTGGTCCGCTTCCTCCACTTCATCTACTTCGTCCACTTCGTCAAGTTCTTCAACTTCGTCCACTTCCTCTACTTCGTCCACGTCATCCACTTCGTCCACTTCCTTCACTTCTTCCATTTTGTTCTCTTGCTCCACTTTCTCCACTTCCTCCACTTCCTCAACTTCGTCTACTTCTTCTACTTCGTCCACTTCGTCCATTTCGTCCACTTTGTCAAGTTCGTCCACTACATTCACTTCCTCCGCTTCCTCCACTTTGTCCACTTCCTCCACTTCCTCGACTTCGTCCACTTCCTCCACTTCGTCCACATCGCCAACTTCGTCAACTTCGTCCACTTCGTCCATTTCGTCCACTTCGTCAAGTTCGTCCACTTCCTCCAATTCCTTCACTTCGTCCACCTTGTCCACTTCGTACACTTCTTCCATTTCGTCCACTTCCTCAACATCGTCCCTTTCCTCCACTTCCTCCACTCCATTCATTTCATCCCCTTCTTTTAGTCCGTCAACTTTTTCCACTTCCTCAACTTCGTCATCTTCGTCAACTTCGTCCACTTCATCCATTTCGTCCACTTCATCCATTTCGTCCACTTCGTCAGGTTCGTCGACTTCCTCAACATCGTCCCTTTCCTCCACTTCCTCGACTCTATTCACTTCATCCCCTTCTTCCACTCCGTCAACCTTTTCCACTTCCTCCACTTCGTCATCTTCGTCAACTTCGTCCACTTCGTCCATTTCGTCACATTCGTCCACTTCCTCCACTTTGTCCATTTCGTCCACTTCGTCAGCTTCGTCAAGTTCGTGAACTTCGTCCACATTGTCCACTTCCTCCACTTCGTCCAGTTCTTCCACTTCCTCCACTTCGTCCACATTCTCCACTTCCTCCACTTCGTCCACTTCCTCAACTTCCTCCACTTCCTCCATTTCGTCCACTGCCTCCACTTCCTCAACTTCCTCCACTTCCTCCATTTCGTCCACTGATGGACAAATTTATGATCACCAAAATATGATGTCACAAACTTGTTTCACAATCGGCAAGTATGACCGAATCGTTCAAGTAATAAACTTGGTAAGACCAAGTATCGTTCTCCCAAAGGACTCACGGCCTAGTTTAGTTATGTGGTTTGTTGATTAGCTAAGACTTAAGAACGAAATAATTGGATTGTATTATGCAAGACAGAAAATAAACATGTATGCATGAGTTTTTGATCAATGGCAAAAGCAAAAGATAAACACTTTCAATGAAATATATGAATGAATATGTTGTTGGGGGTCAATTTCATCTCATCCACTCTCATATATTTTAGGAATTCAACATTCAAATCATCATTGTTAATGCCACTCTCTAAAGTACCATTCTAGATGGCTTCTCCCTAATCACGAGTTCATACAATTCCTAGCATTCCTAATGATCAGTTCATAAGTTCAGGAGCTTAACGACAACCAATATCATATTGGGAGAAATTCCCCGGATCTAGACTTCCCCGTACGTGCCCGTATCGACAAAACCAATAATCATGCATAGAATGAGTTAAACCATGCAAGCATTAAGCAAAGAGGAAAAACCCTAACTAATGATGAAAGAAAGCATAAATCTTAATTAAAAGATGCAAGCATAAATTCCATATATGAGAGCTTCAAGAGATTACATTGATTCCCCAACAAACATACAAGGTTTAGTTCACCATATTCATGGTGAACCTAGATGAACAATGAAAGAATGAAAGAATAAACCCTAAAAAGGTGAAGAGGTAGCCTGAGCATCCAAGATCCTCCTTCAGAGGGGTGGAAGAGAGAGTGTTTGCCTTGTTTCTGCCAAAGATATCAACCCTAGGACGTGCAAGTCCTTAAATAGGGCATAAAAATAACATAAAACAAGTCCAAGCCCATAAAAACAAAAGAAAACCGGTCCAAGCCCACTTAGAATGGCGCTCAGCGGTATTTTACCGCTGAGCGGTACTAGCGGTTGATCCATTTTGCCTCCCAGCTGCTGTTTTGCCCCTCAGCGGTGATTTCGGCACCTGAAAACTGTCGCTCAGCGCCAAATTTCCGCTCAGCGCCACTCGGTCAGACTTTTTCTGCGTTCTGGTTGGTTTTTCAGCATTCTGGTTGACTGGTTGACTTTTCTGGTTGACTGGTTGACTTTTCTGGTTGACTGGTTGACTTTTCTGGTTGACTGGTTGACTTTTCTGGTTTCTGGTTGACTTTTCAGCACTCCAATCATTCGGAATTTCAATTCTTCTTTCAAATCATTCAATTAGCCTACAAAATCAAGGGAATCTTGCATAAAACCATTAAATTCACTTTCAAGTCTCTTATTCTCAAAACTAAAGCAAAAATATGAGTTTAAGCTAGTTTCTAAGTCTTAAAGGTTGCTTTTGGTATCAAATTTAAGCATAAAAATAACGGTTTTTCAACCGTTATCATCCACTTCCTCCACTTCCTCAACATCGTCCATTTCCTCTACTTTCTCCACTTCATTCACTTCATCCACTTCTTCCACTTCGTCAACTTTGTCCACTTCCTCCACTTTGTCTACTTCCTCCATTTCGTCCACTTCCTCCATTTCCTCAACATCGTCCATTTCATCCACTTCCACCACTTCGTCAGCTTTGTCCACTTCGTCCACGTCCTCCACTTCTTCAACTTCCTCCACTTCCTCCACTTCCTCCACTTCGTCCTCTTCTTCCACTTCCTCCACTTCGTCCACTTCCTCCATTTCGTCCACTTCCTCCACTTCATCAACATCGTACATTTCCTCTACTTCCTCCACTTCATGCACTTCCTCCACTTCTTCCACTTCGTCAACTTTGTCCACTTCCTCCACTTCCTCCACTTCGTCCACTTCGTCCACTTCGTCAACTTCGTTCACTTCCTCCACTTTGTCCACTTCCTCCACTTCCTCCACTTCGTCCACTTCGTACACTTCTTTTACTTCCTCCACTTCCTCCACTTCCTCCATTTCGTCCACTTCCTCCATTTCCTCAACATCGTCCATTTCCTCTACATCCTCCACTTCATTCACTTCATCCACTTCTTCCACTTCGTCAACTTTGTCCACCTCCTCCACTTCCTCCACTTCGTCCACTTCCTCCATTTCCTCAACATCGTCCATTTCATCCACTTCCTCCACTTCATTCACTTCCTCCACTTTGTCCACTTCGTCAACTTCGTCAACTTCTTCCACTTCGTCCAATTCGTCCACTTCGTTAGGTTCGTCCACTTCCTCCACTTCGTCCACTTCTTCCACTTCCTCCACTTCATCCACTTCGTCCACTTCGTCCAATTCTGCCACTTTGTCCACTTCCTCCACTTCCTCCACTTCGTCCACTTCGACCACGTCGTCAACTTCGTCCACTTCGTATACTTCCTCCTCTTCGTCCATTTCCTCCACTTCATCCACTTCGTCTACTTCGTGAAGTTCGTCCACTTCATCCACTTCCTGTATTTCCTCCGCTTCGTCCACTTCCTCCACTTGGTCCACTTCCTCCACTTCCTCCACTTCATCCACTTCCTTCACTTCGTCCACTTCCTCCACTTCGTCAACCTCGTCTACTTCGTCAACTTCGTCCACTTCCTCCACTTCGTCCACTTCGTGCACTTCCTCAACTTTGTCCATTTCGTCCACGTCGTTAGGTTCGTCCCCTTCCTCCACTTCTTCCAATTTGCCCACTTTGTCCACTTCGTACACTTCCTGCACTTCCTCCACTTCGTCCACGTCGTCAACTTCGCCCACTTGGTCCACTTCCTCCACTTTGTCCTCTTCGTCCACTTCGTCGACTTCGTCCAATTTATCCACTTCGTCCACTTCGTCATGCTCATCCATTTCGTCCACCTCTTCTATTTCCTCCACTTCCTCCACTTCCTCCACGTCACCCACTTCGTCAAGTTCGTCCCCTGCGTCCACTTCCTCCACTTCGTCAACTTCTTTCACTTCCTCCACTTCTTCCACTTCGTCAACTTTGTCCACTTCCTCCACTTCGTCCACTTCGTCAACTTCGTCCACTTCGTCTATTTCGTGCACTTCGTCAAGCTCGTCCACTTCCTCCACGTCCTCCACTTCTTCAACTTCCTCCACTTCGTCCACTTCCTCCACTTCATCAACATCGTCCATTTCCTCTACTTCCTCCACTTTAATCACTTCCTCCTCTTCTTCCACTTCGTCAACTTTGTCCACTTCCTCCACTTCGTCAACTTCGTCCACTTCGTCAATTTCGTCCACTTCGTCCATTTCGTCCACTTCCTCCACTTCCTCCACTTTCTCCACTTTTTCCACTTCCTCCACTTCCTCCACTTCGTACACTTCTGTTACTTCCTCCACTTCCTCCATTTCGTCCACTTCCTCAACATCGTCCATTTCCTCTACTTCCTCCACTTCATCCATTTCTTCCACTTCGTCAACTTTGTCCACTTCCTCCACTTCCTCCACTTCCTCCATTTCCTCAACATCGTCCATTTCCTCCACTTCCTCCACTTCATTCACTTCCTCCACTTTGTCCACTTCGTCAACTTCATCCACTTCGTCCATTTCGTCCACTTCGTTAAGTTCGTCCACTTCCTCCACTTCGTCCACTTCTTCCACTTCCTCCACTTCCTCCACTTCATCCACTTCCTCCACTTCGTCCACTTCCTCCACTTCTTCCACTTTGTCCACTTCGTACACTTCCTCCACTTCGTCCACTTCGTGCACGTCGTCAACTTCGTCCACTTCCTCCACTTCATCCACTTCGTCTACTTTGTCAACTTCGTCCACTTCCTCTATTTCCTCCGCTTCGCCCACTTCCTCCACTTCGTCCACTTCCTCCGCTCCATCCACTTCCTTCACTTCGTCCTCTTCGTCCACTTCCTCCACTTCGTCCGCTTCCTCCACTCCCTCCACTTCGTGCACTTCGTCAACTTCGTCCATTTCGTCCATGTCGTTAGGTTCGTCCACTTCCTCCACTTCTTCCGCTTTTTCCACTTCCTAGTGTTCGTCCACTTCCTCCACTTCCTCCATTTCGTCCATTTCCCCCTTTTCGTTCACTTCCTTAACATCGTTCATTTCTCCTACTTCCTCCACTTCATTCACTTCATCCACTTCTTCTACTTCCTCAATTTTGTCCACTTCCACCACTTCCTCCACTTCGTCCACTTCGTTAACTTCGTCAACCTCGTCAACTTCGTCAACTTCCTCATGTTCGTCCACTTCCTCCATTTCCTCTACTTCCTCCACTTTGTCCACTTCTTCCACTTCGTCCACTTCCGCTATTTCCTCTACTTCGTCCAATTCCTCCACTTTGTGCACTTCCTCCACTTACTCCACTTCGTCAACTTCGTCCATTTCGTCCAATTCGTCCACTTCGTCCAGTTCCCCACTTCCTCCACTTCCTCCACTACTTCCACTTCGTCCACTTTGTCCACTTTGTCCACTTCGTCCACTTCTTCCACTTCCTCCACTTCGTCCATTTCGTCCACTTCGTCAACTTCGTCCGCTTCGTCAACTTCGTCCACGTCGTCAACTTCATCCACTTTGTCCACTTCCACTATTTCCTCCACTTCGTCCACTTCCTCCACTTCCTCCATTTCCTCCACTTCATCCACTTCGTTCACTTCGTCAAGTTCGTCCACTTCGTCCACTTCCTCTATTTCCTCTACTTCGTCCACTTCCTCCACTTCCTCCATTTCGTCCACTTCCTCCACTTGCTCCACTTCTTCCACTTCCTCCACTTCGTCCACTTCGTCCATTTCGTCCACTTCGTCCATTTCGTCCACTTCGGTAAGTTCGTCCACTTCGTCCATTTCCTCCACTTCCTCCTTTTCGTTCACTTCCCCAACATCTTCCACTTCTTCCACTTCCTCCACATCTTCCACTTCATCAACTTTGTCAACTTCGTCCACTTCTTCAACTTCGTCCATTTCGTCCACTTCCACCACTTCCTCCACTTTGTCCACTTCCTCCACTTCCTCCACTTCGTACACTTCTTTTACTTCCTCCACTTCCTCCATTTCGTCCACTTCCTCCACTTCCTCAACATCGTTCATTTCCTCTACTTCCTCCACTTCGTTCACTTCATCCACTTCTTCCACTTCGTCAACTTTGTCCACTTCCTCCACTTCCTCCACTTCGTTCACTTCCTCCACTTCCTCCATTTCGTCCACTTCTTCCACTTCTCAATATCGTCCGTTTCATCCACTTCCTCTACTTCATTCACTTCCTCCACTTTGTCCACTTCGTCAACTTCGTCAACTTCATCCACTTCGTCTACGTCGTCCACTTCGTTAGGTTTGTCCACTTCCTCCACTTCCTCCACTTCGTCCACGTCGTCAACGTCGTCCACTTTGTCCTCTTCGTCCACTTTGTCCACTTCCTCCACTTCATCCACTTCGTCTACTTCGTCAAGTTCGTCCACTTCGTCCACTTCGTCCACTTCGTCTACTTCCTCTATTTCCTCCGCTTCGTCCACTTCCTCCACTTCCTCCACTTCCTCCACTTCGTCCACTTCCTCTGTTTCCTCCGCTTCGTCCACTTCCTCCACTTCCTGCACTTCATCCACTTCCTTCACTTCGTCCTCTTTGTCCACTTCGTCCATTTCCTCTACTTCGTCAACCTCGTCTACTTCGTCCGCTTCGTCCGCTTCGTCCACTTCGTCCACTTCGTCCACTTCCTCCACTTCCTCCACTTCCTCCACTTCCTCCACTTCTTCCACTTCCTCTACTTCTTCCACTTCCTCCACTTCATCCATTTCGTCCAGTTCCTCCACTTCATTCTCTTTGTCCACTTCGTGCTCTTCATGCACTTACTCCACTTCCTCCACTTCATCCACTTCGTCCACTTCATCAAGTTCGTCCACTTCGTCTAGTTCCTCTACGTCCTCCACTTCCTCCACTTCCTCCATTTCGTCCTCTTCCTCCACTTCATCCACCTCCTCCACTTCGTCAACTTCTTCCACTTCGTCCACTTCATCCATTTCGTCCACTTCGTCAAGTTCGTCCACTTCCTCCGCTTCGTCCACTTCCTCCACTTTGTCCACTTCGTCAACTTGCTCAACTTCCTCCACTTCCTCCATTTCGTCCACTTCCTCCACTTCCTCAACATCGTCCATTTCCTGTACTTCCTCCACTTCATTCACTTCCTCCACTTCTTCCACCTCGTCAACTATGTCAACTTCCTTGACTTCGTTCACTTCTTCAACTTCCTCCACTTTGTCCACTTCGTCCACTTCCTCTACTTCCTCTACTTCCTCCACTTCCTCCAGTTCGTCAACTTTGTCCACTTCTTCCATTTCGTCCACTTCCTCCACTTCATCCTCTTTTTCAACTTTGTCTACTTCCTCCACTTCCTCCACTTCGTCCACTTCCTCCACTTCCTCCATTTTGTCCACTTCGTCCACTTCCTCAACATCGTCCATTTAATCCACTTCCTCCACTTCATTCACTTCCTCCATTTCGTCAACTTCATCCACTTCGTCCATTTCGTCCACTTCGTTTGGTTCGTCCACTTCCTCCACTTCCTCCACTTCTTCAACTTTGTACACTTCCTCCACTTCGTCCACTTCGTCCGCTTCGTACACTTCGTCCACTTCGTCCACTTCGTCCTCTTTATCCACTTCATCCACTTCATCCACTTCGTCTACTTCGTCATATTAGTCCACTTCGTCCACTTCCTCTATTTCCTCCACTTCGTCCACTTCCTCCACTTCGTCCACTTCCTCCACTTCATCCACTTCCTTGACTTCGTCCACTTCCTCCACTTTGTCAACCTCCTCTACTTCGTCCACTTCTTCCACTTCCTCCACTTAGTCCACTTCCTCCACTTCCTCCACTTCCTCCACTTCATCCTCTTTGTCCACTTCGTTCGTCCTCTTCGCGCACTTCCCCCACTTCCTCCTCTTCCTTCACTTCCTCCATTTCGTCCTCTTCCTCCACTGCCTCCACTTCCTCGACTTCCTCCACTTCCTCCACTTCGTCCACTTCGTCAACTTCGTCCACTTCCTCCACTACCTCCACATACTCCACTTCGTCCACGTTGACAACTTCGTCCACTTCGTCCTCTTCATCCACTTCGTCCACTTCCTCCACTTCCACCACTTCATCCAATTCCTCCACTTTGTCAAGTTCGTCCACTTGGTCCACTTCCTCTAACTCCTCCACTTCGTCCACTTCCTTCACTTCCTCCACTTCGTCCACTCCTCCACTTGCTCCACTTCCTGCACTATGTCAACTTCGTCAAGTTCGTCCTCTTCATCCACTTCCTCCACTTCCTCCACTTTGTCAACTTCTTCCACTTCGTCCACTTCCTCCACTTCTTCAACATCGTCCACTTCTTGCACTTCCTCCACTTCATTCACTTCCTAAACTTCTTCCCCTTTCATCAACATCATCCACTTCATCCAATTCGTCAACTTCGTCCACTTCGTCCACTTCGTCAAGTTCGTCTACTTCCTCCACTTCCTCCACTTTTCCCACTTCAACCACTTCCTCCACTTCGTCCACGTCGTCAGCTTCGTCCACTTCATCCGCTTCGTACACTTCGTCCTCTTCGACCACTTCCTCCACTTCATCCACTTTGTCTACTTCGTCAAGTTCATCCACTTCCTCTTATTTCTGCACTTCCTCCACTTCCTCCACTTCGTCAACCTCGTCTACTTCGTCCACTTCCTTCACTTCGTCCACTTCCTCTATTTCCTCTACTTCGTCCACTTCCTCCACTTCCTCCATTTCGTCCACTACCTCCACTTCCTCCACTTCCTCCACTTCTTCCACTTCCTCCATGATAAGTCAATATTTTATTGATTTCACTTAGTTTATTGTACCGAATTTAATCAAGGAATTGTGCTTGAATGTACAGTATTATCCTATTTTTCCTAATTGTCATAAATTTGATCGGAAATTCTTATTTTAACTAATTTGAATTATCTGAGCTAATTATTTTACAAGGAAAATTTGGAAATACAATTTGGGACATTTGAAGGTTAAATGAGAAATGACAATTGAACCCAATGTATTTCAGCCATTTCAGTTTTCGCTGGTTGCTTGCTGAATTTTGTGTCAACTTGTTTGTCCTCGTTTGAGTTCAATTCCTATCCGTTTTCCATGCAATTTTTTTTCATAGTTTCGTCTTGATGTGTATTTTCACGTATAGTTTTTACTTTATTCAAATTCATTATGGGTTGTTCCCAGTATTTTGTTTACTCTCCTATGTCAGTCTAGTGTTTACTGTTTGAGTAATTTCTAATTTTTTTTTTTTGCATTGTTTGATTGTTGTTTGGTATTTGTGGTGACTGGAATTTATCATTGGACAATGCATCTCATGGCCACAAAATTAATTGGGATTTAATCCTTTTCATTCGTTGCAAGGAGGTGTATTTTTCGGTAAAGCCAACATTCCTTCACATGAAAGAAGAATCAAATCATTTCTTTGTTGAAATTTTAGAGAAGCACATATTGGCTTGGCATCTTACGGCCATAATGTTACATCCAAGACTACAAAGAAAGGAAGCATCACCTCATGGAGAAGGGTGAGTACGTGAATGAGTGGAAGAATTAAGTGAAAGTCTATAAGTAGTAGACATGTGGGCAACCTTGTCTCCTTTACTTTAATGTTGGTGCATGATGACATGGACCACACAATTGTGAAATTGCTCTGGAAATTCACGTGGCTGAAATGAAAGTGGGGAACAAGTCTTTTCATTCAATTTTAAGAAGCACAATTTGACTTGGAAACAATGCATACGGCCATGACAAGAAAATAAGTGTGCACATGATGATCAGTGGACAACACTTTGTTTGGTATGACATGACTTTCACCAAGCAAAAATACAATGCTCTCTCTCATGTCTGAAACAAGAAAAGTGGAGGGCCCCAAACATCTCACACAACTCACGGCAACCAGCACACACAGGGAGTAATCTCATTTCAACTTGGAAGTGGAGACAATAAAAGAAATAGCACCTCACGGTTTTCTTTTCCAGCTGCACCGAAAATAATTTTCTTTCTTTCCAAGCTTCAAGTAAAGACACTAAGTACAACAATGAAAGACCAAGACAATAGGAGCTCACGGCTGCTGCCAAAATCAAGTTCAGCAGTAGAGGATTCATACACTCCAATAGCTGTACCACTCTTCACACATACGGTCCAGCAAGGAAGCTTCATCCAGCAACAACTTCAACAGGGCTTGAACCACCAAAAGGACAACAATCATCATCACCTTTCAAGTAAGTGGACAGACCAAAGAGAAGGGGGCTACCACACTTGTTGAAAGCCAACGTCCACATTCAATGCAGAAGCTCACGGAGTGGACAAATTCACACACGGCCTCAATCAACCAACCAAGGGAATTTTCTTTCTGAAGACAACAAAAATGGAGAACCCTCCTTGTTCTTGTTTGGATGGAAGAAGTTGGGCACACCACACGGCAAATAATGAGCAAGCACTCATGGAGTAAGCTGGATTTTTTTAATCCTCTTCTGAAGAAAGAGTCCAAATGGCAAGTGTGTCACGGCCAGAGGCCAGGAGTTCAAGTTTTTAGTTTCGGTTTTTGGGAGTGGGGATTTTTGGGGGGGGGGTTTCTCTTTTGGGTTTTTCATTTTCTATTGTACTAAGTTTGGAGAGGGGAGAGGCCAGTGGGGATTTTTGGGGGGGGGTTTCTCTTTTGGGTTTTTCATTTTCTATTGTACTAAGTTTGGAGAGGGGAGAGGCCGAGAGTTCCTAGCTTGTAGGGAGGAGGCCGTGAGCATCTTGCAGAGGGAAGAAACCACACTGCTGGAAGGAATGAAGGATGATCTAGCTTGAGCTCTTGTTGATTTCCAATCTGGTTTTGTTTATCTTTTTCTTAAGTTTTTGTTCTTCTGCTGATTACATTCTTCTATGTATTAATAATTTGTAATCTGGACATGCAAGTTAATTTCATTTTGGAAGTCTTGTCTTTCTTTTGATTTGTTATGAAAAATGCCACGGTTGTTTTAAGTCTACTTTTCTTTCCTTCATCTACTTTTCATGGATGAAACTTTGATTGAATCTTTGTATGATTTTTGTTTGAATGTTCACGGTTTTCTTTTAAGGATTCAAGGAAAAATTGTTAATGAGTTCTTTTAATAATCTTAAGAATAAAAGGAAGCAAGCAAAAGAAGATAAAAATTGGTAAAGAAATTGATTTGCTTTGGAGTTGTAGTTTTGGTTATTGCATTTCAGTTCCAGTATTAAGTTTTTGATTTTTCTGTTTGAGAGATATAATTCATTGTTGAAAAGATGCATGTGTGTACGTGTAAAACCTTTTGTTTTGTAAGAAATCCAGTAATTTTTCTTCTAAAATTTCATGAGCATTTAGTTTAATTGGAACCTTTTCTTGCATTTGATTTTGTATCTTCTTGGTGTTTTGAAAGAAGAATACCGTGGCTGGAATGGTGTGTATGTGGAAAATATAAATTAATTTGGTTTTCATTTCAAAAGATGACAAAAGGTGTTAATTAAGGGGTAAGGGTACGTAAGAGTGAAAGCATATGTTTCTTTGTAAAATAAATTTGGCATGGATGTTGTAAGGCACGGTGTTGGATGAAGGAACCTAATTTTATTTTTCTGTTTTAACTGAAACAATGTTCAAGGCACCTAGAGGATTTTTAGAAGGCAATTCCAAAATTTAATTTCTTTAGGAGGATGTTGTATGTTTTCTGCTTCAAATTTACAATTTCTGCTTCAAATTTACGATTTCTGCACTACTGTAATCAAATTTCGTTTTTACCATTTTACCATCTTTTACTGTTCGTTTTTACTGTTTCACATTTGTTGTTTTTACATTTACTATTTCAATTCCGTTTTTACCATTTTGTGATTTTACTATTTTCTTTATTTTTGGTTTACTGTTTTAATTTTCGTTTTCTGTCTTTTACTGTTTCAATTTACTATTTTTAATTTATTTCAAGGTTAATTTTGAATTACTGTTTCAATTGTGTTTTTACAGTTTTTAATTTATTTTCATAATTTAATTTTTCTGCAATAAAAACAATCAATCAAACCCCCCACTTTGTGTAAAAAGATCTAAAATTGAACCGCAAAATTATTGGTCCTTGAGAGACGACCTAGGAGTCACTTCCTAGTATCTATACTGCATTCTTATCTGCAATCGAATTTGTACGCGGAGCGACCCGCGTATCACTCCACTTCCTCCACTTCGTCCATTTCGTCCACTTCGTCCATTTCGTCCACTTCGGTAAGTTCGTCCACTTCGTCCATTTCCTCCACTTCCTCCCTTTCGTTCACTTCCTCAACACCTTCAATTTCTTCCACTTCCTCCACTTCATTCACTTCCTCCACTTCTTCCACTTCGTCAACTTTGTCCACTTCCTCCACTTCGTGCACTTCTTCAACTTCGTCCACTTCGTCTATTTCGTCCACTTCGTCAAGCTCGTCCACTTCCTCCACGTCCTCCACTTCTTCAACTTCCTCCACTTCCTCCACTTCGTCCACTTCCTCCACTACCTCCACTTCCTCCATTTCGTCCACTTCCTCCACTTGATCAACATCGTCCATTTCCTGTACTTCCTCCACTTCATTCACTTCCTCCACTTCTTCCACTTCTTCCACTTCGTCAACTTTGTCCACTTCGTCCACTTCGTCAACTTTGTCCACTTCATCAATTTCGTCCACTTCCTCCACTTCCTCCACTTTCTCCACTTCCTCCACCTCGTCCACTTCCTCCACCTCGTCCACTTCGTACACTTTTCTTACTTCCTCCACTTCCTCCATTTCGTCCTCTTCCTCCACTTCCTCAACATCGTCCATTTCCTCTACTTCCACCACTTCGTTCACTTCATCCACTTCTTCCACTTCGTCAACTTTGTCCACTTCCTCTGTAAGACCCATAGAAAAATCAAAATAATTTTATGAATGTTGTGGTTTTGAATAATTAATTATGGTGTGCATTCATATGTAAGATAAAGATTATTGTTTGTATTTTTACCATTTTGTTTAGCTTGATTGTCTTGTATTAGTTATTTAAATTTTAATGCAAATTGTGTGGTCCATGTTTGATCAAAGGAGGGTTATAAATAAAATAAAATAATAATGTGAAAAGAAGAAGAAGACAAAACTTGAATTATGGAAATTGGCTTTCCGTGAAACATGAGTGCAAGGCTTTCAATCATGGGTGTAAAAATTTCTTACATGGGACCCTTCATTTTCCATTATTTTCTTATGGAATGATTGCTAAGCCAGCTGCCAAAGAGAATTTATTTCTCCTTATATAGCACCTATACGGCCAGAAGAGAGGGCAAGAGAAATAAGATTTAAGTTACAAAATACTTTTACATTTGAGAAGGAGAGCAAGCAAGGGTGGTGGTCTAGGTGTATCAAGAGTGAAGAATTTCTTGCAAGGAGAAGAGGTAGGGGAGTTAATCCTTTCTTGATTATGATCATGAATATGAGTATGAATGTGTTAAAATTTGGTAATGGTAGTTATATATTGACTTGTGTAAAATTTGGTTTTCAAGATTATAATTTCTCATTTTCGAGTTACTGTGGTGAAAAATTTCTATTAATTGTTTTCACCGTTGGATTTAGCTAAAATTTTAGTATGTGAATCCTAAGATCTATTACTAAACTTTGACCGTTCGGATTTGAAAATAGAAGTCTGTAATTGGAGAAATAAATCCTGCAAGATTGAGTAAATTAGTTACCCCTGTAGTTCTGTTACTGAGTTGTCTCGGTATAATATTGATTATGACCTATTGGACCGTTAGATCAACCTCAAAATTTGATATATGATCCCTAAGACATATTAATACACTTTGACCGTTCGGATTTGTAATTAGTAGTCTGTACTTGGAGATATATATCCTGCATGTTTGAGTGAATTAATTACACCTGCAGTTCTATTACTGAGTTCCCTTGGTAAAGTATAGATTCTGACTTATGGGACTGTTAGATCAACCTCAAAATTTGATATATGATTCTTAGGACATTGTTGTACTTCTTTGGTAAGTAGACAATATTACCTTGTTGTACTACTTTGGTAAGTAGATAATAAAAATCACCTTGTTAGATTACTTTGGTAAGTAATCAGTATATCATGGTTATACTACTTTGGTAAGTAGACAGAAGGATTGTTGACTGCTGTGCTTTGGTAAGTAGGCAGATTAATAATATGTTGTATTGACTCTAGTGAATCGACTGATGATTTTGACTGGAGAAATATTATAAAGTATCAATGTAATAGTTGGTTTTTGAGTATGTTTGAGATGCATGTATTTGACTGATTGCCACACTTGTGATGTCAGTAAGATTGTGGATGATGCATACTTCTTGAATTGGTTAGCTCACCCTACTGTTTGTGTTTGTGCATGTGAATGCAATGATCGTATAATGTGTGATATTATACGGGAGCAGAAACTATATCAGATGAATTAGCAGATGGTTCTGGACTTGCTTAGAAGATGAGAGATCTGTGGGGAAAAAGGAGACATGGGGACTTTCTAAAATAAATCTATGTTTGAATTTCCGAACTGTGTGAAATTTTAAATTTTAGAAGTTTATGAACTGTGTGGAATTTTATTTTCAGAAGACTTGTATTATAATAAAGAACGTAATATTTTGTTGGGTTGAAATTTGTTAAAGAAAAATTATATATGTATTTTGTGGAATATAAATTGTAACGCCTAAATCGGGGTGTTACACTGTTTGGTATCAGAGCAATGGTTTTCGAAAATCTTTTGGGGCTTTTGGGAAGTGAGCTCGTTAACTTCTGTTGTGTGACTCTGTGATTTGTTGTGATGATTTAGTAGCTCTTTTAGAGAGCGTTGGTTTGAAAGGTATATGCATTGTTTTGACTTGTGTTTGAATTACTTTCTTTTGACGTATATGGTAGAACATGGCACGTCGATCTAACAATGTTGGTCAAACACCCCCAATTGATGATTTTAATCGGGCTGTTGATCGGATGATCAACGCAATGGAAAGGCAACATACCACTCAGGAACCGAGGACTTATTCGAGGCTGAATGACTTTTTGAGGCACGACCCAACAAGGTTCAATGGAAGAGTTACGCTAGATAAAGCAGATGCTTGGATCAAGGACATTGAGAAGATCTTTCATGTGATCAAGTGCACAGATGAGGAAAAACTAGATTACGCAACCTTCATACTGAAAGAGGAAGCAGAGTACTGGTGGGATGGTATGAAACGACTGATGGAATCTGATGAAGAGGCTATTACTTGGAACAGTTTCAAGGACAAGTTTTTGGAAAAGTACTTCCCTACTAGTGCCAAGATCGAAAGGGAGCAAGAGTTTTTGGCCTTGCGTCAAAGTGGGATGTCAGTGCAAGAGTATATCGACAGGTTTGAGTATCTTATCCGTTTTTATAGTCAGCACATGACGGAAGGGTGGAAGTGTCAAAGATTTGAGCAGGGTCTGAGGTATGACCTGAGGAGAATGATTGTACCTCTTGAAATCAAGAAGTTTCCAGCCTTAGTTGAGAAGACAAAAAAGGTGGAGTTACTGGAAATGAACCGAAACCGAGTTGACAAGACTCAGAAGGACAAGTTTATTAGAGGAAAGCCATGGAAGAAGCCATATCAGCGACCCCAACCGCTTGTACGAACAGCCGTGAAATGTTTTGAATGCGGTGGTGCGCACTACAAGAAGGATTGTCCTAAGCTCTCTGGAGTGAAGGTTGAAGAGAAGAGGTGCTTTGTGTGTAACAAGCCAGGACATTTCGCTCATGTTTGTCCTGAGAAGAAGATAGCATATTGATGGACAAATTTATGAGCACCAAAATATGATGTCACAAACTTGTTTCACAATCGGCAAGTATGACCGAATCGTTCAAGTAATAAACTTGGTAAGACCAAGTATCGTTCTCCCAAAGGACTCACGGCCTAGTTTAGTTGTGTGGTTTGTTGATTAGCTAAGACTTAAGAACGAAATATTTGGAGTTTAATATGCAAGACAGAAAATAAACATGTATGCATGAGTTTTTGATCAATGGCAGAAGCAAAAGATAAACACTTTCAATGAAATATATGAATGAATATGTTGTTGGGGGTCAATTTCATCTCATCCACTCTCATATATTTTAGGAATTCAACATTCAAATCATCATTGTTAATGCCACTCTCTAAAGTACCATTCTAGATGGCTTCTCCCTAATCACGAGTTCATACAATTCCTAGCATTCCTAATGATCAGTTCATAAGTGCAGGAGCTTAACGACAACCAATATAATATTGGGAGAAATTCCCCGGATCTAGACTTCCCCGTACGTGCCCGTATCGACAAAACCAATAATCATGCATCGAATGAGTTAAACCATGCAAGCATTAAGCAAAGAGGAAAAACCCTAACTAATGATGAAAGAAAGCATAAATCTTAATTAAAAGATGCAAGCATAGATTCCATATATGAGAGCTTCAAGAGATTACATTGATTCCCCAACAAACATACAAGGTTTAGTTCACCATATTCATGGTGAACCTAGATGAATAACAATGAAAGAATGAAAGAATAAACCCTAAAAAGGTGAAGAGGTAGCCTGGACATCCAAGATCCTCCTTCAAAGGGGTAGAAGAGAGAGTGTTTGCCTTGTTTCTGCCGAAGATACTAATTCTAGGACGTGCAAGTCCTTATATACTATTTTAGAATTACAAAAGATTACAAAAGCCCAAGCCCATAAAAGTGCCGCTCAGCGGTAAATACCGCTCAGCGGTGACTGCGCGTCCCTTTTCTTCCCCTCAGCGGCCAGTTTGCCCCTCAGCGGACCTCCCGTGACCTCCTGAGTGCCGCTCAGCGGTAAAATGCCGCTGAGCGGTGCTTTCGGCTTCTCCTTTTGCACTCTTTGATCTCTTTTCTGATTCCATCTCTCTCATTCTTCACTTCTTTCACTAAATTCACCTTAAAACCTGCACAAAAACACTTAAATCAAGCATAAACCTGTTCAACTCTCTTATTTTTGAAAATATGGATAAAAGTATGATTTCAAGCTAGTTTCTAAGCATAAAGGTTGCTTTTAGTATCAATTTTAAGCATGAAAATAACAGTTTTTCAACTGTTATCACAACCCCAAACTTAGAACTTTGCTTGTCCTCAAGCAAACAAAATGTAACTCAATCTCCAACCAATTCATATGATGGTTCACTCATTCAAAAAGTGTTTCACTCAACACACAAGTGTATAAGAGGTAAAGTGTTTCACTCATTCACTCCACTATCACAATGTTACATGAATCAACTTTGCCTTTCATTTTACCACAATCAAAAACAATCACAAGCATTCATCATCACAAGGACTTTTCAATGGCTTATAATGTGGCTGGGCTAACAAGAAAATTGGTTTTTCTGGATCACAAAATCCTTGAGTTAAGAGAATCATATCAACACAATCATCTTATTCATTCCCAACTTTCTTTTGCCTTTGCATTTGCATTGAGCTTTACTTCTCTTTCTTTTCTTTTTCTTTTTCTTTGCATATTCTTACTTTTTAGCTCTTAGCTCAATGCTTTTCCTTTTTCATGTTTTCCCAACAACCCCAAACTTGAACATTTAACAATACCACACAAGATCTTCTACTTAACTCAAGGTAAAGATTTTCAATCAAGGGTTTCAGTGTATATTCAAGGCTAAGGGTTCAAAGGATAGAACACAAAGTGTTCTCTTTTAGTGGGCTAACTTTATGAATTTGGCCAATAAAAAGGGTTCCAACAAATGGCCTTGATCATATGATGCAAAACAAGCAATTGATTCAATCATATAAAACCTGGGCAAAATCATTCATGCTTTCAAAGTAATAGCATTCAACAATAACAACTCTGGAGCTCAAAACCTCACATATAAGCTCATTCACATTTGACATACATATCCTGCTTAATTTCACAATCACAATCATGATAACATGCATTTGTTCACAAAGCTTGTGAATCACCTGTATAAGCATTTTATGTGCAAATCATCTCAACATCAATCAATCAATAAGCATCATCAAGCATTACTTATCACACAAACACAGTTAATAGCAAACCATCATAAGAAACCAGGTGTTCAATAGAGTACATCAAACCCTAATCTAAAAACAAAAACAAATAAGTTCAGAAAACTTAAACCACAAAAGCATAAGTCCTGCTCTAGTTATGATAGCATTCATCAGTAAATGCTATCTCAACTCCTCCTCAATCTGAGCTGTCCTCTGTATCCTCCTTCTTCTTGGATCTTATAGTCTTGATTCTTTTTGCCCGATGAGGAGGCCATCCCTGCATCAAACATAATTCACAAAACCAAAAGATACATTGTTAAGCATTAGTAAACCACAATGAAGAAATCAGCCCCTTCAATGATGCTCTCTCCCAACCCCAAACTTAGATGGAAAACTAGTGAGCAAGTGAGTGGAAGGGAGATTTTCTAAAGAGGGATGAGGGAAAAATTGTAGAGAACCTTTGAAAAGGTATGTAGGAGTGTGTGTGCAGAGAAGAGCCTGAAAATAAAAGCATTTGCACAACTTAGGGTTTAAAAATACCCTAATGAGCTCGGATCCCGCTAAGGGGAAACTAAAGCCCATCTGCGAGAGTACCGCTCAGCGGTAAGTTGCCGCTCAGCGGCACTTTCGTGATGTGCTCTTCTCCTTCTTTTCTTAACCTACGTGCCTCCTAGACATGCCCCTCACTGGTTCCCTGCAATTCAATGTTTAAAATACTTATGCAAACCCTAACTAAAATAAAACAAACAAAAACAATCAATCAACTGGGTTGCCTCCCAGGTAGCGCTTGTTTAACGTCACGAGCCTGACCCAAAATCCACCAACACCCATCAGTAGGTGTTTCAAACTTACCAAAACCCATCAGTAGGTGTTACAGACTTACCAGCACCCATCAATAGGTGCAAAATTTTCTCACCAACACCCATCAGTAGGTGTTACAAACTTAGTATCCTTCAGTAGATACTTAACCACCTAGCATCCTTCAGTAGATGCTGGATCCAACAAAATATTCACAAAATAATGTCCACAAATTAAAAGTTACAAAACCAAATCAAAAATTTTTAAATCCACTGGGTTGCCTCCCAGCAAGCGCTCTTTTAACGTCATTAGCTTGACCCAGTAAAGCTCAAGTTCCTTCTTCTTTTTCTTCTTTCTACTGAACTTCTTCAGAAATTTGATCAAACCAGGAACCTGTTGCAGTGTCTCAATCATAGGAACTTTAATCTCCAATTTCTTGAAGATTTCCATAAAGCGCTCAAATTCCTTCTTCCTATGATACTTCTTTGGATGAGGAAGAGGTTTTTCATATGATTCTTTCTTTTTTTCTCTCGTCCTCTTTTTCTTTTCTCTCACTTTCTTTTTTTCTTTTCTTTTTCTACTCACTTTCTCAATCTTCACACAAATTTTCTCTTCTCTCTCTTTTCTCTCTTCTTTTTCCAACTCAACTTTTTCAACATTTACACTCACTAGCACTTCACACTCTTCCCTGGGGTTAACCTCAGTATTCGCCCCACAATTTCTACTTGACCTTTCTTCCACCTGTTTAGTGATCTGCCCCATCTGAGTCTCCAAATTTTTGATAGCAGCTTCAGTGCTCTTTTGGGTAGACTCAGTTTTCTGTATGAAATTGTTGAGAATTTCCTCCATCCTCATGGACCTTTCATTAAGCATAGATAACTGTTGCCATAAGGTGGGTTGCTGCTGCTGCTTATTATATTGACCCGCTTGCCCAGTTTGCCCTTGACCAATGCTTGGGTGTGGTTTCCACCCCTGATTGTAGCTCCCTTGACAATATTGATTGGTCATGTAGTTTACATCCTCTATTGCTTCTACTGAAAAGGCACATTGACCATTGATATGGTCACCTCCACATAATTCGCACAACTGGGATTGTACCTGTGCAACAGTCTTTAACTCTTGTGGCAATTGTTCAAGTATCTTTGAGAGATTCTCCAATTGTTGAGTTATTAACTTGTTCTGAGCTATCAAGGCATCATTGGATTGCAACTGTAGAACTCCTTTTTGTTGAATAGGAGCTCCTCTTTCACTGTTCCACTTATTGTCATTAGTAGTCATGCTTTCAATTATTTCTGTGGCTTCCTCTAGAGTCTTCCATTTGATATTACCTCCAGCTGAGGCGTCAAGCATCATCATGGTTTGTGAACCAATACCTCCAAGGAAGATTAGGACTACTTCTCCTTCGTTAAATCCATGCGTGGGAGTCTTTCTTAATAGGCTTTTGTACCTGTCCCATGCATGCCCCAGTGATTCTTCCATGCCTTGTCTAAATGAAGAGATCTCTTGCTTCCCTTTGTTGATTTTAAAGCTTTATTGCTGCCATTGTTGTTGTGGTTGGTTCTCAAATTGTCCGGCAGCTTGCCAAAATAGGCTTTGATCCATGCTTGAGTCATGTTCCCACCAGTGGTTGAGATTACTTTGGTAGAATTGAGTGCCTATTAAATTATTGTTCGAATTGCATCCTGCAAACATTAGGCACAAAACTCTAGAAAATATTTGTTAGCACAAAAAGATATAGGAGAAGATATATATTCAGCAGATAAAAGATTCAGAAGATAAAATAAAATAAGATAGAATAAAATAAAATAAAATAAAATCAAATCTAATCTAATCTAATAAGATAAAATAAAATCAAATAAAATCAAATCTAATCTAATCAAATAAAATAAAATCTAATCTAATCTAATCAAATAAGATAAAATAAAATCAAAACAGAAAAATAAAAACAGAATATCAAAATTAAAGTCAAAGATAATCCATAATCACACAAATTAACCAGTTAAACCAGAGTCCCCGGCAACGGCGCCAAAAACTTGATGGACAAATTTATGAGCACCAAAATATGATGTCACAAACTTGTTTCACAATCGGCAAGTATGACCGAATCGTTCAAGTAATAAACTTGGTAAGACCAAGTATCGTTCTCCCAAAGGACTCACGGCCTAGTTTAGTTGTGTGGTTTGTTGATTAGCTAAGACTTAAGAATGAAATATTTGGAGTTTAATATGCAAGACAGAAAATAAACATGTATGCATGAGTTTTTGATCAATGGCAGAAGCAAAAGATAAACACTTTCAATGAAATATATGAATGAATATGTTGTTGGGGGTCAATTTCATCTCATCCACTCTCATATATTTTAGGAATTCAACATTCAAATCATCATTGTTAATGCCACTCTCTAAAGCACCATTCTAGATGGCTTCTCCCTAATCACGAGTTCATACAATTCCTAGCATTCCTAATGATCAGTTCATAAGTGCAGGAGCTTAACGACAACCAATATAATATTGGGAGAAATTCCCCGGATCTAGACTTCCCCGTACGTGCCCGTATCGACAAAACCAATAATCATCCATCGAATGAGTTAAACCATGCAAGCATTAAGCAAAGAGGAAAAACCCTAACTAATGATGAAAGAAAGCATAAATCTTAATTAAAAGATGCAAGCATAAATTCCATATATGAGAGCTTCAAGAGATTACATTGATTCCCCAACAAACATACAAGGTTTAGTTCACCATATTCATGGTGAACCTAGATGAATAACAATGAAAGAATGAAAGAATAAACCCTAAAAAGGTGAACAGGTAGCCTGAGCATCCAAGATCCTCCTTCAAAGGGGTGGAAGAGAGAGTGTTTGCCTTGTTTCTGCCAAAGATACTAATTATAGGACGTGCAAGTCCTTATATACTATTTTAGAATTACAAAAGATTACAAAAGCCCAAGCCCATAAAAGTGCCGCTCAACGGTAAATACCGCTCAGCGGTGACTGCACGTCCCTTTTCTTCCCCTCAGCGGCCAGTTTGCCCCTCAGCGGACCTCCCATGACCTCCTGAGTGCCTCTCAGCGGTAAAATGCCGCTGAGCGGTGCTTTCGGCTTCTCCTTTTGCACTCTTTGATCTCTTTTCTGATTCCATCTCTCTCATTCTTCACTTCTTTCACTAAATTCACCTTAAAACCTGCACAAAAACACTTAAATCAAGCATAAACCTGTCCAGCTCTCTTATTTCTGAAAATATGGATAAAAGTATGATTTCAAGCTAGTTTCTAAGCATAAAGGTTGCTTTTAGTATCAATTTTAAGCACGAAATTAACAGTTTTTCAACTGGTATCACATATGCACCACAACAACCAAGTTCTTCAGGAGTGAAGCCCAAGATAGCTGGAAGAGTTTTCGCTTTGACCGGTGAAGAGGCTGCAAAGCCAGGTAATCTCATCCTTGACACATGCCTTTTGTTTGGTAAATGTGTGCATGTATTGTTTGATTCCGGAGCTACGCACTCCTTTGTTTCTTCTACTTGTTTGAAAGACTTCAGTATACCGGTGAGTAATCTAAGGTATGAATTGGTGGTTTCGACACCAACATCGGGTCAGATTTCAACCAGTTCAATCTGTGTTGGATGCCCGATTGTAGTCTACGGACGCAAGTTCAAAGTGAACTTGATCTCCTTACCTCTCGAAGGCTTAGATGTAATTCTGGGAATGGATTGGTTGACCACCAATCACGTTCTTCTTGACTGTGGACAACAACGATTGATTTTTCCAGACTCGGATGGTTTAGAACTGATCTCAACCAAAGAAGTTCTAAAGGATGTTAGTGATGGGGCCATGTGTTTTGTGCTGGTAGCTCAAGAGCAGAAACGTTTTAAGGTTCAGACGACGGGTATTCCGGTAGTGGAAGAGTTCGAGGATGTCTTTCCAGATGAAGTACCAGGATTGCCGCTGAGCAGGGAAGTGGAGTTCTCTATAGACTTGGTACCAGGAGCTGGACCAGTGTCTATGGCTCCGTATAGGATGGCTCCGACAGAGCTAGCTGAGCTGAAGAGACAAATTGAGGAACTACTAGAGAAGAAGTTTATCAGGCCGAGTGTGTCACCATGGGGAACTCCAGTCTTGTTAGTAAAGAAGAAAGATGGTAGTTCAAGGTTGTGCATTGACTATCGACAGCTGAACAAGTTGACGATTAAGAACAAGTACCCACTGCCAAGAATTGATGACTTGTTGGATCAGTTGCGAGGCGCTGGTGTGTTTTCAAAGATTGACTTGAGGTCTGGTTACCATCAGATCTTGGTCAAGCCAGAGGATAGTCAGAAGACGGCTTTCAGGTCACGTTATGGTCACTACGAGTATGTGGTGATGCCGTTTGGAGTGACCAATGCTCCTGCTATATTCATGGATTACATGAATCGAATATTTTGACCGTGGCTAGATAAATTTGTTGTTGTGTTCATAGACGACATTCTTATATATTCAAGGGATCATGAAGAACATGCAGAACATTTGAGGATTGTGTTGGAAACTCTTAGGAAGCATCAATTGTTTGGGAAATTATCTAAATGTGAATTTTGGTTGGAGGAAATACAATTCCTTGGCCATGTGATTTCTGCCAAAGGAATTTCTGTAGATCCGACGAAGGTGGAGGCAGTGCTAAAATGGGAACGTCCAAAGACGGTAACAGAAGTAAGAAGTTTTGTGGGCCTAGCTGGTTACTACAGGAAGTTCGTCGAAGGTTTCTCCAAGATAGTGGGTCCTTTGACGTAATTGACTCGTAAAGAACAACCTTTCTTATGGACCGACAAGTGTGAAACAAGTTTTGAAGAGATGAAGAAACGGTTGACAAGTGCTCCAGTATTAGCAGTTCCTGATACTTCTAAAGCTTTTGAAGTGTTTTGTGATGCTTCATACCAGGGGCTCGGTTGTGTATTGATGCAGGAGAAGCGACCAGTAGCTTATGCATCGAGACAATTGAAGGTGCATGAAAGGAACTATCCAACGCACGACATCGAATTAGCGGCTGTGGTTTTTGCTTTGAAGACTTGGAAGCACTATCTGTACGGATCACGTTTTCAAATCTTTAGTGATCACAAGAGTTTGAAGTATCTCTTCGATCAGAAGGAGTTGAACATGAGGCAGAGAAGGTGGATGGAGTACTTGAAGGATTTTGATTTTGAGTTACAGTACCATCCAGGGAAGGCAAATGTTGTAGCTGATGCTTTGAGTAGGAAGCGAATACATATGTCAGCTTTGATGGTGAAGGAGTTTGAATTAATAGAGAAATTCAGAGATATGAACTTGGGATTGCAGCTGAGCCAAGAACACCTTTGGTGTTATCATTTAAAGATCACAAATGATTTCTTAGAAAAGATCAAAGTGGGACAAAAGGAAGACACATGTCTGCAAGATACAATGGAGTTGTTGGGAACGAATCAAGCTAAAGACTTCAATTTGGGATTAGATGGTATTATTCGTTTTAAAAATAGAGTCTGCATTCCAGCAAAGGATGAGTTGAAGAAGATGATTCTAGAAGAAGGACACAAGAGTCGTCTTAGCATACATCCCGGTATGACTAAGATGTACAAAGACTTGAAAGAATCTTTCTGGTGGAGTGGGATGAAAAAGGATGTGGCAAAGTTTGTATCTTCTTGTTTGGTATGTCAGAAGGCTAAGATAGAACATCAAAGGCCAGGTGGAATGTTACAACAATTGGATATTCCCCAATGGAAATGGGACAGCATTTCGATGGACTTTGTAACTCACTTACCAAGATCATTGAAGGGTCATGATTCCATTTGGGTGATAGTTGATCGATTGACGAAAAGTGCTCACTTTTTGCCAATCAACCTGAGAATGTCAATGCAGAAATTGGCAGAGTTGTATATTCAAGAAATAGTGAGATTGCATGGTGTACCAAATAGCATTGTTTCAGATCGGGATCCAAGGTTTACGTCAAGGTTCTGGCAACAATTGCAAGAGGCTTTGGGTTCAAAGTTAAGAATGAGTTTGATGGACAAATTTATGAGCACCAAAATATGATGTCACAAACTTGTTTCACAATCGGCAAGTATGACCGAATCGTTCAAGTAATAAACTTGGTAAGACCAAGTATCGTTCTTCCCAAAGGACTCACGGCCTAGTTTAGTTATGTGATTTGTTGATTAGCTAGGACTTACAAACGAAATATTTAAATTTTAATATGCAAGACAGAAAATAAACATGTATGCATGAAGTTTGATCAATGGAAAAGACAAAAGATAAACACTTTCAATGAAATATATGAATGAAAATGTTGTTGGGGATCAATTTCATCTCATCCACTCTCATACATTTTAGGAATCCAACATTCAAATCATTATTGTTAATGCCACTCTCTAAAGTACCATTCTAGATGGCTTCTCCCTAATCACGAGTTCATACAATTCCTAGCATTCCTAATGATTAGTTCATAAGTGCAGGAGCTTAACGACAACCAATATAATATTAGGAGAAATTCCCCGGATCTAGACTTCCCCGTACGTGCCCGTATCGACAAAACCAATAATCATGCATCGAATGAGTTAAACCATGCAAGCATTAAGCAAAGAGGAAAAACCCTAACTAATGATGAAAGAAAGCATAAGTCTTAATTAAAAGATGCAAGCATAAATTCCATATATGAGAGCTTCAAGAGATTACATTGATTCCCCAACAAACATACAAGGTTTAGTTCACCATATTCATGGTGAACCTAGATGAACAATGAAAGAATGAAAGAATAAACCCTAAAAAGGTGAACAGGTAGCCTGAGCATCCAAGATCCTCCTTCAAAGGGGTGGAAGAGAGAGTGTTTGCCTCGTTTCTGCCAAAGATACTAATTCTAGGACGTGTAAGTCCTTATATACTATTTTAGAATTACAAAAGATCTAAGCCCAAGCCCATAAAAGTGCCAGAAAACGAGTCCAAGCCCATTATTAAGAATGGCGCTCAGCGGTGACTGCGCTTCCCTTTTCTTCCCCTCAGCGGCCAGTTTGCCCCTCAGCGGACCTCCCGTGACCTCCTGAGTGCCGCTCAGCAGTAAAATGCCGCTGAGCGGTGCCTTCGGCTTCTCCTTTTGCACTCTTTGATTCCTTTTCTGATTCCATATCTCTCTTTCTTCACTTCTTTCACTAAATTCACCTTAAAACCTGCACAAAAACACTTAAATCAAGCATAAACCTGACCAGCTCTCTTATTTCTGAAAATATAGATAAAAGCATGATTTCAAGCCAGTTTCTAAGTCTAAAGGTTGCTTTTAGTATCAATTTTAAGCATGAAAATAACAGTTTTTCAATTGTTATCACAACCCCAAACTTAGAACTTTGCTTGTCCTCAAGCAAACAAGATGTAACTCAATCTCCAACCAATTTATATGATGGTTCACTCATTTAAAAATTCTCTTTTTCAAGATAAGTAATAACTTCACTCAAACTTATGACCAAGAGTTCAACCAAGATGTGCACATGCTTTAGTGTTCACAAAGTCATTTAAATCCCAACAAATGCTATTTTTCATGAATGATCAATCAATTAAGCATGGATGTTCATGTGCTTATGGAATATTTCCTCACTAGGTAAAGTGTTTCACTCAACACACAAGTGTATAAGAGGTAAAGTGTTTCACTCATTCACTCCACTATCACAATGTCACATGAATCAACTTTGCCTTTCACTTTACCACAATCAAAAACATTCACAAGCATGCATCATCACAAGGACTTTTCAATGGCTTATAATGTGGCTGGGCTAACAAGAAAATTGGTTTTTCTGGATCACAAAATCCTTGAGTTAAGAGAATCATAACAACACAATTATTCTTATTCTTCCCAACTTGCCTTTGCATTTGCATTGAGCTTTGCTTCTTTTTCTTTTCTTTTCTTTTTCTTCTTCTTTGCATATTCTTACTTTTTAGCTCTTAGCTCAATGCTTTTCCTTTTTCATGTTTTCCCAACAACCCCAAACTTGAACATTTAACAATACCACACAAGATCTTCTACTTAACTCAAGGTAAAGATTTTCAATCAAGGGTTTCAGTGTATGTTCAAGGCTACGGGTTCAAAGGATAGAACACAAAGTGTTCTCTTTTAGTGGGCTAACTTTATGAATTTTGCCAATAACAAGGGTTCCAACAAACGGCCTTGATCATATGATACAAAACAAGCAATTGATTCAATCATAGAAAACCTGGGCAAAGTCATTCATGCTTTCAAAGTAATAACATTCAACAATAATAACTCTGGAGCTCAAAACCTCACATATAAGCTCATTCACATTTGACATACACATCCTGCTTAATTTCACAATCAAAATCATGATATCATGCATTTGTTCACAAAGCTTGTGAATCACCTGTATAAGCATTTTAATGTGCACATCATCTCAACATCAATCAGTCAATAAGCATCATCAAGCAGTACTTATCACACAATCACAATTAATAACAAACCATCATAAGAAACCAGGTGTTCAATAGAGTTCATCAAACCTAATCTAATAACAAAAACAAATAAATTCAGAAAACTTAAACCACAAAAGCATAATCATATGATAGCATTCATCAGTAAATGCTATCTCAGCTCCTCATCAGTCTGAGCTGTCCTCTGTATCTTCCTCTTCCTCCTCCTCATCATCATCATCAAATGCATCCTCCTCCTCAGCTTCATCTTCTTCCATATCTCTAGCTGAAGCTTCAGCTGCTTCAGCTCCTCCTCCATGTAATGGTTCTTCTGGCCAAGCTACTACATTATGGAATTCATCCATAGTCCACCTGTGGGCTGGAGGTGTGTCATACATCCCCACTATCATCTCAGCAGTGGCCACCTGCCCTCTGTGAATGGACTGCAACTGAGCACCTATAAGAGACATATACATGTCCCTCATCTGGAATGGTTCTGCTTCATGTGTATCAGCAGATGTTCGGCTCTGTGCTGGCCCTCTCTCTCTACGAGCCTGGCGTGGTGGAACTGGCTGAGCTGCCTCCTCACCTCCACAGTACTGTCTGTAATAGGCCTCATCAATAGCTTTTCTTGGCCTCTCAAATGGTGGAACAGAAGTATCCACCACAGCTAGCTTGCAAAGGTGAGTGATCAAAGAAGGATGTCCTAGTGGTGCTTTGTTGTTTGAGGTGTTAGCACACACACTAATCTCATCAGCTATCACCTGCCCAATATTAACATTCAAGTTTCTGATAGCACAGTAGATGAATAGTGCCCTGCTGAGAGTGATATCTGACACATGTGAACATGGCTGAATGTTGGCATGAGAAAATGCCATCCAATACTTTGCAAGAGGAGTCAAATCTGTCCTCCTAATGTTAACCACTGCGCTAGATCTATTCCTTTGGAAGTGTCCTCCAGGTATACACAGCACTCTCTCCACATCCTCAAAATCAGCACCTTCCTCCATGCAAAGAGCAAACTGGCATTGCTCACCAGCCCACACAGTATCCAGGAAGTTGTTGATAGAATCAGGATCATACCTGATAGCATGGCCTCTGACATAGCCCAAATAATTCTCAGCTGGATAATCACCAATCTTCTTTGCATTGGTGTAAAATTCCTTTACCACAGCTATGTTGGCAGGTGCAGGATAAGTGGCTAGCTTTCCCCAGTCATTCCCTAACACTTGCTCTCCAAATTGAGGAGCAAAGTTAGGTATCATTCCAACCTTTCTCTCCATCAGAAGTCTCCTGTCCTGAACCACCCTAAAGTGCTTCTCATGTTTCCTAGAGAGGAACCTGCTATTTTGGGGTTGCTCTGGTTCCTTTTCCTTTCTCTTGGTTGCCATGGTTTTCAATCTCTTTCCTGAAGAGGATGTCATTCCTGCATTCAAACACAATTACAAAACCACAGAACATGATGTTAATCATTAGTAAACACAGAACACAACTCCTTTCGAAGCTAAACAACCGCTGAGGGCCAGAATTTCCCCTCAGCGCCACCAGTGCCACATTCCAACACACAATAAACCAGAAAAATCAAATCTGGCAGAGTGCCGCTCAGCGGTAATTGCCGCTCAGCGGTGATCTGCAGATTTTTGAAAATCTCGTTTTAAAACTTTCCTAACTCCACCCAAATGCAATTTTCAGTTTTCCAGTTCATAATCATGCAGTTTAATCGGTTCAAACATCAAATATATCATCAAATCATGCATAGAAATCAAAACCCCTAAATATTCATGCTTTGACAATCACATTCAAATTCAAGAACCCTAGAATGAACAAAATGCATTTTACTTACTTGGGTGGAGATACTAGATGCAATGATAATGCTTCCAAGCTAGAATGCTCTCTTCCAACCCCAAACTTTGATGGCACACTAGTGAAAAAGTGAGTGGAAGAGAAATTTTTCTTAAGAGGGAAGAGTGAAAAGATGTGGAAAACCTAAGAGAAAGTATGTGGGAGTGTTTGTGCAGAGAAGAGCTTGAAAGACTGAGAAATTGCGCAGCTTAGGGTTTAAAAATTACCCCAATGGGCTCGGGTTCCGCTAAGGGGAACTTAAGCCCATCTGCGATAGTACCGCTCCGCGGTAATTGCCGCTCAGCGGCACTTTCGTGAAGTGCTCCTCTCCTTCTTTTCTTGACCTACGTGCCTCCTAGACATACCCCTCACTGGTTCCCTGCAATTCAATGTTAAAAATGCTTATGCAAACCCTAACTAAAATAAACAAACAGAAAACAATCAATCAACTAGGTTGCCTCCCAGGTAGCGCTTGTTTAACGTCACGAGCCTGACCCAAAATCCACCAACACCCATCAGTAGGTGTTTCAAACTTACCAGCACCCATCAGTAGGTGCAAAATCTTCTCACCAACACCCATCAGTAGGTGTTACAAACTTAGTATCCTTCAGTAGATACTTAACCACCTAGCATCCTTCAGTAGATGCTGGATCCAACAAAATATTCACAAAATAATGTCCACAAATTAAAAGTTACACAACCAAAATCAAAATCAAAAGTTTGTAAATCCACTGGGTTGCCTCCCAGCAAGCGCTCTTTTAACGTCATTAGCTTGACCCAGTAAAGTTCAAGTTTTATCTTCTTTATAGTTGATGTTGTCAATCCACCAACTTCTCAACTGCTTCCTTTGAACTGTTTTGGTTCTTCTAGAATATGGAGACTCTATCTCTATCATCTCCTTTTCTTTAAAGCCCTTCACAACCCACAACTTGTTCTTGATTCTTACAGGTGTGCCAAGTTGGAGTCTTCTTTTCTTCCAATTTCTAGGAATTTCTTCTCCTCTTCCAATCTCTTCTTCCTTGGGTACCTGAAACAACAAACAATGGTTACCAGAAACCTCAAGATTTTCATCTTTACCTCTAGTTATGGGTGCATCTCGAAATGCAGCTTTATAACTGGCTTCTTCCTCCTTTGCTTGTGTCTCATCTTTGAAGACATCCACCACCACTCTCTCTTCTCTATCCTGGAGCACCACTATACCTTCATTTACATCTATGATAGCCCTGGCCGTTTTCATAAACGGTCTTCCAAGTATGATAGGTATTTTCTCAGTTTCCATCTTCATCACCACAAAGTCTGCCAAAAACTGAAGTTTGCCAACACAAACTACAATGTCTTCTGCAATCCCACATGGCTCCTTTGAAGATCCATCGGCCATTACTAAATTAACCTTTACAGGTTTCATTTTAACATTGCCAATTCGCTCCAGTACAGAATAAGGTATCAAGTTAACACTTGAACCTAAATCGAGGAGAGCTTTCTTTACCTTTTTCTTCCCTATAGTACAAGGGATAGAAAAACTACCTGGATCTGATGCTTTAGGTGGGAATGACTCTTCCTTAACAGTTATACACTTTTTTTCCTCTTCATCTCTACGTCTCTTCTTTGTAGAGCTTTCTTCATTAGATTTGGTGTAAACCGTAATCTGTTGCAAAATTTGCTCCCAAGGTGCATCATTATCCACCATTTTGAATAACTCTGTGAAGTCCATTGGTTTCCCTTGATGGATTGGAAAAGGAAACGTGCTTTTGCTCTCTTTTTCACTTCTCTCTTCTGTATCTAACTCAACTTTCTCATCATCAACACTCTCTACCACCTTGCACTCTTCTCTGGGGTTAACCTCAGTATTAGCCCCAAAGTTTCTGTTTGGCCTTTCTTCCAATTGCTTGGTGATCTGACCCATTTGAATCTCCAAATTCTTTATAGCAGCTTCAGTGCTCTTTTGAGAAGATTCAGTTTTCTGAATGAATTGTTGAAGAGTTTCTTCCAACCTTGTTGATCTTTCATTAAGCATAGATAACTGTTGCCAAAAGGTTGGTTGCTGCTGCTGCTTATTATATTGATTAGCTTGCCCAGTTTGTCCTTGACCAATGCTTGGATGTGGTTTCCAACCCTGATTATAATTCCCTTGACGGTATGGAAATTGATTAGCCATGAAATTAACATCCTCCACGGCTTCCACAGGAAAAACACATTGGCCATTGATATGATCACCCCCACATAATTCGCACAACTGGGTTTGTATCTGTGCAGCAGATTTCAACTCTTTAGGTAGTTGAGCCAGAGTTTTGGTCAGAGTCTCTAGCTGTTGAGTTAGAATTTTATTCTGAGCTAGCAAGGCATCATGTGTTTGTAATTGATGAACCCCTTTTTGTTGCATAGGAGTTCCTCTTTCACTGTGTAGCTCATTATCACTAGTAGCCATGTTTTCTATGATTTCAGTTTCTTCCTCTGGAGTTTTCCATTTAATATTGCCTCCTGCTGAGGCATCCAGCATCATCTTGGTTTGTGAACCAAGCCCTCCAAGGAAAGTTAAGACTACTTCTTGATCTTCAAAACCATGCGTGGGAGTTTTACGTAACAAGCTTTTATACCTGTCCCATGCATGTCCCAGTGATTCTTCCATGCCCTGCTTGAATGAAGAAATCTCTTGCTTTCCTTTAGTCACCTTAGATTGTGGGAAGTACTTATTTAAAAATTTTGTAACCACTGCTTCCCACTCTGTGAAACTTTCTTCTGGAAAAGAGTTCAACCAAAGCTTAGCATTGCCTCCCAATGAGAAAGGAAACAAGCTAAGTTTGATTGCTTCGTCTGGCACCCCATTAATCTTGACTGTGTTGCAAATCTCATTAAAGGATGTGAGGTGCTCATATGGGCTTTCATGAGATAACCCATTAAATTGATTACTCTTCACCAGTTGAATCAGTACTGGTTTGACCTCCATATTTGCTGCATTGACTCTAGGTCTAGCTATGCTGTTAAAGTGTTGAGGCCTAGCAATATTGGTGTAGTCTGCAAGAGTTCTTCTACCATTATTACCTTCCATACTTCCTGTGCTATGAACAGAACCTTGTGGTGATGATTGTAAGAGAGTTTCTGGAGAAGGGAAAAGTTCTCTAGATGTTCTGATTCTTCTCCTCCGTCTACTCTCGTCTAGACCTTCAAGAAGAGGTTCTGTTGTTTTCTTACTCCTAGTTCGAATTGCCTCCTGCATACACAAGAAAACAAAACCCTAGAAAATATTTGTTAGCACAAAAAGATATAAGAGAAGATATATATTCAAAAGATAAAAAGATAAAAGCTTCAGAAGATAAGAAGATAAGAAGATAAAAGATTTAGAAGATAAAATAAAATAAAATCTAATCTAATCTAATCTAAAAAGATAAAATAAAATCTAATCTAAAGATAAAATCAAATCAAATCTAATCTAATCTAATAAAAACTGAAAAAAAATAAAAACAGAAAATAAAAACAGAAATTCAAAATTAAAGTCAAAGATAATCAATAATCACACAAATTAACCAGTTAAACCACGAGTCCCCGGCAACGGCGCCAAAAACTTGATGGACAAATTTATGAGCACCAAAATATGATGTCACAAACTTGTTTCACAATCGGCAAGTATGACCGAATCGTTCAAGTAATAAACTTGGTAAGACCAAGTATCGTTCTTCCCAAAGGACTCACGGCCTAGTTTAGTTATGTGATTTGTTGATTAGTGATACGACTGTCGCGGTCATACAAATTTGATACAGATAAAGAATGCAGTATATTTTCTAGGATGTGACTCCTAGGTCGTCTCTCAAGGACCAATTTTTGCGGCGGTTCAATCTCAGATTTTTTTTTTTACACAAAGTGGGGGGGGGTTTGTAGTGTTTTTGTGCAGATAAAATTAAACACGACTGAATTAAAAAACGTTGAAATAAATTTTAAAGACAATAAAAATACTACGGTAAAAGACGGTAAAAAACGGAAAATGGAAAATTTAGCAGTGTTTGAAATTAAAATGCTGGAACAATAAACATGCAGAAAACATAACAGCAATGTAAATAAAATTTACCCAAAGCAACAGTGAAAATGAATAGTAAAAACAACGTTGAAAATAAACTGAACGGTAAAACGCAATTACAGAAATTAATAGTGCAAAAAAAATCATGAACGATAAAATAGAAAAGACAATAAAAATAAAAACACTTAATTGAAATGGAATTTATCAAACATCACTTGAAAGAAAATTCTTGGACAGTACAACAAAATAAAAATGAAACGATCAAAGGTGACAGAAATGAAAACTTGACACATTACAGAGAGTTTGGAAAAGGGAGAGGCAAGAGCCTCCTCCCAGACGTGAGTTCCTAAGCACCTAAATCTATTCTAAATTCTCATTCTAAATCCTCCTCCTCTTTGTAACAAATCCTTCTCTTCCTCTCTACTCTTTAGCAAGCAAATAAGTGTGTGTGGTTTACTCTTCCATACAGCAGAAACAAATCAGCATCTACAAGGTTTCACTGGCCTCTCCTCTTCTCTTTACCGTGAACTCCCATCTCATATTAAACAACTTTCTTTTTGTGGTTTTTTATGTTGAATAGGTGACGGCAGTTCCTTTCTACTCTACTATGAAAGCAAAACAAATGAACATGATATTTGGTTCTACACAAAGCCATGAATCATCTTTTCAAAGGTTACAAGATGCTAAGAGATTGTATGAAAATGCAGAAAACCAAAATGGAAGATGCAATTACAATTCAAGAAAGAAAATAAACATAAGCTATTCATTCATCATGAACATGTTTCCAGTTCTCAAGGAAAAGCATTCAAAGTACAAAGAAGCAAAGCAAAGTAAAGGAAACAAACTAGCTGCCTCTTGGTCTTGTGTCTTCTTCCAGTAGTGTTTCAAGAATCAAATACAGTTTTGCTTCCCTCTTCTAGCTCTCTGGACGTATCATCTCACACCAGCACCTTCTCTTTCTTCATGAAGCCATGATCTCTGTAATACTCTTGCTATACTCCACGGGAAAAGAGAAAAGATAGGATGGATACTGACAAAGGTTGTTGCTGCTAGACCGAGTGCACCCTCTCAATGTGCACATGAAACCTTCTCTTTTTATTCTTGCAAGAGCAGTGTGCGTGCAGCATTTTCTCCAATAAAATATGATGATAATAATTGTGCAATTTTGTGGCTGGAGCACACACCCTTTATTTGTTAAATGACCCACCACGTGAAAGAGAAACCCATTGTCCTTTTTTAATACTTGGACGTGACAACTCCTATTCCCACCTAATCTATTCTTTCAAAGAAAAAGAAATCTCCAAAAGCTTTTCCTTCTACTAGCCGTAACGCCCTTGCTCCCATTTCTCTTCACTCTCAAACAATTGGCTGTAGCGACGTGCTCACTATTCCAGCCGTGACAGCACTCTTCTCATTCCAATCATAAAAAAAAGCTACTTTTTCTTCAAGCTTGGTGGATGGGAGCTGCTCAAGGACCGTTCTTGAAGCTGTGTGGTGCAGGCTGTGTTACTACTGCGGTGCTGGATGCTTTACTTCTGCTTCATGCCGTGAGCATCCCCATTCTTTCCAAGCCCTTGTGTTGGTTTCTCTACGTGGCTGGAATGCTGCTGGAATGCAATCCAATAGGAGCCACTCCATCCGTGGTGGAAAGTGTTGATTGTTGGTGCAAGCTGTCTGTGCTCAAAGAGGCCGAGAATTCCATGTGTGTGGCCTCCCTAAGTGGTGGTCCCTCCATTTATCCATTATTGTATCTATTATTTAGTGAAAGACAATGAAGATTCTCCTTGGACCATTAAGCCGTGTAGCACCTTTCTCTGTTCTCCTGGTCCGTGATGGAGCTCTTTGTGCTTGCTGGAAAACATTCTCAATGCTGGATGAAGGCTTGCTTCAAACTTGATGGACGTTGCTTCACATGTTGCCATGGTTGCTGCTACTTCCACAACGTCCAGCTTGTCTCTTCTCCTTCCAGCCCTGACACACCTAGCTTTGTCCTTCTCATTCATCATCAAGTCATCAACGTGCTGGCATCACTGGACCGTGGCCTGGTGCTGGAGCTGGAGTTGCTGCTGCTCTCCATGAATGAAATTAAAAATTAGTGCAGCTCCTTTCCCAAAGACTGAATCAGCGTGCATTCATCCAGCCAAAACCGTGTAGTGTTGGGAAAATTGGAGGAAGTGGTGCAACCGTAACAGCTGCTTGTTCCGAGAAGGTTGATCAACAGGCTGGACTGATGGAGGTTACTTAATTCCAAAATATAGTGCTTTCTTGCCACAATGAATTTTCCTATGGCCTAAGCCGTGTGCAGCTGTTGTTCTTCCGTGCTCTTCCACTGTATTGTCCTTGCTAAATTCTTTAATCAATTTAGACTAAAAGTAAGAGAAGGGGGCCATGTGTTCAGCTATGAATACTTCAGAAATTTAGCATCCGTGAGCTTGTCAAGCTTTTGTGAAGTGGAAAAATCTGTACCACCAATTTTCTATTATGTGGGCCGTGACACCATAACATTATTTTAATAAAATTCAGCTTGTGGAGTTGCTACGTGAGCTTTCAACCATTTGGTGGCCCCTTCATTCTATCAAGCACCGTTTGTATACTTCAAAAAGAATTTTCCAATTTGATTCCAAAAGATTGCTTGCTATATAAAACAAAACCATGTGGCCCCTTATCATTTCACGGCCTCCTTCATTTCTCATAAGCCAATCAACATTCTTCAATCATAGTGGCACTCCCATTTTTGTTCCATGCTTTCTACAATTTGGATGTGTTGACCGTACACTTTTTGTAAGAATTACAATTGCTTGTGCCAACTGTTCCCTTATTCTCATCACCAAAGAGCAACCCCACAAGATTAATCACGGTTCTTTTTCCCATCCAACAAAGAAGCAACATAAGGCTTGTGCATCTCTTTCTAGCCGTGAAAAACACCTCATCATTCAATGAATTTGCTGCACTTAAACCAACTCTACGTTTTCCTTTTAGCAAAACTTAAGAGATCTATGTGCTTTCTCAATTTTCCAGTGATCAACACACAAATTAATTCATTGCAACACAGCTTCTTCCAAGTAAATAATATATTGTGCAAATAAACTTTCTTCCAAATGTCCTAAAATATTTTCAGAATTTTCCTTGCACTCAGTAATGTAAATAATTGGACTCAGACAATTCAAATTAATCAAAATAAGAATTTCCGATCGGATTAAGCTCAATTCAGTAAAATGGAAAAATACTGGACAATTAAGCAAAATTTCCTGATTAATTTTAATACAATAAACTAAGTGAAGTGAAGAAAATATTGGTTCATCAAAATAGACCACACTTAGTCTTTTGCACTCCTGGGCAAAATTAAGACGCAAATCAAGGAATATATCAAAGGACATTTGGGGAGGTGACACAAAACTCAGCAGACAGAAAAAATAAAAATCTCACAAGAGAAATAAACATAATTTACACAATTCTCAAGAATTCTGGACAGATAAAAGAAGTAGAAATTATCCAACACAAATCAAATAAAGCAGATACTTATAGAAATCTTCCAAGCAATTCAATACACGGAAAAATAATCAATCAGCTTAAGAGGTGATTTAAAAATAACATAACCTCACAGATGCACTACAGTGTTTCTCTCAAGTGTCTAGGGTAAACATTTCAACTCAATGCACTCAAGAAAACAAACACAATCAGACTTGGCAAGCTTCTAATTATCAATACTTAAAACATATGCATGTTCAGATCAAAAGGTCTTTACTGGGTTGTATTGGGGCCAAGGACAGGGGAGGATAAATTTGGATAAGTAGCTATAGCTCAGAAGAAATAGAGGTGCACTAGGGAAAAAAAAATGTAAACACAGTGAAATCTCACCCAAACCTCTAATTCAATCCTCTTCTCGACTCCATTATTCATAAAATTATTTTTCAATTTTCTCTTTTTCTCATCAAATATTTTTTTTTTCTTCATCCTTTTTTTTTTTTTTTTTTTTCACAACAGGATATAAATTATCATTTCAAAACATGATGAGGAACCAACTAGCCAATTCATCAGAATTCCCAAGGAGACCACACTTATTCTCAAAACACTTCTATAGCTCCAAACTTTCCTAAGGTTAAGGTAATCATTTGTTTTTCACTTAGGATCAGTGTATGAGCTTCAACACAAAGAATTATATACAGTATAGGCTCAAAGGGTTTATCAAAGGATAATATCAGGGTAGGCTTATTTGGCTAAAGAGGCTTAAGAAATAAAATGCCTTTATCATTTCTAAACATGCATATAAATCAAGTATATCAAAAAGAATCAAGCCAAGGCATATGTGCAAGCAATCAAGATACATATCACACAAGAAAGAAAATTAAGTGGCTCAAATCTCACATAGGGTGTTCGTGTTATAATCAATTCAACCTCTTGAACACATAATCATCTTTCCAGGCAGAGAAAAGCAAGGATTACAAACTATAAGTATTAATGAAGTGAAGGAAAAATCTACAACTTAGACATCATCCAGAAATCAAGAGAAAAATGTAAAATTTATTGCACACAAAACTCGATAAAAATAACTTAAAACAGAAAAAATTTAACACTCAAAAACAAAAAATTTAACACACAAAATACAATCTAACAGAAAAATCAGAAAAAATCAGAATTTCTTCCCAGTAGACCACACTTAAATCACACAATGTCCTCAGTGTGTCACAATCATCAGATTATCAATTTCAGAGCAGCAAATAATATAGACAAGTGCAATAAAAGTAGAAAAATGGGAAGAAATTTTTAAGTAACATCCATCAGTAGATGTTATCAGGGACATCCATCAGCAGATGTCTTAAACACGTAGCACCCATCAGTAGATGCTAATTAATTTTTATTATATTTTTTATTATTTTTTTTTTTTTATTTTTTTTTTTTTATTTTTTTTTTTCTGAAAAAGGATACCGGTACTGTGACAACAGTCTCGGTGGCAAAGACCGGAACTGTTGCTACAGTGGAAAGCTTTTGGCTATAAAAGGGCACCTCCTCAGCCTCGAGCAACATTTCTGACTTCCCTGCTCTCTCTCTACTCCTCTGCTCCTCTCTCAACTCTCTCTACACTCTCAACCTGAGCATCTGGAACCTCTGCGAGGAAGCTCTGTCCCCGGCCTTCTGAAGAGTCTGAGTGAGAACCTCGAGGAGCTTCTCTGCCAGCCTACTACTCCAGGTAAGTCCCTGCTCCTGGATCTGCCTTTCTTTCCCTTTACTGCTTTCCATCTTCTTTCTGCTTGCTTTACTTTCTTTCCATCCTTTACTGCTTTTCCTGTTTTCCATTTTATTCTGCAATACTTGTTCTCTCCCCCTGCCCGATCTATCTTCTTTCAAATTTTTTTCATTTTTCTGAAACTGAAAACACTTAAACACATAAAACATAATTGTCTTAAAACTTAAGGGGTATATCGGCTGGAAACCAGACGTTAATCTCCCTTCGTTTGAAGGTATTGCAGAGACAATCGGGTAGAACAACGCCACGTACCCCACTTAAAATTAAATAAATCACAAAAACATAAATTACAAGAACAACAAGGACAACAGGACAACTGGACGTAGATCCGTTTAGGACCCTTTTGCAAGGACCGTGAAACAGATCTGAGACCAGACACTGAAACATCAAATACAGACTGGACAAAATAAATTTAAAAGGAAACAAGAACAAATAAAGAAAACACAGAACTAATCTAAAAATTTTTTTTATGCTTCTTTTTTTTTTTTTTTTTTTTTTTATGTTATGCTTTTTTTCTTCTTGTTTTTGTTCTTTTTATATGTATTTATGTTTTATTTATGTATTTGTATATTACGAGAGGAAGGATGAGTGAAACGGAATCAGAGAGATATACCAGTCAACGGTGGCGTCCAACCGACGATCAGATCACGATGATGACCAAAATATTCAACTATGTGGTCACACACCCAAGCCGAGCGCAAGTCGTCGAGATCGCGTCTCGACTAAGGGCTTTCGGCGAAGCCACTGAATACAACGTACACTGCTGGTTCAACAACCACGGCAATCGGGTCAAGCACTGGCAAGCGGAGATAGACCCTACTGGCACTCTCTTTTCACAACTGCCGCTGTACATGTACGGTAAGACCTCTGATCACACCTCCATTTTTATTGAAAATTTTCACTTCCTCTTCTATAATTAACACAAGTTATTTATTTTTTTAATTTTTTTTTTGTTTGAAAGAAAAAAACTGGGTGATAATGAGGGCACCGAGGCTGCTGAATTTGTTTCCAGTTCCGATCATCATCGATGACGACAGAAATGAACGAGAAATTCCTCCACCAAAGCCTCCGCTCGCATTCCGAACCAGAGCTCCCTCAACGGAGCTCTCTCTTAGACCACCACAACCAGCTCGAGAGTTCTTTCAGTTTTGATGTTTTATGTTTTTTTTTTTTTTTTTTTTTTTTTTATGTTTTTATTGGCCGAGTGTGGCCAGAATATGGGCTGTAATATGAACACTTATATTTTTGTTGTTTTTATTTTTATGATGTTTTTTTTTTGTTTTTTGGTTTGTAATATTAACGATCACTAAAGATCGACCTCGGACATCTTTATTTTATTTTTATGAATTTTATTTTTATTATCAATGTAAGACAGAATGTTTACTGCGAATTTGTTATGTTTCAATAAATGCACTCAGATTAGTGTCTCTGTTAAAACTTCACTTCTCTGCCTTACATGTTAATTCTGCACTATGTTGATTTTTTATTAATTTTTTTTTTTCAAAAACTAAATAAATAAAAACAGAACACATATTAACGAAACAAAAGACCTAATACCGAACACAAAATATCAAAGCAGAAAGAACACAAATGTCAAAAACAGCAGACAAAACATATATTTACAAAACATACATTAACAAAATAACATACTTGAAACACAACACAAATTTTTATTTTTATTTTTATTTTTTCTTTTTAGTACAAACACTAAAAATCACGAAGCAAATAAAACACAGAACACTTTTTTTTTTTTTTTTTAAATTGCTTTTTTTTTTTTTTTTTTTTTAAATAATAATAATAATTCGAAAACTAAAAAGAAAAGGAAAAACAAACTTAAAACAAAAATCAGAATCTCCCCCAAGACCACACTTAAACTACACTGTCCTAAACGTGTTCTAAGCATAAGATCATCAGTTAAAACACTGAACAGATAAAGGACAAATGCAATAAAAGTAGGAAAACGGGGAAGAAAGAAAAAGAAAACTCCCCTGGTCAGGGTGGCAGTTGCCAATTTTGGACTTGTAGGGAGAGGTTTTCCACTTCATGATCCAGCACAGAAGTTTTGAGGAGGAACTGCTTCATCCTCCAGATTTGATCAAGCAGTGAAATGTCTTCCACGGCTGGATCCAAACAATTATTGTTGATGACTAGATTCAATAGGTGCCTGTTGATGTTGAAATCGTTCTGGGTGCTTGCACCTCTGTCCTCAATTGTGGGTGTCTGCTCATCAAATTTATACGTACCTCCTGCAGTATGGTTAGTGCAAATTGGTTCCACAGAAATGTCATGCAGAGGTATAACACCCAATCCCAATTCATCATACTGAGCCTTAGATACAACCTCATAACATGAATCAGTTTGAAATGTAGAAACAATATCTATAACAGGTTCAGATTCATGTTCAGTGCATGGAGAACAAATATTTGAATGTGATAGTAAAAAGCGGTCCTCATCATGCACAGAGGAAAAATTAAAATCAGACTCAGCAAGAATATAGTCATTAGCATACCTCTCAACAACATAGTCATCAATATAATCAAATTGAGGTATGCTTACCTCCTCTTCCTTGAAGATTTCAAGAGTGTGGGAAGGTGAAGGTGGTCTACCTGGTTCAGGATTACTGCTTACTTCTGCCGGGTCCCCAAAATTTTCATCAGTCTCCTCAGGTGCAAGAGTGGTCATCTGCCTAATCTGATCACTCAGATTCTGTATGGCAGCTTGAGTTTCCTGCTGGAACTCCATGCTCTCTTGCTTGAACTGCATGTTCCCTTTCTGAAACTGAATGTTCTGCATTGTCATCTGCTCTAGTAACTCCTTTAATGTAGGTTCAGAAGTAGAAGGCTGAGGAGTTATTTGAATAGGAGCATCATACTGCTGACTCTGATATTGCTGAACTGGTGGAACCGGCTCCCAAAGGGAGCTCTCAGAAGTTTGAGGATGAGACATATTGTTCTCATCATAGAAATCAGCAGAATTAAAATCACAGTAATATCCAGAATGATAGTCATAGCTAGAGGCATCGACAGAATAAGCAGAATTCACGTAATCAAAATTGGTAGACATGGACAAATAAAAAGTAAAAACTAAAAACTAAAAATTACGAATCAGATAAAACAAAACACATTTATACATGCTACAAGCACACACAAGACAGAACATCAATAGTAAAAATTTTTAATTAAATTTTTTTTTTTAATTTTAAATTTTTTTTTTTTAATAACAACTAAATACAGAACATAGCACAATTAAACACATATATACACAATATATATTAACACAGTAAAAATCTAAAACAAAAACCTGGATCTGAAGTGACAACGCCGCCAAAATTTGTTGAAGGTGTCGTTGTCGCCTACAAAAATACAAAACACAAAACACACAAAAGACACATATTAACAGAACAAAACTTTATACAACAAAAATCTAAAACCAAACCTCCATTGATTGGTCCCCGGCAACGGCGCCAAAATTTGATACGACAGTACAACAAAATAAAAATGAAACGATCAAAGGTGACAGAAATGAAAACTTGACACATTACAGAGAGTTTGGAAAAGGGAGAGGCAAGAGCCTCCTCCCAGACGTGAGTTCCTAAGCACCTAAATCTATTCTAAATTCTCATTCTAAATCCTCCTCCTCTTTGTAACAAATCCTTCTCTTCCTCTCTACTCTTTAGCAAGCAAATAAGTGTGTGTGGTTTACTCTTCCATACAGCAGAAACAAATCAGCATCTACAAGGTTTCACTGGCCTCTCCTCTTCTCTTTACCGTGAACTCCCATCTCATATTAAACAACTTTCTTTTTGTGGTTTTTTATGTTGAATAGGTGACGGCAGTTCCTTTCTACTCTACTATGAAAGCAAAACAAATGAACATGATATTTGGTTCTACACAAAGCCATGAATCATCTTTTCAAAGGTTACAAGATGCTAAGAGATTGTATGAAAATGCAGAAAACCAAAATGGAAGATGCAATTACAATTCAAGAAAGAAAATAAACATAAGCTATTCATTCATCATGAACATGTTTCCAGTTCTCAAGGAAAAGCATTCAAAGTACAAAGAAGCAAAGCAAAGTAAAGGAAACAAACTAGCTGCCTCTTGGTCTTGTGTCTTCTTCCAGTAGTGTTTCAAGAATCAAATACAGTTTTGCTTCCCTCTTCTAGCTCTCTGGACGTATCATCTCACACCAGCACCTTCTCTTTCTTCATGAAGCCATGATCTCTGTAATACTCTTGCTATACTCCACGGGAAAAGAGAAAAGATAGGATGGATACTGACAAAGGTTGTTGCTGCTAGACCGAGTGCACCCTCTCAATGTGCACATGAAACCTTCTCTTTTTATTCTTGCAAGAGCAGTGTGCGTGCAGCATTTTCTCCAATAAAATATGATGATAATAATTGTGCAATTTTGTGGCTGGAGCACACACCCTTTATTTGTTAAATGACCCACCACGTGAAAGAGAAACCCATTGTCCTTTTTTAATACTTGGACGTGACAACTCCTATTCCCACCTAATCTATTCTTTCAAAGAAAAAGAAATCTCCAAAAGCTTTTCCTTCTACTAGCCGTAACGCCCTTGCTCCCATTTCTCTTCACTCTCAAACAATTGGCTGTAGCGACGTGCTCACTATTCCAGCCGTGACAGCACTCTTCTCATTCCAATCATAAAAAAAAGCTACTTTTTCTTCAAGCTTGGTGGATGGGAGCTGCTCAAGGACCGTTCTTGAAGCTGTGTGGTGCAGGCTGTGTTACTACTGCGGTGCTGGATGCTTTACTTCTGCTTCATGCCGTGAGCATCCCCATTCTTTCCAAGCCCTTGTGTTGGTTTCTCTACGTGGCTGGAATGCTGCTGGAATGCAATCCAATAGGAGCCACTCCATCCGTGGTGGAAAGTGTTGATTGTTGGTGCAAGCTGTCTGTGCTCAAAGAGGCCGAGAATTCCATGTGTGTGGCCTCCCTAAGTGGTGGTCCCTCCATTTATCCATTATTGTATCTATTATTTAGTGAAAGACAATGAAGATTCTCCTTGGACCATTAAGCCGTGTAGCACCTTTCTCTGTTCTCCTGGTCCGTGATGGAGCTCTTTGTGCTTGCTGGAAAACATTCTCAATGCTGGATGAAGGCTTGCTTCAAACTTGATGGACGTTGCTTCACATGTTGCCATGGTTGCTGCTACTTCCACAACGTCCAGCTTGTCTCTTCTCCTTCCAGCCCTGACACACCTAGCTTTGTCCTTCTCATTCATCATCAAGTCATCAACGTGCTGGCATCACTGGACCGTGGCCTGGTGCTGGAGCTGGAGTTGCTGCTGCTCTCCATGAATGAAATTAAAAATTAGTGCAGCTCCTTTCCCAAAGACTGAATCAGCGTGCATTCATCCAGCCAAAACCGTGTAGTGTTGGGAAAATTGGAGGAAGTGGTGCAACCGTAACAGCTGCTTGTTCCGAGAAGGTTGATCAACAGGCTGGACTGATGGAGGTTACTTAATTCCAAAATATAGTGCTTTCTTGCCACAATGAATTTTCCTATGGCCTAAGCCGTGTGCAGCTGTTGTTCTTCCGTGCTCTTCCACTGTATTGTCCTTGCTAAATTCTTTAATCAATTTAGACTAAAAGTAAGAGAAGGGGGCCATGTGTTCAGCTATGAATACTTCAGAAATTTAGCATCCGTGAGCTTGTCAAGCTTTTGTGAAGTGGAAAAATCTGTACCACCAATTTTCTATTATGTGGGCCGTGACACCATAACATTATTTTAATAAAATTCAGCTTGTGGAGTTGCTACGTGAGCTTTCAACCATTTGGTGGCCCCTTCATTCTATCAAGCACCGTTTGTATACTTCAAAAAGAATTTTCCAATTTGATTCCAAAAGATTGCTTGCTATATAAAACAAAACCATGTGGCCCCTTATCATTTCACGGCCTCCTTCATTTCTCATAAGCCAATCAACATTCTTCAATCATAGTGGCACTCCCATTTTTGTTCCATGCTTTCTACAATTTGGATGTGTTGACCGTACACTTTTTGTAAGAATTACAATTGCTTGTGCCAACTGTTCCCTTATTCTCATCACCAAAGAGCAACCCCACAAGATTAATCACGGTTCTTTTTCCCATCCAACAAAGAAGCAACATAAGGCTTGTGCATCTCTTTCTAGCCGTGAAAAACACCTCATCATTCAATGAATTTGCTGCACTTAAACCAACTCTACGTTTTCCTTTTAGCAAAACTTAAGAGATCTATGTGCTTTCTCAATTTTCCAGTGATCAACACACAAATTAATTCATTGCAACACAGCTTCTTCCAAGTAAATAATATATTGTGCAAATAAACTTTCTTCCAAATGTCCTAAAATATTTTCAGAATTTTCCTTGCACTCAGTAATGTAAATAATTGGACTCAGACAATTCAAATTAATCAAAATAAGAATTTCCGATCGGATTAAGCTCAATTCAGTAAAATGGAAAAATACTGGACAATTAAGCAAAATTTCCTGATTAATTTTAATACAATAAACTAAGTGAAGTGAAGAAAATATTGGTTCATCAATTAGCTAGGACTTACAAACAAAATATTTAAATTTTAATATGCAAGACAGAAAATAAACATGTATGCATGAAGTTTGATCAATGGCAAAGACAAAAGATAAACACTTTCAATGAAATATATGAATGAATATGTTGTTGGGGATCAATTTCATCTCATCCACTCTCATACATTTTAGGAATTCAACATTCAAATCATTATTGTTAATGCCACTCTCTAAAGTACCATTCTAGATGGCTTCTCCCTAATCACGAGTTCATACAATTCCTAGCATTCCTAACGATTAGTTCATAACTGCAGGAGCTTAACGACAACCAATATAATATTGGGAGAAATTCCCCGGATCTAGACTTCCCCGTACGTGCCCGTATCGACAAAACCAATAATCATGCATCGAATGAGTTAAACCATGCAAGCATTAAGCAAAGAGGAAAAACCCTAACTAATGATGAAAGAAAGCATAAGTCTTAATTAAAAGATGCAAGCATAAATTCCATATATGAGAGCTTCAAGAGATTACATTGATTCCCCAACAAACATACAAGGTTTAGTTCACCATATTCATGGTGAACCTAGATGAACAATGAAAGAATGAAAGAATAAACCCTAAAAAGGTGAACAGGTAGCCTGAGCATCCAAGATCCTCCTTCAAAGGGGTGGAAGAGAGAGTGTTTGACTCGTTTCTGCCAAAGATACTAATTCTAGGACGTGTAAGTCCTTATATACTATTTTAGAATTACAAAAGATCTAAGCCCAAGCCCATAAAAGTGCCAGAAAATGAGTCCAAGCCCATTATTAAGAATGGCGCTCAGCGGTAAATACCGCTCAGCGGTGACTGCGCTTCCCTTTTCTTCCCCTCAGCGGCCAGTTTGCCCCTCAGCGGACCTCCCGTGACCTCCTGAGTGCCGCTCAGCGGTAAAATGCCGCTGAGCGGTGCCTTCGGCTTCTCCTTTTGCACTCTTTGATTCCTTTTCTGATTCCATATCTCTCTTTCTTCACTTCTTTCACTAAATTCACCTTAAAACCTGCACAAAAACACTTAAATCAAGCATAAACCTGTCCAGCTCTCTTATTTCTGAAAATATAGATAAAAGCATGATTTCAAGCCAGTTTCTAAGTCTAAAGGTTGCTTTTAGTATCAATTTTAAGCATGAAAATAACAGTTTTTCAACTGTTATCAGAGTTCAACATATCATCCTCAAACAGATGGACAAACTGAAAGGACTATGCAGTCATTGGAAGATCTGCTGAGAACTTGTGTATTGGATCATTTGGGAGGTTGGAGTGAGGTTTTGCCTTTGGTGGAATTCACATACAACAACAGCTTTCATGCGAGCATTGGAATGGCACCGTATGAAGCATCGTATGGGAGAAAGTGCAGGACACCTTTGTGCTGGTTTCAGGATGGAGAAACAATTTCAGTAGGTCCCTAGTTATTACAGCAAACGACAGAAAAAGTCAAGTTGATACAAGACCGGATGCGTGCAACACAAAGTCGACAAAAATCTTATGCAGACAAGAGAAGAAGACCTCTTGAATTCAGCGAAGGAGATCATGTGTTTCTACGTGTGACACCGATTACCGGCATAGGTAGGGATATTAAATCAAGGAAGTTGTCACGAAAATTTCTTGGTCCTTACGATATTCTTAGGAGGATTGGACCAGTAGCATATGAGGTAGCATTACCACCACAGTTGGCGAACTTGCATAATGTGTTCCACGTGTCGCAGTTGAGGAAGTATGTCCCTGATCCGACTCATGTTTTGGAAACAGATGACATTCAAGTGCGTGAAGATGTTACTATCGAAGTGATGCCAGTAAGAGTGTTAGAAGTTCAAACAAAGAAGTTACGGGGAAAGGAAATTCGTACAGTGAAGGTGCTTTGGAACGAGGAAACCCAGGAGATGACATGGGAGTTAGAGGATTATATGATAAAAGAATACCCTCATTTGTTTGGGTAACATCTTAATTTTCGAGGACGAAAATTTTGTTAGCAAAATGATGAAGATGAAGTTTTGATGATGTCCAAATCAAGTCAAGAGAAATCAAGATTCAAAATGTTATGAAGACTTGTATTGCTATGGAAAGCTTTTGTAATAATTATAGTTTAGTATCTAGGACTTAGATTATGAGTGGATTTATGTTTGCATTCAAAAGAGATGTAAAAATAAGCCAAACAGCAAAATCTGTGCAGTGTTAATCGATTAACACAGGGTGTAAATCGATTGTTCCAGAGACAAATGAAGAAGCACTGCATTGAGCTGTTAATCGATTAACAAGGGGTGTTAATCGATTAACGTTAATCGATTAACAAGGGCTGTTAATCGATTAACACAGGAGCCGTTTGAAAAACTAGCCGTTTTTAGAGCCGTTGAAGTATCCGTTGGGTTGTTAATCGATTAACCACTGTAGCTAATCGATTAACACAGTCAGAAAGTCTAAAAGCGAAAATGGAAGAGCCTTTGGATGAGTCTATAAATAGACTCTCATTTCCTCTCAAGTTGAAGAAAACTAGAGACACAGAAACTCTTCCCTTGTGCTCAAATACTCAGAAATTCTTGAGACTTGTGTGTTCTTGTTCGGCTTGTGAAACTCTTGTCTGTGGAGCTGGTGAAGTGCTGCTACGGTGACAGAGGAAATAGCCGGTTCATCCTTGGTGTGTCTAAGGAGGTGTTCGGAAGAGAATCATCCTTCGTGAAGTATTCGGAGGAGGTGTTCATCCTTTGTGAAGACTCAAAGGAGGTGTAGGTTCATCTCTTGTGGTATCAAGAGAGGTGGTTTCTAAACTCTTACAAATTGTTTCTTTGTGATTGTAATTTGTAATTGTTTTGTGATTAGTGAATTGTTTATCTTGTTTGAGATAAACGACTGGACGTAGGATTGGTAAGATCCGAACCAGGATAAAATCATCTGTGCAAATTTCTCTCAACCTTACTCTCGCTTTATTTGTCTTTATTATTTGTTTGGTAAGTTTATTTGAGTAGAAATTAAAAGGCACACGTTCGTATTAAAAACCCTCTTGGTTTGTTATTCCACACTAACCCTTGCGCTGCAGCCGCTCCTGACAATTGGTATCAGAGCTTGCTTTGATAGTCATTCAAATGGCGGGATCGTTTCAAACATTCGCAGAGGGTGCTTCTATCAATAGACCACCACTATTCACAGGTGAAAATTACGCATTCTGGAAGGTTAGAATGCAAATTTTTATGGAATCTATTGATATAGATATTTGGGATGCTGTTGCATCTGGTCCTTTTGTTCCAACTAACAATATGCAGGAACCAAAGCCCCGTGACCAATGGACTGCTCAAGATAAGAAAAAATTTGGTAATGATGTAAAAGCTCGTAATATTATTTCATCTGCTTTAACTGTTGATGAGTTTTACAGGATTTCTGTTTGTAAAACTGCACAAGAAATGTGGGAAGTACTGAAAGTAACCCATGAAGGTACATATGATGTTAAGAGAGCTAGAAAGAATACCTTAATCCAGGAATACGAAATGTTCAGGATGAAGCAAGGGGAAACAATAGTAGATGTTCAGAAACGCTTCACCAACATCGTAAACCATCTTATTGGACTAGGTAAGTCTTTCGATACTGATGAGCTTAATATAAAAATTTTGAAATCTTTAGACAGGTCTTGGCAACCAAAAGTGACTGCAATTTCTGAGTCACAAAATCTCAACACAATGACCATGGCTGCATTATTTGGAAAGTTGAGAGAGCATGAACTTGACCTCGGAAGACTTGATGAAGAAGAATCAAAAGCCAAAAACAACAAGAAGAGTTTGGCGTTAAAGTCGGAGGTTGAAAGAAGCAAAGGTAAATCGGAAGATGAAGACTCAGACGAAGAAGAAGAATTGAGACTCATGATAAAAAGACTCAACAAGTTCATGAAGTCTAAAGGTAAAGGAAAATTTAGATACGAAAAGAAAGATAATCCAGTATCTTCCTCAAATTACCGATGCTACGGTTGCGGAGAAAAGGGACATTTAAAAGCAGACTGCCCAAATCAAAAGAAGGGTGAAGAAAAGAAATTCTTCAAGAAAAAGAAGGCATACATTGCATGGGAAGATGACAATGAGACCATTTCAGATTCAAGCTACTCAGATGAAGAAGCAAACATCTGTTTAGTGGTGAACGACGACGCTGGAAGCCAAGTAAGTACATCTAGCGATTCTGATAATTCTAGTCAAATTAGCGAAAATGAATTGCATGAAATTTATGCTGCTTTAATAGTAGAATCTGAAAAGTTAGATAAAGCCCATCAGAAGTTGAAAAAGGATTTCAAAAATTTAAAATTAAATTTTGAAAATATTCTTGAAGAAAATAAGAATTTAAAATTAAATTTTGAAAATATTTCTGAAGAAAATAAAAATTTGAAATCAGATTTTGAAAATATTCTTGAAGAAAATAAGAATTTAAAATTAAATTTTGAAAATATTTTTGAAGAAAATAAAGATTTGAAAAATAAAGTTTTAATTTTTGAAAAGGGTAAATTTGCTAGTAATGATGAATGTGCTTCTTGTGAAAATTTTAAGAAACTACTAGAACAAACAACCTTAGGAGAATGTAGTAAGAATAATGAAAATAAGGTTGTTAAAAATAAGTATGTTCCTAAAATTAAAAATAAACATAATTATAGAACCCGTAGAACTTGGGTAGAAAAAGGAACAACTTATAGGAACACAAATGTTGTATCATGCTTTTATTGTATGAAAAAGGGTCATACATCTAACAAATGTAAAATTAAGCATTATGGTTTTCCAAGTGGTAGATATGTTTGGGTTGTAAAATGATTTCAAATTTTCAAATTAACCCAAAGGACCCATACAAAATAGTTGGGTACCTATTGTTTAAAATTTAGAATTTCTTTAAAACAATTTTGTTTTAAATATTTGAAAACAAAAATTAAGAAATTTTTTTCAAAGAATATGAAACAATTTTTTTGATACAAAGCATATATAATTTTCAAACGGAAAACAAATTGAAATAGAAAAATGTGTGCATGTTGTCTTTGATAAAATTGTAGACCTTGAGGCAAAACCTCTTGAGTCATTTGAATTACATGCAGACCATGATGAAGATTTGTGGAAGACAACAAATGAAGTGAAGAATGATGACAATCCTCAAGATGAAGATCTAAACAAAATGTGGAAACAACCTAGAGGATTCTCATTTGAAATTGAAGGCATATCTAAAGGGGTGCTTTATGTTTCTATGTTTTTATTAGTATGTGCCCTTTATATTTCCTTGCATGCTTACCTCTTTAAAAAAAATTCAATAAAATATATATTGTTTTTCCTTAATATGCATACATGCTTTTATTAAGGGGGAGTATAATTTGTAATAAATTTAGGGGGAGCTATTATACATCACTTTTTAATAATGATCAAAAAGGGGGAGAAATATTTAAAGTCTTAAACTTATTTCTAAGTTTACTAACAATTGTTTCTTCCTTAAGTTGTATTTTAAATACAGATTATTACCAAAAGCTTTAAATCAAGAAGGTTTTGATCATCATCAAAAAGGGGGAGATTGTTAGCAAAATGATGAAGATGAAGTTTTGATGATGTCCAAATCAAGTCAAGAGAAATCAAGATTCAAAATGTTATGAAGACTTGTATTGCTATGGAAAGCTTTTGTAATAATTATAGTTTAGTATCTAGGACTTAGATTATGAGTGGATTTATGTTTGCATTCAAAAGAGATGTAAAAATAAGCCAAACAGCAAAATCTGTGCAGTGTTAATCGATTAACACAGGGTGTAAATCGATTGTTCCAGAGACAAATGAAGAAGCACTGCATTGAGCTGTTAATCGATTAACAAGGGGTGTTAATCGATTAACGTTAATCGATTAACAAGGGCTGTTAATCGATTAACACAGGAGCCGTTTGAAAAACTAGCCGTTTTTAGAGCCGTTGAAGTATCCGTTGGGTTGTTAATCGATTAACCACTGTAGCTAATCGATTAACACAGTCAGAAAGTCTAAAAGCGAAAATGGAAGAGCCTTTGGATGAGTCTATAAATAGACTCTCATTTCCTCTCAAGTTGAAGAAAACTAGAGACACAGAAACTCTTCCCTTGTGCTCAAATACTCAGAAATTCTTGAGACTTGTGTGTTCTTGTTCGGCTTGTGAAACTCTTGTCTGTGGAGCTGGTGAAGTGCTGCTACGGTGACAGAGGAAATAGCCGGTTCATCCTTGGTGTGTCTAAGGAGGTGTTCGGAAGAGAATCATCCTTCGTGAAGTATTCGGAGGAGGTGTTCATCCTTTGTGAAGACTCAAAGGAGGTGTAGGTTCATCTCTTGTGGTATCAAGAGAGGTGGTTTCTAAACTCTTACAAATTGTTTCTTTGTGATTGTAATTTGTAATTGTTTTGTGATTAGTGAATTGTTTATCTTGTTTGAGATAAACGACTGGACGTAGGATTGGTAAGATCCGAACCAGGATAAAATCATCTGTGCAAATTTCTCTCAACCTTACTCTCGCTTTATTTGTCTTTATTATTTGTTTGGTAAGTTTATTTGAGTAGAAATTAAAAGGCACACGTTCGTATTAAAAACCCTCTTGGTTTGTTATTCCACACTAACCCTTCCGCTGCAGCCGCTCCTGACAAATTTTTGGAGTTGGGGTGAATGTAAGACCCATAGAAAAATCAAAATAATTTTATGAATGTTGTGGTTTTGAATAATTAATTATGGTGTGCATTCATATGTAAGATAAAGATTATTGTTTGTATTTTTACCATTTTGTTTAGCTTGATTGTCTTGTATTAGTTATTTAAATTTTAATGCAAATTGTGTGGTCCATGTTTGATCAAAGGAGGGTTATAAATAAAATAAAATAATAATGTGAAAAGAAGAAGAAGACAAAACTTGAATTATGGAAATTGGCTTTCCGTGAAACATGAGTGCAAGGCTTTCAATCATGGGTGTAAAAATTTCTTACATGGGACCCTTCATTTTCCATTATTTTCTTATGGAATGATTGCTAAGCCAGCTGCCAAAGAGAATTTATTTCTCCTTATATAGCACCTATACGGCCAGAAGAGAGGGCAAGAGAAATAAGATTTAAGTTACAAAATACTTTTACATTTGAGAAGGAGAGCAAGCAAGGGTGGTGGTCTAGGTGTATCAAGAGTGAAGAATTTCTTGCAAGGAGAAGAGGTAGGGGAGTTAATCCTTTCTTGATTATGATCATGAATATGAGTATGAATGTGTTAAAATTTGGTAATGGTAGTTATATATTGACTTGTGTAAAATTTGGTTTTCAAGATTATAATTTCTCATTTTCGAGTTACTGTGGTGAACAATTTCTATTAATTGTTTTCACCGTTGGATTTAGCTAAAATTTTAGTATGTCAATCCTAAGATCTATTACTAAACTTTGACCGTTCGGATTTGAAAATAGAAGTCTGTAATTGGAGAAATAAATCCTGCAAGATTGAGTAAATTAGTTACCCCTGTAGTTCTGTTACTGAGTTGTCTCGGTATAATATTGATTATGACCTATTGGACCGTTAGATCAACCTCAAAATTTGATATATGATCCCTAAGACATATTAATACCCTTTGACCGTTCGGATTTGTAATTAGTAGTCTGTACTTGGAGATATATATCCTGCATGTTTGAGTGAATTAATTACACCTGCAGTTCTATTACTGAGTTCCCTTGGTAAAGTATAGATTCTGACTTATGGGACTGTTAGATCAACCTCAAAATTTGATATATGATTCTTAGGACATATTAATACAATTTGACCGATCGGATTTGTAATTGAAGGTCTATGTTTAGAGAAAGAAATTTCGAAAGTGTAAAACAATCGGATGAACACTGTATTGCTGTTCTTAAGCTATCGTGGTAAATATTTCATATATATTTCATCTACCGTTAGATTGAGCCCAAACTTTAGTATGTAGTTCATAAGACATATTAGGTGATTTGGACCGTTCAGATTTGGAATTGGATATCTGTGCTTAGAGGAATTAATTCCGCATTTTGAGTTAAACCGAGAACCACTTAAATTTCTGTCGCTGAGTTACCTCGGTAAAACCTCCATATCTACTTATTTAGCCGTTGGATTACCCTGAATTTTTAGTATGTTGTTCCTAAGAGATAGTTGCATACTTCGACCGTTAGGATTTTAGATCGGAGTTACAGATTTAGAGATATTAATTTCGTACCTTCTCAGGGATCTCAATACTGTTTAATTTATGTTTTTGGATCATTTATACAAAATTGATGATTTCCGCCTCATTAACCATTGGATTGGGCTGAAAAGCTTACCATATGATCTAAACATGTTGTTTATTAGTTTGATTTGTTCAGATCGTCGATAAATAATATATTGAAAAAGGTAATTTGGGTAATTTGTGCTACTTTGGTAAGTAGGCAGAATTGAAACTGAGATATGTTGATTGGTTATTATGTACTTGTTAAGTATGATTGGTTTGGGATTAGTGGTTGAGATGACATGTGATTGGTTATGAATAATATTTTAGGAAAATGTAATTTGGTTAATTTGTACTACATTGGTAAGTAGATAGAAGGGAATTGAGAAAAGTTCACCGGTTTTCTTATGCTTGTTGAGTATGATTAGTTTTGGATGAGGTTGTGGTTGATTATGAATAATTTGTTGAAATAATGTAAATGATGTTGATTTGCGCTACTTTGGTAAGTAGGCGAGTAGATGTTGGGTCTGCGTTACTTTGGTAAGTAAGCAGGGTGATTTGCGCTACTTTGATAAGTAGGCAGGATGAGATGATGAATGAAGAGATAAAAAGAATGATATAAATCGGGCTACTTTGATAAGTAGGCAGATTAACTATACTGTGCTACTTTGGTAAGTAGACAGTATTGTCTTGTTGCGCTACTTTGGTAAGTAGGCAGAAGAACTTGGTCTGTGCTACTTTGGTAAGTAGGTAGAAGATCTTGTGTTGTACTACTTTGGTAAGTAGACAATATTACCTTGTTGTACTACTTTGGTAAGTAGATAATAAAAATCACCTTGTTAGATTACTTCGGTAAGTAATCAGTATATCATGGTTATACTACTTTGGTAAGTAGACAGAAGGATTGTTGACTGCTGTGCTTTGGTAAGTAGGCAGATTAATAATATGTTGTATTGACTCTAGTGAATCGACTGATGATTTTGACTGGAGAAATATTATAAAGTATCAGTGTAATAGTTGGTTTTTGAGTATGTTTGAGATGCATGTATTTGACTGATTGCCACACTTGTGATGTCAGTAAGATTGTGGATGATGCATACTTCTTGAATTGGTTAGCTCACCCTACTGTTTGTGTTTGTGCATGTGAATGCAATGATCGTATAATGTGTGATATTATACGGGAGCAGAAACTATATCAGATGAATTAGCAGATGGTTCTGGACTTGCTTAGAAGATGAGAGATCTGTGGGGAAAAAGGAGACATGGGGACTTTCTAAAATAAATCTATGTTTGAATTTCCGAACTGTGTGAAATTTTAAATTTTAGAAGTTTATGAACTGTGTGGAATTTTATTTTCAGAAGACTTGTATTGTAATAAAGAACGTAATATTTTGTTGGGTTGAAATTTGTTAAAGAAAAATTATATATGTATTTTGTGGAATATAAATTGTAACGCCTAAATCGGGGTGTTACATCCTCCACTTCGTTCACTTCCTCCACTTCCTCCATTTCGTCCACTTCCTCCACTTCTCAATATCGTCCGTTTCATCCACTTCCTCCACTTCATTCACTTCCTCCACTTTGTCCACTTCGTCAACTTCGTCAACTTCATCCACTTCGTGCATTTCGTCTACTTCGTTAGGTTCGTCCATTTCCTCCACTTCCTCCACTTCGTCCACGTCGTCAACTTCGTACACTTCGTCCTCTTCGTCCACTTCGTCGAGTTCGTCCACTTCGTCGAGTTCGTCCACTTCCTCCACTTCATCTTCTTCGTCAAGTTCGTCCACTTCGTCAAAATCGTCCACTTCGTCCACTTCTTCTATTTCCTCCGCTTCGTCCACTTCGTCCACTACGTCCACTTCCTCCACTTCCTCCACTTCCTCCACTTCTTCCACTTCCTCCACTTCCTCCACTTCCTCCACTTCCTCCACTTCGTCCATTTCGTCCACTTCATCCTCTTTGTCTACTTCGTCCACTTAGTCAAGTTCGTCCCCTTCGTCCACTTCGTCCACTTCGTCCACTTCGTCAAGTTCGTCCACTTCGTCAAGTTCGTCCACTTCCACGTTCCTAAACATATCTCTAATTAGTTTTCTTTGACCCAATAAGATATATAAAAGAATATATGTAGAAGAAGGTTTCCAAATTTTAAAATTTTTAAATTTAATATAACAAAGAAACCTTTCTTCATTTGAAATTTTATTTGTATCTTGAGTTATTGGTAACCATAAAGGTAACCATAACCCAAGTTGGAATTTTGCATGTGTTGAAAGTGATAACATTTTTAAAGATGGAGTGGTCAATTCTTTGAAAGAAAAGTGAAATTTGGAAAATTCAAATATAAATGGATAAGAGTGAGAGGATAGAAAACCTCCCCTTAAGAGTTTGACTTCTAATGTAGGAGGAGATGTTGCCCTTAGTTGCTTTGATTTCTTTTCTTCCATTTCTATCCTTTCAACTTCTTCCTTTTCTCTTCTAAGTGTTTCTTTTCCCTCTTTCTCTCTTCTTTTCTCTTCTTCTCTTTCTTCCTCATCTCTTCTCTTGTTTTCTTCCTCTTCTCTTCTCTTTCTCTCTTCCTCTTTTCTTTTATTTCGTTCTTCCTCTTCTCTTCTCTCTTTTTCTCTTCTCTCTATTTCTCTTTTTTCTCTTACTTCTTGCTTTTGTTTTTCTCTTTTTAACCTCTCAATTCTATGTTTGCTTGTCTCTTCCCATAGCCTCCTAAGTTTTTCTAGAAACTCACTTTCCCTACGAGAGAACCCACTTAAATTTTGAATGAATGACTTCCCTTCTCTAATAAGCTCTCTCATAAGTTCTAAGTTTCTTTCAATTTCTCGAGGCACAAACTTTCTTCTCATACAAGCTTTCAATTCATTCCAATCATAAATGGGATATTTTCTACCTATCTTAACATGATATTGCCTATCATCCCACCACTCTCTTGCATGCTTTTTAAAACTAGAAGTGTAAAGATTAAGAATATAAGATTCATCATCTCTAGAATAGAAGGATTCATATTTACTTTTTCTCACCATGAATAAATGCATGTCATTAATTTCCTTTTCCCAAGCTAGGTATGTTAATGCACCAATATCATCACCAAAGAATGGAATATTTTCACTAGCTTTTTTATACAAATCATCTTCAATCCTATCAAATTCATAAGATGAACAAGACTTCCTTCTAGCTTTATCATGTTCTCTTTTGATTCCTTTGTAACTAAGTTGCTTATCAAAATTAAAATTCCTAGAAGACTTGTATGAATAACAAAACATCTTTGTTTCTAAAAGTTTTTCTAGTGTAAAGATATACAAGATTCACACTTAGACAAGTCCCAGGTAAGAGAGGTGAGTCATGAAGACTGCTTAAGTACCAAGTCTTGCCTTGCCAGAAATGTCTTAGGTTACTACTAGTTACCCTTTAAACTAAAATCACTTTTAAAATCAAAGGACACAACTCACAAACAATCACAACAATTAAACACTAATAGATGAGACTTTGCGGACTCTAATGTGACAAGGCTTAGAGTTTAATCACTTTTAGCCTAAATCACCCTACACGTAAGACACTAAAAATTTAAACACACACAAGAAAAGTTTTGCCAAGAGTTGAAAGAGCACCAAGGACTCTTCCAAGACACTTGGACTTTGAATGGCCTTTTACAATGGAATTAAAAGAAAGCTAACACAAAAACCTATTACACATAAAAATGAAGAAAACAATTACAGAGGATGCAAACAGCTGTCACGGTCTGGTACTGGTTCAGCTACAGTCCAATTTTGATGTCAAGTCCTTGTGCTAAAATACGTACATTGATGTTGTTGTTTCAGCAGCTTTGACCCCCTTTTCTGGCTTCTGGATTCCACTCTATGGATCTGATTCACCACTCCTTTTCTCGCTTCTGAATTCCACTCTATGGATCTGATTCACCACTCTTTTTCTCGCTTCTGGATTGTCCAATCCTGCAATCACACATGCACAAAACTGCTATGAGTATTCACTTGGTTAAAACAGATTGCAAAAGAGTATATAGGGTAGTAATAACTTCCCTTTCTCTTGGCTGCACAAGCTTTCCAAGCTTTCCACTAAGATTATGCTGCTGTTCAATTAAACTCCTGCACAAACTGAATTCCAACCCAATCAACAATTAAACAATTTTAATCCTAACGATTGCAGGCCATACTAAACAATTTAAGCATATCAAAAGCAGTTTGAGATTAAAGACTCCCTTTAGTTCAGATGGTTGCTACTGTCTTCACGGAAACAGCTCACAATTTACAATCTACCACAGTACACTTAATATGGCTTTTCCCAAACAGATAACTCAAACTAAACTCTCAACATCAACTCTGCACACACAAAAATCAGAACAAAATCCAACAACAAAATCCAGCAAGTGCAAATGATCAGTGAACTAGATTTAGATTGGATGTAATTCAATGCAGAACTAACCACCTAATTAATTCAATCACCAAGTCAGGACTGGAATTTAGGTGCTTTAATCACTTCCTAAAACAGGAGAATGCATTGGCAATTAAAAACAAATTGATGCACAACTGATTATGAACAACCTTTTCAGAAAACTCAGTGAGTTACACTGGGCAGAGATAATGGACCAAACTAGTCAAGAACAATGTCCTAAACTAATTCAGAAATCAAATAAATGGACAAAGAGTAATGTGAGGCAAATCAGAAATTGGCAGTTTTTAAAACAGTGTTGTTGCACTTCAGAAAATGCTCATAAAACAATCAGCACATTATTTGCAAATCCTATGCATCTACCAAGTTCCCATAGGTCTTGTCAAATCAGAATCAGCATTCAACATGCTCAATTAAACCATGAAGTCACAATTCACTTTCAAAACAGTGATTATATCAAGGAATTCAGCAAGCAATGTTTTAAAATAAAATGAGTGCAATTACAGTTTATACATTCACAAGCACCAGGAAATCAATAATCAATAAAAACAACAGTGATTTCAGTTGCAGTTGCAACAAATCACAGCTGCTCCATTCTAATTATTCCAACTTCTTTTCCTGCACAATGAACACAGTCAACAATTGGTTAATTGAAACTGAACTCTCTTGCAAATGCCAAGGAATTTTTAGGCTAAATTAGCCTTACTAAGCTCACAGTACTGAGGTTTCTCTTTAAAACATTTTAAGGCACTCAAATGAAAATTTCAGTCTTAGCCAGAGAATCTTGTGGATCACCACCACCTAGAATGCTACCATTCACACCTACCTTCTTTCAAATCCCAAAAGCAAAACCCAGAATGGAAACAGATTTTTCAATCAGGAAAATGGCTAGGCTAAAACAAAGTGATGGACAAACAGGACAACCACTCAAACAGCAGAACAGACTCTAACCAAGGAAACTCTAGACCAGATGAAATAAGCAATTAAAAGCTTCAATTAAAGATTGGCAGAATAGATTTCACATGCATAGTAGACAAAACTAGATAACCAATAAAGACAAGCAAGAAACAAAGCTATCAACAAGGAAAGCACTCAAAATGAACCTAAGATCAGTTCTAGAGTAGATTTCAAAAGCAATAAAAAAAATGAAGAACAAATTGCAGAACTTTTGTAAACAAATGTTCAAACTGATTCACTTTATTTCAGAATTGTAGTGCAGCATCTAACATTGTTAATTTCAGCCTTATGCACTATTTTACAATGAAATCAGTAGAATCAACTCCAATTACAAGTATTACTGCTTGGTTCAAATTCAAATCACAGATTTAGTGGTTGTTTTGTACAAGATTACAAGTATTGCTGATGTGATGCAGATTTTTGTGGATTAATCATCAACCACTTGCAAATCTTAAGCCAGAACAGCTTTGACACAAAGGTGCATTAACACAAGTCAAATCAAATTTAATTCTGCAGAAAAGAAATTAAAGCACTCAGACACAATGACTCTAGGATGTACTGATGTTAGAACTTAGTAATGATCTAATACTAAGCTGAATAGACACACAGTCAAGAACATTAAAACAGACTTCAAAGAAAAACCAGTTCGGTGTGGCTGGCCAAAAGAGAGACTGATGCTACTGTAAGCATCTTGCACCCAAGCTCAATGCAACATTTCATAGCTTAATTGGTGTGCATTGGCTATCCACAAGCAGATTCAACTTTTAGCTCAGAGAATTTCAAAAGTGCAATACAATTATATGTAATGGACAACATCAAAAAGTCAAGACATCTTCAGAGAAATGAAATGACATTAAAAACTGCTGTTGAAGTCTGTCATCAAGCTCATTCAATTGAATGTCACTGCTTATGATGATGGACAGATCTTACTCAAAGCAAAAACTCAATTGAATCAGTTAAACTCAGATTTAATTGACAATTAAAAACAAAGCAACATGACATAGACAAAACAGAAATGGATTTAGAAAATAAAAGACTCAAACAAATTGGATTCACCGAATAAAATGATATAAGACTCAAAGCAGAGAACGACGCAACACACAATATAGAAATTGGAAACCTATTTGAATAACTCAAACAGATACACAAAATCACAATTGAACTGAAATCAACCAACACAGTAAAAGAAATGATGAACAACGCGTAAGCTAAACAGATCAACACTATTTGAATTAGAGACTCGAGATAAAACAAAAACACGACTGAATCAAATGAAAAAAAACTCAAAACAGAAACAATGAACGAAACAAAAATGCGAAAATGAAAGAAGCTAAACACACAGCGTTAAACCAGAACATGAATCAACACAAGACAGAGAAGGAATCATAATGAACAACACGAATAATTTGAAACAACCAAACGCACAGATTGAATCTCAAGAACAGAGAACAGATCGAGACAGAAAAAAAAATTTGAGAATCGATGAAGAGTAACTCAGATCAAAGAAACGAGATACTTAGCTCAAGCGGACGCGCCTAACCTAGGCTCTGAATACCACATGATAAGCGACGGCTTGAGCTGAATCCGGAAACGACGAGAAACCGGGATTTGCTCGAGATGAAGACCGGGAAGCAGCGGAAGAAACAGACATAGTCAAGAACCCTAGTATTTGGATTCGAAGATGAACAGCGAGGAACAAACCAGAGATTCGAGGTTTGTTCGATTGAAAACCTAGGGTTTGATGTGGAAGCGGTTTGAGCGATGGAGTAGTGTTTTTAGGCGGTGAGAAAGGATCTAATCGGTGGAGAATGGTCGTGAAGCAGAGATGAAGATGTGGTTCGGAGGGATCTATCAGACGTGAGAAGTTTGAGATTCGGAGGTGACGAATCTCATGAGGAAAAGGATTCGGAGGCTTCGCTGATGAAATCTCGTGAGGGAATAAGGCACGCGTGGCATTAGATATGATGCAAGCCCCGAGGAAGCTATCAATTGATGAAAGTGTCGTGAGATGGATGCTACGGAGGAGAGAGAATCTGATAATGGAAAATGAGAGAATGGATGGTGTGAATGGAAGGTGGCTAGAGGAGATCCTTTGGGATTCTCTAGCTTTGACTTTCAAGGGAATTAATTTCTGGAGTTCTCTCTACAGAAAGTTTAATTCATTATTCTCAAAAGTACCTTGCAAGAGGTGGTGGCATGTCTATATATAGGACTAAAAACCCCCTCCTATCTAGCACATGCCTAACACCTTTTACACATGTTTTTAATAAAAGTAAAAGAAATTATACTAAACTAATTGGCCTTGGGCCCCGCGTATCACCACTTCCCCCACTTCGTCCACTACGTCAACTTCGTCATATTTGTTCACTTATTCAACTTCGTCCATTTCGTCCACTTCGTGAAGTTCGTCCACTTCCTCCACCTCCTCCACTTCCTTCACTTCCTCCACTTCCTCAACTTCCTCCACTTCCTCCTCTTCCTCCTCTTCCTCCACTTCTTCCACTTCCTCCACTTCCTCCACTTCCTCCTCTTCCAAAATTTCGTCCACTTCGTGAAGTTCGTCCACTTCCTCCACTTCCTCCTCTTCCAAAATTTCGTGCACTTCGTCAACTTCGTCCACTTTCTCCACTTCGTCAACTTTATCAACTGCGTCCACGTCATCCACTTCATCAAGTTCGTCGACTTCACTCACTTCCTCCACTTCGTCCACTTCGTCTACTTCTTCCACTTCCTCCACTTTGTCCACTTCGTCTACTTCGTCCACGTCGTCAACTTCGTCCTCTTCGTCCACTTCATCCACTTCGTCAACCTCGTCCGCTTCGTCCATTTCGTCCACTTCGTCAAGTTTGTCCACTTCCCCCTCTTCCTGCACTTCTTCCAGTTCCTCCAGTTCGTCCACTCCGTCGACTTCGTCCACCTGCTCCACTTCGTCCACGTCGTCAACTTCGTCAACTTTGTCCACTTCATCCACTTCGTCGACTTCATCAACTTCGTCCATTTCGTCCACTTCGTCAAGTTCGTCCACTTCCTCCACTTCCTCCACTTTGTCCACTTCGTCAACTTCGTCAAATTCGTCAACTTCGTCCACTTCCTCTACTTCGTCCACTTCGTCCACCTCGTCCACTTCATCCATTTCGACCACTTCGTCCTCTTCGTCCTCTTCGTGCACTTCGTCAAGTTCATCCACTTCCTCCACTTCCTCCACTTTGTCCATTTTGTCCATTTCGTCCACTTCGTCGACTTCGTCCAATTCGTCCCCTTCGTCCACTTCCTCGACTTCCTCCACTTCGTTCACTTCTTCCACTTTGTCCACTTCGTCAACTTCGTCCACTTCCTCCACTTCCTCAACATCGTCCATTTAGTCCACTTCCTCCACTTTATTCACTTCCTCCACTTCTTCCACTTCGACAACTTTTTCCACTTCCTCCACTTCGTCCACATCCTCCACTTCGTCAACTTCGTCCACTTCGTCCACTTCGTCAACTACGTCATCTTCGTCCACTTCGTTCACTTCGTTAAGGTCGTCGACTTCGTCCACTTCGTCCAATTCGTGCTCTTCGTCCCCTTCGTTCGCTTCCTCCACTTCCTCCACTTCGTGAACTTCTTCCACTTTGTCCACTTCCTCCACTTCCTCAACATCGTCCATTTACTGCACTTCCTTTACTTCCTCCACTTTCTCGACTTCGTCAACTTGGTCCACCTGATCCACTTTGTCAACTTTGTCAACTTCATCCACATCGTCCACTTCATCAACTTCGTCGACTTCGTCCACTTCCTCCACTTCGTCCACTTCGTCTACTTCTTCAAGTTCCTCCACTTTGTCCACTTCCTCCACTTCGTCCACGTCGTCAACTTCGTCCTCTTTGTCCGCTTCATCCACTTCGTCAACTTCGTCCATTTCGTCCACTTCGTCAAGTTTGTCCACTTCCCTCACTTCCTGCACTTCCTCCAGTTCCTCCACTTCGTCCACTCCGTCGACTTCGTCCACTTCCTCCACTTCGTCCACGTCGTCCACTTCGTCCACTTAATCCACCTCGTCAACTTCATCCACTTCGTCCATTTCATCCACTTCGTCAAGTTCGTCCACTTCCTCCACTTTGCCCACCTCGTCAACTTCATCCACTTCGTCCATTTCATCCACTTCGTCAAGTTCGTCCACTTCCTCCACTTTGCCCACTTCGTCAACTTCGTCAAATTCGTGAACTTCGTCCACTTTATCCACTTCCTCTACTTCGTCCACTTCGTCCACTTTGTCAACTTCGTCCACTTCGTACACTTCTTCCACTTCGTCCACCTCGTCTACTTCATCCACCTCTTCCACTTCTTCCACTTCCTCCACTTCGTCCACTTCGTCAACTTCGTCCACTTCGACCACTTCGTCCTCTTCGTCCACTTCGTCAAGTTCATCCACTTCCTCAACTTCCTCCACTTCCTCCACTTTCTCCACTTTGTCCATTTTGTCCACTTCGTCCAATTTGTCTCCTTCTTCCACTTCCTCCACTTCGTCAAGTTCTCCCACTTTGTCCACTTCGTCAACTTCGTCCATTTCATCAACATCGTCCATTTACTCCACTTCCTCCACTTCATTCACTTCCTCCACTTCGACAACTTTTTCCACTTCGTCCACTTCGTCTACTTCGTCCACTTCTTCCTCTTCGTCCACTTTGTTCACTTCGTCCACTTTGTCAAGGTCGTCGACTTTCCCCACTTCCAACACTTTTAACACTTCGTCCATTTCGTCCACTTCGTCCACTTCGTCGACTTCCTCCACTTCATCCAATTTGTCCACTTCGTCTACTTCTTCATCTTCTTCATCTACTTCAACCAATTCGTCAACTTCGTCCACTTCCTCCACTTCGTCGACTTCTTCCACTTTGTGCAGTTCATCCACTTCGTCCACTTCTTGCATTTCCTCCACTTCGTCTTCTTCGTCCCCTTCCTCCAGTTCTTCCACTTCCTCAACATCATCCATTTACTCCGCTCCCTCCAATTCATTCACTTCCTCCACTTCTTCCACTTCATCAACTTTGTCCACTTCGTCAACTTCGTCCAGTTCGTCCACTTCAGCCACATCGTCGTCTTCGTCCACTTCATGCACTTCGTCCATTTCGTCCACGTCGTCAAGTTTGTCCACTTCCTCAACTTCCTCCACTTTGTCCACTTGGTCCACTTCGTCGACTTCTTCCACTTCCTCCACTTCGTCCAATTCTGCTACTTTGTCCACTTCGTCCACTTCCTCCACTTCGTCCACTTCGACCACGTCGTCAACTTCGTCCACTTCATCCACTTCGTACACTTCGTCCACTTCCTCCACTTCGTCCTCTTCGTCCACTTCGTCCACTTCATCCACTTCATCCACTTCGTCTACTTCGTGAAGTTCGTCTACTTCGCCCACTTCCTCTATTTCCTCCGCTTCGTCCACTTCCTCCACTTGGTCCATTTCCTCAACTTCCTCCACTTCATCCACTTCCTTCACTTCGTCCACTTCATCCACTTCCTTCACTTCGTCCACTTCGTCCACTTCCTCCACTTCGTCAACCACGTCTACTTCGTCAACTTCGTCCACTTCATCCACTTCCTCCACTTCCTCCACTTCATTCACTTCCTCCACTTCTTCCACTTGGTCAACTTTGTCCACTTCCTCCACTTCGTCCACTTTGCCACTTCATCAATTTCGTCAACTTTGTCCACTTTGTCCACTTGGTCAACTTCGTCGACTTCCTCCACTTCCTCCACTTCCTCCACTTCGTCCACTTCGTCCACTTCGTCCTCTTCGTCCACTTCGTCCACTTTGTCCACATGTTCCACTTCCTCCACTTCGTCCACTTCCTCCACTTCTTCCACTTCGTCCCTTTCGTCCACTTCGTCCCCTTCGTCCACTTCGTCCTCATCGTCCACTTCCTCCACTTCGTGAAGTTCGTCAACTTCGTCTACTTCGTCCACTTCCTCAACTTCGTCAACTTCGTCCACTTCGTCGTCTTCGTGCACTTCTTCCACTTCGTCCACTTCCTCCACTTCTTCCACTTCGTCCACTTGGTCCACATAGTGAAGTTCGTCAACTTCGTCCACTTGGTCCACTACGTCAACTTCGTCCGCTTTGTCCACTTTGTCTACTTCGTCCACTTCCTTCACTTCATCCACTTCGTCCACATCGTCATGTTCGTCCACTTCGTCGACATACTCAACTTCCTCCACTTAGTCCATTTCGTCCACTTCCTCCAGTTCGTCCACTTCCTCCATTTCGTCCACTCCCTCCACTTCCTCCACTTCATCCCCTTTGTCCACTTCGTCCACTTTGTCCAGTTCGTCATGTTCGTCCACTTCCTCTACTTCCTCCACTTCGTCCACTTCCACCGCTTCCTCCACTTCCTGCATTTCATCCACTTCCTCAACATCGTCCATTTCCTCCACTTCCTCAACATCGTCCATTACCTCCACTTCCTCCACTTCGTCAACTTCTTCCACTTGGTCCACTTCGTCAACTTCGTCCTCTTCCTCCTCTTCCTGAACGTCGTGCACTTCCTCCACTTCATCCACTTCATTCACTTCCTGCATTTCTTCCACTTCGTCCACTTCCTCTACTTCGTCCACTTCGTCAACTTCCTCCTCTTCCTCCACTTCCTCCACTTCCTCCACTTCGTAAATTTCGTGCACTTCGTCAACTTCGTCAACTTTGTCCACTTCGTCAACTTCGTCCACATTCCTCCACTTCCTCCACTTCGTAAATTTCGTGCACTTCGTCAACTTCGTCAACTTTGTCCACTTTGTCAACTTCGTCCACATTCCTCCACTTCCTCCATTTCGTCCTCTTCGTCCACTTCTTCATTTTATTCTTCCGCTTCGTCCAATTCGTCAACTTCGATAAGTTCGTCCCCTTCATCCACTTCGTCAACTTTGTCCACTTCCTCCACTTCCTCTACTTCCACCACTTGGTCCACTTCGTCAAGTTCGTCCCCTTCGTCCACTTCCTCCACTTCGTCAACTTCTTCCACTTCGTCCACTTGGTCAACTTCGTCCCTTTCCACCACTTCCTCAACATCGTCCACTTCCTCAACATCGTGCACTTCCTCCACTTCCTCCACTTCTTTCACTTCCTGCACTTCTTCCACCTTGGCCACTTCGTCCATTTCGTCCACTTCATCCACTTTGTCAACTTGCTCCACTTCGTCCATTTCATCCACTTCCTCCACTTCGTCCACTTCGTCAACTTCCTCCACTTCCTCCAGTTTGTCCACTCCGTCCATTTCGTCGACTTCGTCGACTGCATCCACTTCGTCCACTTCGTCAACTTCCTCCAGTTCCTCTACTTTGTCCACTTCATCCACTTTGTCTACTTCTTCCACTTCGTCCACTTCGTCCACTTCCTCCACGTCGTCCACTTTGTCAACTTCGTCCACTTCGTCATCTTCGTCCACTTCCTGCACTTCGTCCAGTTCTTCCACTTCCCGCATTTCCTCAACTTCCGCCACATCCTCCACATCGTCCATTTCCTCCCCTTCCTCCACTTCATTTAGTTCCTCCACTTCTTCTACTTCGTCAACTTTGTCCACTTCATCCGGTTCGTCTACTTCGTAAACTTCGCCAAATTCGTCAACTTTGTCCCCTTCGTCCACTTCATCCTCTTCGTCGACTTTCTCCACTTCGTCAACTTCTTCCACTTCGTCCACTTCGTCAACTTCGTCCACTTCCTCCACTTCCTCAACATCGTGCACTTCCTCCACTTCCTCCACTTCATTCACTTCCTCCACTTCTTCCACTTCCTCCACTTCCTCCACTTCGTCCACTTCATCCACTTCGTCAACTTTGTCCACTTCGTCAATTTCGTCCACTTCGTCAAGTTCGTCAAGTTCGTCAAGTTCGTCAAGTTCGTCCCCTTCGTCCACTTCGTCCCCTTCGTCAAGTTTGTCCCTTTCGTCCACTTCGTCAAGTTCGTCCCCTACGTCCACTTCGTACACTTCCTCCACTTCCTCCACTTCAATCACTTCCTGCACTTCGTCCACGTCCTCCACTTCCTCCACCTCCTGCACTTTCTCCACTTCGTCCACTTCGTCAACTTCCTCCACTTCCTCAACTTCTTCCACTTAATCCACTTCGTCCACTTCGTCCACTACGTCAACTTCGTCATATTTGTCCACTTATTCAACTTCGTCCACTTCCTCAACTTCGTCCATTTCGTCCAATTTGTGAAGTTCGTCCACTTCCTCCACCTCCTCCACTTCCTCCACTTCTCTCCACTTCCTCCACTTCCTCAACTTCCTCCACTTCCTCCACTTCGTCCACTTCTTCCACTTCCTCCACTTCCTCCACTTCCTCCTCTTCCAAAATTTTGTGCACTTCGTCAACTTCGTCAACTTTGTCCACATCGTCAACTTCGTCCACTTCCTCCAGTTCTTCCACTTCCTCCACTTCGTCCACATTCTCCACTTCCTCCACTTCGTCCACTTCCTCCACTTCCTCCATGTCGTCCACTTCCTCTACTTCCTCAACATCGTTCATTTCCTCCACTTCCTCCACTTCATTCACTTCCTCCACTTCGTCCACTTCGCCATCTTCGTCCACTTCGTCCACTTTGTCCACTTCCTCAACTTCCTCCACTTCCTCCACTTCCTCCACTTCTTCCACTTCGTCCACTTCCCCCTCTTCCTCCACTTCGTCCAGTTCGTCCACTTCGTCAACTTCGTCCACTTTGTCAATTTCCTCCACCTCCTCCACTTCGTCCAGTTCTTCCACTTCCTCCACTTGTCCACATTCTCCACTTCCTCCACCTCCTCCACTTCCCCAATTTCGTCCACTTCCTCAACATCGTCCATTTCCTCCAGTTCCTCCACTTCATGCACATCTTCCACTTTGTCCACTTCGTGCACTTCGTTAACTTCGTCCACTTCATCCATTTTGTCCACTTCGTCAGGTTCGTCCACTTCCTCCACTTCCTCCACTTCTTCCACTTTGTCCACTTCGTCCACTTCCTCCACTTCATCCTCTTCGACCATTTTATCCACTTCGTCCAGTTCTTCCACTTCCTCCACTTCGTCCACTTCGTCCTCTTCATCCACTTCGTCGACTTCGTCCACTTCTCATCCACTTCGTCAAGTTTGTCCAATTCCTCTATTTCCTCCACTTCGTCCACTTCGCCCACTTCCTCCACTTCTTCCACATCCTCCACTTCCTCTACTTCGTCAACTTCGTCAAGTTCGTCCTCTTTGTCCACATCGTCCACTTCGTCAAGTTCGTCCACTTCCTCCACTTTCTCCACTTCTTCAAGTTTGTCCACTACCTCTACTTCCTCCACTTCCTCCACTTCCTCAACATCGCCCACTTTCCTCCACTTCATCCACTTCTTCCACTTCGTCAACTTTATCCACTTCGTGCACTTCCTCCCCTTCGTCCACTTCGTCAACGTCGTCAACTTCATCCATTTCGTCCCCTTCGTCCATTTCGTCCACTTCGAGAACTTCGTTTACTTCGTCCACTTCCTCCACTCCCTCATTCCTCCACTTCTCCACTTCCTACACTTCGTCCACTTCGTCAAGTTTGTGAACTTTGTCCACATCGTCCACTTCCTCCTCTTCGTCTACTTTCTCCACTTCGTCAACTTCCTCCACTTCCTCCACTTCCTCCACTTCGTCCACTTCGTCCACTTCGTGCACTTCGTGCACTTCGTTCACTTCGTTCATGTCGTCAACTTCGTCCACTTCTTCCACTTCATCCTCTTCGTCCACTTCGTCAACTTCGTCCTATTGGTCGGCTTCCTGTACTTCCTCCACTTCATCTACTTCGTCCACTTCGTCAAGTTCTTCAACTTCGTCCACTTCCTCTACTTCGTCCACGTCATCCACTTCGTCAACTTCCTTCACTTCTTCCATTTCGTTCTCTTGCTCCACTTTCTCCACTTCCTCCACTTCCTCCACTTCGTCTACTTCTTCCACTTCGTCCACTTCGTCCATTTCGTCCACTTTGTCAAGTTCGTCCACTACATTCACTTCCTCCACTTCCTCCACTTCGTCCACTTTCTCGACTTCGTCCACTTCGTCCACTTCCTCCACATCCTCCACTTCGTCCACGTCGCCAACTTCGTCAACTTGGTCCATTTCGTCCACTTCGTCAACTTTGTCCACTTCCTCCACTTTGTCCATTTCGTCCATTTCGTCAAGTTTGTCCACTTCGTCCACTTCCTCCACTTCCTTCACTTCGTCCACCTCGTCCACTTCCTCCACTTTGTCCACTTCCTCCTTTTCGTCCACTTCCTCCATTTCCTCAACATCGTCCATTTCATTCACTTCCACCACTTCGTCAACTTCATCCACTTCGTCTACTTCGTCCACTTCGTCCACGTCGTCCACTTCCTCCACTTTGTCCACTTCCTCCATTTCGTCCACTTCCTTCATTTCCTCAACATCGTCCATTTCATCCACTTCCACCACTTCGTCAACTTCATCCACTTCATCTACTTCGTCCACGTCCCCCACTTCTTCAACTTCCTCCACTTCCTCTACTTCCTCCGCTTCGTCCACGTCTTCCGCTTCCTCCACTTCGTCCACTTCCTCCATTTCGTCCACTTCCTCCACCTCATCAACATCGTACATTTCCTCTACTTCCTCCACTTCATGCACTTCACTTCCTCCACTTTGTCCACTTCCTCCATTTCGTCCACTTCCTTCATTTCCTCAACATCATCCATTTCATCCACTTCCACCACTTTGTCAACTTCATCCACTTCATCTACTTCGTCCACGTCCCCCACTTCTTCAACTTCCTCCACTTCCTCCACTTCCTCCACTTCGTCCACTTCTTCCACTTCCTCCACTTCTTCCACTTCCTCCACTTCGTCCACTTCCTCCATTTCGTCCACTTCCTCCACTTCATCAACATCGTACATTTCCTCTACTTCCTCCACTTCATGCACTTCCTCCACTTCTTCCACTTCGTCAACTTTGTCCACTTCCTCCACTTCCTCCACTTCGTCCACTTCGTCAACTTTGTCTACTTCCTCCACTTTGTCCACTTCCCCCACTTCCTCTACTTCGTCCACTTCGCACACTTCTTTTACTTCCTCCACTTCCTCCACTTCCTCCATTTCGTCCACTTCCTCCACTTCCTCAACATCGTCCATTTCCTCTACTTCCTCTACTTCATTCACTTCCTCCACTTTTTCCACTTCATCAACTTTGTCCACTTCCTCCACTTCGTCCACTTCCTCCATTTTGTCCACTTCCTCTACTTCCTCCACTTCGTCCACTTCCTCCATTTCGTCCACTTCCTCCATTTCCTCAACATCGTCCATTTCATCCACTTGCACCACTTCATTCACTTCCTCCACTTTGTCCACTTCGTCAACTTCTTCCACTTCGTCCAATTCGTCCACTTCGTCAGGTTCGTCCACTTCCACCACTTCCTCCACTTCATCAACTTCTTTCACTTCCTCCACTTCTTCCACTTCGTCAACTTTGTCCACTTCCTCCACTTCGTCCACTTCGTCAACTTCGTCCACTTCATTTATTTCGTGCACTTCGTCAAGCTCGTCCACTTCCTCCACGTCCTCCACTTCTTGAACTTCCTCCACTTCGTCCACTTCCTCCACTTCATCAACATCGTCCTTTTCCTCTACTTCCTCCACTTCATTCACTTCCTCCACTTCTTCCACTTCATCAACTTTGTCCACTTCGTCCACTTCCTCCACTTCGTCCACTTCGTCCATTTCGTCCACTTTCTCCACTTTGTCCACTTCCTCCACTTCCTCCACTTCGTTCACTTCGTACACTCCTGTTACTTCCTCCACTTCCTTCATTTCGTCCACTTCATCAACATCGTACATTTCCTCTACTTCCTCCACTTCTTCCACTTCGTCAACTTTGTCCACTTCATCCACTTCGTCCACTTCATCAACTTCGTCCAGTTCCTCATTTGTCCACTTCCTCCACTTCCTCCGCTTCGTCCACTTCTTACACTTCTTTTACTTCCTCCACTTCCTCCATTTCGTCCACTTCCTCCATTTCCTCAACATCGTCCATTTCCTCTACTTCCTCCACTTCATTCACTTCCTCCACTTTTTCCACTTCATCAACTTTGTCCACTTCCTCCACTTCGTCCACTTCCTCCATTTCGTCCGCTTCCTCCATTTGCTCAACATCGTCCATTTCATCCACTTCCTCCACTTCATTCACTTCCTCCACTTTGTCCACTTCGTCCACTTCTTCCACTTCGTCCAATTCGTCCACTTCGTTAGGTTCGTCCACTTCCTCCACTTGGTCCATTTCCTCCACTTCCTCCACTTCATCCACTTCCTTCTCTTCGTCCATTTCATCCACTTCCTTCACTTCGTCCACTTCGTCCACTTCCTCCACTTCGTCAACCTCATCTACTTCGTCAACTTCGTCCACTTCATCCACTTCCTCCACTTCCTCCACTTCATTCACTTCCTCCACTTCTTCCACTTGGTCAACTTTGTCCACTTCCTCCACTTCGTCCACTTTGCCACTTCATCAACTTCATCAACTTTGTCCACTTTGTCCACTTGGTCAACTTTGTCGACTTCCTCCACTTCCTCCACTTCGTCCACTTCGTCCACTTCGTCCACTTCGTCCTCTTCGTCCACTTCGTCCACTTTGTCCACATGTTCCACTTCCTCCACTTCCTCCACTTTGTCCACTTCGTCCCTTTCGTCCACTTCGTCCCTTTCGTCCACTTCGTCCTCATCGTCCACTTCCTCTACTTCCTCCACTTCCTCCACTTCGTGAAGTTCGTCAACTTTGTCTACTTCGTCCACTTCATCAACTTCGTCCACTTCGTTGTCTTCGTGCACTTCTTCCACTTCGTCCACTTCCTCCACTTCTTCCACTTCGTCCTCTTGGTCCACATAGTCAAGTTCGTCAACTTCGTCCACTTGGTCCACTACGTCAACTTCGTCCTCTTCGTCCACTTCGTCTACTTCGTCCACTTCCTTCACTTCATCCACTTCGTCCACATCGTCATGTTCGTCCACTTCGTTGACATACTCAACTTCCTCGACTTAGTCCATTTCGTCCACTTCCTCCACTTCGTCCACTTCCTCTATTTCGTCCACTCCCTCCACTTCCTCTACTTCCTCCACTTCGTCCACTTCATCCCCTTTGTCCACTTCGTCCACTTTGTCCAGTTCGTCATGTTCGTCCACTTCCTCTACTTCCTCAACTTCGTCCACTTCCACCACTTCCTCCACTTCCTGCATCTCATCCACTTCCTCAACATCGTCCATTTCCTCCACTTCCTCAACATCGTCCATTACCTCCACTTCCTCCACTTCGTCAACTTCTTCCACTTGGTCCACTTCGTCAACTTCGTCCTCTTCCTGAACGTCGTGCACTTCCTCCTCTTCATCCACTTCATTCATTTCCTGCACTTCTTCCACTTCATCCACTTCCTCCATTTCCTCCACTTCGTCCACTTCATCCACTTCGTCAACTTTGTCCACTTCATCAACTTCGCCAAGTTCGTCCACTTCCTCTACTTCGTCCACTTCGTCAACTTCCTCCTCTTCCTCTACTTCCTCCACTTCCTCCACTTCATAAATTTCGTGCACTTCGTCAACTTCGTCAACTTTGTCCACTTCGTCAACTTCGTCCACATTCCTCCACTTCCTCCATTTCGTCCTCTTCGTCCACTTCTTCATCTTATTCTTCCGCTTCGTCCAATTCGTCAACTTCGATAAGTTCGTCCCCTTGGTCCTCTTCGTCCACTTCGTCGACTTCGTCCACTTCCTCTACTTCCACCACTTCGTCCACTTCGTCATGCTCATCCATTTCGTCAACCTCCTCTATTTCCTCCACTTTGTCCACTTCCTCCACTTCATCCACTTCATCCACTTCCTCCACTTCGTCAACTTCTTTCACTTCCTCCACTTCTTCCACTTCGTCAACTTTGTCCACTTCCTCCACTTCATCCACTTCGTCAACTTCGTCCACTTCATCTATTTCGTGCACTTCGTCAAGCTCGTCCACTTCCTCCACGTCCTCCACTTCTTCAACTTCCTTGACTTCGTCGACTTCCTCCACTTCATCAACATCGACCTTTTCCTCTACTTCCTCCACTTCATTCACTTCCTCCACTTCTTCCACTTCATCAACTTTGTCCACTTCCTCCACTTCGTCCACTTCGTCAACTTCGTCAACTTCTTCCACTTCGTCCATTTCGTCCACTTCCTCCACTTTGTCCACTTCCTCCACTTCGTTCACTTCGTACACTTCTGTTACTTCCTCCACATCCTCCATTTCGTCCACTTCATCAACATCGTACATTTCCTCTACTTCCTCCACTTCATGCACTTCCTCCACTTCTTCCACTTCGTCAACTTTGTCCACTTCCTCCACTTCGTCCACTTCGTCAACTTCGTCCACTTCCTCCACTTTGTCCACTTCCTCCACTTCCTCCGCTTCGTCCTCTCCGTACACTTCTTTTACTTCCTCCACTTCCTCCATTTCGTCCACTTCCTCCATTTCCTCAACATCGTCCATTTCCTCTACTTCCTCCACTTCATTCACTTCCTCCACTTTTTCCACTTCATCAACTTTGTCCACTTTCTCCACTTCCTCCATTTCGTCCGCTTCCTCCATTTGCTCAACATCGTCCATTTCAGCCACTTCCTCCACTTCATTCACTTCCTCCACTTTGTCCACTTCGTCAACTTCGTCAACTTCTTCAACTTTGTCCAATTCGTCCACTTCGTTAGGTTCGTCCACTTCGTCCACTTCGTCCACTTCTTCCACTTCCTCCACTTCCTCCACTTCCTCCACTTCCTCCACTTCGTCCAATTCTGCCACTTTGTCCACTTCCTCCACTTCCTCCACTTCGACCACGTCGTCAACTTCGTCCACTTCATCCACTTCGTACACTTCGTCCACTTCGTCCTCTTCGTCCACTTCATCCACTTCATCCACTTCGTCTACTTCGTGAAGTTTGTCCACTCCGTCCACTTCCTCTATTTCCTCCGCTTCGTCCACTTCCTCCACTTGGTCCATTTCCTCCACTGCCTCCACTTCATCCACTTCCTTCACTTCGTCCACTTCATCCACTTCCTTCACTTCCTCCACTTCCTCCACTTCCTCCACTTCGTCAACCCCGTCTACTCCGTCAACTTCGTCCACTTCATCCACTTCCTCCACTTCCTCCACTTCATTCACTTCCTCCACTTCTTCCACTTGGTCAACTTTGTCTACTTCCTCCACTTCGTCCACTTTGCCACTTCATCAACTTCGTCAACTTTGTCCACTTGGTCAACTTCGTCGACTTCCTGCACTTCCTCCACTTCGTCCACTTCGTCCTCTTCGTCCCCTTCGTCCACTTTGTCCACATGTTCCACTTCCTCCACTTCGTCCACTTCGTCCCTTTCATCCACTTCGTCCCCTTCGTCCACTTCGTCCTCATCGTCCACTTCCTCCACTTCCTCCACTTCGTCCACTTCGTGAAGTTCGTCAACTTCGTCTACTTCGTCCACTTCGTCAACTTCGTCCACTTTGTCGTCTTCGTGCACTTCTTGCACTTCGTCCACTTCCTCCACTTCTTCCACTTCGTCCACTTGGTCCACATAGTCAAGTTCGTCAACTTCGTCCACTTGGTCCACTACGTCAACTTCGTCCTCTTCGTCCACTTCGTCTACTTCGTCCACTTCCTTCACTTCATCCACTTCGTCCACATCGTCATGTTCATCCACTTCGTCGACATACTCAACTTCCTCCACTTAGTCCATTTCGTCCACTTCCTCCACTTCGTCCACTTCCTCCATTTCGTCCACTCCCTCCACTTCCTCCACTTCCTCCACTTCCTCCACTTCATCCCCTTTGTCCACTTCGTCCACTTTGTCCAGTTCGTCATGTTCGTCCACTTCCTCTACTTCCTCCACTTCGTCCACTTCCACCGCTTCCTCCACTTCCTGCATTTCATCCACTTCCTCAACATCGTCCATTTCCTCCACTTCCTCAACATCGTCCATTACCTCCACTTCCTCCACTTCGTCAACTTCTTCCACTTGGTCCACTTCGTCAACTTCGTCCTCTTCCTCCTCTTCCTGAACGTCGTGCACTTCCTCCACTTCATCCACCTCATTCACTTCCTGCACTTCTTCCACTTCGTCCACTTCCTCCATTTCCTCCTCTTCGTCCACTTCATCCACTTCGTCAACTTTGTCCACTTCATGAACTTCGCCAAGTTCGTCCACTTCGTCCACTTCCTCTACTTCGTCCACTTCGTCAACTTCCTCCTCTTCCTCTACTTCCTCCACTTCCTCCACTTCGTAAATTTCGTGCACTTCGTCAACTTCGTCAACTTTGTCCACTTCGACAACTTCGTCCACATTCCTCCACTTCCTCCATTTCGTCCTCTTCCTCCACTTCTTCATCTTATTCTTCCGCTTCGTCCAATTCGTCAACTTCGATAAGTTCTTCCCCTTCATCCACTTCGTCAACTTTGTCCACTTCCTCCACTTCCTCTACTTCCACCACTATGTCTACTTCGTCCCCTTCGTCCACTTCCTCGACTTCGTCAACTTCTTCCACTTCGTCCACTTGGTCAATTTCGTCCACTTCCACCACTTCCTCAACATCGTCCACTTCCTCAACATCGTGCACTTCCTCCACTTCCTCCACTTCTTTCACTTCCTGCACTTCTTCCACCTTGGCCACTTCGTCCATTTCGTCCACTTCGTCCATTTCATCCACTTTGTCAACTTCCTCCACTTCGTCCATTTCGTCCACTTCCTCCACTTCGTCCACTTCGTCAACTTCCTTCACTTCCTCCATTTTGTCCACTCCGTCCATTTCGTCGACTTCGTCGACTGCATCCACTTCGTCCACTTCGTCAACTTCCTCCACTTCCTCTACTTTGTCCACTTCATCCACTTTGTCTACTTCTTCCACTTCATCCACTTCCTCCACTTCCTCCACGTCGTCCACTTCGTCCACTTCGTCATCTTCGTCCACTTCCTCCACTTCGACCAGTTCTTCCACTTCCCGCATTTCCTCAACTTCCGCCACATCCTCCAAATCGTCCATTTCCTCCCCTTCCTCCACTTCATTCAGTTCCTCCACTTCTTCTACTTCGTCAACTTTGTCCACTTCCTCCACTTCCTCCAGTTCGTCTACTTCGTAAACTTCGCCAAATTCGTCAACTTTGTCCCCTTCGTCCACTTCGTACTCTTCGTCGACTTCCTCCACTTCGTCAACTTCTTCCACTTCGTCCACTTCATCAACTTCGTCCACTTCCTCCACTTCCTCAACATCGTGCACTTCCTCCACTTCCTCCACTTCATTCACTTCCTCCACTTCTTCCACTTCCTCCACTTCCTCCACTTCGTCCACTTCATCCACTTCGTCAACTTTGTCCACTTCGTCGATTTCGTCCACTTCGTCAAGTTCGTCAAGTTCGTCAAGTTTGTCAAGTTCGTCCCCTTCGTCCACTTCGTCAAGTTCGTCCCTTTCGTCCACTTCGTCAAGTTCGTCCGCTACGTCCACTTCGTACACTTCCTCCACTTCCTCCACTTCGTCAACTTCCTCAACATCGTGCACTTCCTCCTCTTCCTCCACTTCAATCACTTCCTGCACTTCTTCCACTTCGTCCACTTCCTCCACTTTGTCAATTTCCTCCACTTCCTCCACTTCCTCCACCTCCTGCACTTTCTCTACTTCGTCCACTTCGTCCACTTCGTCAACTTCGTCAACTTCCTCCACTTCCTCAACTTCTTCCACTTAATCCAATTCTTCCACTTCCTCCACTTCCTCCACTTCGTCCACTACGTCAACTTCGTCATATTTGTCTAGTTATTCAACTTCGTCCACTTCCTCAACTTCGTCCACTTCGTCCATTTCGTCCAATTCGTGAAGTTCGTCCACTTCGTCCACCTCCTCCACCTCCTCCACTTCCTCCACTTCCTCCACTTCCTCAACTTCCTCCACTTCCTCCACTTCCTCCACTTCTTCCACTTCCTCCACTTCCTCCTCTTCCAAAATTTTGTGCATTTCGTCAACTTCGTCTACTTTGTCCACATCGTCAACTTCGTCCACTTCCTCCACTTCTTCCACTTCCTCCACTTCCTCCACATTCTCCACTTCCTCCACTTCCTCCATGTCGTCCACTTCCTCCACTTCCTCAACATCGTTCATTTCCTCCACTTCGTCCACTTCGTCCACTTCCTCAATTTCCTCCACTTCCTCCACTTCCTCCACTTCTTCCACTTCGTCCACTTCCTCCTCTTCCTCCACTTCGTCCAGTTCGTCAACTTCGTCCACTTCGTCAATTTCGTCCACCTCCTCCACTTCGTCCAGTTCTTCCACTTCCTCCACTTGTCCACATTCTCCACTTCCTCCACCTCCTCCACTTCCCCAATTTCGTCCACTTCCTCAATATCGTCCATTTCCTCCAGTTCCTCCACTTCATGCACATCTTCCACTTTGTCCACTTCGTGCACTTTGTCAACTTCGTCCACTTCGTCCATTTCGTCCACTTCGTCAAGTTCGTCCACTTCCTCCACTTCCTCCACTTCTTCCACTTCCTCCACTTCATCCACTTCGTCCATTTTATCCACTTCGTCCAGTTCTTCCACTTCCTCCACTTCGTCCTCTTCATCGACTTCGTCGACTTCGTCCACTTCGTCCACTTCCTCCACTTCATCCACTTCGTCCACTTCGTCAAGTTCGTTCAATTCCTCTATTTCCTCCACTTCGTCCACTTCGCCCACTTCCTCAACTTCTTCCACATCCTCCACTTCCTCCACTTCCTCTACTTCGTCAACTTCGTCAAGTTCGTCCTCTTTGTCCACATCGTCCAGTTCGTCAAGTTCGTCCACTTCCTCCACTTTCTCCACTTCTTCAAGTTCGTCCACTTCCTCTACTTCCTCCACTTCCTCCACTTCCTCAACATCGTCCACTTTCCTCCACTTCATCCACTTCTTCCACTTCGTCAACTTTATCCACTTCGTCCACTTCCTCCCCTTCGTCCACTTCGTCCACTTCGTCAACGTCATCAACTTCGTCCCCTTCGTCCATTTCGTCCACTTCGAGAACTTCGTTTACTTCGTCCACTTCCTCCACTCCCTCATTCCTCCACTTCTCCACTTCCTACACTTCGTCCACTTCGTCAAGTTCGTGAACTTTGTCCACATCGTCCACTTCCTCCTCTTCGTCTACTTTCTCCACTTCGTCAACTTCCTCCACTTCCTTCACTTCCTCCACTTCGTCCACTTCGTGCACTTCGTCCACTTCTTCAACTTCCTCCACTTCGTCCATGTCGTCAACTTCGTCCACTTCTTCCACTTTATCCTCTTCGTCCACTTCGTCAACTTCGTCCTATTGGTCCGCTTCCTGTACTTCCTCCACTTCATCTACTTCGTCCACTTCGTCAAGTTCTTCAACTTCGTCCACTTCCTCTAATTCGTCCACGTCATCCACTTCGTCCACTTCCTTCACTTCTTCCATTTCGTTCTCTTGCTCCACTTCCTCCACTTCCTCCACTTCGTCTACTTCTTCCACTTCGTCCATTTCGTCCACTTTGTCAAGTTCGTCCACTACATTCACTTCCTCCACTTCCTCCACTTCCTCCACGTCCTCCACTTCGTCCACTTCCTCCACTTCCTCCACTTTGTCCAGTTCGTCCACTTCGTCCATTTCTTCCACTTCCTCCACTTCCTCCACGTCCTCCACTTTGTCCACGTCGCCAACTTCCTCGACTTCGTCCAATTCCTCCACTTCCTCCACTTCCTCCATTTCCATCACTTCGTCAACTTCGGCCACTTCGTCCACTTCCTCCACTTCGTCCAGTTCTTGAACTTCCTCCACTTTGTCCACATTCTCCATTTCCTCCACCTCGTCAACTTCGTCCACTTCGACCATTTCGTCCACTTCGTCAAATTCGTCAGCTTCCTCCACTTCGTCAAGTTCGTCCACTTCCTCCACTTAGTCAACTTCGTCAATTTTCTCCACTTCCTCCATTTCGTCCACTTCCTCCACTTCCTCAACATCGTCCATTTCCTCCACTTCCTCCACTCCATTCACTTCATCCACTTCATCCACTTTGTAACCATTGTCCACTTCTTCCACTTCCTCCACTTCGTCCACTTCGTCCACTTCCTCCACTTCGTCATCTTCGTCCACTTCCTCCATTTCGTCCAGTTTGTCAAGTTCGTCCACTTCCTCCACTTTGTCCATTTCGTCCACTTCGTCAGCTTCGTCAAGTTCGTGAACTTCATCCACATCGTCCACTTCCTCCACTTCCTCCACTTCATCCATTTCCTTCACATCATCCTCTTCTTCTACTTCCTTTACTTCGTCCACTTCGTCCACTTCGTCAACTTCGTCTACTTCGTCCATTTCCTCGACTTCCTCCACTTCGTCTACTTCTTCAACTTCCTCTAATTCGTCCATGTCGTCAACTGATAACAGTTGAAAAACTGTTATTTTCATGCTTAAAATTGATACTAAAAGCAACCTTTATACTTAGAAACTAGCTTGAAATCATGCTTTTATTCATATTTTCAGAAATAAGAGAGCTGGACAGGTTTATGCTTGATTTCAGTGTTTTTGTGCAGGTTTTAAGGTGAATTTAGTGAAAGAAGTGAAGAAGGAGAGAGATGGAATCAGAAAAGGAATCAAAGAGTGCAAAAGGAGAAGTCGTGGTCACCGCTCAGCGGCATTTTACCGCTAAGCGGCACTCAGGAGGTCACGAGAGGTCCGCTGAGGGGCAAAATGGCCGCTGAGGGGAAGAAACGAGACGCGCACTCACCGCTGAGCGGTACTTTACCGCTGAGCGGCACACTTATGGGCTTGGGCCTAGATTTTTTGTAATTTTAGAATAGTATATAAGCTTTAGGACATCCTAGGGTTTGTATCTTTGGCAGAAATGAGGCAAACACTCTCTCTTCCACCCCTTTGAAGGAGGATCTTGGATGCTCAGGCTACCTCTTCACCTCTTTAGGGTTTATTCTTTCATTTTTTCATTGTTATTCATCTAGGCTCACCATGAATATGGTGAACTAAACTCTGTATGTTTGTTGGGGAATCAATGTAATCTCTTGAAGCTCTCATATATGGAATTTATGCTTGCATCTTAATCTAAGATTTATGCTTTCTTTCATCATTAGTTAGGGTTTTTCCTCTTTGCTTAATGCTTGCATTGTTTAACTCATTCGATGCATGATTATTGGTTTTGTCGATACGGGCACGTACGGGGAAGTCTAGATCCGGGGAATTTCTCCCAATATTATGTTGGTTGTCGTTAAGCTCCTGAACTTATGAACTGATCATTAGGAATGCTAGGAATTGTATGAACTCGTGATTAGGGAGAAGCCTTCTAGAAAGGTACTTTAGAGAGTGGCATTAACAATGATGATTTGAATGTTGAATTCCTAAAATATATGAGAGTGGATAAGATGAAATTGACCCTCAACAACATATTCATTCATATATTTCATTGAAAGTGTTTATCTTTTGCTTTTGCCATTGATCAAAAAACTCATGCATACATGTTTATTTTCTGTCTTGCATATTAAACTCCAAATATTTCGTTCTTAAGTCTTAGCTAATCAACAAATCACATAACTAAACTAGGCCGTGAGTCCTTTGGGAGAACGATACTTGGTCTTACCAAGTTTATTACTTGAACGATTCGGTCATACTTGTCGATTGTGAAACAAGTTTGTGACATCATATTTTGGTGTTCATAAATTTGTCCATCAAGTTTTTGGCGCCGTTGCCGGGGACTCTGCTTTAACTGGTTAATTTGTGTGATTATTGATTATCTTTGACTTTAATTTTGAATTTCTGTTTTTATTTTCTGTTTTTATTTTTTCGGTTTTTATTTTATCTTATTTGATTTTATTTGATTTTATTTTATTTGATTAGATTAGATTTTATTTGATTTGATTAGATTAGATTTGATTTGATTTGATTTGATTAGATTAGATTTTATTTTATTTTATATTATTTTATCTTATCCTCTGAATCTTTTATCTTCTGAATCTATATCTTCTTCTCTATCTTTTTGTGCTAACAAATATTTTTTAGGGTTTTGTGCCTAATGTTTGCAGGATGCAATTCGAACAAGAATTTAATAGGCACTCAATTCTACCAAAGTAATCTCAACCACTGGTGGGAACATGACTCAAGCATGGATCAAAGCCAATTTTGGCAATCTGCCGGACAATTTGAGAACCAACCACAACAACAATGGCAGCAACAAAGCTTTAAAATCAACAAAGGGAAGCAAGAGATCTCTTCATTTAGACAAGGCATGGAAGAATCACTGGGGCATGCATGGGACAGGTATAAAAGCCTATTACGAAAGACTCCCACGCATGGATTTAACGAAGGAGAAGTAGTCCTAATCTTCCTTGGAGGTCTTGGTTCACAAACCATGATGATGCTTAACGCCTCAGCTGGAGGCAATATCAAATGGAAGACTCCAGAGGAAGCCACAGAAATAATTGAAAACATGACTACTAATAACAATAAGTGGAACAGTGAAAGAGGAGCTCCTATTCAACAAAAAGGAGTTCTACAGTTGCAATCCAATGATGCCTTGATAGCTCAGAACAAGTTAATAACTCAACAATTGGAGAATCTCTCAAAGGTACTTGAACAATTGCCACAAGAGTTAAAGACTGTTGCACAAGTACAATCCCAGTTGTGCGAATTGTGTGGAGGCGACCATATCAATGGTCAATGTGCCTTTCCAGTTGAAGCCGTAGAGGATGTAAACTACATGACCAATCAGTATCGTCAAGGGAGCTACAATCAGGGGTGGAAACCACACTCAAGCATTGGTCAAGGGCAAACTGGGCAAGCGGGTCAATATAATAAGCAACAGCAGCAACCCACCTTATGGCAACAATTATCTATGCTTAATGAAAGGTCCATGAGGATGGAGGAAACTCTCAACAATTTCATACAGAAAACTGAGTCTACCCAAAAGAGCACTGAAGCTGCTATCAAAAATTTGGAGACTCAGATGGGGCAGATCACCAAACAGGTGGAAGAAAGGCCAAGTAGAAATTGTGGGGCTAATACTCAGGTTAACCCCAGGGAAGAGTGTGAAGTGCTAGTGAGTGTAAATGTTAAAAAAGTTGAGTTGGAAAAAGAAGAGAGAAAAGAGAGAAAGTGAAAATTTGTGTGAAGATTGGGAAAGTGAGTAGAAAAAGAAAAGAAAAAAAGAAAGTGAGAGAAAAGAAAAAGAGGACGAGAGAAAAAAAGAAAGAATCATATGAAAAACCTCTTCCTCATCCAAAGAAGTATCATAGGAAGGAAAAGAAATTTAAGTGCTTTATGGAAATCTTCAAGAAATTGGAGATTAAAGTTCCTATGATTGAGACACTGCAACAGGTTCCTGGTTTGATCAAATTTCTGAAGAAGTTCAGTAGAAAGAAGAAAAAGAAGAAGGAACTTGAGCTTTACTGGGTCAAGCTAATGACGTTAAAAGAGCGCTTGTTGGGAGGCAACCCGGTGGATTTAAAAACTTTTGATTTGGGTTTGTAACTTTTAATCTGTGGACATTATTTTTTTAAATATTTTGTTAGATATAGCATCTACTGAAGGATGCTAGGTGGTTAAGTATCTACTGAAGGATACTAAGTTTGTAACACCTACTGATGGGTGTTGGTGAGAAAATTTTGCACCTACTGATGGGTGCTGGTAAGTCTGTAACACCTACTGATGGGTGTTGGTAAGTTTGAAACACCTACTGATGGGTGTTGGTGGATTTTGGGTCAGGCTCGTGACGTTAAACAAGCGCTACCTGGGAGGCAACCCAGTTGATTGAATATTTCTGTTTGTTTATTTTAGTTAGGGTTTGCATAAGCATTTTTAAACATTGAATTGCAGGGAACCAATGAGGGGCATGTATGGGAGGCACGTAGGTTAAGAAAAGAAGGAGAGGAGCACATCACGAAAGTGTCGTGAGCGGTATTTTACCGCTGAGCGGTACTCTCGCAGAATGGGCTTTAGTCCCCCTTAGCGGGACCCGAGCCCATTAGGGTATTTTTATACCTCAAGCTGCGTTCTAGGGTTTCTTTCCAGGCTTTTCTCTGCACAAACACTTCCACACACCTTCTCCTAGGTTTTCCACATCTTTTCACTCATCCCTCTTTAGAAAATCTCCCTTCCACTCACTTGCTCACTAGTTTTCCATATAAGTTTGGGGTTGGGAGAGAGCATCATTGAAGGGGCTGATTTCTTCATTGTGGTTTACTAATGCTTAACAATGTATCTTTTGGTTTTGTGAATTATGTTTGATGCAGGGATGGCCTCCTCATCGGGCAAAAAGAATCAAGACTATAAGATCCAAGAAGAAGGAAGATACAGAGGACAGCTCAGATTGATGAGGAGCTGAGATAGCATTTACTGATGAATGCTATCATATGCTTATGCTTTTGTTGGTTTAAGTTTTCTGAACTTATTTGTTTTTGTTTTTAGATTAGGGTTTGATGTACTCTATTTGAAACCTGGTTTGTTATGATGGTTTGCTATTAACTGTGATTGTTTGATAAGTAATGCTTGAATGATGCTTATGATTAATTGATGTTGAGATGATGTGCACATTAAAATGCTTATACAGGTGATTCACAAGCTTTGTGAACAAATGCATGATATCATGATTGTGATTGTGAAATTAAGCAGGATATGTATGTCAAATGTGAATGAGCTGATATGTGAGATTTTGAGCTCCAGAGTTGTTATTGTTGAATGCTATTACTTTGAAAGCATGAATGACTTTGCCCAGGTTTTCTATGATTGAATCAATTGCTTGTTTTGCATCATGTGATCAAGGCCTTTTGTTGAAACCCTTTTTATTGGCCAAATTCATAAAGTTAGCCCACTAAAAGAGAACACGTTGTGTTCTATCCTTTGAACCCTTAGCCTTGAATATACAGTGAAACCCTTGATTGAAAATCTTTACCTTGAGTTAAGTAGAAGATCTTGCATGGTATTGTTAAATGTTCAAGTTTGGGGTTGTTGGGAAAACATGAAAAAGGAAAAGCATTGAGCTAAGAGCTAAAAAGTAAGAATATGCAAAGAAGAGAAAAAGAAGCAAAGCTCAATACAAATGCAAAGGCAAAAGAAAGTTGGGAATGAATAAGATGATTGTGTTGATATGATTCTCTTAACTCAAGGATTTTGTGATCCAGAAAAACCAATTTTCTTGTTAGCCCAGCCACATTATAAGCCATTAAAAAGTCCTTGTGATGATGCATGCTTGTGAATGTTTTTGATTGTGGTAAAATTAAAGGCAAAGTTGATTCATGTGACATTGTGATAGTAGAGTGAATGAGTGAGACACTTTACCTCTTATACACTTGTGTGTTGAGTGAAACACTTTACCTAGTGAGGAAATATTCCATAAGCACATGAACATCCATGCTTAATTGATTAATCATTCATGAAAAATAGGATTTGTTGGAATTTAAATGACTTGGTGAACACTAAAGCATGTGCACATCTTTAATGAACTCTTGGTCATAAGTTTGAGTGAAGTTGTTACTTATCTTGAAAAAGAGGATTTTTGAATTTTTGAACCATCATATCAATCAGTTGGAGATTGAGTTACATTTTGTTTGCTTGAGGACAAGCAAAGTTCTAAGTTTGGGGTTGTGATAACAGTTGAAAAACTGTTATTTTCATGCTTAAAATTGATACTAAAAGCAACCTTTATACTTAGAAACTAGCTTGAAATCATGCTTTTATTCATATTTTCAGAAATAAGAGAGCTGGACAGGTTTATGCTTGATTTCAGTGTTTTTATGCAAGTTTTAAGGTGAATTTAGTGAAAGAAGTGAAGAAGGAGAGAGATGGAATCAGAAAAGGAATCAAAGAGTGCAAAAGGAGAAGCCGTGGTCACCGCTCAGTGGCATTTTACCGCTGAGCGGCACTCAGGAGGTCACGAGAGGTCCGCTGAGGGGCAAAATGGCCGCTGAGGGGAAGAAACGAGACGCGCACTCACCGCTGAGCGGTACATTACCGCTGAGCGGCACACTTATGGGCTTGGGCCTAGATTTTTTGTAATTTTAGAATAGTATATAAGCTTTAGGACGTCCTAGGGTTTGTATCTTTGGCAGAAACGAGGCAAACACTCTCTCTTCCACCCCTTTGAAGGAGGATCTTGGATGCTCAGGCTACCTCTTCACCTTTTTAGGGTTTATTCTTTCATTTTTTCATTGTTATTCATCTAGGTTCACCATGAATATGGTGAACTAAACTCTGTATGTTTGTTGGGGAATCAATGTAATCTCTTGAAGCTCTCATATATGGAATTTATGCTTGCATCTTAATCTAAGATTTATGCTTTCTTTCATCATTAGTTAGGGTTTTTCCTCTTTGCTTAATGCTTGCATTGTTTAACTCATTCGATGCATGATTATTGGTTTTGTCGATACGGGCACGTACGGGGAAGTCTAGATCCGGGGAATTTCTCCCAATATTATGTTGGTTGTCGTTAAGCTCCTGAACTTATGAACTGATCATTAGGAATGCTAGGAATTGTATGAACTCGTGATTAGGGAGAAGCCTTCTAGAAAGGTACTTTAGAGAGTGGCATTAACAATGATGATTTGAATGTTGAATTCCTAAAATATATGAGAGTGGATAAGATGAAATTGACCCCCAACAACATATTCATTCATATATTTCATTGAAAGTGTTTATCTTTTGCTTTTGCCATTGATCAAAAAACTCATGCATACATGTTTATTTTCTGTCTTGCATATTAAACTCCAAATATTTCGTTCTTAAGTCTTAGCTAATCAACAAATCACATAACTAAACTAGGCCGTGAGTCCTTTGGGAGAACGATACTTGGTCTTACCAAGTTTATTACTTGAACGATTCGGTCATACTTGCCGATTGTGAAACAAGTTTGTGACATCATATTTTGGTGTTCATAAATTTGTCCATCATCAACTTCGTCCACTTCTTCCACTTCATCCTCTTCGTCCTATTCATCCGCTTCCTCCACTTCCTCCACTTCATCCACTTCGTCCACTTTGTCAAGTTCTTCAACTTCGTCCACTTCCTCTACTTCGTCTACGTCGTCCACTTCGTCCACTTCCGCCACTTCCTTCACTTCTTCCATTTCGTCCTCTTGCTCCACTTTCTCCACTTCCTCCACTTCCTCTACTTCGTCAACTTCTTCCACTTCGTCCTTTTTGTCCACTTCGTCAACTTCGTCCACTTCATTCACTTCCTCCACTTCCTCCACTTCTTCCACTTCGTACACCTCCTCCACTTCGTCCACGTCGCCAACTTCATCAACTTCGTCCACTTCATCAAGTTCGTCCACTTCCTCCACTTCGTCCACCTCCTACACTTCGTCCATTTCGTCCATTTCCTCCACTTCCTCAACATTGTCCCTTTCCTCCACTTCCTACACTCCATCCACTTCTTCCATTCCGTCAACTTTTTCCACTTCGTCATCTTCGTCAACTTCGTCCATTTCGTCCTCTTCGTCAAGTTCGTCCACTTCCTCCACTTCCTCAACATCGTCACTTTCCTCCACTTCCTCCACTATATTCACTTCATCCCCTTCTTCCAGTCCGTCAACTTTTTCGACTTCCTCCACTTCGTCATCTTCGTCAACTTCGTCCATTTCATCAACTTCGTCCACTTCCTCCACTTTGTCCATTTCGTCCACTTCGTCAGCTTCGTCAAGTTCGTGAACTTCGTCCACATCGTCCACTTCCTGCACTTCCTCCACTTCCTCCACTTCCTTCACATCGTCCACTTCCTCCACTTCGTCCACTTCGTCCACTTCGTCCACTTCTTCAAGTTCGTCCACTTCGTCCACTTCCTTCACTTCATTCACTTCCTACACTTCTAACTTCCTCCACTTCGTCAACTTCGTCCACTTCGTCCACTTCCTCCACTTCTTCCACTTCCTCCACTTCCTCTACTTCGTCCACTTCGTCAACTTCGTCAACTTCGTCCGCTTCGTCCACTTATTCAACTTCGTCCACTTCCACCACTTTGTCCAGTTCTTCCACTTCGTCCACTTCATCCACATTCTCCACTTCCTCCACTTCCTCCACTTCGTCAACTTTGTCCACTTCGTCCATTTCGTCCACTTCCTCCATGTCCTCCACTTCGTCCACTTCTTCCACTTCCTCCACTTCGTCAAGTTCGTCCAGTTCCTCCATCTCGTCCACTTCCTCCACTTCCTCAACATTGTCCATTTCCTCCACTTCCTCCACTCCATTCACTTTATCCACTTCTTCCACTTCGTTAACGTTTTCCACTTTCTCCACTTCGTCAACTTCTTCGACTTACTCCACTTTGTCCACTTCGTCCATTTCGTCCACTTCGTCAAGTTCATCCACTTCCTCTATTCCTCTGCTTCGTCAAGTTCGTCCACTTCCTCCACTTCCTCCATGTCGTCCACTTCCTCCACTTCCTCAACATCGTCCATTTCCTCTACTTCCTCCTCTTTACTCACTTCATCCACTTCTTCCACTTCGTCAACTTCCTCCATTTCCTCCAATTCCTCCACTTCGCTTACTTCGTCCTCTTCGTCCACTTCTTCATCTTCTTCTTCTACTTCGTCAAATTCGTCAACTTCGTCAAGTTCGTCCCCTTCGTCCACTTCGTCAAGTTCGTCCCCTACGTCCTCTTCCTCCACTTCGTCAACTTCCTCAACATCGTGCACTTCCTCCACTTCCTCCACTTCATTCACTTCCTGCACTTCTTCCACTACGTCAACATCATCAACTTCGTCCACTTATTCAACTTCGTCCACTTCCTCAACTTCGTCCACTTCCTAATTTCATCCACTTCCTCCACCTCCTGTACTTCGTCAACTTCGTCCACTTCCTCTACTTCCTCCACTTCCTCCACTTCGTCCACTTCTTCCACTTCCTCCACTTCCTCCTCTTACTCCAGTTCGTCCAATTCGTCAACTTCGTCCACTTCGTCAACTTCCTCCACTTCCTCCACTTCGTCCAGTTGTTCCACTTCCTCCACTTTGTCCATATTCTCCACTTCCTCTACTTCGTCTACTTCCACCACTTCGTCGAGTTCGTCCACTTCCTCCACTTCCGCCATTTCGTCCACTTCCTCCACTTCCTCAACATTGTCCATTTCCTCCACTTCATTCACTACCTCCACTTCCTCAACTTTGTCATCTTCGTCCACTTCGTCCACTTCCTCCTCTTCCTCCACTTCGTCCACTTCGTCAACTTCGTCAACTTTGTCCACCTCCTCCACTTTGTCCAGTTCTTCCACTTCCTCCACTTGTCCACATTCTCCACTTCCTCCATTTAGTCCACTTCGTCCACTTCCTCAACATCGTCCATTTCCTCCACTTCCTCCACTTTATTCACTTCTTCCACTTTGTCCACTTTGTGCACTTCGCCAACTTTGTCCACTTCGTCCATTTCGTCCACTTCGTCAGGTTCGTCCACTTCCTCCACCTCCTCCACTTCTTCCACGTTGTCCACTTCATCCACTTCGTCCACTTTATCCACTTCTTCCAGTTCTTCTAGTTCTTCCACTTCGTCCACTTCGTCCTCTTCGTCCACTTCCTCCACTTCCTCCACTTCATCCACTTCGTCCACTGCCTGTATTTCCTCCACTTCGTCCACTTTGTCCACTTCTTCCACATCCTCCACTTCGTCAAGTTCGTCCTCTTCGTCCACATCGTCCACTTCGTCCACTTCGTCAAGTTTCTCAACTTCCTCCACATCCTCCACTTCGTCAAGTTCGTCTACTTCGTCCACTTCCTCTACTTCCTCCAATTCCTCCACCCCCTCCACTTCCTCAACATCGTCCAGTTTCCTCCACTTCATCTTCTTCGTCCACATCGTCCACATCGTCCACTTCGTCCACTTCGTCCACTTCGTCAAGTTTGTCCACTTCCTCCACATCCTCCACTTCGTCAAGTTCGTCCACTTCCTCTACTTCCTCCACTGCCTCCACTTCCTCAACATCGTTCACTTTCCTCCACTTCATCCACTTTTTCCACTTCGTCAACTTTATCCACTTCGTCCACTTCCTCCCCTTCTTCCACTTCGTCCACTTCGTCAACTTCGTCCATTTCGTCCCCTTCATCCACTTCGTCCACTTCGTGAACTTCGTTTACTTCGTCCACTTCCTACACTCCCTTATTCCTGCACTTCGTCCACTTCCTACACTTCGTCCTCTTCGTCCAGTTCTTCATCTTCTTCTTCCACTTAGTCCACTTTGTCCAATTCGTCAACTTCGTCAAGTTCGTCCTCTTCGTCCACATCGTCCACATCGTCCACTTCCTCCACTTCGTCAAGTTCGTCCACTTCGTCCACTTCCTCTACTTCTTCCACTTCCTCCACTTCCTCAACATCGTCCACTTTACTCCACTTCTTCCACTTCTTCCACTTCGTCAACTTTATCCACTTCGTCCACTTCCTCCACTTCATCCACTTCGTCTACTTCGTCAAGTTCATCCACTTCGTCCACTTCCTCTATTTCCTTCACTTCGTCCACTTCCTCCACTTCGTCCATTTCCTCCACTTCCTCCACTTCCTCCACTTCATCCACGTCCTTCACTTCGTCCTCTTCGTCCACTTCCTCCTCTTCGTCCACTTCCTCCACTTCCTCCACTTCGTCAACCTCGTCTACTTCGTCCACGTTGTCCACTTCCTCCACGTCCTCCACTTCCTCCACTTCGTCCACTTCTTCCACTTCCTCCACTTCGTCCACTTCATCCTCTTTGTCCACTTCGTCAACTTCGTGCACTTCCTCCACTTCCTCCACTTCATCCACTTCGTCAAGTTCGTCCACTTCGTCCAGTTCCTCTACTTCTTCCACGTCCTGCACTTCCTTCATTTCCTACATTTCGTCATCTTCCTCCACTTCCTCCACTTCCTCCACTTCGTCCATTTCGTCCACTTCATCAGGTTCATCCACTTCCTCCACTTCCTCCACTTACTCCACTTCGTCCATGTCGTCAACTTCGTCCACTTCGTCCTCTTCGTCCACTTCGTCGACGTCGTCCACTTCCTCCACTTCATCCACTACGTCCACTTCGTCAAGTTTGTCCACTTCGTCCACTTCCTCTATTTCGTCCACTTCGTCCACTTCCTCCACTTCGTAAACTTCGTCCACTTCATCAACTTCGTCAACTTCCTCCTCTTCCTCCACATCGCCCACTTCCTCCACTTCCTCCACTTCGTCAACGTCGTCCACTTCGTCAACTTCGTCCACTTCCTCCACTTCGTCCAGTTCTTCCACTTCCTCCACTTCCTCCAAATTATCCACTTCCTCGACCTCGTCAACTTCTTCCACTTCGTCCACTTCTTCAACTTCGTCCACTTTCTCCACTTCCTCAACATTGTCCACTTCTTGCACTTCCTCTGCTCCATTCACTTCCTGAACTTCTTCCACTTCATCAACATTGTCCATTTCCTCCACTTCCTCCACTTCGTCCACTTCATCCACTTCGTCAACTTCATCCACTTCGTCCATTTCGTCCACTTCCTCCACATCCTCCATTTCCTCCACTTCCTCCACTTCCTTCCCTCCCTCCACTTTGTCCACTTCGTCTACTTCGTCCACTTCGTCAACTTCCTCCACTTCCTCCACTTCGCCCACTTCGTCCACTTTGCCCACTTCCTCCACTTCCTCCACTTCCTCCACTTCGTCAACGTCGTGCACTTCGTCAATCTCGTCCACTTCCTCCACTTCGTCCAGTTCTTCCACTTCCTCCACCTCGTCCACATTCTCCACTTCCTTCACTTCTTCAAATTCGTCGACTTCGTCCACTTCCTCCACTTCGTCAAGTTCGTCCACTTCATAGACTTCCTCCATTTCGTCCACTTTCATCACTTCCTCAACATCGTCCATTTCCTCTACTTGCTCGACTTCATTCACTTCATCCACTTCTTCCACTTCGTCAACTTTGTCCACTTCGTCCACGTCGTCCACTTCGTCTACTTCGTCCACTTCGTCCACTTCGTCCACTTCGTCAACTTCGTTAACTTCGTCCACTTCGTCCATTTCGTCCACTTCGTAAGGATCGTCCACTTCCTCCACTTCCTCCACTTTGTCCACTTCGTCCACTTCGTCAGTTTCGTCCACTTCGTTAGGTTTGTCCACTTCCTCCACTTTGTCCACTTCTTCCACTTCGTCTACTTCCTCCATTTCCTCCACTTCGTCCATCTCGCCAACTTCGTCCACTGCCTCCATTTCGTCCACCTCCTCCACCTCCTCCTCTACGTCCACTTCCTCCACTTCGTCAACTTCGTCCACTTCGTCAACTTCGAATACTTCGTTCACTTCCTCCACCTCCTCCACTTCGTCCACTTCGTCAACTTTCTCAACTTCATCTACTTCCTCAACTGCCTCCACTTCCTCCACTTGCTCCTCTTCCTCCACTTCGTGCACTTCGTCAACTTCATCCACTTCCTCCACTTCGTCCAATTCTTCCACTTCCTGCACTTCGTCCACATTCTCCACTTCGTCCACTTCTTCCAGTTCTTCCACTTCGTCCACTTCCTCCATTTCGTCCACTTCCTCAACATCGTCCATTTCCTCCACTTCATTCACTTCCTCCACTTTGTCCACTTCATCAACTTCGTCCACTTGGTCCATTTCGTCCACTTCGTCAATTTTGTCCACTTCCTCGACTTCCTCCACTTCGTCTACTTCGTCCACTTCGTCCAGTTCTTCCACTTCCTCCACTTCGTCAACATTGTCCACGTCGTCCACTTCGTCCACTTCGTCCTCTTCGTCCACTTCGTCAAGTTCGTCCACTTCCTCCACTTCATCCACTTCGTCCACTTTGTCAAGTTCGTCCACTTCTTCTATTTCCTCCACTTCGTCCACTTCCTCCACTTCGTCAACTTCGTCAAGTTTGTCCCCTTCGTCCACTTCGTCCTCTTCCTCCACTTCCTCCACTTCGTCAACTTATTCCACGTCGTCAACTTCGTCAACTTCGTCCTCTTCCTCCACTTCCTCAACATCGTCCATTTCTTGCACTTCCTCCACTTCATTCACATCATGAACTTCTTCCACTTCGTCAACATCGTCTATTTCCTCCACTTCGTCCACTTCCTCCATTTCCTACACTTACTCCACTTACTCCACTTCCTCCCCTTCCTCCACTTTGTCCACTTCGTCTACTTCGTCCACTTCGTCAACTTTGTCAACTTCCTCTACTTCCTCCACTTCTCCCACATCGTCCACTTTCCCACTTCCTCCACTTTGTCCACTTCGTCAACATCGTCAATTTCGTCCACTTCGTCAACTTCGTCCACTTCCTCCACTTCGTCCAGTTCTTCCACTTCTACCACTTCCTCCACATTATCCACTTCGTCCACTTGGTCCATGATGAGTCTATATTTTCTTCACTTCACTTAGTTTATTGTGCTAGATTTAATTAGGGAATTGTGCTTAATTGTCCAGTATTTTCCCATTTTTCTTGATTATGCTTAATTCGATCAGAAATTCTTATTTTAACTAATTTGAATTGTCTGAGACTAATTATTTACATTATTGAGTGCTGGGAAATTATTGGATAATATTTCGGGACTTGAAGATAAATGTGACATATATTTTATTTTAAAACTAAGAGGAGTTTGCATTTAATTAATTTTAGGCTTATAGAGCATTTAATTGATCACTATCCATAACAGCAAGTGACTTTCATTTTGGTGTTTGGTGTGCATGGAAAGTAAAGTTGCTACGTCTTGGAAGTGTGGTATGCACGTGAATGTGGACTAAAGATGGAAGGTAATTAATTTGGTGTGCAATACAGCCAACTCAATTTGGAAAACATCGAGCACATTGAAATAATGGGGACCACATTGCAAGTTCACGTTACAAGTTCAGCTGCCCACGGTTTTTCTCAAATTATTTTGGAGACTGTAGGATACCCACGGCCCATCACGGTCCCATGCACAATTCACCTAAACACATGGGTCCACGGACAACTTATTCTCCATGGTGGCTTCACTTGGATTCATGAAGAAAACCATTAGAGAAGTCTTGGTTTTCTCACGGTAGCAGCATCATATCACACTCCAGCAGCTTGGTAGCAGCGAGAAACCAGCAGCCACCTTGGAGAGGAGATGAAGATCACGGCCTGGTCTACCAACACAACAGCAGCATTTGCATCCAACAACACCAACACTTCACCGAGAGCAAGCAGAAGCATCTTCATCCAGCCACCCTTGAATAGCTCATGGTCCAGCAAGTATTGGAAAGCACACGGTATTCCAGCAGCTTGGAGGAAGATGGACACAATCCAGCAGAGAAAATTAACGTTCCAGTAGTGTGGAAAGCATGTTTACGGAGGAGAAGAGTTGATTCTTGGATTGAAGTTGGAGTCCACGGCCGGAATAGTGTGCAACGTGCGAAGGTAGAAACGCTGAATAGGAACAGGGAAGTTTGAAGAAGATGCACCGAGAATGGAGGGCCTACCTACATTATTTTTAGCCCATGAAAGAAGCTATTTATGGAAGAATAATTTAAAAAATGTATCAGTGGGAGACACTCACGGGAAGGCCACATAGAGACAACAAGTATGTCTCTCATTATTTGGATTGAAAAAGTGGTGTCGTGTGTGTATAAAGAGAGGGCCGAGATTTCCAGCAAGAGCACGGTTTTTGGGGGAGTCTTCCTCTCCTCACTACCTCCATTCTAGTAGAGTAGAAAAAAAAGCCCAAGAGAGTTCCAGTGGCTTAGGTCCTTGCTTATTTTCAGAAAAAGATGTAGAATTTAATTTCTGTACTGTGTTAGTTTGTTCATTTATTTCTATCCGTCCAGGAATTTTAATTTAATGTTGAATGTTTAATAAATTTGATTTTCAAGGTGCTTTTGTTTTCATTGTCTATTTTATTTCACCGTTTACTGTTTTCTATGTGGTTAAATTTTGTCATCATGTTTTACTCTTCATGTTATTTTCAACGTCGTTTTTATGATTTATTTTTACTGATGTTTTTGGGTAAATTTCAACACGGCGTAATTTTCCGTTTTGTTGTTTTACTGTCTTTTGCCTTTTAGTTTTTACCGTTTTTAAAGTTTGCTTCAACGTTTTAAATTTTGTTTTATTTAATTTCCAGTGATTTAATTTTACCCGCTTCAAAAACAAAATATCCACAAACCCCCCCCCCCCCCACTTCGTGTTAAATCTAAGACCGAACCACAAATATTGGTCCTTGTGAGACGACCTAGGAGTCACTTCCTAGTTATACTGCATATTTTTGTGCAATCAACTTTTGTGAGCGGTGCGACCCGTTCATCAAAAAATGGCGCCGTTGCCGGGGATCAATAACGGTTTGGTTTTAGATTCTTGTTGTGTAAATTTTTGTTCTGTTAATATGTGTATTTTGTGTGTTTCGTGTTTTGTATTTTTGTAGGCGACAACGACACCTTCAGCAAATTTTGGCGGCGTTGTCACTTCAGTTCCAGGTTCTTGTTTTAGATTTTTGTTGTGTTTTTCGATTATGTTGTGTTAATATATGTTTTGTCTTTTATATTTTATTGTGTTGTGTTCTGTATTTAGTTATTATTTAAAAAAAAAAATTTATCTTGTTTTTGCCTGTAGCATGTTTAATTGTGTTGTGTTTTATCTTGTGTTGTGATGTTCTATTTGTTTTGTATGCGTGTCATATGTATTTTGTCTGTTAATTAAAAAAAAAAAAAAAATTCTGTCTTGTGTACGTATTGCATGTATAAATGTGTGGTGTTTTATCTGTTTTATAATTTTTAGTTTTTAGTTTTTACTTTTTATTTTCCATGTCTACCTATTTTAATGTTGTGAATAATGCTTATTCTGCCAATGTCTGTGATTATGATTCTTATTCTGCATATTACTATGATTTTAAATCTGCTGATTTTTATGATGAGAACAATATGTTCCATCATCCAATTTCTGAGAGCTCTCTTTGGGAGCCAGTTCCACAATATGAGAGTCAGCAGTATGATTCTCCTATTCAAATAACTCCTCAGCCTTCTACTTCTGAACCTACATTAAAGGAGTTACTAGAGCAGATGACCATTCAGAACGTTCAGTTACAGAAAGGGAACATGCAGTTCAAGCAAGAGAGCATGGAGTTCCAGCAGGAAACTCAAGCTGCCATGCAGAATCTGAGTGATCAGATCAGGCAGATGGCCACTCTTGTACCTGAGGAGACTGATGAAAATTTTGGCGACCCAGCAGAAGTAAGCAGTAATCCTGAACCAGGTAGACCACCTTCATCTTCCCACACTTTAGAAATCTTCAAGGAAGTGGAGGGAAGCATACCGCAAATTGATTATTCTGTTGATTATGCTGTTGATTGGTATGCTGATGATTATATAGTTGTTGAGTCTGATTTTAATTTTTCCTCTGTGCATGATGAGAACCGTTTTTTACTATCACATTCGAATAATTATTCTCCATGCATTGAACATGAATCTGAGTCTGCGATTAATATGGTTTCTAATTTTGAAATTGATTCGTGTTTTGAGGATGTATCTAAGGTTCAGCCTGTTACACTGGATTTGGGTGTTGTACCCCTGCATGTAATTTCTGTAGAACCATATTGCACTAACCCTATTGCAGGAGGTACAGATGAATTGGACCAACATGCACCCACAGTGGAAAACATAGGTGCTAACACTGACAAATCAAAGTTCGGAAGGCACCTGCTGTACCCGCTCATCAACAATTGCTGCTTAGATCCGGTGGTGGAAGATATTTCCCTACTTGATCAGATTTGGAGGATGAAGCAGTTCGTCCTCAACAATTTCATGCTGGATCCTGAAAAGGAGAACATCTCCCTACAAGTCCAAAATTGGCAACTGCCACCCTGACCAGGGGAGTTTTCTTTTTCTTTCTTCCCCGTTTTCCTACTTTTATTGCATTTGTCCTTTATCTGTTTAGTGTTTTAATTGATGATCTTATGCCTTTAACTGATTTGGGACATTGTAGTTTAAGTGTGGTCTGGGGGAGATTCTGCATTTTGTTTTTCTTTGAAGTTTGTTTTTCCTTTTCTTCTTAGTTTTCGAATTGTTATCTTTAAAAAAAATAAAAATAAAAAAAAAACATAAAAATTTTTTTTTGTTGTGATAAAATATTTTGTTTTAAGCGTGCCAAATCTGTATTATGATATGTATATTTATTTATTTTTTCTTCTTAGTTTTCAAATTGTTATCCCTAAAAAAAAAATCAAATCAAAAATTGTTTTGCGTAGTCCTTGATTTTATTTTGACCCTCAGTTTCTTACCAATATTTCATTAAAAATTTTCACTTCAGATCTCATTTATTTTCCTTATTTTCCTTCACTGTAAATACAATTTCTTAGTTGTTTTCATACAGATCTTTGATTGCAAATTTTTAGACTAAGAAAATATTTCATTCATCAATGCAAAAATTACAGTAATGGAGAAAAGGGATTGAATAGATCTGAAAATGAAATTGCAGTAGATATATATAAAAGATGTTCGGGGGTCGATCTTTAGTGATCGTTAATATTACAAACCAAATAAAAAAACAAAAACAACATAAAAAAAAAAAAATTTAAAAACATAAAAAAACATAAGTGTTCATATTACAGTCCTCATTAATATTCTGGCCACACTCGGCCAGCAAAAACATAAAAAAGAAAAAAAACATAAAACTTTAAAAATGAAAGAATTCACGAGCTGGTTGTGGTGGTCTAAGGGAGAGCTCCGTTGAGGGAGCTCTGGTACGAAAAGTCACGAGGGGAGGTGGAGGAATTTCTCGTTCAATTCTGTCGTCATCGATAATGATCGGAACTGGAAACAGATCCAGCAGCCTCGGTGCCCTCATTATCACCCAGTTGTTTTCTTTCAAACAAAAAAAAAAACTTGTGTTAATAATTGAAGAAAAAAAAAATATTAATAAAAATTGAGGTGTGATCAGGGTCTTACCGTACATATATAGCGGCAGTTGTGAAAAGAGAGTGCCAGTGGGGTCTATCTCCGCTTGCCAGCGCCTGACCCGATTGCCATGGTTGTTAAACCAGCAGTGCACGTTATATTCGGTGGCATCTGCGAAGGTCCTTAGTCGAGATGCGATCTCGACGACTTGCGCTCGGCTTGGGTGTGTGACCCCATAGTTGTAGATGTTCATCATCATCTTGATCTGATCATCTGTAGGACGCCATCGCTGACTAGTGTATCTCTCTGATTCCATCTCACTCGTCATCATTCCTCTTGAAATATTCTAAAACATAATAAAATAAAAAAATAATAAAAATAAAAAGAACAAAAACATAAAAAAAGAAAAAAATAAACATAAAAAAAAAATAATAAAAAGAACTAAAAAAAAAAAAAATAAATAAATAATAATAATAAAAATTATTAGCATCTACTGATGGGTGCTAGGTGTTTTAGACATCTGCTGATGGATGTCCCTGATAACATCTACTGATGGATGTTACTGAAAAATTTCTTCCATTTTTCCTAACTTTTTATTGCACTTGTCTATATTATTTGACTGCTCTGAATTCATAATCTGATGATTGTAACACACTGAGGACATTGTGTGATTTAAGTGTGGTCTACTGGGGAGAAATTCTGATTTTTCTGTTAGTTTCTATTAGTTTGTATTTTGTGTGTTAAATTTTTTGTTTTTGAGTGTTAAATTTTTTCTGTTTTAAGTGGTTTTTAGTGTGTTTTGTGTGCAATAAATTTTACATTTTTCTTTTGATTTCTGGATGATGTTTAAGTTGTAGATTTTTCCTTCACTTCATTAATACTTATGGTTTGAAATCCTTGCTTTTCTCTGCTTGGAAGATGATTATAATGTTTAAGAGGTTGATTTGATTGTAACGAATGCCCTGTGTGAGAATTTGAGCCACTTAATTTTCTTTCTTGTGTGATATGTATCTTGATTGCTTGCACATATGCCTTGGCTTGATTCTTTTTGATATACTTGATTTATATGCATTTTTGGAAGTGATAAAGGCATTTTTGTTCTTGAGCTTCTTTAGCCAAATAAGCCTACCTTGTTATTATCCTTTGATAACCCCTTTGAGCCTATACTGTATATATTTCTTTGTGTTGAAGCTCATACACTGATCCTAAGTGAAAAACAAATGATTACCTTAACCTTAGGAAAGTCTGGAGCTATAGAAGTATTTTGTGAATAAGTGTGGTCTCCTTGGGAATTCTGATGAATTGGCTAGTTGGTTCCTTATCATGTTTTGAAATGATAATTTATATCCTGTTGTGTGATTAAAAAAAAAAAAAAAAAAAAAAAAGGAAGAAGAAGACAGAATAAAAAAAAAATGATGAGAAAAAGAGAAAAATTGAAAAATAATTTTGTAAATAATGGAGTCGAGAAGAGGATTGAATTAGAGATTTGGGTGAGATTTCACTGTGTTTACATTTTTTCCCTAGTGCACCTCTATTTCTTCTGAGCTATAGCTACTTATCCAAATTTATCCTCCCCTGTCCTTGGCCCCATTACAACCCAGTAAAGACCTTTTGATCTGAAGATGCATATGTTTTAAGTGTTGATTTTAGAGGCTTGCCAAGTCTACTTGTGTTGGTTTTCTTGAGTACATCGAGTTGAAAATTCTTTACCCTAGACACTTGAGAGAAACACTGTGAGTGCATCTGTGAGGTTTTGTTATTTTTTAAATCACCTCTTGAGCTGATTAATTATTTTACCAAGTTTTGAATTGTTTGGAAGATTTCTATAAGTATCGGCTTTTCAGTGATTCTGTGATTGGATATGGTCTACATCTTTTCTCTGTCTAGATTTCTTGAGAACTTTGTAAATTCTGTTTATTTTCTCTTGAGTCTTTGTTTTCTGCGTGTTGAGTGTGTGTCACCTTCCTAGAAGTCCTTTGAACTATTCCCTGATTTGTGTTTTGATTTTGCCCAGGAGTGCAAAAGACTAAGTGTGGTCTATTTTGATGAGTCTATATTTTCTTCACTTCACTTAGTTTATTGTGCTAGATTTAATTAGGGAATTGTGCTTAATTGTCCAGTATTTTCCCATTTTTCTTGATTGTGCTTAATTCGATCAGAAATTCTTATTTTAACTAATTTGAATTGTCTGAGACTAATTATTTACATTATTGAGTGCTGGGAAATTATTGGATAATATTTCGGGACTTGAAGATAAATGTGACATATATTTTATTTTAAAACTAAGAGGAGTTTGCATTTAATTAATTTTAGGCTTATAGAGCATTTAATTGATCACTATCCATAACAGCAAGTGACTTTCATTTTGGTGTTTGGTGTGCATGGAAAGTAAAGTTGCTACGTCTTGGAAGTGTGGTATGCACGTGAATGTGGACTAAAAATGGAAGGTAATTAATTTGGTGTGCAATACAGCCAACTCAATTTGGAAAACATCGAGCACATTGAAATAATGGGGACCACATTGCAAGTTCACGTTACAAGTTCAGCTGCCCACGGTTTTTCTCAAATTATTTTGGAGACTGTAGTATACCCACGGCCCATCACGGTCCCATGCACAATTCACCTAAACACATGGGTCCACGGACAACTTATTCTCCATGGTGGCTTCACTTGGATTCATGAAGAAAACCATTAGAGAAGTCTTGGTTTTCTCACGGTAGCAGCATCATATCACACTCCAGCAGCTTGGTAGCAGCGAGAAACCAGCAGCCACCTTGGAGAGGAGATGAAGATCACGGCCTGGTCTACCAACACAGCAGCAGCATTTGCATCCAACAACACCAACACTTCACCGAGAGCAAGCAGAAGCATCTTCATCCAGCCACCCTTGAATAGCTCATGGTCCAGCAAGTATTGGAAAGCACACGGTATTCCAGCAGCTTGGAGGAAGATGGACACAATCCAGCAGAGAAAATTAACGTTCCAGTAGTGTGGAAAGCATGTTTACGGAGGAGAAGAGTTGATTCTTGGATTGAAGTTGGAGTCCACGGCCGGAATAGTGTGCAACGTGCGAAGGTAGAAACGCTGAATAGGAACAGGTAAGTTTGAAGAAGATGCACCGAGAATGGAGGGCCTACCTACATTATTTTTAGCCCATGAAAGAAGCTATTTATGGAAGAATAATTTAAAAAATGTATCAGTGGGAGACACTCACGGGAAGGCCACATAGAGACAACAAGTATGTCTCTCATTATTTGGATTGAAAAAGTGGTGTCGTGTGTGTATAAAGAGAGGGCCGAGATTTCCAGCAAGAGCACGGTTTTTGGGGGAGTCTTCCTCTCCTCACTACCTCCATTCTAGTAGAGTAGAAAAAAAAGCCCAAGAGAGTTCCAGTGGCTTAGGTCCTTGCTTATTTTCAGAAAAAGATGTAGAATTTAATTTCTGTACTGTGTTAGTTTGTTCATTTATTTCTATCCGTCCAGGAATTTTAATTTAATGTTGAATGTTTAATAAATTTGATTTTCAAGGTGCTTTTGTTTTCATTGTCTATTTTATTTCACCGTTTACTGTTTTCTATGTGGTTAAATTTTGTCATCATGTTTTACTCTTCATGTTATTTTAAACGTCGTTTTTATGATTTATTTTTACTGATGTTTTTGGGTAAATTTCAACACGGCGTAATTTTCCGTTTTGTTGTTTTACTGTCTTTTGCCTTTTAGTTTTTACCGTTTTTAAAGTTTACTTCAACGTTTTAAATTTTGTTTTATTTAATTTCCAGTGATTTAATTTTACCCGCTTCAAAAACAAAATATCCACAAACCCCCCCCCCCCACTTCGTGTTAAATCTAAGACCGAACCACAAATATTGGTCCTTGTGAGACGACCTAGGAGTCACTTCCTAGTTATACTGCATATTTTTGTGCAATCAACTTTTGTGAGCGGTGCGACCCGTTCATCAGTCCACTTCGTCCATTTCGTCCACTTCGTCAAGTTCTTCTACTTCCTCCACTTCCTCCACTTTGTCAAGTTCATCCACTTCCTCCACTTCCTCCATTTCGTCAACTTCCTCAACATCATCCATTTCCTCTACTTCCTGCACTTCATTCACCTCATCCAATTCTTCCACTTCGTCAACTTTGTCCACTTCTTCCACTTCCTCCACTTCGTCCATTTCGTCAGGTTCGTGCACTTCCTCCACTTCCTCAACTTACTCCACTTTGTCCACTTCGTCCACTTCTTCCACTTCGTCCACTTCCTCAACTTCGTCGACTTCATCCACTTCCTCCACTTCGTCCATTTCGTCCACTTCTTACACTTCCTCCACTTCGTCCATGTCGCCAACTTCGTCAACTTCGTCCAGTGCCTCCATTTCGTCCTCCTCCTCCACTTCCTCCTCTTCGTCCACTTCCTCCACTTCGTCAACTTCGTCCTCTTCCTCCACTTCGTCAACATCGTTTACTTCGTCCACTTCCTCCACTTCCTGCACTTCCTCCACTTCCTCCACTTCGTCAACTTCCTCAACTTCCTCCACTTCATTCACTTCATCCACTTCTTCCACTTTGTCAACTTTGTCCACTTCGTCCACGTCGTCCACTTCGTCTACTGCGTCCACTTCGTCTAGTTCGTCCACTTCCTCCACTTCATCCACTTCGTCCACTTCGTCAAGTTCGTCCACTTCCTCTATTTCCTCCACTTCGTCCACTTCGTCCATTTCCTCCACTTCGTCCACTTCGTCCACTTCCTCCACATACTCCACCTCCTCCACTTTGTCCACTTCGTCAACGTCGTCAACTTCGTCCACTTCGTCAACTTCGTCAACTTCCTCCACTTCGTCCAGTTCTTCCACTTCCATCACTTCCTCCACATTATCCACTTCCTCCACTTCATCAACTTCGTCCACTTCGTCCACTTGGTCCACTTCGTCCATTTCGTCCACTTCGTCAAGTTCTTCTACTTCCTCCACTTCCTCTACTTCGTCAAGTTCGTCCACTTCCTCCACTTCCTCCATGTCGTCAACTTCCTCAACATCCTCCATTTCCTCTACTTCCTGCACTTTATTCACCTCATCCAATTCTTCCACTTCGTCAACTTTGTCCACTTCCTCCACTTCGTCCACTTCGTCAACTTCGTCCACCTTGTCCACTTCGTCCATTTCGTCCACTTCGTCAGGTTCGTCCACTTCCTCCACTTCCTCCACTTACTCCACTTTGTCCACTTCGTCCACTTCTTCCACTTCGTCCACTTCGTCAACTTCGTCGACTTCATCCACTTCCTCCACTTCGTCCATTTCGTCCACTTCTTCCACTTCCTCCACTTCGTCCATGTCGCCAACTTCGTCAACTTCGCCCAGTGCCTCCATTTCGTCCACCTCCTCCACTTCCTCCTCTTCGTCGACTTCCTCCACTTCGTCAACTTCCTCCACTTCGTCCACTTCGTCAACATCGTTTACTTCGTCCACTTCCTCCACTTCATCAACTTCCTCAACTTCCTCCACTACCTCCACTTCCTCCACTTTGTCCACTTCATCCACTTCGTCAACATCATCCACTTCGTCCATTTTGTCCACTTCCTCCACATCCTCCATTTCCTCCACTTCCTCCACTTCCTCCCCTTCCTCCACTTTGTCCACTTCGTCCACTTCGTCAACTTCGTCAACTTCGTCAACTTCCTCCACTTCCTCCAGTTCGCCCACTTCGTCCACTTCGCCCACTTCCTCCACTTCCTCCACTTCGTCAACGTCGTCCACTTCGTCAACGTCGTCCACTTCGTCAACGTCGTCCACTCCGTCAACTTCGTCCACTACCTCCACTTCGTCCAGTTCTTCCACTTTCTCCACCTCCTCCACATTCTCCACCTCCTCCACTTCGTCAAATTCGTCCACTTCCTCCACTTTGTCAAGTTCGTCCACTTCGTCCACTTCCTCCATTTCGTCCACTTCCTCTACTTAATCCACTTCATTCACTTCATCCACTTCTTCCACTTTGTCAACTTTGTCCACTTCGTCCACGTCGTCCACTTCGTCTACTGCGTCCACTTCGTCCACTTCGTCTAGTTCGTCCACTTCCTCCACTTCATCCACTTCGTCCACTTCGTCAAGTTCGTCCACTTCCTCTATTTCCTCCACTTCGTCCACTTCCTCCACTACGTCAACTTTTTCAAGTTTTTCCCCTTGGTCCACTTCATCCTCTTCCTCCATTTCCTCCACTTCGTCAACTTATTCCACGTCGTCCACTTCGTCAACTTCGTCCTCTTCCTCCACTTCCTCAACATCGTCCATTTCATGCACTTCCTCCACTTCATTCACGTCATGAACTTCTTCCACTTCGTCAACATCGTCCATTTCCTCCACTTCGTCAACCTCGTCCACTTCCTCCACTTCGTCAAGTTCGTCCACTTCCTCCACTTCCTACACTTACTCCACTTACTCCACTTCCTCCCCTTCCTCCACTTTGTCCACTTCGTCTACTTCGTCCACTTCGTCAACTTTGTCAACTTCCTCTACTTCCTCCACTTCGCCCACTTCGTCCACTTTCCCACTTCCTCCACTTTGTCCACTTCGTCAACTTCGTCAACTTCGTCCACTTCGTCAACTTCGTCCACTTCGTCATCTTCCTTCACTTCCTCCACTTCGTCCAGTTCTTCCACTTCCACCACTTCCTCCACATTATCCACTTCCTCCACTTCATCAACTTCGTCCACTTCGTCCACTTCTTCCACTTCGTCCACTTCGTCCACTTCGTCCATTTCGTCCACTTCGTCAAGTTCTTCTACTTCCTCCACTTCCTCCACTTCGTCAAGTTCGTCCACTTCCTCCCTTTCGTCCACTTCGACTACTTCCTCAATATCGTCCATTTCCTCCACTTCCTCCACTTCATTCCCTTCCTCCACTTCGTCCACTTCGTCAACTTCGTGTACTTTGATGGACAAATTTATGATCACCAAAATATGATGTCACAAACTTGTTTTACAATCGGCAAGTATGACCGAATCGTTCAAGTAATCAACTTGGTAAGACCAAGTATCGTTCTCCCAAAGGACTCACGGCCTAGTTTAGTTATGTGATTTGTTGATTAGCTAAGACTTACAAACGAAATAATTGAGATTTTATATGCAAGACAGAAAATAAACATGTATGCATGAAGTTTTGATCAATGGCAAAAAGCAAAAGATAAACACTTTCAATGAAATTTATATATGAATATGTTGTTGGGGGTTCAATTTCATCTTATCCACTCTCATATATTTTAGGAATTCAACATTCAAATCATCATTGTTAATGCCACTCTCTAAAGTACCTTTCTAGAAGGCTTCTCCCTAATCACGAGTTCATACAATTCCTAGCATTCCTAATGATCAGTTCATAAGTGCAGGAGCTTAACGACAACCAACATAATATTGGGAGAAATTCCCCGGATCTAGACTTCCCCGTACGTTCCCGTATCGACAAAACCAATAATCATGCATCGAATGAGTTAAACAATGCAAGCATTAAGCAAAGAGGAAAAACCCTAACTAATGATGAAAGAAAGCATAAGTCTTAATTAAAAGATGTAAAAACAGATTCCATATATGAGAGCTTCAAAAGATTACATTGATTCCCCAACAAACATACAAAGTTTAGTTCACCATATTCATGGTGAACCTAGATGAAATGCAATGAAAGAATGAAAGAATAAACCCTAAAAAGGTGAAGAGGTAGCCTGAGCATCCAAGATCCTCCTTCAAAGGGGTGGAAGAGAGAGTGTTTGCCTCGTTTCTGCCAAAGATACAAACCCTAGGACGTCCTAAAGCTTATATACTATTCCAAAAATACAGAAAAATTAGGCCCAAGCCCATACAAGTGCCAAAAAACCAATCCAAGCCCATTTAGAATGGCGCTCAACGGTATTTTACCGCTGAGCGGTACTAGCGGTTGATCCATTTTGCCCCCCAGCTGCTGTTTTACCCCTGAGCGGTGATTTCGACACCTGAAAACTGCCGCTCAGCGCCAAATTTCCGCTCAGCGCCACTCGGTCAGACTTTTTCTGCGTTCTGGTTGGTTTTTCAGCATTCTGGTTGAGTTTTTTGGTTGACTGGTTGACTTTTCTGGTTTCTGGTTGACTTTTCAGCACTCCAATCATTCGGAATTTCAATTCTTCTTTCAAATCATTCAATTAGCCTACAAAATCAAGGGAATCTTGCATAAAACCATTAAATTCACATTCAAGTCTCTTATTCTCAAAACTAAAGCAAAAATATGAGTTCAAGCTAGTTTCTAAGTCTTAAAGGTTGCTTTTGGTATCAAATTTAAGCATAAAAATAACGGTTTTTCAACCGTTATCATACTTCGTCCATTTCGTCCACTTCGTCGTGTTCGTCCACTTCCTCCACTTTGTCCACTTCGTCAACTTCCTCCACTTCTTCCACTTCGTCAACTTCCTCCACTTCTTCCACTTCCCCCACTTCCTTCACTTCCTTCACTTCCTTCACTTCGTCCACTTCGTCCTCTTCGTCAACTTCATCCACTTCCTCCACTTCGTCCAGTTCTTCCACGTCATCCACTTCGTCCACACTCTCCACTTCCTCCACTTCTACTACTTTGTCAACTTCGTCCACTTCATCAAGCTCGCCCACTTCCTCCACTTCATCAAGCTCGCCCACTTCCTCCACTTTGTCCACTTCGTCCACTTCGTCAACTTCCTCCACTTCGTCCACTTCCTCCACTTCGTCCACTTCCCCCACGTCCACCACTTCGTCCACTTCCTCCACTTCGTCAAATTCGTCCACTGCCTCCAATTCGTTCACTTCCTACACTTCCTCCCTTTCGTCCACTGCCTCCACTTCCTCAACATCGTCCATTTGCTCCACTTCCTCCACTTCATTCACTTCCTCCACTTCGTCCACTTCGTCCACTTCGTCCACTTCGTCAACTTCGTCAACTTCGTGCACTTCGTCCATTTAGTCCACTTCGTCATGTTGATGGACAAATTTATGATCACCAAAATATGATGTCACAAACTTGTTTCACAATCGGCAAGTATGACCGAATCGTTCAAGTAATAAACTTGGTAAGACAAAGTATCGTTCTCCCAAAGGACTCACGGCCTAGTTTAGTTGTGTGGTTTGTTGATTAGCTAAGACTTAAGAACGAAATATTTCGAGTTTAATATGCAAGACAGAAAATAAACATGTATGCATGAGTTTTTGATCAATGGCAAAAGCAAAAGATAAACACTTTCAATGAAATATATGAATGAATATGTTGTTGGGGGTCAATTTCATCTTATCCACTCTCATATATTTTAGGAATTCAACATTCAAATCATCATTGTTAATGCCACTCTCTAAAGTACCTTTCTAGAAGGCTTCTCCCTAATCACGAGTTCATACAATTCCTAGCATTCCTAATGATCAGTTCATAAGTGTAGGAGCTTAACGACAACCAACATAATATTGGGAGAAATTCCCCTGATCTAGACTTCCCCGTACGTGCCCGTATCGACAAAACCAATAATCATGCATCGAATGAGTTAAACAATGCAAGCATTAAGCAAAGAGGAAAAACCCTAACTAATGATGAAAGAAAGCATAAGTCTTAATTAAAAGATGCAAGCATAAATTCCATATATGAGAGCTTCAAGAGATTACATTGATTCCCCAACAAACATACAGAGTTTAGTTCACCATATTCATGGTGAACCTAGATGAATTGCAATGAAAGAATGAAAGAATAAACCCTAAAAAGGTGAAGACGTAGCCTGAGCATCCAAAATCCTCCTTCAAAGGGGTGGAAGAGAGAGTGTTTTCCTCGTTTCTGCCAAAGATACAAACCCTAGGACGTCCTAAAGCTTATATACTATTCTAAAATTACAAAAAATCTAGGCCCAAGCCCATAAGTGTGCCGCTCAGCGGTGAGTGCGCGTCTCGTTTCTTCCCCTCAGCGGCCATTTTTGCTCCTCAGCGGCCATTTTTGCTCCTCAGCGGACCTCCCGTGACCTTCTGAGTGCCACTCAGCGGTAAAATGCCGTTGAGCGGTGACTTCGGCTTCTCCTTTTGCACTCTTTGATTTCTTTTCTGATTCCATCTCTCTCCTTCTTCACTTCTTTCACTAAATTCACCTTAAAACCTGCACAAAAACACTGAAATCAAGCATAAACCTGTCCAGCTCTCTTATTTCTGAAAATATGGATAAAAGCATGATTTCGAGCTAGTTTCTAAGTCTAAAGGTTGCTTTTAGTATCAATTTTAAGCATGAAAATAACAGTTTTTCAACTGTTATCACAACCCCAAACTTAGAACTTTGCTTGTCCTCAAGCAAACAAAATGTAACTCAATCTCTAACCAATTCATATGATGGTTCACTCATTCAAAAATCCTCTTTTTCAAGATAAGTAACAACTTCACTCAAACTTATGACCAAGAGTTGATTCAAGATGTGCACATGCTTTAGTGTTCACAAAGTCATTTAAATTCCAACAAATGCTATTTTTCATGAATGATCAATCAATTAAGCATGGATGTTCATGTGCTTATGGAATATTTCCTCACTAGGTAAAGTGTTTCACTCAACACACAAGTGTATAAGAGGTAAAGTGTTTCACTCATTCACTCCACTATCACAATGTCACATGAATCAACTTTGCCTTTCATTTTACCACAATCAAAAACATTCACAAGCATGCATCATCACAAGGACTTTTCAATGGCTTATAATGTGGCTGGGCTAACAAGAAAATTGGTTTTTCTGGATCACAAAATCCTTGAGTTAAGAGAATCATAACAACACAATTATTCTTATTCATTCCCAACTTTCTTTTGCCTTTGCATTTGCATTGAGCTTTGCTTCTTTTTCTTTTCTTTTCTTTTTCTTTTTCTTTGCATATTCTTACTTTTTTAGCTCTTAGCTCAATGCTTTTCCTTTTTCATGTTTTCCCAACAACCCCAAACTTGAACATTTAACAATACCACACAAGATCTTCTACTTAACTCAAGGTAAAGATTTTCAATCAAGGGTTTTCTGTGTATGTTCAAGGCTAAGGGTTCAAAGGATAGAACACAACGTGTTCTCTTTCAGTGGGCTAACTTTATGAATTTGGCCAATAAAAAAGGTTTCAACAAACGGCCTTGATCACATGATGCAAAACAAGCAATTGATTCAATCATAGAAAACCTGGGCAAAATCATTCATGTTTCCAAAGTAATAGCATTCAACAATAACAACTCTGGAGCTCAAAACCTCACATATAAGCTCATTCACATTTGACATACACATCCTGCTTAATTTCACAATCACAATCATGATATCATGCATTTGTTCACAAAGCTTGTGAATCACATGTTGATAACAGTTGAAAAACTGTTATTTTTATGCTTAAATTTGATACCAAAAGCAACCTTTAAGACTTAGAAACTAGCTTGAATTCATATTTTTTCTTTAGTTTTGAGAATAAGAGAGTTGAAAGTGAATTTAATGGTTTTGTGCAAGATTCCCTTGATTTTGTAGGCTAATTGAATGATTTGAAAGAAGAATTGAAATACCGAATGATTGGAGTGCTGAAAAGTAACCAGAAACCAGAAAAGTCAACCAGTCAACTAGAAAAGTCAACCAGTCAACCAGAAAAGTCAACCAGTCAACCAGAATGCTGAAAAACCAACCAGAACGCAGAAAACGTGTGACCGAGTGGTGCTGAGCGGAAAAATACCGCTGAGCGGCACTTTTCGGGTGCCGAAATCACCGCTGAGGGGCAAAACAACAGTTGGGGGGCAAAATGGATCAACCGCTAGTACCGCTTAGCGGTAAAATACCGCTGAGCGCCATTCTAAACGGGCTTGGACCGGTTTTTTGGCACTTTTATGGGCTTGGGCCTAGATCTTTTGTAATTTTAGAATAGTATATAAGCTTTAGGACGTCCTAGGATTTGTATCTTTGGCAGAAACGAGACAAACACTCTCTCTTCCACCCCTTTGAAGGAGGATCTTGGATGCTCAGGCTACCTCTTCACCTTTATTGGGTTTATTCTTTCATTCTTTCATTGTTCATCTAGGTTCACCATGAATATGGTGAACTAAACCTTGTATGTTTGTTGGGGAATCAATGTAATCTCTTGAAGCTCTCATATATGGAATCTATGCTTGCATCTTTTAATTAAGATTTATGCTTTCTTTCATCATTAGTTAGGGTTTTTCCTCTTTGCTTAATGCTTGCATGGTTTAACTCATTCGATGCATGATTATTGGTTTTGTCGATACGGGCACGTACGGGGAAGTCTAGATCCGGGGAATTTCTCCCAATATTATGTTGGTTGTGGTTAAGCTCCTGCACTTATGAACTAATCATTAGGAATGCTAGGAATTGTATGAACTCGTGATTAGGGAGAAGCCATCTAGAATGGTACTTTAGAGAGTGGCATTAACAATGATGATTTGAATGTTGAATTCCTAAAATGTATGAGAGTGGATGAGATGAAATTGACCCCCAACAACATATTCATTCATATATTTCATTGAAAGTGTTTATCTTTTGTCTTTGCCATTGATCAAACTTCATGCATACATGTTTATTTTCTGTCTTGCATATTAAAATTTAAATATTTCGTTTGTAAGTCCTAGCTAATCAACAAATCACATAACTAAACTAGGCCGTGAGTCCTTTGGGAAGAACGATACTTGGTCTTACCAAGTTTATTACTTGAACGATTCGGTCATACTTGCCGATTGTGAAACAAGTTTGTGACATCATATTTTGGTGATCATAAATTTGTCCATCAAGTTTTTGGCGCCGTTGCCGGGGACTCTGGTTTAACTGGTTAATTTGTGTGATTATTGATTATCTTTGACTTTAATTTTGAATTTCTGTTTTTATTTTCTGTTTTCATTTTTTCGGTTTTAATTTGATTAGATTTGATTTGATTTTATTTGATTAGATTAGATTTGATTTGATTTGATTTGATTTTATCTTATTAGATTAGATTAGATTTTATGTTATTTTATTTTATTCTATCTTATTTTATTTTATCTTCTGAATCTTTTATCTTCTGAATATATATCTTTTCCTATATCTTTTTGTGCTAACAAATATTTTCTAGAGTTTTGTGCCTAATGTTTGCAGGATGCAATTCGAACAAGAATTTAATAGGCACTCAATTCTACCAAAGTAATCTCAACCACTGGTGGGAACATGACTCAAGCATGGATCGAAGCCAATTTTGGCAAGTTGCCGGACAATTTGAGAACCAACCACAACAACAATGGTAGCAACAAAGCTTTAAAATCAACAAAGGGAAGCAAGAAATCTCTTCATTTAGACAAGGCATGGAAGAATCACTGGGGCATGCATGGGACAGGTATAAAAGCCTATTACGAAAGACTCCCAAGCATGGATTTAACGAAGGAGAAGTAGTCCTAATCTTCCTTGGAGGTCTTGGTTCACAAACCATGAAGATGCTTGACGCCTCAGCTGGAGGCAATATCAAATGGAAGACTCCAGAGGAAGCCACAAAAATAATTGAAAACATGACTACTAGTGATAATAAGTGGAATAGTGAAAGAGGAGCTCCTATTCAACAAAAAGGAGTTCTACAGTTGCAATCCAAATATGCCTTGATAGCTCAAAACAAGTTAATAACTCAACAATTGGAGAATCTCACAAAGATACTTGAACAACTGCCAAAAGAGTTAAAGACTGTTGCACAGGTTCAATCACAGTTGTGTGAATTATGTGGAGGTGATCATATCAATGGTCAATGCGCCTGTCCAGCAGAAGCTTTAGAGGATGTTAACTTCATGGCCAATCAATTTTCATACAGTCAGGAGAATTTCAATGAAGGGTGGAAACCACACCCAAGTGTTGGTCAAAGACAAAGTGGGCAAGCTGGACAAACTGGGCAATTTAACAAGCAACAACAACAACCAACCTTATGGCAACAAATTTCTATATTTAATGAAAGATCAATAAGGTTGGAAGAAACTCTTCAGCAATTTATACAGAAAACTGAATCTTCTCAAAAGAGCACTGAAGCTGCTATTAAGAACTCTAAGATTCAAATGGGGCAGATTACCAAGCAGTTGAAAGAAAGGCCTGACATGGATTTTGGGGCTAATACTGAGGTTAACCCCAGGGGAGAGTGTCAAGAGCTAGTGAGTGTAAATGTTGAAAAAGTTGAGTTGGAAAAAGAAGAGAGAAAAGAGAGAGAAGAGAAAGAAGAAGAGAAAATTTGTGTGAAGATTGAGAAGGTGAGTAGAAAAAGAAAAGAAAAAAAGAAAGTGAGAGAAAAGAGAAAGAGGACGAGAGAAAAAAATAAAGAATCATATGAAAAATCTCGTCCCCATCCAAAGAAGTATCATAGGAAGAAGGAATTTGAGTGCTTTATGGAAATTTTCAAGAAATTGGAAATTAAAGTTCCTATGATTAAGACACTACAACAGGTTCCCGGTTTGATCAAATTTCTGAAGAAGTTCAGTAGAAAGAAGAAAAAGAAGATGGAACATGAGCTTTATTGGGTCAAGCTAATGACGTTAAAAGAGCGCTTGCTGGGAGGCAACCCAGTGATTTACAAACTTTTAACTTTTGATTTGGTTGTGTAACTTTTAATTTGTGGACATTATTTTGTAAATATTTTGTTGGATACAGCATCTACTGAAGGATGCTAGGTGGTTAAGTATCTACTGAAGGATGCTAGGTGGTTAAGTATCTACTGAAGGATACTAAGTTTGTAACACCTACTGATGGGTGTTGGTGAGAAAATTTTGCACCTACTGATGGGTGCTGGTAAGTCTGTAACACCTACTGATGGGTGTTGGTGGATTTTGGGTCAGGCTCGTGACGTTAAACAAGCGCTACCTGGGAGGCAACCCAGTTGATTGATTGTTTTCTGTTTCTTTATTTTAGTTAGGGTTTGCATAAGCATTTTTAACATTGAATTGCAGGGAACCAGTGAGGGGCATGTCTAGGAGGCACGTAGGTCAAGAAAAGAAGGAGAGGAGCACTTCACGAAAGTGCCGCTGAGCGGCAAACTACCGCTGAGCGGTAGTCTCGCAGAATGGGCTTTAGTTCCCCTTAGCGGAACCCGAGCCCATTAGGGTATTTTTATACCCTAAGCTGCGCAATTTCTCATTCTTTCAAGCTCTTCTCTGCACAAACACTCCCACATACCTTCTCCTAGGTTCTCTACAACTTTTCCCTCATCCCTCTTTAGAAAATCTCCCTTCCACTCACTTGCTCACTAGTTTTCCATCTAAGTTTGGGGTTGGGAGAGAGCATCATTGAAGGGGCTGATTTCTTCATTATGGTTTACTAATGCTTAACAATGTATCTTTTGGTTTTGTGAATTATGTTTGATGCAGGGATGGCCTCCTCATCGGGCAAAAAGAATCAAGACTATAAGATCCAAGAAGAAGGAGGATACAGAGGACAGCTCAGATTGAGGAGGAGTTGAGATAGCATTTACTGATGAATGCTATCATAACTAGAGCAGGACTTATGCTTTGTTTGGTTTAAGTTTTCTGAACTTATTTACTTCTGTTTTAGAATAGGGTTTGATGTACTCTATTGAACACCTGGTTTCTTATGATGGTTTGCTATTAACTGTGATTGTGTGATAAGTAATGCTTGATGATGCTTATTGATTGATTGATGTTGAGATGATGTGCACATTAAAATGCTTATACAGGTGATTCACAAGCTTTGTGAACAAATGCATGATATCATGATTGTGATTGTGAAATTAAGCAGGATGTGTATGTCAAATGTGAATGAGCTTATATGTGAGGTTTTGAGCTCCAGAGTTGTTATTGTTGAATGCTATTACTTTGAAAACATGAATGATTTTGCCCAGGTTTTCTATGATTGAATCAATTACTTGTTTTGCATCATATGATCAAGGCCGTTTGTTGGAACCCTTTTTATTAGCCAAATTCATAAAGTTAGCCCACTAAAAGAGAACATTTTGTGTTCTATCCCTTGAACCCTTAGCCTTGAATATACACTGAAAACCCTTGATTGAAAATCTTTACCATGAGTTAAGTAGAAGATCTTGTGTGGTATTATTAAATGTTCAAGTTTGGGGTTGTTGGGGAAACATGAAAAAGGAAAAGCATTGAGCTAAGAGCTAAAAAGTAAGAATATGTAAAGTTGGGAAAAAAAAAAAAGAAGCAAAGCTCAATGCGAATGCAAAGGCAAAAGAAAGTTGGGCTAAAAAGATTGCCTGCATACACCTCTGAAACGTGGCTGGAGCATTACATAATCCAAAAGGCATCTTTCTGTACGCAAAGATACCAAAAGGACAAGTAAAAGCCGTCTTTTCCTGGTCTTTTGGATCTACCACAATTTGATTATATCCAGAATATCCATCCAGAAAACAATAGAAAGCCTGCCCTAATAACCTTTCTAGCATCTGATCCATGAAGGGAAGAGGAAAATGATCTTTCCTAGTAGCTTTATTAAGCTTCCTGTAATCAATGCACATACGCCAACCAGTGACTGTCCGAGTAGGAATAAGTTCATTCTTATCATTATAAATTACTGTCATCCCACCTTTCTTTGGAACCACCTGTACTGGACTCACCCATTCACTGTCAGAAATTGGATAGATGATACCAGCTTCTAGCAGTTTCAACACTTCTTTTCTGACCACCTCCTTCATAACAGGATTTAACCTTCTCTGTGGTTGAGCACTTGGTTTATAATCTTCTTCCATAAAAATTTTGTGCATGCAATAAGTTAGGCTAATACCTTTAAGATCTGATATTGACCATCCAATTGCTTCTTTGTTAGCTTTCAGAATTTCTATCAATTGCTCTTCTTCTTGTAGAGATAAAGAGTTACTGATGATAACTGGCTTTGTTCCATCTTCTTCTAAAAACACATATTTCAGATGTGATGGCAATCTTTTTAATTCTGGCGACTGTGCTTTGATTGTTTCTTCCTTATCAATTATTTCGAATATTGGATCTTCCTCTGGACTCTTTTTCAATGTTTCCAAGTCCATCAGACATTCATCAATCAATTTCTCTTCTTCTTCATCTAAATCTTCACATGCATCAATGAGAGTTTTTTCCAATGGAGAAATATTTCGCACCATTCTTTCTTGAACCATACAAACTTCATCAAGTTCATCAAATTGAAAACATGCTTTGTCATCATTTGGATATGTCATGGCCTTGGATACATCAAAAGTGACTTCTTCATCATCAACTCTCAATTTAAGCTTACCATTCTCTACATCAATCAAAACTCTAGCAATCTTCATAAAAGGTCTCCCAAGAATAAGAGGAACATCACTAGTTCCTTCCATCTCCATCACAATGAAATCTACTGGAAATACAAATTTGTCGACCTTCACTAGAACATCTTCAACCACTCCATATGGATATTTAAGAGACCTGTCTGCCAATTGAAGAGCCATTCTGGTTGGTTTAATTTCCAGCCCCTGAATTGTTCTGCACATAGATAGCGGCATTAGATTAATGCTAGCTCCTAAATCAATCAATGCTCTTCCAACTTTCACATCTCCTATGGTGCATGGAATAGTGAAGCTTCCTGGGTCTTTAAGTTTAGGAGGTAGTTTCTGTATGATTGCACTGCAATTACCCTGTATATTGATAGTTTCCTTCTCAATGTACTTGTGTTTCTTTGTGAGAAGTTCCTTCAAAAATTTTGCATATGCTGGCATCTGTTGCAATGCTTCAGAGAATGGTATAGTAATCTCCAACTTCTTAAACAGTTCCATGAATCTTTCCAACTGCTTTTCTTTCTCCTTCCTTGAATAACCCTTTGGATAAGGAAGTGGCTTTTCATACTCTTTTTCTTTCTGTCTCTCTTCTCTCTCTTTTTTTTCTCTCCTCTCCTCTTCTTCTTTTTTCTTTTTCTCTCTCTCAACTCTTTCTTTCCACTCACATGTTTCTTTTTCACTCTCACTCTCATTTTCTTTCTCCTCTCTCTCTTTTTGTCTCTCCTCTAACACTCTACCACTTCTAGTCACAACAGTTTTACACTCCTTTCCAAGATTATCATGTTTCATCTCGTCAACTATTCTCTCAACATAGACCTCCATTTTTTTAAATGCAGCATCCACATTATGACAATAAGATGCATTCGTCTTCAAGAATCTTTGGAAAGTCTCTTCAAGCTTTGTTGTTTTCTCAACTGGAGTAAATTGCATCTGCCATTGTTGTTGTTGCGCTTGAACCATTGAAACCTGTTGTATTTCCTGTGGTATTTGAGAAAGTTTCATGGTTACTTCTTCAAGTTGTTGAGAGATAATTCTATTTTGGATAAGCAAAGCCTCATTTGATTGTAACAACTCCTTCTGACTAAGATCTCCTTTTTCAATATTGAGTTCGTTGTCACTAGTAGCCATATTTTCAATAATTTCAGTTGCTTCCTCTGGAGTTTTCCATTTAATATTGCCTCCTGCTGAGGCATTCAGCATCATCTTGGTTTGTGAACCAAGCCCTCCAAGGAAAGTTAAGACTACTTCCTATTCTTCAAAACCATGCGTGGGAGTTTTACGTAACAAGCTTTTATACCTGTCCCATGCATGTCCCAGTGATTCTTCCATGCCCTGCTTAAATGAAGAAATCTCTTGCTTGCCTTTAGTCACCTTAGATTGTGGAAAATACTTGTTTAAAAATTTTGTGACCACTGCTTCCCACTCTGTGAAACTTTCTTCTGGAAAAGAATTCAACCAAAGCTTAGCATTGCCTCCCAATGAGAAAGGAAACAAGCTAAGTTTGATAGCTTCGTCTGGCACCCCATTAATCTTGACTGTGTTGCAAATCTCATTAAAGGTAGTGAGGTGCTCATATGGGCTTTCATGAGATAACCCATTAAATTGATTACTTTTCACCAGTTGAATCAGTGTTGGTTTGACCTCCATATTGGCTGCATTGACTCTAGGTCTAGCTATGCTGTTAAAGTGCTGAGGCCCAGCAATATTGGTGTAGTCTGCAAGAGTTCTTCGAACATTATTGTTCTCCATATCTCCTGTGCTATGAACAGAACCTTGTGGTGATGATTGTAAGAGAGTTTCTGGAGAAGGGAAAAGTTCTCTAGACGTTCTGATTCTTCTCCTCCGTCTACTGTCTTCTAATCCTTCAAGAAGAGGTTCTGTTGTTTTCTTATTCCTTGTTTTAATTGCTTCCTGCATACACAAGAAAACAAAACCCTAGAAAATATTTGTTAGCACAAAAAGATATAGGAGAAGATAAATATTCAGAAGATAAAAGATTAAGAAGATAGAATAAAATCAAATCAAATAAAATAAAATCTAATCTAATCAAATCAAATAAAATCAAATAAGATAAAATCAAATCTAATCTAATCTAAATAAGATAAAATAAAATAAAAATAGAAAAATAAAAACAGAAATTCAAAATTAAAGTCAAAGATAATCAATAATCACACAAATTAACCAGTTAAACCAGAGTCCCCGGCAACGGCGCCAAAAACTTGATGGACAAATTTATGATCACCAAAATATGATGTCACAAACTTGTTTCACAATCGGCAAGTATGACCGAATCGTTCAAGTAATAAACTTGGTAAGACCAAGTATCGTTCTCCCAAAGGACTCACGGCCTAGTTTAGTTGTGTGGTTTGTTGATTAGCTAAGACTTAAGAACGAAATATTTAGAGTTTAATATGCAAGACAGAAAATAAACATGTATGCATGAGTTTTTGATCAATGGCAAAAGCAAAAGATAAACACTTTCAATGAAATATATGAATGAATATGTTGTTGGGGGTCAATTTCATCTTATCCACTTCGTCTTAAGCAAAGAGGAAAAACCCTAACTAATGATGAAAGAAAGCATAAGTCTTAATTAAAAGATGCAAGCATAAATTCCATATATGAGAGCTTCAAGAGATTACATTGATTCCCCAACAAACATACAAAGTTTAGTTCACCATATTCATGGTGAACCTAGATGAATTGCAATGAAAGAATGAAAGAATAAACCCTAAAAAGGTGAAGAGGTAGCCTGAGCATCCAAGATCCTCCTTCAAAGGGGTGGAAGAGAGAGTGTTTTCCTCGTTTCTGCCAAAGATACAAACCCTAGGACGTCCTAAAGCTTATATACTATTCTAAAATTACAAAAAATCTAGGCCCAAGCCCATAAGTGTGCCGCTCAGCGGTAAAGTACCGCTCAGCGGTGAGTGCGCGTCTCGTTTCTTCCCCTCAGCGGCCATTTTGCCCCTCAGTGGACCTCCAGTGAGCTCTTGAGTGCCGCTCAGCGGTGAGTGCGCGTCTCGTCCTCTTCATCCACTTCGTTCACTTCCTCCACTTCCTCCACTTCGTCAACTTCTTCCACTTCCTCCACTTCCTCCACTTCTTGCACTTCCTCCACTTCATTCACTTCCTAAACTTCTTCCCCTTCATCAACATCGTCCACTTCGTCCACTTCATCCAGTTCGTCAACTTCGTCCACTTCGTCCATTTCGTCCAATTCGTCAAGTTCGTCCACTTCCTCCACTTCCTCCACTTCGCCCACTTCAACCACTGCCTCCACTTCGTCCACTTCGTCCAAGTCCTCAGCTTCGTCCACTTCATCCGCTTCGTACACTTCGTCCTCTTCGTCCACTTCCTCCGCTTCGTCCACGTCGTCAACTTCGTCCACTTCGTCCACTTCCACTATTTCCTCTACTTCGTCCACTTCCTCCACTTCCTCCACTTCATCCACTTCCCCCACTTCGTCAAGTTCGTCTTCTTCGTCCACATCGTCCACTTCGTCAAGTTCGTCCACTTCCTCCACTTCCTCCAATTCCTCCACTTCTTCAAGTTCGTCCACTTCCTCTACTTCCTCGACTTCCTCCACTTCCTCAACATCGTCCACTTTCCTCCACTTCATCCACTTCTTCCACTTCGTCAACTTTATCCACTTCGTCCACTTCGTCAACTCCGTCCATTTCGTCCCCTTCGTCCATTTCGTCCACTTCGTGAAGTTCGTTTACTTGGTCCACTTCCTCCACTCCCTCATTCCTCCACTTCGTCCACTTCCTACACTTCGTCCTCTTCGTCCACTTCGTCAAGTTCGTGTACTTTGTCCACATCGTCCACTTCCTAAATTTCATCCACTTCCTCCTCTTCGTCTACCTTCTCCACTTCCTCCACTTCCTCCACTTCATCCTCTTCGTCCACTTCGTCAACTTCGTCCTATTCGTCAGCGTCCTCCACTTCGTCCACGTCGTCTACTTCGTCCACTTCCACTATTTCCTCTGCTTCGTCCACTTTGTCCACTTTGTCCACTTCCTCCACTTCATCCACTTCCCCCACTTCGTCAAGTTCGTCCACTTCGTCCACTTCCTCTATTTCCTCTACTTCGTCCACTTCCTCCACTTCCTCCACTTCCTCCATTTCGTCCACTTCCTCCACTTCCTCCACTTCTTCCACTTCCTCCACTTCCTCCACTTCGTCCATTTCGTCCACTTCGTCCATTTCGTCCACTTCGGTAAGTTCATCCACTTCGTCCATTTCCTTCACTTCCTCCATTTCGTTCACTTCCTCAACATCTTCCATTTCTTCCACTTCCTCCACTTCATTCACTTCATCCACTTCTTCCACTTCGTCAACTTTGTCCACTTCCTCCACTTCGTGCACTTCGTCAACTTCGTCTATTTCGTCCACTTCGTCAAGCTCGTCCACTTCCTCCACGTCCTCCACTTCTTCAACTTCCTCCACTTCCTTCACTTCGTCCACTTCCTCCACTTCCTCCACTACCTCCACTTCCTCCATTTCGTCCACTTCCTCCAATTCATCAACATCGTCCATTTCCTCTACTTCCTCCACTTCATTCACTTCCTCCACTTCGTCCACTTCGTCAACTTTGTCCACTTCGTCCACTTCGTCCATTTCGTCCACTTCCTCCACTTCCTCCACTTTGTCCACTTCTTCCACTTCGTCCACTTCGTCCACTTCGTACACTTCTTTCACTTTTTCCACTTCCTCCAATTCCTCCATTTCGTCCACTTCCTCAACATCGTCCATTTCCTCTACTTCCTCACTTCGTTCACTTCATCCACTTCTTCCACTTCGTCAACTTTGTCCACTTCCTCCACTTCGTTCACTTCCTCCACTTCCTCCATTTCGTCCACTTCCTCCACTTCTCAATATCGTCCGTTTCATCCACTTCCTCCACTTCATTCACTTCCTCCACTTCATTCACTTCCTCCACTTTGTCCACTTCGTTAACTTCGTCAACGTCATCCACGTCGTGCATTTCGTCTACTCCGTTAGGTTCGTCCACTTCCTCCACTTCGTCCACGTCGTCAACTTCGTCCACTTCGTCCTCTTCGTCCACTTCGTCGAGTTCGCCACTTCCTCCACTTCATCCACTTCGTCTACTTCGTCAAGTTCGTCCACTTCCTCTATTTCCTTCGCTTCGTCTACTTCGTCCACTATGTCGACTTCCTCTAGTTCCTCCACTTCGTCCACGTCTTCCACTTCCTCCACTTCCTCCACTTCGTCCACTTCCTCTACATCGTCCATTTCGTCCACTTCATCCTCTTTGTCCACTTCGTCCTCTTCGTGCCCTTCCTCCACTTCATTCACTTCGTCCACTTCGTCAAGTTCGTCCACTTCGTCCAGTTCCTCTACTTCCTCCACTTCCTCCACTTCCTCCACTTCCTCCACTTCCTTCACTTCCTCCATTTCGTCCTCTTCCTTCTCTTCCTCCACTTCCTCCACTTCGTCAACTGCTTCCACCTCGTCCATTTCGTCCACTTCGTCAAGTTCATCCACTTCCTCCGCTTCCTCCACTTCCTCCACTTCGTCAACTTCGTCCACTTCGTCAACTTCGTCCACTTCGTCAACTTCGTCCACTTCTACCACTTCGTCCAGTTCTTCCACTTCCTCCACTTCATCCACATTCTCCACTTCCTCCACTTCCTCCAATTCGTCCATTTCCTCCACTTCCTCCACTTCCTCCATTTCGTCCACTTCTTCAACATCTTCCATTTCTTCCACTTCCTCCACTCCATTCACTTCCTCCACTTCTTCCACTTTGTCAACTTTGTCCACTTCCTCCACTTCGTCCACTTCGTCAACTTCGTCCACTTCGTCTATTTCGTCCACTTCGGCAAGCTCGTCCACTTCCTCCACTTCGTCCACTTCCTCCACTTCGTCCACTTCCTCGATTTCGTCCACTTCCTCAACATCTTCCATTTCTTCCACTTCCTCCACTTCATTCACTTCCTCCACTTCTTCCACTTCGTCAACTTTGTTCACTTCGTCCACTTCGTCAACTTCGTCAATTTCATCCACTTCGTCTATTTCGTCCAATTCGTCAAGCTCCTCCACTTCCTCCACGTCCTCAACTTCTTCAACTTCCTCCGCCTCCTCCACTTCCTCCACTTCCTCCACTTCCTCCACTTCCTCCATTTCGTCCACTTCCTCCACTTCCTCAACATCGTCCATTTACTCTACTTCCTCCACTTCTTTCACTTCCTCCACTTCTTTCACCTCGACAACTTTGTCCACTTCCTCCACTTCCTCCACTTCCTCCACTTCGTTCACTTCGTCAACTTTGTCAACTTCGTCCACTTCGTCCATTTCCTCCACTTCCTCCACTTCGTACCCTTCTTCCACTTCCTTCACTTCCTCCACTTCTTCCATTTCGTCCATTTCCTCTACTTCCTCCACTTCATCCACTTCTTCCACTTCGTTAACTTTGTCCACTTCCTCCACTTCGTCCACTTCCTCCACTTCCTACATTTCGTCCGCTTCCTCCACTTCCTCAACATCATCCATTTCATCCACTTCCTCCACTTCATTCACTTCCTCCACTTTGTCCACTTCGTGAACTTCGTCAACTTCATCCACTTCGTCCATTTTGTCCACTTCGTTAGGTTCGTCCACATCCTCCACTTCCTCCACTTCTTCTGCTTTGTCCACTTCGTACACTTCGTCCACTTCGTCCACGTCGTCAACTTCGTGCGCTTCGTACACGTCGTCCTCTTCGTCCACTTCGTCCACTTCCTCCACTTCCCCACTTCATCCACTTCGTCTACTTCGTCAAGTTCGTCCACTTCGTCCACTTCCTCTATTTCCTCCACTTCCTCCACTTCCTCCACTTCCTCCACTTTGTCCACTTCATCCACTTCCTTCACTTCGTCCTCTTCGTCCACTTCCTCCACTTCGTCCACTTCGTCAACCTCGTGTACTTCGTCCACTTCCTCTACTTCCTTCACTTCATTCACTTCTTCTACTTACTCCACTTCCTCCACTTCCTCCACTTCGTCCACTTCACCTTCTTCGTCCACTTAGTCGACTTCGTCCTCTTCGTGCACTTCCTCCACTTCCTCCACTTCATCCACTTCGTCCTATTCGTCAAGTTCGTCCACTTCGTCCAGTTCCTCTACTTCCTTCACTTCCTCCATTTCGTCCTCTTCCTCCATTTCCTCCACTTCGTCCACTTCGTCAACTTCGACCACTTCGTACATTTCGTCCACTTCGTCAGGTTCGTCCACTTCCTCCACTTCCTCCACATACTCCACTTCGTCCACATCGTTAACTTCGTCCACTTCGTCAAGTTCGTCCACTTCCTCTATTTCCTCCACTTCGTCCACTTCCTCCGCTTCCTCCACTTCCTCAACTTCGTCAAGTTCGTCCCCTTTATCCACTTCGTCCACTTCCTCCACTTCGTCAACGTCTTGCTATTTCTCCACTTCGTCAACTTCGTCCACTTCCTCCACTTCTTCAACATTGTCCACTTCTTGCACTTCCTCCACTTCATTCACTTCCTGAACTTCTTCCCCTTCGTCAACATCGTCGACTTCATCCACTTCGTCAACATCGTCAACTTCGTCCACTTCGTCAAGTTCGTCCACTTCCTCTATTTCCTCCACTTCGTCAACTTCGTCAACTTCGTCAAGTTCGTCCCCTTTATCCACTTCCTCCACTTCCTCCACTTCCTCCACTTCGTCAACTTCGTCCACTTCCTCCACTTCTTCAACATTGTCCACTTCTTGCACTTCCTCCACTTCATTCACTTCCTGAACTTCTTCCCCTTCGTCAACATCGTCCACTTCGTCCACTTCATCCACTTCGTCAACTTCGTCCATTTCGTCCACTTCGTCAAGTTCGTCCACTTCCTCCACTTCCTACACTTCCTCCACTTCCTCCAATTCCTCCCCTTCCTCCACTTGTCCACTTTGTCTACTTCGTCCACTTCGTCAACTTCGTCAACTTCCTCCACTTCCTTCACGTCGCCCACTTCCTCCACTTCGTCCAGTTCTTCCACTTCCTCCACTTCCTCCACATGATCCACTTCCTCCACTTCGTCCACTTCGTCCATTTCGTCCACTTCGTCAAGTTCTTCTACTTCCTTCACTTTCTCCACTTCCTCCACTTCTTGCACATCGTCAAGTTCGTCCACTTCCTCCACTTGCTCCATTTCGTCCACTTCGTCAAGTTCGTCCGTTTCGTCCACTTCCTCCGCTTCCTCCACTACCACCACTTCGTCAACTTCTTCCACTTCGTCCACTTCAACAACTTCGTCCACTTTCTCCACTTCCTCAACATTGCCCACATTGCACTTCCTCCACTCCATTCACTTCCTAAACTTCTTCCACTTCGTCACATTGTCCATTTCCTCCACTTCCTCCACTTTATCCACTTCGTCTACTTAGTCCACTTCGTCCACTTCGTCAACTTCATCAACATCCTGCACTTCCTCCACTTTGCCCACTTCGTCCACTTCGCCCACTTCGCCCACTTCGCTCACTTCCTCCACTTCCTCCACTTCCTCCACTTCGTCAACGTCGTCCATTTCGTCTACTTTCTCCACTTCGTCCGGTTCTTCCACTTTCTCCACCTCGTCCACATTCTCCACTTCCTCCACTTCGTCAAATTTGTCCACTTCGTTTACTTCGTCCACTTCGTCAATTTCGTCTACTTCCTCCACTTCCTCCACTTCGTCAAGTTCGTCCACTTCGTCCACTGCATCCCCTTCCTCCATTTCGTCCACTACCACCACTTCCTCAACATCGTCCATTATCTCTACTTCCTCCACTTCATTCACCACATCCACTTCTTCCACTTCGTCAACTTTGTCCACTTCATCCACTTCATCCACTTCGTCCACTTCGTCCACTTCGTCCACTTCGTCAACTTCGTCCACTTCGTCCACTTCGTCCACTTCGCCAACTTCGTCAACTTTGTTCATTTCATCCACTTCGTCCACTTCGTCCACTTCCTCCACATCGTCCATTTCGTCCACTGCTTCCACTTCGTCGACTTCGTCCACTTCCTCCACTTCATCCATTTCGTCCACTTCTTCTATTTCCTCCACTTCGTCCACCTTCTCGACTTTGTCCATGTCGCCAACATCGTCGACTTCGTCCACTCCCTCCCTTTCGTCCACCTCCTCCACTTCATCTTCTTCGTCCACCTCCTCCTCTTCGTCCACCTCCTCCACCTCCTTCACTTAGTCCACTTCATCAACTTCCTCAACTTCCTCCACTACCTCCACTTCGTCCACTTCCTCCACTTCGTCCACTTCCTCCTCTTACTCCACTTTGTCAACTTCGTCCACTTCCTCCACTTCGTCCACTGCCTCCACTTCCGCCACTTCGTCCACTTCCTCCTCTTCCTCCACTTCGTCCAGTTCGTCAACTTCATCCACTTCCTCCACTTTGTCCAGTTCTTCCACTTCCTCCACTTCGTCCACATTGTCCACTTCCTCCACTTCGTCAAATTCGTCCATTTCCTCCACTTCCTCCAGTTGTTTCACTTTCTCCCTTTCGTCCACTTCCTCCACTTCCTCAACATCGTCTATTTTCTCCACTTCATTCACTTCATTCACTTCCTCCACGTTGTCCACTTCGTCCACTTCGTCAACTTTGTCCACTTCTTCAACTTCGTCCACTTCGTCCACTTGGTCAAGTTCGTCCACTTCCTCGACTTCCTCCACTTCGGCAACTTCGTCAATTTCGTCCACTTCGGCAACTTCGTCAATTTCCTCCACTTCCTCCACTTTTTCCACTTCCTTCACTTCCTCCGCTTTGTCCACTTCGTCAACTTTGTCAAAATCGGCCACTTCGTCAACTTCATCCAGTTTTTACACTTCCTCCAGTTTGTCCACGTTCTCGACATCCTCCACTCCGTCAACTTCGTCCATTTCGTCCACTTCCTCCACTTCGTCAAGGTCGTCCACTTCCTCCACTTCCTCAATTTCCTTCACTTCCTCCACTTCGTCCTCTTCGTCCACTTCCTCTATTTCGTCCACTTCATCAACTTTGTCTACTTCGTCCACTTCCTTCACTTCGTCCACTTCGTCCACTTCCTCCACTTCGTCCACTTCGTTCCCTTCGTCCACTTCCTCCACTTCTTCCACTTTCTCCACTTCGTACACTTCGTCCACTTCCTCCACTTCGTCCACTTCCTCCTCTTCGTCGACTTCGTCCTCTTCATCCAGTTCCTCCATTCCATCCACTTCGTCCACTTCGTCATGTTCGTCCACTTCGTCAACTTCCTCTACTTCCTCCACTTCGTCCACTTCCTCCACATCCTCCAGTTCGTCCACTTCCTCCACTTTGTCCACTTTCTTCACTTCGTCCACTTCCTCCACTTCGACCACTTCCTCTTCTTTGTCCACTTCAAGACTTCGTCGTCTTAGTCCACATACTCCACTTCCTCCACCTCGTCAACATCTTCCACTTCGTCCACTTCGTCAACATCGTCCACTTCCTCCACTTCGTCAACGTCGTCAACTTCGTCACCTTCGTCCACTTCGTCCACTTCGTCCATTTCGTCCGCTTCGTCCATTTCGTCCACTTCATCCACTTCGCCGAGTTTGTCCAATTTGTCCACTTCCTCCACTTCCTCCGCTTCGTCCACTTCGTCAACGTCGTCAACTTCGTCCAGTTCCTCCACATCGTCCAGTTCTTCCACTTCCTCCACATTATCCACTTCCTCCACTTCGTCAACTTCGTCCTCTTCATCCACTTCGTCAATTTTGTCCACTTCGTCAAGTTCTTCTACTTCCTTCACCTCCTCCACTTCCTCCACACCGTCAAGTTCGTCCACTTCCTCCACTTGCTCCATTTCGTCCACTTCGTCAACTTCGTCAACTTCTTCCACTTAGTCCACTTCGTCAACTTCGTCCACTTTCTCCGCTTCTCCAACATTGTCCACTTCTTGCACTTCCTCCACTCCATTCACTTCCTGAACTTCTTCCACTTCGTCAACATCGTCCATTTCCTCCACTTCCTCCACTTCCTCCCCTTTCTCCACTTTGTCCACTTCGTCTACTTCGTCCATTTCGTCCACTTCGTCCACTTCGTCCACTTCGTCAAGTTCGTCAACTACCTGCACTTCCTCCATTTCGCCCACTTCGTCCACTTCGCCCACTTCCTCCACTTCCTCAACGTCGTCCATTTCGTCCACTTCGTCAACTTCGTCCACTTCCTCCGCGTCGTGCACATTCACCACTTCCTCCACTTCGTCAAATTCGTCCACTTCGTCCACTTCGTCAATTTCGTCTACTTCCTCCATTTCCTCCACTTCCTCCACTTCGTCAAGTTCGTCCACTGCGTCAACTTCGTCTATTTCATCCACTTCCACCACTTCCTCAACATCGTCCATTTCCTCTACTTCCTCCACTTCATTCACTTCATCCACTTTTTCCACTTCGTCAACTTTGTCCACTTCGTCCACTTCATCCACTTCGCCAACTTCGTCCATTTCATCCACTTCCTCCACCTTGTCCACTTCGTCCACTTTGTCCACTTCGTCTACGTCGTCTACTTCGTCCACTACGTCTACTTCGTCCACTTCATCAACTTCGTCAACTTCTTCCACTTCCTCCACTTTGTCAAGTTCGTCCACTTCCTCCACTTCCTTCACTTCGTCCATTTCCTCCACTTCCTCCACTTCCTCCATTTCGTCCACTTCCTCAACATCTTCCATTTCCTCCACTTCCTCCACTTCATTCACTTCCTCCACTTCTTCCACTTCGTCAACTTTGTCCACTTCCTCCACTGCCTCCACTCCGTCCACTTCGTCAACTTCGTCCACTTCGTCCATTGCGTAAACTTCGTCAATTTCGTCCACTTCCTCCACTTCCTCCACTTTGTCCAGTTCGTCCGCTTCCTCCACTTCCTCCACTTTGTCCAGTTCGTCCACTTCGTCCATTTCTTCCACTTCCTCTACTTCCTCCACGTCCTCCACATCGTCCACGTCACCAACTTCCTCGACTTCGTCCACTTCCTCCATTTCCATCACTTCAACAACTTCGTCAACTTCGGCCACTTCGTCAACTTCGTCCAGTTCTTCAACTTCCTCCACTTTGTCCATATTCTCCACTTCCTCTACTTCGTCCACTTCCACCACTTCGTCGAGTTTGTGCACTTCCTCCACTTCCTGCATTTCGTCCACTTCCTCCACTTCCTCAACATTGTCCATTTCCTCCACTTCCTCCACTTCATTCACTGCCTCCACTTCCTCCACTTCGTCATCTTCGTCCACTTCCTCCACTTCTTCCACTTCGTCCACTTCCGCCTCTTCCTGCACTTCGTCCACTTCGTCAACTTCGTCCACCTCCTCCACTTCGTCCAGTTCTTCCACTTCCTCCACTTGTCCACATTCTCCACTTCCTCCACCTCCTCCACTTCCTCCATTTCGTCAACTTCCTCCACTTCGTCAAGTTCGTCCACTTCCTCCACTTCCTCAACATCGTCCATTTCCTCCACTTCCTCCACTCCATTCACTTCATCGACTTTGTAACCATTGTCCACTTCGTCCACTTCTTCCACTTCCTCCACTTCCTCCACTTCCTCCACTTCCTCCACTTCGTCAACTTCGTCCACTTCCTCCATTTCGTCCAGTTTGTCAAGTTCGTCCACTTCCTCAACTTCCTCCACTTTGCCATTTCATCCACTTCGTCAGCTTCGTCAAGTTTGTGAACTTCGTCCACATCGTCCACTTCCTCCACTTCATCCATTTCCTTCACATCATCCTCTTCGTCTACTTCCTTTACTTCGTCCACTTCGTCAACTTCTCATCTACTTCGTCCATTTCCTCAACTTCCTCCACTTCCTCCACTTCTTCAACTTCCTCCAATTCGTCCATGTCGTCAACTTCGTCCACATCTTCCACTTCATCCTCTTCGTCCACTTCGTCGACTTTGTCCGCTTCCTCCACTTCCTCCACTTCATCCACTTCGTCCACTTTGTCAAGTTCTTCAACTTCGTCCATTTCCTCTACTTCGTCTACGTCGTCCACTTCGTCCACTTCCGCCACTTCCTTCACTTCTTCCATTTTGTCCTCTTGCTCCACTTTCTCCACTTCCTCCACTTCCTCTACTTCGTCAACTTCTTCCACTTCATCCTTTTCGTCGACTTCGTCAACTTCGTCCACTTCATTCACTTCCTCCACTTCCTCCACTTCCTCCACTTCGTACACCTCCTCCACTTCCTCCACTTCGTCCACGTCGCCAACTTCATCAACTTCGTCCACTTCATCAAGTTCGTCCACTTCCTCCACTTCCTCCACTTCCTCCACTTCGTCCACCTCCTACACTTCGTCCATTTCGTCCACTTCCTCCACTTCCTCAACATTGTCCCTTTCCTCCACTTCCTACACTCCATTCACTTCATCCACTTCTTCCATTCCGTCAACTTTTTCCACTTCCTCCACTTCGTCATCTTCGTCAACTTCGTCCACTTCGTCCATTTCGTCCACTTCGTCAAGTTCGTCCACTTCCTCCACTTCCTCAACATTGTCACTTTCCTCCACTTCCTCCACTCCATTCACTTCATCCCCTTCTTCCAGTCCGTCAACTTTTTCGACTTCCTCCACTTCGTCATCTTCGTCAACTTCGTCCATTTCATCAACTTCGTCCACTTCCTCCACTTTGTCCATTTCGTCCACTTCGTCAGCTTCGTCAAGTTTGTGAACTTCGTCCACTTCCTGCACTTCCTCCACTTCCTCCACTTCCTTCACATCGTGCACTTCCTCCACTTCCTCCACTTCCTCCACTTCGTCAAGTTCGTCCACTTCGTCCACTTCCTTCACTTCATTCACTTCCTACACTTCTTCCACTTCTAACTTCCTCCACTTCGTCAACTTCGTCCACTTCCTACACTTCCTCCACTTCTTCCACTTCCTCCATTTCCTCCACTTCCTCCACTTCGTCCACTTCGTCAACTTCGTCCACTTATTCAACTTCGTCCACTTCCACCACTTTGTCCAGTTCTTCCACTTCGTCCACTTCATCCACATTCTCCACTTCCTCCACTTCGTCAACTTTGTCCACTTCGTCCATTTCGTCCACTCCATCAAGTTCGTCCACTTCCTCCACTTTCTCCACTTCCTCCATTTCGTCCACTTCATCCACCTCCTCAACATCATCCATTTCCTCCACTTCCTTCACTTCATTCGCTTCCTCCAATTCTTACACTTCATCAACTTTGTCCACTTCCTCCACTTCCTCCACATCGTCCACTTCGTCCACTTCGTCCACTTCGTCCATTTCGTCCACTTCCTCCACTTCCTCCACTCCCTCCACTTTGTCCACTTCTTACACTGCTTCCACTTCCACCACTTCGTCCACTTCATCCATGTCATCAACTTCGTCCACTACCCCTTCGTCTACTTCATCCACTTCGTCCACCTCGTCAACTTCGTCCACTTCGTCAACTTCGTCCACCTCCTCCACTTCGTCCAGTTCTTCCACTTCCTCCACTTGTCCACATTCTCCACTTCCTCCACCTCCTCCACTTCCTCCATTTCGTCCACTTCGTCCACTTCCTCAACATCGTCCATTTCCTCCACTTCCTCCACTTCATTCACTTCTTCCACTTTGTCCACTTTGTGCACTTCGCCAACTTCGTCCATTTCGTCCACTTCGTCAGGTTCGTCCACTTCCTCCACTTCCTCCACTTGTTCCACGTTGTCCACTTCATCCACTTCGTCCATTTCATCCACTTCGTCCACTTTATCCACTTCTTCCAGTTCTTCCAGTTCTTCCACTTCGTCGACTTCGTCCTTTTCGTCCACTTCCTCCACTTCATCCACTTCCTCCACTTCCTCCACGTCCTCCACTTCGTCCACTTCTTCCACTTCCTCCACTTCGTCAAGTTCGTCCAGTTCCTCCGTCTCGTCCACTTCCTCCACCTCCTCAACATTCTCCATTTCCTCCACTTCCTCCACTCCATTCACTTTATCCACTTCTTCCACTTCGTTAACGTTTTCCACTTTCACCACTTCGTCAACTTCTTCGACTTACTCAACTTTGTCGACTTCGTCCATTTCGTCCACTTCGTCAAGTTCATCCACTTCCTCTATTCCTCCGCTTCGTCAAGTTCTTCCACTTCCTCCACTTCCTCCATGTCGTCCACTTCCTCCACTTCCTCAACATCGTCCATTTCCTCTACTTCCTCCTCTTTACTCACTTCATCCACTTCTTCCACTTCGTCAACTTTGTCCACTTCCTCCACTTCGTCGACTTCGTCCACTTCGTCAACTTCGTCAACTTCGTCCACTTCATCCACTTCGTCCATTTCTTCGACTTCATCAGGTTCGTCCATTTCCTCCACTTCCTACACTTCCTCCACTTCGTGCACTTCCTCCACTTCGTCCATTTCGTCGACTTCGTCCACTTCCTCCACTTCATCCATTTCGTCCACTTCGTCCACTTCTTCTATTTCCTCCACTTCGTCCACTTTCTCGACTTCGTCCATGTCGCCAACATCGTCGACTTCGTCCACCTCCTCCATTTCGTCCACCTCCTCCACTTCGTCCTCTTCGTCCACCTCCTCCACCTCCTTCACTTAGTCCACTTCATCAACTTCCTCAACTTCCTCCACTACCTCCACTTCGTCCACTTCTTCCACTTCCTCCACTTCGTCCACTTCCTCCTCTTCCTCCCCTTCGTCAACTTCGTCCACTTCCTCCACTTCGTCCACTGCCTCCACTTCGTCCACTTCTTCCACTTCCGCCACTTCGTCCACTTCCTCCTCTTCCTCCACTTCGTCCAGTTCGTCCACTTCTTCCACTTCTTCCACTTCCTCCACTTCGTCAAATTCGTCCATTTCCTCCACTTCCTCCAGTTGTTTCACTTCCTCCCTTTCGTCCACTTCCACCACTTCCTCAACATCGTCTATTTTCTCCACTTCCTCCACTTCATTCACTTCCTCCACGTTGTCCACTTCGTCCACTTCGTCAACTTTGTCCACTTCTTCAACTTCGTCCACTTCGTCCATTTCGTCCACTTGGTCAAGTTCGTCCACTTCCTCGACTTTGTCCACTTTGTCCACTTTGTCCACTTCGTCCACTTCGGCAACTTCGTCAATTTCCTCCACTTCCTCCACTTTTTCCACTTCCTTCACTTCCTCTGCTTTGTCCACTTCGTCAACTTTGTCAAAATCGGCCACTTCGTCAACTTCATCCAGTCGTTACACTTCCTCCAGTTTGTCCACGTTCTCGACTTCCTCAACTTCGTCAACGTCGTCCATTTCGTCCACTTCGTCAAGTTCGTCTACTTCCTCCATTTCGTCAACGTCGTCCAAATCGTCCACTTCCTCCACTTCCTCAATTTCCTTCACTTCCTCCACTTCATCCACTTCCTCTATTTCGTCCACTTCATCAACTTTGTCTACTTCGTCCACTTCCTCCACTTCTTCCACTTTGTTCCCTTCGTCCACTTCGTCCACTTCCTCCACTTCTTCCACTTCCTCCACTTCGTACACTTCGTCCACTTCCTCCACTTCGTCCACTTCCTCCTCTTCGTCGACTTCGTCCTCTTCATCCACTTCCTCCATTCCATCCACTTCGTCCACTTCGTCATGTTCGTCCACTTCGTCCACTTCGTCTACTTCCTCCACTTCGTCCACTTCCTCCACATCCTCCAGTTCGTCCACTTCCTCCACTTTGTCCACTTTCTTCACTTCGTCCACTTCCTCCACTTCGACCACTTCCTCCTCTTTGTCCACTTCAAGACTTCGTCGTCTTAGTCCACTTACTCCACTTCCTCCACCTCGTCAACTTCTTCCACTTCGTCCACTTCGTCAACATCGTCCACTTCCTCCACTTCGTCAACGTCGTCCACTTCGTCAACTTCGTCCACTACCTCCACTCTGTCCAGTTCTTCCACTTACTCCACTTCCTCCAAATTCTCCACTTCCTCTACTTCCTCTACTTGCTCCATTTCGTCCACTTCGTCCACTTCGTCCACTTCGTCCATTTCGTCCGCTTCGTCCATTTCGTCCACTTCATCCACTTCGCCGAGTTTGTCCACTTTGTCCACTTCCTCCACTTCCTCCGCTTCGTCCACTTCGTCAACGTCGTCAACTTCGTCCAGTTCCTCCACATCGTCCAGGTCTTCCACTTCCTCCACATTATCCACTTCCTCCACTTCGTCAACTTCGTCCTCTTCATCCACTTCGTCAATTTTGTCCACTTTGTCAAGTTCTTCTACTTCCTTCACCTCCTCCACTTCCTCCACACCGTCAAGTTCGTCCACTTCCTCCACTTCCTCTACTTGCTCCATTTCGTCCACTTCGTCAACTTCGTCAACTTCTTCCACTTCGTCCACTTCGTCAACTTCGTCCACTTTCTCCACTTCTCCAACATTGTCCACTTCTTGCACTTCCTCCACTCCATTCACTTCCTGAACTTCTTCCACTTCGTCAACATCGTCCATTTCCTCCACTTCCTCCACTTCCTCCCCTTTCTCCACTTTGTCCACTTCGTCTACTTCGTCCATTTCGTCCATTTCGTCCACTTCGTCAAGTTCGTCAACTACCTGCACTTCCTCCATTTCGCCCACTTCGTCCACTTCGCCCACTTCGTCCACTTCACCCACTTCCTCCACTTCCTTAACGTCGTCCATTTCGTCCACTTCGTCAACTTCGTCCACTTCCTCCACGTCGTCCACATTCACCACTTCCTCCACTTCGTCAAATTCGTCCACTTCGTCCACTTCGTCAATTTCGTCTACTTCCTCCATTTCCTCCATTTCCTCCACTTCCTCCACTTCGTCAAGTTCGTCCACTGCGTCAACTTCGTCCATTTCGTCCACTTCTACCACTTCCTCAACATCGTCCATTTCCTCTACTTCCTCCACTTCATTCACTTCATCCACTTCTTCCACTTCGTCAACTTTGTCCACTTCGTCCACTTCGCGAACTTCGTCAACTTCGTCCATTTCATCCACTTCCTCCACTTTGTCCACTTCGTCCACTTTGTCCACTTCGTCTACTTCGTCTACTTCGTCCACTACGTCTACTTCATCCACTTCATCAACTTCGTCCACTTCTTCCACTTCCTCCATTTTGTCAAGTTCGTCCACTTCCTCCACTTCCTTTACTTCGTCCATTTCCTCCACTTCCTCCACTTCCTCCATTTCGTCCACTTCCTCAACATCTTCCATTTCCTCCACTTCCTGCACATCATTCACTTCCTCCACTTCTTCCACTTCGTCAACTTTGTCCACTTCCTCCACTGCCTCCACTCCGTCCACTTCGTCAACTTCGTCCACTTCGTCCATTGCGTAAACTTCGTCAATTTCGTCCACTTCCTCCACTTTGTCCAGTTCGTCCGCTTCCTCCACTTCCTTCACTTTGTCCAGTTCGTCCATTTCTTCCACTTCCTCCACGTCCTCCACATCGTCCACGTCACCAACTTCCTCGACTTCGTTCACTTCCTCCATTTCCATCACTTCATCAACTTCGTCAACTTCGGCCACTTCGTCAACTTCGTCCACTTCCTCCACTTCGTCCAGTTCTTCAACTTCCTCCACTTTGTCCATATTCTCCACTTCCTCTACTTCGTCCACTTCCACCACTTCGTCGAGTTTGTCCACTTCCTCCACTTCCTCAACATTGTCCATTTCCTCCACTTCCTCCACTTCATTCACTGCCTCCACTTCCTCCACTTCGTCATCTTCGTCCACTTCGTCCACTTCTTCCACTTCGTCCACTTCCTCTTCTTCCTGCACTTCGTCCACTTCGTCAACTTTGTCCACCTCCTCCACTTCGTCCAGTTCTTCCACTTCTTCCACTTGTCCACATTCTCCACTTCCTCCACCTCCTCCACTTCCTCCATTTCATCAACTTCCTCCACTTCGTCAAGTTTGTCCACTTCCTCCACTTAGTCCACTTCGTCAATTTTCTCCACTTCCTCCATTTCGTCCACTTCCTCCACTTCCTCAACATCGTCCATTTCCTCCACTCCATTCACTTCATCCACTTTATCCACTTTGTAACCATTGTCCACTTCTTCCACTTCCTCCACTTCGTCCACTTCCTCCACTTCCTCCACTTCGTCAACTTCGTCCACTTCCTCCATTTCGTCCAGTTTGTCAAGTTCGTCCACTTCCTCAACTTCCTCCACTTTGTCCATTTCGTCCACTTCGTCAGCTTCGTCAAGTTCGTGAACTTCGTCCACATCGTCCACTTCCTCCACTTCATTCATTTCCTTCACGTCATCCTCTTCGTCTACTTCCTTTACTTCGTCCACTTCGTCAACTTCGTCTACTTCGTCCATTTCCTCGACTTCCTCCACTTCCTCCACTTCGTCCACTTCTTCAACTTCCTCCAATTCGTCCATGTCGTCAACTTCGTCCACTTCTTCCACTTCATCCTCTTCGTCCACTTCGTCGACTTCCTCCGCTTCCTCCACTTCCTCCACTTCATCCACTTCGTCCACTTTGTCAAGTTCTTCAACTTCGTCCACTTCCTCTACTTCGTCTACGTCGTCCACTTCGTCCACTTCCGCTACTTCCTTCACTTCGTCCATTTCGTCCACTTCCTCCACTTCCTCAACATTGTCCCTTTCCTCCACTTCCTGCACTTCATTCACTTCATCAACTTCTTCCATTCCGTCAACTTTTTCCACTTCCTCCACTTCGTCATCTTCGTCAACTTCGTCCACTTCGTCCATTTCGTCCACTTCGTCAAGTTCGTCCACTTCCTCCACTACCTCAACATTGTCACTTTCCTCCACTTCCTCCACTCCATTCACTTCATCCCCTTCTTCCAGTCCATCAACTTTCTCGACTTCCTCCACTTCGTCATCTTCGTCAACTTCGTCCATTTCATCAACTTCGTCCACTTCCTCCACTTTGTCCATTTCGTCCACTTCGTCAGCTTCGTCAAGTTCGTGAACTTCGTCCACATCGTCCACTTCCTGCACTTCCTCCACTTCGTCCACTTCCTTCACATCGTGCACTTCCTCCACTTCGTCCACTTCCTCTACTTCGTCCACTTCGTCAAGTTCGTCCACTTCGTCCACTTCATTCACTTCCTACACTTCTTCCACTTCTAACTTCCTCCACTTCGTCCACTTCCTCCACTTCTTCCACTTCCTCCACTTCCTCCACTTCCTCCACTTCGTCCACTTCGTCAACTGCGTCAACTTCGTCCACTTCGTCAACTTCGTCCACTTATTCAACTTCGTCCACTTCCACCACTTTGTCCAGTTCTTCCACTTCGTCCACTTCATCCACATTCTCCACTTCCTCCACTTCGTCAACTTTGTCCACTTCGTCCATTTCGTCCACTCCATCAAGTTCGTCCACTTCCTCCACTTCGTCAAGTTCGTCCACTTCCTTCACTTTCTCCACTTCCTCCATTTCGTCCACTTCATCCACTTCTTCAACATCATCCATTTCCTCCACTTCCTTCACTTCATTCACTTCCTCCAATTCTTACACTTCATCAACTTTGTCCACTTCCTCCACGTCGTCCACTTCGTCAACTTCGTCCACTTCGTCCATTTCGTCCACTTCCTCCACTTCCTCCACTCCCTCCACTTCCTCCACTTTGTCCACTTCTTACACTGCTTCCACTTCCACCACTTCGTCCACTTCGTCCATGTCATCAACTTCGTCCACATTGACCCCTTCGTCTACTTCGTCCACTTCGTCCACCTCGTCAACTTCTTCCACTTCATCAAGTTCGTCCACTTCCTCCTCTTCGTCAAGTTCATCCACTTCGTCCACTTCCTCCACTTCCTCCACTTCGTCCACTTCTTCCACTTCCTCCACTTCGTCAAGTTCGTCTAGTTCCTCCGTCTCGTCCACTTCCTCCACTTCCTCAACATTCTCCATTTCCTCCACTTCCTCCACTCCATTCACTTTATCCACTTCTTCCACTTCGTTAACGTTTTCCACTTTCTCCACTTCGTCAACTTCTTCGACTTACTCCACTTTGTCCACTTCGTCCATTTCGATCACTTCGTCAAGTTCATCCACTTCCTCTATTCCTCCGCTTCGTCAAGTTCGTCCACTTCCTCCATTTCCTCCATGTCGTCCACTTCCTCCACTTCCTCAACATCGTCCATTTCCTCTACTTCCTCCTCTTTACTCACTTCTTCCACTTCGTCAACTTTGTCCACTTCCTCCACTTCGTCCACTTCGTCGACTTCGTCAAATTCGTCCACTTCATCCACTTCGTCCATTTCATCGACTTCATCAGGTTCGTCCACTTCCTCCACTTCCTCCACTTCCTCCACTTCGTGCACTTCCTCCACTTCGTCCATTTCGTCGACTTCTTCCACTTCCTCCAGTTCTTCCACTTCTTGCACTTCCTCCACCTCGTCCACGTCCCCAACTTCGTCCAATTTGTCCAGTTCGTCCCCTTCGTCCACTTCGTCCACTTCGTCAAGTTTGTCCCCTTCGTCCACTTCCTCCACTTCGTCCACTTTGATTATTTCGTCCACTTCGTCAGGTTCGTCCACTTCCTCCACTTTGTGCACTTCCTCCACTTCGTCAACTTCCTCCATTTCCTCCAATTCCTCCACTTTGTAAACTTCCTCCATTTCGCCTACTTCGTCCTCTTCGTCCACTTCTTCATCTTCTTCTTCTACTTCGTCAAATTCGTCAACTTCGTCAACTTCGTCCCCTTCGTCTACTTCGTCAAGTTCGTCCCTTTCGTCCACTTCGTCAAGTTCGTCCCCTACGTCCACTTCCTCCACTTCGTCAATTTCCTCAACATCGTGCACTTCCTCCACTTCCTCCACTTCCTCCATTTCGTCCACTTCGTCCACTTCGTCATCTTCGTCCACTTCGTCCACTTCCTCCACTTCTTCCACTTCGTCCACTTCCTCCTCTTCCTCCACTTCGTCCACTTCATCAACTTCGTCAACTTCGTCCACTTCGTCAACTTCCTCGACCTCCTCCACTTCGTCCAGTTCTTCCACTTCCTCCACTTGTCCACATTCTCCACTTCCTCCACCTGCTCCACTTCCTCCATTTCGTCCACTTTTTCCACTTCTTCCAGTTCTTCCAGTTCGTCCACTTCGTCCTTTTCGTCCACTTCCTCCACTTCATCCACTTCCTCCACGTCCTCCACTTCGTCCACTTCTTCCACTTCCTCCACTTCGTTAAGTTCGTCCAGTTCCTCCGTCTCGTCCACTTCCACCACCTCCTCAACATTCTCCATTTCCTCCACTTCCTCCACTCCATTCACTTTATCCACTTCTTCCACTTCGTTAACGTTTTCCACTTTCACCACTTCGTCAACTTCTTCGACTTACTCCACTTTGTCCACTTCGTCCATTTCGTCCACTTTGTTAAGTTCATCCACTTCCTCTATTCCTCCGCTTCGTCAAGTTCGTCCACTTCCTCCATGTCGTCCACCTCCTCCACTTCCTCAACATCGTCCATTTCCCCTACTTCCTCCTCTTTACTCACTTTATCCAATTCTTCCACTTCGTCAACTTTGTCCACTTCCTCCACTTCGTCGACTTCGTCAACTTCGTCCACTTCACAACGTGTTCTCTTTTAGTGGGCTAACTTTATGAATTTGGCCAATAAAAAGGGTTCCAACAAACAGTCTTGATCATATGATGCAAAACAAGCAATTGATTCAATCATAGAAAACCTGGGCAAAGTCATTCATGCTTCCAAAGTAATAGCATTCAACAATAACAACTCTGGAGCTCAAAACCTCACATATAAGCTCATTCACATTTGACATACACATCCTGCTTAATTTCACAATCACAATCATGATATCATGCATTTGTTCACAAAGCTTGTGAATCACCTGTATAAGCATTTTAATGTGCACATCATCTCAACATCAATTAATCATAAGCATCATTCAAGCATTACTTATCAAACAATCACAGTTAATAGCAAACCATCATAAGAAACCAGGTGTTCAATAGAGTACATCAACCCTAATCTAAAAACAAAAAATACTTACAAGATACTGGGTTGCCTCCCAGTAAGCGCTTGTTTAACGTCCCGAGCCTGACCCAAACTTTCAAGGATCAACCAACAACATCATTGTGGAAAATTGTTGTACCTCTCCCCCTAAATAGGGCTTGAGACATTGACCATTTACCACCCAACTTCTCTGTGGATCATCAGCAGATGGATTAAATATTTCAATTGCTCCATGCGGATGCACTTCTTTTATCACAAATGGTCCTGTCCATTTTGACTTCAGCTTCCCAGGAATTATCTTCAATCTTGAATTGAACAATAGTACCTGTTGTCCTGGATTAAAAACTCTATTCACCAACTTCCTGTCATGATAAAATTTAATCTTGTCTTTGTAAGCCTTGGATGAATCATACGCATGTAACCGCATTTCTTCAAGCTCCAAAATCTGCCTTTTGCGTGTGCATTGAGTTTCATAAGGATCAAAATTCAAGAATTTCAAAGCCCATAATGCTCTATGCTCCAATTCGACTGGCAAATGGCATGCTTTCCCATAGACTAATTGAAATGGTGATAATCCCATAGACGTCTTCATTGCTGTCCTATAAGCCCAAAGAGCATCATCCAGTTTGAGAGACCAATCCTTTCTTGATGAAGTCACGGTTTTTTTCCAGGATTCTTTTTATCTCCCTGTTAGACACCTCAGCTTGTCCATTGATTTGTGGATGATAAGGTGCAGCTACCTTATGCTTTACTCCATAGTGTTTGAGTACTTTCTCTAGCTGATAATTGCAAAAATGAGATCCTCCATCACTGATCAACACTCTTGGAGTGCCAAAGCGTGAGAATATTTGTCTCTTCAGGAATTTAATTACCGTGCTAGCATCATTTTTAGGACAAGCTAATGCTTCCACCCACTTACTCACATAATCCACTGCTACCAGAATATATTCATTATTGAAAGATGGAGGAAAAGGTCCAACAAAATCAATACCCCAACAATCAAAAACCTCAACCTCTAAAATACCTTGTAAAGGCATCTCATGACGTTTAGTAATTGTCCCTGCTCTTTGACATTTATCACAATTCCTAGCATGATTATGGGCATCTTTAAATAAAGTTGGCCAATAAAACCCTGATTGAAGGACTTTTGTTGTTGTTCTTTCTCCATTAAAATGTCCTCCATAAGGTGAATGATGACAATGCCAGAGAATTCCTTCTGCTTCTTCATTTGTAACACATCTTCTCAAAAGATTATCTGCTCCAATTTTGAACAAATACGGATCGTCCCACACAAACTGCTTGGCATCATGCAGAAATTTCTTTCTCTGTTGCCAAGTTAAGTCTTCCGGCATGACTCTTGCAGCTTTGAAATTCGCCATATCAGCAAACCAGGGCCTCTGCTGAATATACATGAGTGATTCATCTGAAAAAGATTCCCATATTTCATACTCCTTGCTAGTGACCTCATTGTTGACTAACCGTGACAAATGATCAGCAATTAAGTTCTCACTTCCTTTCTTATCACGGATTTCTACATCAAATTCTTGCAATAGTAGTACCCATCTAATCAGACGTGGCTTAGAATCTGGTTTTGTCAACAAATATTTGATAGCTGCATGATCTGTATAGACAATCACCTTAGACCCAATAAGATAAGGTCTAAATTTCTCTAGAGCATATACAATGGCAAGAAACTCTTTCTCTGTGGTAGCATAATTCAATTGAGCATCATTCAGCACCTTGCTAGCATAATAAATTGGATGAAACTTTTGTTCTTTCCTTTGGCCAAGGACAACTCCTATTGCATAATCACTTGCGTCACACATTAATTCAAAATTTTGATTCCAATCTGGTGCTACAATTACTGGAGCTGACACTAGCTTCTTCTTCAATATATCAAAAGCTTTCAGGCAGTCTTCATTCATCACAAAAGGAGCATCCTTCATCAAAAGATTACTCAATGGTTTAGCAATTTTTGAGAAATCTTTGATAAATCTTCTATAAAACCCAGCATGACCAAGAAAACTTCTAATCCCCTTTACATTTGTTGGTGGAGGTAGTTTCTCAATAACTTCTACTTTAGCTTTGTCTACCTCAATTTCTTTAGCAGAGATTTTATGCCCCAATACAATTCCTTCAGTTACCATGAAATGACATTTCTCCCAATTCAAAACCAGATTTGTCTGAACACATCTTTTGAGGACAGTGTTCAAATTAGCTAAACATCTTTGGAAAGAATTTCCAAAAACTGAGAAATCATCCATGAATACTTCAATGCATTTCTCTAAAAGATCTGCAAAGATTGCCTGTATACACCTCTGAAATGTAGCTGGAGCATTACATAATCCAAAAGGCATCTTTATATACGCAAAGATACCAAAAGGACAAGTAAAAGCCGTCTTCTCCTGGTCTTTTGGATCTACCACAATTTGATTATATCCAGAATATCCATCTAGAAAACAATAGAAAGCCTGCCCTGATAACCTTTCTAGCATCTGATCCATGAAGGGAAGAGGAAAATGATCTTTCCTAGTGATGGACAAATTTATGAGCACCAAAATATGATGTCACAAACTTGTTTCACAATCGGCAAGTATGACCGAATCGTTCAAGTAATAAACTTGGTAAGACCAAGTATCGTTCTCCCAAAGGACTCACGGCCTAGTTTAGTTATGTGGTTTGTTGATTAGCTAAGACTTAAGAACGAAATAATTGGATTGTATTATGCAAGAGACGAAAATAAACATGTATGCATGAGTTTTTGATCAATGGCAAAAGCAAAAGATAAACACTTTCAATGAAATATATGAATGACTATGTTGTTGCGGGTCAATTTCATCTTATCCACTCTCATATATTTTAGGAATTCAACATTCAAATCATCATTGTTAATGCCACTCTCTAAAGTACCATTCTAGATGGCTTCTCCCTAATCACGAGTTCATACAATTCCTAGCATTCCTAATGATCAGTTCATAAGTGCAGGAGCTTAACGACAACCAATATCATATTGGGAGAAATTCCCCGGATCTAGACTTCCCCGTACGTGCCCGTATCGGCAAAACCAATAATCATGCATCGAATGAGTTAAACAATGCAAGCATTAAGCAAAGAGGAAAAACCCTAACTAATGATGAAAGAAAGCATAAGTCTTAATTAAAAGATGCAAGCATAAATTCCATATATGAGAGCTTCAAAAGATTACGTTGATACGTCCTAAAGCTTATATAATATTCTAAAATTACAAAAGATCTAAGCCCAAGCCCATAAAAGTGCCAGAAAACAAGTCCAAGCCCATTAAGAATGGCGCTCAGCGGTAAATACCGCTCAGCGGTGACTGCGCGTCTCTTTTCTTCCCCTCAGCGGCCATTTTGCCCCTCAGCGGACCTCCCGTGACCTCCTGAGTGCCACTCAGCGGTAAAGTGCCGCTGAGCGGTGCTTTCGGCTTCTCCTTTTGCACTCTTTGATTTCTTTTCTGATTCCATCTCTCTCCTTCTTCACTTCTTTCACTAAATTCACCTTAAAACCTGCACAAAAACACTTAAATCAAGCATAAACCTGTCCAGCTCTCTTATTTCTGAAAATATGAATAAAAGCATGATTTCAAGCTAGTTTCTAAGTCTAAAGGTTGCTTTTAGTGTCAATTTTAAGCATGAAAATAACAGTTTTTCAACTGTTATCACAACCCCAAACTTAGAACTTTGCTTGTCCTCAAGCAAACAAAATGTAACTCAATCTCCAACCAATTCATATGATGGTTCACTCATTCAAAAATCCTATTTTTCAAGATAAGTAACAACTTCACTCAAACTTATGACCAAGAGTTCATTCAAGATGTGCATATGCTTTAGTGTTCACAAAGTCATTTAAATTCTAACAAATGCTATTTTTCATGAATGATCAATCAATTAAGCATGGATGTTCATGTACTTATGGAATATTTCCTCACTAGGTAAAGTGTTTCACTCAACACACAAGTGTATAAGAGGAAAAGTGTTTCACTCATTCACTCCACTATCACAATGTCACATGAATCAACTTTGCCTTTCATTTTACCACAATCAAAAACATTCACAAGCATGCATCATCACAAGGCCTTTTCAATGGCTTATAATGTGGCTGGGCTAACAAGAAAATTGGTTTTTCTGGATCACAAAATCCTTGAGTTAAGAGAATCATAACAACACAATTATTCTTATTCTTCCCAACTTTCTTTTGCCTTTGCATTTGCATTGAGCTTTGCTTCTTTTTCTTTTCTTTTCTTTTTCTTTGCATATTCTTACTTTTTAGCTCTTAGCTCAATGCTTTTCCTTTTTCCAACAACCCCAAACTTGAACATTTAACAATACCACACAAGATCTTCTACTTAACTCAAGGTAAAGATTTTCAATCAAGGGTTTCAGTGTATGTTCAAGGCTAAGGGTTCAAAGGATAGAACACAATGTGTTCTCTTTTAGTGGGCTAACTTTATGAATTTGGCCAATAAAAGGGTTCCAACAAATGGCCTTGATCATATGATGCAAAACAAGCAATTGATTCAATCATAGAAAACCTGGGCAAAGTCATTCATGCTTTCAAAGTAATAGCATTCAACAATAACAACTCTGGAGCTCAAAACCTCACATATAAGCTCATTCACATTTGACATACACATCCTGCTTAATTTCACAATCACAATCATGATATCCTGCATTTGTTCACAAAGCTTGTGAATCACCTGTATAAGCATTTTAATGTGCACATCATCTCAACATCAATCAATCAATAAGCATCATCAAGCATTACTTATCACACAATCATAGTTAATAGCAAACCATCATAATAAACCAGGTGTTCAATAGAGTACATCAACCCTAATCTAATAAACAAAAACAAATAAGTTCAGAAAACTTAAACCACAAAAGCATAATCATATGATAGCATTCATCAGTAAATGCTATCTCAGCTCCTCATCAGTCTGAGTTGTCCTCTGTATCTTCCTCTTCCTCCTCATCATCATCATCTTCAAATGCATCCTCCTCATCAGCTTCATCTTCTTCCATGTCTCGAGCTGAAGCTTCAGCTGCTTCAGCTCCTCCTCCATGCAATGGTTCTTCTGGCCAAGCTACCACATTATGGAATTCATCCATAGTCCACCTGTGGGCTGGAGGTGTATCATACATCCCCACTATCATCTCAGCAGTGGCCACCTGCCCTCTGTGAATGGACTGCAACTGAGCACCTATAAGCGACATATACATGTCCCTCATCTGGAATGGTTCTGCTTCATGTGTATCAGCAGATGTCCGACTCTGTGCTGGCCCTCTCTCTCTACGAGCCTGGCGTGGTGCAACTGGCTGAGCTGCATCCTCACCTCCACAGTACTGTCTGTAATAAGCCTCATCAATAGCTTTTCTTGGCCTCTCAAATGGTGGAACAGAAGTGTCCACCCCAGCTAGCTTGCAAAGGTGAGTAATCAAAGAAGGATGTCCTAATGGTGCTTTGTTGTTTGAGGTGTTAGCACATACACTAATTTCATCAGCTATCACCTGCCCAATATTAACATTCAAGTTTCTGATAGCACAGTAGATGAATAGTGCCCTGCTGAGAGTAATATCTGACACATGTGAACATGGCTGAATGTTGGCATGAGAAAATGCCATCCAATACTTTGCAAGAGGAGTCAAATCTGTCATCCTAATGTTAACCACTGAGCCAGATCTATTCCTTTGGAAGTGTCCTCCAGGTATACACATCACTCTCTCCACATCCTCATAATCAGCACCTTCCTCCATGCAAAGAGCAAACTAGCATTGCTCACCAGCCCACACAGTATCCAGGAAGTTGTTGATAGAATCAGGATCATACCTGATAGCATGGCCTCTGACATAGCCCAAATAATTCTCAGCTGGATAATCACCAATCTTCTTTGCATTGGTGTAAAATTCCTTTACCACAGCTATGTTGGCAGGTGCAGGATAAGTGGCTAGCTTTCCCCAATCATTCCCTAACAATTGCTCTCCAAATTGAGGAGCAAAGTTAGGTATCATTCCAACCTTTCTCTCCATCAGAAGTCTCCTGTCCTGAACCACCCTAAAGTGTTTCTCATGTTTCCTAGAGAGGAACCTGCTATTATGGGGTTGCTCTGGTTCCTTTTCCTTTCTCTTGGTTACCATGGTTTTCAATCTCTTTCCTGAAGAGGATGCCATTCCTGCATTCAAACACAATTACAAAACCACAGAACATGATGTTAATCATTAGTAAACACAGAACACAACTCCTTTCGAAGCTAAACCACCGCTGAGGGCCAGAATTTCCCCTCAGCGCCACCAGTGCCACATTCCAACACGCAACAAACTAGAAAAATCAAATCTGGCAGAGTACCGCTCAGCGGCAGTTTACCCCTCAGCGGTAACTCTGTAGATTTTTGAAAAACCTATTTTAAAGCTTTCCTAACTCCACCCAAATGCAATTTTCAGTTTTCCAGTTCATAATCATGCAGTTTAATCGGTTCAAACATCAAATATATCATCAAATCATGCATAGAAATCAAAACCCCTAAATATTCATGCTTTGACAATCACATTCAAATTCAAGAACCCTAGAATGAACAAAATGCATTTTACTTACTTGGGTGGAGATACTAGATGCAATGAGAATGCTTCCAAGCTAGAATACTCTCTTCCAACCCCAAACTTTGATGGCACACTAGTGAAAAAGTGAGTGGAAGAGATATTTTCTTAAGAGGGAAGAGTGAAAAGATGTGGAAAACCTAGGAGAAGGTATGTGGGAGTGTTTGTGCAGAGAAGAGCTTGAAAGAATGAGAAATTGCGCAGCTTAGGGTATAAAAATACCCTAATGGGCTCGGGTCCCGCTAAGGGGAACTTAAGCCCATCTGCGAGAGTACCGCTCAGCGGCACTTGCGTGAATTGCTCTTCTCCTTCTTTTCTTGACCTACGTGCCTCCTAGACATACCCCTCACTGGTTCTCTGTAATTCAATGTTAAAAATGCTTATGCAAACCCTAACTAAAATAAACAAACAGAAAACAATCAATCAACTGGGTTGCCTCCCAGGTAGCGCTTGTTTAACGTCACGAGCCTGACCCAAAATCCACCAACACCCATCAGTAGGTGTTTCAAACTTACCAGCACCCATCAGTAGGTGCACAATCTTCTCACCAACACCATCAGTAGGTGTTACAACCTTAGTATCCTTCAGTAGATACTTAACCACCTAGCATCCTTCAGTAGATGCTAGATCCAACAAAATATTTACAAAATAATGTCCACAAATTAAAAGTTACAAATCCAAATCAAAAGTTTTTAAATCCACTGGGTTGCCTCCCAGCAAGCGCTCTTTTAACGTCATTAGCTTGACCCAGTAAAGCTCAGATTCCTTCTTCTTTTTCTTCTTTCTACTGAACTTCTTCAGAAATTTGATCAAACCAGGAACCTGTTGCAGTGTCTCAATCATAGGAACTTTAATCTCCAATTTCTTGAAGATTTCCCTAAAGCGCTCAAATTCCTTCTTCCTATGATACTTCTTTGGATGAGGAAGAGGTTTTTCATATGATTCTTTCTTTTTTTCTCTCGTCCTCTTTTTCTTTTCTCTCACTTTCTTAATCTTCACACAAATTTTCTCTTCTCTCTCTTTTCTCTCTTCTTTTTCCAACTCAACTTTTTCAACATTTGCACTCACTAGCACTTCACATTCCTCTCTGGGGTTAACTTCAGTATTAGCCCCAAAATTTTCATTTTGCCTTTCTTTCACCTGCTTGATGATCTGCCCCATTTGAATCTCCAAATTCTTAATAGCAGCATCAGTGCTCTTTTGAGTGGATTCAGTTTTCTGTATAAACTGATAAAGAGTTTCTTCCATCCTTATTGACCTTTCATTAAGCATAGAAAACTGTTGCCATAAGGTGGGTTGCTGCTGCTGCTTATTAAATTGACCAGCTTGCCCAGTTTGCCCTTGACCAATGCTTGGGTGTGGTTTCCACCCTTGATTGTAGTTCCCTTGACGGTCTTGATTGGTCATGTAGTTTACATCCTCCATTGCTTCTACTGAAAAGGCACATTGACCATTGATATGGTCGCCTCCACATAATTCGCACAACTGGGATTGTACCTGTGCAGCAGTCTTCAACTCTTTGGGTAGTTGTGCAAGTATCTTTGTGAGATTCTCCAACTGTTGAGTTAGTATCTTGTTCTGAGCTCGCAAGGCATCATTGGATTGCATCTGCAGAACTCCTTTTTGTTGCATAGGAGCTCCTCTCTCACTGTGTAGCTCATTATCATTAGTAGCCATGTTTTCAATTATTTCTGCGGCTTCCTCTGAAGTTTTCCATTTGATATTTCCTCCTGCTGAGGCGTCAAGCATCATCTTGGTTTGTGAACCAAGACCTTCAAGGAAGATTAGGACTACTTCCACTTCGTCAAATCCATGCGTGGGAATCTTTCTTAATAGGCTTTTATATCTGTCCCATTGATGAGTCAATATTTTCTTCACTTCACTTAGTTTATTGTACTAGAATTAATCAGGGAATTGTGCTTAATCGTCCGTTATTTTCCTATTTTTCCTAATTGTGCTTAATTCGATCAGAAATTCTTATTTTAACTAATTTGAATTATCTGAGCTTATTATTTTGCATTATTAATTATGGGAAAATTTTGGATATCTTTTTGGGACATTTGAAGGCTAAATGAGAAATGACAATTGAGCCCAATGCATTTCAGCCACTTCAATTTTCGCTGGTTGCTGTGTGAATTTTGTGTCAACTTGTTTGTCCTCGTTCGAGTTCAATTCATATCCGTTTTCAATGGAATTTTTTTTCATAGTTTCGTCTAGATGTCTAGTTTCATGTATAGTTTTTACTTTGTTCAAATTCGATCTGTGTTGTTCCCAGTATTTTGTTTACTCCCCTATGTCAGTCTAGTGTTTACTGTTTGAGTGACTTCTAATTTGTTTGCATTGTTTGCTTGTTGTTTGATACTTGTGGTAGCTGGAATTGATTATTGGACAATGCTAAGACCTCTCAACACTCTTAATGAAGTGCTTCATTTCTTAAATTTTTAGAAGCAAAATTTGGCATTCCAAAACATGTTACACGACCATTGCAAAATTTATTGGATTGGAATCATTGAAGCAAATGGAATGAAAGGACCGCATTGAATTGAGGCACGGTTTTATAACTGGAAATTAACAAATGTGCTGCTACATTCTCTGAAAACCACACGGCCCCTTCTTCTTATCTTGTCATTGATTGAAGGAAATTATACAATATGCTAAAGGAGACAACACATGGGGCCACTTGGTTGGAAATTCAAGTCCACATGCATTCCTAAATGCTAAGCACGGCTATGGAATTTATGTTGGCAAACATATGACAAAAATGGGGCTGCAACTAAAAGAAAAAAAATACTATTTTCAATTTGAAAAGTTGACATAAGTGGAAGGGCACATACAAACATCTCACGGATGCAACTCATTTCTTTCTTTCAGAATTTTGCAAAAGGACAAACACAAGACCAATTCTAATCAAAAAAGGGGAGGACCACCATACTTTCTTTGCTGGAACAAAAAATTGCCTTGCAGAATAAATAGATCCAAAGGAGTTCACGGCAACTTGGAGCAGCCACCAAGAGAGAGGAGAAACAATTCACGGCTGGATGGAGAAGCTCATGGTCTTCATTCCAGCAGCAGTCCAGCCACGTAGAGAAGCTTCACTCACGGCCTTGGTCTTGAAAGAAGACCTTGCAGTTTGGACGGAAGATGGCAGCAGCACCTTGCCAAAAAGCAACTGGTCCAGCAAAGAGAAGCATTCAGCAGTTCACACCCACCATATAAAGAGGAAGAAGATTGTCCAGAGCTGCTGTTACGTGAAAGGAAGCAAGGAATGTGAAGAGAGAAGAAGTGATTCAAAGGCTGGTTTTTCATGGTGAATTAATTTGAAAGCTTTGGAAGTAATTGTTGTGCATGCTAATTCAGTGGAGAGATACGTTCTAAGCAAGACCAAGAGGAGGAAAAGAGGAGGCATGAAATCCTGAAGGTGGTGTTCTCGGCTAGCATGGAATTGAAGAAGACAAGCTGGCAAAATGGAGGGCCCCTACCTACTTTCTTGGCACGGCTTGGACGGGAAGAAAATCAGGAACCTATAGAGAAAAAGACAAAACAATCAAGATGAATTGGAGGAGAAGTCACGGGAGGATGTTCTGAGTTTTGGCTATAAATTGGCAGCAGGCAATCAGTGAAGAATCATTAGATTTTAGGAGTAGGATTTAGGATAGTTAGGAAGCAACTCTCGGTTCCTCTCTTCCAGAGATTCTGAATTTCCATTTCAAACAGTGCCAAAATGTAGTTTTAATTTCTGAAGCTGTGTCACCTTTGCTCGTTCATTTTTAATTGTATTGTTCAAGAATTTTAATTTAAGTGTTGAAAGCTTTGATGAATTTCATTTCCAGTTAAATGTTTTCTATTTTTATTTTACTGGTTCTGTTTTCCATATCGTTAAATTCAGTCATTACTTTTTACCGTTCAGTTTATTTTCAACGTCGTTTTTACTGTCATTTTCACTGTTGCTTTGGGTAAATTTTATTTGCACTGCTTTATGTTTTCTACATGTTTATTGTTACAGTATTTTAATTTCAAACACTGTTGAATTTTCCATTTTACGTTTTCCATTTTTACCGTTCAATTTTTACCGTGTTTAAAATTTATTTCAGTGTTTTCGTAAATTCAGTTGTGTTTAAATTCTAGTTTTAATTTATTTTTCCTCAACGAAAAACAATCACAAAACTCCCCCCACTTCGTGTTAAATCTAAGACCGAACCACAAATATTGGTCCTTGAGAGACGACCTAGGAGTCACTTCCTAGTCTATACTGCATTAATTTCGTGCAATCAACTTTTGTGAGCGGTGCGACCCGTTCGTCAAAAAATGGCGCCGTTGCCGGGGATCAATGGAGGTTCAGTTTTAGATTTTTGTTCTGTTAATATTTGTTCTGTTAATATGTGTGTTTTGTCTTGTATACTTTTGTAGGCGGCAACGACACCTTCAGAAAATTTTGGCGGCATTGTCACTTCAGTTCAGGTTTTTGTTTTAGATTTTTACTGTGTTAATATATGTTGTGTTAATATATGTTTAGTCTTTTATATTTTTTTTGTGTTGTATTATGTCTGTTAACTAAAAAAAAAATCTAAAAAAAATTATGTTCTGTCTTTTGTGTGCGTGTAACATGTACAAATGTGTTGTGATTTATTTCTTTTGTAATTTTTAGTATTTAGTTTTTGTTTGTTTTACTTTTTATTTTTCCATGTCTACCTATTTTGATTATGTGAATAGTGCTTATTCTGACAATGCCTCTAATTATGAGTCTCCTTCTGCGTGGTACTCTGATTTTAATTCTGCTGACCTCTATGTTGAGAAAAATATGGCCCACCCTCCAATTTCTGAGAGCTCTCCTTGGGAGCCAGTTCCACCGAATAAGGATGGTGACCATAACTTTCTCAATATTGGAATGATAAAAATGCTTCCCCAGTTTCATGGTTTTGCAGGCGAATGCTCACATGAACATTTGGAGAAGTTTTATATAATTTGTTCTGCAATGAAACCTCCAAATGTCGCGGATAATCAAGTTTTCTTAAGGGCATTTTCCCACTCATTAAAAGGAGCAGCAAAGGACTGGAAAACTCGTCTTCCTCGAGAATGCGTTATCAAATGGGAGAATCTGAAGCATTTATTCTTGAAGAAATTTCCCCCTATACAACAGAGTAACAACAACAATCCTGGATGGAATGACACGAGTTTGGGATGGTACGATGCTCCTCAGAAATATCAGGAAGCACCATCTAAGGATACTTTTATCCCTCCGCCAGTCCCGCAATACGAGAGTCAGCAGTATGATGCTCCTACTCTAATAGCTCCTAAGCCTTCTACCTCTGAACCTACAATGAAGGAGTTACTGGAGCAGATAACCATGAAGAGCATTCAATTCGAGCAAATCCAGCAGGAAACTCAAGCTGCCATGCAGAATCTGAGTGATCAGGTCGGGCAGATGGCCACTCTTGGATCAGAAGAAACTGCTGAAGATTTTGAGGCCCAAGCAGGAATAAGCAATACTTTTGAGCCAGGTAGACCACTTTCATCTTCCACCACTCTACCAATCTTCAAGGAAGAGGAGGTAAGCATACCTCAATTTGATTATATTGATGATTATACTGTTGAGGGGTATGTTGAAGATTATACTGTTGATGAGCATATTTTGAATTCTCACTCTCTGCATGATGATAACCAAATTTTGATATCAAATCCGTATGTTTATTCTTCATGCACTGAACATGAATCTGAGTCTGTGGTTGATATTGTTTCTGAATTTAAAAGTGATTCATGTTCTCAGAGTATAATTGAGGTTCAGTATGATAATCTGGGTGTTTTACCTCTGCATGACATTTCTGTGGAATCATTTTGCACTAACCCTATTGCAGGAGGTACGAATGAATTTGACCAATATGCATCCACAGTGGAAGACAAAGGTGCCACCATTCACCAAAGTTTCAACAGCAACAGGCACCAGCTGAACCGGTTCATCAACAATTTCTGCTTAGATCCAGCTATGGAAGACATTTCCCTGCTAGATCAGATTTGGAGGATGAAGCAGTTCGTCCTCAAAACTTTCTGGCTGGATCGTGAAGATGAAGAACTTTCCCTGATGATCCAAAATTGGCAGCTTCCACCATAACCTACGGGAGTTTGCATTTTCTTTCTCTCCCTTTTTTCCTACTTTATTGCACTTGTCCATAATATGTTTACTGTTTTGATTATTGATGTTATGCTTAGAACACATTGAGGACAATGTGTAGTTTAAGTGTGGTCTATTGGGAGAGATTCTGAATTTTCTTTGTTTTGTGTGTGAAATTTTTTGTTTTTGAGTGATAAATTTTTTTTTTCTCTTTTTCTGTTTTAAGTTGTTTTTAATTTGTTTTGTGTGCAATAAATTTTACATTTTTCTCTTGATTTCTGGAGTCTGTCTAAGTTGTAGATTTTTCCTTCACTTGATTAATGCTTATAGTTTGAAATCCTTGCTTTTCTCTGCTTGGAAACATGATTATGTGTTTAAGAGGTTGATTTGATTGTGACGAATACCCTGTGTGAGATTTGAGCCACTTTATGTTCTTTCTTGTGTGACATGTATCTTGATTGCTTGCACATATGCCTTGGCTTGATTCTTTTTGATAATTCTTGATGGATATGCATGTTTAGAAAATGATAAAGGCATTTTATTTCTTGAGCCTCTTTAGCCAAATAAGCCTACCCTGTTATTATCCTTTGATAACCCCTTTGAGCCTATACTTTCCCCATTTCTTTGTGTTGAAGCTCATACACTGACCCTAAGTGAAAAATAATGATTACCTTAACCTTATGAAAGTCTGGAGCTATATAAGTGTTTTATGAAAAAGTGTGGTCTCCTTGGGAATTCTGATGAAATTGGCTAGTTGGTTCCTCATCATGTTTTGAAATGGTGATTTATATCCTGTTGTGTGATAAAGAAAAAAAGAGAGACAGGATGAAAAAAATGATGAGAAAAATGAAAAATAATTTTGTAAACAATGGAGTCGAGAAGAGGATTGAATTAGAGGTTTGGGTGAGATTTGACTGTATTTACTCTTGTTCCCCATTTGTCCTCTATTTTCTTCTGAGCTGTAACTACTTATCCATATTTATCCTCCCCTGTCCTTGGCCCCATTACAACCATGTAAAGACCTTTTGATCTGAATATGCATATGTTTTAAGTATTGATAATTAGAAACTTGCCAAGTCTACTTGTGTTTGTTTTCTTGAGTACATTGAGTTGAAATTATTTACCCTAGACACTTGAGAGAAACACTGTGAGTGCATATGTGAGGTTTTGTTATTTTTGAATCACCTCTTAAGCTGATTGATTATTTTTCTGTGTATTGAATTGCTTGGATGATTTCTGTAAGTATCTGCTTTATTTGATTTTGTATCGGATATTTTCTACTTCTTTTCTCTGTTCCGAATTCTTGAGAACTGTGTAAATTCTGTTTATTTTTCTTGCGAGTTTTTATTTTCTGTATGTTGCATCTGTGTCAGTCCTTTGATGTCGTATTCCCTGATTTGCGTCTTGATTTTGCCCAGGAGTGCAAAAGACTAAGTGTGGTCTATTTTGATGAGTCAATATTTTCTTCACTTCACTTAGTTTATTGTACTAGAATTAATCAGGGAATTGTGCTTAATCGTCCGTTATTTTCCTATTTTTCCTAATTGTGCTTAATTCGATCATAAATTCTTATTTTAACTAATTTGAATTATCTAAGCTTATTATTTTGCATTATTAATTATGGGAAAATTTTGGATATCTTTTTGGGACATTTGAAGGCTAAATGAGAAATGACAATTGAGCCCAATGCATTTCAGCCACTTCAATTTTCGCTGGTTGCTGTGTGAATTTTGTGTCAACTTGTTTGTCCTCGTTCGAGTTCAATTCATATCCGTTTTCAATGGAATTTTTTTTCATAGTTTCGTCTAGATGTCTAGTTTCATGTATAGTTTTTACTTTGTTCAAATTCGATCTGTGTTGTTCCCAGTATTTTGTTTACTCCCCTATGTCAGTCTAGTGTTTACTGTTTGAGTGACTTCTAATTTGTTTGCATTGTTTGCTTGTTGTTTGATACTTGTGGTGGCTGGAATTGATTATTGGACAATGCTAAGACCTCTCAACACTCTTAATGAAGTGCTTCATTTCTTAAATTTTTAGAAGCAAAATTTGGCATTCCAAAACATGTTACACGACCATTGCAAAATTTATTGGATTGGAATCATTGAAGCAAACGGAATGAAAGGACCGCATTGAATTGAGGCACGGTTTTATAACTGGAAATTAACAAATGTGCTGCTACATTCTCTGAAAACCACACGGCCCCTTCTTCTTATCTTGTCATTGATTGAAGGAAATTATACAATATGCTAAAGGAGACAACACATGGGGCCACTTGGTTGGAAATTCAAGTCCACATGCATTCCTAAATGCTAAGCACGGCTATGGAATTTATGTTGGCAAACATATGACAAAAATGGGGCTGCAACTAAGAAAAAAAATACTATTTTCAATTTGAAAAGTTGACATAAGTGGAAGGGCACATACAAACATCTCACGGATGCAACTCATTTCTTTCTTTCAGAATTTATCAAAAGGACAAACACAAGACCAATTCTAATCAAAAAAGGGGAGGACCACCATACTTTCTTTGCTGGAACGAAAAATTGCCTTGCAGAATAAATAGATCCAAAGGAGTTCACGGCAACTTGGAGCAGCCACCAAGAGAGAGGAGAAACAATTCACGGCTGGATGGAGAAGCTCATGGTCTTCATTCCAGCAGCAGTCCAGCCACGTAGAGAACCTTCACTCACGGCCTTGGTCTTGAAAGAAGAACACCTTGCAGTTTGGACGGAAGATGGCAGCAGCACCTTGCCAAAAAGCAACTGGTCCAGCAAAGAGAAGCATTCAGCAGTTCACACCCACCATATAAATAGGAAGAAGATTGTCCAGAGCTGCTGTTACGTGAAAGGAAGCAAGGAATGTGAAGAGAGAAGAAGTGATTCAAAGGCTGGTTTTTCATGGTGAATTAATTTGAAAGCTTTGGAAGTAATTGTTGTGCATGCTAATTCAGTGGAGAGATACGTTCTAAGCAAGACCAAGAGGAGGAAAAGAGGAGGCGTGAAATCCTGAAGGTGGTGTTCTCGGCTAGCATGGAATTGAAGAAGACAAGCTGGCAAAATGGAGGGCCCCTACCTACTTTCTTGGCACGGCTTGGAGGGGAAGAAATCAGGAACCTATAGAGAAAAAGACAAAACAATCAAGATGAATTGGAGGAGAAGTCACGGGAGGATGTTCTGAGTTTTGGCTATAAATTGGCAGCAGGCAATCAGTGAAGAATCATTAGATTTTAGGAGTAGGATTTACGATAGTTAGGAAGCAACTCTCGGTTCCTCTCTTCCAGAGATTCTGAATTTCCATTTCAAACAGTGCCAAAATGTAGTTTTAATTTCTGAAGCTGTGTCACCTTTGCTCGTTCATTTTTAATTGTATTGTTCAAGAATTTTAATTTAAGTGTTGAAAGCTTTGATGAATTTCATTTCCAGTTAAATGTTTTCTATTTTTATTTTACTGGTTCTGTTTTCCATATCGTTAAATTCAGTCATTACTTTTTACTGTTCAGTTTATTTTCAACGTCGTTTTTACTGTCATTTTCACTGTTGCTTTGGGTAAATTTTATTTACACTGCTTTATGTTTTCTACATGTTTATTGTTACAGTATTTTAATTTCAAACACTGTTGAATTTTCCATTTTACGTTTTCCATTTTTACCGTTCAATTTTTACCGTGTTTAAAATTTATTTCAGTGTTTTCGTAAATTCAGTTGTGTTTAAATTGTAGTTTTAATTTATTTTTCCTCAACGAAAAACAATCACAAACCCCCCCCCACTTCGTGTTAAATCTAAGACCGAACCACAAATATTGGTCCTTGAGAGACGACCTAGGAGTCACTTCCTAGTCTATACTGCATTAATTTCGTGCAATCAACTTTTGTGAGCGGTGCGACCCGTTCGTCACCCATGCATGACCTAATGATTCCTCCATGCCTTGCCTGAAAGATGAGATCTCTTGCTTTCCTTTGTTGACCTTGGAAGAATTGAGTGCCCATATAGTTAAATTCTTGACCGAATTGCATCTTGCAAACATTAGGCACAAAACTCTAAAAAATATTTGTTAGCACAAAAAGATATAAGAGAAGATATATATTCAGAAGATAAAAAGATAAAGGATTCAGAAGATAGAATAAAATAAAATAAAATCTAATCTAATCTAATAAGATAAAATAAAATAAAATAAAATCAAATAAAATAAAATCTAATCTAAAAACCGAAAAAATAAAAACAGAAAATAAAAAAACAGAAATTCAAAATTAAAGTCAAAGATAATCAATAATCACACAAATTAACCAGTTAAACCACGAGTCCCCGGCAACGGCGCCAAAAACTTGATGGACAAATTTATGAGCACCAAAATATGATGTCACAAACTTGTTTCACAATCGGCAAGTATGACCGAATCGTTCAAGTAATAAACTTGGTAAGACCAAGTATCGTTCTCCCAAAGGACTCACGGCCTAGTTTAGTTATGTGGTTTGTTGATTAGCTAAGACTTAAGAACGAAATAATTGGATTGTATTATGCAAGAGACAAAAATAAACATGTATGCATGAGTTTTTGATCAATGGCAAAAGCAAAAGATAAACACTTTCAATGAAATATATGAATGAATATGTTGTTGGGGGTCAATTTCATCTTATCCACTCTCATATATTTTAGGAATTCAACATTCAAATCATCATTGTTAATGCCACTCTCTAAAGTACCATTCTAGATGGCTTCTCCCTAATCACGAGTTCATACAATTCCTAGCATTCCTAATGATCAGTTCATAAGTGCAGGAGCTTAACGACAACCAATATCATATTGGGAGAAATTCCCCGGATCTAGACTTCCCCGTACGTGCCCGTATCGACAAAACCAATAATCATGCATCGAATGAGTTAAACAATGAAGGCATTAAGCAAAGAGGAAAAACCCTAACTAATGATGAAAGAAAGCATAAGTCTTAATTAAAAGATGCAAGCATAAATTCCATATATGAGAGCTTCAAAAGATTACGTTGATTCCCCAACAAACATCCAAAGTTTAGTTCACCATATTCATGGTGAACCTAGATGAATAACAATGAAAGAATGAAAGAATAAACCCTAAAAAGGTGAAGAGGTAGCCTGAGCATCCAAGATCCTCCTTCAAAGGAGTGGAAGAGAGAGTGTTTGCCTCGTTTCTGCCAAAGATACAAACTCTAGAACGTCCTAAAGCTTATATAATATTCTAAAATTACAAAAGATCTAAGCCCAAGCCCATAAAAGTGCCAGAAAACAAGTCCAAGCCCATTAAGAATGGCGCTCAGCGGTAAATACCGCTCAGCGGTGACTGCGCGTCTCTTTTCTTCCCCTCAGCGGACCTCCCGTGACCTCCTGAGTGCCGCTCAGCGGTAAAATGCCGCTGAGCGGTGCTTTCGGCTTCTCCTTTTGCACTCTTTGATTTCTTTTCTGATTCCATCTCTCTCCTTCTTGACTTCTTTCACTAAATTCACCTTAAAACCTGCACAAAAACACTTAAATCAAGCATAAACCTGTCCAGCTCTCTTATTTCTGAAAATATGAATAAAAGCATGATTTCAAGCTAGTTTCTAAGTCTAAAGGTTGCTTTTAGTGTCAATTTTAAGCATGAAAATAACAGTTTTTCAACTGTTATCACCTAGTAGCTTTATTAAGCTTCCTGTAATCAATGCACATACGCCAACCAGTGACTGTCCGAGTAGGAATAAGTTCATTCTTATCATTATAAATTACTGTCATCCCACCTTTCTTTGGAACCACCTGTACTGGACTCACCCATTCACTGTAAGAAATTGGATAGATGATACCAACTTCTAGCAGTTTCAACACTTCTTTTCTGACCACCTCCTTCATAACAGGATTTAACCTTCTCTGTGGTTGAGCACTTGGTTTATAATCTTCTTCCATAAAAATTTTGTGCATGCAATAAGTTGGGCTAATACCTTTAAGATCTGATATTGACCATCCAATTGCTTCTTTGTTAGCTTTCAGAATTTCTATCAATTGCTCTTCTTCTTGTAGAGATAAAGAGTTACTGATGATAACTGGCTTTGTTCCATCTTCTTCTAAAAACACATATTTCAGATGTGATGGCAATCTTTTTAATTCTGGCGACTGTGCTTTGATTGTTTCTTCCTTATCAATTATTTCGAATATTGGATCTTCCTCTGGACTCTTTTTCAATGTTTCCAAGTCCATCAGACATTCATCAATCAATTTCTCTTCTTCTTCATCTAAATCTTCACATGCATCAATGAGAGTTTTTTCCAATGGAGAAATACTTCGCACCATTCTTTCTTGAACCATACAAACTTCATCAAGTTCATCAAATTGAAAACATGCTTTGTCATCATTTGGATATGTCATGGCCTTGGATACATCAAAAGTAACTTCTTCATCATCAACTCTCAATTTAAGCTTACCATTCTCTACATCAATTAAAACTCTAGCAGTCTTCATAAAAGGCCTCCCAAGAATAAGAGGAACATCACTAGTTCCTTCCATCTCCATCACAATAAAATCCACTGGAAATACAAATTTGTCGACCTTCACTAGAACATCTTCAACCACTCCATATGGATATTTAAGAGACCTGTCTGCCAATTGAAGAGCCATTCTGGTTGGTTTAATTTCCAGCCCCTGAATTGTTCTGCACATGGATAGCGGCATTAGATTAATGCTAGCTCCCAAATCAATCAATGCTCTTCCAACTTTCACATCTCCTATGGTGCATGGAATAGTGAAGCTTCCTGGGTCTTTAAGTTTAGGAGGTAGTTTCTGTATGATTGCACTGCAATTACCCTGTATATTGATAGTTTCCTTCTCAATGTACTTATGTTTCTTTGTGAGAAGTTCCTTCAAAAATTTTGCATATGCTGGCATCTGTTGCAATGCTTCAGAGAATGGTATAGTAATCTCCAACTTCTTAAACAATTCCATGAATCTTTCCAACTGCTTTTCTTTCTCCTTCCTTGAATAACCCTTTGGATAAGGAAGTGGCTTTTCATACTCTTTTTCTTTCTGTCTCTCTTCTCTCTCTTTTTTTTCTCTCCTCTCCTCTTCTTTTTTTTTTCTTTTTCTCTCTCTCAACTCTTTCTTTCCACTCACATGTTTCTTTTTCACTCTCACTCTCATTTTCTTTCTCCTCTCTCTCTTTTTGTCTCTCCTCTAACACTCTACCATTTATAGTCACAACAGTTTTACACTCCTTTCCAAGATTATCATGTTTCATCTCCTCAACTATTCTCTCAACATAAACCTCCATTTTTTTAAATGCAGTATCCACATTATGACAATTGATAACAGTTGAAAAACTGTTATTTTCATGCTTAAAATTGATACTAAAAGCAACCTTTAGACTTAGAAACTGGCTTGAAATCATACTTTTATCCATATTTTCATAAATAAGAGAGCTGGATAGGTTTATGCTTGATTTAAGTGTTTTTGTGCAGGTTTTAAGGTGAATTTAGTGAAAGAAGTGAAGAAGGAGAGAGATGGAATCAGAAAAGAGATCAAAGAGTGCAAAAGGAGAAGCCGAAGGCACCGCTCAGCGGCATTTTACCGCTGAGCGGCACTCAGGAGGTCACGGGAGGTCCGCTAAGGGGCAAACTGGCCGCTGAGGGGAAGAAAAGGGAAGCGCAGTCACCGCTGAGCGGTATTTACCGCTGAGCGACACTTTTATGGGCTTGGGCTTTTGTAATCTTTTGTAACTCTAGAATAGTATATAAGGACTTGCACGTCCTAGGATTAGTATCTTTGGCAGAAACGAGGCAAACACTCTCTCTTCCACCCCTTTGAAGGAGGATCTTGGATGCTCAGGCTACCTCTTCACCTTTATAGGGTTTATTCTTTCATTCTTTCATTGATATTCATCTAGGTTCACCATGAATATGGTGAACTAAACCTTGTATGTTTTTTGGGGAATCAATGTAATCTCTTGAAGCTCTCATATATGGAATCTATGCTTGCATCTTTTAATTAAGATTTATGCTTTCTTTCATCATTACTTAGGGTTTTTCCTCTTTGCTTAATGCTTGCATGGTTTAACTCATTCGATGCATGATTATTGGTTTTGTCGATACGGGCACGTACGGGGAAGTCTAGATCCGGGGAATTTCTCCCAATATTATATTGGTTGTCGTTAAGCTCCTGCACTTATGAACTAATCATTAGGAATGCTAGGAATTGTATGAACTCATGATTAGGGAGAAGCCATCTAGAATGGTACTTTAGAGAGTGGCATTAACAATGATGATTTGAATGTTGAATTCCTAAAATATATGAGAGTGGATGAGATGAAATTGACCCCCAACAACATATTCATTCATATATTTCATTGAAAGTGTTTATCTTTTGCTTTTTCCATTGATCAAAACTCATGCATACATGTTTATTTTCGTCTTTGCATATTAAACTCTAAATATTTCGTTCCTAAGTCTTAGCTAATCAACAAACCACACAACTAAACTAGGCCGTGAGTCCTTTGGGAGAACGATACTTGGTCTTACCAAGTTTATTACTTGAACGATTCGGTCATACTTGCCGATTGAAAAACAAGTTTGTGACATCATATTTTGGTGCTCATAAATTTGTCCATCAACAATAAGATGCATTCGTCTTCAAGAATCTTTGGAAAGTCTCTTCAAGCTTTGTTGTTTTCTCAACTGGAGTAAATTGCATCTGCCATTGTTGTTGTTGCGATTGAACCATTGAAACCTGTTGTATTTCCTGTGGTATTTGAGAAACTTTCATGGTTACTTCTTCAAGCTGTTGAGAGATAATTCTATTTTGGATAAGCAAAGCCTCATTTGATTGTAACAACTCCTTCTGACTAAGATCTCCTTTTTCAATATTGAGTTCGTTGTCACTAGTAGCCATATTTTCAATAATTTCAGTTGCTTCCTCTGGAGTTTTCCATTTCATGTTTCCTCCTGCTGAGGCGTCCAGCATCATCTTGGTTTGTGAACCAAGCCCTCCAAGGAAAGTTAAGACTACTTCCTGTTTTTCAAAGCCATGCATGGGTGTTTTACGTAACAAGCTTTTATACCTGTCCCATGCATGCCCCAGTGATTCTTCCATGCCCTGCTTAAATGAAGAAATCTCTTGCTTGCCTTTAGTCACCTTAGATTGTGGGAAGTACTTGTTTAAAAATTTTGTGACCACTGCTTCCCACTCTGTGAAACTTTCTTCTGGAAAAGAATTCAACCAAAGCTTAGCATTGCCTCCCAATGAGAAAGGAAACAAACTAAGTTTGATTGCTTCGTCTGGCACCCCATTAATCTTGACTGTGTTGCAAATCTCATTAAAGGTAGTGAGGTGCTGATATGGGCTTTCATGAGATAACCCATTAAATTGATTACTTTTCACCAGTTGAATCAGTGCTGGTTTGACCTCCATATTAGCTGCATTGACTCTAGGTCTAGCTATGCTGTTAAAGTGCTGAGGCCCAGCTATATTGGTGTAGTCTGCAAGAGTTCTTCTAACATTATTGTTCTCCATATTTCCTGTGCTATGAACAGAACCTTGTGGTGATGATTGTAAAAGAGTTTCTGGAGAAGGGAAAAGTTCTCTAGACGTTCTGATTCTTCTCCTCCGTCTACTGTCTTCTAATCCTTCAAGAAGAGGTTCTGTTGTTTTCTTACTCCTTGTTCTAATTGCTTCCTGCATACACAAGAAAACAAAACCCTAGAAAATATTTCTTAGCACAAAAAGATATAGGAGAAGATAAATATTCAGAAGATAAAAGATTAAGAAGATAGAATACAATAAGATAGAATAAAATAAAATCTAATCTAATCAAATAAAATCTAATCAAATCAAATAAGATAAAATAAAATAAAATAAAAACAGAAAAATAAAAAAAGAAATTCAAAATTAAAGTCAAAGATAATCAATAATCACACAAATTAACTAGTTAAACCACGAGTCCCCGGCAGCGGCGCCAAAAACTTGATGGACAAATTTATGATCACCAAAATATGATGTCACAAACTTGTTTGTCAATCGGCAAGTATGACCGAATCGTTCAAGTAATAAACTTGGTAAGACCAAGTATCGTTCTCCCAAAGGACTCACGGCCTAGTTTAGTTATGTGATTTGTTGATTAGCTAAGACTTACAAACGAAATAATTGAGATTTTATATGCAAGACAGAAAATAAACATGTATGCATGAAGTTTTGATCAATGGCAAAAGCAAAAGATAAACACTTTCAACGAAATATATGGATGAATATGTTGTTGGGGGTTCAATTTCATCTTATCCACTCTCATATATTTTAGGAATTCAACATTCAAATCATCATTGTTAATGCCACTCTCTAAAGTACCTTTCTAGAAGGCTTCTCCCTAATCACGAGTTCATACAATTCCTAGCATTCCTAATGATCAGTTCATAAGTGCAGGAGCTTAACGACAACCAACATAATATTGGGAGAAATTCCCCGGATCTAGAATTCCTCCACTTCCTCCCCTTCCTCCTCTTCCTCCATTTCGTCCACTTCGTCAACTTCATCAACTTCGTCAACTTTGTCCACTTCGTCAACTTCGTCCACTTCCTCCACTTCGTCCAGTTCTTCCACTTCCTCCACTTCGTCCACATTCTCCACTTCGTCCACTTCGTCCACTTCCTCCACTTAGTCGAGTTTGTCCACTTCCTCCACTTCCTCCTTTACGTCGGCTTCCTCCATTTCCTCAACATCGTCCATTTCCTCCACTTCCTCCACTTCATTCACTTCCTCCACTTTGTCCACTTCGTGCACTTCGTCAACTTCGTGCATTTCGTCCACGTCGTTAGGTTCGTCCACTTCCTCCACTTCCTCCACTTCCTCCACTTCTTCCACTTTGTCCACTTTGTCCACTTCGTACACTTCCTCCACTTCCTCCACTTTATCCACTTCGTCCACGTCGTCAACTTCGCCCACTTCTTCCACTTCCTCCACTTCGTCCTCTTCGTCCATTTCCTCCACTTCATCCACTTCGTCCACTTCGTCAAGTTCATCCACTTCGTCCACCTATTCTATTTCCTCCACTTCGTCCAATTCCTCCACTTCCTCCACTTCATCCCCTTCCTTCACTTCGTACTCTTCCTCAACTTCCTCTACTTCGTCAACCTCGTCTACTTCGTCCACTTCGTCCTCTTTGTCCACTTCCTCCACTTCGTCAACTTCATCCACTTCGTCCACTTCATCAACTTTGCTTACTTCGTCCACTTCCTCCACTTCGTCCACCTCCTCCACTTCGTCCTCTTCATCCACTTCTTCATCTTCTTCTTCCACTTTGTCCACTTCGTCCAATTCGTCAATTTCGTCAAGTTTGTCCACTTCGTCAACTTCGTCAGGTTCGTCCCCTTCGTCCACTTCGTAAACTTGCTCCACTTCCTCAACTTCGTCAACTTCTTGCACTTCGTCAACTTCATCCGCTTCCTCCACTTCTTCCACTTCCTCTACTTCGTCCACTTCCTCCACTTCGTCAAGTTCGTCCACTTCCTCCACTTCGTCCACTTTCGCTGTTTCATCCGCATCCTCTACTTTCTCAACATCGTCCATTTCCTCCACTTCACTTCCGGCTTCGTCTGCCTCGTCCACTTCGTCAACTTCGTCAAATCGTCCATTTCGTCCAATTCGTCCACTTCGTCAAGTTCGTCCACTTCCTCCACTTCGTCCACTTCTTCCACTTCTCCACTTCCTCCACTTCCTCCACTTCGTCCACTTTGTCCACTTCTTCCACTTCCTCCACTTCGTCCACGTCGTCAACTTCATCCACTTCGTCGAATTCGTCCACTTCTACTATTTCCTCTACTTCGTCCACTTCCTCCACTTTGTCCACTTCCTGCACATCCTCCACTTCGTCCACTTCCTCCACTACGTCCACTTCTTCCACTTCCTCCACTTCGTCCACTTCGTCAAGTTCGTCCACTTCGTCCACTTCCTTTATTTCCTCTACTTCGTCCACTTCCTCCACTTCCTCCACTTCCTCCACTTCCTCCACTTCCTCCACTTCTTCCCCTTCCTCCACTTCATCCACTTCGTCCACTTCGTCCATTTCATTCACTTCGTCAAGTTCGTCAACTTCCCCCACTTCCTCCACTTCGTCAAGTTCGTCCACTTCCTCCACTTCGTCCATTTCCTCCACTTCCTCCACTTCCTCCATTTCGTCCACTTCCTCAACATCTTCCATTTCTTCCACTTCCTCCACTTCTTCCACTTCGTCAACTTTGTCGACTTCCTCCACTTCGTCAACTTCGTCCACTTCGTCTATTTCGTCCACTTCGTCAAGCTCGTCCACGTCCTCTACTTCTTCAACTTCCTCCACTTCCTCCAGTTCCTCCACATCGTCAATTTCCTCTACTTCCTCCACTTCATTCACTTCCCCCACTTCTTCCACTTCGTCAACTTTGTCCACTTCCTCCACTTCCTTCACTTCGTTCACTTCGTCAACTTCGTCCACTTCATCAACTTCGTCCACTTCGTCCACTTCGTCCATTTCGTCCACTTCCTCCACTTCCTCGACTTCGTCCACTTCGTACACTTCTTTTACTTCCTCCACTTCCTCCACTTCCTCCACTTCGTCCACTTCCTCTACTTCCTCAACATCATCCATTTCCTCTACTTCCTCCACTTCATTCACTTCATCCACTTCTTCCACTTCGTCAACTTTCTCCACTTCCTCCACTTCCTCCATTTCGTCCACTTCCTTCACTTCCTCAACATCGTCCATCCCATCCAGTTCCTCCACTTCTTTCACTTCCTCCACTTTGTCTACTTCGTCAACTTCGTCAACTTCATCCACTTCGTCCGTTTCGTCCATTTCGTTAGGTTTGTCCACTTCGTCCAGTTCGTCCACTTCGTCCTCTTCGTCCACTTCGTCGACTTCGTCCACCTCATCCACTTCGCCCACTTCGTCAAGTTCGTCCACTTCCTCTATTTCCTCCGCTTCGTCCACTTCGTCCACTTCCACTTCCTCCACTCCATCCCCTTCCTTCACTTCGTACTCTTCCTCCACTTCCTCCTCTTCGTCAACCTCGTCTACTTCATCCACTTCGTCCACTTCCTCCACTTTGTCCACTTCGTCCACTTCCTCGACTTCGTCCACTTCCCCCACTTCGTCCATTTCGTCCACTTCGTCCACCTCATCCTCTTTGTCCACTTTGTCGACTTCGTGCTCTTCGTGCACTTCCTCCACTTCCTCCACTTCGTCCACTTCGTCAAGGTGGTCCACTTCGTCCAGTTCCTCTACTTCCTCCACTTCCTCCACTTCCTTCACTTCCTCCATTTCGTCCTCTTCCTCCACTTCCTCCACTTCCTCCACTTCGTCCACTTTGTTCTCTTCGTCCACTTCGTCGACTTCATCCACTTCCTCCACTTCCTCTATTTCTTCCACTTCGTCCACTTCCTCCACTTCGTCCACTTCCTCCACTTCATCCACTTCCTTCACTTCCTCCACTTCCTCCACTTCGTCAACTTCATCTATTTCGTCCACTTCCTCCACTGCCTCTACTTTGTCTACTTCCTCCACTTCCTCCACTTTGTCCACTTCGTACACTTCTTCCACTTCCTCCATTTCGCCCACCTCCTCCACTTCCTCAACATCGTCCATTTCCTCTACTTCCTCCACTTCATTCACTTCATCCACTTCTTCCGCTTCGTCAACTTTGTCCACTTCCTCCACTTCCTCCACTTCGTCCAGTTCTTTCACTTCCTGCACTTCGTCCACTTCCTCCACTTCCCCCACTTCTTCCAGTTCGTCCACTTCCTCCATTTTGTCCACTTCCTCCAATTCTTGAACAACGTCCATTTCATCCACTTCCTCCACTTCATTCACTTCCTCCACTTTGTCCACTTCGTCAACTTCATCCACTTCGTCCATTTCGTCCACTTCCTCCACTTCTTCCACTTTGTCCACTTCGTACCCTTCCTCCACTTCCTCCCCTTCCTCCACCTCGTCCACATCATCAACTTGGTCCACTTAGTCCACTTAGTTCGCTTCGTACACTTCGTCGAGTTCGTCCTCTTCGTCCACTTCCTCCACTTCGTCCACTTCGTCAAGTTCGTCCACTTCCTCTATTTCCTCCACTTCGTCCACTTCCTCCACTTCGTCCATTTCCTCCACTTCCTCCACTTCCTCCACTTCAACCACTTCCTTCACTTCGTCCTCTTCGTCCACTTCCTCCACTTCCTCCACTTCCTCCACTTCGTTAACCTCGTCTACTTCGTCCACGTTGTCCACTTCCTCCACTTCCTCCACTTTGTCTACTTCTTCCACTTCGTCCACTTCGCCACTTCGTCCACTTCCTCCACTTCGTCCACTTCGTCCACTTCATCCTCTTTGTCCACTTCTTCAACTTCGTCCTCTTCGTGCACTTCCTCCACTTCATCCACTTCGTCTAGTTCGTCCACTTCGTCCAGTTCCTCTACTTCTTCCACTTCCTCCACTTCCTTCATTTCCTACATTTCGTCATCTTCCTCCACTTCGTCCACTTCGTCCATTTCGTCCACTTCATCAGGGTTCGTCCACTTCCTCCACTTTGTCCACTTCGTCCATTTCGTCAACTTCGTCTACTTCATCCACTTCCTCCACTTTGTCCACTTCGTCCATTTCGTCCACTTCGTTAGGTTTGTCCACTTTCTCCATTTTGTCCACTTTGTCCACTTCTTCCACTTCGTCCACTTCCTCCATTTCCTCCACTTCGTCCATGTCGCCAACTTCGTCCACTGCCTCCATTTCGTCCACCTCCTTCACTTCCTCCTCTACGTCCACTTCCTCCACTTCGTCAACTACGTCCACTTCGTCAACTTCGATTACTTCGTTCACTTCGTCCACTTCCTCCACCTCCTCCACTTCGTCCACTTCGTAACCTTTCTCAACTTCCTCCACTTCCTCCACTCCGTCCACTTCCTCCTCTTCCTCCACTTCGTCCACTTCGTCAACTTCCTCCACTTCGTCCAGTTCTTCCACTTCCTGCACTTCGTCCACATTCTCCACTTCGTCCACTTCTTCCAGTTCTTCCACTTCCTCCACTTCCTCTATTTCGTCTACTTCCTCAACATCGTCCATTTCCTCCACTTCCTCAATTTCATTCACTTCCTCCACTTTGTCCACTTCGTCCACTTCATCAACTTCGTCCATTTCGTCCACTTCGTCAATTTTGTCCACTTCCTCCACCTCTTCCACTTTGTCAACTTTGTCAGCTTCGTCCACTTTGTCCACTTCCTCCACTTGGTCCAGTTCTTCCACTTCCTCCACTTCGTCAACTTTGTCCACGTCGTCAACTTCGTCCACTTCGTCCACTTCGTCCTCTTCGTCCACTTCGTCCACTTCGTCTAGTTCGTCCACTTCCTCCACTTCATCCACTTTGTCCCCTTTGTCAAGTTCATCCACTTCCTCTATTTCCTCCACTTCGTCCACTTCCTCCACTTCGTCAACTTCGTCAGGTTTGTCCCCTTCATCCACTTCGTCCTCTTCCTCCACTTCCTCCACTTCGTCAACTTATTCCACGTCATCCACTTCGTCAACTTCGTTCTCTTCCTCCACTTCCTCAACATCGTCCATTTCTTGCACTTCGTCCACTTCATTCACGTCATGAACTTCTTCCACTTCGTCAACATCGTCCATTTCCTCCACTTCGTCAACTTCGTCCATTTCTTCCACTTCGTCAACTTCGTCCACTTCCTCCACTTCCTACACTTACTCCACTTACTCCACTTCCTCCCCTTCCTCCACTTTGTCCACTTTGTGTACTTCGTCCACTTCGTCAACTTTGTCAACTTCCTCTACTTCCTCCACTTCGCCCACTTCCTCCACTTTCCCACTTCCTCCACTTTGTACACTTCGTCAACGTCGTCAACTTCGTCCACTTCGTCAACTTCGTCCACTTCCTCCACTTCGTCCAGTTCTTCCACCTCCACCACTTCCTCCACATTATCCACTTCCTCCACTTCATCAACTTCGTCCACTTCGTCCACTTGGTCCACTTCGTCCATTTCATCCACTTCGTCAGGTTCGTCCACTTCCTCCACTTTGTCCAATTCATCCACTTAGTCCATTTCATCCACTTCGTCAAGTTCGTTCACTTCCTGCACTTCCTCCACTTCGTCAACTTCGTCCACTTCCTCCACTTCCTACACTTACTCCACTTACTCCACTTCCTCCCCTTCCTCCACTTTGTCCACTTTGTGTACTTCGTCCACTTCGTCAACTTTGTCAACTTCCTCTACTTCCTCCACTTCGCCCACTTCGTCCACTTTCCCACTTCCTCCACTTTGTCCACTTCGTCAACGTCGTCAACTTCGTCCACTTCGTCAACTTCGTCCACTTCCTCCACTTCGTCCAGTTCTTCCACTTCCACCACTTCCTCCACATTATCCACTTCCTCCACTTCATCAACTTCGTCCACTTCGTCCACTTGGTCCACTTCGTCCATTTCATCCACTTCGTCAGGTTCGTCCACTTCCTCCACTTTGTCCAATTCATCCACTTAGTCCATTTCATCCACTTCGTCAAGTTCGTTCACTTCCTGCACTTCCTCCACTTCGTCAACTTCCTCCACTTTCTCCATTTCCTCCACTTCCTCCACTTCCTCAACATATTCCATTTCCTCTACTTCCTCCACTTCATCCACTTCTTCCACTTCATCAACTTTGTCCACTTCCTCCACTTCCTCCACTTCGTCAACTTCGTTCACTTTCTTCATTTCGTCTACTTCGTCAGGTTCGTCCACTTCCTCAACTTCCTCCACTTTGTCGACTTTGTCCATTTCGCAACTTCGTCAACTTCGTCCACTTCCTCCACTTCGTCCATTTCGTCCACTTCCTCCACTTCGTCCACGTCTTCCAATTCGGCCACTTCCCCCACTTCGTCCACTTCCCCCGTCCACTTCGTCAACTTCGTCCACTTCCTCCACCTCGTCAACTTCGTCCATTTCGTACCCTTCGTCAACTTCGTTCACTTCGTCAACTTCGTTTACTTCGTCCACCTCCTCCACTTCCTCCACTTCGTCCGCTTCCTCCACTGCGTCCACTTCGTCCTCTTCGTCCACTTCTCCATCTTCTTCTTCCACTTCGTCCACTTCATCAATTCGTCAACTTTGTCCACTTCGTCCCTTCGTCCACTTCTTCCACTTCGTCGAGTTCGTCCCATTCGTCCAGTTCCTCCACTTCGTCCACTTCCTCAACATCGTCCACCTCCTCCACTTCCTCCAGTTCATCCACTTCCTTCACTTTGTCCACTTCGTCCACTTCCTCCACTTCATCCCTATTCTCCACTTCCTCCACTTCGTGAAGTTCGTCCACTTCCTCAATTACCTCCACTTCCTCCATTTTCTCCACTTCCTCCATTTCGTCTACTTCCTCCAGTGCCACAACATCGTCCATTTCCTCCACTTCCTCCACTTCCTTCACTTCTTTCACTTCCTCCACTCAATCCACATTCTCCACTTCCTCCACTTCGTCAAGTTCGTCCACTTCCTCCACTACCTTCACTTTGTCCACTTCGTCCACTTTCTCCACTTCCTCCATTTCGTCCACTTCCTCTAGTTCCTCTACATCGTCCATTTCCTCCACTTCCTCCATTTGGTTCACTTCCTCCACTTCGTCCACTTCGTACACTTCTTCCACTTCGTCCACTTCCTCCATTTCGTCGAATTCTTCCACTTCCTCAACATTGTCCATTTCCTCTACTTCCTCTACTTCATTCACTTAATCCACTTCTTCCACTTCGTCAACTTTGTCCACTTCCTGCACTTTGTCCACTTCCTGCACTTTGTCCACTTCGTCAACTCCGTCAACTTCGTCCACTTCGTCCATTTCGTCCACTTCGTCAGGTTCGTCTACTTCCTCCACTTCCTCCACTTTGTCCACTTCGTCAACTCCGTCGACTTCGTCCACTTCCTCCACATCGTCCACTTCGCCAACTTCATCTACTTTTTCCTCTTCGTCCAGTTCGTCCGATTAGGCCACTTCCTCCACTTCCTCCACTTTGTCCACTTCGTCCATTTCGTCCACTTCGTCAACTTCGTCCACATCGTCCACTTCGTCAACTTCGTCCACTTCCTCCACTTCGTCCATTTTTTCCACTTCGACCTCTTCTTCCACTTCGTCCACTTCGTCCACCTCGTTCACTTCTTCATTTCCTGAACTTCGTTTACTTCGTCCACTTCCTCCACTTCGTCCAGTTCTTCATCTTCTTCTTCCACTTCGTCCCCTTCGTCCACTTCTTCTACTTCCTCAACTTCCTCCACTTCGTCAACTTCTGCCACTTCGTCCACTTCGTCAACTACCTCCACTTCCTCAACATCGTCCACTTCCTCCACTTCGTCAACTTCTTCCACTTCGTCCACTTCCTCAACATCGTCCACTTCCTCCACTTCGTCGACTTCCTTCACTTTGTCCACTTCGTCAACTTCGTCCACTTCCTCGATTTTCACCAGTTCTTCCACTTCGTCCACTTCATCCACATTCTCCACTTCGTCCACTTCATCCACTTCGTCAACTTTGTCCACTTCGTCCATTTCGTCGACTTCGTCAGGTTCGTCCACTAGCTCCACTTCGTCTACTTCCTCCTCTTCGTCCACTTCTCCATCTTCTTCTTCCACTCCGTCCACTTCGTCAAGTTCGTCCCCTTCCTCCACGTCGTCAACTTCTGCCACTTCGTCAACTACGTCCACTTCCTCCACTTCCTTCACTTCGTCAACTTCTTCCACTTCGTCCATTTCGTCAACTTCCTCAACATTGTCCACTTCCTCCACTTCCTCCACTTCGTCCACTTCCTTCACTTTGTCCACTTCGTCAACTTCCTCCACTTCGACCAGTTCTTCCACTTCCTCCATTTCATCCACATTCTCCACTTCCTCCACTTCCTCCACTTCGTCAACTTCGTCCACTTCGTCCATTTTTCCACGTCATCAAGTTCGTCCACTTCGTTCATTTCTTCAACTTCCACCACTTCCTCCACTTCGTCCATGTTGCCAACTTCGTCCATTTCCCATTTCGTCCACTTCCTCCACTTCCTCCACTTCCTCCACTTCGTCAACTTCGTCCAATTCGTCCACTTCGTCAACTTGGTTTACTTCGTCCACCTCGTCAACTTCGTCCACTTCGTCAACTTCGTCAACTTCGTCAAGTTCGTCTCCTTTGTCCACTTCGTCCACTTCCTCCACTTCGTCCCCTACGTCCACTTGCATCACTTACTCCACTTCGTCAACTTCTTCCACTTCGTCAACCTCGTCCACTTCCTCCACTTCCTCAACATCGTCCACTTCCTCCACTTCATTCACTTCCTACACTTCTTCCAGTTCGTCAACTTCGTCCATTCCCTCCACTTCGTCTACTTGTTCAACTTCGTCCATTTCGTCCAGTTCGTTAAGTTCGTCCACTTCCTCCACTTCCTCCACTTCCTACACCTCCTCCACTTCGTCCACTTCGTCAACTTCATCAACTTCCTCCACTTGCCCCACTTCGTCTAGTTCCTCCACTTCTTCCACTTCCTCCACTTCGACCACTTTCTCCACTTCGTCAACTTCGTCCAGTTCCTCCACTTCGTCCAGTTCTTCCACTTCCTCCACTTCGTCCACATTCTCCACTTCCTCCACTTTCTCCACTTCTTCCACTTCCTCCACTTCGTCCACTTCCTCCACTTCGTCAACTTCATCCATTTCGTCAACTTCGTCCACTTCCTCCAGTTCTTCCACTTCCTCCACTTCGTCCACATTCTCAACTTCGTCCACTTCCTCCCCTTCGTCAACTTCGTCCATTTCGTCCACCTCGCCAAATTCGTCCACTTCCCTTACTTCGGCCACTTCCTCCACTTCGTCCACTTCCTCCACTTCCTCCACCTCGTCAAGTTCGTCCCCTTCGTCCACTTCCTTCACTTTGTCAACATCTTCCACTTCGTCGCCTTCCTCCGCTTCCTCAACATCGTCCACTTCTTCCACTTCCTCCACTTCATTCACTTCCTAAACTTCTTCCACTTCGTCAACATCGTCCAATTCCTCCACTTCCTCAACTTCGTTCACTTTGTCAACTTCGTCCATTTCGTCCACTTCGTCCACTTCCTCAACTTCCTCCACTTCGTCCACTACGTTTACTTCTTCCACTTCGTCCACTACCTCCACTTCGTCCACTTCGTCAACTTTGTCAACTTCGTCCACTTCGTCAACTTCGTCCACTTCGTCCACTTCGTCAACTTCGTCCACTTCCTCCACTTGGTCCAGTTCTTCCACTTCCTCCACATTCTCCACTTCGTCAACTTCGTCCACTTCGTCCATTTCGTCCACTTCCTCCACTTCGTCAAGTTCGTCCACTTCCTCCACTTTGTCAAGCTCGTCCCCTTCGTCCACTTCTTCCACTTCCTCAACTTCCTCCACTTCGTCAACACTGCCACTTCGTCCACTTCGTCAACTACCTCCACTTCCTCAACATCGTCCACTTCCTCCACTTGGTCAACTTCTTCCACTTCGTCCACTACCTCAACATCGTCGACTTCCTCCACTTCCTCCACTTCGTGGACTTCCTTCACTTTATCCACTTCGTCAACTTCGTCCTGTTCCTCGATTTTCACCAGTTCTTCCACTTCCTCCACTTCATCCACATTCTCCACTTCGTCCACTTCATCCACTTCCTCAACTTCGTCCACTTCGTCTATTTCGTCCACTTCGTCAGGTTCGTCCACTAGCTCCACTTCATCCACTTCCTCCCCTTCGTCCACTTCTTCATCTTCTTCTTCCACTCCGTCCACTTCGTCAAGTTCGTCCCTTCGTCCACTTCGTGAAGTTCGTCCCCTTCGTCCACTTCGTCAAGTTCGTCCCCTTCCTCCTCTTCGTCAACTTCTGCCACTTCGTCTACTTCGTCAACTACGTCCACTTCCTCAACATCGTTCACTTCGTCCACTTCCTTCACTTCGTCAACTTCTTCCACTTCGCCCATTTCGTAAACTTCCTCAACATGGTCCACTTCCTCCACTTCGTCCACTTCCTGCACTTTGTCCACTTCGTCAACTTCGTCAACTTCCTCCACTTCCTTCACTTCCTACACCTCCTCCACTTCGTCCACTTCGTCAACTTCATCAACTTCCTCCACTTCCCCCACTTCGTCTAGTTCCTGCACTTCTTCCACTTCCTCCACTTCGACCACTTTCTCCACTTCGTCAACTTCGTCCAGTTCCTCCACTTCGTCCAGTTCTTCCACTTCCTCCACTTCGTCCACATTCTCCACTTCGTCCACTTCCTCCACTTCGTCCACTTCCTCCACTTCGTCAAGTTCGTCCACTTCCTCTACTTCCACCACTTCCTCCACTTCCTCCTCCACTATGTCCACTTCGTCCAGTTCCTTCACTTCCACCACTTCCTCCACTTGCTCCACTTCCTCCTCCACTTCCTCAACATCGTCCACTTCCTCCACTTCCTCCACTTCATTCACTTCCTACACTTCTTCCACTTTGTCAACTTTGTCCACTTCCTCCACTCCCTCCACTTCGCCCACTTCGTCAACTTCGTCCACTTGTTCAAATTCATCCATTTCGTCTACTTCGTGAAGTTCGTCCACTTCCTCCACCTCCTCCACTTCGTCCAGTTCGTCAACTTTATCAACTTCCTCCACTTTCTCCACTTCTTCCACATCCTCCACTTCGTCCACTTCCTCCACTTCGTCAACTTCGTCCATTTCGTCAACTTCGTCCATTTCCTCCACTTCGTCCAGTTCTTCCACTTCGTCCACATTCTCAACTTCGTCCACTTCCTCCCCTTCGTCAACTTCGTCCATTTCGTCCACCTCGTCAAATTCGTCCACTTCCTCCACTTCCCTTACTTCGTCCACTTCCTCCACTTCCTCCACTTCGTCAAGTTCGTCTCCTTCGTCCACTTCCTTCACTTTGTCAACATCTTCCACTTCGTCCCCTTCCTCCACTTCCTCAACATCGTCCACTTCTTCCACTTCCTCCACTTCATTCACTTCCTAAACTTCTTCCACTTCGTCAACATCGTCTAATTCCTCCACTTCCTCAACTTCGTTCACTTTGTCAACTTCGTCCACTTCGTCCATTTCGTCCACTTCGTCCACTTCCTCAACTTCCCCCACTTCGTCCACTACGTTTACTTCTTCCATTTCGTCCACTACCTCCACTTCGTCCACTTCGTCAACTTTGTCAACTTCGTCCAATTCGTCAACTTCGTCCACTTCCTCCACTTGGTCCAGTTCTTCCAGTTCCTCCACATTCACCACTCCGTCAACTTCGTCCATTTCGTCCACTTCCTCCACTTCGTCAAGTTCATCCACTTCTTCATCTTCTTCTTCCACTCCGTCCACTTCGTCAAGTTCGTCCCTTCGTCCACTTCGTCCACTTCGTCAAGTTCGTCCCCTTAGTCCACTTCGTCAAGTTCGTCCCCTTCCTCCACTTCGTCAACTTCTGCCACTTCGTCTACTTCGTCAACTACGTCCACTTCCTCAACATCGTTCACTTCGTCCACTTCCTTCACTTCGTCAACTTCTTCCACTTCGCCCATTTCGTAAACTTCCTCAACATCGTCCACTTCCTCCACTTTGTCCACTTCCTTCACTTTGTCCACTTCGTCAACTTCGTCCACTTCCTCCACTTCCTCCACTTCCTACACCTCCTCCACTTCGTCCACTTCGTCAACTTCATCAACTTCCTCCACTTCCCTCACTTCGTCTAATTCCTGCACTTCTTCCACTTCCTCCAATTCGACCACTTTCTCCACTTCGTCAACTTCGTCCAGTTCCTCCACTTCGTCCAGTTCTTCCACTTCCTCCACTTCCTCCACTTCGTCCACTTCCTCTACTTCGTCAAGTTCGTCCACTTCCTCTACTTCCACCACTTCCTCCACTTCCTCCTCCACTTCCTCTACTTCCTCCACTGTGTCCACTTCGTCCAGTTCCTTCACTTCCACCACTTCCTCCAATTACTCCACTTCCTCAACATCGTCCACTTCCTCCACTTCCTCCACTTCATTCACTTCCTACACTTCTTCCACTTCATCAACTTTGTCCACTTCCTCCACTCCCCCTACTTCGACCACTTCGTCAACTTCGTCCACTTGTTCAACTTCATCCATTTCGTCTACTTCGTGAAGTTCGTCCACTTCCTCCACTTCCTCCACCTCCTCCACTTCGTCCACTTCGTCAACTTTATCAACTTCCTCCACTTCCTCCACTTTCTCCACTTCTCCCACTTCCTCCACTTCCTCCACTTCGTCAACTTTGTCCAGTTCTTCCACTTCCTCCACTTCGTCCACATTCTCAACTTTGTCCACTTCCTCCCCTTCGTCAACTTCGTCCATTTCGTCCACCTCGTCAAACTCGTCCACTTCCTCCACTTCCCTTACTTCGTCCACTTCGTCCACTTCCTCCACTTCGTCAAGTTCGTCCACTTCCTTCACTTTGTCAACATCTTCCACTTCGTCCCCTTCTTCCACTTCCTAAACATTGTCCACTTCTTCCACTTCCTCCACTTCATTCACTTCCTAAACTTCTTCCACTTTGTCAACATCGTCCAATTCCTCCACTTCCTCAACTTCGTTCACTTTGTCAACTTCGTCCACTTCCTCAACTTCCTCCACTTCTTCCACTACGTTTACTTCTTCCACTTCGTCCACTACCTCCACTTCGTCCACTTCGTCAACTTTGTCAACTTCGTCCACTTCGTCCACTTCGTCCACTTCGTCCACTTCCTCCACTTGGTCCAGTTCTTCCACTTCCTCCACATTCTTCACTTCGTCAACTTCGTCCACTTCGTCCATTTCGTCCACTTCCTCCACTTCGTCAAGTTCGTCCACTTCCTCCACTTCGTCAAGTTCGTCCCCTTCGTCCACTTCTTCCACTTCCTCAACTTCCTCCACTTCGTCAACTCTGCCACTTCGTCCACTTCGTCAACTACCTCTACTTCCTCAACATCGTCCACTTCCTCCACTTCGTCAACTTCTTCCACTTCGTCCACTTCGTCAACATCGTCCACTTCCTCCACTTCGTGGACTTCCTTCACTTTATCCACTTCGTCAACTTCCTCGATTTTCACCAGTTCTTCCACTTCCTCCACTTCATCCACATTCTCCACTTCGTCCACTTCTTCCACTTCGTCAACTTCGTCCACTTCGTCTATTTCGTCGACTTCGTCAGGTTCGTCCACTAGCTCCACTTCGTCCACTTCCTCCCTTTCGTCCACTTCTTAATCTTCTTCTTCCACTCCGTCCACTTCGTCAAGTTCGTCCCTTCGTCCACTTCGTCCACTTCGTCAAGTTCGTCCCCTTCGTCCACTTCGTCAAGTTCGTCCCCTTCCTCCACTTCGTCAACTTCTGCCACTTCGTCTACTTCGTCAACTACGTCCACTTCCTCAACATCGTTCACTTCGTCCACTTCCTTCACTTCGTCAACTTCTTCCACTTCGCCCATTTCGTAAACTTCCTCAACATCGTCCACTTCCTCCACTTCCTCCACTTTGTCCACTTCCTTCACTTTGTCCACTTCGTGAACTTCCTCCACTTCCTCCACTTCCTACACCTCCTCCACTTCGTCCACTTCGTCAACTTCATCAACTTCCTCCACTTCTTCCACTTCCTCCACTTCGACCACTTTCTCCACTTCGTCAACCTCGTCCAGTTCCTCCACTTCGTCCAGTTCTTCCACTTCCTCCACTTCGTCCACATTCTCCACTTCGTCCACTTCCTCCACTCCGTCCACTTCCTCCACTTCGTCAAGTTTGTCCACTTCCTCTACTTCCACCACTTCCGCCACTTCCTCCTCCACTTCCTCCAGTGTGTCCACTTCGTCCAGTTCCTTCACTTCCACCACTGCCTCCACTTACTCCACTTCCTCCTCCACTTCCTCAACGTCGTCCACTTCCTCCACTTCCTCCACTTCATTCACTTCCTACACTTCTTCCACTTCGTCAACTTTGTCCACTTCCTCCACTCCCTCCACTTCGCCCACTTCGTCAACTTCGTCCACTTGTTCAACTTCATCCATTTCGTCCACTTCGTGAAGTTCGTCCACTTCCTCCACTTCCTCCACCTCCTCCACTTCGTCCACTTCGTCAACTTTATCAACTTCCTCCACTTCCTCCACTTTCTTCACTTCTTCCACTTCCTCCACTTCGTCCACTTCCTCCACTTCGTCAAGTTCGTCCACTTCCTCTACTTCCACCCCTTCCTCCACTTCCTCCTCCACTTCCTCTACTTCCTCCACTATCTCCACTTCGTCCAGTTCCTTCACTTCCACCACTTCCTCCACTTACTCCACTTCCTCCTCCACTTCCTCAACATCGTCCACTTCCTCCACTTCATTCACTTCCTACACTTCTTCCACTTCTTCAACTTTGTCCACTTCCTTCACTCCCTCCACTTCGCCCACTTCGTCAACTTCGTCGACTTGTTCAACTTCATCCATTTCGTCTACTTCGTGAAGTTCGTCCACTTCCTCCACTTCCTCCACCTCCTCCACTTCGTCCACTTCGTCAACTTTATCAACTTCCTCCACTTCCTCGACTTTCTCCACTTCTTCCACTTCCTCCACTTCGTCCACTTCCTCCACTTCGTCAACTTCGTCCATTTCGTCAACTTCGTCCACTTCCTCCACTTCGTCCAGTTCTTCCACTTCCTCCACTTCGTCCACATTCTCAACTTCGTCCACTTCCTCCCCTTCGTCAACTTCGTCCATTTCGTCCACTTCGTCAAATTCATCCACTTCCTCCACTTCCCTTACTTCCTCCACTTCCTCCACTTCCTCCACTTCCTCCACTTCGTCAAGTTCGTCCCCTTCGTCCACTTCCTTCACTTTGTCAACATCTTCCACTTCGCCCCTTCCTCCACTTCCTCAACATCGTCGACTTCTTCCATTTCCTCCACTTCATTCACTTCCTAAACTTCTTCCACTTCGTCAACATCGTCCAATTCCTCCACTTCCTCAACTTCGTTCACTTTGTCAACTTCTTCCACTTCGTCCATTTCGTCCACTTCGTCCACTTCCTCAACTTCCTCCACTTCGTCCACTACGTTTACTTCTTCCACTTCGTCCACTACCTCCACTTCGTCCACTTCGTCAACTTTGTCTACTTCGTCCACTTCGTCAACTTCGTCCACTTCGTCAACTTCGTCCACTTCCTCCACTTGGTCCAGTTCTTCCACTTCCTCCACATTCTCCACTTCGTCAACTTCGTCCATTTCGTCCACTTCCTCCACTTCGTCAAGTTCGTCCACTTCCTCCACTTCGTCAAGTTCGTCCCCTTCGTCCACTTCTTCCACATCCTCAACTTCCTCTACTTCGTCAACTCTGCCACTTCGTCCACTTCGTCAACTACCTCCCCTTCCTCAACATCGTCCACTTCCTCCACTTTGTCCACATCGTCAACTTCGTCCACTTCCTCGATTTTCACCAGTTCTTCCACTTCCTCCACTTCATCCACATTCTCCACTTCGTCCACTTCATCCACTTCGTCAACTTCGTCCACTTTGTCTATTTCGTCCACTTCGTCAGGTTCGTCCACTAGCTTCACTTCGTCCACTTCCTCCCCTTCGTCCACTTCTTCATGTTCTTCTTCCACTCCGTCCACTTCGTCAAGTTCGTCCACTTCCTCCACTTCGTCCACTTCCTCCACTTTTTCAACTTCGTTAACTTCGTCCATTTCGTCAACTTCGTCCACTTCCTCCACTTCGTCCTGTTCTTCCACTTCCTCTACTTCGTCCACATTCTCAACTTCGTCCACTTCCTCCCCTTCGTCAACTTCGTCCACTTCGTCCACTTCCCTTACTTCCTCCACTTCCTCCACTTCGTCCACTTCCCTTACTTCCTCCACTTCCTCCACTTCGTCCACTTCCTCCACTTCCTCCACTTCGTCAAGTTCGTCCCCTTCGTCCACTTCGTTCACTTTGTCAACATCTTCCACTTCGTCCCCTTCCTCCACGTCCTCAACATCGTCCACTTCTTCCACTTCCTCCACTTCATTCACTTCCTAAGGTTCTTCCACTTCGTCAACATCGTCTAATTCCTCCACTTCCTCAACTTCGTTCACTTTGTCAACTTCGTCCACTTCGTCCATTTCGTCCACTTCGTCCACTTCCTCAACTTCCTCCACTTCGTCCACTACGTTTACTTCTACCACTTCGTCCACTACCTCCACTTCGTCAACTTTGTCAACTTCGTCCTCTTCGTCAACTTCGTCCACTTCCTCCACTTGGTCCAGTTCTTCCACTTCCTCCACATTCTCCACTTCGCCAACTTCGTCCACTTCGTCCATTTCGTCCACTTCCTCCACTTCGTCAAGTTCGTCGACTTCCTCCACTTCGTCAAGTTCGTCCCCTTCGTCCACTTCTTCCACTTCGTCAACTTCCTCTACTTCGTCAACTCGCCACTTCGTCCACTTCGTCAACTACCTCCACTTCCTCAACATCGTCCACTTCCTCCACTTCCTCCACTTCGTGGACTTCCTTCACTTTGTCAACTTCGTCAACTTCGTCCACTTCCTCCACTTCCTCCACTTCCTACACCTCCTCCACTTCGTCCACTTCGTCAACTTCATCAACTTCCTCCACTTCCCCCACTTCGTCTAGTTCCTGCACTTCTTCCACTTCCTCCACTTCGACCACTTTCTCTACTTCGTCAACTTCGTCCAGTTCCTCCACTTCGTCCAGTTCTTCCACTTCCTCCACTTCGTCCACTTCATCCCCTTCGTCAACTTCGTCCACTTCGTCCATTTCGTCCACCTCGTCAAGTTCGTCCACTTCCTCCACTTTGTCCACTTCTTCCACTTTGTCCACTTCGTCCACTTCGTCCACTTCATCCACTTCATCCACTTCGTCCACTTCGTCCACTTCATCAAGTTCGTCCACTTCCTCCACTTCGTCCACTTCCTCCACTTCGTCCACTTCCTCCACTTCATCAACTTCGTCAAGTTCGTCCCCTTCGTCCACTTTATCCACTTTGTCAACTTCGTCCACTTCATCCATTTCGTCCACTACGTCGACTTCGTCCACTTCCTCCACTTCGTCCATTTTTTCCACTTCGTCCACTTCATCCCCTTCGTCAACTTCGTCCACTTCGTCCATTTCGTCCACCTCGTCAAGTTCGTCCACTTCCTCCACTTTGTCCACTTCTTCCACTTTGTCCACTTTGTCCACTTCGTCCACTTCTTCCACTTCGTCCAATTCGTCAACTTCGTCAAGTTCGTCCCTTCGTCCACTTCGTCCACTTTGTTAAGTTCGTCCCCTTCGTCCACTTCCTCCACTTCCTAAACTTCGTCCACTTCGTCAACTTCTTCCACTTCGTCCACTTCGTCAACTTCTTCCACTTCGTCCACTTCGTCAACTTCCTCAACTTCGTCCACTTCCTCCACTTCCTCCACTTCGTCCACTTCCTTCACTTTGTCCACTTCGTCAACTTCGTCCACTTCCTCGATTTTCACCAGTTCTTGCACATCCTCCTCCTCATCCACATTCTCCACTTCATCCACTTCGTCAACTTCGTCCACTTCGTCCATTTCGTCCACTTCGTTAGGTTCGTCCACTTCCTCCACTACCTCCACTTCGTCCACTTCCTCCCCTTTGTCCACTTCTTCATCTTCTTCTTCCACTCAGTCCACTTCGTGAAGTTCGTCCCCTTCGTCCACTTCGTCAAGTTCGTCCCCCTCCTCCACTTCGTCAACTACTGCCACTTCGTCAACTACGTCCACTTCCTCAACATTGTCCACTTCATCCACTTCCTCCACTTCCTTCACTTCTTCAACTTCGTCCATTTCGTGAACTTCCTCAACATCGTACACTTCGTCCACTTCCTCCACTTCGTCCACTTCCTTCACTTTGTCCACTTCGTCAACTTCGTCCACTTCCTTCACTTCGTTCTGTTCTTCCACTTCCTCCATTCCCTCCACTTTGTCAACTTTGTCCACTTGTTCAACTTCGTCCACCTCGTGAAATTCGTCCACTTTCTCCACTTCCCTTACTTCGTCCACTTCCTCCACTTCGTCCACTTCGTCCACTTCGTCCACTTCCTCCACTTCGTCAAGTTCGTCCCCTTCGTCCACTTCCTCCACTTTGTCAACATCTTCCACTTCCTCAACATCGTCCACTTCTTCCACTTCCTCCACTTCATTCACTTCCTAAACTTCTTCCACTTCGTCAACATCGTCCAATTCCTCCACCTCCTCAACTTCGTCCACTTTGTCAACTTCGTCCACTTCGTCCATTTCGTCCACTTCGTCCACTTCCTCAACTTTCTCCACTTCGTCCACCACGTTCGGTTCTTCCACTTCGTCCACTACCTCCACTTCCTCCAATTCGTCAACTTTGTCAACTTCGTCCACTTCGTCAACTTCGTCAACTTCGTCCACTTCCTCCACTTGGTCCAGTTCTTCCACTTCCTCCACTTCGTCCACATTCTCCACTTCGTCAACTTCGTCCATTTCGTCCACTTCCTCCACTTCGTCAAGTTCGTCCACTTCCTCCACTTCGTCAAGTTCGTCCACTTCCTCTAGTTCGTCCACTTCATCCCCTTCGTCAACTTCGTCAACTTTGCCCACTTCTTCCATTTCGTCCACCTAGTCAAGTTCGTCCACCTCCTCCACTTTCTCCACTTCTTCCACTTTGTCCACTTTGTCGCCTTCGTCCAATTCGTCCACTTCATCTACTTTGTCCCCTTCGTCCAATTCGTCAACTTCGTCCACTTCCTCCACTTCAAGCACTTTGTCAACTTCGTCCACTTCGTCCATTTCGTCCACTTCCTCAACTTCCTCCACTTCGTCCACTACGTTCTCTTCTTCTAGTTCGTCCATTTCCTCCACTTCGTCCACTTCATCCACTTCGTCAACTATATCAACTTCCTCCACTTCGTCCACTTCCTCAACTTCTTCCACTTCGTCCACTTCCTCCACTTCGTCCACTTCGTCAACTTCGTCCACTTCCTCCACTTCGTCCAGTTCTTCCACTTCCTCCACTTCCTCCACATTCTCAACTTCGTCCACTTCCTCCCCTTCGTCAGCTTCGTCCACTTCGTCCATTTTGTCCACCTCGTGAAATTCGTCCACTTTCTCCACTTCCCTTACTTCGTCCACTTCCTCCCCTTCCTCCACTTCGTCAAGTTCGTCCCCTTCGTCCACTTCCTCCACTTTGTCAACATCTTCCACTTCGTCCACTTCCTCCACTTCCTCAACATCGTCCACTTCTTCCACTTCCTCCACTTCATTCACTTCCTAAACTTCTTCCACTTCGTCAACATCGTCCAATTCCTCCACCACCTCAACTTCGTCCACTTTGTCAACTTCGTCCACTTCGTCCACTTCCTCAACTTTCTCCACTTCGTCCACTACCTCCACTTCGTCCACTTCGTCAACTTTCTCAACTTCGTGCACTTCGTCAACTTCGTCCACTTCCTCCACTTGGTCCAGTTCTTCCACTTCCTCCACTTCGTCCTCATTCTCCACTTCGTCAACTTCGTCCATTTCGTCCACTTCGTCCACTTCGTCAAGTTCGTCCACTTTCTCCACTTCGTCAAGTTCGTCCACATCCTCCAGTTCGTCCACTTCATCCCCTTCGTCAACTTCGTCAACTTTGTCCACTTCGTCCATTTCGTCCACCTAGTCAAGTTCGTCCACTTCCTCCACTTTCTCGACTTCTTCCACTTTGTCCACTTTGTCGACTTCGTCCAATTCGTCCACTTTGTCCACTTCCTCCACTTTGTCTACTTCGTCCACTTCATCAAGTTCGTCCACTTCCTCCACTTCGTCCACTTCCTCCATTTCATCCACTTCGTCCACTTCCTCCACTTCGTCAACTTCGTCCACTTCCTCCACTTCAAGCACTTTGTCAACTTCGTCCACTTCGTCCATTTCGTCCACTTCCTCAACTTCCTCCACTTCGTCCACTACGTTCTCTTCTTCTACTTCGTCCATTTCCTCCACTTCGTCCACTTCGTCCACTTCGTCAACTTTATCAACTTCCTCCACTTCCTCCACTTCGTCTACTTCCTCCACTTCTTCCACTTCGTCCACTTCCTCCACTTCCTCCACTTCGTCAACTTCGTCAACTTCGTCAACTTCGTCAACTTCGTCAACTTCGTCCACTTCGTCAACTTCGTCCACTTCCTCCACTTCGTCCAGTTCTTCCACTTCTTCCACTTCGTCCACATTCTCAACTTCGTCCACTTCCTCCCCTTCGTCAACTTCGTCCACTTTGTCCATTTCGTCCACCTCGTGAAATTCGTACACTTTCATCACTTCCCTTACTTCGTCCACTTCCTCCCCTTCCTCCACTTCATCAAGTTCATCCCCTTCGTCCACTTCCTCCACTTTGTCAACATCTTCCACTTCGTCCACTTCCTTAACATCGTCCACTTCTTCCACTTCCTCCACTTCATTCACTTCCTAAACCTCTTCCACTTCGTCAACATCGTCCAATTCCTCCACTTCCTCAACTTCGTCCACTTTGTCAACTTCGTCCACTTCGTCCATTTCGTCCACTTCCTCAACTTCCTCCACTTCCTCCACTACGTTCAGTTCTTCCACTTCGTCCACTACCTCCACTTCGTCCACTTCGTCAACTTTGTCAACTTCGTCCACTTCGTCAACTTCGTCCACTTCCTCCACTTGGTCCAGTTCTTCCACTTCCTCCACTTCGTCCACATTCTCCACTTCATCAACTTCGTCGACTTCGTCCATTTCGTCCACTTCCTCCACTTCGTCAAGTTCGTCCACTTCCTCCACTTCGTCAAGTTCGTCCACTTCCTCCACTTCATCCACTTCATCCCCTTCGTCAACTTCGTCAACTTTGTCCACTTCGTCCATTTCGTCCACCTCGTCAAGTTCGTCCACTTCCTCCACTTTGTCCACTTCTTCCACTTTGTCCACTTCGTCCAATTCGTCCACTTCGTTCACTTTGTCCACTTCCTCCACTTCGTCCACTTCATCAAGTTCGTCCACTTCCTCCACTTCGTCCACTTCCTCCACTTCCTCCACTTCGTCAACTTCGTCCCCTTCGTCCACTTCCTCCACTTCAAGCACTTTGTCAACTTCGTCCACTCCGTCCATTTCGTCCACTTCCTCCACTTCCTCCACTTCGTCCACTACGTTATCTTCTTCTACTTCGTCCACTTCCTCCACTTCGTCCACTTCCTCCACTTCGTCAACTTCATCAACTTCGTCCACTTCGTCAACTTTGTCAACTTCCTCCACTTGGTCAAGTTCTTCCACTTCCTCCACTTCGTCCACATTCTCCACTTCGTCAATTTCGTCCACTTCGTCCACTTCGTCAACTTCCTCCACTTCCTCCACGTCCTCCACTTCGTCAAGTTTGTAAACTTCCTCCACTTCCTCGATTGCGTCCACTTCCTCAACATTGTCCATTTCCTCTACTTCCTCAACTTTGCTCACTTCATCCACTTCTTCCACTTCGTCAACTTGTTCCACATCCTCCACTTCGTCAACTTCGTCCACTTCGTCCATTTCGTCCACTTCGTCAGGTTCTTCCACTTCCTCCACTTCCTCCACTTCGTCCACTTTGTCCACTTCGTCCACTTCGTCCACTTCGTCCACTTCGTCCACTTCGTCCACTTCATCCACTTCGTCCACTTCCTCCACTTCCTCCACTTCGTCCACTTCCTCCACTTCCTCCACTTCCTCCACTTCGTCAACTTTATCAACTTCGTCCACTTCCTCCACTTGGTCAAGTTCTTCCACTTCCTCCACTTCGTCCACATTCTCCACTTTGTCAACTTCGTCCACTTCGTCAATTTCGTCCACTTCGTCACTGATAACAGTTGAAAAACTGTTATTTTCATGCTTAAAATTGATACTAAAAGCAACCTTTAGACTTAGAAACTGGCTTGAAATCATACTTTTATCCATATTTTCAGAAATAAGAGAGCTGGACAGGTTTATGCTTGATTTAAGTGTTTTTGTGCAGGTTTTAAGGTGAATTTAGTGAAAGAAGTGAAGAAGGAGAGAGATGGAATCAGAAAAGAGATCAAAGAGTGCAAAAGGAGAAGCCGAAGGCACCGCTCAGCGGCATTTTACCGCTGAGCGGCACTCAGGAGGTCACGGGAGGTCCGCTGAGGGGCAAACTGGCCGCCGAGGGGAAGAAAAGGGAAGCGCAGTCACCGCTGAGCGGTATTTACCGCTGAGCGCCATTCTTAATGGGCTTGGACTTGTTTTCTGGCACTTTTATGGGCTTGGGCTTAGATCTTTTGTAATTCTAGAATAGTATATAAGGACTTGCACGTCCTAGAGTTAGTATCTTTGGCAGAAACGAGGCAAACACTCTCTCTTCCACCCCTTTGAAGGAGGATCTTGGATGTTCAGGCTACCTCTTCACCTTTTTAGGGTTTTCTTTCATTCTTTCATTGTTATTCATCTAGGTTCACCATGAATATGGTGCACTAAACCTTGTATGTTTGTTGGGGAATCTAAGATTTATGCTTTCTTTCATCATTAGTTAGGGTTTTTCCTCTTTGCTTAATGCTTGCATGGTTTAACTCATTCGATGCATGATTATTGGTTTTGTCGATACGGGCACGTACGGGGAAGTCTAGATCCGGGGAATTTCTCCCAATATTATATTGGTTGTCGTTAAGCTCCTGCACTTATGAACTGATCATTAGGAATGCTAGGAATTGTATGAACTCGTGATTAGGGAGAGCCATCTAGAATGGTACTTTAGAGAGTGGCATTAACAATGATGATTTGAATGTTGAATTCCTAAAATATATGAGAGTGGATAAGATGAAATTGACCCCCAACAACATATTCATTCATATATTTCATTGAAAGTGTTTATCTTTTGCTTTTGCCATTGATCAATAACTCATGCATACATGTTTATTTTCTGTCTTGCATATTAAACTCCAAATATTTCGTTCTTAAGTCTTAGCTAATCAACAAACCACACAACTAAACTAGGCCGTGAGTCCTTTGGGAGAACGATACTTGGTCTTACCAAGTTTATTACTTGAATGATTCGGTCATACTTGCCGATTGTGAAACAAGTTTGTGACATCATATTTTGGTGATCATAAATTTGTCCATCAAGTTTTTGGCGCCGTTGCCGGTGACTCTGGTTTAACTGGTTAATTTGTGTGATTATTGATTATCTTTGACTTTAATTTTGAATTTCTGTTTTTATTTTTTCGGTTTTTATTAGATTAGATTAGATTTTATTTTATTTTATTTGATTTGATTAGATTAGATTTGATTTGATTTTATTTTTAGATTAGATTTTATTTTATTTTATCTTTTATCTTTTAAATCTTTTATCTTTTTATCTTCTGAATCTTTTATCTTCTGAATCTTTTATCTTCTATCTTCTGAATCTTTTGAATATATATCTTCTCTTATATCTTTTTGTGCTAACAAATATTTTCTAGGGTTTTGTTTTCTTGTGTATGCAGGAGGCAATTCGAACTAGGAGTAAGAAAACAACAGAACCTCTTCTTGAAGGTCTAGACAAGAGTAGAAGGAGGAGAAGAATCAGAACGTCTAGAGAACTTTTCCCTTCTCCAGAAACTCTCTTACAATCATCACCACAAGGTTCTGTTCATAGCACAGGAAGTATGGAGAACAATAATGGTAGAAGAACTCTTGCAGATTACACTAATATTGCTGGGCCTCAACACTTTAACAGCATAGCTAGACCTAGAGTCAATGCAGCCAATATGGAGGTCAAACCAGCACTGATTCAACTGGTGAAGAGTAATCAATTTAATGGGTTATCTCATGAAAGCCCATATGAGCACCTCACAACCTTTAATGAGATTTGCAACACAGTCAAGATTAATGGGGTGCCAGACGAAGCAATCAAACTTAGCTTGTTTCCTTTCTCATTGGGAGGCAATGCTAAGCTTTGGTTGAACTCTTTTCCAGAAGAAAGTTTCACAGAGTGGGAAGCAGTGGTCACAAAATTCTTAAACAAATACTTCCCACAATCTAAGGTGACTAAAGGAAAGCAAGAGATTTCTTCATTCAAGCAGGGCATGGAAGAATCACTGGGGCATGCATGGGACAGGTATAAAAGCTTGTTACGTAAAACTCCCATGCACGGTTTTGCAGAACATGAAGTAGTCTTAACTTTCCTTGGAGGGCTTGGTTCACAAACCAAGATGATACTTAACGCCTCAGCTGGAGGCAATATCAAATGGAAGACTCCAGAGGAAGCAACTGAAATTATTGAAAATATGGCTACTAGTGACAACGAACTCAATATTGAAAAAGGAGACCTTAGTCAGAAGGAGTTGTTACAATCAAATGAGGCTTTGCTTATCCAAAATAGAATTATCTCTCAACAGCTTGAAGAAGCAACCATGAGACTTTCTCAAATACCACAGGAAATACAACAGGTGTCAATGGTTCAAGCGCAACAACAACAATGGCAGATGCAATTCACTCCAGTTGAGAAAACAACAAAGCTTGAAGAGACTTTCCAAAGATTCTTGAAGACGAATGAGTCTTATTGTCATAATGTGGATGCTGCATTTAAAAAAATGGAGGTTTATGTTGAGAGAATAGTTGACGAGATGAAACATGATAATCTTGGAAAGGATTGTAAAACTGTTGTGACTAGAAGTGGTAGAGTGTTAGAGGAGAGACAAAAAGAGAGAGAGGAAAAAAAATGAGAGTGAGAGTGAAAAAGAATCATGTGAGTGGAAAGAAAGAGTTGAGAGAGAGAAAGAGAAAAAAGAAGAAGAAGAGAGGAGAGAAAAAAAAGAGAGAGAAGAGAGACAGAAAGAAAAAGAGTATGAAAAGCCACTTCCTTATCCAAAGGGTTATTCAAGGAAGGAGAAAGAAAAGCAGTTGGAAAGATTCATGGAACTGTTTAAGAAGTTGAAGATTACTATACCATTCTCTGAAGCATTGCAACAGATGCCAGCATATGCAAAATTTTTGAAGGAACTTCTCACAAAGAAACACAAGTACATTGAGAAGGAAACTATTAATATACAGGGAAATTGCAGTGCAATCATACAGAAACTACCTCCTAAACTTAAAGACCCAGGAAGCTTCACTATTCCATGCACCATAGGAGATGTGAAAGTTGGAAGAGCATTGATTGATTTGGGAGCTAGCATTAATCTAATGCCGCTATCCATGTGCAGAACAATTCAGGGGCTGAAAATTAAACCAACCAGAATGGCTCTTCAATTGGCAGACAGGTCTCTTAAATATCCATATGGAGTGGTTGAAGATGTTCTAGTGAAGGTCGACAAATTTGTATTTCCAGTGGATTTTATTGTGATGGAGATGGAAGGAACTAGTGATGTTCCTCTTATTCTTGGGAGACCTTTTATGAAGACTGCTAGAGTTCTGATTGATGTAGAGAATGGTAAGCTTAAACTGAGAGTTGATGATGAAGAAGTCATTTTTGATGTATCCAAGGCCATGACATATCCAAATGATGACAAAGCATGTTTTCAATTTGATGAACTTGATGAAGTTTGTATGGTTCAGGAGAGAATGGTGCGAAATATTTCCCCATTGGAAAAAACTCTCATTGATGCATGTGAAGATTTAGATGAAGAAGAAGAGAAACTGATTGATGAATGTCTGATGGACTTGGAAACATTGAAAAAGAGTACAGAGGTAGATCCAAAATTCGAAATAATTGATAAGGAAGAAGCAGTCAAAGCACAGACACCAGAATTAAAAAGATTGCCTTCACATCTGAAATATGTTTTTCTAGAAGAAGATGGAACAAAGTCAGTCATCATCAATAACTCTTTATCTTTACAAGAAGAAGAGCAGTTGATAGAAATTCTGAAAGCCAACAAAGAAGCAATTGGGTGGTCAATATCAGATCTCAAAGGTATTAGCCCAACTTATTGCATGCACAAGATTTTTATGGAAGAAGACTATAAACCAAGTGCTCAACCACAGAGAAGGTTAGATCCTGTTATGAAGGAGGTGGTCAGAAAAGAAGTGTTGAAACTGCTAGAAGCTGGTATCATCTATCCAATTTCTGACAATGAATGGGTGAGTCCAGTACAGGTGGTTCCAAAGAAAGGTGGGATGACAGTAATTTATAATGATAAGAATGAACTCATTCCTACTCGGACAGTCACTGGTTGGCTTATGTGCATTGATTACAGGAAGCTTAATAAAGCTACTAGGAAAGATCATTTTCCTCTTCCCTTCATGGATCAGATGCTAGAAAGGTTATCAAGGCAGGCTTTCTATTGTTTTCTAGATGGATATTCTGGATATAATCAAATTGTGGTAGATCCAAAAGACCAGGAGAAGACGACTTTTACTTGTCCTTTTGGTATCTTTGCGTATAGAAAGATGCCTTTTGGATTATGTAATGCTCCAGCTACGTTTCAGAGGTGTATGCAGGCAATCTTTGCAGATCTTTTAGAAAAATGCATTGAAGTATTCATGGATGATTTCTCAGTTTTTGGAAATTCCTTCCAAAGGTGTTTAGCTAGTTTGAACACTGTTCTCAAAAGATGTGTTCAGACAAATCTGGTTTTGAATTGGGAGAAATGTCATTTCATGGTAACTGAAGGAATTGTATTGGGGCATAAAATCTCTGCTAAAGGAATTGAGGTAGACAAAGCTAAAGTAGAAGTTATTGAGAAACTACCTCCACCAACAAATGTATAGGGGATTAGAAGTTTTCTTGGTCATGCTGGGTTTTATAGAAGATTTATCAAAGATTTCTCAAAAATTGCTAAACCATTGAGTAATCTTTTGATGAAGGATGCTCCTTTTGTGATGAATGAAGATTGCCTGAAAGCTTTTGATATATTGAAGAAGAATCTAGTGTCAGCTCCGGTAATTGTAGCACCAGATTGGAATCAGAATTTTCAATTAATGTGTGATGCAAGTGATTATGCAATAGGAGTTGTCCTTGGCCAAAGGAAAGAACAAAAGTTTCATCCAATCTATTATGCTAGCAAGGTGCTGAATGATGCTCAATTGAATTATGCTACCACAGAGAAAGAGTTCCTTGCCATTGTATATGCTCTAGAAAAATTTAGACCTTATCTTATTGGGTCTAAGGTGATTGTCTATACAGATCATGCAGCTATCAAATACTTGTTGACAAAACCAGATTTTAAGCCACGTCTGATTAGATGGGTACTACTATTGCAAGAATTTGATGTAGAAATCCGTGATAAGAAAGGAAGTGAGAATTTAATTGCTGATCATTTGTCACGGTTAGTCAACAATGAGGTCACTAGCAAGGAGTCTGAAATCTGGGAATCTTTTTCAGATGAATCACTCATGTACATTCAGCAGAGGCCTTGGTTTGCTGATATGGCAAATTTCAAAGCTGCAAGAGTCATGCCGGAAGACTTAACTTGGCAACAGAGAAAGAAATTTCTGCATGATGCCAAGCAGTTTGTGTGGGACGATCCATATTTGTTCAAAATTGGAGCAGATAATCTTCTAAGGAGATGTGTTACAAATGAAGAAGTAGAAGGAATTCTCTGGCATTGTCATGATTCACCTTATGGAGGACATTTTAATGGGGAAAGAACAGCAGGAAAAGTCCTTCAATCAGGGTTTTATTGGCCAACTTTATTTAAAGATGCCCATAATCATGCGAGGAATTGTGATAAATGTCAAAGAGCAGGGACAATCACTAAACGTCATGAGATGCCTTTACAAGGTATTTTAGAGGTTGAGGTTTTTGATTGTTGGGGTATTGACTTTGTTGGACCCTTCCCTCCATCTTTCAACAATGAATATATTCTGGTAGCAGTGGATTATGTGAGTAAATGGGTGGAAGCATTAGCTTGTCCTAAAAATGATGCTAGCACGGTAATTAAATTTCTGAAGAGGCAGATATTCTCACGTTTTGGCACTCCAAGAGTGTTGATTAGTGATGGAGGATCTCATTTTTGCAATTATCAGCTAGAGAAAGTACTCAAACACTATGGAGTAAAGCATAAGGTAGTTGCACCTTATCATCCACAAACCAATGGACAAGCTGAGGTGTCTAACAGGGAGATAAAAAGAATCCTGGAAAAAACTGTGACTTCATCAAGAAAGGATTGGTCTCTCAAATTGGATGATGCTCTTTGGGCTTATAGGACAGCAATGAAGACGTCCATGGGACTATCACCATTTCAATTAGTCTATGGGAAAGCATGTCATTTGCCAGTTGAATTGGAGCATAGAGCATTATGGGCTTTGAAATTCTTGAATTTTGATCCTTATGAAACTCAATGCACACGCAGAAGGCAGATTTTGGAGCTTGAAGAAATGTGGTTACATGCATATGATTCATCCAAGGCTTACAAAGACAAAATTAAATTTTATCATGACAGGAAGTTGGTGAATAGAGTTTTTAATCCAGGACAACAGGTACTATTGTTCAATTCAAGATTGAAGATATTTCCTGGGAAGCTGAAGTCAAAATGGAAAGGACCATTTGTGATAAAAGAAGTGCATCCGCATGGAGCAATTGAAATATTTAATCCATCTGCTGATGATCCACAGAGAAGTTGGGTGGTAAATGGTCAACGTCTCAAGCCTTATCTAGGGGGAGAGGTGCAACAATGTTCTACAATGATGTTGTTCGTTGATCCTTGAAAGTTTGGGTCAGGCTCGGGACGTTAAACAAGCGCTTACTAGGAGGCAACCCAGTATTTTGTAAGTATTTTATGTTTTTAGATTAGGTTGATGTACTCTATTGAACACCTGGTTTATTATGATGGTTTGCTATTAACTGTGATTGTTTGATAAGTAATGCTTGATGATGCTTATTGATTGATTGATGTTGAGATGATGTGCACATTAAAATGCTTATACAGGTGATTCACAAGCTTTGTGAACAAATGCATGATATCATGATTGTGATTGTGAAATTAAGCAGGATGTGTATGTCAAATGTGAATGAGCTTATATGTGAGGTTTTGAGCTCCAGAGTTGTTATTGTTGAATGCTATTACTTTGAAAGCATGAATGACTTTGCCCAGGTTTTCTATGATTGAATCAATTGCTTGTTTTGCATCATGTGATCAAGGCCGTTTGTTGAAACCCTTTTTATTGGCCAAATTCATAAAATTAGCCCACTAAAAGAGAACACGTTGTGTTCTATCCTTTGAACCCTTAGCCTTGAACATACACTGAAAACCCTTATTGAAAAGCTTTATCTTGAGTTAAGTAGAAGATCTTGTGTGGTATTGTTAAATGTTCAAGTTTGGGGTAGTTGGGAAAACATGAAAAAGGAAAAGCATTGAGCTAAAAGCTAAAAAAGTAAGAATATGCAAAGAAAAAAAAAAGAAAAAGAAGCAAAGCTCAATGCAAATGCAAAGGCAAGTTGGGAATGAATAAGAATAATTGTGTTGTTATGATTCTCTTAACTCAAGGATTTTGTGATCCAGAAAAACCAATTTTCTTGTTAGCCCAGCCACATTATAAGCCATTGAAAAGTCCTTGTGATGATGCATGCTTGTGAATGTTTTTGATTGTGGTAAAATGAAAGGCAAAGTTGATTTATGTGACATTGTGATAGTAGAGTGAATGAGTGAAACACTTTACCTCTTATACACTTGTGTGTTGAGTGAAACACTTTACCCAGTGAGGAAATATTGCATAAGAACATGAACATCCATGCTTAATTGATTGATCATTCATGAAAAATAGCATTTGTTGGAATTTAAATGACTTTGTGAACACTAAAGCATGTGCACATCTTGATTGAACTCTTGGTCATAAGTTTGAGTGAAGTTGTTACTTATCTTGAAAAAGAGGATTTGTGAATGAGTGAATCATCATATGAATTGGTTGGAGATTGAGTTACATTTTGTTTGCTTGAGGACAAGCAAAGTTCTAAGTTTGGGGTTGTGATAACAGTTGAAAAACTGTTATTTTCATGCTTAAAATTGATACTAAAAGCAACCTTTAGACTTAGAAACTGGCTTGAAATCATACTTTTATCCATATTTTCAGAAATAAGAGAGCTGGACAGGTTTATGCTTGATTTAAGTGTTTTTGTGCAGGTTTTAAGGTGAATTTAGGGAAAGAAGTGAAGAAGGAGAGAGATGGAATCAGAAAAGAGATCAAAGAGTGCAAAAGGAGAAGCCGAAGGCACCGCTCAGCGGCATTTTACCGCTGAGCGGCACTCAGGAGGTCACGGGAGGTCCGCTGAGGGGCAAACTGGCCGCTGAGGGGCAAACTGGCCGCTGAGGGGAAGAAAAGGGAAGCGCAGTCACCGCTGAGCGGTATTTACCGCTGAGCGCCATTCTTAATGGGCTTGGACTTGTTTTCTGACACTTTTATGGGCTTGGGCTTAGATCTTTTGTAATTCTAGAATAGTATATAAGGACTTGCACGTCCTAGAGTTAGTATCTTTGGCAGAAACGAGGCAAACACTCTCTCTTCCACCCCTTTGAAGGAGGATCTTGGATGCTCAGGCTACCTCTTCACCTTTTTAGGGTTTATTCTTTCATTCTTTCATTGTTATTCATCTAGGTTCACCATGAATATGGTGAACTAAACCTTGTATGTTTGTTGGGGAATCAATGTAATCTCTTGAAGCTCTCATATATGGAATTTATGCTTGCATCTTAATCTAAGATTTATGCTTTCTTTCATCATTAGTTAGGGTTTTTCCTCTTTGCTTAATGCTTGCATGGTTTAACTCATTCGATGCATGATTATTGGTTTTGTCGATACGGGCACGTACGGGGAAGTCTAGATCCGGGGAATTTCTCCCAATATTATATTGGTTGTCGTTAAGCTCCTGCACTTATGAACTGATCATTAGGAATGCTAGGAATTGTATGAACTCGTGATTAGGGAGAAGCCATCTAGAATGGTACTTTAGAGAGTGGCATTAACAATGATGATTTGAATGTTGAATTCCTAAAATATATGAGAGTGGATAAGATGAAATTGACCCCCAACAACATATTCATTCATATATTTCATTGAAAGTGTTTATCTTTTGCTTTTGCCATTGATCAAAAACTCATGCATACATGTTTATTTTCTGTCTTGCATATTAAACTCCAAATATTTCGTTCTTAAGTCTTAGCTAATCAACAAACCACACAACTAAACTAGGCCGTGAGTCCTTTGGGAGAACGATACTTGGTCTTACCAAGTTTATTACTTGAACGATTCGATCATACTTGCCGATTGTGAAACAAGTTTGTGACATCATATTTTGGTGATCATAAATTTGTCCATCAGTCACGTTCGTCCACTTCCTCCACTTCCTCCACGTCCTCCACTTCGTCAAGTTTGTAAACTTCCTCCACTTCCTCGATTGCGTCCACTTCCTCAACATTGTCCATTTCCTCTACTTCATCAACTTCGCTCACTTCATCCACTTCTTCCACTTCGTCAACTTGTTCCACTTCCTCCACTTCGTCCACTTCGTCACCTTCGTCCACTTCGTCCATTTCGTCCACTTCGTCAGGTTCTTCCACTTCCTCCACTTCCTCCACTTCGTCCACTTTGTCCACTTCGTCCACTTCGTCGACGTCGTCCACTTCGTCCATTTCGTCCACTTCATCCACTTCGTCCACTTCCTCCACTTCGTCCACTTCGTCCACTTCCTCCACTTCGTCAACTTCATCAACTTCGTCCACTTCGTCAACTTCGTCCACATCGTCCACTTGGTCAAGTTCTTCCACTTCCTCCACTTCGTCAACATTCTCCACTTCGTCAACTTCGTAAATTTCGTCCACTTCGTCACGTTCGTCCACTTCCTCCACTTCCTCCACGTCCTCCACTTCGTCAAGTTTGTAAACTTCCTCCACTTCCTCGATTGCGTCCACTTCCTCAACATTGTCCATTTCCTCTACTTCCTCAACTTCGCTCACTTCATCCACTTCTTCCACTTCGTCAACTTGTTCCACATCCTCCACTTCCTCCACTTCGTCAACTTCGTCAACTTCGTCAATTTCGTCCACTTCGTCAGGTTCTTCCACTTCCTCCACTTCCTCCATTTCGTCCACTTTGTCCACTTCGTCGACGTCGTCCACTTCGTCCACTTCATCCACTTCGTCCACTTCCCCCACTTCCTCCACTTCCTGCACTTCATGCACGTCGCCAACTTCGTCCACTTCGTCCACATCCTCCATTTCGTCCACTTCCTCCACTTCCTCCACTTCATCCACTTCCTCCACTTCGTCAACTTCGTCCACTTCGTCAACATTGTTCACTTCGTCGACTTCGTCAACTTCGTTTACTTCGTCCACTTCCTCCACTTCCTCTTCTTCCTCCACTATCTTCCACTTCGTCATCTTCGTCCACTTTGTCCACTTCGTCAAGTTCGTCCCCTTCGTCCACTTCCTCCACTTTCTCCACTTCGTCAACTTCTTCCACTTCGTTCACTTCGTCAAATTCGTCCCCTTCCTCAACATCGTCCACTTCCTCCACTTCCTCCGCTTCATTCGCTTCCTGCACTTTTTCCACTTCGTCAACCTCGTCCACTTCGTCCACTTCGACCACTTTGTCAAGTTCATCCACTTCAACTACTTCTTCCACTTCCTCCACTTTCTCCACTTCGTGAACTTCGTCCACTACCTCCACTTCGTCCAATTCTTCCACTTCCTCCATTTCATCCACATTCTCCACTTCCTCCACTTCGTCCACTTCCTCCACTTCGTCAACTTCGCCCACTTCGTCAACTTCGTCCACTTCGTCCAGTTCTTCCACTTCCTCTACTTCGTCCACATTCTCAACTTCGTCCACTTCCTCCCATTCGTCAACTTCGTCCACTTCGTCAATTTCGTCCACCTCGTCAAATTCGTCCACTTCCTCCACTTCCCTTACTTCCTCCACTTGCTCCACTTCCTCCACTCCGTCAACTTCGTCAAGTTCGTCCCCTTCGTCCACTTCCTCCACTTCCTCCACTTTGTCAACATCTTCCACTTCGTCCCCTTCCTCCACTTCCTCAACATCGTCCACTTCTTCCACTTCCTCCACTTCATTCACTTCCTAAACTTCTTCCACTTCGTCAACATCGTCCAATTTTTCCACTTCCTCAACTTCGTCCACTCTTCCAACTTCTTCCACTTCGTCCATTTCGTCCACTTCCTCAACTTCCTCCACTTCGTCCACTACGTTCACTTCTTCCACTCTGTCCACTACTTCCACTTCGTCCACTTCTTCAACTTCGTCCACTTCATCAACTTCGTCCACTTCCTCCACTTGGTCCAGTTCTTCCACTTCCTCCACTTCGTCCACATTCTCCACTTCGTCAACTTCGTCCACTTCGTCCATTTTGTCCACTTCCTCTACTCCGTCAAGTTCGTCCACTTCCTCCACTTCGTCAAGTTCGTCCACTTCCTCCACTTCCTCCACTTCATCCCCTTCGTCAACTTCGTGAAGTTCGCCCACTTCGTCCATTTTGTCCACCTCGTCAAGTTCGTCCACTTCCTCCACTTTCTCCACTTCTTCCACTTTGTCCATTTCGTTCACTTCGTCCACTTCGACCACTTCGTCCACTTTGTCCACTTCCTCCACTTCATCCACTTCCTCCACTTCCTCCACTTCCTCCACTTCCTCCACTTCCTCCACTTCGTCAACTTCGTCAAGTTCATCCCCTTCGTCCACTTCCTCCACTTCATCCACTTTGTCAACTTCGTCCACTTCGTCCATTTCGTCCACTTCCTCAACTTCCTCCACTTCGTCCACTACGTTCTCTTCTTCTACTTCGTCCACTTCCTCCACTTCGTCAACTTCGTCCACTTCGTCAACTTCGTCCACTTCCTCCACTTGGTCAAGTTCTTCAACTTCCTCCACTTCGTCCACATTCTCCACTTCGTCAACTTCGTCCACTTCGTCCGTTTCGTCCACTTCGTCACGTTCGTCCACTTCCTCTACTTCCTCCACTTCGTCCATTTCGTCCACTTGGTCATGTTCGTCCACTTCGTCCACTTCGTCCACTTCTTCATCTTCTCTTTCCTCTTCTTCCACTTCGTCCAATTCGTCAAGTTCGTCCACTTCCTCAACTTCGTCACGTTTGTCCCCTTCGTCCACTTCGTCCAGTTGCTCCACTTCCTCCACTTCGTCCACTTAGTTAACTTTGTCCACTTCTTCCACTTGCTCAACATCGTCCACTTCCTCCGCTTTATTCACTTCCTACACTTCTTCCACTTCGTCAAATATGTCCACTTCCTCCACTTCGTCAACTTCATCCACTTCGTCTATTTTGTCCACTTCGTGAAGTTCGTCCACTTGCTCCACCTCCTCGACTTCGTCTACTTCGTCAACTTCATCAACTTCGTCCACTTCCTGCACTTCCTCCCCTTTGTCCACTTCGGCCACTTCATCAACTTCCTCCACATCGTCCACTTCGTCCACTTCCTCAACTTCCTCAACTTCGTCCACTTCCTCCACTTCGTCCACTTCTTCCATTTCCTCCACTTCGTCCACATTCTCCACTTCCTCCACTTCGTCCACTTCCTCCACTTCCTCCACTTCGTCTACTCCCTCCACTTCCTCTACTTTCTCCATTTGCTCCACTTCCTCCACTTCCTCCACTTCCTCCACTTCCTCCACTTCCTCCACTTCGTCAACTTTGTCCACTTCGTCCATTTCGTCCACTTTGTCAGGTTCGTCCACTTCCGCCACTTCGTCTACTTTGTCTACTTCGTTCACTTCGTCAACTTCATCCACTTCCTCCACTTCGTCCACTTCGTCACCTTCGTTTACTTCGTCAACTTCCTCTACTTCGTCAGCTTTGCCCACAACCTCCACTTCGTCCTCTTCGTCCACATCTTCATCTTCTTCTTCCACTTCATCCAGTTCGTCAACTTCGTCTAGTTCGTCCCCTTCGTCCACTTCGTGAACTTCGTCAAGTTCGTCCCCTTCGTCCACTTCGTCAACTTCGTCCAATTCCTCCACCACTTCCTCAACATCGTCCACTTCCTCAACATCGTCCACTTCCTCCACTTCCTCAACTTTGTCCACTTCCTCCACTTTGTCCACTTCGCCAACTTCGTCCATTTCGTCCACTTCGTCATGTTCGTCCACTTCCTCCACTTCGTCCAGTTGTTCCACTTCCTCCACTTCGTCCACTTCGTCCACGTCGTCAACTTCGTCCTCTTCGTCCACTTCGTCGACTTCGGCCACTTCGTCAACTTCGTCCACTTCGTCAATTCATCCATTTCCTTCACTTCGTCAAGTTCTTCCACTTCCTCCACTTCGTCCACATTCTCCACTTCCTCTATTTCGTCCACTTCGTCCATTTCATCCATTTCGCTCACTTCGTGAAGTTCGTCCATTTCCTCCACTACCTCCACTTCGTCAACTTCGTCCACTTCGTCCGTTTCGTCCACTTCGTCACGTTCGTCCACTTTCTCCACTTCGTCCATTTCATCCACTTGGTCATGTTCGTCCACTTCGTCCACTTCTTCATCTTCTCTTTCCTCTTCTTCCACTTCGTCCAATTCGTCAACTTCGTCCACTTCCTCAACTTCGTCACGTTTGTCCCCTTCGTCCACTTCGTCCAGTTGCTCCACTTCCTCCACTTCGTCCACTTAGTCAACTTTGTCCACTTCTTCCACTTGCTCAACATCGTCCACTTCCTCCGCTTTATTCACTTCCTACACTTCTTCCACTTCGTCAACTATGTCCACTTCCTCCACTTCCTCCACTTCGTCAACTTCATCCACTTCGTCTATTTCGTCCACTTCGTGAAGTTCGTCCACTTGCTCCACCTCCTCGACTTCGTCCACTTCGTCAAATTCATCAACTTCCTCCACTTCCTCCACTTCCTCCCCTTTGTCCACTTCGGCCACTTCATCAACTTCCTCCACATCGTCCACTTCGTCCACTTCGTCAACTTCCTCAACTTCGTCCACTTCCTCCACTTCGTCCAGTTCTTCCATTTCCTCCACTTCGTCCACATTCTCCACTTCCTCCACTTCGTCCACTTCCTCCACTTCGTCCACTCCCTCCACTTCCTCCACTTTCTCCATTTGCTCCACTTCCTCCACTTCCTCCACTTCCTCCACTTCGTCAACTTTGTCCACTTCGTCCATTTCGTCCACTTTGTCAGGTTCGTCCACTTCCGCCACTTCGTCTACTTTGTCTACTTCGTTCACTTCGTCAACTTCGTCCACTTCCTCCACTTCGTCCACTTAGTCAACCTTCGTTTACTTCGTCAACTTCCTCTACTTCGTCAGCTTTGCCCACAACCTCCACTTCGTCCTCTTCGTCCACATCTTCATCTTCTTCTTCCACTTCGTCCAGTTCGTCAACTTCGTCTAGTTCGTCCCCTTCGTCCACTTCGTGAACTTTGTCAAGTTCATCCCCTTCGTCCACTTCGTCAACTTCGTCCACTTCCTCTACCACTTCCTCAACATCGTCCACTTCCTCCACTTCGTCAACTTTGTCCACTTCCTCCACTTTGTCCACTTCGCCAACTTCGTCCACTTCGTCCATTTCGTCCACTTCGTCATGTTCGTCCACTTCCTCCACTTCGTCCAGTTGTTCCACTTCGTCCACTTCGTCCACGTCCTCAACTTCGTCCACTTTGTCCTCTTCGTCCACTTCGTCCACTTCGTCAGGTTCGTCCACTTCCTCCAGTTGCTCTATTTCGTCCACTTCCTGCACTTCGTCCACTTCGTCCACTTCGTCAACTTCGTCCACTTCGTCAATTCGTCCATTTCCTCCACTTCGTCAAGTTCTTCCACTTCCTCCACTTCATCCACATTCTCAACTTCCTCTACTTCGTCCACTTCGTCCATTTCATCCATTTCGCTCACTTCGTGAAGTTCGTCCATTTCCTCCACTACCTCCACTTCGTCAAGTTCGTCCACTACCTCCACTTCGTGAACTTCATCCACTTGCTCCACTTCGTGAACTTCATCCACTTGCTCCACTTCATCCTCTTCCTCCATTTCGTCAACTTCCTCCACTTCCTCAACATCGTCCATTTCCACCATTTCCTCCACTTCATCCACTTCTTCCACTTCGTCAACTTGTCCACTTCCTCCACTTCCACTTCGTCCATTTCCTCCACTTTGTCAGGTTCGTTCACTTCCTCCACTTCCTCCACATCCTCCACTTTGTCCACTTCGTCAACTTCGTGCACTTTGTCCCCTTCCTCCACTTCCTCCATTGCCTCCACTTCCTCCACTTCGTCCACTTCCTCCATTTCGTGCACGTCGCCAACTTCGTCCACTTTGTCTGGTTCGTCCACTTCGTCAGGTTCGTCCACTTACTCCACTTCGTCCACTTCGTCCACTTCCTCTATTTCCTCTACCTCCTCCACTTCCTCCACCTCGTCCATTTCGTCCACTTCGTCAACTTCGTTTACTTCTTCCACTTCCTCCACTTCCTCAGCTTCGTCCACTGCCTCCACTTCATCCACTTCGTCCACTTCTTCATGTTCTTCTTCCACTTTGTCCAATTCGTCAACTTCGTCAAGTTGGTCCACTTCGTCCACTTCGTCAAGTTCGTCCCTTTAGTCCACTTCGTCAACTTCGTCAACTTCCTCAAAATCGCCCACTTCCTCCACTTCCTCAACTTTGTCCACTTCCTCCACTTTGCCAACTTCGTCCACTTCGTCCATTTCGTCTACTTCGTCAAGTTCGTCCAGTTCCTCCACTTTGTCCACTTCCTCCACTTATTCCACTTCCTCCACTTCTTCCACTTCGTCCAATTCTTCCACCTACTCCACTTCGTCCACTTCGTCCACGTCGTCTACTTCGTCCACTTCGTCCACTTCGTCCTCTTCGTCTACTTCGTCCACTTCCTCTGCTTCCTCCACTTCATCCACTTCGTCCACTTCGTCAAGTTCGTCCAATTTGTCAGAAGCGGCTGCAGCGGAATGGTTAGCGTGGGATAACAAACCAAGAGGGGTTCTTAAAACTAACGTGTGCCTTTTTAATTTCTACTCAATTAAACTTACTTGGCAATTAATAAAGCCAAATAAAGCAAGAGTAAGGTTGAGAGAAATTTGCACAGATGATTTTATCCTGGTTCGGATCTTACCAATCCTACGTCCAGTCGCTTATCTCAAAACAAGATAAACAGTTTCACTAACACAAAACAATTACAAATTACAATCACAAAGATACAATTTGTAAGAGTTTAGAAAACACCTCTCTTGATACCACAAGAGATGAAACTACACCTCCTTTGAGTCTTCACAAAGGATGAACACCTCCTCCGAATACTTCACGAAGGATGAACACCTCCTCCGAATACTTCACGAAGGATGATTCTCTTCCGAACACCTCCTTTTTCGCTTTTAGACTTTCTGACTGTGTTAATCGATTAGCTACAGTGGTTAATCGATTAACATCCCAACGGATACTTCAACGTCTCTAAAAACGGCTAGTTTTTCAAACGTTCACTATGTTAATCGATTAACAGCCCATGTTAATCGATTAACGTTAATCGATTAACACCCCTTGTTAATCGATTAACACTGAAATGCTGTGCTTCGCCATTTGCCTCTGGAACAATCGATTAACGCCCTCTGTTAATCGATTAACGTTAATCGATTAACGCCCTCTGTTAATCGATTAACGTTAATCGATTAACACCCCTTGTTAATCGATTAACACTGCACAGATTTTCCTCTTGCTTTATTTTTACATCACTTTTGAATACATACAAGAAACTACTAATTTTCCTATGTTCATACAATTTTTTACAAGAGGTTACAAGTCTTCAAAGATCATTCTTCATGAGTCTTGTTTGTTCTTGACTTGATTTGGACATCATCAAAACTTCATCTTCATCATTTTGCTAACAATCTCCCCCTTTTTGATGATGATCAAAACCTTCTTGAATTAAAGCTTTTGTGAACCAGCTGTATAAAAAATAACTTAAGGAAGAAAAATATTGTTAGTGAACTTAGAAAAAATATTTTAAGACTTTAACTATTTCTCCCCCTTTTTGATCATTATTATAAAGTGATGTATAATTACTCCCCCTTAATATATTAGAATCTATACTCCCCCTTAATAAAAGCATAGATGCATAGAAATATTAAGATAAGAGAACACACATTTTTATTGAATTTTAAAGAGGCATACAAGCATAGAAGCATACATAAAGGGCACACACTAATAAAAACATAGAATCATAAAGATGCCTAATCATCATCACTATCAGGGACATATAGTTTGGCAAGTTTGTCATCAATCTCCTTAAGATGAGTATTAATCTCATCATAACGAAGATTGTGATATGCCATCATATCGTCCATTCGTGTTTGTTGCATTGTGGCCATGGCTTCAATTTGTCTAGAAATACTTTCTAGACTATATTCTTGTGGAGGATTTGATGGTCCAGCAACATTGGTTGGTTGAGGCATAGGGATATCTTCCTCCTCTTCAGCTGAGGCATCTTCTTCTTGTGCAATATCTTCATCAGCGCGGACAAACAAATTTCCTTGTCTTATAAATCCCATTTGATGCAAAGCAGACTCTTCAATTTGATGGGTACGTAAGACAGTGAGATGTTTTTCTCCGGTGACATCCACCCCTTTATAGATACATATCAATGAAACAAGGAGAGGATATGGGAGATGACCTCTGTCATACCTCTTGGCACGGACCATAGTATCTGAGATGAGACTTGCCCAATTGATGTTGATATTTTGAGTGATGGCGGACATAATCATCAAATCAGTTTCAAAACATTGAGCAAGGTTTGTACCTCTTGGACAAAGCATCCAAACAATGAGATAATGAAGGACCCTTTCCTCCATTCTTAGATTTCCCACTAGAAGATATCGCCTATTTGGTAGAGGTTGTTGAGGATTCCTCATAAAGGAGCGATATGCCAAAATTTTGTTAAACTCACCAAAATCATTTGGCACATGCATGGCATTTTCTAAAGGTGGAATATGAGCAACATTTAACCAAATATCGTGATCTAGAATAATGTCAACTCCTTTGACGCGAGTGTGAACAATACCGTTTTGGGATTTCAGATTGTAGTAAAACACGCGTACCAAATCGGGGTAATAACGCCCTTGAAGTTGCAGTAGATATTGGACGCCTTGAGCCATCAATTGTTGAGAGAATTGAAATTGATGTACTGCAAACCAATTTAGATCCACAAATTTTTGGCGAAGAATTTTGCGTTCTTTCCACCATTGCAAGTATTCGTCGTGCCTTCCTTCATCGGAGATCCAACCGTGAATATTTGGACCACGTGCGGGAGGCGTGCTTTCCGATCCATAGCTTCTTCTTCTTCTTCTTCTTGATGGTTCAGCCATGAGAGTGTGAAAAGAATTTTGGGACAGCAAGAAAATTTGGACAGCAAGCAAATTGAAGAGATTTTGAGTAGGAGAGTGAATGGTAATGTTTGTGGGTAAAAATGAGGGATGGTATGGATTTAAATAGGCTGAAAAATGACCCCCCAACGTGCAAATGTTCAAAAAGAGCCGTTTATAGCCGTTACAACGGCTAGTTTTTGCAGTATTTACTGCCTGTAACGTATGTTAATCGATTAACAGGGCCTGTTAATCGATTAACGTTAATCGATTAACACCCTGTGTTAATCGATTAACTGACGCTGATTTCCGAAAAACGTCAAATTTTTACCTATATCTAATTTTGAGATATTTTCAATATTCCTAAGTCTCTTCTAAGCTCATAGAATCTATCCTTAGGCAATGCTTTGGTGAAAATATCAGCTAATTGATGTTGTGTATCAATATATTCTATCTCACAATCTCCCTTTTGTACATGATCTCTAAGAAAGTGATGCCTAATCTCAATGTGCTTGGTTCTAGAGTGCATTATGGGATTCTTTGTAAGATTTATTGCACTTGTATTATCACACTTAAGTGGAATATGATCTAAATGAATGTCATAATCCTCTAATTGCTGTTTCATCCATAAAATTTGCGCACAACAATTTCCAGCAGCAATATATTCAGCCTCAGTTGTTGATAAGGCTACACAGGCTTGTTTCTTAGAGTGCCAAGAAACTAAGGAACTACCTAGAAGATGACATGTTCCACTAGTGCTTTTTCTATCTATCTTACAACCTCCATAATCTGCATCTGAAAATCCCACAAGACTAGGTTCCGTTCCAGATGGATACCATAAACCAAAGGATGCAGTTCCCTTAAGATATTTCAATATTCTTTTAACTGCTGTAAGGTGAGATTCTTTAGGACTAGATTGATATCTAGCACATACACAAACACTCTGCATAATATCCGGTCTACTAGCAGTGAGATATAACAAAGAACCTATCATACATCTATATTTAGTTTGATTTACCTCTTTACCTGACTCATCTTTGTCAAGATAGCAAGAGGTTCCCATAGGTGTAGATGCTTCCTTTGCTTTGTCCATTTCAAACTTCTTAAGAATTTCTCTACAATACTTAGTTTGAGAAATGAACGTACCTTCTTTCATTTGCTTAATTTGAAGACCGAGGAAGAATGTTAATTCTCCCATCATAGACATTTCAAATTCACCCTGCATAGTCTTAGCAAATTCTTCACAAAGAGATTTATTAGTTGATCCAAAAATAATATCATCAACATATACTTGAATAATCAAAATATGTTTTCCGACTCTTTTAATAAACAAAGTGGAATCAACTTTTCCTCTATTAAAATCATTTTCTAAAAGAAAATTGCTAAGTCTTTCATACCAAGATCTAGGTGCTTGTTTCAAACCATAAAGTGCTTTCTTTAACTTATAGATGTGATTTGGAAATTTAAAATCTTCAAAACCGGGTGGTTGTTCAACATACACATCTTCTTTTATGAAGCCATTTAGAAATGCACTTTTAACATCCATTTGAAATAATTTAAATTTCATTATAGATGCATAAGCAAGAAGTAGGCGTATTGCCTCTAACCTGGCAACTGGAGCATATGTCTCATCATAATCTATACCTTCTTCTTGACTATATCCTTGAGCCACAAGCCTAGCTTTATTTTTGGTGATGTTTCCATCTTCATCCAGTTTATTTCTAAATACCCATTTTGTTCCAATTGCTTGATGAGTATCTTCTCTAGGAATCAATTCCCAGACTTGATTTCTTTCAAACTGGTTGAGTTCTTCTTGCATTGCTATACACCATTGTTCATCTTGAAGAGCTTCCTTAATGTTCTTGGGTTCTATCTGCGACATAAAAGCTACATTCATACAAAAATTTACCAAATTTCTTCTAGTGTTTACCCCTTTTGATATGTCGCCAATGATGTTGTCCAGTGATAATCCTCTAGGTTGTTGCCATATTTTGTTTAGATCTTCATCATCTTGAGGATTATGTATTTCTTCTTCATTTGTTGTCTTTTGTAAGTCTTCATTTTCACCTGCATCTGATTCATCTGACTCAAGAGGTTTTGCCTCAAGGTCTACAATTTCATCAAAGACAACATGCATAGATTCTTCTATTTGAAATGTTTTCTTATTAAAAACTCTATAAGCTTTGCTAGTTAGAGAATATCCTAGAAAAATAGCTTCATCTGCTTTGGAATCAAATTTTCCTAAATTTTGTTTTCCATTGTTTAGGACAAAACATTTGCATCCAAAAATTCTTAAATGTGAAACATTTGGTTTTCTACCTTTAAAAAGTTCATAAGGAGTACATTTCAAAATTGGTCTAATAAGCATTCTATTTAAAACATAACATGCAGTACTCACAGCATCAGCCCAAAATTGTTTAGGAACACTATATTCATTTAGCATAGTTCTAGCAAGTTCCTCTAAAGATCTATTCTTTCTTTCTACAACTCCATTTTGTTGAGGAGTTCTAGGTGCAGAAAAATTATGAGAAATGCCATATTCTTCACAAAAAGTTTCAAAATATTCATTTTGAAATTCACCTCCATGGTCACTTCTAATAGCTTTTATTTTCAAATCCTTTTCATTTTGAACTAAATTTGCAAACTTTTTAAATTCTTTGAAAGCTTCATTTTTAAGAGTAAGAAAGAAAGTCCAAGTATATCTTGAATAATCATCTACAATAACTAAAGCATAATAATTTCCTCCAAAACTTTTTATCCTAGAGGGACCAAATAAATCCATGTGCAAAAGTTCTAAGGGTTTTAAACTAGAAACAACATTTTTCGAATGAAAAGATGATTTCACTTGTTTTCCCTTTTGACATGCATCACACAATTTATCCTTCACATATTTTAGTTTTGGTAGACCAATTACTAAGTCTTTAGAAATGAGTTTATTCAATTGTTGCATATGAATATGTGCAGCTCTTTTATGCCATAACCATGGATTTTCTTCTTTTACTACTAAACATGAAATATTCCTACTTGATGCATTTTCTAAATCTATCAAATAAATATTGTTATGCCTAATTCCTTTCAAAGCAATTTCAGAAGAATCATTTTTATAAATAGTGCAGGAATTTTGTTCAAAGGTTACCTTGAATCCTTTATCGCATAATTGACTAATGCTGATTAAGTTGTGCTTTAATCCTTCCACATATAGCACGTCTTTGATCATCAAAGTATCTTCACTTCCAATATCTCCTATTCCAAGGATTTTTCCTTTATTGTTATCACCATAGGTGACAAATCCGCGTTCTCTTTTCCGGAAGCTTGTAAATTTCTTCTTATCTCCGGTCATGTGTTTTGAACATCCACTATCAAGACACCACATATGCTTCCTTGGTTTTAATAATTCCTACAACATAAAAAGAACAAGCTATTTAGGTACCCAACTACTTTGTATGGGTCCTTTGGGTTAGATTGAAGAGATTGAAATTATTTTGCAACCCAAGCATATCTACCACTTGGAACACCATAATGCTTAATTTTACACTTATTAGATGTATGACCCTTTTTCATACAATAAAAGCATGATGCAGTATATGTGTTCCTATAAGTTGTTCCCTTTTCTACCCAAGTTCTACGGGTTCTATAATTATGCTTATTTTTAATTCTAGGAACATACTTATTATTACCAACCTTATGTTCATTTATTTTACTACATTCTCCTAAGGTTGTTTCATCTAGTAGTTTCTTATAATTAATACAGGATGCACATTCATTACTACTAGAAAATTTGCCTTTTTCATAATATAAAACTTTACCTTTTAAATTTCTAATTTCTTCTGCTTGATATAAAAATTTATTTTTCAAACTTCTCTTTTCTTCAGATAAATTTGTAAATTCAGTTTTCAAATTATCATTTAATTTAGAAGAATTTTCAGAAGTAAGCTTCAAATCTTCATTTTCTTTAAGAAGGCTATTAAGTTCAGATTTCAAATTTTTAAAGTCCTTTTTCAGCTTTTTATGAGCAACATCTAATTTTTCAGATTCAATTAATAATGCAGCATACATTTCATTTTCATCAATATGACTATCATTATCAGAATAGTTTGAACTACTTACTTGGCTGTCATTATCGTCATCTGCCATCAAACAGATGTTCGCTTCTTCATCTGAGTCGCTTGAATCTGTAATTGTTTCATTGTCGTCTTCCCAAGCAATGTATGCCTTCTTTTTCTTGAAAAATTTCTTTTCTTTCTTTTCTTCACCCTTCTTCTGATTTGGGCAGTCTGCTTTCAAGTGTCCTTTTTCTCCGCAACCATAACATCTGTAGTTTGAGGAAGATCCTTGATTTTCTCTCTTTTCATTTCTGAATCTCCCTTTGCCTTTTGATTTCATGAATCTGTTGAACCTCTTGATTAGTAGACTCAAGTTTTCATCTTCATCTGAGTCTTCATCTTCCATCTTGCTTTTGCTCTTTTCTACCTCAGATTTGAATGCTAGAGTCTTTTTCTTCGTTTTTGCTTCTTCTTCCTCTAATCTTCCAAGGTCTAGTTCATGCTCTCTCAACTTTCCAAATAATGCCGCCATGGTCATTGTGTTGAGATTTTGTGACTCAGAAATTGCAGTCACTTTTGGTTGCCAAGCCCTGTCTAAAGATTTCAAAATTTTTATATTTAATTCATCAGTATCGAAAGACTTACCTAGTCCAATAAGATGATTTACGATGTTGGTGAAGCGTTTCTGAACATCTACTATTGTTTCTCCTTGCTTCATCCTGAACATCTCGTATTTCTGGATCAAGGTATTCTTTCTAGCTCTTTTAACATCATCTGTACCTTCATGGGTTACTCGAAGTACTTCCCACATTTCTTGTGCAGTTTTACAAATGGATATCCTGTAAAACTCATCAACGGTTAAAGCAGATGAAATTATATTGCGAGCTTTAACATCATTACCGAATTTTTTCTTGTCTTCAGCAGTCCATTGGTCACGGGGCTTTGGTTCCTGCATATTGTTAGTTGGAACAAAAGGATCAGATGCAACTGCATCCCAAATATCTATATCAATAGACTCCATAAATATTTGCATTCTTACCTTCCAGAATGCGTAATTTTCACCTGTGAATAGTGGTGGTCTATTGATAGAAGCACCCTCTGCGAATGTTTGAAACGATCCCGCCATTTGAATGACTATCAAAGCAAGCTCTGATACCAATTGTCAGAAGCGGCTGCAGCGGAATGGTTAGCGTGGGATAACAAACCAAGAGGGGTTCTTAAAACTAACGTGTGCCTTTTTAATTTCTACTCAATTAAACTTACTTGGCAATTAATAAAGCCAAATAAAGCAAGAGTAAGGTTGAGAGAAATTTGCACAGATGATTTTATCCTGGTTCGGATCTTACCAATCCTACGTCCAGTCGCTTATCTCAAAACAAGATAAACAGTTTCACTAACACAAAACAATTACAAATTACAATCACAAAGATATAATTTGTAAGAGTTTAGAAAACACCTCTCTTGATACCACAAGAGATGAAACTACACCTCCTTTGAGTCTTCACAAAGGATGAACACCTCCTCCGAATACTTCACGAAGGATGAACACCTCCTCCGAATACTTCACGAAGGATGATTCTCTTCCGAACACCTCCTTTTTCGCTTTTAGACTTTCTGACTGTGTTAATCGATTAGCTACAGTGGTTAATCGATTAACATCCCAACGGATACTTCAACGTCTCTAAAAACGGCTAGTTTTTCAAACGTTCACTATGTTAATCGATTAACAGCCCATGTTAATCGATTAACGTTAATCGATTAACACCCCTTGTTAATCGATTAACACTGAAATGCTGTGCTTCGCCATTTGCCTCTGGAACAATCGATTAACGCCCTCTGTTAATCGATTAACGTTAATCGATTAACACCCCTTGTTAATCGATTAACACTGCACAGATTTTCCTCTTGCTTTATTTTTACATCACTTTTGAATACATACAAGAAACTACTAATTTTCCTATGTTCATACAATTTTTTACAAGAGGTTACAAGTCTTCAAAGATCATTCTTCATGAGTCTTGTTTGTTCTTGACTTGATTTGGACATCATCAAAACTTCATCTTCATCATTTTGCTAACACAATTCCTCTATTTCCTCCACATCCTCCACCTCGTCCACTTCGTCAACTTTTTCCACTCCTCCACTTCCTCCACTTCGTCCAGTTCTTCCATTTCCTCCACTTCGTCCACATTCTCCACTTCCTCCACTTCGTCAACTTCGTCCCTTTCGTCAAGTTCGTCCACTACCTCCACTTCCCGAAATTCGTCCACTTCCTCCACTTCATCCTCTTCCTCCATTTCGTTTATTTCCTCCACTTCATTCACTTCATCCACTTCTTCCACTTCGTCAACTTTGTCCAGTTCCTCCACTTCCTCCACTTCGTCCATTCGTCCATTTCGTCCACTTCGTCAGGTTCGTCCGCTTCCTCCACTTCCTCCACGTCCTCCACTTTGGGCACTTCGTCCACTTCGTCGACTTCGTCCACTTCATCCACTTCGTCCATTGCTTCCACTTCCTCCACTTCGTCCACTTCCTCCACATCGTGCACGTCGCAAACTTCGTCCACTTCCTCAAGTCCATCCACTTCTTCCACTTCCTCCAGTCCCTCCACTTCGTCAACTTCGTCCACTTCGTCCACATCGTCAACTTCGTTCACTTCGTCCACTTCCTCCACTCGGTCATTCCTCCACTTCGTCCACTTCATCATCTTCTTCTTCCACTTCGTCCAATTCGTCATATTCGTCAAGTTCGTCCACTTCGTCAACTTCATCAAGTTCGTCCCCTTCGTCCACTTTGTCCACTTGCTCCACTTCGTCCACTTGTTCCACTTCGTCCACTTCCTCAAACATCGTCCACTTCCTCCACTTCTTCCACTTCATTCACTTCCTACACTTCTTCAACTTCGTCAACTTCCTCCACTTCCTCCACTTCGTCAACTTCGCCAACTTCGTCCATTTCGTCCACTTCGTGAAGTTCGTCCACTTCCTCCACCTCTTCTACTTCGTCCACTTCGTCAACTTCATCAACTTTCTCCACTTCCTCCACTTCCTCCATTTCGACCACTTCGTCCACTTCCTCCACTTCATCCACTTCGTTAACTTCGTCCACTTCGTCCATTTCCTCCACTTTGTCGAGTTCTTCCACTTCCTCCACTTCGTCCATTTCGACTACTTCATCAAGTTCGTCCACTTCCTCCACTTCGTCAAGTTCGTCCACTTCCTCCACTTCCTCTATTTCGTCCACTTCCTCAACATCGTCCATTTCCTCCACTTCCTCCACTTCATTCACTTCCTCCACTTTGTCTAATTCGTCCACTTCGTCAACTTCGTAAACTTTGTCCACTTCGTCCATTTTGTCCACTTCGTCCACTTCCTCCACTTCGTCCAGTTCTTCCACTTCCTCCATTTCGTCCACATTCTCCACTTCCTCCACTTCGTTACTTCGTCCACTTCTTCCATTTCGTGCATTTCGTCTTCTTTGTCAAGTTCGTCCACTTCCTCCACTTCCTCAAGTTCGTCCACTTCCTCCACTTCGTCCACTTCCTCCACTTCCTCCATTTCGTCTACTTCCTCCACTTCCCCAACATCGTCCATTTCCTCCACTTCCTCAACTTAATTCACTTCATCCACTTCTTCCACTTTGTCAACTTTGTCCACTTCCTCTACTTAATTCACTTCGTCCACTTCGTCCATTTCGTCCACCTCTTCCACTTTGTCAGGTTCGTCCACTTCGTCCATTTCAGCAACTTCGTCCACTTCGTCCATTTCGTTCACTTCGTCAACCTCGTCCACTATGTCCACTTCGTCCACTTCGTCCACTTCGTCCACTTCGTCTACTTCTTCCACTTCGTCCACTTCCTCCATTTCTTCCACTTACTGCACTCCCTGAACTTCATCCACTTCCTCCACTTCCTCAGCTTCGTCCACTATCTCCACTTCGTCCTCTTCGTCCACTTCTTCATCTTCTTCTTCCACTTCGTCCAATTCGTCAACTTCGTCGAGTTCGTCCCCTTCGTCCACTTCGTGAAGTTCGTCCCCTTCGTCCACTTCGTGAAGTTCGTCTCCTTTGTCCACTTCTTCCAGTTCCTTCACTTCGTCCACTTCGTCAACTTCTTCCACTTCGTCCACTTCGTCAACTTCGTCCAATTCGTCCACTTCCTCAACATCGTCCACTTCTTCCACTTCGTCAACTTTGTCCACTTGCTCCACTTTGTCAACTTCGCCAACTTCGTCCACTTCATCCAGTTCGTCCACTTCGTCAAGTTCGTCCCCTCCCTCCACTTCCTCCACTTCCTCCACTTTGTCAAGTTCGTCCACTTCCTCCACTTCCTCAGCTTCGTCCACTATCTCCACTTCGTCCTCTTCGTCCACTTCTTCATCTTCTTCTTCCACTTCGTCCAATTCGTCAACTTCGTCGAGTTCGTCCCCTTCGTCCACTTCGTGAAGTTCGTCTCCTTTGTCCACTTCCTCCACTTCGTCCACTTCATCAACTTCTTCCACTTCGTCCACTTCGTCCAATTCGTCCACTTCCTCAACATCGTCCACTTCCTGCACTTCGTCAACTTTGTCCACTTGCTCCACTTCGTCCACTTCGCCAACTTCGTCCACTTCGTCCAGTTCGTCCACTTCGTCAAGTTCGTCCCCTCCCTCCACTTCCTCCACTTCCTCCACTTTGTCAACTTCATTCACTTCGTCCACTTCCTCCACTTCGTCCACTTCTTCCACTTCCTTCACTTCGTCCACTTAGTCCACTTCGTCCATTTCGTCCACTTCGTCAAGTTCGTCCACTTCCTCCACTTCCTCCACTTCGTCAAGTTCGTCCACTTCCTCCACTTCCTCCATTTCATCCACTTCATCAACATCGTCCATTTCCTCCACTTCCTCCACTTCATTCACTTCCTCCACTTTGTCCAATTCGTCAACTTCGTCAAGTTGGTCCACTTCGTCCACTTCGTCAAGTTCATCCCTTTAGTCCACTTCGTCAACTTCGTCCACTTCCTCAAAATCGCCCACTTCCTCCACTTCCTCAACTTTGTCCACTTCCTCCACTTTGCCAACTTCGTCCATTTAGTCTACTTCGTCAAGTTCGTCCACTTCCTCCACTTTGTCCACTTCCTCCACTTCTTCCACTTCCTCTGTTACCAATAAGGCGTATTGGTAAATCTGTAAGAAATTTGTTTTGATGATGCTACAAGAAGTTTTAGTTGCAGAAGATATTAGAATTAGTTAAAAGCAATTTGTAGAAATTAAATGTAGTAGGAAATTCTTGTAAACCTTGTAAACTTACATTTTTAACTACAATAATCGATTATGATTAAGCAATAATCGATTATCACAAGTCATACTTGAATAATCGATTATCACTTCATATAATCGATTATCACATTTTTGAAAACCTATAACGGACTTGAATAATCGATTATCACTTACAATAATCGATTATTCATGGCAGTTGGGAGCTGACCTTTGGAATTCAGTGTACTTGGCTATATATTTTGTTTTGGAGAAATTAGAAAAGAACGTTGTTTTTGAATTGAGAAAGCTTAGAACACTGTGTGTCAGAGGAACGTTCTCAGAAAGCTTTTTGTTCATTGTTCCTTTGCTTGGTCTTGTGAAAGGAGAGGCTCGCGTATCGTGTGTTGATAGTCGGAGCAGACTCTCTTCAAGTTAGCAAGGTGCTCTGCCTGGTCTTGTGAAAGGAGAAGCTTGTGAATCGTTGGTCGATTGCTGAAGCGGTTCTCTTCAAGTTGGTAGAGTGGTTCTATTCATTTTATTCTTGTTCATCATCTTGTAATCTGTTAAACAATTTTTTAGTGAAAAAGGTTAATCACTATTTATAGTGATTAACGACTGGACGTAGAATCTTTTGATTCGAACCAGGATAAAAATTTTGTGTTGATCTTCTTATTCCCTACACTCATTTTATTGTACGTACATCAACTGTTTGATTAATTTTCTGAAAGAAAATTATTTTTACTAAAAGGACCAAATTAAGTTTAATTGTGATCGAATACGCTTTCCGCTCTCTGAGTGTTAATTCCGTTGCGCTATACTCTTCGAAAAATACCTCCTCCGATACCATCAATTGGTATCAGAGCTTGCTTTGATAGTTTTTCAAAATTTGCGAAAATGTCTGGTCACAATCAAAACCATGTATATGCTGAGGGTGCTTCCATTAACAGACCTCCATTGTTTACGGGTGATAACTATGCTTTTTGGAAAGTTAGAATGGAGATTTTTATGGGGTCTGTTGATAGAGGTATCTGGGAAGTTGTACAAAATGGCCCTTATATTCCTATGAATATTGTTGATGGTGTAGAGACTGAAAAACCTTATTTTAATTGGACTACTGAAGAAAATAGACGAGCTCATTTGATATTAAAGCTCGCAATATAATTCCATCTGCTGTTGTACTTGATGAATTTTATAGAATTTTAGTGTGTAAGACAGCACAGGAAATGTGGGAAGTCCTCAGAGTCACTCATGAAGGAACAGAGGACGTAAAGCGTGCTAGGAAGAACACTCTCATTCAGGAATATGAGATGTTCAGAATGCAACCTGGAGAAACGATCTCTGATGTTCAAAAACGATTCACTCATATTGTGAATCATTTAACAGGGTTGGGTAATTAATGAGAGGGTCGCACCTCCCACAAAAGTTGTGCATAAAAGAATGCAGTATAGTGCTAGGAAGTGACTCCTAGGTCGTCTCTCAAGGACCAATTTTGGTTCAGTCTCAGATCAAACATGTAGTGGGGGGGTTTTGTGATTTTGTTTGCGGATAAAAATTAAATACAACTGAATACAAATGAAAGCATTAAAATGGAAATTACAACCGATAAATATCCAATTACAATTCAAGCGGTAAAAATGTAACACTTAAGCTAAAACATTAAATGCATAATTATGTCATCTATCCCACACATTCACCATTGAAAAGAAGAAAAAAAAACATTTCAACCCATAATGCAGAATATTCTAAGGTAAAAGAAATAAAAATAAAATAAAACCTATGGATGCTAACCCCTAGTGGACGTACCCTGCTGGACACCGTGTGCACACTTCTTCAAAATTAATCACCGTGCAGCTCTAGAATTCAATCCCTTGCTGCACTGTTTCTCCCTCCTAGCTGGAACGTAACTCTCCAATAAATCCCGTGCACAACAATGCTTCCAAGTAACACACCGTGTGCACCTATTCCTCTAAAGCAATTGAGTGCGGCATGTGTTGCCTCCCTTTCCATGACACCACACCCTTTCACCTAATCTACTTCTCATTCTAGCAATGCTCCTTCTTTCAGCAAAGGTAATGAAAATTAAATATATGCTCTAGTTCACATTCCAGTGCACACCGCTTCTACATCTGCTCCTTCTATCATTTTTCATCATGCTATCAAAAATGTCTCAACACACCAACGCGGGTAGCTGCAGGGAGAAAACCAACTTCAAACACGATGCTCCTATTTGTGTGTGCCTACAAAGTGCAATAAAAGTCTGAAAGCACCGAAGCCAGATCCAAACACAATGAGATATTAAAAACCCAACTTTGCGTAAGGGGCTGGGTGTATGCTTGTGTGCTTCCAGCTCGTGACACCTCTGCTTCCACCACGTTCCAGCGCAACACGCCCAACTTTGCTTCCTTATCTTCAGCTCCACGTATGCGTGCACACCATTCTGCAATTCCAACTTCCGTCCCACGTCTGCAGCCGTGACAGCACTCTCAACGTGCTTCTACTCATTCTCCGCACATCATTCTTTCCCTCTCGGTGCTTCACTTCTTCCAGCTCTAACACATTACCGCTTCCCATGACAACATCAAGCAGCGCATAAAAACCGTGAATGTTGTGCAGACCGTGTGCTCTTTCCAAATACTTAGCACCTCTTCATTCTCTTTGACCGAGCGTTTCAATGAAAAGCAAAATGTGTGCTGGAAAAAAATAATTTTTCAGTGCAAAGTGCTAAAGCCATTTTCAATTCCATGAGAGATTAAAAAAAACGTTAGAAAATGAGAAGGTTTTTCTTTCATTCCATTCCCGGATTCAAGAACTCAGAACCAGAAAAATCAAGTGGCAAGTGGCGGCTGGGGCATTTCCAAGGGCCGTGGGTCACCTTTAATAAGGGTGGGGTCCACACAAAAACCCTAAGGTGCCAAGTCATTTTTCCTTCACATATTGGGTCTAGTCTACTTTACCAAAAATTGTCCCGAAATGTTAAAGTTGATACAGAAATTCTAAACTACTGAATTACAATTTAATTAATTCTAAAATGTCTGTGTGGAGAGTCTTGAATTTATTTGGCATTCTTCCTGATGTCCCAAAATGTATTTCCGAAATTTTCCTGCACTTCAAAAATGCACTTAATCAGCTCAGAAAATCCAAATTAGCACAATTACAAATTTTCGACCAAATTAAGCAGAATTCGGAAAACGGGGAAATAACAAACAATTAAACACAATTCCCTGGTTTATTTAAGTGCAATAAACTAAATATAATTCAAGAAATAACGACTCATCAAAATAGACCACACTTAGTCTTTTGCACTCCTGGGCAAAACCAAAACGAAAACCAGGGAACTCTCAAACATCAGGGAGCTAACACAGACTCGTCAGACAGACAACAAAGACTCCAAAACAGAACCACAGTTGCACAATTCTCACGAAATCTGGACAGTAAAAGGTATAGGCAGAATCCAACACAAAGTCAACGAAAGCAGATACTCAAAGAATTATCCAAACAATTCAGTACAAGGAAAGCAGTCAATCAGTTCAAGAGATGAATCAAAAGCAACAGAGCCTCACAGATGCACACAATCAGTGTTTCTCTCAAGTGTTTAAGGTAAATCAATGTCACTCAATGCACTCAAGAAAGTAATCACAAATAGACTTGGCAAGCCTCTAATATCAACACTCAAGCATATACGCATGTTCAAATCAAAAGGTCTTTTCATGGTTGTAATGGGGCCAAGGACAAGGGAGGATATATCTGGATAAGAAGCTACAAACCATAAGGAACAGAGGAGCAATGGGGAACAAGTGTAAACACATTCAAACACACCCACAACCTCTAATTACATCCTCTTCTTGACTCCATTATTCACAATTCTTCACATTTTTTTTTCACTATTTTTCTGCTCTCTTTTTTTTTTCCATCTTGTCTCTTTTCTTTTCTCTCTTTTCAAAACAAAACTGTAAAAGACAAGATACACATATATTTACCAAAACAAAACAAGAAGAGGAACCAACTAGCCAACTCATCAGAGACCCCCAAGAGACGACACTTGTTCCCAAAACACTTCCAAAGCTCCAAAATTCCTTAAGGTTAAGGTAATCACTGTTTTTCACTGAGGGCTAGTGTATGAGCTTCTAAACAAGGAAATGGTGGAAAGTATAGGCTCAAAATGGGTTATCAAAGAATTAAAACAAGGTAAGCTTATTTGGCTAGAGAGGCTCAAGAACAAAATTGCCTTTATCACTTCCAAACATGCATATCAATCAAGAATTATCAACAAGAGTCAAGCCAAGGCATATGTGCAAGCAATCAAGAGACATATCACACACAAGAAAGAACATAAAATGGCTCAAATTCTCACACAGGGCATTTGTGTCACAATCAATTCAACTCTCAAACATCATGATCATCTTCCAAGCAAAGAAAAGCAAGGAATCCAACATCTCAGAGTATCAATGAAGTGAAGGAAAACTGACAACCTAACCACAATCCAGAATTTACGAAAAGCATGCAAAACTATACACAAGACACAACAAACTACATAAAAACCGAAACATGAACAAAGAAACAACCTCCCCTAATAGACCACACTTAAACGACACAATGTCCTCAGTGTGTCACAATCAGTAGATCAAACAATCAAAACAATCATCAGATATCGACAAAGTGCAATAAAAGTGAGGAGGGAAAGAGAAAAGAAACTCCCTGAGTCAGATGGGAGGATAGGTGGGGTGGACCAAAGACGTCTCCTCCACCACTACATCCAATAAAGAAGGGTTGCTGAGGAAGGGCTTCAGTCTATGCCCGTTCACCTTGAAGCTTTTAGCTGTAGATGGACCTTGGATCTCTACTGCACCATAAGGATAAACATTAGTCACAACAAAAGGTCCAGTCCATTTTGATCTCAACTTACCACCCATGAGGCCGAGTCTAGAGTTATACAACAAAACCTGTTGGCCAACCTCGAAGTCCTTTCTAACAATAGAACTATCATGAAACTTCTTTGTCCTTTCCTTGTAGAACTTCGAGTTCTCATAAGCCTCCAATCGGATCTCATCCAATTCATTCAGTTGCAACTTCCTTTCCTCTCCAGCTTGGTCCATGGAGAAGTTGCAAATCTTCACAGCCCAATATGCCCGATGCTCAATCTCGACCGGCAGGTGACATGCCTTTCCGAAGACAACCCGGTAGGGAGACATCCCTATCGGTTCTTTGTAAGTGATAACAGTTGAAAAACTGTTATTTTCATGCTTAAAATTGACACTAAAAGCAACCTTTAGACTTAGAAACTAGCTTGAAATCATACTTTTATTCATATTTTCAGAAATAAGAGAGCTGGACAGGTTTATGCTTGATTTCAGTGTTTTTGTGCAGGTTTTAAGGTGAATTTAGTGAAAGAAGTGAAAAAGGAGAGAGATGAAATCAGAAAAGGAATCAAAGAGTGCAAAATGAGAAGACGAAGGCACCGCTTAGCGGCATTTTACCGCTGAGCGGCACTCAGGAGGTCACGGGAGGTCCGCTAAGGGACAAAATGGCCGCTGAGGGGAAGAAAAGAGACGCGCACTCACCGCTGAGCGGTACTTTACCGCTGAGCGGCACACTTATGGGCTTGGGCCTAGATTTTTTGTAATTTTAGAATAGTATATAAGCTTTAGGATGTCCTAGGGTTTGTATCTTTGGCAGAAACGAGGCAAACACTCTCTCTTCCACCCCTTTGAAGGAGGATCTTGGATGCTCAGGCTACCTCTTCATTTTTTTAAGGTTTATTCTTTCATTCTTTCATTGTTCATCTAGGTTCACCATGAATATGGTGAACTAAACCTTGTATGTTTGTTGGGGAATCAATGTAATCTCTTGAAGCTCTCATATATGGAATTTATGCTTGCATCTTTTAATTAAGACTTATGCTTTCTTTCATCATTAGTTAGGGTTTTTCCTCTTTGCTTAATGCTTGCATGGTTTAACTCATTCGATGCATGATTATTGGTTTTGTCGATACGGGCACGTACGGGGAAGTCTAGATCCGGGGAATTTCTCCCAATATGATATTGGTTGTCGTTAAGCTCCTGAACTTATGAACTGATCATTAGGAATGCTAGGAATTGTATGAACTCGTGATTAGGGAGAAGCCATCTAGAATGGTACTTTAGAGAGTGGCATTAACAATGATGATTTGAATGTTGAATTCCTAAAATATATGAGAGTGGATGAGATGAAATTGACCCCCAACAACATATTCATTCATATATTTCATTGAAAGTGTTTATCTTTTGCTTTTGCCATTGATCAAAAACTCATGCATACATGTTTATTTTCTGTCTTGCATATTAAACCTCAATTATTTCGTTCTTAAGTCTTAGCTAATCAACAAACCATACAACTAAACTAGGCCGTGAGTCCTTTGGGAGAACGATACTTGGTCTTACCAAGTTTATTACTTGAACGATTCGGTCATACTTGCCGATTGTGAAACAAGTTTGTGACATCATATTTTGGTGCTCATAAATTTGTCCATCAGTAAGCTGTCCTGTGAGCCCAAAGAGCATCGTCCAACCTATTGCTCCAATATTTCCTGTTGGGCTAGACAATCTTCTCCAAAATCCTCTTAATCTTCCTATTGGAGATCTCAGCCTGCCCATTTGTTTGGGGGTGGTATGGTGTAGAAACTTTGTGCGTCACCCCATATTTCTTGAGCAAAGCTTGCATGGATCTGTTGCAAAAATGGGTTCCTTGATCACTAACAATTGCTCTAGGCACTCCAAACCTGCAAAAGAGGTGAGATCTAACAATATCTACAACAACCCGAGCATCATTAGTCCTGGTGGCTCTAGCTTCCACCCATTTTGAAACATAATCCACAGCAAGGAGAATATAACAGAAACCAAAAGAAACAGGAAAAGGACCCATGAAATCTATACCCCATACATCAAACACCTCACAGAACAACATAGGTTGTTGAGGCATCTCTTGTCTTTGTGAAATTGATCCCCCTGTTCTCTGACAAGGCTCACAAGTGCTGCAAATCTTCTCCGCATCTTTGAAGATGGAAGGCCAATAAAAACCACAGTCAAGCACCGCTGGAAGGTACCAGGGGCGTTGCATAGACCAAAGGGCATCCTCCTATAGGCAAAAGTGCCAAAGGGGCAGGTGAATGTGGTTTTTTCTTAATCCTCAGGCGTAATATTTATTTGAAAGTAACCAGAAAAACCATCAAGAAAACAATAATGAGATTTACCTGCCAGGCGCTCCAGCATCTGATCAATGAATGGCAGGGGGAAATGATCTTTCCTGGTTGCTTGGTTGAGCCTCCTATAGTCAATGCAGACTCTCCAACTGTTCTGCACTCTAGCTGGGATAAGCTCATTCCTCTCATTCTTCACCACAGTGTGGCCAGTGTTCTTGGGCACAACATGGATGGGGCTAACCCACTGACTGTCTGAAATAGGGTAGATGATCCCAGCTTGCAAAAGCTTGGTCACCTCCTTCTTGATGACGTCCATGATCACGGGGTTTTGCCTTCTTTGTGGCTGTCTCACTAGCCTTGCCCCATCTTCCAAAAGAATTATATGCATGCATGTGGATGGGCTAATACCAGGTATGTCAGCCAAACTCCAACCAATGGCCTTCTTGTGCTTCCTCAGCACACCAAGCAACTTCTCCTCTTGAACAGAATCAAGGGAGGTAGAAATGATCACCGGTTTCTTCTCATCATCCTCCAAGTACACGTACTTGAGGTTATCTGGGAGCTGTTTCAACTCAAGAGTAGGTGCCTGCAAGTCAGATTCATTTGTACTTCCTACAAAGTGGTTAGTGCATTCTGACTCCAAAGAATTCACAGGTAAAGGCGAAACACCTATCTCATCAAGCTCCAAATCCATATCCATGACAATTGCATTATCAACATCATCCATATCAAAAACATCATGGATATCAAAATTCTCTTCAAAATCAACATCATTCTCAAATTCAGATTCAATGCATGTATGTAGAGAAGATAGAAAAGAATGCTCTTTCTTATGCAAAGAATCAAAATCATCAACAACATATTTATCAATAATGTCATCAAATGCATCGATCCTAAAAAGAGAATGGTCCTCAGCTGGAAATTTCATTGCATCAAGGATATTAAAATGAACAACAATATCAGCAAATTCCATAGACAAAGTTCCAGCATACACATCAATCTTAGTTCGGGCAGTTTTCAAGAATGGCCTGCCTAAGATAATGGGAGCGGATCCATGAGAGAATCCCTCCTCCATTTCCAAAACATAAAAGTCAGCAGGAAAAATCAATTCACCAACCCTAACCAAGACATCCTCTATGAAACCTGCTGGGTGGGTAACACTCCTATTGGCCAACTGAATGACCACACCCGTGGTTTGCAAAGGACCAAGAGACAAAGATGCATATATAGACAAAGGCATGACATTAACAGAAGCACCCAAATCAAGCATGGCATTTTCAAATTTATTGTTTCAATCACACAAGGAATGCAAAATATACCTGGGTCCTTGCACTTTTCAGGGATGTGCGGGACCGACTTACCAATAAGCGCAGATACATTCCTTCCCATGCTAATCCTCTCATTTCCCTTCATCCTCCTCTTGTGTGTGCACAGCTCCTTCAAGAATTTGGCATACTTCGGTATCTGCTTGATGGCATTGAGTAGAGGTATGTTCACCTCTACCTTCCTGAAGGTCTCCAGAATTTCCCTATCCACCTCTTCCATCTTTTTGCTAGGAAGTGCCCGTGAAGGGAATGGTAGAGGGATAGGTCGGTCAACCAATGGAGAAGGTGCGGCAGCGGTGGTGGTGGAAGAGGGAGAAGATCCACCTGAAGAAGAACCACCGGCTGGAGAAGAAGATTCACCCACCTCAAATGCCTTGCTCGGACCGTCATGGTCGTTCTTTCTAGGACAAGTAGCAGGCATGGGTGTAGGTGTAGAAGCGGGCTCTGAAGGCACAAAAATCTGCTTCCCTGATCTAAGGGTTATCTGCACAGTCTGGGATGGCAACTTATCCGAATTCTGAGACTGCGCCTGGTTTATCTGAGTAGCCATCTGACCCATCTGGTTAGTGAGACTCTGTATGGAAGCTCTAGTCTCTTGCTGAAACTGCAGGTTTTGCATAGTCATCTGTCTCACTAACTCTTCCAATGAAGGTTCAAACGAAGTGGAAGGTTGGGCAACTGGTTGGGCAGGTGCCTCTTGTTGCTGCTGTTGTTGTTGCCTCTGGTATTGTTGCATAGGTGGAGGCACATATCTGTTAGGTGCTCCAGCATTCTGGAAAGGTGGTGCCTGCTGTTGATGCTGTGGCGCATTGTTCCATCTCAGATTGGGGTGATTCCTCCACCCTGGGTTGTACCTGTTGCTGGACAAGTCATGATTTTGCTGTTGTTGCTGCCTGTTGTTGTAGATGTTCGTAGCATAAGCCTGAGGCGCATCAGAGGCAGCAGAGTGCTGCAAAGAAGGACAAGCATCTGTATAGTGGTCACTGGAAGGACAAATAGCACATAGTCGTGCAACAGATGCAGATGGAGCTGCAGATCTCTGGTTGGTAGTCAACTGTGTCACCATCTTCGTAAGAGAGTCAATCTTTCCTTCCAACTTGCTTTCAACAACTGATAAAGACTGGGCAACAACATCATGCACGCCCCTCACCACAATGGCATCATTCCTGGTGCTAAACTGCTGGGAGTTGGAGGCCATCTTCTCAATCGATTGCCTGGCCTCAACAGGTGTGGTGTCTCCAAGAGCTCCACCACTGGCAGCATCAATCATACCACGGTCCATGTTGTTCAAATCCTCATAGAAATATTGGACAATGAGATGCTCAGGTATCTGATGGTGGGGACAACTAGCACAAAGTGTCTTGAATCTCTCCCAATACTCATATAAGTTCTCTCCACCAAGTTGCCTAATCCCAGTTATGTCTTTTCTGATAGCTGTGGTCCGGGCTGCTGGAAAAAATTTATCTAAGAACAGCCTCTTCAGATCATCCCAGCTAGTGACGGATCTAGGCGCCAAACCATACAACCAATCCTTAGCAACATTTTCCAATGAATGAGGGAATGCCTTCAAGAAGATGTGCTCTTCAGGAACATCATGTGGTTTCATACTAGAACAGACAATGTGGAATTCCTTCAAATGCTTATGAGGACTCTCACCTGCAAGACCATGAAACTAGGGCAACAAATGGATCAGTCCAGTCTTGAGAACAAATGGAACGTCCTCATCAGGATATTGGATGCACAAGCTTTCGATATCGAAATCAGGTGCAGCCATCTCCCTAAAAGTCCTCTCACGAGGTGGAGGTTGTGCCATATTGTTCTCAGTGTGAAAAACAACAGAATCAGAATCAGAATCACGTGCAGATGCAACAGATGCAGTAGATGCAATATGCACAAAGTACTCAGCAGTGGGATGCACAGTATCCAATGGAACAGACTCAAAAACAGACTCTAAAGATAAATTCCTAGAATGCCTAGCTAACCTATGAAAAGTTTTATCAATCTCAGGATCAAAGGGTGGTATAGGCCCTGGATTTCCCCTAGTCATGCACTAAGTCACAACACCCTAAAATCATGAAACGATATCACAAAAATTTTGAACACACAAAACAACCTAAACAAACAAATCACACCACTCAAACATACAAGACAAAACACGACACACAAACAACACATTATCAACACAAAAGACCTAAAACCGAACCGTTGGTCCCCGGCAACGGCGCCATTTTAATGAGAGGGTCGCACCTCCCAATAAAGTTGTGCATAAAAGAATGCAGTATAGTGCTAGGAAGTGACTCCTAGGTCGTCTCTCAAGGACCAATTTTGGTTCAGTCTCAGATCAAACACGTAGTGGGGGGGTTTTGTGATTTTGTTTGCGGATAAAAATTAAATACAACTGAATACAAATGAAAGCATTAAAATGGAAATTACAACCGATAAATATCCAATTACAATTCAAGCGGTAAAAATGTAACACTTAAGCTAAAACATTAAATGCATAATTATGTCATCTATCCCACACATTCACCATTGAAAAGAAGGAAAAAAAACATTTCAACCCATAATGCAGAATATTCAAAGGCAAAAGAAATAAAAATAAAATAAAACCTATGGATGCTAACCCCTAGTGGACGTAACCTGCTGGACATCGTGTGCACACTTCTTCAAAATTAATCACCGTGCAGCTCTAGAATTCAATCCCTTGTTGCATCGTTTCTCCCTCCTAGCTGGAACGTAACTCTCCAATAAATCCCGTGCACAACAATGCTTCCAAGTAACCCACCGTGTGCACTTCTTCCTCTAAAGAAATTGAGTGCGGCATGTGTTGCCTCCCTTTCCGTGACACCACAACCTTTCACCTAATCTACTTCTCATTCTAGCAATACGTGTGCTTCCAAAGAAAGAAAATGAAATTGCTTCTCGTTGTCCGTGCTTTCTCTAGGCCGTAACATGTGTCCCCATGAATTTAAGATAATGAGTGTTCCTCAATGCGTGGCAGCTGGTCCCTTGCTCCATCCAATCAACATGCTCCTTCTTTCAGCAAAGGTAATGAAAATTAAATATGCTCCAGTTCACATTCCAGTGCACACCGCTTCTGCATCTGCTCCTTCTATCATTTTTCATCATGCTATCAAAAATGTCTCAACACACCGACGCGGGTAGCTGCAGGGAGAAAACCAACTTCAAACACGATGCTCCTGTTTGTGTGTGCCTACAAAGTGCAATAAAAGTCTGAAAGCACCGAAGCCAGATCCAAACACAATGAGATATTAAAAACCCAACTTCACGTAAGGGGCTGGGTGTATGCTTGTGTGCTTCCAGCTCGTGACACCTCTGCTTCCACCACGTTCCAGCGCAACACGCCCAACTTTGCTTCCTTATCTCCAGCTCCACGTATGCGTGCACACCATTCTGCAATTCCAACTTCCATCCCGAGTCTGCAGCCGTGACAGCACTTTAACGTGCTTCTACTCATTCTCTGCGCATCATTCTTTCCCTCTCGGTGCTTCACTTCTTCCAGCTCCAACACATTACCGCTTCCCGTGACAACATCAAGCAGCGCATAAAAACCGTGAATGTTGTGCAGACCGTGTGCTCTTTCCAACTACTTAGCACCGCTTCATTCTCTTTGACCGAGCGTTTCAATGAAAAGCAAAATGTGTGCTGGAAAAAAATAATTTTTCAGTGCAAAGTGCTAAAGCCATTTTCAATTCCATGAGAGATTAAAAAAAACGTTAGAAAATGAGAAGGTTATTCTTTCATTCCATTCCCGGATTCAAGAACTCAGAACCAGAAAAATCAAGTGGCAAGTGGCGGCTGGGGCATTTCCAAGGGTCGTGGGTCACCTATAATAAGGGTGGGATCTACACAAAAACCCTAAGGTGCCAAGTCATTTTTCCTTCACATTTTGGGTCTAGTCTACTTTACCAAAAATTGTCCCGAAATGTAAAAGTTGATACAGAAATTCTAAACTACTGAATTACAATTTAATTAATTCTAAAATGTCTGTGTGGAGAGTCTTGAATTTATTTGGCATTCTTCCTGATGTCCCAAAATGTATTTCCGAAATTTTCCTGCACTTCAAAAATGCACTTAATCAGCTCAGAAAATCCAAATGTGCACAATTACAAATTAAGCAGAATTCGGAAAACGGGGAAATAACAAACAATTAAACACAATTCCCTAGTTTATTTAAGTGCAATAAACTAAATATAATTCAAGAAATAACGACTCATCACCAATCTTGTTTGGAAAGCTTCGTGAGCATGAACTTGAGCTGAGGAGATTGACTGCTGAAGAGGATCAAGGCAAAAGGAAAACTCTAGCTTTCAAGTCTGAAATTTCTAAAGGAAAAAGCTCTAAGAGGATCGAAGAAGATGATTCTGATGATGAAGAAAATATGAGCTTGATGATAAAGAAATTTGCAAAGTTCATGAAAGCAAAGGGAAAGGACAAGTTTCACAAAGATAGGAAAGAAAGTCAAGAATCTCCATCAAACGTAAAGTGCTTTGGTTGTGGAGAAAGAGGGCAAAGAAAAGTGAAGATAAGAAGGAAAGAAAATTTCAAAAGAAAAAGAAAGCATACATAGCTTGGGAGGATAATGCCTCTAGTTCAACAAGTTCAAGTTACACAGAAGAAGAAGTCAATATTTGTCTAATGGCTGAATCAGAAGATACTGGAAGCCAAGTAAGTGATTCTAGCTTTGAATCTAGTGAATTAGACTTGCAAAAGGCTTTCTATGAATTGTTGATTGAATCTGAAAAGCTTGATGCTGCACATAAAAAACTTAAGAAAGAGCACAATGAATTAAAATTGAATTATGAAAAGTTGCTTGATGATGAAGTTGTCTTAAGAAATAAAGTTAGTTCTTTAGAAACAAAATTATCTGATGCAAATGCTAGTGTTGAACCTGTTGAATGTTTGTTGTGTAAGAATCATATGTTTGATATTGACATACTTGAAAACTTACTTGCAAAGGAAACCAAGATAATTCACATGCTAAGACAAACTTTAAGAGAAGAAATGTTAAAAATAGAAATATGCATCAAATAAATAAGTCCAAAGAAAGAAGAACTCGTAGAGTTTGGGTTGAAAAAGGGACTTTTGTTAAAAAAGTAAGTAATGTTTGTTGTTTTTACTGTATGAAGCATGGACACACATCAAACAAATGCAACATTAAACATGTTGGTGTTCCAAGTGGCAAATATGCTTGGGTTAAAGCTGTGAGATGATGTAAACTTGCACAAACTAACCCCAAGGACCCATATTGAGATTGGGGACCTAAAAATCTTGCTAACTTGTTTTGTAGGATCAATCTAAGTCCAAAAAGTCATTGTGGTATCTTGATAGTGGTTGCTCAAGACACATGACTGGTGACAAGAAAAGATTCATCTCTTTTGAGAAGAAGAAGCAAGGATTTGTAACGTATGGGGATAACAACAAAGGCAGAATAATGGGTACTGGAAACATTGAAGGAGGAAACACTTTGACAATAAAAGACGTCTTATACGTTGAAGGCCTCAAACATAATCTTCTAAGCATAAGTCAACTATGCGACAAAGGTTTCAAGGTAACTTTTGAGAGTGATAAATGTACTGTTTATTTTAAAAATTCTACTGAAATTGCTTTGCAAGGTGTTAGGCATAATAACATATATTTGATTGATATTGAGAGTGAATGTAGTCATAGTATAACATGCTTAGTTGCTAAAGAAGAAAATCCATGGCTATGGCACAAAAGAGCTGCACATATTCACATGCAACACTTAAATAAATTAATCTCTAAGGATCTTGTGATTGGTTTGCCTAAACTAAAATTTGAGAAAGATAAACTTTGTTCTGCATGTCAGAAGGGTAAACAAACAAAATCTTCATTTTCATCTAAAAGCATGATTTCTACATCAAAACCTTTAGAACTTTTGCATATGGACTTATTTGGTCCATCTAGAATTAAAAGCTTTGGTGGAAACTACTATGCTCTTGTAATTGTTGACGATTACTCTAGATTTACTTGGACTGTCTTTTTAACTCTGAAAAGTGAAGCTTTCAAAGCATTTAAAATTTTTGCTAAACGTATTCAAAATGAAAAAGATTTGAAAATCAAAACTTTGAGAAGTGATCATGGTGGTGAATTTGAAAATGAATCATTTGAAAAATTTTGTGAAGAATTTGGCATTGCACACAATTTTTCTGCACCTAGAACTCCCCAACAGAATGGTGTTGTTGAAAGGAAAAATAGATCATTAGAAGAATTAGCTAGAACACTTATGAATGAATCTAATGTGCCAAAATACCTTTGGGCTGATGCAGTAAGTACTGCTTGTTATGTGTTAAATAGGATGCTTATTAGGCCAATTCTAAAATTAACTCCATATGAACTGTTGAATGGTAGAAAACCAAATATATCCCATTTGAAAATTTTTGGATGCAAATGCTTTGTATTAAATAATGGAAAAGATAATCTTGGAAAATTTGATGCAAAATCTGATGAAGCAATTTTTCTAGGATATTCTTTGACTAGCAAAGCTTATAGAGTGTTCAATAGAAGAACACTAAAAATTGAAGAATCAGTACATGTTGTCTTTGATGAGATTGTAGACCTTGAGGTAAATCCTCTTGAGTCAAATAGACCCATTGCAGGTGATGAGGATTACTTAAAAGAAGCCCTTGAGGAGATGTATCTAAATGAAAATTATCCTCCGGAGCTTCAAGAAACACCACAAGTCGTTGATTCCAAAAGCTATCAACAACCAAGAGGACTATCTTTGGACAACATCATAGGAGATATATCAAAAGGGGTAACTACTAGAAATAATTTAAATAATTTTTGTCTAACTGTTGCTTTTGTGTCTCAGGTAGAACCTAAAAATATAAGGGAAGCCCTTCAAGATGACAAGTGGTGCATTGCTATGCAAGAAGAGCTAAATCAATTTGAAAGGAATGAAGTTTGGGAACTTATTCCAAAACAAGAAGAATTCCAAGTCATAGGAACAAAATTGGTATTCAGGAACAAGTTGGATGAGGATGGAAACATTACAAAGAATAAAGCAAGGCTAGTTGCTAAGGGATACTGTCAAGAGGAAGGTATAGATTATGATGAAACGTATGCACCGGTAGCCAGGTTAGAAGCAATTAGATTATTACTTGCATATGCATCTTTGATGAAATTTAAACTGTATCAAATGGATGTAAAAAGTGCTTTCTTGAATGGTTTTATAAAAGAAGAAGTGTATGTTAGTCAACCTCCTGGCTTTGAAGATTTTAAATTTCCTGATCATGTTTACAAATTGAAAAAGGCCCTTTATGGTCTTAAACAAGCACCTAGGTCTTGGTATGAAATACTTAGTACCTTTTTAATTGAAAATGAATTTTCTAGAGGAAAGGTTGATTCAACCTTATTCATTAATAAAGTAGGAAAACACATTTTAATCGTACAAGTTTATGTAGATGATATCATTTTTGGGTCAACTGATGATTCTTTGTGTGAAGAGTTTGCAAACATAATGCAAGGTGAATTTGAGATGTCTATGATGGGTGAGTTAAACTTTTTCTTAGGACTACAGATAAAACAAATGAATGGTGGAACATTCATCTCCCAAACTAAATACTGTAGAGAAATTCTTAGGAAATTTGGTATGGATAGCTGCAAGGAAGCTAGTACACCCATGGGTACTTCATGTTATTTAGATAAGGATGAAATTGGAAAAGGAGTGAATGAAACCATGTTTAGAGGCATGATAGGATTCTTGCTATACTTAACTGCTAGTAGACCAGATATTATGCAGAGTGTTTGTGTATGTGCTAGATACCAAGTCAATCCTAAAGAATCTCATTTGACTGCAGTTAAGAGAATTCTAAAATATATTAAGGGAACTACTTCATTTGGACTTTGGTATCCCTCTGATGCCTCACCTAGTTTAATAGGATACTCTGATGCAGATTATGGTGGCTGTAAAATTGATAGAAAAAGTACTAGTGGAACCTGTCATTTCTTGGGATGTTCTTTAGTGTCATGGCACTCAAAGAAACAAGCATGTGTAGCTTTGTCTACCACCGAAGCTGAATATATTGCAGCTGGAAACTGTTGTGCCCAAATTTTGTGGATGAAACAACAATTGGAAGATTTTGATATCTTCCTTGACAAAATTCCTCTAAAATGTGATAATACTAGTGCAATAAATTTGACCAAGAACCCCATAATGCATTCAAGAACTAAGCATATAGAAATTAGGCATCATTTCTTAAGAGATCATATTCAAAAAGGGGATTGTCAAATTGAATATGTTGATACTTTACATCAATTAGCTGATATCTTTACCAAGGCTCTACCTAAAGATAGATTTTTTGAGCTTAGAAGAGAGTTAGGAGTGTTAGACATATCTTAAAATCAAATTGACAATGTATGCATTGAAAGGAGAACAAGATAATCAAGCAAAGATCACTTAAAAATTAGTAAGCATTCGAACCTAAATGTATGCAATATTAAAATCCTAACAAAAAGAAAAACTTGAGAATAGAATCAAAGCATGTAAATTAATTCAAAAGAAAACCCATGGAGTATCTCTCTTTTGGACGTGGCAGCTGTTCCCGTGTGAAGCCCTGCGTGTTGTTTCCAAAACGTAACACCAAATGCTTCATTCTCCAAGAAAATAAATCAATGCCTCTCCTTTCTTTCTCCAACTCCACATATGCGTGCAGCTGCTCCCCAAGATGTGACAGCGTTCTCTCCACTCTCTCCTTGCTTCCAGCCTTGATGTGGTGTGCCTCTCCCAGCCAAGCCGTGACACCTACATCTCAACTCCATGTGCTTTTCTCCAATTAAAATTAACAAAGACCTTTAACATGAAATCAGTGCTACTTTCAATGCTGGACGTGACCTGCTTCCAGCTCCCGTGAATCACCGTGCGCCTAGAAAAAGAAAAAGAAATGCCTTTCCCCTGTCCGCATACCATGCTCCAACACGCACACACATTGCTCTACGTATAGTGCAGCGCTGGACCATTCACCTCGTGCACACCAGCCAGCTGTGACACCACAATCAAAACGAATAAGCCTTTTCTCTTTAACAGAAAGAAAAACTGAGTAACTCTACTGGACGGTGCTAGCTGGAATGAAGCTTCCAAAGTGTAAAACCCAAACGAAAAGGGGCAATGAGATATCAGCAAAAATAATCACCATCATCTCTTCATTCATTCATTCATTGCAAAAATGCGTTCCAGCCAAAAATAAAGTTCAAAAATCTCATGCCCTCAAAACCAAGGACCGAGAGAGTCAAAATGGCAAGTGGCAGCTGCCATGTCCAGCACATCCCATTTTCTACAAGAAAGAAAACTCAAAAGAAAGAAAAATGAAATGTGCTTTTTTATATTCTGGATGTAATCCTATGTCTAAAAGCAACGTTCCAGCCAACTCCTTCCCGTGAACTCCATTCCTCTCCGTATCCTCCCTCCAGCTCTCTCTCACTCATTGTTTTTCTCCCGCCCCTGCACCGTGAGCTTCTTGTGCACTATATTTCTCTCTGCCCTTCTTGAACCAACACCACTGCTGCATCCAGCTCAACGTGCAGCACCTCCTACACCATCCAACTCAATCATTCTCCATCCCATAACCTTTTCTTTTCTCCAGTTCTTCCCCTCTCCCAAAAAATTGCGGCTGGAACAGCTCTCTCCTCTTTTTACTGTAGCCGCTGGATCGAGTGAAGGATTCCTCCCTTCACATCCATGAAAGCCCAAGTGAATCCTGCTGTGTTGGACCTGCACCGAGAGGAAGCTCCTGGATGCGTGGTTCCAAGTATGCACCCCCTGCTGCCCCTTTCTGGACCTCTCAAGCTACTGGATGCATTCTCTTTTTTACTGGACGTCACCCCCTAGAAGCCCAATGCAACTGAAATAAGATGGAATGCATATTTATGCGGAAGAAATACTAGAATAAATGCGTGAGCAGTAAGTTGAAATAAAGATGATGCTTCCAAGCTAAATGCATATAATATAAAAGGATTGAACCAAAGTTTCCCAGTGCAATGTGGGCCTCCCCTGAATCAACGTGTGAATGCATCCTAAAGCTAAGCATTAAATGTAATTCATCATGGCAACAGTAAAAACAAACTTGAATAGTAAAGGCATTGAACCAAAAGTTTCCTTAGGGGCTGCACAATGCAAATCAGCGTGGGCCACCCTTTTCTTCTAATTAAAACAACATCCTATTCTTTAAGAAAATGAAAACCGAGAGTTCTCTAAAAGAAAGAAAATAAAACTTCATCCGTGCTTAATCACCGTATAGCTCCATAAATAAAACAATGCTTTGAAATGAAGACTTTGGAGTACCGCTTCTTCCAGCAAAACGTGTTAACCTCTTTCTCCCAAATGAAATGCACCGTGTGCCTTCTAATAGAATAAAATCATCCTCCCGTGCACTACCTTCTCTCCTCAACCGTAGCCCTACATGTGTGCTCACTGTCTCCCTTCTCCTTTTCTTTAAAGCAAAGAAAACCAAAAAAAACCTAGGTGGCGGCTGGAACTCTACTCTTCCCCAGTGCCTTGCTGGACGCTCCCATTGTGAAGGCCGGATGTGTCAGCTACTGGACCGTGTATATTTTTTCTGCCAAGCTGCTGGGCTGTTGCCTTATTCTCCAAACTGTTGGATTCTTTTCTTTTGCCACCTCAACAGCTCTCTTCACTTCTGCTTTGGGCCATGACCGTGCATGCCATCTCTGGACTTTTTCTTCATTGCTGGATGCTTCTTCTTTTCTTTGCAGGGCGTGATGTGCAACCGTGAGCTGCTTGGGCGCTGGATTTCTACTGGACCGTGAGCGTGTTGTCCGCTTGAAGCCCTCCGTGTGCTGCTGCTTGGACCGTGGACTCCAAATCCCATCCTCCTTGCTTTGGACGTGCTGGACTGCACGTGGAGATAGCTGGGCTCGTGTTGCTTCTCCCTCAATGAAGCCCATCTTCAATTTAACGCCTCTTTCTCCCAAGTGGCGGCTGGAGCCCTCCAAGTGTGCTGTTGGATGCTAAATAGAATAAGGTTGGGCCCTCCATTTCTCGTCCTTTCTTCTTTGAATCACCGTCCAAACCAAACCAACTCTAGACCATTTATGTACTTCAATTTGCTGGATGCACCTTTTTTCAATAATGAAGTACCCCTCTCAAAGAGTAAAATTACCATAATGTCCTCCTTCTTGTACACACTTCTTTAAATGAAATCCACACCTCTCTTTCATTTTATTTTAAAATATAAATGATGTGGCATTTCTTTTCACCTCCAAATGTCCCAAATTGTATTTCCAAAATTTTTCCTACAATCAATGATGAAAATAATTAGCTCAAATAATTCAAATTAATTAAAATAAGAATTTTTGGTCAAATTAAGCACAATTAGCAAAAACGGAAAAATATCGGACATTTAAACACAATTCCCTGGTTTATTTAAGTGCAATAAACTAAATATAATTCAAGAAATAACGATTCATCAAAATAGACCACACTTAGTCTTTTGCACTCCTAGGCAAAACCAAGACGAAAACCAGGGAACTACTCAAACATCAGGGAGGTGACACAGACTCGACAGACAGACAACAAAGACTCCAAAACAGGAACAAAAACAAACAGAATTACATAGTCCTCAGTAAATCTGGACAAAGAAAAGAAGTAGACAATATCCAACACAAAATCGAAGAAAACAGATATTTGTGAAATTATCCAAGCACTTCCAAGCATGGCAAAATAATCAATCAGTTCAAGAGGTGAATCAGAAGCAACAAAACCTCACAAATGCACTATCAGTGTTTCTCTCAAGTGTCTAGGATAAACAGTTTCAACTCAATGTACTCAAGAAAGCAAACACAATTAGACTTGGCAAGCCTCTAATATCAACACTCAAGCACATACGCATGTTCAAATCAAAAGGTCTTTTCATGGTTGTAATGGGGCCAAGGACAAGGGAGGATATATCTGGATAAGAAGCTACAAACCATAAAGAACAGAGGAGCAATGGGGAACAAGTGTAAACACAGTAAAATCACACCCAGACCTCTAATTCAATCCTCTTCTTGACTCCATTATTCACAATTTTTATCTTCTCATTTTTTTTCATTTTTTTTCTCATCCTGTCTCTTTTTTCTTTTCTCACTCTTTAGGACACAACTGGAAGAGACAAGATACACAACATATTTACAAACACAAAACAAGAACAGGAACCAACCAGCCAATTCATCAGAATCCCCAAGGAGACCACACTTGTTCCCAAAACACTTCCAAAGCTCCCAAATTCCCTAAAGTTAAGGTAACCATGGTTTTTCACTTAGGGTTAGTGTATGAGCTTCAAAACAAAGAAATGGAGAAAGTATAGGCTCAAAAGGGGTTATCAAAGGTTTAGAACACGGTAGGCTTATTTGGCTAGAGAGGCTCAAGAACAAAAATGCCTTTATCACTTCCAAACATGCATATCAATCAAGAATTATCAACAAGAGTCAAGCCAAGGCATATGCGCAAGCAATCAAGAGACATATCACACACAAGAAAGAACATAAAGTGGCTCAAATCTCACACAGGGTAATTCTGTCACAATCAAATCAACCTCTTAAACATCATAATCATCTTCCCAAGCAGAGAAAAGCAAGGATTTCAAACAAATAAGTATCAATCAAGTGAAGGAAATGATAAGTCTACAACCCAAACAACGTCCAGAAATGAAGAGAAACATGTAAAACTGTGCACAAAACAAAAGAAAAACTACCTAGAAAAGAAAAAATTTAACCAAGAAAACAAAAACTAACGAAGAAAAATAAAAATCTCCCCCAATAGACCACACTTAAACTACACAGTGTCCTCAATGTGTCATAAGCATAAGATCGAAAATCAAAACAGTGAACAGATCATGGACAAGTGCAATAAAAGTAGGGAAAAGGGGAGAAGAGAGAAAGGAAACTCCCCTGATCATGGTGGCAGTTGCTAATTTTGGACTTTCAGGGAGATGTCTTCCACCACAGGATCCAGCAAGGAAGTTTTGAGGAAGAATTGCTTCATCCTCCAGATTTGATCTAGCAAGGAGATATCATCCATAGCTGGATCTTTATTGTCCACTGTGGGTGTTTGTTGATCAAATTCATTTGTACCTCTTGCAATAGGGTTAGTGCAATGTGTCTCCAAAGAAATGATATGCAGGGGTATAACACCCAATCCCAGTGTAACAGGCTGAACAATAGATATACTCTCAGAACATGAATCAATTTCAAATTCAAAAGCAATATCAACAACAGACTCAGATTCATGTTCAGTGCATGGAGAATAAACATTTCGATGTGATAGCAAAAAGTGGTTCTCATCATGCAGAGAGGAAGAATCAAAAACAGACTCATCAACAATACAATCATCAGCATACCTCTCAACAACATAATCATCAACATAATCAAATTGAGGTATGCTTACCTCCTCTTCCTTGAAGATTGCTAAAGTGTGGGAAGATGAAGGTGGTCTACCTGGTTCAGGATTACTGCTTATTTCTGCCTGCTCCTCAAAATACTCATCACTCTCCTCAGGTGCAAGGCTATGGACATAGGATGATGGGAAAGTAGATGGCACAGTAGTAAGCTCATGACTCTTCTCCCAATCTTCTATGTTGATGCCACTATCATCATCATCTGGAATCTGAACAGTCTGAAATGGTAACTCTGAATCTTGAGACTGTTCCTCCGTGAGTTGAGTGGCCATCTGCCCTATCTGATCATTCAAGCTCTGAATGGACGCTCTGGTCTCTTGCTGAAACTGCATGTTCTCTTGCTGGAATTGAAAGTTCTGCATGGTCATCTGCTCCAACAACTCCTGCAATGTAGCCTCAGAAATAGAATGCTGAGGAGTTGTTTCGGCAGAAGCATCATATTGCTGACTTTGGTATTGCTGGACTGGTGGAGGCATACAAGTACTCTGGAATGGTGGTTCTTGATAATGATGCTGTGGAGCATTATACCATCCCAAGGTAGGGTCATTCCATCCAAGACCGTTGCTGCAAGCATATTGCACAAGGGAAAATTTACTCAGAAACTGATGCTCAAGATATCCCCAATCGGTAACGGATCTCAGGGGAAGAGAGTCTTTCCAATCCTTAGCTGCTCCTTGTAATGAATGCGGAAATGCGCTCAAGAAAATGTAATCAAGAGGGACATCTGGAGGCTTCATTGAAGAGCACATGATGTGGAGCTCCTCCAAATGTCTGTGTGGGCATTCTCCTGCAAAACCATGAAACTTAGGCAGCAAATGTATCAGTCCAGAGGTGAGATCGCAATGAAGATCATCTTCCTTAAGTGAAACCGGCTCACAAAGAGCACTCTCAGAAATTAGAGGATGAGTCATATTGTTCTCAACATAGAAGTCAGCAGAATATGAATTACAATCAGAGTAACATGCAGAAGGAGAATCATAATCAGAGGCACTAGCAAAACAAGCAGTATTCACGAAATCAAAATAGGTAGACATGGAAAAAGAAGAATACTAAAAATCACGAAACAAATAAAACACAACACATTTATACATGCAACACGCACACACAAAACAGAACATCACATCACAACACAAGACAAAACACAACACACACAAACACAACAAAAACCTAAGACCGAACCATTGGTCCCCGGCAACGGCGCCATTTTGATGAGAGGGTCGCACCTCCCACAAAAGTTGTGCATAAAAGAATGCAGTATAGTACTAGGAAGTGACTCCTAGGTCATCTCTCAAGGACCAAATGTGGTTCAGTCTCAGATCAAACACATAGTGGGGGGGATTTTGAAAGATTTTTGTGAATGCAACTGAACTTAAATAAGACACTAATGCAAACGGAAATGTAAAAACGGTCTCAATTACAAAATTAAAGCAGTTGGTCACTAAAGCTAACATTACTTTTAAATTAAAGGAGTGAAAATTAACCAATTTAAAGGAGTGAAAATTAACTTTGTGATGATTTGCATTGAAAGGAGAACAAGATAATCAAGCAAAGATCACTTAAAAATTAGCAAGCTTTCGAACCTAAATGTATGCAATATTAAAATCCTAACAAAAAGAAAAAGTTGAGAATAGAATCAAAGCATGTAAATTAATTCAAAAGAAAACCCATGGAGTATCTCTCTTTTGGACGTGGAAGCTGTTCCCGTGTGAAGCCCTGCGTGTTGTTTCCAAAACGTAACACCAAATGCTTCATTCTCCAAGAAAATAAATCAATGCCTCTCCTTTCTTTCTCCAACTCCACATATGCGTGCAGCTGCTCCCCAAGATGTGACAGCGTTCTCTCCACTCTCTCCTTGCTTCCAGCCTTGATGTGGTGTGCCTCTCCCAGCCAAGCCGTGACACCTACATCTCAACTCCATGTGCTTTTCTCCAATTAAAATTAACAAAGACCTTTAACATGAAATCAGTGCTACTTTCAATGCTGGACGTGACCTGCTTCCAGCTCTCGTGAATCACCGTGCGCCTAGAAAAAGAAAAAGAAATGCCTTTCCCCTGTCCGCATACCATGCTCCAACACGCACACACATTGCTCTACGTATAGTGCAGCGCTGGACCATTCACCTCGTGCACACCAGCCAGCCGTGACACCACAATCAAAACGAATAAGCCTTTTCTCTTTAACAGAAAGAAAAACTGAGTAACTCTACTGGACGGTGCTAGCTGGAATGAAGCTTCCAAAGTGTAAAACCCAAACGAAAAGGGGCAATGAGATATCAGCAAAAATAATCACCATCATCTCTTCATTCATTCATTGCAAAAATGCGTTCCAGCCAAAAATAAAGTTCAAAAATCTCATGCCCTCAAAACCAAGGACCGAGAGAGTCAAAATGGCAAGTGGCAGCTGCCATGTCCAGCACATCCCATTTTCTACAAGAAAGAAAACTCAAAAGAAAGAAAAATGAAATGTGCTTTTTTATATTCTGGATGTAATCCTATGTCTAAAAGCAACGTTCCAGCCAACTCCTTCCCGTGAACTCCATTCCTCTCCGTATCCTCCCTCCAGCTCTCTCTCACTCATTGTTTTTCTCCCGCCCCTGCACCGTGAGCTTCTTGTGCACTATATTTCTCTCTGCCCTTCTTGAACCAACACCACTGCTGCATCCAGCTCAACGTGCAGCACCTCCTACACCATCCAACTCAATCATTCTCCATCCCATAACCTTTTCTTTTCTCCAGTTCTTCCCCTCTCCCAAAAAATTGCGGCTGGAACAGCTCTCTCCTCTTTTTACTGTAGCCGCTGGATCGAGTGAAGGATTCCTCCCTTCACATCCATGAAAGCCCAAGTGAATCCTGCTGTGTTGGACCTGCACCGAGAGGAAGCTCGTGGATGCGTGGTTCCAAGTATGCACCCCCTGCTGCCCCTTTCTGGACCTCTCAAGCTACAGGATGCGTTCTCTTTTTTACTGGACGTCACCCCCTAGAAGCCCAATGCAACTGAAATAAGATGGAATGCATATTTATGCGGAAGAAATACTAGAATAAATGCGTGAGCAGTAAGTTGAAATAAAGATGATGCTTCCAAGCTAAATGCATATAATATAAAAGGATTGAACCAAAGTTTCCAGTGCAATGTGGGCCTCCCCTGAATCAACGTGTGAATGCATCCTAAAGCTAAGCATTAAATGTAATTCATCATGGCAACAGTAAAAACAAACTTGAATAGTAAAAGGATTGAACCAAAAGTTTCCTTAGGGGCTGCACAATGCAAATCAGCGTGGGCCACCCTTTTCTTCTAATTAAAACAACATCATATTCTCTAAGAAAATGAAAACCGAGAGTTCTCTAAAAGAAAGAAAATAAAACTTCATTCGTGCTTAATCACCGTATAGCTCCATAAATAAAACAATGCTTTGAAATGAAGACTTTGGAGTACCGCTTCTTCCAGCAAAACGTGTTAACCTCTTTCTCCCAAATGAAATGCACCGTGTGCCTTCTAATAGAATAAAATCATCCTCCCGTGCACTACCTTCTCTCCTCAACCGTAGCCCTCCATGTGTGCTCACTGTCTCCCTTCTCCTTTTCTTTAAAGCAAAGAAAACCAGAAAAACCTAGGTGGCGGCTGGAACTCTACTCTTCCCCAGTGCCTTGCTGGACGCTCCCATTGTGAAGGCCGGATGTGTCAGCTACTGGACCGTATATTTTTTTTCTACCAAGCTGCTGGGCTGTGTTTCCTTATTCTCCAAACTGTTGGATTCTTTTCTTTTGCCACCTCAACAGCTCTCTTCAGTTCTGCTTTGGGCCATGACCGTGCATGCCATCTCTGGACTTTTTCTTCATTGTTGGATGCTTCTTCTTTTCTTTGCAGGGCATGATGTGCAACCGTGAGCTGCTTGGGCGCTGGATTTCTACTGGACCGTGAGCGTGTTGTCCGCTTGAAGCCCTCCGTGTGCTGCTGCTTGGACCGTGGACTCCAAATCCCATCCTCCTTGCTTTGGACGTGCTGGACTGCACATGGAGATTGTTGAGCTCGTGTTGCTTCTCCCTCAATGAAGCCCATCTTCAATTTAACGCCTCTTTCTCCCAAGTGGCGGCTGGAGCCCTCCAAGTGTGCTGTTGGATGCTAAATAGAATAAGGTGGGGCCCTCCATTTCTCGTCCTTTCTTCTTTGAATCACCGTCCAAACCAAACCAACTCTGAACCATTTATGTACTTCAATTTGCTGGATGCACCTTTTTTCAATAATGAAGTACCCCTTTCAAAGAGTAAAATTACCATAATGTCCTCCTTCTTGTACACACTTCTTTAAATGAAATCCACACCTCTCTTTCATTTTATTTTAAAATATAATTGATGTGGCATTTCTTTTCACCTCCAAATGTCCCAAATTGTATTTCCAAAATTTTTCCTACAATCAATGATGAAAATAATTAGCTCAAATAATTCAAATTAATTAAAATAAGAATTTTTGGTCAAATTAAGCACAATTAGCAAAAACGGAAAAATACCGGACATTTAAGCACAATTCCCTGATTAATTCTAGCACACCAAACTAAGTGAAGTGAATAAAATATTGACTCATCAGTCTACTTCCTCCACTTCCTCATCGTCGTCTATTTCCTCCACTTCGTCCACTTCGTCAGGTTCGTCCACTTCCTCCACTTCCTCCACTTCCTCCACTTCTTCCACTTTGTTCACATCGTCAACTTCGTCCACTTCCTTCACTTCTTCCACTTCCTCCACTTCCTCCACTTTGTCCACTTCGTCAACTTCGTTTACTTCGTCCACTTCCTCCACTTCCTCACCTTCGTCCATTGTCTCCACTTCGTCCTCTTCGTCCTTTTCTTCATCTACTTCTTCCACTTTGTCCAATTCGTCAACTTCATCGCGTTCGTCACTTTCGACCACTTCGTCAACTTCGTCAAGTTCGTCCACTTCCTCCACTTCATCAACTTCTTCCACTTCGTCCACTTCATCAACTTCGTCCACTTCCTCCACTTCCTCAACATCGTCGTCCACTTCCTCCACATTGTCAACTTTGTCCACTTGCTCCACTTCGTCCACTTCATCAACTTTGCCAACTTCTTCCACTTCGTCCATTTCGTCCACTTCGTCAACTTCGTCCCCTTCCTCCACTTCCCCCACTTCCTCCACTTTGTCCACTTCGTCCACTTCGTCCACTTCCTCCACTTCGTCCATTTCGTCCACTTCGGTCACTTTGTCCACTTCGGCCACTTTGTCCACTTCGTCCACTTCGTCCACGTCGTCCACTTAGTCCACTTGTGCGCTTCCTCCACTTCGTCCACTTCCAACACTTCGTCCACTTCCTCCACTTCGTCCACTTTATCAACTTCGTCAACTTCGTTCACTTCCTCCACTTCGTCCAGTTCTTCCACTTCGTCCACTTCCTCCACTTCCTCAACACCGTCCACTTCCTCCACTTCGTCAACTTCGACAACTTCGTCCACTTCATCCATTTCGTCCACTTCGTCAAGTTCGTCCGCTTCCTCCACTTCCTCCACCTTGTCCACTTCCTCCTCTTCCTCCACTTTGTCCACTTCTTCCACTTCTTCCACTTCGTCCACTTCGTCCAATTCGTCAACTTCGTCCACTTCGTCCACTTCGTCCACTTCGTCCACTTCGTCAACTTCGTCAAATTCGTCCACTTCGTCAACATCGTCCACTTCCTCCACTTCGTCCAGTTCTTCCACTTCCTCCACTTCGTCCACTTTGTCCACTTCGTCCAGTTCTTCCACTTCCTCCACTTTGTCCACATATTCCACTTCCTCCACTTCGTCAACTACATCTACTTCGTCTACTTCGTCCAATTCATGCATTTTGTCCACTTCGTCAAGTTCGTCCACTTCCTTCACTTCCTCAAGTTCGTCTACTTCCTCCACTCCCTCCACTTCGTCAACTTCCTCCACTTCGTCCATTTCGTCTACTTCATCCACTTCCTCAACATCATCCATTTCCTCTACTTCCTCAACCTAATTCACTTCATCCACTTCTTCCACTTTGTCAACTTGTCCACTTTCTACACTTCCTCAACTTCGTTCACTTCATCCATTTCATCCACTTCGTCCACATCGTCAGGTTTGTCCACTTCGTCCACTTCTTCCACTTCTTCCACTTTGTCCACTTCCTCCACTTCATCCACTTCCTCTGTTTCCCCCACTTCCTCCACTTCCTGAACTTTGTCCACTTCCTCCACTTCGTCCACATTCTCCACTTCCTCTACTTCGTCAGGTTCGTCCACTTCCTCCACTTCTTCCATTTCCTCCACTTCCTCCACTTCCTCCACTTCCTGAACTTCGTCCATTTCCTCCACTTCCTGAACTTCGTCCATTTCCTCCACTTCGTCCACTTCGTCAACTTCGTTTACTTCGTCCACTTCCGCCACTTCCTCCACTTCCTGCACTTCGTCAACTTCGTCCACTGCGTCCACTTCGTGGATTTCGTCAACTTCGTCAACTTCGTCCACTTCCTCAATTTCGTCCAGTTCCTCCACTTCCTCCAGTTCGTCCACTTTCTCCACTTCCTCCACTTCCTCCATTTCGTCTACTTCCTCCACTTCCTCATCGTCGTCCATTTCCTCCACTTCCTCAATTTAATTCACTTCAACCACTTCTTCCACTTCGTCAATTTCGTCCACTTCGTCCACTTCGTCAGGTTCGTCCACTTCCGCCACTTCCTCCACTTCCTCCACTTCCTCCACTTCCTCCACTTCGTCAACTTCGTTTACTTCGTCCACTTCCTCACCTTCGTCCATTGTCTCCACTTCGTCCACTTCTTCCTCTTCGTCCTTTTCTTCATCTACTTCTTCCACTTTGTCCAATTCGTCAACTTCGTCGAGTTCGTCCCTTTCGACCACTTCGTCAACTTCGTCAAGTTCGTCCACCTCCTCCACTTCGTCAACTTCTTCCACTTCGTCCACTTCATCAACTTCGTCCACTTCCTCAACATCGTCGTCCACTTCCTCAACATTGTCAACTTTGTCCACTTGCTCCACTTCATCCACTTCGTCCACTTCGTCAACTTTGCCAACTGCTTCCACTTCTTTCATTTCGCTCACTTCGTCAAGTTCGTCCCCTTCCTCCACTTCCCCCACTTCCTCCACTTTGTCCACTTCGTCCACTTCCTCCACTTCCTCCACTTCGTCCATTTCGTCCACTTCGATCACTTTGTCCACTTCGGCCACTTTGTCCACTTCGTCCATGTCGTCCACTTCGTCCACTTGTCTGCTTCCTCCACTTCGTCCACTTCCTCCACTTCCTCCACTTCCTCTACTTCCTCTATTTCCTCCACTTCGTCCACTTTATCAACTTCGTCAACTTCGTAAACTTCGTTCACTTCCTCCACTTCTTCCAGTTCTTCCACTTCGTCCACTTCCTCCACTTCCTCAACACCGTCCACTTCCTCCACTTCGTCAACTTTGTCCACTTGCTCCACTTCGTCCACTACGTCCACTTCCTCCACTTCGTCAACTTCGACAACTTCGTCCATTTCGTCCACTTCGTCAAGTTCGTCCGCTTCCTCCACTTCCTCCACCTTGTCCACTTCCTCCTCTTCCTCCACTTTGTCCACTTCTTCCACTTCTTCCACTTCGTCAACTTCGTCCAATTCGTCCACTTCGTCCACTTCGTCCACTTCGTCAACTTCGTCAAATTCGTCCACTTCGTCAACTTCGTCCACTTCCTCCACTTCGTCAAGTTCTTCCACTTCCTCCACTTTCTCCACTTCGTCCACTGATAACAGTTGAAAAACTGTTATTTTCATGCTTAAAATTGATACTAAAAGCAACCTTTGTACTTAGAAACTAGCTTGAAATCATGCTTTTATCCATATTTGCAGAAATAAGAGAGCTGGACAGGTTTATGCTTGATTTCAGTGTTTTTATGCAGGTTTTAAGGTGAATTTAGTGAAAGAAGTGAAGAAGGAGAGAGATGGAATCAAAAAAGAAATCAAAGAGTGCAAAAGGAGAAGCCGAAGTCACCGCTCAGTGGCATTTTACCGCTGAGCGGCACTCAGGAGGTCACGGGGAGGTCCGCTGAGGGCCAAAATGGCCGCTGAGGGGAAGAAACGAGACGCGCACTCACCGCTGAGCGGTACTTTACCGCTGAGCGGCACACTTATGGGCTTGGGCCTAGATTTTTTGTAATTTTAGAATAGTATATAAGCTTTAGGACGTCCTAGGGTTTGTATCTTTGGCAGAAACGAGGCAAACACTCTCTCTTCCACCCCTTTGAAGGAGGATCTTGGATGCTCAGGCTACCTCTTCACCTTTTTAGGGTTTATTCTTTCATTCTTTCATTGAATTTCATCTAGATTCACCATGAATATGGTGAACTAAACTCTGTATGTTTGTTGGGGAATCAATGTAATCTTTTGAAGCTCTCATATATGGATTCTGTTTATACATCTTTTAATTAAGACTTATGCTTTCTTTCATCATTAGTTAGGATTTTTCCTCTTTGCTTAATGCTTGCATTGTTTAACTCATTCGATGCATGATTATTGGTTTTGTCGATACGGGAACGTACGGGGAAGTCTAGATCCGGGGAATTTCTCCCAATATTATGTTGGTTGTCGTTAAGCTCCTGCACTTATGAACTGATCATTAGGAATGCTAGGAATTGTATGAACTCGTGATTAGGGAGAAGCCTGCTAGAAAGGTACTTTAGAGAGTGGCATTAACAATGATGATTTGAATGTTGAATTCCTAAAATATATGAGAGCGGATAAGATGAAATTGAACCCCCAACAACATATTCATACATAAATTTCATTGAAAGTGTTTATCTTTTGCTTTTTGCCATTGATCAAAACTCCTGCATACATGTTTATTTTCTGTTTTGCATATTAAACTCCAATTATTTCGTTCTTAAGACTTAGCTAATCAACAAACCACACAACTAAACTAGGCCATGAGTCCTTTGGGAGAACGATACTTGGTCTTACCAAGTTTATTACTTGAACGATTCGGTCATACTTGCCGATTCGTCCACTTCGTGCAGTTCTTCCACTTCCTCCACTTCGTCAACTACATCTACTTCGTCCACTTCGTCCAATTCATGCATTTTGTCCACTTCGTCAAGTTCGTCCACTTCCTCCACTTCCTCAAGTTCGTCTACTTCCTCCACTTCGTCAACTTCCTCCACTTCCTCCATTTCGTCTACTTCATCCACTTCCTCAACATCGTCCATTTCCTCTACTTCCTCAACCTAATTCACTTCATCCACTTCTTCCACTTTGTCAACTTGTCAACTTCCTACACTTCCTCAACTTCGTTCACTTCGTCCATTTCATCCACTTCGTCCACATCGTCAGGTTCGTCCACTTCCTCCACTTCGTCCACTTCGTTCACTTCGTCAACTTCGTCCACTTCTTCCACTTTGTCCACTTCCTCCACTTCCTCCACTTCCTCCGTTTCCCCCACTTCCTCCACTTCCTCCACTTCCTAAACTTTGTCCACTTCCTCCACTTCCTCCACTTCGTCAACTTCCTCCACTTCCTCAACTTTGTCCACTTGCTCAACTTCCTCCACTTCGTCCATTCGTCCACTTCGTCAAGTTCGTGCCCTTCCTCCACTTCCTCCACTTCCTCCACTTTGTCCACTTCCTCCACTTCTTCCAGTTCCTCCACTTCGTCCACTTCCTCCACTTCGTCCATTTTGTCCACTTCGTCAAGTTCGTCCGCTCCTCCACTTCCTCCACTTCCTCCACTTCTTCCACTTCCTCCACTTCCTCCACTTCGTCCACTTCGTCCACTTCCTCCACTTCGTCAACTTCGTCCACTTCCTCCACTTCGTCCAGTTCTTCCACTTCCTCTATTTCGTCCACATATTCCACTTCCTCCACTTCGTCAACTGCGTCTACTTCGTCCAATTCGTGCATTTTATCCACTTCGTCAAGTTCATCCACTTCCTCCACTTCCTCAAGTTCGTCTACTTCCTCCACTTCCTCCACTTCGTCAACTTCCTCCACTTCCTCCATTTGGTCTACTTCCTCCACTGCCTCAACATCGTCCATTTCCTCCATCTCATGAACTTAATTCACTTCATCCACTTCTTCCACTTTGTGAACTGTGTCCACTTCCTACACTTTCTCCACTTCGTCCACTTTGTCCATTTCATCCACTTCGTCAGGTTCATCTACTTCCTCCACTTCCGCAACTTCCTCCACTTCATCAACATCGTCCACTTCGTCAACTTCTTCCACTTCCTCCACTTCCTCCACGTCCTTCACTTCCTCCACTTCCTCCATTTCCTCCACTTCCTCAACTTCCTTGACTTCGTGAACTTCGTCCACTTCCTCCACTTCGTCCACTTCCTCCACTTCGTCAACTTCGTTTACTTCGTCCACTTCCTCCACTTCCTCAGCTTCGTCCACTGTCTCCACTTCGTCCTTTTCTTCATCTTCTTCTTCCACTTCGTCCGATTCGTCAACTTCGTCGAGTTCGTCCCCTTCGTCCACTTCGTCAAGTTCGTCCCCTTCGTCCACTTCCTCAACTTCCTCCACTTCGTGAACTTCTCCACTTCGTCCATTTCGCCAACGTCGTTAACTTCGTCCTCTTCGTCTACTTTGGTCCCTTCGATCATTTCTTCCACTTCGTCAAGTTCGTCCCCTTCTTCCACTTCCTCCAGTTTCTCCACTTCCTCCACTTCGTCCACTTCTTCCACTTCGTCCACTTTGTCCACTTCGTCTACTTCGTCCACTTCGTCCACTTCGTTCACGTCGTCAACTTCGTCCATTTCGTCCACTTCCTCCGCTTCGTCCACTTCGTCCTCTTCATCCACTTCGTCCAGTTCGTCCACTTCCTCTATTTCCTCCCCTTCGTCCACTTTATCAACTTCGTCAACTTGGTCCACTTCGTGAACTTCGTCCATTTCGCCCACTTCGTGAAGTTCGACCACTTCCTCCACTTCTTCAAGTTCGTCCACATCGTCCACTACCTCCACTTCCTTAACTTCGTGATAGCTGACGGCTTGAGCTGAATCCGGAGACGTCGTGAAATCTGGACGTGATCGAGCTGAAGAGCCGAGAAGCAACGGAAGAAACAGATTTAACCGGGAATCCTCAGATTCTGACAAGGAGAAACAGATGAGGCAGCGGAAGAACTAGGATTGGAGGTTTGTTCGGTGGACAACCTAGGGTTTGATGCGGAAGCAGATTTGGAACGGTGGAGAAGTGATTTTAGTCGGCGAGAAGGTAACTAATCGGTGGAAAATGATTTACGGGGATGTCTGCGAGAACGATGTGGTTCGGGGTGGAAGAGAGCCATCGAGAGAGAACGTAGGGGAAGGTTTCGCGAAGTGAAGATGTGGTATTGTGCTGACGGAACTCGCGAGGGAATAAGGCACGCGTGGCAGTAGATCTGATGCAAGCCACGAGGAAGCTATCAATTGGTGAGAGTGGCGTGAGATGGATGCTACGGAGGAGAGAGAATCTGATAATGGAAAATGAGAGAATGAATGGGTGAAGGGAAGGTGGCTAGAGGAGATCCTTTGGGATTCTCTAGCTTTGACTTTCAAGGGAATTAATTTTTGGAGTTCTCTCTACAGAAAGTTTAATTCATTATTCTCAAAAGTACCTTACAAGAGGTGGTGGCATGTCTATATATAGGACTAAAAACCCCCTCCTATCTAGCACATGCCTAACACCTTTTACACATGTTTTTAATAAAAGTAAAAGAAATTATACTAAACTAATTGGCCTTGGGCCCCGCGTATCATCCCCTCCCCCTTGGAAAGGATTTGTCCTCAAATCTGATGGTGCTTTTGAAGACTTATTTTTGTTAGCTTCATAAGGGTTCCTCCTGGGTCAAATATCCATCTGCAATAAGCATCAAACATATCTCTAATTAGTTTTCTTTGACCCAATAAGATATATAAAAGAATATATGTAGAAGAAGGTTTCCAAATTTTAAAATTTTTAAATTTAATATAACAAAGAAACCTTTCTTCATTTGAAATTTTATTTGTATCTTGAGTTATTGGTAACCATAAAGGTAACCATAACCCAAGTTGGAATTTTGCATGTGTTGAAAGTGATAACATTTTTAAAGATGGAGTGGTCAATTCTTTGAAAGAAAAGTGAAATTTGGAAAATTCAAATATAAATGGATAAGAGTGAGAGGATAGAAAACCTCCCCTTAAGAGTTTGACTTCTAATGTAGGAGGAGATGTTGCCCTTAGTTGCTTTGATTTCTTTTCTTCCATTTCTATCCTTTCAACTTCTTCCTTTTCTCTTCTAAGTGTTTCTTTTCCCTCTTTCTCTCTTCTTTTCTCTTCTTCTCTTTCTTCCTCATCTCTTCTCTTGTTTTCTTCCTCTTCTCTTCTCTTTCTCTCTTCCTCTTTTCTTTTATTTCGTTCTTCCTCTTCTCTTCTCTCTTTTTCTCTTCTCTCTATTTCTCTTTTTTCTCTTACTTCTTGCTTTTGTTTTTCTCTTTTTAACCTCTCAATTCTATGTTTGCTTGTCTCTTCCCATAGCCTCCTGATAACAATTGAAAAACTGTTATTTTTATGCTTAAATTTGATACCAAAAGCAACCTTTAAGACTTAGAAACTAGCTTGAATTCATATTTTTTCTTTAGTTTTGAGAATAAGAGAGTTGAAAGTGAATTTAATGGTTTTGTGCAAGATTCCCTTGATTTTGTAGGCTAATTGAATGATTTGAAAGAAGAATTGAAATACCGAATGATTGGAGTGCTGAAAAGTCAACCAGAAACCAGAAAAGTCAACCAGTCAACCAGAAAAGTCAACCAGTCAACCAGAAAAGTCTACCAGTCAACCAGAATGCTGAAAAACCAACCAGAACGCAGAAAACGTGTGACCGAGTGGCGCTGAGCGGAAAAATACCGCTGAGCGGCACTTTTCGGGTGCCGAAATCACCGCTGAGGGGCAAAACAGCAGCTGGGGGGCAAAATGGATCAACCGCTAGTACCGCTCAGCGGTAAAATACCGCTGAGCGCCATTCTAAATGGGCTTGGACCTAATTTTTCTGTATTTTTGGAATAGTATATAAGCTTTAGGACGTCCTAGGGTTTGTATCTTTGGCAGAAACGAGGCAAACACTCTCTCTTCCACCCCTTTGAAGGAGGATCTTGGATGCTCAGGCTACCTCTTCACCTTTTTAGGGTTTATTCTTTCATTCTTTCATTGTTCATCTAGGTTCACCATGAATATGGTGAACTAAACCTTGTATGTTTGTTGGGGAATCAACGTAATCTTTTGAAGCTCTCATATATGGAATTTATGCTTGCATCTTTTAATTAAGATTTATGCTTTCTTTCATCATTAGTTAGGGTTTTTCCTCTTTGCTTAATGCTTGCATAGTTTAACTCATTCGATGCATGATTATTGGTTTTGTCGATACGGGCACGTACGGGGAAATCTAGATCCGGGGAATTTCTCCCAATATTATGTTGGTTGTCGTTAAGCTCCTGCACTTATGAACTGATCATTAGGAATGCTAGGAATTGTATGAACTCGTGATTAGGGAGAAGCCATCTAGAATGGTACTTTAGAGAGTGGCATTAACAATGATGATTTGAATGTTGAATTCCTAAAATATATGAGAGTGGATAAGATGAAATTGACCCCCAACAACATATTCATTCATATATTTCATTGAAAGTGTTTATCTTTTGCTTTTGCCATTGATCAAAAACTCATGCATACATGTTTATTTTCTGTCTTGCATATTAAACTCCAAATATTTCGTTCTTAAGTCTTAGCTAATCAACAAACCACACAACTAAAGTAGGCCGTGAGTCCTTTGGGAGAACGATACTTGGTCTTACCAAGTTTATTACTTGAACGATTCGGTCATACTTGCCGATTGTGAAACAAGTTTGTGACATCATATTTTGGTGCTCATAAATTTGTCCATCACCTCCTAAGTTTTTCTAGAAACTCACTTTCCCTACGAGAGAACCCACTTAAATTTTGAATGAATGACTTCCCTTCTCTAATAAGCTCTCTCATAAATTCTAAGTTTCTTTCAATTTCTCGAGGCACAAACTTTCTTCTCATACAAGCTTTCAATTCATTCCAATCATAAATGGGATATTTTCTACCTATCTTAACATGATATTGCCTATCATCCCACCACTCTCTTGCATGCTTTTTAAAACTAGAAGTGTAAAGATTAAGAATATAAGATTCATCATCTCTAGAATAGAAGGATTCATATTTACTTTTTCTCACCATGAATGAATGCATGTCATTAATTTCCTTTTCCCAAGCTAGGTATGTTAATGCACCAATATCATCACCAAAGAATGGAATATTTTCACTAGCTTTTTTATACAAATCATCTTCAATCCTATCAAATTCATAAGATGAACAAGACTTCCTTCTAGCTTTATCATGTTCTCTTTTGATGTCTTTGTAACTAAGTTGCTTATCAAAATTAAAATTCCTAGAAGACGTGTATGAATAACAAAACATCTTTGTTTCTAAAAGTTTTTCTAGTGTAAAGATATACAAGATTCACACTTAGACAAGTCCCAGGTAAGAGAGGTGAGTCATGAAGACTGCTTAAGTACCAAGTCTTGCCTTGCCAGAAATGTCTTAGGTTACTACTAGTTACCCTTTAAACTAAAATCACTTTTAAAATCAAAGGACACAACTCACAAACAATCACAACAACTAAACACTAATAAACGAGACTCTTCGGACTCTAATGTAACAAGGCTTAGAGTTTAATCCCTTTTAGCCTAAATCACCCTAAACGTAAGACACTAAAAGAAATTAAACACAAACAAGAAAAGCTTTGCCAAGAGTTGAAAGAGTGATGAGTGCATATTTATGCCCATATTTATGCTTTAAAATTCAAATTTTTGATGGGATAATTATGCTTAAATGGTTTATTTAAGTGAATTTGTGATGATTGGAATTGTTGGGTTTGGGAAATAAAGAAACGTAAAAAGTGAATTTTAGCACATAAATTATTATTGGATGTTCTAATGTTTATTTTTGCAGCTGTATGAAAGAAAAGTGAGAGGAATATGAGAGAATGAATGAAGTGAAGTCCCTCTCTTTCTGCCTCCCTTGGGTCTCTTTATATAGGCTTGATTGGGCTTGGACTTTGAATAGTTTGTTGATAAGATATTTTCTGTTGATATATTATATCTTTCAAATATTCATTAGATTAAATCAGTTTTAAAGAATATTTGATAGATATTAACTCAATTATCTTATATCTTATATCTTCCAAATAACTAAAAGATTTATATAATGATAAAATTATTTGGAAGATATTTTCTGTTGATATTTCCAAATTAAATTCAACAACTGAATTTTATCTTTTAGATTTTCTGACTTTCCAAAATTGCACAAATACGCTGAAATTTCCTCTATTTGCACTTTAGCCCCTTCTGAATTTTCCACATAAAATCTGATTTTGGGCCTTGAATTGCCATTTGGACCAATAAAACTTATATTCACAGCTGCACAAATAAACATTAGAACATCCAATAATAATTTATGTGCTAAAATTCACTTTTTACGTTTCTTTATTTCCCAAACCCAACAATTCCAATCATCACAAATTCACTTAAATAAACCATTTAAGCACAATTATCCCATCAAAAATTTGAATTTTAAAGCATAAATATGCACTCATCACACCCCCACACTTATCCTTTTGCACTCCTGGGCAAAATTGATTAATTCCAAAACTTTGTTCTGAGTCATTTTATTTCATATTTGCATTTGGATCAAAAGAATGAGTAGCACTAGACATAGATCAATCATTTAGGCATTACTTTGTCATGGACATGCAAATGGAATCACTTTATTCTTCACACATGAGTTAACCTTTTTGAATTCCCAAGAAAATCAAATATGAAAGACAACACTCAAGTCAATATGTATCTATTTCTCTCCAATTCTCTCAAGTGTTTTTGGCTTGTGTTTACACTCAAAATACCCATGTAAGTAGACACCCTTGATATTTAGCAAGACTCTAACATTCACACACTTCAGAAAACATGCAATTATTGATCATGAGGACTTTTTAAGGTTTTATTGAGGCCAAGGCAAAGGTAGGGAATTTTCTTGGAATTTCGGAGTTTTTGAAATTGATATAGAAAGAGTAATGATACTTGATTTCAAAAACGACTTTATTTCTTGCTTCTTTCAAGGAAGATATTTTTTTAGCTCCTTTTTTTTCTTTTCAACTTTTTATCTTCCTTTTTTCCCTTTTTATTATTTTGTGGGTGAGGTACTCACCCACACACTTATTCATCACTTTACTTCTAACAGAATCCATTACTCCTTCTTCTTTCCTAAGGTAAGGAACATATGATTTTTCTTCTTTTCTCATTTGACAATGACTGGAAACAAGAAAAATAGGCTTAAGGCTCAAAAAGGGTTCCAATGGATTAATGTTAGGACAAGTTTATTTGGCCAAGTAGCTAAAACAAGAAATGCCTCAATCATATCAAATCATGCATATTCAAATCAGTTGCACAACACAGAATCAAGCTAACTATTAGAGTATCAACAAAACATGGGCAAATCACACAAAAAAAAAATAGGTATGGTACATGGTAGTCCATCCTTAACATTAAGCCCAAAACTCACATGGTTTCAATTTTCTTTCACAAAATATTTAATCAGGAAATTCTCTAGTCAACTCAATCAGCAAATCATAGAAGTAATCCACTCATATCAACATGACTCATTTTTTTCTCTCTTGAATTCATGATCATTCCAGTTACCGATTCAAACTCTCAAATCCAATGCAAATATTTATTAAAACAAACAAAATAGACAAACAAAATAGGGAACAAAATTAATTGTTTCCCCACACCCCCACACTTAAACTATGCATTGTCCTCAATGTATGCCTTATATATAAAATGCAAAGAAAAAGTATGAGGGAACTTACCTCCTTCATGGTGGAAGGAATGCTAGTAGGACTTCATTGGAAAAGTCATCCTGGATAGGAATGTTATCTTTTCCCTTTTCAATCCTACTAAGATGGTCAACTACTACATTATTTGACCCACTTCTGTCTTGAATAAGAGTCAACTTGTCCTTCTCGTTCTTGACCATTGTGATTCCATATTTCTCGGGAACCACATGTATAGGGCCTACCCAAGTGCTGTCAGAATTTGAATGTATAAGACCTGTTTGTAGCAACTTGGTGTCCTTTTTCTTTACAACCCCCATCAGTTGAGGATTCAGTCTTCCTTGAGGTTGTCTCACTGGTTTAGCATCCTCCTCCAAAAGTATTCTATGCATGCAAAAAGAAGGGCTAATACCAGGAATATCTGCTAAACTCCAGCCTATTGCTCTCTTGTGGTCTCTGATAACCTGTAATAGCTGTTTTTCCTGCTCATCAGTAAGCAATGCAGATATAATAACAGGGAGTTTCCCATCCTTCTCAAGATAAGCATATTTTAAATGGGATGGTAAAGGTTTCAACTCCAAAATTGGTGGCTGCACCACAGATGGCAAAATTTTACTACCTAAGGTCATCTCAGCCACCTCAACATCACACTCGGACGCCACTGAGGTATCATCTATTAACACCGCGTCCTCAATATCACCTGCTTTACAGTTTCCTTTTTCGTCCAAAATTAAGGATGACATATTTGAAAAAGAAAACCTGTTTACAACATCACTTGATAAATCAATACAAAACAAAGAATGATCTTTAATTTGGTGCTTCCCAGCTTCCAACACGTTGAACCGCACCTTCTCGTCTCCTATCTCCATTGTCAATGATCCTGCATGCACATCTATCTTGGTTCGTGCTGTCATCATGAAAGGTCTTCCCAAGATAATAGTTGTTGGACTGATTCCTTCATCATCCTTCATGTCCAAGATATAGAAATCTGCAGGAAAAATTAACTTGTCTACTCGAACAAGGACGTCCTCAAGCACACCTGCAGGGTTAACTGTGCTACGGTTGGCCAGTTGAATGACCACACCAGTAGTCTTAAGAGGTCCCAAAGATAGAGAAGTAAACACTGATAAAGGCATTACATTTATGGAAGCCCCTAAATCTAGCATGGCATTGTCAAACTTTGAATTTCCAATAACACATGGAACAGAAAACATACCTGGATCCTTGCATTTTCGTGGTATTTCAATATGCTTCTTAATCAAGCTTGACACATTTCTTCCCAAATTCACAACCTCATTATCCCTAAAACGCCTTCTATTTGTGCAAATTTCTTTCAAAAACTTGGCGTATTTAGGGATTTGCTTAACAACATCTAGCAAGGGAATGTTGATCTCCACCTTTTTGAAAGTATTTAAGATCTCTTGGTCTAATTCCTCCATTTTTTTGTTTTTCGGTTTCAATCGATTTGGATACGGAGGAGGTGGAGAATAAGATGAAGAAGAATTTTTAGAAGAAGAGTTAGAGGATACTAACTTGGATTTATCAGTGGTAGTCTCAGGTGATGGTTCACTTGGTCCTCCATTGTCATCAATTTGCGCTCCTTCTTTCTCCTTATCTTCATCCTCTTGGGCTCCTTCAGGGCCTTCTACTTGCTTACCCGTTCTCAAAGTAATAGCACTTACATTTTGTGGGTTGATTATTGTTTGTGCAGGTAGTTTATTTGACTCCTTAGCCTCTAATTTTTCCACCCTCTGAGTCAACTCTACAATTGATTTCTTTATTTTTGAATTTTGCTCAACTATTGTTTTCATGAAATCTTGCATTGACATTTCAGGCTGAGATTGCTGCCTTTGTTGAGGTGGAACATAAGGTTGTCTGTTCTGCTGATACCTATTGGAGGATGAATCATGATAATTCTGGTATGGTCTATTTCCTCCAATCATGTTTGCAGCAAAAGCTTGAGATGAGTTTTCCACAGTAGTTTCCACCAAGCTAGGACATTCATCAGTGTAATGGTTAGTTGAAATGCAAATTCCACACTTCCTAACAATTTGTGGAGTTGAGGTTTTAAACAAACTTGCAATCTCGTCGAGTTTGCTTTCTAGCTTATTCAATCTTTCATCTATCCTCTTTCCATCAACTGCACCATTATCAATTTCATGCACTCCCTTCAACAAAGTCACTGAATTTTCTCTTGTGCCATACTGTTGATTGTCTACTGCCTTTCGTTCTATTAGATCTATACCATCTTCTGGTGACCTGTCTAAGAAAGATCCTCCGCTTGCAGCATCTGCCCATGACCTATCAGTAGGACTTAAGCCTTCATAAAAGCTTAGAATAAAATCTTCCATTTGGAGTTGAGGGCATGAAGAACATAGTTTCTTGAATCTTTCCCAATATTCACTAAGATTCTCTCTATCTCTCTGTCTTATATCTTGAATTTCTCTGCGGATGACTGATAATCTAGATGCAGGAAAATACTTCTCAAGAAAGAGTCTTTCAATAGTTTCCCAATTTGTAATTCGTGCAGAGAGATAATACCACCAATCTTGAGCTGCGCCTTGAAGAGTAAATGGAAAAGCTCTCATTTTAAGGCAATCTATTGTGATCCTGGGAGATCTAAAATTTTCACACAACATGTGAAATTGTCTTAAGTGCTTGTGTGGATTCTCCCTTGATAACCCATTGAACTTTGGTAACGCATTTAACAGATCAGGTCTCAACTCCCACTCCTCATTAGGGTATTCAATGTTACTTCGGATGGCTGTATTGTGGGAGGTGGCTAACTGCCTAATGGTTCTTTGTGCCATATTGTTTGGGTTAGGATCAGGCAAAGGATTAGATGGTATGTTTGTGATGGGAGATAATGAAGGTGATATGACTTCAGATGTAGGAAGTGTTCCCTCAGTAGAACACCCAAATTTCAATCTTCTCCGCAGCTTACGCAAATTCCTTTCGACTTCCGGGTTAATTTGATAAAATTCTCCCGGGTTAGCTCTGGTCATGCACTACGTAATCTGCTTGAAGTTGTTTCTCTTGACTTCTCTTTTTCTTTTGTTCTTGCTTTAGAGAAAGATTTCAAATAAGAGATAAGAGAGACTTGTTGGATCCACTCCCAGGAAAGAGAGGTGCGTCACAATGGACAACTTAAGTACCAAGTCTTTCCTAGCCAGAGTGTATTCAAACTAGCCTCAAGTATTTCTCAAAAGAAATTCTTAATAAAAACAAGAACAAAGATTTTTTCTAAAACAAGAATGACTAAAGGCTACAAAATAACTCAATTTAAATTAAATGTATGTGCGTAAAAAAAAACTAAAGATAAAAATAAAAATAAAAAGTAAAAATAAGAATTAAATATTCAAAATACTAACCGTATTCCCCGGCAACGGCGCCAAATTTGATAAGCTGTCGTTGAAGCTATCAAATTAATACTACTTTTCAAGGCAACATCAGTATTGCCAAGTAGTATTCAAGAAGGTAGATAGGGCTAAAGTAACCCTGAGTCGTCTCCCAATGAACACGGAATTGCTTCTGAATATCTGACTCTTATGCTATGCAATGCTTATGAATAAAAATGATGTTTGAAGAATGTTTAAAGAACAAATAATAAACTTAAAAATAGTTATGATTAAATAGACTAATTCCACTGCTTTTCCAAGATAGATTCGTCATCGGTTATTCATAGATAATTGTTCAATTGATTATTATTTAAGTTTCAAATTAATTAAAGTACATTCTTAATTAATTTGAGGGCGATCATGCATTTAACCAAAGTAAATTCTCAATCAAATGCAAAACCTTTCTAGATTATTCACAATAAATTCAACCAAAGTACATTCTCAATCAAATTTTATTGTGTTTAATCATGTCTATTCTTAAATCTCTTAACCAAATTAAAAGTTAATCAATCAAAGTAAATTCTCAATTGATTATAGTTGAAATTATTACTACCAACCAAAGTACATTCTCAATTGATAGTAAAAACCATTTAATCATATGAAAGTTCCTAAATTAAATCAAAGTAGATTCTCAATTTAAACCTAGAAACCCTAAAACTCATATAATCAATATGCATATAGATTCAAACATATTATGATGCAAAAATCTTTGCTTTTAACAAGATAGAGAGATGAAAGACATAGAGAGAACAACTTAATTCAATAATCAAAGTAAACAATTGCATTAACTGAACATAACCTCAGAATCCGTCTTGGAATTACAGCAGAATAACCCTAGATGCTTAGCTCTCCATGAATGGAGTTGAATACAAGATGAAAGAAAAGTGAGAGGAATATGAGAGAATGAATGAAGTGAAGTCCCTCTCTGATGAGTCGATATTTTCTACACTTCACTTAGTTTATTGTACTAGAATTAATCAGGGAATTGTGCTTAAATGTCCAGTGTTTTCCCATTTTGCTTGATTGTGCTTAATTCGATCAGAAATTCTTATTTTAATTAATTTGAATTATCTGAGCTAATTATTTTACACGGAAAATTTGGAAATACAATTTGGGACATTTGAAGGTTAAATAAGAAATGGAAATAGAGCCCAATGTATTTCAGTCATTTCAATTTTCGCTGGTTGCTGCGTGAATTTTGTGTCAACTTGTTTGTCTTCGTTTGAGTTCAATTCTTATCCGTTTTCTATGCAATATTTTTTCATAGTTTCGTCTAGATGTCTATTTTCACGTATAGCTTATCGTTTGTTAAAATTATTTTTGTGCTGTTCCCAGTATTTTCTTTACTCCACTATGTCACTCATGTGCTTACTATTTGAGTGATTTCTAATCTGTTTGCATTGTTTGCTTGTTGTTTAGTACTTGTGGTGGCTGGAATTGATCATTGGACAGTGCTAAGACCTCTTAACACTCTTAAGGAATGTTTATGCCACATTGACATACAAAAGAATTTTTAAACAAACCATCTTTGTTGGAATGCAAAAGTGCAGTGCTGGAAAATGATTTTACGTGATGGAATAAAAGAGTGTGACACTTTGGTTTAATTTATTTGGTTTAAGACCCATTTGTTCACTCATTTCAGAAAAATAAGCTTGCAACCACTTCACACCATACGGCAACATAGAAGAATAGCATGGACTTGAAGTGGAATCAAAAGAAGGGGGCCACACCATGTTGAAAGTTCACGTCCAAGACCTCCAAAATGCAATGTTGAATTCTATTTGGATTGGTATTATGAAGGGAAACCACACGGCCCCATGCAGCTGCCACATAAGGAGGATGACATATTTCACACATCAATTTCTCATGGCCACATATTATTGTAGGCAAAGCATTCAGCACATTGAAGTGGAATCAAAAGAGTGGGAGCCGCCACTTCTCATTAGAAAACCATGACAAAGGAATGAAAGAAAGGGACAACACATAGGAAGTGTTCACGTTTTTTTCTCAAATAATTTGGAAGAGCATGGCTTTGATGAAGCATTCAGCAAATACACTTTGGCAAACTTAATGGAAGTCAAAGAAGGGGGGCCACCACTTATTGGAATCTCACGGGAGGCATGACAGCAACTCAAGATGCAGCAAAGAGAGCCAACAAATGGTCTTGGAAGGAAGGGAAGCATCCAGTAAAGAGGACAATCCAGCTGAAGGAAGAGGTGGAGAACACGGTCTTGGAAGCAAAGAAGAAGAAGTACACATGCTGCAAACAAGAGAAGCAAACCGAGAGGTAGAATGATGTCTCGGCAATAAACAGCTGCAGCAACATCCAGGAGCATCACGTCCAGCTGATATGGAAAAGAAGCACATGGAAAGAAACATAGTTGTTGGCTGGATGAATGAAGAAGAGAACGGTGCAACAGCTTGGAATGGGAGCCTTGAAAACCATTTCCGTGAAAGAAGAGGTGTGTGCAACATAATTGAAGAAGAGGACAAAATAGTTGGCTTAATGGAGGGACCCTCACCTATTTTCATACCCCAAGGAGTAGGAGCAAATTGATGAAGAAAGTCTTCAACCTACTAAGACAGAGGACAAAACCTGCTAACCTACGAAGACTTTGTTCAGAGAGGTGGCAAACGTTTAGAATTGTTGCTATAAAATGGAAGGCAGTAGTAGAGAAAAATTTAGGAGATTTGAGATTAGATTTTAGGAGTAGTTTAGGACACCCACAGCCATGGAAGAGGCTCTCGCCTCTTCCTCTTTCTCTTCCGTTTTCTGAGTTTCCATGTCAAACAGTGCAAAAATGTAGTTTTATTTCTCAAGCAGTATAAGTTTGTCATGCTCATTTAATTTTTACGTGTTCAAGAATTTTATTTTCAAGTATTGAAAGTTTGGGTAAATTTCATTTCCAATTCAGTACTTTTAATTTTATTGTCTCTTCTATTTTTACCGTTTAATATTTTCTAAAACGTTAAAATTCTGTCAATGTATTTTTCTGGATATCTTCTTTTCAGACGTTGTTTTTACCGTTTATTTTTATGGATACTTTTGGTAAATTTTAATTACAATGTTTTTACCGTTTCTGCATAATTACTGTTCTATTTTTACTGTCTTTCATTGTTCAGTTTTTATTGTCTTTTAAATTTATTTCAGTATTTTCAATTTTTGTTGTCTTATTTAATTTCCAGTTTTAATTTTATTTTCCGCACAATCACAAAAACATCCACAAAACCCCCCCACTTCGTGTGTTAGATCTGAGACTGAACCATCAAAAATTGGTCCTTGAGAGACGACCTAGGAGTCACTTCCTAGTTATACTGCATTAATTTCGTGCAATCAACTTTTGTGAGCGGTGCGACCCGTTCATCAAAAAATGGCGCCGTTGCCGGGGATCAATCAATAACGGTTTGGTTTTAGATTTTTGTTGTATAAAGTTTTGTTCTGTTAATATGTGTCTTTTGTGTGTTTTGTGTTTTGTATTTTTGTAGGCGACAACGACACCTTCAGCAAATTTTGGCGGCGTTGTCACTTCAGTTCCAGGTTCTTGTTTTAGATTTTTGTTGTGTTTTTCGATTATGTTGTGTTAATATATGTTTTGTCTTTTATATTTTTATTGTGCTATGTTCTGTATTTAGTTGTTATTAAAAAAAAAAATTTAAAATTAAAAAAAAAAAAAAAACTATTGATGTTCTGTTTTGTGTGTTCCTGTAGCATGTATAAATGTGTTGTGAATTATCTGTTTCGTAATTTTTAGTATTTACTTTTTATTTGTTTTATTTTTATTTTTCGATGTCTACCTATTTTAATGTTGTGAATAATGCTTATTCTGCCAATGTCTGTGATTATGATTCTTATTCTGCATATTACTTTGATTTTAAATCTGCTGATTTTTATGATGAGAACAATATGTTCCATCATCCAATTTCTGAGAGCTCTCTTTGGGAGCCAGTTCCACAATATGAGAGTCAGCAGTATGATTCTCCTATTCAAATAACTCCTCAGCCTTCTACTTCTGAACCTACATTAAAGGAGTTACTAGAGCAGATGACAATGCAGAACATTCAGTTTCAGAAAGGGAACATGCAGTTCAAGCAAGAGAGCATGGAGTTCCAGCAGGAAACTCAAGCTGCCATACAGAATCTGAGTGATCAGATCAGGCAGATGGCCACTCTTGCACCTGAGGAGACTGATGAAAATTTTGGGGACCCGGCAGAAGTAAGCAGTAATCCTGAACCAGGTAGACCACCTTCACCTTCCCACACTCTAGAAATCTTCAAGGAAGAGGAGGTAAGCATACCACAATTTGATTATTCTGTTGATTGTGATGATGATCGGTATGCTAATGATTATATTGTTGCTGAGTCTGATTTTAATTTTTCCTCTGTGCATGATGAGAATTGCTTTTTACTATCACATTCAAATGTTTATTCTCCATGCACTGAACATGAATATGAGTCTGTGGTTGATAATGCATGTAATTTTAAAATTGATTCATGTTCTGAGGATGTATCTGAGGTTCAGCTTGTTACACTGGATTTGGGTGTTTTACCTCTGCATGAAATTTCGGTGGAACCATTTTGCACTAACCCTATTGCAGGAGGTACAATTGAATTTGACCAATATGCACCCACAGTGGAAGACAAAGGTGCCACCGCTCACCAAAGTTTCAACAACAATAGGCACCTGCTGAACCTGCTCATCAACAATAACTGCATAAATCCAGCTGTGGAAGACATTTCACTGCTCGATCAGATCTGGAGGATGAAACAGTTCGTCCTCAAAACTTCCTGGCTGGATACTGAAAAGGAAGACATCTCCCTGAAAGTCCAAAATTGGCAGCTTCCACCATAACCTGCGGGAGTTTGCATTTTCTTTCTCTCCCTTTTTCCTTACTTTTATTGCACTTGTCCATAATATGTTTCCTGTTTTGATTGCTGATGTATGCTTAGAACACATTGAGGACAATGTGTAGTTTAAGTGTGGTCTATTGGGAGAGATTCTGATTTTTCTTTGTTTTGTGTGTGAAATTTTTTCTGTTTTGAGTGTTAAATTTTTTTCTATTTTAAGTTGTTTTTAGTGTGTTTTGGGTGAAATAAATTTTACATTTTTCTCTTGATTTCTGGATGATGTCTAAGTTGTAGATTTTTCCTCCACTTCATTGATACTTAGTTTGAAATCCTTGTTTTTCTCTGCTTGGAAAGATGATTATGCGTTTGAGAGGTTGATTTGATTGTGACAAACACCCTGTGTGAGATTTGAGCCACTTAATGTTCTTTCTTGTGTGATATGACTCTTGATTTCTTGCACATATGCCTTGGCTTGATTCTTTTTGATATACTTGAATTACATGCATTTTTTTGGAAGTGATAAAGGCATTTTATTTGTTGAGCCTCTTTAGCCAAATAAGCCTACCCTGCTATTATCCTTTGAAACCCCTTTGAGCCTATACTGTATTTATTTCCTTGTGATTGAAGCTCATACACTGAACCTAAGTGAAAAACAATGATTACCTTAACCTTGGGAAAGTCTGGAGCTATAAAAATGTTTTGTGAATAAGTGTGGTCTCCTTGGGAATTTTGATGAATTGGCTAGTTGGTTCCTCATCTTGTTCTGAAAATATGAATTATATCCTGTTGCGTGATAAAGAGAAAAAAAAGAAAAGAGACAGGATGAACAAAAAATGATGATGAGAAAAAGAGAAAAATGAAAAACAATTTTGTGAATAATGGAGTCGAGAAGAGGATTGAATTAGAGGTTTGGGTGAGATTTCACTGTGTTTACACTTTTTCCTAGTGCTCCTCTATTTCTTTTGGGCTTTAGCTACTTATCCAAATTTATCCTCCCCTATCCTTGGCCCCATTACAACCAGTAAAGACCTTTGGATCCGAACATGCATATGTTTTAAGTGTTGATATTAGAAACTTGTCAAGTCTACTTGTGTTTGCTTTCTTGAGTGCATTGAGTTGAAATTATTTACCCTTGACACTTGAGAGAAACACTGTGAGTGCATCTGTAAGGTTTTGACATTTTTGAATCACCTCTTGAGCTGATTGATTATTTTACCATGCTTTGAATTGCTTGGATGATTTCTGTAAGTATCTGCTTTATTTGATTTGTGTTGGATAATTTCTACTTCTTTTATTTGTCCAAGAATTCTTGAGAAATGTGTAAATTTGGTTTATTTTTCTTGTAAGTCTTTGTTTTCTGTATGCTGCATTTGTGTCAATCCTTTAAAAGTCCTTTGAACCATTCCCTGATTTACGTCTTGATTTTGCCCAGGAGTGCAAAAGACTAAGTGTGGTCTATTTTGATGAGTCGATATTTTCTACACTTCACTTAGTTTATTGTACTAGAATTAATCAGGGAATTGTGCTTAAATGTCCAGTGTTTTCCCATTTTGCTTGATTGTGCTTAATTCGATCAGAAATTCTTATTTTAATTAATTTGAATTATCTGAGCTAATTATTTTACAAGGAAAATTTGGAAATACAATTTGGGACATTTGAAGGTTAAATAAGAAATGGAAATAGAGCCCAATGTATTTCAGTCATTTCAATTTTCGCTGGTTGCTGCGTGAATTTTGTGTCAACTTGTTTGTCTTCGTTTGAGTTCAATTCTTATCCGTTTTCTATGCAATTTTTTTTCATAGTTTCGTCTAGATGTCTATTTTCACGTATAGCTTATCGTTTGTTAAAATTATTTTTGTGCTGTTCCCAGTATTTTCTTTACTCCACTATGTCACTCATGTGCTTACTATTTGAGTGATTTCTAATCTGTTTGCATTGTTTGCTTGTTGTTTAGTACTTGTGGTGGCTGGAATTGATCATTGGACAGTGCTAAGACCTCTTAACACTCTTAAGGAATGTTTATGCCACATTGACATACAAAAGAATTTTTAAACAAACCATCTTTGTTGGAATGCAAAAGTGCAGTGCTGGAAAATGATTTTACGTGATGGAATAAAAGAGTGTGACACTTTGGTTTAATTTATTTGGTTTAAGACCCATTTGTTCACTCATTTCAGAAAAATAAGCTTGCAACCACTTCACACCATACGGCAACATAGAAGAATAGCATGGACTTGAAGTGGAATCAAAAGAAGGGGGCCACACCATGTTGAAAGTTCACGTCCAAGACCTCCAAAATGCAATGTTGAATTCTATTTGGATTGGTATTATGAAGGGAAACCACACGGCCCCATGCAGCTGCCACATAAGGAGGATGACATATTTCACACATCAATTTCTCATGGCCACATATTATTGTAGGCAAAGCATTCAGCACATTGAAGTGGAATCAAAAGAGTGGGAGCCGCCACTTCTCATTAGAAAACCATGACAAAGGAATGAAAGAAAGGGACAACACATAGGAAGTGTTCACGTTTTTTTCTCAAATAATTTGGAAGAGCATGGCTTTGATGAAGCATTCAGCAAATACACTTTGGCAAACTTAATGGAAGTCAAAGAAGGGGGGCCACCACTTATTGGAATCTCACGGGAGGCATGACAGCAACTCAAGATGCAGCAAAGAGAGCCAACAAATGGTCTTGGAAGGAAGGGAAGCATCCAGTAAAGAGGACAATCCAGCTGAAGGAAGAGGTGGAGAACACGGTCTTGGAAGCAAAGAAGAAGAAGTACACATGCTGCAAACAAGAGAAGCAAACCGAGAGGTAGAATGATGTCTCGGCAATAAACAGCTGCAGCAACATCCAGGAGCATCACGTCCAGCTGATATGGAAAAGAAGCACATGGAAAGAAACATAGTTGTTGGCTGGATGAATGAAGAAGAGAACGGTGCAACAGCTTGGAATGGGAGCCTTGAAAACCATTTCCGTGAAAGAAGAAGTGTGTGCAACATAATTGAAGAAGAGGACAAAATAGTTGGCTTAATGGAGGGACCCTCACCTATTTTCATACCCCAAGGAGTAGGAGCAAATTGATGAAGAAAGTCTTCAACCTACTAAGACAGAGGACAAAACCTGCTAACCTACGAAGACTTTGTTCAGAGAGGTGGCAAACGTTTAGAATTGTTGCTATAAAATGGAAGGCAGTAGTAGAGAAAAATTTAGGAGATTTGAGATTAGATTTTAGGAGTAGTTTAGGACACCCACAGCCATGGAAGAGGCTCTCACCTCTTCCTCTTTCTCTTCCGTTTTCTGAGTTTCCATGTCAAACAGTGCAAAAATGTAGTTTTATTTCTCAAGCAGTATAAGTTTGTCATGCTCATTTAATTTTTACGTGTTCAAGAATTTTATTTTCAAGTATTGAAAGTTTGGGTAAATTTCATTTCCAGTTCAGTACTTTTAATTTTATTGTCTCTTCTATTTTTACCGTTTAATATTTTCTAAAACGTTAAAATTCTGTCAATGTATTTTTCTGGACATCTTCTTTTCAGACGTTGTTTTTACCGTTTATTTTTATGGATACTTTTGGTAAATTTTAATTACAATGTTTTTACCGTTTCTGCATAATTACTGTTCTATTTTTACTGTCTTTCATTGTTCAGTTTTTATTGTCTTTTAAATTTATTTCAGTATTTTCAATTTTTGTTGTCTTATTTAATTTCCAGTTTTAATTTTATTTTCCGCACAATCACAAAAACATCCACAAAACCCCCCCACTTCGTGTGTTAGATCTGAGACTGAACCATCAAAAATTGGTCCTTGAGAGACGACCTAGGAGTCACTTCCTAGTTATACTGCATTAATTTCGTGCAATCAACTTTTGTGAGCGGTGCGACCCGTTCATCACTCTCTTTCTGCCTCCCTTGGGTCTCTTTATATAGGCTTGATTGGGCTTGGACTTTGAATAGTTTGTTGATAAGATATTTTCTGTTGATATATTATATCTTTCAAATATTCATTAGATTAAATCAGTTTTAAAGAATATTTGATAGATATTAACTCAATTATCTTATATCTTATATCTTCCAAATAACTAAAAGATTTAGATAATGATAAAATTATTTGGAAGATATTTTCTGTTGATATTTCCAAATTAAATTCAACAACTGAATTTTATCTTTTAGATTTTCTGACTTTCCAAAATTGCACAAATACGCTGAAATTTCCTCTATTTGCACTTTAGCCCCTTCTAAATTTTCCACATAAAATCTGATTTTGGGCCTTGAATTGCCATTTGGACCAATAAAACTTATATTCACAGCTGCACAAATAAACATTAGAACATCCAATAATAATTTATGTGCTAAAATTCACTTTTTACGTTTCTTTATTTCCCAAACCCAACAATTCCAATCATCACAAATTCACTTAAATAAACCATTTAAGCACAATTATCCCATCAAAAATTTGAATTTTAAAGCATAAATATGGGCATAAATATGCACTCATCAAAGAGCACCAAGGACTCTTCCAAGACACTTGGACTTTGAATGGCCTTTTACAATGAAATTAAGAAAACTAACAATATAGCCTATTACAAAACCAGATGAAGAAACAATTAAAAAAAAAAAACAGCGATGCTTCAATCCTGGTCCTGATTCAAATCCGCATGAGGAAGCTAGTGTTCCACTTTTTGGTTGCTTCTGGACAACGTTGGAGTCTCCTATCTCTTGGGTTCAACTCTACAATCACAAATGTACAAAGTTGGATCAGAGACAGTTAACGAACATATTGGAAGAGGAAAGTTACACTTAAATGAACCTTCCCTTTCTCGGGTTTGTACACTTGATGCAGAGAAATGTTCCTATTGACTGTCCATTACAATTTGTTGCACAGAGAAAACCTTTAGTTCAAAATACAGCTGCTAGCCTGCTCCAACTACACTTTTGCTCAATTTTGTTGCTTCTGGAATCAACTCTCTTGAATCCCCTGATCAGTTCAATCCTACAAAGGCAAATGCAGATCTGCAATCAAAAATTTTTTTTTTCTTAGCTAGAACAAATTGTACAATGACAACACATAACAGTAAGAACTTCCCTTTTATTCTCTTGGCTGCACAAGCTTTCCAAGCTTTTCCCTCAGAATCTGCTGTTCAATTAAACTCCTGCACAAACTGAATTCCAACCAAATCAACAATTAAACAATTTTAATCCTAACGATTGCAGGCCATACTAAACAATTTAAGCATATCAAAACAGTTTGAGATAAAAACTCCCTTTAGTTCAGATGGTTGCTACTGTCTTCACTGAAACAGCTCACACTTTACAATCTACCACAGTACACTCAATATGGCTTTTCCCAAACAGATAACTCAAACTAAACTCTCAACATCAACTCTGCACACACCAAAATCAGAACAAAATCCAGCAACAAAATCCAGCAAGTGCAAATGATCAGTGAACTAGATTTAGATTGGATGTAATTCACTGCAGAAACTAACCACCTAATTAATTCAGTCACCAAGTCAGAACTGGAATTTTGGTGCTTTAATCACTTCCTAAAACAGGAGAATGCATTGGCAATTAAAAACAAATTGATGCACAACTGATTATGACAAGAACAACCTTTTCAGAAAACTCAGTGAGTTACACTGGGCAGAGACAATGGACCAAACTAGTCAAGAACAATGTCCTAAACTAATTCAGAAATCAAATAAATGGACAAAGAGTAATGTGAGGCAAATCAGAAATTGGCAGTTTTTAAAACAGTGTTGTTGCACTTCAAAAAATGCTCATAAAACAATCAGCACATTATTTGCAAATCCTATGCATCTACCAAGTTCCCATAGGTCTTGTCAAATTAGAATCAGCATTCAACATGCTCAATTAAACCATGAAGTCACAATTCACTTTCAAAACAGTGATTATATCAAGGAATTCAGCAAGCAATGTTTTAAAATAAAATGAGTGCAATTACAGTTTATACATTCACAAGCACCAGGAAATCAATAATCAATAAAAACAACAGTGATTTCAGTTGCAGTTGCAACAAATCACAGCTGCTCCATTCTAATTATTCCAACTTCTTTTCCTGCACAATGAACACAGTCAACAATTGGTTAATTGAAACTGAACTCTCTTGCAAATGCCAAGGAATTTTTAGGCTAAATTAGCCTTACTAAGCTCACAGTACTGAGGTTTCTCTTTAAAACATTTTAAGGCACTCAAATGAAATTTTCAGTCTTAGCCAGAGAATCTTGTGGATCACCACCACCTAGAATGCTACCATTCACACCTACCTTCTTTCAAATCCCAAAAGCAAAACCCAGAATGGAAACAGATTTTTCAATCAGGAAAATGGCTAGGCTAAAACAAAGTGATGGACAAACAGGACAACCACTCAAACAGCAGAACAGACTCTAACCAAGGAAACTCTATACCAGATGAAATAAGCAATTAAAAGCTTCAATTAAAGATTGGCAGAATAGATTTCACATGCATTGTAGACAAAACTAGATAACCAATAAAGACAAGCAAGAAACAAAGCTATCAACAAGGAAAGCACTCAAAATGAACCTAAGATCAGTTCTAGAGTAGATTTCAAAAGCAATAAAAAGATGAAGAACAAATTGCAGAACTTTTGTAAACAAATGTTCAAACTGATTCACTTTATTTCAGAATTGTAGTGCAGCATCTAACATTGTTAATTTCAGCCTTATGCACTGTTTTACAATGAAATCAGTAGAATCAACTCCAATTACAAGTGTTACTGCTTGGTTCAAATTCAAATCACAGATTTAGTGGTTGTTTTGTACAAGATTACAAGTACTGCTGATGTGATGCAGATTTTTGTGGATTAATCATCAACCACTTACAAATCTTAAGCCAGAACAGCTTTGACACAAAGGTGCAGTAACACAAGTCAAATCAAATTTAATTCTGCAGAAAAGAAATTAAAGCACTCAGACACAATGACTCTAGGATGTACTGATGTTAGAACTTAGTAATGATCTAATACTAAGCTGAATAGACACACAGTCAAGAACATTAAAACAGACTTCAAAGAAAAACCAGTTTGGTGTGGCTGGCCAAAAGAGAGACTGATGCTACTGTAAGCATCTTGCACCCAAGCTCAATGCAACATTTCATAGCTTAATTGGTGTGCATTGGCTATCCACAAGCAGATTCAACTTTTAGCTCACAGAATTTCAAAAGTGCAATACAATTATATGTAATGGACAACATCAAAAAGTCAAGACAGCTTCAGAGAAATGAAATGACATTAAAAACTGCTGTTGAAGTCTGTCATCAAGCTCATTCAATTGAATGTCACTGCTTATGATGATGGACAGATCTTACTCAAAGCAAAAACTCAATTGAATCAGTTAAACTCAGATTTAATTGACAATTAAAAACAAAGCAACATGACATAGACAAAACAGAAATGGATTTAGAAAATAAAAGACTCAAACAAATTGGATTCACCGAATAAAATGATATAAGACTCAAAGCAGAGAACGACGCAACACACAATATAGAAATTGGAAACCTATTTGAATAACTCAAACAGATACACAAAATCACAATTGAACTGAAATCAACCAACACAGTAAAAGAAATGATGAACAACGCGTAAGCTAAACAGATCAACACTATTTGAATTAGAGACTCGAGATAAAACAAAAACACGACTGAATCAAATGAAACAAAACTCAAAACAGAAACAATGAACGAAACAAAAATGCGAAAATGAAAGAAGCTAAACGCACAGCGTTAAACCAGAACATGAATCAACACAAGACAGAGAAGGAATTATAATGAACAACACGAATAATTTGAAAGAACCAAACGCACAGATTGAATCTCAAGAACAGAGAACAGATCGAGACAGAAAAAAAAATTTGAGAATCGACGAAGAGTAACTCAAATCAGAGAAACGAGATACTTAGCTCAAGCGGACGCGCCTAACCAGGCTCTGAATACCACTTGATAGCTGACGGCTTGAGCTGAATTCGGAGACGTCGTGAAATATGGACGTGATCGAGCTGAAGAGCCGAGAAGCAACGGAAGAAACAGATTTGACCGGGAATCCTCAGATTCTGACAAGGAGAAACAGATGAGGCAGCGGAAGAACTAGGATTGGAGGTTTGTTCGGTGGACAACCTAGGGTTTGATGCGGAAGCAGATTTGGAACGGTGGAGAAGTGATTTTAGTCGGCGAGAAGGTAACTAATTGGTGGAAAATGATTTACGGGGATGTCTGCGAGAACGATGTGGTTCGGGGTGGAAGAGAGCCATCGAGAGAGAACGTAGGGGAAGGTTTCGCGAAGTGAAGATGTGGTATTGTGCTGACAGAACTCGCGAAGGAATAAGGCACGCGTGGCAGTAGATCTGATGCAAGCCACGAGGAAGCTATCAATTGGTGAGAGTGGCGTGAGATGGATGCTACGGAGGAGAGAGAATCTGATAATGGAAAATGAGAGAATGGATGGGGTGAAGGGAAGGTGGCTAGAGGAGATCCTTTGGGATTCTCTAGCTTTGACTTTCAAGGGAATTAATTTCTGGAGTTCTCTCTACAGAAAGTTTAATTCATTATTCTCAAAAGTACCTTACAAGAGCTGGTGGCATGTCTATATATAGGACTAAAAACCCCCTCCTATCTAGCACATGCCTAACACCTTTTACACATGTTTTTAATAAAAGTAAAAGAAATTATACTAAACTAATTGGCCTTGGGCCCCGCGTATCACTTCGTCCACTTCCTCCACTTCATCCTCTTCCTCCATTTCGAATACTTCCTTCACTTCCTCCACTTCCTCCACTTTGTCCACTTCGTCCACTTCCTCCACTTCGTCCACGCCGTCAAGTTCTTCCACTTCGTCCACTTCATCCTCTTCGTCCACATCCTACACTTCATCCCCTTCGTCCACTTCGTCCACTTCGTCAAGTTTGTCCACTTCCTCTACTTCCTCCACTTCCTCCACTTCCTCCATTTCCTTCACTTCGTCCACTTCCTCCATTTCATCCCCTTCCTCCACTTCCTCCACGTCATCAACTGCGTCCACTTCGTCCACTATGCCCAGTTTGTCAACTTCGTCCCCTTCGTCAATTTCGTTAACTTCGTCCACTTCCTCCACTTCCTTAGCTTCGTCCACTTCCTCCACTTCGTCCACTTCATCCTCTTCGTCCACATCCTCTTCGTCCACATCCTCATCTTCTTCTTCGATTTCATCCACCTCAACCAATTCGTCAAGTTCATCACCTTCGTCCACTTCGTCAACTTCGTCCACTTCGTCAAGTTCGTCCCCTTCGTCCACTTCGTTAACTTCTTCTACTTCATCCACTTCGGCAACTTCGTCCACTTCCACCTCTTCCTCAACATCGTTCACTTCCTCCACTTCCTCCACTTCATTCACTTCCTGCTCTTCTTCCACTTTGTCAACTCATTCCACTTCCTCCACTTCGTCTAATTCGTCCACTTCATCAACTTCGTCAACTTCCTCCATTTCGTCCACTTCGCCCAGTTCGTCAACTTCCTCCACTTCCTCGACTTTGTCCATATCGTCCACTTCGTCCACTTCGTCAACTTTGTCAACTTCCTCCACATGCCCCACTTCGTCCACTTCTTCCACTTCCTCCACTTCGTCAACTTCGTCCACTTCCTCCACTTTGTCCACTTCGTCAGTTTTGTCCACTTCCCCCATTTCGTCCACTTCTTCCACTTCCTCCGCTTTGTCTACTTGCTCCACTTGCTCCACTTCTTCAACTACGTCAACTTCGTCCACTTCCTCCACTTCGTCTACTTCGTAAACTTCGTCCATTGCGTCCACTTCGTGAAGTTCGTCCACTTCATCCACCTCGTCAACTTCGTCCACTTGATCCACTTCCTCAACATTGTCCACCTCCTCCACTTCGTCAACTTTGTCCACTTGCTCCACTTCCTCCACTTCCTCCACTTCGTCCACTTCATCAACTTTTCAAACTTCGTGCACTTCGTCCATTTTGTCCACTTCGTCAAGTTTGTCCCTTTCTTCCACTTCCTCCACTTCGTCAACTTCGTCCACTTTCTCCACTTTGTTCACTTCCTCCACCTTTTCCACTTCGTCAATTTTGTCCACTTCCCCCATTTCGTCCACTTCTTCCACTTCCTCCACTTCGTCTACTTGCTCCACTTCCTCCACTTCTTCAACTACGTCAACTTCGTCCACTTCCTCCACTTCGTCCACTTCGTAAACTTCGTCCACTTCGTCCACTGCGTCCACTTCGTGAAATTCGTCCACTTCCTCCACTTCGTCCACCTCGTCAACTTCGTCCACTTGATCCACTTCCTCAACATTGTCCACCTCCTCCACTTCGTGAACTATGTCCACTTGCTCCACTTCCTCCACTTCGTCCACTTCATCAACTTTGCCAACATCGTGATCTTCGTCCATTATTACCACTTCGTCAAGTTTGTCCCCTTCCTCCTCTTCCTCCACTTTGTCCACTTCCTCCACTTCCTCCACTTTCTCCACTTCTTCCACTTCAACCACTTCGTCCACTTCTTCCACTTTGTCAACTTCGTCCACTTCTTTCACTTCGTCCAATTCGTCATCTTCCTTTACTTCGTCCACTTCCTCCACTCCCTCATTCCTCCACTTTGTCCACTTCCTCCACTTCGTCCACTTCATCCACTTCGTCCACATCGTCCACTTCGTCGACGTCGTTAACTTCGTCCACTTCGTCCAATTTGTCCACTTCGATCATTTCGTCCACTTCGTTAAGTTCGTCCCCTTCCTCCACTTCCTCCACTTTCTCCACTTCATCCACTTCGTCCACTTCGTTAACGTCATCAACTTCGTCCACTTCCTCCGCTTCGTCCACTTCGTCCTCTTCATCCACTTCGTCCAGTTCGTCCACTTCCTCCACTTCCTCTATTTCCTCCACTTCGTCCACTTTATCAACTTCGTCAACTTGGTCCACTTCGTCAACTTCGTCCACTTCGTCCATTTCGCGCACTTCGTGAAGTTCGTCCACTTCCTCCACTTCCTCCACTTCTTCATGTTCCTCCACATCGTCCACTACCTCCACTTCCTGAACTTCGTCCACTTCCTCCACTTCATCCTCTTCCTCTATTTCGAATACTTCCTCCACTTCCTTCACTTTGTCCAGTTCCTCCACTTCCTCCACTTCCTCCCCTTCTTTCACTTCGTCCACTTCCTCCACTTCCTCCACTTCCTCCACTTCCTCCACTTCCTCCACGTCGTCATGTTCTTCCACTTCGTCCACTTCGTCCACTTCATCCTCTTCGTCCGCTTCGTCCACATCCTCCACTTCATCCCCTTCGTCCACTTCGTCAAGTTCGTCCACTTCGTCCACTTCCTCTACTTCCTCCACTTCCTCCATTTCCTCCACTTCCTCCACTTCCTCCACTTCGTCCATGTCGTCAAGTTCTTCCACTTCGTCCACTTCATCCACATCCTCCACTTCATCCCCTTCGTCCACTTCGTCAAGTTCGTCCACTTCGTCAACTTCGTCCACTTCCTCTACTTCCTCCACTTCCTCCACTTCCTCCATTTCATCCCCTTCCTCCACTTCCTCCACGTCGTCAACTGCGACCACTTCGTCCACTACGTCCACTTTGTCAACTTCGTCAACATCGTTAACTTCGTCCACTTCCTAAGCTTCGTCCACTTCCTCCACTTCATCCTCTTCGTCCACATCCTCATCTTCTTCTTCGATTTCGTCCACCTCAACCAATTCGTCAACTTCGTCAAGTTCGTCACCTTCGTCCACTTCGTCAAGTTCGTCCCCTTCGTCCACTTCGTCAAATACTTCTACTTCATCCACTTCGTCAACTTCGTCCACTTCCACCTCTTCCTCAACATCGTCCACTTCCTCCACTTCCTCCACTTCATTCACTTCCTGCACTTCTTCCACTTCGTCAACTTTGTCCACTTCCTCCACTTCGTCCAATTCGTCCACTTCATCAACTTCGTCAACTTCGTCCACTTCCTCCATTTCGTCCACTTCGCCAAGTTCGTCAACTTCCTCCACTTTTTCCACTTTGTCCACATCGTCCACTTCGTCCACTTTGTCAACTTCCTCCACATCCCCCACTTCGTCCACTTCTTCCACTTCCTCCACTTCGTCAACTTCGTCTACTTCCTCCACTTTGTTCACTTCCTCCACCTTTTCCACTTCCTCCACTTTGTCCACTTCGTCACTTTTGTCCACTTCCCCCATTTCGTCCACTTCTTCCACTTCCTCCACTTCGTCTACTTGCTCCACTTCCTCCACTTCTTCAACTACGTCAACTTCGTCCACTTCCTCACTACAAAAAAGAAGGGCATTACCGAAGGCCAGAAGCCCTCGGAAACAACCAAAAACCATCGGTAAAAGGTAATTACCGAAGGCTTATCGACGGCCAAAGAGCCCTCGGTAAATCCCTTGTCGCTAACATTTACCGAGGGCTTTTGCCCTTCGGTAATTACCGAGGGCTTTTGCCCTTCGGTAATTACCGAGGGCCAAAAGCCTTCGGTAATTACCGAGGGCCAAAAGCCTTCGGTAATTACCGAATAGCTGAAAAAAAAAGTATAAACTCAAAAGCCTTCAATTTTTGCTTATGAGAAATGAATGTGGCCGTGAAGCATAATGGAGGGGACCACGTGAATGAACCAAGCACGGAAACCAGTACACAAAAATGGGGAATCTTCTTTCTCTTTGGAAGTGGGAGCCGCACCCTTGTTGGCTTGGAACGTGATTTCCAATTGGCCATTAAATTGCAGCAAACAAATGGAATAAAAGTGGGGATCTCCATTAGAAAAGGGAATAATATTCTCATAAAGATGAGGGGTCACGTGAAGGGAAGAGCTCACGGTACTTATACAAGTCCAAATATTATATGACCCACAAAGGAATTAATTTTGGTGGTGCACTTGTGAAGGGGCTGCACTTCCACGTTCGCAAATGAGAAGAGGTATTACGGCATGCTTGAGGATGCACACCGTCCAGAATTGGCAGCAACACCCAATTGCAGCCTTGGTCCAACAGGAAAGCTGCACGGTTCTTTTAATCAAGAACCCGTGAGTAGCACTAGAAACATGACACAGAACAGATCCTCTGAATTATACAGCCTCCTTTTATTGCAAACGAATCAAGAAAAAGGTGAATACAAGGTACTCAGAGAGCTTAACCTCTCCCCAAAGAACTCCAACAGTTCTTGCACAATCAACAACACTCCAAAAACTCCCTCACATACAACTCGTTCCCCCCTTTATGGGTGAAAAATGAAGTGCAGCTGCACATTTTCTAAGTAAATGCCACGACCATTGGTTGGAATCTTTCAAGAAATAAATCAAATAGAAAAGAGGGGCCACCACCCACGGTTTTGGTTCAGGCATTTAGTTTTCTTGGCACAATGTGCACGGTCCAAATCCAAATTGAAAAGCATGCATATGACAAAAATATGGGCTGGCACTAAGAGAATATTATTCTTAAAAAGTGAAAAGCATGACAATGAAGGAACCACGGGAGTGCAAGACAGAAGGAGTACTTTTTCTGCAGAAAAGGAAGGAAGTATAGGAATAGCATCAGGCCTGATAGAGTGACTGGGTCTGGGTTCTGCAAAGCAACCGGCATAGACAAACTACTGTACTCACAAGGTGGAGAAGGCAAAGGCACCAAAAACTATTGGATGATGCATGAGTGATCCAGAATTTCCTCTTCTCCTTCTTCTTGGCGCACTGAGTGTCCGCGAACCCTCGTAGCTGGAGGGACTTCGGAGCGGGGTTCTCGCCGTGGTTCGAAACGGCGTCGTGAAACTCTCCAGCGCTATTGTTGGCGTGGTTCCGTGAAGGACCAGTTCCGATCTCGAGCGCAGACTTAGGGAGCGCGGGTTTGCGGGGTCGCAAGTTCCACGGCTTTTGCACAGCCTCCTCGACGTCCTTGATGTCGCGCTTCGCAGCTTCGTCGTTAGTTTCATCGTTGCACGACGGCGCCTGAAGTGGTTGTGGTGGTGGAGCTAGCGGCTTGAGGGAGAAGGTAGGGAGTGCGAAGCGGTTGCGATTGGTCCTGGATCCAAGGCGGTGGGGGCGGGAGTCGAGGTCGGAATCAGGTTCGGAGGCGTGATCGGAGGGGTGGGAGGAGGGGCGGCGGCAGCGGTGGTGATGCGCTGCGTTGGTGTGGTGGTTCTTGCCGCTGGCTCCCCATTTCAAGAAGGGAAGGGCGAACTTGTGCAGAGGCTGGGACTTCACCGGAGGCTGCGCCGGTGCGGTGGACATTCGGAAACGCAGAAAGCTCTGGAAGCTGGGGGAGGATTGTGTATTTGGAAACGGTGTTGTTGGGAATGAGAGTAAGAAAATGGGGGAAAAGGAAGAAGAGAAGAGGAAACGCTCACGGAATGTTTCATTCGAAGAGGGAAACTAAACCCTTTAATCCAATTTCTTGAGCCCTTTACCGGCGGCCCACATCCTTCGGAAGATCCTTCGATAAAAAAAAAATTACCGATGGCCTATAGGCCTTCGGTAAATACCCGCCGGTAATTTTAACATTTCTTGTAGTGTCCTCCACTTCCTCCATTGCGTCCACTTCGTGAAGTTCGTCCACCTCCTCCACTTCGTCCACCTCGTGAACTTCGTCCACTTGTTCCACTTCCTCAACATTGTCCACCTCCTCCACTTCGTCAACTTTGTCCACTTGCTCCATTTCCTCCACTTCGTCCACTTCATCAACTTTGCCAACTTCGTGCACTTCGTCCATTTTGTCCACTTCGTCAAGTGTGTTCCTTTCTTCCACTTCCTCCACTTCGTCAACTTCGTCCACTTTCTCCACTTTGTTCACTTCCTCCACCTTTTCCATTTCCTCCACTTTGTCCACTTCGTCACTTTTGTCCACTTCCCCCATTTCGTCCACTTCCTCCACTTCGTCTACTTGCTCCACTTCCTCCACTTCTTCAACTACGTCAACTTCGTCCACTTCGTAAACTTCGTCCACTTCGTCCATTGCGTCCACTTCGTGAAGTTCGTCCACTTCCTCCACTTCGTCCACCTCGTCAACTTCGTCCACTTGATCCACTTCCTCAATATTGTCCACCTCCTCCACTTCGTCAACTTTTTCCACTTGCTCCACTTCGTCCACTTCATCAACTTTGCCAACTTCGTGCACTTCGTCCATTTTGTCCACTTCGTCAAGTTTGTCCCTTTCTTCCACTTCCTCCACTTCGTCAACTTCGTCCACTTTCTCCACTTTGTTCACTTCCTCCACCTTTTCCACTTCCTCCACTTTGTCAACTTCGTCAATTTTGTCCACTTCCCCCATTTCGTCCACCTCGTCCACTTCGTCCACGTCGTCAACTTCATCAACTTCCTCTACTTCCTCCACTTCCTCCACTTCGTCCTCTTCTTCCACTTCGTCCACTTCCTCTACTTCCTCCACTTCGTTAACTTCGTCAACTTTGTCAACTTCTTCAACTTCGTCCACTTCGTCAACTTCATCAAATTCCTCCACTTCCTCAACTTCGTCAACTTCTTCCACTACCTCCACTTCCTCCACTTCCTCCACGTCGTCAACTTCGTCCACTTCGTCCTCTTCGTCCACTTCGTCCACATCCTCCACTTCATCCCCTTCGTCCACTTCGTCAAGTTCGTCCACTTCATCCACTTCGTCCATTTCGTCCACTTCGTCAAGTTCGTCCACTTCCTCTACTTCCTCCACTTCCTCCACTTCCTCCATTTCCTCCACTTCGCCCATTTCCTCCATTTCATCCCCTTCTTCCACTTCCTCCATGTCGTCAACTGCGTCCACTTCGTCAACTGCGTCCACTTCGTCCACTTCGTCATCTTCGTTAACTTCGTCCACATCCCACACTTCCTAAGCTTCGTCCACTTCCTCCACTTTGTCCACTTCTTCCTCTTCGTCCACATCCTCATCTTCTTCTTCGATTTCTTCCACCTCAACCAATTCGTAAACTTCGTCAAGTTCGTCACCATCGTCCCCTTCGTTCACTTCGTCAACTTTGTCCACTTCCACCTCTTCCTCAACATCGTCCACTTCCTCCACTTCATTCACTTCCTGCACTTCTTCCACTTCGTAAATTTTTTCCATTTCCTCTACTTCGTCCAATTCGTCCACTTCATCCACTTCGTCAACTTCGTCCACTTCCTTCATTTCGTCCACTTCGCCAACTTCGTCAACTTCCTCCACTTCCTCCACTTCGTCCAAATCGTCCACTTCGTCAACTTTGTCAACTTCCTCCACGTCCTCCACTTCCTCCACTTCTTCCACTTCGTCCACTTCCTCCAGTTCGTCCACTTCGTCCACTTCGTCAACTTCGTCCACTTCCTCCACTTTATCCACTTCCTCTACTTCGTCCATTTCTTCCACTTCCTCCACCTTGTCCACTTCCTCCACCTTTTCCACTTCCTCCACCTTTTCCACTTCCTCCACTTTGTCTACTTCGTCCACTTCCTCAACTTCGTCCACTTCGTCTAGTTTTTCCACTTCCTCCACTTCTTCCACATTCTCCACTTCCTCCACTTCCTCCACTTCGTCAACTTCATCCACTTCGTCCACTTCGTCCACTTCGTCAACTTCGTCCACTTCCTCAAGTTCGTTCACTTCGTCCACTTCCTCTCCACATCCTCTCCACTTCCTCCACTTGGTCCACTTCCTCCACTTCGTCCACTTCCTCCACTCCGTCAACTTCCTCCACTTCCTCAACTTCGTCAACTTCGTCCACTTAGTCCTCTTCGTCCACTTCCTCCACTTCATCCACTTCTTCCACTTCGTCAAGTTCGTCCAGTTCCTCTACTTCCTCCACAATCTCCACTTTGTCCACTACGTCCACTTCTTCCACTTCATCCACTTCCTCCATTTCATCCACTTGCTCCACTTGCTCCACTTCGTCCACTTCGTCAACTTCGTCCACTTCGTCAACTTCGTCTGCTTCGTCCACTTCCTCCACTTCCTCCACTTCCTCCACTTCCTCCACTTCGTCTACTTCGTCCACTTCGTCAACTTCGTCCACTTCCTCCACTTTCTCCACTTTCTCCACTTCCTCCATTTCATCCACTTGCTCCACTTCCTCCACTTCGTCAACTTCGTCCACTTCGTCCACTTTGTCAACTTCGTCTGCTTCGTCCACTTCCTCCACTTCCTCCACTTCGTCTACTTCGTCCACTTCGTCAACTTCGTCCACCTCATCCACTTCCTCAAGTTCGTCCACTTCATCCACTTCCTCCACTTGGTCAACTTCCTCAACGTCGTCCACTTCCTTCACTTCCTCAACTTCGTCCACTTCCTCCACTTCGACAACTTCATCCACTTCGTCCTCTTCGTCCACTTCGTCAACTTCCGCCACTTCCTACACTTCCTTCACCTCCTCCACTTTGTCCACTTCATCCACTTCTTCATTTTCTTCTTCCCCTTCGTCCACTTCGTCCACTTCCTCCACTTCGTGAACTTCTCCCACTTCGTCCACTTCTTCCACTTCATCCACTTCATCCACTTCGTCAACTTCCTCCATTTCCTCAACATCGTCCACTTCCTCCACTTCATTCACTTCCTCCACTTCCTCAACTTCGTCCACTTCGTCCTCTTCAACCACTTCGTGTACTTCGTCCACTTCCTTCACTTCCTACAATTCCTCCACTTCCTCCACTTTGTCCACTTAGTCCTCTTCGTCCACTTCTTCATCTTCTTCTTCCCCTTCGTCTACTTCCTCCACTTCGTCAACTTCTTCCACTTCGTCCACTTCTTCCACTTCGTCCACTTCCTCAACATTATCCACTTCATCCACTTCGTCCACTTCGTCCACTTTGTCCACTTCGTCCACTTCGTCCACTTCGTCTACTTCGTCTACTTCGTCCAATTCGTCCATGTCGTCCACTTCGTCCACTTCCTCCACTTCGTCCTCTTCGTCCACCTCATCCAGTTTGTCCACTTCCTCTCTTTCCTCCACTTCTTCCATTTTATCAAGTTCGTCAACTTCGTGTACTTCCTCGACTTCGTCCAGTTCTTCAACTTCCTCAACTTCGTCCACATTCGCCACTTCCTCCACTTCGTCAACTTCGTCCACTTCGTCAACTTCGTCCACTTCGTCAAGTTCGTCCACTTCCTCCACTTCTTCAAGTTCGTCCACTACCTCCACTTCCTGAACTTCGTCCACTTCCTCCACTTCATCCTCTTCCTCCATTTTGTCTACTTCCTCCACTTCCTCAACCTCGTCCATTTCCTCCACTTCCTCCACTTCATTCACTTCATCCACTCTTCCACTTTGTCAACTTTTTCCACTACTCCACTTCCTCCACTTCGTCGACTTTGTCAACTTCGTCCACTTCGTCCATTGCTTCCACTCCCTCCACTTCCTCCACTTCATGCACGTCGCCAACTACGTCTACTTCCTCCATTTTGTTCACTTCATCCACTTCTTCCACTTGCTCAACTTCCTCCACTTTGTCAACTTTGTCCCCTTCGTCCACTTCGTTCACTTCGTCCACTTCGTTTACTTCGTCTACTTCCTCCACTCCCTCATTCCTCCACTTCGTCCACTTCCTCCACTTCTTCCACTTCGTCCTCTTCGTCCACTTCTTCATCTTCTTATTCCACTTGGTCCAATTCGTCAACTTCGTCAAGTTCGTCCACTTCGTCAACTTCATCAAGTTTGTCTCCTTCGTCCACTTTGTCCATTTGCTCCACTTCGTCAACTTCTTCCACTTCCTCCACTTCCTCCACTTTGTCCGCTTCGTCAACTTCGTCCACTTCGTCCAATGTGTCCACTTCGTGAAGTTCGTCCACTTCCTCCAGTTTGTTAACTTCGTCCACTTCCTCCACTTTGTCTAGTTCTTCCACTTCCTCCACATTCTCCACTTCCTTCACTTCCTCCACTTCGTCTATTTCGGCCACTTCATCAAGTTCGTCCCCTTCCTCCACTTCGTCAAGTTCGTCCACTTCCTCCACTTCGTCTATTTCCTCCACTTCCTCCATTTCTTCCACTTCCTCAACCTCGTCCATTTCCTCCGCTTCCTCCACTTCATTCACTTCATCCACTTCTTCCACTATGTCAACTTTGTCCACTCCTCCACTTCCTCCACTTCGTCGACTTCGTCAACTTCGTCCACTTCGTCCATTGCTTCCACTCCTTCCACTTCCTCCACTTCCTCCACTTCCTCCACTTCCTCCACTTCCTCCACTTCCTCCACTTCGTGCACGTCGCCAACTACGTCCACTTCCTCCATTTCGTTCACTTCATCCACTTCTTCCACTTGCACAACTTCCTCCACTTTGTCAACTTTGTCCCCTTCGTCCACTTCGTCCACTTCGTCAACTTCGTTTACTTCGTCCACTTCCTCCACTCCCTCATCCCTCCACTTCGTCCACTTCCTCCACTTCGTCCTCTTCGTCCACCTCTTCATCTTCTTCTTCCACTTGGTCCAATTCGTCAACTTCGTCAACTTCGTCCACTTCGTCAACTTCCTCAAGTTCGTCTCCTTCGTCCACTATGTCCATTTGCCCCACTTCGTCAACTTCTTCCACTTCCTCCACTTTGTCCCCTTCGTCAACTTCGTCCACTTCGTCCATTGTGTCCACTTCGTGAAGTTCGTCCACTTCCTCCACTTCCTCAACCTCGTCCACTTCCTCCACTTCGTCAACTTCATCAACTTCGTCCACTTCGTCCACTTCTTCGACTTCGTCCACTTCGTCCACTTCCTCCACTTCGTCCACTTTGTTAACTTCGTCCACTTCGTCAACTTCGTCCACTTCCTTTACTTTTTCTAGTTCTTCCACTTCCTCCACATTCTCCACTTCCTCCACTTCCTCCACTTCTTCGTCTATTTCGGCCACTTCATCAAGTTCGTCCCCTTCCTCCACTTCGTCAAGTTCGTCCACTTCCTCCACTTCGTCAAGTTCGTCCACTTCCTCCACTTCCTCCACTTCGTCTATTTCGTCCACTTCCTCCATTTCTTCCACTTCCTCAACATCGTCCATTTCCTCCACTTCCTCCACTTCATTCACTTCGTCCACTTCGTCAACTTCGTCCACTTCCTCCACTTCCTCCACATTCTCCACTTCCTCCATTTCTTCAAGTTCGTCCACTACCTCCACTTCCTGAACTTCGTCCACTTCTTCCACTTCGTCAGCTTCGTCCAACTCGTCAACTTCGTCCCCTTCGTCCACTTCGTCCACTTCCTCCACTTCGTCAACTTCTTCCACTTCGTTCACTTCGTCAACTTCGTCCACTTCCTCCACATCCTCAACATCGTCCACTTCCTCCACTTCGTCAACTTTGTCCACTTGCTCCACTTCCGCCACTTTGTCCACTTCGTCAATTTCGCCAACTTCGTCCACCTCGTTCATTTCGTCCACTTCGTCAAGCTCGTCCCCTTCCTCCACTTCCTCCACTTTGTCCACTTCCTCCACTTCGTCCACTTCGTCCACTTCCTCCACTTCGTCCATTTCGTCCACTTCGTCAAGTTCGTCCACTTCCTCCACTTTCTCCACTTTGTCCACTTCGTCAACTTCGTCCACTTCGTCCACTTCGTCAAGTTCTTCCACTTCCTCCACTTCATCCACATTCTCCACTTCCTCCATTTCGTTAACTTCGTCCACTGCGTCCACTTCGTGCATTTCGTCCACGTCGTCAAGTTCGTCCACTTACTCCACTTCCTCAAGTTCATCCACTGCGTCCACTTCGTCCACTTCCTACACTTTCTCCATTTCGTCCACTTACTCCACTTCCTAAAGTTCATCCACTGCGTCCACTTCGTCCACTTCGTCAACTTCCTCCACTTTCTCCATTTTGTCTACTTCCTCCACTTCCTCAACATCGTCCATTTCCTCCACTTCCTCAACTTAATTCACTTCTTCCACTTCTTCCACTTTGTCAACTTGTCCACTTCCTACACTTCCTCCACTTCCTCCACTTCCTCAGCTTCGTCCACTGTCTCCACTTCGTCCACTTCGTGCTCTTCGTCCTTTCTTTCATCTTATTCTTCGACTTCGTTCAATTTGTCAACTTCGTTGAGTTCGTCCCCTTTGTCCACTTCGTCCACTTCGTCAAGTTCGTCCCCTTCGTCCACTTTTTCCACTTCGTCAACTTCTTCCACTTCGTCCACTTCGTCAACTTCGTCGACTTCCTCAACATCGTCCACTTCCTCCACTTCCTCAACTTTGTCCACTTGCTCAACTTCCTCCACTTCGTCCACATCGTCCATTTCGTCCACTTCGTCAAGTTCGTCCCCTTCCTCCACTTCCTCCAGTTTCTCCACTTCCTCCACTTTATCCACTTTGTCCACTTCCTCCACTTCCTCCACTTCCTCCACTTCGTCCACTTCGTCAACTTCGTCCACTTCGTCCACTTCGTCCACTTCGTCCACTTCGTCAACTTCGTCCACTTCCTCCACTTCGTCAACTTCGTCCACTTCCTCCACTTCGTCCACATCGTCCACTTCCTCCACTTCGTCAACTGCGTCTACTTCGTCCAGTTCGTCCAATTCATGCATTTCTTCCACTTCGTCAAGTTCGTCCATTTCCTCCACTTCCTCAAGTTCGTCTACTTCCTCCACTTCCTCCACTTCGTCAACTTCCTCCACTTCCTCCATTTCGTCTACTTCCTCCACTGCCTCAACATCGTCCATTCCTCCATCTCCTCAACTTAATTCACTTCATCCACTTCTTCCACTTCGGCCACTTCTTCCACTTCGTCAACTTCTTCCACTTCGTCCACTTCGTCAACTTCGTCCACTTCCTCAACATCGTCCACTTCCTCCACTTCCTCAACTTTGTCCACTTGCTCAACATCCTCCACTTCGTCCACTTCGTCCATTTCGTCCACTTCGTCAAGTTCGTCCCCTTCCTCCACTTCCTCCACTTCCTCCACTTCTTCCACTTCGTCCACTTCCTCCAATTCGTCCATTTCGTCCAGTTCGTCCACTCCTCCACTTCCTCCACTTCTTCCACTTCCTCCACTTCGTCCATTTCGTCCACTTCGTCAACTTCGTCCACTTCCTCCACTTCGTCCAGTTCTTCCACTTCCTCAACTTCGTCCACATATTCCACTTTCTCCACTTCGTCCAATTCGTGCATTTTGTCCACTTCGTCAAGTTCGTCGACTTGCTCCACTTCCTCAAGTTCGTCTACTTCCTCCACTTCCTCCACTTCGTCAACTTCCTCCACTTCCTCCATTTCGTCTACTTCCTCCACTGCCTCAACATCGTCCATTTCCTCCATCTCCTCAACTTAATTCACTTCATCCACTTCTTCCACTTTGTCAACTGTGTCCACTTCCTACACCTCCCCCACTTCGTCCCATTCGTCCACTTCGTCAGGTTCATCTGCTTCCTCCACTTCCTCCACTTCGTCAACATCGTCCACTTCGTCCACTTCTTCCACTTCCTCCACTTCCTCCACGTCCTTCACATCCTCCACTTCCTCCATTTCCTCCACTTCCTCAACTTCCTTGAGTTCGTGAACTTCGTCCACTTCCTCCGCTTCGTCAACTTCGTTTACTTCATCCACTTCCTCAGCTTCGTCCACTCTCACCACTTCGTCCTTTTCTTCATCTTCTTCTTCGACTTCGTCCGATTCGTCAACTTCGTCGAGTTCGTCCCCTTCGTCCACTTCGTCAACTTCGTCAAGTTCATCGCCTTCGTCCACTTCCTCCACTTCGTGAACTTCTCCACTTCGTCCACCTCGTCAACTTCGTCAACTTTGTCCACATGCTCCACTTCGTGCACTTCGTCCATTTCGTCCACTTCGTCAAGTTCGTCCCCTTCCTCAACTTCCTCCACTTCGTCTACTTGCTCCACTTCCTCCACCTCGTCCACTTTAACCACTTCGTCCACTTCGTTCACTTCTTCCACTTGCTCAACATCCTCCACTTTGTCAACTTCGTCCACTTCGTCCACTTCTTTCACTTCGTCCACTTCCTCGACTCCCTCATTCCTCCACTTTGTCCACTTCCTCCACTTCATCCACTTCGTCCACTTCATCCACTTCGTCCACATCGTCCACTTCGTCGATGTCGTTAACTTCGTCCACTTCATCCTTTTCGTCCACTTTGTCCACTTCGATCATTTCGTCCACTTCGTCAAGTTCGTCCCCTTCCTCCACTTCCTCCACTTTTTCCACTTCCTCCACTTCGTCTACTTCGTCCACTTTGTCCACTTCTTCCACTTCGTCCACTTCGTCCACTTCGTCTACTTCGTCCACTTCGTCCACTTCGTCCACTTCGTCCACTTCGTTCACGTCGTCAACTTCGTCCACTTCGTCGACTTCCTCCGCTTTGTCCACTTCGTCCTCTTCGTCTGCTTCCTCCACTTCCTCTATTTCCTCCACTTCGTCCATTTTATCAACTTCGTCAACTTGGTCCATTTCATCAACTTCGTCCACTTCGTCCACTTCGTGAAGTTCGTCCACTTCCTCCACTTCCTCCACTTCTTCAAGTTCATCCACTTCGTCCACTACCTCCACTTCCTGAACTTCGTCCACTTCCTCCACTTCATCCTCTTCCTCCATTTCGAATACTTCCTCCACTTCCTCCACTTCCTCCACTTCCTCCACTTTCTCCACTTGTCCACTTCCTCCACTTCCTCCACTTCTTCCACTTCCTCCACTTCTTCCACGTCGTCAAGTTCTTCCACTTCGTCCACTTCGTCCTCTTCGTCCACATCCTCCACTTCATCCCCTTCGTCCACTTCGTCAAGTTCGTCCACTTCGTCAAGTTCGTCCACTTCCTCTACTTTATCCACTTCCTCCACTTCCTCCATTTCCTCCACTTCCTCCACTTCCTCCATTTCATCCCCTTCCTCCACTTCCTCCACTACCTCCACGTTGTCAACTGCATCCACTTCGTCCACTTTATCAACTTCGTCCACATCGTCAACTTCATTATCTTCGTCCACTTCCTCCACTTCTTAAGCTTCGTCCACTTCCTCATCTTCGTCCACTTCATCTTCTTCGTCCACATCCTCATCTTCTTCTTCGATTTCGTCCACCTCAACGAATTCCTCAACCTCGTCAAGTTTGTCACCTTCGTCCACCTCATCAACTTCGTCAAGTTCGTCCCCTTCGTCCACTTCGTCAACTTCGTCCACTTCCACCTCTTCCCCAACAACGTCCACTTCCTCCACTTCCTCAACTCCATTCACTTCCTGCACTTCTTCCATTTCGTCAACTTTGTCCACTTCCTCCACTTAGTCCAATTCGTCCACTTCATCCACTTCGTCAACTTCGTCCACTTCCTCCATTTCGTCCACTTCGCCAAGTTCGTCAACTTCCTCCACTTCCTCCACTTTGTCCACTCCGTCCACTTCGTCCACTTCGTCAACTTTGTCAACTTCCTCCACATCCACTTCGTCCACTTCTTCCACTTCCTCCACTTCGTCAACTTCGTCCACTTCTCCACTTTGTTCACTTCCTCCACCTTTTCCACTTCCTCCACTTTGTCCACTTCGTCCACTTCGTCAATTTCGTCCATTTCCCCCATTTCGTCCACTTCTTCCACTTCGTCTACTTGGTCCACTTCCTCCACTTCTTCAACTACGTCAACTTCGTCCACTTCCTCGACTTCGTCCACTTCGTCAACTTCGTCCATTGCGTCCACTTCGTGAAGTTCGTCCACTTCGTCCACTTCCTCCACTTCCTCCACCTCCTCCACTTCGTCCACTTCGTCCACTTCATCAACTTCCTCTACTTCCTCCACTTCTTCCACTTCGTCTACTTCGTCCACTTCCTCTACTTCCTCCACTTCGACAACTTCGTCAACTTCTTCAACTTCGTCCACTTCGTCAACTTCGTCCACTTCCTCCACTTCCTCGACCTCCTCCACTTTGTCCACTTCGTCAACTTCATCAAATTCCTCCACTTCCTCCACGTCGTCAACTTCGTCCACTTCGTCAAGTTCGTCCACTTCCTCTACTTCCTGTACTTCCTCCACTTACTCCATTTCCCCCACTTCGCCCATTTCCTCCATTTCATCCCCTTCCTCAACTTCCTCCACGTCGTCAACTGCGTCCACTTCGTCCCTTTCGTCCACTTCGTCCACTTCGTCAACTTCGTTAACTTCGTCCAATTCGTCCACTTCCTCCACTTTGTCCACTTCGTCTTCTTCGTCCACATCCTCATCTTCTTCTTCGATTTCGTCCACCTCAACCAATTCGTCATCTTTGTCAAGTTCGTCACTTTCGTTCACTTCGTCAACTTCGTCCACTTCGTCAAGTTCGTCCCCTTCGTCCACTTCGTCAACTTATTCTACTTCATCCACTTCGTCAACTTCGTCCACTTCCACCTCTTCCTCAACATCGTCCACTTCCTCCACTTCATTCACTTCCTGCACTTCTTCCACTTCGTCAACTTTGTCCACTTCCTCCACTTCGTCCAATTCGTCCACTTCATCCACTTCGTCAACTTCGTCCACTTCCTCTATTTCGTCCACTTCGCCAAGTTCGTCAACTTCCTCCACTTCCTCCACTTTGTCCACATCGTGCACTTCGTCCACTTCGTCAACTTTGTCAACTTCCTCCACGTCCTCCACTTCGTCCACTTCCTCCACTTCATCCACTTCCTCCACTTTGTCAAGATTAATGGGGTGCCAGACGAAGCTATTAAACTTAGTTTGTTTCCTTTCTCATTGGGAGGCAATGCTAAGCTTTGGTTGAATTCTTTTCCAGAAGAAAGTTTCACAGAGTGGGAAGCAATGGTCACAAAATTTTTAAACAAGTACTTCCCACAATCTAAGGTGACTAAAGGCAAGCAAGAGATTTCTTCATTTAAGCAGGGCATGGAAGAATCACTGGGGCATGCATGGGATAGGTATAAAAGCTTGTTACGTAAAACTCCCAAGCAAGAGATTTCCTCAAGTTCGTCCACTTCTTCCACTTCCTCCACTTCGTCCTCTTCCTCCATTTCGTCTACCTCCTCCACTTCCTCAACATCGTCCATTTCCGCCATTTCTTGAACTTAATTGACTTCATCCACTTCTTCCACTTTGTCAACTTTATCCACTTCCTACACTTCCTCCACTTCGTCCACTTCGACCACTTCGTCAGGGTTGTCCACTTCCTCCACTTCCTCCACTTCCTCCACTTCGTCCACTTCGTCCACTTCGTCCACTTCGTTTACTTCGTCGACTTCCTCCACTTCCTCAGTTTTGTCCATTGTCTCCACTTCGTCCACTTCGTCCACTTCGTCCTCTTCGTCCTTTTCTTCATCTTCTTCTTCCACTTCGTCCAACTCGTCAACTTCGTCGAGTTTATCCCCTTCGCCCACTTCGTCGAGTTCGTCCCCTTCGTCCACTTCGTCTACTTCCTCCACTTCGTCAACTTCTTCCACTTCGTCCACTTCGTCAGGTTCGTCCTCTTCCTCCACTTCCTCCATTTCGTCCACTTCCTCCACTTCCTCAACATCGTCCATTTCCTCCACTTCCTCCACTTCATTCACTTCCTCCACTTTGTCTAATTCGTCCACTTCGTCAACTTCGTAAACTTTGTCCACTTCGTCAAGTTCGTCTACTTCCTCCACTTTGTCCACTTCGTCCACTTCCTCCTCTTCGTCCACTTCGTCAAGTTCGTCACCTTCGTCCTCTTCGCCAACTTCGTCCACTTCCTCCACTTCGTCCAGTTCTTCCACTTCCTCCACTTCGTCCACATTCTCCACTTCCTCCACTTCGTCACTTCCTCCACTTCTTCCACTTCATGCATTTCGTCCACTTTGTCAAGTTCGTCCACTTCCTCCACTTCCTCAAGTTCGTCCACTTCCTCCACTTCTTCCACTTCGTCCACTTCCTCCATTTCCTCCACTTCCTTCACTTCCCCAACACCGTCCATTTCCTCCACTTCCTCAAGTTCGTCCTCTTCGTCCACTTCCTCCAATTCGTCTACTTCCTCCACTTCCTCACCATTGTCCATTTCCTCCACTTCCTCAACTTAATTCACTTCATCCACTTCTTTCACTTTGTCAACGTTTTCCACTTCCTACACTTCCTCCACTTCCTCCACTTCGTCCATTTCGTCCACTTCGTCCACTTCGTCAGGTTCGTCAGGTTCGTCCACTTCCTCCACTTCCTCTACTTCGTCCACTTCCTCCATTTCCTCCACTTCGTCCACTTCCTCCACTTCCTGAACTTCGTCCACTTCCTCCACTTTGTCCACTTCGTTCACTTCGTCAACTTCGTTTACTTCATCCACTTCCTCCACTTCCTCAGCTTCGTCCACTGTCTCAACTTTGTCCACTTTGTCCTCTTCGTCCTTTTCATCATCTTTTTTTCCACTTCGTCGAAGTCGTCCCCTTCGTCCACTTCGTCAAGTTTGTCTCCTTTGTCCACTTCGTCCACTTCCTCCACTTCGTCAACTTCTTCAACTTCGTCCACTTCGTCAACTTCGTCCACTTCGATCACTTCGTCCACTTCCTCAACATCGTCCACTTCCTCCACTTCGTCAACTTCGCCAACTTCGTCCACTTTGTCAAGTTCGTCCCCTTCCTCCACTTCCTCCACTTCCTCGACTTCCTCCACTTTGTCCACTTCATCCAGTTCGTCCATTTCGTCCACTTCCTCCACTTCGTCCACTTATTCCACTTCCTCCACTTCGTCCACTACGTCCATTTCATCCACTTCGTCAAGTTCGTCCACTTCCTCCACTTTGTCCACTTCCTCCACTTCGTCCACTTCCTCCACTTCGTACACTTCCTCCACTTCAACGACTTCGTAAACTTCGTCAACTTTGTCCACTTCATCCACTTCGTCCAGTTCTTCCACTTCCTCCACTTCGTCCACATTCTCCACTTCCTCCACTTCGTCAACTTCGTCCACTTCGTGCATTTCGTCCACTTCGTCAAGTTCTTCCACTTCTTCCACTTCCTCAAGTTCGTCCACTTCTTCCACTTCCTCCACTTCGTCCTCTTCCTCCATTTCGTCTACCTCCTCCACTTCCTCAACATCGTCCATTTCCGCCATTTCCTGAACTTAATTGACTTCATCCACTTCTTCAACTTTGTCAACTTTGTCCACTTCCTACACATCCTCCACTTTGTCCATTTCGTCCACTTCGACCACTTCGTCAGGTTTGTCCACTTCTTCCACTTGCTCCACCTCGTCAACTTCGTCCAGTTCATCCACTTCTTCCACTTCGTCCACTTCCTCCATTTCCTCCACTTCCTGAACTTCGTCCACTTCGTCCACTTCGTTTACTTCATCGACTTCCTCCACTTCCTCAGTTTCGTCCATTGTCTCCACTTCGTCCTCTTTGTCCTTTTCTTCATCTTCTTCTTCCACTTCATCCAATTCTTCAACTTCGTCGAGTTCATCCCCTTCGTCAACTTCGTCAAGTTCGTCCCCTTCGTCCACTTCCTCCACTTCGTCAACTTCTTCCACTTCGTCCACTTCGTCAGGTTCGTCCACTTCCTCCACTTCCTCCATTTCGTCCACTTCCTCCACTTCCTCAACATCGTCCATTTCCTCCACTTCCTCCACTTCATTCACTTCCTCCACTTCGTCTAATTCGTCCACTTCGTCAACTTCGTAAACTTTGTCCACTTCGTCCACTTCGTCAAGTTCGTCCACTTCCTCCACTTTGTCCACTTCGTCCACTTCGTCCACTTCCTCCTCTTCGTCCACTTCGTCAAGTTCGTCACCTTCGTCCTCTTCGCCAACTTCGTCCACTTCCTCCACTTCGTCCAGTTCTTCCACTTCCTCCACTTCGTCCACATTCTCCACTTCCTCCACTTCGTCACTTCCTCTACTTCTTCCACTTCATGCATTTCGTCCACTTTGTCAAGTTCGTCCACTTCCTCCACTTCCTCAAGTTCGTCCACTTCCTCCACTTCTTCCACTTCGTCCACTTCCTCCATTTCCTCCACTTCCTTCACTTCCCCAACATCGTCCATTTCCTCCACTTCCTCAAGTTCGTCCTCTTCGTCCACTTCCTCCAATTCGTCTACTTCCTCCACATCCTCACCATCGTCCATTTCCTCCACTTCCTCAACTTAATTCACTTCATCCACTTCTTTCACTTTGTCAACTTTATCCACTTCCTACACTTCCTCCACTTCCTCCACTTCGTCCATTTCGTCCACTTCGTCCACTTCGTCAGGTTCGTCCACTTCCTCCACTTCCTCTACTTCGTCCACTTCCTCCATTTCCTCCACTTCGTCCACTTCCTCCACTTCCTGAACTTCGTCCACTTCCTCCACTTTGTCCACTTCGTTCACTTCGTCAACTTCGTTTACTTCATCCACTTCCTCCACTTCCTCAGCTTCGTCCACTGTCTCAACTTTGTCCACTTCGTCCTCTTCGTCCTTTTTATCATCTTTTTTTCCACTTCGTCCAATTCGTCAACTTCGTCGAAGTCGTCCCCTTCGTCCACTTCGTCAAGTTTGTCTCCTTTGTCCACTTCGTCCACTTCCTCCACTTCGTCAACTTCTTCCACTTCGTCCACTTCGTCAACTTCGTCCACTTCGATCACTTCGTCCACTTCCTCAACATCGTCCACTTCCTCCACTTCGTCAACTTCGCCAACTTCGTCCCCTTTGTCAAGTTCGTCCCCTTCCTCCACTTCCTCCACTTCCTCCACTTTGTCCACTTCATCCACTTCGTCCATTTCGTCCACTTCCTCCACTTCGTCCACTTATTCCACTTCCTCCACTTCGTCCACTTCGTCCATTTCATCCACTTCGTCAAGTTCGTCCACTTCCTCCACTTTGTCCACTTCCTCCACTTCGTCGACTTCCTCCACTTCGTACACTTCCTCCACTTCAACGACTTCGTAAACTTCGTCAACTTTGTCCACTTCATCCACTTCGTCCAGTTCTTCCACTTCCTCCACTTCGTCCACATTCTCCACTTCCTCCACTTCGTCAACTTCGTCCACTTCGTGCATTTCGTCCACTTCGTCAAGTTCTTCCACTTCTTCCACATCCTCAAGTTCGTCCACTTCTTCCACTTCCTCCACTTCGTCCTCTTCCTCCATTTCGTCTACCTCCTCCACTTCCTCAACATCGTCCATTTCCGCCATTTCCTGAACTTAATTGACTTCATCCACTTCTTCCACTTTGTCAACTTTGTCCACTTCCTACACTTCCTCCACTTCGTCCATTTCGTCCACTTCGACCACTTCGTCAGGTTTGTCCACTTCTTCCACTTGCTCCACCTCGTCAACTTCGTCCAGTTCATCCACTTCTTCCACTTCGTCCACTTCCTCCATTTCCTCCACTTCCTGAACTTCGTCCACTTCGTTTACTTCATCGACTTCCTCCACTTCCTCAGTTTCGTCCATTGTCTCCACTTCGTCCTCTTTGTCCTTTTCTTCATCTTCTTCTTCCACTTCATCCAATTCTTCAACTTCGTCGAGTTCATCCCGTTCGTCAACTTTGTCAAGTTCGTCCCCTTCGTCCACTTCGTCCACTTCGTCCACTTCCTCCACTTCGTCAACTTCTTCCACTTCGTCCACTTCGTCAACTTCGTCCACTTCCTCCATTTCCTCAACATCGTCCATTTCGTCCACTTCGTCAAGTTCGTCCACTTCCTCCACTTCATCCACTTCGTCCAGTTCTTCCACTTCCTCCACTTCGTCCACATTCTCCAATTCCTCGACTTCGTCAACTTCGTCCACTTGGTTCACTTCATGCATTTCGTCCACTTCGTCAAGTTCGTCCACTTCCTCCACTTCCTCAAGTTTGTCCACTTCCTCCACTTTCTCCATTTCGTCTACTTCCTCCACTTCCTCAACATCGTCGATTTCTGCCATTTCCTGAACATAATTCACTTCATCCACTTCTTCTACTTTGTCAACTTTGTCCACTTCCTACACTTCCTCCACTTCGTCCATTTCGTCCACTTCGTGAGGTTCGTCCACTTCCTCCACTTCCTCCATTTCGTCCACTTCCTCCACTTCCTCAACATCGTCTATTTCCTCCACTTCCTCCACTTCCTCCACTTCATTCACTTCCTCCACTTCGTCTAATTCGTCCACTTCGTCAACTTCGTAAACTTTGTCCACTTCGTCAACTTCGTCCACTTCCTCCAGCTTGTCCACTTCGTCCACTTCCTCCTCTTCGTCCACTTCGTCACCTTCGTCCTCTTTGTCAACTTCGTCCACTTCCTCCACTTCGTCCAGTTCTTCCACTTCCTCCACTTCCTCCACATTCTCCACTTCCTCCACTTCGTCACTTCGTCCAGTTCTTCCACTTCATGCATTTCGTCCACTTTGTCAAGTTCGTCCACTTCCTCCACTTCCTCAAGTTCGTCCACTTCCTCCACTTCCTCCCTCTACTTCCTCCATTTCCTCCACTTCGTCTACTTCCTCCACTTCCCCAACATCGTCCATTTCCTCCACTTCCTCAACTTAATTCACTTCATCCACTTCTTCCACTTTGTCAACTTTGTCCACTTCCTACACTTTCTCCACTTCATCCACTTCGTCCATTTCGTCCACTTCGTCCACGTCGTCAGGTTCGTCCACTTCCTCCACTTCGTCCACTTCCTCCAGTTCCTCCACTTCGTTCACTTCGTCCACTTCGTCAACTTCGTCCACTTCTTCCACTTCGTCAACTTCGTCAACTTCGTCCACTTCGACCACTTCGTCAATTTCGTCAACTTCGTCCACTTCGTCCACTTCCTCCATTTCTTCCTCTTACTCCAGTCCCTGAACTTCATCCACTGTCTCCACTTCTTCCTTTTTGTCCACTTCTTCATCTTCTTCTTCCACTTCGTCCAATTCGTCAACTTCGTCGAGTTCGTCCCCTTCGTCCACTTCGTCAACTTCGTCCCCTCCGTCCACTTCCTCCACTTCCTTCACTTTGTCAGCTTCTTCCACTTCGTCATCTTGGTCCACTTCCTCCACTTCGTCAAATTTGTCGACGTGCTCCACTTCCTCCACTTCGTCCACTTCGTCAAGTTCGCCAACTCCGTCCACTTCGTCCATTTATTCCACTTCTTCAAGTTTCTCCACTTCCTCCATTTCGTCCACTTCCTCAACATCGTCCATTTCCTCCACTTCCTCCACTTCATTCACTTCCTCCACTTCGTCCACTTCGTCAACTTCTTCAACTTCGTCCACTTCATCCACTTCGTCAAGTTCGTCCAGTTGCTCCACTTCCTCAAGTTCGTCCACTTCCTCCACTTCCTCCATTTCGTCTACTTCCTCCACTTCTTCACCATCGTCCATTTCCTCCACTTCCTCAACTTAATTCACTTCATCCACTTCTTCCACTTTGTCAACTTTTTCCACTTCCTACACTTCCTCCACCTCCTCCACTTCCTCCACTTCGTCCACTTCGTCAGGTTCGTCGCCTTCCCCCACTTTGTCCACTTCCTCCATTTCCTCCATTTCCTCCACTTCGTCAACTTCGTGCATTTCGTCCACTTCGTCAAGTTCTTCCACTTCTTCCACATCCTCAAATTCGTCCACTTCTTCCACTTCCTCCACTTCGTCCTCTTCCTCCATTTCGTCTACCTCCTCCACTTCCTCAACATCGTCCATTTCCGCCATTTCCTGAACTTAATTGACTTCATCCACTTCTTCCACTTTGTCAACTTTGTCCACTTGCTACACTTCCTCCACTTCGTCCATTTCGTCCACTTCGACCACTTCGTCAGGTTTGTCCACTTCTTCCACTTGCTCCACCTCGTCAACTTCGTCCAGTTCATCCACTTCTTCCACTTCGTCCACTTCCTCCATTTCCTCCACTTCCTGAACTTCGTCCACTTCGTTTACTTCATCGACTTCCTCCACTTCCTCAGTTTCGTCCATTGTCTCCACTTCGTCCTCTTTGTCCTTTTCTTCATCTTCTTCTTCCACTTCATCCAATTCTTCAACTTCGTCGAGTTCATCCCCTTCGTCAACTTCGTCAAGTTCGTCCCCTTCGTCCACTTCGTCCACTTCCTCCACTTCGTCAACTTCTTCCACTTCGTCCACTTCGTCAACTTCGTCCACTTCCTCCATTTCCTCAACATCGTCCATTTCGTCCACTTCGTCAAGTTCGTCCACTTCCTCCACTTCCTCCACTTCGTCCAGTTCTTCCACTTACTCCACTTCGTCCACATTCTCCAATTCCTCGACTTCGTCAACTTCGTCCACTTGGTTCACTTCATGCATTTCGTCCACTTCGTCAAGTTCGTCCACTTCCTCCACTTCCTCAAGTTTGTCCACTTCCTCCACTTTCTCCATTTCGTCTACTTCCTCCACTTCCTCAACATCGTCGATTTCTGCCATTTCCTGAACATAATTCACTTCATCCACTTCTTCTACTTTGTCAACTTTGTCCACTTCCTACACTTCCTCCACTTCGTCCATTTCGTCCACTTCGTGAGGTTCGTCCACTTCCTCCACTTCCTCCATTTCGTCCACTTCCTCCACTTCCTCAACATCGTCTATTTCCTCCACTTCCTCCACTTCCTCCACTTCATTCACTTCGTCCACTTCCCCACTTCGTCCAATTCGTCCACTTCGTCAACTTCGTAAACTTTGTCCACTTCGTCAACTTCGTCCACTTCGTCCACTTCGTCCACTTCGTCCACTTCCTCCTCTTCGTCCACTTCGTCACCTTCGTCCTCTTTGTCAACTTCGTCCACTTCCTCCACTTCGTCCAGTTCTTCCACTTCCTCCACTTCCTCCACATTCTCCACTTCCTCCACTTCGTCACTTCGTCCAGTTCTTCCACTTCATGCATTTCGTCCACTTTGTCAAGTTCGTCCACTTCCTCCACTTCCTCAAGTTCGTCCACTTCCTCCACTTCCTCCCTCCACTTCCTCCATTTCCTCCACTTCGTCTACTTCCTCCACTTCCCCAACATCGTCCATTTCCTCCACTTCCTCAACTTAATTCACTTCATCCACTTCTTCCACTTTGTCAACTTTGTCCACTTCCTACACTTTCTCCACTTCATCCACTTCGTCCATTTCGTCCACTTCGTCCACGTCGTCAGGTTCGTCCACTTCCTCCACTTCGTCCACTTCCTCCACTTCCTCCACTTCGTTCACTTCGTCCACTTCGTCAACTTCGTCCACTTCTTCCACTTCGTCAACTTCGTCAACTTCGTCCACTTCGACCACTTCGTCAATTTCGTCAACTTCGTCCACTTCGTCCACTTCCTCCATTTCTTCCACTTACTCCAGTCCCTGAACTTCATCCACTGTCTCCACTTCTTCCTTTTTGTCCACTTCTTCATCTTCTTCTTCCACTTCGTCCAATTCGTCAACTTCGTCGAGTTCGTCCCCTTCGTCCACTTCGTCAACTTCGTCCCCTCCGTCCACTTCCTCCACTTCCTTCACTTTGTCAGCTTCTTCCACTTCGTCATCTTCGTCCACTTCCTCCACTTCGTCAAATTTGTCGACGTGCTCCACTTCCTCCACTTCGTCCACTTCGTCAAGTTCGCCAACTCCGTCCACTTCGTCCATTTATTCCACTTCTTCAAGTTTCTCCACTTCCTCCATTTCGTCCACTTCCTCAACATCGTCCATTTCCTCCACTTCCTCCACTTCATTCACTTCCTCCACTTCGTCCACTTCGTCAACTTCTTCAACTTCGTCCACTTCATCCACTTCGTCAAGTTCGTCCAGTTGCTCCACTTCCTCAAGTTCGTCCACTTCCTCCACTTCCTCCATTTCGTCTACTTCCTCCACTTCCTCACCATCGTCCATTTCCTCCACTTCCTCAACTTAATTCACTTGATCCACTTCTTCCACTTTGTCAACTTTTTCCACTTCCTACACTTCCTCCACCTCCTCCACTTCCTCCACTTCCTCCACTTCGTCAGGTTCGTCGACTTCCTCCACTTTGTCCACTTCCTCCACTTCCTGAACTTCATCCACTTCCCTCACTTTGTCCACTTCGACCACTTCGTCAACTTCGTTTACTTCGTGCACTTCCTCCACTTCCTCACCTTCGTCCACTGTCTCGACTTTGTCCACTTCGTCCTCTTCGTCCTTTTCTTCATCTTCTTTTCCACTTCGTCCAATTCGTCAACTTCGTCGAAGTCGTCCCCTTCGTCCACTTCGTCAACTTCGTCAAGTTCGTCTCCTTTGTCCACTTCGTCAACTTCTTCCACTTCGTCCACATCGTCCACTTCCTCCACTTCGTCAACTTTGTCCACTTCCTCCACTTCGTCCACTTCGTCAACTTCGCCAACTTCGTCCACTTCGTCCCCTTCCTCCACTTCCTCCACTTTGTCCACTTCATCCACCTCGTCCATTTCGTCCACTTCCTCCACTTCGTCAACTTCTTCCACTTCCTCCACTTCGTCCATTTCATCCACTTCGTCAAGTTCGTCCACTTCCTCCACTTTGTCCACTTCCTCCACTTCGTCCACTTCCTCCATTTCGTCCACTTCTTCCACTTCCTCCACTTCGTCCATTTCATCCACTTCGTCAAGTTCGTCCACTTCCTCCACTTCCTCCACTTCGTCCATTCCTCCACTTCATCCACTTCCTCCACTTCAACGACTTTGTATACTTCGTCAACTTTGTCCACTTCCTCCACTTCGTCCAGTTCTTCCACTTTCTCCACTTCGTCCACATTCTCCACTTCCTCCACTTCATCCACATTCTCCACTTCCTCCACTTCGTCAACTTCGTGCATTTCGTCCACTTCGTCAAGTTCTTCCACTTCCTCCACTTCCTCAAGTTCGTCCACCTCTTCCACTTCCTCCACTTCGTCCTCTTCCTCCATTTCGTCTACCTCCTCCACTGCCTCAACATCGTCCATTTCTGCCATTTCCTGAACTTAATTGACTTCATCCACTTCTTCCACTTTGTCAACTTTGTCCACTTCCTTCACTTCCTCCACTTTGTCCATTTAGTCCACTTCGACCACTTCGTCAGGTTTGTCCACTTCCTCCACTTCCTCCACTTCGTCAACTCCGTCCAGTTCATCCACTTCTTCCACTTCTTCCACATCCTCCACTTCCTCCACTTCCTCCACTTCCTCCATTTCCTCCACTTCCTCCACTTCCTAAACTTCGTCCACTTCGCCCACTTCGTTTACTTCGTCGACTTCCTCCACTTCCTCAGTTTCGTCCATTGTCTCCAATTCGTCCACTTCGTCCTTTTCTTCATCTTCTTCTTCGACTTCGTCCAATTCGTCAACTTTGTCGAGTTCATCCCCTTCGTCCACTTCGTCAACTTCGTCAAGTTCGTCCCCTTCGTCCACTTCCTCCATGATGAACCAATATTTTCCTCACTTCACTTAGTTTAATGTGCTAGAATTAGTCGGGGAATTATGCTTAAGCGTCCGGTATTTTCCTGTTTTTTCTAATTGTGCTTAATTTGATCGAAAATTCTTATTTTAACTAATTTGAATTATCTGAGCTTATTATTTTGCATTATTAATTACGGGAAAATTTTGGATAACTTTTTGGGACATTAGAAAGCTAAATGAGAAATGGAAATTGAGCCAATGCATCTTAGCCATTTTTATTTTCGCTGGCTGCTGCGTGAATGTTGTGTCAACTTGTGTGTCTTCGTTTGAGTTCAATTCTTATCCGTTTTCCATGCAAGTTTTTTTCATAGTTTCGTCTGGATGTCTATTTTAACATATAGTTTTTACTTTGTTCAAATTCATTCTGTGTTGTTCCCAGTATTTATTTTACTCTCATATGTCAGTCCAGTGATTACTGCTGTTTGTGTCAACTTGTGTGTCTTCGTTTGAGTTCAATTCTTATCCGTTTTCCATGCAACTTTTTTTCATAGTTTCTTCTAGATGTCTATTTTAACGTATAGTTTTTACTTTGTTCAAATTCGTTCTGTGCTGTTCCCAGTATTTATTTTACTCTCATATGTCAGTCCAGTGATTACTGTTTGAGTGATTTCTAATCTGTTTGCATTGTTTGCTTGCTGTTTAGTACTTGTGGTGGCTGGAATTTATCATTGGACAATGCATCTCATGGCCTAAGACAAAATGAAGGAATATTTTATTCTTTTTGGAAGGAAGTGGGAGACACCAAAATAAACAAAAGAGGAGACCACCACATTGCAAACTCACGGTTTTATAACTCTTTTGGAAGATAACAATTTTATTTTGGAGGAAACCACACTCTTTAAGTGAATGCCACGGCAATATAAAAGAATAGATGGACTTGAAGTGAAATGAAAGAGGGGGACCACGTGAACATCCAACACTCACGGCAATTTCACACAAAATGGGAGGTGCAGCAAAAGGAGGCTTCATTTGGCAAAGAAAGCAACGCGGCCCACACCTGCTTCCATTCTGCAGCACGCTGATTTCAATGGGCTGAACTTCACGCTCCAACTGATTCACGTGGCACAGCAGCAAAGGCATCACGGTCTTGAGCTGGAAAGAAGCAGGAAACGCTGCTTGTCATGCCAAGTCACCACGGGTGATTGAATTTTCAATTGGAAGCTTCATTAGCAAGCTTGGAGGGGTGCACACGGAATTAACTTCATCCACGTCCAGCTTGGATGAATAGAGGGGTGTCAAAAAGCAAAGCGTTCCAGCACACTTGGAGGGCTCCAGCGGACTCTCTCTCACGGAGGGGATTCACTGCTTCATTTTTAAGGGTATATGAGTGATTGAAGCTCCAGCCGCCACACTAGAAAGAGGGAACCACCGAGAGTGAGTGGGGAAGAGCTGGAGAAAGAAAAAGCCACGCACATGGAGGGGTACGGCTAGAAGGAGAGAAGCACGCTGGAATGGCTGGAATGTTGCACGCTCATTTCATTCGAAATAGCTGGAAGAAGTGAAGGTGCTGATTCACTTTTCTTTTTGGAAGCACACATTTTCCTTTCACTTTGAAGAAAGAGGAGTTGGCACATCAGGAGGGGAGTAGCCCCCGAAAGGGTTTTCGTTTATTGTAGTTATGGTTGGATGAGAATGAATTTTATATTCCAATTGTTGAAATACCAAAAGCATTGACCGGTTTTGAAGTTGTTTGCTATGAATCATCATTCACGTTTTTCAATGTTCATCGTTAACTTTCCATTATTCTAATCCATTCCATTACTATTCATGTGTCCTTTTATTTATACTTTTCACGTGATGGAGGTGTCTTGAAAGAAGACCAACTTAGCACTTCATTTATTAGCTTTAGGATGTATTTTATTTTCTTTCATTGAGAAATGCACTCACGGTGATTGATGGTTTCTTTTAGAAAAAAGCTTATTTATTTTAGTTGAAAGAACATGCTCATGGTGTCAAATTATTTCCTTTCCTTGATGATGAAAGAAGAGAGCACTGTTTTTGAAGGTAAGTGGGGTCAAGGTGCAGCTGCCATGTGGAGAAGTATTCATTCACTTTAGAAAGCAAAAGTGGTAGGATGGTTGGTGATTTACGTAAAGAAAGAAGAAGTGGTCTACATGATTAATTTTTCTTTTATTTCTTTGAGTTGGTGCAGCCGCAACACACTTTTATTTGTTTAGGATGCTTTCAATTTTTTTTATTCTAGCTTGGAGTAGTTTTAGTTTATTTAATTTGCTGCCACTTATTTTGATTCCTTAAGTGTTCACGTTTTTTTTCAATTTAGAAGTAAGGTGTGTCCACGTGAATGTGAAGCATTGTGCGGTGATGAGACATGTTGAAGGATAGAAAGTTTTATTTTTTTTACTTCTTCACGCATTTACTTTTATGTGTTCTTTACGCATTCATTTCAATTGGTTTCCGTTCTCGGTGTGCATTTAAATTGTTTAGCTCAATGTTGCACTTTTAATTTGGTTAAAGCGATTTTCATTTTGATGTTCTCTATTTTTCGTGGTTGTGATATTTTAGTTACAATGTTAGCTTAAGTGACTAACCATTTTAATTCTGTGTTTATATGTGTTTACATCCGTGTTTATGTTCGTGTTTTAATTTAGTTCACTTGCACTCTAAAAAAAAAAATCTTCACAAACCCCCCCCACAATGTGTTTGATCTGAGACTGAACCCCAATTTGGTCCTTGAGAGACGACCTAGGAGTCACTTCCTAGTCTATACTGCATTCTTTTATGCACAACTTTTGTGGGAGGTGCGACCCTCTCATCAAAATGGCGCCGTTGCCGGGGACCAACGGTTCAGTCTTAGGTCTTTTGTTGTGTTAGTGTCTTTTGTTGTGTTAGTGTTGTGTTTTAGGATGTTTAGTTAGTCTTGTTTGGGTTTACTTCTTTTATCGATTTTTGTGTTTTTAGATTTTTACCATTTTTTGTATTTTGTGTATTTAGTTGTTGTTTGTGGAAGTTTCAAATTATGTAAATAATGGTTTTCCCCATGTTATGTTTCTATATGTTTGGTTTAATCTTTGTTTGAAGTGGAAGCCCAGGTCTGAGACATGTTTTGCACTACAATAGAGGAGATGACAGACTCTCAAGACTGGATATATGATCTGATCCAGAGTCTTCCCAAATTCCATGGGTTGGCACATGAAGATCCATACAGGCACCTCAAGGAGTTTTGTTTGGTGTGTTTGTCGATGAGGCCTCCTGGTGTTTCAAAGGAGACAGTGTTGATGAAAGTGTTTCCAATGTCCCTTCAAGGTGCAGCAAGAGACTGGTTCCTATACCAGTATCCTTTTGATAGTTGGCAGGAAACACAACAGAGATTCCTCAACAAGTTCTTTCCAGCAGCAAAGGTGGTCAGCATTAGGAGGGAGATCACTACCATTGAGCAATTTCAAGAAGAAAGCCTGGCAGATTATTGGGAGAGGTTTAACAGGCTCTGCACAGCCTGTCCAAACCACCAAATTTCAGAGCATTTGCTCTTGATTTACTTTTATGAAGGGCTCCTGGACAATGAAAGGATATTAGTGGATGTAGCTGCTGGTGGATCTTTGATGGACAGAACTCCAACAGAGGCAAAGAAGTTGCTCTGCAAGCTGGCGGGTCAAAATCCAAGTGAGGTAGTGAAGGAAAAACCTGAGCAGGTTTACTGTAAACTTGAAATCCCTACTCATGTATCTGAGGTTCAAGTAAATTTTAATGCTTTTGAATTGGTAAAACTTGAACCATTTAAGCCTGTTCTGGATTCTGATATTGATACACATGTGCACACTCATGTTGTGGATTCATTATTCCCGGTAGAGCACATTGACATACCTGATGTTCACTATCCTTGCACTGACCTTGATTTAAATGATAGCCTTGAGGATGCAGCTGATGACTTGGAGATTGGTAAGAAAATTTTCAATGAGCAAAAACAGGTTTATTCTGAACTTGAGATTCCAAACACTTTACCTGATTTGCTTATGCATTCAAATGCCTGTGATTTGATGCACACTGATTCTATAGGATTCATGACTGATACTGATACAGATTTGATTGACCATTCTAAAATTTTTGATTCAGTATCAGCCATTGAACCCATTGGTCTAAGGGTTGTTTTGAATGGACATGATTGTCGTGATGAAATTTTGAATGATAATAGCCTTGAACTGACCTTTGATTCTGTTGATGATGCATATATCAATATTGATTTTGAGGTGGAAACTGTGCAATCTGATAACTCTATAGAGTTAGGACTGAACTTTGATCTGACACAGTTCTCTGAGAACTTTGAATGTGATTGTGAATCTGGTTCTTGCCCGATCTGTATTGAAATTGATTATGTGTTACAGACAGATTCTAAGCGTATAACAGATGCTATTAATTGTGAGTTTGATGACCATGCTGCAGAATTAAATGAGAATACAGGTGCTGACATTAAGGAAATCGTGATTAATGAAGGAGAGTGTACTGCTACTTCTTTGATTGAGCTAGGGATCTCCATTCCGATGTCACACACTGAACAACTGCCAGTGGAAGGAAAGCTACTGATGGAACAGTTTGCTGGGAGAAGAAAGAAGAAACATCTCGTTTTGGATGATATGACAGTACTGATGAAGTTGGTCCTCCTCAAAACTCGCTTGCTGAATCTAATGGTGGAAGACATCTCCCTAAAAGTCCAAAATTGGCAGCTTCCACCATAACTCAGGGGAGTTTTCCTTTTCTCTTCTCCCCCTTTCCCTACTTTTATTGCACTTGTCCATGATCTGTTGACTGTTTTGATTTCCGATCTTATGCTTATGACACATTGAGGACACTGTGTAGTTTAAGTGTGGTCTATTGGGGGAGATTTTTATTTTTTCTTTGTTAGTTTTTGTTTTCTTGGTTAAATTTTTTCTTTTCTAGGTAGTTTTTGTTTTGTCGTGTGTACAGTTTTACATGATTCTCTTCATTTCTGGACTTTGTTTGGGTTGTAGACTTATCATTTCCTTCACTTGATTGATATTTATTTGTTTGAAATCCTTGCTTTTCTCTGCTTGAGAAGATGATTATGATGTTTGAGAGGTTGAATTGATTGTGACAGAATTACCCTGTGTGAGATTTGAGCCACTTTATGTTTTTTTCTTGTGTGTGATATGTCTCTTGATTGCTTGCGCATATGCCTTGGCTTGACTCTTGTTGATAATTCTTGATTGATATGCATGTTTGGAAGTGATAAAGGCAATTTTGTTCTTGAGCCTCTCTAGCCAAATAAGCTTACCTTGTTTTGATCCTTTGATAACCCCTTTTGAGCCTATACTTTCCCCCATTTCTTTGTTTTGAAGCTCATACACTAGCCCTAAGTGAAAAACCATGATTACCTTAACCTTAGGGAATTTTGGAGCTTTGGAAGTGTTTTGGGAACAAGTGTGGTCTCCTTAGGGATTCTGATGAGTTGGCTAGTTGGTTCCTCTTCTTGTTCTGTTTTGTTTTTGTAAATCTTGTCTTTTACAGTTTTGTTTTGAAAAGAGAAAAAAGAAAAGAGACAGGATGAAAAAAAGTGAGAAAGATGAAAAAGAAAAATGAAGAAAAAAAATTGTGAATAATTGTGAATAATGGAGTCAAGAAGAGGATGGAATCAGAGGTTGTGGGTGTGTTTGAATGTGTTTACACTTGTTCCCCATTGCTCCTCTGTTCCTTATGGTTTGTAGCTTCTTATCCAGATATATCCTGCCTTGTCCTTGGCGCCATTACAACCATGAAAAGACCTTTTGATTTGAACATGCATATGTTTCTGAGTGTTGATATTAGAGGCTTGCCAAGTTTGTTGTTGTTTGCTTTCTTGAGTGCATTGAGTGACATTGATTTACCCCAAACACTTGAGAGAAACACTGATAGTGCATCTGTGAGGTTTTGTTACTTTTGATTCACCTCTTGAGCTGATTAATCATTTTGCCATGTCTTGAATTGCTTGAATGATTTCATGAGTATCTGCTTTCTCTGATTCATTCTGTGTTGGAATTGTCTACTTCTTTTCTCTGTCCAGATTTCTTGAGGACGGTGTAAAATCTGTTTGTTTCCTTGTGAGTCTTTATTTTCTGTGTGTCGACGTTGTGTCACCTTCTTAAAAGCCCTTTGAACTATTCCCTGATTTGCGTCTTGATTTTGCCCAGGAGTGCAAAAGACTAAGTGTGGTCTATTTTGATGAACCAATATTTTCCTCACTTCACTTAGTTTAATGTGCTAGAATTAGTCGGGGAATTATGCTTAAACGTCCGGTATTTTCCTGTTTTTTCTAATTGTGCTTAATTTGATCGAAAATTCTTATTTTAACTAATTTGAATTATCTGAGCTTATTATTTTGCATTATTAATTACGGGAAAATTTTGGATAACTTTTTGGGACATTAGAAAGCTAAATGAGAAATGGAAATTGAGCCAATGCATCTTAGCCATTTTTATTTTCGCTGGCTGCCGCGTGAATGTTGTGTCAACTTGTGTGTCTTCGTTTGAGTTCAATTCTTATCAGTTTTCCATGCAATTTTTTTTCATAGTTTCGTCTGGATGTCTATTTTAACATATAGTTTTTACTTTGTTCAAATTCATTCTGTGTTGTTCCCAGTATTTATTTTACTCTCATATGTCAGTCCAGTGATTACTGCTGTTTGTGTCAACTTGTGTGTCTTCGTTTGAGTTCAATTCTTATCCGTTTTCCATGCAATTTTTTTTCATAGTTTCTTCTAGATGTCTATTTTAACGTATAGTTTTTACTTTGTTTAAATTCGTTCTGTACTGTTCCCAGTATTTATTTTACTCTCATATGTCAGTCCAGTGATTACTGTTTGAGTGATTTCTAATCTGTTTGCATTGTTTGCTTGCTGTTTAGTACTTGTGGTGGCTGGAATTTATCATTGGACAATGCATCTCATGGCCTAAGACAAAATGAAGGAATATTTTATTCTTTTTGGAAGGAAGTGGGAGACACCAAAATAAACAAAAGAGGAGACCACCACATTGCAAACTCACGGTTTTATAACTCTTTTGGAAGATAACAATTTTATTTTGGAGGAAACCACACTCTTTAAGTGAATGCCACGGCAATATAAAAGAATAGATGGACTTGAAGTGAAATGAAAGAGGGGGACCACGTGAACATCCAACACTCACGACAATTTCACACAAAATGGGAGGTACAGCAAAAGGAGGCTTGATTTGGCAAAGAAAGCAACGCGGCCCACACCTGCTTCCATTCTGCAGCACGCTGATTTCAATGGGCTGAACTTCACGCTCCAACTGATTCACGTGGCACAGCAGCAAAGGCATCACGGTCTTGGGCTGGAAAGAAGCAGGAAACGCTGCTTGTCATGCCAAGTCACCACGGGTTATTGAATTTTCAATTGGAAGCTTCATTAGCAAGCTTGGAGGGGTGCACACGGAATTAACTTTATCCACGTCCAGCTTGGATGAATAGAGGGGTGTCAAAAAGCAAAGCGTTCCAGCACACTTGGAGGGCTCCAGCGGACTCTCTCTCACGGAGGGGATTCACTGCTTCATTTTTAAGGGTATATGAGTGATTGAAGCTCCATCCGCCACACTAGAAAGAGGGAACCACCGAGAGTGAGTGGGGAAGAGCTGGAGAAAGAAAAAGCCACGCACATGGAGGGGTACGGCTAGAAGGAGAGAAGCACGCTGGAATGGCTGGAATGTTGCACGCTCATTTCATTCGGAATAGCTGGAAGAAGTGAAGGTGCTGATTCACTTTTCTTTTTGGAAGCACACATTTTCCTTTCACTTTGAAGAAAGAGGAGTTGGCACATCAGGAGGGGAGTAGCCCCCGAAAGGGTTTTCGTTTATTGTAGTTATGGTTGGATGAGAATGAATTTTATATTCCAATTGTTGAAATACCAAAAGCATTGACCGGTTTTGAAGTTGTTTGCTATGAATCATCATTCACGTTTTTCAATGTTCATCGTTAACTTTCCATTATTCTAATCCATTCCATTACTATTCATGTGTCCTTTTATTTATACTTTTCACGTGATGGAGGTGTCTTGAAAGAAGACCAACTTAGCACTTCATTTCTTAGCTTTAGGATGTATTTTATTTTCTTTCATTGAGAAATGCACTCACGGTGATTGATGGTTTCTTTTAGAAAAAGCTTATTTATTTTAGTTGAAAGAACATGCTCATGGTGTCAAATTATTTCCTTTCCTTGATGATGAAAGAAGAGAGCACGGTTTTTGAAGGTAAGTGGGGTCACGGTGCAGCTGCCATGTGGAGAAGTATTCATTCACTTTAGAAAGCAAAAGTGGTAGGATGGTTGGTGATTTACGTAAAGAAAGAAGAAGTGGTCTACATGATTAATTTTTCTTTTATTTCTTTGAGTTGGTGCAGCCGCAACACACTTTTATTTGTTTAGGATGCTTTCAATTTTTTTTATTCTAGCTTGGAGTAGTTTTAGTTTATTTAATTTGCTGCCACTTATTTTGATTCCTTAAGTGTTCACGTTTTTTTTCAATTTAGAAGTAAGGTGTGTCCACGTGAATGTGAAGCATTGTGCGGTGATGAGACATGTTGAAGGATAGAAAGTTTTATTTTTTTTACTTCTTCACGCATTTACTTTTATGTGTTCTTTACGCATTCATTTCAATTGGTTTCCGTTCTCGGTGTGCATTTAAATTGTTTAGCTCAATGTTGCACTTTTAATTTGGTTAAAGCGATTTTCATTTTGATGTTCTCTATTTTTCGTGGTTGTGATATTTTAGTTACAATGTTAGCTTAAGTGACTAACCATTTTAATTCTGTGTTTATATGTGTTTACATCCGTGTTTATGTTCGTGTTTTAATTTAGTTCACTTGCACTCTAAAAAAAAAAATCTTCACAAACCCCCCCCACAATGTGTTTGATCTGAGACTGAACCCCAATTTGGTCCTTGAGAGACGACCTAGGAGTCACTTCCTAGTCTATACTGCATTCTTTTATGCACAACTTTTGTGGGAGGTGCGACCCTCTCATCACTCCACTTCGTCAACTTCTTCCACTTCGTCCACTTCGTCAACTTCGTCCACTTCCTCCATTTCCTCAACATCCTCCACTTCCTCCACTTCGTCAACTTTGTCCACTTGCTCCACTTCGTCCACTTCGTCAACTTCGACAACTTCGTCCACTTCGTTCATTTCGTCCACTTCGTCAAATTCGTCCGCTTCCTCCACTTCCTCCACTTTGTCCACTTCCTCCACTTCGTCCAATTCTTCCACTTCGTCCACTTCGTCAACTTCGTCCAATTCGTCCACTTCGTCCACTTCGTCCACTTCGTCCACTTCGTCCACTTCGTCCACTTCGTCCACTTTGTCCACTTCGTCAACTTCGTCAACTTCGTCCACTTCCTCCACTTCGTCCAGTTCTTCCACTTCCTCCACTTCGTCCACATTCTCCACTTCCTCCACTTCGTCAGGTTCGTCCACTTCCTCCACTTACTCCACTTCCTCCACTTCCTCCACTTCTTCCACTTCGTTCACTTCGTCCACTTTGTCCACTTCGTCCACTTCTTCCACTTCCTCCACTTCCTCCACTTCCTCCACTTCTTCCATTTCCTCCACTTCCTCCACTTCCTGAACTTCGTCCACTTCCTCCACTTCGTCAACTTCGTTTACTTCGTCCACTTCCTCCACTTCCTCACCTTCGTCCACTGTCTCCACTTCGTCCACTTCGTCGTCTTCGTCCTTTTCTTCATCTTCTTCTTCCACTTCATCCCATTCGTCAACTTCGTCGAGTTCGTCCACTTCGTTAACTTCATCCCTTCTTCCACTTCCTCCGCTTCGTCAACTTCCTCCACTTCCTCGACATCGGCGTCCACTTGCTCCACTTTGTCAAATTTGTCCACTTGCTCCACTTCGTCCACTTTCTCAACTTCGCCAACTTCGTCCATTTCGTCCACTTCGTCCATTTCGTCCACTTCGTCAAGTTCCTCTGCTTCCTACACTTCGTCCACTTCCTCCACTTCGTCAACTTCGTCCACTTCTTTCACTTCCTCCACTTCTTCCACTTCGTCCACTTGGTCAACTTCGTCCACTTCATCCACTTCCTCCACTTCGTCCACATTCTCCACTTCCTCCACTTCGTCAACTTCGTCCACTTCGTCCACTTCGTGGATTTCGTCAACTTCGTCAAGTTCGTCCACTTCCTCCACTTCCTCAAGTTCGTCCACTTCCTCCACTTCCTCCAGTTCGTCCACTTCCTCCACTTCCTCCATTTCGTCTACTTCCCCCACTTCCTCATCATCGTCAATTTCCTCCATTTCCTCAATTTAATTCACTTCAACCACTTCTTCCACTTTGTCAACTTTGTCCACTTCCGCCACTTCGTCCACTTCGTCAATTTCGTCCACTTCGTCCACTTCGTCAGGTTCGTCCACTTCCTCCACTTGGTCCACTTCCTCCACTTCTTCCACTTTGTTCACTTCGTCAACTTCTTCCACTTCCTCCACTTCTTCCACTTCCTCCACTTCCTCCACTTCCTCCACTTCGTCCACTTCGTAAACTTCGTTTACTTCGTCCACTTCCTCCACTTCCTCACCTTCGTCCACTTCGTCTTCTTCGTCCTTTTCTTCATCTACTTCTTCCACTTTGTCCAATTCGTCAACTTCGTCGAGTTCGTCCCCTTCGACCACTTCGTCAAGTTCGTCCCCTTCGTCCACTTCCTCCACTTCCTCCACTTCGTCAACTTCTTCCACTTCGTCCACTTCATCAACTTCGTCCCCTTCCTCCACTTCCTCCACTTTGTCCACTTCATCCACCTCGTCCTTTTCGTCCACTTCCTCCACTTCGTCAACTTCTTCCACTTCCTCCACTTCGTCCATTTCATCCACTTCGTCAAGTTCGTCCACTTCCTCCACTTCGTCCACTTCGTCCACTTCGTCCACTTCCTCCACTTCGTCCACTTCCTCCACTTCGTCCATTTCATCCACTTCGTCAAGTTCGTCCACTTCCTCCACTTTTTCCACTTCCTCCACTTCGTCCACTTCCTCCACTTCATCCACTTCCTCCACTTCAACGACTTTGTATACTTCGTCAACTTTGTCCACTTCCTCCACTTCGTCGAGTTCTTCCACTTTCTCCACTTCGTCCACATTCTCCACTTCCTCCACTTCGTCAACTTCGTGCATTTCGTCCACTTCGTCAAGTTCTTCCACTTCCTCCACTTCCTCAAGTTCGTCCACCTCTTCCACTTCCTCCACTTCGTCCTCTTCCTCCATTTCGTCTACCTCCTCCACTGCCTCAACATCGTCCATTTCTGCCATTTCCTGAACTTAATTGACTTCATCCACTTCTTCCACTTTGTCAACTTTGTCCAGTTCCTTCACTTCCTCCACTTCGTCCATTTCGTATACTTCGACCACTTCGTCAGGTTTGTCCACTTCCTCCACTTCCTCCACTTCGTCAACTCCGTCCAGTTCATCCACTTCTTCCACTTCTTCCACATCCTCCACTTCCTCCACTTCCTCCACTTCCTCCATTTCCTCCACTTCCTCCACTTCCTGAACTTCGTCCACTTCGCCCACTTGGTTTACTTCGTCGACTTCCTCCACTTCCTCAGTTTCGTCCATTGTCTCCAATTCGTCCACTTCGTCCTTTTCTTCATCTTCTTCTTCCCCTTCGTCCAATTCGTCAACTTTGTCGAGTTCATCCCCTTCGTCCACTTCGTCAACTTCGTCAAGTTCGTCCCCTTCGTCCACTTCCTCCACTTCCTCCACTTCGTCAACTTCTTCCACTTTGTCCACTTCGTCAACTTTGTCCACTTCCTCCATTTCCTCAACATCCTCCACTTCCTCCACTTCGTCAACTTTGTCCACTTGCTCCACTTCGTCCACTTCGTCAACTTCGACAACTTCGTCCACTTCGTTCATTTCGTCCACTTCGTCAAATTCGTCCGCTTCCTCCACTTCCTCCACTTTGTCCACTTCCTCCACTTCCTCCACTTCGTCCAATTCTTCCACTTCGTCCACTTCGTCAACTTCGTCCAATTCGTCCACATCGTCCACTTCGTCCACTTCATCCACTTCGTCCACTTCGTGCACTTCGTCCACTTCGTCCACTTCGTCAACTTCGTCCACTTCCTCCACTTCCTCCACTTCGTCCAGTTCTTTCACTTCCTCCACTTCGTCCACATTCTCCACTTCCTCCACTTCGTCAGGTTCGTCCACTTCCTCCACTTCCTCCACTTCCTCCACTTCTTCCACTTCCTTCACTTTGTCCACTTCGTCCACTTCCTCAACTTCTTCCACTTGCTCCACTTCCTCCACTTCCTCCACTTCTTCCATTTCCTCCACTTCCTCCACCTCCTGAACTTCGTCCATTTCCTCCACTTCGTCCACTTCGTCAACTTCGTTTACTTCCTCCACTTCCTCCACTTCCTCACCTTCGTCCACTGTCTCCACTTCGTCCACTGTCTCCACTTCGTCCACTTCGTCGTCTTCGTCCTTTTCTTCATCTTCTTCTTCCACTTCATCCCATTCGTCAACTTCGTCGAGTTCGTCCACTTCGTCAACTTCGTCCCTTCTTCCACTTCGTCCGCTTCGTCAACTTCGTCCACTTCCTCGACATCGGCGTCCACTTGCTCTACTTTGTCAAATTTGTCCACTTGCTCCACTTCGTCCACTTCGTCAACTTCACCAACTTCGTCCATTTCGTCCACTTCGTCCATTTTGTCCATTTCGTCCACTTCGTCAAGTTCCTCCGCTTCCTCCACTTCGTCCACTTCCTCCACTTCGTCAACTTCGTCCACTTCTTTCACTTCCTCCACTTCTTCCACTTCCTCCACTTTGTCCACTTCGTCCACTTCTTCCACTTCCTCCACTTCCTCCACTTCTTCCATTTCCTCCACTTCCTAAACTTCGTCCATTTCCTCCACTTCGTCCACTTCGTCAACTTCGTTTACTTCGTCCACTTCCTCCACTTCCTCACCTTCGTCCACTGTCTCCACTTCGTCCACTTCGTCGTCTTCGTCCTTTTCTTCATCTTCTTCTTCCACTTAATCCCATTCGTCAACTTCGTCGAGATCGTCCACTTCGTCAACTTCGTCCCTTCTTCCACTTCGTCCGCTTCGTCAACTTCGTCGACTTCCTCGACATCGGCGTCCACTTGCTCCACTTTGTCAAATTTATCCACTTGCTCCACTTCGTCTACTTCGTCAACTTCGCCAACTTCATCCATTTCGTCTACTTTGTCAAGTTCCTCCGCTTCCTCCACTTCGTCCACTTCCTCCACTTCGTCAACTTCGTCCACTTCTTCCACTTCCTCCACTTCTTCCACTTCGTCCACTTCGTCAACTTCGTCCACTTCATCCACTTAGTCCACTTCCTCCACTTCGTCCACTTCGTCAACTTCATCCACTTCCTCCAATTCGTCCAGTTCTGCCACTTCCTCCACTTCGTCCACATTCTCCACTTCCTCCACTTCGTCAACTTCGTCCACTCCGTCCACTTCGTGGATTTCGTCCACTTCGTCAAGTTCGTCCACTTCCTCCACTTCCTCAAGTTCGTCCACTTCCTCCACTTCCTCTAGTTCGTCCACTTCCTCCACTTCCTCCACTTCCTCCATTTCGTCTACTTCCCCCACTTCCTCATCATCGTCCATTTCCTCCACTTCCTCAATTTAATTCACTTCAACCACTTCTTCCACTTTGTCAACTTTGTCCACTTCCGCCACTTCGTCCACTTCGTCAATTTCGTCCACTTCGTCCACTTCGTCAGGTTCGTCCACTTCCTCCACTTCGTCCACTTCCTCCACTTCTTCCACTTTGTTCACTTCGTCAACTTCGTCCACTTCCTCCACTTCCTCCACTTCCTCCACTTCGTCCACTTCGTCAACTCCGTTTACTTCGTCCACTTCCTCCACTTCCTCACCTTCGTCCACTTCGTCTTCTTCGTCCTTTTCTTCATCTACTTCTTCCACTTTGTCCAATTCGTCAACTTCGTCGAGTTCGTCCCCTTCGACCACTTCGTCAACTTCGTCAAGTTCGTCCCCTTCGTCCACTTCCTCCACTTTCTCCACTTCGTCAACTTCTTCCACTTCGTCCACTTCATCAACTTCGTCCACTTCCTCCACTTCCTCAACATCGTCGTCCACTTCCTCCAGTTTGTCAACTTTGTCCACCTGCTCCACTTCGTCCACTTCGTCCACTTCGTCAACTTTGGCAACTTCTTCCACTTTGTCCATTTCGTCCACTTCGTCAAGTTCGTCCGCTTCCTCCACTTCCTCCACTTTGTCCACTTCGTCCACTTCGTCCATTTCCTCCACTTCCTCCACTTCCTCCACTTCGTCAACTTCCTCCACTTCCTGAACTTTGTCCACTTGCTCAACTTCCTCCACTTCGTCCATTTCATCCACTTCGTCAAGTTCGTGCTCTTCCTCCACTTCCTCCACTTCCTCCACTTTGTCCACTTCCTCCACTTCCTGCACTTCTTCCAGTTCCTCCACTTCGTCTACTTCCTCCACTTCGTCCATTTCGTCCACTTCGTCAAGTTCGTCCACTCCTCCACTTCCTCCACTTCTTCCACTTCCTCCACTTCGTCCACATCCTCCACTTCATTCACTTCGTCCACTTCGTCCACTTCGTCCACTTCGTCCACTTCATCAACTTCGTCCACTTCCTCCACTTCGTCCAGTTCATCCACTTCCTCCACTTCGTCCAGTTCATCCACTTCCTCCACTTCGTCCACATATTCCACTTCCTCCACTTCGTCAACTGCGTCTACTTCGTCCAATTCGTGCATTTTGTCCACTTCGCCAAGTTCGTCCACTTCCTCAAGCTCGTCTACTTCCTCCACTTCCTCCACTTCGTCAACTTCCTCCACTTCCTCCATTTGGTCTACTTCCTCCACTGCCTCAACATCGTCTATTTCCTCCATCTCCTCAACTTAATTCACTTCATCCAGTTCTTCCACTTTGTGAACTGTGTCCACTTCCTAAACTTCCTCCACTTCGTCCACTTCGTCCATTTCATCCACTTCGTCAGGTTCATCTACTTCCTCCACTTCATCAAAATCGTCCACTTCCTCCACTTCGTCCACTTCGTCAACTTCTTCCACTTCCTCCACGTCCTTCACTTCCTCCACTTCCTCCATTTCCTCCACTTTCTCAACTTCCTTGACTTCGTGAACTTCGTCCACTTCCTCCACTTCGTCAAATTCGTTTACTTCGTCCACTTCCTAAACTTCCTCCACTTCGTCCACTTCGTCCATTTCATCCACTTCGTCAGGTTCATCTACTTCCTCCACTTCATCAAAATCGTCCACTTCCTCCACTTCGTCCACTTCGTCAACTTCTTCCACTTCCTCCACGTCCTTCACTTCCTCCACTTCCTCCATTTCCTCCACTTTCTCAACTTCCTTGACTTCGTGAACTTCGTCCACTTCCTCCACTTCGTCAAATTCGTTTACTTCGTCCACTTCCTCCACTACCTCAGCTTCGTCCACTGTCTCCACTTTGTCCTTTTCTTCATCTTCTTCCACTTCGTCCGATTCGTCAACTTCGTCGAGTTCGTCCCCTTCGTCCACTTCGTCCACTTCGTCTACTTCCTCCACTTCCTCCACTTCGTGAACTTCTCCACTTCGTCCACCTCGTCAACTTCCTCCACTTGATCCACTTCCTCAACATTGTCCACCTCCTCCACTTCGTCAACTTTGTCCACTTGCTCCACCCTCTCCACTTCATCCACTTCATCAACTTTGCCAACTTCGTGCACTTCGTCCATTTCGTACACTTCGTCAAGTTTGTCCCCTTTCTCCACTTCCTCCAGTTTGTCCACTTCCTCCACTTCCTGCACTTCGTCCACTTCTTCCACTTTAACCACTTCGTCCACTTCGTCAACTTCCTTTACTTCGTCCACTTCCTCCACTCCCTCATTCCTCCGCTTTGTCCACTTCCTCCACTTCTTCCACTTCATCCACTTCCTCCACTTCGTCCACTTCTTCCACTTTAACCACTTCGTCCACTTCGTCAACTTCCTTTACTTCGTCCACTTCCTCCACTCCCTCATTCCTCCGCTTTGTCCACTTCCTCCACTTCGTCCACTTCATCCACTTCTTCCACTTCGTCCACTTCGTCCACTTCGTCCACTTCGTTCACGTCGTCAACTTCGTCCACTTCGTCCATTTCCTCCGCTTCGTCCACTTCGTCCTCTTCGTCCACTTCGTCCAGTTCGTCCACTTCCTTCGTCCACTTCATCCACTTCTTCCACTTCGTCCACTTCGTCCACTTCGTCCACTACGTCCACTTCGTCCACTTCGTCCACTTCGTTCACGTCGTCAACTTCTTCCACTTCGTACATTTCCTCCGCTTCGTCCACTTCGTCCTCTTCATCCACTTCGTCCAGTTCGTCCACTTCCTCCACTTCCTCCACTTTATCAACTTCGTCAACTTGGTCCACTTCGTCAACTTCGTCCACTTCGTCAATTTCGCCCACTTCGTGAAGTTCGTCCACTTCCTCCACTTCCTCCACTTCTTCAAGTTCGTCCACATCGTCCACTACCTCCACTTCCTGAACTTCGTCCACTTCCTCCACTTCATCCTCTTCCTCCATTTCGAATACTTCCTTCACTTCCTCCACTTCCTCCACTTTGTCCACTTCGTCCACTTCCTCCACTTCGTCCACGTCGTCAAGTTCTTCCACTTCGTCCACTTCGTCCGCTTCGTCCACTTCGTCCACATCCTCCACTTCATCCCCTTCGTCCACTTCATCAAGTTCGTCCACTTCGTCCACTTCCTCTATTTCCTCCACTTCCTCCATTTCCTTCACTTCGTCTACTTCCTCCATTTCATCCCCTTCACTGGTGCAGAAACGACTTTTTACGTCCGATATTTTGGCCTTTTGACGTCCCGCGTGCGCCGGACGTCTATGCGGTAGACGTCCCTCAGACGTCCGCTGCCTGAGGACGGACGTCTATATGAACGTCCGCTGCCTCAGGACGGACGTCTATATGAACGTCCGCTCTGCCTGAGGACGGACGTTTATTATAAACGTCCGCTGCATCAGAACGGACGTTTATATAAACGTCCGTTGCCTGAGGACGGACGTTTATTATAAACGTCCGCTGCCTCAGGACGAACGTTTATATAAACGTCCGTGGCCTGAGCACGGACGTTTATTATAAACGTCCGCTGCTGTCTGAGGACGGACGTCTACCTTGCTGAATTCTTTTGGTGTAGGGCTGGGGTGGGACGTCCGTATGTGCACAGACGGACGTCTATAGACGTCCGACTGTACACTAACGGACGTCTAGTGGGCGTTTTTTTTTTAAAAATTTGTTTGTTTTTTCAATAGAACCACACCTGAAAAACAGAAAAATGTCCCAGAACAATTCTCCAATAACATAAATATGCGTTTTATATAAACACAATTCTACTTAATGTTCAATCCACTACCAAACTATTAACATAAAAATAAAACTAAAACCAAACAATGTTCAATCAAGAAGAAATATAACTATTCCTAACTCCATCTTTGTAGAAGATAAGCGGTCCACTCCTGCCTTATCTGGTTAATTGTGTCCTCTGTAATAGGCGATGTAGTCTTGAAGCGCTGCAAAATTCAAGAAAGATTCATTATTGTTTCATATATAGTTGAAGATGATTTTGATTTGTAATGTATTGAAGGTATACATCATTACCTCATTCCAGTCATCTGTAATGACAGCTCGAATGATGGTCTTAATCCAACACATCACATAGAAGCCACATTCCCATGAATCTACCTGCTGGTTACACTAAAATAACAAACTAAATAGTTAAAAATTTAGATCATTCAATAACATAAATGAATTAGAAACTATAAATGACTTACAACCTTTGGATACAAAATTTGAACCAATTGACCACGAGATTTACCAATAACTCTGTACAGATTGAAAACACAAAGTATAATTAATATGACTATTTTATCATAAAAGTTGAAGGTTAACATCAAATTGAAGTCATTTTTTGGAGAAACACTTACCCTTGAAGCATGGTTCTCAAGTCATTTTTCATCTTCCTGTGCAACGAACAAAACCATATAATTTTACATTGTTTGGGAATGATAACCATCAGCTGCCAGTGAGACCTATCACGAAGGACAAATAGTTATTCAACTAATTAAGGAAACTATAATAATAAACTGACCACATATAAAAACACGTACCCGTCAATGTATGGCACAAGGTATATGTCTCTTTTGGACTCATCCATCCATGTTTGCAAATAATGTTGTCTGTTTTGAAGTGTGTTACCAGACGGTTGAATGGTCTGAGGTTCAACAAATCCGTACATGGAAGACCGACCTTGGTCTACAACGATTGTGTCCATGTACCTAAAACAACAAAGTTAAGTCGTTAGAAACTATATAAGAATGTAAATAAAAGTAATATCAAAGACCAAATTGACTAACTTACATGCACCACAGCTGAATGATGGAAATATTCAACATCCTGTCTCCCTCAATCACCTCCAATGCATCAGAAAATGTGATATAAACTGGCACATGTGGGGGAAGACCAAATACCCTCAAATCCCAGTATAGTTGTAATGATGCTTTCTTCAATCTGGGTAATTTTGTCACTAACTTTGATATAGGATCATCCTCTGCTTCAGCCATGTCATCATCTTCATGTATGACTGTATCATGAATTGGCTGCTTCTGAGGACGTGTGAACTGAAGATAAGAATTTACGTGAAAGCTTTATAAACAATTATATGAAGACAATTAACATAGAAATACTAAGGAAAAAGACATTATACCTGTGGAGTCGCGATGTGGGACATGATCAATGCTCTAGGCCAGGCAATAAATGTTCCTATGGCCTCCCCCACAAAGTTAATTTCTGGAGTGGGTACAGGCACCTGAGCCTGGGGATCCCGAACCTCGTCAATGGTCACACGCACGTGCTGGGGTAATATGGGAACACCATGAATGGTCTCCCCTCCCTCAAGCACTCGTCCGACAGCCACAATGCGTGGGGGATCCCCATCAACCAACAGCTCATATTGACCGCTATACTCATTGGGTTCTACAGCAGAGCATGATCCTCTAGTGCTGACACGAGGTGCTGTGGGAGTTTCATCGGCCCCCATGTGGCCTTGCGTCATGGAATGCAGCTTTTCTTCAAGCGCTCTTTGTATTTGTTTTTGTTCTTGTAGCTGCTCCATGAATCGTTGCTCCATTGATCTCATGCTTTGGTTGAGTCTTTCCTCCCACTGAAGATCCATCTGCCTCAGTGTCTCCTGACTCATTGATTGGGGGGTTTTCTGTGTAGGGCCAAAATAGTCACGAAGACCAATCGCCCCTGGAACTCCACGTACACGTCCTGGGTGCTCGGGCCTTCCAATGGCCGTTGTCAGAATGTCGTCCCTACCTTGGCCAGCAAATGTGCCCTGAGTCTGCTGCTCAACCAACTCATCCTGCACATAAAAAACCAAGTTACTTAGAAGACATGCTGTGATAGATACACAATCAAATAACTGCTTATAATTTGAACTTACAATTCTCTGTGAGATCAAGGCAGCTGAGGAAGATGTCATGTTCCCATCAGATTTAGTCCGAGCAGCCTTCCACAGCTCGTACCTAGCAGGTGCAGGTGCTAGGTCAGGCGACTCAAGTCCCAAGGCATCGGCTCTAGACTTTCTCAGTTTCTTCTCCAGTTTTGCATATCCACCTCGTGATAACAAGTGGGGTGTGTCGTTTAGCCTTTGTCTTTCTTGGGCGGCTAACCTTTTGTCCTGTGAAAGCATGTATATAAGTAAGTCTAAAATCATAAAAACACAATGAAAGATGATCTTAAGAAACATACCTTCCATTCTTCAGACTCTCTAGATGCACGAAACTGCATCCAATCCTCCTCTGTGAAGGTATAATGCTGAGATGGATTTTCATGTTGTCTATCTCCAAAGACATATAGTCGTGTCAGCCTTGTCTTGAAATCCCTAAATCTTATCGCTATATGCGATAACACTTTCTTTCTGATTTGCAATGTGTTTGGAATATCAAAATGTTGCTGTTTAAAACAAAAAACTTGTTACCAAGAGAAAAGTTAACAGATAAGTATATCACAAATTGCATGAAGTCTAAACATACCTGATCATCTTGCCATAAGAGGTTCTTGTCGACCTCTGGGACGTCATCCCAACATGCATGAAGGATAGAGACATGACTTTTTGCTAACTTGCCCAGATAACTCCTAAACCTATCAGCATTTGGCCCTGATGGATGACCTGATCTGGGGTCAATGTCAACATGCCTCCTCTGACCATCCACGCGTTCGGATGTCACATCTGCCACTCGGGTGACGCCTCGTCCACGTCTGCTCTTTCCCGATCCTGAGTCTGAGGCCGACATACCTGAAAAATTAGACAACGTTAGTAATAATTCAATTATGATGGACAAACATATAAAGTCAATAAAAGTGAAAATATTAACCTATTAATTAATTGTTTTTTCCCAAATGCCTTCGTTGTGATCACTACGAATTGCTTGCATTACATCGGCAACGTCATCAACTGGGTCTTCAGTGGGTCTACATGCAACAGATGTTGTCTCAAGTATATCAAGAGAATCGTCATCATCATGTCCATGCATGTTTCTACCTTCTAAAACCACTGACCATTTGTTATTCGATGGATCACTTACGTAGAATATTTGTCTTGCTTGACTAGCCATGATAAATGGTTCATCAGTGTAATTCATCTTATTCAAGTCTACCAATGTGAAACCAAGGTCATCCATCATGACACCAGAATTTATATCAACCCATTTACACTTGAAAACTGGTACTCTAAAAGTAACGTAATCAACTTCCCATATTTCTTGTATTATTCCAAAATAACTGATGGATGCTGTGATTGGATTTTTGTCTTTAGCACTAGCAAAGTGCACAGACTCAGCTTGTAGTGTGACGCCACTATTTTGAACTCTGCTTTTTTCATCTTCTACCTTTGTCTGAAAAGAAATATTGTTTATATAGTACCCACCATATGTAATGACCTCTGTGTTCGGTCCACGAGATAACCTCAATAAAGTTTCAGAAACATGTGGAGTCGCATACACCTTTTTCTTAAACCATCCCAAGAAGGTTTTCACATGTTCATTAAGATGCCATTTTTCACTCATTTTTGGGTTTGCTGCCTTTATTTCATTAACGTGGTCAGAAATGTAAGGAATCACATCAACAGTGTTGTTTAAGACGTACAAATGAGCTTGGTCAATTTCTTTTCTGCTAACACTTTGAATTGTCACACCTCGAACACCCTTACCTTCACATTTTCCTTCGTTTTTGCTCTTGGGAAGACCGACGGGTTTACAAGATGGCATATAACTTGAACAAAATTCAATGGCTTCTTCTGCAACGTATCGCTCTATGATTGAAGCTTCTGGTCTATACTGATTCTTGACATATCCCTTTAAGATCTTCATGTATCTTTCAACTGGGTACATCCACCTTAAGAAGACCGGCCCACATATTCGAATTTCTCTGACTAGATGAACAATCAAATGTACCATGATGTCAAAAAAGGAAGGTGGAAAATACATCTCCAATTGACATAGTAGTCTTATTCCCTCATTTTCCAATTCATCTAAACCTCGAGGGTCAACAACTTTCTTGCAAATGGCATTAAAGAAAAAACTCAGACGTGTCAGAATACCCCTAACAGAAGGAGGTAATATGCCTCGAATAAGAACCGGTAACAATTGTTGCATCAATACATGACAATCGTGAGACTTTAAACCAACTAGCTTTAAGTCTTGCATAGACACAAGGTTACTAATATTTGAAGAATAACCTTGCGGAACCTTCACACTTCTTAAACAGTTACAAAAACTTTGTTTTTCTTTTTTGGAAAGTGTGTGACAGGCTGGGGGCAGATAGGTGCGTCTTCCTATTATCTGTGGATGTAACTCAGATCGGATTCCCATGTCAGCCAAATCTTGTCTTGCCTTTATTCCGTCTTTGCTCTTCCCTTTGACGTTTAATAAAGTTCCGATGACACTGTCACAAACATTTTTTTCAACGTGCATCACATCAATACAATGTCTAACATCAAGTTCACACCAATATGGAAGCTTAAAAAATATCGATCGTTTCTTCCAAATGTTCTTTGCAGAGGTACTTTTATGATGTTTTCCAAACACAATGTCAATGTTTTTGACTTCGTTGTACACCTCTTGACCATTCCGGGGTCTGCACACAACCTCATCCTCAGTACTTCCATTAAATGCTTTTTTCAATCTACGATAAGGATGATTACGAGGAAGAAATTTTCGATGTCTTGTATATACTGTCTTCTGACCATGCTTCAACTGAAGGTAACTAGTGTTTTCTTCACATATGGGACATGCAAAATGACCTTTAACACTATAACCGCTCAAGTTTCCATATGCTGGGAAATCATTTATAGTGCAAAACAACATTGCACGCAAACGGAACTGTTCCTGAACATGTGAATCAAACACGTCGATGCCTTCTTCCCACAACAATTTCAAATCATCAATTAAAGGTGCTAAGTAAACATCAATGTCATTTCCAGGTTGTCTAGGACCCGATATCATCATGGTCAACATCACATATTTTCTCTTCATGCACAACGAAGGAGAAAGATTGTAAATCATCAACATAACTGGCCACGAACTGTGTTTGCTACTTAAGTTTCCATAAGGATTCATACCATCAGTTGCAAGTGCAAGCCTTAAGTTTCTTGGATCTGCACCAAATTCAGGGAATTTGTCATCAATCTTTTTCCATTGTGGAGAATCAGCAGGGTGTCGAAGAAGATTATCGCACTTTCTTTCGTCAGAGTGCCATTTAAGGTTCTTTGCATCTTCTTTAACAGAGAACATACGTTTGAACCTAGGTATTATAGGCAAATACCACATCACCTTAGCAGGTGCACCATCATTACCTTCATTACCAGTGACTCTGTCAGATTTCTTTTTAAAACGGGATAAACCACATGTTGGACAATAGTTTAACGAAGCAAACTCCTTTGTGTACAAAACACAATCATTAGGACAAGCATGTATCTTTTGATATTCAAGACCCATTGGACGTAAAATTTTTTTGGCCTCGTAATTACGAATAGGTAGAGTATTATTTTCTGGAAGCATCTCCTTCAACAACTCCAACAACTCGGTGAAACTTTTATCGGTCCATCCATTCCTTGCTTTTAAACTAAACAACTTTAAAGTTGAAGACAAGCGTGTAAAGTTTGAGCATCCTGGGAACAACGGTTGCTCTGAATCATTAATAAGAGTATCATACAAATTAGCCCTTCCAAAATTATCTTCACCGACATCACGTATCATGTCCTCTAAATGGTCACTCATCCATTCTTCCACATAATTTGTTCCTCGTGACGTGGTAGGCTGCTCAAGTACTTCTCCATGCCAAGTCCAAACTGTATAAGTCCTCATTATGCCATACATGAATAGATGGTCACGCACATTGCCTAAGTCTTGGCGTATTTGATTAAGACAACGCACACAAGGACAAAAATATGTCCCGTTGACAGACTTAGCATTTTGTTCAACGTATTGCAAGAACTGCGAAACACCCTTGTCATATTCTTCACTCATGCGACGTTCGTTCATCCATCTTCGATCCATACTATGTTCGTAAAATCATCAGTTCAAGTGTTTTAAATTATGAAAATTAATTTTCTCAAACTGTCCAATCGGACAATTCAAAATTTAACACAAACGATTAAAAGATTAATCGTTTGTCTTAAATTTCAAACGGGAACTAAGTGTCACTCAATGTATGGCAATAACTAATACACATTTTACACAATAACACATACATGCATACACAAAATTTAACAGTCAAAAACGTCCATACATTAATACACATTTCGCATTAATCGTTTAACACAATAACATAACTAATACACATTTTACAGTCAAAAACGTCATACACAAAATCCACATATATACATGCATACACAAAATCCACATACATGCATACACAAAATTTTCAACCAACAAGCTAACCTGAAAAGTAGATTCCAAATCCGAAGGAGGGAAGTGGAGGACCAAACGGCCTAACACGCAGTCCAAAAAGAGTCAAGGAAGCCGTCCAAGAACACGCAAGATTCTGCAAAAAAACGGACCGAAATCAATTTTTAATCGGTTCAAATCAAAGACATTTCATCACAGAGCAATGTAATCGGATTAAATGTAATTTTAAACGGTCCAAAAGTGAGAAAACCAACCTGGAAACTGAACGGCGCAGCAGCAGAGACGGCGTTCGCGGGGAAGAAGACGACTGACTGGTCTGGGTTCGCGGTTTCCATTTTAATCAACCTAGACGTCCGAGCCACGTGGGCCGGACGTCTATAGTATTATAGACGTCCGGCCCGCCACTAATATGACGTGTAAAGAATTTAAAATTTGAATTTCGCGGGGCTTTAAACGTCCGTTCCCATGGCTCGGACGTCTATAATTTTATCAACGTCCGTCCCAAGACGGACGTCTAAAATTCTGATGAAAACCCTAAAACGATTCAACTATATGTCAGTCCTCTGAACGTCCGTCCTGGGGGGCGCGGACGTCTATAACATTATAGACGTCCGCGCCCCTCAGGACGGACGTTCAGAGGTCTGAAAGTAATTATTACCCCCAGCCACTCTGTCAGTCCTCTGAACGTCCGTCCTGAGGGGCGCGGACGTCTATAACATTATAGACGTCCGCGCCCCTCAGGACGGACGTTCAGAGGACTGAAAGTAACTATCACCCCAGCCACTCTGTCAGTCCTTTGAACGTCCGTTCTGGAGGGGGACGGACGTCCATATATAATGGACGTCCGTCCCCCTCCAGGACGGACGTTCAAGAGGCTGATGGGTTGTACTACCCTGTCAGCCTCTTGAACGTCCGTCCTGGAGGGGGACGGACGTCCATGTAAAATAGACGTTCGTCCCCCTCCAGGACGGACGTTCAAGAGACTGAGGGGTTGTACTACCCTGTCAGCCTCTTGAACGTCCGTCCTGGAGAGGGACGGACGTCCATATATAATAGACGTCCGTCGCCCTCCAGGACGGACGTTCAAGAGACTGACAAGACTGAGGGGTTGTACTACCCTGTCAGCCTCTTGAACGTCCGTCCTGGAGGGGGACGGACGTCCATATAAAATAGACGTTCGTCCCCCTCCAGGACGGACGTTCAAGAGACTGACATCTCAGTCTCTTGAACGTCCGTCCTGGAGGGGGACGGACGTCTATTATATATGGACGTCCGTCCCTCTCTAGGACGGACGTTCAAGAGGCTGATGGGGTCACACCCTGTCAGCCTCTTGAACGTCCGTCCTGGAGAGGGACGGACGTCCATATATAATAGACGTCCGGCTCCCTTTAGGACGGACGTCTACACACTCAATTATTTACATTTATGCCACCGGTCAATTATTTACGTTGGAGTTTTCGTGGACGGACGTCTATGGAGTGACGTTAAAAGTCAATTCTGCACTAGTGCTTCCTCCACGTCGTCAACTGCGTCCACTACGTCCACTTTGTCAACTTCGTCCCCTTCGTCAACTTCGTTAACTTCGTCCACTTCCTCCACTTCCTAAGCTTCGTCCACTTCCTCCACTTCGTCCACTTCATCCTCTTCGTCCACATCCTCATCTTCTTCTTCGATTTCGTCCACCTCAACCAATTCGTCAAGTTCGTCACCTTCGTCCACTTCGTCCAGTTCGTCACCTTCGTCCCCTTCGTCACCTTCGTCCACTTCCTCGACTTTGTCCATATCGTCCACTTCGTCAACTTTGTCAACTTCCTCCACATCCCCCACTTCGTCCACTTCCTCCACTTCGTCAACTTCGTCCACTTCCCCCACTTTGTTCACTTCCTCCACCTTTTTCACATCCTCCACTTTGTCCACTTCGTCAGTTTTGTCCACTTCCCCCATTTTGTCCACTTCCTCCACTTTCTCCACTTCCTCCACTTCGTCCACTTCTTCCACTTCGTCCACTTCGTCTACTTCGTCCACTTCGTTCTCATCGTCAACTTCGTCCACTTCCTCCGCTTCGTCCACTTCGTCCTCTTCGTCCACTTCGTCCAGTTCGTCCACTTCCTCCACTTCCTCTATTTCCTCCACTTCGTCCACTTTATCAACTTCGTCAACTTGGTCCACTTCGTCAACTTCGTCCATTTCGCCCACTTCGTGAAGTTCGTCCACTTCCTCCACTTCCTCCACTTCCTCCACTTCTTCAAGTTCGTCCACATCGTCCACTACCTCCACTTCCTGAACTTCGTCCACTTCCTCCACCTCATCCTCTTCCTCCATTTCGAATACTTCCTTCACTTCCTCCACACTTCCTCCACTTCCTCCACTTCTTCCACTTCGTCCACTTCAACCACTTCGTCCACTTCTTCCACTTGCTCAACTTCCTCCACTTTGTCAACTTCGTCCACTTCCTCCACTTCTTTCACTTCGTCCAATTCGTCAACTTCCTTTACTTCGTCCACTTCCTCCACTCCCTCATTCCTCCACTTTGTCCACTTCCTCCACTTCGTCCACTTCATCCACTTCGTCCACTTCGTCGACGTTTTTAACTTCGTCCTCTTCGTCCACTTTGTCCACTTCGATCATTTCATCCTCTTCATCAAGTTCGTCCCCTTCCTCCACTTCCTCCACTTTCTCCACTTCCTCCACTTCGTCCACTTCGTCCACTTCGTCCACTTCGTCCACTTCGTCCACTTCGTCTACTTCGTCCACTTCGTCCACTTCGTCTACTTCGTCTACTTCGTCCACTTCGTCCACTTCGTCAAGTTCGTCCCCTTCTTCCACTTCCTCCACTTTCTCCACTTCGTCCACTTCGTCCACTTCTTCCACTTCGTCCACTTCGTTCTCGTCGTCAACTTCGTCCACTTCCTCCGCTTCGTCCACTTCGTCCTCTTCGTCCACTTCGTCTAGTTCGTCCACTTCCTCCACTTCCTCTATTTCCTCCACTTCGTCCACTTTATTAACTTCGTCAACTTGGTCCACTTTGTCAACTTCGTCCATTTCGCCCACTTCGTGAAGTTCGTCCAGTTCCTCCACTTCCTCCACTTCTTCAAGTTCGTCCACAACGTAAACTACCTCCACTTCCTGAACTTCGTCCACTTCCTCCACTTCATCCTCTTCCTCCATTTCGAATTCTTCCTTCACTTCCTCTATTTCCTCTACTTTGTCCACTTCGTCCACTTTGTCCACTTCGTCCACTTCCTCCACTTCTTCCACTTTGTCCACTTCCTCCACTTCCTCCACTTCGTCCACGTCGTCAAGTTCTTCCACTTCGTCCTCTTCGTCCACTTCATCCAGATCCTCCACTTCATCCCCTTCGTCCACTTCGTCAAGTTCGTCCACTTCGTCCACTTGCTCTACTTCCCCCACTTCCTCCACTTCCTCCATTTCCTTCATTTCGTCCACTTCCTCCATTTCATCCCCTTCCTCCACTTCCTCCACGTCGTCAACTGCGTCCACTTCGTCCACTTCGTCAACTTCGTCAACTTCGTCCCCTTCGTCCACTTCGTCAACTTCTTCTACTTCATCAACTTCGTCAACTTCGTCAAGTTCGTCCCCTTCGTCCACTTCGTCAACTTCTTCTACTTCATCAACTTCGTCAACTTCGTCCCCTTCGTCCTCTTCGTCAACTTCTTCTACTTCATCAACTTCATCAACTTCGTCCACTTCCACCTCTTGCTCAACATCGTCCACTTCCTCCACTTCCTCCACTTCATTCACTTCCTGCACTTCTTCCACTTCGTCAACTTTGTTCACTTCCTCCACTTCGTCCAATTCATCCACTTCATCAACTTCGTCAACTACGTCCATTTCGTCCACTTCGCCAAGTTCGTCAACTTCCTCCACTTCCTCGACTTTGTCCATATCGTCCACTTCGTCAACTTCGTCAACTTTGTCAACTTCCTCCACCTCCCCCACTTCGTCCACTTCTTTTTCTTCCTACACTTCGTCAACTTCGTCCACTTCCTCCACTTTATTCACTTCCTCCACCTTTTTCACTTCCTCCACTTTGTCCACTTCCCCCATTTTGTCTACTTCTTCCACTTCCTCCACTTCGTCTACTTGCTCCACTTCCTCCACTTCTTCAACTACGTCAACTTCGTCCACTTCCTCCACTTCGTCCACTTCGTCCATTGAGTCCACTTCGTGAAGTTCGTCCACTTCCTCCAATTCGTCCACCTCGTCAACTTCGTCCACTTGATCCACTTCCTCAACATTGTCCACGTCCTCCACTTCGTCAACTTTGTCCACTTGCTCTACTTCCTCCACTTCCTCCACTTCATCAACTTTGCCAACTTCGTGCACTTCGTCCATTTTGTCCACTTCGTCAAGTTGGTCCCTTTCTTCCACTTCCTCCACTTCGTCAACTTCGTCCACTTTCTCCACTTTGTTCACTTCCTCCACCTTTTCCACTTCCTCCACTTTGTCCACTTCGTCAATTTTGTCCACTTCGCCCATTTCGTCCACTTCTTCCACTTCCTCCACTTCGTCTACTTGTTCCACTTCCTCCACTTCTTCAACTACGTCAACTTCGTCCACTTCCTCCACTTCGTCCACTTCGTAAACTTCGTCCACTTCGTCCATTGCGTCCACTTCGTGAAGTTCGTCCACTTCCTCCACTTCGTCCACCTCGTCAACTTCGTCCACTTGATCCACTCCCTCAACATTGTCCACCTCCTCCACTTCGTCAACTTTGTCCACTTGCTCCACTTCCTCCACTTCGTCCACTTCATCAACTTTGCCAACTTCGTGCACTTCGTCCATTTTGTCCACTTCGTCAAGTTTGTCCCCTTCCTCCTCTTCTTCCACTTTCTCCACTTCCTCCACTTCGTCCACTTCTTCCACTTCAACCACTTCGTCCACTTCGTCCACTTCTTCCACTTTGTCCTCTTCCTCCATTTCGTCTACTTCCTCCACTTCGTCCACTTCCTCGACTTCGTCCAGTTCTTCAACTTCCTCAACTTCGTCCACATTCTCCACTTCCTCCACTTCGTCAACTTCGTCCACTTCGTCTATTTCGCCCACTTCGTCAAGTTCGTCCACTTCCTCCACTTCTTCAAGTTCGTCCACTACCTCCACTTCCTGAACTTCGTCCACTTCTTCCACTTCAACCACTTCGTTCACTTCTTCCACTTGCTCAACTTCCTCCACTTTGTCAACTTCGTCCACTTCTTTCACTTCATCCAGTTTGTCAACTTCCTTTACTTCGTCCACTTCCTCCACTCCCTCATTCGTCCACTTTGTCCACTTCGTCCACTTCATCCACTTCGTCCACATCGTCCACTTCGTCGACGTCGTTAACTTCGTCCACTTTGTGCACTTCGATCATTTCGTCCACTTCGTCAAGTTCGTCCCCTTCCTCCACTTCCTCCACTTTCTCCACTTCCTCCACTTCGTCCACTTCTTCCACTTCGTCCACTTCGTCCACTTCGTTCACGTCCTCAACTTCGTCCACTTCGTCCACTTTCTCCGCTTCGTCCACTTCGTCCGCTTCCTCCACTTCCTCTATTTCCTCCACTTCATCCATTTTATCAACTTCGTCAACTTGGTCCACTTCGTCAACTTCGTCCACTTCGTCCATTTCGCCCACTTCGTGAAGATCGTCCACTTCCTGCACTTCCTCCACTTCCTCAAGTTCGTCCATTACCTCCACTTCCTGAACTTCGTCCACTTCCTCCACTTCATCCTCTTCCTCCATTTCGAATACTTCCTCCACTTCCTCCACTTTCTCCACTTCCTCCACTTCCTCCACTTCTTCCACTTCCTCCACTTCCTCCACTTCCTCCACTTCCTCCACGTCGTCAAGTTCTTCCACTTCGTCCACTTCCTCCTCTTCGTCCACATCCTCCACTTCATCCCCTTCGTCCACTTCGTCAAGTTCGTCCACTTCCTCTACTTCCTCCACTTCCTCCACTACCTCCACGTCGTCCACTTCGTCCACTTTGTCAACTTCGTCCACTTCGTGAACTTCGTTATCTTCGTCCACTTCCTCCACTTCCTAAGCTTCGTCCACTTCATCCTATTCGTCCACATCCCCATCTTCTTCTTCGATTTCGTCCACCTCAACGAATTCCTCAATTTCGTCAAGTTCGTCACCTTCGTCCACTTCGTCAAGTTCGTCCCCTTCGTCCACTTCGTCAACTTCTTCTACTTCATCCACTTCGTCAACTTTTTCTACTTCATCCACTTCGTCAACTTCGTCCACTTCCACCTCTTCCTCAACATCGTCCACTTCCTCCACTTCATTCACTTCCTGCACTTCTTCCACTTCGTCAACTTTGTCCACTTCCTTCACTTCGTCCAATTCGTCCACTTCATCCACTTTATCAACTTCGTCCACTTCCTCCATTTCGTCCACTTCGCAAAGTTCGTCAACTTCCTCCACTTCCTCCACTTTGTCCACATCGTCCACTTCGTCCACTTTGTCAACTTCCTCCACGTCCTCCACTTCGTCCACTTCTTCCACTTCCTCCACTTCATCTACTTCCTCCACTTCCTCCACTTCGTCAACTTCGTCCACTTCCTCCACTTTCTCCACTTCCTCTACTTCCTCCATTTCTTCCACTTCCTCCACCTTGTCCACTTCCTCCATCTTTTCCACTTCCTCCACTTTGTCTACTTCGTCAACTTCCTCCACTTCCTCCACTTTGTCCAGTTTTTCTACTTCCTCCACTTCTTCCACATTCTCCACTTCCTCCACTTTGTCCACTTCGTCAACTTCGTCCACTTCCTCAAGTTCGTTCACTTCGTCCACTTCCTGTCCACATCCTCTCCACTTCCTCCACTTCCTCCACTTCCTCCACTTTGTCCACTTCCTCCACTTCGTCCACTTCCTCCACTCCGTCAACTTCCTCCACTTCCTCCACTTCGTCAACTTCGTCCACTTAGTCCTCTTCGTCCACTTCTTCCACTTCGTCAAGTTCGTCCACTTCCTCTACTTCCTCCACAAACTCCACTTTGTCCACTACGTCCACTTCTTCCACTTCATCCACTTCTTCCATTTCCTCCACTTCCTCCACTTCCTCTACTTCGTCAACTTTGTCCACTTCGTCAACTTCGTCTACTTCGTCCACTTCCTCCACTTCGTCCACTTCCTCCGCTTCGTGAACTTCTTCCACTTCGTCCACTTCTTCCACTTCGTCAACTTCCTCCACTTCCTCCATTTCCTCAACATCATCCACTTCCTCCACTTCCTCCACTTCATTCACTTCCTCCACTTCCTCCACCTCCTCCACTTCGTCAACTTCGTCAACTTCGTCCACTTCGTCCTCTTCGTCGACTTCGTGTACTTCGTCAACTTCCTCCACTTCCTACACTTCCTCCACTTTGTCCACATCGTCCACTTCTGCATCTTCTTCTTCCCCTTCGTCCACTTCGTCCACTTCCTCCACTTCGTGAACTTCTTCCACTTCGTCCACTTCTTCCACTTCGTCAACTTCCTCCACTTCCTCCACTTCCTCAACATCGTCCACTTCCTCCACTTCCTCCACTTCATTCACTTCCTCCACTTCCTCCACTTCCTCCACTTCCTCAACTTCGTCCACTTCGTCCTGTTCGTCCACTTCGTGTACTTCGTCCACTTCCTCCACTTCCTACACTTCCTTCACTTCCTTCAATTTGTCCACTTCGTCCTCTTCGTCCACTTCTTTATCCTCTTCTTCCCCTTCGTCCACTTCGTCCACTGCGTCAACTTCTTCCACTTCGTCCACTTCTTCCACTTCCTCCACTTCCTCCACTTCCTCAACATCGTCCACTTTGTCCACTTCGTCCACGTTGTCCACTTCGTCCACTTCCTCCACTTCCTCCATTTCCTCCTCTTTGTCCACTTCGTCCAGTTCGTCCACTTCCTCTCTTTCCTCCACTTTGTCCACTTTATCATGTTCGTCAACTTCGTCAGCTTCGTCAACCTCCTCGACTTCGTCCAATTCTTCCACTTCCTCCACTTCGTCCACATTCTCCACTTCCTCCACTTCGTCAACTTCGTCCACTTCGTCCATTTCGCCCACTTCTTCAAGTTCGTCCACTTCCTCCACTTCTTCAAGTTCGTCAACTTCGTCCACTACCTCCACTTCCTGAACTTCGTCCACTTCATCCTCTTCCTCCATTTCGTCTACTTCCTCCACTTCCTCAAGATCGTCCATTTCCTCCACTTCCTCCACTTCATTCACTTCATCCACTTCTTCCACTTCGTCAACTTTGTCCACTTCCTCTACTTCCTCCACTTCGTCGACTTCGTCCACTTCGTCCATTGCTTCCACTCCCTCCACTTCCTCAAATTCGTGCACGTCGCCAAGTACGTCCACTTCCTCCATTTCGTTCACTTCGTCCACTTCTTCCACTTCTTCCACTTGCTCAACTTCCTCCACTTTGTCAACTTCGTTACCTTCGTCCACTTCGTTCACTTCGTCCACTTCGTTTACTTCGTCCACTTCCTCCACTCCCTCATTCCTCCACTTCGTCCACTTCGTCCACTTCGTCCTCTTCGTCCACTTCTTCATCTTCTTCTTCCACTTCGTCCAATTCGTCAACTTCATCAAGTTCGTCCACTTCTTCAACTTCATCAAGTTCGTCCCCTTCGTCCACTTTGTCCAATTGTTCCACTTCCTCCACTTCGTCCACTTCCTCCACTTCGTCCCCTTCGTCAACTTCGTCCACTTCGTCCATTGTGTGCACTTCGTCAAGTTCGTCCACTTCCTCCACTTCCTCAACCTCGTCCACTTCCTCCACTTCGTCAACCTCATCAACTTCCTCCACTTCGTCCATTTCTTCGACTTCGTCCACTTCCTCCACTTCGTCCACTTTGTTAACTTCGTCAACTTCGTCAACTTGGTCCACTTCGTCAACTTCGTCCAATTCCTCCACTTTGTCCAGTTCTTCCACTTCCTCCACTTCGTCCACATTCTCAACTTCCTCCACTTCGTCTATTTCGGCCACTTCATCAAGTTCGTCCCCTTCCTCCACTTCGTCAAGTTCGTCCACTTTCCCCACTTCCTCCACTTCGTCTATTTCCTCCACTTACTCCATTTCTTCCACTTCCTCAACATCGTCCATTTCCTCCACTTCCTCCACTTCATTCACTTTGTCCACTTCGTCAACTTCGTCCACCTTGTCCACTTCGTCAACTTCGTGCATTTCGTCTACTTCGTCCACTTCGTTCACTTCGTCCACTTCCTCCACTTCCTCCACTTTGTCCACTTCCTCCACTTCCTCCACTTCGTCCACTTCTTCCACTTCGTCCACGTCATCAACCTCGTCCACATTCTCAACTTCCTCCACTTCGTCCACTTCGTCTATTTCGGCCACTTCATCAAGTTCGTCCCCTTCGTCCCCTTCCTCCACTTCGTCAAGTTCGTCCACTTTCCCCACTTCCTCCACTTCGTCTATTTCCTCCACTTCCTCCATTTCTTCGACTTCCTCAACATCGTCCCTTTCATCCACTTCCTCCACTTCATTCACTTTGTCCACTTCGTCAACTTCGTCCACCTTGTCCGCTTCGTCAACTTCGTCCATTTCGTCTACTTCGTCCACTTCGTTCACTTCGTCCACTTCCTCCACTTCCTCCACTTTGTCCACTTCGTCCACTTCCTCCACTTCGTCCACTTCTTCCACTTCGTCCACTTCATCCACTTTGTCAAGTTAGTCCACTTCCTCCGCTTCGTCCACTTCCTCCACTTTGTGCACTTCGTCCACTTCCTCCACTTCGTCCACTTCCTCAACTTCGTCCACTTCGTCCACTTGGTCCACGTCGTCAACTTCGTCCACGTCCTCCACTTCATCCACTTCGTGCACTTCGTCCACTTCGTCAAATTCGTCCACTTCCTCTACTTCCTCCACTTCGTCCACTTCCTCCATTTCCTCTACTTCCTCCACTTCATGCCCTTCCTCCACTTCCACCACGTCGTCAACTGCGTCCACTTCGTCCCCTTCATCCACTTCGTCCACTTAATCCACTTCGTCCACTTCCTCCATTTCGTCCACTTCGCCAAGTTCTTCAACTTCCTCCACTTCCTCCACTTTGTCCACATCGTCCACCTCATCCACTTCGTCAACTTTGTCAACTTCCTCCGCGTCCTCCACTTTGTCCACTTCTTTCACTTCTTCCACTTCCTCCACTTCCTCCACTTCGTCCACTTCGTCAACTTCGTCCACTTCCTCCACTTTCTCCAATTCCTCCACTTAGTCCATTTCTTCCACTTCCTCCACTTTGTCCACTTCCTCCACCTTTTCCACTTCGTCCACTTTGTCCACTTCGTCCACTTTGTCAACTTCGTCCACTTCCTCCAGTTTTTCCACTTCGTCCACTTCCTCCACTTCTTCCATATTCTCCACTTCTTCCACTTCGTCCACTTCGTCCACTTCCTCCACTTCGTCCAGTTCCTTCACTTCCTTCACTTTGTCCACTTCCTCCACTTCGTCAACTTCGTCCACCTAGTCCACTTCGTCCACTTCCTCCACATCGTCCACTTCTTCATCTTCTTCTTCCACTTCGTCCAATTCGTCAACTTCGTCAACTTCGTCCCCTTCGTCCCCTTTGTCAACTTCGCCAAGCTCGTCCCCTTCGTCCACTTCCTCTATTTCCTCAACATCGTCCACTTCCTCCACTTCATTCGCTTCCTGCACTTCTTCCACTCTATCAACTTCGTCCACTTCCTCCACTTCATCCACTTCGTCAACTTCGTCCACTTCGTCCATTGTGTCCACTTCGTCAAGTTCGTCCACTTCCTCCACTTCGTCCACATCGCCAACTTCGTCAACTTCGTCCACTTCTTCAACTTCTTCCATGTCCTCCACTTTGTCCACTTCCTCCACTTCCTCCACTTCCTCCACTTCGTCAACTTCGTCCACTTCGTCAACTTCGTTCACTTCGTCCACTTTGTCCACTTCGTCCACTTCCTCCACATCGTCAAGTTCGTCCACTTCCTCCACGTCGTCAAGTTCGTCCACTTCTTCCACTTCCTATAGTTCCTGCACTTCGTCCACTTCCTCCACTTCATCACTTCGTCCAGTTTGTTAACTTCGTCCACTTCGTCAACTTCGTCCACTTCCTCCACTTCCTCCACTTAGTCCACTTCGTCCACTTCATCAACTTACTCCACTTTCTCCACTTCGCCACTTCGTCCACTTCTTCCACTTCCTCCACTTCGTCCACTTCCTCCACCTCTACTTCCTCCACTTTGTCCCCTTCCTCCATTTCCTCCACTTCATCTAGTTCTTCCACTTCCTCCACTTCGTCCACATCGCCAACTTCGTCAACTTCGTCCACTTCTTCAACTTCTTCCATGTCCTCCACTTTGTCCACTTCCTCCACTTCCTCCACTTCGTCCACTTCTTCCACTTCCTCAACTTCGTCCACTTGGTCCACGTCGTCAACTTCGTCCACGTCGTCAACTTCGTCCACTTCGTGCACTTCGTCAAGTTCGTGCACTTCGTCCACTTCGTCAAATTCGTCCACTTCCTCTACTTCCTCCACTTCCTCCATTTCCTCCACTTCCTCCATTTCATGCCCTTCCTCTACTTCCACCACGTCGTCAACTGCGTCCACTTCGTCCACTTCATCCACTTTGTCCACTTCGTCAACTTCGTCCACTTCCTCCATTTCGTCCACTTCGCCAAGTTGTTCAACTTCCTCCACTTCCTCCACTTTGTCCACATCGTCCACCTCGTCCACTTCGTCAACTTTGTCAACTTCCTCCGCGTCCTCCACTTCGTCCACTTCTTTCACTTCTTCCACTTCTTCCACTTCGTCCACTTCCTCCACTTCGTCCACTTCGTCAACTTCGTCCATTTCCTCCACTTTCTCGAATTCCTCCACTTAGTCCATTTCTTCCACTTCCTCCACTTTGTCCACTTCCTCCACCTTTTCCACTTCCTCCACTTTGTCGACTTCGTCCACTTTGTCAACTTCCTCCACTTCCTCCAGTTTTTCCACTTCCTCCACTTCCTCCACTTCTTCCACATTCTCCACTTCTTCCACTTCGTCCACTTCCTCCACTTCGTCCAGTTCCCTCAATTCCTTCACTTCCTCCACTTCGTCCACTTCGTCCAGTTCCTCCACTTCGTCAACTTCGTCCACTTAGTCCACTTCGTCCACTTCCTCCACATCGTCCACTTCTTCATCTTCTTCTTCCACTTCGTCCAATTCGTCAACTTCGTCCCCTTCGTCCACTTCGTCAACTTCGTCAAGCTCGTCCCCTTCGTCCACTTCCTCTATTTCCTCAACATCGTCCGCTTCCTCCACTTCATTCACTTCCTACACTTGTTCCACTTCGTCAACTTCGTCCACTTCCTCCACTTCATCCACTTCGTCAACTTCGTCCACTTCGTTCATTGTGTCCACTTCGTCAAGTTCGTCCACTTCCTCCACTTCCTCCACTTAGTCCACTTCGTCCACTTCGTCAACTTCCTCCACTTTCTCCACTTCGCCACTTCGTCCACTTCTTCCACTTCGTCCACTTCGTCCACTTCCTCCACCTCTACTTCCTCCACTTTGTCCCCTTCCTCCATTTCCTCCACTTCATCTAGTTCTTCCACTTCCTCCACTTCGTCCACATCGCCAACTTCGTTAACTTCGTCAACTTCGTTAACTTCGTCAACTTCGTCCACTTCTTCAACTTCTTCCATGTCCTCCACTTTGTCCACTTCCTCCACTTCCTCCACTTCGTCGTCATCGTCAACTTCGTCCACTTCCTCAACTTCGTCCACTTCGTCCACTTCCTCCACGGCGTCAAGTTCGTGCACTTCCTCCACGCCGTCAAGTTCGTCCACTTCTTCCACTTCCTCTACTTCCTGCACTTCGTCCACTTCCTCCACTTCATCACTTCCTCCAGTTTGTTAACTTCGTCCACTTCGTCCACTTCCTCCACTTAGTCCACTTCGTCCACTTCATCAACTTCCTCCACTCTCTCCACTTCGCCACTTCGTCCACTTCTTCCACTTCCTCCACTTTGTCCACTTCCTCCACCTCTACTTCCTCCACTTTGTCCCCTTCCTCCATTTCCTCCACTTCATCAAGTTCTTCCACTTCCTCCACTTCCTTCACTTCCTCCACTTCGTCAACTTCGTCCACTTCGTCAACTTCGTTCACTTCGTCCACTTTGTCCACTTCGTCCACTTCCTCCACGTCGTCAAGTTCGTCCACTTTTTCCACTTCCTCTACTTCGTGCACTTCGTCCACTTCCTCCACTTCATCACTTCGTCCAGTTTGTTAACTTCGTCCACTTCCTCCACTCCCTCCACATCTTCGACTTTGTCAACTTCGTCCACTTCCTGCACCTCGTCCACTTCGTCAACTTCGTCCACTTCCTCCACTTCTTGCACTTCGTCCACTTCGTCCACTTCCTCCACTTCATTCACTTCATCCACTTCGCCCAGTTCTTCATTTTCCTCCACTTCGTCCAGTTCCTCCACTTCATCCACTTCATCGACTTCGTCAACTTCGTCCACTTTGTCCACTTCTCCCACTTCGTCATCTTCGTCCACTTCGTCAACTACTTCATCCACTTCTCCAGCTTCGTCCACTTCGTCAACTACTTCGTTTATTTCATCCACTTCGTCCACCCCATCAAGTTCGTACACTTCGTCCACTTCATCAAGTTCGTGCACTTCGTCCACTTCGCCAATTTGTACACTTCGTCGACTTCGTCAACTTCATCAACTTCGTCCTCTTCTTCCACTTCGTCCACTTCCTCCATTTCGTAAACTTCGTCCACTTCGTCAACTTCGTCAAGTTCATGCACTTCCTCCACTTCCTCCACCCCGTCCACTTCTTCCACTTCGTCCACTTCTTCGTCTTCTTCTTTCGCTTCGTCCAATTCGTCCACTTCGTCAAGTTGCTGCACTTCGGCAAATTCTTGCTCTTCGTCCACTTCATCCACTTCGTCCACTTGGGCCACGTTGTCCACTTCGTCCACGTCGTCCACTTCGTCCACTTCGTCAACTTCGTCCACTTCCTCTACTTCCTCCACTTTGTCCCCTTCCTCCATTTCCTCCACTTTGTCCAGTTCTTCCACTTCCTCCACTTCCTCCATTTTGTCCACATCGACAACTTCGTCTACTTTGTCCACATCGTCAACTTCTTCCACGTCCTCCACTTTTTCCCCTTCCTCCACTTCCTCCACTCCGTCCACTTTTTCCACTTCGTCCACTTTGTCCACTTCCTCTACTTCCTGCACTTCGTCCACATCATCCACTTCCTCCACTTCGTCCACTTCTTTCGCTTTCTCCACTTCCTCCACTTCATCAGGTCGTCCACTTCGACAAGTTCGTTAACTTCGACCACTTCGTCCACTTCTTCAACTTCGTCAAGTTCGTGCACTTTGTCCACTTCGTCCACTTCGTCAACTTTGTCAACTTCCTCCACTTCCTCCACTTCTTCCACTTGCTCCACTTCGTCCACTTCCCGCACTTCCTCAACTTCGTCCACTTCGTACACTTCCTCCACTTCATCCACGTCGTAAAGTTCGTCCCCTTCCTCTACTTCCTGCACTTTGTCCACATCATCCACTTCCTCCACTTTGGCCACTTCTTCCGCTTTCTCCACTTCGTCCGCTTCCTCCACCTCATCACTTCGTCCAGTTCGTCAAGTTCGTGAACTTCGTCCACTTCGTGTACTTCGTCCCATTCGTCCAGTTCGTCGACGTCGTCGACTTCGTCCTCTTCGTCCACTTCGTCCACTTCCTCTCCACTTCGTCCACTTCCTCCAATTCCTCTACTTGGTCCACTTCTTCTACTTCGTCCACTTCGTCCACTTCGTCCTCTTCGTCCACTTCCTCCACTTCATCCACTTCTTCTACTTCGTCAAGTTCGTCCACTTCGTCCACTTCCTCTACTTCCTCCACTTCCTCCACTTTGTCCACTTCGTCCGCTTCTTTCAGTTCATCCACTTCGTCAATTTCGTCCACTTCGTCCACTTCCTCCACTTTCTCCACTTCGTCAACTTCGTCAGCTTCGTCCACTTCCTCCACTTCCTCAACATCGTCCACTTCCTCCACTTCCTCAACATCGTCCACTTCCTCCACTTCCTCCACTTTACTCACTTCCTGTACTTCTTCCATTTCGTAAACTTCGTCTACTTCCTCCACTTTCTCCACTTCCTCCACTTCCTTCACTTCACCCACGTTCTCCACTTTCCCCACTTCGTCCATTTCATCAACTTCGTCCACTTTATCAACTCCGTCCAATTCTTCCACTTCGTCCACTTCCTCCACTCCCTCCTCTTCGTCCACTTCGTCCACTTCGTTCACTTCTCAACCTTCGTCCACTTCGTCTACTTCGTTCACTTCTCAACCTTCGTCTACTTCCTACACTTCCTCCACTTTCCCCACTTCCTTCACTTCCTCCGCTTCGTCCACTTCCTCCAATTCCTCCACTTGGTCCACTTCTTCAACTTCCTCCACTTCCTCCACTTCTTTAACTTCGTCCACTTCATCTACTTCGTCCACTTTGTGAACTTCTCCACCTTCGTCCACTTCATCTACTTCGTCCACTTCGTGCACTTCTCCACCTTCGTCCACTTCTTCCATTTCGTAGACTTCGTCCACTTCCTCCACTTCGTCCACTTCATCGACTTCGTCCACTTCGTGCACTTCTCCACCTTCGTCCACTTCGTCCATTTCGTAGACTTCGTCCACTTCCTCAACTTCCTCCACTTCCTCCACTTCCTCCACTTCCTCCACTTTCTCCACTTCGTCCAATTCCTTCACTTCCTCGACTTCATCCCCTTCCTCTACTTCCTCCACTTCCTTCTCTTCCTCCACTTCCTCCACTTCGTCAACTTCGTCCACTTCGTCCACTTTTTCCACTTCGTCCACTTCGTCCACTTCGTTCACTTCTCAACTTTCGTCCACTTTGTCCACTTCATCAACTTCCTCCACTTCCTCCAATTTCTCCACTGGCTTCACTTCCTCCACTTCGTCCACTTTCTCCAATTCCTCCACTTCCTCCACTTCATCCCCTTCCTCCACTTCCTCCACTTCCTCCATTTCCTTCACTTTGTCAACTACGTCCACTTCCTCCACTTTCTCCACTTCATCCCCTTCCTCCACTTCGTCCACTTGCTCCACTTCGTCCATTTCATCCACTTCGTTCACTTCTCAACTTTCGTCCATTTCGTCCACTTCATCCACTTCCTCCACTTCATCTACTTCCTCCACTTCCTCCACTTTCTCCACTTGCTTCACTTCCTCCGCTTCGTCCACTTCGTTCACTTCTCAACCTTCATCTACTTCGTCCACTTCATCTAGTTCCTCCACTTCCTCCACTTTCTCCACTACCTCCACTTGGTACATTTCATCCACTTCGTCCACTTTGTCAACTTTGTAAACTTCCTCCACTTCGTCCACTTCGTCCACTTCGTCTGGTTCGTCGCCTTCATCGACTTCCTCCACTTTCTCCACTTCCTCCACTTCCTACAGTTCATCTACTTCGTCCACTTCCAACATTTCATCTACTTTCTCCACTTCGCCACTTCGTCCACTTCTTCCACTTCCTCCACTTCCTCCACTTCCTCCACCTCTACTTCCTCCACTTTGTCCCCTTCCTCCATTTCCTCAACTTCATCTAGTTCTTCCACTTCCTCCACTTCGTCCACAACCCCAACTTCGTCAACTTCGTCCACTTCTTCAACTTCTTCCATGTCCTCCACTTTCTCCACTTCCTCCACTTCCTCCACTTCGTCAACTTCGTCCACTTCGTCAACTTCGTCCACTTTGTCCACTTCGTCCACTTCCTCCACGTCGTCAAGTTCGTCCACTTCCTCCACATCGTCAAGTTCGTCCACTTCTTCCACTTCCTCTACTTCCTGCACTTCGTCCACTTCCTACACTTCATCACTTCGTCCAGTTTGTTAACTTCGTCCACTTCGTCAACTTCGTCCACTTCCTCCACTTCCTCCACATCTTCGACTTTGTCAACTTCGTCCACTTCGTCAACTTCGTCCACTTCCTCTACTTCTTGAACTTCGTCCACTTCCTCCACTTCGTCCACTTCGCCCAGTTCTTCATCTTCCTCCACTTCGTCCAGTTCCTCCACTTCATCCACTTCATCGACTTCGTCAACTTCTTCCGCTTTCTCCACTTCGTCCACTTCCTCCACTTCATTAGGTCGTCCACTTCGACCAGTTCGTTAACTTTGTCCACTTCTTCAACTTCATCAAGTTCGTGCACTTCGTCAACTTCCTCCACTTCCTCCACATATTTCACTTCCTCCACTTCATCGGCTTTGTCCACTTCCTCCACTTCTTCATCTTCTTCTCCCACTTCGTCCAATTTGTCCACTTCGTCCACTTCGTCAACTTCGTCCACTTCCTCGACTTCCTCAACATCGTCCACTTCCTCCACTTCATCCACTTCACTCACCTCCTGTACTTCTTCCACCTCGTCAACTTCGTCCACTTCATCCACTTCGTCCAATTCGTCCACTTCCTCCACTTCGTCCACTTCCTCCATTTCGTCCACTTCGTCAAGTTCGTCAACTTCCTCCACTTCCTCCACTTCCTCCACTTTGTCCACTTTGTCCACTTCGTCCACTTCGTCCACTTCGTCAACTTTGTCAACTTCCTCCACTTCCTCCACTTCTTCCACTTCCTCCACTTCCTCCACTTCCCGCACTTCCTCCACTTCATCCACTTCGTACTCTTCGTCCACTTCATCCACGTCGTCAAGTTCGTCACCTTCGTCCACTTCCTCTACTTCCTGCACTTCGTCCACATCATCCATTTCCTCCACTTCGGCCACTTCTTCCACTTTCTCCACTTCGTCCACTTCCTCCACTTCATCACTTCGTCCACTTCGTACACCTCGTCCTCTTCGTCCACTTCGTCAAGTTCGTGAACTTCGTGAACTTCGTCCACTTCGTGTACTGCGTCCCATTCGTCCAATTCGTCGACTTCGTCCTCTTCATCCACTTCGTCCACTTGGTCTACTTCGTGCACTTCGTCCACTTCCTCTCCACTTCGTCCACTTCCTCAAATTCCTCTACTTGGTCCACTTCTTCAACTTCTTCCACTTCGTCCACTTCGTCCACTTCGTCCACTTCGTCCACTTCGTCCACTTCGTCTAATTCGTCCACTTCCTCCACTTCGTGCACTTCCTTCATTTCGTCCACTTCGTCAAATTCGTCAACTTCCTCCACTTCCTCCACTTTGTCCACTTTGTCCACTTCGTCCACTTCGTCAACTTTGTCAACTTCCTCCACTTCCTCCACTTCTTCCACTTGCTCCACTTCGTCCACTTCTCGCACTTCCTCCACTTCGTCCACTTCCTCCACTTCATCCACGTCGTAAAGTTCGTCCCCTTCCTCTACTTCCTGCACTTTGTCCACATCATCCACTTCCTCCACTTTGGCCACTTCTTCCGCTTTCTCCACCTCATCCGCTTCCTCCACTTCATCACTTCGTCCACTTCGTACACCTCGTCCTCTTCGTCCAGTTCGTCAAGTTCGTGAACTTCGTGAACTTCGTCCACTTCGTGTACTTCGTCCCATTCGTCCAGTTCGTCGACTTCGTCCTCTTCGTCCACTTCGTCCACTTGGTCGACTTCGTGCACTTCGTCCACTTCCTCTCCACTTCGTCCACTTCCTCCAATTCCTCTACTTGGTCCACTTCTTCAACTTCTTCCACTTCGTCCACTTCCTCCACTTCCTCCACTTCGTCCACTTCGTCCTCTTCGTCCACTTCCTCCACTTCATCCACTACTTCTACTTCGTCAAGTTCGTCCACTTCGTCCACTTCCTATACTTCCTCCACTTCCTCCACTTTGTCCACTTCGTCCGCTTCTTTCAGTTCATCCACTTCCTCCATTTCGTCCACTTCCTCCACTTCCTCCACTTCCCCCACTTCGTCAATTTTGTCCACTTCGTCCACTTCGTCCACTTCGTCCACTTCCTCCACTTCGTCAACTTCGTCCACTTCCTCCACTTCCTCAACATCGTCCACTTCCTCCACTTTACTCACTTCCTGTACTTCTTCCATTTCGTCAACTTCGTCTACTTCCTCCACTTTCTCCACTTCCTCTACTTCCTCCACTTCACCCACTTTGTCCACTTCCCCCACTTCGTCCAATTTATCAACTTCGTCCACTTTGTCAACTCCGTCCAATTCTTCCACTTCCTCCACTTCCTCCTCTTCGTCCACTTCGTCCACTTCGTTCACTTCTCAACCTTCGTACACTTCGTCTACTTCGTTCACTTCTCAACCTTCGTCTACTTCCTACACCTCCTCCACTTTCCCCACTTCCTTCACTTCCTCCGCTTCGTCCACTTCCTCCAATTCCTCCACTTGGTCCACTTCTTCAACTTCCTCCACTTCGTCCACTTCCTCCACTTCTTTAACTTCGTCCACTTCATCTACTTCGTCCACTTCGTGAACTTCTCCACCTTCGTCCACTTCGTCCACTTCATCTACTTCGTCCACTTCGTGCACTTCTCCACCTTCGTCCACTTCGTGAACTTCTCCACCTTCGTCCACTTCGTCCACTTCATCTACTTCGTCCACTTCATGCACTTCTCCACCTTCGTCCACTTCGTCCATTTCGTAGACTTCGTCCACTTCCTCCACTTCGTCCACTTCATCTACTTCGTCCACTTCGTGCACTTATCCACCTTCGTCCACTTCGTCCATTTCGTAGACTTCGTCCACTTCCTCAACTTCCTCCACTTCCTCCACTTCCTCCAGTTCCTCCACTTCCTCCACTTTCTCCACTTCGTCCAATTCCTCCACTTCCTCGACTTCATCCCCTTCCTCCACTTCCTCCATTTCCTTCTCTTCCTCCACTTCCTCCACTTCGTCAACTTCGTCCACTTTCTCCACTTCGTCCACTCCGTCCACTTTCTCCACTTCGTCCACTTCGTCCACTTCGTTCACTTCTCAACTTTCGTCCACTTTGTCCACTTCATCAACTTCCTCCACTTCCTCCAATTTCTCCACTGGCTTCACTTCGTCTACTTCCTCCACTTTCTCCAATTCCTCCACTTCCTCCACTTCATCCCCTTCCTCCACTTCCTCCATTTCCTCCACTTCCTTCACTTCGTCAACTACGTCCACTTCGTCCACTTTCTCCACTTCGTCCACTTCCTCCACTTCGTCCACTTCCTCCACTTCGTCCATTTCATCCACTTCGTTCACTTCTTAACTTTCGTCCACTTCGTCCACTTCATCCACTTCCTCCACTTCATCTACTTCCTCCACTTCCTCCACTTTCTCCACTTGCTTCACTTCCTCCGCTTCGTCCACTTCGTTCACTTCTCAACCTTCATCTACTTCGTCCACTTCATCTAGTTCCTCCACTTCCTCCACTTTCTCCACTACCTCCACTTGGTACATTTCATCCACTTCGTCCACTTTGTCAACTTCGTCCACTTCCTCCACTTCCTCCACTTCCTCCACTTTCTCCACTACCTTCACTTGGTACATTTCATCCACTTCGTCCACTTCGTCTAGTTCGTCGACTTCATCGACTTCCTCCACTTCCTCCACTTCCTACAGTTCATCTACTTCGTCCACTTCCTGCACTTCCTCCACTTGCTCCACTTCGTCCTCTTCGTCCACTTCATCTACTTGCTCCACTTCCTTTGCTTTCTCCACTTCCTCTACTTCGTCCACTTCGTTCACTTCTCAACCTTGCTCCACTTCCTCCACTTCCTCCACTTCATCTACTTCATCTACTTCGTCCACTTCCTCCACTTCCTCTACTTCTAGCACTACGTCCACTTCTTCCACTTTCTCCACTTCATCTACTTCGTACACCTCGTCCACTTCGTCCATTTCATCTACTTCGTCCACTTCTCAACCATCGTCCACTTCGTCAACTTTGTTTACTTCTGATGGACAAATTTATGATCACCAAAATATGATGTCACAAACTTGTTTCACAATCGGCAAGTATGACCGAATCGTTCAAGTAATAAACTTGGTAAGACCAAGTATCGTTCTCCCAAAGGACTCACGGCCTAGTTTAGTTGTGTGGTTTGTTGATTAGCTAAGACTTAAGAACGAAATATTTGGAATTTAATATGCAAGACAGAAAATAAACATGTATGCATGAGGTTTTGATCAATGGCAAAAGCAAAAGATAAACACTTTCAATGAAATATATGAATGAATATGTTGTTGGGGGTCAATTTCATCTCATCCACTCTCATATATTTTAGGAATTCAACATTCAAATCATCATTGTTAATGCCACTCTCTAAAGTACCTTTCTAGAAGGCTTCTCCCTAATCACAAGTTCATACAATTCCTAGCATTCTTAATGATCAGTTCATAAGTGCAGGAGCTTAACGACAACCAACATAATATTGGGAGAAATTCCCCGGATCTAGACTTCCTCGTACGTGCCCGTATCGACAAAACCAATAATCATGCATCGAATGAGTTAAACAATGCAAGCATTAAGCAAAGAGGAAAAACCCTAACTAATGATGAAAGAAAGCATAAATCTTAGATTAAGATGTAAGCATAAATTCCATATATGAGAGCTTCAAGAGATTACATTGATTCCCCAACAAACATACAAGGTTTAGTTCACCATATTCATGGTGAACCTAGATGAATAACAATGAAAGAATGAAAGAATAAACCCTAAAAAGGTGAAGAGGTAGCCTGAGCATCCAAGATCCTCCTTCAAAGGGGTGGAAGAGAGAGTGTTTGCCTCGTTTCTGCCAAAGATACAAACCCTAGGACGTCCTAAAGCTTATATACTATTCTAAAATTACAAAAAATCTAGGCCCAAGCCCATAAGTGTGCCGCTCAGCGGTAAAGTACCGCTCAGCGGTGAGTGCGCGTCTCGTTTCTTCCACTCAGCGGCCATTTTGCCCCTCAGCGGACCTCCCGTGACCTCCTGAGTGCCGCTCAGTGGTAAAATGCCGCTGAGCGGTGACCTCGGCTTCTCCTTTTGCACTCTTTGATTTCTTTTCTGATTCCATCTCTCTCCTTCTTCACTTCTTTCACTAAATTCACCTTAAAACCTGCACAAAAACACTGAAATCAAGCATAAACCTGTCCAGCTCTCTTATTTATGAAAATATGGATAAAAGCATGATTTCAAGCTAGTTTCTAAGTGTAAAGGTTGCTTTTAGTATCAATTTTAAGCATGAAAATAACAGTTTTTCAACTGTTATCATAACCCCAAACTTAGAACTTTGCTTGTCCTCAAGCAAACAAGATGTAACTCAATCTCCAACCAATTCATATGATGGTTCACTCATTCAAAAATCCTCTTTTTCAAGATAAGTAACAACTTCACTCAAACTTATGACCAAGAGTTCATTCAAGATGTGCACATGCTTTAGTGTTCACAAAGTCATTTAGATTCCAACAAATGCTATTTTTCATGAATGATCAATCAATTAAGCATGGATGTTCATGTGCTTATGGAATATTTCCTCACTAGATAAAGTGTTTCACTCAACACACAAGTGTATAAGAGGTAAAGTGTTTCACTCATTCACTCCACTATCACAATGTTACATGAATCAACTTTGCCTTTCATTTTACCACAATCAAAAACATTCACAAGCATGCATCATCACAAGGACTTTTCAATGGCTTATAATGTGGCTGGGCTAACAAGAAAATTGGTTTTTCTAGATCACAAAATCCTTGAGTTAAGAGAATCATAACAACACAATTATTCTTATTCATTCCCAACTTTCTTTTGCATTTGCACTTGCATTGAGCTTTACTTCTTTTTCTTTTCTTTTCTTTTTCTTTGCATATTCTTACTTTTTAGCTCTTAGCTCAATGCTTTTCCTTTTTCATGTTTTCCCAACAACCCCAAACTTGAACTTTTAACAATACCACAAAAGATCTTCTACTTAACTCAAGGTAAAGATTTTCAATCAAGGGTTTCAGTGTATGTTCAAGGCTAAGGGTTCAAAAGATAGAACACACAGTGTTCTCTTTCAGTGGCTAACTTTATGAATTTGGCCAATAAAAAAGGGTTCCAACAAACGGCCTTGATCACATGATGCAAAACAAGCAATTGATTTAATCATAGAAAACCTGGGCAAAATCATTCATGCTTTCAAAGTAATAGCATTCAACAATAACAACTCTGGAGCTCAAAACCTCACATATAAGCTCATTCACATTTGACATACACATCCTGCTTAATTTCACAATCACAATCATGATATCATGCATTTGTTCACAAAGCTTGTGAATCACCTGTATAAACATTTTAATGTGCACATCATCTCAACATCAATCAATCAATAAGCATCATCAAGCATTACTTATCACACAATCACAGTTAATAGCAAACCATCATAACAAACCAGGTGTTCAATAGAGTACATCAACACTAATCTAAAAACAAAAACAAATAAGTTCAGAAAACTTAAACCACAAAAGCATAATCATATGATAGCATTCATCAGTAAATGCTATCTCAGCTCCTCATCAGTCTGAGCTGTCCTCTGTATCTTCCTCTTCCTCCTCATCTTCCTCATCTTCAACTGCATCCTCCTCATCAGCTTCATCTTCTTCCATATCTCTAGCTGAAGCTTCAGCTGCTTCAGCTCCTCGTCCATGCAATGGTTCTTCTGGCCAAGCTACTACATTATGGAATTCATCCATAGTCCACCTGTGGGCTGGAGGTGTATCATACATCCCCACTATCATCTCAACAGTGGCCACCTGCCCTCTGTGAATGGACTGCAACTGAGCACCTATAAGAGACATATACATGTCCCTCATCTGGAATGATTCTGCTTCATGTGTATCAGCAGATGTCCGGCTCTGTGCTGGCCCTCTCTCTCTACGAGCCTGGCGTGGTGGAACTGGCTGAGCTACATCCTCACCTCCACAGTACTGTCTGTAATAAGCCTCATCTATAGCTTTTCTTGGCCTCTCAAATGGTGGAACAGAAGTGTCCACCTCAGCTAGTTTGCAAAGGTGAGTGATCAAAGAATGATGTCCTAATGGTGCTTTGTTGTTTGAGGTGTTAGCACACACACTAATCTCATCAGCTATCACCTGCCCAATATTAACATTCAAGTTTCTAATAGCACAGTAGATGAATAGTGCCCTGCTGAGAGTGATATCTGACACATGTGAACATGGCTGAATGTTGGCATGAGAAAATGCCATCCAATACTTTGCAAGAGGAGTCAAATCCGTCCTCCTAATGTTAACCACTGAGCCAGATCTATTCCTTTGGAAGTGTCCTCCAGGTATACACAGCACTCTCTCCACATCCTCAAAATCAGCACCTTCCTCCATGCAAAGACCAAACTGGCATTGCTCACCAGCCCACACAGTATCCAGGAAGTTGTTGATAGAATCAGGATCATACCTGATAGCATGGCCTCTGACATAGCCCAAATAATTCTCAGCTGGATAATCACCAATCTTCTTTGCATTGGTGTAAAATTCCTTTACCACAGCTATGTTGGCAGGTGCAGGATAAGTGGCTAGCTTTCCCCAATCATTCCCTAACACTTGCTCTCCAAATTGAGGAGCAAAGTTAGGTATCATTCCAACCTTTCTCTCCATCAGAAGTCTCCTGTCCTGAACCACCCTAAAGTGCTTCTCATGTTTCCTAGAGAGGAACCTGCTAGATTGGGGTTGCTCTGGTTCCTTTTCCTTTCACTTGGTTGCCATGGTTTTCAATCTTTTTCCTGATGAGGATGCCATTCCTACATTCAAGACACAAACAAAACCACAGAACATGATGTTAATCATTAGTAAAACACAGAACACAACTCCTTTCGAAGCTAAACCACCGCTGAGGGCCAGAATTTCCCCTCAGCGCCACCAGTGCCATATTCCAACACGCAAAAATTCAAAAGAACCAAATCTGGCAGAGTGCCGCTCAGCGGCAGTTTACCCCTCAGCGGTAACTCTGCAGATTTTTGAAAAATCTGTTTTAAAGCTTTCCTAACTCCACCCAAATTCAATTTTCAGTTTTCCAGTTCATAATCATGCAGTTTAATCGGTTCAAACATCAAATATATCATCAAATCATGCCTAGAAATCAAAACCCCTAAATATTCATGCTTTGACAATCACATTTAAATTCAAGAACCCTAGAATGAACAAAATGCTTTTTACTTACTTGGGTGGAGATACTAGATGCAATGAGAATGCTTCCAAGCTAGAATGCTCTCTTCCAACCCCAAACTTTGATGGCACACTAGTGAAAAATTGAGTGGAAGAGAAATTTTCTTAAGAGGGAAGAATGAAAAGATGTGGAAAACCTTCGAAAAGGTATGTGGGAGTGTTTGTGCAGAGAATAGCCTGAAAAGAAACCCTAAAACGCAGCTTGAGGTATAAAAATACCCTAATGGGCTCGGGTCCCGCTAAGGGGAACTAAAGCCCATTCTGCGAGAGTACCGCTCAGCGGCACTTTCGTGATGTGCTCTTCTCCTTCTTTTCTTGACCTACGTGCCTCCTAGACATACCCCTCACTGGTTCCCTGCAATTCAATGTTTAAAAATGCTTATGCAAACCCTAACTAAAATAAACAAACAGAAATATTCAATCAACTGGGTTGCCTCCCAGGTAGCGCTTGTTTAACGTCACGAGCCTGACCCAAAATCCACCAACACCCATCAGTAGGTGTTTCAAACTTACCAGCACCCATCAGTAGGTGCAAAATCTTCTCACCAACACCCATCAGTAGGTGTTACAAACTTAGTATCCTTCAGTAGATACTTAACCACCTAGCATCCTTCAGTAGATGCTGGATCCAACAAAATATTTACAAAATAATGTCCACAAATTAAAAGTTACAAAATAATGTCCACTTCGTCCATTTCATCTACTTCGTCCACTTCTCAACCATCGTCCACTTCGTCAACTTCGTTTAATTTTGATGGACAAATTTATGATCACCAAAATATGATGTCACAAACTTGTTTCACAATCGGCAAGTATGACCGAATCGTTCAAGTAATAAACTTGGTAAGACCAAGTATCGTTCTCCCAAAGGACTCACGGCCTAGTTTAGTTGTGTGGTTTGTTGATTAGCTAAGACTTAAGAACGAAATATTTGGAATTTAATATGCAAGACAGAAAATAAACATGTATGCATGAGGTTTTGATCAATGGCAAAAGCAAAAGATAAACACTTTCAATGAAATATATGAATGAATATGTTGTTGGGGGTCAATTTCATCTCATCCACTCTCATATATTTTAGGAATTCAACATTCAAATCATCATTGTTAATGCCACTCTCTAAAGTACCTTTCTAGAAGGCTTCTCCCTAATCACAAGTTCATACAATTCCTAGCATTCTTAATGATCAGTTCATAAGTGCAGGAGCTTAACGACAACCAACATAATATTGGGAGAAATTCCCTGGATCTAGACTTCCCCGTACGTGCCCGTATCGACAAAACCAATAATCATGCATCGAATGAGTTAAACAATGCAAGCATTAAGCAAAGAGGAAAAACCCTAACTAATGATGAAAGAAAGCATAAATCTTAGATTAAGATGCAAGCATAAATTCCATATATGAGAGCTTCAAGAGATTACATTGATTCCCCAACAAACATACAAGGTTTAGTTCACCATATTCATGGTGAACCTAGATGAATAACAATGAAAGAATGAAAGAATAAACCCTAAAAAGGTGAAGAGGTAGCTTGAACATCCAAGATCCTCCTTCAAAGGGGTGGAAGAGATAGTGTTTGCCTCGTTTCTGCCAAAGATACAAACCCTAGGACGTCCTAAAGCTTATATACTATTCTAAAATTACAAAAAATCTAGGCCCAAGCCCATAAGTGTGCTGCTCAGCGGTAAAGTACCGCTCAGCGGTAAAGTACCGCTCAGCGGTGAGTGCGCGTCTCGTTTCTTCCCCTCAGCGGCCATTTTGCCCCTCAGCGGACCTCCCGTGACCTCCTGAGTGCCGCTCAACGGTAAAATGCCGCTGAGCGGTGACCTCGGCTTCTCCTTTTGCACTCTTTGATTTCTTTTCTGATTCCATCTCTCTCCTTCTTCACTTCTTTCACTAAATTCACCTTAAAACCTGCACAAAAACACTGAAATCAAGCATAAACCTGTCCAGCTCTCTTATTTCTGAAAATATGGATAAAAGCATGATTTCAAGCTAGTTTCTAAGTGTAAAGGTTGCTTTTAGTATCAATTTTAAGCATGAAAATAACAGTTTTTCAACTGTTATCAACTTCCTCCACTTCCTCTACTTCCTCCACTTCCTCAACTTCCTACACTTGTTCCACTTCCTCCGCTTCCTCGACTTCCTCCACTTTCTCCTCTTCGTCCACTTTGTCCTCTTCGTCCACTTCGTCTACTTCCTCCACTTCCTCCACTTACTCTACATCGTCCACTTCGTTCACTTCTGAACCTTCGTCCACTTTGTCAACTTCGTCCAATTCGTCAGATTCCTCCACTTCCTCCACTTCCTCCACTTTGTCCACTTCCTCTACTTCCTCCACTTTGTACACTTCGTCCAATTCGTCCACTTCGTTCACTTCTCAACCTTCGTCCATTTCGTCCACTTCATCTACTTCGTCCACTTCGTCCCCTTCCTCCACTTCCTGCACTCCGTCCACTTCGTCCACTTCTTCCACTTTCTCCACTTCATCCACTTCCTCCACTTCCTCCACTTCCTCAACTTCCTCCACTTCTTCCACTTCATCCGCTTCCTCCACTTCCTCCACTTTCTCCTCTTCGTCCTCTTCGTCCACTTCGTCTACTTCCTCCACTTCCTCCACTTACTGTACTTCGTCCACTTTGTTCACTTCTGAACCTTCGTCCACTTTGTCAACTTCGTCCAATTCGTCCGATTCACCCACTTGCTCCACTTCCTCCACTTCGTACACTTCGTCCAATTTGTCCACTTCGTTCACTTCTCAACCTTCGTCCATTTCGTCCACTCTGTCCACTTTGTCAACTTCGTCCACTTCGTCAACTTCGTCCACTTTGTCCACTTCGTCCACTTCGTCCCCTTCGTCCACTTCCTTCTTTTGTCAACCTTCGTCCACTTCGTCCACTTCTCAACCTTCGTCTACTTCCTCCACTTTCTCCACTTCCTTCCACTTCCTCCACTTCCTCCACTTCGTCCAGTTCCTCCGCTTCCTCCACTTCCTCCACTTCATCGACTTCCTCCACTTTAACCACTTCCTCCACTACCTCCACTAATCCTACTTCGTCTACTTCCTGCACTTCCTCCACTTTCTCCACTTCGTCCACTTCGTCCTCTTTGTCCACTTCATCTACTTCCTCCACTTCCTCCACATCGTCTACTTCCTCCACTTCGTCCACTTCGTTCACTTCTCAACCTTCATCCACTTCGTCCACTTCATCTACTTCGTCCACTTTTTCCACTTCCCCCACTTCATCTACTTCGTCCACTTCGTGCACTTGTCCACCTTCGTACACTTCGTCCATTTCGTCGACTTCGTCCACTTCCTCCACATCCTCCACTTCCTCCACTTTCTCCACTTCCTCCACTTCCTCCACTTCCTCCACTTCGTCCCCTTCCTCCACTTCCTCCATTTCCTGATTTTCGTCCACTACGTCCACGTCGTCCACTTCGTCCACTTTCTCCACTTCGTCCACTTCGTCCACTTCGTACACCTTGTCCACTTCGTCGACTTCCTCCACTTCCTCCGCTCCCTTAACTTCTTCCACTTCTTCCACTTCCTCCACTTCCTCCACTTTCTCTAGTTCGTCCACTCCGTCCACTTCATCCCCTTCCTCCACTTCCTCCACTTCCTCCACTTCCTCCACTTCCTCCACTTCCTCCACTTCCTCCACTTCCTCCACTTCGTCAACTACGTCCACTTCGTCCACTTTCTCCACTTTGTCCACTTCCTCCACTTCCTCCACTTCGTCCACTTCGTCCACTTCGTTCACTTCTTAACTTTCGTCCACTTTGTCCACTTCATCTACTTCCTCCACTTCCTCCATTTTCTCCACTTCCTCCCCTTCGTCCACTTTGTTCACTTCTCAACCTTCCTGCACTTCGTCCACTTCATCTACTTCCTCAACTTCTTCCACGTCCTCCACTTCATCTGCTCGTCCACTTCGTTCACTTCCCAACTTTCGTCCACTTTGTCCACTTCGTCCACTTCATCTGCTTCCTCCTCTTCCTCCACTTTCTCCACTTGCTTCACTTCCTCCACTTTGTCCACTTCGTTCACTTCTTAACCTTCGGCCACTTCGTCCACTTCATCTAGTTCCTCCACTTCCTCCACTTTCTCCACTACCTCCACTTCGTACATTTCCTCCACTTCCTCCACTTTGTCAACTTCGTTCAATTCGTCCACTTCCTCCACTTCCTCCACTTCCTCCACTTCCTCCACTTCGTCTAGTTCGTCGACTTCATCGACTTCCTCCACTTTCTCCACTTACTCCACTTCTTCCATTTCGCCGACTTCCTCCACTTCCTCCACTTCGTCAATTTCGTCCACTTCGTCCACTTCAACCACTTCGTCCACTTTGTCCACTTCGTTCTCTTCGTCCACTTCTTGATCTTCTTCTTCCACTTTGTCCACTTCGTCCAATTCGTCAACTTCGTCAACTTCGTCCTCTTCGTCCACTTCGTCAACTCCGTCAACTTCGTCCCTTCATCCACTTCCTCCGCTTCCTCACTTTGTCAACTTTTTCCACTTCCTCCACTTCCTCCACTTCCTCATCACCGTCCACTTCCTCAACTTCCTCCACTTCATTCACTTCCTGCACTTCGTCAACTTCTTCCACCTCTTCATCTTCTTCTTCCACTTCGTATAATTCGTCCACTTTGTCAACTTTGTCAAGTTCGTCCCCTTCGTCCACTTCCTCCACCTCCTCCACTTCGTCAACTTCTTCCACTTTGTCCACTTCGTCAATGTCCTCCACTTCCTCCACTTCCTCCACTTCCTTCACTTCCTCCACTTCCTCCACTTCGTCAACTTCGTCCACTTCCTCCATTTCGTCCACTTCATCAAGTTCGTCCGCTTCCTCCACTTCCTCCACTTCGTCAAGTTCGTCCACTTGCTCCACTTCCTCCATTTCGTCAACTTCCTCCACTTCGTCCACTTCCACCATTTCGTCCAATTCCTCCACTTCCTCAACATCGTCAATTTCCTCCACTTCATTCACTTCCTCCACTTCGTCCACTTCGTCCACTTCGTCCATTTCGTCCACTTCGTCAAGTTCGTCCACTTCCTCCACTTCCTCCACTTTGTCCACTTCCTCCACTTCGTCCAGTTCTTCCACTTCCTCCACTTTGTCCACTCCTTCCACTTGCTCCACTTCGCCCAGTTCCTTCACTTCGTCCACGTCGTGAACTTCGTCCACTTAGTCCACTTCATCCTCTTCGTCCACTTAGTCCACTTCCTCCACTTCATTGACTTCCTGCACTTCTTCCACTTCGTCAACTTCGTCCACTTCCTCCACTTCCTCCACTTCCTCCACTTTGTCCACTTCGTCTAGTTCGTCGACTTCATCGACTTCCTCCACTTTCTCCACTTACTCCACTTCTTCCATTTCGCCGACTTCCTCCACTTCCTCCACTTCGTCAATTTCGTCCACTTCGTCCACTTCGACCACTTCGTCCACTTTGTCCACTTCGTTCTCTTCGTCCACTTCTTGATCTTCTTCTACCACTTTGTCCACTTCGTCCAATTCGTCAACTTCGTCAACTTCGTCCTCTTCGTCCACTTCGTCAACTCCGTCAACTTCGTCCCTTCGTCCACTTCCTCCGCTTCCTCACGTTGTCAACGTTTTCCACTTCCTCCACTCCCTCCAGTTCCTCATCACCGTCCACTTCCTCAACTTCCTCCACTTCATTCACTTCCTGCACTTCGTCAACTTCTTCCACCTCTTCATCTTCTTCTTCCACTTCGTATAATTCGTCCACTTTGTCAACTTTGTCAAGTTCGTCCCCTTCGTCCACTTCCTCCACCTCCTCCACTTCGTCAACTTCTTCCACTTTGTCCACTTCGTCAATGTCCTTGATACGACTGTCGCGGTCATACAAATTTGATTGCACGAAAATAATGCAGTATATTTTCTAGGATGTGACTCCTAGGTCGTCTCTCAAGGACCAATATTGTGGCGGTTCAGTCTCTGATTTTTTATACACGAAAGGGGGGGGTTTGTAGTTTTTGTGTAATGCGGAAAAATAAATTAAAACAGAAATTTAAATAAGACAGAATTTTTAACACTGAAATAAATTTTAAAGACAATAAAAACTTAACAGTAAAAGACAGTAAAAATGAAAAGTGGTAAATTGAGAAACGGTAAAATTTAAACGATGCAGAAAACAATAAACGGTAAAATAAAAGAGATAATAAAAATAAAAATACGTGACTGAAATTAAAATTTACTGGAAATAAAATTACTGAACAGTGAAGATAAAATTTCAAACCGAACAAAATGCTACACTGTGACCGTCTTTTACTGAACTACATGCTTCAAAAATAAAATTACAATTGTGCACTGTTTGGGAAAATAGAAACCCGAGAGCCTCCTGGAAGAGAAGAACCGAGACCCCTTCCAGGCCTCAAGGCCGTGACTTCTCTTCTCCTAAACTATCTAACACTCCAATCTCCTCCCTGTTTCTTCTCTGCTGCTGCTAATTTATAGCTATTTCTCTCGAGAAACTCTCAGTGACTTCTCATTTTGCCCGTGACCTTCCAGCTTCTTCTCATTTTGCCCGTGACCTTCCAGCTTTCACGTTTGTCTCTAATATGCAACTCCTTAGAGGTGCCAAAGTCAAGAAGGTGGGGCCCTTACTTGTCTTCTGCCTCATTGTGGCCGTGAGCTACTCCTCTTTTCCAGCCAACCATGCTTTGCAAAGAAACCGTGAGTATCCTTCTTCTTCCCAAGCTTCAACTGTATGGCATCAACACTTGGAGACTTCTTCCTTGCATTCCAATTCATCCGTGGCCTCTCCATTCTCATCCACAATCCAACACCATGAGTGCCATTTCTTTTTCTTCTTTCTTCTCCCTTGAACGTAGCTGCTGCCAAGCTGGATGTGTGTTGCAGCTGGACATGGAGGTCTTCTCTACGGGTGGCTGCTAGACGTCTTCTTCTCCTTGGTCCTTCCAAAACAATCTTCAAGAAAACATCCAAAATAGCATGCAAGTGGTGGCTGGATGGTGCTTCTAATGCTAGACCAGAACCGTGGAGCTTGCTGGACTGTGAAGGTCGTGAGTGCTTCTGCCATCTTCCGTCCAAACTGCTGGGTTGCCATGGTCGTGAGCTTCACTTCTTTCAATTATATTGCAGCTGCTGTTTTCCTTTCCAAAGCCAAGCACACCTCTTTCTTCTTCCAACTTAGCTGGACCGTGGAAGTGAAGTCCAAACACTCTTCTCCTTTCACACTTTGTAGCTGCTGGACGTTGTTGTTGCCCAAGCTTGGACCGAGAACTATCATCTTTGCTGGAAGCTTCTTCTTCTTGCTAGACCAGCTGCTGGTCTTTGTGGTGACACCTTCTTCTGCTCCCAGCCATCACCGTGCACATCTTCTCTGCTGGAACGTAACTCTCTGCTTCCTTCCAGCCGGCGTCCAAAGCTACTGGACCGTGAGCCTTGCTTAAATCTAATATCCTTCAGGTTTCTTTCTGGCTGCTCCCGAAAATTTAAAGCCAAGAACCCAACAATATGACTCCGTGCAACTACAATTACCCTTTCTAAAATGGAACAAAAATACGTGTCTTAGTGGTGGCTAGGTCCCGCTCCTCTTTCAATCATCATTTCCTAAATAAAAGTGTTGGATGTGGCAGCAATCCTTCAATCAATAACCGAGAGTTGTTTCCAAGAATGAAAAGAATGACTTCCTAGTGAATGGACCCCATATGCTAAAAACCGTATGCTTTTCTCCAAACCAAGTTAATTGAAAATAATGTTTCAGCCAAGAACGTGGCCCCCCTTCATAATGTTGTCTCCCACTCACTTGCAAAGAGAAATAAGATGTGCCGTGAGTTTGCTTCTTCTTTTAGAAGAATGAATTTTTCCAAGCCAAAACCGTGAGAGTGGTGGCACATTCTCCATGCCCTTAATCATTTTAAAGAAAGAATATTCCAAGTTGCCATATATACATACACAAAACCGTGAGAGGTGGTCCCCTCCATTTTGCTTTTCATTTACCATTATTCCCTTCAATAAAATTCAGCATGAAAACTCCTCCCATATGTGTGTACGTGAATGTGATGTGCAATGTGGTGGTCCCTTCTTCTTATTTTTATTTGTTGATTTTTGGATCAAAACAAAGAGTTGTTCTCGTGCTTAGCATTTTTGAATCATATGCACATGAATTTCCAACCAAGTGGTGGCCCCATATGTGTCTCCTTAGCATATTGTATAATTTCCTTCAATGACAAAATAAGAAGTGGGCCGTGTGGTTTAAATTTTCCAGCAATGACACTTCACAAATCATCACCTCAATACTAAGTGTAAATTAAAATCAATCTTGTGACATATGTGTCAATTGCTTTGAATGTTGCTGCACATTTTAAGTCCAAACCATTTGCTTAAGAGTGTTGAAAGGTCTTAGCACCTTCCAATGATCAATCCCAGCCACCACAAGTACTAAACAGCAAGCAAACAATGCAAACATATTAGAACACTCAAACAGTAATCACTAGACTGACATAGGAGAGAAAAAAAAATACTGGGAACAACACAAAATGAATTTGAACAAAGTAAAAACTATACTTGCAAATAGACATCCATACGAAACTATGAAAAAAAACTGCATGCAAAACGGATAAGAATTGAACTCGAACGAGGACAAACAAGTTGACACAAAATTCACACAGCAACCAGCGAAAATTGAAGTGGCTGAAATGCATTGGGCTCAATTGTCATTTCTCATTTAGCTTTCAAATGTCCCAAAAAGATATCCAAAATTTTCCCATAATTAATAATGCAAAATAATAAGTTCAGATAATTCAAATTAGTTAAAATAAGAATTTCTGATCGAATTAAGCACAATTCAGTAAAATGGGAAAATACTGGACAATTATGCACAATTCCCTGATTAATTACAGCACATTAAACTAAGTGAAGTGAACAAAATATTGACTCATCAAAATAGACCACACTTAGTCTTTTGCACTCCTGGGCAAAATCAAGACGCAAATCAGGGAATAGTTCATAGGACACCAAAGGAGTAACACAGACTCAGCAGACAGAAAAATAAAGACTCACAAGAAAGTAAACAGAATTTACACAGTTCTCAAAACGTCTGGACATAGAAAAGAAATAGAAATTATCCAACACAAATCAAATAAAGCAGATACTTACAGAAATCTTCCAAGCAATTCAAAACACGGAAAATAATTAACCAGCTCAAGAGGTGATTCAAAAATAACAAAACCTCACAGATGCACTCATAGTGTTTCTCTCAAGTGTTTAAGGTAAATCAATGTCACTCAATGCACTCAAGAAAACAAACACAAGCAGACTTGGCAAGCTTCTAATTATCAATACTTAAAACATATGCATCTTCAGATCAAAAGGTCTTTACTGGGTTGTAATGGGGCCAAGGACAGGGGAGGATAAATTTGGATAAGTAGCTATAGCTCAGAAGAAATAGAGGTGCACTAGGGAAAAAATGTAAACACAGTGAAATCTCACCCAAACCTCTAATTCAATCCTCTTCTCGACTCCATTATTTACAAAATTATTTTTCCATTTTTTTTTCTTTTTCTCATCATCATTTTTTTTTTTATCCTGTCTTCTTCTTTTTTTTTTTTTTTTATCACACAACAGGATATAAATTATCATTTCAAAACATGATGAGGAACCAACTAGCCAATTCATCAGAATTCCCAAGGAGACCACACTTATTCACAAAATACTTCTATAGCTCCAGACTTTCCTATGGTTAAGGTAATCATTTGTTTTTCACTTAGGATCAGTGTATGAGCTTCAACACAAAGAAATATATACAGTATAGGCTCAAAGGGGTTATCAAAGGATAATAACAAGGTAGGCTTATTTGGCTAAAGAGGCTCAAGAACAAAAATGCCTTTATCACGTCTGAACATGCATATCAATCAAGTATATCAGAAAGAATCAAGCCAAGGCATATGTGCAAGCAATCAAGATACATATCACACAAGAAAGAAAATTAAGTGGCTCAAATCTCACACAGGGTGTTCATGTCATAATCAATTCAACCTCTTGAACATTATAATCATCTTCCAAGCAAAGAAAAGCAAGGATTACAAACTATAAGTATTAAGTAAGTGAAGGAAAAATCTACAACTTAAACATCATCCAGAAATCAAGAGAAAAATGTAAAATTTATTGCACACAAAACTCGATAAAAATAACTTAAAACAGAAAAAATTAACACTCAAAAACAAAAAATTTAACACACAAAATACAAACTTAACAGAAACTAACAGAAAATCAAAATTTCTCCCCAGTAGACCACACTTAAATCACACAATGTCCTCAGTGTGTTACAATCATCAGATTATCAATTTCAGAGCAGTCAAATAATATAGACAAGTGCAATAAAAAGTTAGGAAAAATGGGAAGAAATTTTTCAGTAACATCCATCAGTAGATGTTATCAGGGACATCCCTCAGCAGATGTCTAAATCACGTAGCACCCATCAGTAGATGCTAATAAATTTTATTATATTTTTTTTTCATTTTATTTTTTATTATTTTTTTTTTATTATTTTTATTTTTTTTTTTTTGAAAAAGGAGACCGGTACTGTGACAACAGTCTCGGTGGCAAAGACCGGAACTGTTGCTACAGTGGAAAGAAATCTGGCTATAAATGAGGCACTCCTCCGCGTCCAGCGCCATTTCCTGACCTAGTCTCTCTCTCTAGTCCTCTGCTCTCTCCTCTCTCTCTCAACCTGAGCGCTGGAATCTCTGCGGAGCCTCTGCCCCGGTGCCATCTGAAGAGTCTGAGATCCGCGAGGAGCTTCTCTGCCAGCTCTGAAGGTGTACGAGCCCTGCAAGGAGCCTCTGCAAGCCTACTTCCCCAGGTAAGTTCTCTGCACCTTGGATCTCTATTTCTTCTTTTTCTGCTTAATTTTCCAGATCTTTCACTGCTTTCTTTTCCTTTCTCTGCTTTCCAGTCTTTCCCTTTCAGTATTTCCTTTATTTTTCATCTCTGCCCTGCTCTCTTTACTGCTTTCCATCTTCTTTCTGCTTTGATCTCTTGCCTGCTCTCCCTCTTCCTTTGCCCGATCTATCTTCTCCTTTTCAAATTTTTTTATTTTTGAAACTGAAAACACTTAAACACATAAAACACAACTGTCTAAAAACTTAAGGGGTATATCGGCTGGAAACCAGACGTTAATCTCCCTTCGATTGAAGGTATTGCAGAGACAATCGGGTAGAACAACGCCACGTACCCCACTTAAAACTAAAACACAGAAACTGAATATACAAGAACAATATGGACAAGGACACTGGACGTAGATCCGTTTAGGACCCTTTGCAAGGACCGTGAAACAGATCTGAGACCAGACACAAAAACAATCAAAGACAGACAGGACAAAATAAATTTAACGGAAAACAAGAACAAATAAAGAAAACACAGAACTAATCTAAAAATTTTTTATGCTTCTCTCTTTTTTTTTTTAGTTCTTTTTATTATTATTTTTTTTTTTTATGTTTATTTTTTTCTTCTTCTTTTTTTTATGTTTTTGTTCTTTTTATATGTATTTATTTTTTATTTATGTATTTGTATATTACGAGAGGAAGGATGAGTGATATGGAATCAGAGAGATATACCAGTCAACGATGGCGTCCTACAGATGATCAGATCACGATGATGACCAAAATCTACAACTATGGGGTCACACACCCAAGCCGAGCGCAAGTCGTCGAGATCGCGTCTCGACTAAGGACCTTCGGCGAAGCCACTGAATACAACGTGCACTGCTGGTTTAACAACCATGGCAATCGGGTCAGGCGCTGGCAAGCGGAGATAGACCCCACAGGCACTCTCTTTTCACAACTGCCGCTATACATGTACGGTAAGACCTCTGATCACACCTCCATTGAATTTTCCATTCCTCTTCTATTATTAACACAAGTTTTTTATTTATTTATTTATTTATTTTTTTTTTTTTTTGTTTGAAGGAAAACAACTGGGTGATAATGAGGGCACCGAGGCTGCTGAATCTGTTTCCAGTTCCGATCATTATCAATGACGACAGAAATGAACGAGAAATTCCTCCACCAAAGCCTCCTGTATTTCGAACCAGAACTCCCTCAACGGAGCTCTCCCTAAGACCACCACAACCAGCTCGAGAATTCTTCCAGTTTTAATGTTTTATGTTTTATTTATTTTTTTTTTTTTATGTTTTTATTGGCCGAGTGTGGCCAGAATATGGGCTGTAATATGAACACTTATATTTTTGTTGTTTTTATTTTTTTTTATGTTTTTATGATGTTTTTGTTTTTTTATTTGGTTTGTAATATTAACGATCACTAAAGATCGACCCCCTGATCAACAACCTTATTTTCACATATATCTATTGCAATATCATTTTCAGATCTGAAAAATTTCCTTTTCTCAATCACTGTAATTTTTGCTCAAATGAATGAAATCTTTCTTAGTTAAACAAAATTTTTCAATCAAAGATCTGTATGCAAACAACTAAGAAATTATATTTACAGTGAAGGAAAATAAGGAAAAATAAGATCTGAAGTGAAAATTTTTATTGGTATGAAATAATAAGATAGTGAGGGTCGAAATAAAATCAAGGAATACGCAAAACAATTTTTTGAATTTTTGAATTTTTTTTTTTTTATAAGGAGAACAATGTGAAAACTAAGAAAAAAAAAATAATTATACATATCAGAATACAGATTTGGCACGCTTTTAAACAAAAACAATTTTATCACAAAATATTTTTTTTTTTTTTTGTTTTTTTTTATTTTTTATTTTTAAAGATAACAATTCGAAAACTAAGAAGAAAAGGAAAAACAAACTTAAAAGAAAAACAAAATGCAGAATCTCCCCCAGACCACACTTAGACTACAATGTCCCAAATCAGTTAAAGGCATAAGATCATCAGTTAAAACACTAAACAGATAAAGGACAAATGCAATAAAAGTAGGAAAACGGGGAAGAAAGAAAAAGAAAACTCCCCTGGATTATGGTGGCAGTTGCCAAAATTGGACTATCAGTGAGATATCTTCCACCTCAGGATCCGGCGAAGATGTCTTCAGGAGCAGCTCGCCCAGTACTGCCCTCTCACTCAAATCAAGACTTTTCTTCCTTCTTCTCCGAGCAAGTTGTTGAATCAACAAAATCAGGAGCCTTCTGTCCACCAGCAGTTGTTGAGTCTGTGACACCGGAGTAATAAGAGAAATAACAGTATACTTTCCTTCATCTATCATTGTTTCCTCTATGTCAGTACCTGTATTCTCATTTACTTTTGTAACATGGTCATCAAACTCATAATCAATAGCATCTGTTATGAATTTAGAATCTGTTTGTAACACATAATCAATTTCAATACAAATCGGGCAAGAACCAGATTCACAATCACATTCACAATTCTCAGAAAACTGAGTCAGATCAATGTTTTGTTCTAACTCTATCATGTTATGCGACTGCAAAATTCCTGTCTCAAACTCAATATTGACATATGCATCATCAACAAAATCCACATTCAGTGCAAAGTTATTATCAATGGAAAATTTATCACTGTAATCATGTTCATTCAACACAACATTTATACCAATGGTTTCAGAGACTAATACTGAATCAAAAACTTCAGAATTGTCAATCAAGTCTGTATCAGTTTCAATCCTAAAACCTGTAGAATCATTGTGCAACAAATCACAAGCAATTGAATGTATAGGTAGATCTGGTAAAGAGCTTGTAATCTCAGTTTCAGAATAAACATGTTTTTGCTCAGAATAAATTTTCTCATGAATTTCCAATTCATCAACTGCACATTCAAGTTGAGGTACGTTTACCTCCACGGGGGAAGATAAGAATGGTCTACCTGTCTCAACAGTGTTACTCATACCTGTCTGGTCCTTAAAATAATCATCAACAGTCTCAGGTGCAAGAGTGGGATCATAGAAAGGTAGGAAAGTGGGTGTAGTAGTAAACTCATAGCTTTGCTCCCCATCTTCTATGTTGATGCCACTATCATCTTGAAAGTGTTGAGTGGCCATCTGCCCGATCTGATCAGTCAGCTTCTGAATGGCAGCTTGAGTTTCCATGCTCTCTTGCTTGAACTGCATGTTCCCTTTCTGAAACTGAATGTTCTGCATGGTCATCTGCTCCAATAACTCCTTCAATGTAGGTTCAGAAGTTGAAGGCTGAGAAGCTACTTGGGCAGGAGCATCATACTGCTGACTCTGATATTGCTGAACTGGTGGAACCGGCTCCCAAAGGGAGCTCTCAGGAATTTGAGGATGATCCATATTTTTCTCAGTATTAAAATCAGCACAAGAATCAGAGTAATATGCAGAAAGAGAATCATAATTACAGGCACTTGTAGAATAAGCACTATTCACAAAATTAAAATAGGTAGACATGGAAAATAAAAATAAAAACTAAAAACTAAAAATTACGAAACAGATAAACTAAACACATTTATACATGCTACAAGCACACACAAGACAGAACATCAATAGTAAAAAAAAAAAAATTAAATTTTTTTTTTTAAATATAGCAACTAAATACAGAACACAGCACAATAAAATATAAAAGACAAAACATATATTAACACAACATAATCGAAAAACACAGCAAAAATCTAAAACGAAAAACCTGGAACTGAAGTGACAACGCCGCCAAAATTTGCTGAAGGTGTCGTTGTCGCCTACAGAAATATACAAGACAGAACACACAAAACAAACATATTAACAGAACAAAACTTTATACAACAAAAATCTAAAACCAAACCTCCATTGGTCCCCGGCAACGGCGCCAAAATTGGTGATGCGGGTCGCACCGCTCACAAAAGTTGATTGCACGAAAATAATGCAGTATATTTTCTAGGATGTGACTCCTAGGTCGTCTCTCAAGGACCAATATTGTGGCGGTTCAGTCTCTGATTTTTTATACACGAAAGGGGGGGGTTTGTAGTTTTTGTGTAATGCGGAAAAATAAATTAAAACAGAAATTTAAATAAGACAGAATTTTTAACACTGAAATAAATTTTAAAGACAATAAAAACTTAACAGTAAAAGACAGTAAAAATGAAAAGTGGTAAATTGAGAAACGGTAAAATTTAAACGATGCAGAAAACAATAAACGGTAAAATAAAAGAGATAATAAAAATAAAAATACGTGACTGAAATTAAAATTTACTGGAAATAAAATTACTGAACAGTGAAGATAAAATTTCAAACCGAACAAAATGCTACACTGTGACCGTCTTTTACTGAACTACATGCTTCAAAAATAAAATTACAATTGTGCACTGTTTGGGAAAATAGAAACCCGAGAGCCTCCTGGAAGAGAAGAACCGAGACCCCTTCCAGGCCTCAAGGCCGTGACTTCTCTTCTCCTAAACTATCTAACACTCCAATCTCCTCCCTGTTTCTTCTCTGCTGCTGCTAATTTATAGCTATTTCTCTCGAGAAACTCTCAGTGACTTCTCATTTTGCCCGTGACCTTCCAGCTTCTTCTCATTTTGCCCGTGACCTTCCAGCTTTCACGTTTGTCTCTAATATGCAACTCCTTAGAGGTGCCAAAGTCAAGAAGGTGGGGCCCTTACTTGTCTTCTGCCTCATTGTGGCCGTGAGCTACTCCTCTTTTCCAGCCAACCATGCTTTGCAAAGAAACCGTGAGTATCCTTCTTCTTCCCAAGCTTCAACTGTATGGCATCAACACTTGGAGACTTCTTCCTTGCATTCCAATTCATCCGTGGCCTCTCCATTCTCATCCACAATCCAACACCATGAGTGCCATTTCTTTTTCTTCTTTCTTCTCCCTTGAACGTAGCTGCTGCCAAGCTGGATGTGTGTTGCAGCTGGACATGGAGGTCTTCTCTACGGGTGGCTGCTAGACGTCTTCTTCTCCTTGGTCCTTCCAAAACAATCTTCAAGAAAACATCCAAAATAGCATGCAAGTGGTGGCTGGATGGTGCTTCTAATGCTAGACCAGAACCGTGGAGCTTGCTGGACTGTGAAGGTCGTGAGTGCTTCTGCCATCTTCCGTCCAAACTGCTGGGTTGCCATGGTCGTGAGCTTCACTTCTTTCAATTATATTGCAGCTGCTGTTTTCCTTTCCAAAGCCAAGCACACCTCTTTCTTCTTCCAACTTAGCTGGACCGTGGAAGTGAAGTCCAAACACTCTTCTCCTTTCACACTTTGTAGCTGCTGGACGTTGTTGTTGCCCAAGCTTGGACCGAGAACTATCATCTTTGCTGGAAGCTTCTTCTTCTTGCTAGACCAGCTGCTGGTCTTTGTGGTGACACCTTCTTCTGCTCCCAGCCATCACCGTGCACATCTTCTCTGCTGGAACGTAACTCTCTGCTTCCTTCCAGCCGGCGTCCAAAGCTACTGGACCGTGAGCCTTGCTTAAATCTAATATCCTTCAGGTTTCTTTCTGGCTGCTCCCGAAAATTTAAAGCCAAGAACCCAACAATATGACTCCGTGCAACTACAATTACCCTTTCTAAAATGGAACAAAAATACGTGTCTTAGTGGTGGCTAGGTCCCGCTCCTCTTTCAATCATCATTTCCTAAATAAAAGTGTTGGATGTGGCAGCAATCCTTCAATCAATAACCGAGAGTTGTTTCCAAGAATGAAAAGAATGACTTCCTAGTGAATGGACCCCATATGCTAAAAACCGTATGCTTTTCTCCAAACCAAGTTAATTGAAAATAATGTTTCAGCCAAGAACGTGGCCCCCCTTCATAATGTTGTCTCCCACTCACTTGCAAAGAGAAATAAGATGTGCCGTGAGTTTGCTTCTTCTTTTAGAAGAATGAATTTTTCCAAGCCAAAACCGTGAGAGTGGTGGCACATTCTCCATGCCCTTAATCATTTTAAAGAAAGAATATTCCAAGTTGCCATATATACATACACAAAACCGTGAGAGGTGGTCCCCTCCATTTTGCTTTTCATTTACCATTATTCCCTTCAATAAAATTCAGCATGAAAACTCCTCCCATATGTGTGTACGTGAATGTGATGTGCAATGTGGTGGTCCCTTCTTCTTATTTTTATTTGTTGATTTTTGGATCAAAACAAAGAGTTGTTCTCGTGCTTAGCATTTTTGAATCATATGCACATGAATTTCCAACCAAGTGGTGGCCCCATATGTGTCTCCTTAGCATATTGTATAATTTCCTTCAATGACAAAATAAGAAGTGGGCCGTGTGGTTTAAATTTTCCAGCAATGACACTTCACAAATCATCACCTCAATACTAAGTGTAAATTAAAATCAATCTTGTGACATATGTGTCAATTGCTTTGAATGTTGCTGCACATTTTAAGTCCAAACCATTTGCTTAAGAGTGTTGAAAGGTCTTAGCACCTTCCAATGATCAATCCCAGCCACCACAAGTACTAAACAGCAAGCAAACAATGCAAACATATTAGAACACTCAAACAGTAATCACTAGACTGACATAGGAGAGAAAAAAAAATACTGGGAACAACACAAAATGAATTTGAACAAAGTAAAAACTATACTTGCAAATAGACATCCATACGAAACTATGAAAAAAAACTGCATGCAAAACGGATAAGAATTGAACTCGAACGAGGACAAACAAGTTGACACAAAATTCACACAGCAACCAGCGAAAATTGAAGTGGCTGAAATGCATTGGGCTCAATTGTCATTTCTCATTTAGCTTTCAAATGTCCCAAAAAGATATCCAAAATTTTCCCATAATTAATAATGCAAAATAATAAGTTCAGATAATTCAAATTAGTTAAAATAAGAATTTCTGATCGAATTAAGCACAATTCAGTAAAATGGGAAAATACTGGACAATTATGCACAATTCCCTGATTAATTACAGCACATTAAACTAAGTGAAGTGAACAAAATATTGACTCATCAGTCCTCCACTTCCTCCACTTCCTCAACATCGTATACTTCCTCCACTTCCTCCACTTCATTCCACTTCCTCCACTTCCACCACTTCCTCCACTTCCTTCACTTCCTCCACTTCCTCCACTTCGTCAACTTCGTCCACTTCCTCCATTTCGTCCACTTCATCAAGTTCGTCCGCTTCCTCCACTTCCTCCTCTTCGTCAAGTTCGTCCACTTGCTCCACTTCCTCCATTTCGTCCACTTCCTCCACTTCGTCCACTTCCACCATTTCATCCAATTCCTCCACTTCCTCAACATCGTCCATTTCCTCCACTTCATTCACTTCCTCCACTTCGTCCACTTCGTCAACTTCGTCCACTTCGTCCATTTCGTCCACTTCGTCAAGTTCGTCCACTTCCTTTACTTCCTCCACTTCGTCCAGTTCTTCCACTTCCTCCACTTCGTCCACTCCTTCCACTTGCTCCAGTTCGACAAGTTCCTTGCCTTCGTCCACGTCGTGAACTTCGTCCACTTAGTCCACTTCATCCTCTTCGTCCACTTAGTCCACTTCCTCCACTTCATTGACTTCCTGCACTTCTTCCCCTTCGTCAACTTCGTCCACTTCCTCCACTTCCTCCACTTCCTCCACTTCGTCCAATTCATCCACTTCATCAACTTCGTCCACTTCGTCCGTTTCCTCCACTTCGTCCACTTCGTCCACTTTTTCCACTTCCTCCACTTTGACCACTTGTTCCACTTCGTCCACGTCGTCAACTTCATAAACTTCCTCCGCTTCCTCCACTTCCTCCACTTCCTCCACTTCCTACACTTCGTCCACATCGTCAACTTCGTCCACTTCCTCCACTTCGTCCAGTTCTTCCACTTCCTCCACTTCGTCCACATTCTCCACTTCGTCCACTTCGTCAACTTCGTCCACTTCGTCCATTTTGTCCACTTCGTCATGTTCGTCCTCTTCCTCCACTTCGTCAAGTTCGTCCACTTCCTCCCTTTCCTCCACTTCCTTCATTTCGTCCACTTCCTCAACATCGTCCATTTCCTCCACTTCATCCACTTCTTCCACTACGTCAACTTGGTCCCCTTCCTCGACTTCGTCCACTTCCTCCACTTCGTCAACTTCGTCTACTTCGTCAACTTCGTCCACTTCGTCCACTTCCCCCACCCCTTCCACTTCGTCCACATCGTCCACTTCCTCCACTTCGTCCTCTTCGTCCACTTCCTCCACTTCGTCCACTTCGTCAACTTCGTCCACTTCCTCCACTTCCTCCACTTCCTCCACTTCCTCCACTCCTTCCACTTCCTTCACTTCGTGCACTTCCTTCACATCGTCCACGTCGTCAACTTCGTCCACTTCGTCCACTTCGTCCACTTCCTCCACTTCATCCACTTCGTCATGTTCGTCCACTTCCTCTACTTCCTCCCCTTCATCCACTTCCTCCACTTCGTCCACAGCCTCCACTTCCTCCACTTCGTCAACTTCGTCCACTTTGTAACTTCGTCCACTTCGTCCACTTCGTCCACTTCGTCCACTTCGTCAACTTCGTCTACTTCGTCCACTTCCTCCTCTTCCTTCACTTCGTCCACTTTGTCCACTTCCTCCACTTCGTCCACTTCGTCCTCTTCGTCCACTTCTTCATCTTCTTCCTCCACTTTCTCCACTTCCTCCACTTCATTCCACTTCCTCCACTTCCTTTACTTCCTCCACTTCCTCCACTTCGGCAAGTTCGTCTACTTCCTCCACTTCGTCAAGTTCGTCCATTTCCTCCACTTCGTCCACTTCCTCCATTTCGTCGAATTCCTCCACTTCCTCATCATCGTCTACTTCCTCCACTCCATTCACTTCCTCCACTTCGTCTACTTCGTCCACTTCGTCCATTTCGTCCACTTCGTGAAGTTCGTCCACTTCCTCCACTTCATTCACTTCCTCCACTTCCTCCACTTCCTCCACTTCTTCCACTTCCTCCACTTCCTCCACTTCGTCAATTTCGTCCACTTCGTCACCTTCTTCCACTTCCTTCACTTCGTCCAGTTCTTCCACTTCCTCCGGTTTGTACATATTTTCCACTTCCTCTACTTCGTCAACTTCATCCATTTCGTCCACTTCATCAAGTTCATCCACTTCCTCCACTTCGTCAAGTTCGTCCTCTTCCTCCACTTCGTCTACTTCCTCCACTTCGTCCATGTCGTCAACTTCGTCCACTTCGTCCATTTCCTCCACTTCATCCACTTTGTCCACTTCTTCCAATTCCTCCACTTCGTCCACTTCTTCCACTTCCTCCACTTCGTCCAGTCCTTCCACTTGCTCCACTTCGTCCAGTTCCTTCACTTCGTCCACGTCGTGAACTTCGTCCACTTAATCCACTTCATCCTCTTCGTCGACTTCGTCCTCTTCGTCCACTTCCTCCGATTCGACCACTTCATCTACCACGTCCACTTCGTCAAGTTCGTCCACTTCGTCCACTTCTTCTACTTCCTCCCGCTCCTCCACTTCCTCCACTACCTCCACTTCCCCCACTTCGTCAACTTCGTCCACTTCGTCCACTTCGACCACTTCCTCCACTTCGTCCTCTTCGTGCACTTCTTCATCTTCTTCCTCCACTTCTTCCACTTCGTCCTCTTCGTGCACTTCATCAACTTCGTCCACTTCATCAACTTCGTCAAGTTCGTGCCCTTCGTCCACTTCCTCCACTTCGTCAACTTCTTCCACTTCGTCCACTTCGTCAATTTCGTCCACTTCCTCCACTTCCTCAACATCGTCCACTTCCTCCACTTCCTCCACTTCATTCCACTTCCTCCACTTGCTCCACTTCTCCACTTCCTCCACTTCGTCCTCTTCGTCAACTTCGTCCACTTTGTCCATTTCGTCCACTTCCTCAACATCGTCCATTTCGTCCCCTTGCTCCACTTCATTCACTTCCTCCACTTCATCCACCTCGTCAACTTCGTCCAGTTCGTCCATTTCGTCCACTTCGTCATGTTCGTTCACTTCCTCCACTTTGTCCACTTCCTCCACTTCTTTCACTTCCTCCATTTCCTTCACTTCGTCCACTTCGTCCACTTCGTCCACTTCTTCCACTTCCTCCACTTCCTCCACTTCATCCACTTTCTCCACTTCCTCCACTTCGTCCACTTCGTCAATTTGGTCCACTTCGTCCACTTTGTCCACATTCTCCACTTCCTCCACTTCGTCCACCTCGTCAACTTCGTCCACTTCTTCCATTTCGTCCACTTCATCAAGTTCGCCCACTTCCTCCACTTCCTCCACTTCGTCGAGCTCGTCCACTTCTTCCAATTCCTCCACTTTGTCCACTTCCTCCACTTCGTCCACTTCCTCCATTTCCTCCACTTCTTCCACTTCCTCCACTTCGTCGACTTCGTCTACTTCCTCCACTTCGTCCACGTCGTCCACTTCCTCCGCTTCGTCCACTTCGTCCTCTTCGTCCACTTCATCGACTTCGTCCACTTCTTCCGCTTCCTCCACTTCATCCACTTCGTCCACTTCGTCAAGTTCGTCCAGTTCCTCCACTTCGTGCACTTCATCCACTTCGTCCACTTCGTCAAGTTCGTCCACTACCTCCACTTCGTCAACTTCTTCCACTTCGTCCACTTCCCCCACTTCGTCCACTTCGTCAACTTCGTCCGCATCCTCCACTTCGTCCAGTTCTTCCACTTCCTACACTTCGTCCACGTCCTCCACCTCCTCCACTTCGTCCATTTCGTCTACTTCGTCAAGTTCGTCCACCTCGTCAAGTTCGTCAACTTCCCCCACTTCCTCCACTTCCTCCAAATCCTCCACCTCCTCAACATCGTCCATTTCCTCCACTTCATTCACTTCCTCCACTTCTTCCACTTCGTCAACTTTGTCCACTTTCTCCACATCGTCCACATCGTAAACTTCGTCAACGTCCTCCACTTCCTTCACTTCCTCCACTTCCTCCACTTCGTCAAGTTCGTCCACTTGCTCCACTTGCTCCATTTCGTCCACTTCCTCCACTTCGTCCACTTCCACCATTTCGTCCAATTCCTCCACTTCCTCAACATCGTCCATTTCCTCCACTTCATTCACTTCCTCCACTTCGTCCACTTCGTCAACTTCGTCCACTTCGTCCATTTCGTCCACTTCGTCAAGTTCGTCCACTTCCTCCACTTCCTCCACTTTGTCCACTTTGTCCACTTCCTCCACTTTGTCCACTTTGTCCACTTCTTCCAATTCCTCCACTTCGTCCACTTCCTCCACTTCGTCCACTCCTTCCACTTCATCCAGGTCCTTCACTCCGTCCACGTCGTGAACTTCGTCCACTTAGTCAACTTCATCCTCTTCGTTGACTTCGTCCTCTTCGTCCACTTCCTCCGATTCCACCACTTCATCTACCACGTCCACTTCGTCAAGTTCGTCCACTTCGTCCACTTCTTCTACTTCCTCCCGCTCCTCCACTTCCTCCACTACCTCCACTTCCTCCACTTCGTCAACTTCGTCTACTTCGTCCACTTCGTCCACTTCGACCACTTCCTCCACTTCGTCCACTTCGTCCTCTTCGTGTACTTCTTCTTCATCTTCGTCTTTCACTTCGTTCATTTAGTCCACTTCGTCAACTTCTTCCACTTCGTCCACTTCGTCAATTTCGTCCACTTCCTCCACTTCCTCAATATCATCCACTTCCTCCACTTCCTCCACTTCATTCCACCTCCTCCACTTGTTCCACTTCCACACTTCCTCCACTTTGTCCTCTTCGTCAACTTCGTCCACTTTGTCTATTTCGTCCACTTCCTCAACATCGTCCATTTCGTCCACTTGCTCCACTTCATTCACTTCCTCCACTTCGTCCACCTCGTCAACTTCGTCCAGTTCGTCCATTTCGTCCACTCCGTCAAGTTCGTTCACTTCCTCCACTTCCTCCACTTTGTCCACTTCCTCCACTTCATTCACTTCCTCCATTTCCTTCACTTCGTCCACTTCATCCACTTCGTCCACTTCGTCCACTTCCTCCATTTCCTCCACTTCGTCCACTTCTTCCAGTTCCTCCACTTCGTCCACTTCTTCCACTTCCTCCACTTCGTCCACTTCTTCCACTTCCTCCACTTCGTCCACTCCTTCCGCTTCCTCCAATTCGTCTAGTTCCTCCACTTCGTCCACGTCATCAACTTCGTCCACTTCCTCCTCTTCCTCCACATTGTCCACTTCGTCCACTTCCTCCACTTCCTCCACTTCGTCAAGTTCGTCCACTTCATCTACTTCCTCCACTTCGTCAACTTCCTCCACTTCGTCCACTTCTTCCACTTCGTCCAGTTCGTCCACTTCGTCTACTTCCTCGACTTCCTCCACGTCGTCAACATCGTCCACTTCCTCTGCTTCTTCCGCTTTGTCCTCTTCGTCCACTTAATCCACTTATTCCGCTTCCTCCACTTCATCCACTTCGTCTACTTCGTCAAGTTGATCCATTTCCTCCACTTCCTCCACTTCCACCACTTTGTCCACTTTCTCCACCTTCGTCCACTTCGTCCACTTCTTCCACTTCGTCAACTTCGTCCACTTCGTCAACTTCTTCCACTTCGTCCACTTCCTCCACTTTGTCCATGTCGTCAACTTCGTCAACTTCATCTACTTCGTCCACTTCGTCCTCTTCGTCCACTTCCTCAATGTCCTCCACTTCATCCACTTCGTCCACTTCGTCATGTTCGTCATGTTCGTCCACATCGTCCACTTCCTCTACTTCCTCCACTTCCTCCACCTCGTCTACTTCCTCCACATCCTCCATTTCGTCCATTCCTCCAGATCCTCCACTTCATCCACTTCGTCCACTTCGTCAACTTCGTCCACTTCGCCAACTTCCTCTACTTCCTCCACTTCCTCCACTTGCTCCACTTCCTCGACTTCTACCACTTCCTCCACTTCGTCATCTTCGTCCTCTTCGTCCACTTCTTCATCTTCTTCTTCCACTCCGTCCACTTCGTCCAATTCGTCAACTTCTTCATCTTCTTCTTCCACTTCGTCCAATTCGTCAACTTCGTCCACTTCGACAACTTTGTCAAGTTCGTCCCCTTTGTCCACTTCATCCACTTCCTCCACTTCGAAAACTTCTTCCACTTCGTCCACTTCGTCAATTTCGTCGACTTTCTCCACTTCCTCAACATCGTCCACTTCCTCCACTTCATTCACTTCCTGAACTTCCTCCACTTCGTCAAATCGTCCGCTTCCTCCACTTCCTCGACTTCCTCCACTTCATCCACTTCCTCCACTTCTTCCAATTCGTAATCTTCTTCTTCCACTTTGTCCACTTCGTTCAATTCGTCAACTTCTTTAACTTCGTCAACTTCTTTAACTTCGTCGACTTCTTTAACTTCGTCAACTACGTCCGCTTCCTCCACTTCTTCCACTTCGTCATCTTCTTCTTCCACTTCGTCCACTTCGTCCAATTCGTTAACTTCGTCAACTTCTTTAACTTCGTCAACTTCGTCAAGTTCGTCCACTTCCTCCACTTCGGCCACTTCGTCATGTTCGTCCACTTCCTCCACTTCTTCCACTTCCTCAACTTCTTCCACTTCGTCATCTTCTTCTTCCACTTTGTCCACTTCATCCAATTCGTCAACTTCTTTAACTTCGTCAACTTCGTCAAGTTCGTCCACTTTGTCCACTTCCTCCACTTCCTCAACTTCTTCCACTTCGTCACTTCGTCAATTTCGTCGACTTCCTCCACTTCCTCAACATCGTCCACTTCCTCCACTTCATTCACCTCCTGAACATCTTCCACTTCGTCAACATCGTCCACTTCCTCCACTTCCTCCACTCCGTCCACTTCGTCCACTTCAACCACTTCGTCAACTTCGTCCACTTCGTGAACTACGTCCACTTCCTCCACTTCTTCCACTTAGTCATCTTCTTCTTCCACTTCGTCCACTTCGTCCAATTCATCAACTTCTTTAACTTCGTCAAGTTCGTCCACTTCCTCCACTTCGGCCACTTCGTCATGTTCTTCCACTTCCTCAAATTCTTCCACTTCGTCATCTTCTTCTTCCACTTCGTCCACTTCATCCAATTCATCAACTTCTTTAACTTCGTCAACTTCGTTCACTTCGTCAACTTCCTCCACTTCCTCCACTTCCTCCACTTCCTCAACTTCTTCCACTTCGTCACTTCGTCAATTTCGTCGACTTCCTCCACTTCCTCAACATCGTCCACTTCCTCCACTTCATTCACTTCCTGAACATCTTCTACTTCGTCAATATCGTCCACTTCCTCCACTTCCTCCACTTCGTCCACTTCGTCAACTTCGTCCACTTCGCCCACTTTGTCCACTTCGTCCACTTCCTCCACTTCGCCCACTTTGTCCACTTCGTCCACTTTGTCCACTTCCTCCACTTCGTGAATTTCGTCAACTTCGTCACATTCGTCCATTTCCTCCACTTCCTCCACTTCGTCAACTTCGTCGATTTCGTCCAGTTCGTCAAGTTCGTCCACTTCCTCGACTTCGTCAAGTTCGTCCACTTCTTCCGCTTCGTCCACGTCGCCTACTTCCTCCACTTCCTCCACTTCGTCCAATTCCTCCACCTCCTCAACCTCGTCCATTTCCTCCACTTCCTCCACTTTCTCCACTTCGTCCACTTCGTCCACTTCGTCAACTTCGTCCACTTCGTCCATTTCGTCCACTTCGTCAAGTTCGTCCACTTCCTCGACTTCCTCCACTTTGTCCACTTCGTCCACTTCCACCACTTCCTCCACTTCCTCCACTTCGTCCACTTCTTCCACTTCGTTCACTTCCTCCACTTCGTCCAGGTCGTCATCTTCATCCACTGAGTCCACTTCGTCCGCTTCGTCCACTTCGTCCTCTTCGCCAATTTGTCGACTTCGTCCACTTCTTCCACTTCCTCCACTTCGTCCACTTCGTCAAGTTCGTCCACTTCCTCCAATTCGTTGACTTCATCCACGTCGTCAAGTTCGTCCACTTCCTCCATTTTGTCCACTTCGTCCATATCGTCCACTTCGTGCACTTCATCCACTTTGTCCACTTCCTCCACTTCGTCCACGTCGTCAATTTCGTCAACGTCATCCACTTCTTCCACATCGTCCACTTCGTTCACTTCATCCACTTCGTCCTCTTCGTCCACTTCCTCCACTTCGGCCACTTCGTCATGTTCGTCCACTTCCTCTACTACCTCCACTTCCTCCACTTGGTCCACTTTATCCACTTTCGTCCACTTCGTCCACTTCGTCAACTTCAACAACTTTGTCAACTTCGTCCACTTCCTTAACTTCGTCTACTTCGTCCACTTCGTCAACTTCGTCTGCTTCGTCCACTTCCTCAACTTCTTCAACTTAATACCCTTCCTCCACTCTGTCCACTTCCTCCACTTCCTCCACTTCGTCCACTTCGTCCACTTCCATGACTTCATCCACTTCGTCCACTTCGTCAAGTTCGTCCACTTCCTCCACTTCCTCCATTTCGTCCACTTGCTCCACTTCGTCCACTTCGTCACTTCCTCCACTTCCTCCACATCCTCCACTTCGTCCAATTCGTCAACTTCGTCAACTTCGTCCACTTCCTCCACTTCGTCCACTTCCTCTACTTCATCAACTTCTTCTACTTCGTCCACTTCGTCATTTTCGTCCACTTCCTCCACTTCCTCAATATCATCCACTTCCTCCACTTCATTCACTTCCTGCACTTCTTCCACTTCGTCAACTTCCTCCACTTCCTCCACTTCCTCCACTTCGTCCACTTCATCCACTTTGTTAACTTCGTCCATTTAGTCCACTTTATCAAGTTCGTCCACTTCCTCCACTTCCTCCACTTCCTCCGCTTTGTCCACTTCCTCCACTTCGTCAACTTCATAAACTTCGTCCACTTCGTCCACATCTTCCACTTCCTCCACTTCGTCCACTTCCCCACTTCGTCCACTTCTTCAACTACGTCCATTTCCTCCACTTTGTCCAGTTCTTACACTTCCTACACTTCGTCCACGTCCTCCACTTCCTCCACTTGGTCCACTTCGTCAACTTTGTCCACTTCGTCCATTTCGTCCACCTCGTAAAGTTCGTCCACTTCCTCCACTTCGTCAAGCTCGTCCACTTCCTCCACTTCGTCCACTTCTTCCACTTCCTCCACTTCGTCCACTGCCTCCTACTCTACTTCCTCCACTTCATCCCCTTCCTCCATCTCATCCACTTCGTCCATTTCTTCCACTTCCTTCACTTCCACCGCTTCGTCCACATCACCAACTTGGTCTACTTCGTCCACTTCGTCAACTTCTTCCACGTCCTCCACTTTGTCCAGTTCCTCCACTTCCTCTACTTCGCCCACTTCGTCAACTTCGTCAACTTCGTCCAGTATTTCCACTTCGTCCACTTCCTCCACGTCGTCAAGTTCGTCCACTTCCTCTACTTCCCGCCCTTCGTCCACATCATTCACTTCCTCCACTTCGTCCACTTCTTCTACTTTCTCCACATCGTCTACTTCCTCGACTTCATCACTTCGTCCACTTCGTCCAGTTCGTTAAGTTCGTCCACTTCGTCAAGTTCGTGCACTTCGCGCACTTCGTCCACTACCTCCACATCTTCCACTTCATTACTTCGTCAACTTCGTCAACTTCATCCACTTCCTTCACTTCCTCCACTTCGTCGACTTCCTCCATTTCCTCCACTTCATTCACTTCGTCCACTTCGCCCACTTTTTTATCTTCCTCAACTTCGTCCAGTTCCTCCACTTCGTCAACTTCGTCCACTTTGTTCATTTCGTCCACTTTGTCCACTTCGTCCACTTCGTTATCATCGTCCACTTCCTCCATTACGTCCACTTCCTCCACTTCCTCCACTTCATCCCCTTCATCCACTTCGTCAACTACTTCAACTTCCTCCACTTCCTCTACTTCTTCCAATTCTTCCACTTCCTCTACTTCCTCCACTTGCTCCACTTCGTCAACATCCTCCACTTCCTCCACTTCATCCCCTTCATCCACTTCGTCAACTACTTCAACTTCCTCCACTTCCTCTACTTCTTCCAATTCTTCCACTTCCTCTACTTCCTCCACTTGCTCCACTTCGTCAACATCCTCCACTTCCTCCACTTCTTCCTCTTCAACCACTTCGTCCACTTCGCGGCTTCGTCCACTTCGTCCACTTCTTCCACTTCCTCCACTTCCTCCACTTCCTCCACTTCCTCCACTTCCTCCACTTCCCCCACTTCCTGAACTTCGTCCACTTTGTCCACTTCGTACATTTCTTTTACTTCCTCCACTTCCTCCACTTCGTCCAATTCGTCAAGTTCGTCCCCTTCGTCCACTTCGTCAACTCCGTCAACTTCGTCAACTTCGTCCACTTCCACCACTTCCTCCACTACGTCAATTTCGTGCACTTCGTCAGCGTCCACTTCGTCCACTACGTCAATTTCGTCCACTTCGCCCACTTTGTCCACTTCGTCCACTTCCTCCACTTCGTCCAGTTCTTCCACCTCCTACACTTCGTCCACATCCTCCACTTCCTGCACTTCGTCCACTTCATCAACTTCGTCTATTTCATCCACCTCGTCAGGTTCGTCCGCTTCCTCCACTTCGTCAAGTTCGTCCACTTTGTCCACTTCTACCACCTCCTCCACTTCCTCCACATCCTCCACTTCCTTAACATCGTCCATTTCCTCCACTTCCTGCACTTCATTCACTTCGTCCACTTCTTCCACTTCGTCAACTTCATCCACTTCCTCCACTTCATCCACTTCGTCCACTTCGTCAACTTCGCTCACTTTGTCAACTTCGTCCAGTTTTTTCACTTCGTCCACTTCCTCCACGTCGTCAAGTCCATCCACTTCCTCTACTTCCCGCCCTTCGTCCACATCATTCACTTCCTCCACTTCGTCCACTTATTCTGCTTTCTCCACATCGTCCACTTCCTCCACTTCATCACTTCGTCCAGTTCGTTAACTTCTTACACTTCGTCCACATCGTCAAGTTCGTGCACTTCGTGAACTTCATCCACTACCCCCACATCTTCCACTTCGTCAACTTCGTGCACTGCGTCCACTTCGTCAACTTCGTCCATTTCCTCCACTTTGTCCTCTTCGTCCAATTCTTCATCTTCTTCTTCCACTTCGTCCAATCCGTAAACTTCGTGAAGTTCGTCCCCTTCGTCCACTTCGTCAACTTCGTCCCCTTCGTCCGCTTCCTCCACTTCCTCGACTTCGTCAACATCTTCCACTTTGTCAACTTCGTCCACTTACTCCACTTCCCCAACATCGTTCACTTCCTCCACTTCATTCTTGCACTTCTTCCACTTCGTCCACTTCCTCCACTTCGTCCACGTCGTCAACTTCGTCAACATCGTCCACTTCATCCACTTCGTCAACTTCATCCAATTCGTCCTCTTCGTCCACTTCGTCCACTTCGTCATGTCCGTCCACTTCCTCTACTTCCTCCACTTCCTCCCCTTTGTCCACTTCCTCAATTTCGTCCACTTCCTCTACCTCTTCCACTTTCTCCACTTCCTCCACTTTGTCCACTTCGTCTACTTCGTCCACTTCGTCAACTTCCTCCACTTCCTCCACTTCTACCAATTCTTCCACTTCCTCCACTTCGTCCACTTCCTCCACTTCGTCCACTTCGTCAACTTCATCCACTTCCTCCACTTCTTCCTCTTCATCCACTTCGTCCACTTCGTCCACTTCCTCCACTTCTTCCACTTCCTCCACTTCCTCCACTTCCTCCACTTCCTCCATTTCGTTCACTTCCTCCACTTCCCCCACTTCCTGAACTTCGTCCACTTTGTCCACTTCGTCCATTTCGTTTACTTCCTCCACTTCCTCCACTTCGTCCAATTCGTCAACTTCTTCAAGTTCGTCCCCTTCATCCACTTCGTCAACTTCGTCCCCTTCGTCGACTTCCCCCACTACGTCAACTTCTTGCACTTCGTCCACGTCCCCCACTTCGTCCACTTCGTCAACTTCCTCCACTTCGTCCAGTTCTTCCACCCCCTGCACTTCCTCCACGTCCTCCACTTCCTGCACTTCGTCCACTTCATCAACTTCGTCCATTTCTTCCACCTCGTCAGGTTCGTCCACTTCCTCCACTTCGTCAAGTTCGTCCACTTTGTCCACTTCTACCACCTCCTCCACTTCCTCCACATCCTCCACTTCCTTAACATCGTCCATTTCCTCCACTTCCTCCACTTCATTCACTTCCTCCACTTCTTCCACTTCGTCAACTTCGTCCACTTCCTCCACTTCATCCACTTCGTCTACTTCGTCCACTTCGTCAACTTCGTCCACTTCTTCCACTTCCTCCAAGTCCTCCACTTCCTTCACTTCGTTCACGTCGTCAACTTCGTCCACTTCGTCCTCTTCGCCCACTACCTCCATTTCCTCCACTTTATTCACTTCATCCACTTCGTCCACTTCGTCAAGTTCATCCATTTCGTGCACTTCCCCTACTTCCTCCACTTCCTCCACTTCCTCCACTTCCTACACTTCCTTCAGTTCCTCCATTTCGTCTACTTCCTCCACTTCGTCCACTTCCCTCACTTCGTAAACTTCGTCAACTCCGTCCACTTCATCAACTTCGTCTTCTTCGTCCACTTACTCCACCTGATCCACTTCCTCCACTTTGTGCTCTTCGTCCACTTCTTCATCATCTTCTTCCACTTCGTCCACTCCGTCCAATTCGTCAACTTCGTCCCCTTCGTCCACTTCGTGAACTTCGTCAAGTTCGTCTACTTCGTCAACTTTGTCCACTTCGTCCACTTCCTCAACATCGTCCACTTCCTCCACTACCTCCACTTCATTGACTTCCTGCACTTCTTCCCCTTCGTCAACTTCGTCCACTTCGTCCACGTCGTCCATTTCGTCCACTTCGTCAAGTTCGTCCACTTTCTCCACTTCCTCCACCTCCTCTGTTACCAATAAGGAGTATTGGTAAATCTTGAAGAAATTTGTTTTGATGATGCTACAAGAAGTTTTAGTTGAAGAAGATATTAGAATTATTAAAAGCAATTTGTATAAATTAAATATAGTAGGAAAGTCTTGTAACTTTGTAAAACTTGCATTTTTTTACTGCCATAATCGATTATGGAATGTCAATAATCGATTATCACAGAGTCATACAGGAATAATCGATTATCACTTCATATAATCGATTATCACATTTTGAAAACCCTGTAACGGACTTGAATAATCGATTATCACTTACAATAATCGATTATTCGTGGCAGTTGAGACTTAACCTTAGATATTCAGAACAGCTAGCTATATATTGGGTTTCTGTGAAGATCAATAGTAACGTTGTTGAACAGAAGCTCTTGCAGAATACTGTTTGTCAGAGGAAGTTCTCAGAAGCTATAGTTCAAGTTCCCTTGCTTGGTCTCGTGAACAGGAGAGGCTCGTGTGTCGTGTGTCGATAGTCGGAGCAAGCTCTCTTCGAGTTAGCAAGGTGCTCTGCCTGGTCTCGTGAATAGGAGAAGCTCGCGTTTCGTTTGTCGATAGTCGGAGCGGTTCTCTTCGAGTTGGCAGAGTGTTCTTCTTCCGGTTCGTTTGTCGAAGGAAGGTTTATTTATCTGCTTTATTCACTATTTGTTGTAATCTGTGAAACCATTTTTAGTGAAAAAGGTTAATCACTATTTATAGTGATTAACGACTGGACGTAGAATCTTTTGATTCGAACCAGGATAAAAATTCTGTGTTGATCTTCTTATTCCCTACACTCATTTTATTGTACGTACATCAACTGTTTGACAAATTTTCTCTAAGAAAATTGTTTTTCTAAAACGGACCATTAAACTTGATTTGTGACCGTAACACGCTTTCTAAGTATTTTATTCCGCTGCGCGACTCTATAACGGTACCGATTGTTCCAACATCCTCAACTTCGTCCACTTCCTCCACTTCGTCCAGTTCTTCTACTTCCTGCACTTCGTCCACATCCTCCACTTCTTCCACTTCGTCCAGTTCATCAACCTCGTCTATTTCGTTCACCTCGTCAGTTCGTCCACTTCCTCCACTTCGTCAAGATCGTCCACTTCGTCCAGTTCTTCCACCTCCTCCACTTCCTCCACATCCTCCACATCCTCCACTTCCTCAACATCCTCCATTTCCTCCACTTCCTCAACATCCTCCATTTCCTCCACTTCCTCCACTTCATTCACTTCCTCCACTTCTTCCACTTCCTCCACTTCCTCCACTTCGTCCACTTCGTCCACTTCGTCCACTTCGTCAACTTCGTCCACTTCCTCCACTTCCTCCACTTCCTCCACCTCCTCCACTTCCTCCACTTCCTCCACTTCCTCCACCTCCTCCACTTCGTCCCCTTCGTCCACTTCGTCAACTTCGTCAACTTCATCCCCTTTGTCTGCTTCCTCCACTTCCTCCACTTCGTCAACTTCTTCCACTTCGTCAACTTCGTCCACTTCCTCCACTTCCTCAACATCGTCCACTTCCTCCACTTCATTCACTTCTTGCACTTCTTCCACTTCGTCCACTTCCTCCACTTCCTCCACTTCCTCCACTTCCTCAACTTCTTCCACTTCGTCCACTGCCTCCTCCTCTACTTCCTCCACTTCGTCCCCTTCCTCCATTTCCTCCACATCGCCAACTTCGTGCACTTCGTCAACTTCTTCCACGTCCTCCACTTTGTCCACTTCCTCCAGTTCCTCTACTTCGCCCAGTTCGTCAACTTCGTCCACTTTTTCCACTTCGTCCACTTCCTCCACGTCGTCAAGTTCGTCCACTTCCTCTACTTCCTGCACTTCGTCCACATCATTCACTTCCTCCACTTCTTCCGCTTTCTCCACATCGTCTACTTCCTCCACTTCATCCACTTCGTCTAGTTCAATAACTTCGTCTACTTCGTCCACTTAGTCAAGTTCGTGAACTTCGTCCACTACCTCCACATCTTCCACTTCGTCCACTTCCTCAACTTTGTCCACTTTCTCCATTTCCTCCACTTCATTCACTTCGTCCACTTCGCCCACTTCTTCATCTTCCTCCACTTCATCCAGTTCCTCCACTTCGTCAACTTCGTCCACTTTGTCCACTTCGTCCACTTCGTCATCTTCGTCCACTTCCTCCATTTCGTCCACTTCCTCCACTTCCCCCACTTCATGAACTTCGTCCACTTTGTCCACTTCGTCCATTTCGTCTACTTCCTCTACTTCCTCCACTTCCTCCACTTCCTCCACTTCCTCCACTTCCTCCACTTCGTCCAATTCGTCAAGTTCGTCCCCTTCGTCCGCTTCGTCAAATTCGTCAACTTCGTCCACTTCCTCCACTACGTCAACTTCATCCACTTCGTCCACGTCTCCCACTTCGTCCACTTCGTCAACTTCGTCCACTTCGTCAACTTCGTCCACTTCCTCCACTTCGTCTAGTTCTTCGACCTCCTGCACTTCGTCTACGTCCTCCACTTCCTGCACTTCGTCCACTTCATCAACTTCGTCCATTTCGTCCACCTCGTCAGGTTCGTCCACTTCCTCCACTGATAACAGTTGAAAAACTGTTATTTTCATGCTTAAAATTGATACTAAAAGCAACCTTTATACTTAAAAACTAGCTTGAAAACATGCTTTTATCTATATTTTCAGAAATAAGAGAGCTGGACAGGTTTATGCTTGATTTAAGAGTTTTTGTGCAGGTTTAAAGGTGAATTTAGTGAAAGAAGTGAAGAAGGAGAGAGATGGAATCAGAAAAGGAATCAAAGAGTGCAAAAGGAGAAGCCGAAGGCACCGCTCAGCGGCATTTTACCGCTGAGCGGCACTCAGGAGGTCACGGGAGGTCCGCTGAGGGGCAAACTGGCCGCTGAGGGGAAGAAAAGGGACGCGCAGTCACCGCTGAGCGGTATTTACCGCTGAGCGGCACTTTTATGGGCTTGGGCTTTTGTAATCTTTTGTAATTCTAGAATAGTATATAAGGACTTGCACGTCCTAGGATTAGTATCTTTGGCAGAAACGAGGCAAACACTCTCTCTTCCACCCCTTTGAAGGAGGATCTTGGATGCTCAGGCTACCTCTTCACCTTTTTAGGGTTTATTCTTTCATTCTTTCATTGTTCATCTAGGTTCACCATGAATATGGTGAACTAAACCTTGTATGTTTGTTGGGGAATCAATGTAATCTCTTGAAGCTCTCATATATGGAATCTATGCTTGCATCTTTCAATTAAGATTTATGCTTTCTTTCATCATTAGTTAGGGTTTTTCCTCTTTGCTTAATGCTTGCATGGTTTAACTCATTCGATGCATGATTATTGGTTTTGTCGATACGGGCACGTACGGGGAAGTCTAGATCTGGGGAATTTCTCCCAATATGATATTGGTTGTCGTTAAGCTCCTGAACTTATGAACTGATCATTAGGAATGCTAGGAATTGTATGAACTCGTGATTAGGGAGAAGCCATCTAGAATGGTACTTTAGAGAGTGGCATAAACAATGATGATTTGAATGTTGAATTCCTAAAATATATGAGAGTGGATAAGATGAAATTGACCCCCAACAACATATTCATTCATATATTTCATTGAAAGTGCTTATCTTTTGCTTTTTCCATTGATCAAAAACTCATGCATACATGTTTATTTTCTGTCTTGCATATTAAACTCCAAATATTTCGTTCTTAAGTCTTAGCTAATCAACAAACCACACAACTAAACTAGGTCGTGAGTCCTTTGGGAGAACGATACTTGGTCTTACCAAGTTTATTACTTGAACGATTCGGTCATACTTGCCGATTGTGAAATAAGTTTGTGACATCATATTTTGGTGATCATAAATTTGTCCATCAAGGTTTTGGCGCCGTTGCCGGGGACTCTGGTTTAACTGGTTAATTTGTGTGATTATTGATTATCTTTGACTTTAATTTTGAATTTCTGTTTTCTGTTTTTATTTTTTCGGTTTTTATTAGATTAGATTAGATTTTATTTTATTTTATTTGATTTGAATAGATTAGATTTGATTTGATTTTATTTTTAGATTAGATTTTATTTTATTTTATTTTATCTTCTATCTTCTAAATCTTTTATCTTCTATCTTCTGAATCTTTTATCTTTTTATCTTTTGAATATATATCTTCTCTTATATCTTTTTGTGCTAACAAATATTTTCTAGGGTTTTGTTTTCTTGTGTATGCAGGAGGCAATTCAAACTAGGAGTAAGAAAACAACAGAACCTCTTCTTGAAGGTCTAGACGAGAGTAGACGAAGGAGAAGAATCAGAACATCTAGAGAACTTTTCCCTTCTCCAGAAACTCTCTTACAATCATCACCACAAGGTTCTGTTCATAGCACAGGAAGTATGGAGAACAATAATGTTAGAAGAACTCTTGCAGACTACACCAATATTGCTGGGCCTCAACACTTTAACAGCATAGCTAGACCTAGAGTCAATGCAGCCAATATGGAGGTCAAACCAGCACTGATTCAACTGGTGAAGAGTAATCAATTTAATGGGTTATCTCATGAAAGCCCATATGAGCACCTCACTACCTTTAATGAGATTTGCAACACAGTCAAGATTAATGGGGTGCCAGACGAAGCTATCAAACTTAGCTTGTTTCCTTTCTCATTGGGAGGCAATGCTAAGCTTTGGTTGAACTCTTTTCCAGAAGAAAGTTTCACAGAGTGGGAAGCAGTGGTCACAAAATTCTTAAACAAATACTTCCCACAATCTAAGGTGACTAAAGGAAAGCAAGAGATTTCTTCATTCAAGCAGGGCATGGAAGAATCACTGGGGCATGCATGGGACAGGTATAAAAGCTTGTTACGTAAAACTCCCACGCATGGTTTTGAAGATCAAGAAGTAGTCCTAACTTTCCTTGGAGGGCTTGGTTCACAAACCAAGATGATGCTTGACGCCTCAGCAGGAGGCAATATTAAATGGAAAACTCCAGAGGAAGCAACTGAAATTATAGAAAACATGGCTACTAGTGATAATGAGCTACACAGTGAAAGAGGAACTCCTATGCAACAAAAAGGGGTTCTTCAATTACAAACACATGATGCCTTGCTAGCTCAGAATAAAATTCTAACTCAACAGCTGGAAACTCTGACCAAAACTCTTGCTCAATTACCCAAAGAGTTGAAATCTGCTGCACAGGTACAAACCCAGTTGTGCGAATTATGTGGGGGTGATCATATCAATGGCCAATGTGCTTTTCCTGTGGAAGCTGTGGAGGATGTTAATTTCATGGCTAATCAATTTCCATACCGTCAAGGGAATTATAATCAGGGTTGGAAACCACATCCAAGCATTGGCCAAGGACAAACTGGGCAAGCTAATCAATATAATAAGCACCAGCAGCAACCAACCTTGTGGCAACAGTTATCTATGCTTAATGAAAGATCAACAAGGTTGGAAGAAACTCTTCACCAATTCATTCAGAAAACTGAATCTTCTCAAAAAAGCACTGAAACTGCTATAAAGAATTTGGAGATTCAAATGGGTCAGATTACCAAGCAATTGGAAGAAAGGCCAAACAAAAACTTTGGGGCTAATACTGAGGTTAACCCCAGAGAAGAATGCAAGGTGGTAGAGAGTGTTGATGATGAGAAAGTTGAGTTAGATACAGAAGAGAGAAGTGAAAAAGAGAGCAAAAGCACGTTTCCTTTTCCAATCCATCAAGAGAAACCAATGGAGTTCACAGAGTTATTCAAAATGGTGGATAATGATGCACCTTGGGAGCAAATTTTGCAACAGATTACGGTTTACACCAAATCTAATGAAGAAAGCTCTACAAAGAAGAGACGTAGAGATGATGAGGAAAAAAAGTGTATAACTGTTAAGGAAGAGTCATTCCCACCTAAAGCATCAGATCCAGGTAGTTTTTCTATCCCTTGTACTATAGGGAAGAAAAAGGTAAAGAAAGCTCTCCTTGATTTAGGTTCAAGTGTTAACCTGATACCTTATTCTTTATTGGAGCAAATTGGCAATGTTAAAATGAAACCTGTAAAGGTTAATTTAGTAATGGCCGATGGATCTTCAAAGGAGCCATGTGGGATTGCAGAAGACATTGTAGTTTGTGTTGGCAAACTTCAGTTTTTGGCAGACTTTGTGGTGATGAAGATTGAAACCGAGAAAATACCTATCATACTTGGAAGACCGTTTATGAAAACGGCCAGGGCTATCATAGATGTAAATGAAGGTATAGTGGTGCTCTAGGATAGAGAGGAGAGAGTGATGGTGGATGTCTTCAAAGATGAGACACAAGCAAAGGAGGAAGAAGCCAGTTATAAAGCTGCATTTCGAGATGCACCCATAACAAGAGGTAAAGATGAAAATCTTGAGGTTTCAGGTAACCATTGTTTGTTGTTTCAGGTACCCAAGGAAGAAGAAATTGGAAGAGGAGAAGAAATTCCTAGAGACTGGAAGAAAAGAAGACTCCAACTTGGCACACCTGTAAGAATCAAGAACAAGTTGTGGGTTGTGAAGGGCTTTAAAGAAAAGGAGATGATAGAGATAGAGTCTCCATATTCTAGAAGAACCAAAACAGTTCAAAGGAAGCAGCTGAGAAGTTGGTGGACTGATAACATCAACTATAAAGAAGATGGAACTTGAGCTTTACTGGGTCAAGCTAATGACGTTAAAAGAGCGCTTGCTGGGAGGCAACCCAGTGGATTTACAAACTTTTGACTTTTGATTTGGTTTTGTAATTTTTAATTTGTGGACATTATTTTGTGAATATTTTGTTGGATCCAGCATCTACTGAAGGATGCTAGGTGGTTAAGTATCTACTGAAGGATACTAAGTTTGTAACACCTACTGATGGGTGTTGGTGATAAGATTTTGCACCTACTGATGGGTGCTGGTAAGTTTGAAACACCTACTGATGGGTGTTGGTGGATTTTTGGGTCAGGCTCGTGACGTTAAACAAGCGCTACCTGGGAGGCAACCCAGTTGATTGATTGTTTTCTATTTATTTATTTTAGTTAGGGTTTGCATAAGCATTTTTAACATTGAATTGCAGGGAATCAGTGAGGGGTATGTCTAGGAGGCACGTAGGTCAAGAAAAGAAGGAGAGGAGCACTTCACGAAAGTGCCGCTGGGCGGCAATTACCGCTGAGCGGTACTCTCGCAGATGGGCTTTAGTTCCCCTTAGCGGGATCCGATCCCATTAGGGTATTTTTAAACCCTAAGCTGCGCAATTTCTCATTCTTTCAAGCTTTTCTCTGCACAAACACTTCCACATACCTTCTCCTAGGTTTTCCACATCTTTTCACTCTTCCCTCTTAAGAAAATATCTCTTCCACTCACTTTTACACAAGTGTGCCATCAAAGTTTGGGGTTGGAATAGAGTATTCTAGCTTGGAAGCATTCTCATTGCATCTAGTGTCTCCACCCAAGTAAGTAAAATGCATTTTGTTCATTCTAGGGTTCTTGAATTTGAATGTGATTGTCAAAGCATGAATATTTAGGGGTTTTGATTTCTATGCATGATTTGATGATATATTTGATGTTTGAACCGATTAAACTGCATGATTATGAACTGGAAAACTGAAAATTGCATATGGGTGGAGTTAGGAAAGCTTTAAAATAGATTTTTCAAAAATCCGCAGAGTTACCGCTGAGCGGCATTTCCCGCTGAGCGGCACTCTGCCAGATTTGATTTTTCTGGTTTGTTGCGTGTTGGATTGTGGCACTGGTGGCGCTGAGGGGAAATTCTGTCCCTCAGCGGTGGTTTAGCTTCGAAAGGAGTTGTGTTCTGTGTTTACTAATGATTAACATCATGTTCTGTGGTTTTGTAATTGTGTTTGAATGCAGGAATGGCATCCTCTTCAGGAAAGAGATTGAAAACCATGGCAACCAAGAGAAAGGAAAAGGAACCAGAGCAACCCCATAATTGCAGGTTCCTCTCTAGGAAACATGAGAAGCACTTTAGGGTGGTTCAGGACAGGAGACTTCTGATGGAGAGAAAGGTTGGAATGATACCTAACTTTGCTCCTCAATTTGGAGAGCAAGTGTTAGGGAATGATTGGGGAAAGCTAGCCACTTATCCTGCACCTGCCAACATAGCTGTGGTAAAGGAATTTTACACCAATGCAAAGAACATTGGTGATTATCCAGCTGAGAATTATTTGGGCTATGTCAGAGGCCATGCTATCAGGTATGATCCTGATTCTATCAACAACTTCCTGGATACTGTGTGGGCTGGTGAGCAATGCCAGTATGCTCTTTGCATGGAGGAAGGTGCTGATTTTGAGGATGTGGAGAGAGTGTTGTGTATACCTGGAGGACACTTCCAAAGGAATAGATCTGGCGCAGTGGTTAACATTAGGAGGACGGATTTGACTCCTCTTGCAAAGTATTGGATGGCATTTTCTCATGCCAACATTCAGCCATGTTCACATGTGTCAGATATCACTCTCAGCAGGGCACTATTCATCTACTGTGCTATCAGAGACTTGAATGTTAGTATTGGGCAGGTGATAGCTGATGAACTTAGTGTATGTGCTAACACATCAAACAACAAAGCACCACTAGGACATCCTTCTTTGATCACTCACCTTTGCAAGCAAGCTGGGGTGGACACTTCTGTTCCACCATTTGAGAGGCCAAGAAAAGCTATTGATGAGGCCTATTACAGACAGTACTGTGGAGGTGAGGATGTAGCTCAGCCAGTTCCACCACGCCAGGCTCGTAGAGAGAGAGGGCCAGCACAGAGCCGGACATCTGCTGCTACATATGAAGCAGAACCATTCCAGATGAGGGACATGTATATGTCTCTTATAGGTGCTCAGTTGCAGTCCATTCACAGAGGGCAGGTGGCCACGGCTGAGATGATAGTGGGGATGTATGATACACCTCCAGCCCACAGGTGGACTATGGATGAATTCCATAATGTGGTAGCTTGGCCAGAAGAACCATTGCATGGAGGAGGAGCTGAAGCAGCTGAAGCTTCAGCTCGAGACATGGAAGAAGATGAAGCTGAGGAGGAGGATGCATTTGATGATGATGATGAGGAGGAGGAAGAGGAAGATACAGAGGACAGCTCAGACTGATGAGGAGCTGAGATAGCATTTACTGATGAATGCTATCATATGATTATGCTTTTGTGGTTTAAGTTTTCTGAACTTATTTGTTTTTGTTTTTAGATTAGGGTTTGATGTACTCTATTGGAAACCTGGTTTATTATGATGGTTTGCTATTAACTGTGATTGTGTGATAAGTAATGCTTGATGATGCTTATTGATTGATTGATGTTGAGATGATGTGCACATTAAAATGCTTATACAGGTGATTCACAAGCTTTGTGAACAAATGCATGATATCATGATTGTGATTGTGAAATTAAGCAGGATGTGTATGTCAAATGTGAATGAGCTTATATGTGAGGTTTTGAGCTCCAGAGTTGTTATTGTGAATGCTATTACTTTGAAAGCATGAATGATTTTGCCCAGGTTTTCTATGATTGAATCAATTGCTTGTTTTGCATCATGTGATCAAGGCCGTTTGTTGGAACCCTTTTTATTGGCCAAATTCATAAAGTTAGCCTACTAAAAGAGAACACGTTGTGTTCTATCCTTTGAACCCTTAGCCTTGAACATACACTGAAACCCTTGATTGAAAATCTTTACCTTGAGTTAAGTAGAAGATCTTGTGTGGTATTGTTAAATGTTCAAGTTTGGGGTTGTTGGGAAAACATGAAAAGCATTGAGCTAAGAGCTAAAAAGTAAGAATATGCAAAGAAAAAGAAAAGAAAAGAAAAAGAAGTAAAGCTCAATGCAAATGCAAAGGCAAAAGAAAGTTGGGAATGAATAAGATGATTGTGTTATTATGATTCTCTTAACTCAAGGATTTTGTGATCCAGAAAAACCAATTTTCTTGTTAGCCCAGCCACATTATAAGCCATTGAAAAGTCCTTGTGATGATGCATGCTTGTGAATGTTTTTGATTGTGGTAAAATGAAAGGCAAAGTTGATTCATGTGACATTGTGATAGTAGAGTGAATGAGTGATTACCTCTTATACACTTGAGTGTGAGTGAAACACTTTACCTAGTGAGGAAATATTCCATGAGCACATGAACATCCATGCTTAATTGATTGATCATTCATGAAAAATAGCATTTGTTGGAATTTAAATGACTTTGTGAACACTAAAGCATGTGCACATCTTGATTGAACTCTTGGTCATAAGTTTAATTGAAGTTTTTACTTATCTTGAAAAGAGGATTTTTGAATGAGTGAACCATCATATGAATTGGTTGAAGATTGAGTTACATCTTGTTTGCTTGAGGACAAGCAAAGTTCTAAGTTTGGGGTTGTGATAACAGTTGAAAAATTGTTATTTTCATGCTTAAAATTGATACTAAAAGCAACCTTTATACTTAAAAACTAGCTTGAAATCATGCTTTTATCTATATTTTCAGAAATAAGAGAGCTGGACAGGTTTATGCTTGATTTAAGTGTTTTTGTGCAAGTTTTAAGGTGAATTTAGTGAAAGAAGTGAAGAAGGAGAGAGATGGAATCAGAAAAGGAATCAAAGAGTGCAAAAGGAGAAGCCGAAGGCACCGCTCAGCGGCATTTTACCGCTGAGCGGCACTCAGGAGGTCACGGGAGGTCCGCTGAGGGGCAAACTGGCCGCTGAGAGGAAGAAAAGGGACGCGCAGTCACCGCTGAGCGGTATTTACCGCTGAGCGGCACTTTTATGGGCTTGGGCTTTTGTAATCTTTTGTAATTCTAGAATAGTATATAAGGACTTGCACGTCCTAGGATTAGTATCTTTAGCAGAAACGAGGCAAACACTCTCTCTTCCACCCCTTTGAAGGAGGATCTTGGATGCTCAGGCTACCTCTTCACCTTTTTAGGGTTTATTCTTTCATTCTTTCATTGTTCATCTAGGTTCACCATGAATATGGTGAACTAAACCTTGTATGTTTGTTGGGGAATCAATGTAATCTCTTGAAGCTCTCATATATGGAATCTATGCTTGCATCTTTTAATTAAGATTTATGCTTTCTTTCATCATTAGTTAGGGTTTTTCCTCTTTGCTTAATGCTTGCATGGTTTAACTCATTCGATGCATGATTATTGGTTTTGTCGATACGGGCACGTACGGGGAAGTCTAGATCCGGGGAATTTCTCCCAATATGATATTGGTTGTCGTTAAGCTCCTGAACTTATGAACTGATCATTAGGAATGCTAGGAATTGTATGAACTCGTGATTAGGGAGAAGCCATCTAGAATGGTACTTTAGAGAGTGGCATTAACAATGATGATTTGAATGTTGAATTCCTAAAATATATGAGAGTGGATAAGATGAAATTGTTCCCCAACAACATATTCATTCATATATTTCATTGAAAGTGTTTATCTTTTGCTTTTGCCATTGATCAAAAACTCATGCATACATGTTTATTTTCTGTCTTGCATATTAAACTCCAAATATTTCGTTCTTAAGTCTTAGCTAATCAACAAACCACACAACTAAACTAGGCCGTGAGTCCTTTGGGAGAACGATACTTGGTCTTACCAAGTTTATTACTTGAACGATTCGGTCATACTTGCCGATTGTGAAATAAGTTTGTGACATCAAATTTTGGTGATCATAAATTTGTCCATCAAGTTTCGTCAAGTTCGTCCACTTTGTCCACTTCTACCACCTCCTCCACTTCCTCCACATCCTCCACTTCCTCAACATCGTCGATTTCCTCCACTTCATTCACTTCTTCTACTTCGTCCACTTCCCCCACTTCATCCACTTCGTCTACTTCGTCCACTTCGTCCACTTCGTCAACTTCGCCACTTCTTCCACTTCCTCCATGTCCTCCACTTCCTTCACTTCGTCCACGTCGTCAACTTCGTCCACTTCGTCCTCTTCGCCCATTTCGTCCACTTCCTCCATCTCCTCCACTTCCTCCACTTCATCCACTTCGTCAAGTTCGTCCACTTCGTCCACTTCCTCTACTTCCTCCACTTCCTCCACTTCGTCCACTTCCTACACTTCCTTTAGTTCCTCAATTTCGTCCACTTGCTCCACTTCCTTCTCTTCGTAAACTTCGTCCACTTCGTCAACTTCGTCTTCTTCGTCCACTTCCTCCACTTCATCAATTTCCTCCACTTCGTCCACTTTTTCCTCTTCGTCCACTTCTTCATCATCTTCTTCCACTTCGTCCACTCCGTCGAATTCGCCAACTTCGTCCCCTTCGTCCACTTCGTCAAGTTCATCAACTTCGTCCACTTCGTCCACTTCCTCAACATCGTCCTCTTCCTCCACTTCATTGACTTCCTGCACTTCTTCCACTTCGTCAACTTCGTACACTTCCTACACTTCTTCCACTTTGTCCACTTCCTCCACCTCCTCAACTTCGTCCACTTCGTCAACTTCGTCCACTTCCTCCACTTCGTCCAAGTCTTCCACTTCCTGGACTTCGTCCATGTCCTCCACTTCCTCCACTTCGTCCACTTCATCAACTTCGTCCATTTCGTCCACCTAGTCAGTTCGTCCAATTCCTCCACTTCCTCCACTTCGTCCAGTTCTTCCACCTCCTCCACTTCCTCCACATCCTCCACTTCCTCAACATCGTCCATTTCCTCCACTTCATTCACTTCATTCACTTCCTCCACATCTTGCACTTCGTCCACTTCGTCCACTTCGTCAACTTTGTTCACTTCCTCCACCTCCTCCACCACCTCCACTTCCTCCACCTCCTCCACTTCGTCCCCTTTGTCCACTTCGTCAACTTCGTCCCCTTCGTCTGCTTCCTCCACTTCGTCAACTTCTTCCACTTCGTCAACTTCGTCCACTTCCTCCACTTCCCCAACATCCTCCACTTCCTCCACTTCCTCCACTTCATTCACTTCTTGCACTTCTTCCACTTCGTCCACTTCGTCCACCTCCTCTACTTCCTCCACTTCCTCCACTTCCTCCACTTCGTCCACTTCTTTCACCTCCTCCACTTCGTCCACTGCCTCCTCCTCTACTTCCTCCACTTCGTCCCCTTCCTCCATTTCCTCCACTTCGTCCAGTTCTTCCACTTCCTTCACTTCCTCCGCTTCGTCCACATCGCCAACTTCGTCGTCAACTTCTTCCACGTCCTCCACTTTGTCCACTTCCTCCACTTCCTCTACTTCGCCCACTTCTTCCATTTCCTCCACTTCGTCCACTGCCTCCTCCTCTACTTCCTCCACTTCGTCCCCTTCCTCCATTTCCTCCACTTCGTCCACTTCGTCCACTTCGTCAACTTTGTCCACTTCCTCCACCTCCTCCACCACCTCCACTTCCTCCACCTCCTCCACTTCGTCCCCTTTGTCCACTTCGTCAACTTCGTCCCCTTCGTCTGCTTCCTCCACTTCGTCAACTTCTTCCACTTCATCAACTTCGTCCACTTCCTCCACTTCCCCAACATCGTCCACTTCCTCCACTTCATTCACTTCTTGCACTTCTTCCACTTCGTGCACTTCGTCCACTTCGTCCACTTCGCCCACTTCTTCCATTTCCTCCACATCGTCCACTGCCTCCTCCTCTACTTCCTCCACTTCGTCCCCTTCCTCCATTTCCTCCACTGCGTCCAGTTCTTCCACTTCCTTCACTTCCTCCGCTTCGTCCACATCGCCAACTTCGTCCACTTTGTCAACTTCTTCCACGTCCTCCACTTTGTCCACTTCCTCCACTTCCTCTACTTCGCCCACTTCGTCAACTTCGTCCACTTTGTCCACTTCTTCCACTTCGTCCACTTCCTCCACTTCGTCCACTTCCTCCTCTTCGTCCACTTCGTCCACTACCTCCACATCTTCCACTTCGTCAACTTCGTCCACTTCCTCCACTTCGTCCACTTCGTCTATTTCATCCACTTCATTCACTTTGTCCACTTCGCCCACTTCTTCATCTTCCTCCACTTCGTCTACCTCATCCAGTTCCTCCACTTCGTCCACTTCGTCATCTTCGTCCACTTCCTCCATTTCGTTCAGTTCATCCACTTCCCCCACTTCATGAACTTCGTCCACTTCGTCCATTTCGTCTACTTCCTCTACTTCCTCCACTTCCTCCACTTCCTCCACTTCGTCCAATTCGTCAACTTCGTCAACTTCGTCCCCTTCGTCCACTTCCTCAAATTCGTCAACTTCGTCTCCTTCGTCCACTTCCACCATTTCCTCCACTACGTCAACTTCTTCCACTTCGTCCACGTCCCCCACTTCGTCCACTTCGTCAACTTCGTCCACTTCCTCCACTTCGTCCAATTCTTCCACCTCCTGCACTTCGTCTACGTCGTCCACTTCCTCCACTTCGTCCAATTCTTCCACCTCCTGCACTTCGTCTACGTCGTCCACATCCTGCACTTCGTCCACTTCATCAACTTCGTCCATTTCGTCCACCTCGTCCGGTTCTTCCACTTCCTCCACTTCCTCCACTTCGTCAAGCTCGTCCACTTTGTCCACTTCTACCACCTCCTCCACTTCCTCCACATCCTCCTCTTCCTCAACATCGTCGATTTCCTCCACTTCCTTCACTTCTTCCACTTCGTTCACTTCCCCCACTTCATCCACTTCGTCTACTTCGTCCACTTCCTCCACTTCGTCAACTTCGTCGACTTCTTCTACTTCCTCCACGTCCTCCACTTCCTTCACTTCGTCCACGTTGTCAACTTCGTCCACTTCGTCCTCTTCGCCCATTTCGTCCACTTCCTCCATTTCCTCCACTTCCTTCATTTCATCCACTTCGTCCACTTCGTCAAGTTCGTCCACTTCCTCTACTTCCTCCACTTCCTCCACTTCCTACACTTCCTTTAGTTCCTCTATTTCGTCCACTTGCTCCACTTCCCTCACTTCGTAAACTTCGTCAACTTCGTCCACTTCGTCAACTTCGTCTTCGTCGTCCACTTCCTCCACTTCATCCACATTTTCCTCTTCGTCCACTTCTTCATCATCTTCTTCCACTTCGTCCACTCCGTCCAATTCGCCAACTTCGTCAACTTCGTCCCCTTCGTCCACTTCGTCAAGTTCGTCAATTTCGTCCACTTCGTCCACTTCCTCAACATCGTCCACTTCCTCCACTTCATTGACTTCCTGCACTTCTTTCACTTCGTCAACTTCGTCCACTTCCTACACTTCTTCCACTTCGTCCACTTCATCCACTTCGTCCACGTCGTGCATTTCATCCACTTCCCCTACTTCCTCCACCTCCTCAACTTCGTCAACTTCGTCCACTTCCTCCACTTCGTCCAAGTCTTCCCTTCCTTGACTTCGTCCACGTCGTCCACTTCCTCCACTTCGTCCACTTCATCAACTTCGTCCATTTCGTCCACCTCGTCAGTTCGTCCAATTCCTCCACTTCCTCCACTTCGTCAAGTTCGTCCACTTCGTCCAGTTCTTACACCTCCTCCACTTCCTCCACATCCTCCACTTCCTCAACATCGTCCATTTCCTCCACTTCCTCCCCCTTCATTCACTTCCTCCACATCTTCCACTTCCTCCACTTCCTCCACTTCGTCCACTTCGTCCACTTCGTCAACTTCGTCCACTTCCTCCACCTCCTCCACCTCCTCCACTTCCTCCACCTCCTCCACTTCGTCCCCTTTGTCCACTTCGTCAACTTCGTCCCCTTCGTCTGCTTCCTCCACTTCGTCAACTTCTTCCACTTCGTCAACTTCGTCCACTTCCTCCACTTCCCCAACATCGTCCACTTCCTCCACTTCCTCCACTTCATTCACTTCTTGCACTTCGTCCACTTCGTCCACCTCCTCTACTTCCTCCACTTCGTCCACTGCCTCCTCCTCTACTTCCTCCACTTCGTCCCCTTCCTCCATTTCCTCCACTTCGTCCAGTTCTTCCACTTCCTTCACTTCGTCCGCTTCGTCCACATCGCCAACTTCGTCTACTTCGTCCACTTCGTCAACTTCTTCCACGTCCTCCACTTTGTCCACTTCCTCCACTTCCTCTACTTCGGCCACTTCGTCAACTTCGTCCACTTTGTCCACTTCTTCCACTCGTCATCATCGTCCACTTCCTCCATTTTGTCCACTTCCTCCACTTCGTCAACTTCGTCCACTTCCTCCTCTTTGTCCACTTCCTCCACTTCGTCCGCTTCGTCCACTTCTTCATCTTCTTCTTCTACTTCGTCCAATTCGTAAACTTCGTGAAGTACGTCCCCTTCGTCCCCTTCGTAAACTTCGTCCCCTCCGTCCACCTCCTCGACTTCGTCAACTTCTTCCACTTCGTCCACTTCCTCTACTTCCCCAACAGCGTCCACTTCCTCCACTTCATTCTTGCACTTCTTCCACTTCGTCCACTTCCTCCACCTCCTCTACTTCGTCCACTTTGTCCACTTCGTCAACTTCGTCAACTTCGTCCACTTTGTCCATTTCGTCCACTTCCTCAACATCGTCCATTTCGTCCACTTGCTCCACTTCATTCACTTCCTCCACTTCATCCACCTCGTCAACTTCGTCCAGTTCGTCCATTTCGTCCACTTCGTCATGTTCGTTCAGTTCCTTCACTTTGTCCACTTCGTCCACTTCTTTCACTTCCTCCATTTCCTTCACTTCGTCCACTTCGTCCACTTCCTCCACTTCTTCCACTTCCTCCACTTCATCCACTTCCTCTACTTCCTCCACTTCGTCAATTTGGTCCACTTCGTCCACTTCCTCCACTTTGTCCACATTCTCCACTTCCTGCACTTCGTCCACCTCGTCAACTTCGTCCACTTCTTCCATTTCGTCCACTTCATTAAGTTCGTCCACTTCCTCCACTTCCTCCACTTCATCGAGTTCGTCCACTTCTTCCAATTCCTCCACTTTGTCCACTTCCTCCACTTCGTCCACTTCCTCCATTTCCTCCACTTCTTCCACTTCCTCCACTTCGTCGACTTCGTCTACTTCCTCCACTTCGTCCACGTCGTCCACTTCCTCCGCTTCGTCCTCTTCGTCCTCTTCGTCCACTTCGTCCACTTCATCGACTTCGTCCACTTCTTCCGCTTCCTCCACTTCATCCACTTCGTCCACTTCGTCAAGTTCCTCCAGTTCCTCCACTTCGTGCACTTCATCCACTTCGTCAACTTCGTCCATTTCGTCCACTTCGTCAAGTTCGTCCACTTCCTCCACTTCTTCCACTTCGTCGACTTTGTCCACTTCGTTCACCTCGTGCCCTTCGTCCACTTCGTCCACTTGCTCCACTTCGTCCACTTCGTCAACTTCGTCCACTTCCTCCACTTTGTCCACTTCGTCACCTTCGTCCACTTCGTCAATTTCGTCCACTTCCTCCACTTCCTCAATTTCGTCCACTTCGTCAACTTCGTCTACTTCATCCACTTCCTCCACTTCTGCTACTTCCTCCACTTCCTCCACTTTGTCCACTTCGTCCACTTCGTCAACTTTGTCAACTTCCTCCACTTCGTCCCCTTCGTCCACTTCTTCAAATTCTTCCACTTCCTCTATTTCGTCCACTTCCTCCACTTCGTCAACTTCGTCCACTTTGTCCACCTCGTCCACTTCGTCCATTTCGTCTACTTCCTCCACTTCCTCCACTTCGTCCAATTTGTCAACTTCTTCAAGTTCGTCCCCTTCGTCCACTTCGTCAACTTCGTCAAGTTCGTCCACTTCCTCCACTTCGTCAACTTCTTCCACTTCGTCCACTTCCCCCACTTCGTCCACTTCGTCCACTTCCTCCACTTCGTCCAGTTCTTCCACTTACTACACTTCGTCCACGTCCTCCACTTCCTCCACTTCGTCTATTTCGTCTACTTCGTCCATTTCGTCCACCTCGTCAAGTTCGTCCACTTCCTCCACTTCCTCAAATCCTCGACCTCCTCAACATCGTCCATTTCCTCCACTTCATTCACTTCCTCCACTTCTTCCACTTCGTCAACTTTGTCCACTTTCTCCACATCGTCCACATCGTAAACTTCGTCAACTTCGTCCACTTCGTCCATTTCGTCCACTTGGTCAAGTTCGTGCACTTCCTCCACTTCCTCCACTTCCTCCACTTCCTCCACTTCTTCCACTTCGTCTACTTCCTCCATTTCCTCCACTTCCTCCACTTCCTCCATTTCCTTCACTTCCTCCACTTACTCCACTTACTCCACCTCTTCCATTTCGCCCACTTCCTCCACTTCCTCCACTTCGTCAATTTCACCCACTTCGTCCACTTCGACCACTTCCTCCACTTCGTCCACTTTTTCCACTTCGTTCACTTCTTCATCTTCTTCTTCCACTTTGTCCACTTCGTCCAATTCGTCAACTTCGTCGCCTTCGTCCACTTCGTCAACTTCATCAAGTTCATCCCTTCATCCACTTCCTCCGCTTCCTCACTTTGTCAACTTCTTCCACTTCGTCCACTTCGTCAACTTCGTCCACTTTCTCCACTTCCTCATCACCGTCCACTTCCTCAACTTCCTCCACTTCATTCTTTTCCTGCACTTCTTCCAGTTCGTCAACTTCGTCCACTTCTTCATCTTCTTTTTCCACTTCGTCCTCTTCGTCCAATTCGTCAACTTCGTCCACTTCGTCAACTTTGTCAAGTTCGTTCCCTTTGTCCACTTCCTCCACTTCGTCAACTTCTTCCACTTCGTCCACTTCGTCAATGTCCTCCACTTCCTCAACATCGTATACTTCCTCCACTTCCTCTACTTCATTCCACTTCCTCCACTTCCTCCACTTCCTCCACTTCCTCCACTTCCCCCACTTCCTCCACTTCGTCAACTTCGTCCACTTCCTCCATTTCGTCCACTTCATCTAGTTCGTCCGCTTCCTCCACCTCCTCCACTTTGTCAAGTTCGTCCACTTGCTCCACTTCCTCCATTTCGTCCACTTCCTCCACTTCGTCCACTTCCACCATTTCGTCCAATTCCTCCACTTCCTCAACATCGTCCATTTCCTCCACTTCATTCACTTCCTCCACTTCGTCCATTTCGTCCACTTCGTCAAGTTCGTCCACTTCCTCCACTTTGTCCACTTCGTCCACTTCCTCCATTTCCTCCACTTTGTCCACTTCTTCCACTTCCTCCACTTCGTCCACTCCTTCCACTTCGTCCAGGTCCTTCACTCCGTCCACGTCGTGAACTTCGTCCACTTAGTCCACTTCATCCTCTTCGTTGACTTCGTCCTCTTCGTCCACTTCCTCCGATTCCACCACTTCATCTACCATGTCAACTTCGTCAAGTTCGTCCACTTCGTCCACTTCTTCTACTTCCCCCCGCTCCTCCACTTCCTCCACTACCTCCACTTCCTCCACTTCGTCAACTTCGTCCACTTCGACCACTTCCTCCACTTCGTCCTCTTCGTGTACTTCTTCATCTTCTTCTTCCACTTCGTTCAATTAGTCAACTTCGTCAACTTCGTCCACTTCGTCAACTTCGTCCCCTTCGTCCACTTCCTCCACTTCGTCAACTTCTTCCACTTCGTCCACTTCATCAATTTCGTCCACTTCCTCCACTTCCTCAACATCGTCCACTTCCTCCACTTCCTCCACTTCATTCCACCTCCTCCACTTGTTCCACTTCCACACTTCCTCCACTTCGTCCTCTTCGCCCACTTCGTCCACTTCCTCAACATCGTCCATTTCGTCCACTTGCTCCTCTTCATTCACTTCCTCCACTTCGCCCACCTCGTCAACTTCGTCGAGTTCGTCCATTTCGTCCACTTCGTCAAGTTCGTTCACTTCCTCCACTTCCTCCACTTTGTCCACTTCCTCCACTTCGTTCACTTCCTCCATTTCCTTGACTTCGTCCACTTCGTCCACTTCTTCCACTTTCTCCACTTCCTCAACTTCATCCACTTCCTCCACTTCGTCAATTTGGTCCACTTCGTCACCTGCGTCCACTTCCTCCACTTTGTCCACATTCTCCACTTCCTCCACTTCGTCCACCTCGTCAACTTCGTCCACTTCTTCCATTTCGTCCACTTCATCAAGTTCGTTCACTTCCTCCACTTCTTCCACTTCGTCTAGTTCGTCCACTTCTTCCACTTCCTCCACTTTGTCCACTTCCTCCACTTCCTCAATTTCCTCCACTTCTTCCACTTCCTCCACTTCGTCGACTTCGTCTACTTCCTCCACTTCGTCCACGTCGTCCACTTCCTCCGCTTCGTCCACTTCGTCCTCTTCGTCCACTTCGTCCACTTCATCGACTTCGTCCACTTCTTCCGCTTCCTCCACTTCATCCACTTCGTCCACCTCGTCAAGTTCGTCCACTTCCTCCACTTCGTGCACTTCATCCAATTCGTGAACTTCATCCACTTCGTCAACTTCGTCCATTTCGTCCACTTCGTCAAGTTCGTCCACTTCCTCCACTTCCTCCACTATGTCCACTTCGTCCACTTCTTCCACTTCGTCGACTTTGTCCACTTCGTCCACTTCGTGCCCTTCGTCCACTTTGTCCACTTCGTCTACTTCTTCCACTTCGTCCACTTCGTCCACTTGCTCCACTTCGTCCACGTCGTCAACTTCGTCAATTTCATCCACTTCGTCCACTTCGTCATCTTCGTCCACTTCGTCAACTTCGTCTACTTTGTCCATTCGTCCACTTCCTCAACATCGTCCACTTCGTCCACTTCCTCCACTTCATTCACTTCCTCCACTTCGTCCACTTCGTCAACTTCGTCCACTTAGTCCATTTCGTCCACTTCGTCAACTTCGTCCAGTTCCTAGAATTCCTCCACTTTGTCCACTTCCTCCACTTCGTTCACTTCCTCCATTTCCTCCACTTCATCCACTTCCTCCACTTCTTCCACTTCCTCCACTTCCTCCACTTCATCCACTTCGTCAATTTCGTCCACTTCGTCACCGCCGTCCACGTCCTCCACTTCGTCCAGTTCTTACACTTCCTCCACTTCGTCCAGTTCTTACACTTCCTCCACTTTGTCCACATTCTCCACTTCCTCCACTTCGTCTACTTCTTCAACTTCGTTCACTTCGTCCATTTCGTCCACTGCATCAGGTTCGTCCACTTCCTCCACTTCCTCCACTTCGTCAAGTTCGTCCACTTCCTCCACTTTCTCCACTTCCTCAACATCGTGCATTCCCTCCTCTTCGTCCACTTCGTCCATTTCCTCCACGTCGTCCACTTCCTCCATTTCCTCCACTTCGTCCACTTCTTCCATTTCGTCCACTTCATCAAGTTCGTCCACTTCCTCAACTTCGTCAAGTTCGTCAACTTCTTCCACTTCCTCCACTTTGTCCACTTCCTCCACTTCGTCCACTTCCTCAATTTCCTCCACTTCGTCCACTTTGTCCACTTCTTCCATTTCCTCCACTTCGTCCACTTCTTCCACTTCGTCCACATCCTCCACTTCGTCCACTTCCTCCATTTCCTCCACTTCGTCCACTTCTTCCATTTCGTCCACTTCATCAAGTTTGTCCACTTCCTCAACTTCGTCAAGTTCGTCAACTTCTTCCACTTCCTCCACTTTGTCCACTTCCTCCACTTCGTCCACTTCCTCAATTTCCTCCACTTCGTCCACTTTGTCCACTTCTTCCATTTCCTCCACTTCGTCCACTTCTTCCACTTCGTCCACTTCCTCCACTTCGTCCACTCCTTACGCTTCCTCCACTTCGTCCACGTCATCAATTTCGTCCCCTTCCTCCTCTTCATCCACTTTGTACACTTCGTCCACTTCCTCCACTTCGTCAACTTCTTCAACTTCGTCCACTTCCTCCACTTCATCCACGTCGTCAACTTCCTCCACTTCGTCCACTTCGTCCTCTTCGTCCACTTCGTCCACTTCGTCAAGTTCGTCCACTTCCTCCACTTTCTCCAGATTGTCCACTTCATCTGCTTCGTCCACTTCGTCCACTTCCTCCACTTCCTCCACTTCGTCCACTTCTTCCACTTCCTCCACTTCGTCCACTTCGTCCACTTCTTCCACTTCCTCCACTTCGTCCACTTCTTCCACTTCCTCCACTTCGTGCACTCCTTCCGCTTCCTCCAATTCGTCCAGTTCCTCCACTTTGTCCACGTCATCAACTTCATCCACTTCCTCCTCTTCCTCCACTTTGTCCACTTCGTCCACTTCCTCCACTTCATCCACTTCGTCCACTTCGTCAAGTTCGTCCACTTCATCCACTTCCTCCACTTCGTCAACTTCTTCCACTTCGTCCACTTTGTCAACTTCGTCCACTTCCTCGACATCGTCCACTTCCTCCACTTCCTCTACTTCATTCCACTTCCTCCACTTCCTCCACTTCCTCCACTTCGTCCACTTCGTCCATTCCGTCCAATTCCTCCACTTCCTCAACATCGTCTATTTCGTCCACTTCCTCCACTTCATTCACTTCCTCCACTTCGTCCACTTGGTCAACTTTGTCCACTTCGTCCATTTCGTCCACTTCGTCAAGTTCGTCCGCTTCCTCCACTTCGTCCACTTCCTCCACTTCGTCCACTTCGTCAATTTCGTCTACTTCGTCACCTTCATCCACTTCCTCCACTTTGTCCAGTTCTTCCACTTGCTCCACTTTGCCCACATTCGCCACTTCCTCCACTTCGTCCACTTCGTCAACTTCGTCCATTTCGTCCACTTCATCAAGTTCGTCCACTTCCTCCACTTCGTCAAATTCGTCCACTTCCTCAACTTTGTCCACTTCCTCCACTTCGTCCACTTCCTCCATTTCCTCCACTTCTTCCACTTCGTCCACTTCGTCTACTTCCTCGACTTCCTCCACGTCGTCAACATCGTCCACTTCCTCCGCTTCTTCCGCTTCGTCCTCTTCGTCCACTTAATCCACTTCTTCCGCTTCCTCCACTTCATCCACTTCGTCCACTTCGTCAAGTTGATCCATTTCCTCCACTTCCTCTACTTCCTCCACTTCGTCAACTTCGTCCTCTTCGTCAAATTCATCCACTTCCTCCACTTCCACCACTTTCTCCACTTTCTCCACCTTCGTCCACTTCTTCCACTTCGTCGACTTCGTCCACTTCGTCAACTTCTTCCACTTCCTCCACTTTGTCCATGTCGTCAACTTCATCTACTTCGTCCACTTCGTCCTCTTCGTCCACTTCGTCCACTTCCTCAATTTCCTCCACTTCATCCACTTCGTCCACTTCGTCATGTTCGTCATGTTCGTCCACATCGTCCTCTTCCTCTACTTCCTCCACTTCGTCTACTTCCTCCACTTCCTCCACATCCTCCATTTCGTCCATTCCTCCAGATCCTCCACTTCATCCACTTCGTCCACTTCGTCAACTTCGTCCACTTCGTCAACTTCGTCCACTTCGCCAACTTCCTCTACTTCCTCCACTTCCTCCACTTCGTCCACTTCCTTGACTTCCACCACTTCCTCCACTTCGTCAACTTTGTCCTCTTCGTCCACTTCTTCATCTTCTTCTTCCACTTCGTCCACTTCGTCCAGTTCGTCAACTTCTTCATCTTCTTCTTCCACTTCGTCCACTTCGTCCAATTCGTCAACTTCGTCCACTTCGACAACTTTGTCAAGTTCGTCCCCTTTGTCCACTTCGTCCACTTCCTCCACTTCGACAACTTCTTCCACTTCGTCCACTTCGTTAATTTCGTTGACTTTCTCCACTTCCTCAACATCGTCCACTTCCTCCACTTCATTCACTTCCTGAACTTCCTCCACTTCGTCAACATCGTCCACTTCCTCCACTTCCTCCACTTCATCCACTTCCTCCACTTCTTCCAATTCGTAATCTTCTTCTTCCACTTTGCCCACTTCGTCCAATTAGTCAACTTCTTTAACTTCGTCAACTTCTTTAACTTCGTCAACTACGTCCACTTCCTCCACTTCTTCCACTTCGTCCAATTCGTTAACTTCGTCAACTTCTTTAACTTCGTCAACTTCTTTAACTTCGTCAACTTCGTCAAGTTCGTCCACTTCCTCCACTTCGGCCACTTCGTCATGTTCGTCCACTTCCTCCACTTCCTCCACTTCCTCAACTTCTTCCACTTCGTCATCTTCTTCTTCCACTTCGTCCACTTCATCCAATTCGTCAACTTCTTTAACTTCGTCAACTTCGTTCACTTCGTCAACTTCGTCAAGTTCGTCCACTTCCTCCACTTCCTCCACTTCCTCAACTTCTTCCACATCGTCACTTCGTCAATTTCGTCGACTTCCTCCCCTTCCTCAACATCGTCCACTTCCTGCACTTCATTCACTTCCTGAACATCTTCCACTTCGTCAACATCGTCCACTTCCTCCACTCCGTCAACTTCGTCAACTTCATCCACTTCGTCAACTTCGTCCACTTCGTGAACTACGTCCACTTCCTCCACTTCTTCCACATCGTCATCTTTTTCTTCCACTTCGTCCACTTCGTCCAATTCGTCAACTTCGTGAACTTCTTTAACTTCGTCAAGTTCGTCCACTTCCTTCACTTCGGCCACTTCGTCATGTTCTTCCACTTCCTCCACTTCCTCCACTTCCTCAACTTCTTCCACTTCGTCATCTTCTTCTTCCACTTCGTCCACTTCATCCAATTCGTCAACTTCTTTAACTTCGTCAACTTCGTCGACTTCCTCCACTTCCTCAACTTCTTCAACTTCGTCACTTCGTCAATTTCGTCGACTTCCTCCACTTCCTCAACATCGTTCACTTCCTCCACTTCATTCACTTCCTGAACATCTTCCACTTCGTCAAAATCGTCAACTTCCTCCACTTCCTCCACTTCCTCCACTTCCTCCACTATCGTCCACTTCCTGAACTTCATCCACTTCGTCCACTTCGTCATCTTCGTCCACTTCGTCAACTTCGTCTACTTTGTCCATTCGTCCACTTCCTCAACATCGTCCATTTCGTCCACTTCCTTCACTTCATTCACTTCCTCCACTTCGTCCACTTTGTCAACTTCGTCCACTTAGTCCATTTCGTCCACTTCGTCAAGTTCGTCCACTTCCTAGAATTCCTCCACTTCCTCCACTTCGATCACTTCCTCCATTTCCTCCACTTCATCCACTTCCTCAACTTCTTCCACTTCCTCCACTTCCTCCACTTCATCCACTTCGTCAATTTCGTCCACTTCGTCACCGCCGTCCACGTCCTCCACTTCGTCCAGTTCTTACACTTCCTCCACTTTGTCCACATTCTCCACTTCCTCCACTTCGTCTACTTCTTCAACTTCGTTCACTTCGTCCATTTCGTCCACTGCATCAGGTTCGTCCACTTCCTCCACTTCCTCAAGTTCGTCCACTTCCTCCACTTTCTCCACTTCCTCAACATCGTGCATTCCCTCCTCTTCGTCCACTTCGTCCATTTCCTCCACTTCGTCCACTTCCTCCATTTCCTCCACTTCGTCCACTTCTTCCATTTCGTCCACTTCATCAAGTTCGTCCACTTCCTCAACTTCGTCAAGTTCGTCAACTTCTTCCACTTCCTCCACTTTGTCCACTTCCTCCACTTTGTCCACTTCCTCCACTTCGTCCACTTCCTCAATTTCCTCCACTTCGTCCACTTTGTCCACTTCTTCCACTTCCTCCACTTCGTCCACTTCGTCCACTTCGTCCACTTCCTCCACTTCGTCCACTTCCTCCATTTCCTCCACTTCGTCCACTTCTTCCATTTCGTCCACTTCATCAATTTCGTCCACTTCCTCAACTTCGTCAAGGTCGTCAACTTCTTCCACTTCCTCCACTTTGTCCACTTCCTCCAGTTCATCCACTTCCTCAATTTCCTCCACTTCGTCCACTTTGTCCACTTCTTCCATTTCCTCCACTTCGTCCACTTCTTCCACTTCGTCCACTTCCTCCACTTCGTCCACTCCTTCCGCTTCCTCCACTTCGTCCACGTCATCAATTTCGTCCCCTTCCTCCTCTTCATCCACTTCGTCCACTTCGTCAACTTCTTCCACTTCGTCCACTTCCTCCACTTCATCCACGTCGTCAACTTCCTCCACTTCGTCCACTTCGTCCTCTTCTTCCACTTCGTCCACTTCGTCAAGTTCGTCCACTTCCTCCACTTTCTCCACATTGTCCACTTCATCCGCTTCGTCCACTTCGTCCACTTCCTCCATTTCCTCCACTTCGTCCACTTCTTCCACTTCCTCCACTTCGTCCACTTCGTCCACTTCCTCCACTTCCTCCACTTCGTCCACTTCTTCCACTTCCTCCACTTCGTCCAGTTCCTCCACTTCGTCCACGTCATCAACTTCGTCCACTTCCTCCTCTTCCTCCACTTTGTCCACTTCGTCCACTTCCTCCACTTCATCCACTTCGTCATGTTCGTCCACTTCATCCACTTCCTCCACTTCGTCAACTTCTTCCACTTCGTCCACTTTGTCAACTTCGTCCACTTCCTCAACATCCTCCACTTCTTCCACTTCGTCCACTTCGTCAATTTCGTCGACTTTCTCCACTTCCTCAACATCGTCCACTTCCTCCACTTCATTCACTTCCTGAACTTCCTCCACTTCGTCAACATCGTCCACTTCCTCCACTTCCTCCACTTCGTCCACTTCCTCCACTTCTTCCAATTCGTAATCTTCTTCTTCCACTTTGTCCACTTCGTCCAATTCGTCAACTTCTTTAACTTCGTCAACTTCTTTAACTTCGTCCACTACGTCCACTTCCTCCACTTCTTCCACTTCGTCATCTTCTTCTTCCACTTTGTCCACTTCGTCCAATTCGTTAACTTCGTCAACTTCTTTAACTTCGTCAACTTCGTCAAGTTTGTCCACTTCCTCCACTTCGGCCACTTCGTCATGTTCGTCCCCTTCCTCCACTTCCTCCACTTCCTCAACTTCTTCCACTTCGTCATCTTCTTCTTCCACTTCGTCCACTTCATCCAATTCGTCAACTTCTTTAACTTCGTCAACTTCGTTCACTTCGTCAACTTCGTCAAGTTCGTCCACTTCCTCCACTTCCTCAACTTCTTCCACTTCGTCCACTTCCTCCACTTCCTCCGCTTCCTCAACTTCTTCCACTTCGTCATCTTCTTCTTCCACTTCGTCCACTTCATCCAATTCGTCAACTTCTTTAACTTCGTCAACTTCGTTCACTTCGTCAACTTCGTCAAGTTCGTCCACTTCCTCCACTTCCTCAACTTCTTCCACTTCGTCACTTCGTCAATTTCGTCGACATCCTCCACTTCCTCAACATCGTCCACTTCCTCCACTTCATTCACTTCCTGAACATCTTCCACTTCGTCAACATCGTCCACTTCCTCCACTTCCTCCACTCCGTCCACTTCGTCAACTTCATCCACTTCGTCAACTTCGTCCACTTCGTGAACTACGTCCACTTCCTCCACTTCTTCAACTTCGTCATCTTCTTCTTCCACTTCGTCCACTTCGTCCACTTCGTCCAATTCGTCAACTTCGTCAACTTCTTTAACTTCGTCAAGTTCGTCCACTTCCTCCACTTCGGCCACTTCGTCATGTTCTTCCACTTCCTCCACTTCCTCAACTTCTTCCACTTCGTCATCTTCTTCTTCCACTTCGTCCACTTCCTCAATTTCGTCAACTTCCTCCACTTCCTCCACTTCTACCACTTCCTCAACTTCCTCAACTTCTTCCACTTCGTCACTTCGTCAATTTCGTCGACTTCCTCCACTTCCTCAACATCGTCCACTTCCTCCACTTCCTCCACTTCGTCCACTTCGTCCACTTCGTCAACTTCGTCCACTTCGCCCACTTTGTCCACTTCCTCCACTTCCTCCACTTCCCCCACTTCGTCCACTTTGTCCACTTCCTCCACTTCGTGAATTTCGTCAACTTCGTCACATTCGTCCATTTCCTCCACTTCGTCCAGTTCTTCCACTTCCACCACTTATTCCAAATTCTCCACTTCCTCCACTTCCTCCACTTCGTCAACTTTGTCGATTTCGTCCAGTTCATCAAGTTCGTCCACTTCCACGACTTCGTCAAGTTCGTCCACTTCTTCCACTTCATCCACTTCGCCTACTTCCTCCACTTCCTCCACTTTGTCCAATTCCTCCACCTCCTCAACCTCGTCCATTTCCTCCACTTCCTCCACTTTCTCCACTTCCTCCACTTCGTCCACTTCGTCAACTTTGTCCACTTCGTCCCTTTCGTCCACTTCGTCAAGTTCGTCCACTTCCTCCACTTCCTCCACTTTGTCCACTTCGTCCACTTCCACCACTTCCTCCACTTCCTCCACTTCTTCCACTTCGTTCACTTCCTCCACTTCGTCCAGGTCGTCATCTTCATCCACTGAGTCCACTTCGTCCGCTTCGTCCACTTCGTCCTCTTCGCCAATTTGTCGACTTCGTCCACTTCGTCCACTTCCTCCACTTCGTCAAGTTCGTCTACTTCCTCCAATTCGTTGACTTCGTCCACTTCGTAAACTTCGTCCACTTCGTCAAGTTCGTCCACTTCCTCCACTTCCTCCATTTTGTCCACTTCGTCCATATCGTCCACTTCGTGCACTTCATCCACTTCGTCCACTTTGTCCACTTCCTCCACTTCGTCGACGTCGTCAATTTCGTCAACGTCATCCACTTCTTCCACATCGTCCACTTCGTTCACTTCATCCACTTCGTCCTCTTCGTCCTCTTCGTCCACTTCCTCCACTTCGGCCACTTCGTCATGTTCGTGCACTTCCTCCACTTCCTCCACTTCCTCAACTTCTTCCACTTCGTCATCTTCTTCTTCCACTTCGTCCACTTCATCCAATTCGTCAACTTCTTTAACTTCGTACTCTTCGTTCACTTCGTCAACTTCGTCAACTTCGTCCACTTCCTCCACTTCCTCAACTTCTTCCACTTCGTCACTTCGTCAATTTCGTCGACATCCTCCACTTCCTCAACATCGTCCACTTCCTCCACTTCATTCACTTCCTGAACATTTTCCACTTCGTCAACATCGTCCACTTCCTCCACTTCCTCCACTCCGTCCACTTCGTCAACTTCATCCACTTCGTCAACTTCGTCCACTTCGTGAACTACGTCCACTTCCTCCACTTCTTCAACTTCGTCATCTTCTTCTTCCACTTCGTCCACTTCGTCCACTTCGTCCAATTCGTCAACTTCGTCAACTTCTTTAACTTCGTCAAGTTCGTCCACTTCCTCCACTTCGGCCACTTCGTCATGTTCTTCCACTTCCTCCACTTCCTCAACTTCTTCCACTTCGTCATCTTCTTCTTCCACTTCGTCCACTTCCTCAATTTCGTCAACTTCCTCCACTTCCTCCACTTCCACCACTTCCTCAACTTCCTCAACTTCTTCCACTTCGTCACTTCGTCAATTTCGTCGACTTCCTCCACTTCCTCAACATCGTCCACTTCCTCCACTTCCTCCACTTCCTCCACTTCGTCCACTTCGTCCACTTCGCCCACTTTGTCCACTTCCTCCACTTCCTCCACTTCCCCCACTTCGTCCACTTTGTCCACTTCCTCCACTTTGTGAATTTCGTCAACTTCGTCACATTCGTCCATTTCCTCCACTTCGTCCAGTTCTTCCACTTCCACCACTTATTCCAAATTCTCCACTTCCTCCACTTCGTCAACTTTGTCGATTTCGTCCAGTTCATCAAGTTCGTTCACTTCCACGACTTCGTCAAGTTCGTCCACTTCTTCCACTTCATCCACTTCGCCTACTTCCTCCACTTCCTCCACTTTGTCCAATTCCTCCACCTCCTCAACCTCGTCCATTTCCTCCACTTCCTCCACTTTCTCCACTTCCTCCACTTCGTCCACTTCGTCAACTTTGTCCACTTCGTCCCTTTCGTCCACTTCATCAAGTTCGTCCACTTCCTCCACTTCCTCCACTTTGTCCACTTCGTCCACTTCCACCACTTCCTCCACTTCCTCCACTTCTTCCACTTCGTTCACTTCCTCCACTTCGTCCAGGTCGTCATCTTCATCCACTGAGTCCACTTCGTCCGCTTCGTCCACTTCGTCCTCTTCGCCAATTTGTCGACTTCGTCCACTTTCTCCACTTCGTCAAGTTCGTCCACTTCCTCCAATTCGTTGACTTCGTCCACTTCGTAAACTTCGTCCACTTCGTCAAGTTCGTCCACTTCCTCCATTTTGTCCACTTCGTCCATATCGTCCACTTCGTGCACTTCATCCACTTCGTCCACTTTGTCCACTTCCTCCACTTCGTCGACGTCGTCAATTTGGTCAGCGTCATCCACTTCTTCCACATCGTCCACTTCGTTCACTTCATCCACTTCGTCCTCTTCGTCCTCTTCGTCCACTTCCTCCACTTCGGCCACTTCGTCATGTTCGTCCACTTCCTCCACTTCCTCCACTTCTTCCACTTCGTCATCTTCTTCTTCCACTTCGTCCACTTCATCCAATTCGTCAACTTCTTTAACTTCGTACTCTTCGTTCACTTCGTCAACTTCGTCAACTTCGTCCACTTCCTCCACTTCCTCAACTTCTTCCACTTCGTCACTTCGTCAATTTCGTCGACTTCCTCCACTTCCTCAACATCGTCCACTTCCTCCACTTCATTCACTTCCTGAAAATCTTCCACTTCGTCAACATCGTCCACTTCCTCCACTTCCTCCACTCCGTCCACTTCGTCAACTTCATCCACTTCGTCAACTTCGTCCACTTCGTGAACTACGTCCACTTCCTCCACTTCTTCCACTTCGTCATCTTCTTCTTCCACTTCGTCCACTTCGTCCAATTCGTCAACTTCGTCAACTTCTTTAACTTCGTCAAGTTCGTCCACTTCCTCCACTTCGGCCACTTCGTCATGTTCTTCCACTTCCTCCACTTCCTCAACTTCTTCCACTTCGTCATCTTCTTCTTCCACTTCGTCCACTTCATCCAATTCGTCGACTTCTTTAACTTCGTCAACTTCGTTCACTTCGTCAACTTCGTCCACTTCCTCCACTTCCTCAACTTCCTCAACTTCTTCCATTTCGTCACTTCGTCAATTTCGTCGACTTCCTCCACTTCCTCAACATCGTCCACTTCCTTCACTTCATTCACTTCCTGAACATCTTCCACTTCGTCAATATCGTCCACTTCCTCCACTTCCTCCACTTCCTCCACTTCGTCAACTTCGTCAACTTCGTCCACTTCGTCCACTTCCTCCACTTCGCCCACTTTGTCCACTTCGTCCACTTTGTCCACTTCCTCCACTTCGTGAATTTCGTCAACTTCGTCACATTCGTCCATTTCCTCCACTTCGTCCAGTTCTTCCACTTCCACCACTTATTCCAAATTCTCCACTTCCTCCACTTCCTCCACTTCGTCAACTTCGTCGATTTCGTCCAGTTCATCAAGTTCGTCCACTTCTTCTACTTCATCCACTTCGCCTACTTCCTCCACTTCCTCCACTTCGTCCAATTCCTCCACCTTCTCAACCTCGTCCATTTCCTCCACTTCCTCCACTTTCTCCACTTCCTCCACTTCCTCCACTTCGTCCACTTCGTCAACTTCGTCCACTTCGTCCCTTTCGTCCACTTCGTCAAGTTCGTCCACTTCCTCCACTTTTTCCACTTCGTCCACTTCCACCACTTCCTCCACTTCGTCCACTTCTTCCACTTCGTTCACTTCCTCCACTTCGTCCAGGTCGTCATCTTCATCCACTGAGTCCACTTCGTCCGCTTCGTCCACTTCGTCCTCTTCGCCAATTTGTCGACTTCGTCCACTTCTTCCGCTTCCTCCACTTCCTCCACTTCGTCAAGTTCTTCCACTTCCTCCAATTCGTTGACTTCATCCATAATAGAAATCCGAGTTTAGGAATAAATGGACAATCGACAATATGAAATGTGAAAAGTAGAATGGTCAAAATTCACTGTTATTATAAAACAGAAAACTCAGAGGGTTCCAGATCCTCTGCCCAGAGCCTCGCTCCTGAGAAGAATTGTAATAATTCTTCTCCTCCCACTCCACCGAAAACCAAAACGTGTCCCCCCTCACAGCCTACACCTCATAATATATAACAAACCATTTTCTCTCTCTTCTAACTAACACAATTCCCTCACAAAGCCACGTCACCCTTTTCTCTCCTCTTATAAACTCTACCCCACCTATTTTTATTATCTCTTGGGTACGTATCAATGCCTTCTTCATGAACTAAAGCCTTGTCCTCAAGGCTAAACTCTGGAAACTGACTTCGAATATTTATTTCATCTTCCCAAGTGGCTTCATCTGCATTCTGCTCTCTCCATTGAACCAGTACCTGCTTCTTAGTTTCTCCTCTTTTGATGTAGTTCCTAGTGGCTAAGATGGCCATGGGAACTAATATTTCAGCTCTGTCATCATCTAAACCGGTAGGGAGAGCATCCTCAACCTTATACTTGCCCACCGCTTTCTTCAGCAAAGATACATGAAAAACAGGATGAATCTTTGAAGTAGGTGGTAATTTCAGACGATATGCCACCTCTCCTACTTTCTCCTCTACTTCAAATGGTCCATAGTATTTAGCACTTAATTTATGATTAATTCTGCTCATGACCGACTGCTGTCTATTCTGTTTCAACTTCAAAAACACAAGATCTCCCACCGAAAAATGTCGTTCCCTTCGATGCTTATTAGCTTGAATCATCATTCTGTCTTGGGCACGTAATAAATGAGACTTCAACTGTCTCAATGCTTCATCCCTCTCTAGAAGATCCTTTTGAACAACTGCTACTCTCACCTCTCCTTGAACCACCTGGACAATCTTAGGAGGAATTCTTCCGTACACCGCTTCAAAAGGAGTAATTTTTGTGGAACTGTGATAAGTGGTATTAAACCACAACTCTGCCCACGGCATCCAAATCACCCACGTCTTGGGTTGATCAGTAATAAAACATCTGAGGTAAGTTTCTAGACATCTATTAGTTACCTCAGTTTGTCCATCCGATTGCGGATGATACGCCGTGCTCATTTTCAGCTTTGTTCCTTGCATCTTAAAGAGCTCTCTCCAAAACAAGCTCATGAATATCGGATCCCTATCACTCACCACCGAATTCGGTATTCCATGCAGCCTTACTATTTCTTTTACAAAAATCTCAGCCAATGACTTTGCCGTATAAGGATGTTTAAGGGGAACAAAATGGCAGTATTTTGTTAAACGATCCACCACTACCAAAACTGCTTCAAAGCCTTTAGACCGGGGCAATCCAGTAATGAAATCCATACTGATATCCTCCCAAACTCTTTCTGGAATCTGTAAAGGTTGTAATAACCCATTAGGGGCTGCCGTTATATATTTCTGCCTCTGACATGTATCACAGGCTTGAACAAATTGTTGGACATCTTTCTTCATTCCCTTCCAGTACACATTGGCTGCAATCCTTCTGTAGGTTCGATAAAACCCTGAGTGACCCCCTTGCAGAGTAGAGTGAGCTTCTTCCAATAACCTATTGACCCACATAGATTTCTCCGGTATCACTAAGCGATCTTGATAATATAAAACGCCTTGTTTATATTCATATCCCACATAAACCTGTCCAGCCTTTATTTCTTCTATTATCTTCTTCAATTTATCATCGACATGTACCGCTGCATTAAGCTCTTGCCAATCTAACCAAACTGGAAAAGAGACCATGCTCTTCATTTCTCCTTCATCTCTACTTCGGGATAGAGCATCTGCCCCCTGATTTTCTTTGCCTGGCTTATAAACAATCTCAAAATTATAGCCTAATAGTCTCGCCAACCAATTTTGTTGTCCACCTGTCGTTATCCTTTGCTGCATTAATTGCTTAAGACTCTTCTGGTCTGAAAAAACAGTAAATTTGCGACCCAAAAGATAAGGCCTCCAGTGTTGGATAGCCAATGCCACTGCCATCAACTCTCTTTCGTAGGCTGACTTCGTCAAATTGCGTGAACTCAAGGCCTTGCTATAGTACGCCACCGGTCTTTTTCCTTGCATTAGGATTGCTCCAATCCCTGTCCCAGATGCATCACATTCCAAGACAAACTCTTCTTCAAAATTTGGGAGCCTTAACACGGGTGCTGATGTGACCCTTTGTTTGAGCTCATCAAATGCTTCTTGAGCTCGTTCATTCCACCCAAATCCATCCTTTCTAGTCAGCTCTGTTAGTGGTTTAGCTATCTTACCATAATCTTTTATAAACTTACGATAATAGCCTGTAAGACCCAAAAATCCACGAACTCCCTTTACGTTCTTGGGAATTGGCCACTCCAACACACTATTAACCTTTGCTGGGTCCACCGCAACTCCATGTATGGAAATAATATGTCCCAAATACTCCACCTTCTCATGGCCAAACAAACATTTTTCCTTGTTAGCAAATAATTGGTGATCCCTCAACACTTCTAACACCTTTTCAAGCAACTGCATATGCTCTTCCCAACTGTTGCTATACACGAGTATATCATCAAAAAACACTAATACCCCTCGTCTCAACAGCGTTCGAAAAACTTCATTCATGAGAGCTTGGAATGTTGATGGGGCGTTCATAAGTCCAAAAGGCATCACGAGGTACTCATAGTGACCCTCATGGGTTCGGAATGCTGTCTTTGGAATGTCTTCCTCCCTCATTCTGACTTGATGATATCCTGAACGAAGGTCCAATTTAGAGAAATATTTGGCTCCATGCAACTCATCCAATAACTCCTCAATAACTGGTATTGGAAATTTATCTGGAACAGCGACCTTGTTCAAAGCTCTATAATCAACACACATGCGCCATTTGTTATTTTTCTTCTTCACCAAAATGATTGGGCTCGAATAAGCACTCTGGCTATGTCTGATATGACCCACTTCCATCAACTCTTGCACTTGTCTCTCAATTTCATTCTTCTGATGGTACGCATATCTGTAAGGCCTCACGTTAATAGGTTCTTGTCCTGGTTTGAGATGAATTTTGTGTTCCTTTACACGTCTAGGGGGTAGCCCCTTAGGTTCTTCAAACACATCTTTGAAATACTCCAGCAAATGATTTAAGATGCTTCGTTGCTCTAGACCCAACTCTGCAACTTCCATCTTCTCTTTTTCCTCCAACACCCCACACACTGAAATTAACAATGAATCCCCATGAGGGGCCCCTCTTAGCAGTTTCTCTCCTTGCTGAGTCTGGATCTTCATTTGCTGTTTTTTCCAATCCACAGTGGTCTCTCCCAACGTCGTTAACCACGACATTCCCAATATCATGTCCATGTCCTCCAAATCGAAGAGAAAAGCATCAATTTCAAACTCACCATCATCAATCCTTACTTTGAGACCTCGACAAATCCCTTGAGTCTCGGATTTGTGTCCATCTCCCATCAGAATCTTCATTTGCTTGGTTCTTTCCCACTGCCAACCCAAAGCTTCCACAAGTTTTCGTGAAATAAAATTGTGCGTGGCTCCGCTGTCGACCAAGAACAACATCGGAATCTCCCCAATCAGACCCCGTAACTTCATAGTCCTCGGTTGATCATTTCGGTCTCTCGTGAGAGAATAGAGATTTAACGTTGTACATTCTGCCACCACTTCATCTTCGTCATCCCTCTCCTCATTTTCCTCTTCATCTCCTTCGCATTCAACTTGGATTTCCTCATTCACCATGACCACCCTTAGCTGCTTGATAGGACATTGATGAAGGGGACCGTACACCCCACCGCATTTGAAACACAAGCCCTTTTGTTTTCGGTCGAGAAGTTCTTGATAAGAAAGATGATTTGCTCCTCTATCACGTGACCCCCCTTTATTCTTTGCACCCCAATCCTTCTGAACACTTGGACCAGGCCCATTTCCTCCCCAACTTCCCCCATTCTGTTTTGGCCCAGTTTTTCCCACCACAGTTGAAATGGGTCGATGCCCTACTTGATACCTATCCCCTCGAGACTCTCCCCTTCCCTGCCATATTTTATTTCTCCCTGATATCTCCACATCGATGGCGCGAGCTACATTCATCATGCGACCCCTGGACATAGGATGTGCCACGTGCAAGCTTCGTATCCTCGCACGTATTTCGTACTTCAGCCCTTGTGTAAAATAAGAAAAGTATTGTTCATCGGGCATTCGTGGCACCTGAGCAATGAGACACTCAAAACTTATAATATAGTCTTCGATACTTCCTATTTGTTTTAGGGCAGCCAATTGATCATAAATACTCCCTTCTCCCCGGCCTCCATATCGCTCCAGCATCTCTCGTTTCAAATCTTCCCAAGTTAACTCATCGTATTCATTTAATAAAGCATGGAAAAAATGAATCGTGCTCCCTTCCATACATAGTTGTGCAAGATTCACCCGGACTGCCTCTCGTGTCTCTTGTACGTTAAAATAAACTTCAGCTCTTGCTATCCACCCCGCTGGGTCTTCTCCATAGAACGGTGGTAATTCTATCTTCTTCATCGATTGCCGAAATTCGGCTAGATCGTCCCCCTCGAGTTGTCTCATACTTTTCGTTCTCTGCGTATTCACCGATCCTGACCCCAACTCTTCGTTCTCCCCCTCATGCATATTAGTGAACTTTGAAATTAAGTGAAGGAGTTTTGATTGATTCTCAGCGGCTTCTCGGCGTAAGGTTACAATCTGTTCTGCTGACTCCTTACGCAGCTTCTCCAAGTTGGTTTGGCTTTGCAACGATTGTGCCACAAGCTCCTCGACCACCGCTTTTAGTTTAGCGACCTCACCCACAACAAGATCTGCCTCATTCTCCTCCCCCGCTGGCTCTCCTTGGACATTGTTCTTTCTTGGTGGCATGATCTCCAATCGGGAAATATTGATCCGGCAGGTCGGACCATTTAATAGAAATCCGAGTTTAGGAATAAATGGACAATCGACAATATGAAATGTGAAAAGTAGAATGGTCAAAATTCACTGTTATTATAAAACAGAAAACTCAGAGGGTTCCAGATCCTCTGCCCAGAGCCTCGCTCCTGAGAAGAATTGTAATAATTCTTCTCCTCCCACTCCACCGAAAACCAAAACGTGTCCCCCCTCACAGCCTACACCTCATAATATATAACAAACCATTTTCTCTCTCTTCTAACTAACACAATTCCCTCACAAAGCCACGTCACCCTTTTCTCTCCTCTTATAAACTCTACCCCACCTATTTTTATTATCTCTTGGGTACGTATCAATCCACTTCGTAAACTTCGTCCATTTCGTCCACTCCGTCAAGTTCGTCCACTTCCTCCACTTCCTCCACTTCCTTCATTTTGTCCACTTCGTCCATATCGTCCACTTCGTGCACTTCATCCACTTCATCCACTTTGTCCACTTCCTCCACTTTGTCCACGTCGTCAATTTCGTCAACGTCATCCACTTCTTCCACATCGTCCACTTCGTTCACTTCATCCACTTCGTCCTCTTCGTCCTCTTCGTCCACTTCCTCCACTTCGGCCACTTCGTCATGTTCGTCCACTTCCTCTACTTCCTCCACTTGGTCCACTTTATCCACTTTTGATACAAGAAGGTCTAACACCATAGGACCCATCACAAGAGGAATGGCCAAAAAGTTCCAAGATGAGTATTCTCCCCAAGGTCAAATACTATTTGCTATTTTTGGATGGAAAATTGGAGAACATGTTACAAAATTGCCAAAACATGGACAGGGGTAAAATGGACATTTACACACAAGAAGGGGTGTGCTTATCCTTCTAGGGGGTGGCATTAGTAATTTTTCATTTTTCACATGTAAAATGCAATTGTCAACGTGTTTCATAAGGCTTTATAGAAGCCACACATTACCACATGGTTAACATTTCAGATCTAAAGAAAACGTGTAAAAGGCTTGCTTCAACTTTGAGATTGATCTATAAAATCTCATAAGCAAAGCTTGTAGCTCACTTTTGATGAATTGAGAGAATAGATTTGCTGATGCAATTTCTAGCTTCTTCTCCCACCGAAAGTCACCCTTGTGCTTCCTACCAAATCTCCTCTAGCTTCCTTCCATTGATGAAGGCCGTCTGAGCTAGCACCATTCCCCCAAAGCACCTCATCCAAACTCTTTTTCCATATATTCATACTCTGCCACTGCACAGTCTAAACTGTTTCACTTTGTTCTTCCGCTGCCTCTGCACCATTTCCCTGAAAGCTCACGGATCTGCAGAATAGCACCAAAACTGGAGCTATCATGTGGTATTCAGACCGTGGTTCGAAGTGCACCAGTGAGCTAAGTGTCTCTTTTTAAATTCCACACTGTCATCATACTCTTTTGCTGTCTTTGAATCTGTTTCACTGTTCTATTCATTTTCTGGTGTTATTAGGTTCTGTTTGAGTCTGTTCTTGTGTGCTAGTTTTATTTTGATTGTGTCTCATCATTTTAATCGGTCCAATTGTGTTGTTTGAGTTTGTTTTGTTTGAGCATCTTTTCCTGTAATGTCAGTCATGTGTGTTTACAGTGCTGTCTTCAAATCTGGTTTAAAATTTGTGTACTCTACTATATCTGAATAAACTGAAGAAGTTGTCATTATCTGCACACTAAATGAGCCATGACAAACTTAGTAGGAGCTCAAGTGCATGATTTGTGATACCAATTCCAGTTTCAGAATTTTGAGCAGTAGAATAGTTTTGTGTGTCTATTTGAAAGAAATTGGTGAATTAGATCTGTGATTGAATGCCAAACTGAGTTAGTACTTGATGCACATCATCTAAACACTGAATTGCTTCTGCAAAAAGCTTAGTAGCATCATTGGAAAACTCACATTGCATCTAATCTGCAGTTGGCCGAACTGCACTGCTTTGATTAGTCCAGTATTTTTTTTATTCTGTTTCAGTATTAGATCACTGCTGAACATCTTGGCAATTATTTCCAGCACTTTTAACAAGTTTTAAATGTTGTATATGGAGACATTTCAGTGTTCAAAGGTCGTTTGATTCAGTGCACTAAAATCTGGGTGGTTGAGTTCTTCATTTTGCTGCATAAAAAGGGTTGAATGAGTCAAAATCTGTTATCATAAGTTTCTGCATCAAATTTCAGTATGAACACGTTTGATTTGATGAATTAAAATTGGTTATGCAAAGAAATTTTACATGGAAATAACCCTGCACAATTTTATTCTCTAAACCACCAGTTTTAGTCTTCTTTTGTTGGTGCAAGCTGCATACTATAAAGCTATTTGTACAAACTGTTTTGGTGCAATCCAATAATCTAAACTTGTTAGCAAAAGCTTGGTCAAACGTATTCAATGATTAAAAACAATATAACAGAAACAAATATTGCAAATTCAAAAGCTGATTTGGCCAGTGCAAGTTGAATCTGCAAAATTTGGTGCACCAAACTGATTGTTCATTCAGACAATTCATCAAACAGTTTGATCAATTTCTAATAGTCTCCGAATTTGAGTCCATTGCAGCTTGTTTTGATTTCTTGCTTTATTAATATACTCTAGAACTTTTAGGTTCTTTTTGCTGTGCCTCCGTGTTTGCATCTCCTTTTCTTGCTTTATTTTCAGTCATTGGCTTTCTGGCCTACCACCTGTTTGATAAAAGGTGTTGTAGTGCAGTAACTTTTCTGAGACAATTCTGTGCAGTTGCTTCATTTCCTTTTCTAATCTCCTGCTGATTTATAATCTGTTGAGGTATAATTACATGGGATTGAGCTATCTAGAGATTCTTCATCATTGGTAGCCTCCTAGGAAGTGGAGATTTGATGGAAACACAAGGCATGGTGACTACGGTGTTGCAGAAATTAAATTGCTGGAAACATAGCTGCTGCTGATACTGTAATAGTAGTTTTATTGCTGCCAATTAAATTCCACCTAGCTGCAACTGTGAGCCTTGCGTGATTGCATCCAGAATCACTCATTTTTATTTGAGAGAAGCCAAAGTTGCATTGTCAAACCTTGTCTCTTTTCCTTTTTGTAAAGTCTAATTGTATTACCAGTTTTCTTCTTTTGTTCTTTTTGTAAGTTGGCCATTTCCAAGCAAATGAAGTGGAAGAGCTCATAAGTGTTCTTCACTCATTTGCTAACTTGACTTAAGTTTCATCATTCTAAAATTGGTAGACGGTGAGTGTGTCTTAGATCCAAAATCTAAGCCTCACCTAGGAGACCTCACTTTAATTGCTTGTCCCATTCTCGACTAGATAGTATATATCTTGTGCGAATATAGGAAGCTCTCTTAGGGGTCCGAATTTAGAGTTAGGTTGTGTCTTTTCTTTGCTTTGTGTTTTCTTTGTGTCTTTAAGACTTAAGTGGATTTAAGAGTGATTTTGATCTAAGGACTCTAGTAAGTAACTAGAAGCATATTTGGCAAGGATAAGGCTTGGTACTTAAGCATTCCTAGTGAATCACCTCCCTTACCTGGAATATTGCTTTCAAGTGAAATCTCTATTCTTTATTTCAAGAATAACATTTAAGTCCATCATAATGTCTAGAAGGCATTCTCCTAGGATTAGTGATAGTGAAAAAGAACATTTTTCTCTTCAAACTTTAGTTAATGAATTCAAGGAAATAAGAAGAGAAATGAATGAAGAGAAAGTCAATAGAGAGCTTCAAAATGTTGTTATTCAAGATGAGTTGAGAATGATAAGAAAAAGTAAGTCTAGGGGAAGTCAGAGTCACAACTCTCAAGAGGGAGGGATGTCTATGAGTCTGGGTGATTATTACCCTCATCAGCCTTCTACTTCTAGAAGGCATAGGAGAAATTCTCATGCACCCCCACCCCCTAAAGAAATCAATGTTGTGTTGCCTCACTTCCATGGGAAGGACAATGTAGAGGCTTATCTTGATTGGGAGATGAAGGTGGAACAATTATTTGAATGCCACCAAGTGAGTGAAGAGAGGAAGGTCTCTCTAGCTACCCTAAGCTTTCAAGGGTATGCAATGTACTGGTGGACTACCTTGGTCAAAGAGAGGCTTAGACATCAAGCTCCTCCCATCCACTATTGGAATGATCTCAAGTCTGCCCTTAGGAGAAGACACATTCCCTCCTACTACAATAGAGAACTCATGGATAAACTCCAAAGGTTACAACAAAGGTCCATGACAGTTGAGGAATATAGACAAAAGATGGAGTTGTATATGATGAGGGCAGGCATAGTGGAGGGTCCAGAAATTACTTTAGCTAGATTTTTAAGTGGGCTCAATTTTGACATAAGAGATAGGGTTGAACTTCTACCTTATAGAGATTTGAATGATCTTGTTCAAATGTGTATAAAGGTAGAACAACAAAATTTGAGAAAATCTTCTTCTAAAAGAATTCAAGTTCAACCTACTTTTGAAAGAAAATTTTTAAAGAAAAAGAGCCATTTAAACCTCTAGCCAAAATAGAAGAGAGACCCAAGAAAGAAACACCCTCACACACCAGAACAAGTGAAATCAAATGCTTCAAATGTCTAGGAAGGGGTCATGTAGCTACTCAATGTCCTACAAAAAGAAACATTATTTTGAAAGGCAAGGACATTTATAGTAGTGAAAGTGACACCCCAACTAGTACAAGTGAGAGTGAGGAAGAAGAGAGGGAAGAGGAAATATATGCTGATGATGGACAACTTCTCATGGTGAGAAGGATACTTAGCAACCAACCAAGTCTTGAACACATATCACAAAGAGAGAACATCTTTCACACAAGATGTAAAATTCAAGAAAATCATTGTTCTCTCATTGTTGATAGTGGATCTTCTTGCAATTGTTGTAGCACAAGGTTGGTTGAGTAGTTGAAGCTTGATATTATACCCCATCCAAAACCTTATAAACTTCATTGGCTAAATGAAGATGGGGATATAATAGTCAAGAATCAAGTGAAGTTGGCATTTTCCATTGGGAACTTCAAAGATGAAGTTTTATGTGATATAGTTCCCATGGAAGCATGTCATGTGTTATTGGGAAGACCATGGCAATTTGATCATCAAACTATCCATCATGGTCTAACCAATACCATCACTATCCATCAAAAAGACAAGAAGTTTGTGCTTCATCCTTTGACTCCTACCCAAGTGGCTAAGGATCAAGCACAAATGAAGTCTTTAAGAAAGCAAGAACATGCTCAAAAGAAAAAGTCAAAAAGAAAGGAGGGTATAGAAACAAGTGTGCCACCTAAGGTTACTCAACATGAAGTCCTTTTAAACAAAAAGACTTTAATCAATACACTTCAAGTTGAGCAACCTTCATATCTTCTTCTTTGTCAAGGGACACTTACATGCACCTCTAGTGATTCAAAGATTTCAACTCTTTCTCCATCCATTCAAAAACTTTTGAAAGAATTTGATGATCTATTCCCACAAGAAATTCCAAAAGGGCTTCCACCCATAAGAGGAATAGAACATCAAATTGATTTCATTCCAGGGGCAGTTCTTCCTAATAGGCCAGCCTATAGGACCAACCCCCAAGAAACTAAGGAGATTGAGACACAAGTCCAAGAGTTGCTAGATAAAGGCTTAGTTCAAAAGAGTCTAAGTCCATGTGTTGTACCAGTGTTGCTTGTTCCAAAAAAAGATGGGAAGTGGCGCATGTGTTGTGATTGTAGAGCTATCAACAACATCACAATCAAGTATAGACATCCCATTCCTAGGCTTGATGATATGTTGGATGAATTGCATGGAGCACAAATATTTTCAAAGGTAGATTTAAAAAGTGGCTATCACCAAATAAGAATTAAAGAAGGTGATGAATGGAAAACTGCCTTTAAGACCAAGTTTGGATTATATGAATGGCTAGTTATGCCTTTTGGTCTTACAAATGCTCCAAGCACATTCATGAGACTTATGAATCATGTCCTTAGGGATTGCATTGGGAAGTTTGTAGTTGTCTACTTTGATGACATCTTGGTATATAGTCAAAATTTGCAAACTCATGAAAATCATTTGAGAGTTGTTTTAACAATTCTTAGAACACACAAATTGTTTGCAAACTTTGACAAGTGTACCTTTTGTGTTGATAGTATCATATTTCTTGGATTTGTGGTCACCAAAAATGGGGTTCATGTGGACCCAGAAAAAATAAAGGCCATCCAAGATTGGCCTCCTCCAAAGAATGTAGGAGAAGTAAGGAGCTTCCATGGGTTGGGAAGCTTTTACAGAAGATTTGTTCCTAACTTCTCTAGTCTTGCTTCACCCCTCAATGAGTTGGTGAAAAACGATGTTACATTCCATTGGGGGGATAAACAACAAAAAGCTTTTGAGCTACTCAAAGAGAAGCTCACACAAGCACCCATTCTAGCTTTGCCAAATTTTTCCAAAACTTTTGAGCTAGAATGTGATGCTTCAGGGTTTGGCATAGGTGCAGTATTATTACAAGAAGGACACCCAATTGCATACTTTAGTGAAAAACTTCATGGTGCCTCTTGTAATTACCCCACCTATGACAAGGAACTCTATGCACTTGTGAGGGCTCTTCAAACTTGGGAACATTACCTTGTTGCCAAGGAGTTTATCATTCATAGTGATCATGAATCACTTAAGTATTTGAAGAGTCAACACAAGTTACAAAAGAGACATGCTAAGTGGTTGGAATTCATTGAACAATTCACTTATGTTATTAAATACAAGAAAGGAAAATCCAATGTGGTGGCTGATGCTTTGTCAAGAAAAATTAATCTATTAGCCACATTGGGAGCTCAAATTCTTGGATTTAATAGCATTCTTGAATTGTATTCACAAGATCCTGATTTTGCTCATATCTATGAGGAATGTCTCAATAAGCCTCAAGGAGGATTCTATGTGAAAGAGGGGTATCTTTTTAAAGAAGGAAAAATTTGCATTCTCCAAGGATCACATAGAAAACTCCTTGTTAAAGAGACACATGAGGGAGGATTAATGGGGCATTTTGGGGTAGAAAAGACCCTTGGCATGTTGAAAGAAAAATTCTTTTGGCCTCACATGAGAAGGGATGTTCAAAGGCATTGCTTTAAGTGTATAACTTGTTTAGAAGCTAAATCTAAATCAATGCCTCATGGATTGTATACTCCTTTGAATGTTGCTTCCACCCCTTGGGAAGAAATAAGTATGGATTTTGTGTTAGGTCTTCCTAAAACTTCTAGGGGTTTTGATTCTATTTTTGTGGTGGTAGATAGATTTAGCAAAATGGCTCATTTTATACCTTGCCACAAAGTAGATGATGCAAGCAACATTGCAAAGTTATTCTTTAGAGATGTGGTTAAACTTCATGGATTACCTAAGGTAATAGTTTCTGATAGAGATACAAAATTTCTTAGTCACTTTTGGCGGACCTTATGGTCTAGATTAGGGACTAAGTTATCTTTTTCTACTACTTGCCATCCTCAAACAGATGGTCAAACTGAAGTAGTCAATAGATCTCTTTCAACTTTACTAAGGGTAGTTCTTAAAGGAAATCACAAATCTTGGGATGAGTACCTGCCTCATGTTGAGTTTGCCTACAATAGAGTAGTTCATGGAACTACTAAATTGTCTCCTTTTGAAGTTGTTTATGGTTTTAATCCTTTGACACCCATGGATTTAATACCCCTTCCAAATTCTATTGATTTTGTTCATCAAGATGGGGTATCTAAATCTAAATTTATCAAAGATTTACATCAAAGGGTTAAAATTCAAATTCAACAACAAAATGAGAAATATGCCAAGAAACATAATAAGGGCAAGAAAGAGTTAATCTTCAATGAAGGAGATTTAGTGTGGATTCATCTTAGAAAGGAAAGATTTCCTCAACTAAGAAAATCCAAACTCAATCCTAGAGGAGATGGACCCTTTAGAGTGATCAGGAGGATTAATAACAATGCATATCAACTTGATCTTCCTCCTGAATATGGTGTTCATGCTACCTTCAATGTATCTGATCTTAAACCTTTTGCAGGATTTGATGGTGAAGATGAAGATCTTTTGGATTTGAGGGCAAATCCTTCTCAAGAGGAAGGGGATGATACAAGAAGGTCTAACACCATAGGACCCATCACAAGAGGAATGGCCAAAAAGTTCCAAGATGAGTATTCTCCCCAAGGTCAAATACTATTTGCTATTTTTGGATGGAAAATTGGAGAACAAGAAGATGTTACAAAATTGTCAAAACATGGACAGGGGTAAAATGGACATTTACACACAAGAAGGGGTGTGCTTATCCTTCTAGGGGGTGGCATTACTAATTTTTCATTTTTCACATGTAAAATGCAATTTTCAACGTGTTTCATAAGTCTTTATAGAAGCCACACATTTAGCACATGGTTAACATTTCAGATCTAAAGAAAACGTGTAAAAGGCTTGCTTCAACTTTGAGATTGATCTATAAAATCTCATAAGCAAAGCTTGTAGCTCACTTTTGATGAATTGAGAGAATAGATTTGCTGATGCAATTTCCAGCTTCTTCTCCCACCGAAAGTCACCCCTGTGCTTCCTACCAAATCTCCTCTAGCTTCCTTCCATTGATGAAGGCCGTCTGAGCTAGCACCATTCCCCCAAAGCACCTCATCCAAACTCTTTTTCCATATATTCATACTCTGCCACTGCACAGTCTAAACTGTTTCACTTTGTTCTTCCGCTGCCTCTGCACCATTTCCCTGGAAGCTCACGGATCTGCTGAATAGCACCAAAACTGGAGCTATCAACTTTCGTCCACTTCGTCCACTTCGTCAACTTCAACAACTTTGTCAACTTCGTCCACTTCCTTAACTTCGTCTACTTCGTCCACTTCGTCAACTTCGTCTGCTTCGTCCACTTCCTCCACTTCCCCAACATCGTCCACTTCCTCCACTTCATTCACTTCTTGCACTTCTTCCACTTCGTCCACTTCCTCCACTTCCTCCACTTCCTCCACTTCGTCCACTTCTTCCATTTCCTCCACTTCATCCACTGCCTCCTCCTCTACTTCCTCCACTTCGTCCCCTTCCTCCATTTCCTCCACTTCGTCCAGTTCTTCCACTTCCTTCACTTCCTCCGCTTCGTCCACATCGCCAACTTCGTCTACTTCGTCCATTTCATCAACTTCTTCCACGTCCTCCACTTTGTCCACTTCCTCCACTTCCTCTACTTCGCCCACTTCGTCAAATTCGTCCACTTTGTCCACTTCTTCCACTTCGTCATCATCGTCCACTTCGTCCTCTTCCTCCATTTGGTCCACTTCCTCGACTTCCTCCACTTCGTCAACTTCGTCCACTTCGTCCACTTCCTCCACTTCCTCCACTTCCTCCTCTTCGTCCACTTCGTCCACTACCTCCACATCTTCCACTTCGTCAACTTCGTCCACTTCCTCCACTTCGTCCACTTCCTCCATTTCATCCACTTCATTCACTTCGTCCACTTCGCCCACTTCTTCATCTTCCTCCACTTCGTCCACTTCATCCAGTTCCTCCACTTCGTCCACTTCGTCAACTTCGTCAACTTCGTCCACTTCGTCATCTTCGTCCACTTCGTCCACTTCCTCCATTTCGTCCAGTTCCTCCACTTCCCCCACTTCATGAACTTCGTCCACTTCGTCCATTTCGTCTACTTCCTCTACTTCCTCCACTTCCTCCACTTCCTCCACTTCGTCCAATTCGTCAACTTCGTCAAGTTCGTCCCCTTCGTCCACTTCGTCAAATTCGTCAACTTCGTCCCCTTCGTCCACTTCCACCATTTCCTCCACTACGTCAACTTCTTCCACTTCGTCCACTTCGTCAACTTCGTCCACTTCCTCCACTTCGTCCAGTTCTTCCACCTCCTGCACTTCGTCTACGTCGTCCACTTCCTGCACTTCGTCCACTTCATCAACTTCGTCCGTTTCGTACACCTCGTCAGGTTCTTCCACTTCCTCCACTTCGTCAAGTTCGTCCACTTTGTCCACTTCTACCACCTCCTCCACTTCCTCCACATCCTCCACTTCCTCAACATCGTCGATTTCCTCCACTTCATTCACTTCTTCCACTTCGTTCACTTCCCCCACTTCATCCACTTCGTCTACCTCGTCTACTTCGTCCACTTCGTCAACTTCGTCGACTTCTTCCACTTCCTCCACGTCCTCCACTTCCTTCACTTCGTCCACGTCGTCAACTTCGTCCACTTCGTCCTCTTCGCCCATTTCGTCCACTTCCTCCATTTCCTCCACTTCCTTCATTTCATCCACTTCGTGCACTTCGTCAAGTTCGTCCACTTCGTCCACTTCCTCTACTTCCTCCACTTCCTCCACTTCATCCACTTCCTACACTTCCTTTAGTTCCTCCATTTCGTCCACTTGCTCCACTTCCCTCACTTCGTAAACTTCGTCAACTTCGTCCACTTCGTCAACTTCGTCTTCTTTGTCCACTTCGTCCACTTCCTCCACTTCATCCACTTTTTCCTCTTCGTCCACTTCTTCATCATCTTCTTCCACTTCGTCCACTCCGTCCAATTCGCCAACTTCGTCAACTTCGTCCCCTTCGTCCACTTCCTCCACTTCATTGACTTCCTGCACTTCTTTCACTTCGTCAACTTCGTCCACTTCCTACACTTCTTCCACTTCGTCCACTTCATCCACTTCGTCCACGTCGTGCATTTCATCCACTTCCCCCACTTCCTCCACCTCCTCAAGTTCGTCAACTTCGTCCACTTCCTCCACTTCGTCCAAGTCTTCCCTTCCCAGACTTCGTCCACGTCGTCCACTTCCTCCACTTCGTCCACTTCATCAACTTCGTCCATTTCGTCCACCTCGTCAGTTCGTCCAATTCCTCCACTTCCTCCACTTCGTCAAGTTCGTCCACTTCGTCCAGTTCTTACACCTCCTCCACTTCCTCCACATCCTCCACTTCCTCAACATCGTCCATTTCCTCCACTTCCTCCCCCTTCATTCACTTCCTCCACTTTTTCCACTTCGTCCACTTCCTCCACTTCGTCCACTTCGTCCACTTCGTCAACTTCGTCCACTTCCTCCACCTCCTCCACCTCCTCCACTTCCTCCACTTCCTCCACTTCGTCCCCTTTGTCCACTTCGTCAACTTCTTCCACTTCGTCAACTTTGTCCACTTCCTCCACTTCCCCAACATCGTCCACTTCCTCCACTTCCTCTACTTCATTCACTTCTTGCACTTCTTCCACTTCGTCCACTTCCTCTACTTCCTCCACTTCGTCCACTTCCTCCACTTCGTCCACTTTTTTCACCTCCTCCACTTCGTCCACTGCCTCCTCCTCTACTTCCTCCACTTCGTCCCCTTCCTCCATTTCCTCCACTTCGTCCAGTTCTTCCACATCCTTCACTTCCTCCGCTTCGTCCACATCGCCAACTTCGTCTACTTCGTCCACTTCGTCAACTTCTTCCACGTCCTCCACTTTGTCCACTTCCTCCACTTCCTCTACTTCGCCCACTTCGTCAACTTCGTCCACTTTGTCCACTTCTTCCACTTCGTCATCATCGTCCACTTCGTCCACTTCCTCCATTTCGTCCACTTCCTCCACTTCGTCAACTTCGTCCACTTCCTCCTCTTCGTCCACTTCCTCCACTTCATCCGCTTCGTCCACTTCTTCATCTTCTTCTTCTACTTCGTCCAATTCGTAAACTTCGTGAAGTTCGTCCCCTTCGTCCCCTTCGTAAACTTCGTCCCCTCCGTCCACTTCCTCGACTTCGTCAACTTCTTCCACTTCGTCCACTTCCTCTACTTCCCCAACATCGTCCACTTCCTCCACTTGATTCTTGCACTTCTTCCACTTCGTCACTTCCTCCACCTCCTCTACTTCGTCCACTTTGTCCACTTCGTCAACTTCGTCCACTTTGTCCACCTCCTCCACGTCATTCACTTCTTCCACTTTGTCCACTTCATCCACTTCGTCTACTTCGTCCACTTCGTCAACTTCGTCCACTTCCTTCACGTCCTCCACTTCCTTAACTTCGTCCACGTCGTCAACTACGTCCACTTCGTCCTCTTCGCCCATTTCGTCCACTTCCTCCATTTCCTCCGCTTCCTCCACTTCATCCACTTCGTCCACTTCCTCTACTTCCTCCACTTTCTCCACTTCGTCCACTTCCTACACTTCCTTTAGTTCCTCCATTTCGTCCACTTGCTCCACTTCCCTCACTTCGTAAACTTCGTCAACTTTGTCCACTTCGTCAACTTCGTCTTCTATGTCCACTTCCTCCACTTCCTCCACTTCATACACTTCCTCCACTTTTTCCTCTTCGTCCACTTCTTCATCATCTTCTTCCACTTCGTCCACTCCGTCCAATTCGCCAACTTCGTCCCCTTCGTCCACTTCGTCAAGTTCGTCCACTTCGTCCACTTCATCAACATCGTCCACTTCCTCCACTTCATTGACTTCCTGAACTTCTTCCACTTCGTCAACTTCGTCCACTTCCTACACTTCTTCCACTTCGTCCACTTCATCCACTTCGTCCACGTCGTGCATTTCGTCCACTTCGTCAAGTTCGTCCACTTCCTCCACCTCATCAACTTCGTCCACTTCGTCAACTTCGTCCACTTCCTCCACTTCGTCCAAGTCTTCCACTTCCTGGACTTCGTCCACGTCCTCCACTTCCTCCACTTCGTCCACTTCATCAACTTCGTCCATTTCGTCCACCTCGTCAGTTCGTCCAATTCCTCCACTTCCTCCACTTCGTCAAGATCGTCCACTTCGTCTAGTTCTTCCACATCCTCCATTTCCTCAACATCGTCCATTTCCTCCACTTCCTCCCCCTTCATTCACTTCCTCCACTTCTTCCACTTCCTCCATTTCGTCCACTTCGTCCACTTCGTCCACTTCATCAACCTCCTCCACCTCCTCCACCTCCTCCACTTCCTCCACCTCCTCCACTTCGTCCCCTTTGTCCACTTCGTCAACTTCGTCCCCTTCGTCTGCTTCCTCCACTTCGTCAACTTCTTCCACTTCGTCAACTTCGTCCACTTCCTCCACTTCCCCAACATCGTCCACTTCCTCCTATTCCTCCACTTCATTCACTTCTTGCACTTCTTCCACTTCGTCCACTTCCTCGACTTCCTCCACTTCCTCCACTTCGTCCACTTCTTTCACTTCCTCCACTTCGTCCACTGCCTCCTCCTCTACTTCCTCCTCTTCGTCCCCTTACTCCATTTCCTCCTCTTCGTCCAGTTCTTCCACTTCCTTCACTTCCTCCGCTTCGTCCACATCGCCTACTTCGTCCACTTCGTCAACTTCTTCCACGTCCTCCACTTTGTCCACTTCCTCCACTTCCTCTACTTCGCCCAATTCGTCAACTTCGTCCACTTTGTCTACTTCTTCAACTTTGTCATCATCGTCCACTTCCTCCATTTCATCCACTTCCTCCACTTCCTCCACTTCGTCAACTTCGTCCACTTCCTCCACTTCCTCCTCTTCGTCCACTTCCTCCACTTCCTCTACTTCCTCCACTTCGTCCGCTTCGTCCACTTCTTCATCTTCTTCTTCTACTTCGTCCAATTCGTAAACTTTGTGAAGTTCGTCACCTTCGTCAACTTCGTCCCCTTCGCCCACTTCCTCGACTTCGTCAACTTCTTCCATTTCGTCAAGTCAAGTTCGTCCACTTCCTCCACTTCATTCACTTCCTCCACTTCCTCCACTTCGTCCACTTCTTCCACTTCCTCCATGTCCTCCACATCCTCCCCTTCGTCAATTTCGTCCACTTCGTCACCTTCTTCCACTTCCTTCACTTCGACCACTTCATCCACTTCATGCACTTCCTCCACTTCCTCCACTTCGTCATCTTCTTCTTCCACTTCGTCCAATTCGTCAACTTTGTCCACTTCATCAAGTTCGTCAAGTTCGTCCCCTTCGTCCACTTCGTCAACTTCTTCCACTTCGTCCACTTCGATTTCGTCGACTTCCTCCACTTCGTCAACATCATCCACTTCCTCCACTTCATTCACTTCCTGAACTTCTTCTACTTTGTCAACATCGTCAACTTCCTCCACTTCCTCCACTTCCTCCACTTTGTCCACTTCGTCCACTTCGTCAACTTTGTCAACTTCGTCAACTTCGTCCACTTCTTCCACTTCATCCACTTCTTCCACTTCGTCCACTTCGTCAATTTCGTCCACTTCGTCACCTTCGTCCACTTCCTCCACTTCGTACAATTCTTCCACTTCCTCCACTTTGTCCACATGCTACACTTCCTCCACTTCGTCAACTTCGTCCATTTCGTCCACTCCATCAAGTTCGTCCACTTCCTTAACTTCATCAAGTTCGTCCACTTCCTCCACTTCCTCCATTTCGTCCATTTCCTCAACCTCGTCCATTTGCTCCACTTCCTCCACTTCATTCACTTCCTCCACTTCGTCCACTTCGTAAATTTTGTACACTTCGTCCATTTCGTCCACTTCCTCCACTTCGTCAACTTCGTCCGCTTCGTCTACTTCGTCCACTTCCTCCAAGTCCTCCACTTCGTCCAATTCGTCAACTTCGTCAAGTTCGTCCCAGTCGTCCAATTCGTGAAGTTCGTCCCCTTCGGCCACTTCGTCAACTTCCTCCACTTCCTCCACTTCCTCAACATCGTCCACTTCCTGCACTTCATTAACATCCTGCACTTCTTCCACTTCGTCAACTTCTTCCACTTCGTCAACTTCATCCACTTCATCAAGTTCATCCACTTCGTCCACTTCCTCCACTTTGTCCACTTCCTTCACTTCCTCCACTTCGTCAACTTCCTCCATTTCGTCCACTTCTTCCACTTCCTCCACTTCCTCCACTTCCTCCACTTCCCCCACTTCGTCCACTCCTTCCACTTCGTCAACTTCGTCCACATCCTGCACTTCCTCCACTCTTTCCACTTCCTCCACTTCCTCCATTTCCTCCACTTCGTCCACTTCTTCCACTTCCTCTACTTCGTCCAGTTCATTTACTTCCTCCACTTCGTCTACTTCCTCCACTTCATCAAGTTCGTCCACTTCGTCCACTTCCTCAACATCGTCCATTTCCTCCACTTCCTCCACTTCGTACACGTCGTCAACTTCGTCCACTTCATCCTCTTTGTCCTCTTTGTCTACTTCCTCCAATTCATCCACTTCGTCCACTTCGTCAAGTTCGTCCACTTCGTCCAATTACCCTACTTCCTCACTTCCTCACTTCCTCTACTTCCTCCACTTCCTCCACTTCCTCCACTTCCTCCACTTCGTCAACTTCGTCCACTTTGTCAACTTCATCTACTTCGTCCACATCCTCCACTTCGTCCACTTCGTCCACTTCGACCACTTCGTCCACTTCGTTCTCTTCGTCCACTTCTTCATCTTCTTCTTCCACTTCGTCGAATTCGTCAACTTCGTCCACTTCGTCAACTTTGTCAAGTTTTTCCCCTTCGTCCACTTCGTCCACTTCCTCCACTTCGTCAACTTCTTCCACTTCGTCCACTTCGTCAATTTCGTCCACTTCGCCGACTTCCTCAATATCGTCCACTTCTTCCACTTCCTCTACTTCATTCCAATTCCTCCACTTCCTCCACTTGATTCACTTCTTCGACTTCCTCAACATCGTCCACTTCCTCCACTTCCTCAACTTTGTCCACTTCATTCACTTCGTCAACCTCGTCCATTTCGTCCACTTCCTCAACTTCGTCCACATCCTGCACTTCCTCCACTCTTTCCACTTCCTCCACTTCCTCCATTTCCTCCACTTCGTCCATTTCTTCCACTTCCTCTACTTCGTCCAGTTCATTTACTTCCTCCACTTCGTCTACTTCCTCCACTTCATCAAGTTCGTCCACTTCGTCCACTTCCTCAACATCGTCCATTTCCTCCACTTCCTCCACTTCGTACACGTCGTCAACTTCGTCCACTTCATCCTCTTTGTCCTCTTCGTCCACTTCCTCCAATTCATCCACTTCGTCCACTTCGTCCAATTACCCTACTTCCTCACTTCCTCACTTCCTCTACATCCTCCACTTCCTCCACTTCCTCCACTTCCTCAACTTCGTCCACTTTGTCAACTTCATCTACTTCGTCCACATCCTCCACTTCCTCCACTTCGTCCACTTCGACCACTTCGTCCATTTCGTTCTCTTCGTCCACTTCTTCATCTTCTTCTTCCACTTCGTCGAATTCGTCAACTTCGTCCACTTCGACAACTTTGTCAAGTTTTTCCCCTTCGTCCACTTCGTCCACTTCCTCCACTTCGTCAACTTCTTCCACTTCGTCCACTTCGTCAATTTCGTCCACTTCGACGACTTCCTCAATATCGTCCACTTCTTCCACTTCCTCCACTTCATTCCACTTCCTCCACTTCCTCCACTTCGTTCAGTTCTTCGACTTCCTCAACATCGTCCACTTCCTCCACTTCCTCAACTTCGTCCACTTCATCCACTTCGTCAACCTCGTCCATTTCGTCTACTTCGTCAAGTTCGTCCACTTCCTCCACTTCTTCCCCACTTCGCCAACTTCCTCCACTTCCTCCACTTTTTAAATTTCGTCCACTTCGTCACCTTCGTCCACTTCCTCCACTTCGTCAAGTTCTTCCACTTCCTCCACTTTGTCCACATTCCCCACTTCCTCCACTTAGTCAACTTCGTCCATTTGGTCCACTTCATCAAGTTCGTCCACTTCCTCCACGTCGTCAAGTTCGTTCACTTCCTCCACTTCGTCCACTTCCTCCATTTCGTCCAATTCCTCCATTTCCTCAACATCGTCCATTTCCTCCACTTCCTCCACTTCATTCACTTCCTCCACTTCGTCCACTTCGTCAACTTCGTCCACTTCGTCCACTTCGTCAACTTCGTCCACTTCGTCCACTTCCTCCACTTCCTCCACTTCCTCCACTTCGTCCACTTCCTCCATTTCCTCCACTTCGTCCACTTCGTCCACTTCGTCCACTACTTCCACTTCGTCCACTTCGTCCACTTCATCCACTTCCTCCACTTCCTTCACTTCCTCCACTTCGTCCACTTCGTTCACTTCTTCCGCTTCCTCCACTTCATTCACTTCGTCCACTTCGTCAAGTTCGTCCACTTCGTCCACTTCTTCATCTTCTTCTTCCACTTCGTCAAGTTCGTCCACTTCCTCCATTTTGTCTACTTCGTCCAGCTATTCCACCTCGACGACTTCGTCCACTTCGTCCACTTCCTCCACTTTCTCCACTTCGTCCAAGTCGTCAACTTCGTCAACTTCATTCACTTCCTCCACTTCGTCCACTTCGTCCACTTCGTCATCTTCGTCCACTTCCTCCACTTCGTCCACTTCGCCCACTTCCTCCACTTCCCTCCAGTTCGTCCAGATCCTCTATTTCGTCCACTTCCTCCACTTCCTCCACTTCATCCACTTCGTCCACTTCGTCAAGTTCGTCCACTTCCTCCACTTCGTCCACTTCCTCCACTTCCACCAATTCCTCCACTTCCTCCGCTTCGTCAACTTCGTCCACTTCGTCAACTTCGTCTACTTTGTCAACTTCCTCCACTTCGTCTACTTCCTCCACTTTGTCCACTTCCTCCTCTTCGTCCACCTCTTCATCTTCTTCTTCCACTTCTTCCAATTCGTCCAATTCGTCAACTTCGTCAACTTTGTCCACTTCTACCACTTCATCCACTTCGTCAATTTCGTCGACTTCGTCCACTTCCTCAACATCGTCCACTTCCTCCACCTCATTCACTTCCTCAACTTCTTCCACTTCGTCAACATCGTCCACTTCCTCCACTTCCTCCACTTCATCCACTTCGTCAACTTCGTCCACTTTGTCAATTTCGTCGACTTCCTCCACTTCCTCAACATCGTCCACTTCCTCCACTTCCTCCACCTCATTCACTTCCTTAACTTCTTCCACTTCGTCAACTTCCTCCACCTCCTCCACTTCCTCCACTTCGTCCACTTCGTCCACTTCTCCAACTTCGTCCACTTTGTCCACTTCGTCTACCTCTTCCACTTCCTCCACTTCCTCCACTTCGTCAATTTCGTCCACATCCACTTCCTCCACTTCGTCCACTTTGTCCACTTCGTTCTCTTCGTGCACTTCTTCATCTTCTTCTTCCACTTTGTTCGCTTCGTCCAATTCGTCAACTTCGTCCACTTCTTCCTCTTCGTCCACTTCCATCACTTCATCCACTTCGTCCACTTCGTCAAGTTCGTCCACTTCGTCCATTTCCTCTACTTCGTCCACTTCCTCCACTTCCTCCATTTCGTCCACTTCCTCCACTTCCTCCACTTCGTCAACTTCGTCCACTTCGTCTACTTCGTCCACTTCCACCACTTCCTCCACATCCTCCACTTCGTCCAATTTGTCAACTTCGTCCCCTTCGTCCACTTCGTCCACTTCGTCAACTTCGTCAAGTTGGTCCTGTAAGACCCTTGTAAACTCAAAATTTTACCAAGTTGTAAAAATTTCAAGTTGTAGTGTAAAATAGAATGTTGTCAAAATTTGACATGGTTTACTATTTTATGTATAACGTTTTATACAATTAGTATTTTGGGTTGATTCTTTTTCCATTGGAAAGTAGAGTCAAAGAGCTTCGATTCGAGTACTCATACGCCTAATTCCGACTTCGGGAAGGGGTTCAACCGAACTGTCAAAGTTGTGACAGATGTGCTGTTTGAGTTTTTTTTTACTGGTTAATCGATTAACAGCTGTAGTTAATCGATTAGTACAGAGAAAATTCGTGTTTTAGCCTCTGGACTCGAGTTAATCGATTAGCACTTGAGTTAATCGATTAGCTACGTCAGTTATGGAAACATAACATCCTGGAACACGTTTTTTGAGCGTGCAAGGTTGGGGAATCTTCACACAAACCATTCTTTCCGGATTTTGGGGCTGGAAAATGGATTAGGTTGGCCAGATGTTGGTCTTTTATTTCTAAATTACAATATCTTGGGTCCTTGCTTGTCTTGGAGCCATTTCTTTAAATCAAAATCAGACTTGGAAGTTTGGGGAGAGTGGAGAGCTTTTTGGTGTGAGTAGAACGAAACTCTAAGTGTGCAGAGGTGTTGGAGCTTGGTTGGTCTACCAAGGAAGGGAAGAGTTACTCTCTTGGAAGAAGAAGTTAAGATCTTCAAGAGGTAAGGGGAGCTAACTTTGATTTGGAAAAATGAACATGTGTTGTTTGATGAAAGTTCTGCGAAATGTTTGTTGTGAGATCTTAGATTAGAAATGTCCTATTCTTAGATGATGGTTGTTGAGTATGTTTTGATGGTAAAAAGATGAATCAAATGGGTATTTGCTATAACTTCGATATATGAAATTTGTATGAATTGGATGAAATGTGTTAAGCATATGGAGATGATGTTAGATTGATCCTTGATCTTTGGTTTTCTGTTTGAATCTATGGATTTGTTATTATCAATATGATAAGGTGAGATAATCAAATGATGGATTGAGAATTCTGAATATGAAAGAAGCTTGAAGGTAAAGTTGCAAGGGGAGTTAGATTTAATCTATGAACTCTGCATAAGTTGTATGATGAAATAATTGTGCAAGGTAATGAATATATGTGAATTGGATGATGGAAATTCGTTCTAGCATGTTGGTATATGCGTAAATGAAGTTTTTGATGGATCTGGGTGTGAATTGGGGTGGTAAACAAGGAAGTTTTAACTCACTTTTCATGGAATACGAAAATTGTGTGTTTTGCTTAGTTAATGAATTTTTGGTTGGATGAATTGATGGAAGTATGAGATGTGTTGGAACAATCGGTACCGTTATAGAGTCGCGCAGCGGAATAAAATACTTAGAAAGCGTGTTACGGTCACAAATCAAGTTTAATGGTCCGTTTTAGAAAAACAATTTTCTTAGAGAAAATTTATCAAATAGTTGATATGCGTAAAAGATAAAGAGTGTAGGGAATAGAAAATCACACAAGCAAATTTTATCCTGGTTCGATTCAAATAGAAAATCACTAAAAAGATATTTCACAACTTACAACAAATATTGAATAAAGCAGATAAATAAACCTTCCTTCGACGAACGAACCGGAAGAAGAACACTCTGCCAACTCGAAGAGAACCACTCCGACTATCGACACACGACACGCGAGCCTCTCCTGTTCACGAGACCAGGCAGAGCACCTTGCTAACTCGAAGAGAGCTTGCTCCGACTATCGACACACGACACGCGAGCCTCTCCTGTTCACGAGACCAAGCAAGGGAACTTGAACTATAGCTTCTGAGAACTTCCTCTGACAAACAGTATTCTGCAAGAGCTTCTGTTCAACAACGTTCCCTTGTGATTTCTCCAAATCAAAAAATATAGCCAAGTACACTGAATGCCAAAGGACAGCTCCCAACTGCCATGAATAATCGATTATTGTAAGTGATAATCGATTATTCAAGTCCGTTACAGGTTTTCAAAGATGTGATAATCGATTATATGAAGTGATAATCGATTATTCAAGTATGACTTGTGATAATCGATTATTGCTTAATCATAATCGATTATTGCAGGTTATAAATGCAAGTTTTACAAGGTTTACAAGAATTTCCTACTACATTTAATTTCTACAACTTGCTTTTAACTAATTCTAATATCTTCTTCAACTAAAACTTCTTGTAGCATCATCAAAACAAATTTCTTCAAGATTTACCAATACTCCTTATTGGTAACAATCTCCCCCTTTTTGATGATGATCGAAAATTCAATTTTAAAAGCAAGTTTGGCTTACCTGCAAAACATACAAGCTAACAAACAATAACAAGGTTAGCAATACCTGTAATAATTTATACTTCTCCCCTTGTATTATTCTTCTCCCCCTTTTTGATCAGAAGCAAAAAAGATCAAATGTTAAAGGCTCCCCCTAAATATGATCTCCCCCTCAATTAATCAAAGGATGCATATAATCAAGAGATCATTTTATTTATGAAAATAAATATTACATTATAAGAAGAATGGACAAACTAGCCGTTTATGACCGTTATGGGATGCTCCAACGGCTCTATTTTTGAACCTGTCAGCGTGATAATCGATTATGGCTTGTGATAATCGATTATCAGTTCAATAATTACTGCCCAGAATTGCATGATAATCGATTATGCATAATGATAATCGATTATCTGCTCAAGATTTTCCAAAATTGATTTTAATGCATGAATAATCGATTATAACTTAGTGATAATCGATTATGAAGCGTTAAGTTTACGAAAAATGCAAAAATATGCATAGATTTTGATTCTAAGATATGTCTAACACTCCTAACTCTCTTCTAAGCTCAAAAAAACTATCTCCAGGTTTAACAAGAAAGCATTTCAGCTAGCACAATCAGTTTAGAAACTAATTTTGACAACACAAATTTCAACTTCCCAAACACCAACTATGATTCATGCACTCTCATATCCCAATTTGTTCAACTTCATATATTCAACTATGCATATCAAAACAACATATGAAAAAATTCAATCACAAGAGCTGATTCAGGTGCTATCTTTCAACATTTTTTAAACAAAATAATTTACATCAAAATTATGCAAATTTGATAAGTTCATTTTCTGCATCCAGGCTCTCAATGTATATTATCATAGCTCATTCGTTATGCATTTGAACTTAAAAATAAATCTCCACAGAACCAACTTTGAAATAGAAATGACAATTTAATTTTCACATATCTTAATCATTAAAAATTGCTAATGAAAATCTGTCGGCCAACTCATTTAAATGACTTTTTCATAGTTTTTGATGCTTGACAGAGATTACACCAAAGTAACTTCAAAGTACTTATGAAATTGAATACTAAGCCAGTTAAACACAAATTCAATAGATAATTATCAACAAAGCACTGAAATAACAATGCACATGGCTTTACATGACATGAATGAAATTCAACACATGAATATTTTAAATAAATGAATTCACTTGATCAAAATGTGTAAATAGACACGAACATACCACAGGATGAATGAAACAGTGATCAACATATCATTTTCTCAACCAGGCATGAATATAACAGTAACTAAATAATGGAAGATCAAGTAAATACAGGATGCAACACCACAGTTTAAACAACACTTAGCTCAATTACTTGGTGCTTGAATGAAGGGTTTTGGATACCACTTGATGGAGTTACATCTTGGTTTGTAGCATCACTTCAAAGAGCATAATACCATAGAGCTCTCTTATCCTTTTGAAAACTTAACCTGCAAAGTAAAAACAATAGAGTTTTGGTCCCCATAATCTCATTTGGGTCCTTTGAGGTTAGAGACAATTTACTTTATAACAGGAATCCAAGCATATTTTCCATTTGGAACATCAAAATGTTTAATTTTACATTTGTTAGAAGTATGTCCCTTTTTCATACAATAAAAACAACAAACATCATGCACCTTGTTTTTCACAAAAGTCCCTTTCTCAACCCAAACTCTACGAGTTCTCTTAACTTTAGACTTTTTATGAAGATGCATGTTTCCACTTCTAGCATTGCTTCTCTCAAAGTTTGTTTTGGCATGTGACTTAGACTTGCCTTTGCAAGTAAATTCTCAAGAATGTCAATATCAAACATATGACTTTTACACGATAAACATTCAACAGGTTGTACAACAACATCAGATTCAAATAACTTAGTTTCTAGATTACTAACTTTGTTTCTCAAAACAACTTCGTCATCTAGTACTTTTTCATACTTCAATTTCAATTCATTATGCTCTTTCTTTAACTTTTTATGAGCAACATCAAGTTTTTCAGATTCATTTAACAAATCAAGAAATGCCTTTTGTAAATCAAATTCATCACTTGACTCCAAGCTAGAATCACTTACTTGGCTTCCTGCATCTTCTGAGTCTGCCATTAAGCACAAATTAGCTTCTTCATCTGAATTGCTTGAACTTGAAGAACTAGAAGCATTGTCTTCCCAAGCTATGTAAGCTTTCTTCTTCTTTGAAAATTTTCTCTCCTTCTTTTCTTCACTTTTCCTATTATTAGGACAATCAATCTTCATATGTCCTCTTTCTCCACATCCATAACATTTAACGCTTGAAGAAGATCCATCATTTTCTTTCCTTTCTCCACGGTATTTGTCTTTTCCCTTTGCTTTCATAAATTTAGCAAACTTCTTAATCATAAGACTCATGTTTTCCTCATCGTTATCGGAATCATCATCCTCAATTCTCTTATAACTTTTTCCTTTTGAGATTTCAGATTTGAAAGCAAGCGTATTTCTTTTGCCTTGATCCTCTTCTGTAGTTAATCTTTTCAGCTCAAGCTCATGCTCACGAAGCTTTCCAAAGAGAATCGTCGTTGACATCTGAGTGAGGTTTTGAGACTCCGAGATGGCAGTCACCTTTGGTTGCCAAGACCTGTCTAATGATTTCAAAATTTTCACATTCAATTCATCAGTGTCAAAAGTCTTACCTAAACCTGTTAGGTGGTTCACAATGTGAGTGAAACGCTTCTGGACATCAGAAATTGGTTCTCCAGGTTGCATTCTGAACATCTCATACTCCTGGATGAGTGTATTCTTCCTTGCACGTTTCACGTCGTCTGTACCCTCATGTGTGACTCTGAGGACCTCCCACATTTCCTGTGCTGTCTTACATACTGAAATTCTATAAAATTCATCAAGTACAACAGCATATGAAATAATATTACGAGCCTTAATATCAAATTGGGCTCTTCTATTTTCCTCAGGAATCTAGTTAAAGTATGGTTTTTCTACTTCTACACCATCAACAGTTCTTTTAGGAATATAGGGACCATTTAGTACAGCTTCCCAGATGCCTCTATCAATAGACTCCAAAAATATTTGCATTCTAATTTTCCAAAACGCATAATTTTCCCCCGTAAACAAAGGAGGTCTATCAATAGAAGCACCCTCAGCATAAACTTGGTTATGACCGCCCATTTTCGAAAAATTTGAAAAACTATCAAAGCAAGCTCTGATACCAATTGTTGGAACAATTGGTACCGTTATAGAGTCGCGCAGCGGAATAACTTAAAAATTGGAAAGCATGTTACGGTCACAAATCAAGTTTTGATGGTTCGTTTCAGAAAAACAATTTTCTTAGAGAAAATTTATCAAACAGTTAAAATGCGTAAAAAGTAAAGAGTATAGAGAGTAGAAAAATTGATACACTGGATTTTTATCCTGGTTCGATTCAAAAGAATCTACGTCCAGTTGTTAATCACTATAAAAAGTGATTAACGTTTTCACTAAAATCAGTTTCGCAAATTTACAATAAGATTGAATAAAAGAAAAGATAAAACCTTCCTTCGACGAACGAACCGGAAGATGATCACCTTGCCAACTCGAAGAGAACCGCTCCGACTATCGACACACGAAACGCGAGCTTCTCCTATTCACGAGACCAGGCAAAGCACTTGAACTAGCTTTTTAGAACTTCCTCAGACCCACTGTATTCTCAAAAAGCTCAGAGTTCAACTTTTTCTTCACACAAAAACCACTATATAGCCAGCTGCACTGAATATCTAAGGTTAAGTTTCAACTGCCACGAATAATCGATTATTGTAAGTGATAATCGATTATTCAAGTCCGTTACAGGGTTTTCAAAATGTGATAATCGATTATATGAAGTGATAATCGATTATTCCTGTATGACTCTGTGATAATCGATTATTGCCATTCCATAATCGATTATTGCAGTTAAAAATGCAAGTTTACAAGGTTTACAAGAATTTCCTACTACATTTAATTTCTACAAATTGCTTTTAACTAATTCTAATATCTTCTTCAACTAAAACTTCTTGTAGCATCATCAAAACAAATTTCTTCAAGATTTACCAATACTCCTTATTGGTAACAATCTCCCCCTTTTTGATGATGATAAAAAATTCAATTTTTCAGATTCATCAAGCAATTCAAGAAAAGCTTTTTGCAAATCAAATTCACTAGATTCAGAATTAGAACAACTTACTTGGCTTGCAGTATCATCAGTATTTACCATCAAACAAAAGTTTGCTTCTTCATCATAATCACTTGAACTACTTGAGTCATTATCAACCCAAGCAATGTGGACCTTCTTTTTTTTGTGAAATTTCTTGATAAATGGACAAACGACTTTTATATGGCCTCTTTCACCACATCCATAACATTTAAAGCTTGATGAGGAGCCTTGATTGTCCTTCTTTTTCTTCAAGAGTTGGCTTTTAGATGATTCATTGCTGGCCATTAAGCATAGATTTTCTTGCTTATTTGAATTGTTTGAATTTGAGGAGCTTGAATCAGACAACGTCAACTTAACAACATCTGTGACTTTATCATGAGTAACTCTTAAAAATTCCCACATTTCCTGAGCACTTTCATAAACAGAAACTTTGAAAAAATCATCAAGGGTTAGTGCAGATAAAATTATGTTCCTAGCCCTAACATCATATTGTGCTATTTTATTTTCATCCATAGTCCACTGTAAAAATGGTTTTTCTACCTGCATATCATTTACAAAAATAGTGGGAACAATTGGTCCATTCATAACAACTTCCCAAATACCCATGTCAATAGACTCCAAAAATATTTGCATTCTAATTTTCCAAAACGCGTAATTTTCCCCCGTAAACAAAGGAGGTCTATCAATAGAAGCACCCTCAGCATAAACTTGGTTATGACCGCCCATTTTCGAAAAATTTGAAAAACTATCAAAGCAAGCTCTGATACCAATTGTTGGAACAATCGGTACCGTTATAGAGTCGCGCAGCGGAATAAAATACTTAGAAAGCGTGTTACGGTCACAAATCAAGTTTAATGGTCCGTTTTAGAAAAACAATTTTCTTAGAGAAAATTTATCAAATAGTTGATATGCGTAAAAGATAAAGAGTGTAGGGAATAGAAAATCACACAAGCAATTTTTATCCTGGTTCGATTCAAAAGAATCTACGTCCAGTCGTTAATCACTATAAATAGTGATTAACCTTTTTCACTAAAAAGATATTTCACAACTTACAACAAATATTGAATAAAGCAGATAAATAAACCTTCCTTCGACGAACGAACCGGAAGAAGAACACTCTGCCAACTCGAAGAGAACCACTCCGACTATCGACACACGACACGCGAGCCTCTTCGGTTCACGAGACCAGGCAGAGCACCTTGCTAACTCGAAGAGAGCTTGCTCCGACTATCGACACACGACACGCGAGCCTCTCCTGTTCACGAGACCAAGCAAGGGAACTTGAACTATAGCTTCTGAGAACTTCCTCTGACAAACAGTATTCTGCAAGAGCTTCTGTTCAACAACGTTCCCTTCTGATTTCTCCAAATCAAAAAATATAGCCAAGTGCACTGAATGCCAAAGGACAGCTCCCAACTGCCATGAATAATCGATTATTGTAAGTGATAATCGATTATTCAAGTCCGTTACAGGTTTTCAAAGATGTGATAATCGATTATATGAAGTGATAATCGATTATTCAAGTATGACTTGTGATAATCGATTATTGCTTAATCATAATCGATTATTGCAGGTTAAAAATGCAAGTTTTACAAGGTTTACAAGAATTTCCTACTACATTTAATTTCTACAACTTGCTTTTAACTAATTCTAATATCTTCTTCAACTAAAACTTCTTGTAGCATCATCAAAACAAATTTCTTCAAGATTTACCAATACTCCTTATTGGTAACAAGATGACTATTTGAAGACAATGAAAATGTTGGATCTGTGATGAACGTAAGTTTATTGATTTTTGAGGATTGATTATCATGAATATGAGAAGAGTCATGGTTGAGAGTGAAAGGAAATCAAGTGTCTTATGGTCAATTTGGGCTATTTTAGAGGAAGTGAGGTAGGGATTTTGAGTAAATGAGGGCTGCAGTGTTCCTGGACTATTTGGGCAGTCTAGACAAGTCCATTGTGACTTGTTAGAAACATAAAAGTAGTCAAAAACATGTTCCAAGTAGTAGAATCAAATTTGGGTCCCTAAGTTGTTGAAGTTAGTGTTTTGGAGCTGAAAGTGAACTTTAATCACTTAAGAATGGTGGTAGAGATGCTTAGAATCATTTGGATAAGTTTAATTAAGTCTAAAACAAGAATTAAGAGTTTAAGAAGTTGAGAAAAGTGGTTAGAAATGATCAAGGGAGGTTCTGCTACCATTCTGCAGAATGCGAAAACTGACCGTTCGTCCTCATCGGATTTGGACGATCGGTCATGCCATGTGCTGAGTGGCGTTCGGTCAAATGTTGGTTTGGTTAATGTTCGTTCTTGGTAGTAGCGTTCGGTCATAAATCATGCTTTGGCTTAGGCATTTAGCGTTCGTCCTTGTCTGGAGAGCGTTCGGTTTTAGGGGATGATATTAATAGCGTTTGGTCATTGGTTTAAATAACGATCGCTCAAGTTATGGTTTAGTAACGATCGCTCAGGTGTTGGTTAGTAGCGTTCGTTCATTCGCTGGTTAGTAGTGTTCGGTCAGTTGATGGTTAAGTGAGCGATCGGTCTTCATAAGGTTTGATTGTTGAGCGCTCGTTCAAACAGTGTTGAATTCAATATGGTGTTCGGTTTTGAGCGTTCGGCAAAGTCTTTGATCTCACAGTGTTCGTCCATGAAGAGCTAGCATGCGTTCGTTCCAATAGTGCTCGACTAAGGGTAACAACGCTCGTCCCAATAGTGCTCGACTAAGAGTAACAGCGTTCGTCCAAACAGTGTCCGTCCAATGGTTTATGACGTTCGTCCAAATAGTTAACTCGCACTTGCAGGATTTGTTTTCGATAGTTTTGGGGTTCTGGATGTCCGTTTTGGACGTTCTCTAGGTCGTTTTGGGGGTTCTTGACCCTTCCAGAATTGTTGGTGATGGTTTCAAAGCTGTTTGAGTTACCTAAAAATGAGTATTAAAAGGATATAAAGAAAATGTGTTATGTGTACACTGTTTTGAGTTGTTTGATATATCTATTTAATATGGGAATGTTGGGTGATCTGTTTGAGATTGCAAATTAATATGAGAATGATGTTTGGATGGTTAAGTACTGTTGAAATCATGGTTGTATATGATTTGATTATAAGTTTCATGTTAAATGAAGAACTTGAATTGTTTAAAATTTGGTATTGTGATGATTATGTGATGATGATATGATATGTGCGTTATGGTATGGTTGGATTGGTATTGTGAGGATTATCGGATATGCGTATTTTTGGCTGGTTGGTGTCATTAAATGAGTGGTGGATAGTAAGCGTTGTGGTTACTGGCCCGGGGAAGCTCTATAGAGTGATGGGAAGTAACCCTATACACGGGTGACGTGTGTAACCGCCCGGGGAATCTCTTACATTTATGTAAGAGTGATGGGGGTGACGTGGGGTACTAGTCCGGTGAAGCTCATTACAAATTTGATTGGCGTTGTGCTTGCGGGCGCGGGGAATCTCTTTAGGCGAGTGATGAGGGGTATACTTGCACTTGTCTGGGGAAGCTCTTGACTAGAGTGATGGAGGGTGACTTGTGTACTTGCTCGGGGAATCTCCCTATAGAGTGATGGGAAGCAGCACTACACATTAGGGTAATGTGTAACGGCCCGGGGAAGCTCTAAAAAGAGTGATGGGAGTGACGCTAGTACATATTGGTGTATGTATTTTGATTCGTCTGTAATATTGGTGGATGTAGTCTGATTTATTTTGTAATACATATTGGTGTATGTATTTTGATTCGTCTGTATTATTGGTGGATGTAGTCTGATTTATTTTGTAATACATATTGGTGTATGCATTCTAATTTGATATTTTTATACATATTGGTATATGCATATGGTTGAAGCATAATTCGTACTCGGGTATATAGTTTGATCTGGTTAAGGTGTGGATGATAGCATGTTATTATGAGTATATTTATGATGTATAAGAATTGTATTTTTGTTAGCTCACCCTTGCTTGTTTGTGCATGTGAATGCGATGATCGTATAATGCGTGATGTTATACGGAAGCATATGTTATTACAGATGTGATGGCTGATGCTTCTGAACATGCATAAAGGATGAAAGAGAGATGAGATAGAGGACTTGGGAATGTATTTTAATATTTTATTCGATCCTGACTATTTGAACATTTTATTTTCGGAATAATCGGTTTGTAATAAATAACGTACTATTTTTCCATTGAGGTTGAATATTAAAAACTTGAATTTTTACTTACGTGTTTTACAGAAAAATTAGTCGGCGTAACACCAAATTTCGGGGTGTTACAGGTCCCCTTCGGCCACTTCGTCCACTTCCTCAACTTCGTCAACTTCTTCCACTTCGTCCACTTCGTCATTTTCGTCCACTTCCTCAACGTCGCCCACTTCCTCCACTTCATTAACTTCCTGCACTTCTTCCACTTCGTCAACTTCTTCCACTTCGTCAACTTCGTCCACTTCATCAAGTTCGTCCACTTCCTCCACTTTGTCCACTTCCTTCACTTCCTCCACTTCGTCAACTTCCTCCATTTCGTCCACTTCTTCCACTTCCTCCACTTCGTCCACTTCCTCCACTTATCCCACTTCGTCCACTCCTTCAACTTCGTCAACTTCCTCCACTTCCTCCACTTCCTCCACTTCTTCCACTTCCTCCACTTCCTCTACTTCTTCCACTATCTCCACTTCCTCCACTTCGTCCACTTCGTCAACTTTGTCCACTTTGTCCACTTTGTCCACTTCGTCCATTTCGTCCACCTCGTCAAGTTCGTCCACTTCCTCCACTTCCTCCACTTCATCAAGTTCGTCCACTTCCTCCACTTCCTCAACATTGTCCATTTCCTCCACTTCCTCCACTTCGTATACGTCGTCAACTTCGTCTACTTCGTCCACTTCATCCTCTTTGTCCACTTCGTCGACTTCGTCCTCTTCGTCCTCTTCATCCACTTCGTCAACTTCTTCCACTTCAACCACTTCCTCCACTTCTTCCACTTCGTCCACATCGTCAACTTTGTCAACTTCGTCCACTTCGACCCCTTCGTCAACTTCGTCCACTTCGTCCACTTCCTCCACTTCGTCCTCTTCGTCCACTTCGTCCATTTCGTCCACTTCGGCCACTTCGGCCAATTCGGCCACTTTGGCTACTTCGTCCACTTCGTCCACATCGTCCACTTCGTCCACTTCGTCCACTTCGTCCACTTCGTGATGTCCGTTCACTTCTTCCACTTCCTCTACTTCCTCCACTTCCTCTACTTCCTCAACTTCCTCCACTTCCTCCACTTCGTCCACTTCCTCAATTTTGTACGCTTCTTCCACTTCCTCCACTTCGTGCACTTCGTCATCTTCGTCAACTTTTTCAACTTCAACCACTATGTCCACTTCCTCCACTTCCTCCACTTCGTCCACTTCCTCCACTTCCTCCACTTTGTCATGTCCGTCCACTTCGTCCACTTCGTCATGTCCGTCCACTTCCTCCACTTCCTTTACTTCCTCCACTTGCTCTACTTCGTCCACTTCCTCCACTTCCTCAATTTCGTCCACTTCATCCACTTCGTCAACTTCGTCCACTTCCTCAACTTCGTCCACTTCGTCAAGTTCGTCTACTTCATCCACTTCCTCCACTTCTTCTACTTCCTCCACTTTGTCCACTTCGTCCACTTCATCCACTTCGTCCACTTCGTCCACTTCGTCCACTTCTTCCACTTCCTCCACTTCCTCCACTTCATCCACTTCCTCCACTTCGTCCATTTCGTCCACTTCCTCCACTTCTTCCTCTTCGTCCACTACGTCCATTTCGTCCACTTCATCCACTTCGTCCACTTCGTCATGTTCGTCCACTTCCTCGACTTCCTCTAATTCGTCCACTTCCTCCACATCCTCCACTTCCTCCATTTCGTCAACTTCGTCCACTTTGTCCACCTCGTCCACTTCGTCCATTTCGTCTACTTCCTCCACTTCCTCCACTTCGTCCAATTTGTCAACTTCGTCAAGTTCGTCGACTTCCTCCACTTCGTCAACTTCTTCCAATTCGTCCACTTCCCCCACCTCGTCCACTTCATCAAGTTCGTCCACATCCTCCACTTCGTCCAGTTCTTCCATTTACTGCACTTCGTCCATGTCCTCCACTTCTTCCACTCCGTCCATTTCGTCCACCTCGTCAAGTTCGTCCACATCCTCCACCTCCTAAACATCGTCCATTTCCTCCACTTCATTCACTTCCTCCACTTCTTCCACTTCGTCAACTTTGTCCACTTTCTCCACTTCCTCCACTTCGTCCACTTCATCAACTTCGTCAACTTCGTCCACTTCGTCCATTTCGTCCACTTCGTCAAGTTCGTGCACTTCCTCCACTTCCTCCACTTCATCCACTTCGTCCACTTCGTCTACTTCGTCTACTTCCTCCACTTCCTCCACTTCCTCCATTTCCTCCATTTCCTCCGCTTCCTCCACTTACTCCACTTACTCCACTTCTTCCATTTCGCCCAGTTCCTCCACTTCCTCCACTTTCTCCCCTTCGTCAATTTCGTCCACTTCGTCCACTTCATCCACTTCCTCCACTTCGTCCACTTTGTCCACTTTGTTCTCTTCGTCCACTTCTTCATCTTCTTCTTCCACTTTGTCAACTTCGTCCAATTCGTCAACTTCGTCAACTTCGTCCGCTTCGTCAAGTTCGTCAAGTTCGTCCCTTCGTCCACTTCGTCCACTTCCTCCCCTTCCTCACTTTGTCAACTTCTTCCACTTCGTCCACTTCCTCCACTTCCTCATCACCGTCCACTTGCTCCACTTCCTCCACTTCATTCACTTCCTGCACTTCTTCCACTTCGTCAACTTCGTCCACTTCTTCATCTTCTTCTTCCACTTCGTCCACTTCGTCCAATTCGTCAACTTCGTCCACTTCGTCAACTTTGTCAAGTTCGACCCCTTCCACTTCGTCCACTTCGTCAATGTCCTCCACTTCCTGCACTTCCTTAACATCGTCCACTTCCTCAACTTCCTCCACTTCATTCCACTTCCTCCACTCCTCCACTTCGTCAACTTCGTCAACTTCCTCCTTTTCGTCCACTTCATCAAGTTCGTCCGCTTCCTCCACTTCCTCCACTTCGTCAAGTTCGTCTACTTCCTCCACTTTGTCCACTTCCTCCATTTCCTCCATTTCCTCCACTTCGTCCACTTCCTCCATTTCCTTCACTTCCTCCACTTCCTCCACTTCGTCAAGTTCGTCCACTTCGTCTTCTTCTTCTACTTCCTCTCGTTCCTCCACATCCTCCACTTCCTCCACTACCTCCACTTCCCCCACTTCCTCCACTTCCTCCTCTTCGTCAACTTCGTCCACTTCCTCCACTTCGACCACTTCCTGCACTTCGTCCTCTTCGTCCACTTCTTCATCTTCTTCTTCCACTTCGTTTAATTCGTCAACTTCGTCCACGTCGGCAACTTCGTCAAATTCGTCAAGTTCTTCCCCTTCGTCCACTTCGTCCCCTTCCTCCACTTCCTCCACTTCGTTAACTTCTTCCACTTCATCCACTTCGTCAATTTCGTCCACTTCCTCCACTTCCTCAACATCGTTCACTTGCTCCACTTCTCCACTTCCTCCACTTCCTCCACTTCGTCCTCTTCGTCAACTTCGTCCACTTTGTCCATTTCGTCCACTTCCTTAACATCGTCCATTTCGTCCACTTCCTCCACTTCATTCACTTCCTCCACTTCGTCCACTTCGTCAACTTCGTCCATTTCGTTCACTTCGTCAAGTTCGTCCACTTCCTCCACTTTGTCCACTTCCTCCACTTCGTTCACTTCCTCCATTTCCTTCACTTCGTCCACTTCCTCCACTTCCTCCACTTCTTCCACTTCCTCCACTTTATCCACTTCCTCCACTTCGTCAATTTGGTCCACTTCGTCACCTTCGTCCATTTCGACCACTGCATCAGGTTTGTCCACATCCTCCACTTCGTCATGTTCGTCCACTTCCTCCACTTCCTCCACTTTGTCCACTTCCTCCACTTCCTCCATTTCCTCCACTTCGTCCACTTCTTCCACTTCCTTCACTTCGTCCACTTCGTCTACTTCCTCCACTTCGTCAACGTCGTCAACTTTGTCCACTTCCTCTGCTTCGTCCACCTCGTCCTCTTCGTCCACTTCGTCCACTTCGTCCACTTCTTCCGCTTCCTCAATTCATCCACTTCGTCCACTTCGTCAAGTTCGTCCACTTCCTCCACTTCGTCCACTTCAACCACTTCGTCAACTTCGTCCATTTCGTCCACTTCGTCAAGTTCGTCCACTTCCTCCACTTCCTCCACTTTGTCCACTTCGTCCACTTCTTCCACTTCGTCGACTTCGTCCACTTCGTCCACTTCGTCCACTTCCTCCACTTTGTCCACGTCGTCAACTTCATCCACTTCTTCCACTTCGTCCTCTTCATCCACTTCCTCCACTTCGCCCACTTCCTCTACTTCGTCTACTTCGTCCACTTCTTCCATTTCCTCCAGTTTGTCCACTTCTTCAACTTCCTCCACTTGGTCCACTCCTTCCACTTCCACCACTTCGTCCACTTTGTCAATTTCGTCCACTTCCTCCACTTCATGCACTTCGTCCACTTCGTCAACTTCGTCCATTTCGTCCTATTCCTCCAATTCCTCAACATCATCCATTTCGTCCACTTCCTCCACTTCCTCCACTTCAATCACTTCCTCCACTTCGACCACTTCGTCAACTTCGTCTATTTCGTCCACTTCGTCAAGTTCGTCCACTTCCTCCACTTGCTCCACTTTGCCCACTTCCTCCACTTCGTTCACTTCCTCCATTTCCTCCACTTCGTCCACTCCTTCCACTTCGTCCATTTCTTCCACTTCCTTCACTTGGTCCACTTCGTTCACTTCCTCCACTTTGTCAATTTCGTCCACTACGATACCTTCGTCCACTTCCTTCACTTGGTCAACTTCTTCCACTTCGTCCTCTTCGTCAATTTCGTCCACTTCCTCCACTTCCTCCACTCCCTCCACTTCATTCCACTTCCTCCACTTCCTCCACTTCTTCCACTTCCTCCACTTCGTCCACTTCGTCAACTTCATCCACTTCGTCCATTTCGTCGAATTCCTCCACTTTCTCAACATCGTCCATTTCGTCCACTTCCTCCACTTCATTCACTTTCTCCACTTCGTCTAATCTTCCACTTCGTCCATTTCGTCCACTTCGTCAAGTTCGTCCACATCCTCCACTTCCTCCCCTTTGTCCACTTCCACCACTTCGTTCACTTCCTCCATTTCCTCAACTTCGTCCACTTCCTCCACTTTCTCCACTTCTTCCACTTCCTCCACTTCGTCCAGTTCTTCCACTTACCCCAGTTTGTCCACATTCTACTCTTCGTCCACTTCCTCCAGTTCCTCAACTTCGTGAAGTTCGTCCACTTCCCCCACTTTCTCCACTTCCTCCACTTCGTCCACTTCCTCCATTTCCTCCACTTCATCCACTTCTTCCACTTCGTCCACTTCGTCCACGTCGTCAACTTTCTCCACTTCGTCCTCTTTGTCAACTTCATCCACTTCTTCCGCTTCCTCCACTTCATCCACTTCGTCCACTTCGTCAAGTTCGACCACTTCGTCCACTTCATCGACTTCGTCAACTTCGTCCCCTTCGTCAACTTCGTCCACTTCGTCCAATTCGTCCACTTCGTCAAGTTCGTCCACTTCCTCCACTTCGTCCACTTCGTCTACTTCGTCCACTTTGTCCACTTCTTCCACTTCGTCCACTTCGTCCACTTCGTGCACTTCGACCACTTCGTCCACTTCGTCAAATTCTTCCACTTCGTCCACGTCGTCAACTTCGTCAACTTCATCCACTTCGTCCGCTTCGTCCACTTCTTCCCCTTCCTCCACTTCTTCCACTTCCTCCACTTCTTCCACTTCCTCCACTTCGTCCACTCCTTCCGCTTCCTCCACTTTGTCCAGTTCCTCCACTTCGTCCACGTCGTCAACTTCCTCCACTTCGTCAACTTCTTCCACTTCGTCCACTTCGTCAATTTTGTCCACTTCCTCCACTTCCTCAACATCGTCCACTTCCTCCAGTTCATTCCACTTCCTCCACTTCCTCCACTTCGTCAACTTCGTCCACCTCGTCCATTTCGTCGAATTCCTCCACATTCTCAACATCGTTCAATTCGTCAAGTTCGTCCCCTTCGTCCACTTCGTCCACTTCCTCCACTTACTCCACTTCGTCAACTTCTTCCACTTCGTCCACTTCGTCCACTTTCTCCACTTCGTCAACATCGTCCACTTCCTCCACTTCCTCGACTTCATTCCACTTCCTCTACTTCCTCCACTTCCTCCACTTCCTCCACTTCGTCCACTTCGTCAACTTCGTCCACTTCGTCCATTTCGTCCAATTCCTCCACTTCCTCAACATCGTCCATTTCGTCCACTTCCTCCACTTCATTCACTTCTTCCACTTCGTCCATTTCGTCAACTTCGTCCACTTCGTCCATTTCGTCCACTTTGTCAAGTTCGTCCACTTCCTCCACTTCCTCCCCTTTGTCCACTTCCACCACTTCGTTCACTTCCTCCATTTCCTCAACTTCGGCCACTTCCTCCACTTCCTCCACTTCGTCTAGTTCTTACACTTCCTCCAGTTTGTCCACATTCTCCACTTCCTCCACTTCGTCCACATCGTCAACTTCGTCCACTTCATCCATTTCATCCACTTCATGAAGTTCGTCCACTTCCTCGCTTCCTCAACTTCGTCAACTTCGTCCACTTCCCCCACTTTCTCTACTTCCTCCACTTCCTCCGTTTCCTCCACTTCGTCCACTTCTTCCCCTTCGTCCCTTTCGTCCACGTCGTCAACTTCCTCCACTTCGTCCTCTTCATCCACTTCTTCCCCTTCCTCCACTTCATCCACTTCGTCCACTTCATCCACTTCGTCCTCTTCGTCCACTTCGTCAAGTTCGTCAACTTCCGCCACTTCCTCCACTTCCTCCATTTCGTCCACTTCATCAAGTTCATCCACTTCCTCCACTTCCTCCACTTCGTCCACTTCGTCTACTTTGTCCACTTCGTCCATTTCTTCCACTTCGTGCACTTCGACCACTTCGTCTACTTCGTCCACTTCGTCAACTTCTTCCACTTCGTCCATTTTCTCCACTTCGTCCAAGTCGTCAACTTCATCCACTTCGTCCGCTTCGTCCTCTTCGTCCACTTCCTCCACTTCGTCCACTTCCTCCACTTCGTCCACTTCCTCCACTTCCTCCACTTCGTCCACTTCGTCCACTTCGTCCACTTCTTCCACTTCCTCCACTTCGTCCACTCCTTCCGCTTCCTCCACTTCGTCCAGTTCCTCCATTTCGTCCAAGTCGTCAACTTCGTTCACTTCCTCCACTTCGTCCACTTCCGCCACTTCATCCACTTCCTCCACTTCATCCACTTCTTCCATTTCCTCTACTTCGTCCACTTCCTCCACTTTGTCAATTTTGTCTACTTTGTCACCTTCGTCCATTTCGTCCACTTCGTCAAGTTCGTCAACTTCCGCCACTTCCTCCACTTCGTCCACATTCTCCACATCCTCCACTTCGTCCACTTCGTCAAGTTCGTCCATTTCGTCAACTTCTTCAAGTTCGTCAACTTCCTCCACTTCCTCCACTTCGTCAAGTTCGTCCACTTCCTCCACTTTGTCCACTTCCTCCACTTCGTGCACTTCCTCCATTTCCTCCACTTCCTCCACTTCTTCCACTTCCTCCACTTCGTCCACTTCCTCGACTTCTTCCACTTCGTCAACATCGTCCACTTCCTCCGCTTCGTCCACTTCGTCCTGTTCGTCCACTTCGTCCACTTCTTCAGCTTCCTCCACTTGATCCACTTCGTCCACTTCGTCAAGTTCGTCCACTTCCTCCACTTCCTCCACTTTGTCAACTTCGTCCATTTCGTCCACTTCGTCAACTTCGTCCACTTCCACCACTTTGTCCACTTTCTCCACTTCGTCCACTTCTTCCACTTCGTCCACTTCTTCCACTTCGTCCACTTCGTCAACTTCTTCCACTTCGTCCACTTCCTCCACTTCCTCCACTTCCTCCACTTCGTCAACTTCATCCACTTCATCCTCTTCGTCCACTTCCTCAACTTCGTCCACTTCCTCCACTTCGTCCAGTTCTTCCACTTCCTCCAGTTTGTCCACATTCTCCACTTCCTCCACTTCGTCCACTTTGTCAACTTCGTCCACTTCGTCCATTTCGTCCACTTCATCAAGTTCGTCCACTTCCACCACTTCCTAAACTTCTTCAAGTTCGTCCACTTCCTCCACTTCACCCACTTTTTCCACTTCCTCCACTTCGTCCACTTCCTCCATTTCCTCCACTTCTTCCACTTCGTCCACGTCGTCAACTTCCTCCACTTCGTCCTCTTCGTCCACTTCTTTCGCTTCCTCCACTTCATCCACTTCGTCCACTTCGTCAAGTTCGACCACTTCGTCCACTTCATCGACTTCATCAACTTCGTCCACTTCGTCAACTTCGTCCACTTCGTCCATTTCGTCCACTTCGTCAAGCCCGTCCACTTGCTCCACTTCGTCCACTTCGTCTACTTCGTCCACTTCTTCGACTTCGTGCACTTCTTGCACTTCGTCCACTTGCTCCACTTCGTCCACTTCTTCCACTTCGTCCATTTCCTCCACTTCGTCCACGTCGTCAACTTCATCTACTTTGTCCGCTTCGTCCTCTTCGTCCACTTCCTCCACCTCGTCCACTTCCTCCACTTCTTCCACTTCCTCCACTTCTTCAACTTCCTCCACTTCGTCCACTCCTTCCGCTTCCTCCACCTTGTCCAATTGCTTCACTTCGTCCACGTCATCAACTTCGTCCACTTCGTCAACTTCTTCATCTTCGTCAATTTCGTCCACTTCCTCCACTTCCTCAACATCGTCCACTTCCTCCACTTCTTTCCACTTCCTCAACTTCGTCCACTTCGTCCATTTCGTCCAATTGCTCCACTTTCTCAACATCGTCCAATTCATCAAGTTCCTCCCCTTCGTCCACTTCGTGCACTTCCTCCACTTCCTCAACTTCGTTAACTTCTTCCACTTCGTCAATTTCGTCCACTTCCTCCACTTCGTCAGCATCGTCCACTTCCTCCACTTCCTCGACTTCATTCCACTCCCTCCACTTCCTACACTTCGCCCACTTCGTCCACTTCGTCAACTTCGTGCACTTCCTCCACTTCCTCAACATCGTCCATTTCGTCCACTTCCTCCACTTCATTCACTTCCTCCACTTCGTCCATTTCGTCAACTTTGTCCACTTCGTCCATTTCGTCCACTTCGTCAAGTTCGTCTACTTCCTCCCCTTTGTCCACTTCCACCACTTCGTTCACTTCCTCCATTTCCTCAACTTCGGCCACTTCCTCCTTTTCGTCCACTTCCTCCACTTCATCCAGTTCTTCCACTTCCTCCAGTTTGTCCACAATCTCCACTTCCTCCAATTCAGCCACATCGTCAACTTCGTCCACGTCATCCATTTCGTCCACGTCATGAAGTTCGTCCACTTCCTCCGCTTCCTCAACTTCGTCAAGTTCGTCCACTTCCTCCACTTCCCCCACTTTCTTCACTTCCTCCACTTCCTCCATTTCCTCCACTTCGTCCACTTCTTCCCCTTCGTCCACTACGTCCAAGTCGTCAACTTCCTCCACTTCGTCCTCTTCGTCCACTTCGTCCACTTCTTCCCCTTCCTCCACTTCATCCGCTTCGTCCACTTCATCCACTTCGTCAACTTCGTCCACTTCGTCCATTTCGTCCACTTCGTCCACTTCCTCCACTTCCTCCACTTTGTCTACTTCGTCTACTTCGTCCACTTCGTCCACTTCTTCCACTTCGTGCACTTCGTCCACTTCGTGCACTTCGTCCACTTCGTGCACTTCGACCACTTTGTCCATTTCGTCCACTTCGTCAACTTCTTCCACTTCGTCCATTTGCTCCACTTCGTCCAATTCGTCAACTTCGTCAACTTCATCCACTTCGTCCGCTTCGTGCTCTTCGTCCACTTCGTCCACTTCCTCCACTTCGTCGACTTCTTCCACTTCCTCCACTTGTTCCACTTCCTCCACTTCGTCCACTTCGTCTACTCCTTCCGCTTCCTCCACTTCGTCTAGTTCCTCCACTTCGTCCACGTCGTCAACTTCGTCTGTTAGCAAAATGATGAAGATGAAGTTTTGATGATGTCCAAATCAAGTCAAGACCAATCAAGAATCAAAATGTTTTGAAGACTTGTATTGCTATGGAAAGCTTTTGTAATACTCTTAGAAATATGTATAGGACTTAGATTAGAAAAAGAAAGTGTTTTGTAAAATTACTGTAGCAAACACTGTAGCAAACACTGTAGCAAACACTGTAGCAAACCTGAAAAACCAATTTGCCTCTGGATTAATCGATTAAAGCTTGTTTTAATCGATTATGTAATCGATTAATCCTGAGAATAATCGATTAAAACAGTTCGTTAGGTGTTTCAGAGTAGAAAACTAGCCGTTGCACTGGAATAATCGATTAATACTTGGTTTAATCGATTATGTAATCGATTTATCCTGAGAATAATCGATTAAATAGAGCCGTTGGAGGTTCCAGAGTTGAAAACTAGCCGTTGTACTCAGTTTAATCGATTAATACTTGGTTTAATCGATTAAAACAGTCAGATGGCTCATTTTCGAAGAATGGAAGAGCCTTTGGATGAGTCTATAAATAGACTCTCATTTCCTCTCAAGGGGAACAATCTAGAGACACAGAAACTCTTCCCTTGTGCTCAAAATACTCAGAAATTCTTGAGACTTGTGTGTTCTTGTTCGGCTTGTGAAACTCTTGTCTGTGGAGCTGGTAAAGTGCTGCTACGGTGACAGAGGAAATAGCCGGTTCATCCTTGGTGTGTCTAAGGAGGTGTTCGGAAGAGAATCATCCTTCGTGAAGTATTCGGAGGAGGTGTTCATCCTTCGTGAAGTATTCGAAGGAGGTGTTCATCCTTTGTGAAGACTCAAAGGAGGTGTAGTTTCATCTCTTGTGGTATCAAGAGAGGTGGTTTCTAAACTCTTACAAATTGTATCTTTGTTATTGTAATTTGTAATTGTTTTGTGTTAGTGAAACTGTTTATCTTGTTTTGAGATAAGCGACTGGACGTAGGATTGGTAAGATCCGAACCAGGATAAAATCATCTGTGCAAATTTCTCTCAACCTTACTCTTGCTTTATTTGTCTTTATTAATTGCTAAGTAAGTTTAATTGAGTAGAAATTAAAAGGCACACGTTAGTATTAAAAACCCTCTTGGTTTGTTATTCCACGCTAACCCTTCCGCTGCAGCCGCTCCTGACATTGGTATCAGAGCTTGCTTTGATAGTCATTCAAATGGCAGGATCGCATCAAACCTTTGCAGAGGGTGCATCAATCAATAGACCACCACTATTCACAGGTGAAAATTACGCATTTTGGAAAGTCAGAATGCAAATATTTATGGAATCTATTGATGTAGATATTTGGGATGGTGTTGCATTTGGTCCTTTTGTTCCAACTAACAATATGCAGGAACCAAAGCCCCGTGACCAATGGACTGCTCAAGATAAGAAAAAATTTGGTAATGATGTAAAAGCTCGTAATATTATTTCATCTGCTTTAACTGTTGATGAGTTTTACAGGATTTCTGTTTGTAAAACCGCTAAAGAAATGTGGGAAACTTTAAGAGTAACTCATGAAGGCGGAGATGAAATCGGGTGTGATAAAACGAATAATTTAATCATGGAAGAGAATAATTCAAGCTCTTCATCAAGCACAACATCAAGTATGGGTGATTCTGATGAGCAAGCATACATCTGTTTAGTAGTGAACGACGACACTGGAAGCCAAGTAAGTACATCTAGCGATTCTGATAATTCTAGTCAAATTAGCGAAAATGAATTGCATGAAATTTATGCTGCTTTAATAGTAGAATCTGAAAAATTAGATAAAGCCCATCAGAAATTGAAAAAGGATTTCAAAAATTTAAAATTAAATTTTGAAAATATTTCTGAAGAAAATAAAAATTTGAAATCAGACTTTGAAAATATTCTTGAAGAAAATAAGAATTTAAAATTAAATTTTGAAAATATTTTTGAAGAAAATAAAGATTTGAAAAATAAAGTTTTATTTTTTGAAAAGGGTAAATTTACTAGTAGTGATGAATGTGCTTCTTGTGAAAATTTTAAGAAACTACTAGAACAAACAACCTCAGGAGAATGTAGTAAAACTAATGAAAATAAGGTTGTTAAAAATAAGTATGTTCCTAGAATTAAAAATAAAAATAATCATAGAACCCGTAGAACTTGGGTAGAAAAAGGAACAACTTATAGGAACACAAATGTTGTATCATGCTTTTATTGTATGAAAAAGGGTCATACTTCAAATAAATGTAAAATTAAGCATTATGGTGTTCCAAGTGGTAGATATGTTTGGGTTATAAAATGATTTCTTTTTTCTAAATCTAACCCAAAGGACCCAAACAAAATTGTTGGGTACCAATTTTTTTTCTTTAAAACAAAATTTAAGAAAATTTTTATTCCAAGACCGATAAAACTATTTTTTTTGGATATCGTCTAATATATAAAGCATATATAGTTTTAAATCGGAAAAATTTTTATGTGTGCATGTTGTCTTTGATGAAATTGTAGACCTTGAGGCAAAACCTCTTGAGTCAGTTGAATTACATGCAGGAAATGATGAAGATTTGTAGAAGACAACAAATGAAGCAAAGAATGATGACAATCCTCAAGATAAAGATCTAAACAATGTTTTATAAGATCTTTCTCCTAAAAATATTTGCTTTAAATATCCTATTGTGCATGTTTGAATGAATCTTTAAATTTGAAATATTTTTAGCTTATATGCATACATGCTTTTATTAAGGGGGAGTATTATCTTAGGGGGAGAACATCAACACAACTTTTTAATTATGATCAAAAAGGGGGAGAAAATGTTTAAAGCTTATTTGCCTATTTGTACTATTTGTGCTTATTCACTAATGCACTCTTTCTTCCATAAGTTGTGTTTTAAATACAGATTATTACCAAAAGCTTTAAATCAAAGGAGTTTTTGATCATCATCAAAAAGGGGGAGATTGTTAGCAAAATGATGAAGATGAAGTTTTGATGATGTCCAAATCAAGTCAAGACCAATCAAGAATCAAAATGTTATGAAGACTTGTATTGCTATGGAAAGCTTTTGTAATACTCTTAGAAATATGTATAGGACTTAGATTAGAAAAAGAAAGTGTTTTGTAAAATTACTGTAGCAAAATACTGTGGCAAAACACTGTAGCAAACACTGTAGCAAACCTGAAAAACCAATTTGCCTCTGGATTAATCGATTAAAGCTTGTTTTAATCGATTATGTAATCGATTAATCCTGAGAATAATCGATTAAAACAGTTCGTTAGGTGTTTCAGAGTAGAAAACTAGCCGTTGCACTGGAATAATCGATTAATACTTGGTTTAATCGATTATGTAATCGATTAATCCTGAGAATAATCGATTAAATAGAGCCGTTGGAGGTTCCAGCGTTGAAAACTAGCCGTTGTACTCAGTTTAATCGATTAATACTTGGTTTAATCGATTAAAACAGTCAGATGGCTCATTTTCGAAGAATGGAAGAGCCTTTGGATGAGTCTATAAATAGACTCTCATTTCCTCTCAAGGGGAACAATCTAGAGACACAGAAACTCTTCCCTTGTGCTCAAAATACTCAGAAATTCTTGAGACTTGTGTGTTCTTGTTCGGCTTGTGAAACTCTTGTCTGTGGAGCTGGTAAAGTGCTGCTACGGTGACAGAGGAAATAGCCGGTTCATCCTTGGTGTGTCTAAGGAGGTGTTCGGAAGAGAATCATCCTTCGTGAAGTATTCGGAGGAGGTGTTCATCCTTCGTGAAGTATTCGAAGGAGGTGTTCATCCTTTGTGAAGACTCAAAGGAGGTGTAGTTTCATCTCTTGTGGTATCAAGAGAGGTGGTTTCTAAACTCTTACAAATTGTATCTTTGTTATTGTAATTTGTAATTGTTTTGTGTTAGTGAAACTGTTTATCTTGTTTTGAGATAAGCGACTGGACGTAGGATTGGTAAGATCCGAACCAGGATAAAATCATCTGTGCAAATTTCTCTCAACCTTACTCTTGCTTTATTTGTCTTTATTAATTGCTAAGTAAGTTTAATTGAGTAGAAATTAAAAGGCACACGTTAGTATTAAAAACCCTCTTGGTTTGTTATTCCACGCTAACCCTTCCGCTGCAGCCGCTCCTGACATCGTCCACTTCCTCCTCTTCGTCCACTTCCTCCACTTCCTCCACTTCATCCACTTCGTCCACTTCGTCAAGTTCGTCCACTTCATCCACTTCCTCCACTTCGTCAAACTTCTTCTACTTCGTCTACTATGTCAATTTCGTTCACTTCGTTCACTTCGTCAACATCGTCCACTTCCTCCTCTTCATTCCACTTCCTCCACTTCCTCCACTTCCTCCTCTTCGTCCACTTCGTCAACTTCGTCCACTTCGTCCATTTCGAACAATTCCTCCACTTCCTCCACTTCGTCCACTTCCTCCACTTCTTCCATTTCCTCCACTTCGTCCACTTCCTCCATTTCGTCAATTTTGTCTACTTCTTCACCTTCGTCCACTTCCTCCTCTTCGTCCAGTTCTTCCACTTCCTCCACTTTGTCCACATTCTCCACTTCCTCCACTTCGTCCACTTCGTTAACTTCGTCCATTTCGTCCACTTCATCAAGTTCGTCAACTTTCTCCACTTCCTCCACTTCGTCAAGTTCGTCCACTTCCTTCACTTTGTCCACTTCCTCCACTTCGTCCACTTCCTCCATTTCCTCTGCTTCGTCCACTTCTTCCACTTCCTCTACTTCTTTGACTTCCTCCACGTCATCAACATCGTCCACTTCCTCCGCTTCGTCCACTTCGTCGTCTTCGTCCACTTCGTCCACTTATTCCGCTTCCTCCACTTCATCCACTTCGTCCACTTCGTCAAGTTCGTCCACTTCGTCCACTTCTTCCACTTCGTCCACTCCTTCCGCTTCCTCCACTTCGTCTAGTTCCTCCACTTCGTTAACGTCGTCAACTTCGTCCACTTCCTCCTCTTCGTCCACTTGCTCCACTTGCTCCACTTCCTCCACTTCGTCAAGTTCGTCCACTTCATCCACTTCTTCTACTTCGTGTACTATGTAAATTTCGTTCACTTCCTCCACTTCGTCAACATCGTCCGCTTCCTCCACTTCCTCCACTTCATTCCATTTCCTCCACTTCCTCCACTTCCTCCTCTTCGTCCACTTCGTCCATTTCGTCCAATTCCTCCACTTCCTCAACATTGTCCACTTCCTCCACTTCATTCACTTCATCCACTTCGTCCACTACGTCAACTTCGTCCATTTCGTCAACTTCGTCCACTTCGTCCACTTCCTCCACTTCTTCCATTTCCTCCACTTCGTCCACTTGCTCCATTTCGTCAATTTTGTCTACTTCGTCACCTTCGTCCACTTCCTCCTCTTCGTCCAGTTCTTCCACTTCCTCCACTTTGTCCACATTGTCCACTTCCTCCACTTCGTCCACTTCGTCAACTTTGTCCATTTCGTCCACTTCATCAAGTTCGTCAACTTTCTCTACTTCGTCAAGTTCATCCACTTCCTCCACTTTGTCCACTTCTTCCACTTCGTCCACTTCCTCGATTTCCTCCACTTCGTCCACTTCTTCCACTTCCTCCACTTTGTCCACTTCCTTGACTTCCTCCACATCGTCAACATCGTCCACTTCCTCTGCTTCGTCCACTTCGTCCTCTTCGTCCACTTCTTCCGCTTCCTCCACTTCATCCACTTCGTCAAGTTCGTCCTCTTCGTCCACTTCCTCCACTTCCTCCACTTCGTCAACTTCGTCCACTTCGTCAACTTCGTCCCCTTCCACCACTTTGTCCACTTTCTCCACTTCGTCCACTTCTTCCACTTCGTCGACTTCGTCCTTTTCGTCAACTTCTTCCACTTCGTCCACTTCGTCCACATCGTCAACTTCGTCAACTTCATCCACTTCGTCCACTTCGTCCTCTTCGTCCACTTCCTCAACTTCCTCCACTTCGTCCACTTCGTCCACTTCGTCATGTTCGTCATGTTCGTCCACTTCGTCCTCTTCCTCTACTTCCTCCACTTCCTCCACTTCATCTACTTTCTCCACTTCCTCCACATCCTCCATTTCGTCCACTTCCTCCACATCCTCCATTTCGTCCACTTCCTCCAGATCCTCCACTTCATCCACTTCGTCCACTTCGTCAACTTCGTCGACTTCGCCCAGTTCCTTAACTTCCTCCACATCGTCAACATCGTCCACTTCCTCCGCTTCGTCCACTTCTTCCGCTTCCTCCACTTCATCCACTTCGTCAAGTTCGTCCTTTTCGTCCACTTCCTCCACTTCCTCCACTTCGTCAACTTCCTCCACTTCGTCAACTTCGTCTCCTTCCACCACTTTGTCCACTTTCTCCAATTCGTCCACTTCTTCCACTTCGTCCTTTTCGTCAACTTCTTCCACTTCGTCCACTTCGTCCACATCGTCAACTTCGTCAACTTCATCCACTTCGTCCTCTTCGTCCACTTCCTCAACTTCCTCCACTTCGTCAACTTCGTCCACTTCGTCATGTTCGTCATGTTCGTCCACTTCGTCCTCTTCCTCTACTTCCTCCACTTCCTCCACTTCATCTACTTTCTCCACTTCCTCCACATCCTCCATTTCGTCCACTTCCTCCAGATCCTCCACTTCATCCACTTCGTCCACTTCGTCCACTTCGTCCACTTCGTCCACTTCGTCAACTTCGTCCACTTCGTCCACTTCGCCCAGTTCCTCTACTTCCTCCAATTCCTCCACTTCCACAACTTCCTCCACTTCGTCAACTTCCTCCACTTCGACCACTTCTTCAACTTCGTTTACTTCCTCCACTTCCTCCACTTCCTCTACTTCATCCACTTCGTCTTCTTCGTCTACTTCTTCATCTTCTTCTTCCACTTTGTCCACTTCGTCCAATTCGTCAACTTCGTCCACTTGTCCACTTCGTCAACTTCGTCCACTTCCTCCACCTCGTCCACTTCCTCGACTTCCACCACTTCCTCCACTTCATCAACTTCGTCCACTTCGACCACTTCTTCAACTTCATTTACTTCGTCCACTTCCTCCATTTCCTCCACTTGGTCCTCTTCGTCAACTTCTTCACCTTCCACTTCGTCCACTTTGTCCAATTCGTCAACTTCGTCCACTTTGTCAATTTCGTCGACTTCCTCCACTTCCTCAACATCTTCCACTTCCTCCACTTCATTCACTTCCTGAACTTCTTCCACTTCGTCAACATCGTCCACATCCCCCACTTCCTCCACTTCTCCCACTTCGTCAACTTCGTCCACTTTGTCCACTTCCTCCACCTCGGCCACTTCATCCACTTCTTCCAATTCGTCATCTTCTTCTTCCACTTCGTCCAATTCGTCAACTTCGTCAACTTCGTTAACTTCGTCAACTTCGTCATGTTCGCCAACTTTGTCCAATTCATCCACTTCCTCAACTTCTTCACTTCGTCATCTTCTACTTCCACTTCGTCAAATTTGTCAACTTCTTTAACTTGGTCAACTTCGTTAACTTCGTCAACTTCGTCAAGTTCGTCCACTTCCTCAACTTCTTCCACTTCGTCAATTTCGTCGACTTCCTGCACTTCCTCAACATCGTTGACTTCCTCCACTTCATTCACTTCCTGAACTTCGTCCACTTCGTCAACATCGTCCACTTCCTCCACTTCCTCCACTTTGTCCACTTCGTCAACTTCGTCCACTTCGCCCACTTTGTCCACTTCCTCCACTTCCTCCACTTCGTCAATTTCGTCAACTTCGTCACATTCGTCCACTTCCTCCACTTCGTCCATTTCTTCCACTTCCACCACTTTGTCCAAATTCTCCACCTCCTGCACTTCCTCCACTTCGTCAACTTCGTCGATTTCGTCAACTTCATCAAGTTCGTCCACTTCCTCCACTTCCTCGACTTCGTCAAGTTAGTCCACTTCTTCCACTTCCTCCACTTCGTCCACTTCTTCCCCTTCCTCCACTTCTTCGACTTCCTCCACTTCTTCCACTTCCTCCACTTCGTCTACTCCTTCCGCTTCCTCCACTTTGTCCAGTTCCTCCACTTCGTCCACGTCGTCAACTTCCTCCACTTCGTCAACTTCTTCCTCTTCGTCCACTTCGTCAATTTCGTCCTCTTCCTCCACTTCCTCAACATCGTCCACTTCCTCCACTTCCTCCAGTTCATTCCACTTCCTCCACTTCCTCCACTTCGTCAACTTCGTCCACTTCATCCATTTCGTCCAATTCCTCCACTTTCTCAACATCGTCCAATTCGTCAAGTTCGTCCCCTTCGTCCACTTCGTCCACTTCCTCCACTTACTCCACTTCGTCAACTTCTTCCACTTCGTCCACTTCGTCAATTTCGTCCACTTTCTCCACTTCGTCAACATTGTCCACTTCCTTCACTTCGTCAACTTCGTCCATTTCGTCCAATTCCTCCACTTCCTCAACATCGTCCATTTCGTCCACTTCCTCCACTTCATTCACTTCTTCCACTTCGTCCACTTCGTCCATTTCGTCAACTTCGTCCACTTCGTCCATTTCGTCCACTTCGTCAAGTTCGTCAACTTCCTCCAATTCCTCCCCTTTGTCCACTTCCACCACTTCGTTCACTTCCTCCATTTCCTCAACTTCGGCCACTTCCTCCACTTCCTCCACTTCCTCCACTTCGTCCAGTTCTTCCACTTCCTCCAGTTTTTCCACATTCACCACTTCCTCCACTTCGTTCACATCGTCAACTTCGTCCACTTCATCCATTTCGTCCACTTCATGAAGTTCGTCCACTTCCTCCGCTTCCTCAACTTCGTCAAGTTCGTCCACCTCCTCCACTTCCCCCACTTTCTCCACTTCCTCCACTTCCTCCATTTCCTCCACTTCGTCCACTTCTTCCCCTTCATCCACTTCGTCCAAGTCGTCACCTTCCTCCACTTCGTCCTCTTCGTCCACTTCTTCCCCTTCCTCCACTTCATCCGCTTCGTCCACTTCATCCACTTCGTCGACATCGTCCATTTCGTCCACTTCGTCAAGTTCGTCCACTTCCTCCACTTCCTCCACTTCCTCCACTTCCTCCACTTCCTCCACTTCTTCCACTTCGTCCACTTCGTCCACTTCGTCCACTTCGTGCACTTCGACCACTTCGTCCATTTCGTCCACTTCGTCAACTTCTTCCACTTCGTCCATTTGCTCCACTTCGTCCAAGTCGTCAACTTCGTCAACTTCATCCACTTCGTCTGCTTCGTCCTCTTCGACTACTTCGTCCACTTCCTCCACTTCGTCCACTTCGTCCACTTCGTCCACTTCGTCCACTTCTTCCACTTCCTCCACTTCGTCCACTTCTTCCACTTCGTCCACTTCGTCCACTCCTTCCGCTTCCTCCACTTCGTCCACTTCTTCCACTTCGTCCACTTCGTCCACTCCTTCCGCTTCCTCCACTTCGTCTAGTTCCTCCACTTCGTCCACATCGTCAACTTCGTCCACTTCCTTCTTTTCGTCCACTTCTTCCACTTCCTCCACTTCCTCCACTTCATCCACTTCGTCCACTTCGCCAAGTTCGTCCACTTCATCCACTTCCTCCACTTCGTCAACTTCTTCTACTTCGTCTACTATGTCAATTTTGTTCACTTCCTCCACTTCGTCAACATCGTCCACTTCCTCCACTTCCTCCACTTCATTCCACTTCCTCCATTTCCTCCTCTTCGTCCACTTCGTCCACTTCCTCAACATCGTCCATTTCGTCCACTTCCTCCACTTCATTCACTTCCTCCATTTCGTCAACTTTGTGTACTTCGTCACTTTCATCCACTTCATCCTCTTCGTCCAGTTCTTCCACTTCCTCCACTTTGTCCACATTCTCCACTTCCTCCACTTCGTCAACTTCCTCCACTTCCTCCATTTCCTCCACTTCCTCCACTTCGTCCTCTTCGTCCACTTCGTCCACTTCGTCCACTTCCTCCACTTCGTCCACTTCGTCCACTTCGTCCACTTCGTCAACTTCGTCAACTTCGTCCACTTCGTCCACTTCGTCCACTTCGTCAACTTCGTCCACTTCCTCCACTTCCTCCACTTCCTCCACTTCGTCCACTTCCTCCACTTCCTCCACTTCTTCCATTTCCTCCACTTCCTCCACTTCCTCCATTTCGTCAATTTTGTCTACTTCGTCACCTTCGTCCACTTCCTCCTCTTCGTCCAGTTCTTCCACTTCCTCCACTTTGTCCAAATTCTCCACTACCTCCACTTCGTCCACTTCGTCAACTTCGTCCATTTCGTCCACTTCATCAAGTTCGTCAACTTTCTCTACTTCGTCAAGTTCGTCCACTTCCTCCACTTTGTCCACTTCCTCCACTTCGTCCACTTCCTCCATTTCCTCCACTTCGTCCACTTCTTCCACTTCCTCCACTTCGTCCACTTCCTTGACTTCCTCCACGTCGTCAACATCGTCCACTTCCTCCGCCTCGTCCACTTCGTCCTCTTCGTCCACTTCGTCCACCTCTTCCGCTTCCTCCACTTCATCCACTTCGTCCACTTCGTCAAGTTCGTCCACTTCGTCCACTTCCTCCACTTCGTCAACTTCGTCCACTTCGTCAACTTCGTCCATTTCGTCCACTTTCTCCACTTCGTCCACTTCTTCCACTTCGTCGACTTCGTCCTTTTCGTTAACTTCTTTCACTTCGTCCACATCGTCAACTTCGTCAACTTCATCCAATTCGTCCTCTTCGTCCACTTCCTCAACTTCCTCCACTTCGTCCACTTCGTCCACTTCGTCCACTTCGTCATGTTCGTCCACTTCGTCCTCTTCCTCTACTTCCTCCACTTCCTCCACTTCGTCTACTTCCTCCACTTCCTCCACATCCTTCATTTCGTCCACTTCCTCCAGATCCTCCACTTCCTCCACTTCCTCCACTTCGTCAACTTCGTCCACTTCGCCCACTTCCTCCACTTCCTCCACTTCCACAACTTCCTCCACTTCGTCAACTTCCTCCACTTCGACCACTTCTTCAACTTCGTTTACTTCCTCCACTTCCTCCACTTCCTCTACTTCGTCCACTTCGTCCTCTTCGTCCTTTTGTTCATCTTCTTCTTCCACTTTGTCCACTTCGTCCAATTCGTCAACTTCGTCCACTTGTCCACTTCGTCAACTTCGTCCACTTTGTCCACTTCGTCCACTTCCTCCACCTCGTCCACTTCCTCGACTTCCACCAGTTCCTCCACTTCATCAACTTCGTCCACTTCGACCACTTCTTCAACTTCGTTTACTTCTTCCACTTCCTCCATTTCCTCCACTTGGTCCTCTTCGTCCACTTCTTCATCTTCCACTTCGTCCACTTTGTCCAATTCGTCAACTTTGTCAACTTCATCCACTTTGAGAACTTCGTCAAGTTCGTCCCCTTTGTCCACTTCGTCCACTTCCTCCACTTTGACAACTTCTTCCACTTCGTCCACTTCGTCAATTTCGTCGACTTCCTCCACTTCCTCAACATCGTCCACTTCCTCCACTTCATTCACTTCCTGAACTTCTTCCACTTCGTCAACATTGTCCACATCCTCCACTTCCTCCACTTCATCCACTTCGTCAACTTCGTCCACTTTGTCCACTTCCTCCACCTCGGCCACTTCTTCCACTTCTTCCAATTCGTCATCTTCTTCTTCCACTTCGTCCAATTCGTCAACTTCGTCAAGTTCGCCCACTTTGTCCACTTCATCCACTTCCTCAACTTCTTCCACTTCGTCATCTTCTTCTTCCACTTCGTCCAATTCCTCAACTTCTTTAACTTCGTCAACTTCGTTAACTTCGTCAAGTTCGTCCACTTCCTCCACTTCCTCCACTTCCTCAACTTCTTCCACTTCGTCACTTCGTCAATTTCGTCGACTTCCTGCACTTCCTCAACATCGTTGACTTCCTCCACTTCATTCACTTCTTGAACTTCGTCCACTCCGTCAACATCGTCCACTTCCTCCACTTCCTCCACTTTGTCCACTTCGTCAACTTCGTCCACTTCGCACACTTTCTCCACTTCCTCCACTTCCTCCACTTCGTCAATTTCGTCAACTTCGTCATATTCGTCCACTTCCTCCACTTCGTCCAGTTATTCCACTTCCACCAGTTTGTCCAAATTCTCCACTTCCTTCACTACCTCCACTTCGTCAACTTCGTCGATTTCGTCAACTTCATCAAGTTCGTCCACTTCCTCCACTTCCTCGACTTCGTCAAGTTAGTCCACTTCTTCCACTTCGTCCACTTCGTCCACTTCGCCCACTTCCTCCACTTCGTCCACTTCGTCCACTTCGCCCACTTCCTCCACTTCGTCCAATTCCTCCACTTGCTCAACCTCGTCCATTTCCTCCACTTCCTCCACTTTCTCCACTTCCTCCACTTCCTCCACTTCGTCAACTTCGTCCACCTCGTCCACTTCGTCCATTTTGTCCACTTCGTCAAGTTCGTCCACTTCCTCCACTTTGTCAACTTCGTCCACTTCGACCACTTCCTCCACTTCTTCCACTTCCTCCACTTCGTCCAGGTCGTTAACTTCATCCACTTCGTCTGCTTCGTCCACTTCGTCCTCTTCCCAAATTCGTCGACTTCGTCCACTTCTTCCACTTCCTCCACTTCGTCCACTTCGTCAAGTTCGTCCACTTCCTCCAATTCGTCGACTTCTTCCACTTCGTCAACTTCGTCCATTTTGTCCACTTCGTCAAGTTCATTCACTTCCTCCACTTCGTCCACTTCGTCAACTTCGTCCACTTCGCCCACTTTGTCCACTTCCTCCACTTCCTCCACTTCGTCAATTTCGTCAACTTCGTCACATTCGTCCCCTTCGTCCACTTCGTCCACTTCCTCCACTTCGTCAACTTCTTCCACTTCGTCAATTTCGTCCAATTCCTCCACTTCGTCAGCATCGTCCACTTCCTCCACTTCCTCGACATCATTCCACTTCCTCCACTTCGTCCATTTCGTCAACTTCGTCCACTTCGTCCATTTCGTCCACTTCGTCAAGTTCGTCTACTTCCTCCCCTTTGTCCACTTCCTCCACTTCCTCCACTTCGTCCAGTTCTTCCACTTCCTCCAGTTTGTCCACAATCTCCACTTCCTCCACTTCGTCCACATTGTCAACTTCGTCCACTTCATCCATTTCGTCCACTTCATGAAGTTCGTCCACTTCCTCCGCTTCCTCAACTTCGTCAAGTTCGTCCACTTCCTCCACTTCCCCCACTTTGTCCACTTCCTCCACTTCCTCCATTTCCTCCACTTCGTCCACTTCTTCCCCTTCGTCCACTTCGTCCACGTCGTCAACTTCCTCCACTTCGTCCTCTTCGTCAACTTCTTCCCTTTCCTCCACTTCATCCGCTTCGTCCACTTCATCCACTTCGTCAACTTCGTCCACTTCGTCCATTTCGCCCACTTCGTCAAGTTCGTCCACTTCCTCCACTTCGTCCACTTCCTCCACTTCGTCTACTTCGTCCACTTCGTGCACTTCTTCCACTTCGTCCACTTCGTCCACTTCGCATCTTCTTCTTCCACTTTGTCCACTTCGTCCAATTCGTCAACTTCTTTCACTTCGTCAACTTCGTTAACTTCGTCAACTACGTCAACTTCGTCCACTTCCTCCACTTCCTCCACTTCCTCAACTTCTTCCACTTCGTCACTTCGTCAATTTCGTCGACTTCCTGCACTTCCTCAACATCGTTGACTTCCTCCACTTCATTCACTTCCTGAACTTCGTCCACTTCGTCAACATTGTCCACTTCCTCCAGTTCCTCCACTTCCTCAACTTTGTCCACTTCGTCAACTTCGTCCACTTCGCCCACTTTCTCCACTTCCTCCACTTCCTCAATTTCGTCAACTTCGTCACATTCGTCCACTTCCTCCACTTGGTCCAGTTCTTCCACTTCCACCACTTTGTCCAAATTCTCCACTTCCTCCAGATCGTCCACTTCGTCAACTTCGTCGATTTCGTCAACTTCATCAAGTTCGTCCACTTCCTCCACTTCCTCGACTTCGTCAAGTTAGTCCACTTCTTCCACTTCCTCCACTTCGTCCACTTCGCCCACTTCCTCCACTTCGTCCACTTCGCCCACTTCCTCCACTTCGTCCAATTCCTCCACTTGCTCAACCTCGTCCATTTCCTCCACTTCCTCCACTTTCTCCACTTCCTCCACTTCGTCCACTTCGTCAACTTCGTCCACTTCGTCCATTTCGTCCACTTCGTCAAGTTCGTCCACTTCCTCCACTTTGTCCACTTCGTCCACTTCGACCACTTCCTCCACTTCTTCCACTTCCTCCACTTCGTCCAGGTCGTCAACTTCATCCACTTCGTCCGCTTCGTCCACTTCGTCCTCTTCGCCAATTCGTCGACTTCGTCCACTTCTTCCACTTCCTCCACTTCGTCCACTTCGTCAAGTTCGTCCACTTCCTCCAATTCGTCGACTTCATCCACTTCGTCAACTTCGTCCACTTCGTCAAATTCGTCCACTTCCTCCACTTGGTTAACTTCGTCCATTTCGTCCACTTCGTCAACTTCGTCCACTTCCACCACTTTGTCCACTTTCTCCACTTCGTCCACTTCTTCCACTTCGTCGACTTCGTCCACTTCGTCAACTTCTTCCACTTCGTCCACTTCGTCCACATCGTCAACTTCGTCAACTTCATCCACTTCGTCCTCTTCGTCCACTTCCTCAACTTCTTCCACTTCGTCCACTTCGTCATGTTCGTCCACTTCGTCCTCTTCCTCTACTTCCTCCACTTCGTCTATTCCTGCACTTCCTCCACATCCTCCATTTCGTTCACTTCCTCCACATCCTCCACTTCATCCACTTCGTCCACTTCGTCAACTTCGTCCACTTCGCCCACTTCCTCTACTTCCTCCACTTCCTCCACTTCCTCCACTTCCTCCACTTCCACCACTTCATCCACTTCGTCAACTTCGTCCACTTCGACCACTTCTTCAACTTCGTTTAGTTCCTCCACTTCCTCCACTTCCTCTACTTCGTCCACTTCGTCCTCTTCGTCCACTTCTTCATCTTCTTCTTCCACTTTGTCCACTTTGTCCAATTCGTCAACTTCGTCCACTTGTCCACTTCGTCAACTTCGTCCACTTCCTGCACTTCGTCCACTTCCTCGACTTCCACCACTTCCTCCATTTCGTCAACTTCGTCCACTTTGACCACTTCTTCAACTTCGTTTACTTCGTCCACTTCCTTCATTTCCTCCACTTGGTCCTCTTCGTCCACTTCTTCATCTTCTTCTTCCGCTTCGTCCACTTCGTCCAATTCGTCAACTTCGTCAACTTCGTCCACTTTGACAACTTCGTCAAGTTCGTCCCCTTTGTCCACTTCGTCCACTTCGACAACTTCTTCCACTTCGTCCACTTCGTCAATTTCGTCGACTTCCTCCATTCCTTAACATCGTCCACTTCATCCACTTCATTCACTTCCTGAACTTCTTCCACTTCGTCAACATCGTCCACATCCTCCACTTCCTCCACTTCATCCACTTCGCCAACTTCGTCCACTTTGTCCACTTCCTCCACTTCGGCCACTTCATCCACTTCTTCCACTTCTTCCAATTCGTCATCTTCTTCTTCCACTTCGTACACTTCGTCCACTTCGTCAACTTCGTCAACTTCGTCAACTTCGTCAAGTTCGTCCACTTCCTCCACTTCCTCCACTTCCTCAACTTCTTCCACTTCGTCATCTTCTTCTTCCACTTCGTTTACCTCGTCCAATTCGTCAACTTCTTTAACTTCGTCAACTTTGTCAAGTTCGTCCACTTCCTCCACTTCCTCAACTTCTTCCACTTCGTCATTTCGTCAATTTCGTCGACTTCCTGCACTTCCTCAACATCGTTGACTTCCTCCACTTCATTAACTTCCTGAACTTCGTCCACTTCGTCAACATCGTCCACTTCCTCCACTTCGTCCACTTCGTCAACTTCGTCCACTTCGCCCACTTTGTCCACTTCCTCCACTTCGTCAATTTCGTCAACTTTGTCACATTCGTCCACTTCCTCCACTTCGTCCAGTTCTTCCACTTCCACCACTTTGTCCAAATTCTCCACTTCCTCCACTTCCTCCACTTCGTCGATTTCGTCAACTTCATCAAGTTCGTCCACTTCCTCCACTTCCTCGACTTCGTCAAGTTAGTCCACTTCCTCCAATTCCTCCACTTCGTCCAATTTCTCCACTACCTCCACTTCGTCCACTTCGTCAACTTCGTCCACTTCGTCAAGTTCGTCCACTTCCTCCACTTTGTCCACGTCGTCCACTTCGACCACTTCCTCCACTTCGTCCACTTCTTCCACTTCCTCCACTTCGTCCAGGTCGTCAACTTCATCCACTTCATCCACTTCGTCAGCTTCGTCCACATTGTCCTCTTCGCCAATTCGTCGACTTCGTCCACTTCTTCCACTTCCTCCACTTCGTCCACTTCGTCAAGTTCGTCCACTTCCTCCAATTCGTCGACTTCATCCACTTCGTCAACTTCGTCCACTTCGTCGTTCGTCCACTTCCTCCACTTCCTCCACTTTGTGCACATCGTCCACATCGTCCACTTCGTGCACTTCATCCACTTCCTCCACTTCCTCCACTTCTTCCACTTCGTCCACTTCCTCCACTTCGTCCAGGTCGTCAACGTCATCCACTTCGTTCACTTCGTCCGCTTCATCCACTTAGTCCTATTCGCCAATTCGTCGACTTCGTTCACTTCTTCCACTTCTTCAACTTCGTCCACTTCGTCAAGTTCGTCCACTTCCTCTAATTCGTCGACTTCATCCACTTCGTCAACTTTGTCCATTTCGTCCACTTCGTGAAGTTCGTCCACTTCCTCCACTTCCTCCACTTTGTCCACTTCGTCCACATCTTCCACTTCATGCACTTCATCCACTTTCGTCCCATTCGTCGACTTCGTCCACTTCTTCCACTCCGTCCACTTCCTCCACTTCGTCCAGGTCGTCAACTTCATCCACTTAGTCCGCTTCGTCCATTTCGTCCTCTTCGCCAATTCGTCAACTTCTTCCACTTCCTCCACTTCGTCAAGTTCGTCCACTTCGTCCACTTTCTCCAATTTGTCGACTTCATCCACCTCGTCGTCCATTTCGTCCACTTCGTCAAGTTCGTTCACTTCTTCCACTTCGTCCACTTCGTTCACTTCGTACACTTCGTCCTCTTCGTCCACTTCGGGCACTTCGTCATGTTCGTCCACTTCGTCCACTTTCTCTACTTCCTCCACTTCGTCCACTTGGTCCACTTCATCTACTTCGTCCACTTCCTCCATTTCGTCAACTTCGTCCACTTCCTCCACTTTGTCAACTTCATCCACTTTGTCAATTCGTCCACTTCCTTAATTTCGTCTACTTCGTCCACTTCGTCCACTTCGTCTACTTCGTCCACTACCTCCACTTCTTCAACTTAATACACTTCCTCCACTTTGTCCACTTCCTCCACGTCCTCCACTTCGTCAACTTCGTCAACTTCGTCCACGTCTTCCACTTCGTCCACTTTGTCGACTTCGTCCACTTCATCCACTTCGTCCACTTCGTCAAGTTCGTCCACTTCCTCCAATTCCTCCATTTCCATTTCATCCACCTACTCCACTTCCTCCACTTCGTCAACTCTGTCCACTTCGTCTACTTCGTCCACTTCCATCACTTGCTTCACTTCGTCAACTTCATCCACTTCGTCTACTTCGTCCACTTCCTCCTCTTCCTCCACATCCTCCACTTCGTCCAATTCGTCAACTTCGTCAAGTTTGTCCCCTTCGTCCATTTCGTCCACTTCGTCAAGTTCGTCCCCTTCGTCCACTTCCTCCACTTCCCCCACTTCATCAACTTCTTCCACTTCGTCCACTTTCTCATTTTCGTCCACTTTCTCAACATCGTCCACTTCCTCCACTTCCTAGACTTCATTCACTTCCTGCACTTCTTCCACTTCGTCAACTTCGTCCACTTCGTCCACTTCATCCACTTTGTTAACTTTGTCCATTTAGTCCACTTCACCAAGTTTGTCCACTTCCTCCACTTCCTCCAATCCTCCACTTCCTCCACTTCGTCCACTTCCTCCATTTTGTCAACTTCGTCAACTTCCGCCACTTCGTCCACTTCATCAAGTTCGTCCATTTCCTCCACTTCCCCCACTTCGTCCACTTCTTCAACTTCGTCTAGTTCCACCACTTTGTCAACTTCGTCAACTTCCGCCACTTCGTCCACATCTTTAACTTCGTATACTTCCTCCATTTCGTCCACATCCTCCTATTCCTCCACTTCGTCCACTTCGTCAACTTCGTCCACTTCCTCCACTTCGTCAAGTTTGTCCACTTCCTCCACTTCGTCCACTTTCTCCACTTCGTCCACTTTCTCCACTTCGTCCATTTCCTGTTAGAATCGCTGCAGCGGAATTATTAGCGTGGTAACAAACCAAGAGGGGGGGTGAATTGGTTATATCCTTTTATTATGCCTTTTTAATATTTTTCTCTTAATTTCTTACTAAGCAGATAATTAAACGTAAATAAAAGAGTAAGGGAAAGAGAAAAAGTTGCACAGGTATTTTATCCTGGTTCAGATCACTAGGATCCTACGTCCAGTCGCTTATCTCAAACAAGATAAACCTTTTTCACTATCACAAAACAATTACAAATATTAGTCACACAGAAAAATAATTTGTAACAGTTTAGAAATTACCACCTCTCTTGAAACCACAAGAGATGAACCTACACCTCCTTTGAGTCTTCACAAAGGATGAACACCTCCTCCGAATACTTCACGAAGGATGATTCTCTTCCGAACACCTCCTTAGACACACCAAGGATGAACCGGCTATTTCCTCTGTCACCGTAGCAGCACTTCACCAGCTCCACAGACAAGAGTTTCACAAGCCGAACAAGAACACACAAGTCTCAATGATTTCTGAGTACTAGAGCACTAGGGAAGAGTTGTGTTTTTGAGATAAAGAGTGAGCCAATTTATAGACTCAACCTAATACTCTTCCATTCTCTGAAAACTGGCCATTTAACGCATTTAATCGATTAACATAAGTATTAATCGATTAAAACGAGTACAACGGCTAGTTTTTCAAATCTGAAAACCCCAACGGTCAGTGTTAATCGATTATTCTCAGGATTAATCGATTAGCTAATCGATTATTATATACTTTAATCGATTATTCCAGTGGCACTTGGGTTTTCAGGTTTTACTCGTTTTAATCGATTAATACTTGTTTTAATCGATTAAAACAGTGCGATTTTGACTCTGGACATTAATTATATAATATAAAATTACATGGAATCAAAACCACTAAAAATCTAAGTCCTAGAAACTAAACTACAATTATTACAAAAGCTTTCCATAGCAATACAAGTCTTCATAACATCTTGAATCTTGATTTTACTTGACTTGATTTGGACATCATCAAAACTTCATCTTCATCATTTTGCTAACATTTCCTCCACTTCGTCCAGTTCTTCCACATCCTGCACTTCGTCCACGTCCTCCACTTCCTGCACTTCGTCCACTTCATCAACTTCGTCCATTTCGTCCACCTCAACAGGTTCGTCCACTTCCTCCACTTCGTCAAGTTCATCCACTTTGTCCACTTCTACCACCTCCTCCACTTCCTCAACATCCTCCACTTTCTCCACTTCGTCAACTTTGTCCACTTCGTCAACTTCGTCCACTTCGCCCACTTTCTCCACTTCCTCCACTTCCTCAATTTCGTCAACTTCGTCACATTCGTCCACTTCCTCCACTTCGTCACATTCGTCCACTTCGCGACTTCTTCCACTTCTTCCACTTCATCCACTTCGTCCACTTCGTCAAGTTCGTCCACTTCCTCCACTTCCTCCAGTTCCCCCACTTCGTCAACTTCTTCAACTTCGTCTAGTTCCTCCACTTCGTACAGTTCTTACACTTCCTCTACTTCGTCCACATCCTCCACTTCCTCCACTTCGTCCACTTCGTCAACTTTGTCCCCTTCGTCCATTTCGTCCACCTCGTCAAGTTCGTCCACTTCCTCCACTTCGTCAAGTTCGTCCACTTCCTCCACTTTGTCCACTTCTTCCACTTCCTCCACTTCCTCCACTGCCTCCTCCTCCACTTCCTCCACTTCATCCACTTCCTCCACTTCCTCCACTTCGTCCAATTCGTCAACTTCGTCAAGTTCTTCCCCTTCGTCCACTTCGTCAAATTCGTCCCCTTTGTCCACTTCCACCACTTCCTCCACTACGTCAACTTCTTCCACTTCGTCGACGTCCCCCACTTCGTCCACTTCGTCAAATTTGTCCACTTCCTCCACTTCGTCCAGTTCTTCCACGTCCTGCACTTCGTCCACATCCTCCACTTCCTGCACTTCGTCCACTTCATCAACTTCGTCCATTTCGTCCACCTCGTCAGGTTCGTCCACTTCCTCCACTTCGTCAAGTTCGTCCACTTTGTCCACTTCTACCACCTCCTCCACTTCCTCCACATCCTCCACTTCCTCAACATCGTCCATTTCCTCCACTTCCTCCACTTCATTCACTTCCTCCACTTCTTCCACTTCGTCCACTTCCTCCACTTCATCTACTTCGTCTACTTCCTCCACTTCCTCAACTTCCTCAACTTCCTCCACTTCCTCCACTTCGTCCACATCTTCCACTTCGTCCACTTCCTCCACTTCCCCCACTTCGTCCACCTCTTAAACTTTGTCTAGTTCCTCCACTTCGTCCAGTTCTTACACTTCCTCCACTTCGTCCACATACTCCACTTCCTCCAATTCGTCCTCTTCGTCAACTTTGTCCACTTCGTCCATTTCGTCCACCTCGTCAAGTTCGTCCACTTCCTCCACTTCGTCAAGTTCGTCCACTTTCTCCACTTTGTCCACTTCTTCCACTTCCTCCACTTCGTCCACTGCCTCCTCCTCCACTTCCTCCACTTCCTCCACTTCGTCCAATTCGTCAACTTCGTCAAGTTCGTCCCCTTCGTCCACTTCGTCAACTTCGTCAAATCCGTCCCCTTCGTCCACTTCCACTTCGACGACGTCCCCCACTTCGTCTACTTCGTCAACTTCGTCCACTTCGTCAAATTTGTCCACTTCCTCCACTTCGTCCAGTTCTTTCACCTCCTGCACTTCGTCCACATCCTCCACTTCCTGCACTTCGTCCACTTCATCAACTTTGTCCATTTCGTCCACCTCGTCAGGTTCGTCCACTTCCTCCACTTCCTCCACTTCGTCAAGTTTGTCCACTTTGTCCACTTCTACCACCTCCTCCACTTCCTCCACATCCTCCACTTCCTCAACATTGTCCATTTCCTCCACTTCCTCCACTTCATTCACTTCCTCTACTTCTTCCACTTCGTCCACTTCCTCCACTTCATCCACTTCGTCTACTTCTTCCACTTCCTCAACTTCGTCAACTTCCTCCACTTCGTCCACATCTTCCACTTCGTCCACTTTCTCCACTTCCCCCACTTCGTCCACTTCTTCAACTTCGTCTAGTTCCTCCACTTCGTCCAGTTCTTACACTTCCTCCACTTCGTCCACATCCTCCACTTCCTCCACTTCGCCCCCTTCGTCAACGTTTTCCACTTCGTCCATTTCATCCACCTCGTCAAATTCGTCCACTTCCTCCACTTCGACAAGTTCGTCCACTTCCTCCACTTCGTCCACTTCTTTCATTTCCTCCACTTCGTCCACTGCCTCCTCCTCTACTTCCTCCAGTTCGTCCACTTTGCCCACTTCGTCCATTTCGTCTACTTCCTCCACTTCTTCCACTTCGTCCAATTCGTCAACTTCGTCAAGTTCGTCCCCATCGTCCACTTCGTCAACTTCGTCAAATTTGTCGCCTTCGTCCACTTCCACCACTTCCTCCACTACGTCAACTTCTTCCACTTCGTCCACGTCCCCCACTTCATCCACTTTGTCAACTTCGTCCACTTCCTCCACTTCGTCCAGTTCTTCCACATCCTGCACTTCGTCCACGTCCTCCACTTCCTCCACTTCGTCAAGTTCGTCCACTTTGTCCACTTCTACCACCTCCTCCACTTCCTCCACATCCTCCACTTCCTCCACTTCATTCACTTCCTCCATTTCTTCCACTTCGTCCACTTCCTCCACTTCCTCCACTTCGCCACTTCGTCAACTTCGTCCACTTCCTCCACCTCCTCCACCTCCTCCACTTCCTCCACTTCCTCCACCTCCTCCACTTCGTCCCCTTCGTCCACTTCGTCAACTTCGTCGCCTTCGTCTGCTTCCTCCACTTCGTCAACTTCTTTCACTTCGTCAACTTTGTCCACTTCTCCAACATCGTCCACTTCCTCCACTTCATTCACTTCTTGCACTTCTTCAACTTCTTCAACTTCGTCCACTTCCTCCACTTCCTCCACTTGTTCCACTTCCTCCATTTCGTCCACTTCCTCACTTCGTCCAGAACGTTAACTTCCTCCACTTCGTCAACTTTAACCACTTCGTCAACTTCGTCCACTTCCTCCACTTCTTCCACTTTCTCCACTTCCTCCACTTTGTCCACTTTGTCCACTTCGTCAACTTCGTGAACTTCCTCCACTTCCTCCACTTCGTCCACTTCGCGACTTCTTCCAATTCTTCCACTTCATCCACTTCGTCCACTTCGTCAAGTTCGTCCACTTCCTCCACTTCCCCCAATTCCCCCACTTCGTCAACTTCTTCAACTTCGTCTAGTTCCTCCACTTCGTACAGTTCTTACACTTCCTCTACTTCGTCCACATCCTCCACTTCCTCCACTTCGTCCACTTCGGCAACTTTGTCCCCTTCGTCCATTTCGTCCACCTCGTCATGTTCGTCCACTTCCTCCACTTCGTCAAGTTCGTACACTTCCTCCACTTTGTCCACTTCTTCCACTTCCTCCACTTCGTCCACTGCCTCCTCCTCCACTTCCTCCACTTCCTCCACTTCGTCCAATTCGTCAACTTCGTCAAGTTCGTCCCCTTCGTCCACTTCGTCAACTTCGTCAAATTCGTCCCCTTCGTCCACTTCCACCACTTCCTCCACTACGTCAACTTCTTCCACTTCGTCGACGTCCCCCACTTCGTCCACTTCGTCAACTTCGTCCACTTCGTCAAATTTGTCCACTTCCTCCACTTCGTCCAGTTCTTCCACCTCCTGTACTTCTTCCACATCCTCCACTTCCTGCACTTCGTCCACTTCATCAACTTCGTCCATTTCGTCCACCTCGTCAGGTTCGTCTACTTCCTCCACTTCCTCCACTTCGTCAAGTTCGTCCACTTTGTCCACTTCTACCACCTCCTCTACTTCCTCCACATCCTCCACTTCCTCAACATCGTCCATTTCCTCCACTTCCTCCACTTCATTCACTTCCTCCACTTCTTCCACTTCGTCCACTTCCTCCACTTCATCTACTTCGTCTACTTCCTCCACTTCCTCAACTTCGTCAACTTCCTCCACTTCGTCCACATCTTCCACTTCCTCCACTTCCTCCACTTCCCCCACTTCGTCCACCTCTTCAACTTTGTCTAGTTCCTCCACTTCGTCCAGTTCTTACACTTCCTCCACTTCGTCCACATACTCCACTTCCTCCACTTCGTCCACATACTCCACTTCCTCCACTTCGTCCACTTCGTCAACTTTGTCCACTTCGTCCATTTCGTCCACCTCGTCAAGTTCGTCCACTTCCTCCACTTCGTCAAGTTCGTCCACTTCCTCCACTTTGTCCACTTCTTCCACTTCCTCCACTTCGTCCACTGCCTCCTCCTCCACTTCCTCCACTTCGTCCAATTCGTCAACTTCGTCAAGTTCGTCCCCTTCGTCCACTTCGTCAAATTCGTCCCATTCGTCCACTTACACCACTTCCTCCACTACGTCAAATTCTTCCACTTCGTCGACGTCCCCCACTTCGTCCACTTCGTCAACTTCGTCCACTTCGTCAAATTTGTCCACTTCCTCCACTTCGTCCAGTTCTTCCACCTCCTGCACTTCGTCCACATCCTCCACTTCCTGCACTTCGTCCACTTCATCAACTTCGTCCATTTCGTCCACCTCGTCAGGTTCGTCCACTTCCTCCACTTCCTCCACTTCGTCAAGTTTGTCCACTTTGTCCACTTCTACCACCTCCTCCACTTCCTCCACATTCTCCACATCCTCCACTTCCTCAACATCGTCCATTTCCTCCACTTCCACCACTTCATTCACTTCCTCCACTTCTTCCACTTCCTCCACTTCATCTACTTCGTCTACTTCCTCCACTTCCTCAACTTCGTCAACTTCTTCCACTTCATCCACCTCTTCAACTTCGTCTAGTTCCTCCACTTCGTCCAGTTCTTACACTTCCTACACTTCGTCCACATAGTCCACTTCCTCCACTTCGTCCACTTCGTCAACTTGGTCCACTTCGTCCATTTCGTCCACCTCGTCAAGTTCGTCCACTTCCTCCACTTCGTCAAGTTCGTCCACATCCTCAACTTCCTCCACTTCTTCCATTTCGTCTACTTCCTCCACTTCCTCCACTTCGTCCAATTCGTAAACTTCGTCAAGTTCGTCTCCATCGTCCACTTCGTCAACTTCGTCCCCTTCGTCCACTTCCACCACTTCCACCACTACGTCAACTTCTTCCACTTCGTCCACGTCCTCCACTTCGTCCACTTTGTCAACTTTGTGCACTTCCTGCACTTCGTCCAGTTCTTCCACCTCCTGCACTTCGTCCACATCCTCTACTTCCTGCACTTCGTGCACTTCATCCACTTCGTCCATTTCGTCCACCTCGTCAGGTTCGTCCACTTCCTCTACTTCATCAAGTTCGTCCACTTTGTCCACTTCTACCACCTCCTCCACTTCCTCCACATCCTCCATATCCTCCACGTCCTCAACATCGTCCATTTCCTCCACTTCCTCCACTTCATTCACTTCCTTCACTTCTTCCACTTCCTCCACTTCCTCCACTTCGTCTACATACTCCACTTCCTCAACTTCGTCAACTTCCTCCACTACGTCCACATCTTTCACTTCGTCCACTTCCCCCACTTCGTCCATTTCTTCAACTTTGTCTAGTTCCTCCACTTCGTCCAGTTCTTACACTTCCTCCACTTCGTCCACTTCGTCCACTTCGTCAACTTTGTCCACTTCGTTCATTTCGTCCACCTCGTCAAGTTCGTCCACTTCCTCCACTTCGTCAAGTTCGTCCACTTCCTTCACTTAGTCCACTTCTTCCACTTCCTCCACTTCGTCCACTGCCTCCTCCTCTACTCCCTCCAGTTCGTCCACTTTGTCCACTCCGTCCTTTTCGTCTACTTCCTCCGCTTCCTCCACTTTGTCAAATTCGTCCCCTACGTCCACTTCGTCAAATTCGTCCCCTTCGTCCACTTCCACCACTTCCTCCACTAAGTCAACTTCTTCCACTTCGTCCACGTCCCCCACTTCATCCACTTTGTCAACTTCGTCCACTTCCTCCACTTCGTCCAGTTCTTCCACATCCTGCACTTCGTCCACGTCCTCCACTTCCTGCACTTCGTCCACTTCATCAACTTCGTCCATTTCGTCCACCTCGTCAGGTTCGTCCACTTCCTCCACTTCGTCAAGTTCGTCCACTTTGTCCACTTCTACCACCTCCTCCACTTCCTCCACATCTTCCACATCCTCCACTTCCTCAACATCGTCCATTTCCTCCACTTCCTCCACTTCATTCACTTCCTCCACTTCTTCCACTTCCTCCACTTCCTCCACTTCCTCCACTTCATCCACTTCGTCCACTTCTTCCACTTCCTCCACGTCCTCCACTTGCTTCACTTCGTCCACGTCGTCAACTTCGTCCACTTCGTCCTCTTCGCCCACTTCGTCCACTTCTTTCATTTCCCCCACTTCCTCCACTCCATCCACTTCGTCAAGTTCGTCCACTTCCTCCACTTCCTCCACTTCGTCCACTTCCTACAGTTCCTTCAGTTCCTTCATTTCGTCCTCTTCCTCCACTTCCTCCACTTCGTCCACTTCCATCACATCATAAACTTCGTCAACTTCGTCCACTTCGTCAACTTCGTCCACTTCCTCCACTTCCTCCACTTCGTCCACTTCTTCCACTTCCTCCACTTCCTCCACTTCCTCCATTTCCTCCACTTCCTCCACTTACTCCACTTCTAACATTTCGCCCACTTCCTCCACTTCCTCCACTTCCTCCACTTCGTCAATTTCGTCCACTTCGTCCACTTCGACCACTTCCTCCACTTCGTCCACTGTGTCCTCTTCGTCCACTTCTTCATCATCTTCTTCCACTTCGTCCACTCCATCCAATTCGTCAACTTCGTCAACTTCGTCCCCTTCGTCCACTTCGTCAACTTCGTCAACTTCGTCCACTTTGTCCACTTCTTCAACATCGTCCACTCCTGCACTTCCTCCACTTCATTGACTTCCTGCACTTCTTCCACTTCGTCAACTTTGTCCACTTCCTCCACTTCTTCGACTTCGTCCACTTCATCCACTTCGTCAAATTCGTCTACTTCCTCTACTTCCTCCACCTCCTCAACTTCTTCCAGTTCTTCCGCTTCCTGCACTTCGTCCACGTCCTCCACTTCCTCCACTTCGTCCACTTCATCAACATCGTCCATTTCGTCCACCTCGTCAGTTCGTCCACTTCCTCCACTTCCTCCACTTCGTCAAGTTCGTCCACTTCTTCCACTTCGTCCACTTCCTCCACCTCCTCCACTTCCTCAACATCGTCCATTTCCTCCACTTCCTCCACTTCATTCACTACTTCCACTTCGTCCATTTCCTCCACTTCCTCCACTTCCTCCACTTCATTCACTACTTCCACTTCGTCCACTTCCTCCACTTCGCCACTTCGTCAACTTCGTCCACTTCCTCCACTTCCTCCACCTCCTCCACCTCGTCCACTTCCTCCACCTCCTCTACTGCGTCCCCTTCGTCCACTTCGTCAAGTTCGTCAACTTTGTCCCCTTCGTCTGCTTCCTCGACTTCGTAAACTTCTTTGACTTCGTCAACTTTGTCCACTTCCCCATCATCGTCCAGTTCCTCCACTTCATTCACTTCTTGCACTTTTTCCACTTTGTCCACTTCCTCCACTTCGTCCACTTCGTCCACTTCGTCAACTTCCTCCACTTCCTCCACTTCCTCCACTTCCCCCACTTCTTCCACTTCCTCCACTTCCTCCACTTCCTCCACTTCCTCCACTTCCTCCACTTTGTCAACTTCGTCCACTTCGTCCACTTATTCCTCTTCGTCCTCTTCGTCCGCTTCGCGACTTCATCCACTTAATCCACTTCGTCCACTTCGTCAAGTTCATCTACTTCGTCCAGTTCCTCCACTTCCCCCACTTCATCCACTTCTTCAACTTCGTCTAGTTCCTCCACTTCGTCCAGTTCTTACACATCCTCCACTTCATCCACATCGTCCACTTCCTCCACTTCGTCCACTTCGTCAACTTTCTCCAGTTCGTCCATTTCGTCCACCTCGTGAAGTTCGTCCACTTCCTCCACTTCGTCAAGTTCGTCCACTTCCTTCACTTCGTCCACTTCTTCCACTTCCTCCACTTCGTCCACTGCCTCCTCCTCTACTTCCTCCAGTTCGTCCACTTTGTCCACTTCGTCCATTTCGTCTACTTCCTACACTTCCTCCACTTGCTCCACTTCGTCCAATTCGTCAACTTCGTCAAGTTCGTCCCCCTCGTCCACTTCGTCACCTTCGTCAAATTCGTCCCCTTCGTCCACTTCCACCACTTCCTCCACTACGTCAACTTCTTCCACTTCGTCCACGTCCCCCACTTCGTCCCCTTCTTCCACTTCGTCAAATTCGTCCCCTTTGTCCACTTCCACCACTTCCTCCACTACGTCAACTTCTTCCACTTCGTCCACGTCCCCCTACTTCGTCCACTTCGTCAACTTCATCCACTTCCCGCACTTCGTCGAGTTCTTCCACCTCCTGCACTTCGTCCACATCCCCTACTTCCTGCACTTCGTCCACTTCATCAACTTCGTCCATCTCGTCCACCTCGTCAGGTTCGTCCACTTCCTCCACTTCCTCCACTTCGTCAAGTTCGTCCACTTTGTCCACTTCTACCACCTCCTCCACTTCCTCCACATCCTCCACTTCCTCAACATCGTTTATTTCCTCCACTTCCTCCACTTCATTCACTTACTCCACTTCTTCCACTTCGTCCACTTCGTCCACTTCGTCTACTTCGTCTACTTCGTCTACTTTGTCCACTTCGTCAACTTCGTCCACTTCGTCCACGTCCTCCACTTCCTTCACTTCGTCCACGTCGTCAACTTCGTCCACTTCGTCCTCTTCGCCCACTTCGTGCACTTCCTCCATTTCCTCCACTTCCTCCACTTCATCCACTTCGTCCACTTCGTCAAGTTCGTCCACTTCGTCCACTTCCTCTACTTTCTCCACTTCCTCCACTTCGTCCACTTCCTACACTTCCTTCAGTTCCTCCATTTCGGCCACTTCCTCCACTTCCTCCACTTCGTCCACTTCCCTCACTTCGTAAACTTCGTCAACTTCGTCCACTTCGTCAACTTCGTCTTCTTCGTCCACTTCCTCCACTTCCTCCACTTCATCCACTTCGTCAAGTTCGTCCACTTCCTCTATTTCCTCTACTTCGTCTACTTCCTCCACTTCCTCCACTTCATCCACTTCCTCCACTTCGTCCACTGTGTCCTCTTCGTCCACTTCTTCATCATCTTCTTCCACTTCGTCCACTCCGTCCAACTCGTCAACTTTGTCCACTTCGTCAAGTTCGTCTACTTCGTCAACTTCGTCCACTTCCTCAACATCGTCCACTTCCTGCACTTCCTCCACTTCGTTGACTTCCTGCACTTCTTCCACTTCCTCCACTTCTTCCACTTTGTCCACTTCATCCACTTCGTCAAGTTCGTCCACTTCCTCCACCTCCTCAACTTCGTCCACTTCGACAACTTCGTCCACTTCCTCCACTTCGTCCAGTTCTTCCACTTCCTACACTTCGTCCACATCCTCCACTTCCTCCACTTCGTCCACTTCATCAACATCGTCCATTTCGTCCACCTCGTCAGTTCGTGCACTTCCTCCACTTCGTCAAGTTCGTCACCTTCATCCACTTCTTCCACCTCCTCCACTTCCTCCACATCCTCCACATCCTCAACATCGTCCATTTCCTCCACTTCCTCCACTTCCTTCACTTCATCCACTTCTTCCACTTCTTCCACTTCGTCCACTTCCTCCACTTGCTCCACTTCGCCACTTCGTCCACTTCGTCAATTCGTCCACTTCCTCCACTTCTTCCACCTCCTCCACTTCCTCCACATCCTCCACCTCCTCCACTTCGTCCCCTTTTCCACTTCGTCAAGTTCGTCTACTTCGTCGCCTTCGTCTGCTTCCTCCACTTCCTCCACTTCGTCAACTTCTTCCACTTCGTCCACTTCCCCAAATCGTCCACTTCCACCACTTCATTCACTTCTTGCACTTCCTCCACTTCCTCAACTTCGTCCACTTCCTCCACTTCGTCCACTTCTTCCACTTCCTCCATTTCGTCCACTTCCTCCACTTCCTCCACTTCGTCCACTTCGTCAACTTCAACCACTTCATCAACATCGTCTACTTCGTCCACTTCCTCCACTTCATCTACTTCTTTCACTTTCTCCACTTCCTCCACTTTCTCCACTTCGTCTACTTCGTCCACTTCGTCAACTTCGTCTACTTCGTCTACTTCGTCCACTTCGTCAACTTCGTCCATTTCGTCCACTTCCTCCACTTCCTCCACTAAGTCAACTTCTTCCACTTCGTCCACGTCCCCCACTTCCTCTACTTCGTCAACTTCGTCCACTTCCTCCACTTCGTCCAGTTCTTCCACCTCCTGCACTTCGTCCACGTCCTCCACTTCCTGCACTTCGTCCACTTCATCAAATTCGTCCATTTCGTCCACCTCGTCAGGTTCGTCCACTTCCTCCAATTCCTCCACTTCGTCAAGTTCGTCCACTTTGTCCACTTCTACCACCTCCTACACTTCCTCCACTTCCTCCACATCCTCCACATCCTCCACTTCCTAGTGATCGTCCATTTCCTCCACTTCCTCCACTTCATTCACTTCCTCCACTTCTTCCACTTCCTCCGCTTCCTCCACTTCATCCACTTCGTCCACTTCTTCCACTTCCTCCACGTCCTCCACTTGCTTCACTTCGTCCACGTCGTCAACTTCGTCCACTTCGTCCTCTTCGCCCACTTCGTCCAGTTCTTTCATTTCCCCCACTTCCTCCACTCCATCCACTTCGTCAAGTTCGTCCACTTCCTCCACTTCCTCCACTTCGTCTACTTCCTACACTTCCTTCAGTTCCTCCATTTCGTCCTCTTCCTCCACTTCCTCCACTTCGTCCACTTCCATCACATCATAAACTTCGTCAACTTCGTCAACTTCGTCCACTTCGTCAACATCGTCCACTTCCTCCACTTCCTCCACTTCCTCCACTTCATCCACTTCCTCCACTTCTTCCACTTACTCCACTTCCTCCATTTCCTTCACTTCCTCCACTTCTTCCATTTCGCCCACTTCCTCCACTTCCTCCACTTCGTCAATTTCTTCCACTTCGTCCACTTCGACCACTTCCTCCACTTCGTCCACTTCGTATACTGTGTCCTCTTCGTCCACTTCTTCATCATCTTCTTCCACTTCGTCCACTCCATCCAATTCGTCAACTTCATCAACTTCGTCAACTTCGTCCCCTTCGTCCACTTCGTCAACTTCGTCTACTTCGTCAACTTCGTCCACTTTGTCCACTTCCTCAACATCGTCCACTCCTGCACTTCCTCCACTTCATTGACATCCTGCACTTCTTCCACTTCGTCAACTTCGTCCACTTCCTCCACTTCTTCGACTTCGTCCACTTCATCCACTTCGTCAAATTCGTCTACTTCCTCCACTTCCTCCACCTCCTCAACTTCGTCCAGTTCTTCCACTTCCTGCACTTCGTCCACGTCCTCCACTTCCTCCACTTCGTCCACTTCATCAACATCGTCCATTTCGTCCACTTCCTCCACTTCCTCCACTTCGTCAAGTTCGTCCACTTCTTCCACTTCGTCCACTTCGTCCACCTCCTCCACTTCCTCAACATCGTCCATTTCCTCCACTTCCTCCACTTCATTCACTACTTCCACTTCGTCCACTTCCTCCACTTCCTCCACTTCGCCACTTCGTCAACTTCGTCCACTTCGTCCACTTCCTCGACCTCCTCCACCTCGTCCACTTCCTCCACCTCCTCTACTGCGTCCCCTTCGTCCACTTCGTCAAGTTCGTCAACTTTGTCCCCTTCGTCTGCTTCCTCGACTTCGTCAACTTCTTTGACTTCGTCAACTTTGTCCACTTCCCCATCATCGTCCAGTTCCTCCACTTCATTCACTTCTTGCACTTTTTCCACTTCGTCCACTTCCTCCACTTCGTCCACTTCGTCCACTTCGTCAACTTCCTCTACTTCCTCCACTTCCTCCACTTCTTCCACTTCCTCCACTTCCTCCACTTCCTCCACTTCCTCCACTTCCTCCACTTCGTCCACTTATTCCTCTTCGTCCTCTTCGTCCGCTTCGCGACTTCATCCACTTAATCCACTTCCTCCACTTCGTCAAGTTCGTCTACTTCGTCCAGTTCCTCCACTTCCCCCACTTCATCCACTTCTTCAACTTCGTCTAGTTCCTCCACTTCGTCCAGTTCTTACACATCCTCCACTTCATCCACATCGGCCACTTCCTTCACTTCGTCCACTTCGTCAACTTTCTCCAGTTCGTCCATTTCGTCCACCTCGTCAAGTTCGTCCACTTCCTCCACTTCGTCAAGTTCGTCCACTTCGTCCACTTCTTCCACTTCTTCCACTTCCTCCTCTTCGTCCACTGCCTCCTCCTCTACTTCCTCCAGTTCGTCCACTTTGTCCACTTCGTCCATTTCGTCTACTTCCTCCACTTCCTCCACTTGCTCCACTTCGTCCAATTCCTCAACTTCGTCAAGTTCGTCCCCCTCGTCCACTTCGTCACCTTCGTCAAATTCGTCCCCTTCGTCCACTTCCACCACTTCCTCCACTACGTCAACTTCTTCCACTTCGTCCACGTCCCCCACTTCGTCCCCTTCTTCCACTTCGTCAAATTCGTCCCCTTTGTCCACTTCCACCACTTCCTCCACTACGTCAACTTCTTCCACTTCGTCCACGTCCCCCTACTTCGTCCACTTCGTCAACTTCATCCACTTCCCGCACTTCGTCGAGTTCTTCCACCTCCTGCACTTCGTCCACATCCCCCACTTCCTGCACTTCGTCCACTTCATCAACTTCGTCCATCTCGTCCACCTCGTCAGGTTCGTCCACTTCCTCCACTTCGTCAAGTTCGTCCACTTTGTCCACTTCTACCACCTCCTCCACTTCCTCCACATCCTCCACTTCCTCAACATCGTTTATTTCCTCCACTTCCTCCACTTCATTCACTTACTCCACTTCTTCCACTTCGTCCACTTCATCCACTTCGTCTACTTCGTCCACTTCGTCCACTTCGTCCACTTCGTCCACGTCCTCCACTTCCTTCACTTCGTCCACGTCGTCAACTTCGTCCACTTCGTCCTCTTCGCCCACTTCGTGCACTTCCTCCATTTCCTCCACTTCCTCCACTTCATCTACTTCGTCCACTTCGTCAAGTTCGTCCACTTCGTCCACTTCCTCTACTTTCTCCACTTCCTCCACTTCGTCCACTTCCTACACTTCCTTCAGTTCCTCCATTTCGGCCACTTCCTCCACTTCCTCCACTTCGTCCACTTCCCTCACTTCGTAAACTTCGTCAACTTCGTCCACTTCGTCTTCTTCGTCCACTTCCTCCAATTCCTCCACTTCATCCACTTCGTCAAGTTCGTCCACTTCCTCTATTTCCTCTACTTCGTCTACTTCCTCCACTTCCTCCACTTCATCCACTTCCTCCACCTCGTCCATTGTGTCCTCTTCGTCCACTTCTTCATCATCTTCTTCCACTTCGTCCACTCCGTCCAATTTGTCAACTTTGTCCACTTCGTCAAGTTCGTCTACTTCGTCAACTTCGTCCACTTCCTCAACATCGTCCACTTCCTGCACTTCCTCCACTTCGTTGACATCCTGCACTTCTTCCAATTCCTCCATTTCTTCCACTTTGTCCACTTCATCCACTTCGTCAAGTTCGTCCACTTCCTCCACTTCCTCCACCTCCTCAACTTCGTCCACTTCGACAACTTCGTCCACTTCCTCCACTTCGTCCAGTTCTTTCACTTCCTACACTTCGTCCACATCCTCCACTTCCTCCACTTCGTCCACTTCATCAACATCGTCCATTTCGTCCACCTCGTCAGTTTGTGCACTTCCTCCACTTCGTCAAGTTCGTCACCTTCATCCACTTCTTCCACCTCCTCCACTTCCTCCACATCCTCCACATCCTCAACATCGTCCATTTCCTCCACTTCATTCACTTCCTCCACATCCTCCACTTCCTCCACTTGCTCCACTTCGCCACTTCGTCCACATCCTCAACATCGTCCATTTCCTCCACTTCCTTCACTTCATTCACTTCCTCCACTTCTTCCACTTCGTCCACTTCCTCCACTTGCTCCACTTCGCCACTTCGTCCACTTCGTCAATTCGTCCACTTCTTCCTCCTCCTCCACTTCCTCCACATCCTCCACCTCCTCCACTTCGTCCCCTTCGTCCACTTCGTCAAGTTCGTCAACTTCGTCGCCTTCGTCTGCTTCCTCCACTTCGTCAACTTCTTCCACTTCGTCCACTTCCCCAAATCGTCCACTTCCACCACTTCATTCACTTCTTGCACTTCCTCCACTTCCTCAACTTCGTCCACTTCCTCCACTTCGTCCACTTCTTCCACTTCCTCCATTTCGTCCACTTCCTCCACTTCCTCCACTTCGTCCACTTCGTCAACTTCAACCACTTCATCAACATCGTGTACTTCGTCCACTTCCTCCACTTCCTCTACTTCTTCCACTTTCTCCACTTTCTCCACTTTGTCCACTTCGTCTACTTCGTCCACTTCGTCAACTTCGTCCACTTCTTCCACTTCCTCCACTTCCTCCACTTCCTCCACTTCGTCAACTTCGTCCACTTCGTCCACTTCGTCAACTTCGTCAACTTCGTCCACTTCTTCCTCTTCGTCCACTTCGCGACTTCATCCACTTCCTCCTCTTTATCCACTTCGTCCACTTCGTCAAGTTCGTCCACTTCCTCCACTTCCTCCACTTCCCCCACTTTCTGAACTTCGTCCACTTTGTCCACTTCGTCCACTTCGTCAACTTCCTCTACTTCCTCCACTTCGTCCACTTCTTCCACTTCCTCCACTTCCTCCACTTCGTCCACTTATTCCTCTTCGTCCTCTTCGTCCGCTTCGCGACTTCATCCACTTAATCCACTTCGTCCACTTCGTCAAGTTCGTCTACTTCGTCCAGTTCCTCCACTTCCCCGACTTCATCCACTTCTTCAACTTCGTCTAGTTCCTCCACTTCGTCCAATTCTTACACATCCCCCACTTCATCCACATCGTCCACTTCCTCCACTTCGTCCACTTCGTCAACTTTCTCCAGTTCGTCCATTTCGTCCACCTCGTCAAGTTCGTCCACTTCCTCCACTTCGTCAAGTTCGTCCACTTCCTCTACTTCGTCCACTTCTTCCACTTCCTCCACTTCGTCCACTGCCTCCTCCTCTACTTCCTCCAGTTCGTCCACTTTGTCCACTTCGTCCATTTCGTCTACTTCCTCCACTTCCTCCACTTGCTCCACTTCGTCCAATTCGTCAACTTCGTCAAGTTCGTCCCCCTCGTCCACTTCGTCACCTTCGTCAAATTCGTCCCCTTCGTCCACTTCCACCACTTCCTCCACTACGTCAACTTCTTCCACTTCGTCCACGTCCCCCACTTCGTCCCCTTCTTCCACTTCGTCAAATTCGTCCCCTTTGTCCACTTCCACCACTTCCTCCACTACGTCAACTTCTTCCACTTCGTCCACGTCCCCCTACTTCGTCCACTTCGTCAACTTCATCCACTTCCCGCACTTCGTCGAGTTCTTCCACCTCCTGCACTTCGTCCACATCCCCCACTTCCTGCACTTCGTCCACTTCATCAACTTCGTCCATCTCGTCCACCTCGTCAGGTTCGTCCACTTCCTCCACTTCGTCAAGTTCGTCCACTTTGTCCACTTCTACCACCTCCTCCACTTCCTCCACATCCTCCACTTCCTCAACATCGTTTATTTCCTCCACTTCCTCCACTTCATTCACTTACTCCACTTCTTCCACTTCGTCCACTTCATCCACTTCGTCTACTTCGTCCACTTCGTCAACTTCGTCCACTTCGTCCACGTCCTCCACTTCCTTCACTTCGTCCACGTCGTCAACTTCGTCCTCTTCGCCCACTTCGTGCACTTCTTCCATTTCCTCCACTTCCTCCACTTCATCCACTTCGTCCACTTCGTCAAGTTCGTCCACTTCCTCTACTTTCTCCACTTCCTCCACTTCGTCCACTTCCTACACTTCCTTCAGTTCCTCCATTTCGGCCACTTCCTCCACTTGCTCCACTTCGTCCACTTCCCTCACTTCGTAAACTTCGTCAACTTCGTCCACTTCGTCAACTTCGTCTTCTTCGTCCACTTCCTCCACTTCCTCCACTTCATCCACTTCGTCAAGTTCGTCCACTTCCTCTATTTCCTCTACTTCGTCTACTTCCTCCACTTCCTCCACTTCATCCACTTCCTCCACTTCGTCCATTGTGTCCTCTTCGTCCACTTCTTCATCATCTTCTTCCACTTCGTCCACTCCGTCCAATTCGTCAACTTTGTCCACTTCGTCAAGTTCGTCTACTTCGTCAACTTCGTCCACTTCCTCAACATCGTCCACTTCCTGCACTTCCTCCACTTCGTTGACTTCCTGCACTTCTTCCACTTCCTCCACTTCTTCCACTTTGTCCACTTCATCCACTTCGTCAAGTTCGTCCACTTCCTCCACTTCCTCCACCTCCTCAACTTCGTCCACTTCGACAACTTCGTCCACTTCCTCCACTTCGTCCAGTTCTTCCACTTCCTACACTTCGTCCACATCCTCCACTTCCTCCACTTCGTCCACTTCATCAACATCGTCCATTTCGTCCACCTCGTCAGTTCGTGCACTTCCTCCACTTCGTCAAGTTCGTCACCTTCATCCACTTCTTCCACCTCCTCTACTTCCTCCACATCCTCCACATCCTCAACATCGTCCATTTCCTCCACTTCCTCCACTTCATTCACTTCCTCCACTTCTTCCACTTCGTCCACTTCCTCCACTTGCTCCACTTCGCCACTTCGTCCACTTCGTCAATTCGTCCACTTCTTCCACCTCCTCCACTTCTTCCACATCCTCCACCTCCTCCACTTCGTCCCCTTCGTCCACTTCGTCAAGTTCGTCAACTTCGTCGCCTTCGTCTGCTTCCTCCACTTCCTCCACTTCGTCAACTTCTTCCACTTCGTCCACTTCCCCAAATCGTCCACTTCCACCACTTCATTCACTTCTTACACTTCCTCCACTTCCTGAACTTCGTCCACTTCCTCCACTTCGTCCACTTCTTCCACTTCCTCCATTTCGTCCACTTCCTCCACTTCCTCCACTTCGTCCACTTCGTCAACTTCAACCACTTCATCAACATCGTGTACTTCGTCCACTTCCTCCACTTCCTCTACTTCTTCCCCTTTCTCCACTTCCTCCACTTTGTCCACTTCGTCTAGTTCGTCCACTTCGTCAACTTCGTCCACTTCTTCCACTTCCTCCACTTCGTCCACTTCGTCCACTTCCTCCACTTTGTCAACTTCGTCCACTTCGTCCACTTCGTCCACTTCGTCAACTTCGTCCACTTCTTCCTCTTCGTCCACTTCGTCCACTTCGCGACTTCATCCACTTCGTCCTCTTTATCCACTTCGTCCACTTCGTCAAGTTCGTCCACTTCCTCCACTTCCTCCATTTTGTCCACTTCCTCCACTTCCCCCACTTTCTGAACTTCGTCCACTTTGTCCACTTCGTCCATTTCGTCTAGTTCCTCCACTTCCTTCACTTCGTCCATTTCGTCAACTTCGTCAAGTTCGTCCTCTTCGTCCACTTCCATCACTTCCTCCACTACGTCAACATCTTCCACTCCGTCTACTTCCCCCACTTCGTCAACTTCGTCAACCTCCTCCACTTCGTCCAGTTCTTCCACCTTCTGCACTTCCTCCACGTCCTCCACTTCCTCCACTTCGTCCACTTCATCCACTTCGTCGATTTCGTCTTCCTCCACTTCGTCATGTCAGTCCACTTCGTCCACTTCCTCTTCTTCCTCTGGTTCCTCCACTTCGTCCACTTCCTCCAGTTCCTCCACTTCGTGTAATTCCTTCATTTCGACCACTTCCTCCACTTCCTCCACATCCTCCACTTCCTCAACATCGTTTATTTCCTCCACTTCCTCCACTTCATTCACTTACTCCACTTCTTCCACTTCTTCCACTTCATCCACTTCGTCTACTTCGTCCACTTCGTCAACTTCGTCCACTTCGTCCACTTCGTCCACGTCCTCCACTTCCTTCACTTCGTCCACGTCGTCAACTTCGTCCTCTTCGCCCACTTCGTGCACTTCCTCCATTTCCTCCACTTCCTCCACTTCATCCACTTCGTCCACTTCGTCAAGTTCGTCCACTTCCTCTACTTTCTCCACTTCCTCCACTTCGTCCACTTCCTACACTTCCTTCAGTTCCTCCATTTCGGCCACTTCCTCCACTTGCTCCACTTCGTCCACTTCCCTCACTTCGTAAACTTCGTCAACTTCGTCCACTTCGTCAACTTCGTCTTCTTCGTCCACTTCCTCCACTTCCTCCACTTCATCCACTTCGTCAAGTTCGTCCACTTCCTCTATTTCCTCTACTTCGTCTACTTCCTCCACTTCCTCCACTTCATCCACTTCCTCCACTTCGTCCATTGTGTCCTCTTCGTCCACTTCTTCATCATCTTCTTCCACTTCGTCCACTCCGTCCAATTCGTCAACTTCGTCCCACTTCGTCAACTTCGTCAACTTCGTCAACTTCGTCCACTTCCTCAACATCGTCCACTTCCTGCACTTCCTCCACTTCGTTGACTTCCTGCACTTCTTCCACTTCCTCCACTTCTTCCACTTTGTCCACTTCATCCACTTCGTCAAGTTCGTCCACTTCCTCCACTTCCTCCACCTCCTCAACTTCGTCCACTTCGACAACTTCGTCCACTTCCTCCACTTCGTCCAGTTCTTCCACTTCCTACACTTCGTCCACATCCTCCACTTCCTCCACTTCGTCCACTTCATCAACATCGTCCATTTCGTCCACCTCGTCAGTTCGTGCACTTCCTCCACTTCGTCAAGTTCGTCACCTTCATCCACTTCTTCCACCTCCTCCACTTCCTCCACATCCTCCACATCCTCAACATCGTCCATTTCCTCCACTTCCTCCACTTCATTCACTTCCTCCACTTCTTCCACTTCGTCCACTTCGTCCACTTGCTCCACTTCGTCAATTCGTCCACTTCTTCCACCTCCTCTACTTCCTCCACATCCTCCACCTCCTCCACTTCGTCCCCTTCGTCCACTTCGTCAAGTTCGTCAACTTCGTCGCCTTCGTCTGCTTCCTCCACTTCCTCCACTTCGTCAACTTCTTCCACTTCGTCCACTTCCCCAAATCGTCCACTTCCACCACTTCATTCACTTCTTACACTTCCTCCACTTCCTCAACTTCGTCCACTTCCTCCACTTCGTCCACTTCTTCCACTTCCTCCATTTCGTCCACTTCCTCCACTTCCTCCACTTCGTCCACTTCGTCAACTTCAACCACTTCATCAACATCGTGTACTTCGTCCACTTCCTCCACTTCCTCTACTTCTTCCACTTTCTCCACTTCCTCCACTTTGTCCACTTCGTCTAGTTCGTCCACTTCGTCAACTTCGTCCACTTCATCCACTTCCTCCACTTCGTCCACTTCCTCCACTTCGTCAACTTCGTCCACTTCGTCCACTTCGTCCACTTCGTCAACTTCATCAACTTCGTCCACTTCTTCCTCTTCGTCCACTTCGTCCACTTCGTGACTTCATCCACTTCGTCCTCTTTATCCACTTCGTCCACTTCGTCAAGTTCGTCCACTTCCTCCACTTCCTCCATTTTGTCCACTTCCTCCACTTCCCCCACTTTCTGAACTTCGTCCACTTTGTCCACTTCGTCCATTTCGTCTAGTTCCTCCACTTCCTTCACTTCGTCCATTTCGTCAACTTCGTCAAGTTCGTCCTCTTCGTCCACTTCCATCACTTCCTCCACTACGTCAACATCTTCCACTCCGTCTACTTCCCCCACTTCGTCAACTTCGTCAACCTCCTCCACTTCGTCCAGTTCTTCCACCTCCTGCACTTCCTCCACGTCCTCCACTTCCTCCACTTCGTCCACTTCATCCACTTCGTCGATTTCGTCTTCCTCCACTTCGTCATGTCAGTCCACTTCGTCCACTTCCTCTTCTTCCTCCGGTTCCTCCACTTCGTCCACTTCCTCCAGTTCCTCCACTTCGTGTAATTCCTTCATTTCGACCACTTCCTCCACTTCCTCCACATCCTCCACTTCCTCAACATCGTTTATTTCCTCCACTTCCTCCACTTCATTCACTTACTCCACTTCTTCCACTTCGTCCACTTCATCCACTTCGTCTACTTCATCCACTTTGTCAACTTCGTCCACGTCCTCCACTTCCTTCACTTCGTTTACGTCGTCAACTTCGTCCACTTCGTCCTCTTCGCCCACTTCGTGCACTTCCTCCATTTCCTCCACTTCCTCCACTTCATCCACTTCGTCCACTTCGTCAAGTTCGTCCACTTCCTCTACTTTCTCCACTTCCTCCACTTCGTCCACTTCCTACACTTCCTTCAGTTCCTCCATTTCGGCCACTTCCTCCACTTGCTCCACTTCGTCCACTTCCCTCACTTCGTAAACTTCGTCAACTTCGTCCACTTCGTCAACTTCGTCTTCTTCGTCCACTTCCTCCACTTCCTCCACTTCATCCACTTCCTCCACTTCGTCCATTGTGTCCTCTTCGTCCACTTCTTCATCATCTTCTTCCACTTCGTCCACTCCGTCCAATTCGTCAACTTTGTCCACTTCGTCAAGTTCGTCTACTTCGTCAACTTCATCCACTTCCTCAACATCGTCCACTTCCTGCACTTCCTCCACTTCGTTGACTTCCTGCACTTCTTCCACTTCCTCCACTTCTTCCACTTTGTCCACTTCATCCACTTCGTCAAGTTCGTCCACTTCCTCCACTTCCTCCACCTCCTCAACTTCGTCCACTTCGACAACTTCGTCCACTTCCTCCACTTCGTCCAGTTCTTCCACTTCCTACACTTCGTCCACATCCTCCCCTTCCTCCACTTCGTCCACTTCATCAACATCGTCCATTTCGTCCACCTCGTCAGTTCGTGCACTTCCTCCACTTCGTCAAGTTCGTCACCTTCATCCACTTTTCCACCTCCTCCACTTCCTCCACATCCTCCACATCCTCAACATCGTCCATTTCCTCCACTTCCTCCACTTCATTCACTTCCTCCACTTCTTCCACTTCGTCCACTTCCTCCACTTGCTCCACTTCGCCACTTCGTCCACTTCGTCAATTCGTCCACTTCTTCCACCTCCTCCACTTCTTCCACATCCTCCACCTCCTCCACTTCCTCCCCTTCGTCCACTTCATCAAGTTCGTCAACTTCGTCGCCTTCGTCTGCTTCCTCCACTTCCTCCACTTCGTCAACTTCTTCCACTTCGTCCACTTCCCCAAATCGTCCACTTCCACCACTTCATTCACTTCTTACACTTCCTCCACTTCCTGAACTTCGTCCACTTCCTCCACTTCGTCCACTTCTTCCACTTCCTCCATTTCGTCCACTTCCTCCACTTCGTCCACTTCGTCCACTTCGTCAACTTCAACCACTTCATCAACGTCGTGTACTTCGTCCACTTCCTCCACTTCCTCTACTTCTTCCACTTTCTCCACTTCCTCCACTTTGTCCACTTCGTCTAGTTCGTCCACTTCGTCAACTTCGTCCACTTCTTCCACTTCCTCCACTTCGTCCACTTCGTCCACTTCCTCCACTTCGTCAACTTCGTCCACTTCGTCCACTTCGTCCACTTCGTCAACTTCGTCCACTTCTTCCTCTTCGTCCACTTCGTCCACTTCGCGACTTCATCCACTTCGTCCTCTTTATCCACTTCGTCCACTTCGTCAAGTTCGTCCACTTCCTCCACTTCCTCCATTTTGTCCACTTCCTCCACTTCCCCCACTTTCTGAACTTCGTCCACTTTGTCCACTTCGTCCATTTCGTCTAGTTCCTCCACTTCCTTCACTTCATCCATTTCGTCAACTTCGTCAAGTTCGTCCTCTTCGTCCACTTCCATCACTTCCTCCACTACGTCAACATCTTCCACTCCGTCTACTTCCCCCACTTCGTCAACTTCGTCAACCTCCTCCACTTCGTCCAGTTCTTCCACCTCCTGCACTTCCTCCACGTCCTCCACTTCCTCCACTTCGTCCACTTCATCCACTTCGTCGATTTCGTCTTCCTCCACTTCGTCATGTCAGTCCACTTCGTCCACTTCCTCTTCTTCCTCCGGTTCCTCCACTTCGTGCACTTCCTCCAGTTCCTCCACTTCGTGTAATTCCTTCATTTCGACCACTTCCTCCACTTCCTCCACATCCTCCACTTCCTCAACATCGTTTATTTCCTCCACTTCCTCCACTTCATTCACTTACTCCACTTCTTCCACTTCGTCCACTTCCTCCACTTCCTCCACTTCCTCCACTTCCTCCACTTCGTCCACTTCGTCCACTTCGTCAACTTTGTCGACTTCGTCTACTTCTTCCACTTCTTCCACTTGCTCCACTTGCTCCACTTCGTCCACTTCTTCTACTTCTTCCACTTCCTCCACTTCCTCCACTTCATCCACTTCGTCAACTTCGTCCACTTTGTCCACTTCGTCCACTTCCTCTACTTCCTCCACTTCTTCCACTTCCTCCACTTCATCCTCTTCGTCCACTTCCTCCACTTCCTCCACTTCGTCCACTTCCTCCACTTCGTCATGTTCATCCACTTCCTCTACTTCCTCCACTTCCTCCACTTCGTGTACTTCCTTCATTTCGTGCACTTCCTCCAGTTCGTTCATTTCGTCCACTTCGTCAACTTCGTCCACTTCCTCAACTTACTCAACATCGTCCACTTCCTCGACTTCATCCACTTCATTCACCTCCTGCACTTCCTCCACTTCGTCAACTTCGGCCACTTCCTCCACTTCATCCACTTCGTCCATTTCGTCCACTTCGTCAAGTTCGTCCACTTCCTCCACTTCCTAAACTTCGTCCATTTCATCCACTTCCTCCACTTCCTCAACTTCTTCCACTTCCTCCACTTCCTCCACTTCGTCCATTTCTTCGACTTCGTCCACTTCGTCAACCTCGTCCTCTTCGTCCAGTTCGTCCACGTCGTCATGTTCGTCCACTTCGTGCACTTCCTCCACTTCGGCAACTTTGTACTCTTCGTCGACTTCGTCCACTTGGGCGACTTTCTCCAGTTCGGCAACTTCGTACTCTTCGTCGACTTCGTCCACTTCGGCAACTTCGTACTCTTCGTCGACTTTGTCCACTTCGTCCACTTCGTCATGTTCGTCCACCTCGTCCACTTCCTCTACTTCCTCCAGTTCCTCCACTTCCACCACTTCGTCAACTTTGTCAACTTCGTCCACTTCGTCCATTTCGTCCACTACCTCCACTTCCTCCATTTGCTCCTCTTCCTCCACATCGTCAACTTCGTCAACTTCGTCCACTTGGTCCACTTTATCAAGGTCGTCCACTTGCTCCACTCTGTCCACTTCGTCCACTTGGTCGACTTCCTCCACTTCCTCCATTTCGTCAACTTCGTCAACTTTGTCCACTTTGTCAACTTTGTCTACTTCGTCCACTTCCTCCACTTCTTCCACATCCTCCACTTCCTCCACTTCATCGACTTCATCGACTTCGTCCACTTCGTCCACTTCGTCCACTTCGTTCACTTCGTCCACTTCTTCCACTTCGTCCACTTCGTCCACGTCGTCAACTTCGTCCACTTCTTGACTTCGTCCACCCCACTTCGTCCACTTCGTGCACTTCGTCCACCCCACTTCGTCCACTTCCTCTACTTCCTCTACTTTCTCCACTTCCTCCATTTCCTCCACTTCCTCCACTTCGTGTACTTCCTTCATTTCGTCCACTTCCTCCACTCCGTCATGTTCGTCCACTTCCTCTACTTCGTCCACATCGTCCACTTCGTCAAGTTCGTCCACTTCCTCCACTTCCTCCAATACCTCCACTTCTTCAAGTTCGTCTATTTCCTCTACTTCCTCCACTTCCTCCACTTCCTCAACATCGTCCACTTTCCTCCAATTCATCCACTTCTTCCACTTCGTCAACTTTATCCACTTCGTCAACTTCGTCCATTTCGTCCCCTTCGTCCATTTCGTCCACTTCGTGAACTTCGTTTACTTCGTCCACTTCCTCCACTCCCTCATTCCTCCACTTCGTCCACTTCCTACCCTTTGTCCTCTTCTTCCACTTCGTCAAGTTAGTGAACTTTGTCCACATCGTCCACTTCCTAAATTTCTTCCACTTCCTCCTCTTCGTCTACTTTCTCCACTTCGTCAACTTCCTCCATTTGCTCCACTTCATCCTCTTCGTCCACTTCGTCAACTTCGTCCTATTCGTCCGCTTCCTTCACTTCGTCCACGTCGTCAACTTCGTCCACTTCCACTATTTCCTCTACTTCGTCCACTTTGTCCACTTCCTCCACTTCCTCCACTTCATCAACTTCCTCCACTTCGTCAAGTTCGTCCACTTCGTCCACTTCCTCTATTTCCTCTACTTCGTCCACTTCCTCCACTTCGTCGACTTCCTCCATTTCGTCCATTTCCTCCACTTCCTCCACTTCCTCCACTTCCTCCACTTCCTCCACTTCGTCCATTTCGCCCACTTCGTCCATTTCGTCCACTTCGTCAACTTCGTCCTATTCGTCCGCTTCCTTCACTTCGTCCACGTCGTCAACTTCGTCCACTTCCACTATCTCCTCTACTTCGTCCACTTTGTCCACTTCCTCCACTTCCTCCACTTCATCCACTTCCTCCACTTCGTCAAGTTCGTCCACTTCGTCCACTTCCTCTATTTCCTCTACTTTGTCCACTTCCTCCACTTCCTCCACTTCCTCCACTTCCTCCATTTCGTCCATTTCCTCCACTTCCTCCACTTCTTCCACTTCCTCCACTTCCTCCACTTCGTCCATTTCGTACACTTCGTCCATTTCGTCCACTTCGTCCATTTCGTCCACTTCGGTAAATTCGTCCACTTCGTCCATTTCCTCCACTTCCTCCATTTCGTTCACTTCCTCAACATCTTCCATTTCTTCCAGTTCCTCCACTTCATTAATTCCTCCACTTCTTCCACTTCGTCAACTTTGTCCACTTCCTCCACTTCGTGCACTTCGTCAACTTCGTCTATTTCGTCCACTTCGTCAAGCTCGTCCACTTCCTCCACGTCCTCCACTTCTTCAACTTCCTCTACTTCCTCCACTTCCTCCACTTCCTCCACGTCCTCCACTTCCTCCACTACCTCCACTTCCTCCATTCCGTCCACTTCCTCCAATTCATCAACATCGTCCATTTCCTCTACTTCCTCCACTTCATTCACTTCCTCCACTTCTTCTACTTCGTCAACTTTGTCCACTTCGTCCACTTCGTCAACTTCGTCCACTTCGTCCACTTCGTCCACTTCGTCAACTTCGTCCATTTCGTCCACTTCCTCGACTTCCTCGACTTTGTCCACTTCCTCCACTTCGTCCACTTCGTCCACTTCTTTTACTTCCTCCACTTCCTCCACTTCCTCCATTTCGTCCACTTCCTCCACTTCCTCAACATCGTCCATTTCCTCTACTTCCTCACTTCGTTCACTTCATCCACTTCTTCCACTTCGTCCACTTCGTCCACTTCCTCCACTTCGTCCACTTCGTCCACTTCGTACACTTCGTCCTCTTCGTCCACTTCGTCCTCTTCGTCCACTTCGTCGAGTTCGTCCACTTTGTCAACTTTGTCTACTTCGTCAAGTTCGTCCACTTCCTCTATTTCCTCCGCTTCGTCCACTTCGTCCAATATGTCGACTTCCTCCACTTCCTCCACTTCCTCCACTTCTTCCACTTCCTCCACTTCGTCCACTTTCTCCACATTATCCATTTCGTCCACTTCATCTTCTTTGTCCACTTCGTCCTCTTCGTGCCCTTCCTCCACTTCCTCCACTTGCTCCACTTCCTTCACTTCCTCCATTTCGTCCTCTTCCTTCATTTCCTCCACTTCCTCCACTTCGTCAACTGCTTCCACTTCGTCCATTTCGTCCACTTCGTCAAGTTCGTCCACTTCCTCCGCTTCCTCCACTTCCTCCACTTTGTCCACTTCGTCCACTTCGTAAACTTCGTCCACTTCGTCAACTTCGTCCACTTCCACCACTTCGTCCAGTTCTTCTACTTCCTCCACTTCGTACACATTCTCCACTTCCTCCAGTTCGTCCATTTCCTCCACTTCCTTCACTTCCTCCATTTCGTCCACTTCCTCAACATCTTCCATTTCTTCCACTTCCTCCACTCCATTCACTTCCTCCACTTCTTCCACTTCGTCAACTTTGTCCACTTCCTCCACTTCGTCCACTTCGTCAAGCTCGTCCACTTCCTCCACTTCGTCCACTTCCTCCACTTCCTCCACTTCGTCCACTTCCTCAACTTTGTCCACTTCCTCCACTTCCTCGATTTCGTCCACTTCCTCAACATCTTCCATTTCTTCCACTTCCTCCACTTCATTCACTTCCTCCACTTCTTCCACTTCGTCAACTTTGTTCACTTCGTCCACTTCGTCAACTTCGTCAAGCTCGTCCACTTCGTCTATTTCGTCCAATTCGTCAAGCTCGTCCACTTCCTCCACGTCCTCCACTTCTTCAACTTCCTCCGCCTCCTCCACTTCCTCCACTTCCTCCACTTCCCCCACTTCCTCCATTTCGTCCACTTCCTCCACTTCCTCAACATCGTCCATCTCCTCTACTTCCTCCACTTCATTCAATTCCTCCACTTCTTCCACCTCGTCAACTTTGTCCACTTCCTCCACTTCGTTCACTTCGTCAACTTTGTCAACTTCGTCCACTTCGTCCACTTCCTCCACTTCCTCCACTTCCTCCACTTCCACCATTTCGTCCATTTCCTCTACTTCCTCCACTTCATCCACTTCTTCCACTTCGTCAACTTTGTCCACTTCCTCCACTTCGTCCACTTCCTCCACTTCCTACATTTCGTCCGCTTCCTCCACTTCCTGAACATCGTCCATTTCATCCACTTCCTGCACTTGATTCACTTCTTCCACTTTGTCCACTTCGTCAACTTCGTCAACTTCATCCACTTCGTCCATTTTGTCCACTTCGTTAAGTTCGTCCACATCCTCCACTTACCCGCTTCTTCTACTTTGTCCACTTCGTACACTTCGTCCACTTCGTCCACGTCGTCAACTTCGTGCGCTTCGTACACGTCGTCCTCTTCGTCCACTTCCTCCACTTCCCCACTTCATCCACTTCGTCTACTTCGTCAAGTTCGTCCCCTTTATCCACTTCGTCCACTTCCTCTATTTCCTCCACTTCATCCACTTCCTCCACTTCCTCCACTTCATCCACTTCCTTCACTTCGTCCTCTTCGTCCACTTCCTCCACTTCGTCCACTTCGTCAACCTCGTGTACTTCGTCCACTTCCTCTACTTCCTCCACTTCATCCACTTCTTCCACTTCCTCCACTTCCTCCACTTCCTCCACTTCGTCCACTTCATCCTCTTCGTCCACTTAGTCGACTTCGTCCTCTTCGTGCACTTTCTCCACTTCCTCCACTTCGTCCAATTCGTCAAGTTCGTCCATTTCCTCTACTTCCTCCACTTCCCCCATTTCGTCCTCTTCCTCCATTTCCTCCACTTCGTCCACTTCGTCCACTTCGTCCATTTCGTCCACTTCGTTAGGTTCGTCCACTTCCTCCACTTCCTCCACATACTCCACTTCGTCCACATCGTCAACTTCGTCCACTTCGTCAAGTTCGTCCACTTCCTCTATTTCCTCCACTTCGTCCACTTCCTCCGCTTCCTCCACTTCCTCCACTTCGTCAAGTTCGTCCCCTTTATCCACTTCGTCCACTTCCTCCACTTCGTCAACGTCTTGCTATTTCTCCACTTCGTCAACTTCGTCCACTTCCTCCACTTTGTCCACTTCCTCCACTTCCTCCACTTCCTCGATTTCGTCCACTTCCTCAACATCTTCCATTTCTTCCACTTCCTCCACTTCATTCACTTCCTCCACTTCTTCCACTTCGTCAACTTTGTTCACTTCGTCCACTTCGTCAACTTCGTCAATTTCGTCCACTTCGTCTATTTCGTCCAATTCGTCAAGCTCGTCCACTTCCTCCACGTCCTCCACTTCTTCAACTTCCTCCGCCTCCTCCACTTCCTCCACTTCCTCCATTTCGTCCACTTCCTCCACTTCCTCAACATCGTCCATCTCCTCTACTTCCTCCACTTCATTCAATTCCTCCACTTCTTCCACCTCGTCAACTTTGTCCACTTCCTCCACTTCGTTCACTTCGTCAACTTTGTCAACTTCGTCCACTTCGTCCATTTCCTCCACTTCCTCCACTTGCTCCACTTCGTACCCTTCTTCCACTTCCTCCACTTCCACCATTTCGTCCATTTCCTCTACTTCCTCCACTTCATCCACTTCTTCCACTTCGTCAACTTTGTCCACTTCCTCCACTTCGTCCACTTCCTCCACTTCCTACATTTCGTCCGCTTCCTCCACTTCCTCAACATCGTCCATTTCATCCACTTCCTCCACTTCATTCACTTCCTCCACTTTGTCCACTTCGTCAACTTCGACAACTTCATCCACTTCGTCCATTTTGTCCACTTCGTTAGGTTCGTCCACATCCTCCACTTCCTCCACTTCTTCTACTTTGTCCACTTCGTACACTTCGTCCACTTCGTCCACGTCGTCAACTTCGTGCGCTTCGTACACGTCGTCCTCTTCGTCCACTTCCTCCACTTCCCCACTTCATCCACTTCGTCTACTTCGTCAAGTTCGCCCACTTCGTCCACTTCCTCTATTTCCTCCACTTCATCCACTTCCTCCACTTCCTCCACTTCGTCCACTTCATCCACTTCCTTCACTTCGTCCTCTTCGTCCACTTCCTCCACTTCGTCCACTTCGTCAACCTCGTGCACTTCGTCCACTTCCTCTACTTCCTCCACTTCATCCACTTCTTCCACTTCCTCCACTTCCTCCACTTCCTCCACTTCGTCCACTTCGTCCACTTCATCCTCTTCGTCCACTTAGTCGACTTTGTCCTCTTCGTGCACTTCCTCCACTTCCTCCACTTCATCCACTTCGTCCAATTCGTCAAGTTCGTCCACTTCGTCCAGTTCCTCTACTTCCTCCACTTCCTCCATTTCGTCCTCTTCCTCCATTTCCTCCACTTCCTCCACTTCGTCCACTTCGTCAACTTCGTCCACTTCGTCCATTTCGTCCACTTCGTCAGGTTCGTCCACTTCCTCCACTTCCTCCACATACTCCACTTCGTCCACATCGTCAACTTCGTCCACTTCGTCAAGTTCGTCCACTTCCTCTATTTCCTCCACTTTGTCCACTTCCTCCGCTTCCTCCAATTCCTCCACTTCGTCAACTTGGTCAAGTTCGTCCCCTTTATCCACTTCGTCCACTTCCTCCACTTCGTCAACGTTCATCAATTTACCCACTTCGTCAACTTCCTCCACTTCCTCCACTTCTTCAACATTGTCCACTTCTTGCACTTCCTCCACTTCATTCACTTCCTGAACTTCTTCCCCTTGGTCAACATCGTCCACTTCGTCCACTTCATCCACTTTGTCAACTTCGTCCATTTCGTCCACTTCGTCAAGTTCGTCCACTTCCTCCACTTCCTACACTTCCTCCACTTCCTCCACTTCGCCCACCTCCTCCACTTCGTCAACTTCGTCCACTTCGTCCACTTTCTCCACTTCCTCAACATTGTCCACTTCTTGCACTTCCTCCACTCCATTCACTTCCTAAACTTCTTCCACTTCATCACATTGTCCATTTCCTCCACTTCCTCCATTTTCTCCACTTCGTCCACATCGTCAACTTTATCAACATCCTGCGCTTCCTCCACTTCGCCCACTTCGTCCACTTCGCCCTCTTCGCCCACTTCGCCCACTTCCTCCACTTCCTCCACTTCCTCAACTTCGTGAACGTCGTGCATTTCGTCCACTTCCTCCACTTCGTCCAGTTCTTCCACTTTCTCCACCTCGTCCACATTCTCCACTTCCTCCAGTTCGTCAAATTCGTCCACTTCGTTTACTTCGTCCACTTCGTCAATTTCGTCTACTTCCTCCACTTCCTCCACTTCGTCAAATTCGTCCACTTCGTCCACTGCGTCCACTTCCTCCATTTCGTCCACTACCACCACTTCCTCAACATCGTCCATTATCTCTACTTCCTCCACTTCATTCACCACATCCACTTCTTCCACTTCGTCAACTTTGTCCACTTCATCCACTTTGTCCACTTCGTCCATTTCGCCAACTTCGTCAACTTCGTCCATTTCGTCCACTTCGTCAGGTTCATCCACTTCGTCGACTTCGTCCACTTCCTCCACTTCGTCCATTTCGTCCACTTCTTCCATTTCCTCCACTTCGTCCACTTTCTCGACTTCGTCCACTGCCTCCATTTCGTCCACCTCCTCCACTTCGTCCTCTTCGTCCACCTCCTCCACCTCCTTCACTTAGTACACTTCATCAACTTCCTCAACTTCCTCCACTACCTCCACTTCGTCCACTTCTTCCACTTCCTCCACTTCCTCCTCTTCCTCCACTTCGTCAACTTCGTCCACTTCCTCCACTTCGTCCACTGCCTCCACTTCGTCCACTTCTTCCACTTCCGCCACTTCGTCCACTTCCTCCTCTTCCTCCACTTCGTCCAGTTCGTCAACTTCATCCACTTCCTCCACTTCGTCTAGTTCTTCCACTTCCTCCACTTCGTCCACATTGTCCACTTCCTCCACTTCGTCAAATTCGTCCATTTCCTCCACTTCCTCCGGTTCGTTCACTTCCTCCCTTTCATCCACTTCCTCCAGTTCCTCAACATCGTCTATTTTCTCCACTTCCTCCACTTCATTCACTTCCTCCACGTTGTCCAATTCGTCCACTTCGTCAACTTTGTCCACTTCTTCAACTTCGTCCACTTTGTCCATTTCGTCCACTTCGTCAAGTTCGTCCACTTCCTCGACTTCCTCCACTTTGTCCACTTCGGCAACTTCGTTAATTTCCCCCACTTCCTCCACTTCGTCCACTTTTTCCACTTCCTCTGGTTTGTCCACTTCGTCAACTTGGTCCCTTTCGTCCACTTCGTCCACTTCGTCCACTTTGTCCACTTCGTCCACTTCTTCCACTTCCTCCACTTCGTACACTTCGTCCACTTCCTCCACTTCGTCCACTTCGTCCACTTCCTCCTCTTCGTCGACTTCGTCCTCTTCATCCACTTCCTCCATTCCATCCACTTCATCCACTTCGTCATGTTCGTCCACTTCCTCTACTTCCTCCACTTCCTCCACTTCCTCCACTTCCTCCACTTTGTCCACTTTCTTCACTTCGTCCACTTCCTCCACTTCAACCACTTCCTCCTCTTTGTCCACTTCAAGACTTAGTCGTCTTAGATCACTTACTCCACTTCCTCCACCTCGTCAACTTCTTCCACTTCGTCCACTTCGTGAACATCGTCCACTTCCTCCACTTCGTCAACGTCGTCAACTTCGTCCACTTCGTCAACTTCGTCCACTTCCTCCACTATGTCCAGTTCTTCCACTTACTCCACTTCCTCCAAATTCTCCACTTCCTCCACTTCGTCACCTTCGTCCACTTCCTCCACTTCGTCCATTTCGTTCGCTTCGTCCATTTCGTCCACTTCATCCACTTCGTCCACTTCGTCGAGTTTGTCCACTTTGTCCACTTCCTCCACTTCCTCCGCTTCGTCCTCTTCGTCAACGTCCTCAACTTCGTCCACTTCCTTCACATCGTCCAGTTCTTCCACTTCCTCCACATTATCCACTTCCTCCACTTCATCAACTTCGTCCTCTTCGCCCACTTCATCCATTTTGTCCACTTCGTCAAGTTCTTCTACTTCCTTCACTTCCTCCACTTCCTGCACACCGTCAAGTTCGTCCACTTCCTCCACTTCCTCCACTTGCTCCATTTCGTCCACTTCGTCAACTTCGTCAACTTCTTCCACTTCATCCACTTTCTCCACTTCTCCAACATTGTCCACTTCTTGCACTTCCTCCACTCCATTCACTTCCTGAACTTCTTCCACTTCGTCAACATCGTCCATTTCCTCCACTTCCTCCACTTCCTCCACTTCCTCCCCTTTCTCCACTTTGTCCACTTCGTCTACTTCGTCCACTTCGTCAACTTCATCAACTACCTGCACTTCCTCCATTTTGCCCACTTCGTCCACTTCGCCCACTTCCTCCACTTCCTCAACGTCGTCCATTTCGTCCACTTCGTCAACTTCGTCCACTTCCTCCACTTCGTCTAGTTCTTCCACTTTCTCCACCTCGTCCACATTCACCACTTCGTCCACTTCGTCAAATTTGTCCACTTCATCAATTTCGTCTACTTCCTCCATTTCCTCCACTTCCTCCACACTTTGTCAATTTCGTCCACTTCATCCACTTCGTCCACTTCGTCAAGTTCGTCCACTTCCTCCACTTCCTCCAATCCTCCACTTCCTCCACTTCGTCCACTTCCTCCATTTTGTCAACTTCGTCAACTTCCGCCACTTCGTCCACATCTTTAACTTCGTCCACTTCCTTCACTTCCCCCACTTCGTCCACTTCTTCAACTTCGTCTAGTTCCTCCACTTCGTCCAATTCTTACACTTCCTCCACATCCTCCACTTCGTCCACTTCGTCAACTTCGTCAACTTCGTCAACTTCGTCCACTTCCTCCACTTCGTCAAGTTTGTCCACTTCCTCCACTTTGTCCACTTCCTCCACTTCCTCCACTTCGTCCACTGCCTCCTCCTCTACTTCCTCCACTTCCTCCACTTCCTCAACTTCCTCCGCGTCGTTCAATTCGTCAACTTCGTCAACTTCGTCCCCATCATCTACTTCGTCCCCTTCGTCCACTTCCACCACTTCTTCCATTACGTCAACTTCTTCCACTTCGTCAACGTCCCCCACTTCGTCCACTTCGTCAACTTCCTCCACTTCCTCCACTTCATCCAGTTCTTCTACCTCCTGCACTTCGTCCAAGTCCTCCACTACTTCGTCCACTTCATCAACTTCGTCCATTTTGTCCACCTCATCAGGTTCGTCCACTTCCTCCACTTCGTCAAGTTAGTCCACTTTGTCCACTTCTATCACCCCCTCCACTTCCTCCACATCCTCCACATCGTCCATTACCTCCACTTCCTCCACTTCATTCACTTCCTCCACTTCTTCCACTTCGTGCACTTCCTCCACTTCATCCACTTCGTCTACTTCGTCCACTTCGTCCACTTCGTCAACTTCGTCCACTTCCTCCACGTCCTCCACTTCCTTCACTTCGTCCACGTCGTCCACTTCGTCAACTTCGTCCTCTTCGCCCACTTCGTCCACTTCCTCCACTTCCTCCACCTCATCCACTTCGTCCACTTTATCAAGTTCGTCCACTTCGTCCACTTCCTCTACTTCCTCCACTTCCTCCACTTCGTCCCCTTCCTACACTCTCTCAGTTCCTCCATTTCGTCCACTTCCTCCACTTCCTCCACTTCGTCCACCTCCCTCACTTCGTAAACTTGGTCTACTTCGTCCACTCCGTCCACTTCGTCAACTTTGTCTTCTTCGTCCACTTCCTCCACTTCCTCCACTTCATCCACTTCCTCCACTTCGTCCATTGTGTCCTCTTCGTCCACTTCTTCATCATCTTCTTCCACTTCGTCCACTCCGTCCAATTCGTCAACTTCGTCCCCTTCGTCCACTTCGTCAACTTCGTCTACTTTGTCAACTTCGTCCACTTCGTCCACTTCCTCAACATCGTCCACATCCTCCACTTACTCGATTTCATCCACTTCCTCCACTGTGTCTTCTTCGTCCACTTCTTCATAATCTTCTTCCACTTCATCCACTCTGTCAAATTCGTCAACTTTGTCAACTTCGTCCCCTTCGTCCACTTCGTCAAGTTCGTCTACTTCGTCCACTTCCTCAACATCGTCCACGTCTTCCACTTCCACCACTTCATTGACTTCCTGCACTTCTTCCACTTCGTCCACTTCTTCCACTTCGTGCACTTCGTCCACTTCATCCACTTCGTCCACGTTGTCCATTTCGTCCAATTCGTCAAGTTCGTCCACTTCCTCCACTTCCTCCACCTCCTCAACTTCGTCCACTTCGTCAACTTCGTCCACTTCCTCCACGTCCTCCACTTCCTTCACTTCGTCCACGTCGTCCACTTCGTCGACTTCGTCCTCTTCGCCCACTTCGTCCACTTCCTCCACCTCATCCACTTCGTCCACTTTGTCAAGTTCGTCCACTTCGTCCACTTCCTCTACTTCCTCCACTTCCTCCACTTCGTCCCCTTCCTACACTCTCTCAGTTCCTCCATTTCGTCTACTTCCTCCACTTCCTCCACTTCGTCCACCTCCCTCACTTCGTAAACTTGGTCTACTTCGTCCACTTCGTCAACTTTGTCTTCTTCGTCCACTTCCGCCTACTTCCTCCACCTCCTCAACTTCGTCCACTTCGTCAACTTCGTCCACTTCCTCCACTCCGTCCAGTTCTTCCACTTCCTGCACTTCGTCCACGTCCTCCACTTCCTCCACTTCGTCCACTTCATCAACCTCGTCCATTTTGTCCACCTCGTCAATTCGTCCACTTCCTCCACTTCGTCAAGTTCGTCCACTTCCTCCATTTCTTCCACCTCCTCCACTTCCTCCACATCCTCCACTTCCTCAACATCGTCCATTTCCTCCACTTCCTCCACTTCATTCACTTCCTCCACTTCGTCCACATCCTCCACTTCGTCAACTTTGTCCACTTCGTCCATTTCGTCCACCTCGTCAAGTTCGTCGACTTCCTCCATTTCATCCACTTCGTCCACATCTTCTACTTCGTCCACTTCCTCCTCTTCATCCACTTCCCCCACTTCGTCCACTTCTTCAACTTCGTCTAGTTCCTCCACTTCGTCCAATTCTTACACTTCCTCCACTTCGTCCACTTCTTCAACTTCGTCTAGTTCCTCCACTTCGTCCAGTTCTTCCACTTCATCCACTTTGTTAACTTCGTCCATTTAGTCCACTTCATCAAGTTCGTCCACTTCGTCCACTTCCTCCACTTCATCAACTTCGTCAACTTCCTCCATTTCATCCACTTCGTCCACATCTTCTACTTCGTCCCCTTCCTCCACTTCGTCCACTTCCCCCACTTCGTCCACTTCTTCAACTTCGTCTAGTTCCTCCACTTCGTCCAGTTCTTACACTTCCTCCACTTCGTCCACATCCTCCACTTCGTCCACTTCGTCAACTTTGTCCACTTCGTCCATTTCGTCCACCTCGTCAAGTTCGTCCACTTGCTCCACTTCGTCAAGTTCGTCCACTTCCTCCACTTCCTCCACTTCTTCCACTTCCTCCACTTCGTCCACTGCCTCCTCCTCTACTTCCTCCAGTTCGTCCACTTTGTCCACTTCGTCCATTTCGTCTACTTCCTCCACTTCCTCCACTTCGTCCAATTCGTCAACTTCGTCAAGTTCGTCCCCTTCGTCCACTTCGTCAACTTCGTCAAATTCATCCCCTTCGTCCACTTCCACCACTTCCTCCACTACGTCAACTTCTTCCACTTCGTCCACGTCCCCCACTTCGTCCACTTCGTCAACTTCGTCCACTTCCTCCACTTCCTCCACTTCGTCCAGTTCTTCCACATCCTGCACTTCGTCCACGTCCTCCACTTCCTGCCCTTCGTCCACTTCTTCAACTTCGTCCATTTCGTCCACCTCGTCAGGTTCGTCGACTTCCTCCACTTCCTCCACTTCGTCAAGTTCGTCCAGTTTGTCCACTTCTACCACCTCCTCCACTTCCTCCACATCCTCCACTTCCTCAACATCGTCCATTTCCTCCACTTCCTCCACTTCATTCACTTCCTCCACTTCTTCCACTTCGTCCACTTCCTTCACTTCATCCACTTCGTGTAGTTCGTCCACCTCGTCCACTTCATCAACTTCGTCCACTTCGTCCAATTTGACCACTTCCTCCACGTCCTCCACTCCCTTCACTTCGTCCACGTCGTCAACTTCGTCGACTTTGTCCACTTCGTCCTCTTCGCCTACTTCTTCCACTTCCTCCATTTCCTCCACTTCCTCCACTTCGTCCACTTCGTCCACTTCGTCAAGTTCGTCCACTTCCTCTACTTCCTCCACTTCCTCAACTTCGTCCACTTCCTTAAGTTCCTCCATTTCGTCCACTTCCTCCACTTCGTCCACTTCCCTCGCTTCGTAAACTTCGTCTTCTTCGTCCACTTCGTCCACTTCCTCCACTTCACCCACTTCCTCCACTTCGTCCACTGTGTCCTCCTCGTCGACTTCTTCATCATCTTCTTCCACTTCGTCCACTTCGTCCAATTCGTCAACTTCGTCCCCTTCGCCCACTTCGTCAACTTTGTCTACTTCGTCAACTTCGTCCACTTCCTTAACATCGTCCACTTCCTCCATTTCCTCCACTTCATTGACTTCCTGCACTTCTTCCACTTCGTCAACTTCGTCAACTTCTTCCACTTCGTCCATTTCATCCACTTCCTCAACTTCCTCCACCTCCTCAACTTCGTCCACTTCGTCAACTTCGTCCACTTCCTCCACTTCGTCCAGTTCTTCCACTTCCTGCACTTCGTCCACGTCCACCACTTCCTCCACTTCGTCCACTTCATCAACATCGTCCATTTCGTCCACCACGTCTGTTCGTCCACTTCCTCCACTTCCTCCACTTCCTCCACTTCGTCAAGTTCGTCCACTTCTTCCACCTCCTCCACTTCCTCCACATCCTCCACTTCATCAACATCGTCCATTTCCTCCACTTCCTTCACTTTATTCACTTCCTCCACTTCTTCCACTTCGTCCACTTCCTCCACTTCCTCCACTTCGTCCACTTCATCCACTTTGTTAACTTCGTCCATTTAGTCCACTTCCTCCACTTCGTCAACTTCTTCCACTTCGTCCACGTCCCCCACTTCGTCCACTTCGTCAATTTCGTTCACTTTGTCAACTTCGTCCACTTCCTCCACTTCGTCAAATTCTTCCACCTCCTGCACTTCATCAACTTCGTCCATTTCCTCTACTTCCTCCACATCGTCCACATCCTCCACTTCCTCAACATCGTCCACTTCCTCCACTTCCTCCACTTCTTCCACTTCCTCCACTTCGTCTAGTACGTCCACTTCATCAAATTCGTCCACTTCGTCCACTTTGTCCACTTCTTCCACTTCCTCCACGTCCTCCACTTCCTTCACTTCGTCCACGTCGTCAACTTCGTCCACTTCCTCCATTTCCTCCACTTCCTCCACTTCATCCACTTCGACCACTTCGTCAAGTTCGTCCACTTCCTCTACTTCCTCCACTTCCTTGACTTCCTCCACTTCCTTCACTTCCTACACTTCCTTCAGCTCCTCCATTTCGTCCACTTCCTCCACTTCCTCCACTTCCCTCACTTCGTAAGTTCGTCAACTTCGTCCACTTCGTCAACTTCGTCTTCTTCGTCCACTTCCTCCACTTCGTCCACTGTGTCCTCCTCGTCCACTTCTTCATCATCTTCTTCCACTTCGTCCACTCCGTCCAATTGGTCAACTTCGTCCCCTTCGCCCACTTCGTCAAGTTCGTCTACTTCGTCAACTTCGTCCACTTCGTCCACTTCCTCAACATCGACGACTTCCTCCACTTCCTCCACTTCATTGACTTCCTGCACTTCTTCCACTTCGTCAACTTCGTCCACTTCTTCCACGTCGTCCATTTCGTCCACTTCGTCAAGTTCGTCCACTTGCTCCACTTCCTCCACCTCCTCAACTTCGTCCAGTTCTTCCACTTCCTGCACTTCGTCCACGTCCTCCACTTCCTCCACTTCGTCCACTTCATCAACATCGTCCATTTCGTCCACCTCGTCAGTTCGTCCACTTCCTCCACTTTCTCCACTTAGTCAAGTTCGTCCACTTCTTCCACCTCCTCCACATCCTCCACATCCTTTACTTCATCAACATCGTCCATTTCCTCCACTTCCTCCACTTCATTCACTTCCTCCACTTCTTCCACTTCGTCCACTTCCTCCACTTCGTCCACTTCGTCCACTTCATCCACTTTGTTAACTTCGTCCATTTAGTCAACTTCATCAAGTTCGTCCCCTTCGTGCACTTCCATCACTTCCTCTACTACGTCAACTTCTTCCACTTGGTCCACATCCCCCACTTCGTCCACTTCGTCAACTTCGTCCACTTCCTCCACTTCGTCCAGTTCTTCCACCTCCTGCACTTCGTCCACATCCTCCACTTCCTGCACTTCGTCCACTTCATCAACTTCAACCATTTCGTCCACCTCGTCAGGTTCGTCCACTTCCTCCACTTCCTCCACTTCGTCAGGTTCGTCCACTTTGTCCACTTCTACCACCTCCTCTACTTCTTCCACATCCTCCACTTCCTCAACTTTGTCCATTTCCTCCACTTCCTCCACTTCATTCACTTCCTCTACTTCTTCCACTTCGTCCACTTCCTCCACTTCATCCACTTCGTCTACTTCCTCCACTTCCTCAACTTCGTCAACTTCCTCCACTTCCTCCACTTCGTCCACATCTTCCACTTCGTCCACTTTCTCCACTTCCCCCACTTCGTCCACTTCTTCAACTTCGTCTAGTTCCTCCACTTCGTCCAGTTCTTACACTTCCTCCACTTCGTCCACATCCTCCACTTCCTCCACTTCCTCCACTTCATCCACTTCGTCAACTTTTTCCACTTCGTCCATTTCGTCCACCTCGTCAAATTCGTCCACTTCCTCCACTTCGTCAAGTTCGTCCACTTCCTCCACTTCGTCCACTTCTTTCATTTCCTCCACTTCGTCCACTGCCTCCTCCTCTACTTCCTCCAGTTCGTCCACTTTGCCCACTTCGTCCATTTCGTCTACTTCCTCCACTTCTTCCACTTCGTCCAACTCGTCAACTTCGTCAAGTTCGTCCCGTTCGTCCACTTCGTCCATTTCGTCTACTTCCTCCACTTCTACCACCTCCTCCACTTCCTCAACATCGTCCATTTCCTCCACTTCATTAACTTCCTCCACTTCTTCCACTTCGTCCACTTCCTCCACTTCGTCCACTTCACCACTTCGTCCACTTCGTCAACTTCGTCCACTTCCTCCACCTCCTCCACTTCCTCCACTTCCTCCACCTCCTCCACTTCCTCCCCTTCGTCCACTTCGTCAACTTCGTCGCCTTCGTCTGCTTCCTCCACTTCCTCCACTTCGTCAACTTCTTCCACTTCGTCAACTTTGTCCACTTCTCCAACATCGTCCACTTCCTCCACTTCATTCACTTCTTGCACTTCTTCAACTTCGTCCACTTCCTCCACTTCCTCCACTTGTTCCACTTCCTCCATTTCGTCCACTTCGTCCACTTCCTCACTTCGTCCAGATCGTTAACTTCCTCCACTTCGTCAACTTCAACCACTTCGTCAACTTCGTCCACTTCCTCCACTTCTTCCACTTTCTCCACTTCCTCCACTTTGTCCACTTCGTCCACTTCGTCAACTTCGTGAACTTCCTCCACTTCCTCCACTTCGTCCACTTCGTCCACTTTGTCCACTTTGCGACTTCTTCCACTTCTTCCACTTCATCCACTTCGTCCACTTCGTCAAGTTCGTCCACTTTGTCCACTTCTACCACCTCCTCCACTTCCTCCACATCCTCCACATCCTCCACATCCTCCACTTCCTCAACATCGTCCATTTCCTCCACTTCCTCCACTTCATTCACTTCCTCTACTTCTTCCACTTCCTCCACTTCCTCCACTTCATCCACTTCATCTACTTCCTCCACTTCCTCAACTTCGTCAACTTCCTCCACTTCCTCCACTTCGTCCACATCTTCCACTTCGTCCACTTCCTCCACTTCCCCCACTTCGTCCACCTCTTCAACTTCGTCTAGTTCCTCCACTTCGTCTAGTTCTTACACTTCCTCCACTTCGTCCACATACTCCACTTCCTCCACTTCGTCCACTTCGTCAACTTTGTCCACTTCGTCCATTTCGTCCACCTCGTCAAGTTCGTCCACTTCCTCCACTTCGTCAAGTTCGTCCACATCCTCAACTTCCTCCACTTCTTCCATTTCGTCTACTTCCTCCACTTCCTCCACTTCGTCCAATTCGTCAACTTCATCAAGTTCGTCTCCTTCGTCCACTTCGTCAAATTCGTCCCCTTCGTCCACTTCCACCACTTCCTCCACTCTGTCAAGTTCTTCCACTTCGTCCACGTCCTCCACTTCGTCCACTTCGTCAACTTCGTGCACTTCCTCCACTTCCTCCACTTCGTCCAGTTCTTCCACCTCCTGCACTTCGTCCACATCCTCTACTTCTTGCACTTCGTCCACGTCATCATCTTCATCCATTTCGTCCACCTCGTCAGGTTCGTCCACTTCCTCTACTTCATCAAGTTCGTCCACTTTGTCCACTTCTACCACCTCCTCCACTTCCTCCACATCCTCCACATCCTCCACGTCCTCAACATCGTCCATTTCCTCCACTTCCTCCACTTCATTCACTTCCTTCACTTCTTCCACTTCGTCCACTTCCTCCACTTCGTCTACTTACTCCACTTCCTCAACTTCGTCAACTTCCTCCACTACGTCCACATCTTCCACTTCGTCCACTTCCCCCACTTCGTCCACTTCTTCAACTTCGTCTAGTTCCTCCACTTCGTCGAGTTCTTACACTTCCTCCACTTCATCCACTTCGTCAACTTTGTCCACTTCATCCATTTCGTCCACCTCGTGAAGTTCGTCCACTTCCTCCACTTCGTCAAGTTCGTCCACTTCCTTCACTTCGTCCACTTCTTCCACTTCCTCCACTTCATCCACTGCCTCCTCCTCTACTCCCTCCAGTTCGTCCACTTTGTCCACTCCGTCCATTGCGTCTACTTCCTCCACTTACTCCACTTTGTCAACTTCGTCAAGTTCGTCCCCTTCGTCCACTTCGTCAAATTTGTCCCCTTCGTCCACTTCCACCACTTCTTCCACTAAGTCAACTTCTTCCACTTCGTCCACGTCCCCCACTCCCTCCACTTCGTGAACTTCGTCCACTTCCTCCATTTCGTCCAGTTCTTCCACCTCCTGCACTTCGTCCATGTCCTCCACTTCCTGCACTTCGTCCACTTCATCAACTTCGTCCATTTCGTCCACCTCGTCAGGTTCGTCCACTTCCTCCACTTCCTCCACTTCGCCAAGTTCGTCCACTTTGCCCACTTCTACCACCACCTACGCTTCCTCCACTTCCTCCACATCCTCCACTTCCTCAAGATCGTCCATTTCCTCTACTTCCTCCACTTCATTCAGTTCCTCCACTTCTTCCACTTCGTCCACTTCCTCCACTTCATCCACTTCGTCCACTTCTTCCACTTCTTCTACGTCCTCCACTTGCTTCACTTCGTCCACGTCGTCAACTTCGTCCACTTCGTCCTCTTCGCCCACTTCGTCCACGTCCTCCATTTCCCCAACTTCCTCCACTCCATCCACTTCGTCCACTTCGTCAAGTTTGTCCACTTCCTCCACTTCGTCCACTTCGTACTCTTCCTTCAGTTCCTCCATTTCGTCCTCTTCCTCCACTTCCTCCACTTCGTCCACTTCCCTCACATCATAAACTTCGTCCACTTCGTCAACTTCGTCTTCTTCGTCTACTTCCTCCACGTCCTCCACTTCATCCACTTCCTCCACTTCTTCCACTTCCTCCATTTCCTCCACTTCCTCCACTTACTCCACTTCTTCCATTTCGCCCACTTCCTCCACTTCCTCTACTTCCTCCACTTCGTCAATTTCGTCCACTTCGACCACTTCCTCCACTTCGTCCACTGTGTCCTCTTCGTCCACTTCTTCATCATCTTCTTCCACTTCGTCCACTCCATCCAATTCGTCAACTTCGTCCCCTTCGTCCACTTCGTCTACTTCGTCAACTTCCTTCACTTTGTCCACTTCCTTAACATCGTCCACTCCTGCACTTCCTCCACTTCATTGACTTCCTGCACTTCTTCCACTTCGTCAACTTCGTCCACTTCCTCCACTTCTTTGACTTCCTCCACTTCATCCACTTCTTCAAATTCGTCTACTTCCTCCACTTCTTCCACCTCCTCAACTTCGTCCACTTCGTCAACTTCGTCCACTTTGTCAAGTTCGTCCACTTCCTCCACTTCGTCCACTTCATCAACATCCTCCATTTCGTCCACCTCGTCAGTTCGTCCACTTCCTCCACTTCCTCCACTTCGTCAAGTTCGTCCACTTCTTCCACTTCCTCCACTTCCTCCACCTCCTCCACTTCCTCAACATCGTCCATTTCATCCACTTCCTCCACTTCATTCACTACTTCAACTTCGTCCACTTCCTCCACTTCCTCCACTTCGCCACTTCGTCAACTTCGTCCACTTCCTCCACCTCCTCCACCTCGTCCACTTCCTCCACCTCCTCCACTGCGTCCCCTTCGTCCACTTCATCAAGTTCGTCAACTTTGTCCCCTTCGTCTGCTTCCTCCACTTCGTCAACTTCTTTGACTTCGTCAACTTTGTCCACTTCCCCATCATCATGCAGTTCCTCCACTTCATTCACTTCTAGCACTTTTCCCACTTCGTCCACTTCGTCCACTTCGTCCACTTCGTCAACTTCCTCCACTTCCTCCACTTCCTCCACTTCCTCCACTTCTTCCACTTCCTCCACTTCGTCCACTTCCTCCACTTATTCCTCTTCGTCCACTTCGTCCACTTCGCGACTTCATCCACTTAATCCACTTCCTCCACTTCGTCAAGTTCGTCCACTTCGTCCTCTTCTTCCACTTCGTCAAATTCGTCCCCTTTGTCCACTTCCACCACTACGTCAACTTCTTCCACTTCGTCCATGTCCCCCCACTTCGTCCACTTCGTCAACTTTGTCCACTTCCTGCACTTCGTCCGGTTCTTCCACCTCCTGCACTTCGTCCACATCCCCCACTTCCTGCACTTCGTCCACTTCATCAACTTCATCCATCTCGTCCACCTCGTCAGGTTCGTCCACTTCCTCCACTTCCTCCACTTCGTCAAGTTTGTCCACTTTGTCCACTTCTACCACCTCCTCCACTTCCTCCACATCCTCCACTTCCTCAACATCGTTTATTTCCTCCACTTCCTCCACTTCATTCACTTACTCCACTTCTTCCACTTCGTCCACTTCATCCACTTCGTCTACTTCGTCCACTTCTTCCACTTCGTCCACGTCCTCCACTTCCTTCACTTCGTCCAAGTCGTCAACTTCGTCCACTTCGTCCTCTTCGCCCACTTCCCCCATTTCCTCCACTTCCTCCACTTCTTCCACTTCGTCCACTTCGTCCACTTCGTCCACTTCGTCCACTTCCTCTACTTTCGTCCACTTCCCCCACTTCGTCCACTTCTTCAACTTCGTCTACTTCCTCCACTTCGTCCAGTTCTTACACTTCCTCCACTTCGTCCACATCCTCCACTTCGTCCACTTCGTCAACTTTGTCCACTTCGTCCATTTCGTCCACCTCGTCAAGTTCGTCCACTTGCTCCACTTCGTCAAGTTCGTCCACTTCCTCCACTTCCTCCACTTCTTCCACTTCCTCCACTTCGTCCACTGCCTCCTCCTCTAGTTCCTCCAATTCGTCCACTTTGTCCACTTCATCCATTTCGTCTACTTCCTCCACTTCCTCCAATTCGTCAACTTCGTCAAGTTCATCCCCTTCGTCCACTTCGTCAACTTCGTCAAATTCATCCCCTTCGTCCACTTCCACCACTTCCTCCACTACGTCAACTTCTTCCACTTCGTCCACGTCCCCCACTTCGTCCACTTCGTCAACTTCGTCCACTTCCTCCACTTCCTCCACTTCGTCCAGTTCTTCCACATCCTGCACTTCGTCCACGTCCTCCACTTCCTGCCCTTCGTCCACTTCTTCAACTTCGTCCATTTCGTCCACCTCGTCAGGTTCGTCGACTTCCTCCACTTCCTCCACTTCGTCAAGTTCGTCCAGTTTGTCCACTTCTACCAGCTCCTCCACTTCCTCCACATCCTTCACTTCCTCAACATCGTCCATTTCCTCCACTTCCTCCACTTCATTCACTTCCTCCACATCTTCCACTTCGTCCACTTCCTTCACTTCATCCACTTCGTGTAGTTCGTCCACCTCGTCCACTTCATCAACTTCGTCCACTTCGTCCACTTTGTCCACTTCCTCCACGTCCTCCACTCCCTTCACTTCGTCCACGTCGTCAACTTCGTCGACTTTGTCCACTTCGTCCTCTTCGCCTACTTCGTCCACTTCCTCCATTTCCTCCACTTCCTCCACTTCATCCACTTCGTCCACTTCGTCAAGTTCGTCCACTTCCTCTACTTCCTCCACTTCCTCCACTTCGTCCACTTCCTTAAGTTCCTCCATTTCGTCCACTTCCTCCACTTCGTCCACTTCCCTCACTTCGTAAACTTCGTCTAGTACGTCCACTTCGTCCACTTCCTCCACTTCACCCACTTCCTCCACTTCGTCCACTGTGTCCTCCTCGTCGACTTCTTATTTATCTTCTTCCACTTCGTCCACTTCGTCCAATTCGTCAACTTCGTCCCCTTCGCCCACTTCGTCAAGTTCGTCTACTTCGTCAACTTCGTCCACTTCGTCCACTTCGTCCAATTCGTCCATTTAGTCCACTTCCTTCACTTCGTCCACGTCCCCCACTTCGTCCACTTCGTCAAATTCGTTCACTTTGTCAACTTCGTCCACTTCCTCCACTTCGTCCAATTCTTCCACCTCCTGCATTTCGTCCACGTCCTCCACTTCCTGCACTCCGTCCACTTCATCAACTTCGTCCATTTCCTCTACCTCGTCAGGTTTGTCCACTTCCTCCACTTCGTCAAGTTTGTCCACTTTGTCCACTTCTACCACCTCCTCTACTTCCTCCACATCCTCCACATCCTCCACTTCCTCAACATCGTCCATTTCTTCCACTTCCTCCACTTCGTCCACGTCGTCAACTTCGTCCACTTCCTCCATTTCCTCCACTTCCTCCACTTCATCCACTTCGACCACTTCGTCAAGTTCGTCCACTTCCTCTACTTCCTCCACTTCCTCCACTTCCTCCACTTCCTCCACTTCCTACACTTCCATCAGCTCCTCCATTTCGTCCACTTCCTCCACTTCCTCCACTTCCCTCACTTCGTAAGTTCGTCAACTTCGTCCACTTCGTCAACTTCGTCTTCTTCGTCCACTTCCTCCACTTCGTCCACTGTGTCCTCCTCGTCCACTTCTTCATCATCTTCTTCCACTTCGTCCACTCCGTCTAATTGGTCAACTTCGTCCCCTTCGCCCACTTCGTCAAGTTTGTCTACTTCGTCAACTTCGTCCACTTCCTCAACATCGACGACTTCCTCCACTTCCTCCACTTCATTGACTTCCTGCACTTCTTCCACTTCGTCAACTTCGTCCACTTCTTCCACGTCGTCCATTTCGTCCACTTCGTCAAGTTCGTCCACTTCCTCCACTTCCTCCACCTCCTCAACTTCGTCCACTTCGTCCACTTCCTCCACTTCGTCCAGTTCTTCCACTTCCTGCACTTCGTCCACGTCCTCCACTTCCTCCACTTCGTCCACTTCATCAACATCGTCCATTTCGTCCACCTCGTCAGTTCGTCCACTTCCACCATTTTCTCCACTTAGTCAAGTTCGTCCACTTCTTCCACCTCCTCCACATCCTCCACATCCTTTACTTCATCAACATCGTCCATTTCCTCCACTTCCTCCACTTCATTCACTTCCTCCACTTCTTCCACTTCGTCCACTTCCTCCACTTCGTCCACTTCGTCCACTTCATCCACATTTTTAACTTCGTCCATTTAGTCAACTTCATCAAGTTCGTCCCCTTCGTGCACTTCCACCACTTCCTCCACTACGTCAACTTCTTCCACTTCGTCCACATCCCCCACTTCATCCACTTCGTCAGCTTCGTCCACTTCCCCCACTTCGTCCAGTTCTTCCACTTCCTGCACTTCGTCCACGTCCACCACTTCCTCCACTTCGTCCACTTCATCAACATCGTCCATTTCGTCCACCACGTCTGTTCGTCCACTTCCTCCACTTCCTCCACTTCCTCCACTTCGTCAAGTTCGTCCACTTCTTCCACCTCCTCCACTTCCTCCACATCCTCCACTTCATCAACATCGTCCATTTCCTCCACTTCCTCCACTTTATTCACTTCCTCCACTTCTTCCACTTCGTCAACTTCGTCCACTTCCTCCACTTCCTCCACTTCGTCCACTTCATCCACTTTGTTAACTTCGTCCATTTAGTCCACTTCCTCCACTTCGTCAACTTCTTCCACTTCGTCCATGTCCCCCACTTCGTCCACTTCGTCAATTTCGTTCACTTTGTCAACTTCGTCCACTTCCTCCACTTCGTCCAATTCTTCCACCTCCTGCACTTCGTCCACGTCCTCCACTTCCTGCACTCCGTCCACTTCATCAACTTCGTCCATTTCCTCTACTTCCTCCACATCCTCCACGTCCTCCACTTCCTCAACATCGTCCACTTCCTCCACTTCCTCCACTTCTTCCACTTCCTCCACTTCGTCTAGTACGTCCACTTCGTCCACTTCATCAACTTCGTCCACTTCGTCCACTTTGTCCACTTCTTCCACTTCCTCCACGTCCTCCACTTCCTTCACTTCGTCCACGTCGTCAACTTCGTCCACTTCCTCCATTTCCTCCACTTCCTCCACTTCATCCACTTCGACCACTTCGTCAAGTTCTGCCACTTCCTCTACTTCCTCCACTTCCTCCACTTCCTCCACTTCCTCCACTTCCTACACTTCCTTCAGCTCCTCCATTTCGTCCACTTCCTCCACTTCCTCCACTTCCCTCACTTCGTAAGTTCGTCAACTTCGTCCACTTCGTCAACTTCGTCTTCTTCGTCCACTTCCTCCACTTCGTCCACTGTGTCCTCCTCGTCCACTTCTTCATCATCTTCTTCCACTTCGTCCACTCCGTCCAATTGGTCAACTTCGTCCCCTTCGCCCACTTCGTCAAGTTCGTCTACTTCGTCAACTTCGTCCACTTCGTCCACTTCCTCAACATCGACGACTTCCTCCACTTCCTCCACTTCATTGACTTCCTGCACTTCTTCCACTTCGTCAACTTCGTCCACTTCTTCCACGTCGTCCATTTCGTCCACTTCGTCAAGTTCGTCCACTTCCTCCACTTCCTCCACCTCCTCAACTTCGTCCACTTCCTCCACTTCCTCCACTTCGTCCAGTTCTTCCACTTCCTGCACGTCGTCCACGTCCTCCACTTCCTCCACTTCGTCCACTTCATCAACATCGTCCATTTCGTCCACCTCGTCAGTTCGTCCACTTCCTCCACTTTCTCCACTTAGTCAAGTTCGTCCACTTCTTCCACCTCCTCCACATCCTCCACATCCTTTACTTCATCAACATCGTCCATTTCCTCCACTTCCTCCACTTCATTCACTTCCTCCACTTCTTCCACTTCGTCCACTTCCTCCACTTCCTCCACTTCGTTCACTTCGTCCACTTCATCCACTTTGTTAACTTCGTCCATTTAGTCAACTTCATCAAGTTCGTCCCCTTCGTGCACTTCCACCACTTCCTCCACTACGTCAACTTCTTCCACTTGGTCCACGTCCCCCACTTCGTCCACTTCGTCAACTTCGTCCACTTCCTCCACTTCGTCCAGTTCTTCCACCACCTGCACTTCGTCCACATCCTCCACTTCCTGCACTTCGTCCACTTCATCAACTTCGTCCATTTCGTTCACCTCGTCAGGTTCGTCCACTTCCTCCACTTCCTCCACTTCGTCGGGTTCGTCCACTTTGTCCACTTCTACCACCTCCTCTACTTCCTCCACATCCTCCACTTCCTCAACTTTTTCCATTTCCTCCACTTCCTCCACTTCATTCACTTCCTCTACTTCTTCCACTTCGTCCACTTCCTCCACTTCATCCACTTCGTCTACTTCCTCCACTTCCTCAACATCGTCAACTTCCTCCACTTCCTCCACATCGTCCACATCTTCCACTTCGTCCACTTTCTCCACTTCCCCCACTTCGTCTAGTTCCTTCACTTCGTCCAGTTCTTACACTTCCTCTACTTCGTCCACATCCTCCACTTCCTCCACTTCCTCCACTTCGTCCACTTCGTCAACTTTTTCCACTTCGTCCATTTCGTCCACCTAGTCAAATTCGTCCACTTCCTCCACTTCGTCAAGTTCGTCCACTTCCTCCACTTCGTCCACTTCTTTCATTTCCTCCACTTCATCCACTGCCTCCTCCTCTACTTCCTCCAGTTCGTCCACTTTGCCCACTTCGTCCATTTCGTCTACTTCCTCCACTTCTTCCACTTCGTCCAACTCGTCAACTTCGTCAAGTTCGTCCCGTTCGTCCACTTCGTCCATTTCGTCTACTTCCTCCACTTCTACCACCTCCTCCACTTCCTCCACATCCTCCACATCCTCCACTTCCTCAACATCGTCCATTTCCTCCACTTCATTAACTTCCTCCACTTCTTCCACTTCGTCCACTTCCTCCACTTCGTCCACTTCGCCACTTCGTCCACTTCGTCAACTTCGTCCACTTCCTCCACCTCCTCCACTTCCTCCACTTCCTCCACCTCCTCCACTTCCTCCCCTTCGTCCACTTCGTCAACTTTGTCGCCTTCGTCTGCTTCCTCCACTTCCTCCACTTTGTCAACTTCTTCCACTTCGTCAACTTTGTCCACTTCTCCAACATCGTCCACTTCCTCCACTTCATTCACTTCTTGCACTTCTTCAACTTCGTCCACTTCCTCCACTTCCTCCACTTGTTCCACTTCCTCCATTTCGTCCACTTCCTCACTTCGTCCAGATCGTTAACTTCCTCCACTTCATCAACTTCAACCACTTCGTCAACTTCGTCCACTTCGTCCACTTCTTCCACTTTCTCCACTTCCTCCACTTCGTCCACTTCGTCCACTTCGTCAACTTCGTGAACTTCCTCCACTTCCTCCACTTCGTCCACTTCGTCCACTTCGTCCACTTTGTCCACTTCGCGACTTCTTCCACTTCTTCCACTTCATCCACTTCGTCCACTTCGTCAAGTTCGTCCACTTCCTCCACTTCCTCCAATTCCCCCACTTCGTCAACTTCTTCAACTTCGTCTAGTTCCTCCACTTCGTCCAGTTCTTACACTTCCTCTACTTCGTCCACATCCTCCACTTCCTCCACTTCGTCCACTTCGTCAACTTTGTCCCCTTCGTCCATTTCGTCCACCTCGTCAAGCACGTCCACTTCCTCCACTACGTCAAGTTCGTCCACTTCCTCCACTTTGTCCACTTCTTCCACTTCCTCCACTTCGTCCACTGCCTCCTCCTGCACTTCCTCCACTTCCTCCACTTCGTCCAATTCGTCAAGTTCGTCCCCTTCGTCTACTTCGTCAACTTCGTCAAATTCGTCCCCTTCGACCACTTCCACCACTTTCTCCACTACGTCAACTTCTTCCACTTCGTCGACGTCCCCCACTTCGTCCACTTCGTCAACTTCGTCCACTTCGTCAAATTTGTCCACTTCCTACACTTCGTCCAGTGCTTCCACCTCCTGCACTTTGTCCACATCATCCACTTCCTGCACTTCGTCCACTTCATCAACTTCGTCCATTTCGTCCACCTCGTCAGGTTCGTCCACTTCCTCAACTTCCTCAACTTCGTCAAGTTCGTCCACTTTGTCCACTTCTACCACCTCCTCCACTTCCTCCACATCCTCCATATCCTCCACATCCTCCACTTCCTCAACATCGTCCATTTCCTCCACTTCCTCCACTTCATTCACTTCCTCTACTTCTTCCACTTCGTCCACTTCCTCCACTTCATCCACTTCATCTACTTCCTCCACTTCCTCAACTTCGTCAACTTCCTCCACTTCCTCCACTTCCTCCACATCTTCCACTTCGTCCACTTCCTCCACTTCCCCCACTTCGTCCACCTCTTCAACTTCTTCTAGTTCCTCCACTTCGTCCAGTTCTTACACTTCCTCCACTTCGTCCACATACTCCACTTCCTCCACTTCGTCAACTTTGTCCACTTCGTCCATTTCGTCCACCTCGTCAAGTTCGTCCACTTCGTCCACTTCGTCAAGTTCGTCCACATCCTCAACTTCCTCCACTTCTTCCATTTCGTCTACTTCCTCCACTTCCTCCACTTCGTCCAATTCGTCAACTTCGTCAAGTTCGTCTCCTTCGTCCACTTCGTCAAATTCGTCCCCTTCGTCCACTTCCTCCACTCTGTCAACTTCTTCCACTTCGTCCACGTCCTCCACTTCGTCCACTTCGTCAACTTCGTGCACTTCCTCCACTTCCTCCACTTCGTCCAGTTCTTCCACCTCCTGCACTTCGTCCACATCCTCTACTTCTTGCAGTTCGTCCACTTTATCATCTTCGTCCATTTCGTCCACCTCGTCAGGTTCGTCCACTTCCTCTACTTCATCAAGTTCGTCCACTTTGTCCACTTCTACCACCTCCTCCACTTCCTCCACATCCTCCACATCCTCCACGTCCTCAACATCGTCCATTTCCTCCACTTCCTCCACTTCATTCACTTCCTTCACTTCTTCCACTTCGTCCACTTCCTCCACTTCGTCTACTTACTCCACTTCCTCAACTTCGTCAACTTCCTCCACTACGTCCACATCTTCCACTTCGTCCACTTCCCCCACTTCGTCCACTTCTTCAACTTCGTCTAGTTCCTCCACTTCGTCGAGTTCTTACACTTCCTCCACTTCGTCCACTTCGTCAACTTTGTCCACTTCGTCCATTTCGTCCACCTCGTGAAGTTCGTCCACTTCCTCCACTTCGTCAAGTTCGTCCACTTCCTTCACTTCGTCCACTTCTTCCACTTCCTCCACTTCGTCCACTGCCTCCTCCTCTACTCCCTCCAGTTCGTCCACTTTGTCCACTCCGTCCATTGCGTCTACTTCCTCCACTTCCTCCACTTTGTCAACTTCGTCAAGTTCGTCCCCTTCGTCCACTTCGTCAAATTTGTCCCCTTCGTCCACTTCCACCACTTCTTCCACCTCCGGCACCTCGTTCATGTCCTCCACTTCCTGCACTTCGTCAACTTCATCAACTTCGTCCATTTCGTCCACCTCGTCAGGTTCGTCCACTTCCTCCACTTCCTCCACTTCGCCAAGTTCGTCCACTTTGCCCACTTCTACCACCACCTACACTTCCTCCACTTCCTCCACATCGTCCACTTCCTCAAGATCGTCCATTTCCTCCACTTCCTCCACTTCATTCAGTTCCTCCACTTCTTCCACTTCGTCCACTTCCTCCACTTCATCCACTTCCTCCACTTCTTCCACTTCCTCTATGTCCTCCACTTGCTTCACTTCGTCCACGTCGTCAACTTCGTCCACTTCGTCCTCTTCGCCCACTTCGTCCACGTCCTCCATTTCCCCAACTTCCTCCACTCCATTCACTTCGTCCACTTCGTCAAGTTCGTCCACTTCCTCCACTTCGTCCACTTCGTACTCTTCCTTCAGTTCCTCCATTTCGTCCTCTTCCTCCACTTCGTCCACTTCCCTCACATCATAAACTTCGTCCACTTCGTCCACTTCGTCAAATTCGTCTTCTTCGTCTACTTCCTCCACTTCCTCCACTTCATCCACTTCCTCCACTTCTTCCACTTCCTCCATTTCCTCCACTTCCTCCACTTACTCCACTTCTTCCATTTCGCCCACTTCCTCCACTTCCTCTACTTCCTCCACTTCGTCAATTTCGTCCACTTCTTCCACTTCGACAACTTCCTCCACTTCGTCCACTGTGTCCTCTTCGTCCACTTCTTCATCATCTTCTTCCACTTCGTCCACTCCATCCAATTCGTCAACTTCGTCCCCTTCGTCCACTTCGTCAACTTCCTCCACTTTGTCCACTTCCTTAACATCGTCCACTCCTGCACTTCCTCCACTTCATTGACTTCCTGCACTTCTTCCACTTCGTCAACTTCGTCCACTTCCTCCACTTCTTCGACTTCCTCCACTTCATCCACTTCGTCAAATTCGTCTACTTCCTCCACTTCTTCCACCTCCTCAACTTCGTCCACTTCGTCAACTTCGTCCACTTCGTCCAGTTCTTCCACTTCCTGCACTTTGTCCACGTCCTCCACTTCCTCCACTTCGTCCACTATATCAACATCGTCCATTTCGTCCACCTCGTCAGTTCGTCCACTTCCTCCACTTCCTCCACTTCGTCAAGTTCGTCCACTTCTTCCACTTCCTCCACTTCCTCCACCTCCTCCACTTCCTCAACATCGTCCATTTCATCCACTTCCTCCACTTCATTCACTACTTCAACTTCGTCCACTTCCTCCACTTCCTCCACTTCGCCACTTCGTCAACTTCGTCCACTTCGTCCACTTCCTCCACCTCCTCCACCTCGTCCACTTCCTCCACTTCCTCCACTTCGTCCACTTCGTCCACTTCGTCAACTTCCTCCACTTCCTCCACTTCCTCCACTTCTTCGTCCACTTCGTCCACTTCCTCCACTTATTCCTCTTCGTTCACTTCGTGCACTTCGCGACTTCATCCACTTAATCCACTTCCTCCACTTCGTCAAGTTCGTCCACTTCGTCCTCTTCTTCCACTTCGTCAAATTCGTCCCCTTTGTCCACTTCCACCACTTCCTCCACTACGTCAACTTCTTCCACTTCGTCCATGTCCCCCCACTTCGTCCACTTCGTCAACTTCGTCCACTTCCTGCACTTCTTCCGGTTCTTCCACCTCCATGTCCCCCCACTTCGTCCACTTCGTCCACTTCGTCCACATCCCCCACTTCCTGCACTTCGTCCACTTCATCAACTTCATCCATCTCGTCCACCTCGTCAGGTTCGTCCACTTCCTCCACTTCCTCCACTTCGTCAAGTTTGTCCACTTTGTCCACTTCTACCACCTCCTCCACTTCCTCCACATCCTCCACTTCCTCAACATCATTTATTTCCTCCACTTCCTCCACTTCAATCACTTACTCCACTTCTTCCACTTCGTCCACTTCATCCACTTCGTCTACTTCGTCAACTTCGTCAACTTCGTCCACTTCTTCCACTTCGTCCACGTCCTACACTTCCTTCACTTCGTCCACGTCGTCAACTTCGTCCACTTTGTCCTCTTCGCCCACTTCCTCCATTTCCTCCACTTCCTCCACTTCATCCACTTCGTCCACTTCGTCAAGTTCGTCCACTTCCTCTACTTTCTCCACTTCCTCCACTTCGTCCACTTCCTACACTTCCTTCAGTTCCTCCATTTCGGTCACTTCCTCCACTTCCTCCACTTCGTCCACTTCCCTCACTTCGTAAACTTCGTCTACTTCGTCCACTTCGTCCACTGTGTCCTCTTCGTCCACTTCTTCATCATCTTCTTCCACTTCGTCCACTCCGTCATATTCGTCAACTTTGTCCACTTCGTTAACTTCGTCAAGTTCGTCTACTTCGTCAACTTCGTCCACTTCCTCAACATCGTCCACTTCCTGCACTTCCTCCACTTCGTTGACTTCCTGCACTTCCTCCACTTCTTCCACCTTGTCCACTTCATCCACTTTGTCAAGTTCGTCCACTTCCTCCACTTCCTCCACCTCCTCAACTTCGTCTACTTCGTCCACTTCCTCAACTTCGTCCAGTTCTTCCACTTCCTACACTTCGTCCACATCCTCCACTTCCTCCACTTGGTCCACTTCATCAACATCGTCCATTTCGTCCACCTAGTCAGTTCGTGCACTTCCTCCACTTCGTCAAGTTCGTCACCTTCGTCCACTTCTTCCACCTCCTCCACTTCCTCCACATCGTCCATTTCCTCCACTTCCTCCATTTCATTCACTTCCTCCATTTCATTCACTTCCTCCACTTTTTCCACTTCGTCCACTTCCTCCACTTCCTCCACTTCGCCACTTCGTCCACTTCGTCAATTCGTCCACTTCCTCCACTTCCTCCACATCCTCCACCTCCTCCACTTCGTCCTCTTCGTCCACTTCGTCAAGTTCGTCAACTTCGTCGCCTTCGTCTGCTTTCTCCACTTCCTCCACTTCGTCAACTTCTTCCACTTCGTCCACTTCCCCAAATCGTCCACTTCCACCACTTCATTCACTTCTTGCACTTCCTCCACTTCCTCCACTTCCTCCACTTCCTCCACTTCGTCCACTTCTTCCACTTCCTCCATTTCGTCCACTTCCTCCACTTCCTCCACCTCGTCAACTTCAACCACTTCATCAACATCATCTACTTCGTCCACTTCCTCCCATTCCTCTACTTCTTCCTCTTTCTCCACTTCCTCCACTTTGTCCACTTTGTCTACTTCGTTCACTTCGTCAACTTCGTTCACTTCTTCCACTTCCTCCACTTCCTCCACTTTTCCACTTCCTCCACTTCGTCCAGTTCTTCCACTTCCTACACTTCGTCCACATCCTCCACTTCCTCCACTTCGTCCACTTCATCAACATCGTCCATTTCGTGCACCTCGTCAGTTCGTCCACTTCCTCCACTTCGTCAACTTCGTCACCTTGGTCCACTTCTTCCACCTCCTCCACTTCCTCCACATCCTCCACTTCCTCAACATCGTCCATTTCCTCCACTTCCTCCACTTCATTCACTTCCTCCACCTCTTCCACTTCGTCCACTTCCTCCACTTCCTCCACTTCCTCCACTTCGCCACTTCGTCCACTTCTTCAATTCGTCCACTTCCTCCACTTCCTCCACTTCCTCCACATCCTCCACCTCCTCCACTTCGTCCCCTTCGTCCACTTCGTCAAGTTCGTCAACTTCGTCGCCTTCGTCTGCTTTCTCCACTTCCTCCACTTCGTCAACTTCTTCCACTTCGTCCACTTCCACCACTTCATTCACTTCTTGCACTTCCTCCACTTCCTCCACTTCTTCCACTTCCTCCATTTCGTCGACTTCCTCCACTTCCTCCACTTCCTCCACTTCGTCTACTTCAACCACTTCATCAACATCGTCTACTTCGTCCACTTCCTCCACTTCCTCTACTTCTTCCACTTTCTCCACTTCCTCCACTTTGTCCACTTCGTCTACTTCGTCCACTTCCTCCACTTCGTCCAGTTCTTCCACTTCCTACACTTCGTCCACATCCTCCACTTCCTCCACTTCGTCCACTTCATCAACATCGTCCACCTCGTCAGTTCGTGCACTTCCTCCACTTCGTCAAGTTCGTCACCTTCGTCCACTTCTTCCACTGCCTCCACTTCCTCCACATCCTCCACTTCCTCAACATCGTCCATTTCCTCCACTTCCTGCACTTCATTTACTTCCTCCACTTCTTCCACTTCCTCCACTTCCTCCACTTCCTCTACTTCGCCACTTCGTCCACTTCGTCAATTCGTCCACTTCCTCCACTTCCTTCACTTCCTCCACATCCTCCACCTCCTCCACTTCGTCCCCTTCGTCCACTTTGTCAAGTTCGTCAACTTCGTCGCCTTCGTCTGCTTTCTCCACTTCCTCCACTTCGTCAACTTCTTCCACTTCGTCCACTTCCACCACTTCATTCACTTCTTGCACTTCCTCCACTTCCTCCACTTCCTCCACTTCGTCCACTTCTTCCACTTCCTCCATTTCGTCCACTTCCTCCACTTCCTCCACTTCCTCCACTTCGTCAACTTCAACCACTTCATCAACATCGTCTACTTCGTCGACTTCCTCCACTTCCTCTACTTCTTCCACTTTCTCCACTTCCTCCACTTTGTCCACTTCGTCTACTTCGTCCACTTCGTCAACTTCGTCCACTTCTTCCACTTCCTCCACTTCCTCCACTTCCTCCACTTCGTCCACTTCCTCCACTTCGTCCAGTTCTTCCACTTCCTACACTTCGTCCACATCCTCCACTTCCTCCACTTCATCAACATCGTCCATTTCGTCCACCTCGTCAGTTCGTGCACTTCCTCCACTTCGTCAAGTTCGTCACCTTCGTGCACTTCTTCCACCTCCCCCACTTCCTCCACATCCTCCACTTCCTCAACATCGTCCATTTCCTCCACTTCCTCCACTTCATTCACTTCCTCCACTTCTTCCACTTCGTCCACTTCCTCCACTTCGCCACTTCATCCACTTCGTCAATTCGTCCACTTCCTCCACTTCCTCCACTTCCTCCACTTCCTCCACATCCTCCACCTCCTCCACTTCGTCAAGTTCGTCAACTTCGTCGCCTTCGTCTGCTTTCTCCACTTCCTCCACTTCGTCAACTTCTTCCACTTCGTCCACTTCCCCAAATCGTCCACTTCCACCACTTCATTCACTTCTTGCACTTCCTCCACTTCCTCCACTTCCTCCACTTCCTCCACTTCCTCCACTTCCTCCATTTCGTCCACTTCCTCCACTTCCTCCACTTCCTCCACCTCGTCAACTTCAACCACTTCATCAACATCGTCTACTTCGTCCACTTCCTCCACTTCCTCTACTTCTTCCACTTTCTCCACTTCCTCCACTTTGTCCACTTTGTCTACTTCGTCCACTTCGTCAACTTCGTCCACTTCTTCCACTTCCTCCACTTCCTCCACTTCCTCCACTTCATCCACTTCCTCCACTTCGTCAAGTTCTTCCACTTCCTACACTTCGTCCACATCCTCCACTTCCTCCACTTCGTCCACTTCATCAACATCGTCCATTTCGTCCACCTCGTCAGTTCGTGCACTTCCTCCACTTCGTCAAGTTCGTCACCTTGGCCCACTTCTTCCACCTCCTCCACTTCCTCCACATCCTCCACATCCTCCACTTCCTCAACATCGTCCATTTCCTCCACTTCCTCCACTTCATTCACTTCCTCCACTTCTTCCACTTCGTTAACTTCCTCCACTTCCTCCACTACCTCCACTTCGCCACTTCGTCCACTTCGTCAATTCGTCCACTTCCTCCACTTCCTCCACTTCCTCCACATCCTCCACCTCCTCCACTTCGTCAACTTCGTCGCCTTCGTCTGCTTTCTCCACTTCCTCCACTTCGTCAACTTCTTCCACTTCGTCCACTTCCCCAAATCGTCCACTTCCACCACTTCCTCCACTTCCTCCACTTCCTCCACTTCCTCCACTTCACCACTTCGTCAACTTCGTCCACTTCCTCCACTTCCTCGACCTCCTCCACCTTGTCCACTTCCTCCACCTCCTCCACTGAGTCCCCTTCGTCCACTTCGTCAAGTTCGTCAACTTTGTCCCCTTCGTCTGCTTCCTCCACTTCGTCAACTTCTTTGACTTCGTCAACTTTGTCCACTTCCCCATCATCATCCAGTTCCTCCACTTCATTCACTTCTTGCACTTTTTCAACTTCGTCCACTTCCTCCACTTCGTCAACTTCCTCCACTTCCTCCACTTCGTCCACTTCGTCAACTTCGTCCACATCCTCCACTTATTCCTCTTCGTCCACTTCGTCCACTTCGCGACTTCATCCACTTAATCCACTTCCTCCACTTCGTCAAGTTCGTCTACTTCGTCCACTTCCTCCACTTCCCCCACTTCATCCACTTCTTCAACTTCGTCTAGTTCCTCCACTTCGTCCAGTTCTTACACATCCTCCACTTCGTCCACATCGTCCACTTCCTCCACTTCGTCCCCTTCGTCAACTTTCTCCGGTTCGTCCATTTCGTCCACCTCGTCAAGGTCGTCCACTTCCTCCACTTCGTCAAGTTCGTCCACTTCCTCCACTTCCTCCACTTCTTCCACTTCCTCCACTTCGTCCACTGCCTCCTCCTCTACTTCCTCCAGTATGTCCACTTTGTGCACTTCGGCCATTTCGTCTACTTCCTCCACTTGCTTCACTTGCTCCACTTCGTCCAATTCGTCAACTTCGTCAAGTTCGTCCCCCTCGTCCGCTTCGTCAACTTCCTCAAATTCGTCCCCTTCGTCCACATCCACCACTTCCTCCACTACGTCAACTTCTTCCACTTCGTCCACGTCCCCCACTTCGTCTCCTTCTTCCAGTTCGTCAAATTCGTCCCCTTTGTCCACTTCCACCACTTCCTCCACTACATCAACTTCTTCCACTTCGTCCATGTCCCCCCACTTCGTCCACTTCGTCAACTTCGTCCACTTCCTGCACTTCGTCCAGTTCTTCCACCTCCTGCACTTCGTCCACATCCCCCACTTCTTGCACTTCGTCCACTTCATCAACTTCATCCATCTCGTCCACCTCGTCAGGTTCGTCCACTTCCTCCACTTCCTCCACTTCGTCAAGTTTGTCCACTTTGTCCACTTCTACCACCTCCTCCACTTCCTCCACACCCTCCACTTCCTCAACATCGTTTATTTCCTCCACTTCCTCCACTTCATTCACTTACTCCACTTCTTCCACTTCGTCCACTTCATCCACTTCGTCTACTTCGTCCACTTCGTCAACTTCGTCCACTTCGTCCACTTCTTCCACTTCGTCCACCTCCTCCACTTCCTTCACTTCGTCCACTTCGTCAACTTCGTCCTGTTCGCCCACTTCCTCCATTTCCTCCACTTCCTCCACTTCATCCACTTCGTCCACTTCGTCAAGTTCGTCCACTTCCTCTACTTTCTCTACTTCCTCCACTTCGTCCACTTCCTACACTTCCTTCAGTTCCTCCATTTCGGTCACTTCCTCCACTTCGTCCACTTCCCTCACTTCGTAAACTTCGTCTACTTCGTCCACTTCGTCAACTTCGTCCACTTCCTCCACTTCCTCCACTTCGTCAAGTTCGTCCATTTCCTCTATTTCCTCTACTTCGTCCACTTCCTCCACTTCCTCCACTTCATCCACTTCCTCCACTTCGTCCACTGTGTCCTCTTCGTCCACTTCTTCATCATCTTCTTGCACTTCGTCCACTCCGTCCAATTCGTCAACTTTGTCCACTTCGTCAACTTCGTCAAGTTCGTCTACTTCGTCCATTTCCTCAACATCGTCCACTTCCTCCACTTCGTTGACTTCCTGCACTTCCTCCACTTCTTCCACCTTGTCCACTTCATCCACTTTGTAAAGGTCGTCCACTTCCTCCACTTCCTCCACCTCCTCAACTTCGTCCACTTCGTCAACTTCGTCCACATCCTCAACTTCGTCCAGTTCTTCAACTTCCTACACTTCGTCCACATCCTCCACTTCCTCCACTTGTCCACTTCATCAACATCGTCCATTTCGTCCACCTCGTCAGTTCGTGCACTTCCTCCACTTCGTCAAGTTCGTCACCTTCGTCCACTTCTTCCACCTCCTCCACTTCCTCCACATCCTCCACATCCTCCACTTCCTCAACATCGTCCATTTCCTCCACTTCCTCCACTTCATTCACTTCCTCCACTTCTTCCACTTCGTCCACTACCTCCACTTCCTCCACTTCGCCACTTCGTCAATTCGTCCACTTCCTCCACTTCCTCCACTTCCTCCACTTCCTCCACATCCTCCACCTCCTCCACTTCGTCCCCTTCGTCCACTTCGTCAACTTCGTCGCCTTCGTCTGCTTTCTCCACTTCCTCCACTTCGTCAACTTCTTCCACTTCGTCCACTTCCCCAAATCGTCCACTTCCACCACTTCATTCACTTCTTGCAATTCCTCCACTTCCTCCACTTCCTCCACTTCCTCCACTTCGTCAACTTCAACCACTTCATCAACATCGTCTACTTCGTCCACTTCCTCCACTTCCTCTACTTCTTCCACTTTCTCCACCTCCTCCACTTTGTCCACTTGGTCTACTTCGTCCACTTCGTCAACTTCGTCCACTTCTTCCACTTCCTCCACTTCCTCCACTTCGTCCACTTCCTCCACTTCGTCCAGTTCTTCCACTTCCTACACTTCGTCCACATCCTCCACTTCCTCAACTTCGTCCACTTCATCAACATCGTCCATTTCGTCCACCTCGTCAGTTCGTGCAATTCCTCCATTTCGTCAAGTTCGTCACCTTGGTCCACTTCTTCCACCTCCTCCACTTCCTCCACATCCTCCACATCCTCCACTTCCTCAACATCGTCCATTTCCTCCACTTCCTCCACTTCATTCACTTCCTCCACTTCTTCCACATCGTACACTTCCTCCACTTCGTCAATTCGTCGACTTCCTCCACTTCCTCCATTTCCTCCACATCCTCCACCTCCTCCACTTCGTCCCCTTCGTCCACTTCGTCAAGTTCGTCAAATTCGTCGCCTTCGTCTGCTTTCTCCACTTCCTCCACTTCGTCAACTTCATCCACTTCGTCCACTTCCCCAAATCGTCCACTTCCACCACTTCATTCACTTCTTGCACTTCCTCCACTTCCTCCACTTCCTCCACTTCCTCCACTTCCTCCACTTCTTCCACTTCCTCCATTTCGTCCACTTCCTCCACTTCCTCCACTTCGTCAATTTCAACCACTTCATCAACATCGTCTACTTCGTCCACTTCGTCCACTTCGTCCACTTCCTCTAGTTCTTCCACTTTCTCTAGTTCCTCCACTTTGTCCACTTCGTCTACTTCGTCCACTTCGTCAACTTCGTCCACTTCTTCCACTTCCTCCACTTCGTCCACTTCCTCCACTTCCTCCACTTCGTCAACTTCATCCACTTCGTCAACTTCGTCCACTTCTTCCTCTTCGTCCATTTCGTCCACTTCGCGACTTCATCCACTTCGCCCTCTTTATCCACTTCGTCCACTTCGTCAAGTTCGTCCACTTCCTCCGCTTCCTCCATTTTGTCCACTTCCTCCACTTCCCCCACTTTCTGAACTTCGTCCACTTTGTCCACTTCGTCCATTTCGTCTACTTCCTCTACTTCCTCCACTTCCTTCACTTCGCCCATTTCGTCAACTTCGTCAAGTTTGTCCTCTTCGTCCACTTCCATCACTTCCTCCACTACGTCGATATCTTCCACTTCGTCTACTTCCCCAACTTCGTCAACTTCGTCCACCTCCTCCACTTCGTCCAGTTCTACCACCTCCTGCACTTCCTCCCCGTCCTCCACTTCCTCCACTTCGTCAACTTCGTCCACTTCGTCCACTTCGTCAACCTCGTCCCCTTCGTCAACTTCATCTACTTCCTCCACTTCCTCCACTTCTTCAACTTCCTCCACTTCCTCCACTTCGTCGACTTCGTCCACTTCGTCAACTTTGTCGACTTCGTCCACTTCTTCCACTTCTTCCACTTGCTCCACTTCGTCCACTTCTTCTACTTCTTCCACTTCCTCCACTTCGTCCACTTCCTCCACTTCATCCACTTCGTCAACTTCGTCCACTTTGTCCACTTCGTCCACTTCCTCTCTACTTCCTCCACTTCCTCCACTTCCTTCACTTCATCCTCTTCGTCCACTTCCTCCACTTCCTCCACTTCGTCCACTTCCTCCACTTCGTCATGTTCGTCCACTTCCTCTACTTCCTCCACTTCCTCCACATCGTGCACTTCCTTCATTTCGTGCACTTCCTCCACGTCCTCCACTTTATCCACTTCGTCCACTTACTCCACTTCGTTCACTTCCTCCACTTCGTTCATTTCGTCCACTTCCTCCACTTCGTTCATTTCGTTCACTTCGTCCACTTCGTCAACTTCGTCCACTTCCTCAACTTACTCAACATCCTCCACTTCCTCCACTTCCTCCACCTCATTCACTTCCTGCACTTCCTCCACTTCGTCAACTTCGGCCACTTCCTCCACTTCATCCACTTCGTCCATTTCGTCCACTTCGTCAAGTTCGTCCACTTCCTCCACTTCCTAAACTTCGTCCACTTCGTCGACTTCATCCACTTCCTCCACTTCCTCAACTTTTTCCACTTCCTCTACTTCCTCCACTTCGTCCATTTCTTCGACTTCGTCCACTTCGTCAACCTCGTCCACTTCGTCCTCTTCGTCCAGTTGGTCCACGTCGTCATGTACGTCCACTTCGTCCACTTCCTCCACTTCGGCAACTTTGTACTCTTCGTCGACTTCGTCCACTTCGGCGACTTCCTCCAGTTCGGCAACTTCGTACTCTTCGTCGACTTCGTCCGCTTCGGCAACTTCGTACTCTTCGTCGACTTTGTCCACTTCGTCCACTTCGTCATGTTCGTCCACCTCGTCCACTTCCTCCACTTCCTCTACTTCCTCCACTTCCACCACTTCGTCAACTTTGTCAACTTCCTCCACTTCGTCCACTTCCTCCACTTCGTCAACTTCGTCCACTTCGTCCACTTTCTCCACTTCGTTCACTTCCTCCACTTCCTCCACTTCGTTCATTTCGTCCACTTCCTCCACTTCGTTCATTTCGTCCACTTCGTCCACTTCGTCAACTTCGTCCACATCCTCAACTTACTCAACCTTCGTCCACTTCCTCCACTTCTTGTACTTCCTTCATTTCGTCCACTTCCTCCACTCCGTCATGTTCGTCCACTTCGTCCACTTCCTCTACTTCGTCCACATCGTCCACTTCGTCAAGTTCGTACACTTCCTCCACTTTCTCCAATTCCTCCACTTCTTCAACTTCGTCCACTTCCTCAACTTCGTCCACTTCCTCAACTTACTCAACATCGTCCACTTCCTCCACCTCATTCACCTCCTGCACTTCCTCCACTTCGTCAACTTCGGCCACTTCCTCCATTTCATCCACTTCGTCCATTTCGTCCACTTCATCAAGTTCGTCCACTTCCTCCACTTCCTAAACTTCGTCCACTTCATCCACTTCCTCCACTTCCTCAACTTCTTCCACTTCCTCCACTTCCTCCACTTCGTCCATTTCTTCGACTTCGTCCACTTCGTCAACCTCGTCCACTTCGTCCTCTTCGTCCAGTTGGTCCACGTCGTCATGTTCGTCCACTTCGTCAAGTTCCTCCACTTCCTCCACTTCGGCAACTTTATACTCGTCGTCGACTTCGTCCACTTCGGCGACTTCCTCCAGTTCGGCAACTTCGTACTCTTCGTCGACTTCGTCCACTTCGGCAACTTCGTACTCTTCGTCGACTTTGTCCACTTCCTCCACTTCGTCATGTTCGTCCACCTCGTCCACTTCCTCTACTTCCTCCACTTCCTCCACTTCCTCCACTTCCACCACTTCGTCAACTTTGTCAACTTCGTCCACTTCGTCCATTTCGTCCACTACCTCCACTTCCTCCATTTCCTCCTCTTCCTCCACATCGTCAACTTCGTCCACTTGGTCCACTTTATCAAGGTCGTCCACTTGCTCCACTCTGTCCACTTCGTCCACTTGGTCGACTTCGTCCACTTCCTCCATTTCGTCAACTTCGTCAACTTTGTCACTTTGTCAACTTCGTCTACTTCGTCCACTTCCTCCACTTCTTCCACATCCTCAACTTCCTCCACTTCATCGACTTCGTCCACTTCGTCCACTTCTTCCACTTCGTCCACTTCGTCCACGTCGGAAACTTCGTCCACTTCGTCCAGTTCCTCTACTTCCTCTACTTTCTCCACTTCGTCCACTTCGTCCACTTCCTCCACTTCATCCACTTCGTCAACTTCGTCCACTTTGTCCACTTCGTCCACTTCCTCTACTTCCTGCACTTCCTCCACTTCATCCTCTTCGTCCACTTCCTCCACTTCGTCCACTTCCTCCACTTCGTCATGTTCGTCCACTTCCTCTACTTCCTCCACTTCCTCCACTTCGTGCACTTCCTTCATTTTGTGCACTTCCTCCACTTCCTCCACTTTATCCACTTCCTCCACTTCGTTCACTTCCTCCACTTCGTTCATTTTGTCCACTTCCTCCACTTCGTTCATTTCGTCCACTTCGTCTACTTCCTCAAGTTACTCAACATCGTCCACTTCCTCCACTTCCTCCACCTCATTCACCTCCTGCACTTCCTCCACTTCGTCAACTTCGGCCACTTCCTCCACTTCATCCACTTCGTCCATTTCGTCCACTTCGTCAAGTTCGTCCACTTCCTCCACTTCCTAAACTTCGTCCACTTCGTCCACTTCATCCACTTCCTCCACTTCCTCCACTTCTTCCACTTCCTCCACTTCCTCCACTTCGTCCATTTCTTCGACTTCGTCCACTTCGTCAACCTCGTCCACTTCGTCCTCTTCATCCAGTTGGTCCATGTCGTCATGTTCGTCCACTTCGTCCACTTCCTCCACTTCCTCCACTTCGGCAACTTTGTACTCTTCGTCGACTTCGTCCACTTCGGCAACTTCGTACTCTTCGTCGACTTTGTCCACTTCCTCCACTTCGTCATGTTCGTCCACCTCGTCCACTTCCTCTACTTCCTCCACTTCCTCCACTTCCTCCACTTCCACCACTTCGTCAACTTTGTCAACTTCGTCCACTTCGTCCATTTCGTCCACTACCTCCACTTCCTCCATTTCCTCCTCTTCCTCCACATCGTCAACTTCGTCCACTTGGTCCACTTTATCAAGGTCGTCCACTTGCTCCACTCTGTCCACTTCGTGCACTTGGTCGACTTCGTCCACTTCCTCCATTTCGTCAACTTCGTCAACTTTGTCCACTTTGTCAACTTCGTCTACTTCCTCCACTTCCTCCACTTCTTCCACATCCTCAACTTCCTCCACTTCATCGACTTCGTCCACTTCTTCCACTTCGTCCACTTCGTCCACGTCGTCAACTTCGTCCACTTCGTCCACCCCACTTCGTCCACTTCCTCTACTTCCTCTACTTTCTCCACTTCCTCCACTTCGTCCACTTCCTCCACTTCATCCACTTCGTCAACTTCGTCCACTTTGTCTACTTCGTCCACTTCCTCTACTTCCTGCACTTCCTCCACTTCATCCTCTTCGTCCACTTCCTCCACTTCCTCCACTTCGTCCACTTCCTCCACTTCGTCATGTTCGTCCACTTCCTCTACTTCCTCCACTTCCTCCACTTCGTGCACTTCCTTCATTTCGTGCACTACCTCCACTTTATCCACTTCCTCCACTTCGTTCACTTCCTCCACTTCGTTCATTTCGTCCACTTCGTCCACTTCCTCAACTTACTCAACATCGTCCACTTCCTCCACTTCCTCCACCTCATTCACCTCCTGCACTTCCTCCAATTCGTCAACTTCGGCCACTTCCTCCACTTCATCCACTTCGTCCATTTCGTCTACTTCGTCAAGTTCGTCCACTTCCTCCACTTCCTAAACTTCGTCCACTTTGTCCACTTCATCCACTTCCTCCACTTCCTCCACTTCTTCCACTTCCTCCACTTCCTCCATTTCTTCGACTTCGTCCACTTCGTCAACCTCGTCCACTTCGTCCTCTTCATCCAGTTGGTCCACGTCGTCATGTTCGTCCACTTCGTCCACTTCCTCCACTTCCTCCACTTCGGCAACTTTGTACTCTTCGTCGACTTCGTCCACTTCGGCAACTTCCTCCAGTTCGGCAACTTCGTACTCTTTGTCGACTTCGTCCACTTCGGCAACTTCGTACTCTTCGTCGACTTTGTCCACTTCCTCCACTTCGTCATGTTCGTCCACCTCGTCCACTTCCTCTACTTCCTCCACTTCCTCCACTTCCTCCACTTCCACCACTTCGTCAACTTTGTCAACTTCGTCCATTACGTCCACTACCTCCACTTCCTCCATTTGCTCCTCTTCCTCCACATCGTCAACTTCGTCCACTTGGTCCACTTTATCAAGGTCGTCCACTTGCTCCACTCTGTCCACTTCGTCCACTTGGTCAACTTCGTCCACTTCCTCCATTTCGTCTACTTCGTCAACTTTGTCCACTTTGTCAACTTCGTCTACTTCGTCCACTTCCTCCACTTCTTCCACATCCTCAACTTCCTCCACTTCATCGACTTCATCCACTTCGTCCAGTTCTTCCACTTCGTCCACTTCGTCCACGTCGTCAACTTCGTCCACTTCATCCACTTCGTCCACCCCACTTCGTCTACTTCCTCTACTTCCTCTACTTTCTCCACTTCGTCCACTTCCTCCACTTCCTCCACTTCTTGTACTTCCTTCATTTCGTCCACTTCCTCCATTCCGTCATGTTCGTCCACTTCCTCCACTTCCTCTACTTCGTCCACATCGTCCACTTCGTCAAGTTTGTCCACTTCCTCCACTTTCTCCAATTCCTCCACTTCTTCAAGTTCGTCCACTTCCTCTACTTCCTCCACTTCCTCCACTTCCTCAACATCGTCCATTTTCCTCCACTTCATCCACTTCTTCCACTTCGTCAACTTTATCCACTTCGTCCGCTTCGTCACCTTTGTCCATTTCGTTCCCTTCGTCCATTTCGTTCACTTCGTGAACTTCGTTTACTTCGTCCACTTCCTCCACTCCCTCATTCTTCCACTTCGTCCACTTCCTACACTTCGTCCTCTTCGTCAGCTTCGTCACGTTCGTGAACTTTGTCCACATCGTCCACTTCCTAAATTTCTTCCACTTCCTCCTCTTCGTCTACTTTCTCCACTTCGTCAACTTCCTAAATTTCTTCCACTTCCTCCTCTTCGTCTACTTTCTCCACTTCGTCAACTTCCTCCACTTCCTCTACTTGCTCCACTTCATCCTCTTCGTCCACTTCGTCCTATTCGTCCGCTTCCTCCACTTCGTCCACGTCGTCAACTTCATCCACTTCCACTATTTCCTCTACTTCGTCCACTTTGTCCACTTCCTCCACTTCATCCACTTCCTCCACTTCGTCAAGTTCGTCCACTTCCTCTATTTCCTCTACTTCGTCCACTTCCTCCACTTCCTCCATTTCGTCCATTTCCTCCACTTCCTCCACTTCTTCCACTTCCTCCACTTCGGTAAGTTCGTCCACTTCGTCCACTTCGTCAATTTCCTCCACTTCCTCCATTTCGTTCACTTCCTCAACATCTTCCATTTCTTCCACTTCCTCCACTTCATTCACTTCCTCCACTTCTTCCACTTCGTCAACTTTGTCCACTTCCTCCACTTCGTGCACTTCGTCAACTTCGTCTATTTCGTCCACTTCGTCAAGCTCGTCCACTTCCTCCACGTCCTCCAGTTCTTCAACTTCCTCCAGTTCCTCCACTTCCTCCACTACCTCCACTTCCTCCATTCCATCCACTTCCTCCAATTCATCAACATCGTCCATTTCCTCTACTTCCTCCACTTCATTCACTTCCTCCACTTCTTCTACTTCGTCAACTTTGTCCACTTCGTCCACTTCGTACACTTTATCCACTTCGTCCACTTCATCCACTTCGTCCACTTCGTCAACTTCGTCCATTTCATCCATTTCCTCCACTTCCTCCACTTTGTCCACTTCCTCCACTTCGTCCACTTCGTACACTTCTTTTACTTCCTCCTCTTCCTCCACTTCCTCCATTTCGTCCATTTCCTCCAGTTCCTCAACATCGTCCATTTCCTCTACTTCCTCACTTCGTTCACTTCATCCACTTCTTCCACTTCGTCAACTTTGTCCACTTCCTCCACTTCGTTCACTTCCTCCACTTCCTCCATTTCGTCCACTTCCTCCACTTCTCAATATCGTCCGTTTCATCCACTTCCTCCACTTCATTCACTTCCTCCACTTTGTCCACTTCGTCAACTTCGTCAACTTCATCCACTTCGTGCATTTCGTCTACTTCGTTAGGTTCGTCCACTTCCTCCACTTCCTCCACTTCGTCCACGTCGTCAACTTCGTCCACTTCGTCCACTTCATACACTTCGTCCTCTTCGTCCACTTCATCGAGTTCGTCCACTTCCTCCACTTCATCCACTTCGTCAAAATCGTCTACTTCGTCAAAATCGTCCACTTCCTCTATTTCCTCCGCTTCCTCCACTTCGTCCACTTCTTCCACTTCCTCCACTTCGTCCATTTCGTCCACTTCATCCTCTTTGTCCACTTCGTCCTCTTCGTGCCCTTCCTCCACTTCCTCCACTTCATCCACTTCGTCCACTTCGTCCAGTTCCTCTACTTCCTCCACTTCCTCCACTTCCTCCACTTCCTCCACTTCCTCCACTTCCTTCACTTCCTTCATTTCGTCCTCTTCCTTCACTTCCTCCACTTCGTCAACTGCTTGCACTTCGTCCATTTCGTCCACTTCGTCAAGTTCGTCCACTTCCTTCGCTTCCTCCACTTCCTCCACTTTGTCCACTTCGTCCACTTCGTAAACTTCGTCCAATTCGTCCACTTCGTCAACTTCGTCCACTTCCACCACTTCGTCCAGTTCTTCCACTTCCTCCACTTCGTCCACATTCTCTACTTCCTCCACTTCCTCCAGTTCGTCCGTTTCCTCTACTTCCTTCACTTCCTCCATTTCGTCCACTTCCTCAATATCTTCCATTTCTTCCACCTCCTCCACTCCATTCACTTCCTCCACTTCTTCTACTTCGTCAACTTTGTCCACTTCCTCCACTTCGTCCACTTCGTCAACTTCGTCCACTTCGCCTATTTCGTCCACTTCGTCAAGCTCGTCCACTTCCTCCACTTCCTCCACTTCCTCCACTTCCTCGATTTCGTCCACTTCCTCAACATCTTCCATTTCTTCCACTTCCTCCACTTCATTCACTTCCTCCACTTCTTCCACTTCGTCAACTTTGTTCACTTCGTCCATTTCGTCAATTTCGTCCACTTCGTCTATTTCGTCCAATTCGTCAAGCTCGTCCACTTCCTCCACGTCCTCCACTTCTTCAACTTCCTCCGCCTCCTCCACTTCCTCCACTTCCTCCATTTCGTCCACTTCCTCCACTTCCTCAACATCGTCCATTTCCTCTACTTCCTCCACTTCATTCAATTCCTCCACTTCTTCCACCTCGTCAACTTTGTCCACTTCCTCCACTTCCTCCACTTCGTTCACTTCATCAAATTTGTCAACTTCGTCCATTTCCTCCACTTCCTCCACTTCGTACCCTTCTTCCACTTCCTCCACTTCGTACCCTTCTTCCACTTCCTCCACTTCCTCCACTTTCTCCATTTTGTCCATTTCCTCTACTTCCTCCACTTCATCCACTTCTTTCACTTCGTCAACTGTGCCCACTTCCTCCACTTCGTCCACTACCTCCACTTCCTACATTTCGTCCGCTTCCTCCACTTCCTGAACATCGTCCATTTCATCCACTTCCTCCACTTCATTCACTTCCTCCACTTTGTCTGCTTCGTCAACTTCGTCAACTTCATCCACTTCGTCCATTTTTTCCACTTCGTTAGGTTCGTCCACATCCTCCACTTCCTCCACTTCTTCTACTTTGTCCACTTCGTCCACGTCGTCAACTTCGTGCGCTTCGTACACGTCGTCCTCTTCGTCCACTTCGTCCACTTCCTCCACTTCCCCACTTCATCCACTTCGTCTACTTCATCAAGTTCGTCCACTTCGTCTACTTCCTCTATTTCCTCCACTTCATCCACTTCCTCCACTTCCTCCACTTCATCCACTTCCTTCACGTCGTCCTCTTCGTCCACTTCCTTCACTTCGTCCACTTCGTCAACCTCGTGTACTTCGTCCACTTCCTCTACTTCCTCCACTTCATCCACTTCCTCCACTTCCTCCACTTCGTCCACTTCATCCTCTTCGTCCACTAAGTCGACTTCGTCCTCTTCGTGCACTTCCTCCACTTCCTCCACTTCATCCACTTTGTCCAATTCGTCAAATTCGTCCACTTCGTCCAGTTCCTCTTCTTCCTCCACTTCCTGCATTTCGTCCTCTTCCTCCATTTCCTCCGCTTCCTCCACTTCGTCCACTTCGTCAACTTCGTCCACTTCGTCCATTTCGTCCACTTCGTTAGGTTTGTCCACTTCCTCCACTTCCTCTATTTCCTCCGCTTCGTCCACTTCGTCCACTATATCGACTTTCTCCACTTCCTCCACTTCGTCCACTTCTTCCACTTTCTCCACTTCGTCCACTTCGTCCATTTCGTCCACTTCATCCTCTTTGTCCACTTCGTCCTCTTCGTGCCCTTCCTCCACTTCCTCCACTTCGTCAAGTTCGTCCACTTCGTCCAGTTCCTCTACTTCCTCCACTTCCTCCACTTCCTCCACTTCCTTGACTTCTTCCATTTCGTCCTCTTCCTTCACTTCCTCCACTTCCTCCACTTCGTCAACTGCTTCCACTTCGTCCATTTCGTCCACTTCGTCAAGTTCCTCCACTTCCTCCGCTTCCTCCACTTCCTCCACTTTGTCCACTTCCTCCACTTCGTAAACTACGTCCACTTCGTCCACTTCATCAACTTCGTCCACTTCCACCACTTCGTCCAGTTCTTCCACTTCCTCCACTTCGTCCACATTCTCCACTTCCTCCAGTTCGTCCATTTCCTCCACTTCCTTCACTTCCTCCATTTCATCCACTTCCTCAACATCTTCCATTTCTTCCACCTCCTCCACTCCATTCACTTCCTCCACTTCTTCCACTTCGTCAACTTTGTCCACTTCGTCCACTTCGTCAACTTTGTCCACTTCGCCTATTTCGTCCACTTCATCAAGCTCGTCCACTTCCTCCACTTCGTCCACTTCCTCCACTTCCTCGATTTCGTCCACTTCCTCAACATCTTCCATTTCTTCCACTTCCTCCACTTCATTCACTTCCTCCACTTCTTCCACTTCGTCAACTTTGTTCACTTCGTCCACTTCGTCAACTTCGTCAATTTCGTCCACTTCGTCTATTTCGTCCAATTCGTCAAGCTCGTCCACTTCCTCCACGTCCTCCACTTCTTCAACTTCCTCCGCCTCCTCCACTTCCTCCACTTCCTCCATTTCGTCCACTTCCTCCACTTCCTCAACATCGTCCATTTCCTCTACTTCCTCCACTTCATTCAATTCCTCCACTTCTTCCACCTCGTCAACTTTGTCCACTTCCTCCACTTCCTCCACTTCGTTCACTTCGTCAACTTTGTCAACTTCGTCCATTTCCTCCACTACCTCCACTTCCTCCACTTCCTCCACTTCCTCCACTTCGTACCCTTCTTCCACTTCCTCCACTTTCTCCACTTCGTCCATTTCCTCTACTTCATCCACTTCATCCACTTCTTCCACTTCGTCAACTTTGTCCACTTCCTCCACTTCCTCCACTTCCTACGTTTCGTCCGCTTCCTCCACTTCCTCAACATCGTCCATTTCATCCACTTCCTCCACTTCATTCACTTCCTCCACTTTGTCCACTTCGTCAACTTCGTCAACTTCATCCACTTCGTCCATTTTGTCCACTTCGTTAGGTTCGTCCACATCCTCCACTTCCTCCACTTCTTCTACTTTGTCCACTTCGTCCGCGTCGTCAACTTCGTGCGCTTCGTACACGTCGTCCTCTTCGTCCACTTCGTCCACTTCGTCCACTTCCCCACTTCATCCACTTCGTCTACTTCGTCAAGTTCGTCCACTTCGTCTACTTCCTCTATTTCCTCCACTTCATCCACTTCCTCCACTTCCTCCACTTCGTCCACTTCGTCAACCTCGTGTACTTCGTCCACTTCGTCAACCTCGTGTACTTCGTCCACTTCCTCTACTTCATGCACTTCATCCACTTCTTCCACTTCCTCCACTTCGTCCACTTCCTCCACTTCGTCCACTTCATCCTCTTCGTCCACTAAGTCGACTTCGTCCTCTTCGTGCACTTCCTCCACTTCCTCCACTTCATCCACTTTGTCCAATTCGTCAAGTTCGTCCTCTTCGTCCTCTTCCTCCATTTCCTCCGCTTCCTCCACTTCGTCCACTTCGTCCACTTCGTCCATTTCGTCCACTTCGTCAGTTTCGTCCACTTCCTCCGCTTCCTCCACTTCCTCCACTTCGTCAAGTTCGTCCCCTTTATCCACTTCGTGCACTTCCTCCACTTCGTCAACATCTTTGAATTTCTCCACTTCGTCAACTTCGTCCACTTCCTCAACTTCTTCAACATTGTCCACTTCTTGCACTTCCTCCACTTCATTCACTTCCTGAACGTCTTCCCCTTCGTCAACATCGTCCACTTCATCCACTTCGTCAACTTCGTCCATTTCGTCCACTTCGTCAAGTTCGTCCACTTTCTCCACTTCCTACACTTCCTCCACTTCCTCCAATTCCTCCCCTTCCTCCACTTTGTCCACTTTGTCTACTTCGTCCACTTCGTCAACTTCCTCCACTTCCTCCACTTCGCCCACTTCCTCCACTTCGTCCAGTTCTTCCACTTCCTCCACTTCCTCCACATGATCCACTTCCTCCACTTCATCAACTTCGTCCACTTCGTCCATTTCGTCCACTTCGTCAAGTTCTTCTACTTCCTCCACTTTCTCCACTTCCTCCACTTCCTGCACATCGTCAAGTTCGTCCACTTCCTCCACTTGCTCCATTTCGTCCACTTTGTCAACTTTGTCAACTTCGTCCGTTTCGTCCACTTCCTCCACTTCCTCCACTTCCACCACTTCCTCCACTTCTTCCACTTCGTCCACTTCGTCAACTTCGTCCACTTTCTCCACTTCCTCAGCATTGTCCACTTCTTGCACTTCCTCCACTCCATTCACTTCCTAAACTTCTTCCACTTCGTCACATTGTCCATTTCCTCCACTTCCTCCATTTTGTCCACTTCGTCTACTTCGTCCACTTCGTGAACTTCATCAACATCTTGCACTTCCTCCACTTCGCCCACTTCGTCCACTTCGCCCTCTTCGCCCACTTCGCCCACTTCCTCCACTTCGTCAACGTCGTCCATTTCGTCTACTTCCTCCACTTCGTCCAGTTCTTCCAGTTTCTCCACCTCGTACACATTCTCCACTTCCTCCAGTTCGTCAAATTCGTCCACTTCGTTTACTTCGTCCACTTCGTCAATTTCGTCTACTTTCTCCACTTCCTCCACTTCGTCAAGTTCGTCCACTTCCTCCCCTTCGTCCACTTCGTCCCCTTCATCCACTTCGTCCACTTCTTCCACTTCCTCCACTTCGTCCACTTCCTCCACTTCGTCCACTTCGTCCACTTCGTCCACTTCGTCCACTTCGTCCACTTCCTCCTCTTCGTCGACTTGGTCCTCTTCATCCACTTCCTCCACTTACTCCACTTCCTCCACATTCTCCATTTCCTTCACTTCGTCACCTTCGTCCACTTTGTCCATTTCATCCGCTTCGTCCATTTCGTCCACTTCCTCCACTTCGTCGAGTTTGTCCACTTTGTCCACTTCCTCCACTTCCTCCGCTTCGTCCACTTCGTCAACGTCGTCAACTTCGTCCACTTCCTTCACATCGTCCAGTTCTTCCACTTCCTCCACATCATCCACTTCCTCCACTTCGTCAACTTAGTCCTCTTCGTCTACTTCGTCCATTTTGTCCACTTCGTCAAGTTCTTCTACTTCCTTCACTTCCTCCACTTCCTGCACACCGTCAAGTTCGTCCACTTCCTCCACTTCCTCCACTTGCTCCATTTCGTCCACTTCGTCAACTTCGTCAACTTCGTCCACTTTCTCCACTTCTCCAACATTGTCCACTTCTTGCACTTCCTCCACTCCATTCACTTCCTGAACTTCTTCCACTTCGTCAACATCGTCCATTTCCTCCACTTCCTCCACTTCCTCCACTTCCTCCACTTCCTCCACTTTCTCCACTTTGTCCACTTCGTCTACTTCGTCTACTTCGTCCACTTCGTCCACTTCGTCCACTTCGTCAACTACCTGCACTTCCTCCATTTTGCCCACTTCGCCCACTTCCTCCACTTCCTCAACGTCGTCCATTTCGTCCACTTCGTCAACTTCGTCCACTTCCTCCACTTGGTCCAATTCTTCCACTTTCTCCACCTCGTCCACATTCACCACTTCCTCCACTTCGTCAAATTCGTCCACTTCGTCAATTTCGTCTACTTCCTCCATTTCCTCCACTTCGTCAAGTTCGTCCACTGAGTCAACTTCGTCCATTTCGTCCACTTCCACCACTTCCTCAACATCTTACATTTCCTCTATTTCCTCCACTTCATTCACTTCATCCACTTCTTCCACTTTGTCAACTTTGTCCACTTCGTCCACTTCGCCAACTTCGTCAACTTCGTCCATTTCGTCCACTTCATCCACTTCGTCCACCGCCTCCACTTAGTCTACTTCGTCAACTTCCTCAACTTCCTCCACTACCTTCACTTCGTCCACTTCTTCCACTTCCTCCACTTCCTCCACTTCCTCCTCTTCCTCCACTTCGTCCACTTCGTCTACTTCGTCCACTTCCTCCACTTCGTCCACTTCCTCCACTTCTTTCACTTCCGCAACTTCGTCCACGTCCTCCTCTTCCTCCACTTCATCCAGTTCTTCCACTTCCTCAACTTCGTCCACTTCCCCTACTTCCTCCACTTCCTCCACTTCCTCCACTTTGTCCACTTTCTTCACTTCGTCCACTTCGACCACTTCCTCCTCTTTGTCCACTTCAAGACTTCGTCGTCTTAGTCCACTTACTCCACTTCCTCCACCTCGTCAACTTCTTCCACTTCGTCCACTTCGTCAACATCGTCCACTTCCTCCACTTCGTCAACGTCGTCAACTTCGTCCACTTCCTCCACTCTGTCCAGTTCTTCCACTTACTCCACTTCCTCCAAATTCTCCACTTCCTCCACTTCGTCACCTTCGTCCACTTCGTCCATTTCATCCGCTTCGTCCATTTCGTCCACTTCATCCACTTCGTCGAGTTTGTCCACTTTGTCCACTTCCTCCACTTCCTCCGCTTCGTCCTCGTTCGTCAACTTCGTCCACTTCCTTCACATCGTCCAGTTCTTCCACTTCCTCCACATTATCCACTTCCTCCACTTCGTCAACTTAGTCCTCTTCGTCCACTTCGTCCATTTTGTCCACTTCGTCAAGTTCTTCTACTTCCTTCACTTCCTCCACTTCCTGCACACCGTCAAGTTCGTCCACTTCCTCCACTTCCTCCACTTGCTCCATTTCGTCCACTTCGTCAACTTCGTCAACTTCGTCCACTTCGTCAACTTCATCCACTTTCTCCACTTCTCCAACATTGTCCACTTCTTGCACTTCCTCCACTCCATTCACTTCCTGAACTTCTTCCACTTCGTCAACATCGTCCATTTCCTCCACTTCCTCCACTTCCTCCACTTCCTCCCCTTTCTCCACTTTGTCCACTTCGTCCACTTCGTCCACTTCGTCAACTTCGTCAACTACCTGCACTTCCTCCATTTTGCCCACTTCGTCCACTTCGCCCACTTCCTCCACTTCCTCAACGTCGTCCATTTCGTCCCCTTCGTCAACTTCGTCCACTTCCTCCACTTCGTCCAATTCTTCCACTTTCTCCACCTCGTCCACATTCACCACTTCCTCCACTTCGTCAAGTTCGTCCACTGCGTCAACTTCGTCCATTTCGTCCACTTCCACCACTTCCTCAACATCGTCCATTTCCTCTATTTCCTCCACTTCATTCACTTCATCCACTTCTTCCACTTTGTCAACTTTGTCCACTTCGCCAACTTCGTCAACTTCTTCCATTTCGTCCACTTCATCCACTTCGTCCACTTCGTCCACCGCCTCCACTTAGTCCACTTCGTCAACTTCCTCAACTTCCTCCACTACCTTCACTTCGTCCACTTCTTCCACTTCCTCCACTTCCTCCACTTCCTCCTCTTCCTCCACTTCGTCCACTTCGTCAACTTCGTCTACTTCGTCCACTTCCTCCACTTCGTCCACTTCGTCCACTTCCTCCACTTCTTTCACTTCCGCAACTTCGTCCACGTCCTCCTCTTCCTCCACTTCGTCCAGTTCTTCCACTTCCTCAACTTCGTCCACATTGCCCACTTCCTCCACTTCGTCCACTTCGTCCACTTCCTCCACTTCGTAAAATTCGTCGACTTCCTCCACTTCCTCCAGTTCGTTCACTTCCTCCACTTCCTACCTTTCGTCCACTTCCTCCACTTGCTCAACATCGTCCATTTCCTCCACTTCCTCCACTTCATTCACTTCCTCCACTTTGTCCACGTCGTCCACTTCGTCAACTTTGTCCACTTCTTCAACTTCCTCGACTTCCTCCACTTTTTCCACTTCGTCCACTTTGTCCACTTCGTTCTCTTCGTCCACTTCCTCTATTTCGTCCACTTCATCAACTTTGTCCACTTCGTCCACTTCCTCCCCTTCCTCCACTTCGTCCACTTCGTCCTCTTCATCCACTTCCTCCATTCCATCCACTTCGTCCACTTCCTCAACTTCCTCCACTTCCTCCACTTCGTCCACTTCTTCCACTTCCTTCACTTCGTCCACTTCCTACTTTTCCTCCAGTTCGTTCACTTCGTCCACTTCGTCCACTTCGTCCACTTCGTCAACTTCGTCCACTTCGTCAACTTCGTCCACTTCGTCCACTTCGTCAACTTCGTCCACTTCCTCCACTTCGTCCACTTCCTCCACTTCGTCCATTTCTTCCACTTCCTCCACTTCGTCCACTTCCTCCTCTTCCTCTGCTTCGTCCACTTTGTCATCTTCGTCCACTTCCTGCACTTCGTCCAATTCTTCCACTTCCTCTACTTCGTCTACATTGTCCACTTCCTCCACTTCGTCAAGTTTGTCCACTTCCTCCACTTCCTCCACTTTGTCCACTTCGTCCTCTTTGTCCACTTCGTCTACGTCGTCTACTTCGTCCACTACGTCTACTTCGTCCACTTCATCAAGTTCGTCCACTTCTTTCACTTCCTCCACATTGTCAAGTTCGTCCACTTCCTCCACTTCCTTCACTTCGTCCATTTCCTCCACTTCCTCCACTGCCTCCATTTCGTCCACTTCCTCAACATCTACTATTTCCTCCACTTCATTCACTTACTCCACTTCTTCCACTTCGTCAACTTTGTCCACTTCCTCCACTGCCTCCACTCCGTCCCCTTCGTCAACTTCGTCCACTTCGTCCATTGCGTAAACTTCGTCAATTTCGTCCACTTCCTCCACTTCCTCCACTTTGTCCGGTTCGTCCACTTCCTCCACTTCCTCCACTTTGTCCAGTTCGTCCATTTCCTCCACGTCCTCCACATCGTCCACGTCGCCAACTTCCTCGACTTCGTCCACTTCCTCCACTTCCTCCATTTCCATCACTTCGTCAAGTTCGGCCACTTCGTCAACTTCGTCCACTTCGTCCAGTTCTTCAACTTCCTCCACTTTGTCCACATTCTCCATTTCCTCCACCTCGTCAACTTCGTCCACTTCGACTATTTCGTCAACTTCGTCCACTTCGACTATTTCGTCCACTTCGTCAAATTCGTCAACTTCCTCCACTTTGTCCATATTCTCCACTTCCTCTACTTCGTCCACTTCCACCACTTCGTCGAGTTCGTCCACTTCCTCCACTTCCTCCATTTCGTCCACTTCCTCCACTTCCTCAACATTGTCCATTTCCTCCACTTCCTCCACTTCATTCACTGCCTCCACTTCCTCCACTTCGTCGTCTTCGTCCCCTTCCTCCACTTCCTCCACTTCTTCCACTTCGTCCACTTACTCCTCTTCCTCCACTTCGTCCACTTCGTCAACTTCGTCAACTTCGTCCACTTCGTCAACTTCATCCACCTCCTCCACTTCGTCCAGTTCTTCCACTTCCTCCACTTGTACACATTCTCCACTTCCTCCACCTCCTCCACTTCCTCCATTTCGTCCACTTCGTCCACTTCCTCAACATCGTCCATTTCCTCCACTTCCTCCACTTCATTCACTTCTTCCACTTTGTCCACTTTGTGCACTTCGCCAACTTCGTCCATTTCGTCCACTTCGTCAGGTTCGTCCACTTCCTCCACCTCCTCCACTTCTTCCACGTTGTCCACTTCATCCACTTCGTCCACTTCATCCACTTTGTCCACTTTATCCACTTCTTCCAGTTCTTCCAGTTCTTCGACTTCGTCAAGTTCGCCCTCTTCGTCCACATCGTCCACTATGTCAAGTTCGTCAACTTCCTCCTTTCTCCAGTTCGTCCACTTCCTACACTTCGTCCACCTCTTCATCTTCTTCTTCCACTTCGTCCACTTTGTCCAATTCGTCAACTTCGTCAAGTTCATCCTCTTCGTCCACATCGTCCACTTCGTCCACTTCGTCAGGTTCGTCCACTTCCTCCACTTCGTCAAGTTCGTCCACTTCCTCTACTTCCTCCACTTCCTCCACTTCCTCAACATCGTCCACTTTCCTCCACTTCATCCATTTTTTCCACTTCGTCAACTTTATCCACTTCGTCCACTTCCTCCCGTTCTTCCACTTCGTCCACTTCGTCAACTTCGTCCATTTCGTCCCCTTCGTCCATTTCGTCCACTTCGTGAACTTCGTTTACTTCGTCCACTTCCTCCACTCCCTTATTCCTGCACTTCGTCCACTTCCTACACTTCGTCCTCTTCGTCCACTTCTTCATCTTCTTCTTCCACTTCGTCCACTTTGTCCAATTCGTCAACTTCGTCAAGTTCGTCCTCTTCGTCCATATCGTCCACATCGTCCACTTCCTCCACTTCCTCCACTTCGTCAAGATCGTCCACTTCCTCTACTTCTTCCACTTCCTCCACTTCCTCAACATCATCCACTTTACTCCACTTCATCCACTTCTTCCACTTCGTGAACTTTATCCACTTCGTCCACTTCGTCCCCTTCGTCCACTTCGTCCACTTTGTCAACTTCGTCAACTTCGTCCATTTCGTCCCCTTCGTCCATTTCGTCCACTTCGTCCACATCGTCCACTTCGTGAACTTCGTTTACTTCGTCCACTTCGTGAACTTCGTTTACTTCGTCTACTTCCTCCACCCCCTCATTCCTCCACTAGGTCCACTTCCTACACTTCGTCCTCTTCGTCCACTTCTTCATCTTCTTCTTCCACTTCGTCCACTTTGTCCAATTCGTCAACTTCATCAAGTTCGTCCACTTCGTCAAGTTCGTCCCCTTCATCCACTTCGTCCACTTTCTCCACTTCGTCCACTTCGTCAACTTCTTCCACTTCTTCCACTTCGTCCACTTCGTCAACTTCGTCCACTTCCTTCATTTCCTCAACATCGTCCACTTCCTCCACTTCATTCACTTCCTATACTTCTTCCACTTCGTCAAATTCGTCAACTTCCCACACTTCCTCCACTTCGTCCACTTCAGTAAGTTCGTCAAATTCGTCCACTTCATTAAGTTCGTCCACTTCCTCCACCTCCTCCACTTCCTCCACTTCGTCCACTTCGTCAACTTCTTCAACTTCCTCAACTTCCTCCACTTCTTCCACTTCCTCAACTTCCTCCCCTTCCTCCTCTTCCTCCATTTCGTCCACTTCGTCAACTTCGTCAACTTCGTCCACTTCGTCAACTTTGTCAACTTCGTCCACTTCCTCCACTTCGTCCAGTTCTTCCACTTCCTCGACTTCGTCTACATTCTCCACTTCCTCCACTTCGTCGAGTTTGTCCACTTCCTCCACTACGTCTGCTTCCTCCACTTCCTCAACATCGTCCATTTCCTCCACTTCCTCCACTTCATTCACTTCCTCCACTTTGTCCACTTCATGCACTTCGTCAACTTCATGCATTTTGTCCACGTCGTTAGGTTCGTCCACTTCCTCCACTTCTTCCACTTTGTCCATTTTGTCCACTTCGTACACTTCCTCCACTTCCTCCACTCTATCCACTTCGTCCACGTCGTCAACTTCGCCCACTTCTTCCACTTCCTCCACTTCGTCCTCTTCGTCCATTTCCTCCACTTCATCCACTTCGTCCACTTCGTCAAGTTCATCTACTTCGTCCACCTCCTCTATTTCCTCCACTTCGTCCATTTCGTCCACTTCGTCCACCTCCTCCTCTTTGTCCACTTCGTCGACTTCATGCTCTTCGTGCACTTCCTCCACTTCATCCACTTCGTCAAGTTCGTCCACTTCGTCCAGTTCCTCTACTTCCTCCACTTCCTCCACTTCCTTCACTTCCTCCATTTCGTCCTCTTCCTCCACTTCCTCCACTTCGTCCTCTTCGTCCACTTCGTCGACTTCGTCGACTTCGTCCACTTCCTCCACTTCCTCTATTTCCTCCACTTCCTCCACTTCCTCCACTTCGTCCACTTCCTCCACTTCATCCACTTCCTTCACTTCATCCACTTCCTCCACTTCATCAACTTCATCTATTTCGTCCACTTCCTCCACTGCCTCTACTTTGTCTACTTCCTCCACTTCCTCCACTTCGTACACTTCTTCTACTTCCTCCATTTCGCCCACCTCCTCCAGTTCCTCAACATCGTCCATTTCCTCTACTTCCTCCACTTCATTCACTTCATCCACTTCTTCCACTTCGTCAACTTTGTCCACTTCCTCCACTTCGTCCAGTTCTTTCACTTCCTGCACTTCGTCCACATTCTCCACTTCCTCCACTTCCTCCACTTCCTCCACTTCCCCCACTTCGTCCAGTTCGTCCACTTCCTCCATTTCGTCCACTTCCTCCAATTCCTGAACAACGTCCATTTAATAAACTTCCTCCACTTCATTCACTTCCTCCACTTTGTCCTCTTCGTCAACTTCATCCACTTTGTCCATTTCGTCCACTTCCTCCACTTCCTTCACTTCTTCCACTTTGTCCACTTCGTACCCTTCCTCCAATTCCTCCCCTTCCTCCACCTCGTCCACGTCGTCAACTTGGTGCACTTAGTTCGCTTCGTACACTTTGTCGACTTCGTCCTCTTCGTCCACTTCGTCAACTTCCTCCACTTCGTCTACTTCGTCAAGTTCGTCCACTTCGTCCACTTCCTCTATTTCCTCCACTTCGTCCACTTCCTCCACTTCGTCCATTTCCTCCACTTCCTCCACTGCCTCCACTTCAACCACTTCCTTCACTTCGTCCACTTCCTCCACTTCCTCCACTTCGTCAACCTCGTCTACTTTGTCCATGTTGTCCACTTCCTCCACTTCCTCCACTTTGTCCACTTCTTCCACTTCGTCCACTTCCTCCACTTCCTCCACTTCGTCCACTTCATCCTCTTTGTCCATTTCGTCAACTTCGTCCTCTTCGTGCACTTCCTCCACTTCCTCCACTTCATCCACTTCGTCAAGTTTGTCCACTTCGTCCAGTTCCTCTACTTCTTCCACTTCCTCCACTTCCTTCATTTCCTACATCTCGTCATCTTCCTCCACTTCCTCCATTTCCTCCACTTCCTCCACTTCGTCCATTTCGTCCACTTCATCCACTTCCTCCACTTCGTCCATTTCGTCCACTTCGTTAGGTTTGTCCACTTCCTCCATTTTGTCCACTTTTTCCATTCTTCCACTTCGTCCACTTCCTCCATTTCCTCCACTTCGTCCACTTCGTCAACTTCGTCCACTTCGTCTATTTCGTCCACTTCGTCAAGCTCGTCCACTTCCTCTACTTCTTCAACTTCCTCCACTTCCTCCACTTCCTCCACATCGTCAATTTCCTCTACTTCCTCCACTTCATTCACTTCCCCCACTCCTTCAACTTCGTCAACTTTGTCCACTTCCTCCACTTCCTCCACTTCGACCACTTCGTCAACTTCGTCCACTTCATCAACTTCGTCAACTTCGTCCACTTCGTCCATTTCGTCCACTTCCTCCACTTCCTCCACTTCCTCGACATCGTCCACTTCGTACACTTCTTTTACTTCCTCCACTTCCTCCACTTCGTCCACTTCCTCCACTTCCTGAACATCATCCATTTCCTCTACTTCCTCCACTTCATTCACTTCATCCACTTCTTCCACTTCGTCAACTTTCTCCACTTCCTCCACTTCCTCCATTTCGTCCACTTCCTCCACTTCCTCAACATCGTCCATTCCATCCAGTTCCTCCACTTCTTTCACTTCCTCCACTTTGTCCACTTCGTCAACTTCGTCAACTTCATCTACTTCGTACGATTCGTCCATTTTGTTAGGTTTGTCCACTTCGTCCAGTTCGTCCACTTCATACACTTCGTCCACTTCGTCCTCTTCGTCCACTTCGTCCACCTCATCCACTTCGCCTACTTCGTGAAGTTCGTCCACTTCCTCTATTTCCTCCGCTTCGTCCACTTCCTCCACTTCCTCCACTCCATCCCCTTCCTTCACTTCATACTCTTCCTCCACTTCCTCCTCTTCGTCAACCTCGTCTACTTCATCCACTTCGTCCACTTCCTCCACTTCGTCCACTTCCTCGACTTCGTCCACTTCCCCCACTTCGTCCATTTCGTCCACTTCGTCCACCTCATCCTCTTTGTCCACTTCGTCGACTTCGTGCTCTTCGTGCACTTCCTCCACTTCCTCCACTTCCCCCACTTCATCCACTTCGTCAAGTTCGTCCACTTCGTCCAGTTCCTCTACTTCCTCCACTTCCTCCATTTCGTCCTCTTCCTCCACTTCCTCCACTTTCTCCACTTCCTCCACTTCGTATTCTTCGTCCACTTCGTCCACTTCCTCCACTTCCTCTATTTCCTCCACTTCCTCCACTTCCTCCACTTCCTCCACTTCCTCCACTTCATCCACTTCCTCCACTTCATCCACTTCCTCCACTTCGTCAACTTCATCTATTTCGTCCACTTCCTCCCCTGCCTCTACTTTGTCTACTTCCTCCACTTCCTCCACTTTGTCCACTTCGTACACTTCTTCCACTTCCTCCACTTCCTCCACTTCCTCCATTTCGCCCACCTCCTCCACTTCCTCCACTTCATTCACTTCATCCACTTCGTCAACTTTGTCCACTTCCTCCACTTCGTCCAGTTCTTTCACTTCCTGCACTTCGTCCACATTCTCCACTTCCTCCACTTCCTCCACTTCCCCCACTTCGTCCAGTTCGTCCACTTCCTCCATTTCGTCCACTTCCTCCAATTCCTGAACAACGTCCACTTCATCCACTTCCTCCACTTCTTACACTTCCTCCAATTTATCCACGTTCTTGATTTCCTGCACTTCGTCAACTTCGTCCATTTCGTCCACTTCGTCAAGTTCGTCCAAATCGTCCACTTCCTCCACTTCCTCCACTTCCTTCACTTCCTCCACTTCGTCCTCTTCGTCCACTTCGTCCACTCCAACAACTTTGTCTACTTCGTCCACTTCCTCCACTACGTCCACTTCCTCCACTTCGTCCACTACTTCCACTTCCTCCACTTCCTCCACTTCGTCCACTTCCTCCTGTACGTCAACTTTGTCGACTTCGTCCTCTTCATCCACTTCATCCACCTCCTCCATTTCATCCACTTCTTCCACTTCGTCAAGTTCGTCCACTTCCTGTACTTCCCACACTTCCTCCACTACGTCACTTCCTCCACTTCCTCCGCTTCCTCCACTTCCTCCACTTTCTCCACTTTGTCCACGTCCTTCACTTCGTCCACTTCCTCCACTTCGTCCACTTCCTCTTCTTTGTCCACTTTGTCGTCTTAGTCCACTTCCTCCACTTCGTCGACTTTGTCAACTTCTTCTACTTCGTCCACTTCGTCCACTTCGTCCACTTCTTCAACATCGTCCACTTCGTCCACTTCATCCACTTCATCCACTTCGTCAACTTCGTCCACTTCGTCCATTTCATCCACTTCGTCAAGTTCGTTCACTTCCTCCACTTCCTTCACTTCCTCCCCTTCCTCCAATTTGTCCACTTCGTCAACTTCCTCCACTTCGCCCACTTCGTCCATTTCGTCCACTTCCTCCACTTCGTCCACTTCCTCCTCATCATCCACTTCGTCGACCTTGTCCTCTTCGTCCATTTCGTCCACTTTGTCAAGTTGGTCCACTTCCTCCACTTCGTCAAGTTCATCCGTTTCCTCTACTTCCTCCAATTCGTCCACTTCCTCCACTTCCTCCATTTCGTCCACTTCCTCCACTTCCTCAACATCGTCCATTTCCTCTACTTCCTCCACTTCATTCACTTCATCCACTTCTTCAACTTCGTCAACTCTCCACTTCCTCAACATCGTCCATTTCCTCTAATTCCTCCACTTCATTCACTTCATCCACTTTGTCAACTTCGTCCACTTCGTCCACTTCCTCCTCATTCTCCACTTCCTCCACTTCGTCAACTTCGTCCACTTCGTCGGTTTCATCCACTTCGTCAAGTTCTTCTACTTCCTCCACTTCGTCCATTTCGTCCACTTGCTCCACTTCCTCAACATCGCCCATTTCCTCTAATTCCTCCACTTCATTCACTTCATCCACTTTGTCCACTTCGTCAACTTCGTCTACTTCGTCCACTTCCTCCACTTCCTTCACTTCCTCCACTTCGCCCACTTCGTCCACTTTTTCGACTTCGTCCACTTCGTCCACTTCCTCCTCTTCGTCACCTTCGTCGACTTCGTCGACTTCGTCCTCTTCGTCCACTTCCTCCACTTCCTCCACTTCCTCCACTTCATCCACTTCGTCCACTTCATCAAGTTCGTCCACTTCCTCTACTTCCACCACTTCCTCCACTTCCTCCACTTCCTCCACTTCCTCCACTTCCTCCACTTCTTCCACTTCGTCCACTTCCTCCTCTTCGTCCACTTCCTCCTCTTCGTCCACTTCGTCCACTTCGTCAACTTCGTCCACTTCCTCAAAATTCTCCACTTCTTGCATTTGCTCCACTTCATTCACTTCCTGAACTTCTTCCACTTCGTCAACATCGTCCACTTCGTCCAGTTCATCCACTTCATCTACTTCGTCAACTTTGTCCACTTCGTCCATTTCGTCCACTTCGTCAAGTTCGTTCACTTCCTCCACTTCCTACACTTCGTCAACTTCCTCCACTTCGTCCACTTCGCCCAATTCGTCCACTTCGTCCATTTCGTCTACTTCCTCCACTTCGTCTGCTTCATCCTCATGCTCCACTTCGTCGACCTTGTCCTCTTCGTCCATTTCGTCCACTTCGTCAAGTTGGTCCACTTCCTCCACTTCCTCCACTTCGTCAAGTTCGTCCATTTCCTCTACTTCCTCCACTTCGTCCACTTCCTCCACTTCCTCCATTTCGTCCACTTCCTCCACTTCCTCAACATCGTCCATTTCCTCTACTTCCTCCACTTCATTCACTTCATCCACTTCTTCCACTTCCTCCACTTCCTCCACTTCGTCCACTTCGTCCACTTCGTCCACTTCCTCCACTTCCTGCACTTTGTCCACTTCGTCAACTTCATCCACTTCGTCCATTTCATCCACTTCGTCAAGTTCTTCTACTTCCTCCACTTCCTCCACTTCCTCCATTTCGTCCACTTGCTCCACTTCCTCAACATCGTCCATTTCCTCTAAGTCCTCCACTTCATTCACTTCATCCACTTTGTCAACTTCATCCACTTCCTCCTCATTCTCCACTTCCTCCAGTTCGTCAACTTCGTCCACTTCCTCGATTTCATCCACTTCGTCCAGTTCTTCTACTTCCTCCACTTCATTCACTTCATCCACTTTGTCAACTTCGTCCACTTCCTCCTTTTTCTCCACTTCCTCCACTTCGTCAACTTCGTCCACTTCGTCGGTTTCATCCACTTCGTCAAGTTCTTCTACTTCCTCCACTTCATCCATTTCGTCCACTTGCTCCACTTCGTCAACTTCGTCTACTTCGTCCACTTCCTCCACTTCCTTCACTTCCTCCACTTCGCCCACTTCGTCCACTTTTTCGACTTCGTCCACTTCCTCCACTTCGTCCACTTCCTCCTCTTCGTCCCCTTCGTCGACTTCGTCCTCTTCGTCCACTTCCTCCACTTCCTCCACTTCCTCCACTTCATCCACTTCGTCCACTTCATCAAGTTCGTCCACTTCCTCTACTTCCACCATTTCCTCCACTTCCTCCACTTCCTTCACTTCCTCCACTTCCTCCACTTCGTCCACTTCTTCCACTTTGTCCACTTCCTCCTCTTCGTCCACTTCCTCAACATTCTCCACTTCTTGCATTTGCTCCACTTCATTCACTTCCTGAACTTCTTCCACTTCGTCAACATCGTCCACTTCATCCACTTCATCCACTTCCTCAACATTCTCCACTTCTTGCATTTGCTCCACTTCATTCACTTCCTGAACTTCTTCCACTTCGTCAACATCGTCCACTTCATCCACTTCATCCACTTCGTCAACTTCGTCCACTTCGTCCATTTCGTCCACTTCGTCAAGTTCGTTCACTTCCGCCACTTCCTACACTTCCTCCCCTTCCTCCACTTTGTCGACTTCCTCCACTTCGTCAACTTCCTCCACTTCGCCCAATTTGTCCACTTCGTCCATTTCGTCTACTTCCTCCACTTCGTCTGCTTCATCCTCATCCTCCACTTCGTCGACCTTGTCCTCTTCGTCCATTTCGTCCACTTCGTCAAGTTGGTCCACTTCCTCCACTTCCTCCACTTCGTCAACTTCGTCCATTTCCTCTACTTCCTCCACTTCGTCCACTTCGTCCACTTCCTCCATTTCGTCCACTTCCTAGACATCGTCCATTTCCTCTACTTCCTCCACTTCATTCACTTCATCCACTTCTTCAACTTCGTCAACTTCATCCACTTCGTCTATTTCATCCACTTCGTCAAGTTCTTCTACTTCCTCCACTTCCTTCATTTCATCCACTTGCCCCACTTCCTCAACATCGTCCATTTCCTCTAAGTCCTCCACTTCATTCACTTCATCCACTTTGTCAACTTCGTCCACTTCCTCCACTTCCTCCTCATTCTCCACTTCCTCCACTTCGTCAACTTCGTCCACTTCCTCGATTTCATCCACTTCGTCAAGTTCTTCTACTTCCTCCACTTCGTCCATTTCGTCCACTTTCTCCACTTCCTCAACATCGTCCATTTCCTCTAATTCCTCCACTTCATTCACTTCATCCACTTTGTCCACTTCGTCAACTTCGTCTACTTCGTCCACTTCCTCCACTTCCTTCACTTCGTCCACTTCGCCCACTTCGTCCACTTTTTCGACTTCATCCACTTCCTCCACTTCGTCCACTTCGTTCTCTTCGTCCACTTCGTCGACTTCGTCCTCTTCGTCCACTTCCTCCACTTCCTCCACTTCCTCCTTTTCATCCACTTCGTCCACTTCATCAAGTTCGTCCACTTCCTCTACTTCCACCACTTCCTCTATTTCCTCCACTTCCTTCACTTCCTCCACTTCGTCCACTTCATCCACTTCATCCACTTCCTCCTCTTCGTCCACTTCCTCCTCTTCGTCCACGTCGTCGACTTCGTCCACTTCGTCAACTTCGTCCACTTCCTCAACATTGTCCACTTCTTGCATTTCCTCCACTTCATTCACTTCTTGAACTTCTTCCACTTCGTCAACATCGTCCACTTCGTCCACTTCATCCACTTCGTCAACTTCGTCCATTTTGTCCACTTCGTCAAGTTCGTTCACTTCCTCCACTTCCTACACTGCCTCCCCTTCCTCCACTTTGTCCACTTCGTCCACTTCGTCAACTTCCTCCACTTCCTCCACTTCGCCCACTTCGTCCACTTCGTCCATTTCGTCCACTTCCTCCACTTCGTCCACTTCCTGCTCATCGTCCACTTCGTCATCCTTGTCCTCTTCGTCCATTTCGTCCACTTCGTCAAGTTCGTCCACTTCCTCCACTTCGTCAAGTTCGTCCATTTCCTCTACTTCCTCCACTTCATCAACTTCGTCCACTTCGTCCACTTCGTCCAGTTATTCCACTTCCTCCACTTCATCCACATTCTCCACTTCGTCCACTTCATCAACTTCGTCCATTTCGTCCACTTCATTAAGTTCGTCCACTTCTTCCACTTCCTCCACTTCGTCAAGTTCGTCCACTTCGTCCACTTCCTCCACTTCGTCCACTTCCTCCACATTCTCCACTTCCTACGTTTCATCCATTTCCTCAACATCGTCCATTTCCTCCACTTCCTCCACTTCATTCACTTCCTCCACTTCTTCCACTTCGTCAACTTTGTCTACTTCCTCCATTGCCTCCACTCTGTCCACTTCGTCAACTTCGTCCACTTCATCCATTTCATCCACTTCGTCAACTTCGTCCACTTCTTCCACTTCCTCCACTTCCTCCACTTCGTCCACTTCCTCCACTTCCTGCACTTCGTCCACTTTGTCCACTTCGTACACTTCTTCCACTTCCTCCTCTTCCTCCACTTCCTCCATTTGGTCCATTTCCTCCACTTCCTCAACATCGTCCATTTCCTCTACTTCCTCCACTTCATTCACTTCATCGACTTGTTCCACTTCGTCAACTTTGTCTACTTCCTCCACATCGTCCACTTCCTCCACTTCGTCAACTTTGTCCACTTCGTCCATTTCGTCCACTTCGTCAGGTTCGTCGACTTCCTCCACTTCGTCCACTTCCTTCACGTCGCCAACTTCCTCCACTTCGTCCACTTCCTCCACTTCCATCACTTCGTAAACTTCGGCCACTTCGTCAACTTCGTCCACTTCCTCCACTTCGTCTTGTTCTTGAACTTCCTCCACTTTGTCCTCATTCTCCATTTCCTCCACTTCGTCAACTTCGTCCACTTCGACCATGTCGTCCACTTCGTCAAGTTCGTCCACTTCGTCAAGTTCGTCCACTTCGTCCATTTCCTCCACTTCGTTAACTTTCTCCACTTCCACCATTTCGTCCATTTCATCCACTTACTCAACATCGTCCATTTCCTCCACTTCCTCCACTCCATTCACTTCATCCACTTCATCCATTGTCCACTTCCTCCACTTCCTCCACATCCTCCACTTCGACCACTTCGTCCACTTCGTCAACTTCCTCCATTTCGTCCACTTCCTCAAGTTCGTCCACTACCTCCACTTCCTCCACTTTGTCCATTTCGTCCACTTCGTCAAGTTCGTGAATTTCGTCCACATCGTCCACTTCCTCCACTTCATCAACTTCCTTCACTTTGTCCACTTCGTCCTCTTCGTTCACTACCTCCAATTCGTCCACTTCGTCAATTTCGTCTACTTCGTCCACCTCCTCCACTTCCTCAACTTCGTCCACTTCGTCCACTTCGTCCACTTCGTCCACTTCGTCATGTTCGTCCACTTCGTCCAGTTCCTCTACTTCGTCCACTTCCTCCAGTTCCTCCACTTCCTTCACTTCCTCCATTTCGTCGTCTTCTTCCACTTCCTCCAGTTCCTCAACTTCCTACACTTCGTCAACTTCTTCCAATTCGTCCATTTCATCCACTTCGTCCATTTCGTCCACTTCTACAAGTTCGTCCACTTCCTCCACTTCTTCCACCTTGTCAAGCTCGTCCACCTCCTCCACATTGTCCATTTCCTCTACTTCCTCCACTTCATTCACTTCATCCACTTCTTCCACTTCGTCAATTTTGTCCACTTCCTCCACTTCGTCAACTTCGTCCACTTCGTCCACTTCGTCCATCTCATCCACTTCGTCAGGTTCGTCCACTTCCTCCACTTTGTCCAATTCATCCACTTAGTCCATTTCTTCCACTTCGTCAAGTTCGTTCACTTCCTGCACTTCCTCCACTTCGTCAACTTCGTCCACTTCCTCCACTTCCTCCACGTCCTCCATTTCCTCCACTTCCTCAACATCTTCCATTTCCTCTACTTCCTCCACTTCATTCACTTCATCCACTTCTTCCACTTCGTCAACTTTGTCCACTTCCTCCACTTCCTCCACTTCGTCAACTTCGTCCACTTCCTTCATTTCGTCCACTTCGTCAGGTTCGTCCACTTCGTCAATTTCGTCCACTTCCTCCACTTCGTCAACTTCGTCCACTTCGTCCCCTTCATCAACTTCGTTCACTTCGTCCACTTCGTCAGCTTCTTTTACTTCGTCCACCTCCTCCACTTCCTCCACTTCCTCCACTTCCTCCACTTCGTCCACTTCGTCCTCTTCGTCCACTTCTCCATCTTCTTCTTCCACTTCGTCCACTTCATCCAATTCGTCAACTTTGTCCACTTTGTCCTTTCGTCAACTTCTTCCACTTCGTCCACTTCGTCGAGTTCGTCCCCTTCGTCCAGTTCCTCCACTTCCTCCACTTCGTCTACTTGCTCAACATCGTCCACCTCCTCCACCTCCTCCACTTCCTCCACTTCATCCACTTCCTCCACTCCGTCCACTTCGTCCACTTCGTGAAGTTCGTCCCCTTCGTCCACTTCGTCAAGTTCGTCCACTTCCTCAACTACCTCCACTTCCTCCATTTTCTCCACTTCCTCCATTTCGTCTACTTCCTCCAGTTCCTCAACATCGTCCATTTCCTCCACTTCCTCCACTTTCTTCACTTCTTCCACTTCCTCCACTCAATCCACATTCTCCACTTCCTCCACTTCCTCCACTTCGTCAAGTTCGTCCACTTCCTCCACTACCTTCACTTTGTCCACTTCGTCCACTTTCTCCACTTCCACCATTTCGTCCACTTCCTCTAGTTCCTCAACAACGTCCATTTCCTCCACTTCGTCCACTTCGTCAACTTCGTGAACTTCGTCCACATCGTCCACTTCATCCACTTCCTCCACTTTGTCCACTTCGTCCATTTCATCCACTTCGTCCACTTCGTACACTTCGTCCACTTCGTCCACTTCCTCCATTTCGTCCACTTCTTCCACTTCCTCAACATTGTCCATTTCCTCGACTTCCTCCACTTCATTCACTTAATCCACTTCTTCCACTTCGTCAACTTTGTCCACTTCCTCCACTTCCTACAATTTGTCCACTTCGTCAACTTCATCAACTCCGTCAACTTTGTCCACTTCGTCCATTTCGTCCACTTCGTCAGGTTCGTCTACTTCCTCCACTTCCTCCACTTCCTCCACTTTGTCCACTTCGTCAACTCCGTCGACTTCGTCCACTTCCTCCACATCGTCCACTTCGTCAACTTCATCTACTTTTTCCTCTTCATCCAGTTCGTCCGATTCGGCCACTTCCTCCACTTCCTCCACTTTGACCACTTCGTCCACTTCGTCAACTTCGTCCACATCGTCCACTTCGTCAACTTCCTCCACTTCCTCCACTTCGTCCTCTTCTTCCGCTTCGTCCACTTCATCCACGTCGCCAACTTCGTCCACTTCATTCACCTCGTTCACTTTGTCCATTTCGTGAACTTCGTTTACTTCATCCACTTCCTCCACTTCGTCCAGTTCTTCATCTTCTTCTTCCACTCCGTCCACTTTGTTAAGTTCGTCCCCTTCGTCCACTTCCTCAACTTCCTCCACTTCGTCAACTTCTGCCACTTCGTCCACTTTGTCAACTACCTCCACTTCCTCAACATCGTCCACTTCCTCCACTTCGTCAACTTCTTCCACTTCGTCCACTTCCTCAACATCGTCCACTTCCTCCACTTCCTCCACTTCATCGACTACCTTCACTTTGTCCACTTCGTCAACTTCGTCCACTTCCTCGATTTTCACAAGTTCTTCCACTTCCTCCACTTCATCCACATTCTCCACTTCGTCCACTTCATCCACTTCGTCAACTTCGTCCACTTCGTCCATTACGTCGACTTCGTCAGGTTCGTCCACTAGCTCCACTTCGTCCACTTCCTCCCCTTCGTCCACTTCTTCATCTTCTTCTTCCACTCTGTTCACTTCGTCAAGTTCGTCCCTTCGTCCACTTCGTGAAGTTCGTCCCCTTCGTCCACTTCGTCAAGTTCGTCCCCTTCCTCCACGTCTTCAACTTCTGCCACTTCGTCTATTTCGTCAAATACGTCCACTTCCTCCACTTCCTTCACTTCGTCAACTTCGTCCACTTCGTCCATTTCGTCAACTACCTCAACATCGTCCACTTCCTGCACTTCCTCCACTTCGTCCACTTCCTTCACCTTCTCCACTTTGTCAACTTCGTCCACTTCCTCCACTTCGACCAGTTCTTCCACTTCCTCCATTTCATCCACATTCTCCACTTCCTCCACTTCCTCCACTTCGTCAACTTCGTCCACTTCGTCCATTTCTTCCACTTCATCAAGTTCGTCCACTTCGTCCATGTCTTCAACTTCCACCACTTCCTCCACTTCCTCCACTTCGTCCATGTCGCCAACTTCGTCCACTTCATCCATTTCCCATTTCGTCCACTTCCTCCACTTTGTCCACTTCGTCCACTTCCTCCACTTCGTACACTTCTTCCACTTCGTCCACTTCCTCCACTTCCTCCATTTCGTCCACTTCTTCCACTTCCTCAACATTGTCCATTTCCTCTACTTCCTCCACTTCATTCACTTCATCCACTTCTTCCACTTCGTCAACTTTGTCCACTTCCTCCACTTTGTGCACTTTGTCCACTTCGTCAACTCCGTCAACTTCGTCCACTTCGTCCATTTCGTCCACTTCTTCAGGTTCGACTACTTCCTCCACTTCCTCTACTTTGTCCACTTTGTCCACTTCGTCCACTCCGTCGACTTCGTCCACTTCCTCCACATCGTCCACTTCGTCAACTTCGTCTACTTTTATCTCTTCGTCCGGTTCGGCCACTTCCTCCACTTTGTCCACTTCGTCCACTTCGTCCACTTCGTCCATTTCGTCCACTTCGTCAACTTCGTCCACTTCCTCCACTTCGTCCATTTTTTCCACTTCGTCCTCTTCTTCCACTTCGTCCACTTCATCCACGTCGCCAACTTCGTCCACCTCGTTCACTTTGTCCATTTCGTGAACTTCGTTTACTTCGTCCAATTCCTCCACTTCGTCCAGTTCTTCATCTTCTTCTTCCACTTCGTCCACTTCGTCCAATTCGTCAACTTCTTCCCTTCGTCCACTTCGTCCACTTTGTTAAGTTCGTCCCCTTCGTCCACTTCTTCCACTTCCTCAACTTCTGCCACTTCGTCCACTACCCCCACTTCCTACACATCGTCCACTTCCTCCACTTCCTCAATTTCTTCCACTTCGTCCACTTCCTCAACATCGTCCACTTCCTCCACTTCGTCGACTTCCTTCACTTTGTCCACTTCGTCAACTTCGTCCACTTCCTCGATTTTCACCAGTTCTTCCACTTCCTCCACTTCATCCACATTCTCCACTTCATCCACTTCATCCACTTCGTCAACTTCATCCACTTCGTCCATTTCGTCCACTTCGTCAGGTTCGTCCACTAGCTCCACTTCGTCCACTTCCTCCCCTTCGTCCACTTCTTCATCTTCTTCTTCCACTCCGTCCACTTCGTCAAGTTCGTCCCTTCGTCCACTTCGTCCACTTTGTGAAGTTCGTCCCCTTCGTCCACTTCGTCAAGTTCGTCCCCTTCCTCCACTTCGTCAACTTCTGCCACTTCGTCTACTTCGTCAACTACGTCCACTTCCTCAACATCGTCCACTTCCTCCACTTCCTTCACTTTGTCAACTTCTTCCACTTCGTCCATCTCGTGAACTTCCTCAAAATCGTCCACTTCCTCCACTTCGTCAACTTCGTCCATTTCGTCAACTTCGTCCACTTCCTCCACTTCGTCCAGTTCTTCCACTTCCTCCACTTCGTCCACATTCTCAACTTTGTCCACTTCCTCCCCTTCGTAAACTTCGTCCATTTCGTCCGCCTCGTCAAATTCGTTCACTTCCTCCACTTCCCTTACTTCGTCCACTTCCTCCACTTCGTCAACTTCGTCAAGTTCGTCCCCTTCATCCACTTCCTCCACTTTGTCAACATCTTCCACTTCGTCCCCTTCCTCCACTTCCTCAACATCGTCCACTTCTTCCACTTCCTCCACTTCATTCACTTCCTAAACTTCTTCCACTTCGTCAACATCGTCCAATTCCTCCACTTCCTCAACTTCGTTAACTTTGTCAAGTTCGTCCACTTCGTCCATTTCTTCCACTTCGTCCATTTCCTCAACTTCCTCCACTTCGTCCACAACGTTTACTTCTTCCACTTCGTCCACTACCTCCACTTCGTCCACTTCGTCAACTTTGTCAACTTCGTTCACTTCCTCCACTTGGTCCAGTTCTTCCACTTCCTCCACTTCGTCCACATTCTCCACTTCGTCAACTTCGTCCACTTCGTCCATTTCGTCCACTTCCTCCACTTCGTCAAGTTCGTCCACTTCTTCTACTTCGTCAAGTTCGTCCCCTTCGTCCACTTCTTCCACTTCCTCAACTTCCTCCACTTCGTCAACTCTGCCACTTCGTCCACTTCTCAACTACCTCCACTTCCTCAACATCGTCCACTTCCTCCACTTCGTCAACTTCTTCCACTTCGTCCACTTCCTCCACATCGTCCACTTCATCCACTTCCTCCACTTCGTCGACTTCCTTCACTTTATCCACTTCGTCAACTTCGTCCACTTCCTCGATTTTCACCAGTTCTTCCACTTCCTCCACTTCATCAACATTCTCCACTTCGTCCACTTCATCCACTTCGTCAACTTCGTCCACTTCGTCCATTTCGTCCACTTCGTCAGGTTCGTCCACTAGCTCCACTTCGTCCACTTCCTCCCCTTCGTCCACTTCTTCATCTTCTTCATCCACTTCGTGAAGTTCGTCCCTTCGTCCACTTCGTGATGTTCGTCCCCTTCGTCCACTTCGTCAAGGTCGTCCCCTTCCTCCACTTCGTCAACTTCTGCCACTTCGTCTACTTCGTCAACTACTTCCACTTCCTCAACATCGTCCACTTCGTCCACTTCCTACACTTCGTCAACTTCTTCCACTTCGTCCATTTCGTAAACTTCCTCAACATTGTCCACTTCGTCCACTTCCTTCACTTTGTCCACTTCGTCAACTTCGTCCACTTCCTCCACTTCGTCCAGTTCTTCCACTTCCTCCATTTCATCCAAATTCTCCACTTCCTCCACTTCCTCCACTTCGTCCATTTCTTCCACTTCATCAAGTTCGTCCACTTCGTCCATTTCTTCAACTTCCACCACTTCCTCCACTTTGTCCATGTCGCCAACTTCGTCCACTTCGTCCATTTCCCATTTCGTCCACTTCCTCCACTTCCTCCACTTCGTCAACTTCGTCCAGTTCGTCCACTTCGTCAACTTAGTTTACTTCGTCCACCTTGTCAAGTTCGTCCACTTCGTCAACTTCCTCAAGTTCGTCTCCTTCGTCCACTTCGTCCACTTGCTCCACTTCCTCCACATCGTCCCCTACGTCCACTTGCTTCACTTACTCCACTTCGTCAACTTCTTCCACTTAGCCACTTCGTCAACATCGTCCACTTCCTCAACATCGTCCACTTCCTCCACTTCATTCACTTCCTACACTTCTTCCAGTTCGTCAACTTCGTCCATTCCCTCCACTTCGTCAACTTCGTCCACTTGTTCAACTTCGTCCATTTTCGTCCACTTCGTGAAGTTCGTCCACTTCCTCCACTTCCTCCACTTCCTACACCTCCTCCACTTCGTCCACTTCATCAACTTCCTCCACTTCCCCCACTTTGTCTAGTTCCTGCACTTCTTCCACTTCCTCCACTTCGACCACTTTCTCCACTTCGTCAACTTCGTCCACTTCTTCCACTTCCTCCACTTCGTCCACATTCTCCACTTCCTCCACTTCCTCCACTTCGTCAAGTTCGTCCACTTCCTCTACTTCCACCACTTCCTCCACTCCCTCCTCCACTTCCTCTACTTCCTCCACTGTGTCCACTTCGTCCAGTTCCTTCACTTACACCACTTCCTCCACTTCCTCCAATTCCTCAACATCGTCCACTTCCTCCACTTCCTCCACTTCATTCACTTCCTACACTTCTTCCACTTCGTCAACTTTGTCCACTTCCTCCACTCCCTCCACATCGCCCACTTCGTCAACTTCGTCCACTTGTTCAACTTCATCCATTTCGTCCACTTCGTGAAGTTCGTCCACTTCCTGCACTTCCTCCACCTCCTCCACTTCGTCCACTTCGTCAACTTTATCAACTTCCTCCACTTCCTCCACTTTCTCCACTTCTTCCACTTCCTCCACTTCGTCCATTTCCTCCACTTCGTCAATTTCGTCAACTTCGTCCACTTCGTCAACTTCGTCCACTTCCTCCACTTCGTCCAGTTCTTCCACTTCTTCCACTTCGTCCACTTCCTCCCCTTCGTCAACTTCGTCCATTTCGTGCACCTCATCAAATTCGTCCACTTCCTCCACTTCCCTTACTTCGTCCACTTCCTCCACTTCGTCAACTTCGTCAAGTTTGTCCCCTTCGTCCACTTCCTTCACTTTGTCAACTTCGTCCACTTCGTCCATTTCGTCCACTTCGTCCACTTACTCAACTTCCTCCACTTCGTCCACTACGTTTACTTCTTCTACTTCGTCCACTACCTCCACTTCATCCACTTCGTCAACTTTGTCAACTTCGTCCACTTCGTCAACTTCGTCAACTTCGTCCACTTCGTCAACTTCGTCCACTTCCTCCACTTGGTCCAGTTCTTCCACTTCCTCCACTTCGTCCACATTCTCCACTTCGTCAACTTCGTCCACTTCGTCCATTTCGTCCACTTCCTCCACTTCGTCAACTTCGTCCACTTCGTCCACTTCGTCCACTTCATCCCCTTCGTCAACTTCGTCAACTTCTTCCACTTCGTCCATTTCGTCCACCTCGTCAAGTTCGTCCACTTCCTCCACTTTGTCCACTTCTTCCACTTTGTCCACTTCGTCCACTTCCTCCACTTCGTCCACTTCGTCCACTTCCTCCACTTCATCAACTTCGTCAAGTTCGTCCCATTCGTCCACTTTATCCACTTTGTCAACTTCGTCCACTTCGTCCATTTCGTCCAGTACGTCGACTTCGTCCACTTCATCCACTTCGTCCATTTTTTCCACTTCGTCCTCTGCTTCCACTTCGTCCACTTCGTTCACTTTGTCCATTTCGTGAACTTCGTTTACTTCGTCCACTTCCTACACTTCGTCCAGTTCATCTTCTTCTTCCACTCCGTCCAATTCGTCAAATTCGTCAAGTTCGTCCCTTCGTCCACTTTATTAAGTTCGTCCCCTTCGTCCACTTCCTCCACTTCCTCAACTTCCTCCACTTCGTCAACTTCTGCCACTTCGTCCACTTCCTCCACTTCCTCCACTTCGTCAACTTCTTCCACTTCGTCCACTTCGTCAACATCCTCAACATCGTCCACTTCCTCCACTTCGTCGACTTCCTTCACTTTGTCCACTTCGTCAACTTCGTCCACTTCCTCGATTTTCACCAGTTCTTCCACTTCCTCCTCCTCATCCACATTCTCCACTTCGTCCACTTCATCCCCTTTGTCAACTTCGTCCACTTCGTCCATTTCGTCCACTTCGTCAGGTTCGTCCACTTCCTCCACTACCTCCACTTCATCCATTTCCTCCCCTTTGTCCACTTCTTCATCTTCTTCTTCCACTCCGTCCACTTCGTCCACTTCGTGAAGTTCGTCCCCTTCGTCCACTTCGTCAAGTTCGTCCCCTTCCTCCACTTCGTCAACTTCTGCCACTTCGTCTACTTCGTCAACTACGTCCACTTCCTCAACATTGTCCACTTCCTCCACTTCCTCTGCTTCCTTCACTTCTTCAACTTCGTCCATTTCGTCAACTTCCTCAACATCGTACACTTCGTCCACTTCCTCCACTTCGTCCACTTCCTTCACTTTGTCCACTTCGTCAACTTCGTCCACTTCCTCCACTTGTCCAGTTCTTCCACTTCCTCTATTTCATCCACATTCTCCACTTCCTCCACTTCGTCCACTTCGTACATTTCTTCCACTTCATCAAGTTCGTCCACTTCGTCCATTTCTTCAAGTTCCACCACTTCCTCCACTTCGTCCATGTCGCCAACTTCGTCCACTTCGTCCATTCCTCCATTTCGTCCACTTCCTCCACTTCGTCAACTTCGTCCAGTTTGTCCACTTCGTCAACTTGGTTTACTTCGTCCACTTCGTCAAGTTGTCCACTTCGTCAACTTCGTTAAGTTCGTTCCCTTCGTCCACTTCGTCCACTTGCTCCACTTCCTCCACTTTGTTCCCTACGTCCACTTGCTTCACATACTCCACTTCGTCAACTTCTTCCACTTTGTCCACTTCGTCAACCTTGTCCACTTCCTCCACTTCCTCAACATCGTCCACTTCCTCCACTTCCTCAACATCGTCCACTTCCTCCACTTCCTCCACTTCCTCCACTTCATTCACTTCCTACACTTCTTCCAGTTCGTCAACTTCGTCCATTCCCTCCACTTCGTCCACTTCGTCAACTTCGTCCACTTGTTCAACTTCGTCCATTTCGTCCACTTCGTCAAGTTCGTCCACTTCCTCCACTTCATACACCTCCTCCACTTCGTCTACTTCGTCAACTTCATCAACTTCCTCCACTTGTTCAACTTCGTCCATTTCGTCCACTTCGTCAAGTTCGTCCACTTCCTCCACTTCATACACCTCCTCCACTTCGTCTACTTCGTCAACTTCATCAACTTCCTCCACTTCCCCCACTTCGTCCAGTTCCTGCACTTCTTCCACTTTCTCCACTTCGTCCACTTTCTCCACTTCGTCAACTTCGTCCACTTCGTCCACCTCGTCCAGTTCTTCCACTTCCTCCACTTCGTCCACATTCTCCACTTCCTCCACTTCGTCCACTTCCACCACTTTGTCAAGTTCGTCCACTTCCTCTACTTCAACCACTTCCTCCACTTCCTCCTCCACTTCCTCTACTTTCTCCACTTTGTCCACTTCGTCCAGTTCCTTCACTTCCACCACTTCCTCCACCTACTCCACTTCCTCCTCCACTTCCTCAACATCGTCCACTTCCTCCACTTCCTCCACTTCATTTACTTCCTACACTTCGTCAACTTTGTCCACTTCCTCCACTCCCTCCACTTCGCCCACTTCGTCCACTTGTTCAACTTCATCCATTTCGTCCACTTCGTGAAGTTTGTCCACTTCCTCCACTTCCTCCACCTCCTCCACTTCATCCACTTCGTCAACTTTATCAACTTCCTCCACTTCCTCCACTTCGTCCACTTCCTCAACTTCTTCCACTTCGTCCACTTCCTCCACTTCGTCAACTTCGTCCACTTCGTCAACTTCCTCCACTTTGTCAACTTCGTCCACTTCCTCCACTTCTCCAGTTCTTCCACTTCCTCCACTTCGTCCACTTCCTCCCCTTCGTTGGTTCGTCCACTTCGTCCATTTCGTCCACCTCGTGAAATTCGTCCACTTTCTCCACTCCCCTTACTTCGTCCACTTCCTCCACTTTGTCAAGTTCGTCCCCTTCGTCCACTTCCTCCACTTTGTCAACATCTTCCACTTTGTCCACTTCCTCCACTTCCTCAACATCGTCCACTTCTTCCACTTCCTCCACTTCATTCACTTCCTAAACTTCTTCCACTTCGTCAACATCCTCCAATTCCTCCACATCCTCGACTTCGTCCACTTTGTCAACTTCGTCCACTTCGTCCACTTCCTCAACTCTCTCCACTTCGTCCACTTCGTCCACCACGTTCTGTTCTTCCACTTCGTCCACTACCTCCACTTCGTCCACTTCGACCTTTGTCAACTTCGTCTACTTCCTCAACTTCGTCCACTTCCTCCACTTGGTCCAATTCTTCCACTTCCTCCACTTCGTCCACATTCTCCACTTCGTCAACTTCGTCCATTTCGCCCACTTCCTCCACTTCGTCAAGTTCGTCCACTTCCTCCACTTCGTCCACTTCATCCCCTTCATCAACCTCGTCAACTTTGTCCACTTCGTCCATTTCGTCCACCTAGTCAAGTTCGTCCACATCCTCCACTTTCTCTACTTCTTCCACTTTGTCTACTTTGTCGACTTCGTCCAATTCGTGCACTTCGTCCACTTTGTCCACTTCCTCCACTTCATCCACTTTGTCCACTTCGTCCACTTCATCAAGTTGGTCCACTTCCTCCACTTTGTCCACTTCCTCCACTTCCTCCACTTCGTCTACTTCCTCCACTTCGTCCACTTCGTCAACTTCGTCAACTTCGTCCCCTTCGTCCACTTCCTCTACTTCAAGCACTTTGTCAACTTCGTCCACTTCGTCCATTTCGTCCACTTCCTCCACTTCGTCAAGTTCGTCCACTTCCTCCACTTCGTCAAGTTCCTCCACTTCCTCCAGTTCGTCCACTTCATCCCCTTCGTCAACCTCGTCAACTTTGTCCACTTCGTCCATTTCGTCCACCTAGTCAAGTTCGTCCACATCCTCCACTTTCTCTACTTCTTCCACTTTGTCTACTTTGTCGACTTCGTCCAATTCGTCCACTTTGTCTACTTCCTCCACTTCATCCACTTTGTCCACTTCGCCCACTTCATCAAGTTCGTCCACTTCCTCCACTTCCTCCACTTCCTCCACTTCGTCTACTTCCTCCACTTCGTCCACTTCGTCAACTTCGTCCCCTTTGTCCACTTCCTCTACTTCAAGCACTTTGTCAACCTCGTCCACTTCGTCCATTTCGTCCACTTCCTCAACTTCCTCCACATCGTCCACTACGTTCTCTTCTTCTACTTCGTCCACTTCCTCCACTTCGTCCACTTCCTCCACTTCGTCAACTTTATCAACTTCCTCCACTTCTTCCACTTCGTCCACTTCGTCCACTTCCTCCACTTCGTCAACTTCGTCAACTTCGTCCACTTCGTCAACTTCGTCCACTTCCTCCACTTCGTCCAGTTCTTCCTCTTCTTCCACTTCGTCCACTTCCTCCCCTTCGTCAACTTCGTCCACTTTCTCAAATTCGTCCACTTTCTCCACTTCCCTTACTTCGTCCATTTCTTCCACTTCCTCCACTTCCTCCACTTCGTCAAGTTCGTCCCCTTCGTCCACTTCCTCTACTTTGTCAACATCTTCCACTTTGTCCACTTCCTCAACATCGTTCACTTCTTCCACTTCCTCCACTTCATTCACTTCCTAAACTTCTTCCACTTCGTCAACAACGTCCAATTCCTCCACTTCCTCAACTTCGTCCACTTTGTCAACTTCGTCCACTTCGTCCATTTCGTCCACTTCGTCCACTTCCTCAACTTCCTCCACTTCGTCCACTTCGTCCACTACGTTCAGTTCTTCCACTTCGTCCACTACCTCCTCATCGTCCACTTCGTCAACTTTGTCAACTTCGTCCACTTCCTCAACTTCGTCCACTTCCTCCACTTGGTCCAATTCTTCCACTTCCTCCACTTCGTCCACATTCTCCACTTCATCAACTTCATCGACTTCGTCCATTTCGTCCACTTCCTCCACTTCGTCAAGTTCGTCCACTTCCTCCACTTCGTGAAGTTCGTCCACTTGGTCCACTTCTCCACTTCATCCCCTTCGTCAACTTTGTCAAGTTCGTCCATTTCGTCCACCTCGTCAAGTTCGTCCACTTCCTCCACTTCCTCCACTTTCTCCGCTTCTTCCACTTTGTCCATTTTGTTCACTTTGTCCACTTCCTCCACTTCATCCACTTCGTCCACTTCATCAAGTTCGTCCACTTCCTCCACTTCGTCCACTTCCTCCACTTCCTCCACTTCGTCAACTTCGTCCCCTTTGTCCACTTCCTCTACTTCAAGCACTTTGTCAACTTCGTCCATTTCGTCCACTTCCTCAACTTCCTCCACTACGTTCTCTTCTTCTACTTCGTCCACTTCCTCCACTTCGTCCACTTCCTCCACTTCGTCAACTTCATCAACTTCGTCCACTTCGTCAACTTCGCCCACTTCCTCCACTTGGTCAAGTTCTTCCACTTCCTCCTCTTCGTCCACATTCTCCACTTCATCAACTTCGTCCACTTCGTAAATTTCGTCCACTTCGTCACGTTCTGTCACTTCCTCCACTTCCTCCACGTCCTCCACTTCGTCAAGTTTGTAAACTTCCTCCACTTCCTCGATTGCGTCCACTTCCTCAACATTGTCCATTACCTCTACTTCCTCAACTTCGCTCACTTCATCCACTTCTTCCACTTCGTCAACTTGTTCCACATCCTCTACTTCCTCCACTTCGTCCACTTCGTCAACTTCGTCAACTTCGTCCACTTCGTCAACTTCGTCAACTTCATCCACTTCATCAACTTCGTCAACTTCGTCCACTTCGTCCATTTCGTCCACGTCAGGTTCTTGCACTTCTTCCACTTCGTCCACTTTGTCCACTTCGTCCACTTCGTCGACGTCGTACACTTCGTCCATTTCGTCCACTTCATCCACTTCCTCCACTTCGTCCACTTCGTCCACTTCCTCCACTTCGTCAACTTCATCAACTTCGTCCACTTCGTCAACTTTGTCCACATTCTCCACTTCGTCAACTTCGTCCATTTCGTCCACTTCCTCCACTTCGTCAAGTTTGTCCACTTGCTACACTTCGTCAAGTTCGTCCACTTCCTCCACTTCGTCCACTTCATCCCCTTCGTCAACCTCGTCAACTTTGTCCACTTCGTCCATTTCGTCCACCTAGTCAAGTTCGTCCACATCCTCCACTTTCTCTACTTCTTCCACCTTGTCTACTTTGTCGACTTCGTCCAATTCGTCCACTTCGTCCACTTTGTCCACTTCATCCACTTTGTCCACCTCGTCCACTTCATCAAGTTCGTCCACTTCCTCCACTTCGTCCACTTCTTCCACTTCCTCCACTTCGTCTACTTCCTCCACTTCGTCCACTTCGTCAACTTCGTCCCCTTCGTCCACTTCCTCTACTTCAAGCACTTTGTCAACTTCGTCCACTTCGTCCATTTCGTCCACTTCCTCCACTTCGTCAAGTTCGTCCACTTCCTCCACTTCGTCAAGTTCCTCCACTTCCTCCAGTTCGTCCACTTCATCCCCTTCGTCAACCTCGTCAACTTTGTCCACTTCGTCCATTTCGTCCACCTAGTCAAGTTCGTCCACATCCTCCACTTTCTCTACTTCTTCCACTTTGTCTACTTTGTCGACTTCGTCCAATTCGTCCACTTCGTCCACTTTGTCCACTTCCTCCACTTCATCCACTTTGTCCACTTCCTCCACTTCGTCCACTTCCTCCACTTCGTCTACTTCCTCCACTTCGTCCACTTCGTCAACTTCGTCCCCTTCGTCCACTTCCTCTACTTCAAGCACTTTGTCAACTTCGTCCACTTCGTCCATTTCGTCCACTTCCTCAACTTCCTCCACATCGTCCACTACGTTCTCTTCTTCTACTTCGTCCACTTCCTCCACTTCGTCCACTTCCTCCACTTCGTCAACTTTATCAACTTCCTCCACTTCCTCCACTTCCTCCACTTCTTCCACTTCGTCCACTTCGTCCACTTCCTCCACTTCGTCAACTTCGTGCACTGCGTCAACTTCGTCCACTTCCTCCACTTCGTCCAGTTCTTCCTGTTCTTCCACTTCGTCCACTTCCTCCCCTTCGTCAACTTCGTCCACTTTCTCAAATTCGTCCACTTTCTCCACTTCCCTTACTTCGTCCATTTCTTCCACTTCCTCCACTTCCTCCACTTCGTCAAGTTCGTCCCCTTCGTCCACTTCCTCTACTTTGTCAACATCTTCCACTTTGTCCACTTCCTCAACATCGTCCACTTCTTCCACTTCCTCCACTTCATTCACTTCCTAAACTTCTTCCACTTCGTCAACAACGTCCAATTCCTCGACTTCCTCAACTTCGTCCACTTTGTCAACTTCGTCCACTTCGTCCACTTCCTCAACTTCCTCCACTTCGTCCACTTCGTCCACTAAGTTCAGTTCTTCCACTTCGTCCACTACCTCCTCATCGTCCACTTCGTCCACTTCGTCAACTTTGTCAACTTCGTCCACTTCCTCAACTTCGTCCACTTCCTCCACTTGGTCCAATTCTTCCACTTCCTCCACTTCGTCCACATTCTCCACTTCATCAACTTCATCGACTTCGTCCATTTCGTCCACTTCCTCCACTTCGTCAAGTTCGTCCACTTCCTCCACTTCGTCAAGTTCGTCCACTTCCTCCACTTCTCCACTTCATCCCCTTCGTCAACTTTGTCAACTTCGTCCATTTCGTCCACCTCGTCAAGTTCGTCCACTTCCTCCACTTCCTCCACTTTCTCCACTTCTTCCACTTTGTCCATTTCGTTCACTTTGTCCACTTCCTCCACTTCATCCACTTCGTCCACTTCATCAAGTTCGTCCACTTCCTCCACTTCGTCCACTTCCTCCACTTCCTCCACTTCGTCAACTTCGTCCCCTTTGTCCACTTCCTCCACTTCAAGCACTTTGTCAACTTCGTCCATTTCGTCCACTTCCTCAACTTCCTCCACTACGTTCTCTTCTTCTACTTCGTCCACTTCCTCCACTTCGTCCACTTCCTCCACTTCGTCAACTTCATCAACTTCGTCCACTTCGTCAACTTCGCCCACTTCCTCCACTTGGTCAAGTTCTTCCACTTCCTCCTCTTCGTCCACATTCTCCACTTCATCAACTTCGTCCACTTCGTAAATTTCGTCCACTTCGTCACGTTCTGTCACTTCCTCCACTTCCTCCACGTCCTCCACTTCGTCAAGTTTGTAAACTTCCTCCACTTCCTCGATTGCGTCCACTTCCTCAACATTGTCCATTACCTCTACTTCCTCAACTTCGCTCACTTCATCCACTTCTTCCACTTCGTCAACTTGTTCCACTTCCTCCACTTCCTCCACTTCGTCCACTTCGTCAACTTCGTCAACTTCGTCCACTTCGTCAACTTCGTCAACTTCGTCCACTTCGTCAACTTCGTCAACTTCGTCCACTTCGTCCATTTCGTCCACGTCAGGTTCTTGCACTTCTTCCACTTCGTCCACTTTGTCCACTTCGTCCACTTCGTCGACGTCGTCCACTTCGTCCACTTCGTCCACTTCATCCACTTCCTCCACTTCGTCCACTTCGTCCACTTCCTCCACTTCGTCAACTTCATCAACTTCGTCCACTTCGTCAACTTTGTCCACATTCTCCACTTCGTCAACTTCGTCCATTTCGTCCACTTCCTCCACTTCGTCAAGTTCGTCCACTTCCTACACTTCGTCAAGTTCGTCCACTTCCTCCACTTCGTCCACTTCATCCCCTTCGTCACCCTCGTCAACTTTGTCCACTTCGTCCATTTCGTCCACCTAGTCAAGTTCGTCCACATCCTCCACTTTCTCTACTTCTTCCACCTTGTCTACTTTGTCGACTTCGTCCAATTCGTCCACTTCGTCCACTTTGTCCACTTCATCCACTTTGTCCACTTCGTCCACTTCATCAAGTTCGTCCACTTCCTCCACTTCGTCCACTTCTTCCACTTCCTCCACTTCGTCTACTTCCTCCACTTCGTCCACTTCGTCAACTTCGTCCCCTTCGTCCACTTCCTCTACTTCAAGCACTTTGTCAACTTCGTCCACTTCGTCCATTTCGTCCACTTCCTCCACTTCGTCAAGTTCGTCCACTTCCTCCACTTCGTCAAGTTCCTCCACTTCCTCCAGTTCGTCCACTTCATCCCCTTCGTCAACCTCGTCAACTTTGTCCACTTCGTCCATTTCGTCCACCTAGTCAAGTTCGTCCACATCCTCCACTTTCTCTACTTCTTCCACTTTGTCTACTTTGTCGACTTCGTCCAATTCGTCCACTTCGTCCACTTTGTCCACTTCCTCCACTTCATCCACTTTGTCCACTTCCTCCACTTCGTCCACTTCCTCCACTTCGTCCACTTCCTCCACTTCGTCCACTTCGTCAACTTCGTCCCCTTCGTCCACTTCCTCTACTTCAAGCACTTTGTCAACTTCGTCCACTTCGTCCATTTCGTCCACTTCCTCAACTTCCTCCACATCGTCCACTACGTTCTCTTCTTCTACTTCGTCCACTTCCTCCACTTCGTCCACTTCCTTCACTTCGTCAACTTTATCAACTTCCTCCACTTCCTCCACTTCCTCCACTTCTTCCACTTCGTCCACTTCGTCCACTTCCTCCACTTCGTCAACTTCGTGCACTGCGTCAACTTCGTCCACTTCCTCCACTTCGTCCAGTTCTTCCTGTTCTTCCACTTCGTCCACTTCCTCCCCTTCGTCAACTTCGTCCACTTTCTCAACTTCGTCCACTTTCTCCACTTCCCTTACTTCGTCCATTTCTTCCACTTCCTCCACTTCCTCCACTTCGTCAAGTTCGTCCCCTTCGTCCACTTCCTCTACTTTGTCAACATCTTCCACTTTGTCCACTTCCTCAACATCGTCCACTTCTTCCACTTCCTCCACTTCATTCACTTCCTAAACTTCTTCCACTTCGTCAACAACGTCCAATTCCTCCACTTCCTCAACTTCGTCCACTTTGTCAACTTCGTCCACTTCGTCCACTTCCTCAACTTCCTCCACTTCGTCCACTTCGTCCACTACGTTCAGTTCTTCCACTTCGTCCACTACCTCCTCATCGTCCACTTCGTCCACTTCGTCAACTTTGTCAACTTCGTCCACTTCCTCAACTTCGTCCACTTCCTCCACTTGGTCCAATTCTTCCACTTCCTCCACTTCGTCCACATTCTCCACTTCATCAACTTCATCGACTTCGTCCATTTCGTCCACTTCCTCCACTTCGTCAAGTTCGTCCACTTCCTCCACTTCGTCAAGTTCGTCCACTTGCTCCACTTCTCCACTTCATCCCCTTCGTCAACTTTGTCAAGTTCGTCCATTTCGTCCACCTCGTCAAGTTCGTCCACTTCCTCCACTTCCTCCACTTTCTCCGCTTCTTCCACTTCGTTCACTTTGTCCACTTTGTCCACTTCCTCCACTTCATCCACTTCGTCCACTTCATCAAGTTCGTCCACTTCCTCCACTTCGTCCACTTCCTCCACTTCCTCCACTTCGTCAACTTCGTCCCCTTTGTCCACTTCCTCCACTTCAAGCACTTTGTCAACTTCGTCCATTTCGTCCACTTCCTCAACTTCCTCCACTACGTTCTCTTCTTCTACTTCGTCCACTTCCTCCACTTCGTCCACTTCCTCCACTTCGTCAACTTCATCAACTTCGTCCACTTCGTCAACTTCGCCCACTTCCTCCACTTGGTCAAGTTCTTCCACTTCCTCCTCTTCGTCCACATTCTCCACTTCATCAACTTCGTCCACTTCGTAAATTTCGTCCACTTCGTCACGTTCTGTCACTTCCTCCACTTCCTCCACGTCCTCCACTTCGTCAAGTTTGTAAACTTCCTCCACTTCCTCGATTGCGTCCACTTCCTCAAATTGTCCATTACCTCACTTCCTCAACTTCGCTCACTTTCCATCCACTTCTTCCACTTCGTCAACTTGTTCCAACTTCGTCTCAATTCGTCCACTTCGTCCACTTTGTCCACTTCATCCACTTTGTCCACTTCGTCCACTTCATCAAGTTCGTCCACTTCCTCCACTTCGTCCACTTCTTCCACTTCCTCCACTTCGTCTACTTCCTCCACTTCGTCCACTTCGTCAACTTCGTCCCCTTCGTCCACTTCCTCTACTTCAAGCACTTTGTCAACTTCGTCCACTTCGTCCACTTCGTCCACTTCCTCCACTTCGTCAAGTTCGTCCACTTCCTCCACTTCGTCAAGTTCCTCCACTTCCTCCAGTTCGTCCACTTCATCCCCTTCGTCAACCTCGTCAACTTTGTCCACTTCGTCCATTTCGTCCACCTAGTCAAGTTCGTCCACATCCTCCACTTTCTCTACTTCTTCCACTTTGTCTACTTTGTCGACTTCGTCCAATTCGTCCACTTCGTCCACTTTGTCCACTTCCTCCACTTCATCCACTTTGTCCACTTCCTCCACTTCGTCCACTTCCTCCACTTCGTCTACTTCCTCCACTTCGTCCACTTCGTCAACTTCGTCCCCTTCGTCCACTTCCTCTACTTCAAGCACTTTGTCAACTTCGTCCATTTCGTCCACTTCCTCAACTTCCTCCACATCGTCCACTACGTTCTCTTCTTCTACTTCGTCCACTTCCTCCACTTCCTCCACTTCCTCCACTTCGTCAACTTTATCAACTTCCTCCACTTCCTCCACTTCCTCCACTTCTTCCACTTCGTCCACTTCGTCCACTTCCTCCACTTCGTCAACTTCGTGCACTGCGTCAACTTCGTCCACTTCCTCCACTTCGTCCAGCTCTTCCTGTTCTTCCACTTCGTCCACTTCCTCCCCTTCGTCAACTTCGTCCACTTTCTCAAATTCGTCCACTTTCTCCACTTCCCTTACTTCGTCCATTTCTTCCACTTCCTCCACTTCCTCCACTTCGTCAAGTTCGTCCCCTTCGTCCACTTCCTCTACTTTGTCAACATCTTCCACTTTGTCCACTTCCTCAACATCGTCCACTTCTTCCACTTCCTCCACTTCATTCACTTCCTAAACTTCTTCCACTTCGTCAACAACGTCCAATTCCTCGACTTCCTCAACTTCGTCCACTTTGTCAACTTCGTCCACTTCGTCCACTTCCTCAACTTCCTCCACTTCGTCCACTTCGTCCACTACGTTCAGTTCTTCCACTTCGTCCACTACCTCGTCATCGTCCACTTCGTCCACTTCGTCAACTTTGTCAACTTCGTCCACTTCCTCAACTTCGTCCACTTCCTCCACTTGGTCCAATTCTTCCACTTCCTCCACTTCGTCCACATTCTCCACTTCATCCACTTCATCGACTTCGTCCATTTCGTCCACTTCCTCCACTTCGTCAAGTTCGTCCACTTCCTCCACTTCGTCAAGTTCGTCCACTTGCTCCACTTCTCCACTTCATCCCCTTCGTCAACTTTGTCAAGTTCGTCCATTTCGTCCACCTCGTCAAGTTCGTCCACTTCCTCCACTTCCTCCACTTTCTCCGCTTCTTCCACTTTGTCCATTTCGTTCACTTTGTCCACTTCCTCCACTTCATCCACTTCGTCCACTTCGTCAAGTTCGTCCACCACTTCCTCCACTTCGTCCACTTCCTCCACTTCCTCCACTTCGTCAACTTCGTCCCCTTTGTCCACTTCCTCCACTTCAAGCACTTTGTCAACTTCGTCCATTTCGTCCACTTCCTCAACTTCCTCCACTACGTTCTCTTCTTCTACTTCGTCCACTTCCTCCACTTCGTCCACTTCCTCCACTTCGTCAACTTCATCAACTTCGTCCACTTCGTCAACTTCGCCCACTTCCTCCACTTGGTCAAGTTCTTCCACTTCCTCCACTTCATCCACATTCTCCACTTCATCAACTTCGTCCACTTCGTCACGTTCTGTCACTTCCTCCACTTCCTCGATTGCGTCCACTTCCTCAACATTGTCCATTACCTCTACTTCCTCAACTTCGCTCACTTCATCCACTTCTTCCACTTCGTCAACTTGTTCCACATCCTCTACTTCCTCCACTTCGTCCACTTCGTCAACTTCATCAACTTCGTCCACTTCGTCAACTTCGTCCACATTCTCCACTTCGTCAACTTCGTCCATTTCGTCCACTTCCTCCACTTCGTCAAGTTCGTCCACTTCCTACACTTCGTCAAGTTCGTCCACTTCCTCCACTTCGTCCACTTCATCCCCTTCGTCAACCTCGTCAACTTTCTCCACTTCGTCCATTTCGTCCACCTAGTCAAGTTCGTCCACATCCTCCACTTTCTCTACTCCTTCCACTTTGTCTACTTTGTCGACTTCGTCCAATTCGTCCACTTCGTCCACTTTGTCCACTTCCTCCACTTCATCCACTTTGTCCACTTCGTCCACTTCCTCCACTTCGTCCACTTCCTCCACTTCCTCCACTTCGTCTACTTCCTCCACTTCGTCCACTTCGTCAACTTCGTCAACTTCGTCCCCTTCGTCCACTTCCTCTACTTCAAGCACTTTGTCAACTTCGTCCACTTCGTCCATTTAGTACACTTCCTCAACTTCCTCCACATCGTCCACTACGTTCTCTTCTTCTACTTCGTCCACTTCCTCCACATCGTCCACTTCCTCCACTTCGTCAACTTTATCAACTTCCTCCACTTCCTCCACTTCCTCCACTTCTTCCACTTCGTCCACTTCCTCCACTTCGTCAACTTCGTCAACTTCGTCCACTTCGTCAACTTCGTCCACTTCCTCCACTTCGTCCATCTTCCTTTACTTCCTCCCCTTCGTCAACTTCGTCCACTTTCTCCATTTCGTCCACCTCGTGAAATTCGTCCACTTTCTCCACTTCCCTTACTTCGTCCATTTCTTCCACTTCCTCCACTTCCTCCACTTCGTCAAGTTCGTCCCCTTCGTCCACTTCCTCTACTTTGTCAACATCTTCCACTTTGTCCACTTCCTCAACATCGTCCACTTCTTCCACTTCTTCCACTTCCTCCACTTCATTCACTTCCTAAACTTCTTCCACTTCGTCAACATCGTCCAATTCCTCCACTTCCTCAACTTCGTCCACTTTGTCAACTTCGTCCACTTCGTCCATTTCGTCCACTTCGTCCACTTCCTCAACTTCCTCCACTTCGTCCACTTCGTCCACTACGTTCAGTTCTTCTACTTCGTCCACTACCTCCTCATCGTCCACTTCGTCCACTTCGTCAACTTTGTCAACTTCGTCCACTTCCTCAACTTCGTCCACTTCCTCCACTTGGTCCAATTCTTCCACTTCCTCCACTTCGTCCACATTCTCCACTTCATCAACTTCATCGACTTCGTCCTGTTCGTCCACTTCCTCCACTTCGTCAAGTTCGTCCACTTCCTCCACTTCGTCAAGTTTGTCCACTTGCTCCACTTCTCCACTTCATCCCCTTCGTCAACTTTGTCAAGTTCGTCCATTTCGTCCACCTCGTCAAGTTCGTCCACTTCCTCCACTTTTTCCGCTCCTTCCACTTTGTCCATTTCGTTCACTTTGTCCACTTCCTCCACTTCATCCACTTCGTCCACTTCATCAAGTTCGTCCACTTCCTCCACTTCGTCCACTTCCTCCACTTCCTCCACTTCCTCCACTTCGTCAACTTCGTCAACTTCGTCCCCTTTGTCCACTTCCTCCACTTCAAGCACTATGTCAACTTCGTCCATTTCGTCCACTTCCTCAACTTCCTCCACTACGTTCTCTTCTTCTACTTCGTCCACTTCCTCCACTTCGTCCACTTCCTCCACTTCGTCAACTTCATCAACTTCGTCCACTTCGTCAACTTCGTCCACTTCCTCCACTTGGTCAAGTTCTTCCACTTCCTCCACTTCGTCCACATTCTCCACTTCATCAACTTCATCCACTTCGTCAATTTCGTCCACTTCGTCACGTTCTGTCACTTCCTCCACTTTCTCCACGTCCTCCACTTCGTCAAGTTTGTAAACTTCCTCCACTTCCTCGATTGCGTCCACTTCCTCAACATTGTCCATTACCTCTACTTCCTCAACTTCGCTCACTTCATCCACTTCTTCCACTTCGTCAACTTGTTCCACATCCTCTACTTCCTCCACTTCCTCCACTTCGTCCACTTCCTCCACTTCGTCAACTTTATCAACTTCCTCCACTTCCTCCACTTCCTCCACTTCTTCCACTTCCTCCACTTCGTCAACTTCGTCAACTTTGTCCACTTCGTCAACTTCGTCCACTTCCTCCACTTCGTCCAGTTCTTCCTCTTCTTCCACTTCGTCCACTTCCTCTTCTTCGTCAACTTCGTCCACTTTCTCCATTTCGTCCACCTCGTGAAATTCGTCCACTTTCTCCACTTCCCTTACTTCGTCCATTTCTTCCACTTCCTCCACTTCCTCCACTTCGTCAAGTTCGTCCCCTTCGTCCACTTCCTCTACTTTGTCAACATCTTCCACTTTGTCCACTTCCTCAACATCGTCCACTTCTTCCACTTCTTCCACTTCCTCCACTTCATTCACTTCCTAAACTTCTTCCACTTCGTCAACATCGTCCAATTCCTCCACTTCCTCAACTTCGTCCACTTTGTCAACTTCGTCCACTTCGTCCATTTCGTCCACTTCGTCCACTTCCTCAACTTCCTCCACTTCGTCCACTTCGTCCACTACGTTCAGTTCTTCACTTCGTCCACTACCTCCTCATTGTCCACTTCGTCCACTTCGTCAACTTTGTCAACTTCGTCCACTTCCTCAACTTCGTCCACTTCCTCCACTTGGTCCAATTCTTCCACTTCCTCCACTTCGTCCACATTCTCCACTTCATCAACTTCATCGACTTCGTCCATTTCGTCCACTTCCTCCACTTCGTCAAGTTCGTCCACTTCCTCCACTTCGTCAAGTTCGTCCACTTGCTCCACTTCTCCACTTCATCCCCTTCGTCAACTTTGTCAAGTTCGTCCATTTCGTCCACCTCGTCAAGTTCGTCCACTTCCTCCACTTTTTCCGCTTCTTCCACTTTGTCCATTTCGTTCACTTTGTCCACTTCCTCCACTTCATCCACTTCGTCCACTTCATCAAGTTCGTCCACTTCCTCCACTTCGTCCACTTCCTCCACTTCCTCCACTTCCTCCACTTCGTCAACTTCGTCCCCTTTGTCCTCTTCCTCCACTTCAAGCACTATGTCAACTTCGTCCACTTCCTCAACTTCCTCCACTACGTTCTCTTCTTCTACTTCGTCCACTTCCTCCACTTCGTCCACTTCCTCCACTTCGTTAACTTCATCAACTTCGTCCACTTCGTCAACTTCGTCCACTTCCTCCACTTGGTCAAGTTCTTCCACTTCCTCCACTTCGTCCACATTCTCCACTTCATCAACTTCATCCACTTCGTCAAATTTCGTCCACTTCGTCACGTTCTGTCACTTCCTCCACTTCCTCCACGTCCTCCACTTCGTCAAGTTTGTAAACTTCCTCCACTTCCTCGATTGCGTCCACTTCCTCAACATTGTCCATTACCTCTACTTCCTCAACTTCGCTCACTTCATCCACTTCTTCCACTTCGTCAACTTGTTCCACATCCTCTACTTCCTCCACTTCGTCCACTTCGTCAACTTCGTCCACTTCGTCCATTTCGTCCACGTCAGGTTCTTGCACTTCTTCCACTTCGTCCACTTTGTCCACTTCGTCTACTTCGTCGACGTCGTACACTTCGTCCATTTCGTCCACTTCATCCACTTCCTCCACTTCGTCCACTTCCTCCACTTCGTCAACTTCATCAACTTCGTCCACTTCGTCAACTTCGTCCACATTCTCCACTTCGTCAACTTTGTCCACTTCGTCCACATTCTCCACTTCGTCAACTTCGTCCACTTCGTCACGTTCGTCCACTTCCTCCACTTCCTCCACGTCCTCCACTTCGTCAAGTTTGTAAACTTCCTCCACTTCCTCGATTGCGTCCACTTCCTCAACATTGTCCATTTCCTCTACTTCCTCAACTTCGCTCACTTCATCCACTTCTTCCACTTCGTCAACATGTTCCACATCCTCCACTTCCTCCACTTCGTCCACTTCGTCAACTTCGTCCATTTCGTCCACTTCGTCAGGTTCTTCCACTTCCTCCACTTCCTCCACTTCGTCCACTTTGTCCACTTCGTCCACTTCGTCGACGTCGTCCACTCTGTCCATTTCGTCCACTTCATCCACTTCGTCCACTTCCTCCACTTCGTCCACTTCCTGCACTTCATGCACGTCGCCAACTTCGTCCACATCCTCCATTTCGTCCACTTCCTCCACTTCCTCCACTTGATCCACTTCCTTCACTTCGTCAACTTCGTCCACTTCGTCAACATGGTTTACTTCGTCCACTTCGTCAACTTCGTTTACTTCGTCCACTTCCTCCACTTCCTCTTCTTCCTCCACTTCTTCCACTTCGTCATCTTCGTCCACTTCTTCATCTTCTTCTTCGACTTCGTCCCCTTCGTCAACTTCTCGCCCTCGTCCACTTTGTCCACTTCGTCAAGTTCGTCCCCTTCGTCCACTTCCTCCACTTCCTCCACTTCGTCAACTTCTTCCACTCCGTCCACTTCGTCAAATTCGTCCCCTTCCTCAACATCGTCCACTTCCTCCACTTCCACTGCTTCATTCGCTTCCTGCACTTTTTCCACTTCGTCAACCTCGTCCACTTCGTACACTTGGTCAACTTCGTCCACTTCGTCCACTTCGACCACTTTGTCAAGTTCATCAACTTCAACCACTTCTTCCACTTCCTCCACTTCGTACACTTCGTCCACTTTCTCCACTTCGTCAACTTCGTCCACTTCCTCCACTTCGTCCAATTCTTCCACTTCCTCCATTTCATCCACATTCTCCACTTCCTCCACTTCGTCCACTTCCTCTACTTCGTCAACTTCGCCCACTTCGTCAACTTCGTCCACTTCGTCCAGTTCTTCCACTTACTCCACTTCGTCCACATTCTCAACTTCGTCCACTTCCTCCCATTCGTCAACTTCGTCCATTTTGTCCACCTCGTCAAATTCGTTCACTTCCTCCACTTCCTCCACTTTGTCAACATCTTCCACTTCGTCCCCTTCCTCCACTTCCTCAACATCGTCCACTTCTTCCACTTCCTCCACTTCATTCACTTCCTAATCTTCTTCCACTTCCTCAACATCGTCCAATTCCTCCACTTCCTCAACTTCGTCCACTTTGCCAAGTTCTTCCACTTCGTCCATTTCGTCGACTTCCTCAACTTCCTCCACTTCGTCCACTACGTTCACTTCTTCCACTTTGTCCACTACTTCCACTTCGTCCACTTCGTCAACTTCGTCCACTTCCTCCACTTGGTCCAGTTCTTCCACTTCCTCCACTTCGTCTACATTCTCCACTTCGTCAACTTCGTCCACTTCGTGCATTTCGTCCACTTCCTCCACTTCGTCAAGTTCGTCCACTTCCTCCACTCCGTCAAGTTCGTCCACTTCCTCCACTTCCTCCACTTCGTCCACTTCATCCCCTTCGTCAACTTTGTCAAGTTCGTCCACTTCGTCTATTTCGTACACCTCGTCAAGTTCGTCCACTTCCTCCACTTTCTCCACTTCCTCTACTTCCTCCACTTCGTCCAATTCGTCAACTGCGTCAAGTTCGTCCACTTCCTAAACTTCGTCACGTTTGTCCCCTTTGTCCACTTCGTCTAGTTGCTCCACTTCCTCCACTTCGTCAACTTCTTCCACTTCGTCCACTTAGTCAACTTTGTCCACTTCTTCCACTTGCTCAACATCGTCCACTTCCTCCGCTTTATTCACTTCCTACACTTCTTCCACTTCGTCAACTACGTCCACTTCCTCCACTTCTTCCACTTCGTCAACTTCATCCACTTCGTCTATTTCGTCCACTTCGTGAAGTTCGTCCACTTGCTCCACCTCCTCGACTTCGTCCACTTCGTCAACTTCATCAACTTCCTCCACTTCCTCCACTTCCTCCCCTTCGTCCACTTCGGCCATTTCGTCAACTTCCTCCACATCATCCACTTCGTCAACTTCCTCAACTTCGTCCACTTCCTCCACTTCGTCCAGTTCTTCCATTTCCTCCACTTCGTCCACATTCTCCACATTCTCCACTTCCTCCACTTCCTCCACTTTGTCCACTCCCTCCACTTCCTCCACTTTCTCCATTTCCTCCACTTCCTCCACTTCCTCCACTTCGTCAACTTCGTCAACTTTGTCCACATCGTCCATTTCGTCCACTTTGTCAGGTTCGTCCACTTCAGCCACTTCGTCTACTTTGTCCACTTCGTTCACTTCGTCAACTTCGTCCACTTCCTAAACTTCGTCCACTTCCTCCACTTCGTCCACTTCGTCCACATTCTCCACTTCGTCAAGTTCGTCCACTTGCTCCACTTCCTCCATTTCGTCCACTTCCTCCACTTCCTCAACATCGTCCATTTCCTCCACTTCCTCCACTTCATTCACTTCCTCCACTTCCTCCACTTCATTCACTGTCTCGACTTTGTGCACTTCGTCCTCTTCGTCCTTTTCTTCATCTTCTTTTCCACTTCGTCCAATTCGTCAACTTCGTCGAAGTCGTTCCCTTTGTCCACTTCGTCAACTTCGTCAAGTTCGTTTATTTTGTCCACTTCGTCCACTTCCTCCACTTCGTGAACTTCTTCCACTTCGTCCACTTCGCCAACTTCATCCACTTCCTCAACATCGTCCACTTTCTCCACTTCGTCAACTTTCTCCACTTCGTGCACTTCGTCCACTTCGTCAACTTCGCCAACTTCGTCCACTTCGTCAAGTTCGTCCCCTTCCTCCACTTCCTCCACTTTGTCCACTTCATCCACTTCGTCCATTTCGTCCTCTTCCTCCACCTCGTCCACTTCTTCCACTTCCTTCACTTCGTCCACTTTGTCCATTTCATCCACTGCGTCAAGTTCGTCCACTTCTTCATCTTCTTCTTCCACTTCGTCCAATTCGTCAATTTCATCCACTTCGTCTATTTCGTCCACTTCATGAAGTTCGTCCACTTTCTCCACCTCCTCGACTTCGTCCACTTCGTCAACTTCATCAACTTCCTCCACTTCCTCCACTTCCTCCCCTTCGTCCACTTCGGCCATTTCGTCAACTTCCTCCACATCGTCCACTTCGTCAACTTCCTCAACTTCGTCCACTTCCTCCACTTCGTCCAGTTCTTCCATTTCCTCCACTTCGTCCACATTCTCCACATTCTCCACTTCCTCCACTTTGTCCACTCCCTCCACTTCCTCCACTTTCTCCATTTCCTCCACTTCCTCCACTTCCTCCACTTCCTCCACTTCGTCAACTTCGTCCATTTCGTCCACTTTGTCAGGTTCGTCCACTTCAGCCACTTCGTCTACTTTGTCCACTTCGTTCACTTCGTCAACTTCGTCCACTTCCTAAACTTCGTCCACTTCCTCCACTTCGTCCACTTCGTCCACATTCTCCACTTCGTCAAGTTCGTCCACTTGCTCCACTTCCTTCATTTCGTCCACTTCCTCCACTTCCTCAACATCGTCCATTTCCTCCACTTCCTCCACTTCATTCACTTCCTCCACTTTCTCTAATTCGTCCACTTCGTCAACTTCGTAAACTTTGTCCACTTCGTCCATTTTGTCCACTTCGTCAACTTCGTCCACTTCCTCCACTTCGTCCAGTTCCTCCACTTCCTCCATTTCGTCCACATTCTCCACTTCCTCCACTTCGTTACTTCGTCCACTTCTTCCATTTCGTGCATTTCGTGTTCTTTGTCAAGTTCGTCCACTTCCTCCACTTCCTCAAGTTCGTCCATTTCCTCCACTTCGTCCACTTCCTCCACTTCCTCCATTTCGTCTACTTCTTCCACTTCCCCAACATAGCCATTTCCTCCACTTCCTCAACTTAATTCACTTCATCCACTTCTTCCAATTTGTCAACTTTGTCCACTTCCTACACTTTCTCCACTTCGTCCACTTCTTCCACTTCATCAGGTTCGTCCACTTAGTCCACTTCAGCAACTTCGTCCACTTCGCCCATTTCGTTCACTTCGTCAACCTCGTCCACTATGTCCACTTCGTCCACTTCGTCTACTTCTTCCACTTCGTCCACTTCCTCCATTTCTTCCACTTACTGCACTCCCTGAACTTCATCCACTTTCTCCACTTCCTCAGCTTCGTCCACTATCTCCACTTCGTCCACTTCTTCCTCTTCTTCCACTTCGTCCCATTCGTCAACTTCGTCGAGTTCGTCCCCTTCGTCCACTTCGTGAAGTTCGTCTCCTTTGTCGACTTCTCCACTTCCTCCACTTCGTCCACTTCGTCCACTTCGTCAACTTCTTCCACTTCGTCCACTTCGTCAACTTCGTCCAATTCGTCCACTTCCTCAACATCGTCCACTTCCTCCACTTCGTCAACTTTGTCCACTTGCTCCACTTGCTCCACTTCGTCCACTTCGTCAACTTCGCCAACTTCGTCCACTTCGTCAAGTTTGTCCCCTCCCTCCACTTCCTCCACTTCCTCCACTTTGTCAACTTCATTCACTTCGTCCACTTCCTCCACTTCGTCCACTTCCCACTTCCTTCACTTCGTCCACTTAGTCCACTTCGTCCATTTCGTCCACTTCGTCAAGTTCGTCCACTTCCTCCACTTCCTCCACTTCGTCTAGCTCTTCCACTTCCTCCACTTCGTCCACATTCTCCAGATCCTCCACTTCGTCAACTTCGTCCACTTCATACATTTCGTCCACTTCGTCAAGTTCGTCCACTTCCTCCACTTCCTCAAGTTCGTCCACTTCTTCCAGTTCGTCCACTTCGTCCACTTCCTCCACTTCCTCCATTTCGTCTACTTCCTCCACTTCCTCACCATCGTCCATTTCGTCCACTTCCTCAACTTAATTCACTTCATCCACTTCTTCCACTTTGTCAACTTTTTCCACTTCCTCCACTTCCTCCACTTCGTCCATTTCGTCCACTTCGTCCACTTCGTCAGGTTCGTCCACTTCCTCCACTTCCTCCACTTCCTCCACTTCGTCCACTTCCTCCATTTCCTCCACTTCGTCCACTTCCTCCACTTTGTCCACTTCGTCAACTTCGTCAAGTTCGTATCCTTTGTCCACTTCGTCCACTTCCTCCACTTCCTCCACTTCGTCAACTTCTTCCATTTCGTCCACTTCGCCAACTTCGTCCACTTCCTCAACATCGTCCACTTTCTCCACTTCGTCAACTTTCTCCACTTCGTGCACTTCGTCCACTTCGTCCACTTCGTCAACTTCGCCAACTTCGTCCACTTCGTCAAGTTCGTCCCCTTCCTCCACTTCCTCCACTTTGTCCACTTCATCCACTTCGTCCATTTCGTCCTCTTCCTCCACCTCGTCCACTTCTTCCACTTCCTTCACTTCGTCCACTTCGTCCACTTCGTCCATTTCATCCACTACGTCAAGTTCGTCCACTTCTTGATCTTCTTCTTCCACTTCGTCCAATTCGTCAACTTCGTCGAGTTCGTCCCCTTCGTCCACTTCGTCAACTTCGTCCCCTCCGTCCACTTCCTCCACTTCGTCAACTTCTTCCACTTCGTCATCTTCGTCCACTTCCTCCACTTCATCAAATTTGTCGACTTGCTCCACTTCCTCCACTTCATCCACTTCGTCTACTTCGTCCACTTCGTCCATATATTCCACTTCTTCAATTTTGTCCACTTCCTCCATTTCGTCCACTTCCTCAACATCGTCCATTTCCTCCACTTCCTGCACTTCATTCACTTCCTCCACTTCGTCAACTTCGTCAACTTCTTCAACTTCGTCCACTTCGTCCACTTCGTCAAGTTCGTCCAGTTCCTCCACTTCCTCAAGTTCGTCCACTTTGTCCACTTCCTCCATTTCGTCTACTTCCTCACCATCGTCCATTTCCTACACTTCCTCAACTTAATTCACTTCATCCACTTCTTCCACTTTGTCAACTTTTTCCACTTCCTACGCTTCCTCCACTTCCTCCACTTCGTCCATTTCGTCCACTTCGTCAGGTTTGTCGACTTCCTCCACTTCCTCCACTTCGTCCACTTCCTCCACTTCGTCCACTTCCTCCACTTCCTGAACTTCGTCCACTTCCTCCACTTCGTCAACTTCGTTTACTTCGTGCACTTCCTCCACTTCCTCAGCTTCGTCCACTGTCTCGACTTTGTCCACTTCTTCCTCTTCGTCCTTTTCTTCATCTTCTTTTCCACTTCGTCAACTTCGTCAAGTTCGTCTCCTTTGTCCACTTCGTCCACTTCGTCAACTTCTTCCACTTCGTCCACTTCGTCAACTTCGTCGACTTCCTCAACATTGTCCACTTCCTCCACTTCGTCAACTTTGTCCACTTCCTCCACTTCGCCAACTTCGTGCACTTCGCCAAGTTCGTCCCCTTCCTCCACTTCCTCCACTTTGTCGACTTCATCCACTTCGTCCATTTCGTCCACTTCGTCCACTTCTTCCACTTCGTCCACTTCGTCCATTTCATCCACTTCGTCAAGTTCGTCCACTTCCTCCACTTTGTCCACTTCCTCCACTTCGTCCACTTCCTCCACTTCCTCCAGTTCAACGACTTCGTATACTTCGTCAACTTTGTCCACTTCCTCCACTTCGTCCAGTTCTTGCACTTCCTCAACTTCGTCCACATTCTCCACTTCCTTCACTTCGTCAACTTCATCCACTTCGTGCAGTTCGTCCACTTCGTCAAGTTCTTCCACTCCCTCCACTTCCTCAAGTTCGTCCACTTCTTCCACTTCCTCCACTTCGTCCTCTTCCTCCATTTTGTCTACCTCCTCCACAGCCTCAACATCATCCATTTCTGCCATTTCCTGAACTTAATTGACTTCATCCACTTCTTCCACTTTGTCAACTTTGTCCAGTTCCCACACTTCCTCCACTTCGTCCATTTCGTCCACTTCGACCACTTCGTCAGGTTTGTCCACTTCCTCCACTTCGTCAACTCCGTCCAGTTCATCCACTTCTTCCACTTCTTCCACATACTCCACTTCCTCCACTTCGTCCACTTCCTCCATTTCCTCCACTTCCTCCACTTCCTGAACTTCGTCCACTTCGTCCACTTCGTTTACTTCGTCGACTTCCTCCACTTCCTCAGTTTTGTCCATTGTCTCCAATTCGTCCACTTCGTCCTCTTCGTTCTTTTCTTCATCTTCTTCTTCCACTTCGTCCAATTCGTCAACTTTGTCGACTTCATCCATCCCCTTCGTCCACTTCGTCAACTTCGTCAAGTTCGTCCCCCTCGTCCACTTCCTCCACTTCGTCAACTTCTTCCACTTCGTCCAGCTCGTCCACTTCGTCAACTTCGTCCACTTCCTCCACTTCCTCAACATCGTCCACTTCCTCCACTTCGTCAACTTTGTCCACCTGCTCCACTTCGTCCACTTCGTCAACTTCGACAACTTCGTCCACTTCGTCAAGTTCGTCCGCTTCCTCCACTTCATCCACTTTGTCCACTTCCTACACTTCGTCAGGTTCATCCACATCTTCCACTTCGTCCACTTCGTGCACTTCGTCCACTTCGTCAACTTCCTCCACTTCGTCCACTTCCTCCACTTCGTCCAGTTCTTCCACTTCCTCCACTTCCTCCACATTCTCCACTTCCTCCACTTCGTCAGGTTCGTCCACTTCCTCCACTTCCTCCAATTCCTCCACTTCCTCCACTTCTTCCACTTCGTTCACTTCGTCCACTTCGTCCACTTTGTCCACTTCTTCCACTTCCTCCACTTCCTCCACTTCGTCCACTTCTTCCATTTCCTCCACTTCCTCCACTTCCTCCACTTCCTGAACTTCGTCCACTTCCTCCACTTCCTCCACTTCGTCAACTTCGTCCACTGCGTCCACTTCGTGGATTTCGTCAACTTCGTCAAGTTCGTCCACTTCCTCCACTTCCTCAAGTTTGTCCACTTCCTCCACATCCTCCAGTTCGTCCACTTCCTCCACTTCCTCCACTTCCTCCATTTCGTCTACTTCCTCCACTTCCTCATCGTCTTCCATTTCGTCCACTACCTCAACCACTTCTTCCACTTCGTCAATTTCGTCCACTTCGTCAGGTTCGTCCACTTCCTCCACTTCCTCCACTTCCTCCACTTCCTCCACTTCTTCCACTTTGTTCACTTCGTCAACTTCGTCCACTTCTTCCACTTCCTCCACTTCCTCCACTTCGTCTACTTCGTCAACTTTGTTTACTTCGTCCACTTCCTCCACTTCCTCACCTTCGTCCATTGTCTCCACTTCGTCCTCTTCGTCCTTTTCTTCATCTACTTCCACTTTGTCCAATTCGTCAACTTCGTCGAGTTCGTCCTTTTCGACCACTTCGTCAACTTCGTCAACTTCGTCCACTTCCTCCACTTCGTCAACTTCTTCCACTTCGTCCACTTCATCAACTTCGTCCACTTCCTCAACATCGTCATCCACTTCCTCCACATTGTTAACTTTGTCCACTTGCTCCACTTCGTCCACTTCGTCAACTTTGCCGACTTCTTCCACTTCGTCCATTTCGTCCACTTCGTCAAGTTCGTCCCCTTCCTCCACTTCCCCCACTTCCTCCACTTTGTCCACTTCGTCCACTTCGTCCAGTTCCTCCACTTCGTCCATTTCGTCCACTTCGGTCACTTTGTCCACTTCGGCCACTTTGTCCACTTCGTCCACTTCGTCCACGTCGTCCACTTCGTCCACTTGTCCGCTTCTTCCACTTCGTCCACTTCCTCCACTTCGTCCACTTCCTCCACTTCCTATATTTCCTCCACTTCGTCCACTTTATCAACTTCGTCAACTTCGTCAACTTCGTTCACTTCCTCCACTTCGTCCAGTTCTTCCACTTGGTCCACTTCCTCCACTTCCTCAACACCGTCCACTTCCTGCACTTCGTCAACTTTGTCCACTTGCTCCACTTCGTCCACTACGTCCACTTCCTCCACTTCGTCAACTTCGACAACTTCGTCCACTTCGTCCATTTCGTCCACTTCGTCAAGTTCGTCCGCTTCCTCCACTTCCTCCTCTTCCTCCACTTTGTCCACTTCTTCCACTTCTTCCACTTCGTCCACTTCGTCAATTTCGTCCAATTCGTCCACTTCGTCCACTTCGTCAACTTTGTCAAATTCGTCCGCTTCGTCAACTTCGTCCACTTGCTCCACTTCGTCCAGTTCTTCCACTTCCTCCACTTCCTCCACTTCGTCCACTTCGTCCAGTTCTTCCACTTCCTCCACTTTGTCCACATATTCTACTTCCTCCACTTCGTCAACTGCATCTACTTCGTCCACTGCTACTTCGTCCACTTCGTCCAATTCATGCATTTTGTCCACTTCGGCAAGTTCGTCCACTTCCTCAAGTTCGTCTACTTCCTCCACTCCCTCCACTTCGTCAACTTCCTCCATTTCGTCTACTTCATCCACTTCCTCAACATCGTCCATTTCCTCCACTTCGTCAACTTAATTCACTTCATCCACTTCTTCCACTTTGTGAACTGTGTCCACTTCCTACACTTCCTCCACTTCATCCACTTCGTCCATTTCATCCACTTCATCAGCTTCATCTACTTCCTCCACTTCCTCCACTTCATCAACATCGTCCACTTCGTCCACTTCGTCAACTTCTTCCACTTCCTCCACTTCCTCCACGTCCTTCACTTCCTCCACTTCCTCCATTTCCTCCACTTCCTCAACTTCCTTGACTTCGTGAACTTCGTCCACTTCCTCCACTTCTTCCACTTCGTCAACTTCGTTTACTTCGCCACTTCCTCCACTTCCTCAGCTTCGTCCACTATCTCCACTTCGTCTACTTCGTCCTTTTCTTCATCTTCTTCTTCCACTTCGTCCGATTCGTCAACTTCGTCGAGTTCGTGCCCTTCGTCCACTTCCTCCACTTCCTCCACTTCGTGAACTTCTCCACTTCGTCCATTTCGCCGACGTCGTTAACTTCGTCCACTTCGTCCTCTTCGTCCACTTTGGTCCATTCCATCATTGCTTCCACTTCGTCAAGTTCGTCCCCTTCTTCCACTTCCTCCACTTTCTCCACTTCCTCTACTTCGTCCACTTCGTCCACTTCTTCCACTTCGTCCACTTCGTCCACTTCGTCTACTTCGTCCACTTCGTCCACTTCGTTCACGTCGTCAACTTCGTCCATTTCGTCCACTTCCTCCGCTTCGTCCACTTCGTCCTCTTCGTCCACTTCCTCCACTTCGTCCACTTCATCCTCTTGGTTCACATCCTCATCTTCTTCTTCGATTTCGTCCACCTCAACCAATTAAAGTTCGTCACCTTCGTCCACTTCGTCAACTTCGTCAAGTTCGTCCCCTTCGTCCACTTCGTTAACTTCTTCTACTTCATCCACTTCGTCAACTTCGTCTACTTCCACGTCTTCCTCAACATCGTCCACTTCCTCCACTTCCTCCACTTCATTCACTTCCTGCACTTCTTCCACTTCGTCAACTCATTCCACTTCCTCCACTTCGTCCAATTCGTCCACTTCATCAACTTCGTCAGCTTCCTCCATTTCGTCCACTTCGCCAAGTTCGTCAACTTCCTCGACTACCTCGACTTTGTCCATATCGTCCACTTCGTCCACTTTGTCAACTTCCTCAACATGCCCCACTTCGTCCACTTCTTCCACTTCCTCCACTTCGTCAACTTCGTCCACTTCCTCCACTTCTTCTTCCACTTCAACCACTTCGTCCACTTCTTCCACTTGCTCAACTTCCTCCACTTTGTAAATTTCGTCCACTTCGTCCACTTCTTTCACTTCGTCTAATTCGTCAACTTCCTTTACTTCGTCCACTTCCTCCACTCCCTCATTCCTCCACTTTGTCCACTTCCTCAACTTCGTCCACTTCATCCACTTCGTCCACATCGTCCACTTCGTCGACGTCGTTAACTTCGTCCACTTCGTCGACGTCGTTAACTTCGTCCACTTCATCCAATTTGTCCACTTCGATCATTTCGTCCACTTCGTTAAGTTCGTCCCCTTCCTCCACTTCCTCCACTTCCTCCACTTTCTCCACTTCCTCCACTTCGTCCACTTCGTTCACGTCGTCAACTTCGTCCACTTCCTCCGCTTCGTCCACTTCGTCCTCTTCATCCACTTTTTCCAGTTCGTCCACTTCCTCCACTTCCTCTATTTCCTTCACTTCGTCCACTTTATCAACTTCGTCAACTTGGTCCACTTCGTCAACTTCGTCCATTTCGCGCACTTCGTGAAGTTCGTCCACTTCCTCCACTTCCTCCCCTTCTTCCACTTCGTCCACTTCCTCCACTTCCTCCACTTCGTCCACGTCGTCAAGTTCTTCCACTTCGTCCACTTCGTCCTCTTCGTCCACATCCTCCACTTCATCCCCTTCGTCCACTTCGTCAAGTTCGTCCACTTCCTCTACTTCCTCCACTTCCTCCACTTCCTCCATTTCCTCCACTTCCTCCATTTCATCCCCTTCCTCCATTTCCTCCACGTCGTCAACTGCGACCACTACGTCCACTTTGTCAACTTCGTCAACTTCGTTAACTTCGTCCACTTCCTAAGCTTCGTCCACTTCCTCCACTTCGTCCACTTCATCCTCTTCGTCCACATCCTCATCTTCTTCTTCTATTTCGTCCACCTCAACCAATTCGTCAACTTCGTCAAGTTCGTCACTTTCGTCCACTTCGTCAAGTTCGTCCCCTTCGTCCACTTCATCAAATTCTTCTACTTCATCCACTTCGTCAACTTCGTCCACTTCCACCTCTTCCTCAACATCGTCCACTTCCTCCACTTTCTCCACTTCATTCACTTCCTGCCCTTCTTCCACTTCGTCAACTTTGTCCGCTTCCTCCACTTCGTCCAATTCGTCCACTTCATCAACTTCGTCCACTTTCTCCATTTCGTCCACTTCGCGAAGTTCGTCAACTTCCTCCACATCCTCCACTTTGTCCACATCGTCCACTTCGTCCACTTTGTCAACTTTGTCAACTTCCTTCACATCCCCCACTTCGTCCACTTCTTCCACTTCCTCCACTTCGTCAACTTCGTCTACTTCCTCCACTTTGTTCACTTCCTCCACCTTTTCCACTTCCTCCACTTTGTCCACTTCGTCACTTTCGTCCACTTCCCCCATTTCGTCCACTTCTTCCACTTCCTCCACTTCGTGTACTTGCTCCACTTCCTCCACTTCTTCAACTACGTCAACTTCGTCCACTTCCTCCACTTCGCAAACTTCGTCCACTTCGTCCATTGCGTCCACTTCCTGAAGTTCGTCCACTTCCTCCACCTCGTCAACTTCGTCCACTTGATCCACTTCCTCAACATTGTCCACCTCCTCCACTTCGTCAACTTTGTCCACTTGCTCCACTTCTTCCACTTCGTCCACTTCATCAACTTTGCCAACTTCGTGCACTTCGTCCATTTTGTTCACTTCATCAAGTTTGTCCCTTTCTTCCACTTCCTCCACTTCGTCAACTTCGTCCACTTTCTCCACTTTGTTCACTTCCTCCACTTTTTCCACTTCCTCCACTTTGTCCACTTCGTCACTTTTGTCCACTTCCCCCATTTCGTCCACTTCTTCCACTTCCTCCACTTCGTCTACTTGCTCCACTTGCTCCACTTCTTCAACTACGTCAACTTCGTCCACTTCCTCTACTTTGTCCACTTCGTAAACTTTGTCCACTTCGTCCATTGCGTCCACTTCGTGAAGTTCGTCCATTTCCTCCACTTCGTCCACCTCGTCAACTTCGTCCACTTGATCCACTTCCTCAACATTGTCCACCTCCTACACTTCGTCAACTTTGTCCACTTGCTCCACTTCCTCCACTTCGTCAACTTCGTCCACTTTCTCCACTTTGTTCACTTCCTCCACCTTTTCCACTTCCTCCACTTTGTCCACTTCGTCAATTTTTTCCACTTCCCCCATTTCTTCCACCTCCTCCACTTCGTCCACTTCGTCAACTTCATCAACTTCCTCTACTTCCTCCACTTCCTCCACTTCGTCCTCTTCTTCCGCTTCGTCCACTTCCTCTACTTCCTCCACTTCGTCCACTTCGTTAACTTCGTCAACTTTGTCATCTTCTTCAACTTCGTCCACTTCGTCAACTTCATCAAATTCCTCCACTTCCTCAACTTCGTCAACTTCTTCCACTACCTCCACTTCCTCCACTTCGTCCACTTCCTCCACGTCGTCAACTTCGTCCTCTTCGTTCACTTCGTCCACATCCTCCACTTCATCCCCTTCGTCCACTTCGTCAAGTTCGTCCACTTCGTCAAGTTCGTCCACTTCCTCTACTTCCTCCACTTCCTCCATTTCCTCTACTTCGCCCATTTCCTCCATTTCATCCCCTTCCTCCACTTCCTCCACGTCGTCAACTGCGTCCACTTCGTCAACTGCGTCCACTTCGTCAACTGCGTCCACTTCGTCCACTTCGTCATCTTCGTTAACTTCGTCCACATCCCACACTTCCTAAGCTTCGTCCACTTCCTCCACTTTGTCCACTTCGTCCTCTTCGTCCTCTTCGTCCACATCCTCATCTTCTTCTTCGATTTCTTCCACCTCAACCAATTCGTAAACTTCGTCAAGTTCGTCACCATCGTCCACTTCGTCCCCTTCGTCCACTTCGTCAACTTTGTCCACTTCCACCTCTTCCTCAACATCGTCCACTTCCTCCACTTCATTCACTTCCTGCACTTCTTCCACTTCGTCAACTTTTTCCACTTCCTCTACTTCGTGCAATTCGTCCACTTCATCCACTTCGTCAACTTCGTCCACTTCCTCCATTTCGTCCACTTCGCCAACTTCGTCAACTTCCTCCACTTCCTCCACTTTGTCCACATCGTCCACTTCGTCCACTTCGTCAACTTTGTCAACTTCCTCCACATCCTCCACTTCGTCCACTTCTTCCACTTCGTCCACTTCCTCCACTTCGTCCACTTCGTCCACTTCGTCAACTTCGTCCACTTCGTCCACTTCCTCCACTTTCTCCACTTCCTCTACTTCGTCCATTTCTTCCACTTCCTCCACCTTGTCCACTTCCTCCACCTTTTCCACTTCCTCCACTTTGTCTACTTCGTCCACTTCCTCAACTTCGTCCACTTCCTCCACTTCGTCCAGTTTTTCCACTTCCTCCACTTCTTCCACATTCTCCACTTCCTCCACTTCCTCCACTTCGTCAACTTCGTCCACTTCGTCCACTTCCTCAAGTTCGTTCACTTCGTCCACTTCCTCTCCACATCCTCTCCACTTCCTCCACTTCCTCCACTTGGTCCACTCTCTCCACTTCGTCCACTTCCTCCACTCCGTCAACTTGCTCCACTTCCTCAACTTCGTCAACTTCGTCCACTTAGTCCTCTACATCCACTTCCTCCACTTCATCCACCTCTTACACTTCGTCAAGTTCGTCCACTTCCTCTACTTCCTCCACTTCTTCCACTTCTTCAAGTTCGTCCACTACCTCCACTTCTTGAACTTCGTCCACTTCCTCCACTTCATCCTCTTCCTCCATTTTGTCTACTTCCTCCACTTCCTCAACCTCGTCCATTTCCTCCACTTCCTCCACTTCATTCACTTCATCCACTTCTTCCACTTCGTCAACTTTGTGCACTACTCCACTTCCTCCACTTCGTCAACTTCGTCCACTTCGTCCATTGCTTCCACTCCCTCCACTTCCTCCACTTCATGCACGTCGCCAACTACGTCCACTTCCTCCATTTCGTTCACTTCATCCACTTCTTCCACTTGCTCAACTTCCTCCACTTTGTCAACTTCGTCCCCTTCGTCCACTTCGTTCACTTTGTCCACTTCGTCAACTTCGTTTACTTCGTCCACTTCCTCCACTCCCTCATTCCTCCACTTCGTCCACTTCTTCCACTTCGTCCTCTTCGTCCACTTCTTCATCTTCTTATTACACTTGGTCCAATTCGTCAACTTCGTCAAGTTCGTCCACTTCGTCAACTTCATCAAGTTCGTCTCCTTCGTCCACTTTGTCCATTTTCTCCACTTCGTCAACTTCTTCCACTTCCTCCACTTCCTCCACTTTGTCCCCTTCGTCAACTTCGTCCACTTCGTCCAATGTGTCCACTTCGTGAAGTTCGTCCACTTCCTCCACTTCCTCAACCTCGTCCACTTCCTCCACTTCGTCAACTTCATCAACTTACTCCACTTCCTCTACTTTGACCACTTCGTCTACTTCTTCGACTTCGTCCACTTCCTCCACTTCATCCACTTTGTTAACTTCGTCCACTTCCTCCACTTTGTCCAATTCTTCCACTTCCTCCACATTCTGCACTTCCTCCACTTCCTCCACTTCGTCTATTTCGGCCACTTCATCAAGTTTGTCCCCTTCCTCCACTTCGTCAAGTTCGTCCACTTCCTCCACTTCCTCCACTTCCTCTATTTCCTCCACTTCCTCCATTTCTTCCACTTCCTCAACCTCGTCCATTTCCTCCACTTCGTCCACTTCATTGACTTCGTCCACTTTTTCCACTTCGTCAACTTTGTCCATTCCTCCACTTCCTCCACTTCGTCCACTTCGTCAACTTTGTCCACTTCGTCCATTGCTTCCACTCCCTCCACTTCCTCCACTTCCTCCACTTCGTGCACGTCGCCAACTACGTCCACTTCCTCCATTTCGTTCAATTCATCCACTTCTTCCACTTGCTCAACTTCCTCCACTTTGTCAACTTCGTCCCCTTCGTCCACTTTGTCAACTTCGTTTACTTCGTCCACTTCCTCCACTCCCTCATTCCTCCACTTCGTCCACTTCGTCCTCTTCGTCCACTTCTTCATCTTCTTATTCCACTTGGTCCATTTCGTCAACTTTGTCAAGTTCGTCCACTTCGTCAACTTCATCAAGTTCGTCTCCTTCGTCCACTTTGTCCATTTGCTCCACTTCGTCAACTTCTTCCACTTCGTCCACTTCCTGCACTTTGTCCCCTTCGTCAACTTCGTCCACTTCGTCCAATGTTGTCACTTCGTGAAGTTCGTCCACTTCCTCCACTTCCTCAACCTCGTCCACTTCCTCCACTTCCTCAACTTCATCAACTTCCTCCACTTCCTCCACTTCCTCCACTTCCTCCACTTCTTCGACTTCGTCCACTTCGTCCACTTCGTCCACTTTGTTAACTTCGTCCACTTCGTCCACTTCCTCCACTTTGTCCAGTTCTTCCATTTCCTCCACTTTCTCCACTTCCTCCACTTCGTCTATTTCGGCCACTTCATCAAGTTCGTCCCCTTCCTCCACTTCGTCAAGTTCGTCCACTTCCTCCACTTCGTCTATTTCCTCCACTTCCTCCATTTCTTCCACTTCCTCAACCTCGTCCATTTCCTCCACTTCCTCCACTTCATCCACTTCTTCCACTTCGTCAACTTTGTCCACTCCTCCACTTCCTCCACTTCGTCGACTTCGTCAACTTCGTCCACTTCGTCCATTGCTTCCACTCCCTCCACTTCCTCCACTTCCTCCACTTCCTCCACTTCGTGCACGTCGCCAACTACGTCCACTTCCTCCATTTCGTTCAATTCATCCACTTCTTCCACTTGCTCAACTTCCTCCACTTTGTCAACTTCGTCCCCTTCGTCCACTTCGTCAACTTCGTTTACTTCGTCCACTTCCTCCACTCCCTCATTCCTCCACTTCGTCCTCTTCGTCCACTTCTTCATCTTCTTATTCCACTTGGTCCATTTCGTCAACTTTGTCAAGTTCGTCCACTTTGTCAACTTCATCAAGTTCGTCTCCTTCGTCCACTTTGTCCATTTGCTCCACTTCGTCAACTTCTTCCACTTCCTCCACTTCCTCCACTTTGTCCCCTTCGTTAACTTCGTCCACTTCGTCCAATGTTGTCACTTCGTGAAGTTCGTCCACTTCCTCCACTTCCTCAACCTCGTCCACTTCCTCCACTTCCTCAACTTCATCAACTTCCTCCACTCCCTCCACTTCCTCCACTTCCTCCACTTCTTCGACTTCGTCCACTTCGTCCACTTTGTTAACTTCGTCCACTTCGTCCACTTCCTCCACTTTGTCCAGTTCTTCCATTTCCTCCACTTTCTCCACTTCCTCCACTTCGTCTATTTCGGCCACTTCATCAAGTTCGTCCCCTTCCTCCACTTCGTCAAGTTCGTCCACTTCCTCCACTTCCTCCACTTCGTCTATTTCCTCCACTTCCTCCATTTCTTCCACTTCCTCAACCTCGTCCATTTCCTCCACTTCCTCCACTTCATCCACTTCTTCCACTTCGTCAACTTTGTCCACTCCTCCACTTCCTCCACTTCGTCGACTTCGTCAACTTCGTCCACTTCGTCCATTGGTTCCACTCCCTCCACTTCCTCCACTTCCTCCACTTCCTCCACTTCGTGCACGTCGCCAACTACGTCCACTTCCTCCACTCCCTCATTCCTCCACTTCGTCCACTTCGTCCTCTTCGTCCACTTCTTCATCTTCTTATTCCACTTGGTCCATTTCGTCAACTTTGTCAAGTTCGTCCACTTCGTCAACTTCATCAAGTTTGTCTCCTTCGTCCACTTTGTCCATTTGCTCCACTTCGTCAACTTCTTCCACTTCATCCAATTCCTCCACTTTGTCCCCTTCGTCAACTTCGTCCACTTCGTCCAATGTGTCCACTTCGTGAAGTTCGTCCACTTCCTCCACTTCCTCAACCTCGTCCACTTCCTCCACTTCGTCAACTTCATCAACTTACTCCACTTCGTCTACTTTGTCCACTTCGTCCACTTCTTCGACTTCGTCCACTTCCTCCACTTCATGCACTTTGTTAACTTCGTCCACTTCCTCCACTTTGTCCAATTCTTCCACTTCCTCCACATTCTGCACTTCCTCCACTTCCTCCACTTCGTCTATTTCGGCCACTTCATCAAGTTTGTCCCCTTCCTCCACTTCGTCAAGTTCGTCCACTTCCTCCACTTCCTCCACTTCCTCTATTTCCTCCACTTCCTCCATTTCTTCCACTTCCTCAACCTCGTCCATTTCCTCCACCTCCTCCACTTCATTCACTTCATCCACTTCTTCCACTTCGTCAACTTTGTCCACTCCTCCACTTCCTCCACTTCGTCGACTTCGTCAACTTTGTCCACTTCGTCCATTGCTTCCACTCCCTCCACTTCCTCCACTTCGTGCACGTCGCCAACCACGTCCACTTCCTCCATTTCGTTCACTTCATCCACTTCTTCCACTTGCTCAACTTCCTCCACTTTTCAACTTCGTCCCCTTCGTCCACTTCGTCCACTTTGTCAACTTCGTTTACTTCGTCCACTTCCTCCACTCCCTCATTCCAACACTTCGTCCACTTCCTCCACTTCGTCCACTTCGTCCACTTCGTCCACTTCTTCATCTTCTTCTTCCACTTGGTCCAATTCGTCAACTTCGTCCACTTCGTCAACTTCCTCAAGTTCGTCTCCTTCGTCCACTTTGTCCATTTGCCCCACTTCGTCAACTTCTTCCACTTCGTCCACTTCCTCCACTTTGTCCCCTTCGTCAACTTCGTCCATTGTGTCAACTTCGTGAAGTTTGTCCACTTCCTCCACTTCCTCAACCTCGTCCATTCTGTCCACTTCGTCCACTTCCTCCTCTTCGTCAACTTCATCAACTTCTTCCACTTCCTCCACTTCGTCCACTTCTTCGACTTCGTCCACTTCGTCCACTTCCTCCACTTCGTCAACTTTGTTAACTTCGTCCACTTCGTCAACTTCGTCCACTTCCTCCACTTTGTCCAGTGGTTCCACTTGCTCCACATTCTCCACTTCCTCCACTTTGTCTATTTCGGCCACTTCATCAAGTTCGTCCCCTTCCTCCACTTCGTCAAGTTCGTCCACTTCCTCCACTTCCTCCACTTCGTCTATTTCGTCCACTTCCTCCATTTCTTCCACTTCCTCAACATCGTCCATTTCCTCCACTTCCTCCACTTCATTCATTTCGTCCACTTCGTCAACTTCCTCCACATTCTCCACTTCCTCCATTTCTTCAAGTTCGTCCACTACCTCCACTTCCTGAACTTCGTCCACTTCTTCCACTTCGTCAGCTTCGTCCAATTCGTCAACTTCGTCGAGTTCGTCCCCTTCGTCCACTTCGTCAACTTCGTCCCCTTCGTCCACTTCGTCCACTTCGTCCACTTCTTCCACTTCGTCCACTTCGTCAACTTCGTCCACTTCCTCCACAACCTCAACATCGTCCACTTCCTCCACTTCGTCAACTTTGTCCACTTGCTCCACTTCCACCACTTTGTCCACTTCGTCAATTTCGCCAACTTCGTCCACCTCGTCCATTTCGTCAACTTCGTCCACTTCGTCCACTTCGTCCACTTCGTCCACTTCGTCAACTTCGTCCACTTCCTCCACTTCGTCAACTTCGTCCACTTCCTCCACTTCGTCCACATATTGCACTTCCTCCACTTCGTCAACTGCGTCTACTTCGTCCAATTCATGCATTTTGTCCACTTCGTCAAGTTCGTCCATTTCCTCCACTTCCTCAAGTTCGTCTACTTGCTCCACTTCCTCCACTTCGTCAACTTCCTCCACTTCCTCCATTTCGTCTACTTCCTCCACTGCCTCAACATTGTCCATTTCCTCCATCTCCTCAACTTAATTCACTTCATCCACTTCTTCCACTTCGTCCACTTCTTCTACTTCGTCAACTTCTTCCACTTCGTCCACTTCGTCAACTTCGTCCACTTCCTCAACATCGTCCACTTCCTCCACTTCCTCAACTTTGTCCACTTGCTCAACTTCGTCCACTTCGTCCATTTCGTCCACTTCGTCAAGTTCGTCCCCTTCCTCCACTTCCTCCACTTCCTCCACTTTGTCCACTTCCTCCACTTCCTCCACTTCCTCCACTTCTTCCACTTCGTCCACTTCCTCCAATTCATCCATTTTGTCAAGTTCGTCCACTCCTCCACTTCGTCCACTTCCTCCATTTCTTCCACTTCCTCCACTTCGTCCACTTCGTCCACTTCGTCAACTTCGTCCACTTCCTCCACTTCGTCCAGTTCTTCCACTTCTTCCACTTCGTCCACATATTCCACTTTCTCCACATCGTCAACTGCGTCTACTTCGTCCGCTTCGTCCAATTCGTGCATTTTTTCCACTTCGTCAAGTTCGTCCACTTGCTCCACTTCCTCAAGTTCATCTACTTCCTCCACTTCCTCCACTTCGTCAACTTCCTCCACTTCCTCCATTTCGTCTACTTCCTCCACTGCCTCAACATCGTCCATTTCCTCCATCTCCTACACTTAATTCACTTCATCCACTTCTTCCACTTTGTCAACTGTGTCCACTTCCTACACTTCGTCCACCTCGTCCACTTCGTCCACTACGTCAGGTTTATCTGCTTCCTCCACTTCCTCCACTTCCTCCACTTCGTCAACATCGTCCACTTCGTCCACTTCGTCAACTTCTTCCACTTCCTCCACTTCCTCCACGTCCTTCACATCCTCCACTTCCTCCATTTCCTCCACTTCCTCAACTTCCTTGACTTCCTCAGCTTCGTCCACTGTCACCACTTCGTCCTTTTCTTCATCTTCTTCTTCGACTTCGTCCGATTCGTCAACTTCGTCGAGTTCGTCCCCTTCGTCCACTTCGTCAACTTCGTCGCCTTCGTCCACTACCTCCACTTCGTGAACTTCTCCAACTTCGTCCACTTCCTCAACATCGTCCACTTCCTCCACTTCGTCAACTTTGTCCACTTGCTCCACTTGCTCCGCTTCGTCCACTTCATCAACTTTGCCAACTTCGTGCACTTGGTCCATTTCTTCCACTTCGTCAAGTTCGTCCCCTTCCTCCACTTCCTCCACTTCGTCTACTTGCTCCACTTCCTCGACCTCGTCCACTTATTCCACTTCAACCACTTCGTCCACTTCGTTCACTTCTTCCGCTTGCTAAACTTCCTCCACTTTGTCAACTTCCTCCTTTACTTCGTCCACTTCCTCGACTCCCTCATTCCTCCACATTGTCCACTTCCTCCACTTCATCCACTTCGTCCACTTCATCCACTTTGTCCACTTCGTCGACGTCGTTAACTTCGTCCACTTCGTCCTTTTCGTCCACTTCGATCATTTCGTCCATTTCGTCAAGTTCGTCCCCTTCCTCCACTTCCTCCACTTTTTCCACTTCCTCCACTTCGTCTACTTCGTCCACTTTGTCCACTTCTTCCACTTCGTCTACTTCGTCCACTTCGTCTACTTCGTCCACTTCATCCACATCGTCCACTTCGTTCACGTCGTCAACTTCCTCCGCTTCGTCGACTTCCTCCGCTTCGTCCACTTCGTCCTCTTCGTCCACTTCGTCCGCTTCCTCCACTTCCTCTATTTCCTCCACTTCGTCCATTTTATCAACTTCGTCAACTTGGTCCACTTCGTCAACTTCGTCCACTTTGTCCATTTCGCCCACTTCGTGAAGTTCGTCCACTTCCTCCACTTCCTCCACTTCTTCAAGTTCGTCCACTTCGTCCACTACCTGCACTTTCTGAACTTCGTCCACTTCCTCCACTTCATCCTCTTCCTCCATTTCGAATACTTCCTCCACTTCCTCCACTTTCTCCACTACGTCCACTTCCTCCACTTCCTCCACTTCTTCCACTTCCTCCACTTCCTCCACTTCCTCCACGTCGTCAAGTTCTTCCACTTCGTCCACTTCGTCCACATCCTCCACTTCATCCCCTTCGTCCACTTCGTCAAGTTCGTCCATTTCGTCCACTTCGTCAAGTTCGTCCACTTCCTCTACTTCCTCCACTTCCTCCATTTCCTCCACTTCCTCCACTTCCTCCACTTCCTCCATTTCATCCCCTTCCTCCACTTCCTCCACTACCTCCACGTTGTCAACTGCGTCCACTTCGTCCACTTTGTCAACTTCGTCCACTTCGTCAACTTCGTTATCTTCGTCCACTTCCTCCACTTCTTAAGCTTCGTCCACTTCCTCATCTTCGTCCACTTCACCCTCTTCGTCCACATCCTCATCTTCTTATTCGATTTCGTCCAGCTCAACGAATTCCTCAACTTCGTCAAGTTCGTCGCCTTCGTCCACCTCGTCAACTTCGTCAAGTTCGTCCCCTTCGTCCACGTCGTCAACTTCTTCTTCTTCATCCACTTCGTCAACTTCGTCCACTTCCACCTCATCCTCAACATCGTCCACTTCCTCCACTTCCTGCACTTCATTCACTTCCTGCACTTCATTCACTTCCTGCACTTCTTCCATTTCGTCAACTTTGTCCACTTCCTCCACTTAGTCCAATTTGTCCACTTCATCCACTTCGTCAACTTCGTCCACTTCCTCCATTTCGTCCACTTCGCCAAGTTTGTCCACTTCCTCCACTTAGTCCAATTTGTCCACTTCATCCACTTCGTCAACTTCGTCCACTTCCTCCATTTCGTCCACTTCGCCAAGTTTGTCAATTTCCTCCACTTCCTCCACTTTGTCCACTCCGTCCACTTCGTCCACTTTGTCAACTTTGTAAACTTCCTCCACATCCACTTCGTCCACTTCTTCCACTTCCTCCACTTCGTCAACTTCGTCCACTTCCTCCACTTTGTTCACTTCCTCCACGTTTTCCACTTGCTCCACTTTGTCCACTTCATCCACTTCGTCAATTTCGTCCACTTCCCCCATTTCATCCACTTCTTCCACTTCGTCTACTTGGTCCACTTCCTCCGCTTCTTCAACTACGTCAACTTCGTCCACTTCCTCCACTTCGTCCACGTCATCCACTTCGTCCATTGCGTCCACTTCGTGAAGTTCGTCCACTTCCTCCACTTCATCCACTTCCTCCACCTCCTACACTTCGTCCACTTCGTCCACTTCGTCCACTTCGTCAACTTCATCAACTTCCTCTACTTCCTCCACTTCCTCCACTTCTTCCACTTCGTCTACTTCGTCCACTTCCTCTACTTCCTCCACTTCGTCCTCTTCGTTAACTTCGTCAACTTCTTCAACTTCGTCCACTTCGTCAACTTCGTCCACTTCCTCCACTTCCTCCACTTCCTCCACCTCCTCCACTTCGTCCACTTTGTCCACTTCATCAACTTCATCAAATTCCTCCACTTCCTCAACTTCGTCAACTTCTTCCACTTCCTCCATTTCCCCCAGTTCGCCCATTTCCTCCATTTCATCCCCTTCCTCAACTTCCTCCACTTCGTCAACTGCGTCCACTTCGTCCACTTCGTCCACTTTGTCCACTTTGTCCACTTCGTCAACTTCGTTAAATTCGTCCACTTCCTCCACTTCCTAAGCTTCATCCACTTCCTCCACTTTGTCCACTTCGTCTTCTTCGTCCACATCCTCATCTTCTTCTTCGATTTCGTCCACCTCAACCAATTCGTCATCTTTGTCAAGTTCGTCACCTTCGTCCACTTCGTCAACTTCAACCACTTCGTCAAGTTCGTCCACTTCGTCCACTTCGACAACTTCTTCTACTTCATCCACCTCGTCTACTTCGTCCACTTCCACGTCTTCCTCAACATCGTCCACTTCCTCCACTTCATTCACTTCCTGCACTTCTTCCACTTCGTCAACTTTGTCCACTTCCTCCACTTCGTCCAATTCGTCCACTTAATCCACTTCGTCAACTTCGTCCACTTCCTCCATTTCGTCCACTTCGCCAAGTTCGTCAACTTCCTCCACTTCCTCCACTTTGTCCACATTTTCCACTTCGTCCACTTCATCAACTTTGTCAACTTCCTCCACGTCCTCCACTTCGTCCACTTCTTCCACTTCCTCCATTTCATCCACTTCCTCCACTTCCTCCATTTCCTCCACTTCGTCAACTTTGTCCACTTTCTCCACTTTCTCCACTTCCTCTACTTCGTCCATTTCTTCCACTTCCTCCACCTTGTCCACTTCCTCCACCTTTTCCACTTCCTCCACTTTGTCTACTTCGTCCACTTCGTCAACTTCCTCCACTTCCTCCACTTTGTCTACTTCGTCCACTTCGTCAACTTCCTCAAGTTCGTTCACTTCGTCCACTTCCTCTCCACTTCCTCCACTTCCTCCACTTGGTCCACTTCTTCCACTTCCTCCACTTCGTCCACTTCCACCACTCCGTCAACTTCCTCCACTTCCTCCACTTCGTCAACTTCGTCCACTTAGTCCTTTTCGTCCACTTCATCCACTTCTTCCACTTTGTCCACTTAGTCCTTTTCGTCAACTTCCTCTACTTCCTCCACAAACTCCACTTTGTCCACTACGTCCACTTCTTCCACTTCATCCACTTCCTCCATTTCATCCACTTCCTCCACTTCGTCAACTTCGTCCACTTCCTCCACTTCATCTACTTCGTCCACTTCGTCAACTTCGTCCACCTCGTCCACTTCCTCAAGTTCGTCCACTTCCTCCTCTTGGTCCACTTCCTCCACGTCGTCCACTTCCTTCACTTCCTCCACTTCCTCCACTTCCTCCACTTCGTCAACTTCGTCCACTTCGTCCTCTTCGTCCACTTCGTGTACTTCGTCAACTTCCTCCACTTCCTACACTTTGTCCACTTTCTCCACTTCTTCATCTTCTTCTTCCCCTTTGTCCACTTCGTCCACTTCCTCCACTTGGTGAACTTCTTCCACTTGGTCCACTTCTTCCACTTCGTCAACTTCCTCCACGTCCTCAACATCGTCCACTTCCTCCACTTCCTCCACTTCATTCACTTCCTCCACTTCCTCCACTTCCTCAACTTCGTCCACTTCGTGTACTTCGTCCACTTCCTCCACTTCCTACACTTCCTCCACTTCCTCCAATTTGTCCACCTCGTCCTCTTCGTCAACTTCTTCATCTTCTTCTTCCCCTTCGTCCATTTCGTCCACTTCCTCCACTTCGCAATTTCTTCCACTTCGTCCACTTCTTCCACTTCCTCCACTTCCTCCACTTCCTCAACATCGTCCACTTCGTCCACGTCGTCCACTTCCTCCACTTCCTCCATTTCGTCCTCTTCGTCCAGTTCGTCCACTTCCTCTCTTTCCTCCACTTTGTCCACTTTATCATGTTCGTCAACTTCGTCAGCTTCGTCAACCTCCTCGACTTCGTCCATTTCTTCCACTTCCTCCACTTCGTCCACATTCTCCACTTCCTCCACTTCGTCAACTTCGTCCACTTCATCCACTTTGTCCATTTCGCCCACTTCGTCAAGTTCGTCCACTTCCTTCACTTCCTCCACTTCTTCAAGTTCGTCCACTTTGTGCACTACCTCCACTTCCTGAACTTCGTCCACTTCCTCCACTTCATCCTCTTCCTCCATTTCGTCTACTTCCTCCACTTCCTCAAGATCGTCCATTTCCTCCACTTCCTCCACTTCATTCACTTCATCCACTTCTTCCACTTCGTCAACTTTGTCCACTTCCTCCACTTCCTCCACTTCGTGTACGTCGCCAACTACGTCCACTTCCTCCATTTCGTTCACTTCATCCACTTCTTCCACTTGCTCAACTTCCTCCACTTTGTCAACTTCGTTCCCTTTGTCCACTTCGTTCACTTCGTCCACTTCGTCAACTTCGCTCACTTCGTCCACTTCCTCCACTCCCTCATTCCTCCACTTCGTCCACTTCCTCCACTTCGTCCTCTTCGTCCACTTCTTCATCTTCTTCTTCCACTTGGTCAAATTCGTAAACTTCGTCAAGTTCGTCCTGTTCATCAACTTCATCAAGTTCGTCCCCTTCGTCCACTTTGTCCATTTGCTCCACTTCCTCCACCTCGTCCACTTCCTCCTCTTCGTCCCCTTTGTCAACTTCGTCCACTTCGTCCATTGTGTCCACTTCCTCCACTTCCTCAACCTCGTCCACTTCCTCCACTTTGTCAACTTCATGAACTTCCTCCACTTCCTCCACTTCGTCCATTTCTTCGACTTCATCCACTTCCTCCACTTCCTCCACTTCGTCCACTTTGTTAACTTCGTCAACTTCGTCCACTTCCTCCACTTTGTCCAATTCTTCCACTTCCTCCACTTCGTCCACATTCTCCACTTCCTCCACTTCCTCCACTTAGTCCACTTCATCCACTTCGTCCATTTCGCGCACTTCGTCAAGTTCGTCCACTTTGTCCACTACCTCCACTTCCTGAACTTCGTCCACCTCCTCCACTTCATCCTCTTCCTCCATTTCGTCTACTTCCTCCACTTCCTCAAGATCGTCCATTTCCTCCACTTCCTCCACTTCATTCACTTCATCCACTTCTTCCACTTCGTCAACTTTGTCCACTTCCTCCACTTCGTCGACATCGTCAACTCCGTCCACTTCGTCGATTGCTTCCACTTCCTCCACTTCCTCCACTTCGTGCACGTCGCCAACTACGTCCACTTCCTCCATTTCGTTCACTTCATCCACTTCTTCCACTTGCTCAACTTCCTCCACTTTGTCAACTTCGTTCCCTTCGTCCACTTCGTTCACTTCGTCCACTTCGTCCACTTCGTCCACTTCCTCCACTCCCTCACTCCTCCACTTCGTCCACTTCCTCCACTTCGTCCTCTTCGTCCACTTCTTCATCTTCTTCTTCCACTTGGTCAAATTCGTCAACTTCATCAAGTTCGTCCACTTCGTCAACTTCATCAAGTTCGTCCCCTTTGTCCACTTTGTCCATTTGCTCCACTTCCTCCACTTCATCCACTTCCTCCTCTTCGTCCCCTTTGTCAACTTCGTCCACTTCGTCCATTGTGTCCACTTCGTGAAGTTTGTCCACTTCCTCCACTTCCTCAACCTCGTCCACTTCCTCCACTTTGTCAACTTCATGAACTTCCTCCACTTCCTCCAATTCGTCCATTTCTTCGACTTCATCCACTTCCTCCACTTCCTCTACTTTGTTAACTTCGTCAACTTGGTCGACTTCGTCAACTTCGTCCATTCCTCCACTTTGTTCAGTTCTTCCACTTCCTCCACTTCGTCCACATTCTCCACTTCCTCCACTTCGTCCACTTCGTCTATTTCGGCCACTTCATCAAGTTCTTCCACTTCGTCCCCTTCCTCCACTTTGTCAAGTTCGTCCACTTCCTCCACTTCCTCCACTTCGTCTATTTCCTCCACTTCCTCCATTTCTTCCACTTCCTCAACATCGTCCATTTCCTCCACTTCCTCCACTTGATTCACTTTGTCTACTTCGTCAACTTCGTCCACCTTGTCCACTTCGTCAACTTCGTCCATTTCGTCTACTTCGTCCACTTCCTCCACTTCGTCCCCTTCCTCCACTTCGTCAAGTTCGTCCACTTCCTCCACTTCCTCCACTTCGTCTATTTCCTCCACTTCCTCTACTTCCTCCATTTCTTCCACTTCCTCAACATCGTCCATTTCCTCCACTTCCTCCACTTCATTCACTTTGTCCACTTCGTCTACTTCGTCCACCTTGTCCACTTCGTCAACTTCGTCCATTTCGTCTACTTCGTCCACTTCGTCCACTTCCTCCACTTTGTCCACTTCGTCCACTTCCTCCACTTCGTCCACTTCCTCCACTTCTTCCACTTCATCCACTTCGTCCACTTCCTCCGCTTCGTCCACGTTGTCAACCTCGCCCACTTCTTCAACTTCGTCCACTTCCTCCATTTCGTCCACTTCCTCCACTTCCTCCACTTCGTCAACTTCGTCCACTTCGTCCTCTTCGTCGACTTCGGGTACTTCGTCAACTTCCTCCACTTCCTACACTTCCTCCACTTTGTCGACTTTGTCCACTTCTTCATCTTCTTCTTCCCCTTTGTCCACTTCGTCCACTTCCTTCACTTCGTGAACTTCTTCCACTTCGTCCACTTCTTCCACTTCGTCAACTTCCTCCACTTCCTCAACATCGTCCACTTCCTCCACTTCCTCCACTTCATTCACTTCCTCCACTTCTTCCACTTCCTCCACTTCCTCAACTTCGTCCACTTCGTCCTCTTCGTCCACTTCGTGTACTTCGTCCACTTCGTCCACTTCCTCCAATTTGTCCACCTCGTCCTGTTCGTCAACTTCCTCATCTTCTTCTTCCCCTTCGTCCACTTCGTCCACTTCCTCCACTTCGTCAACTTCTTCCACTTCTTCCACTTCCTCCACTTCCTCCACTTCCTCAACATCGTCCACTTTGTCCACGTCATCCATTTCCTCCACTTCCTCCATTTCGTCCTCTTCGTCCAGTTCGTCCACTTCCTCTCTTTCCTCCACTTTGTCCACTTTATCAAGTTTGTCAACTTCGTCAGCTTCGTCAACCTCCTCGACTTCGTCCAGTTCTTCCACTTCCTCCACTTCGTCCACATTCTCCACTTCCTCCACTTCGTCAACTTCGTTCACTTCATCCACTTCGTTCATTTCGCCCAATTCGTCAAGTTCGTCCACTTCCTTCACTTCCTCCACTTCTTCAAGTTCGTCCACTTTGTCCACTACCTCCACTTCCTGAACTTCGTCCACTTCCTCCACTTCATCCTCTTCCTCCATTTCGTCTACTTCCTCCACTTCCTCAAGATCGTCCATTTCCTCCACTTCCTCCACTTCATTCACTTCATCCACTTCTTCAACTTCGTCAACTTTGTCCACTTCCTCCACTTCGTCGACTTCGTCAACTTCGTCCACTTCGTCCACTTCGTCCATTGCTTCCACTTCCTCCACTTCCTCCACTTCGTGCACGTCGCCAACTACGTCCACTTCCTCCATTTCGTTCACTTCTTCCACTTGCTCAACTTCCTCCACTTTGTCAACTTCGTTCCCTTCGTCCACTTCGTTCACTTCGTCCACTTCGTCAACTTCGTTTACTTCGTCCACTTCCTCCACTCCCTCATTCCTCCACTTCGTCCACTTCCTCCACTTCGTCCTCTTCGTCCACTTCTTCATCTTCTTCTTCCACTTGGTCAAATTCGTCAACTTCGTCAAGTTCGTCCAGTTCGTCAACTTCATCAAGTTCGTCCCCTTCGTCCACTTTGTCCATTTGCTCCACTTCCTCCACTTCGTCCACTTCCTCCTCTTCGTCCCCTTTGTCAACTTCGTCCACTTCGTCCATTGTGTCCACTTCGTGAAGTATGTCCACTTCCTCCACTTCCTCAACCTCGTCCACTTCCTCCACTTTGTCAACTTCATGAACTTCCTCCACTTCGTCCATTTCTTCGACTTCATCCACTTCCTCCACTTCCTCCACTTCGTCCACTTTGTTAACTTCGTCAACTTCGTCCACTTCCTCCCCTTTGTCCAGTTCTTCCACTTCCTCCACTTCGTCCACATTCTCCACTTCCTCCACTTCGTCAACTTCGTCCACTTCATCCACTTCGTCCATTTCGCCCACTTCGTCAAGTTCGTCCACTTCCTTCACTTCCTCCACTTCTTCAAGTTCTTCCACTTTGTCCACTACCTACACTTCCTGAACTTCGTCCACTTCCTCCACTTCATCCTCTTCCTCCATTTCGTCTACTTCCTCCACTTCCTCAAGATCGTCCATTTCCTCCACTTCCTCCACTTCATTCACTTCATCCCCTTCTTCCACTTCGTCAACTTTGTCCACTTCCTCCACTTCCTCCACTTCGTCAACTTCGTCCACTTCGTCCATTGCTTCCACTTCCTCCACTTCCTCCACTTCGTGCACGTCGCCAACTACGTCCACTTCCTCCATTTCGTTCACTTCATCCACTTCTTCCACTTGCTCAACTTCCTCCACTTTGTCAACTTCGTTCCCTTCGTCCACTTCGTTCACTTCGTCCACTTCGTCAACTTCGTTCACTTCGTCCACTTCCTCCACTCCCTCATTCCTCCACTTCGTCCACTTCCTCCACTTCGTCCTCTTCGTCCACTTCTTCATCTTCTTCTTCCACTTGGTCAAATTCGTCAACTTCGTCAAGTTCGTCCACTTCGTCAACTTCATCAAGTTCGTCCCCTTCGTCCACTTTGTCCATTTGCTCCACTTCCTCCACTTCGTCCACTTCCTCCTCTTCGTCCCCTTTGTCAACTTCGTCCACTTCGTCCATTGTGTCCACTTCGTGAAGTTTGTCCACTTCCTCCACTTCCTCAACCTCGTCCACTTCCTCCACTTTGTCAACTTCATGAACTTCCTCCACTTCCTCCACTTCGTCCACTTTGTTAACTTCGTCAACTTGGTCCACTTCGTCAACTTCGTCCACTTCCTCCACTTTATCCAGTTCTTCCACTTCCTCCACTTCGTCCACATTCTCCACTTCCTCCACTTCGTCTACTTCGTCTATTTCGGCCACTTCATCAAGTTCTTCCACTTCGTCCCCTTCCTCCACTTCGTCAAGTTCGTCCACTTCCTCCACTTCCTCCACTTCGTCTATGTCCTCCACTTCCTCCACTTCCTCCATTTCTTCCACTTCCTCAACATCGTCCATTTCCTCCACTTCCTCCACTTCATTCACTTTGTCTACTTCGTCAACTTCGTCCACCTTGTCCACTTCGTCAACTTCGTCCATTTCGTCTACTTCGTCCACTTCGTCCACTTCGTCCCCTTCCTCCACTTCGTTAAGTTCGTCCACTTCCTCCACTTCCTCCACTTCGTCTATTTCTTCCACTCCCTCCACTTCCTCCATTTCTTCCACTTCCTCAACATCGTCCATTTCCTCCACTTCCTCCACTTCATTCACTTTGTCCACTTCGTCCACCTTTCCCACTTCGTCAACTTCGTCCATTTCGTCTACTTCGTCCACTTCCTCCACTTCCTCCACTTTGTCCACTTCGTCCACTTCCTCCACTTCTTCCACTTCATCCACTTCGTCCACTTCCTCCGCTTCGTCCACGTCGTCAACCTCGTCCACTTCTTCAACTTCGTCCACTTCCTCCACTTTGTCCACTTCCTCCACTTCCTCCACTTCGTCAACTTCGTCCACTTCGTCCATTTCGTCCACTTTGTCAAGTTCGTCCACTTCCTCCACCTTGTGTACTTCGTCCACTTCTTCCACTTCCTCAACTTCGTCCACTTCGTCCACTTGGTCCACGTCGTCAACTTCGTCCACATCCTCCACTTCATCCACTTCGTCAAATTCGTCCACTTCGTCCACATCTTCCACTTCATCCACTTCGTGCACTTCGTCAAGTTCGTGCCCTTCGTCCACTTCGTCAAATTCGTCAACTGCGTCCACTTCGTCCACTTCATCCACTTTGTCCACTTCATCCACTTCGTCAACTTCGTCCACTTCCTCCATTTCGTCCACTTCGCCAAGTTCTTCAACTTCCTCCACTTCCTCCACTTTGTCCACCTCGTCCACCTCGTCCACCTCGTCCACTTTGTCAACTTTGTCAACTTCCTCCACGTCCTCCACTTCTTTCACTTCTTCCACTTCGTCCACTTCCTCCACTTTGTCCACTTCCTCCACCTTTTCCACTTCCTCCACTTTGTCCCCTTCGTCCACTTTGTCAACTTCGGCCACTTCCTCCAGTTTTTCCACTTCCTCCACTCCCTCCACTTCTTCCACATTCTCCACTTCTTCCACTTCCTCCACTTCCTCCACTTCCTCCACATCGTCCACTTCTTCATCTTCTTCATCCACTTCGTCCAATTCGTCAACTTCGTCCCTTTCGTCCACTTCGTCAACTTCGTCAAGTTCGTCCCCTTCGTCCACTTCCTCCATTTCCTCAACATCGTCCACTTCCTCCACTTCATTCACTTCCTGCACTTCTTCCACTTCGTCAACTTCGTCCACTTCATCCACTTCGTCAACTTCGTCCACTTCGTCCATTGTGTCCACTTCGTCAAGTGCGTCCACTTCCTCCACTTCCTCCAGTTAGTCCACTTCATCCACTTCGTCAACTTCCGCCACTTCCTCCACTTCGTCCACTTTGTTAACTTCGTCAACTTGGTCCACTTCGTCAACTTCGTCCACTTCCTCCACTTTGTCCAGTTCTTCCACTTCCTCCACTTCGTCCACATTCTCCACTTCCTCCACTTCGTCCACTTCGTCTATTTCGGCCACTTCATCAAGTTCTTCCACTTCGTCCCCTTCCTCCACTTCGTCAAGTTCGTCCACTTCCTCCACTTCGTCTATTTCCTCCACTTCCTCCACTTCCTCCATTTCTTCCACTTCCTCAACATCGTCCATTTCCTCCACTTCCTCCACTTCATTCACTTTGTCTACTTCGTCAACTTCGTCCACCTTGTCCACTTCGTCAACTTCGTCCGTTTCGTCTACTTCGTCCACTTCGTCCAATTCCTCCACTTCGTCCCCTTCCTCAACTTCGTTAAGTTCGTCCACTTCCTCCACTTCGTCTATTTCCTCCACTTCCTCCATTTCTTCCACTTCCTCAACATCGTCCATTTCCTTCTCTTCCTCCACTTCATTCACTTTGTCCACTTCGTCCACTTCGTCCACCTTGTCCACTTCGTCAACTTCGTCCATTTCGTCTACTTTGTCCACTTCCTCCACTTCCTCCACTTTGTCCACTTCCTCCACTTCCTCCACTTCGTCCACTTCCTCCACTTCTTCCACTTCATCCACTTCGTCCACTTCCTCCGCTTCGTCCACGTCGTCAACCTCGTCCACTTCTTCAACTTCGTCCACTTCCTCCACTTCGTCCACTTCCTCCACTTCCTCCACTTCCTCCACTTCGTCAACTTCGTCCATTTCGTCCACTTTGTCAAGTTTGTCCACTTCCTCCACTTTGTGTACTTCGTCCACTTCTTCCACTTCCTCAACTTCGTCCACTTCGTCCACTTGGTCCACGTCGTCAAATTCGTCCACTTCGTCCACTTCGTCCACATCCTCCACTTCATCCACTTCGTGCACTTCGTCAAGTTCGTGCCCTTCGTCCACTTCGTCAAATTCGTCAACTGCGTCCACTTCGTCCACTTCATCCACTTTGTCCACTTCGTCCACTTCATCCACTTCGTCAACTTCGTCCACTTCCTCCATTTCGTCCACTTTGCCAAGTTCTTCAACTTCCTCCACTTCCTCCACTTTGTCCACATCGTCCACGTCGTCCACTTCGTCAACTTTGTCAACTTCCTCCACGTCCTCCACTTCTTTCACTTCTTCCACTTCGTCCACTTCCTCCACTTTGTCCACTTCCTTCACCTTTTCCACTTCCTCCACTTTGTCCACTTCGTCCACTTTGTCAACTTCGTCCACTTCCTTCAGTTTTTCCACTTCCTCCACTCCCTCCACTTCTTCCACATTCTCCACTTCTTCCACTTCGTCCACTTCCTCCACATCGTCCACTTCTTCATCTTCTTCATCCATTTCATCCAATTCGTCAACTTCGTCAAGTTCGTCCCTTTCGTCCACTTCGTCAACTTCGTCAAGTTCGTCCCCTTCGTCCACTTCCTCCATTTCCTCAACATCGTCCACTTCCTCCACTTCATTCACTTCCTGCACTTCTTCTACTTCGTCAACTTCGTCCACTTCCTCCACTTCATCCACTTCGTCAACTTCGTCCACTTCGTCCATTGTGTCCACTTCGTCAAGTGTGTCCACTTCCTCCAGTTAGTCCACTTCGTCAACTTCCTCCACTTTCTCCACTTTGCCACTTCGTCCACTTCTTCCACTTCCTCCACTTCGTCCACTTCCTCCACCTCTACTTCCTCCACTTTCTCCCCTTCCTCCATTTCCTCCACTTCATCTAGTTCTTCCACTTCCTCCACTTCGTCCACATCGCCAACTTCGTCAACTTCGTCCACTTCGTCAACTTCGTCCACTTCGTCAACTTTGTTCACTTTGTCCACTTTGTCCACTACGTCCACTTCGTCCACTTCCTACAAGTCGTCAAGATTGTCCACTTCGTCCACTTCCTCCACGTCGTCAAGTTCGTCCACTTCTTCCACTTCCTCTACCTCCTGCACTTTGTCCACTTCTTCCACTTCATCACTTCGTCCAGTTTGTTAACTTCGTCAACTTCGTCTACTTCCTCCACTTCCTCCACATCTTCGACTTTGTCAACTTCGTCCACTTCCTGCACTTCGTCCACTTCGTCAACTTCGTCAACTTCGTCCACTTCCTCCACTTCTTGCACTTCGTCATCTTCCTCCATTTCCTCAACTTCCTCTGCTTCCTCCACTTCATTCACTTCATCCACTTCGCCCACTTCTTCATCTTCCTCCACTTCTTCCACTTTGTCCAGTTCCTCCACTTCATCCACTTCATCGACTTCGTCAACTTCGTCCACTTTGTCCACTTCGTCAACTTCGTCAACTACTTCATCCACTTCTCCCACTTCGTCCACTTCGTCAACTACTTCATCCATTTCATCCACTTCGTCCACCTCGTCAAGTTCGTACACTTCGTCCACTTCGTCAAGTTCGTGCAATTCGTCAACTTCATCTACTTCCTCCACTTCCGCCATTTTGTCCACTTCGTCAACTTCGTCCTCTTCTTCCACTTCGTCCACTTCCTCCATTTCGTCAACTTCGTCCACTTCGTCAACTTCATGCACTTCCACAACTTCCTCGACCCCGTCCACTTCCTCGACTTCATCCACTTCATCCACTTCGTCCACTTCTTCGTCTTTTCCTTTCACTTCGTCCAATTCGTCCACTTTGTCAAGTTCCTGCACTTTGGCAACTTCTTGCTCTTCGTCAACTTGGTCCACTTCATCCACTTCGTCCACTTCGGCCACGTCGTCCACTTCATCCACGTTGTCCACTTCGTCCACTTCGTCCACTTCGTCCACTTCGTCCACTTCGTTAACTTCGTCCACTTTGTCCACTTCGTCAACTTCGTCCACTTCGTTAACTTCGTCCACTTTGTCCACTTCGTCAACTTCGTCCACTTCCTCTACTTCCTCCACTTCGTCCCCTTCCTCCATTTCCTCCACTTTGTCCAGTGCTTCCTCTTCCTTCATTTCGTCCACATCGCCAACTTCGTCTACTTTGTCCACATCGTCAACTTCTTCCACGTCCTCCACTTTTTCCACTTCCTCCACTTCCTCCACTTCCTCCACTTTTTCCACTTCCTCCACTTCGTCCACTTCCTCCACGTCGTCAAGTTCGTCCACTTCGTCCACTTCCTCTACTTCCTGCACTTCGTCCACATCATCCACTTCCTCCACTTCGTCCACTGCTTCCGCTTTCTCCACTTCGTCCACTTCCTCCACTTCATCAGGTCGTCCACTTCGACAAGTTCGTTAACTTCGTCCACTTCTTCAACTTCGTCAAGTTCGTCCACTTCGTCAACTTTCTCGACTTCCTCCACATCTTTCACTTCCTCCACTTCATCCACTTTGTCCACTTCCTCCACTTCTTCATCTTCTTCTTCTACTTCGTCCAATTTGTCCACTTCGTCAACTTCGTCGACTTCCTCCACTTCCTCAACATCGTCCACTTCCTCCACTTCCTCCACTTCACTCACCTCCTGTACTTCTTCCACCTCGTCAACTTCGTCCACTTCCTCCACTTCGTCCAATTCGTCCACTTCCTCTACTTCGTCCACTTCCTCCATTTTGTCTACTTCGTCAAGTTCATCAACTTCCTCCACTTCCTCCACTTGTCCACTTTGTCCACTTCGTCAACTTTGTCAACTTCCTGCACTTCCCGCACTTCCCGCACTTCCCGCACTTCGTCCACTTCGTACTCTTCGTCCACTTCATCCACGTCATCAAGTTCGTCACCTTCGTCACCTTCCTTTACTTCCTGCACTTCGTCCACATCATCCACTTCCTCCACTTCGGCCACTTCTTCCGCTTTCTCCACTTCGTCCACTTCCTCCACTTCGTCACTTCGTCCACTTCGTACACCTCGTCCTCTTCGTCCACTTCCTCAACTTCGTCAAGTTCGTGAACTTCGTACACTTCGTCAACTTCGTCCCCTTCGTCTTCTTCGTCCACTTCCTCTATTTCATCAACATCGTCCACTTCCTCCACTTGATTCACTTCCTGCACTTCTTCCACTTCGTCAACTTCCTCCACTTCATCCACTTCGTCAACTTCGTCCACTTCGTCAAGTTCGTCCACTTCCTCCACTTCCTCCACTTAGTCCACTTCCTCCACTTCGCCACTTTGTCCACTTCTTCCACTTCCTCCACTTCGTCCACTTCCTCCACTTTGTCCCCATCCTCCATTTCCTCCACTTCATCTAGTTCTTCCACTTCACTTCGTCCACATCGCCAACTTCGTCCACTTCTTCAACTTCTTCCATGTCCTCCACTTTCTCCACTTCCTCCAATTCCTCCACTTCGTTCACTTCTTCAACTTCGTCCACTTTGTCCACTTCGTCAACTTCGTTCACTTCGTCCACTTTGTCCACTACGTCCACTTCGTCCACTTCCTCCAATTCGTCAAGTTCGTCCACTTCCTCCACGTCGTCAAGTTCGTCCACTTCTTCCACTTCCTCTACTTCGTGCACTTCGTCCACTTCCTTTACTTCATCACTTCATCTAGTTTGTTAACTTCGTCCACTTCGTCAACTTGGTCCACTTCCTCCACTTCCTCCACATCTTCGACTTTGTCAACTTCGTCCACTTCCTATCACTTCGTCCACTTCGTCAACTTCGTCCACTTCCTCCACTTCTTGCACTTCGTCCACTTCCTCCACTTTGTCCAGTTCTTCCACTTCCTCCACTTCCTCCATTTCGTCCACATCGCCAACTTCGTCTCCTTTGTCCACATCGTCAACTTCTTCCACGTCCTCCACTTGTTCCACTTCCTCCACTTCCTCTACTTTTTCCACTTCGTCCACTTCGTCCACTTCCTCCACATCGTCAAGTTCGTCCACTTCCTCTACTTCATGCACTACGTCCACATCATCCACTTCCTCCACTTCGTCCACTTCTTCCGCTTTCTCCACTTCGTCCACTTCCTCCACTTCATCAGGGCGTCCCCTTCGACAAGTTCGTTAACTTCGTCCACTTCGTCCACATCTTCAACTTCGTCAAGTTCGTGCACTTCGTCAACTTCCTCGACTTCCTCCACATCTTTCACTTCCTGCACTTCATCCACTTTGTCCACTTCCTCCACTTCTTCATCTTCTTCTTCCACTTCGTCCAATTTGTCCACTTCGTCCACTTCGTCCACTTTATCCACTTCCTCAACATCGTCCACTTCCTCCACTTCCTCCACTTCACTCACCTCCTGTACTTCTTCCACCTCGTCAACTTCGTCCACTTCCTCCACTTCGTCCAATTCGTCCACTTCCTCCACTTCGTCCACTTCCTCCATTTCGTCCACTTCGTCATGTTCGTCAACTTCCTCCACTTCCTCCACTTCCTCCACTTCGTCCACTTCGTACACTTCGTCCACTTCCTCCACTTCATCGACGTCGTCAAGTTCGTCCCCTTCCTCTACTTCCAGCACTTCGTCCACATCATCCACTTCCTCCACTTTGGCCACTTGTTCCGCTTTCTCCACTTCGTCCACTTCCTCCACTTCATCACTTCGTCCAATTCGTACACCTCGTCCTCTTCGTCCACTTCGTAAAGTTCGTGAACTTCGTCCACTTCGTGCACTTCGTCCCATTCGTCCAGTTCGTGGACTTCGTCCACTTCGTCCTCTTCGTCCACTTGGTCCACTTCGTGCACTTCGTCCACTTCCTCACTACTTCGTCCACTTCCTCCAATTCCTCTACTTGGTCCACTCTCAACTTCTTCCACTTCCCCACTTCCTCCACTTCCTCCACTTCGTCCTCTTCGTCCACTTCCTCGACTTATCCACTTTTCTACTTCGTCAAGTTCGTCCACTTCTCACTTCCTCCACTTTGTCCACCTCGTCTTCTTCCTTCATTCATCCACTTCCTCCATTCGTCCATTCCTCACTCCTACTCCCCACTTCGTCAATTTCGTCAATTGTCATTCTCCACTCTCTCGTCAACTTGTCCACTTCCCCCCCTCAACATCGTCCACTTCCTCCACTTCCTCCATCCTCACCTCCTGTACTTCTTCCATTTCGTCAACTTCGTCTACTTCCTCCACTTTCTCCACTTCCTCCACTTCACCCACTTTGTCCACTTCTTCCACTTCGTCCATTTCGTGCACTTCTCCACCTTCGTCCACTTCCTCCACTTCGCTCACTTCCTGTACTTCTTCCATTCCGTCAACTTCGTCTACTTCCTCCACTTTCTCCACTCCCTCCACTTCCTCCACTTCACCCACTTTGTCTACTTCCTCCACTTCATCCACTTCATCCACTTGTCCATTTTTTTATTCTGCCTTGGCTTTCTCTTCGTCAATTGTCCACTTGATCCTCGTCCACTTCGGCCGTCGTCCCTTCGTCCAGGTCTTTCGTCCACTTCATTAACTTCGTCCATTGCCAATTGTCCATTCTCTTCTCCTCCCTCCTCCATTCCTCGATTGACACCTCCCTCCTCCATCGTCCACATCGCCAACTTGTCTCTTTGTCCACATCGTCAACTTCTCAGTCTCTCCTGCGTCCACTTTTCGTCATCCACTCCTCCAGCCGTCATGTCCTTCTCTCTTGCTGCACTTCGTCCACATCATCCACTTCCTCCACTCGTCCCCTTCTCCACTTGTCCACTTCTCCATCTCGGTCGTCCACTTTGACAGTTCTAACTTCGTCCACTTCGAATTCTGACTCTCACACTTATCACTTCTGTATTCCTTCTATCTTCTTTATCCACTTGTCCAATTTTTCACTTCGTCCACTTCGTCAACTTCGTCCACTTCCTCCACTCCTCAACATGTCCACTTCCTCCACTTCCTCCATTTCACTCACCTCCTGTACTTCTTGCACCTCGTTAACTTCGTCCACTTCCTCCACTTAGTCCAATTCGTCCACTTCCTCCACTTCGTCAAGTTCGTCCCCTTTGTCCTCTTCCTCCACTTCAAGCACTATGTCAACTTCGTCCATTTCGTCCACTTCCTCAACTTCCTCCACTACGTTCTCTTCTTCCACTTCGTCCACTTCCTCCACTTCGTCCACTTCCTCCACTTCGTTAACTTCATCAACTTCGTCCACTTCGTCAACTTCGTCCACTTCCTCCACTTGGTCAAGTTCTTCCACTTCCTCCACTTCGTCCACATTCTCCACTTCATCAACTTCATCCACTTCGTCAAATTTCGTCCACTTCGTCACGTTCTGTCACTTCCTCCACTTCCTCCACGTCCTCCACTTCGTCAAGTTTGTAAACTTCCTCCACTTCTATTGCTCCACTTCCTCAACATTGTCCATTACCTCTACTTCCTCAACTTCGCTCACTTCATCCACTTCTTCCACTTCGTCAACTTGTTCCACATCCTCTACTTCCTCCACTTCGTCCACTTCGTCAACTTCGTCCACTTCGTCCATTTCGTCCACGTCAGGTTCTTGCACTTCTTCCACTTCGTCCACTTTGTCCACTTCGTCTCTTCGTCGGTCGCTCGTCCACTTCCACTTCCTCCACATCCTCCACTGTCACTTCATCAACTTAGTCCACTTGTCAACTTCGTCCAATTCTCCACTTCGTCAACTTTGTCCACTTCGTCCACATTCTCCACTTCGTCATTGTCCACTCGTCAATTTGTCCACTTGTCTGCGCCTCCCTCGTCATTTATCCATCCACCCCATTGTCCATCCTTCTTCCTCTTCTCCTTCATCCACTTCTCCCTGCACTGTTCCACACCCTCTCGTTCGTCATTGTCCATCGTCCTTACCCCCCCTTTGTCCACTGGCCTCCCTGCATCTCTGCCCGTTCCACACCTCCATTCGTCCATCCCCCCTCCCTTGATCCACTTCCTTCACTTCGTCAACTTCGTCCACTCGTCAACATGGTTTACTTCGTCCACTTCGTCAACTTGTTTACTTCGTCCACTCCTCCATCCTTCCTCCACTTCTTCCACTTCGTCATCTTGTCCACTTCTTCATCTTCTTCTTCGACTTCGTCCCCTTCGTCAACTTTGCCCTCGTCCACTTTGTCCACTTCGTCAAGTTCGTCCCCTTCGTCCACTTCGTCCACTTCCTCCACTTCGTCAACTTCTTCCACTCCGTCCACTTCGTCAAATTGTCCCTCCTCAACATCGTCCACTTCCTCCACTTCCACTGCTTATGCTTCCTGCACTTTTTCCACTTCGTCAACCTCGTCCACTTCGTACACTTGGTCAACTTCGTCCACTTCGTCCACTTCGTCCACTTCGACCACTTTGTCAAGTTCATCAACTTCAACCACTTCTTCCACTTCCTCCACTTCGTACACTTCGTCCACTTTCTCCACTTCGTCAACTTCGTCCACTTCCTCCACTTCGTCCAATTCTTCCACTTCCTCCATTCATCCACATCTCCATTTCCCTCGTCCACTTCTCTTGTCAACTTCGCCCACCGCATTCGTCCACTTCGTCAATTTCATACTCCACGCCCTTCAACTTCGTCCACTTTCATCGTCAACTTCGTCCATTTTGTCCACCTCGTCAAATTCGTCCACTTCCTCCACTCCGTCAACTTCGTCAAGTTCGTCCCCTTCGTTCACTTCCTCCACTTCCTCCACTTTGTCAACATCTTCCACTTCGTCCCCTTCCTCCACTTCCTCAACATCGTCCACTTCTTCCACTTCCTCCACTTCATTCACTTCCTAAACTTCTTCCACTTCCTCAACTTCGTCCACTTTGCCAAGTTCTTCCACTTCGTCCATTTCGTCGACTTCCTCAACTTCCTCCACTTCGTCCACTACGTTCACTTCTTCCACTTTGTCCACTACTTCCACTTCGTCCACTTCGTCCACTTCCTCAACATCGTCCACTTCCTCCACTTCCACTGCTTCATTCGCTTCCTGCACTTTTTCCACTTCGTCAACCTCGTCCACTTCGTACACTTGGTCAACTTCGTCCACTTCGACCACTTTGTCAAGTTCATCAACTTCAACCACTTCCTCCACTTCGTACACTTCGTCCACTTTCTCCACTTCGTCAACTTCGTCCACTTCCTCCACTTCGTCCAATTCTTCCACTTCCTCCATTTCATCCACATTCTCCACTTCCTCCACTTCGTCCACTTCCTCTACTTCGTCAACTTCGCCCACTTCGTCAACTTCGTCCACTTCGTCCAGTTCTTCCACTTACTCCACTTCGTCCACATTCTCAACTTCGTCCACTTCCTCCCATTCGTCAACTTCGTCCATTTTGTCCACCTCGTCAAATTCGTCCACTTCCTCCACTCCGTCAAGTTCGTCCCCTTCGTTCACTTCCTCCACTTCCTCCACTTTGTCCACTTCGTCCACTTCGTCCACTTCATCCACTTCCTCAACATCGTCCACTTCCTCCACTTCCTCCACTTCACTCACCTCCTGTACTTCTTCCACCTCGTCAACTTCGTCCACTTCCTCCACTTCGTCCAATTCGTCCACTTCCTCCACTTCGTCCACTTCCTCCATTTCGTCCACTTCGTCATGTTCGTCAACTTCCTCCACTTCCTCCACTTCCTCCACTTCGTCCACTTCGTACACTTCGTCCACTTCATCGACGTAGTCAAGTTCGTCCCCTTCGTCCCCTTCCTCTACTTCCAGCACTTCGTCCACATCATCCACTTCCTCCACTTTGGCCACTTGTTCCGCTTTCTCCACTTCGTCCACTTCCTCCACTTCATCACTTCGTCCAATTCGTACACCTCGTCCTCTTCGTCCACTTCGTAAAGTTCGTGAACTTCGTCCACTTCGTGCACTTCGTCCCATTCGTCCAGTTCGTGGACTTCGTCCACTTCGTCCTCTTCGTCCACTTGGTCCACTTCGTGCACTTCGTCCACTTCCTCACTACTTCGTCCACTTCCTCCAATTCCTCTACTTGGTACACTTCTTCAAACTTCTTCCACTTCCTCCACTTCCTCCACTTCCTCCACTTCGTCCTCTTCGTCCACTTCCTCGACTTAATCCACTTCTTCTACTTCGTCAAGTTCGTCCACTTCCTCTACTTCCTCCACTTTGTCCACCTCGTCTTCTTCCTTCAGTTCATCCACTTCCTCCATTTCGTCCACTTCCTCCACTTCCTCCACTTCCCCCACTTCGTCAATTTCGTCAACTTCGTCCACTTCCTCCACTTCCTCTACTTCGTCAACTTCGTCCACTTCCTCCACTTCCTCAACATCGTCCACTTCCTCCACTTCCTCCACTTCGCTCACCTCCTGTACTTCTTCCATTTCGTCAACTTCGTCTACTTCCTCCACTTTCTCCACTTCCTCCACTTCACCCACTTTGTCCACTTCCTCCACTTCGTCCATTTCATCAACTTCGTCCACTTTGTCAACTCCGTCCAATTCTTCCACTTCCTCCACTTCCTCCACTTCGTCCACTTCGTTCACTTCTCATCCTTCGTCCACTTCGTCTACTTCGTTCACTTCTCAAGCTTCGTCTACTTTCTACACTTCCTCCACTTTCCCCACTTCCTTCACACTTCCTTCACTTCCTCCGCTTCGTCCACTTCCTCCACTTCCTTAACTTCGTCCTCTTCGTCCACTTCCTCCACTTCTTCCACTTCGTCAAGTTCGTCCACTTCGTCCACTTCCTCTACTTCCTCCACTTCCTCCGCTTTGTCCACTTCGCCACTTCTTTCAGTTCATCCACTTCCTCCATTTCGTCCACTTCCTCCACTTCCCCCACTTCGTCAACTTCGTCCACTTCGTCCACTTCTTCCACTTCGTCCACTTCCTCCACTTCCTCCACTTCCTCCACTTCATCAACTTTGTCCACTTCCTCCACTTACTCAACATCGTCCACTTCCTCCACTACACTCACTTCCTGTACTTCTTCCACTTTGTCAACTCCGTCTACTTCGTCCACTTCCTCAACGTTATCCACTTCCTCCACTTCACCCACTTTGTCCACTTCCTCCACTTCCTCCAGTTCGTCCATTTCATCCGTTTCGTCCATTTTGTCATCTCCGTCCAATTCGTCCACTTCCTCCACTTCCTCCACTTCGTGCACTTCGTCCATTTTGTTCACTTCTCAACCTTCGTCCACTTTATCTACTTCTGCCACTTTCTCCATTTCCTCCGCTTCGTCCATTTCATCTACTTCGTCCACTTCATCCACTTCATCTACTTCGTCCACTTCGTGCACTTCTCCACCTTCGTCCACTTCGTCCATTTCGTAGATTTCGTCCACTTCCTCCACTTCCTCCACTTCTTCCACTTCGTCCATTTCGTGCACTTCTCCACCTTCGTCCACTTCCTCCACTTCGCTCACTTCCTGTACTTCTTCCATTCCGTCAACTTCGTCTACTTCCTCCACTTTCTCCACTCCCTCCACTTCCTCCACTTCACCCACTTTGTCTACTTCCTCCACTTCATCCACTTCATCCACTTCGTCCACTTCTTCGTCTTCTTCTTTCGCTTCGTCCACTTCGTCAAGTTCCTGCACTTCGGCAACTTCTTGCTCTTCGTCAACTTCGTCCACTTGATCCACTTCGTCCACTTCGGCCACGTCGTCCACTTCGTCCACGTCGTCTACTTCGTCCACTTCATTAACTTCGTCCACTTCGTCAACTTCGTCCACTTCCTCTACTTCCTCCACTTCATCCCCTTCCTCCATTTCCTCCACTTTGTACAGTTCTTCCACTTCATCCACTTCCTCCATTTCGTCCACATCGCCAACTTCGTCTACTTTGTCCACATCGTCAACTTCTTCCACGTCCTCCTCTTTTTCCACTTCCTCCACTTCCTCCACTGCGTCCACTTTTTTCAGTTCGTCCACTTCCTCCACGCCGTCAAGTTCGTCCACTTCCTCTACTTGCTGCACTTCGTCCACATCATCCACTTCCTCCACTTCGTCCACTTCTTCCGCTTTCTCCACTTCGTCCACTTCCTCCACTTCATCAGGTCGTCCACTTCGACAAGTTCGTTAACTTCGTCCACTTCGTCCACTTCGTCAACTTCCTCGACTTCCTCCACATCTTTCACTTACTCCACTTCACCCACTTTGTCCACTTCCTCCACTTCTTCATCTTCTTTATCCACTTCGTCCAATTTGTCCACTTCGTCCACTTCGTCAACTTCGCCCACTTCCTCCACTTCCTCAACATCGTCCACTTCCTCCACTTCCTCCATTTCACTCACCTCCTGTACTTCTTGCACCTCGTTAACTTCGTCCACTTCCTCCACTTAGTCCAATTCGTCCACTTCCTCCACTTCGTCAAGTTCGTCACCTTCGTCCCCTTCCTCTACTTCTTGCACTTCGTCCACATCATCCACTTCCTCCACTTCGGCCACTTCTTCCGCTTTCTCCACTTCCTCCACTTCATAACTTCGTCTACTTCGTACACCTTGTCCTCTTCGTCCACTTCGTCAAGTTCGTGAACTTCGTCCACTTCGTGTTCTTCGTCCCATTCATCCAGTTTGTCGACTTCGTCCACTTCGTCCTCTTCGTCCACTTGGTCCACTTCGTGCACTTCGTCCACTTCCTCTCCACTTTGTCCCCTTCCTCCAATTCCTCTACTTGGTCCACTTCTTCAACTTCCTCCACTTCGTCCACTTCCTCCACTTTCTCAACTTCGTCCTCTTCGTCCACATCCTCCACTTCATCCATTCCGTCTACTTCGTCCACTTTGTCCACTTCGTCCACTTCGTCAACTTCGTCCACTTCGTCCACTTCCTGTACTTCCTCCACTTCGTCCCCTTCCTCCATTTCCTCCACTTTGTCCAGTTCTTCCACTTCCTCCACTTCCTCCATTTCGTCCACATCGCCAACTTCGTCTACTTTGTCCACATCGTCAACTTCGTCCACGTCGTCCACTTTTTCCACTTCCTCCACTTCCTCCACGTCGTCCACTTTTTCCACTTCCTCCACTTCCTCCACTTCCTCCACGTCGCCAAGTTCGTCCACTTCCTCTACCTCTTGCACTTCATCCACATCATCCACTTCCTCCACTTCGTCCACTTCTTCCGCTTTCTCCACTTCGTCCACTTCCTCCACTTCATCAAGTCGTCCACTTCGACCAGTTCGTTAACTTCGTCCACTTCTTCAACTTCGTCAAGTTCGTGCACTTCGTCAACTTCCTCCACATCTTTCACTTCCTCCACTTCATCCACTTTGTCCACTTCCTCCACTTCTTCATCTTCTTCTTCCACTTCATCCGATTTGTCCACTTCGTCAACTTCGTCCACTTCCTCAACATCGTCCACTGCCTCCACTTCCTCCACTTCACTCACCTCCTGTACTTCTTCCACTTTGTCAACTTCGTCCACTTCCTCGACTTCGTCCAATTCGTCCACTTCCTCCACTTCGTGCACTTCCTCCATTTCGTCCACTTCGTCAAGTTCGTCAACTTCCTCCACTTCCTCCACTTTGTCCACTTCGTCCACTTCGTCAACTTTGTCAACTTCCTTCACTTCCTCCACTTCTTCCACTTCCTCCTTTTCGTCCACTTCGTCCACTTCCCGCACTTCCTCCACTTGGTCCACTTCGTACACTTCGTCCACTTCGTCCACTTCATCCACGTCGTTAAGTTCGTCCCCTTCGTCCACATCATCCACTTCCTCCACTTTGGCCACTTCTTCCGCTTTCTCCACTTCGTCCACTTCCTCCACTTCATCACTTTGTCCACTTCGTACACCTCGTCCTCTTCGTCAAGTTCGTGAACTTCGTGAACTTCGTCCACTTCGTGTACTTCGTCCCATTCGTCCAGTTCATTGACTTTGTCCACTTCGTCCTCTTCGTCCACTTGGTCCACTTCGTGCACTTCGTCCACTTCCTCTCCACTTCGTCCACTTCCTCAATTTCCTCTACTTGGTCCACTTCTTCAACTTCTACCACTTCCTCCTCTTCGTCCACTTCAACCACTTCGTCCTCTTCATCCACTTCCTCCACTTCATCCACTTCTTCTACTTCGTCAAGTTTGTCCACTTCCTCTACTTCCTCCACTTCCTCCACTTTGTCCACTTCGTCCACTTCTTGCAGTTCATCCACTTCCTCCATTTTGTCCACTTCCTCCACTTCCTCCACTTCCCCCACTTCGTCAATTTCGTCCACTTCCTCCACTTCCTCCACTTCGTCGACTTCCTCAACATCGTCCACTTCCTCCACTTCCTCCACTTCGCTCATTTCCTGTACTTCGTCCATTTCGTCAACTTCGTCTACTTCCTCCACTTTATCCACTTCCTCCACTTCACCCACTTTGTCCACTTCTTCCACTTCGTCCATTTCATCAACTTCGTCCACTTTGTCAACTCTGTCCAATTCTTCCACTTCCTCCACTTCCTCCACTTCCTCCTCTTCGTCCACTTCGTCCACTTCGTTCACTTCTCAACCTTCGTCCACTTCGTCCACTTCGTTCACTTCTCAACCTTCGTCTACCTCCTACACTTCCTCCACTTTCCCCACTTCCTTCACGTCCTTCACTTCCTCCGCTTCGTCCACTTCCTCCACTTCCTTAACTTCGTCCTCTTCGTCCACTTCCTCCACTTCTTCCACTTCGTCAAGTTCGTCCACTTCGTCCACTTCCTCTACTTCCTCCACTTCCTCCGCTTTGTCCACTTCGCCACTTCTTTCAGTTCATCCACTTCCTCCATTTCGTCCACTTCCTCCACTTCCCCCACTTCGTCCACTTCTTCCACTTCTTCCACTTCGTTCACTTCGTCCACTTCCTCCACTTCCTCCACTTCGTCAACTTTGTCCACTTCCTCCACTTCCTCAACTTCATCCACTTCTTCTACTTCGTCAAGTTTGTCCACTTCCTCTACTTCCTCCACTTCCTCCACTTTGTCCACTTCGTCCACTTCTGCAGTTCATCCACTTCCTCCATTTTGTCCACTTCCTCCACTTCCTCCACTTCCCCCACTTCGTCAATTTCGTCCACTTCCTCCACTTCCTCCACTTCGTCGACTTCCTCAACATCGTCCACTTCCTCCACTTCCTCCACTTCGCTCATTTCCTGTACTTCGTCCATTTCGTCAACTTCGTCTACTTCCTCCACTTTATCCACTTCCTCCACTTCACCCACTTTGTCCACTTCTTCCACTTCGTCCATTTCATCAACTTCGTCCACTTTGTCAACTCTGTCCAATTCTTCCACTTCCTCCACTTCTTCCACTTCCTCCACTTCGTCCACTTCGTCCACTTCGTTCCCCCTCGTCTCTTCGTCACTCCTTTACCTCTATTTCCTCCTTCACACTTCCTTCACTTCCTCCGCTTCGTCCACTTCCTCCACTTCCTTAACTTCGTCCTCTTCGTCCACTTCCTCCACTTCTTCCACTTCGTCAAGTTCGTCCACTTCGTCCACTTCCTCTACTTCCTCCACTTCCTCCGCTTTGTCCACTTCGCCACTTCTTTCAGTTCATCCACTTCCTCCATTTCGTCCACTTCCTCCACTTCCCCCACTTCGTCCACTTCTTCCACTTCTTCCACTTCGTTCACTTCGTCCACTTCCTCCACTTCCTCCACTTCGTCAACTTTGTCCACTTCCTCCACTTCCTCAACATCGTCCACTTCCTCCACTACACTCACTTCCTGTACTTCTTTCACTTTGTCAACTTCGTCTACTTCGTGCACTTCCTCCACTTTATCCACTTCCTCCACTTCCTCCACTTCACCCACTTTGTCCACTTCCTCCACTTCGTCCATTTCATCCATTTCGTCCATTTTGTCATCTCCCTCCAATTCGTCCACTTCCTCCACTTCCTCCACTTCGTGCACTTCGTCCACTTTGTTCACTTCTCAACCTTCGTCCACTTTATCTACTTCTGCCACTTTCTCCATTTCCTCCGCTTCGTCCATTTCATCTACTTCGTCCACTTCGTCCACTTCATCTACTTCGTCCACTTGGTGCACTTCTCCACCTTCGTTCACTTCGTCCACTTCATCTACTTCGTCCACTTCGTGCACTTCTCCACCTTCGTCCACTTCGTCAATTTCGTAGACTGCATCCACTTCCTCCAGTTCCTCCACTTCATCCACTTCGTCCACTTCATCTACTTCGTCCATTTCGTGCACTTCTCCACCTTCGTCCACTTCGTCCATTTTGTAGACTTCGTCCACTTCCTCAACTTCCTCCACTTCCTCCACTTCCTCCAGTTTCTCCACTTCGTCCAATTCCTCCACTTCCTCGACTTCATCCCCTTCCTCCACTTCCTCCACTTCCTTCTCTTCCTCCACTTCCTCCACTTCGTCAACTACGTCCACCACGTCCACTTCGTCCACTTCGTCCACTTCGTTCACTTCTCAACTTTCGTCCACTTTGTCCACTTCGTCCACTTCATCAACTTCCTCCACTTCCTCCAATTTCTCCACTTGCTTCACTTCCTCCACTTCGTCCACTTTGTCCACTTCCTCCACTTTCTCCAATTCCTCCACTTCCTCCACTTCATCCCCTTCCTCCACTTCCTCCACTTCCTTCACTTCGTCAACTACGTCCACTTCCTCCACTTTCTCCACTTCGTCCACTTCCTCCACTTCGTCCATTTCATCCACTTCATCCACTTCGTCCACTTCAGCTACTTCCGCCACTTCCTCCACTTTCTCCACTTGCTTCACTTCCTCCACATCGTCCACTTCGTTCACTTCTCAACCTTCATCTACTTCGTCCACTTCATCTAGTTCCTCCACTTCCTCCACTTCCTCCACTTTCTCCACTACCTCCACTTCGTACATTTCATCCACTTCGTCTACTTTGTCAACTTCGTCCACTTCCTCCACTTCGTCCACTTCGTCTAGTTCGTCGACTTCATCGACTTCCTCCACTTTCTCCACTTCCTCCACTTCCTACAGTTCATCTACTTCGTCCACTTCCTCCACTTCCTCCATTTCATCTACTTCCTCCACTTCCTCTCCTTTCTCCACTTCCTCTACTTCGTCCACTTCGTTCACTTCTCAACCTTGCTCCACTTCGTCCACTTCATCTACTTCGTCCACTTCGTCCACTTCTTCCCCTTCCTCAACTTCTACCACTACGTCCACTTCGTCCACTTCTTCCACTTTCTCCACTTCATCCACTTCGTACACCTCGTCCACTTCGTCCATTTCATCTACTTCGTCCACTTCGTCAACTTCATTTACTTCCTCCACTTCCTCAACTTCCTCCAATTGTTCCACTTCCTCCGCTTCCTCCACTTCCTCCACTTTCTCCTCTTCCTCCACTTTGTCCTCTTCGTCCACTTCGTCTACTTCCTCCACTTCCTCCACTTCCTCCACCTACTCTACTTCGTCCACTTCGTTCACTTCTCAACCTTCGTCCACTTTGTCAACTTCGTCCAATTCGTCTGATTCCACCACTTCCTCCACTTCCTCGACTTCCTCGACTTTGTCCACTTCCTCTACTTCCTCAACTTTGTACACTTTGTCCAATTCGTCCACTTCGTCTCCTTCCTCCCCTTCCTACACTCCGTCCACTACGTCCACTTCGTCCACTTCTTCCACTTTCTCCACTTCATCCACTTCCTCCACTTCCTCAACTTCCTCCACTTCTTCCACTTCCTCCGCTTCCTCCACTTCCTCCACTTCCTCCTCTTCGTCCTCTTCGTCCACTTCGTCTACATCCTCCACTTCCTCCACTTACTGTACTTCGTCCACTTCGTTCACTTCTGAACCTTCGTCCACTTTGTCAACTTCGTCCAATTCGTCCGATTCATCCACTTGCTCCACTTCCTCCACTTCGTACACTTCGGCCAATTTGTCCACTTCGTTCACTTCTCAACCTTCGTCCATTTCGTCCACTTCCTCCACTTCGTCCATTTCGTCCACTTTGTCAACTTCGTCCATTTTGTCCACTTCGTCTACTTCGTCCCCTTCGTCCACTTCCTTCTTTTGTTAACCTTCGTCCACTTCTCAACCTTCGTCTACTTCCTCCACTTCCCCCACTTTCTCCACTTCCTCCACTTCCTCCACTTCCTCCACTTCCTCCACTTCGTCCACTTCCTCCGCTTCCTCCACTTCCTCCACTTCATCGACTTCATCCACTTTAACCACTACCTCCACTTCATCTACTTCGTCCACTTCCGGCACTTCCTTCAGTTTCTCCACTTCGTCCTCTTTGTCCACTTCATCTACTTCCTCCACTTCCTCCACATCGTCCACTTCCTCCACTTCGTCCACTTCGTTCACTTCTCAACCTTCATCCACTTCGTCCACTTCATCTACTTCGTCCACTTTTTCCACTTCCCCCACTTCGTCCACTTCGTCCACTTGTCCACCTTCGTACACTTCGTCCATTTCGTCGACTTCGTCCACTTCCTCCACATCCTCCACTTCCTCCACTTTCTCCACTTCCTCCACTTCCTCCACTTCGTCCCCTTCCTCCCCTTCCTCCACTTCCTCCATTTCCTCATTTTCTTCCACTACGTCCACGTCGTCCACTTCGTCCACTTTCTCCACTTCGTCCACTTCGTCCACTTCGTCGACTTCCTCCACTTCCTCCACTTCCTCCGCTCCCTCAACTTCTTCCACTTCTTCCACTTCCTCCACTTTCTCCACTTTCTCCAGTTCGTCCACTTCATCCCCTTCCTCCACTTCGTCCACTTCCTCCACTTCCTCCACTTCCTCCACTTCCTCCACTTCGTCCCCTTCCTCCACTTCCTCCACGTCGTCCACTTCGTCCACTTCGTACACCTCGTCCACTTCGTCGAGTTCCTCCACTTCCTCCACTTCCTCCGCTCCCTCAACTTCTTCCACTTCTTCCACTTCCTCCAGTTCCTCCACTTTCTCCAGTTCGTCGACTTCGTCCACTTCATCCCCTTCCTCCACTTCCTCCACTTCGTCCACTTCCTCCACTTCGTCAACTACGTCCACTTCATCCACTTTCTCCACTTTGTCCACTTCCTCCACTTCCTCCACTTCGTCCACTTCGTTCACTTCTCAACTTTCTTCCACTTTGTCCACTTCATCTACTTCCTCCACTTCCTCCATTTTTTGCACTTCCTCCAGTTCGTCCACTTTGTTCACTTCTCAACCTTCGTGCACTTCGTCCACTTCATCTACTTCCTCAACTTCCTCCACGTCCTCCACTTCATCTACTTCGTCCACTTCGTTCACTTCTCAACTTTCGTCCACTTTTTCCACTTCGTCCACTTCATCTACTTCCTCCACTTCCTCCACTTCCTCCACTTTCTCCACTTGCTTCACTTCCTCCACTTCGTCCACTTCGTTCACTTCTCAACCTTCGGCCACTTCGTCCACTTCATCTAGTTCCTCCACTTCCTCCACTTTCTCCACTACCTCCACTTCGTACATTTCGTCCATTTCCTCCACTTTGTCAACTTCGTCCAATCCGTCCACTTCCTCCACTTCCTCCACTTCGTCCACTTCGTCTAGTTCGTCGACTTCATCGACTTCCTCCACTTTCTCCACTTCCTCCACTTCCTCAGTTTCGTCCATTGTCTCCACTTCGGCCACTTCGGCCACTTCCTCCACGTCGTTCATTTCGTCCACTTGGTCCACTTGGTCAACTTCGTCCAATTCGTCCACTTTGTCCATTTCCTCCACTTCGTCCAATTGGTCAACTTCGTCCAATTCATCCACTTCCTCCACTTCCTTCACTTCCTCCATTTCCTCTACTTCCTCCACTTTGTCCACTTCGTCAACGTCCTCCATTTCCTCTACTTCCTCCACTTCTTCCATTTCTTCCACTTTGTCCACTTCCTCCACTTCGTCCACTTCCTCCACTTCTCCACTTCCTCCACTTCGTGCACTTCGTCCAATTCGTCCAATTCGTCCAATTTGTCCAATTCGTCCACTTCGTTCACTTCTCAATCTTCGTCCACTTCGTTCACTTCGTCTCCTTTCTCCACTTCCTCCACTTCCTCCCTTTCCTCTACTTCGTCCACTTCCTCCACTTCGTCAACTTCCGCCACTTCCTCCACTTCGTCCAACTCGTCAACTTCGTTCACTTCACAACCTTCGTCCACTTCCTCCTCTTCATCCAATTCGTCCACTTCGTTCACCTCTCAACCTTCGTCCACTTCCTCCACTTAGTCTACTTGATCCACTTCCTCCACTTCCTCCACTTCCTCCACTTCCTCCACGTCCACTTCGTCAACTTTGTCCACTTGCTCCACTTCCTCCACTTCGTCAACTTCGCCAACTTCGTCCACTTCGTCAACTTCGTCCCCTTCCTCCACTTCCTCCACTTTATCCACTTCATCCACTTCGTCCATTTCGTCCACTTCCTCCACTTCGTCCACTTCTTCCACTTCCTCCACTGCGTCCACTTCGTCCACTTCGTCCATTTCATCCACTTCGTCAAGTTTGTCCACTTCCTCCACTTTGTCCACTTCCTCCACTTCGTCCACTACCTCCACTTCGTACACTTCCTCCACTTCAACGACTTCGTAAACTTTGTCAACTTTGTCCACTTCGTCCACTTCTTCCACTTCCTCCACTTCGTCCACATTCTCCGCTTCCTCCACTTCGTCAACTTCATCCACTTCGTCCACTTCGTCCACTTCGTGCATTTCGTCCACTTCGTCAAGTTCTTCCACTTCCTCAAGTTCGTCCACTTCTTCCACTTCCTCCACTTCGTCCTCTTCCTCCATTTCGTCTACCTCCTCCACTTCCTCAACATCGTCCATTCCCGCCATTTCCTGAACTTAATTGACTTCATCCACTTCTTCCACTTTGTCAACTTTGTCCACTTCCTACACTTCCTCCACTTCTTCCATTTCGTCCACTTCGACCACTTCGTCAGGGTTGTCCACTTCCTCCACTTCCTCCACTTCCTCCAGTTCCTGAACTTCGTCCACTTCGTTTACTTCGTCGACTTCCTCCACTTCCTCAGTTTCGTCCATTGTCTCCACTTTGTCCTCTTTGTCCTTTTCTTCATCTTCTTCTTCCACTTCGTCCAATTCGTCAATTTCGTCGAGTTCATCCCCTTCGTCCACTTCGTCAACTTCGTCGAGTTCGTCCCCTTCATCCACTTCGTCTACTTCCTCCAGTTCGTCAACTTCTTCCACTTCGTCCACTTCGTCAGGTTCGTCCACTTCCTCCACTTCTTCCGTTTCGTCCACTTCCTCCACTTCCTCAACATCGTCCATTTCCTCCACTTCCTCCACTTCATTCACTTCCTCCACTTCGTCTAATTCGTCCACTTTGTCAACTTCGTAAACTTTGTCCACTTCGTCCACTTCGTCCACTTCGTCCACTTCGTCCACTTCCTCCACTTTGTCCACTTCTTCCACTTCGTCCACTTCCTCCTCTTCGTCCACTTTGTCAAATTCGTCACCTTCGTCCTCTTCGTCAACTTCGTCCACTTCCTCCACTTCGTCCAGTTCTTCCACTTCCTCCACTTCCTCCACATTCTCCAGTTCCTCCACTTCGTCACTTCCTCCACTTCTTCCATTTCATGCATTTCGTCCACTTTGTCAAGTTCGTCCACTTCCTCCACTTCCTCAAGTTCCTCCACTTCCCCAACATCGTCCATTTCCTCCACTTCCTCAACTTAATTCACTTCATCCACTTCTTCCACTTTGTCAACTTTGTCCACTTCCTACACTTTCTCCACTTCGTCCACTTCGTCCACATCGTCCATTTCGTCCACTTCGTCAGGTTCGTCCACTTCCTCCACTTCCTCCACTTCGTTCACTTTGTCCACTTCGTCCACTTCTTCTACATCGTCCACTTCATCCACTTCCTCCATTTCTTCCACTTACTCCACTCCCTGAACTACATCCACTTCCTCAGCTTCGTCCACTGTCTCCACTTCGTCCTTTTCGTCCACTTCTTCATCTTCTTCTTCCACTTCGTCCAATTCGTCAACTTCGTCGAGTTCGTCCCGTTCGTCCACTTCGTCAACTTCGTCCCCTCCGTCCACTTCCTGCCCTTCCTCCACTTCGTCAACTTCTTCCACTTCGTCCACTTCCTCCACTTCGTCAAATTTGTCGACTTGCTCCACTTCCTCCACTTCGTCCACTTCGTCCATTTATTCCACTTCTTCAAGTTTCTCCACTTCCTCCATTTCGTCCACTTCCTCAACATCGTCCATTTCCTCCACTTCCTCCACTTCATTCACTTCTTCCACTTCGTCAACTTCTTCAACTTTGTCCACTTTATCCACTTCATCAAGTTCGTCCAGTTCCTCCACTTCCTCAAGTTCGTCCACTTCGTCCACTTCCTCCATTTCGTCTACTTCCTCCACTTCCTCACCATCGTCCATTTCCTCCACTTCCTCAACTTAATTCACTTCATCCACTTCTTCCACTTTGTCAACTTTTTCCACTTCCTACACTTCCTCCACTTCCTCCACTTCGTCCATTTCGTCCACTTCGTCCACTTCGTCAGGTTCGTCCATTTCCTCCACCTCCTCTACTTCGTCCACTTCCTCCATTTCCTCCACTTCGTCCACTTCCTCCACTTCCTGAACTTCGTCCACTTCCTCCACTTTGTCTACTTCGTTCACTTCGTCAACTTCGTTTACTTCATCCACTTCCTCCACTTCCTCAGCTTCGTCCACTGTTTCAACTTTGTCCACTTCGTCCTCTTCGTCCTTTTCTTCATCTTTTTTTCCACTTCGTCCAATTCGTCAACTTCGTCGAAGTCGTCACCCTCGTCCACTTCGTCAACTTCGTCAAGTTCGTCTCCTTTGTCCACTTCCTCCACTTCGTCAACTTCTTCCACTTCGTCCACTTCGTCAACTTCGTCCACTTCCTCAACATCGTCCACTTCCTCCACTTCGTCAACTTTGTCCACTTGCTCCACTTCCTCCACTTCGTCCACTTCGTCAACTTCGCCAACTTCGTCCACTTTGTCAAGTTCGTCCCCTTCCTCCACTTCCTCCACTTTCTCCACTTTGTCCACTTCATCCACTTCGTCCATTTCGTCCACTTCCTCCACTTCGTCCACTTATTCCACTTCCTCCACTTCGTCCATTTCGTCCACTTCGTCAAGTTCGTCCACTTCCTCCACTTCGTCCAATTCCTCCACTTCGTACACTTCCTCCACTTCAACGACTTCGTAAACTTCGTCAACTTTGTCCACTTCATCCACTTCGTCCAGTTCTTCCACTTCCTCCACTTCGTCTACATTCTCCACTTCCTCCACTTCGTCAACTTCGTCCACTTCGTCCACTTCATGCATTTCGTCCACTTCGTCAAGTTCTTCCACTTCCTCCACTTCCTCAAGTTCGTCCACTTCTTCCACTTCCTCCACTTCGTCCTCTTCCTCCATTTCGTCTACCTCCTCCACTTCCTCAACATCGTCCATTTCCGCCATTTCCTGAACTTAATTGACTTCATCCAGTTCTTCCACTTTGTCAACTTTGTCCACTTCCTACACTTCCTCCACTTCGTCCATTTCGTACACTTCGACCACTTCGTCAGGTTTGTCCACTTCTTCCACTTGCTCCACTTCGTCAACTTCGTCCAGTTCATCCACTTCTTCCACTTCATCCACTTCCTCCATTTCCTCCACTTCCTGAACTTCGTCCACTTCGTTTACTTCATCGACTTCCTCCACTTCCTCAGTTTCGTCCATTGTCTCCACTTCGTCCTCTTTGTCCTTTTCTTCATCTTCTTCTTCCACTGCGTCCAATTCTTCAACTTCGTCGAGTTCATCCCCTTCGTCCACTTCGTCAACTTCGTCAAGTTCGTCCCCTTCGTCCACTTCCTCCACTTCCTCCACTTCGTCAACTTCTTCCACTTCGTCCACTTCGTCAACTTCGTCCACTTCCTCCAATTCCTCAACATCGTCCATTTCGTCCACTTCGTCCAGTTCGTCCACTTCCTCCACTTCCTCCACTTCGTCCAGTTCTTCCACTTCCTCCACTTCGTCCACATTCTCCAATTCCTCGACTTCGTCAACTTCGTCCACTTCGTCCACTTCATGCGTTTCGTCCACTTCGTCAAGTTCGTCCACTTCCTCCACTTCCTCAAGTTTGTCCACTTCCTCCACTTCCTCCACTTTCTCCATTTCGTCTACCTCCTCCACTTCCTCAACATCGTCGATTTCCGCCATTTCCTGAACTTAATTCACTTCATCCACTTCTTCTACTTTGTCAACTTTGTCCACTTCCTACACTTCCTCCACTTCGTCCATTTCGTCCACTTCGTCCACTTCGTCAGGTTCGTCCACTTCCTCCGGTTCCTGCATTTCGTCCACTTCCTCCTCTTCCTCAACATCGTCCATTTCCTCCACTTCCTCCACTTCGTCTAATTCGTCCACTTCGTCAACTTCGTAAACTTTGTCCACTTCGTCCACTTCGTCAAGTTCGTCCACTTCCTCCACTTTGACCACTTCGTCCACTTCCTCCTCTTCGTCCACTTCGTCAACTTCGTCACCTTCGTCCTTTTCGTCAACTTCGTCCACTTTCTCCACTTCGTCCAGTTCTTCCACTTCGTCCACATTCTCCACTTCCTCCACTTCGTCACTTCCTCCACTTCTTCCACTTCGTGCATTTCGTCCACTTTGTCAAGTTCGTCCACTTCCTCCACTTCCTCAAGTTCGTCCACTTCCTCCACTTCCTCCACTTCCTCCATTTCCTCCACTTCGTCTACTTCCTCCACTTTCCCAACATCGTCCATTTCCTCCCCTTCCTCAACTTAATTCACTTCATCCACTTCTTCCACTTTGTCAACTTTGTCCACTTCCTACACTTTCTCCACTTCGTCCACTCCGTCCACGTTGTTAGGTTCGTCCACTTCCTCCACTTCCTTCACTTCCTCCACTTCCTCCACTTCGTTCACTTCGTCCACTTTGTCAACTTCGTCCACTTCGTCCACTTCTTCCAGTTCGTCAACTTCGTCCACTTCGTCAATTTCGTCAACTTCGTCCACTTCCTCCATTTCTTCCACTTACTCCACTCCCTGAACTTCATCCACTTCCTCATCTTCCTCAGCTTCATCCACTGTCTCCACTTCTTCCTTTTTGTCCACTTCTTCATCTTCTTCTTCCACTTCGTCCAATTGTCAACTTCGTCGAGTTCGTCCCCTTCGTCCACTTCGTCAACTTCGTGCCCTCCGTTCACTTCCTCCACTTCCTCCACTTCGTCAGCTTCTTCCACTTCGTGATCTTCGTCCACTTCCTCCACTTCGTCAAATTTGTCGACTTGTTCCACTTCCTCCACTTCGTCCACTTTGTCAACTTCGCCAACTTCGTCCACTTCGTCCATTTATTCCACTTCTTCAAGTTTCTCCACTTCCTCCATTTCGTCCACTTCCTCAACATCGTCCATTTCCTCCACTTCCTCCACTTCATTCACTTCCTCCACTTCCTCCACTTCGTCAACTTCTTCAACTTCGTCCACTTCGTCAAGTTCGTCCACTTCCTCCACTTCCTCCATTTCGTCTACTTCCTCCACTTCCTCACCATCGTCCATTTCCTCCACTTCCTCAACTTAATTCACTTCATCCACTTCTTCCACTTTGTCAACTTTTTCCACTTCCTACACTTCCTCCACTTCCTCCACTTCCTCCACTTCGTCAGGTTTGTCCACTTCCTCCACTTCCTCCACTTCGTCCACTTCCTCCATTTCCTCCACTTCGTCCACTTCCTCCACTTCCTGAACTTCGTCCACATCCCCCACTTTGTCCACTTCAACCACTTCGTCAACTTCGTTTACTTCGTGCACTTCCTCCACTGTCTCGACTTTGTCCACTTCGTCCTCTTCGTCCTTTTCTTCATCTTCTTTTCCACTTCGTCCAATTCGTCAACTTCGTCGAAGTCGTCCCCTTCGTCCACTTCGTCAAGTTCGTCTCCTTTGTGCACTTTGTCCACTTCCTCCACTTCGTCAACTTCTTCCACTTCGTCCACATCGTCCACTTCCTCCACTTCGTCAACTTTGTCCACTTCCTCCACTTCCTCCACTTCGTCAACTTCGTCCACTTCGTCAAGTTCGTCCCCTTCCTCCACTTCCTCCACTTTGTCCACTTCATCACTTCGTCCATTTCGTGCACTTCCTCCACTTCATCAACTTCTTCCACTTCCTCCACTTCGTCCACTTCCTCCACTTCTTCCACTTCCTCCACTTCTTCCACTTCGTCCATTTCATCCACTTCGTCAAGTTCGTCCACTTCCTTCACTTTTTCCACTTCCTCCACTTCGTCCACTTCCTCCACTTCAACGACTTCGTATACTTCGTCAACTTTGTCCACTTCCTCCACTTCGTCCAGTTCTTCCACTTCCTCCACTTCGTCCACATTCTCCACTTCCTCCACTTCGTCAACTTCCTCCACTTCGTGCATTTCGTCCACTTCGTCAAGTTCTTCCACTTCCTCCACTTCCTCAAGTTCGTCCACCTCTTCCACTTCCTCCACTTCGTCCTCTTCCTCCATTTCGTCTACCTCCTCCACTGCCTCAACATCGTCCATTTCTGCCATTTCCTGAACTTAATTGACTTAATCCACTTCTTCCACTTTTTCAACTTTGTCCACTTCCTTCACTTCCTCCACTTCGTCCATTTCGTCCACTTCGACCACTTCGTCAGGTTTGTCCACTTCCTCCACTTCCTCCACTTCGTCAACTCCGTCCAGTTCATCCACTTCTTCCACTTCTTCCACATCCTCCACTTCCTCCACTTCGTCCACTTCCTCCGTTTCCTCCACTTCCTCCACTTCCTGAACTTCGTCCACTTCGTCCACTTCGTTTACTTCTTCGACTTCCTCCACTTCCTCAGTTTCGTCCATTGTCTCCAATTCGTCCACTTCGTCCTCTCCGTCCTTTTCTTCATCTTCTTCTTCCACTTCGTCCAATTCGTCAACTTTGTCGAGTTCATCCTCTTCGTCCACTTCGTCAACTTCGTCAAGTTCGTCCCCTTCGTCCACTTCGTCCACTTCCTCCACTTCGTCAACTTCTTCCACTTCGTCCACTTCGTCAACTTCATCCACTTCCTCCATTTCCTCAACATCATCCACTTCCTCCACTTCGTCAACTTTGTCCACTTGCTCCACTTCGTCCACTTCGTCCACTTCGTCAACTTCGACAACTTCGTCCACTTCGTCCATTTCGTCCACTTCGTCAAGTTCGTCCGCTTCCTACACTTCCTCCACTTTGTCCACTTCCATCACTTCCTCCACTTCGTCCACTTCTTCCACTTCGTCCACTTCGTCAACTTCGTCCAATTCGTCCACTTCGTCCACATCGTCCACTTCGTCCACTTCGTCCACTTCGTGCACTTCGTCCACTTCGTCCAATTCGTCAACTTCGTCCACTTCCTCCACTTCGTCCAGTTCTTTTGTCGAGTTCATCCTCTTCGTCCACTTCGTCAACTTCGTCAAGTTCGTCCCCTTCGTCCACTTCGTCCACTTTGTCAACTTCTTCCACTTCGTCCACTTCGTCAATTTCATCCACTTCCTCCATTTCCTCAACATCATCCACTTCCTCCACTTCGTCAACTTTGTCCACTTGCTCCACTTCGTCCACTTCGTCAACTTCGACAACTTCGTCCACTTCGTCCATTTCGTCCACTTCGTCAAGTTCGTCCGCTTCCTACACTTCCTCCACTTTGTCCACTTCCTCCACTTCCTCCACTTCCTCCACTTCTTCCACTTCGTCCACTTCGTCAACTTCGTCCAATTCGTCCACTTCGTCCACATCGTCCACTTCGTCCACTTCGTGCACTTTGTCCACTTCGTCCAATTCGTCAACTTCGTCCACTTCCTCCACTTCGTCCAGTTCTTCCACTTCCTCTACTTCGTCCACATTCTCAACTTCCTCTACTTCGTCAGGTTCGTCCACTTCCTTCACTTCCTCCACTTCCTCCACTTCTTCCACTTCGTCCACTTCTTCCATTTCCTCCACTTCCTCCACTTCCTCCACTTCCTGAACTTCGTCCATTTCCTCCACTTCGTCCACTTCGTCAACTTCGTTTACTTCGTCCACTTCCTCCACTTCCTCACCTTCGTCCACTGTCTCCACTTCGTCGTCTTCGTCCTTTTCTTCATCTTCTTCTTCCACTTCATCTCATTCGTCAACTTCGTCGAGTTCGTCCACTTCGTCAACTTCGTCCCTTCTTCCACTTCGTCCGCTTCGTCAACTTCGTCCACTTCCTCAACATCATCGTCCACTTGCTCCACTTTGTCAAATTTGTCCACTTGCTCCACTTCGTCCACTTCGTCAACTTCGCCAACTTCGTCCATTTCGTCCACTTCGTCCATTTCGTCCACTTCGTCCACTTCGTCCACTTCGTCCATTTCGTCCACTTCGTCAAGTTCCTCCGCTTCCTCCACTTCGTCCACTTCCTCCACTTCATCAACTTCGTCCACTTCTTCTACTTCCTCCACTTATTCCACTTCGTCCACTTCGTCCACTTCGTCAACTTCGTCCATTTCGTCCACTTCATCCACTTCGTCCACTTCCTCCACTTCGTTCACTTCGTCAACTTCGTCCACTTCCTCCAATTCGTCCAGTTCTGCCACTTCCTCCACTTCGTCCACATTCTCCACTTCCTCCACTTCGTCAACTTCGTCTACTGCGTCCACTTCGTGGATTTCATCAACTTCGTCAAGTTTGTCCACTTCCTCCACTTCCTCAAGTTCGTCCACTTCCTCAACTTCCTCCACTTCTTCATTATCGTCCATTTCCTCCACTTCCTCAATTTAATTCACTTCAACCACTTCTTCCACTTTGTCAACTTTGTCCACTTCCTACACTTCCGCCACTTCGTCCCCTTCGACCACTTCGTCCACTTCCTCCACTTCGTCAACTTCTTCCACTTTGTTCACTTCATCAACTTCGTCCACTTCCTACACTTCCTCAACATCGTCGTCCACTTCCTCCACTTTGTCAACTTTGTCCACTTGCTCCACTTCGTCCACTTCGTCAACTTTGGCAACTTCTTCCACTTCGTCCATTTCGTCAAGTTCGTCCCCTTCCTCCACTTCCTCCACTTTGTCCACTTCGTCCATTTCCTCCACTTCCTCCACTTCGTCCACTTCGTCAACTTCCTCCACTTCCTGAACCTTGTCCACTTGCTCAACTTCGTCCATTTCGTCCACTTCGTCAAGTTCGTGCCCTTCCTCCACTTCCTCCACTTCCTCCACTTCTTCCAGTTCCTCCACTTCGTCTACTTCCTCCACTTCGTCCATTTCGTCCACTTCGTCAAGTTCGTCCACTCCTCAACTCCCTCCACTTCCTCCACTTCTTCCACTTCCTCCACTTCCTCCACATCCTCCACTTCCTCCACTTCGTCCACTTCGTCAACTTCGTCCACTTCTTCCACTTCCTCCACTTCTTCCACTTCCTCCACTTCGTCCACATATTCCACTTCCTCCACTTCGTCAACTGCGTCTACTTCGTCCAATTCGTGCATTTTGTCCACTTCGTCAAGTTCGTCCACTTCCTCCACTTCCTCAAGTTCGTCTACTAACTCCACTTCCTCCACTTCGTCAACTTCCTCCACTTCCTCCATTTGGTCTACTTCCTCCACTTTCTCCACTTCCTCCACTTCCTACAGTTCATCTACTTCGTCCACTTCCTCCACTTCCTCCACACCCTCCACTTCGTCCTCTTCTCTTTCACACTTCCTCCCTCCCTCCCTCGCCCTCCCCCCTCTCCTCGCCACTCATCACTCGTCCATCCTCCCCTCTCACTTCACACCGCCACTTCTCCACTTCCTCCCTTCTCCACTTCCTCCACTTCGTACACCTCGCCTCGTCCATTCATCTACTTCGTCCACTCGTCAATTATTACTTCCCCCTCCCCACTTCCCACTCCTCCTTCCTCCTCCGCTTCCTCCTTCTCCTCGTCCTTGTCCTCTTCGTCCACCGTCACTTCCTCCACTTCCTCCACTTCCTCCACTCCTCCCTACTCTACTTCGTCCACTTCGTTCACTTCTGAACCTTCGTCCACTTTGTCAACTTCGTCCAATTCGTCCGATTCCTCCACTTCCTCCACTTCCTCGACTTCCTCCACTTTGTCCACTTCCTCTACTTCCTCCACTTTGTTCACTTCGTCCAATTCGTCCACTTCGTTCACTTCTCAACCGTCGTCCATTCGTCCACTTCATCTACTTCGTCCATTCTCCCCTTCTCCTCCGTCCACTACGTCCACTTCGTCCACTTCTTCCACTTCCTCCACTTCATCCACTTCCTCCACTTCCTCCACTTCCTCCACTTCCTCAACTTCCTCCACTTCTTCCACTTCCTCCGCTTCCTCCACTTCCTCCACTTCCTCCTCTTCGTCCTCTTCGTCCACTTCATCTACTTCCTCAACTTCCTCCACTTACTCTACTTCGTCCACTTCGTTCACTTCTGAACCTTCGTCCACTTTGTCAACTCGTCCAATTCGTCCGATCACCATTGCTCCACTTGCTCCACTTCGTACACTTCGGCCAATTTGTCCACTCGTTCACTTCTCAACCTTCGTCCACTTCGTCCACTTCGTCCATTCGTCCACTTTGTCCACTTTGTCACTTCGTCCACTTCGTCCTTCGTCCCTTGTCCACCGCCTTGCCCTTCGTCCACTTCCTCTTTGTCACTTCGTCCACTTCACACCTTCGTCTACTTCCTCCACTTCCTCCACTTTCTCCACTTCCTCCACTTCTTCCACTTCGTCCACTTCCTCCACTTCGTCCACTTCCTCCGCTTCCTCCACTTCCTCCACTTCATCGACTTCCTCCACTTTAACCACTTCCTCCACTACCTCCACTTCATCAACTTCGTCCACTTCCGGCACTTCCTCCACTTTCTCCACTTCATCCACTTCGTCCTCTTTGTCCACTTCAACTACTTCCTCCACTTCCTCCACATCGTCCACTTCCTCCACTTCGTCCACTTCGTCCTCCCTCATCATCGTCCACTTCCACTCGTCCACTTTTCCTCCCCCACCGTCCACTTCGTCCACTTCTCTACTTCTCCCTTCGTCACTTGTCCACCTTCGTACACTTCGTCCATTCGTCACTTCGTCCACTTCCTCCACATCCTCCACTTCCTCCACTTCTCCACTTCCTCCACTTCCTCCACTTCGTCCCTTCCTCCCCTTCCTCCACTTCCTCCATTCCTCATTTTCGTCCACTACGTCCACTTCGTCCACTTTCTCCACATCGTCCACTTCGTACACCTCGTCCACTTCGTCGACTTCCTCCACTTCCTCCACCTCCTCCGCTCCCTAAACTTCTTCCACTTCTTCCACTTCCTCCACTTCCTCCACTTTCTCCAGTTCGTCCACTTCGTCCACTTCATCCCCTTCCTCCACTTCGTCCACTTCCTCCACTTCCTCCACTTCGTCCACTTTCTCCACTTTGTCCACTTCGTCCACTTCGTCCACTTCGTCCACTTCGTCCACTTCGTTCACTTCTCAACTTTCGTCCACTTTGTCCACTTCATTTACTTCCTCCACTTCCTCCATTTTCTGCACTTCCTCCACTTCGTCCACTTTGTTCACTTCTCAACCTTCGTGCACTTCGTCCACTTCATCTACTTCCTCCACTTCCTCCACGTCCTCCACCTCATCTACTTCGTCCACTTCGTTCACTTCTAGACTTTCGTCCACTTTGTCCACTTCGTCCACTTCATCTACTTCCTCCACTTCCTCCACTTTCTCCACTTCGTCCACTTCGTTCACTTCTCAACCTTTGGCCACTTCGTCCACTTCATCTAGTTCCTCCACTTCCTCCACTTTCTCCAGTACCTCCACTTCGTACATTTCGTCCACTTCCTCCACTTTGTCAACTTCGTCCAATTCGTCCACTTTCTCCACTTCCTCCACTTCCTCCACTTAACCTACTTCTTCCACTTCCTGCACTTCCTCCACTCTCTCCACTTCGTCCACTTCATCCTCTTCGTCCACTTCACCTACTTCCTCCACTTCCTCCACTTCCTCCACTTCATCTACTTCGTCCACTTCGTTCACTTCTCAACCTTCGTCCACTTCGTCCACTTCATCTACTTCCTCCAATTCATCCACTTTCTCCACTTCATCCACTTCGTACACCTAGTCCACTTTGTCCACTTCTTAACCGTCGTCCACTTCGTCCACTTCGTCTACTTCCTCCACTTCCTCCACTTCGTCCACTTCATCGACTTCCTCTGCTTTCTCCACTTCCTCCGCTTCCTCCACTTCCTCCACTTCATCGACTTCCTCCGCTTTCTCCACTTCCTCCACTTCCTCCACTTCATCTACTTCGTCCACTTTCTGCAATTCCTCCACTTTCTCCACTTCGTCCACTTCGTCCTCTTCGTCCACTTCCTCTACTTCCTCCACTTACTCCACATCGTCCACTTCCTCCACTTCCTCCACTTCGTTCATTTCTCAACCTTCGTCCACTTCGCCCACTTCATCTACTTCGTCCACTTTTTCAACTTCCTCCACTTCGTCCACCTCCTCCACTTCATCTGCTCCGTCCACTTCGTGCACTTCTCCACCTTCGTACACTTCGTCCATTTCGTCGACTTCCTCCACTTCCTCCACATCCTCCACTTCCTCCACTTTCTCCACTACGTCCACTTCCTTCACTTCGTCCCCTTCCTCCACTTCCTCCACCTCCTCCATTTCCTCAACTTCGTCCACTGCGTCCACGTCATCCACTTTCTCCACTTCGTCCACTTCGTACTCCTCGTCCACTTCGTCGACTTCCTCCGCTCCCTCAACTTCTTCTACTTCTTCCACTTCGTCCACTTCGTCCACCTCGTTCTCTTCGTCCACTTCATCCACTTCCTCCACTTCCTCTACTTCGTCCTCTTCCTTCACTTCTCAACCTTCAACCACTTCGTCCGTTTAATCTACTTGCTCCACTTGCTACACTTCGTCCAACGCATCCACTTCCTCCACTTCGTCCACTACATCAACTTCGTCCACTTCGTTCACTTCTCAACCTTCGTCCACTTTGTCCACTTCATCCACTTCATCTACTTCCTCCACTTCCTCCACTTTCTCCACTTCCTCCACTTCGTCCACTTCGTCCACTTCGTGCACTTCTCAGCCTTCGTCCATTTCATCCATTTCATGTACTTCCTCCACTTCCCCCACTTTCTCCACTTCCTCCACTTCGTCCACTTCATGCACTTCTCAGCCTTCGTCCACTTCGTCCATTTCATGTACTTCCTCTACTTCGTCGACTTCCTCCACTTTCTCCACTTCCTCCACTTCGTCCACTTCTCCACTTCATCTACTTCGTCCACTTCGAGAACTTCTCCACCTTCGTCCACTTGGGGCGCTTCTCGACCTTCGTCTACTTCATCCACTTCGTTTATTTCGCCGACTTCCTCCACTTCCTCCACTTCTTCCACTTCCTCCACTTCCTCAACTTTGTCCACTTCCGCCACTTCGTCCAATTCGTCCACTTCGTTCACTTCTCAACCTTCGTTCATTTCGTCCACTTCCTCCACTTCCTCCACTTAGTCCATTTCGTCCATTTTGTCCACTTTGTCAACTTCGTCCACTTCATCCACTTCGTCGACTTCGTCCACTTCGTCCACGTCGTCCACTTCGTCCACTCCGTCTACTTCGTCCACTTCGTCCTTCGTTCACTTCTCAACCTTCGTCCACTTTCTCCACTTCGTCCACTTAATCTACTTCCTCCACTTCCTCCACTTTCTCCACTTCCTCCACTTCGTCAATTTCGTCTAGTTCGTCCACTTCGTCAACTTTTGTCCACTTCGTTCTCTCCTCGACCGTCGTCCACTTCGTCCGCTTCGTCGACTTCCTCCACTTCCTCCACTTTCTCCACTTTCTCCACTTCCTCCACTTCCTCAACTTCTTCCACTTCTTCCACTTCCTCCACTTCGTCCACTTTCTCCACTTCCTCAACTTCCTCCACTTTGTCCATTTTCTCCACTTCGTCCACTTCCTCCACTTTGTCCACTTCCTCTACTTCGTCCACTTCCTCCACTTCGTCAACCTCCTCCACTTCCTCCACTTCCTTCCGTTCCTCCACTTCCTCCACTTCGTGCTCTTCCTCCACTTCCTCCACTTTGTCCACTTCCTTCACTTCTCCACTTCGTACTTTTCATCCAATTCATCCACTTCGCTCACTTCTCAACCTTCGTCCACTTCGTCTACTTTGTCCACTTCGTGCACTTCGTCCACTTCGTCCACTTCCTCCACTTCGTCCACTTCGTCCATTTCGTCTTCTTCGTCCACTTCGTTTAGTTCCTCCACTTCGTCCTCTTCGTCCACTACGTTTAGTTCCTCCACTTCGTCCACTTGCTCCACTTACTCCACTTTGTCCACTTCGGCCACTTCGGCCACTTCCTCCACGTCGTTCGTTCATATCGTCCACTTGGTCCACTTGGTCAACTTCGTCCAATTCGTCCACTTTGTCCATTTCCTCCACTTCGTCCAATTGGTCAACTTCGTCCAATTCATCCACTTCCTCCACTTCCTTCACTTCCTCCATTTCCTCTACTTCCTCCACTTTGTCCACTTCGTCAACTTCCTCCATTTCCTCTACTTCCTCCACTTCTTCCACTTCCTCCACTTTGTCCACTTCGTCCACTTCCTCCACTTCCTCCACTTCTCCACTTCCTCCACTTCGTGCACTTCGTCCAATTCGTCCAATTTGTCCAATTCGTCCACTTCGTTCACTTCTCAATCTTCGTCCACTTCGTTCACTTCGTCTCCTTTCTCCACTTCCTTCACTTCCTCCCTTTCCTCTACTTCGTCCACTTCCTCCACTTCGTCAACTTCCGCCACTTCGTCCACTTCCTCCACTTCGTCCAACTCGTCAACTTCGTTCACTTCACAACCTTCGTCCACTTCCTCCTCTTCGTCCAATTCGTCCACTTCGTTCACCTTTCAACCTTCGTCCACTTCCTCCACTTAGTCTACTTGATCCACTTCCTCCACTTCCTCCACTTCGTCCACTTCCTCCACTTCCTCCACGTCCACTTCCTCCACTTTGTCAACTTTGTCCACTTGCTCCACTTCCTCCACTTCGTCAACTTCGCCAACTTCGTCCACTTCGTCAAGTTCGTCCCCTTCCTCCACTTCCTCCTCTTCCTCCACTTTGTCCACTTCATCCACTTCGTCCATTTCGTCCACTTCCTCCACTTCGTCCACTTCTTCCACTTCCTCCACTACGTCCACTTCGTCCACTTCGTCCATTTCATCCACTTCGTCAAGTTCGTCCACTTCCTCCACTTTGTCCACTTCCTCCACTTCGTCCACTACCTCTACTTCGTACACTTCCTCCACTTCAACGACTTCGTAAACTTCGTCAACTTTGTCCACTTCGTCCAGTTCTTCCACTTCCTCCACTTCGTCCATTTCATCCACTTCATCAAGTTCGTCCACTTCCTCCACTTTGTCCACTTCCTCTACTTCGTCCACTACCTCTACTTCGTACACTTCCTCCACTTCAACGACTTCGTAAACTTCGTCAACTTTGTCCACTTCGTCCACTTCGTCCAGTTCTTTCACTTCCTCCACTTCGTCCACATTCTCCGCTTCCTCCACTTCGTCAACTTCATCCACTTCGTCCACTTCGTGCATTTCGTCCACTTCGTCAAGTTCTTCCACTTCCTCAAGTTCGTCCACTTCTTCCACTTCCTCCACTTCGTCCTCTTCCTCCATTTCGTCTACCTCCTCCACTTCCTCAACATCGTCCATTCCCGCCATTTCCTGAACTTAATTGACTTCATCCACTTCTTCCACTTTGTCAACTTTGTCCACTTCCTACACTTCCTCCACTTCGTCCATTTCGTCCACTTCGACCACTTCGACAGGGTTGTCCACTTCCTCCACTTCTTGAACTTCGTCCACTTCGTCCACTTCGTTTACTTCGTCGACTTCCTCCGCTTCCTCAGTTTCATCCATTGTCTCCACTTCGTCCTCTTTGTCCTTTTCTTCATCTTCTTCTTCCACTTCGTCCAATTCGTCAATTTCGTCGAGTTCATCCCCTTCGTCCACTTCGTCAACTTCGTCGAGTTCGTCCCCTTCGTCCACTTCGTCTACTTCCTCCACTTCGTCAACTTCTTCCACTTCGTCCACTTCGTCAGGTTCGTCCACTTCCTCCACTTCCTCCATTTCGTCCATTTCCTCCACTTCCTCAACAACGTCCATTTCCTCCACTTCCTCCACTTCGTCTAATTCGTCCACTTCGTCAACTTCATAAACTTTGTCCACTTCGTCAAGTTCGTCCACTTCCTCCACTTTGTCCACTTCGTCCACTTCGTCCACTTCGCCAACTTCGTCACCTTCGTCCTCTTCGTCAACTTCGTCCACTTCCTCCACTTCGTCCAGTTCTTCCACTTCCTCCACTTCGTCCACTTCCTCCACTTCGTCCAGTTCTTCCACTTCCTCCACTTCGTCCACATTCTCCACTTCCTCCACTTCGTCACTTCCTCCACTTCTTCCACTTCATCCACTTCTTCCACTTTGTCAACTTTGTCCACTTGCTACACTTTCTCCACTTCGTCCACATCGTCCATTTCGTCCACTTCGTCAGGTTCGTCCACTTCCTCCACTTCCTCCACTTCGTTCACTTTGTGCACTTCGTCCACTTCTTCCACTTCGTCCACTTCCTCCATTTCGTCCACTTACTCCACTCCCTGAACTACATCCACTTCCTCCATTTCCTCAGCTTCGTCCACTGTCTCCACTTAGTCCTTTTCGTCCACTTCTTCATCTTCTTCTTCCACTTCGTCCAATTCGTCAACTTCGTCAAGTTCGTCCCGTTCGTCCACTTCGTCAACTTCGTCCCCTCCGTCCACTTCTTCCACTTCCTCCACTTCGTCAACTTCTTCCACTTCGTCCACTTCCTCCACTTCGTCAAATTTGTCGACTTGCTCCACTTCCTCCACTTCGTCCATTTATTCCACTTCTTCAAGTTTCTCCACTTCCTCCATGTCTTCCACTTCCTCAACATCGTCCATTTCCTCCACTTCCTCCACTTCATTCACTTCTTCCACTTCGTCAACTTCTTCAACTTCGTCCTCTTTATCCACTTCATCAAGTTCGTCCAGTTCCTCCACTTCCTCAAGTTCGTCCACTTCCTCCATTTCGTCTACTTCCTCCACTTCCTCACCATCGTCCATTTCCTCCACTTCCTACACTTAATTCACTTCATCCACTTCTTCCACTTTGTCAACTTTTTCCACTTCCTACACTTCCTCCACTTCCTCCACTTCGTCCATATCGTCCACTTCATCAAGTTCGTCCACTTCCTCCACTTCCTCCACCTCCTCTACTTCGTCCACTTCCTCCATTTCCTCCACTTTGTCCACTTCCTCCACTTCCTGAACTTCGTTCACTTCCTCCACTTTGTCCACTTCGTTCACTTCGTCAACTTCGTTTACTTCCTCCACTTCCTCAGCTTCGTCCACTGTCTCAACTTTGTCCACTTCGTCCTCTTCGTTCTTTTCTTCATCTTTTTCTCCACTTCGTCCAATTCGTCAACTTCGTCGAAGTCGTCCCCTTCGTCCACTTCGTCAACTTCGTCAAGTTCGTCTCCTTTGTACCACTTCCTCCACTTCGTCCACTTCCTCCACTTCGTCAACTTCGTCAAGTTCGTCTCCTTTGTCCACTTCGTCCACTTCTTCCACTTCGTCAACTTCTTCCACTTCGTCCACTTCGTCAACTTCGTCCACTTCGTCCACTTCCTCAACATCGTCCACTTCGTCAACTTTGTCCACTTCCTCCACTTCGTCCAATTCGTCAACTTCGCCAACTTCGTCCACTTTGTCAAGTTCGTCCCCTTCCTCCACTTCCTCCACTTTGTCCACTTCATCCACTTCGTCCATTTCGTCCACTTCCTCCACTTCGTACACTTATTCCACTTCCTCCACTTCGTCAAGTTCGTCCATTTCATCCACTTCGTCAAGTTCGTCCACTTCCTCCACTTTGTCCACATCCTCCACTTCGTCCACTTCCTCCACTTCGTACACTTCCTCCACTTCAACGACTTCGTAAAGTTCGTCAACGTTGTCCACTTCATCCACTTCGTCCAATTCTTCCACTTCCTCCACTTCGTCCACATTCTCCGCTTCCTCCACTTCGTCAACTTCGTCCACTTCGTCCACTTCGTGCATTTCGTCCACTTCGTCAAGTTCTTCCACTTCCTCCACTTCCTCAAGTTCGTCCACTTCCTCCACTTCGTCCTCTTCCTCCATTTCGTCTACCTCCTCCACTTCCTCAACATCGTCCATTTCCGCCATTTCCTGAACTTAATTGACTTCATCCAGTTCTTCCACTTTGTCAACTTTGTCCACTTCCTACACTTCCTCCACTTCGTCCATTTCGTCCACTTCGACCACTTCGTCAGGTTTGTCCACTTCTTCCACTTGCTCCACTTCGTCAACTTCGTCCAGTTCATCCACTTCTTCCACTTCGTCTACTTCCTCCATTTCCTCCACTTCCTGAACTTCGTCCACTTCGTCCACTTCGTTTACTTCATCGACTTCCTCCACTTCCTCAGTTTCGTCCATTGTCTCCACTTCGTCCTCTTTGTCCTTTTCTTCATCTTCTTCTTCCACTTCGTCCAATTCTTCAACTTCGTCGAGTTCATCCCCTTCGTCCACTTCGTCAACTTCGTCAAGTTCGTCCCCTTCGTCCACTTCGTCCACTTCCTCCACTTCGTCAACATCTTCCACTTCGTCCACTTCGTCAACTTCGTCCACTTCCTCCATTTCCTCAACATCGTCCATTTCGTCCACTTCGTCAAGTTCGTCCAGTTCTTCCACTTCCTCCACTTCGTCCAGTTCTTCCACTTCCTCCACTTCGTCCACATTCTCCAGTTCCTCGACTTCGTCAACTTCGTCCACTTCGTCCACTTGGTCCACTTCATGCATTTCGTCCACTTCGTCAAGTTCGTCCACTTCCTCCACTTCCTCAAGTTTGTCCACTTCCTCCACTTCCTCCACTTCGTCCACTTCCTCCACTTTCTCCATTTCGTCTACTTCCTCCACTTCCTCAACATCGTCGATTTCCGCCATTTCCTGAACTTAATTCACTTCATCCACTTCTTCTACTTTGTCAACTTTGTCCACTTCCTACACTTCCTCCACTTCGTCCATTTCGTCCACTTCGTCCACTTCGTCAGGTTCGTCCACTTCCTCCACTTCCTCCATTTCGTCCACTTCCTCCTCTTCCTCAACATCGTCCATTTCCTCCACTTCCTCCACTTCATTCACTTCCTCCACTTCGTCTAATTCGTCCACTTCGTCAAGTTCGTCCACTTCCTCCACTTTGTCCACTTCGTCCACTTCGTCCACTTCCTCCTCTTCGTCCACTTCGTCAACTTCGTCACCTTCGTCTTCTTCGTCAACTTCGTCTACTTTCTCCACTTCGTCCAGTTCTTCTACTTCCTCCACTTCGTCCACATTCTGCACTTCCTCCACTTCGTCACTTCCTCCACTTCTTTCACTTCGTGCATTTCGTCCACTTTGTCAAGTTCGTCCACTTCCTCCACTTCCTCAAGTTTGTCCACTTCCTACACTTTCTCCACTTCGTCCATTTCGTCCACGTCGTCAGGTTCGTCCAGTTCCTCCACTTCCTTCCCTTCCTCCACTTCCTCCACTTCGTCCACTTTGTCAACTTCGTCCACTTCTTCCACTTCGTCAACTTCGTCCACTTCGTCAATTTCGTCAACTTCGTCCACTTCCTCCATTTCTTCCACTTACTCCACTCCCTGAACTTCATCCACTTCCTCATCTTCCTCAGCTTCGTCCACTGTCTCCACTTCTTCCTTTTTGTCCACTTCTTCATCTTCTTCTTCCACTTCGTCCAATTCGTCAACTTCGTCGAGTTCGTCCCCTTCGTCCACTTCCTCCACTTCGTCAAATTTTTCGACTTGCTCCACTTCCTCCACTTCGTCCACTTTGTCAACTTCGCCAACTTCGTCCATTTATTCCACTTCTTCAAGTTTCTCCACTTCCCCCATTTCGTCCACTTCCTCAACATCGTCCATTTCCTCCACTTCCTTCACTTTATTCACTTCCTCCACTTTGTCCACTTCGTCAACTTCTTCAACTTCGTCCACTTCATCCACTTCGTCAAGTTCGTCCAGTTCCTCCACTTCCTCAAGTTCGTCCACTTCCTCCACTTCCTCCATTTCGTCTACTTCCTCCACTTCCTCACCATCGTCCATTTCCTCCACTTCCTCAACTTAATTCACTTCATCCACTTCTTCCACTTTGTCAACTGTTTCCACTTCCTACACTTCCTCCACTTCCTCCACTTCGTCCACTTCGTCCACTTCGTCAGGTTCGTCCACTTCCTCCACTTCCTCCACTTCGTCCACTTCCTCCATTTCCTCCACTTCGTCCACTTCCTCCACTTCCTGAACTTCGTCCACTTCCCCCACTTTGTCCACTTCGACCACTTCGTCAACTTCGTTTACTTCGTGCACTTCCTCCACTTCCTCACCTTCGTCCACTGTCTCGACTTTGTCCACTTCGTCCTTTTCTTCATCTTCTTTTCCACTTCGTCCAATTCGTCAACTTCGTCGAAGTCGTCCCCTTCGACCACTTCGTCAAGTTCGTCAAGTTCGTCTCCTTTGTGCACTTCGTCCACTTCGTCCACTTCCTCCACTTCGTCAACTTCTTCCACTTCGTCCACATCGTCCACTTCCTCAACTTCGTCAACTTTGTCCACTTCCTCCACTTCGTCCACTTCGTCAACTTCGCCAACTTCGTCCACTTCGTCAAGTTCGTCCCCTTCCTCCACTTCCTCCACTTTGTCCACTTCATCACTTCGTCCATTTCGTCCACTTCCTCCACTTCGTCAACTTCTTCCACTTCCTCCACTTCGTCCATTTCATCCACTTCGTCAAGTTCGTCCTCTTCCTCCACTTCGTCCACTTCCTCCACTTCGTCCACTTCCTCCACTTTGTCAACTTCTTCCACTTCGTCCACTTCGTCCACTTCGTCCATTTCATCCACTTCGTCAAGTTCGTCCACTTCCTTCACTTTTTCCACTTCCTCCACTTCGTCCACTTCCTCCACTTCATACACTTCCTGCACTTCAACGACTTCGTATACTTCGTCAACTTTGTCCACTTCCTCCACTTCGTCCAGTTCTTCCACTTCCTCCACTTCGTCCACATTCTCCACTTCCTCCACTTCGTCAACTTCCTCCACTTCGTGCATTTCGTCCACTTCGTCAAGTTTTTCCACTTCCTCAAGTTCGTCCACCTCTTCCATTTCCTCCACTTCGTCCTCTTCCTCCATTTCGTCTACCTCCTCCACTGCCTCAACATCGTCCATTTCTGCCATTTCCTGAACTTAATTGACTTCATCCACTTCTTCCACTTTGTCAACTTTTTCCGCTTCCTTCACGTCCTCCACTTCGTCCATTTCGTCCACTTCGACCACTTCGTCAGGTTTGTGCACTTCCTCCACTTCCTCCACTTCGTCAACTTCGTCCAGTTCATCCACTTCTTCCACTTCTTCCACATCCTCCACTTCCTCCACTTCCTCCACTTCCTCCATTTCCTCCACTTCCTCCACTTCCTGAACTTCGTCCACTTCGCCCACTTCGTTTACTTCGTCGACTTCCTCCATTTCCTCAGTTTCGTCCATTGTCTCCATTTCGTCCACTTGGTCCTCTTCGTCCTTTTCTTCATCTTATTCTTCCACTTCGTCCAATTCGTCAACTTTGTCGAGTTCATCCTCTTCGTCCACTTCGTCAACTTCGTCAAGTTCGTCCCCTTCGTCCACTTCGTCCACTTCCTCCACTTCGTCAACTTCTTCCACTTCGTCCACTTCGTCCACTTCCTCCATTTCCTCAACATCATCCAGTTCCTCCACTTCGTGAACTTTGTTCACTTGCTCCACTTTGTCCACTTCGTCAACTTCGACAACTTCGTCCACTTCGTCCATTTCGTCCACTTCGTCAAGTTCGTCCGCTTCCTCCACTTCCTCCACTTTGTCCACTTCCTCCACTTCCTCCACTTCGTCCACTTCTTCCACTTCGTCCACTTCGTCAACTTCGTCCACTTCGTCCACTTCGTCCACTTCCTCCACTTCGTCCACTTCGTCCACTTCGTCCACTTCGTGCACTTCGTCCACTTCTTCAACTTCGTCCACTTCCTCCACTTCGTCCGGTTCTTCCACTTCCTCCACTTCGTCCACATTCTCCACTTCCTCCACTTCGTCAGGTTCGTCCACTTCCTCCACTTCCTCCACTTCCTCCACTTCTTCCACTTCGTCCACTTCGTCAACTTCGTCCACTTCGTTCACATCGTCCACTTCCTCCACTTCGTCCACTTCGTCCACTTCGTCCACTTCGTGCACTTCGTCCACTTCGTCCACTTCTTCAACTTCGTCCACTTCCTCCACTTCGTCCAGTTCTTCCACTTCCTCCACTTCGTCCACATTCTCCACTTCCTCCACTTCGTCAGGTTCGTCCACTTCCTCCACTTCCTCCACTTCCTCCACTTCCTCCACTTCTTCCACTTCGTTCACTTCGTCCACTTTATCCACTTCGTCCACTTCTTCCACTTCCTCCACTTCCTCCACTTCGTCCACTTCTTCCATTTCCTCCACTTCCTCCACTTCCTGAACTTTGTCCATTTCCTCCACTTCGTCCACTTCGTCAACTTCGTTTACTTCGTCCACTTCCTCCACTTCGTCCACTTCTTCCACTTCGTCCACTTCGTCAACTTCGTCCAATTCGTCCACTTCGTTCACATCGTCCACTTCGTCCACTTCCTCCACTTCGTCCACTTCGTGCACTTCGTCCACTTCGTCCACTTCGTCAACTTCGTCCACTTCCTCCACTTCGTCCAGTTCTTCCACTTCCTCCACTTCGTCCACATTCTCCACTTCCTCCACTTCGTCAGGTTCGTCCACTTCCTCCACTTCCTCCACTTCCTCCACTTCCTCCACTTCTTCCACTTCGTTCACTTTGTCCACTTTATCCACTTCGTCCACTTCTTCCACTTCCTCCACTTCCTCCACTTCGTCCACTTCTTCCATTTCCTCCACTTCCTTCACTTCCTGAACTTCGTCCATTTCCTCCACTTCGTCCACTTCGTCAACTTCGTTTACTTCGTCCACTTCCTCCACTTCCTCACCTTCGTCCACTGTCTCCACTTCGTCCACTTCGTCGTCTTCGTCCTTTTATTCATCTTCTTCTTCAACTTCATCCCATTCGTAAACTTCGTCGAGTTTGTCCACTTCGTCAACTTCGTCCCTTCTTCCACTTCGTCCGCTTCGTCAACTTCGTCCACTTCCTCAACATCGTCGTCCACTTGCTCCACTTTGTCAAATTTGTCCACTTGCTCCACTTTGTCCACTTCGTCAACTTCGCCAACTTCGTCCATTTCGTCCACTTCGTCCATTTCGTCCACTTCGTCCACTGCGTCCATTTCGTCCACTTCGTCAAGTTCCTCCGCTTCCTCCACTTCGTCCACTTCCTCCACTTCGTCAACTTCGTCCACTTCTTCCACTTCCTCCACTTCTTCCACTTCGTCCACTTCCTCCACTTCGTCAACTTCGTCCATTTCGTCCACTTCGTCCACTTCGTGCACTTCGTCCACTTCCTCCACTTCCTCCACTTCGTCAACTTTGTCCACTTCCTCCACTTCGTCCAGTTCTTCCACTTCCTCCACTTCATCCACATTCTCCACTTCCTCCACTTCGTCAGGTTCGTCCACTTCCTCCACTTCCTCCACTTCTTCCACTTCGTTCACTTCGTCCACTTTGTCCACTTCGTCCACTTCTTCCACTTCCTCCACTTCCTCCACTTCGTCCACTTCTTCCATTTCCTCCACTTCCTCCACTTCCTGAACTTCGTCTATTTCCTCCACTTCGTCCACTTCGTCCACTTCGTCCACTTCGTCCACTTCGTCAACTTCGTTTACTTCGTCCACTTCCTCCACTTCCTCACCTTCGTCCACTGTCTCCACTTCGTCGTCTTCGTCCTTTTATTCATCTTCTTCTTCCACTTCATCCCATTCGTCAACTTCGTCGAGTTCGTCCACTTCGTCAACTTCGTCCCTTCTTCCACTTCGTCCGCTTCGTCAACTTCGTCCACTTCCTCAACATCGTCGTCCACTTGCTCCACTTTGTCAAATTTGTCCACTTGCTCCACCTTGTCCACTTCGTCAACTTCGCCAACTTCGTCCATTTCGTCCACTTCGTCCATTTCGTCAACTTCGTCCACTTCGTCCACTTCGTCCATTTCGTCCACTTCGTCAAGTTCCTCCACTTCCTCCACTTCGTCCACTTCCTCCACTTCGTCAACTTCGTCCACTTCTTCCACTTCCTCCACTTCGTCCACTTCGTCCACTTCGTCAACTTCGTCCATTTCGTCCACTTCATCCACTTCGTCCACTTCCTCCACTTCGTCCACTTCCTCCAATTCGTCTAGTTCTGCCACTTCCTCCACTTCGTCCACATTCTCCACTTCCTCGACTTCGTCAACTTCGTCCACTGCGTCCACTACGTGGATTTCATCAACTTCGTCAAGTTCGTCCACTTCCTCCACTTCCTCAAGTTCGTCCACTTCCTTTACTTCCTCCACTTCCTCCACTTCCTCCATTTCGTCTACTTCCCCCACTTCCTCATCATCGTCCATTTCCTCCACTTCCTCAATTTAATTCACTTCAACCACTTCTTCCACTATGTCAACTTTGTCCACTTCCTACACTTCCGCCACTTCGTCCCCTTCGACCACTTCGTCAACTTTGTCAAGTTCGTCCCCTTCGTCCACTTCGTCCACTTCCTCCACTTCGTCAACTTCTTCCACTTCGTTCACTTCATCAACTTCGTCCACTTCGTCCACTTCCTCAACATCGTCGTCCACTTCCTCCACTTTGTCAACTTTGTCCAGTTGCTCCACTTCGTCCACTTCGTCCACTTCGTCCACTTCATCAACTTTGGCAACTTCTTCCACTTCGTCCATTTCGTCAACTTCGTCAAGTTCGTCCCCTTCCTCCACTTCCTCCACTTTGTCCACTTCGGCCATTTCCTCCACTTCCTCCACTTCGTCCACTTCGTCAACTTCCTCCACTTCCTGAACTTTGTCCACTTGCTCAACTTCGTCCACTTCGTCCACTTCGTCAAGTTCGTGCCCTTCCTCCACTTCCTCCACTTTGTCCACTTCCTCCACTTCCTCCACTTCCTCCACTTCTTCCAGTTCCTCCACTTCGTCTACTTCCTCCACTTCGTCCATTTCGTCCATTTCGTCAAGTTCGTCCACTCCTCCACTTCCTCCACTTCCACTTCTTCCACTTCCTCGACTTCGTCCACATCCTCCACTTCGTCCACTTCGTCCACTTCGTCAACTTCGTCCACTTCTTCCACTTCGTCCAGTTCTTCCACTTCCTCCACTTCGTCCACATATTCCACTTCCTCCACTTCGTCAACTGCGTCTACTTCGTCCAATTCGTGCATTTTGTCCACTTCGTCAAGTTCGTCCACTTCCTCCACTTCCACAAGTTCGTCTACTTCCTCCACTTCCTCCACTTCGTCAACTTCCTGCACTTCCTCCATTTGGTCTACTTCCTCCACTGCCTCAACATCGTCCATTTCCTTCATCTCCTCAACTTAATTCACTTCATCCAGTTCTTCCACTTTGTGAACTGTGTCCACTTCCTACACTTCGTCCACTTCGTCCATTTCATCCACTTCGTCAGGTTCATCTACTTCCTCCACTTCCTCCACTTCATCAACATCGTCCACTTCGTCCACTTCGTCCACTTCGTCAACTTCTTCCACTTCCTCCACTTCCTCCACGTCCTTCACTTCCTCCACTTCCTCCATTTCCTCCACTTCCTCAACTTCCTTGACTTCGTGAACTTCGTCCACTTCCTCCACTTCGTCAAATTCGTTTACTTCGTCCACTTCCTCCACTACTTCAGGTTCGTCCACTGTCTCCACTTCGTCCTTTTCTTCATCTTCTTCTTCCACTTCGTCCGATTCGTCAACTTCGTCGAGTTCGTCCCCTTCGTCCACTTCGTCAAGTTCGTCCCCTTCGTCCACTTCGTCTACTTCGTCTACTTCCTCCACTTCCTCCACTTCGTGAACTTCTCCACTTCGTCCACCTCGTCAACTTCCTCCACTTGATCCACTTCCTCAACATTGTCCACCTCCTCCACTTCGTCAACTTTGTCCACTTGCTCCACTTCATCAACTTTGCCAACTTCGTGCACTTCGTCCATTTCGTCCACTTCGTCAAGTTTGTCCCCTTCCTCCACTTCCTCCACTTTGTCCACTTCCTCCACTTCGTCCACTTCTTCCACTTTAACCACTTCGTCCACTTCTTCCACTTTAACCACTTCGTCCACTTCGTCAACTTCCTTTACTTCGTCCACTTCCTCCACTCCCTCATTCCTCCGCTTTGTCCACTTGCTCCACTTCGTCCACTTCATCCACTTCGTCCACATCGTCCACTTCCTCCACTTCATCCACTTCTTCCACTTCGTCCACTTCGTCCACTTCGTCCACTTCGTCCACTTCGTCCACTTCGTTCACGTCGTCAACTTCGTCCACTTCGTCCATTTCCTCCGCTTCGTCCAATTCGTCCTCTTCGTCCACTTCGTCCAGTTCGTCCACTTCCTCCACTTCCTCTATTTCCTCCACTTCGTCCACTTTATCAACTTCGTCAACTTGGTCCACTTCGTCCACTTCGTCCACTTCGCGAAGTTCGGTCACTTCCTCCACTTCCTCCACTTCTTCAAGTTCGTCCACATCGTCCACTACCTCCACTTCCTGAACTTCGTCCACTTCCTCCACTTCATCCTCTTCCTCCATTTCGAATACTTCCTTCACTTCCTCCACTTCCTCCACTTTGTCCACTTCCTCCACTTCCTCCACTTCTTCCACTTCGTCCACTTCCTCCACTTCGTCCACGTCGTCAAGTTCTTCCACTTCGTCCTCTTCGTCCACTTCGTCCACATCCTCCACTTCATCCCCTTCGTCCACTTCGTCAAGTTCCTCCACTTCGTCCACTTCGTCAAGTTCGTCCAATTCGTCCGCTTCCTCTACTTCCTCCACTTCCTCCATTTCCTTCACTTCGTCCACTTCCTCCATTTCATCCCCTTCCTCCACTTCCTCCACGTCGTCAACTGCGTCCACTTCGTCCACTACGTCCACTTTGTCAACTTCGTCCCCTTCGTCAACTTTGTTAACTTCGTCCACTTCCTCCACTTCCTAAGCTTCGTCCACTTCCTCCACTTCCTCCACTTCATCCTCTTCGTCCACATCCTCATCTTCTTCTTCGATTTTGTCCACCTCAACCAATTCGTCAAGTTCGTCACCTTCGTCCACTTCGTCAACTTCGTCCACTTCGTCAACTTCGTCAAGTTCGTCCCCTTCGTCCACTTCGTCAACTTCTTCTACTTCATCCACTTCGTCAACTTCGTCCACTTCCACCTCTTCCACAACATCGTCCACTTCCTCCACTTCATTCACTTCCAGCACTTCTTCCACTTCGTCAGCTTTGTCCACTTCCTCCACTTCGTCCAATTCGTCCACTTCATCAACTTCGTCAACTTCCTCCATTTCGTCCACTTCGCCAAGTTCGTCAACTTCCTCCACTTCCTCGACTTTTTCCATATCGTCCACTTCGTCCACTTCGTCAACTTTGTCAACTTCCTCCACATCCCTCACTTCGTCCACTTCTTCCACTTCCTCCACTTCGTCAACTTCGTCCTCTTCCTCCACTTTGTTCACTTCCTCCACCTTTTCTACTTCCTCCAGTTTGTCCACTTCGTCAGTTTTGTCCACTTCCCCCATTTCGTCCACTTCTTCCACTTCCTCCACTTCGTCTACTTGCTCCACTTCCTCCACTTCTTCAACTACGTCAACTTCGTCCACTTCCTCCACTTCGTCCACTTCGTAAACTTCATCCACTTCGTCCATTGCGTCTACTTCGTGAAGTTCGTCCACTTCCTCCACTTCGTCCGCCTCGTCAACTTCGTCCACTTGATCCACTTCCTCAACATTGTCCACCTCCTCCACTTCGTCAACTTTGTCCACTTGCTCCACTTCGTCCACTTCATCAACTTTGCCAACTTCGTGCACTTCGTCCATTTTGTCCACTTCGTCAAGTTTGTCCCTTTCTTCCACTTCGTCAACTTCGTCCACTTTCTCCACTTTGTTCACTTCCTCCACCTTTTCCACTTCCTCCACTTTGTCCACTTCGTCAATTTTGTCCACTTCCCCCATTTCGTCCACTTCTTCCACTTCCTCCACTTCGTCTACTTGCTCCACTTGCTCCACTTCTTCAACTACGTCAACTTCCTCCACTTCCTCCACTTCGTCCACTTCGTAAACTTCGTCCACTTCATCCATTGCGTCCACTTCGTGAAGTTCGTCCACTTCCTCCACTTCGTCCACCTCGTCAACTTCGTCCACTTGATCCACTTCCTCAACATTGTCCACCTCCTCCACTTTGTCCCCTTGCTCCACTTCCTCCACTTCGTCCACTTCATCAACTTTGCCAACTTCGTGCACTTCGTCCATTTTGTCCACTTCGTCAAGTTGGTCCCTTGCTTCCTCTTCCTCCACTTCGTCAACTTCGTCCACTTTCTCCACTTTGTTCACTTCCTCCACCTTTTCCACTTCCTCGACTTTGTCCACTTCGTCAATTTTGTCCACTTCCCCCATTTCGTCCACTTCTTCCACTTCATCCGTTTCGTCTACTTGCTCCACTTCCTCCACTTCTTCAACTACGTCAACTTCGTCCACTTCGTCCACTTCGTCCACTTCGTAAACTTCGTGCACTTCGTCCATTGCGTCCACTTCGTGAAGTTCGTCCACTTCCTCCACTTCGTCCACCTCGTCAACTTCGTCCACTTGATCCTCTTCCTCAACATTGTCCACCTTCTCCACTTCGTCAACTTTGTCCACTTGCTCCACTTCCTCCACTTCATCAACTTTGCCAACTTCGTGCACTTCGTCCATTTTGTCCACTTCGTCAAGTTTGTCCCCTTCCTCCTCTTCCTCTACTTTGTCCACTTCCTCCACTTCCTCCACTTCTTCAACTTCTTCCACTTCAACCACTTCGTCCACTTCTTCCACTTGCTCAACTTCCTCCACTTTGTCAACTTCGTCCACTTCTTTCACTTCGTCCAATTCGTCAACTTCGTTTACTTCGTCCACTTCCTCCACTCCCTCATTCGTCCTCTTTGTCCACTTCCTCCACTTCGTCCACTTCATCCACTTCGTCCACATCGTCCACTTCCTCGACGTCGTTAACTTCGTCCACTTCGTCCTCTTCGTCCACTTTGTCCACTTCGATCATTTCATCCACTTCGTCAAGTTCGTCCCCTTCCTCCACTTCCTCCACTTTCTCCACTTCGTCCACTTCGTCCACTTCGTCCACTTCGTCCACTTCGTCAAGTTCTTCCCCTTCTTCCACTTCCTCCACTTTCTCCACTTCCTCCACTTCGTCCACTTCGTCCACTTCTTCCACTTCGTCCACTTCGTCTACTTCGTCTACTTCGTCCACTTCGTCTACTTCGTCTACTTCGTCCACTTCGTCTACTTCGTCTACTTCGTCCACTTCGTCTACTTCGTCCACTTCGTCTACTTCGTCTACTTCGTCAACTTCGTCCACTTCGTTCACGTCGTCAACTTCGTCCACTTCCTCCGCTTCGTCCACTTCGTCCTCTTCGTCCACTTCGTCCAGTTCGTCCACTTCCTCCACTTCCTCCATTTCCTCTACTTCGTCCACTTTATCAACTTTGTCAACTTGGTCCACTTCGTCAACTTCGTCCATTTCGCCCACTTCGTGATGTTCGTCCACTTCCTCCTCTTCTTCAAGTTCGTCCACATCGTCCACTACCTCCAGTTCCTGAACTTCGTCCACTTCCTCCACTTCATCCTCTTCCTCCATTTCGAATACTTCCTCCACTTCCTCCACTTTGTCCACTTCCTCCACTTCGTCCAGTTCCTCCACTTCTTCCACTTCCTTCACTTCCTCCACTTCGTCTACGTCATCAAGTTCTTCCACTTCGTCCTCTACGTCCACTTCGTCCACTTCCTCCACTTCATCCCCTTCGTCCACTTCGTCAAGTTCGTCCACTTCGTCCACTTCGTCAAGTTCGTCCACTTCGTCCACTACGTCAAGTTCCTCCACGTCGTCAACTGCGTCCACTACGTCCACTTTGTCAACTTCGTCCCCTTCGTCAACTTCGTTAACTTCGTCCACTTCCTCCACTTCCTAAGCTTCGTCCACTTCCTCCACTTCGTCCACTTCATCCTCTTCGTCCACATCCTCATCTTCTTCTTCGATTTCGTCCACTTCTTCCACTTCCTCCACTTCCTCAACATCGTCCACTTCTTCCACTTTGTCCACTTTGTCCACTTCGTCCACGTCGTCCACTTCCTCCACTTCCTCCACTTCCTCCATTTTGTCCTCTTCGTCCACTTCCTCTCTTTCCTCCACTTTGTCCACTTTATGATGTTCGTCAACTTCGTCAACCTCCTCGACTTCGTCCAATTCTTCCACTTCCTATACTTCGTCCACATTCTCCACTTCCTCTACTTCGTCAACTTCGTCCATTTCGTCCACTTCGTCCACTTCGTGCACTTCGTCCACTTCGTCCACTTCCTCCACTTCGTCAACTTTGTCCACTTCCTCCACTTCGTCCAGTTCTTCCACTTCCTCCACTTCATCCACATTCTCCACTTCCTCCACTTCGTCAGGTTCGTCCACTTCCTCCACTTCCTCCACTTCTTCCACTTCGTTCACTTCGTCCACTTTGTCCACTTCGTCCACTTCTTCCACTTCCTCCACTTCCTCCACTTCGTCCACTTCGTCCACTTCGTCCATTTTGCCCACTTCTTCAAGTTCGTCCACTTCCTCCACTTCCTCCACTTCTTCAAGTTCGTCCACTTCCTCCACTACCTCCTCTTCCTGAACTTCGTCCACTTCCTCCACTTCATCCTCTTCCCCCATTTTGTCTACTTCCTCCACTTCCTCAACATCGTCCATTTCCTCCACTTCCTCCACTTCATTCACTTCCTCCACTTCTTCCACTTCGTCAACTTTGTCCACTTCCTCCACTTCGTTGACTTCGTCAACTTCGTCCACTTCGTCCATTCCTTCCACTCCCTCCACTTCCTCCACTTCGTGCACGTCGCCAAGTACGTCCACTTCCTCCATTTCGTTCACTTCGTCCACTTCTACCACTTGCTCAACTTCCTCCACTTTGTCAACTTCGTTCCCTTCGTCCACTTCGTTCACTTTGTCCACTTCGTCCACTTCGTTTACTTCGTCCACTTCCTCCATTCCCTCATTCCTCCACTTCGTCCACTTCCTCCACTTTGTCCACTTCGTCCTCTTCGTCCACTTCTTCATCTTCTTCTTCCACTTGGTCCAATTCGTTAACTTCATCAATTTCGTCCACTTCTTCAACTTCATCAAGTTCGTCCCCTTCGTCCACTTTGTCCATTTGCTCCACTTCGTCCACTTCCTCCACTTCGTCCCCTTCGTCAACTTCGTCCATTGTGTCCACTTCGTGAAGTTCGTCCACTTCCTCCACTTCCTCAACCTCGTCCACTTCCTCCATTTCGTCAACCTCATCAACTTCCTCCACTTCTTCCACTTCGTCCACTTCGTCCATTTCTTCGACTTCGTCCACTTCGTCCGATTTGTTAACTTCGTCAACTTCGTCAACTTCGTCCACTTCCTCCACTTTGTCCAGTTCTTCCACTTCCTCCACTTCGTCCACATTCTCAACTTCCTCCACTTCGTCCACTTCGTCTATTTCGGCCACTTCATCAAGTTCGTCCACTTCGTCCCCTTCCTCCACTTCGTCCCCTTCCTCCACTTCGTCAAGTTCGTCCACTTCCTCCACTCCGTCTATTTCCTCCACTTCCTCCATTTCTTCCACTTCCTCAACATCGTCCATTTCCTCCACTTCCTCCACTTCATTCACTTTGTCCACTTCGTCAACTTCGTCCACCTTGTCCACATCGTCAACTTCGTCCATTTCGTCTACTTCCTCCACTTCGTTCACTTTGTTCACTTCGTCCACTTCGTCCACTTCCTCCACTTTGTCCACTTCGTCCACTTCCTCCTCCACTTAGTCCACTTTGTCCACTTCGTCCACTTCTTCCACTTCGTCCACTTCGTCCACGTCGTCAACCTCGTCCACTTCTTCAACTTCGTCCACTTCGTCCACTTCGTCAACTTCGTCCACTTTGTCAAGTTAGTCCACTTCCTCCGCTTCGTCCAATTCCTCCACTTTGTGCACTTCGTCCACTTCCTCCACTTCTTCCACTTCTTCCAACTTCCTCAACTTCGTCAACTTCGTCCACTTGGTCCACGTCGTCAACTTCGTCAACTTCGTCCACATCCTCCACTTCATCCACTTTGTGCACTTCGTCAAGTTCGTGCACTTCGTCCACTTCGTCAAATTCGTCCACTTCGTCCACTTCCTCCACTTCCTCCACTTCCTCCATTTCCTCCACTTCCTCCATTTCATCCCCTTCCTCCACTTCCACCACGTCGTCAACTGCGTCCACTTCGTCCACTTCATCCACTTTGTCCACTTCATCCACTTCGTCAACTTCGTCCACTTCCTCCATTTTGTCCACTTCGCCAAGTTCTTCAACTTCCTCCACTTCCTCCACTTTGTCCACATCGTCCACCTCGTCCACTTCGTCAACTTTGTCAACTTCCTCCACTACCTCCACTTCGTCCACTTCTTTCACTTCTTCCACTTCGCCCACTTCCTCCACTTCGTCCACTTCGTCAACTTCCTCCACTTCCTCCACTTCCTCCACTTTCTCCAAATCCTCCACTTAGTCCATTTCTTCCACTTCCTCCACTTTGTCCACTTCCTCCACCTTTTCCACTTCCTCCACTTTGTCCACTTCGTCCACTTTGTCAACTTCGTCCACTTCCTCCAGTTTTTCCACTTCCTCCACTTCCTCCACTTCTTCCACATTCTCCACTTCTTCCACTTCATCCACTTCCTCCACTTCGTCCAGTTCCTTCACTTCCTCCACTTCGTCAACTTCGTCCACTTAGTCCACTTCGTCCACTTCCTCCACATCGTCCTCTTCTTCATCTTCTTCTTCCTCTTCATCCAATTCGTCAACTTCGTCAACTTCGTCCTTTTCGTCCACTTCGTCAACTTCGTCAAGCTCGTCCCCTTCGTCCCCTTCGTCCACTTCCTCCATTTCCTCAACATCGTCCACTTCCTCCATTTCATTCACTTCCAGCACTTCTTCCACTTCGTCAACTTCGTCCACTTCCTCCACTTCATCCACTTCGTCAACTTCGTCCACTTCGTCCATTGTGTCCACTTCGTCAAGTTCGTCGTCCACTTCCTCCACTTCCTCCACTTAGTCCACTTCGTCCACTTCGTCAACTTCCTCCACTTTCTCCACTTCGCCACTTCGTCCACTTCTTCCACTTCCTCCACTTCGTCCACTTCCTCCACCTCTACTTTCTCCACCTCTACTTCCTCCACTTTGTCCTCTTCCTCAATTTCCTCCACTTCATCTAGTTCTTCCACTTCCTCCACTTCGTCCACATCGCCAACTTCGTCCACTTCTTCAACTTCTTCCATGTCCTCCACTTTGTCCACTTCCTCCACTTCCTCCACTTCGTCCACTTCGTCAACTTCGTCCACTTTGTCCACTTCGTCAACTTCGTTCACTTCGTCCACTTTGTCCACTTCGTCCACTTCCTCCACGTCGTCATGTTCGTCCACTTCGTCCACTTCCTCCACGTCGTCAAGTTCGTCCACTTCTTCCACTTCCTCTACTTCCTGCACTTCGTTCACTTCCTCCACTTCATCACTTCGTCCAGTTTGTTAACTTCGTCCACTTCGTCAACTTCGTCCACTTCCTCCACTTCTTGCACTTCGTCCACTTCCTCCACTTCATTCACTTCGTCCACTTCGCCCAGTTCTTCATCTTCCTCCACTTCGTCCACTTCCAGTTCCTCCACTTCATCCACTTCATCGACTTCGTCAACTTCGTCCACTTTGTCCACTTCTCCCGCTTCGTCATCTTCGTCCACTTCGTCAACTACTTCATCCACTTCTCCCACTTCGTCCACTTCGTCAACTACTTCGTCCATTTCATCCACTTCGTCCACCTCGTCAAGTTCGTACACTTCGTCCACTTCATCAAGTTCGTGCACTTTGTCAACTTCATCTACTTCCTCCACTTCCGCCAATTTGTCCACTTTGTCGACTTCGTCAACTTCGTCCTCTTCTTCCACTTCGTCCACTTCCTCCATTTCGTCAACTTCGTCCACTTCGTCAACTTCGTCAAGTTCATGCACTTCCTCCACTTCCTCCACCCCGTCCACTTCGTCCACTTCATCCACTTCTTCCACTTCGTCCACTTCGTCCACTTCTTCGTCTTCTTCTTTCGCTTCGTCCAATTCTTCCACTTCGTCAAGTTCTTGCACTTCGGCAAATTCTTGCTCTTCGTCAACTTCGTCCACTTCATCCACTTCGTCCAATTCGGCCACGTCGTCCACGTCGTCCACTTCGTCCACTCCGTCCACTCCGTCCACTTCGTCCACTTCGTTAACTTGATCCACTTCGTCCACTTCGTCAACTTCGTCCACTTCGTCCACTTCCTCTACTTCCTCCACTTCGTCCCCTTCCTCCATTTCCTCCACTTTGTCCAGTTCTTCCACTTCCTCCACTTCCTCCGTTTCGTCCACATCGCCAACTTCGTCTACTTTGTCCACATCGCCAACTTCGTCTACTTTGTCCACATCGTCCACTTCTTCCACGTCCTCCACTTTTTCCACTTCCTCCACTTCTTCCACTTCCTCCACTTTTTCCACTTCGTCCACTTCGTCCACTTCCTCCACGTCGTCAAGTTCGTCCACTTCCTCTACTTCCTGCACTTCGTCCACATCATCCACTTCCTCCACTTCGTCCACTTCCTCCACTTCATCAGGTCGTCCGCTTCGACAAGTTCGTTAACTTCGTCCACTTCGTCCACTTCTTCAACTTCGTCAACTTTGTGCACTTCGTCAACTTTGTGCACTTCGTCAACTTCCTCCACTTCCTCCACATATTTCACTTCCTCCACTTCATCGACTTTGTCCACTTCCTCCACTTCTTCATCTTCTTCTTCCACTTCGTCCAATTTGTCCACTTCGTCCACTTCGTCAACTTCGTCCACTTCCTCCACTTCCTCAACATCGTCCACTTCCTCCACTTCGTCCACTTCACTCACCACCTGTACTTCTTCCACCTCGTCAACTTCGTCCACTTCCTCCACTTCGTCCAATTCGTCCACTTCCTCCACTTCGTCCACTTCCTCCATTTCGTCCACTTCGTCAAGTTCGTCAACTTCCTCCACTTCCTCCACTTTGTCCACTTTGTCCACTTCGTCCACTTCGTCAACTTTGTCAACTTCCTCCACTTCTTCCACTTCCTCCACTTCCTCCACTTTCCGCACTTCCTCCACTTCATCCACTTCGTACTCTTCGTCCACTTCATCCACGTCGTCAAGTTCGTCACCTTTGTCCACTTCCTCTACTTCCTGCACTTCGTCCACATCATCCACTGCCTCCACTTCGGCCACTTCTTCTGCTTTCTCCACTTCGTCCACTTCCTCCACTTCATCACTTCGTCCACTTCGTACACCTCGTCCTCTTCGTCCACTTTGTCAATTTGGTCAAGTTCGTGAACTTCGTCCACTTGATGTACTTCGTCCCATTCATCCAGTTCGTCGACTTCGTCGACTTCGTCCTCTTCGTCCACTTGGTCCACTTCGTGCACTTCGTCCACTTCCTCTCCACTTCGTCCACTTCCTCCAGTTCCTCTACTTGGTCCACTTCTTCAACTTCCTCCACTTCCTCCACTTCGTCCACTTCCTCCACTTCCTCAACTTCGTCCTCTTCGTCCACATCCTCCACTTCATCCACTTCGTCAACTTCGTCCACTTCGTCCACTTCCTGTACTTCCTCCACTTCGTCCCCTTCCTCCATTTCCTCCATTTTGTCCAGTTCTTCCACTTCCTCCATTTCGTCCACATCGCCAACTTCGTCTACTTTGTCCACATCGTCAACTTCTTCCACGTCCTCCACTTTTTCCACTTCCTCCACGTCATCCACTTTTTCCACTTCGTCCACTTCCTCCACGTCGTCAAGTTCGTCCACTTCGTCCACTTCCTCTACCTCTTGCACTTCGTCCACATCATCCACTTCCTCGACTTCGTCCACTTCTTCCGCTTTCTCCACTTCGTCCACTTCTTCAACTTCATCAAGTTCGTGCACTTCGTCAACTTCCTCCACTTCCTCCACATCTTTCACTTCCTCCACTTCATCCACTTTGTCCACTTCCTCCACTTCTTCATCTTCTTCTTCCACTTCGTCCAATTTGTCCACTTCGTCCACTTCGTCAACTTCGTCCACTTCCTCCACTTCCTCAACATCGTCCACTTCCTCCACTTCGTCCACTTCACTCACCACCCGTACTTCTTCCACCTCGTCAACTTCGTCCACTTCCTCCACTTCGTCCAATTCGTCCACTTCCTCCACTTCGTCCACTTCCTCCATTTCGTCCACTTCGTCAAGTTCGTCAACTTCCTCCACTTCCTCCACTTTGTCCACTTTGTCCACTTCGTCCACTTCGTCAACTTTGTCAACTTCCTCCACTTCTTCCACTTCCTCCACTTCCTCCACTTTCCGCACTTCCTCCACTTCATCAACTTCGTACTCTTCGTCCACTTCATCCACGTCGTCAAGTTCGTCACCTTCGTCCCCTTCCTCTAATCCCTGCACTTCGTCCACATCATCCACTTCCTCCATTTTGGCCACTTCTTCTGCTTTCTCCACTTCGTCCGCTTCCTCCACTTCATCACTTCGTCCACTTCGTACACCTCGTCCTCTTCGTCCACTTCGTCAAGTTCGTGAACTTCGTCCACTTCGTGTACTTCGTCCCATTCGTCCAGTTCGTCGACTTCGTCCACTTCGTCCTCTTCGTCCACTTCGTCCAGTTGGTCCACTTCGTGCACTTCGTCCACTTCCTCTCCACTTCGTCCACTTCCTCCAATTCCTCTACTTGGTCCACTTCTTCAACTTCTTCCACTTCCTCCACTTCCTCCACTTCGTCCACTTCCTCCACTTCCTCCACTTCGTCCACTTCGTCCACTTCCTCCACTTCATCCACTTCTTCTACTTCGTCAAGTTCGTCCACTTCGTCCACTTCCTCTACTTCCTCCACTTCCTCCACTTTGTCCACTTCGTCCACGTCTTTCAGTTCATCCACTTCCTCCATTTCGTCCACTTCCTCCACTTCCTCCACTTCCCTAACTTCGTCAATTTCGTCCACTTCGTCCACTTCCTCCACTTCGTCAACTTCGTCCACTTCCTCCACTTCGTCAACATCGTCCACTTCCTCCACTTCCTCCACTTTACTCACTTCCTGTCCTTCTTCCATTTCGTCAACTTCGTCTACTTCCTCCACTTTCTCGACTTCCTCCACTGCCTCCACTTCACCCACTTCCTCCACTTCGTCCATTTCATCAACTTCGTCCACTTTGTCAACTCCGTCCAATTCTTCCACTTCCTCCACTTCCTCCACTTCCTCCTCTTTGTCCACTTCGTCAACTTCGTTCACTTCTCAACCTTCGTCCACTTCGTCTACTTCGTTCACTTCTCAACCTTCGTCTACTTCCTACACTTCCTCCACTTTCCCCACTTCCTTCACTTCCTCCGCTTCGTCCACTTTCTCCAATTCCTCCACTTGTTCCACTTCTTCAACTTCCTCCACTTCCTCCACTTCCTTAACTTCGTCCACTTTCTCCAATTCCTCCACTTGTTCCACTTCTTCAACTTCCTCCACTTCCTCCACTTCCTTAACTTCGTCCACTTCATCTACTTCGTCCACTTTGTGCACTTCTCCACCTTTGTCCACTTCGTCCACTTCGTCCACTTCATCTACTTCGTCCACTTCCTGCACTTCTCAACCTTCGTCCACTTCATCCATTTCGTAGACTTCGTCCACTTCCTCCACTTCCTCCACTTTCTCCACTTCGTCCACTTCATCTACTTTGTCCACTTCGTGCACTTCTCCACCTTCGTCCACTTCGTCCATTTCGTAGACTTCGTCCACTTCCTCAACTTCCTCCACTTCCTCCACTTTCTCCACTTTCTCCACTTCGTCCAATTCCTCCACTTCCTCGACTTCATCCCCTTCCTCCACTTCCTCCACTTCCTTCTCTTCCTCCACTTCCTCCACTTCGTCAACTTCGTCCACTTCGTCCACTTTCTCCACTTCGTCCACTTCGTTCACTTCTCAACTTCCGTCCACTTTGTCCACTTCATCAACTTCCTCCACTTCCTCCAATTTCTCCACTTGCTTCACTTCCTCCACTTCCTCCACTTTCTCCAATTCCTCCACTTCCTCCACTTCATCCCCTTCCTCCACTTCCTCCACTTCCTCCACTTCCTCCACTTCCTCCACTTCCTTCACTTCGTCAACTACGTCCACTTCGTCCACTTCCTCCACTTCGTCCACTTCCTCCACTTCGTCCACTTCCTCCACTTCGTCCATTTCATCCACTTCGTTCACTTCTCAACTTTCGTCCACTTCATCCACTTCCTCCACTTCATCCACTTCCTCCACTTCCTCCACTTTCTCCACTTGCTTCACTTCCTCCTCTTCGTCCACTTCGTTCACTTCTCAACCTTCATCTACTTCGTCCACTTCATCTAGTTCCTCCACTTCCTCCACTTTCTCCACTACCTCCACTTGGTACATTTCATCCACTTCGTCCACTTTGTCAACTTCGTCCACTTCCTCCACTTCGTCCACTTCGTCTAGTTCGTCGACTTCATCGACTACCTCCACTTTCTCCACTTCCTCCACTTCCTACAGTTCATCTACTTCGTCCACTTCCTGCACTTCCTCCACTTGCTCCACTTCGTCCTCTTCGTCCACTTCATCTACTTCCTCCACTTCCTCTGCTTTCTCCACTTCCTCTACTTCATCCACTTCGTGCACTTCTCAACCTTGCTCCACTTCGTCACTTCATCTACTACGTCCACTTCCTCCAGTTCCTCCACTTCCTCCCCTTCCTCCACTTCTACCACTACATCCACTTCTTCCACTTTCTCCACTTCTTCCACTTTCTCCACTTCATCTACTTCGTACACCTCGTCCACTTCGTCCATTTCATCTACTTCGTCCACTTCTCAACTGTCGTCCACTTCGTCCACTTCGTCAACTTCGTTTACTTCCTCCACTTCCTCCACTTCCTCAACTTCCTCCACTTGTTCCACTTCCTCCGCTTCCTCCACTTCCTCCACTTTCTCCTCTTCGTCCACTTTGTCCTCTTCATCCACTTCGTCTACTTCCTCCACTTCCTCCACTTACTCTACATCGTCCAGTTTGTTCACTTCTGAACCTTCGTCTACTTTGTCAACTTCGTCCAATTCGTCAGATTCCTCCACTTCCTCCACTTCCTTGACTTCCTCCACTTTGTCCACTTCCTCTACTTCCTCCACTTTGTACACTTCGTCCAATTCGTCCACTTCGTTCACTTCTCAACCTTCGTCCATTTCGTCCACTTCATCTACTTCGTCCACTTCGTCCCCTTCCTCCCCTTCCTGCACTCCGTCCATTACGTCCACTTCGTTCACTTCTTCCACTTTCTCCACTTCATCCACTTCCTCCACTTCCTCCACTTCCTCCACTTCCTCTGCTTCCTCCACTTCCTCCACTTTCTCCTCTTCGTCCTCTTCGTCCACTTCGTCTACTTCTTCCACTTACTGTACTTCGTCCACTTCGTTCACTTCTGATCTTCGTCCACTTTGTCAATTTCGTCCAATTCGTCCGATTCATCCACTTGCTCCACTTCCTCCACTTCGTACACTTCGTCGAATTTGTCCACTTCGTTCACTTCTCAACCTTCGTCCATTTCTTCCACTTCCTCCACTTCGTCCATTTCGTCCACTTTGTTCACTTTGTCAACTTCGTCCACTTCGTCAACTTCGTCCACTTTGTCCACTTCGTCCACTTCGTCCCCTTCGTCCACTTCCTTCTTTTGTAAACCTTCGTCCACTTCGTCCACTTCTCAACCTTCGTCTACTTCCTCCACTTCCTCCACTTTCTCCACTTCCTTCCACTTCCTCCACTTCCTCCACTTCCTCCACTTCGTCCACTTCCTCCGCTTCCTCCCCTTCCTCCACTTCATCGACTTCCTCCACTTTAACCACTTCCTCCACTTCCTCCACTTCATCTACTTCGTCCACTTCCTGCACTTCCTCCACTTTCTCCACTTCGTCCACTTCGTCCTCTTTGTCCACTTCATATACTTCCTCCACTTCCTCCATATCGTCCACTTCCTCCACTTCGTCCACTTCGTTCACTTCTCAACCTTCATCCACTTCGTCAACTTCATCTACTTCGTCCACTTTTTCCACTTCCCCCACTTCGTCCACTTCATCTACTTCGTCCACTTCGTGCACTTGTCCACCTTCGTACACTTCGTCCATTTCGTCGACTTCGTCCACTTCCTCCACATCCTCTACTTCCTCCACTTTCTGCACTTCCTCCACTTCCTCCACTTCGTCCCCTTCCTCCACTTCCTCCATTTCCACATTTTCGTCCACTACGTCCACATCGTCCACTTCGTCCACTTTCTCCACTTCGTCCACTTCGTCCACTTCGTACACCTCGTCCACTTCGTCGACTTCCTCCACTTCCTCCGCTCCCTCAACTTCTTCCACTTCTTCCACTTCCTCCACTTCCTCCACATTCTCCAGTTCGTCCACTTCGTCCACTTCATCCCCTTCCTCCACTTTCTCCACTTCCTCCACTTCGTCCACTTCCTCCACTTTGTCAACTACGTCCACTTCCTCCACTTTCTCCACTTTGTCCCCTTCGTCCACTTCCTCCACTTCGTCCACTTCGTCCACTTCGTTCACTTCTCAACTTTCGTCCTCCACTTTGTCCACTTCATCTACTTCATCCACTTCCTCCATTTTCTTCATTTTCTCTACTTCCTCCACTTCGTCCACTTTGTTCACTTCTCAACCTTCGTGCACTTCGTCCACTTCATCTACTTCCTCAACTTCCTCCACGTCCTCCACTTCATCTACTCGTCCACTTCGTTCACCTCCCAACTTTCGTCCATTTTGTCCACTTCGTCCACTTCATCTACTTCCTCCACTTCCTCCACTTTCTCCACTTGCTTCACTTCCTCCACTTCGTCCACTTCGTTCACTTCTCAACCTTCGGCCACTTCGTCCACTTCATCTAGTTCCTCCACTTCCTCCACTTTGTCAACTTCGTCCACTTCGTCCACTTCCTCCACTTCGTCCACTTCGTCTAGTTCGTCGACTTCATCGACTTCCTCTACTTTCTCCACTTACTCCACTTACTCCACTTCTTCCATTTCGCCGACTTCCTCCACTTCCTCCACTTCGTCAATTTCGTCCACTTCGTCCACTTCGACCACTTCGTACACTTCGTCCACTTTGTCCACTTCGTTCTCTTCGTCCACTTCTTCATCTTCTTCTTCCACTTTGTCCACTTCGTCCAATTCGTCAACTTCGTCCTCTTCGTCCACTTCGTCCACTCCGTCAACTTCGTCCTCTTCGTCCACTTCGTCAACTCCGTCAACTTCGTCCCTTCGTCCACTTCCTCCGCTTCCTCACTTTGTCAACTTTTTCCACTTCGTCCACTTCCTCCACTTCCTCATCACCGTCCACTTCCTCAACTTCCTCCACTTCTTCCACTTCGTCAACTTCTTCCACTTCTTCATCTTCTTCTTCCACTTCGTCCATTTCGTCCAATTCGTCCACTTCGTCAACTTTGTCAAGTTCGTCCCCTACGTCCACTTCCTCTACTTCCTCCACTTCATTCCACTTCCTCCACTTCCTCCACTTCCTCCACTTCCTCCACTTCCTCCACTTCCTCCACTTCGTCAACTTCGTCCACTTCCTCCACTTCCTCCACTTCGTCAACTTCGTCCACTTCGTCCACTTCGTCCACTTCGTCAACTTCGTCCACTTCCTCCACTTCGTCCACTTCCTCCACTTCGTCCACTTCTTCCACTTCCTCCACTTCTTCGTCCACTCCTTCCATTTGCTCCACATTGTCCAGTTCCTTCACTTCGTCCACGTCGTGAACTTCGTCCACTTAGTCCACTTCATCCTCTTCGTCGACTTCGTCCTCTTCGTCCACTTCCTCCGATTCCACCACTTTATCTACCGCGTCCACTTCGTCAAGTTCGTCCACTTCTTCTACTTCCTCCCGCTCCTCCACTTCCTCCTGATAACAGTTGAAAAACTGTTATTTTCATGCTTAAAATTGATACTAAAAGCAACCTTTATACTTAGAAACTAGCTTGAAATCATACTTTTATTCATATTTTCAGAAATAAGAGAGCTGGACAGGTTTATGCTTGATTTCAGTGTTTTTGTGCAGGTTTTAAGGTGAATTTGGTGAAAGAAGTGAAGAAGGAGAGAGATGAAATCAGAAAAGACATTAAAAAGTGCAAAAGGAGAAGCCGAAGTCACCGCTCAGCGGCAGTTTACCGCTGAGCGGCACTCAGGAGCTTACGGGAGATCCGCTGAGGGGCAAAATGGCCGCTGAGGGGAAGAAACGACTCACGCACTTACCGCTGAGCGGCACACTTATGGGCTTGGGCCTAGATTTTTTGTAATTTTAGAATAGTATATAAGCTTTAGGACGTCCTAGGGTTTGTATCTTTGGCAGAAACAAGGCAAACACTCTCTCTTCCACCCCTTTGAAGAAGGATCTTGGATGCTCAGGCTACCTCTTCACCTTTTTAGGGTTTATTCTTTCATTCTTTCATTGCAATTCATCTAGGTTCACCATGAATGTGGTGAACTAAACTCTGTATGTTTGTTGGGGAATCAATGTAATCTTTTGAAGCTCTCATATATGGAATTTGTTTCTACATCTTTTAATTAAGACTTATGCTTTCTTTCATCATTAGTTAGGGTTTTTCCTCTTTGCTTAATGCTTGCATTGTTTAACTCATTCGATGCATGATTATTGGTTTTGTCGATACGGGAACGTACGGGGAAGTCTAGATCCGGGGAATTTCTCCCAATATTATGTTGGTTGTCGTTAAGCTCCTGCACTTATGAACTGATCATTAGGAATGCTAGGAATTGTATGAACTCGTGATTAGGGAGAAGCCTTCTAGAAAGGTACTTTAGAGAGTGGCATTAACAATGATGATTTGAATGTTGAATTCCTAAAATATATGAGAGTGGATGAGATGAAATTGAACCCCCAACAACATATTCATACATAAATTTCATTGAAAGTATTTATCTTTTGCTGTTTGCCATTGATCAAAACTTCATGCATACATGTTGATTTTCTGTCTTGCATATAAAATCTCAATTATTTCGTTTGTAAGTCTTAGCTAATCAACAAATCACATAACTAAACTAGGCCGTGAGTCCTTTGGGAGAACGATACTTGGTCTTACCAAGTTTATTACTTGAACGATTCGGTTATACTTGCCGATTGTAAAACAAGTTTGTGACATCATATTTTGGTGTCATAAATTTATCCATCACCTCCACTACCTCCACTTCCTTCACTTCGTCAACTTCGTCCACTTCGTCCACTTCGACCACTTCCTCCACTTCGTCCTCTTCGTGCACTTCTTCATCTTCTTCTTCCACTTTGTTCAATTCGTCAACTTCGTCCACTTCATCAACTTCGTCAAGTTCGCGCCCTTCGTCCACTTCGTCCACTTCCTCCACTTCGTCAACTTCTTCCACTTCGTCCACTTCGTCAATTTCGTCCACTTCCTCCACTTCCTCAACATCGTCCACTTCCTCCACTTGCTCCACTTCATTCCACTTCCTTCACTTGCTCCACTTCTCCACTTCCTCCACTTCATCCTCTTCGTCAACTTCGTCCATTTTGTCCATTTCGTCCACTTCCTCAACATCGTCCATTTCGTCCACTTGCTCCACTTCATTCACTTCCTCCACTTCGTCCACCTCGTCAACTTCGTCCAGTTCGTCCATTTCGTCCACTTCGTCATGTTCGTTCACTTCCTCCACTTCCTCCACTTTGTCCAGTTCCTCCACTTCTTTCACTTCCTCCATTTCCTTCACTTCGTCCACTTCGTCCACTTCCTCCACTTCCTCCACTTCCTCCACTTCATCCACTTCCTCCACTTCCTCCACTTCGTCAATTTGGTCCACTTCGTCACCTTCGTCCACTTCCTCCACTTTGTCCACATTCTCCACTTCCTCCACTTCGTCCACCTCGTCAACTTCGTCCACTTCTTCCATTTCGTCCACTTCATCAAGTTCATCCACTTCCTCCACTTCATCAAGTTCGTCCACTTCTTCTAATTCCTCCACTTTGTCCACTTCCTCCACTTCGTCGACTTCGTCTACTTCCTCCACTTCGTCCACTTCGTCCACTTCCTCCGCTTCGTCGACTTCGTCCTCTTCGTCCACTTCATCGACTTCGTCCACTTCTTCCGCTTCCTCCACTTCCTCAAGTTCGTCCAGTTCCTCCACTTCGTGCACTTCATCCACTTCGTCCATTTCGTCCACTTCGTTAAGTTCGTCCACTTCCTCCACTATGTCCACTTCGTCCACTTCTTCCACTTCGTCGACTTTGTCCACTTCGTTCACTTCATGCCCTTCGTCCACTTCGTCCACTTCTTCCACTTCGTCCACTTGCTCCACTTCGTCCACTTCGTCAACTTCGTCCACTTCCTCCACTTCTTCCACTTCCCCCACTTCCTCCACTTTGTCCACTTCGTCAACTTCGTCCACTTCGTCAACTTCGTCCACTTCATCAACTTCGTCCACTTCGTCCACTTCCTCCACTTCCTCAATTTCGTCCACTTCCTCCACTTTGTCAACTTCGTCCACTTCGTCAACTTCGTCTACTTCATCCACTTCCTCCACTTCTGCTACTTCCTCCACTTCCTCCACTTTGTCCACTTCGTCAACTTCCTCCACTTCGTCCACTTCTTCCACTTCCTCCACTTCCTCTATTTCGTCCACTTCCTCCACTTCCTCCACTTCGTCAACTTCGTCCACTTTTTCAACTTCGTCCAATTCGTCCATTTCGTCTACTTCCTCCACTTCCTCCACTTCGTCCAATTTGTCAACTTCTTCAAGTTCGTCCCCTTCGTCCACTTCGTCAAGTTCGTCCACTACCTCCACTTCGTCAACTTCTTTCACTTCGTCCACATCCTCCACTTCGTCCAGTTCTTCCACTTCCTGCACTTCGTCCACTTCGTCCATTTCGTCTACTTCGACCATTTCGTCCACCTCGTCAAGTTTGTCCACTTCCTCCAAATCCTCCACCTCCTCAACATCGTCCATTTCCTCCACTTCATTCACTTCCTCCACTACTTCCACTTCGTCAACTTTGTCCACTTTCTCCTCATCGTTCACATAGTAAACATCGTCAACTTCCTTCACTTCGTCCACTTCGTCGACTTCGTCCATTTCATCCACTTCGTCAACTTCGTCCACTTCGTCAGCTTCTTCCACTTTGTCCACTTTGTACACTGTGTTCATTTCGTCCACTGTGTTCAGTTCGTCCACTTCGTCAACTTCGTCCACTTAATCCACTTCCTCCGCTGTCTCCACTTCGTCAACTTCGTCCACTTCGTCAACTTCGTCCACTTCGTCAACTTCGTCCACTTCGTCCATTTCGTCAACTTCGTCAACTTTGTCAACTTTGTCCACTTCGTCCCCTTCGTCCTCTTCGTCCACTTCGTCCACTCCGTCCACTTCGCCCACTCCGTCCACTTAATCTACTTCGTCAACTTCGTCATCTCCGTCAACTTAGTCTACTTCTTGAACTTCCTCCACTTCGTCAACTTCTTCCACTTCGTACACCTCGTCAACTTCGTCTACTTCGTCAACTTCTTCCGCTTCGTCCACTTCGTGAACTTCGTGCACTTAGTCCACTTCTTCAAATTCGTCCACTTCTTCCACTTCCTCCACATCGTCAACTTCGACAACTTCATCCACTTCGTCCTCTTCGTCCACTTCGTCCACCTCGTCAACTTCGTCATCTTCGTCAACTTCGTCTATTTCGTCCACTTCATCCACTTCGTCAACTTCGTCCACTTAGTCCACTTCCTATACTTCCTCCACTTCCTCCACTTCCTCCACGTGCTTCACTTTGTCTAATTCGTCTATTTAGTCCACTTCCTCCACTTCTTCCACTTCATCCACTTCGTCCACTTAACCAACTTCGTCCACTTCCTCCACTTAACCAACTTCGTCTACTTGCTTAATTTCCTCCACTTCGTCCACTTCGTCAACTTCGTGCACTTCGTCAACTTGTTCCACTTCGTACACCTCGTCAACTTCGTCCACTTCGTCAACTTCGTCCATTTCATCAACTTCTTTTGCTTCGTCCACTTCGTCAACTTCGTCCACTTAGTCCACTTCTTCAAATTGGTCTACTTCCTCCACTTCCTCAACTTCCCCCACTTCGTCACCTTCGTCCACTTGGTCCACTTCCTTCGTTTCCTCCACTTCCTCCACTTCCCCCACGTCCTCCACTTCGTCATAATCGTCCACTTAGTCCACTTCCTCCACTTCGTCGACTTCCTCCAGTTTTTCCACTTGGTCAACTTCGTCCACTTCACCAACTTCGTCCACTTCCTCCACTTTGTCTACTTCGTCCACTTCCTCCACTTCCTCCACTTCGCCAACTTCTTCAATTTCGTCCACTTAGTCTACTTCCTCCGCTTCATCCAGTTCTTCCACTTCGTCCACTTCGTCCGCTTCGTCCACTTCATCATCGTCGTCCACTTCGTCACATTCGTCCACCTCGTCCACTTCGTCAACTTCGTCCACTTCGTCAACTTCGTCCACTTCTTCAACTTCGTCCACTTCCTCCACTTCCTCCACAACGTCAACTTCGTCAACTTCCTCCACTTCCTCCACTTCGTCAACTACGTCATCTTCGTCAACTTCGTCTACTTCCTCCACTTCTTCCACTTCGTGGACCTCCTCCTTCGTCAACTTCGTCCACTTAGTCCATTTCCTTCACTTCCTCCACTTCCTCGACGTCCTCCAGTTTGTCCAAATCGTCCACTTAGTCCACTTCCTCCACTTTGTCCACTTCCTCTGCTTCCTCCACTTTGTCCACTTCACCAACCTCGTCCACTTCGTCGACTTCCTCCACATCCTCCACTTCGTCAAATTTGTCAACTTCGTCCACTTCGTCCACTACGTCAACTTTGTCCACTTCCTCCGCTTCGTCCACTTCCTCCACTTCTTCCACTTCGTCAACTTCGTCAACATCGTCCACTTAGTCAACTTCCTCCGCTTCCTCGACTTCGTCCACTTCTTCAACTTCGTCCACTTCGTCGACTTCGTCCACTTCGTCCACTTCGTCAATTTTTTCCACTTCGTCCACTTGGTCAAATTCGTCAACTTCGCCCACTTCGTCCGCTTCGTCCACTTCCACCATTTCGTCCACTTTCTCCACTTCGTCCACTTCATCCACTTCGTCAACTTCGTCCACTGTGTCCACTTCCTCCGCTTCGTCCACTTGCCCCACTCCCTCCACTTCGTCCACTTCGTCAACTTCCTCCACTTCTTCAACTTCGTCCACTGCGTCAACTTCGTCGTCCACTTCGTCAATTTCTTCCACTTCCTCCACTTTGTGAACTTCGTCAACTTCGTCCACTTCGTTCGCTTCGTCCGCTTCCTCCTCTTTCTCCACTTCCTCCCTCCACTCTGTCCACTTCACCAACTTCATCCACTTCGTCAATTCGTCCACTTTCTCCACTTCCTCCACTTCATCCACTTTGTCCACTTCGTCAACTTCGTCCACTTCATCAACTTAGTCCACTTCATCAAATTCGTCAACTTCCTCCACTTCGCCCATTTCTTCCACTTCTTCCACTTCTTCCACTTCGTCAACTTCGTCAACTTCGTCCACTTCGTGAACTTCGTCAACTTCGTCAACTTCTTCCACTTCGTCCCCTTCGTCCACTTCGTCCACTTCGTCAACTTCGTCCACTTCGTCAACTTCTTCCGCTCCGTCCATTTTGTCAACTTCGTCCACTTGGTCCACTTCGTCCACCTATTCAAATTCGTCAACTTCCTCCACTTCCTCCACATCGTCAACTTCGTCCACTTCATCCACTTCCTCCTCTTCAGCAATTTCATCCACTTCGTCAACTTCGTCCGCTTCGTCCGCTTCGTCCACTTCGTCAACTTTGTCAACTTCGTCAACTTTGTCCACTTCGTCCACTTCGTCCACTTAATCCACTTCGTCAACTTCGTCATCTCCGTCAACTTCGTCTACTTCTTGAACTTCCTCCACTTCCTCCACTTCGTAAACTTCGTCCACTTAGTCCACTTCCTAAACTTCCTCCACTTCCTCCACTTCCTCCACGTCCTCCACTTCGTCCAATTCATCCACTTAGTCCACTTCCTCCACTTCATCCACTTCCTCCACTTCACCAACTTCGTCCACTTGCTTCACTTCCTCCACTTCCTCTACTTCGTCAACTTCTTCATATTCCTCCACTTTGTCCACTTCGTCAACTTCGTCCACTTCGTAGACCTCGTCCACTTCGTCAACTTCCTCCACTTCGTCAACTTCCTCCACTTCGTCCATTTCGTCAACTTCCTCCACTTCGTCCACTTCGACCATTTCGTCCACTTCGTCAACTTCGTTCACTTCGTCAACTTCCTCCGCTTCTTTCACTTTGTCCACTGCGTACACTGTGTTTACTTCGTCCACTGTATTCACTTCGTCCACTTCGTCAACTTCGTCCACTTAGTCCACTTCCTCCGCTTCCTCCACTTCGTCTACTTCGTCAACTTCGTCCACTTCGTCAACTTCGTCCACTTCGTCCATTTCGTCAACTTCGTCTATTTCGTCCACTTCGTCAACTTCTTCCGCTTCGTCCACTTCGTCAACTTCGTGCACTTAGTCCACTTCTTCAAATTCGTCCACTTCCTCCACTTCCTCCACTTCCGCCACATCGTCAACTTCGTCAACTTCATCCACTTCGTCCTCTTCGTCCACTTCGTCCACCGCGTCAACTTCGTCATCTTCGCCAACTTCGTCTACTTCGTCCACTTCATCCACTTCGTCAACTTCGTCCACTTAGTCCACTTCTTAAACTTCCTCCACTTCCTCCACTTCATCCACTTCGTCCACTTAACCAACTTCGTCCACTTCATCCACTTCGTCCACTTAACCAACTTCGTCCACTTGCTAAATTTCCTCCACTTCGTCCACTTCGTCAACTTCGTCATATTCCTCCACTTCGTCAACTTCGTGCACTTCGTCAACTTATTCCACTTCGTATACCTCGTCAACTTCGTCAACATCGTCCACTTCGTCAACTTCGTCCACTTCGTTCATTTCGTCAACTTCTTCCGCTTCGTCCACTTCGTCAACTTCGTCCACTTCTTCAAATTCGTCCACTTCCTCCACTTCCTCCACTTCCTAAACCTCCTCCACTTCATCATCTTCGTCCACTTGGTCCGCTTCCCTCATTTCCTCCTTTTCCTCCACTTCCTCCATGTCCTCCACTTCGTCATAATCATCCACTTAGTCCACTTCCTCCACTTCGTCCACTTTGTCCACTACGTTCACTTCCTCCACTTCCTCCCCTTCCTCCACTTCGTCCACTTCTTCCACTTCGTCAACTTTGTCCACATCGTCAACTTCGTCCACTTTCCTTCACTTCCTGCACTTCCTCCACTTCACCAACTCCTTCCACTTCCTCCACTTCTCCACTTCCTCCACTTCCACCACTTTGTCCACTTCGTCAACTTAGTCAACTTCGTCCACTTCGCCAACTACTTTCACTTGGTCAACTTCGTCTACCTTGTTCACTTTGCCCACTTCGTCCACTTCGTCAGCTTCCTCCACTTCCTCCACTTCCTCCACTTCCTCCACGTCCTCCACTTCGTCCAAATCGTCCACTCAGTCCGCTTCCTCCACTTCCTCCACTTCGTCCACTTCCTCCGCTTCCTCCAATTCGTCCACTTCACCAACTTCGTCAACTTCGTCAACTTCCTCCACTTCCTCCACCTCGTCAACTACGTCATCTTCGTCAACTTCGTCCACTTCCTCCACTTCGTGGACCTCCTCCTTCGTCAACTTCGTCCACTTAGTCCATTTCCTTAACTTCCTCCACTTCCTCCTCTTCCTCCACTTCCTCCTCTTCCTCCACTTCCTCGACGTCCTCCACTTTGTCCAAATCGTCCACTTAGTCTACCTCGTCCACTTTGTCCACTTCACCAACCTCGTCCACTTCGTCGACTTCCTCCACATCCTCCACTTCGTCAACTTTGTTAACTTCGTCCACTACGTCAACTTTGTCCACTTCCTCCGCTTCGTCCACTTCGTCAACTTCTTCCACTTCGTACACCTCGTCCACTTCGTCAACATCGTCCCCTTAGTCAACTTCCTCCGCTTCCTCCACTTCGTCCACTTCGTCCACTTGGTCAAATTCATCAACTTCGCCCACTTCATCCGCTTCCTCCACTTCCATTATTTCGTCCACTTCCTCCACTTCGTCCACTTCACCAACTTCGTCCACTTCCTCCGCTTCGTCCACTTCTCCCACTCCCTCCACTTCGTCCACTTCCTCCACTTCCTCCACTTCTTCAACTTCGTCCATTTCGTCAACTTCGTCGTCCACTTCATCAATTTCTTCCACTTCCTCCACTTTATGAACTTCGTCAACTTCGTTCGCTTCGTCTGCTTCCTCCTCTTCGTCCACTTTCTCCCTCCACTTCGTCCACTTCACCAACTTCATCCACTTCGTCAACTTCGTCAATTCGTCCACTTTCTCCACTTCCTCCACTTCATCCACTTTGTCCACTTCGTCAACTTCGTCCACTTCATCAACTTAGTCCACTTCATCAAATTCGTCAACTTCCTCCACTTCGCCCATTTCTTCCACTTCTTCCACTTCTTCCACTTCGTCAACTTCGTCAACTTCGTCAACTTCTTCCACTTCGTCCCCTTCGTCCACTTCGTCCACTTCGTCAACTTCGTCCACTTCGTCACTCTCCCCGTCCTCGTCCCCCCCCCTCCCCGTCCCTCCCCCCCTTCTTGTCCTTCCACTTCGTCCACTTCGTCCACCCCCCCCCCCCCTCCCCCCCTCACCCGCCCCCCCCCCGTCTTCGTCTCGTGCACTTAGTCCACTTCTTCAAATTCGTCCACTTCCTCCACTTCCTCCACTTCCGCCACATCGTCAACTTCGTCAACTTCATCCACTTCGTCCTCTTCGTCCACTTCGTCCACCGCGTCAACTTCGTCATCTTCGTCAACTTCGTCTACTTCGTCCACTTCATCCACTTTGTCAACTTCGTCCACTTAGTCCACTTCTTAAACTTCCTCCACTTCCTCCACTTCATCCACTTCGTCCACTTAACCAACTTCGTCCACTTCATCCACTTCGTCCACTTAACCAACTTCGTCCACTCCCACTCTCCACTCGTCACCTCCCCTCTCGTGCACTTCGTCAAATTCTCCACTTCTTCAAATTCGTCCACTTCCTCCACTTCCTAAACCTCCTCCACTTCATCATCTTCGTCCACTTGGTCCGCTTCCCTCATTTCCTCCTTTTCCTCCACTTCCTCCATGTCCTCCACTTCGTCATAATCATCCACTTAGTCCACTTCCTCCACTTCGTCCACTTTGTCCACTACGTTCACTTCCTCCACTTCCTCCCCTTCCTCCACTTCGTCCACTTCTTCCACTTCTTCCACTTCGTCAACTTTGTCCACATCGTCAACTTCGTCCACTTTCCTTCACTTCCTGCACTTCCTCCACTTCACCAACTCCTTCCACTTCCTCCACTTCTCCACTTCCTCCACTTCCTCCACTTTGTCCACTTCGTCAACTTAGTCAACTTCGTCCACTTCGTCAACTACTTTCACTTGGTCAACTTCGTCTACCTTGTTCACTTTGCCCACTTCGTCCACTTCGTCAGCTTCCTCCACTTCCTCCACTTCCTCCACGTCCTCCACTTCGTCCAAATCGTCCACTCAGTCCGCTTCCTCCACTTCCTCCACTTCGTCCACTTCCTCCGCTTCCTCCAATTCGTCCACTTCACCAACTTCGTCAACTTCGTCAACTTCCTCCACTTCCTCCACTTCGTCAACTACGTCATCTTCGTCAACTTCGTCCACTTCCTCCACTTCGTGGACCTCCTCCTTCGTCAACTTCGTCCACTTAGTCCATTTCCTTCACTTCCTCCACTTCCTCCTCTTCCCCACTTCCTCCTCTTCCTCCACTTCCTCGACGTCCTCCACTTTGTCCAAATCGTCCACTTAGTCTACTTCGTCCACTTTGTCCACTTCACCAACCTCGTCCACTTCGTCGACTTCCTCCACATCCTCCACTTCGTCAACTTTGTTAACTTCGTCCACTACGTCAACTTTGTCCACTTCCTCCGCTTCGTCCACTTCGTCAACTTCTTCCACTTCGTACACCTCGTCCACTTCGTCAACATCGTCCCCTTAGTCACTTCCTCCGCTTCCTCCACTTCGTCCACTTCGTCCACTTGGTCAAATTCATCAACTTCGCCCACTTCATCCGCTTCCTCCACTTCCATTATTTCGTCCACTTCCTCCACTTCGTCCACTTCACCAACTTCGTCCACTTCCTCCGCTTCGTCCACTTCTCCCACTCCCTCCACTTCGTCCACTTCCTCCACTTCCTCCACTTCTTCAACTTCGTCCATTTCGTCAACTTCGTCGTCCACTTCATCAATTTCTTCCACTTCCTCCACTTTATGAACTTCGTCAAATTCGTTCGCTTCGTCTGCTTCCTCCTCTTCGTCCACTTTCTCCCTCCACTTCGTCCACTTCACCAACTTCATCCACTTCGTCAACTTCGTCAATTCGTCCACTTTCTCCACTTCCTCCACTTCATCCACTTTGTCCACTTCGTCAACTTCGTCCACTTCATCAACTTAGTCCACTTCATCAAATTCGTCAACTTCCTCCACTTCGCCCATTTCTTCCACTTCTTCCACTTCTTCCACTTCGTCATTCCAACTTCGTCCACCGTGAACTTCGTCAACTTCGTCAACTTCTTCCACTTCGTCCCCTTCGTCCACTTCGTCCACTTCGTCAACTTCGTCCACTTCGTCAACTTCTTCCGCTCCGTCCATTTTGTCAACTTCGTCCACTTGGTCCACTTCGTCCACCTCTTCAAATTCGTCAACTTCCTCCACTTCCTCCACTTCCTCCACATCGTCAACTTCGTCCACTTCATCCACTTCCTCCTCTTCAGCAATTTCATCCACTTCGTCAACTTCGTCCGCTTCGTCCGCTTCGTCCACTTCGTCAACTTTGTCAACTTCGTCAACTTTGTCCACTTCGTCCACTTCGTCCACTTAATCCACTTCGTCATCTCCGTCAACTTCGTCTACTTCTTGAACTTCCTCCACTTCGTAAACTTCGTCCACTCAGTCCACTTCCTAAACTTCCTCCACTTCCTCCACTTCCTCCACGTCCTCCACTTCGTCCAATTCATCCACTTAGTCCACTTCCTCCACTTCATCCACTTCCTCCACTTCACCAACTTCGTCCACTTGCTTCACTTCCTCCACTTCCTCTACTTCGTCAACTTCTTCATATTCCTCCACTTTGTCCACTTCGTCAACTTCGTCCACTTCGTAGACCTCGTCAACTTCGTCCACTTCGTCAACTTCCTCCACTTCGTCAACTTCCTCCACTTCGTCCATTTCGTCAACTTCCTCCACTTCGTCCACTTCGACCATTTCGTCCACTTCGTCAACTTCGTTCACTTCGTCAACTTCCTCCGCTTCTTTCACTTTGTCCACTGCGTACACTGTGTTTACTTCGTCCACTGTATTCACTTCGTCCACTTCGTCAACTTCGTCCACTTAGTCCACTTCCTCCGCTTCCTCCACTTCGTCTACTTCGTCAACTTCGTCCACTTCGTCAACTTCGTCCACTTCGTCCATTTCGTCAACTTCGTCTATTTCGTCCACTTCGTCAACTTCTTCCGCTTCGTCCACTTCGTCAACTTCGTGCACTTAGTCCACTTCTTCAAATTCGTCCACTTCCTCCACTTCCTCCACTTCCGCCACATCGTCAACTTCGTCAACTTCATCCACTTCGTCCTCTTCGTCCACTTCGTCCACCGCGTCAACTTCGTCATCTTCGTCAACTTCGTCTACTTCGTCCACTTCATCCACTTTGTCAACTTCGTCCACTTAGTCCACTTCTTAAACTTCCTCCACTTCCTCCACTTCATCCACTTCGTCCACTTAACCAACTTCGTCCACTTCATCCACTTCGTCCACTTAACCAACTTCGTCCACTTGCTAAATTTCCTCCACTTCGTCCACTTCGTCAACTTCGTCATATTCCTCCACTTCGTCAACTTCGTGCACTTCGTCAACTTATTCCACTTCGTATACCTCGTCAACTTCGTCAACATCGTCCACTTCGTCAACTTCGTCCACTTCGTTCATTTCGTCAACTTCTTCCGCTTCGTCCACTTCGTCAACTTCGTCCACTTAGTCCACTTCTTCAAATTCGTCCACTTCCTCCACTTCCTAAACCTCCTCCACTTCATCATCTTCGTCCACTTGGTCCGCTTCCCTCATTTCCTCCTTTTCCTCCACTTCCTCCATGTCCTCCACTTCGTCATAATCATCCACTTAGTCCACTTCCTCCACTTCGTCCACTTTGTCCACTACGTTCACTTCCTCCACTTCCTCCCCTTCCTCCACTTCGTCCACTTCTTCCACTTCTTCCACTTCGTCAACTTTGTCCACATCGTCAACTTCGTCCACTTTCCTTCACTTCCTGCACTTCCTCCACTTCACCAACTCCTTCCACTTCCTCCACTTCTCCACTTCCTCCACTTCCTCCACTTTGTCCACTTCGTCAACTTAGTCAACTTCGTCCACTTCGTCAACTACTTTCACTTGGTCAACTTCGTCTACCTTGTTCACTTTGCCCACTTCGTCCACTTCGTCAGCTTCCTCCACTTCCTCCACTTCCTCCACGTCCTCCACTTCGTCCAAATCGTCCACTCAGTCCGCTTCCTCCACTTCCTCCACTTCCTCCACTTCCTCCGCTTCCTCCAATTCGTCCACTTCACCAACTTCGTCAACTTCGTCAACTTCCTCCACTTCCTCCACCTCGTCAACTACGTCATCTTCGTCAACTTCGTCCACTTCCTCCACTTCGTGGACCTCCTCCTTCGTCAACTTCGTCCACTTAGTCCATTTCCTTCACTTCCTCCACTTCCTCCTCTTCCTCCACTTCCTCCTCTTCCTCCACTTCCTCGACGTCCTCCACTTTATCCAAATCGTCCACTTAGTCTACTTCGTCCACTTTGTCCACTTCACCAACCTCGTCCACTTCGTCGACTTCCTCCACATCCTCCACTTCGTCAACTTTGTTAACTTCGTCCACTACGTCAACTTTGTCCACTTCCTCCGCTTCGTCCACTTCGTCAACTTCTTCCACTTCGTACACCTCGTCCACTTCGTCAACATCGTCCCCTTAGTCAACTTCCTCCGCTTCCTCCACTTCGTCCACTTCGTCCACTTGGTCAAATTCATCAACTTCGCCCACTTCATCCGCTTCCTCCACTTCCATTATTTCGTCCACTTCCTCCACTTCGTCCACTTCACCAACTTCGTCCACTTCCTCCGCTTCGTCCACTTCTCCCACTCCCTCCACTTCGTCCACTTCCTCCACTTCCTCCACTTCTTCAACTTCGTCCATTTCGTCAACTTCGTCGTCCACTTCATCAATTTCTTCCACTTCCTCCACTTTATGAACTTCGTCAACTTCGTTCGCTTCGTCTGCTTCCTCCTCTTCGTCCACTTTCTCCCTCCACTTCGTCCACTTCACCAACTTCATCCACTTCGTCAACTTCGTCAATTCGTCCACTTTCTCCACTTCCTCCACTTCATCCACTTTGTCCACTTCGTCAACTTCGTCCACTTCATCAACTTAGTCCACTTCATCAAATTCGTCAACTTCCTCCACTTCGCCCATTTCTTCCACTTCTTCCATTTCTTCCACTTCGTCAACTTCGTCAACTTCGTCCACTTCGTCAACTTCGTCAACTTCGTCAACTTCTTCCACTTCGTCCCCTTCGTCCACTTCGTCCACTTCGTCAACTTCGTCCACTTCGTCAACTTCTTCCGCTCCGTCCATTTTGTCAACTTCGTCCACTTGGTCCACTTCGTCCACCTCTTCAAATTCGTCAACTTCCTCCACTTCCTCCACATCGTCAACTTCGTCCACTTCATCCACTTCCTCCTCTTCAGCAATTTCATCCACTTCGTCAACTTCGTCCGCTTCGTCCGCTTCGTCCACTTCGTCAACTTTGTCAACTTCGTCAACTTTGTCCACTTCGTCCACTTCGTCCACTTAATCCACTTCGTCAACTTCGTCATCTCCGTCAACTTCGTCTACTTCTTGAACTTCCTCCACTTCGTAAACTTCGTCCACTCAGTCCACTTCCTAAACTTCCTCCACTTCCTCCACTTCCTCCACGTCCTCCACTTCGTCCAATTCATCCACTTAGTCCACTTCCTCCACTTCATCCACTTCCTCCACTTCACCAACTTCGTCCACTTGCTTCACTTCCTCCACTTCCTCTACTTCGTCAACTTCTTCATATTCCTCCACTTTGTCCACTTCGTCAACTTCGTCCACTTCGTAGACCTCGTCAACTTCGTCCACTTCGTCAACTTCCTCCACTTCGTCAACTTCCTCCACTTCGTCCATTTCGTCAACTTCCTCCACTTCGTCCACTTCGACCATTTCGTCCACTTCGTCAACTTCGTTCACTTCGTCAACTTCCTCCGCTTCTTTCACTTTGTCCACTGCGTACACTGTGTTTACTTCGTCCACTGTATTCACTTCGTCCACTTCGTCAACTTCGTCCACTTAGTCCACTTCCTCCGCTTCCTCCACTTCGTCTACTTCGTCAACTTCGTCCACTTCGTCAACTTCGTCCACTTCGTCCATTTCGTCAACTTCGTCTATTTCGTCCACTTCGTCAACTTCTTCCGCTTCGTCCACTTCGTCAACTTCGTGCACTTAGTCCACTTCTTCAAATTCGTCCACTTCCTCCACTTCCTCCACTTCCGCCACATCGTCAACTTCGTCAACTTCATCCACTTCGTCCTCTTCGTCCACTTCGTCCACCGCGTCAACTTCGTCATCTTCGTCAACTTCGTCTACTTCGTCCACTTCATCCACTTTGTCAACTTCGTCCACTTAGTCCACTTCTTAAACTTCCTCCACTTCCTCCACTTCATCCACTTCGTCCACTTAACCAACTTCGTCCACTTCATCCACTTCGTCCACTTAACCAACTTCGTCCACTTGCTAAATTTCCTCCACTTCGTCCACTTCGTCAACTTCGTCATATTCCTCCACTTCGTCAACTTCGTGCACTTCGTCAACTTATTCCACTTCGTATACCTCGTCAACTTCGTCAACATCGTCCACTTCGTCAACTTCGTCCACTTCGTTCATTTCGTCAACTTCTTCCGCTTCGTCCACTTCGTCAACTTCGTCCACTTAGTCCACTTCTTCAAATTCGTCCACTTCCTCCACTTCCTCCACTTCCTAAACCTCCTCCACTTCATCATCTTCGTCCACTTGGTCCGCTTCCCTCATTTCCTCCTTTTCCTCCACTTCCTCCATGTCCTCCACTTCGTCATAATCATCCACTTAGTCCACTTCCTCCACTTCGTCCACTTTGTCCACTACGTTCACTTCCTCCACTTCCTCCCCTTCCTCCACTTCGTCCACTTCTTCCACTTCTTCCACTTCGTCAACTTTGTCCACATCGTCAACTTCGTCCACTTTCCTTCACTTCCTGCACTTCCTCCACTTCACCAACTCCTTCCACTTCCTCCACTTCTCCACTTCCTCCACTTCCTCCACTTTGTCCACTTCGTCAACTTAGTCAACTTCGTCCACTTCGTCAACTACTTTCACTTGGTCAACTTCGTCTACCTTGTTCACTTTGCCCACTTCGTCCACTTCGTCAGCTTCCTCCACTTCCTCCACTTCCTCCACTTCCTCCACATCCTCCACTTCGTCCAAATCGTCCACTCAGTCCGCTTCCTCCACTTCCTCCACTTCGTCCACTTCCTCCGCTTCCTCCAATTCGTCCACTTCACCAACTTCGTCAACTTCGTCAACTTCCTCCACTTCCTCCACCTCGTCAACTACGTCATCTTCGTCAACTTCGTCCACTTCCTCCACTTCGTGGACCTCCTCCTTCGTCAACTTCGTCCACTTAGTCCATTTCCTTCACTTCCTCCACTTCCTCCTCTTCCTCCACTTCCTCCTCTTCCTCCACTTCCTCGACGTCCTCCACTTTGTCCAAATCGTCCACTTAGTCTACTTCGTCCACTTTGTCCACTTCACCAACCTCGTCCACTTCGTCGACTTCCTCCACATCCTCCACTTCGTCAACTTTGTTAACTTCGTCCACTACGTCAACTTTGTCCACTTCCTCCGCTTCGTCCACTTCGTCAACTTCTTCCACTTCGTACACCTCGTCCACTTCGTCAACATCGTCCCCTTAGTCAACTTCCTCCGCTTCCTCCACTTCGTCCACTTCGTCCACTTGGTCAAATTCATCAACTTCGCCCACTTCATCCGCTTCCTCCACTTCCATTATTTCGTCCACTTCCTCCACTTCGTCCATTTCACCAACTTCGTCCACTTCCTCCGCTTCGTCCACTTCTCCCACTCCCTCCACTTCGTCCACTTCCTCCACTTCCTCCACTTCTTCAACTTCGTCCATTTCGTCAACTTCGTCGTCCACTTCATCAATTTCTTCCACTTCCTCCACTTTATGAACTTCGTCAACTTCGTTCGCTTCGTCTGCTTCCTCCTCTTCGTCCACTTTCTCCCTCCACTTCGTCCACTTCACCAACTTCATCCACTTCGTCAACTTCGTCAATTCGTCCACTTTCTCCACTTCCTCCACTTCATCCACTTTGTCCACTTCGTCAACTTCGTCCACTTCATCAACTTAGTCCACTTCATCAAATTCGTCAACTTCCTCCACTTCGCCCATTTCTTCCACTTCTTCCACTTCTTCCACTTCGTCAACTTCGTCAACTTCGTCCACTTCGTGAACTTCGTCAACTTCGTCAACTTCTTCCACTTCGTCCCCTTCGTCCACTTCGTCCACTTCGTCAACTTCGTCCACTTCGTCAACTTCTTCCGCTCCGTCCATTTTGTCAACTTCGTCCACTTGGTCCACTTCGTCCACCTCTTCAAATTCGTCAACTTCCTCCACTTCCTCCACTTCCTCCACATCGTCAACTTCGTCCACTTCATCCACTTCCTCCTCTTCAGCAATTTCATCCACTTCGTCAACTTCGTCCGCTTCGTCCGCTTCGTCCACTTCGTCAACTTTGTCAACTTCGTCAACTTTGTCCACTTCGTCCACTTCGTCCACTTAATCCACTTCGTCAACTTCGTCATCTCCGTCAACTTCGTCTACTTCTTGAACTTCCTCCACTTCGTAAACTTCGTCCACTCAGTCCACTTCCTAAACTTCCTCCACTTCCTCCACTTCCTCCACGTCCTCCACTTCGTCCAATTCATCCACTTAGTCCACTTCCTCCACTTCATCCACTTCCTCCACTTCACCAACTTCGTCCACTTGCTTCACTTCCTCCACTTCCTCTACTTCGTCAACTTCTTCATATTCCTCCACTTTGTCCACTTCGTCAACTTCGTCCACTTCGTAGACCTCGTCAACTTCGTCCACTTCGTCAACTTCCTCCACTTCGTCAACTTCCTCCACTTCGTCCATTTCGTCAACTTCCTCCACTTCGTCCACTTCGACCATTTCGTCCACTTCGTCAACTTCGTCCACTTCGTCAACTTCCTCCGCTTCTTTCACTTTGTCCACTGCGTACACTGTGTTTACTTCGTCCACTGTATTCACTTCGTCCACTTCGTCAACTTCGTCCACTTAGTCCACTTCCTCCGCTTCCTCCACTTCGTCTACTTCGTCAACTTCGTCCACTTCGTCAACTTCGTCCACTTCGTCCATTTCGTCAACTTCGTCCATTTCGTCCACTTCGTCAACTTCTTCCGCTTCGTCCACTTCGTCAACTTCGTGCACTTAGTCCACTTCTTCAAATTCGTCCACTTCCTCCACTTCCTCCACTTCCGCCACATCGTCAACTTCGTCAACTTCATCCACTTCGTCCTCTTCGTCCACTTCGTCCACCGCGTCAACTTCGTCATCTTCGTCAACTTCGTCTACTTCGTCCACTTCATCCACTTCGTCAACTTCGTCCACTTAGTCCACTTCTTAAACTTCCTCCACTTCCTCCACTTCATCCACTTCGTCCACTTAACCAACTTCGTCCACTTCATCCACTTCGTCCACTTAACCAACTTCGTCCACTTGCTAAATTTCCTCCACTTCGTCCACTTCGTCAACTTCGTCATATTCCTCCACTTCGTCAACTTCGTGCACTTCGTCAACTTATTCCACTTCGTATACCTCGTCAACTTCGTCAACATCGTCCACTTCGTCAACTTCGTCCACTTCGTTCATTTCGTCAACTTCTTCCGCTTCGTCCACTTCGTCAACTTCGTCCACTTAGTCCACTTCTTCAAATTCGTCCACTTCCTCCACTTCCTCCACTTCCTAAACCTCCTCCACTTCATCATCTTCGTCCACTTGGTCCGCTTCCCTCATTTCCTCCTTTTCCTCCACTTCCTCCATGTCCTCCACTTCGTCATAATCATCCACTTAGTCCACTTCCTCCACTTCGTCCACTTTGTCCACTACGTTCACTTCCTCCACTTCCTCCCCTTCCTCCACTTCGTCCACTTCTTCCACTTCTTCCACTTCGTCAACTTTGTCCACATCGTCAACTTCGTCCACTTTCCTTCACTTCCTGCACTTCCTCCACTTCACCAACTCCTTCCACTTCCTCCACTTCTCCACTTCCTCCACTTCCTCCACTTTGTCCACTTCGTCAACTTAGTCAACTTCGTCAACTTCGCCAACTACTTTCACTTGGTCAACTTCGTCTACCTTGTTCACTTTGCCCACTTCGTCCACTTCGTCAGCTTCCTCCACTTCCTCCACTTCCTCCACGTCCTCCACTTCGTCCAAATCGTCCACTCAGTCCGCTTCCTCCACTTCCTCCACTTCGTCCACTTCCTCCGCTTCCTCCAATTCGTCCACTTCACCAACTTCGTCAACTTCGTCAACTTCCTCCACTTCCTCCACCTCGTCAACTACGTCATCTTCGTCAACTTCGTCCACTTCCTCCACTTCGTGGACCTCCTCCTTCGTCAACTTCGTCCACTTAGTCCATTTCCTTCACTTCCTCCACTTCCTCCTCTTCCTCCACTTCCTCCTCTTCCTCCACTTCCTCGACGTCCTCCACTTTGTCCAAATCGTCCACTTAGTCTACTTCGTCCACTTTGTCCACTTCACCAACCTCGTCCACTTCGTCGACTTCCTCCACATCCTCCACTTCGTCAACTTTGTTAACTTCGTCCACTACGTCAACTTTGTCCACTTCCTCCGCTTCGTCCACTTCGTCAACTTCTTCCACTTCGTACACCTCGTCCACTTCGTCAACATCGTCCCCTTAGTCAACTTCCTCCGCTTCCTCCACTTCGTCCACTTCGTCCACTTGGTCAAATTCATCAACTTCGCCCACTTCATCCGCTTCCTCCACTTCGTCCACTTCACCAACTTCGTCCACTTCCTCCGCTTCGTCCACTTCTCCCACTCCCTCCACTTCGTCCACTTCCTCCACTTCCTCCACTTCTTCAACTTCGTCCATTTCGTCAACTTCGTCGTCCACTTCATCAATTTCTTCCACTTCCTCCACTTTATGAACTTCGTCAACTTCGTTCGCTTCGTCTGCTTCCTCCTCTTCGTCCACTTTCTCCCTCCACTTCGTCCACTTCACCAACTTCATCCACTTCGTCAACTTCGTCCACTTCGTCAACTTAGTCCACTTCATCAAATTCGTCAACTTCCTCCACTTCGCCCATTTCTTCCACTTCTTCCACTTCTTCCACTTCGTCCACTTCGTCAACTTCCTCCACTTCGTGAACTTCGTGAACTTCGTCAACTTCTTCCACTTCGTCTCCTTCGTCCACTTCGTCCACTTCGTCAACTTCGTCCACTTCGTCAACTTCGTCCACTTCGTCAACCTCTTCCGCTTCGTCCATTTCGTCAACTTCGTCCACTTAGTCCACTTCGTCCACTTCTTAAAATTCGTCAACTTTCTCCACTTCCTCCACATCGTCAACTTCGTCCACTTCATCCACTACCTCCTCTTCGTCAATTTCGTCACTTCGTCAACTTCGTCCGCTTCGTCCAGTTCGTCAACTTTGTCAACTTTGTCAACTTTGTCCACTTCGTCCTCTTCGTCCACTTCGTCCACTTCGTCCACTTAATCCACTTCGTCATCTCCGTCAACTTCGTCTACTTCTTGAACTTCCTCCACTTCGTCAACTTCGTCCACTTCGTCAACCTCTTCCGCTTCGTCCATTTCGTCAACTTCGTCCACTTAGTCCACTTCGTCCACTTCGTCCACTTCTTAAAATTCGTCAACTTCCTCCACTTCCTCCACATCGTCAACTTCGTTCACTTCATCCACTTCCTCCTCTTCGTCAATTTCGTCACTTCGTCAACTTCGTCCGCTTCGTCCAGTTCGTCAACTTTGTCAACTTCGTCAACTTTGTCCACTTCGTCCTCTTCGTCCACTTCGTCCACTTAATCCACTTCGTCATCTCCGTCAACTTCGTCTACTTCTTGAACTTCCTCCACTTCGTCAACTTCGTCCACTTAGTCCACTTCCTAAACTTCCTCCACTTCCTCCACTTTCTCCACGTCCTCCACTTCGTCCAATTCATCCATTTAGTCCACTTCCTCCACTTCATCCACTTCGTCTACTTCACCAACTTCGTCCACTTGCTTCACTTCCTCTACTTCCTCTACTTCGTCAACTTCGTCATATTCCTCCACTTCGTCCACTTCGTCAACTTCTTCCACTTCGTACACCTCGTCCACTTCGTCAACTTCCTCCACTTCGTCCATTTCGTCAACATCGTCGACTTCCTCCACTTCGTCGACTTCGACCATTTCGTCCACTTCGTCAACTTCTTCCACTTTGTCCACTTCGTCCACTGTGTTCACTTCGTCCACTTCGTCAACTTCGTCCACTTAGTCCACTTCGTTCGCTTCCTCCACTTCGTCAACTTCGTCATATTCCTCCACTTCGTCCACTTCGTCAACTTCTTCCACTTCATACACCTCGTCAACTTCGTCCACTTCGTCAACTTCCTCCACTTCGTCAACTTCCTCCACTTCGTCCATTTCGTCAACTTCCTCCACTTTTTGTCCACTTCGTCGACTTCGACCATTTCGTCCACTTCGTCCACTTCATCAACTTCTTCCACTTTGTCCCCTTCGTACACTGTGTTCACTTCGTCCATTGTGTTCACTTCGTCCACTTCGTCCACTTAGTCCACTTCCTCCGCTTCCTTCACTTCGTCTACTTCGTCAACTTCGTCCACTTCGTCCACTTCGTCAACTTTGTCCACTTCGTCCTTTTCGTCCTCTTCGTCCACTTCGTCCATTTCGTCCACTTCGTCCACTCTGTCCACTTAATCTACTTCGTCAACTTCGTCATCTCCGTCAACTTAGTCTACTTCTTGAACTTCCTCCACATCGTCAACTTCTACCACTTCGTCCACTTTGTCCACTGCGTTCACTTCGTCCACTTCCTCCACTTCCTCCACTTTGTCCACTTCCTCCACTTCCTCCACTTCGTCCACTTCCTCCTCTTCGTCAACTTCTTCAATTTCGTCCACTTAGTCTGCTTCCTCCGCTTCATCCATTTCTTCCACTTTGTCCACTTTGTCGACTTCGTCCACTTTGTCAACTTCGTCCACTTCGTCCACTTCGTCAACTTCGTCCACTTCGTCATCTTCGTCCACTTCGTCAACTTCGTCCACTTCGTCCACTTCGTCCACTTCGTCCACTTCGTCAACTTCGTCCACTTCGTCAACTTCGTCCACTTCGTCAACTTCGTCCACTTCGTCAACTTCGTCCACTTCGTCCACTTCGTCCACTTCGTCAACTTCTTCCACTTCGTCCCCTTCGTCCACTTCGTCAACTTGGTCCACTTCGTCAACTTGGTCCACTTCGTCAACTTGGTCCACTTCGTCGACTTCGTGAACTTCTTCCACTTCGTCCACTTCGTCAACTTCGTCCACTTAGTCCACTTCCTCCGCCTCCTCCACTTCATCTACTTCGCCAACTTCGTCCACTTCGTGAACTTCGTCCACTTCGTCCACTTCGTCCACTTCGTCCACTTCGTCCACTTTGTCCACTTCGTCAACTTCGTCAACTTCGTCCACTTCGTCAACTTTGTCCACTTCGTCCTCTTCGTCCTCTTTGTCCACTTCGTCAACTTCGTCCACTTAATCCACTTCGTAAACTTCGTCATCTGCGTCAACTTCGTCTACTTCTTTAACTTCCTCCACTTCGTCGACTTCCTCCACTTCCTCCACTTCCTCCACTTCAAGAACTTCGTCCACTTAGTCCACTTCCTAAAGTTCCTCTACTTCCTCCACTTCCTCCACTTCGTCAACTTCGTCCACTTCCTAAACTTCCTCCACGTCCTCCACTTCGTCCAATTCATCAATTTAGTCCACTTCCTCCACTTCGTCCACTTCGTCCACTTCATCCACTTTGTCCACTTCACCAACTTTGTCCACTTGCTTCACTTACTGAACTTCCTCCACTTCCTCCACTTCTTCAACTTCGTCATATTCCTCCACTTCCTCCACTTCGTCAACTTCGTCCACTTCGTCAACTTCTTCCACTTCGTACACCTCGTCAACTTTGTCAACTTCGTCCACTTCGTCAACTTCGTCCATTTCGACAACATCTTCTGCTTTGTCCACTTCGTAAACATCGTCCACTTAGTCTACTTCTTCAAATTTGTCCACTTCCTCCACTTCGTCCACTTCCTCCACTTCCTCCACTTCCTCCGCTTCCTCAACTTCCTCCACTTCGTCAGCTTCGTCAACTTGGTCCACTTCCTTCATTTCCTCCACTTCCTCCACTTCCTCCACATCCTCCACTTCGTCATAATCGTCCACTTAGTCCACTTCCTCCACTTCGTCTACTTCCTCCAGTTTTTCCACTTGGTCAACTTCGTCCACTTCACCAACTTCGTCTCCTTCCTCCACTTCGTTCACTTCGTCCACTTCGTCCACTTCCTTCACTTCGTCCACTTCGACCACTTCGTCCGCTTCATCCACTTAGTCCACTTCGTCAACATCGTCCAGTTGGTCAACTTCGTCAACTTCGTCCACTTCACCAACTTCGTCCACTTCCTCCGCTTCCTCCACCTCCCCCACTTCCTCCACTTCGTCCACTTCTTCCCTTTCCTTCACTTAGTCCACTTCTTGCAATTCGTCCACTTCCTCCACTTCCTCCACTTCCTCCGCTTCTTCAACTCCCTCCACTTCGTCACCTTCGTCCACTTGGTCCACTTCCTTCATTTCCTCCACTTCCTCCACTTCCTCCACGTCCTCCACTTCACTCCAATTTTTCCACTTCGTCAACTTCGTCCACTTCACCAATTTCGTCCACTTCCTCCACTTCGTCCACTTCCTCCACTTCGTCCACTTCGTCAACATCGTCAACTTCGTCCACTTCATCCACTTTGTCCACTTTGTCCACTTCGTCAACTACGTCCACTTCGTCAACTTCTTCCACTTCGTCCACTTTGTCTACTGCGTTCACTTCGTCCACTTCCTCCACTTCCTCCACTTCCAACACCTCGTCCACTTCCAATTTCGTCCACTTAGTCTACTTCCTCCGCTTCGTACACTTCTTCCACTTTGTCCACTTCGTCAACTTCGTCCACTTCTTCACCTTCGTCCACTTCCTCCACATCGTCAACTTCGTCAACTTCGTACACTTCCTCCACTTCGTCAACTACGTCATCTTCATCAACTGCGTCTACTTCGTCCACTTCGTCCACTTCGTGGACCACATCCATCGTCAACTTCGTCCACTTAGTCCATTTCCTTCACTTCCTCCACTTCCTCCTCTTCCTCCACTTCCTCCTCTTCCTCCACTTCCTCGACGTCCTCCACTTTGTCCAAATCGTCCACTTTGTCCACTTCCTCCACTTCCTCCACTTCGTCCACTTCCTCTGCTTCCTCCACTTTGTCCACTTCACCAACCTCGTCAACTTCGTCGACTTCCTCCACATCCTCCACTTCGTCAACTTTGTCAACTTCGTCCAATTCGTCCACTTCGTCAACTTTGTCCACTTCCTCAACTTCGTCCACTTCGACCACTTCCTCCGCTTCGTCCACTTCGTCCACTTCCTCCGCTTCGTCCACTTCGTCCACTTCGTCCACTTCGTTAACATCGTTCAGTTGGTCAACTTCGTCCACTTCGTCTGCTTCGTCCACTTCGCCCACTTCCTCCACTTCGTCCACTTCACCAACTTCGTCCACTTCGTCAACTTCGTCCACTTCCTCCGCTCTGTCAACTTCGTCCATTTCGTCAACATCTTCCGCTTTGTCCACTTCGTCAACTTCGTCCACTTAGTCCATTTCTTCAAATTCGTGCACTTCCTCCACTTCCTCAACTTCCTCCACTTCGTCACCTTCGTCCACTTGGTCCACTTCCTTCATTTCCTCCACTACCTCCACTTCCACCAATTCCTCCACGTCCTCCACTTCGTCCAATTCGTCCATTTAGTCCACTTCCTTCACTTCCTGCACTTCCTCCACTCTGTCCACTTCACCAACTTCCTCCACTTCCTCCACTTCTCCACTTCCTCCACTTTGTCCACTTCGTCAACTTAGTCAACTTCGTCCACTTCGCCAACTACTTCCACTTTGTCAACTTCGTCTACTTTGTTCACTTCGCCCACTTCGTCCACTTCGTCAGCTTCCTCCACTTCCTCCACTTCCTCTACGTCCTCCACTTCGTCCAAATCGTCCACTCAGTCTGCTTCCTCCACTTCCTCCATTTCGTCCACTTCCTCCGCTTCCTCCACTTCGTCCACTTCGTCCACTTCACCAACTTCGTCAACTTCCTCCACTTCGTGAACTACGTCATCTTCGTCAACTTCGTCCACTTCCTCCACTTCGTGGACCTCCTCCTTCGTCAACTTCGTCCACTTAGTCCATTTCCTTCACTTCCTCCACTTCCTCCCCTTCCTCCACTTCCTCGACGTCCTCCACTTTGTCCAAATCGTCCACTTAGTCCACTTCCTCCACTTTGTCCACTTCCTCTGCTTCCTCCACTTTGTCCACTTCACCAACCTCGTCCACTTCACCAACCTCGTCCACTTCGTCGACTTCCTCCACATCCTCCACTTCGTCAACTTTGTCAACTTCGTCCACTTCTTCCACTTCGTCCACTTCGTCAACATCGTCCACTTAGTCAACTTCCTCCGCTTCCTCAACTTCGTCCACTTCTTCAACTTCGTCCACTTCGTCAACTTCGTCGACTTCGTCCACTTCGTCAATTTCTTCCACTTCGTCCACTTGGTCAAATTCGTCAACTTCATCCACTTCTTCCGCTTCGTCCACTTCCCCCACTCCCTCCACTTCGTCAACTTCCACCACTTCTTCAACTTCGTCCATTTCGTCAACTTCGTCGTTCCCTTCATCAATTTCTTCCACTTCCTCCACTTTGTGAACTTCGTCAACTTCGTCCACTTCGTTCGCTTCGTCCGCTTCCTCCTCTTCGTCCACTTTCTCCCTTCACTTCGTCCACTTCACCAACTTCATCCACTTCGTCATCTTCGTCAATTCGTCCACTTTCTCCAGTTCCTCCACTTCCTCCACTTCATCCACTTTGTCCACTTCGTCAACTTCGTCCACTTCGTCAACTTAGTCCACTTCATCAAATTCGTCAACTTCCTCCACTTTGCCAAGTTCTTCCACTTCTTCCACTTCTTCCACTTCGTCAACTTCGTCCACTTCGTCAACTTCGTGAACTTCGTCAACTTCTTCCACTTCGTCCCCTTCGTCCACTTCGTCAACTTTGTCCACTTCGTCAACCTCTTCCGCTCCGTCCATTTCGTCAACTTCGTCCACTTAGTCCACTTCGTCCACTTCTTAAAATTCGTCAACTTCCTCGACTTCCTCCACATCGTCAACTTCGTCCACTTCATCCACTTCCTCCTCTTCGTCAATTTCGTCCACTTCGTCAACTTCGTCCGCTTCATCCCCTTCGTCAACTTTGTCAACTTCGTCAACTTTGTCCACTTCGTCCTCTGCGTCCACTCCGTCCACTTCTTCCACTTCGTCCACTTAATCCACTTCGTCATCTCTGTCAACTTCGTCTACTTCTTGAGCTTCCTCCACTTCCTCCACTTCGTCAACTTCGTCCACTTAGTCCACTTCCTAAACTTCCTCCACTTCCTCCACTTCCTCCACGTCCTCCACTTCGTCCAATTCATCCATTTAGTCCACTTCCTCCACTTCATCCACTTCGTCCACTTGCTTGACTTCCTCCACTTCCTCTACTTCGTCAACTTGATCATATTCCTCCACTTCGTCCACTTCGTCAACTTCTTCCACTTCGTACACCTCGTCAATTTCGTCAACTTCCTCCACTTCGTCCATTTCGTCAACATCGTCGACTTCCTCCACTTCGTCCACTTCGTCGACTTCGACCATTTCGTCCACTTCGTCAACTTCTTCCACTTTGTCCACTTCGTATACTGTGTTCACTTCATCTACTGTGTTCACTTCGTCCACTTCGTCAACTTCGTCCACTTAGTCGACTTCCTTCGCTTCCTCCATTTCGTCAACTTCGTCATATTCCTCCACTTCGTCCACTTCGTCAACTTCTTCCACTTCGTACACCTCGTCAACTTCGTCCACTTCGTCAACTTCCTCCACTTCGTCAACTTCCTCCCCTTCGTCCATTTCGTCAACTTCCTCCACTTCGTCCACTTCGTCGACTTCGACCATTTCGTCCACTTCATCAACTTCGTCCACTTCGTAAACTTCTTCCACTTTGTCCACTTCGTACACTGTGTTCACTTCGTCCACTTCGTCCACTGTGTTCACTTCGTCCACTTCGTCAACTTCGTCCACTTAGTCCACTTCCTCCGCTTCCTCCACTTCGTCTACTTCGTCAACTTCGTCCACTTCGTCAACGTCGTCCACTTCGTCAACTTCGTCCACTTCGTCTATTTCGTCAACTTCGTCCACTTAGTCCACTTCCTCTGCCTCCTCCACTTCGTCTACTTCGTCAACTTCGTGAACTTCATCCACTTCGTCAACTTCGTCCACTTCGTCCACTTCGTTCACTTCGTCCACTTTGTCAACTTCGTCAACTTCGTCAACTTCATCCTCTTCGTCAACGTTGTCGACTTCATCCTCTTCGTCCTCTTCGTCCACTTCGTCAACTTCGTTCACTTAATCCACTTCGTAAACTTCGTCATCTCCGTCAACTTCGTCTACTTCTTCAACTTCCTCCACTTCGTCGACTTCCTCCACTTCCTCCACTTCATCAACTTCATCCACTTAGTCCACTTCCTAAAGTTCCTCCACTTCCTCCACTTCCTCCACTTCGTCAACTTCATCCGCTTAGTCCACTTCCTAAACTTCCTCCACGTCCTCCACTTCGTCCAATTCATCCATTTAGTCCACTTCCTCCACTTCATCCACTTCCTCCACTTCATCGACTTCGTCCACTTCACCAACTTCGTCCACTTGCTTCACTTCCTCCACTTCCTCCACTTCGTCAACTTCGTCATATTCGTCAACTTCGTCCACTTCGTCAACTTCGTCCACTTCGTACACCTCGTCAACTTTGTCAACTTCGGGCCACTTCGTCAACTTCGTCCATTTCGTCAACATCTTCCGCTTTGTCCACTTCGTCAACATCGTCCACTTAGTCCACTTCTTCAAATTCGTCAACTTCCTCCACTTCCTCGACTTCCTCCACTTCCTCAACTTCCTCCACTTCGTCACCTTCGTCCACTTGGTCCACTTCCTTCATTTCCTCCACTTCGTCCACTTCCTCCACGTCCTCCACTTCGTCCACTTCCTCCAGTTTTTCCACTTGGTCAACTTCGTCCACTTCACAAACTTCGTCCACTTCCTCCACTTCGTCCACTTCCTCCACTTCGTCCACTTCGTCAACATCGTGAACTTTGTCCAGTTCATCCACTTCGTCAACTTCGTCCACTTTGTCCACTTCGTCAACTTCGTCCACTTCGTCAACTTCTTCCACTTCGTCCACTTTGTCCACTGCGTTCACTTCGTCCACTTCCTCCACTTCCTCCACTTCCAACACCTCGTCCACTTCCAATTTCGTCCAATTAATCTACTTCCTCCGCTTCGTCCACTTCTTCGACTTTGTCCACTTTGTCAACTTCGTCCACTTCTTCACCTTCGTCCACTTCCTCCACTTCCTCCACATCGTCAACTTCGACAACTTCGTACACTTCCTCCACTTCGTCAACTACGTCATCTTCGTCAACTGCGTCTACTTCGTCCACTTCCTCCACTTCCTCCACTTCGTGGACCTCCTCCTTCGTCAACTTCGTCCACTTAGTCTATTTCCTTCACTTCCTTCACTTCCTCCACTTTGTCCAAATCGTCCACTTCGTCCACTTCGTCGACTTCCTCCACTTCGTCCACTTCCTCTGCTTCCTCCACTTTGTCCACTTCACCAACCTCGTCAACTTCGTCGACTTCCTCCACATCCTCCACTTCGTCAACTTTGTCAACTTCGTCCTCTTCGTCCACTTCGTCCACTTCGTCAACTTTGTCCACTTCGACCACTTCCTCCGCTTCGTCCACTTCGACCACTTACTCCGCTTCGTCCACTTCGTCCACTTCGTCTGCTTCGTCCACTTCGCCCACTTGCTCCACTTCGTCCACTTCACCAACTTCGTCCACTTCGTCAACTTCGTCCACTTCGTCCACTTCTTCCGCTCCGTAAACTTCGTCCATTTCGTCAACATCTTCCGCTTTGTCCACTTCGTCAACTTCGTCCACTTAATCCACTTCTTCAAATTCGTCCACTTCCTCCACTTCCTCAACTTCCTCCACTTCGTCACCTTCGTCCACTTGGTCCACTTCCTTCATTTCCTCCACTTCCTCCACTTCGTCCACGTCCTCCACTTCGTCATAATCGTCCACTTAGTCCACTTCCTCCATTTCGTTCACTTCCTCCAGTTTTTCCAATTGGTCAACTTCGTCCACTTCACCAACTTCGTCTCCTTCCACCACTTCGTCCACTTCTTCCACTTCGTCCACTTCGTCCACTTCGTCAACATCGTCCAGTTGGTCAACTTCGTCAACTTCGTCCACTTCGTCCGCTTTGTCCACTACCTCCACTTCGTCCACTTCACCAACTTCGTCCACTTCGTCATTTGCGTCCACTTCGTCCACTTCCTCCGCTTCGTCCACCTCCCCCACTTCCTCCACTTCGTCCACTTCGTCCATTTCCTTCACTTAGTCCACTTCTTCCAATTCGTCCATTTCCTCCACTTCCTCAACTTCCTCCACTTCGTCACCTTTGTCCACTTGGTCCACTTCCCTCATTTCCTCCACTTCCTCCACTTCCTCCACGTCCTCCACTTCGTCATAATCGTCCACTTAGTCCACTTCCTCCAGTTTTTCCACTAGGTCAACTTCGTCCACTTAACCAACTTCGTCCACTTCCTCCACTTCGTCAACATCGTCAACTTCGTCCACTTCATTCACTTCGTCCACTTTGTCCACTTCATCAACTTCGTCCACTTCGTTAACTTCTTCTACTTCTTCCCATTTGTCCACTTCCTCCACTTCGTCCACTTCCAATTTCGTCCACTTAGTCTACTTCCTCCGCTTCGTCCACTTCTTCCACTTTGTCCACTTCGTCCACATCGTCCACTTCGTCAACTTCGTCCACTTCGTCAACGTCGTCCACTTCGTCCACCTCGTCCACTTCGTCAACTTCGTCCACTTTGTCCACTTTGTCAACTTCGTCCAGTTCTTCAACTTCGTCCACTTCCTCCACTTCCTTCACATCGTCAACTTCGTCCACTTCCTCCATTTCGTCAACTACGTCATCTTCGTCAACTTCGTCCACTTCCTCCACTTCGTGGACCTCCTCCTTCGTACACTTCGTCCTCTTAGTCCATTTCCTTCACTTCCTCCACTTCCTCCTCGTCCTCCACTTCCTCCTCTTCCTCCACTTCCTCGATGTCCTCCACTTTGTCCAAATCGTCCACTTAGTCCACTTCCTCCACTTCGTCCACTTCCTCTGCTTCTTCCACTTTGTCCACTTCACCAACCTCGTCAACTTCGTCGACTTCCTCCACATCCTCCACTTCGTCAACTTTGTCAACTTCGTCCACTTTGTCAACTTTGTCCACTTCGTCAACTTCGTCCACTTCGACCACTTCCTCCGCTTCGTCCACTTCTTGCATTTCGTCCACTTCGTCCACTTCGTTAACATGGTCCAGTTGGTCAACTTCATCCACTTCGTCCGCTTCGTCCACTTCGCCCACTTCCTCCACTTTGTCCACTTCACCAACTTTGTCCACTTCGTCAACTTCGTCAACAGCTTCAACTTCGTCCACTTACTCCGCTTCGTCCACCTCCCCCACTTCCACCACTTCGTCCATTTCCTTCACTTCGTCCACTTCGTCAACTTCATCAGCTTCGTCAACTTCGTCCACCTCGACAATTTCTTCCACTTCCTCCACTTTTTCAACTTCGTCCACTTCGTCCGCTTCGTCCGCTTCCTCCACTTCGTCCACTTCCTCCCTCCACTTCCTCCACTTCACCAACTTCGTCCACTTCGTCAACTTCGTGAAGTCGTCCACTTTCTCCACTTTCTCCACTTCGTCCACTTCGTCCCCTTCGTCAACTTGGTCCACTTCGTCAACGTGGTCCACTTCGTCAACTTCTTCCACTTCGTCCACTTAGTCCACTTCCTCCGCTTCGTCCACTTCGTCCACTTTGTCAACTTCGTCCACTTCCTCTGCTTCCTCCACTTTGTCCACTTCCTCTGCTTCCTCCACTTTGTCCACTTCACCAACCTCGTCCACTTCGTCGACTTCCTCCACATCCTCCACTTCGTCAACTTTGTCAACTTCGTCAACTTTGTCCACTTCCTCCGCTTCGTCAACTTCCTCCACTTCGTCTACTTCTTCCACTTTGTCCACTTCGTCCACTTCGTCCACTTCGTCAACATCGTCCACTTAGTCAACTACCTCCGCTTCCTCCACTTCGTCCACTTCTTCAACTTCGTCCACTTCGTCCGCTTCGTCCTTTTCCTCCACTTCGTCCACTTCACCAACTTCGTCCACTTCGTCAACTTTGTCAACTTCGTCCACTTCCTCCGCTTCGTCCACTTCCCCCACTTCCTCCACTTCGTGCACTTCGTCCACATCGTCCACTTCCTCCCCTTCTTCAACTTCGTCCACTTCGTCAACTTCGTCAACTTCCTCCACTTTGTCAACTTCGTCAACTTCATCCACTTCATCTGCTTCGTCCGCTTCCTCCACTTCGTCCACTTCCTCCCTCCGCTTCGTCCGCTTCCTCCGCTTCACCAACTTCTTTCGCTTTGTCCACTTCGTCCACTTCGTCGACTTTGTCCACTTCGTCCATTTCTTCAACTTCGTCCACTTCCAGCACTTCCTCCACTTCCTCCACTTCCTCCACTTCGTCCACATCGTCAACTTCGTCCACTTCGTCCTCTTCGTCCACTTCATCCACTTCGTCCACTTCGTCAACTTCGTCATCTTCGTCAACTTCATCCACTTCCTCCACTTCGTCAACTTTGTCAATTCGTCCACTTAGTTCACTTCCTCCACTACCTCCACTTCCTCCAGTTTGTCCACTTCGTCAAATTCGTCAACTTCCCCCATTTCTTCCACCTCTTCCACTTCTTCCACTTCTTCCACTTCGTCAACTTCCTCCATTTCGTCCACTTCATCAACTTCGTCAACTTCGTCCACTTCGTCAACTTCTTCCACTTCGTCCACTTCGTCAACTTCATCCGCTTAGTCCGCTACCTCCGCTTCCTCCGCTTCGTCCTCTTCGTCCACTTCAACAACTTCTTCAATTTCGTCAACTTTGTCTACTTCGTCAACTTCCTCCACTTCGTCCTCTTCGTCCACTTCGTCCACTTCGCCCACTTTGTCCACTTCGTCCACTTCGCCCACTTCGTCCACTTAATCCACTTCGTCAATTTCGTCAACTTTGTCAACTTCTTCATCTTCGTCAACTTCGTCTACTTCTTCCACTTCCTAAACTTCGTCGACTTCCTCCACTTCCTCGACTTCCTCCACTTCGTCAAATTCCTCCACATCCTCAACTTCCTCCACTTCCTCCATTTTTTCCACTTCATCCTCTCCGTCCTCTTCGTCAACTTCGTCTAATTCGTCCACTTCCTCATCTTCCTCCACTTTCTCCGCTTCCTCCACTTCCTCCATTTTTCCCACTTCATCCTCTTCGTCCACTTCGTCGACTTCGTCGACTTCGTCAACTTCGTCCACTTCGTCAACTTCGTCAACTTCGTCCACTTCGTCAACTTCGTCCACTTCGTCAACTTCGTCCACTTCGTCAACTTTGTCAACTTCGTCAACTTCGTCCACTTCGTCTACTTTGTCCATTTAATCCACTTCCTCTACTTCGTCAACTTCCTCCACTTCCTCCAATTTCTGCACTTCGTCAACTTCCTCACTTCCTCCACGTCCTCCAATTCGTCCACTTAGTCCACTTCCTCCACTTCCTCAACTTCCTACACTTCGTCCAGTTCATCCACTTCGTTCACTTCACCAACTTCGTCCACTTCCTCCACTTCATCAACTTCGTCATATTCCTCTACTTCGTCCACTTCGTCAACTTCGTCCACTTCGTCAACTTCTTCCACTTCGTACACCTCGTCAACTTCGTCAACTTCGTGCACTTTGTCAACTTCATCCACTTCGTCAACTTCGTCCACTTCGTCAACTTCCTCCGCTTCGTCCACTTCGTCCACTTCTTCAACTTCGTCTATTCCTCCACTTCCTCCACTTCGTCCTCTTCAGATGAAGCGCACAAAGTGGAGGAAGTGGACGAAGAGGACGATTTGGACCAAGTGGAGGACGTGGAGGATGTGGAGGAAGTGGAGGAAGTGAAGGAAGTGGACTAAGTGGATGAAGTTGACAAAGTGGAGGAAGTTAAGGAAGTGGACAAAGTGGATGAAGTGGGCGAAATGGACGAAGTTGACGAAGATGACGAAGTTGACGAAGTGGATCAAGTTCGTCCACTTCGTCCACTTCCTCTACTTCCTCCACTTCCTCCACTTCGTCCCCTTCCTACACTCTCTCAGTTCCTCCATTTCGTCCACTTCCTCCACTTCCTCCACTTCGTCCACCTCCCTCACTTCGTAAACTTGGTCTACTTCGTCCACTTCGTCCACTTCGTCAACTTCGTCTTCTTCGTCCACTTCGTCCACTTCCTCCACCTCCTCAACTTCGTCCACTTCGTCAACTTCGTCCACTTCCTCCACTTCGTCCAGTTCTTTCACTTCCTGCACTTCGTCCACGTCCTCCACTTCCTCCACTTCGTCCACTTCATCAACCTCGTCCATTTCGTCCACCTCGTCAATTCGTCCACTTCCTCCACTTCGTCAAGTTCGTCCACTTCCTCCATTTCTTCCACCTCCTCCACTTCCTCCACATCCTCCACTTCCTCAACATCGTCCATTTCCTCCACTTCCTCCACTTCATTCACTTCCTCCACTTCGTCCACATCCTCCACTTCGTCAACTTTGTCCACTTCGTCCATTTCGTCCACCTCGTCAAGTTCGTCAACTTCCTCCATTTCATCCACTTCGTCCACATCTTCTACTTCGTCCACTTCCTCCTCTTCGTCCACTTCCCCCACTTCGTCCACTTCTTCAACTTCGTCTAGTTCCTCCACTTCGTCCAGTTCTTACACTTCCTCCACTTCGTCCACTTCTTCAACTTCGTCTAGTTCCTCCACTTCGTCCAGTTCTTCCACTTCATCCACTTTGTTAACTTCGTCCATTTAGTCCACTTCATCAAGTTCGTATACTTCGTCCACTTCCTCCACTTCATCAACTTCGTCAACTTCCTCCATTTCATCCACTTCGTCCACATCTTCTACTTCGTCCCCTTCCTCCACTTCGTCCACTTCCCCCACTTCGTCCACTTCTTCAACTTCGTCTAGTTCCTCCACTTCGTCCAGTTCTTACACTTCCTCCACTTCGTCCACATCCTCTACTTCGTCAACTTTGTCCACTTCGTCCATTTCGTCCACCTCGTCAAGTTCGTCCACTTGCTCCACTTCGTCAAGTTCGTCCACTTCCTCCACTTCCTCCACTTCTTCCACTTCCTCCACTTCGTCCACTGCCTCCTCCTCTACTTCCTCCAGTTCGTCCACTTTGTCCACTTCGTCCATTTCGTCTACTTCCTCCACTTCCTCCACTTCGTCCAATTCGTCAACTTCGTCAAGTTCGTCCCCTTCGTCCACTTCGTCAACTTCGTCAAATTCATCCCCTTCGTCCACTTCCACCACTTCCTCCACTACGTCAACTTCTTCCACTTCGTCCACGTCCCCCACTTCGTCCACTTCGTCCACTTCGTCCACTTCGTCCACTTCCTCCACTTCGTCCAGTTCTTCCACATCCTGCACTTCGTCCACGTCCTCCACTTCCTGCCCTTCGTCCACTTCTTCAACTTCGTCCATTTCGTCCACCTCGTCAGGTTCGTCGACTTCCTCCACTTCCTCCACTTCGTCAAGTTCGTCCAGTTTGTCCACTTCTACCACCTCCTCCACTTCCTCCACATCCTCCACTTCCTCAACATCGTCCATTTCCTCCACTTCCTCCACTTCATTCACTTCCTCCACTTCTTCCACTTCGTCCACTTCCTTCACTTCATCCACTTCGTGTAGTTCGTCCACCTCGTCCACTTCATCAGCTTCGTCCACTTCGTCCACTTTGTCCACTTCCTCCACGTCCTCCACTCCCTTCACTTCGTCCACGTCGTCAACTTCGTCCACTTTGTCTACTTCGTCCTCTTCGCCTACTTCGTCCACTTCCTCCATTTCCTCCACTTCCTCCACTTCATCCACTTCGTCCACTTCGTCAAGTTCGTCCACTTCCTCTACTTCCTCCACTTCCTCCACTTCGTCCACTTCCTTAAGTTCCTCCATTTCGTCCACTTCCTCCACTTCGTCCACTTCCCTCACTTCGTAAACTTCGTCTTCTTCGTCCACTTCGTCCACTTCGTCCACTTCCTCCACTTCACCCACTTCCTCCACTTCGTCCACTGTGTCCTCCTCGTCGACTTCTTCATCATCTTCTTCCACTTCGTCCACTTCGTCCAATTCGTCAACTTCGTCCCCTTCGCCCACTTCGTCAAGTTCGTCTACTTCGTCAACTTCGTCCACTTCCTTAACATCGTCCACTTCCTCCATTTCCTCCACTTCATTGACTTCCTGCACTTCTTCCACTTCGTCAACTTCTTCCACTTCGTCCATTTCATCCACTTCGTCCACTTCCTCAACTTCCTCCACCTCCTCAACTTCGTCCACTTCGTCAACTTCGTCCACTTCCTCCACTTCGTCCAGTTCTTCCACTTCCTGCACTTCGTCTACGTCCACCACTTCGTCCACTTCATCAACATCGTCCATTTCGTCCACCACATCTGTTCGTCCACTTCCTCCACTTCCTCCACTTCGTCAAGTTCGTCCACTTCGTCCAGTTCTTCCACCTCCTCCACTTCCTCCACATCCTCCACTTCATCAACATCGTCCATTTCCTCCACTTCCTCCACTTTATTCACTTCCTCCACTTCTTCCACTTCGTCAACTTCGTCCACTTCCTCCACTTCCTCCACTTCGTCCACTTCATCCACTTTGTTAACTTCGTCCATTTAGTCCACTTCCTCCACTTCGTCAACTTCTTCCACTTCGTCCACGTCCCCCACTTCGTCCACTTCGTCAATTTCGTTCACTTTGTCAACTTCGTCCACTTCGTCCAATTCTTCCACCTCCTGCACTTCGTCCACGTCCTCCACTTCCTGCACTCCGTCCACTTCATCAACTTCGTCCATTTCCTCTACTTCCTCCACATCCTCCACATCCTCCACTTCCTCAACATCGTCCACTTCCTCCACTTCCTCCACTTCTTCCACTTCCTCCACTTCGTCTAGTACGTCCACTTCGTCCACTTCATCAACTTCGTCCACTTCGTCCACTTTGTCCACTTCTTCCACTTCCTCCACGTCCTCCACTTCCTTCACTTCGTCCACGTCGTCAACTTCGTCCACTTCCTCCATTTCCTCCACTTCCTCCACTTCATCCACTTCGACCACTTCGTCAAGTTCGTCCACTTCCTCTACTTCCTCCACTTCCTCCACTTCCTCCACTTCCTACACTTCCTTCAGCTCCTCCATTTCGTCCACTTCCTCTACTTCCTCCACTTCCCTCACTTCGTAAGTTCGTCAACTTCGTCCACTTCGTCAACTTCGTCTTCTTCGTCCACTTCCTCCACTTCGTCCACTGTGTCCTCCTCGTCCACTTCTTCATCATCTTCTTCCACTTCGTCCTCTCCGTCCAATTGGTCAACTTCGTCCCCTTCGCCCACTTCGGCAAGTTCGTCTACTTCGTCAACTTCGTCCACTTCGTCCACTTCCTCAACATCGACGACTTCCTCCACTTCCTCCACTTCATTGACTTCCTGCACTTCTTCCACTTCGTCAACTTCGTCCACTTCTTCCACGTCGTCCATTTCGTCTACTTCGTCAAGTTCGTCCACTTCCTCCACTTTCTCCACCTCCTCAACTTCGTCCACTTCCTCCACTTCGTCCAGTTCTTCCACTTCCTGCACTTCGTCCACGTCCTCCACTTCCTCCACTTCGTCCACTTCATCAACATCGTCCATTTCGTCCACCTCGTCAGTTCGTCCACTTCCTCCACTTTCTCCACTTAGTCAAGTTCGTCCACTTCTTCCACCTCCTCCACATCCTCCACATCCTTTACTTCATCAACATCGTCCATTTCCTCCACTTCCTCCACTTCATTCACTTCCTCCACTTCTTCCACTTCGTCCACTTCCTCCACTTCGTCCACTTCGTCCACTTCATCCACTTTGTTAACTTCGTCCATTTAGTCAACTTCATCAAGTTCGTCCCCTTCGTGCACTTCCACCACTTCCTCCACTACGTCAACTTCTTCCACTTCGTCCACATCCCCCACTTCGTCCACTTCGTCAACTTCGTCCACTTCCTCCACTTCGTCCAGTTCTTCCACTTCCTGCACTTCGTCCACATCCTCCACTTCCTGCACTTCGTCCACTTCATCAACTTCGTCCATTTCGTCCACCTCGTCAGGTTCGTCCACTGCCTCCACTTCCTCCACTTCGTCAGGTTCGTCCACTTTGTCCACTTCTACCACCTCCTCTACTTCCTCCACATCCTCCACATCCTCCACTTCCTCAACTTTGTCCATTTCCTCCACTTCCTCCACTTCATTCATTTCCTCTACTTCTTCCACTTCGTCCACTTCCTCCACTTGATCCACTTCGTCTACTTCCTCCACTTCCTCAACTTCGTCAACTTCCTCCACTTCCTCCACATCGTCCACATCTTCCACTTCGTCCACTTTCTCCACTTCCCCCACTTCGTCCACTTCTTCAACTTCGTCTAGTTCCTCCACTTCGTCCAGTTCTTACACTTCCTCCACTTCCTCCACATCCTCCACTTCCTCCACTTCCTCCACTTCGTCCACTTCGTCAACTTTTTCCAGTTCATCCATTTCGTCCACCTCGTCAAATTCGTCCACTTCCTCCACTTCGTCAAGTTCGTCCACTTCCTCCACTTCGTCCACTTCTTTCATTTCCTCCACTTCGTCCACTGCCCCCTCCTCTACTTCCTCCAGTTCGTCCACTTTGCCCACTTCGTCCATTTCGTCTACTTCCTCCACTTCTTCCACTTCGTCCAACTCGTCAACTTCGTCAAGTTCGTCCCGTTCGTCCATTTCGTCTACTTCCTCCACTTCTACCACCTCCTCCACTTCCTCCACATCCTCCACATCCTCCACTTCCTCAACATCGTCCATTTCCTCCACTTCATTAACTTCCTCCACTTCTTCCACTTCGTCCACTTCCTCCACTTCGTCCACTTCGCCACTTCGTCAACTTCGTCAACTTCGTCCACTTCCTCCACCTCCTCCACTTCCTCCACATCCTCCACTTCCTCAACATCGTCCATTTCCTCCACTTCATTAACTTCCTCCACTTCTTCCACTTCGTCCACTTCCTCCACTTCGTCCACTTCGCCACTTCGTCAACTTTGTCAACTTCGTCCACTTCCTCCACCTCCTCCACTTCCTCCACTTCCTCCACCTCCTCCACTTCCTCCCCTTCATCCACTTCGTCAACTTCGTCGCCTTCGTCTGCTTCCTCCACTTCCTCCACTTCGTCAACTTCTTCCACTTCGTCAACTTTGTCCACTTCTCCAACATCGTCCACTTCCTCCACTTCATTCACTTCTTGCACTTCTTCAACTTCGTCCACTTCCTCCACTTGTTCCACTTCCTCCATTTCGTCCACTTCGTCCACTTCCTCACTTCGTCCAGATCGTTAACTTCCTGCACTTCGTCAACTTCAACCACTTCGTCAACTTCGTCCACTTCGTCCACTTCGTCCACTTCTTCCACTTTCTCCACTTCCTCCACTTTGTCCACTTCGTCCACTTCGTCAACTTCGTGAACTTCCTCCACTTCCTCCACTTCCTCCACCTCCTCCACTTCCTCCCCTTCGTCCACTTCGTCAACTTCGTCGCCTTCGTCTGCTTCCTCCACTTCCTCCACTTCGTCAACTTCTTCCACTTCGTCAACTTTGTCCACTTCTCCAACATCGTCCACTTCCTCCACTTCATTCACTTCTTGCACTTCTTCAACTTCGTCCACTTCCTCCACTTCCTCCACTTGTTCCACTTCCTCCATTTCGTCCACTTCGTCCACTTCCTCACTTCGTCCAGATCGTTAACTTCCTGCATTTCGTCAACTTCAACCACTTCGTCAACTTCGTCCACTTCGTCCACTTCGTCCACTTCGTCCACTTCGTCCACTTCTTCCACTTTCTCCACTTCCTCCACTTTGTCCACTTCGTCCACTTCGTCAACTTCGTGAACTTCCTCCACTTCCTCCACTTCGTCCACTTCGTCCACTTTGTCCACTTCGCGACTTCTTCCACTTCTTCCACTTCATCCACTTCGTCCACTTCGTCAAGTTCATCCACTTCCTCCACTTCCTCCAATTCCCCCACTTCGTCAACTTCTTCAACTTCGTCTAGTTCCTCCACTTCGTCCAGTTCTTACACTTCCTCTACTTCGTCCATATCCTCCACTTCCTCCACTTCGTCCACTTCGTCAACTTTGTCCCCTTCGTCCATTTCGTCCACCTCGTCAAGCACGTCCACTTCCTCCACTACGTCAAGTTCGTCCACTTCCTCCACTTTGTCCACTTCTTCCACTTCCTCCACTTCGTCCACTGCATCCTCCTGCACTTCCTCCACTTCCTCCACTTCCCTCACTTCGTAAGTTCGTCAACTTCGTCCACTTCGTCAACTTCGTCTTCTTCGTCCACTTCTTCCACTTCGTCCACTGTGTCCTCCTCGTCCACTTCTTCATCATCTTCTTCCACTTCGTCCACTCCGTCCAATTGGTCAACTTCGTCCCCTTCGCCCACTTCGTCAAGTTCGTCTACTTCGTCAACTTCGTCCACTTCGTCCACTTCCTCAACATCGACGACTTCCTCCACTTCCTCCACTTCATTGACTTCCTGCACTTCTTCCACTTCGTCAACTTCGTCCACTTCTTCCACGTCGTCCATTTCGTCCACTTCGTCAAGTTCGTCCACTTCCTCCACTTTCTCCACCTCCTCAACTTCGTCCACTTCGTCCACTTCCTCCACTTCGTCCAGTTCTTCCACTTCCTGCACTTCGTCCACGTCCTCCACTTCCTCCACTTCGTCCACTTCATCAACATCGTCCATTTCGTCCACCTCGTCAGTTCGTCCACTTCCTCCACTTTCTCCACTTAGTCAAGTTCGTCCACTTCTTCCACCTCCTCCACATCCTCCACATCCTTTACTTCATCAACATCGTCCATTTCCTCCACTTCCTCCACTTCATTCACTTCCTCCACTTCTTCCACTTCGTCCACTTCCTCCACTTCGTCCACTTCGTCCACTTCGTCCACTTCATCCACTTTGTTAACTTCGTCCATTTAGTCAACTTCATCAAGTTCGTCCCCTTCGTGCACTTCCACCACTTCCTCCACTACGTCAACTTCTTTCACTTCGTCCACATCCCCCACTTCGTCCACTTCGTCAACTTCGTCCACTTCCTCCACTTCGTCCAGTTCTTCCACTTCCTGCACTTCGTCCACATCCTCCACTTCCTGCACTTCGTCCACTTCATCAACTTCGTCCATTTCGTCCACCTCGTCAGGTTCGTCCACTGCCTCCACTTCCTCCACTTCGTCAGGTTCGTCCACTTTGTCCACTTCTACCACCTCCTCTACTTCCTCCACATCCTCCACATCCTCCACTTCCTCAACTTTGTCCATTTCCTCCACTTCCTCCACTTCATTCATTTCCTCTACTTCTTCCACTTCGTCCACTTCCTCCACTTGATCCACTTCGTCTACTTCCTCCACTTCCTCAACTTCGTCAACTTCCTCCACTTCCTCCACATCGTCCACATCTTCCACTTCGTCCACTTTCTCCATCCCCACTTCGTCCACTCTTCACTCGTCTAGTTCCTCCACTTCGTCCAGCACACTTCCTCCACTTCCTCACATCCTCCACTTCCCCACTTCCTCCACTTCGTCCACTTCGTCACTTTTTCCAGTTCATCCATTCGTCCACCTCCAAACGTCCATTGTCAGCGTCCACTCCCCACTCGTCCTTCACCCCACCGCCATGCCCCCCCCTCCTCCAGCGTCCCTTTGCCCACTTCGTCCATTCTCACTTCCTCACTTTTCCACTCCCATATTCAGTCGTCCATTCGTCTCTTCCTCCACTTCTACCACCTCCTCCACTTCCTCCACTCCCACATCCTCACTCCTCAACCGTCCACCCCATCTACTTCCTCCCTCCCGCTCGCCACTTGTCAACTTCGTCCACCCCACCCTCCATCCTCACTCCAAATCGTCCATCCTCCATATCTTCTCATTGTCCACTTCCTCAGCCGATCACTTTGTCAATTGTATCCCCCACCCCCCCCCCCTCCCCGCATTCGCTCTGCTCCTCCCTTCCTCCATTGTCATTCTTCCTGTCAATTTGTCACTTCTCCAAATGTCCACTTCCTCATTCACTTCTGCTTTCAATTTCTGTCACCTGCCATGTCCAGCAGAGATTTTCATTCATGCTCGCCATGTCCACCTTTCATCTCAGCCGCGAGGATTGTCGTGTGCTTCTCCACCTCCCTCTGTTGTCCACTCATTCTCCCTTCTCCCTGTCCCTCAGTTCCACTCTCGTCCGCATCCTTGTCGCCCGTGTGCTTGCTGTCTGCTGATCGGCCCGCTCCACCTCCCCTCCCGCTGCCGCGCGCCCCGCTTAGGCGCCGAGTCTCTCGCGGGGCACACTTCTCCCGTCCACTCCGTCCAATTGGCATTGTCCCCTCGCCTGTCGTGTCCTGTCCACCTGAGACTCTATTCTCTTCTCCTGCTGTCCTTCTCGCGCCCCTGCTCCCCCGTCCATCGCCCCGCCGTTGCCGCCTCCCGCAAGTCACGCCGCGCGCCCCCCTCTCCGTGTCCACACCCTCACACCTCACATCCTTTCTTCATCAAATCGTCCATTCCTTTCCTCCTTCATCATTCCTCCTTCTTCCTCGTCCATTCCTCCTCGTCCATTCGTCATTCGTCCTTACCTGTACTTGCCTTTGCAACTTTCGTCGTCCCCTGTGCACTTCCACCCTCCACGCCTTTATCCACCTCGCCTGTCTGTCTCGTTTCTCGTCCAATCTCCTGCCTTCGTCCTCACCTCGTCCCTCGTCCTCGTCGGCGTCCATGCCTCCACTTCCCTGTCGGGCCTTTTCCCTCCACCTCCTCTCTTCCCAATCCTCCACATCCTCACTTCCTCAACTTTGTCCATTCCTCCACTTCCTCCATCATTCATTTCCTCTACTTCTTCCATTCGTCCATTCTTCCATTCGTCTATTCCTCCACTTCCTCAACTCGTCAATTCCTCCATTCCTCCAACGTCCACATCTTCCATTCGTCCATTCTCCTCGTCCATCTTCACTCGTCTAGTTCCTCCATTCGTCCAGTTCTTACACTTCCTCCATTCCTCCACATCCTCCACTTCCTCCATTCGTCAACTTTTTCCAGTTCGTCCATTCGTCCACTCGTCAAATTGTCCATTCCTCCTCAGCGTCCACGTTCGTCCATGCTCCTTCCCCGCGTCCACTTTGCCCCTTCGTCCATCGTTCTTCCTCCATTCTTCCATCGTCCACTCGTCATGTCAGGCGTCGTCCATGTCCTAATCACTTCCTCAAATCGTCCATCCCCACTTCTCTCTCTGCCACCTCCAGCCCCTGTTCCCAAATGTCCATTCTCATCAACCTCTCCCTCCCCGCCGCCATGTTTGCATTCGTCCATCCTCCATCCTCCACCCCCCCCCCTCCTCTACGTGTGCTCGTCTGCTTCCTATTGCATCCCGCTGTTCTCCATGTCCATTCCTCCTCATCATTCTTGCTTCTTCTGTCCATTCCTCCGTTCACTCCTCCATTCGTCCCGTCCATCCTTTCGTCCAGACGTTCTCTGCTTCTTCCCTTGTCAATTCGTCCTTCCATTCTTCCTTTCTCCATCTCCCTTGTCCCTCGTCCAGTTGAATTTCCTTTCCTCTCCTCCACTCTTTGTCCAGTCATGCCTCGTCTGCTTCCTCCATTCCTCCACTGTCATTCTCTTGTCATGCCATCCGTCACTCCTCCATTCATACTCTGCTTCTTCATGTCCTCTCATGTTCCACTCCCCAGTCCATTCGTCCATCCTCATGCCGTCGTTAACTCCTGCACTTCGTCAACTTCCATGTCTTGTCCTGTCCATTCGTCCATTCTTCCATTCTCCTCCTCCCTCGTCCCTCGTCAATTGTGAACTCCTCCCCCTCGTCCGTCCTGCTTCGCGACTTCTTCCATTCTTCCCTTCCCACTCGTCCACTTCGTCAAGTTCACCACTTCCTCCACTTCCTCCTCCACGTCATCTTCACTCGTCAGTTCCTCCACTTCGCCAGTTTTACACTTCCTCTACTTCGTCCATCTCACTCCTCCATCGTCCTGTCCTTTGTCTTCGTCCATTTCGTCCACCTCGTCAAGCACGTCCACTTCCTCCACTACGTCAATGTCCTTCCTCCACTTTGTCCACTTCTTCCACTTCCTCCACTTCGTCCACTGCTCCTCTGCACTTCCTCCACTTCGTCCACTTCGCCAACGTCAGTTCGTCCCCTTCGTCCACTTCGTCAACTTGCAAATTCGTCCCCTTCGTCCATTCCACTTCTCCATCGTCAACTTCTTCCATTCGTCGACTCCCCCATTGTCCACTTCGTCAATTGTCCACTTCGTCAAATTTTCCATTCCTACATTCGCCGTTCTTCCACTCCTGCACTTCGTCCACATCCTCACTTCCTAACTTCGTCCGGTTGTCCACTTCTACACTCCTCCATTCCTATCATTCCTCAACATCGTCCATTCCTCCATTCCTCCACTTCATTCACTTCCTCCACTTCTCCATTCCACTTCCTTCACTTCACTTGTGTGTTCGTCCACCTCGTCCACTTCATCAACTTCATCCATTCGTCCATTTTCCACTTCCTCCGTCCTCCATCCTTCACTTCGTCCACGTCTCTGTCTTTGTCCACTTTCCTTTCGTCTTCGTCCATTCCTCCATTCCTCCATTCCTCCATTCATCCACTTCGTCCACTTCGTCAGTTCGTCCATTCTTCTTCCTCCACTTGCTTTGTTCCTCCATTCGTCCATTCCTCCATTCGTCCATCCCTCACTTCGTAAACTTCGTCTTCTTCTCCACTTCGTCCATTCCTCCACTTACCCACTTCCTCCACTTCGTCCACTTTCCTCTCGTCGATTCTTCATCATCTTCTTCCACTTCGTCCAATTCGTCAACTTCGTCCCCTTCGCCCACTTCGTCATTTGTCTACTTCGTCAATTGTCCATTCCTTAACATCGTCCACTTCCTCATTCGTCCATTCATTATCGCATTCTTCCATTCGTCATTCTTCCACTTCGTCCATTTCATCCACTCGTCCATTCCTCAACTTCCTCCACCTCCTCAACTTCGTCCACTTCGTCAATTGTCCATTCCTCCACTTCGTCCAGTTCTTCATTCTGCACTTCGTCCAGTCCACCACTTCCTCCACTTCGTCCACTTCATCAACATCGTCCATTCGTCCACCACACTGTTCGTCCATTCCTCCTTCCTCCACTTCCTCCACTTCGTCAAGTTCGTCCACTTCGTCCAGTTCTTCCACTCCTCCACTTCCTCCAATCCTCCACTTCATCAACATCGTCCATTTCCTCCACTTCCTCCACTTTATTCACTTCCTCCATTCTTCCATTCGTCAATTGTCCACTTCCTCCACTTCCTCCACTTCGTCCATTTCACTTTGTTAACTTCGTCCATTAGTCCACTTCCTCCACTTCGTCAATTCTTCCACTCGTCCCGCCCCACTTCGTCCATTCGTCAATTTCGTTCATTTGTCAACTTCGTCCATTCGTCCATTTTAATCTGTCGTCCACGTCCTCTTCATGTCCCTTCATCAACTTCGTCCATTCCTCTACTTCCTCCACATCCTCCACATCCTCCACTTCCTCAACATCGTCCACTTCCTCCATTCCTCCCTTCTTCCATTCCTCCACTTCGTCTGTACGTCCTTGTCCCTTCTCAACTTCGTCCATTCGTCCATTTGTCCACTTCTTCCACTTCCCCCACGTCCTCCATTCCTTCACTTCGTCCAGTCGTCCTTTCCATTCCTCCATTTCCTCCACTTCCTCCACTTCATCCACTTGACCACTCGTCGTTCGTCCACTTCCTCTACTTCCTCCATTCCTCCACTTCCTCCACTTCCTCCATTTCACTTCCTTCAGCTCCTCCATTCGTCCACTTCCTCCACTTCCTCCACTTCCCTCACTTCGTAAGTTCGTCAATTCGTCCATTCGTCAACTTCGTCTTCTTCGTCCACTTCCTCCATTCGTCCACTGTGTCCTCCTCGTCCACTTCTTCATCATCTTCTTCCACTTCGTCCACTCCGTCCAATTGGTCAACTTCGTCCCCTTCGCCCACTTCGTCAAGTTCGTCTACTTCGTCAATTGTCCACTTCGTCCACTTCCTCAACATCGACGACTTCTCCATTCCTCCACTTCATTACTTCCTGCACTTCTTCCACTTCGTCAACTTGTCCATTCTTCCAGTCGTCCATTTCGTCCATTCGTCAGGTCCACTTCCTCCACTTTCTCCACCTCCTCAACTTCGTCCACTTCGTCCATTCCTCCTTCGTCCGTTCTTCCACCACTTCGTCCACGTCCTCCACTTCCTCCACTTCGTCCACTTCATCAACATCGTCCATTCGTCCACTCGTCAGTTCGTCCACTTCCTCCACTTTCTCCACTTAGTCAAGTCGTCCATTCTTCCACCTCCTCCACATCCTCCACATCCTTTACTTCATCAACATCGTCCATTTCCTCACTTCCTCCACTTCTTCCTTCCTCCACTTCTTCCATTCCTCCTCCTCCACTTCGTCCACTTCATCCACTTTGTTCTTCGTCCATTAGTCAACTTCATCAGTGCTCGTGCACTTCCACCACTCCTCCACACGACTTCTCTCGTCCATCCCCCCTCGTCCACTTCGTCAACTTCGTCTTCCTCCTGTCCAGCTCCTCGCTGTCCATCTCCTTCCTGCACTTCGTCCACTTCATCAACTTCGTCCATTCGTCCACCTCGTCAGGTTCGTCCACTTCCTCCACTTCTCACTTCGTCAGGTTCGTCCACTTTGTCCACTTCTACCACCTCCTCTATTCCTCCCTCCTCCTCTCCACTTCCTCAACTTTTCCATTCCTCCACTTCCTCCACTTCATTCATTTCCTCACTTCTCCACTTCGCCACTTCCTCCACTTCATCCACTTCGTCTACTTCCTCCACTTCCTACTCTTCGTCAACTTTCTCCACTTCCTCCACATCGTCCACATCTTCCACTTCGTCCATTTTCATTCCCCCACTTCGTCCACTTCTTCAACTTCGTCTAGTTCCTCCATTCGTCCAGTTCTTACACTTCTCCACTTCCTCCACATCCTCCACTTCCTCCACTTCCTCCACTTCCTCCACTTCGTCAACTTTTTCCACTTCGTCCATTTCGTCCACCTCGTCAAATTCGTCCACTTCCTCCTTCGTAAGTTCGTCCACTTCCTCCACTTCGTCCACTTCTTTCATTCCTCCACTCGTCCACTGCCTCCTCCTCACTTCCTCCAGTTCGTCCACTTTGCCCACTTCGTCCATTTCGTCTACTTCCTCCACTTCTTCCACTTCGTCCAACTCGTCAACTTCGTCAAGTTCGTCCCGTTCGTCCATTCGTCTACTTCCTCCACTTCTACCACCTCCTCCACTTCCTCCACATCCTCCACATCCTCCACTTCCTCAACATCGTCCATTCCTCCCTTCATTAACTCCTCCATCTCCCGCCACTTCCTCCATTCGTCCACTCGCCACTCGTCAACTTCGTCAATTGTCAATTGTCCACTTCCTCATCCCTCCACACCTCCACTCCAACCGTCCACCTCCACAAACCCACCACGCCACCCCCGCCCGCCACTTCGTCAATTGCTTGCTTCCCTTCCCCCACCTCCATCCTCCCTCGTCCATTCGTCATTCGTCGCCTTGTCGCTTTCTATTCCACGTCCCTCTTCAACTTTGTCCACTTCTCCAACATCGTCCACTTCCTCCATTCATCACTTCTTGCCTTCTTCACTTGTCCATTCTCACTGTTCCACTTCCTCCACGTCCATCGTCATCTCGTCCAGACGTTAACTTCTGCACTTCGTCAACTTCACCACTTGTCAACTTCGTCCACTTCGTCCACTTCGTCCATTCTTCCACTTCTCCATTCCTCACTTTGTCCCTTCGTCCACTTCGTCAATTGTGAACTTCCTCCACTTCCTGCACTTCGTCCACTTCGTCCCTTTGTCCCTTCGCGACTTCTTCCACTTCTCCACTTCACCACTCGTCCACTTCGTCAAGTTCATCGACTTCCTCCATTCTCCAATTCCCCCCTCGTCACTTCTTCACTGTCTAGTTCCTCCATCGTCCAGCTGTCCACATCCTCCACTCCTCCACTCGTCCACTGTCAACTTGCCCCTGTCCATCCGTCCACCTCGTCAAGCACGTCCACTTCCTCCACTACGTCAGTTCGTCCACTTCCTCCACTTTGTCCACTTCTTCCACTTCCTCCACTTCGTCCACTGCCTCCTCCTGCACTTCATCCACTTCCTCCACTTCTTCCATTGTCAAGTCGTCCCCGTCCACTTCGTCAACTTCGTCAAACCGTCCCCTTCGTCCACTTCCACCACTTTCTCCACTACGTCAACTTCTTCCACTTCGTCGACGTCCCCCACTTCGTCCACTTCGTCAACTTCGTCCACTTCGTCAAATTTGTCCACTTCCTACACTTCGTCCAGTTCTTCCACCTCCTGCACTTCGTCCACATCCTCCACTTCCTACACTTCGTCCAGTTTGTCCACTTCTACCACCTCCTCCACTTCCTCCACATCCTCCACTTCCTCAACATCGTCCATTTCCTCCACTTCCTCCACTTCATTCACTTCCTCCACTTCTTCCACTTCGTCCACTTCCTTCACTTCATCCACTTCGTGTAGTTCGTCCACCTCGTCCACTTCATCAACTTCGTCCACTTCGTCCACTTCGTCCACTTTGTCCACTTCCTCCACGTCCTCCACTCCCTTCACTTCGTCCACGTCGTCAACTTGTCGACTTTGTCACTTCGACCCTCGCCTATTCGTCCATCCTCCATCCTCCACTTCCTCCACTTCATCCACTCGTCCACTTGTCAAGTTCGTCCATTCCTTACTTCCTCCACTTCCTCCATTCGTCCATTCAGTTCCTCCATCGTCCATCCCCACTCGCCCTCCCCACTTCGTAAACTCGTCTTCTCGTCCATTCGTCCATTCGTCCACTTCCTCCACTTCACCCACCCCCACTCGTCCATTGTCCCCTCGTCGACTTCTTCATCACTTCTCCACTTCGTCCAATGTGCCTCAGGTCTCGTCTTTACTCCTCATTCATCTCTCCTCTTGTTTTCTCCATGTCCATCACCGTCTTCGTCCACTGTCTTTCCATCCTCCTGTCCAGCTCTCTGCTTTCAGTCCCCTATCGTCCAACACGTCCATTTGCCACATGGACTGGAGCCACACATATCTATTCACTTCCTCCACTTCTTCACTTCGTCAACTTCGTCCACTTCCTCCACTTCCTCCACTTCGTCCACTTCATCCACTTTTTAACTTCGTCCATTTAGTCCATTCCTCCACTTCGTCAACTTCTTCCACTTCGTCCACGTCCCCCACTTCGTCCATTCGTCAATTTGTTCACTTTGTCAACTTCGTCCACTTCGTCCAATTCTTCCACCTCCTGCACTTCGTCCACGTCCTCATCCTGCACTCCGTCCACTTCATCAACTTCGTCCATTTCCTCTACTTCCTCCACATCCTCCACATCCTCCACTTCCTCAACATCGTCCACTTCCTCCACTTCCTCCACTTCTTCCACTTCCTCCACTTCGTCTAGTACGTCCACTTCGTCCACTTCATCAACTTCGTCCACTTCGTCCACTTTGTCCACTTCTTCCACTTCCTCCACGTCCTCCACTTCCTTCACTTCGTCCACGTCGTCAACTTCGTCCACTTCCTCCATTTCCTCCACTTCCTCCACTTCATCCACTTCGACCACTTCGTCAAGTTCGTCCACTTCCTCTACTTCCGCCACTTCCTCCACTTCCTCCACTTCCTCCACTTCCTACACTTCCTTCAGCTCCTCCATTTCGTCCACTTCCTCCACTTCCTCCACTTCCCTCACTTCGTAAGTTCGTCAACTTCGTCCACTTCGTCAACTTCGTCTTCTTCGTCCACTTCCTCCACTTCGTCCACTGTGTCCTCCTCGTCCACTTCTTCATCATCTTCTTCCACTTCGTCCACTCCGTCCAATTGGTCAACTTCGTCCCCTTCGCCCACTTCGTCAAGTTCGTCTACTTCGTCAACTTCGTCCACTTCGTCCACTTCCTCAACATCGACGACTTCCTCCACTTCCTCCACTTCATTGACTTCCTGCACTTCTTCCACTTCGTCAACTTCGTCCACTTCTTCCACGTCGTCCATTTCGTCCACTTCGTCAAGTTCGTCCACTTCCTCCACTTTCGCCACCTCCTCAACTTCGTCCACTTCGTCCACTTCCTCCACTTCGTCCAGTTCCTCCACTTCCTGCACTTCGTCCACGTCCTCCACTTCCTCCACTTCGTCCACTTCATCAACATCGTCCATTTCGTCCACCTCGTCAGTTCGTCCACTTCCTCCACTTTCTCCACTTAGTCAAGTTCGTCCACTTCTTCCACCTCCTCCACATCCTCCACATCCTTTACTTCATCAACATCGTCCATTTCCTCCACTTCCTCCACTTCATTCACTTCCTCCACTTCTTCCACTTCGTCCACTTCGTCCACTTCGTCCACTTCGTCCACTTCATCCACTTTGTTAACTTCGTCCATTTAGTCAACTTCATCAAGTTCGTCCCCTTCGTGCACTTCCACCACTTCCTCCACTACGTCAACTTCTTCCACTTCGTCCACATCCCCCACTTCGTCCACTTCGTCAATTTCGTCCACTTCCTGCACTTCGTCCAGTTCTTCCACTTCCTGCACTTCGTCCACATCCTCCACTTCCTGCACTTCGTCCACTTCATCAACTTCGTCCATTTCGTCCACCTCGTCAGGTTCGTCCACTTCCTCCACTTCCTCCACTTCGTCAGGTTCTTCCACTTTGTCCACTTCTACCACCTCCTCTACTTCCTCCACATCCTCCACATCCTCCACATCCTCCACTTCCTCAACTTTGTCCATTTCCTCCACTTCCTCCACTTCATTCATTTCCTCTACTTCTTTCACTTCGTCCACTTCCTCCACTTCATCCACTTCGTCTACTTCCTCCACTTCCTCAACTTCGTCAACTTCCTCCACTTCCTCCACATCGTCCACATCTTCCACTTCGTCCACTTTCTCCACTTCCCCCACTTCGTCCACTTCTTCAACTTCGTCTAGTTCCTCCACTTCCTCCACTTCGTCCACTTCGTCAACTTTTTCCACTTCGTCCATTTCGTCCACCTCGTCAAATTCGTCCACTTCCTCCACTTCGTCAAGTTCGTCCACTTCCTCCACTTCGTCCACTTCTTTCATTTCCTCCACTTCGTCCACTGCCTCCTCCTCTACTTCCTCCAGTTCGTCCACTTTGCCCACTTCGTCCATTTCGTCTACTTCCTCCACTTCTTCCACTTCGTCCAACTCGTCAACTTCGTCAAGTTCGTCCCGTTTGTCCATTTCGTCTACTTCTCCATTCTCCACCTCCTCCACTTCCTCCACATCCTCCACATCCTCCACTTCCTCAACATCGTCCATTTCCTCCACTTCATTAACTTCCTCCACTTCTTCCACTTCGTCCACTTCCTCCACTTCGTCCACTTCGCCACTTCGTCAACTTCATCAACTTCGTCCACTTCCTCCACCTCCTCCACTTCCTCCACATCCTCCACTTCCTCAACATCGTCCATTTCCTCCACTTCATTAACTTCCTCCACTTCTTCCACTTCGTCCACTTCCTCCACTTCGTCCACTTCGCCACTTCGTCAACTTCGTCAACTTCGTCCACTTCCTCCACCTCCTCCACTTCCTCCACTTCCTCCACCTCCTCCACTTCCTCCCCTTCGTCCACTTCGTCAACTTCGTCGCCTTCGTCTGCTTCCTCCACTTCCTCCACTTCGTCAACTTCTTCCACTTCGTCAACTTTGTCCACTTCTCCAACATCGTCCACTTCCTCCACTTCATTCACTTCTTGCACTTCTTCAACTTCGTCCACTTCCTCCACTTCCTCCACTTGTTCCACTTCCTCCATTTCGTCCACTTCGTCCACTTCCTCACTTCGTCCAGATCGTTAACTTCCTGCACTTCGTCAACTTCAACCACTTCGTCAACTTCGTCCACTTCGTCCACTTCGTCCACTTCTTCCACTTTCTCCACTTCCTCCACTTTGTCCACTTCGTCCACTTCGTCAACTTCGTGAACTTCCTCCACTTCCTCCACTTCGTCCACTTCGTCCACTTCGTCCACTTCGTCCACTTTCTCCACTTCGCGACTTCTTCCACTTCTTCCACTTCATCCACTTCGTCCACTTCGTCCACTTCGTCCACTTCGTCCACTTTCTCCACTTCGCGACTTCTTCCACTTCTTCCACTTCATCCACTTCGTCCACTTCGTCAAGTTCATCCACTTCCTCCACTTCCTCCAATTCCCCCACTTCGTCAACTTCTTCAACTTCGTCTAGTTCCTCCACTTCGTCCAGTTCTTACACTTCCACTACTTCGTCCACATCCTCCACTTCCTCCACTTCGTCCACTTCGTCAACTTTGTCCCCTTCGTCCATTTCGTCCACCTCGTCAAGCACGTCCACTTCCTCCACTACGTCAAGTTCGTCCACTTCCTCCACTTTGTCCACTTCTTCCACTTCCTCCACTTCGTCCACTGCCTCCTCCTGCACTTCCTCCACTTCCTCCACTTCGTCCAATTCGTCAAGTTCGTCCCCTTCGTCCACTTCGTCAACTTCGTCAAATTCGTCCCCTTCGTCCACTTCCACCACTTTCTCCACTACGTCAACTTCTTCCACTTCGTCGACGTCCCCCACTTCGTCCACTTCGTCAACTTCGTCCACTTCGTCAAATTTGTCCACTTCCTACACTTCGTCCAGTTCTTCCACCTCCTGCACTTCGTCCACATCCTCCACTTCCTGCACTTCGTCCACTTCATCAACTTCGTCCATTTCGTCCACCTCGTCAGGTTCGTCCACTTCCTCAACTTCCTCAAATTCGTCCACTTTGTCCACTTCTACCACCTCCTCCACTTCCTCCACATCCTCCATATCCTCCACATCCTCCACTTCCTCAACATCGTCCATTTCCTCCACTTCCTCCACTTCATTCACTTCCTCTACTTCTTCCACTTCGTCCACTTCCTCCACTTCATCCACTTCATCTACTTCCTCCACTTCCTCAACTTCGTCAACTTCCTCCACTTCCTCCACTTCGTCCACATCTTCCACTTCGTCCACTTCCTCCACTTCCCCCACTTCGTCCACCTCTTCAACTTCGTCTAGTTCCTCCACTTCGTCTAGTTCTTACACTTCCTCCACTTCGTCCACATACTCCACTTCCTCCACTTCGTCCACTTCGTCAACTTTGTCCACTTCGTCCATTTCGTCCACCTCGTCAAGTTCGTCCACTTCCTCCACTTCGTCAAGTTCGTCCACATCCTCAACTTCCTCCACTTCTTGCATTTCGTCTACTTCCTCCACTTCCTCCACTTCGTCCAATTCGTCAACTTCGTCAAGTTCGTCTCCTTCGTCCACTTCATCAAATTCGTCCCCTTCGTCCACTTCCACCACTTCCTCCACTCTGTCAACTTCTTCCACTTCGTCCACGTCCTCCACTTCGTCCACTTCGTCAACTTCGTGCACTTCCTCCACTTCCTCCACTTCGTCCAGTTCTTCCACCTCCTGCACTTCGTCCACATCCTCTACTTCTTGCACTTCGTCCACTCTATCATCTTCGTCCATTTCGTCCACCTCGTCATGTTCGTCCACTTCCTCTACTTCATCAAGTTCGTCCACTTTGTCCACTTCTACCACCTCCTCCACTTCCTCCACATCCTCCACATCCTCCACTTCCTCAACATCGTCCATTTCCTCCACTTCCTCCACTTCATTCACTTCCTTCACTTCTTCCACTTCGTCCACTTCCTCCACTTCGTCTACTTACTCCACTTCCTCAACTTCGTCAACTTCCTCCACTACGTCCACATCTTCCACTTCGTCCACTTCCTCCACTTCGTCCACTTCTTCAACTTCGTCTAGTTCCTCCACTTCGTCGAGTTCTTACACTTCCTCCACTTCGTCCACTTCGTCAACTTTGTCCACTTCATCCATTTCGTCCACCTCGTGAAGTTCGTCCACTTCCTCCACTTCGTCAAGTTCGTCCACTTCCTTCACTTCGTCCACTTCTTCCACTTCCTCCACTTCGTCCACTGCCTCCTCCTCTACTCCCTCCAGTTCGTCCACTTTGTCCACTCCGTCCATTGCGTCTACTTCCTCCACTTCCTCCACTTTGTCAACTTCGTCAAGTTCGTCCCCTTCGTCCACTTCGTCAAATTTGTCCCCTTCGTCCACTTCCACCACTTCTTCCACTAAGTCAACTTCTTCCACTTCGTCCACGTCCCCCACTCCCTCCACTTCGTCAACTTCGTCCACTTCCTCCATTTCGTCCAGTTCTTCCACCTCCTGCACTTCGTTCATGTCCTCCACTTCCTGCACTTCGTCCACTTCATCAACTTCGTCCATTTCGTCCACCTCGTCAGGTTCGTCCACTTCCTCCACTTCCTCCACTTCGCCAAGTTCGTCCACTTTGCCCACTTCTACCACCACCTACACTTCCTCCACTTCCTCCACATCCTCCACTTCCTCAAGATCGTCCATTTCCTCCACTTCCTCCACTTCATTCAGTTCCTCCACTTCTTCCACTTCGTCCACTTCCTCCACTTCATCCACTTCGTCCACTTCTTCCACTTCCTCTACGTCCTCCACTTGCTTCACTTCGTCCACGTCGTCAACTTCGTCCACTTCGTCCTCTTCGCCCACTTCGTCCACGTCCTCCATTTCCCCAACTTCCTCCACTCCATCCACTTCGTCCAGTTCGTCAAGTTCGTCCACTTCCTCCACTTCGTCCACTTCGTACTCTTCCTTCAGTTCCTCCATTTCGTCCTCTTCCTCCACTTCCTCCACTTCGTCCACTTCCCTCACATCATAAACTTCGTCCACTTCGTCCACTTCGTCAACTTCGTCTTCTTCGTCTACTTCCTCCACTTCCTCCACTTCATCCACTTCCTCCACTTCTTCCACTTCATCCATTTCCTCCACTTCCTCCACTTACTCCACTTCTTCCATTTCGCCCACTTCCTCCACTTCCTCTACTTCCTCCACTTCGTCAATTTCGTCCACTTCTTCCACTTCGACCACTTCCTCCACTTCGTCCACTGTGTCCTCTTCGTCCACTTCTTCATCATCTTCTTCCACTTCGTCCACTCCATCCAATTCGTCAACTTCGTCCCCTTCGTCCACTTCGTCTACTTCGTCAACTTCCTCCACTTTGTCCACTTCCTTAACATCGTCCACTCCTGCACTTCCTCCACTTCATTGACTTCCTGCACTTCTTCCACTTCGTCAACTTCGTCCACTTCCTCCACTTCTTCGACTTCCTCCACTTCATCCACTTCGTCAAATTCGTCTACTTCCTCCACTTCTTCCACCTCCTCAACTTCGTCCACTTCGTCAACTTCGTCCAGTTCTTCCACTTCCTGCACTTTGTCCACGTCCTCCACTTCCTCCACTTCGTCCACTATATCAACATCGTCCATTTCGTCCACCTCGTCAGTTCGTCCACTTCCTCCACTTCCTCCACTTCGTCAAGTTCGTCCACTTCTTCCACTTCCTCCACTTCCTCCACCTCCTCCACTTCCTCAACATCGTCCATTTCATCCACTTCCTCCACTTCATTCACTACTTCAACTTCGTCCACTTCCTCCACTTCGCCACTTCGTCAACTTCGTCCACTTCGTCCACTTCCTCCACCTCCTCCACCTCGTCCACTTCCTCCACCTCCTCCACTGCGTCCCCTTCGTCCACTTCGTCAAGTTCGTCAACTTTGTCCCCTTCGTCTGCTTCCTCCACTTCGTCAACTTCTTTGACTTCGTCAACTTTGTCCACTTCCCCATCATCATGCAGTTCCTCCACTTCATTCACTTCTAGCACTTTTTCCACTTCGTCCACTTCCTCCACTTCGTCCACTTCGTCCACTTCGTCCACTTCGTCAACTTCCTCCACTTCCTCCACTTCCTCCACTTCTTCCACTTCCTCCACTTCCTCCACTTCGTCCACTTCCTCCACTTATTCCTCTTCGTCCACTTCGTGCACTTCGCGACTTCATCCACTTAATCCACTTCCTCCACTTCGTCAAGTTCGTCCACTTCGTCCTCTTCTTCCACTTCGTCAAATTCGTCCCCTTTGTCCACTTCCACCACTTCCTCCATTACGTCAACTTCTTCCATTTCGTCCATGTCCCCCCACTTCGTCCACTTCGTCAACTTCGTCCACTTCCTGCACTTCGTCCGGTTCTTCCACCTCCTGCACTTCGTCCACATCCCCCACTTCCTGCACTTCGTCCACTTCATCAACTTCCTCCATCTCATCCACCTCGTCAGGTTCGTCCACTTCCTCCACTTCCTCCACTTCGTCAAGTTTGTCCACTTTGTCCACTTCTACCACTTCCTCCACTTCCTCCACATCCTCCACTTCCTCAACATCATTTATTTCCTCCACTTCCTCCACTTCATTCACTTACTCCACTTCTTCCACTTCGTCCACTTCATCCACTTCGTCTACTTCGTCCACTTCGTCAACTTCGTCCACTTCTTCCACTTCGTCCACGTCCTACACTTCCTTCACTTCGTCCACGTCGTCAACTTCGTCCACTTCGTCCTCTTCGCCCACTTCCTCCATTTCCTCCACTTCCTCCACTTCATCCACTTCGTCCACTTCGTCAAGTTCGTCCACTTCCTCTACTTTCTCCACTTCCTCCACTTCGTCCACTTCCTACACTTCCTTCAGTTCCTCCATTTCGGTCACTTCCTCCACTTCCTCCACTTCGTCCACTTCCCTCACTTCGTAAACTTCGTCTACTTCGTCCACTTCGTCAACTTCGTCCACTTCCTCCACTTCCTCCACTTCTTCCACTTCGTCAAGTTCGTCCACTTCCTCTATTTCCTCTACTTCGTCCACTTCGTCCACTTCCTCCACTTCATCAACTTCCTCCAGTTTGTCCACTGTGTCCTCTTCGTCCACCTCTTCATCATCTTCTTCCACTTCGTCCACTCCGTCCAATTCGTCAACTTTGTCCACTTCGTCAACTTCGTCAAGTTCGTCTACTTCGTCAAGTTCGTCCACTTCCTCAACATCGTCCACTTCCTGCACTTCCTCCACTTCGTTGACTTCCTGCACTTCCTCCACTTCTTCCACCTTGTCCACTTCATCCCCTTTGTCAAGTTCGTCCAGTTCCTCCACTTCCTCCACCTCCTCAACTTCGTCAACTTCGTCCACTTCCTCAACTTTGTCCAGTTCTTCCACTTCCTACACTTCGTCCACATCCTCCACTTCCTCCACTTTGTCCACTTCATCAACATCGTCCATTTCGTCCACCTAGTCAGTTCGTGCACTTCCTCCACTTCGTCAAGTTCGTCACCTTCGTCCACTTCTTCCACCTCCTCCACTTCCTCCACATCCTCCACATCCTCCACTTCCTCAACATCGTCCATTTCCTCCACTTCCTCCACTTCATTCACTTCCTCCACTTTTTCCACTTCGTCCACTTCCTCCACTTCCTCCACTTCGCCACTTCGTCCACTTCGTCAATTCGTCCACTTCCTCCACTTCCTCCACATCCTCCACCTCCTCCACTTCGTCCCCTTCGTCCACTTCGTCAAGTTCGTCAACTTCGTCGCCTTCGTCTGCTTTCTCCACTTCCTCCACTTCGTCAACTTCTTCAACTTCGTCCACTTCCCCAAATCGTCCACTTCCACCACTTCATTCACTTCTTGCACTTCCTCCACTTCCTCCACTTCGTCCACTTCGTCCACTTCGTCCACTTCTTCCACTTCCTCCATTTCGTCCACTTCCTCCACCTCGTCAACTTCAACCACTTCATCAACATCGTCTACTTCGTCCACTTCCTCCACTTCCTCTACTTCTTCCACTTCCTCCACTTTGTCCACTTTGTCTACTTCGTTCACTTCATCAACTTCGTCCACTTCTTCCACTTCCTCCACTTCCTCCACTTCCTCCACTTTTCCACTTCCTCCACTTCGTCCAGTTCTTCCACTTCCTACACTTCGTCCACATCCTCCACCTCCTCCACTTCGTCCACTTCATCAACATCGTCCATTTCGTCCACCTCGTCAGTTCGTGCACTTCCTCCACTTCGTCAAGTTCGTCACCTTGCTCCACTTCTTCCACCTCCTCCACTTCCTCCACATCCTCCACATCCTCCACTTCCTCAACATCGTCCATTTCCTCCACTTCCTCCACTTCATTCACTTCCTCCACCTCTTCCACTTCGTCCATTTCCTCCACTTCCTCCACTTCCTCCACTTCGCCACTTCGTCCACTTCGTCAATTCGTCCACTTCCTCCACTTCCTCCACTTCCTCCACTTCCTCCACATCCTCCACCTCCTCCACTTCGTCCCCTTCGTCCACTTCGTCAAGTTCGTCAACTTCGTCGCCTTCGTCTGCTTTCTCCACTTCCTCCACTTCCTCCACTTCGTCAACTTCTTCCACTTCGTCCACTTCCCCAAATCGTCCACTTCCACCACTTCATTCACTTCTTGCACTTCCTCCACTTCCTCCACTTCTTCCACTTCCTCCATTTCGTCGACTTCCTCCACTTCCTCCACTTCCTCCACTTCGTCTACTTCAACCACTTCATCAACATCGTCTACTTCGTCCACTTCCTCCACTTCCTCTACTTCTTCCACTTTCTCCACTTCCTCCACTTTGTCCACTTCGTCTACTTCGTCCACTTCGTCAACTTCGTCCACTTCTTCCACTTCCTCCACTTCCTCCACTTCCTCCACTTCCTCCACTTCGTCCACTTCCTCCACTTCGTCCAGTTCTTCCACTTCCTCCACTTCCTCCACTTCCTCCACTTCCTCCACTTCCTCCACTTCCTACACTTCGTCCACATCCTCCACTTCCTCCACTTCGTCCACTTCATTACCATCGTCCACCTCGTCAGTTCGTGCACTTCCTGCACTTCGTCAAGTTCGTCACCTTCGTCCACTTCTTCCACCTCCTCCACTTCCTCCACATCCTCCACTTCCTCAACATCGTCCATTTCCTCCACTTCCTGCACTTCATTCACTTCCTCCACTTCTTCCACTTCCTCCACTTCCTCCACTTCCTCTACTTCGCCACTTCGTCCACTTCGTCAATTCGTCCACTTCCTCCACTTCCTTCACTTCCTCCACATCCTCCACCTCCTCCACTTCGTCCCCTTCGTCCACTTCGCCAAGTTCGTCAACTTCGTCGCCTTCGTCTGCTTTCTCCACTTCCTCCACTTCCTCCACTTCGTCAACTTCTTCCACTTCGTCCACTTCCACCACTTCATTCACTTCTTGCACTTCCTCCACTTCCTCCACTTCGTCCACTTCTTCCACTTCCTCCATTTCGTCCACTTCCTCCACTTCCTCCACTTCCTCCACTTCGTCAACTTCAACCACTTCATCAACATCGTCTACTTCGTCGACTTCCTCCACTTCCTCTACTTCTTCCACTTTCTCCACTTCCTCCACTTTGTCCACTTCGTCTACTTCGTCCACTTCGTCAACTTCGTCCACTTCTTCCACTTCCTCCACTTCCTCCACTTCCTCCACTTCCTCCACTTCGTCCACTTCCTCCACTTCGTCCAGTTCTTCCACTTCCTACAGTTCGTCCACATCTTCCACTTCCTCCACTTCTTCCACTTCGTCCACTTCCTCCACTTCGCCACTTCATCCACTTCGTCAATTCGTCCACTTCCTCCACTTCCTCCACTTCCTCCACATCCTCCACCTCCTCCACTTCCACCACTTCATTCACTTCTTGCACTTCCTCCACTTCCTCCACTTCCTCCACTTCCTCCACTTCGTCCACTTCTTCCACTTCCTCCATTTCGTCCACTTCCTCCACTTCCTCCACTTCCTCCACCTCGTCAACTTCAACCACTTCATCAACATCGTCTACTTCGTCCACTTCCTCCACTTCCTCTACTTCTTCCACTTTCTCCACTTCCTCCACTTTGTCCACTTTGTCTACTTCGTCCACTTCGTCAACTTCGTCCACTTCTTCCACTTTCTCCACTTCCTCCACTTCCTCCACTTCATCCACTTCCTCCACTTTGTCAAGTTCTTCCACTTCCTACACTTCGTCCACATCCTCCACTTCCTCCACTTCGCCACTTCGTCCACTTCGTCAATTCGTCCACTTCCTCCACTTCCTCCACTTCCTCCACATCCTCCACCTCCTCCACTTCGTCCACTTCGTCAAGTTCGTCAACTTCGTCGCCTTCGTCTGCTTTCTCCACTTCCTCGACTTCGTCAACTTCTTCCACTTCGTCCACTTCCCCAAATCGTCCACTTCCACCACTTCATTCACTTCTTGCACTTCCTCCACTTGCTCCACTTCCTCCACTTCACCACTTCGTCAACTTCGTCCACTTCCTCCACTTCCTCCACCTCCTCCACCTTGTCCACTTCCTCCACCTCCTCCACTGCGTCCCCTTCGTCCACTTCGTCAAGTTCGTCAACTTTGTCCCCTTCGTCTGCTTCCTCCACTTCGTCAACTTCTTTGACTTCGTCAACTTTGTCCACTTCCCCATCATCATCCAGTTCCTCCACTTCATTCACTTCTTGCACTTTTTCAACTTCGTCCACTTCGTCCACTTCCTCCACTTCGTCAACTTCCTCCACTTCCTCCACTTCTTCCACTTCCTCCACTTCCTCCACTTCGTCCACTTCGTCAACTTCATCCACATCCTCCACTTATTCCTCTTCGTCCACTTCGTCCACTTCACGACTTCATCCACTTAATCCACTTCCTCCACTTCGTCAAGTTCGTCTACTTCGTCCACTTCCACCACTTCCCCCACTTCATCCACTTCTTCAACTTCGTCTAGTTCCTCCACTTCGTCCAGTTCTTACACATCCTCCACTTCGTCCACATCGTCCACTTCCTCCACTTCGTCCCCTTCGTCAACTTTCTCCGGTTCGTCCATTTCGTCCACCTCGTCAAGGTCGTCCACTTCCTCCACTTCGTCAAGTTCGTCCACTTTCTCCAGTTCCTCCACTTCTTCCACTTCCTCCACTTCGTCCACTGCCTCCTCCTCTACTTCCTCCAGTATGTCCACTTTGTGCACTTCGGCCATTTCGTCTACTTCCTCCACTTCCTCCACTTGCTCCACTTCGTCCAATTCGTCAACTTCGTCAAGTTCGTCCCCCTCGTCCACTTCGTCAACTTCGTCAAATTCGTCCCCTTCATCCACTTCCACCACTTCCTCCACTACGTCAACTTCTTCCACTTCGTCCACGTACCCCACTTCGTCCCCTTCTTCCACTTCGTCAAATTCGTCCCCTTTGTCCACTTCCTCCACTACATCAACTTCTTCCACTTCGTCCATGTCCCCCCACTTCGTCCACTTCGTCAACTTCGTCCACTTCCTGCACTTCGTCCAGTTCTTCCACCTCCTGCACTTCGTCCACATCCCCCACTTCTTGCACTTCGTCCACTTCATCAACTTCATCCATCTCGTCCACCTCGTCAGGTTCGTCCACTTCCTCCACTTCCTCCACTTCGTCAAGTTTGTCCACTTTGTCCACTTCTACCACCTCCTCCACTTCCTCCACATCCTCCACTTCCTCAACATCGTTTATTTCCTCCACTTCCTCCACTTCATTCACTTACTCCACTTCTACCACTTCGTCCACTTCATCCACTTCGTCTACTTCGTCCACTTCGTCAACTTCGTCCACTTCTTCCACTTCGTCCACCTCCTCCACTTCCTTCACTTCGTCCACGTCGTCAACTTCGTCCACTTCGTCCTCTTCGCCCACTTCCTCCATTTCCTCCACTTCCTCCACTTCATCCACTTCGTCCACTTCGTCAAGTTCGTCCACTTCCTCTACTTTCTCCACTTCCTCCACTTCGTCCACTTCCTACACTTCCTTCAGTTCCTCCATTTCGGTCACTTCCTCCACTTCGTCCACTTCCCTCACTTCGTAAACTTCGTCTACTTCGTCCACTTCGTCAACTTCGTCCACTTCCTCCACTTCGTCAAGTTCGTCCATTTCCTCTATTTCCTCTACTTCGTCCACTTCGTCCACTTCCTCCACTTCATCCACTTCCTCCACTTCGTCCACTGTGTCCTCTTCGTCCACTTCTTCATCATCTTCTTCCACTTCGTCCACTCCGTCCAATTCGTCAACTTTGTCCACTTCGTCAACTTCGTCAAGTTCGTCTACTTCGTCAACTTCGTCCACTTCCTCAACATCGTCCACTTCCTGCACTTCCTCCACTTCGTTGACTTCTTGCACTTCCTCCACTTCTTCCACCTTGTCCACTTCATCCACTTTGTAAAGTTCGTCCACTTCCTCCACTTCCTCCACCTCCTCAACTTCGTCCACTTCGTCAACTTCATCCACATCCTCAACTTCGTTCAGTTCTTCCACTTCCTACACTTCGTCCACATCCTCCACTTCCTCCACTTCGTCCACTTCATCAACATCGTCCATTTCGTCTACCTCGTCAGTTCGTGCACTTCCTCCACTTCGTCAAGTTCGTCACCTTCGTCCACTTCTTCCACCTCCTCCACTTCCTCCACATCCTCCACTTCCTCAACATCGTCCATTTCCTCCACTTCCTCCACTTCATTCACTTCCTCCACCTCTTCCACTTCGTCCACTACCTCCACTTCCTCCACTTCGCCACTTCGTCCACTTCGTCAATTCGTCCACTTCCTCCACTTCCTCCACATCCTCCACCTCCTCCACTTCGTCCCCTTCGTCCACTTCGTCAACTTCGTCGCCTTCGTCTGCATTCTCCACTTCCTCCACTTCGTCAACTTCTTCCACTTCGTCCACTTCCCCAAATCGTCCACTTCCACCACTTCATTCACTTCTTGCAATTCCTCCACTTCCTCCATTTCCTCCACTTCCTCCACTTCCTCCACTTCTTCCACTTCCTCCCTTTCGTCCACTTCCTCCACTTCCTCCACTTCGTCAACTTCAACCACTTCATCAACATCGTCTACTTCGTCCACTTCCTCCACTTCCTCTACTTCTTCCACTTTCTCCACTTCCTCCACTTTGTCCACTTTGTCTACTTCGTCCACTTCGTCAACTTCGTCCACTTCGTCAACTTCGTCCACTTCTTCCACTTCCTCCACTTCCTCCACTTCCTCCACTTCGTCCACTTCCTCCACTTCGTCCAGTTCTTCCACTTCCTACACTTCGTCCACATCCTCCACTTCCTCAACTTCGTCCACTTCATCAACATCGTCCATTTCGTCCACCTCGTCAGTTCGTGCACTTCCTCCACTTCGTCAAGTTCGTCACCTTGGTCCACTTCTTCCACCTCCTCCACTTCCTCCACATCCTCCACATCCTCCACTTCCTCAACATCGTCCATTTCCTCCACTTCCTCCACTTCATTCACTTCCTCCACTTCTTCCACTTCGTACACTTCCTCCACTTCCTCCACTTCGCCACTTCGTCCACTTCGTCAATTCGTCCACTTCCTCCACTTCCTCCATTTCCTCCACATCCTCCACCTCCTCCACTTCGTCCCCTTCGTCCACTTCGTCAAGTTCGTCAACTTCGTCGCCTTCGTCTGCTTTCTCCACTTCCTCCACTTCGTCAACTTCATCCACTTCGTCCACTTCCCCAAATCGTCCACTTCCACCACTTCATTCACTTCTTGCACTTCCTCCACTTCCTCCACTTCCTCCACTTCTTCCACTTCCTCCATTTCGTCCACTTCCTCCACTTCGTCAACTTCAACCACTTCATCAACATCGTCTACTTCGTCCACTTCGTCCACTTCGTCCACTTCCTCTACTTCTTCCACTTTCTCCTATTCCTCCACTTTGTCCACTTCGTCTACTTCGTCCACTTCGTCAACTTCGTCCACTTCTTCCACTTCCTCCACTTCCTCCACTTCCTCCACTTCGTCAACTTCGTCCACTTCGTCCACTTCGTCAACTTCGTCCACTTCTTCCTCTTCGTCCATTTCGTCCACTTCGCGACTTCATCCACTTCGCCCTCTTTATCCACTTCGTCCACTTCGTCAAGTTCGTCCCCTTCCTCCGCTTCCTCCATTTTGTCCACTTCCTCCACTTCCCCCACTTTCTGAACTTCGTCCACTTTGTCCACTTCCTCCATTTCGTCTACTTCCTCTACTTCCTCCACTTCCTTCACTTCCTCCATTTCGTCAACTTCGTCAAGTTTGTCCTCTTCGTCCACTTCCATCACTTCCTCCACTACGTCGATATCTTCCACTTCGTCTACTTCCTCAACTTCGTCAACTTCGTCCACCTCCTCCACTTCGTCCAGTTCTGCCACCTCCTGCACTTCCTCCCCGTCCTCCACTTCCTCCACTTCGTCAACTTCGTCCACTTCGTCCACTTCGTCAACCTCGTCCCCTTCGTCAACTTCACCTACTTCCTCCACTTCCTCCACTTCTTCAACTTCCTCCACTTCCTCCACTTCATCCACTTCGTCGACTTCGTCCACTTCGTCAACTTTGTCGACTTCGTCCACTTCTTCCACTTCTTCCACTTCGTCCACTTCTTCTACTTCTTCCACTTCCTCCACTTCGTCCACTTCCTCCACTTCGTCCACTTCGTCAACTTCGTCCACTTTGTCCACTTCGTCCACTTCCTCTCTACTTCCTCCACTTCCTCCACTTCCTCCACTTCATCCTCTTCGTCCACTTCCTCCACTTCCTCCACTTCGTCCACTTCCTCCACTTCGTCATGTTCGTCCACTTCCTCTACTTCCTCCACTTCCTCCACATCGTGCACTTCCTTCATTTCGTGCACTTCCTCCACTTCCTCCACTTTATCCACTTCGTCCACTTCCTCCACTTCGTTCACTTCCTCCACTTCGTTCATTTCGTCCACTTCCTCCACTTCGTTCATTTCGTCCACTTCGTCCACTTCGTCAACTTCGTCCACTTCCTCAACTTACTCAACATCGTCCACTTCCTCCACTTCCTCCACCTCATTCACTTCCTGCACTTCCTCCACTTCGTCAACTTCGGCCACTTCCTCCACTTCATCCACTTCGTCCATTTCGTCCACTTCGTCAAGTTCGTCCACTTCCTCCACTTCCTAAACTTCGTCCACTTCGTCGACTTCATCCATTTCCTCCACTTCCTCAACTTCTTCCACTTCCTCCACTTCGTCCATTTCTTCGACTTCGTCCACTTCGTCAACCTCGTCCACTTTGTCCTCTTCGTCCAGTTGGTCCACATCATCATGTTCGTCCACTTCGTCCACTTCGTCCACTTCCTCCACTTCGGCAACTTTGTACTCTTCGTCGACTTCGTCCACTTCGGCGACTTCCTCCAGTTCGCCAACTTCGTACTCTTCGTCGACTTCGTCCGCTTCGGCAACTTCGTACTCTTCGTCGACTTTGTCCACTTCGTCCACTTCGTCATGTTCGTCCACCTCGTCCACTTCCTCCACTTCCTCTACTTCCTCCACTTCCACCACTTCGTCAACTTTGTCAACTTCCTCCACTTCGTCCACTTCCTCCACTTCGTCAACTTCGTCCACTTCGTCCACTTTCTCCACTTCGTTCACTTCCTCCACTTCCTCCACTTCGTTCATTTCGTCCACTTCCTCCACTTCGTTCATTTCGTCCACTTCGTCCACTTCGTCAACTTCGTCCACTTCCTCAACTTACTCAACCTTCGTCCACTTCCTCCACTTCTTGTACTTCCTTCATTTCGTCCACTTCGTCCACTTCCTCTACTTCGTCCACATCGTCCACTTCGTCAAGTTCGTCCACTTCCTCCACTTTCTCCAATTCCTCCACTTCTTCAAGTTCGTCCACTTCCTCTACTTCCTCCACTTCCTCAACTTCGTGCACTTCCTTCATTTTGTGCACTTCCTCCACTTCCTCCAGTTTATCCACTTCCTCCACTTCGTTCACTTCCTCCACTTCCTCCACTTCGTTCATTTCGTCCACTTCCTCCACTTCGTTCATTTCGTCCACTTCTTCCACTTCCTCAACTTACTCAACATCGTCCACTTCCTCCACCTCATTCACCTCCTGCACTTCCTCCACTTCGTCAACTTCGGCCACTTCCTCCACTTCATCCACTTCGTCCATTTCGTCCACTTCGTTAAGTTCGTCCACTTCCTCCACTTCCTAAACTTCGTCCACTTCGTCGACTTCATCCACTTCCTCCACTTCCTCAACTTCTTCCACTTCCTCCTCTTCCTCCACTTCGTCCATTTCTTCGACTTCGTCCACTTCGTCAACCTCGTCCACTTCGTCCTCTTCGTCCAGTTGGTCCACGTCGTCATTTTCGTCCACTTCGTCAAGTTCCTCCACTTCCTCCACTTCGGCAACTTTATACTCGTCGTCGACTTCGTCCACTTCGGCGACTTCCTCCAGTTCGGCAACTTCGTACTCTTCGTCGACTTCGTCCACTTCGGCAACTTCGTACTCTTCGTCGACTTTGTCCACTTCCTCCACTTCGTCATGTTCGTCCACCTCGTCCACTTCCTCTACTTTCTCCACTTCCTCCACTTCCACCACTTCGTCAACTTTGTCAACTTCGTCCACTTCGTCCATTTCGTCCACTACCTCCACTTCCTCCATTTCCTCCTCTTCCTCCACATCGTCAACTTCGTCCACTTGGTCCACTTTATCAAGGTCGTCCACTTGCTCCACTCTGTCCACTTCGTCCACTTGGTCGACTTCGTCCACTTCCTCCATTTCGTCAACTTCGTCAACTTTGTCCACTTTGTCAACTTCGTCTACTTCGTCCACTTCCTCCACTTCTTCCACATCCTCAACTTCCTCCACTTCATCGACTTCGTCCACTTCTTCCACTTCGTCCACTTCGTCCACTTCGTCCACGTCGTCAACTTCGTCCACTTCGTCCACCCCACTTCGTCCACTTCCTCTACTTCCTCTACTTTCTCCACTTCCTCCACTTCGTCCACTTCCTCCACTTCATCCACTTCGTCAACTTCGTCCACTTCGTCCACTTCCCTTACTTCCTGCACTTCCTCCACTTCATCCTCTTCGTCCACTTCCTCCACTTCCTCCACTTCGTCATGTTCGTCCACTTCCTCTACTTCCTCCACTTCCTCCACTTCGTGCACTTCCTTCATTTCGTGCACTTCCTCCACTTCCTCCACTTTATCCACTTCCTCCACTTCGTTCACTTCCTCCACTTCGTTCATTTCGTCCACTTCCTCCACTTCGTTCATTTCGTCCACTTCCTCAACTTACTCAACATCGTCCACTTCCTCCACCTCATTCACCTCCTGCACTCCCTCCACTTCGTCAACTTTGGCCACTTCCTCCACTTCATCCACTTCGTCCATTTCGTCCACTTCGTCAAGTTCGTCCACTTCCTCCACTTCCTAAACTTCATCCACTTCGTCGACTTCATCCACTTCCTCCACTTCCTCCACTTCTTCCACTTCCTCCACTTCCTCCACTTCGTCCATTTCTTCGACTTCGTCCACTTCGTCAACCTCGTCCACTTCGTCCTCTTCATCCAGTTGGTCCACGTCGTCATGTTCGTCCACTTCCTCCACTTCCTCCAGTTCGGCAACTTTGTACTCTTCGTCGACTTCGTCCACTTCGGCAACTTCCTCCAGTTCGGCAACTTCGTACTCTTCGTCGACTTCGTCCACTTCGGCAACTTCGTACTCTTCGTCGACTTTGTCCACTTCCTCCACTTCGTCATGTTCGTCCACCTCGTCCACTTCCTCTACTTCCTCCACTTCCTCCACTTCCTCCACTTCCACCACTTCGTCAACTTTGTCAACTTCGTCCATTTCGTCCACTACCTCCACTTCCTCCATTTGCTCCTCTTCCTCCACATCGTCAACTTCGTCCACTTGGTCCACTTTATCAAGGTCGTCCACTTGCTCCACTCTGTCCACTTCGTCCACTTGGTCGACTTCGTCCACTTCCTCCATTTCGTCCACTTCGTCAACTTTGTCCACTTTGTCAACTTCGTCTACTTGGTCCACTTCCTCCACTTCTTCCACATCCTCAACTTCCTCCACTTCATCGACTTCGTCCACTTCGTCCACTTCTTCCACTTCGTCCACTTCGTCCACGTCGTCAACTTCGTCCACTTCATCCACTTCGTCCACCCCACTTCGTCCACTTCCTCTACTTCCTCTACTTTCTCCACTTCGTCCACTTCCTCCACTTCTTGTACTTCCTTCATTTCGTCCACTTCCTCCACTCCGTCATGTTCGTCCACTTCCTCCACTTCCTCTACTTCGTCCACATCGTCCACTTCGTCAAGTTCGTCCACTTCCTCCACTTTCTCCAATTCCTCCACTTCTTCAAGTTCGTCCACTTCCTCTACTTCCTCCACTTCCTTCACTTCCTCAACATCGTCCATTTTCCTCCACTTCATCCACTTCTTCCACTTCGTCAACTTTATCCACTTCGTCCGCTTCGTCAACTTCGTCCATTTCGTCCCCTTCGTCCATTTCGTCCACTTCGTGAACTTCGTTTACTTCGTCCACTTCCTCCACTCCCTCATTCTTCCACTTCGTCCACTTCCTACACTTCGTCCTCTTCGTCCAATTCGTCACGTTCGTGAACTTTGTCCGCATCGTCCACTTCCTAAATTTCTTCCACTTCCTCCTCTTCGTCTACTTTCTCCACTTCGTCAACTTCCTAAATTTCTTCCACTTCCTCCTCTTCGTCTACTTTCTCCACTTCGTCAACTTCCTCCACTTCCTCCACTTGCTCCACTTCATCCTCTTCGTCCACTTCGTCCTATTCGTCCGCTTCCTCCACTTCGTCCACGTCGTCAACTTCGTCCACTTCCACTATTTCCTCTACTTCGTCAACTTTGTCCACTTCCTCCACTTCATCCACTTCCTCCACTTCGTCAAGTTCGTCCACTTCTTCTATTTCCTCTACTTCTTCCACTTCCTCCACTTCCTCCATTTCGTCCATTTCCTCCACTTCCTCCACTTCCTCCACTTCGGTAAGTTCGTCCACTTCGTCAATTTCCTCCTCTTCCTCCATTTCGTTCACTTCCTCAACATCTTCCATTTCTTCCACTTCCTCCACTTCATTCACTTCCTCCACTTCTTCCACTTCGTCAACTTTGTCCACTTCCTCCACTTCGTGCACTTCGTCAACTTCGTCTATTTCGTCCACTTCGTCAAGCTCGTCCACTTCCTCCACGTCCTCCACTTCTTCAACTTCCTCCAGTTCCTCCACTTCCTCCACTACCTCCACTTCCTCCATTCCGTCCACTTCCTCCAATTCATCAACATCGTCCATTTCCTCTACTTCCTCCACTTCATTCACTTCCTCCACTTCTTCTACTTCGTCAACTTTGTCCACTTCGTCCACTTCGTACACTTCATCCACCTCGTCCACTTCGTCCACTTCGTCCACTTCGTCCACTTCGTCCACTTCGTCCATTTCATCCATTTCCTCCACTTCTTCCACTTTGTCCACTTCCTCCACTTCGTCCACTTCGTACACTTCTTTTACTTCCTCCACTTCCTCCATTTCGTCCACTTCCTCCACTTACTCAACATCGTCCATTTCCTCTACTTCCTCACTTCGTTCCCTTCATCCACTTCTTCCACTTCGTCAACTTTGTCCACTTCCTCCACTTCCTCCACTTCTCAATATCGTCCGTTTCATCCACTTCCTCCACTTCATTCACTTCCTCCACTTTGTCCACTTCGTCAACTTCGTCAACTTCATCCACTTCGTGCATTTCGTCTACTTCGTTAGCTTCGTCCACTTTCTCCACTTCCTCCACTTCGTCCACGTCGTCAACTTCGTCCACTTCATACACTTCGTCCTCTTCGTCCACTTCATCGAGTTCGTCCACTTCCTCCACTTCATCCACTTCGTCAAAATCGTCCACTTCCTCTATTTCCTCCGCTTCGTCCACTTCGTGCACTATGTCGACTTCCTCCACTTCCTCCACTTCGTCCACTTCTTCCACTTCCTCCACTTCCTCCACTTCATCCACTTCGTCCACTTCGTCCACTTCGTCCAGTTCCTCTACTTCCTCCACTTCCTCCACTTCCTCCACTTCCTCCACTTCCTTCACTTCCTTCATTTCGTCCTCTTCCTTCACTTCCTCCACTTCCTCCACTTCGTCAACTGCTTCCACTTCGTCCATTTCGTCCACTTCGTCAAGTTCGTCCACTTCCTCCGCTTCCTCCACTTCCTCCACTTTGTCCACTTCGTCCACTTCGTAAACTTCGTCCACTTCGTCAACTTCGTCCACTTCCACCACTTCGTCCAGTTCTTCCACTTCCTCCACTTCGTCCACATTCTCTACTTCCTCCACTCCCTCCAGTTCGTCCATTTCCTCTACTTCCTTCACTTCCTCCATTTCGTCCACTTCCTCAATATCTTCCATTTCTTCCACCTCCTCCACTCCATTCACTTCCTCCACTTCTTCTACTTCGTCAACTTTGTCCACTTCCTCCACTTCGTCCACTTCGTCAACTTCGTCCACTTCGCCTATTTCGTCCACTTCGTCAAGCTCGTCCACTTCCTCCACTTCCTCCACTTTGTCCACTTCCTCCACTTCCTCCACGTCCTCGATTTTGTCCACTTCCTCAACATCTTCCATTTCTTCCACTTCCTCCACTTCATTCACTTCCTCCACTTCTTCCACTTCGTCAACTTTGTTCACTTCGTCCACTTCGTCAATTTCGTCCACTTCGTCTATTTCGTCCAATTCGTCAAGCTCGTCCACTTCCTCCACGTCCTCCACTTCTTCAACTTCCTCCGCCTCCTCCACTTCCTCCACTTCCTCCACTTCCTCCATTTCGTCCACTTCCTCCACTTCCTCAACATCGTCCATTTCCTCTACTTCCTCTACTTCATTCAATTCCTCCACTTCTTCCACCTCGTCAACTTTGTCCACTTCCTCCACTTCCTCCACTTCGTTCACTTCATCAAATTTGTCAACTTCGTCCATTTCCTCCACTTCATCCACTTCCTCCACTTCGTACCCTTCTTCCACTTCCTCCACTTCGTACCCTTCTTCCACTTCCTCCACTTCCTCCACTTTCTCCATTTCGTCCATTTCCTCTACTTCCTCTACTTCATCCACTTCTTCCACTTCGTCAACTGTGCCCACTTCCTCCACTTCGTCTACTTCCTCCACTTCCTACATTTCGTCCGCTTCCTCCACTTCCTGAACATCGTCCATTTCATCCACTTCCTCCACTTCATTCACTTCCTCCACTTTGTCTGCTTCGTCAACTTCATCCACTTCGTCCATTTTTTCCACTTCGTTAGGTTCGTCCACATCCTCCACTTCCTCCACTTCTTCTACTTTGTCCACTTCGTCCACGTCGTCAACTTCGTGCGCTTCGTACACGTCGTCCTCTTCGTCCACTTCGTCCACTTCCTCCACTTCCCCACTTCATCCACTTCGTCTACTTCATCAAGTTCGTCCACTTCGTCTACTTCCTCTATTTCCTCCACTTCATCCACTTCCTCCACTTCCTCCACTTCCTCCACTTCATCCACTTCCTTCACGTCGTCCTCTTCGTCCACTTCCTCCACTTCGTCCACTTCGTCAACCTCGTGTACTCCGTCCACTTCCTCTACTTCCTCCACTTCATCCACTTCTTCCACTTCCTCCACTTCCTCCACTTCGTCCACTTCATCCTCTTCGTCCACTAAGTCGACTTCGTCCTCTTCGTGCACTTCCTCCACTTCCTCCACTTCATCCACTTTGTCCAATTCGTCAAATTCGTCCACTTCGTCCAGTTCCTCTACTTCCTCCACTTCCTCCATTTCGTCCTCTTCCTCCATTTCCTCCGCTTCCTCCACTTCGTCCACTTCGTCAACTTCGTCCACTTCGTCCATTTCGTCCACTTCGTTAGGTTCGTCCACTTCCTCCACTTCCTCTATTTCCTCCGCTTCGTCCACTTCGTCCACTATATCGACTTTCTCCACTTCCTCCACTTCGTCCACTTCTTCCACTTTCTCCACTTCGTCCACTTCGTCTATTTCGTCCACTTCATCCTCTTTGTCCACTTCGTCCTCTTCGTGCCCTTCCTCCACTTCCTCCACTTCGTCCACTTCGTCAAGTTCGTCCACTTCGTCCAGTTCCTCTACTTCCTCCACTTCCTCCACTTCCTTCACTTCCTCCATTTCGTCCTCTTCCTTCACTTCCTTCACTTCTTCCACTTCGTCCATTTCGTCCACTTCGTCAAGTTCCTCCACTTCCTCCGCTTCCTCCACTTCCTCCACTTTGTCCACTTCGTCCACTTTGTAAACTACGTCCACTTCGTCCACTTCATCAACTTCGTCCACTTCCACCACTTCGTCCAGTTCTTCCACTTCCTCCACTTCGTCCACATTCTCCACTTCCTCCACTTCCTCTAGTTCGTCCATTTCCTTCACTTCCTTCACTTCCTCCATTTCGTCCACTTCCTCAAAATCTTCCATTTCTTCCACCTCCTCCACTCCATTCACTTCCTCCACTTCTTCCACTTCGTCAACTTTGTCCACTTCGTCCACTTCGTCAACTTTGTCCACTTCGCCTATTTCGTCCACTTCATCAAGCTTGTCCACTTCCTCCACTTCGTCCACTTCCTCCACTTCCTCGATTTCGTCCACTTCCTCAACATCTTCCATTTCTTCCACTTCCTCCACTTCATTCACTTCCTCCACTTCTTCCACTTCGTCAACTTTGTTCACTTCGTCCACTTCGTCAACTTCGTCAATTTCGTCCACTTCGTCTATTTCGTCCAATTCGTCAAGCTCGTCCACTTCCTCCACGTCCTCCACTTCTTCAACTTCCTCCGCCTCCTCCACTTCCTCCACTTCCTCCACTTCCTCCATTTCGTCCACTTCCTCCACTTCCTCAACATCGTCCATTTCCTCTACTTCCTCCACTTCATTCAATTCCTCCACTTCTTCCACCTCGTCAACTTTGTCCACTTCCTCCACTTCCTCCACTTCGTTCACTTCGTCAACTTTGTCAACTTCGTCCATTTCCTCCACTTCCTCCACTTCCTCCACTTCGTACCCTTCTTCCACTTCCTCCACTTTCTCCACTTTCTTCCACTTCCTCCACTTCTTACATTTCGTCCGCTTCCTCCACTTCCTCAACATCGTCCATTTCATCCACTTCCTCCACTTCATTCACTTCCTCCACTTTGTCCACTTCGTCAACTTCGTCAACTTCATCCACTTCGTCCATTTAGTCCACTTCGTTAGGTTCGTCCACATCCTCCACTTCCTCCACTTCTTCTACTTTGTCCATTTCGTCCGCGTCGTCAACTTCGTGCGCTTCGTACACGTCGTCCTCTTCGTCCACTTCGTCCACTTCCCCACTTCATCCACTTCGTCTACTTCGTCAAGTTCGTCCACTTCGTCTACTTCCTCTATTTCCTCCACTTCATCCACTTCCTCCACTTCCTCCACTTCGTCCACTTCATCCACTTCCTTCACGTCGTCCTCTTTGTCCACTTCCTCCACTTCGTCCACTTCGTCAACCTCGTGTACTTCGTCCACTTCCTCTACTTCATCCACTTCATCCACTTCTTCCACTTCCTCCACTTCCTCCACTTCATCCTCTTCGTCCACTAAGTCGACTTCGTCCTCTTCGTGCACTTCCTCCACTTCCTCCACTTCATCCACTTTGTCCAATTCGTCAAGTTCGTCCACTTCGTCTAGTTCCTCTACTTCCTCCACTTCCTCCATTTCGTCCTCTTCCTCCATTTCCTCCGCTTCCTCCACTTCGTCCACTTCGTCAACTTCGTCCACTTCGTCCATTTCGTCCACTTCGTCAGTTTCGTCCACTTCCTCCACTTCCTCCACATACTCCACTTCGTCCACATCGTCAACTTCGTCCACTTCATCAAGTTCGTCCACTTCCTCTATTTCGTCCACTTCCTCCGCTTCCTCCACTTCCTCCACTTCGTCAAGTTCGTCCCCTTTATCCACTTCGTGCACTTCCTCCACTTCGTCAACGTCTTTGAATTTCTCCACTTCGTCAACTTCGTCCACTTCCTCAACTTCTTCAACATTGTCCACTTCTTGCACTTCCTCCACTTCATTCACTTCCTGAACGTCTTCCCCTTCGTCGACATCGTCCACTTCGTCCACTTCATCCACTTCGTCAACTTCGTCCATTTCGTCCACTTTGTCAAGTTCGTCCACTTTCTCCACTTCCTACACTTCCTCCACTTCCTCCAATTCCTCCCCTTCCTCCACTTTGTCCACTTTGTCTACTTCGTCCACTTCCTCCACTTCCTCTACTTCGCCCACTTCCTCCACTTCGTCCAGTTCTTCCACTTCCTCCACTTCCTCCACATGATCCACTTCCTCCACTTCATCAACTTCGTCCACTTCGTCCATTTCGTCCACTTCGTCAAGTTCTTCTACTTCCTCCACTTTCTCCACTTCCTCCACTTCCTGCACATCGTCAAGTTCGTCCACCTCCTCCACTTGCTCCATTTCGTCCACTTTGTCAACTTTGTCAACTTCGTCCGTTTCGTCCACTTCCTCCACTTCCTCCACTTCCACCACTTCGTCCACTTCTTCCACTTCGTCCACTTCGTCAACTTCGTCCACTTTCTCCACTTCCTCAGCATTGTCCACTTCTTGCACTTCCTCCACTCCATTCACTTCCTAAACTTCTTCCACTTCGTCACATTGTCCATTTCCTCCACTTCCTCCATTTTGTCCACTTCGTCTACTTCGTCCACTTCGTGATCTTCATCAACATCCTGCACTTCCTCCACTTCGCCCACTTCGTCCACTTCGCCCTCTTCGCCCACTTCCTCCACTTCCTCCACTTCCTCCACTTCGTCAACGTCGTGCATTTCGTCCACTTCCTCCACTTCGTCCAGTTCTTCCAGTTTCTCCACCTCGTACACATTCTCCACTTCCTCCAGTTCGTCAAATTCGTCCACTTCGTTTACTTCGTCCACTTCGTCAATTTCGTCTACTTTCTCCACTTCCTCCACTTCGTCAAGTTCGTCCACTTCGTCCACTGCGTCCACTTCCCCACTTCCTCAACATCGTCCATTATCTCTACTTCCTCCACTTCATTCACCACATCCACTTCGTCAACTTTGTCCACTTCATCCACTTCGTCCATTTCGCCAACTTCGTCAACTTCGTCCATTTCGTCCACTTCATCAGGTTCGTCCACTTCCTCCACTTTATCCACTTCGTCCACTTCGTCCACTTCTTCCACTTCGTCCACTTCGTCCACTTCCTCCACATCGTCCATTTCATCCGCTTCTTCCACTTCGTCGACTTCGTCCACTTCCTCCACTTCGTCTATTTCGTCCACTTCTTCCATTTCCTCCACTTCGTCCACTTTCTCGACTTCGTCCACTGCCTCCATTTCGTCCACCTCCTCCACTTCGTCCTCTTCGTCCACCTCCTCCCCCTCCTTCACTTAGTCCACTTCATCAACTTCCTCCACTACCTCCACTTCGTCCACTTCTTCCACTTCCTCCACTTCGTCCACTTCCTCCTCTTCCTCCACTTCGTCCACTTCCTCCACTTCGTCCACTTCCTCCACTTCGTCCACTGCCTCCACTTCTTCCACTTCTGCCACTTCGTCCACTTCCTCCTCTTCCTCCACTTCGTCCAGTTCGTCAATTTCATCCATTTCCTCCACTTCGTCTAGTTCTTCCACTTCCTCCACTTCGTCCACATTGTCCACTTCCTCCACTTCGTCAAATTCGTCCATTTCCTCCACTTCCTCCAGTTCGTTCACTTCCTCCCTTTCGTCCACTTCCTCCACTTCCTCAACATCGTCTATTTTCTCCACTTCCTCCACTTCATTCACTTCCTCCACGTTGTCCAGTTTGTCCACTTCGTCAACTTTGTCCACTTGTTCAACTTCGTCCATTTCGTCCACTTCGTCAAGTTCGTCTACTTCCTCGACTTCCTCCACTTTGTCCACTTTGTCCACTTCGTCCACTTCGGCAACTTCGTCAATTTCCCCCACTTCCTCCACTTCGTCCACTTTTTCCACTTCCTCCACTTCCTCTGCTTTGTCCACTTCGTCAACTTTGTCAAAATCGGCCACTTCGTCAACTTCATCCAGTTGTTACACTTCCTCTAGTTTGTCCACGTTCTCGACTTCCTCCACTTTGTCAACTTCGTCCATTTCGTCCACTTCGTCAAGTTCGTCCACTTCCTCCACTTCGTCAAGGTCGTCCAAATCGTCCACTTCCTCCACTTCCTCCACTTCCTCCACTTCCTCCACTTTGTCCTCTTCGTCCACTTCCTCTATTTCGTCCACTTCATCAACTTTGTCTACTTCGTCCACTTCCTCCACTTCGTCCCCTTCGTCCACTTCGTCCCCTTCATCCACTTCGTCCACTTCTTCCACTTCCTCCACTTCGTCCACTTCCTCCACTTCGTCCACTTCCTCCTCTTCGTCGACTTGGTCCTCTTCATCCACTTCCTCCATTCCGTCCACTTCGTCCACTTCGTCATGTTCGTCCACTTCCCCTACTTCCTCCACTTCCTCCAGTTCCTCCACTTCCTCCACTTTGTCCACTTTCTTCACTTCGTCCACTTCCTCCACTTCGACCACTTCCTCCTCTTTGTCCACTTCAAGACTTCTTCGTCTTAGTCCACTTACTCCACTTCCTCCACCTCGTCAACTTCTTCCACTTCGTCCACTTCGTCAACATCGTCCACTTCCTCCACTTCGTCAACGTCGTCAACTTCGTCCACTTCGTCAACTTCGTCCAGTCCCTCACTCTGTCCAGTTCTTCCACTTACTCCACTTCCTCCACATTCTCCACTTCCTCCACTTCGTCACCTTCGTCCACTTCGTCCATTTCATCCGCTTCGTCCATTTCGTCCACTTCCTCCACTTCGTCGAGTTTGTCCACTTTGTCCACTTCCTCCACTTCCTCCGCTTCGTCCACTTCGTCAACGTCGTCAACTTCGTCCACTTCCTTCACATCGTCCAGTTCTTCCACTTCCTCCACATCATCCACTTCCTCCACTTCGTCAACTTAGTCCTCTTCGTCCACTTCGTCCATTTTGTCCACTTCGTCAAGTTCTTTTACTTCCTTCACTTCCTCCACTTCCTGCACACCGTCAAGTTCGTCCACTTCCTCCACTTGCTCCATTTCGTCCACTTCGTCAACTTCGTCAACTTCGTCCACTTCGTCAACTTCGTCCACTTTCTCCACTTCTCCAACATTGTCCACTTCTTGCACTTCCTCCACTCCATTCACTTCCTGAACTTCTTCCACTTCGTCAACATCGCCCATTTCCTCCACTTCCTCCACTTCCTCCACTTCCCTCCCTTTCTCCACTTTGTCCACTTCGTCTACTTCATCTACTTCGTCCACTTCGTCAACTTCGTCAACTACCTACACTTCCTCCATTTTGCCCACTTCGTCCACTTCGCCCACTTCCTCCACTTCCTCAACGTCGTCCATTTCGTCCACTTCGTCAACTTCGTCCACTTCCTCCACTTCGTCCAATTCTTCCACTTTCTCCACCTCGTCCACATTCACCACTTCCTCCACTTCGTCAAATTCGTCCACTTCGTCAATTTCGTCTACTTCCTCCATTTCCTCCACTTCGTCAAGTTCGTCCACTGCGTCAACTTCGTCCATTTCGTCCACTTCCACCACTTCCTCAACATCGTACATTTCCTCTATTTCCTCCACTTCATTCACTTCATCCACTTCTTCCACTTTGTCAACTTCGTCCACTTCGCCAACTTAGTCAACTTCGTCCATTTCGTCCACTTCATCCACTTCGTCCACTTCGTCCACCGCCTCCACTTAGTCCACTTCGTCAACTTCCTCAACTTCCTCCACTACCTCTTCCATTTTCATTCCTTTTTCCTATTCCTTCTTCGTCCATTCCATTTCTTTCACTTCCGCAACTTCGTCCACGTCCTCCTCTTCCTCCACTTCGTCCAGTTCTTCCACTTCCTCAACTTCGTCCACATTGCCCACTTCCTCCACTTCCTCCACTTCCTCCACTTTGTCCACTTTCTTCACTTCGTCCACTTCCTCCACTTCGACCACTTCCTCCTCTTTGTCCACTTCAAGACTTCGTCCTCTTAGTCCACTTACTCCACTTCCTCCACCTCGTCAACTTCTTCCACTTCGTCCACTTCGTCAACATCGTCCACTTCCTCCACTTTGTCAACGTCGTCAACTTCGTCCACTTCGTCAACTTCGTCCACTCCCTCACTCTGCCCAGTTCTTCAACTTACTCCACTTCCTCCACATTCTCCACTTCCTCCACTTCGTCACCTTCGTCCACTTCGTCCATTTCATCCGCTTCGTCCATTTCATCCACTTCATCCACTTCGTCGAGTTTGTCCACTTTGTCCACTTCCTCCACTTCCTCCGCTTCGTCCACTTCGTCAACGTCGTCAACTTCGTCCACTTCCTTCACATCGTCCAGTTCTTCCACTTCCTCCACATTATCCACTTCCTCCACTTCGTCAACTTAGTCCTCTTCGTCCACTTCGTCCATTTTGTCCACTTTGTCAAGTTCTTCTACTTCCTTCACTTCCTCCACTTCCTGCACACCGTCAAGTTCGTCCACTTCCTCCACTTCCTCCACTTGCTCCATTTCGTCCACTTCGTCAACTTCGTCAACTTCGTCCACTTCGTCAACTTCGTCCACTTTCTCCACTTCTCCAACATTGTCCACTTCTTGCACTTCCTCCACTCCATTCACTTCCTGAACTTCTTCCACTTCGTCAACATCGTCCATTTCCTCCACTTCCTCCACTTCCTCCACTTTCTCCACTTTGTCCACTTCGTCCACTTCGTCCACTTCGTCAACTTCGTCAACTACCTGCACTTCCTCCATTTTGCCCACTTCGTCCACTTCGCCCACTTCCTCCACTTCCTCAACGTCGTCCATTTCGTCCCCTTCGTCAACTTCGTCCACTTCCTCCACTTCGTCCAATTCTTCCACTTTCTCCACCTCGTCCACATTCACCACTTCCTCCACTTCGTCAAGTTCGTCCACTGCGTCAACTTTGTCCATTTCGTCCACTTCCACCACTTCCTCAACATCGTCCATTTCCTCTATTTCCTCCACTTCATTCACTTCATCCACTTCTTCCACTTTGTCAACTTTGTCCACTTCGTCCACTTCGCCAACTTCGTCAACTTCTTCCATTTCGTCCACTTCATCCACTTCGTCCACTTAGTCCACCGCCTCCACTTAGTCCACTTCGTCAACTTCCTCAACTTGCTCCACTACCTTCACTTCGTCCACTTCTTCCACTTCATCCACTTCCTCCACTTCCTCCTCTTCCTCCACTTCGTCCACTTCGTCAACTTCGTCTACTTCGTCCACTTCCTCCACTTCGTCCACTTCGTCCACTTCCTCCACTTCTTTCACTTCCGCCACTTCGTCCACGTCCTCCTCTTCCTCCACTTCGTCCACTTCGTCAACTTCGTCCACATTGCCCACTTCCTCCACTTCGTCCACTTCCTCCACTTCGTAAAATTCGTCGACTTCCTCCACTTCCTCCAGTTCGTTCACTTCCTCCACTTCCTCCATTTCGTCCACTTCCTCCACTTCCTCAACATCGTCCATTTCCTCCACTTCCTCCACTTCATTCACTTCCTCCACTTTGTCCACCTCGTCCACTTCGTCAACTTTGTCCACTTCTTCAACTTCCTCGACTTCCTCCACTTTTTCCACTTCGTCCACTTTGTCCACTTCGTTCTCTTCGTCCACTTCCTCTATTTCGTCCACTTCATCAACTTTGTCCACTTTGTCCACTTCCTCCCCTTCCTCCACTTCGTCCACTTCGTCCTCTTCATCCACTTCCTCCATTCCATCCACTTCGTCCACTTCCTCAACTTCCTCAACTTCCTCCACTTCCTCCACTTCGTCCACTTCTTCCACTTCCTTCACTTCGTCCACTTCCTCCTTTTCCTCCAGTTCGTTCACTTCGTCCACTTCGTCCACTTCGTCAACTTCGTCCACTTCGTCAACTTCGTCCACTTCCTCCACTTCGTCCACTTCCTCCACTTCGTCCATTTCTTCCACTTCCTCCACTTCCTCCACTTCCTCCTCTTCCTCTGCTTCGTCCACTTCGTCATCTTTGTCCACTTCCTGCACTTCGTCCAATTCTTCCACTTCCTCTACTTCGTCTACATTGTCCACTTCCTCCACTTCGTCAAGTTTGTCCACTTCCTCCACTTCCTCCACTTTGTCCACTTCGTCCACTTTGTCCACTTCGTCTACGTCGTCTACTTCGTCCACTACGTCTACTTCGTCCACTTCATCAAGTTCGTCCACTTCTTTCACTTCATCCACTTTGTCAAGTTCGTCCACTTCCTCCACTTCCTTCACTTCGTCCATTTCCTCCACTTTCTCCACTGCCTCCATTTCGTCCACTTCCTCAACATCTTCCATTTCCTCCACTTCCTCCACTTCATTCACTTCCTCCACTTCTTCCACTTCGTCAACTTTGTCCACTTCCTCCACTGCCTCCACTCCGTCCCCTTCGTCAACTTCGTCCACTTCGTCCATTGCGTAAACTTCGTCACTTTCGTCCACTTCCTCGACTTTGTCCAGTTCGTCCACTTCCTCCACTTCCTCCACTTTGTCCAGTTCGTCCATTTCTTCCACTTCCTCCACTTCCTCCACGTCCTCCACATCGTCCACGTCGCCAACTTCCTCGACTTCATCCACTTCCTCCACTTCCTCCATTTCCATCACTTCGTCAAGTTCGGCCACTTCGTCAACTTCGTCCAGTTCTTCAACTTCCTCCACTTTGTCCACATTCTCCATTTCCTCCACCTCGTCAACTTCGTCCACTTCGACTATTTCGTCCACTTCGTCAAATTCGTCAGCTTCCTCCACTTCCTCCATTTCGTCCACTTCCTCCACTTCCTCAACATCGTCCCTTTCCTCCACTTCCTCCACTTCCTCCACTCCATTCACTTCATCCACTTCATCCAGTTTGTAACCATTGTCCACTTCTTCCACTTCCTCCACTTCGTCCACTTCGTCCACTTCCTCCACTTCGTCAACTTCGTCCACTTCCTCTATTTCGTCCAGTTTGTCAAGTTCGTCCACTTCCTCAACTTCCTCCACTTTGTCCATTTCGTCCACTTCGTCAGCTTCGTCAAGTTCGTGAACTTCGTCCACTTCCTCCACTTCATCCATTTCCTTCACATCATCCACTTCGTCTACTTCCTTTACTTCGTCCACTTCGTCAACTTCGTCATCTTCGTCCACTTCTTCCACTTCATCCTCTTCGTCCACTTCGTCGACTTCGTCCGCTTCCTCCACTTCCTCCACTTCATCCACTTCGTCCACTTTGTCAAGTTCTTCAACTTTGTCCACTTCCTCTACTTCGTCTACATCGTCGATTTCGTCCTCTTGCTCCACTTTCTCCACTTCCTCCACTTCCTCTACTTCGTCAACTTCATCCTTTTCGTCGACTTCGTCAACTTCGTCCACTTCATTCACTTCCTCCACTTCGTACACCTCCTCCACTTCCTGCACTTCGTCCACGTCCCCAACTTCATCAACTTCGTCCACTTCGTCAAGTTCGTCCACTTCCTCCACTTCGTCTACCTCCTACACTTCGTCCATTTCGTCCACTTCCTCCACTTCACTTCATCGCCTTCTTCCAGTCCGTCAACGTTTTCGACTTCCTCCACTTCGTCATCTTCGTTAACTTCGTCCATTTCGTCAACTTCGTCCACTTCCTCCACTTTGTCCATTTCGTCCACTTCGTCAGCTTCGTCAAGTTCGTGAACTTCGTCCACATCGTCCACTTCCACCACTTCCTCCACTTCCTCCACCTCCTTCACATCGTCCACTTCGTCCACTTCGTCCACTTCGTCCACTTCGTCCACTTCCTTCACTTCATTCACTTCCTACACTTCTTCCACTTCTAACTTCCTCCACGTCGTCAACTTCGTCCACTTCCTCCACTTCCTCCACTTCTTCCACTTCCTCCACTTCCTCCACTTCCTCCACTTCGTCCACTTCGTCAACTTCGTCAACTTCGTCCACTTATTCAACTTCGTCCACTTCCACCACTTTGTCCAGTTCTTCCACTTCATCCACATTCTTCACTTCCTCCACTTCGTCAACTTTGTCCACTTCGTCCATTTCGTCCACTCCATCATGTTCGTCCACTTCCTCCCCTTCGTCAAGTTCGTCCACTTCGTCCACTTCCTTCACTTCATTCACTTCCTACACTTCTTCCACTTCTAACTTCCTCCACGTCGTCAACTTCGTCCACTTCCTCCACTTCCTCCACTTCTTCCACTTCCTCCACTTCGTCCACTTCGTCAACTTCGTCCACTTATTCAACTTCGTCCACTTCCACCACTTTGTCCAGTTCTTCCACTTCATCCACATTCTTCACTTCCTCCACTTCCTCCACTTCGTCAACTTTGTCCACTTCGTCCATTTCGTCCACTCCATCAAGTTCGTCCACTTCCTCCCCTTCGTCAAGTTCGTCCACTTCCTTCACTTTCTCCATTTCCTCTATTTCGTCCACTTCATCCACTTCCTCAACATCATCCATTTCCTCCACTTCCTTCACTTAATTCGCTTCCTCCAATTCTTCCACTTCATCAACTTTGTCCACTTCCTCCACTTCCTCCACGTCGTTTACTTCGTCAACTTCGTCCACTTCATCCATTTCGTCCACTTCCTCCACTTCCTCCACTCCCTCCACTTCCTCCACTTTGTCCACTTCTTACACCTCTTCCACTTCCACCACTTCGTCCACTTCGTCCATGTCATCAACTTCGTCCACTTTGACCCCTTCCTCTACTTCGTCCACCTCTTCAACTTCTTCCACTTCATCAAGTTCGTCCACTTCCTCCACTTCGTCAAGTTCGTCCACTTCCTCCACTTCCTCCACGTCCTCCACTTCGTCCACTTCTTCCACTTCCTCCACTTCGTCAAGTTCATCCAGTTCCTCCATCTCGTCCACTTCCTCCACATTGTCCATTTCCTCCACTTCCTCCACTCCATTCACTTTATCCACTTCTTCCACTTCGTTAACGTTTTCCACTTTCTCCACTTCGTCAACTTCCTCCACTTACTCCACTTTGTCCACTTCGTCCATTACGTCCACTTCGTCAAGTTCATCCACTTCCTCTATTCCTCCGCTTCGTCAAGTTCGTCCACTTCCTCCACTTCCTCCATGTCCTCCACTTCCTCCACTTCCTCAACATCGTCCATTTCCTCTACTTCCTCCTCTTTACTCACTTCATCCGCTTCCTCCACTTCGTCAACTTTGTCCACTTCCTCCACTTCGTCCACTTCGTCGACTTCGTCAACTTCGTCCACTTCATCCACTTCGTCCATTTCATCGACTTCATTAGGTTCGTCCACTTCGTCAACTTCCTCCACTTCCTCCACTTCGTGCACTTCTTCCACTTCGTCCATTTCGTCGACTTCTTCCCCTTCCTCCAGTTCTTCCACTTGTTGCACTTCCTCCACCTCGTCCACGTCCCCAACTTCGTCCAATTCGTCCAGTTCGTCCCCTTCGTCCACTTCGTCCCCTTCGTCCACTTCGTCCACTTCGTCAAGTTTGTCCCCTTCGTCCACTTCCTCCACTTCGTCCACTTTGACCATTTCGTCCACTTCGTCAGGTTCGTCCACTTCCTCCACTTTGTGCACTTCTTCCACTTCGTCAACTTCCTCCATTTCCTCCAATTCCTCCACTTTGTAAACTTCCTCCATTTCGCCTACTTCGTCCTCTTCGTCCACTGCTTCATCTTCTTCTTCTACTTCGTCAAATTCGTCAACTTCGTCAACTTCGTCCCCTTCGTCTACTTCGTCAAGTTCGTCCCTTTCGTCCACTTCGTCAAGTTCGTCCCCTACGTCCACTTCCTCCACTTCGTCCACTTCCTCAACATCGTGCACTTCCTCCACTTCCTCCACTTCCTCCACTTCATTCACTTCCTGCACTTCTTCCACTTCGTCAACTTCGTCCACTTCCTCAACTTCGTCAATTTCCTCCACTTCCTCCACCTCCTGCACTTTCTCCACTTCGTCCACTTTGTCAACTTCCTCCACTTCCTCAACTTCGTCCACTTCATCCACTTCTTCCACTTCCTCCACTTCGTCCACTTCCCCCACTTCGTCCACTACGTCAACATCATCAACTTCGTCCACTTATTCAACTTCGTCCACTTCCTCAACTTCGTCCACTTCGTCCATTTCGTCTACTTCGTGAAGTTCGTCAACTTCCTCCACTTCTTCCATTTCCTCCACTTCCACTAGTTCCTCCTCTTACTCTATTTCGTCCACTTCGACAACTTCGTCCACTTCGTCAACTTCCTCCACTTCCTCCACTTCGTGCAGTTCTTCCACTTCCTCCACTTTGTCCATATTCTCCACTTCCTCTACTTCGTCCACTTCCACCACTTCGTCGAGTTCGTCCATTTCCTCCACTTCCTCCATTTTGTCCACTTCCTCCACTTCCTCAACATTGTCCATTTCCTCCACTTCCTCCACTTCATTCACTGCCTCCACTTCCTCCACTTCGTCATCTTCGTCCACTTCCTCCACTTCCTCCACTTCTTCCACTTCGTCCACTTACTCCTCTTCCTCCACTTCGTCCACTTCGTCAACTTCGTCCACTTCGTCAACTTCATCCACCTCCTCCACTTCGTCCAGTTCTTCCACTTCCTCCACTTGTCCACATTCTCCACTTCCTCCACCTCCTCCACTTCCTCCATATCGTCCACTTCGTCCACTTCCTCAACATCGTCCATTTCCTCCACTTCCTCCACTTCATTCACTTCTTCCACTTTGTCCACTTTGTGCACTTCGCCAACTTCGTCCATTTCCATTTCGTCCACTTCGTCAGGTTCGTCCACTTCCTCCACCTCCTCCACTTCTTCCACGTTGTCCACTTCATCCACTTCGTCCACTTCATCCACTTCGTCCACTTTATCCACTTCTTCCAGTTCTTCCAGTTCTTCCACTTCGTCAAGTTCGTCCTCTTCGTCCACATCGTCCACTTCGTCAAGTTCGTCAACTTCCTCCACTTCCTCCACTTCGTCAAGTTCGTCTACTTCGTCCACTTCCTCTACTTCCTCCACTTCCTCCACTTCCTCAACATCGTCCAGTTTCCTCCACTTCTTCCACTTCGTCAACTTTATCCACTTAGTCCACTTCGTCCCCCTTGTCCATTTCGTCAACTTCGTGAACTTCGTTTACTTCGTCCACTTCGTCCACTCCCTCCTTCCTCCAGTTCGTCCACTTCCTACACTTCGTCCACCTCTTCATCTTCTTCTTCCACTTCGTCCACTTTGTCCAATTCGTCAACTTCGTCAAGTTCATCCTCTTCGTCCACAACGTCCACTTCGTCCACTTCGTCAGGTTCGTCCACTTCCTCCACTTCGTCAAGTTCGTCCACTTCCTCTACTTCCTCCACTTCCTCCACTTCCTCAACATCGTCCACTTTCCTCCACTTCATCCACTTTTTCCACTTCGTCAACTTTATCCACTTCGTCCACTTCCTCCCCTTCTTCCACTTCGTCCACTTCGTCAACTTCGTCCATTTCGTCCCCTTCGTCCATTTCGTCCACTTCGTGAACTTCGTTTACTTCGTCCACTTCGTCCACTCCCTTATTCCTGCACTTCGTCCACTTCCTACACTTCGTCCTCTTCGTCCACTTCTTCATATTCCTCTTCCACTTCGTCCACTTTGTCCAATTCGTCAACTTCGTCAAGTTCGTCCTCTTCGTCCATATCGTCCACATCGTCCACTTCCTCCACTTCCTTCACTTCGTCAAGATCGTCCACTTCCTCTACTTCTTCCACTTCCTCCACTTCCTCAACATCATCCACTTTACTCCACTTCATCCACTTCTTCCACTTCGTGAACTTCATCCACTTCGTCCACTTCCTCCCCTTCGTCCACTTTGTCAACTTCGTCAACTTCGTCCATTTCGTCCCCTTCGTCCATTTCGTCCACTTCGTCCACATCGTCCACTTCATGAACTTCGTTTACTTCGTCCACTTCGTGAACTTCGTTTACTTCGTCTACTTCCTCCACCCCCTCATTCCTCCACTAGGTCCACTTCCTACACTTCGTCCTCTTCGTCCACTTCTTCATCTTCTTCTTCCACTTCGTCCACTTTGTCCAATTCGTCAACTTCATCAAGTTCGTCCACTTCGTCAAGTTCGTCCCCTTCGTCCACTTCGTACACTTTCTCCACTTCGTCCACTTCGTCAACTTCTTCCACTTCGTCCACTTCGTCAACTTCGTCCACTTCCTTCATTTCCTCAACATCGTCCACTTCCTCCACTTTCTCCACTTCCTATACTTCTTCCACTTCGTCAAATTCGTCAACTTCCCACACTTCCTCCACTTCGTCCACTTCAGTAAGTTCGTCAAATTCGTCGACTTCATTAAGTTCGTCCACTTCCTCCACCTCCTCCACTTCCTCCACTTCGTCCACTTCGTCAACTTCTTCAACTTCCTCAACTTCCTCCACTTCTTCCACTTCCTCAACTTCCTCCCCTTCCTCCTCTTCCTCCATTTCGTCCACTTCGTCCACTTCGTCCACTTCGTCCACTTCGTCAACTTCGTCAACTTTGTCAACTTCGTCCATTTCGTCCACTTCGTCCACCTCCTCCTCTTTGTCCACTTCGTCGACTTCGTGCTCTTCGTGCACTTCCTCCACTTCATCCACTTCGTCAAGTTCGTCCACTTCGTCCAGTTCCTCTACTTCCTCCACTTCCTCCACTTCCTTCACTTCCTCCATTTCGTCCTCTTCCTCCACTTCCTCCACTTCGTCCTCTTCGTCCACTTCGTCGACTTCGTCCACTTCGTCCACTTCCTCTATTTCCTCCACTTCCTCCACTTCCTCCACTTCCTCCACTTCGTCCACTTCCTCCACTTCATCCACTTCCTTCACTTCATCCACTTCCTCCACTTCATCAACTTCATCTATTTCGTCCACTTCCTCCACTGCCTCTACTTTGTCTACTTCCTCCACTTCCTCCACTTCTTCTACTTCCTCCATTTCGCCCACCTCCTCCAGTTCCTCAACATCGTCCATTTCCTCTACTTCCTCCACTTCATTCACTTCATCCACTTCTTCCACTTCGTCAACTTTGTCCACTTCCTCCACTTCGTCCAGTTCTTTCACTTCCTGCACTTCGTCCACATTCTCCACTTCCTCCACTTCCTCCACTTCCTCCACTTCCCCCACTTCGTCCAGTTCGTCCACTTCCTCCATTTCGTCCACTTCCTCCAATTCCTGAACAACGTCCATTTAATAAACTTCCCCCACTTCATTCACTTCCTCCACTTTGTCCACTTCGTCAACTTCATCCACTTCGTCCATTTCGTCCACTTCCTCCACTTCCTTCACTTCTTCCACTTTGTCCACTTCGTACCCTTCCTCCACTTCCTCCCCTTCCTCCACCTCGTCCACGTCGTCAACTTGGTGCACTTAGTTCGCTTCGTACACTTTGTCGACTTCGTCCTCTTCGTCCACTTCCTCCACTTCGTCTACTTCGTCAAGTTCGTCCACTTCGTCCACTTCCTCTATTTCCTCCACTTCGTCCACTTCCTCCACTTCGTCCATTTCCTCCACTTCCTCCACTTCCTCCACTTCAACCACTTCCTTCACTTCGTCCACTTCCTCCACTTCGTCAACCTCGTCTACTTCGTCCATGTTGTCCACTTCCTCCACTTCCTCCACTTTGTCCACTTCTTCCACTTCGTCCACTTCCTCCACTTCCTCCACTTCATCCTCTTTGTCCATTTCGTCAACTTCGTCCTCTTCGTGCACTTCCTCCACTTCCTCCACTTCATCCACTTCGTCAAGTTTGTCCACTTCGTCCAGTTCCTCTACTTCTTCCACTTCCTCCACTTCCTTCATTTCCTACATCTCGTCATCTTCCTCCACTTCCTCCATTTCCTCCACTTCATCCAGTTCCTCTACTTCGTCCATTTCGTCCACTTCGTTAGGTTTGTCCACTTCCTCCATTTTGTCTACTTTTTCCATTCTTCCACTTCGTCCACTTCCTCCATTTCCTCCACTTCGTCCACTTCGTCAACTTCGTCCACTTCGTCTATTTCGTCCACTTCGTCAAGCTCGTCCACTTCCTCTACTTCTTCAACTTCCTCCACTTCCTCCACTGCCTCCACATCGTCAATTTCCTCTACTTCCTCCACTTCATTCACTTCCCCCACTCCTTCAACTTCGTCAACTTTGTCCACTTCCTCCACTTCCTCCACTTCGACCACTTCGTCAACTTCGTCCACTTCATCAACTTCGTCAACTTCGTCCATTTCGTCCACTTCCTCCACTTCCTCGACATCGTCCACTTCGTACACTTCTTTTACTTCCTCCACTTCCTCCACTTCCTCCACTTCGTCCACTTCCTCCACTTCCTCAACATCATCCATTTCCTCTACTTCCTCCACTTCATTCACTTCATCCACTTCTTCCACTTCGTCAACTTTCTCCACTTTCTCCACTTCCTCCATTTCGTCCACTTCCTCCACTTCCTCAACATCGTCCATTCCATCCAGTTCCTCCGCTTCTTTCACTTCCTCCACTTTGTCCACTTCGTCAACTTCGTCAACTTCATCCACTTCGTACGATTCGTCCATTTCGTTAGGTTTGTCCACTTCGTCCAGTTCGTCCACTTCATACACTTCGTCCACTTCGTCCTCTTCGTCCACTTCGTCCACCTCATCCACTTCGCCTACTTTGTCAAGTTCGTCCACTTCTTGTATTTCCTCCGCTTCGTCCACTTCCTCCACTTCCTCCACTCCATCCCCTTCCTTCACTTCGTACTCTTCCTCCACTTCCTCCTCTTCGTCAACCTCGTCTACTTCATCCACTTCGTCCACTTCCTCCACTTCGTCCACTTGCTCGACTTCGTCCACTTCCCCCACTTCGTCCATTTCGTCCGCTTCGTCCACCTCATCCTCTTTTTCCACTTCGTCGACTTCGTGCTCTTCGTGCACTTCCTCCACTTCCTCCACTTCATCCACTTCGTCAAGTTCATCCACTTCGTCCAGTTCCTCTACTTCCTCCACTTCCTCCATTTCGTCCTCTTCCTCCACTTCCTCCACTTCCTCCACTTCGTATTCTTCGTCCACTTCGTCGACTTCGTCCACTTCCTCCACTTCCTCTATTTCCTCCACTTCCTCCACTTCCTCCACTTCCTCCACTTCCTCCACTTCATCCACTTCCTCCACTTCATCCACTTCCTCCACTTCGTCAACTTCATCTATTTCGTCCACTTCCTCCCCTGCCTCTACTTTGTCTACTTCCTCCACTTCCTCCACCTTGTCCACTTCGTACACTTCTTCCACTTCCTCCACTTCCTCCACTTCCTCCATTTCGCCCACCTCCTCCACTTCCTCCACTTCATTCACTTCATCCACTTCGTCAACTTTGTCCACTTCCTCCACTTCGTCCAGTTCTTTCACTTCCTGCACTTCGTCCACATTCTCCACTTCCTCCACTTCGTCCACTTCCTCCACTTCCCCCACTTCGTCCAGTTCGTCCACTTCCTCCATTTCGTCCACTTCCTCCAATTCCTGAACAACGTCCACTTCCTCCACTTCTTACACTTCCTCCAATTTATCCACGTTCTTGACTTCCTGCACTTCGTCAACTTCGTCCATTTCGTCCACTTCGTCAAGTTCGTCCAAATCGTCCACTTCCTCCACTTCCTCCACTTCCTTCACTTCCTCCACTTCGTCCTCTTCGTCCACTTCGTCCACTCCAACAACTTTGTCTACTTCGTCCACTTCCTCCACTACGTCCACTTCCTCCACTTCGTCCACTACTTCCACTTCCTCCACTTCCTCCACTTCGTCCACTTCCTCCTGTACGTCAACTTTGTCGACTTCGTCCTCTTCATCCACTTTATCCACCTCCTCCATTTCATCCACTTCTTCCACTTCGTCAAGTTCGTCCACTTCGTCCACTTCCTGTACTTCCCACACTTCCTCCACTACGTCCACTTCCTCCACTTCCTCCACTTCCTCCACTTCCTCCACTTTCTCCACTTTGTCCACGTCCTTCACTTCGTCCACTTCCTCCACTTCGTCCACTTCCTCTTCTTTGTCCACTTCGTCGTCTTAGTCCACTTCCTCCACTTCGTCGACTTTGTCGACTTCTTCCACTTCGTCCACTTCGTCCACTTCGTCAACATCGTCCACTTCGTCCACTTCATCCACTTCGTCAACTTCGTCCACTTCGTCCATTTCGTCCACTTCGTCAAGTTCGTTCACTTCCTCCACTTCCTACACTTCCTCCCCTTCCTCCAATTTGTCCACTTCGTCAACTTCCTCCACTTCGCCCACTTCGTCCATTTCGTCCACTTCCTCCACTTCGTCCACTTCCTCCTCATCATCCACTTTGTCGACCTTGTCCTCTTCGTCCATTTCGTCCACTTTGTCAAGTTGGTCCACTTCCTCCACTTTGTCAAGTTCATCCGTTTCCTCTACTTCCTCTAATTCGTCCACTTCCTCCACTTCCTCCATTTCGTCCACTTCCTCAACATCGTCCATTTCCTCTACTTCCTCCACTTCATTCACTTCATCCACTTCTTCAACTTCGTCAACTTCGTCAACTTCATCCACTTCGTCCATTTCATCAACTTCGTCAAGTTCTTCTACTTCCTCCACTTCCTCCATTTCATCCACTTGCTCCACTTCCTCAACATCGTCCATTTCCTCTAATTCCTCCACTTCATTCACTTCATCCACTTTGTCAACTTCGTCCACTTCGTCCACTTCCTCCTCATTCTCCACTTCCTCCACTTCGTCAACTTCGTCCACTTCGTCGGTTTCATCCACTTCGTCAAGTTCTTCTACTTCCTCCACTTCGTCCATTTCGTCCACTTGCTCCACTTCCTCAACATCGCCCATTTCCTCTAATTCCTCCACTTCATTCACTTCATCCACTTTGTCCACTTCGTCAACTTCGTCTACTTCGTCCACTTCCTCCACTTCCTTCACTTCCTCCACTTCGCCCACTTCGTCCACTTTTTCGACTTCGTCCACTTCGTCCACTTCCTCCTCTTCGTCACCTTCGTCGACTTCGTCCTCTTCGTCCACTTCCTCCACTTCCTCCACTTCCTCCACTTCATCCACTTCGTCCACTTCATCAAGTTCGTCCACTTCCTCTACTTCCACCACTTCCTCCACTTCCTTCACTTCGTCCACTTCGTCCACTTCGTCCACTTCTTCCACTTCGTCCACTTCCTCCTCTTCGTCCACTTCCTCCTCTTCGTCCACTTCGTCCACTTCGTCAACTTCGTCCACTTCCTCAAAATTCTCCACTTCTTGCATTTTCTCCACTTCATTCACTTCCTGAACTTCTTCCACTTCGTCAACATCGTCCACTTCGTCCACTTCATCCACTTCGTCCACTTCGTCAACTTCGTCCACTTCGTCCATTTCGTCCACTTCGTCAAGTTCGTTCACTTCCTCCACTTCCTACACTTCCTCCCCTTCCTCCACTTTGTCCACTTCCTCCACTTCATCAACTTCCTCCACTTCGTCCACTTCGCCCAATTCGTCCACTTCGTCCATTTCGTCTACTCCCTCCACTTCGTCTGCTTCATCCTCATGCTCCACCTCGTCGACCTTGTCCTCTTCGTCCACTTCGTCAAGTTGGTCCACTTCCTCCACTTCCTCCACTTCGTCAAGTTCGTCCATTTCCTCTACTTCCTCCACTTCGTCCACTTCCTTCACTTCCTCCATTTCGTCCACTTCCTCCACTTCCTCAACATCGTCCATTTCCTCTACTTCCTCCACTTCATTCACTTCATCCACTTCTTCCACTTCGTCAACTTTGTCCACTTCCTACACTTTGTCCACTTCGTCAACTTCATCCACTTCGTCCATTTCATCCACTTCGTCAAGTTCTTCTACTTCCTCCACTTCCTCCATTTCGTCCACTTGCTCCACTTCCTCAACATCGTCCATTTCCTCTAAGTCCTCCACTTCATTCACTTCATCCAGTTTGTCAACTTCATCCACTTCCTCCTCATTCTCCACTTCCTCCAGTTCGTAAACTTCGTCCACTTCCTCGATTTCATCCATTTCGACAAGTTCTTCTACTTCCTCCACTTCATTCACTTCATCCACTTTGTCAACTTCGTCCACTTCCTCCTCATTCTCCACTTCCTCCACTTCGTCAACTTCGTCCACTTCGTCGGTTTCATCCACTTCGTCAAGTTCTTCTACTTCCTCCACTTCGTCCATTTCGTCCACTTGCTCCACTTCCTCAACATCGCCCATTTCCTCTAATTCCTCCACTTCATTCACTTCATCCACTTTGTCCACTTCGTCAACTTCGTCTACTTCGTCCACTTCCTCCACTTCCTTCACTTCCTCCACTTCGCCCACTTCGTCAACTTTTTCGACTTCGTCCACTTCCTCCACTTCGTCCACTTCCTCCTCTTCGTCCCCTTCGTCGACTTCGTCCTCTTCGTCCACTTCCTCCACTTCCTCCACTTCCTCCACTTCATCCACTTCGTCCACTTCATCAAGTTCGTCCACTTCCTCTACTTCCACCATTTCCTCCACTTCCTCCACTTCCTTCACTTCCTCCACTTCCTCCACTTCGTCCACTTCTTCCACTTTGTCCACTTCCTCCTCTTCGTCCACTTCCTCCTCTTCGTCCACTTCCTCAACATTCTCCACTTCTTGCATTTGCTCCACTTCATTCACTTCCTGAACTTCTTCCACTTCGTCAACATCGTCCACTTCATCCACTTTATCCACTTCGTCAACTTCGTCCACTTCGTCCATTTCGTCCACTTCGTCAAGTTCGTTCACTTCCGCCACTTCCTACACTTCCTCCCCTTCCTCCACTTTGTCGACTTCCTCCACTTCGTCAACTTCCTGCACTTCGCCCAATTTGTCCACTTCGTCCATTTCGTCTACTTCCTCCACTTCGTCTGCTTCATCCTCATCCTCCACTTCGTCGACCTTGTCCTCTTCGTCCATTTCGTCCACTTCGTCAAGTTGGTCCACTTCCTCCACTTCCTCCACTTCGTCAACTTCGTCCATTTCCTCTACTTCCTCCACTTCGTCCACTTCGTCCACTTCGTCCACTTCCTCCATTTCGTCCACTTCCTCCACTTCCTCGACATCGTCCATTTCCTCTACTTCCTCCACTTCATTCACTTCATCCACTTCTTCAACTTCGTCAACTTCATCCACTTCGTCCATTTCATCCACTTCGTCAAGTTCTTCTACTTCCTCCACTTCCTCCATTTCGTCCACTTGCCCCACTTCCTCAACATCGTCCATTTCCTCTAAGTCCTCCACTTCATTCACTTCATCCACTTTGTCAACTTCGTCCACTTCCTCCACTTCCTCCTCATTCTCCACTTCCTCCACTTCGTCAACTTCGTCCACTTCCTCGATTTCATCCACTTCGTCAAGTTCTTCTACTTCCTCCACTTCGTCCATTTCGTCCACTTTCTCCACTTCCTCAACATGGTCCATTTCCTCTAATTCCTCCACTTCATTCACTTCATCCACTTTGTCCACTTCGTCAACTTCGTCTATTTCGTCCACTTCCTCCACTTCCTTCACTTCGTCCACTTCGTCCACTTCGCCCACTTCATCCACTTTTTCGACTTCATCCACTTCCTCCACTTCGTCCACTTCGTCCTCTTCGTCCACTTCGTCGACTTCGTCCTCTTTGTCCACTTCCTCCACTTCCTCCACTTCCTCCACTTCATCCACTTCGTCCACTTCATCAAGTTCGTCCACTTCCTCTACTTCCACCACTTCCTCTATTTCCTTCACTTCCTTCACTTCCTCCACTTCGTCCACTTCATCCACTTCATCCACTTCATCCACTTCCTCCTCTTCGTCCACTTCCTCCTCTTCGTCCACTTCGTCGACTTCGTCCACTTCGTCAACTTCGTCCACTTCCTCAACATTGTCCACTTCTTGCATTTCCTCCACTTCATTCACTTCTTGAACTTCTTCCACTTCGTCAACATCGTCCACTTCGTCCACTTCATCCACTTCATCAACTTCGTCCATTTCGTCCACTTCGTCAAGTTCGTTCACTTCCTCCACTTCCTACACTTCCTCCCCTTCCTCCACTTTGTCCACTTCGTCCACTTCGTCAACTTCCTCCACTTCCTACACTTCCTCCCCTTCCTCCACTTTGTCCACTTCGTCCACTTCGTCAACTTCCTCCACTTCCTCCACTTCGCCCACTTCGTCCACTTCGTCCATTTCGTCCACTTCCTCCACTTCGTCCACTTCCTGCTCATCGTCCACTTCGTCGTCCTTGTCCTCTTCGTCCATTTCGTCCACTTCGTCAAGTTTGTCCACTTCCTCCACTTCGTCAAGTTCGTCCATTTCCTCTACTTCCTCCACTTCATCAACTTCGTCCACTTCGTCCACTTCGTCCAGTTATTCCACTTCCTCCACTTCATCCACATTCTCCACTTCGTCCACTTCATCAACTTCGTCCATTTCGTCCACTTCATTAAGTTCGTCCACTTCTTCCACTTCCTCCACTTCGTCAAGTTCGTCCACTTCCTCCACTTCCTCCACTTCGTCCACTTCCTCCACATTCTCCACTTCCTACGTTTCATCCATTTCCTCAACATCGTCCATTTCCTCCACTTCCTCCACTTCATTCACTTCCTCCACTTCTTCCACTTCGTCAACTTTGTCTACTTCCTCCATTGCCTCCACTCTGTCCACTTCGTCAACTTCGTCCACTTCATCCATTTCATCCACTTCGTCAACTTCGTCCACTTCTTCCACTTCCTCCACTTCCTCCACTTTGTCCACTTCGTCCACTTCCTCCACTTCCTGCACTTCGTCCACTTTGTCCACTTTGTACACTTCTTCCACTACCTCCTCTTCCTCCACTTCCTCCATTTGGTCCATTTCCTCCACTTCCTCAACATCGTCCATTTCCTCTACTTCCTCCACTTCATTCACTTCATCGACTTGTTCCACTTCGTCAACTTTGTCCACTTCCTCCACATCGTCCACTTCCTCCACTTCGTCAACTTTATCCACTTCGTCCATTTCGTCCACTTCGTCAGGTTCGTCGACTTCCTCCACTTCGTCCACTTCCTCCACGTCGCCAACTTCCACCACTTCGTCCACTTCCTCCACTTCCATCACTTCGTAAACTTCGGCCACTTCGTCAACTTCGTCCACTTCCTCCACTTCGTCTTGTTCTTGAACTTCCTCCACTTTGTCCTCATTCTCCATTTCCTCCACTTCGTCAACTTCGTCCACTTCGACCATGGCGTCCACTTCGTCAAGTTCGTCTACTTCGTCAAGTTCGTCCACTTCGTCCATTTCCTCCACTTCGTTAACTTTCTCCACTTCCACCATTTCGTCCATTTCATCCACTTACTCAACATCGTCCATTTCCTCCACTTCCTCCACTCCATTCACTTCATCCACTTCATCCATTGTCCACTTCCTCCACTTCCTCCACATCCTCCACTTCGACCACTTCGTCCACTTCGTCCACTTCGTCAACTTCCTCCATTTCGTCCACTTCCTCAAGTTCGTCCACTACCTCCACTACCTCCACTTTGTCCATTTCGTCCACTTCGTCAAGTTCGTGAATTTCGTCCACATCGTCCACTTCCTCCACTTCCTCCACTTCATCAACTTCCTTCACTTTGTCCACTTCGTCCTCTTCGTCCACTACCTCCAATTCGTCCACTTCGTCAATTTCGTCTACTTCGTCCACCTCCTCCACTTCCTCCACTTCGTCCACTTCCTCCACTTCCTCCACTTCGTCCACTTCGTCCACTTCGTCATGTTCGTCCACTTCGTCCAGTTCCTCTACTTCGTCCACTTCCTCCAGTTCCTCCGCTTCCTTCACTTCCTCCATTTCGTCGTCTTCTTCCACTTCCTCCAGTTCCTCAACTTCCTACACTTTGTCAACTTCTTCCAATTCGTCCATTTCATCCACTTCGTCCATTTCGTCCACTTCGTCAAGTTCGTCCACTTCCTCCACTTCTTCCACCTTGTCAAGCTCGTCCACCTCCTCCACATCGTCCATTTCCTCTACTTCCTCCACTTCATTCACTTCATCCACTTCTTCCACTTCGTCAATTTTGTCCACTTCCTCCACTTCGTCAACTTCGTCCACTTTGTCCACTTCGTCCATCTCATCCACTTCGTCAGGTTCGTCCACTTCCTCCACTTTGTCCAATTCATCCACTTAGTCCATTTCGTCCACTTCGTCAAGTTCGTTCACTTCCTGCACTTCCTCCACTTCGTCAACTTCGTCCACTTGCTCCACTTCCTCCACGTCCTCCATTTCCTCCACTTCCTCCACTTCCTCAACATCTTCCATTTCCTCTACTTCCTCCACTTCATTCACTTCATCCACTTCTTCCACTTCGTCAACTTTGTCCACTTCCTCCACTTACTCCACTTCGTCAACTTTGTCCACTTCCTTCATTTCGTCCACTTCGTCAGGTTCGTCCACTTCGTCAACTTCGTCCACTTCCTCCACTTCGTCAACTTCGTCCACTTCGTCCCCTTCGTCAACTTCGTTCACTTCGTCCACTTCGTCAGCTTCTTTTACTTCGTCCACCTCCTCCACTTCCTCCACTTCCTCCACTTCTTCCACTTCGTCCACTCCGTCCTCTTCGTCCACTTCTCCATCTTCTTCTTCCACTTCGTCCACTTCATCCAATTCGTCAACTTTGTCCACTTTGTCCCTTCGTCAACTTCTTCCACTTCGTCCACTTCGTCGAGTTCGTCCCCTTCGTCCCGTTCCTCCACTTCCTCCACTTCGTCTACTTCCTCAACATCGTCCACCTCCTCAACCTCCTCCACTTCCTCCACTTCATCCACTTCCTCCACTCCGTCCACTTCGTCCACTTCGTGAAGTTCGTCCACTTCCTCCACTTCGTCATGTTCGTCCACTTCCTCCACTTCATCCCTATTCTCCACTTCCTACACTTCGTGAAGTTCGTCCACTTCCTCAACTACCTCCACTTCCTCCATTTTCTCTACTTCCTCCATTTCGTCTACTTCCTCCAGTTCCTCAACATCGTCCATTTCCTCCACTTCCTCCACTTCCTTCACTTCTTCCACTTCCTCCACTCAATCCACATTCTCCACTTCCTCCACTTCCTCCACTTCGTCAAGTTCGTCCACTTCCTCCACTACCTTCACTTTGTCCACTTCGTCCACTTTCTCCACTTCCTCCATTTCGTCCACTTCCTCTAGTTCCTCAACATCGTCCATTTCCTCCACTTCGTCCACTTCGTGAACTTCGTCCACATCGTCCACTTCATCCACTTCCTCCACTTTGTCCACTTCGTCCATTTCATCCACTTCGTCCACTTCGTACACTTCGTCCACTTCGTCCACTTCCTCCATTTCGTCCACTTCTTCCACTTCCTTAACATTGTCCATTTCCTCGACTTCCTCCACTTCATTCACTTAATCCACTTCTTCCACTTCGTCAACTTTGTCCACTTCCTCCACTTCCTGCAATTTGTCCACTTCGTCAACTTCGTCAACTCCGTCAACTTTGTCCACTTCGTCCATTTCGTCCACTTCGTCAGGTTCGTCTACTTCCTCCACTTCCTCCACTTCCTCCACTTTGTCGACTTCGTCAACTCCGTCGACTTCGTCCACTTCCTCCACATCGTCCACTTTGTCAACTTCATCTACTTTTTCCTCTTCATCCAGTTCGTCCGATTCGGCCACTTCCTCCACTTCCTCCACTTTGACCACTTCGTCCACTTCGTCAACTTCGTCCACATCGTCCACTTCGTCAACTTCGTCCACTTCCTCCACTTCGTCCATTTTTTCCACTTCGTCCTCTTCTTCCCCTTCGCCCACTTCATCCACGTCGCCAACTTCGTCCACTTCGTTCACCTCGTTCACTTTGTCCATTTCGTGAACTTCGTTTACTTCATCCACTTCCTCCACTTCGTCCAGTTCTTCATCTTCTTCTTCCACTCCGTCCACTTTGTTAAGTTCGTCCCTTCGTCCACTTTGTTAAGTTCGTCCCCTTCGTCCACTTCCTCAACTTCCTCCACTTCGTCAACTTCTGCCACTTCGTCCACTTCGTCAACTACCTCCACTTCCTCAACATCGTCCACTTCCTCCACTTCGTCAACTTCTTCCACTTCGTCCACTTCCTCAACATCGTCCACTTCCTCCACTTCCTCCACTTCATCGACTACCTTCACTTTGTCCACTTCGTCAACTTCGTCCACTTCGTCTACTTCCTCCACTTCGACCAGTTCTTCCACTTCCTCCATTTCATCCACATTCTCCACTTCCTCCACTTCCTCCACTTCGTCAACTTCGTCCACTTCGTCCATTTCTTCCACTTCATCAAGTTCGTCCACTTCGTCCATGTCTTCAACTTCCACCACTTCCTCCACTTCCTCCACTTCGTCCATGTCGCCAACTTCGTCCACTTCGTCCACTTCGTCCATTTCCCATTTCGTCCACTTCCTCCACTTTGTCCACTTCGTCCATTTCCTCCACTTCGTACACTTCTTCCACTTCGTCCACTTCCTCCATTTCGTCCACTTCTTCCACTTCCTCAACATTGTCCATTTCCTCTACTTCCTCCACTTCATTCACTTCATCCACTTCTTCCACTTCGTCAACTTTGTCCACTTCCTCCACTTCCTGCACTTTGTCCACTTCGTCAACTTCGTCAACTCCGTCAACTTCGTCCACTTCGTCCATTTCGTCCACTTCGTCAGGTTCGACTACTTCCTCCACTTCCTCCACTTTGTCCACTTTGTCCACTTCGTCAACTCCGTCGACTTCGTCCACTTCCTCCACATCGTCAACTTCGTCAACTTCGTCTACTTTTTTCTCTTCGTCCGGTTCGGCCACTTCCTCCACTTTGTCCACTTCGTCCACTTCGTCCACATCGTCCACTTCGTCAACTTCGTCCACTTCCTCCACTTCGTCCATTTTTTCCACTTCGTCCTCTTCTTCCACTTCGTCCACTTCATCCACGTCGCCAACTTCGTCAACTTCGTCCACCTCGTTCACTTTGTCCATTTCGTGAACTTCGTTTACTTCGTCCAATTCCTCCACTTCGTCCAGTTCTTCATCTTCTTCTTCCACATCGTCCACTTTGTCCAATTCGTCAACTTCGTCCCTTCGTCCACTTCGTCCACTTTGTTAAGTTCGTCCCTTCGTCCACTTCTTCCACTTCCTCAACTTCTGCCACTTCGTCCACTACCCCCACTTCCTACACATCGTCCACTTCCTCCACTTCGTCAACTTCTTCCACTTCGTCCACTTCCTCAACATCGTCCACTTCCTCCACTTCGTCGACTTCCTTCACTTTGTCCACTTCGTCAACTTCGTCCACTTCCTCGATTTTCACCAGTTCTTCCACTTCCTCCACTTCATCCACATTCTCCACTTCATCCACTACATCCACTTCGTCAACTTCGTCCACTTCGTCCATTTCGTCCACTTCGTCAGGTTCGTCCACTAGCTCCACTTCGTCCACTTCCTCCCCTTCGTCCACTTCTTCATCTTCTTCTTCCACTCCGTCCACTTCGTCAAGTTCGTCCCTTCGTCCACTTCGTCCACTTTGTGAAGTTCGTCCCCTTCGTCCACTTCGTCAAGTTCGTCCCCTTCCTCCACTTCGTCAACTTCTGCCACTTCGTCTACTTCGTCAACTACGTCCACTTCCTCAACATCGTCCACTTCCTCCACTTCCTTCACTTCGTCAACTTCTTCCACTTCGTCCATCTCGTGAACTTCCTCAACATCGTCCACTTCCTCCACTTCGTCAACTTCGTCCATTTCGTCAACTTCTTCCACTTCCTCCACTTTGTCCAGTTCTTCCACCTCCTCCACTTCGTCCACATTCTCAACTTTGCCACTTCCTCCCCTTCGTCAACTTCGTCCATTTCGTCCACCTCGTAAATTCGTCCCCTTCATCCACTTCCTCCACTTTGTCAACATCTTCCACTTCGTCCCCTTCCTCCACTTCATCAACATCGTCCACTTCTTCCACTTCCTCCACTTCATTCACTTCATAAACTTCTTCCACTTCGTCAACATCGTCCAATTCCTCCACTTCCTCAACTTCGTTCACTTTGTCAACTTCGTCCACTTCGTCCATTTCTTCCACTTCGTCCATTTCCTCAACTTCGTCCACAACGTTTACTTCTTCCACTTCGTCCACTACCTCCACTTCGTCCACTTCGTCAACTTTGTCAACTTCGTTCACTTCCTCCACTTGGTCCAGTTCTTCCACTTCCTCCACTTCGTCCACATTCTCCACTTCGTCAACTTCGTCCACTTCGTCCATTTCGTCCACTTCCTCCACTTCGTCAAGTTCGTCCACTTCTTCCACTTCGTCAAGTTCGTCCCCTTCGTCCACTTCTTCCACTTCCTCAACTTCCTCCACTTCGTCAACTCTGCCACTTCGTCCACTTCTCAACTACCTCCACTTCCTCAACATCGTCCACTTCCTCCACTTCGTCAACTTCTTCCACTTCGTCCACTTCCTCCACATCGTCCACTTCATCCACTTCCTCCACTTCGTCGACTTCCTTCACTTTATCCACTTCGTCAACTTCGTCCACTTCCTCGATTTTCACCAGTTCTTCCACTTCCTCCACTTCATCCACATTCTCCACTTCGTCCACTTCATCCACTTCGTCAAATTCGTCCATTTCGTCCACTTCGTCAGGTTCGTCCACTAGCTCCACTTCGTCCACTTCTTCATCTTCTTCATCCACTTCGTCAAGTTTGTCCCTTCGTCCACTTCGTGAAGTTCGTCCCCTTCGTCCACTTCGTCAAGGTCGTCCCCTTCCTCCACTTCGTCAACTTCTGCCACTTCGTCTACTTCGTCAACTACTTCCACTTCCTCAACATCGTCCACTTCGTCCACTTCCTACACTTCGTCAACTTCTTCCACTTCGTCCATTTCGTAAACTTCCTCAACATTGTCCACTTCGTCCACTTCCTTCACTTTGTCCACTTCGTCAACTTCGTCCACTTCCTCCACTTCGTCCAATTCTTCCACTTCCTCCATTTCATCCAAATTCTCCACTTCCTCCACTTCCTCCACTTCGTCCATTTCTTCCACTTCATCAAGTTCGTCCACTTCGTCCATTTCTTCAACTTCCACCACTTCCTCCACTTTGTCCATGTCGCCAACTTCGTCCACTTCGTCCATTTCCCATTTCGTCCACTTCCTCCACTTCGTCAGCTTCGTCCAGTTCGTCCACTTCGTCAACTTAGTTTACTTCGTCCACCTTGTCAAGTTCGTCCACTTCGTCAACTTACTCAAGTTCGTCTCCTTCGTCCACTTCGTTCACTTGCTCCACTTCCTCCACATCGTCCCCTACGTCCACTTGCTTCACTTACTCCACTTCGTCAACTTCTTCCTCTTAGCCACTTCGTCAACATCGTCCACTTCCTCAACATCGTCCACTTCCTCCACTTCATTCACTTCCTACACTTCTTCCAGTTCGTCAACTTCGTCCATTCCCTCCACTTCGTCAACTTCGTCCACTTGTTCAACTTCGTCCATTTTCGTCCACTTCGTGAAGTTCGTCCACTTCCTCCACTTCCTCCACTTCCTACACCTCCTCCACTTCGTCCACTTCGTCAACTTCATCAACTTCCTCCACTTCCTCCAGTTCCCCCACTTTTTCTAGTTCCTGCACTTCTTCCACTTCCTCCACTTCGACCACTTTCTCCACTTCGTCAACTTCGTCCACTTCTTCCACTTCCTCCACTTCGTCCACATTCTCCACTTCCTCCACTTCCTCCACTTCGTCAAGTTCGTCCACTTCCTCTACTTCCACCACTTCCTCCACTCCCTCCTCCACTTCCTCTACTTCCTCCACTGTGTCCACTTCGTCCAGTTCCTTCACTTACACCACTTCCTCCACTTCCTCCACTTCCTCAACATCGTCCACTTCCTCCACTTCCTCCACTTCATTCACTTCCTACACTTCTTCCACTTCGTCAACTTTGTCCACTTCCTCCACTCCCTCCACATCGCCCACTTCGTCAACTTCGTCCACTTGTTCAACTTCATCCATTTCGTCCACTTCGTGAAGTTCGTCCACTTCCTGCACTTCCTCCACCTCCTCCACTTCGTCCACTTCGTCAACTTTATCAACTTCCTCCACTTCCTCCACTTTCTCCACTTCCTTCCACTTCCTCCACTTCCCCCACTTCGTCAACTTCGTCAACTTCATCCACTTCGTCAACTTCGTCCACTTCGTCCAGTTCTTCCACTTCTTCCACTTCGTCCACTTCCTCCCCTTCGTCAACTTCGTCCATTTCGTCCACCTCGTCAAATTCGTCCACTTCCTCCACTTCCCTTACTTCGTCCACTTCCTCCACTTCCTCCACTTCGTCAACTTCGTCAAGTTTGTCCCCTTCGTCCACTTCCTTCACTTTGTCAACTTCGTCCACTTCGTCCATTTCGTCCACTTCGTCCACTTCCTCAACTTCCTCCACTTCGTCCACTACGTTTACTTCTTCCACTTCGTCCACTACCTCCACTTCGTCCACTTCGTCAACTTTGTCAACTTCGTCCACTTCCTCCACTTGGTCCAGTTCTTCCACTTCCTCCACTTCGTCCACATTCTCCACTTCGTCAACTTCGTCCACTTCGTCCATTTCGTCCACTTCCTCCACTTCGTCAAGTTCGTCCACTTCCTCCACGTCGTCCACTTCATCCCCTTCGTCAACTTCGTCAACTTCTTCCACTTCGTCCATTTCGTCCACCTCGTCAAGTTCGTCCACTTCCTCCACTTTGTCCACTTCTTCCACTTTGTCCACTTCCTCCACTTCCTCCACTTCGTCCACTTCCTCCACTTCATCAACTTCGTCAAGTTCGTCCCATTCGTCCACTTTATCCACTTTGTCAACTTCGTCCACTTCGTCCATTTCGTCCAGTACGTCGACTTCGTCCACTTCATCCACTTCGTCCATTTTTTCCACTTCGTCCTCTGCTTCCACTTCGTCCACTTCGTTCACTTTGTCCATTTCGTGAACTTCGTTTACTTCGTCCACTTCCTACACTTCGTCCAGTTCATCTTCTTCTTCCACTCCGTCCAATTCGTCAAATTCGTCAAGTTCGTCCCTTCGTCCACTTTATTAAGTTCGTCCCCTTCGTCCACTTCCTCCACTTCCTCAACTTCCTCCACTTCGTCAACTTCTGCCACTTCGTCCACTTCCTCCACTTCCTCCACTTCGTCAACTTCTTCCACTTCGTCAACATCCTCAACATCGTCCACTTCCTCCACTTCGTCGACTTCCTTCACTTTGTCCACTTCGTCAACTTCGTCCACTTCCTCGATTTTCACCAGTTCTTCCACTTCCTCCTCCTCATCCACATTCTCCACTTCGTCCACTTCATCCCCTTCGTCAACTTCGTCCACTTCGTCCATTTCGTCCACTTCGTCAAGTTCGTCCACTTCCTCCACTACCTCCACTTCATCCATTTCCTCCCCTTTGTCCACTTCTTCATCTTCTTCTTCCACTCCGTCCACTTCGTCCACTTCGTGAAGTTCGTCCCCTTCGTCCACTTCGTCAAGTTCGTCCCCTTCCTCCACTTCGTCAACTTCTGCCACTTCGTCTACTTCGTCAACTACGTCCACTTCCTCAACATTGTCCACTTCCTCCACTTCCTCTGCTTCCTTCACTTCTTCAACTTCGTCCATTTCGTCAACTTCCTCAACATCGTACACTTCGTCCACTTCCTCCACTTCGTCCACTTCCTTCACTTTGTCCACTTCGTCAACTTCGTCCACTTCCTCCACTTGTCCAGTTCTTCCACTTCCTTTATTTCATCCACATTCTCCACTTCCTCCACTTCGTCCACTTCGTCAACTTCGTCCACTTCGTCCATTTCTTCCACTTCATCAAGTTCGTCCACTTCGTCCATTTCTTCAAGTTCCACCACTTCCTCCACTTCGTCCATGTCGCCAACTTCGTCCACTTCGTCCATTCCTCCATTTCGTCCACTTCCTCCACTTCGTCAACTTCGTCCAGTTTGTCCACTTCGTCAACTTGGTTTACTTCGTCCACTTCGTCAAGTTCGTCCACTTCGTCAACTTCGTTAAGTTCGTTCCCTTCGTCCACTTCGTCCACTTGCTCCACTTCCTCCACTTCGTTCCCTACGTCCACTTCGTCCACTTGCTTCACATACTCCACTTCGTCAACTTCTTCCACTTTGTCCACTTCGTCAACCTTATCCACTTCCTCCACTTCCTCAACATCGTCCACTTCCTCCACTTCCTCAACATCGTCCACTTCCTCCACTTCCGCCACTTCCTTCCACTTCATTCACTTCCTACACTTCTTCCAGTTCGTCAACTTCGTCCATTCCCTCCACTTCGTCCACTTCGTCAACTTCGTCCACTTGTTCAACTTCGTCCATTTCGTCCACTTCGTCAAGTTCGTCCACTTCCTCCACTTCATACACCTCCTCCACTTCGTCTACTTCGTCAACTTCATCAACTTCCTCCACTTCCCCCACTTCGTCCAGTTCCTGCACTTCTTCCACTTTCTCCACTTCGTCCACTTTCTCCACTTCGTCAACTTCGTCCACTTCGTCCACCTCGTCCAGTTCTTCCACTTCCTCCACTTCGTCCACATTCTCCACTTCCTCCACTTCGTCCACTTCCACCACTTCGTCAAGTTCGTCCACTTCCTCTACTTCAACCACTTCCTCCTCCACTTCCTCTACTTTCTCCACTTTGTCCACTTCGTCCAGTTCCTTCACTTCCACCACTTCCTCCACCTACTCCACTTCCTCCTCCACTTCCTCCACTTCATTTACTTCCTACACTTCGTCAACTTTGTCCACTTCCTCCACTCCCTCCACTTCGCCCACTTCGTCCACTTGTTCAACTTCATCCATTTCGTCCACTTCGTGAAGTTTGTCCACTTCCTCCACTTCCTCCACCTCCTCCACTTCATCCACTTCGTCAACTTTATCAACTTCCTCCACTTCCTCCACTTCGTCCACTTCCTCAACTTCTTCCACTTCGTCCACTTCGTCCACTTCCTCCACTTCGTCAACTTCGTCAACTTCGTCCACTTCGTCAACTTCCTCCACTTTGTCAACTTCGTCCACTTCCTCCACTTCTCCAGTTCTTCCACTTCCTCCACTTCGTCCACTTCCTCCCCTTCGTTGGTTCGTCCACTTCGTCCATTTCGTCCACCTCGTGAAATTCGTCCACTTTCTCCACTCCCCTTACTTCGTCCACTTCGTCCACTTCGTCCACTTCATCCACTTCGTCCACTTCCTCCACTTTGTCAAGTTCGTCCCCTTCGTCCACTTCCTCCACTTTGTCAACATCTTCCACTTTGTCCACTTCCTCCACTTCCTCAACATCGTCCACTTCTTCCACTTCCTCCACTTCATTCACTTCCTAAACTTCTTCCACTTCGTCAACATCGTCCAATTCCTCCACCTCCTCAACTTCGTCCACTTTGTCAACTTCGTCCACTTCGTCCACTTCGTCTACTTCCTCAACTCTCTCCACTTCGTCCACTTCGTCCACCACGTTCTGTTCTTCCACTTCGTCCACTACCTCCACTTCGTCCACTTCGCCAACTTTGTCAACTTCGTCCACTTCGTCAACTTCGTCCTCTTCCTCCACTTGGTCCCGTTCTTCCACATTCTCCACTTCGTCAACTTCGTCCATTTCGTCCACTTCCTCCACTTCGTCAAGTTCGTCCACTTCCTCCACTTCGTCAAGTTCGTCCACTTCCTCCAGTTCGTCCACTTCATCCCCTTCGTCAACCTCGTCAACTTTGTCCACTTCGTCCATTTCGTCCACCTAGTCAGGTTCGTCCACATCCTCCACTTTCTCTACTTCTTCCACTTTGTCTACTTTGTCGACTTCGTCCAATTCGTCCACTTCGTCCACTTTGTCCACTTCCTCCACTTCATCCACTTTGTCCACTTCGTCCACTTCATCAAGTTCGTCCACTTCCTCCACTTCGTCCACTTCCTCCACTTCCTCCACTTCGTCTACTTCCTCCACTTCGTCCACTTCGTCAACTTCGTCAACTTCGTCCACTTCGTCCACTTCCTCCACTTTGTCCACTTCGTCCACTTCGTCCATTTCGTCCACTTCCTCCACTTCGTCAAGTTCGTCCACTTCCTCCACTTCGTCAAGTTCGTCCACTTCCTCCAGTTCGTCCACTTCATCCCCTTCGTCAACCTCGTCAACTTTGTCCACTTCGTCCATTTCGTCCACCTAGTCAAGTTCGTCCACATCCTCCACTTTCTCTACTTCTTCCACTTTGTCTACTTTGTCGACTTCGTCCAATTCGTCCACTTCGTCCACTTTGTCCACTTCCTCCACTTCATCCACTTTGTCCACTTCGTCCACTTCATCAAGTTCGTCCACTTCCTCCACTTCGTCCACTTCGTCCACTTCCTCCACTTCGTCTACTTCCTCCACTTCGTCCACTTCGTCAACTTCGTCAACTTCGTCCCCTTCGTCCACTTCCTCCACTTCCTCTCCACTTTGTCAACTTCGTCCACTTCGTCCACTTCGTCCACTTCCTCCACTTCGTCAAGTTCGTCCACTTCCTCCACTTCGTCAAGTTCGTCCACTTCCTCCACTTCGTCCACTTCATCCACTTCGTCAACTTCGTCAACTTCGTCCACTTCGTCCACTTCGTCCACCTAGTCAAGTTCGTCCACATCCTCCACTTTCTCTACTTCTTCCACTTTGTCTACTTTGTCGACTTCGTCCAATTCGTCCACTTCGTCCACTTTGTCCACTTCCTCCACTTCATCCACTTCGTCCACTTCGTCCACTTCATCAACTTCGTCCACTTCCTCCACTTCGTCCACTTCCTCCACTTCCTCCACTTCGTCTACTTCCTCCACTTCGTCCACTTCGTCAACTTCGTCCCCTTCGTCCACTTCCTCTACTTCAAGCACTTTGTCAACTTCGTCCACTTCGTCCATTTCGTCCACTTCCTCAACTTCCTCCACATCGTCCACTACGTTCTCTTCTTCTACTTCGTCCACTTCCTCCACTTCGTCCACTTCCTCCACTTCGTCAACTTTATCAACTTCTCCACTTCCTCCACTTCCTCCACTTCTTCCACTTCGTCCACTTCGTCCACTTCCTCCACTTCGTCAACTTCGTCAACTTCGTCCACTTCGTCAACTTCGTCCACTTCCTCCACTTCGTCCAGTTCTTCCTCTTCTTCCACTTCGTCCACTTCCTCCCCTTCGTCAACTTCGTCCACTTTCTCCATTTCGTCCACCTCGTGAAATTCGTCCACTTTCTCCACTTCCCTTACTTCGTCCATTTCTTCCACTTCCTCCACTTCCTCCACTTCGTCAAGTTCGTCCCCTTCGTCCACTTCCTCTACTTTGTCAACATCTTCCACTTCGTCCACTTCCTCAACATCGTCCACTTCTTCCACTTCTTCCACTTCCTCCACTTCATTCACTTCCTAAACTTCTTCCACTTCGTCAACATCGTCCAATTCCTCCACTTCCTCAACTTCGTCCACTTTGTCAACTTCGTCCACTTCGTCCATTTCGTCCACTTCGTCCACTTCCTCAACTTCCTCCAATTCGTCCACTTCGTCCACTACGTTCAGTTCTTCCACTTCGTCCACTACCTCCTCATCGTCCACTTCGTCCACTTCGTCAACTTTGTCAACTTCGTCCACTTCCTCAACTTCGTCCACTTCCTCCACTTGGTCCAATTCTTCCACTTCCTCCACTTCGTCCACATTCTCCACTTCGTCAACTTCATCGACTTCGTCCACTTCGTCAACTTCGTCCACATTCTCCACTTCGTCAACTTTGTCCACTTCGTCCACATTCTCCACTTCGTCAACTTCGTCCACTTCGTCAATTTCGTCCACTTCGTCACGTTCGTCCACTTCCTCCACTTCCTCCACGTCCTCCACTTCGTCAAGTTTGTAAACTTCCTCCACTTCCTCGATTGCGTCCACTTCCTCAACATTGTCCATTTCCTCTACTTCCTCAACTTCGCTCACTTCATCCACTTCTTCCACTTCGTCAACTTGTTCCACATCCTCCACTTCCTCCACTTCGTCCACTTCGTCAACTTCGTCCATTTCGTCCACTTCGTCAGGTTCTTCCACTTCCTCCACTTCCTCCACTTCGTCCACTTTGTCCACTTCGTCCACTTCGTCAACGTCGTCCACTCCGTCCATTTCGTCCACTTCATCCACTTCGTCCACTTCGTCCACTTCCTCCACTTCGTCCACTTCCTGCACTTCATGCACGTCGCCAACTTCGTCCACATCCTCCATTTCGTCCACTTCCTCCACTTCATCCACTTCCTTCACTTCGTCAACTTCGTCCACTTCGTCAACATCGTTTACTTCGTCCACTTCGTCAACTTCGTTTACTTCGTCCACTTCCTCCACTTCCTCTTCTTCCTCCACTTCTTCCACTTCGTCATCTTCGTCCACTTCTTTATATTCTTCTTCGACTTCGTCCCCTTCGTCAACTTCTCGCCCTCGTCCACTTTGTCCACTTCGTCAAGTTCGTCCCCTTCGTCCACTTCCTCCACTTCCTCCACTTCGTCAACTTCTTCCACTCCGTCCACTTCGTCAAATTCGTCCCCTTCCTCAACATCGTCCACTTCCTCCACTTCCACTGCTTCATTCGCTTCCTGCACTTTTTCCACTTCGTCAACCTCGTCCACTTCGTACACTTGGTCAACTTCGTCCACTTCGTCCACTTCGACCACTTTGTCAAGTTCATCAACTTCAACCACTTCCTCCACTTCGTACACTTCGTCCACTTTCTCCACTTCGTCAACTTCGTCCACTTCCTCCACTTCGTCCAATTCTTCCACTTCCTTCATTTCATCCACATTCTCCACTTCCTCCACTTCGTCCACTTCCTCTACTTCGTCAACTTCGCCCACTTCGTCAACTTCGTCCACTTCGTCCAGTTCTTCCACTTACTCCACTTCGTCCACATTCTCAACTTCGTCCACTTCCTCCCATTCGTCAACTTCGTCCATTTTGTCCACCTCGTCAAATTCGTCCACTTCCTCCACTCCGTCAACTTCGTCAAGTTCGTCCCCTTCGTCCACTTCCTCCACTTTGTCAACTTCTTCCACTTCGTCCACTTCGTCCCCTTCCTCCACTTCCTCAACATCGTCCACTTCTTCCACTTCCTCCACTTCATTCACTTCCTAAACTTCTTCCACTTCCTCAACATCGTCCAATTCCTCCACTTCCTCAACTTCGTCCACTTTGCCAAGTTCTTCCACTTCGTCCATTTCGTCGACTTCCTCAACTTCCTCCACTTCGTCCACTACGTTCACTTCTTCCACTTTGTCCACTACTTCCACTTCGTCCACTTCGTCAACTTCGTCCACTTCCTCCACTTGGTCCAGTTCTTCCACTTCCTCCACTTCGTCTACATTCTCCACTTCGTCAACTTCGTCCACTTCGTGCATTTCGTCCACTTCCTCCACTTCGTCAAGTTCGTCCACTTCCTCCACTCTGTCAAGTTCGTCCACTTCCTCCACTTCCTCCACTTCGTCCACTTCATCCCCTTCGTCAACTTTGTCAAGTTCGTCCACTTCGTCCATTTCGTCCACCTCGTCAAGTTCGTCCACTTCCTCCACTTTCTCCACTTCTTCCACTTTGTCCATTTCGTTCACTTCGTCCACTTCCTCCACTTTCTCCACTTCCTCTACTTCCTCCACTTCGTCCAATTCGTCAACTGCGTCAAGTTCGTCCACTTCCTCAACTTCGTCACGTTTGTCCCCTTTGTCAACTTCGTCTAGTTGCTCCACTTCCTCCACTTCGTCAACTTCTTCCACTTCGTCCACTTAGTCAACTTTGTCCACTTCTTCCACTTGCTCAACATCGTCCACTTCCTCCGCTTTATTCACTTCCTACACTTCTTCCACTTCGTCAACTACGTCCACTTCCTCCACTTCTTCCACTTCGTCAATTTCATCCACTTCGTCTATTTCGTCCACTTCGTGAAGTTCGTCCACTTTCTCTACCTCCTCGACTTCGTCCACTTCGTCAACTTCATCAACTTCCTCCACTTCCTCCACTTCCTCCCCTTCGTCCACTTCGGCCATTTCGTCAACTTCCTCCACATCATCCACTTCCTCAACTTCGTCCACTTCCTCCACTTCGTCCAGTTCTTCCATTTCCTCCACTTCGTCCACATTCTCCACATTCTCCACTTCCTCCACTTCCTCCACTTTGTCCACTCCCTCCACTTCCTCCACTTTCTCCATTTCCTCCACTTCCTCCACTTCCTCCACTTTGTCAACTTCGTCAACGTTGTCCACTTCGTCCATTTCGTCCACTTTGTCAGGTTCGTCCACTTCAGCCACTTCATCTACTTTGTCCACTTCGTTCACTTCGTCAACTTCGTCCACTTCCTCCACTTCGTCCACTTCCTCCACTTCGTCCACATTCTCCACTTCGTCAAGTTCGTCCACTTGCTCCACTTCCTCCATTTCGTCCACTTCCTCCACTTCATTCATTCACTTCCTCCACTTTGTCTAATTCGTCCACTTCGTCAACTTCGTAAACTTTGTCCACTTCGTCCATTTTGTCCACTTCGTCAACTTCGTCCACTTCCTCCACTTCGTCCAGTTCTTCCACTTCCTCCATTTCGTCCACATTCTCCACTTCCTCCTCTTCGTTACTTCGTCCACTTCTTCCATTTCGTGCATTTCGTGTTCTTTGTCAAGTTCGTCCACTTCCTCCACTTCCTCAAGTTCGTCCATTTCCTCCACTTCGTCCACTTCCTCCACTTCCTCCATTTCGTCTACTTCCTCCACTTCCCCAACATAGCCATTTCCTCCACTTCCTCAACTTAATTCACTTCATCCACTTCTTCCAATTTTTCAACTTTGTCCACTTCCTACACTTTCTCCACTTCGTCCATTTCGTCCACTTCTTCCACTTCATCAGGTTCGTCCACTTCAGCAACTTCGTCCACTTCGCCCATTTCGTTCACTTCGTCAACCTCGTCCACTATGTCCATGGTGAACGGGTCGCACCGCTCACAAAAGTGTTGATTGCACGAAAATAATGCAGTATAGTCTAGGAAGTGACTCCTAGGTCGTCTCTCAAGGACCAAATATGGGTTCAGTTTCAGATCTAACACGAAGTGGGGGGGGTGTTTTTGGTGTTTATGTTGAATGCGGTAAAATTAAATTGGAAATTGGAAATTAAATAAAACAGAATTAAAAACACTGAAATAAATTTTAACAACGGTAAAAACAAGTGGTAAAAGACGGTAAAAACGGAACAGTAAATATGCAAAAACGTAACAGCGACAGTAAAATAAAGAGAGTTCAGAAAATGGTAAATTCATAAAACGATAATTTCAGAAAACGGTAAATTGCAGAGAACGGTAAATTATAGGAAACGGTAAATGAAAATAAAATTCAACGAACATTGAGAAATGCAGAATGGAAACTTCAATTAAAATTCAATTCTTGAACTGGAAATTAAAACAAATCCAAAACCTCCCCAAAGGGGAGGAGGAAAAATGACACTCAGAATGAAAACGTCCGTGGCTTCTTACACTAAACTACTCCTAAAATCTAATCTAAAATCTAATTAATTCTCTCCCTTTGCTTCTCTGCTGCTGCTGGATTTATAAGCGTGAATTGCTGGCCTCCCAAACCCGTGACCTTCTAGCTTTCACGTTTGTCTCTAATATGTATGTGCCAAAAGTCAAGAAAGTGGGGGCCTCAATTCTTCACCTAAGCTTGTCCTCTTCATTCCATCAAACACTCCATGGACCGTGATGCTCCTTAGCACTTACACGTACTGCTGCTGCTTCTTCCATCCAGCTAGGCCGTGATTGCCTCTTCATTCTCATCACCTTGCATCTCCAAGTTTGCTGGAAAACCGTGGCTTCCAATCCCTTCATTTCTTCCAATGGATGGACAAACTCTTATGGAAGCTTCACCTTCTTCCAAGGCCGTGTGCTACTGCCTCTCTTTGCTGGATTTAACATTGCTTGATCCCTTGCTGCATGCTTCCGTGATTCAGCTTTAAAAACGTGAAACCTTTGCTTGTTGGACCATCCTTGGACGTTAATATGTGTTCCTTCCCTGTTGTGCACACCCTTCTCCATCTCTCTGTTGCTGCCAAAAAAAATAAAGAAAACCGTGAAGTGGCTACATTCTTTAATTCCAACTAAGGCTGAATGCATTGCCAAGATGAATGGCCGTGAGCTTTGGTTGCTTCAATGTGGTCCCCTTGTATTTTTTTCTTCATTTGTTGAAAACTTTTTATGAGAGCAAAGAGTTGTTTTGAGAACCGTGAACCTACAGTAATTGAATGAAATGCAGCACATGTATGGACGTGAACTTTGCCATGAGTGGTGGTGTGTTTTTTTCTTCAAAGGCCAATTGAAATCAATCATTTTGCAGCCGTGGCACTCCACTCAACAAATTGATGTTTGTTTTGGATGTAAGCTTCTTGCGTGATATGCTTCCAACTCATCAACTAAATTACAAAATAAATCCTTGAATGGGAATAAAGTGGTCCCCTTGTCCTTTGGTTTCTTTTACTTTTCAAAAGAAGATTCCTTGGTTGCTTTGGTGTGCTTAAGGCCGTGAGTTTATTTTCATGTGGCCACTTTCATTAAGCTTGTTAATTGTTGGATGGCAAACAATGTGGTCCCCTCCTTCAATTCCAATTGATTTGTTCTTTTGTGCTAGCCAATTTACATTGCCGTGGCATATACTCAGAATATGGCTTCCTCCATGATAAAAAAAATCACAATTGTTATCTTCCACATTTGAGAACCGTGGGCTGAATGCAAGGTGGTCTCTCTCCATCATTTTGCTTCAAATCTACTTTGTTTTCCAAATTATGAGGCCGTGAGGTTGCTTCTTGTTTCTCTTAGAAACCAAAATGAAAACAAAAGTGCCAATATGAGTGTTGAATCCTTGAGTATTTGGAGGTCTTAGCATCGTCCAATGATCAATTCCAGCTACCACAATTGCTAAACAACAAGCAAACAATGCAAACAATTTATAAGTCACTCAAACAGTAAACACAAGACTGACATAGAGGAGTAAAAAAAATACTGGGAACAACACAAAATGAATTTGAACAAAATAAAAACTATACGTGAAAATAGACATCCAGACGAAACTATGAAAAAAAATTGCATGGAAAACGGATAAGAATTGATCTCGAACGAAGACACACAAGTTGACACAACATTCACGCAGCACTGTGCGAAAATTGAAATGGCTGAGATGCATTGGGCTCAATTGCCATTTCTCATTTAACCTTCAAAATGTTCCAAATTGTATTTCCAAAATTTTCCCGTAATTAATAATGCAAAATAATAAGCTCAGATAATTCAAATTAGTTAAAATAAGAATTTCCGATCAAATTAAGCACATTTAAAAAAATAGGAAAATACTGGACATTTAAGTACAATTCCCTGATTAAATTCGGTACAATAAGCTAAGTTAAATTGAGAAAATATTGACTCATCAAAATAGACCACACTTAGTCTTTTGCACTCCTGGGCAAAATTAAGACGCAAATCAGGGAATGGTTCAAAGGACTGACACAGACGCAGCATACAGAAAATAAAGACTCACGAGAAAAATAAACCAAATTTACACAGTTCTCAAGAATTCTAGACAGTTAAAAGAAGTAGAAATTATCCAACACAAATCAAATAAAGCAGATACTTACAGAAATCTTTCAAGCAATTCAATACACAGAAAAATAATCAATCAGCTTAAGAGGTGATTCAAAAATAACAAAACCTCACAGATGAACTACAGTGTTTCTCTCAAGTGTCTAGGGTAAATAATTTCAACTCGATGTACTCAAGAAAACAAACACAAGTAGACTTGGAAAGTTTCTAATATCAATACTTAAATCATACGCATGTTCAGATCAAAAGGTCTTTTCTGGGTTGTAATGGGGCCAAGGACATGGGAGGATAAAATATAGATAAGTAGCTACAGCTCAAAAGAAATAGAGGAGCAATGGGGAATAAATGGAAATACAGTCAAATCTTACCCAAACCTCTAATTCAATCCACTTCTCGACTCCATTGTTCTCAAAATGTTTTTTTTTTTCAATTTTCTTTCTTTTTCTCATCAATTTTTCATTTTTTCTCATCCTGTCTCTCTCTTTTTTTTTATCACACAACAGGATATAAATCATTTTTTCAAAACATGATGAGGAACCAACTAGCCAATTTATCAGAATCCCCAAGGAGACCACACTTATTCACAAAACAGTTCTATAGCTCCAGACTTCCCTAAGGTTAAGGTAATCATTTGTTTTTCACTTAGGATCAGTGTATGAGCTTCAACACAAATAAATATATATAGTATAGGCTCAAAGGGGTTATCAAAGGATAATAACAAGGTAGGCTTATTTGGCTAAAGAGGCTCAAGAATAAAATTGCCTTTATCACTTCCAAAAATGCATATAAATCAAGTAGATCAAAAAGAATCAAGCCAAGGCATATGTGCAAGCAATCAAGATACATATCTCACATAAGAAAGAACATTAAGTGGCTCAAATCTCACACAGGGTGTTTGTCACAATCAAATCAACCTCTCAAACGCATAATCATCTTTCCAAGCAGAGAAAAACAAGGATTTCAAACGAAGTATCAATGAAGTGGAGGAAAAATCTACAACTTAGACATCATCCAGAAATCAAGAGAAAAATGTAAAATTTATTTCACCCAAAACTAAAAACAACTTAAAATAGAAAAAATTTAACACTCAAAACAGAAAAAATTTCACACACAAAACAAATAAAATTCAGAATCTCTCCCAATAGACCACACTTAAACTACACATTGTCCTCAATGTGTTCTAAGCATATCATCAGCAATCAAAACAGGAAACATATTATGGACAAATGCAATAAAAGTAGGAAAAAGGGAGAGAAAGAAAATGCAAACTCCCGCAGGTTATGGTGGAAGCTGCCAATTTTGGACTTTCAGGGAGATGTCTTCAGAATCCAGCAAGGAAGTTTTGAGGACGAACTGCTTCATCCTCCAGATCTGATCAAGCAGGGAAATATTTTCCACAACTGGATCTATACAGTTATTGTTGATGAGCAGGTTCAGCAGGTGCCTATTGTTGTTGAAACTTTGGTGAGCGGTGGCACCTTTGTCTTCCACTGTGGGTGCATATTGGTCAAATTCAATTGTACCTCCTGCAATAGGGTTAGTGCAAAATGGTTCCACCGAAATTTCATGCAGAGGTAAAACACCCAAATCCAGTGTAACAAGCTGAACCTCAGATACATCCTCAGAACATGAATCAATTTTAAAATTACATGCATTATCAACCACAGACTCATATTCATGTTCAGTGCATGGAGAATAAACATTTGAATGTGATAGTAAAAAGCAATTCTCATCATGCACAGAGGAAAAATTAAAATCAGACTCAGCAACAATATAATCATTAGCATACCGATCATCATCACAATCAACAGAATAATCAAATTGTGGTATGCTTACCTCCACTTCCTTGAAGATTTGTAAAGTAGTGGAGGATGAAGGTGGTCTACCTGGCTCAAAAGTATTGCTTGTTCCTGCCTGGGCCTCAAAATCTTCATCAGTCTCCTTAGGTGCAATAGTGGCCATCTGCCCGATCTGATCAGTCAGATTCTGAATTGCCGCTTGAGTTTCCTGCTGAAACTCTATGCTATTTTTCTTGAACTGCATGTTCCCTTTCTGTAACTGAACGTTCTGCATGGTCATCTGCTCCAGTAACTCCTTTATTGTAGGCTCAGAAATCGAAGGCTGAGGAGTAAATTGAGCAGTAGCATCATAGAACTGCATCTGCTGTTCTTGCTGGACTAGTGGAGGCATCAAAGTATTCTGGAATGGTGGTTCTTGATATCGATACTGTGGAGCACTGTACCATTCCAAGGTAGGGTCATTCCCTCCAGGACCGTTGCTGTATCCATCTTGTGCAGGGAAAAATTCGATCAGAAAATTTTGCTCAAGATCTTCCCATCTGGTAATGAGTCCTCGAGGAAGACAATTCAACCAATCCTTAGCTGCTCCTTGTAATGAATGCTGAAACGCCGTCAAGAAAATGTAATCATCTGGGACATTTGGAGGTTTCATTGCAGAACAAATTCTATAGAAATTTGCCAAATGTTCATGTGGGCATTCTCCTGCAAATCCATGAAACTTAGGGAGCAGATATATCAGTCCAGCGCTTAGAACGCAATGAATATCATCCTTTGTACGTGGGACCGGCTCACTAGGAGCGCTCTCAGTAATTTGAGGATGATCCATATAATTCCCGACATAGAAATCAACAGAATTATAATCAGAGTAACATGCAGAAGGAGAATCATAATTATGGGCATAGACAAAATAAGCATTTTTCACAAAATTAAAATCGGTAGACATGGAAAATAAAAATAAAAAGTAAAAACTAAAAATTACGAAACAGATAAAACACAACACATTTATACATCCAATACGTACACAAGACAGAACAATTTTTTTTTTATTTAACAGACAAAATACATACGACACGCATACAGAAAATACAACATCACATCACGACACAAAATTAAACACAACACAATTAAACATGCTACATGCACAAACAAGACAGAACAATCAACAGTAAATATTTTTTTTTTTAAATATAGCAACTAAATACAGAACACAGCACAATAAAATATAAAAGACAAAACATATATTAACACAACATAATCGAAAAACACAGCAAAAATCTAAATCAAGAACCTGGAACTGAAGTGACAACGCCGCCAAAATTTGCTGAAGGTGTTGTTGTCGCCTACAAAAATATACAAGACAAAACACACAAAACAAACATATTAACAGAACAAAACTTTACACAACAAGAATCTAAAACCAAACCGTCATTGGTCCCCGGCAACGGCGCCATTTTTGGTGAACGGGTCGCACCGCTCACAAAAGTGTTGATTGCACGAAAATAATGCAGTATAGTCTAGGAAGTGACTCCTAGGTCGTCTCTCAAGGACCAAATATGGGTTCAGTTTCAGATCTAACACGAAGTGGGGGGGTGTTTTTGGTGTTTATGTTGAATGCGGTAAAATTAAATTGGAAATTGGAAATTAAATAAAACAGAATTAAAAACACTGAAATAAATTTTAACAACGGTAAAAACAAGCGGTAAAAGACGGTAAAAACGGAACAGTAAATATGCAAAAACGTAACAGCGACAGTAAAATAAAGAGAGTTCAGAAAATGGTAAATTCATAAAACGATAATTTCAGAAAACGGTAAATTGCAGAGAACGGTAAATTATAGGAAACGGTAAATGAAAATAAAATTCAACGAACATTGAGAAATGCAGAATGGAAACTTCAATTAAAATTCAATTCTTGAACTGGAAATTAAAACAAATCCAAAACCTCCCCAAAGGGGAGGAGGAAAAATGACACTCAGAATGAAAACGTCCGTGGCTTCTTACACTAAACTACTCCTAAAATCTAATCTAAAATCTAATTAATTCTCTCCCTTTGCTTCTCTGCTGCTGCTGGATTTATAAGCGTGAATTGCTGGCCTCCCAAACCCGTGACCTTCTAGCTTTCACGTTTCTCTCTAATATGTATGTGCCAAAAGTCAAGAAAGTGGGGGCCTCAATTCTTCACCTAAGCTTGTCCTCTTCATTCCATCAAACACTCCATGGACCGTGATGCTCCTTAGCACTTACACGTACTGCTGCTGCTTCTTCCATCCAGCTAGGCCGTGATTGCCTCTTCATTCTCATCACCTTGCATCTCCAAGTTTGCTGGAAAACCGTGGCTTCCAATCCCTTCATTTCTTCCAATGGATGGACAAACTCTTATGGAAGCTTCACCTTCTTCCAAGGCCGTGTGCTATTGCCTCTCTTTGCTGGATTTAACATTGCTTGATCCCTTGCTGCATGCTTCCGTGATTCAGCTTTAAAAACGTGAAACCTTTGCTTGTTGGACCATCCTTGGACGTTAATATGTGTTCCTTCCCTGTTGTGCACACCCTTCTCCATCTCTCTGTTGCTGCCAAAAAAAATAAAGAAAACCGTGAAGTGGCTACATTCTTTAATTCCAACTAAGGCTGAATGCATTGCCAAGATGAATGGCCGTGAGCTTTGGTTGCTTCAATGTGGTCCCCTTGTATTTTTTTCTTCATTTGTTGAAAACTTTTTATGAGAGCAAAGAGTTGTTTTGAGAACCGTGAACCTACAGTAATTGAATGAAATGCAGCACATGTATGGACGTGAACTTTGCCATGAGTGGTGGTGTGTTTTTTTCTTCAAAGGCCAATTGAAATCAATCATTTTGCAGCCGTGGCACTCCACTCAACAAATTGATGTTTGTTTTGGATGTAAGCTTCTTGCGTGATATGCTTCCAACTCATCAACTAAATTACAAAATAAATCCTTGAATGGGAATAAAGTGGTCCCCTTGTCCTTTGGTTTCTTTTACTTTTCAAAAGAAGATTCCTTGGTTGCTTTGGTGTGCTTAAGGCCGTGAGTTTATTTTCATGTGGCCACTTTCATTAAGCTTGTTAATTGTTGGATGGCAAACAATGTGGTCCCCTCCTTCAATTCCAATTGATTTGTTCTTTTGTGCTAGCCAATTTACATTGCCGTGGCATATACTCAGAATATGGCTTCCTCCATGATAAAAAAAATCACAATTGTTATCTTCCACATTTGAGAACCGTGGGCTGAATGCAAGGTGGTCTCTCTCCATCATTTTGCTTCAAATCTACTTTGTTTTCCAAATTATGAGGCCGTGAGGTTGCTTCTTGTTTCTCTTAGAAACCAAAATGAAAACAAAAGTGCCAATATGAGTGTTGAATCCTTGAGTGTTTAGAGGTCTTAGCATCGTCCAATGATCAATTCCAGCTACCACAATTGCTAAACAACAAGCAAACAATGCAAACAATTTATAAGTCACTCAAACAGTAAACACAAGACTGACATAGAGGAGTAAAAAAAATACTGGGAACAACACAAAATGAATTTGAACAAAATAAAAACTATACGTGAAAATAGACATCCAGACGAAACTATGAAAAAAAATTGCATGGAAAACGGATAAGAATTGATCTCGAACGAAGACACACAAGTTGACACAACATTCACGCAGCACTGTGCGAAAATTGAAATGGCTGAGATGCATTGGGCTCAATTGCCATTTCTCATTTAACCTTCAAAATGTTCCAAATTGTATTTCCAAAATTTTCCCGTAATTAATAATGCAAAATAATAAGCTCAGATAATTCAAATTAGTTAAAATAAGAATTTCCGATCAAATTAAGCACATTTAAAAAAATAGGAAAATACTGGACATTTAAGTACAATTCCCTGATTAAATTCGGTACAATAAGCTAAGTTAAATTGAGAAAATATTGACTCATCAGTCCACTTCGTCCACTTTGTCTACTTCTTCCACTTCGTCCACTTCCTCCATTTCTTCCACTTACTGCACTCCCTGAACTTCATCCACTTTCTCCACTTCCTCAGCTTCGTCCACTATCTCCACTTCGTCCACTTCTTCATCTTCTTCCACTTCGTCCCATTCGTCAACTTCGTCGAGTTCGTCCCCTTCGTCCACTTCGTGAAGTTCGTCTCCTTTGTCGACTTCTTCCACTTCCTCCACTTCGTCCACTTCGTCAACTTCTTCCACTTCGTCTACTTCGTCAACTTCGTCCAATTCGTCCACTTCCTCAACATCGGCCACTTCCTCCACTTCGTCAACTTTGTCCACTTGCTCCACTTGCTCCACTTCGTCCACTTCGTCAACTTCGCCAACTTCGTCCACTTCGTCAAGTTTGTCCCCTCCCTCCACTTCCTCCACTTTGTCAACTTCATTCACTTCGTCCACTTCCTCCACTTCGTCCACTTCTTCCACTTCCTTCACTTCGTCCACTTAGTCCACTTCGTCCATTTCGTCCACTTCGTCAAGTTCGTCCACTTCCTCCACTTCCTCCACTTCGTCTAGCTCTTCCACTTCCTCCACTTCGTCCACATTCTCCAGATCCTCCACTTCGTCAACTTCGTCCACTTCATACATTTCGTCCACTTCGTCAAGTTCGTCCACTTCCTCCACTTCCTCAAGTTCGTCCACTTCCTCTACTTCGTCCACTTCCTCCACTTCCTCCATTTCGTCTACTTCCTCCACTTCCTCACCATCGTCCATTTCCTCCACTTCCTCAACTTAATTCACTTCATCCACTTCTTCCACTTTGTCAACTTTTTCCACTTCCTCCACTTCCTCCACTTCGTCCATTTCGTCCACTTCGTCCACTTCGTCAGGTTCGTCCACTTCCTCCACTTCCTCCACTTCCTCCATGTTGCGACTGTCGCGGTCATACAAATTTGATGTGCACAGAAATTAATGCAGTATAAGACTAGGATTTGACTCCTAGGTCGTCTCTCAAGGACCAATATTGTTGGTTCAGTCTCAGAGCTAACACGAAAGGGGGGGGTTTTGTGATTGTTTTTCGTTGAGGAAAAATAAATTAAAACTGGAATTTAAACACAACTCAATTTAAAAACACTAAAATAAATTTTAAAGACTGTAAAAGCAAACGGTGAAAACGAAACAGTAAAATTCAGAAACGGTAAAAACGAAAACGATAAATAAAAAAAAAATAAACTTTTGACAAAGTTTAAAATGTGCAATTGGAAATAAAACATGAAACTGAGATGAAAGTGATTTGAGCATAAAGTTGCATTAATTTAGAAAATGACAGTGAATTGATCAAAGATTTAAACGTGCAAACGGAATTTTAGACCAAAGGTAATTTGCAAATAAAATTTAACAACAATCAATGAAGAACACACTGGAATTTAAGATTCAATTGAAACTGGAAAACAAATCCAAAAACCTCCCCAAAGGGGAGGAGAAAAATGAAAGCACATTCCTACTCCTAAAATCTAATCCTAAAACTCTAATGCTTTCTCTGCTGCTTGCTGTCCTTCTTTTATAGCCAAAAATTCCAAACATGTATATCATTTCTTATTCCAGCCAGCTTTCCCGTGACTTCTCCATTTCAGCCAATGTTTCCATTAAGCAAATAAAATAAGCAAGAGCCTTCATTTGTTTGTGTCGTGTGCTTCTCTGCTCTGCCAAATTCTTTTGAAGTGTGGTGCCCACATTCCAAGCTGCTGCCAAAACAGAGAAAACTCGTGAACTCCTACTACCGTGACTGTGGCTGCCTCCTGCTTAGTTCCCTTGCACATGACAACATCTTCTCTGCTGGAATGCAAACGCTGGATTGAGCTTCTTCCTCTAAGTTCTGGACGTTGTGTGGAGACCATGGATGTGAGCTTGCTGGAATGCAAACCAAGAGAGGTCTTCTTGCTGGACTGCTAAGCTCTCCTTCTTCACTTGGCGTGAGTTGTAGACAAGAACCGTAAGCTTCACTCCCTCAACGTGTGCCTCTTCTCTTCAACGTGCTGCTGGACATGACGCCTCCTAGCTGGACCATGAAGGCAGCTGCTGCACTTGGCCGAGACATCACTCTCCCTCTCGGTTTGCTTCTTCTTCCACCAGGCCGTGTGCTTCCAATCTTAGATGGTGGTTGCTCCAGCTCCAAGCTGCTGGATGCTTTCTTCAAAACAACACCAGTATTTCCTAAATTAAGAGAGCCGTGAGCTTCTTCATCTCAAAAATCAATTCAGCAGGATGTGTGTGTGCAACAGAACTCACTTCACGTTGCTCTTCTAAGTGTGGATGTGCAATTTTTTATGCGTCTCCTCTTTCCAGCCTCCACAAACTCTAACATGCTGCACCTTGGACTTCTAAAAGGAATTTTAATGTGCTTCTCCCAAGTGTGCAGCCGTGAGCTATCAAGTGGTGTTCCTTCTCTTTTATTCTATGTGATGCAAGCCAAAATGAATGGAGAAAACCGTGAGGTCCCTTGTTCCAGCAAGTTTTGATTTGTTAATTATTGGATGGGTGAAAGCAAGTGGCCCCTTTCATCATTTAAGTTTGCGTGAATTCATGCTATTCTCTTTCAAATTTGAGAAAACCGTGGCTGCATTTGCAACATGGTGGCCCTAACTTTTGTTATTTAATTGAACTTTGGACATTCCAAAAGTAATGAGGGTCGTGTGCTATTATGACCATTCAATAATTCAGCACTTGGATTCCATATGACCGTGAACGAAATTCAGAACTTTGGAGCTTCTTTTAGATGTGAGATTTCAACGTGTGGCCCCCTTCTTCTTTATTCCAAGTGCTTAATGTTTCATACAATAAATTGACCAAAAAGATTCCCTTGAAATGTGGTCCCTCCTTTCCATTCAGCATTCACGGCTCATTCTTCCAAAAGCAAAGAAAAATTCTCCTATCTCCATGCTATATAAAACAAAACCGTATGGCCCCTCCATCATTTCATTTGCCAACGTGAATTATACACATGGCCATGCTATTGTCTTCCAAATTATTTTGAGAAAACCGTGAGCACTTGCCCTTCTTCCATTTCAATTCATTTACTTCTTGAAAGATTCCAAGCAATGGCCGTGTGATGTGTCTTGTTTCTAGGCCAATTTTTACTCAATTTTCCATTGATCAACACACAAATTAAATCAAACCAGTGCAGCTCCTTCCAAGTAAATAATATAGTGTGCAAATGAATTTTCTTCCAAATGTCCTAAAATATTATCCAACAATTTCCCTGCAATTAATAACACAAATAATTAGCTCAGATAATTCAAATTAATCAAAATAAGAATTTCTGATCAAATTAAGCACAATTAGCAAAAACATGAAAATACCGGACATTTAAGCACAATTCCCGGATTAATTTTAGTACAATAAACTAAATGAAGTGAAGAAAATAATGATTCATCAAAATAGACCACACTTAGTCTTTTGCACTCCTGGGCAAAATTAAGACTCAAATCAGGGAATGGTTCAAAGGACTTTCAGGAATGGTGACACAAACTCAGCAGACAGAAAACAAAGACTAACGAGAAAAATAAACAGAATTTACACAGTTCTCAAGAATTATGGACCAATGAAAGAAGTAGAAATTTTCCAACACAAAATCAAGAAAAGCACATACTTACAGAAATCATCCAAGCAATTCAATACATAGGAAAATGATTAATCAGCTCAAGAGGTGATTTGAAAATAACAAATCCTCACAGATGCACTATAGTGTTTCTCTCAAGTGTCTAGGGTAAACATTTCAACTCAATGCACTCAAGAAAGCAAACACAAATTGACTTGGCAAGCTTCTAATATCAACACTCAAAACATATGCACGTTTAGATCAAAAGGTCTTTACTGGGTTGTAATGGGGCCAAGGACAGGGAAGGATAATTATGGATAAGTAGCTATAGCTCAGAAGAAATAGAGGTGCACTAGGGAAAAAATGTAAACACAGTGAAATCTCACCCGAACCTCTAATTCAATCCTCTTCTCGACTCCATTATTCATAAAATTATTTTTCAATTTTCTCTTTTTCTCATCAAATATTTTTTTTTCATCCTGTCTTCTTCTTTTTTTTTTTTTTTTTTTCACACAACAGGATATAAATTATCATTTCAAAACATGATGAGGAACCAACTAGCCAATTCATCAGAATTCCCAAGGAGACCACACTTATTCTCAAAACACTTCTGTAGCTCCAGACTTTCCTAAGTTTTAGGTAATCATTTGTTTTTCACTTAGGATCAGTGTATGAGCTTTAACACAAAGAAATGGATACAGTATAGGCTCAAAAGGGGTATCAAAGGATAATAACAAGGTAGGCTTATTTGGCTAAAGAGGCTCAAGAACAAAATGCCTTTATCACTTCTAAAACATGCATATCAATCAAGTATATCAAAAAGAATCAAGCCAAGGCATATGTGCAAGCAATCAAGATACATGTCACACAAGAAAGAACATAAAGTGGCTCAAATCTCACACAGGGTATTCGTCACAATCAAATCAACCTCTTAAACACATAATAATCTTCCCAAGCAGAGAAAAGCAAGGATTTCAAACCATAAGTATTAAGTAAGTGAAGGAAAAATCTACAACTTAAACATCATCCAGAAATCAAAAGAAAAATGTAAAATTTATTGCACACAAAACACACTAAAAACCACTTAAAACAGAAAAAATTTAACACTTAAACACAAAAAAAAATTTAACACACGAAATAAATACTAACAGAACTAACAGAAAAATCAGAATTTCTCCCCAGTAGACCACACTTAAATCACACAATGTCCTCAGTGTGTCACAATCATCAGATTATCAATTTCAGAGCAGCAAATAATATAGACAAGTGCAATAAAAAGTTAGGAAAAATGGGAAGAAATTTTCAGTAACATCCATCAGTAGATGTTTTCAGTGACATCCATCAGTAGATGTCTAAATCACGTAGCACCCATCAGTAGATGCTAATTAATTTTTATTATATTTTTTTATTTTTTAATTAATTTTTTTTTTTTTTTTTGGAAAAGGAGAAGACCGGTACTGTGGCAACAGTCTCGGTGGCAAAGACCGGAACTGTTGCTACAGTGGAAAGAAATCTGGCTATAAATGAGGCACTCCTCCGCGTCCAACGCCATTTCTGATCCCTCACTCTCTCTCTACTCCTCTCTCTGCTCTCTTCTCTGCTCTCTCCTCTCTCTACTCTCTTCTCTGCTCTCTCCTCTCTCTACTCTCTCGAGCGTCTGGATCTCTGCAGGGAGCCTCTCCCCCCCGCGTCCGTGTGCTCTGAAGGTGTACGAGCCCTGCAAGGAGCCTCTGCCACCGTGCCAACTGAAGAGTCTGAGTGAGATCCGCGAGGAGCCTCTGCAAGCCTACTTCCCCAGGTAAGTTCTCTGCACCTTGGATCTCTATTTCTTCTTTTTCTGCTTAAGTTTCCAGATCTTTCACTGCTTTCTTTTCCTTTCTCTGCTTTCCAGTCTTTCCCTTTCAGTATTTCCTTTATTTTTCATCTCTGCCCTGCTCTCTTTACTGCTTTCCATCTTCTTTCTGCTTTGATCTCTTGCCTGCTCTCCCTCTTTTCCATTTTTTTATTTTTATTTTTTTGAAACTGAAAACACTTAAACACATAAATCACAACTGCCTAAAAACTTAAGGGGTATATCGGCTGGAAACCAGACGTTAATCTCCCTTCGATTGAAGGTATTGCAGAGACAATCGGGTAGAACAACGCCACGTACCCCACTTAAAAATAAATAAACACATAAACATAATATATAAGAACAATATGGACAAGGACAACTGGACATAGATCCGTTTAGGACCCTTTGCAAGGACCGTGAAACAGATCTGAGACCAGACACAAAAACAATCAAGGACAAAATAAATCTAAAAGGAAACAAGAACAAACAAATAAAGAAAAAACTGAACTAAGAATCTAATATATTTTTATGCTTCTTTTTTTTTTTATGTTTTGTTTTTCTTTTTTTTATGTTTTTGTTCTTTTTATTTTTATATTATTTTTTTTATTAAGTTTTAGAATATTTCAAGAGGAATTATGACGAGTGAGATGGAATCAGAGAGATACACCAGTCAGCGATGGCGTCCTACAGATGATCAGATCAATATGATGACCAAAATCTACAACTATGGGGTCACACACCCAAGCCGAGCGCAAGTCGTCGAGATCGCGTCTCGACTAAGGGCTTTCGGCGAAGCCACTGAATACAACGTACACTGCTGGTTCAACAACCACGGCAATCGGGTCAGGCGCTGGCAAGCGGAGATAAACCCCACTGGCACTCTCTTTTCACAACTGCCGCTATACATGTACGGTAAGACCTCTGATCACACCTCCATTGAATTTTCCATTCCTCTTCTATTATTAACACAAGTTTTTTATTTTTTTATTTTTTTATTTTTTATTTTTTGTTTGAAAGAAAACAACTGGGTGATAATGAGGGCACCGAGGCTGCTGAATTTGTTTCCAGTTCCGATCATTATCGATGACGACAGAAATGAACGAGAAATTCCTCCACCAAAGCCTCCGCTCGTGACTTTTCGAACCAGAGCTCCCTCAACGGAGCTCTCCCTTAGACCACCACAACCAGCTCGTGAATTCTTTCATTTTTAATGTTTTGTGTTTTTTTTATTTTTTTTTATGTTTTTGTTGTTTTTATTCAGGTCTGTAATATTAACGATCACAAATGATCGAACCCCGAACATCATTATTACGCTTATGTTTTTTTTTTTTTTTTTTTTTTTTTTTTTATTTGTTGGACTGTAATCCTAAACGATCACTAATGATCGACTACTGCCCTTACTATCTTATTATGTTTTGTTTTTTTTTTTTTTTTATTATTATCTATAATTAACAGAGTAAGACAGCATGTTATCGGTGAACTTGGTTAATTCAATAAAAGCACTCAGATAGTTTCAGCTCAAATTACACCTATCTGCCTTTTACTACAATTTTGCCCTCTGTTGATTTTTTTATGTTTTAACAAAAACTAAATAAATAAATAAAACAGAACACATATTAACGAAACAAAATACCAAATAACGAACACAAAATATCAAAGCAAAAAGAACACAAATGTCAAAAACAGCAGACAAAATATATATTTACAAAACATACATTAACAAAATAACATACTTGAAACACAACACAAATTTTTATTTTTATTTTTTATATTTATTTTTTATTTTTTATTTTTTATTTTTTATTTTTTATTTTTTTATTTTACTTTTTTTTTTTTTTTTGGAATTTTCGAATTTTTTTTCTTTTTAGTACAAACACTAAAAATCACGAAGCAAATAAAACACAGAACACATTTTTTTAAATTGTTCTTTTTTTTTTTTTTTTTTTTTTTTAAATAATAATAATAATTCGAAAACTAAAAAGAAAAGGAAAAACAAACTTAAAAGAAAAACAAAAATCAGAATCTTCCCGAGACCACACTTAAACTACACTGTCCTAAATGTTTTCTAAGCATAAGATCATAAACTAAAACAACAAACAGATAAAGGACAAGTGCACTAAAAATATGAAAACTGGGAAGAAAGAAAAAGAAAACTTCCCTGGTCAGGGTGGCAGTTGCCAATTTTGGATTTGTAGGGAGATGTTCTTCGCTTCAGGATCCAGTATGAAATTGCTGAGGACGAACTGCTTCATCCTCCAGATTTGATCAAGCAGTGAAATGTCCTCCACCGCCGGATCTAAGCAGCAAATATTGTTACTGAGCGGATTCAGTAGGTGCTTGTTGATCTTTGAACTATCAGTGTCAGCACCTTTGTTTTCCACTGTGGGTGTATGTTGATCAAATTTATACGTACCTCCTGCAACATGGTTAGTGCAATGTGGTTCCGCAGAAATTTCATGCAGGGGTATGACACCCAATTCTAGTGTAATAGGCTGAACCTCAGATAAATCCTCATAACATGAATCGGTTTCAAATGTAGAAATAATATCTTTAACAGGCTCAGATTCATGTTCAGAGGGAGAATTAAAAACATGCTCAGCAACAATATGATTACAAGCATACCTATCATCAGCATAATCTTTAATAACACAGTCAACAGAATAATCAATTTGCGGTATGCTTACCTCCACTTCCTTGAAGATTGGTAAAGTAGTGGAGGATAAAGGTGGTCTACCTGGTTCAGGATTACTGCTTACTTCTGCCGGGTCCCCAAAATTTTCATCAGTCTCCTCAGGTACAAGAGTGGCCATCTGCCTGATCTGATCACTCAGATTCTGTATGGCAGCTTGAGTTTCCTGCTGGAACTCCATGCTCTCTTGCTTGAACTGCATGTTCCCTTTCTGAAACCGAATGTTCTGCATTGTCATCTGCTCTAGTAACTCCTTTAATGTAGGTTCAGAAGTAGAAGGCTGAGGAGTTATTTGAATAGGAGAATCATACTGCTGACTCTCATATTGTGGAACTGGCTCCCAAAGAGAGCTCTCAGAAATTGGATGATGGAACATATTGTTCTCATCATAAAAATCAGCAGATTTAAAATCAAAGTAATATGCAGAATAAGAATCATAATCACAGACATTGGCAGAATAAGCATTATTCACAGCATTAAAATAGGTAGACATGGAAAAATAAAAACTAAAAACTAAAAACTAAAAATTACGAATCAGATAAAACAAAACACATTTATACATGCTACAAGCACACACAAGACAGAACATCAATAGTAAAAATTTTTAATTAATTTTTTTTTTTTAATTTTCAATTTTTTTTTTAATAACAACTAAATACAGAACATAGCACAATTAAACACATATATACACAATATATATTAACACAGTAAAAATCTAAAACAAAAACCTGGATCTGAAGTGACAACGCCGCCAAAATTTGTTGAAGGTGTCGTTATCGCCTACAGAAATATACAAGACAAAACACACAAAACAAACATATTAACAGAACAAAACTTTATACAACAAAAATCTAAAACCAAACCTCCATTGATCCCCGGCAACGGCGCCAAAATTTGTTGCGACTGTCGCGGTCATACAAATTTGATGTGCACAGAAATTAATGCAGTATAAGACTAGGATTTGACTCCTAGGTCGTCTCTCAAGGACCAATATTGTTGGTTCAGTCTCAGAGCTAACACGAAAGGGGGGGGTTTTGTGATTGTTTTTCGTTGAGGAAAAATAAATTAAAACTGGAATTTAAACACAACTCAATTTAAAAACACTAAAATAAATTTTAAAGACTGTAAAAGCAAACGGTAAAAACGAAACAGTAAAATTCAGAAACGGTAAAAACGAAAACGATAAATAAAAAAAAAATAAACTTTTGACAAAGTTTAAAATGTGCAATTGGAAATAAAACATGAAACTGAGATGAAAGTGATTTGAGCATAAAGTTGCATTAATTTAGAAAATGACAGTGAATTGATCAAAGATTTAAACGTGCAAACGGAATTTTAGACCAAAGGTAATTTGCAAATAAAATTTAACAACAATCAATGAAGAACACACTGGAATTTAAGATTCAATTGAAACTGGAAAACAAATCCAAAAACCTCCCCAAAGGGGAGGAGAAAAATGAAAGCACATTCCTACTCCTAAAATCTAATCCTAAAACTCTAATGCTTTCTCTGCTGCTTGCTGTCCTTCTTTTATAGCCAAAAATTCCAAACATGTATATCATTTCTTATTCCAGCCAGCTTTCCCGTGACTTCTCCATTTCAGCCAATGTTTCCATTAAGCAAATAAAATAAGCAAGAGCCTTCATTTGTTTGTGTCGTGTGCTTCTCTGCTCTGCCAAATTCTTTTGAAGTGTGGTGCCCACATTCCAAGCTGCTGCCAAAACAGAGAAAACTCGTGAACTCCTACTACCGTGACTGTGGCTGCCTCCTGCTTAGTTCCCTTGCACATGACAACATCTTCTCTGCTGGAATGCAAACGCTGGATGGAGCTTCTTCCTCTAAGTTCTGGACGTTGTGTGGAGACCATGGATGTGAGCTTGCTGGAATGCAAACCAAGAGAGGTCTTCTTGCTGGACTGCTAAGCTCTCCTTCTTCACTTGGCGTGAGTTGTAGACAAGAACCGTAAGCTTCACTCCCTCAACGTGTGCCTCTTCTCTTCAACGTGCTGCTGGACATGACGCCTCCTAGCTGGACCATGAAGGCAGCTGCTGCACTTGGCCGAGACATCACTCTCCCTCTCGGTTTGCTTCTTCTTCCACCAGGCCGTGTGCTTCCAATCTTAGATGGTGGTTGCTCCAGCTCCAAGCTGCTGGATGCTTTCTTCAAAACAACACCAGTATTTCCTAAATTAAGAGAGCCGTGAGCTTCTTCATCTCAAAAATCAATTCAGCAGGATGTGTGTGTGCAACAGAACTCACTTCACGTTGCTCTTCTAAGTGTGGATGTGCAATTTTTTATGCGTCTCCTCTTTCCAGCCTCCACAAACTCTAACATGCTGCACCTTGGACTTCTAAAAGGAATTTTAATGTGCTTCTCCCAAGTGTGCAGCCGTGAGCTATCAAGTGGTGTTCCTTCTCTTTTATTCTATGTGATGCAAGGCAAGATGCAAGCCAAAATGAATGGAGAAAACCGTGAGGTCCCTTGTTCCAGCAAGTTTTGATTTGTTAATTATTGGATGGGTGAAAGCAAGTGGCCCCTTTCATCATTTAAGTTTGCGTGAATTCATGCTATTCTCTTTCAAATTTGAGAAAACCGTGGCTGCATTTGCAACATGGTGGCCCTAACTTTTGTTATTTAATTGAACTTTGGACATTCCAAAAGTAATGAGGGTCGTGTGCTATTATGACCATTCAATAATTCAGCACTTGGATTCCATATGACCGTGAACGAAATTCAGAACTTTGGAGCTTCTTTTAGATGTGAGATTTCAACGTGTGGCCCCCTTCTTCTTTATTCCAAGTGCTTAATGTTTCATACAATAAATTGACCAAAAAGATTCCCTTGAAATGTGGTCCCTCCTTTCCATTCAGCATTCACGGCTCATTCTTCCAAAAGCAAAGAAAAATTCTCCTATCTCCATGCTATATAAAACAAAACCGTATGGCCCCTCCATCATTTCATTTGCCAACGTGAATTATACACATGGCCATGCTATTGTCTTCCAAATTATTTTGAGAAAACCGTGAGCACTTGCCCTTCTTCCATTTCAATTCATTTACTTCTTGAAAGATTCCAAGCAATGGCCGTGTGATGTGTCTTGTTTCTAGGCCAATTTTTACTCAATTTTCCATTGATCAACACACAAATTAAATCAAACCAGTGCAGCTCCTTCCAAGTAAATAATATAGTGTGCAAATAAATTTTCTTCCAAATGTCCTAAAATATTATCCAACAATTTCCCTGCAATTAATAACACAAATAATTAGCTCAGATAATTCAAATTAATCAAAATAAGAATTTCTGATCAAATTAAGCACAATTAGCAAAAACATGAAAATACCGGACATTTAAGCACAATTCCGGGATTAATTTTAGTACAATAAACTAAATGAAGTGAAGAAAATAATGATTCATCACTCCACTTCCTCCATTTCCTCCACTTCGTCCACTTCCTCCACTTCCTGAACTTCGTCCACTTCCTCCACTTTGTCCACTTCGTCCACTTCGTCAACTTCGTTTACTTCGTGCACTTCCTCCACTTCCTCACCTTCGTCCACTGTCTCGACTTTGTCCACTTCGTCCTCTTCGTCCTTTTCTTCATCTTCTTTTCCACTTCGTCCAATTCGTCAACTTGGTCGAAGTCGTTCCCTTTGTCCACTTCGTCAACTTCGTCAAGTTCGTCTCCTTTGTCCACTTCGTCCACTTCCTCCACTTCGTCAACTTCTTCCACTTCGTCCACTTCGCCAACTTCGTCCACTTCCTCAACATCGTCCACTTTCTCCACTTCGTCAACTTTCTCCACTTCGTGCACTTCGTCCACTTCGTCAACTTCGCCAACTTCGTCCACTTCGTCAAGTTCGTCCCCTTCCTCCACTTCCTCCACTTTGTCCACTTCATCCACTTCGTCCATTTCGTCCTCTTCCTCCACCTCGTCCACTTCTTCCACTTCCTTCACTTCGTCCACTTCGTTCATTTCATCCACTGCGTCAAGTTCGTCCACTTCTTCATCTTCTTCTTCCACTTCGTCCAATTCGTCAATTTCATCCACTTCGTCTATTTCGTCCACTTCGTGAAGTTCGTCCACTTTCTCTACCTCCTCGACTTCGTCCACTTCGTCAACTTCATCAACTTCCTCCACTTCCTCCACTTCCTCCCCTTCGTCCACTTCGGCCATTTCGTCAACTTCCTCCACATCGTCCACTTCGTCAACTTCCTCAACTTCGTCCACTTCCTCCACTTCGTCCAGTTCTTCCATTTCCTCCACTTCGTCCACATTCTCCACATTCTCCACTTCCTCCACTTCCTCCACTTTGTCCACTCCCTCCACTTCCTCCACTTTCTCCATTTCCTCCACTTCCTCCACTTCCTCCACTTCCTCCACTTCCTCCACTTCGTCAACTTCGTCAACGTTGTCCACTTCGTCCATTTCGTCCACTTTGTCAGGTTCGTCCACTTCAGCCACTTCGTCTACTTTGTCCACTTCGTTCACTTCGTCAACTTCGTCCACTTCCTCCACTTCGTCCACTTCGTCCACATTCTCCCACTTCGTCAAGTTCGTCCACTTGCTCCACTTCCTCCATTTCGTCCACTTCCTCCACTTCCTCAACATCGTCCATTTCCTCCACTTCCTCCACTTCATTCACTTCCTCCACTTTGTCTAATTCGTCCACTTCGTCAACTTCGTAAACTTTGTCCACTTCGTCCATTTTGTCCACTTCGTCAACTTCGTCCACTTCCTCCACTTCGTCCAGTTCTTCCACTTCCTCCATTTCGTCCACATTCTCCACTTCCTCCACTTCGTTACTTCGTCCACTTCTTCCATTTCATGCATTTCGTGTTCTTTGTCAAGTTCGTCCACTTCCTCCACTTCCTCAAGTTCGTCCATTTCCTCCACTTCGTCCACTTCCTCCACTTCCTCCATTTCGTCTACTTCCTCCACTTCCCCAACATAGCCATTTCCTCCACTTCCTCAACTTAATTCACTTCATCCACTTCTTCCAATTTTTCAACTTTGTCCACTTCCTACACTTTCTCCACTTCGTCCATTTCGTCCACTTCTTCCACTTCATCAGGTTCGTCCACTTCAGCAACTTCGTCCACTTCGCCCATTTCGTTCACTTCGTCAACCTCGTCCACTATGTCCACTTCGTCCACTTTGTCTACTTCTTCCACTTCGTCCACTTCCTCCATTTCTTCCACTTACTGCACTCCCTGAACTTCATCCACTTTCTCCACTTCCTCAGCTTCGTCCACTATCTCCACTTCGTCCACTTCTTCATCTTCTTCCACTTCGTCCCATTCGTCAACTTCGTCGAGTTCGTCCCCTTCGTCCACTTCGTGAAGTTCGTCTCCTTTGTCGACTTCTTCCACTTCCTCCACTTCGTCCACTTCGTCAACTTCTTCCACTTCGTCCACTTCGTCAACTTCGTCCAATTCGTCCACTTCCTCAACATCGTCCACTTCCTCCACTTCGTCAACTTTGTCCACTTGCTCCACTTGCTCCACTTCGTCCACTTCGTCAACTTCGCCAACTTCGTCCACTTCGTCAAGTTTGTCCCCTCCCTCCACTTCCTCCACTTCCTCCACTTTGTCAACTTCATTCACTTCGTCCACTTCGTCCACTTCGTCCACTTCTTCCACTTCCTTCACTTCGTCCACTTAGTCCACTTCGTCCATTTCGTCCACTTCGTCAAGTTCGTCCACTTCCTCCACTTCCTCCACTTCGTCTAGCTCTTCCACTTCCTCCACTTCGTCCACATTCTCCAGATCCTCCACTTCGTCCACTTCGTCCACTTCATACATTTCGTCCACTTCGTCAAGTTCGTGCACTTCCTCCACTTCCTCAAGTTCGTCCACTTCTTCCAGTTCGTCCAGTTCGTCCACTTCCTCCACTTCCTCCATTTCGTCTACTTCCTCCACTTCCTCACCATCGTCCATTTCCTCCACTTCCTCAACTTAATTCACTTCATCCACTTCTTCCACTTTGTCAACTTTTTCCACTTCCTCCACTTCCTCCACTTCGTCCATTTCGTCCACTTCGTCCACTTCGTCAGGTTCGTCCACTTCCTCCACTTCCTCCACTTCCTCCACTTCGTCCACTTCCTCCACTTCCTGAACTTCGTCCACTTCCTCCACTTTGTCCACTTCGTCCACTTCGTCAACTTCGTTTACTTCGTGCACTTCCTCCACTTCCTCACCTTCGTCCACTGTCTCGACTTTGTCCACTTCGTCCTCTTCGTCCTTTTCTTCATCTTCTTTTCCACTTCGTCGAATTCGTCATCTTGGTCGAAGTCGTTCCCTTTGTCCACTTCGTCAACTTCGTCAAGTTCGTCTCCTTTGTCCACTTCGTCCACTTCGTCGACTTCCTCCACTTCGTCAACTTCTTCCACTTCGTCCACTTCGCCACCTTCGTCCACTTCCTCAACATCGTCCACTTTCTCCACTTCGTCAACTTTCTCCACTTCGTCCACTTCGTCAACTTCGCCAACTTCGTCCACTTCGTCAAGTTCGTCCTCTTCCTCCACTTCCTCCACCTCGTCCATTTCGTCAACTTCCTCCACTTCATCCACTTCATCCATTTCGTCCCTTCTTCCACTTCCTTCACTTCGTCCACTTCTTGATCTTCTTCTTCCACTTCGTCCAATTCGTCAACTTCGTCGAGTTCGTCCCCTTCGTCCACTTCGTCAACTTCGTCCCCTCAGTCCACTTCCTCTACTTCGTCAACTTCTTCCACTTCGTCATCTTCGTCCACTTCCTCCACTTCGTCAAATTTGTCGACTTGCTCCACTTCCTCCACTTCCTCCACTTCATCCACTTCCTCAACATCGTCCATTTCCTCCACTTCCTGCACTTCATTCACTTCCTCCACTTCGTCAACTTCGTCAACTTCTTCAACTTCGTCCACTTCGTCCACTTCGTCAAGTTCGTCCAGTTCCTCCACTTCCTCAAGTTCGTCCACTTCGTCCACTTCCTCCATTTCGTCTACTTTCTCACCATCGTCCATTTCCTCCACTTCCTCAACTTAATTCACTTCATCCACTTCTTCCACTTTGTCAACTTTTTCCACTTCCTACACTTCCTCCACTTCCTCCACTTCGTCCATTTCGTCCACTTCGTTCACTTCGTTAGGTTTGTCGACTTCCTCCACTTCGTCCACTTCCTCCACTTCCTGAACTTCGTCCACTTCCTCCACTTCGTCAACTTCGTTTACTTCGTGCACTTCCTCCACTTCCTCAGCTTCGTCCACTGTCTCGACTTTGTCCACTTCTTCCTCTTCGTCCTTTTCTTCATCTTCTTTTCCACTTCGTCAAGTTCGTCAAGTTCGTCTCCTTTGTCCACTTCGTCCACTTCGTCAACTTCTTCCACTTCGTCCACTTCGTCAACTTCGTCGACTTCCTCAACATTGTCCACTTCCTCCACTTCCTCCACTTCGTCAACTTTGTCCACTTCCTCCACTTCGCCAACTTCGTGCACTTCGCCAAGTTCGTCCCCTTCCTCCACTTCCTCCACTTTGTCGACTTCATCCACTTCGTCCATTTCGTCCACTTCGTCCACTTCTTCCACTTCGTCCACTTTGTCCATTTCATCCACTTCGTCAAGTTCGTCCACTTCCTCCACTTTGTCCACTTCCTCCACTTCGTCCACTTCCTCCACTTCCTCCAGTTCAACGACTTCGTATACTTCGTCAACTTTGTCCACTTCCTCCACTTCGTCCAGTTCTTGCACTTCCTCAACTTCGTCCACATTCTCCACTTCCTTCACTTCGTCAACTTCGTCCACTTCGTGCAGTTCGTCCACTTCGTCAAGTTCTTCCACTCCCTCCACTTCCTCAAGTTCGTCCACTTCTTCCACTTCCTCCACTTCGTCCTCTTCCTCCATTTTGTCTACCTCCTCCACAGCCTCAACATCATCCATTTCTGCCATTTCCTGAACTTAATTGACTTCATCCACTTCTTCCACTTTGTCAACTTTGTCCAGTTCCCACACTTCCTCCACTTCGTCCATTTCGTCCACTTCGACCACTTCGTCAGGTTTGTCCACTTCCTCCACTTCCTCCACTTCGTCAACTCCGTCCAGTTCATCCACTTCTTCCACTTCTTCCACTTCTTCCACATACTCCACTTCCTCCACTTCGTCCACTTCCTCCATTTCCTCCACTTCCTCCACTTCCTGAACTTCGTCCACTTCGTCCACTTCGTTTACTTCGTCGACTTCCTCCACTTCCTCAGTTTTGTCCATTGTCTCCAATTCGTCCACTTCATCCTCTTCGTTCTTTTCTTCATCTTCTTCTTCCACTTCGTCCAATTCGTCAACTTTGTCGACTTCATCCATCCCCTTCGTCCACTTCGTCAACTTCGTTAAGTTCGTCCCCCTCGTCCACTTCGTCCACTTCCTCCACTTCGTCAACTTCTTCCACTTCGTCCAGCTCGTCCACTTCGTCAACTTCGTCCACTTCCTCCACTTCCTCAACATCGTCCACTTCCTCCACTTCGTCCACTTTGTCCACTTGCTCCACTTCGTCCACTTCGTCAACTTCGACAACTTCGTCCACTTTGTCCATTTCGTCCACTTCGTCAAGTTCGTCCGCTTCCTCAACTTCGTCCACTTTGTCCACTTCCTACACTGCGTCAGGTTCATCCACATCTTCCACTTCGTCCACTTCGTGCACTTCGTGCACTTCGTCAACTTCGTCAACTTCGTCCACTTCGTCAACTTCGTCAACTTCGTCCACTTCGTCCACTTCCTCCACTTCCTCCACTTCCTCTATTTCCTCCACTTCGTCCACTTTATCAACTTCGTTCACTTCCTCCACTTGGTCCAGTTCTTCCACTTGGTCCACTTCCTCCACTTCCTCAACACCGTCCACTTCCTCCACTTCCTCAACTTTTTCCACTTGCTCCACTTCGTCCACTACGTCCACTTCCTCCACTTCGTCAACTTCGACAACTTCGTCCACTTCGTCCATTTCGTCCACTTCGTCAAGTTCGTCCGCTTCCTCCACTTCCTCCTCTTCCTCCACTTTGTCCACTTCTTCCACTTCTTCCACTTCGTCCACTTCGTCAATTTCGTCCAATTCGTCCACTTCGTCAACTTTGTCAAATTCGTCCACTTCGTCAACTTCGTCCACTTGCTCCACTTTGTCCAGTTCTTCCACTTCCTCCACTTCCTCCACTTCGTCCAGTTCTTCCACTTCCTCCACTTCCTCCACTTTGTCCACATATTCCACTTCCTCCACTTCGTCAACTGCATCTACTTCGTCCACTGCATCTACTTCGTCCACTTCGTCCAATTCATGCATTTTGTCCACTTCGGCAAGTTCGTCCACTTCCTCAAGTTCGTCTACTTCCTCCACTCCCTCCACTTCGTCAACTTCCTCCATTTCGTCTACTTCATCCAGTTCCTCAACATCGTCCATTTCCTCCACTTCGTCAACTTAATTCACTTCATCCACTTCTTCCCCTTTGTGAACTGTGTCCACTTCCTACACTTCCTCCACTTCATCCACTTCGTCCATTTCATCCACTTCATCAGCTTCATCTACTTCCTCCACTTCCTCCACTTCATCAACATCGTCCACTTCGTCCACTTCGTCAACTTCTTCCACTTCCTCCTCGTCCTTCTCTTCCTCCACTTCCTCCATTTCCTCCACTTCCTCAACTTCCTTGACTTCGTGAACTTCGTCCACTTCCTCCACTTCTTCCACTTCGTCAACTTCGTTTACTTCGCCACTTCCTCCACTTCCTCAGCTTCGTCCACTATCTCCACTTCCTCTACTTCGTCCTTTTCTTCATCTTCTTCTTCCACTTCGTCCGATTCGTCAACTTCGTCGAGTTCGTGCCCTTCGTCCACTTCGTCAAGTTCGTCCCCTTCGTCCACTTCTTCCACTTCGTCCACTCCCTCCACTTCCTCCACTTCGTGAACATCTCCACTTCGTCCATTTCGCCGACGTCGTTAACTTTGTCCACTTCGTCCTCTTCGTCCACTTTGGTCCATTCGATCATTGCTTCCACTTCGTCAAGTTCGTCCCCTTCTTCCACTTCCTCCACTTTCTCCACTTCCTCCACTTCGTCCACTTTGTCTACTTCGTCCACTTCGTTCACGTCGTCAACTTCGTCCATTTCGTCCACTTCCTCCGCTTCGTCCACTTCGTCCTCTTCGTCCACTTCGTCCAGTTCGTCCACTTCCTCCACTTCCTCTATTTCCTCCACTTCGTCCACTTTATCAACTTCGTCAACTTGGTCCACTTCGTCAACTTCGTCCATTTCGCCCACTTCGTGAAGTTCGTCCACTTCCTCCACTTCTTCAAGTTCGTCCACATCGTCCACTACCTCCACTTCCTGAACTTCGTCCACTTCCTCCACTTCTTCCTCTTCCTCCATTTCGAATACTTCCTTCACTTCCTCCACTTCCTCCACTTTGTCCACTTCGTCCACTTCGTCCACTTCCTCCACTTCTTCCACTTCGTCCACTTCCTCCACTTCGTCCACGTCGTCAAGTTCTTCCACTTCGTCCACTTCGTCCTCTTCGTCCACTTCGTCCACATCCTCCACTTCATCCCCTTCGTCCACTTCGTGAAGTTTGTCCACTTCGTCCACTTCGTCAAGTTTGTCCACTTCGTCCACTTCCTCTACTTCCTCCACTTCCTCCACTTCCTCCATTTCTTTCACTTCGTCCACTTCCTCCATTTCATCCCCTTCCTCACTTCCTCCACGTCGTCAACTGCGTCCACTTCGACCACTACGTCCAGTTTGTCAACTTCGTCCCCTTCGTCAACTTCGTTAACTTCGTCCACTTCCTAAGCTTCGTCCAATTCCTCCACTTCGTCCACTTCATCCTCTTCGTTCACATCCTCATCTTCTTCTTCGATTTCGTCCACCTCAACCAATTATAAAGTTCGTCACCTTTGTCCACTTCGTCAACTTCGTCCACTTCGTCAACTTCGTCAACTTCGTCCCCTTCGTCCACTTCGTCCACTTCCTCCACTTCGTCAACTTCTTCCACTTCGTCCACTTCGTCCACTTCGTCAACTTCGTCCACTTCCTCCACTTCCTCAACATCGTCCACTTCCTCCACTTCGTCAACTTTGTCCACTTGCTCCACTTCGTCCACTTCGTCCATTTCGTCCACTTCGTCAAGTTCGTCCGCTTCCTCCACTTCCTCCACTTTGTCCACTTCCTACACTTCGTCAGGTTCATCCACATCTTCCACTTCGTCCACTTCGTGCACTTCGTGCACTTCGTCCACTTCGTCAACTTCGTCAACTTCGTCCACTTCGTCAACTTCGTCAACTTCGTCCACTTCGTCAACTTCGTCAACTTCGTCCACTTCCTCCACTTCGTCCACTTCTTCCACTTCCTCCACTTCCTCCACATTCTCCACTTCCTCCACTTTGTCAGGTTCGTCCACTTCCTCCACTTCCTCCAATTCCTCCACTTCCTCCACTTCTTCCACTTCGTTCACTTCGTCCACTTTGTCCACTTTGTCCACTTCTTCCACTTCCTCCACTTCCTCCACTTCGTCCACATCTTCCATTTCCTCCACTTCCTCCACTTCCTCCACTTCCTGAACTTGGTCCATTTCCTCCACTTCGTCCACTTCGTCAACTTCGTTCACTTCGTCCACTTCGTCCACTTCCTCCACTTCCTCCACTTCGTCAACTTCGTCCACTGCGTCCACTTCGTGGATTTCGTCAACTTCGTCAAGTTCGTCCACTTCCTCCACTTCCTCAAGTTCGTCCACTTCCTCCACTTCCTCCAGTTCGTCCACTTCCTCCACTTCCTCCATTTCGTCTACTTCCTCCACTTCCTCATCGTCTTCCATTTCCTCCACTACCTCAACCACTTCGTCAATTTCGTCCACTTCGTCAGGTTCGTCCACTTCCTCCACTTCCTCCACTTCCTCCACTTCCTCCACTTCCTCCACTTCTTCCACTTTGTTCACTTCGTCAACTTCGTCCACTTCTTCTACTTCCTCCACTTCCTCCACTTCGTCCACTTCGTCCACTTCTTCCATTTCCTCCACTTCCTCCACTTCCTGAACTTGGTCCATTTCCTCCACTTCGTCCACTTCGTCAACTTCATTCACTTCGTCCACTTCCTCCACTTCCTCCACTTCCTCCACTTCGTGGATTTCGTCAACTTCGTCAAGTTCGTCCACTTCCTCCACTTCCTCAAGTTCGTCCACTTCCTCCACTTCCTCCAGTTCGTCCACTTCCTCCACTTCCTTCACTTCCTCCATTTCGTCTACTTCCTCCACTTCCTCATCGTCTTCCATTTCCTCCACTACCTCAACCACTTCGTCAATTTCGTCCACTTCGTCAGGTTCGTCCACTTCCTCCACTTCCTCCACTTCTTCCACTTTGTTCACTTCGTCAACTTCGTCCACTTCCTCCACTTCCTCCACTTCGTCTACTTCGTCAACTTTGTTTACTTCGTCCACTTCCTCCACTTCCTCCACTTCCTCACCTTCGTCCATTGTCTCCACTTCGTCCTCTTCGTCCTTTTCTTCATCTACTTCTTCCACTTTGTCCAATTCGTCAACTTCGTCGAGTTCGTCCCTTTCGACCACTTCGTCAACTTCGTCAACTTCGTCCACTTCCTCCACTTCGTCAACTTATTCCACTTCGTCCACTTCATCAACTTCGTCCACTTCCTCAACATCGTCATCCACTTCCTCCACATTGTTAACTTTGTCCACTTGCTCCACTTCGTCCACTTCGTCAACTTTGCCAACTTCTTCCACTTCGTCCATTTCGTCCACTTCGTCAAGTTCGTCCCCTTCCTCCACTTCCCCCACTTCCTCCACTTTGTCCACTTCGTCCACTTCGTCCAGTTCCTCCACTTCGTCCATTTCGTCCACTTCGGTCACTTTGTCCACTTCGGCCACTTTGTCCACTTCGTCCACTTCGTCCACGTCGTCCACTTCGTCCACTTGTCCGCTTCTTCTACTTCGTCCACTTCGTCCACTTCCTCCACTTCCTCCACTTCCTCTATTTCCTCCACTTCGTCCACTTTATCAACTTCGTCAACTTCGTTCACTTCCTCCACTTCGTCCAGTTCTTCCACTTGGTCCACTTCCTCCACTTCCTCAACACCGTCCACTTCCTCCACTTCCTCAACTTTGTCCACTTGCTCCACTTCGTCCACTACGTCCACTTCCTCCACTTCGTCAACTTCGTCCATTTCGTCCACTTCGTCAAGTTCGTCCGCTTCCTCCACTTCCTCCTCTTCCTCCACTTTGTCCACTTCTTCCACTTCTTCCACTTCGTCCACTTCGTCAATTTCGTCCAATTCGTCCACTTCGTCCACTTCGTCAACTTTGTCAAATTCGTCCACTTCGTCAACTTCGTCCACTTGCTCCACTTCGTCCAGTTCTTCCACTTCCTCCACTTCCTCCACTTCGTCCACTTCGTCCAGTTCTTCCACTTCCTCCTGATACGAGCTGTCGCGGCCCATACAAATTTGATGTGCAATTAAGAATGCAGTATAGCTAGGATTTGACTCCTAAGTCGTTTCTCAAGGACCAAATTTGGTTCAGTTTCAGATTAAACACGAAAAGTGGGGGGGTTGTGAATGTTTTTGTTTTAATGCGAAAAAATTAAAATGAACTGGAATTTAAATAACACCAAATTAAATACGGTGAAGTAAAATGCAGTACAGTAAAAACCCAATGGTAAAAGACATCAAAATAAAATAAACACGGGAACATTAAACGTATAGAAAACGTTAAACATTAAACATAAAAATAAAAGCATAATTAAAAACAATACGTAAAATTTAAAACTAAAATGGTAAAAACGAAATTAAAACAGTAAAACAAATTTAAAACAGTAAAAATGATTTTGCTACAGCAAAAACGAAAATACAGTAAGGTAAAATAGTAAAAAATAAATCTGGAACAGAAAACTAAAATACAGAAAACGAAAATACAGAAAAACGAAAATACAGTACATAGTAAATACAGAATACAGTAGAAAGAGTAAAATAGTAAATTTTATAAACAGTAAAAACGAAAATACAGTAACATGAAACAGTGAAAATAAAAATAGTAAAACAGTAAATCAGTAAATTCTAGAAAATAAAATTACAGCAGCTCATAATTGCAGTAAAAACAATAAATACAGAATTACAGAATCAGGAAAACAGTAAAAAAAATACAGAAAATGAAATACAGAAAACAAAAAATACAGAAAAACAGTAAATTTCGAAAACAGTAAAAACAGAGTCAAAATTACTGCAGTAAAATAAAGAAAATAAATTTACAATGAATGATTCAAAGAGACATGATTAACAACATAGTAAAAACAACAGAAATTTAATTTCACAAAAATAACAACAGAAATTTAAATTACTGCAGAATTTAATTACAGCAGCAGAAATGTAATTACAGAAACAAAATAAAAACAGTAACAAACTTGGAAGTTCAGAAAATTAAATCAAACTAAAACTTAATTGAAATTGATTACAACAAACAAAAATGATAAAATTAGAACCTAGTGTGTACACCATTTCTTTCTCAACCGTAGCCTTCCATTGTCATACTGCGTTTCACCCTTGATGTTCCAGCCCCTACTGCTGTCCGTGTGCTTGCTGTCCAGCAGCTGTATTTTTTCCTCCTACTCCTCACGGCTCTCTCTTTTATATCCACCAAGAGCCGTTTCTCCTTTTCTCCATGGCTTATGCACACAAGAAAAATTTGTCTTTTAGTGAGAAATTATTTTTTAGTGCACCACTTTCTTCTTTAGTAGAAAGAAATCACGGGTCCTCATGCACACTTGAACGTCTCTTTCTTGCCATCCACCATCACTTCTTTCATAGCTTTGTCTTTTAGCAACTTTCTTATTCTCCACTTTTGTTCTCTCTTACGTACCAAAATTAAGCAAGGCCCCTCCATTAAGCCAACAGGCCGTGGCACCTTGTTCTTCTTTCCGTGAATAATCATGTGCTGGTGGACCATTACCGTGCTGCACTTCACCATGCTGCTGGTTGCGTGTTCATTCCATGGATATGTGAATCAGTATCTGCACCGTGTCCAGCCCATTGCCTCGTGTACACACTTCCCAGACGCTGTTATTCTTGTGTTCTCTGCGTGAATCCAAGCCTGTAACAGCTGCTGGTTGTAAATCCTTGGACAGGTGTTGCTGTAAGGTGATGAGCTGCTGCCCAAGTGAAGGCTTGCTGCTGGATGGAAACCGAGAGTCCTCTTGAAGCCAAACCCGTGTGCTTGCTTCCATGTGGCCTCTCTTCAATAAGTGTGGTTCCAGCAACTACCTTTTAAAAATTTCTTCAATCAACACTATCAAGAGGGCCCTCAACTAAATCATGTTTCAGCAGTGACATGCACCGTGAATGTACAAGCTAAAATGAAATTTAGTTGTTGGATGTGATTATGTGTTTCTCCACTAGACGTAAGCTTTCAACAAGTGGCCCCCTCTTTTGTTCCCAACCGTGTGACTTGGTGCTCTTCCATGTCAACATAGCAGCCCCCACATCTACTGTTGCACGTTCCCACATCCACCAATTCTAATTTCAACATTCAATTGTAGCATGGATAAGGCTCTGGACAGCCACGGGAATCACCTCCATCACCATGCAGCACCTTGCTTCTTTCTTCCAGCGTCTTTTCATTTTACTAGATGTCACCATTTTCTAATAACAAAGCACCCCTTACAAAGAGTAAAATGACCATAATGTCCTCTTTATTGTAAATACTTCTTTAATGGAGAGTCTTTAATTTTTGTGGCAGCCTTCCAAATGTCCAAAATTATTATCCAATAATTCCTTACAATTAATAATGCAAATAATTAGCCTCAAATAATTCAAATTAATTAAAATAAGAATTTCTGGACAAATTAAGCTCAATTAAGAAAAATAGGATAATAGTGAACATTAAAGCACAATTCCTTGTTTAAATCGGGTACAATAAGCTAAGTGAAGTCAATAAAATATTGACTTATCAAAATAGACCACACTTAGTCTTTTGCACTCCTGGGCAAAATCAAGACGCAGATCAAGGAATGAGTCAAAGGACATCAAGGAAGTGACACAAACTCAACACACAGAAAACAAAAACTCACAAAGAAACAAATCGATTTACACAGTTCTCAAGCAATCTGGACATAGAAAAGATGTAGACAATATCCAACACAAAATCACAGAAAGCAAATACTCACAGAAATCATCCAAGCAATTCAAAACATGGTAAAATAATTAATCAGCTTAAGAGGTGATTCAAAAATAACAGAACCTCACAAATGCACTAAGAGTGTTTCTCTCAAGTGTTTAAGGTAAATCAATGTCACTCAATGCACTCAAGAAAGCAAACACAAGCAGACTTGGCAAGTCTCTAATTATCAATACTTAAAACATATGCATGTTCAGATCAAAAGGTCTTTACTGGGTTGTAATGGGGCCAAGGACAGGGGAGGATAAAATATGGATAAGTAGCTAGATCTCAGAAGAATTAGAGGAGCACTAGGGAAAAAGTGTAAACTCAGTGAAATCTCACCCAAACCTCTAATTCAATCCTCTTCTCGACTCCATTGTTCTCAAAATTGTTTTTCATTTTTCTTTCTTTTTCTCATCAATTTTTTTCATCCTGTCTCTTTTCTTTTCTCTCTTTATCACACAACAGGATCAAATTCATATTTTCAGAACAAGATGAGGAACCAACTAGCCAATTCATCAGAATCCCTAAGGAGACCACACTTATTCACAAAATACTTCTATAGCTCCAGACTTCCCTAAGGTTAAGGTAATCATGGTTTTTCACTTAGGGCCAGTGTATGAGCTTCAAATCAAAGAAATGAATACAGTATAGGCTCAAAGGGGTTATCAAAGGATAATAACAGGGTAGGCTTATTTGGCTAACAAGGCTCAAGAAATAAAATGCCTTTATCATTTCTAAACATGCATATAAATAAGGTATGTCAAAAAGAATCAAGCCAAGGCATATGTGCAAGCAATCAAGATACATATTACACACAAGAAAGAAAATTAAGTGGCTCAAATCTCACACAGGGTATTCGTCACAATCAAATCAACCTCTCAAACGTATAATCATCTTTCCAGGCAGAGAAAAGCAAGGATTACAAACTATAAGTATTAAGTAAGTGAAGGAAAAATCTACAACTAAAACATCATCCAGAAATCAAGAGAAAAATGTAAAATTTATTGCACTCAAGACACACTAAAACAACTTAAAACAGAAAAAATTTAACACTTAAAAACAAAAAATTTAACACACAAAATACATACTAACAGAAACTAACAGAAAATCAAAATTTCTCCCTAGTAAATAGACCACACTTAAATCACACAATGTCCTCAGTGTGTTACAATCATCAGATTCTCAATTTCAAAGCAGTCAAATAATATAGACAAGTGCAATAAAAAGTAGAAAAAATGGGAAGAAATATTTCAGTAACATCCATCAGTAGATGTTATCAGTGACATCCATCAGCAGATGTCTAAATCACCTAGCATCCATCAGTAGATGCTAATTAATATTTATTATTTATTTATTTTTTTTCTGAAAAAGGAGACCGGTACTGTGACAACAGTCTCGGTGGAAAAGACCGGAACTGTTGCTACAGTGGAAAGCAATCTGGCTATAAATAGGCCGCTCCTCCGCGTCCAGCGCCATTTCCAGACCTGCCCATTCTCTCACTACTCCTCTCTTCTCTCTCTCTGCTCTCTCTCTGCTCTCTTCTCTCTCTACTCTCTCGACTCTCTCGAGCGTCTGGATCTCTGCAGGGAGCCTCTCCCCCCCGCGTCCGCGTGCTCTGAAGGTGTACGAGCCCTGCAAGGAGCCTCTGCCACCGTGCCAACTGAAGAGTCTGAGATCCGCGAGGAGCTTCTCTGCCAGCTCTACTACTCCAGGTAAGTCCTCTGCTCCAGGATCTGCCTTTCTTTCTCCTTTCATGTAAGTTTCCAGATCTTTCACTGCTTTCTTTTCCTTTCTCTTCTTTCCAGTCTTTCCCTTTCAGTATTTCCTTTATTTTTCATCTGATCTCTTGCCTGCTCTCCCTCTTTTCCATTTTTTTTTTATTTTTATTTTTTTGTAATTTTAAACACTTAAACACATAAAACACAACTGTCTAAAAACTTAAGGGGTATATCGGCTGGAAACCAGACGTTAATCTCCCTTCGATTGAAGGTATTGCAGAGACAATCGGGTAGAACAACGCCACGTACCCCACTTAAAACTAAATAAACACATAAACATAATATACAAGAACAATATGGACAAGAACAACCGGACAACTGGACGTAGATCCGTTTAGGACCCTTTTGCAAGGACCGTGAAACAGATCTGAGACCAGACACTGAAACATCAAATACAGACTGGACAAAATAAATCTGAAAGGAAACAAGAACAAATAAAGAAAACACTGAATTAAGAATTTAATGTTTTTATGCTTTTTTTTTTTTTATGTTATGCTTATTTTTCTTGTTTTTGTTCTTTTTATATGTATTTATTTTTTATTTATGTATTTGTATATTACGAGAGGAAGGATGAGTGATATGGAATCAGAGAGATATACCAGTCAACGATGGCGTCCTACAGATGATCAGATCACGATGATGACCAAAATCTACAACTATGGGGTCACACACCCAAGCCGAGCGCAAGTCGTCGAGATCGCGTCTCGACTAAGGATCTTCGGCGAAGCCACTGAATACAACGTGCACTGCTGGTTTAACAACCATGGCAATCGGGTCAGGCGCTGGCAAGCGGATATAGACCCCACAGGCACTCTCTTTTCACAACTGCCGCTATACATGTACGGTAAGACCTCTGATCACACCTCCATTGAATTTTCCATTCCTCTTCTATTATTAACACAAGTTTTTTATTTTTTTATTTTTTTATTTTTTTATTTTTTGTTTGAAAGAAAACAACTGGGTGATAATGAGGGCACCGAGGCTGCTGAATTTGTTTCCAGTTCCGATCATTATCGATGACGACAGAAATGAACGAGAAATTCCTCCACCAAAGCCTCCGCTCGCATTCCGAACCAGAGCTCCCTCAACGGAGCTCTCCCTTAGACCACCACAACCAGCTCGAGAGTTCTTCCAATTTTAATGTTTTGTGTTTTTTTATTTTATTTTTTTTTTTTTATGTTTTTGTTGTTTTTATTCAGGTCTGTAATATTAACGATCACAAATGATCGAACCCCGAACATCATTATTACGCTTATGTTTGTTTTTTTTTTTTTTTTTTTTTTTTTTTTTATTTGTTGGACTGTAATCCTAAACGATCACTAATGATCGACTACTGCCCTTACTATCTTATTATGTTTTGTTTTTTTTTTTTTTTTTTATTATTATTATTATCTATAATTAACAGAGTAAGACAGCATGTTATCGGTGAACTTGGTTATTTCAATAAAAGCACTCAGATAGTTTCTCTGTTAAAACTTCACTTCTCTGCCTTACATGTTAATTCTACTCTTATGACTATATATATATATATTTTTTTCTTTTACACAAAAACTAAATAAATAAATAAAACAGAACACAATTTAACAAAACAAAAGACCTAATATCGAACACAAAAAATCAAAACACACAAAACGCAAATGTCAAAAACAGCAGACAAAACACATATTTACAATACATACATTAACAAAATAACACGCGTGAAAGAGAACACATTTTTTTTTTTAAATTTTTTTTTTTAAATAATAATAATTTGTAAACTAAGAAAATCAAAATTCTCCCCTAATTCGCAAATTAAGAAAATTAAGGGAAGAAGGAATAGAAAAACTCCCCTGGTTATGGTGGCAGCTGCCAAATTTGGACAATCAGGGATATGCTTTCCATCACATAATTCAGCAGAGAAAGTTTTAAGAGGAACTGCTTCATCAGTATAGCTTTATCATTCATAGCAAGATGTTTCTTCTTTCTTCCTACAGCAAACTGTTGCAGCAGTATCTCTTCTTCTACTGGGACTTGTTGAGTGTGTGACACCGGAATAGATATCTCTGGCTCGCTCAAAGAAATAGCAGTATACTCTTCTTCATTAATCATGCATTCCTTAATGTCAGCACCTGCATTCTTTTTGAACTCTGCATCCTTATCATCAAACTCACAATTAATAGCATCTGTAATAAACTTAGAGTTTGGCTGTAATGCATAATCAATTTCAGCACAAATGGAGCAAGAACCAGATTCGCAATCACATTCAAAATTTTCAGAAAACTGTGTTAAATCAAAGTTTAGTCCTAACTCTATATAATCATCAGATTGCACAGTTTCTCTTTCAAAATCAATATTGAAGCGACTTTGACCAATGGGTTCAATGGCTGACACTGAATTAAAAATTTTAGAATGGTCAATCAAATTTGTATCAGTATCAGTCATAAACCCTATAAAATCAGTGTGCGTCAAGTCACATGCAATTGAATGTGTCTGCAAATCGGGTAAAGTAATTGGAATATCAGGTTCAGAATAAACCTGTTTTTGCTCACTGAAACGTTTCTTACCAAACTCCAAGTTATCAGCTGTATCCTCAGGGCTATCAGTGTTAGAATCCAGAATAGGCTGCTCAGGTTCTTCCTTTGTTAACTCAATTGGACTTTCACCAGCCAGCTTGCAGAACAACTTCCTCGCTTCTGATGGGGTTATATCCATCAAACATCCACCAAAAGCTACATCCACAAGTATCCTTTCACTGTCCAAGAGCCCTTCATAAAAATAAATCAAGAGCAAATGCTCTGGAAATTGGTGGTTTGGACAAGTTATGCAGAGCCTGTTAAACCTCTCCCAATAATCTGCTAGGCTTTCTTCTTGAAACTGCTCAATAGCAGTGATCTTCATCCTAATGCTGGTCACCTTTGCTGCTGGAAAAAACTTGTCGAAGAATTTTTGTTGTGTTTCCTGCCAACTATTAAAAGGATACTGGTATATGAACCAGTCTCTTGCTTTATCTTGAAGGGACATGGGAAACATTTTTATCAACACTGTCTCCTTTGAAACATCAGCAGGCCTCATAGACAAACACACCAAACAAAACTCCTTGAGGTGCCTGTATGGATCTTCATGTGCCAACCCATGGAATTTGGGAAGACTATTGACTATCTCATACATCCAATCTTGAGAATCAGTCATTTCCTCTATTGTAGTGCAAAACCTGTCTCAGACTTGGACTTCCTCTTCAAACAAAGATTGTACAGAAAGAAATATACAGAAACATAACATGGAGGAAAACTAATATTTTTTATTTTTTTTTATTTTTTTTTAATTTCAGAAACAAGAGCTAAATACAACATACAACACATGTTTTTTTTTTTTTAAATTAACAAAACAAAACTCATACGCATGCACAAAACAAAACATTACATCACAACACAAGATAAAACACACCAACAAATATTAACAAAACAAAAACCTAAAACATATATCACATGTACACAAAAACACACATAACAGAAAACAACAAAAGACCCAAAACCAAACCGTTATTGGTCCCCGGCAACGGCGCCAAAATTTGGTACGACTGTCGCGGCCCATACAAATTTGATGTGCAATTAAGAATGCAGTATAGCTAGGATTTGACTCCTAAGTCGTTTCTCAAGGACCAAATTTGGTTCAGTTTCAGATTAAACACGAAAAGTGGGGGGGTTGTGAATGTTTTTGTTTTAATGCGAAAAAATTAAAATGAACTGGAATTTAAATAACACCAAATTAAATACGGTGAAGTAAAATGCAGTACAGTAAAAACCCAATGGTAAAAGACATCAAAATAAAATAAACACGGGAACATTAAACGTATAGAAAACGTTAAACATTAAACATAAAAATAAAAGCATAATTAAAAACAATACGTAAAATTTAAAACTAAAATGGTAAAAACGAAATTAAAACAGTAAAACAAATTTAAAACAGTAAAAATGATTTTGCTACAGCAAAAACGAAAATACAGTAAGGTAAAATAGTAAAAAATAAATCTGGAACAGAAAACTAAAATACAGAAAACAAAAATACAGAAAAACGAAAATACAGTACATAGTAAATACAGAATACAGTAGAAAGAGTAAAATAGTAAATTTTATAAACAGTAAAAACGAAAATACAGTAACATGAAACAGTGAAAATAAATCTAAAACAGTTAAAACAAAAATACAGAAAAAGAACATAAAATATAGAAAATGGAAAATACAGAAAATAGTAAAAATAGTAAAACAGTAAATCAGTAAATTTTAGAAAATAAAATTACAGCAGCTCATAATTGCAGTAAAAACAATAAATACAGAATTACAGAATCAGGAAAACAGTAAAAAAAAATACAGAAAATGAAATACAGAAAACAAAAAATACAGAAAAACAGTAAATTTCGAAAACAGTAAAAACAGAGTCAAAATTACTGCAGTAAAATAAAGAAAATAAATTTACAATGAATGATTCAAAGAGACATGATTAACAACATAGTAAAAACAACAGAAATTTAATTTCACAAAAATAACAACAGAAATTTAAATTATTGCAAAATTTAATTACAGCAGCAGAAATGTAATTACAGAAACAAAATAAAAACAGTAACAAACTTGGAAGTTCAGAAAATTAAATCAAACTAAAACTTAATTGAAATTGATTACAACAAACAAAAATGATAAAATTAGAACCTAGTGTGTACACCATTTCTTTCTCAACCGTAGCCTTCCATTGTCATACTGTGTTTCACCCTTGATGTTCCAGCCCCTACTGCTGTCCGTGTGCTTGCTGTCCAGCAGCTGTATTTTTTCCTCCTACTCCTCACGGCTCTCTCTTTTATATCCACCAAGAGCCGTTTCTCCTTTTCTCCATGGCTTATGCACACAAGAAAAATTTGTCTTTTAGTGAGAAATTATTTTTTAGTGCACCACTTTCTTCTTTAGTAGAAAGAAATCACGGGTCCTCATGCACACTTGAACGTCTCTTTCTTGCCATCCACCATCACTTCTTTCATAGCTTTGTCTTTTATCAACTTTCTTATTCTCCACTTTTGTTCTCTCTTACGTACCAAAATTAAGCAAGGCCCCTCCATTAAGCCAACAGGCTGTGGCACCTTGTTCTTCTTTCCGTGAATAATCATGTGCTGGTGGACCATTACCGTGCTGCACTTCACCATGCTGCTGGTTGCGTGTTCATTCCATGGATATGTGAATCAGTATCTGCACCGTGTCCAGCCCATTGCCTCGTGTACACACTTCCCAGACGCTGTTATTCTTGTGTTCTCTGCGTGAATCCAAGCCTGTAACAGCTGCTGGTTGTAAATCCTTGGACAGGTGTTGCTGGAAGGTGATGAGTTGCTGCCCAAGTGAAGGCTTGCTGCTGGATGGAAACCGAGAGTCCTCTTGAAGCCAAACCCGTGTGCTTGCTTCCATGTGGCCTCTCTTCAATAAGTGTGGTTCCAGCAACTACCTTTTAAAAATTTCTTCAATCAACACTATCAAGAGGGCCCTCAACTAAATCATGTTTCAGCAGTGACATGCACCGTGAATGTACAAGCTAAAATGAAATTTAGTTGTTGGATGTGATTATGTGTTTCTCCACTAGACGTAAGCTTTCAACAAGTGGCCCCCTCTTTTGTTCCCAACCGTGTGACTTGGTGCTCTTCCATGTCAACATAGCAGCCCCCACATCTACTGTTGCACGTTCCCACATCCATGATGCCAATTCTAATTTCAACATTCAATTGTAGCATGGATAAGGCTCTGGACAGCCACGGGAATCACCTCCATCACCATGCAGCACCTTGCTTCTTTCTTCCAGCGTCTTTTCATTTTACTAGATGTCACCATTTTCTAATAACAAAGCACCCCTTACAAAGAGTAAAATGACCATAATGTCCTCTTTATTGTAAATACTTCTTTAATGGAGAGTCTTTAATTTTTGTGGCAGCCTTCCAAATGTCCAAAATTATTATCCAATAATTCCTTACAATTAATAATGCAAATAATTAGCCTCAAATAATTCAAATTAATTAAAATAAGAATTTCTGGACAAATTAAGCTCAATTAAGAAAAATAGGATAATAGTGAACATTAAAGCACAATTCCTTGTTTAAATCGGGTACAATAAGCTAAGTGAAGTCAATAAAATATTGACTTATCACCTCCACTTCCTCCACTTTGTCCACATATTCCACTTCCTCCACTTCGTCAACTGCATCTACTTCGTCCACTGCATCTACTTCGTCCACTTCGTCCAATTCATGCATTTTGTCCACTTCGGCAAGTTCGTCCACTTCCTCAAGTTCGTCTACTTCCTCCACTCCCTCCACTTCGTCAACTTCCTCCATTTCGTCTACTTCATCCACTTCCTCAACATCGTCCATTTCCTCCACTTCGTCAACTTAATTCACTTCATCCACTTCTTCCACTTTGTGAACTGTGTCCACTTCCTACACTTCCTCCACTTCATCCACTTCGTCCATTTCATCCACTTCATCAGCTTCATCTACTTCCTCCACTTCCTCCACTTCATCAACATCGTCCACTTCGTCCACTTCGTCAACTTCTTCCACTTCCTCCACTTCCTCCACGTCCTTCTCTTCGTCCACTTCCTCCATTTCCTCCACTTCCTCAACTTCCTTGACTTCGTGAACTTCGTCCACTTCCTCCACTTCTTCCACTTCGTCAACTTCGTTTACTTCGCCACTTCCTCCACTTCCTCAGCTTCGTCCACTATCTCCACTTCCTCTACTTCGTCCTTTTCTTCATCTTCTTCTTCCACTTCGTCCGATTCGTCAACTTCGTCGAGTTCGTGCCCTTCGTCCACTTCGTCAAGTTCATCCCCTTCGTCCACTTCTTCCACTTCGTCCACTCCCTCCACTTCCTCCACTTCGTGAACTTCTCCACTTCGTCCATTTCGCCGACGTCGTTAACTTCGTCCACTTCGTCCTCTTCGTCCACTTTGGTCCCTTCGATCATTTCTTCCACTTCGTCAAGTTCGTCCCCTTCTTCCACTTCCTCCACTTTCTCCACTTCCTCCACTTCGTCCACTTTGTCTACTTCGTCCACTTCGTCCACTTCGTTCACGTCGTCAACTTCGTCCATTTCGTCCACTTCCTCGGCTTCGTCCACTTCGTCCTTCGTCCACTTCGTCCACTTCGTCCACTTCCTCCACTTCCTCTATTTCCTCCACTTCGTCCACTTTATCAACTTCGTCAACTTGGTCCACTTCGTCAACTTCGTCCATTTCGCCCACTTCGTGAAGTTCGTCCACTTCCTCCACTTCTTTAAGTTCGTTCACATCGTCCACTACCTCCACTTCCTGAACTTCGTCCACTTCCTCCACTTCTTCCTCTTCCTCCATTTCGAATACTTCCTTCACTTCCTCCACTTCCTCCACTTTGTCCACTTCGTCCACTTCCTCCACTTCTTCCACTTCGTCCACTTCGTCCACTTCCTCCACTTCGTCCACGCCGTCAAGTTCTTCCACTTCGTCCACTTCGTCCTCTTCGTCCACTTCGTCCACATCCTCCACTTCATCCCCTTCGTCCACTTCGTGAAGTTTGTCCACTTCGTCCACTTCGTCAAGTTTGTCCACTTCGTCCACTTCCTCTACTTCCTCCACTTCCTCCACTTCCTCCATTTCCTTCACTTCGTCCACTTCCTCCATTTCATCCCCTTCCTAACTTCCTCCACGTCGTCAACTGCGTCCACTTCGACCACTACGTCCAGTTTGTCAACTTCGTCCCCTTCGTCAACTTCGTTAACTTCGTCCACTTCCTAAGCTTCTTCCAATTCCTCCACTTCGTCCACTTCATCCTCTTCGTTCACATCCTCATCTTCTTCTTCGATTTCGTCCACCTCAACCAATTATAAAGTTCGTCACCTTCGTCCACTTCGTCAACTTCGTCCACTTCGTCAACTTCGTCAACTTCGTCCCCTTCGTCCACTTCGTTAACTTCTTCTACTTCATCCACTTCGTCTACTTCCACCTCTTCCTCAACATCGTCCACTTCCTCCACTTCCTCCACTTCATTCACTTCCTGCACTTCTTCCACTTCGTCAACTCATTCCACTTCCTCCACTTCGTCCAATTCGTCCACTTCATCAACTTCGTCAACTTCCTCCATTTCGTCCACTTCGCCAAGTTCGTCAACTTCCTCGACTACCTCGACTTTGTCCATATCGTCCACTTTGTCAACTTCCTCCACATGCCCCACTTCGTCCACTTCTTCCACTTCCTCCACTTCGTCAACTTCGTCCACTTCCTATACTTCTTCTTCCACTTCAACCACTTCGTCCACTTCTTCCACTTGCTCAACTTCCTCCACTTTGTAAATTTCGTCCACTTCGTCCACTTCTTTCACTTCGTCTAATTCGTCAACTTCCTTTACTTCGTCCACTTCCTCCACTCCCTCATTCCTCCACTTTGTCCACTTCCTCAACTTTGTCCACTTCATCCACTTCGTCCACATCGTCCACTTCGTCGACGTCGTTAACTTCGTCCACTTCGTCGACGTCGTTAACTTCGTCCACTTCGTCCAATTTGTCCACTTCGATCATTTCGTCCACTTCGTTAAGTTCGTCCCCTTCCTCCACTTCCTCCACTTCCTCCACTTTCTCCACTTCCTCCACTTCGTCCACTTCGTTCACGTCGTCAACTTCGTCCACTTCCTCCGCTTCGTCCACTTCGTCCTCTTCATCCACTTTTTCCAGTTCATCCCCTTCCTCCACTTCCTCTATTTCCTCCACTTCGTCCACTTTATCAACTTCGTCAACTTGGTCCACTTCGTCAACTTCGTCCATTTCGCGCACTTCGTGAAGTTCGTCCACTTCCTCCCCTTCTTCCACTTCATCCACTTCCTCCACTTCCTCCACTTCGTCCACGTCGTCAAGTTCTTCCACTTCGTCCTCTTCGTCCACTTCGTCCACATCCTCCACTTCATCCCCTTCGTCCACTTCGTCAAGTTCGTCCACTTCCTCTACTTCCTCCACTTCCTCCACTTCCTCCATTTCCTCCACTTCCTCCATTTCATCCCCTTCCTCCACTTCCTCCACGTCGTCAACTGCGACCACTTCGTCCACGTCCACTTTGTCAACTTCGTCAACTTCGTTAACTTCGTCCACTTCCTAAGCTTCGTCCACTTCCTCCACTTCGTCCACTTCATCCTCTTCGTCCACATCCTCATCTTCTTCGATTTTGTCCACCTTAACCAATTCGTCAACTTCGTCAAGTTCGTCACCTTCGTCCACTTCGTCAAGTTCGTCCCCATCGTCCACTTCGTCAAATTCTTCTACTTCATCCACTTCGTCAACTTCGTCCACTTCCACCTCTTCCTCAACATCGTCCACTTCCTCCACTTTCTCCACTTCATTCACTTCCTGCCCTTCTTCCACTTCGTCAACTTTGTCCGCTTCCTCCACTTCGTCCAATTCGTCCACTTCATCAACTTCGTCCACTTTCTCCATTTCGTCCACTTCGCCAAGTTCGTCAACTTCATCCAGTTCCTCCACTTTGTTCACATCGTCCACTTTGTCAACTTTGTCAACTTCCTTCACATCCCCCACTTCATCCACTTCTTCCACTTCCTCCACTTCGTCAACTTCGTCTACTTCCTCCACTTTGTTCACTTCCTCAACCTTTTCCACTTCCTCCACTTTGTCCACTTCGTCACTTTCGTCCACTTCCCCCATTTCGTCCACTTCTTCCACTTCCTCCACTTCGTGTACTTGCTCCACTTCCTCCACTTCTTCAACTACGTCAACTTCGTCCACTTCCTCCACTTCGCAAACTTCGTCCACTTCGTCCATTGCGTCCACTTCCTGAAGTTCGTCCACTTCCTCCACCTCGTCAACTTCGTCCACTTGATCCACTTCCTCAACATTGTCCACCTCCTCCACTTCGTCAACTTTGTCCAGTTGCTCCACTTCCTCCACTTCGTCCACTTCATCAACTTTGCCAACTTCGTGCACTTCGTCCATTTTGTCCACTTCATCAAGTTTGTCCCTTTCTTCCACTTCCTCCACTTCGTCAACTTCGTCCACTTTCTCCACTTTGTTCACTTCCTTCACTTTTTCCACTTCCTCCACTTTGTCCACTTCGTCCCTTTTGTCCACTTCCCCCATTTCGTCCACTTCTTCCACTTCCTCCACTTCGTCTACTTGCTCCACTTCTTCAACTACGTCAAATTCGTCCACTTCCTCTACTTCGTCCACTTCGTAAACTTTGTCCACTTCGTCCATTGCGTCCACTTCGTGAAGTTCGTCCATTTCCTCCACTTCGTCCACCTCGTCAACTTCGTCCACTTGATCCACTTCCTCAACATTGTCCACCTCCTCCACTTCGTCAACTTTGTCCACTTGCTCCACTTCCTCCACTTCGTCCACTTCATCAACTTTGCCAACTTCGTGCACTTCATCCATTTTGTTCACTTCGTCAAGTTTGTCACTTTCTTTCACTTCCTCCACTTCGTCAACTTCGTCCACTTTCTCCACTTTGTTCACTTCCTCCACCTTTTCCACTTCCTCCACTATGTCCACTTCGTCAATTTTGTCCACTTCCCCCATTTCGTCCACCTCCTCCACTTCGTGCACTTCGTCCACTTCGTCAACTTCATCAACTTCCTCTACTTCCTCCACTTCCTCCACTTCGTACTCTTCTTCCACTTTGTCCACTTCCTCTACTTCCTCCACTTCGTCCACTTCGTTAACTTCGTCAACTTTGTCAACTTCTTCAACTTCGTCCACTTCCTCCACTTCGTACTCTTCTTCCACTTTGTCCACTTCCTCTACTTCCTCCACTTCGTCCACTTCGTTAACTTCGTCAACTTTGTCAACTTCTTCAACTTCGTCCACTTCGTCAACTTCATCAAATTCCTCCACTTCCTCAACTTCGTCAACTTCTTCCACTACCTCCACTTCCTCCACTTCGTCCACTTCCTCCACTTCCTCCACGTCGTCAACTTCGTCCTCTTCGTTCACTTCGTCCACATCCTCCACTTCATCCCCTTCGTCCACTTCGTCAAGTTCGTCCACTTCCTCTACTTCCTCCACTTCCTCCATTTCCTCTACTTCGCCCATTTCCTCCATTTCATCCCCTTCCTCCACTTCCTCTATGTCGTCAACTGCGTCCACTTCGTCAACTGCGTCCACTTCGTCCACTTCGTCATCTTCGTTAACTTCGTCCACATCCCACACTTCCTAAGCTTCGTCCACTTTCTCCACTTGGTCCACTTCGTCCTCTTCGTCCACATCCTCATCTTCTTCTTCGATTTCTTCCACCTCAACCAATTCGTAAACTTCGTCAAGTTCGTCACCATCGTCCACTTCGTCCCCTTCGTCCACTTCGTCAACTTTGTCCACTTCCACCTCTTCCTCAACATCGTCCACTTCCTCCACTTCATTCACTTCCTGCACTTCTTCCACTTCGTCAACTTTTTCCACTTCCTCTACTTCGTGCAATTCGTCCACTTCATCCACTTCGTCAACTTCGTCCACTTCCTCCATTTCGTCCACTTCGCCAACTTCATCAACTTCCTCCACTTCCTCCACTTTGTCCACATCGTCCACTTCGTCAACTTTGTCAACTTCCTCCACTTCGTCCACTTCTTCCACTTCGTCCACTTCCTCCACTTTGTCCACTTCGTCCACTTCGTCAACTTCGTCCACTTCCTCCACTTTCTCCACTTCCTCTACTTCGTCCATTTCTTCCACTTCCTCCACCTTGTCCACTTCCTCCACCTTTTCCACTTCCTCCACTTTGTCTACTTCGTCCACTTCCTCAACTTCGTCCACTTCCTCCACTTCGTCCAGTTTTTCCACTTCCTCCACTTCTTCCACATTCTCCACTTCCTCCACTTCGTCAACTTCGTCCACTTCGTCAACTTCGTCCACTTCGTCCACTTCCTCAAGTTCGTTCACTTCGTCCACTTCCTCTCCACATCCTCTCCACTTCCTCCACTTCCTCCACTTGGTCCACTCCCTCCACTTCGTCCACTTCCTCCACTCCGTCAACTTGCTCCACTTCCTCAACTTCGTCAACTTCGTCCACTTAGTCCTCTACGTCCACTTCCTCCACTTCATCCACTTCTTCCACTTCGTCAAGTTCGTCCACTTCCTCCACTTCTTCCACTTCTTCAAGTTCGTCCACTACCTCCACTTCCTGAACTTCGTCCACTTCCTCCACTTCATCCTCTTCCTCCATTTTGTCTACTTCCTCCACTTCCTCAACCTCGTCCATTTCCTCCACTTCCACCACTTCATTCACTTCATTCACTTCATCCACTTCTTCCACTTCGTCAACTTTGTGCACTACTCCACTTCCTCCACTTTGTCAACTTCGTCCACTTCGTCCATTGCTTCCACTCCCTCCACTTCCTCCACTTCCTCCACTTCATGCACGTCGCCAACTACGTCCACTTCCTCCATTTCGTTCACTTCATCCACTTCTTCCACTTGCTCAACTTCCTCCACTTTGTCAACTTCGTCCCCTTCGTCCACTTCGTTCACTTCGTCCACTTCGTCAACTTCGTTTACTTCGTCCACTTCCTCCACTCCCTCATTCCTCCACTTCGTCCACTTCCTCCACTTCGTCCTCTTCGTCCACTTCTTCATCTTCTTATTACACTTGGTCCAATTCGTCAACTTTGTCAAGTTCGTCCACTTCGTCAACTTCATCAAGTTCGTCTCCTTCGTCCACTTTGTCCATTTTCTCCACTTCGTCAACTTCTTCCACTTCCTCCACTTCCTCCACTTTGTCCCCGTCGTCAACTTCGTCCACTTCGTCCAATGTGTCCACTTCGTGAAGTTCGTCCACTTCCTCCACTTCCTTAACCTCGTCCACTTCCTCCACTTCGTCAACTTCATCAACTTACTCCACTTCCTCTACTTTGACCACTTCGTCCACTTCTTCGACTTCGTCCACTTCGTCCACTTCCTCCACTTCATCCACTTTGTTAACTTCGTCCACTTCCTCCACTTTGTCCAAGTCTTCCACTTCCTCCACATTCTGCACTTCCTCCACTTCCTCCACTTCGTCTATTTCGGCCACTTCATCAAGTTTGTCCCCTTCCTCCACTTCGTCAAGTTCGTCCACTTCCTCCACTTCCTCCACTTCCTCTATTTCCTCCACTTCCTCCATTTCTTCCACTTCCTCAACCTCGTCCATTTCCTCCACTTCCTCCACTTCATTGACTTCATCCACTTCTTCCACTTCGTCAACTTTGTCCACTCCTCCACTTCCTCTACTTCGTCGACTTCGTCAACTTCGTCCACTTCGTCCATTGCTTCCACTCCCTCCACTTCCTCCACTTCCTCCACTTCGTGCACGTCGCCAACTACGTCCACTTCCTCCATTTCGTTCAATTCATCCACTTCTTCCACTTGCTCAACTTCCTCCACTTTGTCAACTTCGTCCCCTTCGTCCACTTCGTCAACTTCGTTCACTTCGTCCACTTCCTCCACTCCCTCATTCCTCCACTTCGTCCACTTCGTCCTCTTCGTCCACTTCTTCATCTTCTTATTCCACTTGGTCCATTTCGTCAACTTTGTCAAGTTCGTCCACTTCGTCAACTTCATCAAGTTCGTCTCCTTCGTCTACTTTGTCCATTCGCTCCACTTCGTCAACTTCTTCCACTTCGTCCACTTCCTCCACTTTGTCCCCTTCGTCAACTTCGTCCACTTCGTCCAATGTTGTCACTTCGTGAAGTTCGTCCACTTCCTCCACTTCCTCAACCTCGTCCACTTCCTCCACTTCCTCAACTTCATCAACTTCCTCCACTTCCTCCACTTCCTCCACTTCTTCGACTTCGTCCACTTCGTCCACTTCGTCCACTTCGTCCACTTTGTTAACTTCGTCCACTTCGTCCACTTCGTCCACTTCCTCCACTTTGTCCAGTTCTTCCATTTCCTCCACTTTCTCCACTTCCTCCACTTCGTCTATTTCGGCCACTTCATCAAGTTCGTCCACTTCCTCCACTTCCTCCACTTCGTCTATTTCCTCCACTTCCTCCATTTCTTCCACTTCCTCAACCTCGTCCATTTCCTCCACTTCCTCCACTTCATCCACTTCTTCCACTTCGTCAACTTTGTCCACTCCTCCACTTCCTCCACTTCGTCGACTTCGTCAAATTCGTCCATTGCTTCCACTCCCTCCACTTCCTCCACTTCCTCCACTTCGTGCACGTCGCCAACTACGTCCACTTCCTCCATTTCGTTCAATTCATCCACTTCTTCCACTTGCTCAACTTCCTCCACTTTGTCAACTTCGTCCCCTTCGTCCACTTCGTCAACTTCGTTTACTTCGTCCACGTCCTCCACTCCCTCATTCCTCCACTTCGTCCTCTTCGTCCACTTCTTCATCTTCTTATTCCACTTGGTCCATTTCGTAGCCTTTGTCAAGTTCGTCCACTTCGTCAACTTCATCAAGTTCGTCTCCTTCGTCCACTTTGTCCATTTGCTCCACTTCGTCAACTTCTTCCACTTCGTCCACTTCCTCCACTTTGTCCCCTTCGTCAACTTCGTCCACTTCGTCCAATGTTGTCACTTCGTGAAGTTCGTCCACTTCCTCCACTTCCTCAACCTCGTCCACTTCCTCCACTCCCTCCACTTCCTCCACTTCTTCGACTTCGTCCACTTCGTCCACTTTGTTAACTTCGTCCACTTCCTCCACTTCCTCCACTTTGTCTAGTTCTTCCATTTCCTCCACTTTCTCAACTTCCTCCACTTCGTCTATTTCGACCACTTCATCAAGTTCGTCCCCTTCCTCCACTTCGTCAAGTTCGTCCACTTCCTCCACTTCCTCCACTTCGTCTATTTCCTCCACTTCCTCCATTTCTTCCACTTCCTCAACCTCGTCCATTTCCTCCACTTCCTCCACTTCATCCACTTCTTCCACTTCGTCAACTTTGTCCACTCCTCCACTTCCTCCACTTCGTCGACTTCGTCCACTTCGTCCATTGCTTCCACTCCCTCCACTTCCTCCACTTCCTCCACTTCGTGCACGTCGCCAACTACGTCCACTTCCTCCATTTCGTTCAATTCATCCACTTCTTCCACTTGCTCAACTTCCTCCACTTTGTCAACTTCGTCCCCTTCGTCCACTTCGTCAACTTCGTTTACTTCGTCCACTTCCTCCACTCCCTCATTCCTCCACTTCGTCCACTTCGTCCTCTTCGTCCACTTCTTCATCTTCTTATTCCACTTGGTCCATTTCGTCAACTTTGTCAAGTTCGTCCACTTCGTCAACTTCATCAAGTTCGTCTCCTTCGTCCACTTTGTCCATTTGCTCCACTTCGTCAACTTCTTCCACTTCGTCCACTTCCTCCACTTTGTCCCCTTCGTCCACTTCGTCCAATGTGTCCACTTCGTGAAGTTCGTCCACTTCCTCCACTTCCTCAACCTCGTCCACTTCCTCCACTTCGTCAACTTCGTCCACTTTGTCCATTTCGCCCACTTCGTGAAGTTCGTCCACTTCCTCCACTCCCTCCACTTCCTCCACTTCCTCCACTTCTTCGACTTCGTCCACTTCGTCCACTTCGTCCACTTTGTTAACTTCGTCCACTTCCTCCACTTCGTCTATTTCGACCACTTCATCAAGTTCGTCCCTTTCCTCCACTTCGTCAAGTTCGTCCACTTCCTCCACTTCCTCCACTTCCTCCACTTCGTCTATTTCCTCCACTTCCTCCATTTCTTCCACTTCCTCAACCTTGTCCATTTCCTCCACTTCCTCCACTTCATCCACTTCTTCCACTTCGTCAACTTTGTCCACTCCTCCACTTCCTCCACTTCGTCGACTTCGTCCACTTCGTCCATTGCTTCCACTCCCTCCACTTCCTCCACTTCCTCCACTTCCTCCACTTCGTGCACGTCGCCAACTACGTCCACTTCCTCCATTTCGTTCAATTCATCCACTTCTTCCACTTGCTCAACTTCCTCCACTTTGTCAACTTCGTCCCCTTCGTCCACTTCGTCAACCTCGTTTACTTCGTCCACTTCCTCCACTCCCTCATTCCTCCACTTCGTCCTCTTCGTCCACTTCTTCATCTTCTTATTCCACTTGGTCCATTTCGTCAACTTTGTCAAGTTCGTCCACTTCGTCAACTTCATCAAGTTCGTCTCCTTCGTCCACTTTGTCCATTTGCTCCACTTCGTCAACTTCTTCCACTTCGTCCACTTCCTCCACTTTGTCCCCTTCGTCAACTTCGTCCACTTCGTCCAATGTGTCCACTTCGTGAAGTTCGTCCACTTCCTCCACTTCCTCAACCTCGTCCACTTCCTCCACTTCGTCAACTTCGTCCACTTTGTCCATTTCGCCCACTTCGTGAAGTTCGTCCACTTCCTCCACTCCCTCCACTTCCTCCACTTCCTCCACTTCTTCGACTTCGTCCACTTCGTCCACTTTGTTAACTTCGTCCACTTCCTCCACTTTGTCCAGTTCTTCCATTTCGTCCACTTTCTCCACTTCCTCCACTTCGTCTATTTCGACCACTTCATCAAGTTCGTCCCCTTCCTCCACTTCGTCAAGTTCGTCCACTTCCTCCACTTCCTCCACTTCGTCTATTTCCTCCACTTCCTCCATTTCTTCCACTTCCTCAACCTCGTCCATTTCCTCCACTTCCTCCACTTCATCCACTTCTTCCACTTCGTCAACTTTGTCCACTCCTCCACTTCCTCCACTTCGTCGACTTCGTCCACTTTGTCCATTGCTTCCACTCCCTCCACTTCCTCCACTTCCTCCACTTCCTCCACTTCCTCCACTTCGTGCACGTCGCCAACTACGTCCACTTCCTCCATTTCGTTCAATTCATCCACTTCTTCCACTTGCTCAACTTCCTCCACTTTGTCAACTTCGTCCCCTTCGTCCACTTCGTCAACTTCGTTTACTTCGTCCACTTCCTCCACTCCCTCATTCCTCCACTTCGTCCACTTCGTCCTCTTCGTCCACTTCTTCATCTTCTTATTCCACTTGGTCCATTTCGTCAACTTTGTCAAGTTTGTCCACTTCGTCAACTTCATCAAGTTCGTCTCCTTCGTCCACTTTGTCCATTTGCTCCACTTCGTCAACTTCTTCCACTTCGTCCACTTCCTCCACTTTGTCCCCTTCGTCAACTTCGTCCACTTCGTCCAATGTGTCCACTTCGTGAAGTTCGTCCACTTCCTCCACTTCCTCAACCTCGTCCACTTCCTCCACTTCGTCAACTTCGTCCACTTTGTCCATTTCGCCCACTTCGTGAAGTTCGTCCACTTCCTCCACTTCCTCCACTTCTTCAAGTTCGTCCACTTCGTCCACTACCTGCACTTCCTGAACTTCGTCCACTTCCTCCACTTCATCCTCTTCCTCCATTTCGAATACTTCCTCCACTTTCTCTCCACTACGTCCAATTCCTCCACTTCCTCCACTTCTTCCACTTCCTCCACTTCCTCCACGTCGTCAAGTTCTTCCACTTCGTCCACTTCGTCCACATCCTCCACTTCATCCCCTTCGTCCACTTCGTCAATTTCGTCCACTTCGTCAAGTTCGTCCACTTCCTCTACTTCCTCCACTTCCTCCATTTCCTCCACTTCCTCCACTTCCTCCATTTCATCCCCTTCCTCCACTTCCTCCACTACCTCCACGTCGTCAACTTCGTTATCTTCGTCCACTTCCTCTACTTCTTAAGCTTCGTCCACTTCCTCGTCTTCGTCCACTTCACCCTCTTCGTCCACATCCTCATCTTCTTATTCGATTTCGTCCAGCTCAACGAATTCCTCAACTTCGTCAAGTTCGTCGCCTTCGTCCACCTCGTCAACTTTGTCAAGTTCGTCCCCTTCGTCCACGTTGTCAGCTTCTTCTTCTTCATCCACTTCGTCAACTTCGTCCACTTCCACCTCATCCTCAACATCGTCCACTTCCTCCACTTCCTCCACTTCATTCACTTCCTGCACTTCTTCCATTTCGTCAACTTTGTCCACTTCCTCCACTTAGTCCAATTTGTCTACTTCATCCACTTCGTCAACTTCGTCCACTTCCTCCATTTCGTCCACTTCGCCAAGTTTGTCCACTTCCTCCACTTAGTCCAATTTGTCCACTTCATCCACTTCGTCAACTTCGTCCACTTCCTCAATTTCGTCCACTTCGCCAAGTTTCTCAATTTCCTCCACTTCCTCCACTTTGTCCACTCCGTCCACTTCGTCCACTTCGTCAACTTTGTAAACTTCCTCCACATCCACTTCGTCCACTTCTTCCACTTCCTCCACTTCGTCAACTTCGTCAACTTCCTCCACTTTGTTCACTTCCTCCACGTTTTCCACTTGCTCCACTTTGTCCACTTCATCCACTTCGTCAATTTCGTCCACTTCCCCCATTTCATCCACTTCTTCCACTTCGTCTACTTGGTCCACTTCCTCCGCTTCTTCAACTACGTCAACTTCGTCCACTTCCTCCACTTCGTCCACGTCATCCACTTCGTCCATTGCGTCCACTTCGTGAAGTTCGTCCACTTCCTCCACTTCATCCACTTCCTCCACCTCCTACACTTCGTCCACTTCGTCCACTTCGTCAACTTCATCAACTTCCTCTACTTCCTCCACTTCCTCCACTTCCTCCACTTCTTCCACTTCGTCTACTTCGTCCACTTCCTCTACTTCCTCCACTTCGTCCTCTTCGTTAACTTCGTCAACTTCTTCAACTTCGTCCACTTCGTCAACTTCGTCCACTTCCTCCACTTCCTCCACTTCCTCCACTTCCTCCACCTCCTCCACTTCGTCCACTTTGTCCACTTCATCAACTTCATCAAATTCCTCCACTTCCTCAACTTCGTCAACTTCTTCCACTTCCTCCATTTCCCCCAGTTCGCCCATTTCCTCCATTTCATCCCCTTCCTCAACTTCCTCCACTTCGTCAACTGCGTCCACTTCGTCCACTTTGTCCACTTTGTCCACTTCGTCCACTTCGTCAACTTCGTTAAATTCGTCCACTTCCTCCACTTCCTAAGCTTCGTCCACTTCCTCCACTTTGTCCACTTCGTCTTCTTCGTCCACATCCTCATCTTCTTCTTCGATTTCGTCCACCTCAACCAATTCGTCATCTTTGTCAAGTTCGTCACCTTCGTCCACTTCGTCAACTTCGTCCACTTCGTCAACTTCGTCAAGTTCGTCCACTTCGTCCACTTCGTCAACTTCTTCTACTTCATCCACCTCGTCTACTTCGTCCACTTCCACGTCTTCCTCAACATCGTCCACTTCCTCCACTTCATTCACTTCCTGCACTTCTTCCACTTCGTCAACTTTGTCCACTTCCTCCACTTCGTCCAATTCGTCCACTTAATCCACTTCGTCAACTTCGTCCACTTCTTCCATTTCATCCACTTCGCCAAGTTCGTCAACTTCCTCCACTTCCTCCACTTTGTCCACATCTTCCACTTCGTCCACTTCGTCAACTTTGTCAACTTCCTCCACGTCCTCCACTTCGTCCACTTCTTCCACTTCCTCCACTTCATCCACTTCCTCCACTTCCTCCATTTCCTCCACTTCGTCAACTTTGTCCACTTCCTCCACTTTCTTCACTTCCTCTACTTCGTCCATTTCTTCCACTTCCTCCACCTTGTCCACTTCCTCCACCTTTTCCACTTCCTCCACTTTGTCTACTTCGTCCACTTCGTCAACTTCCTCCACTTCCTCCACTTTGTCTACTTCGTCCACTTCGTCAACTTCCTCAAGTTCGTTCACTTCGTCCACTTCCTCTCCACATCCTCTCCACTTCCTCCACTTCCTCCACTTCCTCCACTTGGTCCACTTCTTCCACTTCCTCCACTTCGTCCACTTCCTCCACTCCGTCAACTTCCTCCACTTCCTCCACTTCGTCAACTTCGTCCACTTAGTCCTTTTCGTCCACTTCATCCACTTCTTCCACTTTGTCAAGTTCGTCCACTTCCTCTACTTCCTCCACAAACTCCACTTTGTCCACTACGTCCACTTCTTCCACTTCATCCACTTCCTCCATTTCATCCACTTCCTCCACTTCCTCCACTTCGTCAACTTCGTCCACTTCGTCCACTTCCTCCACTTCCTCCACTTCATCTACTTCGTCCACTTCGTCAACTTCGTCCACCTCGTCCACTTCCTCAAGTTCGTCCACTTCCTCCTCTTGGTCCACTTCCTCCACGTCGTCCACTTCCTTCACTTCCTCCACTTCCTCCACTTCCTCCACTTCGTCAACTTCGTCCACTTCGTCCTCTTCGTCAACTTCGTGTACTTCGTCAACTTCCTCCACTTCCTCCACTTCCTCCACTTTCTCCACTTTCTCCACTTCTTCATCTTCTTCTTCCCCTTTGTCCACTTCGTCCACTTCCTCCACTTGGTGAACTTCTTCCACTTGGTCCACTTCTTCCACTTCGTCAACTTCCTCCACGTCCTCAACATCGTCCACTTCCTCCACTTCCTCCACTTCATTCACTTCCTCCACTTCCTCCACTTCCTCCACTTCCTCAACTTCGTCCACTTCGTCCTCTTCGTCCACTTCGTGTACTTCGTCCACTTCCTCCACTTCCTACACTTCCTCCACTTCCTCCAATTTGTCCACCTCGTCCTCTTCGTCAACTTCTTCATCTTATTCTTCCCCTTCGTCCATTTCGTCCACTTCCTCCACTTCGTCAATTTCTTCCACTTCGTCCACTTCTTCCACTTCCTCCACTTCCTCAACATCGTCCACTTCGTCCACGTCGTCCACTTCCTCCATTTTGTCCTCTTCGTCCAGTTCGTCCGCTTCCTCTCTTTCCTCCACTTTGTCCACTTTATCAAGTTCGTCAACTTCGTCAGCTTCGTCAACCTCCTCGACTTCGTCCAGTTCTTCCACTTCCTCCACTTCGTCCACATTCTCCACTTCCTCCACTTCGTCAACTTCGTCCACTTCATCCACTTCGTCCATTTCGCCCACTTCGTCAACTTCGTCCACTTCCTTCACTTCCTCCACTTCTTCAAGTTCGTCCACTTTGTGCACTACCTCCACTTCCTGAACTTCGTCCACTTCCTCCACTTCATCCTCTTCCTCCATTTCGTCTACTTCCTCCACTTCCTCAAGATCGTCCATTTCCTCCACTTCCTCCACTTCATTCACTTCATCCACTTCTTCCACTTCGTCAACTTTGTCCACTTCCTCTACTTCCTCCACTTCGTCGACTTCGTCAACTTCGTCCACTTCGTCCATTGCTTCCACTTCCTCCGCTTCGTCCACGTCGTCAACCTCGTCCACTTCTTCAACTTCGTCCACTTCCTCCACTTCCTCCACTTCGTCAACTTCGTCCTCCTCGTCGACTTCGTGTACTTCGTCAACTTCCTCCACTTCCTACACTTCCTCGACTTTGTCCACTTTGTCCACTTCTTCATCTTCTTCTTCCCCTTTGACCACTTCATCCACTTCCTCCACTTCGTGAACTTCTTCCACTTCGTCCACTTCTTCCACTTCGTCAACTTCCTCCACTTCCTCAACATCGTCCACTTCCTCCACTTCCTCCACTTCATTCACTTCCTCCACTTCTTCCACTTCCTCCACTTCCTCAACTTCGTCCACTTCGTCCTCTTCGTCCACTTCGTGTACTTCGTCCACTTCCTCCACTTCCTACACTTCCTCCACTTCCTCCAATTTTTCCACCTCGTCCTGTTCGTCAACTTCTTCATCTTCTTCTTCCCCTTTGTCCACTTCGTCCACTTATTCCACTTCGTCAATTTCTTCCACTTCGTCCACTTCTTCCACTTCCTCCACTTCATCCACTTCCTCAACATCGTCCACTTCGTCCACGTCGTCCACTTCCTCCATTTCGTCCTCTTCGTCCAGTTCGTCCACTTCCTCTCTTTCCTCCACTTTGTCCACTTTATCAAGTTCGTCAACTTCGTCAGCTTCGTCAACCTCCTCGACTTCGTCCAGTTCTTCCACTTCCTCCACTTCCTCCACATTCTCCACTTCCTCCACTTCGTCAACTTCGTCCACTTCATCCACTTCGTCCATTTCGCCCACTTCGTCAAGTTCGTCCACTTCCTTCACTTCCTCCACTTCTTCAAGTTCGTCCACTTTGTCCACTACCTCCACTTCCTGAACTTCGTCCACTTCCTCCACTTCATCCTCTTCCTCCATTTCGTCTACTTCCTCCACTTCCTCAAGATCGTCCATTTCCTCCACTTCCTCCACTTCATTCACTTCATCCACTTCTCCTACTTCGTCAACTTTGTCCACTTCCTCCACTTCGTCGACTTCGTCAACTTCGTCCACTTCGTCCATTGCTTCCACTTCCTCCACTTCCTCCACTTCGTGCACGTCGCCAACTACGTCCACTTCCTCCATTTCGTTCACTTCATCCACTTCTTCCACTTGCTCAACTTCCTCCACTTTGTCAACTTCGTTCCCTTTGTCCACTTCGTTCACTTCGTCCACTTCGTCAACTTCGTTCACTTCGTCCACTTCGTCAACTTCGTTCACTTCGTCCACTTCCTCCACTCGCTCATTCCTCCACTTCGTCCACTTCCTCCACTTCGTCCTCTTCGTCCACTTCTTCATCTTCTTCTTCCACTTGGTCAAATTCGTAAACTTCGTCAAGTTCGTCCTGTTCATCAACTTCATCAAGTTCGTCCCCTTCGTCCACTTTGTCCATTTGCTCCACTTCCTCCACTTCGTCCACTTCCTCCTCTTCGTCCCCTTTGTCAACTTCGTCCACTTCGTCCATTGTGTCCACTTCGTGAAGTTTGTCCACTTCCTCCACTTCCTCAACCTCGTCCACTTCCTTCACTTTGTCAACTTCATGAACTTCCTCCACTTCCTCCACTTCGTCCATTTCTTCGACTTCATCCACTTCCTCCACTTCCTCCACTTCGTCCACTTTGTTAACTTCGTCAACTTGGTCCACTTCGTCAACTTCGTCCACTTCCTCCACTTTGTCCAGTTCTTCCACTTCCTCCACTTCGTCCACATTCTCCACTTCCTCCACTTCGTCCACTTAGTCCACTTCATCCACTTCGTCCATTTCGCGCACTTCGTCAAGTTCGTCCACTTCCTTCACTTCCTCCACTTCTTCAAGTTCGTCCACTTTGTCCACTACCTCCACTTCCTGAACTTCGTCCACTTCCTCCACTTCATCCTCTTCCTCCATTTCGTCTACTTCCTCCACTTCCTCAAGATCGTCCATTTCCTCCACTTCCTCCACTTCATTCACTTCATCCACTTCTTCCACTTCGTCAACTTTGTCCACTTCCTCCACTTCGTCGACATCGTCAACTCCGTCCACTTCGTCGATTGCTTCCACTTCCTCCACTTCCTCCACTTCCTCCACTTCGTGCACGTCGCCAACTACGTCCACTTCCTCCATTTCGTTCACTTCATCCACTTCTTCCACTTGCTCAACTACCTCCACTTTGTCAACTTCGTTCCCTTCGTCCACTTCGTTCACTTCGTCCACTTCGTCCACTTCCTTTACTTCGTCCACTTCCTCCACTCCCTCACTCCTCCACTTCGTCCACTTCCTCCACTTCGTCTTCTTCGTCCACTTCTTCATCTTCTTCTTCCACTTGGTCAAATTCGTCAACTTCGTCAAGTTCGTCCACTTCGTCAACTTCATCAAGTTCGTCCCCTTTGTCCACTTTGTCCATTTGCTCCACTTCCTCCACTTCGTCCACTTCCTCCTCTTCGTCCCCTTTGTCAACTTCGTCCACTTCGTCCATTGTGTCCACTTCGTGAAGTTTGTCCACTTCCTCCACTTCCTCAACCTCGTCCACTTCGTCCACTTTGTCAACTTCATGAACTTCCTCCACTTCCTCCACTTCGTCCATTTCTTCGACTTCATCCACTTCCTCCACTTCCTCCACTTTGTTAACTTCGTCAACTTGGTCCACTTCGTCAACTTCGTCCACTTCCTCCACTTTGTCCAGTTCTTCCACTTCCTCCACTTCGTCCACATTCTCCACTTCCTCCACTTCGTCTACTTCGTCTATTTCGGCCACTTCATCAAGTTCTTCCACTTCGTCCCCTTCCTCCACTTTGTCAAGTTTGTCCACTTCCTCCACTTCGTCTATTTTCTCCACTTCCTCCATTTCTTCCACTTCCTCAACATCGTCTATTTCCTCCACTTCCTCCACTTCATTCACTTTGTCTACTTCGTCAACTTCGTCCACCTTGTCCACTTCGTCAACTTCGTCCATTTCGTCTACTTCGTCCACTTCCTCCACTTCGTCCCCTTCCTCCACTTCGTCAAGTTCGTCCACTTCCTCCACTTCCTCCACTTCGTCTATTTCCTCCACTTCCTCCATTTCTTCCACTTCCTCAACATCGTCCATTTCCTCCACTTCCTCCACTTCATTCACTTTGTCCACTTCGTCTACTTCGTCCACCTTGTCCACTTCGTCAACTTCGTCCATTTCGTCTACTTCGTCCACTTCCTCCACTTCCTCCACTTTGTCCACTTCGTCCACTTCCTCCACTTCCTCCACTTCTTCCACTTCATCCACTTCGTCCACTTCCTCCGCTTCGTCCACGTTGTCAACCTCGTCCACTTCTTCAACTTCGTCCACTTCCTCCATTTCGTCCACTTCCTCCACTTCCTCCACTTCGTCAACTTCGTCCACTTCGTCCTCTTCGTCGACTTCGGGTACTTCGTCAACTTCCTCCACTTCCTACACTTCCTCCACTTTGTCGACTTTGTCCACTTCTTCATCTTCTTCTTCCCCTTTGTCCACTTCGTCCACTTCCTCCACTTCGTGAACTTCGTCCACTTCGTCCACTTCTTCCACTTCGTCAACTTCCTCCACTTCCTCAACATCGTCCACTTCCTCCACTTCCTCCACTTCATTCACTTCCTCCACTTCTTCCACTTCCTCCACTTCCTCAACTTCGTCCACTTCGTCCTCTTCCTCCACTTCGTGTACTTCGCCCACTTCCTCCACTTCCTCCAATTTGTCCACCTCGTGCTGTTCGTCAACTTCCTCATCTTCTTCTTCCCCTTCGTCCACTTCGTCCACTTCCTCCACTTCGTCAACTTCTTCCACTTCATCCACTTCTTCCACTTCCTCTACTTCCTTCACTTCCTCAACATCGTCCACTTCGTCCATGTCGTCCACTTCCTCCACTTCCTCCATTTCGTCCTCTTCGTCCACTTCGTCCAGTTCGTCCACTTCCTCTCTTTCCTCCACTTTGTCCACTTTATCAAGTTCGTCAACTTCGTCAGCTTCGTCAACCTCCTCGACTTCGTCCAGTTCTTCCACTTCCTCCACTTCGTCCACATTCTCCACTTCCTCCACTTCGTCAACTTCGTCCACTTCATCCACTTCGTTCATTTCGCCCACTTCGTCAAGTTCGTCCACTTCCTTCACTTCCTCCACTTCTTCAAGTTCGTCCACTTTGTCCACTACCTCCACTTCCTGAACTTCGTCCACTTCCTCCACTTCATCCTCTTCCTCCATTTCGTCTACTTCCTCCACTACCTCAAGATCGTCCATTTCCTCCACTTCCTCCACTTCATTCACTTCATCCACTTCTTCAACTTCGTCAACTTTGTCCACTTCCTCCACTTCGTCGACTTCGTCAACTTCGTCCACTTCGTCCACTTCGTCCATTGCTTCCACTTCCTCCACTTCCTCCACTTCGTGCACGTCGCCAACTACGTCCACTTCCTCCATTTCGTTCACTTCTTCCACTTGCTCAACTTCCTCCACTTTGTCAACTTCGTTCCCTTCGTCCACTTCGTTCACTTCGTCCACTTCGTCAACTTCGTTTACTTCGTCCACTTCCTCCACTCCCTCATTCCTCCACTTCGTCCACTTCCTCCACTTCGTCCTCTTCGTCCACTTCTTCATCTTCTTCTTCCACTTGGTCAAATTCGTCAACTTCGTCAAGTTCGTCCAGTTCGTCAACTTCATCAAGTTCGTCCCCTTCGTCCACTTTGTCCATTTGCTCCACTTCCTCCACTTCGTCCACTTCCTCCTCTTCGTCCCCTTTGTCAACTTCGTCCACTTCGTCCATTGTGTCCACTTCGTGAAGTATGTCCACTTCCTCCACTTCCTCAACCTCGTCCACTTCCTCCACTTTGTCAACTTCATGAACTTCCCCCACTTCGTCCATTTCTTCGACTTCATCCACTTCCTCCACTTCCTCCACTTCGTCCACTTTGTTAACTTCGTCAACTTTGTCCACTTCCTCCACTTTGTCCAGTTCTTCCACTTCCTCCACTTCGTCCACATTCTCCACTTCCTCCACTTCGTCAACTTCGTCCACTTCATCCACTTCGTCCATTTCGCCCACTTCGTCAAGTTCGTCCACTTCCTTCACTTCCTCCACTTCTTCAAGTTCGTCCACTTTGTCCACTACCTCCACTTCCTGAACTTCGTCCACTTCCTCCACTTCATCCTCTTCCTCCATTTCGTCTACTTCCTCCACTTCCTCAAGATCGTCCATTTCCTCCACTTCCTCCACTTCATTCACTTCATCCCCTTCTTCCACTTCGTCAACTTTGTCCACTTCCTCCACTTCCTCCACTTCGTCGACTTCGTCAACTTCGTCCACTTCCTCCACTTCCTCCATTTCGTTCACTTCATCCACTTCTTCCACTTGCTCAACTTCCTCCACTTTGTCAACTTCGTTCCCTTCGTCCACTTCGTTCACTTCGTCCACTTCGTCAACTTCGTTTACTTCGTCCACTTCCTCCACTCCCTCATTCCTCCACTTCGTCCACTTCCTCCACTTCGTCCTCTTCGTCCACTTCTTCATCTTCTTCTTCCACTTGGTCAAATTCGTCAACTTCGTCAAGTTCGTCCACTTCGTCAACTTCATCAAGTTCGTCCCCTTCGTCCACTTTGTCCATTTGCTCCACTTCCTCCACTTCGTCCACTTCCTCCTCTTCGTCCCCTTTGTCAACTTCGTCCACTTTGTCCATTGTGTCCACTTCGTGAAGTTTGTCCACTTCCTCCACTTCCTCAACCTCGTCCACTTCCTCCACTTTGTCAACTTCATGAACTTCCTCCACTTCCTCCACTTCGTCCATTTCTTCGACTTCATCCACTTCCTCCACTTCCTCCACTTCGTCCACTTTGTTAACTTCGTCAACTTGGTCCACTTCGTCAACTTCGTCCACTTCCTCCACTTTGTCCAGTTTTTCCACTTCCTCCACTTCGTCCACATTCTCCACTTCCTCCACTTCGTCTACTTCGTCTATTTCGGCCACTTCATCAAGTTCTTCCACTTCGTCCCCTTCCTCCACTTCGTCAAGTTCGTCCACTTCCTCCACTTCCTCCACTTCGTCTATTTCCTCCACTTCCTCCATTTCGTCCACTTCCTCGACTTCCTCCACTTCCTCCACTTCGTCCATTTCTTCGACTTCATCCACTTCCTCCACTTCCTCCACTTCGTCCACTTTGTTAACTTCGTCAACTTGGTCCACTTCGTCAACTTCGTCCACTTCCTCCACTTTGTCCAGTTCTTCCACTTCCTCCACTTCGTCCACATTCTCCACTTCCTCCACTTCGTCTACTTCGTCTATTTCGGCCACTTCATCAAGTTCTTCCACTTCGTCCCCTTCCTCCACTTCGTCAAGTTCGTCCACTTCCTCCACTTCCTCCACTTCGTCTATTTCCTCCACTTCCTCCACTTCCTCCATTTCTTCCACTTCCTCAACATCGTCCATTTCCTCCACTTCCTCCACTTCATTCACTTTGTCTACTTCGTCAACTTCGTCCACCTTGTCCACTTCGTCAACTTCGTCCATTTCGTCTACTTCGTCCACTTCCTCCACTTCGTCCCCTTCCTCCACTTCGTTAAGTTCGTCCACTTCCTCGACTTCCTCCACTTCGTCTATTTCCTCCACTTCCTCCACTTCCTCCATTTCTTCCATTTCCTCAACATCGTCCATTTCCTCCACTTCCTCCACTTCATTCACTTTGTCCACTTCGTCCACTTCGTCCACCTTGTCCACTTCGTCAACTTCGTCCATTTCGTCTACTTCGTCCACTTCGTCCACTTCCTCCACTTTGTCCACTTCGTCCACTTCCTCCACTTCGTCCACTTCCTCCACTTCTTCCACTTCATCCACTTCGTCCACTTCCTCCACTTCGTCCACGTCGTCAACCTCGTCCACTTCTTCAACTTCGTCCACTTCCTCCACTTCGTCCACTTCGTCCACTTCCTCCACTTCCTCCACTTCGTCAACTTCGTCCACTTCGTCCATTTCGTCCACTTTGTCAAGTTCGTCCACTTCCTCCACTTTGTGTACTTCGTCCACTTCTTCCACTTCCTCAACTTCGTCCACTTCGTCCACTTGGTCCACGTCGTCAACTTCGTCCACATCCTCCACTTCATCCACTTCGTCAAATTCGTCCACTTCGTCCACATCCTCCACTTCATCCACTTCGTGCACTTCGTCAAGTTCGTGCCCTTCGTCCACTTCGTCAAATTCGTCAACTGCGTCCACTTCGTCCACTTCATCCACTTTGTCCACTTCGTCCACTTCCTCCATTTCGTCCACTTCGCCAAGTTCTTCAACTTCCTCCAATTCCTCCACTTTGTCCACCTCGTCCACCTCGTCCACTTCGTCAACTTTGTCAACTTCCTGCACGTCCTCCACTTCTTTCACTTCTTCCACTTCGTCCACTTCCTCCACTTTGTCCACTTCCTCCACCTTTTCCACTTCCTCCACTTTGTCCCCTTCGTCCACTTTGTCAACTTCGGCCACTTCCTCCAGTTTTTCCACTTCCTCCACTCCCTCCACTTCTTCCACATTCTCCACTTCTTCCACTTCGTCCACTTCCTCCACTTCCTCCACATCGTCCACTTCTTCATCTTCTTCATCCACTTCGTCCAATTCGTCAACTTCGTCAAGTTCGTCCCTTTCGTCCACTTCGTCAACTTCGTCAACTTCGTCCCCTTCGTCCACTTCCTCCATTTCCTCAACATCGTCCACTTCCTCCACTTCATTCACTTCCTGCACTTCTTCCACTTCGTCAACTTCGTCCACTTCATCCACTTCGTCAACTTCGTCCACTTCGTCCATTGTGTCCACTTCGTCAAGTGCGTCCACTTCCTCCACTTCCTCCAGTTAGTCCACTTCATCCACTTCGTCAACTTCCGCCACTTCCTCCACTTCCTCCACTTCGTCCACTTTGTTAACTTCGTCAACTTGGTCCACTTCGTCAACTTCGTCCACTTCCTCCACTTTGTCCAGTTCTTCCACTTCCTCCACTTCGTCCACATTCTCCACTTCCTCCACTTCGTCCACATTCTCCACTTCCTCCACTTCGTCCACTTCCTCTATTTCGGCCACTTCATCAAGTTCTTCCACTTCGTCCCCTTCCTCCACTTCGTCCATGTCGTCCACTTCCTCCACTTCCTCCATTTCGTCCTCTTCGTCCACTTCGTCCAGTTCGTCCACTTCCTCTCTTTCCTCCACTTTGTCCACTTTATCAAGTTCGTCAACTTCGTCAGCTTCGTCAACCTCCTCGACTTCGTCCAGTTCTTCCACTTCCTCCACTTCGTCCACATTCTCCACTTCCTCCACTTCGTCAACTTCGTCCACTTCATCCACTTCGTTCATTTCGCCCACTTCGTCAAGTTCCTCCACTTCCTTCACTTCCTCCACTTCTTCAAGTTCGTCCACTTTGTCCACTACCTCCACTTCCTGAACTTCGTCCACTTCCTCCACTTCATCCTCTTCCTCCATTTCGTCTACTTCCTCCACTACCTCAAGATCGTCCATTTCCTCCACTTCCTCCACTTCATTCACTTCATCCACTTCTTCAACTTCGTCAACTTTGTCCACTTCCTCCACTTCGTCGACTTCGTCAACTTCGTCCACTTCGTCCATTGCTTCCACTTCCTCCATTTCCTCCACTTCGTGCACGTCGCCAACTACGTCCACTTCCTCCATTTCGTTCACTTCTTCCACTTGCTCAACTTCCTCCACTTTGTCAACTTCGTTCCCTTCGTCCACTTCGTTCACTTCGTCCACTTCGTCAACTTCGTTTACTTCGTCCACTTCCTCCACTCCCTCATTCCTCCACTTCGTCCACTTCCTCCACTTCGTCCTCTTCGTCCACTTCTTCATCTTCTTCTTCCACTTGGTTAAATTCGTCAACTTCGTCAAGTTCGTCCAGTTCGTCAACTTCATCAAGTTCGTCCCCTTCGTCCACTTTGTCCATTTGCTCCACTTCCTCCACTTCGTCCACTTCCTCCTCTTCGTCCCCTTTGTCAACTTCGTCCACTTCGTCCATTGTGTCCACTTCGTGAAGTATGTCCACTTCCTCCACTTCCTCAACCTCGTCCACTTCCTCCACTTTGTCAACTTCATGAACTTCCCCCACTTCGTCCATTTCTTCGACTTCATCCACTTCCTCCACTTCCTCCACTTCGTCCACTTTGTTAACTTCGTCAACTTTGTCCACTTCCTCCACTTTGTCCAGTTCTTCCACTTCCTCCACTTCGTCCACATTCTCCACTTCCTCCACTTCGTCAACTTCGTCCACTTCATCCACTTCGTCCATTTCGCCCACTTCGTCAAGTTCGTCCACTTCCTCCACTTCTTCAAGTTCGTCCACTTTGTCCACTACCTCCACTTCCTGAACTTCGTCCACTTCCTCCACTTCATCCTCTTCCTCCATTTCGTCTACTTCCTCCACTTCCTCAAGATCGTCCATTTCCTCCCCTTCCTCCACTTCATTCACTTCATCCCCTTCTTCCACTTCGTCAACTTTGTCCACTTCCTCCACTTCCTCCACTTCGTCGACTTCGTCAACTTCGTCCACTTCCTCCACTTCCTCCATTTCGTTCACTTCATCCACTTCTTCCACTTGCTCAACTTCCTCCACTTTGTCAACTTCGTTCCCTTCGTCCACTTCGTTCACTTCGTCCACTTCGTCAACTTCGTTTACTTCGTCCACTTCCTCCAGTCCCTCATTCCTCCACTTCGTCCACTTCCTCCACTTCGTCCTCTTCGTCCACTTCTTCATCTTCTTCTTCCACTTGGTCAAATTCGTCAACTTCGTCAAGTTCGTCCACTTCGTCAACTTCATCAAGTTCGTCCCCTTCGTCCACTTTGTCCATTTGCTCCACTTCCTCCACTTCGTCCACTTCCTCCTCTTCGTCCCCTTTGTCAACTTCGTCCACTTTGTCCATTGTGTCCACTTCGTGAAGTTTGTCCACTTCCTCCACTTCCTCAACCTCGTCCACTTCCTCCACTTTGTCAACTTCATGAACTTCCTCCACTTCCTCCACTTCGTCCATTTCTTCGACTTCATCCACTTCCTCCACTTCCTCCACTTCGTCCACTTTGTTAACTTCGTCAACTTGGTCCACTTCGTCAACTTCGTCCACTTCCTCCACTTTGTCCAGTTCTTCCACTTCCTCCACTTCGTCCACATTCTCCACTTCCTCCACTTCGTCTACTTCGTCTATTTCGGCCACTTCATCAAGTTCTTCCACTTCGTCCCCTTCCTCCACTTCGTCAAGTTCGTCCACTTCCTCCACTTCCTCCACTTCGTCTATTTCCTCCACTTCCTCCACTTCCTCCATTTCTTCCACTTCCTCAATATCGTCCATTTCCTCCACTTCCTCCACTTCATTCACTTTGTCTACTTCGTCAACTTCGTCCACCTTGTCCACTTCGTCAACTTCGTCCATTTCGTCTACTTCGTCCACTTCCTCCACTTCGTCCCCTTCCTCCACTTCGTTAAGTTCGTCCACTTCCTCGACTTCCTCCACTTCGTCTATTTCCTCCACTTCCTCCACTTCCTCCATTTCTTCCACTTCCTCAACATCGTCCATTTCCTCCACTTCCTCCACTTCATTCACTTTGTCCACTTCGTCCACTTCGTCCACCTTGTCCACTTCGTCAACTTCGTCCATTTCGTCTACTTCGTCCACTTCGTCCACTTCCTCCACTTTGTCCACTTCGTCCACTTCCTCCACTTCGTCCACTTCCTCCACTTCTTCTACTTCATCCACTTCGTCCACTTCCTCCGCTTCGTCCACGTCGTCAACCTCGTCCACTTCTTCAACTTCGTCCACTTCCTCCACTTCGTCCACTTCCTCCACTTCCTGCACTTCGTCAACTTCGTCCACTTCGTCCATTTCGTCCACTTTGTCAAGTTCGTCCACTTCCTCCACTTTGTGTACTTCGTCCACTTCTTCCACTTCCTCAACTTCGTCCACTTCGTCCACTTGGTCCACGTCGTCAACTTCGTCCACATCCTCCACTTCATCCACTTCGTCAAATTCGTCCACTTCGTCCACATCCTCCACTTCATCCACTTCGTGCACTTCGTCAAGTTCGTGCCCTTCGTCCACTTCGTCAAATTCGTCAACTGCGTCCACTTCGTCCACTTCATCCACTTTGTCCACTTCGTCCACTTCCTCCATTTCGTCCACTTCGCCAAGTTCTTCAACTTCCTCCAATTCCTCCACTTTGTCCACCTCGTCCACCTCGTCCACTTCGTCAACTTTGTCAACTTCCTGCACGTCCTCCACTTCTTTCACTTCTTCCACTTCGTCCACTTCCTCCACTTTGTCCACTTCCTCCACCTTTTCCACTTCCTCCACTTTGTCCCCTTCGTCCACTTTGTCAACTTCGGCCACTTCCTCCAGTTTTTCCACTTCCTCCACTCCCTCCACTTCTTCCACATTCTCCACTTCTTCCACTTCGTCCACTTCCTCCACTTCCTCCACATCGTCCACTTCTTCATCTTCTTCATCCACTTCGTCCAATTCGTCAACTTCGTCAAGTTCGTCCCTTTCGTCCACTTCGTCAACTTCGTCCCCTTCGTCCACTTCCTCCATTTCCTCAACATCGTCCACTTCCTCCACTTCATTCACTTCCTGCACTTCTTCCACTTCGTCAACTTCGTCCACTTCGTCTACTTCATCCACTTCGTCAACTTCCGCCACTTCCTCCACTTCCTCCACTTCGTCCACTTTGTTAACTTCGTCAACTTGGTCCACTTCGTCAACTTCGTCCACTTCCTCCACTTTGTCCAGTTCTTCCACTTCCTCCACTTCGTCCAAATTCTCCACTTCCTCCACTTCGTCCACATTCTCCACTTCCTCCACTTCGTCCACTTCCTCTATTTCGGCCACTTCATCAAGTTCTTCCACTTCGTCCCCTTCCTCCACTTCGTCAAGTTCGTCCACTTCCTCCACTTCGTCTATTTCCTCCACTTCCTCCATTTCTTCCACTTCCTCAACATCGTCCATTTCCTCCACTTCCTCCACTTCATTCACTTTGTCTACTTCGTCAACTTCGTCCACCTTGTCCACTTCGTCAACTTCGTCCATTTCGTCTACTTCGTCCACTTCATCCACTTCCTCCACTTCGTCCCCTTCCTCCACTTCGTTAAGTTCGTCCACTTCCTCCACTTCCTCCACTTCGTCTATTTCCTCCACTTCCTCCATTTCTTCCACTTCCTCAACATCGTCCATTTCCTTCTCTTCCTCCACTTCATTCACTTTGTCCACTTCGTCCACTTCGTCCACCTTGTCCACTTCGTCAACTTCGTCCATTTCGTCTACTTCGTCCACTTCCTCCACTTCCTCCACTTTGTCCACTTCCTCCACTTCCTCCACTTCGTCCACTTCCTCCACTTCTTCCACTTCATCCACTTCGTCCACTTCCTCCGCTTCGTCCACGTCGTCAACCTCGTCCACTTCTTCAACTTCGTCCACTTCCTCCACTTCCTCCACTTCCTCCACTTCCTCAACTTCGTCAACTTCGTCCATTTCGTCCACTTTGTCAAGTTTGTTCACTTCCTCCACTTTGTGTACTTCGTCCACTTCTTCCACTTCCTCAACTTCGTCCACTTCGTCCACTTGGTCCACGTCGTCAACTTCGTCCACATCCTCCACTTCATCCACTTCGTCAAATTCATCCACTTCGTCCACTTCGTCCACATCCTCCACTTCATCCACTTCGTCAAATTCATCCACTTCGTCCACTTCGTCCACATCCTCCACTTCATCCACTTCGTGCACTTCGTCACGTTCGTGCCCTTCGTCCACTTCGTCAAATTCGTCAACTGCGTCCAGTTCGTCCACTTTGTCCACTTCGTCCACTTCATCCACTTCGTCAACTTCGTCCACTTCCTCGATTTCGTCCACTTTGCCAAGTTCTTCAACTTCCTCCACTTCCTCCACTTTGTCCACATCGTCCACGTCGTCCACTTCGTCAACTTTGTCAACTTCCTCCACGTCCTCCACTTCTTTCACTTCTTCCACTTCGTCCACTTCCTCCACTTTGTGCACTTCCTCCACCTTTTCCACTTCCTCCACTTTGTCCACTTCGTCCACTTTGTCAACTTCGTCCACTTCCTCCAGTTTTTCCACTTCCTCCACTCCCTCCACTTCTTCCACATTCTCCACTTCTTCCACTTCATCCACTTCCTCCACTTCGTCCACTTCCTCCACATCGTCCACTTCTTCATCTTCTTCATCCACTTCATCCAATTCGTCAACTTCGTCAAGTTCGTCCCTTTCGTCCACTTCGTCAACTTCGTCAAGTTCGTCCCCTTCGTCCACTTCCTCCATTTCCTCAACATCGTCCACTTGGTCCACTTCGTGCACTTCGTCCACTTCCTCACTACTTCGTCCACTTGGTCCACTTCCTCACTACTTCGTCCACTTCGTCCATTGTGTCCACTTCGTCAAGTGTGTCCACTTCCTCCAGTTAGTCCACTTCGTCAACTTCCTCCACTTTCTCCACTTCGCCACTTCGTCCACTTCTTCCACTTCCTCCACTTCCTCCACTTCCTCCACCTCTACTTCCTCCACTTTCTCCCCTTCCTCCATTTCCTCCACTTCATCTAGTTCTTCCACTTCCTCCACTTCGTCCACATCGCCAACTTCGTCAACTTCGTCCACTTCGTCAACTTCGTCCACTTCGTCAACTTTGTTCACTTTGTCCACTTTGTCCACTTTGTCCACTACGTCCACTTCGTCCACTTCCTACAAGTCGTCAAGATTGTCCACTTCGTCCACTTCCTCCACGTCGTCAAGTTCGTCCACTTCTTCCACTTCCTCGACCTCCTGCACTTTGTCCACTTCCTCCACTTCATCACTTCGTCCAGTTTGTTAACTTCGTCAACGTCGTCCACTTCCTCCACATCTTCGACTTTGTCAACTTCGTCCACTTCCTGCACTTCGTCCACTTCGTCAACTTCGTCCACTTCCTCCACTTCTTGCACTTCGTCATCTTCCTCCATTTCCTCAACTTCCTCCGCTTCCTCCACTTCATTCACTTCATCCACTTCGCCCACTTCTTCATCTTCCTCCACTTCTTCCACTTTGTCCAGTTCCTCCAATTCGTCCACTTTGTCCACTTCGTCAACTTCGTCAACTACTTCATCCACTTCTCCCACTTCGTCCACTTCGTCAACTACTTCATCCATTTCATCCACTTCGTCCACCTCGTCAAGTTCGTACACTTCGTCCACTTCGTCAAGTTCATGCACTTCGTCAACTTCATCTACTTCATCCACTTCCGCCATTTTGTCCACTTCGTCAACTTCGTCCTCTTCTTCCACTTCGTCCACTTCCTCCATTTCGTCAACTTCGTCCACTTCGTCAACTTCATGCACTTCCACAACTTCCTCGACCCCGTCCACTTCCTCGACTTCATCCACTTCATCCACTTCGTCCACTTCGTCCACTTCGTCCACTTCTTCGTCTTTTCCTTTCACTTCGTCCAATTCGTCCACTTTGTCAAGTTCCTGCACTTCGGCAACTTCTTGCTCTTTGTCAACTTGGTCCACTTCATCCACTTCGTCCACTTCGGCCACGTCGTCCACTTCGTCCACGTCGTCCACTTCGTCCACTTCGTCCACTTCGTCCACTTCGTCCACTTTGTCCACTTCGTCAACTTCGTCCACTTCATTAACTTCGTCCACTTTGTCCACTTCGTCAACTTCGTCCACTTCCTCTACTTCCTCCACTTCGTCCCCTTCCTCCATTTCCTCCACTTTGTCTAGTGCTTCCTCTTCCTCCATTTCGTCCACATCGCCAACTTCGTCTACTTTGTCCACATCGTCAACTTCTTCCACGTCCTCCACTTTTTCCACTTCCTCCACTTCCTCCACTTCCTCCACTTCCTCCACTTTTTCCACTTCCTCCACTTCGTCCACTTCCTCCACGTCGTCAAGTTCGTCCACTTCGTCCACTTCCTCTACTTCCTGCACTTCGTCCACATCATCCACTTCCTCCACTTCGTCCACTGCTTCCGCTTTCTCCACTTCGTCCACTTCCTCCACTTCATCAGGTCGTCCACTTCGACAAGTTTGTTAACTTCGTCCACTTCTTCAACTTCGTCAAGTTCGTCCACTTCGTCAACTTTCTCGACTTCCTCCACATCTTTCACTTCCTCCACTTCATCCACTTTGTCCACTTCCTCCACTTCTTCATCTTCTTCTTCTACTTCGTCCAATTTGTCCACTTTGTCAACTTCGTCGACTTCCTCCACTTCCTCAACATCGTCCACTTCCTCCACTTCCTCCACTTCACTCACCTCCTGTACTTCTTCCACCTCGTCAACTTCGTCCACTTCCTCCACTTCGTCCAATTCGTCCACTTCCTCCACTTCCTCCACTTCCTCCATTTCGTCCACTTCGTCAAGTTCATCAACTTCCTCCACTTCCTCCACTTGTCCACTTTGTCCACTTCGTCCACTTCGTCAACTTTGTCAACTTCCTGCACTTCCCGCACTTCCCGCACTTCGTCCACTTCGTACTCTTCGTCCACTTCATCCACGTCATCAAGTTCGTCACCTTCGTCCCCTTCCTTTACTTCCTGCACTTCGTCCACATCATCCACTTCCTCCACTTCGGCCACTTCTTCCGCTTTCTCCACTTCGTCCACTTCCTCCACTTCGTCACTTCGTCCACTTCGTACACCTCGTCCTCTTCGTCCACTTCCTCAACTTCGTCAAGTTCGTGAACTTCGTACACTTCGTCAACTTCGTCCCCTTCGTCTTCTTCGTCCACTTCCTCCATTTCATCAACATCGTCCACTTCCTCCACTTGATTCACTTCCTGCACTTCTTCCACTTCGTCAACTTCCTCCACTTCGTCAAGTTCGTCCACTTCCTCCACTTCCTCCACTTAGTCCACTTCCTCCACTTCGCCACTTTGTCCACTTCTTCCACTTCCTCCACTTCCTCCACCTCTACTTCCTCCACTTTGTCCCCTTCCTCCATTTCCTCCACTTCATCTAGTTCTTCCACTTCACTTCGTCCACATCGCCAACTTCGTCCACTTCTTCAACTTCTTCCATGTCCTCCACTTTCTCCACTTCCTCCAATTCCTCCACTTCGTTCACTTCGTCAACTTCGTCCACTTTGTCCACTTCGTCAACTTCGTTCACTTCGTCCACTTTGTCCACTACGTCCACTTCGTCCACTTCCTCCAATTCGTCAAGTTCGTCCACTTCCTCCACGTCGTCAAGTTCGTCCACTTCTTCCACTTCCTCTACTTCGTACACTTCGTCCACTTCCTTTACTTCATCACTTCATCTAGTTTGTTAACTTCGTCCACTTCGTCAACTCCGTCCACTTCCTCCACTTCCTCCACATCTTCGACTTTGTCAACTTCGTCCACTTCCTATCACTTCGTCCACTTCGTCAACTTCGTCCACTTCCTCCACTTCTTGCACTTCGTCCACTTCCTCCACTTTGTCCAGTTCTTCCACTTCCTCCACTTCCTCCATTTCGTCCACATCGCCAACTTCGTCTCCTTTGTCCACATCGTCAACTTCTTCCACGTCCTCCACTTGTTCCACTTCCTCCACTTCCTCCACTTCCTCCACTTTTTCCACTTCGTCCACTTCGTCCACTTCCTCCACATCGTCAAGTTCGTCCACTTCCTCTACTTCATGCACTACGTCCACATCATCCACTTCCTCCACTTCGTCCACTTCTTCCGCTTTCTCCACTTTGTCCACTTCCTCCACTTCATCAGGGCGTCCCCTTCGACAAGTTCGTTAACTTCGTCCACTTTGTCCACATCTTCAACTTCGTCAAGTTCGTGCACTTCGTCAACTTCCTCGACTTCCTCCACATCTTTCACTTCCTGCACTTCATCCACTTTGTCCACTTCCTCCACTTCTTCATCTTCTTCTTCCACTTCGTCCAATTTGTCCACTTCGTCCACTTCGTCGACTTCATCCACTTCCTCAACATCGTCCACTTCCTCCACTTCCTCCACTTCACTCACCTCCTGTACTTCTTCCACCTCGTCAACTTGGTCCACTTCCTCCACTTCGTCCAATTCGTCCACTTCCTCCACTTCGTCCACTTCCTCCATTTCGTCCACTTCGTCATATTCGTCAACTTCCTCCACTTCCTCCACTTCCTCCACTTCGTCAACTTCGTACACTTCGTCCACTTCATCGACGTCGTCAAGTTCGTCGCCTTCGTCCCCTTCCTCTACTTCCAGCACTTCGTCCACATCATCCACTTCCTCCACTTTGGCCACTTGTTCCGCTTTCTCCACTTCGTCCACTTCCTCCACTTCATCACTTCGTCCACTTCGTACACCTCGTCCTCTTCGTCCACTTCGTAAGGTTCGTGAACTTCGTGAACTTCGTCCCCTTCGTGCACTTCGTCCCATTCGTCCACTTCGTCCTCTTCGTCCACTTGGTCCACTTCGTGCACTTCGTCCACTTCCTCACTACTTCGTCCACTTCCTCCAATTCCTCTACTTGGTCCACTTCTTCAAACTTCTTCCACTTCCTCCACTTCCTCCACTTCGTCCTCTTCGTCCACTTCCTCGACTTAATCCACTTCTTCTACTTCGTCAAGTTCGTCCACTTCCTCTACTTCCTCCACTTTGTCCACCTCGTCTTCTTCCTTCAGTTCATCCACTTCCTCCATTTCGTCCACTTCCTCCACTTCCTCCACTTCCCCCACTTCGTCAATTTCGTCAACTTCGTCCACTTCCTCCACTTCCTCTACTTCGTCAACTTCCTCCACTTCCTCAACATCGTCCACTTCCTCCACTTCCTCCACTTCGCTCACCTCCTGTACTTCTTCCATTTCGTCAACTTCGTCTACTTCCTCCACTTTCTCCACTTCCTCCACTTCACCCACTTTGTCCACTTCCTCCACTTCGTCCATTTCATCAACTTCGTCCACTTTGTCAACTCCGTCCAATTCTTCCACTTCCTCCACTTCCTCCACTTCGTCCACTTCGTTCACTTCTCATCCTTCGTCCACTTCGTCTACTTCGTTCACTTCTCAACCTTCGTCTACTTCCTACACTTCCTCCACTTTTCCCACTTCCTTCACACTTCCTTCACTTCCTCCGCTTCGTCCACTTCCTCCACTTCCTTAACTTCGTCCTCTTCGTCCACTTCCTCCACTTCTTCCACTTCGTCAAGTTCGTCCACTTCGTCCACTTCCTCTACTTCCTCCACTTCCTCCGCTTTGTCCACTTCGCCACTTCTTTCAGTTCATCCACTTCCTCCATTTCGTCCACTTCCTCCACTTCCCCCACTTCGTCAACTTCGTCCACTTCGTCCACTTCTTCCACTTCGTTCACTTCGTCCACTTCCTCCACTTCCTCCACTTCATCAACTTTGTCCACTTCCTCCACTTCCTCAACATCGTCCACTTCCTCCACTACACTCACTTCCTGTACTTCTTCCACTTTGTCAACTTCGTCTACTTCGTCCACTTCCTCAACTTTATCCACTTCCTCCACTTCACCCACTTTGTCCACTTCCTCCACTTCCTCCAGTTCGTCCATTTCATCCGTTTCGTCCATTTTGTCATCTCCGTCCAATTCGTCCACTTCCTCCCCTTCCTCCACTTCGTGCACTTCGTCCATTTTGTTCACTTCTCAACCTTCGTCCACTTTATCTACTTCTGCCACTTTCTCCATTTCCTCCGCTTCGTCCATTTCATCTACTTCGTCCACTTCATCCACTTCATCTACTTCGTCCACTTCGTGCACTTCTCCACCTTCGTCCACTTCGTCCATTTCGTAGATTTCGTCCACTTCCTCCACTTCCTCCAGTTCCTCCACTTCTTCCACTTCGTCCATTTCGTGCACTTCTCCACCTTCGTCCACTTCCTCCACTTCGCTCACTTCCTGTACTTCTTCCATTCCGTCAACTTCGTCTACTTCCTCCACTTTCTCCACTCCCTCCACTTCCTCCACTTCACCCACTTTGTCTACTTCCTCCACTTCATCCACTTCATCCACTTCGTCCACTTCTTCGTCTTCTTCTTTCGCTTCGTCCACTTCGTCAAGTTCCTGCACTTCGGCAACTTCTTGCTCTTCGTCAACTTCGTCCACTTCATCCACTTCGTCCACTTCGGCCACGTCGTCCACGTCGTCTACTTCGTCCACTTCGTCCACTTCATTAACTTCGTCCACTTCGTCAACTTCGTCCACTTCCTCTACTTCCTCCACTTCATCCCCTTCCTCCATTTCCTCCACTTTGTACAGTTCTTCCACTTCCTCCACTTCCTCCATTTCGTCCACATCGCCAACTTCGTCTACTTTGTCCACATCGTCAACTTCTTCCACGTCCTCCTCTTTTTCCACTTCCTCCACTTCCTCCACTGCGTCCACTTTTTTCAGTTCGTCCACTTCCTCCACGCCGTCAAGTTCGTCCACTTCCTCTACTTGCTGCACTTCGTCCACATCATCCACTTCCTCCACTTCGTCCACTTCTTCCGCTTTCTCCACTTCGTCCACTTCCTCCACTTCATCAGGTCGTCCACTTCGACAAGTTCGTTAACTTCGTCCACTTCGTCAACTTCCTCGACTTCCTCCACATCTTTCACTTACTCCACTTCACCCACTTTGTCCACTTCCTCCACTTCTTCATCTTCTTTATCCACTTCGTCCAATTTGTCCACTTCGTCCACTTCGTCAACTTCGTCCACTTCCTCCACTTCCTCAACATCGTCCACTTCCTCCACTTCCTCCACTTCACTCACCTCCTATACTTCTTGCACCTCGTTAACTTCGTCCACTTCCTCCACTTAGTCCAATTCGTCCACTTCCTCCACTTCGTCAAGTTCGTCACCTTCGTCCCCTTCCTCTACTTCTTGCACTTCGTCCACATCATCCACTTCCTCCACTTCGGCCACTTCTTCCGCTTTCTCCACTTCCTCCACTTCATAACTTCGTCTACTTCGTACACCTTGTCCTCTTCGTCCACTTCGTCAAGTTTGTGAACTTCGTCCACTTCGTGTACTTCGTCCCATTCATCCAGTTTGTCGACTTCGTCCTCTTCGTCCACTTGGTCCACTTCGTGCACTTCGTCCACTTCCTCTCCACTTTGTCCCCTTCCTCCAATTCCTCTACTTGGTCCACTTCTTCAACTTCCTCCACTTCCTCCACTTCCTCCACTTCCTCCACTTTCTCAATTTCGTCCTCTTCGTCCACATCCTCCACTTCATCCATTCCGTCCACTTCGTCCACTTCGTCCACTTCGTCAACTTCGTCCACTTCGTCCACTTCCTGTACTTCCTCCACTTCGTCCCCTTCCTCCATTTCCTCCACTTTGTCCAGTTCTTCCACTTCCTCCACTTCCTCCATTTCGTCCACATCGCCAACTTCGTCTACTTTGTCCACATCGTCAACTTCTTCCACGTCCTCCACTTTTTCCACTTCCTCCACTTTCTCCACGTCGTCCACTTTTTCCACTTCGTCCACTTCCTCCACGTCGCCAAGTTCGTCCACTTCCTCTACCTCTTGCACTTCGTCCACATCATCCACTTCCTCCACTTCGTCCACTTCTTCCGCTTTCTCCACTTCGTCCACTTCCTCCACTTCATCAGGTCGTCCACTTCGACCAGTTCGTTAACTTCGTCCACTTCTTCAACTTCGTCAAGTTCGTGCACTTCGTCAACTTCCTCTACATCTTTCACTTCCTCCACTTCATCCACTTTGTCCACTTCCTCCACTTCTTCATCTTCTTCTTCCACTTCATCCGATTTGTCCACTTCGTCAACTTCGTCCACTTCCTCAACATCGTCCACTGCCTCCACTTCCTCCACTTCACTCACCTCCTGTACTTCTTCACTTTGTCAACTTCGTCCACTTCCTCGACTTCGTCCAATTCGTCCACTTCCTCCACTTCGTGCACTTCCTCCATTTCGTCCACTTCGTCAAGTTCGTCAACTTCCTCCACTTCCTCCACTTTGTCCACTTCGTCCACTTCGTCAACTTTGTCAACTTCCTTCACTTCCTCCACTTCTTCCACTTCCTCCTTTTCGTCCACTTCGTCCACTTCCCGCACTTCCTCCACTTGGTCCACTTCATACACTTCGTCCACTTCATCCACGTCGTTAAGTTCGTCCCCTTCGTCCACATCATCCACTTCCTCCCCTTTGGCCACTTCTTCCGCTTTCTCCACTTCGTCCACTTCCTCCACTTCATCACTTTGTCCACTTCGTACACCTCGTCCTCTTCGTCAAGTTCGTGAACTTCGTGAACTTCGTCCACTTCGTGTACTTCGTCCCATTCGTCCAGTTCATTGACTTTGTCCACTTCGTCCTCTTCGTCCACTTGGTCCACTTCGTGCACTTCGTCCACTTCCTCTCCACTTCGTCCACTTCCTCAATTTCCTCTACTTGGTCCACTTCTTCAACTTCTTCCACTTCCTCCACTTCCTCCTCTTCGTCCACTTCCACCACTTTGTCCTCTTCATCCACTTCCTCCACTTCATCCACTTCTTCTACTTCGTCAAGTTTGTCCACTTCCTCTACTTCCTCCACTTCCTCCACTTTGTCCACTTCGTCCACTTCTTTCAGTTCATCCACTTCCTCCATTTCGTCCACTTCCTCCACTTCCCCCACTTCGTCAATTTCGTCCATTTCCTCCACTTCCTCCACTTCGTCGACTTCCTCAACATCGTCCACTTCCTCCACTTCCTCCACTTCGCTCACTTCATGTACTTCTTCCATTTCGTCAACTTCGTCTACTTCCTCCACTTTATCCACTTCCTCCACTTCCTCCACTTCACCCACTTTGTCCACTTCCTCCACTTCGTCCATTTCATCAACTTCGTCCACTTTGTCAACTCTGTCCAATTCTTCCACTTCCTCCACTTCCTCCACTTCCTCCTCTTCGTCCACTTCGTCCACTTCGTTCACTTCTCAACCTTCGTCCACTTCGTCCACTTCGTTCACTTCTCAACCTTCGTCTACCTCCTACACTTCCTCCACTTTCCCCACTTCCTTCACGTCCTTCACTTCCTCCGCTTCGTCCACTTCCTCCACTTCCTTAACTTCGTCCTCTTGGTCCACTTCCTCCACTTCTTCCACTTCGTCAAGTTCGTCCACTTCGTCCACTTCCTCTACTTCCTCCACTTCCTCCGCTTTGTCCACTTCGCCACTTCATTCAGTTCATCCACTTCCTCCATTTCGTCCACTTCCTCCACTTCCCCCACTTCTTCCACTTCTTCCACTTCGTTCACTACGTCCACTTCCTCCACTTCCTCCACTTCCTCCACTTCGTCAACTTTGTCCACTTCCTCCACTTCCTCAACATCGTCCACTTCCTCCACTACACTCACTTCCTGTACTTCTTTCACTTTGTCAACTTCGTCTACTTCGTCCACTTCCTCCACTTTATCCACTTCCTCCACTTCCTCCACTTCACCCACTTTGTCCACTTCCTCCACTTCGTCCATTTCATCCATTTCGTCCATTTTGTCATCTCCGTCCAATTCGTCCACTTCCTCCACTTCCTCCACTTCGTGCACTTCGTCCACTTCGTTCACTTCGTCCACTTCCTCCACTTCCTCCACTTCCTCCACTTCGTCAACTTTGTCCACTTCCTCCACTTCCTCAACATCGTCCACTTCCTCCACTACACTCACTTCCTGTACTTCTTTCACTTTGTCAACTTCGTCTACTTCGTCCACTTCCTCCACTTTATCCACTTCCTCCACTTCCTCCACTTCACCCACTTTGTCCACTTCCTCCACTTCGTCCATTTCATCCATTTCGTCCATTTTGTCATCTCCGTCCAATTCGTCCACTTCCTCCACTTCCTCCACTTCGTGCACTTCGTCCACTTTGTTCACTTCTCAACCTTCGTCCACTTTATCTACTTCTGCCACTTTCTCCATTTCCTCCGCTTCGTCCATTTCATCTACTTCGTCCACTTCGTCCACTTCATCTACTTCGTCCACTTGGTGCACTTCTCCACCTTCGTCCACTTCGTCCACTTCATCTACTTCGTCCACTTCGTGCACTTCTCCACCTTCGTCCACTTCGTCAATTTCGTAGACTGCATCCACTTCCTCCAGTTCCTCCACTTCCTCCACTTCGTCCACTTCATCTACTTCGTCCATTTCGTGCACTTCTCCACCTTCGTCCACTTCGTCCATTTCGTAGACTTCGTCCACTTCCTCAACTTCCTCCACTTCCTCCACTTTCTCCACTTCGTCCAATTCCTCCACTTCCTCGACTTCATCCCCTTCCTCCACTTCCTCCACTTCCTCCACTTCCTTCTCTTCCTCCACTTCCTCCACTTCGTCAACTACATCCACCACGTCCACTTCGTCCACTTCGTCCACTTCGTTCACTTCTCAACTTTCGTCCACTTTGTCCACTTCGTCCACTTCATCAACTTCCTCCACTTCCTCCAATTTCTCCACTTGCTTCACTTCCTCCACTTCGTCCACTTTGTCCACTTCCTCCACTTTCTCCAATTCCTCCACTTCCTCCACTTCATCCCCTTCCTCCACTTCCTCCACTTCGTCAACTATGTCCACTTCCTCCACTTTCTCCACTTCGTCCACTTCCTCCACTTCGTCCATTTCATCCACTTCATCCACTTCGTCCACTTCAGCTACTTCCGCCACTTCCTCCACTTTCTCCACTTGCTTCACTTCCTCCACATCGTCCACTTCGTTCACTTCTCAACCTTCATCTACTTCGTCCACTTCATCTAGTTCCTCCACTTCCTCTACTTTCTCCACTACCTCCACTTCGTACATTTCATCCACTTCGTCTACTTTGTCAACTTCGTCCACTTCGTCCACTTCCTCCACTTCGTCCACTTCGTCTAGTTCGTCGACTTCATCGACTTCCTCCACTTTCTCCACTTCCTCCACTTCCTACAGTTCATCTACTTCGTCCACTTCCTCCACTTCCTCCATTTCATCTACTTCCTCCACTTCCTCTCCTTTCTCCACTTCCTCTACTTCGTCCACTTCGTTCACTTCTCAACCTTGCTCCACTTCGTCCACTTCATCTACTTCGTCCACTTCCTCCCCTTCCTCAACTTCTACCACTACGTCCACTTCGTCCACTTCTTCCACTTTCTCCACTTCATCCACTTCGTACACCTCGCCCACTTCGTCCATTTCATCTACTTCGTCCACTTCGTCAACTTCATTTACTTCCTCCACTTCGTCCACTTTGTCAACTTCGTCCAATTCGTCTGATTCCACCACTTCCTCCACTTCCTCGACTTCCTCGACTTTGTCCACTTCCTCTACTTCCTCAACTTTGTACACTTTGTCCAATTCGTCCACTTCGTCTCCTTCCTCCCCTTCCTACACTCCGTCCACTACGTCCACTTCGTCCACTTCTTCCACTTCCTCCACTTCATCCACTTCCTCCACTTCCTCCACTTCCTCCACTTCCTCAACTTCCTCCACTTCTTCCACTTCCTCCGCTTCCTCCACTTCCTCCACTTCCTCCTCTTCGTCCTCTTCGTCCACTTCGTCTACTTCCTCAACTTCCTCCACTTACTGTACTTCGTCCACTTCGTTCACTTCTGAACCTTCGTCCACTTTGTCAACTTCGTCCAATTCGTCCGATTCATCCACTTGCTCCACTTGCTCCACTTCGTACACTTCGGCCAATTTGTCCACTTCGTTCACTTCTCAACCTTCGTCCATTTCGTCCACTTCGTCCATTTCGTCCACTTTGTCCACTTTGTCAACTTCGTCCACTTCGTCAACTTCGTCCACTTTGTCCACTTCGTCTACTTCGTCCCCTTCGTCCACTTCCTTCTTTGGTCAACCTTCGTCCACTTCTCAACCTTCGTCTACTTCCTCCACTTCCTCCACTTTCTCCACTTCCTCCACTTCCTCCACTTCCTCCACTTCGTCCACTTCCTCCACTTCCTCCACTTCCTCCACTTCATCGACTTCCTCCACTTTAACCACTTCCTCCACTACCTCCACTTCATCTACTTCGTCCACTTCCGGCACTTCCTCCAGTTTCTCCACTTCGTCCTCTTTGTCCACTTCATCTACTTCCTCCACTTCCTCCACATCGTCCACTTCCTCCACTTCGTCCACTTCGTTCACTTCTCAACCTTCATCCACTTCGTCCACCTCATCTACTTCGTCCACTTTTTCCACTTCCCCCACTTCGTCCACTTCGTCCACTTGTCCACCTTCGTACACTTCGTCCATTTCGTCGACTTCGTCCACTTTCTCCACATCCTCCACTTCCTCCACTTTCTCCACTTCCTCCACTTCGTCCCCTTCCTCCCCTTCCTCCACTTCCTCCATTTCCTCATTTTCGTCCACTACGTCCACGTCGTCCACTTCGTCCACTTTCTCCACTTCGTCCACTTCGTCCACTTCGTACACCTCGTCCACTTCGTCGACTTCCTCCACTTCCTCCACTTCCTCCGCTCCCTCAACTTCTTCCACTTCTTCCACTTCCTCCACTTTCTCCACTTTCTCCAGTTTGTCCACTTCATCCCCTTCCTCCACTTCGTCCACTTCCTCCACTTCCTCCACTTCCTCCACTTCCTCCACTTCGTCCCCTTCCTCCACTTCCTCCACGTCGTCCACTTCGTCCACTTCGTACACCTCGTCCACTTCGTCGAGTTCCTCCACTTCCTCCACTTCCTCCGCTCCCTCAACTTCTTCCACTTCTTCCACTTCCTCCAGTTCCTCCACTTTCTCCAGTTCGTCGACTTCGTCCACTTCATCCCCTTCCTCCACTTCCTCCACTTCCTCCACTTCCTCCACTTCGTCAACTACGTCCACTTCATCCACTTTCTCCACTTTGTCCACTTCCTCCACTTCCTCCACTTCGTCCACTTCGTTCACTTCTCAACTTTCTTCCACTTTGTCTACTTCATCTACTTCCTCCACTTCCTCCATTTTTTGCACTTCCTCCAGTTCGTCCACTTTGTTCACTTCTCAACCTTCGTGCACTTCGTCCACTTCATCTACTTCCTCAACTTCCTCCACGTCCTCCACTTCATCTACTTCGTCCACTTCGTTCACTTCTCAACTTTCGTCCACTTTTTCCACTTCGTCCACTTCATCTACTTCCTCCACTTCCTCCACTTTCTCCACTTGCTTCACTTCCTCCACTTCGTCCACTTCGTTCACTTCTCAACCTTCGGCCACTTCGTCCACTTCATCTAGTTCCTCCACTTCCTCCACTTTCTCCACTACCTCCACTTCGTACATTTCGTCCACTTCCTCCACTTTGTCAACTTCGTCCAATCCGTCCACTTCCTCCACTTCCTCCACTTCGTCCACTTCGTCTAGTTCGTCGACTTCATCGACTTCCTCCACTTTCTCCACTTCCTCCACTTCCTCAGTTTCGTCCATTGTCTCCACTTCGGCCACTTCCTCCACGTCGTTCATTTCGTCCACTTGGTCCACTTGGTCAACTTCGTCCAATTCGTCCACTTTGTCCATTTCCTCCACTTCGTCCAATTGGTCAACTTCGTCCAATTCATCCACTTCCTCCACTTCCTTCACTTCCTCCATTTCCTCTACTTCCTCCACTTTGTCCACTTCGTCAACGTCCTCCATTTCCTCTACTTCCTCCACTTCTTCCATTTCCTCCACTTTGTCCACTTCCTCCACTTCGTCCACTTCCTCCACTTCTCCACTTCCTCCACTTCGTGCACTTCCTCCAATTCGTCCAATTCGTCCAATTTGTCCAATTCGTCCACTTCGTTCACTTCTCAATCTTCGTCCACTTCGTTCACTTCGTCTCCTTTCTCCACTTCCTCCACTTCCTCCCTTTCCTCTACTTCGTCCACTTCCTCCACTTCGTCAACTTCCGCCACTTCCTCCACTTCGTCCAACTCGTCAACTTCGTTCACTTCACAACCTTCGTCCACTTCCTCCTCTTCATCCAATTCGTCCACTTCGTTCACCTCTCAACCTTCGTCCACTTCCTCCACTTAGTCTACTTGATCCACTTCCTCCACTTCCTCCACTTCCTCCACGTCCACTTCGTCAACTTTGTCCACTTGCTCCACTTCCTCCACTTCGTCAACTTCGCCAACTTCGTCCACTTCGTCAACTTCGTCCCCTTCCTCCACTTCCTCCACTTCCTCCATTTCATCCATTTCGTCCACTTCCTCCACTTCGTCCACTTCTTCCACTTCCTCCACTACGTCCACTTCATCCATTTCATCCACTTCGTCAAGTTTGTCCACTTCCTCCACTTTGTCCACTTCCTCCACTTCGTCCACTACCTCCACTTCGTACACTTCCTCCACTTCAACGACTTCGTAAACTTTGTCAACTTTGTCCACTTCGTCCACTTCTTCCACTTCCTCCACTTCGTCCACATTCTCCGCTTCCTCCACTTCGTCAACTTCATCCACTTCGTCCACTTCGTCCGCTTCCTCCGCTTCTTCCACTTCCTCAAGTTCGTCCACTTCTTCCACTTCCTCCACTTCGTCCTCTTCCTCCATTTCGTCTACCTCCTCCACTTCCTCAACATCGTCCATTCCCGCCATTTCCTGAACTTAATTGACTTCATCCACTTCTTCCACTTTGTCAACTTTGTCCACTTCCTACACTTCCTCCACTTCTTCCATTTCGTTCACTTCGACCACTTCGTCAGGGTTGTCCACTTCCTCCACTTCCTCCAGTTCCTGAACTTCGTCCACTTCGTTTACTTCGTCGACTTCCTCCACTTCCTCAGTTTCGTCCATTGTCTCCACTTTGTCCTCTTTGTCCTTTTCTTCATCTTCTTCTTCCACTTCGTCCAATTCGTCAATTTCGTCGAGTTCATCCCCTTCGTCCACTTCGTCAACTTCGTCGAGTTCGTCCCCTTCATCCACTTCGTCTACTTCCTCCAGTTCGTCAACTTCTTCCCCTTCGTCCACTTCGTCAGGTTCGTCAACTTCCTCCACTTCCTCCGTTTCGTCCACTTCCTCCACTTCCTCAACATCGTCCATTTCCTCCACTTCCTCCACTTCATTCACTTACTCCACTTCGTCTAATTCGTCCACTTTGTCAACTTCGTAAACTTTGTCCACTTCGTCCAGTTCGTCCACTTCCTCCACTTTGTCCACTTCTTCCACTTCGTCCACTTCCTCCTCTTCGTCCACTTTGTCAAATTCGTCACCTTCGTCCTCTTCGTCAACTTCGTCCACTTCCTCCACTTCGTCCATTTCTTCCACTTCCTCCACTTCCTCAACATTCTCCAGTTCCTCCACTTCGTCACTTCCTCCACTTCTCCATTTCATGCATTTCGTCCACTTTGTCAAGTTCGTCCACTTCCTCCACTTCCTCAAGTTCCTCCACTTCCCCAACATCGTCCATTTCCTCCACTTCCTCAACTTAATTCACTTCATCCACTTCTTCCACTTTGTCAACTTTGTCTACTTCCTACACTTTCTCCACTTCGTCCACATCGTCCATTTCGTCCACTTCGTCAGGTTCGTCCACTTCCTCCACTTCCTCCACTTCGTTCACTTTGTCCACTTCGTCCACTTCTTCTACATCGTCCACTTCATCCACTTCCTCCATTTCTTCCACTTACTCCACTCCCTGAACTACATCCACTTCCTCAGCTTCGTCCACTGTCTCCACTTCGTCCTTTTCGTCCACTTCTTCATCTTCTTCTTCCACTTCGTCCAATTCGTCAACTTCGTCGAGTTCGTCCCGTTCGTCCACTTCGTCCCCTCCGTCCACTTCCTGCCCTTCCTCCACTTCGTCAACTTCTTCCACTTCGTCCACTTCCTCCACTTCGTCAAATTTGTCGACTTGCTCCACTTCCTCCACTTCGTCCACTTCGTCCATTTATTCCACTTCTTCAAGTTTCTCCACTTCCTCCATTTCGTCCACTTCCTCAACATCGTCCATTTCCTCCACTTCCTCCACTTCATTCACTTCTTCCACTTCGTCAACTTCTTCAACTTCGTCCACTTTATCCACTTCATCAAGTTCGTCCAGTTCCTCCACTTCCTCAAGTTCGTCCACTTCGTCCACTTCCTCCATTTCGTCTACTTCCTCCACTTCCTCACCATCGTCCATTTCCTCCACTTCCTCAACTTAATTCACTTCATCCACTTCTTCCACTTTGTCAACTTTTTCCACTTCCTACACTTCCTCCACTTCCTCCACTTCGTCCATTTCGTCCACTTCGTCCACTTCGTCAGGTTCGTCCACTTCCTCCACCTCCTCTACTTCGTCCACTTCCTCCATTTCCTCCACTTCGTCCACTTCCTCCACTTCCTGAACTTCGTCCACTTCCTCCACTTTGTCTACTTCGTTCACTTCGTCAACTTCGTTTACTTCATCCACTTCCTCCACTTCCTCAGCTTCGTCCACTGTTTCAACTTTGTCCACTTCGTCCTCTTCGTCCTTTTCTTCATCTTTTTTTCCACTTCGTCCAATTCGTCAACTTCGTCGAAGTCGTCACCCTCGTCCACTTCGTCAACTTCGTCAAGTTCGTCTCCTTTGTCCACTTCCTCCACTTCGTCAACTTCTTCCACTTCGTCCACTTCGTCAACTTCGTCCACTTCCTCAAATCGTCCACTTCCTCCACTTGCTCAACTTTGTCCACTTGCTCCACTTCCTCCACTT